>OY754332.1:67338272-77338272 GCA_963573305.1 Pyrrhosoma nymphula | reverse complement strand
CGGCAAGGGGAGCGTGCGAGGTCCCGACTTGTGCTGGGACGAGTGGTGCATACCTGATGTGGAATCACCCCGTGCCACACACCCTAGTGGTGGCTTGCACGGTACTTCGTAGATGTAGATGAATCCTTATCTGTTACCTAGTACTAACAGCACGCCGTGCATGTTTTCAGCATAACTCTTGAGTCTCTGTCCATTTGTGTATTTGCAAAATACATATATATTTACGGTCCCTCTCCATTGGAGGCATATCTGTAGTGCAGTGCATGCTTGTGAGGCTTTTCCTCGTGACCAGCATTAACGATTTATGCTAATGCATAATTAGTCTTAGTTACACTTACTTTAGTGTATAGTGTAATGCATGCTGGTGACTACTCACCCCCCCTCCACACACCCCTGAGGTGGCTTGCATGATATTTTGTAGATGTATTCCTCCATGCAAATAAGGAACGGATTTGGCAGTGTTGTCGTATCCGTGCGTCTTCGCGTGGGATATTGGAGACGGTTATAAGATACCCAGTGAGTCAAGCGGCAGCCTCACTGGAAGGTGGGCGCTGGAATTTGGTCGAAAATGATTCAAGCGGCCTGAAAAACATCTCCAAGATTTAATGTGAAATTTACAACAACTTATTTCAACCCGCACATGATGCGCACCACCAGAGGGGCCTAGCCCAACCGTCCCATACCGTTCCAAGTCCCAGACTGGCTCTTTATTCTCCGATCAATCAGGTCGCTCGTCATCAACTCCCGCGATATGGAACACGGTCAATGACTTCCCGACATGCGTCACCACTGATCCACTCATCGTGGAAGTGGCCATTGTATAACACTTCCCCCCTTCACCAGAGAGAAACACGGGGAAACACTGTTTCTCTCGTCATCAAACACGTAGCTACTGACACAATACCTTCTGGTGGTTACCAATTTTGACACCCCGCTTTACATCTACATCTACAAAATACCCTGCAATCCACCTCAGGGGTGTGTGGCAGGGGGTGAGATTCACCAACATCATTACACTATGCCCTAAAGTTAGTGAAACTACGACTAATTATGCAATAGCATAAATCGCTAATGCTTGTCACGAGACGAAGCCTCACAAGCACGCACTATACTACAGATATTATCACAATGGAAAGAGACCGGTAATAAATATGTATATTGCAACTACACAAATGGCCAGAGACACAAGACTTATGTAGAAAACATGCACGGCGTGGTGCTAGTACTAGGTAACAGATAAGGATTCAAGTATCAGGGAGTACTACTACTACTAAGAGCTACACTACTTATAGAAAAACCTAGATAAAAGTCTCATTGGCCGCTGTTATGGTCCCTTATCGTTGGTAGGAAAAATGACATTTTGAATCTGTCCGTTCTGCAAACTAGTTCCCTAATTTTATTCTCATGATCTGATCTACCGTAGTATGTCGGATTTCATAAAATATTATCAACGTCGTCAGAAAATAGACCGGTTTGGAACTTACATAATAGATTGAGTCTGAATTTTAATCGACGGTCTGAAAGCGTTTCCCATCCCAGTTGCTGCAAAAGGTCAGTAACACTAACAAGATTGTCATAACGGCCTTTAACGTATCTTGCCGATCTTCGCTGAAAGCGTTCTAACTCAGTTTCCAAGCCTATCTCATAAGGATCCCAAATACTGGCGGCATATTCTAAGTGGGGTCTAACGAGGGAGAAGTTGCTGATTTCCCTAACTTTATCGTCGCACTCGCCAAGTACTCTTTTGACAAATTCCAATTTACGATTAGCTTGACCGGTAATTTCTCCAATATGTTTACTCCACGAGAGATCATTAGTCAGTTTAACTCCGAGGTATTTAACCGATTCTACAGTCTCTAATTTGCTGTTTTTTATGCAATAGCTGTTACAAGGAGCGTTTTGCCGTTTCCAAAAATTCTCAACAACGCATTTTTTCAGGTTTAATTCTAGCTGCCACGCATCGCACCACTCTTGTATTGCCTCGAGGTCCATAGTTAGCGTTTGCTTATCATTAAGGCTACGAGTTTCTCTATACACCACTGTGTCGTCTGAAAACAATCGAAGCTTACTTTGCCGATACCGTTAATGTACAAAAGAAACAGAAGTGGGCCTATGACTTTCCCTTGTAGGACACCTGATGTGACATTTACTTCATTAGAGATAGCGCCGTGTAATTCAACCATTTGCACGCGATTACTTAAGAATTCTCTAATCCAGGAAATTACATCTACATCTACAAAATACCCTGCAAGCCACCTCAGGGGTGTGTGGCAGGGGGTGAGTAATCACCAACATGCATTACACTATACCCTAGATTTAGTGTAACTACGACTTATATGCTTTAGCATAAATCGCTAATGCTTGTCACGAGGTGACGCCTCACAAGCATGCACCACTACACTACAGATGTCATCACAATGGAGAGGGACCGTCAATATACATGCATTCTACAACTACACAGATTGACAGGGACTCATAACCCATGCAGAAAACATACTTGGCGTGCTGTTAGTATGTACTAGGAAACAGATAAGGATTCAAATATTAGGAGTAGTACTACTACTAAGAGCTACACTACCTAACGACAAACCAAGGTAAAAGTCTCATAGGCAGCTGTTATGGTCCCTTATCGTTCGTGGGAAAAATGACATTTTAAATCTGTCCGTTCTGCAGTCTAGTTCCCTAATTTTACTTTCATGATCTGATCTACCGTAGTATCTCGAATTTCGTAAAACATTATCAACGTCGTCAGAGAATAGACCGGTTTGGAACTTACATAATAGATTGATTTTAAATTTTAGTCGACGGACTGAAAGCTTTTCCCATCCCAGTTGCTGCAAAAGGTCAGTTACACTAACGAGATTATCATAACGACCTTTAACGTATCTTGCAATTACATCATCGTCTAACTCGTAGGATTTTTATTTAATGAGTAATTTTGTAATGGAAACTTTCTCAAATACCTTTTTAAAGTCAAGAAAAATTGTATCAACTGGAACGTTATCTTCACCCGAGACTAAAATATCGTGGGCAAAAAGTGCTAATTGAGTTTCGCAAGATCAAGCGGGCAAGAATCAATCAAACCAAATCTGTGAATCAAATCATTGAATCCGTGTTGCGTTTTTGTCAAAAAGTTCTGCATATCGAGGTGTCTCGTAACTGAACTTACAATTATATGTTCAAGGACTTTGCAAGACATAGATTTGAGAGATATTGGTACTTTGTGTTCGTTGATGGATTTACTTAATATATTCTGCAAGTAGGGTGCCATTTCACAAGCTCTATACAAGCGGGCAGGAATTCCTTCAGGGCCTGGGGATTTATTTTGACTTAAGGATATTAACAAGTTTTCTATTCCGTGAGTGCAAATATCGATAGGCGGCATCTTTTGATGGAAGTGATCACTTTCCTTTACGGATGTAATCTGTGATGACTTGGTGAACACACTTTGAATGTACCTTTTTATAGTTAAAGGTTAGTTGGAAAATTAGTTAGGAAGATAGTTAGAAAGAAAAGAAGTTAGAAAGTAGCTTTATATAGCTATTATCGTTATATCTCTGATGATGATGTAGTAATGGTCGAAACTGGTCAGTTGACTAAATAAACGTTTGGAAATTACCAAGTGATTCTTCATTCCATTATATATATGCTCGTTAAAAAAGCAAGTTTGTAATTTGCAGCTAAACCACGGCACGTTCGAGGAGGCTGGGAAAAACTCCCGGGGGATGAACAGCGGCCCCTTGTGCCGTGCGTCGGAGAGGATTGGGACGGGAGACCCCCTGAGTCGCGGAGGGGACCTTACAGGAGACAGGGGCCAAGAAGTGGACGTTCTATTTTCTATCTCTATTGCGCACCCTTTGGTTACCCACCCACCACCTGGCTGAGAGATGTGACCAGGAAATATACGTCTTCAAGGGTGCCCAGGGTGCACGTCTTCGGAGGAAGGCCCTAGGGTAGCTTCTGGGTGGGTCACAATATGAAGATGGGAGAGGATTGAATGATGGACAAGGGGATACTGAGCGCGAGAGAGCGACGTAATTTTGGAATGCAATTTTAAAACATACACTTTTCTTCTCCCCTCCTTGCTTCCAAGGGAGTGGAGGCGCTGATAGTGGAAGTTGGCAGGGAAGAAAACAAAAGCGTTTCCTCATTACAACCAGCAGGTGAAAGTACAGTCAGTGCATTTGCATTAATATAGTCGTGCCATGAAATGATTGCTGCACATAATGCACCAGATACACTCTCTCATGGTTCAGGTGTAGTACCACATGTAGTGACGCTTTTTCTCAAACTGAATCTTCTAGGGAGGAACTAAGAGCAGCCAGGTACGTGAAAAGCCGTTACGATAATCTTGTTAGTGTTACTGACCTCTTAGAACAACTCGGATGGGAATCACTGTCAGACCGTAGATTGAAAACAAGACTAAATCTATTATGTAAATTCAAGAGTAGTTTATTTTCCGACGAAGTTGATCATATTTTACGACCGCCAACGTACTATGGTAGATTAGATCATAAAAATAAAATAAGAGAGATAGACTGTAGAACAGATAGATTTAAAATGTCGTTTTTTCCGCGAGCGATAAGAGACTATTTACGGCTGTGTAAGGACTTAGAAATAGATTAGTTGACTGGTAGTGTAGCTTACTAACTTATGTATTTCTTAACGCATGTTTACGGAGTTTTATGGTGTTTCTTACAGCATGTTTTGCATGTTCTAGCTTCATAGGCAGATTGCCCTCTTAAGTAGCATGTAGAATATTAAGTGTCATCGTACATGTGTGGCGTGCATGTGGGGATTCTCTTGCATGCTGCATGATGGTTTTTAGTTAATGATGGAATTGGTTAGTATCCTTAATATTCATGACCGTGCGGTGTGCATGTGGCGGTCCGCTTGCATGCTGCATTTTGGTGAATTTTAGGAAAAAGAATAACTCGGTCAACGAAACGTACACAATTAATCAAACAGACATCAAATGTAGAGTCAGTTAAATACTTAGGTGTGACCCTTCCTCAGGACCTGTCTTGGGGTAAACACTCCCGGGAAATCTGTGAACAGGGTAGTCGCAAATTGGGATTTATTAAAATAATATTAGGAAAAGGCGACGAGAAGGTTAAAGAGCGATGATATTTTTCACTCGTGAGACCTCACCCGGAGTTAGCCGCTAGCATATGGGACCCTTACTAGGTAGAACTAATCTTTGAAATAGAACGAATACAACGGAGAGCTGCAAGATTTGTGAAAATTTGTTACGATAAACTTAGCAGTGTTACCGAATTGTTGAAGGATTTAGGGTGGGAATATTTAACTGATGGATGGGAGAATCTAGGTTAAATCTTTTGCGCAAGTTCGGAGCAGACAGTTTTTTACCGAACGTTCAACATATACTGATATAGCCAACGTACTATGGTAGAAGTGACCACAGTAATAAGATAAAGGAAATTGACTGCAGAACCAATAGATTAAAAATGTCATTTTCCCCACGTACAATAAGGGATCATAATAGTTGCGATAAATCAATCACATGAAACTCCCACCCTCAATAGGTAGAGTAGAATTTTCACTTGTGTTAATAACACTTCACACTGCTTGATATGCCTGGAATTATTTTATTTTGCTCTCTGCATGAAGTAGCATCATGTAGCACTCATGGACTAACAGTATTAGTCACATCAACCACAAGATGTGTGTATAGCATTGTTCTGCATGTTCATTTACGTATCACTCTCCCAGTTTCTGGTTGGACTACGCACTGTTCTCCTGACTACTTTTTGGCCTGCGCTAGGCGGCCGGGGGAGCGTGCGAGGTTCTGATTTGTGCTGGGACGATGTAGATGTAGTGAGTAAAGCATAAAATAAAATTTGGTTATTTTGGAAGTACCTACCTAGAAGTAAATACGCATAACGGCGAGACTATCAGGAAAGACCTTCGTTTGCCAGAAGAAGCGTTCAATAATAGGAGAGGGCAGATGAGAAGAACTTTCAGCGGCGAAATAAAGTAAAGGATGGTGAAGAGTCTAATACGGAGCGTAGCGTTTTATGATAGAGAATCCTGGATGTAGAGGAAAGAGGACGAGATTGGCCTGAAGGCGTTTTTGAGGAGAGTGGAGCGATTGTGGGGTGTACGGAAGGGAAGGCAAAAGTGGAAGGGCTTGGCTTCGTAAGTGAGAAGTGGAAGCTGCTGAAGAGAATTGTGAGGAGAGGAAGTCGATGGAGCAATAAATGAAGATGCTGAAGGTCATGATAAAAGGGGGAGGATTTTGGCGGGGCAGTGAAGAGGGAGAAAGAGAATAGGCTTTTTGGATGGAGTGAAGAGAGGTCAGGCTTGTGACGAACTGAAGACAGACATGGGGTGAAGAAGTAAGGTGCCTGCGGTTATGTTGATGGAATCGACTGGCCATGGCATAAATTCGTGAAACCTAGCAACATAAATCATGGTTAAATGTAACTGATCGATTCCACACTTATTTTTTATTGATCCGATCGATTTAGGCGTCTATTTTGTCAATTTCGATGCAACTTTGACATTAACAAGAGCTTTCCTAATTCTTCGTATAAAATCAATGGAGCTTTGGGGGAAAGGTTTGTTCCTTCTGTAGTGAAAGGATAGATGTTGTTATCATATATCCACGTAAACCAACCTGAATCGTTTGATCACCTCTAGCGGTAGTTGATATAACAATATGTGTTTATTGGAGGCTCTCAGTTATTGATTTTATAATTTTACTTGCATTGAAATAACATCAAGCATTCAATTGTGATAGGATGACTGGTTTAGGCCACGTGCTTGGCGACCCGTGGGTAGCATTAAACAACCGTTTGAATATTGCGACACATGTTCTACGTTAAATTAACGGTTAATATTTGAGTAAATTAAAAACTTAAACTTTGTGGTTCCACAATGATAATTTTATTTGCACGTCGTACGTTATAGTACGTCGAAACCCGGGTCGTGCATATAAAATTATCATTGTGGAACCACAAAGTTTAAGTTTTTCATTTCTACAATGAATACGTTCCCCCAAGTAACGCCTGAAACTACCAGTTTTACCGGTTAATATTTGGTTAGCGTGCGGTTTTAGCGACGTTCAGGTTCACAGTTTGGCAGGTTTTCGGGTTTCGTCCGCGTTGACATAATTCTTTCAACTCAGTTCAAATGGTTTTTTTCATTGCGAATTTCACCCTCTCTGACTTCTAATAGCTAAGGCAAGTGAAGTATTTTTTTAGACAATACAGACGAAGATGTTGAATTTAGGTTTCGTTTTAACTCTTACAGTCGCGGTGCTAAAACGGGGAGGCTGAAGGGAGAGGATCACGTGTCTGACAGGGAAAATCAAGCGTGTGATCTGTCGACTTTAAGGAGGTTCCGCCGCGACTGTGTGAGTCAAAACAAATACTAAATTCCACATTTTTGATATTTTGTCAAAAAAATCCTTCTTTCACTGATGCAATGAGTTACCTATAGAAACCCAAAAGTGAGGTACAAAATATGCAGATTATTCCACGAATACATTTTAAATGAGCACTGTTTTCCAGCCATAGGAGCCGACTGCAGCGCCATTTCCTACGAATTACCGCATTTTGACTTCAATTACGGCAATAATTCTTCAATAACTAGAAAAATAAGGTGGTAAGATGCCTGTATTTTATTTTTATTCAATTTCTCAGGATTATTTCCTTCTGAGAGACAGTTTTCCACGAAAATGGCATTCGTATTTTATGGAAAAATACTATTTTTCCCCCTGTTTCTATCATTCCCCCATTGAACACCATGTAATTTCAAGTTCAATTGTAGAATAAAATAGCGTGGAAAGGTATTATTTTGTTATTCATATCAGAAAGAGGAAAAACGTTTCTACAATTAGACAGAATATGAGTAAAATGACATTTAAGTCATTTTACGGTGGAACCACCTTAAGGTAGCTTGAGCGAGATATTTATCTAGTCATAATGGAGACCATGATCGAATTTCATATTTTTATTTCAGCGTCTCTAAGAAGTATGAGGTATATTGTAATATCAATAGCGCAATAATATAGTCATATATTACAAAATATCTCATTACAGTAGTGTGGGAATCTCTAACTGATCGAAGGGAAATATACAGGTTAAATCTTTTGCACTAGTTTGAAGCAGACAACTTTTTGCCGGACGTTCAACATATATTGCTAGACCCAACGTACTACGGTAGAAGCGATCACAGGAATGAGATAAAGGAAATTGACCGTAGAACCAATAGATTTATTCGTAGAATGTCATTTTTCCGCTCACAATTAGATATCATAATAGTTGCGATAGATCAATCGTATGAAAATCCCACCCTCACTAAGTAGAGTAGAATTTTAACTTGTGTTTAAAAACATAGCATCATTACTAAAACTTCACATCCCTTGATATGTCCGGCATTATTTAATTTTGTTCTCTGCATGAATTAGTATCTCGTAGCATTCATAAATTAATAGCATTAGTAATATTAACCACTTGACGTGTCTTTAGCATTGTAATACATGTTTGCATGTTCATTTAGTTAGCACTCTCCCAGTTTCTAGTTTGACTGCGGACTGTTCTCCTGACTGCTTTTTGGCCTGCTCCTAGCGTTCATGATTTGCTTCATGTATTCCATTCTTGGTCTTCCTCGATAAATATTCCCTTTCAAGAGACCCTTGTGTCTCAGAATGTTCCAATAAGACCCCATTTAGAATATGCTTCCAGTGTTTGGAATCCTCATGAAACAGGCTTAAAAACAGAGTTAGAACGTGTACAGAGAAGAGCAGCCAGGTACGTGAAAAGCCGTTACGATAATCTTGTTAGTGTTACTGACCTCTTAGAACAACTCGGATGGGAATCACTGTCAGACCGTAGATTGAAAACAAGACTAAATCTATTATGTAAATTCAAGAGTAGTTTATTTTCCGACGAAGTTGATCATATTTTACGACCGCCAACGTACTATGGTAGATTAGATCATAAAAATAAAATAAGCGAGATAGACTGTAGAACAGATAGATTTAAAATGTCGTTTTTTCCGCGAGCGATAAGAGACTATAACGGCTGTGTAAGGACTTAGAAATAGATTAGTTGACTGGTAGTGTAGCTTACTAACTTATGTATTTCTTAAAGCATGTTTACGGAATTTTGTGGTGTTTCTAACAGCATGTTCTAGCTTCATAGGCAGATTGCCCTCTTAAGTAGCATGTAGAATATTAAGTGTCATCGTACATGTGTGGCGTGCATGTGGGGATTTTCTTGCATGCTGCATCATGGTTTTTAGTTAATGATGGAATTGGTTAGTAACCTTAATATTCATGACCGTGCGGTGTGCATGTGGCGGTCCGCTCGCATGCTGCATTTTGGTGACTTGTCACTCCCTGCCAAACACCCTAGAGGTGGCTCGCAGGGTAACATGTAGATGTAGATGTAGCGGCCGGGGGAACGTGCGAGGTCCCGATTTGTGCTGGGACGAGTCCTGCATGCTTGTTGTGGAATCACCCCGTGCCACACACCCTAGTGGTGGCTTGCACGGTACTTCGTAGATGTAGATTCTTGATGGCGACGTGCCACCTACTGTGCCGTATGCGTTCTCAGTCTAGACTGAAGATTTCAGAAGCTTCAGCCTGGCATGAGGACGCCTAGGGCACAGCAGGTGAAATGTCGCCATTGACAATGATACCAACGCGGACGAAACCCGCAAATCTGCCAAACTGTTATTTATTCATTGCATAGGATATGAATTAAATAATTACCTCATGAAAATTGTAGGGTTGAATTTGTATTTATTTAGATTGCACATTATTACTTACTCATAATATATCCCCTCTCTAATGAAAAAAATTAGTGACGTTAAATTGCTTCAAAAATAACGCTCCTGAGTTCTCCAAAAAGTCCACTAAAATGTCCCGTTTATGTCTAAGAGCCAATGTTTTACTCAAGGGTTCCTAAAAAGTCATTAGTCAAGCCAAAGATGTCAATTTAAACATCATGTTTTGGCCAAAATAACGCATGGAGGTCTTCATTTCAATTCAGCGAAGCATAACAGATATGTTCATATATTGTAACTCATACTATGAGTCTCAACCTTTGAATATTAGGAAAGGTTGACTGACTGCTCTCCTTTAGTCATCCCTATCAGTGATTTTTTTTGTCTTTTTATTCAGCTTGGTCTTGCTCTCTTCCTTGAATTTTTCTCTAATGAATCCTCCTTACGATCCATTTTGTCTCACAATACACCAACGTATTCTTCTTCTTGAATTTCTCTTTAATTTAGCATAGGTTCCAAAGTAGGTGAGCTTGCCCTTAATTTCTTTCCTTGTTACGTAGCCTTATCCCTTACACTGATAGGATATTCTCCAGGTGTATCTATGTAATAATTTTACCAATTTTCTCTATTGTTTTCAAGGAATCCCGTAAATCTACTTGTTTCTCCGCTAAATGTTGTGATATTAACCGCCAAACGACAACCAAAGAGCTAGGCTGCCCGGAAGTCCGCGATTCAAATCTGAGTGAGGTACCAGGGCACGTTTAGTCCAACCAAATATGAGTGATATATCTGGATACCAGATATTTTCAGAAAACTACGGGGGTCACAAGGCAAGTTACTCCCCTGAAACATGTAAATTTCACACGCCGTCGTTCGTAAGAGACTGGCGAGCTCTTAACACAACGATCGAACTGGACTCAAGTGGTCGAAGATGACAGGCATTCCCAGACGCTAAACGCCCTTTGTCTTCCGGCCTAAATTGTTTGACACCCACGTGTGGCTCCCTACGTTTGCTAAAGCTTCAATTTCATTTCAATGATAATTATCTCTTTTGCCTTCCACGCGCAGCTTAGCAATTTTTTCCTTAAATTAAAATTGTGAATGACAATACTGTGTGGAAACTATTTTAATGTTTTCGCTGGGATTGTTCGTAAGTGACAACAAATGAATTTTGCTTCCTCAGGAAGAATTCGGGGTTGTTTTTTGCTTGCCCCTCCCACCTTAATACAACGCTGGCATAACTATCAGCTTGTGAGGTTATGTCTTTCACAAACTATAGCATTTGCCAAGCAGTTGAGAGAAAATACCAGGAGAAAACTCTAAAGTAGTGAGAGATTCGCCAAACCTTGGGGGGTGACCTTATATTGCGACATATACTGCTAGATCCAACGTACAATGGTAGAAGTGATCACAGGAATAAAATAAAGGAAATTGACAGCCGAACCAATAGATTCAAAATGTCATTTTTCCCACGTACAATAAGGGATCATAATAGTTGCGATAGATCAATCACATGAAACTCCCACCCTCAATAGGTAGAGTAGAATTTTCACTTGTGCTTAATAACACCACATCGTTACTAACTCTTCACACCGGTCGATTACTCCGGCATTAGTTTATTTTGTTCTTTGCATGAAGTAGCATCTCGTAGTATTCATAAATTAACAGTATCAGTAATATTAACCACTAGATGTGTCTATAGCATTTCTCTACATGTTTGCATGTTCATTTACGTATCACTCTCCCAGTTTCTGGTTTGACTGCGCACTATTCTCCTGACAGCTTTTTGGCCTGCGCCTAGCGTCATGGGGAGCGTGCGAGGTTCTGATTTGTTCCGGGACGAGTGCTGCATGCCTGGTGTGGAATCACCCCGTGCCACACACCCTAGTGGTGGCTTGCACGGTACATCGTAGATGTAGATGTATATTAACGAACTTTGGCGTTCCTGTCTAGGAGAGCCAACTGCGAAAAATTAAACTCAAAAGTGTTCTACTGTTTGTGTTATATATTAGCTATTTCTCTGTTGTATCTGTCGTTATTGCACGATTTTCGCCGCGTTATGCATTATTGTTAAACAAATGATTTCTCGAAACAATGTATTCTATAATCTTTTTCATTGAGGATGGGAGGAAGGATCTTCATAAAATAATTTATGCTATAATTATCATAACAGTTACATTTACTACCCTAACTTTCATAAACTGCTACGAAAGAATTCTTTATACTTATGCCGAGAATATGGTTTTGTGGCAGTGTGTGATATGGGAACTTCACAATATAACTGTCCAAATGTACTAACTGCAACTGACATCCAGATGTCTTCTTTTTCCATCGATTTAACAACCTGTTCGTTGTTAAGTACTGCAGAGCTCATCACGGCTTTTTTGAATGAATAGGCTAAGTCACACACAAATCAAATGCTGTCGATATTTTATCCTGTATATCCATGGTATGGAAATATTTTTCTACATCTTCATCTACAAAATACCCTGCAAGCCACCTCAGGGGTGTGTGGCAAGGGGTGAGTATTCACCAACATGCATTACACTCTACCCTTTTTTTCTGAAGATTTTTTCTGAAGCTTAAAGCATGAGGGAGTATAGCATGTTGCTAGTGCTTTTCTATGATTATCATACGAAAACATTATTGATATTTGAATGCCTTAATATGAAATAAGAACATAAAAGGATGATTATTACGACTTACTTTATATCTCCTTGGTACTTTTTATTGTAATTGGAGGTATCGCATCCGTGAATGGAACTTGATTAATAAAATAAGGTGAAATAGTGTATTGGCAACCACCATGCACGAAAAATTACCTCGAAAAAAATCTTTTGAGAAAAAAAAATCTCGATTGCTGGAATAAAGTCCTGGCTGATGAAATACCGGATTCGGCACTGAGTGATTAATTATTTACCAGCGAAACACGATATGAAATATTTTCTCGATAAATAGTCTACCAATTGCCGAATATTAGAATATGGCACCAACCGAGGTATCGGCCGGCTCCCAAACTCTATCGATGAACCAAAATTTTAGAAACATCCAACCCCGAATGTATCGGTGCATCGATGTACGAAGCCAGCCATCCCACTCCACCACGGCAGCCACCCATTCATCCTTCCTCCTCCGCCGGGGCGACCTCGTGACTCGGGCACGGCCCCTGATTGGACGGGGACACGCTCCCGGACCCTCCGATGCCCCGCCCGCCAACCCCTCTGCCGATCCCCTGCACAGCACGCGCCCCGTGATTAAAACCAAAGGATACCAGCCTCCGGAGAACAGTCACCGCTCAGCTTGGGACGCAAGGCGCTTTCCAGGATCCAAGGGTTATAACCCTTCCCCTCTCGAAAGGGATCCATCATCCAGTCTACGAAGTGTTCCACATCGCGGAGAAGGCGGACGACTGCGGCACCCGTCATCTGCTCTCCAATCGGCACCCCCGATGGCCGAGATATTCCGCTGCATCTACCTCTGCGGGGAAGGTGAGTCGGATGCCGCAGCCGGGTACGCCCACTCGCCGGCCGGTACCGCGCTCGCCTACGCCCCCTCGGCCGCACCCGCCCTCCGGGTGAAGAGCTGTGGGCAGCTGTCGGACGGGTGCCACACCCCGAGCCCCGACAGCACCCGGGAGCCCAGGTCCCCCAGTCCGGAGTCGTACGCGCCCTCGTACCCGTCGTCCGTGAAGCAGGAGTGCGCCGCGGGTGCGGGGTGCGGCTGGTCGGCCGGCGGTGTGGGCGACGAGAAGAGCAGTGGCTTGTCCGACGGGTCGGACAGCGAGGCGGGCGCGGAGTCCCGTTGCGAAGAGGGATGCGGGTGCGGCAGGAGGGGAGCGGGGCGGCTGGGCGCCGGGCGCGCCTCCAAGGCCGTCAGCCCGGTGCTGATGAAGAGGCGGAGGCTTGCGGCAAACGCGAGGGAGCGGCGCAGGATGCAGAACCTGAACAACGCGTTCGACCGGCTGAGGACCGTGCTGCCGTCCCTGGGCAACGACCGCCAGCTCTCCAAGTACGAGACCCTCCAAATGGCCCAGAGCTACATCAACGCCCTGTGCGAGTTGATCAATTGAGATGTGCACTCTCGCACCCCGTAAGGGTTACATGTGTGGTGAGTGAACTGGGGGGGAAGGATCGTTCCCGAACTTATTGCTCCTAAGCATTGCTCACTGTTGTGCGAAAAGCGCTGCATACGCAAGTTTTCCACCGACAGACGGATGATTTCCGCGTGCCCAAGACTACGTTTCGCGCTGGTATTTGTTGTGATAAAACGTTCTATTCATTCAAGTGTAGCCGCCATAATTGACGGTCACAACTTGCTCCGTTGAGATACTGTTGTGAAGTGCTCCATGAATCGGGATAGTGCGCGGCGTCAAAGTGCTATGCGTCAACAGAGGAGGCGTCCAATTGGACTGTGATATTCTAGTATATTTCTCGAAGTGTTTGCACGTGAATGGGCAATACTTCTTACGCTTCACATACTAGGGTCGCACTGGACTCCGTCCTGCTTTAAATAAAGTAGGTGCGACTCGTTAGTTAAGCTCGACTGCGAAATAAATTTGTCATATGATGTTGAGTTTTTAATATATATGGGTAAACTTACCTCAATTCTATGTGAGCTTACAAATTATTTTTTTGGAGCTATTATAAATTTATTTAAATTAAATGTACAAATGTTTAAAATATTTTATTTTAAATAAATAATATACAAATCAATACGAGTAATTCGAAGGCAATTTTTATTTCTTATCCTTTTTAACTCTTGGAACCTCGAATTGATTTAGTTGAAGAGCAGAGAATCTTATAATTACCATACTACTCATTCATGTTTCTTGTGTTTATTAATTGTGCTCTACTATTTTGACCCTTGCCATTATGCTTTAATCTGTATTACTCATTTGGTACAGAGAATAGCTAAAAAGCATGGATCAAAATATATTTTTTTATGGTGTCAGTTTACGAGGATATTTGATGATTTACATTTGCAAATTTCGTCATTGAAATATCACTGCACTCGTGCTCCTATATCAATTGGATGCCAGAGTTTGACTACCGTCGAAGTAATTATTACGCTTGAGTATTCGGCTCTTATCTCCCTTTTACCTCATGAACGCTCCGTGATAATATGCCTAAAGTTTTGCTGATTGCCATT
Organism: Pyrrhosoma nymphula; assembly: GCA_963573305.1. Taxonomy (NCBI): domain Eukaryota; kingdom Metazoa; phylum Arthropoda; class Insecta; order Odonata; family Coenagrionidae; genus Pyrrhosoma; species Pyrrhosoma nymphula. The sequence continues at coordinate 77,323,368 of OY754332.1, read as the reverse complement.
TCTTTGTATGGAAGGGAAATGCTCAGCTGTTAGACTGGATGGTACGTTTGAAACTGCTTTTGTTTGCACCACCCAGAATATTTCGTAATGGGAAGCACAGAACTAAGGTGTCTCACGGAATGCCAGGAGCGCTTCCAATTTCTACCCTACATTCCTTTCCTAAGAGGCAGAAAAAGAATAATTCACTGTAACTGTCACTTTCTCGTGATCGTTGTCAGTGTCTTCAGATCTAATAAATTACATCTGTTGATCAATCAATACGTGTTCAAGGTTCGCGTTATTCCGTCCTAAGTGAACGAGGCAGCGTAGATTAGTTCGAAGAGGAATCTAAATTGTTGAATGGTAGCGTAAAATAAAAATTTGGAGGAAACTTCTCTTTATTTCAGGCAACGACTAATCCTGAATTGTTAGAGATCAAATTCCAATATTCACATGGATTTTCCTGGTTGGCGACTAAAAATATTTTAAGGGGCACGGTATATTCCTGGCTTACCTATTTTTTACCGCCTCATGAACGAAACTATGTCGATAAAAGTAGCCGCTAAGGGAAAGTGGGAAGTTTACATTGTCCATACACCTAAATGAAAATGAATATGTTAATTTCTTCCGACGGAGGAAGAGGATGGTGCCGTTTTAGGCGTCTAGGATGTTTTTCGTCCGAGGGAGGGCGTCTAAGCATAAGCTAATGATGAAAAAGTGTAGTCATATTGCAAGAGTATCATATTGCCTCTATAAAATCAGATCATCTTATGTAGTAATGATAATTGTGATAAAGTAAATACATAGATAAATATACTCAACATTTATTTTCTTTCCATGAATACATGTGTAAAAATGCGCTCCATTTTCTGCAATCTCAGGAAATTCATATGTATAACGTCCTTTGACATGAGTTTTGGTCAAGGCTGGAGTAAAATATTAGCCCCTAATGGCGACCCATCACATCCCGTAGCATCAGTCAAGGTTTCACATTTTCCCTTTCTCGTGAAGGGACCGATTCGCCAAAGGTGGTGGTGACTCTCAGACTCCGTGGACGCTGGCGGCTACACGGCATCGGGGTGGCCAAATCTCCCCCCTTGGGTGACCGTTGAGGGGGTGGTCCTCGGCCGGAGGCGGGCCTGAGACGGGTGGACTCCACCCCCGGGGGAGGGTCTCCCCACCGAAGTAACTACAGACGCGGGGAAAGGTATCGACTTCCTCCTTACCCGCGAGTCAGGTAAACTCGACGTTCGTCAAAGAAAGTACCGAATTAAAGTATCGAGTGACTGACTGAGTGTCAGTTTTCTTGCCTGACTTCGGTTCAACATATTCGTCAGGGCCTCGACTGACCTCTACAATTTTTCCGGGACACAAACGCGCATTAGCCTAAATCTTACTATGCTTCACTCGTCCAAATCGTTCTTTTGCGAGTAAAGATTCGAAGTTGAAAATTCACTCAGTTCAAAATTTTAAGATCTTCAAAAGAACCCAAATCAGTCATAGAAATCCATAACACATCACGATGGGTCCCGCGATAAAACCAGCGGAGTTACTAAAAATTTATTCTTCAGCAAATAGAACGTATGATATAGCCTCCTTGATGAGCTGTAAGAAACTTAAAACATTAATAAAGTTTTCCGAATAAATTCGACAGTGTCGGGCGATATATGGTGGAACAGCATTTTAAATAAAAACTACAGTAATTGTACTGTCCACTTAAATTTAATGTGAAATACACAACACGTGTTGTGTATTTCACATTAAATTTAAGTGGACAGTACAATTACTGTAGTTTTTATTTATTAATAAAGTGTTTAATATACAGTTTTTGCAGTCCTGGAATATGCTAATAAACCGGTCAAAACTAACCATGGACCTCATAAGCCGTCAATTATTTTAGCTCGCGATTTTACACTCCAATTGATTCATCAGATGAAGTATCTCTCAGAAAGGATAGTTGCAATCTCGAGGCAAGGACAATTTTACCGTCCAAAAGAACATACTAAGGCTTCACTTAAAATCCAGCACAAACTGGGAGGACTTCTGCCCTACAAAAATAAAAATTGGAATTGGAATACCTGACAAATATCAAAAATGTTCATTTAAAAAACGCTAAGTATGAGAAAATATAAGTATAACTAATTTAATGGTAGTCTCTAACTTTACCAAAATATTATAAATTGTCAAAAATATCGATAAAATCGGCTCAACCATTTTCAAATAATGCCTCCCCTGAATTAGAAAGAAAGCCATTGCTCGAACTCAAAGTGCCAGCGAATGCTTAAAAATCTTTTTAACCTCCATGCACGCACCTAACTAAAAATCTTTCAACTTAAATAATCATTTATCAGAGCAAATCAGTAGTTGGAAAATTACTGGTGAATGCAATCCATAGCTTACAAGTGATTCTCGGAATGACCGCTCATTTCAATTAAAAATTCCTAATTTTAGAAATGCAATACCGGCATTTACGACTAATTACTCTGCTCTATCAATCATAACTAATGGCCAAAGAATATGAAATAATCAGTCGTAATCCTTCGGCCACCTGAGTCCGCTGTGCCTACGTGTGGGCCATAGAAAACAAAAGTGCTTAGAATTAAGCACGAGCAGATATGGCCGGGGAAGTCGTCTCAAGGTGAGCGCCCGTTACTTTCCCAATACCACGTTGTCAGGAGGGGCGAGAAAAGCACGCGAGATTCGGTTCTTTGATGAGAAGCCGTGGAGTGATGCTTGTCGGGGGCGATGGAGGCCGGCCGGGAGTCTCGGCCTCTGTCGGTGCACGCAGATTAACCCCTCCAAAGTCTAGATCTCGGACGGGTCTGGGGTGAGCGGCAGGGGATGCGCGGGGAAGGAGGGCTGCCGTTTGGAAGGCTTCATGAACGGGCGAATAATAAATGGCCAGGGCCGGAAGATACAGGGGGAGGTGGGGAAGGGGTGGACTTGTCCGCCCCCCTCACACCCTACCCCCGCCGCCGCCCTCACGCGTAAATTCTAGCCTGTCTAGCGGCACGAAAGTGGCCCGATATGGAAGAAGACTGCATTTTTCCCGTCGGGCGGAGACAAGCGGGGGGGTGGGTGGGCGGGGGCGGAGCCGGCGGGGGTGGGGCCGGCTGGAGGCCCCCGGCGTGGGATCCTGGACCACGACCTACGCTTGTAATTGCATTCTCGGGCGCGACGAGCATGCAAACTCGATTTTTGGGCCACGTTGACGGTAAGCCTATCGGGGCAGGCGCTTGGCGTGCACGAAGCCGGGAAGGAGATAGTGTTTCTTTCGTTGATGGGTTGCTGGGGGGGTGGGGAGGGGCGGTGACGAGGGTCGGCGAGGGAGGTGGGAGGGTTGGGAGGGGGCTGGAAGGGAGGTAAGGGGCTGAGAAGAAGACAAGAGACATTGACGGGGAGGGATGGAGGAGATGAAACGGGAGAGGAGAGAGTGAGCTCGCCTCTAAAACAATACTCGATCGCCTCATGCGGCTAAATCCACAAATTGCTCTTCCCACGCGCAAGCAACTCGAAACGAAAACTTCGGCAGCTGCTCAGTGAGCAGGGGAAGGACCATTTTGTCTCGTACCCCTAATTTATAATAACATTCATCGCACTTATACTCCTATAGTCGGTAATATACTCCATCGAATAGTTTCACTGAGTCACTTCAAAGCATATCAAGTACTATTCAAAACTAGGTTACCGACAACTGAAGCCATTTTCGCCGCTCAGAATAGGTTCGCATAAGATATGGGGTCAGGGGTCTCCAAAGTACGGCCCGCGGGCCACATCTGGCCCGCAAGGTGATTTTATCCGGAGTCCTCTGGATGGCCGTTCTCAACACTACTCCCTCATAGGGTTGTATTACTATGTAGTGTATTATCGACAATCCAGAGCACTCTGATTTTATCCGGCCCTCTGAAGAATTATACGGTAATGCGCCGCATGATATTTGCACAAATACGGTACAAACAAAAAGCACAAATACGGTATCGTCATTCATACTAATGGTTTTGTGATGAAAATATTATCATTTGCTGGTAGTGCTCGTCGTCATCAAGATAAGATAATTTAAAAGGGCAAAGGCCTGCCACGATGGAAACACCGGTTCCCGATCAGTCACCGAAGTTAAGCATCGTTGGGATCGGCTCGAGTAAGCACATAAAACAAAAGTACTACTTCGTTAATTTAATTTTACATACTCTTTAATTTGTAAGTAAACCCATGTCAAGAGTTTCCTATTTATATTTTTACTACGGCCCGCTGAAAAGTGTCCTACATCTACATCTACAAAATACCCTGCAAGCCACCTCAGGGGTGTGTGTGGCAGGGGGTGAGTAATCACCAACATGCATTACACTATACCCTAGAGTTAGTGTAACTACGACTAATTATGCATTAGCTTAAATCGCTAATGCTTGTCACGAGGCGAAGCCTCACAAGCATGCACCACTACACTACAGATGTCATCACAATCGAGAGGGACCGTCAATATACATGCATTCTACAACTACACAGATGGACAGGGACTCAAGACCCATGTAGAAAACATGCTAGTTGTGCTGTTAGTATGTACTAAGTACCCACTGTGGCCTTCGTTACGATATGTTTGGAGACACCTGGATTCTATAGAGGGCTTGTGACTGCCAAAGGTTTAGATTATTTGGACATTGAAGGAAGGGTAGAGGGAGAACCTCAAGTGAACAATGAATAATGTTTTACAAGCGGCGGCCCCCCGTGGTGTCCGCCGTCTTTCTATTTGCCACCCGATGCACGGAGTGCCGCCAACTAAACTACTCACCTAAGCATTGGTACTTGGGGGCAGCGCGTCTCCCCCGCAAGTGGCCGAGAGCACATATAAAGTCCGCTAAACGCACGACCTCCCCCTGCAAACAAATTCTACGCATTGTCACAAAAAATATTATATAAAAAAGGGATACCAAGTAACAAAAAAAACAAAATAGGGTGAAAGTTAAATATTAATTCAGCAAAAAAGATATTAGAAAAACAAAAAAGATAACCAGCCAAAAAATAAAAATAAAACTCCATAAAATGACATGCGGCTCAAAAAAAATTAATTTTAAAATTTATATTTTTACCTTCAGCTCTTAGTTATTTTCTTTTTTTATTTTTGTTAGTTCATAGTTTTTAGTTTCGCATTCACGCAAACAGCACACTACTGGACCCCATATGTTTCCCCGTCATTGTTTACCCTATCAAATGGACTGGTAGAGGTGAACACTGCTCACCAGCACAGCCTGAAGAGAAGCGCCTTCGACGCGCCAACAATATGGGAACCTATTACTGATTCTGATTCAAAGCAGTTCACCCTGTTCAGCTTCAAGGAAGACTTTGACGAAATTTCTCTCCGCGGGGCACCCAAGAGGGGGACGGGATTCCTCTGAAAAATCTCCACCACTGCTGAGAATCAAACTCGGGCCCTCGGGCAAGAATGCCATTACACGAGCCACCGCACAAAATCCCTTACTTAATAATGAATCATGTAATATATTGCATAAAAATCATTTTTATATTTCTTTCTCCATGTGTTAACTCATCTTTTTGTTAATTTTAATTGTTATAAAAATTGAGGTGATTATTATTTTAAGTTATAATAACGATTGATGAATAACTGTCCATGTGGCATTATTGTGGTGATAACGTACATTAGGTCTCGTTATTCTCATGCAGAGATACGGACTGTGTTTATGAAAATGAGGCTTAGAAATTGCATTTCATCTCAGTATTGATAAGTATGACCTCATAAAAAAGGAGTCTAAACGAGATAAATGTTATTATTCATTCCAGGTAAAGTTGCTGTACCGCAGGTGGTAAAATAATTCCATGGATTTATCACGAACTCACGAAAACCCAAGGCGTAAAAGGTGCCAATAGCTTCACGCTGCAGTCAGTGACGTCACCAGTAATATAGTGAAATGAGTCCTACTAAATACTCCTCTCCAACTAATCCCTACTAAATAAGGAATCCTTAAGTCGGGGTATGAAACATGCGTAATATATTTAGCAATTTTACAAAAGAAATACAACATTATTATTAATATTACTTTCATTATCTCACAACAAAATATATGAATATTTACAAGGCTATATGCAGCTATAATTAAATTTTTCATATTCTCGTAGAAGTGAACTTCACGTCTCCACTAATATAAATTTTGCGATTGATTACGCTTTTGGAAATAATGCTAATTCTGACGCCTTAGGTACCTCTGATCACGTTTGCGAGTTAGTTATAAGTTTACTTCCACGGTCGGCCAGAAAAAGCGTCCATACACGTTAATGGAACAGATTTTCGGCTTTCATCACCCTATCATTGCCATAGCAATGAAAACCACCGATAATATAATCGAAATAAGATGCTTGCAAATTTTCAGACTGATCCTCATCCTAACCTTCAGATTAAAAACCATTTCATAGACCATGCACTTGTTTCCTAATACCTGCATTGAATACGAAATAGTTGTTCGCACATTATAGCGAAAGACGAAAGACGAACAGACGCATCCATGTCCTTAATGATACAACTCCTGCAGGTGACACCAGTATTAGTGACCGCAGCAGAATGGTGAAGGGTGTTAGATGCTTATAGAAAAAGGTGCCTTCGATTTATCAATTCGTGCCGATCGCAACTTACCATATCTCTCCACCTTGCTCACAAATATTTCTTGAAATTACAGAGGTTTAAGGTAGTTTGAGCGAGATAGTTCCATAGTCAAAATAGAGACCATATTCGAATTATATTTTTTAATTTTAGCGTCTGTAAAAATTATGAAGTAAATATTGTAATATTAATGGTGCAAAAATATAACTATATTTGACAACAGTTCTCAGTAATTAAATAAATATAACCACATAAGTCTCGAACTTGACTCATTTTTTAACGCCGTACGTTGAAATCGCCTTCACAATATAAGTTTGTTTGCGATTCTGTAAAAATTACTGCGTTCAGTAATTGATTAATTTTTATAAAAAGTTGAAATATATACTTTCTACAAACCGTTAGTTTTTTGACAAAATCTAGGTGTTAAAAATTCCTAACTTTCTCAATATTCTCCCTCTGGAGGACACAGCCGTAATCCCATGTAAAACAGTTTATATTTTTAGGCAAATCGCTGAGAAAGTAGTTCAGCAAGGAGTTAATGTTTTGATATCATTGAAAAGATGGGAGGTTTTTCTTTAAAATGACGTTAAATTAACCATATTCTAGATTCATTGATATGCCGCCCAATCTACCTTAAGAAATAAAGGTCACTGCATGGGAAATAATAGCTTTCTATTATCATTGAAATGATTTTATTTTGAAAAACTGACATGAGGACCCTTGAAGCAAATGGGTAAATGACGTGTATACAGCTAGTGAAAAAAATTAAATGCACTCTAAGAAAGGTCATCGAAAGTCTCTGCTTCCAAAAAGCATGAGGATAAGGAAAAATAAAGAGTACAAATAATTGACTATAAATGGTACGGAGGCTTCCGCGGTGATTAATTGGAAAAATTATTTTCCGGGTTAAGGCCGTGTTGGTCCATTTGGGCGGACGACAGTTTCGGGCGCATTCCAGCTCCCGTCTTCAGGTCCAACTGAAGACGGGAGCTGGAATGCGCCCGAAACTGTCGTCCGCCCAAATGGACCAACGCGGCCTTAACCCGGAAAATTCTTTTCCAATTGATTATAAATAATTAATTCATTGACTTTTCCTTTAAAATTATTTCTTCATTTTCTTGCCTGTAACTTGAAAAAATACAAGAATATAATGCAATTATTGGCAGTTTTTTCTCAAGAACACGGTCAGGTAAAGGCACCGCACGCCCCTAGCAGTACGAACGTGGCATTAAGGGGGTGGGTCGATCGCGACAGGAGTGAGTCGAAGCATGTGAAAAAGCCTCACATTTTCCTTTCGGTCGTTTGAAAAAATACTGCTACCATTGCCGACATGCCTAAGCTCTCTGAAGATAAAAATACATATTCCAGAATACCATACTCCACCTGACGAAATCTTCCACGGGCAGGAAAAAAGTACTATTTAATGTTATGTTTTATAAATGAGTGTGTATTCTTATTTTAAAGTTGGATTTCCGCTTCTGTATGCCTGATATTTTCAAATTAATAATCGATATTTGCGTCCTCTCCATGGCAATTAGTCGGGGAGACATCACCATTCAATTATCAATGATCAGTATTTCCAGACCAATCTTTTCATCGGGGAATATTTCGCGTATAAAATGTGTAACCAATTTCTTATTCCGCAATTCTACCGTATGACATTTGTAGTATAATCTGTTAATATTTATCCTTCGCATAGAAAATTGAATTAGTGTCCACAACTAAAAAATTGAATCATGATTATCATCATTGTTTCAATCCTATGATTGGTTAACTGCAACTCTCCATTCTTTCCTGTTCATTGCCAACTCTATTACATTCTGATATTCCTTCTTTCACATATCCCTCTTTATTTGGCCCATGTACTTATCCTTTGGTCTTCCTCGTGGAATCTTCCCTTCAATTTTTCCCTCAATTATGTACCTACTTGATGCATAGGTTGTGTCTCAGGGTGTGTCCAATCCACCTGGTTTTTGTCTTACTACGCTCCATTTACGCCATTTTTCAGCTCTTCCGTATATTTATTTATTCTGAAAATTATCAGCCCTCATCTTCAGCATCCATCTCCAGCACCAGATCTCCAAGGATTCTATTAATTTCTGGTCAGCTTTTTTGATGGCCCAAGAGTCTGACCCGTAGAGTATCACACTCCATATGTTGGTTTTCACGTACTGCTTCCTTGCTTCTATTTGCATCAGCTTTGAGCATGGTTGTGGTAAGTGAATGATTCCAATTGTTCTAATTGCTCTCCTCGTGCTGCAACGTTTACCTTGAATTTAAATGAATCATAGTGGATGGAAACTTTTGGGTATTATTTCATGGTGAATCTTGTGACTAATGCATTGAGCCGTACTTTAGCAAATTAAAGCAGACAGGTGTAGGTCATAACATACACACACATAAAACAAACTGGTGAGAGCCTGTTATATGTTAAATATAATTGAGTTATGCTAATAGATATGTAAAATAATAGATGGTAATAAATAAAAACGACAGAAACTATACATATTTTTAAATTATAATAGTTATCTACTTTTTGTCGCATAAATAAATATAGAAAAAAAACTTCAACAATATACACAATATTTAATATGTTCTACTAATTGTACAGTAGTTTCCACACACGTGTAGAAAAAAGGCTTATACACCTGATGACACAACCCTGTACGTCGTAGTGGGAGTGACGAGCGTGGAGGGCTGGGGGCGGGAACGGAAGCACCCACCCGCGTCGCAGCCGGCCCCCATTCATGCACACGCCGGACGCGCCCCCGCGTCGCGACGGCGCGGCTCACTCTGGTCCAGATCCGGAAAAAGGCTGACACAAGGAATTTTTTCAACTTTCATGAAGCTCACTTTCATTATGCTGTTTATGTAGGGCATTGTATAGAGTATCCGGTAGTGCACGAAGTTTGTCATAAAAATGAGTAGTAAGGTATTGGCAGGAATTGCCTTATACATCTACATCTACATTTTACCCTGCGAGCCACCTCTAGGGTGTTTGGCAGGGGGTGACAAGTCACCAAAATGCAGCATGCGAGCGGACCGCCACATGCACACCGCACGGTCATGAATATTAAGGATACTAACCAATTCCATCATTAACTAAAAACCATCATGCAGCATGCAAGAGAATCCCCACATGCACGCCACACATGTACGATGACACTTAATATTCTACATGCTACTTAAGAGGGCAATCTGCCTATGAAGCTAGAACATGCAAAACATGCTGTTAGAATCACCATAAAACTCCGCAAACATGCTTTAAGAAATACATAAGTTAGTAAGCTACACTACCAGTCAACTAATCTATTTCTAAGTCCTTACACAGCCGTTGTAGTCTCTTATCGCTCGCGGAAAAAACGACATTTTAAATCTATCTGTTCTACAGTCTATCTCTCTTATTTTATTTTTATGATCTAATCTACCATAGTACGTTGGCGGTCGTAAAATATGATCAACTTCGTCGGAAAATAAACTACTCTTGAATTTACATAATAGATTTAGTCTTGTTTTCAATCTACGGTCTGACAGTGATTCCCATCCGAGTTGTTCTAAGAGGTCAGTAACACTAACAAGATTATCGTAACGGCTTTTCACGTACCTGGCTGCTCTTCTCTGTACACGTTCTAACTCTGTTTTTAAGCCTGTTTCATGAGGATCCCAAACACTGGAAGCATATTCTAAATGGGGTCTAACGAGGGAGAAGTAGCTTATTTCTCTCACTTTGTCGTCGCACTTGCCTAGAGTTCTTTTAACAAATCCCAATTTACGATTAGCTTGACCTGTTATTTCCCGAATATGTTTATTCCACGATAGATCATTATTGAGCCTAACTCCGAGATATTTTACGGATTCTACCGTCTCTAATTGGGTATCCTGAATGAAATAGCTCTGTTGTGGGGAGTTATTTTTCCCCCAGAATTTCATAACTACGCATTTTTTCAAATTTAACTCTAGCTGCCACGCATCGCACCATGCTTGGATTGCAGTAAGGTCGTTCGTTAGTTTATCCTTATCTTCACTGCTACGGATTTCTCTGTATACTACAGCGTCGTCTGCAAATAATCGAAGTTTACTGTCTATTATTTCACCAATATCATTGATATAGAGTAGGAAGAGTGCACTTGCCTAGAATTCTTTTAACAAATCCCAATTTACGATTAGCTTGACCTGTTATTTCCCGAATATGTTTATTCCACGATAGATCATTATTGAGCCTAACTCCGAGATATTTTACGGATTCTACCGTCTCTAATTGGGTAATTGGTAGTAGCGCTATATTTCGTGAAAATTAGTTTTTTTAGGATTTTCGGAAAATGGCACCACTCTGACATGTATTATGATTCAATTACGTGATAAAAATCGGAAAAATGACTGAGTGCAATGTTATTCTGGGCATTAAGCAATCGGAAAAAAGTGGGTTTCATTCTTTCTGTGATTGTGGTGTTCGATGAAGGAGCTCTTGAAGAGGAACCAACTTTTCTAACGAATTTCGTAACGCTGTTGGATTGTACAAAAGTGACCCCGAGTAACACAGAGTTTTATATGGGGAGATAAGTGGACTGTATTTATAAGATGCTAATGTAGAAATTATCGGCCAATTCTTGCCTAGACGCGAATGATAATGAGTTATGTAACTCTCAGACACGTTCGTGACCATCGGCACCGAAGAAGTATCATGTAAGCATGTTGTTAAATATGTTTTATTGCTAATGTTTCGATTATTAGGATTATAAAAATGAGGAATTATGCTCTTCTCTATCTCTATTCTATTCTACCTTCTTCCAAACTTGCTCTAGGAAGAGAAAGATATTTTCAGCCATCGATACGGAACGGTGACACAAGTCTGGAAGTGGAAAATAAATTTTACTTCGATGTCTCCTCAGTACAACTTCTATCCATTTTAGGGAATCGTTCAAAGGAAATACGACTGGTTGTATGGAAGCCACCCCTGGCCTTTCCCTTTGCCCCTGAGACCTACACCTACACCTACGAAGTACCGTGAAAGCCACCACTAGGGTGTGTGGCACGGGGTGATTCCACACCAGGCATGCAGCACTCGTCCCAGCACAAATCGGGACCTCGCACGTTCCCCCGGACGCTAGGCGCAGACCAAACAGCAGTCTGGAGAACAGTGCGCAGTTGAACTAGAAACTGGGAGAGTGCTACGTAAATGAACATGCAGTATAATGCTAAAGACACATCTAATGGTTGATATCACTAATACTATTAATTTATGAATGCTACGAGATACTACTTCATGCAGAGAACAAAATAAAATAATGTCGGACATATCAAGCGGTGTGAAAAATTAAGATAACGCGTGCGCTCGCGTTATCTTAATTCTTCAATAGCGCTCGTGATAGAGAACACGTAATCGTCATTCTTCAAATGTTTTCAGCGCAAATCTTTTGTTTTAGTTTGATGGAGTTAATTCTCAGGACAGTAACTGTCAATGTTACTTTCCAGAGCAGTTTTCGTTTCGGATAACGATTAAGACAACGTAAAAGAAGGAACCAAGATCCCACCCCTAATATAGGTGTAGTGTGTGACACATGAGAGCGCTCATGACCAGAGACAGGAAAAGTCATAAACGTCATAGTTATAGGTTTTTATCATGAAATAGCCGGTTTTTGCCAAAAAGTCATAAAATGCGACTTCGCGCTTTAAACGCCATAAAATGGTAGTAATAACTTCAGACTTAAGTATGTGGAAGCTCTCCAGGCACATGTATCGAAGGGTCCAGTGAGGAAGAAAATTTTCTGGCAGAAACGTAGGGAACTGAGGGAAAAGAGAGAAATGGCATAGGATAGTGAAAGGAATGAGCATTTAGGAAATATAAGAAAGGCGTGGGATACTTAGTTTTGAAGTAATGAAAGATTGAAAATGAGGAAAATGAAGATATTTTCGTGACATTTTGACGCCATATTGCGATGTTTTTAGAAATTCCGGTAAGGGATACGGCCTAATTGCACATTAATATATGGACATACCCCACCCCCTCAACAAGGTTGCGGGCGTATGGAGTGAAACAGGGGTGCTAGGAGCGCGGCGTTTACCATTTTTTCTATTGCCAAATCTTATAGAGTTTGTAAAATAAAAAGACCCGTATTTTTCCGTTTTTCGATCCGTCACCTAATTCTCGAGTTATAAGCGACGAAAAACTAATGTTCTAAACCCTTTCGTTGGAATGGGCGTGCTGAGACTTCTTACGTCATCCCTTCGTCCACAGCTCCTCCGCCCAATCAAAATCCTCCCCTCCCCAACTCCACTCCCCAAAACAGCCAACGAGGGGAGGTGGATGACGTAGAAGTCTCAGCGCAGCTCATTCGATGGGCGTCACCTTTTGCTCATTTTACTTTTCAATTTATGACTGAATGGCTACGGTTAGAAGATTGATTTTTCACTAAAATTCATATTTTTGTTTCTATCTAACGATTTCGTGAATAAAATAGCAATTTCGGTCCCGAGTAAACCCCCATTGCATATCTAATATAAGGATCTACCTCACCCCCCAACAAGGTTGCGGGCGAATGGAGCGAAACAGGGGTGCTAGGTGCGCGGCCTGGAAATGGCTATTTTCGAATGCGATAAAGGCATTTCTGAGTGTTGAGTATAGGCAAAATGCAGCATTGAGAAAACGTGAAGACGGAAATTGACATTTTTAAGCGGTGAAAATGGGGAAAAGTGAGGAAATGGGCATAAGGAGGTTAATGGAAATGGCCATATATTTAAATAAAAATGACAGAGACAGTGACCGGGGACCCCTTTTGGTCCAGTCAACGAAGGGGTTGTAGGGGACATGGAAGAGGACAGAGACCAAACTTCAGGGATGTGTTTGGGGTTGATAGGAGGTACTCATACTTACCCGGACCTACGACGTGTGCGGGGGTGGGGCGTAGAAGGTCCCTTTTTTGTTGGCTTTATGGCTTTATCTTGCGGAGCGTGTTAGCGAAAATATTAATGGTTTTAAAATTAAAGCCGACAAAATTTACTACAAAATAGTTCCTTATACATTTATTTCTATTCCTCATACTTAACGAGATATTTGCCATCGAAAATTGTACATTTTTTAAAAACGCTTAATTTCCTCACGTTTTTTTGACTAGCTTTTCCTTCTAGCATCTCAACCTTAAGTTTTACAGCAAAGTCCTCAAGAGCATAGTTGTAGACAATAACATTACCTTAAAAATAAGACATGATTTAATACTTTATCTTTATCTGGTCAAAAGTTACAGCAATTGGAAATTTATAGGGTTGTTCCGGAATTTCGTAAGAAAATCGCACTCTTTACCATTTTTCTATCGTTATGTCTTATTTAGAAATCTATCATGAGCGCCGGAAGAAGTGACTGCATAGGAGTGCATTCAGTGGCGACTCGTGGATGACAAAAAGAGGGTTTCATGAACTAGTTCTCTTCCTACAATACCACCACCCATAGAGTGGAAAGAATTCAGACAGTCAATGGTAAATGCATAAAAATCAGCATTGTCAAAAACATTAATTGAATGATCATGTTTTGAAGACTGTTTGAGCATGGACCATGGAGGACATGTAGAATCTTGAGCTTCATAGTAAGATGAACAAAATCCCTAACTTACGAGACGGTTAACCAAGTTTTTAGCTGAAGATATTCTGTGACGTAGGAGGGTGAGGCCACTCAATAGTCAGGGCAGAAATGTCCGCATTCGAAGCACAGAGGTTATGGTGATTGCAATAGCGACACCTTTCTTTCTCGTTTCCTCGACTCTTTGTGTTTCTCAACAACACCTCCTATAGGAACGGTATAAGGGATGGAGTCCTCTTCCCGTCCTCAAGGAAGTTATCACCAGATGGGTTAGTATCGACCGCTTGACTCTGGATGTCCTGCCTAAGGATTGCTGCAGCTTTCCTCACAATCTCGAGTCGCTCGTCAGTCATATTGTTTCCTTATTTTTATTCCAAACTTCATTCAAAAGTTTGTACCCTGCACCTCTGAAACATGAATGGTACGATAAATCGGTGGCACCCTTTTTCACTGTAACACGATCTCCATATTATTTAACCAGTTCTGATTTTACAGTTCTAACATCTGTTTTTTCCCTGTCACTGCGGCCATTAATTTGTCCATGGAAAACTGGCAGTTACTGTTCTCCTCCATGTACGAATAAATTTCTTCCATTCCTCTAGAAATGTAGTTAACAGATTTGGTTTCTTTACTCAGATATAGAGGCCTAATGAAACTCATACGGCATTCATCATCGTAAACAGCTTCCTTGGCGACTAAATTATTCATGGAGGACTGACAACCAACAAAGTTTTCACTCCACTTGTCATTCCTCACATGACCAGCCTTCATACACGTTTTTTTGTTATAGTAGCTAATTTTTGAGCGTTATAAATCACTCTCCGTCTTTCAACAGCCCTCTTTATCTTGTTCTCTACAGGGTCTACTCAGAGAAAGCAGTGATTACCGATATAGAAATTTTGTTAGTGAAGACCTTGAGCTCATCAATTCAGTTGGTTCAGATAATTTTGAAGAAGCCTGCAACTGCAAATCCGCTTTAATGCTTTGTGCTCTGATGCAGTTTTTTACGGCATGATTTGTGAACTACGACTAGAAGGGATTACATGCTACGCAGCTGGAAGCACTTGTTGTCCCTCCTTTCCTTACTTGCAGCTACAAGCGACAATATTCCTTTTTATACCATTCTTGAAACATTATCACTGGAATCGCCGATGTCTCCATCACACACAAAACACTTGTTAGATATCGCGAAAGATAATCACACTCACAATATATAAAAACAACTCAATCGTTCAAACAGATTTACAACTCATCACTACTCGATCCACGTTGGAAGGGAATTGAAATGAAGAGTAGTAGTTTGAAAGGGACCCATCCCCTCCAGCCTCTACTGTCTAATGACAATGAAAGTTCGAACTAGTGATGGATAAAAGTAACTGCAACATAGTTTGTGTCGAGGAGGCCCTAAATCCTCCCTTCGTATTAAAACCAGGGAACGTGAGCTCTACGGCCTCTTAAAGTGACAAGGTATAAAAATCTCCAATGGCCGTAATAAATTGGCACCACTCGTCAAAATTACGCAACAATTGCTGTGTTGGTTTGCGGGAAAAAGGGGGTAAATCCACGCCAGTGACCAACAACAACCTCTCGACCAGAAAACCCCTGTGGTGGTTTACGGGAATGTTACTTCCTCGCCAGTGACAACCACAGACACACGCACCCAACCCAGATAGGGATCCTTCGTTGGGCTAATGGGACCCCGCTAAGGATGCCTGGGTTATGAACACAAACACACTCACAATTGTGGCGTAGATTTGACGAGTGGTGCCAATTTATTTCGGCCATTGGAGATTTTTATACCTTGTCACTCCCTTCGTATTGTTCAAAGAATTTTGCACGCGTTAAGTGACAAGACACGCTCCCGGCGACCAGAGTGCATTTAATTCCATATTACATAGACGGTTGGGTTTCTCTCTTCGGAGGGCAATAAAACTGTGGCATGTGCAACAGTTGTGCAACGAGAGGTCTTTGAGCAGGCCGCTTTGCGGTCGAAAGGGTGCCTGGCTATTTAAGGAACTTAACAATTCAGGAATAATTGAAAACTATTTTCAAATCATACATGTTCCATTATCACGTCCATTTGCTACCGTTGCAGCTCTCAGTATGTTACTGATTAACGTAGTACTTTACTGAAAGTATTTTAGTCAAGCCAGATTTATATTCGCTGGACTAACTGGGGAATCGCTAGTGCACGAAACGAGAGAATAGTTTCTCATGTATAAGTGTATGATATGGAAAACGAAATAACGTCTACAGCATCACGAGAGCTAAGCCACAAAAATGGGATCTCCATAGGTTACACCACGAGCCGGATTGACCACCACCCGCGGCATCGTACTGGATCTCTCGACTTAAAACGATCTTGAGGTCAAGTATGCAAATCAAAGCAACATTTTTCTTTTGTAATATATTATGTTTATAATACTATATTAGTCGGTGTTAAAAATCCGGGGAGCAAAGCGGCGCTAAAAACGATATTGCTCTTTTTAGTTCAAAATGCAAGTAAAAATAAGCTTAAAGTTTAAAAAAGCTTAAAAGGAATTTATATTAAGGTTAAAAAAACTTAGAGGAAGCCATATCATTGGGTTATAAGCCTTAAAGTGTATTTTACCAATTTACATGAAGTAATTTTTGAAAGTAGACATTTTGTCTGAGAGGTTTCTTCCATGAAGGTAATTTTTCTAAAATCGACAAAGTTCGCACGAAACACGTATTTACGCTGAATGAACCATGTTTGACGCGTTCCATGCATTACTATGAGTGGTACAATAATCAGCGTAGTATTTTATATTGTGGGCCATTTACTGTAGAATACGGAAACAGCTTCCCGAACTTCCTCGTAGAGAGTTGAAAAAATGACTTGTGGCCAACTTTTTTCGATTCGGTGCGGCTATACATGCATATGGTGTGAAAAAAGTGAGTGTACATAAGCCTACTGTTATGTAGTTCATTACTCACATTTTCTTACCATTTATGTATATTAACACAACATACAGTTATATTAATACTATAGAACCCTAGAAAACGGGAAAGACCTATGTGCGGTTTTCTTACGAAATTCCGGAATTTATCTAGAAATGTCAAATTGCTATAACTATTGACCAGTTCAAGATAAAATGTTCAATCATGACTCATTTAAAGGTAATGTAATGTTCCACAACTATGCTCCAGAGGACTTTACTGTCAAACTAAAGACTGAGCCGCTAGAAGGAACATTTTGTCAAAAAACGTGAGGAAGTTAAGCTTTTTTCAAAAATGTACAATTTTCGCTAGCAAATATCTCGATAAGTATGAGGAATAAAATAAATGTAAAAGGAACCATTTTGTAGAAAATTTTATCAGATTTAATTTTGAAACTACTAATATTTTCGCTAACACACACCGTTTTCAAGATAAAGCCGAAAAACCAGAAAAAAGGGACCTTCTGCCGCCCTCCCTCCCACACGCGTCGTAGATCCGGGGACTTTTAGTAAGTTTACCTCCAATCAACCCCAGACACATCCTTGAAGTTTGGTTACTGTCCTCTTCCATTTCCTCTACCCCCCCCCCTTTATGGCGTTCATTGATTGGACTATTAGCCGCCCATGTGCCGAACCCACGTCCAGTGGGAAAGGGTAGGAAGCGATATGCTTTACTACCTCTACTTGACGTACCACCCAAATTGTATTTATCACCTGCTGGCGGTATCTTTGACCTGCAGTTAAAGCTTCACGTGTCCAAAGATGTGGTTTTGACAGCGGTCGATTCTTTTCCGAAACGTGCCCCATGTGCTTCCTTCTAAGAGGTGTTCAATTCTCCTCTTCACTTTCTCCTCTTCCCTGCCTCAGTCGAAACGTTAAGAATGGCTCTCTCCAGCTACCTTTTCCATCGATGTGCACTCATGCGAATCTTCATCCTCTCTTAGCAATCAATTTTGTGTTTTAAAGTGATCTCTTTTGTGAGCGTTAAGTGTTGTCAAAACTAGAAATTTGTGTTACGTATATTTATCAACGCCGTTGCCACGCCATTTCAGCGATAAGGATAATTAATCAGGTATGTTTTTTTTTCTTTTTCGTTTTTAGGTAATGAGTAGGTCCAATATGAGGCAACTCGATAAACTTTGCATGGCTTTCGTTTCCAGTTCAAGCTATTAATTTAACTGTTGACCATTTCATAATATTCCTTTTTCCAGTGATTCTTATTTTTAACTCCTAGATATGTCGTTAACATTCACGCGGAAGCAACTTCACGGCAAAATAGAGGAGAAAACAAAAGAGTCAATTGACGTTCGCAAAAGTAATATTATGAAATTTCTGGAGGATTGCTTTGATTTACGTGGAGACGATCGAATAAAACATGACCTCCACAGGTTTTTGAAAGTAAATATTTTCAATACTTATGAGAAAAGATGGCAAATTTGCTCCCTGAATAACCCCGTTTAGTTCAGAAGTATGAGACTTGGCTGGATCAAATCGTATGTTTTCCTGTCTTTGTTTATCCTAACCTTCCAAGCCCCTCAGGTTAGTATATATTCCTCGTAACTTAATAACGAGGTGACAGAACTCTCATGGAGCTACTGTCTAAATAGTAACACTTTTTTCAAGGTACATCTAAAAAAATAAAGGGTAGACCAAGCAAATAATTTATGAATCTCACAATTCGCTCGAAAAGAAGGAATAATAAATTTCTTAGAGAAAGTACTTTCCCCGCAGAGCTATCCTTTGCCACTGCAATGAAACTTAGGACATGGCATAAGCGTCACTAATTGAAGATGTTATGATGACCACTGATGAGGGTTTATGGTTTAGCATTGATTGTCAATTCGCATTTGACCAAAACACAATATTTGCAGATGAGAGAAGCTGCAATATATTATGGTCATGATTTATATCCCTCATATCACTCTATTTTGAACGCCAAAGAGAGTGTTTATCCGGATGATTTTACATTCTCAGAGAAGAAATGTGAAATGGAGCTTCAAGCTTCGTTGCACTGCACATGCGCGAGGCTACTACAATGTTTACCGATATATTCAGGTAATTATTGCGATGTGCTGTAACTAATAGATAGGACTTTTTAAAATCAGTTTATGAATCAGTAGCGTTTGTATTTTTACCAGGTGAATAATCTCTTATTTGTAAATGGGTATTTTATGGCAGTTTTCGCCATAAAATGAAGCATGGGGAGAAAGTGTTGCGGAGAATAGCATTTTCGTGACGACATTACTTTCCTTACGTCCGACTAGAAAAGATGTGGGGGTAGAATCCACCGTAGCGTGGAAGAATAAGCATCCACGATATGAATATGCATCCATCCATGCATATGATTCTGGCGGCCCATAAGGTTTCAATGGGTTCACGGGTCTACAGAAAAACAAGGAAAGAAGAGGAATACATACATCTGCAGATTTCCACCTTGCAACTTTATCATCAGAGTTTTTTTTAATTGAATTCATCATGCAGGTGACAATGGTAGATGGAAAAGTTAGTTTATCATAAGGACTGTGGACATTTTATTTACGAACTTATATGGCTTGCTACATGTTTATATTTTTATCATAGGTCTGTTCAGCATTGATGAGATTATCAGGAATAGTGTATCATTTATGCCGAAAAAAAATATTGGAGATTAATAACCTAAGTGAGATTATAAAAAAACTGGTCAATTCAATTTTGTTTTAGAGTCTTGGGTAGTAGACTACATTGATGTATAAGGTTTTTTGAACTAATTTTACATGTAGCCTATCGCTAACCATTTAAAAGATGGAGGGTAATTTTAACTCTTAAAATCAAGTATATGAGGCAACACAATGGCGTGTAGGCCCATCGTTCGATTTAATATTTGTTGAATCATATTTCCAGATTCATGATAGAAACGATAAAATAAAGCTTCAAGAAGGAAAGAAAGACATTCAAGAGAAATGTAGAAGTAGACTAGGTTTGTTAGTTGATCTACTGAAGCCCAGATATGGAACTTCAAATGATGGAAACACAGCTAGATGCTTCTTCAAAAATCCACGCCTATCAGCAGAAATACCTGGTGAGGATTTTTTTTACTGATATCTTCTTTTATTTCAATACTTTTCACATGGAATTACACATACCTTTTATTTTCAGGAGTAGAAGTAGATCTAATTGCGAAATTTTCAACTATTTTGAAAGCTTTATCTTGCGGCCTTCTGATTGATCCCCAAGAATTCTATGAATATTATATGGAAACGGCAATATTTCATGTAAAATATTATGAGAGCTACCACATGCCCCCTACATTACATTTAGTTCTTCTACATGGTGCAGATGAAATTGAGTTTGATCTACTGCTAATGGAGGAGCTTTCAGAGGAGGCCCAGTAGTCACGAAGTAAAGACGAACGAAAATTCCACGAAAATCACATTCGAAAGATTGCAAGGCTCACCACCAATGAAAATGTTTTCCGGAGGCTGATACTGAACTCTGGTCCTTTGATCAGTACATAAGGTGCTGGATTGAATAAATACCATGGCGCTTTGCACTTGCCTCAAGAGGTCCGAGAGCACCTAAAAGAATCCCCGGACTCAGCGGACGAGTACGAGGAGGACATGTGTGATTCAGAAACACCTGACTTAGAATTTTGAAAACTTATTAGGATAATAAGGTATTTAATGTGATTTCATTAAAACAAATTTATTGATCCGCTTTCAAAAATCAATGCTAAGTTTATTTAACAATGACTTCCTTTTTAGTTTCATCACTAAGCTGTCTCAGTTCAATGAAAATTGGTTCCATATACCTAATGGTTAAATTAACTAAACTAACTACTTTTTCTCATACCGTTTCCTAGCGTTTAAATTTTTTAGATCAATTTTCAACTTTTAAAGTCATAAAACACAAAGAAGTTGCATTTCTAAGCATATTAATTATTATCAGCTTTTTGATATCTCATATTTTTTCAGGTATTTTTGGAAAACTTTTTCCCCGATATCTCCTCACATAATTAACATTCGTTAAAATTAACAGCAGAAATGAAATATGCATGTTTAATTACTACAATTGTACAAATAGCAATTCAATTAGACAAAAATATGATATTTTCCCCACTTATTCGTGATCCAGGCCACCCTCCTGCGCGGCTCCTTCGCCATCATCGAGGGGGCCGACCACCCAACCACCCCCTCTCCCTACGCCCTCCCTCCCCCTCCCTCCGCCCTCCCGACTCTCGCTTTCGGAGGATCGGAGGAGCGGCCGCCGTCGCTGGGGCGGAAGGCTCTGCCCCCCGCCCGCCCCACCCACACCCTCTCAGCCCCTCCCTTAATGGGAGCCGGGTTTCACTAGGTGGCCGTGTCTGGTCCAGCTCTCGTGGGGTCCTCTTGCAAGCTCTCGCCCCAACACGGAGAGCGCTTACCTCCGACGCAGGAGGGCGCGGGAGGGGCGAGGGCGTGTTTGGGATCCTTCGTGGCGAACTCTCTCGTCAAAGTTCGATCGATCCAGAGCGGCGGCCCTCGTCCTTGGCTCTCTTCTGTCAGTGCAGTGACGGCGGGGGGAAGGGGTTGGGCAGTGAGGGAATGGGCGGTTGCTACACGGGAGGTTATCATTGCAGGAGGCTGCGGGGGCCGTGACGCACTCCCCCTCATTTCCCATCCCAAGGGAACCGCGACGATTGTGACTCCATTTATTCCAAATCTCTCGACGGAAAAAATTCGGTCTTCGAAGCAAATGCGGCACACGAGGCAGCGCCGTGATGATCGCAACGCTGATGCTTGTTAATATTTGAAAGAAGTGGATCTTTTCATTCTTCACAGTTGATGTCCATTTCCAGATATGCTTATTCCAGATGTCCAGTGCACCTTAAGGGCTAAAACGGTGCGAAATGGCCGTCGCAGCACCGTTTTCAACGGATGAACCGACAGTTAAAACTTTGGTGCATGGAGGGAAATGTGGAATCCCCAATCCTGTACTCTTGTATGATCGCATCATCCCACTATTCCTGATCCTCAGTGTAGTTTAGATTACTGAAAGTAAAACACGCCCAATTCGAAGGCCCTTATCATCATTATCTGAGAATTCACTCAAAGTATCGCAAAAGGTTCATTTATTTCTACCTTTTACACGCACCTTGTACTAACTTGAGCTCCATGGCCCTTAGGTGCAATCCAAGTGGAGGTAACTCCTCGAAGAAAATTATAACAAGCTCAAGGAATTTGCTCAAGCCATCTCAAGGATATAGAATAGGAAAAATAGCACATACGCAGAAGATCTATGAGCAGAATCTATGACTACATAAAGTGGCAATATCACTGGGTAAAAAAATCACTTCAGTGATGCTTTTGCTCAATAGATTCGTAAACGCTGTAGCAAATATAAAAGGGTCGCCCTGAACTGCATTGCGAATCAAGTTTCCATCATTCACATTGCATAATTTCAATGGTATTCATTCTTATAGACATATCTCACCGACCATAGGGTGTCTCATGGTGGTAATAATATTGAAGCATGATCTGTCAGACATAAAACTTCTTTGTTTCTCTCAGTCTTCCACAAAGACTGTAGTTCTTTCTGAATTCAACTCTTACAAATAACTTTCACCTTGGATTCATTCGATAAATTAATAAATATAATTTGTCTGATTCATAATTAAGGCACTGCAAAGGTTGGTAACTTTGAATTCTCAATTGAAGATATTTGCTAGCAGTCAAAGAATATCCCCGGACGGCCGAAGCCACGATGAGCCTTGGAAGCTGTGTAAGGTTGGCCCATCGAGAGACGGTCACGGCAAAACTAACTGGACAATTGGTACTGGAACGTGAGAGGTGTATACGGAAAAAAGAAAGAGTTGACGAATGAAGTGAAAATATGACGAGTAGATGTTTTGTGTGTTTGTGAAACCAAGCGCAAGGCGCAGGACGTTGTTACAACTGATGACGGTGTGATAGCATCCCCTAGATTGCTCTGGGTTCGTATTAAAGTGGGTATTCAAAGAGTTTTGATTGTGGCATATTACGCACGAGTGGATGGAAAACGTGACAATGTGAAAGATTGGTGTTGGGGAAAACTGAGAAGGGCACTGCATGAATGTGATTCTGGTGAGACAATAATTGTACTGCTAGGCGACATGAATGGTTGGGAGGGTGTAAGACGGGATATATCTGAGAGAGTGGATGGGCCTTCAGGTGACCCTAGAGTGAGCGATAATGGTGTGCGTGTGCTTGGAAAAAGGATTTTTTGTTTCAAATACATGGTTTAAAAAATAAAATCCATATGCCTGCATGGAAAAGCTGCGATTATGAGAGCATAATTGATGTAATTGTTTCTGATGAGAGATTGAGAGAATTATTTATAGATACAAGGGCGGTGAGGGGTGCTGAATGTGGAACAGACCCCTATTTGGTGGTGTATAGAGTGTATCTGGGTAGAAGGTGGTTTCCGAGGAAGAAGAGAGCTCGTGAGAATGTGAGAGCAAAAGTGGAGAGGAGAGACAATCACTACGTTTAGCAATCGATCTCAGATCAATCTGACCGGCTCAGCTCGGTATGGTAAACGGAGCGGGCTGGCCAGATCGATCTGAGAAGCGAGCCGAGTCAGCCCGCTTTCCCTAACCGGTCTGAGATCTCAGATCGATCCGAAGAGGTCTGAGCGTGGCGCTCATCGTTCTTATTTTGGTTGCCGATGGTAAACAAAATATAATCGATATCATTTACGGCGTGACAACTGTTGTAAGAAGGGAAAGGAGAGAAGTGTGCGGCTGAAATACGCAAGAAATCTCAAAATAATTCAAACTACTGAATTCGATAGTTCAACATCGATATTTTCAGACCGTGTTGGTAAACCAGGCGATCTGAGTCGGCTCACAGCTGAACTTTCAGATCGGTCCGAGCTCAGACCGATCTGAGATCGATTGGTAAACGTAGTGAATGACGCTTGAGGATATGCTATCTTCGAAACAGAGGGAATGGGACGAATATATGGGGGTGAGAATGACGAGTGGGTGAGCTGGAAAGGAATCATTTTAGAATTTTTGGAAAGTGTGTTTGGAAAAGTGATGGGTTGAAAAAATGGAAGTTGATGCATGGTGAAATGAAAAAGTGAAGCAGTGAGTGAAATGAAAGAGGCGTATAAGAGATTGATTGCAGCCAAATCTGAGGAAGAGCGAAAGAAGTCATAAGATGAATACAGAGAAAAAAGAGTAAATGCAAAATCACTGTGTAGAAAAGCAAGAAAGAACGCGCGTGGATGAGGCTATTAAAATGCAGAGTGATTTTGAAGGCAATAAGAAGCTATTCTGGAAATGGATGAAAAGGGTGAAGCAAGGTGAGCGCAGGAGTTTGGATGCAATACAGAACATAATTTGCGAGATCGCGTCGGATGAAAGCACCGTCAGCTCCTATTGTAGGGAGTATTTTGAAGACTATTTATAACTTTTTACTTTTAATTTATTGAGTGTTGATCAATTAAAGTTCATTATTTCACTGTCAAATTTTCAGCAAATTTATTGCCATCCTCAGGGCTAATTGACAACCATGAAACAAAATTAACAACATAAACAGGTAGAAGCAGATAAAAATAACATTTGTTGTAACTACTGAACTGTTGCTGAAATGTTGGCAGTGAAATAAAGAAATTTAATTGACCAACGCTCAATAAATTGAAAGAAAAAATATTTATACGTGGTCAATCAGTACATAAACTATTTATAACAATGGTTCAGGCAATGAGTATGAGTCTTGCGAATTAGTTTAGGATAATGTCATAATGGAAAAGGAAATAAGTGTGAATGAGGTCGTAATGGCTGAGAATATTAAACAATGGGAATGCTGCAGCCGTAGATGAGATATTCAGTGAAATGCTGAAGTGAGGATGTAAATTACTCGTAAGTGTGAGTTACATAATTTATGTTTAAACGCTTCTGTTGTTCCAATGCATTGGAAGAATCCGATAATAGTTACATTGTACAAAAGAAATGGTGGGAAGACCGACTGTAAAAATTATAGAACAATTAGCTTATTGAGCATTTCGGGTTAAGTATTCAGTAAAACAATAATAGAGAGAGTGAGAAAGATTACTATGGGCAAAATCTGAGTTCTAAAGTGTGATTTTATGCCAGGGAGAGTACGTATTCAGCTATTTACACTCCATACAAGTGCTAGAGAAATGTATGGACGCTCGAAAGAAAGTTTATTGTGCATTTTTGGATTTAGAAAATAGGGTAGTTTCCTCCATCAAAGAAAACGGAATTCATTAACTGCGACTCGTTGTCCAGCATAAGTTTATTCATTATAGGGAAATAATTTGGATTAAGAAACTGCAGTTTACAAGAAAAATTAAGTTCAAATATTAAGCACATTAAAAAAAAGCCCAGAAATGGCGGGACTGTGGTATAGCTACCTTTGACGTCATACGTACGTATTTTACATTGCGAGGCATAGGGAATTTTCGTCACCTGAACTTACAATTGGGTTTCAGTGTCCGTCAGCTCTGGCAAACATGTGTAATGATTACCTATGAAAATTCACAAAGCTGGGAAAGTCTCCTCCGATTTACATGGCATTAACAGTCGTTTTCTAACATCCTACGCTACGTGCCAGTAGACTTCGGCTACCGCGAAGCCCTGCTGTTCTCCAGTCTATCGCGTTCGTCCCTTCATCATGCGCAGTAAGATGAATAACGAAATCCGTATGCCTTTGATTTCGTGTTCTGGCTCGTTCCAACTCGTTTCCTTGCGTTTTGCTCACTCTCGTTTTTACCAGCAGCTGGTGATTTTGCCAACCTCCTATCATTTTGGCAGTCAAAAATATGGGGCACTACGTTTCTTTTAACTATTAATTTGTAACCTGTCAATTTATGTTTTACATTATTTTCGAAATCATCTTAAAGCTGAAATATATTTAAGTAATATCTCACATGAATGCATTATCAAATTAATACCTTCTCTTTAGATCAAGATCCGTTTTATTTTACTAAATGAAATACGTACGTGAACACTAACTTTTAAATGGTCTGAGCAACAATAGAAGCGAGTGTTTCTGTTGATGGAGAGGTACTCTCTCCTGGCAGATTTAAACCACAAAATCCTTCTTTTTTCGTTCGATGGTACCGCGACGTATGTTTTCTTGCTGTCACTGATTGTTGTTGTGTGACATTGCGGCACAAAGCTATAAATATAAGTTTGATTTCTGCTCGAAAGCATGCTACCATCAGTCATAGGGACATATGCTGCAAATCAGCTCTCGCAGGGAATCACGGGTCTAAGGCCCATCTACGGAGAAGGTTGATTACGCATATCTTATAAGTACTCGTACATACTGAGGTTCGAGATTTTGGTATCCCTTGCGGTGAAGAGCCTCAACCTTTTTGCTTCATTTCATGTGCTAGTAATGACACCTTGACAAAGCTACCATGTTTCGTAGAACTATAGCGGAAATACGACTCAACATGATACAGTATGGGATAGCAAGTTTGGGAAATATTTGTAATTGAATGTGAGCAAAATGATTTATCTACGTTTATTCCATACCAAATTCACTTTGAAAAGATCGAAGTCTTGCAGAGTTAAGTTTTATAAACATTAAAATACGATTATCATATCTCGTAACGAAATCAGTAGTAGTAGTATTTTTGTTTAACGTGCTTCGACGGCTAAGGTCATTTCGCACATACTGCCTGGCACGTGCAGACAGGGGCAACAGCACTCGGACGAAATGGAGGATCACCCCTCCAAACTCGAGCCGAGCCCAAAGATGCTTAACTACGAAATCATAAATGCATTTAGTTTGAAGAGCGTTCCTCCGATACTCGTTTATTACTTTTACGGAATGCGTCGTCCGCAGCTTACAGCTGCTAACGCAGGGTCGATATCTTGCATCTTCGATAGATCGATATAGATATTGAAGATATCGAAGAGGCAATGAATCTAGATATCTATCGAACTTGCTGCTAGCGACGTTCGAAGCGTTACCTAGCGGCAGGGAGAGGAGTCACATCATTACGTCAAACGTAGATTTACCCGGGATGCAACAATTTGCCGTCGCGTTTTCACGCCGTTGCAAATTTTCACTTAAAATTAATCAGGAAAAATACTTTACGTCATCTTTTAATGGAACGGCTTCAAGTATGTACTCCAGGGGTTATAAACTTTCGATTAAAACAGTTTTAAAAAAGTAGGAAACTACCCTATTCATATGACAGAGTTAATATAAATAAACGGCGTGAGGTTTTGAATGAATATGGAGTGAATGAGTAGTTATTGAATGACATGAATGTGACGTGAGATAAGAGTAAGGCAAATGTGAGAGTTAATGGGGTTTTGAGTGACTGTCTGAAATTAAACAGGGCTTAATGCAGAGTTGCGTAATGTCACCGTGGCTGTTCAATGTCCTTATATATAATTGTGTGAGAGATGCCTGTAGGGATAACGTTGGTGTAATGCTTGGAGATATTGATGTACAAGTTTTATTGTACACAGATGATGAAGTGCTGATATCTGAGAGCCCTCTGAAATTACCGGGGCACCTGAATAACTTCTATGAAGCAACAAGGAGACAGATTTGAGGATAAATGCGTCACAAACCAAAGTCGTAGTTTTTGATTGGGAGTATGATAAGAATGATTTCATAATGAGGGTAAATGATGAAATAATTGAGCAAGTAGACGTTTTTTCGTATCATGGCCAAATGTTTTCGAAAGATAAAAGATTACAAGATGGCCGAATGCCGGTAGGAGAGTCCTAAGTAGTATGTGGAGCATATCTAGGAATGAGTGCTGGTCAAGGGAAGCGATTATCTGGAAATGGGGTACCTGAGAAGTGCTTGCAGCAAAAGTAGGCTGAATAGGGTTAGGAATGAGTAGGTCATGAAAGAAAGTGGGTTGGATGCTCCAGTAATATAATTATATGAAAGGAGTGTGCTTCTTTGGTTTGGCTATGTCGAGAGAATGGGAGAGAGTCGACTAACGAAACGGATTTATGATAGTACAGTGAGTGGTGGGAGAGGAAGGGGTAGACAACGAAAGTCATGGGCGAATGGGGTAGAAGACACTCGGAAGGGGAGGGTAATTAGGAGTCTTAAAAATAGGAGAGCGTGTAAGAAGCAATGCATGAGTGTAAGAGTAGTGAAAGTTGTTTGTAAGGATAGGGCATCATGGAGGAAATAATATAATTGGAGCCACTTTTCTAGTGCTAACGGAAATAACTAAATTATTTGAATTATCCAACCTCGAAAGGAAATCGCGTTATTGGTATGTATGCATGTGTGTACAATTAGCACCTCTAATTTCCCCTGTTACCAATAATAGCCGCACCACTTTTCGCCATTAATGTAATGCATGCGAATACAATCACTCACTTGAGCTATTTTTAAGGGACAAAATACATACATAAATATTCAAATAAACTCAAATTCGAATAAATGTGTATAAACAAATTTAAATAAATTAGACCCAAGTTGGCCTTTGAATTCACACGCCTCACCGGAATAATATATCTAGAAAGTTCATTTGATGAACTAATCGATGAGTAATTCTAGATTCCCGGTTAATATATAACAGATATCATTATTTAATGTTTTTTTCACATGTGGAGCTAATTTTCAACTGGCCAGCAAGGACAATTATACTTGTATGAAATCGAAAATCTTTTTTGATTTCATACAGGAAATATAACGTATAATCTGATACTGACCAATAATATTATAAATAGATATGCAAAAGCATTATTCAATATGTTACATCAGTCAGCATTGTTCACCAACATCAAGGCGTCAATTATTTTTAATTATATCGCTCTTTGTCTCATTTTACCTACTATACAGTTTCTAAAGTAACTAGCTCATGCCGTAATATCTTTTGCAAGTGCTGGTGATCAGATGGCAAGACACCAGTACAAATTTGTCCAGCAGTGTGCTAAATGCACTCGACTTCTTTTCAATGGCATATAGACGCCTAAAGGCGTAAAAATTATTATTTTAGAACCTATGGGTATGTATATTTATTCACTTTAAACGTTTTTGGTACATTATAACCGTAAGAGTTGTCAATTTTTGAATAATTTTTGAGTGAAATTAGGTATTAAAATTTGTTTTCTCAAAGTTAATGAAACTAATAAGGAGTTAAAACATTTCAAACACAGGCAGTTGATATTTGAAACTCGTAGTTTAATCCTATAAATAAATACTTGGTGTCACAAAAAATCAATGGCGTGACCACTTCAATGAAGCTGTGAATGAATAACGCATTCCTAGAAATTACATTTCTCGCACTAACAACAAGGTAGTGGCAAAAATTTAACTCCTTTATTAGCTGCAATCTGAGAGTGCTCGGATAACGTAGTAATAGGGTGTATCCAAGGAGTCCTCAATGTCTGAAGCGTTTAGGACGTAAAATAATCTGCGTTTTAGAGACATGATTTTGATTGTTTTATGCTCCTTAATTGCATTTTTTTCATATTTCACCCATATATTATTTGCAAAGGTGTCCATCTCAACTTTAACCCTCCGGTGGGCGCGCCCGCGGCAAATTGCCGCATAATTTAATTTCTGAGCTCTCCATTTGGTACCGTTTGTATTTAATGCCTGTGTCTCCAGGTATTCATTTTTCATGATAGGAGGGAATATTTCCGATATCCGGATCAATTAACCACCGGACGCTTCAGTAGCTGAGTGACATCGAAGAGAGTTTGACGTTTGACTAAAGATATAAAAGAAATTTTAGGAAAATATAAGAAAAAGGAACCGGTTCCTGAAGCACCTAAACCAGTTATATGCCATGTTTGCAGGTGGCATAAAAATTGCAGGTCAAAAATTGTGTGCCAGTGATGTACAAATAATGTATTAGGAGGCATTGTCGTCAAGAGACAACATGTATGAGACGGGACGATTGACAGGACCTAGATATGAACTAAGATGATTAACAATGTTCATTTAGTGTCAAATAATAAAAGATGTAACTGTAACAACTTAATCAGCCTTTTTTATTAGTGAATTATCTTGCCCCTTAAATATAGGAATGCAATTTATTTTTGCGGTAAAATTGCCGCGGCTTGCCCACTCGTGGGAGTGAATTTGGCGCGCCCAGGAGGGTTAAGCTCTCAATCTAAATAAATGCTCAGTGGAAGTGACAAGAGCGAAATTTTTACCATATAAATTATACTATCTTTTTCATTGCATTCCACGGAAGAGGTAAAATTGTCTTCAAACCCGACATCGTATTATTATTTTTTCATTTTTCCTACTAGCAGTGACGATTTCTTCCCTTAAGCCCAATTTTAGCCTTTCAACATCGAAAATGTTCAGTTCTCTTGTTCACTAGTAGCATTACTAGTATTGTAAAAGTTTCAAAGACTCTTACATTTTCTCGTTACAACCGAGAGTTTAAGCCGTTTAGAAATTCATCCATCACCTGTGTTAAAACGCTTCACTGTTTAATTTTTCAAAGAAGTAACAATCTACAACTCTATTACTCTCAAAACTTGTTCCCTGAGGTAATATTCCCAAAGGAAAGTCTTATTCCAGTAGCATCTCGGTGAGGTTGTTCCTTTTCTCCAATTACGATTCCTTTTGAACTCATATTTCGGGAAAATAGAAATTATCATTCCAGCATGAAGTTAACGCTAGGGCGAATTTTACGCATGAATCTTCGAGAGAACCAGTTTATTATCGGAATTGGGGTAATTTTTATTCAGCCGATTTGCTTCGAGAAAATAGTAACTTGGTTCTGTAAAAAGGTCTCACTTGAAAACATCTGCTAGTAGGCTTCCGGTGAATTCTTCACGGTCCAAAGTGGCGGCCGGGGATGGGACAGAAAAATATCACCAAAATCGTAACTTGCAAGGTTTTATGGAAGAAGAAAGGGATATGGAAATGGAAACTTGTTGAATCGCTCAGAGGCACGGAAATGGAGCTAGGCAAAAACTGGAAAAATTTATTTCCAATGTCCACCTTCCTATGCCCATCATATGCCGCGGAGATGAATACGTACCTAAATCTAATTTCCGCCAAGTAATACTTACTCTTTTGTGGTGCATCTGCAGGTGGATTACGACAGGTCATTGCAGTCAGCTAGCTATCGTAATGCAGTAGGGACTGGAACGCTATTTTTTAAGAGTGAAAAAAGTACGTCTTTGCGAAACAATACGAAAGAAAATGGTTCAGTAGGTAACAATTTTGTTTCATGACAGTAGGAAAAAATATCTGTTGACTAATTGGGGAAAATTAGTACTTAATTTCGACTTAAGAATAAAAACCTCTTATGTGGCTGCACATTTTCCAATTCCCCACATTAGGACATTTTGCCATGGGTTGACACGTTTTAGTTGCAACATTTCATATCCCACGCTGAAAAAAAATGCAAAGACATGCATTTAAGGGCTAAGAGTTACATTTTCAATGTATGTGGAAAAATTAATGATCTAAAAGCCTGTTTAAAATGCATTTGAAATACATTAAAAATATTTATCAAGCTATTTTAAATGCATCTTTGAGACATTTTTTAAAACATATGAAAGATTGAATTTTACCACGTGCATTTGAAAGTATTCACAATGAATTTTTTTTAAATTATATTTATCTATTTTTATTTTTTGTTTGCCTGATGCATTTGTAATGCATACATAAACTGCATTTTTAAGAATTCATTGTTCATGCATCTAAAATGCATGCGGCTATCGCTACTTTCTCATTAATTTCACATGAATAACAAATACAATTGAAGATCTGATTGACGCTACCATGGGAAAAATGGCGTACAACTCTTATACTTGATATTCACATTGAATACGTGTTTTGTCAAAATATGAAGTCTTAATATGCAAGTTATATTTTGTATAAGCTGTATATAATACCTACATAAAGTTAGTGTAAAGCCGGAAAAATTTTATTATACGATTTTATTTGAAGAATTAATTGCACGCAAACTATATACCCTGTATAAATTGTTTACATTACGTTTCAGACATTTTGCATAGTTGTATACAGTCATAAGTGGTAACAATAAGTTAACACACGCTTGTTCAAACCAAATAAATAACATTTTTAATTAACTTTTTAAACCTGCTTATCTCATTTACATTTGATTAACTTACCGTCGCCACATAACAATCATATCTTCTGCTTCCTTACCTAATGACACTAAAAATGCCTTACATGCGTAACTAGAGATACACTGGTACATTTAGTGGGCTATAACTTCAAAGAATTTAGTCCGAATTAGGTACTTTATTCATGTGAATGCAACTTGGCCTATGAGGAATAAATATCTTGTAAAACGATTAAAAAAATTGCGGACGAGTGAAAAACATCCAGAATACAGAGCACAAAAATTGTCCACACTCTAGAGGTGGGAAATCCGATTCATTTTGATGTTTCGGTTCATGTGATTTGGTTCATGGTAATGATTCAAATTTCAAATCGTTCGTAATGAACGAAAATGTGACAATGAACGATTTAGTTGATTGAACCAAATCAAAGAATCCATTACGTAAGCGCATCATATGATTTCCAGGAGAACAATGGCTATGTCTCACCGAAGAAATTAATTTTTACTCTCCATTTCATAATATACCTTCAAAATGTAAACCTTTTTCAATTGCCCCATTTTTTGTTTATTTAGGAGTGCAGTTCACAAGCCATGGCTTGTGAACTTTGGAAAAGCGATTAATATCCATTCTTTACAGTCATAATTTCACGGAACTTTTATATTTATGGTTGCTTCTAATTATTCATTACGGTAGCTTTGTCACAATATAAACTATTGCACGTCATT
The DNA here is from genome assembly GCA_963573305.1 of Pyrrhosoma nymphula. Lineage (NCBI taxonomy): Eukaryota > Metazoa > Arthropoda > Insecta > Odonata > Coenagrionidae > Pyrrhosoma > Pyrrhosoma nymphula. The sequence goes on along the minus strand of OY754332.1, from coordinate 77,290,511 downwards.
ATGTTAACCATTCATAAAACATTTCTCGTTTTAACTTTTCTCTTCACAGCTATTGATACAGAATACGCGGCGCGCTCGAAATCGCTTGACTTTTTCGCATTACCTATTAGCAGGAACACATCAAATATACGATATGGTGTACTTTGACCCGTGATAGTAGGTCATGCCTATGTCCTGATATATCCTTAGAATATTCTTTTCGGGGAAATGACCTTAGCTCAAGCTACAAAGAAAGTCATATAGTAGACTGTGGTTTTATTTAGCGGTATTACATTGCTTACCGGTCGCAATGATTGCATTACAAAATAGCATATCTTATAAACTGAATTCAAAGGGAGTAAGCACCTGTACTTTACGACACCTAATTCAGCAGAATTTTGAACATTTGTGTTCGACGAAAAAATTATTGCGAATTTCATACTATTCAATTTCCGTGGATCCGTTTCCGTTCGTTTTTAGACGGAATGTCGTCTTGTCTGACCTCCCAACGTCTAAGCTGGTGACCGAATCTGCTCACTTGGCTTTTAGCAATTCTATTAGATAGCCAGTTGATGTGGAATAGTTGCAAGGATCAATTGCTCATGATTAAATGGAATTGTCGTCTTGCCAGTCCTACAACGCCTAAGCTGATGACCGAATCTGCTCACTTGGCTTTTAGCAATGCTATCGCGGATACAGCCAGTGATGCAACCGGACATGATAGGCGATAAATAAACGTGAACTATTTGTCCTGAGGCCTTTGGTGATTTCATTTGAGGATCTTTCTCCCCAACATATGTGAGATTTCAATCACTTTATGTCATTTAACATCTTGGCGATGTCAATTTCGTTGATTATTTGTGGTTTCTTTCACACATTTATAGCTACGATTCATATCTCTAAGAAACGATACTTGTTGAAGACTTGAGCTGCAGGCTCTAGATGATAGGAATTTGGAAGAAACTTGAAGGTGAGAAGTGAAATATTCACTGATTGACAAGGAAAGAGTATTATTTATTTAAAAAAATTACTTCAAATCAGATATGGTAACCAAACAAAAATAAGTTTAACTGAAAATTTTCCAGACCATGGATTCCAAGAAGAGAAGGAGTGAACTATGGCATTACTACCGACAAGTATCTACAGATCTTGCTGAATGCCTGTTTTGTAAGCAGAAGTATTCATTTAAGTCCGGATGTAAATCAAATTTGTTTCGACACATTAAAATTAAGCATCCCTCAATCAGTCTTGACGGCAATGCTCCAAAAAGGGCTTGCCATAGCACTGATGAGACTGGAGAGCAATTGTCTCAGCCATCATCCACTTCAGCAGCTTCTATCAGTTCTCTATTGCTGCTTCCTAGCTCAACTGAAGACATTCCCCAAGGTACTTCCTCAGTGTCCATAACTCAGAAAACGCTAAAGAAATTTATTCGCCGTCCTTTGGGAATAAATACCAGCCAAGGCATTGATGAGGGATTAATTAAGCTGATAGTGTCACAGTATCTTCCTTTCAGCTTTGTAGAGCAACCAGCATTTATGACATTCATACACTTACTGAATCCTAATTATCGACTCCCCTCAAGGAAAACCTTGGCATATAATTATTTGGAACTTTTATACTAAAAAACAGCAAATGAACTAAAGGAAGTACTCAAAAGTACATCTTCTTGTTCAGTTACTGTGGATGGGTGGACATCTACCACCAATGACAGTTATTTGGCAGTCTCAGTGCATTAAATATCTGATGATGGGAAATTACAAATCTCCTTAAATTCTTGAAATTGATTTCTTCTGTTTATGTGTCCGTATTTCATTGTCATTAACGACGAGAAAGAGTTTTCAATCGATTGTGTCGGAGTAGTTAGAAAATTTTTAGCGTAGAGAAAGTGGGGCTCAATGGTAAATTTCTCTGAAAACATCCATTTAACAGAACGAATAACAATTGTTGTTAACATTCATAGTTTATAATATTTTTTATCTCATATAGCCACGACCTTGAGCAATTAGGAAATTTTTAGGCTTGCATCGCGTGTCTGCTGCATGTATTCCAAATGGGGAAGCCTACGGGCCGCGCGAGAGAAAACTGTAAATGTTTAAATATTTATAAAAAACGCATTTATAAATTTACACTAAATTTTATATTTTGAGTAGTTAGCTGGATATGTTTAAATTACGGAAAAAAAGTTTCGGCCGATTCTGAGATGGATTATTTGAGAATAGTTTATTAAAAAATGTTTAAACACGGGCCGCGCGAGAGAAAATTGTATATGTTTAAATATTTATAAAAAGCGCATTTTTAAATTTCCACTAAATTTTATGTTTGGATTAGTTAGCTAGATGTTTAGATTACGGAAAAAAAGTTTCAACCGTTACTTATATGGAGTATTTGAGAAAAGTTTATTAACAATTTTTTAAACACGGGCTGCGAGAGAGAAAATTGTAAATGTTTAAATATTTATAAAAACTCATTTATGAATTTACACTAAATTTAATTTTTGGAATAGTTAGCTGGATATGTTTAGATTACGGAAAAAAAGTTTCGGCCGATTCTGAGATGGAGTATTTGAGAAAAGTTTATTAACAATTCTTTAAAAATTAGTAATTTAAAACAAAAGGGTATAGAATAAAATAATTTTTTATTGATATATTTGCATTCAATAAAGATGTATCTTTAATAAAAGCTATTAATCATTGTTGTATGGCAATTACAAGCGGAGATATAAGTGATAATATGATTTAAGGCTCGGATTTTTGCTAAAAATGCGAAAAAAATAAAATATGCATAATTCACTCAAAAAAATCTTTTTCACAAAACGGTTTGAGGTTATTTAGTTTGAGTTAATATTGTACCCAAACACCAATTTTTATCAAAATCTGATACCCTAAGGAACAAACGTTTGTTGAATTGAGGTGGAATGACCCATATGGATATGGCTCCTTCTGGGTGTGTCTGGAAGCATTTAGATTCCATTTTACGCAATAAAATCTGTGATAGGTTACCAACTGCTGCAGCCATTACAGAATTTGATAAATTTTTAAAGGAATCCCATCTTTTACGGCATGAAAATCCTCTTCAGTGGTTGTGGAAAAACCAAGGGGCATACCCAACACTTTTCACATTGATGAAGAAAAGACTTTGTGTAGTTGGGTCCTCTGTGCCCTGCGAAAGGATGTTCTCAAAGGCTGGAACTATTTTATCTGAAAGAAGGAGAAGTTTCAAGCCGTTCATTTTGAACGATTTAAATGAAAATCATGATTCAATTCATTCGATTCATGCCTATGAATCGTTCATTTTGAACGATTCATTCATGAACGACACAGCTCTACCACATACTATAAAGCGATCTACGGATCACCTCCCGTATGAAGTCAAAAATTCTAACAACATCACAAGTCTTTCAATTTTAAGATTGGTAGGCAACAGGCCGCTACTGCAACCTATCCCATGCTAACTCCTTTGTCTTGAAAGCTTTATGTTCCACTGCCCCTTTCAACAGGTATATATACTGTAGTTCAACATATTTACTATTCAGCATCAAATGTGAAGTCAAAAGGCCTGGGTACGGGATGCCACTCGGGTTTTGGTGAAAATGCGTGACTGAACGGAACTATCTGCTGGTCATGTACACATGCATTCTCCCAATTTGTTGTCTTTACACGATGACTTTTGGATGAAACCTGTATTCATGAATTATCTCGTACGGGTTCATACAATACGCAACCGTGCCTTAAAAGTCGAATTTTTTCGTTTGTAGTTAATGATGCTAGGAAAATACTTTGGAATAATAAGAAAATATCCTCGATTGGCGGCCTCCAGTTGTCCAATAAATTTTATTTATTTCCCATCTCACTTCAATGCATACCAAGAAATGTATTTTATATGCGCTTCAAGAAATACATTTATTTAAATGTATTTACTTATGTGCTGAAAATTTCCTGTTTAAATGCCATTTGAAACGTATCTTAGAAATTCATTTGGCAGGTTTTTTTGAAAATTTCTTTCCGCAATGCGCTCCTTTTGTGCCACAGAACCCCTTGCTACCGACTTACTTTATTCATCTCTCAGGCGGCCATTTCTCATACACATAGAGCAAACTTTCTCCCGCTATTTCATCGGATAAATTAAAATTATCTTTGCTCTGCATTTTCTGAGTGACTGCTCATTTATTTTGCTACCTTGTAGCCTACCTACCGTAGCCTTGCTCATGGTATTCCTGGACTTTCTCAGGCCCGTCTCTCGTTCGTTTAAGATTAATATACCTCTATGCGAAGCTATCCATTCACTTCCAGTGTTCTTTTATCGTCTTCCTTTTGGGAAATGAGCGGCAAATGACTCCCTTGCTATAGCTTAAAATATTTACTTATCCAATCCGATTCCATAAGCCTCCCTCCCGGTCAGACATACTCAAATTCCACCTGCGGTACCGGTTCTTTTAATCCCCTCCTTAAGCATGGCCCATGAGTTTGACGAAGATTCGGGTCTTGTATTTTCTCCCTTAAAGGCCATCGCCGCTTTGACACAAACAGGTGCTACTTTTGATACAAATCGCCCCCATTCAAAGTCACGGACACCGAATTGCCCCAATGCTATCCCACCCTTCCCCCGGGTCGCTTGCCCCTCATTCAGATCGGCCAGCCGGTAGCGGCCCTGCGTCCTTCGTTGTGCTGAATGGCCGAGCGCATTCAATGGAAGGGCGGGGCCCTCCAAAAGCGCTTTATCTTCCTGGAAGAGGTGGCGAGGAAAAGAAGGTAAAGAAAACCTCTAGTTCACTCTGTCTCGTAATTGCCGATGATCGCTTATACTTGAACCCCTGGAGCTTGCGTGTAGCGCCTGACACCTGATACTATGCGAGGTTTCAGATTTCCGGGGTCTTAAATTTGGTACGTGCTGGGCAGCTGATGTGAAGCTGCTCTGCCAGAGACGATGGAACACGACATGGCGAGGAAAGTGGACGGGAGGGGCGAGGGTGAAGGGCTGGAGCCCTTACACCGCGCCCCCCTTCGAAGGACCACAGTTACCTAACGAAAGAATGGGTGAAGGGATTGGCCAGGACGGAAAAGGGAGGTCGCGGAAGGCGACGGTGACAAAGAGTCAACCCGTCGCCTTTGGCCGCTCCACAAGAAACCCCTCTTCTAAACACAAGTCTCAAGAGCAGTCGCCAGTCTGAAAGTTGGTTTGGATGCATCCCACCATTCTATTCTCGGTTCTATTTTCGGCTAGAAACGGCTTTATTCCTTCACAGCTACTTATTTTGACATTCTCATAATTTTGTAAATGTATTTCATCCACGGTCTGCCTTATGCTTCCCATTCAATTGTCCTTCCATTAGTGTTTTCCAGAGGCTCGTCAGCCTCGTCAGTGTCCTGTTGGATTTCACTACTTCGGCACATAACATTTAATCGTGCATCTTCCATCGCAAGTACTTCGCGGGACTTCTTCATGGGTTATTCTTTCCATCTGTTTCATCATCATCAATCTTCGACAGCACCACATCACTCCATTGCTCTCTCACTTTTACCTTCATCTACTCTTATCACCCAAGCTTCACAGCAATGAAAATGCAGTATCCGCAGGTATGTTTAGCCAACGTTTTCATCACTTTGAAAAATACATGGAAAACAAATATTTTGGTTGTTTTCTAAAGATCTCAGCGGACTAATGCACGACAATCCGGCCACGGTGGCAGCGGGGTGGAGTTCTCACCAGCTAATATTGCGGGTTCGAGCCCCACCGGGGTGAGCTTTCCACCATCCCGGGAATGGGTGTAAGTGTAAACCTGTAATGAGTTCATTTTAAGATAAGGCTATTTAATAATAATAATAATTTTTTATTTGTTCTGTGGGATTTCTACAAATCATAGAACACGTCATACATACATGTAATTTAAACATATTTTACATGTGCTTCAAACTCAGTCAAGGAATAATACCTCTCCTTTACCAGAAATGCACATAATTCTTTCTTAAATTTAATAACATTATCAATTTTCTTTATTTTGCTAGGAAGATTATTGTAGACTGTTGAGAGCCTGAATGTGGGACTTTTCTTATGCTGAGCACTATTATTAGGAAATATATGCATATCACAATTTCTTCTTGTTCCATAGGAATGCACATTATCATTCTTTACAAAGCATTCAGAGTGTGTTTTTACAAATAAGGCACAATACTATACATAAATACATGGAAGAGTTAGAAAGCCATTTTCAGTAAATACAGGCTTGCAACTAACTCTAGGTTTTAAATTGAAAATAACTCTCAGGGCACTTTTTTAAAGGCAAAATTCCGTTTGGAGAGGGTGGAATGACCCCAGAAGATAACATTGTCGCACAAATGAGTATAGTTATAACTAAAATACAACATTTTTAATGTATTAAATGAAACAGTGTTTCTCAAGGATCTAAGAATGTATATACCACGAGACAATTTCCGCGAGATAAAGTTAATATGATCTCTCCAATCAAGAGTTTCATTTAACTTTAAGCCTAAGAAAGAGGTGTAGTCAGGATGTTTGATAGTAGAGTTATTAATATAGAGGAGAGGTAACTTGTCATCAAATTGCTCAATTAAAGACTAGAGTAATTATAATTTTTATAATTATTAGTGCCTCAACGAATACTTGCAGGTCGGATCGTGAAGAGGGTGCGTTATCAAAAGTGTCATTGATTGACTTAGGTAACTACTTTATCGCCTTAGGCGTAAAAATAACGATTCAAATAAATGGTAATTGACTTCTGACTACGCCTCCTTTGCGGTTTAGTCGTGTATTTTTTTTACCTAAAAAAATGATATTTGTAATGAGCCATCCTCGGCACCCACGGAGACTTCCATTTCCAAAGACTGAAAACTTTCATGAATATACTCTAGATTTTTGGGCATTGAAGTTATTCATTTAACAGTCTTAGAGGAATGAGTTGAACGAAACGGCACTTAAGGAGTGTTCTAGGCTGAATGTATGGATGCACCGGAGGTTTGAAGAGTAGCGAAATAGGGATTTGAATGTGTGATGTTTTGCTTTCCATAATAATGGAACAGCCATCTGGGGTAATGCTGCAAAATGTTATGCTGCTAAACTAAAAGATACAAAAAAGAAAATTGTTTAATTACTGCTAACCAAAGCCGTAAATAACATTCATTCTTTTACTCCTCCCTTAAAAATAATCATTGCTACCCTTAACCTCAAACGGCTGAAACATTCTATTGAAAAATGGGCATACTTTGATAATAAATATTAAATTAATAGGATACATTTGTTTTAGTTGTAATTGCTACAATAGAAAGGTACTAAGGTTAATGGAAAGTAAACACTAATGAGTAGGAGGTCAAAATCTTGGAATTATTTGCCAAACTATAATAACTTTTATGGTATGGATACAAATGAGTCTAATGTATCAATGATATTTTATAGTTCACCGGAGAATGTAAGCCATTGTGGGAAAATAAGTCATGTTAAATAAAGGTTAAATAAACACTTAGGACAATGATTCTTAAGTAGATATTTATCTATTTATCCAGTCACATTGCATTGGGCATTTTGCCTGGTGGCAATGGTAAATATTTCACTTAAGGTAAAAGGTAAAAACCCTTTCAAAACCTAGAGAGTCACTATGGTAAATAATACAATAAGGAAAATGTAAGAATTATTTTTACAGCTTACAGTAAGTGAGACGAAGTCGCTTCTTGAATTCCTTATAGCATTTTGGGAAAGGATTTAAGACATCTACAGGTAACACATTCCATTCCTCTATCGTCTTAATTACAATGGAAAATGTTCCTATGTCGGCTATAATGCACTGCAGAAGCTAAAATAATTATTATTTACTTAAATTTCATGCAACTATAAGCAATTTGTACAGAATATGTTAAAAATATTGTGAAAATAAGTGAAAATGCAAAATGAAAATAAGAAAAAAATAAGTAAAATAACTGCAATGTCAATTACTAATGCAATAGAATTTCACAAATTTGCAAACAACCATTAATGTGCCATGAAAAAAACATGTTTTCCGAAGATAAAATGGGAGCTGAATACAATGAGAGTCCTCAATGCTACTTTTTTCCAACTTCAAGAGATTTCAACGCCGGTACTCGGTCGTTGAGGTCTCTCGACGAATCGGAAGTGGTGGCGTAGGAAATGTTGGAGAGACCAACGGAAAATAAATTAACGAAATGAGACTGCTGTATCGATTGAATTGGCTAAATTAGTGAAATATACTGCAAAAACTTGCACGATGCAAATCATTAAGGGTGGCACGAACTCCAATTATGCCATCATTGGAAATCGTGTCACCCTAAAAATAATCATAAAAATATTACTCATAAACTGCGAAATTTCTTATTTCCACGAGAATTGACGCGTCTATGTGTTTAGCTTTTTTTAAATGCAACGTCCTTCCAATGCACCTTTCTGGTCACATCAACTCGAGGAGATCTCAACTCTCCCGTAAAGACCTCCTTTTGATCACATCACTCACACTCTCTCCGACTGCGTGCGCATCCCGAAAGGCTGGTCGTGATAGGTGGCGATGGGGGTGGGCTCAACTATAATGAAGCCCATCGGCGCCACACATGTGAAACCCAACCGTTTCAGGGCGGGGGGAGGAGGGGGGGACCAATCCCCCTCCTCTATCATCAACGCTTGCCTCGGTCCAGAAAATTTTGCTCCGCCTGGACTCACATCGCGGGTTCCGGAGACCCTATTCGAGCCCGAACTGGGGACATCTACATGTTACCCTGCGAGCCACCTCTAGGGTGTTTGGCAGGGGGTGACAAGTCACCAAAATGCAGCATGCAAGCGGACCGCCACATGCACACCGCACGGTCATGAATATTAAGGATACTAACCAATTCCATCATTAACTAAAAACCATCATGCAGCATGCACGAGAATCCCCACATGCACGCTACACATGTACGATGACACATAATATTCTACATGCTACTTAAGAGGGCAATCTGCCTATGAAGCTAGAACATGCTGTTAGAAACACCATAAAACTCCGTAAACATGCTTTAAGAAATACATAAGTTAGTAAGCTACACTACCAGTCAACTAATCTATTTCTAAGTCCTTACACAGCCGTTATAGTCTCTTATCGCTCGCGGAAAAAACGACATTTTAAACGGGGACTGAGTGTTGAGAGGAGCGATCTATTTGACTTATATATCCCTGGGTTTTCTCGCCATTCTAAAACGTGTTGCACGCTTATACTTCCTTTCTATATATTAGACTTTAACTCAGTAGCATGAGTGGATTTATTTTCCATTCGAGCTAAATACAAATACATGTCTATTAATTTAAAGATTTCTTTTGATAAAGTATCACTAAAACAATGCTCTTCTAATGGTACCAATATATCTTGGATTATGATGAAAAGCAAAAGCGGGGATATCAACGCATTTTAGTAAAAACATAATTATGTGCCAAATATTGAAAATTAACTCTGCTCAGAATAAATCTGATCCTACACGTGCAAATATAAAATACATAAAAATAAATTCCACTCCTGTTTCACCATGCATTCCCAGATAATGAACCCGAGGGTAGAATGAAGGGTACCCCAGATAATGAACCATATAGAAATTCAATTCGCATAAATACTTTACTGGCATCCAGTTTTAGTTTTTCTGACACAGTTTTAAAACGTAACGCACTGCTTAACCATTCTTCTAATGTTGCAAAGCCAAATTCAGCCTTGAAGCCTTGTGTTGAAAAGGTATGGGTAGGGGGATTATTAAACGTTTTTTCAGACAAACCATGCTCAAGAATTTGTTAAAAATCCTTCATCTTCTTATAATCTTATTTTTTGCCTATCAAAGTACAGCAGAAAAATATTTTGATAAGTATGTAACAACCCTTAAGTAATTATTATTACATGCACCTTAAGAAACATTTAGAATAGAATAGAATAGAAATGAAATTTATTATTCCGGGACAAAATGTCCCTTAGGAACATAAAATGTTTACATAATTTGGAGTCAGACCCTCAATTTCAAGGAATATATCATTGAATACATAGGTGATTAACAAAATTAATAATACACATTTGGCATTATTGCCATAGAATACTAAATACAAGAAAAAGAAAAAGCAATGAAAAAAAAACCTCATAGGTGTTGCAGAAAACAATATTCAATTGAATTGGGACTGAGTTTTGTTACAATATTACAATACTATTGGAATGCAATAAGCAGAACATCAAGAAAGAAAAATATAACACTATAAATAATACATTGTAGGTGTTACACGAAGTAGCACATCCATTAACGCATATTAAACAACATTTTATAATATTAATTTTTAAATCTGTTAGCATTCTTACATTTTTTAATATCTTCGGGTAAGTGGTTCCATATATCACAAGAGGTGACATAGAAAGAATTTCCAAAGACAGATGAACGGTATTGGGGTACATAGAGTTCTTCCATGTGGCGCGTTGGGCGTTTATTTGTCGCAGCATTGTACAATACATTTTGATACAAGTATGTGGGGAATTTTGTTGTTATTATTTTGTATATAAAAGTTGTCTTATTGAGTAAGCGCCTGTTTTGTATTTTTAACCACCCGAGTTTTTCAAAATATGGTGTCACGTGTTCATAATATGTGATGTCAAAGACATACCTCACGCAGGAGTTCTGAATCCTCTGAAGTTTGAAATTCAGTTCTTTTGTTAGGTCGGAGTATACCACACAGCAGTAATCGATATGCGGGAAAACAAGACTGTCTACTAATTTCTGGCGAAGGGAAGTCGGAATAAGGTGTCTAAATTGTTTTAACTGATATAGAGTCTTGAATACCTTATGTGAAATGGCTTTTATATGCTCGTTCCATGATAGGGTTTTATTTATAGTAATTCCTAGATTCCTTACACTCTCAGAAAATTCAATTTGGACACCTTTTACAGTTATTTTTGGCAAATTATCAAATATAATTCTATTAACATAAATATTACTGCCAATAATAATACTTTTCGTCTTGTTAGGATTGAGCCGCAGACAATTTTCCATTGACCACTTACATATGTTTTCAATGTCATCAACCTTGGAAATGGTATCAATAACTTCTGTGGGGTTACAGTCGATATAGATCTGAAGATCATCTGCATACATGTGGTATTTGCAGTTAGAGATGACTTTAGAAAGGTCATTAATATATATTGAAAACAGGAGCGGCCAAAGAATCGACCCCTGTAGTACTCCATTGTTAACTTCAGAGTAATTTGATAGTTCACCTTTAGGTCCTCTAACTGCCTGTTTTCTATCTGAAAGGTATGACTTGAACCAGAGAATGGCTGAAGTAGATAGTCCGAGGTCACTCAAACGCTTTAGTAGGATCTTATGATTCACCGAATCGAAGGCTTTGCTAAAGTCTAATAGAACCAACAAAGTTAACTTCTTTTGCTCAATTGAATATCTAATATCGTCTGTGACTTTTAAAAGGGCAGACTGGGTACTATATCCTTTTCTGAATCCTGACTGATATTGATCTAAAAGATTATTTTTTGAGAGGTGTTCCAAGGTGGCATCGTGAACAAATCGTTCAAGTGGTTTTGACAGCGTACTAAGAAGGGAAATAGGTCGGAAATCAGACATTTCTTTAGGATGGGCTACTTTTGAAATAGGCTGTATGTGTGCAGTCTTCCAGAGAGTTGGAAAAGTGGAATTATTTAATGAACAGTTGAAGATATCTAGTATCACAGGCAAAGCAACTGGGAGTAAAATTTGAAGAACTTTGTTATTAATCCCATCAGCACCAGTGGAATTCGTTTTGTTTCTTTTAAAATTTCGAAGCAGTGCTTCTGGCGTATAATGCGGCAAGTAAAATCTATCGCAGTTGAAATCATTTAATGATGTGTATTCTAGTTTATTATTATAGGAACTAGTATCTTCTAGCGTTATGGCAAAAGGCGCATTTTCTACGACGGGAGAAATGTTCAAGAAAAATGTATTGAGCTCGTCAAGGTGCAAATTCACACTGCAAATATTTTTCCGATTTTTCCCAAGACCCAGGCGTCTTAGTTCTTGCCAGGTTGACCGAGCATCCCATTTATCTTTAAAACATTCATAATAATATTTTTGTTTTGCATTTCGTAGCAGCTGTTTTACCCTATTTCTAAGTGATTTGTACTGTGCGTGAAGGTCAGGAAGACGGGTTCTATGGAATTTTCGCCGTAAGCTATCTCTTTGCGTCATCAAGAGTCTAATATTTTCAGTTATCCAGGGAGCCGGGGGTCTTTTATATTTCCGCTTACGCAGTGGGGCATGAAGATCGAGTATTTGTTTCACTTTATCATTAAAAATTTCAACTTTGGTATCAACATGATTGGAATTAAAAAATTCAGCCCAGTTCAACTTTAAGAAATCTTCTTTGAATTTACAGTGATGCATGATATCACGAGAAAACAACTCGATAGGAATATAAGAATTCAGCTTGAACTGGTACTTAATGTATATCAAGTCATGTTCGGAAAGAAAGGACACTGGATATTGACCATATTCTAATACATTATAAATATCATCCACAATAAACAGATCAATAAATGTACTGCTATTTGCTAAATTATGAGTAGGTTTAAAAGGAACCAGCGACAGATTACAGGAAAAAATCAAATCATTCATATAAGCACTGTCATAAGATTTTTTTAGCATATCACAGTTATAATCTCCGCACACTATGACATGTGTGTAAATTGGTAAGAAGGTCAGCAGAGCTATCTCAAAGCCTTCACTTAGATGACCACACTTCGGAGGGCGATAGACTACCCCGAGAAGAACCTTTCCATTCTCACTCACAAGCTCAGCAAACATGTATTCGGGTTTGAGTGGAACACTTTCGGGGGCATTTAGTATTCGACAGGCAAGGGAGTTCAGGACGTAAGCACAAACACCACCACCTACTCTTCCAGTTCGATCATTGCGTATCAATGAATATCCATCCAATTCTACTGCGACAGAGGGTATTTTATCACTCAACCAAGTTTCGGAGACGGCAATTACATGGTATTGCTTATTTGAGAAATGCTCTCTAAATTCATCAATGTGGCAGAATAACGATTGAGCGTTCACGTGACAGACCTTTAACAATGCACTTTGATTAGAGCTCATTTCGAGAATGTAGAGAGATCTTCTGGACAAGTAATTGTTAAGCGTTCTTCTCCATCGCCTTTTCGGATATATATTCTGCCACCTCTTATCCAAAGATATTTAAATTTGTTTACCCTCTTTAGTTCCCTTGCCTAAGCATAAAGTTTTCTGTAGAATTGAGTGAGAGACTCGTTGACGTAAATTGGACGATGAGTTTCATTAGATAGTCCCAGGTTCCTTGTTGTAAAGTTGTCCCGCTTTACTCTTCTACCATTCACGATGTCTTTTGCAACGCATTGTCTTACGAAGCGTACAATTATCGTGGGAGTCTGCGAGGTGTCGCTACGCGAGGGAATAGCATAAACATAAACAATGTCTGAACAGTTCACCGTGACACAAAGCGCCACACCGATTTGACAGATAAGGGCAGTGAGTGATTCACTATTTGTTCGAGGAGCACCGTGGATCTCCACTACGTTTCTTAGTGAGTCTTGCTCAATCTGGTGTAGACGTGATTCTAGCTGACTCACCCGAGAATTAACGCGGACAACATCACCCGTTAGACTATCTATACGATCATTTATGATTTGAATGGCAGCTTGCAGTTCCTTAACTGCCTTGGTGTTTTCCTCGACCGATTCTTTGCACCACAACAAGGTTTTTTTTACCTCGCCCTGCTCATCCTGGATTTCTTTCACTCGTGCTAACAGCTCCCTCAGCAGCGAATCAGTGCCCTCCTTTTGGGCCTCCGGGTTGTAGAACGAAGGTCTCACTGGGGTGTCATCCCGTCTGCAAGACCTCGCATCGACAGCACAGGAAGCACAACACCAGGATCGCTGCTGTTCCTCAAGGACACTCAGCTCAACCTCGGTAACCTCGGTGCAAGCCAAATGATACACCTCCCGGCACTTGCCACAAGATACAACTTTTAAATGCCGTTTGATGGCCACACCACATTTAGCACAGGCAGTCGGCATTCCGCAGCAGGAGCGACTGACAAATACGTGCGTTCACAACGAGAGCTGACTCTAGACCATTTAGGTACATAAGATGTCAAAATCTTTTATATATTAATTTTGTAACTGAAGTAAAAACATTTGCCACCAGTTCATATTTATAGATTATTGGATTGAAACTTATTGGTTAAAAATCAGGAAGCAATAACTATTTCAAATTGCATCATAAATACGTACTCTTAGAATACGAATACATTGTTTCAACCAACTGAACATCTTGGTATTTTACTCAATTATTTAGGACTGTACGGTAAAATTTACACGAAAGGGTCTCCATTAAGAAGTAGGGTGTATTTCTAATACAATGCATACAGATTTAGCACTTGTTATAGGTGTAACTGATTATGTAAAATAAAAAAATGATGAAGATAAGGAAATCTTTAGTGGAAAGCAGTAAAATAATTTTTATATTAAGACATCTTACATTTATTGCACACAAGTATTGCCCTGCCTTTTTTATTTTGCCTACATTTTTAACTTTTATCTCATCTATTTCTATCAAATGATCGACACGATCTGTTCTATGAATGTGAATGCCAGCTCACGCAGAAGCATGGTCACTCCTTTTTGCTTGAGTGCCATATTGATTTGATATTTAGAGTTCTGAATCTCGTCTAAATTTCAATACGGTGACCCTTTGACCTCGTCTTATATGCAATAGTCATCTTTGTGCAATAAATATAGCCAAGGTCTACCTGAAATTGGTTATACACAATTTTTATTCTTAATGCCTGTTCAGTAATTGGCGAGGAACTGATAAAAAAATCCACTCCTCCCAGGTGAATATTATAATCTGAAACAGCTCCTGACATTGGAATGCTGATTGTTCTATTTACAGCTGCAGAATGGGGAGAAGCTGTTTTTATTTCATGATGAATAAAATCGGTCATCATGGTATCAAAATTTCTATCTTTCCACCGCATAAAACGATTTTACCTGGACATTCCCTCCTTAAGATTCATAAAATGCAAATTTTTATAAACATTTTTAACACAATTCACTCTCTTTTCCCGTACCTTTCCTTTAACCCGCAGACCTCTCCTCAAAAGCTTTCCCAATAATTTTTCCGAGGTAATTACATTACCGAAAAGCAGTTTCGTGCCTGAAGATAATTAATTCTCATCCAATAGTTCTAATATTCCGTCTCATATTTCTCTGCGATCAGATTTATCCATCTATATCTGCTCCTGCACGATGAAGGTAACTGTTTCACTTATTAGGGCACCATCATTTGAAACTATATCGTATTGGCTTACCTCTAATGAACTACTTGCAGCCGTACCTACCATAAAAGGGGACTATTAACTCATCCACTGAACAGTGTTCCCAAGACCTGAGAATTTTTAAATTCTTATTCAAGATATCACAGAAAGGTCGGACCTTACACAGCCTACCCTGACCATCATTCATTCCATTTTCAACAAGATGTAAAAAACTTAAAATTTCTTCGAATAAGTTCCTTCGCATCAACTGAGACAGCATTTTTATTGAGCAATCAGGAGAAGTGCTCCAGATTTGGTGGTAAGGTGATACCCTGAGAGCAATAAAATTGCTAATTCTGTATATTTCTTCAAATATGATATGAAAAGAATGGGAAACCTTCAGCCTCTCGTAAAAGATCAGTAATTAAATAAAACTCTCTCTTTAGTTACTTGGTGGTACTCTACATTTTCACAATTTTTAATGGAAATAACTTTTACAAAAATTGTGAAGTTCAGTAATTAGCTGTACTTATTCAGGAGAAAAATGGAAAAGAGTCGAAAGAAGATTGATTGGGTGAATGATTATAAGGTAACAGCAGGATTATAACTGTAAATTGTGCACTCAACTGATTCAGGGTCTTGAGACCAGATAGTAGTCACAGTTCTCTGTACGTTTCTCTTTCTTTTAAAATGAATGCATGTCTTTTAGCTAATAATTTCGTATGACTTAATTCCTTTTTGTGTTTTTGATTTGTTTAAAATTTTATAATTGCGATCGTGTATATTGTAAATTCCTAGAACATATAAGAGGCCCTTAAGGAGTCAAAAATACAGGCCTATGTATTCCATAAATCAAGCAAAAACAGCAGCTTCTTGAAAAACACTATTTTTATTGTCATGAATGCCCAGATACATATTTAGGTACCCTCAAATTTTACTTGATAATTGATGTAAATAAATAATCAAAATAATCTATAGGCTTGAGATACATATTCTGAATAGTTCTAAGATAAGACAGATAGAAAACACTCAAATTATATTGCAAACGTCAACAAAAACCTTCAAGTGATGATAGCCATGACACGAAGCTTGATGAGTACTTGAAGGCTACGTACATAAAAATGTTTATAAAATGCAGGTTTCTCAATAATTACTGCACAAAATATTCGTAATTGATAAGAGGGAATTACACCCAATGAAATAAAAAGTGTGAATGGAAGAATAGGACATGGAATGATTTTCATGAATATTTGAAATTAATAGTCTTTAAAGATGCAAGTGGGCATCTTTGTGTTAGTTACATATCAATTCACCGATTTCTAACAGCCTTTGAAAAGCAATATCAAAGTGATGTAGCATCAAACTCGTTTTTTTAACTCAAGAACACCAGTATAGTATTGATGTTTCTGCATTGGCTTTTGAAATTCATGAATGAGAAAAAGGCTTGAAAAATTCAAGGAAAACATCAACAAAAAATTAAGGGTATAGTAATAAGCAACTCAATGCTAACTCAGAAAATGTTGAGTATTTTTAATTCAGCCATTGAAATTCAGAGGAAAAATTTGTCTCTAGTCGTACGAATGAGGAATGAGTACCTGTATGCTGAGTGAAGTAAGTCGGTGGCCAGGAGGTTGCGTGCTTTCGTGGTGGATAAGTAGAGCCGCTTCTCTAAAGAACTCTGAGAGCTTTATCGGAGTCTCATATGTTTAAAACTCATTCATTTAAATAACCAGAGGGAAGACTTAAGAAGCTTCATAATCCAGCAGGACAGTGAGCCCATTTCCCAGATATAGCTACTTAGCGATAGGCATAATTATCGCAGCAGTAGTAACGTGATACGCTCAAGTTATTTCGAAAGAGAATGAGTTATGGAAGCATGGATGTGCCTGAATGAGGGAAAAGCACAATATTTTTAAATAAAGTAAAGTTAGTCTTGATTATTTTTACAATTTGAAATGCATATTCTATGGTCAAATTTATCTTTACAAAGATTTAAGCCAGAAGGCTTTACAACCAAAATCTCTCTTTTGAAAATATTTAAATAAATGTCATTGTTTATATACCAAGTCAGACTTAACGTGAAGAGCTCTATTCCAACTTTGAATCAAGGCTCGCTTATGTATCTTGGGATACTGATGAATGAGATCGCAGACCGCAAAAGTTGGAATAAAATGAGTGCCAGTAAACGTCTTAATTAGGTACTCAAAAAAGTGAATTCGGCTGAGTATTTGAAGAGGGTTTTATTCACTGTAATATGTTAAGAATTTTTAGACCTTAGATCTTCTTAGAAATAATCGTGAGAAATGCATCAAAAGACCCTTCATGCAAGAGGACGCTAATAAAATACGACCACCGATTCCATTTTTGAGCCTTCTGATAACCTCACTGAGGCGGTAAGCTCTTGGCACACGAGAGCCTGATACATATTATAAGCATATTTCTGACAATATACGCCTGAATCTAAGCGGATTCTTTGGAGTATTACCATTTACAAGAAAAGATCATCGGGGTTTACAAAGTAAACAGAATTTGTCATAAAGAATTTGTCCGGGCATGGGTTACAAATCCATGACTGCAAGAATAATGAACGGACTCCTTGAGTATCGGGAGGACGAAATGTGAAATGAATTGAAATTATAGTAATTTATAAATGATATATATCTCTACTTTTTGCCTCCTTTTCTTGTGGCACCTTTCAATTTTCGATTCTTTCAGCTCTTTAGCAGCGATATTATCTTATTATATCCAATCTCAGTGCCACTCATAGAAATATCATACTTAAAAACTTTTTGGCCTCAATAACTCTTAAGATGAATTTTAGAGCTGACAGGCTATTAAAAATTTTGAAAGCAAGTAGCATAAGAATTATTTCAAGCTGAAACGTTTTATGAAATATGATAAATAAAAGGAGGAGATGGGTCAATTGTGTGGTAATTTAATGGGGGAAAATTGGAAGGGCTATGAGGGATTGGGATAACGATTCATTCGGATAAGGAAGAAGCTTTTCTACATCTAAGATGCAGATAATTAAAAACGTCTGAAATAGCAAAAAACAGCATGATTTAAACAGCCGCTTGATAGTAAAAAACTCACTTTTTCTGCCAATTTAAAAAATGAATCAACTTTTTACGAAGGAGAAAATGCGGCTGCTGAAATATTTTCCCCGCCAGAAATGGAGACGTGATCCTGGGGGCAGATAATTTTACCTTAAAATCAGAGTTTATTGCCCTGGGATACTGGGAAATAATAGAATGGCAGAAATTAAGTATGCACATCGCAACGTTCTATAAATTATGATGACCATAAATAGACTACAATATCGATAGAACGTAGACGAAATCGAAATATAGGTAAGCGTAAACAATGAGGACAAGGAAAACGCTACGGAAGTACGATGACTTCATTGCAACCACAATCGTAATTAAACGAAAGGTTTCAATTAGAATAAAAGATCTTTGTACTTACAGTTCTTTGCTTTATTTTCTGCGTACGGTTTTCACCGAGGTAAATCATCTTCTGGCAAATTCTGAAGCATTACAAGTCTTAGCATACAGGTCGTTAGTTGTTATCAAGTGGAGGTAGTTTTTGATGGAAGATAAGAGAAAAGTGGGCAGGGTTTTATTCACGGTTAAGGCGAAGTCAACCTCCAAAATTCCCCCACCAAATCCCTGCCGTAAAATAAAACGCAGCATCTACTTCCGGTTAACTCCACCTTATCTGTGAGCTAACCCTACCGTTCTCTCCATTCTCATTATTAGCCTCCAGAATTTCCCCGATGCGCAAAAGTCAAGATGAATGGCAGACGTTCCTTAAACTTGGACGACGGAAGTGAGATCAAGAGAGAAAATGCAGGGACGTTTGGCAAGTGTCACATCATAGCCATCATTCAATTACATTACTACGAGAAAAAAACACGAACAAACAACAACAACACAAAACACAGGCAGTTGAAGGATCATTTTTTTTTGGATGAGGCGATAAAGGGTCGACAATTTGTCTCCGGGAGCGGGAGGGGGGGAGCTGGGAGATAATTCGAGCGGAGATGACGCGTGGATAGGCGGTCGACGTGATGGCATGGTGGGCCGTCGCCTGAGTGTGGGAGGGGGTGGCAGGAGGAGGGGAGGTAGGCTTTGGGGGCGGGGAGGAGGGACGACGGGTTGGAGTGCGGGAGAGGAAGAAACCGTGCGGCAAGGAGGCGTAGTGGCTCTGTGGAGATCGGCCATTCAAGGGTTGATCACGTGGCTTGACATTAAAAAGCGAAACGAAGGACAATAACAAACATATCAAAATAAAATTATCTGCAATTAGTGAAATCATACTTTATTGGCTGCTGTGGATCTGAAAATCGGTTAGCTAAATGTTTGCCATCCAATCTCCTCCCACCTAACAGCTTTATTCCTTATTTTAACATCCTTCATAATTTGCTTCACGTATATCATCCTCCTTTCTACTCATTATGATGGTTGGTCATTATTATTTTCAGGACGGTGTTATGTCTCAGTATGCATACAATATTCATATCTTCCTCTTTAAAGAGTTTTCATTTAAGTTTATTACAGTCTTATCTATTCTGCTGCTGTTGTAGTCGTTCACCGCTTAAGCTTCACATCCATTGAATAGCATACCCGATTAATATGTTTAAATGCGAAGTCGAACTCATAATAAACATAAAAGAGATGATTTAAAACCGCCATCTCGGTGTAAAACTTTATTTTTTTAATAGTTTTACCTAGCAGGGACAAAATTAGATTGTTGACTCACATTGATCGCTTATCTATTCCATACCAAGCACGAGCCAGTTTCAAGCTAAAATTACGCCGGTATAACCGTTTGTTACGCAATAGTTAAAACAGATCAACTCAATTGATATAAGAAATAACAAAATGTCAAAACATCTAGGTTAATATTAAGAGCTTCCGCAAGTTCGCCCTAGGTCAACTAAGACATTTCATAGGTCACCCTGGATGTTCTGACCCTTAAGTGCTGCCGGATATCTTCCACACTCCGTCAGAAGATGATTCTCACCCATGAGAAAATAGTTTGCATTACTTCAGGTTTGTATTTAATGTGCTCCAGCCTCAGGAAATACGTACATACCTACGGACCACTTCCAAACCATCCCGAAGCTGTGTGCGGCGCGGCTCCACTCGATAAGTACTTCGTTGCATGACGCCAAAGGTTAAGGCACCGGTAATGAACTTGCTTTTATTGGATGCAATGACCTACTGTAAATGCACGTTGGACGATAAATATTGTTGCACAACTTTCACCTAACGTTTGCGTAATATAGAGATTACAAGAGAGAGATTCAACAAACTAGGCTACCTTTCTAGCGCCTTATATGTCCAATCTTGTGGATAGAAACTTTGATCCCTCATTATACACCCAAATAAGGTTTGAAAAAAATCCTGTTCGGCTGTCATTCTCTCTAACATCACGATAACATCTATAGTAATGTAAAGAAGTTTTCAAATGGTATTTTCACGACATCAGATGAAAGATCGGATTCGAATGTTCAGAGGTTTTATGGATGGAATACGAACATTCATACATCACCTAGGTCTTTATATAAAGTGGTGGAACTCTTCATAATGGAGGTAAAAACGGGTGTTACAGTTTTTCACAAGTAACAAGTTAATTTGATGACTAGTTTGGACGTTATAAGTAATTATCAACAGATAATGAAAGTACTAAGTCATTACCAACTCACTTAATAATGGCGTCGTGCGTCTTACTAATCATAAAATTAACTTATGAACTGTGTCAAACTGCAACATCTGGTTTTTACCCTCAACTTAGGTCTTTTACTGCTCAATAGGAGACATCATAAGCGAAGCGTGAACTTAATTCTTGCTATCATAAAATAAGAGTTAAATTTATATCATCCATTTCGAAATCGAAAAAATCTAGTTAAAATCCCAATTTTTTTATTATGTTGGAATTTAGCAATGGCATAGCATGATTTTTGAACGCTTTTTGCGCAAATAAGCAAAATTATTTTAATTTTTAATGCTTCCGTACATAAAAATCGTGATAAAGTAAAACTGAGCACTTTGTACGAAAATAGCCTTTAAATAAATACCATGAAGCGTTCGACCGTTGAGTAGTTAGATATTTTCAAACATATGTTTTTTATGCTCACATATTAATGGAGATTGGTACGAAGTTTCTCCCCACCGGGCAGCTCCTTCTCTTCGGCAGCGAATTGGTGATTCCAGGAATACACCGTTTTCACGGTGTACCCTAGAGTGCTGCGCGCAGCGTCGTCGAGCAGCTGGACGACCGTGGACCTCTCGGCCGGGTGGACGTTGGCCAGGAGAAGGCTCAGCAACCGCAGGAGGTCTCGTTTGGACACTTTATCGTCCTCCTCGTCCGTACCTGTGGGAGAGAAGCAAACAGCTGTAACCGTATTCGCCAGCCCCGTCGATTCCCTAGGGCGCTGAGGGCACCTAAGGTCACCGGCGTGGTGCCCTCCGCCGGAGTTAGGGAAGCGCAGACTCTCGGTACGGCAAGATGCAGAGTGATGGCTCGCCCCGCACTTTGCGCACTTCAAGTCATTGCTGCACCCGTGTGCCTGGCACCTGATGCATCGGGTGGGCTGGGGTCTAGGTGGACGGGAGGGTTCCGTTCAATAGCCCTTGCTAAACGCTATCATGCCTTCATTCAGCTGGCGTTGAGCGGATTCCTGGCATTTCATTATGACACGGAACAGCGTCGTCGGCTTGCTGGGCCTCCTGGCGGTGATGCGGTAAGACTTCTCCCGGTTTATTCCTGCGAAGTCCAGACCATCGTCGATGTCCTCCTTCGTGGTCCATGTGTCAACTCCCCGGATAACAACTGAAAATGATAAAGAAAGAGAGGTTTTAGCATTAGGGCGGGCGACCGGCGCCTTGATGGAGACAAGTACCTGGTCACCAAGACGGTGCTCGAGCTTTCTCTTCCCCTCGCCCTCGAAGAGCGAGAGCCTCGCAGGGATGCGAAGCTTCGCACTCCTCTCGGTCGAGAAGAAGGTAAGTTCGGCAAAACGGAGGGAGGGGTGGGTACAGATGACGGAGGTGTGGAAGTTTGTGGAAGGATTTTTGGGAGACGTTAACCGGCAGTCCCGTAACGTGCACCGAGGTGTCATTACGGAGCTGTCGGAGTTCCTCCACGGTGGGGGTAGGGGGAGTGGAGAGTGAGGATGTAGAGGGGATAGGAAGGGGAGAGCCGGGGGACGATACAGTTCCACCGGACGAGGGGCCGGGAGGCTTAGGGGCCACAATGATCCCCCTCACCTTTGCTGACGATTTCTTCTTCCTAGCCGTCAGCATCCAGGAGATTCCTGAGTTGTCCTCTTTCGTAGCCATCTTCTTGGTCTTCCGATCTTTGTCTATATCCTCTCTAGCGATGTCAAATCAATTCATTTCAATTCAAAATGTGTTTATTGCTAATGCAAATATATATACTAATATTGACATAATAAAATCTCATTAATTGTTATAATATTTACAGCAATAGCCCCTGTTATAGGATATCATCGTCTTCAGGTCGTTTAATATTTATATGTATTTAAACTTTGTACATAGGCTTGTAGCAGATTGAGTATAGGAGCTGGAAATCTTTTCTTCCGGGATGGCTTAATGACCTGGCATTCACCCGAGGGGTGAGGGAAACCGGCAAAACCTCACGCAGGTCGCCGTGAGGATGTTAAAGTTTCGGTTGCTAGTAGGAATGCTGGAGTAATGTTGTGGTGTCGCTGCTGTGCGTCGGTTGGATGTTGTGGCCGGTGGTTCTGATGAGTAGGCAGTTCTGTGCTGATGTTCTGTTGTTTCTGTAGAATAAGGCGGGATTACTATACATATTTATATATTATATTACATTACAATGCTGATAAGGTATTACTAAAGTGGATAGGATTATTATATAGAAATATTTACAGTTTAAACCCAAGTTCTATATGCAAGGAGGAGATAGCTATGCTAGCTCTTGTCATGTAGTAATTATTAACAAACAATGTCAATATATTGTAGATTTATCATATTACTTTATTTACAACTGCATATTTCAGCTTTTTTATTATTGCCTGAAGGGCATTGTCAAATTATAATAAAGTCCTTTGCCTGATATCTAGGCGGTTGCCACTCTCTCCACCACCGCGAGCTGCTGGTTCCAGGAATACGCCGCCTGGACGGAGTATCCAAGGATTTCGTGGGCCGCAGCGTCAAGGGTCTCCGCAGCCGTTGCCCTTTCCTCCGGGTGAAGGTTGGCCAGCAACAGACTTAGTAGACGAAGGAGATCCCGCCGGCTGACCGAGTCCTCCACGGCAGCCGCCTCTGCACCTATAGGTGAAAAAACATGGCAAGATGCAGTCAAAAATATTGACAATCTTTGGTCATAACCCGACCGACCAAAATAATCCATAATGTTCCCCAGCCAAATCCCTAAATTCTTTTTTTTTCATGAGAAATTCCTCTGGTGAGCTTCAATGTTGGTACTTGATTGGGCTACTTAATTGGGCTACTTAATTGGGTACTTAATTACTATAGATTTGACCATGAAGATAATATTTAGGACTTTTAGGTGTTTGGTCTAGATGCTTCCGATTGTTTTACGTCCTCGGTTTCGGTCAAATCGGTTTTTGTCCCCTGAAGTTTCTCTCGGATACTTGATTTTACGAGTTTTATAACGTATTACAGAGTTTTTTTTTTCGAAAATGCCCAATTCCATCTGGTTCAAAACTATAATACTTTCTCTCCATTACTACTAAGCCAGTCTGATTTAAGATCCTGGTTTACCAATTAACTAGGAAAATCATGCAAATAATTGTTTCTCACCGAATACACGTCTCTGTACATGCATTGCTATTTTTATCGGTGTTGTAATGGTTTACATTTATTTCACACTGGTGTTGGATGAGCGAGTAACAGGCATGTTACCCGCGAAGAGATGCACGGTATAATTCTTATAAAAATGGGAGTACGATGAGTCTCAGCACTTCAATTTCTGTGCGATGCCTTTACCTGGAAGGGGGTTTAACTATTATGGAACAATTGACAAACTTCATGGCGAACAATTTTTTCAGTACTTCTATTAGGAGAAGGATAAAAATTCGAGGAATGCAAGCTTACTCCCTACTTCTCTTGCGCTGTTTTGGCAATTGCTCAATAAAACAGAAAAACTAGCAGGAAAATTTCAATATTTTAATCGCAATTAAATCTAACTTTTTTAATGGAAAGTTAAATTTTGTAATGGAAATGAAAAGTAATTTTTCTTTACTTGGCTTTCTTCAGCGCCCAATACGGCTTCAATGCACGTATGAGATGAAATATTTGGCAGTAGCAGAAGAGCGCCTTAAGTGCTATTTTTAGGGGTCTATTAAAAATATCAAAAGAATCTCGAAATCATTTAGTGAAGGTGCCAACCCACGCAGTTAACGATAAGATTAAGATTGACTCAGGCGAGGATAACGTATAAATCAATGTATTCGTGTAATCAGTGGGAATCAAGTACCATTTTCATTTAATGGTAGATAAATGTTAAAGTCATTGAGATTAACTTCATTTGGAGTTTTTAAAATCGAAATCACTTCCTTAAAATAAAATTCACACTCGATACTGTATCGATGCAGAGCATTGCTATTTCATGGGAAAACTTGTCTTGGGGAAAATCTACATCGACTCCTGAATTCTACGTATTCCAGTAGATACTAAAATTTTCAAACATTACACCGCCATAAATTACCTACCTATTAAACTGGCAGAAATTAAAGTTGGCCCACTATTAATGTATTTTACTGTTTTTTAATTTATTTTATTGTAAAATAAATACTTGTATTTCCATTATACGTGTCAAAATACATTTAATAATTAACTTGTACTATATATTCAGCTTTATGGAACTGAAGTCTTTCCTTATTTTTTTTCGTCCATAATTATGCTAAACGAGGAAAATTGGCATTTTTGCACATTTCATTACAAAAATCGTCAATACGGAAATATTTATACCTTTTATATACTATAGCACTTCCTTAAGAGAAAAATACGCCATTCATGCCATCGACCCAAAAGAAAGTTGAAAATAATTACGAAAAACGAAAATAAACATTCAATAAAACAGTTATATCGATATGTAATTAACTGATAAGCATAGGTACATAAATGCCATTATGTAGGATGCTAACAATAAGTTTATTCAAAAGTTTATCTGAATTATCTTTGACTGGTAAAAAAATAGATTCAAGGTATCTTTAAAAAATTTAATTTGCAGGGGAAACGATGCAACCCTGCACATCATACAACAGATCCTTGTGGCTGACTGAGGACTGGAATTCCAGTAAAAAATTAAAAATTTTATAAAAAATAAAATTTTTAATTTTTGATCGAAAACATATAAGGGGTCATATTTGTAGCCAATAAACGTACCAAAAACATTAAAAAAACACGTGCAGCCAGGGTGAAGGGTTAACCAATATAGGCTCAGCGTTGAAAGGATTAAGTTAAAGGAGTGGATTCTACCATTTTTGCCATGTTGTGTCAAAGTCTCCCCTGATTCTTCTGCATGCCCTTAAGCGTTGTATTCGTGATTCGGAGTAAAAAAATACATGAAACTAGGGAAAATCGAGGTTCTGTCCACAAAAATGATGATGATATGAGTTTGGTCAGCTTTTTCCGCCCACCGTGCAGCGCCTAGACAAGTCTAGGAGGTTTTCCCTCCCCTCCAATCTAAACCTACCTCAACCAGAATATCACCTCCGGCGACGAGAATAGCGAGGGCGATTCGGCGAATTCCGCGCGCCCTCACAGAGCGAGCCATCGTGAACTAGGCAGGCCTAACTTGACACCCGATTGGGCGCCGGCGAAGGAGGGGGCGGCGCACGCCGGCCCACGGGGGCCGTGGATCGCGGGGGCCCCCGAGGGCGGGCGCACCTGCCGCTCGGCGGCGCGCGACGCCCCGGTCAGGTGGCCAGCGTCCGGCGCGGCCCGAATCAACTCTCGGGCAGGGGGGGGGGGGGGGGGGGTAATTATCTCTCCCTCCGCGTCTGGTCCCCTCCCCACGTTTCCACCCGCTCACAGCTACACACGCCCACGATCGCCCCGACGGCGGCACGTGAGCTCCTTGCGGCCGGCATCACCCCACGTCTCCGGCGCAATTCCATTGCCCGCAAAAAAAATGCGCTCTCACTAAGTGGAGAACACGTGAGTGACAATAAAAATAGTGACGCTTTATGGTAGTTTTAGGCGAAATATAACTTCACCGAAAATTTGATGAATTTCATCTCATTTTAAAGAAAAAACTAATGTATTTAATGATATCAAAATATTAGCCCTTTTAACTACTTTTCGAGGCATTTGCCTGAAAATATAAGATGTTTTTCATGAGATAGATTACGGCTGTGTATTACGGGGAGTATAGAAAAAGTTAGGAATTTGTAAAGCCTAGGTTTTGTCAAAAACTAACGGTTTGCAGTTTGTATGTTTTCTCAACTACCTACAAAAATTAATCTATTACTCATCGCAGTAATGTTAACAGAATCGCGGAAAAACCTGTTTTGAACGATTTTTAGCCGCACTGCGTGTAAAAATGAGTCAAGTTAGAGACTTATGCAGATAAATTTATTTAATTACTGAGAACTTTGGTCATAAATATAACTATTTTTGCACCATTAATATTACAAAATTTATTTCACACTTCTTATAGACGCTGAAATTAAAGTACCAAATTCGAATATGGTCTCCATTATGACTAGGGAAATATATTGCTCAAACTACCTTAAGTCTCAAGAGAATCTAAAACCATATAGACCTTCCTCACCAATAATTCATTAGCTGCGTACGGACACGCTCGCACTTGACGGTGAAGAAACTACCAAGGCGGGACACGAGCCCGCGACTTTGGACTGGCACGCATGGGCTTCAACCCGCCACCATCGATGCCAAGGTCACATTGTGGTATGTAAAGTTGCTGTAAACTCTCAGAACCTGGAGATGCTCTAGGAACAAAAACAAGATAAACGTGAGAAAGACAATATTGGGGAAAACGTCACAAGAGTCTTCATTTAACCAAGTTGCATGAGAGTAGAGCCTTCGACCATTGATGTGGCAAGCGAACAAACTATAGGAAAAGAAGTGTATCTTAATAAATTGGATGGGACTAGAGGAATAAATGATGGTACATTCCTGCGCAAGAAAGTGATTAGAGGTAAACTACAAGATTTCAGCTAAACAAGTAATTAAATAAGCGTAAGTAAAAAATATAGCATTTCTTACTTAATAGACCATTAATGGAAAAAAGAGTGGCGAACAGTTTGCAAAAAGGTAATTGGCATATCCTCCAAAGGTGGGTATTCACGGGATGGAGATATAAGCACGGGTGTTGGGCAAACAAATATATATATTTTCTGCAAGTTCGAGAATGCAGGTAGAGGTCATGACATGGGGACAAAAAGGGTTACGCAAGCGGATAAACGACGACGTTGTTAGAGATCGTTAAATGCTAAAGGTTAAGGATAGTGATGGCTAAGAGCTTCAAAGGCCGCCTTTGCAAAGCGAAGGCGGGAAAGTGAGTATCGGTTTTCATTGTAAAAAATATCCATTTTATGACAATAATTGAAGAAAAACATTAAGAAAGTCACCAAAGAGGAGAAACAAAATAAAAGTTGATAATATCTGGATTTTATTTCACGCGTGTATGCAAGAGTAAAACATTGGAAGGATGAGGTTCGTAGGTAGATGATATCAGGGGATAGCTCCTTCAAGCTAGTTTTACACCTGCTTGTTCCCAATGATGCTTAAGCTTAAGTTCCATTCCTTCTAATGTTGCCACAAAAAGGAAACGGGCTTTAGGTCAAGGGATTGAAGGGTTTAGCTCGACCTGTTATTAACGTCAAGCACACCACATCTCTCAGTGGAGACAGAATGATTGCAAAACACTGAAGCAGTAATTTCTTCCAGTCTCCCTGTCAGCATTGCAAACATTTACTCGCTAAATTGCTATGATAACAAACCTTGCTTAATAATTTTCTAAAAGCTTTTTACCTAAATGGGAAATGTTCTAACTGATGGTTTTACATTAAAACAAGTCTGACGTACCATTATACTACGGTGCTATCATTAGTTGCATCATAGCCACTGAGTAGAGCACAGCGTTAAATCCAATATAAAGGGAAAGGTTTGCAGCATTGAGAGAGTGCTTTTCAAGTTACAGCAAATTTACCCTGAATTTTTTCGGAGAGCATCAGTGATGTCGTGATAAACATCACGTCTATCCTTCTTTCCGTTGTCTTGGTTGCCTTAAGGTGATAACATTTTCTGTACTGGCGGCGTTTTAAGGTTGAAGCTTTAACAGGACATGAAACTGTCGATTATGGTAACTAATCGACACAACGGAATCCTGGGGAAAAATGAACCCTGCATAACATGCCCGGAAGAAAGAGATTCCGTGGTTCCCGGTCAAAATTAAGAAAGGATCATTGACCCTCGATGGAAATCCATAACATGAGGCTTAAGCTAAACAGGTAAGGACGCATACCCCGAGGTTTGAAAGAATTTTGAATGCAAAAAACTTGGTTTAATCTCGTCATGGAGAAATAATGCATAGGTGGCAGCGAAACAGAGCTAAGGGAACTGGAATTCCCCACTTTAGTGGAGGCGTTTGCCAACAGCTTGTACTGGTGACTAGATCCTCTAGTTAGTATGGCCCAGAGCTGGCTCCCCCTTTACCCGCAAACTCCCCTAGCATCCTCTTCTTCTATAAATCCCATTACCTCATGGCCCTTGACGTGATATAATCCTCCCCAACACCCGCTACACTGCCTTGTTGTCTCGGATTTCACGAAATAGGATCGCTAACGCAAATTTTGAACCACATGAATAACAGAAATTAATTTTTTCCTCAACATCACGAGCTCTAATTACTCGAAAGAGGCCTTTTTGTCAAAACTTGTCTATGTATTCCTGTGCTTTACAACGTACTTAAATTAAAGTATAAAACCACTTCATTTAAAAGCATAAGATTATATGTCAGACTCTTACGCAGCCTCATATTCGAAGGCCTAAATGGGCTGATTCATCCTAATATAATACCTTGACTCTTTTCATGAATGCAATTATTAACCCAGGAAATGATCCTTGCTACACATCTTCTGTCACCATTTATCGTCTAATAAAGTTGTAAACAATTATCTCATGTGTGTGCCATCAAAGGCACAGCTTTCCGCAAGATTCATCGTGAATGACTAGTTGAATTGTCGATATGACCATAAAATGACACAAAAACGATAGTGCAAGACTTAACATCTGGGATAAACTAAAATAGAGAGAAAAACTAATGATAGCAATGCTAAATACAAAGTCATTCTCTTGAAACATGGAAGGACACAATTTATAGATCTTCAATCCTTCGCCATTGGTTTTACGGGAGGAGCTATTTAGGATCTCCTACTCGTAATATCCTCTGCGAAATATTCAATAGTTCTTGTTACAAATATAAAAACTCTATTTGGAGCAGCATGATTGTTCACTGAGACATCCATATGCAACGTTTTCCGCGTTAATATGCTTATATGCATGTTCTTAGTATGAACATTCAGTAATGCAATAGCAGAGGATCTAAAAATAGTTAATATTAAGCTGACACCCCTGGGCGAAATATTCAGCTTAAATTATTTCCCGTGATAACTTTGTCTACATCTACAATTTGTATTGAATTCTATTTAGTTTCCTCCTCGAGTAATATGCAGTTTAGAGACTTGTGTCATCGACGTCCTAAACAAAGCAAGTTGCAGTGTTTAAGAAATAGAATAAAACTGAAGCCTCGATGGAGTATTCAAAATAAACGTAATTTGGGTCAAGCTAAAAGCAATTTTTACTGAAATAATTGTTCTTAGCATTTTGGAACTGGCATGGGAGAGGGCGAAATGGAGGGATGCAGTATACCAATCCTAGGATTGTAATACTGTGACGATGATCCTAGCATTTTACTATCTAACTTTGAAATAGGATTCGGGTCACCTTTAACAGAGCTCAAGTCAATGGAATGATAGCGGAGAGGATGCTTTAACGCCACATGTGCAATATAAATGACTGATAAATTTTACGTATCGAGTATTAAAGCTGCTGAAAAATTGAGGAGTACGAAAACATTGTCTGCGGTGGTTTCAGGACTAATGCTGAGTTTTAGGTGAGATATTTCGCCCTAATAATTGGTCAGGAACTACTATCACGCCTACTCTTGTCGTTGTTGAAAGGTTTTCAATAAGCTCTGCCGACTTTACATTTGCATTATCGATGCGGAAACGGTGACTTATTTGCATTTTGATCCTGATCACATGCACAAGAGACATTTTATGCTTTCAGGGTTTTGATCTGAGTGAGATTTGAGTTCTCACTTCCAGTGGGATCTCGGCACGATTTGTAGGGAAGGATAATGTCTTTGAACGTTATTTTTTTGTAGACATAATTTACTTCGACAAAGGGAGCAGGCTTTACCACAAATAATAAACTTGATCATAGAAAAATTTGTATTCATAATAGTTTATTCTGTCGCATAATTTAAGCAAAAATATTTATTTATTAGTAACCACATAACAATAAATACCTACAGAAGAAATGCCTACCTAAATAAGAGAACCTAGACGAGAGGGGCGTACTGAAAAGAGAAAGCATCGGAAAGTCGTAGATTACGTACAAGTGATCACTGTAGGAAAAAGTGGTTCGTGCATCTCAAGTTTTTTATCTAGGAAATGAAGTTGATCATCGAACATTTATTCGTTTAGGAAAAATACGAAAGATTTAAAAAGAATTTTAGCGGATGTTATGAATATATATTAGCTGAGGATACGAAAATGTGAGTCACTTCCGTAGATAATATTGAAGACGAAATATCCAACTATTTTGTCCAAAAATGGTTAGCAGCGAAAATTTGAGAACAAAAATATCGCGCAGGAATACTTTTACCACAAATCGAGATTTTTAGCATCCAGTTTTTGCATTTTTGCTCATATTGAACGATTGAACGCAGGCGTTTACCAAGAAAAAACAATATGGGCCAATCACATTCCCATCGAACAGTTCTCGATGCCGTTAATATTAATAACTGAGATGAAAATATTTTGCAAATTTATGAGAATACAAATTGAAAGGCATGTACGATAGAATAGAAGAAGTATTAAAAATGTGAAAGGGGATAAACATATAAGTAATTAAAGACTAAAATTGCATAGAAATTGCCTTAAGAAAAATACACCTGAACCGGTATCTGAACCATGGACCTTAAGCCAAAAGCCCATGGTTCGATTCCTGGTCCAGGTGATTTTTTTTCTTCAGGAAATTTCTACATCATTCCATCACCGGCTTCGGCAGTCATGAAGTATCCTTACAAGCTGAATGTAGTTCATTTCTGAAGGCAAAAGAGACTAGACAGGCAGAGAGTATGGTTTGTTAAAGTCGAAGGATAAAGAAGAGAGACTACTGAGTTCTGACGCAAATATTACCAGGTGGTCACAACCAAATTTTACGGCAATCCATAGTGAGCAATAGAAACATGGAAAATGCCGGAAGGCAGCAAAAGATTCAAAAATCGAGTATATTTCAGTGAAACAACGGTTAAAACTCTAGTAAAAAGCTGAGAGAAAGATGTGCGGTTGCCGAAAGTGATCATAATTTGGCCATGATGAAGTGTCAACAACAAAAAAAGATCAAATAAAAATCTCCGGTATGTGGAAATAATAAGGCAAACAGGTTATAGAATTTCCTATCAAAGTATTTTAGACATAGCTGACGGAGATAATTAACGGGATGAACATCAATGGGAGAAAGATGGAAAATCATCAAAGAAGGCATTTATAAGCTAGGAGTTAATAAAGTAGGAAGAGAGGCATCAGAAAATTGGAAGCCATGGATTCAAAAGAAGTACTGGGTAAAAAAGAAGAAAATAAAAAATTAAAATGCAAAAGGAAAGAGTAGATTTAAAAAATTAAAGAAATGCGATTAGTCGCAAGGCAAGAAATGCCAGAGAAAAAGGGTTTAAAAACTTATGTAAAGGCATTCAAGGACAATCTTATCAAAGGAAAAGTTGAAACTGCCGACAGATCTGGCCCGCTAGACTTTTTAAAAATGCCAATAACCCGGAAGATAAGTTAGGAGTATTCTTCAACAAATACCGACTCCATCACACACGTAAAGCATGTTCGCCATAGTAGATAAGCGTCCCTAACCTTTCACATCTTTTTTATCGTGTATCACGTATTACGTCTTAAGGTAGTTTGAGCGATACATCAATTCTCCTAGAATTTGATGAATTTGACGTAATTTTAAAGAGAAAACTCCCATTTTTCCAATTGTATCAAAATATTAACCCCTTGGCGAACTACTTTTCAAGCAAATTGCCTAAAAATATAAGCTGTTTTACATGGGGTAGATTACGGCAGTGCGCTCCAGAGGGAGCATATTGAAAAAATTAGGAACTTCCAACACCCATTTTTCGTCAAAAACTAACGGTGTGTAGTCGGTATGTTTTCTTAATTATTTATAAAAATTAATAAATTACCGCAGTAATGTTTACAGAATCGCAAAAAAAACCTTCTATTGTGAAGGTGATTTCGCCGTACGACGTGATAAAATGAGTCAAGTTAGAGACTTATGTGGTTATATTTATTTAATTTATGAGAATTTTTGTCATATGTAACAATATTTTTGCATCATTTTTATTTCAATATCCATTTCATACTTCTTACAGACGCTGAAATAAAAAAATACAATTGGAATATGGTCTCCAATATGACTAGCGAACTATCTCGCTCAAACCACCTTAAGACATGAACGTTCATACAAACTGATATTTTGCGCATTTCGAGGTATCGCAAGTCACATTGTATAAAATTCCTTATGATTTCGCAGGGTATCGTACAGCCCATCGTATAGGTGGCTCACTATCGCAGTCCGATAATTCGTACCGCACATCGAAAGCGAGACATCGCGACATCGCACAGGCCTGGGGCGAGACGTTACTCGCCGCTGCTCGACGCGCGCGATCGACTGTTACTGCCCCCAGACTCCCATTCATCATCGGCCACTCGACAGAACCCTTCGACAACGTTAGGGAGGGATCTGTGTTGTTGTTATTGTCGTCACACTTTGTCCTCGAGAGAGGTCTTTGGCACGGTGAGCGTAGCGCCGCCACTTGTGCGCGCCATGGTAGAATATCTGCTGACGGGGCGAGGGGGGGATGGAAAGGGGGGGCCGGCGACCACCGCCACGTGAATCTTCTCAAAGAGCGAGGGGGGGGTCGACAAGAGCACGGCAGCTCTTTCGTGGGTATGTGCCATCTGTCGACTATCCGTCTCCGCACGGACTACCGTGGACTCCTTTACAGGCTTCCATCTCCTCGGTGTGGATCTCTCGATGGCCGATGGAAAGTGAGACACCGCCCCAATTTCGGACGAAAAAACGCAGCTGCATCCGTAACACACGCACCTCCCATCTCCCAAACACTCGAAGCCGTCCACGTATCGTCCATTAGGAGGACGGTTTTCTGGGACTGCGAGGTGTTAACGAGCCTCTTTCTTGGGTGAAGATGCCGAATATATTACATGTCTGTGTTCGCCATATTTTTTTATTTTCACCGTTGGTTTTCACAGTGAAAGCCAAAGCAATTTCTGGTGCCTCTCTCGGCGTATGAGTATCATATTAGAAGTGGTCTACCGGTAAAGATAGGCTTGCTTGGCAATAATATAACCTCTACCAACCTTTTACAAACCAGTCGCATATATCTCTTCAAACGGTTTAATTCTTCAAGTCGGCATACGTTCTACATCTCTTCATCCCATGCATGAAGCCTTCCTTCCACTTCCCCACCTACCCGATCTCCTCCCCTCTTATCACGACCTTCAGCATCCCTCGCTTACTATCACCAGCAACTACTCCGCAACCTATATTCCCCCCAGTGACTTCCTCTCTTTGCTTTCCATCCTGAGCACTCTTTCGTTTGTATTTCTTTCCATCGACCGTACCTTCTTCATTCTACTCCTCACTCATATCTCAAACCAGGTGTATAGTATTCACAAATACGAAAAACTGAGTATACGGCGTAAAGATATCAATGCATTTTT
Organism: Pyrrhosoma nymphula; assembly: GCA_963573305.1. NCBI lineage: Eukaryota > Metazoa > Arthropoda > Insecta > Odonata > Coenagrionidae > Pyrrhosoma > Pyrrhosoma nymphula. The sequence continues at coordinate 77,256,145 of OY754332.1, read as the reverse complement.
TGCTCTGAAGACAACACTCGCGTCGTTTGTCAAACCGCTGGATTTTATAGAATCTCCGATCCAGTGGAATACCCGGGAAGAATTCACGAATTTCCAGCTGGATTGTACTTGCAACGTGCTCATAAAAGAATTTTCCGACATTTCGTGTAACTAAAAAAAAAGTCATCCTAATCGTCTCCAGGATGATTGGCATCCTATATCACCTCGACCCCGTCTCAGTTCGCATCCTTGATATGCTTTTGTTAATTTGAAGGTTTTTGATATGACTCACCCAAAAGATGAAATGGCTTCAGCACTTTTGCGACATATCTTCTATTAAATACACTTTTCACAATTTGGAGTCGCAAACCATACGTAAAGCGATTATGGCAACTTTAGGACCACGACTTCCACGCAATAATACATTTGTAGTTCACAAGAAACCCCCTTCCCGCATTACGTGAGATATTTTTTTTAACCTATCAACAAACGCATATTTTGCAATTTACGAGTACCAATGGAAGAAACAGGGGAATATTGAGTACAGTATCTTGAAGGTTTTCGCTATCGGTACACTGTTGAAACAATCGTATGCTTTCTTCCGACATGAAACTAAAATTACTACTACACTACTTGCCAGTATAAAAATCCAAATATTTTCACACGAGAATATTCCAAAACGTGTTCTCAAAAGTTAACTAATAACCTTTAAATATCTCACATCACCAAGACCTACTACGCAAGGCAATACAAGGGAAGCCCAACCCCCTTCACTTCCAAAACACCTAAGTAATATTTGAATATCAGCTCAGCGAATCTCCATCATGCATTTTAAATTACTCTCATATGAAGTGTAGCGTTATATAGTTCTCAAACATGGTCCACGAGAAAAAAAGATGGAGACAGATTGGAGGCTTTGGAGATGTGGATCAGGAGAGGGGCGGATTGGGTGGAGGGGAACGCGAGCGAAGGGGAGTAGTTACGCTTAGGGGGAGGAGAGGAGGAGGTCGGCTTGGGGGACTGGGAGGAGGCGGCAGGAGAAGCTGTTGGGGGTTTATATGAGAGTGGGCACTTGAGGGGGGAAATTTGCTTTGGGGAGGGTTAGAGGAGGGGGAGAGTCCGGAGAGCGAGGAGGCCGTGGACACTTTTGGAGGCCGTGACGCAGGTACGAAGTGTTGCACAAAGACTTGCGTTGTGTTTATGACAGAACTGGCTTAGGTGGAGGCTGGGATCAAATATAGAGCTGTCCTCGGTCCTACCTGCCTACCTATGACGATCAGGCACGTGAAAAACCTTCCTCAAACCAAATGTATACCTTATACGTCTAGTTAACAGTTTTCGTCAACGCTGACATCAGCCTCAATTGTTTACACAAATAGCACCGATATACGGAAGTGTTTGCAACCGTGGAGAAGGATCAATTTTTAAATTCAGCTCTCATTATTGAGTGCTAATTAGTCTAAAATTTTCCGTATCCTTTTCAAGAGTGACGCCAATACACCTGCATTACGGATGCAGGCAAGTAAAATCCAGAGCATTTCTTAATTTGCACTGAAAACTTTAATTAAAATAAGATTGAGCTCATTAAATCAGTTTCTTTATAAGTAGGTCCCGGTGCATTAGACCTAGAGAAGTACCGATAAAATGTAAATTACACTTTATACCGGTGAAAATTACTCTGGGAGACGATCGAGTATTGATATCACCCTTTACAGCCATTAAGAATGGATTAGCTGACCTATGGGGAAGGACTGTTGGGGAAATGAAGGTAGGGTACGGGGAGATCTGGCGTTGGCATCGGGCAACACGTAGCCAAAGGCGCTAGGGGCTCCGCAGTGTGACCCCCCACCCGATGTTCGGAGTGCTGTGATTGAAGGACTCCAGATATAGCAAGCACTCGAGTGCATATCCGGATTCCACAGAAAAACCGCCGCAGTCAGGATCCTAAACCAGGTGTTCAAAACGGAAGTCGTGTAGTCTGGCCGCATAAAAAATCTTTTTTTCATAACCTCAACCTACGTTCGCGTCATGCAAGAAATCGTATTGAATGAAGGTAGTTCGAGGGAAAGATTTTTTCCTCATTGAATTAAATTAAATTAAAATTAAATTTTCCCTCATTTTAAAGAAAAAACTCATCTTTCCAAAGATATCAAAATATTAACCCCTTGTGGAACTAATTTTCGAGCAATTTGCCTGAAAATACAAGCTGTTTTATATGAGATAAATACGGCTGTCCACCCCAAGGGAGAATACTGAAAAAATTAGTAATTTATAACAAATATATTTCGTCAAAAAACTAACGGTGTATAGTTTGCATGTTTTCTCAACTTTTAATAAATATTAATATATTACTCGCAGCAATAATGTTTACAGAATCGCAAACCTATTGTGAAGGACTTTTAGTTGCACGGCGTGAAAAAATTAGTCAAGTTAGAGACTTATGTAGGTATATTTATTTAATGCTGAGAATTTTGTTTATATTTCACTATATTTTTCACCATTAATATTACAATACTTACTTCACACTTCCTACAGACGCTGAAATAAAAGAAATTCGAATGTGGTCTCCATTATGACTAGGGAAATGTCTCGCTCAAACTACCTTAAATCAAGGCGTATCATGCAGTAAAACAAGTTATCTGGATTTCTATTAGCCCTTTCATTCAAGAGAAATATTATGCCACATATTCAGTTCTTTACTCTCGAGAATCGCTGACTTACAAAGTTTTATGAGACGTTAAAAATATGCGGAGAAAATTAATTGACAATCTTTCTCAAAAATCTTACGAGCGGTGAGCGAACCTCCTTGACGCCAGTTGGCAGCTGGGGTAAAGCGGCGAAGTATGTATAGTGTAGTATAGATGGTGAACACTGGATTTTTTAACCCTGAGGGAGATGAGAGAATATCGAAATGGGTTGACAGCAAAGCTCCTCTGATTGGAATTTTACAAAGTGTTTTCCTACCCCATGTCGAAAATTCAAGAGGTAATCTCACCTAGCACCACGTTCATAAGTAAGTGAAACACGGGCCAATTACGATATTTTCGTTAATTGGTACGTTTATTTTTGCAATCGTGCTGTTATGGAATCTTTTCTTAAGAAATCCCTTCAAAGCTTCCCAAGGCTCATATGTTGTCACTTAATTTATATCTACACACTGTCCTGAGAGCTGCCACTAGGACACACTTCTTACAGACGCTAAAATCACACAACGCTACGCACTTCTTACAGACGCTACACACAGTCCGGCGAGCTGCCACAAGGGAATGTGGCAGGGGGTGTTACGACATCAGCCATAAAAAGGGCATGGAATAGGGAACAGAAATTGGAAGAGGGAGAGGACGAAAGTGGCTTACGTATTAACGGAGTGTTTTTGTGTCTCGCTGTTTATAATAAAAACATCAATGGTGCGTGGAAAGAACGAATTGGTATACCTTAGTTTACCTCTTATTTTATTTATATCTCTTATTTTGTCGTCTCCATCAGTTATATAGATCTGGTGCGTGGCCAACACAATAGTCTCATTGTCATACCGTCTAGTCCGAATTTTCAAGTAATCTATGCCTTTCGTTTAGCCTCCAAGTCTCTAGCAGCTGCCATCCTAGTCATTGCATCAGCTGTGTTACTTCGCTGAATGTATACCATTCTACATGAGCTCAAATATATCTTCCAATAAAGCCATATATACCATTGCTTATTTCTCCCTGCCGCTATGAACTTGCCTACTCAGAAAATAGAAGAAAATGAATTTCGCCGTCTCCATTTCCCGTCGATGTTATATTATACTTGGCCATCTTTAACTTGTTCTAGGGGTGCACAGATTCCATCGCTCCTGTTTTCAATTTTAGGCATCTCTTCCTGAATTGTTAGCAAGCAATCTTCTTCTTCTTCCGCCAGTGAACTCTTCGCCTGCCCCCTCCCGTCTTGTTTTGAATCGCTAAGCTCATCACACTCAGATTCCTATGCAAGCAAAGTCGTTTCCTCTGCCGATATCTCAGTGCTTCCACATTGTTTTCCTTCTACCTCCATGAAGTAACTAACACATTTCCCGTGCACATTCCGTTCAGTATGTTCTACCAATATCTATTTATCCGCCTTTTATTCCCAAAATCTAGTTGATTGTATTTTTCTGCCTGTTCCTTTCCATTTTTAATTGATCGCTGAGTTATTTTACTCCATTTAAAAATGTTAATTAAATTAAAATAATTAAGAGTACATATTAGTAGCTGAATTGTTGGTATAGGGTGAATAACCCACTTGAAACACGTTTGGAAGTGTTATACGTTTCAATTTAAATCTCCATCAAGATATCTTGTTTCATTAAAACATAAGTTGAATAGAATGATCTAGGAACATGTAGCTATCAAGGTTGCCATATCGGTTGGGAAGCCCACTCGGAAGACGGGCAATATTTTTTATTTCAAAGCTGCAAAAAAGATGCGCGGAAGAAAGATTTTAGGCGTCACACTCTGACGGTGTACTCTTACTCTCGGGTCACTTAGAGTGCCTCTTGGTCCTCCACAGAAAGATGTCATAATCCACTGTTTTAGACGGATCTTACGATATGAGGCTGCACGATTCAGTTTGCCATCACCTGCTCATCTATCCAGTTACACTCGTGACCATGGAGAAACTTTTTTGCGCAATGTGTCGAGCGCATCTTCGAAGCCAGAGAAATCTCCTCCGTGAGGCCTGCCGAGGAGGCGGCCCCCCCCCCCCTTGCCTCCCCACCCCCTTAGGCCATGAACGGTGCCCCCTGCCTGCCCCCCGTCCTCCTCACATGCACCGCCCCCGCCGAAACGCCATAACAGCGTCGCCCGCACCACATTGGACCCACCGCCACAGATACTTGTGTGTCATCTCCAGATTCCTGCACATAATTCCATCCTATTTACTATCTCCAATCCCTTTGGTACTCGGGCTGATTTCTTTGTACTGCACCACTTTGAAAGTGCGCGATAAGAATTGTGATACGATTTCAGCTCCAGATTCATAAGCTCTGCTTTTAAGCACTATGCCGACTTTATTTGAAATTGCTGGAACCTACCTAACTCGGGAGACGTTTCCCTTAACTTAAAAAATCATTTGATGGAAATCGGGAGAAAGTTTTACGATAAAATAATAAAAATAAGACGATTTTATTCAGGTTATAATCACTGGAACCTTTCCAGAATAAACTTAGAAACAAAACTTACATTTGCTAATAGTATGATCCTATCATCCGACAGAGAGCAGTTTCCACAGTATAACCTTCGGGTTCATTAATTTGGATCCCTGTAAAAGTATTGTTAAGTTATTTTAATTGATTCGTTAACTCTTCTCATTAGCGTTTTCGCGAATTAACCAGAAATTACTGGAACCTAACTAAATCGGGAGAGTTTCCTTCAAATTAAAATGCCATTTTAGGGATATTGGAGTAAAGTTTTACAACTGAGTACGAAAAAATATGACGATTTAATTCAGGCTAAAATCTCTGGAACTTTTCCACAAGAAACAGAGAAACATTTGCCAATAGTTTGATCCTATCAACTGACTGACTGGAGTTATAATAGGACAACGGTCAGTTTCAATGATTCCAAACACTGTTGAAAAGTTGATCTGTTATTAAAATTTTACCGTACACCCGAAGATGTTAGCGAGTGTTCTTTTATCATTTAGAAACCCAGAAAATCTATAAATAATGCAAAGGATATAATGCTCAAGGTATGTTGAAGCAAAGAATATTAATTTAGTTTCAATTTCTGGCAAATGGAGTATAGCAAACTCGGAAAAAACATGATGGAGAGGAAATGGGTCATATAATTCGGGTTCTCCATTGTCATAATATTGAATTGCACAGTTTTTTTATCACGGCTGTTCATTGTGACCGGGTTCCACAGAATTAGGGCGGAAAGAGTATTTTATCAACAGGTTGAAAGTTTGATGGGATGGTCAAGGAGCAAATCAATTGTCTTGTAAAAAAAGAGTCACAGGCCCCTTTTCGCGAAGCACCTTATCCGAGTTCATGTTTATGAGCAGTTTTGTCGAGTACCATCTGGGTGACCCAAAAATCTTTCAAGGTTTCACTGTTGAGTGAAATTTACGTCATTTTTTCACTCATGGCTACATTCTCATTCATTCACTCTTACTTAGATGAAAATGTGCCCTCCATCTGGTAACATAAACGAAATTCTACCGTTTGAAATGTTTGGACCTGACGTTCAACCTGAAGCCCTGCTCGGACCTGCAAATGTAGACCGAAGCAACTACGAAACATGTCATCCACAAGAAAGAACGCACGCAGAAGAGAACCCGGAAGACCTTTCACGCCAATCCACGGACGCATCCTCTCCAAAAAAAAAATGTATTTTCTGTCCTACTTCATGGCTAGAAACTACAAATATTATGAATTTTGACTAGATATTTTTTTATTTTACAATAAATTTTATATTATTACAATACAGATGTACAAATGCCTCTTACATTTATCAGTTTTAGATAAAAGTATACCAACAAATATGAATTACAATATTTTCCTTTAAAAAATAACCAATAGAGTCCTGCTAAGCCAATGGCTTGTAGCAGGTGCCATTTTTGTATGTTATGTGTTATATGTTATGTGTATTTGTGCTCTTTATGTCCACCAGATTTTAACAAATTTCTAATCAATTCAATCAAATATTTATACAAAAGTCAAAGCATAAAAATTTAAAAACATAATAATACTGTGTCTAGATACCAGTTAATTTGTCAGAAAACAACATTTAATGAAATGAAAATAAAAACAGATTTGAAATTTAAAATATAAAACAACTTATACAAAACACATTATAAGATTTCTATCAAAACATACAAAGACTTAAGTTTAAATAACATTTTTTTAACAAATACTCAGCATTGTTCTGTCTGATAGCCGCAATCATAAAGAGAATTATTTGCGTATTTTTTATGCTAATTGAAATTATACTGGCAAGCAATGCCGAATCTTGGATGATATAATAGGCTCTAATACCACGAGTGATATTGGTAAAATTACACGTACTTCTGCAAGCCACCACAGGGGCGTGTGGAAGGGACTGTTAGGACAATGAATCTTTTATAAAGGCTGGTGTCCTGGCATCCCGGCCACGCGCCCTTGCAGCGGCGGCTGAAGGTGTTAGGTTCGTAGCTGTAGATGCAGACTCAACTCTTTTAGCCAACTCCTATTTCAACTGAACGAGCTTCTTTAGCCAAATACAACCTTCACCGTAATAATATAGCCATATATATTCAGAGCCTGATAGAGAACATTTGTTAATGTCACTCAAAAGATAATTATTTCCTTCATTCAATAATATTCACCTTGTTGCCTCCAATAATCGTGAACTAAATTCAATGCATATATAAGCATATATAAATACTAATATTTTGTGAAATATTTCTTTATTGAATTTAAAATAAATTGTTTTCAGTGACAAATACATAAATGATTCTATTAAATTTTTTTAACTGCTATTTTGACAAGTTAATGCAAACTACTGTCATTTATCTTTAAAGGTATTTTTACTAGCAGCTAAGTGGAAGTATACAATAAATTTGACGTGTGAAATATGCGTTAGTTAACTCGGATTAATTCACGTTTATAGCTACTAAATTACTATTTATTGTCAGTAAGATACGAAAACTAAATCATCAGTATGTAGATATGCTCTTACAGAATGCACACATTTCTGTTGAAACAAATAGAAACGTTAATACTCATAATTTTTCACTCTTTATAGCTATTTTTGATTTCTTTTTAGTTCATACATTTTCAATCATATCTGTTCCTTCCCTTTAAGCATTATTTTTTCTTGTGATTTCTACTCGGAATGCAAAGACTTTTGAAAATTTGAAACAACATCACCGACCAATGTTTACAGTTACAACCAGACTTTATAAAATAATTCTGCAAATAAATGAATAATGTGAGAGTTGACTTTCTATGATCATTCAATATTGATTTAAGTATTTGAATCACGGCGTAAGATTATGAAGTGATAAGGGAAGATATTACAGGTACACGAAAATTTAAGGCTACTAAGCACCGCCCACACTAAAGTCAGCTAGAATCTGAGTTTCGGAATTGGATTTATTTTACGACCAGCCAATGTGTCGCATTTGGTCACCTATCATTGACTGATATCGGTTCAAGATTCACTACATCAGACAAATAGGTAGCATGGATTCTCGTCGATAATGATGCCAGAAAACCATTTGGTAACAGCAGGGAACATATGTCCTTAGCATTCGTCCAAGTGATTTCGATGAAAATATAAAATTCATCTCTGTCCAATCTATAATTTTTGCTCATTCCTCTAATATTCTTTGTGTTAAATCATCCTACTTTGTCCGTTGTGCCAACATTCTCCCCAGCAAAAAAGGAAAAAGGGAACATCTTATAATGATTCCTATATTACTTTCTTAAAATCCAACAAATTATCTTATTATTAAGTTTAACTTTAGGAAACTGTTACGAGAGTATGATGTTATGCGCAGTATGACGGAAGTAGAAATCTGAGGATTAAGATGCTATGCAGGTAAATTTTTGCTATAAAGTATGAATATTTAACTTTGACGAGTAAACAATGAGGGAGTAAACAATAAGTGGGCCGGCTAGTTTTATAAAAATGGAATAGGTGAAAGATGATGTGGATGGTACGATACTGATAGGTTGCCAATGAGCGATCGGAGAATGTAATAGAGATCAAAAGAAAGGAGAAAACAGGAAATATGAGGATTGGATGATGAAATATCCAGGATTCTATAAGTCAGATCGTGAAAAAACTGTATACTGGCAGTATATGATCCATGAACCTAGGTATAGGAAACTGAAGAAAAGTGGACAAGGAAAATATTGAATCGGATATTCTCGGAAGAGTAATTTTAAAGAGATAAAGGAAGGCCAGATTCGTTATAAGAGTGGATAAAAATGTCTTCGAAGTTTTAAATTATTTTAAAAATTACGGCATGCAAACATTTTTTTTCATATAGTAAGATAATCGTAGTAGAAATATAGTCAAAGGAAATAGTAAAATCAGTTTTAAGCCGTCACACGAAGAAGTTGAAAGCCTGAAAATCATAACTAGAACTTTGGAGACTAGGAAAACTTAGTACTTAGGTAAAAGTAAGTTTGGTTTCGGGACGATTTGGCAACTTGCATTGAGATTCCGATGATGAGATCTCATTGTGAATGTTACCTAGAAAATAAAAAGTCTTTTGTAGATTTCGGTATTCGACGGAGAGAATATAATATAACAAAGCAAATAAATTTAACCACAGAAATGTGTGTAAATGGAAATATTAGAGACAGATCATAAAGTTGAACATTGCCAAGGGGGAGCTTGTTTCATTCATGATGAGCAATCACGTAATCGGAAAACAATGCCTTTCACCGCTACATAGTTATCATGTCGTAGAACGGGTTTTAAAGGTTATAAACTGCAGAGAAAAGCAAAGTTGCAAAATATAATTGAAATCATTGAAACTAGGGTTCACTGGAAATTTACTAGACTGGTAATTAATTTCTACATTGCCCAGAGGGCACAGGTTAAGGTATTAGTTGGAAAACGACAGTGAGCTTTTATCAACAGCGGAAAAAGGCAAGGTTGCCGATTGTCATGAATGATTTTCAACAACTGTGCTTAGGAAATGGCATTGGAGTAATGGGAGAAAATGGATGAAGTAATAAGGCTAGAATAGATAATAATAAAACTAGTGCGTTTCGCGAAAACCGTGCCGTTTATAGTCAGTCAACCAAGGGAATATCTGATATTTCATTAGTTAAAAAATCAATTAGTGGAATTCGGATTAATGATAAGTCATATATGACACAACCAAGGAGTCTATATAGGAGTATATATAAGGTATGTAGTATCCCTGGACACAACAGTGATCAGATTTTTTAGACAAAGAGAGCTAGACTGGTCATAAAAGCAGGAGAGAACAAACTGAGGCAAAAGGAATGTTTTTCGTAATTGGGTAGCTCAAAAAAATAAGCATTGTGGTAGAGACATTTTAATGGAGAATTTCACCAGGGAATAAGGGTTAAAGTAATAGTCCAAAGCGACTGACATAGACGTTGCATATGCGTTAGGAGGTAATACAACTGAAGAGAGTAAATAAGATATAATGCTGTTTGTTGCAGAAACAAGGAGTCTTAGGAAATAAGCCGTGAAATTGCTGAAGGAATAAGGAATTTGCGTTTAAAATAGAGACCATAAAAAGGTATTTAAAGTATTTATAATAAGTTTACCTAGTACGTCTTTTCTCAGTGACTCATATTAAAGTTTAAAATTGTGATACAAAGTAATAAATTAAATTATAACGCATTTAGTGAGACTTAAAAAGATCTGGAGATAATTCTTGTACTTATATGAATTCTTGAAGTACAGTGGTATAATGCAGAATATCACGGCTGCAAATATTTTCCCAGAAACCATGTCAGGATGAGTGATGATATCTACACCAGATGAGAACAAAGAAGATGAATTTCCCGTGTGAGCGGCGGAATATATATGATCCGAATATGGCCCCCCTCTTGATGCCTCATTTCCAACCCCACCGCTGATGGACATCACGTGATGCGATCTTTTTTTAAATCCTATTTTAATCAATAATATTTGTTTAAAATATTGGATCAATTTGCAGATGCCGCGATTATAATCCTCAGTGCCTCGCATTCCGGTAATGTGAGCAGGAAGTTTGAAGATTGGTGTATCTAGCATCCGGAGTTCAAGCGAAGCAGACTCATTCCAATGCATATCATGTTTTTATTTCAAAGCATTAATCATCATGTTTTCCTCAAAATTCCTTTAAAATTAAATAATCAAGCCAGCCATGAGACATACGTAATTTCCTGGTGAACCAATATTCCTGATAAATTGACAAAACAACGGCATTACGCGTCTTAGTTGTATTCATTCGCATCATTATAGTGTACTCATACGACTCAGATCTACTGCGAACACATGGTGATAAGGTCACATTCGAACTCAGGACTACCTTTAATAAATCAAGGAGGAATTCTTTTCGAAGTCCAATTGGCCATGTGAATAAGTTGACACATTAAAGAAAAGTTAAAAATAATAAATAGATTTGTCCCCAAATGGTCAGTGGTCCCAAGGAGGGAGCACCATAATATAAACATTACCTATAAATGTTTTTGGAAAAATGAAAAAACTTATTTGTTCTTATTTGAGACCCAAATAAACCAAATTAGCAAAATAATTCAATGAAAAAAGTTTCCCAAAATTCTGCGCTATTAGGGTTAAGTGATTAAATTGTTCAGTTATTTCTTCAAGAGTCATCAATTTATGAATTCTATCAAACCTATCGGTTCCTAAAATGGAAATCTATCAGTCGTGCACCACTCGTCATTTCTGCACTTGACATTTTCGTGTTTACTTCTGCTTCTGTAGACAGATTTTCCTTATCTTATGGTGATTTTGTAGAATATACTTGCAGAAGGTATATTTTATTATTAATTATTTTTATTAAAGTCGTTACTAAATTAAATGTATGACCACAATAACTAGGTATAGATAATTTATGAATATAACTTAACCCATTAATGGGGAAAATAAGATTTTTTACGCTTTTCATCAAATTTTAGGTTGCATCCCTCGTATGGTACCTAATTTCGGGAAAAATAGTTATGGGAATATTATGCAAGTGCAACAATATTTTTTTGCTGGCAAATGATGTTCCACTTGGCGGTTACCGTGTTATTTATTTCTTGAATTTACAAATGCTACAAACATGTTGTTATGCTAATTCCATTTATTATAAATGCCTCGAAATGATAAAAAAAATATAAATGGCGAAAATATATTTAATATATAATGTTTTTGTTTTTTAACAATTTATCAAACGGTTAAACATATATTACATATTTGAATGATTTATTTTAATAACACCAATAAAGATACATGTGCTATTATTCACAACATTAGGGATGAAGGGCACTTTGGGACTCTTTGCATTGATAAATAGTTCCCTGGCGGCGTGTCTAAGATCTAAGATCGGAAAACAACGTGATCTGTACGGTGCACGCGTACATCATCCGTAAATTAACAATAGGAATGTGGCCGTGGCGCAATGTTATCCTAAGATGTACTTAACTACTTCCCTCCGAAACTGCAGAAAAGCGACATTATGATCAAGTTTCCCGCACAACAGCCACCCCATGAAGCAACCCCAAGGAAAAAATTCCCACCACCATTTTTTCAAACGAATATTTTACTGTACTTTGCCATACGAACGATGCAGAGTTCTTTGCGTCATGCAAGTCTCTTCTTCGTGTGTCATACTCTTTCTAGAGCATAGACGATCACACTGGCTTCAAATATGGTGTTCTCGGGTTTTTTGACTAGTCCTTGAATGGACGTTGTACCACTCCAGTCTTTAATATTATGTACCCAATCTGTTCTTCTTCTTCCCGGACTCCTTTTACTTCCTTGTTGGAAATTCTTGTAATATCCTGAACATCCTTCTGTGGCACCTCATCTCCATGGCTTTTAATCTGACCAACTGCTTCATGTTGAATGAGGCAGTCTTTATACCATACCTTAAGATTGGGAAGATGTATAGTTGGATCATACTTTTTCTTATTTCCAAACAAAGTGGCCTGTTGTAGAGCAAATATTGAGTAAGGAATTATATCCCGATAAAAGAAAAATAACAATAGTAAGTATATTTCCTCTCAAACTAAATTGACGATGTAGCTTTTCTTTGAGCCAGCATATACTGTAGACTGTTAATACAATAACTGAGCAACTTCATTACTAAAACACGCAGGGACCGCCTCCAGAGCCACTTCAGAGAATACTCATTGGCAGTTGTTACGTTCAGAATAAAATGTACTGATATATGTATTAAAACTCAAATTTTAATCCATTAATTTCACTGTACGAAAAAATGATACTTCCTTGTCAAGAACTCAAAGCATCGACGTAGAAGATTGCCTCTACGTAAATAGAGTGCCTCCGTCTAAAGATCCCGCGAATGCCCAAGGGCATGGCTCTAATCAATCACAAATCACAAATGCGAGTAAGTACAAGGATGCACTCAGTTACACGATATGGATATACCTTCTGCAAGTATATTCTACGAAATCACCATAAGATAAGCAAAATCTGTCTACAGAAGCAGAAGTTAACACGAAAATGTCAAGTGCAGAAATGACGAGTGGTGCACGACTGATAGATTTCCATTTTAGGAACCGATAGGTTTGATAGAATGCATAAATTGATGTCTGTTGAAGAAATAACTGAACAACTTAATCACTTAACCAGGTCCCTCTAATAATCAGGGACATTTAAAAAAAATCATCAAGGAAACGCAATAAAGAAATGGAAATAATAATCCCACTGAAAAATTAAGGTAGCCCAGGAGAGATGAACGAGCCCAGCGGTTAAGGGTGACCTCAGCGGCCGGTAGTAGAGTATGAGCTCATTAGTATACTGGAGTACAACATTGAAGTAGATGAAGATCACCGTGAGTAGCAAATTCAAATTTTGAAGCGAAAAAGAAGAATGAACCAGAAGAAGAACTGAAGACAACACACTCGCTAATTCCAATAAATATGGCCAATAAATGGATGCAATTAGATTAATAATTATGAAAGCAGTTAATGCAAACAAAAGTACAAATATTATCATTAGCTTGAGTAAAATTTCTAGTTAAACTAGCGGGGGTCTACATAATGTACCCAATACATAATTTATAAAAGGAACCCAGCATAGCCATGGTGAGAAAACTGGTTTTCTCATCATGGATGCCCATAATTTTAACGAGGTCAGGCCTGATGTTATCAGTTTTACCCTGCAAATCATTTACAAATTGTGATATAACGTTCCACCTAACCCTCGAGTGGAGGGTGAGTGTATAATGAGTATATATAGAGTCGACAGCTATTTTTCTGTCAAGGGGACATCAGTTACCTTGGAATGCACAGATTTCTTACTGAATAACACTATTACTAATGAAAGAACGCGTTTTTCGGAGGTGGGTTTTCTTCTCGACACATCAATCAGCTTCTTTCACTTGGAACTCTGGCTGATGAATGAATATTGGTGAAAGTAGTTAGGAGAATTGGCATTTTTTAGAAATGTTTAACTTATAAGTATTTGAATTTTTGTATGCATTTCTGAAACTGTTCTTTAGTTTTCTAGTATGTCACTAATGTGAGTTCATTTATGAGTAATAATTGTTCAAAAAATGAAACATTTATTTTCACATTATTTTTAATTCTTTTTTCGTCATTTTGAAAATTTTGCATGAAAAATACAGGACTCAGTATTTACTGTATTTCCACATTTCGCAATCGATTGCTGTATCGCCAATATTAAATTTTCGGGTAAGATATGCTGACAAATAATTTAATTTACTTGATTACTAAGTGCCCGAGAAAAACCGTCTAGAAAGGTTCAAATATTCCGGATCAAAGAGCTCTTCAGCTGTCGGATCAAGAACCTAGCCATTGACGGTGAAATACTGATAACGCGTGGGTACTTTTGAGGCTTAAAAAGCTGTATTAATAGAAGTTATAATTTTACTTGTGATTTTTAAATTAATTTGTGCACGCTGAGAAGTAACTGTTACGGTAATATCAGTTATTCCCATTTGAGAACACGAGGGTGTATTAAATGACTTTTCGCTGATTTGGAAATAATGAATTAAGAAATGACAATGGACTAGCAACATAACGTCAGTGAAACGCGAGAAAAAACTATTTCCTGGCCAATACATATCACTTTCGAGGTTATAATTGATTTTAAAATTCTACCATTTCTTAGCCACACGGAACCAGAAACTTTGTTAACTTGGCCTGCGTATTTTCACATTAATTTCTTGAAGAAATTGGCTTTATCAGATACAATATAACAAGTTCGTTCAATTTGTTCACCGTTCAACTGGCGAGACAACACAGAATATCCTTCCCTATGAACATATTTTTAGCATCACCGAGTGGCTGTTTTCAAGCTTGAAATTATGTATTTATCCCTACTCTTTTTACCACAAACATTTATCTGATACTCCATTCAGCGAATGCTTATGCTTATTCTGACATACCTCATTTACAGTTCCATACAATTAACTGAAAGGAGTAAACTTTTGCATGCTGGGATTTCAGATTCCTTAGAAAAAAATGTTTCCCTTATATGCTCCGCATACTACCGACGACATTTCTTCCAGCATTCCAACGCCTCTTTTTCACCTCATCTATCCTTTCATCTTTCAAAAGAGTTCCACCAAAGTGCATAAAATTATCTATTAGCTCATTTATTCCACGAATAGCTTCATTATACAATCAATATTACTATTTTCCTAGTCAACAACTAGTTCTTAGGTCTTAGACGTAATTTACCCCTATTATATTTCTGTTTCTCAGAACCTATCCCGGAGCCCCTGAAGTCCCTGTGGGCTCTCAGGCAGTAAAATAGCATCATGAGCTTATAGTAGAACTCGAACATATATATCTCCAACCATTACACCGTCAACATCCCTACAAGTGCCTCTCAGTCATTTATTGACAGAAACGTCGCACTGCCACAGTGGCATTACCATGTTTTTCTCCCTGGTTTATTTTAAACCATTCACTCAACCTTTCATTCACTCTCACGCCTACCTTACTGTTATCTGGCATCGCCTTCACAATGTTCAATAACTGCTCATTTACCCCATAGCCACTCAAAACCTTCCACTACGTATTCCTATCTAGCTTGTCAAATGCCTTCTCTATAGCCACAAATGCGCAATATACCGTGCACCCATTCATACACCTAACACTGACTGAAATGCAAAAAACTGATCCGTTCATACCGTCCCAGGCGGAAAGCCGCACTGCCCACCCCAGATTCTGTCAAAGGTTATTTTCCTCCCCTTTTCGTTCAATATCCTACGAAAACAATTTTCCAGGAGTGCTCATCTGGGGCGACGGAGGAAAACTGCTCACTGCTAACGTCTGAGGTCGCCGGTTCGAGTCCCACCTGGGTGGGTTTTTCAATACCCAGGACATGGGTATCTGTGCATTGATATTTACAAGGAAATTCTAAACGAAAACTATGCAGTTTTAAATTCGCTTGAGAAATAAAGACTAAATTATAATTATTATTATAAAATCCCTTACAACTTCTTCATTCCTTTTCATAATTATAGCCTTATACTTCTATTTGTACAAAGGTCATTTCATCACATTTCTCCTATCATTAGGAGAAATGTGATGATATCACTTACAACCTTGCGCTACAAGTGATTGCTCCCTTCAGTTCGCTGAAGAGGGCCACCTTGTGGCCGAAATACGCGTATCCGACGCACACCCTCGTCTTTTCTTGTTTTTGTGCCTTTCCTGACAACGCTCTTTTGAGCTAGATTCTCCCAGAAGTTGGGCCCGTTGAGTGTGTGAGTGAGTAAGTTCTTGAGTGCTTGTGAGTGTGTTTGTGTTCACAACCCAGGCATCCTTAGTTGGGTCTCATTAGCCCAGCAAAGAATCCCTCTTTGGGTTGAGTGTGTGTGTGTGTGTTCATAACCCAGGCATCCTTAGCAGGGTCTCATCAGCCCAGCGAAGTATCCCTATTCGGGTTGATTGTGTGTGTCTGTGGTTGTCACTGGCGAGGAAGTAACATTCCCGTAAACCACCACAGGGGTTTTTCTGGTCGAGAGGTTGTGGTTGGTCACTGGCGTGGCTTTCCCCTCATTTTTTCCCGCAAACCAACACAGCAATTGTGGCGTTTTTTTTACGAGTGGTGCCAATTCATGACGGCCATTGGAGAATTTTATACCTTGTAACTAAGAGGCCGTAGAGCTCTCGTTCTCTAGTTTCCTATCATTAGGAACAACAGAAGTTTTTAATCAAAAATTTAACAATTGACACAAAATGCTGAGGAACTTCCGTCCACGCTTTACTATTCCACTGGATATCCCATCTTTACGTTCAGCCTTCCCATTTTTCAACCTTTCAACTGTTACGATCTCATTCTCACTTATCTTCACTTCCTTATTCCCGTATCCTAATTAGTAATGCTGACCTGCTCAGTCTGCACCGTCATTGCATATCTCTTCCAAGTCCTCCCTCCTAGCATTAGATTCAGCCCAAACAATCTCACCAATTTTGCTCTTCATTGCATTCATTTCCCTCCCCTCTTCTTGCTTTTCCCTTTTTCCCATCTCCGAAATAGTATTTTAGTGCCTTTGTAATTACTCTGCAATTTCAAAATCTTATACCCGATTTATTTCCTTACTTTTTTCACGGCGTTCTTCTGTCATTCTTCGTCTCTCTGCTCAGATCCCAAGCTTTTTTTCGCACTTCCTCAGATTTGGCACAATCAATCTCTTATAATGTCCCTCTCTTTTCAATCACCGAAAATTTCCACTAAAAACGGTTTTTCTAGGTAAGCTATTCCTAGTTATTCGAAGTCTCTAATGTGTCCGTAAAAGTATCAACGTGTGTGCTGGCTACACATGTGCGGCAATTATATACGACTTGTAAAAGAGGAGCAATAGAAGTTTGTTAAGTAAGCGCCTGATTGTTATTTAATCAAGCACTCACCACGCCAATTTTCAAATAATCCTCTTCTTTACGTCGTATTTAATTGCCACGCATTTTCAGCCAGTGCTAACGTTAAAAATGTCGTGAAAGCATTTGAAATGCGAAACATTCGATGGTCTACTTTTGCCTTCCGTCTATCCGTATGCCAAGTCGAAGCGACAGCCAAGCTATAAATTCGACATCCAGAAAGATATGCATGATAAATGATGGATATATGAATAAATGAATGAAGTTAAAAAAGAAAACTTAGCAGCCCACACCCCCTTGCGATTGACTATGGAACCAGAGCCGAAGATTATTCCCTCAGCCTCTCTTTTGGCCTGCACCCAGACCACTGGTAAGTATGCCTTGCAACCGTCCACTCTCACCGTTGCTTCGAATCCTTAACGACTGACCCCACGCCTAGGAAGTTCCCTTAAGGGATTTTAAATGTTTTTACGACATTTTTTCTAGAATGAAAAGATCAGACTGTGAGAATTCCTGTGATTGTGTTTTGACTAGTATCACAATGAAGTTAGTAATGTTTTCTTTACGTTGAAGTTTATGAACTCTAAGTCAACATTTCTTCTTTAATTTGAAGTTTATAAATTTTAAGTCAAAGTGAAACTTAAAGTTCTTTGGGGAGAACTCCTGGTGCGTGGTCATTGGGGTTGGAACTTACGTGTGGCAGAGGCTGTCACAGGCTTAGAAACAGTGCCTATGATTGGCGCCTATCGCAATGTTAAAATGAAACCAGATGTTTTGAAAGGTGACTTAATAGTATGTGGAAAGAAAAATCCACATTCCCATTCTTGGCATGATGTTTTGGAATTTAATTTATATTGTACCTCACCTCACTGGATATTTTCTGTGCCTGACCCGTTGAAATGGACTTCTCTTTTGCTGCAAAATCTAATCGTGGGTTAAACTGTCACATTAGACTCAATCGATCAGCATTATTCTTCCTCCTTACTTTCTCTACTGGTAATTTCCTTTTTTTAAATGTGGTAAGGTTAATTTTACTGAGCATTTGAAATAGATACGTAAGTCATGACAAAATGAGCAAGTATGCAATTTCATCAAAACTCTGTGCATAACATTACCATATGAGTTATCATTTAAGTGTTGAACAGAAATGTGATGCCAATGCAAACAGTTTGTGCAAAAAAAAACAGTTAAAAATATGGACATTTTTTAAAACCAAGGGAAAATAATTAGAGTCCTCCTGAGCTTTCAAGAGAAATCGTACGATACTTAGCCTGTGCCTTAAGGTCCTTTCTGTATACAAATTTAATGCCTACAGTTTCTGTTTACCCATCTTAATAATAAATTTATATGCCAAATTTAATTCGTCAAAACATGTGAATATGCAAGATTTCGTGCGCGATACTGCGTTACGTATTGTGAAATTCATTGGAGGCATGGGGACAGACGGTAAGGTTCCGTGGAGATTTTTTTGTGGAGTGTGGCTCTTTGAGGCACTGAAACCTGAAGATCCATGAAAAAGAACCTACATTTACATATTTCCCTGTGATCCGCCACTGGTGGCGTGGGACACCAGTCACAAGAAGGGTTGGGATAGGAAAAAATAAATGGAAGAAGATGGAAGAACAGTTTATTAATCGAGCGCTTTAGTGCTCGACCTTTGTATTTACCATGGCCACTTATGGCGTGAGGAAAGAGGGCATTTTAGTACCTACCAGTTCGATGGTGTACTCTTCGTATTTTGTCACTTCTCTCAGTTTTAGAAATAAAACCATGATTAAAATAATATTCACCGGGTAGCCTCGAAACTCGTGCGGTGTATTTCAAGTCGCCCCCCAGTCTGTAGTGGCTCCGATGTGAATCTATTCATAAGTTGTTTTGCACTCTCTTGTCGATCGTAGCAATTTTTACCGAAAGGTGTGGCTTTCTTTTGCGTGTCGTTCATTTTGCGCATTAAATCTTTCTGTACAGGGCCCCTAATGCTCGTGGCGTTCTAAGAATGTAGCTAAACTGTTAGTTATTCGGGACAATGAGGGGAGAAAAAAAGACTGTCCGAAGGATAACGCAAATGTGGGGTAAACTAAGCTGTTTAAAAGAGACACTCGTATGGGTGGAAAGGTTGGTGGCACTTATTATTCGGAATTGGGATAAGTGAAAGACTTCTATTGCGTTTTACATAGGTAGAGCGCTTTTCCCGCCCGAAAAACGTATTGGAAATAAAACGTCGCTTTGTACATTCCACACACAAACTTTATTGACTGGCCACACACTTTATATCGATCATGGTTTCGACAAATAATTGTCACTATCAAGGTCGACACGACCAAAGTGTGTGTCGCCAGTCAATAAAGTTTGTGTGTGGAAATCTACAAAGCGATGTTTTATTTCCAATATCTTTGTTCCACAAAGTGAAGCCTCAAACGTTACACTGAAAAACGTATATTTAGTTCCGAAATATTTAGGGGCCTTGGGGCACGAGTTCCCGGAAAAGAAACTTTAAAGCGTTAATTAACACTCCACATCGTGGTAGAAAACATTACTTTTCTCAATCCCGAAAAAATAAGGGCTAACCTAGCGAGTAGACTGTCTTTCACGAAAGCGTTTGCTTTGCGGGATTCTGTTGCGAAAGTGCGCCATCCAAGTTGCACCGTTCCATACCGCCTCCAAGATGTGTGGTGAGGGGTGATTCCACACCAGGTTTGCCATTTTCATCCCAAGTCCCAGGAACTTGCCAAGACTCCAGAGGGGAGAATGAATGATGCGCAAGCGAGAAAGGGAAGGCACTCTAGTCAGAAGAAATTATTCATGCCTGCCGCAATTACGGCGAGGAAATACGTAGATATCGCCACGAGAAAAAATCTGCCTGACCGAGAATCAAACCACGGACCTCTAGATTTCTGGGCCAGACCGCTACGCTACCCATGCTTCTTTAATCTAGTTCTAAACAGGCTTGCTAATTTCTACGTGCACTCTGGAGGGGATGAGGCGTAGAAGATGTGAGGAACTGGAGTAAGGACGAGCGGTGGGAATGAGTGCATACCAGTGACATGCAACGCGCAGGAACATTTTGCTCGGCATTAAATGGCCATCTAAAACGATCTAAATGAAAGAAGTAGTTTGGTTTACCCATTTGTGACATCCTCTTTTCCTAGTTGCCGACGCCACCCAGCTATAAGTGCCAGGATGGTGGAGGAAACAATTAAAAAGTGATCAAACAAATCAAGTCGAACAAATTAGATAAATGTAAACACTTTTTGTGTGTAAGCGTAGTGGAATACTTTGATCTGGAAAAAATCATAATTTCAATACATCGCTGGGATGCGGGAGGGAGCTTTCGTTTGAGACGAGCTGTTTGCTTTTCACTCTCTCACCGTGAACCTCGCAGAGGTCAGTGCGGAATGACTATGGTGAATCAAGCAGTGGTGTGAATGCATGTGCGTATGATGGTGGGGTGAACGGGGCAGCGCGACCCTCTTCCATTCACGACGATACGCCACGAGAAAAACAAATGGAGAGAGTAATGCAGAGACTTCAGGTAGTTTGAGCGAGATATTTCCCTAGTCAAAATGGAGACATATTAGAAATGCTATTTTAGAAATTTAAATTTTAATTTCAGCGTCTGTAAGAACTGTGAAATAAATATTGTAATATTAATGGTGCAAAAATATAGATACATATGACCAAAATTCTCAGTAAATAAATAAATATATCTGCATAAGTCTCTAACTTGACTCATTTTTTCACGCCTTACAGTGAAAAAGCCATCTAGACAGCAGGTTTTTTTTGCAATTCTGTAAACATTACGGCGGTGAGTAATAGATTAATTTGTAGAAATAGTTGAGAAAACATGCATCTACACACCGTTCGTTTTTTGACGAAATCTAGGTGCTAGAATTTCCTAATTTGTTCAATTTTCTCCCTCTGGAGCACACAGCCGTAATCTATCCCATGTAAAACAGCTTGTATTTCCAGGCAAATTGATCGAAAAGCGGTTCGGCAAGGGACTAATATTTTGTCATCATTGGAAAGATGAGTCTTTTCTTTAAAATGAGGTCAACTTTATCAAATTCTAGGTGAAGTGATTTTTCGCTCAAACTACCTTAAGGAGGTTCCATCGGGACTGTGTGAGTCAAAACCAATACTAAATTCCACATTTTTGATATTTTGTACAAAAAATCCTGATTTCGCTGATGAAATACGTTACCTATGGAAAACCAAAAGTAAGGTAGTAAAATTTCAGATTATCCCACGAATGTATATTAAATGAACACTTTTTCCCAGTCATAGGAACCGACTGCAGCGCCATTTACTACGAATTACCGCATTTTGACTTCAATTACGGCATTAATTCCTCAATAACTATGAAAATAAGGCGGTAAAATGCCTATATTTTATTTTTATTCAATTTCTGTGGATAATTTCCTTCTTATAAACAGTTTTCCGCGAAAATGGCATTTATATTTTATGGAGAAATACTCTTTTTCCCCGTGTTTCTCTCGTACTCCCATTGAACACCATGTAATTTCAAGTTCAATTAGAGAATAAATTAGAGTGGAAGGGTAACATTTTGTTGCTCACATTAGATAGAGGACAAGTTTTTCTATACGTAGATAAAATATGAATAAAATGACATTTAAGTGATTATACGGTGGAACCACCTTAAGGCCTGAGCGACCGAATATCGACGAAGTTTCACTGCGGAAGAAAGAATGGGAGCATCAGGGCCACGTCAACCCTTCCGAAATCTTTCTCTGCGAGCGAGAGATGCAGACAACGGGGCGGCATTTCCGTTGGGCGGTTATTCCCACCCCCCCCTACAACCGTCCCGCGCCAAAGGTATTTCCCCAGAGCAGCTGATTTGGTTTCCCGCGCGGATCTCCCGATCACGGAGAGTCCGCGGCGCATCGGATCTTGCTCCGTACGCACCCTCGCCCCAATCCCCCTCGCCCGGAATTCCTATGGCTCCTCGGAGAGGGTGCCCACCTGTCTCCATCCCCAGTTCACGTCTCCTCGGGCGAAAAACGCGAAATTTCGCCCATGGGGAGAGGGTAGGACGGTTGGCAGGGGTGAACTGGGGGGGGGGGGGAGACGGGGTGGAGGGTGTAAGGGGGTTGGCAAGAGTAAGATGAGCGTCAACACCTGTCCGTGTCAGCCCCTGCCCCACTCCTTTCGCACGGATGTCGGTCCCTTGCCCCGAGGGATGTCGTGTTTTGGTCCCCATCGTGGGAATGGAGGCTCGATCCCCGCCGACACCGAATACTTCTCGCGCAGTGAATCAGTCAATCGGCACTCCATCGGAATTCCTTGCCTGATATCTTTTTTTCCGCTCCCTGATTATCCATAGGCAACCCCACGATAGACCCCACTGTTGAAGATGTGCTGCTCAGGAATTATTACAATGAATTTCCTGCCGCGGCTACTGTCCGTGTTAATAATAAATGTGTTATTGCAATTAATATTAATTTATATATTCAAAATTCGTAGATTTTTAAGGTTAAAAATACGAAGTCAGCTTTGCCAAATGCCAAGAGAACTTAGAACTTTGTTGGTGTTTATCGCTTAAGTTTTTTTTTATGAAAATGTAAAATAATGCTTATTTGCAAGTTGCAGTTTATGGACTCTTTCCGAATATGATTTCATATGTTGTTTGCGCGAATGGTTTATCCTTGATCATCTGCTATGCAATATATTCCATCGTCAGTGATTTTCATATCCACATGACTATGTCTTGGTAGTAGAAAGGTGGTCGGGCGTCTCTCTGGACTCCTCATCTGTCGTCCAATTTTTTTAAACCATCATGTTGGAATTACAGTGGATTCACCATAAAACGCAGAGTTGTAGCTTATAATACTTTGTACATTTATAGTTTTCTATGGTCAAAATTAAACGCTAAACAAGACGAAATCCTAATATACACACGCTTAGAAATGATGTAAAACAGTAAAAATAATGTAGGATATTTTCATTTCCACCTGAAATTATTTCACGTTTTTATCACATACAAGACTTACGAGTCTGATTTTCAGGAAACGCACTCTATGAGATATTGCATTTTTCAGGGCGGAGGTTAGTTATAGATTGCTGAGGTATTCCAATGGTGTACTCCAACCAGACGAGTGGTTCTTCTGTAATTCAAAATATAAATTCGCATCCCCTATAATGCGGGGATTTTTATTTTACTGACTTTCAGCGTATACAAAGGGAGTGAAAGTTACTTTTACAATTGTTGAACATTGCAATATGTGACTCATCATCATTGTTGCAATCCAAAGATTGGTTACCTTCAGCCCTCCATTATTTCCTTACCATTGCTAACTCTATTACATCCTGGTATTTTTTCTTTCCCATATCCCTTTTTATTTTGCCTATGTAGGTACTATCGTTTCCAAAATACTGAGTGCATCCCCTTTGCCCCATTCTACAAACCGTAGAATGGGGCAAAGTGGATGCACTCAGACTTTTGGAAACGATAGTACCTACTTTTCCCTTGGTCTTCCTCGTGAAATCTTCTCTTCTATTTTTCTACCCATTATGGTCTAAATAAGTGAGTTATCTCTAAGGGTGAGTCCAATACACCTGGATCCAATCTTACTACGCTCCATACAAGCCTTTCTTCATCGGCTCTTCTGTGCCTTCATTCTTCATTTTATCAGTCCATTTTATCTTCAGCACCCGTCTCCAGCTTCAGATCTTGAAGACTTATTCTTTTCTGGCCAGAATTTCCTATGGTGAAAGTAGCTGGCCCATTGAGTGGCACACTCCATAGTAGGGTGGTTCGAAAAAATAAAGTATTTTTTTCGGAATACTATCTTCTTCCATGATACTATAGTGCACAAAAGTTGCCATTGGTATAGGCAATACCAAATAATATATTTTTTTTAATTATTTACATGTCTTCCGGTCGCGCATTGCCGTTAAAGTTCGATTACAATCGTTAAAAACCACAAACCTTCAATATATTTTTGCAATTATGTAAGGGTACATACTATGACTATAGTCCTATGTTGCGTAAAATTTTTTAGAAGTATTTAAAAATGACTTAAAATTATATATATTATATATTTATTTCACATCTTTGATCCCGCATCACTATGAAAAAAGGTGATAAATTTGCAACTTTAGTAAAATTTCAAAGTTTTACATTTTATAACGGTTTTATAACAAATTTAGTTAAGACGCTACAGTCACACTCCTGTACATTGAGGTGCTTAGAAAAAAGTACAGTAAAATAATTCTCTTATTTTAATACTAACTGGTCGCGCAGCCACATCAAAACTGACTAATCCCGGCATGCCGAGATGTGGGCGTGCGCTCCAACTTTCTGTATGGCTGCGCGCGCATCTACCCGCCTTCCGTCATTTTATGTTTTATTGTCAACTGTCAGTCTGCTGTAGACCTCAGTCAGAACTGGGCGTGGTGTTGTTCCTGTGTTAGTACATGACTATTCTCTTGTCAATTTAGTTAGCAAGGTGTGATTTTTCATTAGATTTTAGTGATTATAAGTGCTAGTGCATTAGGTGTAATAACTAGAAAGGATTTTGAATGCCCTATTTCTGGCCACCCGCGAGACTTATTAAATAACAAGCTACAAACACATGAAGATTTTCTTCGTTGCTGCTATCAAGAGAGATTTAACTTGGCTGTTGAAACAAACAAGAGTGTGTCCTTTTTAAAGGTAGCCACGACATTTGCATACAAAATTAAGTGTTTGTATGTCAATGCTTCTATCTCAACTGTGACAGAATACTGAGTGGTCAAGCTTATTAACGCTTACTATAAATCACATTTTAAGCTCAGAAAGTTATACATTCGTGACCAAAACAAACCAACATTTAAACTAAGACTTGACAAATTGAAAGAGAAGGGTTCCTATCTTTTTGACATTGCTGCATGTAAATGTCAGGTTGTTGCTCATGGCTGCACTTGCAAGAGAACTCAATTTTTTTTCTTTTTCATGTATGCAGTTAATACTTATTGGACACACAGGCATCTAGAGTTCTAAAATGGTTAAAATGGTTCATCTAAAATGGTTAAAATTTTCGCCCCTGCGGAGCTCTACAATCAGCGAATTACTGAAAAGACGTGTGTCTGGCATCGAAATCCGCTTATTCTAGTGCACCTGCACTTTGACCCCTTAGGCATGGCTATGGGTAGTCGCACATCAACCAGCCTGAAATGTATTTGTTTTCTCACCAAAACAACTATTTTGAAGGGACGAATTCAAAAGAAAAACCAATTTTCAAAAATAAGCGTAGGCCTACCGTGAGGTCACTCATTTTTACGATACATGCCCCTCCCCTCCCCCATAAAAGAAGGGGGAAACGGGAATTATATCTTTCTTAAAAGACAAAGGACCTTTAAAAGAGGCCACATACCGATTTTGAACGCAATCCGATCATTTTAACTCATAAAGAGAAAATTCCGAAAAAAGTCATGTTTTTTACGATTTTTCGATAATTTGAACGCGATGAGAGACTCCCTCTCCCCCTAAAAGAATAAGATAAGGGGTGTTACATATTTTTTAAGACAGAGGTTCTTTAGAAGAGGCCACATACCGATTTTGAACGTAATCCAATCACTGTAACTTATTTTAAAAAATCCCTAAAAAAGTCATATTTTTTACGATTTTTCAAAACTTCGAACGAGATGTGCGACCGGAAGACATGGTCCGATTTCGAAAGTTTTTCTTTCTTTGTGATCAGGGTGACGAGTAACAACTTTTCCGCGCTATTACGATTCGATTCGGACACTTTCGTGTTTTTTGGCCCACCCTAATGTACAGTGGCGTAGCCAGGATACTCTCCAGGGGAGGAAGAAAAATAGATGTTTTTTTGTTAAAATAGGTTTTATTTTAACATTTGAAAACGCTAAAGTAATTAGTTGTAATGCTATTCGAACCTATCTAAATCTCATATCAGCACCTGCCTACGATATTTCTGGCTAAATCTTGACAAAACTTCTTTTTTAAATTTATTTTTAGCATCCAGAACCCTCTTTTTATGCGCACTCATCATACAAAGACCGGAAAGGCGATTTTTTCTCATTGTTGACCGTAACCAATTTTCATTCTGTGTAAGGTGCTCAAGGATCTTTCGATAGTGCACGTTGTGCAGGGCTATGTGCAAGTGAAATAAGTAGCACCCGTATTATGGATGGGTAGAACAATTGGGTATCTTTAACTAGTGCAACTAGTTCTATCACCTTCAGTTCGGCATTTGGCACATTTTTTTCTTTTCCATTGGCTGTACCAAAGTTCAGCTTCACCGAGGAAATCATTTAAATAGTAGCAACTACAAAAAGTTGAATTTTTTTTAAAATCCTCATACATCATATCAAGCATTGCGTGAGGGTGCAGCGTAAACAATGAGAATGCGGGTAAGTTCTCCTCAGAAAATCGCTGTTCCAGAGACATTATTAATTAAACTATGTACAAAATAATTAGTGATCTCTTCCAAAACTCGCTAGGAGTCTGTGCTGGTGGATTCACGCGATGTTTCTGCAGATTTATGTCTCGCGGCATACTAAAATCTGTTCCAAGATTCTCGACGATTGTTTCAGCCTCTGCTAAAACACTTTCACTTTCAACAACCGCATTTCCACGGTGTTTTGTCATGATGTCTGTGATTTTCAATGTGATTTGCACATTGAAGTACGTCCACACTTTCTGACTGAAGAGCATTTACCACCTGTTACAGAAGTACCGAATATTCTGCTATGAGACAAACACTTACAATGAATCCTGATTTTTTAGCAGCTCAATGCGTTTTAAAAGCAGCTTATTTCGTTGCATTTTACAGTCTGTTGATAATTTTTCAAGCGCCATAACGATTTGCACATAATGTTCCTTGAATGTGGCGATAATTTTATATTTTTGAAACCAACGGGTTTCAAAGAGCATTTGTATATTCGGTATGCATTTTCAACAAAGGGCCAATTCTTGGAAGAATCTTATTATTTCTTTTATTGTGGAGATCGTATTTCGTATCACTGCTATTTCGTTTAAGTCGTTTACAACTAAGTTGAATTTGTGACTAGCTCAGTGAAAGTATGACGCTCTCGTATACTTTTCTCGAAGAATTTTCTGGACACCACCATCCTTTCCTGCTACAGTGGAACACCCATCGGATCCTTGTCCGACCAACGCTACCTAAAGTAAAGGTTGGCGTTACTTTAGGTGACGTTGGTCCGACGCACTTTTCTGGATCAAGGCCTACCTTTTCTACAAAGTTTTTAATTGCAGATGCTACAGATTTTGCATCCATGTCACTTAACTCTACAAAACCTAGGAATTCCTCACAAACCATAATCTTTTCCCGCCAAAAAAATCCGTCAAAAATTAGGGCGTCTTCCCGCCACTATTCAAACATGCTTTCTTGCCGCGCAATAAATTTATAACTTATTGATATTATTGACCTATAATTTTTCGTTTGACTAAATGAGCCAGGGGTGGCAAGCGCCCCACCCTGCCCCACCGTGGCTACGCCTATGCACATGTATATTTATGTTCGTAACATTTCCGCAAGTAAGTTACGTCTTCATTGAAATGTAAACAAACGTTGGTATAAACAAAATTGGAAAAAGGCATGTTTATTCTCATTTATATTAACGGAATATACATCCTATGCGAAACTTAGGTTTCAATTAATTAATTCCTGATAACTGTTATCGTGATTGGATGGTATTTCCTCAAACTATCACGGTATTGACATTTAAAAATTATTTCTTGCAGTTTCATTGACGCACGGGAATGGCCAGGTACATACGCCTTTCTTGAAGCATTTAAAATGTCTAACTTGCAACTAACTATATATATATATGTATATAATATGCCAATAGGGTGGCCGATAAAAATATAGAAACAAAACAAAGGACACTTACACCTTTTTTAATTTGTAACTGTCCTTTGTTTTGTTTCTATATTTTTATCGGCCACCCTCTTGGTATATTATATATTTATCACCAGAGTGATTATCCAAGAAGTTTTATAGAAAAATATAATTTCCTTAATTTTACTCTTTTCAGCAGTAATACCTATTGTACCACGCTTATTTTAACTTGCCCTGTTTGTTGTTTGTCTGGATGGAATCTTGTAATCAAAATCTAACCCACTTTCCATTTTTGAATCGCACTGAAATTTAGCACACCTACTAACTCTCTATGGCAATGTATGTATCAGTCATTAAATTCACTAATTAGCAAGTTAATCTACTAAAATTAAATGGTTTACAATTTATATTTATTTATCCTCAAATGACGCAACCCGCATTACATTATCTAATCGCAGTCAGCGCTGTTGCAAATTCATTCCAGCCATCATTTTAGCATTTATGTATAGTGAGAAGAAATGCTAATAATTTAAATTTCAAAGAACCGTTGCACAATTAATATAAAGACGAGCGATACCCAGTAATAGTGAGCCGACACTTTATGACCCCAATCAACACTAATGAGATTCAATAGAAGCGTGGTTTATAAAAAAGTATTTTTTATATATTAAATTATTTAAACTGCTGGTGAAGAAAGGGCCAAGCATGGCAAGTGGTGAAAGGCTTAGTATTCAGAAGCAGCAACAACATTAGCAATATTATCTCTATCCATACTAAATTGTACACTATTTTTTCTACAGTTTTAATTAGCGGTACAATGTGTTTTGCCTATCTATGGCATGATCAGGTATAATTTCTAAGATTGTTTTCTTATTGACCGTTGATAAGTTGTAGTAGTTACGGGGTTGGTTTGAGTGAGGGAGGTGGCGGTTTAGAAGTGTGGGCGCAGATAGGTGGTGGGGTTGATTTTTCTTAAAGTTAGTTTCTTGGAAAAGAGTGGGGAGGACTGCGGGAACAACTGCTCATTACAAAAGGCCATGTTAGGGTCTGACAAGTGCCTTCTAATCTCGATTTGCTAGAGAGCATCCATTTTTAATCCCTTGGAGACGATGTGTAAAATTTCAGGAACAAAATCGCTTTTGTGGTTGCATTCCAAGAGATGTTCCTTGGCGCATATCATGAAGTTTCTCCCTGTCTGACCAATATATGAAGTGTTACAACTATAGCAATTAAGTTTATAAATGTCTGACTTGAGAAGTATTTCTTGTCTGTCTTTACCAATAACTAGGAGCTTGGAAAGGGTTAAGGGTGGGTAAAATGCTACTTAAATGGGTGAGGGAAGAGCTGAAATTGTGGTGCCCTAGAAGGGATTCCTTCTCACACTATTTATTCTTTCTACACTTAGAACTTTGCTCCAAGTTACACTTTGCTGAAT
Source organism: Pyrrhosoma nymphula (assembly GCA_963573305.1). Lineage (NCBI taxonomy): Eukaryota > Metazoa > Arthropoda > Insecta > Odonata > Coenagrionidae > Pyrrhosoma > Pyrrhosoma nymphula. The sequence goes on along the minus strand of OY754332.1, from coordinate 77,226,393 downwards.
GGATAAGTTTCGTGGATAGTGTGAAGGATCTAGTGAGAGAAGTCTCTTCTTGTAAATATTTCTTCTTGTAAATATTCAATTAATGAATGCCAAATATCTGTTATCATGATGTGATGGTATTTCCTCAAACTATCATGGAATTGGCTTTTAAAAACTAGTTCTCGAAGTTACATTAACCCTGGGGGCGAGGGATAAGTGATCCCAGGGGGGTCGATTGTGCATGACTTCCACCAAGACCATCATGTGTGGTGAAAAGCCACATCCTCCATGAGGTTCCCTTGAAATTTGAGCCAAACATGATGGATCTAGACTTGGTGGTCGATAAACAGCTCCCATCATCGCGGTGCATCCCTATGCCAAGTGTGACTACTGCATCTGCGGGGCGGTGGTAAGAAGTCGTTAACAGGAGAAACTCCGGATACAGGGCAACCTCCCGTTTTATTTAGCCTTACCCATGTATGCGGGACTCTGCATAGGCCAACCCTTTGTTTCCCTAGCTACTCGTGGGTCTCTTATGTAACCTTTTAAAATCAAACTCTCGGAGGCTGCTGAGAAGGGGACTCCACCCAAGGACTCTAGTAGTCCAATATCCCTTACCATGGAGGAAGCACTATTGGAGGGCCCAGGTGGGGATCCTTATGGTCACTCCTCCTCTCCCCTACCCCTAGCTTTGGGTGGCCCTTCAGGGAACCCCATACCTCTAGGCCTTCCCTCTGTATCTATGGGGGACGGCAATATATCCTCAGACTCATCTGTCTACCATAAAGGAGGCACTAGAATCCACCAAGGAGATGGAGTCGGACTCAGGAGCCTCCAACGTCCCCCTGAAGAGCACCTTAGGGAAAATGAATGATCTGCCAACAGAATCCAGACCGAGTGGCTCAACCAAAAGAAAGAGACGAAGGGGGAGGCAGCACGCTGAGAGAGCTGCAGGGGGCCCTGCACACTCCCCTGCCTCGGGAAGAACTGCTGGAAGAAAGACCACCAGCAGAGCTCCTAGGTAGGGTGTGGATACTGCCGAGGCCTCGAGTAGTTCATCAACAAAAAGGGGGAGGACGCCAGGGGACACCCCAATAAAATGCATCTCAGGACGCAAAAATGGCCAGAACAGTGCCCACTTACGCACAGGTCACTAAGGACCTGCAGAGGATGGTGTTAGTGCCTGAGAAATATCCAGAGGTGATGATGAAGAATGATTGGCACAAGCTGGCTGTGACAAGGCTCGAAGAGCTTTGGGGCACAGCCCCAGCAGACCAGGAGGTCCCACTGTTTGAGGCCAACAGGTTCATTTACAGTGCAGTAGAATTTGCCTGTGCCAATGACTACTCTGCCTCCTGGCTTGAGAGAACTGTCAACTTGATTGGGCCATTTGAGGGCATTTAGGTCAAGGTTGTGGATGATGACAGCCTTATCAAAAGAAGAAGAGCAATGGTGTGGGTCCCGGGACCGAGCAAACCCGACACTAAGACCCTTCTTGAGAGGCTCAAGAGGGCAAACCCAGGGCTGCAAATTTCTCTGTGCAGGCCTTACAATAGGTGTGAGGCCAAACACGGGACAAAGTTTGTCCTGAGGGTGGATGAAGCATCTGTGGCATTCATGTCTGATCCTACCTTCAAGGTCAATGTTGGCATGCAGAGAGCCGAAGTGACCTTCCTGGGCAGGACGGGGGGACCGGAGAAGTTCCCCGATGACCCCTGGAGCCAAAGGGGTCGAGGAAGATAAGGAAGTGGCCTGACATGGCAGGTATTCACTGCCTTCTAGCCAACCTGCAGCATAACAAGGCTGCCTCGGGGGCCCTGTAAAGGATCCTGTCTGAAGGTAAGATCAAGATAGAATTGATTCAGGAACCCTGGGCTTTCCAGGGTCAAGTCAGGGACTTAAATACGACCATGGGTAAACTATTCTTTTGTACCACAGTCGAAAGACCTAGGCCTTGTATCTATGTTAATGGGTTAAGTACTATGCATTTACCAGAATTTATCAGCAGCAACCAGGCGGCTGTTGAGCTAAGTCTTGGGGTCGGTGAAAACAAGAGGAGGCTGGTCATCTGTCCCTCCTACTTGCCATATAATACGCTCCAGGCCCATCACCTTCCGCTGAACTGGAGAGACTGGTGAGCTATTGTAGAGCCAAGAATTGGGACCTCCTTGTCGGGTGTGATGCCAACTCACACCATGTAGTGTGGGGAAGTGGTAACATGAACGATAGAGGGGAGGCCTTATTAGAGTATCTTATGTTGACAGAAATGCATATACTAAATTAGGGTGCATGGCCCGCTTTTTCCAGCAGCATAAGGGAAGAAGTGCTAGATCTAATGCTTTGCACCAACTCGCTGGTGCAAGATATTAAGGAATGGAGAGTGTCGGGTGAAGTCACATTGTTTGACCCACTTTATCCAACAGTATAAGGGAAAAAGTGTGAATCTAACACTTTGCACCAACTCGCTTGTGCAAGGCATTAAGGAATGGAGAGTGTCGGGCAAAGCCACATTGTCTGACCACCGGCATGTACTTTTCACTCTTCTAAAGGCTAGCGATTGGCTAATAACATACAGGAACCCCGAGTCCACTGACTGAAGGAGGTATAGAGAATTGCTTGGAAGACTATTATCGCAGGCACCCCTATGCAAATTTAGGAAGGTGGATGAGATAGATGCTGTTGTGGAGTACCAACAGGACCACATAATCTCATCCTTCGAAGCAAGCTGCTCTATAAAAACCATGAAGGAGGGATGTAAGTTGCCCTGGTGGGGCACCGAATTTGAGAACCTTCATAAGGAGACCAGATAAGTCTTTAATAAAACAAAGAGGACCACACTGCCTAACCACAGGGACAACTACAAAGCTGCCCAACCTAGGTACAAAGCGACAATTTAATGCTCCAAATGAGAATCTTGGAAGACTTTTTGTGGAAGCATGGAGGCCATCCCAAAACTTGCAAGATTCCATGAAGTTATCTCAAAAGACCCAGAAGCAGGGGTAGGAGCTCTTTTGCTTCCCTCGGGTGACTTCACGACATCTGACAAGAAAGCATTAAAGCTTATGCTGGAGACAAATTTTTCAGGCTTCTTGGAGGGTGAGGAGATTCATCACAGGAGGTCTCCCATCCGTCCGGCTCAGACGGAATGGAGACAGGCCTCCAGCTTTGTAACGTATAATGCTACCAGATGAGCGATTACAAGCTTTAACCCGTAGTCCGCTGGAGAAGATGATGAAGAATCAATTTCGTCTCTGACTGGTGCTCTACTTGGCTGCTACGAGTCAACCCCTCAAAATCGGAGCTGATGACGTTTTCATTAAAAATCAATCCCCAGAAACATTCATACACCCTTTTAAACAAACCTATCCCTCCTGTAACTTCCCACTGCGACCTAGGAGTGATTTTTGACGACAAATTAAATTTTCAGGAACACATTACGATGATTGTGAAGAAAGCAATGGCCATAGTTGGTATGCTCTATCGACATACTGACCTTCAGGACCCCACCGCTATAAAAACAGTGTTTTTCGGTTGTATTCTCCCCATCCTGGAATACAGCTCACCAATTTGGTCTACCCCCTGCCCCACTACTCTAAACTTGCTCAAATGCCCTGTCAACTTCTTTCTTGCTGTAGCCTGCCATCAAATCCCCACACTCAGAAACTATACCCGTGACTCTATCCTTTCCTCCCTGGGGATTTCCAACATAACTCACTACAGTGTCTTATCTGTTTTAATTTTCCTGCATAGAATCTTCAGCGGATCTCTCCGGACCAATGACATTCTCCCTCTTTTTCATTTTCATGTTCCTCCTCGCCCCTTACGTAATAACTCTCTGCTTCATATTCCCCGATTCCGTCTTTCCATCTCTCAATGCTCCCTTTTCTACCAAATCCCCTCCTTGTTTAACTCCCTGGTTTCAAAATATCCTTCCCTGGACCTCTTTTCCTCTACTGATAATTTCAAATCCTCCCTTAAATGCCACCTGAAAAAATCACCACTCTCTAGCCCTAAGTCCCCTTTCTTACATTTAATCATTTTGTATTTAATTATTTATGTTATTCTCTCTAAGCTGTTACTTATTGTGGTCAGTCAATGTAAAACTCCCGTGCTGGCCCTTGAAATCCTACTGAGTCTTACTCCACTTTACGTGGAAGTTGAAACTCAAGCTAGGATGGCGATCTATCGTCTCAAGAGACAGGGACAATGGAGTGACAGGGGAAGCTTCTCTGGTCACAGACAACTATGGATGGAGCTCAGGGAGTCGAACCCCATTTGCAAAATGGGCACAGATGACATGACAGCCGTGTTCAACAAAACACTCCTATCTTCAAAACCCACTTTCCAGCAAGGGAGTGGTAGGTTTAAGAAGGAGGTAAAGTTCTGCAAAACCGAGCATGTGTCTGGTCCCCCGATGGCTCCAGGAAAGGAAGGATGAGCAGGTGTTTATTGCCGTCACCCTGATAAAAGGCTCTCAATCCCTTTGGGGGAGTATTCTACAGTTTTCCAGGCAGAGGTCTATGCTTTGTTGACCTTTTCCTATCAGCTTTAAGCAGCTTTAAAAGCTCTCATGTCACCATGGTGCAAATAAGGACTGCTGCTTGAGTGCCGTGAAGCACTCGATGCCCTTAGCAGACAGAGCAACATAGGACTTTTCTGGGTCCCTGGCCATGTAGGCATAACCAGAAATGAGATAGCTGATGAACTGGCAAAGGAAGGCTCAAACGGGAACCCAATTGGACCAGAGCCTATCATTCCAATGGCACCCTCTTCAGGGATCACAAAGATCAAAGAGTGGAGAATAGCCCGACACTCTGAGATCTGGCGGAACGCACAGGGGCTCAGGCAAGCCAAGCTCCTGATAGAAGGACCCAGACCGGGGCTTGGAAGAAGGCTTCTCCTATTAACACGTTCAGGACCGAGGACGCACACGCTGCGTCCTGGCGTGCGCCCGCCAGGACCCGCAGACGCAGCGTGTGCGTCCTGAAGTGTGTTAAAGAAGTGTGTTTAAATGCCGTATTAAATTTTTTCTTTTTTTTGGCCCCTGGGGATAGGTATCCATATTCAGGGCGGTCCTGAAAGTGTTAAACAGAGGACAACTTCGGACGATAGTGGTACTGCTCACCGGACACTATCAGCTTAGGAGGCACCTCCATCTTCTGAGAATTACAGACTCGGCAAGATTTAGATGGTGCAAGGAAGAGGACGAAACAGCATCACACGTACTCTGCAAATGTCCCGCTTTGATGAGGACTAGAGTTAGGCATCTGGGCTCACCATTTTTGGCACTCGATGAAGTCAGGGGTATCCCCATAGAGGACATGCTAGCCTTTAGCAAGGCGACTGGACTCTATGGGTGATTACAGACATAGTGGTTAGCACAATGGACCATTAGATCTCTGTGCCCCAGGTCCTCCTCGGAGGAACTCCACCTAAACCAAATCTAATCTATATCTAATATACATTAACCCTCGGAAGTAGCCTGGTATGATATATACTATATATTTGTGGCTAATTGGCGAAAGTTTAACAAGAATATATATACATAAATAAAATAATAAAACAGTAAGTCACTAGCTGTGACGCACTTAATAAAATAAAACAATTAAAAGAACACTCACACAATAAAAATTGTATGGAGCTTTCAAAGCCAAAGACTTCTTTCTCAACGAGGAGATGTCGACTGGCTGGGTCAGAGTGCTGCAGGAACAAGGGATACTGTTGGACGAGCTAAAGGGAGGTGGAGAAGGGGTGATGGGGGAGGGGGTTAGCAGGATACATTCACTCTGGGGGCGCTGCAAGCTTTTAGGCACCAAATGCAGGCTAATTCAAGCGTGTGGAGGTTGAGGGCGGAGTCTGAGGGGGGAGGGAAGCAATAATGGACACCTTGAAACAAGAGTTGAAGACCGTGTCATGGGACAAAGAATGCGTGGGTACTGGGAGGGATGCATGGGGGTTGACGGGCAGCAAGAGGCACATTGATTATTCATTCTGAGGTTAAGGGGGGTGGTACATTGACCTACATAGAATGCTGGGCAGAAGTTGCAATGTAAAAGGTAAATTATGTTGGTGGAGGTACAGGTGGTGGAGGGAAATATCAGGAGGGATTTAAGTTTGGGGAGAAAAGAGGCTGGGGGTGGAGAAAAAATCATGCAGGTTTTGCATCTGGGACGGTCGCAAGGCGAAGGTGGGGTGGGGTCTTTTAATAATAACTACTATCTGCAAATGTCCAGCTGCGCAATGGGAAGTAGGTTCAGTCCTTCTTATGCAAATCTTTTCCTTGTCGTTTTCGAAGAAATCTTTCTAAAAAATTACCCTCAAAAACCTCTTCTTTGGCTTAGATACATAGATGATATCTTCCTTCTCTGGTCTCACGACTTAAACTCTCTAAACACCTTTGTCTTTTCACTCAACTCATCTGCCTCTGTATCTTTCACATCTTCCATCTCCAGCACTAACATCACCTTCTTAGACGTTGACATACACCTTTCCAGCAACAGCAAATTTAAAACTTCTGTTCACATCAAAGCCACCAACAAACAGCAATACCTCCACTACAACAGCTTCCACCCACCTCACACCAAACGCTCCATCCCTTATTCCCTTTCCATCTGAAGACACAGGATTTGCAATAACCCTGATGATCTTCAGAATTTCCTTTCGCAATTACACACCTCTCTTCTTCGCCGCGGATACCCCGAAAAACTTTTTAAATATAAAATCAGAAAAAAACCTCATGTTCCGAATAAACCCCGCTCAGAAAAACATTGCTCCCCTTCTCTTCTCACTACCTACTTCCCAGGTGCTCATGCCCTGCAGGATATCCTAAAGGACCTGTACCCCATTCTTTCTAACCACAAATCCACCTCACAGATTTTCCCTAATATTCCACGGATCACATACAAAAGGCCACCAAATTTAAGCACCATATTTAAAGCCACCCGCCCACTTCAAAAATCCCTGTGAGTCACCACCACCCCACCTTCGCCTTGCGACCATCCCAGATGCAAAACCTGCATGATTTTTTCTCCACCCCCAGCCTCTTTTCTCCCCAAACTTAAATCCCTCCTGATATTTCCCTCCACCACCTGTACCTCCACCAACATAATTTACCTTTTACATTGCAACTTCTGCCCAGCATTCTATGTAGGTCAATGTACCACCCCCCTTAACCTCAGAATGAATAATCATCGTGCCTCCTGGTGCCTGTCATCCCCCATGCATCCCTCCCAGTACCCATGCATTCTTTGTCCCATGACACGGTCTTCAACTCTTGTTTCAAGGTGTCCATTATTGCTTTCCTCCCGCCTCAGGCTCCGCCCTCAATCTCCACACGCTTGAATTAGCCTGCGATTGGCACCTAAAAGCTTGCAGCGCCCCCAGAGTGAATGTATCCTGCTAACCCCCTCCCCCATCACCCCTTCTCCACCTCCCTTTAGCTCGTCCAACAGTATCCCTTGTTCCTGCAGCACTCTGACCCAGCCAGTCGACATCTCCTCATTGAGAAAGAAGCCTTTGGCTTTGAATGCTCCATACAATTTTTCTCGTGTGAGTGTTCTTTTAAGTGTTTTATTTTATTAAGTGCGTCACAGCTAGTAACTTACTGTTTTATTATTATATTGTGCTACGGGCATCATTTCCTACAAAACTGTGTGCATACATATATAACAATTAAGGAATTAAATATAAAAGTATAAGCTAGCAACAAGGCGTTAAAGTTGGGGAGGGATAGGAAAGTAAATCAGTTGATACTCACTGGCAGATTTACTTTCCTATCCTTCCCCAACCTCAACGCCTTGTTGCTAGCTTATATATATATATATATATATATATAAATATGTACAGTCACTGGTCTGATATGTAAGACTTTCTTGATGTGAGTTTTCGGGTGTGAGAATATGCAGGCAGAGCTGTAGGGTAGCTGATCATGTGAGATAGATGCAATATCGTTCGATAGATTCAACACACAATAATTTAATATACTAAAGCATGTCATCACGTAATAGTACAGTCATAGTACTTAAATGTAAAATATCATTTTTTATTTTGAAAGGGCAGGGGAGTCAGTGGAGAGGGCAAGAGAGTTTCAGGGGAGTAAATGGGATAGGGAGTTTCAGTGTTGTGGGCAAGGGAGTTTTACGATAGAGGGCCAGGAAGTTTCAGTGGAAAGAGCAAGGGAGTGCAAGCTCATTAGGTAGCAAGGGTGAGCCAGCTCATCATATATTTACAATGGTGTGTGGATTATGTGCCAGTGCAGTTGGAAGGCATTTTATTGCACTGGTTCTCTGCTGCCACCCTACTTACAAACTCCCTTGGTTTTGTTTCAATTTCAAGGCAATTTCAGCAGAGAAGCAAGGCAGTGTGATTCAAGGGTGTTTCAGCCCTATTTCAGTTTAGTTTCAAAGGAGAAAATTTTACCTGAGAGGAGATTGTTATGATTTTAATCTGCCGCCATGGTGTCTCCTTTGGAGTGTTTTGTTTTTCATTTCTCTTTTGTTTTGAATTTATTTTACATCCGGTCCCTTCGATGTATTAAGTGTTTGTCGTCAACAAATACCATGTAAGCACAATATGGCATATGTATCTCTTATTATAAATTAAAACCGTTGTAATTAGTGAGACTATCCCAACAGAGATGGACGTTAAATGAATCTCCTCTGGGCCAAAATATTTCTGGAAATAAAAAGTATAAATCAATCAAGTATAAATCATCAATATGACTAGCCAGACAGAGTAGACCAAAGAGCTCTTTTAACGGGCTTAACTCACAGCCAGGGCACCATTATATAACCCCTCGAGAACAGGCTGCAAATGGAATATACATCAACAGCTAACAAAGAGGCAACAGACTATAACCAGGAAAGAATGAAAAATTAGCAACAGGGAACAGGCAGTAAACAAACAGTGCACAGGCTCCTACCTGTTTACTGGTTGTGCACGGACAGGCAGTGACAGGGAACTTGCAGCACACGGTCCCCTACCTTGTCACTGGCTGTGATCCAACAAGCAAGAAACGGAGTATGCTACTACCCACAACAGGGAGAGAACAGACAAGTGACCCTGTTCTCACAGACACGAAACAGACAAAGTGTTTGAATTTACATTCAACCAACCAATGCCTGCCTGTTGTCTCTCAGACAAGGAACAGGGAACCAACAGCCTACCAAACAGACAACGAACAGGCATTATTGTTACAGAAATCGACAGGGCACTCCCCTGAAACTCTCTTGCCCTCGCCACTGACTCTTCCCTGCCCTCTCAAAATAAAAAATGATAACTAACATTTAAATACTATGAATGTACTATTACGCAATGACATGCTTTAGTATATTAAATTATTGTACCTTAAATCTATCTAACGATATTGTATCTATCTCACATGATCAGCTACCCTTACGCATATTTTCCAGGAATGGATTTCTTACTAATTGGGCCATTGATTAGTTTTTCCCAAAAACAGCAGTACCTACGTGTTTGAACGAATTAGGTAATCTGGAATTGTATCTCATTCTTTGCTGACTAGAGGTAGTGAAATTGAAGGAAATGAAATTTGATTAAGTTATAGTATTAGATTGTACCCAGGTAAAAATATATGTAACTAACTTTAATTAACTAATCTGTAACTGGTCTGTAACTGGTCTGTAACTGGTCTGGACTGAGTGGTCTATAACTGGGTAGAAATTGAAACACCGTTCCAGATCAGTCTGGTCTGGAATTGGTCTGGACAATGGGTGATCACTGCTCTGGACTTAAGCTGGACTTGGAGGGTTTATCTTTTAGCTGGTTTAGTCTGGCATACCATTGCTGCCTAAAATGTCCTTGCTGCCAAGTATAGATGTATACAGAATGTCTAAAAGGCCTGTTGGTCTGCGACAATAAACATTTATTATTATTGTTAATGAGCTGGTACTCCGGTGCACTCTACACTGAAACTCTCTCACCATCTATAATAAAACTCCCTTGCCCACAACACTGAACCTCCCTTGCCCTCCCTCTTCACTGACTCCTCCCTGCTCTCTCAAAATAAAAATATGATAATTTTCATACGTAAGTACTATGAATGTACTAATACGCGTTACCATGCTTTAATATATATAATTATCCTTCCTAGTAACTACCTAACAACATCATACATTCGTACATATCTCGACGTTTCATCTACCCTATGGTTCTATGCACATTTTCTCTCACCCGAAATCAAACTATCCGCTTCAAGAAAGCAGTATATATATGGCCAATTCTGTGCGTTAAAGTGACTTAATGAACTAATTATTAAATGGCAATTCCGTGATAGTTTGAGGAAATACCATCACATCACAAAAAAAAGTTTTCAGGCAATAATTATTTGAAACCTATACTGCCACATAGTATAATAATAATAATATTTATTTTCCTGAGGATCTAGGTACATACATGTTCCATGATATGCGGCACGTCAATGTTCAATTACAATATATAATATCCATACAGAGCATAGTTACATAGTCAAATGTTCATCAACAGAATAAAATAAATGTATCGTAAAAAATTCCTTCACCTGAAATTTAAAAATGGACATTTTTTCAACACTCTTTTTGTCTCTAGGAAGCTTGTTATACAATATGAGTCCCATGTTCTGGGGGGAAAAACTGGACTTGCTGGTTCTAATTAAGTTCATATGTAAATTACCACAGGTCCTAGTATATGAATTCAAATGCAATATTACTGAGAATAAACAAGATTTTTATTAACTCATACTAACAAGTGGTAGTCTGGCAGTTTAGAAGCCTGTGTGTATACTTTATCAGTGGCTTTGTTTAGGTTACCTATAGTTCCATATAGTGGTGGGGGTGAGGGATGTGTGATCCCAGGGTGTGTGGTGGTGACCATCGCACACCAAGACCGTCATGCGTGGTGAAGAGCCACAACCTCCACGAGGTGCCCCTGGCTTTCGCAGAACATGACAGATCTAGACCTGGCGGTTGATAAACTGCTCCCATCATCACGGTGCGTCCCTGTGCCAATGATGACCGCATCTGCGGGGCGGAGGGTAAGAAGTCACTAACAGGTGAGACTCCGGATATAGGGCTACCTCTGGTTTTACCTAGCCTTACCCATGTATGCGGGGCTCTGCATGGGCGGACCCCTTATTTCCCTAGCTACTCATGGGAACTTTATGAAACCTTTAAAAAACAAAAAAACCTCGGAGCCCACTGAAAAGCGGACTCCACCCAAGGACTCTTGCAGTCCTATTTCCTTGACTATGGAGGAGGCACTGTTGGTGAGCCCTGATGGGGATCCCAGTGGTCGCCCCTCCTCTACCTCAACCCTGTGGGACCATCCTTCTACATTCAATAAGGACGGCAACTCGTCATCGGACTCGTCTGAGTCAACAATTAAGGCACTGGAATCTAGCAAGGAGATGGAGTCAGATTCAGGAGCCTCAAACGCTACCCTGAAGAACATTGCAGGGAGACTGAAGGACCTTTCTACGGGGACTTCAAAACCAAGTGGTGTAACCTAAAGGTGGAGACGTAAGGTGAGAACACGCACCGAAAGAGCTGCAGGAGGCCCTGCTCACCCTCCTGCCTTAGGAGGAACTGCTGGTGGCAACCCCACCGGCGGAACCACTGGGCGGGGTGCGGACACCGCAGAGACCACAGGGAGCTGACAGGCAGGAAAAGGGACAGGACCCCAGGGGACACGCCAAACGCCTCCCTTCGAGGCCAACAGGTTTCTGAATGGCGCAGTGGAGTTCGCCTGCGCCAACGAGTACTCTGCATTTTGGCTCGTGAGAGCTGTCAACATCATTGAGCCCTTCGAGGGAACCGGAGTTAAGGTTGTCGATGCCGACAGCCTTATCAAGAGAAGAAGGACGATGGTGTGGGTCCGGGGACCGAGTTGACCCAACACCAAAACCCTTTTGGAAAGGCTGAAGAGAGCTAACCCGGGGCTCTAGACTACCCTATGGAGGCCCTACGAGAGATGCGTTGTCGACCAAGGGACAAGATTTGTCCTGGGGGTCGATGAAGCATCTGCTGCCTTCATGGCAAGCCCCACCTTCAAGCGTAATGTGGGGATGCAGAAGGCAGAGGTGACCTTCCTTGGCAGCTCGGGGGGACCAGAGAAGCCCCCAATGACCCCTGGAGTGGAGGGGGTCGCGGAGGACAAGGAGCTAGTCTGAATGACAGGTATTCACTGTCTCCAGGCTAACATTCAGCACAGCAAGGCTGCCTCTGGGGTCCTGCAAAGGATCCTATCAGAAGGTAAGGTCAAAATTGCACTGATTCAGGAACCCTGGGCTTTCCGGGGTTGAGTCAGAGGCTTAAACATAACAATGGGTAAACTATTCTTTTGTACCACAGTCGATAGGCCTAGAGCTTGTATCTATGTTAATGGGTTAAGTGCTATGCATTTACCGGAATTTATCACCAGGGACCAGGCAGCTGTTGTGCTTAGTCTTGGGGACGGTGGAAATGAGAGGAGGGTGGTCGTCTGCTCCTCCTACCTGCCATATGACGCTCCAGGCCCACCACCTTCGGCTCAACTGGAGAGATTGGTAAGCTATTGCAGAGTCAAAAATTGGGACCTCCTTGTTGGATGCGATGCTAACTCACACCATACAGTGTGGGGTAGCAGCAACACTAACATCAGAGGGGAGGCCATGATGGAGTATTTGATGTCAACAGAAATGCATATACTCAATAGGGGCGCTCAGCCCACCTTTTCTAACAGCATAAGGGAAGAAGTGCTAGATTTAACGCTTTGCACCAATTCAATGGTGGAATGCATTAAAGAATGGAGAGTGTCAGGTAAGGTCACATTGTCTGACCACCAACATATACTCTTCACTTTATCAAAGGTTAGCAATAGGCCAATCACATATATGAATCCCAGATCCACGGACTGGAGGAGATACAAAGAACTGCTTGGAGGATTACTATCACAGGCACCCCAATGCAAATTCAATAAAGTAGACGAGATAGACGATGCTGTGGGACATCTACAGGACAGCATAATCTCAGCCTACAAAGCAAGCTGCCCTATAAAGACCAGGAAGGAGGGAGGCAAGCTGCCCTGGTGGGGTACCGAGTTGGAGCATCTCCGCAGGGAGACCAAGAAGCTCTTTAATAAAGCAAAGAGGACCACAATGCCTAAAGACTGGGACAACTTCAAAGCTGCCCAGCGTAGGTACAAGGCGACAATCAAACGTTCAAAACGAGAATCTTGGAAGACCTGTGGAAACATGGAGGCCATCCCACAACTGGCAAGATTCCATGAAGTTATTTCAAAAGACCCAGAAGCAAGAGTGGGGGCACTTTTGCTTCCCTCAGGTGACTTCACGTCATCTGACAAGAAAGCATTAAAGCTCATGCTGGAGACACACTTTCCAGGCTTCTTGGAGGGCGAGGAGGTGCACCATAGGTCTCCCATCTGTCCGGCTCGGATGGAGTGGAGATTGGCCTCCAGCATCGTAACATATCATGCTACCAGATGGGCGATTACAAGTTTTAGCCCATACAAATCTGCTGGATAAGATGGTATCTTTCCGGCACTTCTGCAAGAGGGACAGGAACTAATACTGCTACCAATTGTCAGAATTTTCCGCTCCTGCCTGGCGTATGGATATGTACCAAAAACCTGGAGGATCACCAAAGTTGTCTTTATCCCAAAACCAGGAAAGACAGACTACACCAAGGCTGGCTCCTTTAGAGGAATCAGCCTCATGTCCTTCATGCTCAAAGCATTGGAGAAAATAGTGGACAGGTATATAAGAGAGGGACCGTTAAAGGACCATCCTCTACACCCGTTTCAACATGCCTACCAAAAAGGAAAGTCGGTTGAAACAGCGCTCCACTACCTAATTTCTAGGATTGAAGGAGTACTGGAACACGGGATGTACGGTTTCGGGACTTTCCTCGATATAGAGGGAGCCTTCAACGATACATCCTTCCACCAAATCTGCTGTGCAGCCAGGAGACATGGGGTCCACCCACATACTGTGAGCTGGATCAGACACATGTTGGAAGAAAGAATTGTCAAGGTTGTCCTGAGGGACAGCACAAAGGAGGTGGCCATGACTGGAGGATGTCCACAGGGAGGGGTGTTATCTCCCCTCTTGTGGAACCTGGTCATCGATGAGCTAATCACGAGGCTAAATAAAACCGGAGCCTACACTCAGGGGTATGCAGATGATGTGGCGATCCTCATCACCGGCAAATACCTTGACACCATCTCCGGACTCATGCAAAAGGCCCTAGACAGGACCATGGTATGGTGCAATGACACAGGGCTGACGGTGAACCCTGATAAGACTAAGCTCATATTGTTCACCAATAAGAGAAAGAGAGATGGATTTGATCCTCCTTCACTGCAAGGCAGGATCTTACAACCATCCCGGACGGTCAAGTACTTTGGAGTCCTTCTGGACACCAAACTCAACTGGGGAGAACATCTTGAGGTCAAAATCAAGAAAGCATGTGCCTCCCTATGGACATGCCGGAGGGCCCTCGGCAAAACCTGGGGACTTCAGCCTAAAGCGGTCAAATGGATTTACACTGCAGTAGTAAAGCCAGCCTTTCTACACTGCTCAATTGTCTGGTGGAAGAAGACTAGGCAGATTACTGCAAGGAATAAACTCAACCACCTGCAAAGAATGGCCTGCATGGGTATCACGGGAGCCATGAGGATGACCCCCACGCTGGCCCTCGAAACCCTACTGAGTCTCGCACCACTTTACGTGGAAGTCGAGACTCAAGCTAGGATGGCGGCCTATCGTCTCAAGAGACAGGGACAATGGAGTGACAGGGGAAACTTCTCCGGTCACAGACAACTATGGACGGAACTTAGGGAGTCGAACCCTATTTGTGAAATGGGCACAGACGACATGACAGTTGCGCTCAACAAAACACCGCCTCTCTTCAAAACCCACTTTCCAACAAGGGAGTGGTTGGGTCAAGGAAGGAGGTAAAGACAATGGAGCATATGTCTGGTTTACAGATGGCTCCAGAAAAGAAGGAAGAGCAGGAGCAGGGGTTCACTGCCGCCGACCTGATAAAAGGCTCTCAATTCCTTTGGGGGAGCACGCCACAGTCTTCCAGGCAGAGGTCTTCGCTTTGCTGACCTGTGCCCACGTTGCCAAGGATATCTGCCGTAAAGGCAGACCAATTCGCATATGCACCGACAGTCAAGCAGCTTTATAAGCTCTCACATCACCGTGGTGCAAATCTAGACTGCTGCTGGAATGCCGGGAAGCACTGGACTCCCTCAGCAGACAGAGCAATGTAGAACTTTTCTGGGTCCCTGGCCACACAGGCATAACCGGAAACGAGATAGCGGATGAACTAGCAAAGGAGGGCTCGAAAAACAACCCAATTGGACCAGAGTCTTTCATTCCAATCGCACCCTCTTCAGGGATTTTAAAGATCAAAGAGTGGAGCCTAGCTCAACACTCTAAGATCTGGCAGAACGTACAGGGGCTTAGGCAAGCCAAGCTCCTGATAGAAGGACCCAGACCGGGGATGTCAAGAAAGCTTCTATCACTGGACAGGAGACAACTTCGCACGATAGTGGGACTTCTCACTGGACACTATCAAGTTATGAGGCACCTCCATCTCCTGAGAATCACAGACTCGGCGAAATGTAGATGGTGCGAGGAAGAGGACGAAACAACATCGCACGTACTCTGCAAGTGTCCTGCTTTGATGAGGACTAGAGTTAGGCATCTGGGCTCAACATCTTTGGAACTAGATGAAGTCAGGGGTATCCCCATAGAGGACATGTTATCCTTTAGCAGGGGGACTGGACTCTATGGGTGAATACAAACATGGTGGTTGGCACAATGGACCATTAGGTCTAAGTGCCTTAGCTCCTCCTTGGAGGAACTCCACCTTCCTTCTAATCAAATCTAATCTAATCCATATAGTGGTAATGCCTAAAATTTATTCTATTCACAGGGTATAAGTTACAAGTCAAATTTCTGATCAGTTGCAGATCGTGGAATCAAATATTGCTGCCCGGTTACGATCTGAATATAGACCAACAAATATTGCAGGGCAGTTATAGACCATCGAGTATTGCAGAGCAGTTCCAGAACAGTTTCCAGATCAGTTACATACCATCAAATATTACAGAGCAGTTCCAGACCAGTTACATGCCATCAAATATTACAGATCAGTTTCCAGAGCAGTTCAATCCAGTTACAGACCACTTACAGACCAGAAATTACCCTTTCAGACCAGTTACAGGCTGCAGTTCCAGATTAGTTACAGACCAGGTATTCTTTTTGATTGGGTAGACTTTAGGGGGATTCAATATCTGTTTAAATGTGTGGGGAGCTGAGAAGAACCACCAGAATCACTAGTTATGGCCAAAAAGTGTGCTCTGTGGAGACAAAGCATGCTTTAGCAGCACCTTGGTTTGCTCAATTGAGCAAACTTCCTCTATCACGAAGATGGCTGAAGCCAATCTAAATATCAAAGCTGGTAGCCCAAAGCAACTAGCCTCAGCCAAAGCTCCCCAGACAGCACATTGGGTGGAATCAACATGGATTCTAACTTTATTCCTTGGCAAATCCATGATGGAAAGTCCATGGACCCATATGGATTCCATATGTATGATCATAGCAAGATATTCAGCAGACTTACTGAGTGGGCTTTGGCACTTCCTATACGTCATCACCGCGTCATGCTGATGAAATTTCAGGTTAACCCTTCAACGACTAGCGATGTACTCACTACATTGGGCACGAACTTCACATGCCGTCGAGCGACGTAGTGACTACGTCATGGTGATTCCATTTCAATCAGTGGATAACCAGTGATTCCATTTAACCTTTAAAGGATGGCTTTAAATCCCAGATGTATCTCTGCATGGCCGGGCATTTAAATGGCTTAGGTTTAAAATATAAGCAGCTCTCCAGTTAATTATAAATAACGAAACTCATTATAAGCCGATTTTAAACGAAGTGTGTCTCAGTGGTCCCTAAAGGGACCGCAAGGCCATAAACGAAAACATTAGGTGGTCCCTTTTGGGACCGCACGGACGCTAAAGGTTAAATCTCCTCCGGTCTACGAGATGGGATTCATTTAAACCTCCTCCAGGCTTGAATGATTAAGCTGGCTTGGAGATTCAGCTATATGGCTATCTTTCACAGAAGATGGAAAGGATTAGGATATTCATCAATTTTTATAAAATATTGCTCTTGATCTTGATAGAGAATTAATAAAAGTTTATCTATTTAAAGTTTTAAAAAATATTTGGCAATCTCAATGGTTTCAGGCAAAACTTTGTGGAAGTTCATTATAAATAATAATAAAAAAACTGCTTTGAAACTAGTGAAAATAATTGGTGGAATTAAACAAAGTTTTCATTTTTGTTCCATCCTTACATGAGGTTGGTATTATTTATTAAATAATCACGCCGGCACTGGATGACTATGTATTTATTAACTAGCTCATAACATACATGACTACTGCAATGGGGAACACCGGAAGCAACCACCGGTACCAACCTTAGGTTTGTCACCATTCCCCATGGACCGGAAGTCCATGGATACCAACCCAAGTTTAGGTACTTTCTGCTACACTTCCCCCCTTCACAGTGACCCCTGTATTGCACACTGCTTGAACCACTCATACATTACACATATTTACATACATATATATTACAACATTGCAGAGCTGTAGAGCAGAGCAGACGCCAAGCAAAGGTAATTCAAGAGTCGACCAGTGCAAGAGCAGAAAGCAGTGCTGTTGTTGATGTCGTGAGAGAAAGCAGTGTGGCTGTTGATGTTGTGAGAAAAGGAAGACATCAAAACAACAGTGATACAAGTGCAGCATATAAGAGCAACCCAGTGAGTAAATTTAAAAAAAGGGGTTCTCATAACGTGTTTCACTGCCAAAAGTGTAATACGAGACACGCCGCGCGCGAGTGTCCCGCATTTGGCAAGGTGTGTGCGAAGTGCGGTAAAATGAATCATTTTGCTGCAGCGTGCAAAATTAACAAGGTTCGCCAAATCAATGTGTATCAGTCTGATTCGGATGCGTCATCTCTCTATTGCGACCTTGTTAGTGTCAGTGTGAGTACCGTCAGATCTAAAAGTAAGGGCATAAGAGAAAATGATTGGCATGAAGAGATTAAGGTGAACGGTAAAACTAAGCTAATGAAACTGGATATTGGGGCCCAGGTTAATGTGTTGCCTAAAAAGCTATTTAAAAATGTTAATGAAAGTGTCCGTGTTCGACCCACTAGGCTGTTGCTTGAAGCATATGGGGGAACCAAAGTGAAGCCAGTGGGGATAGTAATGATTTGTTGTAAATATAGAGGGAAGGATGCCCATCTTGATTTTGTCATTGTAGATTGTGATTCTCAACCCCTGTTGGGTTTACGAGGGTGTTTATCACTAAATTTGGTTAAGAGAATATGCTCAATAAAGCGAACGACTCCTAAGGGGAAGTTCCTAAAATTGTACAAAGGTGTATTTGATGGTCTTGGTTGTTTTCCTCAAAAATGCTCTATCGTCACCCAACCCAATGCTGTACCGGTCTGTAGGCCCCCTAGGAGAGTACCTTCAGCCCTAAGGTGCCGACTGAAAGAGGAGCTGAATAGGATAGCTCATGAAAACATTATTGAAAAAATTAAAAAAAGTAACTGGTAAGGAGTGGATCAGTGATAACCTAGTTATTACTGAGAAGCCTAATGGAAATCTGAGACTATGTGTTGATCCTATTGATCTAAATAAGTCAATTGTAAGACCATTTTATAGTGTTCCCACCATTGGATAAATATCAGAAAAACTATGTGGTCACTCATTTTTCACTGTTTTTGACAAAATGATTTTATTTGCTTAAGTGGTGAATAAGAAACAAAGTATCATACTTTACTGGCAATTAAACTGTACACCACCAAAGGAGTTGGGAGGCTGTTTTTTTACTGTAATTGATAATTTCAAAAATATTCTTTCATTTAAACTTGAAATCTTCCCTCTAATTGAAGTTGTGATGATTGTTTGTTCAGTTACAACCAGCATATACACAACCTTTTAAAATATTTCTAGTTCTAGAATGGTTTAATGGAAAGTAGCAACGCATTTACGGCTATTAAAATTGTAAGTACCAAAATCTCTTTCGTTCAATGCATCCCAGACTAATATATATTTATATTTAAGTTTAGGACATTAGTTAATCTATCTATCCATCCTGTATGCAGGCTCGGATTGCATGAATTTGACATTACTTCGGGATCGGAAACATAAGTATTCGCTCATAAACATTCGATATTATAGCTGATATAAAAATATAATGGTTATGCATCAATTATATACAGATGTCACTACAATCGCTGTAATTTTATGAATAGGATTGGCGAACGGATTAGACGAGTGAAATAAATGAGGTTTGATTTAACCGCGTCATGATCGATTTTATATAGAAATGTAAACATGAATAATATTTATATAATATGTGAGAATGTTTTTCTATTAGTCCTGATTTTTTATTTAATAGGAAATAAATTGCCTAAAACATTTTATTTATACCATAAAAATGACGTTAAAATAATTTCATTTACGATGTTCAACTGTTATCAACAAAGTAATCAAATTGCTATACCTGAAATTCTAAGACCATTTTCGGCAATGTCAAAATTTTTTGTGGTTGTATCTGTTTTAATGCATAAATTGTGTGTTATGTTGTAATGTGAGTTTGTTAATGTATCTTAAACTTATGTCTGACACTAAATAGTTATTTACAATATTGAGTTATCACGCTATTAACTGTCGATTAATTCAGTACTTGCTCTCGTATTTGCAGTTATCTCCTCCGTTCAACTTAATTAGGCATCTCACGATGAATCGCCCTAGAAAACGTTCTGAGGTAAGTAATTATTGTCTTTGTAACTGCTTCAAAGATCTTTTAAATTTAAATGGTTATTATGGCGATTACAATCTGGGAGCAGTCCCATAATATTACATTAACAACTTTAATTTTGTCGGTGTTTTTCTTTCATATCATCATGTTAATGTTTTAATGTTTCTTTCGTATAAAATGTAGTGGTTAAATGTTCAGTTGTTATTGCATAAACATTTATTTGGTGTGTTAATATGCTATTTCTTTTCACGTATGAGGTGCAACGCCGGGGGTCGAAAGGTGATAATGTAACTATCACTGTGGTCGTGAGATGCCGGCCAATGAGCGATGAAGAAATACGAGAAGGAAGTACCTCGTAAGTATAAATTTTATACAAAATATATGAGAAATCTTAAAATTTATCTGTTTGTTATGTCACTGTGAAAGTGGTATTGAGGCATATAGGTGACTGATTTGGTCATATAATACCATTGCACAAAATGCTAATTATTTTTGTGAATGTATTGTGAATTGAGTGCAATATTGCCTAGTGAATACCTCCTAGGTATTGTTCCTGTGAATGTTTCCTTGTATTATTTTTATAAGCTGATTGTAATCGTCAGTGAAGGACCATAAATAATTAATCTGTCCGTTTTCCCTTTACACAGCGATATTTTTATCGGTTAGCCAATTTAACGCCGATGAACACAACGATTATCATTTTCTAAGATATTATATACATACATAATAAAAATTTTCCGATGTATTTTTAGTAAAATGTTAAACGGCAATAAACGTTCGATTTTATCAGTCTAAAATTATAGTATGGAATGGTAATCATCTGGTTTATTTAATCTGATTTAAACAGCTAAATATGTTTATTTATCCAGTGTTACCTAGCGTTTAAACAAACGTTTCAATTTTCCTTTCTATCTGATGGTATAATGGTTCAACACTTAATTAAAATGCTTTGCTGATATTTTATTTTAATATAAAAAATTCTAATAGCTTTATTTTTGAACTTTGTGTTTGTCTTGTGTGTGCCATCTTACATTCCATAAAAAACTGGTGCAGTCCTTAGAAATTTTGCATATTCTTGTTAATAAGTTAGCATTAATTGTTTTCAATGGAATTTACTTATCTCAGTTTATGATACTTTCCTATGCTTTGAAGATGTAAAATTATCCAAACTTCGTGTTGTCAATGTAAACAACAAAATATTTTTCTTTTGTCGATGAATTTTAGTTCTAAATTATCATTTTGAATACCATTTATCTTGTTTTTTTAATTATTATAGTGAAATACCTAATTAAGTGGTGGCTATTGCTCTCATGTTTAAAAAAATAAAATTCTGGGTTTTTAAGTATCCAATAATTATTTCTGGTGGACTTGGGAAAGTGGCATTGCGTAACTAATTTCAGTGACTGACTTGTCCACATTAACTATCAATATCAAGAAATTCTTTACATGTCATGATGTTCTTTAGACATTTAAATATATGCTGTGTAACATTTTGAAATTCCCTACCTTTAGCATTAGTCTCGGCTATCTACGTATACAAAGCACCGTGCCAGCCACTCCTAGGTTGTGTTGCACGGGGTGATTCCACACCGGTAATGCAGCACACACATCTCAGGTCAAATCAGGACCTGGCACATTCCCCTGGCTGCTAGGCACAGACCAAATGCAGTGAAACCAGCCTTAAGCAGAGCCTGAGGTTAACAGAAACCTGTCGTATCCAGATAAAAATGTTGGTCCCGGCGGACGTAATAGGCTTTTACATGAATTAGTAGGTACCCTGTATTAAACGTAAACTGTCAAACATGGAAACGGAATCAATTCCTGGGCACGTGAACCTGGGAAAACCGGAATTGCAAAAAACAATTCAATACACAATATTTACCATATGGAAGTAAAATCCTAAAATGTTTGTAATGCCCCCTCCCTAGAAATCAACCCTTGACCCTTTCGCTACGAACGATGTTTTAAAATGGTGTTGCCACTAAGCTAGCATTCATCTACATCTACATCTACATACTACCCCGCAAGCCGCCTCAATAGGCGTGTGGCGGGGGGTGTTAGGACACCAGCCGTTTACATATAAAAAGGAAACGCTCTATGAAATTACGCCTTGCATTTATTAAAGTCCCTTATTGTTCGGGGGAAAAACGAATTCCCATACCTATCCGTTCGGCAAAATATCTCTCTTAATTTATCGTTTCTGTCGGACCTGGAAATATAGTGGGGTTCTAATATGATGTTCTCCGTGTCGCTCTGAAAGATATCTATTCTCAATTGCTCAAGTAATCTAAGCCTAGCGCGCAGCCTCCGAGTCTCTAGCGGCTCCCAGCCTAATTCGTTTAACATCTGCGTAACGCTGTCTGTACGCCCGTAACAGTTTTTGACGAATCGCGCAGCTTTCCTTTGTATTTTATTAAGTTCCCGAATTAATTCTTTCTGCACCGGATCCCATATGCTTGCTGCATATTCAAGGTGTGGCCGGACGAGTGCGAAATAGCACCTCTCTTTTACTTTTTCATCTGAGAATCTTCCCACAATACGCTTGACGAATCCTAGCTTCTTCAGAGCTCTGCCACAAATATTTCTTATATGTGTTCCCCACGATAGGTTTGAGGTTATCGTAACTCCCAGATACTTAACTTCATCTGTCGCCTTTATCTTAACGCCATCCACAGCATATACACGGGGATAGTTGGACGACCTCCGCAAGAAATGTACCGCCGCACATTTGCTCAGATTAAGTTCGAGTCCCCACTCTTGGCTCCACACATGAACGTTGTTTAAATCCGATGATAGAATTTCAAAGTCAGAGTGATCATTAATTTCGCGATAGATGACAGCGTCATCAGCAAATAAACGTATTTTACTGCTAATTCGAGAGCATAGGTCATTTATGTATATAATGAACAAAAGGGGGCCGATTACGCTTCCTTGTGGGACACCTGATGTCATTTTAACTGCATCAGAGCTAATTCCGTCAAGAACTACTTTTTGCTTACGATCACTCAGAAAGTCGCGTATCCAGTTTACTACTGTTTCGTTTAGGCCGCATGACTGTAATTTGTATAAAAGTTTGTTGTGAGGTACCGTGTCGAAAGCTTTCTTAAAATCTAGGAATAATGCGTCCACTTGTATTTTCGATTCACCAGATTTGAGAACGTCATGAAGAAAGAGCGCGAGCTGTGTTTCACATGATCTACCTTTCCGAAAGCCGTGCTGACAGCCATGAAGGAAGTTACGACTGTCCAGGAACGTCATGATATTGCTAACGACGATATGTTCGAGTATCTTGCCTATAATAGACGTTAATGAAATTGGTCGATAGTTCCCTGGGTCATGTCTGTTTCCCTTTTTGAATATCGGTGTGACGTTTGCAATTTTCCAGTCTATTGGTATCTTTCCTTCAGACAATGACTTCTTGAATATTATGTCTAAGAACGGTGCGATCTGTGGCGCTAATTCCTTGAGGACACGCGCGGGTATTCCCTCCGGACCCGGAGATTTACTATTTTTGATCGACTGTAGCTGTTTAGTTATCCCATCACATTGAATAGTGATTTCTTTCATCGGTTCCTCAGTGAATGAAATGTCGAAATTACATGGAGTATCGTCTGTAGTGTATACACTTTCGAAGTGGGAATTTAACATGTTAGCTTTGTCAATATTATCGGTGACAAGTTTGCCATCTTTATCAAATAACGAATCTACGGTTGAAGATTTTCCCTGAAGCTCTCTCGCATATGACCAAAAAGATTTCGGATTTTCTTCGAGTAATTCACCAAGTACTTTTTTCTTGAAATTTCGCAATGCAGTACGCATTGATTTCTTGGTTTTTGAGCGTTGTGCAGCGTAACTTTCTTTTGCTTCAAGTTCCTTCGATTTGTCACCTAACGTAATGGACTTTTTGAATAAGTTGTACAGTTTTCTCTGTCTCTTAAGGTCCCTCCTAACATCATTGTTATACCAGCGAGGTTCTTTACTATCACATTTCAATTTTCGCGGAATATATTCGTTGATTCCCTGGCGTAGATTTTCTAAGAAATATTTCCATGATGCATCAGTGCTTTTGTCCTCTGTTTTAGCTACGAAGTCAGTGTATGAATCATTAAGCATCTCGCCAAATTTTATGAAGTTGCATTTATCAAATAAATAAATATTGCGTTTCGGTTTTACAGCTGACTCTACTTCAAGTTTTAAGGCTGCAAAAATTACTCTGTGATCACTTATGCCATCAATAATATCGAGTTGTTTTATCAACCTAGGATGGCTTACTGCAAAAAGGTCTAATATTTTATTTCCTCTCGTAGGCTTGTCAACTACTTGGGCGAGTGAGTGCTTAGTAAGTGTGTTGAGTAAGATCTCGCTGATTTCCCTATTCCTTGAATTTGGCTTTACAGTGTAAGAATCCCAATTTATAGATGGCAGATTAAAATCTCCCCAATAATGATTACACTTTTACTGTCTCTCAAAGTAAATGCGGATATTTGATTTTCTAATTGGTAAATAATATCAGCTTCGGAGTTTGGAGGTCTATAAAAAGAGCAAACATGTATACTCCTTTTGTTTCGTTGTTTAATTGTACACCATACGCTTTCTATTTCATTATCAGTTATTTCATGGGCGGTGCTGTGTAAATGTGATTTAACTGCTATAAAAACTCCGCCTCCTGTCCTATCGCTTCGATCGCATCTGTAGATTTTATATCCTGGAGGAAAAACTTCGCTGTCACTTATATCCTCTGTAAGCCAGCTCTCCGTTCCTATGACCACGTCTGCGTCCTGAAATATATGCTCGATTTCAGCGCGCTTGTTTTTAACGCTACGGCAATTAACTACTACAAAGTTAATGTCATATTTTGTAGATTGAGTGTCGGTTGGTTCTTTTCCACGCTTATGGGTATTAGGTGGGCGAATTTCACTGGAAGTGCTTATTACATTTGATATAATTTCTTTCGCTGGAGTACGCGTTTTGGGAATATTGTCGCTATTTTCCGGCTTTAGTCCTTCTAAGTTAACTTGGATGTGAACATTTTCGCAATGCGGACTTCCTCGGAGGCTACGTTCGGTTAAATCTTTACAAATCCCACTAGATGACCTACCCTCTAGTCTAAAAAATATCTACAGTGCTCAAAAATCCTACGAGCCACCCGTTCAGACGCCTCGTTGGAATAATGCACCCCAGACGAGTTGAGGGGAGCCCGGCACGATCTAAGCACCGGCCGAAGATCCACGAACTCTGTCCCAATGCTCACACAGAATTTCCACAGCCTCTTGTTGATCCAGGCAATCCTGTCCCAAACTCGAGGGCCGCAGTCAGTCCGTGGAACAATGCTGCAGATAGATAGTCGCAGATCGACACCAGTGCCCCTCCGAACGCGTTCCACCTCCGAGTTTAGATCCCTAAAGGAATCCAAGATCTCATCGGCTCTACGCTCGGAAGCATCATTGGTGCCGACATGGGCCACCACCCGCAGTCTAGAGCAGCCCGTGTCCTTCACCGCTGCTTTTACCACCGCCGTAGAATTGGGTACGATTCCCCCTGGTATACACCAGGAGGTGACCCGTTGGTCCGCTCCGTCTCTCCTTGCCCTCTTCTCTAACTGGGGGAAAATCCGCCGGACGTTTGAACTCCCTAACAATACTATCCCTGCCCTCCCAGCCCGGCTGCCGTTCGAAGTTGAGTCCCTTGCAACGGGGGGTTCGTTCCTGACCTCGCTAACTGGCCCCCCAGAATTGTCCTCCGGCAAAACTGCGAAGCTGTTGCGAACGGGGATGGGATTAGCCTCCGCTTCCCCCACTCCCCGACTCGGCCGAGCCACCGCCCCCCGCCCTTGGGGCACAACCACCCACCCGGGCCCCAGGCTGTGAGTCATCCCCCGACCCGAAGACCGCACCGTCTTCCCCAGGGCAATCGCACTTGCTTTCGCCCCCGAGCATGCCCGGGACACCACCTTGGTGCTGTGCAAGGTCCCGGGAGAAACACTACGACCACCGGATCCCGAGAACCCCCCACAACCCGCAACCCGGGCGTGCATCTCCGCAACCAACCTCTCAAGTTCGGCGACACGTGCCTCGAGGAGGTCGCTCTTCACCTTGCTCTTGAGGTTCGCTACAGAGGAACTAGGGCCGGCCATACTATTCTACAGGCTTTAGCACTTAAACGATGTGAATTTACACTAAGTCCTCTAAATGTATAAGGCGGGCATAAGCGAATCAAGCACGATACGCAAGGTTGCGTAAGAAGTACTTTCTAGCAAAGTAGTTAGACGGTTAAAGAACAAAAATGCGATGGATCAGTTTCTAGAACACGCACGCACGTATGGGATCAAATGATTATTAAGAGTCAATATTAATACCTAGGAACTATTAATAATTTTAAGTTCTACAATACTACTTAACCACAAAAGCAAGACAAATTATAACTAAGCAATCACGACAAACTAGTAAGACACTTGAATAAAGGAAAATAAATTAAAGAAAATAAGATGGTCAGCGACTACTTATCCGTTACACCGTCAGCTGCAGGACCAGGCTGCTTCACAACACTACTTCACTTCATAACACTACTTCACTTCACATCACTACTTCACTTCAGAATACTAC
Source organism: Pyrrhosoma nymphula (assembly GCA_963573305.1). Lineage (NCBI taxonomy): Eukaryota > Metazoa > Arthropoda > Insecta > Odonata > Coenagrionidae > Pyrrhosoma > Pyrrhosoma nymphula. The sequence goes on along the minus strand of OY754332.1, from coordinate 77,199,965 downwards.
TTCGCAAAAATCAGGCCTTAAGCAGGCCTAAAAGGTTCTTTGTGTAATAAGACTTTTTTTTGGGTCGTCGTACCCTATTTTGGTCCGCGGGAGAGGATTATTATCTCGACCCTTCGTCGCAGTGCGAGCCCCACTCACAGCAGGTGTCCACGGTCAGTTGCTTGTTGGTGCAGTGGAACAACAGACAAAGAAGTTTTTGTGTGATTTAGAAATTGAGGGTTATAAGTACATTCCTTATGTTTAGCTCTGCAACTGCAAATTTTAAGAGTTCTACCGTTTTTTTAACGTAGTTTGTGTGTAAATGAATCTCCGAAATAATTTTTTTTTTAGTTATTTAGTTGGTTAGGGAGTGATTTTTTCTATGGTTTTAAGTTAGGGAGTTATTATGTCTTTGGGTAAACAACTGAATGTTATTCTTTTATATGAGTTGACGACCATATTTTTAGTGAGTTTAAATGTTTATTTTTCCCTGTAATTACTCATGTTTATATTTGATCTTGACAGCTGACTATTGCAGTTGTTTTTTCGTTTGTCAATGGTTTTTGCCTCAAGAATATATGGTTTTTCCTGTCAGTGTTTTGAATCCCGAGGCACACAATTGTTGAAGTTATAACTTTCGCTTTGAAGAGTTTCATACTCCTAAAATCAGGTGATTTTAGGAATAAGAAACGTAAGAATAAGAATAATACAAAAAGAAGGCTGGGAAAATTTTACATCGTCAACATATTCATTCATAATGAATGTGATCTACACGGTGCATAAATTTCCAAAAACAAGAGTTCCGTAGACCGTATATCTCATGAATTAACTCGGTGAAAATTTGTAAGTTCTGATTCTTTGATTCGGGCTCTGATTATGCCAATATCCTGAATAAGTATATTTTAAATTTATAATAATTTTTATCATTGAATAATCGTCAAAATCATTTCTGAGTGCGAAATACAATGATGAAATTATTTATTTAACTACTGATACGATTTTTGTTGCTAGAGAGCTTAATATTAATGATAGAATTTCGTTTAAAAGCTGTAAAGGCATTTTAAAACTTAAATAATTCATTTTCGATTAATTAAATGTCGGCTGTAGCAACAATGTTTTTAGCAAAACCATTGAATAAAAAATAGTTGGACGCGACCGCACGCCGTAATGGGCTCGCCAAGCTGGATGGGGTGATGATTATCTCCTCCCGGTGGCCGAGAAAGGGGTTCAACACCCCTCTGGGCCCCGATCCAAGTTAGGGAAATAGGTACCTGAGAAGATCCTACAATAGTGAAAGCTCCGTACTGGCTAAGCAAAGAAATTTTCCCCGTCCCCGTCACGAAAGGGTTAAAATGGAACCAGCCAAAGGTGTCGTTCTCACACTATGGCCTCCCTCATTATTGACTGGCATCACCTCGTGGGAGGGACTCGAGACAATTTGGCATCGATCTTGTCCAAAACACTTCCACGTTTCCGTAATCCTAGCGTTTACCCTCCCCCTGGGCCTAATGTCCCGCTGTGAGTTCTGTTTCACGTGCATTGTATCAAATGTTCAACAACACTTTCCCCTCTTCCTACCTGTCACACTCTTTCTCTTTCTTGACCATTACAGCAACCCACACTTGCATGCTTACCTCCCTTCCAACTTGAACCATCTCCCCTCTCTAGATAGAGTACATAAACATTGCTGTGTGTAGCCTTGCTCGCATCCGAAATAGACAGAATCATTTTCCTACGTGCTGCTGACAGGGTAAGAGCACACCAGAGGACATTAATTTCCGATATAGATAGGACCTTTCCTATTTCAGAACCAATGGACGATCTAAGCGAATTACAGCAGGTAATAGGCAATAACATGGATGCTGAGAGATTTGTGGACTTTGACAACGATCTTCTGACGCAATGAAAATGATCCCTGACAGACATTATAAGAGAAGACCACGCCTGTGAATCTGACGACGAAGTAAATGTAACCGTAATATGTGAAGAAAACAAAGAGTCCTATAGAGAAATGTTGGTTTCTTTAAAAGAATTAGCAGAATGTAGTCTTACCAAAGGTAACACTGATTTATTTAATATCTTAAATGGGACAATCGGCTAAGTAGAGAATTGTATTATGCAGGAAAAAATAGAAAAACAGGCAAAAATGACGGATTATATGCGTAACCTATGAATCGGTTTTTATGTTAATTAGTTCAAATAAACAAATTTAACCACAATGTGATACTGTTATTTCATTATTTCATGATGATTTCGTCTACATGTAGCATTTGAGTCAAACCAACCTTATAGGTGACGCATGTTATGGGCGTGATATGGCTTTCAAGGTCTTTTTTGAAATGTCAGATCCTAGGTTAAGCGGAAAACAGTCTTATCTGGAAAAATATAATGGTTTCACTCTAGCAGTCAGGAGAACAGTGCACTATAAACTTATCAATATTGCTCCACTAATAGCAGGAGAACTACAGCTACAAAGTAGCTTATTCCCTGCCATTATGGGTTTCCTACTTCCTCTGCTTCTGGCAAAGTCTCCATGATATTGAGGAGATACGACATTGATACCTCCTCAGGACCATGTTCCTAGATAGAGACCTACTCATTAGGATGAAAGACTCCTCTAACCTCTTGACCCCTTGAGTTTATCAGATAATATACAAATGTGGCCAGGTATATGTGTGAGCGACAGGTATTGCCACTAGAATCAAAGAGCATCACTCACTTCAGGCTTGGCAGGCCTGACAAAATTCAACGTTTACTCTGGATGCTCTCTCAACGACTCTTGGAAACCTGCTCTGAGGAGCATCATGGAGGTCAGAAAAACTAGGGAAGCAGCCAACCAATCCAAAGGCACTTGGTCTAGGGGAATGGGTACATATACAGGCTGGATTTTACATACACGATATTCAGTCATGAAGACGATGGGAAACTTGACTAACAAAATGTCAGTGCAGCAATGGAGATTTGATCTGGTGGAGTTCCCGAGTAGACTCCACAACTCCTTGTCCACTATCTTGCCAAAATATTTTACATACATTTTTGATTTTGTTAGATTCATGTATTGCATAGTTAAACCTTTTTTTATTTTTCATAGCCTTGAACTGCAGATTTTTTTCTGCCTTATTTGCCAATTATTTTTTTCTGTGTACATTTCATCTCTTACCATTTTTAATCTTACAGCATAATACAATCGTAAGTGTAGTGAACAATGGTTTTGACTGATGTTAATGACTAAAATTTCCCTTCCAGAGTGGTGGAACTAGTTCCTAAAAGGGGTGTTATTTATATTGAAAACCCCAGAACAGAGGGAGGAAAGATGCAGTTTACATTTGATGCTGTGTATGATGAAAGGCAAGTAACTTTTATTTTTAAAAGTCTTTCTTTACTCTGTGAAGTCTTTGGGTAAACCATAGTAAAAAATTGGAATGAAAGAAATTGGCCATTTGCCCAGGTTTGGTGGAGAAGGAATGGACTTTTTTTTTGCATGGTTTGGTGCATATTGAATCATCTCAACCAGGATACGACCACTACCCAATAAACACAAAAAAACTGCAGCAGCGCTGCACAAGGATGTTAAGGTTGCACTTGCAACTTGTCTTGAATGAAGCGCTGCCACAGCATTTCTGCACCTCTATTTCAGAATACACTGCAGAAATGTGCTGCTGTAGCACATCTACAGCACACATGTAATGCATGCCTGTAACAGGCCACTGAATCGCTACTAATGCATGTTCAGGAAGCTGCCGCTGGAAGAACTTGGGCTTTCACTCCTCCCTTAACACGTGGCCAGGAAGGTCATATTGTTTCTGATAGTGTCTTTTCAGGCACATGTTTTGAAATATATTGAAATAATAATGATAATAATATCTTTATTCATTCATGCCATGTTAAGAAAATACATGAAAATGTCGTCAGAATAGCTAAAATAATATATCATGTACATACACATTTAATAATAAGAAATCACAACACAATATTACTTAAGTCTAGGTCAAAGTATTCCTGAATGGAATACAATGGGTTATTACAGAGCCATACATAAATTACAGACTTAAACCTTACATTTGTGACTGAATTTGCATTAAATGGAAGCCTGTTGAAAAATTTGATACGATACCTTTAAGTGCAAAGTATGACATGATGTTCTCATAATGGAACATACAGTTCTATGAGCCTCCCGTATTTATTGGTATGTTTCAATTTTCACAATTTGTTGAATCTAAAAGAAAAAAATTTCTGTTGGGCAAACTGCTCGCATAAGAAGCTACTTACGGCACGCACTCAGACTTCCACATTGTATTTCGTGCCTAGTTTCAATGGAATGGGTTGCACAGTCATTTAAGAGATGGCGCTGACCACCTAGATGTCGCAGATAAACTAGATTTTTGATGCATCAACTGTAGGCTGTAGTGGAGATAACATCATTCAATTACAGTAAATCCTTGACTTACGTGGATCCTAGTTGCATGGATCTGGAGTTGCGCGGATGTTCAATTAGGCTGTTTTCTCCGCGTTTCTGTTGCCACGACAGATACACTGGGTCACGACCGGCGACTCAGTGTCAAGCACGCAAGACTTGATGCCAAACTATGGGCACTCATAACACCCTCTCTACTACCACGGCACAATAAGCAGCGACACGTCTACCAGTCCTTGGTCTGGGGAGTGTACATCGGCTATTTGTTGTGTCGCGGCATAAATACAACATGCAGCAGTGCTTTCAAATCTGTGGCTGCTCGCAAACATGGCCGTAATGGCTCCATAAGAATCTGTGTGTTAGACCTTTTATGAGCTGTCGCTGCGTATCTGTGATGGCCAAAGGAATGCGAAGAAAACGTGAGCCAGTCACCGGCCTTACACAGCATCAACGTCTTTTTTCAGTGTAGTTTGACCTTCTCGCGTAAGTCGACACATATTTAATTATCTACTCCATAGATGACGCCTGTTGTCCCTCACAGCAATAAAAAAGAACATGTTCATGCAGCAGACAGACGAACTTGTGTTTCCATTGTGATTTGATCATTGGTATTGTTATTTATCAAGTTCGAGAAAGTTTTCTCATAAAATCGTTTGTGTTGGTTTTGAATGTGAACCCTCATAATGGCTGAGAAACGTAAGAGTGGTGAGATATCTACGAGTGGCAAAAATAAAAGTAAGGCTATAAGTGTGGAAACGAAACTGGAAATTATTAAGAGACATAACAAAGGTGAAAAGCTTGTTGAAATTGCACATGCTTATGGGATGAATGAGTCCACAGTTAGAACAATATTGTGCATGGTAAAAGTCGAATTAAAGAGCATATACATATTTATTAAGATTTTTTCCCAATTATGAACAGGCATTCACATGAGTATGATAATTTTAACAAATTTTCACTTTATTCATTTTTTGTGTATTTATACTTTTAAATTTAAATATCCAGTGACACAAAGTTTGGATTTTGTTACTCTCAGAATTTTCATATTATGTTAACTTAACGGCCTCTGAAAAGATGGCGTTTACTGTAACTGTTGCGGATTGCCACTAATCGCAGTAAAAGCAGTGCGCTAATGGTTCAAAAATGTATAGGTAAGTTGTAGTGTTTCGACTTACATGAAAATTTTTTGGATGAATTAACCGCGTAAGTCGAAGACTTACTGTAGTTTAGAAAAAATTCAGTATAGCCACGAGGCATAATTTATGTCATTGTACCTTTCATGATGGGCGATTGAAGAGTAAGTCTTTAGCTCTCGACATATTCAGCCGTGTAGAACATAACAAAATCCTTGTGATAAACTGATAATGATTATCATTTGTGAGTACGTGCCTGACGTTTCTACCTTCATGATGAAAATCGGCATTTGTGAGGTATTCTTTTGTATTTCTAATGGTGGTTTCTAATTTCTAGTGGTAATCTTCAGGCAAAGATTACCACTAGAAACACATAAGTTAGATACCACATGAAGACCTAAGGTCTTCATGTGGTAACTAGCATGGAATGCCCAGCAGCCAGGTGAAAAATGTGATTGGAAACATCACAAACATGATGGCCTATCACTATCAACAATTTATGAATGTCAATGCAGGTTTTGTGATAAATATTGTGATAATTTGACTCGTGTTGCTGGTGAATGTAGTGTGACCCCGTTCTGTGATATTTTGTGGTACCATTATGAGTAGGGCTAACTGTTCACGTGAGTGATTGCATATGAATGCCCAGAGTGCTACTGAAGCGCTTCTGCAGTGCATCTTCGTAGCAAAAATGGAAATTTGGGGGTGTCAGGCATGCGTCAGCAGTGCATGCAAAGAGGCTGCAGCTTTTCGCTGCTGATGACAGCAGCATTTTGTGTTTACAGGGGTTTTACTTTGATAAGGTTTATGACTGAAGGTGATCATGCCTCTGAAATATTTTGCTTTTTCTTTTCATCTGTATTTTTTATACATATATGTAATGCATGAACTTTTACATTCACTTCAGTGAAATGTGAAAAGTAAGGATATAAATATGTATGGCATTGAAGGCTTTTTGGGCTTTCTTCCTCGTGCTTCCATTGTCATTGACAACAGTTTCGATAGCATTTTTTCAGACCTGAAGAAGATTGCTGCATTGCTATCAAAAGTGTCATCAACGACAGTGGAAGCACGTGGAAGATAGCCCGAAAAGCCTTCACTGCCATCTGAACGACTCTCCGCGGAAGCCTACAAATTCATATAAATATGTATCTTAGGGTTGAGATGACTTTCCTTGGACTAAGTGGAGATATAGCTCACCTTCTGAGGTTTTTTGGGGTTGGAATAACCTTGCAGAGGCTGTGCCTTGGGCATTACAGTTAGCTTTTGGCACAATCCTCTCTTGGTATTTTTTGGAAAGCTTACTTAAGATAAAACCGGAAAAAGATTCAAGCCATAAATAGCGGTGCATTGGGGTACAGCAGTCCATAACATTCATCATGTGCATGAATTGCCGTACCACTTACTCAGCAGGCATCATGGCTATCATGAGTGCTACATCACTGATGTCTGGCTTAGGCAGTGAAGGGAATATTTTTTCCAGTTTCCAGCATTTATGACAAACAAATTCTGTGTTTAGTTTTGCTTGTAGTCTTGTCATTTAAATGCTTCTTCATCTACAGCTCATTCAGTGGTTTTGGCTCCTCTCATGGACTAGTTAATCATACTTCATCATTGGTCTTTCAATCCTAAGATTGGTTGCCTGCAGCTCTCCGTCCTTCCCTATCTATTGCTAGTTCTCTTTTCCTTCCTTTTGGGACTTTTCTGTCTATTTTTCCTTCAATGCCTCACAAAATCATTGTGCTTCAGGTTGTATTTTTCTCTTCTTTAAAGCAGACAATTATTGAAGATAATTCTTCAAAAATTTATATTTTATCAAGTTGACGAAGCTTTACTGAAACAGACAAGATAGCTATTAAGTATTTACAGTTTCAATTAAGGATCATTGGTACACATTTATGGAAAAAGCAAATACATTATGAAGAATAGTCAGTTTTAGGCAGATTACTATTCGTACTATAGGCGAAAAATGTTTACCAATAAATGAAGTGCTGCCACTATCGCTCTTGGGAGAAAATTGCTTTCTTTTCTGATGGCACATTATTCTTGGGTCTCGGCCATGGCGAGGGAAATTCAATTACAGTAAGGTGATGGACTTATCGTTCCAGTCAGTGATGGATTCCTGGCCGCTCGCCTGCCCCGAGCATGTTTTACGCTGGCCACAAGAATGGAGGCACATTTGATAACCTTGAATGCATTTGAAACGTTCCATTGAACTCTCTCTTATGGGTCAACCATAACTAGGTAATGATAAACAGTTTTCCCTTAGCAGAACTCCGTAGGTGAGACCAAAGGCTGCTTATTGCTAAAAGACTCATGGCAGTTGATCGGTAGTTTATATGGAATGCAGATTTGAATACATTTGCTTTTGAAGACCCTTTTTTTCTGTGATAACTTCCAGGGATAATCACAAAATTCCATTAAGTCCAGGAGAGGGGATAAATTAATGGGATAGTTTAGGTAGGCTCAACTATCGCTCAGATATTGAGGGCAATGGATTTTAATTGAAACATAGTATATCGCTGACTAAAACGTTACTGGGAGGGGGAGGAGGCGATGGCATCATGATAAAGAAGCGGGGACCATGTTGCACGTCTCAAGATGATGGCAGCATTTGTTAATATCCTACTGACAATCCTATTACTATTGGCGTGGTGGCTGTGGTAAAGAGGACGTTAACCCCTTCCCTGACAAATTTTTTTGAGGAAATGGTTCCAAAAAGGATCATATTTTTTTATTGCATTTTTTAATTATTTATATGTTATAATGATGGGAAAACAAGTTTATTTTGAGCATTGAGCTTTTATTTATTTATAATTTCAATTTAAACCCTTATTGTTATCAATTTTATAAAGTGAGAGAGATTCACTTCTACCTCAGCTAGAACAAGTATTTATGCCAAAATATCTATATTTTTATTGAAAATTCTACAACCCTCACATATATCCAAATGGATTAGTACAAATTTTAATTATTTTCAGATTTTTTTGTGTGGTAAGTCCTAAAACATGGTGAGAGACAGCGTTACAACCACAGAGTTACATCGCAATCTGGGCAAAAATATCTGCTTTCCCTTCGAATAATTATCCCGTGCACATCTCGATTTCTAGTACATAAAAAGCACTTGCGTGTTGGGCTTGACTTCTTATTAGTGGCTAGGATCAGCTCAGGAAAGTGCATTTCTAAGGGGCGGAGAGGGTAAGGTGTTGCGGGTGGCCTACCCTCTTCAGGAGCAAAAAATTGGGGATGTACTCCTCAATAATTTTTTTCGATGAGGTCAAGTCTATTATTCAAATATGACTTCATTCCACCTGTTCAACATTTGGTAGATTTTTCAAATCTTATTCAGGTTTGGATTAGTACGTATTTCTGCGACATATTCCTCATTTTTGTGAAGTGTAAATTTTTCCAGATTTTTTTGCAAATCGGCGAATGATATCGTTTCCCAAAAAACGGCGTACACAGAATCCACCGTGTGGTCCAAAAATGCTCTTTGTCAGGCTTTTATACAATGCTCTGCAGCATTATTAGCGCCAAGAAATCTCGTATTTCGGGAGCACTCAACGCCATTGTTCTCTGGAACCAGAGGGTTTTTCACGAAGACACTGATTAGCATACCAATTTGTCTCATCAGTAATTAGTTATATAAATTCATTGCCGAAGAACGGTTGAAAAAAATGGAGTACACCACCATCTTCTTGAACTTCAAAATTGAGTGATGAAGCACTTTCAAAATTGAACCTTGCGGGTGCAGGAGAGGGAGCTTCGCTACTTTTCATTTCTCTCCATTGGTCGTCTTCAATAGGCTCACCTTCGCACTCGACATCTAATATGGTGTACTCGGAGGAGCTCGATTCAGATCCCGAAGTTTCTAAATTTTCTTTTTCCACCTCAACACCCTTTCACTCTCACTTTCTATTGCAGAATGAATAAAGCAAAACAGTAAAAAATACTGAGGTAACCAAAAATTGCTCTCGACCTCTAATAGCATAAAAACGGATTTTGTGAAACGCTGATGGAGAAGGGACACTTGACATGAATGCTCAGGAGGAGAGTGAAGTACTAACGTATGTCTCCGTTGAAAATTTAGGATAAATTGAATTGATTTTATGTCGACATCCTTTGATAAAGGTAAAAGAATTTCAGGGGGACATCAGGAATATCCACGGAGAAATTGACATAAGCTTGTATACAGTACCTTCCCGAAGAGGATAAGATAAGACAAATCGGTGAGATTTAGAGAGAAGAGGGGTAACGAGAAAGATGGAAATCAGGGGGAATAATAACAAAGGCGGAGTCTTCCTGCTCAAAGTCTTACTAAATGCACGTCTGAGGGAAAATATGCCTTTTCCTTATGTGCCTATTCTTCGCTTTCAAAGATTACCGCAAAACAAGCACATGAGGTCGTAAAGCAATGAGGATGAAGGCATTCTTCTTTTCCACAGAAGATCTTTCCCATTCATAAGGGTCCGCTGTCCCACTTGAGTGAAGAAATTATGGCTCTATTATGACAGGCACCAAGCAGGGTCGGAAAGCGACCGCACGCCCAACCATTTTCCTGGAGCTTCCCAGACGGACAATGCACTCTTGGGGGCGCCCCTTATCTATTGTCCCTTTTTTCTCGGGTGACCTTGGAAGAGAGGGCTGCAGCGTAGTACATACATGAGCGCGAGAGGAAACCTTGAACGTAATGTAATGAACGGGAGAACAAGCCACTGCCACTTTCCTGAACATTTTTTGAACTACCAGTAATGCTGTCGAGAGATTTCTTCCGATTTTTCACGAAAAAAGACATTTACGGGGGTTGGATATAAGATGACTATCATCGTCTAAATCTCAACCTCTAAAAGCCGTTTGTTGCATAAGTAGAAGCCATTAGAGACTGAAAGGTTACTTACGAGTCTGAGAAATCACGAGTTTCACGTCAACACGGCAGATTTTATTTTACTACAACACCGCCTTCGAAGGACAGGAAAGGAAGGCTAAGTATTTGAGAAATTTGCTGTAATAGGTATGCATAAGTTCAACAATTCTTTCTACTCCCACACAATGTATTACTAGAGCATGAATATATCTAGACTAATCATGCGAAAACACGCTTCACTAGTCATAACTTTATCCGAATATTCCTTTATCCTGTATTCGCTTTTTATATGGCTGGTTGCATAACACCCCCTGCCACACGTCCGTGGTGCAGTGTACGGGTAGGTAGGTACGTAATGTATTGTTTAGAAGCGATTGTAAGGGATTATTTTTATTTTTCCTAATACATAGTATCACCGTTACGAGTGTATATCGCGCGACTGTTATTTTTGCATCCGGCCAGTCGCCATGAATGTCGGAATCAATTATATTCAGCGTTTTGAACCCAAAAATAAAAAACAAATGCAATATTTTTGTAAATGTAATAACATTTGAATGCGGTATACATGCATTGATATTACGCCTAAATGTATGAATTCGATACCAGATAAATTTATCTAAAACAATAGCAGATAATGCACTAAATCTCACGTGTAATTGTCCCAATACCAAGGTAAAAATTACGAAAATTATGACGCAATTCCATACGCTAATGCAACGAAACAAGTCTCAATAACTGGCTAAAAATGAGCGAGTGTGTCCGCAAACGCCATCTGCTGCCTAGATATAGAATTTCTACGAAGGGGACGAGATTATTCGTCTTCGGAAGCTAGGAAGTCGAAAGAGCGGCCTTGGACGAGTTAACTCGTCCCTGACGCGATTTGACACATCTGGTTAGGACGAGTTAACTCGTCCTTGTCAGGGAAGGGGTTAAACTTAAAAAGTACCTGCAGAGTGAGAAACGCCTCCATGAAGCCGGTATGACAAATTACTGGCTGGCAAGAAAGCCATCACTAAACAAAACTGATTAAACTGTGAGGTTAGAATTACATAGTACCAGGATATGCACCAATCATATTGGAATATTGTAACTTTCATCGATGATTAAACTTTAGAAGTGTTGCGAATGGGCATGTGTAGCAATGAAGAACACGCAATTGTAGGTAAATATGACTTAAGTAATTGATAATACTTTTTATAACATGTAACATGTTTGTCAGGTATCACCCTAAAAACATAACAAAGAAAATAGATCTGGGCATATATATATGCATTTTTGGAGTGGTGTTTCTGCTGTAATGTGGGGAAAAGCAAGGTTATGGCAGTATCAAAAAATAAGGTGCAGGAAAGGCTGAACATTGTGGGAAGTGCAAGAACTAGAACAGGTTGACAAGTTCAAATACCTGGGGACACAAATTACTAGTGATGGAAGGCCAGACTCCGAAGTAAGCCACAGAATCCATAAAGCAAACCAGGTGTATTATCAGCTTAGCAAATCAATTTTGGGAAAGAGGGAAATATCAGAAAAGACAAAGATGAGAGTATATAAAACCATTTTCCAGCCAGTATTGGTATACGGAACAGAGAGCTAAACCCTATTAGATAAACACAGGAGCAGATTCCAAAGCTGCGAGATGAGGTATCTAAGACGAGCAGCAGGACGCACTAAAAGAGATCGAGTGAGAAACACCACAATCAGAGCCCAATTTCAGCAAGACCCGATAGTAAAGTCAATGGAAAAAAACTTTAAGATGGTATGGACATGTGGTTAGGATGAATGAGGAAAGGAAGCCAAGAGAGGTGATGGAGGCAAGACCAGAGGGAAGGCAAGGAAGAGGGTGACCAAGGATGGATTGGGAAGAATATGTGGAGAGGTTGGCAGTCAGGCACGGAAAGAGCCTGAATGAGGTGAAGTGTCTCACTCAAAACAGGAAAGAATTTGGAAAGTGGCTGAGGGACCCCAACGCCTAACAGCAGAAGGAGATTCGAGAAAGAAGATTTCTGCTGTTGGGCTGGGACTGCTGTTGAGAAGACCACCTCGAATGACATCTGAGGATTTTGTCTGAATCTTTCGGTCTCATCACTTCCATACATAAACGAAGTGGTGCCATAGTGCAAAGAAATAATATTTGTTCAGTACAACTGTCCCATCCACAGTGCGCGAAACTCAGGAGATTTTTCGAGGAGCATCCGCACAGTACCTACAGTATAACCCTGGCCTCCAAACTCACAGTACCTGATTCCAATACGAAAGATTTTCGACTTAATGGTCGAGGAATGGCAGAATGCCAATGGAAGGAACCAAGAGACACTGAAAGGCCACATCTGGGAGATATGGCCATCTTTTGGTTGGCGCCATACATTATTTCATTATCTTTTAAATAGGGTCAATGAGACAAAGACTTCAAGGAGTCATTGATTGTGGTGGGGCAAAAATAAATATTGATTAATAGTAAAAATTGAGTTAAACCGTTCATCAGGACATGGATCTGCTATGTATCTCGATTTTGAGTGGCTGGAAAATTTGTTTCCTTTGCATTTCTTTATGAAACTGACAGATAATTTGACCAACAGTGCATCTACCAAGAATTTATTTATTCTCTTTGTGTTTATTTGAAATAAGTTAATTTAAAATAATGAAAAAAATATATCAATTTACGAATTTTATGCTATTGAAAGAAGTAACCCCATCTTGTATAAATGCCTTCAATAAAACGTTTTTTTTTAAATATACTGGAATATATGTATGATAACTCCAGTTACATAATTGAAAGTGGATATTTAATCCACCTAGAAACTTATATATTTCAACATTTCAAAAAGGCAATCAGTCCTAAGTAGGGACCCTGAAATTTTGCGAATGGGTTTTTTCGCAAATTTATTTTAAAGATCATTAAAGTTGTAATTTTGATGTTTAAAGCCCTAATAAGTTAAAAATTGCCATTTTAACGTGAACGTAGTTCACCGGAATATAGAGAATAACTTTTTATTCACGAAATTTAATGGTATTTGGCTGTTAGTGCGATATTTTGCGTGAAATTTCACATTTTTTAAACCTGTCGTACGTTATTTTGCAAAATAAAAACATGAAATTCTTAAAGTTTTATTTTTACATGTATGTAAAACACGTAATGAAAGGCGTCGTCCCATTTGGTGAAAAAATGTTTGCAAACTCATGGTGTGAAATATATACATAATTATTAACATCACCACACCGCTATCATCAGCCTGATGATGCGCTTGACCATGATATCTGCATATGTCTCCCTAGATCGAATTTATGGTGGTGGGTTCGGGGCGCATCGTTTTCGTCGCACCGCCGAAATATGACTTGCGTAGTATTTATCCCGAAAGATTCTTAAGAAAAGTTGCCATTCAAGCAATTGCTCTTATGAAAGATGATTTCAGTAAGTCTGCGCATACCATTAATTGGACCAATAACTATGCTAGACAAGAGTATCTTTAATGTCTTAGCGGTTGTGTAAAGAGACAAATAAAGTTGTCAATTGGATGTATAAATCTTATTCAAAGAGCACTCCACCTAAGCTGTGACTGATGGGTCGTATAATTACTCCTCGGGTAGACAAACAGAGTTATAAAAGGTTAAAATATCGAACTCACTGACTGATGTTGAGTGTATTATGTTGCCGACTTTATGATATGACTCCAGCGCGACGGCAATCACGCTGCAGTGAACTGATTCGGTGCCCGTGGTGGACGATCGGCGGCTGGAGAATCGCCGGCATGGCGGGGTGGTAAAAAGTACGAGATAGGGATACACTAATATTTCCATATGATACGGCGCATTATTTGTCTCAAAATAAATTTTGTACAAATTAAGTCAGGCAAGCTGACATTGTCATTTTGAATAAGTTGCGGCGTCGCCGGCGCAGCGGGGTGCTACCTACAATTGACAAGTCTGGGCAGGCAGATATTTCCAATTCTCAGTATCTCTGGATGAACTCGAGTCACCACACGTTTATAGTTCGATCGGAGCTACTGTTGATCACAAAAAGTATCTCTGTAGACCAGAATGCCGAAAGCTGTCAGCATTATTGAATGCCAAAAGGAGTTTGAAAGCGATGGTTTATATATATTTGACGCAAGAAGCAAAATCATGATGTGCAAATTTTGTAAAATCCAAATCGACTGGAGCAGAAAAGATTCCATCATGAAGCACATAAGGGGCAACAGCAAGAGCATCAATTAGGTCCAAAAATCGATAAATGTTGAAGGACGATGATGGACATTGAATAAGTGACAATTGGCCATATAAGACACAATCAACAATGCAAAAAAAGTAAAGCAAGAAAAAGAGGAATAGATTTGTTGCACAGTTAGTACTCTGATGAAAGCTAACGTACCTTTGGAAAAATTAGAAGATCCAAGACGACATTCCTGGTAAGTTTATGTTTCTGCGTTTTATGTCTATTAATTTTCCGAGGAATGTCCTCCAGCACCCCTGATTCATTGAGAGGCATTGCATATTGCATACTTAAGCAACTGAACTTTGTAAGCAGCAAATATTTATTGTGTTGAAAATTTCAGAATAACTGCCGGAGCAGGAGACATTCCTGGTGCTGATACCTGCAGCGCAAAATATGCTCCACAAGTTGCCAAGAAAAGATAAACGCATCAGTTAAAGGCCATCAAGTTGCAATTATGTGTGATGAGACCACTGACAGGAAGGGTCGTTTGGTATTCATTGTCTTGCTAAGGATACTTTCCTGCACCGCTGAGCAGAAGTTCTTTGTAGGGGCAGTTAAAATGCTACAACAGGCAAATGCAATTGAATGCTCCAGAGCTGTAACGGCTGCAATACAAGAATTTGAAATTTCTTACGACAATGCCATAGCTTTAGTAACAGATTCAGCTAGATACATGATTTTGTGTGCCCTAATGTGTAATATTCTCTGCCCTGCAATGACACACATTTAGTGTTGGGCCCATTAGCTAAATCTTGTGGCCAATTTGTTTCCAAAATGTCAGAGCTTCATGACTTGAATTTATGAGTGTCCAATGGAAAAATGTTCTTTCTCAACACTTGAAAGAGGAAACGTAGATATATTTCTTTCTTAAAAGAGCACTATCCAGAAGATGAATCAAAGACAACAGGTTTTCCATCACCAGGCATGAAAAGATGGAATACTTGGTTCAAGTCAGCAATTAATATTGGGGAACATAGTCAGGATATGGCAGACTTTAGCAAAACTGTGGATGAGGGAGGTTGTTGCAGTGAAACCTTTTGCTAAATTAGAAGAGCAAAATATTCACATAAACAAAGCCAGTGCAACTTTTCTCAAAGAACATGGGCAACAGATAATTGACTCCATCATCACCTTAGAGGGATCATCATTTCCTTTCATACATAAGTTGCATAGTAGAATTGATGGCCTACTTGACAATTTTAAGATAGTTAGTAAAGGTTTATTAGGCATTCATACAACTTCAACCATTAATAACCTGAAGTCAGTGGTAAGGAGGGGAGAGTTAATACAACTGCTTACAAATCTAGGGAGTGTGTGTGAGGTTAAGTTAACTAGGCTTTTAACATCAGATACTGCCCAGAACTTAACTTCAAGCATGGGAAAATTATTTGATGTAAAGAACATTATCCAAAACACTGAAGCATTCATTGTACAGACAGCAGCATCCATTAATCTTATGAATACACTTGACAGCACAGTGCTACTTACTGGCTATTTGTGAATGCAATTTACTGTAAAAGAATAAGGTGAAAAAGTGTATGTGCTCCATACATTACTGAGCATCAAGAGAGACAACAGTGAGTTTGTGGAACCTTGTGTAAACGTGTTGTGGGTTGCATGTTCAAATGTGAACTGTGAGCGACCTATTTCTTCATATGGAAATATACTAAGTGATTTGAGAACCAATGCTTCCCCAGAAACTTTGGAAATACAACGTAATATAATCTTTGGCTCTTAATGTGACCGAGTTATGTCACGATATGTGATTCCTGTATATGTTTATTCCTCATGTAATTTCTTAATACATTTATTTATTATTTTATATATTTATAAATGGTTATATCTTTCAACATGAGTCAACAATGAAGTCCATTGTATGTTTAAGTTGATAAAAAAACATCTTTTTCTTTTTACCCGTTTCATGAAATTCAAGGTTTTTAACTTGCTGTCACAATGATTTTTTACAGCTTTCCCTTGAGATTTTTTGCCACTTTTTAGGGTCCCTACTCATTACGCTTTGAATACGCAAAGAAGCAGTACCAAAGAAATTGACGATAGGCAACCCACACAACACAGTCCTCACAGGCTGGGTGGCCATTGAGTCACCTTTGTAATGGCCTGTATTTTGCGTATATCTGTGTATTTTGTTAACTATCAATGAATATTAGATAGAATAAGTTAGATATATCAATTTATGTCTCTAATACAATTCTTTGTTTGTTTAAATTGAGAAATACGTAAATATTTTTTTCACCGCCGGAGCATGGAATTAGCGATGTTTGCGCCGCTGGGGCTATGATTTTTACACCGCTTTCCCTCGAGTTTATTTACCACTTTTCAGGGTCCCTAGTCATAAGGAAAATGTAATATATCTTTCTTACTTATTGTTTTTTGTCTTTTTTATTTAGGTTTTTATTAATTTGTTAGTATTTGCACATTAACATGTTTTTTATTTGCATACTCTTTGAAAATCTACCGCCATGCTAGAAATTTTCAATGAACATAGGTTTGTATTCAGGATTAAAAGAGGAAACCCTAATTCATTGCTGTGTTCTGTTAAGTATCGCAGGTTATAAGGATAGTGGACAGCGGGTGAATCCCAGGAGATTTCTAGAGTGCGAGAGTTGGAGTGAAGCCTCGAAGAAAAAGAGAGGAAAGAGAAAGAATGCAGAAGAAGCTACGGCGAGAATGAGAGCATTCAATGATATGTTTCAAATGCATACATGGCTGTCTAATGCACCTCAATTTGGAAGTCAGCGCGAATAACGCTCAGGGAATGCAATCGGCCAGTAATCCATCACTGGCTTCGACGATGGGTCCATCATCCTACCATATTCGAATTTCCCTCGTCATTGCCAAGACCTAGGAATAATGTGTCATAAGAGAGGAAACAGATTTTTCTCTGGAGTGATAATGGCGGTGCTCCGTTTGTTGGGAAACTTTTTTCCCCATAGTACCTACACAGTAAGGTTCATTTCCCTTATTATGCAATGTCATACACAAAATAAATCACCATTCTCTAAGTTTCCTGTATTTATACAAAGTGTAGGGTAATGAAATCCAAATAGTATATCCAGTTAGCTAAGTTACGGGCTAAAATGTGTGAAATGGCTGATAGTCTTGCTAAATTTAAATGACTATGCACTCTATTAAATACCATGATAACCAGATAACCTATGCGATTCACTCGTTTAATGTCCCAAAAGAAGAGAAACCCGTAAAAACAGAAGTGCTTCCGAGAAAGATCCTTTCAAAATAAAAAATTAAACTTTTCAATAAATTAATCGATGCACAGCCAATTGTGTTCACAGAAAAAAATCCTTCATCCCCTTTGTTACATTACAACCTTCCAATGGAAGAGCTAGCCACGATTCCCAGCATTTTTGCTGTCATGTCAGACTTAAGGTGTAAACTCTTCAAAGGTGAATTGTTCCACATTTAATTATACATGGATCACATTATGCTTGAATAACACATTCACTAACACATTGAGTATGTGTAACATATTGTTTTCATATCCCAGTTCCTAAAGTTTTCAATGCAGCTATTTAAGTAACTAAGTTCCGCCACTCATGTGAGACACCCGCCAGCCACTTGTGCTGTGTGCATCACTCATGAGAGACACCTGCACTCAACATGATTAATGGATAGTTTAGCATCAATTGTGGCAGATAACGACTTCCCTGCTTCCATGCCATGGCACAAGCAGAACAAACTCTTGATTAAAAATATGTATGACCCACGGTAGGGTTCAGGGTGAATAAGGAAGCATGTTGAAATTCTTTACTGTCCTATGCCTTTGCATTCTTTTCACTGTCGCTATCAATGGATTGGAACCATACCATTTGATGGTACATCCGAAAAATGGCGGTTGAAAATCTCTAGTATGGGTTTGAAGGGGCATAGCAGTGAAATGGGACATGGCCATAGAAGCCTTATTTGAACTGCTTGCTATCCCAAGCAATGAATGAAGTGGGAACTCTGACGTGAAAATAATGACCGTTGAGTATGAGAGATTGAGAGTACCAGAGGATATTTTCTGGGGCTAGTTTGGTGATGCCGATTTGATTGATGCCAGAAAAATCAAAAGAAATATTCACTACTTTTTCCTTGTCATTTTCTGTCTTTGAAGTCTCAGTTAACACATAAATTGTAAATGGCACAACAGTGATCGCCAGAATGTGCCCCACCGACAAGCAGGTGGCATCACTGCAATGCTACATGGTGGACAAAAAATAAGATGCCTGTGCAAATGATACAAATTGTAAAAAAAGCCCCACGGTATAAGTGTTAAATACAGTAAAACTCCAATCATCTGAACTCCAGCTATCCGGATCACCAATTATCCAGAGTGCTTTTATGGGAATAAATCCTCGAAAATCAGCTTTTTACAGTCTGAGCAATAGGATGTGTGGAGAAAAGTGTATTGTATCTTTTATACCATTGATGTTGTTTGACAGTTATTGGTTACCGTACATACATTTCTTTAATGTTCTTGTAGTCATTAAATTAATGCATTATACATTAATTTAGTTTTTTTTACAAATAAATCACCTTTTTTTGTGAGTTATCCAATTATCCGGATATTTGTTTATCCGGATGGGGTCCAGTCCCAATTGATCTGGATAATTTTAGTTCTACTGTAGTTTTATTGATCCTCATTCTCATTAGTGTGTTTGATGTTTGATCCTAAAAATTTCTCATTTATGAGCTCTATAGAGGCACTGTCTTCTAATATGAAATTTTCAAATTTTTATGAATCATATTTGGCTTAGTTGTGTTTGTCCTTGTTATGCTATATATGCAATGGGAATATTACATAATTGTCTCTGATGATATGCTTGTGACATTTTTAGATTAAAAAGCTGTAGTTGGGAAAAGTTTGTTGTAGTTATACATTCGGTATCATTCCATAATTTGTTGTGATTTTTGTCTTTAATTTTTACATATTTATTTGTTGTATTTTTACAGTGCAAAGCAGGAAGACTTATATGATGAGACATGTAGACCTGTTACTGATGCCGTTCTCTGTGGGTTTAATGGAACCATATTTGCCTATGGCCAAACTGGAACAGGAAAGACTTATACAATGGAAGGTAAGTTCGTAATAATGCAAAGGTGTAATGCAGGTTTAAGCAAGTATTATTTGCCTGCATTATCATTTTCAATATAAAAACCTTGTAAACTATGCACTGCCATTTATTATGTAATTAAAAAGATGCTAGTTTTGCATTACATTATAAAACTACATTGATTTTCAGGCTTGCGGAAAAACTATGAGAAACGGGGAATAATACCAAATGCTTTTGAGCATTTGTATAATCAAATTGCTCGGTCTTCTAATCAGCAATACCTTATAAGTGCCTCATACATAGAAATATATCAGGAAAACATAAGGTTAGTAAAGTCTATTTGTACACTACTTAGGTATGGGGATGTTTAATGAAATGTAGGCTGTAAAACAATCTATGTAACTCCATTTATCATTTGAAAACTTGAGACCAATTTGCCTGAGAGATTTTTGTGAGGAGCTGTAGTTTTTCTGCTCTTGAGCTTTATTAATAAAAAAAAAGAATGTAGTAGTGAATGGCCAGAGTACTATTGCAGAAGCCACAAGGGCTGTGTAGAATAATGCTAATTATGATGTATTCCTAACATCGAAAATAATTAACTGTTACACCTAAATAAATGAATCTGGATAAATGGAAATTTTTGTCTTTTAGTACTGAAATGGTCAGAGCCCATTACCTGCCATATTTTTTTCATCTTTTTAAATAGAAAAATAAATAAATTTAATTGCTTCATAATCATTACAAAAAATGAAATGCATGTTAGTAAATTAAGCATTTAGGTAGCCCCTAAAGTGTACTTGTTGTTGGGCTACCATCGGTATAACCAAGCAAGAACATTTATTTTGAAAGATCAAAATAAATATTCACATAAAAAAAATTTTTTACTGCAACAAAAAATATTTAAAATTCTTATCCTTACCAATGTGGTGGCTTGTGCACTCTCCACAATGGAGTATGTGTCTTTGCGTGAAGGTGGTAGTGAGTTATCACTGGTAAAGCAGCGCCTATCCACAGCCAAGTGACGGAACAGGAGAGCATTTGACTGTGTTGTGAGGAAGAACCCTCACCCCCTCTCTGTTACCCCCTCTGTGTTACCACCTCTGCTCCCCATTCCATTGCGACTATGTACCTTAATCATCATGATGCAGATAACATGACATTCATCCTATATTTTCATTGGAACCACATATCAAGACTTTTTCTCTGTGGGAGATGAGGAAGAGATTCCACAGAGAGAGCAATTAGACCTCATCTTCCTGCTTACATTCCCCATTCATCATCGTTCCCAGTGGGCAAGTACCCTCAACCCTTTTGCTACAAGCAACATTTTAAAATGTCGTAAATTTTTCTACGCTAGAGAATGAATGACGTTTATAAACGTCTCCGCCACTAAGCTAGCTCCATGCATGGCTAAAATGTTTTGTGTGTCATAAAAGACTTCTTCTCGGGACGCCGTACCCTTTTTCGGTCTGCGGGAGAAGATAATCTGGACCCTTCGTCGCAGTGCAAGCCCCACTCATAGCTTGTGTTTGTGGTCAGTTGCTTGTTGATGCCGTGGAATGACAAGCATTTAAGTTTTTGTATGATTTGCTAATTGAGGGTTTTAAGTAGAGTGGAAGCTCTGTATAGCGAGGGGTATCGGGATCTGAAAAATCACTCACTAAATGAAACTCTCGTTAACACTGAAGATGATTAAATAATCACTCCACAGCCAATTCCTACAACTTAATCTCTAATTTAGCCATTATTGTGGGAATTCTTGGTCAATGGCGAAAACATTCTATTGAGATAGTTATTACAAATCATATTTTCAAACACTTCTATTACTTATGATGGTATTCACTTACAATGACTTCAAATTCCATTTAAAGGGCAAATCACACTAGCGTTTGTTGGAGCAGGTGCGAGAATAGCCGACCGTCTATTTTTTTGACCAAGAATTGCAACGGCAGCCAATCACGGACCCTGATTTAATCACTTGACCACATCGTCTGCTGCCGTTGTGCCCGTTTTTGTTTTATCAAAAATCACCTGTTGACTTGCAGGTATATAGTTCATGAGTGACACAACATGGGGCCGAAAAAGGGCAAAGGTTTGTTTTCTCTTGAAATAGAATGTTTGATAGTTGATCTCATTAAAAAGCGGCCAATGCTGTGGGACAGTACAGCTGATATATACAAGAAAGCTGACCTGAAACCACAGGTGTTGGAAGAAATACAACTGATAATGGGCCAGCAGTATACAGGTGAGAGCAAGCAGTACACGGCTTGGTCTAAAAAATCCTGCCATCAGAGCATTCTCCGAGAGGAGCAGAAGGTAGTACATGAGAGTGGCACCGACAACATCATCGTGCAGTGTGATTGGACAAACCCGCTCCCACTAAGCACTCTGACGAACACTAGGGTGATTTGGCCTTTAGATGTAATACACTGGAATATAAAACATCGAATTTTGACACTTCAGGGCATGTGTTCTGCACTGAGCATTTCTGTAATTGTCCCGATGTTTTGGGTGCACCAAACATTTTGCGGCTGCAAGTAATGGCAATGCAACGAACTATAAACGGCAAATACTTTGAAAACGAGAAAAACTTTCATAACTCTACCTCTCTAAAAAGTGTATAAAAATGGATATATGGTTCGGAGAAAGTTCTACTAATTAAAATTTGCAAAAATGCTAGATAACTACATGGCCAAGATATTACCTTCAAGGATTTAATTCCATGCTAGCACCGGGCTGCTATCTTCTCCAGTTAAAAGGTGTAAATAAAGCAGAGGACTTACACATCCATTAGATTGCCATAGAAAACACTGACTTCAGCTTGTCGGAATCATAGAGCCCAATATCACCAGCATTTATGATAAGCCCTTGAAAGTGTACTGTAACATCCCCTCCAAGTCCCCGGCAAGCATCAGGTTTCATCGCCGTCATAATGGCCGGAGACTGGAGAGGGGTTAGGAAGTAATCGCAGCCACTTCCGATGCCCATCGAATGAGTGGCTACGCTGCTGTCGGGTCATGCGTACGCAATAGACATGGAGTGACCCCAGGATGATGGTCTTCTGCATGCGTGCAACTAGTGACTCGGCCTGTGCCATGCAGGACGGAATGCACTTGATGTTATTTACATGAACATGGAGCGTGTGAGGTGGTCGAGGAGAACAATATCAGGCTTGGGCGCCTCCAACTGCCTGGTGGTGGAAAAGGAGTAATTCCACCAGATGGTGCATTTATCGTTCTTCACGACGGACTCTTATATCTCCAGAGGCATAAGGCAGCACTGGTGTTTCGTCGATGCCATAATGGTGTCGAAGGTGAAAGTATAACACCCGCAGGACCGCGTTGTGACAGGCTAATTATGCCGATCTTGCTTAATAACTACAGCCGGAGAGAAGGTGACTCCAAAGTCTCCGGCTGGGCTCGGCATGCCCTGCATCTCATGTCTGTGACAAACCCTCGGTCTCAGACTTCAGACAGGAGGAGCGTAGGTAGGCAAACGTCAGCTCCTTCGATAACCCATGCTTTTTCATGTTTCGATAGAAACATCCATGCATGGGCTTATCTGTGTGTGCATTGAGCAAGGCCTTCTGCTCGGCTTTTTTTATTTCGAGCATGAGGACGTCTGCCTTCAATGACGAGATGGTCGTGTCATTGTTGCTTCCGTCGGATGTCGGGTCGAAGACCGGTTTCGTCCGCTGCCCTCTTTGCCGCCTGGAAGAGATACACCCCTGCTCCCGCTCTCTCGTGCCCTCTCACGAGATTGAGCAGGGGGTCCCTGCTTTTCAACACTTGGAATGCTGTACCCAGGTCAACTTTGTTATGGAGACACTCCAAACTCATTAGTCCTCTACCTCCTACATTGCCAGGGAGATACAATCTGGCGATGGATGATTTCGGATGAAGACTTCTATAGATGGTCATCATCCTCCTCATTCCCCTATCAAGGTTCTACAACTCGTTGACATTCCATTTCATGTAGCCAAAGGTATACAGCAGTGTAGGAACCGCAAACATGTTTGTGGCGAGAACCTTGTTCTTGCCTGACAGCTCAGAACTCCAGATGTTCCTGAGAGTCTGTCTGTATCTGGCGGTGAGCCTTTCCTTCACTGCTGCAACCTCCTGCATTCAGCGTTGGGGGATGCTGAGGTATTCATAGCTATCATCGTCCTCGAGGTGACGAATGATGCTCCCGTCAACAAGTTGCACGTCTTCCTTGATCTCCGAAAATCTTCCTCTCGACAGGTGGATGAATGCACACTTGTCCAATCTGAACTCCATCCCTATAGCCTTACTGACAGTGTCCAGGGCAGTGCGAAGGTCTTTCGCATTAGAAGCATAGAGCTTCAGGTCATCCATGTAGAATAAATGGGTGTCCTTACGCTTCCTGTCACCTGGAACACCGCACATGTATCCTCTACGTCGTTGCAGCCTAAGGGACAGGGTATGAGGGTAATACAAAACAGTAAGGGGCTCAAGCTGTCGCCTCGAAAAACGCTACGGTGGTATGTTACCAACTCTGTGGAAACTGACCGCTTGCCTGAGGTCAGAACAAAGCGCGTTTTCCAGAGTGGTAACATGCATTGGATGCAGGACACTACCTCTGGGTGGACTTATATCAACTTCAGCGTGGCTATCAAAAGCTCATGCAAAGTGGTGTCAAAAGCCTCCTTGTAGTTCACCCTGGCCATTGATAGGTTTCGCTTATGCCGGATGGCATCCTGGCATATGCACCTATCAATGAGCAGGTTGTCCTTGCATTCCACGATTCCCCGCTTTGAGCCCCTCTGCTTGTACACCACCTCCCATACAGGCTGGATGTGGTGGAGGATTAGGCCACTCAAGATTGAAGTGAAGGCCTTATATACAGTGTTGAGGCAGGTTATGGGGTGGTAGTTCTTTGGATTGGACAAGTCTCCCTTCTTAGGTATTAGAACCGTACGTCTCTCAGTCAGCCAAGGTGGAATTGGTTCTCTACCAATTAGAAAGGACATGAAGATTCTGGCGAGGTGTTGGTGGGTGGAAGTAAACTTCTTCCACCAGAAGTTATTCACGGCATCCATTCCAGGAGCCGAGAAATTCTTCTTGCCAGAGAAGGCCTCCTTCACGTCACTTTCGGTGACTGAAAGAGGTCCATCCACATCTTGTAGGTGGTGGTCACAAAACTCTATAAAGAGGCCTATGGCCGGAGTGTCTCCGTTGAAAGGCTTAGACGTTTTGTGGATTTCCTTCCAGACACGTTCAACCTCTTGGACGGGTGGCGGTGATACGACGACAGGTGGAGTTTTTTCCTGGCAGTGGTGAGTGCTCGTACTCTATCGACCGCATGCTGCTTAATAGTAAGTAACATGCTTTTATTCAGTGTGTGATGGTTGTATCGTAGGCTGCACGCTATGCGCCGAACTTTGGGAGTGAATGTTTGTTCAGATACGATGTATTCCATCACACACTGGATTCTCGACGCCTGTCACCTGCGTGAACTTGGCCTACAACTGTTCCAGCCTCTTTGCTGCTTTGTCTTCCCAGAGGTGTTCTTTTGGGAGTGAGCCATAATTTTGGCAGCAGCATAGACCACACAACTTACCGTCCAAAGGTCCGACGTTTCCGTCAGGATTTCGTTGATAAGACTATTCAACTGAGGCAGGTGGTCACCCCGCAGAGAGATCTTTCGGTGGATGTCTCTCTGCCTAGGTTGTCCTTCATCACAGTTAATGGTGATTAACAACCGTGCTCATTGTTCAGAGATGGCCTGACCAGCTTCCTCCCTATTTGGCCGAGAGACTGACACAAATGTCGTTCTCGCCTCAGGCGGTGGAGAGACAGCCTGTGTCGGGGAGAGTGGTCTGGCCGGTGGTGTGTTCCTCTGAAATGACAGTTGGTGTAGAGTTTTCTTTTTTCGCAGGTGGTTGACATAATTGCGCAGATTCTGCTGTGATTGATGGTCGTGTGCCGGATGCATCTCACACCACAAAGAGTCCATCCTTGCCATATACCCCCTGCGATCGGGCTCGCTGGCAGCATGGCATGTGAGGAGGTCGCCCCTTAGGGCTTCCATCCACTGCTCCCTTCTGAGGTGGTGAATTTTCATTGCCACACCCAACTGTGCTAGGGCCCCCATCTGACAGGGGCTGGTTGTGGGTGGCTTTCCTGGTTATATTTTTAGGAAGCAGTTTAACAGTGTGTGGGGTGGTTAGCCCCACACGCAGACGTCCACCATTAGCCGGCATAAGCCGTTACCAGGTACGCCACGGGGAGGCTGGTGGTCCAGCTTTCGTACCCTTATTATTATTATTATTATAAATATGCATGGAATACTCTCTTGAATTTATGGGGACATAATTATTACTAGCAAGTCCAGACATGACAGTTGTAAGTTCGGAAATGAATTACATCAAGGTACAGTGTCCTCGAATTATGCAGATCGGAGTTACATGGATCCGGTGTTATGCAGAGGTTCAGTTTGGCCGATGACACGGGTGTGTTTTCTCCCTGTTTCTGTTGCCGCGACAGATACAGTGGGTGACGACCCGCGACTCAATTTCTTGCCCGCAAGAGTTGATGCCTAACTATTACCATACATACTATCACGGCACGATAAGCAGCGACACGTCTGCCAGTCCTTGGTTTAGGGAGTGTACATCGGCTATTTGTCGTGTCGCGGCATAAACACAGCATGCAGCAGCACTTTCAAATCTGTGGCTGCTCACAAACATGACCGTAATGGCTCCATAAGAATCTTTGTGTTATACCTTTTATGAGCTGTCACCGTATATCTGTGATGGCGAAAGGAGCGTGAAGAAAACGTGAGCCTGTCACTGGCCTTACACGGCATCAACGTCTTTTTTCAGTGTAGTTTGACCTTCTCGCGTAAGTCGACATATATTTAATTATCTACTCCATAGATGACGCCTGTTGTCCCTCACAGCAAAAAAAGAACTCATTCGTGCAGCAGACAGACGAACTTGTGTTTCCTTTGTGATTTGATCATTGGTATCGTTATTTATCAAGTTTGAGAAAGTTTTCTCATAAAATCGTTTATGTGTTTGTTTGGAATGTGAACCCTCATAACGGCTGAGAAACGTAAGAGTGGGGAGATTTCTATGAGTGCCAAAAAGGGCAGGCTATAACTCTGGAAATGAAACTGGAAACTATTAAGAGACATGTCAAAGGTGAGAAGTTATTTGCAATTGCACATGCTTATTGGATGAATGAGTCAACAGTTAGAATAATAGTTCTTGATAAAAGTCTAATTAAAAAGCATATGTGTGGGTATTTATTAAGAATTTTTTCCAATTTTGACAGGCATTCACATGAGTATGATAATTTTGACAAATTTTCAATTTTCATGTTTTGTGTAATTATACTTATTTTAGATTTCAATGTCCAGTGAAATAAAGATTTGATTTGTGTCACTCTCGGAATTGTTATACATATTATGTTAACTTAACGGCCTCTCAAAAGATAACATTTTCTGTAGTCATTGTTGATTGCAGCCAATTGCAGTAAAAGCGGCACCGCTAATGGTTCAAAAATGGATTGGTAAGTTGTTGTTTTTTGACTTACGTGGACTTCTACTTCCGTGGAAATTTTTGGGACGAATTAACTGCGTAAGTCGAGGGCTTACTGTACACTAGGGGGGCCGAAAAACAGGAAAGTGTCCGAATCGAATCGTAATAGTGCGGAAAAGTTGCTACTCGTCACCCTGATCTCAAAGAAAGAAAAATTTTCGAAATCGGACCATGTCTTCCGGTCGCACATCTCGTTCGAAGTTTTGAAAAATCGTAAAAAATAAGACTTTTTTTGGGATTTTTTAAAATGAGTTACAGTGATTGGATTACGTTCAAAATCGGTATGTGGCCTCTTCTAAAGAACCTCTGTCTTAAAAAAATATGTAACACCCCTTATCTCCTTCTCTTAGGGGGAGGGGGAGTCGATCATCGCGTTCAAATTATTGAAAAATCGTAAAAAACGACTTTTTTCAGAATTTTCTCTTTATGAGTTACAGTGATCGGATTGCGTTCAAAATCGGTATGTGGCCTCTAGTAAAGCTCCTTTGGCTTTTAAGAAACATATAATTCCCGTTTCCCCCTTCTTTTATGTGGGAGAGGTAAGGCATGTATCGTAAAAATGAGTGACCTTACTGTAGGCCTACGCTTATTTTTGAAAATTGGTTTTTCTTTTGAATTCGTCCCTTCAAAATAGTTTTTTGGTGAGAAAACCAATACATTTCAGGCTGGTTGATGTGCGACTACCCATAGCTTTTCCTAAGGGGTCAAAGTGCAGGTGCACTAGAATAAGCGGATTTCGATTCCAGACACGTCTTTACAGTAATTCGCTGATTGTAGAGCCCCACAGGTACAAAAGATTTTAGCATTTTTCTGTATCTTGAAGCCATCAAGGAGAAATATTACTCCGCACCGGCCAAGCCACTGTACGTGCGCATACGGGCGACTGTCGCGCCTGACGATTTTTGATATTTTTTATCGTCAATTCCGTCGAATCGTATGCTGGTTTTCCTTCGCTGAGTGTTCTTTTCACTCTGAACAGACACCGAAAAGCCAATAACCTGATAGTTCTGCTATCTTATGAATGTGTTTTGGTGAAATGGTTTGATACTCAACTGCTAACTTAGTCTATGGTGATACAATGCATATTAAAGCATTGCTTTGTAATCATTTTGATGTCTCCTGTTATCCTTCCACGCTAATCATTTCAGCCCTGTGAGATGGGGTTAAATTATCGGCAGTCCTCTATGTTTCTCTGCCTTGACATAGTGAATACATAGAATAAAAGAATCACAGTCTATTCTCTTTTGGTCAAAGAAGTTCAGTGAGGTGTTTCTCTTCCAACCGTGTGGTTGCGTAGAAATCTATTTCAAGTGAAACAGTTTGTTTACACAATAGCTTGACTTGAGCAAAACTGATGCAATGGAACAGCTGGAAAAAAGGCAAATGATGTAACTAAAGAAGCAGAGAAAAGGCTTGGATGGAAGAAATACTTTTCTTGTGTGATCAACGCGGACCCAGGTTAGGAGTCATCGGGGGTGTAGATTTAAAGATGAAGAAGGATCATCAGAGGAGGGCAGTGACGAATGGTTGATGAGAAACTCACTGAAGAAGACAAAACGCAAGTTGCCACCCGTATTCTCAATAATGAAGATTCAGAGGAGCCGCTGAAGAAGAGACAGGTGCAGTTGCGGGATGTTCCCAATATGACACTTTATGACTTAGCCACAACGAGCTCCGTCAGATTTTTCCAAATACTAGGAATTAGTCTAGTATTTTTTAGAGTACCCTGTGACTGAATGGGCTGAAAAAGAGGATCACAAAATGGGAAAGCAAATTGCTTCTTACCTTAGAGTGATTAATGATCATGCGGAGTGAGGCGTAAAACTTATGTCCGATTTCAGTAGAACAATAACACAAAAAGGGGACACCTTTCAAGACTTGCTCATATCCGTAGATTCCTACCGGAAGTCCCTACCTAACATCAAAAAGTCAACATTAATTCATAAGTATGACACACCATCTACATCAAGAGACCAGAACTGAATTGTGTACTTACTCGTTGTATCTTCAAATATGTTAATTAAACACATCCAGGTAATCAGATAATCTTGACCATGAATTTACCCTCAGAAGTGCATGAGGAAGTACAAAGAGAAAGAAGGGGTGGGGACAGAGGGGGGAGCGCTCAGAGCTCGGCACGGATGCCAGCGTAGCGGCGACCGTCAGCCAAGCGTCCGTACGGCGCTGCGGCTAGGCCGGTGCGGAGTAATATTACTCCATGATGGCTTCAAGATACGGAAAAATGGTTAAAATTTTTGCCCCTGCAGAGCTCTACAATCAGCGAATTACTGTAAAGACGTGTGTCTGGCATCGAAATCCGCTTATTCTAGTGCACCTGCACTTTGGCCCCTTAGGAACGGCTGTGGGTAGTCGCACATCAACCAGCCTGAAATGTATTGGTTTTCTCACCAAAACAACTATTTTGAAGGGACGAATTCAAAAGAAAAACCAATTTTCAAAAATAAGCGTAGGCCTACCGTAAGGTCACTCATTTTTACGATAAATGCCTCTCCCCTCCCCCATAAAAGAAGGGGGAAACGGGAATTATATGATTCTTAAAAGCCAAATGAGCTTTACTAGAGGCCACATACCGATTTTGAACGCAATCCGATCACTGTAACTCCTAAAGAGAAAATTCCGAAAAAAGTTGTTTTTTACGATTTTTCGATAATTTGAACGCGATGATC
Source organism: Pyrrhosoma nymphula (assembly GCA_963573305.1). Lineage (NCBI taxonomy): Eukaryota > Metazoa > Arthropoda > Insecta > Odonata > Coenagrionidae > Pyrrhosoma > Pyrrhosoma nymphula. The sequence continues at coordinate 77,170,045 of OY754332.1, read as the reverse complement.
GACTCCCCCTCCCCCTAAGAGAAGGAGATAAGGGGTGTTACATATTTTTCTAAGACAGAGGTTCTTTAGAAGAGGCCACATACCGATTTTGAACGTAATCCAATCACTGTAACTCATTTTAAAAAATCCCTATAAAAGTCTTATTTTTTATGATTTTTCAAAACTTCGAACGAGATGTGTGACCGGAAGACATGGTCCGATTTCGAAAATTTTTCTTTCTTTGTGATCAGGGTGACGAGTAGCAACTTTTCCGCACTATTACGATTCGATTCAGACACTTTTGTGTTTTTCGGCCCACCCTACTGTACACGTAATATCTTCCGATGTACTAACATCTAGCGTCAGCAGCAGGAACTTGTTGATGATGAATACTGAATACGTTCCCTGCTACGAGATAGACATATGATTTATAGTACATACCTATTGTTCACATCGAAATGAATCATCCTTGACCTGTTTTCAATATTTATACTCTTTGAAACTGAAAAGACTCAAAGATTTATACTCAAAAGACAATACAGTACGTAGACAACTTCAAATATAGGGCATCCAAATCCATAACAATTTACGTATTCAACATTGGAACATTCAAACTTTTAAATATCGAGCATCTCACTTAGATGCTTTTTCCTTCATCAATGGGCCATTTATCAAAATTCTAGCTGCTTTCTGCTGGCAAAACCACTAGAAAATGCCAGATTCTAACTGCGTATGTTCCCCTGGCCGCAAATGTTTGGGCTTCCTTGAAGAACTGCCACATGAATATTTTCCTTATTCATCTGAATTGTGAATAAGGCCAAGGAAGATATGCTAAATCGCCTCCCAATCTCGCCCTCGCCACTTTCGCATTCATTAATAATTTGTATTTTAGTTTTCAGATCCAACGACTTTCGTTTCCTAGCCATGATGTTGCATCAGTCGGACTGAACTTGAAACAAAAGTGGGTGGATGACAAAAGAACAATGAAATGCTCGGACTTATGAGAAATTTATTTGTGTGAAAATGGGCATGCCATGAATGTCCGAAATGAACACTTGACCGTCAAATTTTGCTGAAAAAATTACTGCTAGCCATATAATTCCGATGACAGAGGACGAACACAAGATTGCCAAGATTGAAGCAGACATTTACTACTCGTAATAGTCAACGACCCCAGTGGAGGCTGGTTGTTGTCCTCACTAATATCGATTTATTTTACATGTAAATCATAGGGTTTTAAATCGTTCTTTGGCCATCCCTCACAAATTCAAGCTTCTCGTTATTGCCCTACACGTTAAATGGGGCTTCTACTGTACATTCGTTATGTGTAGCTCTACAATCACAAATTTTAAATGGAGGTCTACTGTTATTTTTGACGTAGTTCGTGTGTAAAGGGATCACGGAACTAATTTTTTGTTAATTATTAAGTTAGGGAGAAATTTTTTGTTAGGTTTTTAGTTAGTTACGGAGTTATTATGTTTTTTAGGTAAACAACTAAAAGCTAATATATCATATGAGTTACTGGCCAGAGTTTTAGTGAGTTTGATTGTTTATTTTTCCCTATTTATTACTCATGATAATTTGAGCATGACAGCTGACAATTTCAGCTCTTTTTTTCCTTGCTCAATGATTTTGGCCTAAAGAATACAGTTTTTCCTGGCAGTCCTTTGAATAGCGATGCACGCAAATGTGGAAGGTATAACATTCACTTGAAAGGATTTCTTATTCCTAAAATCGGGTGATTTGTAATTGAAAATATCAGGTCTGGCTTGCAGGGTACTATCATTAATGTAGATTTAGATAAAACATCTTACGAAACCCGATATATCATTCTACGGTAGAGTAGTGCAGGAACACAAAATTAGTGTAATAGACTGTACAATGGACAGATAACGATAATAGATCACTCTAGCAGTAATGGAGACTGTACAATTAAGCTTTTTTTTACAAATTGTTAGGAGTTTTCAATAGGTAGTGTAGCTACTTTTTTTAATTTATTCTCTAATTCATTAGTTTTAACTGCTAAGTAGTACTACCAACATGTCTATCATGCTTCCTGTTTAACTGTATTATCTGCGTACATTTGCTTAGATGCAAAGCACTCATCCGATCCTGTTTCTTAAAAATTTGGCATTCATCATAAGACAACATATTTCTCTTAGCCCTTTGCCTTGAAATAGAAAATTCCCAAATAATTTTCGATAGATCATTTTCCATTCCAAACACAATTCCATTAATATTCACTGTACAGTTACATTATAAAATTGTATATGCTCAGTGAGACATAAGAAATGGGCTTCTGATCCTGTATTTCTTGAGTATGCAACACATGTTTATTTAGCAAATGAATTGCGGAAAAAAAATAATTGACCGTGGACACACGTTGGAAGTCGGCTACCATTGCGGGGAATGGTCAAGGTTTCCTCCACCCATCGGCCAAGGAGTGGGATCAGCTCTATTATTTTGGTATTTTCTTGCTAAATCACCTGACCTCGGGAATAAAAAAAAACCTTTCTCGTGGGTAAGCTGCATCGTAGTGCTCCCAGTGGGGGCAATATTCTCTATTCTGCGCCTAAGTTTCTCTTGAAATGCATTTACCTGCATAATGTTTTCTAGGAAAGACTCATTATATACCCAAATGAATACTCCAGGACACAGTCTCTGTTGGGGGTTACTGTTATCATATCAAGAGGAAGACTAAAGGATTATCCCCAATCCTTGATTCATTTGCCAAAATTTCACGGAGGAAAAAATCAATCACCTGGCGTGGGACCATAACTCAGGTTCCTCAATATTGCTCTGAGGGCTTTGGCCAGTTAACCTACTGAGGTGTCCTTATGCCCTGTGGTTTTTTGTCATCCAACTGTTAACTGACTAAATCACTCTGCATGATATTGAGGGTTCCGGGTTTGAGTCCTGGTCAAGGTGAAAGATATTTCTTCTGTGGAATGTTTGCACTTAGATACCCTTGTGTGGGTGACTTAGTAAAGGTAATACTACTGCTAGTCGCAGGCTACACTCAAATTTGTTTTTATTTTTTTATTTCAACTAGTGCTTTACAAATACTTACGTTATCGCAGTCATTCATTATTTCATAGTGTCATTACCACAGAAAAGGAATGGTCCTCTTTTATCTTTCATACCTCAGCCATACTTAAATTTCCTCAAGGAACTTTTAATAGCTCCAACTAAGAAATGTGTCTCATAAGGGGCCCACATTGGTCGGCACAGGGTTCCTAGTTGTTGGATTGCCACTGGGAATGCTGCCTTTTGTTGTACTATGAGTGATCTTTATGTGTTTTCAGTACCAAGTAGTCTTCTTCTAAGTTGTGAGCTTCACTTAACTCTTGGAATATGCCAGTGTAGTTGGAAATAACTGTTGTAACAATGGCCTCATCCATATGTGATAAATGGAAGGTGATACAGGAACTGGGTAATTTAATTGTGAAAAAGCATAGCAGATTTGATTGATTTAAATCAAGAATGCCTTCAACCTGTGATGCTGTGAAATTTATGTTCTTGATATTGTCAGGGGATGCCTAACTGTGATAGGCTAGATGCATAAGCTGTTGTAAAAATAATGTTAAGGTTGAACTGATTTGCCCCATTTATAAATGCACACTTATTGCAGTTGTTTTGCTTTCACTGCTGATTGGTGTAATAAAGATTTTTTACCTACGGCACAATATGTATGTACTTCCTTTTATATGGAGTTAAAAATGGGGGGGATCATCTTATACAGTAGAAGATCGGTAATCCGGAACTCTAAATAACGGAAGATCTAAATAACGGAAGGTTTTCCAGAATTTTGTGAATTTTTTATGTTTTAAGTCGCGCTGCGGAAAATACAGCTATGTAAGCGGTTAAAGTGCTGCTTCAGAGCCTGTTTAGCTTCCTGTCAATCTCACGAGTGCCAGCCAATGAAATACCGTGAACTCTTGATTATCCAGGCTAATGATGGGGAGAGGATGCATGGATAATCAGAAAACACGGATAATCCAAACTTTCACTTTTATTTCCTATAAGTTTCATAATATGCATAAAAAAACAATGTACTATCATTTGCGCACATGGTCTGTTATTTTAGATTGTCTCATGGACTCATTGAGAGTTTTCTTCACCCAACTGCCTATCTTTTAGCAGCGATAATGCCATTAGTCGCATTCCCACTGCTCCATATACTGTAGCAAACCATCTACAAAGTTGAGCACCTGGCTATGACTGATGCGTTTGCTGCTCTCCTTGTCTTCTTTCCCGCTACTTCAACTTTCCCGACTCCCTTTCTCTCCCCCTTGTCCGATCGTGGCATAAACAATATCGCTATCAGTCAAATGCTGGAAGCCTGGGTCACTTTTGTCTCTCTTAAGCCATTTTTCTAAGTTCTCCGCATCAATATTATCGAATTCTTTCATGGTTTTCACTAAAACCCCCAACTTGGAGTCATTAACTACGTGTTTCTGAAATCCCTTGAAATCACCTTCGAGGTCAAACTAAAGTTTCCTCCAAGAACGAGCTAGTGCAACATGTTTCACTGAGGACCAGGACTGTGGCACACCATGCATTGCATCCAATATTGTCATTTTATTCCAAAATGTCAATAAATTGTCATCTTCATTGGCTAGCCTCCTTGGAAGACAAACTCGATAATTCCTTTTCATTGAGGCAATCACCCTGTTATCCATTGGCTGAAGTATGGAAGTGACTTTCGGGGGTAAAAACTTAGTGACGATTAAACCATCATCGGATGTTAGTGTTCTTTCATTCAGATGGGAAGGGGCATTCGACGAGTTTTCGCTTTACTGTGTTGTGTTTTGAGAGGCTTGTTATGTTTCCGATTGCTCTGATGAACTCTAGTGGGTTCTACATGATTCTTAGAAGTTATGTTGACCATCACAGAGCACGGGCCTTTCTTTTGTCCGTTATCTTTTCTCTGCTGACAAGGTTTTGTGAGCTTCAGGATTTCTCTCGCCCAGGCACGTTGGCCTTGGGAGTTTTCCCTTCTCATTCTAAGTAAAGGAGGGTCCATGGTTATCCCTTAGGTTCGCGATAGTGCTTCTGGAGTATCATATTACCCACAGCTGCTAGATTTATTGCCACTACAGATTTCTTTACCGTTACTTTTTTCTCGATGCGTCTTTCTACTCAATCCTTTTCTTCTTGTGCACTAGCCATTTGAGTTTGATTTTCTGCGTTTCCTCTAGCTCATTTTTTGACCCATCACATACTGTTTGGACGTAGTCTTCGGAAATAATTCCACTGTGCATTTATTGATAATCTCTCTGGAATCTCCTAGACTTCTCTTCTGGTATAGACTCCTGCTTTGTTTTGGTCATTCATCTCTAGACTTTTTACCAACCACTGCTTTAGATCGGTGGCAGGGCTTTCTTTGGACTACCTGAACCAAGCTCAACAGTGTTTTGTTCATTTATAGTCCTGCGTGTCATCTTGGACAGTTCTCTCTGTGTTCTGGGACTCTTTATTTTGACTAGTGCTGTATTTTGGACTGTCTTGTGGCATCTTTGTAACTTATGCTTTATTTTGCACTTGGACTATAGTTGGCTTATTCTCCACCATCCCTTTTGATACATTCACTGTTTCTATGTGGAAATATACATGAAGGACATGTATATGTTTCAAGAAGAGCATTTCAACGGAAGTTGTTTAAGAAATTCTGGAGGAAAATGATGAATTTTTAGAAAAATTTTCCAATGATTACTCTGAGGAGGAAGAAAGAGAGCTCAATCGGCTTAGCCATCTACGTCGGGCAGGAGCCTCTGCTAAAGAAAAATTATTTCCAAGTTCACCTTCGGAATCTGAAGAAAGCTCAGATGAAGACGATGTACCACCTTGTGTAGGCTTCTGTGGGTTGATGGATGTGAAGATACAGGTCTTCCAGGATGTTGATCCATCTTCTTCAGACGACAGTTTTGCCGGCGTTGCAGTCTAAATTCGGCGTTGAGTCGAAAAAGTGCACTTTATGAGCGTGTTAGAAAATATAAGCCCTGCGAAATATTGATTTTCTCCTCAGATTATGTCATATATTGCCATTTTTTCCCATTTACAGGTGGCCTCATCTAGATTGTCTTCACGATTCGTCGTTAATGAATGAGAAAGTTGGTAAAATGTTTTTCATCACATAAATTTTATGATAATGTTTTTGTTTTTCTCTTTTCTTGCTATCTCAATGATCATAGCATCATATCTGAGGAGCCGCCATTGCTCTTTCCATCAAATTGCCTACCATATGTTGCGGTGTTGCCTGCTTAAAGGAAAGTGATTTATACACTGGAAATATCGTAATTCTGGAACGTGTCTGGTCCCGCGCATTCCAGATTATCGATCTTTTACTGTATTTGGATACATATATATTTTACAGTTTTATATACATGCGAGTAAATGGTAATATTTTATGTGTAAATACCCAACCGTAGTTGTGGTTGGTTTGTTCTCAGGCTGGGTGATTTTTGTCAGTTTGCATTGGGTTCTTGAGAATCATTGTATGTAGAGCCTTAGGCAGGAAGATGCCAAGGGATTTCTTAGAAGTTATGAACCCAAGTTCCAGCCATTTATGTATGTGGAAAGTTGGATAGCAGCATTTTTGAGAAAATCTGTGCATTGAATTTCTTCAACCAACCAATGATGAGAGTCGTCAATGGTAAACTAAGTGAGTGGTGAAAAGTCATGCAAGTTATTCAGAACCACACAAGGAATGAGTTTGATCTGTATTCCTGTGTATTTGTGTTAGGAGTGCAGTGTATTTTTTCTGCTTGCTTTACTGAACAATATTTTGGGAACTCATTGGTGACTTCCAGGACTGACAGCATCATTCAGTCACCTCCTGTTGCTGTAACTATCTCCTGCCTTTGAATCAAAATGACAAAGTGTAAAAGCATAGTGAAGCTTCACCCCAGGTGGTATTGACTGAGTCTTTGTTTCCTCACTTTAGTTTTCGTATCACTGTTGTGGCTTCCACAGTTGTACTTTAGCTGCTCAACGTTAGGTTCTTTTTCCATTTTTTAAGCTCATATGTATATGGAAAAAATATTGCAGCCTAGCAAAAATTTCTCAGGAATGCCATCTCAGATTTTTATGCCTCATGCTAAGTACATTGACGTTTAACATCCTTTATGTCTGTATTCCTCTTTCTGATCTGTACTTCTTATAATGGATGTGTTGCTTTTCAGAGATCTCCTGTCATCAGAAAAGAAAAAGCTTGCCATAAGAGAGACTCCCAGTGGCATTCGAGTTATGGGGATGAGCTCCTTCGTGTGTAAAGGCGTAACTGAGATTGACATGTACTACAGGAATGGGAAGAAGAATCGAACGACATCGTATGTAACTTTGTCGATTTTGTCTCTATTTAATTTTTACTATCTGCTGCTAAAGGAATTTACTTCCATGTGAATTGCCTTCACGTCAACAGCAGGTTTAATATGGAAACATAATAACATGTAAAGGAAATTGGGCTTATTTCATTCAGAAAACAGCAATATTATTGTTCGGGAAAATGGTTGCAAAAAGACAGCATGCCCTTCAGAAAGAAATCGAGAAAACAAACAGCCTTTCTGCATTAGTACATTTAGTCTACTTGCTAATCTGCCTGCTATCTTACTCATAGATACTGCTTTAATTGGGTATTGGTTTTATGTAAATCTAGTTGTCCAGCTTGTGGAAATTTGGTGGTGGACACATTGGGGTCTTGGGAATATTCAGGATACAAATTGAGTATCATATAAAAAGTATTGTATATACTATGTAGTTCAACCCCTAATTTTTCTCAGTAAAAGTTGTATTTTTGCATATATTTTGTGAACCTATGTTTTTCTATACTCTGTACCCTATGCAAGGTTTTTCTATATTTGGGTACAGGAGCTGAGGATGCAAGATAATGCTAATGAACCCTAGGTGTCGGTCAGGATTGATATTTTTCATTCTGACATCTCCTAGCTCATAATCAATGTGCATAGAATGATCTTAGTTTTCAACATCATATCCTACATATGTATTTTCCTCCAAATAAGATGCATGGGCAAGTAAGATTTTTCACAGAATGACAAAATTACCTTTGGTATCATCCTTAAGTCTTGCTTACGGTGAGACAGAGAGGTGGTGTTTTACCAAATACTGAAACAAATATGGTGACATGACAAGATCTGTGACATCACCATGCTTATTTTTAAGTTTCCTAAAATATGCTAAATACGTATGTATGCATATTTCAAAATATTTCTACAAAATAAGATTTCTTGTATGTATTGCCACTTTAAAGTGTACAGTCCTCGCGAGAGTTCATGGCCTTTAGATGCGCAGAACAGAGGGGGTGAAATGTGTGGGAGGGGTAAAGGAAAGGAACGGAGGGGAAAGTGAGCGCGTGGTAGGCAGAATGGCCAACATAGCGTCTCAGCGTAAAAATGTAATTCTGAGCCGTATTGGACAATTCGACTCGTCGCGGAGCATGGAGCAGGTAGCCGACCCTTCCCCACCATACCTCCGTTCCGCGGCCGGGGCTGTGGAATAGATGGTCTTACGCGATGACTCCTAGCTGGGCATTTCAACTACTTTAAACGCATTAACATTTTTTCAACATTAATAAAAAAATGACAAATATAGTCGTGATTCCGCTGAAACGCTGATTGAGTAGACACCAAACTTAGCGCAAATCCGTTGTTTTTTAGTAACGTTGCTAAAATTTTCAGCCGGGTGAATTTATGTCATCGATATAAAGACATACAACATTAAATTACGAAATAACAGTGCATTCTAAATTCTTTTACTTAGCTAATGCATTGAATGGAATCGGACTTTGAATACCACTAGCTAAAATCTCAGTCACTGAAATAAGAAAAAAAAAGTACTTGAAGAGATAATGTCAACAATTGGCACTATGTACATGTATATTCGATGAATAAATGGGATATTGAGAACACAAAAGAGTGGAAATATAAGAATATATATTCTAGAGAGACAGAGAGAACATATATATACATATTTCATGTAAAAATTAATTGGATAATTTCCGTAATTTATAAAAGAAAGAAAATATGATACGATATGAAAATACGAATGTGATATTTTTTATGTAATATTGTAGAAAATAGTAAATACTTGTTGCAACTTTAAGTCCACATCCAAGCCATCGGCCTAAGATCCCCAAGCCGTGACCCCCTGGCGCGCGCTAAGGTCCAAAGGGACGACGCCCACTCCATAACCCACTGCGCCGAATAGCTGGGGGCATTCAAATTCATTGAAGGCATATTACAAATTTCAAAGCTGGCAACGAAAATCGTAAACCTTAGCCCGCTGGTGCCACCCTTCCACCCGCGGCAACCGGTTTTTAGAAAATAGACCCTTCCAGTCCCAAAATCGTCTACTGCGCAATGCCATAAGCTTTCGCGACGACTGTAAATACTGATATTCGTGAAAAAGGCATTTCTACTGGTAAATCTAAAGTAAAATGGGTGCCGATTTCAGCAATTAGTATTGAAAATCCAATTAATCAGCTCTGTGTCATTGGAAGTTCATTTCCAGAGGTCTTAAGGCAAAAAATGTCTTTGAAATTGACCATGTACGATGCAGGGTGGTTTTCCGTGGATTTCCATGGGAAAAACATAGCATTTTATTAGCTGGAAAATACAAAATATATGTTGTGTATATCAATATAATGGTCACATTACACTTGATGTTCATTATTCTTTTGTCCCGCATATGACTTCGGCGGATGGCGGATTCGGAGGTGGGGATTTTGCACAGTGATGAAAATGTCTTTTCTGAGAAAGATTGACCACAGTTTTCTTTGTGCTAAGATTAAAACTATCAAAAGTATTACTGGCTTATAGTCCAACCCCCAATTTTTTACCCAATTTGTGGGATGGATTAAACACCCCCAGTGTGATGAAATAGCTTGGCACTTACAAGATCCCTTACCCAGCAACAACTGCTGCATGTCACTTTATCAGTACTCTTTGAGTGGAAATAATCCTAAGCTTTTGTTAACCTATCCTCAAGGAGAACAACTAGCAGTTTGAAGTGCTATTAACTAAGATTTTTCACCTGACGATTACTTACATAAGATGATCTTGGACACCCAAACCTTCCTACTTAATACAAATGTAAGAAGGGTCTTACTTCCACTTCCCCCAAAATGTCTTATGCAATAGTTGAATGGCCCAACATAATGCCATTTGAATCATTTCCTTTGCAATAAACGTCATTATTGTTGCAAGATGCCTGAGTATTTTCCCAATAGCTATGTTGCCATTTATAAGAATGGACTTGAATGCTGCATTTTTGTAGCCTATGGGAGGTTTTTTCTATTTATAAAGTAATTAATTCTTTTGTTATAATTGCTGCTTTTCTTGTCCTGTTTATGATCTAATATGTAATTCTTTATGTTGCAGGTCGACAAGAATGAATGATCACAGCTCAAGATCTCATGCAATATTCATGATCACTGTGGAATGCAGTGATTCATGTGGTCGAATCAAGGCTGGGCGGTTAAATCTAGTGGATCTAGCTGGAAGTGAAAGACAGAGCAAATCTGGCACTACGGTGAGAAAGATTAATTTTATAATTATTTCCTTTAAATGAGGAATTTAAAATTTTATTTTTTGTATTTTTGTGAAATTGCATTGTAATGCAAAATACATCTTTTTCATGTGAGTGATCATGACCACTGTCCTTATGATGAAGAAATGCCTCTATGCAATAAGTAATCCAATACAATTACATGGGCAATGAGAGTGCAAAGCTATCATTTGTATGGTAAATTAAGTGTGCTTATTTAGTTTTTCCCTACACTAAATTACCCTGGAACTAATGGTTGATGTAAAACTTTGTCTTGAGATGTTTCTTATGTATTACTTGTGGGATAATTTTTCGGGGATAAAAGCAAGGCATCATCTTACAGTATGTGAATCAGCATTCACTGTAAACCTGATTCACATCATCTGCTCCGAAGCTCAAGGCTAACAGTCTCTTTTTTGTGTGTTCAGGGAGGTTAGTGATAGCCCCCTGAAGGTGATGAAAGATTGCATTCACCTCATAAGGTTAGAGCATTTTTGCTTTGCACCTGGAACAATAAACCCATTCAAGATTCCAGTGTCAATGCGTTTTTACAAAATCATGACTCAGGATCTTTTTATACGACACAGTTTCAGGCAATACTTTGTGGAAGTCAATCATACTGGGAGTAAAGGATTGAACACTGCAGCTTCCACTTAGATATTTATTAAACATGACCATGGTTTTGTAGCGGTGCTACATCATCAGGTGAACAGAAAGTCTAGCATAAGTGGTATATATAGTACAAAACCGTTGGGAAAAAATTGGGGGGGGGGGGGGTGGAAAGGAAGAGGTTAAAGGAGGAGAGGGGGAGGAGGGGGGTGGGGGTGGGGTGTAGTTGTTGGAGGTGAGGTGACTCAGAAAATCCAGCACAACCAAGGGGTCTAATCTGCGTCCCCTCGAGAAGGGAGTAGGGCAGCGGTTGTCTCAGTGGGTGGGTAATGGGTAAGGTAGGGAAAATGCAGGAGGGGAGAGCGTGAGGGATACAAATGGTCATTGACGAGTTGTTTTGTTGTGAGGTGACTCAGAATTTCCAACTCTTCCAAGGCGTCTAATCTCCGCCCCTTCCTCTCGAGGTGTAGGGCCTTTGGGATGAATTCGCTGTTGTGGCCTTCGTCCAGCAAATGTTTAGCGAATTGGGAGGTCTCCTTCCTATTTATGAAGCAGGCACGGTGTTCTGCTGCTCTAGTGGCAAACTTCCTCCCTGTTTGCCCGATATATATTGCTGGGCAATCCGAACACTCGAGCATGTAGACGCTGCTCTGCTGCTCTATCTTCTCCTTGTCTTTGTTGGATCCAAGTAGATTTTTAAGGGTGGTTTTATTGTAAAAGGCTGCTCTAACTGTGTCTTTAGGGAGCAGCCGCTGTATTTTCAGGGATAAATTCCCTAAAAAAGGGACTCTGCGCCATATTCTGTTGTTGTCTGGTGCGGTGGAGGTCCGGTATATTAATTCTCCTGCCATTATGTGTGCCTTGGTTGTGCTGGATTTTCTGAGTCACCTCAACTCCAACAACTGCACCCCACCCCCACCCCCCTCCTCCCCCTCTCCTCCTTTAACCTCTTCCTTTCCACCCCCCCCCCCAATTTTTTCCCAACGGTTTTGTACTATATATACCACTTATGCTAGACTTTCTGTTCACCTGATGATGTAGCACCGCTACGAAACCATGGTCGTGTTTAATAAATATCTAAGTGGAAGCTGCAGTGTTCAATCCTTTACTCCCAGCAGGATCTTTTTGATAACGAAAGCTGTCCCCTGGGAGGAGTGCTTGACTTGAAGAAAAAAATCTTAGTCTTGGCGTTGAAAATAGTAAAAAAATCTAGTTTAGAATGAATAGTTATTGATTGAGTGACCATTGTGATGGTATCATGTGACATGTGGCTGTTGGTTTATATTAAGTGCTTACCTCATAGCAAATGTTGTTGAGAAAATGTTTACCATTTTTCAGCCGATGAAAACCTACCTTCGACTTATATGTCAGTTGAGTCACTTAATATAGTGACTTATTCGGGGCCAATATTTCTGCGTATCAGCTGCATGAAATTATATGTACGTATCTCTTTTATGCATAGGCCATGGAGAATATTCTGCGACAAATGCATTAATTCTTAGCTCTTAAGTTTCATATTATGACCTACCAAAGCCAAATACTCTGATTACTTCCGCTTTGCAATATTAATCTGTTCTATAAGGCCGTTAGGATAGTACAATTATCGCCAAACAAACCTGAGTGGCCACTCAACTGTGAAACAGCGGTGAGTTCTGAGAACCATGAATTAGTAGTGAGTGTCGTGGGTAAACCTAATTTGGGTATTTGGTGACATTGATTGTTCAATCAAATTTTAAGATGGTACAGAAGTCAGTTTATTTCATCCTGGGGAGAAAAGTCTGGGTAGACTACTGTGAATGTTAAACAATGTGCTGTTTCCGACTCTTAAATTCTGTTCCTACAGACTTTTCGTATTTCCTCTGCAGCGATACTTCAAGACATCAAAATGCCATTGTGAAACTATGTTAAAGCTTATGGAGCAATGATTCTGCCATACCTAATGTTTTCATTTCTGCCTTATTAAGTGTCATTGTAATTAAATGCAGAGAGTCGATACCCTTAAAGTTACCCTACGTGCTGAGATTTTTTGGAGTTTACCTTTCCGCTGCATTGTATCAGGCATATTCATTTAACATATTTTCATATGCATGTATGTGCAGCTCAAAATGGAAAAAATAGAAACGTTAGCCAATTACAAATGAGATGTTTACTGTACTCTGTTGTTGTTTCCTTGTTTTGATGGACAGTAAAATTACTCCTATTAACACATTCAGTGCGGGAGAATTTCACATGTTGGTTGTCCGGTGACAGGAAATTTTTTTTCATCTAAATTATCTGAAAATATGTGATGTAATTTGATTAAGGTTATAGTTTTTCTCCTGAAAACCAATAAGTTTCGTTTTTATTTCAATTTTAATTTATGACCTCTTAAAGAGGCCACCCGTCATCTGCAGGAAATTTGTGTTTGCAACCCACTATGCACATTATTTTATCGTTTTTCTGTTGATGTTGTGATTCAAACTTCTTATGTCATATTTATTCAGATAGTGCACGAGAACTGATTTCCCGATGGTGCTAAGGAAATTATGCTTAAGCTTTTTCGTCTGAATATAAGTCAAATTCTTATCAATACCTTGGTAAAATTCTTTTGTTTAATTTCATTTCTTATTTTTGTGTGCTAAAAGCATTACAGAACATTTTTCCGAGTAACAGGCAACCAATTCCATGATTGTGATATTCTGTCATTGCACTATTTACAATTATTTTCATAATTTGGCTTTTGTTGTCTTAATGTTATATAGTAAGTGTGAAAAAACATTGTGCTTATCGCCCTGACTATATTTCACAAAATCAAATGTCCTCGCTGGGGAGACGAAATTCAACTAGCTAATAAAATATGAAATGTGATCCATTTGAGACAAATTAACTAAGGAAGTGCCATGAAAAAGTTTTTGTATAGTTCATACAGTAAAACCCCGCTTTTACGTCCCCGGAATTTACGTTTTCCCGTGATTTACAACATTTTCTCCTGGTCCCAAAAATGTTTGCATCATTATAATGTATTTTCATCCCGCTATTTACACTTTCAAAACCCGCCATTTACGGCATTTGAAGGCAAGAAAGATGGCGGCTGGCGCACTTCAACTGGCGGCCCTTCGAGCGTGATTAATGTTTAATGTGGATAAAATACATGCTTAACCATGACGAATGAATGCTGATTTATTTGGTTTTCTTTAAAAACAATTATTTGTTTGATAGTAGCACATTACATCGATAGCATTGCTCAAAAGTATTTATGCCGGATATTGTAATGCTTGCGATCGGGATTCTCGAATTGGTACTAATGAGCCATACCAGGGAATAGAATTATCTTCCCTGGCCGTACTAGCTGTTTAAACAGTACATTTAAATTGTAGCGGATGCCATTAATATATTTAATTAGATATTATTTGGCCAACTATTGCTTTCATTGTGGCGAAAAGTTAAAACGTATCTTGTTCTCATACTGCGCAGCGATCTTTTTCTTATTTCTCGTAACTCCCGCACTAATGCCATTCATCTTGTGTTTTTAGGTTTTTAGTTACTTCACCTTTAGTTTTATTTAATGTGCAATTACTTACGGCAATCGTGAGGAAACGTAATTTAAAATGGCAAACAAGCGTGCGAGATAATCGTTATCATTGGAAGAAAAAAATCAACATTTTGCAAAGAGAATTGACTCTAATACGGGCACTCGCGTGTCCCTGACCGAAGAACGTGATGTACCAGGTTCAACGTGGAACACAACTGTAAAAACCCGTAAATGTATAGAGAAAAGTGCTAAGGACTACGGCTCTATTGGTAAAAGGCGTAATTACATTAAATACTCCAAGTACGATGAACTTGTAGAAATATTGAAGACATTGTTTAAATCTTCCCCCGAAATAAGGCCGCATAACTGCTGCTAGAGGCGCTCGGCGCACTGATGTCTTTAAAGAATCAAATGGATGTTTACACCGTTTCAAAAGGCGATATAAATATTGTCTATAAATTAATTTTTGGTGAATCTAACAGTGTAGGTACTCTACATGGATCCTGAAACAGTTTCTCACTGGAAGTGCACAACTTTGCATAATTATGTTGATGGCTATGCCTATACGCTTAAAGACATTTTTTATGTGGACGAGACAGGTCTTTTTTTTAAATAATGCCACACAAGACCCTATAGACTTCAAAGGGGACCCTTGTCATGGGGCCAAGCTCAGCAAAGGTCGCCTTACTGTTTTATCAGGAGCTAATCCAGATGGCAGTGAGAGACTGAAGCCCTTTGTTTTTGAAAATTCCATAAATCCACGTTGCTTTAAAAACATTAAGAAAGACCTTGGCTACAACCTATGCAGCCAACACAAAGGCATGGATGACATAGACTATTGTTGAAGAACAAATGTATGCCCTTGATGCAAAGATAAATATATGTAGGTAGACACCACCTCAAATCAAGTTCAGTTAAAATATGAGAATAAGTTTATTTTTTGTTAACTTTTGTTTATTAATTTATTTATGCCTATTTGGTGACCCATCAAATAATAAACATCACCTGTTAATTAAAATAAAATTATTTAACATTAGGCTATGATTTTGCTTCTATTTCCTACAAATTACGATTACCCTCGATTTACATTTTCCCGCGATTTACACTTTTTTCCTTCATCCCCGTCAAAAGTGTAAAAGAGAGGTTTTACTGTATCAAGTAATTAGGTAATTATTACTTTCAAGATGAATTTATTGGAAATAAATAGGTTGGCCCTAAAAACAGAAAGGTACCTTTCGTAAAATGTGGGAATTCTCATTTTCTTAGTCTGCTAGCCCCCTGTATTACTTTTCATGCTTGTATGACATGTTAGCAGTATGTACCATAAACCCGCACCAAGAGCATAGGTGCAGCTTCTTCCCTA
Organism: Pyrrhosoma nymphula; assembly: GCA_963573305.1. Taxonomy (NCBI): domain Eukaryota; kingdom Metazoa; phylum Arthropoda; class Insecta; order Odonata; family Coenagrionidae; genus Pyrrhosoma; species Pyrrhosoma nymphula. The sequence continues at coordinate 77,154,020 of OY754332.1, read as the reverse complement.
TGCCATTGAAGCGTCGTCCTTGGTTATCCCTTTTTTAGACGGCCACCTCATCCGACCACCCGCCTGCCCAGCAGGAGCTGGTTTTTCCAAAGCCACTGAAAGGAATATCGTGGGATATCATGGACATATTTTATCCCCTATTTGTTCAACCCAAGGAATTTTCTTACTCCTTTCGAATAGACTTTTACTCTTTGCATACATTTGCATATTTCAAATGCAATTATTTTATGTCAAACTATCATTAACTTTCTTTGGAGATGATTCGGAGGCACATTATATTCATAATGAAAACAATACATAAATATTAATAAGTGACTTTAATAGCATTTAAAGCAATTATTTTCACTTTTTCTTTTACAATTACCTTTTTACAAGGCGATACTGCACATTATGATGCCTTACATAGACTGAACTGCACATCACTGCATATGATGATAATCAATAAGGCAAGGCCTTAGGTACAAGCCAGGCTCACCAACACATTCAGGACAGGATGTGGTGACTTTCTTCACCACCCCCTTTGAATAGCAGCTCTGGCATCTTTTCTGCTTTCTTATCTCCCCTGTTGAAAATCGAAGGTAGTTGGGATAATGCGCTTTCATTGGTTTGGGAGTTGAAGGATGCAAACTTTGTCCTGGCGAATGGGGAATCAGAGATTCAATGACTTCCAGATGGAAGTCATAAAAAGACTTCTTAGACCACTGTACTTTTGAAACAAAAATAACCATTCATAAGTAAAACCTGGAATATATGTAATCCTAACTTTCTGTACCATTTAACAGTCTTTTGCTCGCAAGCGTAATATGACATCATTTGGTCGGAGCAGTCAGCACTGCTCATGTAAATTATTTTATAATAAAATGGCCTCTGGCTTTATTTTTTTTACACCTCTTCTATTTTCAGTTTCAATTAAGTCTGATTTAAATTCGGTACTTGTTGAGAGCACTTCACGCTTGTCTTTCCATTTAAGGATGCACTCTCCCTTATTGATCCACAAGGAGGCCATGCTACCTTTAGGTAAACTTTTGCTCAATAAATCAAAGGGATTGCCTTTCCTTGTTGATCGAAATGTCCCAGTGCAATAAATCTTGTTAGCTAGCAACTCCTCACTTAGTTGTACGCTGTTATAGAAATTTCCTAGGAGCACTGAATGTCCAAGTTCTTTGAAGTCCATCAATATGTTAAGGACCACTTTATTCACATGCCCTTTTCCTCCTACCTCTTTATCTACAGCTCCTGTGTATACGATCAGTCGCAGAACTATGGTTCCGTAAGCATGAACAGTTTCACACCGTATTTATGATGCTTATTTTTCATATATTGCCGGAAGGCAAGTCGACCCTTCCGGCACCATTGATTCATCCGGGGCTAATTCTTTTTAGAGAGAATAAACTGTTTATATATGTAGATCGAATGAAGTAGTCGATAAGGGGCCTAATTTTTTATAATGCATATCCATTCCATTCATCGCCACCTCGTGCTGCAGTGAAATAAAGGGCCTGCAAAATCCCAAAGAATCTATCCCGTGTCATATTAGCATCATATTACTGGAAAAACCCGTGAAATTGAAAAGTATTATCTTTTTCCAGTAGTCAACCAGTTGATTGGTTTGAATCGTCCCTTTATGGTATAGAAGTCCCAGGAAAGCTCGAATTCGTCTCGGGATAATTTCTTCCAATCACCAATTCTACTTCGGGTGGAAATGTTTTCGGTCAACATTTTGTCTGCTGTAGCGTTTGTAGCATTAGTGACTAAATCATAGTAGCCATCATTTCCGAGAAGGTCAAAGTAGTCACGTGGACTATTCCCCTTAGGAATAACTCTCAGTCCTGGGGATCCTGTGAATAAGAGCTGCGGAATATTAGGGGGGCTGTTGATCCAAAGAACGGGTTCCGGAATAGGGGTACCTTGTGATGGAAGCAAAAGGGGTGCCGCGTGAGGGGTGGAGTCCCGTAAAATGCCCTCGGCTGTTACCATTGGTGTCTCTAAGTTCTCATCCAAGCTGCTTTCACTCTCCTCTGAGGCAGATTCACCCTCACTCCAATTAAACAGCTTGTCGTCATGGGAGAACAAATCATCCATAGCCTGTCTTTCTTCTTTTCTTCAGAGTAATCGAGCCTAGAGTCACAATGCTTTATAAATGATTCTATGTAGTTAATAAATTAGTTATTTGGAGTAAAATGTCCAAACAGTTTCAGGATTTTCAATACTTATCTATTCCTATCACAATGACTAGTGGCTAATGTAAAAAGAAATACTCTATATATTTACAGCTATATTGGTATATTTACCTGATTGAATGTGAACTCCTTAGAAGCACTGAAATCTACACTAAAGCACTATTATTCACGCGAAGGGAAGAAAACCCTCTCTTTATAGAAATTTTCTTTCTTCAAATGCCTCGGAAGCCACTAAAACTAGGTGCAAACACTTGCAGCAATCTGGTTTAAGCTCGACTGATGCTCACATGGCTTGCAACACCCCAAGTTGCCAAAAGAAACATCAGGACAAAATGTAGCAAAGCTGGCAATGCCTTGGGAACGCCGGTATTTATCTGGTTCAACTGGGGTGTCTGCACGCCAGTTCTTCACTGATTGGTTCATCCCCAGGGGTCTGATCAGCAAAATATGGGAAGGGGCAAAGGTCCTTTTTGGGGCTATGGAAGATGCATTTCCAAGTATTGGACTGGGTGTTGCCATCTTCCCTATTCATGTTGTTTGGCGTTTTGATTATTTCCACAGCTTCTCTGATGAGTCTTGGGAAATATCGCTTTTCTTTGGCCAGGAGTTCTGGTTCTTCAAAGTTGATTCTGTGACCTGGTTCCACCGTGTATTTAAATAATTTATCTTTCGCAATAACTGAATAAATGCTCTTGTAAATCATAATAATCTCAATAAATATTTTCACCCTAAAGTATAGTGAATGGTGGAAAGAAATAAAAGAAATATGAATATCTCGACATTCGTGCAAAACAAAAAGAACCCTATCCCTATGGATGTCCTGTCTGAAAAAATATTTTTAAACCTTGTAAATTAGAAATGAACACTTGCAGCAGGGTGAGTAGGGTTTCCCAGAATGCATGTAGTGATCCCTATTGAAGTTCTCAAATTTAAAAAAAACAGAAATTATGATGAGAGTTTGTGGTCTCTTAAGAGGCCACCCGTCATTCCCAAGAAACAAACATGCCCTGTTAAGAGGCCATCCGCATTGAACATGTTAAAATGGAATGTGGTGGTGTCAATCTGTCAGTTGAGTTACTTTTAGTGATGAAGAAAGTTTTTATTTCAGGGTGACAGATTGAAAGAAGCAGCAAAGATCAACCTATCACTATCAGCTTTGGGTAATGTTATATCAGCCCTGTCAACAGGCAAGAGTCAGCATGTTCCGTACCGGGATTCAAAACTCACCCGGCTTTTACAAGGTATGATTTTCTTATTGGTTCTTGCATCTGTGTGTGTGGTGAGGCATCTGATCTTTCCAAGTATATTCATTGCTAGTTTAAGTTTAGCTTGAGACCTCCTCTATTGTATAATTTGAGCCACCAGAAAATTACCCTCCTCCTGAAGATGAGAGTGAATGGAATGAGAAATATTGAATGTTGAGGGTGTCGGACATTCCTGCGGGACAATTATGAATTGATGTGGGATGTATGAAGCCAGTGTCTTTTCTAGTTCTGGGTATTTTGCACTTATACCTAATAGTCTTGTACTTTAGTTTGTTAATGGAAGTTTCTCCTTCACCTTTCTCCAGTCCTTCTTAAGTTTCTTTCACCTTCACTAATGCACGATTCAGATACACCATATTTCCTTCCTACCTCTCAATTTCCTATTTTTCAGTCTCACTTATTGTATGTAATTTTGCAATCACAGGATACAATCAAAATTTCACTTAAGAATTCATTTTTGGGGTGATGATTGTAAATTACTTTAAAATACTAAATGGGCTTTTAGAGCACTGTTGAGCTTGTTTACTCCTCTGACGCAAGACAAGGCACTGATTTAAAAATGGTACAAGCTCCGAGATTAAGACTCTTACTACAGTAGAAACTCGAAATTACGAAGTTGAAGGGACCAGAAAAATTGGCACTTCGTAATATCAAATTTCGTATGAACGAGTATCTTTCAAAATCATCGCGATGAAGCTCTTTTTTTGTTTCCTTAGATTAAGATGTACTCTTGCGATGTACTTTCATGATTTACGAAGTTATAATTCATGAAAGTATATTTAAATGTGTATTCATGCCCACAGGGTGCACTCATTGTCAGTTGAACACAACTTATTTGTCGGAGTTTTATAATTCATATTTTCGGGAATTTCAAATTTGGCGCCACCGGATAAGTTATTTTGGCATTGCAGCTGGCGGTGCGGCGTGCAGCAACTCGCGGATTGGTACTACCCCTCTTTGCTGTGACGAATTTTAACAATATTATCTGGATATACCAATTTGCAATGTTTATTGTTTACTTGCGTCATAAATTTTTACGGATGGTTCGGAAGTAAGACGAAAGCCGCGTTTCAATGGAAATCGACTTCCGTGTGTCAAGCTACCTTCGCATCAAATCGATGCATTATTCCGTTCACTCATTCGTTTTGTGATGACAAATGATTATTACCGGCAATACGAGGCTCGATTCGGGTTATCGTGATGAATGGTAAAATATCCTTTCCAGGGTATTTGGAAATTGCCTGACGAGCAGTTCTTCCATCCAGCTATCCCTCTCAATCACTCAGCCGGAAACGTTAAAGCTGTCAGATTTTAGGGTGATACCTCAGTCGGATCTGAGCAATTGGCGCGTCTAAACCGGTTTTTCCCAGAAGACCCTTCAAGAAAAAAGTTCTTCGTTCCTTATTCCTAGGCGCGACGACATTCACTTCGAGGGACTCATTCAGCGAGAAAGAGAAGGGGGTAACCCGAGAGGATCACTCCTTCACCTTATCTGTTATTATCTACCCTCATCCAGTTTCGCTTTTACCCAGGTGGCTTTCACTAGTGGGGAGGGGTTGGGCCTCCTTTCAGCGGCCTCGGCAGCCAACACTAGGTTGATACGGCCGATGATCGAACGAGGGAGCCGTTATTTCGGTCGATTCAAATTGTAACCTTACCCCGGTGGTAGCTGTGAGGTTGACTTCGCACTCCTTCATGATTTTTCCACAACCTGAAATTATGTTGCGTAGCGCCCGAGAGAGCTTTGAAACGCATGGTCACATCAATGGGATAAATAACTTAGTGCATCGGCGCATGCGAAGAGAGAAACGGAACTCAAATCTGTTTTTACTTCCTTTTATAGGAAGCATCATTCACTTTTGGAAGTGGATACCACGCCAGGAAATCCATTTTTAGACCGTTGACTTTTACATCACAATGCTAATAGATGAAGAAATTCTGTTTTCACCGTTTCGTGCAGGAAGGATGTTGCTAGAACTTATTTCATAGGGCTTGATACATACTTGTGCGTACTTTATATCAACCACATCGGAGAAAAAAATTAGTTAACTTGCCTAAAATCGATCATTTCGCGGAAATGCTACTCGGCTATGAGAAGTGATACGAAAATGAGCTATGATATAAGTTCTAGCTGCATCGTTCATCTTTCAATGCGGATACTTCTCAAGTTGGTACGCAAGTTTAATACAATTACTGTAGTCGTGTAAAGCAAAGATGTCCAGCACTTTTTTCCAGAGGCGTTCGTGCCGAGCATTGGCGCTTCTGGCAGTCCAGTGAACGGCTACGCGTCCTTGGCCTGCCTCTTACTCTCCCCGCCACCTCTCTCTCTCTCTCTCCCCCCCACCCTCGGCTCGGCGCTCATAGTTAGGGAGTCGGAGTAAAATTATATTTTTTTCTTGAGTCCACATCACATTTCATCATAAGTATCACGTTTCACTCATCGCTTTCCCACGCCCTAACTTCACAGGTGGCTTCCAAAAGTTGGGTGGGGAGGGGGGGGGCGTTGCCCGTTGGGAGTCACTTATCGGCTATGACCGCGAACCAAACGTATCACATTTCACTCATCGCATATCCGCCCTTACTTTTCAGGTGGTTTCCACTAGTTTGGATATCCTTTCGAGGACATCTTATAGACATCTTTTCGAGAGCATCAGCAGCCAACTTCCATGGTTCCAACTAGTTCCTACATCGGCCGCAACACAGGATTACCGTTATTTAGGGCGATTTTAATGGTATCCACTCCCCAGTGTGATTTTTTTTATCTGATCCAGATCCGATTTTTTAAAATGAATTAGGATATGATTTCAGTATTCAGAGAAACGTAATACCGGCGGATCTTTAGATCCGATCTGACCATCCCTAAATAGTATTTTCCCGGCGAATCAGCTTGTGTCTTAGAGGACGAACGAACAATTTAAGAGCATTTTTTGGAGCAAACGAAGTGCGTCTTATGGGCCAGGAAATACAGTAACTACAATTTTTGATGCCTGGCTAACGTTTTTCAACTTATGAACAAGTTCTCGGAACGCATCTTGTTTGTATGTCGAGGACTTACTGTACATGAGTACGTCAGTGACTTCCAACTGCTGGACGGACGCCAGACGCCCCAGCGAAACCACCCCTTTGCTATTGAAGCATTGAAAAATGAGATATCGTTCAGGTAATACATTCAGTGCATAATGTATTCGGCGACGATCATTAATTAGATGTTTAACTCTGAAAAGGAGCACCAAAAAGTTACTTTGATCCATCACTATTCGTATAAACAAGTAACTTTTTCACGTTGGGACCAAGATCCAAGGTTCGTAATTTTAAAACTTCGTTATTTCGTAATATCGCGTACTGTTACATACACTTAGATACCCTTTTGGTCGGGACCGAAGATTTTGCTTCGTAAAATCAAAATTTCGTAATTTCGAAGTTCGTATTTTCGAGTTTCTACTGTTATATGTAACAAATTCTGTAACATATCTTTGAAATACAGTAGACCCCCGCTTTATGATGCTAATCTGTTCCTCAGGACCGTTGGTAATGTGAATTCCGTCGTAAAGTGAACCAGTATACCAGTACCGGATGAGGGATCAGTTTAGTTACATCAATGCCAGTGAATTCGGTGATATGCATTAGAGTATAGGTACGAAATATGCAGTGATCAAATGAGTAAAAATATTATTTAATCAATATTAAAACTTTAACTTGGTGTAGTAAATTGTCAACACATCGAATTTCATTGCATTAATATGCTAGATGTACTGCCTCGTCTCTGTACTGCTAGCCAATCGCAGTGAATTAATAGTTAACTGTAAAGATTACGACCGCGACGGGTCCGTCAGAGGAAGTACAGGGAACAGAATTAAAAGAAATGGCGCGGTTAAGACCATACTATTTATTGCACCGATTACAACGTTACACTGCTCTACATCTCGCGATCAACTTAGAGCCGCGAAGCCTCTTGCTCTCTCGAACTCCACCTTGGCGTCACCACGTGATCGGCACTCTCCTCCCCCATTCGTCGTCGTTGCCGTGGCATGAGGCTCGCAGGTCGCTGAGGTTGCAGCAACTATGGGTGGGAATGAAGCGACCGGAAACCAAAGGAATGTGTCAGGTAAGGTGCAAGCAGAGGAAAGAACGAAGAGACCGTGGGATGCTTAGGTAGGTGCGTTGGAAAATGACAGAGGAAGTATCCGGCCTCTTACATCGCCCTCCCGCAAAACAAAATTGGACACACAGTGGACAATTTTCAAAAAACAAGAAATTGATTAAAATCGATAGGAGAAGAGGGTAAAATGGTGTATCAACAAGACAAGGATGAAATACCACAACAAGCCCAACACCCAATATAATACCATTAAACAACACACAATCCCACAATACATAATTATTTCAACCCCTCTAAGGCAGTACAGGTAATTAAAAGTTCCAACAATACATCTGCTGCATAATAAACCCAAATACTTCCCTTACATAATAAACCCAATTACTTAAGTAATTACAATTACTTCAACAAGGCAAAATGGAATACCATAACAAACTCAAGATCCCGTAAAATACTAAATCACTGCTTATTTCATGAAAACACATCATTCACTCACAAATCTTAAATGTATTTCTCAATCAGCTACTCAGAAAATACACAGCGGTCCCACAAAACCAACACACGATCACAACACACAGAATTATGCCCCACATTTCTATTTTTTATAATTATCGGGGCCGTAGGTTATATGGACTCTCGGTTTTCTCCTCTTTTACCACTCTCTCCACTGGTGCACTCACACTCACGTCTTCTTCCTCCGAGGGCGGTCCGGCTTGGGCAGTCGCTCGCGACCTTAAAAGATAGGGAGACCGCGCGGGGTGGGAGGGTGAGATAAGGATGTTGTTGCCTGCGTCGGTACTCCTGCTGTCTCCGCGGCCTTCCGCGGAATGCGCTGGCGTACGGGATGGGGAAATGGGGGAGGCAAGGGCGTTGTTATCTTCTTCGCGGCCTTCTCTGGAATGTGCGTACTCTCTCAGAGTATTGCTCTCGCTGGGCAGAGGGCTGGCCGGGGGTGCTGGTGATGTGGAGGGATGAACAACACTGGGAAAGGGAAAAGAGGGGGGACTTCCCACACGTGGACAGGGCGCACAGCTGGGTCCTTCGTCCTCCGCCGTCTGGATTTTCCGCGGTCGCCCTCGACGTCGCTCCTGGAATCTGCTAGTTGATATGGGAGGGGAGGTACCATAGTACGGTTTAAGCCTGTTTTTGTGTACAACAACATTCCGAAAGGGAAGCTTCAGCCGCACATTCGTGTCCGAGATAACCTCAATGACTTAAAATGGCCCCTTCCATGGGCAATGAAACTTTTTCACTCGGCCCGACTTAATTTGGACGTCACTCAAATACACATACTGCCCACACTCGTACTTCACATCCCTGCTTTTCTTATTATAATGGACCTCTCTCGTCTTCTGCGCGCTCCTACAACGATTATGGCACCTCGTTCTCACATCCATCAGAATTTCCCGAAGGCCCGTGACATAATCTCCGACTATTTTTTTACTCTCCCTGTCCAAACACTCGAAGGGGGTTTTCATTGGAAACCCGAATACAACCTCATGTGGTGAGTATGTTGTGCTAGTATGCGTGCTAGTGTTGTAGGCCGCCACAGCATAAGAAACCCACACATCCCAGTCATTGTTTTTAGAATTTATATGATGACTAATCATACCCGCGATTGTTCGATGGACCCTCTCTATTCTCCCATTGCATTCTGGATGGAAGGGGGTTGTGCGCAACTTCGTAATCTTTAGCAATTTGCACATATTAGTAAACAGCTCAGACATGAAGTTAGATCCCTGATCGCTCAGAAGCTTACTCGGCACACCAAATTTTAAAACCCACCTATTTACGAAAGCCTCAGCCACAGTCACTGCCGACTGGTCCATTATGGGAACCATTACCAAATAACGTGAAAAATGATCTAGTATGGAGAGGATGTACCTGTTTCCGCTCTCAGTCACTGGGAGAGGCCCGACGACATCAACCGCTACGAAATCAAAGGGCTCCTCAGCTTCAGGCAGTTTCTGTAAAGGCGCTCTCGTTCTACCGTATGGGCTACGGCGATTGCATGACACACACTCTTTCACTAACCTTACCACGTCCGCGCGCATTTTAGGCCACCAATAGAGACATTCCATTCGGTTTAAAGTCGACTGAGCACCTACGTGGCCAGACAAGGGGTGCTCATGATATTGCTTAAAAATGTCTAGTCGCACTATCTCTGGGACCACAAGTTTCAATCCATTTCGTGTATCTTTATATAAACACCCTCCCTTTTCTTCAAAGCCTCGTTGCAAACGCCACTTTCTGCACTGCTTATCATTTACTTGCATTTTTGCTACATCATCGTCAAATATAGTGTCGACACGTCTCACTTTGCGGCTCAAGCAATCCGCGTTTAAATGTTTTTTCCCAGGCTTGTGGACAACCGAATAATTATATTCGCCTAGCTTTAACGTCCACCGCATCAACCTACTAGAGGGGTCCTTCATACTAAAAAGCCATTTCAATGCGGCGTGGTCTGTCACAATTTGGAAATTTTTTCCAAATAAATAAGGCCTCCAATGATTAACACTCCAAATTATTGCTAACAGTTCTTTCTCCGTCGTGGAATAATTGGTTTCCGCAACATTTAGTTGTCGCGACGCATAGGCTACTGGGTGCTCCTCCCCCGCGACCTCTTGTGACAATACTGCCCCAATAGCGAAATTACTTGCATCGGTGGAAAGAATAAAAGGTTTACTAAAATCAGGGTACACAAGTACAGGGCTACAGGTCAGTGCATCGTTCAAAACTCCCATTGCGTCTTGGCAATCCGGTCCCCAAATGAATGCTGTTCCCTTTTTCAACAGCCTTGTAAGAGGCCTGGCCAACTCGGCGTATCGATCCACAAAGCGTCTGTAATAATTGGCCAGGCCGAGAAAAGATTGCAACTCCTTCACATTCGTTGGAGTTGGAAAGTTTTTCACGGCATCTATTTTTCCCGGGTCAGGCCGAACACCCTCTTTAGAAATTATATGGCCGAGATAATTTACCTGTTCTAGGGCAAAGTGGCACTTCTCAAATTTTAACGAAAGTCTTGATTCCCTCAATTTTTCGAAAACCCGTCTTAACCTAATTGCGTGTTCTTCTATTCCGCTGCTGAATACAATAACATCATCTAAATATACAAGACACTGTAAGGGTTTTAATCCACGAAGCACACTGTCCATCATACGCTGGAAAGTAGCAGGGGCATTACGTAAACCAAACGGCATCCTTGTGTATTCGTAGTGTCCACTCTCGACTACGAAACCAGTTTTGGGCCGGGACTCAGGGTGCATTGGTATTTGATGGTACCCGCTAGTCATATCCAAGGTCGTGAAGTATTTACACCCCCCTAAATAGTCTAGAGTATCCACGATATTTGGAATCGGATATACATCGGGTGTTGTGATAGAGTTCAACTGTCGAAAGTCTACACAAAATCTGAACTCAGGCTTCCCATCCGTGGATTTCTTAGGTACAATAACAACCGGTGATGCCCATGGGCTTTCACTAGGTGTAATTATTCCCGCCTCTAGTTGTTCTTGCACGAATTTCTCTACCAATGGCTTTTGATGATACGGCGTGCGGTATGGGCGACGATATATAGGTTTTGCGTCATTCGTAGGAATGTGGTGGTACGCGATATCTGTCGCAGGGAGATTTTCTTTTGGGCTAAATAAATCACAATACTCTTCCAGCACAGGTTTCAACACACTCACCTCATCATGCGATAGGTGGCTTAGCTTATCCGCTAAATTTAAGTTATTTATAGCATTTTTCGTCGTCCCTACATAGCCAACTCTAGTCACTTCACTCTCGCAAGCCAACCCTGTAATTAACTCCTCTAACGTAGCCAACAACGTCCCCTTCGGAAAATTCAATTCTTCTGCCCCAAAATTCGCCACCTGAAGGACCACGCAGTTATTCTCATCGACGCTACTCAAACTCCAAGCCACGGCACACCCCTCAACGTCCTTAAGTCTGGGTTCTACAATCACTTCACGACCTTCAATGGGATTCTCACTTATGATTTTCGTTTTAATCAGTTTTTCACTCCGCGGCGGCACAGATATGGCATTCACTAATCTCACCTCCACATTCTTAATAGAGTCGTCATGTCTCTTGGTGCTAATAGTCTCCTCCTTCAGGTCCCGTTTACTTTCAACCATTTGCCCTGTCAATGGCCAATTATTTTTACCAACACAGAGTCTGCCCCCTCTCACATCAATGGATGCCCCATATTTCCTCAGAAAATCTAAACCTAAGATCCCATCAAATTCTGCCAATCGTTCAACTACTTGCATTGTCATATCGTACTTCACTTTTCCCACAAAAAAGGTCACTTCTTTCTCCCTGTAATTCCACATCCTTCCCCCGGCTATGCCTAGAATTCTAACTGTAGGTGCTCTGATTTTGTCCGTTCCACACACAGCGCGCCTAATTAAGGAAATCTGAGCCCCCGTGTCTATCAGCATTTTACATTTTCTTCCGAAAATGTTGATTACCGCCACCAAATCATGTAAATCTTCCCCACTACCCACACGAGGGAGGATCACACTTACCAGGGGCCGGTTACAGCGGCTCTTCCGGCCCCGGTGCCGTTTAAATCTCCCGCATTATGAGCCCCGCTGTGGTCCCCACACTCACGTGCCAGATGATCTCCTTTTCCACATACGAAACAGCGCCTCCCTCTGTTGCACTGCCTCGATATATGCCCGGGTTGTCCGCAGTTGAAACAGGTGCGCTGGCCAGGAGCATGGAACACTCGACGGACGGGTGGTCCATCCCTTGGTCCTTCCGCTGGCCTTCTCTCAGCTTCCTGGATCCGGATGGCGTTACTGATGGCAGCATCAAAGGTCTCAGGGGCAGTTAATCGGCACTGATGGCCAACCTCCCCAGTCAGCCCACGCAGGAACGTGTTGAGTGCCCGCTGATCCGCCTCGACGCGCCGCTCAGCCACTCGTTCTGCTGGGCCCTCGGTGGAGTAGGTTCGCGCGTTAATCGCCCGCACTCGGTCGGCGAACGCCTCGATGCCCTCGCCCGGTGACATGCGAAGGTTCGATAGCATTTCCTGGAAAAACCTCGCGCTTTTCTTAGAACGGTACCGCGTCGTAACAAGGGCCTTAAAAATTTCGTACGAATCTGCCTCGCGACATTCGTCTTTGCTACGAGTGAAAACACTCGCGTCCCCGAGCATGCGTAGCTTAGCGACTCGCAGTCTATCGGCATCGGACCATCCGCCGAGCTCCGCGATTCCTTCCAACTTTGCAAAGAATGCATCGACATCCTCCTCCACTTTTCCCGAAAACTCGCCAACCGCCGTGAAATATGCGAGCTGTGGCCGAGTTTCTACCGCGGTCGCCGCGTTCCTATCCTTCATCCGCCTATTTTCCGTCTCGACCTCGCGAAGCCATTCGCTCAATTCGTCTATGGCCTGCTGGAGCTCCACCTCTCGTCCACATAAACTAATTCGGGAAGCCATGGTCTTACCTTCTGATATGTATCCCCCTCTGACAATATCCCACTTCTGACACCAATGTAAAGATTACGACCGCGACGGGTCCGTCAGAGGAAGTACAGGGAACAGAATTAAAAGAAATGGCGCGGTTAAGACCATACTATTTATTGCACCGATTACAACGTTACACTGCTCTACATCTCGCGATCAACTGAGAGCCGCGAAGCCTCTTGCTCTCTCGAACTCCACCTTGGCGTCACCACGTGATCGGCACTCTCCTCCCCCATTCGTCGTCGTTGCCGTGGCATGAGGCTCGTAGGTCGCTGAGGTTGCAGCAACTATGGGTGGGAATGAAGCGACCGGAAACCAAAGGAATGTGTCAGGTAAGGTGCAAGCAGAGGAAAGAACGAAGAGACCGTGGGATGCTTAGGTAGGTGCGTTGGAAAATGACAGAGGAAGTATCCGGCCTCTTACATAACTTCATTTTCAAGCAATGGGAAGAGAAAGTGGACTGGAAATCATTCAACTCTCATAATACCTCTGCTTACTAATCAGTGTTTTCAATTAGGAATCTTTCTTTTGGTCTCACTCCATCATCACTGCATCACAAGTACCTCAACTATACCTGAAGAAACGAATACGTAGAAAGTGGCATTGTGAGCTTATTAAAATTATGTATGCAAAATTTGGCATTGAGTTATGATAGAAATAGGCTATGTATGAATGAGAAGTAGCATATAGTAATGCATAGACGACAGATGGATCAGTCAGTAACCTTTCCATGAATAATAATTTATATGAGGATGTCTTTTGTCGCTAGCCTGTCTTCCACTCCTGAAGATCTTCCTTCTCCTTAACACATTCAGCTCCACTAAAGTCATCAGGTCTAACCCCTATGGCCAAATGTAAATTTAATGAAATCTTTTGAAAAACTTATTTAATGGTACCTTTTGCTATGTTTTAAAGTTTTGATGATATAAATAACAACATTTTAGCGTTAATTAAGTTGTGCTGACGCAGTGTCGACGCTGGCTCCCTGGTATCGCCTTTGCATGATCGGATTAATTACTTTTGTTTTTAAGTTAAATATCAGGTTGAGTTCGGCTTTGTATATCCAAGCCAACTTTAGTTGAAAGATCACAGTCCAATTACTCGAAAATATAAGTATACGACTTAGTATAATGTATTACAGTGTTGCCTATATTGGCATTTTCGCGGAAATAATGGAAAAACTATGTACCTAGGTACGTCTGCTTTGTTTCCTCAAAATATTTTTTTTCTTATCAATCATTTAACTAATAAATCTGGAAGCCAGCTAGATTTTCACTTCTTTGAACAAAATATCTCGCTGTATGGCATCAATCCTATGCGGAATGCAGAAGCTTGCTTTTTTGTGGCCCGTGCGCAGTAACCCTTTTTTGACTTGTACGAGTCTATTTCCGCGAAAGGCTCCCGCTGGGGGTTTTGGAGGAAGTGGCCATCGGTAAGGGAGAGTTCCTTCCCCTCCCATGTTCCTCCCCCAAACTTACCCTCCCCTACACTCGCCACCGTTCCTCGCATTTAGGGGCCACGAGCTTTGAAACGAGCAGTACAGAGACATGAGACCTTCTGTTTTCTCAAATGACCCCCGCCTCTCAGGGTAAGAATCCCCAAGGTTGTAGGAAGCAGCTGCAAACTGACCATTTTCACTCCAGGAAAACCCTTGTCTTTCAAAGGACCCAACCCGGCGGTACAACTGCCTAATTCCATAACAAAGACCTACCACAGAGGACAACTGTTTGCGGATGAGTGTGCAACCCAAACAACGTAGTGACATGTCTCCAATGAGGATAAGTGGTGAAGGCATTTTTACTATGGTCAGGAAAAAGCACGTGCACTCATCTTTTTATGAAGCCGCCTATGATGGAAAATCCAGTAATTTTGAAGTTATGTCCAGTTTGCTCCAACTTCACGCATATTTCATTCACATACACACTCACATACACACTCACACTCATACAAATAAATTGACACAAACAGTAAAGTTTTCAAATAATTTCAGCAGAATTTATTATTTTTCGTGAAACTTTCGAAAACATCCTTCCAAACAAAGCCCCGGCTCTCGAACACACTCCTTACAAAAGTACAATGATTCCATTCTTCTCCCTTCATCAGCACACATCCTACACCTACGGTGTAAAAATCTCTGCTTGTCATTTATTAGAGCCTTACAAGGCAAATGCACAATTTTTGTGGCTTTTTTAGGTGCTTGCAGAGGTAGATTTCTAGAACTCAGAAGAGATCTAATTACGTTTAACCTAAAATCATATAGACTAAATTTTTTACAGTATTTTTCATATAAGATAAATGAATTCGTCAGCATAATCTGAAAAATATGAATCCCCACTTTCTTATACCATCTGAGGGTTTTTCTTTTGCAGGGGTAATAAGAGAGCAATTGGTCTTGCCTGTCGACCCCTGCCATGAATTCATTGTACTTCGCCACGGGTAGGGGTAATCTTTTTTTTTAATCCTCTCCCTTTTGTCACTTCCACCATTTCACATTGGAACTCACTCGAAATGAAAAGTACTTCTCTCTTGTCTTTCCATTTTGCGACACAAACACCATTTCCACTGTATCTAGGAACAACCTCACCTTTTTTCAGTTTTTTAGTCACTACGACAGAAGGATTTTTTTTCCGGTTTCGTCGGAGGGTGCCTGTACAGTAGGTACGTTCTTTTAACAAGTTTAGCGCAAGTTTAACGCTGTTGTAATAGTTGTCCATGAATATGCTGTGGCCAACTCCCAATTTACCCTCCATCAGCTTCATTACCACACTTTGACAATGGTCATTGCCAACTTCAGTAAGAGTTCCCTTTCCAGAATATACAATGCATTGAAGTACAAGGCCAATAGGTTTGGTCAACAAGTACAATTTGACACCATATTTATGTCTCTTTCCCTTTATGTACTGCCGGAACAGTAATCACAGAAAACCATTGATTCATCCAAGGATAGTTCCCTATTTGGATAATAAATGGAATCCATTGTCTTGTTCAAATGGTTGATGAGAGGCCTTAATTTTTCAAGTCGATTCAGTGGCTCGGCTACGTTTCCATTCTCGAAGAAATGGAGTGAGCGAAGAATGGAAAGAAACCTATTTCTGCTCATGAGACGGGAAAAACAAGGGAGTTGAAATATGTAGTTCGTCCGTTTTCCAATAATCCTGCAGTCTATTCATTCTTATTGTTCCTGTATGGAACAGCAGTCCAAGAAAAATCTTAAATTCAGCTTCTGTAATAGGTTTCCACTGCCCACCCGTAAAAATTCTCTCACCGTATAGATTTGAAGATTTTAAAACCAATTCATAAGATTCCCTATTCGCCAAAAAATTGAAATCGTCTTTTGCCTCGGTGCCGAATTCACTCACTTTTAAACCTGCTTCACCGGAGAAACCAAATTGCAAATCCTCATTTGGATGCTCTGTCCATTCTTCCTCGATCTCTCCTGGTACTGGGCCTGATTTCTTCACCCTCCGAGAGGACGCAGACTTTTTGGCCGCTATGGGAACGATTTCCTCTGGTTCCTCCTCTTCATCTGCAGTATCACCTTCTCCTAAATCGGTTTCGCTCAAGCTGGAATCCCCCTCATCAGTCGACGAAATTCTTCTGAGGGATTATTCCCGGAAGATCGTTCCACTTTCCTCTTGCGTGATTGAAGTCCTGAGGGCCCAGGTTGTGCTTCTGCCATTTCCTAAATTATTCCAAGAATTTCTATTATTTGTGGAAAATTATGTAAGCTCACTTACTAGTATTATAAATAAAATGAAATTATTTATTTCAATTATCTTTGGTTATTTATTTTTACGTCATATTACAACTGTGCATAAATAAAATTAAATGTATAGTGATAGAATATTTACAGTAACGTAGGTGTTAAGATGAATATAAAACTTACCTTCTGCCACTTTCAGCACTCTGGTAAAACTCTTCCAAAAGAGAAATAAAAAAGATGTACTCCTCTAGAATGACGAGCCTGCAAGGGAGGTAGCTGCGTTCACGAACTAGGAAACTCACTGAATCTATAACCAACCTTTGTGCGCATTTGTTACAAGCAAACTGAGGAGCTGCTGTCCCTTGAAAGTTTAGAGAGACCCTGCATAACGGCACATTTATTGCCGGGCGGCATGAGTGTCGGATATACCAGGGAACTACACAAGGAAAAATAATCGGAAAAGGCTTAAACATTTTAGAGTCATCACTAGAGTAAGAAAAAAAAGTGGCACTAAAACTCGCATTTAATGTTTGATGTAAATACTTGAAAATTAAATATGGCTCGCGTGTGAAAAATAGGGCAGTCACGTTTTTTGCCCTGTACCAAATATTTTTTCGGCCATGGCCTAAGCCATGATAATACTTCTAAATCCTGTAACAAAGATGCGAAAACATTTATCTATAATAGCAGAGAAATCATCTTCTAATAGATGCTTGAATGATTCTTCGGCTTCTTTCCATTTTTAAAGTTGTAAAACCTGTGATGTGTGAGGTTGCAGATTAGGTTAAATAAAAACACCTGCCTCTCGAAATAAAAAATAAATATTAGAGTTCTTTAAAAAGTTACAACAGTTTATTTTTTATATTCTAATTCGATATTGAACACCTTTAAACAGTCAAATACATGCATAAATCCATGCCTCTTCCATTACTTTCGGAATTTAATTTCAAAAACAGAAAAATTCTTATGAAAATTCAAAAAATAATCAAAAAAAGAAACCAAAGAAACGGAATGCTCGTCGAAGCTAAACCAAGGAGCCGGCAGCTTGGCCTAAAGATACACAGAAAACCGGCTCGCAAGGGGACTCATATATCCGAGCCGCACACGTGTCGACTACGCGTCGACGCCGGCCACCGGCGCTTGGTAGCCTCCGTCGACCCGTAGTCAACGGTGGCACTGAATGTGTTAAATAAGGGTTACCATACATCCTCATTCATACGGACATGTCCGTATTTTCAACTTTAATGTAGCATCCATGCACATTTTTACGATTTCTGCTAATGTCTGCTTTTTTTTATTTTTGGGAAGTAAGATCTTTTGATTTTTGTTTTCATCTCGTATCACCAACTAGTTGTATATATTTTTATATTGATTATTGAATTACACCGTTAGCCAGGGTGTTCAGGGGCCTGGGCCGCTGCACATCCAGAGGGGCCCGGTTTTTGTGACCCCCTCTCCCCCATTCTGAAAAAATTTGTGTTAAAAACGCATATCAGGTCGTTAAGGGCTAAACGTTTGCAAATAATATATGAATGACATAAAATCTTTCGATGCGATAAACGTCTTATTTTATCTATGTTAAAATTGGGGCCCCTCGGGCCCTGGGATCCGGGTGGGAATCCCCGCCTTCCCGCCCTGGCCATGCCGCCCCTGTCATTAGTGATCTTTTGGGGTGCTTGCGATTTAGGGCTATAGCTGGCCATAGACGGCGATCGCCATGCCGTGGTGCTTTCAATTTAGCTGAATCCAGGGGCTGACATCATTTATGGCGCTTCATGGTACGCTATTTTCTCTGTACAAAAACTTAAACGAACTGTTGATAGATGACACTACTGGTGATGGGTTGGAAATAGTTCATAATTTGGCCACCAGATCGCTCTGTGACACGTGTTGATCAATCCCGTGGTGGGTGTCCTCATTTTGGGGTTTCAAAATATGGTAACCCTGCCTTATACCAAACTAGCAGCTTTGATATCATTCTCCCAGTCAAGGGCATCCGGTGGAGATTGAATAGCCGAATCACAAAAGAGGTAGCAGTGGAGGGGAGAACCTTCACTCAAAGCCCTTTTCTCGGATCAGCTGACTTGACTCTTCAGGGCTGGGTGAGTTATCGGTGGTTGTTTACTTAGGGACTCAAACCTTCTTAAAGGCATCCGCACATCGAGTTGGAGAACACAAAGCATGTAAAAAAAACACTGAGGACATAACGTACTTACTCGAGCACCCTCATTGTGTTTCTTCACTCCTGCTTGGTTTTTATTATTACTTTCTGCTTGAGTTGCACTTCAGTGGGCATGGTCACTATTGAAAGATCCCACAATAAACCAACTTGAGGCACATTTTGTTATCGAATGGTTAATGCGTTTGGA
Source organism: Pyrrhosoma nymphula (assembly GCA_963573305.1). Lineage (NCBI taxonomy): Eukaryota > Metazoa > Arthropoda > Insecta > Odonata > Coenagrionidae > Pyrrhosoma > Pyrrhosoma nymphula. The sequence goes on along the minus strand of OY754332.1, from coordinate 77,134,928 downwards.
AAAGAGACTGTTCACAGTACGAACTGCGCCCTTTGTTGACAATACCACTTCGCACTTAAGAAATACTAAGACTGATATTCACAGAACGGTTGAGTGCTCCAGTGACCCAGATGGCAGTGCGATGCAGATTCTCTTGGTATCTCGGTGCAAAGTCATAAGGGGCGTGAATTTCAATGCAAATTTAGATAAGCCATTACATTAAATCCCTATCACTCTCTGAGAACTGTTACAATATAATTCAAATTGTTTGATTGATGTGATTTATTATCTCGTGCCAGCTGTATCCATTAAGGAATCATACCACTTCATTGGTAGGTAATGCACTCTAGTAATAAGTTACTCTTCGGTGGAATTTCTCATGTTTTTCAAAGTCAGTAAGAAAAATGTTGTCTCTATAATGGCTATTGATAGCCTTAATGTGAATTATCATAGAATTGATCCTGACTATGCAAGGAGTATTGCATTATCTCATTGGCATTGATTGGTGGAAGCACTAATCACCACAGCATTTGCTCTATTTGCATAATTTCACGTATTATTAAATGTTTAAATGATTCTATGATAAAAATGCATTCCGTTAACAAATAAGGCTTAGAATGCTGAATAAATAATAAATTATGGGTGCAAAAGATCGTTGGAATGGGAAATTTTAAAGGGCGGGTGTGAAATCAGTGCCCTTTAAAATTCCTAGCATGCAGATAATAAAGTGAATCCATTGTAAAGTGAACCCATCGTAAAGCGGGGATCCACTGTATAGCTTCATGTATGTACTTGAAAGCAGCTATCTATGGCATGGCAAATGGTTGAATAGAAAGCAGCTATCTATAGTGTGGCTAATGCGTGGCAAATGTGATTCCAAAACATACTCCAATTTTGATTTAAAAAAGACTTGATGGCATCACTACTCTCTTGCGGCCTCTCACAGGATACAGAGTTGAATACATAACAGTGCTACTACATGTTGTCATATGTACGAACTATAAACGTTAAATACTTTGTTCAGTGGTGATTCTGATCTAGTCTTTGTTCATTTAATTGCTATATGCTCATCATTTGTTATACAATGATTCTTATTAATAAATAAATCGAATTTTTGGAATCAATAACAGATGGACCATGGGTTCTGAAACAATGTTGGTATGTTTACTGATGCTAAATTTTGAAGAAAAAAGTGCAATGCAAGACATTGCAACTTGTAGAAAAATTTTTGCTGCTTTCATGAATATCTGGAGGATTCATGTAAGGGATGCACCCCCTTTTTTCACCAGCGTTTTAGGAAAAAAGGTGGACGGCATACACAAGTAAATATGTACGGTACTACATACCTATTTTTTTGCAAATCAACTGTCTTTTTGTTGTGCATACCTGTGTGTTCGAAAAGCATAGGGCTATCAGCGAAATAGTGCAATGATTTTAACAGTTTTGAATGTTGGGTTAAGTTGAGCCTTTGTATTTGTGTGCTTGTTTTAGTCTTCCTGTAAAAATAAAAATAATTTAATGTAAGCATTCAAATGTAATAATGTACAGGCAGACCGTGGGATTTGATTTTCTTTCAGAAAGGTTGATGTTTATTATAACCCATGGTAATAGTTATTAGTTGAAAGAAGGGCAAGTGGGTGGGAATTAATTAGGTTTCAGTCATTCATTTGGTCTTTTAATTTACTGTTTGAATTTATTCCCACAGATTCCCTTGGTGGCAATTCAATAACTGTTATGGTTGCCAACATTGGACCAGCAAGTGTTAATCATGAAGAGACATTGACCACTCTCAGGTATGCATACAGAGCGAAGAGCATTAAAAATGTACCCCAAGTCAATGAAGATCCTAAGGATGCTCTTCTGCGGGAGTTTCAAGAAGAAATTTGTAGATTGAGGGTAAGTTTTTGTCCATTAAGCTATTCAAGTGGTAAGTTGTTAAAAAGAAACTTGTCGGCTGAGTGTAAGTTTCTGTCCATTAGGATATTCAAGTTGTAAGTTGTGAAATTGTCTTGAAATTTCAATGTTGACATGGTACTGGTTGAATTTATTGAATGAAGAAGGAGCTGCTACTCACATTTTGAATTAGTCTAAGCCCTTTTAATGGGAAGTACATCTTTAAATGTGGCACCCCAATCTACCTGAAGGCATTGTAAATTAAATGTTGAACTTAGTAGAGAAAATGTTGAAAAAGAGAAAATCAAAGTGAGAGCTGTTCAGAGGAAGGGTATTCAAAAGTGTCAGTAGGGACTACCCCCCATATATCTCCAGTATAGCAGCTGGGAGATAGATTTGAGGGCAATGTGTCAAAGAACAAATAATTGTATGACGTGGGTGAATGGTGAAATAATTGAACCCTTGGATGATTTTATTGTATCTTGGTTTGTGAAAGACTGAGGGATAGATGAAGAGGTTAAATGGTGTGTGATTGCTGGAAGGAAAGCCATAAGTATTATGTGGAACATATCAAGAAATGGGTGTGTCTATTGAAGCTGAAAGTGTTCCCCTCCTGATTTTGTATGACAACAAACCCTGGTAATGTTGGTGTGAAGGCTTCCGCGATGCGTAGAAGTTGAAGGCTGAATGCTTTTGGGTGTTACACCACGTGACAACAGTTTCGCCTGCATTCCAGCAGGCGTCTTCAGGTCGAAGTGATGATGCTGGTAATTGACGACCTTATATAGGCCCGTTGCTCAGTCTTGATTGGTTGCGTCATTCTTCCTGTTGGTGCCAATATTTCCCCGTTGTCAGTGATTAACCATGTCGACAGTTTCCACACGAAAAAGTCTCTTCCAAGTGTTGTGGAGGTGATACCCGTCTTCCCAGTTGAAATTATTCGGGTGTTTTACTCTCTGTATAGCTTCCTGAATGATTCTCGGGAAGTATCGAGATTCCCTGGCTATCACCGTGGCGTCCTCCAAGTTGATGGTGTGCCCAGGCTAGGAATAGGCATGCTCCACTATGATGAAGAATATGAAGAAACCACCATGGAAATGAAGAATAAGCAATTTCACCTCTCCGCCACAGCGGAGAGGTGGAATTGCTTATTCTTCATTGCCCGTTTGTGTTCTTGTAAGTGGCACTTTACAGCTCTTTTTGTTTGTCCTAATTATGCCGATCTGCAGCTGCACTTGATTTTGTACACTCCTTTATAGGCATGGGGTGGGATCCGATCCTTGGGTCGAGGTAGTATGTCACCCATCTTTTTTGCGCAGTTGAAACGAATGACCACGCCATATTTTTTCAACAGTCTGGCAATTTTATCCTTAGTCCTGGCCACAAAGGGAATTGTGGCATAAGCTGCAGGTTTTGGTTTCTCGGTCGTCTCAGGGGTTGTATCCGGAGGTAAACCCAGGAGTTGCCTTTCTTTCTTCACAGTCCTAAGGACCAAGTCTTTGTGGTACCCATTCTTCCCAAGAGTAGTGACCAGGTGTCGTTTCTCCGAGGGGAGTGAGTCTCTGTCCGAAAAGGGAGTATGCCTTGTGAACCAGGGTAGAGATGAGGCCCGGCTTCTGAGATGGGTGGTGGTGCGATAATGCATTCAGGTAGTGATCAGTGTGATTTGCTTTTCTGTAGACTCCGTGTCCAAGCTTGCCATTGGGTTTCTTCGTCACCATGATGTCCAGGAATGGAAGTCTGCTGTTCTTTTCTATTTCCATGGTGAATTTAATTGACTGGTGTAGACTGTTGAGATATTGTAGGATGATGGTAAGCTCCTGCTCTTCATGTGGCCAGACAGCAAATGTATCATCCACATATCTTAGCTAGAGGGTGGGTTTCTTTCGGCAGCAATCCAGGGCCCTTTTCTCAAAGTCCTCTATGAACAGGTTGGATATCACAGATGAGAGGGGGGACCCCAGGGAGGCACCTTCCGTCTGCTCATAGAAACGATTGTCCCATAAGAAGTATGGAAGCCTTCAAACCCTGGTAATATGTATCAGTTAAGCCTAAGAGAAGGCTTAATGCAGTAGGAGTGGGATACCTGAGAAGTGTTTGTGGCCAAGGTAGGATGAATAGGGTTAGGAATGAGTAGGTCATGAAAGAAAGTGGGTTGGATGCTCCAATAACAAACATATATGAAAGTAGTGTACTTTGTTGGTTTGGCCATGTTGAGAGAATGAATAAGAATGTAGTAATGAAACAGATACATGATGGTGTGGTGAATGGAGTGAGAGGGCAGGGTAGATGAAGAAAGCAATGGGTGGATGTGGTGCAAGAGACTCTGTTGTGGAGTAATATTAGGAGTCTTAAAAACAGGAGAACATGTATGAAGCAATGTACGAGGGTACCAGAACCAAAAGAGCTGTGCGAGTAGGTATACAGAAGTGCGGAGGGAATTGGTAATGAAGAGTCAGCGTCACAGGCCTATCTCAGAGAATTGAACTTTTTTACTGTGCCTACCCCGAAAGGGAACTGCGTGATGGGTATTTGTGCAATGTTAATTAATTACCTTTCTTTTCCTTTCAGACACTGTTAATTCAGAGGCAGGAGGAAGTCGCCAAGAGGCGAACTCTTTCTGCCAGTGTAAGTCAGCCATCAACCTCAGCTGTTAGTAAAAAGCGATCCCGCAAACAAAAACTTATTCCAGAAAAGAGTGAGGTTGAGTCCTCAGAAAACACAGATAACACCTCAGATAATATGATGAGTGAATTCCTCATCACTGAACTTGACTTTCTGGAGAAAGAAAGACAGCTAGTCATCAATGACTCTCAACTTATATCGGCAGTAAGTTATTATTTCAGTTTTATTTATGGCTTAACTTGAAATAATGTGATAGTTGTCAACCTGTGGTTCTATGATGACTACCCATGTGAACACTTAATGAGGATGAATCTTACCTGCTCCAGCACCTTCTAGAGCAAAATTTCATTTGTTTGATCTGTTGTTGCTTGGTGTGTCATTTTACTTCTACTCAGCTGTAAGATTAAGTACCTACTCAAACCAATTATTACTGCCAATCTTGTGTTAAACTCGATGAGTAGAAAGTCTATAATAAGTAGAGTTGTTGATAGAGCTGTTGCAATAAATGCAGAATTTTTGCTCTTTTGTTTAATAGAGGTGAGTGGATAAGTAATCTAAGGTAATTAATGAATGGGATGTGGTTTTTTCATCCTCTTTGCACCATCTGCAACTCAGTGTATCTTCAATTCCAAAGTTGTGGAGTTGCTTCTTCTCTTGATAATGGGTTTTTAACAGCCCTCTGTTGTTCTCAATTTGTTTCAATCTAATGATTGAAGGTTTCTTGCATAACTAGAATATGGTCTGTCAATGAGCCTTCTAGTTTACCTCAGACCTAGGGCTGATATCCTGATGTCAAGTTGCTGGGCTCTAAGCTGACCACTTGACCTCAGACTTCAGTACAAGTGTGGTTGTTTCTGTCGGGTCTGGCTAATGGGATGACTCTATTTTTTTCGCTAGCTCATCTATGGTTTCATTTCTGGTAATGGTTTTTTGCCCCGGTACCCAGAAGAGCTCGACTTTGTTCTGTTGATCTAAAGCACTGGGCTTCTTTTGACACTCCAGCTATAGTCTGGATTTGTCCCTTGGAGAGTTAAGAGCTTTTAATTCTGCGGGACCATGCAAATGTGCATGGAATCTTAGGTCCCTGTCTCTTTGATGGCTAGTATACATGCTAAGGTGGCATACACCTCTTTTCCCAGAGGGATTGATTACGTAGTATCGGGTACATCTCTCTGCCTTGTTCTCGATCTTGGAAACATCTGCGTGACATACATTGACCCCGTGATGACTCCACTACTGCCCCATACTTTTCATGATGGGTAATAGATTTTGTAGTGGGGGCATTTGAGTTGAAGGTAGCAACCATTTTGTCTCATCCCATCTCGAAGATGGGATTTAACCTCTTGAGTTTTGTCCAGAGCTTTCTGTGACTGGAGATAATTCATTTGTCATACCACTGACTTGTGTGCTTAAGGCTCAAGCCTAGGTGCTTTATCACTTGGTGTGATTGATGTGAAAATTTTGCATGTGACAAAGCTACTTTTAGCTTTAAAATTCATTGATGCAGCAATGAGAAAAATGGCAAAGTGCTTCAACACATGTTAAGCAAGAATCAGAATGCACCAGTATGATGAGATCTTTGAATGAGATCACATAAAAATACCGTATACAGTAAAACCTCTTTTGAACGATCCTCTATACAAGACAAGCCCTCTGTGCAAAGAAGTAAATTTCAGGTCCCGATTTTTCTCCCATATGTTACATGTATTCTCACTCTCTTTTGAACAAACCTCCTCTCAACGAAAATTTCTGTAGAACAAAACGATTTTTGGTCCCAGTAATGACTTTAAACCTCTCTACTACAAAATTTAAGAACTAACTGAGACACTATCCATTTCTGGTACCTACATACGTGACTTGCAATCGCATGGAAGCGCGGATAGAAGTGGTCAATTAGATCGATTAATCACAATCTATTCATCTATATTCATAGTTGAAAGCATGGAGTTAAATAAGGAAGTCTAACAATCTTAATCTCATCCACTTTGCAAATTAATTTTAATAATGACATTACCTATGGATTACTTATTTGCGTTATGTTGTTCCTTCGTTGATGCTTCCATTTTCTGTGAATGGGGGAAATATTTCATTGATTACAACCACTGGGACAAGTTTGTGAGTCTCGAAGTAACTGTCAACGTAACAATACTTCGTAGTAATACATACATATACCGTATAAACTCATGTAAGAGGCGCACCTTATTTCCCAGAAAACGCAGCCAAAAATGAGGGTGCGCCTCTTACACGAATCTGTCCGTTGCAAAATTCCTTCACCCGAGTTTGAAGGCTAATATCTCAGAGATGGCTCAATCGATTTTAAAATGAAGTACATCAAATTAAAGCTTGTCTATTTCTGCGTTTATTGACTGTGTACAAAACATTTTACGGTTTATATCGATTTCAGTGTGTGCTTAAAAACAGAATTTTAGCGCATTTTCCCGGGTACCGGACGGATGCATCGCATTTACGGCTTCGTAATAACAACTCGGATCAAATTATCGAAATTTCCTTTACAAATATTATAGCAAAGATCTTTCCTAACAGCTATATGAAGTTTCATATTATTTAATGCATTAGTATTTTAGTTATAGATGCAAATGCACGGATCCGTTATTTTCCGTTCCGCGCATCTCTGAAAACCGCCGTTTAGACCACCTTCAAGCTCTCGAGTTCATCATCATGAATCCATTTATAAAATCTTAAAGGAATTCGTTGGTTAATCAATATTGATTAACATTTATTTTGGACGCGTTCAACTGCCAGGAGCATTCGCGGAAGAGAAAGGGAGAGGCTCGCGCTGTTGCCCAGTCAGAGGGCTATCCGTAAGGCGCGCGAGGGAGTCTACTACAAGCATTACCTGCGGGGGAAAACCAGTTGTCTTTTCTCTGTGCATGAGTCATTTGGACTTGGTAAATAGTGGCATAAAGGGTGACGCGGCATTCGGGCACGCAGGCGTTCTTCCGCGTTGTCTTGTAGAGGAACGCCCGAAAGCCGTTACCAATATGGAGAAACGCTGCGGAAACCTCAGATCCAAGTGAATACTTACCTCCGGGGTCTATATATGCCTATGAAAAATGCCGCGTAAATTATAAGAGAATATCGCAAGCGGAAGGCTTTGAAAATAGCCGAAAGTTCGCAGTTAGGCCCGCAAAACCTCGCAATAGAAGAAAAAAAAAACTCAAAATTTTTTCTTCAACTTCGACGCATAAAAAGAGGGGTGCGCCTCTTACACGGGTGCGCCTCTTACACGCATTTATACGGTACACAGAAAACACTCACTTTCTGTATACAATACAAGATCAATGCCAAAATTCAAATGCAAATTCTCCATATTAGGCTTTAAAAAATTATAAAACTGCCAATAACTTATCGATAATTTAAGCTGCATACAGCACATTTGTCTTTTTTTTAATTTTATGGCATATGTCCCGCTGTACCCACAGGATCTAATGCAACTTTTAACATCAGCAACTGTTACATATCATTGGAACCATAAGAGGAAATCGCGAGTCATTGCCGTCGTAGAACAACAATGGATACCTAAATTGAATTTGCCATTTCCTTAAGATAAGATTTGCCATTTTATTATAGTTAAGGAGAAGGATTTGAGGAATGGAATATTAACTAGACACAGTCGTACGAAGCGTGTATTTGAGCCGCCATCATAGTCATGTCCACAAAGATACTAATGGTTCATCCCCAGGATCTCCAGTTTGTCATCGATGGCTTCTTTAATCAAAGCACCAGTAATTGACTTCACCTCAGTAAACCCTAGGATAATTCTTCTTAAATTACAAAAGTGTCTGTGTCAATGCACCAAATACAAATGTCATGTGTTCTTTAGTGGTGATCTGTGTGGTTTATCACACATAATGGTAAAAACTTTAGTCTTTTTCACATTCCTCGATATTGAGGAGCGCACAACTTCACTAATACAATGTATGACTTTGTTTTGGACTGTATTACTTATCATAGAACTACAGTAAAACCTTGTCAATTCGAAATTCAAGGGACCAAAAAAATTGGACTTCGAATTATCCGGGTTCGAACTAAATGTACTTTCCAAAAATTAACGGAAAATGTCCCGTATTTTCCGAGATAATCACCGTACTGCTATATTTTTTAATCAAAAGGCAAAGAATATGCCCTAAAATGAGGAGTTAATGGACGAACTTCTTCACGTTTATCAGATCCAAGTTAAAGTTGGAGAAGTGTGCACTATCAGACGTGATCATGCGGAAAATAAAAACAAATTGAATGATTTTGGGCATATGTCCAGTGATATCACATTCGGTATATTTTTCAGGTTACCAAAATTTTTGTGGTAGATCTATAAATTTACTGGCCTGCTCTCAGCCCATTTCCCCCAAGACTTTTCTAACATGAAGAACTGCTGCATCATCATCCTTGCCCAGCGAAAGTCCCTTATCAGTTACGACCACGAACCAAAAGTATAACATTTCACTCATCGCTTCCCCATCCCCTTCTCTTCTCACTGTCAGGTGGCTTCCAATAGGGGAGGGGCTTGGAAGAGGAGAGAGAAGGGTAGGGGTGGAGTATCATATCAAGGTCGGCGACGACCCTAAAATCCCTTAGTCCTCCGAAAGAAGCTCGAGGGAACCCAAGAAAAAAATCGAAGACGCAATGTTGGACATACACCACACAGAAGTAGTCCCTATATAAATTTCAGGCTTGACTTCATGGAAGTCATAGATATCCATTTAGAATAAAAAACACTTTGTACTTTTCCACACCCAGTGTGGAAAAGTACAAAGTTCTTTATTCAAAATGGATAGTCCCTATATCTTCTGCCTTCCTTACCTCGTGATTCACTTTCAAATTTTGGGAGATGGGACAAGAGTAGATGGGAAAAGCGAAAACAAAGCTGATAACCATGACTCGTCAGCGATTCGGGGCATACAAAAGAATCTGGGGAAGCACGCGAAGTGAGATGGGAGGAGCGGCTACCAAATGATGAAAGTGCTAATGCAGGGAAAATGGGTAAATGATATCACACCATCCGGAAAATACTACTCCACTATGCCTGGCGATCTTACAGTTATCATTCGAGGAGGGGAGGCTCGGAAGAAAGAGTGGGGAAAGCATTACAATTACAGGAATTGTAGTCATGGCGCGAAAGCCCAAAAAAAAACCCAAGGACGGAGCGGCTGAGTTGTGTATCAAGGGATATTTGTTTGAGTGTAAACAGCTACTGGCACGCGGCGCTCTGTAAGCATAAGCAAAAGTTCAAAATAACTTGGCAACACTTAAAAGTAACTTATGCTCAAGAAAGCAATGCCAAAATCACAATGACTTTGAAATAAGCACTACTATCGGCACAAAAAAGGAAGAACGCTGAACTTGATTTGAGGCACGTGCGGCCAGGAGTTTCACCATTGCCAACTGCGCAAAATGGTAGTGTACATTGCCGTGGGGCGATTTTCTTCTTTGTGGTTTATTTTAAGTAAGAGGAAGAATATCGAAATTTCCTTCATGAAAAGTTTTGCAATATTGTTTCCATAATGCTTAAGAAATTGAAATTGAAAGGTAGCTTTCGGCCATTTAAAAAATCGAAGAATGGGTAAAATTTAATTTTAAAATAAAATTTATAATACAAATATAATAATATTATTTATGATGTTGTTCTCTTCATAAAAAAATAATGAAGTGCATGAATCAAATATTTTGGCCGTGATGAGATGAAGAAGACAACTGTTTCACTGTTCTCCCAGTTTTTCGCATGTTTTTCTTCGCCCTTTCGACCATAGAAGCTAAATGTTTACATTTAAATACTTTTCAATGAATGCATTTTGTAGTCAAATTAACAAGGAGTAAAATGATATATTACACAACTCTATGGAGCTCTGGCGGAATTTCATACAAATGCTTTAAGTTCAGCATTCCACCTTTTTTGTGCCGATAGTAACTAACCATCAAAGTGCACTGCCCCTGTGAATCGTTTCAAAATAAATGATATGGTAGGACGTCATGGGACGAAATTCAACTTTGAGTTACATACAGTGGAAGCCCGGTTTAACGAGTGCTCATAATCCCTCGGAAATCACTCGCTAAATCGAGCGCTTGTTGTATCCGAAAGTGTTGAATAAATCCACCTAATTCTCTTAGTCGTTCGTATTTACCGTTTTTCTTTTGTTTTCATGGTATTTGACGAAGGTAAACAGCAAAAAAAGTCGTTTCAGGCAAAATCTGGTGGAATATCAACTAATTTTAAGAAAGAAACAGGACATTTTCCATTACATAAAATATTAATTCCTCCAGTTTCGGTGTTTTTCTTCCAGTTCTTCTATTTTTCGATCGCCGAAGAAAGCTGTAAAGACACCGTAACTATTCGGAATTAAAATATTAGGTATACTGTAGTTTTTGGATAATTTTGCGAATATGTCATGACGATAATATCAACTTTGTTGAGTTTTCGAATGTTAACCAGTACGTCCATCAGTTGGGAAAATTGGCCTGAAGGTTCACTGAAATACGGCATGTACCGGTGGTAGAAGATATTTATCGTATAGTCACCTATTCCTAGCAGTTTCTATGATTCAAATTCAATTATCTACCGCAAATTAGTGTCATCGAGTATTTATTTACACTAGAAAAGAAAATAACCTCAGTCGATTGGCTAGCACATCATGTTTCGTGCAAGTGTAGTCAGCTTTCGCCTTTAACATCGGACCGTTTATGGGCAGTCCTGCAGACCTTTGCTGACAAAACCACTTGAATGGTGCAGATTCCATTTGAGGATGTTTCCCATACCGCAAATATTTTTGGCTGCTAGGTTGTCCTAGTTCGGTCACTGCTGCACGAATTTTATCTTTGTTCTTTAATATTGTGAACAACGTAGATGACGACACACCAAACCACCTCCCGATATCAGTCTTTGAAGACCTGTTACTTTTGCACTCGTCTATAATTTTAATTTTGGTTTTAAGGTCCAAAGATTTACGTTTTTTGGACATGATGCTGCCGCACAAACCACATGAGACAACTCAGCCCCTCCGACCGTGAAAACTCCGCCCCTCCGACCGAGTAAACTCCGCCCCTCCGACCGAGTAAACTCCGCCCCTCCGACCGAGTAAACTCCGCCCCTCCGACCGAGTAAACTCCACCCCTCCGACCGAGTAAACTCCGCCCCTCCGACCGAGTAAACTCAGCCCCTCTGACCGAGAAAACACCGCCCCTCCGACCGAGTAAACTCTGCCCCTCCGACCGAGTAAACTCCAACCCTTACCTACATCACAACTCTCTGCTGCCGTGTGATTGGGCGCATCGAGTTGACGGAATGGTTTGAGTTTTTCAATCGCTCCGACAGATCGCTCTCATTCTGCTGAATGTTCCCTCTTCTACTCTCAACTTGCTTGTCGTCTACCCACTACCTTCTCACTGATGACTGGGCCTAACAAAAGAAGAATGTAAAATGGGAGCGCGCACAGCGTACTCTAGGCCGTAAATCACAAATTTTTGGACATAACTTGCTTTAGGTGTTGCAGATATGGCTCACATCTTGAATATTTAGTTTAATTAACAGATAATACAAAACAAAATAGTTAATTTTTGCTAGGTGGTGCGTCGCCCTCGAGAGATATCTGTCGTAATACCGAGCGTATACTGTGGAAGGAACTTTTTGGCCTCGCTATATCCACTTTATTTTACATGTAAAACATAGGCCTTTTGGCAGTACAAAGACAATCACTCGCTAAAACGGGATTCTCGCTATAAGCCGTACTCACTATACCGGGCTTCCACTGTATTAAGCATATTTCGAATTATCCATACCATCAAGTATGCAATTTCCTATTCCGTTTGCCGGGGACTGCTCACAACTTCAAATTAATCGATATATCGAATTAAGAGAGTACGAACTAACGGGGGTTTACTGTATTTCACTCGCAAGTACTGAAATGATGTTTTAGCTCTTCATCTCCAGCATCCATGTGAAAAGTCAAAAGGACCTGAAACACTCCATGTTTTCCCGTTATCCGGTCATCGTTTTTTTAATTCTTTTAACTCAGAAATTAAACTGTGATTATGATGAACTTGTTTGGGTGGATTATATATAGCACTTAGGAGTACAGTTTTTATAATAGGCCTCAAACATTTTTGATTTACTTCATAAATTAAAGATTTATTGGTATTAAGAACAACAGCAATACTTTTTATTTACTTTATTCCAAAAATTTGGTGAATTCACTAGCTGTTTCCATTGGAAACCTATGATAGTTCAAGTTTTCATGGTAACGAAGGCCTTAAGAGCCTTTTTGTATTTGATTAATGGTTCTTTTACCATAATTTAGAAGTAAAGTGAAAGTAGTGGAACACAACCAAACTGTGGACTTCCTAATCGGTAGTCAAACTGTTGATACTTGATTTTGATTGAACTGTTGATTTTTATTGGAAAATTTAAGCCTTTCAGCTGTCTGAGTGACTTATTAATTTAAAGATTTTATCTTTAGCGTAATGTTAAAGGGGCAGAGATGAAGCCATTAATGACATTTTGACACCATAACTCCATGACTGTGACGTGACACCATGACATGACTTAGCAGATGGGGTGAATTAAAATTATTTTGAAGAATGGAAAGCTGTATTTGTACCTGGGAACCAATTCCTATGCTAGAAGAATCAAACGAAAAACACAGTGCAAAATCCACCACATATCATTTCTCTGTATTACAGCCAGTTATATTGGTTAAGCCACTCATGCTTTGGTTTTGCTTCCCTTTTAATTGGGAAGGAAAAGAAAAATTTGCTAGGGGTTTCCAGGTATCTTTTGAAATTTTTAGCATATCTTCATCACTTTGGGGTCTTTTAACAGCCCTTCCTGTATCAAATGGATCATGCCTTGCTTCAGTCATTTCTGATCTATCCTCCCCGGAATTAAATATGAGATTCCCGAAATCAACCACCTGATAACCACTCCCCATCGAAACCACGAAACCAACCACTCCCCATCCCATCAGACGGTCACCCATAATTCATTCACATTGGTACTTAAGCAGTAAACAATTTTCTTAATACTTTCAATGCCAATAATATGCTTGTGGCATGTTTTGGTTTGAAATATGAAAAGTGATGATGTGGTTTTGCTGTAAAAGTAAAATGAAACAGATGCACAAGTCTCGGATGGTTCTAATTCTCTAGCACAAGCAACATCAGGTGCTTTAAGAGGTTTCTTGGCACTGTGCTTAGATTTTCTGAAATACCGTATAAACGCGTGTAAGAGGCGCACCCGTGTAAGGGCGCACCCCTCATTTTATGCGTCGAAGTTGAAGAAAAAATTTTGAGTTTTTTTTTCTTCTATTGCGAGGTTTTGCGGGCCTAACTGCGAACTATCGGCCATTTTCAAAGCCTTCCGCTTGCGATATTCTCTTATAATTTACGCAGCATTTTTCATACCCCGGAGGTAAGTATTCACTTGGATCTGATATTTCCGCGGCGTTTCTCTATCTTGGTAACGGCTTTCGGGCGTTCCTCTACAAGACAATGCGGAGGAACGCCCGAAAGCCGTTACCAATATAAAGTATTCACTTGTAGCATAGGCATACAATGCTTACATTGTTTATTGCCCTTTGGAATGAGTGGAGTAATTGATATTCATTAAAACAAAACAAATCCGATCTCGCTACAATTCCTGTTTAGTTGGTAAGTGCGGACAATCGCACCTCTCCCTTTCTCTTCCGTGCATGCTCCTGGCAGTTGAACGTGCTCTTTTTCCAAAATAAATGTCAATCGATATTGATTAACCAACGAATTCCTTTAAGATTTTATAAGTGGATTCATGATGATGAACTCGAGAGCTTGAAGGTCCAAACGGCGGTTTTCAGGGATGCGCGGAACGGAAAATAACGGATCCGTGCATTTGCATCTATAACTAAAATACTAATGCATTAAATAATATGAAATTTCGTATAGCTGTTAGGAAAGATCTCTGCTACAATATTTGTAAAGGAAATTTCGATATCTTGATCCTTGTTGTTATTATGAAGCCGTAAATGCGATGCATCCGTCCGGTACCCGGGAAAATGTGCTAAAATTCTGTTTTTAAGCACACACTGAAATCGATATAAACGGCAAAATGTTTTGTACACCATCAATAAACGCAGAAATAAACAAGCTTTAATTTGATGTACTTCATTTTAAAATCGATTGCGCCATCTCTGAGATATTAGTCTTCAAACTCGGGTGACGGAATTTTGCAACGGACAGATTCGTGTAAGAGGCGCACCCTCATTTTCAGCTGCGATTTCTGGGAAAAAAGGTGCGCCTCTTACACGAGTTTATACGGTAATCTGTTCACCTGCGCTTAATTGAGGCAGCAGTACACTTCTTCCAAACACTAACATTAAATTTGCTGCAAAACTTCACACCATGACTCACGACTTGATTATGCAATGATAGTGGTTGAATCACTACTCTTGTAAGCCCATCGGAGCAGTTTTCACTGACAGCAGGTGGAGGGGTTGCAATGTTCCACTTGTTCAATGCAGGGGAGTAAGGATAGTGAGAGCCGAGTGCCACTCACATGGCTCAAATCATTCATTTTACATTCTTGATTAGTGTGAGAAATAAATTATGCATCCAATGAAAAAGCAATTTTCATTGCCGAAAACACATAAGTAACATGAATATTTTAGGATTAGGTTGTAAGTTCTTCGCCACTGTTTTTCGGTTAATGAAATTCGGTTGAAATATAGTGCAATCTATATTGTTGTGTGTTTCAAAATGACAGAATCTGTCCAAATAAAGTTTGAAACCGTCAAAAATGTAAATTTTCCTGAAGCCTATGTGTCTAGTGTAATTTAGGACCCAATTGCCACCAAATTGGGTCTCAAATTTATTATTGCCCCCCTTGGCTCGGCTCGAGAGCTCAAAATAAAAAAAAGCCAAGCAGAAGACCTTGCTCAAGGTACATACTGATAAGGATATGGCCATGGATGCTTCTATCAAAGCAAGGAAACATATGGGTTATCAGAGGAACTGATAACCCATTAAATGTGGGGGGAGCTAGTGTGAGAGAAAGGTGAAAGAATGAAGAAGTTCTTAAGAAACTACACTGTGGAAAACAAGCAATGCACTTTAGGAAGTGTTTTTGGCCAGTGCTTGAGAAAGAACTTTACGATTGGGTCATTTGTGAAAGGTCGAAAGGAATGAGACTCTCAACTACGTCAGTTTTACTACAAGCAAAGCAAATTGCACGAGAAAAAAATAAAGTGGACTTAAAAGCATATCCATCCTGGGGATTCAGATTTATGAAGCGTAATAATTTAAGTGTTCATACCTCAACGACCATTGGCCAGAAACTACCTGTAGACTGGGAGGCTAAGGTGGTAAAATTTAGACAATTTGTAAAGGAGAGAATTTCCAGAGTTGATTGAGTGGAAAACATGGATGAAGTGCCAGTAAGTTTTGACATTCCAATTGCGTGAACAGTGATCTCAAGGCCCAAAAGAATTGTTCATTACTACTACGGGACATGAAGAGTCTAATTTCACCATTGTATTGTGTGTAACTTCCGATTGTTCCAAGCTACCTCCAATTTACTACAAGCAAAGCAAATTGCACGAGAAAAAAACATAGTGGACTTAAAAGCATATCCATCCTGGGGATTCAGATTTATGAAGCGTAATAATTTCATGTTCATACCTCAACGACCAGAGGTAACCGAAAAAACTAGAGGTCATTTTAACCGGTCATTTTCGCAGGTCTGTAGATACATATTCAAAAGGAAAACAATTCCAAAGGGGCACTTTCCCAAAGACATTATTTTAACCGCAAATGAAAATGGCTGGATGAATACAGAAATGATGAAAATCTGGGTTGACGATGTTTGGAATAAGCGTAAGCATGCATTTTTTGTTCATAATAATGTTGTGTCATTTGTTTCTAAGTTTTATTTTCAATAAAACAAGATTTCCATTGTATAGTCTGCACTATCATTTCTGTCATTTTTCCATATTAATTTTATAGATAATGCACGCGTTATCTACCAGAAAATACGGTACTAATTTTCCTCCACCAGTTCCACCACCTGGTAGTTGGAGGTGACTAAGCCTGATATCGTTCTCCTTGGCCATGTCATACGATGTTTGTGGTTGACTTTTCAGCTCTGTCTGAAACAAACAAACCGTGAAAGAGATAGAAAAACGGGCTAAATATCAAGACCTAGTTTTGGAACTTGGGAAAATGTACCTCGGATACTCCGTGAGGCTAGTCGACCTCATTAAAGGTGTGCTTGGTGGAGTTGTGGGCTCACTGCTTAATAGCATCATAGTGGAATGTTGCAAATTTAACAACATAATAATAAAGCACATAATAAAATTGTTTATAGTGGCTAGTAAAATATTTTTCCAAAATCTTGAGTTTTATTTTGTATATATGTATACATGTTTTGTATATATGTTATACATATCGTGTTACGCCTTGCCACTGCAACTATTCCTCTGGACCTCCCCACCCCCACCACGTTGTAACATGAGCTGCCCTTCCCTAGTTTATACTCTGGTGGAAATGAAATTGCTGGAGAAGAATCTGGTTGCAAGTTACGAACTTTGAAATAGTTTAACACACTTAGGATGAAGCAGTGTAAAACAATACCTATATGTAATTATAAAAGGTTTTTTTAGCTTTACTTGCTAATGTGTATATATTTTTCTTTTCAGGAAAAAGAAATGCTCCTGGCTGAGCTTGAGGAGAAATCAGCTCAGCTGAAGCAGGAGAGAACTCTTAGTCAGTCTCTTATGTCCAAAATCAATTCACTAGAGAGCCAATTACTGCGTGGTGGTAAAAACATCATTGACCACACAAATGAACAAGAGCGTGCCCTTGAACAACAAAGGGCAGAAATAGCCGAACAGAAGGTGAGATTTGTGACTAAATGGATTTTATTTCTGTGCAAATGCAGTTAAACTTCTCAGTAGCGGATATGTTTGGGACCGTAAAAATCGGTGACATGGGGCCGGAATCACAACATGTGTCTCTATGCAATAACTACATCGGTAAATTATAATATGAAGGCATTAACATGCTTATTGAAACATTTTTTAATATTGAAAAGTAAAAGTTTTTATTCATAAAATTTTAATAAAAATTGTGGAATGAAGCAATAATGTATTTTTCATCCATAAAGCAACTATTAGCATCATCACCATCAAAATCCATGGCACCTTCCTCAGCCTCTTTTCGAGCTTTCTCAATGATAGAACCCAGCGAGTAATACTGTCTGGTTTCATGGTATTACTAATACAAGGTAGGTCATTCCCGTGACCAAAATAAGGCTGTTTTGCGCATGACCTCACGCGGATTGCAGCGGTAGCAGCAGACGACTCGCTAGATATATGGAGCTAAGAAAACCGTGATTTATATCTTTATTTTCGGTAACAGGGACAGTAAAGAATATCACTACCGTAAATTTTTGGGTTAGGAGAAACATTAAATACTACTTAAATCTCACATTAGTAATATTTGGATGAAAATCTATGGACTCAATGTTAAAGAATTGTTCGTGAACTACTGATGAGTATAAATGCTACCGAATAAACATTGAAGCCACGTTCTTGAGGCAGTAAATATACATGCGACTGATTGTGAACGAGGATTCTTGGTATTTAATAATGCGTAGAAGTAGGGAGCATTAGCAACCTACTTACCGAATTGAAATTTTTTATTCCAACGCAAGTTAGCGAAATACCAGGAATGTTGCAGTTCAATCACCAAACTTCTCAAGTTCAAAAATGTACCTCTGCATGGTAGTGTACGTCATTTCACTTTTCTTCATCATTGCATTAATACCTATTTGACAATCACATAAGCAACTGATTAAAACATTAAAAAATTAATCCCGATCTCAACTTAGCTTTAAGAAGTCAAAGTGTCGAACGTCTAGAAAATTTTTATTCTACCATACCGTCATAATTATGAACTTTTGACAATAAAGAGCCAGTAGATCTTATTTTTATGTAGTTATCAGCAGGGATTAGCGATGATCAACTTTCAGTTCCAGTTTTAATGAAATTTTTTTACCAGAAATTACTATTTAATTTAGTTTATATAGAATCTTCAAACCACGGATTTCTGCTCAGATTAGACAGGGGCTGTTTACTCCCAATAGTCATTTTATTATTATACATTAAGTTACGTTAACGTATTAGGTTATCTAAGTCACATATTAACACCCACAACCAACAAAAAGCCAATTCTTCACTAAGTTTGCTACTGTAAATTTTAAAATTGTACCGGACAATTGGATTTTTGTAATTTTTACAATTGAACATTATGCAATTCTGAAAAAAAAATACTTTAAAAGGGGATTTTTCCAAGCAAGATTTAACATCACAAAAAATACTCTAATAATTTGTAGTGAACAATGATTATTTAATGGGAAAATTGTTCTCTCTGTCATCATCATTGGTACATACAGTAAAACCTCTCTTTTACACTTTTGACGGGGATGAAGGAAAAAAGTGTAAATCGCGGGAAAATGTAAATCGAGGGAAATCATAATTTGCAGGAAATAGAAGCAAAATCTTAACCTAATGTTAAATAATTTTATTTAAATTAACAGGAGATGTTTAATATTTGATGGTTCACCAAATAGACATAAATAAATGAATAAACAAAAGTTAACAAAAAATAAAAGTATTCTCATATTTTAACTTAACTTGATTTGAGGTGGTGTCTACCTACATATATTTATCTTTGCATCAAGGGCATAAATGTTTTCTTCAACAATAGTCTATGTCATCCACGCCTTTGTGTTGTAGCCAAGGTCTTTCTTAATGTTTTTAATGCAATGTGGATTTTTGGACTTTTCAAAAACAAAGGGCTTCAGTCTCACACTGTCATCTGGATTAGCTCCTAATAAAACAGTAAGGCAACCTTTGCTGAGCTTGGAATCATGACAGGGGTCCCCTTTGAAGTCTATAGGGTCTTGTGTGTGGCATTATAAAAAAAAGACCTGTCTCGTCCACATTAAAAATTGATTATTTCGGGGGAAGATTGAAAAAATTTCTTCAATATTTCTTCAAGTTCATCATACTTGGAGTATTTAATGAATTTACGCCTTTTTCCAATACGGCCGCATTCCTTAGCACTTTTCTTTATACATTTACGGGTTTTTACAGTTGTGTTCCACGTTGAACCTGGTATATCAAGTTCTTAGGTCAGGGACACGCGAGTGCCCGTATTAGAGTCAATTCTCTTTGCAAAATGTTGATTTTTTTCTTCAAATGATAACGATTATCTCGCACGCTTGTTTGCCATTTTAAAATACGTTTCCTCACGATTGTCGTAAGTAATTGCTCATTAAATAAAACTAAAGGTGAAGTAACTAAAAACACAAGATGAATGGCATTAGTGCGTGAGTTACGCGAAATAAGAAAAAGATCGCTGCGAAGCATGAGAACAAGAGCTAACATACGTTTTAACTTTTCGCCACAATGACAGCGGTAGTTGGCCAAATACATCTAATTAATTATATTTATGGCATCCGCTACAAATTTAAATGAACTGTTTAAACATCTAGTACGGCCAGGGAAGAGAATTCTATTACCTGGTATGAGCCTTAGTACGAGAATCCCGATCGCGAGCATTACAATCAAGGAGTCTATATTAATTCTATTATTCATGATTACAATATTCGGCATAAATACTTAATAAACAGCAATGCTATCGATGTAATGTGCTACCATCAAACGAATAATTGTGTTTTTAAAGGAAACCAAATAAATCAGCATTCATATATCATGTTTAAGCATGTATTTTATCCATATTTAACATTAATCACGCTCGAAGGGTCGCCAGTTGAAGTGCGCCAGCCGCCATCTTTCTTGCCTTCAAATGTCGTAAATGGCGGGATTTGAAAGCGTAAATAGCGGGATGAAAATACATTATAATGATGCAAATATTTTTGGGACCGGGAGAAAATGTTGTAAATCACGGGAAAACGTAAATTCCGGGGACGTAAAAGCGGGGTTTTACTGTAGTTGCATTCTCAACAAATTTCTTCCTTGTGGGTTGAACCTGAGGCACATATGTTTCATACGAAACGTTGTGATGTTGATCAAGATCAATCTGGCTCCAAGCATATACTGCTAACAGCTTCTAAAGGGGGAATTGGAGGAGGCAAATAGACAACCAAATTTTATGCTTGCTATTGATGGAGGATAAAACATTTATATCACATAGGTACGTGAATCTGCATGGTTAATTTAGAGTTATTACATTTTCAGTGGCAAAACAAAATAAATAAAATGGTTCAGGATGAGACAAGAATGAACTTCCGATAGATTGAGCATACAACATCAACAAAGGGCATTTGAGTCATTTATCCAAACATTCCACAGTGGTGTCTTAGGTTCTCATGTGGTCAGGGTCTCCTGTTGTAATTCCTCAGCTACACACATTTACCGTAGACTACCCAGGACACTAAAAGAAAGACAGAAAAAAGGTAGACATATACATTTATAACACAAATGCAAACATGAAGAAACAAAAAAAAATGCAGACAGTATATGAGTCTCAGACAGAGGAGAAATACTTAGCTTAACTGCACCTACAGAAAATCTCATAGATATCACTTACATTCTTTTGATACATCCTATAAAAAAATATTTCCAACAAATCTACTGATAAAAGGCGATCAGAGGACACTATATTAGCAAACAACTTTTTGTAGCAAACAGAGTGAAAAATTAACAATTTTAAAAGTGTTACCAGACCTTTAATGTAAACTCTATAAACTATCAAATAAATCTCAATAATTACTAACGTTTGGAAATAGGAATTTCGAGTAAAGGTTTAGCCAACAATAACAATATAATAAAAGATCTCATACATCATAGTATAAACACCCAAGCTACATAATCAGTCGTGTCCTGTCCTAGAAACTAGTGACTCTCACAAGTCACTTCATCTTATGTAGCAATAAAGTAGTAGCCATTCTGGAAAAAGTGAAGAATAAAATCACTAAGCCATTACTCTATAAAAACCAAGGATTAATATGTAAGGAATCAATTCTAAACATGGTTTTCATCTTTTTCATCAATACTCAATACTTATGTCCAAAGATGGTATGCACATAACCAGTCGTGTCTTATAATAGAAAATAGTTTCACTCATAACTCCTGTCTGGTGTAACCCTGAAATTGATTTTTTGAGTGATTTATACATTGACAACTGCTACCTCTCCTCCTAACCATAAAAACCCATGTGTTATCCCACTATACTCACAGGATATTCAAAGGATTATCCTCAAACTCTATATCATATGTCACACACTCCTGTGAACATCCTCCAGCTTCATTTTCACTGTTGGGTGATAAAATATCACCATACCTTAAAACAATATTAATTTGCAACTTCATTAATAAGCTCTGATGGGGAACAAACCTGAAAAAATGGGGCATGATAATTTTATTTTAAGGGGCACCTCACTTGATTTGCCAGCTCATAATGGTAGTAGAGAAAACTAATCTCCCTCAATCGGACATTATTCACAAATGCATAGAATCACATTTCTCTCAGAATCAACAGCTTCCAGCACTAATCCTATTACTCGTCAAAATTAATTTGTTCATTATAACTTACTGAGCTAGGTGGATAATCGAAATTTGATTTCCCTGATCTTTGACCACTCAAGGGTTCAATTTTGTTGTGGTAAATAAAAACGAACTGAATGAGTTCTCAAAATCATGACACTTGAGCAAGGTTACAAAACATTATCCCTGAGACACAACAAACACTGGGGTAAGAAATTGCAGGCAACACAATTTTTATCAAATGCTTCGAGGATGACATTTTTAAGGTGTGGTAAGGAGTAGGTCAGGAGCCACGAAACAACGAAAATTGCGTTTGTGTTGGCTGGATATATTCAGAATTGAGTCAAAAAGTGATGTTGCTTTAGTTACACTCTGGAATATTTATTCAATGAATCACTTAAGAGACGGGAGGGAAATGTAAGTGCAATACTGAAGTTAAATCTTAGCAGTAAAAGGATTACTTCCCAATGTAATACTACTAAAAAAAACATTGTATCTAAACTCTCAAAACGACAAGCTCCTTAGAAAATACTTTCACTCAATTAAGAAAATAAGACAGAAAATTGAAATAACGCATTCTTGGAAAGGTGAAATTTAATGGGTCCAATGCTATGAACGAAATTTGGCAACTTCCAAAAATGGCATACCGTTCAAGATCCAAATTTGTTGGTTGCAGAACAGCGTTCAAAATCTGACAGGCTATATTTCACCCTTCCATTAATACGAGTACTCAGAGATTCTCTTCTAAAGCATTATTATCTTCTAATAAAGAGTCAACTAGCTTTCTCTTCACTTTAACTTCAAATCTTTCCTTCCTCTTCCTAGAATCCTCTTTTCTCTGGTTGACAACGGTAAATGGAGCGAGGGCACGGCGTTTGTTTACAATTTAGTGCGGCTCTTGGGAGAATACCTTTGAAGTTGCTGCTAAAAAGCAACCTCATCAAAATGCACCGATCAAATCCGTGCTGAAAAAATAACAGCTTGCGTTAGCAAAATAAACCTATTGCCTTAGTTTATGGGTAATAAACTTAAGTTCTAATACAACAGCAAAACACGTCAATGGAACTTCATTTTCTCGCAAGTTATGGCAAAAAAATTATTTCATATTACCTTAGTATATAACAAGTAACAGTTAAAATAAGTAAAAAATTAAAATAAATGATATTACCATTATCAGCATTGAAATGGTCTCTCCTCCGGCATGAGTTAATCCACTTCGCCCGCACTGAATCTTCGGCAGGAAATCAAAAAAACTCAGCTTCCCCTTCCGATTCCTTACAGAATTATTGCACCCAAATACTGGGCAATAAGACATTGCCAAGGATTCCGGGCACGAGATGTAGATGAACGAGTGTAAACTCTCAGGTTCAATCACTTCAAATATGCTAAAAGCTCACAATGGCTGAAAACAGCTGTGGCATGCAATTCTAATGACATCACAGACCTTGACAAAAGCGCATCAGAGCACATTGACATATGCGCAACGACCTACCTTGTATTAGTAATACCATGTCTGGTTTTTTGTCCAGTTGGTCTGTCGTTTACTGTGGAGCACCTCAGGGCAGCGTACTATGACCATACCTCTTCAATCTCTACATTGATAATCTCACCTCACTTGTTATATCTTCCCGAGCCCATACCTTACCCTATGCAAATGACTGCAAAATATTTGAACAGATTAATAATGTCTCCGACTCCTATCTCCTTCAGAATGTGTTATCTAAGATCTCAGAATGGTGCAGTATCTGGGAGCTTAAGTTAAATTATGAAAATTGCAGTGCTATGACAATGCCCATGAAGAAAAGCCCCATTAATTTCAACTACACTATTAAATCAATACCTATGAAGCCCATATCCTCCATCAAAGAAGTGGGCATTATTGCTGACCAAAAGCTTCATTTTGATGAGCACATACAGGTCATTAAATCGAAAGCCATGTCTCTTAGGTCTTCTCTACTGTTTCACAGATATCACAAATACTCAAGCACTGTAGTCCTACTTCTCATCCATTATTCTTCCGACACTCACTTATTGCTCTCCAATATGGTCTATGTTGGCTGCCACAAATCTTGCCACCCTTAACAGTGTCAAACTTTCTTCGCTAAAGTAATGAAATAAAGAAATCCAAGTTTCCGCAATGCATCCACGTATGCCATACTATCTTCACTCTCTATCTGTAGTCTCTCCCGTCATAGTCTCCAATCCAACTTAAAACTCATCTACAACACCCTTCATTCTTACATTGACAGTCCCGATCTTATTTCATTCAACAATATCAGAGTGCCTTCTCGTTCTACCCGGACTAACTCATTACGCCACATTCTCACACCCAGATCATCATTATTTAAACATTCTCTTTTCTTCCATCTCCTCCCTAATAAATTCCCTCGTTACTGATATTGATACATTTTTCCTATCATCTAAAATTTTCATTAACTTGGCCACATCACAAATTTCATTTGAAATAATCATTTTTATAGACAATAATCAGCATCCCATTTCCATCTTCGTTAAGTTGTTTTTTTAACCGCTTCCCTGACGGGTTTTTTTTACAAAACCGGTCAAAAAATGTCATATTTTTTTATTTCAGATTCAGAAGCATTGAAGGGAGGCAAATCCGAAAATGTTTTCCTTTATTTTTTATTCCAAATAACTAACCATTTATTCAATAATTTCTGAATGTTGCCCCTTAACTTAAGAGAATTAGGCCACCTGCATATCAGTATAACTTTCCTTCCCGTAAACCTTAGACGTCTAATGATGAATACTTTTATTTATATTGCAAATGCATATACTTTGCCGACAACGTTAATGTTAACTATTAATTTTTGTCCATAGTACATCAAGAAACAACGCAAAACATTCATGGGAGTTAGGCAACCCGCATGACGACGACTTTTGCTCTGAAAATGTTATAACAGAATTCATTCTATGACAAAAACAAGAAACTTCATTTCTTTTACTTCACTATCTTAGAAGAGTGCTGAACTCCCTTTCCTCAGTGTTCCATAGGAGTCAGTGGAGTGTGAAGCGAGCAAGTAGGCTAGATCTGGAGATGTATAAAAGTTATCCATCGTCAGGCAATATCATAGGCCAAATAATCATGGCCCGTGATCATTCGATTACGGAAATCCGTCGGGGAATCAACAAATAAAAGCAGAATGCCGTCCATACCCGATAGATGCCTGATAGCGGTGGTCTCGTCTGCTTTCTTTGCAGTAGCTGTGGGCTGGGATGATTTAACAACACCGGAACGTCTCGGAAACACACGGAAAAACTAAACTCAATGTAATAGCAGTTATCATTCTATTAAACTAAAGAAAAACATTCGTGGAAATAGAATCGTGAATCACTTATGAATATTTATATCATAATAGTTCTCATTTTTAGTTTTCGTCACTGCTACTAAGATCACTAAGAGAATATCACATCCACACTGTCTTCATTGCCATCCATGTCATTTGAAATGCAACATTTCTTAAAGCTTTTTATGACTAAATCCTCTGGAATCATCTTCCATGATGCCAAAATCCACTGACAAATATGTGTCAACTGTGGTTTTTTTATTTTTCCCGTGGGAGTTTCTTCAAGTATAGTGCTTGCCATCCACTCTCTGTAAAGGGTCTTCATGTTCGCTTTGAATGGTCTATTTATGCAAACGTCTAATGGCTGCAACATAGACGTCATGCCACCTGGAATTGTCACCTGGTCAGTCTTTCCCTCTTGCAGCCTTTGTTTTACAGGTTCTTTAAGATGCCTGCGAAAACTGTCGAGTACTAATATGCTCCGCAGCCGTAGTAAGGCTCCAGGACTGGATTCCCACACACATTTAATCCAATCTAAGACCATGTTACTGTCCATCCAACCATTTTATTGCGCTCTTACTATCATACCAGCTGGAAATATCACTTTCTTGGGAAGAGTTTTTCGTTTAAAAATAACAGAAGGTGGGAGTTTTTTCCCATCTGCCAGTACTGTCAACATCACTGTACAACGCTGTTTTTCATAACCACCACTTTGTACTTGCACAGACTTCTGGCCAATTTCATTCACAGTTGTTTCTGACGGCATCTCAAAGTACACTGTTGTTTAGTCTGCATTTCCAATTTGTCCCATTAAGTAGCAATGTTTTTTTCTCAGCTGAATTACATACCTCTGAAAGCTCTCCAGCTCATCTTCATATGCATCAGGTAAGCGCTGGGAAATCGTCGTCCTTCTCCTAATTGATAGTCCGTTTCTGATAAAAAATCATTGTAACCATCCTCTGCTCGCCTTAAAGTCTGCCGGAGCAACACCTAATTCTCTTGCTAATTCTCTTGCTTTCACCTGGCACATTTCTGTTGACACTGCATAAGCACACTGTTGTCAATCAAGGATGTATGAAGCCAGTCGCTTTTCTAGTGCAGGGTATTTTGCACTTTAACCTCTAAAAGCTCTCATACTTTTTTTTGCAGATTGCAGTTTTTCCTTCATCTTCCTCCATTATCTGATGCGTGATTCAAATACGCCATATTTCCTTCCTGCAGCTCGATTTCCTATTTTTTGGGCATCGGTTATAATATGTAGTTTTGTACTCAGGATACAATCGCAATTTCACTTCAGAATTCATTTTTAGGGTGTTAACTGCAAATTATTTTAAAGTGCCGAATGACTCAAACTCATTTACTCCTCTCACGCATGGAGCGGATTGCACGGAGAGAAAAGCACATATAGTAAGAAGGTACAATCTCTGAGCATACGAGTCTTGCCACTACGTAACAAATACTTTGTTGTGTTTTTACAAAGTAGTTTTAATGTGTACGCAAAAGTGGCTATCTATTATGGAGAAATGTTGGTACAGATACGTGCTACCGAAACAAACTCCGATTACGATTTGGAAAAGATTTAAAGGCGCCATACCCCCTTGCGGCAGCTTACAGGATACAATGTAGATACAGATTTGAATACAGTCCTAAAATATGTTATCTTACGTACGATCTATGCACGGTAAGTGCTTTGTCTTGTGGCGTTTCTGATATAGCCTTTCTTCAAGTATCGTTGTATGCTCAGACTTTGATAAACGATGATTTGTATTTCTAATTACTTCAAAATTCTTTACGGGTTTACTACCACACCATACTTACCATTTCACGCTGATATATTCACTTTGGAGAAACTAACGACAGGAATTTGAGGTAAAATGGTGTGCGGCTCACATGAAAATCTGGAGGCTTCGTGTAAGCCGCGCACCCCCATTTTTCACTGGCATTTTCGGAAGAAAGGTGCGTGACTTACACGAGTAAATACGGTAACTGACTTGATGTAATTAATTTTTTATGAATTTATATTTTAAGAATTGTTGTTGTGTTTAGCTACACTATTGTGAGCTGGCTGTATTTCCCAGTGAGGAGTGAAAAGGCTGTGCACTGTTGCCACTTAGGGGTTCTGAGGCCCCAGATGACTCACTCATCTGTTTTGTCCGTCATCAGCATATTGTTTTTAATGATGGGAAGTTAATTCCTGTAAATATATTTTAGTATATTTTGCATTAAAAATGGCTAGAATTAAAACTCAGATGGCTAGTAGTAAACTTAAAGTAATAATACTGGTTAGGTCTTACAATTGCATGTTAATCTTACTTCATTTAAATCATGGAAAAATCATTATAATATAGCATTCTCAAATTCGTTGTAAGATCTCATAAGGTACCTATCTACTGCTGGTATCACTATTCACTTGTTTACAAAGGCACTAAAAATATTAAGAACATTATTACTTGACAGCAAACATTTTTAATTAACATGTCATACTCTCAAGTCACATGTCGTCAAATGTATTTGTTTTTATGGATGTAATATGGTAGAGTTAACTTGATATATTATTCTAGATATGCATGTTAATGAAACAGAAAAAGGATATCTTGCTAAATATTATAAAATATCTTATCATGAAAAGCAAAGCAAGTGTTAAATTAACAGCCATAACTGAGAACTGGAACCGAGGACTGGAATTGAGAACCAAAGCTAAGATCTGAACTGGTACAAAAAAATTAGTTGAACTGACCCGTCACTAGTTTTTACCAACTACTTTTGACTCCATTGTCGTTCCATTTTTAACTGCATTTGTTAATTATGCATATTATTTTGCTCATTTAACTACATTTGGCAACATTTTTGACTTTATTTTTAGAGAAGGGAGGTAGAAATGCTCCAGAAGTTAGAAGAGCAGGAGGAAACGACTTTGGACCTCAAAGAAACATTCTCATCCCTCCAGCAAGAGAATGAATCCAAATCCAAAAAGTACAAGAAAATGGCAGCCAAGTTGGATTCCATTCAACGTGAAATACGTGACGTGTATGAAGAAGCCAGCGAAGACCGGAGAGAAATGGAATCCAACCAGAAGAATATGCTTAAGTATGCAACCCATGCACAATTTGTATTCCATTTTTTCCCTTAAAATCATTTTATTTAATGCACATATATGTTTAAATTTCAACCCAGTGACTCATTAGTCTCAGTTTAACCTAAAGGGTTAAGTCACCTTTGTAACCTAATACAATTTGAGTAACTTTCTTTCACTAGTCATAATTTACCAAAATAGCTCAGTATAGATGTAAAAGATTTCATAAAAACCATTAAAAGTATACATTTTGTTAGCCCTCTCATGATGTTGAGAGATTTAAATCTTTAGACATAAGCCATGGACTGATGGTCGATGATCCCATTTCTAACGTGGCAGGAAATGCATCATTTAATGAAGGTTTTCCAAAATTTTCCTCTGTTATTTGTTCTCAACTATAAGTTGGGCGGTATGTACGGCCTGGAGGCCGTAATATTACGACCTGCCTAGGAGGCCATCATAAGATGGGCCATAAGAGAAGAGAGGTGCTCACCTCGGAGTTTTAAATTGATTTTGCGCATCAATTATTTGTTGTTGTTCTATTTGAAATATACTAGATCATTGACCTAAGTTAGTAAAATGATAAAAAATTAGGTTTCTCTAATTTATAGAGATGTATAGCGAAGTAATCAATTGCAATTGAAGTAACCCTCTTCTTTACATTTACCATGATGCATCATTTGTAGGGGTGTGCGGGTAGCACTTTTTCATTTCAGGTTGGGTTCGGCTTCGGGTGGTGAAATATTTGCAGACATCGGGTCATTTTCAGGTTCGGGTAGTAGAGGTATTCACATTCGTGGGTGCTGGATTATTAAGGAAAATGGATGTTTCGATGGCAAGACAAAGATTACTCTAAATGTTTGCCTTGTAAAGACCTGAGAGTGGGAACATCATTGTTTTAGCACAAAGTAGTGCAATCCAAAAGGTTCCAAAGCAAAATTACACCCAGTAGCTTGTGCTTTTTCACAATTAAATATAACTAGGATCGGCAGGTTAGCTGGGACACACCTGTGAACAAGATAATGTGATCTTTAGCTCTTGTGGATTTATAAAGCAAATCATTGCTTTAATATTTTTTTGTTCCAACACTCTAGATCAGTAAGTTAGTCAAATGTTTTATTTTAGGCTTGCCATTGAAATCAATGATCATTTGGAATTTAATATTGTCAATTTTCATTAATGAAGAAGTAACATATTTATAACAAATATTAATAGGCTATAGCTTGTGAACATAATTTCAAATGAGACATGAAAGCTGTATTGAAAGCAATATTATAGGTTTTTTAGTACTGTATTGCAGTAATTGCACGTTGCGTGCGAATTCGGCAATTGCACGACGTGCAGCCAGATAGTTGCCTTACTATTCCGCGATGGCGGATTTCTGCGTGACCGTGATTCGTCATTGCCATCTGTCAAATCGCCGTCAACATCGCTATCCCCACCTCCTACACCTAGGTCAGCTTGTATCATTCTCACACGTCACGAAAATAGAGATGAAATTGTCAAAAAATAAAATTGGTAAATATCACTTAAAGAGAGCAAGTGGATTCACTGACTAGGCCTACCGGAAGATCGACAGTCGATAATCTATTTTTTCTAATCGATAAATTGATTGATTTTTCATTCTGGGTGCTTTCGATTTGCGGTGATAGACTGCGATTGCCACACCGTGGTGCTTTCAATTTAGCTGAATCACCGGCTGTTGGTGGCTCTCTGTTCCGAGGTAAGCCGGCGATCAACGGCACCTGCGTCTGATAATCGGCTATCGCCGTACTAAAATGAAAAGCACTGATAGTTTTTTCATTGCTTAGAAACTTCAGCTTCGTAACAAGTGCCGCGATCTAGTAGTGCCCCCTTCACTCAACTAACCTAACGACCTTCATCCTTACCATTGTAGGCGCTAAAAACCGTGTGAATGTGCATTGGTTAACAGTTGTCAGCGCTCGTGTAGATGGCGGAATTTGGAATAGATGAAATGCGATAATCAAAGAAGGCAATCAAAATGGAGAAGGGTGAAGTATTATTTTCGTAAATAAGCAAAAATGAGTGTAATGTGATTTTAAATTCCTATAAAAAGTGTTAAAATGTCATATTCATCAAAGTAGCACCATATGCTTCACTATTTTGATTGACTTTTTTGGTTATCGTCCATAATCATTTCCGGTTTCCGCTCGCAACACCAGCGCCCGACCACTGTTTAGTAGCAACATTAAGAACTACTGCTCTATCGGTAATGAACGCGCGTTCACACAGTTACAATTACAGTTCACAAAAATTACATTTCCAGTGGCGTTAGTAGTGATTTCAACGTACTGTACTGAAAACAATTCTCGTACTGACTAGTGAAATCGGCATTAAGACTTATGGTTGGGCCATATGATATGACTGCCTGTTATGGGAATCGCTAGAGGCAGTAACTCCTGTGCGGGCCATATGAAACTTTTGGCACTCCATACGTATGACCTCGTTTTTTGGAATAGCCCTGCTGGTATCACATCATGTGAGAGGTCAAATGTATGGTAAAAACTTTACTTTCACGTCGTTGGAGGGACTTAAGGAATTGGCAGTATTTGAATTCTAAGTAAGTAAAGTTGGGAGGTGAGATGAATGCTTCACATTTCACTGTTTTGCATGTTTCTTCATTGTATTTAAAATCAAGGCAGTCATATACATTAGTTTAATCAATAATAATGAACATTTTAAAGACATGCATATATTTTGATTCAGATTAATGCAAACTCATGTCTTGGTTTTGTGAGAAACAAAGTAGGCCATTTCTCATGATGTATATTTTGAAAAATTATGGTTCTCTAGCTGCAAATAATCTAAGTGAAGTTGAAATTACTATTTACTCCAGGACAAACTTTGTAATCCATCTAAATGATCGGTTGGATAAACGTAAATATTGCTTGTCACAAGAATTTGTTAGTTCTTAAACATTAACCTCATGTGTAGATAGGGGAACCTAGTCATTTTTTTACTGATGCACATATTTTGGTACTAATAGGTAAGCATTGATTCAAATGGCTCTTTCATTAATGTTTAGCTGCTGTAATTGCCCTCATCAATGTAATAATCACCATAAGTGACAAGGGTCATTCAATTTCGTACAATTCTAGGTGCTTATGCATTATCTCCACATTTTTACTGTCAGGCTTGGGGGAGCAGAAGAGCACCTATCATATGATGCTTGATTGTTGAATTTCAGGTTACTAATACGACAGTCTCTCGCTCAGCAAGATATTCTCACTCATTCTCTCACATTCATCTCTTTCCCTCTTTTGCTCTTGTTTCTTTTCAGGGAATGGCCAATGGCATATTTTAATGCACAGTCGAGCCAAATTTTGTCCCCAAAAGAGGTTTTGTCTGCTGCAGGTTGTTTATTTGTGCTAATGGCACTTTGGTGAGTCCTCAGAATCATAGCTCCATGACGGCTCAGCTGGAGCCAGTGAGCTTGCATTGCATTATTGTTTTGAGTCATTTTATGTTTTTTTAAGAACGATTACTAACTTACAAACAAATTTCTAGCATAAAGAAGCAAACTCTCTGATTCAAGGTTTTGTGGTACACCTTAGAATTTACTTATGAAATGAAAACATATTTTTATGAAAAACATTTTGGTGAATCTGCATTATCGTAATTTATGCCCGCTTAGATTGTGGTCCCATTAACGCAACAGGTCGCTACAAACGCTCTCGCTCTTAACGCTACAAAATAGTGGTCCACTTGCAATAGGGCTTCATTAGGGCTGATTTTAAAATGTGTACACGCAGATTGCATCACTGTTAACGGCTTTCTGTATGCTTCCCGCTCTCCCCTCCTGAACTTCTCCCTTTGCTATTAACCTCCCCCCCCCACCTCCATGTTGTTCTCCCAACCCTCCATCGATGCAACTACCACCCGCTGCCACCGCAGGTAGTCAGCACCGATGACTCTGAACCTGATATAGTCATTGATTCAAGATGCCAGTCTAGTCATACATATACGATATGATGCCATTAGTGAACGCATAATATATACTCGTATGTGAATTTCTGCATTGATAGCAGCAAAATGACCGAATTCACCAAAAGCATGGGATAAGTACGAAAGGTGCATTTTTCAATCCGTACGTCCCTCTCTTGAGCCTCGCATTATCACGAAAATATTTGCTAAAAGATCGTGAAATTAAAAGCTTATCATTTTAAAATGAAACAGTTGTTTGCGCATAAATATATCGCCCCAATAATATGTTTTCCTAGAATACTTAGCGAGGAAATTTGTGCACAAAATTCGAGCCTGACATTATCGGTTACCTCAAGAGCGTAATAGAGTGATCCAGTTTCAAATCCCATCCAGGCGTTTGCTTTTTTCGTAGTGAATTTCACATATTCTTGAGGCTCATTGTGTGTTGTAATTCCACCTACTTCAGGTTTATCTACGCACCTTATGAGATCAAATAAATACGTGTGATAGCACTTCCTAAAATGCTTTTCATGGTTTACTTTTATAACTTACTTTCAGAAAGAGTAACTAGGTGTGTGATTATAAAATTAAACAAATTGTGCCCAAGTTCGAAACGAACCAAATGGCTTAGAACATATCCCACATTTCAAGTATAATATGGACTGCTATATCACAAGGACATCCAGTTAATGAAAATGCGTAAGACATTTCATACAACTTTACGTCAATGAATACGCGTATAAATTAAAATACTCATAAGAAACGAAAAGAACTCCGGGGATTGAGACCTTTGAGATCTAAGATAGGCTATTGTTTTCCGTGACTGCTTGCATCTGTCATGTGCGAGGGATCTTGGAGTGTCTGAACTTCGCAGACCTCCCTTCATCTTACTCACACATCACAAGAAAAGAAACCCTACCCGTCCCCTCGGAAATAATCCTTTTCGCAGGTCAAAATTTTCATTCCGTCGGCCTTTCTACTCGCCGTCACATTGCCGTCAAGTTCGAACTTAGAAATTTTTCGGCTCCTAGGTGGTAAGTTTTTTATGAACAGGGCTCCGAGGTGGTGAGTTTTTAATGAACAGGACTGTACTATAAATCATACTATATCTCACAGCAGGGAGTGTAGTCAGTGTTCATGGTATTCATCATCAACAAGTTCCCGCGAGAATTAAGTATGGCAGAAGATATTATATGTATCGTGATGTAATTCACTATGGAACTTTCTCCTTCGTGCTCGAAACTCACAGAAAATCATGTACCATGGAATACCTAAAAAATAGTGAGCCATAAAAAGGTTAATGTGCCCTGCCACCTAGCGGCCGCAACGTGCACTATCGCTTGAAAAATACGTGTTTCACGGGAGCCGATGCAGTATTCGCTTGTGGTAAAAAGTTTCACACTTTATCTAAACGCAGTTGATCCATGAAAGTTGTTATGTTCCAGCTCCATGCTTACAACTGTCATATGTGGACTTGCTTGTAACAATTATGTTTCCATAAATTCTAGAGAGTATTCCACGGATAATTATTGTAATAATAACACAAATGACAGCATACTGTTAAGGGCTAATCGTAAGTGCTGGTGATATTGGGCTCTTATGATTCCAAAAAGCCGAAGTCAGCTGTTTTCTGAGGCGATCTTACAGATGTTGAAGTCCTCACCTTTATTTCCACTATTTAACTGGAGAACATAGCAGCCCAGTGCTCGCGTGGAACAAAATCCCCAAAGGTTATATCTTGGTCATTAAGTTATTTAGCATTTTTGCAAATTTCAATTAATAATACTTTCTCCGAACCATATATCCGTTTTTATACACTTTTTAGAGAGGTAGGAGGCATGAAATTTTTTTTTGTTTTCGAAGTTTTTGCCATTTATAGTCCGTTACATTGCTATTACTTGCAGCCGCGACATATTTGGTGTACCCAAAACATTGGGGCAATAACAATACAGCAATGCGCAGTACAGTACATGTGTCCTGAAGTGTCAAAATTCAACGTTTAATATTCCAGTGTATGACATCTAACGTGGAATTTAATGTCATGGAAAGTGAATATGATCCTTAGTAATTGAAGTGTTCAAAAATATGATTTTTTAATAGCTATCTCAATAGAATGTTTTCGCCACTCAGCAAAAATTCCCACAATAATGGCTAATTTACCGTTACAGTTGTAGGAATTGGCTGTGGAGTGATTATTAATCATCGTCGGTATTAATGAGAGTTCCATTTAGCAAGTGATTTTTCAGGTCCTGAGAGCTCTCGCTAAATAGGGCTTGCTAAATAGTAGAAACTGTACTTCTAAAGCCAAAATTCTTGCCTTGTTTGGGGCTTCATTTCTGATTGGTATAAAACATGGTCATAGTACGAATGTCAGAGTTATGGAATTCAGACGGTAGTGGTATGGTGGCACTTAGAGCAGTCATGAGTAGAGACCTGCAAAATGTAGGGTTATTTTATAGCCAAAAGTGGTGTTATTTTTTGCAAAAGCAGTGTTATTTTACCCTGAAATCGGTGTTATTTTCACGACAAAATATTTGGTGTGAATTAAGTGCCCTCCTCCCAGCAGGCCCATCTGTTGACAATAAATGTTGAATACCATTGATTAGGGAAAATTTAAACCATTAATACCATGCTGTATTTACATTATATATTTTTTTACATTTCACATACCTAACCAATTTACACAAAGAGCCAAATTACAGTTAAATGTCCGTATTTTCAAATGGAAAAATTGCCAGCGTGGCCAAAATTTCTTCTTTTATATTTGTTTTCCCATTTGTTAGCACAATATTGTAGGAGGAAAGAATTCTCTCTGAGTCCACATTTGCACAGGGTGTCCAAATCGCTTCAAGGCACTTTAATGCAAATGATGGTTCAAACAAATTTAGTACCTAAATCTCTTTCATTATATCCACTAAACCCTGGAAATTTTTTTGCTGTAACATTCGATGTGATTCCCTAAACCCTAACATCAACTTTTCCATCTCAATTGACTCAAGGCCATGAACTTTTTTCAATTTCGTGATTAAGTCGGGGCTCACCTCCATTGTGAGAACTACTTGAGGGTCAAAAACAGTTTTCAAATGTTACTCTACTTGGGCCTTCTACTATAAGAGAACAAAGTTTTATTGATTCCATCTGCACTAGTGTCGACTTTACAGCTTCTGCTTTAGAAGTTGTCATAGCTTGCAAGAAATTAGTAGTTTTCTAAAAAGATTCCACTCTGAATATTATTATGGATGCTTGCCGTTTTGTTCCATACCCACTGGCAGAATTTTTTTCAACATTACCCTTATGTTTTTCACTCAAAATGTGTTTCGTGCAGCTGCCCTTCCTATTCCACGAGACATTTGTGTTGCAAAAACGGCAAAGAATTGTTTTGTCATTGGCACATTATAATCCATGTTGTCGAAATTCTGCCTCGCGCTGCTTTGCCGTCACTGTCCACTTCGGCATTATAAGTTTTGGTGAATGTGATAAAACTGTCACAAAAAAAAATCACTATGCCAATGACTTCAATGACGGTATGCCGCTTTAAACACGAGATATTTTTTCGAGCTTAATGCTTAACAAAAATGTTAAAATTACATTGAAAGTGAATTTTACATCAAACTACATAATAAAATAACTACGAATTACGCAACTGCGGGTATGTATGAAAGCACGGTTTCTTAATGCTACTCTACGAATGCTGACCAGGTCAATTTTCCTGTCTTCACCTTCTCAGGTTGGCCAGCATATACCAACATTCAGACACTTCCATGACACGGGCCCCTTAAAAGTAGACAACCACTTGTCGCGTTCCTTAACTACCGTAATATTTGTCATTTTGGGTAAGGTTCCCACTTACATAAGTACATATTAACTTTAGCCAACGCTTACGTGACTTAGGGACTGCCTGTATAGCAAAATTTTGGCATGCATTTTTCACTCCTTTTGTTCAAGTTCACAAAACTTGATTGAAGAATATTATATCTGAGTAACATTTCTAAATAAAGTTTTAACGGAAAGGCCATTTCCAAATATGTACCACTAAACTAAAGGTTTACAGTCACAAGTTTAATGACAGAGACCACCAAAATGAGGAAATTCACATTGGAAATGTCAAAATTCGCGATAATATATGTAATTCGTGTTTTCGCGGAAAAACCCCAGCATTTATGTAAAAATTCACGTTATCGCATTTGCGAGTTTTGCATGTCCCTAGTCATGAGTTACAAGAGATTTTTATTTCTATTGCGATGCCTCCGTTTTGATGATTCTATCACCAGACCAGATAGAAGAAGATCCGATAAACTTGCGGCTATACGATTGATTTTAGATCGATTTGTAGGTAACTGTGTGAAAATTTACTCAATGAGCAAGTGCAATGCAATGGACGAAATTTTGCACCCGTTTAGAGGTTGATGTAGTTTTGTACAGTACATCCCAAGTAAGCCTGCAAGGTATGGTCTGAAAGTATTTGCCTGTTGTGGTGCTAAATCCTTCTACGCAGGAAATTTAGAAGTCTACTCTGGACAACAGATGGATGGTAAATACAAAGTATCCAATTCTCCACTGACGTAGTCAAGGATCTCGTCCAGCCATTAGAAAAAGCAAACCGAAATATAACTACAGATAATTGGTACACTGACTCTTCGCTTGCTCAGTATTTGCTGTAAAAAATCATTTATGGGCATGATTAGAAAAAACAAATGTGAAATCCCTTTTGGATTTATGCCAAATAAAGCAAGGAAAGCCAACTCATCTTTGTTTGGATTCCAAAGGAACACCATGCTTGTGTCTTTCGTACCACGAGCAAACAAAGCTGTCCATGATGAGAAAACCACCTTTGTTAATTCCACAAACTTTCTTACGCTGGCACGACGCGCGTTTCACCACACTGTGGCATAATTTATGCCACAGTGTGGTGAAACGCGCGTCGTGCCAGCGTAAGAAAGTTTGTGGAATTAACAAAGGTGGTTTTCTCATCATGGATATCCATAATTTCCACGAGGTCAGGCCTGAGATCATCAGTTTTAAACAAAGCTGTACTTTTATTATCTACCATGCATGATTCACCTGACATCAATGAGGCTTCCAAAAACCTCAAATTATAATGGATTATAATACCACCAAAGGAGCAGTGGACATGGTTGATAAAATGTGTGCATCATATTCTGTATCGCAAATAACAAAGAGGTGGCCCCTTGCATTATTTTTGGTATTTATGAATATTGCAAGCATAAACTTATAAATTCTGTATTTTAGTAAACACAGAGACAAAGACCAATACCGCAGAAGAATATATCTAAAGGATTTAGCAATGGGTCTTATGAGGGAGCATTTAGTGACAAGATCATCAATCTTCATATTGCCGGCAGATTTACATGCGCACCTGAAGCGCTACCACCCACTAGAAGAAGAAAAGGTTTCCTTGATTGGTGTGAAGCGTGGGAGATGTAAATTGTGTGCTAACAGTACAACAACATTAAAATGTGGTACATATAACAGATTTATTTGTAAAAAACAGTCACAAGCCTCAGTAACCTCAGGGATGGCGAAGAGCACAATTTTTCGACAATCTAGCCAGTCATAAGTTATTTAAAATTTGGACCAATGTACCTATATTGTGCATGAATTTGTTTAACAATAAATGATATTGATATCCAAGAATAAAAATTTCCATTATATAACGAAATACCATATTTTTATAACTAAAAAGTCATCATGTACAAAGTA
The DNA here is from genome assembly GCA_963573305.1 of Pyrrhosoma nymphula. Lineage (NCBI taxonomy): Eukaryota > Metazoa > Arthropoda > Insecta > Odonata > Coenagrionidae > Pyrrhosoma > Pyrrhosoma nymphula. The sequence goes on along the minus strand of OY754332.1, from coordinate 77,096,838 downwards.
CACGACGTGCCCGCTCGTGTGATGGAAAATAGCATGCTTGCTGGAAGGTTAATTCCTTACATCTTTCTCTATTTTTCTACATAGTTTCCATTTTTGTGTAAACATTTGTCATAGCACTCTTCAAGCTTTTGTATGCTGAAGTCATAGATGCCTGCCGCCTGTGAGGATAACTAGTCTTCGACTGCTTCTTTCACCCCGTCATCTGTGGTGAAGTGCTTGCCTCTGAGAAACTCCTTTAGGTAGAGTATCGAGCGAAAATCACTCAGTGCTAAGTCTGGACTGTATGGATCTGATCCCATCCAAAAGATCTGATCAGATTTTGGGTATGAATGGCAGAATAGAGACTGGCATTATCATGCAGCAACAAATTCACAGTCAGTGGGCTTATCAATTGTTTTAAAAATTTTGAACACAGGCACTGTAAACAGCAACTGCAACAATACCAATGCAAATGGCGTCTTTTAACGTGCAAGGCATGTTGGGAGTTAGTAGATATGCGCGCTTCAATGTTTGCGTGGCATTTGATTAGTTACGGTGATTCGGACCTTACTTTCCGAATAACCCTCGTAATTATTTTGAGTAGAAAGTTTGTTACGCGTGAAATTTGACTAATTGGTCCAAATTCCTCGAATTCTGAGGCTTTCTTCTTCGGGATAGCTAACGAATTCCTCAGACCATACTCTTTCCTCATAGATCCTACTAAAAAGGTCAAAAAAAGGTTGTATTATCTTATTAAATTAGGTAGTTCTTTAGTAACTCTGATGGTATGTAATCTACGTCCACAGCTTTTTTTGTCTTCATCTCTCGTAATGCCTTCTCTATTTCACTGTTGAACACCTGCGGTCCGAGGTTTTCCTTCTCTGTTGCATTCTCATCCTCTATATCTTAGTTCACTGGTCTATTACTGCTGCTTTTATGCATATTCCTTCCACCTATTGTGAATACATTCCTATGCGATTAACATCTTATCTATTTTATCCTTAACCTTTGGTATTGTTTTCCCTCTCTTACTGCCCGAAAGAATTTTCCAGATTGCATAAAAAATGACAACTGCATAAAATCAAGGTTTTACTGTATATAATAATAATAATAATTCTATAGAAGTCTTCATCCGAAATCTTCCGTCGCCAGATTGTATCTCCCTCGCAATGTAGGTGGTAGAGGACTATTGAGTCTGGAATGTCTCCACAACAGAGTTGTCCTGGGTACAGCTTGCCGAGTTTTGAAAAGCAGGGACCCCCTGCTCAATCTCGTGAGTGATCACGAGAGTGCGGGAGCAGGGGCGTTTCTCTTCCAGGCGGCAAAGAGGGCAGCGGACGAAACCGGTCTCGACTTCGACCCGTCATCCGACGGAAGCGACAATGACACGACCATCTTGTCATTGAAGGCAGACGTCCTCAAGCTCGAAATAAAAAAAGCCGAGCAGAAGGCCTTGCTCAAGGTGCATACCGATAAGCCCATGCATGGAGGTTTCTATCGAAACATCGAAAAGCATGGGCTATCGAAGGAGCTAACGTTTGCCTTCCTACGCTCCGCCGGTCTGAAGTCCGAGACCGAGGGTTTTGTCCTCGCGTGCCAGGATGGTGTCATAAACACACTCGTGTACCGCCGCATTATATTCAAAGCGGAGGTTGCGGACACGAGATGTAGGGCGTGCCGAGCCCAGCCGGAGACTTTGAGTCACCTTCTCTCCGGCTGTAGTTATTACGCTAAGTCAGCATATTTAGCTCGGCACAACGCGGCCCTACGGGTGTTATACTTTCATCTTCGACACCATTATGGCATCGACGAAACACCTGTGCTGCCCTATGCCCCTGGAGATATTGAGTCCGTCGTGGAGAACGATAAATGCACGATCTGGTGGAATTACTCCTTTTCCACCACCAGGCACTTGGAGGCGACCAAGCCTGATATCGTTCTCCTCGACCACCTCACACGCTCCATGTTCGTGATCGAGTTTTCGGCTCCGGCTGAAACTAACATGGATGCGAAGGAGGTGGAAAAACGGACGAAATATCAAGACCTGCTTTTCGAACTTCGACAGATGTACCCCGGACACTCTGTGAAACTGGTGGTCCTCATCATAGGTGTGCTCGGTGGAGTTAAGGGCTCGCTGCTAAATAACATCAAGTGTATTCCGTCCTGCGTGGCACAGGCGGAATTACTAGTTGCACGCATGCAGAAGGCCGTCATCCTGGGGTCACTCCGTTTACTGCGGACGCATGACCCTACCGCAGCGTAGCCACACATCCGATGGGCGTCGGACGTGGCTGCGATTACTGCCCAACCCCTCTCGAGTCTTCGGCCATTATGACGGCAATGAAACCTGATGCTTGCCGGGGACTCGGAGGGTCATGTTACAACTGTAACAATTAAAATAATAATAATAATAATAATATTTATTCCACTTGTGAAGTAAACAAAGTATATATATACAATATTTGAAAAAACAATAAGGTGGAATTTAGGTACCCCATAGGTAAACCTGTTTTGGGGTTACCATCATGAAATAACATGAAGCGGCTGGTGCATATGTATAATCATTTTTTTTTTAACCTGATAACAGAAAAACAATTAGAGATAATACATATTGTGTGCGGAATTATAGCAGAGTAAAATAATTCATAAGAATTTTCACTTGCAACAATACAAATAAAAGATGATTAAGAACAATGGCAATACAGTATAAATAACAAAGTAAAAATCACTAAGTCTATGCAACAACTTTTAACAGTTTTTCGATGTATTCACTCTCTTGGCAGAGGAGCCATTTTTTTAATTTAGACAGAAACAAAGACGTGGACATTTGGTTCAGTAACTCAGCCGGGAGGGAAGAGAACAATTTGGGGGCAAGGAAAGCATATGTATGTTTAAAGGCTTCTTTATTGGGTTTAGGTACAACAGTTCCAAAACCTAATCGATACATGTCTTTTTTCGCCCTTAGTTTACCAGAATATTCAATTGGTTTTGTTCTATTTCCCCCACGAATGTAAAATATCTTGAGCACCTTAAATACAAATAAATATCTTAGTGGTAGAACATTTAGTTTTTGGAATAGGGGCAACGAGTGCTCAGTTCTCGACTGCCTAAATATCACCCTTATGATTTTTTTCTGGGCAATCTGTAGAGGATTAATATTAGACATGTAGGCTCCTCCCCAGCAAGATATACCATATTGTAGTCTAGACTCAACCATGGCACAATACACAGAACGAACTACTGTTATGGGACATAGATATCTTAAAATAAAAAAATTTCTTAGAATCGATAACATTTCCAATTTTAATTTGTCAACATGTAGTTTCCATGTAAGGTTTTCATCAAGAGTTATTCCAAGATATTTAATAAAATTCACTTGTTCAATTTTAAAACATGCAGAACATGTTTTTTTGTTGTCACACATAAGGCATCTATAATAAACACTCTGTTTCTTGAATAATCTCCTTTTTAAATTAAATATAACATATTTTGTTTTTTCGCTTAATACCAGTTTATTTGAACAAAACCAGAATTTTATTCGATCAAGATCTATTTGTATTTGTGAATATAGATCGCTCATATTGTCAGATGTATAAACCAAAGCTGTATCGTCCGCAAAGGAAGTTACTTTACCATTGAACAATCCATTATTGAAGTTGTTCACATATATTAGAAACAAAATAGGTCCAAGGACCGAGCCCTGAGGGACTCCACAGGAAAGCGATGTTTCTTGGCTATGACAATCATGTATTTTCACGTACTGGATTCTCCCACTTAGGTAACTTCTGAACCATTCATTAGCAACTCCTCTTATTCCAGCTTGCATTAGTCTTTTCAGTAATAATGTGTGGTCTACGCAATCGAAGGCTTTTGTAATATCTACAAACAAGCCTGCAACTCTCTTATTATTGTTGAGTCCGTCAGAGATATCAGAACACAGCTGTAAAATTGCATCTTCAGTGCTTTTACCTTTTAAGAAACCAAATTGCCTAGTGCTAAAGAAGTTGTTGGCGTTCAGGAAATTTAAGAGACGAATTTTAATAACTTTTTCCAATACTTTTGAGAAGACAGGCAAGAGCGATCAGCGATCAGAAGACAGGCAAGAGCGAAGAGCGAAAAAATGATATATTGCCGCAGTGTAACTTTCATAATTTAAGCGTCTTGATTTCTACTTGCAGAGAACTAAAGCTGTTGTATCTCATCATTGAGAACTTCATACCATCAGAGGAAAAAAATAAAATGCTGTCACGGATAAGATACAACAACGAAGAGCAGACGTGGTTTCAGATGTCTCTGGATAAAATGCCTGTGAGCTTGCCACGGCTGAAGTCTCTATCATCAGACAGGAGACCTACGTCTGACCACGCAAGAGCAGCAGCCTTGAGCACGGAAAATCCAAGATACAAGGTATTTGTGACTTAGCCCTTTAATTTTCCGCATAAATGGGTGAGTCTAGTTAGTGAGCTTTAGCATTAGCAATACAGTCAACTCTCGATTATCCAGTTTACGGATTATCCGTGCTATTTGCTCATCCCTACACTTAAAAGTTTGAAAAATACTCCAATGGTAAAATTAAGTAAATTCTTTGAAAGTTCGATGTATCTAAAAAGAATTGCAAGTTTGTAAATGTCTTTTTTAGGTTAACTTTTTAATTTAATCACAATATTATGGAAATTGTTTGCTACGTTTAAGAATGATGAAAACTCAGCCACATCTGCTTCTGAAATTATTTTATCCATTCTTTCCCATTACCCTTTGCCACTGTATTTTCTGTCTTCATAAAATGAACAATACTAAATTTACAATGGAAATAATTTCAAATAAACCACTTGTAAGTAAACTAACTTATATTATACTTAAAAATAACTACTTATTGTTCCATATGTTCTTACTTTTCGGCCTGAATTAATTAATATGAAACAGTATCAGTGCTCCCTGGTCATTATTCGCCATTGAACAGTCATTTGTTTTTACCCAGATACGATTGTGCCAGTTCATTGGTGTGGAAATCTCCATAACTTGAAAGTTGCATTTGTTACTGTACTCACACAGTACATTTCCGTTTGAAAAGGTTTATTTAGTCTCAAAACTGTCAAAAACAGTTTTTTTCGGAACTGTGAAAACGTTACGAAAATAAAACATTTTGTATTGCTTTCAAAATGAGCAGAATCAGTTTCCGGTCCGCAATCCGAAAACTAAACCAAACAAAACATCTTAAAAATGTCTTTTTCTCTGCTATCGAATTTGTACCGCCCCATAATTCCCCATTCCTTTGCTCACCGGCCAGCTCGGCTCTCTACCAAGTTGGTTCAGCTGCCATTATCATTTTGATTCCATGGTGACGAAGGTAGGTAAAGAACGTGTTGAGAATACCTTGTAATTACAGTCAATCCTTGAGGCTAAATTACAGTTTATCAGTATCGTATAACACTAGATTTTCTGCCATATTAATTTATTTGTCATATTCACTATTATAGGTTTGTGAGTGGGGATATGTTTACAGGATCTTCCAGTTGTTCAAACTTCGGCTTGAAGACACTGACTGGAATGTCAGTGTTGTTGTTGTCGAAACTGTTGTCTATAGTGAAGCCAACGAACACAGCAAATGCCCAGAAGACGTGCGAATGATAAATGAGACTTATCTTCCGAAGGAAAAGAACAATTTGAACACTAAATAGAATGTTTTTTATGCTGGAAAAAGATGATTTCACCGTGATAAGAAAACATTTTTAATACCAGAAAAAAACGTGTTTTACTCTGTAGAAAAACGTTTTTAGGGCGTGAATATCAGGTTCTTAAAACCGTAAAAAATCGTTTTTGATGCAGATATTTGAACCTTTAAAAATCGCTTTTCCCCCGATAAGAAACGTCTTTCATAAATGTAAGAAAAGCATGAATAAAACGTTTTGTGATGTGTGGGTAGTGCTGCGTTCAGACAAGTTGGTGCAAATGGCAGAAAAATTGAAGAAAATTGTCCTATCCATCGCTAAAAAACTAGAATTGATTACAAGAAATGAAAAAGGAGAGACTCCGCTTAAACTGGCAAAAGAATATGATGTGGGATTACTAACAGTTCGGGATATAATTAAAATAAAAGTAAGCTGATGAAGTTTGCTGCAACCTCAGGCAGTGGTTTGGGACCCTCAAGGTGTAAGACTATGAAACACTCAACCTTTCAAGATTTAGACTCCGCGATGCTTCTTTGGTTCAATCAAACACGGTCAAGTGTACCCATCTCAGGCCCCATGTGCGCACAGCAGGCTCAACTTTTTCACGAGTCTCTAGGGATAGAAGGGGATTTTAAAGCTTCTTCTGGGTGGTTGACGAGATTCAAGCAGCGACATGGAATTCATGAAATTGCTATTCAGGGAGACCGATTGAGTAGCAATGTTTCAGCCGCTGATGCTTTTTGCTTTGAGTTCACAAAATATGTAAAGAAAGAAGAGTTGGCACCTGGACAGAAGCTCTGGCGAGTGTTGAAACTTTTCTGGATTACATGCGACAAAATGATTTAGACTATTGCGACGTAATCTCAGCCAGAAAAATAAGAACTGCAACAAAAGAAAACATGAAGAAATCAAGTAAATAGCAAAAAATAACTTGTTATTTCAGAGATTCACAATAAAAGAATGCTCTATTTTGATATTCACTTCGATAATGATTTTTACATTTACTTCAAATACGCATGATAAGCTATTGTTTTTTTATTATCTGCATGGTCAAGTTAAGTGCCCATTATCTTTTTTTTTAAGCATTAGAAACTATTTATTAGATTATAAAATATTTATAGATGAATTTTGAAGATTTCATGATATTAGAAATCATTCAAAATAAACAAACCGGAAAATTAGCATTTTGTTATTCACTTATTTTCTTGGCGTAACACCTACAGTCAATTGTAATGCGAAATAGTTTTTATCCTATTAATGCTGAATCTATGTATTATTTCATGTGTATTCTCCAGGGGCTCACAATATAACAATGTTTTTTATTATATAATCACTTTGATGTCATACATATACTGAAAATATGCAAGTTTTTTATTATCTACGTGGTCAAGCTAAGTAAGTACCCATTATGTTGTGTTTCAAGCATTAGAAGCTATAAATTTATAAACGTTTACAATATCATTATATTTCGAAATAATAGTAATATTTAGTATTTCATTAGTTGCATTGCAGTAACTGCTGCAGTCTGTTATGTGAAATAATTTCCATCCTACGAAGTGAAATGTCGATATCATGACCACATTTTCCATGTTTTTCGGTTATCCGTATTTTTCGATTATCCATGCCTCGTCGTGCATCCATTAGCACAGATAATCGAGAGTTGACTGTAAATATGAAAAAGTGCCTGCATGGTGTAGTTCCCACCATTGGTTGTTTTTGTAGACGACACCTTTGCCTGTATTCCAATGAGCATCTTCAGGTTGAAAATGATGCATGGTTTTGCCAGATGTTTACTTTAGTTAATCCTCCGTAGTAATCTTCTTGCAAAAGAAATCACTCCATTGCAATATTTATCACTCCATTGCAAGATTAATGTAAAGTAGTCAGATGAAGTCAAATACCTGGGAATCGCCTTCACTGCAGATGTTTGTGGTGCTGCATTAAAGAAACTAGGGTGGATAAAGCAAATAGTAGGGAATTTTTCCGTTGAAAAAGTGAAAGAGATGCTACTTTGCTCTGGTTAGGCCACATCTCGAATATGTCACGGGCATTCGGGACCCTGCACAAAAATATTTAATTCCTGAAGTAAATAAAATGCAAAGGAAAGCTGCACTCTATGTTAAAAACTGTTATGAAAACAAAGTGTCACACAGCAGATGGAAGGTTGGGAGCTGTTAGAGAGACTGAGGTTACATGCTAGGCTCAGTCAATATTTGAAAAGTTCAGATCAGGTAAGTTTCAGTATGACACGGAGGATATTGTTTTGAACCATCATCATTAGCATAAATAATAAACAAGGGTCCAAGAACTGAGCCCTGAGGAACTCCAAAATGTTTAGATAACTGCAGTGGATTCTGAGGTGAACTTTGATTTGGCAAAGGGACTGTTTTGAGAGTATCCTACAACTTGGTGTCTGTCACTGAGAAATGATGTTGGCCAATCTAATGGTATCCCAACAACACCAGCCATTTCAAGTTTTTCGTCAAGAACTTTATGATTAAGGCAATCAAAAGATTTAGTCAAATCATATAACTCTCCTATAGTAAGTAGGCCTTTATCTAGCACCATGTGAATTTCATTGAGGATTTGAAATTCAGGCAGATATATCATGGACTTCTTTGCACAGAAGCAATATTGTGAGTAATGGAAATACTGTTTAGCTTCTAGATATTTCATCAATCTATTTTTTTTAAATTTTTTCAACACTTTTTGCAAAGACAGACAGCAAAGAGACTGAAACTGTCTAAGGGAAGAACTTAAATGTCTTCAATCATTGCGGTTGTGCAAATGATATGGTACGCAGTCACGTGCACGGGTGCGAAGATACACACCAAAGACGTAATTCGCCATGAAAAAATCATTTGACTTGACTGGGATTCGAACCTGGATATCCCAATTGCCGGTCGGGTTTGTTAGTGAGTTACACCACAAGCCATCTTATTTCAAGGTGAATTTCAGCAGTGTTCAATTTCATTAATTACAGAACAAGTTTTTCTCGTCCCCAGTCTACATTGTAGCACAGGAGACGTTGTTGTGCGTGATATGCCTCAGTCATGGAGAATAATCCCAGCATTTTCGCTTTAGAGCAACTAACTTGACAATTTTCCAATCATTGTGGTTGCACAAATGATATGGTATGCAGTCACGTGCACGAGTGTGAAGATATACACCAAAGACGTTGAAATTCACCTTGAAAAAATCATTTGACTTTAACGTCATTCATCAGTACTTGGGCACTAATGGATTCTTGGTCATTATTAGTTATAACATAATCAATCAAAGTTTGTGACCTAGAGGTGACTCTTGTGGGCTTTAAATTAGAAATGTTCAAATTAAAAGAAGTAAGAACATCTAAGAGGCTTTTTGCTACTTGCGGTAGAATTGTGAAATATATTGCAGTTGAAATCTCCTGTAATGATTATGTTAGGGTAGATAAATAGTAAGGATGAGTCGATTCCAAATGTCAATTCTCGATTCCACCGATTCTCAGGATCAGAATCGGTATCGAGAATCGATCGCCTAAAGTCGATTCCGATTCCATCGACTTCAGATAGATAAATATGTTAAACATTGACTATAAGCTGAGGATATATTTGCTATTTGTCAATAAATATTTTTTTTGAGAGACTTAATTGCCTTTGATATTTTATTCCAGCCAGTACTTGGTTTTAAATAATAGCCGTACGCTACTGGTATATCAATATCCCACCTGTTATTAGAAATAAAAATCGATGGAATCGGAATCGAGAATCGGGAATCGATTTGAAAGAATCGGAATCAGAATCGGAATGGAAAAAAAGTGGAATCGACTCATCCCTAATAAATAGATAGAGAAATGTCTTCGTTGGGGCGAGATTGAGACTTTAAAAGTCCCTTCTTCCATCTAACCCCTCGTCAGTACATGAATACAGTCAATATGACCTATCCTCATGTATTCTTTCGAGCAGGAGTGAAAATCTCTCTGGAAAAAAATTTGAGTCACTAGCTGGAGATCTATAAATGCTGACAACTTTAAATAGAGAACCTTTGTACAAAATCCTTGCTGCACATGACTCAAAAGACCATATCATCATTTAAGTTTGCATATGAAAAGTTCACATAGTTATTGGGCATATTCTGATTGACAAGAGTTATAGAACAACCATTTTGATGAGTAGAGTGGTCAAAAATAGAAAATCTAGGCAGGTATATGGAAGGAATTTCATCTGGTTTATACTAAACAGCATTATCTGGCTTATATGCATCAAATTAAACCTCCACTTCAAGAAAATTATTCCTGATACAGGGGACTCTCGTTAGGATGCTCCTAAATCATTGAAAGAAACCTAAAATTGATTTTCTATGTATAGTCGTGCCATCTGTTACACATGCTTGTTTAAATGCAATTTTGCTGTTACACACATGGTGTTGACTGAAATATGAGGTGTTATGCAAAAGTTTCCAAAATTCGCACGTCTGCGTAAAGTTTGGCTTCAAACTAGGGAAAATCATTGCATAAACACATCAAATATCAAGGTAAGCATTTGGGGACAATGCTTAAGGCCAGACCCAAACCTGCGAGTGCTTAAAACATTTTAAACATGGTTCAACATTCAGGATGACCATCAACCAGCATTGCACCTAAATATGTCGCTGCTCTTCGGGCTGCGGTCATGGAAGACTTCATGTGAACCATCTTCGGCTTCTGTAACATTGTGGAACTATTGTCTGGCTCATGCCAAAGGATCTTATCCAACGAACTCAACATGTGATAGAATGCTGCTAAGTTCATGCTGCGGCAGCTGAGTGATGAAAAGAAAGTCTGCAAGGACCTGGCAAAAAACAGCATAGCAACAGTTCCTCAGCCACCCTGCTAGCACGATTTAGCCCCATGCTACTTACCTTTGTTCCCTAAGATGAAAGTCAAGTCAACAGGCCAAAGATTTGAGCCAATGGAGGAAATTGAAGCAGAAATGCAGGCGACATTAAACGCATGCACAATTGAGGACTTCCAAGTGGCATTCAATAACTGGGAGAAGCACTTGGAGCGGTGCGTACATTCGAAAGGGGAGTACTTCGATGGAAAAGGTGGTGATTAAGGTCCAGATGTGGTGTAATTTTATCTATCGATGAATTTTGGGAACTTTTGGTCAGCACCTCGTATGTGTACCTGTACCCTCTCCTTCCCTACTTGGAAATTAACCTCAAGCATGACTTGGGACTTGGAGGGTGGAAATTATTTCTAAAAATACAGTAACCTCCATTGACACTAGTGGTACATATAATGTATTCGTTTCCAAAATATTGACCCCAAATTTTCTATGTGCTGTGATTTGCTAAATGCTCCTGCCATCCTGTGAGATCCTTGAAAACATCTTAAACTAAAAATGGACTTTTATGTGCATTATTCACTGTAAATATCAAAGAAACATTTGTTGATGCATTTCTACATGGACCTCACTAATCCAGACCTGCTTAATCCCAAATAATCCTGAGTAATCCTGACAGTCCTCTGGCGTGTAGTACAGGTGGGTCATAAACCCCTCAGAACCATCCTGCATACCCAGTACGCACAGTTAAATCACTGTATGCTGCCATAATGCGTACCCAGTATGCTTCCTGAACATCTGAATATAATAATTTTTCTCGGTCACAAATTGTATATTTTACTCTTATCAATTTACTGTATTTTGTGAAGAAATGTTTATTCTTCACAATATAATACACATAGTATTTTTTGCGATTCAATTGTTTACAAACCCGTGAGTAAACGAATTAGGTCTTAAAACTTCACACGTTTATTCTTTCGTACCATCTTGAAAACAGCTGCCTATTCTGCTGGTGAGTCGTCAAGAAGGGTCAGTTTCAGTATGAGATATGATATATTCACTTTTAGTTCTCTCCCTACTCTCTCAGTCCGTTTCTTGTGCGTCATCACCTCGAGCCCCAAGTTTTCATCTTGCCAGTCTGAAGCGAAGGGACCACGTGCTTCGCTCTGCATTTCTTCGCTCCATCTTTCATGGATGGAATCTTTCATACTGTGGGGTGTCTTTTCATGCCATGTGGTGTCATTTTCTTTGTGTTTATGCAGCTATTTTTATAAATACGTATCTCTATAATGGCTTCAACAAGTAGAAAAAGATTACCATTTCCAAGTGATGAGGAAATAACTGAAGTATTACTTGAAAGTGATTCTGATGACAGTGTATGTTCTGAAAATGACAGAGAAAATTACATCAATGATCGGTCGGAAATTGATACTCTGCAGCCTATTTACGATGAAGTTGAGGATGTTGATGAAGCAGAAAGCTTACGTGGGAGGTAATGAGAGATTATTTAAGTAAAATAGAAACATTTTTTGGTGGTTTTGCACCTCAAGACAAAGCCAAAACTTAGTCTAATGCTGTAGATATTTTTCAGTTATTTTTTGACGAAGAATTCGTTCAAAGTATTGTTCTTGAAACAAACCGTTGTGCTCAGCAACATATTCCATCAAGTGAGCCCCCATTTTCAAGGAAGTCCAGAATTATCGCTTGGAAACCAGTGACAGCAGAAGAAATATACATAACACTGGGACTATTCATGCTCATGGGCATTATGCAGAAACCAATACTTCATGCTTACTTTTCAACAAAGAGAGTTATATCGACTCCAGGTTTCGGGGATGTAATTTCAAGGGACCAATTTGAGATAAGTTGTAAATTTCTTCATTTTCACAACAATGAAGAAAAAGATTAACGGAGTCATCGGAAGTTCCGTAGTAAAATAGTATTCCGTAATTGAACATCTAAATGAAAAATTTCAGACATATTTTTTACCAAATCAGGACATTTCAACAGATAAGTCTTTGACATTGTGGAAGAGCAAGCTATCCTTCAAGCAATACATTCCTCTGAAGGCATCAAAGTTTGGAATCAAGACCTACAAGCTTTGTCATGCAAATACCGGCTACCTAATGGTCCTTTCTTGTGTACACAGGTAAAGATACACTATTTCCCTCGACAATCATACCAGATAACTCAAACAAGACAACACCAATAGTTTTACACCTGGTAGAACCACTGATAAATCAAGGATGTTGTTTGGATGGACAATTTTTATAATTCTCCTGCTCTTGCAACACTATTGAAAAATAAATACAAGACTGATTGTGTTGGCATGTTGAGGTTGAACAGAAAGGATGTCCCAAAATACATGAAGGAGAAGAAGCTGCAGAAGGACGAAATATGTGGACAACATTCTGGGCCCGTTGCTGTTTTCAAATGAAGGGACAAAAAAATTGTCTTGCTCTATACATTCCACAGTGACGAAATGAGAACGGTATCCAAAGGAGAAAAGGAGACCCGGAAGCCTCTTTGTGTGTTAGGCTCTAACAAATTCATGGGTGGGGTGGATCTCAAGGACCAGTTATTGCATACGTATTTGATCGAAAGGAAAAGCCACAACAAGTGGTATATGAAGTTACTTAGAAGACTATTGAATGCAACAATCCTAAATGCATATGTCATTCACAGGGGAAATACAGGAAAAAAATTTGGGCCACCTTTCATTTCGTGTGCAGCTGGTCGAGGGAATATTTTTCAAATATGCAGCTGCATACGGACAATGTGTACCAGGTCATCCTTCCTTGGACAATTTAGTGCCACGACTCACTGAAAGACTTTTTTTGAGGATGATTCCTGCAACTGGGAAGAAAGAAAAGCTCCAAAAGAGGTGTGCAGTTTGTACCAAGCATGGGAAAAGAAGAGACAGAGTGTACTTGTGTAAACCATGTGCAGTGGGTTTGTGCTTGGATTGCTTCGAACCATATTCACACGAAGCAGAATTACTAATGTAAAGCCATTTAAATATTTCCATGCTAACGTTTTAAACCAAGAAATGTGTTTCTCCTTGAAATGATTAGATAATATCTCTTACAGCTGAAGAAATGTCATGTTAGCGAAATGGGTAATCACATCGAAAGTATCCATATGATTATGAAATCTTTAAAACTTTTTTACAAAATTGTAGCATGTAATTATTTACAAAATGCATAGAATATTTTGTTAATAATTACATGCTACATGTATAGAACACATGAATGAAAAAAATTGTTACATTTTAAAAACTAAAAATGTATCCATTGTATCAAGAGAACAAGGTAAAACTAACAGTAAATATTAATCCATATTGTTCTTTAAAATTTGTGTATAATAACTTACTATTCTACACAGGTCTACAAAAATTTTCAATGCAATAGACGCTATATCTTGAAAGTTATAAATTATTGAATGAAAGCATGCAAAAGAGGTGAAATAATTTTAAATCTCCTCCGGCCTCGGATTTAATTAAATGTCCTCCACGCTTGAGGGTTTAAGGGGTTGTATATGCTGCATCATCCAAAATTGTTTCATGAACCAATAATATTTGGCTGATATGGTCATCTAGTTACAAATATTGAATGCCTTGAAATTAATTGTCTTATTTATTTTTTTGTTAAGGTAAAAGTCTGATAACACCAGCGAAAGAGGTGAATGCCATGTGCGAGAGCTTAATTCGCATGGAATATTGCCAGGAGTACCAATTGCAATAACATACACAATAGTAGATAAGATCCAGCAACAGCTGGATGAGACTTGTTTTCTTACATGAAAATGTAGTTCATGAATGAAAATTCTAATGTCCTCAATGAAAGAGACCCACATAAACTAGCAGTTGTCACCTGGGATAATATAATTTGCATCCTCCCCAATCAAATATCGAATGACATTTTTTACATCATTCTTGGTTCTTCATCCCATTTACTAAGGGTGCTATTTGCAGCTTTCAATTTTTTTTCAGTAAAATAAGATAATAAATTATGTGAAATTATTCAGATTCAATATCCCACGTGTCCTAAATTGCAAGATGAGGGAAATTGATTCCCTACAGATTCCCACTCGACCTAGTGGGATTTGCTTTGGTTTGTGCGCTCTGATACTGATGAGACGAGATCTATTCCACAAAATGTGGCTGAAAAAAATATTATTATTATGCATATCACACCATTTAATTTTATCCCACCCAAATTTGGGCCCCTGTGCACAATAAGCTTGTACTTTAAGAAGCTAGTCTAAAAGCAAAAATTCTTCTCAGTGAGGAAGTTTGAACTTTGCATGGCCACTGCATAAATTGCTGCATGCAACATTGCATGTCATTTTCCATGGTTATCATCAGTTAACTAACAGAAATGGCTCCAAGTTGAAAAAAATCTGCGAAAAACATCTAGCACATTTAGCATCTCTCTGAGCACTCTCGGATTCAAGCAGTTGCGGTATCTCCAAGAGATCACCTATTAAATAAATCCTATTTCTATATTGGAATACATGTGTAAAGTCTGAATTAGTTAGTGTACTGGATTTAGTAAGTTTTTCCATGGCAAAACCTTTGAGTAATTGGTGTAAACAACTGCCAAGAGATGTCTCTGAAAGTGATGAATATCTGGCCATAAAGGAGCTTGACTCCTGGGAGGGAATGTAAAGACTATTGTATTCAAACTTCATCACTATTATGAATGTCATTTGTATTCAAACTGTTTTAGAAGGTATTGTTAACTATTAATTTCTGAAATAATAAATAATTTCCAAGGCTCACGAATTCAGTGTGACAATGTACTCACTCGTGGATTTCCATGAACCCTGGAGCACATTCATACCTCCTGCTCATTTGATGGAAATTTAAGTTGCTCATAGAGTTGTTCAAATTCATTTCTCGTACTAAACGAGGTGTGACTGCCTTATGTCTTAAAATTTTAGGATTTTAGTACATATAAACTTAATCATAATGGCTTTTTCTCTCTTAGCAAACTCTGCATTGGATATGCGGGAATTTAAAACGTTAATGACCCTGGTGATATTATGGATAATATGCATTTCTAATTTCAGGCAGACAACGTTTTGTCCCTTGAGCTTGAAATGCCCCTAAGAACCACTCAAGATTATGAGGTGGATGATACTGCTCAAGCTGTTCGTGCAGTTTTGCAGGAAGCACTGGAACATGAGGTGGTGGACCTAGAAATCAATTGTAATGCTCCTCATCTGACGAGGAGGAAAGTTCGTGGTATGCAGAGATCGTCTCGAGCCAGGTATATTTTTCCATGCAACCTTTGAGTGTATTTTAAATCCTTCATATCTGCACCTCGTTTAAATGAATCTTTTGTCATAACAAGTAATAATTGTGGTGTCAGTAAATCAACATTATTTTCATTTTCCTATTTTAGCCATCTGGTGGGCGTGCATTTTTCAGTCACACAAGCCCGTTGTGTACGCAGTACAGTAAGTCCTCGATTTACGTCGGGGATACGTGCTGAAGAAGTGCAACGTATATCGAAACAACGTAAAATGGAACCAGATTTCCGTGACCACTTTAATTCAATTATTTACCAAGGCTAAACTTCACTGTGGCATGCTTCCCTTGGTAGAAATTTTTAATGCTTATATTCACAATAAAGTAAAATACCTTGTACTTTTCTGAAGTATTTAATTATGTTGTACGGTGCGTATCGCCGATTTACGGCATCGTCAGGTACAGAATATTTACGTTGTCAATATCATCTTTTTTTCGCCATCATTCGAAAAGAAATAAATTTTGAAAAGGATTTAATTTTTATGGCTATAAATATAAGCTAATATACAGCAAATGTTAGTTCGAGCCCTCTTACTTCGAAATATCTATTAGTTCGAAGTTGTGAGCAGTCCCCTGCTAACGGAATAGGAAATTGCGTACTTGATGGTACGGACAATTCGAAATACCCTTAATGTGTAACTCGAAGTCGAAATTCGTCCCGTGACGTTCCAACGTATCGTTTATTTTGAAACGATTCACCGGGGCAGCGCACTTTAGGGGTACACTCGCAGTGCAGGTTAGTTAGTGCATATTTCAAAGTCATTGTGATTTTGGTATCAATTTCTTGAGCATAAGTTAATTTTAAGAGTTGCCAAGCTATTTGAACATTTACTTATGCTAATGGTGTGCCGCTCGCCAGCAGCTGTTTATTCCCAATCAAATATCCCTTGAGTGCATACACATCTCGGCCGCTCCGTCCTTAGTTTTTTTCGGGGCTTTCGCGCCGTGACTAATGCCTTCCCCTCTCTTCCTTCCAAGCCTCCCCTCCTCGAGTGATGACTGTAGGATCGCCAGGCATGGTAGAGTAGTACTTTTCGGATGGTATGATGTCCTTGACCCATTTTCCCTGCGTGAGCACTTTCATCGTTTGGTAGCCACTCCTCCCATCTCGCTTCACGTGCTTCCCCAGATTCTTTTGTTGGCCCCGAATTGCTGACCCGAATTGAGTCATGGATCTAAGCTTTGTTTACGCTTTACTATCTACTCTTGTCCCATCTCCCCAAACTGGAATGTCAATCCAGTTTGGGGAGATGGGACTAGGGTACAAACAGGGTAAGGAAGGCAGAAGATATAGGGACTACTTCTGGGTGGTGTCTGTCCGACAACACTGCCTCAGTAATTTTTTTCTTGGATTCCCTCAAGCTTCTTTCAGAGGGCTAAGGGATTTTGGTTTCATTGCCGACCTTGACGTGATACCTGAGATACTCCAGCCCTACCCTTCTCTCCCCTCTTTACCAAGCCCCTCCCATATTGGAAGCCACCTGAGAAGGGCGTGGGGAAGCGATGAGTGAAATGTGATACTTTTGGTTCAAGGTTGTAACTGATAAGGGACTTCCAGCTGGCTAGGATGATGATGCAGCAGTTCCTCATCATAGACAAGTCTTGGGGGAAATGGGTTGAAAGCAGGCCAGTAAATTTAAACGTCAACGGCGAAAATTTTGGTGTCCTGGATAATACACCTGGTATTACCAGGCCCCGCTTCTTAGATGCAAGAGTTGGACTGTAGGTGTCACCATGAGTCACGCTTACCACGCCAACTACGGCAGGGCCTGAAATGACTATGCGCGCTGTATGAATCCTTACAGGAAATCCCATTGATGGTCATTGCTTACGGAAATTGAAAACATTTTGGCACCTTGTTGTCCACAGTTGTGGACAATGGCCTATGCAGGTAATACTTGTGCTGCAGCTTGGTGCAGTAATATTCAGGGGAGTTGCTGTAGATATATATGGTTACTTAGAGTTACTATTAGTCTTCGCTACTCTGATTAAATGAAAAATTTTCATGCAATTTGCCATATTGTAGAATGAAGACTGGTGAAGGACATGAAATGTATTAATTACGACCTCATGGGTTTCATGTCATGAGATATTTCTCCGGGATAGTATATGTTATTGACAGACTACCTTAGATTGTTATTAATTAAATACGGTGTTTTCTTTAGAAAACCTTGAGATTTGTTTTTATTGTATACATCTTGGATCGATTGCTCTACTGTAGACCTTTCGGTATGTACAACCTCTCTTAATAAGTTGAGTAGATAATTACCTGGAAAGAATGCCTCAATAGGGATCCTCCATGGTAGGTTTCACCTTCAACTACTGTCAAGCGACAGTTCTCAATTATTATTAGGGGCAGAGAAATAGCTCAGATTTTCTGTAAGGGAGGATTTAATTGGGAAAGACATTGGGACCCTTGGTAACAGAAGGCAGTGAGAACCGTGTTGAGGACTTCATTAAGAGAAACCCAAAGACCCTTTTGATGAAACAGGTCATTATGTGGTAGATGTGTATTAAATAATGCTATAATTATGAAGTATGCTTAATGTATATAGGTGCTCTCTGAAAGCACTCTTTGATTGGTCAGCTGCTGTACTACCCCAACAAGAATTTGTGAAACCAGGCCAAGTATTGATAATGGTCCCTGTAGTTCCAGGTTGGGTCATTGGTTAATGATAGCTGAATGAGCATACTCTGAAGGGGTAATCGGTATGTGCCTTTAACCAAAGATTATATTCAATATTAAGTATATCAAATTTATTGGTGAACACATTGATCTATTAAAAGAAGTTCCTAACACTTTCCTGGCGAATAATATGAGTAAACTCTTCCCGAGCTCTCCACCGGTTTAAATTATTCATAATTGCCGATGTTTTGAGTGACGACTCGTCACTCATTCTCAAGGCAAGAATGCTGCAAATCTTAAACTTCAGCCAGATTAAGTACTAATTATGAATAGGTTAATGTGGTGGAGACCCCGAGAAGAGTTTACTCACATTGATCTATTGTTGAATCACGTCTCGACGATGAGTACAGTAAAACTTTGAAATCATACCTGATGACTAGTGATTTTAAAGTCATTCACCTTTTATTACATTTATCACACACATTGTCACATATAGCTAATGAGAAAGTTAAACGATTAAGTTTCATGCATTACGATACATCATTACTGTCACGCAAATTCCTATAACATCGACACAGTGGAATTCAACCCCACATTCAGGAAAACTCGCACTCTTTCCAGAGTTATTACCCAATACGTCGTAATCTTTGCAAATATGTGGATTATTAGCAACAAGAAACAGCTTAAAAATTTAACAATGCATCCGTAATCAACCAAAACAACTGCACACGCCATGATTGTCCACAATCAACCAGGGAGTCAACGATCCATTATGGCTGGTGAAATCGATTGTGAATACTTGTAGTTTCAGTGTCACACGTATTTTCTCGTGATGCCGCCATCGTCATGAAAGAGATAGAGAGACAGACAAATCCATACTATGGGTCCTTATGGGAGTGAAAGAGCCCTGGTATTACTGGTCACGCCCGAAATCATTTGTTTTTATTTTCCGCATGATCGCGTCTGATAGCAAACTTCTCCAACTTTAACTTGAATCTGATAAACGTTAAAATTTTTTCCATTAACTCTTCATTTTAGTGCGTATTCTTTGCCTTTTTTTATTAAAAAATGTAGCTGTACGGTGATTGTCTCAGAAAATACGGTATCTTTTTCGTTTATTTTCGGAAGGTACATTTAGTTCGAACCCGGATAATTCGAAATCCAATGTTTTTGGTCCCGTGAATTTTGAATTAATGAGGTTTTACTGTACACTTAGTTTAGAGGGAAGATTAAAGTTGTGATGAAGCCCTGTGATCAGTCTTGAATTTTGGAATCACATTCCATTTTTCTCCAATGCGCACTTATATGCTTCTAATCTGGACAATGACAGTTGGATAGTAATGTACGTGGCATTTAGCATTCAATTCCATGAAAGTAACTGCTCTTATTTAATTTCCAAACTTTCGTGAACGTTGTTTCTTTTAATGTATGATTTTGCATGATTAACAGAATCCACTATGTATCAAAGAAGATCGTCCGTAACTGTTGATGATTTTATGATTCTATGCTAAGCAAATAAAGTTCGACCACAATCTTGAAAGGGGGCAGCACATTACAACTATGGTGGTTACTGTGACTACTCACAAACTTTACGGTGGCATACTAGAAACACTAGAAAGATGGAATCTAGAAAGTTGGAAGAGGACAGTCCGCGAAACAAGGCTGCCAAAAGGTTGCAGTGTTTTGGATGGGGATGGGGATAAATGCGTGAATTTGAGCACTGGAGGGGACATAGGGAGAAGAAACAGGTACTTCGTCGATTAAAGACTCGTATGAGCCATTACTAAATTACTGGGCACATCCTTTGCTGTCAATTTTCCCCGCTGCAGTCATCTCGCTCACTCCGCCGACTATTGGCAAATCAACCGGCCGATAGAGAGCAGCACTGAAAAGTGTCATGGCGGATATAGAGGGGATCGAGGGGATTGATGTCAGTACGACATACGAATGTAGTCGCCTTGAATTACTCTTAGTCCAGTCAATGAAGGAGTTGTAGAGGACATGGAAGAGGACAGAGACCAAACTTAAGGGATTTGTTTAGATTTAATTGGTAGTAAACATGGTATACATACTAAAAGTCCCCGGACCTAGGTGTGCGGGAGGGAGGGGGAGGCGCAGAATGTCACTTTTTTGGTTTTTTGCTCATCTTGAAAATGGTGCGTGGTAGCGAAAATATTACTGATTTAAAAGTTAAAGCTATTTGAATGTACTACAAAATATCTTCTTATACATTTACTTCTTTTCCTCATAGTTATCAAGATATTTGCTAGCGAAAATTGTAAATATTTGAAAAACGCTCAATTTCCTCCCGTTGTTTGACAAACATTTCTTTCTAGCGGCTCAGCCTTTACTTTTTCAGCAAAGTCTTCGGGAGCATACTTGTAGAAAATTAAATTATCTTTAAAATGAGACATAATGTAATATGTTATCTTCAACTGGTCAATAGTTACAATAATTTGAAATGTAAGGGAAAATTCCGGACTCTGGTAAGAAAACCGCACATCGCACTTTCTCATTTTCTTGGGTTGTATATTGTTAATATACCTAGGCTAGGCTAGTACGGTGATCATTGTACTGCTCATAGTAATATGTGGAACATCATTTAATAGTTACCTTCAACTGGTCAAAGGTACAGCAATTGAAAATTTCTGGGAAAATTCCAAAATTTCGCAAGGAAACCGCACATCACTCTATCCCGTTCATCTATGTTTATATCTTATTTTTAAAGCTATCGTGATACGTCGGAAGAAGAAATTACAGAGGGGTACATTCATTGGCGGATCGTGGCAAACAAAAAGGGTGTTTCACAAGTGTTAGTCCGCTTCCAACAATACCACTACCCATAGAGTGGAAAGTATTCAATGGTACTTACATTAATATCAGCATTGTCAAAAACAAATTAATTTAATGATCGTGTTTTCAAGACTGGTTGAGCATGGATCATAAATTTCTAAATCTTGGACTTCGTAGTAAGATGAACAAAATCCCAAACTTGCGAGAATGTTAACTAAGTTTTTAGATGCAAATCTTCTGTGAAGTAGTAGAGAGAGGCTACTCAAAATTGAGGACAGGAATGTCCGCGGCCGAAACACCAAGGTAATGGGGGGGTGCAATCGTGGTACATTTCTTTGTGTGATACAGGTGGGTATGTGTTAGTATCGAACACTTAACTCTGGATGTTCTGCCTAATGATATTTTTTCCAAGTCACTGCGGCCATTAATTCGCCCATGGAAAGCTGGCAGTTACTGATCTCTTCCATGCACGAAAAAGTTTCTTCCATTCCTCTGTAAATGTAGTTATCACCCTGGTGAAAATGAACTGTTCACTGAACTGTTCTTTGGCTGTGCATAAGCTGTGCAAACGCTGACAAATTTCCTGGGCCGTTCTGCAGATTTTTTTTATTTCTTTAGTCAAGTATAGAGGTCTAATAAAATTCACACGGAATTTATCATCGTAAATAACTTCCTCGGCGACTAAATCATTTATGGAGGACTGCCGACCAATAACTTTTTCACTCTTGTCATTCCTCGCAAGACCATGGTTTACCAGACAAGGCTGCAGCCTCCATACACGTTTGATGTATATAGTAGCTAATTTTCGCGTGTCATACACCACTTTCCGCCTTTAAAAAGCCTTCTTTTTCTCGTTCTCTACAGGGTCTGCTCAGAGAAAGCAGTGATTCTTGAAATTGAATTCTGTTAGTGAAGACCTTGAGCTCACCATTTCAGTTGATTCAGATAATGTTGATGCAGCCTGCCTCTTCAAATCCACCTTGATGCTTTGTGCTCTGTTTTTTTTGCACTGTGATACTGAGCATATTTTGCAAGACTTATAAACGTCTTCATTACCTCTATACCCGTATTCACATCGACGGCATTTATAAGTGTCCGAGAAAATAAATCAACTTGAGCGGTCAAAAATTACGCAGGAGCCCAATAATTTAAGGATGGAAGTTTCAAAATCCACCAAGTTCTTTAGAATGAAAGAAGATATAGCCTCCTAACAAGAACAACTTGGCTTAAGGCCGTTTTACACAGTACATTTGTTTGTACAAACTCTTCCATGAACTCTTGCATGAGGCAAAATGTATCGTGTAAAGCGGCAAATTGCATGAACGCTTTGCGAATTTCTCAATGCCTGAACGGAAAATAGAACTTGCTCTAATTTCGTTGAGACAAGCATACAATATCACGTATGAACATTCGTTTGTACAAAATCTTTCACCGTGCAAAACGGCCTTTAGAGTAGCTGAAAATGCACAACTTGCACGTCCTCGCCTCCTCCTTATCCCCTCTCGAAAGCCTACGAATTTGACCACCAGATGTCAGCCACTTCGGGTGGAAGAGCGAATAGCCACGAACTTCTCGAGCGCTGGTTTGTCACAAAAAGGCATAACGTATAAATTAAAATTCACGGTTAACAGTGAAAAGGTGGAAAGTAATTTTCATTGATGATATCACTACAGTCGCCACGGCGACAGAAGTCCGATAACAGCTAGAGTGGCCGAGTAAGTGGGAGGGGGCAGTGTTGCCAGGTGGGAGGTGACCGAGAGCATCAAGTTCGCGCGAGGGGACGACGGGGAGGGGTGCCTTAAGGAATCCAACTTTTTGGGAAGAATTGCTAGATTAGTTAGCTAAAATTGGCAAATTAATCACAAAAAAATAAAAGGCCACATTAAAGGGTAGAGCGTTTCAACCTAGGAATTAACTTTGCTTATAAAAGTCTCATATTATAATATGATATATCGCTATATATGGCTACAATCGTAAAGGAATAAATGTTAACAAAGAAGTGCTTCTGACTTAATTTGTATTATTTCAAGCTAGTTTACAAGCAAATGGAATAATAACATGTTAACTCATTCATTTGGAACACAACATATTTTTGATTTTCCAGTAATTAGTCTAAAGGGTATATTCCTTCAAGCTCCCCTGGTGAAGAAGAACGTCGCGTTGATCTGAAATGCAGAATAATCCATTATTAGTAAAATTCCTGCCTGAAGTTATCTTGGTTTTTAAACATACAGATATTTTTATGATTACGTACCGTTTACTGGGAGAGATTATTTCCCCGTTCTCTGATAGAGCAGATTCGTCACCTGTCGTTCCACTGTTGAAGCTACTGTCACTGCTGCTATTTGGATTAATTATCAAAGTTTGTACACTGCACTCCACAATGCCATCAGTATGAATGGCCTCATCGATGATGGACGAAACTTTCCGGACACCATTATTCCAATTTGGAGCACTCACGTTAAGGATGGCTTCCTGCGTAAGCAATTTCACGTCTTGTAGCTTAAATGTCTTATTTCGCTCAGCTACATATCCTTTCACTTGCGCCCAAATCATTTCAATTGCATTGAAATGACAGTGATATGGCGGGATTCTCAGGATGTGATGCCCATTTTCCTTGGCGATTTCGTCGATTTCGTACATAGGAAAGCGAGGCTGGTGAAATTTGGAAAGAGCCAGTAGTTCCATCTTATTCATCCCCGGCTCCAATTCCTTCACATCCTTCCCTCGTAGCCAGTTGACGATGTCCTTCTTAAGCCATTTGCTGGTGGGACCCTTATTTATTCTAATGCTATGGTAAGGAGCGTTGTCCATAACGATTGTGCTATTCGCTTTGATATTAGGCAGAAGCTGGTTAACGAACCACTTTTTAAAAGTTTCATTCCTCATTTCTTGATGATAGTCCCCCGAGTTTTTATTGGCCTTGAATAAATGTGTGCAATTCGGGATAAAACCCTCTGATGTTCCGGCATGAAGAAGTATCAACCGGGATCCCTTCCCCACAGGGGCTGGCATGGTTCCTTTTAAAGAATTCAAAAAAGATATGGTACTTTTTTCACAGATTTTTATTTAAAGTCGACCGGTTTTGTCGCATAGGCGACATCATCAGGTACATGAATATGGCAAGTGGCAGAATATATACAATTTTTTTAAGAGGGTGGGGGGAGAGGAGGGATAGGGTGGGGGGGAGGGGTTTGGAAGAGGCAGTGGTAAGGGGTGGGGGTTGGTGTGTGAGGGAACGTGGATGACTCGATGGGAGGGGGGTGGTGGTGGATGTAGGCTAAGTGGACGCTTGGTCAGGTACGCTTTTCACAGCGGGGGTTGGGGCGTCAGGTATTGAGAGTCAGGGGAATATCCAAGAGGGGGGAATGGCTCACAAAAATGTTCTCGTTAGCAATTTTTCCTGCCTTTAATTGCTTTCTTATCTCCAGCTCCTCCAAACAGTCCATTCTTCTTCCCTTTTTCTCCAGGTGGAGGACCTCCGGGACAAAGTCACTATTGTGGTCACTTTCCCATAGATGTTTGGCAAAATGGGATCTGTTTAACTCACCGTTTCGTAGATGTCTTCTGTGTTCGTCTGCTCTTACTTTGAACGACCGCCCAGTCTGGCCAACGTAATATATTTCACAGTCACCACATTTGAGCTTATAAATACCGCTTCTATCATTAATGTCAATATTGTCCTTGGTTTTGTTTAACACAGCCCTCAAGTTACACTTGTTGTAATATGCAATTTTAAATTCTGTCTTTGGAAAAAAGTTGGCAATTGACTGTGTAATCTGTCCGTAGTAACTTAGTTTGCACCATCGTTTTTTCTTTTCACTAAGGACGGATGATTTAAAAATGAGTTTCTGTGCTCTGAGGGAGCGTTTTTTCTCGATCATTTTACTTATGACACTTTCTTCGTAACCATTTTTCACTGCAATGTTTTTGATTATTTTGATTTCCTTGGCGAAGTTCTCGGATGACAGGGGGATGTTGAGTGATCTGTTTAGCATGGAATGAAAAGCGGCCATCTTTTGGGATCCCATTTTGCCAAACATCTATGGGAAAGTGACCACAATAGTGACTTTGTCCCGGAGGTCCTCCACCTGGAGAAAAAGGGAAGAAGAATGGACTGTTTGGAGGAGCTGGAGATAAGAAAGCAATTAAAGGCAGGAAAAATTGCTAACGAGACACCCCAACCCCCGCTGTGAACAGCGTACCTGACCAAGCGTCCACTTAGCCTACATCCACCACCACCCCCCTCCCATCGAGTCATCCACGTTCCCTCACACACCAACCCCCACCCCTTACCACTGCCTCTTCCAAACCCCTCCCCCCCACCCTATCCCTCCTCTCCCCCCACCCTCTTAAAAAAATTGTATATATTCTGCCACTTGCCATATTCATGTACCTGATGATGTCGCCTATGTGACGAAACCGGTCGACTTTAAATAAAAATCTGTGAAAAAAGTACCATATCTTTTTTGAATTCTTTAGAATGGATTTTCACAAAGTGAAGCCTGAAACCATCGAGTTTATGGTTCCTTTTGCGGTTTCATCAGTCCAGATTACACTTTTAGAATGGCCTGCATTTACCCACGTTTCATCCAGCCATACCACATCCTCAATGTTCACTTTCTTTATTTCTCTAAGAAATCTCCCCTGCCACGCCACTATATCACCCTTCTCCATCAAAATTTTCCTATTCCCTGAAAATTGTTTCCACTTGAAACCCAGTCTCTTCAGCACAATCCTTAAACTTGTTTGAGCACCTTCGAAGAGATCTGCTTCTTTCAAAGAATGCAATAACTTTTGGACTGTCGGATACTCCTTCTTCTCGTAATATCCATATATATGTCTCCTAATGGCTTCCTCGCTGAAATTATCCAGGCAGGTTTTCTGTCTTCTTCTCGGTCTCTTCTTCGAAGGTGTCCGTAGTACAGCACTCGGCTCCTTCTCGCTATTGTTGTCACCGTACTTCTCTTTCAGGATTCTCGACACTGATTTCGAGCTAACCCCGCAGGCTTGGGCAGCTCTTTCCATCACTCGTGCCACAGGAAGGATTGGGCCACCATTAACCTTCTCTTTTTCAAAATATTCATAGATGCTCACAATCATCTGGCGAGTTTGCGAGTGCATTGTAGCACTACGACCGCGTTTATTTCCGCTCATTCTATTGAATAATATAGAATGAATAACTACTGCACAATCGATGGAACGGAAAAGTATAGAAATATTACTATACTGCACTCTAAAAGCGCGAAAATATAATAATCCGTACACTGCACACCCAAAAATTGAAGCACTAGTCACCGAAAACAAACTCACGAGTGAGGATTCATAAAGAGACTAAAAAGTGAAGGGCATGTGACAACGTCGTCAGGGTCGGCAGGGGGATGAGGTGGTGAAGGGGCTCTTCTATTGGCCCTAGGATCCGCGTGGCTCCGAAGGCACCTTTCACTTTTTGAGCTGTCATCGGACATCTTTCGCCGTGGCGACTATAGAGAAAATAATGCCCTGCTGATGGTAGTAAAATATTTTGGTAAGAATAAATCATGATTACACATAAGATAAATATTTATTTGGTCTTAAACTTATGCAATTTCATTAAGATGGGGCTTTATATCGCCGTCAATTGTTCTGCCATGTTCGTCAAATCGTTGACCAATATTCTTTTTTTGGGAAAAATTTAATAAAGTTATATCTGGAGGAGAAATAGTTACATAGATATCCTAGTGCATCTTCACGGCAAGAAGATATGCTACTCTCGGCTCTCATCTGATTGGCACCTTTCTTTTGTTGTGTTGTGAAAAAAGAGCTAAGGGTAGATTGAATGGGCTTCATTACTTTTGTGCGGTACATTTCCCTGTCGCAGGCCAATGCGTCTTCAATCTGCTTGGAGTATTTTCTGGGTAAGCAGGGGTAAACATTTCTGTCAAAATGTTTACTCCTGCTTAAATTGGGCTGTAGGCATCAGGGAAGCGTTTTGGTGTCAACTCTTTCTCGGGTGGTCCCTCAAGAGCAACGGTGTTATCGGCACCGATCCATTTGTTGGATCAGCAAAGTAGGATTTGGTGGAAGGAATACCATTTCAATATTGTCAGCATAATCATCAACATTCACTGGATGACCGGGGCATTATCTAAAATTAATAAATAGCATTTGTGAGACCATTTTCTTCGCAGTAATTTTTCACCTAAGGTGTATTTCTTCCACAGTACTTTTTCAGGAATGGGTTCAGTCACAGCTTTCACCTAAGGTGAAAAATGTGAGTAAACCCATTTATGAAAAGCTGTTGTCATCATCCAAACTTTGCAAGATTTCTTCCATATTACAGGATGGTCAGTCTTTGATCGATTTCTTAAAGCTATGGGATTTCCTGAATGGTATATTACAAAGGATTTTAATATTACATTACCCTCAGAATTCTCACCTAAGAGGAGTGTTAGGCAATCCTTGGACGCTTTGAAGCCAGGAGCGGCCCTCTCCTCTTTCACAATGTATGTTTGCGCGGCCGTTCTCTTCCAGTATAGACGCGTATCTTCAATGTGAAATACTTGCAGTGTGGAATAACTGGTATAACTACCTATTTCTATTACTTCGTGTGGTTTTTCTTGGAATGGTTCTGCTGCTGCAGTGTTTGCACTCGCTGCATCACCGGTAGTTTTAATATTATGGGGACTCTTTCACCGCTTAAAATGTGCAAACCGCCCACGACTTGCTTTGAAGGTGTACTCACTCGTTTCCTACTCCTTCCTCACTTCTTCTTTCTATACAGTTGCTTTTTCTTGCAAGTCCTTCCATTATCATTTTGCCTTTTCTGGGATCACCATTAGACTTATTGGAATAAATCGCTGATTTTTGTCTTCGATCCATATCATGACAAGGGCCTGCATATCCTCCATAAGTTTATCCCATCTCTTCATTATTTGGGCGGAACTCCTTGGCATTACACTTAACGCAGAGATTTTCATATTTTGTGAATTTGCATGAATTGTTCGCTAAGTGGTACGTGGAAAGTCCAACGTGCATGCAATATCGGCACCTCTTTCTCTGATTTTGAAATGGTGGAGAACCTCTAATTTAGTATCTAAATTAATTGCTTTGCGATGAATCTTTGTGAACGTACTTCCTGTAGGTTTATTATCCATATTTATGGATAGCCGGTAATCTAATGGATTTAAAAATCACTTTTTATGTCTCAACTCAACTTTGCTACGAGGATGCAGAATTCCATGTAGCAAACAAACAATTCCGAGAGAAACCCTGCTGACTTAATTCTTGTCTCAAGGATATCTTCATTGATAGATACGGAAAGATGACCAACGAAATGCTTATTGTAGTTATTTCATGATGATGGATCCATTTATTGCAGGCCAAGGAGGGAGGGGAGCACAGGGGATGCTTTTTGGCTCAAATATCTCTCTCCTCCTCAAGCCCATACTACTTATTTTCTGTCACCACTTTAAACTATTTAGCTTACAAAAATGAGCCACTGATACATCCGGTTAAAGTGCCTAACAGAATACCACATGTTCCTCAATCGAAAGGATGCATGTTGCATCGCTCGTCAGCAATGCGGAACGGGTAAATTTTTCTAAGGGGTTATGTTGTAGAAGGATTAACCTATATAAATAAAAGAGTGATATTATTTAATGAATCTCACGCTACAGAAGAGGTGATCATGACATGAACGAAGCGTTTTTTGTGCTTATTTATGTTTTTCAATTAGCTATATATTTTTTTTTAATTTTCCCAAAAACATTTTCTGACGACTCTTGCTAGGATGGACGTAACATCAAATCAGATGTGAATCGGAACGATGTAAATCAAGTACTTACTGTACAGGGTGATGATAATTAGGAATAAATTTGGTATCTTGTTAAGGTGATGACAATTAGGAATAAATTTGGTATCTTGTTATATTATGATAAATTTGTTTTTGGTTAGCTATAGTATTAATTTATTTAAATATTTTTCACATTTGATGTGGTCATTTTTTTATTATTACATCTTTTAATAGCTGTTTAGCTTGCCGATGAATCTTGTTCCTTGGTGTCTTGTAGGCACGAAACGCAAGTGACAGAGGCTTGTGAATGATTTTTTTCTAATGAATTTACCACATGTAATATATTTCACGGTATGCCTCTTTTCACAAAATTCACGGGAGAAGTAGTTTTTACTTGAGAGTGGTAGCGCTTGAGGTATGCTTCCAATTGGAAGTCATAACAGTCGATTTTGACACAAATACCCCTTTTTGAGTCCCACGGCTGGATCGTTTCTGAATATTCTTCTTCGATGCTGTTCTTTATCATTATATTTATTGATAAAACGGAGTCTGTGAGTTTATGCCAGCTGTATTCAAGAAAACAAAAAAATATGCCAGTGGCCTCCTTTTTGCTATGCGTGACACAGAGTAGGCTACACACATTTTATCAACTGTGTTTACAACACCTTTAGTTTAATTGTAATCTATAACTTTCAGTTTGTTGGTAGCTGCATTGATGTCATGTGAGTCATGCATTGTAGACAAAAGAATGACGGATGATGACTTCTTTTTGTTATGGAATGCTAGTGAAAAAAAGCAAGTCCCACATTGAGTTGGAGGTCACCAGCTATTTTAATGACAAAAACAAATCTCTGTCAAGTTTGCAAAACTATTCTAATATTAAGAAAATGTTTATCCGATTTAACACAAGCCTATGCTCATCTTCACCAGTGGAGAGACTATTTTCACTTGCTGGCTTTATCCATTCTCCTGCGAGAGAATCTCTGTCGGACACACTTTTTGAAAAGCTTTTATTCCTCAAGGGGAATAATTCATTCAGAGAGAGCGACATTTGAGAAGTTTTAGTCTTAAAATATAAAAAATATATGTAGTTTATGTTTACTTCCACTTTTCTCATGTAATGTTTATAACTGTCCTTAATGTGCTAAAACGGGTAAGCAAATATTTTGTTTAAAAAGATCTTAATTTCATTACAAATGTATTTTGTATTTTAACAAGTATTTAAAGTACAATTTTGTATTTCAAATATTAAAGAGAAAAGTCTTTTGTATTTAAAATACATTTGGAGTAATATTTTGTATTTCAAATACTCCTCAGCCTGCATTTTGCCCAGCCCTGCCTATGATACTGTGAAGTTTTGAAATACTACTGCCTTCTAAACAAGGATTAGAGGTGCAAAGTGACCTTTGATGTTGAAGCACCTATACAATTACATTACTACCTCTATGTAGAATAGCCATGCATATTAAATATGCCCTTATAAATTTTTTCATGATTTAAAATTTTTATTGTTTATCACATCTATCATGTTTAGCAAAGCAAAAAAAGGAAACAACTGAAACCGTATATATGTTCGTTTCAAGAGCAACCTGAGGAGAATGAATTCCATCTATTGAATCTTAATCGAAACAGGCATCTTGGTGGAAGTGGTTTTTATTAAGGTTTATCAGTGTAGATCAGCTGGCATGACACAACAGGCATCGTTTGGCATGTAATACATTGGGATTTGTAAACGTTATTGGTTCACAGTCATTAGTCAGGCTGTCCAGCACTCTTGAAAACTGGGAAATCTCAGGGAATTTTATTTTCACTGGAAATATCAGGGAAATATCTAATTGACTCTGGAATTTTCGGTGGTGTCAATATTTAAAACAGCAACAAAAATGATGTGCCTTTTTCGGCAAGTTGTATAGTCAAATTTCCCTTGCATTGTCGCACTTTGCATTACTGTAATCACCAAGAGTAGGTAGTCACAAAGTTTTCTAAACATAGACATTGTGTTCTTAGTGGTCATAGTATATAAATCAGCGGCGTAGAGAATGTGCCATTATCAGCAAGTTACGAAGTCAAATTTCCCTTTCGTTGTCGGATTTAGCATTCCTGCAATCACCGAGAGTACAATGTATTCTATATACATTGTGTTCTTAGTGGTCATGTCATTTCTTGCCGAAGTGCTCGAATGGACGTTGTGGACTGCACACGATAAATTGTGCATTTAAAGCAGGTATGAAGGAAACTGGATGGGATATCGTTCCATTCCTTCAGGCACTGTTCAATTTATTTTCTTATTCTCCAACCAGTAGAGCTGACTTCAAACAAATCACTCACTATGACCGTCTTCCAATGAAGTTTTGTGTAGTTACGTGGTTAGGAAATGGAAAGGTTGCACTCAGGGCCCTCGATATTCTTCCAGCATTACGAAATGATGTCAAGAGCTTTCAGGTTGATGAGAAAAACGATAATAAGGGCAAGAAATGTGTCACAGTTTCGGAGTAATTAAGTTCACTATCCAAGACAAAATGTTGGGTCCTAAACTGGCTTTCTTTGCCACAGCTGCAGCCGAGCTGGGACCATTTTTGAGGGAATTTCAATCCAGCAAGCCTATGTCTCTGTTCCTGTTTTCGGCAATCACTGATTTGTTGAAAACCATAATGGCAAGATTTTTCAAGCCGGAGGTTTTGGCATCTGAAAACATGCATTATATTGATTAGAGTAAAGCTGAAAATCTGATCCCCGCTAAAGATCTTAATGTTGGATATGCAACAAAGATAGCCTTGAGAGATTACAGTCACAAAGACTAGGATATTATTCTTTCCAAAAGTCAGTGGGATGCCGGACCCTTTCCTCGATCACTGGGTGGAGGTAATCATGATCCTCATCTCAGTACCACCACCGATCACGGCATGTACCTGTGGCCAATTATTCATTTACTACTGTACTACTTTACTTTCCTACTGATTACTGGGAAGATGGCAGACTGGCTCATATTTTTGCTTAAATTATCCTGTAACTCTTTTGTGTGGATGCTGTGTGTTAGTGTAAAATTGGACTTAATATATTTTGGTTTCTTTTTGATATAGATATTTTCTCCTGGAAGTGTTCTGCATGCTTTGTGACTTAACCTGTATATGTGCCATTTTTACTTGCAGATCCACTCCACCTCTTCCAAGGCCTCCCTCTTCTGCTGGGCCTTCAAATCCTCCACCTGTTTACCCGGTTCCCCGTGGATTAGTACCAAAGTAGATATCCTGGTGTTGAATATTTAAATATCTTCTGTAGTTATTAATTAGCATTTAATCACTATTTGTACTCCAAAAAACCTTCACTAATTCATGTAATCAGAGTTGACAGATGTCACTGCTTGCGTAATCATTCCATTTTGTGCCAATGGTGTTTCTCAGACCCATATAAGGCCATCAAATTGTGACATTATTGTGTGTTACATTATGGTGAAGGTGGGGATGAATGTAGTTACTTGAGTAATTTATGTTTTAACTTCTCAGCGGAAACCATTTCTTCATTCGTCGGTGACATCAGGATTGTACCAACTGGATTTTAAGGGGTTTTGAATAATCTCTCATATTTAATTATTTATTTGCTCTCTTTATTTTTGCAAAAGAAATAATTTTCTTTGTGTTTTTAAATGTGTTTGTCTAATTTTAGTTTTTTTTGCATATTTTTGCTTTTCTTTGTTCAGTTTATAATTTGTTGGGTTTGGGAATGACAGACAATTTCAATTTTCTAAAAATAGGCGGCAGTTATGATCATAAGAGACCATCTGTCTCGGAGCCACAGGGGACCATGTAATTTGACCTGATACTTAGCAACCATTGATCTCTCCATTCTTTATGTGAATTTCAGAATTTGGGAAGCAGCTCAGGAGATGAATGCATCTTACGGAGGAGAACTAGTAGACAAGCTTATGGCAATTATCGTCCTAGTTACATTTTTAATTTATGTATTTGCAATTCGATATGATGTAGATGTGCAGTGGTTGTATTTGTAAGACTACCATGTTAAAATTTTTTTCTGGGCCAATATTCCCCTTTTTCTAGTCTTAAGTAAAAATACATTTTCAGAAATGTGATTTAACTACCCCAATTTGAGTTATAAGAGCATAGTTAATGTTTGATTTTATTAAATTAAAATTTTCAGTTTATACAGCCGAATTTATGCTTTCAATATTTACTTACTGGCCTCTTGTCAAAGAGCATTAGGGATTTCGTGTGTTTCCAAAGGCTTTTAAAATTATAAATGTAAAATTGGTTTAGGCTTTTATTTTTCATTCCCGTTATCACATTAAACCCTATGGTCTTAGCTTTATAGTGGGATGTGAACAATATGGATTATATTGAGTACTGTTATATAAATAATTCCATATTTCTGTCATAATTTTTGCTCTTTCAGAAAATTTGATACAGTGACCATAAATTTCCACTACTTATAAAACTG
This sequence comes from Pyrrhosoma nymphula, assembly GCA_963573305.1. Classification (NCBI taxonomy): domain Eukaryota; kingdom Metazoa; phylum Arthropoda; class Insecta; order Odonata; family Coenagrionidae; genus Pyrrhosoma; species Pyrrhosoma nymphula. The sequence continues at coordinate 77,063,423 of OY754332.1, read as the reverse complement.
CCACTAATAAATATTTGTGTTTGAAGCTTGATTTTATAGCTAACATATACAGCATCTATCAATAATCAATTCTGGTTCAAGCTGAGTTATCAAATCCTCAGAAATTTCTGGATTGTAGACATATTATAACTCCATAAAGACATATTAATGCCTTAATATTATGTTCTTGAGGTTGCATTTTTTCTGAAAGGCAAAAGTTATTTGTGATATGTTTCTAGTCATCATTTTTGTGAAGACATATTTAGCCTGAAATCTGAGACTCAATTTTGGCACTAGATCTGTCACATTATACCAAAGAAGTAAAGGTCCTGTTAAAAGAAAATGCACAGTGGAGAATATATAAGTGCCTGTGGAAAAATACACAAAAGTTTAACTGAACTAAAGGCTGTGCTTTAAATAAATATTTTCATTTGTATTGAGTTACATGTGTTGTTAGTTTTTTGTTCCCGATTGGTTGTCCAATTCATTGGATAAAAATTGCAAGTTTTGAATAAAAGTTTTGTTTCAAGAGCCCCTGTTTTGTGATTATATAATTTTTAATTACTATATTTTTGTCCCATTATGATATCTAAAACAATGCTAATTGGACCTGTGGTATCTTTTGCCTACCCCATAGACTTAAGCCTTGACAAGGTGCTAGGGTTCTCATGCTCCTGTGACACCCTGGACTGAATTGATGGCAATAGTGAGTTTCATATGCACCATGGGACCTTATGGTGGATGAAAACTTAAAAATGGGAGCATCACTGGAAACCAAACCCCATATTTCTAATAAATGAGAGTCCTCCATCGACAGCTTAACCCTCAATACCTGCCTCGAAAAAGATTTCTTCTAACCTACCTAGGCTCTCTTTTGTCTATAGTTACAAATAATCTATTCGAATAAATAATAGACGTAAAATTTTGTGAATGCTTATCTACAAATACCTCACCATATTTTGAAATTTTGAATACTATATTTATGTCATGTGCTCACATATTTACACTGATGTAATTTACTACTTCTCCCCTTGAATCATATTACACCTTTGTCTTTTTAATGTACAAGATACGTATATTTGATAAAATACCAATGGACTACTTCCAAGATTACATTCTTCGCAAGTCAATAAAATACCTTTTTTGCACTTGCATTTCGCACAATATTGTGGCCTATGACGTTTTCCCCATCAGTATGCCAGGTTTTTCAGCGAAATCGGAAGAAAAAAAAGTGAGTTTTTTTCGATGAAGTTGAAGCTTTTCAATTATAACTGTCGTTTGTTTTCCATCATTGAGCGACAAAATTTTAGTCAAATTTTAATTAGAGGCTCTTAATGCACAATATATTTTTTTTAAACCTATAAATTTTTGTCCCATTTTATTCTGTAAACCACTTATTAAGAGAAACTCATCCGAAAATTTCGTGCATGGGAGGCGGTAATTTCAATGTTTGGACAAGTCCCGCACTATGGGAAAAGCATGTGTAATGTCAGCGAGTGATTTGATCCTATATAAATAAGTTCTTGGTGAAGTTAAATCCACTTACTTTCAATCTTTTTGATGCACACACTTCTAAACGTGAAGCCGCTGTCCGAACGTTGAGCGAGGCGAGGTTGCCGAGATGGCACTGTACGCTTAAGCCTGAATCACACGATCATTTTTTCCATCATTTTTAAGGGATAGCTCCAGTGATAGCTCAAGGGATAGCTTTCCCTACAGCTCTGACGTCATAATTTTTCAGGGATAGCGGCAATGATAGGGATTGCCATCCCTTTTTCCATCATTTGGTCCTGTCCCTTTTTCCGTCCCTGAACACGTACATGAATATGAAGTTCAGCCAATCAGAGCGAAGGGAAGCAAAACGCGATTGTGTCGCCGCAAGTGACTTCTGGTCGAACTAGCTCGGTAAACGTAAAAGTGGTAGGAGAAATTTCCCGGCAATGATGCGAGCACCTACAGAAAAAATGATCGTGTGATCGGAAAAATGACAGCTCGAGCTATCATTTGAGCTATCCCTTGAGCTGTCATTTAAGCTATCCCTTAAGCTATCATTGGAGCTATCCCTGAAAAATGATCGTGTGATTCAGGCTTTACTCTTCCTCAAGAGTCCTCTTCATGGCTCTTTTGAGCATTGCAACCAATGAGGTAACTTATTTGTGCAAGGAGAAAGCAAAAACTCATTGATGAAGAGATAATTCATAGTTACCTGTTTTTTGCCAAGAGACCTTATCTTCAGGACTTGAAAACGCGTATCATGGGGATCATAGTCAATTTTTTTCGTTTTTTTTAGAGTTCAAGTTCCATTATTACTCCTTGTCTACATTCGGTATGTCAGAATTTTATCACTAAACATGGGGGTGAAACCTGCTCCCTCCAAGCATACATGGAGCAAAAGGAACTACCTATACATGTGCTTCCTTGCTTTAACGTAAACGAAGTGAAAGGAAACGATATCCACAATTTTCAGTGCACCCCGCACAGTGGTCATTAATTGAGAAAAGCCGGACGAAAGTCCTAAATTGCTTTTTTAGATGAATATTTGAAACTTGTCACACACACACACACTCACCATTGATTACTTATTATGAAATAGTAAGTCATTCTTCATAGGTCCTACCCGTTACCATAGAGTAAGTATGTACTTACTCTATGCCATCACGAAGGCTCAAACATGATCAGCATTCCAAGAAAACACAGTTTCGATTCTTCAAAAATCTTAAAAATTACCTAGTTACCTACCTAGTGGAGTTATTGAAGGATTTAAATGAAATAAAAAAACATTAACATCTGTCATAATGGGGGTTTTCCTGTCCTATGCGTACGTTTAAGAGATTATTGTCAATATTTGTGTGATTTTACGTCACAAAATGGCGGACGCTTTTTTTCAGGGAAAATTTCACAGTCATTTTAATCGGTTTTACGAGTATGTGCACGGAGTTATTCATACAGAGAATTGATTGGAGGCATCTTAAGGTTGTTCTGAAAAAAATGTTTGCGACACCGAAAATAATTTCGATTTTTCTATCACACGTCGTGGCCCGGATCCCTGCAGCGGGACCTGGGAATGCCGTGACTCCGTTGGATTGTTGACAAGTCGCGTAGGCCTTAACTCCTTGAATTCGCCATTACCAAGCTATGCATGTTGTCACTGACTTCCTAAGATTCTATATTAAAGATAATGCCATGATATTGGGTGGATCGAATGGATCAGAGCACGTGGAACTGTGGTAAAAGTTTTTTTCTTTGGATACTTAATGGAATCATGCTACAAATTATGAACGTCATTCAGCTCTTGAGAAAGTATGCGTGTTCCCAGGGTAGGTACCATGCATGGTGTCTAGAAAAGGCATTATTTGGGATTCTTATTCTTTCCCTCCCCAACTACACCCTCCACCTTTACTTCCCGAGGAGGGTTGCGCGAAAAGGGAAATTTTATGCAGGGGCGGATACGGACTTACATTTTAGGGGGGGTCATAACTGTCCGCTCCCCCTCCCCCCCATCCATGGAGGAAAACATTTTTAATTCTTAACAAACTTTTGTTGCAGGGTTTTACACATTTAAGAGTATCAATTTTGCAGAAGATATAAAAAATTAATGATGATAACTGCCATAGGTTTATTTCAATTTATTATTTATTTAAATTAAATATGCAAAAATATAATAGGAGGAAAATGAATAAAAAGAATAGGTTTTTCCCAAATTTACCATAAATGGTTATAGACTTTTAAAAATACTCCAATTTCCTTTATGAAAAATATATTCCCATACATAATATGCTTGAAAAGTGATCTATGAACAATAACGTGTTTTAAATTCAAACAATATGTCAGTGTACTTCTCTGTGTTTAAGAAAGAAAACCACAACAAGGAACCGAACAAACAGTGTGAACTCAGTAAGGACAATATATTATATAATGATTTGCTATACTAAGTCCTGATGCCTCTTTGTCTCAGTGAATCTTGGAATAATGCCTTCTGGATCCAGTGGAATTTCTCCATGGACCGACAAACACCAAGGGAGTTTGAAAGTGGGGTGGCAGCAGGTAAGCTGTGCAATAAAATTCCTTGCAACTGCACTGGCACAGAGGCCACAGACCCTTGTAAATATAATGGGCTGGCACACGCTTGCTGCCTAATGACCAGGCTCTCTGAACTGAAAATCCCTTGCCTACAACACTGAAACTCCCTTAACCACTTTCTTGAAATTCCTTTGCACTCTCCCTCCCAAATTAAAGAAAGGAAAGTTGCATTTTAAAGATTAAGAATGTCAATATTACGCCATGGTATTCTTAAATGTATTTATCCTATGTAATACCTAACTATATTGTATCCATTTCGCATGTCCTACTATCCTATGGCTCTACACGCATTTTCTCGCACCCGTCACAGAAACTTCTGCGTTAAGAAATCCTTATATATGTGGCCGCTACCGAGGAATAATGCGACTTCGAGGACTAACTTTTAAATGGAAATTCCGTGATAGTCTGAGGAAATACCATTACATTACGATAACAGTAATGTGGCATTAATTAATTGAAACCTATATTGCCACATAGTATGACTAGAAATGCAATACTACTGAGAATAGACAAGACTTTTTCCAATTCCCTCACGTTTGTTCACGTTTAAATCAAGATGTAACAAAGGGGACGTGTATACAATAAAGTACCAACTTAGGGTGGGGGGGGGGGGGGGTGAAGGGGTCACCTACGACCAACGAGGGGGAGGGGGGGTTCTCTCAAAGTAACGTAGCTGTTACAATGCGCCTGTTTACGTTTCGTACTCGTCAACATCGCGTCGACAATACTACAGAGTTTAACATGAGGAAGGGCGCGCGGGGTGTTTCATATACCCCAAGCTTCTACAATAACTCAACGTAACTGAACTATTGCTTCTACAATGTTGCAAGTCTTCATACCATCAAATTGCTAACATTTTAACCTTCTCGCGGGTTAAGGTAGTTTGAGCGATAATTCACTTTACCTAGAATTGGATGAATTTGGCCTCATTTTAAATGAAAAAACTCTCATCTTTCCAATGATATGAAAATATAAACCCCTTGCCGAACTACTCTTCGAGCAATTTGTCTGAAAATGCAAGCTGTTTTCATTGGATAGATTACGGCTGTGCGCTCCAGATGGAGAATATTAACCCTTTCGCTACGAACGACGTTTTACCACGGCGTAAATTTTTCGACGCAAACGAACGAACGACGTTTTAAATCGGCATTACCGCTAATTAGCTAGCCTTAAGCAGGCCTAAAAGGTGTGTGTCATTAAGGACTTCTTCCTGGGACGCCGTAGGTACCCTTTCTCGGTTCGTGGGAGAGGATAATCTCGACCCTTCGTTGCAGTGCGAGCCCCACTCACAGCAAGTGTCCGCAGTCAGTTGCTTGTTGGTGCAGTGGAACAACAAATAAAGAAGTTTTTGTGTAATTTGCAAACTGAGGGTTGTAAGTAAATTCCTTATGTTTACCTCTACAATTACAAAATTTAAACGGAGTTCTACCGTAATTTTTGACTTAGTTTGAGTGTAAAGGAATCTCAGAACTAATTTTTGTTAGGTATTTAGCTGGTTAGGGAGTGATTTTTTCTATGGTTTTAAGTTAGTTAGGGAGTTATTATGTTTTTAGGTAATTAACTGAATGTTATTCTTTTATATGAGTTGACAATTATTTTTAGTGAGTTTAAATGTTTATTTTTCTCTGTGATTACTCATGCTTGTTTGATCTTGATAGCTGACCATTTCAGTTCAGTTTTCCTTGGTCAATGGTTTCCGCCTAAATATTACAGTGATTCCTGACAGTGTTTTGAATCCCAAGGCACACAAATGTTGAAGTTATAACATTCGCTTCGAAGAATTTCATACTCCTAAAATCGGATGATTTTAGGAATAACAAAAGTATGAATAAGAATAATAAAAAAGAAGGCAGGGAAATTATTATATAATCAACATATTCCCAAGCAGCATCGTATGTCAGTTATATATCGGCCCAATATCTTTTTGATATCACCAATGTCGTTTTAACATCGGGTGATTTTGCCGATATAAAATTGACATAAATATGATATCTTTCCCCGATGTAAAAGTGATATCGTCGAACTGATATTAAAGTGACATTTTATAGATATCGTTCTCCGATGCAAAAATGATGTCAGTGGAGCTGACTAATAAAGGATATAAAAGTGAAATTTTTTCCAACCTCATTGGCACTAACTAATTACCTAGCCCGGAGTGAATTCCGAGAAAACCTAAGACTTCTGTTTTTCTTACACTCATAACTTGCTTCACATACGCTGTCCTATTCTTAATATTCCTCCTCTTTAGAGTCTCGTATACCAAATTCACCCTTGACTTTTGCGGCCTACCTCATCCTCTCACACCATTCACTCTATTATCACATATATCCATATGATGATCCATGATACATTGATATATATTTTCGTTATTTGAATCTCTTCCATTCTTTCGGCTAGGCCTTACCAATGGGAGGTCACTTCTTTCACATGTCTATTACTGGAGCAACCAACCCACAATTTTTCATCGTTCACTCATTTGTAACCCTACATCCATCCTACTTATACCGCAAAATAATCTCAGGTACCCCATTCCCTCTGCATTAAGGTTTCTATTATCCTTATCCTGACATACCCAGGTTTTGCTGCAATATAATAACCCCAGGAGGAGATCAATTTTGTACACCTCTATTTTTGCCTCCCAAGACATACAATCAACCATAGATATGCACAATATGCTACCTAAGACATTTCTACTGGCATTTGCACACCTTAAAATCTACATCTATCCTTCCATCTTTTGCAAACATTCATCTAAGATACACAAAATCGTCTACTGGTTCAATTAGGTACTTCATCATTTACCCGGCTCATCATACGATCATTCTTACCACTCTGCCATTCGAAAACTACCACTTTGGTATTTGGTGCTATTATCCTCAAATCCATTCTCCTTGTGGCTTAATTTCACTTTCATGTCGACATCAGTCAATAGTGTTATCAAATATATATTAATTATAAGTTACATCAGAGAGGTTGCCAACATTCAATAAACCTATTAAAAATTTGACCACTAATGGTCACTATTAAAATTAATTAATCCATCTTACTAAAGCTTATTGAATGCATTAATAAATTTACAACAACAACTGTAAGGTATATCACAAAATACTTGGTGTATAACAATATACTTGGAGCCAAGGCTCCAAGTATCCAGGCTACCTCTCCGCTGTGAGCAATGCGCATTTACCTTTAATAGAGTATAGTACACGCATAATACTGTAACATATTGCATTGTAATCAGATATGAATCGACCGACACTTTAAAGCACGTAATCCGGCAAAATCTCAATGACGAATGAAATATTTTAAGGTACTCAAAACCTGGACCCAGAACTTGGGGTTTTGAAAAATGCGGGTTTCAACTAGCAATTGGCGCGTTGGCGCTGCGTTCGATACATCAAAAAAATGAGGATCGATATGTTGGTGGTTAAGCGCATGGTCCTTATATTTTATAGGGACCTTGGTTAAGCGTTTGTAAACAAATGCGTTAGGGGGAATTCAATTATTCCCTAAGTATTTTGGTAATATATTCCTGGTGCAACTTTTTTAAAATCTATCATCACTTTTGCCGTTTATGTGAGGTTGGATGCAATCACTGAAGTTTTCTGGAAGACGCCTAATGTTTGGATGTTTCTATATTCATGGTTTGGACACTGAAGCAAGGTAAGTTGCTTGTTGTTCTTCATTATTATCTATAGTTATAACATTAATATTGGTTTAAGAAACCGTACCCCTCTCTGAAAATAGTTAACTTCTTATTTGCTATTAGCGTAGCATATTCTGTCCTATTATTTTAATTAAGTTTACCGGTGTATTTTCACGTAGTGTATTGATATCTGAGGAGAAGGCTAGTAACATTTTTGTGCATCAGTTAGTGCTATCTTACGACTCTTGATTTGTTAATTTCACTCTGTATTTAGGAACCTGGTCTAGTAATCAGGTTTTTGAAAGTTATTATACCCTCCAAGATTATTTCTCTCCGAAAAGAAGTTATTCATATGAGTAAGAAAATTAAACCTTTGGGAGAAGTGATTTTGGAGGAAGAAGAATATAATACGGAATTTTGTTATAAGGTCGTAGTTAAACAAGTTTTAAACGATAATCGTTGGTTTACAATTGGAAGATTATTATTGCCTGTGTTTAAGAGTAATATTTCAAGATATCACTGTCGTGATACGATTTGTTCCATTTTCACCTGCCTACACTTCCAACACTGCTCAATGAAAGTTGCCGTTGTAAAACTCGTGATCTCATTGGGCTCATGCATTGGTGGTGTGGGTCAAATGTTTTCATCTAGGTGTTAATTCTGTATGTGTTTTCAGTGTGGGAACTTGTCATTCGCTTTTTTATTGTGAGTTTATTTAAGGGTAGAGTACAGTGGTAACTGCTTTAGTGGAAGGTGAAAAATTAGTGACTGCAATGAATGACAATTTTTAATTTTCTTTGAATATGTGGTTGAATCGTGTATAATGTGCTTAATTGTTTCATTGTTTTCCTCGATTAAAACTTTGCCTCACTTATTCAATTTTATTATTCTCAGCTACAATTTTTGGTCAATTTAAGGTGACTTGTTAAAACTTTTATTTCTAGCTGTGATCCGATAAGCACATCCTGCTTTAACTGGGGCAGATGAAGACATGGAGGTGGGATTGAGGCTGGAAATCTCATTATTGAGAGGGTGGACAAGTGCAGCTGAAACCAGAGTGCGAAAATGAAGGAAGAGGAAGGGGAATAGAAGAGAAAACGTCTGTTGGGGCAGGTAATACATGATTTAAACCATCCATAGCCAAGACTGTCTTGGTCACATCGTAGATCAAGGGAGGATTAGTAAATCTTCAGTTAGTTCTTTCTTCAAACTGTGGATTTTATTATAATTATTTGTTTAAAGTAGAGACATTCATGCTTGTCTTTGCTTATTTACCATTTGATGGTGTTAACATTTTTTGTAACTTTGAATACCCATATTTCTGATAAGGGGACTTGAAAAGATTTCTCTGGTGGTGTTTTAGGTAAATTAAGAGCTTCACATTCATTTTTGATGACATAACATAGCTGCTGAATTTTGAATTTGAAAAATTGTGTCAAAATGTTAGTACTACCTTAATTACTATAGACCATGAACATGCTAGTATCAGCCATAAAAACTGTTTACTTGGTGCAAAATATAATAAGATTAGGGAATATATATATGAAATAGAATAACTTGGCACTGATTGTGTTTTAATCGTATTCTTAAATATGTTTCCCAGTGATATCATGACTCATGTAAGCTGTTTCTTTCAGCATAAGCAACAGATGAGGATGAAGCATCAATGAGAATAGGAATACAGAAGAAATGCAACAGTGCTTCAAGTGGCATGAAAGAGCTTATATGACACCTAGGATTTTGTAACCATTAGTAATTTCAATAAATAGTATTTTTACTAATTTTGTATTTTCTTTCAGAAACACTCTCTTTTATACCTATTGTAAGTACATCAAGTACTGGCTCCAGTCATATGGTTAGTTACAGCCATATGAATGTTCCATCATTACTATAACTTTATTTCCCATTTTTGGGTGCATTTAGTTCCAAAGTCCTTAATATCTTTTTAACATCAAATTGATATCGGTCCAACATCATCAGCAAATGCCATTTTTATATCATTGTATAGTCAGGAAAGATATCCTTAGTATGTCAGATATATATCAATTTGATGTCGGTAACATGTCACTTTTGTGTTCTGTTATAGTCAGGAAAGATATCTTTTTAACGTCAATTTTATATCGATCCAACATCATCAGCAAATGCCATTTTTATATCATTGTATAGTCAGGAAAGATATCTTTTTAACGTCAATTTCATATCGGTCCGACATCATCAGAAAATGTCATTTTTATATCAATGTATAGTCAGGAAAGATATCCTTAGTATGTCGGATATATATCAATTTGACGTCGGTAACATGTCACTTTTGTGTCCTGTTATAGTCGGGAAAGATATCCTTTTTATGTCAGATATATATCACTTTGACATCGGCAGCAGATGTCACTTTTATCCCGGCAAATGTTATCATTTTTGACCTAATGCCGATATCGGCAGCCGATATCGTTTTGATTAATAAGTGATCTATAATGATGTAAAAGTGACATCGGGCCGATATCAGCATGCTGCTGGGGTTCGTACGCGATGAATGTGATCTGTGCATACATTTTTAAAAACAAGAGTTCCGTAGACACATCTCATGAATTAACACGCTGAAAATTTGTAAGTACCTACCTATTCTTTGATTCGCGCATTGATGATGCCAATATCCTGAATAAGGAAATTTCAAATTTATAATACATTTTTACGTTAATACTCGTAAAAATCATTTTCGAGTGCGAAATACAATGACGAAATTATTTATTTAACCATTGATACCATTTTTGTTGCTAGAAAGCTTAATATAAACGGTAGAATTTCGTTTATAAGCTGTAAAGGCATTGTAAACAAAAATAATTTATTTCCGTATAAATAAATATCGAGGCTGAAGCAACAATGTTTTTAGCAAAATCATCGCATAAAATAATAGTTGACCGCGACCGCATGTCGTAATGGGCAACCCAAGCGCAAAAGGGAGGAGATTATCTCCGCCCGGAGACCGAGAAAAAGGAGAAACACTCCCATGGTCCCCGACCTAAGTTAGGGAAATTGGTACTGTATAGGTGTGAGTAAGAATAAAAGGGAGATCTGCGAAGATCAGACGCATCAAGATCCCTCGCACACAACAGATGCAAGCAGCCACGGAAAACAAAGGCCTATCATAGGTCTCAATCCCCGGAGTTCCTTTCGTTTCTTATGAGCATTTTAATTCATACGCGTATTCATTAACTTTATTTCAAATGTTTGACGCATTTTCGTTATCTGAAAGTCCTTGTGATATCGCAATCTATATTATATTTGAAATGGTGTAATATATTCTGGATCGAAACTAGATCACTCAATTTTGCTCTGGAGTAACCGATAATGTCAGGCTCGAATTTGAGTTTTCTATAGGCGATATATTTCTGCGCAAACAATTGTTTAATTGTAAAATGATGAGCTATGAATTTCACATTCATTTAGCAAATAATTTCGTCATAATTCGAGGCTCAGAAAGAAGGACGTAAAGATCGAAAAATCCACCTTTCACACTCATCTCATCCTTCTTGTAATTTCGGTCGTTTTATTATCCAATGCAGGACATCAAATACATGTATATTATGTGTTCACTAATGACATTATACCGTATATGAATGAATTGAGCTGGCTGATCTTAGATTAGTCAGTCAGGTGATCAGGTCAGTCATATCAGGTTCGAGTGGTCACCCTCTTACTTCACCGCCATTAATGCGTTTTCTTTCACGCTATTCACCATAGGTAAGATTTTTCTAATGTGAGATCTATAGAAAAAACATTCGTAATAGCACTTTCTACAATTAGTTTTGTGTCTTTTTTCTGACATAATTACCAGAGCAGGAAATATTTTATGGCGAAGTAAAGAAAATTGAACCAATGTCCTGTAAAAAGTGCAGAATTAATTACGACGTTTTGAAAGTAATAGGAATTTTGATACCGCAAGTCGACTCTCAGACAAATAAAATCTAAATGCTATATATTTAGGACCAATCTATTGTAAGCTTTTAACGCTAATTAATACGAGTAGGAAACTTATAAAAAACTAAACGAGGAAGGGGGATGTAAACCAAAGAAGTGGGCATTGAGTTTCCACGCTTTCTAGCAGCTGTGAACGAGAGATAATCTATTCCCATGCTTCCAAATATCCACATAATGTGCAGAAACAGCTCGATGGACCACACCTCTGCTTTTTCACACCCAGTCGAATAAGAAGCCGCTGCCCCCTTCCATTGTCACTTTTTGACAGTTTAGGGCCTTTTCTCGAGCGAGGGGCTTCCTTTGGTTCGGAATGTTTATTGCTCTCTCAGGAAAGATTGGAAGGACCAAAGGGGTGGTGCCTCTATGCAAAGATCCACGCTAATAGAGTTAACTCACTAACTGAGTAGGTTGAAAGAGGCATTTGAGAGACTAGAGAAGTGAAATTAATGGCATCAGGTTACTTTTATGGTAACAAGGAAATATAATCCAATTTCCGCAGAGAAACAATAATTCAGTACTGGCTGAAGTTCATGATTGAGTGGATCGTAAGTTTTTTTCTAGGCATTCCAATATTGGAATAAAATAGCATTGAGCTACTTTAATCCGAAGATATTTGAAGTGAATGCGGCTTCCCTTGTTTATCGAGAAAATAAAATGGAAAATATATAATGCGCAGTCATATACTTCCAAGCGTATCGAAAGAACTTGATATGATATTGGATTCTCTAGAAAGTTCACTACTTAAAATTGAAAACATTGATTAGTAATAGTTTGCGCATAAATATATCGCCCCTGATGTTTTCTTTCCCAGAATACTTTGAGATGATAGGTGTGCGCTAAAATTTGAGCCTGCCACTAGATAGAGTGATCCAGTTTTTAATCCCTTATCCAAACTATTGTTCTTTTATTGTTAATATCGCACATTCTTGTAGAAAACTTAGTATTAAAATTCCACCAACACCAGATATATGTACGCACCTAATTAGATCATAGAAAAAGTTGTAAGTGCACTTCTGAAAGATTTGTTTCCTGTCTTACTTTCGGAAAGAATTCGCAGCCATAAGCAGAAATTAAACGAAAGTCCGAAACCAGTGCGAATGCCAGGGTCCTTTACTTGGACGAATCAGACAAACGAATATAATTAAGCCGCGTTATTAAAAGAATAGAGTTAAGGCTTAATTTCACGCCATTTCACTAAAGTTTGGAGTTGAAAAAAATGGAGCAATAAATGGCATAAAATAAATGTCATGAGCAAGAAAATGTTGACATTAGGTGGGAACATATTTACAGATCTAATTTCGCTACAGTGACTATTTTAGGCATCTTTTCCTTTCTCTTTCAATAAATTAGCAAAAAAAAACTTTTATGCCGTCAAAATGCTTTCCGCTGCATTATACGTTTTATATTTTATTAATCTGTCTTAAGCGTCATAGATGTGGCATATAACTAAGCGGAGGACATTGCCTAAAATGCCTATTTTTTTACTCAGAAAATCAATTTTATGAAGTTATAAGTTCATTTAGGATCATTTATGGCGAAATTAAAGCGATTTGTTAGTGCCTAAAAATGCCTATTTTACCTGTTTATGCCTTTTTCTGCTGATATCGCCTATTTAAGGGCCTAAAAAAGCAATATTCTTTTCAACGTCGCCAAACTTATCTTTAGTGCAGAGCTTGCCTGTTAATTCAGTTCCTTTTTTAATCTATCAGGGTTGAAATAATGCCATCAAACATACATAAAGAAAAATCATCCAAAGTATTATTATATAAAGATTAGAAAAACAACTATGTTAATTTTACGTGATGCGTACATGCGATGGTTTCAATTGCCAAAAACTTGTTTTTGAAGGTACCACTCAGTATTGCTGAGTTTATAGGCAGTTCTACTTCAGGCAGTATGCCTGAAGTTGATCTGCCATCACAGCCAGTATTGATATTATGGGGAACATGGCTAAATACTGCATTATACTCTACAGATAAAATTATTGAAATACGTGAGGTATGTGACAGGAATAATGTGCGCCTCCGATACATCAGTTCGAACTTCTTTTTCACCCACTTAAAGGTACACTATTGGGTCATTCCATGCCAAGTGGTCTTGAGGTCCCCGCTCGGCCATCACGGATTTAAATGAAATTTTGTATGGACATTCACACATATCCCGAATAAACATTTGTAAAGTTTTACGTTCGCCGATGGTATACTTGCTGATATATAGTAATTTGTTAGGCCCCGTGCCGTAAAATTGGAGCCTGACATTACGGGTTACTACAGAGAGAAAGAGAGTGATCCAGTTTTCAATCCCATCCAAATTATAGATTTTTATTGTAAATATCGCACATTCTTGTAGCTAATTGTGTATTGTAATTCCAACTACACCAGAAATATCTACACATCTAATTAGATCGAAGAAAAACGTGTAAGCGCACTTCCTAAACTGCGTGTCCTGGTTTACTTTCATAAATTACTTTCGGAAAGAGTAAGGAGTCATATGAAGGAGTTAAATGGAAGTCCGAAACAAACTAAATGGCTTAGAACAATTCGCGGCATTTCAATTATAATACCCTGTGCGAAGGGGGCCTTATACGATCACTGTAGGGAAGAGGCGTTTGGAATTATTATGAGCTAGGAGACAAAACTCAGCCAATCATGGATATCGACTAAACTCAGTTTAAACAGCCAAGATTTAAGGTGCTTTCCTCGAAAATGTATTAATATTGCTGCCTTGAGACGTAGACTTGGAATTGGAGAGAATTTGGGAAAATGATAGCGTAATGAGATCTTGATGTTATTGAGCAAAGATATCTTTATTTTGGATTTGTTAACTCTTTGGTTATTCTTTAGCTCCCATACGTGTACAAAGAAAACGTCTCCCTCCTTAGTTTAGATTCTTATAATTATATTGATTTGTACTCGTATTCATTGACATAGAAACTAGTAAACATTTTTACGTATTTTCGCAATCGCTACGTCTGGAATTATATGGTTGCGCTTCTTTGATTTTCATTTTTTCTTTCAAGAAACAAGAATCCGTATGATTGTTTTATTTTAGACGCGTATTCATTGACGTAGAAACTTGTCAAAATTTTGACCTATTTTCGCAATCGCTGTCTGGAATTATATGGCTGTGCTTCTTTGGTTTGAATTTTTTCCATCGATAAACATGAATCAGTATGCATGTCAATTTTCTTAGGATGCAAATAGACCAATGCCATTTCATTACAATGCTGGAATCCCGTGGAAACCAGCTATGAAATAAACTCAAAGCTTGCCATCATTCAACTTTTATTAACCGAATAAAAATGGCTTGGTTGCTACGCACTGACGAATCGTCATTAGGATTCAGCATATACTTGATTGGTTTGCGGCAGTTTTACCCACCTTTTCATATCAAATAACCGCTTTCTACAGTAAAAAGGCCACGACTTAAAAAAGTAAAAAAATGAAACGTTCTAAACCCTGAAGTCGCCCGAACACCTCCATATCCTACCACCGTCAACCAGCATCAGCTGATAAGACATAAGAAGATGAGCACGCGCGCTGTGAAATATGCCAGCCTGCCTTGACAATCCCCCATTTCCCTGTAGCATACGTAATTGCTATAGAACAATACATTGAATAATTACAACTAATAGCATGAAATAAGTTAGAAAAGGACGGCAAAAATGTGCCAAAGAATGAATACTAACACTGCCTGAGTGTTCGCGAACGTGAAAGACGAGAAAAAACATTTGCGGAACAGTTTACCGAATGCAGGAAAGGAAATGGTAAAGGCCATTATTTTTTAACTGTTCCTTAAGCATGAATGCATGTGCAAGGAAAGTGAGAGTGGGTGGTCGGAGCCCCGCGGATCACCGAGGGGAAGGGGTCAGGGGTGCAATAAAAATGCTGGAGGAAGGCTGGGGGACGCAGAAAATATTCCTACCTCCAAGGAAACCTCGTTAGTGATATGATCTCCGAAAATATTTTATGCCTAGAGGACGCCAGATGCTCTCAGCTGAGCTGCCATATTCAGCCCTTCTTTTAAGGAGGGAGGGTGACAATGAGGCTTGGAAAACCCAGAAGATATAAAAATTGTCCCGCTCCTCTCCTTTCCCTCTAGTTCCCTTTCGGGGAAAATACGCTGATAATCTTTAAAAGTTGTTTTGCGATTTTTTAGTAGCTGGAAGGTTTTTCGCAACCTTTTTCCGCAACATTCTTTTTTCTTATTCAATTTTTAATTGTTATTTAATTTACTTTTTCTGATTCGTCCATGTAAAGGACCCTGGCATGTATTGAATGACATGGCTCACAGTTTAGATTTTAGATGGGCGTTGGAACTTTCTTGTTCGTTGGAACGTTCTTACAGCAAATATTTTCGTGAGAATGCGGGGCTCAGAAAATCGGAGGGACGTGCGGATGGAAATAATGCAGTTTTCGTACTGATACTATCGTTTTTCTATCCCGTGGACCAGGGATACTAAGAAGCGAATTTGAGAGAGCAGTTAGAGACCTGAAGAATGGAAAGGGGCCCGGAGAAGATAAAATCAGCGGAGAAGTAATCAAAGCACTTGGTGAAAAAGCACGAGACACACTATATGGAATAATCCAAGATAGCTACGAATCCGGAAAGCTGTCAGAAGACTTCAAGAAGAGCTCAATGGTGACCATACCAAAGAGAGCAAGGGCTGAGAAATGCGAGGAGCACCGAACCTTGAGTCTAGTGTCACATGCCTCCAAAATCCTTACTCGGATAGTAGGCAGAAGAATTGTAGGAAAAATATAAGAAAACCTGTCAGAAACCAATTTGGATTTAGGAAGAACAGGGGAGCAAGAGAGGCAATACTATGCCTGAGACTACTGGTAGAGAAAATGATCCACGTGAGCAAGCCATTGTATATAGCCTTCGTGGACTTGGAGAAGGCATTCGATAATGTCGAATTGAATATGATGTTCAATACTATGGAAAAACTTGGCTTGGACTACAATGACAGAAGAATCATCTACCAGCTCTACAAGGACCAGGTGGCCACAATACTCACGCAATATGGAAGAAATATGGAGGCAAAAATTAACAAAGGGGTCCGACATGGATGTAACCTGTCACCAGCACTCTTCAATATGTACATGGAGGAAGCAATAAAAGAAATGGAAGAACAAGGAATCAAAGTGAATGGAGAGGAAATCAACATGCTACGCTTCGCTGATGATATCGCGATCGTAGCAGAAAACGAGGAAGACCTACAGAACTCACTGATCACAATTGAAAAAGTGTTCCAGGAATACAACATGAAAGTCAATAAGAAGAAAACCAAGATACTTGTGTGTGGAAGAGAAAAAGTAGTGGCCGAGGTCCGCCTCAAAGGAGAAAGATTAGAGCAAGTGGAATCATTCACCTACCTCGTGAGCACCATTACTAGGGATGGAAGAAGTATGACAGACATCAAGCGTGGAATAGCTCAAGCAAAGACGGCATTCTTGGCTAAAAGGCCGCTACTCTGCTCGAAGAGCATTAGAATGGAGACAAGGAAACAGTACGTGAAAACAATCGTGTGGGCAGTGGCACTCTACGGATCAGAAGCATGGACCATTGGAAACACTGACCAGAAAAGAATAAAAGCCTTCGAGACATGGTGATGGAGGAGGATGCTAAAGATCAAATGGACGGATAGGGTGAGAAACGAGGAGGTATACAGAAGAATTGGAGAAGAAAGGACACTGTGGAGCACCATACGCCAAAGAAGAACACGGTGGGTTGGCCATGTTATGAGACACAACGATTACATAAGTAGCATAATGGAGGGGAAAATTGAAGTGATAGTCCCCAGAGGAAGACCAAGAGACAAGTACTTGGGGCAAGCCAAGAGGGATACGGGGAGGAAGAACCATAGGGAAGTGAAGGAACTGGCATGGGATATGGCGAAATGGAGGGCTGCAATATACCAATCATAGGATTGTAATACTATGATGACTATCGTTTTTGTGACAGTGACCGTTTTGTTATTCAATTTTGAACTTCAATTAAGAGCGAGTTTAATCCGTGAACCAAAGATATCATATAATATAATATGAAGAACATTAAGCAGGCTGATATCTCGATTCCACTCTGGAATCCTATGAGTGCGGCCTTTTTTTAATCCTTTCCTTAGTTTACAATTCAGTGCGGGGACAGTTCCGAAGCATTAAATATTTCAAGAGAAGGTAAAAGTGTGTTCGGCAATCGAAATATTTTTTTTCATGGAAGATAGCTGAACAATGATTAATGAATTGACGAATCTAAAATAAAGATAACTTTGCTCAATAACATCGATATCTCATTAGGCTTCATTTATCCCCGATACTCTTCTAGTCCGAGTCTACGTCTGAAGGCATTAACATTAATACATTTTCGAGGACACACCTCATATTTTGACTATTTAAACTAAGTTTAGTCAATATCCATGATAGACTGAGTTTTGTTTCCGAGCTCCTGATAATTTCAAACGCCTCTTACCTACGGCGATCGTATAAGGCCCCGTATCGTACAAGGTTTGTCTCTCTTTTGCTCCACCACCATTACTGAATTCCTTATTCCCCTTAAGCCAGATTTTATCACGCACCATGCGGGATTAATGGAAAGAAAAACATTCGTAAAAGAAACTCCTACGATGTGCATTGTGGATTTTCTTCAAGATTAATTCCAGAAATAGTAAATGATTGCAAGGAAAAAACTGAACCAATATTGGGTAAAATGACAAGAATTAATTATGGCATCTTGGAAATGATATGGACTCGTTTTTATTATTATTTAAATTTGCAAGCGCATTCATTAATGTTAAGAATAATCGCAACTTCGACCTATTTTTGCTATCTCGTATTTTTGTGGCAGTGCAATCCGTTAAATATTTGAACTTCCGCGAAATGTTTTTAGTCAATTACTTCGTTTCGGACTTTTGTTTAATTTCTGCTTATGGCTGCTAATTCTTTCCGAAAGTAAGCCAGGAAACGCATATTTCAGAAGTGCGCTTACAACTTTTTCTATGATCTAATTAGGTGCGTAGATAAATCTGGTGTAGGTGAAATTACAACACTAAGTTTGCTACATGAATGTGCGATATTCACAATAAAAGAACAATAGTTTGGATAAGGGATTAAAAACTGGATCACTCTATCTAGTGTCAGGCTCAAATTTTAGCGCACACCTATCATCTCAAAGTATTCTGGGAAAGAAAACTTCAAGGGCGATATATTTATGCGCTAACTATTACTAATCAATGTTTTAAATTTTAAGTAGTGAGCTTTCTAGAGTATCCAATACCATATCAAGTACTTTCGCTATGCTTGGAACTATATGACTGCGCTTCTTTGATTTTCCATTTTATTTTCTCGATAAACAAGGGAAGCCGTATTCACTTCAAATATCTCCGGATGGAAGTAGCTCGATGCTATTTTATTCCAATATTGGAATGCCTAGAAAAAGAACTTTCGATCCACTCAATCATGAACTTCAGCCAGTACTGAATTATTGTTTCTCGGTGGAAATTGGATTACATTTCATTGTTTCCATAAAAGTAACCTGATGCCATTAATTTCACTTCTCTAGTCTCTCAAATGCCTCTTTCAATCTACTCAGTTAGTGAGTTAACTCTATTAGCGTGGATCTTTGCATAGAGGCACCACCCCTTTGGTCCTTCCAATCTTTCCTGAGAGAGCAATAAACATTCCGAACCAAAGGAAGCCCCTCGCTCGAGAAAAGGCCCTAAACTGCCAAAAAGTGACAATGGAAGGGGGCAGCGGCTTCTTATTCGACTGGGTGTGAAAAAGCTGAGGTGTGGTCCATCGAGCTGTTTTTCCACATTATGTGGATGTGTGGTGGCATGGGAATAGATCATCTCTCGTTAACAGCTGCTAGAACCTTCGCTCGCTAAACTGCCAAAATATGACAATGGAAGGGAGCAGCGGCTTCTTATTCCACTGGGAGCGAGGAAGCAGCGTTGTGGTAGGTCGAGCTGTTTCCGCACATTATGTGGATGTGTGGAAGCGGCCCATACATGTGAAAACTTACATGATCTCTCGTTCACAGGAGCTAGGAAGCGCGGAAACGAAATGGCCACTTCTTTGTCTTACATCCCCCTTGCTCGTTTCGTTTTTTATTAGTTTCCTACTTGTATTAATTAGCGTTATAAGATTACAATAGGTTGATCCTAAATATATAGCATTTAGATTTTCTTTGTCTGGAAGTCCTTGCGGTATCAAAATTCCTATTACTTTCAAATCGCCATAATTAATTCTGCACTTTTTACAGGACATTGGTTCAATTTTCTTTACTTCGCCATTAAATATTTGCTGCTTAGGTAATTATGTTAGAAAAAAGCCTTAAAACGTATTGTAGAAAGTGCTATTATGAATGTTTTTTCTATGCATCTCGCATGAGAAAAATAGCTGATACCACTTGAACCTGATACAACTACTAATGTAAGATCAGCCAGCTTAAGTATTTCATAAACGGTATAATGCCATTAGTGAACACATAATATACACGTTTTTGAAGTTCTGCATTGGATAATAAAACGACCGAAATTACAAGAAGGATGAGATGAGTGCGAAAGGTGGATTTTTCGATCTTTACGTCCTTCTTTCTGAGCCTCGAATTATGACGAAATTATTTGCTAAATGAATGTGAAATTCATAGCTCATCATTTTACAATTAAACAATTGTTTGCGCAGAAATATATCGCCTATAGAAAATGTTTTCCCAGAATGCTTTGCAAGGACAGTTGTGCGCTCAAATTCGAGCCTGACATTATCGGTTACTTCAGAGCAAAATTGAGTGATCTAGTTTCGATCCAGAATATATTACACCATTTAAAATACATATAATATACCTTGCAATATCACAAGGACTTCCAGATAACGAAAATGCGTCAAACACTTGAAAAAAATTTACTTTAATGAATACGCGTATGAATTAAAATGCTCATAAGAAACGAAAGGAACTCCGGGGATTGAGACCTTAGATATGCTTTTGTTTTCCGCTGCTGCCTGCATCTGTCGCGTGCGAGGGATCTTGATGCGTCTGATCTTCGAAGATCTCCATTTTCTTCTTACTCACACATCACAAGAAAATAAACCCTACCCCTCCCCTCTGAAATAATCCTTTTCGCAGGTCAAAAGTTTTTCTTTCGTGGATGGTTCAACTCGCCCAGCTACGGGGAGGAAGGGCCGCTTGGAGAGGTTATTACTCCCTCTCAGGGGGGCGTGGTTCGTCCACGTTGCTACATCGTCGTAAACTCGGGATTTAGAAAATTTCGGCGGTACCATTTTTTTAAAACAGAACTGTGTATTAAACTGGCTTGGTTTACTAAAGCGCGTAAAATGTTTAATATCTATCGTATACACTGGCGGTTTTTGAGAGGGCATTAGGCATTTGTTAA
The DNA here is from genome assembly GCA_963573305.1 of Pyrrhosoma nymphula. Taxonomy (NCBI): domain Eukaryota; kingdom Metazoa; phylum Arthropoda; class Insecta; order Odonata; family Coenagrionidae; genus Pyrrhosoma; species Pyrrhosoma nymphula. The sequence continues at coordinate 77,042,355 of OY754332.1, read as the reverse complement.
GCGTTTTTCTAAGCTTCCGTAAGGCGTTGTAAATCCTTGGCCATTGCTCAATTAGGCGTTCATTGAGCACAATTGTGAACGCTTTAGGCATTTTTAAGCGTTTCTTAAAGATTCCTTGGCGTTTCCTGGGCGATCCGTGAACACTCATTGTATTGGTGAGGTTTTCTTAAGGCGTTGTTGAGCGTCTTTATAGGGGTTCGTGGGCTTGCGTTGAGCAATGAAAACGCTCAGTGGAGCCGGGTGTTGGGGATTCATAAAGCATTCTTTGTGGGTTTCACGGACGCTCAATTAAGGTTCCTGAAGGCGTTGTCTGCCCTACCGATAAGCGTTTGTGTAGCCTCCTCACTGGGGACCGTCACATATGTTTTAGCCGCGTCCATGTGATGCCAAATAATGTTTCTGACCCTAGATAAATGTTGGGAAAAAATAATGCAATGAGGTAAGTAATTATGCTGGGACGAGACACAGTGAATTTTCTGGTGCGATCAATCACATCGGTATGTACAACACATTTTCCGCGATCGCAACAAGAGTAAGAAACATGCTTCGTTGCCATGTACTACTCCGTTTCCTCGAACCACCCTGGGCAAAACACTGTCGAAGTGGCTCGATTTCTATTTCGTCGATGTAGATTGATACAATAAAGCGAATGAGGATGTGGTCTGAATCACAATCTTGTTTTGTTTGGGGGAACTATATCCTACCAATAATAGAGATCGGTTCTTATTCTAAGGTATGCTGCACATTATCTTTGACAGCGGTGAGTGATATTAGCATAATAGTTGTGGCAGAAAACATACATCAAAAGTATGGAAACTAGCGATTGCTAACAGCACAATTTGTTATTATTTTATTTGTTATTTTATATAAATTACAACATTTTAACATATATGTGCTAAACATATTTTGAGCATGTGCTGAGCATGTGTAAATTTTCGGAAGGGCATCCCAGATAGCATGTAAGCTTGCGGCAAGCTTAGATATTGGCTTGCCAAAGCTTGCCGTGGCAAGCTTGCAACGGCAAGCTTAATTCAAGTTTGCATCAAGTCTGCCATGGCAAGCTTGCCGTGGTAAGCTTAATTCAAGTTTGCATCAAGTCTGCCATGGCAAGCTTGCCGCGGCAAGCTTAATTCAAGTTTGCATCAAGTCTGCAAGCTTGATTCAAGTCTGCATACCTTGAATATTTTTCTCCCTTAGCGCAACGCCACTATCTATGTTGAACTCAAACAATGCGTGAGCGCCGGTTCATTCCATTTTTCAGTTCGTTAATATTGGACATTGTGCACAGGTACGCCATGGCTACACATGTGAAAATCTTATTTGCATCTTCAGAGATGTGCACATTATGCGATCGTATAATTTTTAGAATGGCTAAAAGGGTGTGAGTTCGATACCTGGTACATCACCACACACTTCTGAGCAGAGATTTATATCGCATAATTTGGCTCTCGTTGCAGCATAATGCATAAAACGCTATAACATCGCTTAAATGGCAAATGATGTTCTACGCCTGAAATTGAATGCCAATTTTCGTCTAATGGCCTTAGAAGTGCATTTATTTATGGATAATAAACGTAATAATCTCTTCATTATATAGGTATATGTACCTTGATACTTTTAACGGATTATTACATATTAACATATCTAAAAGTCTGTGTAAAATAATCAGTATTTATGTCGTCTGTTCGGGCATACGTTTTGCTGCGCCGTGCTGCGTTGTTTTGTATAAAGAATGAGAATGATTATTTATAAGATATAAATACTCATTCTTTAAATATTTACTATGTGTATCCTTTTTTTATTTCATGAAATATATTCCTTATATATAGTAACATGTTTAGCCTGTGGTTCATTCTTCGACCGCAAATTTGGCATAAATGAGAAGCTTTGAAACGAATCGGAGAGACTAGGGTTCTGCCAGTAACAACGCTTCATTGATAGCTTTTTGTAATTAAATGCCGTTGTACACTAAATTATTGAAATGCTTTTATTGGTACATTCATCAGTTTTCTCATTTCCACGTTCGTAACATTGAGTATACATGCATATTCACATTCGTAACATTTCCGCGAGTAAGTTACGTCTTCATGGAAATGTAAACAAACGTGTTATAATTGGAACACATCTTGTATATTCTCATTACTATTGACTTTATATTAATTTAATTTGACAAAATAGGTATCAATTAATTAATCACTGAAAACTGTTATCGCGATTGGATGGTACGTTTCCATAAACTATCACGGCATTGGCATTTGAAAGTTAGTTCTCGCGAACACATTTGCGCACGGGGATGGCCGTATATGTATAAAACTTTCTTGACATTCATTTTTTAGTAAAGAATTGTATTAGACGTAGGCCGTTGCTTGATAGATACCGTGGGTATGTACGATATTAGGGTCTATACAGTCTGGTGATATATTTTAGAGAGTTGTCCAGGGTGAAACTATTTTTTTTGCAGTTTGAGGCGCAAGCTTGCCAAAAGCTTAAATTGCAAGCTTGCTGCAAGCTTGCATTTTAAGCTTGCTTGCAAGCTTGCCACGTGGAGACTAGTTAGCTTGATTTAAGCTTGCCGCAAGCTTGCAAGCTTGATTCAAGCTTACATTGCTATCTGGGATATGCTCAACAAACGTGGACAAAATATGTTCAGCATGTTCTCTAAATACGCCCGGCGTATGTTTTCAAATATGTCTCAAAACATTCTCAGCATAAGGTTTTGACCATTTATCCCCCTCATTAAATGAATTCTCTTACAATGACTTTGCAATATACCTATTTTTTATGTACATTTACTCTCACTTTAAACTTTCTTGCCCTTCACTGCAAATTTGTTTGCTGCCCAATGACCTCGCAATCCCTTGCTCCCTCCACTGAAACTTCCTTGCCGTATATAATGAAACTTCCACACCACACGATTCGATGAACCATTCTTGGCCATATAATGTCCCCACATTCACATACGCTGAGCCAGCCAAGCTTGAAGGACAGGGAGCAAGGACAGGGTTAACCTATGTGTACTACAAACTCATGAAGATCTTCGAATGCCTTCGTAATGAAATAATTCAGGCAAATTTTAACACATTTATTAGATAAATTATTATGTACAATGAAATAAAGGTATGAGCACACAGTGGATAAAGAATAGTAAAAACCACCGACAAGTGGATATAACACTATCCTTTCACAAATCTCTATCAGTCTTCTAGCCAAATTACGAGTTCGATAAGTGTGATGAAATTCGTATCTCTCAGCGAAAACACTTAGTTTGTAATCAATCTGGCTATCTCACTAAGTATAAATCCTTCGGAAAACTTTGCGTATTCTTCATGGACGACGAGTAACAACACCGTCAACTGCACATAAGTTGTACATGAAAACTAACGCCACCGGGCGAAAATAAACCTATTTCTGGCTTACAGTACCCGAAATACGAATGTAGGGTACTTAAAACAACTGATTTATTGATATATAAGTAAATACTTCAGATTTATGACTTATTTTATCGGAAAACTCAACAAATACAACACCAAACAACACTCACATCAACTCACTAAAAAACTGCGAATTTCTATATTCATGGGCGAATCACAAGTTGTGACCGCTTAAAGTGAGCCACCGTGCCTGCAACATAGTTCCATCGTACCGTGTAAGGAATCCTTTTTCTAACAGCGTTAAGGAGAGTAAGAAACTAATTTTTATTCAAAGCAGTTGAAAGACATTTTTAGAGCGTAATATCAAGACAGCTTTTAAGAAAATGCGTTTCAAGCCATAATATCAAAACTGCCTGTTGAAATGACAATTCAGAACATAATAATTGATTCCGCTAGAACAATATATATATATATATATATATATATATATATATATATATATATATATATATATATATATATATATATTGTAACCCGTGTCCACACGAGTAAGGGGAAGGGGAAATGGGAGGAAAGGTGGGAGGAAAGGAATTCAGGGACGGGGAGGCGGGGAGGAAAGAGGGATGCCGACTAAGCTTTTGAGCAAATGGGTTGGGGTTCATCAACGATCGCGGGGTTTCGAAGTGACTTAATGCATAATGGCGAACGGATGGTTCCGCGAGGACAGGTTTGTGGGCAGAGACAGTAAAACATGGAAATATCCTTTTGCAATATCGAACTATTTAATTCAGAGAATAACACTAAATACTAATCTAAAACTAAATTTAAACAAAACAAATTATGATGCGTAATAATTGCAACAATACATGGCGAACATTCGCAAAATGTCAATCAAATGAAACAGTTTTACCCTTCAAGGTCCTTTTTCCCATTTCGAGAATCACTAGGGAAAAGTTACAATATTTTAACGGTTTGAACTTAACAATTTCTACAATCACGCACCCTCAATTGAAAACTAAACACATTCACACGGGACCAGGGGGGAAAAACACGGGAATAAATATGTCGACAGTACGAAACTTGGGGCACTTTCTTCTTGGGTTGGGGAATCTCTTCTTTGAACTATAATAGGACTATTCTTCTTGGATTGGGAATGGGGGGGCTCTTCTTTGGTCTAGGAATGGCCGTTTTAGGCGGGCGGGATATAAGTGGTACTTATCGTTATCGGGGATAACTGGTGCAACTGCGGCGGCGCTGGCAATGATCGCCCCGTGCTCTGCACGTAGCAGCTGATGATGTAGTTGGTTTTACTTGAGCGGAGACAGGCGACGGCGATGGCCACGGATTCCTTGGGACCGCTACTGGACACGACTTAAATTCAGCTTCCTTATGCGTCGGTCGTCTCTCCCTTTCCGTTCCTCGTCCGCACAATGCGTCTCTCTCGCTCTCCAACCAATGTTTCAGCCCTCCTAATTTTTGGGTGTCAGCCGCCACCACAAGAACCATCACATGTAAGTCAGTCCCGCCCCGACCATCCTCTGCCATTTATATGCGCTAGCGCGCGGGGTGAGAAGGGGGGGGGATAGGGGGATAAGGGGAGGTGGCTTCACTTGACGCAGGCCGCATTATATTTCGAAGCACAGTCACTTGCAAAGCATGAGCGGTGGATGGAGGGGGGGGGGGGAAAGGGAAGGTCGTCCGCCGAACGGCGGAGATACACTTAAGAAAGGGGGGGGGGGGGGAGAACGTGGTGCAGGGAACTCACACACTCGAACACACATGAATCATTCACTCACACAGCGATGACCTTAAAATTAACACAATATACAGCACAAAACCGCCTCTTCCACAAACCCATTGCAACCGTCCAATCGGGAACGGTTACAATATATATATATATATATATATATATATATATATATATATATATATATATATATATATATATATATATATATATATATATATTACTTGACATTAATTAGATTCCTTGCATGCTGCAGTATTAGAACGGTATACTCTCCATATATTTACGAACTTTGTGTGCTTGTGTCCCAAACGCTAAAATATAAGTATTTGAAGAGAGCACTTTAGTGCATTAGAAACGCCCAGTAGGGGATATCCAATGCGTTTTGGAAATCTTTCGCGAAAAGCATTCAATGAGAATTCATTATCGGCGTAACAACGCCCGCTCACTAAGCATTCGTAGTCAGTATTACCAACGCTCAAGCAAACACCGAGGAAAGCATCCCAAGGTTTTTGTTGGGCGTTTCTTGAGAGTTTGCCGGTAAGCCTTTGGCGAGTGCTTGTAAATGCCGAATTTACGCCTAGTAGAGCATTATAAAAGCGTTCAGAAGGCGTTTACTTGAGAAAGCGCCCACAAGGCATTTGCATTGCTCGAAAATCGCCGGAACGCTCGGGAAACGCCCGACAAATGCTCTATTGAGAATTCTCACTCACCGCAAAACCGCCAGGGTAACTGCGATAAAAAAAATATTTTTCATCAGCATGATTAGTTCAACACAAATACGAACATTTTTGCGATTTATGTTTAACTTTTAGAAGATATAATCTAAAGTGTGACTAGTCAGTTGCTGCCATAAACTGCTCACGGTGAGGGCACAGTCTAAACAAAGTCAGTCAGTAGTTTAGACTGTGGTGAGGGGTTGGGTCGCTTTCGACCGCGAGCCTTGGACTCCCAGAGTGGGCCTGGGCCAACTGTCCAGTTTGAGTTTTAGAGAATATAGAGAGGGATAACATTTCTGGCATACCTACGTCACGCAAGATGGTGACGAAGCACTAGCGCCTCTGTTTTTATGTGGCCCTCTACAGAAATACTTTTCGGCGGTCTATTCTTCGTGTGACGCTGTCGGTGTTGGTTGCAAGAGGGATTGTTGTGCTGTATTTATAGCTTGGATTTATCTACTCTATGGTGGTAAGCTCTATGGTGGAGCACTCATGTAGCAAGAGAGAAGCAGTTCAGTTAGGTTGGGAGTGGGGATACCCAAGGTCACTATACCCAGGTCCCATAATGCATCATAATTTCTCCATTTTGGATCTACCTCGACGTACCGTAGCATTGTCGCTCTTCAGTGAGGAAGAAACAACTTGCGAAAATGGTTTGTTGTGGTGCTCCATGTTGCTCGAACACAACGAAAAACAATAGAATGTTTCGCTTTCCTACTGATCCAGCCAGAAGAAAGGTGTGGGTATTGAGCCGCCGGGACAAGTGGATACCTACAGCAGGAGCACGCATGTGTCAGGTAAGGTTTTATACGATATTTTAACCATTTTAGGCTACATTTGCTCCAAATATCCATTAATTCTCATTGTTAAATGTTTGGGCGATGGAAGTAAGTGACTGTAGTTGAAGGTAAATGAGACAGTCCAGTTTTGGCGTGAATTAGAAAAACGTACTCACGGCTCCTTCATGTTACTCTATATGTTGCTCGGATTTAATGACTTAGATTGGCTATTGCCCGTTGCACATCAAAGTAGTGGAAAATCTAATAACAAATTTGATGAATTCTATTTTTTAAGAGTAGGTAACATCATGAAATATTTCTTGTATGTTATGACAAAGCATGTGTCATATATATGACATGCCTACTCCAAACGCATGGTTGTTCCTTAAATATTGTTTTTTTTCGTATATTTCGAGTGACGAATACATACAATTACCTTATAAATAGCCGTATTTACGCTAGTTTTGCTATTATTAATATTATTCAGGATCATTTCACGGAGGACCAGTTTGAAGCTATCGCTGCTTATGCTTATGATTTTTATGCTATGCAAGCTTATGATTTTTTTGCGTATTTGAATATATTGACATATTTTCTTTATTGTGAATATTAATTGGATCATGTATACATGCATGAATAGGCTGTGATGATTTGTGTACGTAACTGGGTGTACTTATATCATTTTTACCATAGCATCTTGCAGAGGAAGACGTCAACCTGATGGAAATAGTGTTCATGGTGATGCTGGAAATAGTGTGACATTCATGTAAGCATATAACAATAGTTCTGATAACTAGTTGGAATTTTCGTATTTGTATTTTGTAAAAGATTGGTGAAGAGGTTTTACGCTTTGTTCATTCACGAAACAAGACTACCTGGGTCGATGGATGTTAGTATCTAAACTCGTAGCGATGAATATTGCGATCACTGAATGTTTTGACTCAATATCTATTGTAGTTTCTTGTCCAGAGTATTTTTATGCTAAAGGCCGTTGCCTAGGCGAGGCATTGCGTTCGTTTTCGCCGATTCTTTTGGATCCCTACTTTGAGTTATAGCTACTAACCTGGAGGCCTAGTGGAAAGTGTCGTGAACACATGAAAGTGGAAAGTGTGGATTTTATGTATCTCTCTCTCTTGAAGATGGAATAATAACTGTGTTTGTATTTTTGTAGGAAAGTGTGAACTTATTGTGTTTCTATATGTTGAAGATGGACTAATATTTGTGCTTGTATTTTCGTATTGTGTTTCTCACACTTGAAGTTGGACTCATAGGTGTATTTGAATTTTGGTTAAATTATTTGTTTTCTTAGGGTTTCCTGCTTAATGTAGCTATGATGATTTGTTTGCATACCAGTGACATAGTCAGGGTTTCGTTTCCGAGGGTTTATACTGAGTATTAAGTATGGTGAGTCGAAAACTGTGAAAATCCGCTGTGAAATGGTGTGTTTAGGCATTTATAAGAGTCCAGTTGCACCTAAAGTGCAACAACTGATTTCTTTTAATTTGTGCTGTGTACCATTTGTTTGGAATGTCAAAAATATTAATTAAAATAGTTGGTGATGTTGAAGACCTTGCACAATTATTAATAAATATCGCAAAAATACAGCATTATGTTTTCATTTGGCTACCTCAATCTATACCTTTTGTGAATCCTCAAGCTGATGACTACAAAAAGCAATTTGCTCTTCACTGTGTAGATCCTGGAGCAGTACCTGCTGAGAAGTTTCATGTTTCATTGCCTTACCTTACGATTTATTTGAGATATTCGTGGATCTGTATGCCTATGTTTGCCGTGTAACGTAGCGGGAAGTTCGGAGTCGGAGGTAATTTCACGATTTGTCTGGAGTCGAATGGAACCCTCAATGTCGGATGTTCAAACATATTCCTAAGTAGCATGTCTTTACCTATTGTTCTCGCAAGATTCACTGATTTATTTTTCTTATTAATTGAGATATTCCTGGTTCCTTATTCCTATGTTTGCCGTGTAATGTAGCGGGAAGTTCAGAGTCGGAGGTAATTTCACAATTTTTTTGGAGCCAAACGGAAGACTTCCGCTTGGATATCTAAACATATTCCTAAGTAACATGTCATTGCCTATTGCCCTCGCAAGTTTCATTGTTTTTTCGTGCGTATTAATTGAGATATACATGGTTCTATATTCCTATGCTTGCCGTGTAACGTAGTAGGAAGTTCGGAGTCGGAGGTAATTTCACGACTTTTCTGGAGTTGAACGGAAGACTTCAGCCCGGATGTCTAAACATTTTCCAAAGTAGCATGTATTGCGTATTGTTTTTGCAAGCTTCCTTGTTTTATCTTACGTATTAATTGAGATATTCGTAGTTTTTTATGCCTATGTTTGCCGTGTAACGTAGCGGGAAGTTCGCAGTCGGAGGTAATTTCACGATTGTTCTGGAGTCGATGGGAAGACTTCAGCTCGGGTGTTTAAATATATTCATAAGTAGCATGTCTTTACCTATTTCTGTTGCAAGTTTCATTGTTTCATCTTACGTATTAAGTGAGATATTCGTGGTTCTTTTACCCTATGTCAGCAATTAATTTGCATGGTAAATTTGAAATCCCCCTGCGACATAGATCAAAGATGGCGGATTACATTAGTCAAGTGCGTGTCATGATCTGGGCATAGCGACCTTGTGGATACCTAAATACTGCAGCAGCTGAGTGGCAAGGCAATAAAATGACGTGACAAGGGAGAATCAGTGGAGTTTCAAGGATGGCCTGACCTGGGCCAACTGTTTAGTTCAGTGGCCGTGGAGCACCCACGCAGCAAGAAAGAAGAAGTTATATTTCAATGGAGTAGCAAGGGAGTGTAGCAGTGGAGTTTCAGTTGACCGCAGTTTTTCTTGTTGAGGCCAAGGGAGTGCAGTCCAGTTGCAAGGTAGTTTCAAGCCAGTTTTCACCCGTTCAGTGAAGATTCAGTTAGAATCAGTTAAGTTTCATGGGAGAAATTTTTACTAGAGCAAGCTCAGTAAGTCTTTCCTCATCGATATTAGCCCGGAGTCAAGTCTTCAGCCGACGCAGGTTAGAAAAAATGCACTCCACGGTCGCTGCACTGACTGGTAGTGGAGCCAGAATCCGCAGAAGTTTGTGAATGGTAGAATACATGTCAATGTCGTAGTTTTCCAATGTTTCGAAAACGGAATCCGGGAGCTTTTCTCTGTACTTCACGACCCGCTTCAACTTTTGAACCCACAATGAGGACTCTTGCTTTACAATTAATAGAGTAAATAATGTCCTGATAAATATTTACAATCTCTCTTATAGCGGCTTCATATTCTGATTTTATTTCAGTTTTGGGCGAGATGGCTCGAAGATTAAATGAAGTCATAACTTCCGTTGAAAGTCTGTCTTTTAAGTCTGTGATGACGTTGTCCAACAGTGGTATATAAACAGATCTTCGGCAGCATTCCGCACACGACTCGGCAGGGTGGTTTTTACGGCTGGTTTGGAGAGATACAAGTTGTGGTATCTTTAAATCAACATCTAATTTTTCAGCTTCATAATATAGGCCACTAAAGATGGATACAGCCTTTTCTCGATTTTCTTCAAGTATGCTTTTAGTGTCTTCTATTGCATCACTACCCTTTCTTAAATCAAGTGTTGGTGCTTGAAGAAGGCAACTAAGTGATACAGTTACTCAAATATATTTAAGACACACTATCCTGCGGAAAAAAACGAGTTAAAACGAGTTGGATTCAACTCGAATGTTTTTACCTGTTTCTAACTCGGTTTAACTCGTTCTTTCTACTCGTTTCAAGTCGGTTATGGCCGCTTTTGCTTGCTTTAACTCGTAAATTGGCCTCGTATTACCTCGATTTATGTCGTATTAATCAGTAATTGTCGTTTCTGGGCAGCTTGATTCTTCTTGAATCACCATGTTTTACCTAGAGAGGAATAGGTTGTTTAATCTCGTATTGCATGGCTTCAGCTAGTAACACGCTACCTCGTTTCACTTCGTATTAACTCGTTTCAAATGTGCAAGAATCAACTCGTATTACCTAGCATTAGCCAGTTTTATCTAGGACAAGCTACATCGAGTCAAATCGTATTACCTTGTTTGATTTATAGGAGAACCAACTCGTTCGATCTAGCATTAACCTGTTTCAACTGGTTTTAGCTAGTATCACGCTACCTCGTTTCACATCATATTAACTCGTTTCAAATGTACAATACTCAACTCGTCTTGCCTAGCACTACTACTATTCTTCCAATTCTTGAATACTGCTCTTCGGTCTGGTCCTCTGCCTGCCCAAACCAAAGCCCCATTGATTTCTTCCTCGATGTAGTCCAACATCGTAATTCCTTCCATAGAAATTACCCCGTAAGCAAATGATTTCCGCCCTATGAATTAGATCCAACCTCACCTCCGAACAAATTCTTGATACGCATTACTGCATAACATTTGTACTGGGGTATTGCGAAATTATGATCTCTTACCGTTCTCTTCGATCCGTGCACTTCCTGGATCTGCACGCGACATGAACCCCTTGCATGTTCTGAAATTTCCGGCTTTCCAAATCCCAGCTCATCCATTTCTGCAGATCCCATCAGTCTTTAATGCGCTTGCCGCGAAATACTTCCACCCCTTGCTTGATCTTTCCCCGTCGACCTCATCCCATCTATTCGTCCCTGTAAGGCTACTTGTGCGACTGTTCTTGAATGCTTGGATTTTGAACTTACTCCATCCGTGATTTTTTCAGCCTCTTGTGGCATTTGCTTTGCATTGTCACCAATTTAAATTTCTTAATCTTTTAGGCGAGCCTTTGTGCTTTTTTCTGACGATTCACGAATAAATTATTCCCTAGCGGAGCTTCAGATAAACAACAATTTTCAATCATAATTTTCACCAGCACTGAAAGCTATACGAAGTAGTGTTAGTTATTAATTCGTGGTGTCAGGCATGATTTGGTGGAACCGATTCTTAATTAAAATAAAGCACTTAAAACTTGGTTAATTGAGCTTAGCTAAGGAAAACATCTTATGTGGTACACTTGAGCGTTGAGAAGTTTGAATCTTTCTGCTAAAATAATGGTTGGACTAGTATGAAGGCACAATCATAAGGTTGATTAGTTACTAGAGAAGGCAACAAACAACAGCGGTAGAATTCATTGTGACAAAAAAAGCACAAATTCCACTATTTATTTCAATGCTGTCGACCGGTTTCGACGTCTAAAGCGCCATTTACAAAACAAACAGCAACCGTTCGACAGTATTAAAATAAATAGTGGAATTTGTACTGTGTTTTTTTTCATAATGAATTCTATCGTCAATTTCCACCAAGTATCGCCACAATCGATTAATTTGAACAACAGAGGTAATTAAGCGGTATTAGGTTGAGGTTAGTTGGTGGAAAATTATTATTTGAGGTATGGAAACTACCGGCATTGCCATACACTTAGCGAACGGTGCAAAATGGGCAACAGTCTATCGTCCCATCCTACGGATGGAGTAGTGCCCTTGAAATTCTCACCACATAACACCCAAGAAAGTGCTCAGATTCCACGGAAAAATCCTCGCTTCTGTTTCATAGCCCGGATCTGAATACCACGCAATTGTAAAAGCGCCCCTGTTTCCCTTAAGCAAAAAAATGGCTATTAATCCTTTTTCACCAGTTCTTTTACGGAAATTCTGCACAATTTTTATAGAGAAGTGCTCTGTTTTTCACTAAAATAGAAAAATAAATAAAAATCGTAGGATTGACAAATCGATACCAATTACGGTGATCCGTCTCATTTAATGTAGGCGTACGTCTCTGGCTGGACGAGAAGGAAAATTTGGAAAATTTCAAGTTCTTCGAAACTATGCACAATTGAGCAAAAGCATAACGATAGCAAACTTTCCATGAAATTTCCCTCCACTTTACCTGTCACTGTAGACTAGAATTTGTCAACTGTGTCTTATTGTTACTTTCACGCTCTTCCTAAACCGATATGAACAAAAAGAGGAACATTTGGAAGGACCTACTTTCCACAAAAGAAAAAACTAATTGTTACGTTCATTGATCCTTGTTCAATCTATCGACAAATGTCGAAATAAACAAGCGTCCATGCCCTATTATAGCTTAAAATTCGGTTTCCTCGTTTAGAAGATAGAGCATCTCAAATTCGGATATTTCAACTTTTTACATACTTTGGCGCAGAAATGGTGGTCCATCACTGGCATTCTTTAACACACAAAACTCGACACTACTCCAATTACGTATTCAAACAGACTTAAGATTCACTAACTAATTTTTAAGAGTTTAAAAGTATGATTTGAAAGTTTCCTACGGTGAATCATTAAAATAATAATTAGTTTTCCTGCAAAATCCTATAAGCATCATCATTAAAACCTGATAACCGTAATAACTTTAACTTTTTTTTAATAATTCAATTTGGTCGCTAAAATCTTTGAAATTTCAAAACAAATGAAAGAAAAAGAATTTTTCATTTCTGACTTCCTCGACTTATGTCGTATCCTGGTTAGAAAAATTAAAGCTATCAATTTAAGGGCCCTTCCAGTGATTGGCTTCACGTCAACGCCACGCGTCGCCCAACAATGCAATCGCATTTGTAAGATATATTACCACGTCACGGGCATGCCGGCTTTGATGCAACGTCGAACACAGAAGGGGCCCCGAAGGCATGTTTCTGACAATATTAAGCGTTATTTGCTTTGATCAAATTGGCCTCTAGATCGCTCATGCTTCTCGTATTGGAATAGAAAACTTTTGAAAGGCATTAAAAATGCAGGAATACATCAGTGTGTAAAATGTGAGGCACAACTTTTAGTCTTTATTGAAGCTTTTAGTAATATCAGTGCAAATCTTGGCTGTGATCGAAGCGCTTCTCCATTATTTTCCGCAATGTAAATATTTGGTCTGTTATTCCCCTATCTGGTAAAAATCCAACCTGATATTCGGTAATGATGCCTGCTGCTCTTTTGCTGACTCTTCTTTGAATAACTCCTGAGAGCACTTTATATGCAATATTCAACTGTTTGATTCCTCAGTACTTATTGCACGGGTTTTTGTCGCCTTTCTTGTATATAAGACAATTGATGGCAATTTTCCATTTTTCAGGCATTCTTTCCAGTCTCCAAATGTTACTAACTAATTCGTGTACTATGCATCTCATGAGTATATTTCCTCCTTTCTTAACAAGTTCTGGGACTTAATAGCCGCGAAGGCACTGACTTCATTGCTTGTAGAAGTAAGGACCGGTATTTCATGGAGCATAAACTGTCCCTAACGTGGGTTTCCAGTGTTTCTGTACTCATCTCACAGGCAAAGTCCCAGTACCTCTCCACTTTTATGCATCGTTTTTATCCCTCATTCAGTAGTCATGTGCAGTAATGCAATCGGTAACAGGTAATAATAAGCAACATTCACTCTGCTCGTTTAGACTCACTAAAAGCGTGAAGCCACACCAACTATGGTTTAAAACTCAACAAGCGCTTGCGAGCGGCCAGGATTTATATTCTACCACAGTTTCAGCCGTGGGCTTGGTAGAGAATTCGATTTACCAAGAGATCGCGGTTCTTCATCACATTATGGCAGACGCAAAATGCTGAGTGATATTTATATCGCCTCTTCCCTTGGACTTAAACCTTGCCGTGGTGGAAGAGCTTGCGCGTTCCGATGACCCCTAGAGCTGAATTGGCGGGAGTAATGGTCCTGGCAGGGTCGCTCATGCCAGATATGTCAAAGGTTAGGAGACAGACGAATGGTAGTCCGCGCAGCATCTGTACCTCAGTAAGGCGGCTGACCCCAGTGGGGTGGCCTCTCACGAGATGGTTTCACGTAATAAACACTATTGGGTAAGGACACGAAATACCATCTCAATTTAAAAAAGCTTGAAATTATGGACAGTTCTCCTATGACAATGAATCCTGGCAACTACGGGACTCGGCCCAGTGAGACGGGTGCCATTCCCGGCAACGGTGGGAGCCCCTGCCCCTGCGGTGATCATCACACAAAATTCTTGCCCAGAAGTAGAACCAAGTGCAGCAGAGGAAAAGAAGATACAGAGGAGGAACTCAACAATCAGAATAGACACGTGGAATGTTAGAAAGATGCTAAGGGTGGGCAAGTTAGAAAATATAAACCAAGAAATGGAGAGGGTGGGTGTCCACAACTTGGGTCTGGGCGAAGAAAGATGGAAAGATAGCGGGGACTACTGGAGCGATGACTATAGCTCACTCAGTGTTTCAACCCGAAGGTTGGTTTGGATGGCTGAGGGTAGAGCTCACCACGGACTAGGCCACAGGCGTGTGAATTTCACACATTCAGGGTAGGGAGGCCAGTTCCTTTCCCTGGGCCACCTCGCACTCCGAGGATTTTTTTGTCCGGGGGCGTCCAAAGGACGCCCTGGATTTGAACCCAGGACCCTTCGATCAGTAGCCAAGCGCTCTACCCAATAGGCCACCACGCTCCCTTCGCAGAGCATAATTTCAGTAGGGTTGGCCTGTCCTCAAAATGGCTATAAACTCACCCCTCCCCGCAAGCCAAATAAGAATATTTCTTTATATTCTACACCTTTTATGTTATGTCTAGCGTACATTTTGTAAATTGTTAGTAAACTACTAAATCTGATGTCAATTATGTAAAAAGCTTCATAGCTTAACATTATAGGCTATTCTCGAACGCAGAAATGCTAGTAAACCTTTTAACCAAACAAAACGATCCACCTGTCTAATTTGTTAATTAGGCATAATTACTATATAAAAACTATAATTTTAATAATCTTAAAATGTTGCTGAACTTTTGTTACTTTGTACACTTGGCTTTTTCCATTGCCATAACACATTAGACTCTAATTAGAGCCAGATCCTGTACTTTCAAAAGTAATTATGACCTGAGTGAGACATTTAATGATTGATTTTATCGAAATGAAATGGTTACCACCTTTTTAAGAACTTAATTAAAGTGTACAGAAACAAGGAAACTGATTTCGCT
Organism: Pyrrhosoma nymphula; assembly: GCA_963573305.1. Lineage (NCBI taxonomy): Eukaryota > Metazoa > Arthropoda > Insecta > Odonata > Coenagrionidae > Pyrrhosoma > Pyrrhosoma nymphula. Next base: position 77,026,787 of record OY754332.1, on the reverse strand, counting down.
CTTGATGTTTTTCAAAATTCACACTCTATTTATTAAATTTTTCAAACACTTTCCAGTAATAATTACAATGGTTGAAGAAGTTTTGAAAATTGGTGTGAATGTTTATTTAATTTAAGATTTTTATGTATGGACACAGCTCTCTCTGGACCGGCACTTTGAGGGGTCAAAGAAACATACTACTGCACCAATTTACCTAAAACTGAGTGAGGTTGAGATGCCTTAAAGTAGTGATAGTCTTGATCCACTCCGCTTAAGCAACGCCGAGCACATATCGTAAAACCAATTCATAATATTTACTTTATGTAAAGCATTGCTTGAAAAAATCGTCCGCCATTTTGTGATATTTATCACACAAATATCGGCAATGATCTCTGAAATGATGGCTTTATTTATTTATTACACTACTGATATTGCATTTAGACATTGCCTGGTGGCAATATAGGTAACATTAGTTTAAGTGAAAATCATAAAGTTTAAAAAATACATATACCTACATAAAATATCAAACACTCCTCCCAATTTTTATGTGTGACATTTTTTTAAATATATTTACATTCCTTGGTAATGGTTTTTAGTTCTGGCAATTGATTCCATTCAAAGACCCCGCGATTTAAGAAGGTGTATTTGGCAGCATTCGTCTTTTGCCTCCTTAATTAAACTTATGAATAGTACAGGGAAATTACCACGTTGACAGATGGTAACGTTTTTTATTTCATAAAAAGCCATCCACAACTCCACCATCTGCTTCACTTTTATGATTTTCGAGGAAAAATTAAAACTGGCGTTTTTCTGGAAATTTGGCCGTTTGAGCCCTCGTATCTCAGCAACGAGGGTAACGGGTAAGAACAATGACTTACTATTTCATATTTATATTACATATTATTTAATATTAGATAATTTTATTAGATATATATTTCATGACAATTGTTATATATATATTTCATAATTTTAATCAGAAATTATTTGCGCGAAGTAAGTAAGTATATTAGCTAAGTTTCAAATCTTTATTTCAAAAAAGCAATTTTGGACTTTTGTCCGGTTTTTTCAATTTCCGACCACTGTACGCTGGTTCGATTCACCCCCAAAATTTGCAGAATTCTGTGGATTCTAGCTATTTACCCGATTTTCCCGCAAAAATATTATTCCCCTCTAGTGGTTACTCTGATTTTTAAACTAAACCCTCAGTATAAGTAAAAAATGATTTTCACCCAATAAGAACTTCCTAAATTTAAAATTATTCGGAGATATATTGTACACATGATTAAATCCATGCGGTAACATGTTAGGTATACGTTATACATTTTGGCTAAGTGAAAATAAGAGGCCCCCTCGCAAGCGGTTGTGCCTAATAAAGAAATCTCTTAATTTTACTTACGTTGGGTAAGCTGAGTTTGAACCAGGGTTTCATTTAAACGGAACGAAATGTTACAATTTACAATAACTGCCAAAACGGAATAACTATTAGTATTCAGTAATACAAAACGTCAAACCCACCCGTGGCACCTATCAGTATCACACTGGTTGACATTTATGATTGATAGTAGTATAAAGCTACCTACCTTTCAGTTGCGGTTTATTATCCAGAGCCAAACAAAAGGTCGCTTCTGAAGAATTACCCGTAGTCACGTCACATTTTTTCACTAGTTGCAAAAACAATGACGGTCGGTGAAGAGGAGGGAGGAGCCGAAGGGGAGGGGATATATTTCAAGTAGCAACGCGAATTCTGTATCCACCTTGGTAAACCTAGCGGTGGCACCCACGCACTCCGTAAGAAATTCATGTGAGCAGATCCATGAACGTCCACTATTATTTTCCAATCGTAGCGATTGCACAAATGATATGGTACCCAGTCACGCGCACGGGTGCGGAGATATACACCAAAGAGGGTGAAATTCGCCATGAAAATGTAATTTGATTTGACCGTGATTCGAACCCGGATCTCTCAATTGCCGGTCAGGTGTGTTAGCCAGTTACACCACCAAGCCATCTTAATTCAAGGGGAGTTTCAGCGGGGGGTTTATATGAACAAGATGTTCTCGTCCCCAGTCTACATTGTAACACAAGATCACAGGTCGTGCATGATATGCCACAGTCGTGGAGAATAAACCCAACATTTTCGCTTTAGAAATCTAATATTTGAAATTGAAAAAGTAACTTGGTTTTCTTCCACAGATTTATTTTCCTGGTACGACATGTTTCGACACAGCGGTGCCATCATCAGGTACCTTGTTACTTTTTCCCAGTTACTTTTTCATTTGTGGTGTTCACCAAAACCAAGTTACTTTTTCATTTGTGAAATTCAACTTCCACATAGTTGAGCTTGAAGCCATGGAACATATAATCTTTGCTTTAGAACGACTAACTTGACAATTTTCCAATCATTGCGGTTGCACAAATGATATGGTACGCAGTCACGGGGGCAAAGATGTACACCAAAGACGGTGAAATTCGCCATGAGAAACCATTTGACTTGACCGGAATTCGAACCCGGATCTCCGAATGGCCGGTCAGGTACGTTAGCCAGTTACACCACCTTAAGCCACCAAGCCATCATAATCCAAGGCGAATTATTTAAGATGTCTTGGTGGTGTAACTGGCTAACACACCTGACCGGCAATTGGGAGATCCGGGTTCGAATTCCGGTCAAGTTAAATGACTTTTTCACGGCAAATTTCACCGTCTTTGGTGCATGTGTCCACCATTATGATGCATATGTCATGGCTGCTCTGTATTTCTTTATTGCGAGGGCGCCAACGCTAGGTTGACCGAGGTGGATCGCATATTTCTCACAACACGGTACGGCACGGTACAATTCCTGCCACTCCGCCCCACCACTCAGTGCCTGCACTGTCTCCACTCTCATCATCTCATGACTCACAGGCTCAACTTAGGTGCAGATAAATCACCTGTTTTTATTTTTCCGCGAGATAAGATTGTACTCAGATAATGAAGCTAAAGAAAATATTCTTCATTCTACATTTGTGAAAGGCTAATTTTTACAATATTTAGTCAATCCTTAATTACATTTTCGTTTTTCCCGTTTGACTTAATTGTTATGCCGGCACCATCCCCAGCCACAGGGCAACATTACCTCGGCACTAGGCGACAATGGTGTCGCCTACCTTGTATGCTATTTTATGTTCTGCTTTAGAGTGATATATAGCGGATGCAATGAAAGCCAGCGCGGGGTTACATAATGAATATTCATGACCATTCAAAATGAACAGGAAACATGGAAAAAAGTGGTGTTTGCAGAACAGGTAAGTGATAGGATAACATTCGTTGAATTAAAGGCAAATCTAACGAATTTAGACATAATCCAGGTGTGCATGCATACCTCTAATCAGAGAGAGGAGGAGGTAGATGGTGTATGTGATCAGCTAGAGGCAAGAATTTTTAGTATACCTGGGAGTAAGCACTTGGTATTAATAGGGGTTTGGAACGCGGTGGTGTGTGAAGGAAGAGATGGTTGGGAGGTGGGTGATTATAGGCTGGGAAGGAGAAATGACCGCGGTGAGAAAGATGTGGAGTTTTGCCGGAGAAATAATTGCCTAGTGATTACAAAAACATGGTTCAGACATCATTATCGACGTAGGTACACTTGGAAGAAGACAGGAGACACAGATAGATTCCACACAATATATTATGGTTCGTCACAGATACGGGAATAGTGTTAAAAACTCGCAAACCTATCCAGGAGCTGAGGCTGACTCAGATCGCAACTAATTAGTCATGAAATGATTCGTAAAGCTCAATAAGATAAGAAGGGGTAGGAGGGTACGAAAGTGGAATACAGACGCATTAACTAGGGCAATGGAGAAGAAGTATCGAGAGCAGGTCGATATAACATTGGGCGTGGATCATGGAGTGATATCAGAAGAAGAGGATTGGGAAAATGTGAAAAAAGTAATAGTAACAGCGACTAAAGCAACGGTAGGCGTAGTAAGTGCAACAAAAATAAAAAAACTGTGGATAACCAAGGAGATAGAAATGAAGATTCAGAAGAGAAGTAAGTGCTACTAATAGGCATGCCTATTAAACACTGTTTGGATGGCAAGTTATGCCAGTGAGGTGGATAATAAGTTCAGTGCTTGCATTTTTTTTGGAATTCCGGACATTTACGATTGGCTTAGAAGCAGTGCTGTTCACGCCCTTCCAATCTAGCCGTATCCTTTCGACATGCATTTTGTTCCCACCCTCCCTTGCGATGGCATATTAAGTTTTTTCATACTTGAACCCATCCTTTTCTGGTGATTTCAACAGTTTACACGGTTTTGCGTTTTAGCTTGCGTAGGTATTTAAACGTTTAGATTACATTTCAGAGCCTCACGCTATTACTTTTTCGATCCTTCGCCTTGATTTATTTTCCCAGCATTAGTTTGAAAGCTTCAATAGCTCCCAAAGAGCCTCTTTGCCAAGACTGTGCATTTTATGATATAGGAGGTGTACCAACAACGAAATAATACAGAACGACAAAGAAAGAAAATAAGGGTTCCTACATAGTGTTACCTGCAGCTCATCACTGCTGTCATGTTGCTGGTTGAATGTTGATGAATCAAATGGATGAGATGCAGCGTTTGGTGGAATGTTGGGGGCTGAAGTTGCTTGTAAGGAGATCAGCACTCATCGTGGACTGTCACTTTATTTTGGCCACGGATACCGTATCTTGTGCTGGGAAAAATTTTCCGTGTTCTACATCTACACACTACCCCGCAAGCCGCCTCAATAGGCGTGTGGCAGGACGTGGCCCCTCAATAGGCGTGTGGGGGTATTAGGACACCAGCCGTTTACATATGAAAAGGAAACGCTCTAATGAAATTACGCCTAGCATTTATTGAAGTCCCTTATTGTTCGGGGGGAAAACAAATTCCCATACCTATCCCTTCGGCAAAATATCTCTCTTAATTTATCGTTTCTGTCGGACCTGGAAATATAGTGGGGTTCTAATATGATGTTCTCCGTGTCGCTCTTAAAGATATCTATTCTCAATTGTTCAAGAAATCTAAGCCTAGCGCGCAGCCTCCGAGTCTCTAGCGGCTCCCAGCCTAATTCGTTTAACATCTGTGTAACGCTGTCGTACGTAACGCTGTGTAACGCCCGTAGCAGTTTTTGACGAATCGCTCAGCTTTCCTTTGTATTTAATTAAGTTCCCGGATTAAGTCTTTCTGCGCCGGATCCCATATGCTAGCTGCATATTCAAGGTGTGGCCGGACGAGTGCGAAATAGCACCTCTCTTTTACTTTTTCATCCGAAAATCTTCCCACAATACGCTTGACGAATCCTAGCTTCTTCAGAGCTCTGCCACAAATATTTCTTATATGTGTTCCCACGATAGGTCCGAAGTTATCGTAACTCCTAGATACTTCACTTCATCTGTCGCCTTTATGTTAACACCATCCACAGCATATACATGGGAATAGTTGGACGACCTCCACAAGAAATGTACCGCCGTGCATTTGCTCAGATTAAGTTCGAGTCCCCACTCTTGGCTCCACACATGAACTTTGTTTAAATCCGATGATAGAGTTTCAAAGTCAGAGTGATCAGAAAGTCAGAGTTTTGGTCCATCCTTTTGAAAACATGCAATGAAACGTTTCACGTTTGCCATTTCTTTTTCTCATCATGAAAATTGAAATTACGTGAGAAATAATATAATAATTTACACAAACACGGATGTTACACCGTAAAATGAAATTTGGACAAAGTATTGTTTTCGCATACCTATAGAAATGCTTTTACTCTCTCGAATGACGTTAACAAAATCCTACCCATCCGAACCATATTCTGTTCATATGATGATTAAAATCACATGGGATTTGAAACATTGGAAAAAAAGCTTAAACGGAAAAATTGCATATTATCAGAAATTGTATGAGAAGCGAAATATTCCAAGAAATTAAAAGGCAGTCGAATGAAGGCAGTAACCCATCTTAGTTTACCAATTATGTATTAGCGAATTACTCAATAAGAGAAGTCAAAATACGTTAATTCAATAGGCTTGATAGGCAGTAGTTGTGGTTGCATTGGATATTGAAAAAACTTCGGGCTAGAAAAAATTATTCGTTTGGATCAATAATCATAAATGTTACTGCATTTTTAGGTTCTTACTGCCACCTTCCAACAGGCAAGGTTTGAATTCAGAAAAAAAACAATATTTTTTTATGCAACGCAAACAAAACAGTAGTCTCATTTGTTTTTACGCTCTTACTTGCGACGAAACTTTTTTAAGCGCTGTATTACTCACCACCAATATGCTTGCCTGTACTGTCGATTGCTTCATTTAGCCACCCGCAATCCTGAAGAAAACTTGCTGACCCCTCCGAATCTTCCATCTCTCTTCTTCCAGTTACTTCCTTGGCTGCTCAGTGAGCTCCTAGATGGCGTCCATAAGGGAAGCGGCCTCATGTCTTTCCTAAAGTTCATGGCCCACTTGGTGATGGGCACACCCCAGACTGTTACGAGACATAAAATTCGAGCGTGGATATCGTGAAAAATCGTATCCACAGTGCTAGCTTTTTCAAATTCAGCAAATTTCAAATTTTATACAAAAACTGCCACCTCCTGGAAACTTCGTGGTACCCGAAATGTATGCACACCGTTCACCTACGATACTTCGTGGCAAAAGACGCTACGGGACCGTTAAGTTGCCTGCTCGTCGAAGAAAACGATATTTTTGTGGAAGAAAATACCTTTTTGAAGTGACTCTTCTCGATCCGTACGGATCCCTCATGCGGTGATCAGTTTTCCTCCAATAGACGCATAGTAAAATTATTTTATTCAATAGTGTTTTAGCAAAAGATTAATTAAGATCAATTTTACTGATGGAAAATAAAAAAGTCAGTATAGCCTAGAATTATCTATAGCTAAGTCATCATGTCACCATTACAGTATCGAGGTAAAAAATAGGAAAGTGTTTGCAGTTTGCGAATTAAATTGAAACCGAGGGGTACCTTAAATCACCTTACAACGAGCATTATTATCAGTCTTTCAAATTTAAAATTTGTAAATTGCAGCTCTCTACTCTTCCTTATTCCATTCGAACTCCTTTACTTCCCTATTACTCTATCTCAGATCCCACAATCTTTGATTGTCATTTGAAGTATTCGGCCCTTGGTCTCCATCCACGCGGGCCTAATCTATCTTTTTTACAGTCTAGTTTGCTTCCAGCAAATTCATGTGTCAGCCCCTCTACCGCGGGAATCGTTAACACGTGTCTTTCCATTCTTTTTTCAACCGTTCCCTCCTTTTGTATTCGGATATACAGTATGCTTCCTTGTTTCTCATTTGTTCACTTTCTTGATCTTTAGCACTGCCGTTTAACACCAGGCGTCTATTCTTTTATGGTCCGCTTTTCCACTGCTACATGCTGCTGATCCCTGGGAGTCCCGTAGCCCGTACAAATTCCCTCGCATACTGCTTTCTGATCTCGAGGCGAATCTTCTGCGGAGTCTCCACCTGGGGGGTTATTTTGTAATCTCACCTTTCTAATGACTCTTTGTGGGAAGGCGGGAGATCCGTTTCACTCTCCTAATGATCGGCTCACGATCGGCCATGGCCCGATGGTGGCTCCCTTTCACGTTTCTAACGACAGGTGAGATGGAACTATTGAAAAGCAGAGCCAAATGAAACGGATCTTGAGTCGAAAGATACGAATCAAGAGTCGAAAGAGAGGATGAATCAAATACATAGACCGGCAGTTCACCACTTGAGAGCCGAAGATGGTCACGCCGCCTGGATGGCGGAGTTGAGCTACGAAAAATGACGTAATTTTCCACATTTCATGACGTATTCTCACTTAAGTGAGATTACAAAATAACCCCCTGGTCGTCATGATCGCCTTCATCGCATGTCAAGCAAAATGGCAGTTGAAATAAGTTATCTGTTCCTCGTTGAAGGGACTAAATCTACTGAAATTGTACGATTTCGGCAACTTTCCGTTCCTAATGCCCAACCGCATCAGACATTATCAGGGGTTCTCATCAAGTGAATGAAATACGTGGAAAACCTTCAGCTTTGAGTTGGAGACTCTAATTGTTGCCAAAGACAATTTTTTCCTGTTTCCAAAAGGGTATTCTTGCTTCCTCTTCTTGGTTTGGCGTCTCAATCACTTTTTAGTTTGCGTCGTTGATGTCATTCATAATACTATAATAACATGAGAATATGATCATTGAGGGTGATTGGAGAACAAATTCATCGTTTTATTTACGTCCTTTGTTTTGGGAAACGTTTTTATTTACATGAACCTGTTCATTTGAAGTCTTAGTCACTGACAGGATTAACGAGGGATACTCCGTGTGTTCTAATCAATAAGTGCATAACATCGTAGTAAATTCTCTTGCTGCTCTATCTATCTCGGGTTTTCTGAGGATTGCGGATTGAACGAAGAGGAAACCATGAAATATAAATGTTCAACGCAACTCAGGATTGTGTTCCACTCGTTTTACACAGCTTGTAGTATTGCCATTGCTTAGTGGTCAGTATTGTAAAAAAATGATAATTTATAGTCGACCGACTTATAACCGTCAAAAAATCATTAACGTGATTTCGCAGGGGTTTCTTAAAGATTGAGTAATTTAACTCCCGACTCACCAGCAGTGTTTTTTTTCTTGGTTTTGGGCTAAGGCTGGTGTTAAACAAAATTTATCTAAACATACCCTCATTACGTTTCAACCTCACCATGCTCTTGAGTCATCATTCTCCAGCAGGACATCTTCTCTAATGGCGTAGTAATTTTTGATCTCCAAATGTATATATTTGACATAAATCATGGCGATATTATCTCCTTCAATTATCGCGTACTTAATGTTTTTCCAGCTTCCAATTCTCTCAACAAGTATCTATCTTTGTTAATCTTCCTCTTGAAAGGCAAATATCCGCCGAGGACGGAAATTGCAATAGGTGGCATTTAACGGCACGATTTAAAGCTCTGTGTTCAATTCTGATCTGAAAATTCGGAAGGTCTGAATTTCGCTTCAAGGAAAATACGAATGGGTTGTTTTTAACCTACTATCATGGTACGATTTTACTAGGCACCCGGGCGATTATAACTCTCCTTCCCATAACCATAGCAGCTAACTGAAATTCATATTGATCATTCTGTTCGAGCGTGGGAAATCGGGTAGGTCCTACCGAGGGAATGACAGCTTAGTAAAATATAACGATTATAACTCTCCTTCCCATAACCATAGCAGCTAACTGAAATTCATCTTGATCATTCTGCTCGAGCGTGGGAAATCGGGTAGGTCCTACCGAGGGAATGACAGCTTAGTGCTTCGTTTCATTTGGTGATCATACCCTGTTATGAGTTAAGGCGCGATTCAAATATATTACTAATAAATTAAAATTATTCATGTTCATTAAACTTTTTTTGAAGATTTTCGCAGCTCATGTTTATGTTATTCAGGTTTCTGGTTCTGCGATTAAATTATTTTATATTATGCGACAGTTTCGCCGTACTATGCTATGCTATTAAAAAAAAATTCTGAACATTTTATCGAAATTATTCAAGAGTTAAAATTAACGTCATCTGATATTCTTGTGAGTTTTGACGTCGTCTCACTTTTCACTAAAGTGCCTGTATTGGACTCGATCAATATATTGAAGGAACTCACAAACCAAGGCCTCCCGAGTGACTACCCTAAATTGGCAGAATTCTGTTTAAAAAATTTATATTTCATGTGGAATGGAGAAATATATGAGCAAAGGGAGCAAAGGCTATGGGGTCTCTTTCTCCTGTTATCGCCAACTTATACATGGAAACATTTGAAAAAGAAGCGTTAAACACCTTTGACCATCACCCAACAATTTGGTTAAGGTATATTGACGATACATTCGTCGTTTGGCCTCATGGAACAAAGATACTCGAGGAGTTCCTATTACATCTGAATAGTCAGCATCCTTTGTTCAGTCCAGTTCACGATGGAAATCGAAAAAGACGGACAGCTACCATTCCTGGATGTCCTACTCAAAAGAAAAGATGATGGTACACTTGGACATAGTGTGTACAGAAAGAAAACTCATACCGATCGATATCTTCACGCACGCTCACACCACCATCCACAACAGAAGGCTTCTGTTATCAAGACCCTGTTTGATCGGGCCAGAAAAGTTTCCGATCTTGATTCCATCACACAAGAAATACACCATTTGAAGAAGGCATTAAACAATAATGGTTTTAGTAACCAATTAATTGAAAGAGTGACATCAAAAAAACCTACAGAGTAGGAGACTCCTAAACCTCTGGGGTATGTTATGCTGCCTTACATTGCGGGTACGACGGATCGCATAGGTAGAATAATGAAAAAGTATAACATTATCACAAGATACAGCACTACCTCCAGAGTACGAGATCATCTACGAGGGACTAAAGATCCTTTACCACCCACAATGTTTGAGGGTGTGTACGAACTTCTCTGCAGTTGTGGTAGATCATATGTGGGACAAACCAAGAGAGCAATTGGATGCCGATTAAAGGAACATGAACGTGCAATCCGGAAGAAAGACTGGTATCACTCTGCCGTGGCTGAGCACACTACGTTAGAGGAAGGTCACGCCATTGACATCGAGACGGCAAGAGTACTACACAAAGAAAGCAGTTACTTTCCACGGCTCATAAGGGAGGCGATTGAAATAGAAAAAAGACCAAATAACATCAATAGAGAGGATAGTTATAAACTCCCTTATACCTGGAAGAAACTTATTCGAAATTAAGTTTTTTACTTCTCAAAATCATCAACTGCTGGAATTGTTTATTTACTTTTTGAAAAAAAGACCATTGTTGTTCTTAAAAGCCCGACGAAGCCTGTAGCATAGTACGGCGAAACTGTCGCATAATATAAAATAATTTAATCGCAGAACCAGAAACCTGAACAACATATTCATGTTCATTCTTTAATAGAAATAATGTGCAGCTGATAATAACGAGTATTTTTTCTTCTTTCCAAATTGTAACTTTAATAACCCTGGAGATATTCTAGTAGCAAGTATCACACAAGTAACGTTTGCGTATTTAGGCTAGACTATTTTACTTTAACAAATTATTATAATTATTTGCCATTATTATCTGATTCTCAGCCAAGAGTAAGTAGAGTATGCTCATGCAGGCCAGCATCCACAAGCCGTTTAGGAAATATTTTGAAATAATATTAGTCCGTCGCATTTGATGGGTATTTCGGTGAGTTTATTATTTATGGATACTCAAAAGTTGCATGGATTCTTTGTTAAAAATTTTATAAAATGCCACAGCTAATTCTTTTTTACTTACTCATGCAGGCCAGCATCCACAAGCCTTTTAGGAAATATTTTGAAATAATATTAGTCCGTCGCATTTGATGGGTATTTCGGTGAGTTAAATTATTTATGGATACTCAAAAGTTGCATAGATTCTTTGTTAGAAAGTTTATAAAATGCCACAACTAATTCTTTTTTACATACGTTTGAATAACGATATCTTCATTAAGAACAAAATCTTTGATCTCAGTGCCATCCTGCAGGAAAGATGCGTTTGGTTTCGGATCTTTCTTCTTTGGGGGAAAGGACGCAATCAATGGCAAAACTGGCATTAGGGTTAAGCTAAGGGAAACTCCTCGCCTCTTAATTGTCGCCGGTGAAAATCTGAGCTCCTAAGTATACTCAGCTATTCCTTTTCTTATTATTTCAGTATCGCTTACTATCATCTGCTCTTTGGGGGAAAGGACGCAATCAATGGCAAAACTAGCATTAGGGTTAAGCTAAGGGAAACTCCTCGCCTCTTAATTGTCGCCGGTGAAAATCTGAGCTCCTAAGTATACTCAGCTATTCCTTTTCTTATTATTTCAGTATCGCTTACTATCATCTGCTCTACCTATGAAATACCTACCTTCCTAATGAAATAGCTACCTTCCTAAATGAAAACCCCTGGTCACCGCTTGGCATAGCGGTGCGAAGTAGCCACGAATATAGCATTAAAGCTAATGGATCGCGATGAAATGTCTCAAGTGCAGTCATGAACCGCTGACTTTCTTCCGGACTTTATTTAAAAATACGACGGCATTACAGTTACGGGAATACGCAATTTCTCGGCGGTCAAAATCCTGGGAACTGTTTGCACCAAGCTCCTTTATTACTTTCTTTTAGGGTGCTATGAAAATCCAGTCTCAAATAAAGATTGGAGTAAAACATTGTTTTTATTCTGAAGAAAAGCTCTTGATAACTTTTAATATTACCCGACGCTACGTGCCATCGTTCTTTGTATTTTAATGTTATAGTGAGCTCTAATGACGCCAGCTTTTAGAAATGATGGTGAATTACGAAAATTCCCGAATTAATTTGCAAAAATACATTGTGGTAACTAACGAAAGAGAGCACCAGTACTTTTTATGCAAATGATACATCCTCGTGATTTCTAAAAGCTAACTTAGGATTTTATTAATGTCAAAGTGATGATTTAAAAAATTACCGCGGCAATATTAGCCTTTGCGATTTAAAATTCAGACTAGAAGCACCAGAGCTATCAATTTTACCGTGACTTTTAATGAGTTTAAGCTGTACGTGTTCATATTATTTGTTTTGACGATAGATGCAATGATTTACCAAATACCGTGGTCATTTTTTTTATCGCATCTTAAATTCTCATTATTAACTCCCTGTTGTTATTTATTTTGATAAAAGATTATAGTTCTCTGGATTTATAGTTATTATTGTAAATTGATGATTTATATTGCTTTTAAATTATTGTAAAATGTATCTCATGCAATTTTTACGGAATTTCTTAGCCTTATGTCAAGGAGAATATACAGCACTTAAAATATTTCTTTTTTATTGTTGAAACCTATTTATAGCTTTATTGCTTTCTTCTACGTCATGATCATCGCCTTACTCTCTCTCTCTCTATTTTGCCCTCTTCGCTTTCTACTAACATCTAAGTAAACTGTTGGAATTGGGCGTATGAAAATGAGACGTAGTGTGAAACTCAAGCACGAAAATTTAAACAAGTGGGGTACACAATGATTTTTCCCTCATTCTATAGTGTGACAAACTAAATAATGCATAATTATTTTTTCTCTTTGCTTTTTGTCTTGCTGTTATGTGAATAGGGAGAATGAATATAGGTAGGGGGAAAGGACGGAGGAGAGGACGGCATAGAGGACAAGGAGGAGACAAGGAGTAATGATTAGGGCATGCTGACTTTAGTCGACGCTGGTCAAGGAGAAATCCACGCTCAAGATGACTCAGCACTTCAATAATGCTGTAATCCTCCCAAAATTGTCACATGTTTATGCTCCAGAAGATGAAGAGTGCCATAAAGATTGTGGGCAAAATCAAAAAGGTTCATTTCCACCAGCTGTCGGGACTCGGCCCATTCAGGGGGATGGGAAAACTGAGTGGATTGTGCCACAGGGGGTAGATATGATAGAAAAGCTACCAGGTTAAATTATGTTGAGGGATAATCCTGCTTATTCAGTACAAAGTTTACGCAACATAAGCAAAGATTAAGCTTATAACGTTTGGCTATAGCGCTTGTCCGTAGATGGACATGCTCTCCGGAACATCACAATTGTCCTGAAGCAGAAGCAATTCTCTCGTGGAAGAAAGACTGGACTACCAATGTTTAGAAAATGGCGGCAGTTTTTTGCCATTTTGCACGTAAGGCGAGCGTATGGCTATGATTCAGTGAATTAGGAAGTTATTTTGTACAGTAATTGAAGAAAACATTTTTCTCTTTGGGGATGGCAAGAAACAGATTTTGCGGAATCATGAGGTGTGGAATCATCACCTGCGCTTCGATTCTTGGAAGCCAAGGTCTGAGCGAACCAAAGCAGAGTTATTGAAAATTTTGTAGCTTAAAACAAGCCTGGTCAAGCAAGCCTGAATCACATATGAGAAGGTTCTTACTAAATGTATAAGTATTATCACAAAATAAATGGCTAACAAAGAAAATTAGCTGGAATTGGGTTTTGAATTAAAAATACTTATGTAATGAGTTTCCGTTGCAGATAAAATGAGATGATATCCCTTTAAATGTATTTTACGGTTATGAGAACACATCCGCATTCTTGAAGATAGTTTTTTACCTTAAAGGTAAAAAAAGAGCATCGGGATAGTGGTTACCAGAATAGGACGAAAAGTTGGTGAAATATTTCGGACCTTAAAATCTGTATTAATATATATGTTACCATATAAGTGATTTTTAAAGACGCAACGAGGGCACTGTATTATGAGAGGAAGAATGAGAACGTATTAGTACTGAGTATTAGGGTACAAATTAGTTGAAATGGGCAATACGGAAACAGACTGAGTCACTCTCAAAATCTCTCTTACACTCCACATAATACGATACAAAATATGAGGATAATTCCGTCACTCGCGGAGAGTATTTCAGGTGGTCAGTGAAAATTTATTGAAAATAATTTGTGCTGTAAAAGCATGGGTAGCATGCGAAGTGTGACGGAATGAAACACCATTTAGCACGCATTTATTTTGAAGCTGAGATGAAATGGGTGGAAGATACAAAAAGTAAAAAAAACAACGAAATAACAGAATTAGTGCTAAACACTGAATTACATGGCACATCTAAAGAGAAATACTCCAATGTCAAGTAAACATTATGAAGAAAAAACAGTATATAAGATTTCTAAGTTGCAAATATTTACTCTAGTAAAATGTAGGTATAGCGAGGCAAAAAAGAGTTATCATTTTCATTTAGTGTACAAACTAATCGTTTAAAAGTCAAAATGACAGCTTCCGGCGCTTTTAGGTGAGCGGAAAACCCGGCGCTTGTAATGTAAAGCTAATGCTAGTAATTATTACGGAGGGCTATAACATTTAATCAAAGGTTGCCGAGATAATTTTTTTAAATTCGGGTTGTTATTTAAAAGTTTCATAAAATAATTTTATAAATCTACCATGGTAATTTATACTTATGACAATTATAGTTCTTCTTTGTTACCACAGTTCTGATTTATAGATTTTAACTCTGTGATTTACTAAGGCCACCATGAACCAAACCAAATGAATGAACAAAAAAAACTGTGGTGATAAATAATAATTTTTGTAAATTTGATTGTTTCAGGCTTGACTTCGTGGAAGTGATAGATATCCATTTTGAATAAATAAACTTTATACTTTTCCACACTTTATTAAAAAACTGCGACCGGTTTCACCTTAATAAGGCGTCTTCTGGCACACCTTCAGAATGTGCCAGAAGATGCCTTATTAAAGTGAAACCGGTCGCAGCTTTTAAATAAAGTGTGGAAAAGTACAAAATTTTTGTATTCAAGATGAAAATAATGTTTTTTCTTATTTTTATTTCCCTTAGCCTGATTATTTATAAATTGCTGTGGTGAGCAATAAGATTTATCAAGGATATAAGAAAATACCCTCGGAAGTTGTTCTTGTTCGTTTACCATAACTACCGTGGTGGCGTTTAAAATCCACCAGGATAATTTGATGGTAGCTTGCTTTCATTATTAGATTGATTTAAAAATTACTGCGTCGATTTCTCAGGTATACCTCTGTGATATAAAATAATAAAAATCACTATGCTGAATTGCCGAATTAACCCTGGAGGAGGAATACCTTGCTGTTGGTTACATTACCGTGGACCGTCATGGAAATTTCCGCTGGAATTCACAAATCGATTGGGATCTTTATGGTGACTATTTGCCAGTTTACCGATGTGATTTACTCCCCTTACGGCAGACTACATTATCAAGTGCTATCAAACTGTTGGGTCAGTTAGTTAGCCTTAATGCTAATAACCAAGAGCGAATATCTTTTTCCCAATGGACTAAAGTCTTGACAATGTGGAAGGAATTGGCGGTCCTATTACTATTGAAGCTGACCCCGAGGAAATTCCTAGTCAAATTAAACACCCGAAATAGTTTGAGGAGTAGGTATGAAGGGCAACCCGCGCATTCCATTTCTTGATGAGACTGCTGCGATAAGGCTTCCTACCCGGGGTGGGGTTGGTATTTCAAAGTGTGTCGGCAGCTGACACCATATCGTATCACGCTCACATCTACTCCATCCTAAAAATCCGCCTATAAAACTGACATAAGACTATATTTACTAGTTCTGCTGTCAAAATCAAAATAATTAAAAAAAATCATAATTTAGCATTAAAGACAATTGAATGTAAGGAACTAAGGAAAGAGAGGCAGAAGAAGCACGTAACTTACTTACGGAGCAATTGAATAGCCTATGAGAAAATGAAAGGCGATGCTTTTATTGGCTGTCTATGGACCTTGATAGGGGGAATTTGGTTGTATAACTAAGTAAAATTTGTATTGATGTCACTGCCCGAAATGAAAAAAAATATGTTAGGTTGGGAAACAGTAGGAATATTAGTTGGATTTCTGGCATAGAAAAGGCTGTTGTGAGAATCCTGGATGGAAAGTTAGAGAAAATGAGTACGAGTTTCTTAGAGAAAACGAATTTAGATTTGGAAAGGGCAGCTCACAATGTCATTGAACTAATGCGATCATTAGCTAACAGGAATGGAATGGATTATGGTCATGATGGCCCCGAGTTGGCTTGAAAGATTAACGCGGATTTTGGGGAGCTTGTGAGTGTACTTGCAGGATTGACCGTTGGGTGAATACAAAAGTGCAATTGAAGGTGGCGCATGGGAATCCGGGACTTCATTGGAAGGGGAGTAAGGCTTAGTTGCTCATGAATGCCTCTACTCAATTATTTCTATGTGAGAAAGTGACGAGAGAAACGTTGGGGAAAATTTAGGTCAGGGTTAAAATTGGAGGTGGAATGAAGGAGGATGTTGGACTTGAAGATTTTTGATTGTTGGTTAAACCGTAGGATAAATGCTCCAGTTATTTTTAGACACATTTAATGCCAAGTGCGAGAGATGTGTGGTTGAGATACATAACAGGATATGTAAAATTATGAAGTTTTCCTGGAAAAGGAGTTTTAACTATGCTTAAAATTAACGGAGTATAAAATAGGGCAAGCGGATCACGCCAGCCACTTCAGCTCCATGAGGAGCTGTTCATGAAACGTATTGAACAAATATGGGCTTAGTTCTCGGGATACTGATAGCGGAATAACCTTGAAAAGAGTAAAGTTTGCTAAAAGAAGAGGAATGATAGTTGGATCCCTGGACAAAGGAGTTAGGAAAAGGTCAGTTAAAAGTTATATATGGAGCGTGGCGTAGTGCGGAAGCTGAATGTGGGTTTGAAGGAGAGATGATGAGAATTGGATGCGTTCGAGACGTGTGTGACGGAAAAAAGGTGAGGTGGATCAAAAGGCAGCCAGACAAAGTTTGCGTGGTTGGGGAAGGAAGGAGGCTACTTGGGGGAGATAGGCGGATCGGGTGGGTACAACAAGTGATTACAAAGCGAGGGAACATTGAAGAGCGTACTGAGGGCGGAGTGCGGTGAAAAGGAGGGAAAGGATATCCATTTACAACTCGGCTTTTGAGGGAGACGAAGTAAAGTGAGAGAAGAAATACGCGAAGTTGTAGAGAGGAGTAGAGTGAGGCAAGGAGCGCTAGAAATTGAGATTTCAATTCATTGGGAGAGGAAAACTATTTATATATTTGGCTGTCCCCAAACCTGCCCTGCCCCATCTTCCTATGACTCAATTCAATCCAAAGCATAGGGAACCGGCTTAATGTGTTGTGTATTCTTAAATAAATAAATTACCTTGCTGAGAAATAGTTCATGTTTTTTTATTCGGATATTTAAAACTCGAGAAATTTTCGACGGAGAGGGTGGGCTGATGGCCTCTTCGACTAAAATTAACTTTAATAATCATTTTCTCGGAGAATATTCATCTTTCTTCCTCTTAGTGCAAGGAAAGGTTAAACCTTATATACCGTCTCTGGCCGATGTAAAACTTACGATGCGTATCTTAAACTAATAATGAATTTATAGCAATGATTTGAGTATTACGTTGCTCGTCGACGTTCCGTAGGCCACAATCAATTGCTGCCACATTATTCTGCGCTAAATATTTTGAGTCTCAAAATCTTATAATCTGCATTGAGTTAGCCTCCTACGAGACATAAACCTCTAGTATTTTTTAACTAAAAGAAATTGCCGAGGTATTTTTCGGCTGTATTATTTGTCAACTAATATCTTTAATAAGTGCCTTTTATGGTGTCTTACTGCGAAATTAGCATTCAAATACATTTATCCCGTTGCTAGGGCAGTACATTTATCCCGTTCAAATAGAAATTCAAATACATTTATCCCGTTGCTAGTATGCATAGAAAATGTAAATCTCAATTGTTATTAAATGTATACAATGCAAAGCGTTAATTTTGACGAAGTGTGTGATCGTTCCCTGTCAAAGATAATGGCACAGTTAACAGTGTGACAATTGACAGACACACTTTACGCCAAATCAGTTCATTTTATAAAATCATGGTATTAGAAATATTGTGTAGTGTTATCATAAGTAACTTGGCGTATTTTTGCCGTCACGATGACGCTGTTTTAACGCTTTGATTTACATCAAAGCATTAAAAAGGTCGAACAGGGATTTAACTCGTGCCTGCTAATTCCCGTATACGTTTTTATTAGCTCGTTCCTCCCCGTATAAATTTGTCGATTGCGCCTGGTTTTCATTGGCTGTTGTGTATTTATTTTCTTTTTCTTAAGTAAAAACAGGAAGTCTTCATATGACATTGATATCTTAATCTGTTTGACAGCCATGTAAACAGCGTTTACTATCGACATTGTATAAAAAGATATTTTACTTGATTAGACATTGTTTGACGATGCTTTGCTTTCTTTGTGCATATATATATATATATATATATATATATATATATATATATATATATATATATATATATATATATATATATATATATATATATATAATCTCCTCCAGCTGAAGAAGGGTCCTTAGCCCGAATGCTACCCCTAAGCAGTGGACACCGGTATCGTCATGGATCATCTGCCAGTGATGGCCACTGATTTACTTTCCTATCCTTCCCCAACCTCAACGCCTTGTTGCTAGCTTATACTTTTATATTTATTTCCTTTCCTTTTATATATATATATATATATATATATATATATATATATATATATATATATATATATATATATATATATATATATAAACTGGGTAGTACTTTGTGCGTTAAAGAAAATATCTCAGCGAGATTGGACCCTGCGTTTTCAATCGTCGAAGAAATGTTGGTGAATCTGCAACTCCAGGTGACTTCGTCTTTTGAGTTAATATTCTAAATTGTGAGGAATTTCTGAAACATCCACATAAGTGTTGCATTTATGCTATTTTAGCTGACAAAATTTGCTTTAAATCGTGCATTAACCGCAATATCCTCTTCATTTGGCTGATGGCTGACTTCAGTTATAATATTGTTTGCTGAAATGTTTGAGGAAGATCTAAAGCTTTGAAAGGAAATTAGCAATCGTAAGGTTCCTTTGCTTCACTTACGCAATTAACTTTAGAATGCATATTTATGGAGATGATAACTGCGGTTGCCTCTGCTAACCTTAATTATTAGCGATGTTTTGATCACGTGAGTCACATGATCACCATAGATTATTATGGTGCGGTTACGGTTATTACAAAAAATCGAAGGAAGCCACTGATCGCCATACACTAAATTTATAAACAAGTTGCAAGTTGATCCAAATTGATAGATTTAGAGGTGAAATGGATCCACGCCTACTTCCTAGACCTAACGAAGAGTAACTACAATGCTGGCATCGAAACTGAAACGTTGTATAAAATATATTTCAGATGAAAATTATCCAGTAAATATTACATATTTCGGTACCTAGTCTTGAGAAACATGTTTTTTGTACCTATACTGCTATACTTATTTCTGATAATTTTTACGTTAACGCAATTCTCTCGTAAGATTCCTTGTGCAACACTGAGACGCTGGAAGTTGGATGAAGTAAGGTCTGCAAGGAACTTGAAAAATTTGAACACTTCCACTTCAATTCAAGCTGTTACCGTAGATAAGTCAATTAGGGGTGACTTCCGGAGCATTGAGGATACAATTACCAATAACAGTAAGTAGGAAACCCTATGCACGTGTTAACTGGAGACTTTGGTCGAACGTTGATTCACTACCACTATAGATATAATTGTAATAATTCAGTGCCGCCGTCCTTCGGAATCAACAATTTAACAGTTGACTACTCATAAATAAAAATAGGTTTTTACCCCACAATTCACTCATATTCTTCCTGTGTGTATGAGTAATATTAGTCCACGAGGACTATTAATCTGAATTGACGTATATTAACCCACGAACAATTTTCATAGATTTTAAATATTTCCAAGTTGTTAAACAAGAAATGTTTTTTACATTGTACCTCGGAAGAAAGCGCCAGTGACTCTTCCCATGAATCCTGTGATGATGAATGTTCCAAAGAGAAAGATGAGTTTCAGCTGTCAGGGAAGGATTCAACACGCATGTTTGATGAATCTAGCCTGTTTAAGATTCTCCATGGTAACACAGATGTGACTTTTAGAGAAGCAGTAGCCGATATTTTTTAATTTTATCCGCGAAGTTCCTTGTTTTAATCGGCTCTGGAGGACTTAATGAAACTAATTAATAAATTGTTATCACATAAAAATCTGTTACCAGATAGTAAGTATAAGGTAATTAAAGTACTAAGTAATATTTAACCAGAGAACAATATTTAAATACACAAGTGCTGCACAGTTTTCAGTCACTTTTGTGTGAGTTAACCGATACTTCTTGTGATTCAGGGGTTAAGTGCGCACCTCATGAAAAACCCCAGGGATCTTAATTGTAAAGCCATTGGATAGAGTATTAAAGTATTATTTAGAGAAGCATAAAATTTACAAGCTATTTCATGATATTCAGCTAACGTCAAATATCATTAGTGATATTACTAGTAGCAAAGTGTATAGCAATCATTGGAAGGGGCAACCTGGAGAGCACAATTTTACTTTGCTTTGGAACACTGATGACGTCCCTGTTTTTCATAGTTACAACTCATCTTTGCACCTTATCCTTTGCACCATTTGTGAAATTAACCCAAGAATTCTAAAACAGTATTCAGAGTATTTGCACACTTTTGGGAAGTGACATCTAAAAAATTTATCGATACTTCAGACACTAAATTTTCATTCTGACGCTCGAGAGGCTTTTCGTTAATTTTTTATTAGCTAATAAAATCTTATAAATTATAATTGCGCCGAAACACTGGTCCGCCATGTTTTGTAGGCTCTGACGTCATCTCCCATAGTCGACCATTTGTTGATTTGGAGATTGTGTGACTGAGTAGTCTTAGCGTGCGGACGAAACTTTAGCTATTAATTAGCAAATATCGAAATAACTTCGAAAAGGCAAATACTATTTCACTCTCAACGCACAGCTAGGCTATTTCGTTTCTGCTAATATGGGAGATGACGTCACACTACGAAGAACCAATGGTTGGGCGTTTAGACCTACGCAATATCGATGCTAAAACAATGCATATGAAAAGCTGTTTATTAAATTAATTAGTTGGAATTATACCTTGGTATTTCGTACGTGGCATTTCGAAACCAAACACTACTCGCTATAATAAATTTCAACAAAATACCTCACTTACGCAAATACTCTATTGTAGCGATGTTATGGTTTCGCATAAATAAACCAAATATGAACTAATTCATGAAGCTTTTTGTCAAATATCTATGCAAGTTGGATAAATCTGGACTCATTTGGACACATCCTGATGAAAAGATCATAGTAATATTCAGTGTGTTAGCCCCCGTCATATCTGTTGATGCTGTTGCAAGGGCATCCATGCTGAATATTTACCAATTCAATGATGAATATGGTTGCAGTTATTGTGAAAATGGTGCAGTGAATATGGCTGGCAGTGGGGTGGTATTTTGTTGAGTAAAGGATGGGTGAAATTTAATTGATCTGATATCATTTGATCGTTTTAAGGCCGTTTTGTCCGAGGCACTTTATTGCGCTATCTGATGTATTTATGGATGTGCATTGAAAATTGCGTCGTGTAAAGCGGTGAATTGAAAGAATGCGTGCGCAAATGCATGAACGAGAGACGGGAAAATATCCCCTGCTCTAACTCCATGCTCGCGTTCTCGCAATTCCTGAGCAATTATGTGCCTAGTGTCAAACAGCCTTTAAAATAGAAATTGAAGCATTTTTATACTCACTTCAATGAAGTCTGTGTTTCCCACAAGTTGCATATCTTGAATTGTTTAAGGGAGTTCAATTCAACTGTTTCACTATCATGAACGCAATTGGATATTGAAATTTACGCTGAGAGGCGCCTACTACATTTTATTAGAGCTACTGAATTGTAATTTTATAATGATTTTTATGGAGCACCCACTCACAGTCTTCTAAAAAAAATTGCGTTTGCACGTGCAGTTGAGGAAAGATTTTGCAATTAAAAAGAATTATGAAATAGGTTTTTGTATGTAATTAAGAGGTTCCAGCAGAGGAATGAAGAAATAAAATCGCTTTACTCAATAAATAAAGGGTACGGAGGGTGACGTATTTAATAGACTTAGATCCATTATTCAAACTGAGTGCGTGGATTCATAAGACATATACGTGTAAGCACACACCAGCCATTTTCAACATATAGCTTTGACCTAGTGAAAAGTTTTTCCCTGTGCATTTCAGATCAAGTTCATTTTTAAATCAGGGAATTAGCCAAACCTACATACTGCATGTTCAAGAACTGGACTAATTCCTGATTTCTGCTTCTTGAAAGGGTTGAGTTGAGGTGAAAGCTGCTCACCTTCACATCTCATTTCGAATGAGCAACGAATATTTCTCCCTAGGTGCCATTAAAAATTGGGTTTTTTCAAAGGATTGATTTATTTTTATTGGATAATGGAAATAAATAATGTTTGATCGATTACCCTTCTCTTTTGCATCTATAAGCGGTCTGATCCTACATGCTAACTTCGGATTTCTGAAATCAAGCTAATTCTGAAACGAAGAGAAAAGGGGAAAATAAAATTTATAGCAGAATTGTACTCATAGAGTGGACATAAAATCGCAGCCTCTGTATTCCAGCGGATACAAGATGCATGCAAGATATTAATTCACAGATAAGTAATATGATCAATGACTTATCCGTCTTAATAACATTGGGTAAATGAAATTAGCTTTTCTCATAAAATGATTATTTATTTCTTCAACATTATCGTTGCAGGTGACATTTTTCATTTAATATTCATAAATCGAAAAAAGTGACGTATTCCAAATTTATGGCATATTATGAATTATATGAACATCGCAAAAAATTTTCATTAAAAATTACATCAAATTCAGCACCTGGTAAAACTTTGAACCATGCTTTTCAATCTTGGTGAAAAAGTTAATTGCAAACATTTTAATTCTATTGGAGAAACAATTAGAAGTTTACTTCCAACTCCACCTACACAATTTATAAAGTTAGAGAAAGCATATCTTGTAAATGCGTCGCAATTTATTTCAGATCCAGCGTTAGCAGACTGCATTAAGGCATGTTATTCAGTCTTTTAATCAGGGAAGATCTAATGTTAGCTGCTGCGAAGTATTAGTAAGAATAATCTTATATTAATTGATATTTGTTTTTTATAAGCTGGAGTAGATATAAAGTCTTAGAGACTGCAATAGTTTTGTTTCATAGTTTTATTTTAAAGGCATCGAGTAAATGAAGGAGCTGGAAAGAAGCTGCTAGATGACTTATTTTTGAGGTAACAAATGAATTTAGAAGAATTAAGTAAGTAATGTTCATGAAAACCACGAAGATACATTAGAGGAAGGCTTAAAAACAAAAATGAAACAGCAAGAAATTTGAAGTAGGAATAGGAGGAGACTTGTGAACACAAAACAAATGAATTTTGTGCGGCAGACTTCGGTTGTGCATTGGAATCACTTGGGGCAATGGGGGCTCCACGCCGGTGGGGGCGTTCTCTATCGCTTCTCCTTCTCGCTCTTGAGGTGACCCAGGGCCGTGATGGGAGCCACCGCGCGGGCCGTCGAGCTCTTCTCGCCCCTCGGCGAGCAGCCCCGGGGCTCCCTGCTTCCGCGGCCCCGGGCCGCCGCCACCTCCAGCCCCCCGCGCGCCAGCTGGTTGAAGTCGATGATGGTGAGGCTGGGCGCGGCGGGCGACGGTCTCGCCGGCGCGGCGGCCGGCGGCCTCGACTCGGGCCACGGGCAGACCACCCCGCCGCCGCCCACCTTGCGACCCGCCAGGCTCTTGACGCCCGCGATGCCCTTGAGCACGGCCTTGGGCTCGGGCGCGGCGATCTGCCGGCACGGCACCACGCTTCGGCGCTCGCCGGCGTGCGTCGGGGTCCTCGGCGGCGGCAGCCGGAGCACGAGTTGCCCCACGCCGCGGCGGCCGCCCGCCGTCCGGGGCGAGCTGTCCCCGGAGGCGTCGCCGCTCGCGGCCCCCTCGTCGCTGCTCCCGGCCCCGGAGGAGCTGCTCCGGTGCGAGTGCGTCAGCTGCCGGAGGCTGAGCACGGCCTGCGCCCGCGAGGGTGCGCTGCGTCCGGAGCGCGGGTGGTGCCGGGGCCGCGGCCGGCGGTCCGCCGAGTGGGAGAGCGAGATGGGCAGGCTGGTAGGCACCACGCCCACGAACTTGTAGTAGTCCAAATAGGTGCGGGCAACGTTGCGACCTAGGCGGAAATCTGAAAAAGCTGCGTCAAGGAATGTTAGACCTCGAATGTAGATTGCATTTTAACAAGTCACGTCACCTTGGTGAAACCGAACATTAGACGTCTATTTCCTCATCTTCATTGCATTAAAGATAGCAAAACAAAAATAATGGGACCCAAAATGAATATGATTTCTTCGTCAAACGGCATTATAGGTCGGATTTCATTAAAATTCGTTGACTTTTTGGTGTAAGGAGTATGGACAATATACCGTTTATTATAAGAAAATGGCCGATAGAATGGAGGGACGAAAACCACGGATGCGAGAATGCAGAGTGACGTTCGTCTTGCACAAAATAATGTACACAATCATTTGTGTGTTTTTTCTTATTGGCTTTTTCAAAATCAATATGCCAGGGCAAAAGTTGGCATACCCTTCTTTTGCTCGATCGTACAGAAAGGAACCACCTTCAGCCTCCTGACTGTGACGTAACATAAGGCAGTGATGTCAAGTCTGTTCGATACAAGATTGGAAATTTCAAATATCTATGTACTCTAAGTCTGACAATGAGTCAGGTTTCACTGCTTTCTCAAATATTAAAAACCAGCTAAATTTCGAAGACGTCTATCAAATGAAGTTGAAATCGGAGTGTTTATGACTCAAGGTTCAGTTTCATCAAACTGAATGGGCTCATGTAAATTTTTGCGCTGAATTAATGTGACAATCAAAGCTCTGATCTATTTCCGCACGACACCATTACGTAATGAGTCTCTGCTACTCATTCGCAGATTAACGATCTTGCTCGCTAACTTTAAGTTAATTCCAACAGATCCTCTGTGCTTCATCGATTTAAGTGGATATAGTAATTAGGGAGGGCGGCTGACAGCTGAGGACATTGTGTGACTGAGGACTCGTGGGAGTTTAGGGATTGGTGGAACATCCTTTTAGGACGGGAGGAAAAGAGAGCGAGGACGGATTGAGAGAATTGCTCAACTCTTTAAATAATACCCCAAGACTCCCACGGTTGGGCGTTGCGATCGGAACATTGACTGAACGTGCAGTCTCCACGCTGCACTCAATCAGGGATTCGAAACACTCCAAACTATCCTCCCCTTTTATACGGTACGAATCTGGATAGTTAGTTTCACACATTCTCGGAAGGAAATGCTTATTCTACTGTACAATATTTTAAAATGTCTCGACATTCCTTTGTTTAAGCGTTTTTTACCGATGGTCAACTTATGAAAGTTAAAATTAAAGCAGTGACCATCACCCACAAATTTAAGGTTAACAAGTTTTCAGAAGTAGCTACAAATTCACACTCTTTTGAAAATGAAAATATCTAAATAAATCCTTTGAAAGTTTTGTTTCCTATGCCTCGGTAGTTAAATCCCTGAGGTAAGGTTCGAAGTTATTTGAGTTATGTGTAGATTTGGAAATCCTTTTAATTAATAACTTTTTTCGAAGCAGAATTGGAAAGTAAAATGCCTACCTTTAAAGTATTGCAACATTTTTGTGATATCAAAAAGGTTTAGATTCAGTGAAAGGATACAGCTTTCTTCAGTATAATGCATGACTCCTGGTGAGTTTGGACGCTGATACCCATAAAAAGACACCTCCAATGTATAACAATTGACCGAATCTTTCAGCGTATCACAGAAGTACCTGAAAAACAAAGCAAAAAATAAATTTAGATGATACAGCGTACACAGCTGGTTGACTTTAAAATATCACGTATGAATCAATAAACAGTGAATTTCACAGCAAGGTAATGAATGTAGAATATTACCTATGATTACACATCATAAATTTTAGCTCAACCATGAATTTTTAATAGAGAAATATGTAAACAAAATTCAACCATTTTAAACAACCCTCTCAGAGAAGCTGCCCAATATCAGTGAAGCGTATTTATGCGTTGCCGCTCTATTCCGTTAATAACTAGGAAATAAAAAAACAATAAAAATTCAAACCTCAATTATTCGGCTCAGTGGTTTTCCCATTCACAAGATATTTTTCATAAAATCATTTAAACATTTCTGATGAATAAAAACTCGTTTACCAGAGATTCTTTTCCCTGGAACTCTAGTAATCGTCCAGTCACATTGACTGTATAAAACTTCAGTTCCCCTTTGACGTTTTAGCATAGTTGTAAGTATTATTCAAGTGGAAATGTAATAATTAGGCATTTATCAAAAGCATATACACTTTCAAAGAGCACCGAAGATAGTTTAAGGCAAACTATAGTTAATACAAAAATAATCTCTTACAAATAAGCGCTGGTACCTAACATCAACAACCGTCCTCGTAACATCAACGACCGATTTGCCATAGCGCCATAGCGATAGGCCAGCACATTATTTCCCTTATTCCTTCTACTCGCATAAATATACTAAGATCTGGCCTGTATCTTTAGCGGAATGAATCATTCAACCAATTTAGCAGAGATCTTTCCTTGAACAGGATATGAGTCTAGATCTTTGGGTTGAACATCGGCGGAATATTTAGAAACTTACAATGAGAGGATGGGTAACAGGCTGCCGGATAGTCTATTTAGAACTAAATTTGGAAGTAGTTTCACGTACACAATGGCCTAATGCAGCGCCATTGCTATTTCTCTCTGTTGAACCTTCATGTTGAAGGCTTTTTATCTTTCCCTTTCCATTATGTAGCATCACCCGTAACTATTGATACCTTTTTTTTAACCAACTGACACGAATATGAAATTCATCACAGCATTATTGCGCGTTTTGAAGGCATTGCAACAGTTTATTTTGTTTAATTATCTTTATCCAAAATCTGAGGATAGCTGAGGCTGAAGATGAGCTGAAATCCTCTTGCGGGTAAATAGAATACTCCACAGTGTCCTTGCTTCTCGTTGGAGGCGAGGTACGGGAACAGAAAACGTCCGAAGAACTAAACCACAATCAACAAGATATGCCTGCAAATTTGTAGGCACTTGTGAAGGCTAAA
Organism: Pyrrhosoma nymphula; assembly: GCA_963573305.1. NCBI lineage: Eukaryota > Metazoa > Arthropoda > Insecta > Odonata > Coenagrionidae > Pyrrhosoma > Pyrrhosoma nymphula. Next base: position 76,999,243 of record OY754332.1, on the reverse strand, counting down.
TTGGCATGAGTGGGCGTAACAGCGGCCTTACCACCCACCAGAGTGATGAAAAATCCTGGAAATCCCTAAGTGGGAAAAGGGGAGCCTGGTTGATTACATCGCGGAAACCCAGACGGATTATAGATGTTTATATTGGTTTGAAATTACCGTTTTTCATCCGGGGATTCGGGGTGTAAACGGGATCATGGTGCTATCGGTCAAAAGGGTTTAGTTGCGGTTGCTGCTTCGATTGGGAATGCTTGCGTAGGTTGGCCGAGAGATTAAGAGTTTGATGAGACCGCACACAGAAGATGGTACCCAAAACACGGAACCTCTCCCAAGGCGACAAGGTAATATCTCCTGCGGTGCAAAATATTTTATCTCCTAAACACCCCTTATCCATTATAGCAGCCTTGGCGTCCGCAAAGGGTTACTGCTTGCGGCGTCAGCGTCCAGGTTTGAGGTAGATTTCGAATACATAATATGGGTCATTCTCTGCCAAGCGGACCCCCCCCCCCTCTTCCCAGAGTAGTTTTGATCCAAATTAGATCCGGGATGGCTTAAATGACAGCTTTTATAATCTATTTTCGAAAGCCGTCGGGCCTTTTTGGAAATTAAAAATAGCGGACCCAATATGGTGTATAAAATATATATATATATATATATATATATATATATATATATATATATATATATATATATATATTATTAATTACTCATCAATTTTTAATGAAACTCACAGTTTTATTGCAGAAATGGTTAGTGGTGGAAATTTTGCATCCAATGATATAAATATGAAAAGATAAACTTTAAATACTAAGGTTGCGAAAAATCAAACGGAGCATCATGGTGACCATAAGTTTGAATTTATGAGTGAGACTTTGGGTCATTTCAGGGTCAAGTTGATTTTTTTAGGAGAATTCATATTTTTTTATTGCAGAAGTGAAAAGTGGAGAAAATTTTGCATTCGATAGTGTTGATAACTTAATGGTTCAAATGCCATATGAGAGTCTTTTCAAGTTAAAATATATACCTTACCACTGAATTCCAGAAAAATCAGCTTACCTATATTAGTGAAAAATTGCCCTGGCAATAACGCAGCTTCAGCTTAACTAGTCATTTGGAGGGTAAAGTGATTTCTAAGTCAAGTTTTCTCACCCACAAAATCGGGAATCAATTTATTTATTATATTTATTTGCCCAAAGATGGGGTAACAATTGCTTGAACAAGATATAAGGCACGTCAATTCATCTACATTCGCACATTTTAGGCACCAAATCAATCAGTGTTATACATACATTTAAAATTAAAATTGTTGTACATAAAGATTTTTACAATTGTTTTGTAAATACATTATGTAATGAGTAGTAACAATTCGTTAATAGATATTTTTGTAACTTTTTTTAAAAATATAGATATAGAGTTGGAAGCTTTCACATGGCTGGGTAATGCATTATATATTTTGGCACCCATTGCTAAGGGATTTCTACAGGATATTTTTCTTTGCTGGTGATGTAAATGGATGTGGTGACTAATTCTAGTGGGATACGAATGAATATCTTTGTATAAGCTATATTTTTTTAGGTTATTTTTAACCAGGACAGCTAAGCAATAAAAATAAAAACAAGAAACAGTTAATACATTTAGCTTGGTAAATAATGGGTGACAAGGAGTCAGATAAATCTCCCCTAGTATACATATAATAATTATTTCCTGCCACAGAAACACCTTATACTCTATGAGGAGCCCCAAAAAACAATACCATATTTCACACGGAACTGGAAATTAGAAAAATAAATAGTTTTCAATGTCTATAGAGACACTTCTGCGAGGAAACCGGATACTATATAACACAGAACTTAGGTTGGCACACAGCTTGGATACATGAATAGTCCAGCTGCCAGTATGCTGCACATGTAGTCCCTAGAATTTGGCATCTATTGTAAACATAATTGACAGGTTATCTATTGTCAAACCTCCCTCATTTCGTAAAAGTCTGACTACATGGAAGAACTTGAGTTTTATTACAATTTAACTGAAGTGAATTATTATTGCACCAATCCAAAACCTGAGACAACACCGCCTGAGTTTCAGCTAGAAGCTATTTTACATCGCTCTTAGAGACAATAAAATTTGTGTCATCAGCAAATACCACGGAATGCACGTTGTAACTGCTTGTAATTAATGGTACCTATATCATTTATAACTCTCTGACCAATCGGAACGGAAGATGCACATTTTTTATGCAGTTACTGCAAATTCTTGAAGTTTTCGGTAAATCAGGAAATCTTCTTTTCAATTCCCTCGAAAAAAGCGTAAATCCTTACCTACTTGCCTCTCAATACTGAAAGGGTTGGCACAACGATCGGCTCGACCTCTTTCAGGTATTTACCAATCAGTATAGTAAATACACAGAGAAATTGAATAACCAGAATATCTAATGAAAACGAAAGGACATCTAATAATTATTTATAATCAAATACATGCTTAAAAATAATTACTATAAGGATGATAAAACGCTTTTTAATAAAAATTAGTTGTTTTCGGAATTGATATGTGCAATGCTGTACGTAGCTTAGCTCTTAATAGGTGATTCAAGGATTAATTCGAGAGAAGATAAAGCAATACTTAACTTAAGTTGTAAAAATATACGAGATATCACATTCTCAATTTTCTTATTGATTTGAATACTATGACAACATCAAGAACGAGGAATAATGGTTCATGAAATAATAAATTATTCCAACTCGCAGAGAAAGAAAAAGGCGATTTCAAGACAAAAAAAGGTCACAGGCAACTGACTGTGCTACGACTTGAATAAATTAATTTTATAATCGAGAAATACGAATTTTTTTGTTTTTCATTTATAAAATGAAAAATAATGAACAAATCTTCGTACTTTTAGTGAAAAAGTGCATAATATTAAAAAAAATATAATTATCTATTTATCAACCCGATTCATTTATCTTTAACTGTGAAAAAGGTAAAAAGCGTCGTTTTTCCAAACACTCATTACTTCTCCAATCAAGTTGTAGCGTAGACCCTCCACTAAATGATATTAAATTACATGCAGATTACGTGGGAAAAAGATGGACGCTTCCGGATAAGTAAGTTTTGCACAATTGCATTTAGAATTTTTATGCAACACTTGCATGATGCATAGTTGCTCGAGAAATGGTCCGATTGAAATTTTTTAAACGGATTTCGAAAGCCTCATTAGATGAATTCAATTTATATTTATAAAAAGCTCTTCGATTATGCAGTGAAGTGCCTATACAGTCGCCTAATGATTGGACAAAGAATCTCTTATGCTCAGCTGGCATCTATCCAAAGATATAGTTTGAAGCATCCAAAGCGTTTAGGCCAATAATACCTCCTAGACAATGATCCTGATCGTCCGAGTCAAGAAATTTTGCTCCTTAGATGAACTGGGATGAAAATTTCAGTGTAATATTTGGGGACTCTCTTTGTCATACAGTAGCGCTTATCGAAGAAATACGAACTATTCAAAGATAATGAACACTATCTTGCTTTTACACGACTTACTCCGAAGAAAAAAAAAATGGTTTAAAACACATGAAATGCGTTTTACATCAGGGATCAATGTGGTGAAATGAAATTGTGTAAAATTCAGTATATACTTCCATAAGTCTAACAAGGAACAATGATCTGCGTGCGGCTTATATTACCCAGGATTAAATAAGCTTTGCATGAAGTGAGAAGTTTAATAAACCGCTGAAAGATTGTACCTGAAGATGCAGCCAATTTATATTAATCTACTCACTTAAATTCAGCTTATCATTCCGATAAGTCATACAGGCAAGAAAACTCGCAATCAAGAAATAAGATACACACTTCCCAATAGAATGCATCGAAAGGTTTGCAATTCTTTTACTCAAGTCAGGACCTGATTTTCCGCCAATTTCACTTAATTTTTCCACCTCTGCAAACTTCGATGCCCTTCACGGTAGAATCAAAGACTGTATCTGCATCCGCATCTCAAGCAGAGAATGAGCTTAATCCTCTCTCACAGGACGTAGCAGTGCACCGAAACCCTCAAGTGTATTCAAATGCTCAGGATGAACCCATCATTTTACTGCGACCAGATTCCGTCGTGTTCCCAGTACGGGTCACTACTTTACCAGTACCTTACCATAAAGCAAGCTAAAAGTAAGTCTCAACATTAGCATTCCTATATCCCCTGCCGCCAACCTCTGTTGACTCTCCAATTCCAAATTGCTTAATTAATGGCCCGATATCCCCAATGGCATTGAATAACGCAGACTGTGTTACAATTATTTCACATCAACTTAATTGCAATGGATGACGGTTTTAGAGACCCCTCTGGCAAAATAAGCTCAAAGCTTTATTTCAATACCCTTTCAGTCCAAGCCCGAGCCATATATTTCCTTCTGAGCCACATATATCCCGGAATTCATTTCATCCTCGCTCATATATCGGCCTCAGTCAAAGCAGTTTAAGTCCCTCGGTCCAACTAAGACCTTCCACCAAATATTCTTCCACCTAATATCCTTCCCCGAAAGTCGTCTAAAAATTCAAGCTCAATCGAAATCCTCCCGTTCCTTTTCGGGAATTCCAATCCCTATTTCTGATAAGAGATACATGTATACAGCTTGAACCACTGCGAGCGCGCGTTTATTGAAGCTCCTTTCTAATCTAGACTAGATACTGCACGGTCAACGGCTTCATGGCTGTAATCACGAAATTGAATGGAACTATAATATTCTGCTGTGGCGGTTGCCGTGTGAAATACCGTTGACCCGTTTGAAGAATTTTATCCGGCGTTTCTCGATGCATATAAGTGAAGTTTTTACGCTTCCTTTTGTACGCGATTAAAAATTTCACTTTGCACAGAGTAGGAGACTAGCGAAGTTATTTCACTGTGGCAGTGAATACCGGGTGTCTCCTCTAAGTGAAAACCGGGTCAAAACGGGGGCACAGAAGAAAGACCAGAACACCTAAATGTATGCCCATGAAAAATATAAATTTAACTTTTTGTATTGGTAATGCACTATTGCTCCGACAGCAATGCCAATGGTGGTTCGTTGGAAAATTTGCGCCCATGGAAAAAGATTCCCTGTGAGCGGGGATTGGAGGCGGAAGCCTCGCGGGCGGGTATCTAGTGTCAGACATGATTGAACATTGAACCTCCTTGCGCTCGTGTCAGCCTCGGGCGTTTCTCGTGGCTTTAAGTCTAATACACTTCTCTGCCTTATTGAATTCTGCTCCCATTTGACATGTAGGTCGACTGGGTAAGGTGACGTTTGCCTGGCTTTAGCGGCACATAAGCGGCCGTATTCATAGGTTTCTATTAAAACGCTCTAATAACGTGACTAAGTAAACTAAGTAGAGCTCTTGGTTCAAAACTAAAAAAATAATATTGATGGACGCTTTTTAATATGCTACGAGGAGCTATTAACTCAGAATGCCACGATCACTTCTACATGGGATAGATGTATTAAATGTGGCTGAGTACGTCATTTTAGATAGAGCCAGCCAGCTCTATAAGCTAAGAAGTAGCTCTTGGTAACACTGCTGCTGACTTCCTATGCGCGAGCACCACATGTATTTATTTGCTATGCATTGGCCATATTCAATATAATATATTTTGCAACCTTTTGTTAAAGTACTCATTATAAAATATTTTGCAATACATGGAAACATATACTTTTACAAAGCCCATGAAAAACTTCGAAGTAAGTTTTGGTAACATATTTGGTTTCTTAACCTACTTACCCATAAATTTACATTTTTTGCTCCCTAGCCATTTTAATTTGTAAATCACAGTAAAATAACAATTACCGTACATAAGATATCAAAATAAAGTCGATATGTTGAGGGAGTATCTCTGAAGTTTTTCATTTTGTTCAACCTATTCTTTTCTATGATATCTCCAAAAATAGCTCCCTTTGGATGATATATATCGGTGTAGCCTTTCCTCAATCGATACATTGATGGATTAGCCACAGCATGATTGAGGAAATATGGCATGAAATGTAACCAGAATTGGATTTGTAGACTTATACTACAGGGATCCCGTCAAAAACTCAATTCTGCACATTCTTTAGCATTTACATTAAAATATCTATCTTCTATAAACTCATGTTTAATGCCATTGTAGAGAAAAATCCGAAATAACTCGCAAAATAGCAATTTATTTTTTCCGTAGACAGTATAACGCTACCAACTTGCAAAAATATTAATATATGTAAATTCAATTGGCAACACAGCAACGTCACCGCTTAAAACTGTTTCTTACTGAATAGAGTTACCTACATTAATTTAAGGCTTGGGTATCATTAAACATACACCTAGCTTCCCCAAAAGTTTTCACCGTTCCGTCTATCCACAACCAACCGCATCACTGGAAAATATTAGGCAGAAGTAAAACTGTGGGGTGCAATGCTGGTAAACGGTCTCAGTAGGGTGGAGGGTGCCAACCCCTAGACCCTAATAAATGCTGAGAAATGCCGACCGTCTCAGATAGGCTCTGCCAGCGAATCGTACTACACACGTCCTCGTCGTGCACCGCGGGTAATGCTGGATGTGGAGGATGGTGGGCGAGTATCTGGCGCCCTAAAACTGGATGAAGTTGGCTAAGGGAGAAAACCCCGTAAGAAAATCCTGGTCCTCCTGGTAGGAGGTTTTGCGGATGGCCGGTAACCAACCCAAGTAAAAGCCTTACCTACTCAAATGCTTCTCATACAGCCTCGGAACAGGACTGGACTTCAAGGTAAACGACCTCGCGAGAAAAAGAACAAGAGTTTAGGATTAATGGATATATTAAATTTTGCTACTTGGAACGCGCAAGCTCTGGGAAATAATGAAGAAGAACTCAACGCTGTACTCAAGGATTGTAGTATAAATAAATCTACGATAACAGAAACAAAAAAGAAACTCAAAAGGACTCTAGAGGAATAAGTAAAGAATTAAAGGATTATGTAATGTTATTTAGTGGCGTGGAAGAAGGAAAATGGGCATGTTGTGGGGAAGCTATGCAAATAAATAGAAAATGGCAAAAGAATATTCAAGAGTACAACTTTCTTAATAAAAGATTTATGCTTGTTAGGTTAAAGTTCGACAGAGGGTACCTAGCAGTAATTAGTATCTATGCTCCTGAAGAATGAAAAAAAGACGAGACAGCAACTTACTACGAGCTGCAAAAATATATAACAAAAGCGAAAAATAATTACGTAGAAAATTCTTAATGGGATATCTAAATGTCCTATTTCAGGATTGATTGAAAGTTTTGGAGGGAAATAGCAAAATAAAGATGGATCGCATCTTCGAGAATTCATAACTTAGAATGAATAAAAAAATCACGAACACATTTTTTCCGAAAAAAAGATATTAATGAATTAACATGGTCCGCAAAAGGTTATCGATCTCTTATCGATTATGTGATTGTCAATGGAAAACTAACGCCTAGGATTATAGTTACACATTAAAAGTAAGAAGTATACACAGAGGTAGAAGCATCAAAAAATACCATCGTTTAGTCAAATCTAAGATTCAGTTATGGTCAAGATGGAAAAGAACACCTACACTTAAAAATTAAAAAGAGACGACAATGTCTAGTAGATAAATCTATTGCAAAAATAAAATATCCAAAATCTATATCAAAATAGACTAGCACAATTACACCAAGGAACACCTACATGTACTAATATAAATGCATATTGGAGAAATATCGCCAATGCCATAAAACAAATAGTAAATGAAGTATTAGGCATGAGAAATAAATAGGCAAAAAAGAATTTTGAGAATCTGGAATGAAGAAATAAAAGAATCCATCGAAATAAAAGAGAGAGCGTACAGGGAATACTTAAAAAATATATCTGAGAAAGCAAAAGAAAATTACCATGTAATTAGAAAAAGAATGAAATCGATTGTAAGACAGGAACATGTGACAGTATCTGATACGTTTATGAGTAGTGTAGAAAACGATGCATGCGGCAGATAAGATTTTGCCTAGAGAATGTTAAAGCACCTGAATGAACCAGAATGGGATGTTGCACAGATAAATATAATATCAAAAGAGGATTAGATTGAGCATTATCAACAGCTCTGGTACAGTCCAATCAAAGAAGCCGTATTTGAAAAAAAACAAATACAACTGGTTTAGATCCCATCAACATGGCAGAAATAAAAACCGTATTAAAGAAAACAAAAAAAAAACAGAAAAGCACCTGGACCAGATGGTATCAACTCTGAATAAATAAAGTATGCTTGTCCTCTTTTCAATTCGCTATTGCTATACCTCTATAACGTGTGCTTAACTTGCCTTGAATTACCAGAAGAATGGAAAATTGGAAACTATAATTACCATATTCTAAAAAGTTGTACGAACCAAGCTATACAATTACAGAAGTATAAGCCTACTAAATGCAGCTTACAAAATAAATAATATATATATATATATAATATATATTATAATAATATATATAAATTCGGGGAGGGCTTCTAATATATATAGAGTGAAACATTTGTTGAAGGTTTTGCGATGGGAAGCGGTACGTTTAGGAACGGGATCAAGGAAGGGTGGACATTTGGTGGAGTGGCGGTGTACATTCATTCGCATGGAGAGCAGGGTAGTGCATTCGCCAATGTAGAATTCTGGGCAGAAGTTACATGAGAGACGGTAGGCGATATTGGTGGAAGTACAGTTGGGCGATAGGAAGATCTGTTGTAAGAGGGCGTAGAAGAAGAGCGGAGGAGAGAGCAGCATTTGCACCTAAGGGGGTTGAGGAGAGTGTTGGGGAGTTAAAGGGGAGTTAAAGCTTTCGTGAATCCGGTCGGTTGAAGGGGGGGTTTCGTGGATGTTAGGTTATCACGTAGCATTCCGGGGTGCTTAAAAGATACTGTGGGACAAGAGGGTAATAAGAGGAGAGTGGAAGTATTAAACTTTAAAATTGGGTATAAATCGTTACGGATAATTTTAATTTTATGGGTACCTGGTAAAATGTGGCAACGAGGTTGACTCTGTTGGGGTGGTGGGTTTTGGTCCGAGGGGTGTAATTTGTGGCAGGGGGCAGGATTTTATCGGCAAGAAGTTTTCGGTGCCCTCGCTTTCTCTGAGGGAGTGATAGAGGTTATCTGTATATTGCTGAAGGGAGTGGGCGTTGTTACAGATGCGGTGGCCGCGGACCGAGGGCGAATGTGGAATGTGGTGTTTGGTATTTGGCGGATGGCAGCTGTTGAAATGGAGGTATTGGTCATGGTTAGTGGGTTTTTTTTAGTGGACGGAGGTGATGAGTTTGATGTTTTTAGTTGAATATTAACATATAAAAATGTGATGGAGGAATCGGAGATGGAAGAAACCGAAAAAAAATGCTTTTAGCGAAAGAGTTCAGCGTAGAAATAAAATAATTTAAAGTTACAGAAGAATAGATAGAGGAGTGTAAAGCCAATGGAAATTGTATATAGCTTATATCGTATTTGATTGTGGCCTTCCCAGCGCATTTTTAGAGAGCTTATTCCAGTGGCCATCTCAAAGCTTATTGTAGTTGGATTAAACCCACTAATATTTGTTAGTGACCTGGAAAGTACCAATAGGAAAGCTATAGCCGACTTAGGTGTGTCAATAATTAAACCATTCTTTCAAGTTGGGTAAACATTTTTCAGCGTCTACGATGTGCTGCACCTCATGAAATCATTAAGAAATAATTTCATTCGTATTGACTTCGAGCTTAAAGACAACATCCTGCCTTTAAAAATGTACAAGTGTACAAAATCGACACATCGAGTTCCACCACCAGAGAGCCCTGTGGAAACTAACTCCGGCACACATATACCCTAATGCTTGTCAAAATATGTCAAATTAGCTTCGCAAATATTTTGTTTTTCGGTGGCCTCCGCTATACGCACCAGTTATGACACCGGTCAACAGCATCTTGCCTCAGCTCTTGCTACTGCCTCATTTATTGAATACATAATTGTTATTTTATTCTCTTAATAGTAGGTTTTTGTATGAACGGAACCCTTTTGGTACTTGTCTTTCGGAAGAAAACATTTTTTTCAGAAATTCTGGAAAAGGGGATCCAAATATTCCCTTCATTAAAGAAATAGGACCATAGCCGACCGCCGCATTATTCAATTAAATATCACTTAATATCGTGGAATGAAGATGCTTTTTTATCCAATCTGAAAACTATATACGGCATAGCTTGAATTTAAATAGGTACCTATTTATATATTTTATTGTCACTTTGAGAAGACCTAAATTACAGAAATTTGGCTTAATATTGCACTTTTCCAGGAATTTTCATGAGGAGGCATATTCACTGGTTTTTCTCAATTAAATCTGTCGATCACCTTTTCAAAATCAGGGAAACAGGAAAAAGTCCTTATTTAACCATTTCTTTCTACAAGTGAACCCATCCATCACCACCATTGCATTCTGCGCCAACTTCCGATTCTTGTGCAAAATATATTATTAAATTTCCTAAGCAGTAATTTTCTCTAGTCTCTAACCTCTTATTTACGATTCTAAGTATAACTTTTGCCGCGTGTGAAATTAAGCTAATTTTTCCATACTTAAAATTCGGAGGCTCTCTTTTTTTTTTTTTTTTTTCGAGTTAGGGATCAAAACTGGTTTCACGAAATCATTTGGCCAAATTCCCCCCTTGTAGACTATGAATTAGTTCAAAAAATATTCATCTCCTATATTTTCCTTAATTCATTAATACTCCGCGATGTTATTTGCTCCCACACTATTCACATATAGCTCTTCCACGTATTCCCTCTACCTATCCTGGATATCCCGTTCAATTAGTACCTTCCATGTTTTATCCTTCACGTTTTGTACCGTATACCCTCTCTTACCACCCGATAACATTTTCACTTTAGCGCATAGAGCATCCAACTCCGCCTTCCAACTCCCTCCTTTTTATTTAGCTTTTCTATTCCCTCGCATTTCCCTTCCCACCAATTTTCCTTCGCTCCATTGGTTACACGTCGGAGTTTATTATTTTATTCCTTTTACATCCTCCTGCCGAGTTCAGTGCTAAAATTTTTCCACTTTATTCTCTCCTCCTAATAATGTCTGTGAGCCATGGCTTCTTACTCTTTCTCGTTTCCACTGACGCTAATGCTTTCTCTGCCGCTCTTACTATTCCTGTTTAACTACTCTCCCATAATTCTTCAAATGCTCCCATTTTCTATTGCTTCACCTCTGCTGCTTCCACAACCATTTATTAATTTTTCTACATCAATCTGACATCATAGTTCATAAAAACTAAATCATGATCTCAGTCTACATCGGCCGTTGAAAATTACGCGAGTTTTTGATACTGCCTCTAGACCTCTGCCTGGCCGTGATTTTATCACTTTCTTCCTGTGTCTCCTGGCATTTTCCAAGTGCACCTACGCCTTAGGCAATCTTTAAACCTGTTGTTCGGTATTACTATTTTATTTCTCCTACAAATTTCAACTGCCTTCCTACCACGGATGCTTCTTGTCTCACACTCTCCCTTCCCCCACCACCGCTGCACCACAGTCCTCCGTCACGTTTATGGTTTTCTTATCCAGAACTTCTCTAAATATCTTTTCAAGCTGCTTGAACATGTCATACACGCCTTCCTCACGATGAGTAATTATAGGCATGTGTACCTGGGCCACAACGAAATTACTCAGTTGAGCTTTTATTGCAACGGATGGTTATCTTTTCTCTCGCCGGTTCAATGTTTACTGCTCTTACCTTGAACGACAGCGTTCACGACGTGGAATGGTTTGCGCGTTCCAATGACTCCTAGAGGTGGACTGATGGGGACCAGTCAGCCTGCCCATTACCCATGCTAGAGAGGTCGAAGGGTAGGAGCCAAACGAAAGGGAGTGTACGTGATGGTGTCGCGTAAAAATACTGTTGGGGACCGCAATGGGAAACCCAATCCATTTCTCTGGGCGTAGAATAAATGAAGATATAATCTGTGGATCAACGAATCAATGTTTAAAAGACACAATATGCAATGGAATTTTAGAGAAATGTTATTTCATAAACTTTCCCTTCTCTGCTATATCGGCGTACGCACGCACTTCTCTTGTATCGTCCTAGTTCCGGCTCTTAAGGAAGTTAAATGCGATTTAACCTGAGCGTTCTTCACGATGGATCATGACAGACATTTGCTTCGCGTCGTTGCATTTCCTCCCGCTGAATGAAAATACAACCAACCTGATATGAGGTTTCTTTTGATTGGCCTTTGGTGTGGCATCGCCGTGGATATCGTCGGCAAGCACCAATCTCTCGCTTGCACTAATGTGGTGTGAGTGAACGAGCACGATTGTGCGTACCACGCACGTGGTTTTTTATGAGGGGAAAAAAGTCTCCATCGCTTGGTTGAATGGAGGGTGATTGGAGTGACTAGATAATTCACACACTGCCTCTTCACAGTCGTCCCTTAAATGGAAGAAATGTCGGTCATGATTCGAGGAGGAGACAAAAGAGTTCGCGGGAGAAGGAGGGAGCGTGGTGCGCGAGGGTACGCGAGCAATCGTTATGCGGTGGTCCCCTCAGACGGCTTGGGGACGCTCCCCTCACGGGTCAATAGATCCCTTTTTGCCAGGGATATCGGGTGGGGGGTAGGCGGGGGCGGGTTGGGAGGGCGATAGGGGAGGAGGAGGAGGTGGCGTGGGCGTCTGGGGGTGGTGTGGGAGTTGCTGAGGTGGGGGGAGGTGCTTCCTCCCTCCCATTCCATGTCGGGGGCGGGGGAGGCTGGGGGGGGGGTGGGGGGGGCGGTTCGGGGAGGCTGGTGGGCCCCTCCCCCTGGTGCACGTGGCATCGCTTCAAACGGCGCGGGGAGATCTCTCTGGATGCCGAGGCAGAGAGAGAGAGACGGGAGGCCCACGGGGCAGCACTGGGAAGCGGGCCGCCTTGTCGCCGTAATTGGGGAGATCATAGCCATCCTGAAAACCACGGATTCCACTCGAAAATTCTCCTCGCCGCCAATTATTGTTGCAACATTCCGTGAGCTTAGTATCTCGAAGATTCCGCATTGAATCACGGAGATGCGAGCTCCGACTCCCAATTTGTGTTCGCAGGGCCAGAAAATGCTCAACCAACTCGTATTTACACGCAAAATAAAAAAGATGTTGCTAATTTGATGCATCGGGTATGTCATCAACTGGAAGAAATATTTCGAGTGAGCCTCTTGAGAAATGAGCTTATCAAAATTGTAATGCGGAACTGAAGTATGAAAGAGAACCAGCAAGCCATAAATAAGGCTAAATATCATTTAAAAGATTCATAGCAGCTAAGTGTACTCCAGAAAGATACCTGAGTAAAATGTTAATAACTTCCTCATATATACAGTGTAAGTTCCTTAAAATGCATGCAAAGTATTTAATTTTGAAGTGCAGAGGTATTTCCATGAAATATGGTGACTAAATTTATCTCTACAGTAATAGGATTTTATATTTAGGATTTAAGGACGTCATCTATATTTAATAAGACCATCACGTTCCTTTTTCTTTATGTTTCTTCACAGAAGGTTATAAAATAAACGCACGTGATAATCGGAGTATTGCTGAGATTACTAGTTAAATAATCTTGCTGGATATAGTAAAATGAAATCTGCAACTTAGTAATTCCACATGAACTTTATTTTAAGTTACAGCTTTCATTTTACTATGTTAAGCAAGTTCCACAAAATTTCACCTGACACAACCAACCTTGCTGGAAATTTAAGAGTTCATTGTTATTTCATTGATGTTTACGAGGAATGACGGAAAATTATATCTCTTCCTGTGACGACTGCAGTGGCTATTTTTATAAGCTGCAACCAATAATATTATTTTTGACCTGTTTTATTCAAAGTTGAAGTTAGAATTTCGTGTCTTTTGGTTACTTACTAAATATCACTTATTTTCATGATCATTGCATGACATTCATAACTTAAAAATCAAATCAACGTTTTGCTGATGCCACTGCAATTATTATTGCTGCAGGCTGAAAATATGACTTTAGATTTGACTTTAATAATTGGAGAAGTTTGACTGTACTTCTTGGATTACTAGTCCGGTCGGCAGCGTAAGTAACTGTGTAAGTGACTTGCTACCTCAGTACCGTTTTCATGTTACTCTCACGATCCTGCGAAGCGGTACGGGAAAAGAGTCGGAGTTAATCATGGCCTTTTATTACTTACGAGACCTAGTGTCGTCTTAGTCTCCTTCGGGCCTCGGATTATAACATCTTTTTGTACAGACCTTTAGAAATAGACTGTAAGAAATTCTATACGGGCGATATCGTATACATTTTCTTCCTTGAATTAACCACTTCAACATATATTTTCGTAAAATTCTGGAAAACCATGTTGCTGGTACTGTTTGAAAAATACGTTTTTTTTTGTGTAGTTTCGATAATCCAATTTTGTTTCCTGTTTAGGGACGCTGAAATTATCTAAGGACTTTCACCGCATATTTTCCACAGCGTCTAATGATGAAAATATATTTCAGTAATGCTATAATATGTGGGAGATGATTTCCGTAATCCCAAAGTTACTCTCGTTAAACTCATACCATCCATCATACTCCACCAAAGTGCATTACTTTAGCATTTTATAGTGACACCTAGAGATAAAATCTCATGTGAGTGGATTCGGGCACATTCTTCTTTCACCAGGCCGACTCGAGCTTCACTATCTTCTTAATCATCAAGTGAAATTTGAGTAAAATCTTATCTAGCACTGAGTTCGATTAAACTTTCCCAGAAAATACAACCATGAAAGTGGCATCCTGTTGGGATGTTCCCTATCTTTGGCAGTTATTGAAACGGTATCCGACAAAAGACTTTCAGCGACGTGGATCGACAAATTTCGTGAAGCATTCGCTTTCTCATCCACTTCGATTGTCCAGTAGAAGTAATTTGTCTTTTTAGCTCTTAAGTCGTGTGAAGAAGCCGCCTTAGTTGTTGAAGTTACTTTAATTTCAAGGAAGCACTATCTGATTACTATGATGACTTTCACGTAAAAGCTGAATACTGTTTGCTGTTATCTCTCATCTTCGACCCATTCTCGACCTATTCCTACTTGGGAGATGGATACATCAGATCACCGATCCACCCTAACTGAGGAGCCAGGAACTTTGGGCAGAAGTTGAGTGGAGCACTTTATATTTGATGCTCCACTCTCAAGAAGAACAGCAAATATGAGCATTTAGGGGTGGCAACGTGGAAGCGGAACTTTTTCAGGGGGCCGAAGGTTCGGAGCTGCCGGGATGGGAGTAATTAGGCTTTGGGTGCACTTCGATTGCTGCGGGGCTTATGCAATTAGAAGTGACGGAGAAACTACTGATGCTATGTAATATAAGAGAGGCTGAATACAGCTCTAGCAGTTGCATCAACTCATTTTACTGACAAGAGAGGCTAACATTGAAAATCAGTTTGCGAACAATAATCAGCAATTTGTGTGGCTAAATTCAACTGATTCATGTAGCTCGTAAATGGGAATAGTTGAATGATTTTCCCCAATTTATTGCTTAAAAATAAGAAAACTTTAACCGTGCATAGTTTTCTCATCTAACCAGAACTTTCAAGCAGCTCACGAAGTGCATGCCATTATTGGCATGGCCAATATGAACGATTTATGGCAGAGGTGCAATGCCAAATTCTGCAACACTGAGTTTGGTATATTAGATAAATATAGAAGTAGGGAAATAATTCCCACTAGTCATTTTCTACTGATATGAAAATTATTGCAGAAATATAGGTTGACTATGACTATCATAGGATTACGTAGTAAGTATTCTCTTATGTTTCTCAAACTCCCTTTTTATTTTGTGTCAAAATAACTCTAGGAGTCTGCAAGCATCTTATCCTCTAATCTTTATAGCCAATTAAGGAGTGGGAAACTCCGTTTATCTTCTTATTCCATCGCTTCAAGCCTTCGCGGAGTTGGAGCGGAGTGTTGTAAAAGTCTCTTGTTCAAATTAAGTGAAATGTGTAAATAAAGTTAATTCCAGCGTCAGTGGAAGAACACCCAAAAAGTATATATTTTTGTATTTTTTCTTATATTCAGTAGCAATTTAAATCGTAATAGGATTGCTCATTAATATCTTCATGCATCCTGAAGCAATTATTTCCGTTTTCTCAATGTCTTAAACAAAACATTCCTCCATGAAATAAAATTTATATGGTTTATTAACTGCATAAATAGCTCCACTTACGACTCACATATAGAAAATACCAGAGCGTGAAATCATTTTGTGCAAAGGAAAGCTTTGAACGAAAAATTATCGTAACTCAAATTTTGATAAGGGTGAGTCTAACGGAAAGCTTTATTTGCTATAAGAGAGGAAGAAATTTTATTTTGTTAATCCTACGTGTCGGAATATTAAAACGAGATGGGTGAAAGGCCAACCACACACGAATCCAGTGTTACGTTAGAAGTAGTTCATCGGTTTAGTTCCGGTTTTGGACATGAATAGAACGTTGAAATATCTCTTTTCCGCGGCTTTCATTGGATTCTCTAAGCCAAAGTAGTCTCCCGAATGAAAAACTCTATTCTTTCGCTTTATATGGGAAAAAGGATTTGAGATTGCTGATAATGCAATCGATAGCTCATCCCGTGTAGGACCCGTGTAAGGCAGACTT
The DNA here is from genome assembly GCA_963573305.1 of Pyrrhosoma nymphula. NCBI lineage: Eukaryota > Metazoa > Arthropoda > Insecta > Odonata > Coenagrionidae > Pyrrhosoma > Pyrrhosoma nymphula. The sequence goes on along the minus strand of OY754332.1, from coordinate 76,982,661 downwards.
GTCAGCCTTGAATAAAATGGCAAACTAGACTGCATTTGCTGTTACCAGTTCTCTCAATTTATCGCCTTGATGGTGAACTGTATATAGTAGTGGTATTAAGGGCAACTCTTAGGTTGCACACATAATTTGGAGGAACATTTCGAATGAACTGACAGGGAAACAAGCCGTAGAGCGTTCAAGTGATGATGGTGGGGACAAAGAGACCCTGCAAGCAGTGAGTTGCTCTGCACTCGCTCTAGAAATTTCAATTAGCGTTAGTGGGAAGGCGATGCATCTCCCAAAGCCTCTTCATCTCAAATACCAGCCGCATTCCTACAAAGTGTTACCTGATGCCTCTAATGAGGACGGGGCGACTAGAGAGCTCCCTCAAGTAGAGCTCATACCCAATGAGGCGCCAAAGGTGTATAGCAAGTGCGAGCCAGCGGGTGGTGGAACCAACCACACCGTCACCATTTATGGGAGTAGTTCTCCCTAATGACGGCTAACTTTGAGATGAACTGCATCGAGATGATGTTGACAACGCGAATGATATCTATACGAATTAGCGTCTAAGAGATATTCATTCTGAGGCACCATGACGGTTTTTTTCAAAATGTTCCTAATGCAGAAAATAACTTTACAGGTCAAAATGCAGAAAATAACTTTACGTTCCAAATCTCCAGAGGACGCAACACAAAAACTTAGCACCAGCAAAAGGGTAACGCACTGTGCATGGAATGTAAAAACTCTGGCCTAAGCTGGAAAGTTAGGAAAGCTTATAAAATGAAGAAAAGAGTGGATGGCAAGGAGTGATGCGAAATGAAACGGAAGGACCATGGCGCTTCACTGAGCTTTGCGAAGACTTCCGGTTTCATGGGATCGGCGGAACAGCATTTTCAAGGAAAAACCCCCTGACGAGAAAAATTACGGCTTTGAGTTGGGGCAATAATGACTTATATTGTTGTGACAGTTGTGACTAGTGTTCTCGCAGTGGGCAGACTTCCTGTACCAAAAGAGTGTTGAATCTTTTTATCAACGCTCTCAGTGAAGTCCAGACTGTAGACAGATGGCTGTAAACACGAGCCTCACCTTTACATATGTTTGGAGAACCTGCAGCGGCAGTAAAGCTAAGGGGATGACCGTTGCAGTACAAAAATGACTTGTTTTCAAATAAGGACCAAAGGAATGGAAAGAATAGCAAATTAAAAGTCCTGCGAGAATCTTGGGAGAAATCTTACTTAATGAAAAGCTTCGAAGTAGAAGAGGCTAAATTGTGTCACATTTTTAGCAGTTAGAGCCTCCGGAAGATAACAACGGAAGGATCAACGAACGGGAAGAAATGTTGGGGAAGAAGAAGAAACCATGAGGGATGTTAAAGCGGAGAGTTATAAGGAATGAAGTGGTAAGCTTAAAGAAGATTGGAGTGGCGAGCTGCGAATAACCAAAATTCGGATTGGTGACTGCTGGAAATGGGTCTCCCCACATCTACGGACGACTTGAAATACCTCGCGGTTGACTTGCACACAGGGTGGATGACTCAGTTGCTTCGAAGACTTCTGTACCGCCCACCTTTAATGGTCACATTTGAAGAAACGCGGCATGTGGACGTAGCGAAGAAATACTTGACCCGGGAAATGCGCTGGTGAATAAGATGCAGCACTACGGTGGATAATTGAGTCCAAAGTTCACTTTCTTACCGAGGGCCCGCAGAGCGGCGGATGAGGCCGGAGAGGCGAGGTGGTCGCCGAGGGAAGAGCGGGAACGGGCGCCCCTTGGCCGGGAGGAGGTGTCTTCTTCTCCGGCACGACGGACGACGGCGCATGCGACCTCTGCCACGGAGCGTGGTTGAGTTTCGGCCGGTGGGGGGGAGCGGAGGGCGGACAAGATTGGCTTCAGAGCTGAGCACAGGGCCAGTACCAGGTGGAGACGGTGTGGAATCCCAATGTCATTGAAAAGACATGGAATTAAGGGGAATAATCGGGGGAAGTGGGGGGAGGAGGAGGAGAAGGGCAGTGCGAGTGGCGGAAAGAACTTTCGATCGAACGGCTTTCTCATTGGAGAATCAAGAGCTGTAGCGAGCTTCCCAAAAGAGACATACGCCATGATGGAGGAGGATGAAGAGGCCTAGAGGATGATGGGGCCTCATCGCAGAGTAACCAGTGAAGGCATCGAAAATCAAAGTTTACTAACATTTTTGAAAGTTACTCTCTCGTAGAACATCAGAAAATGCGTTTACCTTCTTCTACACTACAAGGGAAAGTTTATGGTTTTCAAAATACTAATTTCTGCCGAAATATCATTGGATGGAATACCTCATTAAGAATTACAATATAGAAAAGTATTTTGAAACGTACATGATATCTGCATGATGAAAAAATATAACTTAGTATATCCCAATCAAAAATTGGTTTATTACCGACCCAGGTTTCGACTGGACCGCAATCATTATCAAGGGTTTGTAATGAACCAGTTTTTGAGTGGAATATACTAACAATAAGTTATATTTTTTCATCATGTCGGTGACCATTTTCCACAAAGTTACGCCTTCAACCATTAATATTATTTTCATCTGTTTTTTTATGGACCGCGAAATACATGACTTACATTGAAAAGTGCTATAAAAAACCGAATACATGTATATCAAGGTGACGTTGTGCGATTGATTCTACGATCTACGCGTTGCTTTTTATCAGAGCTGTAAATGGCCAAAGAGTTGAATCATTTTACTGTGGCTTAGTGCAATTTGAGAATATAATACCTTTGAGTCGATCCATCTCAATGAAGAGCTGCTTAGCCCGCATCCTATCGTCCTCCGACTTAAATAGTATCCGGGAAAAATGTCGGCAAAAGTCAGCCGATGAAACGGATAGATGCAAAATCAACCTGAAATATCTTATAGCCAAACCTGATGAATGGATGCAATGTCTGTTATATTTAAACATTACTCAAATTGGAAGTATTTTGCTTTATTTTGGATATTCACAACCACATGTGCCCCAGGTTAAATTAGTATTGTTTTTTACACAGATAATGTTTTACGGAAGTCCTACTACCCATTTTCATTCAACTCAGCCAAGGGGATACAATTCCAACAATATGCAATTAAGAAATCACTCGAAGTTTTAGAAATAAAGACCATGCATATGGGAAACCTTATTAAACATTTTATCAACAGACAACGGGTCTATCTATTGGATCCCCTTTATCACCAATTCTGGCAGAAATTTTTATGAATGACTTAGAAACAAAACTTTTTAATTCTTCACATCAGCTCATCAGAAATGTTTCTTATTGGTTTAGATATGTTGACGATATCCTTTGCATGTGGACAGGCACTTCTCGCCAACTAGATTCATTTTTAGCTTATCTGAATTCGCTGCATAAAAACATTAAATTTACGATGGAATTAGGAGGTAAAAGCATCAATTTTTTAGATTTGACAATTGGGATAGAAAATAATAGCCATAATTTTTCTATATTTCGTAAACCAACATTTACAGACACAGTCATCCCGAGTGATTCCCAACACCACCATAGTCATAAACTTGCCGCTTTTAGAGCAATGATTCATAGATTAATGTTTGTACCTATGTCTGAGTCTAATTATAATAAAGAACTTGCTATGATCTACTTAATAGAAAAAAGGAATGGATTCGATACGAAGTGCATAGAGAAATTGGTTGATAAAGCAGATAAACAAAAATCCATTAACTTCCTTACTTCTCTTTCCTCCGGGAAATATAAAAAGAAAAAAATGGTATGCCCTCCCATTTATCCCAAACCTTTCAGACAAACTCAGAAAACTGTGGGATGAAACAGCCGGTGTGTCATTCAGAAACCCCCACTCTCTGTCGGAAATAATTTTTAATGTGAAGGACAGGTATTCAGATGCAGACAGAAGTGGGGTGTACAAACTTCAATGTGATGACTGTGACTCAGTGTATGTTGGTCAAACGGGGCGAAAATTTAAGGACAGAGTGAAAGAACATATGAATTGTTTTGTTAATGGTACTGGTAACTCAAATTTTGCTGAGCATTTATGTAATTTTGAACATTTTAGCGATTTTAATTTTGAAATTTTACATTTTTATTACAAAGGTGCCAAACTGGATTTTTTAGAACAATTTGAAATTGTTAAAAGCCCGCATATGCAGTGTAATGATCAATTGTTCCCATCTCATTCCCCCCTCCTTAAAATAAACCTCCCCCAACCTTAAAACCGTTAACCGCCCCGGCCTCCTTATCCGTCCTTCACAGTATGAACGCACGCTCCTTCCTTTTTTAAAAACACTGATTGACTCAACCTCCCCCCCCTTTCCATGCTGCCCAATTTCTTCCTAACTACCCACCACTCCCACCTTCAACCATATATATACCCGGCCACCTGTGAAAATTGATACCTGATGATGGCACAAAATGTAAGTTGCTGAAACCCGGGTCTGAAATAAATTGTGTGGATTAAAACCAAGTTGTTCCATCATGGATGATACCAACTTCCACAAAGTTAAGCCTGAAACGATTACTTATAAACATTTGAGCTTGAAACGCAAATTTACGACACTGCATACACTAAAAATTTATGTTCAACCATCGGAAATAGACAACCGGCTAATAGGTCCTTGAGATTTCCCCTGTCGAACTATGACACCAACTTGCATTTCATGCCGAGGAATACAAATAGGGCAATTAAAGAGACGATCCCATCTTATGGCAAATAGCATCAAACAGGGATTCTTGTCAGCCATATGCCTTCGATCTCAAGGCTATGGAGATGTAGTATTAACAGTTCGGGGGTTGATAGGCATTATACGGCCTAGCTGTGATGCCTTGGCTGACCCGGAAATGCTGGTCATGGAATTATGCAAAATATGAGCAGCAAATGGAGAATTGCAATGGAAAAAAATCGATATTAATGAGTCGAAATACCACCATTTGCGTCGTTAAAACAGTAAAACAGGTTGAAATAGTTTATATTTAATAGGTATTCTGTGGTCTTCTACTTTTATTAATTGATGACTTTGAATTTTCTTTTACATTTTATATTTATTATTGCCCATTTAATACGACGTCGAAGATTCTCCACGCACCTTTGGCACACATTTTGAAAATGAAACATTTGTTGAATCCAGCAGGGAGTGTTGTTGCAAGGACAAATCTTGATTTACCGCCAAAATGAAGGCAAAATAAATCTCTTTATTACCACTTTTATATTAGTTCGTTTTCCGACATGTCTGTCTGTCTGTCTGGGTGGAATATTTCAACCGAGTTTAAACTAACTTCCCGATCAGCTAGAGACTTTAAATTTTAACCATAGCTCAGAAAAGGATGACAATGCAATATTAGCTATCTATCATAACAATTAATTGATTAATTAATTAACAATTAATTAATTAACATAATTCCTGATGTGCTAGTAGAGGCTTGTAATTTTAACCATAGCTCAGAAGTGGATGACAATGCAATGTTAGCTACATGTTATAACAATTAATTAATTAATCACCAATTAATAAATTTTTTTAATTCCGCACATGGTCAGCTGAACAGTGGCTATGGAGATATTTGTAAGACTTGAAGAGAAAAACGTGGGGCACAGGCAGTAGATAATAGAAGTAGATAATCCACATGAATTTACAACATATTTCAGTGCATTGCAAACGGTATTAATTGTGGGAGTTTGCTCAACGACACCTGGTCCCTTTACTCCTCCTTAATTATCATGGGTTGCCTGCGCCCCACGTTTTTCTCTTCAAGTCTTACAAATATCTCCATATCCACTAAAATTTCATCCTAAAAAATTTAAAAGGGCCCAGGGAAAATTATTTTATACTTTTTAGTCCGTTTAAAAAACGTGGTATATTCAAAAATTTTTTATATTTGATTAATTATTTATGCCATAAGAACCGTCACCATTTAGAATTTAATTTTACGAAACAAAGATGGTACTATTCACTACAATATTTGTAAAAAAAATGCACATGCTTTGGGTGGAATGTAGCTCAAAGTCTTTTCAAAAGCCTCCCCTATAATAGTTTTCATTGTTGAAATACCTATTACCTTCATTATATAATCAGTGCATTTTATCATTTCAGAAGTTTTTTCCCATGAAAGTTCGGACGACGACGGCTCTAAGTTCTGAGCGCAGAGTTTCACCATCTGACCATTTTAATATGAAGCACAAAAGAAATCTTTCGAAATTTTTCATAAGTTACTTTTAAAAATATCTTTGCATATGTCCATTGGTGTGATCAAATGAAGCCTAAATAAAAAATGAAGGAATATTTGCGACTTTTTTGACTTTCGAATACTTTTCCAAAGAATTAGACCTTCCGAGGACTTTTTAATGGAATTGACGAAACTTTTGGAAATCATTGTTTTATTTTTAATTTCATATTTTTACTCCTGAATTATCATTAAAAGGCTCTCAAACTCAGTAAATCGTCGAGTGAGCCCCATAGGGCACCTTTTGTATCAAGTCTCTGGAAAAAGTTTGCTTTTTTATGAATGAAGATGGATAAAAATAAGTTCGCATTGGTCTCGAACTTAAATTATGTTGCTCTTAATACATTTAAAGATGGTGGAATATTAGATTGGTATTATTTTAATAATGGGACATTCATAAAGGCTAGGCACTAGCTAAACTCACATTCACCAGCATTTGTGTCCGTATTATTATTTATTATTCAAACTACATATTAATTCAAGCTACATATCATTTTCGGCCAAGTCCCAAGGACTTGCCTGCGGGTTCCACGACAAAATAAGAATATGGCAACGATATTTTTACCAAGATATGTGCATTGTCCCTCTATTTAAATATACACATGCATACCCATATTCAAATATGTACAAATATACACGCACCATCTACGTATATATATATTTATATATCCAGCATATTTTTCAAATTTATGGTACACAATATAATACAAGAGTATACGACTTCTTTTGCCCATCATTTTCATTCCTCTAGCAACCATGTTTTTTATCTTTACCATACCTTCATTTCTTTTAGTTAATGTAGTAATACCATGTGGTATCTGATTAAAGTTTTTGGTACAACTACTTTAAATGTATTATTGATATACCTTGTGTAATGCAGAGGCACAATATAATTTCTTACAAACTGGAAAATTTCAATATATTTAAAAGGGCGTGTTTTTTAATAAGTATTACAGAAGTAGTCGTCCTGGATAGTGATATATCTATATAATTTGTCTAACCTCAGAATGACTAAATATTTAGACATATTTTCAATGTTTGTGTTTGTTTTATATACTTTACCATACAAAGATTTAATGAATTTATTATGGTTTTTAATTAATAATTTATGGTACCTACTTTTTACATTCCCCAATATATTGAGATCATATCTTTTTAATTTCTCAAATACTCATTAGTATATTAATTTCAGAGCAGAAAATGGCATCAATTCATTGATTTGGTGCATTTGATATGGAATTCTTCTTAATCTTGTATTTAATGTAATGACAAGGTTCTTAAATTTGAAGGCATCATCAATTGTGATACCCAAATATTTATACTTTGTTGGGCATTTATAATTTATTGAACGTACATATAAGCAGCCATGTGACTGTTTGGCAATTTCAGTATTTTTTCTGTGAAAGCATCATCTGCATATAACAGTAAAGTACAATGGTTAATAATCTTAAATACATCATTTATATAAATTAGAAATAACAATGGACCCAGGATAGAGTCATAAGGATCACTCGTACTTGTGAAAGCAGGTTCACTTACATAATCATCTCTAATTTTTATCCTTATTCTCCTGTCCTTAAAGGAACTAAAGAGCCACTCAAACATTGTTTCTTTTATACCCATATTATTTAATTTATGCAAGAGTATTTCATGGTCAACTATATCAAATGCTTTTTTAAGATCAATAAATAATGAAATTACACTCATTTCCTTTTCTAACGCATTTCTTACAGTTTCTGAAAGTTTTTCCAGTGCAAATTTAGTACCTTTAGATTCTTGAAATCCATACTGATGCTTTGCTATTGCATTATTTTTATCCATGAAATTAAGCAATAGGTTGGTAATTTATCTTTCAATTACCTTATGTATAGAAGGCAGTATGGATATAGCTCTATAATTATTGGCATCACCACGTGCACCACCTTTGTATATTAGCCTAACAATGGCAGTTTTAATTTTCTCAGGCACTTTTCCCTTCTCTATGCTCAAATTTATGAATTTAGCCAGGATATCTGCGTAGCAATTGCAATGTAACCATACCTAGACCTAGAACAGAAACTTTTAAGCACAGTTACGTATTCCTAGGGCCTAAAATATTTTGTGCATTACCGGAACCTATCGCTAATATAAAAAATTAATGTAAATTTTGTAGAAGTGTGAAAAAATGGTTATTTTCTATTGATGGTATTTCAATTTTATTTTAACAATTGTATGAAATAGTAGATCTCATAGCAGTGGTAATTATATTTGTATGTAACTATATGTTATGTAACTTTGTGTGTAACTATAACTTTGTATGTAATTCCAGTATGTAACTATACCAGCGTTAATACAAATTTGTTATTATTACTTATGTTGCAACACATTCAATATATTTTTTGTTAAGTAAATACGAGTCGGTAACCCCAAAACGGAGCTTCTCCATAGGGGTACCTATATTCCCAATGTTAAGGGTCAATATTAATGTAAAATGTATACGATGTTGTGGGATAATATTTATTATTATATTAAGGTGTATTTCATAATCTTTAATATCAATCATTCTAATACCATGTATGCCATGACATTTGTTTTTTATGGAAGTTAATATTTTGCTCACTTTAATTGCCGATATCTCTTGTACATAATACTGCATTGGATGATACTATCTGGGATGTAAAGAATCTTATGGTTACAGTTCACCTTAATTTTTTCAATTTCATCAGTAAACGGCTTTAAACATTTTGTAACTAATTCATTATCAGTTGTTCCTTTTAATCCTTGTAAACAGTTATCGTCACCTACATTACTTCTTCTACCAGTTACTTCATTCATCTCTAAACATATTTTTCTTGGGTCATTCTTGGGTCGTTCTTGGCTGATAACCTGTTTATATAAAAATTCGTTTGTTGAAATCTTATTGCTGTCACTACTTTGTTCTTTTGATTTTGATAGTGTCTTTTATGATGAACATTTGTGGGATCATTCTTCCATTGTCTAAACATCAAATCGCTAAGGTAATTTTATTTTGTGCATTAATTCCTCTGATATCCATTATTTTTTCGTTTCCTAATAACATATTGGTTATCGTGGATTTTTCATAAAGTTTTTATAGTCACAAACAATTTTTCATATTACACATCAGGCTATTTATTTTTTTTTTATCGAAAATTTTACATTTAGGCTCATTACATTCCACCACATTACACCAGCTATTGTTATTCATGAGATAATTCATTTTATTTTGCCAAATATATCTAACGTTAATATTATTTCCCGGTCTATTCCCTAACATTTTATGATTAGACCATGAAAAACCAGCAGTAGTAATATAATGATCAGATATTTTAGTTTTGAGGATTATACCATCCGTTTGACACAATTTCCCTTTATAATTAAAGTGGTCAATGTATAGTCAGTAATAGTCAGTAATAATATTAACGAAACCATTTGCCACAAGAAAATCTTTTTATCTGCTTGTATATTTTTTTACTACTGCTATCTTTTATATCAATATTCAAGTCTCCAAGTAGTGCACCCTCTTTCATGCAAAATACATCTATAAGCTTCTTCAATTCCTTAATAAAATCAGTAACTTAGTAATTAGTTGGTCAGTAAACACAGAGTATAGTCATTTCTCCACTACCTAAGATCATATATTTCCTAATATTGCTTCAAAATATTTAGTACCTAGCAATATTTTGCTCCTGGAAATGTATAGATCTTAACATAAATTACAATTCCTCCTCTTCTTCTTCCCTTCCTTTGTTTAGAGAATATTTTGTTATTAGCTGCATTACATACATTATTAGCTCAGACTCATTCAAATTAACTTCAGTAAATACTAATGCATCCAATGTTAGTTCGTGTGATACGTTATATAAAAAATGTTTATTTCATCCCAGTTACTTTTCATTGATTTAACTTTTGAATGAAAAACATTGAGATCATAGTTAGCTTTAACAGTATATTCAAAGTTGTGATAACAATAACACATTACCTCCTCGGTTGTATTCATAATATTTATAACATCCATTTAGTATACACTATGATTTGCTACAATTAATGAAACATGATCAGTTAACTCTATTAAGATCTTTATCATCACTGATTCTATTTGTTAGAGCATTAGGATCTTTTTTCATCAGAATTCTACCAAATTTTAACCAAACATTTTTGTATTGTTTCTCCTTACTTTTCATTTTAGCTTTTCAAAACAATTCATTGAAGTAGCTCGTAAGGGATTCATTTAAATATATACATATATTCTCATTATTTAGGATTTTTATTTTAACAATCCACTGTTCCCACATAAGTCGTGAAGTAATTTAACTACCATCTTACTTTGGCCTTCCTCATTCTTTTTATGAACAAAGTAAGTCTCATCCAAGTCCTTAATACTATAATTATCTATACCCGTAGCTATAGCTAAATCATTGATAATAGCATTACAACTGCCGTTTTTTGGTACATTACCTCCAACAATTTCAATAGATTTGCTCATTTATTTTAGTTCCATTTCCCATACTTTATGCTGGAGATTTTCAATAGTTTTTTATTTTCCTCAATTTCAGATTTTAATGCGGTTATGATGTCCCTGAGTTCTCTCACAACACTACTTTGTTAACATAGTCCATCATATTTGTCACATAAAAAGATACACATTTGTACATCATTTATATCCTGTGATAGGGGTGTGAGACTTTCGTGACCGTTATCAGCAGAAGATTCGACCTCAGGAGAAGAGGCTGCACCACTTGCTTTCATTTAACTTTGAAACAATGTTATTCCAATATGTCTACCATTTTTACGCCAGTTGCCGCGAAAATTTTACATTTTTAGGATGAAAAAACAGGATACGATAATGAAGTAATTACGCATGCGTATAAGTCACTCAGGCTTATTGTTGTCATTATATCTCCTGAAAGGTTTTTCTTAGATGTAAACGTTATTGTTTCTTTTTTCGTTTCCCATTTGTGTAAGAATTTTCATTTTCTGGTATGTTCGATTGTTTGGAATTTTTTCGGCAAAATATCTGTACAATATTATAGATTTTTAGCTTTGAGAACGTTTTATCTTTCTTTCTTTCATTCATTCAATTTTGACGTGCTAATTCTTTTTCTTGAGATTCTTTTCCAGAAGGGAACCAATATGGACCCGATAAGTGTATACATATTGAAGTATATATCAATTAAATATCAAACGCAATAAACTCAACTGTATTCGGCGAGGCGTGGTAATACAACACCATCTTATAAATGTAGACCACTAGCAGGCATAAAATATAGGTACAAACTGTAGTAGGTAGAGTTTGTTCCTGAAGATGAGGCAGAGGCGTTGAAACGCGTCGTAAATATATTGATTCCGTGGGCAGTACAACTTGTGCTCTATATTTATATCAAACGCAAGATATTTTTGCAGCAAATTTATGCAAAGGCCACGTTTATCTATTCGGTAGCAGCTATAAAAAATAGCGCGCTACATAAAATGCTACTGATTTTTCCAGTTTATGGAACTGTAGCTCGCTACATTTTTATTGAATAGCCATCAGTAAAGCAGGAAAAATTTACAATAGCCTTGAATAGTGAACTCTATCCCCTTTTCCGAATGTTTTCCAAATATTAAGATGTCACTTTTTTGCTCCATGAGGGAAAAATTAACTCGGTCCATTATAAGGAAAGATATTTGCTCTAATGATTTGCTTTGCAATCATTTGTCCACGTTCCTCAAAGAAGATATTCACTGTAAGACCTTATACTAAGGAACTCTCGGTGTACTTTGGAGATCTTCTCCTGTTCTCCACCGGGTCAGTATCTCAACAGCTCTTATGACGATACACGAGTTGGACATCGAAACGTCGGCTAGTATGCAGAGCCTGACCCGGTGGAGAACCAGAGAAGTATTCCTAAACAAGATATTCTTTTCTTCCAATCCCCATGAGTCTTAACTATTCCTTCGTTACCCATTTAAGAAATATTAACTTTACCAACAGGAGAGGAGGTATCAATGACCTTTACAACGCAAGAAGAGGATGTAGAGCAGAATAATCAATCGTACTTTCTTAGTTTACACCCTAACCCCTTGGTATTGATTGAGCTGTGTACACACTAACGATTAATTTCTGCATATTCTCTTGTTCATGGTCCAAGTAGCACATTCAAGATCAGCCAACACCTCTCCCCACACTCTAATTTATTCTCACGCAAGGGGTTCTGGCTGCTAATCTACATATTGTTTAAATTGCAGAAAAAATCGTAAGATATAAACCATTAATTCCTCCCCTTTATCCTCATGGAGTAGGATTATCTGCTGAGTAATACCCATTATGCAAATGCCTTGCTTATCTATTAGAAGATGATAAGTAGTAGGTTGAATTTGTGCTATTCCAGGCGGCTTTAAGGATTTACCAGCAAAAATACTAAACTTGCAAAATTTTCATTCTGTGAGTCGGGTGAATGAGTATTGGTGATTTGGGGAACGGAGAGAAAAAATAAGTTTTACCATTATTAGTGAGGAGTGAAAGGCAAAGCCAATTTTAGCCATTTATACAAATTCTGCCAATAACAGGACAATTCATCTGCAAAGAAGTATTCAAATTTTAACATAATTTCACTCAACGGATGAGCAGAATTTCAGTATTTAATTTTACCTCATCAATATTTTTATTTTCTAACTACAGTCATAAAACGTATGGCACAATATGGCACAAAAGCTAGTGACGTGGCAGTCTTTTTCGTTGGGAGGGCAAACATCAACTGACCAGGGGAAGGTCCTGGTTATTTATCCGAGTGGTTGAGGACAACTTCACCTGAAACTAGTTTTAGTGGAATATTTTTGAACTTGCTGCCATTCGGTGCTTTCCTGACTTTTGTGACTGGTGGTGCGTTAGGCGACCAAAAGATTTGGGTTCCCACCAAACCAGGCTCATCTTTACCGTTGGATAACTATTTGAGCGAATGATGTATCATACATTAACTAGTTCAAATGACGTACCCAAAGTAGTAGCTGGCTCAGAATAAACTGTTTTACATACGCCCATCAGATGAAGGATAACAGGGATATGTTAGGGCTAGGTTAGTTAGGTTTAGTTCTTCCATGTACTTCTTTCCCATTTTTTATTCCTGCTAATCGTCCATTAGTCTTCCTCGATATAACTTTCATTAACATTTTCTACTCTAGTATGTTTCTAGCTGGTAGATGGTATTGAGGGTGTTCCCAATCTACCTTGGGCCTCCTTTGCGTATGGTATAGAGCTTATTTTTGGCCATATTTCCACTTTTCTCCCCTTTCTGCCCATTTGGTCCGTTGCACTCTTACTCCAACACAATTTTTCGAAGGCTTCTATTTTTTTTTCTGGTCCGCTTTTCAAACGGTCCTCACTTCTGATACGTGGGAGTGCCATTCTCCACTCGTCTTTATTCACATTTGCGAGACGCATTCACATTCTCGTCTCAAGGTGTCCCTCCCTTGTGCGAGCGCAGTGCAGAGTCCCTTCCTTCGCCACGGGCGCCTTCTTTGCCCGAGCACACCTCGCGTGGTCCTCGTCCTTCTCCCGTCCCACCCCTCGTCCGAGGCGTCCGTCCGCTCCAATCACCTCGCTCTGATTTCTCTACTTCGAGGCGGACGCCCGCCTTCCGCATGCCAGTCTTTCTTTTCTAGTGGTTTTCCTATTATGTCCTTGGAACACTTCTTCAGATGCATTGAAGGAGGACTACATATCTGCTCAGCTTTACTCTGAGACGGCTTGTATTTTGGTTTCCTTGGTGCTGATTTTTGGAGTATATTCCTTCCGTTGAGTTCACAGAGGACGAACCCCTCGACTTTTCCCAGGCTGTGTTCACATCAGCTAAGCGGAGCATGTTTATTTCTTTTCCACCAGAGGAATAAGACCGCAGAATTTCAGCGACTGTAATATGTCTTCAACGCCTTCCACTTCTTTCTCCTTACTCTGAGCCTTACTCTCCCCCAACTTCCTTCTGCACGTGCCCCAGTTCGCCTCGCAGCCACGTCGTCCGTGCCAGCTCGCGCCGAGCGGTTCCCCGCACTTTTTTTGATGACTCAAGATATTCCAATTTCCAATTCTAATTTTTAGCCACGATTCCTATTCTGGTGGAATAGAATATTAAATTGATTAAAAACACGCTATCCTTTCTTAAATAGGTTCTGAGTCAATTTTTTTTGGAATTAATGTATGTATCAAACAGGAGTCATCATTCATTCGTTTTTTTTCCACAATAAATTAGCTGTTGGTTTCATCCCAACTTGTGACGGCGTTATGATACGTATTAGGTGTTTTATTGAACTCCTAGAACATGTTTACACTTCATCTTTGCTGCTGGTTTTCGAAAATTGCGAATCACGACGAATACTTACGGGATGACATGCTTTATGTGAAAATAGTATTAGCTGGCACTACACTGGTTTAATGATTCCTTACACTTCACAACATTGTTCACGTCACTACGATTTAAACTGGTTTTCTGTTCTTTTGGTTGCTGCTGTCTCCGAACTGAAGTACTTTTATAAGTACCGTGAACGAGAACGAATTTGAATACATAATGTAAGAAAAGAAAAGACCAAGAACAGCATACGGGTTTACCGTTGCTGCGGCAAGATTTCCCCTTCCAGATGCAACCTGTAATACAAGTAGCGCACTCAGAAAAGTCTAGGTCCCAGGGGCAAGAGCTCCCGGAAGCGAAGAAAGAATCAACTCGATGAAAACCTTGGGTCGAAATGAATACGGCTCAACCCTCATATGAAGGAAGGCCTTTTCCAATGCGGAGAGCTATGCATTAAATTACCGCATACTCTTTTTTCTACATACATCTTATACTATTTATTCCTCAGTTCTTGTGCTGAGAAGTATCACTCCTGGTTTATCGAGGGCAAAGTTCTATCATGACTTGTTTATACTTGGACCAGTCTTTAATGCCAGCCAATACGTTGTTTCGCCATTCTTTCTGTTATGCCGGAGCTGTATTATATTTCTTTAGCTCGCAAGAGGAATTGATGCATCATTTTGATTTTCAGTGTGGGCCTTATTTTGACCACATAAAAAGCATTATATCCGGAGCCACGCAAGCATACATAATTAATATAGAACTGCTAAAGAGCGTTCCACATTTAGTTGACAGTATGGGTTCTTATGGAGATTCGATTCCTATGTAAATCTCCATAAGGCCGGAGGTGCTACGTTGCCAATGACAGCAGAAAAATTAATGTGCTGCTATGCAATATAAAATGATATGTTCTGAAGCAGAAAAAGATGCTCCATTTAGTTGTGGCAATAATTAATCGTTTAAGTTTAAAATAAATGTTTTTAAAAATATTTCCTTGAATTTCCATTAGTAACATTAGAAGAAATTAGCTTCTAATTTCATCTTATTCACCCAGTTGCAGACAAACGGTACTCAGTATGACGTTAAAACTTAAACAAAACATTTTTTATACGTTTCCCTCCATAACGGTTAGCATTAATTTGTTTTAACTGAGTGTCATCGTTTTTGTATTAATTTAAATATCTTTTGGACAAAATATTTTGAATTTTGCAAGGTAAAAAGTGGTCACCTACTAACTTTCGTATCTCACGATATAGAGTCATATATGCTGCGTATTAAATTTAGAAAAAAAGTTTTATTTGTTTTTGGTGAAAGAATTGTAACTCTATCTCGATTATAAAGGGAGTTATGAATTTTTGATGTCGCCAAATATTTTCAACGCGCCAAAATTCCGCCACTCGTTCTGTCCTGCAAGCTAACCTAACGCTTGGAAGGGAGATTCTTGGTCGGAGAATGAGCTTGATACTAAATACTTGATACTTACTCTTGCTTATTTGCTATGGAAGATATCGTTTTATGTATGACATTTAGTTAAGTCAGTAGTAATATATTTTATTAGAATATACTAGTTTCAAGAAATTAACTGATGAAAATACATTAGCACTGAAGCATTCAGCAAAAATATTTGACAACCAAGAAAGAAAGAAAGGGCGAAGGCGTTTAGTTTCTCATCAGATTTCTATGCGTGAAGAAGTGGTGTGTGGTGTGCAGAATAGTTCAACAGCACTGTGGAGTAGCTTCCAGATCAATTTATTTCCAACAGTGTGCTATCGCCATGTCCGAAAGTGACAGAAAGAGGAAAGGGGAGAAGTTGAGAAGCCGTGAAAGAGAAATGGTGTTTAATGTGTTCAAATATTTCAACAAATCGCTCAATGTCGCTGAAGCCTGAAAAGATACTCCGAAAGACACTGGGTGCTCACATTCTACTATCTACAGGGTAAGAAAGGAAGCATCCCGCGGTTCATTGGTTATTCCATCGAAAACGAAAAAAATAAAAAACCGAATAAGAATGCGAGATCAGTGATGTGTGATGATTTTGTAAGATCGGGAGTTCGCAGGAAAGTACATGAATCATTCATGAAAAATATTCCTCCAACTCTAAAAACCATTCTAAACTCCGTAGGTATACAAGAGGATCTTCATAATTTCAAGAGGACAACGTTATATCGTCTTCTTGTTGACATGGGCTTCGTATACAAACGCAGGGGCAGACGAAGCATGCTTATTGAAAGAGACGATATTATTCGTTGGCTTCATAATTATTTAAGACTACTGAAAAACTATATGTGAGTATACCGTGAGTGATGGGAGATTGTGCACACAGACGAGACGTGGATCAATGTTGGACAGGCGATAAACATGGCTTGGCGCGATAAAGAAATAAAAACGCCTAATAAATACATTTGTTGCTTAATCACTGAATCAAAATAATACATAAGTTTGTTGGTAAATCACTGAATCGAAAGATAATTACAATTGGTAAAAGGTAATTGAGCAAACCCGAAAATGTTTCATGCTGGAACCATTTTCAAGAATGGAATTTCGGAGGTGGGTAGTGGGATATTTTGGCATTTCCTTGTTCGCTTGCATCGCTTGGCGTCTTATCCTACTTCCCAGAATTATGTCACCCTCAAATGTTTGGGAGGGAGGTTGGGTCTGGGGTAGCCTACGGGGATTTAAGTTGCTGATCAAGGTCACCCGCAGCGTCTATTATTGTACATCGTGTATTATCGTCGTGTATTATTGTACATTAAATATTAGTGGCCAGTACAACTACTGCAATTTTATTTAAATACTGAAATGCTGTTTCACCACGTAACGCCAGATACGGTCAAATCCATTCCTCCGATTCCCGTCTCAGGCTCTGAAAGAAGGGATGGTTTAGCTTAAGGCAAGGTAGTAAAAGGACCTTGGCAATTGGCGTCAGGCCCGGGTACTCGTTGGACAATGAATGGGGATGGAGACGGGGCTCAAGATGCTTATGTGGGGTGCAAGCAGAAGGGGAACCTTGAAAGGAGGAGGGAGAGACGGCGTCCAGTGATCCAGTCTGGATAAACCATGAAGGGTGATTTAGACATAGTGATCTTGGCAAGGGAATGGGAAGTTTATGGGTTGTGGTATATTTTATCATCACATTAAAATTTATGTTAATAAGAAAACAGGAAAAAAGACATTCTCAAATGAGAAGTTCGAAATAACTCTACAAAATATGATGAACAAGCCGCAAAAAGAGATGATTATTTTTGATTTCCCTTACTCAAGGGCCCCAGAAGCGTTGACCCTTGAAGTCCCCCACCGCAACTCTTTCCCACCATTTAGTGCCTTAAGCAAAAAGGTGAGAGTCAACACCACTGTTGACCTTTGACATAAGTTTTTAACCCACAAATCTCTCGTGGCATTATCGGAAAGTTTTTCCTTACTCAGGCACGGTAATTCCCCACATTTCCTCAGCATTCTCGAAACAAATCGATCCCTAACCTTCATATTTACGTAAAAATCTGTAATTTTTTAAATCCATGGCATTAATAAAGATGTAAATTATCG
This sequence comes from Pyrrhosoma nymphula, assembly GCA_963573305.1. Taxonomy (NCBI): domain Eukaryota; kingdom Metazoa; phylum Arthropoda; class Insecta; order Odonata; family Coenagrionidae; genus Pyrrhosoma; species Pyrrhosoma nymphula. The sequence goes on along the minus strand of OY754332.1, from coordinate 76,964,602 downwards.
ACACGCGAGGTGAATGAAAATTATAATGAAGCGTTAAGAATTTAAAAAAATTCCATTTCATTATTCAGCTTATACGCTTTTAAATTCGGGATTTTGAAAACAAAATGTTTACTTTATATTTCGGTAATTCATGTAACCTTTACATAGCAAAATTTCATCTCCATGAGTCTTATTATGTGCAAAATTAAACTTATCTTTGAAACAAAATAATTTTGGCGCGGAATTATATGTGGTTGCTTATGTTGTTAGGATGACGCCCGCGAGTGGAAGCTTGGCAACAGCGTTCTCCACAAGACCCATACTGTCCACTAAATGTGGAACGTGCTATAATATTTAAGTTCTTGAAGCACTTATTTGCTCCAAACGTAACGATAATCTTTTGTAGCCGTGATTATTAAAAATCATACTTGAGTGGCAATCATGGAGCAATTTGTTCTCCCTCCTCTTCTTTGCTCTGTCAATTTTGATGCCTTTTTTCTTTAATTTCCAACTTGGGCAAATACGTGCGCGATGCGGCATAGTTTTTTAATAACACCATCTATCAACCAATATGTTCAATCACTTTAACCTACATTATAAATATTTTACGCTGGTAATGGAAATTAAAACTACTTATGGGACTTAGGGAACTGTAAAAAATTATTGTTATCATTGAGCGCAACATCTATTAAGCATAATGATGTTTTATCTTATTTCGTGAAGCTAACGTAATTGTTTTCATGCAACTTAGCAGTGTTGCTTTTCTATATTAGCTGTTTCTCTTTTTATAGTTTGGGAAAGAGGGTAGTGAAAGCTACTGCTTTAACGTATGCTTTAACGATACTCTTTGTTAGTTCTTAATTAGCAATGGTTGATAGATAAAAAATTAAATGCAGCCAGTGACGATTTTAGTTATTCTAAGTTTTGAAATGGATCTTTGATTGAGGTTTATAATAAAAATATATTTTTGCTACACTACATGTAAGGAAAGGGTAGCGGCATGTGTGTGTAATACCTTGGAGTGTAATATCTTGTAATAAAGATTTTCCCGATTTTTGGAAGACTTGCCAGTTCATGCATATATTTAAGGTTTCATTTATATTGAAATTTCAATAAAGCAAACTGTTTTTCTCATTAAACCCAATCAAGTTATTAATTTAGTGAGCTATAGGAGTTAAAAATCTGACTGAAAATAATGATTACCTGATCGTTTCCTACCAGTTTCAATTCAATGAATTCACATCTTACTTTGCAAAGTAGGTCTTCCAGTGTTCTGTAACAGCCCTTAGTACTAAATGAAATACAATCGGGTAAAATATTTCATACTTCATCTATATTTCTTAATATTCTTTAGAAAATACAACTGATTTGTTCAGCATTGTAGATTAGAAAAAAGTATGTTTTTCTCCCAACTTTTATCGGTTTTAAATACCTCTCCTTCATTTTTAATTTTCTAGACCTACATTTTGGTGTGGTTTTTCTGTATTTGGCTTGGTGTACTGCTTTGATATAATTTAAAGTATTGTATTCTAATCACAAAGAAGACTCAATAGGTAGAAAATTACCATCGACACTTCGGAACAAATTATGAAACTGCGTCGTATCTGCTATATTATGCATTTTTTTACTTTGGAAAAACTAGATTAATTCGATTGCGTAAATGAAAGAGTTTTAAGAAGTGAAGCGCTCTCAGTAATACAAAAATAGTTCCATTGGTCTATTTCAAATGAATGGCGTCTTCCATTATTTGAAAAAAAGTTTATTTTATTTTTGGTGGTCTTTATCTCCTTCCCCTCTGCACGTTCATCCCTTTTCTATGATAATAAACAATTAGCCGAGTAACATTTGAATTGAATGCTTGTGGGAATTGTAGGCTTCAGTTTTGTTCAAAAATATAGAAGGATAACTAAGCCTTCTCGTTTGCAAATTGAATGAAATATTTCCATTGATTTCTTGAATAATATATTGTCTCTGAAGTAAATTATGCTATCAAAAGATGGAATATTCAAGCAATAGACACAGTTTTATATAAGATTCCAATTTAGATCCAAGAAAAAAAGCAGATAGTTAAGGTGCTTTTGAATTCCTGCGTAATATATGATACCATATTCTTCTCCTTGATGCCTAAAAAGAGCTATATAGTAAGCGGAAATCTTCTCTCTACATTGAGAACAATAATATCGTGCATCATGAATGACTTGGATTGACCATTTATTTACATCTACAAAAGACAACAGTTAGTTGATACTAGTACCTGTAGGCAGTTTTCCATTATGGCTTGGAATGAGAGCGGAAATGATGCATTGAACAGAAACTTTGAATCGGCTATACCATTATGAATGCATAAGAAAGAATATTTGTCACGAATTAAGAGTGTGAATTATAGGAAAAACAAGTAATATATTGATTGTAAATAACTCATTTGTAATAGAAAGGAAAACATATCTAGGATCTGATACTAATCTCTCATTAATATCCCCCATTTCCAAAAAAATGCGATATAAACTAACTGAACCTTAAGGGCTTTGGTGCTATGATAACTTGATAACTACTTGCTGTATCTTCCATTCCGTTGTGTTTCGTAAAGTAACACACACCGAATGTATCAATGAGTGATTTCATATAATTTTGAAAAGTATTCGCATTGCAATATTTCGTAACCACATAGAAAATATCATGCCTGAAAAGAATATCATAATTAGAGAGTAAAAGACTCGTGCCTCTCATTAAATGGTAATAGTAAGTAGAGTATAATAAAGCAAATATTTATAAACAAAGATTCATAAAAAAGGCAAATGGCTTCAGAAGGTTATAAAGTTATTCTTTTACAAAGGTTGCCCCTCACAGAAATGAACTATGATGGTGACTTTTATTGATGTTAAATAAAGGTAAATAGGCATTTATATTCGCTGTTTTGTTCTAAATGCTATCAATATTAATACGATATTCATACAGTTCTGTGTTTGCAAGGTCTAATCCTGTATTTTCCGACGAATCGCGCATGAGGTCACAACTTCTCCCTCTGAAAACGCTATTCATGGAATATGATATCAGAAAATTGACTGAGTAAAATATCTTTTCTTATTTTATAATATACTGGGAGTTTGATGAGGAAGTAGATTCTCTGCGGTGAGCTCTCATGTGGAGAAGCAATTCGATGCAGTTCAATTAGACATGCTAATACATTTTTCTTGCAAACATTTGCCTTCCCTTACCTGGTAATTAAATCCTCCTACCTCAATTTTTTCTCATATTTACAGAGTAATGATGAAAAAAAATTAAAAAAAATATGGAGAATCTCTGGACTATGGCACTCCAATATAACCATCGGGATAATATATTTCTCCATTCGTTTTATTTCAGAAAAAAAAACCTGAAAATAACGCCACCGTCCTTCAATTTATATCATCTGCCTAAATACTCAAAAGTGTTGAAATATAAGAATGTTTCTTCGGCACAAAATTCACATCACACGCTAGGAAAACAACTTCAAACCAGCCACAATTTTTTGAATCTACAGAACGGCGTCTTGGTAATATAACTGAAATTAATTAATTCTAAAATAATTATACTGTTTCAGAGGCTAGATTGTAAAAACTAATTGAAATACGGTTTGTCAGCTGCACACATTTGTTCCTCAAAGGGAGCGAGGAGGAAATGAAGGGGAAAAAAGTATTTAGAAACTGCGTTTTTTTGCTTTGCTTATGCTTTTTACGAACTGAGAGTATCCTTGTGACTTCTGATTCTGATTTCTTTGAATAAATGATATATTTTGATTCTCTCGTCTATAACAAAGTGCTTTTTTGAAGCGTGAGACTACCCCGTGCAATATTTTCCCGTGAGTAATTTTTTAATCAATATCCTATGGGTAATTTTGGCCCCTTGCGTTTTTTTCTTCCTGAATATATTTGTGTTAATGGATTTGAATCCCTAATCATCTTGTGTTCTGACTTCCTTTGTCATATGTTATTGAGCTCAACTTTTCCCCTGTCTCGACTTGTTTGATTATTCTCATGAACTACGACTGCCTCTATTTTATCCAATGAAAGGGATGTTTATAGCCTTGAGTAAGAGGCATGGTCGATTTCCTCTATAACATTCATATCCTTCTCGGCAGCGGAAATCCTGGAATATGGGTGGTGACTTTGTGAAAAGGATCGAAAAATGCCCGCACAAAATTCATTTAAGCGGAGGGATATTCTCCTGTTAAATCATTAAGATGGAAAAAAATAATTCGAAGCCGTGTTAATGGGTGGAGTTTTGTCAATTATCATAAAAAGACAAAAACCTAGGGGAATAACACTGAATGCTAAACACGCTGCCCAAGTCATTCTTAGTTTTCGCACTTTGGAGCCATGAAGCTTCATCGGCGGACACAGTGATAGGGTACGAAAAATAATATGTTGCTTCCTTTACGAACGTTCCAAATTAATATTTCTCGGAGTTCCTTTGTCAATCTTGGCGGTGGAGGATCCATCGAGAAATATAATAATAATGATAACATATTTACTCCACTCTAACAATTGTACAAAGAATACCCAACAAAAAAGAGTGGAATTAGGCACCCCAGAAGAAAGTTCTCATGATGGGGTTGCCGTTCCTTGGGTATGGCAGTGATCGGCAGTTGCGTAAAAATATTATAAAAAAATAGTACATAAGGCTATTCAGCTTGACATGTCAAGAGAGTCCGTACATGGTATGAATACATCATCTATAACACAAATACAGTTTATTACGATAAATAGATGACAAATACAAATAAATCAAATGTACTTCAAGTATATGAAACAATATGAACATGGTCAAACAAGCCTTAATTAATGAGGCTTAAAAAAAGGTTTTGTAAAATATTTCAATGTATTTTTGTATAAATAACCAATATCTCAATTTATTATTAAACAAAACTTGGTTTGAACAAAAATATGAATCTATCGGTAACTAAGAATTTATTTTATGGGCTATACAATTACAAACATGTTGATAAGCATCAATATTATGTTTCAGAATTGAAGTACATTGATTTTTTCTCAGCTTTATAGTAAGAAAACAAGGTTTATTTTTATATCCTCCGCGGTTATAAAAGATTATTAAAACTTTATATACATATAAATGCCTGATTGGAAGAAATTTTATGTTGATAAACAATGAAAATGAAAATGCAGTCCAAGGAGTTCTTAGAATCACCCTTAGGATTTTATATTGGGCAATTCTTATCGGTTGAATATTCGATAGATAACAACCTCCCCAACAGAATATGCCAAATAATATTCTTGAAACAATAAGAGCAAAGTATACAGCCCTCAAAACCGAAACCGGGCAATTGAGATATTATCACAAAGCTGGAATATGTTGGAAAGTCTACTCATAAAAAAGAAGTAAGTTTTTTCCTTACCCCCGGCGCTCACCCACTGTTTGTGGCAATGAGAAAAGAGATCGTTGACGAGATGAAGTCGAGCACTTGTCACCCATCCACTTTAACGCTGAACACCATCCGCTCACATCGACTAAATGCCCTTCCGCGCGCCCATTTCGGCTGCCCATCGGCAGCGGTGACGCCCCCACCCACCGAGGGAGGCTTCCGACCGAAGGCCCTCCCTGGCCCACCCACTCGCACATTGATCCCACTGCGAGCCAGGGCCTCCCACCGCCTCCAAACCCACCGACGCACAGTCTCGACTCGGACCGCTGGAGCGTAATCCACTGCTTTTCTTTTGGCGGCCGTTTGATGCGATATTGCTCCAAAACAGAGGGAGGAGTGATGCGCAATTAGGGCTTCGAGGGGCCGACCGGTGCGTGTTGTCGCTTTGAGTCGGCTCGGATCTTTCAAAAGGCTTCCCGCATGGCAACATTTCTCAGTACCGTGGGACGTACGCATTGAGGATAAACGCTCACCACAAGAGCCGTCAGCGGCAATAACCACACAAACGCAGAAGAACGTAGTGGAAAATGTTGCCCCAGGAGGGACCCATTACTCGGGCGCATTGCCGATGAAAAGCAAAAGGTCTATTTTAAAAATATCCTTGCTATCAGCAGGTGACGGCAATGCACGGTACTATTGGAGATAATGATGCTCTATTCCAATACCCACACTAAAGCGCCATATATGGGACATATATGTAGAGCGATAACTTTCACATATATGTGAAATATGTGGAGATATATATGGATTCTATTAAAAATTGGCCCCAGAGCATATATTTAACATATATGGAAACATATATGGGAAATATATGGAGTCCATATATTTCCCATATATGTCGCCATATATTTTAAATATATGCTCTGGGGCCAATTTTTAATAGAATCCATATATATCTCCACATATTTCACATATATGTAAAAGTTATCGCTCTACATATATGTCCCATATATGGCGCTTTAGTGTGGGTGAGACCTAAGTACGACGACAAACATATACGGATAGAAGTTTCTTCATCTTCCAACCCATGTATTATCACCCAGTATTCCTGCCTGACCACCGGTTAGTTTAAATGTACGACAAACTGGATACCAAAGGCATCTGGTTCGTTCTACACGGCTGCGTCACTTCAAGAGGCAATTTATCATAGTCATTAATCGTTCATTATGAATGATACGTTGATAGAAATTGCGCCTCTTGATAATATTGCTGTTGGTCAACTAATAACACGGAGTTAAACTGTCTCTTATATCCTGCCAGTTGGCGCGATAACAATCTATAGTTCATCTGCGACGTCAACGATGGTCAACGCCATCTATTAACCGACTCTGCAACCCTATATTTACAAATTAATACGTAACTACAAATTTATATGGGTTTAAAGAAACCTATTCATATCTATATAAATCTATCCATTTCCATAGAAGAAAAACTACGAACGTACAGAAATTTTTATCTATAACAGTGAAAAATATGGTTAAAAATTTATTTAAAATGCCATATATAAAACATATATGGAAAACATATTGATCAAACATACATGTCTAACCCACATATTCCCCCATATATGTAACATATATCGGCTCTGCAACATATCATGAGCAAAGATATCCCTTATAGCCTGCCAGTTGGTGCGGCAACAATCTATAGTTAATCAGCGATAACGACGGTGATCAACGCCATCTATTAACCAACTCTGTAACCCTATATATGCAAATTTATACGTAACTATAAAAATCTATGCGTTTTTAAAGAAATCTATTCATATCTTTGTATATTAATCCATTCCCATTTCCATTTCCATTAAAAGAAAATACGTACGTATAGAAAATTTCAAATAAAACATATATGGAAAACATATTGATGAAACATATATGTCAAACCCACATATTCCCCCATATATGTAACATATATTGGCAGTTCAACATATCTTGAGCAAATATATGGGTCATATATGGCGAATATATGTCCATATATATCCATTATATCTCCCATATATGGGGCTTCAGTGTGGGTACCTACTCTCTGGTAATATTGAATCGAGGCAGGACGCATACACCACCTTTTAGGAATCATGTACAATCACATGAGCGGAACCTTTGACGCAAAAATTCACAGATAGATTATGTATGATAAAATAAATATCCCAGTGGCATAAGTGGCACTGTTGTAGGGGAAAACGTCGCGATTGAAGTGCCAACAAATGAGCCGTTGGGAGGAAAATTGTGTAAGTAAATGTTGTGCCATATTTTACTTAGGTGCGCTGAAGTATTTTGCGGCCTGATTTTCGTTTTAATACAAATGGTAGTCAATATTCAGTGTTTTTCCACTAGAAATAAGTAATCCAGGGTTAAACTAGGTGTTTGTGTAACTTTTAGTCTCATGCCCAGAACTGTCAATTTTGACTTGTACCACATTTCTCTCAATGGTTCAAATGTTAATCAAATCTTTTTTGACTAAGACTCTTTGATTATATTGATTTGAATTTATTTTTCCACTCACTATCAGATGGAATTAAAAATAATTTTCAATGTTTACAGAGAATTCTTTAAGACTTTTCCTTCTTTTCTGACTCCAGTTCGAAATAAACTTTAAAACTTTAACTTTATTGTATGCTGATTGTAACGTGACATTGGCGACCTTTATCTGTGGCACAATGCTTATTGCCCAATATTTTATGCTAATTCATTTTTCATTGTTTTTATAATCTTCACTTTGACCAACATCATGCAACAATAGATAGGGATCGGAGTACTTATCACCAAAGTGAGGGGAACTTTCACCATATTTTAAATGATCGTTAATAATTAGCTAGTTAAGAGAATTTATTTTGGCTGTCCATAAAAAGAATATACATTGGTATTAGTGTGAATATAACAGATGTGTTAGTACAATTACAATTCTCTATGACACAAAATGTTGCGTAGTATCTTACATGTATGTGTACAACCAAAGGGTAGTTTTAAGTCAAAAGTTGAAAAAAAATATGATGACAGCAGAAATCAATAGAAGCAGCAAGTAAATTGTGATCTAGTGATTGTTATCCGTAAAAACTTATAGCACTTATTTCAAAGCGTGTGGTGCTTCCAGACAAGACCACCTAGTTGTTCTTATCAAATACAAATGTTGAGAAAATTAAGAGGGATATTCAAATGGGATGTCGAATCCATAAACTCAATTAAAAATATGAATATGCAACTAAAAAAATATAAAAAATATATTTCTGCTGGTTCGAGGACTGAAATGCGCTGCACTTCCACCTCTCAATGCATTTTAAATTTCAGCGCAATAGAAATGGATAACATGTTTTTCCATTAAGCTTCCATTATGTCAATTGGAAGTTCTCCATTTCAAGTCACTACTGCTGAGAACGCTAAGACATGTTCGTAATGGACGAGATAATGCTTGCTTTTCCGTCTGATTTTAATTTAACTTACCGATGCGACTAAATGATGAATTTATTCCCTACCGCAGTGAGCCATCATGAAAGCAGCTTGGACAGTAAATTGGTTTGCAATTTCTCTAAATTATTTTAAATAAATGTAGTACTATCCGCTCCGGAATATTCGCAGAAATGAAGAGCATGGAATTGTTTCATTGCCTGTCAATGACGTTCCACCATCACTGTGGTTTAATATTTGTGGATGCGTCGAGAAGGACGGGGAATAACCTAGCAGTCATGAATATCAAGCCATATATAGTGACTTCGCTGACCGCGAAGCATTCCTCACACGAATGGTTTCGGCTGTCGCTCCACACTCTGGTGATGTTGATACCGACCATGAGTCCCTCGTCTACCAATCCCGGATCACCTTCGTTTTTTCTCCTGTGCGTGAACCTATTTCCATGACGCTGAAATAAGAAAAACTCCTTTCTTCCCTTCCAAAAAAATGCTCCTATGGTCCTAAACCCATTCGTCCCCGCGCCAATAAACTTTTTCCTCCTTCTTTGGTTTCCTACGTCCCTTCCATGTTCAACTCTTGTCATATTCCCTCCAACTTTCTCAGACTTCGGAAAACCTTAATAATAATTATGGTCCCCAAACGTGGGAAAATTCTTCCCAGCGTCAATAACTTCTACACTGTCTCCCTCATCTCTACCCTGGATAAACTATTTGAAAAAAATATCCTTTAACAAATGAAAAAGTAACTTGATTTTCTTCCATAGATTTATTTTTCTGGTACAATATGTTTTGACACAGCGGTGTCATCAACAAATCCAAGTTACTTTTTCATTTGAGAAATTCAACTTCTGCATAGTTGAGCCTGAAACCATGGAACAAATTATCCTTTATTGACTTCGCTACCTCTCCATTCCCCTCTTAAGGTGTGAGCAGTACGGCTTTGCGAACAAAGCCTCAACCATCTACTAGATCAACCGTTTCACTTCATTCATCTCTTTCGGGCTAAACTCTTAAAAGATCACCACAGGCCTCTTCCTCAACATTAGATATCTCTCGATAGTCTTTGATAGGGTATAGTATTCCGGCCTCATATTTAAACTACTCCAGCTTAACTTCCTCCTCTATTCAACTTATCTCATCCTGTATTCCCTCATAAACTGCTCTTTCACAGTTCTTTAATACTCTTTTCTCAGTTCGTCCCATTTCATCCGCACTGGTGTCCCGCAAGGCGCCGTAATTAGTTCCATCCTCATATTCAATATATATATATAGGTGACATCCCCGCTACTTTGACTAAATTCTACCAGTATGCAGATGATACGGCCATTGCCTCTCAAAGTTGGTGGCCGGATAAAAACTCCGACGCTATTCAGTGCCACCTTAATCTGCTCGAGGGATGGCTCCACGCCTGGCACCTCTCCGTATATCCCAACAAATTTTCCATCGTCTCCTTCATGTTACGAATTAGCAAAAAAACTACGTCATATTGCTGTGTTATAGGTTTATTGACTTCTTAGAGTGGAATCATTTGGTGAAGGTCCGAAGGGAGAAGATTATGGTGGGGAAGACGAGGCCTTGGTATTTTTCGAGGAATCATGTAACAAAGCTCGTGATGTGCCTACAATTTGCCTGGATGGGTTCCCAGATAATTGTTTTCATACGGTAATTGGTCTTTTCTTTCAGCACTCTAGAGCAATCATATTATATCCACAGAGTTTTTTTGACGTGTCCAACGAAGGGTGTAGCGCAGACGCACTCCTAAGGTATTCTCCTGGGCAATGCATCTCCCGCTGGGCAGAATATATCTTCCCTTTCTTGGACTGGCCATGCTTGGCAAGCCATCCTCTGGCAACTGTCCATATCTAAGCATCCCCGAGACTTCTGCTGCTGCTGACTCTGAGACGAGAGAGTGCTGCACAGGCTTCATTCCTTCTCTTAACCCGTTAGATTCTTCATGTTTGTGACAGATTTTCTAGATATTACATTTTATGTAATGTATACCTGTTGACATTAAAACGCATTGGCTGCTTCGTATATCTGACCGTGTTGAATACGTCAGGTAGGAGTTTCAATTGTAGTAAACGTAATGAAGTAATTTTATCAAGCACTTGGCTTATAAATTGAATGATTATTAACGTATCCACCATCCCATTTCAACATCCAAAATGACGGGATACCGTTGCGGAAACCCAATTTTATATGAAGGTAATTGAAAAGGGATTCGGAGAAAGTATAATGATTTCAGGAATCGAATAGGTTACATGAAAATAGGGGAAACTTCAATGAGGAATACATTACACTAAATGCGAACAACCTGCACCAGATACTCAGGCTAGTATCGCTACCCTGCCAGATCTGTAAATGAATTTTATTTTAAACATTAGAAAACCTTTTGTTCCGATTGGTAGTGCCCAGTTGTGAATGGAGTGGTTGGACAATTGGAGGTGGTGGGGGCGAAGGTCACTCTTCGGTATTAGGGAGAGGGGAAGGATTGGGGGGGGAGGAAGGAAAAAACTTGTGCTCTCAGCCGTCGTCGTTGAAGGTAAACACAAAAGAAGGGGGTGGATATACACTGACACGATGATTGAGAATTTACTATCAAATTATTAGAAAATTTACTCTTAAAAAATCTCCATTTGAGCAGAGAAACTCAAAAACGTAATAGCTGAAGAAGCTTTGTACAATAGCCGCAACCTGAAACACATGCTCCCGAAAGTGAAAGATCCCGTTGACATTTTGGATCGGAGTGGGGTTTACGGTTGTAAATTTTGGGTTGCGAGGAACTGGACAGACGGGAAGAAGAATTCCGGTGAGAGATGAGGGGCACAAGAAAGTCCTCTAAAAGACAAACAGGGAATGTGTAGTTTGCGCCTCACCTCCTCGGAGAAGGTCATGACGCTGACTTTATTCCCGAGCACGGAGAAGAAAGAGACGCGCATGGTTATACTAGAACTATTGGCCATTCTAACAAGTGCGAGGAAAAAGGAACCCATTACCTTTCCCACCCCTTAGGCAGCTTCCGCCAAGGAAACCCAAGATGAATCCACCTCCTGCCTTCCCCCCTCCCTCCTACAGCGACCAGACCACAGAACCGTACCCCAAACACACCCACACGTCCCTCCCGCCCCCTCATAACCTCTCCCGCCCGGTAGAACCCTTTGAAACACCCCCTCCCCGTCCCATCACCTCTCTGATTGATTTGCTGCAATTTAACTTTCTGGTTGTTTCCTAAGGAAGCTACGTGGTCATTTTATTAAACATTTGAATTTGTGGTCCTTAGTTGCACTTTTTATGTTTTCGAGGACTTCCTATTCTTCTCTTCTCCTCTTCTACGTGCAGAGTCTCCGGTATGAAGTCTGAGGAATGTCTTTATTGAAGCAGGTGTTTCGCTTACAAATATGAATCACCACCGTTCCTAAAACACTTTTCGTGTTTATTTATTATTATGCTAAATATTCTCACCGTATGTCGAATTAACACTTTTTTGCATGGAACAAACTCCATTTTACAAACTCCTGATTTTGAATCGGCCATAATGGGGTCTTTTAGGTGGAAAAACTCCTCTCCTCAACTGAAAACTTCTAACTTCAACACTTTTCAATGAACCAATTTAGTTTTAACATGAAAATTACGCAAAGACTTCGATATTGTTGTCGCAGTTATTATTGGCGTCGTTGTATTTTATCAAACAAATCCTGTGGTCAATTACGACTGAGACTCCTTGGTTGTGTAGATGAACTTCCGTTTTATCTCGCCAGAAAACGTCAATTTCATGTTAATGAGGAAAGACACCTCTTCAAACGCATTTTTGCATATTCTCTCTGAATTACTGTAAATTATATCACATACTAGGCCGTAGTTATCCATTTCGGAAGAGTACCTCTTCCTAAAATTTTATGCAGAGCGTTTGTCGGCCCCTGTGGTGGCGGGGCTAAGTCCTCGCCTGCTAAACTGAGGGTCGCGGGTTCGAGTCCCGCCTGAGTGTATTTTTCACCACTCTGGACATGGGTGTTTGTTTTCGTCCATTGTTATATGTTATAACACTCGATGTAAAAGGCCGTCAGTGCTGTTTTCGGGGATGATAAAATAAATAAATAAATAAATAAATACAGTGGAAGAGTGAAAGGTTGTAGGATAATTACGTTTAACAAAGACCAGAAGACGAACAGAAAGTGGCGAGGAAAAAGAATTATTCTCTATGAATAGGTAGTGAAAGTATGCCGCGGTGCTATTTCCACAAGGTTTCTTTAACTTCCAGTTAGCCTTTTGGTTTATACTCTTACGATATTTGTACAAAAGCATGTTGCTTCACGTACCTCCTCGTAGTCCCAGCTTTAATGGAATCCCTGTTGTACATGGTGTTGGCTGGATTGTAATCTTCGGCGTTGTGGGCTAGGATCTTGGGAAACACTATGTGCCTTTCATACCTGTAGAGAGATATTTTTTTGTTATTTTTGGAGGTGTATACAAAAGCATGGGCATGTAAAACAGTGGCAATAAGCGTGTCTATTTTTCATGTTTCTTCAAGTCTTAGTGCGGCAGTAGCGTATGCAATCAAAGAGCACTAATGAGCATACATCTACACAGGGAAATGGAGTATTATGACTTGTAAATTAATACATCTTTTTAAAGATGAAATTAATGAGTTTGTACTCTATTGAACATGATATTGCACCAGGATAATTACTTTCCAATTTTGTGAAGACTAGTGAATGCCAAACTTAACCCTTAATTGATATTGTATTGATCTTATCGGGTCACATGAACATGAAGATGCTTTCGTTAATTCTTTGAAATGTTTATTACATATATTGCTTTCTTCTGCTTCTTTTCTATTATGAATCAATTTACTGATCAGGATGGTTTGACTCCAAAACGACAAAGCTATTTCTTCCTAAGAGAGATGTTGACTCGATGCGATCAACTGTGGAGCTAGTCATTTTCAATTACAGGCCCAACATAATCCCGACATTTTCCAATTTTGCGATTTTCACTCGAAACTTGTGTGACACCTCAGCTCCCTTATTATGCTCAAAATAGGTTCAAATTATTATAACTTTAATAGAAGGGCTCAAATTGTTGACTGTGAAAATAGTAATTTATGATTTCTTTTCCACTTATTCCCGTTTTATTAATCGTTTCATTAATAATTAAACGATATTGCGATTCAATACCGTTAAAACTAACGGTATTGATGTTCCTATACATGATTCATTATGTATTACTCATTAAAATTATATTTTACCCCTATAGTAGCATTTTAATTTAATATCTTGTTATTTTTGTAGAATGTATTAAGCCATTTCCTTATAAACTATTTTGACGTTATCAGATCACAATAAAGCAATCTCACCATATGTGTATGCATTTGAGTGAGACCAATATTATCAATATTTTTATACTTTTCAAAGCTGGAAAAGTGAAGGTCAGAAAAAAGAAAATCTACATCTACGTATACCTTTGCAAACCATCTATCTCAAGGGTGTGTGGCAGCAGATGACTCCACATCAGGCATACCTTCAAACACACTGTCATAATGCTCTATCTATTTTAATAAGCCCATTGTTAAGTAACGAATATGTAGAGATATTTTATATTCAATGAGGCTTCTACCAATCATTTTACTCATACAAGATGGATACTGCACTTACACATCATAGGCTCTTTAAAGTTCAACTATACAAAGATGCAAATCATTTAAATCAATTAAAAACTCTATTCACATAATAAACAAATGACAATTTTTGCTTTGTAATTTTTGCTAATGTAAATATAGTAAAGAAGTACTTATTATGAAAATAAGTCTACCTGCCGTTACCATTTATATTATTAGCAGCTTCGATCACTGATCTTGTAGTTAGTAATCGTACGTGGAAAAAATGCAGTTTTAAACTTTTCCTCTCGAAACCTTCCTCCTTAGTATTATGCATGTGTTTTACACATGCGTACATCTGGGTTACAATACTATACATCCAGCTTCCCATAGTAGTACGGAGTCATTAATATGTTCTTCACCTCTTCTGAGAAGTAATAAGCTTCAAATTCATTCACGAGGTTAAACATATTCTTTAATTTTCGCTTCGATAGCGATTCTCATCTCAATTCTTCACAATGTCCCTACAAATGGCTGGACTTATCATGACATCTCTTTATAAAATTTGCTGTTCTTCGCTGTACTTGATCTAATTTAGATTTTAAGCCTACTTTACCGTGACCCCGAATACTAACAGCGTATTCTAGGTATTTTGAATAACTGTAAAATTGAAACAGAATATTTTCCTTTCAATAGTACGCCATCGATTAAATTAACCTGTGGATGTAGAACTCAAAAGAAGGAAATGAGTGAGCCAAAAAATGGAGGGAAGCTATTCATGAGTACTGCTTTTGAAGAATTTAAGCTATGCTTTAGATTATATTAGCCCAACGTAACATAAGCAGTTCGCACTATAACAGCAAAATTAGAGTTTGACTGAATAATAAGAGATTTTGGATTTCTTTACTCCCACACAGTCAATGGCCACAAAAATGGACCGAAGCACTGTAGGACTGAATCACATCTCCCTTCTCTTCCATTGTCTTTTCTGGTACCCTCAATAATCACCTCCTTAGCATGGTGTTGCTTTTAAGAGACGTGAGGCGAATGGCTGGACAACTAAAAGCATTGTCTAAGTATTTAACCAAAATATTTTCATCTTATGCTGGATATTTGGCAATTAGTGCCCTTTATACTAACTCTTTGAAGATATTTAATGCCATCTTATAATGTGATGACAAATAAAAATATTTTCTTTATGGTTCATTTATTAGTCTTTCAGTTTATTGTTCTTTAAATAGTATTTCAGCATCGATCAGTGTTGGCATGGCATTCAATGTATCCATTCGTGCTCTCGTTTAGAGGGAGGGTGTGAGTCAGATAGGTATAGTACGCTAATAACATCATATACTGCGTTTATTTCTAAAGGTAATGAAAAAGATTAGTTTTTTTTATTTTAAAGAGTCTAAATTTACCTGTAAACATCATCATAAGTGTTCCCGTAAATGAAGACACCTTGAAGACTTGAGTGTGCATGAATGTCAAGTACAAAGTCCAGCTCGACGTCCTGTAATAAAAAGAAATAATGAAAATGAGTACAAATCACTAATTCCAAACCATATTTCACTGCTGCAATTTACCCGTTTATCATCTACAATGATTCTTTATATCTGCTTACAACCGTCATACCTACTCTCCTGCTTTTTCTCTCAGCCTTTTGTATGATGTCGTCTCAGCCTTTAGTCATCCTTTCATATCTTATTTACGAATCTAACCTGGTCAATATTATGTATTACCCAATTCTTATTCTTACTTTGATATTATAAATGCGTATGAATTAAAAAATATTATTTTTCATGACTTTAGCTATTACCAAAGGCTTGTAGTTGATTACACAGGGGCTGAGAAGCGACGAGTCGTCTACAATCCTGATTAAATTATTGTGTGGAAGAAAGTTCCAGAGATAACACGGTAGTTGGTTGATTTGGGGAAATGATTATCAGCTGAGTTCATTCGCGCCATTAAGGTTAGGTTGGTAGGTTGTTGAGAGTTCAAATTATTTTTGGACTGGATAAGGGTGGAAAGACACCTAGAGCATATTAGCCTAATATTGTCGAAAGGTGCCTGTGAGTCTAGTTGAACATTCGATAAAATAGACCCATCCGACGTACTCTGCGAGCTGTAATCTATGTATTATTCCGCAAACCGCCCTCCTCCAATGCGGCAGGGAGAGTTTGGACACAGCCATGAGAAATTGAGGGAGCAGGAAGAAATTATTGGGGGGAGGCGGAGAGGACGGATGTCATCTGTGTGCTATCGGAGTGTGTTTGTATATCGCTGTGTGTTATCGCTGTCATTTAGTGAACGGAGATGATTTTATTTACCAATCTCTTTCGGCAGTGCAGCATCTTACTCATTTTCTCGCCTCAATCAGTTCAATATATATAATTTGTGTTTATAAAAGATAAAAAGTGAATAATTAACATCTTCAGTGTCAACCGGAAACTCGCGTTTTCTGAAAGTTTGACGCTGTCTGAGTATAGCATGTTGCCTACAAGTCTTCCAGAGTAGCTAGCTCCAAATGTTTTCTATATGGCGCATAGTTAAGAGCAGAATTCCATTGGAAACTGTCAGTAGGGTTGCTTCTCAACTCCGCTGTGTCAGATTATCCGTGAATTCATGCCACGCCAATTCCCTGCCATATTATCTTAACTTTTATTAAAGTCAAACGCGAGGGACATGAAGTTGGCGTTGGTCACGAGCCCATCTCTTTCTTCACTTAGTCAACATAGACCCGTAGCACGTCCAAACTATTATTGCGGTTCTACTTTTTGTGTCATGGAACTAAATTAGACATTAATATTTCATTTACGTGTGGGTGATTCTAAAAATAAACAGGAAATACATGTCTTATTTATTCAATTGTGAGAAATTCAGAGTGGAAAAAATCATTCGCCTGGTCTGGGATTCGAACCTACACGACGTGATTCCGCTCCGAGTGCTCTAACCGGTTAATCTACCCAGCCGTGCTATTTCACAGTGAATTTCATTCAGGCCGTACACGGAGGAGGTTTACACTCGGGCTTAAAAATAGTGGTTTAAACTTGGGCTCTACCTCGTGGAAAGTAGCCCTTAGCGCTCGTACACGGGTTCTCCATTGCATTATATGCACGATACCTGTGAGAACAACTCGATCCTTAAAGCCTCCATGAAATTCTCGGTTGGAGAGTACGGCTGGGCTGATTAATTAGTAAAGGCACTTGGCGTGAAATCTTTGGGTCCAGGTTCGAATCCCAGGCCTAACTAATGAATTTTTAACTGTGAACTTCCCGCAATTATGGGACTATCATCGGGTGATTCCGTTAAAATTACTGCGCGGACAGTTCCGAAGTTCTTTGAAATATGTCTATCAACTGTTTTATGCCGTAATTCACGCTCTTGTTTATGTTATCATTTTATTCTTGTTTAACCTAATTAACATTCTGGATGACATAAATGAACATAATTTTATTGATTAGGATATTTAAAAGAAATATTAAACACTGGCAGAAAATCATTATCTTAACTTGTCGCCATAAGAACTTCCAGTTTCTAATAATTGATAAAAAATATTGAAGAACGATTTTTTCGAGAGAATATAATTTAGTTTATTGCAGGTTAATTTAGAAAATTATTTTTATCCTGGCATAAATCATATCACTTAAAAAATTTTCTCGAAGATAGCAGTACTAGCTTAAATTTGATGGTATTCAAAAGAACTGTCTCGTTGGATTTGTGTCAATGAAGTTATTGTCTCTCCGAGTTTCTATTTTAGGAAATGGTTAGTGCTCAGATTTAAGTTTTATGATTGTTGAAAATAATTGCCCTGTAAAGCACAGAAAACTTCAGGAAAGCAAAATATTGTCATTAATCATACGTTAAATGCATAAGTAGGATTCGGTGTTTAAATGCTAATCTCAATCGTTTTGCTGGGCATTTGCTAGCCTCTAAAGAAACAATATTCATCATTGCCCCGGCCGAGATTGTTTTCGCAAATACTTGGCAAGAATTTGGTGTAAGTATGGTGGTGGGACGATGATGCCTACATTAAGTATGATGGCAGTTTTTATTCTGAGCTACACGCTTTGAAACCCATTAATCGTTTTTACAGTAAACCATGATGGAGGCTTCCGCGGAGTGGTCTAAATGGAGCAGCTGGATTTACGGGTTATCTTCCACGTCATATCACGTTACTGACTACAGTTTCACCGGCGCTGCAGCAGCCATCTTCAGGTCTGAAGATCAAGATTCAATTCGGACCTGAAGATGGCTGCTGCAACGCCTGTGAAACTGTAGTCAGTAACGTGATACTACGTACAAGACAACCCGGAAGTCTAGCTGCTTCAGTTTTATAACATTAAGGTACCAGTATCCAGGTACTCCCATTTTAAGACAAATGAAAAATAAATGAAAATAATGTAACAATTCCAGTGAAAATTTTTGATGTCTCAATGTCCCTGAAAAAATACAAAGATCATTCATGTTTTCCAAAGTTTTGGAGTGACAACTTTCACAAAATTACCAGACCTTTGAAGTAGATAAAAAATAAATATCTTTTTTCTAGGATCTATACTGGTAAATTCATAGTGTATAAATATTCAAATATTAGTAAGTCATTATTTAAGCATAAAACGTTTTTTTCGCTAATGAAAAGTAAACATATCTAACGTATGAAATAAAAATAAAAAGAGAAGAACATAAAAATAGAGAAAAAAACCAAAAAGTTATTTAAGAATGGTGCACACACTTGCTTGTGTGCTGGATAAAAAGACTTCGACGAAATACTGACAAAGAAAAAATCAGCTGTTAGATGATTAACTCAAAGCCCAGCACCAGAATTACGTTACCAAATGGCAATCACGTTATGTTATCTTGTCAGCGATGTGTAGATTTAAATCTTCTTTTTCATTCAAAAACCAAAGTTAAGGATCAAATATCCTTGTTTGTATATAAGCCACGAAAATATTAAACTACTCGATGTAAAATTTTATCCCTATGGCGCACTTAATTCAAAATCACCAAACGAGGTGCTCAAATCTATTACTTGTGAATCTGAAATAAAATACCACAGCATGCTACGTAAATGCAAACTTTTCTGGGGTGCATTATTCCAAAGAGGCGTCTGAACGGGTGGCTCGTAGGATTGTTGTGCACTGTAGATATTTTTTGACTAGAAGGTAGGTCATGTAGTGGGATTTGTAAAGATTTACTAAACGTAGCCTCCGAGGAAATCCGCATTGCGAAAATATTCACATCCAAGTAAACTTAGGAGCGCTAAAGCCGGAAAATAGCGACAATATTCCCAAAACGCGTAATCCAGCGAAAGAAATTATATCAAATGTAATAAGCACTTCCAGTGAAATTCGCCCACCTAATACCCATAAGCGTGGAAAATAACCAACCGACACTCAAACTACAAAATATGACATTAACTTTGTAGTAGTTAATTGCCGTAGCGTTAAAAACAAACGCGCTGAAATCGAGCATATATTTGAGGACGCAGACGTGGTCATAGGAACGGAGAGCTCGCTTAAAGAGGATATAAGTGACAGCGAATTTTTTCCTCCAGGATATAAAATCTACAGATGCGATTGAAGCGATAGGACAGGTGGCGGGGTTTTTCTAGCAGTTAAATCACATTTACACAGCACCTCCCACGAAATAACTGACAATGAAATAGAAAGCGTATGGTGTACAATTAAACAATGAAACAAAAGGAGTATACATGTCTTCTCGTTTTATAGACCTCCAAACTCCGAGGTTGATATTATTTACCAATTAGAAAATCAAATATCCGCATTTACTTTGAGAGACAGTTAAAGTGCAGTTATAGGGGGAAATTTTAATCTGTCATCTATAAATTGGGATTATTTCACTGTAAAACCGAATTCAAGGTATAGGGAAATCAGCGAGATCTTACTCAACACACTTGCTAATCACTCACTTACCCAAGTAGTTGACAAGCCTACGAGAGGAAACAAAATATTAGACCTTTTTGCAGTAAGCCATCCTAAGTTGATAAAACAACTCGATATTATTGACGGCATAAGTGATCACAGAGTAATTTTTGCCACCTTAAAAATTGAAGTAGAGTCAGCTGTAAAACCGAAATGCAATATTTATTTATTTGATAAATGCAACTTTATAAAATTTGGCGAGATGCTTAATGATTCGTACACGGACTTCGTAGCTAAACAGAGGATAAAAGCAGTGATGCATCATGGAAATATTTCTTAGAAATTCTACGCCAGGGAATCAACGAATATATTCCGCAAAAGTTGAGCAATGATAGTAAAGAACCTCGCTGGTATAACAAAGATGTTAGGAGGGACCTTAAGAGACAGAGAAAACTGTACAACTTGTTCAAAAAGTCCATTACGTTAGGTGAAAAAACGAAGGAACTTGAAGCAAAAGAAAGTTAAGCTGCGCAACGCTCAAAAACCTAGAAATCAATGCGTACTGCATTGCGAAATTTCAAGAAAAAAGTACTCGTTGAATTACTCGAATAAAATCCAAAATCATTTTAGTCATATGCGAGAGAGCTTCAGGGAAAATCTTCAACCGTTGATTCGTTATTTGATAAAGATGGCAAACTTGTCACCGAAAATATTGACAAAGCTAACACGTTAAATTCCCACTTCGATAGTGTATACACTACAGACGATACTGTATGTAATTTTGACATTTAATTCACGGAGGAACCGATGAAAGAAATCACTATTCAACGCGATGGTATAACTAAACAGCTACAGTCGATAAAAATAGCAAATCTCCGGGTCCAGAGGGAATACCCGCGCGTGTCCTCAAGGACTTAGCGCCACAGATCGCACCGTTCTTAGACATAATATTCAAGAAGTCATTGTCTGAAGGAAAGATACCAATAGACTGGAAAATTGCAAACTTTACACCGATATTCAAAAAGGGAAAAATATACGATACAGGGAACTATTGACCAATTTCATTAACGTCGATTATAGGCAAGATACTCGAACATATCGTCGTTAGCAATATCATGACGTTCCTGGACAGTAGGCCTACGCTTATTTTTGAAAATTGGTTTTTATTTTGAATTCGTCCCTTCAAAATAGTTGTTTTGGTAAGAAAACAAATACATTTCAGGCTGGTTGAT
The DNA here is from genome assembly GCA_963573305.1 of Pyrrhosoma nymphula. NCBI lineage: Eukaryota > Metazoa > Arthropoda > Insecta > Odonata > Coenagrionidae > Pyrrhosoma > Pyrrhosoma nymphula. The sequence continues at coordinate 76,943,100 of OY754332.1, read as the reverse complement.
GTGCGACTACCCATAGCCGCGCCTAAGGGGTCAAAGTGCAGGTGCACTAGAATAAGCGGATTTCGATACCAGATACACGTCTTTATAGTAATTGGCTGATTGTAGAAACCTACAGGGGCGAAAATTATAACCATTTCTCAGTATCTTGAAGCCATCATGGAGTAATATTACTCCGCACCGGCCTAGCCGCCGTACGGGCGCTTGGCTGATGGTCGCCGCTACGCTGTCATCCGTGCCGAGCTCTGAGCGCTCCCCCCTCCGTCCCCTCCCCTACTTTCTCTTTGTACTTCCTCGTGCACTTCTGAGGGCAAATAAAGTGTCAAGATTATCTGATTACCTGGATGTGTTTAATTAACATACTTGAAGATACAACGAGTAAGTACACAATTCAGTTCCGGTCTCTTGATGTAGATGGTGTGTCATACTTATGAATTAATGTTGACTTTTTGATGTCAGGTAGGGACTTCCGGTAGGAATCTACGGATATGAGCAAGTCTTGAAAGGCGTCCTCTTTTTGTGTTATTGTTCCATTGAAATCGAACATAAGTTTTACGCCTCGCTCCGCATGATCATTAACCACTCTAAGGTAAGCAGCAATTTGCTTTCCCATTTTGTAATCCTCTCTTTCAGCTCATTCAGTCATAGGGTACTCTAAAAACTCTTGACTAATTCCTAGTATTTTAAAAAATCTGACGGAGCTTGTTGTGGCTAAGTCACCAAGTGTCATATAGGGAACATCCCTCAACTGCACCTGTCTCTTCTTCAGCGGCTCCTCTGAACCTTCATTATTGAGAATACCGGTGGCAACTTGCGTTTTGTCTTCTTCAGTGAGTTTCTCATCAACCTTTCCTCACTACCCTCCTCTGATCATCCTACTTCATCTTTAAATCTACACCCCCGATAACTCCTAACCTCGGTCCGCGTTGATCACACAAGAAAAGTATTTCTTCCTTCCAAGCCTTTTTTCTGCTTCTTTAGTTGCATCATTTGCCTTTTTTCCAGCTGTTCCATTGCATCATTTTTGCTCAAGTCAAAAATAGAGTCTAACTTACTCTGAAACATTTCTTTCTTAGCCATCGTGGCTGCACTTGGCGGTACATTAGTGGAGGTATTCTTATAGAGATTCCTCCATTCCTGATAAGGCGACTCAATTTTTTCAATAACCCGAATGTCTTGAATACGGGAAAATTTAGGTTTGTTCCACAGATCAACAACTTCTTTCATTGCAATCCTAGCTGCGTCCCGGATGTCATGATGTTTTCTCATGTAATAGAAGAACGCACACAATACCTCACGTATTGTTGGAAGCTTTGATAATACTTGATGCTCCACAGATTCTTTCCCAACAAGGTCAATCACAGCTCCACTCCGCATCCACGCCATTGTGTAAACAAACTGTTTCACTTGAAATAGATTTCGACGCCACCACACGCTTGCAAGGAAAACACCTCCCTGAAATTCTTTGGCAAAAATACAAGATACTGCGATTCTCATATTCTATGTATTTACTATGTCAAGGCAGAGAAACATAGAGGACTGCCGATAATTTAACTCCATTCCACAGGGCTCAAATGATTAACTTGGAAGGATAACATGAGATACCAAAATGATTACGAAGCAATGCTTTAATATGCATCTTATCACTATAGACTAAGTAAGCAGTTTTTAATCAAACCACTTCATCAAAACACATTCGTAAGATAGCAGAACTATCAGGTTATTAGCTTTTTGGTGTCTGTTTCGAGTGAAAAGAACACACAGCGAAGGAAAACGAGCGTCCGATTCGGCTGAATTGACGATAAAAAATATCAAAAATCGTCGGGCGCGAGCTGCTCCCTACGGTCGCCGGTCGCGCCCGTACGGCGGCTAGGCTGGTTCGGAGTAATATTACTCCATGATGGCTTCAAGATACGGAAATATGGTTAAAATATTCGCCCCTACGGGGTTCTTCAATCAGCCAATTACTATAAAGACGCGTGTCTGTCATAGAAATCCGCTTATTCTTGTTCACCTGTACTTTGACCCTTTAGGTACGGCTATGGGTATTCTTACATCAACCAGCCTGAAATGTATTTGTTTTCTTACCAAAACAACTATTTTGAAGGGACGAATTCAAAAGAAAAACAAATTTTCAAAAATAAGCATAGGCCTACTGGACAGTCGTAACTTCCTCCATGGCTGTCAGCACGGCTTCCGGAAAGGTAGGTCATGTGAAACACAGATCGTGCTCTTTCTTTATGACGTTCTCAAATCTGGTGAATCGGAAAGACAAGTGGTCGCATTATTTCTAGATTTAAAGAAAGCTTTCGACACGGTACCTCACAGCAAACTTTTATACAAATTACAGTCATGCGGGCTAAACGAAACAGTAGTAAACTGGATACGCCACTTTCTGAGTGATCGTAAGCAAAAAGTAGTTCTTGGCGGAATTAGCTCTGATGTAGTTAAAGTGACATCAGGTGTCCCACAAGGAAGCGTAATCGGCCCCCTTTTGTTCATTATATACATAAATGATCTATGCTCTCGAATTAGCAGTAAAATACGTTTAGTTGCCGACGACGCTGTCATCTATCGTGAAATTAGTGATCACTCTGACTTTGAAACTCTATCATCGGATTTAAACTACGTTCATGTTTAGAGCTAAGAGTGGGGACTCGAACTTAATCTGAGCAAATGCACGGCGGTACATTTCTTGCGGAGGTCGTCCAACTATTCCCAAGTATATGCTTTGGATGGTGTTAACATAAAGGCGACAGATGAAGTGAAGTATCTAGGAGTTACGATAACTTCGAACCTATCGTGCGGAACACATATAAGAAATATTTGTGGCAGAGCTCTGAAGAAGCTAGGATTCGTCAAGCGTATTGTGGGAATATTTTCGGATGAAAAAGTAAAAGAGAGTTGTTATTTCGCACTCATCCGGCCACACCTTGAATATGCAGCGAGCATATGGGATCCGGTGCAGAAAGACTTAATCCGGAAACTTAATTAAATACAAAGGAAAGCTGCGCAATTCGTCAAAAACTGCTACGGGCGTACAGACAGCGTTACATAGATGTTAAACGAATTAGGCTGGGAGCCGCTAGAGACTTCAAGGCTGCGCGCTAGGCTTAGATTGCTTGAGCAATTGGGAAAAGATATCTTTATGAGCGACACGAAGAACATCATATTAGAACCCCACTATATTTCCAGGTCCGACAGAAACGGTAAATGGAGAGAGATATTTTTCCGAACGGATAGGTATGGGAATTCGTTTCTCGACTTTAATAAATGCTAGGCGTAATTTCATTAGAGCGTTTCCTTTTTATATGTAAACGGCTGGTGTCCTAACTCCCCCCCCCCGCCACACGCCTATTGAGGCGGCTTGCGGGGTAGTATGTAGATGTAGATGAAATGCGTTGAATATAAAATATGCAACAGTTTATAACGCACGTGGTAAATATGAACCTGTATATTACTATTCAATAAATCTTTGTAGTATTCACAACTGTTCTCTTTAGTCATTTTTCTGGCACAGTGATCATTGTCCTGGAAAAAGGTTTTTTTCATAACTTTTTCTCATTAATACACTTTTTGTGTGCTTGTTATTTTTTTCCTTTTTAATTTGTCAAAACAAAAAAAAGGGGTTTTCCCAAACATAAAATACTCAATTTTTAGGACCAATAATTCAATACTTTCGAGTTTTGCGAAAATGACCCGTGTGCCTTTCTTGCAGTTTTATTGGTTTTTTTGATGATTTCTGGGCATAAAAAACGAGGCCACCCGTTTTGTTTGAAGGAAAACATATTTTTTTGCTGTATACCTTCATTCAATCCCACAGCATTAACAAAAATACACTGACTAACTTACGTTCTTTAACATTTCAAACTGAAAGTCATCCTATTGTCTCCATAACGACCACGGAGTTACGTTTTAAGTCTCGGCAGCGATAAAAGTTCCGGATTCTAAGACTCTTTCACGCGTGGAACAGTGCGTTTCAAGGAATGTTGATAGGCCTAGTATATTTGACTCAATATCCCATGAAAACTAGCTCGCTGTCGAAATCTATCCACAGATCAATCTATCCCCCTTACACAATGAACACCGGAACGAATTTTCTACTTACGCGCACATGGCATTCCGGACGCTTTCCTCGCTGTTCTAATATTGTCTTGATTATTATTAATCATTTTTAAATCTAAATCAAAAGCTATCTCTATCTGAAAGGAAGTCAGAATGAAAGCACAAAACACAAAGAAAAGAAGCACAATGAACACGCTGACAACGGAAATGATTTTGAAGGCGTAGCCAAAAATAATCCTCATTAAATCCATTATTGTTCGATAGTTACGTGAAACTAAACTATCTCCTACTAATGTGATAGTTTTCATTCTTTACACTAATTTTCCATCTCCCTTTTATGATTTTATTTCTATGCCACCCTTGTTTTTTATACCCCTGAATAATCGAAATTTATCCACGAAAATCAACCTAAGGATGAATTTATCTTGACGCATTTAATTAAAGAAGCATATTTTGCGATACTATTTCTCCTCATAAGGATGAGAGCTAAAATCACAATGTGCCTTGTAAATATAACCGTACCAAATGTTTTTATGTAAACATTTCTCAGACATGGCTTGATCTTGAAAGCCCACAAGCCATAAATTACTGAAAGATGTATTTAATTGCCTGTCAACTATTTTTCCTCGTGTAATTGGTTTTGCTGGACTGAAAAATTAATTATTGAGTTATTGCAAATCCAGAATATGGTTGTTGGTTTAGTTTTGGTGAGGAAATTATCTTTTTCCGCTCTTAAGGTAACTGGACTAGTAAAATGAAATTTTTGATACTTCCTCGGCCTCTCTAGTCTGTCCACCTCTTCAACAGCTTGTTTTCGACGGCCATAATGAGTAAGCTGGAATCTGTGTCTACTTTAAGTCTTAAGTTAGTAGCACGTCTTTCCAATGTGCTTCTCTAGCTTAGGTTATTTCGCACTTTCTGCTTGTTCGCACTTTCTGCTGCAATTCAGACTGAGACAACAGAACCCGGGATAAATTGGGCGATCACCCATCCTAATTTGAGCCAACGATGCTTGAAAATCCGGTGTTTTCATGGTAGCAGGGTGCCTTCCGACTGTCATGAGTTTCCTTATTTAATAACGGCTTTATAGAAAATCGGTGTGGGCATATTTCCTTATCAGTTCCTTTGTCATTCACATTGATTGTTTTGATCCGCCAGCTCACAGTAAATGGTAAAATCTATTACTACCGCATTTTTATGCCACTGGTGGCATTTTACTTGCAAACTCTTTGACCAAGTATTTAATGCCTCTCAAATGGTTCCGAAAGACCCTTTGCCGGCTACAATCTTTGAACCTTGGTCCAGTGTTTCGGCATGGCCTCAGGCCTCGTGAAATTCAGCCGTCGCTCTCTCAATATTTTTTGGAATTCGGATTTGAGTTGGAAAGGGTTTCGGAATGCGTTGAAGCGTGGCTGCGGTGCAGTTGTTTACCAAAGCTCGGCATCTCCCATGGTAGGATCCGAGCTGATTTTCCAGTGTCGAGGAATCGAGTTACTCCCCTGACAACCCCGTATGCATTCCTTGTCCAATAATACGTGGCAGTTCGTCCATTTGCACTAATTTCTTGCATGAAGCATGCCTACAGTAAAGCAAATGTATATTCAGAGTGTTTCACGAGGAACCTGCAATACTTCAAAAGATGTACGGGGAGATGATTTAAATCTATATGTGATTGAAACTTCTTAATCAGCAAACCTGTTTTCAAAAGTATTTCGCTGTTACCATGAAAATGGTGGCGTGAACGTGCAGTTACCAATAAAATCTACACTAATGTGTATTGAATAATTCTATATTTCTTTACCTGACGTAATTAATGCTAACTACCTACAATTTTCACGATGGTGACCGTAATTGGCAAAACGTTTCTGCTTTGAGCATAACATTTTATATTTAGGTTTTTATTTTTAGGGATACAAAAATTGCAAGTGTATAAACATTGAATATAATTTACTTTATACTCTCGGAAAATATTTCCCAAACATCATTTTTGACGGAGGTATTGCATATAAGGTGATACCGTTACCGAAGCTCATTGATTGATGGCTCTCTCCCATGCATGGATCTGACAGTTATTTACATGAAATACAATTAAACTCAATGACTGAAGCTAAAGTTTTTCCTTTAAAACGTATTGAAACGTTAAAAAATTTCTACAACCGGAATGGAGGTGTTTTGTGGGCCAAAGTAAGTAAACAATCAATCGGCAACAAAACCTTCAAGAGGCGATTATCGGCTAGGATTGATTTTCGATCGCATGCGTCGACATTTATTGTTTAAGGAGCTTATTGAAGTCAGTTATCCGCCCTGCATCGAGTGATACAAATTTTCACTAGTTTGAGAAAATGGACAAGGATCAAGGTTAAATTGCCACTGCCGATCAGTTCACTATGAATTCTCCCGGGTGTTGCATTTTGCTTTTAGCTTTAACTTCCCGGGTGGTGTTTGCATTCTGTGTAGATGATATTTCGCTCTGTGCTTGATCAAACTCAGGGTTTTTGGAAACGACCGCAATGTCTGCTATATGGCTCATAGGACGAGCTTCAAAGCAGTTGATATGACGGGAAAACAGAAAATAATTTTTTTTCTGGAGCAGGAATTTTTTATTACAAAAAGGGAGAAATTCAAAGGTTTCGAGCTCTATTTGTTTGTTAAAATAAGTTATAACACTTATTTATAAATGTGCACCTTTATTTGATATTTGTCGACCGCGGTTTAACGCACAAGCGTCGTAATTAATGCTCTGTTAATTATATGTACACAGGTAAACTGAATTAAATGATCTTTTTATTTTATATAATTCATCCCTTAGTTCTAATACATTTACTATGATTTATTGCTGACTATATTTTTGCCATGTTTAAAGTCATGAACATCAGTTCCTGAAACCACGTATGGTAACAAATGTTGTGCGTGGATAATTACTCAACTATTTGTTCTATTAAGGTCACCCGATTCTACAAACTTAGGCCTTAGTCAAGTTTTTACATCAATGTAAATTCTATGAAAATGGAATCGAGTTTTAGGAAGTGAGCTTTACGGGGATCATTGCCAAGAAACCAAAATCGTAGAGTGCAGTTTTTTTTCACTTTTATCCATAGATATTACTAATATAAAATATTACTAATATAAATATCGCTCCGACCTCCATAACGACGCAAATGACCATACTTATCTTGAGTTAATAGCCTCTCCATTGAGCTAACCTTTCAAGATAGCTCAGCTGTCCTTCCGGAATCCAGCTACAAGATCTTTTGGTGCGTTGATGTATCTCTTATACAAAATGGTGACGGCTCCTAATACCCTTCCAAGGTTCTCCTGCATTTTTAGTTGCCCCATTCATTTGACATTAATTTAGTTTTGCTTTTATTTATTTTATCTGCATTCCTTTCCCAAAGGAGAGTCCCGCACTCCTGAATTTCAATTCAGGTGTTCGGGATGTGTTGGGTGTCAGTGCCCGGAGGCGTTCGTCTCTCCCCGCCCTTTCCCTGTCACCCTGTATATTAAAGCCACTCCTACTGGGTGGCGTTTCCGGTCCATTCCAAATCGTGCGGTCAGCAAAGAGGACCCCCTATCCCCCTGGGCAATGTGACAGGTGGGACGTCCTGCGCATAGGAAATCACCCTTGAAACACCTCTCCTTCTCTCATCTCATAGGTTTTTCCTGCGTTAACGCCACAGCTGCATACTACGCGCGGACACCCAAGCCTAGACGCACAGAGATGAACTGTTTGCACAAGGACGCCGAAATATCATGTATTCTATCTCACATTTTCCATGACCGATTAATAAAAGAGGAGCACACAAACACTACCTAATACAATCGGGATATAAATCCCGATTCGAAATCACTATTTTATTCACGAAGTCGACCAATGACCCATAAAAATGAAAATTGGTAAAATATTTCCTTCTAAATTCATACATTCACTCAGTAATAGAATCAAGCCCACTCATTTGACTTACCTATATAACCAGAGATCCGGTCACCTACCTGACTCAAGGTGAATGGTACAGTGAACGAGTGGTTCACTCACGAGGTAAGAAATACAAAAATAGTATTTAGTTTTCGGGTCACTATTTTACAAAGCAATGAAGCCTTCTAAAATTTTATTCTTTATCTGAGCTGGAAATCATGTAGACTGCTTACTGTTTGATGATAAACATAGCGATCCTCGTACAACTCGTGGAATTACTCACAGTCACGGTAAGACTCGAGGCATTGAGAAGTTCGCATCGGTCACGGCAGATGTTGGAAATTCGAGTGACGTTGGTGGTGACGTAGAAAGATCGAATGCGTCCCTTTCGGAGCATTTCACTTATTTCATTGCCTGCAGCATGAGAATTCGGGGACTAATTGGAGAACGGAAAGCTATTTATTATAAAATTTTCAAATGTATCAGAATCTGCCACCGTAAAAACAACCGTGAACAACAGCATTCCCTCTATTCGGGAAACAGTGGTCTTACGTCCCAAGCTGAGCGCCGTCCTGGAAGCATGGAGGGAATGAGATATATCTTCATTAAACTCACGGAATCATTGTCCAGCTCCATGAGTTGCGAATGAATGGCGTTGAGCGTCGGGTGAGCCCACTGCGATATCTGATTCCACGTTCGGTTGAGGTCGAAACCCATTAAGCTGGACCTGCAAACAAGGAAATCATGACGCTTATGAATAATTTATAAAATATCTCTTGGCAGGTGAGGGAAGTGGCCAGCTTATTTCAGCTTGTGGTATTGTTAATTTGTTTACCACCTTTATACTTTCAACCAATTTGAAAATAATAATGAGTTACTATACACTATAAACACATGGATGATGTATTACTAGTTACCTGAGGATCTATTGTTAAGTTTATGGTGTTATTTCTGGGGAATGAGTTTGATTCCATCGTTCTGCAGTTCAATAAACCGTGCACAGCATTGAACTTTGCTGGTATAGCCCTTTGATCCACAATTAAAACTCTGATCACGATGAAGATTGGCAAAGTTAATAATTTTCCGTGTGACCGCTAAAATTTTTTTTACTAATAGTTTTTGTATAGAAGTTGGCCTTTGTCTTAGCCATAGACCTATTGGTTCTCCAAAGTCACAAGGATTATTTTTGCTCCACATTAATGATTCAATTGAAAATATGGCCCATTTGGGCAGTTTCATGATAGACGTCAACTTGCTTTTTAATTTAAATTGATTTCAGCTACTGTAATCATTTTGAACTCCTTTAGCCTTTCCTGGCACCGTTGAAGTATCTCGGAATGTACTTGCTGTGCAGCTGTAAGCTATATTTCAACATTTACTTTTTTTTTAATTTCCATTACTTCACTTTCATTTGATATACTGTACATTACATTCTGCTACGAATTATTCCGGAAATAATCCATTTTTTTAGTCTCATCAGCGGGTGGTGGATTGATACATTGGATTAAACAGTTCCCATTCTAGACGCTGGATTAAAAAAAACTTTATTTTGCGTCATCCAGATGATTCATAACCTTTCGAGCTGGTAGGGTCGGTGAGATCACGCATGAGAATTGAGCATTCTTCTATAAATAAGTGTTTGTAATTTTTGATGACGAAATTCTAGAGCTCATTCTCCAGTCATAATTTCTGTGCCATTTTACTCATCGTAATTAAAGAATGCACTGAGAGCAATACACTTTATGCGAATTTTGCAATGCGGCACTGAAAATAAGAATATAATTCTCCTTTCGCCAGAAATTTCGGAAATGATTATGCTACCCAGAGCATAAGCTATACGTTTTTGGGCTCAGAAGAGAGTTAACTACGTCGTTAAGTTTGTTATGAAGCAAGCTAACGAGGAACTCTTTGGAGAAGAATGGAGTCACCAGAGCACAAAGAGTGAGATTTTTTTCTTCCTAATGTGATAACGTCCTCTAGAGAAGTCTCTTAGGTACAGAAATTCTCTTTTCCCTTTGATGTACAAAGTTACAGCAGTTTTGAATGCTCTGTTCCAAAAGCGTGTTTTTATCCGCGCTGAGACACCTTTTTTTAAATGGAATCATGCTCATGGTATCCTATCGGAACTCTTTTTGCCCGCTTATGACTAACCCTGTCTGGTTCTTAGGTAATGACTGTTGATAAAGGTAAGTAGAAACTACACCATCCAGAACATCATCTTGTTCTCATAAACCCCAAGTGAAAACATGAATGGACGTCAAGGCGCGGTAAAACTCATTAAGGTTTCATGAACAATACTGATTATGCTGCAAAATTATTATAATTCAAACTTTCGAGAGCACAAACATTTTGCAATATTCCTATTTGTTTTGAGGATGTCCAATGAATTGGGTGTTTTTTTCTGAGTGTGCACTTAGTTGGCAATAGTTTCCCCTCACAGTCCACTCTCCCAAGGAGTGCATATCAAATAACAACGCTCCTGGGGAAGAAGGTCTCTTTCTTGTAAATTCTTCAGCATGCCAGTGCATCTCGATATGTCAACAGTGACAGCGTAGATAATAAAATTATGAGCAAGACTAAATTGGTCCATTTGATCCACTTTCGGGTCGCATACATGATAAACATAACAGGGGACGAGAAGTGACTTCCTGTGATAACCATGATAGCTGTAACAAAATGATTACCTTTGGAACAAATCTCACTTCGTGGTGAGTAAGATCTGTACTCTTTCTCATGAAAAATAAAAAAAATAAATCACTTAGAGTTGATAATTATTGGTAATTATTATATGATCCTTAATAATTAATTTTTGCTCTCGGGACGATTCTGTTGGTTTGTATGCCCTTGTGATCCCAATACACCACTCCTAGCTTGTCATTAAGTTCCTTAGGGGTCGAGCCAGCTAAAATTGCCAGCGACACACATTCCCTTGGTAGAGATAAACCAACCCAAACATAGAATGAGCCTCTTTCAACTCCTTTCTACAAATATTCCGTAAGATCATTACCTCAAAGCACTACCTTTCTCTATTGAGGTCGCCGCAAGAGCTGACCTTTCCAAGTGTTTGCTTTACTATGAGAATTTCCTAATGCGCCGTCAAGCACATTCTCACATCCAAAATATTTAAGCTTTGCATTTTCTATTTATCCAAAAAAAATTATGCTAGGTTGTCGCGAAGTACCTCGCATATATTGCCATAATTTCATTATTGCGGAAATAGAATTGCGAGGGCGGTATTAGTCCGCCCGGGTCTCCACCGCGACTTGTTCGTCCCCGTTGCTTGCCCTCGTGTTCCAACCCCCGCACCCCAGTCCTCCAACCCCCGCCCGCCCCTCACCGGTTCAACCTCGGCTCAAAGGACTAATGCCCGCCAACAGCAAACGTTGCAGCCGTATAATTACAGGGCACGGTCATAAAGCCACCTGGATGTGTGCGGTTGGGCATTGTTCCGGCGATAGGTTGGTTCTGCTCGCTAATTTGCTTCGGAGCGACCCGAAATTGGGTTATCCAAAAGGGATGGGGGGTGGGATGGGCGGGTAAGGGTGGAAAGAAGCGCAGAGGGGGGTGGGGGGGGGTAGAAGAGGCTCCAATGAATCCAAAGTGCTATTTTTCCCTCAGTCCCTAATCCTCCTCTCTGTCTCCCTCCCGAAGTGTCCCAAGCTTCCTCATGATCTCATTAACTCGCTGGAATTCGATGCAAATGGCTTTGGGATTTATGTGTAAGAATTTGTTAAATTTGAGGGGAATTTTAGTTTGAGAGAAATCGATGTTCGCTCTTGTTGGTTATACACTTTCAGGATCCGCACTCTCTGCTTAACTGATGGTGACGCACGCGGTAAGAGTTGAGCCTGCGGTTTCGTGGTTCAACGACCAGCGCATCCTATCCGCAAAGCATTATTTTGGGTACAGCCTCACACTGCGATAATCATGCAGCGGAAAACTAATTTAATTATAAATATGCGTTTAAGGGAGGTAAACTACTCTTTATTTTCCCCAAGGGGTAAACGATTAATATTCCATGAATTTTCTGTTGAACAGTAAAAATCGTTGGTATTCATGATTAATTAAAATACTAAGTACTATTATACAAATTTTTGAAATATCAAATTTTGTAGAAATTTACTAAGTATTTTAATTAATCATGAGTACAAACATAATGAACTTCTACTAATTGATTTCTACCACAGTCAATTTTAGTAAAAATCGTAATTATTTCTCCTCTTTTATTGATGAAACCCGCCAAATTCCGGTCAAAACCAGTCATTTCCTATTCGATATCACCTGAGTTACTGGAAAAAATGACAGAGCTAATATTACTAGTAATTTAGCTACAGAAACCTGCTTCCATAATAAGCCCATTGGACTTTGGTCGAGAACTTTTGAATATAATAAAATAATTCCTTAATTCTGGTTTCTACGAGTGACGCAGGCCAGCGGCTGGTTGGTATCAGGTGAATTTTCTCTCGAACGAGAAGGCGCTCCGAAAGACACAGAAGAGCAATTGTGTATTGTATTGGGAACAGTAAGTATTGGAAAACAGACACAGCGATACGGTGACAGCGTGAGTGAATGTTTAGTAATGAGTCATTTCTTGTAGGAAAATCAATCGTTTTACGCTAAAATGAGTGTCAAAGGACAAACCACACGGGAAAAAGCTATGGTTGAGGGAGACATATTACTATTGATAGTGTCAGAATTGGTGCAGTAGCAAAGATAAGTGATTTCAGAACAATATACTGTGATGCAGCTGCTAGACGCTATGGCTGTGACGACCATAGTGCATTGATACGAGCAATATGGCTGCAGCAGCTAGAGTTATAGTCCCTTCGCCCGCACCGTGTCACTCTGGTCTCCTCAGCCATTCATTGCTGCTCGGCTGACAATGCCCTCTAGCTGCTGCATGGATATAGTTATAACTGTCACAGCCACAGCGACTAGCAAACACATATGGTGATTGGATATAATATTGTTTATTCTCATTAATATTGACTTAATATGCATACTATGTGGCAACATAGGTTTCAATTAATTAATGCCTGATAACTGCTATCGTGATTGGATGGTATTCATAAGGTATCTATCACGGAATTGACATTTAAAAATTATTTATCGCAGTTACTTTTACGCTCGGGAATGGCCACTTAAATCCGACTTTCTAGAAGTGTCACTTTTAATCCCGAGTTAAACATGATATAGGTAGGTATGAGATAGGTAGATATGAGATGTAAATCGAACTATGTGGTTGGGTAGGTAGTTGATATCACATGTTGATATTGATATTTGAAAGTATTAATCAAAGTATTATATGTTGATCATGTGATTCTGCTTTTTTTGGCATAATAAATTACATTTTTGTTTTCGGATCCATAAAAGGAAACTATTTCGATGGTTATGATTTTGCCCCCGTAAATAAAAATTTCATAGCCAAAGTTAAAAATATTTTCTGGATTGATGATCAACATTTTGAAGTAAGGCAAATGTTTGACAAGGGCAAGATACTCCAGTTCCATCCCAGCTGGTCTGTAGTTGGGGTGCAACTCGGGTGGAGCTTGTTTAATTCATTCGTAGTTACACCCCAGTTCAATCACATATACAGAGCAAAACATTTCTACCTGGTAATATTTGAGGCATCCTCTCCGATCACCTCTAACTATGGTTGACCCAGCAACATCTGGGGCTAGCACACCAACAGAGCTCAGCTGGAACTATGGCTGGCACAGCCATAATGGATTCCTGCAGCAGCAATAGGTTGTTTAGCAAAAGGCTATGGCTACAGTAGCAGTATATATGGTTGGCTGAAATATTTCATTAGCCTATGGTTGGGAGAGCAATACATCCGGTTGGGGCAACTATTCCTTTTTTCCGTGAAGCTATACCTGTGGTGAAGATTACGCATGCCAGGAATTAGAAAATATCTCTTGAAATGAGATGCCTTAATATAGTACCGGGGAATTACGAAAAAAAAAATATTTGCTCATTTCATTGTTAGTTTGGTTGGTATTTATCGATCACACTGATTATTTACGTGGTTTACTATACTACAAAGGCCCGCATTTTCAGGTAATAATCGGTAACTTACTTCACCATAAAACCAAATTTAAAGTGAAATAGGATTTGTTGGTGAGCCTTATATGGGAGAATGAGTGGAATTTATTTTTCTCTACCATTATCAGATTAACTCTAATGTTAATGATTCGTAAAAATGGCTAAAAAATCCTGGAAAAGTAGAATAACCATTTGGTCTCTGGCTAGTGTCGGCAGCAGAAGTCTGGATTTCAAAGCGCCCTGCACACTCTCATTTCCAATGAATACGCATGATTCAGTTCAATCACTTTGAAATTAAGGATACCGTATATCCGAGTGGGTATCAATTATGACGCTTGTTATCAAACCGCATCCATCGTGCTGAAAGTATACCACAAATTTATATGTCAATGTACGGAGCGGAGCCCATCAATCTCTCAATTCGTCTCTTGTTCAAATTTGGAATAATCTGTTTAATGAAGACCATAATTGAGAGGAAATGAATAATACGAATAAAACTATTCTAGCGATATGCCAAAAGTGAGTGAAACATTCAAAGCTCATTTTTTAGATTCCATTAAAATTTAATTTAATATATGGATAAATTGCCAGTAAAAATTTCTCGTAAATATTTTCCAGTTCATTGTATTCACGAGTTTGGTGGGTAATTGAGGACCTCATCGTGAGAAGTGTTTAACAATTGCATTTTATTTCAATTTTGTGCTACCGTGAATATTTCTGGTATTTTAATGGAAAATAGTGCGCTTCGAACGACATGGATAAATCGATCATCGCCAAATGAATGTAAGCTGTCTGGTGGATGTAATTTCAAATAAGACGTCAGTGCTTAATCACTTGTTATATGTCCGTTAGAACGTCAGTTATAACTCCGTCTTAGACATATTTTAATCGTAGTTGGAGAGTTTTTTCTTTGATTTGGAGGCAAAAATGATAACTTTGGTTTCCGTATTCACCCGATTAAATGGAAGGTGGCAAAAATGTAATGAATAAAAATGCATCCATTTAAACTAAATATATGAGTGTCTCATTGCAGTTTTACAATTGAAAATGATAACTATAAATTACTTGTCAAAGTTTTCTGAAAGTTGCTATAGATGCAAAATAATTTTTCTATTTTCCAGACATTTCATATATTTTTCATATTCTCCAAATGATTTGACCCCTTGTTATAGGGATTTATCGTAATTTGAGATGTTTTTTTGGAATATCAAGCCAATTCTAATGGCTAAATTCAACTCGTACCCCTGCGCTATAGCATCCTCTTTATAAATACATATTCACAAAAAAGCTGTGAACGTGTCCATGAATACGAATATTATGTTGTAATAAATTATGAACTTTAAAAGAAAGAGAATTGGATAACGATTTTTTGTTCTCAGGGCTTACCAATTTTGAGAAAAGAACGTGCAGTGGTTATATTTGATGGAATTCGTTAACCCTAAAAAATATCAATCCAAGTACATTGCACGTAAATAAATTGCTGAAAAGACACAATAATGTTTTTACGAATGGAATGCTGTTAAATACTTAACATATATTACATTGTAAATTATAATAACAATAAGTTTAATAAACCTGCGCCATATTTTATATTACCGCAAACATTAAAAATCGGTAACAAATTATTTCACGCTATAATATTACCAAATTTTGGAAGGTGGGTACCACTACGTGGCATAACAATTTTTCCCAACTTATTAACTACTATTATCAATTTTAGGATACCTAATTATGATTTTTTACAGTTGTATGTTGTGTTATCTAACTATTACTTGGTATTTTATGATATAGAAAAATCTTTTGAAATATATCTACCGATGCTATATATTTTCTATTGTCAGGCAATTTCTTCCTCACGCAGTATAATTTTTTTGGAATTGATTTATTAACCATTAATCTGCGGTGACACACTCAATATAAATTCTCAGTGACACGTATTGTCCTCTCTCTTTTGTTCCTGTTTTGAATAATATTACAACACAGGTGGGAGGGTTTCCCTATTTTCATTAATTTTAAACATAAAAAGACCTACCTAATTGGCACACTCTACGAGCCTCGGCTTAACAAGTACGTATTCAATATTTTTAAAAACGGCGAAATTTTCTCTCGGTATCCAATATTAAAAACCGCGCATATAATGAGGGCTGCGTATTTTAGTAATTATTTTTTGTGGCATTCAATTTTAAATTGTTATGAAATGCACAGAGATTGAAAGGATATCTTATTCAATTTTGTTAATGACCTCGTCAATATCAGTTATATTGTACTGTTCATTGTATATACATTTTTCACGCTGTCAAATTCATTATAGAATCCCGAAAGCGTGAGAAATGCCATATTTTTATTATCGGAGAAGCGGATATTTTCGGTCACCATTTTATAAAAATGAACTGCGAGCTTTTCTCTCATCTAAACAAAGACTGAAACTCGTTATTCAAATGAAATTAGGATGACCAACCATTCAATAATACACTTTTCCCTATGCCTTTATCCCACTCCTAGATCATGATATCCTTCTTATATTGGCTGTCATGGCTATTCGTCAAAAGACTATCATCAAAATCACCACAGACTGCAATATATGTAAATGTTAATAGGGCATACTTTAGCCCTTTGGACAGGACAGCCATTTCGTCCTCTTGAAATTGGTGATGAGAAAGATTTAAAACTCTCTAGTGGAATTTATGAACTTGCGGTGTCACATTGGCGTTATCGATCACAGCCGTCGTTCGATCCCTTAACCGCAGTATTTTACAATTAATTTTCTCACGTTTTTAAAGGCCACAACACTGCTGAGTTTTCGAATATAATCATCAACAGCAGACAACAACATAGTGTGCAAGGAATTGGTTAACTCAATATGTAACACGAATAGATAGTAAGAAATGCTGTCTCTGATGCCGTACCATTTTCTGAGTTCTTTTCTAATCCACTCACTTGAAACCTTCCTCACTGGATGGATGTCGGCTGGCGATCTTGAAGTTGTAGTGATGTTCACGTAGGATGGGGTAAGCTTCTGCCGGAGACACATGCTGTTGATGTAAATATTGAGGGAGGCGATCCGTTTCTTGATGGATAACTTCCTGTAAAACTGTACTTTAGTAGCTGTACCAGCTTTACGAACATAATTCACTAGTTCATCTTTAACTCTGTGGTATTCCATTATAATGTTTGTCGATGAATATCTGTTACTAATATCACTTTTATTTAAATTAAGCGACCCGGTTTCATTGAATAATCACCATCATCAGGGATTAATTGAGATCTGTTTATCCTATTGTTCCGTAGTTACGTAACTGAAGGGTAGAAGAAGTTTGAAACGGAGGCCCGAATAGGGGAAAATGAAGGTTAAAGATATTCGTTAATGTGAGTGTTGTCGTGGTTATTCAAAAATTTTAAAATTTCCAACCGCTCTCTTGAATGTAATTCGCGGCGGTCGTTGCATAATTTTAGGATATTCATTGAAAAATCACTACTGTGGCTGCTACATATTTAGTGCTGAGCAAAATTACTTTTATCCTCTTTGATGTTTTCGTAAGCACTTAAAAGTTCTTTTCTCCTGACACAGAAGCTCCTTCCTGTCTGCCCCACGTAGACGCCATTGCAATCGCTGCATTTCAATGAATATACTCCACATCGGTAATTGCTCTATCGGGTCCCTACATTTTACTAGCAGCTTTAGGAGAGTGGCATTAGGTCTATAAGCCATGAGGAATTTGTCTCTAGGTAGAAGGTGAGCCATTTTATGAGAAACTGCACCCAGGTATGTCACTGTGCACCACTATTTTTTTTACTCTCGTTCTAGGAAAACATTTGGTCGATAGCCAATCTTCTCTGTTTTTTTTAAACTAATTTGTCCATTAAATTTGGTGAATACCCGTTAGCTGAAGCAATTTATTTAATTGTGCTGATTTCTTTCTTGAAGTCTTCTCTTGATAGTGGAATGTTGCACAGACGATGAATCATGGAATGAAAAGCCATCAGTTTGTGTGAGTAATGGTGTCTTGAAATTACTGGGATGACATGGTCGGTATAACAGGGTTTCCGAAAAATGGAGAAGGAATGCCGATCTTTATCAAGTTTAATCGTAAGATCCAGTTAATTTAAGGTGTGATTAGAGTCTCTTTCACCGGTGAATGAAATTGTAGGATGAATATCATTTAGAAAACTCTTGAAAATATCCAGCTGCTAATCAGTCCCATTCCAAAGCACAATAATATCGTCGGGGTATCTGTACCAGTAGACCAGAGAATTTAGTATGTTATGTTCTGAACTAAAAATGTTTTCTTCCAAATTATCAGCAAAAATATCTGCCAGAAGTGGGGAAAGAGGTGAACTCAATGTGAGGCCACTACCCTGTTTATAAAATTTACCGTTGACCTTGAAATCATTTTGGGCCACACACATTTTGAGAAGGGTGGATAATTCATTCTTCGTTTATTTGGCGATCTTGGCTGCCCCCAGGAGATCGATAGCCAGGCCAGTTGCTTCCTCTGATGGTACACAAGTGAAAAGGTTGACGATGTCAAAAGAGACTAGTCTTGAGTTCTCCTGAGGTATGATGTCTTTTATTTTGTCCACGAGATCAAGAGAATTTTTGACACCACGCTTTGATTTGAATGCAGTGTGCTGCGATATAAGTTGAGTCAAGGTGTAGGCTAATTTGTGCGCTGGAGTGCTTTTACTCGACACCACTGGTCTAATACTACTCGACACCACTGGCCGTCCGGCTTGTGAATTTTAATAAGCCAGTAGAGCCTAGGAGGGATAGGGTTTTTACTTATCAAGAAATGCTTATCTTTTGGTTGAAAAAATTCTGTTGACGTTCTTACCGCATATTTGATAGTTTGTTGGAACTTTGGCGTAGGGTTTTTCTCCAACAGTGTCAAATTTGATTTCTGAATGAAATCGTTACACTTCTTCATGTAATCCTCACGATCTAAAATCACCAGGCAGTATCCTTTGTCAGCTTTCTGCAAGACTAGGTCTTCAGCCAATACTTGTCTCTTAATAGATCGAATATTTTTTAGGATTTGCACAGCATCTCTATAAGGTAGTGGGTAAATAATTGCTGGATAAATCTTATTTATCTCGTTGGCAACAACATGTTTAAGGCTAGTATTCGCTCATTTAAGGGCAACATCAAACTCAATCGCCAAATTTTCCAGGTCGTTGTGGGTAATAGGAGCGGGATGGGCATACTTTAGCCCTTTAGACAGGACAGCCATTTCTTCCTCTTGAAAATGGTGATGAGAAAGGTTTAAAACCCTCTGGTGGAATTTATGAACTTCCGGTGTCATATTGGCGTTATCGATCACACCCGTCGTCCGATTCCTTAACTGCGATTTTACAATTAATTTTCTCACATTTTTTAAAGACCACAGCACTGCTGAGTTGTCGAACATAATCATCAATAGCAGACCATTCCACAGTGTTCAAGGAATTGGTTAACTCAATATGTAACATGAATAGATAGTAAGAAATGCTGTATCTGATGCCGTACCATTTTCTGAGTTCTTTTCTAATCCACTCACTTGAAACATTCCTAACTGCATGGATGGCAATCTTGAAGTTGCAGTGATTTTCACGTAGGATAGGACGTAGGATGGGTTCACGTAGGTCACATTCACCCGACACATCTTCAGGACCTTTGTATTGCGAGAGTTATCACCGTTATTACCGGACGGTTTATTAGCGTTTTCGGTGTTACTTTTTGAGTTTCTCTCACAAGACAAATTATAACTTTCTTACCTTGTCATTTCTAGATTAGCTTAACATCCAATTTTGAGTCTGTTAGTTCAATCAACTAGAATTTTGCTTTAACGTGCTTTGACGGCTAAAGTCATTTAGCACTTACTGTCTGTCACTTGAAGACAGTGGCTACAGCACTCGAACGAATATCGCCCCTCCTGATTCGAGCCGAGCCCAATGATGCTAGCTACTGTGTCCAAGCGGATGAATAAAAATATATGTTAACATTGTCTTGATTTTTATTATTTATACTTATCATTCTAGACAGAGACGGCTGGGACACCTAATTTCATGAGACTTCTGTAAAAAACAAGTCGAGCTTCGATGATTTCGTTTACAGCTTTGAGGTAAGGGAACTGCATGGATATCTACATTAGTCATTCAATATTACGACTGGTAATCTGCAGCCCTCCATTCTACTCTGTCTTCCTGCTAACTGCTTTATGCTCTTGTAGCTACTCTGCTTCATGTCCCGTTTTACCTGGCCTACGTATTCATGCCTCGGTCTTTCTCGTCGGGGATTCCCTTCTGTTATGTTCCTTGCAAATTTGTTGTGTCTCGAAGCGTAAGTTATCTAGCTGGACCATGTTCTACTTAGTGGACATCTCATGCTGGACATGCTGGACATGATACTTCATGTGATAGATAGATAAAGGAAATGGTTTCATTAAATTCAAAGTAAATCCACCTAAGATGCTTTATCTTAATGTTTCATGCTGATGTAACTATGCGGTTTTTGGGTACTGGTTCGTATTCATAAAATCTAAATTTAAGGCAGGTTACTTTCTCCAAAAAAAATTCTATTTTCTTCTCTCTCGAACTCACCGAAAGTATAAAATAACAGGTCAGCCGTGGTGTGAATAATACGCATTTAGTACACATATGTTTAGCGAAATTCATACCTTTCCCTGACTCTTTTTCACCTCGAGGAAATCTCCCTCAGCACATCTACGGCCAGAAGGAAATCAGTACCGGAGGGTATTGCTGTTGATGGCCCATCTTCCGTACCTTTTCGGTCCTTGCCGTTCAAGCCTACTGAATTTTTGCTCAGGCTCTTCCATCTTTGATGAGACGCTCGCCTTTCTCCGCCCCCCTACCCCACCTCCTTCCCTCCTCCTCCCTTCTCCCACCCTCACTCCGACGATCCTCTGCAAGAGAGCAACGCTCCCCTGCGACCCTTTTCGCATTCGCCATCGCCGGAGTTTTTGTCCCCAGAAATGTCTTCACTCCTATTTGATAAATCTGAAATGAATTATTTCTCCTGCTGAGAAAAGTTTTCTCTTTCGACAAATGAAAGGGGGCTCCCTCCGTGCGATAAAAGGAGTCCGATTATACAGAAAAAACATCTTAAGTACTAAAAGGTTGAGAGTGTGCCAGTAAAATGTAATTAGTTAAACATACTTATTTGGCTCATAATAAATAGAAAGTTTAAGCATCACAATCATACGGGCACGAACGTCGGACACGTTTCGTTGACAAATCGAAAAAAGTTGAACTCAAGGCTGGGAAATTAAATTAAAAGTGACGCCAATTTGTGATTAAAATATGCATGTGCAGTTTATGAACGGAAGTCTCTCCTTGTTGCCCGGTAAGTTTATTTTTTTGATTTTTTAGTTTTATTTGAAAAATAGGAGTAGACTTAAGTCTATTTTAGCTCTTGAATGACCATGCCGTTCATACTGACATAGTTTATCGACACCTATGCCTTTTCATGCGCGAGGTAGTATTTTACGTAGAATGAGGTTATTTTTCCGTTAAATTTCAGTAATGTTGTAGGAGTGCGTGAGTCAAACTTCACTGTAATCCGATTAATTGTACCGATTTTACTACCGATCAATTACACTATGTAACAATTTATAACATGGGGCTTGTCCATTGTTCGGGTTCCCACCGCGTTCAACTTCTTTCGTTTCAACTCCGCGTTCAACATCGCGTTCCAATGGACAAGCCTTCATTCAAGCCCCGCGGAAACCTACGCCCCAATATATAAAATCATATATTAATCAAACCCACTCTTGACCGAAATAAAAATTATCTCCTGAAGAAAATTGAAATGAGCGCACGGAATGAATTCTAGAATTCGAAAGAGGCAAAAAGAAATGGGCTACCTGTAAAGTTCACGCTCCATTTAATGTGTTTCAGTTTATCAAAATAGATTTT
Organism: Pyrrhosoma nymphula; assembly: GCA_963573305.1. Lineage (NCBI taxonomy): Eukaryota > Metazoa > Arthropoda > Insecta > Odonata > Coenagrionidae > Pyrrhosoma > Pyrrhosoma nymphula. Next base: position 76,921,169 of record OY754332.1, on the reverse strand, counting down.
CCTCTGATATTTTGGCCTATTTGAAATAAATTTTATAAATTTTACTGCACGATGCGCTCTTGAACTCAGTGGAACAAAATTACAATGCTATTACTCGGGATGTAATGTCTATTTTAGGGAATATTGGAAGTAACAATAGTGGTAATGCCAAGGAGTGTAATGAAAATCACAGTAATGGAGAGATTCGCCAGTGAGCGCTCAAAAAGTTAACCGAAGCGCAGTAGCAAGAGGATGGTCAATAAAAATTCTGCCGAGTAGAAAAGACAAACGTATTGGGACATAACAATTTATCAATATATATATTATAATACTATATAAAAAAGTATTTTGTATTTTATGTGTAGTATTAGAACTTATTTAGTAGAGGTGGGGAAAAAATACTGGTATTTAGAGCTATCGGGTAATATTATTTTTTTATTTCGGTACTACCGGGTACTATCAGAAAACTGTACAACATGGGACATTCTGAGACATAAAGATCTCTTGAAAAAATGAGCGAGGGAGAAATGAGAGAGAATCGTAACTGAGGAATACTGAGGATAAATTGCATAGAGTAGACGCTATAGTACTGATAGGTGCTGAAGTAGAACAGAAGAGCAGAAAATGTTTGGCTCTTTTTGGAATAGGAATATAGAATTTTGCCCTTTTTAATTGAATGAGTTTGGTAGTTTAAATAATTATACACATGTATAAAATTCATCGGGGTAGCTATACTTTTATTAATTGATATATTATAATACTATATTTAAGAAACAAATATTTTGTATTTTATGTGTAGTATTAGAACTTATTTAGGAGACAAAAATACTGGTATTCACTGCTACCGGGTAATATTCTTTTTCTATTGCCTTAGTACCGGGTACTATCAGAAAACGGTACTACAGTAAGAACCGGTATTGAAAGAACCGTTATTGGAGAAGGTCTGCCATCTGGTGTGAAACCGATCAACTTCAAGGGAAAATAGTTGAATGACGTCAATGTGTGATACTGGAATATGTTGAAATAAACGGAGAATTACTTGGAGTGTGAAACACTTTTCATGTGACTTTTTAATTATTAAATTGCATTAGGTGTTCATTACTTTTATTGTTGAAATAAACGGAGAATTACTTGGAGTGTGAAACACTTTTCATGTGACTTTTTAATTATTAAATTGCATTAGGTGTTCATTACTTTTATATTACGCCGAAAATTCGTGTTTGGAGTAAAAGGTACTGGCCTGTAAAAATAATATAAACTTCTAAATGATTTTATAGCAAGGCTCAGAATTCATACGCTGACTTCAGCATTAATATCTAAAAACAGTACAGTTTCAATAATCGAACGAGTAAGAAATAGAAAATGAGCTAGGTGTAGCCAGCATAATAATGCTGCAGCTCTTGAATTTCCAAATTAAAATCCTGAGGTGGGATAACGATTCATTCTTTTGCATTGCCATATTCATTAACGGAAACCGCTTTAACAGAGGTTGCTTCCGTTTTATTTTATGACATATTCTGTAATATCACTTCCATGGAGGTCGAAATAAAGTTGAAAATCATCAGCGTATGAATGATGGTCGAGTTGCATTAGGTTAAGTCCCGAATACAAAACTAAAGGAGTAGAAGGCCAAGAATAGGACCTTGAAGTATATCGCTTTACGCTGGAGAAAGGCCAAGTATGCTTCTCATTCCATCCTTTAACAGTCGGGTCAAAGCCGGAAGTATTAGGTATAAACCAAGATATAGTCGTCAGGAAGACTTTTACATGGCTCAGATGGATGGAGGCATGTTATGAATTACGGAGTCAAAATCTTTTGTTTTCTCAAAATCTCTTTCATGCCATTTGAATTATGGATGCCATCAGTTACCCTAAATAGAGCGAAAAGGGTTCTAAAGCGTTTGAAAAATCCCGAAATGAACTTGTCACGGGGTACATGTTTCGTAATAACTTGGAAAATGAAGCGTTCCAGTACCACCGATAGTAAGCGGAGAATTGAAATGGGGTTCTAATAAAAATGAAAATTGATGAAATACGAAATTGTGACGTAATAATACGGTTGGCTTAGAGAAAAGTGGAGTCAATACTCTGAAATAACAGGAGCGCTACAAAGCGACAGATAGTCGTTCAGTGAATAAAGTGGCGCCGTTTTGCCGGACGTGTAGTTGTTACGTCTCAGATAATCTGGCCAATTATGTATTATTTCATTTGTCAATACTTGAGAATTTAAAAAATGCCCAAACTATTACGGGAATTCTACGAAAGGGAATTGCCGCAAAACTTAAGGAAATGTTTCTCAGACAAGGGATGCTAGGAGGGATTCCGCGGTGATTATAAGATGATTCTAGAGTTTTCGGGTTCTTTCTGCATTGATTCATCGTTGTGGATGACATTTTCCCCGGTAAGTAATTTTGACCGGAGGGCAAGGGCCCTGCCAAATTGACACACTGGTTCCCGTAAGATCACCGAAATTAAGCAATGTTGGGCCCGGACTGCAGTTGGATGGCTGACCATACATACCTTCACCGTGGCGCTCTTGTACCCTGTCTGCATGTGGCAGACAAACATGGAGTTGGCACAATGGTCCAAGATCCACACACAATGGTCCACAAAGGTCTAATTGCCCGGACTCCTGTCGAAGGCCCTCCCTACAAGCAATCTATCTAATCTATCTAATTCTGACCGGAAGATTCGGCGAAACTGTCGTCCACATAGGTGAATCAACGTGTAAAGAACCCGAAAGCCGTCACGTCATCAGCAAAACACTTCTTACGGAAGAAAACATAACAAAGCCTCATGCGTATAGTGGATAATGTTACTATAAATGTAGCAGTTGCATTGGAATGCCTAGGAATCAGCATTACTTCAGTCCAAAGGCAAATAAATTTGAGACCCATGCTGAATTAATGAGGCAAGATTTTATCAACCAAATACTAGGAAGGCACTGAGATGAAAAAGTGAAAAAAGACGTAACTTTAATCTTCAGGGTGTCGAAAAAGTGTCCCGCATAATAAGAGTTACAAATTACTGTACACAGTACAATTACCCCAACCGAGCAGCAATCAATACACCCCAATTAATGAAATCCCTATGGCGCGGGACTTTTCTGACACCCTGTAGTATACTTACATCTCGAGTATGCCCTAAGAATTTGTAACCCTGAACGCAAAGGATGAATACACAAGATGAACAAATAACAAACCGCACGTGCCGTTAAAATCTGTTAGGAGCAAAAAGATGGCAACACTTGTGGCGGAAGGACTGATTAGGTTGGGAGCCGCTTGAGACTCGGAGGTAATTCGTAACGTAAATATTACTCTTGAAAAATTCAGATTCCACGAGCTTCAGGGAGGATATATTTTTATCCCCTCACTACATGTCGATAACAAACATTTGAGACCAAATGACAAATATACATGTTCCAACAGATATGTACCAAAATGTCTTCCTTCCACTCACCGTTAATGGCTACTACAGAAACAGATCAAGATATCCTTCAAAATGCATCTCACTATTCATAACTTCTCCCCACCAATACCTGTTCTCTATTTTCTCCCTTTTTTATTGCTGAAGTCGCTACACAGCCTGCCACTCGCCCTCGTGTGGGCTTTCAGGGTATGTTTGTGGGTGCTGCTAGGGGCATGCAGAAATGTTTGTGGGTGTGAAGGACCTAATTTTAAATGCAAATTTGAGTCCAATATTCTATCAGGAATGTTAGTTACAGGCGCCAACCCTGAGCAGCTACTCAGCTCATCGCTGAGATGGGTCGCAGCTCCACGTTACGTTATGGACCCAACACCCCCAGCTGCACGCCCTTGGAGCCGCTGGCATGGTAGTGTGCAGTACAGAGAATTGTTTTTGGGGATAATGAGAGACAAAAGCGAGTTTGTGGCTTGGATTCTTTCGAGAAACCTAATTTCAGTTTCAAACAATGAGAAACAACTCGGCTCATCACTGGGAAAGGTCGCAGCTCCGCGTAAAATTATAGTCACAGTCACTCCCTGCCGCACTCCCATGCGGCGGCTCTCGGGCCTGTAGTGTGTAGGTGTGGTGTCCACGGGCGTGTCTCACCTCCCACCTTCCGGCGAACATCCGACGCGTGGCAAAAGCCCCACCTCACCCCCCCCCCCCCCGCCCCACTCTGCCCCACCACACCCCCCCGAACGAATCGCGACACACACAAAAATGCCGCCACCCTCTCTTGCTGCAGCCGCTACGTCCCCCCTTGCCGTCTCCACTTCCCATCACCACCCCCGTCCCCCGACGCCGGAGGCGTACGGCTGGCTCATCGGCAAACATGAGCGCATTCGAATGAGCGTTGCGTCTGTCTCTCTCCTGCATTCTCTCCCTCTCTCGCTCAGTCCCGGATTTACGCCCGGCAGTGGAAGGAGGAGAGGCCCACTCCATCCGAAGTTTTTCAGGAAAAAGGGATTTCCAGGACGGCTGTTGGGAAGGGGTTGGGCTCGGGTGGAGTGGTCGTAAAAGACGGAACGGATGTGTAAGATGGGCAGGTTGTGGAAAAAAAGAGAGGAGGACATATGGAGAGGTTGCCTCGAGAGGCAACCCTTTAGGAATGCCTACATCTCGGAGTGGAGAGATGGGAAATGGTATGCGGGGGCGGGTGGGTGGTGGGGGGGATGGGGCGACCCCTGGCTCCGATCAAATCTCAATCCCTCGGTCCACAATGAAGTGAAGTGGTGGAGAGGAAGCTCGGGCGATGGGCGAAAGCCAGAGGGAGCCACCGTGCGGAGGTGAATCTGTTGAATATCAGCTACTTGCAGTCATGTTAGTCATGCGTCCATGGTTGGCTCACTCACCTGGATATTATTAAAGACTAAAGGAAGAATAAAGGGTATTGAATCAATTGTTATGAAATATGTACTGTAATACAACCGAGAAAAAGTTAGTAGTTTTTACTTTTGTTTTATATTAAGTGAGCTCAACTGGTACCAGCTATCGGGTGCTCGAGTATCCGGTACTTCCACACGTGATACCTTGAGTACCTTATGATGGCTTGGGGGCTTCTTCCGGCTGTATTGCTATGGTTCATTTCCAGCTGAGAACTCTCTGACTCATTAAGTTAAAATTCCATCATCAATGTAGGCCACATCAGGATTAAAATGAGTTAAATGTCTAAGCTAGTGTGAGTCATGGTGTTTAAGAACATACATGATGACGGAATCATTTGACTATAACTTCATTGCTTGACTATCGCCTGGTAATCCTAGCTTTTTTTATATGGCTCGTTCCCCACATGAAAAATGTGTGCACATATTTAGCTTGCTCAGGACCTTATTCAGAATTATTAAATCTATGTTTTACTAGAATCTACATATACGTCTGCTCATTACTTTGCTATCCTTGCTTGCTAAACCTTAGCTATATCTTGCCAAGGGACGTGGAGTACACTTCTAAATAAGTCTGTAGTGATTTATACTTTAGTATATCCAATACCTGTACAACACCATTTATTTGTTCATCAGATTTTCCAAGAAATAAACGTCGTTTTTCAATTGCTCGATTCCCGATGCAAGTCTTTCTACTCCATGGTCCAAATGGCTGTAGCACACTCACTATGAGACCTAACTATAGACAATTTGCATCATATATAGCCCATTTTCACCCAAAGACCTTCCAACGGTTCGATTGATCCTAGCCTCTTTAATTCCGTGCAGCAAATGTATGAGATGTCTCCTCCCCACCAAATATCTAGCTTTAGAGCTAAACCTCTATATGCTGGAATCTGTTGTATGTGTACAACTGGTGTTGTTTATTTACGATACACATTTAACTTCAGATCTTACCTGTAATTTCCAAGGAAAACGCCGTCCGGGTTCATCATGGGCACTATTTTGAAGACCACATACTGCCGAAGAGCTAAAGCAATGGGATGATTGCTGACTAGAAAGTCTATGAGGCCTGTGGATAATAAATACCAGCAGAGTTAACAATGCTATTCATGTGAACATTTTGCATATTGAACTTTGTTCAAAATGCAAAATATATGAGATGAATACCTTAAGTGATCTTGGACAATACAAAAATTTTCTATTCATCAATATTATTTCTAACATTCCAGGAACATTACTTTTGAATTTAAAATTATCATAAATGTATTAATCATGATCGTCCTTTGAACATTCATTTGCCGTTTATACATCCTCATCGATACAATTTTACACCCAGCGGTTCCTGCCTTACTGATTCTGCTGTCTTACTCCACAAAATAGATTGTTTTGAGCAGTTTTTTATTGCTAAGCTTGGTGAATTGTTCTTCATATTTTTTATCTTTGTACACAGTTAATTGTATTTTAAAAAAAACGATTTGTCTGGATTTTATTGGCATTAGTATAATCGGGTCTAATGCGTCGGGTTTTGATGGTTATCTGGTTTCCACAAAAAGGACGAATGAGGTCATTAGAAATAAATGGCGAAAATATTTTTTTTCACTATCATTTGATGGTGAATTAAGCCACACGATCTGAAAAAAACTATGTATTTTCAATGCTGGAATGATATCCATAATAATCCAGGATAGGGAATAGATATTAGTGAAAGTTTTGCAACAATTGGAGTGTAATACGGCAAATAAGTCTTTAAGAGACCTGTAATGTGACATGAAACAATTATTGCAGCAATAGATGTTTAAAACATTCCCCATTCAATATGACGGCCAAAAACGTATTTATCATGTAGTTTTCCAATTTAATGAGATTAATATCTTTACGTGTGTATTTAACGCTTCTTTTTTCTAGACACCCATTACTAGCTAACTACCATTCCAAATCAGCAGAGATGACATTTTCATTGAAACGGCAACTTTTTACTTGCATATTCACTCTCTAAGTTACCTCCCTTTCTTTGAAATCCATCTTGAAGCTCGACGCAACTTTGAAGCTACTTAACCTCCCGATCGATTCTCTTCTCACCATGGCCGGTCTGCGGATCCCTTTCCTTAAAGATTCAGCCCCGTTGAGTCCATATTATCCTCTCTGGGAAATTTCCGTCCATCTCACCACCGTTTGCTATCGGATATGCGAGTGCCTCACAGGGCGCCGAGTACACTTAACTCCGTACCAGCAATCTCCTTTCTCCCATATCAATTCGTGTTCTTCCCTCGTATCAAACGGCTCTATTATCTTAAACTCATTCTAAAATTCCGTTCCTCTGCTTGCCAGTGCTCCACTTAACCCCTGATTGCTTGATTGAACTCTTTAACCAAGCAATTTCCTTCCTTCAAACCGCTCTTCCTCACCTTACGTTCTCAACACCTTCTTAAAACGTCATTAAAGCAGCTGTGACCCAGCTACAATGCATCCTGAATACATATGTGGCTTATGTTGCCACACTAGTATTTATTAATAAGGTCAGCCAACGTCATACACTGTACAGTATCGAAAATTCCGACCAGAAATATTAACAGAAAAATGATGTCAGAATTTTTCGATGAAGACCAATTTGGTTTCAAGAAAAGTAAAACAGTAAGATAAGCTAACTAAGCCATGAGATTAATTATAAAGAAAAGAAGAAAAAATGTAGCCCGCCTTCACACGATGAACAGTTGGAAGTCGTTATATGCGACGGTAATGCAAAGAAAGTAATAAATCAAAAGAAGTAGGAAAAGGGTGAGCCTTGTTACCCACGATATTCACTATGTACGTAAATGAAGCAAAGCATGGATAAAAAATTGGAAACAGGAATATACGCGCAGGAAGAAAATAATCAGCAAGAACCAGCCTTGATGATGAGATATCAATTGTGGCTGAGAAGAAGGAAGACATGACGGAAACGCTGAACTCTGGACAAACTAAAATCTAAAGATTAATGCGAAGGAAACCAAAATTAACGTTTGTGAATACCAAGAAGACAGAGTCGTCATTTAACTTGGGAAAGTGGAAGAGTTATGCTTAATGAGATGTAGGATCACTAGTGATGACAAAGGAAAGAAAGATAACACGAACTGAGTAACGCAATCAAAAAAGACATTCTATCTGCAGAAGAGTGTACGATCACCCCAAAACACAAGCATGGAAGTATGGAAGCAATTCGTCAATGAATATATTTTGCTCTTATGTGGCAGTAAAGCTTAGGCTAATACATCAGCAGAACAAGCCGAGATTTGAAGCAATGAAAATGTCTTGCAAACGAAAAATGATGAAGGTAAGATAAATCATCAATGAAAAATTTCTATGAAGAGTTGAAGAGAAAAAAAACATACAATTAATACTCTTCGAAGAAGGGACATGCTGATTGGACACGTTTTGCGTCACAACAGCTATTGAAAAAAAATGGAAAAAATGTGAATACATGCCGAAGAAGCCTTTTCATTCTTTGCTTTGCTAAGTACATACTAAGTTCATTTATATTAATTTCCCAAAATTTAAATCTCTTTACTTTGCGTTTCAATTTGAACAAATCTTTCATCAAGAAATGCAATTCTCGAACCCAATGTTGTGAAAACGAAGGTTATTCTGAGTTTATCTCCGGGTGCTTCATCTCGGTGTTCATCTTTAAAAAGCGTTTACTTTTTTTCTATTTCCCACTACATTATTAGGTGTGAAGTGTGACTCTTCCAAATCACCACGCATACGTCACATCATGGCACAACTTCTCATTTGTGAAGGTGATAATATTCAAACCCTCATGCGCCCACTCGATCGCCGTTTTATTTACGTTATTTACCATTTCAAATTAGCGTTGGGGGAGCGTGGTGGCCTAGTGAGTAGAGTGCTTGGCTACTGATCGAAGGGTCCTGTGTTCAAAACCGGGTGAAGCCTTTGAACGCCCCCGAAGAAAAAATCTTCGGAGTGCCCAGGGAAAGGAACTGGCCCCCCTGGGCCCCTACCATGAATGTGTGAATTTCTCAAGCCTGTGGCTTAGTCCGGGGTGAGGTCTATCCTACCATTCTTCGGGTTGGATCACTGAGAGTGAGAGCGTTAAAACTGTATTCAGGGCCGGCAGAAGGTAGAAGGTGAGCCATGGCTGTAGCGATAAAAAACGATCGGGGAGGGGGATAAATGAGGGAGGGGTGCTAAAATCTAAATAAAAGAGCAATTACTTAAGTAAGGACATCAAAAACGAAGTTACTGAATTTCTAAGGAACGATATCACAGGTAATAATGTTTCGTCAATTAGATTACCCGGGTGTTTTTATATTATATTGGATTGTACTTTAGATCAAGTCACACTGAACATAAGACAAACATCATTAGGTATGTTTGCTGCTTGAAAGAATATCTACTGGCATTTACATTGGTGTCTACATTTTTGGGATTTTTTATATTTGAGAACTCCACCGGCGAGAGTTCAACTCTCTCTTCAAATTGAAGTTCAATCAAAATTTTTTGATCAAAAGAGGTAACACAAATTTCAGACACTATGTACACAGTTTCTCGTCAATCGAAAAGCTATCGACGTTCACGCTCTCATGTGTTATGGTATGATATCGTACATTGCGTTAATCCTGTCAGATAATGTTGACAAATCTTCAAACAAATATTCCACATGCTTTGAAATCTATTAAAAATCTAAAGCAAATTTTCAGTAAACACTGTGAAGATATTTCTTATTACTCCTTAACTCAAACAGTTAAGAGTTGCCGTGATGATTTGGAAGAGCTTCGCACCTAATTATGTATTAGGAAATAGAAAAAGTGAAACATTTTTAAAGATGAACATAGAGATGAAGGAAGCCAAGCACCCGAAGATAAATTCAGAATAACCTTCGTTTTCACAATATTGGGTTCGAGAATTACATTTATTGATGATAGATTTGTTCAAATGGAAACGCAAAGTAAAAAAATTTAAATATTGGGCAATAAATATAAATAAACTTGTTGGTGTTATTTTAGAGAAAGTTGGAGAAAAGTTTGATTTACAAACTAATTTTAGCGACGATGATAATAACATTATAAGAGCAGAGGAATACTGTGGAGATATATCCCTGTTTAGAAATTGATTTTCAAGTGAAAAACTTAAATTAAAAATACACTCTATGTTGAAACAAATTCACGAAAATGGTATGTCCGTTTCGCTCCCAAGCTTAAGTATTTCATTAAAAACATATATAACTTTTCCTACGAGTGTAGTCAGTAGGGAGAGACAATTTTCGGAGTAAAAAAGTTATAAAAAAATATTTACGTTTATCAATGTCGCAAGATCGGCTGCAAAATTTCTATAAAGATTTCTATAAAACATATGCAACAGGCACTTAAATTTTAAAGATATTGTACCTATGATTAGTTCTGTTGAACCTTGGAGAGTGAATTTATAGTTGCAAAATAGTGATTTATATCGCTTTCGTCTTTAATTAAATATTAAAATGTATACAAAATCACTTGCTTTCTGTTAAAACTTGTTTTCTATTTTTCTTGTTTTCTATCTTTTTATTCTATTTACTGTTCAGTATTATGCTGCTGACGACCCTTCCTCTGGCCCTGACTGTTTCCTGTACTTCAACTTTTGCCCCTCTTGTGTGTACTCTTCACATATCTCATTTACGATGCTGAAGTCTTTTTTTCAGCCTAATATTCTCTTCTCATAGTCTCTCGGCACCTCTTTTCATATTGACTCCACCAGGAAGAAAATGTCCTATTAATACAATGTCTTTCATCGATCTTAAGACTCGCGTTGAAGTGTAAGCATAGATAAGTGTTTGAAATAAAATAAATAAAGGCAAGACAATAATCACACCAGGAAGACTTTTTTTACAACGTTTGTCGATGTAACATTCTTTAATGTCCATTTTAGTCATAAAGCATATAGTGAATAAATGAATCATAAAGCGTACTAATAGTATTCAACCGATATGTATATCACCATACTCATCAACAATCAGGCACCACTTTGCAGTAGGTCTGTATTAAACATTTCTGTCCTCTGTCAATGTTTCGCTCCATTAATATGACGGTGTATTAGCAGGAATGAGGCATATCATTATTAGGAGACGAGGTGTATCGTATGAGAGATGGGCATAGACAAGCAACAACGACTCATTAGTCTAAGGATGTCTCATTAAGGGTGGTTTCTGAGACTCTGTCAAAGCTCCTTTGCGTCCAAAAAAAGGCTATGAGCAGAAGACGTGGGTGCCACCATGCAAAATTCTCCCCCGTCTAGATAAATGAGTTCTTCTCAGTTTCCAATAGCATTTAAACATTTATGGGAAACTATCCAGAGCAACTATTGAAAGTAGAAACGGAGCCAGATCTAATATTTTCTGGCACTTTCAAGCATTGATCATTATATTTTTCAAAGATACGATTGATGCGCTTATTTATACATCGAACAGGGCTTGTTACAACTTTCTGCAAACATGAATGTATAAATTGCAAAGAACCCATATATGTAGGACGCTAAGAGGGTATTTAAGGTTTAAAGTTGAGAGCTTCGTGATTGAAAGCTGATATATTCCCTCTTCATTACTTTTCGAAAAGGATCCAGTGCTAAGCTCCCTTCATTAAAATGGCATTAGTTTTGTGCAGATGTGAGCCTCTTTGAAAAGACTCTTCGAAATTAGGCGACTCTCAAATTTCAGCATACGCTTATTAGCTGCACTTCATCTTTACTAGAACCTATTTGAAAAACTCCAGCTTGAAAGAGTATTGATCGCTTTGCACTTCAAACGTCTTTAAATTATTCCGGTAATTTAGGCAAAAAAACTAGTTTTCATTTAACACCTACAAACTCTTTGAGCCTACGCTGATACTTCATTCGTAATTTTTTCTTAAATCTGAATTAATAATAACTATTAAGCAAAATATTTTCTTTACAATCGCCGAAAATTTAGGAAAATTACATAAATTTTGATCAAGGTCATCAACTTAATAATGACATGTTAGCGTCGTTCATATCACAATGAACGTAATATTTATGTATGCAGAGCTTATTTCAATGCCACCAACCTGCTTAAATGGTAATAGTATTCCATTTCTCGTTCGGTTATGATTAATTATGATAGCATATCTGCTAAGGCTTTATTCTCTTTTAAATTTTTAACATATGTTTGACATGGAATTTCGTTCCACAAAACTAGGAATATACCTTGCACTCAGATTATGATCAAAATTGCAACGACAGAGTAAATGTGTCATTGAATCGTGTTTTTTTGTCACGTAACTTACAGACGTCAATAAAGTGAAAATTGTTGTTTTCTCGCTATCAGTCGTCACCCATGTTTGTCCATCATAAAATTCGCTGGTTACTGGAAGAATACGATCAGAGTGCTTTTGAGATAAATAATTTAATTAAGATGCCAAATGTTATTTTTCTTAGGTATTGCTGGAAATTTGTGGAACGAAACTATTTTCAATTGCAGACGGTGACGCGATAATTTAAGATGCATGAATTGGAAATGTTTCGAGCAATAGCTTCGTTGCACAACAAGGCAGAAAGGATCGTTTCGCATCAATTTCAGGAGTAAATAATTTGCTCTTCGGAGTTCAACAACCTCTGAATCACGGAGAAAATGAGGCAATAGAAAAAAAATGAGAAATCGAGATGTAGTTTAAAATGGCGATTGGATGTTCGAGTCGCATTCTGAATCGGAAATTCCTCGAAAGTGTCGGTTTTTTGCCCGACTCTGAGAACGAAGGCCATTTATAGGTGTGGTGCTAAAACCGAGCACTCTGGAGAATCCTTTCCGCACTCTCTTTGCCCTCACGTCTTCTGCTGCCACTACATGCCACTTTCTGCACCCACCCGCTTCGAGCTACCGCGCCCCTCCGCTCGCATCATCCGCTGTCCTCAACGATCAACACACCCGCACGGCCTCAAGGCGGCCGCACCTGACCCACCCGTGCATAATTCATGACTCCCGCGGGAGGGGGGAGTAGAAGGGGGGTCGGCGGTGAGGCAAAGGGTGCCGGAGATTTGAAGCGGGGGTTGCGTTGAAGAGGTCGGCGACGAAGGGCCAGGGGCTCTGAAAAGGGGTAGGCACTCCCTCGATTCATTTATGAGAGGTGTTAAAATTTAATCCGGCGGCCCTTTTACCAGTTAGCGTTCTTATTGTAACGGGCTTCAAAGGTCACATGGCTCTCCAGTCGTAAATCTCAAGTAGTTGCCCATATCTCTTCGAGATTGTTCAAATCTGTTGAAAAAGGGTTTTCCCTCAAAGCTGCCACTAGCCTTTTGACGATGAAAATCCATTGCTTTATCTTGGTTGACTCAATGACTGCAGTCACCAGACCAGGTTTTCATCGCATCTATAATTTCTTTTCCATTCCTAAATTTATGTGCTCTGCGAAATATTTGAAGTTTAAAGGTTTATTTCCAGGAAGGCTTGTAAATGTGTACTAGTAAAAGTATTTTGCATGATTAAATTGGTGGTTGTATTATATTTGATTGGAATACATTCAATAAATTAACTCCACGGCTGTTATCTAGAAAATGAATGAATGATACGGATGGCATTGATTCGTCAACAATATCATTCTATAAAAGCTAACCTTGAACGTTTTATAGTGGCCAACAGAATTTTCTCTTTTATTTCTCTAGCATTTTGCCTGTAGATTTTAACAAAATAGAACTTGTTCGTTCAAGAGTTTTGATGACAGTAACATAGTTACCTCCGACACGAAAATTTTCACTCATTTATTTCATGAAAAAGTAAAATGTCAGCTCTTTTCTTAAATAGAACCATCACTCTGTCATTAATATCCGAGAAAATATGACACGAAACTTTTAAATTAAGAATTGCTGGGAGAGTGTCGTAACAGCTCTTACCAAGATAAAGTATTATGCCCAAGTTACGCTGTGAGTGGCTACACGTACTATTGATGTGTATTACCTTGCACACTTCTATTTTAATTACTTTAAAGGTTCTTGTGTGAGACTTGGCCAGCCGAAGAAGATAACGACCTCAGTGATTTCGTTTGACGCTACTAACTTTTCACGCCATTTCCTGCGGAAAGTAAAATGTAATCAAAGTTTTCTATGAGCAGAATGCTACTAAAGGCCTCTGCAGCACAAAACATTCCCTTTGTGTGACCGAAACTTTGTGTGCAGAATCAAGAAATAGAATGAGTTTCCTCTGATATCCATTCCTAGTATTTTTTTATCAATGACAAGTAATGTTTAAAACCAATTAATAAAAATATACTTATATATGTGTATAATTTGCATTTTTATGCATCTCATTGCTTAAGATTTGTTGACAATACTTCATGTCACTATGGAAGGAATTTCCACCAGTAGGACGAATGGTATCAATATATAACAGTCTGCATGTAAGCAGTAATATGACTTACCGATATAGCGGAGAAAAAGGACAGCGATGCCCTTGATTTTCTTATCGAGGCTATAACTAAATAAGAAAACGCACCGTTATGATGTGTAAAAAAACTGCGGCCATAGATTAGTTTATTCCAATAAGTTTTATAATTTTTGTTTCATGTGAAAAAAAAATAATTTCAATAACAGTTCAGTTCATTCTCAGCAGTTAATTTTTTCCATATGTAATTGCAAAAAATACTTAGACTTGTGCATTTATTAGTACTGGAAGGTTCAAGATGGTAATTTAGGAAATGGCCTCCTTTCACAGCAGCGTTGAAATTAATCTATTGAATTGGTGTGAATTACATTCAGGGAGAGACTTGACATAAGGACTCCTAACTGGTCAAAAATTACCAAAATTATCTCGTTAATATTTTCTAAGCGAGTAGCCCACGATTTGGTAAAATGTGGCATGAACCGGTGCCCTGGGCCGATCATCCTCTCGCATACTATTTTCCGTGATGGTGATGCTGATTCACTCGCTGCACATCTCTCGAATCGTGCACCCACAGTGCCCGCAAGGCTCACTCCAAAGATCGATCGCCGAGAAGCGTATTTGCACGCCGTGGGTGGAATGTATCCGTGCACCGCGCCAACGAAGCGACCTCGCTCCGCACGTCCTACCCAGCACGCGTGCTCGCGGGAGCGTGGCCCCTTGCTGCTGCGGTCAGAGCCGTGCGGGCATGCATGGCAGCATGGTGGCAGGTCCCTCGGCTTCGAGGTTAAGAAACACGGCATTCTTGCCAGGATTCTGACATTAGCTTGGCACTGCAAAATATACAAAAACTCGAACACCAATTTTATTTCTTTAAGTTATCCATTTTGAGCGCACGGCGAATTAGCCTCGGTATTTCTAAGCGATGGTAATTTCTCAGAAAACTTCGTGGGAACTTCAAAATTCGTCAAACGTAAACACCTCCGTGTTTGGCTTTATCTTCGTGCACAGCGGCGCTGTACGCTTGAGGTGACTGCTTTGTGGTACTGTATGTCCGGCAATCGTGAGAATCCATCCCCTTGGTAGCTCCTAAATATTCATAGAAAAGGACGCCTCGGTAGCTAAACTAACTAAAGCACTTGGCCCGAGTCCCCGTATTGGCGAATGATTTTTCCTCTCATGAATTTTCGTCCAGTGATGATTTGTTTCAAAAATGAGTGGAATCGGGCTTAATGATGGAAACTCCATGCACGGTAACGTCTCCGCGATGCTGGTGCTCCTTACCCTTGATTCCGCCTGAAGACGCATCGCCATTGCCATGGCCGAAATCACCTGCGGAGGGGACGTCGTGACGTGACCCGCGCAGGTGATTTCGCATTTGCATTTCGTATTTGCTATTAAAATATTTATGGATTATCGTGTGGTACTTCCGCCATACGCGTCTGTCTAAACGTTACGTCCCGACACTACATTCGCTGTTATATTCTATCCACATTTTACAGCTGTAATTATCAAATAAATTAAAGATTCTTATTAAATAATTCTTACTAAAAAGTATGCTCTGGACATTCATCTTAAACTTTAGCCATTTCAAACTATTGTCAGAAAAATGTTTTTAGGGCTTTTGGCCAGGTTTCTCGCTATCCGGCCCACTGTACGACGCGACGTGACCCGCGCAGAAAAACTGTAAGGCATCCATTCGCGTGTGTATCACGGGTGAAGGAGCTGCACGCGACGTGGTGCTGAGTCGCGATGACTAAGCCATGGCCAGTGGCGCGGTCCAGCGTGTCGAGCGCCATGCCGACGTGGCGGCGTGCGGCACTCGCTCGGTACCCCTTAAGGTCGTTTGAGCGAGATATTTCCCTAGTCATAATGGAGACCGTATTCAAATTTTATTTTTTGATTTCAGCATCTGTAAGAAGTATGAAGTAAATATTGTACTATTAATTGTGCAAAGATATAGTTATATATGACCAAGATTCTCAGTAATTAAATAAATAAAGCTACATAAGTCTCTTAGCCTTAAAGTCTCTAACTTGACTCATTTTTTCACGCCGTGCGGCGGAAAAGTCTTCAAAACAGCAGGGTTTTTTTTGCGATTCTGTAAAAAGTACTGCGGTGAATAGTAGCCTAATTGTTATAAACAGCTGCGAAAACATGTAAACTATATATTGTTATTTTTGGACGAGATCTAGGTGCTAGAAGTTCCTAATTTTTTAAATATTCTCCCTCTGGAGCGCGCAGCCGTAATCTATCCCACGTAAAATAGCTCGTATTTTCAGGAAAATTACTAGAAAAGTAGCTCGGCAAGGGGTTAGTATTTTTATGTCATTATGTCATCTTCGGGAATCCCTTCCCTACGTTAAAGTGACCAGCAACGGTTACGAAACGTCGGGTAACAACACATCTGAATAAGTACGCAGGGTACAACCGAACAACAATGGCAATACTACCTTGAAGGCGCTCGGTGGGACGGTAGGCGTGGAGTCCATCCTCTTCCTTCTTCTCCCTTCCTTGGCGTAATCCCGTCCCCTCTCCGGGGCTGTCCCCGTCTCTTTCTCGGCCGTCCTTCGCTTTGTCGTCCTCCGGCGAGACATTTACCTCTGGCAATTTTTACTCATATGTAACTGCCATTCGGCTTATTTGTTCATCCCGTTGCTTCTTTGCTTTGTAGAACCAATTTACTTACGTTGTCCAAATCACATGAAGTAATAATGCTTATCACTTTTTTCCCTGCTTTTATAGTGTTTTCCCTGTGATTTGGCGGAGAATTTTCATTTATCTGGTCTCCGGAAGTTGCTTTGTCTTAGATGGCCCCGTTTCAGAGTTGAACGCCATGATTTATCTGATTGTAGTCTTGTTTAATCGGGGGGACCGGGCCCTGGACGACCGGTTGCGACTCTGTCGTTTCCTCAATCATAGGATTCGACGTAGCCAACACCCTAGAAAAAATGTTTTGTTTCGCCGCTCGTCAGCCCCCTAGCCTATCTATGACTTTGAGGTCGAGTGCTTCCCTGTCTCTTTTTACCTTCCAACCCTATCCTATTTTCCCTCCTATCCACGCACCCTCTTTTTAACTGTGGTAATAAGCGCGAGCTTGCAGACCCGGGGAGGAGGTGGGTCCCTGCTGGGAGTATCCGCTAATCAATTGTCCTCTTGTGTATTTCTTCTTTTATTTATCGGCTTAGGTGTTTGCTTCAACATTTTATATCTTTAAGACAGCCAGCTGCTCTGTTCATTGTGGCCACTTGCTGCCACTTTTCCTATTCCACATATCCTTTGCTAATTATATCTGTTCCCAGATATCGAACCTTCAGTACCTGGGCGTACCATTCCTGAGTGCAAGGGAAGGAGACGAAGACTGATTCAACAGAGCATACCTCACTAATCACCCTTTTCCTCTCTCAGTCTTCTTTTCCTAGTGAAATGAGATGGCTTTTTGGGAAAGGCAAAGAATCTTGTTTGTATTTTCAGCGTAATATGATTGCCCCAACATAACGATGTTGCGTAATCTCTCCCGTAGCGTAATTTAAAACGCTACATTTTTCGATAATTATATTTTATTCTCGTATATTAAGAGAAAATAACCTGGTATCGCACCAATTCCTCTTGGAAAATCTCTACTCCGCATTTTCGCCACATAACTGATCCACTCAATATGGCTCGCTGCGCATTTTTAATAGCTTCGCTCCTCTTCTGCGCTATCGTATGGCTCCATCTATTCTCTTTATTTAATCTAAGCTCGTACCCGAATCGCTGCTTGTAGAGCTTAGCAGGGGGATATTACGTATTTATTCAGGTTATTTATTATCAACGGGTCCAAATGCCTCCAGTATTAATGGCTAAGGCCACTTCAAAAGCGCTTGCCCGGTCGTATTAGCGGGAAAGGAGATTACCGCTATTCAGAAAATAAAATCCCGGCGCAGAGCCGATAAACAGGGCCTCACCCCACCGCTCACTCACCTCGCCACCCTCCTCACCTGTCACACAAGTCGGCCTCCCCCCCAACCCAGCCCTCCCTCCGCCCCTCCCCCCCCACCCCCCATCAGCTCGCCAGAGTGGGGTGCGGGGGTGGAGAGTAGGTATTCGAATGAGCGGGGAGGAGTGGTGGCGGCAGAGGTTGGGGGCGGAGGCGGCATTCTCGCCTCCTTGGCTCATCCCCGTGCGGACCTCGAGGGATGACGGAGGAAGGAGGTGAATGCCTATCCTGAGTGTCTAGAAAACTGCCCTCCCTCCACTCCCACCGACCCCAAAGTGCTGTTTGTCGGCACCGACAACTATTATCATTTGCGAAGCCTAAGTTAGGGGAGGATTATTTGGAGGGTGGAAGAACATCGGCATGAGCCTACTCTCAGTGGAAGACGACCTAAGGGTCTACTGTCATTATCCAATTCTATCCAACGGATGGAGTGCAGAGCTTGAAGTAGCTACTCTCTGCAAATAAACCAAGTTGGAATTCCGCTGAAATGCCTCCTCCATTGACCCAGGTAGCAAGATTTGTAACGCGCCGGCGGGGCACCAAAATGGTCGAGGGTTCGCATTCCCTCTGATGTTTTGTTTGTCTTAGGATTAGATCTCAGGTCAGACGTTACCAGCAGGAGCACCGATGACCCGAAAGTAGTAGGTGCTAATGAAAGTCTGCGTCACTTCCCGGATTGGAACTTTGAAATGGCAAGGTCACCACACCCATAGGCCAGTGGAACCTCTGGGATTTTCAATATCCACAAATTACATTTAGAATCATCACCAGTGGGTTTTGCGGGATTTGCTTTGACAAAATGCTTAAAACAAAAAGAGAAATACATTTATGAATCAGGTAACAACAAGGACTGGGGAATAATGTTTCGTGTTCCGTTATTTGAGCTATAAAAATGAATGATGAATGGGAACAATAATTCATGTATCTCGTTGATCGATAGTTTCTCTTTCTCTCTTCATTTGTCAGTGATATGACGGAGACCCGGTTTTATACTATCTGTATAAAATGTTTATAGCTTGAAAACAGAAGCTAATACGTTCTCCAATCCACGAAATTCATGTCAACTAACCGACAGTCTGGTTTAATACACAAAACTCAGTTCAAACCTCTCAGGTAACATGACACAGAAAGTTAACGCGAAGACTTACGTCATATAGCGGTTAATTTTAAGAACGCATCAAAAGTCGTTACCTCAGTTCGGCTGTGGGGCGGGGAAGAGAGGTGCCGGAGGGATTTATAATCACCAGGAGGAGAGGTCATCTCCTTCCTTCACCCGAGTGCTACGCTACCGACACGAGAAAAGATAAGCGATATCGATGTCGGGAGACAACTCTGGTCGAGTACCAGCAGTCCTTGATCCGTATCTTTGCTTTCATTCACCTGCGCATTTTCCGCACTCGGCATCAGCACATTTAAGATTCTTCCGTTTGTAAAGATGCACAAGCATACGTCACCATTGATTCCGTCTGCTATGTAGTAGTTTCATTTCATCTGCTTTGAGGACAGTCTTCATGAATTCATTCTGCTGCATGCTTTTACCTATAAATGATACAATATTCTCTTTTATCGCAGGCTTTCCCGGCGTATTGTATTGTGGAAGGTTATTCGGGATTTCCACCGGGTCAGGTTCTCCATTACGGCCGACGTTTCGATGAACGAGTCTTCCATCGTCATCGGGGCATCTTCATCAGTGACATGCCCTGATGACGATGGACGACTCCTTCATCGAAACGTCGGCCGTAATGGAGGACCTGACCCGGTGGAAATCCCGAATAACGTTCCACAATATTCTCTTTGGTTGTATCACCTTTTTATTCAAGCTTTTACGATTTGATAGAAATCTGTTTAAATCTAATTCATGGGAAGAATGCAAATGATATAGATAGGCTTTGGGTGGAAAACTGATTAAAGTGAACGGGCGCAATAAAATGCCCCAATATGACAACTTTCCGGTGACAGCCACCATCTTCATGGAGGATTAGAATCCAGTGGCAATTAACTGGGTGACTCCCAGATGTTAACTGCGCAGATACGACAAATCCATTTCAGAAAACGAAGGCGGTTAACTACTCTCGAAGAAGGAAAATATTAAAATCGCTCGCTGCCCGTGGTAGATAACGAATACATTCGGGTTCAACTTTCCCCACTGCTCCAGTTACTCCACAGCCGCGAGGCTCTCGAGGCTGAGTTAACGCAAGCGCGATACGGGAGAGTGGAGGAATTGACGGGTGGGGTTGCGGAGGCAAAAGGGGGGGAGGAAAGGGGTGGGGTGGGAGGAGAGCGATAGATTCATGTAATGTGCGAGATTGGGATCCCGAGTGTCGAAGGGCTGGAAAAGCCATATTAATGCCTGCTCCAGTGTTGTTGTTTCGCTCGCTTTGTTCTCTTCCCGCGCATTCGTACTCGACCAATACTATCGTCTATTTCAAAAAATTCATCCCTCTCCTACTGTTCACATTGACCGGCACGTTTCCATGAATTGTCACCACCCACCAAGTACTAAATCTTTCCATTCCGGTACCCACCCCGTCCCTACACCCGCTTCCCCCACGAAACCCAATCAAATGTATACAGCAGTATTCCGATTGATATTTTATCTTCCCTCTCCTATGCCACACCATTGACACTATAAATTCTCATGCAACGTATCGGAGCCTATAGCCTTCCTGGCCAGAAAGTTCAAAACCACGTGACTGATTTGTATGGAGCAGTATGACGTAGTCAATCAAGTGAAATATGTTTGGTGCCATGAATTTCTCATACACTGTAACAAATGCAACAGGGTAACAACGAAATCTACAGAAGTAAGCAGTGTAACGATGTATACATATATATCATGGCCTCTGCTATAGGCTTAGTGCCTCTTCAGGGTTCGGATGCGGTTCTCTGTGAAAAGGCGAGGTCCTTGCCGACCACGCGGCGGGGATGGCAATGGCCCGGCATTCGCCCAAGGAGGTAGGAAAACCCACTAAACCTCCGTCAGGCCGTGAAGAACTGGGCGGGTGCCATATAGAATAAGACACTAAAATTAAAATTAGATTTTTGCTAATTCTATTAATTATATTAATAGAATTAACACAGGAAACAAAAATTCGATTGGTGCCACATTTATGGGGGAAAAGCAAACGCCAGCTCCCATTTCTGTGGGGGGTTCGGGTTGGTGAAATGGCGAGAGCACTAGCTTGCCATCACATGGGTTCAAATCCCGACAGAGGCGGATATTTTTTAGAAGAAACTCGACCCCTACTTTGGTGTTTTGTGAAGGGCACTTCAAGTACAGTATTCTGTCTGTCGGATGAGACGTTAAACCGTGGTCCCCTTGGCTTTCGTCAAGAGTACCTCGTTAAGTTCCGTTAAACCCTTCCGCTCTCCAACCCCATTCCCTAATGATCCTTCCCCTACATACCTACCCACCTGACCTCAATGGCGCAGATGACCTCGGTTGTCGGTCGCTTTCCCCAAATAACCAACTAATCCTTTCGCTGTAGCTGTTCAGGTGCGAAAGGAGACAAACGCGAGACGCACATTGCTGGATATCTGCGATCAAACATTTCGGTGAAAGACCCTCATTAAATTTTCCCATTCCCTTCCCCCCTTTCCCCATGCCCCGTTCCATTCCCTCTCGCCTGTCCCCTCTCCCCCCCCCCCCCAAGCCCAACCCCCTCCTGCTCAACTCTCACTTCCCCTCCTCACCTCCCCTTCTCACCCCGATGCACTCCATTCCAGAAGGTGAGTGAGTGTGCCGCTGAAATGGCCACGCAGAGCGCTCGAGTGTTCTCTCCTTTCTTCGGGAATCAGTGCCGTTTTGAGTCTGGTAGCCTCAGGTGGCGAGAGAGAAGGCGAGATCAATTCTACATTGAGTGGGATTTCAGGTATAGTAAGTCCCTCTTCTCATTGCGGATCGTTGCTTGGACGTAGGCGCATGGACATATTTCAATGATATATCTAAGCATTGATGAACTGTTTTAGCGAAGACATGAAATGTTATAGATATCTACATCTACAAAATACCCTGCAAGCCACCCAAAGAGTGTGTGGCAGGGGGTTATTAGTCACCAACATGCATTTAACTAAAACCAAAAGTTAGTGTAACTACGACTATTGATGCATTAGCATGAACCGCTAAAGCTTGTCAGGAGGCGAAGCCTCACAAGCATGCACTACACTATAGATATGCTACCAATGTTAGAGGGACCGTTAGTATTGATGTATATTGCAACTACCTAAACGGACAGAGATTCAACAATTACGCTAAATAGACGCACAGCGTACTGTAATTACTAGGCAGCAGATAAGGACACAAGTATTCTTGAGTACTACTACTACTAACATAAGAGTACTGCACCACACTGATATGTTGGAAACGAGTATCCATGGTCCAAAATAGGATGATAGGAACTTCATGCAGGGTTTATGTAATGAATAAGTGCTTTTTATACATTGATTGGAGTAGATATATTACATTGAAACACGTAAAAAAGATACAAAAAATTGGACTTTTCGACGGTCAAGGTGTCATCGTCGGCGGTAGAATAATCAATAAGGTAATTATCCTACCACCGAAGATGATGGCTTGACCGTCGAAACGTCCATTTTTTTGTAAGGGTCCTTTTACGTGTTTCAATGTTTTCCATGTGTATCGATAATATGTGTATCGACAGCACATCGGATATTAGCTTAAATAAATTATTATTAGGTGCAAGTAATAGTATAAAAACACGGACGTCATTTTTTCGAACATGGAAGGGAAAAGAAAAACTTGAAAAAGGCAAAAAAAATTGAATCCGAAAAAAGAATAAATAAGAAGTTTTAAAATAAATAGTCTCAGAGTTCATTTAAACCTTGATTGAGTGAGTGAAGGTGATGCCTTACCTTGGCAGACGTACGACGTTGGAGACTCTCCGGGATGAATACGGCTAAGGATAAACACTACTCTTCTTTTTTTCCCAGTCTTCATATTTTGTGGATGGGTTATTGTCAATAAATCTAGGCGTCGTTGTTGCTGAAATGAAGATTCCATTTTTAATCTTGGTTAATACTCTTAGGGGTAACTTAAACAAGTCAATTGCAAAATATTGTCTTTAGTATAGTTATTTCAACTGGTTATGAAGAAGTATTTTGGCATTAACACGCAAGGATTGACAATTCAAATTCTCTGATCAAAAGTAAAAATATTATACAATCAATTTAATATTGTCATTCGTATTCTCAGGTAGAATCATAGGTTTGATCAGACAAAACACATACTTCAAGAACCTATTTTGCGGCTCTATTGTATCCTCTTAGTGGGCATTATTCCTGGCTCCCGTCATACCTTCCACAAATGTCTATTCTTTTTAATCCCTCTGCCTCCATTCTTAATTCCGTCATGGATTTACTGCCTACCTAGCATTCTTAATTCGGTTCAATCTTTTAAGTCTTTTCATGTCATGTCACCTCCTTCATCCACTTTTTCTGCATAACTCACGCTTCCCGAAAGGCATTTCCTCAGTGAAACTCCTTTTTCTTTCCGTCCAACTTCTCCAATTGTCAACAAACTTCCTTCTCGAATTCTACCAAGGTATTTTCATCTCTCTTTCTTGCTGTCTAGATTTCTATGCTGTATCAAACTGTTTAAGGATCAAACTGCCTCCAAATCGTTTTACCTTTCATGATTGTTATTTAATTAGCTATTTGTTATTATTAGGTTCCTATTCCTCTGCTATGTATCTAATTAATCACTAAAATTGTTAAAAATCACTTAAGAGCAATGTATAAATAAATTATTATCTCCATATGCCAAAACCTGTACCATAACCTCTTCAAAGTCTTAGTTCATTCCGGTCCTTAATCCTACAATCGCTGGCTGCTCTGAGTTTGCCATGAAAATCATCAAAGAATATACCTTATCCAACACTTTACGCCTTTTTTATTTGTTATTTTTCTCAGCTTACTTTGCCAAACCAATTTTCGAAATCTGCAAAGTATTTTAAAAGATCTTTAATTAATCCAGTTCCTTTGCATTTAATAACTCTGTACGGAAATTGTGGCACTGGGGTCCCATAGACCTAAATTTGTTGCCAGAGCAATCGAATATCTTCTTGTCCATCCTTATGCTGATTATTTTGAACTGCATATGCTGCAAAGAAATATTTAACTTATTACTCTTTTATTTTCCTCAAGTTTGACTAAGTTTTTCTTTATTGAGAAATGAGTTAAATGAAGTTATCAAAATTATAGCTTAGCCATGACCTCTAGGGTGATTCGAAAAAAATGATTTTTTTTTATTCCGGAAACCCATTAGCTCACGAAAGTTGGAGTTTGGTATCCTAAATACAGGAAAAATTTTGAAGAAATTCTAATTTTACATCTTAAGTTCACGCATTTAGCTTAAAGTTTGATATAAATTATCAGAAACTGAAATTTTGTTGGTACAAATATTATAATTATTATTTTTTTACGAAACAACCATAAAATGGCAGTTTATAGCATGGTTTCAACCACAAATTTTTTTTAATAACTCTTACTCTTTATCTCGCGCATAACCCCTTAAATTTGAATAAAATCACCTTATAAATAAAAAATATTTATCTATGATAACATATCATTGTTCTTGTCTGTTCTCATAGTGGGATGCAGTAGTTCAAGCATACCATTGCAAAGGATGGCCAAGTTTAACCTCAAGATAACGTAACACAATTTTTACATCCCGTGTTTGTCGCTGTTCCATCACAACCAATTGCAACAAGCTGAACACAGTCAAAGTTTTTACTCTCTAAATAGCACAAAATGCTTTTGGCTATTTCGCTTCCAGTGCCACTTTGGTGTGTTGAATGTCCCATATACTTTTCACCAGGCTCTTGAACCAAACTGAAATGCTCCTCTTTCTTCAATCTTCGATACATTTTCTACCATTTCTTTCTTGATAATAAGTGTTGTTTTTTCGCCCGTCGAAATATACTCCTCATGTATTTGCATTTGGATTTTCAGTTTGTTAATAATCTTGATTTTTTTGTTTTTCTCGTCTGACCTTGCTCTTATCTATTACAGGGGACAAATCTCCTTCATTTATCATGCCCTCGTCTTTTAAAAGATAGGAGGCAATAGCGGCTGTGGCTCTATCAGTTAATCCGTATCTATCACTTATTAACGCAGTTGCAGGAAGTTTAATGCGCATCTGAGATGTTGACGGTGAACTTTCTCAATTCGCTATGACTCTCGATTTGGGTATTTTGGGCAGAATTTATTAGAGTATCTCCTTCACTAACTTTCACAACAATCTCTTTTTTAATATGCATATGCTTTCTTTCATCTCTTTTTACTATCATATTAGTCTCTATCTAAACTGCCAATAAATATCAACCGGCTATTTTGCTGGTCGTACATGAACTCTCTCTCAATAATAGGGATCTTCTTTTCTTTATCACATTTACATTCCATAATTACTCTACAGCCACAAGAGATATGCTTCTTACCTCACAAGCACGTAAGATCGTAAGCACGTAATAAAAAAGCTTGGATTTTGTCTCAGTGGTAAACTGATTGAGTTTTGGTTTGAAGTTAAGTTTCTCTTTATCACGACTAAACGACTTTCTGTAAGTGTAGTATTTATCATGGTAATCCTTAATTTATTTTAAAATACGTTCACGACTCACCGTTGTTATAGTAGCTTTACAGTAAACTTACTCTACTTGAGCAGCAGCGCAACGAGATATCTCGGAAAAAAATAAGTTTTTCACAGATTTTGATATATCTGCAATGCAAGCCAACAATACATCTTCACATGTGGGTAAAACACTTTGACTTAAAAATTTTGGTGCACTGAAAAATGGACAAACACTTAACCGTTTAGTAGTTTTGGGAGGACCTTTTTTATCATTAGGGGACCACTATAAAAACCTTACCAAGTATGACACTAACAGCCAAACATACCCCACTGTTACGTTCACTCACAAACGGACGATGCTTCTTCGAGTAAATCTTACCGACAACTGAGTGAGAGTAGAGCGCGTGCGGTATGATTTCATGTCCAAACCAGAGGTTCTAGTCTAGACTAGTTTACTCCCTGTCGAGACAAATCGGCGAAGCAATGCGACAGCGCCAGCTCATCGCTTGCCGCTCAGCGCTCGCATCTCAGCCCTCGACCAATGCATAATCGTCGTTTTAGCATATATATTTAACATCACATTTACCAGTACTTCAACAGCAGACTTAGAATGATTTCCTCGCTCAATAGTATAATGATTTTACCTAACATATGATTATATGTCGTTTTAAAAGCGCTCCCAAAACATTTATTTTTTGCTATTTTAGCCAAATTTAGGGCTTATGCGCGCGCGGTGGTTTGCAAAAGAGATAAAACTTTTTTGGTGCTAGAACAATGGTATCAACTGCCATTTTATGGCTGTTTCGTAAAAGTAAAACCAAAAATTTTAAAAATATATATTTTTTACAAAATATCAGTTTTTGACAATTATTTTCAAACTTTAAGCCAAATGTGCGAACTGAATATGTCAACTTTGAATTTATTTATTATTTTTCCTATATTTAGGATACCAAACTTCAAATTTTGAGTACTAATGGGATTCCGAAATAAAAAAATAGTTTTTTTCGAACCACCCTAAATTGACCTAATCACTGCTCCAAATGTGCCAAAAATATTGATTGCTACGATTTTTTCGAAAGCTAGTGGTAATTTTCCAGTGATATAATTTGATCCAAGTACCTTTTTCGCCTTTTTTCTAATAGAATTACTGGTGTTTCGTCGTCTTACATTTCTGGCGCGGAGCCAGCTGCGTCACATTCTTTTTCTATTACTAAGAATTCTGATGCACTATTTTTTATCCTTGAGTCTTCACACTTTTCTACCCACCTATTCTGTATTATTCTGTCGGATGAAACATTTTATTCTCAGCTTCAAATAGTGGATACATTTTTACCTTTTCGTATTTCAAAGCAGTTCTTTGATCTTTATGTGATCTCCCACCTTATTCTGTCTCTTAAGAACGGGTTTCGTAACAGTTCTTAGCACAATTTTTACACCGACCTTTATGATTACCTCTTCTTTTATGATTTATTTCAGTGATTAACTAATTATACGCACATCGGAATTTAAAATTAATTCCCTTACTCTTATTTATCTCTAACTCCGCATCTCCTGTTATGCAAGGCTTACGAACTTATTTCCTACGCCCTTATCTTCATTCTAAATTTGCCCAAAGGGTTGCTGAAATTCCCCTTTTTCTGATCCCGTCCAAGTTTTAGCAATCTGCTTTCGACTCATAACACTTCTTTTAATTCCAGTGAATGTGATGCCTAGCTTTTATTTGTAGGAACATACAATATGCCGTAGATAAAGCTTATGATTAGGGATAAATGTAGTTTATTTGCTGCAGTGTAAAACTTTATTACTTGCTAAGCTTTTTGGGTCACAAAGTCATCATTATGACACCATGCATCATTCAAACAATTCCGTTGAGCTATATTTATATATTTAGGTGTTTATCAGCAGTGAGGAATGAGAGAGCCAATTGAGGAGATGGGGTTGAACAGCAATTGTATATACTAGGGTTGTGGTTGGGAAAGGAGTGTGTGGGTTAACAAAGGAGGCGGTCAAGTTTGTAGCAGGTTAATGTTACGGCTGGGTAAATGGCTGCGGTGACCCAGAGAGCTCCTCACCACTGCCACCTACTGATGGTCTAACG
This sequence comes from Pyrrhosoma nymphula, assembly GCA_963573305.1. Lineage (NCBI taxonomy): Eukaryota > Metazoa > Arthropoda > Insecta > Odonata > Coenagrionidae > Pyrrhosoma > Pyrrhosoma nymphula. Next base: position 76,893,326 of record OY754332.1, on the reverse strand, counting down.
AGTGTTTTTGAGCAACATAAAAAGATGGTTAATCGACGAAAATATTCTTCTCTGAATCAGTTACGCAGTTATTTCGAAAAAAATTAAAGTACGCACCTTTCTTCACCAACACTTTACCTAAAAAAGCGTACAGGCGGCCAAGAAGAGGCTCCCCAATCCGAATATTTTGGCATAAAACACAAGTGAATTTATTTAAGATTTAAGTCTTTCCCGGCGAATGCTTAGGATTAAAAGTTCTCGGGCTTCCAGCCGGGTAATAGTGTAACCCTGCACCGACATTTCAATGGCGTAGTCTGCCATTGTCTTCAGGGTTAATGATTTTTGCCAGAGTTGTCATATATTTATAGTGTCACATTTTGATTAGGTTTTTCCTGATTCGTCAGTTTTTCCCGCCTTTCTTTAAGGCGGGAAAGGTGGGAAAAAACTAACGAATCAGGAAAAACATAATCATAATGTGACACTATAAATATATGACAATTCAGGAAAAAATCATTAACCCTGATGACGATGGTAGACTACGCCATTGAAACGTCGGTGCAGTTTAACACCATTACCCGGCTGGAAACCCGAGAACTATTCATCACAAGTGAATTTCATTGACGAGGTTAATTTAGTTTAGTCAACAGGAGATTATTTATTTATTTATTTGTCCCTCGTATAAGGCCATGTACATAAAGGTAAATATTACAGAAATTCAAAACGAGGGACATAGGTTCCCCTTAGGATAGCATCCTGTTTGGGGTTAACCGACTCTTCTTTATCTAACAAAATTACATCAATGTACAAAATAACCAAACAAATCAGTCACTGTGCAAATTACAAATCAATTTACGAAAATTATTAGTGGATACAAAAAATATAAACAATAAGAAAATGAAAATGGAAAAAACATTCATAATCCCGGAACACACAACAGAATCTGATTAGGTTCACTGAAATTTACAAAGATAGTTATAGTTTTATGTAATTTTGATACATAAATAATGTAACGTGAGCCTTTTGCATGAAAAGAATCTAAAGTGAATTAATTAAAAGCAAGCAATACATGGACAATACAAAATAAAATAACACTTTATCACTCTATCCAAACAAAAGACCTTTACTCAATACTTTTAAACAAATATTCCACCTCCTTGATCTCGAATAACCAATTCCTTAACGAGTTCAATACAAGTTCCTTCTATATCAATACAAGTTATATTCAAAGGTAGGGAAACAAAGAATTTAGGGCCAAGATAAAGAAATGATTGGCAAAACATTACATTTTTTAGTTCAGGTATAACAATATTATAATTTCCAGTTTTTACAGACTCTGGGTTTTTCATGTTCTCCACCACAGTTTTAAAAATTGGTAATATCTTAAAAACAAACAAATGCCTCAGGAGTAGAATATTCAACTTTTTAAATATAGGAAAGGAATGCGTCGTGGTTGAGGCTCGCTTCATTACCCTTAACACCCTTTTTGTGATGCCAGTAGTGGATTTATATGTGGAGTAAGCTCCTCCCCAGCACAGAATTCCATACTGTAGAGTTCACAAGTGCATAATAAACGATCTAGAGCACTGCTAATGGGATAATGGACAAATGTATCTCAATAGATAGAATTTTCTAGTGACGGAGATACATTCTAATTTTAATTTATTTATGTGGCTTTTCCAATTACAGTGCTGGTCAATGTAAATTCCTAGATAATTTATGTCACTGACTTGCTCAATTTTGGTGTATTCATCACAGGATAGGGAATTGCCATTGCAACATAGGTCACATCGAAGAAAAATTTATTTTGTTCTACTTTCATACGTTGTAGACTAAACAATACGTGATTCTTTTGATTTATCAGATTCATGGAGTTATTATGAAACCAGCAATTCAGCTTGTTTTCCAGGCCTTGCATCTGTATATGCAAATTGTGTATACTACTAGCAGGATAATATAAGGCTGTGTTATCAGCAAAAGAAGTCAGCTAGCCATTAAGACATCCATTGCACACATTGTTCACATAAATTAAAAATAAAATGGGACCCAGAACTGAGCCCAGCGGTACTCCACAGGTGAGATGTGTCTTTCGACTATATCGCTTGTAAATCCACACACACTTATACCTATAGCTAAGATAGCTTTGAAACCAGTTATATGGAACCCCTCTTACACCAGCTTGTCACAATCTTCGTAGTAGCATTTTATGGCTGACAGAATCAAATGTTTTTGTTTTTATCTATAAGCATATAAATTTCTACCAAATATACTAAATTAACCTGGTCAACAAACAATTAGGGAATATATCCATTCATTATTAATTCCATGTCGAATCAGTTTCCTCTGACCCCATAAAAGTCACCAGGCAAGTGAAGACATCACAGACGGATCCAAGTGTACTCAGGTACACGAGGAATTCATTTAGTGTTAGTATTTATAATCTTCTTTAAGAATTTGCTCACCATCAAAAATCCAAAAGTGCAAAAATGAGTGCGGTCCCCTGTTAGTCGAAAAGAAAAACGATGATCAAAAAAGGATAATCTCTTAATCATACGAAGACAATGACTGACAGGTTATTGAGCTACTCACAAAATGCACAAGCATGGAAAATCTGTTCGGCCTACCTATAGCCATACGGCACAAGCCATAAAGGACTTAACGATCTTTCCCGGAGGTTGGTGCAGTTTTTCGTCCAAAAGTGAGTTTACAGCTCCATTAAATAGGCCACACACCTGTCTAAGCTTTTTTGGTCGTTAAACCCAAATTAGTTTCATTCAACTTCGCCCATTTGTCTACCTCTGTTTAAAATCCCACAACTATAGATTTATCGAGGCAGCTGTCACAAAAATCAAGGTTTGGCCATATCAACTTCATTATCAGGCAACTGGTCTTTGGAGATCTGAGCTTTGCAAATAAAATTTCTAAATGACTGTAATATGATAAAAAGGCAAACGGCATTTGCTCCCAGCGCTAACCTAAATTTTTATGAGCGGTTCGAAATAATTCTCTCCCAATGCCTAGTTCACACAGTCACGCAATGCGGTTCATTGGTTAAGGAGTGCACACTGTAACTTGGGCTGCTGGAAACGGAAGTATACCCAAGTGGAATGTGTTTTGAAATACGTCTGAACTCATATCAACCATTAGTTTATTTCACCAGTGGGAAATAAAGAGATAGGTCCCAACTTCAGTCATCAATCCGAAGATTGGTTAGCAGCCACTCTCCCCTCCATTCTCTTCATCAGCTGACCTCACCTTCTTACAGCTAACTAGCCCTTCGGTGACATCTCTCATTTAATTATTCGCCCGAGGACCTACCCCCACTGCACTACTTCCTTCTGGATGACTCCCAGTCTCTTAAACGGAGTGCTTCAGATGTTTCGAATGTGTTCTCGGGAGTGATTAATGACAAATCGGAGGGCTGAGGCCGCCGGGGGGGCAAAGGTCAAGTGGGTTGGAAGACACGGATGGGCCAGGGAGGGGGGATGGTGCCGTTTGGAGCAAGCCGGATGATGGAATAGGGAATAAGGCGGGGAGCGGGATCACGTCCCAGACCCTGTGCCTTATTGAAAGTGGTGTTTCCTGTCGCGCACCCAGGGACTGTGGGGTTTGTGACTGAGAGATTGGGCGGGTGGAGAAGGGGGAGGGTGTGATAGGCGGGGGGGGGAGGCGGGGAGGGCGTGAAGGGAATTCTCGGGGGACGAAGAGGCGGGAACGCAAAAATCCTTGGGTTGACTCCCAAAGCACGTCTCTTGCACTGAGTGCTTTAGACTTCATCGTTTCATGTGCGTGGGAGGACTCGGGATGGGGACGGGTGGTTGTGCCTGGAAATGTGGGCGTGGTCCTTGGCCTGGCTGGGAGGTGGGGGGGGGGCGCAAGGGGGAGGGGAAGGAGATCGCGAGGAGGAGACGACGAGGAGGCAGATTGGGGGGTAGCGCTGGACTCACGGGGGGGAGACTTAACAGCGTGCAGACCAACTTCCAGGGGTGAGTCGTGTCCTCATTAAGAACACTCCGTGGCCGCGTGCCAGGGAGGAACGTTGAGAAAATTCCCCCAGTACTCCCACGACGACATTAGTACTTTATTGCGATTTGCATCTAGAAATAGTGCATGTTATTCATGAGACTAGGAGGGACTATCCCGCGTTATTCACGGTCGGGAAAACATGAATATTTCTTCCTCGTTTCACGTTGCTTGCTAAAAAGTTCCAAATATAAATTTTATTGGTAAAAATATAGCTTTAATTGTACTTTCATCTAAGCTAGCGATCTTTGTCTAATAGGATGAACTGTGAGGAGGAAAACTTACCTGATGATTGATTCGCGGGATTTTTAACTTCAACGTAATTATTATTATCTTCACCCGCTTTCGTTAAAAGGATTATTGATTGATTTTACAGCGTGAGATGGAGTCATTCGAGCGAAAACTGATCCGGAACGACAAATATTTAAGAAATATGCTGCTGAGAGGTTTGAGCTTTCAAAGTGTCGTGGCAGATATTCCTCTACGATTATGAGAAGAAATGGATAGCCGACTGCAAGTACGAACTGTAGGACTGCCTGGCCCCACACTTCCATCTCCAAGGAAGCCATTATTTATTCATTCCGTGTGGTGACCAACAATGTCTACTTGATAGATTAGTGAGAATGTGTCAAGAGAGTCCGAGCACAGAAAACTGTCATGCAAGAAACTAAAGCAGAATTCATGTCAATTTTTCAACCAAACATACGTGTGTCACCTATATTTGCACATTTAAATTTGGAAAAAAAACTGAAACCACCATGGTGAAAACATGTATGGATAACCATAAATGTTTCTTTAACTGAAGATTTCTTCATTTCAGTTTTGATTCTAAGGCTTTCATTCGCGTGAATGTATCTATTGGCGGCTTCAGTTTCTCCACCCATTTCACTTCAATGTCAGCCAGCCCACTCTTTCGCTTATGACACCAGCAGAACGGCTGGAAAAAACTGTCACCAGTAGACATTCGGGTGGACCGGGCCCTGGACGACCGGTTGCGACTCCGTCGTCTCCTCATTAATAGGACTCGATTTAGCAAACACCCTAGAAGAAATGTTGTTTCGCGTTTCTTTTTTGCCCCTTAGCCTATTCATGGCTCTGGGGTCGAAAGCTCCCCTTTCCCCTACCCTTCTCACCCATCCTTGTTTCCTACCTATTCCCGCAGCCCTTCCATACCCTCGGCGATGAGCTGACGCTCGCAGGCCAGGGGAGGGGTGGTACCCTGCGCGGAGGACCCGCTTAACACTTGTCACCAGTGGAGAATCTACGGCCCGGCTGGACGACGGGTGGCGACTCTGATTCTTTCTTACTCATAGAATGAATCTTAGCCAATGTAGAATAAAAAATGCTTGTTTCGCGTTTCGGTTTAAGCCTCTTTGGCTATTCATGTCACTGGGGCCGAGAGCTGCCCAATGGGCAGTGCCCATTCCCATACCCTTCCTACCTATCCTTCTTTCCTTCCTATTCCCGTAGCCCTTCTTTCCATGGTCATAGGCGAGAGCCTGATACCGGGGGAAGGGTGGTGCCCGCGCGGAAGACCCGCTAACCAGGTGTCACCCGTGGACATCACCTGCCCGAGATTCATTCAATTTTAGATATATTTTTTATCACCGTTGCAACCTTTCATTGACTAATGCTATGGTTGTGAGTAATGGGGAAACTGCCCATTTCATTAGGTGTAATAAGCCTCTTACATGATTCACGAGTGAAAAATAATAAGTTTTCACAGGAGAGTAAGCAATTAATTGCTTTCAGCTGAAACTGTTGCATGTTTGCGTAAAAGTTTATAGTATATATAATTGTCATGTATCTTATGGGAGATTTACACTTGTCAAGAGAATATAATATTTAACGGGTCCTTCTGCCAAGCACGTAGGTTTTTGGTCATCGTTTCGCTTCCATCGACAATAATTGAGATCGCCATAGGATGCGCGCTGTTCCTTCCCTTATCCCTTTTGCAGGGATCTTACGGACGGTGGATCGACCCTGAATACGAAAGCTCTGGTGGAAAGGATTCTACGCTTTCGAGAGAATAGGATTGGTTTGGTGGTTAGACTACTTGTTTCCCATCATGAGGTTCCGAGTTTTAATACCACCATTGGTGGTTTTTTTCTTAGCATTTAAATTCCTATTTGAGTACCATATGGGAAGTACAAATAGAGCAGTTCTCCTTCCGTCAAAAGGAACGAAAATGAGTTGACCACTTGGCACCTTTCCCTAACAGTTGCCCCATTCCAACTGCGAGTTTCTTTAGCATCGTCTTCCTCCTATCTTTCCACCTTAAATGGCTCAAATGGCATCCGTTTTCGGTCGGCTACATCAATAATATTGAATAAATAACCAAGGACATGCGGAGGGAAAAACTGAATATGGATCGGGAGCTTCCCCCTCTCGTAAGGGCCAAGAGGCATATCACGTCACGCGCATAATATAATTTTCCGCTTCTGCCGCTTGAATTGCAAATTTTCTTTCTACTTTTACGAAATATCTCGTATTCGCTATAGTCCAATTCAGGCCGAAGGAAAAAATATGCAAATGTGCCATTTTCAAGAACATCTCTATGTTTCCTCAATAAAGAGATGATCAGAGTATTGTGATTTAGCGTCACACTCTTTAGGCACTTTTTATAACACACACTTTGGGCACAGCAAAGGTCATGCGAGGGGTTCCGGCATTACATTGTAAAGAATATATTTGCAACAAAAATTCTATCATAATAGAAAATTATTTATGGTGGGAATGGCCAATTTTCACCATAAAGCCACATCTATACGCATAATACTTTTATCGGAAGTCATACCAGACAACAACAATGGAGGACTTTAATGAACTATCGGCCTTCATCAGTATAGGGTAAACCGTACAGTTTTTGTCCACGTGGTATTTTGAAGAGCATAGTAAGAGTACAGTTGGACAATGTTAACAATAATGACTATTGTAAATTTTGCTATCATTATTGTACATTTTTCCAACTGCACTATGCACTTCAAAATACCATGTGGTCAATAAATGTACGGTTTACCCTATCACTTATAATCATATTCTCAGTGGCCTAAATAAAATACCTTGTTCGAGCTGAATGAAGTTAAGGTGCGTTTTTCTATTATTTATTATGCTTGTGTGTATCGTAGTTTCTCCACCAGAGGCATTTACCGCCTCATTTGCAGTGATAGGTACGTATTTGTCTTTGGAAACTTCGCAGCCCAAAAATCGGTCCCCGGATTGATTCACGCCGCAGAGATAACCCGAGCAGAGCTTCTTACCGTCGCAAGAGGGTGGCCTGTCCTCGGGAAGTCACTCATTACAGTCGTTGAGGACGCGCTTGTTGTCCCGGCAAGTGCACCCGGTCGGAAGAGCAATATACTCTCCGTGGCCGGGAGCAAAATTAATCCACACGATGGAGTTAGGCGAGTCGATGCGTTCGGTGTGGAGTTGGCGGTGATGTGAGCGGGACGGCGGGTAGGTGTTCCCGGAGCAAGGCTTAAGAGCGATCGGGGCGCGGCGGGTTGTAATTGCTTGGGGAACCTCCGTGGTGAACGGACGAGTGCTGGAGAAGCTCAAACTCATTGAACATCGGAGTTACTGAGTGTTATGAGTTCTCCTTTTATTAGTTTGGCTCTCGGCCACAAATACGACCGAAAAACTCTTTCACCGCAGATGCCAAAAACTCAATACGAAAGTTCTTCGAAACTATTGTGTATCCCTTTTGAGTTATGATTCTCCCGGTTTCGAAAGAGATACATTGCGTATTGGGTGACCGTTCTCTCTGAATCCTCCGCACGCGGCCAACCAACACTCAAGAATATGGAGGCTTACGCGAGAAAGTCTTCACCCTGCCAGTATGACGCCTTTGCCAATTCTGCTTTTAATTTCTTTGGTTGTTTATATAGTCGCCTACTGCTTCTCCCATGCAACTTAGAAAACAATCGGAGGGCTGATTTAAATTCCAAAGAGACACAAAGAGAACTCGTATGAAAATAAAACTGGTACTATGGGTATCCTAGTAAAACTGTCTCTAGGATCCTAGAAAAGGCCCTAAAAGGGACACGAGTTCTAATAAGCTATACACATTCCGAGTGCGTGATACAATGAGTTGACTTTGGTTTACTTATATTAACAGCAAAACCCTATGAACTATTATTTCTGCAATTTAGTTGACGAGCACTGGCCATTCTTTACAGCTTAAGTATTTACTTCGAAAAAGTAAAATATCTTTAACAACATGATATTTCTAGGAAATCACGACAAAAAATCAGGCTCGATTTTTCCGATTCCGAAAAATGATATTCCTCTGTTCCACTCTTCCTACCGAATGCTTCTTGCCTGACCTTTGTTATTCCTTGGGAAAAATGTCCCTAGGGAAAATTTTAGGATTCCTGCCCAGTTGAAATCTTAAAGACACTTTATTTTTTTGTTTCGTAACACTTTTTCAAAGTACTTCTTCCACTTCAGGATGGAAATGATTGACTGTAGAAAATGAATCGAAAGAAGTCGCGTGGCTATTCCTACTTTATTTCATCATGGCCTTTGAATCTATCGTCAAAGATATCCTTTAAAGAGTGTTTTACTTATTTCTTCCGAACCCATTAACCCTTCCTACAGCTCCAGAGTACAAAAAGAGTAACTGATTGTGATTCTTCTAGCTCATGGAAATAGATCTCCCTTGTTCCCCCTAAGCTCCAGTTTTGTTCTTCAGCAGCTTTCCCTGTTAATTAATGATATGTACTCGTCGCAACAGCTCTGCTATCAACTATACCCTGAAGAACTACGAAAATATATAAATTGAACTGTTGGCAAGTTTTCTTTTGTCATGTAGTAGTTGAATTTCGATTTATGAAACCTTGGAGCGGGATACTTCCAATTTCGTAATTCTAAACCCAGAGCACAAAAAGAATAACTGCTTGTGATTCTTCTAACTCATGGAAATAGATCGCCCTTGCTGTTACTCCTGAGCTCCAGTTTAGCTCTTCAGCACCTTTCCCTGTTAATTAATGATATGTACTCGTCGCAACAGCTCTACTATCAACCATACGCTGAAGAACTACGAAAATATATAAGTTGAACTATTGGCAAGTTTTCTTTGGTCATGCAGCAGTTGAATTTAGATTTATGAAACCTTGAATTGGGATAATTCCAATTTAGTAATTCTAAATATGCAAAAAAAGCGTGTTAGATGGTAACACCTGCTATCCGAAATTCTCATTCCTCTCATGCCTATATTTTTAAAACGAAACCACTAAAATTTTCTTTTTGACTGCACTTATCCATTTTAATAAAGATAGCCTAGCTTAACCTTTAGCTGTCGGCAAAATCCCTGTAAGTATTCAGCTCGTATGTAAGTCATTCTTCATCTCCAGGGGTCAAGTCACATCATCTTGATGTATCTTGATTTATTCCTTTCATAGCAGGCAGCCCAAATTCATTACCTTAGGAACGGCTCTTGTGCTCCCTTGAAATGTATCTAGGAACAAAATGTGCGCTATATATGATGGTGAACAACATAGAGAGCCCTAAGCTTCTCTGTGATTCGGTTTCACTGGTTCTCAACGCTCTCCGAGGCTACTTATTGCTACTTTGGTTCCACTCTTCAAAATTATAATACATGAAATACATTTTCAACCGTATAATCTCAGCACAAAACGTTGGATGGAAACTGCAGCATCCAAGTACATCTGAAATCTGCATGAGAAAGTGGTCATTTCCCTCGAGTTTCATGCATGGATATGCTGTGTAGTTCTGTGAAAAAATCGGCCGAGTGAAATGGGGGAGTGGATTGGTGAGCTGGCAGTATCTCGGAACGATTTCTTTTGGTGACTGATCGACATGCCCAGACAATATGTATTCCAGATCGCATATAATGCTGCGCATCGATATTTTATCAAGCTCACATGATGGAAATGGAATGCCGGAACACGGATTTGGACGCAGAGGCATCGAGGGGCTGTGAGAGGCCGTCGCGAGGCGAGGACGGAGGCGGTGGGCGCGAGGCGGAGGCGCGGGTGCGTGCCCTGGGTGCAGATGAGGCGGGAGTGTTCGGGAGGTGGAGTCGAATGGGGCGCGGAACGATCGAATTCTCCCGGCGAGGAGGGAAAGGTGCGACAAAGATGGATGGCTCCCGCAAAAAGGATGAAGATTTGTCCGGTGAGGGCGATACGTAATGTTGGCAGACAACCATTTCATTCCTATCCCGCGACGTGATGCTTTGGTTGGAAGGACCTCGAATGATACATTCACCTGTACATGTGTGAGGAATCATTCAGGTGAATGTTTTGTCCTTGAGACGAAGTAACTTCGACGAAAGGGAGCACAAAGTGACCCCCGTAAATGGAGCGAAGCACCGCTGCGATCCTCAACTGGGAAATAGTGGGTCCACTTGGTTGAGGGAATAGAAGGCTTGCTTTGTGAGGCATGTGAGGAACCTTCATCTTTACGATGATGGATCCAATTCTTCAACCCGCTGGTATTTTGGCATGGGATAAAGTATTAAACTGCTGATTATACATTTTTAGGATTAAGAGGAGGCAAATAACTCCCCGTAGCGAGAATATTTGTGTGAGGCCTATAAAGGCAAAGGACTTAACCAAGAAACATAGCTAGCTAAAAATACATGCAATGAACTGGAATGCTGTGATGAAAATTATACTCATTACTATTACTAAAGGATTTGGAACGAGAAGAGGATAGAGGCAAATACGTAGTTTGCATCCCATTTTAGTAGCTACGAGAAGGAAAAGGCAGAGGAATATTCTAAGGGCATAGTATCCTGAGGTCAAAGAATATATATGAATCAATTGGTTAATATTATATAACACGGTTATTAATGTTTCGTGAATAGAATAAAATAGCACCTTAAACGGATTAAATATGCTGATAAAACAGCTGGTAAAAATATATGATTGACTTATGGTTATGAACCAAAGCTGAATCAAAATAAAGCAGCAATTGACGTGAAAATACATACCACAGACTGTCCTATGAGCTCCCTCTTGAAAAAGGACATTTGCCTTCTCTCCAGCTGCTCCAAATGGGCCTGGCATCGTGAGTAAGAATATGGATAGCTGAAGGCGAACTGATAGACGTCCTCCTCCCGGTCGAACCCAAATGCAAAGGACAGCACATAGTGGTTCTGATGCTCTGGTGAGCGGTAGTAGTAAACGTGCTTGTTTGGTATACGTTGCCTGAAAAAGCAGTTAAAAATCTTTATGAAGATAAGGTATCCTTTACGATAATCTAAAGTTATTGGTAAGTTTTTCGAGGGCAATTACGTTCAAAGTGATATTTTAATTTTAAACAAAAATTAAGGAAAATACTTATGTTGCATAAATATGAAGTATATCGGTTATTTTACTTTTATTTTTGGATATCATTTGGTATCAACTCCCTCATTTCCTAATATTTGCAAGCATTGATGGATGATTAATTAATGCATCAATAGACATCTTGTACAATTATATGATCTCATGCGGTAAATGGGAGATTTTATTATTATAATAGATGATAGGTATTTTTTTTCATTAGATGAGGCCCGGTAGATTAGATATATCGTCTACAGAGATGGCATCGGAACAGGTTTCCTAGATAGCGAAATCAATAGAGCACTACGAGACATGAACATAAATAAGGTGGTAGGAAAATATAACATACCTGCCGAGTTTACAAAAAGTATGGGGAAGAACGGAAAAGGTAGACTTTTTGCACTTATTCGTAGGATTTATGAGGATGGAGTGTGGCCGCAGGACATTGCAAAGACAATACTAATTCCGGTACCGAATATGAGCAAGGAAAAAACGTGCAAAGGCTATAACACAATACGCTTAATTTCCCACGCGGCCAAAGTACTTCATAGAATTATAAATAGAAGGTTAGAGAAAGGCTAATGAATACCTGGGTGACGTCCAGTTTGGGATTAGGAGAGGGGCGAGAACGCGAGACGCTATAGGAATGATGAGGACGCTAGTAAAAAGAAAGCTAGAGTATAGGCAATATGTATTTGCTTGCTTTATAGATTTTATGGTATACGTTGATAGGGTGGACTAGACGAAATTAATTGGAATTGTTGGAAAAATTAGGGGTCGATTGGAGGGACATACGTCTCATTCGGAGTCTGTATGTGAACCAAACGGCGCAGGTTAGGGTAGCCGATGGAGAATCGGAATGGGCCTAGATAGGACTGGGAGTGCGGCAGTGGTGCCCACTATCGCCGTTGCTTTTTAACGAGTATTCAGAAGAAATGGTAAGAGAGGAATAGGGGTAGAAGGAGATAGAAACAAAGTTAGGAGGGGTAAAAGGTAAATTCAGTGAGATTTGCAGACGATCAAGCATTGGTTTGTCAGCCAGCCAAGGGGCTACAATCAATGATGAATGCGTTAGAGGTGCAGTGCTTAAGGTATGGCATAATAATAAACCATAAGAAGACGAAATTGATGACATTTACTTAAAGTAAGAAGTTGAGTATGAATACTAGGAGTGGGGGTGAAAAATGGAGCACATAGATCAGTTTACATACCTAAGTAGTATTTTACAGAAGAATGGGTTTAGTGGTAGGGAAATAAGATGTAGAGTTGTCCTGGTTAAGTAACCATTTTCAAAGAGAAGGGAATTGATGAGGAAGTCCGAGAAGAGACGCAAAGAAAACTCTTATATGAAGCGTTGTGCTGAATGGATCGGAAACTTGGTCATTGGGAAGGGAGGATGTCACGACTTGAGGCGTTTGAGATGTGGGTTTGGAGAAGGATGGAGAGGTTGATCTGGGTGGCTAAGAAGATGAACGAAGAGGTATTAGATATGGTTGGAGAGGAGAGAAAGCAGGTGGCGGAGGTTCAACGAAGGCAAAAGTGATGCATTGAGGACGTTTTGAAAGGAGAGGGCATGTTGAAGAGGGTGATAGAGAGGAGAACACTGGGAAAGCGTGGAAAAGGAAGGAATAGGGTAGAAATCATGGACGAAATAAGAAGAGGTAGACGATATGAGGAATTTAAGAGGGATCTACTGGCGAGACATCTATAGAAGGGAGAGCGAGGCGATGCACCAGAATTTGGGATTTTAGGATAAGGAATGCCCAGAAATCTACCAATCAGTACATTACTCTAATTTTGGAAGATCAATGCAAAACTGATTAATTCAGCATATTTTTTAGATAGGCATGGATTCATGTCAGTAACTCATTGCCCAGTATGGCGTCTTATTTTTAACGGGGAACTGAAAAAATAAATTTATCCGTCTAAGATATTTTTCATGTTTTTCCGAGTTTTATAATGGGCAAAGAGTGGCTAAAGATTCCAGGATTTGGTTTTGTAGATAAGTATGCATTAACTGTGCATTAATAAACCCTAAAATATATGCCGTTTGTAGCTATGAGTTTATCAAATCAGTTATCTTCATACGCTCTCGTCTACTGGGTTCCAAGTTTTTTTTATTTCACTGAGAGGAGTGAATCAATGTTGAGAAGTCTATGCTAAATGATGAGTCTCTAGCAATTTTAGAAATGCTTGGGGTATTCGAGTTAGTTGAGATGATATTAAGGCAGCTACACTCCTCTTGTCGCGCGTTCTTAATAAAATTATTCTCAGGCCCGTGGAAGTGTCACGTGAATTTTCTCCCGCATAATATCCGTAATAACACCTGTTAAAAAATTTACGTGTTCACCTAAGCTCGAACTGAGCTACAAAACTCAGATAATTACTCATTATCTTCGTAAAACGGGGCCATAACAAGGGAGTGCACGTCTTCTTCTTGATCCTCCATCCTCTTGATCCAAGCTATTACATACGAATAATAACATTGAAGGCCAGTTTGCCGCTCGGAGTTCTGAAGCGCGGGCACGCTGAAAAGTATTGCGTGCGGGTTGTGTGACTGTCTCAAAACCATTAAGCGTCGAAAAAAAATCATCGTTTCACAAAGATTTCATTTCGGGGAGGGTATAACTTCGAGTGAATGAACAGTAAAAATACGACATTTCATCGGCAACGTTACCGCATTCATGTATATAATACACCCGATGCGTGCATCTGCTGGCACCCATCATAAAGATTCTAAAGGTCCCTCCGCCGTCACTTCCCCTTGGCTCTTCCTCCCTCTCCCCCCTCCCCGCTCCTCCCCCCACACAATCTCCTCGGATCCCAAGTCCGGCGGGCGAAGCGCTGCGTTCGGAATCCGATCACATGTGAGGGTGGGTGAGGTGGAAGGAGAAGCGTAGAGGTTTGCCCGCGCCCTTCCCTTCCGTGAATCCGTTGTTTCGCTGTCATAACGCGGGTTTGACAGCGAGATGGGCTGAAGAACGATTTCCGGTTACGACCGGTTTCCAATGCCGTGAATTCGCACTTTACGATCGGAAATAACTCACAAATCGTCATTGCTAGCCTTCGCGTTTGTCATATTCCTAAGGTGAAGATCGGTATTTATATAGCCACCAAAAAATCTACACAATTCAACCTTTTTTTCTCACTCTCTTGGTCTTGTCGATAGAAATAAGAAATGACGTTTTAAAAATTTCACTTTTATAGTACTTCAAAGAATTGTTTTTCCCATCGATGTAACCATTACTTGAAAATGTGCCCCAACTATCTTTTCTTCATTGAGTTATATATTTTCTCTTAAGTTCCGTACATTGCAAGTGTATGCCGCCTACTTCTGGTTATTCTTCTCAATTAAACTTCTGATAAATTCGGCTCCCAACTCATCTTGAATGATAAATCCCTAAGTATATTTACCATTCAGCATTTATCTCAAGTAACACAACTCCTCACTCATTCACTCAGTGATTCAATCCGAAGATTGGTTTGGATAGTTGAGGGTAGAGCTCAACCCGAACTAAGCCACAGACGTGTGAATTTCACACATTCAGGGTAGGGGGGCCAGTTCCTTTCCCTGGGCGAACTCACTCCTCCTTCGAAACACAACTCCTCTGCGGAATTAAATTGAAAATCATTTATGGAGAGTGTTAATGATCAATGATGATAAATCTCACGAATCAATGTTCAATCAATGATCATAAATCTGTTCTCTTTTCTGAAGAATACCATTGCCTCCATCTTCTTAAGACGTAATCCTTCAGTGCCATGCAACAAAATTATCGTTGTGGCTGCACGCAGTAAAAATGCTAATAACAGTTTGGGATTTTGGAGTGCATGTTGTGATAAATCGCTTTGAATGTTAAAGTCAAATTGAATTATCATTATTAGGAATAAATTTGTATTTCATGCATAAAACTAATACATAGCATAAATATTACATTCCTTAGAACTTAGTAAAAAAACATTTTAGCTTTTTCCATTGCCATTCCATGAAATGGTAGCCTATACCTCCTGGAAGAGGCAAGGCACAGTAAGGATAATTATTCTCACATGTCCTAAGGTATGTGTCCAAACGTGTCTGCAATCCCTTCGCTTTATAACTAAAAGTTATTGGAATTGTAAACCAAGGAAAAACCAATTTCCAGTTAAAGTGGCGTTGTCACTTTTGATCTACTGACCTGAATTCATCTCTGCCTTGTGAGTACTCTGAATTACTTCGTCTCAAAATTTTATTAATTTGTCAGTACTTTAAGAGAATCGAAAATAAGGCTTTAACTCATTCAACAATGCACAGGAATGTGGATGTAACTTAACGATTGCACGACAGCTAAGGAGCTGATTCACTGTGTTTTGCAGCCCTTCAAAAGCAATGCAGCTCTTCAAAAGTTGGGTTGCCATGCTTTTGCCTTCGGTGCGGTAAAGTTTTTGCAGTACAGACGATATCCATATATTTCATCACAGAAGGCGTTCAAACTTCAAAAGACGCCCCTGAGGCCAGAGGTACGATAAAGATGGAGATTGATTGCTCTCCTGTGAAGTTCGTTAAGTTTTAATTTCATTGCGACTGGTCGAGTATCCTCGCGGGACGTACCACCGGCGCGCGGCCGGTCGTAAACTCTTGATGGATACGAGGTTGGGACTTCGGCGAAGGGTCGAATTAGTATGTGTCATTTTGAGAGTAGAAACTATCCGTTGGAAGTCACCGGAGCATGATTCTTAATTGACATTAACAGCTAAGGCATTAACCGTTTTACTTGTTTACCATTAACCGTCTAAGGCTCAGCCAGGGAACGCAGTCTTCCATTTCTGTGTATCTTTGCTTGAATCGTGAAAAGTCATTGTTTATTTTTATTCCTTTCAATTGCTTTTTTATTTTGATCTACTGGATGTTAGTTCATTCACCATTATTTGGCCTTATCAGTGTTAGTGTAAAATTAATATACATCAAGGACATTTTAATTCCATTCATCTGAAATGTTTTAGAGTAAGGGTGATTAACAAATGCAAATTGGGATCCGAGAATAATTCTTGTATTAAAACAATATATTTTTCAGTTCAGAAAGTTCACCTTTCAGTAAAATATATAAGTTCATCCTCGAAGACGTTCATAACTTTTTTCTGCATTCCAAAAAATCGAACCGTTCTCGTGATATTTTTATGTCAAATACTGGTAAACCCCGTAGTGCGATGCAAATGACGAGGATGGATTCCAAGAGGCACAGCGCTAAGAAATATCGAACCGAGCGTTGTGGAAGCAATGCTGACCGACCATTTGCATGACGATTTCCCTTGTTGCCGAGCATCGGATGGGAGGGCAGTGACCGCAGACGTCACCCACGCGGTGGCGGGGAGAGTGAAAAGGATGACGGCACGGTGGGATGCATCGCGGCCCATCGATTGCGGGGAGGCCGACACCCGCTGCCGCCGGGCTCTTGCCTCGCTCACTCGCGGGAGTCAAAGACGCTCCGGCGGTGATCCTTCCCCTGGCTGCTACCGGCGGAGGCGCCGCCGATGGTCGATATCGAGGGAGGCGAGCGAGGGGCTCTCCCCGGGACCGAGGATGGCCCGAAGGGCTGGAAGGGTGCGGGGATGCGCCTCCGATCGCCACCTCTTCCTCTCTGCGCCCGCAGACGCCGTTCACTGCACCCTCCCCTCGCACCATCAAGTGCACCCGCTGTGTACATACGACTTAATTCCTATCCACATCAAAGTACCACCCTCGGATCTGCCGCCAGGAGGTGTGGCAGAGGTTATTAGATCTGGAGCCAAGAAGGAGGAGTTGGTGGGGAAAAGGACTCGGGGGAGGGAAAGGGTGAAAGTGACATTTTTTGACTGAGTGCCTTTATTCCTCACTCTGTTTTTGCCGAAAGCAGTGACGGTGCGTGGGAGGAAAGAATTTTTTCACCAATCCGTTTGACCGAGTATCTTTCTATTTTACCGCTTCTACCAGTTCGAGAGAAGTAGTACGAGGCTAACTTATTATTCTCCGTGTCACTCTGAATTTTGTATCATCTGAATTTTTTAGGTTATCTCATCGCTAGTCTATCGTGTAATCTCCGAGTCCCAAGTGTCTCGTAGCCTAGTCCTTCCATCAACTGAATTGTGCAAGATGTTCGCTCGTTGCGGTTAGTAACCGTACTTGCAGCTCTCCTTCGTATTTAATTTCGCGTATTTAATGTTCATCTGCAGCGATCCGAATGCATGCGGTGTGCTCAAGATAAGGCCCAACCAGAGAAAAATGTCGTATCTCCTTTTGCTTTCACATCATCCAGAGCCTTCCTATTATCCGCTTGGTGAAACCTTGGCTATCAAATTCAGCGTCGAAAATATTTTCCTCACGATTGCCCTGAAATTATGGTGATTTCAGGTATTTGATTGAATTCGCTATAACCATGCTTATTCCTCACACTTCATGCATATGAATTTTAAGTGATTTTTTCATCTGTATAGTACTGCAGTGCATCTACAAAAATTATTTTCGAGCCCCTATTCAAGTCACCAAGAACTAACGCTGTTGAGAGAGCCGTTATGCCTAAGTTTGAGGTAATTCCCTGGTATACGATCGCATCGTCAGAAAAAAATAATGAAATTTTACTGTTAAGTCTGAAGTTGATATCCTTGGTTTAAATGAACTATAAAATCGGACCGCATTTGAGCAGTATAATGAATTGAATGGCCTAGTAATGGATGACCTTATAAGACGCGGTCTTAAGGGCATTGAAAGGAAAATTATGTTAGGATAAGAAGCGTTTAGTAAGATAGAGTTCAGTATGGGAAACTTGAGTAAAGACGTGAGCTAGTGAGATGCTTCATAGAGAGCGCCACGCTCTAAAGTAGCTGTGTTTAGTCTTGAGGAGTGAGTAAGACGAGGCGTTAGAATTGCGGGATTTGAGAAGGATTAGAAAAAATAGGGAATAGGAATTTCGGATGTTGAAATGAGAGGTTGGAAGTATGCCGAACGGAAGAATAAGGAGAATCTCGTGAGGAGCTTACCTTAGTAACTGCAACAAGCAATAGGAAGTAGTTACGATAGGTCATAAACCTAACCTAACCAATGAATGGCTATGAAAAAATACTAATTCATTGTTATTCAGACAATTGTGAGTACATTATAATGAGCGATATATACTCCGCTTTTCGGATCCAAAACTTTTCCTAACCCAGCACCTAAGTCTTCCAATTCTCAGTGACAGTGTATCCCAGCTTGTTCTGAACCCCCACCTGCCTCGTTCTAAGTACGATCAACGCATGAAATAACGATGTATACCACCAGGATATCGGAAATTGTCGAGCGTTGAGCACTTAAATAATGCTTTAGTGGGATTTCAATTCTTATTCTAAAGTCCCGCACCTTCCATGAGAAGGTCTTGAAGATTTTCCCAACTTCTCCATAGTGTAATTTTCGCGTAGTACCTATTGATGGGGCAGGTATCATCAGTTTTATAACTCTACACGTTTTCTTAGAAATTTTTACCTTGGTCTCATATCCATTCCATCAAAAAAACATCTTTCCTTCTTTTCCATATTCCCCGCCTTCCTCTATTCATCGCACTTCAAAGCAACCCATTGAATATTTTGCTTCGTGCACTCGCATGGCTTCCCTCGAATATTCTTTGATTACTTTCTCATCTCAGAGAGATTTTCTAGTCCACCTATGTTTGTTTTTTTTGTACCTTTCGTACTTTGCAACCCTTTCATGCGCGTTTAACAATATCCAGCAAGCCTTTATTATATCTTATCAAAGTCCAAGTTTCGGAGTGGAGCAACGCCGCTTTTAAAAGAGCATTCTTATAAATTGTTCATTCTTAACTCTTTTACCCAAGACGCGTGCTGCTAGTTGTCTTTATTTCTCTCTCTCTCTCCATAGCCAGCGTTTCTTTTGATGCCACTTTTTTCATAAACTATTCAGCATTATTGTATTATTCACCTCAAAATCCGCCAGACATCAGGCATCTTGTACCACTCATATTAGAGTGAGCTCTGGTCAGTTTTGCTTTCGGTCCAACCTTATTTTTTTTATAGTTTTAACATCTATTTAGATTGATTGTGACAATAACATTATCCCATATCTGTGAGCCAACAAAGAAATCAGAACCGTTTGTGACCCATAACGGAAACCGTTTAATTGCAGATTTACATTTTATTTTGAATATTTTACATCTTGAATCTTCCTCCTACATTACCACTCCCCTTTCTCAAATTCACGGATGACAACGCCATATTCTTTCCCATTGGTTGTGGGATCTCTGCAGCCAATAATTCCCCTTCTTCTTGCCATTCTACGTCTACCCCTACGTAGTAACGTGCAACCCACCTACAGGGTGTGTGGCACGGGGTGACTCCACACCAGGCATGCAGTGCTCGTCCCAGGTCAAGGTCAAGATTCGAACCCTCCCCTGGCCGCCCGCAAGGCGCGGATCAAAATACAGTGAGGAGAACAATGGCCGGTTAAATCAGAAACCAGGATAGTATTTTGTTGGTAAATATGTTTAAATGCAGTACATGGGTTTAAATACTTCTACTGATTACTATTACTAATTCTGCTTATTCATGGACACTGCGAGAAATTAATTCATCCAGGAAAAACATACGGGGCGTTTCAATCGGGTCGAGATATTAGTAATAGTTTTAAGTAGCTAAACACAAATACATACAAAGACAAATCTACATATTGAGAGTGGAAATTTAATAGAAAAATCCATCGCAACTCTCATGGTTCCTAATCGTTCGCGAAATATTGCTATTCTTTCAAAGTAACTCCAAATCGTAAGAATTTAAGTCCAGCAATATGAT
Source organism: Pyrrhosoma nymphula (assembly GCA_963573305.1). NCBI lineage: Eukaryota > Metazoa > Arthropoda > Insecta > Odonata > Coenagrionidae > Pyrrhosoma > Pyrrhosoma nymphula. The sequence continues at coordinate 76,873,245 of OY754332.1, read as the reverse complement.
ATTCCTTAACTCCCACAACTCCTTCCTTCGAAGAGCAATGCAAACGAGAGCTGGCCGTTGAATTTCTATCATATGCGTTTTAATTGATGCAATAAAGTCATTGTAATTGCTTATTCACTATTCATTTGAGTTGAATCGTTTACATATCAATGTGAACAAAAATTCAGCAGTATCAATCGCTAAATATGGGATTTCGAGTGGCAGAGAATGAGCAGGAGATTTGATCTACTTGTAATTTTAGCTCTTTCACTAAAGTGTCATTTGAAAAATCCCGGCAGCAACATACTCAAATTTTGAACGTATTTTGTAAAAATGTGGACTCCTACTATAAACGGTTTTGTTGATTATTTCAGATTTTAAGTGTAACCTGGGCATCTAACATTTCTCATTGCTATGAGATTGGACCATTTACCGAAATAAGGGCCATATAACCGTCGTCTATATCCACCAGACGAATCAATTGAACATTTTCGGGATCATACGTTTCATTTTCTCTCGCAGCATATTTTTTCCCTGGATTATTCTTTTCATCAGCCCTTTCTGTTTTATTTTTCAATAAACCACGCCCTGAATTCCGATTCTTTTCGCCCACCCCTCTCTTGCTTAGCGTTCTTCCCCTCTGTTGCCTCGTTCAACGTCCCGTTGCTCCATTCAACTTCTCTGCCTCCTGTCTGTGCCTCCCACCGTAATCCCCTCACCTCCGACCACGTGCAACACATATTCTTTTGCAATCCTCTTCACGACCATATTCTCTCCATCCCTTGCCAGGATCACATCTAGAAGCTCTGTAATCTAACCTCGTTCTCTTCCCTCGAAAAGTTTTGAAATCCTGGAACGCAACGAAACAAATTAAGCCTATGATTAGCACTGGGGCGGTTGAAGTCTCCAAATCTTTTAATCCTTCGAATATTTCTTCCCCAGTGAAATATTCAAATCCACGAGTCCTTGTAATTTTCTCTCAACTAATCACTCTTGAAAGTACATGATGAAACGTTTCAGTAATTTAAACTTTCCACAGTAGATTCCATGGAACCGCTGCATGGCGAGCGTGATAAAGGATCCCTTTACGTGATTATTCTCTTGAAGAGAAATGGAATTACTAATAACCGTGGGAGTGGATGAGCGACGTATTGGGAGGTAATGAAGAAAGGCGTTCCATCTATTTCATCGACACCGTTACTTCCGGGAAGTCTGTGAATCACATGTATGTGCGCCAAAAATGGGTACCAATATTTATTATTTCTTTCATTTGTGTCACCAAAGTGAATTTCGTATGCTTTTAGATATGAACACAGAGTTTAAAAGTCTTCGGCGTACCTTTTCATGACGATGACGTTTGGTCCCGTCTCACACAGAGTAGCAAATAATTCCCTCTCAGCTATTTTAATTCTTAACGATAGGAATTTATAATGATTCTTCCAAATTATGATAGCTGCGAGTCTCAAAGCTACCTTTGATATTTAAAGTCAATACGTTTACCAGTTTGCCGCCTTAGGTAAGTTAGCAAATTATAGACCTATTATTGCAACTTTGCAACTAATACACTTACGTCCTGTAAAAAAAACACACTTGCGTATCCAAAAAGCTTTTATTAAAGTATTCAGGAAGGAAATATATAGAGGTGGAATTGTTTTGTAATATAGTGATCAATCGTTTCTCATTCCTCAAAGCTAAAATAGTTTTAAAAAAACAGCGGTAAAACGTTTTTTGATGACAAAGATAATTTGAAGAGACCCGTAGTATTATAAGATTGACGTTATTGCCATAAATTACCGGCCGTGAAATTGCGTCAGTGGTGATTCATCCTGGGATTAAACATTTGACTACATTTTTGGAACTGACTACAAAATATCATCCCGGAACGCGGCTGCCCGCATCACAGATACATATTTACGCAGTTTACAAGCATGAGCCACACTTAATCGCTTGCGGTATGTGATTCGCAATTCCCTTACGCGATTGCAATCGATGTTCATTTTAACAAATATTTCCTGCAATGATCAAAACATAATAAAAAACACTCACCAATCTTAAAGTTTAATTAATTCAACGCGAAGGTTTACCTTGTTTTTATTCGTGTTATTTTTTACGTTACGTGAGAGCCGACCGGGGAATACGATCACTAAAATGCATTTATTTCTTGCATTCACTCGGTCTAAGCAGGATTAGCTCCGATGGAATGCATTCCAATTGCTATTCCAAAGCCGTGTCCAAATCGGGAGAATGTTTTTCGTCACATTGAGCCAAACAGTGTTGCATGATGTGACTTTTTATGGATGCGTTATTTGTACTAAAATATGTATACAATGAAGTCTCTTTGAGTTGTTACATCAATGGATCCACAAGTCTGCAAAGTTGGGGTCTTGTTTGTGCTGCGCGACGTGTTTCTGTAACCTACGGACAAAGGTCCCTATATAAATATTTCCGGGCCACATTCCCATTCAGACGAGAGCCACTAAATTTACCATGGGGGTTGTCGAAGTTGAATCAATTTTCTACGGGATTAATTCAGGCGGTCAGCATCTAGCTAGGCTTATCATATTTTATTTACCATTTGAGAAGAGTAAATGAGTGCAATCTCCTCCCGGGTAACCCAATTCTTATTCCTCAAATGCCTATCCCAAGTGAGGGTGGATAAACCGTAGAATATCTGGATGTGATGATCGCAGCGTATTTTAAGATAGCCCTTTTTTCTTGTGAGTTGACTAGTGCTTCTTTTTTATTTGCCAATTTGAACCCTCAGTGACGAGTTGGAAGTGGTACTGAAGACGCTAGGAAGAAAAAAATGGAAGTGTTTCTCTCGCAAGATAGCCTGGTTATCTTAAATGAACCCTAGAAGTGGAAGTCTAGCCGTATCATTTTCACGGCAGTGCGTTGTGAATAAATCGACGATGTGAGCCATTGAGAGGGCGGAAGAAAAAACTCGTCGTAGTGTCGTAGGATTCCTTACCAATGGAAATAATTTGTTAAGCAATGACTTCATGTTTTTTTTAGGTCAACGAAGACGATAAAAAGTTATTTAAACACAAATTCACCAGTGCTTATTACTTTGAATGGCAAATAATATATTTCCGTTCACATTTACGAGCATTGAGAAAGACCTATAAATGAAGAGCCAGCCTAATATAAAATTACGTGAACTCGTGAAATTTTCAATCAGCTAACTATTTACACGTTTAATACTCATCTAAAAGCTCTGAAACAATTGTTAATTGATATTTTTCTAAGAAATACGCACCTACACTTCATAATTATCGAAAAACTTTCCAAAAGGTGTAAATTTTACCATTTGTTGAACAATATGTCTCTAATGTCTCTAATATATACTTTAAAGAGAAGTTTAATGCGTCCCTCAACGAGGATTCACACAACTTGGCGTAATTACGTAACGAAATCCCCGCATTTGCATAGTCTTAGAGGAACTTGGTGGTACTCGCTTGTAAAGAACACGACGCAAAATAGAGGAATTTATACAGCAGAGAAAGCAGCCGAGTCTACATCCAGAGGTCCCTCCGTGAGTCCGTCGGTACCTTAGCCACTCATCAGCGCTTGACTCACGCCACCAAGTTTCGCTATTCCTATAAAAGTTTCTCTGTGATTGCAAATTTTCTTACGGAATGCGACTGTAAGTATTTTTACTCAGCACCAGGAGTAGCACCACTTATTCACAGAGCAGTGAAGAAATTAAATATACCTACTACAACATCTCATGGTTAACAAGGTCTAGGGAACGAATTGTTTACAGAGTCAAGGCTCTGATTATCCATAATTCAACCGATAAGTATGAAATTTTTTGCGATTGCAATTTCCTTGATTCTAATATGAGAAAACGTTTCCGGCGTAACTCTGTGGAAATTTTTAATATGCATATTGAAAAATCACATGGTAAAAAGTCCACACTCTAACAATGAATAAACCGACCCAGGTTTCGGAAACTCAGTGTCATTTTCAAGGTATCTGCTCTTGTGGTGGCCGAGTATATATACGTTATAGGGTGGAGGGGGAGGGAGGTAAAAGGAGTGGGAGGGGGATGGAGTTGCAAGGCAGGGATTTGGGGTGGAGGGGGTTTGGGTAATCCTGGGGAATTGAAAAGAAAGAAGCGGGAGGGATGAGTCAATCTGGAGTTCTTTTTGTGGACGAGTGAGAACAACAAGGTGAAGGACGATTGTTGGTGACTACGAGGGTAGGAGGTTGTGTGAAGGGGGGATACTGATTTTTAGGAGAGGAGAATGGGTGGAGCCATATATTAGACACATGCAGCCATACATTGGACCCACAGACGTACAAACACGTGCACATGTAGTGTGCACACTTACGCACGTAAGCGCACTCACTTGCTTGCACACAGTCACTGAGATCCTTGCGCACTTACTCTTTCTCGTACGGGCACTAGCGAGCGAGCGGGGATGACCCGAGTACGAAAATGTATGTTGCGTTTCGACGCAAAGCTACTGTAGTATGTAGATTTACATAAAATAACAGTACATACAACATGTAAAAAAGGGAGGAGTTTGTAAATTAACAAACTTTATATCAACTTCATTGTGGTATAGCTCAAAACATTTCTCCAAGCATAAACCCGGGTGGGATGGGCACTTTGGACAAAAAAATCGCGACTTCTTTTTTAATCCACCGCCTTGACATACCCTGCAACGTTTCGTTGGGTTTGGCTTCTTTCCAGTACTTGTGAGAGGAGCTAAAAAATGTTTCCCCATCGACCTGGCATAGTTGTTTTCCTTTGATACTACTGAAGAAGTTACACCTTGGGTAATTTTTATTTCATGTAGGACGTCACGTTGAAACTCTCAATGCGTGTTTGGCTTGCTTTCTGGCTGGTAATTTTGGGCACTCCGATACGGGCATTGAGAATATAAATTTGTAAAAGATGAAAAGTCAACTTTCTGTACTAATTCATTCATTTTGTAGTAACTTAATACGGTTCTAACATCTGGTCCATTTTGTCTACCGCTCCCATGTATAAAAAAATTCACGCCACTACAGATTGCAATAATTGCAATAATTGTACTTATTTCACTCCACTACAGATTGGGCTAATTTACAACTCTTGCTTTTCTACCTCTTACACAAATTGGTTGTACCAATATTAGTTCTTGTTGAGAGAAGATATACTTCTTCTTCATTCAAAAACTTTGAAAAAAACAAATATGGATCTCTAAGCAGGTAAATATTGCTTGATCAACAGTCGCCCTTTATACGAGAGTAATGACTCGTCAAGTGAAATTTTATGACCTGGAGCGCAAATTCCTGATACCTGTGTACTTTCATTACACTGCTGAAGATGGGAGTGGGTACTACATGAGGTCTTTCAATCGTTATAGTTCTTTAGTTGGCTTTATCACTAACCCCATCAAAAGTATAATGGCTATGAAAATATACATTTCGCCCCTACAAACTTGGCACCAATATTTCGCCCGGTATCGAGGTCTGGACATTTTAGCTGAATTTGACGCAACCCATTGCTCAGCGTATACTTTTGTTTCCACGAAAAAGCTATCCTTTAGCATATCGTTAACAAAAAGTTTGAAGAAGCCATGTCCTTGAAATTTTCTGCATCGATGCGAATTCCTGTGGACTCAGTAAATGCGTGTACCACAATTGAATTGTAACCGGCATGCTGCCACTTGGGCTTCATTACGTTTTCTTCGTCACAGGTGCAAGGATGGTCGTCAGTATCGCCACAATCACTTTCATTTGTGGTAGTGCTACCATCCATACTATCAGTCACTGCAGCACTTCGACTCTGACAATGCAGCACTAACTTTATCCTCTGTCATATTTTGCCTCCTGCGAATCCACTTTCTTGTCCTCATCCTGCGATGATTTATTTGTCTCTGAAGTTGAATCCATTTCAAATAAAAAATGAGATGTTGGCTACTTTAACAGCTTTGATTCTTAGTATAGATATGAGTGATACTGGAATGTTGGGAGACTAGTAAGATTAAATTTGCAGAAGATTTTTCACCGTAGCGTTATGTTTACACGAAGTGCTATGCTTAAATGACTTGCATGCTGGAAGCTTACCTCACCTGATATCGTTAGCAAAATCGTAAATAATCGTAAGTAATTCGCTCCAAAAAATAATACATGTTGGTTATGTATGATTTTAAAGCATCTCAAAAGATTAAATAAAGCTCGAAAATTTTATTCTCAATCTCACTTTTCGATTTATGAAGCAAATGAAAGCATGCGTTTTATTTCGCTACATTACTTTTGATTCTGTCATTGTATTAAATTTGCGTGTTCATTTATTTCAAATATACATTTTCAAATTTAATATTGATGAATATGTTCCATATGAAGCTAAAATCTTGGTTTTATTTTCCGTAGTTTTTAATCCAGCTCTAAAGCAATTTTTATTTAAAACGCTTGGGCAATATTAATATGATGAATTGTTTTTTATTTTCAATTTACTGTTGCCAACACCAGAAGTAACTGTTCTTCTATAAAAAATACTGATTATTTTTTTTTAAACGAGATGAGACTTATGAGTCTCACTCTAGACGCGAGACTGAGACCAGACTGAACCTTACGAGACGAGAGCTCAAGACTTTTCACCTCATTTTTTTGCCTGAGGTGTTTGAGAATTAATCCGAAGTGTTAGTTAGGTACTTAGTCATTTAGAAAACCTCTCTATCGACACCGTTTATAATTGATGCATGCAATTCCTACCATATATTGGAAGCTCGTGACTGTATGAAACAATTTGATAAGATATTCCGGAAGAGAATAGCAGATAACGTGACGAAGCTCTAAAGGATACCTGCTGAGATAGAATGACAATTTAAAACGATATCATGCTCCCAACGGTCTATCGGCAAGATTCTTTTAGATGAGAATTTCTACACCCTTATCTATTTACCATTTTAGCTTTAGCCAATTTTTAAAGCAGTTAATTTGGGTTTTGGGTGCTTCTACTTCTAACGCTATGTTCACCACCTAACCTAACTTTATAACCCTTTAGATGAGCACACCCATTCTTACCCGTGGTGGGATTTGTATCCACGATGTGACAAAATTTCGAAGCTTCATAACTTCAAAATGCATATGTAAGTGGGTTATAACAATCCAACTTTTTTCCTTAGTAGAAATGATGAAATTGAAACTTAAAGTTGGAAACTTAGCAAAACCTAAACGATGGTTTTTACTGAGACTTTCGCTTTCGCCGTAAAATTATATTTTTTCATAATGAAGAATTAGTCGTCATAAAATTGTATAAAAATTCATTCGTGAATATTGATGTAACGAATATAGTGACTGTAGAAAATATGCACTGAGAAAATGGTCTGGTATTAAAAAAGTTCACCCAAAATTATTTTTACTGTAAATTGTTCGAAGGAAGACAAGTGAAGTTGGGGACGCGTAAATTTATCCTCTGTACCGTTCTTATTTGTTTTGAAATATGAAATTGTACTCGAGTTTTTTCATCTGAGCGGTGAAATACAGCAGAGAAAGTGTTGGTAGTAATGCATAATATATTCTCGTGTTGAAAATTTTGAAATATAATTAATTATTTAATTTTACAAAACACAAGTGACCAACTTATCATCATCTTGAGACTCTTCGTGTTTTCAAAGTCAGTATTTTGTTACTGTTGTAATATTCCCCTTCGAGTCCCCAGTAAGCATCAGATTTCATTGCCGTCATAATGGCCGAGGGCTTGGGAGGGGTTGGGAAGTTATGGCAGCCACGTCCGACGCCCACGGGATAAGTGGCTACGCTGGATTTGGGTCATGCGTTTGGAGTAGACTGAGTGATCCCAGGATGATGGGCTTTTGCATGTGAGCTGCAAGTGATTCTGCATGTGCCATGCAGGACTGAGTGCACTTGGTTCTAATTAGCAGCGAGCCCTTAACTCCAATGAGCACGCCTATGATGAGGACTACTAGTTTCACAGTGTCCAGAGTACATTTTCCAAAAGTTCAAAAAGCAGGTCTTGATATTTTATCCGTCTTTCCACCTCTTTCTCATCCATGTTCGTTTCCGCCGGAGTCGAATACTCAGTCACGAGCATGAAGTGTTTGATGTGGTCAAGAAGAGTCATATCAGGCTTGGTCGCCTTCAACAGCCTCGTGGTGGAGGAGATATTCCACAAAATTCTGCATTTATCGTTCTCCGCGACGAACTCGGTAGCTCCAGGGGGTAGCACATTTGTTTCGTCAATGCCATAATGGTGTCAGAGGTAAAAGTATAACACCTGCAGAGCCGCGTTGTGCCAAACTAGATACACTGACTTCGCGTAGTAACTGAGAAGGTGACTCAAAGTCTCCGCCAGAGCTCGGGACGCCCTTCACCTTGTGTCCGTAACCTCTGCCTTGAATATAAAATGGCGGTTTATGAGTGTAGCTATGACACCATCCTGGCTAGTGAAGATGAAACCCTCGGTCTTGAACTTATTGTTATATTAACGGAGTGTAGGAAGACAAACGTCATTTCCTTCTATAGCCCATGCTTTTCCCTGTTTTTATAAAAAAAAACCCATGCACGGGCTTATCGGGATGCGCCTTAAGCAAGGCCTTCTGCTCGGCGTTTTTTATTTCGAGCTTGATGAAGTCTGCTTTCAAGTACATGATTGACGTGTCATCATCGCTTCCGTCGGATATGTCATAGCCCATACCGGTTTCGTCCGCTGTCCTTTTTGCCCCCTGGAAGAGAAACGCTACTGCTCCCGCACTCTCGTGCTCTCTCATAACGCTGAGCAGGGTGTCTGTGCTTTTGAACACTCGGCATGTTGTACCCAGGACAACTTTGTTGTGGATACACTTCAGACTCAATAGCCCTCTATCACTTAATAAAGAGGGAAATACAATCTGGTGACGGATGATTTCTGATGAAGACTTCGAAATATGGTCATCATATTCGTCGTTCCACGATCGAGGTTCTGAAAATTGTTTACATTCCATGTCCTGCATCGGAAGGTATACAGCAGTATAGGAACCACGAGCATATTCATGGCAAAAAAAATTGTTTTTGCCGGAGGGCCCAGAACTCCACTCCACAGTTCTCCTTGCATCTTGATATTCCCAGCTCTGAGTCCCTCTGTTCGTAAACTTCCTCCCGCACAGGCTGAACGTGGTAGAGTATATGTTCGCTCCAGTTGGAGATGAGCGCCTTATATACGGCTTTCAGACTATTATAGGGGGGTAGTTCTTTGGATTGGACAACTGTCCTTCTTAGGTATGAGAACCCCGCGTCCCTCAGTCAGCGAAGTTAAAATTGGTTCTCTGCCTGACTGACAGGATGTGAAGATTCTGGCGCTGTGTTGGTGGGTGGCATTAAGGGAACACCAATATGTGTTAGGTGACCCAAAGGAAACTATATTTGATTTAGGAAACAAGAAGTAATGGTGTGTTTAGTTTTTAACGCATTTCCGAACTGACAAAGACTTTATAGACAGGAAATAAGTTAAATAACTTTACAAAAACAATTTTTACGCTGGTGAAGAAAAGTATTTCCTAAACGGGAGCCAATGTCTGCTTTTTTCAAAAATGGACACCTGCTGACAAGGTTCTGACTCTTGAGGGACCGGACTGTATGCGTTTAACCATTACATAGTACTATTTTATGCACATTTAATATACTTATCATGCTCATGTATAGCGATATACTGAAATAATATCGTGTTTTTGTTCTTGCTAATTTGGTTGCCTTTTCTGGATTCTTTTAATCATTGTATAATTCGGAAATAATTATTCTATAAAATAAATGCGGCTCCTAGATGTTTCTACATCAACACACTACCTTGCAAGCTACCGCGAGGACGTGTGGCAGGAGGTGTCATCACATAATGAAAATTGAGGGAATGGGAAAAAGATATGGAGAGGGGAAAGGGATGGCGAGCCAAGAGCGTTTTGCAGAAAATATTGAGTCCTCCTTAGCTGGAGTTTATGATGGTGCGTGGGAAGATACAAATATAATGCGTAGAACTTCTTCTCTTTTATCGAATACAATATTATAGTGGAATATAGTTTTTGGAGTATTGTTCTTGCTCTTTTAAATAATCAACGCTCACTTTGATATATCACCAACGTTTCGTCATTTTTTATTGACATTTTCAGGGCTAAAAGTTTTCAAAATTGTTTATAATTCAACAAAACTAGGATATAAAAATGATAATGCAATAACAATTTTATAATTTTGAATACCTTTGTCCTAAAAAGCGTGAGTCATGAACAGAATGATGTAGAGAGAACCAGAATGACATGCATAATGAAAAATTCTTTTTCTTGGTAACATAAAACCTGTGGTTTATAAAACATTAACAATGGATTATATAATTGACTGATGTAGTTAGGTAATTTTACAACTTTAAAAAAAATAAAAAATAGAAAAGATGAACAAAAGCCTGATGAAACAAAAATCAAAATTTGAAATTAATACTTAATCAGTTTTTAACCATCTTTTATCTCTTTTCTTCTACGTTCTTGATCAGATTATATTATTAATGAGCTATAAATTACACTTAACTTACAGATGTCACTTATCTGGTTGCGTAAATTTGGGGTTCTGGAAATTGCTACCATTTCTTTAAAAAGTCTTTTCTTTAAATCCGGCTCCTATTCAATAATATTGTCTTCATTGAAGTTGAAAGAATGATTGCGAGAAATGGTATGGTCGGCTAATGCACAGGTGTTCTGCACTGGTGCACTGAATATTTTTTATTGAATATTTGTGCTGATTTAGCCTATCTTTGATATATTGTGTAGTTCGACCAATATAAACACAGTTACAATCTTCACAAGGAACAGAATAAACAATATTGCTCCTTAGTTCAGGAGATGGACTAGCTTGGAGTCGAGAATACGTAATGTACCTATCCCTCATTTCGTTGATGTTTTTCCCTTCTAGATTTGAAGCGTGGGGGTTGAACTATTTCCATCGTGTCAATCAGAAAACCGTTTGACATGAATTTTTCCAGAACCCATAGCCTCACGTGTAACCTCCTAAGTTTCCAGGAGTTCTCGTCTGGGGTCCAGTTTGAGTTCGGGGTCGGGTTGGGAAAGGCGATGTAAATGAATCGAGCTAACGTTCCCTCCCAATTTGGACCGACCCCCGAGATTAATCGATGGCGCGAGGTATCGGAGTGGTCGGCCGATGGTTGCGCTCGACATCTTCCAGCAACATCCGCCAGCGCGTGAACGTCCGGCGCTCTCCGCTTCGTCTGACGTGCGTTGGACGAGTGCCGCAGCACGGATCGATACCACGATCCCTCCTCTCCGCGGCGTCCGAACGAGACGGCCGTGTCCCGCACCCGGTCCATCCACTTCACCCACGGCATTCAACACGCGTCCCCGGCAGCCGCACCCTCTCTCGCACCCAACCCGCGTCGCCACCTCGCACCCCGCACCCCCTTCCGTGCCGGCCCGCATCCACCAGCCGCAAGAGCACGCTCCGCTGTTTGCCTAGAAGCCCGGCCGCCTCACCCGCACGTCCCGAGACATGGCAAATATTGAGCGCCCCCCTCCCTTTCCCCCATCGGGGGGGCGGACCCGCTTGATTGAATTGGGACGAAGGAGGCCTTTCTTTCTCCAGAACAATTTTGCCTCCAGGTTTGACCCCGAGCCGAATGTGAACTGCCAGTCGGACGCTTCCTAAGATGAGCGGCGTGGAAGGAGCGGATACCCCCCGGCAATGCGCGGTTAAGGTCAGGTGGTTGGTAATGAGGGAATACGATCAACCACCATTTGCGCCATGAGGGATAGAAGGGAGCGTTGGGAAGGGATGGGTAATTTGGGGATTACGATGCAAGGGAGAATGGAGACCCGGCAACGGCATCGTCCAGCTCTTAACGAAAGACGACAGGGGGCCAGCAGTTTAGCGGCCAATCCAGCGGAGGAGCACGCATTATATTCTAGTAGGGATCCACATGAAATGGAATATTTTCCACTTCCGGGGCTCGAATCTGGTACCATAGTGTTGGGATGCTAATACTCAAGAAACAACGCTAACCCGACCCCCGGTATCTGTTGGTAGCTTGCTGTAGGTACGTGGGGATATCAATCACAAATTAATGAAATGAAGCTTCTAGCATAGGTAGTTTCCACACACTGCAGGTACCTACACGGTCTCTCGCGGAAAATTTCTGGTGAAATAATGGAACTCATTTCATAATATTTTGATTTCCATTTGCATGTTTAGTTTGCCCCAGAATGACAACCTTGCTTATTTAAAACATTGAGTCATAATAATTTGTGAATGATATTGATGAATGTAGATGGCTTTCTTATGTTTCTCTCTTTAATGATTGTTTATTCTTCGAACATGGAACCGAAAATGCCGCTCATATGTCAATTAGTGCGAGAAAACCTTAAATAGCCACAACTACTGCTTCCCCAAAAGTTTTTTAAAATTTTATTTTATTTATAAATGTCCACTTACAGCACAGTTTCCAATTAACAATGGCTCACAGAACGTATATAAAAAACAAATACACTTAACATAACAAAGAAAATAACAAGAAATCGGAAAAAAATAATGTCAAGAACCCAGTTAGTTGGCACAAAGCATAATAATAGACATATTTGTAAACACAGATCACGGAGATTTTACAATATGTGAAACATTAATGCTCTTAAAGCTACTGTATAAGTCTATAGGTTTTTTTTTATTTTTTGCCTCATAGCAGTAGAGTTTTACACGAATATAATTCTTCACCCCCTACGTACATTAGGCCATTACTACTTTATTGTTCCAAGGAGCATTTTCCTCCCTAATAAGCTAATTTAAAAATTCATTTTCCTATTTATAATATCTCTTCTGGTATACATTGCTATATTATATCATTACTATTCGGCCAATCGTTATTGTTCAATGTCATTGTTATTTCAAGTGGAGGAATTTGACAGCCACCTAACGATATATAACTGTCAGGAAAGAATAGAACTTTGCTAGTTCCACATTAATTTATTCACTCGCGACCGGTTTCGATACAGTGTATCATCATCTGGCGAAACTGTACTGAACTGAACACTGTATCGAAACCGGTCGCGAGTGAATAAATTAATGTGGAACTAGCAAAGTTTTATTCTTTCCTGACAGTCAGGAAGGAGTTCCATCAAGTTACGCCTGAAAACATTGAATTTAACGATATATATTTTATTTCCTCAGTCGACGGTTGAACATACAGAAAAATAGCCAGGTAAAATCTCTGTAATCAAAGTTTCATCTCAATATGTCTTACGGGAGTTGGAATGTGAATTAAACGGCTGCTATTGCAGAATAATATGCGCCGTGTGGTATTAAAAATAGCCAGCAACAAACTGTTCTCCAAGTTGAACCTCTAAATGTAAAAATAAATTTAATTCTTCAGAATGGTCTGATGGGAGTTTAGTTCATAATATCCATAGTGAAAATATAAGACGGCTCTTGAAGACAAATTACTTTTCTTTACATCGATTTTTTATTTTCAGATGTTATATCACGATGATCAGCAGCCATTTATCATGAGATAGGTTTCATGTAGCTCTCCCATTCACGATATTTTCAGCATCGTATATTCATTATCTTCATCTTCTTTGATAATTATTTCCAATTCAAAGTCCGCCCATTATTGCTTTCTGGAAGTTGTTATATGGGTCAATCCATTTGAATTGGTCAAAAAAAAAGATGGCTGCTTGACCATGTTTAAAAAAATTGAAATTTTCCTAATTGTTCTCCTCATGTCTCACTAAAACTAACTTTAAGACAATAAAACTATTTTTTTTTTCAAATTTTTATCTCAAGCGGTATACCTTGGGCGGCCATTTTTATAATGTTGCGCTGCCCATGTTTGCGTTTGTAAGGGTTTACGTAAAAGCCCCTAACTATAAAAGTATTTATCCTAGAAGGATGAAACAAAAAGTATTTTATTTTGTAATTTTTCTAGGTAAAAATTAACTCCAGTGGCTTGTTTACGTATATCGATCCTTTCTAAGGTAAAACTACAAGCAAAAATAAAACAATAACGAGTGAAATTTTATTGTTTAAAATCTTTTTACTACTAGTAGGAGTAGAATATACAGTTATAATTCTTTTTTATTTGTAGATATAAGTTATTAGGTTTATCATTAAAAAAATCAATTGTGATATACCTGCCTTTAAATTGTTATAAAATTTTGAAAAAGTCAGTTATTACAAAGTTTGGCTGTGAGTAACTCTGATGGGATTGGAGATAAAAATCTCAATTTAGCAGGGCTTACAGTCATTTTGTTTGTGTACATGAAAAATAAAAAAACTATGTTGTGTATTGTACTAAGAACAAAATTACAACTTCTCAAAAATGACAAAACATTTGTTAAAGCGTAACATTTTGGTGCACTGAGTAAAGGTTTTTAAGATGTTTCTGATCCTCTATATAATTAGATGTTGTATCCTAAGCCTATCCGATATGCTAATGAAGTACATTTTTTATTTTTTCAAAAATAAATTTGGAAAAAGTTGTTCTTTAATAGCACGTTCTGGTGTTATTTCTCTTTAAAAAATTTCTCAACTGTTTTTTTGGTGATTTTTCAAAGGGTCACAACTAGATTGTCCATAAAAATTATTATATTTGAACAATAAATTTTTTCGTGATACTTATAAATAGTTGTGACCTCTGAAATTGCTCATAAATAAATAAGTTTTTTTCTTCACAGAATTCATTCATGAGCACTTTTTTCACTGTACCATGCACTGTTATTTGACACTCTTCATTCATATAAACTCCTGTGGAACATTGTATTTCCATTTTTAAATTACCTAACTTAAATATAATATAAATATGTAACTGGTTTTGGAATCTATAGATTGATATAGGCTAATATCACGAAGAAAAACTGATTGCATAAACACTTCTAAATACAATGAGGAATAAGGTAATTGATGAAGATGTGAATAGGTCCTTGGCTGATGTAAGAATGACCACTGGCTGCTGTTAGACTGAGAAGTCTAACTGCAGAGCTACAGTGCACGAGTTGCAACTAGAAAACTTCTAACGTCAGAAATGGCTCTAAGCCTGTCATAACTTGAACCACTGTAGTTGAGTTGTCCAAAAAGATTTATTTCATCGAAGTAAGTATAACACTATCAGAGTGCAAAACACATGAACATGGCATGTATTAAGAGCGATAAAACTGTATTTTAGTGATGTTTTTATGATTTTTGAGGGGCTATAACTTTTTTATTAGTGCAACACACAACATAATTTTTTTATTTTTCATGTACACATACAAAATGACTGTGCGAGTTTGAGATTTCTATCTCCAGCCCCATCAGAGTTACACAAAGCCAAACTTTGAAAGTTTTGAAAAAATTGACCTTTTCTAACGTGACTTAGAAAAATTCAATTGCTTTGACGACGTGGAAAAGACTTTTCAACCCCTGGACCAATAAAATCCAGAAAGTATAAACCTTATTAAAATCATTAACAAAGGTTATTTCGTTTTTTAAGTCATGGTATTATATTATAAATATTCCGGAATTGTATCTTCAAGTGTAGTTATAAAAATTGGCTTCGGCTGTTGCCCATAGATATATAATTAAAATCATTCAATAAAAAGAAAGCAACAATTGTTCAGGTACATCACAACTAAAATTATGTGTGCCAATGCATTAACAATTTAAAAAACTCTCCAAAATATTATGAATACAAACAAGAAAAGACGAACGACCAAATGAAGCAGTAAAGCTGGCCAAAATCCCCAAAATCGAATGAAGCATACAAAAGACCGAGAAAACAAAAAAAAACAAAAACACTGCGATGAAACACAAAAAAGGAGAGTTGGTGTCACAACTCTTAATGAAACCTTATCGAGCGATATATTTCGCAGGTAAAGTCATCTATTCGGATCTCCGGGCGGGGAAAACTCGGAAGAGTGCATCAGTCATGTGTGACAAACGACATTTAGGACGGGTACCTGGAGGGTCATATTACCTGAAGGACTGCAATGTAGAATACATAGGATTAGATGGTTATTTAAGGCATTCATGAAGTGAATTGGTGCGAAGAAGGAAACTACTGGAGCGAAAGCAATCAGATTATCCTCTCAAGATCTCTGAATGGAAACCCAGATGGTTAAAACAATGCAGAGGTATGCAATTGAAGTGTGATATAAGAATCACTTAGATTCGAATACGAACTAAACTTTAAGACGCTGTTGTACTGCAAGCATGCATACCTACATCGGAATAAGGACAAAACAAAGTGGAAGACATGTATGAAATAGTTGAATACGTGATGGAGATTGTGGAAGGGGAAGGGAGCAAAATAATTATTGGAGACAGGAAAACGGAGATAGGAGAAGGTGAAGAAGGTATGGCATCTGATGGTATGACGTCCGCAAGACACATTCTTGTACCGATACTAACAACGATCAAAATATGGTCAGAATTAATTGGAAACTTGTTTAAAACTCTGAAAATATCGATTTAGAATTGCGATTAGAGAAGAGAACGTTACACAAATTGGTCGATCAAAACGTATTAGACAAACACAAAGAGGATGTTAACGCTATTGGGTCATTCTAAGGAAAATAGAAAATCGTCAAATTAAGGTCTACAGAGAAGTAGAATGTTTATAGAGCAGAGAATAAATTAGAAGTACCAGAAGCAGTAAAGTAGAAACATTGGATTACACAGGAAAGTTTTGATCTGGTACAGAAAAGAAAAAAATATGATAACACTAGATTGGCTGTAAAAATCGACTGTACTTTGGAAAAGTCGTTAAGTCGAGAACTGCGTAGGTAGAATGGATTTAGTTAGAATTTATGCGAAGGGGTTCAGAATAATCTCAAAGAGGAAAAGTTGGAGCTGTCAACAGAGACAATAAGTTACCTCAAAGAACGACCCATCAAAGACAATATCATTTGGGGGAAGGATAAAATGTCAATAAAAATAAAAATTAAGAGATGTAATGATTGTAAGAAGAAGAATCATTATTGAGGTAATGCAATGAATAGCAAACTACAAAGGAATAAGGGGTGGAGTTGAAGAAGATGCCTCATACTAAGGCCATTATTTGAAAAAAGGGACGGAAAGATCGAAAAGGTTGAGAAAATATCCAATACATTGGCCCAGATCGCAGGACTAAGAAGCCTAGGTAAGCTGTAAAATTCATTGTGAAAAATTCATGCAATTGCCCAAACTTCAATGGACTTCATTAAGTAGGAGCATAACGATTCCATGATTATATAATGATATGCTAGAACAAAAGATATGAGAGATACAAAGATTTTAGAATAATTAGCCAAACTGCAAATGTCTCGATTTTCTAAAGAAAAAGAATGGAACCAAAGATGGTAGAAGAAGTGGATGCGGCCCCAAGAAGATAAGAGGAATGAGAAAAGCCTTTTATACTCTGAGCCTTTTCTTCAGAAAAAGGATTCAAAGTGATTATTATTATAAGGCCACGTATGTGCATTGGCTTCTTGGACCTGAGCCTTGTGCCGCACTATTCTCAAACGTAGCATTGCGGGGAAAATCCTACGGAAAGCTTTGGTGTTTCATTCAATGACAAGAAATTGAAATTTGACACGAATGGAGAAGGGTTGAGAGTAACTAAAATTTGCAAGAATACAGAAGTAGCAAAGGTAAGAAATGGAAAACGGCATGATTGTGATAGATCACCAATAATTTACAGTATTTATTATGAAAGATAATAAAATGAAGTGGAGGAAAAATATAACAGCAACGCACGTAAATCGAGTGAAATATCAGCTTGCGAGGATATGCTGATGGCATGAAATTTTGATGGAAAAATCTGACGAGGGTGCTGAAGTGCATGGGAAAAATTGTAAAAAATTACAACCGTATGTCAAAAGAATAAAATAATTGTTTTTGGAGTGATAAAGAGAACAAAGATAACATGGCATTTTGACATCGATGTCTTGAAGAGTGGAAAGAATGTTCCTGTCTGTAAATAATTAGAAGCAAATTCGCAGGAACTATTCTGAGATATGGGTCAATCCATTTGAAGTAGTCCAAGGGTGGTTGCTTGACCAATTTAAAAAAATTTGAAATTTTCTCAGTTGTTTTCTTCATGTCTTAAGACATTAAAACTATTTTTTCAAGTTTTTATCTAAAGCGATTTACCTTTGGCTGCCATTTTATAATATGGTGCCAGCCGATTTTTGCGTTTGCAAGGGTTTACGTAAACGTCTTTAACTATAATAGTATTTATCCTAGAAGAATGAAACACAAGTATTTTGTTTGTAACTTCTCAAGGTAAAAACTAAGTCCCGGGGTTTGTTTACCATCCCTATCCTTTCTAAGGTAAAGCTACAAGCAAAAGTTACGAGTGAAGTTTTACTGTTTGAAATGTTTTGACTACTAGTAGGAGTAGATTATACAGTTTTTATTGTTTTTTTATTTGTAGATATAAGTTATTAGGTTGTAAAATAATTGTAAAATATTAAAAAAAATAATGTGAAAAAAAGTAATTGTGATATAACTACCCTTAGATGGTTATATATTTTGAAAAGTCATGCTGGAGCTAGGTCAGGAGCTGAAAAAGTCAATTTTTCTTCAAAATTTCAAAGTTCAGCTTTGAGTAACTCTGATGGGGTCGGAATTAGAAATCTCAAACTCGCACAGTCATTTTGTATGTGTACATGACAAATGAAAAAAATATGTTGTGTATTGCACTAATAAAAAAGTTATAGCCCCTCAAAAATCAGAAAAACATTACTAAAATACAGTTTTATCGCTCTTAATACATGCCATGTTCTTGTGTTTTGCACTCTGATAGTGTTATACTTACTTCGATGAAATAAATTTTTTTGGACAACTCAACTACAGCGGTTCAAGTTATGACAGGCTTAGAGCTATTTCTGACCTTGGAAGTTTTCTAGTTGCAACTCGTGCACTGTAGCTCTGCAGTTACAGACTTCTCAGTCTAACATCAGCCAGTGGTCATTCTTACATCAGCCAAGGACCTATTCACATCTTCATCAAGTACCTTATTCCTCATTGTATTTAGAAGTGTTTATACAATCAGTTTTTCTTCGTGATATTATCCTATATCAATCTCTAGATTTCAAAACCAGTTACATATTTATATTATATATAAGTTAGGTAATTTAAAAATGGAAAGACAATGTTCCACAGGAGTGAAGAGTGTCATAAAACATTGTATGGTGCAGTGCCAAAAGTGCTCATGAATGTTAGTGAATTCTGTGAAGAAAAAAAACTCATCTATTTACGAGTAAGTTCAGAGGTCACAACTAATTGTAAGTATCACGAAAAAAGTTTTTCTTAAAATGAAATAATTTATTTCTGATGAAAAAACTCGCTCCGAGGAAACTGAAATATGCCTGAAAGATAATGGAAAAGCGCGCAGCTGCCTGGGCAGAGGATCGTTCGCTGCACGTGCGAGGGAATCCTTGAAACGCATGGGGTAAAATTCTTGTACTGGTACGTTAGTAAGCGTGAGTCCAAAAAATATATGACTAAAGATTACCAGAGCTTTCTGCAAAACAAAATTCAGTTGGTATGTACCTTCCAAAAAATGTCTTCGCTTCCGATGAGCAAAATCATGATAAGTTTTCCGGTACCGTCTCGTAAGTACAGAAAGTTGTTATGCCTCGTGGCCTCAAATGGCGTATTTTCCTTGCTCATGAAACATAAGTAACATGTTTTTTAACAGGCTTTTTCTTTCCTATCCTTAAGTGTCCTGATTATAAATTGCGTGTTTTGGATCATCCACCGTAGAGTTAGAGAAGACATCTCCGGGAATTCTTCCATGGAATCCAGCGACTTCATCCGCATTTTCTCCACAGTTAGGAAGATCTTTGTCGTAGAAAAATCATCTACGATTCAGCACATGACTCCAACAGTGAAATGGTCGACCCCAATGTATTCCTCATTCCGACCTCATTTCCTGTGATGTAGAAGTTGCCTATTCTTCCGTGAAGGGGTTAAACTTTTACAATCTACAGGAATATTTTCCCGATTCCTGGCTTCTATGTTATTGACAGCAGATAGGGCAAATACCGAGACACTAAGAAATAGAGTGATAAGACGGGTGGTGTCCATCACAGCTTTTATCGGCCACTTGCTAAAAAAAATTAAATTGCGCTTCCAATCATCCTCATCTCCGTCTCAGAAAAAAAATGTATGAGAAGCCATGGTTTCTTAGGCCGAAATAAGTTTGGAACTGACTGGGATTAAGAAGTTTAGCGTACCAAAAAATTGCCACACCGATATCATTGTCAACCTTCACGACTCACGGCATACCAGTAACAGGTTCTCACTACAGGGAGCTTGGCCGGTGCCTGAAGCGTCTTGTGGCGTCATGGTCCAGCGCCTTGGACGTTGAATCCCTCGCGCGTGCAGAAAACGTTCCGCTGACTAAAGTGCGTTCCACGTTTTCACGTGTATATACGTCACTTTGATATTTGATACATGAGAAAATCACATCAACGTCTAAAAATGAGCGCCTCGTAAATCTTCGTGCAATTAAGAAGTCAGCCAGTGAGAAATATTTTTCCTATGGAGATACCATGGCAAATGCAGCAGTAGAAATTTTGGCAGCCATCGAAACTGTTTTTGATGAAAATCTTGTTACGTTTGGAATAGAAGTGAGAGGGATAGGGCTTCCTAAACTGTAGTGACAGTGGAGACTACCGGCTGGTACTGCAAGTGGTCGTCGGGGTGGTAACTCAAAAGGTTTTTGCGGATAAGAGGTTAGGTTTTATTGCAGAGCCAGGCCATGGAACCACTATTTGAGGATTTAGCTAGTAAGGTAAGTACTAAGGTAGAAATTCGGTGTTTTTATAGAAATCGAGGGAGAATATTTTAAAGCTATGCGTCTAATTGACTCAAATTTATCTTGTGATGTGAGCAAAAGGACTTTCAACGTTTGTCACGTGGCTCTGTTTCCTGTTATTACAAACGTTCGTAATGCTGTCATGAATTTTTCACTCTGATTGCGTAAATGTATTTTTTAAGCACACTCTTCACACCGTAGGCGGTATCACTCTCCAGAGCTTATTTTTTCTTGTCTCTGAAGGACGCAGTTTTTTTTGTTTCCCTGTTTTCTTATACCTTCTCCTCTTAGAGAACAAAGATAGATGTGCTAACACACGTATTCTTAGTTAATCTTCCATAAGTCTTCTCACCCAGGATGGAATTTGTTTGCCGATGAGTCATCTGATGGTCCAGATAGAAGGGAGCCTGCATGCGGTGACTCTAATATGGCAAAAATATATCACAATTTCTCGCTTGCGTTCAAAAACTCAGAGAACTAAAAATTAACGTACATGTTAAACAATATTGTGAAGGAAATACATGTGGTAGGGACGTGAGACAGAATTTTACCCTGATATCCTTCCAACATTTTAAAGGGAAAGTAACGATAAATTTGAGGGAGTGCGTCTTGCGTATTGACGCATATACGTGCAGGCACGGCGTTCGAGAGATCAAGAGAGGTCGGGGTTTCTCAGAACTCCACCTTCCTTCTACCTTGGAGAATATTTTTCCTTTTTAATAGACCGACCTTTTCTTCAAGTTGTGAAAGCTGCCTCGATATTGTTGTAATAATGGTATCAAGTCCCAGAATGCGGAAATGTTACGGAAATGTCAGTAGGTTGAAAACATTACATCCACGTGAGAACGACTTTGAAGATCTACCGTAGTAATTCCTTAAAATGTGCTTTCAAATGAATAGCACATCTTAATTACGATATGCACTGAAATGATACTGGCCTAAGGCAAACTTAAGTAAAACGGTAATAGCTTCCAATGTCGAAAGATGGCAGAACGCTATACGGATGGGCAAAAAATTCTCTAACATTTGAATATTCGATGCAAATTACAAATACAAAGGTAGTGAAATTACTTTTTTCAAATTAATGTATACTGCCCATCTCTGAAAATTATAACATATCCTGGTGATCTCAGTAGTATTGCCATAATGTTGACGTTGAGACCTTGAAAATGGTTCAATCGGCGATTTATGTGGGAGCGCGGTTCAAGAGATCATATAGTCACGTATATTGTTTTATAATAGATAAACGGAAAAAGTTAAAGGTGTTAAATTTCATGAGCACCTGAAATGGCTTTAGCTACTATGTGTAAGCAGGAAAATCAGCCCACATTCTTAATTTTGCTATAGTGATGCACCAAATGCTGCATACGTTTAGGCACTTGAAAAATCGGCCGTTTTTTCCTATCACAGCATAATAATGCCAAACTTTATCAACATTAAACATAGGTTTTTGCTAATAATCAACGAAAAATATAGATTAATTGATGGAATGATGTGAAAGTGACGGAAAACCTTTTCCAGTGCTCGAGATATTACGTTTCAAACTCGGGGTACACAACTTTGAAATGGACAGTAGAGAATGGATGCTGCTTTGTGTGCTCTTTTCTTTGCTGATTTACCATCCCTGGATGTAACATTGCGTATGCTGAGCTGAATGGTGGAACCTCAGTATCCACTCTGACTGCTATGCTGAGAATGCTCTGCATGAGCTCTGGAGGTATAATACAAGTAGTCTCTCATGTAATCACTTGTCGAATTTATTCAAAACTTCAGGAATGTGGTGAAATAGTTCTCTGGCGAAAGTTAAGGTAGTTTGAGCTAAAAATCACTTCACCTGGAATTTGATGAATTTGGCCTCATTTTAAAGAAAGAACTCATCTTTCCAATGATGTCAAAATATCAACCCCTTGCCGAACTACTTTTCGAGCAATTTATCAAAAAAATATAAGCTGTTTTACATGGTATAGATTACGGCTGTGCGCTCCAGAGGGAGAATATTAAAAAAAATTAGGAACATCTAGCACCTAGATTTCATAAAAAAACTAACGATGTGTAGATTGCATGTTTAGTCAACTATTTATAAAAAATAATATTTTACTCACCTCAGTAATGTATACAAAATCGCAAAAAACCTGCTGTTTTGAAGGGTTTTCAGCCGTACGGCGGGAAAAAATGAGTCAAGTTATTGACTTATGCACCTTTATTTATTTAATTACTGTAAATTTTGGTCATTTATAATTATATATTTGCGCCATTAATATTATAATATTTATTTCATACTTCTTACTTACGCTGAAGTCAAAAAATAAAATTTGAATATGGTCTCCATTACGACTAGGGAACTATCTCGCTCAAATCACCTACTGTCAAACCATCCCAGGTTCTTTGCGCGGAAATTTGGGAAATTTTGAAACCTTCTGAGAACGACTCCACTTGTACTGCAGACATTAAGATCTGCATGCGACAGAGGGTTAATCGCAGGTTTCCTGTTACAGACTTGTATATCACTGCTTCCTCATTAAATCCACGTTTCCAAAACCTCCGTGAAGTAGAAACTGACGAAAGCGAAACGAAAGATTTCCAATGCCGTCAGTTTATTTCCAAGTCAGTAAAGGAGAAGACTATATATGCAGTATTTAACCGCGAATTCCATATGTTCAGGCATTAGAAATATCAACATTGTCTCTTATAATGAGCTTGCCGTGAAAATACTCAGCTGACGGAAATATTCAGAGGATTACTCGAGTTAAAAAGAGCGCAAAACTTCCTTTGTCATGTATACCATAGAATGGGAGCTGACGGCAATATTTAAAAGTTATGGGGAGAAAGTAAATCTCAATTTCGATACATTGATCTTCTGACCCGGAAGACTATGCATTCCGTCCAAAAACACGCCCAGTGAACGTGAATTTTCAATAGCTGCGTTGGCAATGTGCACCCAACGATCATCGCATAGTCCTTCGATGGTGGATGAAATGGTTGTAGCTCATGAAAATGTCAAATATTTGATGAGAAAGTAATATCAGTTAGTTCATGAAAACAAAACAAATTTTGATTGTTTCCAGGATTAACTATGTATATTTTAATTTTTAATAAATATCTTTAAATTGACCCTTTATGCATGACACCCTTGGCTTTCGGAAATTACAGCCTGATACCGTGATCAGGTTGTTAACAAAAGCATTGGGAGTTTTTTTTATTATCTGTAAATTTAGGTCTCGAATTTCAGCCATTAAGTTGACACAGCCAAGGATTTATTTTACACTTATTCAGGGTAATTTTATTTTTTGGCAAATTACAGGTAGAAATTTTTCAAGTTTTTAAACACAACATATGCTTTCATGCATAAAATGTATGTAAATGTGACAAACTATTATGGGAAAAATATTTCACGCATGTAGGTGAAAATTAAATCAAATAATTGTTTGCTTTATTACTAATAAATATTTATGAGAATAAATTGATATTTTATTTATTTTCATATACATATTATTTTTCTCGAATAATTGTCAATATATAATGATTGGTAAATCATGCCTCCAATCGCACCACCGTCAACGGTAAAATCAACAAATCCGACGGCGCGCCGCCGCCCCACTCTAAGCCGGCGTCCGCCGCCAACAGTTTTTCCATCGGCGCACAGCCCAACCTCTAAAGACTAGGATTCATGAAGCCTGGTGTTTCTGATACCCAAAATATTGAGATGGACAGATAACGCGTCTAAAATTGGAACTTTGAGCATCAGCATTTTCCTAGCTGCGGTTGCTGACTGGTGAAAGAAAAATTCAATTTTCAAAATCCAGGGCTTCAATGGTACAGATACAGTGCCTATTAACGTACTTATGGTTGGCAAAAGGCGTAAGAAAAAGACAACTTACGAAATGTAACAAGATAAACTGTTTTCATCGGGAAAGCTCAAGGATATAGATGGCAATTGAAAGAGCAATTTTGTGGTTTTAAATTTATTTATTGCAATTCACTTACAGTTAGCCAGCAGACCTAGTGGAATCGTTGAAGAATTTTTTACTAGAATTCTGAAGGGGAAATCAAAAAGTGATCGGAGGATGTTACTGCTATTTCAACGTCCCATACACATATTTCTGAATCATTAACTTAGTGAAGGGAGCTCTAATAAACATGGCAAATCGTTTCATTCTTTTGTTCCGACATTGGCAGCAGAGTTTTTTTCTCGGAAAGATTACCTTTGAGGTTCTTTCTATCTGTTCTTTTATAACGGAGTAGAACGACTCTAAGCAGCTTTCTTTTGTACTTGCATCGACCCTACTTATCTGAATCCTGGATTTTATCCGGTGTACGATTTTTTGAATTCCTTTTAACAGGGAGTAGAGCCGAATGCTCTGCGCCTTCCGCTGCGCGCATCCTCTCAGCGTCCCGTTCCCCTCCCTCCTCCCCGCAGGCTCACACCACCGCATCTTCTTCCTCGCCACACCCCCCCCCCCTCCGCCCCCTTCCACGCTAGCCCAACCCCCGACGGCGATGCCGGGCTCGGGATATCCGAAGCAAGATTTGTTTTCGGCGCGCGTAGTGCTGACCTTGCGAAAGCCCAAGGCGTCACACGAGCGCAGGAACAGCTAGAGGAAATTGCTTCCCATCACGGAGGCGGTGGAAAGTGAGTGCCTGCTCGCTGCTTATTCAACGGAAGCATTTGACGCATACAATTCGCATTTTTCCGTGATCTTGCCTCATTTTAGCATGAAAAAATTCAGAACGTACTCCAATGTGCGATTTGTAACATAAAGGTTTGATTTGATTTTCTGAAATTGTACAATTTCCATTGAATTCACCAATGAATGTGGAACTGACTAGCTGGGGGGACATCATGACCTGGAACGTGCATACCTGCAATGGATACGTGTTTGAAACAAATGACTTTTACTGTGAATTTTGTTTCTTTGAAAACAAGCATCGGTACCATTTTGTGAAGTCAACGTATGCACCCTGGAATACGTTATTACTCTTTTTTTCCCGATAGTATCTGTATACCAAATGAAAATTGAACAACGCTGTTTAGTAGCATGTATTCTTCTAAGCATATTTATGGCTTAAGCTTTCTTTTATGTCAATCATTATATTTGTTTTTTGTATGAAGTGCATTGCGCTCTATATTGGCATTAAAGGCTTCCGGTGAATTTTACGACGAGATTTTGTTTAAACTGCACGTTACGTTTTGGGGGATGAGTTACCACTCGTATTGACCAATTAATGGATAGCGGTGTTACTTCTTTTGCAGTTCCCATTTCTCGTTCACCAGGTGTTAAATTCTCCTGAATATGGCTTGTTAAGGACTCCAAATATTTGTTAGTGGATCTAGCACTATCAAGTAATAGCTTACAAATTGGAATATTGCACTGCACTAGATTTTTGCTACTCCCGACCGACGCTATGACTTCAATTATTTTTTCCTTCGTGAAGGTTTTATTTTTAATGCTATTAATTATCTAAATTTTTAACTAAATTTTAATTAAATATTAACTAAATTTTCACTATCCCAATGGATTGTTTTATGATCTTTTAAAATAAAATAAATACTTTCACAATGGAAATGTATTGAAAGAAAAACACGTGCGTAGAGTATGGGGTGCTCATTGGAGGCAGACGTGGTGTTGTGGTTTTACGATAAGTAAATGTGAATACAAATAAGATAAAAAATAATATAACCTTCACACGCTATTGTGTGATCAAAGTCCCTTGCTATAGACGATTACGTAGTAGCATTGGGTTGATTTCTTTCGAGGTATTGTCCGTTTGGCATCGCAAGATAGAATATTTATTGTGAGAACTAGGAGAACAAATTAATGAAAAAGCGTCAAAAATGTGCTGTACCATTTCCAAACTGTGAAAGGCAGCTCTCTGACGGTGCGATATACATTGGAGTGGAGAAATTGAAGCTGGTGGACAGCCACTCAACTGGGTCGTGAAATGAAAATGAATTCGGTCACTGTGATAAAATAATATCTGTAGTTAAAGGGTCTTATTATACACATATATGCGTAAATATATGCTTGAAAGCGAAGTTTACGTTCAATACCGGCGTTGCGCGTATACCATTCACGACTAATTTACGGCTTCAAGCTTGAGTGGCCATCTTCCTACGCACACATTCGCCGTCTGCCGGCTCTCCTTTCTTTAAACTTCCCCGCTGTTACCATCTCATTCCCATGCATCTCTCTTTCCCCGTCATCACTCTCTCATTATAATTCAAATGACTGGCCTTCTTTCTTTCCGCAATCATGTACAATTCATCAAAATGTCCCCTTCAGCACTCTTCAGCTTCCCATTTATCTCAGACAATATCACCAGACATTCCTAAAAAAAACTTTTTCTCCTTTTTTGTCTCATTTCTTGTTCCTTTACGCTTTTGTAGAAGTTTATTATTTCATTAAAATGCTTCTATACTTTATTTTAGTCTCACTCCAGCATTCTTTTGTAACATTTATGAGTTTTTTCCCCTTTATGTGGAATATAAACAAGATTTCTCCTCCCCTCACACTTAGCCTTCCTCAGTATCTTTAGGACTTTTCCTCAGTTTTCCCTAAAAAATATCCTTCACTCGTTTTGGATTGCACATCATCTCCCAAACACATCCTTCCTCTTACCATTACAAAATCTCGGCAATTTCTCCTTTGAAAAATAAAATTTCCTCACTGTTCCTTTTTTGGCACTAATCAATCATGTCGTAGAGAGATATCACAATATTTTATATGAATCAGCATTCGCTTAGTTAGCTCAAGCCATATTTACCTCAAAGTTTATTAATTACTTCCAATATCAAGTTTTTATGTAATGGGATGGTAGTAGAGTCTCAATATACGAAAAATGTGACAGTAAAAGGGCTCAGAATCACCCAAGATGATTCCTGGTCACAGACATTTTAGTATCATTCACTACATTTTTTTAAGGGGAGACAGTAATAGAACCTTTGGATACCTATCACATTCTGTTCTGATTTATTTTCTGCCGCGAATGTAATTTTGTGACGATAACATAAAACAAAAAATGATAAAAAATAATGCAAAAATGGAGGTAAGCCAATAAACGCTTTAAGTATGAAAATTAGGACCTTTGACAAAAATGAAGATCAATGAGGATGCATTTTCCTTTACGTCATCTCTAAGAGTCCATTACTATTATTATGTGTTGATTGCTACGACTAAAATAATTTCTAAGTTACGAAATGAGCAGGAATAGTTTCTAAGGCAAATTAAAGCCAATCCCCGAAAATTTCTCATGTGATAATGATATCTTGATACCAAGTTTTAAGAGCCGAAATTCTGAGCATTGTAAAATTTTTAGAAGTTCCTCCAAAAAGCTCATGATTCGCTAAAAATTAGGGCATGTCCGGGAAAATAAGGTTGGAGGAAAAAGGTTGGCTACCGTGGTAGGGGGTACTTTGAATCAAATTCTCGATGCAGTGAGACAGCGTAAACTGTTAGTCTTTTAGTTGCATGAAATTCGAATGTCAAGCACTGAAATGAGTGCCAAGAGATTTTTTTCCAATTGATCAGCGAGGCACAATTTCTTTTCAATTTGCTACCTATCATGCAAAAAACTTCAACATTTTTTTGCTGCAGAAGACCAGCAAGAGATATTGTAGATAACCTCAAACTGGCCTCTCTGTACATGGGTTCTTAAGATTTTTGACAATTACAGGCCTCCATATCGGCTCATTAAATTTAAATCATCCAGAGTGCTACAACTACTTTTGTCTCTGAAACATTTCTATACCAATCTTAATTTTTTATCGTAACCTATTCAATAACTTAGAGTTATTATTTTATGTAGAGAGGTATAGGAACACAGAGATGTATCCTTTCGCTGGCTGCAGTACGAAGTCAAATCATTTTTTTACTCTGTTGGATCTATTTTGTTATATTTAGTACTTTTACTGTGTTTCAAGTCAATCGTATGAACCTGTTATTACAAATTGCATTTCACCGGTCATATTTTTCAAGTACAGTGGCGAAAGAAATGAACGCAAATTTTTTCGCGCACCTGAACTCGGCACTTGCAGGAACTACTAGGAAGAGCACTTTGCTGACAACTGACTGACAAAGACTGACAACACTGAGGGAATCCTCGTGAACCGCAAATATTCGAAATCCATTGTGGCACTTACTTAATTCGGAGTGTAAAACTAACTCATCAGTTTCCTCTTTTTCGAGTGTAATTCTAAAATCCTTCATTTATTCTCCCGCGGTGTTTTGTCATGTTCATTCAGGTATCATTTTTACAATGATATTTATCACATATAGAGAGTGACTAATAAAATGCCATTCATTGTCCAATCCAACATTGAAAAAAAATGAAATATTTATATCATAAGGTCAAAAAGGACATTTACTGTGATCGACGTTTCGTGGACGTTTTTATATTACGCGTAGAGTACTACTTTCACTCAGCGAATTTAAATCAAGGAAAAATTGTCAAGGCACTATCAAAGGCACTAATGGAAACAAATATTGTGTTAATGGGACATCATTTTAATTTTTTTCATTATTATCATTCTGTGGGTTAAGGAAATTCTGATCTCAAGGGGGATATAAATTTCTACATCTTACATTTCCTAGTGTAAACGAGTCCTTAGTCCGTTAGGAGCCGATATAGACAGAACAACTGAAGGTATTATTTCCGAAAATGATAAAAAATGCTCTCGAATCTCTACCTAATAATTTTGGCGTATTTTTCCGACTTTCCTTTCATCGTCTTACATGTAGCTCGTCTAGTGTCCAGTTGGTCATTGTGAGGATTCATTCAACAAATGTAGAGGATACGAAGAAACGCATTAAGTAAAAACAAAAAATCAACCACCAACCTCAATCCCAATTGCATATTAATGAGGAATAAACTACTCATTGACTCCTGACTCCATTATATGTAGTTTCCATGTCTGCGCTGCATATAAAAATATAGAAAACTGTCAAATTAGATTTTCAGTTTGTTGGATAATGTCATGAATGAAGTGGAATACTAATTATGGGTGATGGTGCAGCACTGTGATGAATCCGGGTTCAAATTCCCTCCAAGTCAGATGATTTTTTTGTCAATTTTCTCATGTTGGGGCAGTGAATTCATGTAAGATGCAGTTACAATGACTGACAGATGATATGAGGTTGTGTATATACCAAAGGAATGAAATACGCTGTGAAAAACATTGTTTTCCTTCGCCATAATTTGAATTCGCATATAACAACTGTCGGTCAAGTGTGATTGCAGGTAATAAAGATGAACAGGTTATAAAGATGCTGCTGCGCTTATACTTGCGGCACACAAAAAAAAATGCGTATGATGGATAAATAGTTCGGAATTCTCCTTTCGCACTTCATATTAATCAGCAATTAATACTTCATAGGGCCATCACGAAAAATCGTTGCCGTTTCCCTGGCTGTACTGCCAACAAAGCAAGAATTCGTTGCTCAACATGTAAAGTTTTTCTTTGCTTGTAAGATTCAAGAAATTGTTTCAAACTCTATCATGAATTGTAAAACATTTGCTGAGAGTAGATATTAGGTATAAATGTCATATTTTTTAAATTTAGTAGCATTTATCTGAATATGTAACAAAGTAAACTCCAATGTATATGTATTTATCTGAATATGTAACAAATTGAACTCCAATAAAACTCCAAGGTAAAAACTGCTGTTTACATTTCTTGAAATAGAGGTACGGCAATGGTTTCTTTACAGAAAAGAATAAGCCGATCAAGAGGCATGAGAGACCAACAAATATCTATTTGTTTCACCTAAAAGGTAATCCATAATCAAATCACAATGTGGGCATGCTGACAAATCAAGGTTATCATTATAATTTTCGCATGCTTGATCTCGCAAAAAATCACAATGTATGCCTAATTTTGTGCGTATCTGATGGTGTGTATGCCGAATTACATATGGGTATTACCAGCGCATATATGGGTGTTACCAGCACATATATGCGCTGGTAACGCCCAAACCTATGATATATCATTATGATTTTAATGTCATTATTACTATCACAAATTAATTACCAAATTATTGTTACTAATTATCATTCATTAACATAACTAATTAGTGTAATGCAATGTATTTACAACAATAATGCTATTATTCACACTTGTTGACCAAACTGAGAGTGAAATAAGTTCACATTACCTTATGAAATAATTAAATCATTCCTCTAAAAAGTGTGACGCCTTGAACTGCTGGACAATAAGACCCAGTGTCCCCACTGGGGGACATGACCTCCTAATGACGTCATAAGTTAATTAGGCAAACAAATAGCAAATTATCCCTTTGGAAGGTCTATGAATACAAAATCTATCAAAATTTCAATTTATACTTTTTTTTCCCTGGGTCTGAGGAGGTTAACTTCATAAGCAATACGTTTAACGAAATCGCCTTTTACTGCTCACTACAATCATACCTCTGGCTGGCGGCGACACATAACCTTGTATAGGTCGCGGCGAGTGGACATACATTTACACTTGACGGGAACCAGAACCCGATTCAAACCCAATATCCACCGCAGCGAGCAGTTGCTACCTACTGCGAGCATGCAAAAAGTTGCTATCCTGATACTTAACTCCAATCATAGTGTAGGCCAGGGAATAATATCCTGAATTTTTATCGGAAAATTATAGGCGGACTAATTTTTGGAAAAGCGCTCTACTTCTGTAATTCAGCGCGAGTTAGGGGCATGTAACACAGTAAATTGCTAGAATTATTATTGGAAATTGGAAGTTTTAAGGTGTTTGTATAACATAATTCTTTTTTCTTAAATTTATCCTGTATACATAATCCTATCATTACGGCTTTCGGATTCCCATAAATAGTACTCTAGATATTTTTGGAATTATAAACACGGTGACAATGAGCATAACAAACATTTTCTATCCCTGTTTTCGAGGCATTTTAGTCTTGGACTTGGACTGTAGAAACATTGTTTTAGAATACATTTCAAAGAATATGGAATCATTGCTTGCTTTTTGACTCTCCTCTCATTCCAAATGATTATTCACCAATCGCACTTTATTAAATGTAATTTACTTTTACGCAGTGCTTCAAATTCCATCAAAGATATAACTGCAGCTAAAGTCATCACCATCGCTTATCGGAGGGGTTCGTGAAATAAATAAACAGTCCGGAGCGGACGACGTTCAAGTCATATGCTAGGTATTCAGTTCATATTACTAGGTTCAGGTCATATGCTGCCGGAGGTAATTTTGGCGTCTGATGCTGTCTTGCACTCAGCATCTGTGTGTCGCCAGCTAATAGGGTCGAAAGAGTATCGGTTCTCCTGATGGAATTCTTCAGTTACACTTTCCATTAGCAGATGGCTGATACTGACAGAAAATTCGCTTGTTTATGTCTAACGTACTTGGGTCTCTTGTGACACGGTTTCACGGTTGACCAAACTTATGCGGGCGAATTCATGACCCTCGTCCATCATTTATGAAATACCTAAAAGGTTATTTTTCTCAACTTTGACAAATTATTCCCATTCTGACTATTGACGGCCGTGGAAGAAACTAAAAGAGCGGACGGTACGAACGAAGAGATGAAATACGCGCAGTCCCAGTCTTGATGAGTAACATCGCTGCCTGGGTGCTGATCGAATCACGTTGTGATTTCCCTTCAAAACTTTTTTTCCAGGGCAGATGGGACGGGGTAGAGTCAAATAAGAGTGATTAGCTATTGCTGGTTGCCATCTGGAACTGATTTGGTATAATTAATGCCCTCTGCACTGCCCTATCCTTGCATCACATTTATTCACGACTTAAAATATTCCCTCATTCTTCTATTTTTCCAATACCTTCGGCTATAAAAGCGTTTTTCGTGTCCAGGCATGACTTCCTCGATTACTTCTCAAGTTATCATACGCCCTTTATTAGTTCATTCTCTTACCAAGCATGTATTTAGTTAGTCATGTTTGGTTAATCATCCATTCTCAAAATTTCATTAGACCATAAAAAGTGCTCAGTTCTTTCTAACAATAGGCTGAAACAAGCAGTTCACATTTATTAACATTCTATTCATTTTCTAAGTCTTTTAAAAAACGCATGAAATTTGATGATCTGCAGGGATCTGATTCAGCCCAAGAACTGGCCTTTTCCGCAGAAATGAACCTTCGTTTGGACGGTGACTATGCCGCCTCAAACGTTATTCAGAATCAGCCTTAACCAGACTAACACGTGGCCAGAAAATGAAAACCACCTATGAGAACAGCAAGGATGAGAAAAAGTAGCACCATTCACACAAAGCGAGCAAAAAGAAAGTGTGGCCGTAAGAGATACTCAAATTCAAAATGATTTACGAACTAAAACTTGGCTATTGGTATATATTACTAAGTAAGGAGATGACACAACTAATGAAGGGAATACCTCTATGCCAATTTTTCCACGATCCTTATTAGAGTGTAGTCATTGTAGGTATCAAAGACAAATTAGTGTTCCGTTTTTCAGTAATACTCACCACTGTTTCACTTGGATCAGATGAACTCACGCAATCAGATGTGAATCACATGGACCCACGCAATCAGATGTGAATCAGATGGACCCAATCAATCAGATGTAAATCAGATGAACCCACGAAAATTTGGAGAGTATTCTAAGACTCAGCATACCTTTTCTTATCATTTTACGTGTGGTACAAAATGCCTTTTTCTGTCCATTAAGTGTTAACGCATATCAATGAAATAGCCTTATTTGCAATATTACCGATTAGACAATTTCCAAGGAAGCGCAGGAGGTGCGAATCACGAAGAAGATATTACTGAGAGCATTATATAAGGCAATCCTCAAGATTAATTGTCAAACTCGCCATTTATTGAAAAACAACTTTAATTATTGCATCCAAGTAATTGTAAATTCGTAAAATTTTACCTCTGCTTACTAGAAACGATGCAGGACAATTAATTCAGAAGCCTTCACCTGTCCTATGATGCATTGATATCCGATAAGCAACTAATTCCAGTGAAACTCAAACTATTTTACCCGCACAAATAAGAGACTTGCTTGAAAGCGTTAAGCATCCTCATTAAAGTAAAGAAATTGAACCAGAAACTAATGAAGACAACTTCAAGGTAAAAGGATATTTTAAATTAAATCCTAAGGTTAGTTTAATCTAAAGGCATAAATTTTATGCGTAAAAATTAGCCAGAATTATCTTACTTTCTGTTGATTTCTCCCTAGACATGTTATATTCATCATTCATTCATGAGAGTAATCTACCGGCTAAGGGTAGGTTATGATGAAAGTCAGAAAAAATCCAACAGACTTTTACACGTTCAGGACCCTATCTGCCTCTAGTATTTCTCTCTTCATCTCAGCGTAAGTCCTACCCTTCTTCACCCCATCCATAAAACTTATTCTTTTTCCTACCCTTCCCCGCTTGCCAAACATCCTTCCCTCTGTAACCCCTCCCTCCCTCATTACCACTAACAACCACCTACCCTGCCTCCCCATAATCTCATTCAGAAGTTTCCTCTACTCACCAACCAGGTCAAGCACTTCCTCATTTCACTTCCTTTCGGTCCACCGCACTTTCCCCATCCTCCTCCACACCTACACCTCGAACGCCTGCAGCCTATTTTCGTCCTCCTTTCCCAGAGTCCACGTTTCTACCCATTACAACACCACACTCCATATCAGGCTCTTCACCAGCCTCTTCTGTACATTCTTACTTAACGGTCCCCGTCATCAGCTCCCTTCTATTACTGAATACTTCCTTCGCTAGAACTATTCTCCTCCTAATATATTTGATAATATGCCCATTTTCGTATAGCGTACTACCCAAGTAATTAAATTGCCTTACTTGCTCCAGTTTGTTCCCTCCTACTTTTATGACCAGCCTCGCTTTATTTGTCCTAGAGAACCTCATTATTTTTGTTTTTTTCTTATGATTTATCTACATTCCGTATTTCCCGAACTGTTTTTCTAATGTATCTACTGAAGCTTGCAACCCCTTAAATGGTCAACTAACCAACGCCTGGTTGTCCGCGATTCTAACCAACTTTATTAGCTGACCTCCTACTTTGACTCCCACATCTAACTCTTCCTTTCCCTCTCTTACTATTTCCTCAGCATAAATGTTAAAAAGCAAAGGTAACAACGGGCCTTACCCGGCGACCTATAACTGGCCATTCTGATTCATCGTCTGCCACCCTCACCTGTGTCTGGCCCATATAGTATAAATTACGGATGAGTCTCATATCACGCTAAGCTATTCCTATAGTCCCGAGTATCTGCATTATTTTTTCCCAGTTTACTCTGTCAAACGCCTTTTCGAAATCCACAAAACAAGCAAAAACATCCAAATTATACTCAATGTTTCTATCTATAAATGTTCTCATTGCCGCAATCGCATCCTGAGTAGCCCTTCACTTCCTGAACCCTAAATGTTCATCGCCTAAATATTAATTTGCTCTACTATCTAACCTTCTATTAAATATTCTAAGCAAAACATTCGCCGCGTGCGAAATCAAACTGATTGCTCCATATTCCTCGCATTCTGACGCTTTCTTCTTCAGCGGGATGGTTATTAATACTGTTTTCACGAAATCCTCTATCTCTGCTCCTTCTTCGTAGGTCCTATGAATACATTCGAAAAAGGATCGTCTTCCCTTTCCACCTAGTCTCTTCATTGACTTCGAAGGTAAGTTATCTGCTCCCACGGCTTTCCTTGCCTTCATCTCTCTTAATGCCCTCCCTATTATTATTATTTCGCTGTTAAGTAACTCCGGTCTTAGGTTATCCTTATATATTGTTCTTTCATCCTCTGTATCTATATTAACAGGTCTATTACTGCTGTCATACAGCTCCTCTACGCATTCTCTCCACCTATCCTGAATATCTTCCTGTCCGATTAATATCTTCCTGTTTTGTCTTTAACCATTGGTAGCGTTTGCTCTCTCTTACCGCTCGATAGCATTTTCACTTCAGCGTATAAAGTACCCACTTCCCCTCATCCTGCAGCTTTTCCATTTCCTCGCATTGTTCCTTTGACCAGTTCTCCTTAGCCCGATTGCTCACTCACCGGAGTTTATTATTTAATTCCTTCTACTTAATCTTGCCTAGGTCGGTGTTGTCATTTTTCCGCATTCTCTCCTCCATTTTATTAATCATTTCTTCCGTGCTTCTTTACTTTCCTCGTTTCTACTGTTCCTTATGTTTTCTCTGCCGCTCTTACCTTGCCTATTTTTGTAATTTTCCGTCTTCTCTCGATTTCTCCGATCCAATTTGCTTCACCATATTCCTTTCCACTAGTACCTAGTATTTTCTCCTTTTTAACCCTTTCAATGCTTCCGCGTTCCACTTCTTCATTCTCCTACCTTTACAGAGCCATTTCAATCTAACTCCTCAATTTACCATAACTAAGTTATGATCTGAGTCCGCGTCCACCCCTGGATAGCTTCGTGAGCTTTTTAAACTATTCCTAATTTTCTGCATTACCATAATGTAATCAATTTTATATCTGCCAGTATCACGCGGCATTTACCATGTGTACCTACGCCTTGGGTGATGCTTAGAACAAGTGATTGTTTATACTAATTTATTTCATCTACAAAATTCAACTGCCTTCTAACCACGGTCATTTCCTGGGCCTGGCCCATACCCTCCTACTTCAAATCCGTCCCTCCCTTTCCCTGACAGTGCATTCCAGTCGCCCATCACTATTAGATATTTATTTCCCGGGGCTTCTCTAATTATGTATTCTAGTTGCTCGTTCATCTCATCCACCTCTTCCACCGTATGGCTGCTTGTAGGCATGTATTCCTGGACCAGTACGATATTCGTCGGGCGTGCCTTTATTTCTACCACTCCTGTCGCTTACCGGTTTAATGTTTACTACTCTCATCCCCAATTTTGCATTCAGTACCATACCCTACGTTGACTCTCATCTCATCCACGGTAGATTACCTATTCGACCTATCTGACACGGGTGGCCCTACCAGGAGTATTATTTATAGCTCATGCCAGTCCAGCTCTAGGGGTCAGTGGAACGTGCAGACCTTTCCACAACGTCAAGGTTGTAGCTACAGGGTCAATGTAGTCATCAATGAGTCGAAAAAATACCAATTAAAGCTTTTTCCACATTTGATTTCAAATTCATCCAACTGTGCGGAAGTGTAATACGACAGTTACGTTAAATCGTGACTGTAGTCACAGTGAAGTGTGACATGAAGTGCTTGGAAAATAAAGTTTTATTTTCCAAGCACTTCATGTCACACATCACTGTTTCCGTGTTTTTATGAGTGAAGAAAGAGTATGATATTTGTGTTTAAACTTCTGCACTAAAAATGACGGGTGAATTTTCGTGGATATGGTGCTGCCACCATAGGTACATGAGGAAAAAAACGTTTGATTCTCTCAGTTCTATGGTGGCATAATTCCTCGTTTTATCTGAAAATGGTGGTGTCAACGGGTTTATAGAGGAGCATATCTCGTGTTGATGTTGGAATAAAATTAGGATATGGTGTATCGTTCTTGAAGTGCTAATCTTGCTTTCTTTCTCCTCCAATGAACGGAATTCCAACCAATTGTATTCGATAACAAAGTTACGCCGTCTGTAACCACCATATTCTACTAATTTCGCGACTCCTCAGTCAATTTTTTTCGTTGTATTTATCATCTCTTTCACATATGGATAGAATATATTTGCTGCATGTTTTAAATACAGCCTTCATAATTACATGTTTCCTGGATTCTCTCATTGAAGTTACCTTCAACTCGTGAAACGGATCCAAGATCCTTCAAGGCCACTCAGCATATATTTCTTGCTTGCATTCCCCACAAGAGGTTTAAAGTGTAAGTAACACTAAAATCCGTTACTTTACCATCAGAATTTGTTTACATAATTGCGCATGATGTTAAATGAAGCCTTAGATTGAGGGAGTCAGTTGATCTAGCCGTGACAGGATTAAACTCGGCTCCCCTGCTATCAATTCCATAAGTATTAGTTTTGCCTGCTCTCTCGGTGCTGTAATGAAATCCTAAAATTCTGTGGCACTTTTCCACCGTAGTTGTTTTACTAACCAAGAGGATCTTATTAGAAATTTTGTCCAAGCTTTGTATTTGTTCATAATCGGCCTTAGAATAATAGCTTTTCCTTTATCATTACGTTCACTTACAACATGCAATAAAAACAAGTTTTTTAAAGGCAGACCAAACAAACCCTTTTTTTGTAAACTCCAGGCAATGGTGCTACCTGTGAGTTATCCCTTGTAGAACAGAAGCATGTTATCAGGTTCTTTTATTCGTGGAAATGTAACTCAGTCACCTCTTGCCACTATATGAAATAAATAATACAAGTTCTTTTTTAACTTTGTGGTATTCCATTTTAATATATCAGATGATTTAATGGTAACTTTTACAAAAACCACAACTTAAAACACACACACACACACGACCCGGGTTTCGACGCTTGAGCGTCATCTTCAGGTCACCCCTGAAGATGACGCTCAAGCGTCGAAACCCGGGTCGTGTGTGTGTGTGTTTTTAAGTTGTGGTTTTTGTAAAAGTTACCATTAAATCATCTGATATACTATATGAAAAGCCACATTTCGTAAAAGTAATAATTTTAATCGGTAATATTTGCTCCAATGTAAATGTTATCTCGATATCATGATAAATTAAAGTAGAGTACTAGTTTTTAAGCTGTCTCCGTTGCGTGGTTCAACGATGGTAAGTTTCTAAGTATGTATACATACACCAACGTAGCTATAGTGTGTGTGCAATAACAATCGTGAAGTATTATTTATGAGATGAGACATTTATAGCATATGACATCAAGTCAATAGCTCTTCATCTTTGAATGAATTTTCATCACCATCCAATTAAATTCTTTACTCCTGATAATCGAGGGAACATAGCTAAACAATAATTACGAGAGAAATTTATTTAAAGTTCAAGTATGGGTTTACTCTCGATACAAAAAATTAGTATTTAGAGCTAAAGATTAGTACGGTATTGGAGCACGCAAAGATGTTTCTTGTTTGCCACGAGGAGCCTTTACTTTTGATCACGTGGTTAACACGGCACGTAGTATTCTCGAGCACAAAGTGGATAACAAAAAACTACGACTTTCACTGCAGATGGATGCGCAGAACGCTACGTCACTGAGGGAGGTGTTCCCCTGTAATTGTAGGTGAGAGTTGTTGGAGGGGAAAGGGAGGGGTGGATGTGAACGTCTTTACCTCAGAAAGCCTTATTCGCTATCTAGTTAGAATAGTCGGTACATTCCACCAAGATCAGTAAAATGTTTAGAAAGGCAAATAGCTACTACTCATTTACGTGCAGAGACTGGTTTTTGAGGAAAAATACTTTGTTAGGCCCAGAAAAACGTCCACTGATCCTGTGCCACGAGCTTTTACGAGAGCTTTGATTGAAAGAGGAAGCGAGGGAAGCACGATGCTATTTCCCTTGCGAGAATAATCACAGTTATTCAAACGTAATGTGATTCACACGGACGGAAATATTTGCAATGCGCTATCGAAAACGGTGGAGGCCGTCAAACGCGTCCTTTGGTCCCTTCGGCCCCACTCCCCGCCTCCGTAGCTCTCACATCCCCCATCTTCCGCCCCCGCAAACCGCCCCCCTCCCCACCACCACCTCCCCACCCCTAACTCCCTCCCTGCTGGCGACTCTCCCGCAAATCCATTTCCTCCAAATTGTCTGGAGGGTCGACGAAGAGGGAGTTTTACTGCCAGGCCGTGGAATTTGCCTCGCTCGCCACCTGCGGAGATGGAGGGGTTCTCTGCAGGTGCCTGAGGCGTTGCCAAATATGATTTTTTCCCTCGACGGAAGAGTAAACTCTTGCCTTCAACAAGTTCTTTATCATTCCATGAAAATGCTCGATCGAATACAAATCCTCCTCTCGTTTTTTAGGACTAAGTGTAAAGGTTTCTTTTACACAGGAAAATCATAAATAGTTTTATTTATTTTCTTTCGTCTCTTCACTATGTCCCTGTATTTTCTTATCGTGAAAAAAGTTATGTCCTCAAGTTGACCAATCATAATTTACCTATGGGTGTAGATATACGTTACGAGAAAGCGAAATACCAAAAAAGTTATTCTGGAAGATAGAGTCACTTCTGATGGAGATGGTTTGCCGGTGGTCATATTTGTTTTGATAAAAAAGATTGTAGGTTTAAAAATTCCAAAAGAATAGAGAATTCGTGGCCTGAAATCATGAACATTCTTGGGTACTAGGGCCTAAAGAAGAAAAAATTGCCCGACTGAGGAAAGAGGGAAGTATTTCCAGTGGTTGGTTCGAAGTCACGGGCGATTTAAAGCTAAGCTTAAATATCGTTGTATTCATCAGTTATATTCCAGCGTATGCTGTGAATCGGCCTTAACTTGTATCTCTCCGTAGCTCCTGTCAGCAATTCACCATTCATTTGTTTTGCGCGAGGGCTTACCAGACGTAGTGACACTTTCATCTTCGCTGGGGAGGTGTTAGCTGGGAGACGGGGTATTTTGTCCCGGCTTTCGGAGAAGACGTGGCGGCGTCGCGGTGAAAGGCAAAGCCGGGAGCCCCGGCAGAGAGGGTCATCAGCCGACGCATGGATCAGCGAACGTCATCATTTGTGAGTGATTCTCTTTCTCCTTTCATGCATACGTTTGTCATGCGTCAGTTCCTGAGCCTCTCGGCTGTAATCTTTTCTCCCGAGGTCATAGTACCAGCCCCCTGTGCCATCTAGGCTTCATACGAATCAATTGTCAAATTATTATTATTTTAAGGTCAATATACGTTTTTCTTTCTTTACTAGAAATTTCTGAGGTTTGAACTCAGCCATACCTGGTAAGATATTGGGGAAAAACATAAGAGATATTTAATGATGAAGCTTTCCGAAGTACTATCCATTTTCCAACCAAGTAAACCGAAGGTCGCGTGTCTGAATCCTACCTCTTGTATGAATGTTGTTTTTCTTGAGAATATGATCTGATGTTTGACGGAGCCTGTCATCAGTCTTAACTTTGCTGTTTTTTCAGTTAAGAAACTTCGCTGTGAATTTAGAAAATGGTAGTTTTTCCTTAGAATTTCCTCATATTTGGCACGCATGGGGTATGAATATAATTGTTATTCCCGAAGGCAAACATCACGTTCGCATTCCGAGAAGCACTTGAGAAATTTTTAATGTGGAACTCTTGACTGAATTTGCTTACAAGTTTCCTGGTACAGATTGGAGAGATAAACTTATAAAAAAATTGAGTTATTCCTTTTTTTAATTGGCAGGTTATGTGAGGGAGTATGGATAGAAACCCAGCGTCGGATTTTGCTTACTCTTGTCGAAATGAGCCTAGAGGCCCTCAGTTTAACATGCCATCTGATGGACAAGGTACTGCACTAAAAGTACTCCCCACAACGCAGTTAAGTAGGGCTTGGATATGAAAAATCAGCGCCACTATCGGGATTCCAGCCAAGGCTTTCAGGATAGGAACCAGTAATCTGGCCACCGCGCCAATCCAAATACTTGAATACAATTCAACGCTTAAGCTTCGTCATCAGGTGTAACCATCCTCATGCCCATGTAAGGAAAGGAAGAGAATGTACTACGCTTCGAAGCAATTCAAGAATCTTATTCCTTCGTTGAGTTTATTGGGAAAATAATCCTAGGTACTCCTTCAAATATTTTTGTGGTCTAAGCCAACAAGTAATAATTTTAGCCTCTTCCAGCCTATTCAAATGTCCATTTCACACCCCTTACATCCTTCTGAAGGAATTGAATTGCGATTCTCATTCCTCCCCTCTTCTTCATTAGAAGAAAGGATAATATTTGAATGCTATTTGATCCTTAATTAATCTTACATCCTAAATGCATCGTGATTAGGGTTAGTTTCCCAAAGGATAACACTAATTTATTCTCTTTTTCCCTGCCTGCTCTGCGCCCAAAACCATTTAGGATCAGTTTTTCACTCCGGGCATTTGAGGTGCGGTGAGGGCCATCACATAAGTGCCGAATCTCTGATCGACTGTCAATATTACAATACACTTCAGGTGTTTGTTTTCTAGACGTAATGAGTCCTTTCTCCTCCTTTACCGAGCGCCTGCTCTTGAGTGAAAAGATTTGCTGACTATGGAGAAGCTGCAAATTGGCGTTGCCTTCCATGGCGAGAGCCTTAGCATTATTGGGGTTGAATAATTTTGGTTCAGCCTGGAAAGGGTCATGCGATAGTATAATTAATTTCAGGCACACGGACTTATTTACTTAGACGTATGGCTGCAGTCCTACTCGCCCTCGGGTTCTTTGTAATGCCTACGCATTGTAGAAGGTAATCTCTAAAGGTGTAATCACGCGTTCTTCTTAAAAATTTATAATCAATGAGGGTATTGGATGCCAATTTAAATATGTTTGTGGTCCCTAAACTCTCACCTTCGGCGAAGGAATATCGATCGGTAAGATATTATGTTTTTGTTTTTAACTCGCTCACCCCAGTTGGTATATCTGACCAGACGTTGGCCAAGAAATGGAAATTGTAATGCACCTAGTGGTGGTGAAATAACAATAAATTATTATATCATTGATAATTTTCAGCATATCATAAGTTAGTATTGATAGACACTTTACTTTGGCGATACTTGTTCCAGAAAGTAATTCTTCCTGGAAAAATGGTGTTGTAACTGTTTGAAGTAATGTCATGTGACACCATTGTACCATTTTTCCAACAAATGCCGTCGCAATTTTCATTAGATTGCACAGAGGTGCCCATCATTGAGCCATGATGCGCCAGGAAGTGACACCGCGGAGGAATTCACAGACGTCGGCAAAAAAACCAAGCGTATCTCCTCAGCCTTTTCTTCAGCGTGAGACTTCGGAATTCCTCACATCCATTTCTGGTGAGTCGAATTTAATTCCACATTGCTCCTCAATATGGGTGAGGGCTATGGTGAATTCTACATGCGACGATGATCAGTCATTTTATTCAATTATTACTTTAGCTCCTACGTTTTGGAAATATTATCCGTGGTAGTTTGGAAATGGGCAAGTGAAGCCTGCATCAGGGTTTGATTTGGACTTTCACCAACCTGTCGAAGATGACACATTAGTTCTGCAGAGTGAGCATTTTTTAACGCTTAAAGTTAGGTGTTTCAAATACGGCACATATCTCTGGAGTGATCTTAGATCATTTAACCACTGTTGATTGTTTCAAATTTGTTACAAGCAAATATTATTATTATGAGGGTAGATTTATAAGGTAGAGAGAGGACACACTCTAGGTAGTTACAGGCGCTGGCCCCTATC
Source organism: Pyrrhosoma nymphula (assembly GCA_963573305.1). Lineage (NCBI taxonomy): Eukaryota > Metazoa > Arthropoda > Insecta > Odonata > Coenagrionidae > Pyrrhosoma > Pyrrhosoma nymphula. The sequence goes on along the minus strand of OY754332.1, from coordinate 76,830,269 downwards.
TCCCAGCACGATTTCTATCTTCATCTCAGCATACGTCTAACCTCTTTATCACATCCACAAAGCCTGTTCTCTTTCTTCCCTTTCCCAACTTAGCGAACATTCTCCCCTCTTTCACAGCCTACTGCATCCCTTCGCCCCTGATTACTTGCTCCAACCATCTACTCTGCCTCCTTCTAATCTCCTACTCATGTCTATACCCAGCCTCACTTTCTTGGCCCTAGAAAATCTTACTACCTTTTATAAATGAAAAACTTAAACTTTGTGGTTCCACAATGATATTTTATTTCACGACCCGGGTTTCGACGTGCTATAACGTCATCTTTCTGATGATGTGGAACCACAAAGTTTAAGTTTTTCATTTATAAAATGAATAAGTTCCACCAAGTTACGCCTGAAACTACCACTTACTACCTTTGATATCTAATGAATAATCTTCATTCGGTATTGTAAATAAAAGAATTCTTGCAATTTTCCTCTTAAAAAATCAGTTTTTCGTGCCAACGGTTTCAATGCATTTTTGTTGTTGTCAAGCAACGGTTTGAGTAATTAACAAAGAACATTTAAGTTTTGAGATAAGGTTGGTAGGAAGAGAAAAATGGACGGTTGGAAGTATTTACGAGGAGGGGGAGTGATAAAGGGAAAGGCTAACTGGGGGAGGCTTCTATTGTGGGAATCGCATGGAAAGTAAAGGGATATTCCATCACTTTCCCTCCCCGTGCATACTTCCGTCTTTTTTCCCTCCAAAGAGCCCTCCCTCAAAATGCAAATATTCGTTGTTTACTAATCGAATCATTTCTTGACAACAATATAAATGAATTGAAACCGGTCGCAATAAAAACCTGTTCCTTATAAAAGTTGAAAATGGTAAGAATTATTTCAATCACGATGAAAAAGTTCCACCACATCTGCCTTGATTTCGAGACAACATAATTCATTCCATATTTCCCACAGTGAGGTATCTACTTATGACTACAATCCCTCGAATTATTGAATATTAAAAGTCTTTTCGTTCGCGAATCCGAATGTATCAGCTTTCCTCTCTTTTGGTGTGATTGCGAATGAGCATCTTATGGTTCGTTTACGGTGTCATGTAAGATTTTGCCGCGACCAATATTTGTGTACTTTCGAGGGCTTCGTATGCAAAAACTGTTAGAATTACAGAATATCTAAAACTATGACTGGATATGCCGTTTAGTCGACTACCAGAAATGATTTGTCGCGAGCAGAGGGGGGGTTGTGAGGTGACGTCACAGCGCTGCGCGTTGGGGTCTAAATTTGGGCTTGCGTGGGCACGGCGCGCGCTCAGTTCATCTCAGTTCAGTTGTATCTCCGGAACGAGTCGGTAGATTTTAGTGTTCGAGGTGTCTACGGAGAGCTGAGAACGTGATTTATACGTTAATAACACAAGAAATACAAAATTAACATTTGATAGTAGAAAATATTACCGTCTCTCTCCGATTATAAGCCGCACATTTTTTCCCCAATTTTGGGGCCTCAAAATTGGAGTGCGGCTTACATTCAAGGTGCGGCTTAAATTCGAGAGATTTCTTAAAAAATCGTAAAAATGATCGATTTGAGCAATCCAGCCATTCGGATTCACACGGACGCCAGATAAACTCGCCAAAGCTACGGGGAAAGTAATAAATAAAGCTGAAAAAGGTGAAATTGGTGTACAATTTATTCATATATTTAAGGATAATGTAAGTAAAATTGTGTCACAGCTAAATAGGTAATGTAAAAACAGATATAAAATTCTAATGCCTAATACTGTAGGTGGTACGGGATGTACTAAAAAGGGTGCGGCTTAAATTCACGTCTTAACTTTTTTCCCTGCTTGAGACCCCAAAAACAGGGTGCGGCTTATATTCGAGTGCGGCTTATATTCGGAGAAATAAGGTAGTTACCATCAACCAACTGTTCATAAGTTAGCCATTTGTACTAATGATTTCGATGAATAAATGTTATGTATAGCGTAATTTTCATTCTTTCATTTCAACTTTCTTTATGACAAACAAAGCAAAAGAATCTCCCAATAACGAGAGTAACGTATGTAATTTCGCATTCACAAATAAATATCCGACGGGTGTATCAGGCACATTCCCTGTATTTTGTATTCACAGAAGTAGCTCTTTCATTGCTTCTCTTACCATTTCCTCGGCATAAATATAGAAAGCATAGGCAAGTGCGAACAATCTTGTATTACCCCATGACCTAAAAATCCCACTATGAACGCCTATTAGCCACCCTCAACTGGGTAATCCGGACCATATATAAGTTTATAATCAGTCTTCTGTGATAGACTTTCAGTCTCCAGTACCTATTCTCCGTTTTTTTGTTAGTCTTTTCTTAATTTTTTACTCAATTTGCTCTTTCAAAAGACTTTTCAAAATGAACGAAAAAAAAAATTTTCTTCGCCCAATCAGTTACTTGCCAGAGTAAATTATTTGAGCCCTTATATTGCCATGCATATTATCCTATTCCTCTTGCAAAGTTTGTCGTTCACCAACCTCCTTTTCATCTCAATTTCATTAATATTTTCTTCTGTGACCAGTTTCATTACTTATCTTTTGTACTGATTCTATTTTCTTTGTAGTTTTTATCACTCCTCTTTTTTTACTTTTTTTCATCTTCATTTTATTTTTTTCAAACTTCCAAGGTCAAACCTCAAAATAGGTCAAACATTCCAGTTTCATACTTTTCAGCAATGTTTACAAAATTATAAACATAAAAATATACTCGAAACGGGTGTTACAGTTTTTTCTTTAAATTCCATTATATAATGCACAATTTAAGGAGGAAAACTTTCTTTCTCAATTTTTATAAATTTAGTCTCTTAAGAGCAATCCAGCAATTGTTCCCTAAATTTTATGTGATGCACTAGGGTAGTAGTTCTCCACCTTCTAGTAAGGAAAAGCCCCAGCGTTTCTCTATACCTCTCACTTCGGAAAACAATGATTGTATTTATTATCTGAGATTTTGATCTCCCCTCGCGGATATATTTAATTCTGGAAATGGGTCTTCCTCTCAAGGTTATTCTTTCCAAGGCGAAGTCATTAATTCTTTGTTAGCTAATCACTCTAGAAATCCATTTCCATTGAGCTTTGTGTAGCGAAATATCTCCTCAAAAGGAAGAGATTAATTGAACTTCCTCATGACCTTTCATTTATAGAAGTGCTGCAAACAATACTTAGAACAATTTTGAAAGTATGGCACCTAGAACTTTATTTATACAAAAGTTTATTCAATGAAAAATATCCATTCAAATTTTCCCTTGACATGATTTGAAGTGTCATCCTCTTTTCATTTGGTTTTTTCCTCTTGGAATTGTAGATTCATATTCTGACTCAAGGATCCAGACTTTTTCGGACTTCAGACTTGACGATGACCGTTGCCTGTTGGTAATAATTCGAATGGGTGCTATGGTGAATATTTTCAGCCGAGTTAATCCAGGTAATTTTTCTGAATCAATTGGCTTCTGTAGGGATGACAAATATTTCCTTCTTCTCTATACTTCATCACGCTGACCTTTAACCAGAAAAATTAAACTCTGCTGTGATGATTCTTTCCTGATGCTACTATTCCGAAGTGCTCTTTTGGATAAGGTGGCATCCGTAATCCCTAGACTTGGAGAAGAGATATTTTACTTATTTCATCAGAAATTTCCATGAGAACACGGCAAATATGTTTCTCAAGTAATGCCCATAAGCTATATTAACTCTACATCGAAAGTTTCAAGGATAATTAAAATTTATTTATGCACAAACAATGATGCTGCCGACTTTAATTGTCAAGATAATACCAATAAAGGATTGATGGAACTCCAGCATAGTATCACCATTGAAAATACCTCATCCCTTCGTTTTCCTATTTAGTGCACTGCATCCATGGGCAGAAAATGATTGTGATCAAGTTATTCTTATTCCTCAAGTTGTATAGGGAAATACGTAAACACCCATTTGTGAGATAATTTCATGACAACTTGATGTCCTGGAAAAAATAAAATGATGAAATCATTGCTATCAGTGGGAATTTATGGAAATAGTAAACCAGTTCATTAGACTAGATTGAAGACTTCTCGGAGAAGTGAATTTCTAATCCAAGTGCGCTGTCGTAAATCGTGGATTGCCGATAAGTTAGAAGCTTATGTTATTGTACAATATTATATTTTTGTAACTTTCCTTCACGCCTCTCTCCTAGTCTCCGTCGAGTATTGGTTACATAGCCTTCATTATGGCCGGTCACTCGGCAAGGGGTTAGCAGTCTGGTACGTCTACGCCCCTTGCCTCCAGATAGACGGTTAGTGGCAATTTGAGTATTACGGAAGACGTTTTGCAGGGTTTGGGAGGCTGGGCTCCCAACAATTACATTGACTTATGCAGATGGGTGTGGGGATGGAATATTATCTTATGAAGAATTTATTCACTTGTGTGATCGCTTTTGTATCACATTTTTATAGTCGTTTGAAAGAAAATTCGTAGTTTTAATACGGCAAACATCACGCAACTTTCGATACGGAAATATTTTTCAAAAGAAAAAAGTACTTCAAGTATATACAACTAATGTACTGAAAAGTAAAAAAACAGCAGTTGCTACTGGGTCAAGGTTCACCAATAGAATAAATCCTGGCTTCGCAATGGATTTGTGTGTTTTATTCCTCCTGCAAAGGGCCAAAGAAATCCAATCTTACGTTTAGCGTGGTGAGCCCTAAACATATCCAACAATGTTACCTGGCATATGCTCATGGTCTCGGATTTTGTTTCATTTATTTCAAAACTATAAAAATGTGGCAATAAATATCTTTAAATATTTTCCAGCTTATTTTTAGTTTCCGAGGCCAAATTCTGCGACCGCCAGGACAATGACTTGACCTGTGCCTTCCTTGCTGTCAAATTGTTTCATGTCGGTAGACGGAAAACATTGGTACCATGGCCGCACATATCTAGCGAGAACTTCAATATCCTGAGTTTAATGTCCACATAAGTAGCCGAATATAGGGAAACACTTTGCTGAACGAAATTTTATCTATCCACATCCGTCCAAAAACTATGTTAACTTACCTTACTTTTGGGGGGGGGTATGAAATCTTGAATTTTCTTACATAACGAGGCCAAATATCCTTTTACGTAATACTTCAACTTCCCCTCACCCTGCATATTGGTCATGCCGACGAAACAGACGGGGAGACACGAGAAGTACGGTGCCTCCTGCACGCCTGCACTAGCTGCATCCGCCTATGCCTCTAGGGTGCATCTTAAGCTATCCATTAGTGAACTGTTTACTCAACGAGTATTCATCACAAAGTCATATATTATCCATCCGAGTATCCATCCATTAGTCCGAGTATCCATCACAAAATCATATATTATGATTTTGTGATGGATATTAGGTGAATAGTGTAGTTTATTGATGAATTCATTTTGTAGTTTTTACAAAGCCCTGTTTTGGACTCCTCCATGTAACTGGTGCGGACTTGCCTATGATTATTAGGATTTATGGGTACATAGTTTGGAATGACGTACTTTTCGAAGAGATTTCATTTAGCAGAATTGTTTGTTTCTTACTTGTTTTTCACGAATTTATCGCAATATTGCAAGGCTGACCGTATGACCGCACTGACTGATGCTGTAAGATGCTATTTCTAGGTTACATTGCTCCAAGAGCGTATTTCTGTATGTTCGGTTAATATGACCCATTGAGGTATTGATAGGATATTTTCCCACCAAAAAGCTACACATACGTACATTATTGGTACCCTTAGCATTTATTTGAGACGGATAAAGAGGAAACTTTCTTAAATTTATAAACAGGGACATTTGTGATAATTTCTTCATATTTTTGTTTTTATTTTTGCTTTGCCAAATCTCAATTGTGTATGGGAAAAGTATAAGCTTCCTTGATTAAAAGCATTTCAGGCATCATTGAAAACTCTTGATGAAAGCCGTTGCTATTGCGCCATTACAATTTCATTCAAAATCCAGAGAAAAGCGTTGCTCGAGATATTTTATCAAACTCCACTTTAGTAAGCAGTATTTTTGAAAGATATTTTTTGTATAGTTTACTTAAGATTTTGAAACACATTCTATTTATTTCTGTCTTACGATAGAGGAGTAGTTTAAGTTACGTTTCGTTGACTTCACTCTTGTTAAGGCAAGCTTTCCTTGATTGCCAGACAGAATAAGTCGCCTGCTACAAGAAAAATCTTTTTTTAATTTTTTTCATTTTCAGATACTCTTGAAAATGTACCTTACCTTCCGACCTTCTATTACTTGACTAAAAAGAAGACTTTAATAGTTATATATGGCATTAAAAGAGTTTCAAACGGAATAACACATATCTGAGGTATTTTTATGCTTACTCCGAAGAACGAGGCAACTTTTTACTATCTTATTTTGAACCTGAGTCCTATGCTCAATGAAAACCTAATTTATTCAGTCCGGTATAGCTCTTTCGGTCATTTCCAGCAGGATTGACATAATAATCAATCTTCTGGACAATGTAGGCTGCCATTTGGTTTAAAAAACCGAAAGCAAACGTGAAACCAAATTTCGCAAGTGTTGGTCGAAGAAGTGTATAAATACCCTTCTGCCACGATCCAAATGGACTCAATTTATACTCAATGTTACAGTCGGTGACCTGCTCTTGACGCCAATATTTCTCCTTCGTCGTGACAGATGGTCAGCCTTTTATAAACCCTCCCCTGCTCTGAAGTGGTAGACGCAAATGGGATATTTTCTTTGATTTATCTCTCTTAACTTTTTTCTCCAGCCTATGTTAAGCTCTGTGAGCCGTATTTGCCAACGGTTTTCAATTTATACCGTATCTAAATTGAATGTGAAGAAATTTATCGCAGCTTCATCTTTTTAATGCTGTACATGTGTTACCTATGTCGTCATATTCTCTCCAATTTTTTATTGAAATAATGAATTTTCATTTGCATAAATTATCATTATTATATCTGAGTGAAACGCTGGACAAATCTAGGTGGGTGGGATTTTGCATCCGGAGTAATTTCGAAAAAGCTATTCTTTCCATTTTTAATTTTTTCTTATACTTGAATTCTCCAGCCTAAATTCACCTGGCATAATAATAATTATTATTATTAAATATATAAGTAACAATAACTTATCATGTGTTCAAGAGTCAATCGAATCCAATCAAATTCATGGATTCGAAATTCGACTGAATCCTTCCAAGGGAAATCCTAATCCCGGTTATGTGGCTTCCCCTTGAGCTAGCTTAGTCTGGATATGGCCCTCTATCGATGTCCCACTACGGGGTAATCGTCTCTGTCAAATATATCGTTTTTTCTTCATAACAATTAATAATCGTAGTGATAATTCATTTCGGCATGTGATCGAATCAGTCCACTTTAAGTTTACTTCTTCCTGAAACTATAAGAAATTGAAACGTTCTTTCGGCTCCTTATGCATCTATGCCTCTATTTCATATCCCAAAAATCATTAGCATTTGTAGAGAAGAAGGGTTCTAATTTGTGATGCTGACATTGAAATGATGAAGACAATGAAAAGAGTAATAGGAAAAATAATGTCGGGCAAGAATAGGTTTTCCAGAAATAAATAAGCAAATAAGAAAATGCATTTCAGAATACCAAATTGGCTTTATTCACTCAGATAGCTATATGATTTTTAAAGCAAATTAGATGAAACAGGAGTGAATTTATATCTAATGTCGTTTATATTCTTGAAATTCGTATATTTTGCTTTCGCTATACTCGATCAACACTGCCGAAATCGCTCAACATCGCGTAACTATGTTTACACATTTCCGCAGATTGGGGTAATAAATATTAAACTTAATTCTTCATGTTGTAATTAGATGAAACAGTCATTTTATTTGCACAAATTAACTTCAATTAAAGTCACTGCCTTGATTGATAATATTGTGATTTATTGATTGAAGATCTTTGAAGCACAATTGTTATCCCTAAGTACCACTCTATGATACAATATTGGTGTGTCTAAAGGCACTAGCGCATTGTACAAGCTCGTTAAATACATCCAATTTCAAGCCGATAAGTAGCGAAAGTCGGGAAATTTACCCAATAAGATGAGTGATACATAATTGAAATTTACATAATTGGAAATGTCACAATCTTAATTCATTAAAGCGTAACAAACTGTAGCCGTGAAAGCGGAATTAATATTTAGCGGATAACGAATTTGATCGTCAGAGTTATTTTTCTAGCAATGGTATTGTACTAAATTTGGGAAAATATAATAAGTGCATCCATCTTAAATAGAGAGAAACATTAGTTAAAATTTCCATCCTTTTAACCACCACCAACCTAGGTTTCAGGAGGTTATGCCATCATCAGGATGTTGCCTATTGCAAGTGTGTTGCCGAGTGTTGCCACAAAGTGTGTGGATGCACTAATGAAATTGTGGAAATTTTAACCAGTGCTTCTTTATCTTTAGGATAGTTGTTTTTTTTAGAAATTCAGCCACTGTCTTTGGTGGAAGACTATGCTTTTGATTCGCTTAATAAATAAAATTTGATCAATTTATAATCTGAACTGAAGGCATCAAAATATATTTGTGCTGCAGGAAGGTTTTGATTTCTTAGTGTGTGTCCACGGCTTGTGGTTATTTCGCACCTGGCTCATACTATAATAAATTAATTGGTGATTACTGTAAATAACGACTAAATGATCCTAACTAACCATTCTATTAATGACTGCAACAAACTAATTCATTACTTCATCGAAGTCATCCTACACACTGAGGTAGGCCAAGCCGTGGTCATTCGATGAAGTTTTGGATTCGGCTAATCATAAATAATGATTTATTCGTTATTTTGGCTTCGCGAATCAAGACAAAATTATGATTTTTTTTTGACAAACCCATGCAGCTATTCATTGGGTGGTAAAGAACCACCCAAGGGGAATCGAATCCGCGATCTCTGGGTGGGCAGACAAGGGTATTACTTCGCCACCACCGAGGCCGGCAACTCCGAATCAGTTCCCAGTGCTCGCGAGTTGACCGAGGGCGTGTCCTTTTTGACCTTCGAGGGGCTTGCATTTCGGAGGCGGGGAAGTCGCTCAATCTCCCTCCCTCCTCCACACTAGGAATGGGCAAAAAATACCGGTGTTTGGTAGTACCGATACTATTCTTTTTTAATCCGGTAGTACCGGCCAGTATTTAAAATCAGTACTACCGACGGTATCGGTACTCAAAATACCGGAATTTAGACAGCGCTGCCGTCTATATATACTAGTAACTATGAAAATATACTAACTACACTAATTTTCAAATGTTCTCGTAATATGTCTGTCTTTTTCCATATTTACATAACCATGAAGTTGAAATATGTTTGTTATCGTTATTGTTATAATAGATAAGTATACATTTTTGACGCATGCCGAAATTGATGATTTTGAACCGTATAAATACATACATTTATTCCTGTAAGTTAAAAGTTAGTGCGACCGCAAGGATTGATCTCTATAACAGGGGATTTTACCTGAATACAAAATTAAAACAATACTGATCGTTCTTCATGTGATTAAAAATCATTCCAATAAAAAGCGATGAGCGCAAATATACAGCGTAAAAAAATATATTTACTGAATAACCGATGTATATTCCCGATGAATGTTCATTAAAAATGTCGATGGATGGAACCTTCAGTGTATATTTTAGGACTTATATTCCAATTTGCCGAAGTAACGGAAAATTAGGGTGAGCTTGAGAAAGAGCCACGACCAATCGAAGCCCATCCTATTCACGGAAGTATCCTTGTATTTTCAAAATCTTAACATATTAGGCCTGTCGGCATGTGAAGTCTCTTATCGGTCAAACAAGAAGCCCGAAATTAGCTTCGAAAGTCTCTCAAGCGGGTTGATTGAAAAACCAGAAAATAGACTGAAAATTAAAAAAAAATATTGTTGTAACTGCCGTAAATGTATGGGATTAGGCAATTTACAGTGATTTCATAAAATATTCGAAAGAAAAAAAATTGACCTGACGGGGACTTGAACCCGGGTTCAAGTTATTAGAGGCGCTAGGCCAATTATATTATTAGGCCTCTAACCGCTCGTGGACGGTGGACGAGAGCACTGCAAAGGATTTACACGGAGTTAAATTCTTTAGTTGCGTTTTTCTCGTGAACCCGGGTCTAAATGGAAGAAAGCCGTGACACTTTTCCCGCATTCTCTCTATAGTTTCAGAAAATGATTAAATAATTGCCTCATTTGGATCCCGAATATCAGTAACGCGATGTCTCCTTGTTAGTATTAAAGTTTTTGATAAACTCGAAATATTGGGCTAATTTTTTTGTCAACCGATAATTGATCCCGTTGCCATTGTAGCGATGTAAGTGACTCAGTCCGTAAATATGTCGTGAAATATTACTCATGCATTTAAATCACGCTGTAGTAAGAAGGTATTTCCTATACCAGAATAGCAAACGGTTACCCGGCATTTTTAAGTGTCCGGAAAACTGTGCATCCCTGATTCGGAGGAGAGGGGTAAATTGAAATGCAGATCCACTCAGTGACAGATTGTAGACATTTTAAGCAACAACGCGACATGAACACACCAATAAAAAAACGAATCATCGGAATTCCTCACTTCTCCATTGAACTTATCACACTTTTAGGGTGGGTATGGTTAGAGGGCCACTTAGCCACTCCTAAGTAATTGTTGGGATTTTCATACTCTGAACGCCTAATTACCCCAATGCCACCTAGCCCCATGTCTCTCTGAGTATGTTTCCGACTAGGTACTTGCCGCAGTGCCACAACTTGCTCTCTTTCTTGGACTCTCTGGTCCTCTTGGGCCAACAATTTTGCCCTTCTGATACCCAACATTGTACCAAGTCACATATTTGAGACGCTTTAGAGCCATTTTGTGTTTACAGCACGTATATTCCTTAGTGAAAGAACCCAGCGCGTAATTATTTCTGGCAACTCATCTTCTTGGTCTCCTGTAACGTCAGGAGTTGCCCAAGGCAGCGTCCTGGGACCATATTTATTTAATCTTTACATTGATGACTTAGCCTCCCTAGTTCACACCTCACAAGCCCGCATGCTGCTATACGCTGATGATTGTAAAGTATTTAAAACCATCCACGTCCCAAATGACTGTCACGAACTACAGAATACTCTAAATATAATCTCCCATTGGTGCTCTACCTGGAAGTTAAACTTAAATGAAAGCAAGTGCAATGCCATGTCTATTCACCTTTAAAAAATCCCACTTAACTTCAATTACACCCTAAATTCGATACCCCTAAACCATCTGTCGTCAGTAAAGGATCTTGGTGTATTGATAGATAACAATCTTAATTTCTCAGATCATATTCATACAATTAAATTCAAAGCTATGTCTCTCCTAGGCCTTCTATACCGCTACACAGAAATTAAAGACCCCCAAGCTCTTAAATTCTATTTTAAAACGATTGTTCTTCCCGTGATCACATATTGTTCTCCTATTTGGGCGATGTCTGCTCCTTCCATTTTCGCAGCCCTTAAATCTGTTACCCATTTCTTCACAAGTATAGTGAAGTACAGACTCCCCCACATGCGAGATATGTCCACTAACACCATTCTGTCTTCTCTCTCCATTCACAATCTTCCTTGTCTCCTCCTTAAAAGTGACCTGAAATTTGTTTACAACATCCTTAACTCCATCACAGACTGTCCCGATCTCCTCTCTTCTATGAATTTCCGAGTACCCTCCCGGCCTACGCGCACCCACGATCTATTCCATTTACCAATTCCTAGATTATCGCTCGCTCAACGCTCACTTTTTTCCTCCTCCTCTCCCTTCTTAATTCCCTTCCTGAGAGCGTTCATCCCTTTTTTCTATCCTCCAACATCTTTACAAACTTGGCTCTCTCTCATCTTTCTGAAAATAGCTAACAATGCTTCTTCATTCAGTTTCTTTCCGATATTTCATATTTTGTTATGATATCTGTTATTATGTTATGTTTTTATTGTATCTGTTTTCTTTGTACGTTTGTTATTGGGCGACTGTAAACAGTTGCTGTATGTGGGCATTTTTGATTAAATAAATATTCTGAATTTTACGATGAAGCAGTGACCGTACTAACATAATGTGGCGATTCTATGAGAAATGGAACTCTAATGTGATTCAAGGTTGTTAAAAGTCCTTTACTAACCTTGAATGTGATTGTTTCATATTAATCCGTGGGGAATTGTTGGTAACTTTGGAATGGCTATCACGTCATTGCTGGTATTCAAGCTTCTTTCCAACTATTGGTAACGGGTCGTTTCTGGACAATTTTTATATAATTATTTGGATCCCATTTTTCAGGTTCAACTGCGTTTGTCACCATAACGCTTACACACGCAGTTGAACCGGAAAAAAGGGATCCAGTTCTTATAGCCACTGCGGAATTCTTCGCTCCAACTATATAATTATTGCTGACACCACAGTAGTTATTTATATTAGAAGAGGTAATGCAAATTGAATCATCAACGTGAAACCACTGCTCGGTACTCCGTAAAGCTAGTAGTGAGTCTTTAGGACCACATACATGTTCTTAAGTCGAAAGAAACTGATCGCATAATCATGTATTTCTGCTCTAAGAAAAATAAAAACATCTTCTGAAGCGTACCTGAATAAAGAACAGGTGAGTTTTTAAAGAAAAAAATCATGAATTTATTTGACTAGTGAGGGGAAAAAACGTGGTAAGTTTGCACATAAAATATTTATCAAATATTCAATTAAAGTTCTAATACTTTCCATCAGATTGTAAAAGAGCGTTCATGAGAGGCTGTAGCTTGAATCCCGGTGAAACAATGATGGAGGTTTTACTGAATGCGAATGAAGCAAGCAAGAACGTTACATTAGGACCCAAGTTCAGTTCTGATCCGGATGAGATTATCAAGTTCCCTTAATCTGTCTGTAGATGCACCTACTTTCTGATAACATGAGGGACACACATTGTAGAACTAACAGGCTTGAATATTCTATTATCTCTCACAAATTCCGCAAAGGAGAATTCTCAAACCCTCTTGAGGTGTACACAGGAGGTGACTATGGTCAGCATAGAAAACACTTGGGATCATTAGACGGGTGGTAGCTATAATGAGTATGATAGGGAGGGAGACGTTGTATTGCATTAGTATGAGCTCCATTAAAATATGCAAGTATTTGCAATCCATCAGAGAAAGAGCTGGTGGAGGAATTGGGTGAGTAGAAAAGAGTTAGAAAGTCTGAGAAGGAGAGAAAAGAAAGAGAAAAGCCAGATTAGATAGAGTAAACGGTCTTCAGAAAAACATTGGATCCAATTACGAATGGTGCAAGTAACACGCTCTCCTCTATTAAGATAAAGGGCACCTCAAATTTACTTTTCACTCCTACTTTAACCAATATTCGCCGTTTGAAGTTTTCGCGGGGTAAGGGGTTCGACTATTTTAAGTATGATTCCTAGGAATGAAAATACTTTCATGAGAGAATAACTTAATCATGAGGATGAAATAGTTATTTCCTGTGACGTCCCGCAATTACAAACGTAAACATTTTCAGTAATTTTATTTTGCGGTTCTTAAATGGGTCTAAATACTGTGACTATAAAATCTTCACCTCATTTTCATGTGATTTATGATCAATTTAAGCTTTGTCCTGAAAATAATAACAGGTTGTTAGAACTTGTTTGGGTAAAACCTAAATGTAAAAAAAATATTACAATGCTGAATTTCTTGGCTGGCAAGAATACTCTGAGGAAATATGCTAATGGAACAAATTATTCTTGCCAGCGTTGGTCTCACTGGACCTCAGTGCTTACTAATAATCCTACTTACCATTTTGGCCTGCTTGTTGACTTCACAATTGGCGTCATGCCCTCCCTGTAGAGGTTTCTGTTTTTGCTGAAGTTCACAATGTTGAATATCACCCTCTGTGAAAAAGAATGATTTTCAACATTATATCACCATTAGCTAACTTGCTGTAACATATGACGCTTAACTTAAGAATGTAAATAAAGATTAGGTTGCAAAGTGAGAGATAACCATAACTTAATTTCTAAAATCAGCAATGGCTTTAAAAATTGTAATAACATTATAGTTTAAAAAACTTCTAGGAATCATTTGAAAACTCTGTTCTTAGCTTTCAAATTATTATCTCTGAGACATACTTTACTGGCCTTATTTATTTTTTTATATTTACTCGACATATAATCAAGAATTTTCCCTGTAGAGGCACCTTACCTTTCAAATTTCCTAAAAAATTTAATATTTTCTGAAAAAATGTATCCAATTTTTTCTTGCCTACTTTTCCAATTAAATAAAATCTATTGCAAAATATTTTTATACTAAAGCCAGATCGCTGTTGTAAATGATGACCCGCTGGTTTTATAGCATGAAATTTGTATGGTAGTGAAGGTGGATGATGGATATTTATCAGCTCAAATTTGTAGGGAAGTAACTCTGCTACTTGATATACTTCTGAAAATGGACTCTATTAGCTTGGCAATATTTTAATTGTGCAGGAACTAGGGGTCGTGGTGGCTTACTGGGTAGAGCGCTGGGCTACCGACTCGAGGGTTCAAATTCGTTCCGTTCCGTTCAAATCCGGGTGAAGCCTCTCTGGACACCCTCTCCGAAAATCCTCGCAGAGTTACTATTTGATTGACAGAACAAAATCGCAGGTCACACAGGAAAAGGAACTAGTCACCCTTCCCTGAATGTACAATGGCTTAGTACGGAGTGAGCTCAACTCTCACCTATCAAAACCAACCTTCGGGTTGACACAATGAGTGAGTGAGTGCATAAATAGAATTTAATGTTGCTTCTTCATTAGCTCGGGCAGTGCGCAGCTTTTATAAGGCAAATCCTGGAAAAAAAATTAATTTCCAGTTTACATCGATATTTTGGAGGATTACTCTAGTGATATATTTATCCCAAGGTTACGCGCTAATGCTAATCGGTTTTTCAACCCTATTTATGTGTGAGTAATATCTCTTTTTAATTCAATTTGAGTTAAGTATATATATTTTATGGCAGTATCTTGCTGTCAATAATACCCTTTGGCCATCTCTACGTAGCTCAGCCGCAAGATCAGAGTTATTGCCATCGAAGCCACGACAAATGCCGATTCTTGAATACCACATTTGAATATTTCAGCAAAAGAACTTCCAACATTTGTAATATTCTGGCCCAAAGATGTCGAGTACTTCCCCACTGAAGCCCTCGAAGGTCCGAATGTACGCACGCGTACTAAATATTAACACTCTCAGCGCCATTTTCCAATGTTTAGGATTTTGTCAATCAATTAAAAGTGCGTTTGATTCCAGTATAATATATATTGTAGCATAATATATACATTTGAGTATGTGTTTAACTTTTAAATTCAAAAGATTTAGGCGAGATATCGTGGAAGTTCTTCATAATATAAGATAAACAATTGCACTTTTCCACAAATTGCCTGTTTCGGCACACAGAAACAAGATTAGATTAGATTGTTGTTGGGGGGGCCTTCGTCAGGAGCCCGGGCACTTAGACCTTTCTTGGTCCATTGTGCCAACCCCATGCCTGTCTGCCACTTGCAGACAGGGGACAAGAGCACCTCGGTAGAGGCATGGAGGATTAGCCTCCCCCTGCCTCACCCCAGTACCAGGTATAGAGGATGTCCTCCCTCCAACCGGCCAGGTATGGCCTGGCCTGGCCTCTCAGGCCTGCCGGTATAGGTATGGAGGGAGTATCATCTCTCCTTCCATGCCTGGTTGAGGTATGGAGGAGGGTCACCCATCCAACCACCGTCCGGGCCCAACGTTGCTTAACTTCGGTGTTCTGATGGGAACCGGTGTTTCAACGTGGCTAGGCCCTTGCCCCACACAGAAACAAGACACAAAGTTACAAGAATGTACATCACATATATATCTTTTCAGAGGAGGGGGGGCTCCTCTAGTTTTCAGAGGAGGGGGGAGGAAACTAGAGGAGGGGGTGCTCCTCTAGTTTCCTCCCCCCTCCTGTGAAAAGATATATGTATATGTGATGTACACTCTTGTGACTTTGTCTTGTAGCTGATGATGGCTCTGTGAGCCGAAACGCGTTGTACGCATTAAAGCAATTTGTGGAAAAGTGCAATTGTTTCTCTTATATTGTTTAACTTTGTTTATATCTTCTTTGAAGTGTTTTAAAGCTACTTAGAAATAATTCTAACTGGATTTTCTTTGTAATTCTTTTGCAATGAGTTTATTGTGTCACATTAAAAATTAGTAGGAATAAAATCTACACATAAGAGCTGTAAAAAATAGCTACTCAGAATTACGTAGCTAAGCATTCGAGTGGACCGTATAATGTACCCGATAACTAAGCTCAAGAATTTATATACCTCAGATTTGCAGGGTGCAATTGGTCGGTAGTACCAGTGAGTCATTATCTAATGTCAAAAACTTCAGAAAGGTCAGTTGCAAGAAGGTGATTGTAATGTTTTTAGTCTGTGAGCATCTATTTCAAAATGTTACCAAGGAAACGAAAACTTAGAGAAACTTGGTTCTAAATATCCTAATTTTTTTTAGTGCTATGTATTTAAAGATGATTTGACCTTTATCATTGCTGGACTCCGTTAACAGTTTAAGCGTTTATTTTACCTATTCATGAACAAAGAAAATATCGCTTAGTTTTTACGGGTCGTATAATATCCTTGTTATTTCAAACATTCAAAATAAAGTTTATACACGAGGAACGCTGTATCTGATGTCTTTGATTTTTCAGCAGAGCGTAGAAATTATTACTTAACCCCAGATTATACCTCTATTTCAATTTTATAGAGGGGAAACCTGTTATAATAAAATTACGTTAGCTACAATTTTGAGGCATAAAGCAGCAAAATATAAATCTCCTTTGCTAGTAGTATATTTTCTTATTTGGTCAGTACCCCCCACATAGTCTCTCCACCTGTAGCTTACGTGAGAACATCTTCGGTAACTTTGCTATTTCAAATAATTTTTTTCCACTGAGAAGCAATAAAATATATCGCATTCGTGGTCATGCAACGCAAATTTAGCCATGCGGAACGGATGATGGGATCGGATGAATTTTTAGGAGTAGGGTCGATTTTGGAGGAACTCTTCGGGGCACCAGTACCATCTCATCTCCGTCATGACCTTTAACCATCCCATTCCCGGGCTGAGACAGCGGATGAAGGTTTTTCCTGGGAAGTGATGGGCTTGGTCGAATGCAGAGTCATCCTTTCCTACCTTCCCGACCCTGCCAGTTGTGCCTTCGCCACGTCCCTTTATTCTCCGCCATGCTGCTTCTTTCCCATGAGCCCCTACGCGCCCGCCCCTGAACCTCCCACCCCCCCCTCCCGCACGAACGCCGCAATCCTGCTATTGTCGCAGCGACCCCCGTACATCCCTGCCTCCTCATTACACGTAGAAGGCCGAGCTCTTCGAAAGACAAAGAGGACTGTGGAGCAGCTGCTTCTGGTACTTCCTCTTCTTTATTTAGGAGAAATTTTTAAAATATTCCAAATATTGATGAATTTCATGTTTGTAATATGAATGTTTGATGATGATCATCTATTTTGAGGATGAACTTCACTATAATCAGGCTTCATGGATGAACCAAGTCCCCCTTCCTGTGCTGGTATTTTTCAACTGTGGAATTTTTGTGAAAATGAATGGCGATCCTCAATCCTGAATTTTTTACACAAAGAAAGCACATTTCCCAACGGGTACGATCATCATTATTAGCCTTTCAGTCTTAAGATATATTAACCGCAGCCCTCAATTCAACTCAATACCCTCCAGATTTCTTTATACCCTTGTAACTCTCTTGATTTGAATCCCCCTTTAGGTGACTTTGTCCTTCGGAGAATTTTTTTGTCCAAGTACAGCCTATCCATCTGACCTTCCTAATATCACTATAGCATTCACCTCTTCTATTTTTCTGTTCAAACCTTCATTTTTGAGCTTACCCGTTGATTTGATATTCAGCATTCTCGCACAAAGTATTGTATTGCATATTTACTGAATGAATGGAAAGCTTTCCTGATTACGCAAACGCATTTAAACATAATTGAAAAAAAAATGTTACGTGTAATAAATTTTTTCTGCATGATATGGTTAATTTTCTCCAGCTACCACAGATCCGTGGCATGGTCTTTGATCAAAGACGATAAACAAATTGCCACAAAAGTGAACAATATTTATCCACCTCTCCCTCATTCATTGGCTGCTGCGTTAATGACTCCCCACTCAAAGATCCAGCGACTGATTTGAGGAACAACCGTGAAAGTGTGCCTTTGAAGGGGTGATGAGTCGCCGTGGCCGTGAACCCCTAGGCGCTGCTTCGGATCGTCCTCATCTCGATTGCGGAGGGTGGAGGTGGTGGTGGAGTGGGCTTAGGGGAGGGGGTGGGGGATGGAGCGGGGCACCCGCTTTGGTAGGTGGGTGGGCGGGCCGCTGGGACGTGCCCGGCAAGAGGGGACGCCTTAACGGGCGCACGTGCTCTGCTTCCCAACTCCCGGTTCCTCCCCCGCCCTGCCCCCGCCCCGCCCCCTCCGCCCCGCCGCCTGTGGCGCTTCCCGAAAGGCCCCCGTGAGGGCACCCCGTAGTCCCCTTAAAGGAGGCCTCGCGACAAGGCTCGCATGAAACCCTAGCCTGTAACGCGGTCCTCAATTCATCCTCGTAATTTTCACTCGGCGAGTTACTTCGTTGATTAAAACCCTGAGGCATGCCATGCGCAAGGATGGACGGGTGGTGGTGTAAGTGTAGTTTCATCATAAGTGTAGTTGGTGCTGCTCCGTGGAGGTGTACTATTGCACAAACAAAAAAAGCTCTTAAGAAGGAGATACCATTCCATACAAACATTGTAAATAAACAGGCGGAGTATCAATACTAGTTTCAGTATTGAATTTTTTGTCATAAATTCAATGTACAAATGGGCTACATTCGTTTATTCCTGCAACTTAAACAACTTCCTGTTGTCTTTTTCCATATTCCAAGCAATCCATTATATAGGCTGTTAATCAGATCGCTCCTACGCTTTTGATTTGTGAAAGAGCCTCGTAGAGCGAGGAATGAAACAAAATGCCCGTTTCTCTGCTCGTCGCCAGCCTCAGAGCCATAGGCAGCTAAGCTTCGGAACGCCTAGCACCATCTCTGAAGGGATTGAGCGCTAAACCCAGCGTCACCATTTCCCAGATCCACTCGCACAAAAAATGATGCACTCATATCTGGCCCATGGTGGGCGCTGTCTGAACCAAGGAGGTTAAAATGAAATGGAGTCGGCATGACCTTGAACGCTCATGGGCGAAAGTGAAGCAAGAATAGGGGCGCTTGGGAAGGATTTTGTGCCGAGTAGGTGTTGCCAAACCAGTCACAAAACATCGCCTTTCCTGTGGTTTTTAACTTAGACTTGACGAAAATCGAACACGACCGCCGGACTCGTAAGCCAGAGGAAAGTCTAAACTGTGCCGACTGCAATGGCGGAATAGGCTTCATGAATACAGTGGTATGTCGTATCCATTTCTTTTCTAACCTCCTTGGTCTGAACCGCTCGCCTCATGGTGGAGCAGAATGGGTCAGAAGCAACTTTTTCACTATCGTTTGACTAATACGTTTAGTTCACGGTTTATTGAGAAGTGGATGGTCTCAAAAGAACAAAGCAAGCGTCCTCATCGGCTGCAGACGCAGTGGATCTGCGAGTACGACACCGGCATTCCCATTCATGCTCACAGTGTTAATCGCTAAAATTGCTTGTCATTCATGATATCGCTCACCATGCCGGCCCCGGTGGTGGCGGAGTAAAGACCTCGCCTGCTAATCAGAGGGTCGCGGGTTCGAATCCCGCCTGGGTCGGTATTCCACTTGCCCAGGGCATGGGTGTCTGTCAAGTTCTGGTGGTTTGGCCCCTGAGAAACCTGATGACAAGCGAATGGCTTATCGGGATCACAGGGGCATACGGACGACCAGAATCGTCGGAGAGCAAAATAAAAATGTTAGTTTAGCGTATGTTAAAGTGTAAGTGGTGTATTTAAGATCTTATCGCCATACGTAACAATGTGTGTTAGGTAAATAAGTATCTCATACTATATGAATCACATTATCTCATGCAATATCACCTCATATCTTGTAATATATTGACATCCAATGAATAATATAGATAAATTATAAAATGATATAGAATAAAACCGGCTATAACCTTATAACGCATTACTTCGCATGGACTATAAAGCGCTCCCATTCGCTTATCAAATAATGCTTTGTGCAATCTCGAAGTGCTACGCATTTCTAAATCATCATTTAATCCGCCTCCCTAATAGCAATAAAGAAACTTTGTGACTTCCACTGTTTATTTGAAAAAGAACGACCGGTTTAGGCTGTCAAGCCATCTTCAGGTACATTACCCTGTACCTGAAACAAACCTGTTCTTTTTCAAATAAACAGAGGAAGTCACAAAGTTTCTTCATAGCTACTATGGAGTCCTTCCACCACGTCATAGCTTCCAATTTTGATTTAAATCCACCTCCCTGTTGTACTGCGGTATCCCGCTAAAATCCTTAATCGGATATCGACGCATATAAATATCGCGAAGACCTTCCCACCCTTCGCTCGACGCTAGACGTACATTATGCTTTCTCGATTTGGAAGGACAAAGTACAAAAGGTGCCGTCGAAGTGGGGGGAGGGCATTTATTAAATGTGATTTCATGTAATTGACGAGATGGGGAATGGAAAATGGAGAGCGTGACTGCTCCACGCGACTATGGGAGTTGCCATTTACTTTGTCACGTGTCTGTCACGTAGACGGAGCTTGATTGAGGAAATATATACACTCCTGGTACGAAGCGCCGTAATGGACTCCTTACCATTACAAATGGGAGATCAATTAAAAATATTACATTCAGTGTTCTCATGCGTAAGAAACGAGTGAACTCGGAACTTTTACCAAACCTTTAACCTCAATGAGTCGTTAATAATGAAATGAGGAAATCGTAAATGCCAGAGGTGGATGTATATTCATCTTTTATATTTTTCCGGCATCAATCATTTTCCCCGAGCCTTCATTGGGGGATAATTCATCTTTCCGTTCAATATTCAGGCCGTAATTTTAAAAACAGCATATAGAACTATGACACGCATTAAGATGCATCACCCGTTAAATTTGCTATAGCGTCATTCCGCTGAGAATCGAGATGTGTGACTTTCGGAAATGGATGAAGAGTGATATCTTTTTTCATTATTTTTTTTGGCTTGCATACCACGTGATAGTTCATTCCTCCCATTTTGGCAGGCTTAATCATCTTCCACGTGCAATGATATTCCTCCTCTGCTTTTCCTTTAATATCTGAGTGTGATATTTCTGTGCTTTTTTATTTTTTCCATGAGACGGACAAGATTTTATGGAAGCTCCAGCCGTCACCTAGCATGCTAAGATGCCTTTTAAGTACAATTGCGGTGGCAGGTAAACTTTTCCGTCGGGGGCCCCGGATTCTTCTTTTTCATCGGAAAATTGTCATTACATGACATGCTTTACGATCTTAATTATATTTAGCCCATTGTTTTTCGTAAAGTGTTGTAAGCATAAAGCCATGGCAAAGAGTATTTCAAGTCTCGAGATGCTTACTTGAAATATCGAGATACTTACAGTTGACAGTTGCAATGCAACGTCTGCGACAACGGAAACGGCATAGGTGCTTTTTAGACCTAGTTTTTCTGCGTCTAGGAAAGTTTGAGTGCCTTTCCTGAGACTCAAGACTTAGGTAATCAAGTCCATTGGGCAACTTTCAGTCCTATGGGATTAGATTTTCCCAGAGCGTGTTTTTCTCACTTTTATTAATTAATGCGGCAATAATAGTGTTCTGTTGAACTCAGACTACTCAAATTAATGTATGTAATGTAAAAACTCGGTAAATTTGTTTAGGTTTAGGAGACTACCCTCGGCCGGAAGGATGGATATTATTTGGCATAGATTTTGATTTTCCTGAATGCGAGTAATTAAGAACTTTGCGAAATAGTTTATTTACAATATCGTTTGTTCCATTTAAGTAGCAAACAGTCATTAAAATGTTTCGTGGAACAAATTGTCTTCCTCATCACATATATGTGTATATATATACATATAATTTAGATTGAGGTGACCCCCTATACCGTTTAGATGAGATATTTTGACCGACCATGCGCGTTTGGAATACTCTTTTTCAAAATTCGTTCATCCTGGATGCAGGGCCCGATAAGAAGGGGCACTCAGCCCCTCATCCTCAGACAGATTCGAGGTGCCCAAGGCGAATGTGTTTGCGCGGGCAGATTGGCGGGGAAGCCTCACGAGGCCACCAAGGTGGGGTCGAAATTGTGTCCCAGGGCCTCCTCAGGGGTTGCAAGAAGTGACGGCGATGGGCGGCGAAGTGGAGAATGTTGGGAGGTGGCAAATGGTCGGGCCTGCGTTTGCCCAGCGCCTCGGCCGTTGCCCGCGTGAACGAGCACCAAACGAAATTGACTTCCTTTCCTCTCTCTCACCCTCTCTCGACCTCTCTGACCCTCTCACTCTCTCTCTCTCGCTCCACGCTTCCTCGCCTTGAATCCGCTCCGTTAAGTCCACCGTCCCTCACAACTCGTCCAAAGTTCTCCGTCGGCCGCCGGAACTCGCCTCTCTTCCCCCCCACCCCCGACCCCCCCATCCACCCCGGAATCACTAATTCATGGGTATTGTCGTCGCCGGGAGTGGAGGAGGCCGACGAGGCGTTCCTTTACCCGCGGGTGGACGAGGCGAGCGCTCGAATTTGTGGGCGGAGTGAGGAAGTGGCGAAGCACGGCTTCTAAACCATATTCCTTCGCTTTCCTTGCTTCACCACTCCTCCCCTTCCCCCCCCCCACCTAGAGGTGGATGGGAAGGTCCTCACATTCTGATTGCAACGCCTATTACGGCGTCCTCGGCGAGGCGATCCCAAGTGATTACGGTGTTTGCCGAGTTGCCGGGGATGGCTGCGAAGTGCTCTGGCGCGATGAGGCCTGCGGCTCGACTAAAGGGCGCTCGGGTGACGCGGCGCTCCACGGCCATGTCGTGCCCAGTTTCTCGCGAAACAAAAGCGAAGGGCTACAAGCGTAAGGATAAATACCATTAGCCATTTTCTGTGTGGAACAAAACTCTATTGTCACACGTTTAGGGTCACTATATTTGTAATCCTCAAGTTATCACTCTATTTTTGGTTAATTTGTGTATTTTATTTTACCAATAAGAAGGTACATAATTATTTTTTAATCATCAGTACCTATATTTTATGGCCAGCTTACTTATATTCTAATGAAAGGATTCCTAAATATGCGCCCTTTTCACTAACATTTGACTCATAATTTTCAGTAATCGATGTTTATGGAACACCGTCATTCTATGAATGCTATTGATTATTGATTTAATTTTCAGACACACGTTTGTCGATTAAAAATGTACCACCACTATCAATTTTGTCCACTACTGACTGTAAGAACGTGGTACGATAGTTTTTACAAGTTTAACTGGTCTTATGAATTAGGTCGTAAATTTGTATGTTTCAATTGACGACAAGAATACCTTTAACCCTATATCCGAGAGCAAAAAGTAGGATAAATGTGACGCAATAGGTGAGGATCCGAGAAAAACGGTAAACAAGACCCTATTGGGTCTTATTTTACCTTGCTTCGATCACTGGATTGGGCAAGGCGACAACTGTGTTCGAAACTCTCCCATGGGACGATGTCCTACCACTTTCTCGGCTCAGAAGGACTTAGCAGTTCCCTTTGGAGAGAATCCCACAAGCGCTCCAGTATTTTTTGTATCATCACCCTAACCCCCTTGAGTTTCCTTCATCTCATTCACCATCGGTCCTTCAGCCATTCCGCAAATAGTTATTATGGTCTTTAGTGAGTGGAATAATATTTTTTCATCCACTTTAGTCCACATTGGAAAGTTCAGTGCTATGGTAAAAAACCTCGTTGAAGCCATTATCATCAGAAATAAGTTGTGCTATCTAACAGCCACTGAGCAAGATAAAAGCTCTTAAATTCATTAATTTCACGCCCTTTCCCTCTCCTTTTCTCCATAAGCCATTCTTCAGGCTTTCACTGCTGTGGATCAATACGTACCTTTATGAGTTTGAGATAAGGGCAAAGAATTTAGATGTGACTTGAAAATGCCCATAACACCAAGGGCACCCCTAATCTTTGTGGACACACGACCAACCTACGCTCCTCTCTCGCCGCGTCATCTTGTCGTGAAACATTCTCCGAGCTCCCCATTGTCCGCCCAGAGATATCCTTCCCCCTCCACCCCGAGATGGCCTTCCCCTCCGCCCCAAACCCGCCACCCTTTTCACCTCTTTGCGAAACAGGGTGTGGCAATGGAAGAGGTGCAAGAACCTGACCGGCAATCGAGTTTTCAGAAGTGGTGGGTCCAGACCTTTTCATAGGTGGAGCTATTTTTCTGCCTGTGACCGCACAGGATTTTTAACTAGTCCCTCTGTCTCTTTATAAACTTTGTATTACTTGTAATTTAAAAATATACCTGCGCCCTTCCCCTCTTTTAATACATGTATCGATCAAGATTATTGACGCTTTGTATATTCTGAAGGGACATTGACAAGTAGAAGAAACGGCTGCAAAAGAAAATCCATGAAGAAAAAAATGAGAACAAGGAGTAGAAACCAGTTGCCCCTGCACCTAAAAAATGGCGCATAATTCTCGAAACCTTTCTCGGTTTGCTTAGCAATGGTGTGAAAATCATGAGCAATTTTACATCTTGAATATGAATGGTCATGCTTTTATTCCCTTACTTGCAATCCAGTTTTTTTCATTAATTTAATTGGCAACTTCAGTGACACCTAATGCCTAATAAATAAGGGAAAATCAGCCAAATAAAACTCTAAGACCTGGTTTTATAATATCTGGTTAAATTGTTTCCCCGCATGAAAACCCAAGTTAGTACGTAATCCCATCGGTAACGCTCACTTCAACTAATCGGCATGGCAGTCTGATGTCTTGCATTTGAAACCCAAACCCATTTAAAACCCAAATCAGTTAACACCAAGTTAACGCAATGGCTACCTTATCCAGTGGGTAACGTAAACCATCTATTATGAAACCAGGCCTAAATGATCTCCCAAATTATGAGTGCAATTTATCTCCCTTATTTCACTTGCAATATTTTTCTAGTACTAGCAAGGACGGCGTTATTTTAATGTGGTATGGGCCAAATCTTTCACCACATCCCCTCCCCTCATCACCCCAGCCATGATCGCCTTCTCATTTCCTATCTCGGATCTCCGCAACATATTTCGCGCCGCCTCCCGCAATCCCCCTTCCCCATCGTCTTTTTATCGCGGGATTCCTTTGAGCCCTCCCACGGCTCATGACCCACTCACGCGTATCTCTGCGATCTTCGGCAAACAGCCGAGGTCCTCGTGCCACGAATCCCTGCGGGTCGTGGCCTTCTTCCGGGAGCCGTGCAAGTTATCGTCGTGCACGCGGGAAATGGGCGGGGAAGGGGCTCTCTTCGGTGGGGTGAAGAGTGAGATAAGGGCTGAGAGGATGGAGTCCAAATGGGCACTGAGCGCGTCGTGGCCGAGTGAACGGGCTCTGTGGGGTCTGAGAGCGCATGTGTTGAGCTGTGGGCGGATGGGCGCCGTGTTTACTCAGGGTCGCTGACTAAGGGTATGCTTGGCTGTTCAAGTTTATACGGACTCTCGACCATCTCCACCCAAAACTTGCTTTCACCCCCTAAAAGGTTTAACGAAGCAGCTTAGCAACGAGATTTCAGTCAACAATTCGGTTATTTTGGGAGTGAGATGCATAATTTGCGACTCATTGAAGAAAAATTTGTAAGCCATTTTTAGTTGTGAATAATGTATTTTCTGCCTCGCCATACAATGGCTATATGCTTTATTTCATTCCAGGGAACAGTTGATTATCAACATTTTTTCTGTAACTGCAATTCGAGTTCAGATGCCTTTAGGTCTCATGATTTATTAAATTACTCCCGATTGATGTCTTATCCCTCCTGAGTAGTTATTTCGCTTGAGCACACAAGGGTATTTCTTTCCTCTCACATTAGTAAAGGATATAAAAGTAGTCAATTAGTGAAAAATTCGATCTTCGGCCAATAAACTTAGCTGAAATTTGGTGCTAAAAATATAACTACTTCGCTCAATTCTAAACAAATATAAACTGTATTCATATTTACTCAACCATTTTAGATTAGATTCGGCGAACAAATATTTTTGGTAAATTAGGTGAAAAATGAATGGAAACACTATAAGCAATAACTTTGAATAAAATACGTCATTGTTACTAATTTGTATCAGCTGGAAATAATTGTTTAATTATCTGCAGACCTGAATAACTAATGTCAAGTTACTAACTAACGCTACTTTAATTAGTCATTTACATATGACGGGTAATTACTGAATAACTAATGTTTATTTAGTAATAAACGCTTTCAAACACTTCATAGGTTGTACTCAGTTTTAATGAAAAGGACAACGACAAATGTGATAGTTGGTAATATGCAAACTTTTTCTTTGGAAATATAAGAAAAATTTGTGAATGGAATATATGCATGCATTTACCCATAAAAACTAATCGAGTAATTCTTTACTCAAAATATACACTCGTATTAATATTTAAATCATTAATTAAGAGAAGAAGTTGTTATTTAAAATATTTAATATTCTTATTACCCATTTAGGTCTATAGAAACAACTATTTTTGAGCTAGTTTTCAAAATAGAAGTTCATCAAGCTATTTTCTCATTTGGTTCAACGCATTTCGTCATTCCCTCCAATCCGCTGCTAAAGTGTCCACTTGATACGAGAACTGAAAATATTCCATAGCCTTTCTGAATGCTAATGGTCAAACTTTCTCAAAAGTCAGTAACTGTTGTCTTCTTCTTCAACTTTCACTTTTCCTTTATTCCACTCCTATGTGTGGTTGAAATTTCCTTTCTTAATCTTTTCCTCCACTTCTCTCTGTTTTGGGATTCCTCCCTCTTTCAGTCTTTCTTTCCTATGTCTTTTGCTACTTTATCTTTCTATCTGACTTTGTGCCTTCCTACCCTTCTCTTCCCAGCCACTTCCAATCTTTTCACTCTCTTTTACGTTGTCATCGCACCTCCTTTCGACACGACCAAAACACCTCAGTCTGCCTTCTTTTATCTTTTTATTCAATTGTACCACTTTGTAATTTTCTAACACATTTGTTTCTCTTTCTATCGTATCTCGTGATTGCGCTCATCCACCTCAGCATTTTCATCTCTGTCACTTTCAGTTTCCTTTGCACCAATGTAGCGTAGGCAGCGCGGAACGACGGCGACGATGTAGTCGGCCAAATCTACAAGCTGATCGAGCGGAAGTGTAGAAGCCTGCGCTTGGAGAATGGCCTATGCGCTGAGCGGGAAACGCTGCACAGCCTACGCAGGAAAGAGTCCTGCAATTGTGTGGCACCGATGAGAGAACGCATGTGACGTAGGAGTTGAGAAGGCTTGTGATCAACCAGCTCTTCCTGTGAGAAGTTGCCGAACCCGCCGCTCCTCGGAGAGAGAGACGCACTGTATCAACAATGCTTTAAGCGTCTGTTAACGTTTTACGGCCGGTGGGTTTATTATGAGGTTGCTTACTTCACTAGCGATGCGGTGGTCCAGGTTTCCCACGACATAATACATAGTCCGGTCCGAGGTGATTTTGTCCAGGGAAAGTTGTGCTTCGACCTGGGCGAACCATACTGCCGGTTGAGCAGGCCAGAAAGGAGGCAGTTTCGGCGTAACGCGGTAGACAGCAGCAGGGCCGATGCCGGTGGGATCAGGAAGCGGAGAGACCTGCTGCGATGGTTGCGGATGTAGCGCTGCTTGCTGTTTCTGTTGTTGCTGCAGAGCCTGTTGGTGCTGCTGCTGGAGAGCTGCTAGCTGTTTGATGTATTGTGCTTGTAGGGCAACGAGCTGCTGTTGGAGTTCCGCGTGTTGAACGGAGGTGACGTAGAAGTCCCCGCAGTTGCTCCCCGAAGAGAAGTTCGGCAGGCGTTGTCTACAGGTCGGCTCTCCAGGTTGTGCAGAGGCCGAGAAGAACTGTAGGTAGAGCGTCTATCCATGAAACGGAGGAGTAGCACATAAGAGCTGCTTTGAGAACGCGGTGTAGTCGTTCGACGAGTCCGTTGGCCTGGGGATGGTAGCTCGTCGTGAGGCGTAGAGTTGTTCCCAGAGTGGCACAAAGACGCTTGAAAAGAGAGGATACGAACTGACGGCCGAGGTCGCAGGTGATGTGTTTCGGACAGCCGAAACTGGCCAGCGAGAGAACCAGTCGACTATGGTGAGTAAGTAGTGGTAGCCGGCCCTTGGCGGAGAGGTCCCACGATGTTAATGTGTTCGTGGTCGAAACCAAACGTGGTCAATGTGTGGTGGTTGCCCATGTATCGGCACTGTAAGTCATTGCGGGCCTCACTACCATTTTATTCGATGGCTCTCTGTCCTGTCACCCACACCCCACTCATTTTCCTCCAATTTGACCATCCGCATTAGATTCTATGGGATACCTCAGCTTCCGGGCCTCCATCCTTCTCCAGAATTGCTCCAAGCTACCTGCATATCCTCTTTGCCTGTAGCACTTAATCTTTCAGTTCCATTGAGGCATCCTCTTGCTGGTTGTTGGCCACTATATACTCGGTTTTCGTCCTACTGACTTTCATCCCTCTCTCTTCTAAAACCTTGCTCCATTCCTCAAGTCTCTGCTCTAACCTGGCTCGGCTGTTTTCACATAGAAAAATATCATCCGCGATCATCATACTCCATGATGCGTCGCTTCTGATATCTCGAGTCATTACGTTCATGACCAGATCAAACAAATAAGGGTCGAGTGCTGACCCATGATGCAGTCCGACTTTCACATTTAACATACCGACCCTACTTCTATTCTGTGTTACACCTCCCGCGTACATCTCCGTTACCTATATCACGTATTTCTCCGGTACTCTTTTTCCTCTCATGAGTCTCCATACTTCCTGTCTCGGTATTCTATCACATGCTTTCTACAAATCGATAATTATCATGCTTTTGGGGGTGTATGACTGCTGCCGGCCCAGGACCTCTTGTTTGAACCTCTCCTTGAATGAACGCACGAGTATATGCCAGAGATATTATTCCTGGAGGAGAGGTCAATATCATTAATGATAACTGCCCCGTGCACACAGCCGTAATCGTAGATAACTTTTTTTCAGAAAAACGAGGGGATAGTGGTTACACCATGGCCGGCATATTCACCCGACCTAAACCCCATAGAGAACTTGTGGGGAATTATGATAAAGGAATAGCATTCGAAGGGCGTCACAACAGTGGAGGCGATAGAGGTGCATGTCCATGACTTGTGGAACTCATTTCGTCAAAGGCCTCAAATATGCGAAAATGCCTCGCCGTCTGCAACAAGTTGTAGAGTCAAGTGGTGACGTTACAAATTATTAAAAACCCGAAAGAAATTATAATAGCTTTACTTTGTAGCACCCTTTCTAACCCGAGAGAAATACATCATATCAAAATTACGCCTGAGCTTGATTAAAAAGGTTAAAGATATGGGTGATGTTGATTTCGGTCATACACATAGATATGTATAACTATTAAAAACCGTCGGATAATTTGGGGTAAAAGAGCTGATATACCTATTAATTTCCTCCTGATCCTTACAGCTTAATATGGTTCGAACACCAAGTGACGGATTATCACACTTGGGGGCCTATAGATCGTACAAGCAACGTGGCCCACGTTAATAAACAAGTTGCAAGAGAAGAAAGGGGAAGACAATTCTCAAGGGCCCCGCCGGGGCCCCCAAAGCCTCGGGGTCCATAGGCTACTGTCTACTTTGCCTTATTGGTAATCCGGCTCTGCGCACACCCACTGGAAGGAAAGCGTTAGTACTTTAAAACACCTCAGTCACATTTTTACGTGACCAAGTACTAGAAGTTTGAAAATAAAGATTATCAATTGGATTACATTCATTTTTCAAAGTCTAGGGTTTATCAAAATGATCGCAACTACGAATGCATTTGGTTGTTTAGAGAGGATTGTAGATACTATGAGCAGGTATATAACCCACCGGGGATTTGAAGGTAATTCACTGCAAGGACACAAAGATGCAACCACGGCCACTTCCAATGCTATTTTTCTCTCAGTGAATGAAATCTGCTAAGAAATGAATATGGTAACGTAGATAGAGCCATCATTTTTATAAATTAAGCCGAAAATTAAAAAAATCCGTTTTAAATCTTTCTTTCGTCAACTGTATAAATTGTGTTGATATTAAGAACGCATCTTTTATCTACAATATGAAAAAATATAGCCATACTTCGGATTCGAACCCTGCCAGAACCGCACCTCAACATCCGCGAATGGAATTAACCAATTCGGCTACGGAGCCGCTTTCTAGTGAATCACTCACGGTGAGTCCAAATCAGAATCTAGGGAGAGGAAAAACCTCGCAACGGAGCCCGAAAGAAAAGACTACGATCGGCCTAACGTGTGCGTGGACGTGAGTTTCCTCAGTGCATTCCTTCCGCTAGGGCTATTTGCTCTCGGAGTTTATTTGTCTCTAATTCCGCTAGCCCTGTCGCATCCACGTCCGTCCTCGTCGGCTCTCGGTAACGTAAAGGCGAAGGCCGCAACTAGCCTCGTGTGCCAACCCTCCAAGTTTTTTCCGACCCGGCCCCTTTCAATCAAATCAGTACAATGGGGCGCGTGGGTGTCTACATTTCAGTGGAAACGATAGTACTTCTCCCTTATTTTTCTGGGATCTTTTCCTGCCTCCATAGCTTGTCTATGAGTTCAAATATATTATCTGTTCACCCCTTCCCTTTACAAGCTCTTTCATACTTCTGTCTACTATTTCAAAATAATACCTCTTTTTTCCCTGTAACGGGTAAATAAAAATGATTTCCTGTATACCGCTTTTGTAGGCGGAGTAGAAGAACAGATTCAGATATTCTCCACGCCTGAAAGTACTCCACCGTGCGAAACAGCAATGCACGGCAGGTTTCATCTCAAAAGGATCTTCGGGAGAAACTTTCCCTCCTCATTCCAACTTGTAATCTCGTATCAACATTAGAACATTCACCCTATGTCCTTAACCTGAGGGTAGCGCGCATGATTTTTTTATAAGCTCAAATAGAGTAGGTACCGATAACATTCTTTAATTTAGCCGTCATGAAATTGGCTGTGGTTCAGTTCTGGCGAACACGAGAATAGTAATTGTATTTTGTTAGGTTACAATAAGTCATCAACCATATTCACACTTCATCATGCTTTCTTATTTGCAGTATATCTGGTAAAACAGTAGATAGATAGAAGATAGATGAGATTTTTTCAATGCTCTGGGTACATACCCCTAAAAGCAACAAATACATAGCGTACATGACATTTTGAATAGTTATTAAATAAAAACAAGATGAAAACGTAATAAAAATGTACATAGAAACGTACATTAATTACATGCTCAACAATAGCTGAAACATTAAAGTAAAACTGGATGGTTTGATTACTGCTGTAATAGGTAACAGCATTTTTAACATTTGTACTTGAATAATTCCACAGTGGTACAAGTTTCTATATCGTTAGGAATTTCATTCCATACAACGGTAGATTTGACGACGAACGATTTATGGAACATTGTAGTTCTATGTGATGGCAAATAGAGATTAGAGGGTTCACTCCGTGTTATCATGGTTCTGGTTGTAAGCGCGTACTGAAAGAGGTCAAGTAAATATTTCGGTGTTTTGTTTTTGAACAGGGAAAGTAAAAAGATACAAAGAAGGTATTTCCGCCGGGGGGAAACATCCAGCCAGTTAAGTTTTTCCCCGTGAGGGGAAATGTGTTCATCCCAGTGAAGGTCTAGGATGAATCTAACACATGAGTTCTGTAACCGTTGCAATTTCAGATTCAGCTCGCTTGTCAGATCTCCGAAGGATAAGGTACAATACTCTCTATGAGGAAAGATTAAGGTACCAACTAGCAGTCAACTATCAACCAAAGCTACAGTAGGTACCAACATTTTCGTATTGCACCTAAAACATTAAGAAAACATACATTTTTTTTAAATAATGCTCAGCCGCTTTATATTTATTATTCCTTGGGCGTCGTGTGACGACAGTATTCTTAATTGCACTTCTACCAAAACTTGTGGCAAAAAAACTTCGATGCCCACCCATTTTCTTGAATCCGAAACACTCAATCGAAAAATGGAGTACACATGTGTAACATAAGAGAGATTCTCACCAAAGTGCATGTAACTTTAAATAAAATAACTACCAACATTGTTTAACTGTAACTTTCAACTCCACCCCATCCACTGCCAACTCCTTTAGGCCCTTAGAGCACATCTGTTTCGCGTCCCGTTGTTTATTATCCCCTCGGCATCCCTTGAGGGAGCCATCCCTCTCTCCGTTCATCTCTATCATGCTCCAAATGAGTCCATTGTATCCGATGGCCGTTCCAGCTGGAGCTTCTCTACCCAGCAGTACACCATCTCTTCTTTTCTATTCATCCATAAACTTACTCATTTATGATTTATCCGTGTATTCAATTTCAGCGTCCATCTCCAGCACCAGGTTTCGAATGCCTCTACTCTTCTGATCCATGTTTCTTATTATCCATGTCTCTGATGCGTAGAGCGCTAAAACTCTTCACGAATTCAACCGCATCAGAAAGAGTTCAAGTGTTAATGTGAGTGGCACCATCTGGACTTGCCACCGGGAGGGCTAATTAGCTGCCGACATTATAATGACTGACTATTCCATGACCATGCGAGCAAATAAGAGTGTCACCCAATGGAAATCCCAAGAAAACGTCACCATATTTACTTATCTCAATTTTTGTTACTTTCTTGCATTTCCGCAATGGTAGGACCTTAGAGTAGTGTTTGTAGGGCCCCACTTGATTCTTTTTTGCACTAACCACATTTTAGGAATAACTCTAATTCCCAATTTTGTTGCATGTATTGCAATAGATAAACGCCTGTGTAGTTATATTTCTCACCAACACTACCAAACTGCTTGTATTCTTGACTGATCGTATAATTTCAATAACTTATTAACCATTTTTTCACATAAAAATTGCCTGGTATAAATACCGCTTAGATGAAGCTGGAGAATCCGGGAAAGACATTTTTAACATAATTTCAGGTTTTTTACGCGCATAACAAGGCAAAATCCATGGAATGTAAAGAATCACTAGTCAATAAAAAATGAAACCAATGGGTAATTGTTTAGAGGGAAAGACAGTGTAACGAATTTTGTATTGGAATTTCCTGTAAGGTAAGGTAAAGAGAATGAAGTTAAAAGGAGACCTATGGCCGAATAACGGAAGGTGTGGAAAACGAAAATAAGAAAATGAAATATCTTCTTATGGAGTAAGCATATTATGCAAGACTTGAGATGCCACTAAATTGAAGTTAGAGAAGCAGGGAAAAACATGTTTAATTCTGAGTATGATTATTTCACTTTCTAAGAAAATTTCAGTTCGGAAACGGACCACGAAGCCTGAGTAAACATATAAATGTTATTTACCGGGTTACATACTTGGCGCAAGATATTTGAATTTTACGGAAGCCGAGGGTGTCGCTTCGAAAGAGAATCAATCTGTGCACCGAAAGGCCTGGAAAAATGTTCACCCATATCTTTTGCAGGCAAGACTTCACTTGACCTCTGGTGTTGAAATCCATCAACAAAAGAGTAGTTGAGAAGTTCAAAGCATCTATTTCTTTTTGGACTTAATATTGGTGACTATACGCGAATTGCTTTCACGTGATTAGTTTCCATAGCATAAAACGCATTATTGAAAGTACGTGAGTGGGATATTGGAGAGGAAATATTGAACAGCAGATTTGTGAAGAAAAATAGAATATGGTTAAAAACAGCCGATAAGATTTCCTGCCGCTGTATTAAAATATCTCCCATGTGCATCTACCACAGGTTAGTGCTAATGTTAGCGGAAAATGATTAGACGTAAGCAGCTAGCTGAATATTTCATTCCTTGTTTTCTTATGTTACGAAATATTATTATTTATTTCTTTATTAATCATAGCTTTAGGTTTATTATTCCTTCGTCGTCAGTGGATTTTG
The DNA here is from genome assembly GCA_963573305.1 of Pyrrhosoma nymphula. NCBI lineage: Eukaryota > Metazoa > Arthropoda > Insecta > Odonata > Coenagrionidae > Pyrrhosoma > Pyrrhosoma nymphula. The sequence goes on along the minus strand of OY754332.1, from coordinate 76,796,220 downwards.
ATAGTGCAAGAGCTAGGTCTAAACATAGATAAGTAGTGAAATTGAGAAGTTCCACTTCCCTAGAGGAGTTAAGTGCAGCGACTTCCATGGAATTACGCGCTGCGGAAACGATGCAGCAGCGAAGGTTGTGAAAGAGGTGACAACTACAACCCCAACAAGAGGAAAGCGAATGCTTTCTAAATGGAGGGCTAAAGACGCTCCAAAAAGAGAGCTCTCGGAAGAGGAAGCTGTTTATCTGATTGTGACGGCGCAATTGACGAAGAGCAAATCTCTCCTCATTCGGAAAACGGCCAAATTTCATGGTCACAATATGTATCCAAATTATGATGGGGTAAAAGCAGCAAAAAAGTTGGCCTATCTGGAAGGGATAATCATTTCAGAAGAGAAGTAAGAAGTAGAATTACAGTCTCAGCTTTATCATAGGGCTGCAAGAATTATTTATTGCATTGAAGGATTAGGCAAGGAAATTTTCGCTTCAACGCGTAAATTGATATGTAAGTGGGGTTTCGATGGAAGCTCTGGTCACTCTCGCTACAACCAAATGTGGCAGAAATCAGATTTGAAAGATGACAGCTTTTTCTCCACCCCTCTCGTGCCTCTGCAAATGTTGGACTCAGCATCTGGTAAGCAAAAATTGAACATAGTTTTGATCTAATGTTTTAAATGATAACCTTTTCTAAACGACTACGTATGTGGCGCAAACATTTCTGAGATGTATGAGCTGGAGAGGATGAATTCAATGGTGAAGGATAAATAAAAAAAATCATTTGGATTATATCCACTCCATTGTTACATATGTTTCTTTGGGTGTCTTCTCCGTATCTCTTATCGCTTGAAAATTAAGAAATGGAGAGTAAGTGAAAAGTACGATGTAGTTATCTAGTACAATGTATTCTTATAATGCCCCATTTATTATTCTACTATATCCATAATTAGCCACATTTTCACCTGAATTTCGTGATTTCTCTCAGGCAAAAGCTACCAATAGGAGCAAAAATGCATTGGAAAAGAGGAAGAAAGAAATCCAAGAAGAATTAAAAAAAAGAATGGAACTTTTAATAGACATACCAAATCCTGGTCAAGGAACAACTAGTGATGGTGACACTACACGGCGCCTTTTTCCAATCCTAAGCTTTCGTCGGAAATTTGCGGTATGTTAGCAATGTATTGCTTTAAGAATATTCCCAAAATTGAAGCTTTATGATCAGCATATTACTTGTAGATTACCACACATAAGGTCTACCACATGCGCTGACGCGTCAGCGCATGTGGTAGACCTGAGGCCATCGGCCTGATCGGCCAATGATCGGCCAATTATTTTGGTGCCATTAAAATAAACGTTTTTTGAAAAACGAGTTTTAACGAATCCAGAATGTGAGGAAGAGAAGGTAGAAATATCAGAGCGTTGTGTAAATAATTCGGGAGAAATTTAATGGAGTAAATCGTGATCCAACTGTATGCTAAATGAATGATCTTTTGGTGACAGTTTTCCCTAGAAACTATTTTGCCACAGCCACGCTCATTCCTTATTAGAGGAGACATTTCTTGTATAAAAAAGATACATTTCTTTGGCATAGCAAAAATAAAAAAATAACACTACCAGAAACTTACGCAAGCCAAAAACCACTCGGAGTGGAGACTTACCTGCGGAGAACAGTATTATTTGAGAGAAAACTCTCGCCAGGCATATAAGCGGGTTGAGACTGCTGGTTCATTACATGGTTCTTCTTTGCTATAACTTTGTGCTGAAATATATATCATTTATCATGCTATTCAGCCGGAATTCCTATTCTGAATGTTAAAGCCCTCAGACATAGCTCTATTTTATTGTAACATAGACTTCAGTACCTTTTATGTTAAGAAGCGTTATCAAGGCAGTTCGGTCTCATGCAACGTCATGGATACTGGAGTGTGTGTACGATGTTTTTAGAGTGACTGAAGTAATCCCTAATGAGAGGGTACGAAATGTGTTCCTTATTAGACTTAACATGTGCAGCAATTGCCCCCGCATTTCACATACAGTCATGTATGATCACATCGCTGATAGAAATGCATGACGTGGATACAATTGCACGGAAATACAAGGGACATCGACCACTTGGGTAAATCTTTGAATAGTCGGATCATGGACTGGCGCCGAAATTGTTCGAATTTAAGTCGGGAATATTTGTAACGACGACCAACTTGTGTATTAAAGTGTTGCTTCAAACTTATCTCAAGGGCGCTCCTTTTTTACGGTGGGATTTTTTCCTGATTAATTCATATTTTTTGCGTAGAATTCAGTGATTGGTCGTTGGTTTTTCTTCCAACGGATATAATTAGACGTTAGCTTTTAATGCTGAATGTTATAATTACCTTTAAAAAATTACTGCTTATATTTTTCTCATAATGACATATTGCAATGTATTCTCTTACTGAAGGATTTCAGGCTTTCCCGGCGAAGATTTATGTCAGCGATCTTTCGGGGTTTGCACGGGGTAGTTAGGTCCATGGTGGCCAACGTTTCGATGCTCGACTCGACTCCTCTCATTAGGGATTAACTCAGTCACTCTCTTTCGACTCGAGCATCGAAACGTTGGCCGCCATGAACCTAATTACCCGGTGCAAACTCCGAATGATCGCTGACATATTCTCTTACTGAATTATTTACATGTACAACCTTATTTCATTTCAACAATCTAATGAATGTACATATGAATAATTACGCCTGCACATAATTTTTAAGAAATGAATAAATATAGTAGTCTTAAATCATTTGATAGCCATGGAGTAAATTTGTAAGAAGTATTTCATTTATTTAATATTTCTTCGTGCCTATTGGTGGCGGTGTGCAGTAAGAAAAATTTTGTGATGCCTATTAATGTGTAATATAAGTTTTGGACGAAGTAGGTACGGTTCAAAATATCTTTTTCATGGCAATGTTGACCAAGTGCCTTCAAAACTGGTAATGATTAACCATTTTGATATTCAGCCGGTTGCTTTTACCATTATTCACTGTTTGTCAGTGTGAGAGTTTTCAATGATGTGATGCATCCCTATCATTTATATAGTTTTGCTGCCAATGCTATCGTTTTGGGGACATAGCTTTGGTAAAAATATCTATTGTATCTATTGAGATTACAACAGCTATTGCGTATCTGTGAGAGGGAACATTTTTAAGGATGAATGTGCATTACTACCGAGACATATCCTCTGAAATGGAGTCGTTAGGCGACGTGTTTTATCTGAAAATTCCCCTTTTCTCCTCCCCCCTTTGGGCACGTCGAATTAAACCCAAGCTGAGTGATTTTCCGGGTACCAGATCTTTCCAGGAAACCGCAGGCGGCGCAGAGGAAGGATCAAACCCCCACTTACACTCAGACACGAAAATTAACACGCCGTGGGGTCTACTGGGTAGTTGGCGAGCTTTATCCTCGTCGATCAAAGCGACCTTCGGGTTAATCATTGTGGATGGTTCTTTATCTGAACCCTTCGTCCTGTAGGAATTTTTTTATATCAGCAAACATCATATTTTGGCACACCTTTGTAACAGGCTACAAAATAATACTTGCAGCAATATTGCTTGGAATGTTGTGTGGCATATTACGTTTGCGCGCGCGTATAATAGTCTTTAGTTCCTTTCTACGAACGCAAGATCCATGCTTAAGGACAGGGGCAAGTATTAAACATGCAAAATAACTGTTTGAAAGAAGAGAGGAGTTGGCAGGGGCCTTGGATAAAGGCGTGAAGGAAAGCATTGTTGATAATTTGACCGGAAAACAAACTCTTGTGGTTACCAATTTCGATCTACGTGGAAAAAAGATGGAAGAAGTGTAGCCATATGGCAAGAGAGGAAAAATGAAGAAAGGTTGAGGACGTGGCGGGTTATGAAGGAAGTTGATGGTGTAAAATGGAAGTAAGAATCGTAAGTTATTGATTGTATGTAAAGAGCAATGGATCTATTGAAGACTTGGATTGAGAGAGCTCTGGATAGGATGTAAAGGCAAAAGTTAGGGAAACGTTACATGAGAGCGAGTGGATGGTAGGAAGAGATTGGAAGGCATATGGCACTAAGTTAATTTCTTTTACTCACCGCTCCTCCACTTCTTCAATCACTTTCCTCGATGTAGATATTCATTTGAAAAATAGAAAACTCAGCAAATCCGTCCACAAAAAAACCCACCAACCTTCAGCAGTACTTGCATTGGGACAGCTGTCATCCCGAACACTGCAAACGCTCTCTTCCATTCTCTTTGGCACGTCAAGGTCGCCGAATCTGTTCTGAAAATTCTTACTTATTTCGATACTTGGAAGACCTGGAAAAAGCTTTCGTGAGTCGTGGCTATCCCCCCTCTTTGGTGAGAGAACAACTCATTAAGGCGACCGAACCCTCTCCGAGACCACGCTTCGTACCTCAAGCGGAGGAAAATGTATCAATTGACTATTCTATTATCTTTGCGACTACCTTTCATCCAGGTCTTGATGCTTCACTGAAAAGACTTCTGAAATCAGCACACTCCATTCTCTCCTCTTCCCCCTCAACTTCCTCCCTTATTCAAAGACCTCCCGTGCTCTATTTCCGTCGCCCTCCCAATCTACAAAATAGTCTCTGGATCCGTGAGATCCGTCAAACTTCAGTTGCAAGTAGTGTTACCAATCTCTCTCCCATTGGCTCTCACCCTTACAAAAAGCCCCTTGCCTCACTTGCCCAATCAACACCTCTTCCCGTTTCTTCACTACTCCGTTGACGAATGTCACATATCAAATACTTACTCGGGGAACCGGCTCCTCGAGTAATGTAATATATCTTATAACCTGCAAGCACTGCCAGGCCTTCTACGTTGGTCCCAACAGCACATCTTTAAATATGCGGGTAAATAATCACAGGAGCAGCGGGATGAAACAGTTGCAGTTGCACGCTAACTCGCATAACCTCTCCTTCAACAACTGCTTTCATATAAAGATTATCCGCGCCCTCCCACCTGACACACCAATAATAGAGCCCGCCACTGTAGGCTGCCTTATATTTCCATTTTAAAGTCAACCTGCCCGCCCGGACTCAATCTTCGCTAGCTCCCTCCCCTTCCCCTCCCACTCCATCCCCCCTGCAATTCCTTCCAACCAATCCCCTTTCCCCAACAACCAACCCCGTACCAAGACATACCCTTAACTCTCAACTCCATTGTGACGCTCCTTAGTAGTGACTCTCCTCTAGCTGAAGAAGGGTCCTTAGCCCAAAAGCTACCCTAAGTAGTGGACACCGGTGTCGTCATGGATCATCTGCCAGTGAGTGCCCACTGATTTATTTTCCTATCCTTCCCCAACCTCAACGCCTTGTTGCTAGCTTTTACTAAAATATTTATTTCCTTTCTTTATATATATTATGATTATATATATATTATTAGAAAGAATTATGATACAACAGTAGTCAAATTGTTGACTTTGGGTTACTTTGGTTGAAAATACTTAAAGCAGCTATGTAATGCTAGGGGTTGCTTTGGTTAAAAATGCTTAAAGCAGTTGTGTAAAGAGGAACCGTTATGGATTTAAAGTCTGGAAAAACAACGCAGCAGGCGTCAACTTCATTACATGCTAAAAGGAGAAAATGGGAAAGTAAAGATACATTTCCGAGCCACTGGATATCAAAGTTACTGCTGTGTGCCTAGTTGACGCAGTGCAATTTTCCGCCTGGTTATTCCATCTCGTCGTTTCCAACAACATTCTATTCCGTTCACTCACGTTTGAGGCACGAGTGTCAATTACGTGACGCCCCTTGCGAAGAAAAGCAGTTCTTTGATGCTGGATGCTGCTCGGATAGGCCGCAGCTGGGCTGTTGGAGGTGTAATGGGACGCCTCTTGAGGTAGGGCAAGGAGGTCTAGTCATAGGTTGGGATGGTTTTTTGGTAGGCATGAGCTTATCTTTTGAGACCAAAGAGGACAAAGAATTTTATTTACGACCCTGTGCTTCTCTAGAGATCCAAAGGCTTGTGGTGTTTATTTTGGCTTCTGAGTGCAAGCGCGCTCGTGAAAAAATCAGACATTGGTGACCTTTTTTCAAGGACGGCTCTTGAAGCGTGGCGGCAATTGGGCCTGACGGAGACTGACATCCAAGTCAACACTTTCTCCACCAAATGTGAATAGTATAGGGTGATTGAAAGCCAAAAAAATTGTAACTTGAAGTCGAGGGTGTACGTTATATTGTTATGAATTACGTGAGCCCGTCTTATCAAGATACATATTTGAAATTATATGAAGATGTATCTATGTATCATTGTAAAATTTATATTAAAGTAAATTATTTATTTGCGTATTAGTCATACATTATTGTGACAAAATACGTATTACTCATCTATGAGTATCTATGTATAAATAAACGCTTCGCAGTGACGAGCTTTATTAAATAAGAATGCCACCTTGAAGGAAATGGTAAAATAAGATCTATGTTCTGAATGGCACTAACGGTGGAAACCGGATTTATTTAGCTCTCTTACATCCTTCGCCGGGAAAGCCGAAGGTTAGAACTGAAGTCAGGTGCTACTTAAATTGCGGCATGTTACTCATGGTCTGTGGCATAAAGCTCAAGTGTTTTCCATGTTAGTATAGCGCAAGAGGAACGGAAAGGATCATTTGGTCCATTTCTTTAATTTAACCTACCATCTTGTTATTTATTTTGTCGTCAAATTTCTTAATGTATTTGGATTTTGTGCGCATTTAGCTATATTTTTTGGGCTATATAAATTTAATGAAATGATAAGCTTTGCGAATTTTTTTACAAATACCTAGATGGGCAGTTTCCCCCAAGCGTCCCATTTGCTCTTTCGTATTGGTGACGACTGCTTCTTATTTTTTCCTTCATCCTTTTGCTATTGAATGTTGATTTCCAGTAAAGATAACACGCATTTGTATACCTTTATATCATTTGTAGTTGCTTTCTCCTTAGGCTTGCCCTAATTATATATCATTCCTTGATGGCCGAATCCAACATTAGTGAGCCGTAGCAAAATCACCGACAACGTTTGTCAACAATGTTTACGTGATTATTCGGTGTAAATTAAACTTACTACAACATAGTAATCTACGTGACATACTGTTAGCCACCTTAAGAGTGAATGGCAGGGGATAACTCCACGCTAGGCAGAGTAAATAGATTGAAATGGAAAAGAGATATTGAATAGTAAATGATAAAAGATAATTGAGTTTTGATACATTCTATTCCTTGGATGAACATTTGAATGTAATTTATGTACGACTAATATATGTGATGTTAAATATTACTACTTGGTGTGTAGTCGTTCACTCTTTATCGCTGGTATTTTATGAAGAAGACGTTTTACTTTCCAACGGTGAGACAAAACAAAATAAGCGAATTTCACTCCCATCTCAAGACCTTTCGCAAAAAACACTCTACGGTTGCACATTGCGCAGCAAGTGGTAGACAACTAAGAGATTCCGTTCATCAGAGCAGGTTCTAGCTGTGTTACGGGAGCTTGAAAAAGACCAATCTGAGAATGAACCGGAAACCTCACCTCAAGAAAAACTTAGCTCGTCATCTACGAGTGATGGAAGTGACAATTCCGGTTCCGGAATCGTAGATATCGGCGGTGAGTCAAAGATTAACCAAAGCCTTTGCAGCAAAGATGCTCTTTCGTAAATTAATTTCATTTTCCAAACTTGTGTTTGTGAAATATTTCATCGATAACTCAAAATTAGTATTATGGCAAAGGAATTATTAGAGCCACGGCATTTGCATACAAAACGTTGTTGGGATTAATCCCAAGGATCCATCGTATTCTCAAACACAATGCCTATGCATATGTATAATGTATATGCCTAGTATGATGAAACTCACGATTTGATTGTAGAGCTATTCGAAGGCAACGGCTAAGGGAGAACTAATTTTCCTTGGCTTCTGAGCGATGAAACTTACTTATTTCAAACTCCCGGGCTAGCTATAATTCAGCGAAAGAGAATTTTATAATGACAAAAGCACAGTAATAATTCCACTATTTATCTTCATTCTGTCAACCGGTTGTGACGTCTAAAGCATCATTTACAAGACAAACAAACATATATTTGCTTGTAAATGACGCTTTAGACGTCAACACCGGTCGACAGCATTAAAATAAACAGTAGAATTTGTACTGTTCTTGTCACAATGAATTCTATCTTCAATTTCCACCAAGTATCGCCATAATCAATTAATTTGATCAGCGAAAGAGATTTATCTTTAACTTTATCCCATGAAATACAGATGCCATTTTATTCAATGTATGCCAAATAAACCAAACAAATTTCGCATAAAATTTTGGGTGCTGGCCGAAGTCAAAACAAAATACTTCCTGATTGCATTTCCGAATTGTGGAAAAAATGAAGACATCTCAGATCGGTATTGTGGAAAATGCTGTGCTGCGTTTACTTGAGTCATGTAAAAATTCAGGCATTAGCATTACTTATAGCATTACAATAATTATTTTTCATCATATATATAAAGCTGAAAAAAAATATTTCTCTTGCTGATACTATGGGGAAAAATAGCCGAGGTTTTCCTTCTTTCACCCGCGGATACCTGGAAATTCATGCAGCGACGGTGTATGGAAACAAACGGACACGTTTTAACAAAATTCCAAGCAAATAAGAATTAAAATGCCCTTTTACTAAGCACAATGCACTCCGACGTGACTTTTTCTGAAAAACTAAAAAGGAAACCATGCAACATTAGTGTATTGCACAAAGAATTAATTTGGAGTCGATATAATAGATAGCATTTCCAAAAAAATGTTCTAAGCGTTCAGCACCGAGAAGTTGGCCTATTCACGTTTTTTTTAGTATCTTAGATCTGGAATCCATTAACATCTGGATGTTGTTTAGAGAAACAACAGGTTGATTGGAACGAAATCTTTTCAACGACTACTGGAAGAAATGATGCTCAGGAAAAATCTCCATCTGTGTACCATGTGACATAAGGTGATATGCATTCTTTACCGTTTATATTATTACGTCTATTTTTCGTGAAAAGGTAAATTAAAGTTAAGTTTGTAATATTTTGATTTTACAAATAATATTTTTCCCTGCGGCATAAAATGAATGAATGAGAATTATTTATTTTTGATCCCCTTAACTCATGATTCCTGAAACTCATTTCGTGAAATTACTTAAAACTATAGAGACGGAAATACGGTAATTGGTCAGTTAAAACAGGAGAAGACCTAATAATAACATTTGGTAACAAAATCAAGCACCTTAGGTAAAAAGATCCTTCCAACGGTAAGAAAACATTTGGGGTCAAATGACCCCTTCCCGACCTACCAGATAGGCCGAAACTCCCGTCCTTCTGGGTATAGAGTGGCTGCAATCACAGTAAAGATTGTAGCAGGAAAGAGCTTCATCTATATTTTACCAATTATATTATCATGGCCATCAGAAACAGGACATATGCGGGGGAACATGCGGAGAATGGTGTTGCATGAGATTGAGGCGCTAAACATTTACCAGCTAATGGGATAAAATATTTGGAGCCACGAGTTATACAAATTTTACTTTTCTGGAGCTTAGGAGAGTTTATTAATGGAGCCGGTTTGTGGGTGGCATGCCATTCAAAGAACTAAAGGAATACACGAGACAATGAAATACTTCAACTGCTGGGAGTGCGAACTTGCTCTATAACGTACGATTTAAATTGTGCACAGTTAGTTATGTCGATCGTTGAATAATCGCCACGAGGTCTCCTCATTCATTCAAGTGATAGGTAATGTTAAAAAATTGAATATCAACATCATAAAAGATTTTGATGCTTCTACAGCATGGAAAATCATTTGATAATATTCTTTCGAATCTAGCTGAAAGTGACATCGGCTTCGTAACCAGAACTTTAAAGAGAGATAGGCCAAGGAAGCCGATTTGATTTTGCTGTAATTCTGCTCAGGACAAAGAAATAAAAGAGAAAAAGTACTTCTTACATTAAGCATAGATGGTTTTATCGAATAATTAGTAAGTTTTTTCTAAATGGTGTCAACTATCGACGTTTTCTCTGGAAACAAAACAAATTTATCTCTGGAAATAAAATTTATCGTATGGGAATGCTCCAGTAAATGCTCGACACCATTATCCGTAAAAAAATACTATCCTAGTTTCAGATATCCATCCTTCTCAAAGAAGCCTAAGAATTATTTTTTTCCGGTGACAATTAATGAGAGCAGCTAAATAGCAAAATTTTAATCTGTCAAAACACATCTCACTTTGCATTACTTTCCTCATCCTATTCCCTTCCCTGTGACCTTTCTTTTCTGAAAGGCACCCTAACACCCCTGCCAAGTGCCCTTGTGGTTACTTACATAGAAATACGTGTTTGGATGTAGATAATGAAGAAATTTACATCTCAATTATACTCTTTTTATGTTGCGGGGGGAAATTAAGAAAGATTTTATGTGAACGTTAATTGCCTAAGTACCGTAAATTTCGTCAGCATGTAGTAGAAAAAATTCAATAGCAGTTAGCTAAGAGTTCACGGTAGATATAGGTGGATAGTTTCACAGCAAAGGTAATCGTAGATTACTCATAATATTATCTGGAAGTAGCCTTTATCTGAAGGTCTAATTTGCATAAATTGATTTCAATTCCACGCTCTACCACTGCCATCAATGATAAAGCCATCATATTTAAACTATTATTAGGGTATAGATTGAAATTTATTGATGAAAATGCCTTGATGATAATTCCCTTCGAGGCAATTCCATCAGGGTGGAGAAGATTCTTAGAAATACCGAATCATCCCTGTACTTGGGCCGCAAATTTCCACTTCATTATTACTCTTCACATCTTTCATCCTTTCCGTCAGTGCCTTCATTTCTTCATTTCCGCCGCCCCTGTCCTCCACTCATCTTCCAAGACTCCACAGCCACGCCCCCAATCCCCACATTCCTGCCTCAATGCCGCCGCCTCTGCGCTCACTCCGGTCCCGATCCGGCCGCCCCTTTCCATCACGGCCGCCAGCCCCATCACATCGGGGGCCGGGGGAAGGGTTTGCGGGAGAATCTACGATGTGGGTGGGAGTGAGGGCAGCAGCGTGGGTGGACGACCAATTTCCGAATTCCGATCCGAATATCTCTCCTCCCCTCTTCTCTTCTCTCTTCTGGCCCGCAAAACGGCCCTTCGTGCCCCCCGACCGGAAAATGGGAGTATTCAAAATAGTCCCGATCACATCGTTGTGTTGAGGAGGTGGACGGCGAGGCTCCCGGGAGCCCTGCCCGCTCGGGATGGCCTTCACGTGGAAGAGGCTGTTGCAGGGAAGATGGGAGTTTGCTCAAACGATGACCCTGGGACATGCTGAGGACCCCGGGGCAGGGTCGTAGATGTCCCAATCCCCTTTCGCTAGCCATTTGCCGACTTTTGTGTTTCCGATTCCGAGGATAGGATTGGATTGGTGTGGTGGTCGCAGCCATCTATTGGATTCTGATTTCGAAGGGCCAGGGTTCAAATCCAGATCATGGCAGATGGAACGTGGCAGGCTTCACGGATGGAGCGTTTGATCTTGACCCCAGGGTACCCTAGAAAAATAGGTTAGCTGATGCCGAACCCAGTTTTCTCCACAGCCTCACTAAGGGCCAGTCCCTTATTCATCGATCCTTGATGGCCTTATCATATACTTAAAAACCTCATAACGTTGTCGCATTTTCAAATAACCTACACGCAAATAAGTTCCGAGGATGTGGTTTCTTTATTTCCACTTCTGATCCGTATGTTTTTGTTTCCCAGAGCGGTTGATTGATATCAGAGCCTTCAACTCCAATTAGGAGCATTCTGATTTTCTGTAGCCGAATAATCCAATTCTGGATACAGAAGACATAAATATACGCTAGGTCCTAATCCAGATTGAGAGCGTTCAATGTTTCCATTTTAGGCACCTGCAGGGAAGGAGTGAATTCCGGAAGTGATCATGAGAAAAATTGGCAACATAGCTGTGTGAATACTCTAAACGGTGTTGAAAAGATATGGGATCAAGACATCTCGAGTTTTCGATTCCCAAAGAAAACTCGCATCCTAAATTCAATCAACCAATTATTCGGATTTTGGGTTTCCAATTTCGTCGATTCGTACTCCGGGTATTCTGATTTGGGGGAATGGGAGACGGAGTTGGCACATCCAGTCGAGTTCTCGAATTTGGGGAAAATGATCTGCTCACGAAGCATTTTGGAAGCAGTACCTTGTCAACGGTGGCGTAACCGGCAGTGGACAATAATCATGGCAAAGATGCAAGAGCAACTGTTGGTGTTTACTAGTTGAAATTGGAGTTAGATTCAATATATTCCATCGGAAAGAGCTAGAGAATGGCAACCTGATGAATATTTTCAAGAAAGCGACGTGAACTAATTATCTCCTTGGGATTGGAACCATCGACGCCTCTGTGTACTGCGTGCTGAACTGCTCCGTGGCTATCATATACCTTGGTAAATGAAGAAGTAATAATAAAGGTCTATTAATATTATAGAGTGAATAAAGACGGAATCTTGCCATTTTAATGAATATTGCTTAGTTCGCCGTTTAATCAAGCCACCGAATTAACTTAAAATCAATTTAAAAGTTATATCAAAAGATCAAATAATGCCCCCACTTATTTCGTTTATTGAAAAGAGGTGACCCTGTCTACCCACCCCGTGAAATATATCTTTAGGAAAATATCAACGGAGTGCACATAGCGTTCTCTCTAACTTCCTGTTACATTAGGCCTGATGGCAATTTTTGTGTGCAACGAATTTATTAATGGGCGATAGCATATTCTGACAAAGCTTAAGAAGTTATCATATTAAGTATGCAGAACACAAAATGAACCATGATCTTAGTTATTGGAAAATCGTTTTACATAAAAATTTAAACCATTATCTTTTCTCCCAAAATAGTTTGAAACAACTCAGTGTACTACCGAGTAGAGTATAAATACACAAGCCATTTGCATTATGAGTTGTAAAACACCAGTATGGATAACGTGGTAATGTTTAAATTCATACCTCCATGAATTATGTTGCCAGTTTTAGTGATCTAGGATTGGGACAAAAGGTTGATGCACCAATACAATATGAAATATATTCTAGCGATGTGGCAATATACAAGAGTTCACTTCGTGTCTCATATAGCACCTATTTTCCAATTAAATTACAAAATGTTTCGAAAGTTAATTATAATTAGTATTTAATTGGGTAGGGAAATCATCACTAGAGATTTAAGCTGCATTCATTAAACGTTTTGCTCATATGATGGACATATTTCCAATTAAGACACTTTGTACGGTAAATCGTTTTCACTTCAATGTTAATAATACACGATTCCCGTTTTACGAGCGCACGTTCAATTTAATGATCCAGCAGGATGTGAACGACTGCTTATTTGAATACGGACACAATGAAAAGAGAGTATTATATATTTTCATGTTAATAAAATTAGTGACTTCGTGTTGAAAACGGTTGCGTTCATTACTCATATCAGTCTACTCGAAAAAGTACTGTTTAACACCACGCTTAAAAATTTCTTCTGCCCCTCATCTCTCCAAAAAACTCGCATATGGGGACATAAATTAGGGAGAACTTGTACGATGAAATTCACTCCCTAGGAGACGAGGCTTTGAGTTGGTGGCTATATGGAACACATGTCCCATGTAGCCTGTTAAAAACTGTTGTTAAAAAGGACGCATGTATTATGCTCTTCTTATCCAAAAATTGATAAAATGTAACATTTTGGAAACGTTCACGCCGGAGTGGAATCTCCGGAATAGGAAGATTACAGGACGCGTCGAGATCTGATATGGCAATATGGTCAGGTCATTTCGTATTCGACTTCTCAATATTCTCTTTCTGTGAAGTTTTTCAAATCTGTATGAATATTTCAATTGGAGAGAAAATATTCATAATATTTCACAAGAGCTCTGTTCACTATTTCTTGGAAAAATGAGCTGATATTCCCGGACTTTTGAACGAAGCAGTGCTCAGTGTATTAAAAGCTATCAAAGTCTATCTTCATGTGCATTCATAGATGTCTCGTAACTGCAGGTCTGTAGATAAAAATTTCGAAGAGGCATTTTTCTTTTTATATGTGTTAATAAATTTTTAATTCTGAGGTGATAAAGCAAGATTTGGTGGACAGCTATTGTTGTTATTAAGTGATATCCTAACACTGTCAAACCTCCTGAATCTCCATAAATAGATCAAGAAAAAAGTTGATGAATATATAGGACTTGAATATTGATACATTTTCGGATATTAATACTACAGTTAAATATGATGACGAATTATCACTTAAATTAGGCCAGATCGCAATATGTACTGGCAATGTTAATCGAATATGATAAATTAGATGTCAGGAATGAGATCATCAAAGTGGCAATTCTCTGCTGGATCTAACGATAAATCCAACAAAGAGGGCAATTGCCAGCCCAGCGTTAAGATTTTATGTAAAATAGTAGAAATGCATCTTATTTGCGTGAGAACACGGCGAAAGATGGATAACGGTATGCTTGTTAAAAGTGCTTATTCTGGCTCTGCACAGTAATTTCGATTTTGGTCTGTTTTAGGTAAATTTTTGAGTAGCAGAAAACCAAATTATTAAACTAACGCTAAACGCTATACATATATCTAATTATGAAATGGATGGTGAACTAACTTCGGTAAGCAAGTTTACTTCAGTTTTGTTTTCATACTATCTCCTTAATATATATGTACTAGTACGCCAATATAAAAGTTGGTAGTAATGAAAATGATACTTCATGAAGGCTCGAAAGATCATGTTTTGGTTGGCTGAATTATTTAAATGCACCCACTAATGCAACATTAAAATATTTAATTCCGTTTGAAATAAGGTTTTGTTCTTTTCGTCCACTAAGATTCCACATGCATTGTTATTCAGCAAAAGAGGTGTTGACAGTGCGACCAAAAATTGAGTGGCTACTTACGTGAAAGTTGTGACAGTTAATTTCCACTTTATTGTATTGATAAAATTGACAGTATGCATACTGTGGATAACTCTTTTGAAAAATATAATAAACTCAGTCCATTCATAAGAACTGGATAGGGGCTGGAACGAGTTAAGGCGTAAAAGGTGTGTTGTATGTCACGGTTGTGAAGCATTATTCCTCCTTTATTTCCTTTAATATCCCAAGACCTTTCTCAGTTCCATATGTTATAGAAAGCCTTACATATTTTAACATTTTTTTAGAATTGGCAGGCAATGATATCCATATATAATGTACCTCTCATCCGTTATTTTCAGGTGCAGTAACATCGCAACCTTGAGTCTAAAGCCTACAAAACCAGCTTCTTTACTTATCTCACATCCATACTCTTACATTTCTGCACATTAATGGCGTCCATGTCACAACCCTCAGCCATCCCTCTCTGTAATGCTCTTTTAATTATAATGCTTTCATAGCTCTGTCAAATAAACAATTTTTATCATATGCTAAAGCAGGGTTTTCTATTCAATATCTTGAAGTAGAGTAATGCAACCCTTGATACCAATCTGCCATACTTGATGGCTTCTATGTTAATAATATTAATGCTTGAAGGCGTAACTTTGTGGAACATAGTCACAGACATGACGAAAAAATCTTAGTATGTTCCACAATAAAAATAATTATTGCCGACCCAGGTTTTGAATACTCTGATCAATCATTATCAAGGTACATTTACATTTCATATAGCAATCCATTTATAGTTCATATATTAATTTCGACTGCACAGCAATCATTATCATGGTACATTTCCAGGTCTATGTATTGACTCGCTTAAACTGTCAATGTACCTTGATATTGATGGCTGTGCAGTCGAAACCTGGGCCGGCAATACACATTTTTTGTGTGGAATACGCTAAGATTTTTTTCGTCATGTCACTCACACGAAGAGGCCTCGACAAATTTTTTTTCCACATTTCTGTATTCACGACCCTCTACTACCTCTTTTTTAGGTGCAGTAAATGTAGTGATACATGTTTTTTTGCTTGCAGCTAAACCAGGATTACTCAATTTTGTGCTATGCTAATGGTTTATTTTAAGCGGTCCGGAACTCCCTGGGTCGAGCATTTGGTGTATATGAGGTACTCGAGCTCAAATCTAGGCGAGGTGGTGTGAATTCCTGTGCACCACTTTCTATGAAACCGCGGTTGGTACGAGGGCAGGAAACCGCCTCCCCCCACTCCTCTAATGCATGAGTTCAGAACGCTGCTTAATCCCAGTGTTCGGAGAGTTCTGCTCTTCACCGGCATAACTCATACGCAGCTGTTTCATCGCTGCAGAGAAGGGAGTCCGTAGCACTCGCGTGTTGCATGTGCTGCGCCTGCCTATCTAGACATCTACCGAGCAATATTTCCTCAAGATAATGCCCCGAAACTACGTGGTACTCTGTATGCTCCTCTTCTTTTTAATTTAGCTACACGGCACAACTGGTGTAAGCCCAGTCTGACTTAGGCATATTTGTATGCATGTAGTTTCTTAGTCTCATTTATTAAAACGTGATTTTTGGATGTAAAATTTACTCACTTTATTCCTCAGCTTATTTTGTTCATTTTTTTTCATGTCTGCAATATAAAATAGTTGGTGAAAGGTTGATTAAAAATAATAGTAAGTGATCCTTTAGATACATGTGTTGCTAAGGATCTTTTCAAAATGCATTTATACAGTTACCAATACAATCTTTTTCAAGTCGGAATTAATATCTATTTTAATTCAAAGCCTCAAATCAAGTTGCAGCAAGTTAAATCGTTGTGATTGTTACATGTATAAAATACGGTTTCTTAGTTTGTCAGCTAAGGCCAGGTTTCATCTTTTCAAACTAATTTTGTACAGGGTAAGGCGTCTGTTGGTTCAGATAAGATATCGGTAATCGTAAATGCAATACTTAACGTATCATTTGATTCGGATTTGTAATTTGAGAATATATTTGGGAAGTTTGTTCTGAAGAATTTCTTTTGCGTAGCATAACATTCCTTCACTCGATTAAGCTCACACCTTGATTATATCAAAGTGAGACATATATTTAGGAGGAAGGAACGTAGTTATTTTACTATATTTCCGGAAGCTATTGGAAAATGCTCAGCTCCAGCTTTTACACTGAAGATTTTTACGTGGTGTACGAAATACGTTTACGGGTTTAACCCTGCAATTTAGTGATAAAAAAAGGAAATATTCTTGATGCGAGTGTTTCATGAGTAAACATGAGTAATTATTTCCACAATCACGGATGCTACAGAACAAAAGCAAGAGCTAGTTTTGACATAACGTGCAAAAGTATTCAGGTGTTACGTAATTCTACCCTAAGCTGAAGATATCGTCTGAACTTCACCCAAGGACGACCGTTAACACCCGTCTCTGGACACAATCCATTCTCCTCGAATTGCCGGCCGGGCTTCACGCGGCTAAACCACACACACATAC
The DNA here is from genome assembly GCA_963573305.1 of Pyrrhosoma nymphula. Lineage (NCBI taxonomy): Eukaryota > Metazoa > Arthropoda > Insecta > Odonata > Coenagrionidae > Pyrrhosoma > Pyrrhosoma nymphula. The sequence goes on along the minus strand of OY754332.1, from coordinate 76,778,831 downwards.
TCCTCATGGCCAGTCCAATCATTCGCTTGGCTCCTCTCCTCCCACTCTCCCCTCTCCCACCTCCCACTGCTCCCGCCGCACACTGTATTCCTTTCTCTGACTCTCTCCCTCTCTCTCCGCGAAAAATCAATGGGGAGCGATAGTTTAGCCGAGGTTGGTGCGGGGAGAGCGAATGGCGTCTGAGGATCACGCTTTTGCTCGTGCAGCGAGTGGGGAAAAGGAGGGAGGGGGCGAAATGGCCAAGATGGTGCTCAGAGAGGAAATGGCTTTTTTTAAATATATGGAGGAATAAACGAAGACACTAGAATGGAGTATCTAAATGTTATAAAGACAGCAAATGGGAATGATCACCGTCATAGAGCTCTCATTCGAATAGGTTGAAATAACGAAGCAAAAACGGAAGAAGATGGTCGTCAAACCTGAAGGCTTGACGGAAAATTTGATTTTTATGATAGTTTCCCCTTCATTGTATCTTAATGCTCCTTTATTGCTAATTGTCTACACGCCATATTTGTCGAGCTCAGAGAATTATTATGAGGGCTCTTTATCAATCATAACATCACAGTTTCGTGTGGCAAGGTATAGTTTCATAATTGCTTTCTTCCAGCGGGACTCTCAAGATTACGAACGATTCATTGAGTCTCCAAAAGTTGTGAACTTTGCAATAATTCAATCGATTTACTCTTTTATTGCCACCCTTACTTTTGGAAAAAGTGTCATCCGCAAGTTAACAACACTATGTGAATCGTTCCTAGCGAGTGGAATGATAATTTTCACTTCTGAAGAAGACGTATTAAGAATTGTGTTCTTTGTAAATATTTCGACCTGCATGCTTACGTGCACATTGTGGCATTGCAACAAGCTGGTTTGTGAAAGAAACTCCTTTATTATCTCAGAGCTTAAGTCTCATATTAAATACGAAAAGTCTATCAGAGGAAAATTAGAGACTGGATTGGCTTACAATAGTTTTTAGAATACAATCAGCACTGCCCGGCACTTCGTCGAAACTCAAAAACTCTTTTCGAATCAAAAAAGTGGCGTTAACAGTATAAATTGCATTGAGGAACTAGCTAATTCCATTAATTGGATAAGATTTGTTTCTCATTTCCTCTGTTTATGGGTTTTGCATTTGACAAATTACATTACATTAATATTCTCTTAGGTGATATCTTTTCCATGCTTATACTGAATTTAGACATTGAATACCTTTATTGTAATGTGAAAATACTGTGAAATCATCGAAAATTAGGGTCCGTCCCCAGAAATGCAAAAGAGCAAATTCTTTTCTTTCATTGCATTTGAGCAATCTCTATTCTCGTTTCAGCTTCTAAAACGGCCATATCATTTATTTTGTTTAATGTTTCAATAATTGACTTCAACACGCATCGGAAAGCAGCTTTGCTTTATTTATCATTCCATTGCCGGCTAGCATAAAAATGTGTCCATCCAGTGGTTTTAAGTGTGGTAAACCTCTCTTCCAAAAGGAGCATTCTACCGACTGAGATGAAACTTGGATTGGCATAAAAGCACATAGAAAGGTTCGTTTTCACCTGGAAACATGTAACTTATATATTAATTACGTTGCTTGACGTACTTATTTTTTCCTGCTTCCTTTTCCAAATACCTATCTTTTTTTCGCTCTTTTTCTCCATTAGTCTAACACCATCCTTCTACGCTGGCCTTAAAATCATCTAGCGGACCCGGCTGGACGACGGGTTGCTACTCTGATGTTTTTTCTTTCATAGAATTCATCGAAGACAACGCTAGAGATCAAATGTTGTTTCGCGTTCCGTATTCCCCTTAGCCTCTTCATGACTCTGGGGCCGGAATTTTCCGTTTTCCATTGCCTTCAACCTATCCTTCTTTCCTACCTATCCCCGCAGCCCTTCCTACCCAGGCCATGAGCTAACGCTCGCAGGCCAGGGGAGGGGTGGTGCCCTACGCGGAGGACCCGCTTATTCACTGCCCTTAAAATCCTTTTCCATCTTCTTAGTTTATCACCATCTAAATACAGCAGTTTCTCGCCATTTCTACTTGAACCAACACGTCATTTTCGGTCTCGCTTTCCACTCGCCGTACACTCTCCAATTCTTCTCCGAACTCTTGTCTGAAATTCTTTCAACATATTCTCATCCTCTTCAATTGAAACCTTTGTTTCTATCCTAAATCAGCACCCTATAAATCTATTTATATATTGATCCTTCGGCAAATATCATTACTCAGCATCCCCGTCGTCAATACTCTCCCCTAAGTAAACTCATTAGAAGCGTCCCCAATTTCTCTCTCTCTCTCTCCCTCTCTCTCGATTCCCAATTTGGTTCAATGACCACCCAATTAACTACATTTGTCTATGTTCCTCATATTTCACAGATCCACTTTTTTCTGTATTGTGACTTATTCGTTTCCCTGGAAAGGTCTCTCAGTTCAGCTTTCTTATTATTTCTGTTCATACCATACCTCTCGCACATGTTATTCAATACATCTCACAGTGATTGAAATAACCTTATTGACATTGTAATGCCTGTCATTTGTAAAATGGGTCAATTCTGTCTCCCCGCCCTCTTTCATCACTCAACCACCCTTCTCCGATACGCGTCACACCATTCTTCCGACTGTTGTGCTTGAGAGCACTGCCAAAAACAAATAACCGCAAATCACTACTCGCCCTCTTACCACGCATTTGGACTCTCAATCTATCAAAAAGCCTCCACTATCGCCTTTTGACCTTTCCACAGACCTAGCATCAGTCTTCAAGCCCACTCTAGAGATTTGCGGTGGATTAAAAAGTTGCTAACATTAGTCAAATGGACTGAGATAATAAGATTTACAAATAAAAATATATCTGATATATTTTAAATTGTACTCAGTTAATATTTTTAGTACCACCATCACGAGTTTCACCCCACTACCTAGACCTCAAATAGTTTAAGCCTAAGATTTTTTTCCTCTCTGCCAAAGTCTTCCACCAGTTTCTTCCAGAAATATCCAGTATTTCTAGATAAATAAGCGACCTCTCAGAGGTTATAGCATTGCTTTCCAATTCAAAAGCATTTAAAGATGGTCATTGTCGTTGCGTAAAGTTCCATAAAACCGCCTACACAATATTAAAAAAGCTAGTACCCATGGAAGACATAGTTACCAATGTGAGAGCCAAGAATCACATGTGATTTGATATAATAATATTCAGTGATAAGCTATACTAAGTTATTCCTTACTGTGCCACTTTTATCATCAGCCCTGACACGTAAGAAATGATACACATATCATTAAATAACTTGAATGAATTTCGGTAAACATTAAACTTAAACGAGGCCGTGTTAATTACGTGAAATAAGGTATAAAAATAATTAGGTGCTCATACTTATCACATACCTATGCATATGTGAGTCGATATTAATGCCCCCAGAGCGGGAACGTTAATTTAAGGAAGTGGCATATGCATAATGCGATGAGTTCTTTGGCTCGAGTAAAGAGTAGTTTGAAATAAATTGGAGGGAAAGATTTGAAGACAACATCAAAATAATTAATTCAATTAACTACTTCCTTTTAAATGGATTATTTAGCTAAAAAAGAGTCCTAGTCTGCTGAATTATTAGCAAACAATCACACAGAATGATGTAGCCTATAAGTGAGTCCCCATAAATTAGCATTTCTGCTACTTCATACATCCCTAAATTTTATGAATGTCAGAAAGCTCATCGGCACAGCAACAGATTGGCAGAACCACTGACGCGATAGCGAAGTATGATGTCAATTGTCTTTAAAGATAACATCCAATATTAAATCACCATTTCGCTGGTGTCAATTTTCAACTTGTTAAACTATTATTCATAGTACATACATTGTCCATTTTGAGTTGAAAAGCCACGAATATTTGCATGCTTCATGTGACATTTACTCAAATAACATATTAGTGCAAAGAAAAAAAGCAAAAATCCTCATTCATTTGAGTGCATTTGGTGTCCACTACGGATATTTGATAGGTTTGTCTCTTGATTCACATAAAATCATCCGCCTTTATTCCACGTCCTCCCCTGACCCCCAACTGATATCCCCTGCTCTTAGCCTGCTCTGGATATGCGTTCTCGGAATTGCGCTAAAGATCAATTTGATTTTAACCATGTTACAGGATACCTGGTACACGACGCTAATAGTGCACTCTATTCTCCGGGTGAAAAAAGCACTTTCATTTTAGCATCGAATTTAATTCACGTGAATTATAGAATGAGTGAGGTTTAGCGGTATTTTTCCGCGCAATTTCCCGGGAATGAAGATTGAAAGCGAAGTTTTTGATAGATTTATTTTTTTATCTAGAGGAAGAGGGATTGTAATAAATTAATTAGCATCAGTTTTGAAAAACGAGACACGAAAAAATCGAGTTCAAGCTAGGATTTTAAGTGGAAGTAGAATCAGTTATTACTGCAGAGAAAAGCAATTCGGAAAAAAATAACGGGATAACACGAAGGAGTCTTGAGCCATGCAATGTTTTACAGTTAGATAAAATCTCATTGAAGCTATTTGTTAAAAACCCTCTGCTGGAAAAAAATCGTTAGAGGAACGTTACTGAAGAAGACCGTAATAAGTAATGAAGTGAGGTAAAAAGTGATTTGATAGAAACATATTTTTATGCCGGATTCAACTCACTGCTTAAAAAATGGAGTCAATATGTCGAAAGTCATCATATGAGGTTATTACGTAACTTTCATACCGGTTGTTTCTGTGGTCAAATTCGCTTTCTACGTCAGACACAAACGCTTTGTACGAATTTTTCTATTATGTGATGTTTTTGGACTATTGCCCAGTGATTCCGCCCAAATTTCTAAGTGTTGTCGGCTTGAAATCGAGTAAATTTTACTTCAATATCGAAAAGTAAAGGTTTATCTTGATGACAGAAACATGCTTGGCTAAATTAATTATTATTCAATAAAAGTGAAAAAGTTTTCTAAAATTAAATAAATTAATCAATGAGGGTATTCTGTTAATTACTTTATTTAATGGAGTAAATTTGTCGAAAGTCATCATATGAGGTTATTACGTAACTATCAAACCGGTTGTGTTTCTGTGGTCTCTGACCGCAGAAACATACGGTTCGGACGGACCAAACGTTGTAAGGAAGTAGAATATAAAATATCAATATTACAAATTAATGATTGCTCGTTGTGGCAAGTGATCAAACTCAGCGGGAGTCATTCGCTTGGGGAAACATGAATGTGTGAAACGGCGAGTGAAAACGTTATCGCTTGGACTGGGATTTGAGCCAAGATTCGGAACTTATTCGGAATATGCACTTATGCAGCCCTCTACGTTTTCTTTGCGAATCGGCGTGTTTTAGCATAACATTTATTTACCAATAAGAATTTGCACTTGGAATTAAATCAAAAATTAAAATAATAATTACAGGAATGACAAATATAAATTTTAAATTCAAAATACAACTTAAATAGCCCACAATTCAAATATAACCCTGGTGTAATTTTGTGAACTACAGTTAACGAACAACATTATCTTCTCAAATGATAATTTCGAATTTTCAGTCCACAATACAGGAGTTTCCTCACAGCGCTGTCGTTTTATGTATTCCCATGTAACGCGGCTTTTCCATATTCATTCCATTCATATAATTCCATGTTTCTTTTTACTAACTCCTCCATAGTGCTATATTTGTTTTTGTTGCAAGAACTATGCAGATTATTCTTGAGTATTAAAATTTAAAACCAAAGAACAGGATGTTTGTTATTGACTATTGTTTAGAAATTTCGTTTCAAATTTCCATGGTCTCACAACGAGCAATACAACACTATGTAAAAGCAGAAAAACAAGCCGATGTAAATAAATTCCAAATTAGAGGGCTGCTTGTTACGAATAATTCAAGAAATTTAATTTCCTAGATTCATAAAATATCATTAGACTGGGGTAAGGATATACGACACAGTTTCAGGCAATACTTTGTGGAAGTCAATCATACTGGGAGTAAAGGATTGAACACTGCAGCTTCCACTTAGATATTTATTAATTAGACTAGACTTTCTGTTCACCTGATGATGTAGCACCGCTACGAAACCATGGTCGTGTTTAATAAATATCTAAGTGGAAGCTGCAGTGTTCAATCCTTTACTCCCACTGGGATAAGGATGTTTTCTCCCCTGTGAATTGTATACATTGGCGGGTGTCTCCTGATTAAGTTTGGATGCTCAGAAAAACGTTTAAGGTGATCACTATAGCTAGAAAACGGCCTTAACCTAATGGACAGTGGTGCTATGCGCACGAGTATGGGTACTTCGTCTCATAACTTGGATGACACCCAGTAAGAATATATTTTTCGCTTAAAGCCTCTACAAAGTGCATTATATAAGAGAATTCATCCGTACCGCAAATAGTTAAAGCACACGGGGCTAATTTGAGGACATGGTTTCCAGTCCCAATAGGTGATGGATACCAAGCAAATGATTTATTTATCTTTTAATTTCAGAAACTCTTGGTACTTACTCCACGCATATAATAAATATATTTCCATTGAAAATAATACATTTATCTGTCCCCTATTGTCCGATGATGTTTGCCAAGACCCTCTTATAACATCATAGAAACGATTTTTAAATAAATATAAAGAATACGCATTTTCCATTCCAATTGAAAATGCGTATTCATTATGTTATGCATGAAATTATTTCCGTGTGGAATAAAAAATTTTATGACGATATCTTCGTTATAATAATTTCTAAAATGGCAGTTTGATACCCAGGACTTGCGTTCATGCACAACATGAACCCAATTGATTGGATTCTACACCGCCACGATAATTGCAAGTGATCAACGGTATAGGCAATAACTTACATCATATCAGGATAATATTAAATCTCTGAAATAATCTCTTTGAGCCTCAAATATCATTAGTCAATCCAATTTATAAGTCAGTAATACTTCATGATGAAGACAGAACCGTCTGGAGGACTTAAAGCCAACTTTTATCACTCAAGAGGATAAAACAAAAGAAACGCCATCTGAAGTTAACTTACATTGGAAATATTTCAGTGCTGAAATATGACAGAAGTAGATTTTGAACCTCAACTTAATTGTGTCCGTTCCCTCGCACGATAATTAACTCTGGAGCAAACCGCTCTTTAGTCATGTCGAAGATCATATCTCGTCGCACGCAGCTGACGAGGCTGCCACGACCAGAGAGAGCAACCAGTTTTCGGGGGCGCCCACCCCTTCCGTCACCTTGCCTCTCATTCCTCAGCCCCCAGCTCCCTCCCCCAACGGCGGCGCGCAGACAACCAACCCCCTCCGCCCCCACCCACCCCCATGCATCTTTTCCCAATCCCTTCTCTTATTGGCTCCTTTCCCCTACACTGACTCTTTTATCGCTAAGTCTTCCTATTCCAATCTCCCTCAATTTCTTATTCCCATTTCGATCTGTCCCATTCTTTACCATCCCAGCCCCCCCCCCCCTCCCGCGCACCCCATTCTTTTCCCACACCCTCACCCCCCCCCCACCCATCCCCACGGTCCCTTTTTTTAACGTCGCTTCCCCCGAATTGCGGCCATCATTTCCACCCCCCACGCCACCCGGCCCTCCCCCAGAGGGGTTGGGGGTGGCGGCGCGCCCGGGCGAAACACTACCACGCCCCCCCCGTGTCCCACCCAACCCCATCTACACGATCCCCCCCCCACCTGCCCCCTTCCCCCCACCTGGGGAAGCGGGGGTGGGTGTCGTTTGACTCTGGCCGTGGACGGTGTGAGTTCTGCTTTGCGCCCGAGCCATCGATTTCTCTTCCACGACGAGGCAAGAGCAGAAATTTCCTCTTTCCGACTCTCTGTCCCTTGTGTTCACGGCGGTGCTCTTACCACGCTTCTCTCTTACAAATCCGCTACCACGTAGTCGACGAGCGCGCGCCAAGCACCTCGTCTTCCACCGATTCCATGCGGGGAGGGTCTTAAGAGAGTCCGGGTTGGGGCAGTGTGACTGTCGCACAGCGCCAGACGGAAGTGAACGTATTTGCAACCTCAGTTTGCTTCGTGTAAATAGTGATTTCGGTCGGAGGCTGTTTATACAAAGGTGCCCACATAGGTTCTTGGAGCATGTGTCCACATGCTGCCTTTTGTAAGAAGAAGACGGAATCGAAGTTTAATGAATGATTCGACGATACAGGGAAACCTTCGAGTTTATTTGGTGCACAATTATCTCTTGACGTTTTTTTCGCATGAAATGGTTGAATATTTATGCTTGGTTTTTATATTTTGATGTATATACAAAGAAATTCCATTGATATAGAGGACGGAATTGAAGAGAATTGAAGGAAAAGTGTGGCGGAAATAACGCACCACGAGAAAGTAAATCAATCGTAATTATTATAGTTCGTATTTTTATTTTGTATTTATATATTGTAATTTTAACGTAAAATTATTATTAAAATAAACAAAATAGTTATTAACATGTTTTCACTATTTTTTTGCCAGTAAAATTTGAAGTTTTTCATGGTAATCGAATCGTACTTCCGAGGTCATTTGCCTTTAAAATCACCGAGGGGATTGAATTGAAGGCATCGTACTGTTTAAGGAATACCGATGAAAAGTATGAAATAAATAGACTTTTAGAATAGAAAATTTTAGCCACATTTATACCTCTTGCTTAAGCTTCCATAGTGTTTAAATGATAATAAAATAAGTGATATTTATATTGATGCGTTTCTAATCTGTAGTGTATTTTGTAGCTCTTAGTAGTGGTAGTACTCCTAATACTTGAATCCTTATCTGTTACCTAGTACATACTAACAGCACGCCTAGCATGTTTTCTACATGGGTCTTGAGTCCCTGTCCATCTGTGTAGTTGTAGAATGCATGTATATTGAGGTCACTCTCCATTTTGATGACATCTGTAGTGTAGTGTTGCATGCTTGTGAGGCTTCGCCTCATGACAAGCATTAGCGATTAATGCTAATGCATAATTAGTTGTAGTTACACTAACTTTAGGGTATAGTGTAATGCATGTTGGTGATTAATCACCCCCTGCCACACACCCCTGAGGTGGCTTGCAGGGTATTTTGTAGATGTAGATGTAGATGTAATCTTTCGTTTCGTGAATTTAACCAATAATCTATCCCACCTGAAACAGGAATTTCCTACCAAGGCTTTAATTTAAAAATGTTAAACTTAATACGTTCAGGAGAATTTAACTGTGGCCATTGAAACTTGAAAAAGAATGTGAGATGTAGTGCATGTTTTAATAAACATACTGACTTAGGTTAGAGGAATTACAAAGAACTGCCATTAGAACTAAAATTAAAGAGTGTGTAAAACGGCTATGCTTAAAATGAAGCTTGTAATTCTTGACTAAAATCGACCCATTCTCCAAACTCACAAGTCGAAAATTGCCTTTTTACTTATACACCAGAGATTTGCGCTGGTAATTTGCCTCGGGGAAGCTCTCTTACATAGCAATTCTAGGCCTCCTGCATGGAGCGGTAGCTAATTATTAAGGAAATCCCATTTTAAAACTGAAAAAAAAAATTCCGTGAATGGCATTGGATTCCAACGATTAAATTAATAATTTAAATCAGTTAATCCCCTACGATGCTCAAACAGTCATTTTAAAGATGCATTTCAATTATCGAAAATAAACATTCTCAAAATATATCCTCATCAAAACGTTGGTGCGCGAAAAGAGATGGATATCGCTTTTGGAGCACACAGGCAGAAAAACAGATCTGCGTGTGGTATGTTCATGGGATCTACGTATAGTGGAAAGCCTGAATCTCATCATGCGCGCTCGTGGTTGTGCAGTGTAAGGTGGAGCTACGAATGAACGGCTAAGGCACATCGTAGGTTTGAGCTCTTTTTAGTGGTTTGGCCTTTCATCGCCATAGTTTGCCTTGAAAAATATCTAATACCAATGAACAAAAAAATGAATGTCAAGCCCATATGATCGTAACCATTATTTTTGGTTGTTTGATTACGTATAATGTTCAATACCCCTCTCATATAAATGTAACTGTCATCATAAGTACACAGAATAAATTCTTTTGAACTTCATGTTACATGAAGAATGTATAAAAATGCACATGTATCAAAAATATGGGATAAATAATGGGCTTTGTTATTAAAATCAAACAAACTGCGGTAAGTACAGTGGCAATAATTGAGAGGCTTCACCATCTAATGTTCAGAACTCACATTTTGTACACGAATGCGTGAATTTCAATGGAAAATAATCATTCACCCAGACCGAGGTCTGGGTTTGAATTCCAGCCAAGGGGAATGCTCTTTTTCTCACGGAGTTCTGGCAGTATTTTCACCTACAAATGAATATAAAACCCGGTACTCGCATATTATACATCCAATGTCGAACTCTATCTTGACGAAAATCATTTGGATACCAAATAGTGTTTATACAAGTTCCCCTGTGACGCAATTTTCTCTCGAAGCCATGTTGCAACTCACAATCACTTCATAAATTCGAAATGATTCACCTTAGCGATACAAGTCCGTTCACATGAATCACAGGATATAAATGCTTGCCATATTGATGAATCACTAACCGCAAACAAGAATCAATGAATGATTTCACAAAAATTGTATCAATGTCTTTTCTCCCACTGAAAAAAAATACCATGCATAACCCAGGCCAGTCTTCCAGACCTATCCTTTAACATGCTCAGTCAAATGGTCATAGTTGCTGCCAAGAATAAACATTGTAACCAAACTCGTAACTGTCTCTCCTCTCTCCTTCTCCTCCCACCCACCATATAGTCCTGGCACCCGACGATTAACTATTAACCCTTGGTTACTCGGGTTCCCGATTCCAACGCGATTACTCAGGTGGGGTGTCATACACCCCAATTACATTTTGATATAAATATTCTTAAACAATATAAAAAATGCCGAATTATGAATTTTTTTTCTTTAATGGCATTGTTAATTAAAATAAAATTGTTGAAACAATAGAATAAAGTTTATTGCAATAAAAAATGCTGTTGTCTTAAATGATTACAAAATTTAAAAACTTTTGACAGATTGGTTTAATCCTGCTCATTTCCTGCTGTGCAATTGTTACATAAAGGAATTACATGGTCCATACATACATATTTATGGCATGCATGACAGGCATGGCATTGAAATCTTGATTTTCGGTCTTTGACCCTTGGACAATCTTCACATCTTCCCTGTTTTGATTTCTTTGCTGGCGGCGGATTCGCAATTGACGGGCACCTTCCGCTTATTCTCTGGAGCTTCAGTTGTGTTTCCTTGGTGAGATGGCCTTTATAGTGCCTTCGGCGCAAAAAATCTTGTATTAGAGACAAGCCTAATTTCTTCAAGATGATTCTGCGTCGGAATGACTGCTTAGTATTACTGTAGTAAATTACTTGAGAATTGATTCCAGCAATGTTGAGTAGGGAAAAGAACACAGTGAGCGGCCATCGCCTACTATTTCGAGAAACATTATAAGTACCACACAGTTGGTCAACTGTGTCCACCCCTCCTTTTGTTTTGTTATAAAAAGTTATAACTTCGGGTTTCTTTTTCTCACTGGTGGACTGGTCGATTTTGGAGTCATTGTGCATTGTCGAAATTAAATTTACTACCTTGTTTTTTTTTATATAGGAAACCAATTTCAGGTTCTCCTTGAATCCGAAGTAGCTTGAATAAACTAATCTACCTTTTGGATTAGAAAATGCTAATGGGATTTCTTTCTTGTTCTTACGTATAGTTCCTACGAGTGTTAGTTTGTGATCATGTAAAAGTTTATTGGCCAGAGGAACACTCGCAAACCAATTATCAACTGTTACGTTACGCCCAGTTCCTGAGATTGGTGTCACCATTCTTTCCACAATATCAGCTGGGATGTTACTCACATTGTAGGGACCATTTGGCTGTCTACCAACGTAAACCTCTAAGTTGGTAGTGTAAAAAACCTTCGAGTCCGTCATAGCAAAAATCTTGATTCCGTATTTCGCGGGCTTCGAGGGAATGTATTGGGTGAACGAGCACCGACCACGGAAAGCTTCTAATTTTTCGCCAATTGTAACACATTCACCGACACTATAGTGGGTCTTGCAATTATACACAAAGAGATCGAATACATCTCGGATTGGAGCCAGTTTGTCTAGACTACGGCGGTCAACCCGAGTGTTACAATCATCAAATCGGAGACACTGAAGTAGGAACCGAAACCGAAAAAATGACATTGTCGCAGGAAATATTTCGACGCCAGTTCCATCGTTCTGCCATAAATCTTCTAGGTTTTGCCGACTAGAGCGGAAAACACCAAGCAGATAGAGAAGTCCAAAGAGTGCGTTTAGCTCTGCTATGTCTGTTTTTGATACTCGGGATTTGTCTTTGTATCCTGTGGTGGCTTTCTCAATGAATACGTTTGTACTATCAATTATGATTTGGGTTATGTTGGGGGATACGAATAATTGAAAGCACTCAGTAAGGGACTTGGCATATCTTGCATTCCCTTTGACACCAGATGCCTCAGTAAGTATATTGTGCGACCTCTTACGTGTTGTTTTTGACTGTACCTTGGACCACAGAAACGTCTTGTCCTTTCCGAAGAAGAATGAATCCTTTTCATGTTCTCCCTCATCTTCATCATCAGCGTCTTCATCGGAGTCTGTATTGTGGTCACTCTCGCTAATATGTTCTTCTTCCAAGTCAGAATTGCACTCTGGTTGTAAAATAATATCACCGTCTTCAGTCTCTTCCTCACTCTCAGAATCATTTTGCAGGAGTAATTTTTCGATTTCCTCCTCTTGTAACATCTGCAATTGAAGTCAGGTACGCTTACTTAACTTTAAGATCACTATAAACTACCAAATATATTAGCCATATTCTATATAACACTAAATTTTCTTACCTTTGCATTCATTCTCGTCACTGCTCGGGTGGGGTGTGACAGACCCAAAAGACTTCCGGCACTGCTCTGGTGGGGTGTGAGGTACCCCGAAGCTGAATTTGTGGTCGTCACGGTTCAACGTTCCACATTAGACTGCCGGTGCGATTGTGCTTACAAAATAGAGACAACACGTGACGATAACACGAAGTCTCAGAATGCATGCTCAAACCATCTAGGAGTATCAATGGAAACTTTGTATGCTGGGGTTCTGTACACCCCACCCGAGTAACGAAGGGTTAAGAAATAAAAATTATGCAAATCACTGCACTGATATATAAATTATAATAAAATAATGTTGATAATCGTTTGCTCAGGGATGGTCACAAAACAATGAAATCGCAATTAATGTATTGTATACACATTTTATATTTTTCCTGGCTTTGTCATTCCTACATATCCACCAAATAGTCCAGTCATTGAAGCTTTTCACCTCAGAAATATTTTACTATGAACTGATTTACATGAAATTTTGGAATTAGGCTTATCTTACCCTTAACTTCAAAAGTGATATGGACCCGACCTCCGTTCTTACCCTGGGGGTGGTTGCCACCCCTTCTCGTTAGTGGAATTTTTTTTGGTCAAAATAACCTCGGGGATCGATAGAAGACGCAATTCTAAGCAAAAAGTGTTCTATAAAGTTTTTTCAAAAAGTCAATACTTTTCGAGTTATTGGCGATTGAAAACTCAAAATTTTCCCACGTTTTTCAACGGTTTTTTGCAAATATCTAAAACAATATGCGTTTTAACGATAATTTTATAATAAACAAAATTGTAGCAGATAAGAACATGAACAAATTTATTTTTTAAAGAGTGTTTTAAGTGCAATATTAAGGGAGATATTGAAGATAAAAACAGTTTTTTTTTGTCTGAAATTTAATCGATGTCTTCAATGTCATCTAGCGGACAACGGATATGTTTTATCGATATGACAATGGGAAACTTTTATAAAGTGCTTAAAATAATCTTTAAAATGAGCAGTGTAAAAAGTCTTTTGCACGTAAAGTGAGTGAGTTGTAATGAAAATAAGGGACATCTAACATTTTTTTTTTAAATCGACGTGTTTCATAAGTGCCATTTCCACCAAAATTAAAATTAATCGTATTCCGCCTAGAATTAACTTTAATATGAAGAGTCTATTGGATTCCAGCGGTTTGGCTGCTTTGGAATTGCATACTTTAAAAAAAATCATGATTTTAAGAAAAAAAATAATTTTACATAAAAAAAAACACCTTTTTTTCATAATATTTCAAAAACAATGAAAAATAAACGTAAAAAACTGCAATGATAAAAAATGTAGGTCATTTTTTGACAAAAAGTTTGGTTTTTTTTTCTATCAGACCAAAATTGACGGAGATATGACTGTATAAAGAGCGCGCGGTAGCGCAATCACAGTCTCTCTCGAGCCCTTTGACCCTTCACCGTTTCAAAATAAACGGTTTTATACTACATGTCATAATAAAAAAAATTGTAGCTCTTTTAATTAACTTTAAAAATTTTTTTTGTAAATTGTGATAGCTTTAAAATTGAAGGAGTTATGGTCCAAAAACTAAACGTTTTTTTTTCTAGTTGAATTCTTTGTATTATTTAAAAACGGTTTTTATCTTCTATATCTCGCTTAATATTGCACTTAAAACACTATTTAAAAAATAAATTAGTTCATTTTCTTACCTGCTACAATTTTGTTTATTATAAAATTATCGTTAAAACGCATATTTTTTTAGATATTTGCAAAAAACCGTTGAAAAACGTGGGAAAATTCTGAGTTTTCAATCGCCAATAACTTGAAAAGTATTGAGTTTTTGAAAAAACTTTATAGAACACTGTTTGCTTAGAATTGGGTCTTCTATCGATCCCCGAGGTTATTTTGACCAAAACAATTTCCACTAACGAGAAGGGGTGGTAACCACCCCAAGGGTAAGAACGGAGGTCGGGTCAATATCACTTTTGAAGTTAAGGGTAAGATAAGCCTAATTCCAAAATTTCATGTTAATCGGTTCATAGTAAAATTTTTCGTAGGTAAGACACTATTTTTCGCTTCAATGACTGGACTAAAAATTGTCTGTTTATCTAGTTGACCAAATGAGTTATGCATCAAATGTATATACTAAGTTCCTTTTTTCAACACAATGTTATTTACGATCTGAATCCTTAATTTCCACTTCCAAAAATACCAAGACAGCATCGAAAAACAACTTGTTTCTTCAATTTTCTTTAGGACCAATCACTCTAGAGAATATTGAAACTATAATAGAAATATAATAACTTACAAACTAGCGATGATCTCCTATCAGTTATTCGGAGCAACGTAAACGAATTTATTGTATTTAGCTATGAAACACTTGCAAAAATATATTTATAATCGTAGACCACATGCTATACAAAAGCTCATGCAGTAAAACTCAATTGTATTCCAGTATTGACATCAAGGCCTATATTTACTTAACCTTCATT
This sequence comes from Pyrrhosoma nymphula, assembly GCA_963573305.1. Lineage (NCBI taxonomy): Eukaryota > Metazoa > Arthropoda > Insecta > Odonata > Coenagrionidae > Pyrrhosoma > Pyrrhosoma nymphula. The sequence continues at coordinate 76,763,485 of OY754332.1, read as the reverse complement.
CACACGCCATTGATTGTCACGTACTGACGTGATATTCTTAAGCCAATATTAGAAGCGCATTAATATCGTAGGAAGCTCATTGATGAATGAGAAGTTAATTGGAGACCATATTTACTCGGTATCATTCTAAAGTGGCCTTTTTTTGGCCTAAAAAATCGCTCACCTGTGATTTAGTGTCTCTGTCTCGACTTAAGATGCATAATTGCTTAGTTTCGTAGCCTATCGTTCCGTATTTCCCCTTTGCAAGGTATATGGCAGTTGATAGCACCTGTGCACCAATTCTCAGCTACCCTGGTCCGTAGTAGAAGCATCGGCAGAGCAAGGGAAAGAGGGAGTGAATAGGTGATTTCTGTTCGCAGAACTTACCCACGACCAATGATTATGTCATACTATCTGGCTCAAAGCAATGACATCGTCTTACCACCACACAAAATTTAGGAATAAGATAAATGGCTCTTGGCAAAAAAAACCTTAATGAAGAAGATAGTAAGAGTAAGAAAATGTAAGTAAGAAAAATATTTATTGTTCAGGACAAAAAATCCAGAAGAACAAAGATAATAATAAGACACTTTGCAGGCACAATCTTTTACAAGTACAAAAGGACAAACTTTTCATCATTTCAAACTTTTCAAGTACAAAAGGAAAAACTTTTTATCATTTTATAAATGTAAATTAACACAAAAAACTCATGTATTAATAACTAACAATAGAAAAATGATACAATGAATAAGGAACCATAATAACATGAACACAAATTTGAAGAAAAATAATAATAATAAGAGTAACTTATGTTATACCCGGGAAAGTAAATAATCATGGTATTTCATTTTAAATGTTTTAACAGATCTACAATTTTTAATATCAGTTGGCATCTTATTCCGTATGTGACAAGCTGTTACAAGAAATGATTTATTATATGCTGTGGTGCGATGCCCTGGAAAATACAATTGATTAGGATCAGACCTAGTGGACATTGTGGAGACAGAGGGACAGGATAGGCATAGTTTTGCATCGCAATTTGCATTGTGGAGACAGAGACAAGATAGACATAGTTTTGCATCGCAAGCCCAGCTGGGTAACCTCCAAATCACGCCACTGCTATGAAGCGCTAAGGCTCGCTGCAAAACATTCAGGGCCGGATTTATAATGGATGATTAACGTAATCTTCAAGATGCTGTAGCTTTTCCATAAACTGGGTCCTAACTGAGAGTTCTGGTTTTGCGTAACACATCAGACTGTCGGTTAGTTTACGTGGGCAATCATCGATGAGATAATGTGTTAACTTAGGTTTTCATAGCAAGGAAGAAAGAATCAGGGATTATTAAACCGGGCATCAAAATGCTATATCTTTCATTTTCATGCTTGTGTCCTTCATCTGTAGATACGAGAACAAATTAGTATTTATCTCCGTATGAATTTTTATGTGAAGAAGGAAAAACTTTGAATCATTTGATTATATAAGCCATGGTTATTGATAAGTAGATATTAACATGTTAAGTATAATTAAACTACTGGGTATATATTTTTATCAAGATTTTGCAATAGCTATCATCGTACAGTTTCCGAATAAGTGTGAAATTTATATAGCAGGTTTATGACTCGAACGCTTTAAACAAAATAAATGTGTGTGATTTACTTGGTAATGTAATATTCCATTCAACTGCAGGTAGCAAACGCATGAGAACAGTTTTATTCTGCATTATGAGATACATAGTTTACTGGAAAGCCGGCCTAATTGTTTACACCTAGGTTCAATTCCGTTTTCATCACCCGTAATCATTTCTCGCACGACCACTTGGAGGACGGATGTGGCTCATTGAGGCGCCTAATCTCATTTCCCCTTCTTCTTTCTCCCCTCCCGCTCTTGCGCGGGAGTCGCTCATTCACACGCCTATCGCCGCGGTGTGGCGCCTCCCCGTCTGGGAGCACCCATCGGCGAGCGCCCCACATGAGTCGCGGTTGTCGGCGCTCGCCCGCTCGTCAAATCAAATCGGCTCGTGCGCTCGATATCGCAGAAGAATTTCTATGCACTTAGACGAGTATGATTTCATCGTGGGAGTGTTCACTAACAAGGAGACATTGCGTGACTTATGATCGGGATCCAAACGGGGCAATTATTTTCTGAAACTATAGAGAGAGTGCGGGAAAAGTGTCACGGCTTTCTTCCGCATAGGCCGGGGTTCGAGAGAAAAACGTTACTAAAGAATCTTCCTCTGTATAAATCCTTTAAAATTCAGTACTCTCTCAACCGTGGTCGTAGCCCGGCGGGTTGTGGCGCTGAGCCGGTTACCCTCATACGGTGGATGGGGTTCTATGCCAGGTTGTGGCATTCTTTTATTTCGAATATTTTACGGAATTACTGTAAATTGCACACACATACATTTACGGCAGTAGCAACAATTTTTTAAAGTTTTCAGCCTATTTGCTGGATTTTCAATCAATCCCCTTGGGAGACATTCGAAGCTAATTTCCGTATTTTTATTTGACCGAAAAGAGGCTACACAAGCTGACAGACCTAATATGTTTAGATTTTGAAAATACAAGGATACTTCCGTGAATAGGATGAGCTTCGATTGGTCGTGGGTCTTTCTCAAGGTCGTAAACAATGAACGGGTTATTACTTTTTAATTAGCAGCGATGTACTCACTGAAAATTTCCCAGGAGCCGCGCTCGAGTAATGACATTTGTCATCCTAAAGTATGCAATTCCACGCCATGAATGAACTGCTAAATTCCTTCAATTGAAATAAACATGAGGTGGGAAAAGAAATAGTGTTATCATTACGTGATATTTTTTTGTGCTGGAATATCTTCCTCTCCCCCACGAAACAGGCTTCGCTGTAATATAGTATGTTGCTCCGCAAAAAGGTCACAGCAAACTTTTTTTTACAAAACCTCGGAAACAGTTACCATCTATTTTTTACCTATATCATGCTCACTATTGAACAAGAAATAGAAATACAGAAGTCATTACTCGAACGCGGCTCCTGGGAAATTTTAATTGAGTACATCGTTGCTAATTAAAAAGTAATAATCCGTTCATTGGTTACGGCCTTGAGAAAGACCCACGACCAATTGAAGTCTATCCTATTCACGGAAGTATCCTTGTATTTTCAAAATCTGGACATATTAGGTCTGTTAGCATGTGTAGCCTCTTTTCGGTCAAATAAGAATCCCTAAATTAGCTTCGTTGGTCTCCCAAGTGGATTGATTGAAAATCCAGCAAATAGGCTGAAAATTTGAAAAAAGTTGTAGTTACGACCGTAAATGTATGGGAGCGTGCAATTTACAACTGTACAATTGTATAATTCCGTAAAATATTCGAAATAAAAAAAAATTCCGCAACCTTGGATGGAACCCCAGCCACCGTATGAGCATAAACGGCTCAGCGCCTCAGCTCTGTTGAGAGAGGCGTGAACTTTAAAGGATTTATACGGAGGAAGATTCTTTAATAACGTTTTTCTCTCGAACCCCGGCCTGTGTGGAATAAAGCCGTGACACTTTTCTCTCATTCTCTCTATAGTTTCAGAAAATAATTACCTCGTTTCGATCCCGAACATAAATCACGCGATGTCTCCTTGTAAGTGGACTTTTCGCGCTGGATTTTTTCACATCCCCCTCAGGTTTCTACACGATGTCATAATGAGGGATATATTGATGATGTAGCCCGATGTCGAAGCTCGGGTCGGTCTCGTTCAAATGGATGGTGAGCTGTTGGGTAATTGGGGGAGGCGACCAAAACCTGATGTCAATTACGCCATTTATCGTAGATGGGTAGGTGGGTAATGAAAGGATTATTAAGGGAATAAATGAAGGGTGGAGAAAAGGGTTGAGTTGGCATCAAGTTTCTCTCAGTTAAATACGCCATGGGGCCCACAATTGCGTGCCCCGTTTGACGGAAGAAATGCTGTACTAAAGTGTTTTCCACATAATGTCCAAGTAGGGATTCTCATTACGTTGAAAATCCGCCGTTACAGCCAGGACTTAATCCCGGGCCTTCGGGGTGGAAAGTCAGAACTCTTGCCACCAAACAAACCTGATTCCGATGAAATTGAATTCATTCATTATAGTAATCTACCGGTTAGAGGTAGGTTGTGATGAAAGTCAGAGAATATCCAACGAACTCTTACGCGTGCCGTACCCTTTCTACCTCTAGCATTTCTTTCTTCATCTCAGCATAAGTCCTACCTTTCTTCATCCCGTCCATAAAACCGATTCTCTTCCTTCCCCTTCCCCGCTTACCCAACATCCTACCCTCTATCACGGCCTTAAGCAAACCACCGTCCCTCATTACCCCTTCCAGCCACCTACCCTGTCTTCCCCTAATCTCATCTATAAGTTTCCTCTCCTCGCCCACCATGTCAAGCACTTCCTCATTTGTCTTCCTTTCCGTCCAACGCACCTTCTCCATCCTCCTCCACACCCACATCTCAAAAGCCTTCAGCCTATTTTCGTCTTCCTTTCTCAAGGTCCACGTTTCTGCCCCATACAACGCCACACTCCATATCAAGCTCTTCACTAGCCTCTTTTTTACATCCTTACTTAAGGTCCCCGTCATCAGCTCCCTTCTATTATTGAACGCTCCCTTCGCTAGCGCTATTCTCCTCCTAATGTCTTTGCTACTATGTCCTGTTTCTTCTAGCGTACTACCCAAGTAATTAAATTGTTTTACTTGCTCCAGTTTGTGACTTCCTGCTCTTATCACCAGCTTCGCTTTCTTTGTCCTAGAGAATCTCATTACTTTTGTTTTCCTATTATTTATCTTCATTCCGTATTTCTCACACTGCTTTTCCAGTGCATCTACTAAAGTTTGCAGTCCTTTTGATGACCGACTGACCAACGCCTGGTCGTCTGCGAATCTTACCGACTTTATCCACTGGCCTCCTACTTTCATTCCCACATCTAGCTCATCCATTGCCTCTCTTACCATTTCCTCAGCATAGATGTTAAAAATTAAAGGCGACAACGGGCACCCTTGCCGTACCCCGCGACCTATAACTGCCCAACCTGATTCACCGTCCGCTACCCTTACCTGAGCCCTCTGCCCCATATATAAGTTTCGGATGAGTCTCCTATCACGCCAATCTATTCCTATTTTCCCCAGTATCTGCATTAGTTTCTCCCAGTTTACTCTGTCAAACGCCTTTTCGAAATCTACAAAACAAGCGAAAACATCCTGATTATGCTCTATGTTTCTATCTATAAGTGTCCTCATTACCGCAATCGCATCTCTGGTTCCCCTCCCCTTCCTAAACCCAAATTGGTCATCGCCTAAATAGCACTTTGCTCTGCTCTCCAGCCTTCTATTTAGTATTCTAAGCAACACTTTTGCTGCGTGCGAAATTAAACTGATTTTTCTATACTCCTCGCATTCTGACGCTTTCTTCTTCTTCGTGATAGGTATCAATACTGTTTTCACGAAATCCTCTGGCCATACTCCTTCCTCGTAGATCCTGCGAATAAGTTCGAAAAACGATTTTCTCCCCTTACTACCCAGATTCTTCAGTAGCTCCGAAGGTAGGTTATCGGTTCCCACGGCTTTTCTACTCTTCATCTCTCTTAATGCCCTCTCTATTTCACTCTCAAGTAACTCTGGTCCGACGCTATCCTTATCTATTGTTCCTTCATCCTCTAGATCTAAGCTAAGGGGTCTCTTCTCGCTGTCATATAGCTCCTCTACGTATTCTCTCCATCTTTCTTGGATATCTTCCTGTTCGATTAATATCTTCCCTGTTTTGTCCTTAACCTTTGGTATCGTTTGACCTCTCTTACCACCCGATAACATTTTCACCTTGGCGTACAAAGCGCCCACTTCCCCCTCCTCCTGCATCTTTTCCATTTCCTCACATTGTCCCTTCCACCAGTTTTCTTTTGCCCGATTGGTCACTCGCCTGAGTATATTATTCAATTCCATGTACTTCCTCTTCCCTACGTCGGTGTTCACGTTTTTCCATATCCTTCTTTCCTCCATTTTCTTTATCATTTCTTCTGTAACCCACTGCTTCTTAACCCTCTTCTTTTCCACCGTTCCTATTGTTTTCTCTGCCGCTCCTACGATGCCTGTTTTTATAACCTCCCATCTCTTCTCTATGGTTCCCATCCGCTTCTCTTCACCTATGTTCTTTTCTACCAGCTCTTGGTATTCTCTCCTTTTCAACCCTTTCAATGCTTCAAGATTCCACCTCTTTATCTTCCTACCTTTACAAAGCCTTTTGTATCTGACTTCACACTTCATCATCACCAAGTTGTGATCTGAGTCCGCATCCGCCCCTGGATAGCTACGAGAGTTTTTTACACTGTTCCTAAATCTCTGCCTCACCATTATATAATCAATTTGGTATCTCCCAGTATCACCCGGCATTTTCCATGTGTACCTACGCCTGGGGTGATGTTTAAACCAAGTGTTTGTCACTACTAATTTATTTCTTCTACAAAATTCAACTGCCTTTTCACCGCGATCATTTCTTCTTCCTAGCCCAAACCCTCCTACTTCTAATCCGTCCCTCCCTTCTCCCACCACTGCATTCCAGTCACCCATCACTATTAGGTTTTTCTTCCCCGGCACTTCTCTAATTATTTCTTCTACTTGCTCGTACACCTCTTCCACCTCTTCCTCCCTATGGTTGCTCGTAGGCATGTATACCTGGACCAGTACGAAATTCGTCGGCCGTGCTTTTATTTCTACCACTAGTATCCTGTCGCTCACCTGTTCAATGTTTACCACCCTCAGTCCCAACTTTGTGTTCAGTACCATGCCTACCCCCCGTTGACTCTCATCTCCCCCACCCGCCCTAGTGGGCGGCGTCCCGTAGTTGCCAGGAATCAGTTCTCTTTGAATGACTTTCATGTTCTGGAAAGTGATAGTTAAGAGGTATTCCCACGCGACTCAACGGTATTTTTAACTTGACACCATCACGGAACTACCTTTCGTCTGGCTCCTACCCTTCGACCTATCTGGCATGGGTGGCCCTATCAGGAGCAATGAGCTTACTCCTGCCAGTCCAGCTCTAAGGGTCATTGGAACGCACAAGCCCTTCCACCACGTCAAGGTTGTAGTTCAAGGAAGGGGAAATTGAATATAGGGTTAAAAATTAAGTAATTTAACTCACTACGCATTCAGAAAAATTTTGTTACACCTAAAGTGAAACCTAAAGCTTGACATTATATTTCACTGCATTTTTCGAAAATCATTTATCGTCGTCTTACAATTCACCAAGGCCTTTCTTTGGAGCTAACCGGTCACAAGTTTTGAAAATAAGGTGTTATAGTTATCAATAAGTGAATCAATATATAAAATTCAGCTGTATCGGTGTACTTCAGTCAATTCATCGAGAAATGACATCCTAGCAACCACTTTCCATTCGTTTTCGATACCCATACATAGCTCATTGTTAGATCTGCGTAAGCTATTCATCGATAAAGCATATTATTAATGTGTTTAACTTGATGCTGAAATCAGTGGTTATGATGAAAATGATGATTCTATCCAAACGGACTTGCAGAATCTGCTGAGGCTAAATTGATAGACCGCTTGCTTCAGAAATTTATATATTTTTCAGACTAAACCCATTAGTAATTATTTTCATATCATACATGAAAGCGTTGAAACTTATAATAAGGAGATAATAGGTGTATTGCGTTTGACAGACTAATTCTGGGAACTTATCACTGCTATTTGTCTCAAAGTTGATGATACGGAAATTGAATTTTGAGCTAATACTTACAACGGGTGAATTGCTTCTATATACTTCAAAAACGATATTAGAACTTCGGAGAACGTCAGTTGATCAATGGAGTCAGATTCCCCTCATCCAACGAAGATTAATTCGCCAATACTTTATGGAGATCGAAAGAGGAGAACTTTTTAGGAATATGATTGGATGACTGCATTCGTTATGTACATAGCCTGTCGACAATTGAAGAATTACGCTCCTCTCAGAGATGAAGTTGCACTTATGGAGGGAGACGCCTGTGGTTGGAGACGCACATGCCTTGATAGACAAGGTCGTGGAATGAAGTCTTGCCATTGGTTTCGACGCTTTTGATGCCTTAGGATGAAGGTCATAGGTAAATAATATGACGTTAACTATTAACCCCTAAGTGTACAACCACAACGTCTTATCAGGGCATCTCACGGTCTAGATAAGATGTAGTTCTATTCATAAGCCCCTAATGTGGCTTGGCATATCCGATCTACATCTGCATTCACAATTACATTTTACAGTGCTAGCTGCCTCAAGATCATCTGGAAGGGGATGTCAGGATACCAGCCATCAACCGTTTAGTTGCATTTTATAGTTGAGGGCTTTTTTCTTCCTCTGGGGTGAGTGATCACATTTGGCAACGACTCAGGTGCCCATTAGGAAATCTTCCCCCGGCAGGAGTGGGGCGAATTCTCTGGCCCTGCAATCCAGACTCTCACCGTTGCCCGTGGGAAGATTTAAAGAGGAAAAGTGGAGAGCCGGAGAAGAGTGGCGCCAGTAGAGATCCATTGGGTGGTAGGAGCGAGGGGGGAGTGAAGTGACAGGTCAGGGGGTGAGCTGGGCCCAGGGAGATTGCTATCCTTAGGAGAAGTACCGTCGTTGCTTTTTAGGAAGCTAAGTTGAGCTCAACTGTTGCGTATTGCAAATTTTCTGCGATGAGCTTAGACATACAATAGTCCACAAAGACTGTGACCAACTAGGCCACATAAAATATAGGTGCTAGCATTTTTGGCCGCAGGGTTCAACCAGTGAAAGCCATTAATTTTAAAGGAGTGCGAGAAGAGGTACTTATTGCTCCCTAATGGAAATACCACTACTGGAAGTCTTACTAGTTCCAAAATAGAACTTCTGTGGTGGAGCTACCAAAATATCTACATATACATATAAAAATCTATTTTTTTATTTCTCTGCATTAGCCCTATGAAAATAGCATACTTCTTGATTAATTGAGTTAATTTTATTTGAATGATGAGAGAAATACCTCCCGTTATGTTTTGGCAGACTCAGGCCATGAGTATGAATACACCTGAACCGGGAATCGAACTACAGACCATTTATCTTGCCAGGCTAATGTACAGATCATGATGATATCCAGGGTTTCCTAACTCTCAAGTCCATTTCAACTGGATTTAATGGAACTAGTTGTGCTACTCTTACGGCCCATCAGAGATGACAACGCAAGGGCAATATGGTTTTAGGCCGTAAACATGAGCATTTCAAAATTTGTGAGTGATATAGAAAAATCGGATTTCCTCAAATTATAATTTTAATCTTGGAAAAAATAATAAACGAGCGGCAACCATGAAAAAGCAAAATAACTTGGAAAAATAGGTGGAAAAATACATTTAACTGGTTAGAGCACTTGGCGCGAAATCGAAGGGTCTGGGTTCGAATCCCAGTCCAGACGAATGATTTTTTCACTGTGAATTTCACACAATTGTGTGACCATTAGCGGGTGACTCCGTTAAAATTACTGCGCAGTTCCGCAGTCCTTTGCGATTTGTTGATGGGGCTTTACCTCGAGGACAGTAATGCTTAGCGCTCGCACACACGAGTATTGCATGGCATTGTATGCACGGTACCTGTGAGGACATCTTGATCCTTAAAGCCTCCAAGAATTCCACAATGAGAGAACACGCCTGGGTAGCTTAACTGGTTAGAGCACTCGGCGCGAAATCGAGGGATCTGTGTTCCAATCCCAGTCCAGGTGAATGATTTTTTCACTGTGAATTCTACACTATTATGTTGGTGATCTTTTTTCGTGCTGCTGTTGATCCCTTCGTTCAGTACATTGATCTGATGGCAGTCAACCCGATACTCTCACCCTGAGAATCTGCTTTTCCTTCAAACCTAATGACAGAGTGCAAAGCCATTGCGACACTTCCCCTGCCACCACATTTCCTTGCGGTCAAGTGTGACCCAGCGTCCGCTGCGGCACTTCGACGTTGGCCGTATCAGTACGTAAGATTGTGCATCCACGCTCTCATTGACGCTTCTTTCTAATTTTCCTCACTCATTTGCAGAAAAAATTCACCTTCCGCAAAACATATCCCGGAAAATTTCACCTCACACCCTACCCAATGGTTAAAGAAAAGCGTACATCAATCATCCCCCAAGCTATTCAACACAAAACAAGAATGTTAGAGAGTATGGAGTTTTGTGATTGGAGACGCAGCGTCAACGACCCTGGGTCTCAGATGCTAGTACGAAGTGAGTTTCAGGCCAGTGGTGAAATGTGTGATATAGAGGAATGGCTATGCTGACACATTATTCTTGCACGTTATAAGACTTGTTGGTGTAGTAAAAGAAATAGCAGAAAATTGTGTCAAAATATAGGACCATTTGAAGATTAACTTAAGGTGACGGAATGTTTTAGATTAAAATATAGAAGCGTGATCTATGCTTGCTGGAATAGTGGAACCGGTAAATTTTCCAAGAAGTGGTTCTCGTGACATCTAAAAAAGTTCTGGGTCTTAATTATTGGACATAATGAAAATATTAGCAATCTGTTACACATAATTAGATGCTGTAACTGGTATTTCCATTTTAAACCAGGGATGTATTTTATGTGAGTCCTTATATTTGAGCTAAAACTTAAGGCTTTAGCCTCTGATTGTGTACCCACGCCATGACCTGAATGTAAGCCCGATGTCCAAATACATATTTGTCATTCATTGCTTCCACTTTGCTTCCCATCTCTTTCACCGAAACGTCTTATTCTTAGTTTTCCTTTTCTTTCTTCTCCAAGCTCCCAAGCATGCAATTGGAAATTATTGCCTTCATAGCTTTGTATTACAACCATGTCTTCTGTTATGCTTCGCCCATTAGTTTTCTGTGACGTTTCAGTCAGCCCTTCAATGCGTTTTTCCAGATCTAAAGCGTAGCTGGAGAGCTGCCTTCTCGTACTCCTAAGTCCTGTAAAACACCATGAATATTCCGAACGCGGAAAGGTCACCATTTCTCACCGATACCTCTGTCACAACCCTTCACCAAATTACACACCTGACGGCGATTTCTCAGGGTTAACATTCGTATCATTACTTATATTAGAGAACTCTTTATGGTATTTTCCCAATAGTCCTTGTGAACACTGTCCGTAAATGAAAAGAAACATATATTATGGGATTGAAATCTTGCCAACCGAGTCAATCATCGCCTTCCGTGCACTTGGAATAGTGCCAGATGCTGGAATACCGGAGGAGGAAAGTCTAGTGGTAGGTATTGAGACAAGTGTATTAGAAATTTTCTCCCGAGGGTCACTCTCTAGTAATATACTTAGAAATTTAATTGGAAATAAATGTTGTGAAAATTGGCCTTGTTTCTCAATTCAGCCTAAAATGAGTCTTTCACGCTGGTGTAGAGGGAGACTGTCTTAAAATAATATACAAATTATGCAGCTGTAGAGGTAGCTTACAGATCTGTCAAAAAAATATAAAATAATACAAATAATTAAAAAGTATCGGCCGCTAATTGAATTTAAATTAATGATTTAAGGCATTTTTTCATATATACTTGCACTGGTCAACCAAATTCTTCAAGTATTAATTTATTCTACCGAGTTTCACACGTTTTATCTTTGCGATACACTGACAGGTAAAACGCTTTTAGTTGTTGCTCTCAATTTCCAGATATTATTCATACTCTCTCCCGAGGGATAAAACCTTACAAATGTAGATCCAATGAAAATTAACTGGTCTCTTATCCTGCATCCATAAAATTATTTTAGAAAATATGATACGCAAATGGATTCCTTTTCGAATTATTTTACATTAACCACAATCTTATAAAAAACTCTCAGCTAATATTTTATAGTTATTAATTTTGAGTATCTGGATGGAAAATGAATAATACAATGTAAATAGTGTTGGCAGAATTAAATATCATGTATATATATCTATGAAAACATATTTGGGGATGATCTCATCCTCACAAAACTTTCTCCATACCATTACAGAGTGCTTTGATTGCCTTTAAACACCTCGTATGCGGTATATTATTTCTGCCCTCCAACATTATTATATAATTAATTTGATACATTTTCCTTATTGCCAAATATGAATGAAAATACCTCTTCTAGGGAAACCACTTTATCAATTGACTACGCAGAAAAGATCTCCTGGGTGAAACTTTCGTGAGCTACAGTCAAAGAAAAGACTGCTACTGGTGTATTTCCATTCAAGGTGGGGTTACTTGCTAGTAACAATAGTTTCAAGTATTGGAAATACATTTTAAATGAGATGGATTTTCAAAGTTAGATTACAATAAAGACTTTATATAGAAGAATGATGGATGTTATAGTATACGTCCCGGTGGCTGTAGGAGGGGTAAGGGGTAGTATGTTCTTTCAGAGTCAGTTTACTCTTCCCATCAAAACTTTTATTTTATTCTTTCCGTTGTTAATGTCATTTGCACGCAATATGTGATATACTTTTCCAACTGGCCCGTGATGACGGGAGATATTCTATATCAGACATTTGTATCAACGTCAACTGCAGTATGTTGAACCTTTTTTTGTACTCGACTGATAATTAATCCAGTAACGTCACACCGAAGTGTCGATACTCTCAATGATAAATTCATTTTAATTTACCGAGATTGGGACTTAAATCACTCAATTGCCTGTCAAGTGTGTTATACAGTCACACCATAAAGCCACTTTAATAAGAGGAAAATATAATATAGGTTGATGCGAAAAATGTGTTTCGGATTTTGGTCCACACTGTAGAATAGAGGTCGTGTGACTGAGGGAAACGACGAGACGTCACGGCATTGATCAGTTGCCGTTTTAGTGAGGGAATAAATACATCAATAACCAACTGATCATTTATGAGCAGAGAGAAGATCACGTAAGTGATCAAAAAGCGAAAGGAAATGAAAGTTACGCTGCGTACTCTTGCATTTGGGACTCCCATTGGGTCATATTGACGTCATGATCAACTTATCGCTGAGCAAAATGCGGCTGTATGCACCCAATGACCTTCTCCTTTCCTTTTTAGCAGAATGATTACAAGTGTTCGGGCTACACCCTTGTCCTGCACAGTGCGGCGTGGAGAAAATAGCCCCCCTCATGCCACCGCGCCGACTAGAGGGTTTTTCCCCGGGTATTGCAGAACCCTTTGCTCTTCATCTCTAACAAAGGGGCCTTCCTCCTTTTCTTTCAGGCATTGAAATCCTTGGCGCCTCCGTCGGCCAAGAGTGCAGTGACCCTTTCTCCCGGTCCTCGGGCCATATGGTGGGTGACGCCAGGGGCGCTTGGGTTTTTACAGGAGTAGTATGTCGACTGTCATAGCGTGACGTGGAAGTGTGTCGTTCGTGGCGTCCGTAAAAAAGTTAAGTGTGATCGCACCTTTAGCTCTACCTTAGCTAAAAAGTATCAGGATGCCGAGATATCTTACAGTGCATGAAATAACTGATCTATTAGAGACAGAATATTCCATAGACGTACGTGATATCATCACTGAACCCCCTTATAACGCAACAGAACCTGTCCCTAACAAGGACTCCGGGGATGAAGATGGTGGAAGAATTGATAATCTCCACAGTTCTTTGCTGCGCGCTCCTGCTCATCTCATTCATGGTTCTTCTGACGAGGCCAGGTTCTAAGGATGAGGCAATGATTCCCTATTTCGGTCGTCACGGGTGCAAACAGTTTATTCGGGGTAAGCCTATTCGGTTTGGATATAATCTGGTGTGGTGCAACGCGTCTAGGCTACATTTGCTGGTTTCAGCTTCATCAGAGAAAAAATCCGAACGCTCAATACCAAGAATATGGTGTTGGTGCTTCAGTTGTTTTGCAATTTACTGAAGCACTCACAAAGCAACACCCTGCAAAATACCATTTTGTGTTCGATAACTTTTTCACAAGCGTTGCACTCGTTGATAAACTTATTTCAATAGGCTATCAAGCAACGGGCACAGCGAGAATAGATCACGTAGACAAACCTTCATTACAATGTGATGCTACCTTAAAGAAAAATGATGGAGGCATACTTGATTACCGTATTGATAGAATACGCAATAATGATTGTAGATGACGTGATGACAGTGTTGTGACTGTTGCATCGTCTGATGTCGGTGTCAATGATTTTCAATAAGTCAGTCGTTATTCTCAAAAGCAGAAAAAGAAGATACAAGTTTGTCAGCTAAATTAAATCAAGGTCTAAAATCAGTATATGGGAAGAGTGGACAGAGCTGATGAAAATATTGACAAGTACCGAGGATCGATCCGTGGAAAAAATTGTTACTCAAGATTACTGTTATTCTGCTTGAACTGACTTTACAAAATGCTTGACAATTGCATAAACTAAACAATGTGAAACCAATGGATTTCTTTTATTTGTCGCCGTGTGGCCTGTCACTACACAGAGGCTTATGGCAATACTGCTGAACCTGGTAGGAAAGGGAGACCATCTCTGAAGCGCAATCTTAAATCACGTCATGAATTATACGATCGTGAAGCAAGAAAAGCAAACTCACTGTGTCCAATGCCACATAAAACCATTTTTCAATGTAAAAAATGTAACCTATCCTTGCATTTTAAGAGTTCACCTTAATATCACTCTCGAAAGCGAGTAAATAAATGTCTGAATCGAAATATTGGCTTGTTACCATTGAGTACGTTATGGTAGTGGATTTGCCTAGTGTTCCATTTTTGGAACACCTCATAATTAACAATTGGGAAGAGATTCATAGTTGTTTCTTTCGGATATTGTTTTCATACGTTGTTTTATCTATAATATATAAAAATCAGGGTGAATTTCGCATTTTCAAAACTTCGGCATAAATGGGTTAAACATAGTAATTCTTTATAAGTATTCTTCTAGTTACCTTGAAGACCACAAAGTTTGCTAATGTTTAATGCACATGGTCGTTCAGAGTTTATGATTGCAGTAGCCTCCGCAAGAAACACACTAACGGCAATGATAACCTGCATTTCAAGGGTATTTCTTTGAATATTTTGATTCTCACTTCGTTGATAGTTTCTAAGTGAATTTCGTGGGAAATACAAGTGTCTTTCGACGAATAACTAGATTCAATAATTAGCGGAAAAAGGTCAACCCTTATTTTATAGGGCCATGCCTATCAGTGGTAAAAGCCAAACGCCGAAGGACATTAATATCAAATTATTTTTATTATCAAGAATTCGTCGGAAAAAGTGCATTGCGTTGGAATTAACTTTGTTGTTGAAATGAAATACTAATTTCATCTTAGACCAAATGAATTATTCACGGTGGGCTTTAACACAATGTGTGGAAACAATGTTTAAACACCAGATCACCAGATATTTGGTGTTTAAACAAATTATAAATAAGAGTATTGCACTTTTGTACGTAATTTGAGACAACGATCACATGTGGCTTTCGAAAATTGATACACTACACTTAATTTTTCTTTTTCTCTTCTTAAATTCAGTTATATACAATTGATACAAGATAAAAATTAAACATATAGCTGATACTTCCTACCTCTGCTCTTTTATGTATATTATTAGGCAAAATCCGAAAATCATATTATTTAGACTTATCCTGGAACACTTCACCCTTATAATTTATCAATCATGCAAATCATTCAAAGATACTATTTCACGCGTGTAAACGATTTTATAATAAATCCAATACTTTTTGGAAAATGTAAAACTAATAGTACTCATATCATAGTTCATGATATCATGAGACCTTAGGCATACGGTGAAATTTTCACCCTGGACTAATTTACAGGAATATTTAGCTTTCTTAAATATCGAAATGAGTTTCATCGCATTTGACTTATAACTGGAAGCATCCAGTCGTCCTCTTATTTTCACATCCTACTCTGGGAGCAGTTGTCATGTCATCCTATCCATCTCCAAACTCTTCTGAGTTTGGTGCTACAGCGTGAAAAGTTCTCTCATTGGACGGCGGAATGACTTAAAGACGTTGCATTGTACGCGGGGTTAACTGAAAGAGATAATTTAATTTTCAGGTTGATAAATTGCCAAATGTGCCACTGTGCTGAAAGCCGACTTCTCATCGTTTCGTAAAATATATGATACAAGGGTTGTCCGAAACAATGTATTGGAATAGCGCTATGTTCTGTTAGTCAAAGTTTATGTAAACCTTTGGTTCACTTAAACCATGTTGACGCTACTGACGTGTCAACACCAGCTTGAAAGTAAGGAAGGACTTCATTAAAACATTTATTTTGAGCATGATTTTTTGTTATTGTAAGGCTTAGGTAAAAAAAGCTGCAAAGCAAAGAGGGTTGGAAGGAATGGACACGTGGTATTATCGAAGAATGATGATGACCAAATGGAAGGAGAGAATCGCATATGAAGAAGTGCTAAGATGAGTTGAAGAGAAAAGATGCATTATGAAGACGCAGAGTACATCTACATCTACATATACATACTACCCCGCAAGCTGCCTCAATAGGCGTGTGGCGGGGGGTGTTAGGACACCAGCCGTTTACATATAAAAAGGAAACGCTCTAATTAAATTACGCCTAGAATTTATTGAAGTCTCTTATTGTTCGGGGGAAAAACGAATTCCCATACCTATCCGTTCGGCAAAATATCTCTCTTAATTTATCGTTTCTGTCGGACCTGGAAATATAGTGGGGTTCTAATATGATGTTCTCCGTGCCGGTCTGAAAGATATCTATTCTCAATTGTTCAAGCAATCTAAGCCTAGCGCGCAGCCTCCGAGTCTCTAGCGGCTTCCAGTCTAATTCGTTTAACATCTGTGTAACGCTGTATGTACGCCCGTAGCAGTTTTTGACGAATCGCGCAGCTTTCCTTTGTATTTAATTAAGTTCCCGGATTAAGTATTTCTGCACCGGATCCCATATGCTCGCTGCATAGTCAAGGTGTGGCCCGACGAGTGCGAAATAGCACCTCTCTTTTATTTTTTCATCCGAAAATCTTCCACAATGCGCTTGACGAATCCTAGCCTCTTCAGAGCTCTGCCACAAATATTTCTTATGTGTTCCCCACGATAGGTCCGAAGTTATCGTAACTCACAGATACTTCACTTCATCTGTCGCCTTTATGTTAACACCATCCACAGCATATACATGGGAATAGTTGGACGACCTCCGCAAGAAATGTACCACCGTGCATTTGCTCAGATTAAGTTCGAGTCCCCACTCATGGCCCCACACATGAACGTAGTTTTAATCCGATGATAGAGTTTCAAAGTCAGAGTGATCACTAATTTCACGATAGATGACAGCGTCGTCGGCAAATAAACGTATTTTACTGCTAATTCGAGGGCATAGATAATTTATGTATATAATGAACAAAAGGGGGCCGATTACGCTTCCTTGTGGGACACCTGATGTCACTTTAACTACATCAGAGCTAATTCCGTCAAGAACTACTTTTTGCTTACGATCACTCAGAAAGTTGCGTATCCAGTTTACTACTGTTTCGTTTAGCCCGCATGAAAAGTTTGTTGTGAGGTACCGTGTCGAAAGCTTTCTTAAAATCTAGAAATAATGCGTGAACTTGTCTTTTCGATTCACCAGATTTGAGAACGTCATGAAGAAATAGAAGATGAGACAAACAGAATGGCCATATTTTGTGACATAACGGCCTCTCGAAAGTATTAGTAAATGGAGAACAGAATGGATAAATATACCGTTTAACACCAAGGACCGAAGATATCATGCAAGTTATGACGGAGGTCAAAATCAGGATATGTAGGAATGCAACGGTTTGTAGAGGGGAGAGTGGTATGAAGAGCCCCTGCAATCCAATATCCTGATTGATGGCTGATGTTGAAGAATTGGAAATAGCAATAATGAAGCGTAGCAGTTTTTGGAAAAATTAGAAAACTCTTGAACGCGATTGTGACGACTCGTTCCATAATATCGTAGAATAGCCCACGATTTGAAAACTAGTGGAAAGAGTTGATTTTTAACCAAGCAATTCCGGGTGAAATAATGGGATCTGAAGTTTTCCCCAACATGATCCATTAGAATGATTAAAAGCATCCTCGGATTCGTTGTCAATCCATCTCAAGAATACGTATAGATGAGAAGAAAAGAGAGCATGTAATTACTCAAAACCTCCCTTACATTTTAGTATTTGCGAAACTTATCAGAGGGGCACTGACAATGGTCTTCATTCTAAGAAAATAATATAAGTTTAAACGCGCCTCGACTTGAATTTCCCCTGGGCGGGTCTGCAGCGACTAATATAAGAAAGGATGCTGCAGTAAATTTGGGCCAAACTCACGATGAGCCAATCCTGTCAAATGCTGGCTCAATCTAAGGTCGGAGGATGTGAGAGGATGAATAGGAGCCTCTGGCATGGACAGAGCCACCGCCGAGATGAATTCCATTGTGGGGACAGCCTATTCAAAAGGAGAGGCGTTGATAATGGAAAGTGAGTGATAGTGGGGGAGGGGGTGGGGGTGGGCGGCGGGGGGTTGGGAGGGGGAGACGGGAGGTGATGGGAGTCGTGCACAAAGGAGGATATAGAGGAGGATATGGAGGGTGGAGAGCCGACCGAGGAAACCGTTGACCTTCTTCCAACCGTCGCTGCATTTCTCTCCGGAGCGCCTCACTCCGGGGAGATTTCTTCGATTTGCCAAGCTTTAATTATGCGGAAAACAATAAGACATAAAGGAATTGACGGTGCCAAAAGCAGTTAGGCCAACCTCTTCCGTGGGACTGAATGCAAACCTTACTTTCAGAGACGAACGAATGACGGTCCTTTCATTCTTTTATTTGGTTTAAAGATTCCTGCGCGACTCCCGTGACTTGATAAAATCATAATATAGGGAAAAAGGCCATGCTATGGTACTGATTAAATACGATTTAATGATTAATTAAATGAAAAACTGTAGACTCGTTTCTCTGATCCTTTATATCTTATATAAATATTGGCGGTGGTAAATTAAAAAATTAAAGCACCTAGATAGGGCTTAAATTGATAAAACAAACGGATTTTACTTTTTTTTCCTGAAGCACTTGTAAATCTCTCAATATTCGTCATAATTTCACTTTCACTACGATCTGGCACAAATTTGTATTTAAATAGCCAACGATCGATCAATCCTAGTTTCGAAAAGATGAAAGCTAAGGGCTTTCTACCCACGGTGAGATGTGCTGAGCTTCAAAGAAAATATCCATCAAAATTCTTCAAGTATCATCTACAGTAACCCGTTTTTCTTTTTAACACTTAAATTGACATAATGAAGTTGAAAAACCAAGCCTGAATAGCCAATATGAACTCTTACTGTGATATAAAATTCTTCCGAGGAGAGTATGGTTGCTGACAGGAGTTGTTCATTTCTGCGGGACTCTGTTTTAAATTTACTTTGCTACCTGAAATTATTGCTTTAGACTGGAAGGAATAATTTTATGTGCTATCTTTTAAAACTTTGCTTTGATTTGGGCGATTGGCTTAATCACCTCTGCACGTGGTTAAGCACTGTTGATTATTCATCTATATATATATATATATATATATATATATAAAAGGGAATGTCCTGACTGACTGATTCATTCACTCACTCACTCATCAACGCACAGCCCAAACTACTAGTGATAAAAACGTGAAATTTTGAGGGAATATCTCCATCGTGGTGTACAGGCGCACATAGAAATAAGTTTTGCGTCAAACAATTTTTGGGGTTGTTTTTTCCCCATTAATGTTAACTTTTACTCCCATAAGAAAAGTATTGAATTCGGTGCAGGTGTTTCTTTCTTTGCTTTTTACAATTATTTTCACTCAAGATAGTGGATGGAAATTTATATCATTAAACGCATAAAAGAATGCAGTATTGCAATGTGTTATTCAATTTTCTTGTACACTTCGTTTTGGTCTCATTATTGCGTTTTTAGCTCTGAATGAATCGATTTTTGTTACTTTTCAACAATAGAAGTATCCTTGGCAACCAGGCGTGAATATACATTTAAAAGCGATTTCATGAATGTCTATTCACGCTTGAAGCATTTAAAGGCCAGATTCAGTGACTAATTTGATAGTTGTAGTTAGAAAGGGCATCTTTTTTTGCTTTTTTACATTACTTGCACTCAAGATATAAGGCTTAAACTTTCACGGTTGGATTGCTTAAAAAATGTGGGTTTAAATCATTGCAATTTATATTCCTATACGCTCCACTTTTATCAGAAGTTGGTGCTTTTGGCTCTAATATAATCCACTTTTTAACGATTGGCTACCGCAGAATGGCATTTAAATGGGTAGCTACTTAATACCCGTGGCCTTAATGTTAATGTGATCAATATGAGAATTGCAGTGAGATTGTAGTTGGTGTGTTTTTCACCTCATCCTCTCAATGGGTGGTTAATGAATTGCCTATGGTATATTTAATGGTATTTGCCTTATGTACGTCACTTCAAGGGGATTCTTTTTGCCTTATGACACAGTTATAATTTTTTCTTCATCCCGTTGAATTTCAACGGGCACCCCTATACTAGTGTGGTTATATAATTTGACCATCATTTGTATGTTTTTGTTGGTAAGCTGAGGCACTAAAAGAATTAGTGCGTAACCATTACGTTTTCCCAGCTATTGATGACTATACAACTCCTGTGGTGCTTCGCCGCATACCCGCCTAGGGGGATATTCGAACGATCTCTCAGGATTTACACCGGGTATATATGTCCATGGCGGCCAACGTTTCACAGCTCGAGTCGGGCATCGTCCTAAGGGCAGAGGTGTCACCTACCCGGTGTAAGTTTCAAGAGATCGCTGACATATATTATACAATTGGTTCCTAATACCATTTCAGAATGTTGATTGCAAAAAATATTTCTGAATGGCTTACTTATGTGAATACGCCCAACAAGTCCTCAGGCAATGAGGCTTCAGACCATTATGCTGAAATTAGGTTTTAGAAGAGTATTTTCATTTTTATCTTTCCCTATGGCTCGCATGGCTTTTCTTGTTAAAAACTTGGTACTCGCAATTGAAGCAATAATAATGCATATCATAGGCTAGAAGCATTCCCCTCAACGGACTGGTAAACGTTTCTGCAAATGGAATAACGTATCCAGTTATCATATTGTTCCTCAGAGTTCACCGATGCATCAATGTCTTCCTATTTTTTTATTTATACGCACAGTGAGTACGTACTTTGTTCCGTTTTTTCCTATTACAAGTTATTAATGACAGTTCCTGTTGTCCAGGGATTTCATTCGTGCGGTGTTTTGCTTACCAGTTTGCCATCCAGACCACCCCGGTTCGATTTTTGGCAATTTTGTTCCTATTCAGTTGTGTCCCTATCCCTTACTAGGTGCCATCTGTAGAGAATTTAAAGAATGGTTTTCCGTCCATCAGATGGGATGGAAAACGGTTGAACCCTATCGCGCCCTTTATGAGGGAAAAGGTAGTAGATTGATCTCTCTCCAGCGTTCCTCCACTCTAAAATAAATCCTACCTTTAACAGCCTACCCTCCAATTCTTGAAGTCACATCTTACCTCAGATGCGGATGTGCTGCTCGAACAACTAAAACTTTTACCTGTTATATCTCTCCAGTATCCGGCACGATCGCCTATTGCTACGCATTTTCATTTGTCAGTGTAATGATTCTAATGGTTATCATTTCTGAGAGTTCTAGTCCTAGGATAAGGCCAAGGAGCGTTTTAATTGTTTCGTAGTGTTTTCATCGCGTTATCATAATACATAAATAATAGAGTTCCCTGAGCGTGCCGCCACATATATCACAAAAGTGCTAGTCTTCCAATTGATTTGATAAATTCGGCCTCTGTGGTCTCCTTGTAACCTCATTAGCCAACCATAACTATTTTCTAGAATTTATCTTATGTCCGAGACGTGTTTTGGCTCTCTATTTGGAAGTGCTTTTACTTCAATGAATAATTATAGTTTGTTATCTGAAAATAATTTAAAGCTTTTCAATAAAAACTTATGTTGAATCGAAAAATTTGGTCCTATCTCACCACTTTGCTTCTGGGAACTAACGAGAACGCAGAGGTGACACTCAAGGGAGAATTCGAGAGCTAGACTGTTCTGGCCGAGATTCAAATTGAATTAAGGAATTGTAATTAATTCCAAAGAGGGTGCGCGTTTCAGATAACGGAAAAATGTTCAATCTTTATGATCAGATAGAAGGAAAATAGGAATCAATGCGTTACGGGTATTTAAGGGCTTAATTTGTTGGAGCTCAGCTTCTGCAATCTCCATCATTTGACCACTGTATGTTTTCCGTTCTTGCGGGGAACCCCTCTGCACATAGTCGCGTGCTCGCCGTATTGCCGCGGATAATGCGGGGGGCAGAGTCGGTGGGGAATGGATTACTCCTCGTTCCCTCACACCACTCCACGCCATAGCAAACCCGACGTTAACAACCCGGATATTTTCATGAAACCTGAGTAAATTCACTATGAAAACATAATTTTACCCGCAAATACTTAACTATAGGGAAGTGCCATAACACCAAACGATTCGGTGGCAGGTCGCATGTAACCTTTATATATAGAAAGGGTATTATTCAAGCTCTACACTACATATCGCCTGTCGGAAAAACCGTAAACATATAAGGGCGGATTGCTCGAACGCTGTTTTCCCATTTCCGTGTTGTAGACGGCGAGTGAACAGGGTAAACGGCTTGCTTGAACGCTGTTCCGGCAAAACTGTGCTCAGACAGGCATTTTACGTCACAATAGCCATTGTTGAGAAAGACATAACCAAATAGGTGGTTAACCGTTAGGCAAAAAAGGACGACGTGTTTTCGACCGCCTCGATGTTTTGGAAGAGCTGTGTTGTGAAATTCGTCAAGAAAGAAAGGCCGGGGATAGTTAACACTTAATACGGTAATATTCTGAAAAAAAAATTCGAGAGGAGGTTATGGGCTGAGTAGTTAAGAATGAAAAATTGATGTAACCGTACTGACGTATACATGGACATGCATAGGTATGGATGAGGTAAGTAGAATTCTGTGGAGATTTACATCAATCCCGCTGATTTTGACCCTACGATGCAACATAAAGTTACAAGTATGAGGTTTTGCATTTGCAAGTGAATTGATGGGGTTCATGAGTGGTCAGAGAGCTGTGCAATTAATTTAGAAAGTATGAGCGATGGAGAATCTATCTACCACAACTTTGGGCACGTGCACTGAGGTTTATGTTTCTCAATTTTCACATTAGGATGAATTTTGTGTTGATAAATGTGATTGCGTGGTCATTTGATACCAAAGTAAGGCTAGAGGTTTCATGAATAAACACACGATACGTGAGTAGCTATAATAGCCAACATGCATTGCGCTTTCACAGATGTAGTCCTTTAATTATACATATTAGTCACTTTAACTATCTGATACTAATTTAACGCATATGCCCACGGAAAGTACTTCATATTATTACATTATTCGGTGAGTAATAATATGGAAAATAATAAATGATACGCTTGAATTTAAAATAGCATCAATCGAGTGCTTGAATGCCATTGATGTCTCATTTGTTTTAAGATGTCGGCGGTGTAAGAAAAACCCAGTGGACGAGTCGGAGGAAATTTGTTGTTATTTCCGTCAGGAAATTCAGCTGAAAGATAAATGCAACCCTTTCGAAGTATATATATTATGATTGAGAACAACGATTTAGATTTACGAAGGCACAAGTGAACAAACTTGTTGTTTATCACCTGCGAAAATATTATAAATACCAATGAAACGAAGAGGAAATCCACTGTAATAAGCCACTTAGATATTTTTGGCCCGCTGATTCTACGCTAAGGGAATTGATAAAATATAATGATTTTAAATATGAATGGTGCTCATAAATCTTATTGTGTAAAGGTACCACGAGGTTTCAAATGTTATCTGTTCAACTGCAATTAGAATGTTGAAGACCTCAGGCGAGACATCAAGAGTCATGTTACCAAGTAGTAATTTATATTTAAAAGTGAAAAGTTACCATTGAAGTGTGATGCGGATGTTGGTGCCATTTTGTTTTGGTTCTGCGATGAACCTTAAAAAGACCATCACATTCTATGTTCTAGATATATATTGACGTATGTTTCTAGACATATTATTGACGCATGGGACAATATTTTATGACTAAAGTAAGAATGAGTACTTTTTTAAATCCTAAATTTTTTTAACCTTAATCTATAGTTTAACTGGCTGCTGTGGGACTTTTGTCTATTAGGTCATTGCATTTAAGTAAACAAAAATATTTTCAGATTTAAAACTAGGAGGACGGGAGTTTCGCACTCCCTAGAAGGACGACTAGAGGTAATTTGACCTCAACTTCGTTTTATCAAATTAAAAGACGTTTTTTCTTACCATAGACTGTTTAGCTGTAGTAGTGATCATATTCTTTCCTTGAAAACACATCTTAGCATTTAGTATGGTATTCCGACAGAAAACAATAAATAATTATCACTTCTAAAAAACACGAATTAAATAATATTCAGAGATCATGAGTCTCATATTTTTCGCCACTCTAATCACGAAATTGCATTATTTTTATTTAATTCAAAAGGTCTGCTTCAAACTTTTACAATGAACATAATGTTTTTTCGTACATTTCAATCAAAATACAAAAAATATTACTTTGCAGAACATTTCAGACACACGGTTATTTTTTCTGCGCACTTTCCACAAAATATTTTTTAGCATTGAAAACATATATTGGATGATTTTTTTTGACAATTTGCAGATTTTTGGCACCTTTTCCTCTTTTGTGCTTTAAGGGATGTGGATGCGTTTTATTTGATCAAGTTTTGTTTGTTTGATTTGAGAATAAAGGTAAGGGTTCCGTCGGAAATGAGATTCCGAATAATTCTTCGACAAATTTTTGGATACATTTCCTGCGACTCAGTTTAAAATTTGTAATTTCCCTGTAGAGCACGCAGCTATTTATCGAGGCCAGATCCAGCATATTGAAAAATACATGAACAGGCCACCTCACTGTAGCTGATCGGGTGGATTTACTCCCAATTTGTTTTTGTTTTAAAAGAGGATGGTTTCTGGCATCTCATTACAACATATTCACCCTACGCTTGATTTGATGGCCTTTCTCACAGTACGGAAATGCATTTTTACAGTATTTCACGTCAGCCAAAATCCAGGACTTGATTCAGAATTTGTCCGCTTTATTCGGCATATACTGTATGAAAGGACACCCTCATTTAAATGGATAGATCTCTTCATCGGCCGGTATGCGTTCACTTGGATTGTAGCAGGCTCGGGAATTAGTGACAAAATTGTTCCAAGTTTCAGAAGTCAAACTAAATTTATCTACCCTTAGCGCTTGATTACGAGTCGCCCTTGACTCTACGCGTAAATGTTTCATTATATTCAAGAATCGATCCATAGGCATTGCGCTAGAGTATAATTTTGAACCCCAAGTTTTATCCCAGCAGCTTTTTATAGACATGTTCCGCTGTTCCAAGATGCCTCAATGCGATAAATATTAGTCGTTCTTCTCTCGACAAGCATCCATCAGGAATTAGAAGGTAGAGAGACAGAGAGCATCCCGAATGCATAGAAAAGGGTTTTGACGAATATTTACGAAATGCCAATTGCCATACGAGAGGTGGTCGCCCGACCGCCACCTGGGTACTGATCCTCCTCTAAGAACTTGGCCTAATGCTTTATCTTCCTTGTTCAAGGAGGGAATTCCAAGGGTAGGATATATAATCGACTATTTCTTACGTCCTTCCTCTGCTCTTCCTAAAAGGGCAAAAGGTTTGTCCCAGGCGCGCGGCGGGGGGCTTGACACCCGGAAAGAGAGCAATTCGGGTGACAATGCAATCCGGGCAAAAAAGAAAACTGTTATTCGAAAAAGTGGATGTGAGGTCGATGGGCAATAATATTTCGCGCCGGTTCTCAAAGGCCTTTAAACCATGGCTGTATGACACATGGCTGGATAAAGATACACATTTCAGTGGGAGTTTAGGTGATTTTCGAGGCGATGATAAAAAATTTGGATTTGCAAAATTTGCAAAATAAGAAAAATTCCGATAGAGAAAGACCATAATCGTCTGAAATTCACATACAGTAATAAGGGGTGCCACTTTCTTTCCCTTTGCCGCTTGTGTTTTCCCGAAAGGTCAGATACAAAAATGATCACTCAGCTTACGTGTTGGCATGGGTGTCCAAAGGCATCACCCGGTATTGAACCGGGTAGCCTCTGGTTCACAACCAAGCACTATACCCACTGGACTACCATGCCACCGAGTAGAAGAACCTTGATAAATAATTAAGAGCCTAAGGGTAAGAGGAATATAAATATACAGCGCAAAAACAAGTTGTGGGAGAAATGACCCGCAGCCGTCCTTCTAGGTATATCCTCTTGTAAAAGTTAACAAAAAAATATTATAGTTATATTTATGTCAGTTTATCAAATTTCAGTTGGAAATGAAGAAATTTAAAAAGTTTCGAATATTTTAAAAATATTTTACTAGAGAAAAATTAATTTGAATTCTTAAAATGGGTCAAATGACCCCTACCGTCATTCTAGTGTTAATGTTACCTATCCCATCCTCAATTATTATTCACCTCCATGTCACTGGAGCTTATGATGTGTCCAGCAATCTTATTTATTTATTGAAACTCAAGGAGTATTCTATTTACTGTTGAATAGGGACCAAAGTCACTAATGTCATAGGTAATGTTTACTAAAAAAAAACAAATCAGTGAAGTTCCAAATTGCCATGAGCGATTAGTGAGATTTTGGTACCTACCTCTTTTATATAAAGCAAATTATAATTGACACAGCCGACTGAAATTCATTGCCAGTTGTAATTAGAATTTTTAAAACAGACTGAATTTCTAGAAAAAAAATTATATCCATCAAAATCTACCATGATCATAGTAAAATCACTTTCAAAATATAAATAACCAGCATATACCTTCTGCTATGTTACCAGCAACTCAGTTGTTCTCCATGAATGGGAGTAGTTTGCAGTTGTGTTTTGTACTTTTGCAGTTGGCAGTTGATACCTGAATTTCCTACCCATGATCTGGCCATTTGCTTTTTTTCTACTTTGAGCCACTATTCTCATGTCCTACTTAATCTCTTTTTGGACCTTCATCCTCTTTCTCATTTTTCTGTGTTTATCATTTTTCTGTACCTGGCCTTTTTTATTACGTTTTCCTTTCTCCTCTGGTAAGTTTTGTTTGTCTCACCTTTTTCTCCTATCCTTCATTAATATCTGAAGATTATTTTCCTATTCTCTGCATATGCTTCCATTTACATCTATTTTCCAATTGCAGCTCTCCATGCCGTTAGTTTAGGATACCATTCCTGTACTGATCTTAACCCGAAGATCTATTCCAAAATTACAGGAATGGATTTAAAAAAGCCCTTTTTGTATTTCCTAGAAGCCTTGAATTTCCACTAAATTGAATTTCATCCATTAGCAGCCACATACATTTTACTACCATTCTGCCATTTAACAATACGTGTGGAATTCCACCTCAGAAATATCTCTTTTCTTGTTAGTAAACATGAAAATTACTTTTAGCAAAATCTATCCAGCGTGAAGGTTTTATTATCCTCTGTAAATATTATTAACGCAGGCTTTTCGCCTCTAGAGAAAACTCAATTTAATTAATGTTCCCTTCCTTCGATGCTTATTGAAAATTTCAGGATTCATCGACCCATCGATGTCGATGAGAATCATCGATCCCGATGAGTCGATGAGTTGATGCGAATCATTGATGTCGATGAGTCGATGAGAACCATCGATGAGGATGATCGATATCCTTATATCACTAATTTTTCTTCTTTATTTCCATTCATTTGAACGCCTTAGATCTAAAATGTATGTATAAAGTATAAGCACCCCAGCTATTGCGCCATGAGGACGATGGCAGGGCCACAGTGGGATGTTTGGAATTCATGTTTCTCCTCAAGTTTGTGGTAGACGATACAGAAGTAGCGGTCACGTTCAATCACAGTTAATGCGCAGTAGGAGTGGTAGCATTATATTCGTTGGTTGCACTGGTGCAGTTGGTAGCAGCCTGAG
The DNA here is from genome assembly GCA_963573305.1 of Pyrrhosoma nymphula. Lineage (NCBI taxonomy): Eukaryota > Metazoa > Arthropoda > Insecta > Odonata > Coenagrionidae > Pyrrhosoma > Pyrrhosoma nymphula. Next base: position 76,735,558 of record OY754332.1, on the reverse strand, counting down.
CTAAATCGGCTAAATTCACCGAAATCACAGACACAGTGATTTCGATTATTTAGTCACAGGCTGTGATTGCTACTTTTCAGTATCGGTGATTCAATCACAGCGATATATCGCTCATCACTACTGCACAGTTTGTTGTGAACACAAAGGGTGAGTTTGGATGGAGAAGACTCTGCAGTCCCGGGGTTTTGTTAATGATTGCTGGTTGTCGGGGGGTTGTTTATTTGGTTGGGGGATTGTTGTGGGAGACGCCATTACGGAAAGTGGTGGAGAGGGAGCTGTGAAATGGATTGTGAGATTGTGGGTGTAAGCTGAGTAAAGAAAATAAAGACTGATTATAAAACCCTTGGTCTCTGGACTGACGAATTGGCAAGGACCCCGAGTTGTGCCCGCTTCGTGAGGGAGTGACTCGTCATTCCACGTCGCGTGCGCACAACAATTTGGTGGCAGCGGTGGGATTCTAAGAAGTCCTTTCGGATTTTGTGCCAAGGTACTGCGGGAGAATTCAAACGCTCTTCGCAGGCGTCAGTGTTCCAGAGAGAAGACAATTCTCGTGCCAAGAAAAGAAACCCGAAATGGCGGAACCTACAGCTCAATCGAGTACACCGAGTGCTGCGGGACTAGTTCATTTAGTGCCAGAATTTTCAGGGGAGAACGGTGTAACCGTTGAGGACTTTGTTGATTCTTTTGAAGCAACTGCTGAACTTGGGCGATGGTCGGACAATACTAAATTGCTAATTTAAAAACTTAAGACAGTGAACAGTACTCGTCAATTCTTGAAATCATGCGCAGCAGATTCGGCATGGGAGCAATTAAAAGTATTTTTAACCGAAAGGTTTTCTCGCCGACCAATAGCAGCCAATAGTTTAAGAGGGCTTATAAACTGTATCCAGGGACGGACAGAAAGTGTGCGCGATTTTTCTGACCGGTTGCTTAAACTGAGGGACGGTTCGCATATGGAAGCGGTTGATCCAAGGGAAAGGCTTGGAAGAGACAAAGCATTAGATGATTTGGTATTAAACCAGTTCATTGATGGGTTAATTACTGGGATCCGCAGGTTTGTGCGTGTGCGTGACCCAAAGACTTTAAACCAGGCGATTTCAATAGCGTGTCGCGAAGAAGAAAGTGAAGGGAGAGTGTCATTTATGACTTGTAACAGTGTGAACGTTGCAAATCCCCCTGCCCCTAGTGCAACCATTCCCCCTTTCCAATCCACGCCGCGGGACAATCTGCAATGTTTCCGGTGCCAGCAGAGAGGCCACTTCGCGCGCGACTGCCGCGTCCATCCCTCTTTTGGATGCTTCCGATGTGGGCGAGACGGCCATCTTGTTCGTGAATGTCAGGTATCCCTATCCTCCCCCTTTCCTTCTCCAAGAATTACCCCTTCCTCGCCCCGCTTTCGCGAATACAGTCACCTGAACACAAGTTGGGATGGACGAAACTCCTACCCTCCCTTACCGAAACCTCCATCCCCATTATCAGCCTGGCCATCCCCACCGGAGCGACGGAGACCTTCACCACCCCACTTCAACCCACGGATGCAGCCCGGAGGCGAAGGACCAAGAGGAACAGGCGCCCCAAACGGACCTACCTTCGCCGGTGGACCTCGACCGGTGGAGGAGGCGCCGAGGAGGCGATAGAGAAGAGGACCACTGCACACAAGGACCCCACTAGTCAAGCGGTCGCCACTGCACTCCCTCCAGGCAGCCGAGGATTTGTGGTGAGAGCTACAATGGCTGGGAGAGAACTCTCTCTGTTAATCGACACTGGAGCGGCAGTATCGACGGTGAAGAAGAAAGCCCTCCCTTCGTTGCCCTCCCTTAAACCCCCTCAGACAAAGTTGTGTGGAGTCACTGGTCACGCTATTTCAGTCCTAGGTACTCATGAATGTGAATTTCAGTTACGAAGTGTTAATTACTCACACATGTTTTTTATTATAGATGATGATGCTCAAATATCGTGTGACGGGTTAATAGGTGTTGATTTATTGTAAAAAATTAGAGGTAGACTAGATTTATCGAAAAGAGTTATGTTGGTAAAAGACGAAGTAATTTATCTCAGAGAGATTGAAACTAGCCCTATGCCGGTAAATAAGGTAAATAGGAAGGGGGTAAAAAGTGCCAATAAGAAATTGAAAGAAACTAAAGCAACCAATACAACTGATGATAAATCTAGGGTTTCCGTCTCTTCCTATGAGTTGCTAGATGAATTTCTTTTGTGGATGTTTTCCAAGTCGAATTATTATTTTAAAAATCCGTCTTTTCTATTCCTCTTTTTTGTCTCATCTTTCCTTATCTATGGTATGAATTCTGTGCGAAGCTTAAGTCGTTTTATGTTGGGTTTTGTTGTGCTATTTTTTAAGACTTTTAAAGGCATTTTTGAAGCTAAGGCTGAAAAGGTAGTTTTGCATGTGGTACGTCTTAAAAGTGAGACCATATTGCCTCCACGCACGGAGATTGTTGCTCAGGGAATTAGTAATGTTAAGACTGGGAATGATTATGTAATGGAACCGAACGATATTTATATTAATGGGGTAATGTCGGGACGAAGTTTAATTAAAGGGAGTAAAGATGGAATAATTCCCGTGAAACTCGTTAATCTATCCGAACAGAAGTTAATCCTCCCTGCGAAAACAATCGTCGGCGCTCTGTCGAATAATTTTTCAGTTCCGCGTAACTTAGAGTCAGATCATGTTGACGACGTGGTTATTGCTCATGAGGATATTAGCGAAATGTTGAAAGAAGTTCCCTCTGGTGCTAAAGGCCCCCTCGAGCAATTGTTAATAAAGTATGCGGGAATATTTCATAAAGAGGGAGAACCCCTAGGACAAACTGACCTTGTTACTCATAAAATCCGTACCCATTGTGCCATTCCTATTACTAAGCCTCCTTATCGCGTTCCACAAACACAACGTCAAGTTATCAAAGAACATATTAAGGATATGCTTGATCAGGGTATAATTAAAGAATCTACTTCACCGTGGTCATCCCCGGTTGTGTTAGTGGCTAAAAAAGGCAATGATGGAGAAAATAAGCTTAGGTTTTGCACGGATTTTCGGGCTTTAAACAAAGTAACGATTAGAGATTACTATCCACTCCCTAATATTCAAGAAACTTTAGAGGAATTAGGAGGCTCAAAATACTTTTCAACTTTAGATATGGTACAGGGGTTTTGGCAAATCGCAATGGACCCTCAGAGTAGAGAATTAACCGGTTTTTCTACACCCGATGGGCACTACGAGTATTTAAGACTTCCAATGGGTTTACTTAATAGCCCTTCAACCTTCCAGAGGCTTATGGATGCAACACTTTCGGGATTGAAAGGTCCGAAGTGTCAAGTATATTTAGATGATATCTGTGTTCTTGGTCACAACTTGCACAGCCATATTCAGAATTTAGAAGAAGTTTTTCAAAGATTGAAAAGTGCCGGATTAAAATTAAAACCTCGAAAATGCCATTTTTTCCGCACCAAAATAGAGTATTTGGGGCATATTATTTCAGCCGATGGAATTAAACCAGATCGAAAGAAAGTAAAGGCAATTCAGGATTTTCCCCTCCCTAGTAACTTAAAAACTCTTCGCGGGTTTTTGGGTCTCGTGGGGTATTACCGGCGATTCATTGCTAACTTTTCCAAAATTGCTAAACCGTTTACCGAGATGACGCGTAAAGATACCGCTATCACATGGGGTGAGAAACAGAAGGAAGCCTTTACCGCATTAAAAGATGCTTTGTGTAATTATCCTGTTCTTAGATTCCCCGACTTTAACAAGTCTTTTATTGTGTATACGGACGCTTCAGGCGAAGGTTTAGGGGCTTTACTGTCTCAAAAAGGTGACGATGGAGAGTATGTAGTAGCTTACGCCAGTCGGCAACTAAATAAAGCTGAGGGTAATTACAGTGCCACCGAAAGAGAATGTTTGGGTATCGTGTGGGCCGTCAAATACTTTAGATGTTATCTATATGGCAGGAAATTTACCGTTGTCACTGACCACCAACCACTTAAATGGTTATTTTCCATTAAGGAACCTTCCTCCCGCCTAACTCGTTGGTCACTATTGCTAAGTGAATATGACTTCGATATCATTCACCGACCTGGAAAAAGTCACCAAAATGTAGACACTCTTTCCCGTGCAATTATTCCAATTATAAACAATACATATGAGCCTGTGTGGGATAGAGAACTTATTAGAGTGGAGCAGGCAGGAGATGACGACTGTCGACGAGCTAAAGACGATAAGGACGTGTGGTTAGATGACGATAATGTGATGTACAAAGGAAAGTCACAAATCGTAGCTCCTAAAGCGATGCGTGCTAGGATAATGTCCGCATTTCATTCTACGCCGTGGGCCGGGCATTTCGGAGTTCGGGGGACATTGTTTTCTATTAAGCGCAGGTTTTGGTGGCCTGGAATGAATAGGGATATTAAAAATCATTGCCAGCAATGTAAGTCATGCCAGGAAAGGAAAAATCCTAAAAACAACATTCGGGCGCCTCTTCAAAAATTTCAGGAGGTGAATGCTCCACTTCAAAGAACTTCTATGGACATAGTAGGACCATTACCGACGACATACAGTTCGAATAAATACATATTAACTTTTCAAGACTCTTTTACTAAGTATCCTGAAGCAATTGCTTTGTCAGATCAAAAAGCTGACACTATTGCGAAAGCTTTTGTGCAAAACATTATTTTGAAACACGGTGTCCCTCAACAGTTGCTAACCGATAAGGGAGCAAATTTTACATCTAATATCATGAAAGAAGTGTGTCGTCAATTAGGAGTAAAAAAGTTACAGACCACTCCATATCATCCTCAATGCAACCGCATGGTTGAAAGAAGCCATCAGACGCTTATGTCTATTTTGAGTCACTTTGTGGACAAAACTCAGAGAGACTGGGATGAATGGCTGCCATATGCCCTAGTAGCTTACCGAAGTACTCCCCATTCCAGAAGTGGAGAAACTCCTTTTTACCTCATGCATGGGAGAGACATTGAGTTACCCTTTGACGACATTTTGAGCCCGCTTAAAATTAATTATGCCGCGGACTCTAACTATGCCGCTGAAATGAACGCTAGGTTAAATATTGCCTTTAAGGAAGTGACAGATAGACTTAATGTAAGTGCAGACACTAGTGCCAAATATTATAATAAACGGTCGAGAGAGCCTGTATTCAAAATAAGTGATTTAGTGTATTTACATACGCCAGTGGTGGGAACAGGTAGAACCAAGAAACTAATTCGGCCATGGCAAGGGCCGTATCGAGTGCTAGCATATCGAGGACCTGTTAATGTATGTATTCAAGATGTGAATAATGAAAAGAAAAGGTTATTTGTGCATGTAAATAGGTTAAAATTAGCAGCCGACCAAACTGCTTCCCCAGCCGCTGTCCCTCAGGCATCCCCAAGCCCGCAAGAAAGGAAGACCGAGCCTCGATTAATCCACCCTCCACCCCACTCGCCCCAGGATATGAAGGTGCTGAAACCGAGAAATAACAATTCGGGATCCCTTTTCCCCTTTTACTTTCATGATCAAGTCCTTCCCCCGCCACCAACGCCTTCCCCCTCTTCCCCTCCCTCGTCATGCAGGACAAATAATGAGCCTCAAGACATCATATTGGGACACCCGCTTCACCGTTACCAATTAAGAAGTCGCGGCCCAGTGCTACCTATGAATCCCTGCTGTACATTATGAATGTGAACATTTTTTTGAGACAAAGATCACAATGGCTTAGAGTGAGAATGATTGATTTTGGTACATGAATGGTTAACCGAACAACCAAATTATATTAATTCTGTTCAATTAACATACATTTCTACATAGTGACTTATTTCAATGTGTGTTTTCAAATTTGATTTTGTGATGGGGATAACAAGTTTCTCACGCTTTCTGCCTTTGATTGATTCAATTTTAAGTTCTGGGTTGAGGACTCATGATTCACGTTGTATTAATTTGATGATTTATTTTATTGTGTGTTACATTTAATGTTTTGTTCTGTGAAATTGGTTGATGACTTGTGTCGCTATTTAGTTTTGGGTTCACGGTTTTTATCAAGTTGTTTTGTTGTTTTATTTAATGGTTTTGTTTTATTTTTTTTGGGTTGTTAAATGTGTTCCGTCTCGTGGGAGACAGTACAATTTTGGTAGGGAGGGGAGTAATGTTGTGAACACAAAGGGTGAGTTTGGATGGAGAAGGCTCTGCAGGCCCAGGGTTTTGTTAATGATTGCTGGTTGTCGGGGGGTTGTTTATTTGGTTGGGGGATTGTTGTGGGAGACGCCATTGCGGAAAGTGGTGGAGAGGGAGCTGTGAAATGGATTGTGAGATTGTGGGTGTAAGCTGAGTTGTCACCCGGTGGGGTGACTACTCACATAAGACTAGTCACATAGTTGTGGGAGTCACCCGGCAGAAAATAGTTCTCGCAATCGAAAGTGAGGCGGTGTGTAGACATAGTCACCATAAACGATGCATAAGCGACGTCTCCTCGCAACGGCTAAACAGCTTTCAATAAATCCACCCTAAGGGTCTCTGTCGGATGAAGAGGCTATGTTTTAGCCTCATTCTATTGAAAGCAAAATTTTATGACGAAATATGTTTGGATCCACTTCATATATCCTGAAGTATGAACCTGAAAGAAGAAGTTAGACCCTGAAGTATGTGAGAGTATACTCTCAGTAAAACTCATCACTTAACTGGTAATGCTTCATTCCCATCTATTACAGCACAAATGTAAGTCAGAAAGTCCTTGAACTTATTGCATCGCATGGTATGAACATGCTCCGCAGAACTAAGGGAACCTTAATTGGCTAAATTCACCTCTCAGAGACAAGTCCAAATTGACGAATTGGTCACTGCTTCATTGCATTGCTTCATTATAAAATCTTTATTACCTCAAAGAATGATATGCGAAAAATAAATAAAAGAAATATAAAAACAAAATCAAGCAGTAATGCAGTATTAAGATCCTAACTAAGTGGTAAATTCCTTTCACAAGATAATATTTGCCATTAAATTGCTTCATGTATGTTCTGCCAACGCTTTCAATGCTATTTTCAATTAGTTGAAAAGCATAAAATCCTAGCGACATTCAGAGAAGCTTTGCTGAATAATGTCACTGAAATGCGTTTATACGAGTATTAAACATTCCCATTCGTTTTACATTGTTTTGTGCGGTTAACGATGCAGGTCTCTATAATATGTTCACTCATTTAATACCAATGTATTGAAACAAGATTTGCAATGTTGACATTACTTAATCTTTTCTAACCTAGCCTTACTCAGCCTTGTGACAATATGGGCACCTGTGTTCCTCCCCGACTTCTTTATTCCGTTTACGTTTCATGCCCGGCGAAAAAACATCCCCTTGTACGAGCCCTTGTGGTGGCTTCTGAGGTAACATGTAAATGAGGCGTTCGTGGCCGAGGCGGGGCTATAGTTCCTTTTATATGTCATTTGATTAAGGGCGGCGTTCCTTTCTCCAGCGCTTCTTTCCCAGCTTAGCCTTTACGCCCCGCTCCGGGTGGCAGATTGGTAGCATCGCAAAAGGTATTTGTATTCATCAACTTATTTCGCTGCTAGCCGCAACAAGGGAGGGCTACATGGGGTGTTAGGGTACCTGCCATAGGAAAGGGTGAGCATTTGAGAAAGGGATTCAAAGAAGCGAGGAATGAATGGGAAGTTTCATCAATATCTACAAAATACCCTGTAAGCCACCTCAAGGGTGTGGTGCCGGGGATGAGTAGTCACCAGCATGCAATAAACTATACCCTATTAAAGTTAGTGTAACTGCGACTATTAATGCATTAGGATATATCGCTAATGCTTGTCAGGAGGCGAAGCCTCACAAGCATATATGTGAAAGCGTTATTATTGATATGCTGCTGTGAAGTTTGTTTTGGTAGATTTATCTCTCACTCAGTGTCTGTTGGAGCCATTAATGCGTGGGAAGAAAGGAATTCTTATATATTGTCACATATATTTTATAGTGTATCTGCATGATTTTACCACTCGAGTCTACTGCTAATGCCAAATATTCCAGGTTTAACGTGAAACTGGCACCGAAGAGATTGTGAGTTCAGATTCAGGCCTGTGAAATGTATGTTGCTTATAATTGCATGGTATTTGTCTTAATTATGATTTGTTATGTTTATTGAATCAGGCCTTGGGTTTAACGGCGCAATATAAACTTTGCAGTTCGAGCACCTAGATGACCGACTCAAGTATTATTGGTATCTCTGGCCGGTTTCGCAGGAGCTGTGTGAAATTAGTTTCCCCTTCGACACACTGAAACTGATATTTGTATTACATTCGGGATTTCAGCGCTTGTGGTATATTTCACATATACGTTTTTTCCGGCATTCCAGTCAGAATCTTCAGGTCTTTAAGAGTTAATTGTCGTCCGAGAGCGCCCAATCACACGCAAAAAAAACCCGAATGGAAAGCAGGCAAAGACGAATGAACACTAAAAGCGTGTGAACTACGACGAAGCTCGCGAGCTTTGAACCTATCTCGTAACCCTATCCTTGCTTCTAACTTAGGGATTGGAAAATCGATTTCGATTTTAATCGAAAATCGATTATCAAACTCCGATTTTCGATTTAATCGAAGTCGACTTTTTGTTATGAAAAACCGATAAAAATCGATTCTAGCCGATCGATTTTCGATTTTTAGCTTGCTAGCTAAAGCTAGCGTTTGAATTTTGCCAATCGAGCTGCGCAAGTTCGTAAACCGCCCTCCAGTCGAGCGCAAGTCCAACTCTAATCCACTACAAGCTTGGAAGGAGATTGAGGGAGAATATTCCCACGTAAACAAACCAGCCAGCAGGATTTTATGTATAGTTGCCTCTACCGTGCCGTGTGAGCGACTATTTTCTCACGCCGGGTTAATTGCAACTCAAGTGCAAAATCGATTATTCGGAAAACATTTAAATATGTTAGTTTTCTTAAGGTCCATCCCTGACGAACACTGGTTCCACGGCTATGCAAACAAGAAATAAATAAAATTCTGTTTTTCATTTTGTGGCATGCCCACTTTTCAATATTCAATTCTTATTGCTACTAAACTATATGTAATTTGCTTGTTATATTACCTATGTGTTTATAAAAATCTGTTATGGATTATTACTTCCCTGTATATCTTATTAATATTTTTAAAATAATATATTGTTTTAATAAATTTAACTGTATTCGGTTATTATCCCTAGTGCTTCCATTAACCCATATTTTGCATTTTGTTACAACAGCACATCCGTATTTCAGCAGGCAATTACTTTACTATGTTAAATATTGATTTCGATTTTTCGATTATTTTGGGCAAAAAATCGAATTTTTAGAAAATCGATTTAAAAAACCAAAATCGAAAGTCGATTAATCGAAAATCGATTCTGGATTTAAATTTCCAATCCCTATTCTAACTTCCGAGTTTTAAGCAGCTCTTGATGTGTTTCCGATCAGCTGCCGAGCCACTCCTCGGTGCATAGGTGAGGAGTCAGTGACGAGGCCGAGTGCTCACCCAAGAACCGGTGCTGGGTTCGTCTCCCGCCAGGCGCCGTCGGAATGCAAGAGACGCGAAGTGAAGAGGAGGGGAAGGAGTTTCGGGGGGAAGAGAGTGGGGGGGGGGAAGAGAGATGAACGGGTGGTATGGTGGTGGGCGCGGAGCAGGAAAAGGCAGGCTGCAAAGTTAGATTGAATCGCGTCGCCCGGCGAATGCCTAAGAGCGGCGGGTGGAGGCGTCGGGGTCGGGTGGTTTCTGACGGGGGGAGGTGTTCCGACGTGGAGAGGGGGGATCCCCTGGGGAAATTAATATTCGGACCGCGAAGCTGACAGGATTCCATGTGAAATCCTGGGCACGCCCCGCCAGAGACCTTCCTCTTCCAAATGTCCCCGGCCTCCCACAACCAGCTCATCTCTCAACCCCTCATTCTTCTCAGGAACCAACGCTCTCCATTTACAACTTTCCTCCATCGCCTTCCCTCTAAAGGCTTCATTCAACCACGCAAATGCAATCCGTTTGATTTCCTTCAATCCCCCGGAGATGGCCGTATTTCGTCAAAGGAATGCAAACCCTAAAGTTCGAAACGAAATGTTATCATCAACGGCAAAGAATACGCATGAAATCGTCAAAGGAATAACAGTTTTCTGGATTAGGTATACGGACCTTCCGCTTTCCGAGACAACGTGGAGGCTACTCTACCCAGATATCCAATTCCATGTCTCACGAGTACCATCCTTGAAGGACCATGATGGCTCTATTGAACAAATTCTTCTAGAGCTCCTTCAAAACTTGCTATTCCAATTCTCACCTTTAGATTATAGTAGAGTTGAACACTTTTTATAGACGCAAAAAAATGAGCGTTAGTAACGTGGCGTGACAATAGATGAGAGTTATTCAACTGCTCCGGTTTTCTTTCTAGATGGGCTTGCCGATGCTGCCGATGGAAAGAATTCTGTGCGGTGACCAACGGGGGTGCCTCGATTCAATTGCAACTGCCGGCCACCTTCCTCGGGTCCCGAGTTTCGCCGATACCAAGATTCATCTCTTTAATTTACTCGTCCACATTTTCTCGATAATTATATTTGGTGTTAGCCCGCGGTACCGTCACTTAAAAGCCTGTCCCACTGGCACCAAAAGTCTATTTTCGGCTGCCTTAATAAGGCTCAAATACTGTGTGAGCAGCATTCCACTGTCCGAAACTCTTTAACCTTTATGGCGTGGATAGGTCTGCTAGGAGCACTTTTCGATCTCACCAGGTCAGTTCTGGCTGTTACCGGAGTGAGCAAACCATTCCATTAAGCCAAGGTTGCAGCCAATTGTAAGGGTATTCAAAGGTAGATAATTAAAAGAAAAAAATTATAATTAATATAAATCTAATTTCGCAAATGAACAGTCAAATTTGATTAACTCATGTCCCAAACATGAAATTTTAATCCCTGGCATGTATAATGTCTTAACAATTCGCAATCCAATGGGTTTCTCCAGTTCCACTGTGACATTATTCCGAGGGATTGCAATACAACGACTTGTAATCTGCAACTGGTTGCGCAATCTGGCCTTCACAGTTGCAGATATTGTTATACTTATCATACTTGAGATTTTTATAAATAAAATAAACTCACTGCTAACTTTGTGGTATTCCATTATGTAAAACGATTTATTTCAAAAACTTTTACAAACCACAGAAAAGTGTGGTTTTTCTGTGGTTTGTAATAGTTTTTTAAATAAATCGTTTGAGATTTTTGCCTACATCGTTGGCATAATAATTACTTACCTTGATTGTGACCTATTTTGATCCCTTCATGGGGCCGTTTTTTCCTTCAGAAGGTGATATTAAAGACACTCAATTCTCTGTCTAACTTCTTTCGGATTATTTTGTTTACAAGGTTCTTGAGTTTGTAGATGAATAGTATAAGTTTGAATGCAATGGAAATTATATTGCTAATGAAGACTAGTAGAGATCAAATGGACGAAGAAAATGATGAAAGAAACCGATGAAAAAGTCCTACGAGGAGGTTGGGAGAAAATATGTACCTATTCTGAAAACTTTGAGAAGAAGAAGAAGAAACAAACAGGCCCTAAAAAACAGTGACAGGAGGAGAGACTTATGGGAAATATTAATGAGGAAAGCCAAGGCTGGTCTATATCATGGAAATTACGAGGTGGATGTGATGAATTAAGTGATGGATTGCGGTGGAGAGCTGCAGCAAACCAACATTTGTACAACTCCATACCCATGTCATTATATTAATCAGGAAATAACAACAGCCCGAATGATATTAATATTGAATGAACTGGCAAAATAATTAGTTATTTCATGGGATGATCCCAAATGGCGCGTCTTGGATGAATTCTATAGGTATCAGTCGCAAGTTTCGCCTATTCATTTACGAATCCGTACATTCTACATAAGAAACCAGCGACATAGGAAGGCTTTGATGAAGAAATCAACTTTTACTACCATACTTAATCGCATCAAATGATCATTTCCATCAAACACACGAGATATGATTTTTAATAGTCATGATTAAGTTGAGCTCATTAGCTACTAATAGAAATATCTGATATAATGCTTAAGCGATGTCACTGCTGAATATAGGATTGTATTCGACGGATCTGAGTTTGCATGCAGGTCTATGAATATAACATTTCCGATGAAATCTTCTCGTTTTAGCTGGAAGTTTCATGACGTAAATAAATTTATAGGGTTAATGATCTTAATGCCATTTCCGCTCTCAGCAAACAAAAGCAGCTAAATTTTAAGCAAAGCTCTGAGATAGGGTAGTTTTCGGCCAACTTTTCCGGCATTTATATTTCTGTGGAAGCTGTTACCTTTGACTAAAATTACGGCGATTACATACGTATACATTGCCATGGAAAAAATGCAATTGCACTGGAAATCGAACCATGAAACTTGGGCTTGCCGAGCCAAAACGCACGTAGCCACGGAATGAAGGAAAGAAAGCTAGTGGTCCAGATAAATTTTTATCTCATGGCTATTTATACGTAGCGTGATTTCTGCCAGACTTTAAGATGCACTGCTTATTAAGACACACAATGAATAAGTTCGCTCAGAAAAGGCTCATGGCAGTACTTAATATGCAAAAATTATAATTTAACGTGACGGAAAATGTTGGCTGTTTTCATTTAACGATTCCATGGGGTTCCATTCTTTGATTATTTATTTTTTCATATTATTCCTGATTTTATATTATTCCTGGTTTATTCCATGTTATTTCTGTATTATATTATGTATTCCATGATAATTTATGGGGTTCCATTCCATGGGGGACGGAAAAGTCTGGCTGTTTTCATTTAACGATTCCATTTATTCTTGCTGGAAGTCATAGGAAGTCATTTGATTAAAAAAATAGAAACTCGAGCGCTATTCAATGCGCACGTCGTGGGGTAATTCCGTTGGCACTCCAGTACAGGATGAGAAAAGGCTAGTTTCTCTAGCAAAAGGATGGTATTTAAGTTTTAGGTGAACCAAGCTCGTATGAAAACAGGAAATATGGTCTTCCTTTAGTTGAAGCAGCCAAAAATGAGCCACAGGCACAGTCATGTGTGCCATTTGCGAGTGATATAATCTTTGATTTTCGATGAGCATCTACAAGACGTATCAGACAAGGGTTGATAATCCGCAAGTTTAAAAAATTTATAATCAAGCACGTACACTTTTCTAATGGATCCAGTGTTACTGGTGATAATGGGTAAAAATATAAAGGGCTCCAGTAAAATATCCACATTTCTAATGTCATTTTTTGTGTGAGAAAGTAGTATGTTTTTCTTAAACAATTAGATTAGTTATTAAATTTTTCCTTCGAAAAGATAAAAATCATATTGTTTTCAATTGGTTTAAATATATTTTCAACAGTTAATTTTAAATTAAAACAACTTTTACGCCATGGCATACATCGTTTCTTGTTAAGCGAGTCATTTGTTTTTACATTTTTAACCGCTGCTCATCATTAATAAACTACAATCATATGCTCTAAATATGCTGAACACTGCTGACTCGGATGTATTACCTGTCGCGAAATTAGATCATTGCTTGGTTGCACTCTCCATCAATGCCCACCGTTTTCTCATAAAATCAGAAAATGGCGATGAAAGAAATTTGATTCATGGCTTTGGACTAAAAACCGAAATGAGACAGTCTACCTTAGGGTGACTAACTTAGGAAATATTTACTCGTGCGTTGTTCATGGAGCACCAAGTAGGAAACCCCATCTGATCATAATTACTTTTTCTCACACATTTATAGGATACCCAATCCCTTAATTTCTGATAATGAACATTTTTTCTCGTCACGCATATTTACTGGGAATGAATTTCAGTGCCGTTCATTGGTGAGTTTCCTTGCTATGGATATTTACGTATATGCAACATCAATTTTCCCACAGTCAATGGAGATAACAGGAGATATGGACATCTTAATTTTTCGATGATACTAGATCAATTGGATGTCTTGCTCTAATTAACGACCATACATGTAGTCTTCTGCCTACCTCAGAAGCTCTTCATGGAATAATTACAGGTGTAAAAGACAAATCAATTACAACACTCTATTTTTAATTTATTATATGAATTGGCATTATTCCGTATCAAATTATTTATTTAAGCATCGGAGAGTTGCCGACGAACAAGAGCAAGAGCATGATGACTTTATGTTGGGAATTAACTCGCATCCGTAAGACATTCAAGTAGTCTACCAGCTGATTGGTAGGTTCTTGGACAGTCCCCATTCTGCAAGGTGTCCATAATTTCATAGGAATTGTATCGCTTTCCCTCCTAAGGTTATCCCACCATTAGATCCCTCTTAAATTCTTCATATCTTCTACCTCCTCTTATTTCGTCCAGAATTCCTATCCTCTTCTTCCTCTCCCACGCTTCCCCAGTCTTCTCCCCTCTATCACTCCCTTCAACATGCCCTCTCCTTTCAAAACCTCCTCCATCCATCTCTTCTGCCTTCTCCGCACCTCTGCCACAAGCTTCATCTCCTCTCCAACCATAACCAATACCTCCTCGTTCGTCTTACTCGCCACCCAGCTCGCCCTCTCCATCCTTCTCCAAACCCACATCTCAAACGCCTCAAGTCTGCGCACATCCTCCCTTCGCAGTGACCAAGTTTCCGACCCATACAGCGCCACGCTCCATATTAAAGTTTTCTCCAGCCTTTTCTTTACGTCTCTTCTCAGACCCCCCCACTCATCAATTACCTTCGCCTCGAAAATGCTTCTTTAGCCACGGCAATTCTGCATCTGGTGTCCCTACCCCTAAACCCATTCTCCTCTAAAAAACTACCCAGATATGTAAATTGATCTATCTTCTGCCCTCCCACCCTTATATTCAGCCTCGCCTTCTTACTTCTAGAAAATCTCATCACTTTTTTTGTGGTTTATCTTCATCCCATACCTTTCGTTCTGCACCTCTAATGCATTCACCATTGACTGTAACCCCTTGGCAGACTGAATATCCAATGCTTGATCATCTACAAATCTCACTGATTTTATCAACTCCCCTCCTAACTTTACTCCTTCCTCCTTATCCCCCATGTTTCCCTTAAATTCCGAACCAGACGCCTGTACCTCCAATCGACCCCTAATTTCTTCAACACTCCCGTTGATTTCGTCCATTCCTCCCGATCAAACGACTTCTCGAAATCTACGAAGCATGCAAAGACATCCTGCCCATACACTAGGTTTCTTTCTACTAGCGTCCTCATCACCGCTATAGCGTCTCTTGTTCCCGTCCCTCTCCTAAAACCAAACTGGTCGTCATCCAGGTATTCATTATCCTTCCGCTCTTGCCTTATGTTTATAATTCTCAGAACTACTTTGCCCGCATGGGATATTAAGTTTAATGTCCTATAGTATTCGCACGTTTTTGCCTTGCTCTTCTTCGGTATAGGGATTAGTACAGTCTTCGCGAAGTCTTCCAGCCACACTCGATCCTCATAAATCCTACGAATAAGCGCAAACAGTTTTCCTCTTCCGTTCTTCCCCATGCTCTTGAAAAATTCTGCGGGTATGTTATCTATTCCCACTGCCTTATTCATTTCCAGAATCAGAGCTCGGTTGATTTCGGTATCTAGGATTCCTGGTCCGATGCCATCTTTGTCGTTGTCGTCTTCTCTTTCTATATCTAACGTTTTGGGCCTTATTTCTTTCCCATACAGCTCCTCAACGTACTCGTTCCACTTCTCCTGGATATCATTTGACTCTACGATCATCTTTTCCGTCTTATCTGTTATCGCTGTAATTCCCCTTCCCTTATTATCACCCGTAGGTTCTTTTTATTTCCTACATAAAGCACCTGCTCTTCCCTCTTTTTGGTATTTCTCTTGCGAGTTAATCTGTTCTCTCCGTCACGCCTCTCTTGCTTTCTTCGTTTCTCTTCTAAGCCTGTTATTTAATTCTCGGTATTTTCTCTTTCCTAGCTCTGAGCTTACACTCTTCCATTTCCTTCTCTCCTGCATCTCTATTATCATCTCCTTCGAGATCCACGGTTTTCTAATTTTGGTTGCTCTGATTACGCCTACCGCTGCTTTCGCCGCTTCTAACTCCATGATCCTCACCCATTATCTCATCAATCTTCTCTCGATACTTCTTCTTCATTGCCCCAGTTCATGCCTCCGTATTCCTTTTTCGTACTCTCCTTCTCATTCTTATCTGTTTCAGTTTTTCCCGGGATTTCATGACTTATAAGATGTGATCAGAGTCCGCGTCAGCTGCTGGATAAGTATGAGAGCTTTTAACACTATTCCTGTATCTGTGATGGACCATGATATAATCCATCTGGAATCTATCGATGTCTCCCGGCTTCTTTTAAGTGTACCTACGTCGAGGATGATGTCTGAACCATATATTTGTGATCACTAGGTTATTTCTCCGGAAAAACTCCCGCGCGCTCTGTCGCCGCGCCTCCTTCCTTTCCCCTTCCTAGCCCGTAAGAAATGACGACTAAATTTCCAACTATTTTGCAAAGGGTGAACATGGCCGCGTCATTTGGTAGAATCAGCCCACCAGCTATGTCAGTGATTAAGACTATTACTGCATGCTTATGACGCGTATGCACGTGGCCCACTGTTATAAATCTGTATGAAATCACAAGCATTTAACAGTTAAGGGAAACATGTTAAGTGGGAGGGTAATTGTCTAATACCTAACACCTAATACAAGCTAATTATCTAGAAATGGAGAATTTGCATGACATTTTTTGTATAACTCCACTGAAAAATTATCATGATTTTATTCAATTTTACATTTTATGCATCGCCTTTAAAAAATTTTGAACTTGTATCGGCGCAAATATTTTCTGCCAGTGAGCTTTGATCAACTCCATCCCATCTCAAAATGACTTCGTAAGCTGTTTGTCGTTCAGCGATATCATGAGAGAACATGTATTATGAACACCGGGATGAAACGACGGTAATGTGGTCATAGTTAAGACAAGATGATCCCAGACATGGTTATTTGTAAAACTTAAATGGACCGAAGAAGATATGTGGTAGGTAAGGACCACAGAAACTGTCATTTCCTCACACAATACATATTTCCCTCTTTATATGTAGCCCTATAGTTATAAATTACGTCTAGAGCCACCAGAGGGGCGTATGGTAGGGTGATTAGGGCATTAGACATGAAGAAGAGGGGGATAGAAAAAGGAATCGGAAGAAGGAAAACTTAAAAATTGAAATTTGTATTTTAGTGTTTCGCTCGGCTAATGTTGCAATCATTAATGGCACGCGGGGAAAGTGATTTAAGCCATATCTGTTTGGCAGTGAATCTCTTAATTTACCAATTCCGCTACGCATAGAGATGTGTTGCGAGGTTAACTACCCTGAATATTACGTGATCTGAGTGTTTCATGTAATGTTAGCATCATGCGAAACCTTTGATTTTCTAATGGCTCCCAACTTAGCCCTTCCATAATTCCTATAATATTCTCTGTTCGCTCGCAGTAATTCTAAACAAAGCGTGTGGTTTTTCTTTGAATTTATTTTATTTTGATTTTTAAATCTTTCCGCACAAGATCCTAAATTCTTTCGGTTTACTAGAGATGTTGCCAACATTACGAAGCAACATCTCTCTAATAGTATTTCATATGATACCCTTTCTCCTGCTCGCATAAGAAAACCTTGTTCCTTAAATGCAGTACGACTTATTTTTCGAATGCATTTTCCCCACGCAAGACTCCGATGTTACGGCAAGACTTATGAATTGGACGTCATCCGATACATTTATATTGACTTCCCCCACTTTATGTATATATCACATACGTGGTTTCTTCCTAATCAAGTACACTGGTGAGTGTTTATTAGTGGTATAACATTCAACGGGTACGAAGGGCTCCAAACAAACGGTGTCTTGCAGAGAAGAGCGTGGCTTCGATGGTGATGGGTGTGCTGCTGCAAATGGTCCCGACCAGGAGGAGGGGTCGCCCACGATTGGGGGTCAGTGGAGCGTTGCGGTGCCCGGGCCAGCTGTCGCCGGCGGGAAGCGGGTGGGGTGTCCCGGTGACGGTGGTCGGTTGAGTGCAGTCGGGATCGCCCATCTTCCACATCGCTTTCCTGGCTGGGGCAGTATTTCTTCTCGATCCCCCGTGCATCTCTCCCTTGCGTCCAGCACGTTCCAGTGGGTTCTGCCGTGGAGGGTACCTCAAACCAGCAGCGAGGAGAGGAAGGATTGGGAGCTTACAACTGGCGCTGCCGCTATCCGACCTAACAGTTTACTATGGGGCTCAATCTAGGCTATACATCCTCTACGTATCTAATTTCGGGCAGACGCTGCTTTGGCTTTTGCAAGAGCAAAGAGAAGCCTGAGAGAGTGATGAAGTAAAGGTACTAGGCATTACCTAAATGATATTTTTTCAATTGATCATACATTTCTCAGGCATCCATCAGAATATTGGGCACATAGCTTAGTCGTGGATGTATTGTTAAAGTGTAAGACATGCTATAAATTTAAGAAAACGTATAAACCACTTTAAGAGCAAACGTATGCATAATCGTATATAATGTAAGATTCTTTAGTGAAAATTTATCATAAAATGAATTTTCGCTCTCATGTTATAAACTAAATGGGCAGGGAATTTCCAATAGTTCTAAAAAACTTAACATCTATATTAGGTATTATATTATATATTATCCCTGATCTATATTAGGTATCTATGCCTTAGGAACGGTTTTTCGTTCAAGTTCTCAATGCCTTTCTGAACATGTCTGGGATGGCATAATATGTTTGTTTATCATCAAAATTTACGCATAAAATATTTAAATTTAACTGTCAAATGCTGCGACAATAAATTTTCTGTGCAGACTAAATGCATTTCTATGGCAATGAACATAATTAAAGTTTCATTTTCAAACTTTAGTGTATACTGTACGAGTTGAAAATACATAATACATTGAGTCTACGACAGCCTTAGAGGATTTAGTCCTTAATTACTATTTCACGCGATATCATAAAGTGTAGAAAGGACAACTTCAAACCTTCATTCAATATTTCTACGGTACCTATCTATTTTGTAAATACCAGCGCCGTAGTTATAAAAACCTTCCAGGAGAGAAAATTAATCACTTGGAAGGAAGAAATAAGATAGCTGATGAACAACGAGAAATTATGTTATCGGCTATTTTAGCTTATTCAAAGTACTTGGTGTGGCATATTTTATATTCTTTAATAAGTTTTACTGTAAAAATAAGCGTATAAGTAACATGATCATTATTTGCAAGAAAATAATTAAGCTCACGAAAGTTAAATATTCTAAAAAAGCACTTAAATTCCTATGGATCCCAGTAACCCATTGTTTCCCTTTATATACATGTAATTATCTTCCTGGAGCTACCAAAATGATTGGAAGCATATTTCGATTTAGTAATTCTGCACGAAGGGGAAAAATATATCGAATACATATCTCTGTTCATATTCATGCTAATTTTAAGGCCAAATCACCTTTACCCCGAAAACCAACGCCACAACAGCATTGATAGGGGAGTCGATAAGAGCGAAGCGGTTGTAGTTTTATAACTGTGCCTAGCAAAACATTCAGAAATATGGTGGGGAAAAATATTTGAAACATTCCTGAAACTCAATTGTAAAAATAGTTCTGTCGTGCATACAGAACTAAGGTCCTCGGACGAGAAAAAGAAAAGGGAGCAATGAATTTGCTCTGGTCGGGCCTCGTCTCACGTGCAAAGCGAGAATTTGCTACCGAGTAGAGAAAGATTTAATAAGCAAACCAAGGAAAATACATTGGGAAGATGCACTTTTTGTACACAAGTACTACGAACGAACTGAGAGTGTAGCACAAGTGATGGACGGACCTGGCTGGGAGCCGCTTGAGCCTTGATTCTTACGCGCTAGGATAAGTTTAGTTGAAAAATTCAGTTCACGCGAGTTCCAGAGTGACGCAGAGGACGTTATTTTAACCCCGGCATTCATCTCTAGGGGAGACAAAATAAGAGAGAGAGAGAAACTGTGAAACTGATGAGTGTAAGACTTCATTCTACCCACGCGACATAAATGAAAATAGAATAAAACAGTGCGACGCATGTCTGCCGAAGTTCAGTTCCACGTTTGCCCCTTCTCTCCTCCATTCCGTTTTCCTTATTCCTTTTCGTTTTCATGACTGACGTCCTAACGCCCCCTGATGTACGTCGTAGCGGCAACATGTAAGGTAGAATGTAAATGTAGCACCCTAGACGCATAAATTAGTGAGGTGGTTAATGAATGTTTGCTTTTGTATCTTCAGGGTAACCTCATGAGAGCAGAAACGATCGGAGGAGAGCGGCAGGCAAAGGTGGTTGAGAGGTGCGCTCCCACCTATGTGGTTTGAAGGTTGTGCTGAAAGCCATAACTTCAATATAAGTGGTGAGTTTTGGGGTAGGAATGAAACATTAAATGCTTTCTTGCATGCAATATATTTGACCTTATTGAGAAATATTATATAATAGAGCTGGTTTAGGAATTTGAAGTGTGGCAAACGGGGAGTCGAATTACGCGCCGATCATCAATGCCCTGGATGGAAATTTTTATGCGACGGATTTGGAAATTTTTAGTTTTTTTTTTCTATTTTAGTTCGTACCTGAAGATGACGCTGAAGCGTTGAAACGCGTTTTAAATGAATTGATTCAGTGTGCAGCACCACTTGTGGTTTATATTTACGAGAAGCTGTTCCACCAAGTCTCGCCGAATACAGTTGAGTTTATTTAGAAGTATTCACTGATATCACTTACTTAGGTTGTGGATGAACACTGGGACGACTGGGCTTTCTGACCCACTAAAACCACTGAAAATTATTTTGGTCCTGTTTTCACCATATGAACGTATTTTTCTTTAATTATTTCCTTCTATTTTTTGCAGTTTTTTTGGTTTGCTATTATGTAGAGGATATTTTTGTATGCACTATGTAATAAATGGCCTTATAGACCAGAAAGACCTACGAAAATAAATGCCTATGATTATATGGTGTGAAATTCAGCGCATCAACCTCAGATTATTGTTCATTCAATTTTATCTTACAGTTTTTTGTTGGATTGAGCCTGGAATTTAGAAACTAAACAATGACTTCTGCAACGTAAAACCGACTTTTTACTTGCTTTGTGAATTTGTTTTCATGTTTTTCACGTGAATTTGTATTCACGTGTATCTTGTTGAAAAAACATGCTATGTTCTCAGCTTTTTGGATCATTCAAAGGAAACATGTATTTTTATAGGTTATTCAGGTAATTACTTTAATCTATTTTCTATTTCGGCCTCGTTTCAGCATGCTCCGCAATTGAGTCAAGAAATGAATTTTCTAAAATCTTCGGCATTGCTTGTAAATGTCAATTATGAGAATACACTCATTCCCTTACTTAGTAATTTGGAGTTCCTTTGGAGAAAGGTCGTATTTAGGATTCGGTAACGAACCTCTAGTCTTTTCGCTGGATGGATCTAGTTTGAGCCGTTCACGTCTTTAGGATCCTGCCAATAATCTACGAAGTTTTCACCTCACATGGGATGGCAACACATGCTGAGATGTGCTCTGCGTAAGTTTTCTCTAGTTCGGGTCCTTTGATGAGGCGCTTCATCATCTCGAGGGTTCTATTCTGGACCTATTTCCTGGCGTAGACCTTCATTTTCAGCCCTGTCATTTGGTGCCTCTTGCTCCTCTTGAATGAGAGCACTAACGTGCGACCATTTCTGATGTCAGGATGGAGAAATATACGAGTCTGTGAGTTTTTTCTTCCAAAATCTTATAATCCAAGGCTGCCTTCGCGTTGCACACTAGAATTCCGGAAAGCGGTCAATTGACCGTTTAGGTATTTTGTACTGCGCTAACTCAAAAACTAATTTTTTGCTTGAGATTGATATTAACTGGCTTTTAATGTTTTAGGGTGTAAAACCACCCTGTAAAAAATTACGAAAAACATTAATGTGGTTGCCGAGTAACAGATGAGTCTACCTAGAAGGGCGCAATAGCGGTCAATTGACCGCTATTGCGTCTTTAGCCTATTTGTAAAAGTTAGTGATATTTATGATTTTTTTGGCCTGAATCGTCAGTTAAGTAGTATTTAACTGTCATGTTGACCTAATCCCCACTCATTTACTTAATTTTTTTAATTCGGCTACTGACGCACAAGCCCGACCCACTAGTGTTAACAGGGAGCCAGAATGCATAAAAAAATCATTTACGGCTAGTTAAAAAATCCTAAAAGAATTTTTGATACATTTTCTATAAAAGCATCAAAAGCAAGTTAAAGTCGCGGAGCATAAAGGTCCTGCGCCAAATTCCTTAAATATGTCAGACATTTCAAAATACAAACCAGTAAATATTCTGGTGTTTATATGTCAATTTCAATGTTCTGGTGTTAATAAACATAGCTGGAATGGCAGGAGAAAAACGGAGCAAAAAATAAGAAAACGCGTGTGCCTTTTAATGAGACAATTATCTCGTATACGGCCATTTTGCTTTGAGGAAAGATTGCAGGTGATGTAATGCTTTGCATTTTGTGTATGAAAGAAAATTACATCCGTTTTTGCCTGTCACCTACAAATTTTGAGATGCAGTTTTCAAATAATTTAAATTTTGAACCCACTCGACGCCATTCTTTTGATATGCCGCTCACGAATACGCTAGAATCATCGGGAGCGTTGATATGCTCAGCTGGATCTGTTCTGAATAGCGCCACGTTTTGCTGTTTACTTTCTCATTAACCTGACAACCGCTTAAGCCAGCGTCAGCTCACGTATGAATGGTTGAGCGTAGATGTTACTCAAGCATTGAGGAATCACACCGCGTGTTTAGGTTTCTCTGAATAACGGGTGAACCAATGGTGCGCTGCGATCGGAGTTGCTAGGGAGGGATTGCGCTTGAATCGCTTATTGAAGCGGAAACGGCGCTTAGCTAAATGTGATACGAACTTAGCAAATGTGTTAAATTGACATTTTTATCAACATTATTTCATTTAAACGGAGCAGCATGCGTTGGAGAAGTCATAAATGGAACGTTTGTCATTTCAATGTCTAAAAGCCTTTTAGGAGTTTTTGGCGATATGGAATTGTACCATTTGGGAAATACGAAATTGCTTGCGATCTTAAATTATATCTCTAACGATAAAATAAGGTAGGTAATTGCGAGTAACTTGATAGCATATATTTAAGAAGGCTCTATGAAAAATGTTTAAAGGGATAAAAAAATATTTTTCCTTTTTTTTGTCAAAATCAATGGGCAAAGACTCAAAATTAGCCTTTGAATAAAATTTCAATTTCACTCTAATAGGTTTTATTTCTTTTCCGTTAGTTTTCGTGTTATAAAGGTTTCGTATTTTAAGAGTTAATCTTTCGGAAGTCGAAATATTCGATCAGTACCTTTTATGACTATTTAAATTCAAGTAAGTACCTTACATTGTTAAATCCCTCATCATCAATAGTCATGAATCCGAAGATTGGTATAAAACAGCTCCCTATTACATTCTCCTCTCTGCCATTCACTTCATTCCCTCGTAAGTCTTTACTATGACGTCCTTCATTCTTAGTCTTCGTCTACAATTCTTTCCATTCATTTCTCCATCCAATATTCTTTTCATGTGGCTGTTTTGTCACAAAATGCATTCAACGAGTGTGTGTCGCCTTTCTCGCAGAGTGCTCAATAGTTTTCAGTACAATAACATACGCAGAGTGTCCTTTGTAGGACTTATTCGTTACTGATTCTCTTCGGTGATTTAATCTTCATCATTCTTCGGTAACACCGCATCTCCATTGCTTCCAGTCTCCTTTGCTCTGCTGCTGTTATTGTCCAGGCTTTACTGCCGCATAAGAGCATGCTCCAAATATATGTTTTAATAAAGTTTTTGACAAAGGTTGTCGTGGTGTTCAGGTAGCAGTCAGGCAGTTTTCCGGGATTAGTCCGCGTTGTCATTTTTGGTGATGAAGTGGTCCTCTGCTGGCTTGCAGCAATTATCAGACATTGCTTTTTATGTAAAGATTTTGCTCTCTCTTGTGTCCGGCTTCGTTATTTTACCAGTTTTTAAGGCTAACCTTGCCTCTAGTTAACGATCACCCTTTCGGGTCTTTTGTATTTGTCGGTTCCCAAAATTTTGTTTTCACCTAGGAGGTTTAACTTTTGTAAACTACTTTCTCGCTGTTTTTAACACGCTTTTATTAGCTTCACCTGTATGTTTGTTTGTTTGTTTGTAACCGACCCTTTGGACTCGATTTTGACCCACTTTGAACGATCAGATTTCCTTTAAACTTTGTGGACTCATCAAGGACCGATGACAATACAATAATTTGATAAGATTTTCTCAATATTCTAATCAGGATCACCAGGATTAATAATTTTCTTCAATTGAACAGATCCTTTGCGTGAGAATCAGACGGATAGAGTAAGCGCCGTCAGTGTGTTGATCGGATGGTGTAGTGGGTAGCGTCGTCATCTCTCTCGTAGGGGAGGAGGCTGACGGAAGGATTTTTTTTGTCTTTAATTTGATCGTTTAACGGCCAGTTATAATTTAATTTTAATTGCAGCAAGCTTAGACGGGAGAAGAATTTTTTATCGTCGTATTCGCTTTTCGTATTTGCTAAATTTGTTTGTCTGTTCGTTTGTAACCGACTCCTTAACACTCAACTCCGAAATAATTCTTGACAATTTCACTCCGAAACTAAAAAACACTCTTTAATGATAACTCACCCTAAAAAGTGAAAAATAAATATAGTTAAAAAAACTTAAAAAAAACACGCGTGCACAAAAAAACATAAAAGCGTGGGGTGCTCGATATATCAATTCTTGAAAATATTCAATCGGTACGATTAGTATAAAAATGGTACTAAAAATATGGCTCAAAGCATAATCTTTTCCCGCATTTTCCATTCAGTAATTTGGGTAAACAATTACAAAAGGCATATCAAATTAACTAAGCAACGGAGCACCCCACGCTTTTTTTTCTCGATAGTATTAATATTTTTCATTTATTTTTTATTTCTATATTAAGAATTATTTTTCACTTTTTAGTTTGAGTTATCATTAAAGCGTGTTTCTAGTTTTTTTAACTATATTTATTTATAGTAATTTTCTGCCTCCTGATGGATGTTCATTCGTAGTTTAGTGATACCTGTTTTGAAATATAGCATGTCATTGCTTGTAGGGTATGGAATATGGAAAATAGATATTATGATTTTCCTTTCAGTTACTTTTAACTTTTCCAATGATCCCTTACTAAACATTCCGGCCCAAAACGGTGTGGCATATAAGAATTTCGGCCTAATATATGTCTCATATATCGTTTTCTTTATTTTTTCGGGAGTAGCGTAGTTATTAACTATGGGCGATAGGGAAGATCTTGCTCCTATGGCCTGTCCAATTACTTTTTCTACCTGATTTTCTAAGGTTAACTTATGGTCAAGCGTTATTCCCAAGTATTTTTCAGTATCCTGCTAGTCAATCGGTTGCTGCTTAACTCTGATGCACGAGCACCTCACTATCTCTATATTTGGCCTTGTGAATTTTATAGCCTGTGTTTTTTTGTGTTTATTCTCAATCTCCATGTATTATACCATTTGAATATGCCATCAAGATAGTCTTGTGCGTATTCAGCGGCTAGTTCTACTTTTTTGCTTTTTGCTAATATAGCCGCGTCATCAGCATACAGTAGTCCTTGTGTGCCAGTTCTCAATATCTTTAGGGAAATTGGCTAATATAGCCGCGTCATCAGCATACAGGTCTATTCTTGTGTGCCAGTTCTCATTATCATTAGGGAAATTGGCGGTGCATAGATTGCATAAAAGTGGCCCAAATATTGGTCCTTGCGGTAATCAGGTCAGGTTCCGGTTAATACTTTTTTCATGGCCCCACTTAACAAAAAAGTTTCTCTCGCTCAGGTATGAGTTTGTCCATTTAATCATCCATTTGGGTATACCCATTTCGTTCATTTTTCAAATCAAGCCATCATGCCATACTTTGACAAACGCTTTTAAATGTCTAGGAAAATTCCTATTGTCTTCTCCTTTTTATTGAAACCGTCAGCGATAAACTTTATTACCCGATGCATTTGGTGGGTAGTCGAATGTTCTTTTTGGAAGGCAAATTGTTCTTCCGGTAAAATTTCGTTCGTCTCAACGTATCCTGTTACGTAAGGTACCACGACTCTTTCTAGGAGCTTTCCTAGGTTAGAGAGCATTGATAGTGGCCTCATGTCGTCTGACTTTAGTGATTTGCCTTTAGTAAATGCATTTTATCATGGATTTATTTCATCTTTTAGGGAAGAGTCCAGCCTGAATAGATTTGTTAATTAATTTGGGTAGCCGCTTAAAAAGTTGAATACCAAGATCCAAACTAGGTTTGGATGCAGAAACAAAATAACCAGTTTCCTCACTCAATCCGAAGACCCCCTCCCACCTGGGATCCACAAGGGGGTGTACGAAGTCCTATGCAGGTGTGGAAAATCCTACGTTGGCCAAACCAAGAGGGCCATACAATGTAGGCTGAAATAAATTGCTCGGGTACTCAAGAACAAGCAGGAAGAAAAATCAGCCATTGCTCAAGATGTCTTGGCGGAGCCAGGTCACAGCATCAACTTCGAAAAACCAAACATCCTGGCCAAAGGAAAGAGGTATTTCCCATGAATCACCAGAGAATCTGTGGAAATAATCAAGAGGCCACACAACATAAAAGGGAAGATGGATACACCCTTTCCAACACTTGGAAACGTGTATTCCATGGCCCCAAAAAGGACCCTTTCCACTTCACGTGTTTTGCGGATGTGAGCCATGGACCAATCAATGAAGAACTGGCGGGATGACACCCCCACTGAACAACATAAATACCGGCCCTTTCGATCTTCCCACAGTATCTTTCTTGCTTATTCCATCACTGGTGATCCTGTTTCCCAAATAACAAAATCCTTTTACTTGTACGAGTATTTGCTGCCGGCAAAGTTTTATATATAGACTTATAAGTTTAACGGCGATTCTGTCTTCTTGGTTTCTTCCACAAACCATAACCATGGTTTTCTTAAAATTATCTTCAGCTAGTATTTTTTCAGTTTCGTCCATAAAGTTCAACATCCTCGTCCGATCTTCTTTCTTCTTAGTAAGAATTGCTACGCCATCGGCAAAAGGTAACATGCTGAATATTTCCCCATGCACTTGCAATTCTGTTTTTAATTTGTCCTTTAAGTCATTTATTTCTTTTTATATATTGTATAGTTTCTCCAGGTACTCTTTCCATCTCTTCGCTTTGTTCTCACGTTCAGTAAGAATTTCATTTCCTTCACTACGAATGACATTATCTTTGATTGGATATTCCTTAAAGTTACTTCTTACCGGTCAGTAAGCAGTTTCTATTTTTCCTTGAAAGAGGTTGCCTTCCACCACTTCACATAGATCTTCATCTATTCTTCTCTGGCCTTTCATGCTTTATGGCTGAAAGCGTTTCTTACTGTTTTTTACAGCTGTAATTCTTCCTATGATTTTGAGTTTTTGAACTTCCTCCACACATCGATTAGGTCCAATACTTCCTGTGTAATCCATTTCTTCCAATTCTCTGCTTTTCTCCTCCCTACTTTCTCTTCTGCTGCATTTATAATTCCTATATTGATCTCTTGCCACCTCTCGTCAATTAATCCTGAATCGTTTTCATATTTTTCAGCTTGGTCCAGGGTACTTTGATAGGGCAATCGGTGTTCTGTTTCCCTCAGTCTTTCGACCTGCCTGCGATTCTTCGCTGATCTCTTAATTTTTTTAAACTTTAGCTGACATTTCTTCAGGACCAAATTATGGTCACTGTCGATATCCGCACCTGGGTAGATCAGTCCTTTAATTGATTTATAAATCGCCGTTTTACTAATATATAGTCTATTTAAAATATTCTTCTGCCTCCTGAAACATTCCACGTGTATTTTCTTCGCAGATGGTTTACAAATAGTGTGTTTGTGACTACAAGGCCATTTTGTACGTTGAACTCAATCAATTTCTCCCCTATCGTTACGTTTTCCCAACCCATACTTCCCTTACCTTCTTAGCCTTCCCCTGCAATAGCATACCAGTCTCCAAGGATAATTAAATTTTCATCCCCTATTACGTTCCTTATCAATTCTTTCTGATGTACATATCTTCTTCGTCGTCATCTTCGTAATCTGACGTTAGCATGTATACTTGTACCACCACCTTGTCCTTAGGTATTGTTTCTAATCTAACCATAATTATCCTTTCCCTGAACTGAAGATAATTATCCTTTCAACCACATACTGCTAAATTTCCTAAGTACATCAACACCGGCGTTTTCATTCGTAGATCCAGAGTGGATAATCCGGTATATGCCGCCGCCAAAGCCCCCTTATTCTGGCCATTCCATCTAGCTGATACGTAAAATATACAGACCCATTCTTCTCATCTCCATTTTCACGTCTAAAAGACGTCTAAAGTCCTTAGCCTATTAATTATTGTTAGGAGATATTGTTGGTATAGAAGTTGTTATTATCTGATAGGCCCATTGGATACACATTTCATTCAGAATTTTTAAAACTTTATGTCTCATGAAATATCTTTTCGCATTGTGCATTTATCACTTTTTTATTTTTACCGACCATGGTTTCGACATACAATGCCATTTCCAAGGTTAAACCAAACCAAACAACAAAAAACATTAAAAATACCACATATCACAAAGTGCTCCTGCACACGACTGATTCTTTACTTCAATTACCCTTTATTTCCGTTGCCAGACCATGGGCCTGACGCCTTTTCCTATTTATTCCATAAACACATCAAAACATGCATTGCATAAATCCTTTCAAAATGTGTCATCAACTTGCGAAGGTAATTCGAGAGAAGATATTTTATCTTACAAAATATTATGTGACTCTTTCAATGCCGCTGTTTTCGAAACTTGGGCCTTTTGAGAAAAGAAGTTGATCCAGACAATTATTATTCAGGGAGATGATATTTGTGATGCCCTAACGTATTCCACCAATCTTGTTACCTGTTTATCTTGGTAAATGTTGTGCACGCATTCTTAGGTACTTCCAGAAAGATTGTGTAAAATTGATGTCATTAATATCAACTAAATATTAATACACAGCTTCGCTTTGGAATTTACGCGTACTTGCACAGCTCTAAGTTCTCTCTTCAATCCTAATAGCATTTTGACTAGCCTCTAAATTCCAAATGTCTGAGCAAACGTTTATTACGTATGTGCTAAAGTGATACCATTTCTTGCTAAATGTGTTTGTTTTGACTATATTAGTAGTTGTTTCCCATTCGCGCTTTTTTCCTTGATAACTTAATTATATTCAGCAGTAGAGGGACCAAATGTGATTTATTTTATTTAAATCAGGAATTTTTTTGAGTCTGTGCATTCGATGTTTTTGTGCGATGACTTTGTTACTAAAATTTAACTCATATTAAGGCATGCATTATTCACCTTAAAGAAATTTCTCATCAGAATCGATAAATTTACTCCCATGAAATAAACGTAACATTTTTGCCACAGGAATGGTTAGCACCACCACATTCAACCTCACTACGAGATTATTGACATTGTGTCTCACGCCTTTCGGCAGAGTAGGTACGATGAAACATAACTTCCTTCTAATAAAGAGTTTATCCTGCGTATTTAGTTATTCAGGTGGATGATAACGGTAATCCACAGGCACCGCTAATCGTTTGCAGCACTTGTACTCTTAATGCACGGCATTTTTTAAAATGCAAACGAAAATGTTTAAGTTTCGGAAAGCTCCAGTGAAATTTACGGAATCAGATCACTAGACTACACAAATTCATGTTATTTCTGTTTGAGTAACTTAAGTGGCAAAAACCGGAATAATTAAACAAATAAATATGAAGTATTGGAATATTGAACCTGCTAATTATCAC
This sequence comes from Pyrrhosoma nymphula, assembly GCA_963573305.1. Classification (NCBI taxonomy): domain Eukaryota; kingdom Metazoa; phylum Arthropoda; class Insecta; order Odonata; family Coenagrionidae; genus Pyrrhosoma; species Pyrrhosoma nymphula. The sequence continues at coordinate 76,705,717 of OY754332.1, read as the reverse complement.
CTGCTAAATTATCCAGTTCGGGAGAAAGAGCCAATACCAATGCCTTTTGAAAATTTTAAATATTTTTCTGAAAAATTATATGGTACATAGATAAACGATAGGAACAATTGAGAGAGTCCAGAAAAGGTTTTTGAGGTTTCTTTATTATGTTCAATACCATGTTTATCCCGCTTTTGAACATCATGTTACGGATGAATAATTATTGTCAATGTTTAATTTTCATAAGCTTAGTGATAGAACAATATTAAATAAATTGTTGTTCCTACATGGTGTAATTAATAAAGGAGAGAGCTCTAACTTGTTATGCAAACTGAATCTGCTTATTCCAAATAACAATGATAGACACGAGAGGACATTTTACATAGTGAATGTAAATTGTACCTATTGTAAAAATGCTCCCATTAATAGAATGTGTACTGCACTTAATACTGTGTGTAATGTCTTGAATTTATTTGAGGGCAGGAAAGCGTTTTACAGAAAAGCGTGTAATAAATTGTCAGCACTCAAATTATAAATTATAAATTATGATAATGTATAATGTATTTTTTGCCAGCTTGACTCCTTTTATTTATAGGAATTAAAAAAATTTGCATTTGTTATTGTTCACCCTTTAATTGTTATTATATGTTGGACAAACTTTAAACTCAATAAATTCAATTCAATTCAATTCAATAAACGTAAATATATGTTTCTGTAACCTCTTCCAAATCTGCAACCCGATATCTCTTCTGATTCATGCTCTAATGAGTGATGACATGCAACATACGATGACAACGAGGAATATTACAGTGACACATTGCTGACTTCACCTCAAAAATTCAATCAAAGTGAAGTGAATTATTTGTTAAGGGATCTAGATAGGCTAAAATCTGGGCCCGGGCTCTTATCCCGTTATCAGGAAAAATGTTCCTCTCTACTGGTACGTCTTTCTGGTAGTACAAGGACAGATAAAAGTAATTCATGTCCTACATTACCACACTTGATAATATAGTCTATTGCTATGAAATTGAAGGTTTGCTTCGTGCCCATGACATAGAATACAACATCTCAAAATGATGGTTTTGGTGTGTAGCTAAGTGAGGAGTCTAATGGTATTTTTGTTAAGCAATGGCAACAGTTAACCATCAGTTCCTGTTGACTACTTGGCATCTTAGAAGGATACATATGGGAACCTACAGCTCTGAAGAAAGTGCTTTTCGTGAGACTTATGTTGAATATTTGCGGTAATCTAAAAGTGCAGTGCATATCTCTAAGACTTCAGTGTGGTTTCATCAAATAACCATGTTTAAAAATGTAAGTCATCTGGGTTTCTTCCCGCGTTGGTCACGACTACAGTTTCGCTGGCGTTGTAGTCGGCTTCTTCAGGTCAGTGAAGTGAAGTGGAAATGTAGTTTGACCGTTTTATAAGCATCATCCGTTTGGGTCAGGTCCGTTGTGCTTGTTCGTTGTTATTTTACCTCGCAACACGCGTTTCCATGCCTTCAACTTAATTAAGCCGCGGAAGCCTCCACACGGAAATAACCATGTTTCTTATGTGAGTGGGACAGCCGAGTTAGATCTACTCATTGGGACACAAACAAGATCACTAAACGTCCCCGAAGAAGAAAAATGTGAAAACTTAAGTCCTTTAGAAACAGCTTTAAACTATTGGTGGTCGTATATCTTGTTGCACCCTCCAATGGCGGTTTCTTGTTCATTTCAGTACTTGCTAAAGAACGAGCTTGGGTTAAGAATGGATTCTCTTACGAAAATAAAAAGACGAGAATTTGAAAATAATACCCATGTACGCGGTCAATGTTTATGCCAGGAGATTAAGCGGAAAAAATAATAACGGGTGTATCATTTGCGAGTTTGGTCCGGCAAAGGATTACGGTGGAAGGGATATCGATGACTGTGAAGAAATATCCGCTTATTTTTTGCCTCTCAGAGTGCTTCGCTTTAGGGGGTATCAAAGTTTCCTGACTCAACCCCATTTGCAATGAATTAGAGTGCACTTAGAGGACAAATAGACTCGGGCAACGAATGTTTGTCTCTTACGAGATAGATGGGACTAATCGTTTTCCTGTAAAAGGCTCCGGAGTTGCATTTTATTGGAAGTCTTTGACTTGTAGCAGTCTTTTTTCTCGGTTATAAATTACTATACATAAAACATACGAGGACAGTGGTTTGAAATTTCATGCCACATTCTCTCAAAAACGCTTAATCCTGATAGAGAAGTTGGTATCGATTGTATCTCTTCGATCAACTCTGGTATTAGGGTGTTCGGTGAGCTTACATGCTACGTAAAAGTCAAAATTAAACTACACTCTTATTGTATTATGCATAAGTTATACTGGTTTTCAAAATTTAATTCATGAGTATTAATATACACACTATTTATAAAAGTTATCAACTTTAAATTTAGATTTTCTCAACGTAAGTTGCCAACGGAAATGCCTTTGTCGAAGGGTTTTAGGATTGCATCCATTTTCTTGGCATAAAAGATGCCTGAGACTACCTGGAAATGTTGAGTTCTTGCATGAGCGGATGGATGCTCATGGGTGAGCTGATTTTGAGTTGGCTAACGCTGCGGCGTGAGCTCAGGCGTGGCTCATCGTAGAAGCAAATGAGTTCGGCCGTTGCTGCTAACGACAATCCCGGCGAGGACTAATTAACATCCTGGTCACTTGACTGCAATTAGGAGCCCTTTGCATAAAGATGAGAACAGATCTGCATGAAGAAAAACCAGTGGGGGAAATTCAGGAGCACTTGCAAATATTCTCAGCCAGCAGGCTAAAAATTGAAGTAAGGTTGTTAAAGTTCAGGGCTGGCTCTCAAAATCCGCGACAAAATATTTGTACCCCGTAAATTCTGTGTCGAGTTATTTGCTGGTCTCTTTTAATTCTGAATGCATCTCATTCGCACTGTTCGCTAAATTGTTGCTTATCATTATGTTACTTCTCGTATACGTTTCTATTAGTCATTTCATACGCAGTTAAATTAACAATCTTTAATAAAATATAAAAAATCGGGATCCGTAGTTTTATTCAACTTTTCCACATTACCTTATGGTACTTTGATTATTTGAATTGATATTCATAAACCCGGTGTTTCTAATGATGCTTTATGTAATCCCGATTAGCATTCTCAGCACACTACCTGGAGTGTTCCGAAACTTAGTGCAGCATATTTTACAAAATAGGAACGTGTTTTTTCATTATACTGGATCTTATGCAAGAATTGATCTCTTCGTTTTTTAGGAGGCGTCTTTGAGCTTAGCCTTCACATTTTAAAGCTTCATAACTTGATATACGAAATGAATTTTTCATAAATAACTACAAACATAAAGTATGCCTTCGTAAAACTGCCCAAATATTGTTGAGCTAATAATTATCATTTGTTTCAACTTTAATTAATATTGAGGCTTACATCGTGTACAAAAATAATTATTTTTAAGTGTCACCGGACGTAGGAAAAAAGTTTATGTGAAGTTTTATGCATTACTTAAAGAAACGATTTTGTTTCCTGCAAAGGTAAGCAAATCCGGAGCGAATTTTGTATTGTTTTATGACAAAAGTGCTAATTTTATCGTAAAAAGAGTAACTTATTTTGAAGCAAGGAACGTGCAGAATATTGGAGGGGCTTACTGTTTCACACCGAAATGTGAATCGGGGGATTTAAATGAGTTCAAATGAGATTTGTCAAGGCCAGAGAGTGAGTCACCCATGCAAATATTCCTCGCGCCTTATTTCCTGAGAATGGGAATTGCACAAAATCTCTTGCTCAAAGAGACTCACGGAAAGGAGCTCCCTCCCACCACTATTCCGAATACGTGAATATCAAGTCCTTTCTTCCCTCGAGCTTCAAACTATGTGAACTTCACATGGAGGAAGATTCTGCTTAAAAAATATGAACCACGATTTTTGATCGAGGCTAAAAAAGGTCTCCTGAATTGCTACAAATATTCAAGGCAGAAAGGAAGTGACTATGGATGTCCGGAGTAATTGGGTTGAGAACCTCCAATAAACTTACACTTAATTTCAATAATTCATTCGAAAACCATTCGATTGGGTCGTTGTCTGCGTTTTCTTGCCACCCAATAGAACAAGGCTTATCTCCAATGGGCGAAGCAAACTTTTTCCTGATATCTAACATTTAGCTTGTTAGCCATGCGAAAGCTCTCCGTGAATGACACTAAATTGGAATTCTATGAATTGAATAATTGTTTTTCTAATACCAATGTCAAAAAAATACTCTCCTATAGATTTTATTTGCGCAACAACAATTTGATGCTCAGCCCTTCTTTTGATTCCCTTAACATATAATTTCTTTGAATAGCCTTACATCTAATTAATATTACGATGAAGGAGCAACTTAATACATTTTTTTTGACAGGGAAACGTTTTGCAGCAAATTTGACGCCCTAACTACCTCTCTTTCCATTTCTTAACTACATTTGGAATGTGTGTCAAGGTAATCGTGGCGTACCGTTCTTAAGAAAGCTGACATGTCCAAAGCTGACATGACGTGGCCAAAAGATGCATATGTATAATATGCAATGGTTTGCTGAATGAGCCCACTGATGAAAGTATCTTGTACCATATAATCCGTAGTAATCGTCTCCCTAATTCAATCGATTCTATTTCTTGCTATTTTACACCTATGTGCCAATCGCCCGCCCGAAATTGAAATATGAAGAAAAAAGATGCATATTCTTTGAAACGTACTTTGCAAGAAATTACCGGATGAGTGATTCGGAGGTAAGAGTGCAGATGAATCAACTTTATTTATGAAATATTTCTAATATTTCCATTCAATTTTAATGAGTACCCTACTTTTTCTCCAATGGTGATGAATGATTATCTGCTGTTTTCAGCGCAGTAAGCCCGGGATATGGGGGAGGATCGGCAGGATTCGAGCGACAAATATTTGGTCTCTGACGTGGCCAAATGGGACCGTGACATTGACACCCCATGGTGGTTATAAAGTGAGAGAACGAAGGTGAGTGGTGTCGGGGCGTGACTACGTCCAACCTTGGCGGTCATTCGGAATTCGGAGAGACATTCAGCCAGTGGGTAGTTGAAGGGATCCAATTCCACGAGTTACCGCTTAATGTTCATTCAATTATTGCACGCAGAGCCGATTCGTATCCAAAGTCTTCCGCTATCATCGTTTCTGGCAATTCTTCACGAAAAGGAACTCCACCGTTCATGGCAAATCAGGTGGGAAAGATTTTCGCCTGAATTCATTCCTCCACGAGCAGACTCAACAAGCGTTCCCTCAAACAGCATTGGCTGCAATTACGATCACTACAGTTTGATAAAACAGCACTCAAAAGCGAAAAACTAGGTTCCATGACAGTGAGCTACTGTGCATAATATCACAGTCTCTCATATAATGGTATGTCCCTTATCAAATAAATAAATATCTATCCTACTGAATTCAAGGACATTTCTTTGGTTATCTAGGTATTCGTGCATATCATTCTGGGATTCCATTTTTGAATAATTGTTCTTCAGCTGTCATTTTATCTGCTTTCACCATTTTCAAATCTTGAAAAAACATCATCAGCTGCAGCATTACATCAAGACTCTATTCATATTTATTGTTTATTTACACTATTGCTTCATTATTTTACCCAGAACTCGTCATGTTCAAGTTTTTCTTCGTATTTCAGGTGTTCCATACTCATTATTTGAAAGATGTATGTAGCATAACGTACACAGTGGGATTATTGACGGGTCCGCTTCAGCGAGTTTGGGATTCGATGGTCTAACCGCTTGATTATTCACAATTCAATTCAGAATAAAACCAAATGAACGTTCACACAGATTTGCTTCCGGTAGTATAATAACTCTTTAACAAGTACTCATTTTCATCAACATTCACACATGGTAGCGATGGGTTTGTAGCACTTAATTTCTCTTTCTCGTGCCGTCCACAGTTATTTCACCAAATACTGCGGCTCAATGATGGTGGAATGAATGAGCCAAATGAGGAATAAGAAAATGCGTTGGTAAAATATCTAACCTGGGCTAAGGTCACTAGTGATCGCTATATGATGCCCTTTGAATCGATTTACTTGTGAGTAAACTCTTGAAAAGTCTACTGTCCCTTTTTGCCAATACCAAGACTCGATTAATGTATCGTTAGGAAATGGGACCTGGAAAGCATATATAATTTAAAAACTTAATTCCATGTCGTGGTTTCAAATTTAGCGCGGACGACAGTTTATATTTCATATAGTACCACAGTGCATATTTAGAGTCATTAGCAATTTCCATGTAATCATAAAGGACACTGCCGGCGCTTAGGGATCATAGGAAGATCTGACGCATGCATCACTGAAATGGCGGAATAAGATTTTCAAGTACTGCTCATTTTACTTATCAGTATATAGGCAGTTGATTATTTCTTAGCCAATAAGGTCATAGCCAAATGAGATGGTCATTATTAGGCAGCATGGGATTCTGGGAAGAGTGCAAAGAGAAATTCATATTTTTTAAATGTTATCACCTGTTAAATGTTTCAAATTTGCATATTCCTGTACAAATTACGATGGTAGGTTTGACAATCTGGTCCACGTATTTCATGAAATAACTGCTGCTTATTCATACACTCTTATCAGTAAGTAGCAAGTCATCTTGATTTTATATTGATATCATCAATATAGTCATATTACCGCTAAAATACTCATTTCACTAATTTACATTTATTTTGTGTTATTTTTATATAATTAAACCAAAAATTTCCATAAAATATGAATGCTGTATCAAAAAAAATAATTTACACCGCTAAAAATATTTTAAGTATCCAAGTACTGATGCATGGGTGAGACCTACCTGATCAGTTCTTATATTGTCCACGATGAAGTTGAACCATAAGCGAAACCTTGGATTACATGTGTCCGGTCGGACGAAGAGATCGTATTCATATTCGGAGATGAGGTCCACGCGGCCGAGGTTTCCTGAAACAAATAGCAAAATTTCATTTACATGTTCCTTATCTAACGTAACGTTTTTTTATGTACCTTTCTACTTGTTGAAATAGAAGTTCTCTTGACACGAGAATTGGAAAAATTTATTTTGTTAATTCGCTTGAAAAAATGGTATTTTGCCTTTTCAATACTGAAAAATTTATTACCACTACAACTCAAAGCTGACTTTCTTTGCATGAAAATGAAAGGAGTAGTTTATTTTAAAAGTATTCAAGTGTCCCTAGAAATATAATTTGACCCTGCGATGCGAGCCTTGCAATGAAATAGAGTTGATGCTGGCTCTACTTTAAGGCGCCTTGTTCTCATGCAAGTGACAAAAAACAACGATTTATATTTTATGCAGGCTATTTTGATTTCGAAAAATTGTGCCGTGTTAGGAATATGGTATTTGGTAAGCCATTTTTTCAGTGTCTTATACTTTAGTTCGGGGAAGAAAAATTCAAGAATTTATAATGTTTGCTCATCGATATTATGAGTAAATTTTGTTTTGCAAACCACGTACCATTGGCCGCTAAACCACCGTTTAGAAATCGAGTAAAAGAGATTCGTGCACCTACTGTAAATATCATTCACGGAAAAACCCAGATACAAAGTTATATCCTGATGCTTTCCCGCCTAATCCACTTAAATAAAAAATAAAAATGCATAATTTTCTCTTGCCTAAAGTTTATTGGCATTGCTCACAATGTGGACTAAATTCCATGCAGTCGAGATTCTCATGAAACATATTTATCAGGTTCAAAATGCTTTTCAAGTAAAAATACTCATTCTCCCCGAGCTAACATTTGTCTTACTCTCAGTTGGGGAAAACACTTTTATCGCCTCGTTGAATCTTCTAAAATGAATTAATTTGGGTCGTGCAACTTCTCTTGCAAAGTTATATTTTCTTTTCCTCGCTTGGCGCTAATTTTCCCTACGCGGTAGGGTTTGCCCCGTGCAATATAGACTTCCCTTTGGTAGATAGACCGATGTAATAACGATTTGCTTGGAAGTGTCTGTTCTGATGTCTTTCCAAAATGCCTTAAGGCGTTTCCTTCTTGCTAATTTACCATCAGTTCTGCCTTTGTTGCTCAAGCGTTTTCAGCTGAGTAAAACAGTTGAATACGGTAATTATTCATGCTCTGCAGGGGTCAAAGGCGAGTACAGAGAGCTAACTACTCACTCCAAGGGATTTCTTGATTCCTTAGGTCAGGTGATTTGGCAAGAGAATTTCAAGATTCCACATGCATATGTATTCAGTTGCTTCTATGAGTAACCATTGAAGAGTATTAGCATTAAGTTCGGGCTAAATAACTGAAATAACACACTGAGAAATTATTCGATGAAATTACTTGAAATATCTGTTGAAATTAATTGAAACATTCCATGAAATTACTTAAAATATTCAATGAAATTACTTAAAAAATGATCAGTAAACTTAAAAAATAGAGTAAAATTTTAAAAGAAAAATGCGAAGTATTTAGCCTGAATGAAATAACTCCGAAATTATTTTCTAGAGTCCTTCATATCTTAACTCAGATAATAAAAACAGTAGAATCCCCTTTGAAAATCGCATGAAACTAACCAACGAAACTTATGGAATCCATTTCAGAGCCTATTTTCCCGAGTAACCGTCAGATGTTATTTCAGCAAAGCCACAGTTTGAAGAAAAAAGTTGACCGCGGAATCAAGGCGAGAGGCTTATTCGAGCGATTCCTCGCCCCGAGACGAGAGCTCCGTACGGCCGAGTGGAAGAAATGCTTGCGGTGCCCGTGACAGGTGAAGCAATTGCCGTCGCAAGACTCCCGCGCCTAATGCGTTCTACAATGGACGTAAGCCGTAAGAGCTCCCGTAAGGGCTGCCGTAAGGAGCTATCGTAAGGATGATGGCCAAGTCCCATCCTTACGGCTTACGTCTAGCCAATCAGGGCGCGCCGTCAGGAGTCTCTAGAGTAGAAGAGCATTAGGCAGATCGCTGCACCATCTGTTGGGGGAAAGTGAAAACTCAATTTATTCAAGATGACGGAAAGCGAAAACATTCACACCTCAGGATTGACAAATTACTATTCCCTAAACATTGACGTAATCGCTATTATGAAAGGTTTGTAACAATACGCATAGTGTGCAGTTAAGGTTTACGTAATCTGGTTGAAAAATAGCTCTTGTAAATAGGTTAAAAATGAATATTGGTGATTTCAATGTTATAGAGTAGAAGAGCATTAGGTCAACCGCTCTGCCATCTGCTGGGGAGAAAGTGAAAATCCACTTTTTTCAAGATGGTGGAGAGCGCAAAAACGCACTTCTCAGGTTTGGCACCTTACTATTCCCTTAATATTGACGTAATTGCAAATTCGAAAGGTTTTTAACAATGCGTATAGTGTACAGAAAAGGTGAACATAATGTGGTTGAAAAATCTCTTTTTTAAGTTGGTTAAAAATAAATTTACACTGGCTCCTTCTTTTCGATGTCTCGCGCGAGAGTTTACGGCTTACGGATTCCATTGGAGATAGGCTGTCGTAAGAGATTTCTTAAGGCATACGTCTTACGGCTTACGTCCATTGTAGAACAGGCATAAGGGTTGAGCACGCCGTAAGCCCGGGGCGGAGTTTGGGGGTGGGAGGGTGAGGTGGGAGAGGGTGCGGGGATTTACACCTACGTATTGCTTTGCAAGCCGCTTTCAAGGAGTGCGACAGGAAGTGTTGGGACACGAGCCATAAAGGGGGAAGGGAAAGAGAATCGGAAGGAAGACACGTTGCGACGGATTGTGACTTCAAATTTTTTTATGTTAGTCACAATTGGTGCGTGGATAGAAGGGATTTTGAAGCTTTATCTGTGCCTCGGAACCCTTTTATTGCTTTCTATTTTCCATGCCGAGAAATGATGCTACGCATATTTGCTGGAGTGGAATTTTATGGGTTTGGCTATAGGGTTGGTGTCGAGGGTAGAGTATTGGTATCCATTCCCGAGGGCCCGGGTAGGTATCCCGGCAGTGGCGGAGATTTTTTTCGTTGGCATCTCAATCCTTTTGTGGGTGTATTACAGAGGTCACTTGGAGTGCAGAATTCCCTTCGTCAGTTGGGGCACTTAACTGTGGTTCCCTTGCTACCTGTCGCTCAGAGAAGCCTAATGCCGACGCCGAGTTTTTTCCACTCAAATAATTCTGCTCTGGCCCACGCACCCACCTGTCCTCAAAGGCGCAAGTGACCACTGTGCCTCCCCGAAATGATCAACCGCCCTATCAATGGGTGCGGGTAGTGGGTGGCGCGGTCACTCATTAACCCTCAGAACTGTAAGATCGGGTCGAAATGACCCATACTGCCGTAATTTCAAATGCTTGTTCATTAACAGTTACGCACACAGGAGAAATTCCGTCTATTCTTTAGGTAAATCTTAAGAAGTCTTTTGAAAAATGTGACGTTTGTAGATATTTACAACATTATAAATTTTAAAAACCGAGCTGAGGTAAGTCAACAGGCATGGAGCGTTTTACTATGTGATTTTTTTCATAAAAGTGCATACTCTTATTTAAGATTTCTCCTTTCTCTATTTGGCATTTTCTTCTTAAATATCTTTAAACGGTATGCGTAGCTTCTGCTCTGAGCTAAAATCTTATTCCTCACGAGAAATATATATATATATATATATATATATATATATATATATATATATATATATATATATATATATATATATATATACGAGTTCGTGGAAAATCACACACGCGATAATTTAAATAAAAATAAACTTTGCCAAAGGTGGGGCGGAAATAAATATAGAAACACAAAAAAGAAGAACACTCACACACTATACGTTCTGATATTTCGGCAGCCGAGCTGCCTTTCTCACAGAAGGAAGGATACAGAATGGTCATATATATATATATATATATAGGTCGAAACTGACCAAATCTTGGCATTCCGCGGGTTAATGAGTGGCAGAGAGTAGTCGCTCTACTGTTATTAGAGATAGTCTATACATTAATCATCTTCGGTGCGTAATATTTCCTAACTCTCCTCATTTTATTCAGAATGCCCTTCCCTTTTCTCTCCCCCTTCATATTTAACCCCCTCGGCCAAATCCCCCCACCCCTCCCACCCAATCTTCGCCCTCTTACCCCCATCCCAAGTCCTTCTGTTCACCTCTCCTTCATGCTTATGAAATGAAATGAAATTTATTTCTCCAGTAGTATTACACAATACGATAACATACACACACACACACACATATATATATATATATGTACACACATTTTAGATATGTAGATGTAATAGGGTGTCAAAAAGGGGGACCTGTATATGACACCCTTTCAACTTTGGCACGTGTGAACTAAAACAAAATAAAAATTTTAGCTTTAAACAAAACAAGGCACTTTTACCCAGCAACATAAGACAAAAGTGAAAAACCATTTTTTTAGATAATCCAAAAAATTCCTCTTTTTACAACAGCCATTTCGTTATCAATTTAAGAAATACATTAGAGCTATTAACATGAGTTATATAGTGTGGCAGCATGTTGTATATTTTGGGCCTTAAATACACAAATGATCTTTTGTACAATGAGATGTTAGGTATGGCTTACCTTATAAAATGATTGTCTGTGGTGTTGTACACAGTTTTTAGGTTATAAGTTCCAAACAATATTGGCCTATCACCAGATCGAATATAAAGTTACAAGTGCCTCATTGCATTATGATGTGTGTAGAAAATTATTTGCCGTTCTTCTTTCGAATTGGCTGAAAATTCATAATTTATTGCTGTGTATGAAAGTTATGACATTTCTTATGTGGTTTTAAAAAGTTAATTTATAAAATATTTAGTGATGAATTTCACTTGTGCTTAATTCTAAGATAAATGGGACAGAAATTAATATAAATGCATCTATTGGTTTTGTAATGAATTGAAAAATATGGGTAAATTAATGACACCTTGAAGTGGATGACGTATTTTTTAAATTCTAGATCACTGTTAAATTTATATTATTAGAACACGTACACAAACAAGGAAACTGCGAAGGAAAAATACCGCCATTTCCATAAAAATAGTTGTTCATTGTAGATGAAATATTTTTTGCCATCGTTTTTTGGGCCCCTAGTTATCGCCGTTATAAATAGGGAGTTTGCTGTCAATATATTTGAGGATATATTCCTCAAATATGAGGCGTGTTTTTCGATAAAATAGTGCGTAGCCTTCATTTATTCACTGAACTGTCGAAATGCTTTCACAAATTTGAGACAGAATTTGAAAAGGTTTGATTGCTGGTTGCCAATTATCGTATTCCCAGTAGCGCGCAATACTGTTCTCACAATGGGCAGGGAAAATATATAAAACAATCAGGTACGTGCACTATCTCAGGCAAGATAGCGCATGAGAAAATTAGAATAAACGATTACTTGAGTCCTTGGGAAACATTTCCACCTTTGCAACGGGATTTCGAAATAAGCATCATGCTCCAATTGAAACCGTGATTTAGATGATACAGCGTTCATTATTGGAAGAAGACGAACTTATAAAATGTTTTTCCACAAAAACTGGATTAACATGAATTTAGAATATTATCAAGATCGGTTGAAAGTAATGTTTCGTGGAGGAATACTTTATATTAGTAAAAAGGTAGAAACGTGAATGATAAGCCTTGGCATGTTTCATGCCCATTATGAACAGAGAAAATACACAAACAAGAATTTTTTAAAGCTAGTGATAGTTCTAATTCTGTGATTAGTTCCCAGAACTATTCGGAAAAGAGCTTACACATTTTGCTAACATCGGCCGAAGTCAAAGGTGTTTATTTTCTGCTTCTCCTTAATTCAAATGCAAGTCCAACTAGTACGAAATATCATTTCCATGACCATGAAAAGATCTGGATAAATTCACCAATTTTTATAACATGATCAAGGGAACGTTGACTCTTAGGTTTCCGCGTTGATCCGGTGATCTCTCCATTGTTTATGGGTTTTTTTTACCTCATTCGAACTTTGTTGAGTACGACAGTTTTGCTGGTATTCCAACCAGCGTCCTCAGGTCGAGTTGAGGGCGAGTCCTGTTCATTTCAATGTGATATTTGGCTACATACTGTTGCTGAGAGAAAATATTCCCTCTAAGAGTTGAATACAATTATTGCAAGATAAAACAGTAATTTGTTATAGATGATGGCCATTTTTTATCGGAAAGACAGGTGGAAATTTTTTTTTTTAATTTCCGGTGTGCATTCAAATTTTTGGTTATTAATAAAATATTTTTGGATCTCATCGTTTATATCCTCTGCATACTTCTTCCTTTCTCATTTCGTCCAGAATATCCATTCTGCTCCAAACCCGCCTGCCACAAAACACTGCAATTTTCAAAAGCCTCCATTCTTCTTCAGTCAGCTTTAATGATGGGGCGTACCTTCGACCGCTAAAAGCCAAAATTCGCGTCTCTGTTTTCTCCTCCACCAAAGTACAAAATTGCAGACCACCGCCGTAAGGGCGTGTGGCAAGGGGTGTTTAGTGAGCAACGATAAAAAGGAAGGATACGGGGAATGGAATTGAAAGGGGGAAATATCGACAAGTGGGAAGTGTTTTGATGGATCAGTTTTACTTTATTTCTTTGTAATCGTTAATGGTGCATGGGAAGCAAGTATTATTTCACTTAATCGTCCGACAGCGAATTTATCCTACTTTGTCGCTTTTGACTTGCCAAAATGTGTTATGGAGGAAACATAATATCCGCCGGGTTGACTTGAAACTCATGACATTCAAATGTTTCTAATAACCCTAGCCTGGCGTGTGGCCTACGAGTTAAAGCGGTTCCCCTCCCAAACCCTCTAATAGTTACGTCACACATTCTGTTCACTTGTGGAAGTTTTTGATAAACACGCAGCTTTTCTTTTTTTCATCTTTCTGTCCTGGATCCCAGATGCTTCCATCGTACTCTGGGCGTGGCCTAATTAGAGTGGGATGATATCTCTCTTTTACTTTTTCGGCCGAGGTCCTTACAAATATCCGTTTAATGAATCCCATTCTCTGTTGCTCTGCCGAATATGTTCTCAATGCGCTTTACCCAAGAATGGTCTGATATTTTGGTAATGTCAAAAGCATTTGCTTTCACCCACTGCATTTATTATTCACTTACACGGGAAGATCACGTACCTTGCTCCGTATAAGGGAATAAGGTATTTTTGTGTATGATGCCGGACATTCAGTTTGTCTCAGCTCTGCTCGGAGTTTCATGGAGTAGGTTGAAAATTTGATTCATTCATTGATGTAGGCAATATGAACCAAGAAATATGGTACACTATTCAGGCCAACAGGTCTGGTAGTCAGTACCTTGAGCTGTCATTCTACGGGCTCAGAGTTTTACTGCTCCATGAAGTCAATTGTTTTGCTCCATTTTATGCCATCGTATGACTTAAATATTTTAATCACAACTTCCAACAAAAGGACATGGTTAGATATTATTTATCAGCTCCGCGTATTTTCGACCTATCGAATAGCAAATATCAACGAATAACGAAGGCTCAGAGAAGAGCAGGTACTCTTTCTTCGATCTTCGCAAGGAAAATTTAAGGTAGTCTTTCTTCAGTCTTTCTTGCTCAACGTTTTAAAATTGTTGCACATATTAAGGAAAGATATTTTATTTTTCGAAGAATTTTGCCTATATACTCGTCGTGAACATTTAAGATAAAACACCTGTTTTTTATCTTCATCGTTTAAGCTATTTCATATTTTCAACTAACACAGCCTTCTTAAGGATGCTTCGTATTCATAAAAGGTCGAGCAAAATATGATAGTGAAAAATTTCCAAAAAGCGATTTGAGCCAAACGCACTGTCGTTACTTTCGATATTCACAAATACTATGCATTCAAAATGTTTGTTGTCATGGTGACTCCTAACGAGAAGTGTTTTTACGATTTTATTTATCGAACAATATTATCGAAACCTAGGATTTCAGTGGATATTATAAATCCTCAGAACGTTGTATTTCTAGATTTTCAGTAGTATCAAAACATTTGGCGCTATTTAATTAAAAATGGCTATATCTTATAGCCTAATAAGGCTGCCAAAATTTGATCTATGTAACACGTATTAAACCTATTTATGGCGAAGGTTTGATTTTCACCCTGATTTTTATATATTATAGCTACAAATACGTATGAAAATATTATCCGAAAGAAAAAACCATGTTCCTCTTCCCAATTATTAATTATGAGGTGTTCCGAAAATGGAACACTAGGAAAATCCATCACGTACTCAATGATAACAAGCCAATATTTTGATTCAGCCATTTATTAACTCACTATTGAGATTGATATTCAGGTGAACATTTAACATGCAAGGGCACATTACATTATTTACATCGGAAAGTGTTTTTTGTGCCATTGGACACAATGAGTTTGCTTTTCTTGCTTAACGATCGTATGATTCATGCCGTCATGACGTGAGTCAAGATTGCGCTGTAGATATGGTCTCTCTTTCCTACCAGTCTCAGCAGAATTACCATAGGTCTCTATATAGTGACAGGCCACCCGTCGATGAAACTCAAGAAGATCCATTGGCTTCACTTTGTTTAGTTTATGTAATTGCCAAGAATTTTGTAAATCCAGTTCAAAGCAGAATAACAGTAGGATTGAGTACCATATCTTTCCACGAATTAAAGCTCGATAATTGTCAATATTTTCATCAGCTCTGTCCACCCCTCTCATATACTGATTGTAGACCTTGATGACATTTTGCTGAGTAACTTGTATCTTCTTTTTCTGCTTTTGAGAATAACGTCTGACCTATTGCAAAGGACTGACACCGACACTGAGTGTTCGGGTTTTTTCCCTGATAAAGCTGTATACAGCTAATGTAGCCAAGACGCATTGCACTACACTAGAACTTATATACCAACCGAATAGCCTTACCCCGAATAAACTGTTTGCACATATGACGACCGAAATAGGGAATAATGGCTTCATCAAAGCTGAAGTAAATTTCATTTGGTACAAATTGAATGCATCTGTCATTTAGTTGGTCTATGAGAGAGCGCAACTATGTGGTCTATGTGAAGAGGTCTATGTGTTTCAAGTTTCCATTGTCATCAACATGCAAATTAGAAAACATTGTTTCAAATCGTTCATGTCTCATTGGACCACTAACTACTTGAGTATTATGCGAATGTGGTCTTTGCTCCCAAAATATACGTCATCTGGGAACTGAGGCGCAACCACTCAGGAAATTATTCCCAGAAAATATCGACATTCACTAAAACTCAGTTCAACGCTTACACCCTAACCTGCATCATATAAATTAGAATATTTGGCAATGATAACAATTACCTCAATATCCAGAAAGAGTTCTAAATATTCTGTAGGGTTTTTATTTTCGTGATTTGTCCCTCTGAAACTCTACCTCCTCCCGGCTGGGCATTCAGATCGGCTTTATTCCATTTGCGCACAATTTTTGTTACCTTTTTTCTTTGAGCAGGAAGAGATGCGAAGCAGAAGCAGATACACCGTCATTTTCAGCAGTATCACCGTCCGGTAGCCTCAAAAGGTCATTTCGGTCAAAGTCCCCGTCAGAAGAACCATGAATGAGATGAGGAGCGCGCAGCAAAGAACTGGGAAGATAATTATTTGTTCCACCATCTTCATCCCCGGAGTCCTTGTCAGAGACAGGTTCTGCTGCGTTATCAGGGGGTTCAATGATGATATCACGTACTTCTATGGAATCTTCTGTCTCTAATAGATCTGTTATTTCATGCACTGCCTGATATCCCGGAATCCTAATACTTTTTAGCTTTGGTAGAGCTAAAAGCGCGATGATACTTCACTTTTTAACGGACAATACGCAAGACACACTTCCACGTCACGCTATCGCAGTCGACATACTTCTACTGTAAAAACCCAAGCGCCCCTGGCGTCACCCACGCTATGTTCCGAGGACCGAGAGCAAGGGTCACTGCACTCTTGCCCGACGGCGGTGCCGAGGATTTCAAAGCCTTAAAGGAAGGTCCCTTTGCTAGAGATGGAGAGCAAAGCGTTTCAGAAATACCAGGGGAATAACCCTCTAGTCGGCGCGGTGGCAAGAGCGAGGGGGGGCTATTGTTTTCCATGCCGCCTTGTGCCGGTCAAGGACGAAGCCCGAACATTTGTATTAAACATTCTCCTAAAAAGGAAAGGAGAAGGACATCGGGAGCATTCAGCCGCACTTTTCTCAGTGATAAGTTGATGATGACGTCAATATGGTCCAGTGGGAGAGTTCCAAATGCAAGAGTGCGCAAAATCTCATTTGTTTTCTTCTCTCTACTCACAATTGATCAGCTGGTTATCGATGTATTTATTCCCTCACTAAAATGGCAACTGATTTATGCCGTGACGTCGCGTCGTTTCCCTCAGTCACATGACGTCACAGTGCTTACTAGCTCAGAAAGCGAAGTGAATCGCTCAGTGTGGCCGAATGCACCCATGATAGTAGTGGATTTGCCTAGTGTTCCAATAATGGAACACTGTAAAATAACAGCTTATAACTAAAACAAAAAAAATTGTTTCAAAATTTTCTTCTTACAGCACTAATGACTAACTATTACTGAACTTGCAGGGGAAAAATCACAACATTTGGGCGTAATGGCAAAAAGTTATTATTACAATCCTTGAGATTGTCCCAGAAAAACCACCTTGAAAAAAAGACCGATATTTCTCGACACGCTGGGTGCGATTGGTTTTGCAAAACTGACTGACTCTGCTCACCACGTAATACAATGTACCTTTATAAAGAGGTATAGAAAGAAATATTTCGACATATTGCTCTTATGAGTCTTAGTCATTAAATTACATAGCCGTGTCAGGTGTTGCAAAAATAGAACACTAGTCATTAATGGGTTAAGCCCGTCTAAATTTTCTGTTCCCATAAATTTAATTTTAACATTTTTGTTGAGATTTTCAGATAGAGATCTGTTCTGAAGTTGTGGTTAAAATTAGAAAATGACCAATACCGGTGGTTGAACTTTTCGAGCCCACTTTTTTTCTGCGATGTTTGACGCCAACCCTGGCTAACGGCTTTATCTTTAGCGATAGCATGTGTCTGAACAAGTGCGTTGAGCAACCACGGGAAAAATCGGCGCAGCAAACAATCACCACAAGTGCAATGCTGGTTAAACCTATCAAAGCTGCCCATATACATCGCATAATTTTACCCCCGGTAAAAGAAAAGTAGGTCATGAGTTTGTCGAGACCATGCACAGCAACAATGGCTTCTACAGTTTAACACCCATGATCTATACTACGAACTAAAAAAGCATGAAATTTCGCTGAATGGAAGTTGTTATTTATAGCAGATACATTAATGGTTGTGGACTTTCTGTAAAGCCGTTGACCTTCTATGGAGATCAACGACGGTTGTCTTAATAATTTGAGATCTCCCCTTTTCAAACGCTCATTAGGCGCAGTATCCTTAATTATTTTGATGCTATTTATCACTAAATCGTTTCTAATTAAGTCAGAAAATTGAAAATAGAACATTTATTTAACTGCCCTTCTTATTGTCTTTCGACAGAAACTATAGAGTTGTGGCATTTCTTAAGGGAGAAGGGGCTTAGGTTTTAAATTAATGACGTATATTTCTTCAACTGACACTTCAAATTTCTAATAATATTTAGGGGAAACGGACTAGCAAGGCAATAAAATTATATACAGAAACACGTGTTCTCCATGAAAATAAAAGTTACCTTCCTATTATAATCACATTAAATTGCATGCTGAGTTCTATATTTCTGAGTTTGGACCCGTGAAGTATTATTTACTGCGCACGTTATTCTCACTAGCCAATAAACTTTATGGAACAACGCACCTCTCTGTAGTTTGTTGTCAGTCAATATTCTTTAGAATAATTATCTCAAACATTTTATAATGCATACCATAATTACGTCACATTGCATAGTGCTGCAATTTTGGTCATTGTATTTGAATCTGAGATTAATTATATGTATGATTATAATTTAATATTGCACATTCAAACGCAATTTCTTTTCCTAGGTTCACACCCGTCTTTAAACTGTTCTACTACGTAAATTGCCTTATGAAAATAAATTATGCATGTAAGTGAAACAGATATATGAGTTAAGGAATCAAAATCGGTATTGTTCGTCTCTGTGGGATCCGGAGGCAAAAAATCGTCCACATTAGTTAGTATCCCGTGATAAGGTATATTTCATATATATTTTGGTTAATTTAGTATGATGGAACAATATACATGAACTCTGAAAGTAAAAATGATTACCATTTGATGAAGACTATGTAACCGTCAATTTTCCTTCCCAAACAGCCATGGCATTGGTGAAATCCTTTAATGAGGGATAATCCAAGACAACGCGAATGCAGTATCCGACAGCTTGTGTTTGAGAAGTTAGAGGAGGATGGCTGATTTACTTGTGGAAGATAGAAAAAATGTATGTGATACCAATTACGGCCAGATTTTTATTTGCATAATTGTTTTAAGATGAATAAATTAAATGAAAAAAATTATGAGCATTTCAGAACTGAGCAGTTGCCTGCTTCCAGGTGATGGCCGCATTTTCGGCAACAGCATTACTATGAGGAATCTTAAGTCTTTTTTTTCGCTTGAATATTGTGTATTTCATGTGTAGAAAACGTAAAATAGGTTCAAAGGTATTTTGTTCCAATTCAATGAAATTGTAAGGGTACTGATAAACTCAAAATATTTAACGGTTGCGTCTTGCACCGAAAAGATTGCAGCTCTGGCCTCAAGTAGGTCTGAACGACCTCAGCACAATTTCAACTATAATGAATGATTTCAATTTAGGCTTGTATGCTCAGTAAACAATACGGTGGTCTAGAAAAACTCATTAACCTTTTTTATTTTTGTTAAACAAAACCATAAATTGACGTAGGCTTCCTTGGTGTTTCAATATGAGATTCGGAAGGGCTTCCGATGTTCCACCACGTCGTTTGTCTTTTGATGACAAGATTTTCGTCCAGACACAGGCCAGAGGGCCATTCAGAATGCACCGGACTTAACGGCCAATCACAGCACACCTGATCCGCCAATCATTCCTATATAAAATCGACCAAGCCTCAGCGGAATCAATTCGACCTGAAGATTTCCTCCGGAACGAGGATGAAACTGTTGTCATCACCAGACAAACGACGCAGTGGAACACCGGAAGCCTTTCAGCACCTCAACCGGGATTCTAACCCGGATCCCTCGATCGGTCAAGGCGAATGATTCTTCCTCTGTGGAATATCGCACTCATGTGCACTTGCGGGTGACTCCGTAAAGGCTAGTAGCGTGGCTAGTCCCGGTATCCTCAAAATTAGTCCATATGTTCTGCTTGTAGTTCCATGAGTCCACGAGTTATTTTCATTCGTGAGCCAACAGCATAGCTATATCTCAAACTAACTTTTTTTTAAACTTCTTTCATCCCTATTAGAAGAAGACATATTTCCGCGCACATTCCTTGTTGTTGGATACCGAGAAAAGATCAGGGTGGCGGCCTCAAAATGAATTCCTTCAGTGGTGGAGATTTTTCAATGCAATACCGACGCCCTTCTTGGGCTGTTTGTGGAGAACACCTTAACTGTAAAATTCCTTCGGGCGCATGGGTAGACCTTTGGTCCTCTTGTCACTTTTCTTTATAAGTAGGCTAATGTCGGCAATGGTCTTCTCTCAACCCTTCTTCTATACCCTAAATAATCATTTCCGTACTGAACCCTAACCAAAAAGTGTTAAGGACGTCAGTCTATGGTCGCCTCCCCAAATAAGCAACCAGCAAGGGAGCTTCGATTATGAGTGGCGGAGTGCATATTTCAGTATTCTATTATTTATTGACACCTAATGAATAAGACTAATCGATTGGTGTTACATCCTGTAGTTCCTGCCCCATGAAACCAGGGAATACATGCATATTCACTTTTTGTCACGTCCAACGGTGTTGGTCGCCCTCTAGTCTGACGGCGAAGAGCGGCTCACGGAAGGTCGACTATTTCTGCCCAGTGGAACCGCCGCTCGGCAGAGAGTATGAGAATGAATGATGGGCAATTGTGCGGGTTTGGCGAGCGGCGAGGCACTAGCGTATGTGGGGCCGGCCTGGGCACTGCTGGGCCGATGGGTGGTGAGGGTGGGCCGAGGTTGGCGAGGGCTTCAGCCGCGATGGGCACGGATTGCCTGGGTGTACGGTGGGAGCGGACATGAGTGTGGAAAGCAGATTTCACCCGCCCGGTGCATTGGTTCGCCACAGGCTGGGGAGTTGCGATAATGAGGAATACTCTTGTTCATGAGACTGAGATAGTTATAAGATTGAAATCCGCAGTCGATTCAATTATTCCTTCCAAGTGGAGTAAAATAAAATTTTGGCAAATATCACATTTTAATACGGGGATCAAGGCAGGGGATGATTGAATATTTGGTTATATATGGATAGGTGCTTCTTGATCAGTTGGGGAACAATATTGACGCTCTATTAAAAAACTTATTTCGAATGCGAAATCATTAGATTGATTTTGTAGTATTTTTTCAACATTTGTGCCCTTTGAGCGATTATATCTGATAAATATTTGACGCATAATAATAACGCTTTAAAATACAAACGGCAAGGAAAACATTTTTAAAAAATTCATTGTATTTTTAAAAATGTCTATTAATACAAAGCGGTTAGAAACGCGAATGCAATTATATAGACCCGGGGGAATGATTTAAAGTGTATTATATAAATTTGAAAATTAATTTTAAGGTCTTGTTAAATATGCTCTGACATTGGCGGTGAATATGCATTTCATTTTTAATAGCGGGAGAGTTTAATTAGCCTTGCGGTTGTGGTTTTAGGGGTTTCCATCGACGAAGAAATTGGTTATTCAATCAATATGAATATTATTTCCCCTTCGACGCAGATTAACAATGAATGGAGTAGAAAAGTCATATTATACTTGAGCCGGGGATTTCGGTTACAAGGGTCGCATGCGTTTAAGGAGGTTCCGCCGCGACTGTGTGAGTCAAAACAAACACTAAATTCCACATTTTTGATATTTTGTCAAAAAAAATCCTAATTTCACTGATTCAATGCGTTACCTAAAGAAACCCAAAAGTAAAGTATAAAAAATGCAGATTATTCCACGAATGTATTTTAAATGAGCACTTTTTTCCAGCCATAGGAGCCGACTGCAGCGCCATTTCCTACGAATTACCGCATTTTGACTTCAATCACGGCATTCATTCCTCAATAACTATGAAAACAAGGCGGTAAGATGCCTTTATTTTATTTTTATTCAATTTATCTGGATTATTTCCTTCTGAGAGAGTTTTCCACGAGTTTTTCTATTTTATGGAAAAATACTGTTTTTCCCCGTGTTTCTCTCATTCCCCCATTGAACACCATCTAATTTCAAGCACAATTATAGAATAAAATAGCGTGATAAGGTATTATTTTGTTGTTCATATCAGATAGAGGACAACGTTTTCTACAGGTAGACAGAATATGATAAAAATGGCATTTAAGTCATTTTACGGTGGAACCACCTTAATTAAGGTAGTTTGGGCGAGGTCATAATAAAGTCAATATTCCAAATGTATTTTTTCATTTCAACGTCTGTAAGAAGAATAAAGTACATTTTGTATTATTAATGGTGAAAAATTATAGTTATATCCGGAAAAAATTCTCCGTAATTTAATAAATATATTTTCATAAGTCTTTAACTTGACTAGGTTTTTCCACGCCGTAATGGTGAATACATCTTCACAACAGAATGTTTTTTTTTAATTCCGTAAAACTTACTGAGGTGATTAATTAATTAATTTTTATAAACAGCTGTGAAAACATACTAACTACACACCATTAGTGTTTTGACGGAATCTAGAAGTTATAAAATCCTATTTTTTTCAATATTCCACCTCGGAATCGCACTGTCGTAATCTATCCCACGTAAAACAGCTCATATTTGTAGGCAAATTGCTCGAAAAGTAGTTCATCAAGTGGTTAATTTTTTTTAATTATTGTAAACATGGGAGTTTTATTTTTTATATTACTGTTTTATGTTTAAAATGAAGTAAAATTCATCAAATTCTTGCTGTAGTGATATTTCGCTGGTTAAACTAAGGGAGTTACAGCGAAAAATCATTTCACCTAGAATTTGATGAATTTGGCCACATTTTAAAGAAAAAACACTCATCTTTCCAATGATATCAAAATATCAACACCTTACCGAACTACTTTTGGAGCAATTTGCCTGAAAATACATGCTGTTTTACATGAGATAGATTACGGCTGTGCGCCTCAGATGTCAGATCTTTCTTGAGCCCCTGTACATTTGTGTGGTTGCGATACACATAAATACTAACGGTCCCTCTAACATTGGTAGTATATCTGTAGTGTAGTGCATGCTTGTGGGGCTTCGCCTCATGACAAGCGTTAGCGATTTACGCTGGTGAATCATTAGCCGTAGGTAAATTAACTTCAGGGTATGGTGTAGTGAATGCTGGTGACTACTCACTCCTTGCCACATACCTTTGAGGTGGCTTGCAGGTTATTCTGTAGATGTAGACTTAAGTAGATATATTTATGTAATTACTGAGAGTTTTGCCATATATAACTATATTTTTTCACCTTTATTTACTTCATACTTCTTACAGGCTCTGAAATAAAACAATAAAATTCGAATTTGGTCTCCATTATGACTAGGGAGCCATCACGCTCTAACTACCCATTAAGTCCTCGGCGCACGTTCAGCCACGTGGCTGGCTCTTCCATCTGCTCTCGCGTCCACGACTTGATCCTGACGTAGTTCGCCAGGACGCAGGGCCTTCTGTGTCGCAGCCTCTCCTTTCTCTGGAGGCGGGGTTTTTTTTGGGGGGGGAGGGGCCGGGACGCGCGTGGCACAGGGGGGAGGGGGTGCTTCAGGATCCTAGGGGGGGGGGCGATGGTGGGAGGTCGGGAGGTAACCTCACTCTCCGCTCCCATTCATGCGTCCTCCGGCGCGTCGGGAAGCCAAATCGCCCGCACCCACCCCTCCACCTCCCAACCCCACCCCATCCCCCCCCACAGCCCCAACCCCCCGCACCCTCCCCCCTTACCGAAAAGCGTGCGCCTCCACTCGCATTCGCCGTCGGCGGTCGATCGACTTGCCACCGCCGCCAGAGAGGGCCCCCGCCGCCCCCATGGCACCCCCACGGCACCCCCACGGCACCCGCCCCCATCCCGCATCCCGACTTCATCCGGGCCCTGATGAGATCGCTGCGGCGTGAGGAGGAGCGATAGCACTCGGTACTTCCCTCTGGAGACCCTTGGACGGTGCCCGCCTTCACCACGTCTGGGCAGCTCAAGAGAGCCCCAAGAGTATTTATACATTTAACCCTCTCCGACCTAGTGATTTCCATCACTTTGAGCAATATTGTGGGTCCTTTGAGTAGCAACTGCCTTTATGGTGGAGAAATTGGCGAACTCGGAACGTAGCTGACACATAAAGTACTCAGTGAGTTTGGAGTACTGCTGAATATTGGTAATCTGAAACAAAACTCAAGGTGAATTCGCTGCAACAAAGAGAGGTAAAAGGCTTAAATGGTAGATATTCATTCTCAGATACGAACATTTGGTTGTGAAATTATCCTCCAAAAAGTGAGTAGCGCTACATTCGTGACGACAGTAGAATTTAATTCATGAATACACCCCATGGGTTCTTTCGCTTTCGTGTAAAATTGAAATTGTCACGCGAGGTTTTAGAATAGTGTTACAATTCGACGCTTATAAAGGAGTTTAAGATAATAAGCGAAGGTGAAGGTGAAGACAACTTTATTTCTCAGATTTCAATGTCAAATTTTCAAAAGAAATGTTTGAAACCTTTTGATACTTCATATCGGAATAATCAATTTTGTCTTTTGAACATATGACAAAGTAGAATTTGACTAGTGTCCATTCACGCATCAGGTCCGTTCCATGTGCCAAGCATCTAATAATGTCTCCTCCTTTGGTCAAGGTCAGATAATAAGATTTTAAAATTTTGAATCCCGCGCATATCTCTTTGAGTGTGCCTCGTAATACCAAGATGTAAATGCAGAAGAAGGGTGCACGTTTCTTTCCTCTGCCATTGAGAAAGAGGTCCCACAGACAATGAGGGAAATTCTTTGTGCCTGACCGTACCTCAGGTACGGCGTACCTGGTATTTGTATAGCGCCTCATTACCTATTTCCCCTTATCATTCTCAAAGGTCATAAACTAAATATGCAAATTTGTTAGCCTTACAAAGGTATCAAGTTTGACAATGTGGTGGATATTTGATTGGACCAGAAACCATCCTCAAATTATTGACGTGATGGTGACTTTAAGCCAGGTTATTCTTTGGAGTGATTGTAGACAGGTGTACTCTTGATGCTGAGTCCTGCGTTTTGAAAGGTTAACCTTTCCCAAATATGTTTTACACGTGCAGGGATTTTCAAATTCTATACTTTTTCATTTCGTCCACATCATGCAATCCATATCTATAATAACTACGTTTATAGGTATCAAACGTTATATAAGGTTGATTCAAAAAAACATTTTTTTTTTAAAGATATGTTTTTGCAAATCTAGGTGTCTACCCGCCCACAACCTGAAGTGGTGAAACTGATTTTTCTCTCTTTTAGCCATGGCTTGAAGGTTACCTGCGAGTCCAGATGCAATAAATACGTCGCCGCATGTTATGGCGCTAGCTGAGAGGTTAGCGGACCTTCGGATTTTCCACTCATTATTTTCTTTCGACATGAAAACAATGTAAACACCAAATATTTTAGGCTTTCCAAATTCCAACCTAAGGTGGAATGAAATTCACATACTTGGACCTTACTGCAGATTTTTTGTTCCAAGCCAATTGGACGTCATTCTAAATAATGCAATGTGGCCGTGTGTCTGATTTTCGTTTTTACAATCCTCCTTCCTTCCTTTCGAGATGGAATTCAGAACTTTTAAATGATAAAAGTAACATAAGTGGATTTTGTAATATATACACTAATGAATTTGAAATAATATTGCTGTCCCGTATCAGAGTGTACCCTAAACAATATCCTATAACGCATAATGGCTTAATAATTTAAGTACGTATATTATCGTGCCAAACCTGGTCCGGAATAACTTGTCTCCAATCGCGTTTGCATCTTACCAGGCTCTTTATTACCCGAAATCACTCTATAGTACCTGAATTTAAGTTCTTAAAATACCATTGCTCTAAATAAAAAAGAAACATATCGGCATATATGAAATTTATTATCGGGAATTAGAATTCGCTGGTTAGAATTACAGTTTAAAATATTTGCTCAAACATCAAAACTAGAACCATATTCCAAAACATTCGGCGAAAATACTGTTTTGAGTGAATAAACCGGTCATTTCTACACGCCGGTATTTTGGAAGACATGAGAAGAAAATTCATGTGGAAGGATAACCAATGGGTATCCAATGAAGACCTTGGAACAGTGTTGATTGACAGAAACACCGTCAACGTCTAGAAAAAGTGGTTGAAGATATGAAGCATGAAATTAATTAGGCATATTCTAAAAGCGCATTCCATTACAGAAACAGCCGGTATGTATTATGTCGCGGCCAGGGTACCAGGTTTTATTTTTGAGAGATCACGTCATGAACACATATATTTATGTATCACACGATTAACGACTCGTCATCGTGGCAAAGGAAAACAATTCACAGGTAGTAGCATTGTATTGTACTAGTTACATATGACGATTAACCTGTAGCACATAATAAATAATGGTACCTACGACATAGCCAACGCAGTCACAAATAATGCATCGCTTGACGGATAAACAAACAAACAATTACACGGTTTACGTTCAAGGGGGTTATTCTGTAATTGCACCTCACAGAACATGACGTCACAGATCGCTCCTTGTATGGTGAATATTACCGAAAGTGGAGTTGTAAACCGTGCCCGCCAGACAGCGAGACTCGTTCATTTCTGCCGAGAATGGTTCATTTCCAGTTCTTTCAGTCATCTAATTGGGATTCAAATGAGTAATTCGAGATCGGAATAGCTCAAATGAGTCGTTAATTTGAGTTGGTGCTCTTACGAAAGATCTATTTCGGGAGTGGAATTGCTGAATAACCCCCCAGTTTCCATTAAATTCGTCTTGTATCTTCACCCAGCACAGTCTCTTGGCCGACAGTGTAACGGATTTGGCCTTCATTTTTATTATATTATTATTAATAACTAAAACGCGAGACAGCGAAACTTTCCCAATTGAGGATATTTGCTTTGTGATGTAAACTGTTGACAGTTATGTTAGTATCGCTGCGTCTTTGTTTGCACAACTGAGCGGATCTCTCAAAGGATCAGTCCGTGAACGAGGGAAGCAATCGCGGAGGTCTTCTCCTCTCTGGAGGAGAGAGAAGACTTCATGAAGATTTGTCTCTCGATCGTAAATGCATCCTTGAAGTAGGTCACCTCCGTGGAGAAGAGATTTGAAGGAGTTACTGACGATACGGCCCTGAGGCAGCATTACAGAATCATTTGTTTGAAGAAGAGTACATACGCACATATACATCTCCAAGAAATGAACATTATCACTTAACATCTCACAAATGTATTCAAAAACGTTGAGCAGCCACGGTGACATTACGTATCCTTGTCCTACGCCCTATTTTATTTTTTGTATGTCACTCAAAATCCCATTAACTCTCACCCTTGCCTTATTATTATCATATATCCCCTTTTTAACATTCAATAACTGATCATTCACCCCATTCTCACTCAAATCCTTCTACAACCTACTTCTATTTACCCAGTTATATATTTTCTCTAAACCCATAAATAAACAATATACGTTATTTATATATTCCTAAATTTTCCAGCATTTACTGAAGTCCAAACGCACCTCAGAATCTGTCCACAGTTATGTACTCACCCTTTTTCATGAACACGTTTCTCAATAACCAAACGCGTTTCTCAGAATACTCTTAAATTTCATTGCTCCATAATTTTTACATTTTCCTCACACCCTTCCCTATATACAATGGAACTATTGTCGTATTCTTCCAATCTATTGGAAATGCGGAAACATTTAAGAATAATGTTCTGACGTAGGTTTCCGTGGGGCTTGGATGGACGTTGGTAATTCCAATTTCCGGAGTTTCCGCCGCATCGTTTCAGGTACAATATATGGAAGCTCTTTCAGCCGGCGAAATAGTGTCCCTGAAAATGGAACCGTGCGCCGGAAACCCCGGAAATCTGAGGACAGAGGAGAAGAGTGGAAGGACCTGAGGATGGAGACTGAACTTGACTAGAGACAGGTGTCCGAGGAAACTAAAATGTGCTAAAAACCTTTGGAATTATAAGTCAAATTATTACTCCTGATGATGCTGCATTCAACGGTAGCGAAAGCTCAAGTCCAGCAACCAAAGACGTAGCAGACCCTAGAAGCTCTTTCAGACCAAACTTAAATTTCCACACTTCAACACCATGCTCAATATCCCATCCACGCCTGTAACCTCCCATGTTTACAATATTCTCACTACGGTAACGATCTCACTCTCTCCTATCTCTACTTCACTAATGACATTCCCACGTAATAATTCGCAAGGCTCACATTCATCGTCTGCACCATTATTGTATAAATCTTCAAAGTACCCATTACAGCATTCCCTGACATCTCATTCATTCAACGCGATCATGCCACTCTTGTTTGGTTTTGCACTCTACTGCCCTCTCCTCGCTTAAGCCCTCTAACTCGTTCCCAAAATAGTATTTTTTGCCTTCAAAATCACTCTTTATCTTTTCAGCCTCATCCACACGCATTTTGTCCTTGCTCTCTTTCACAACTTTATTGAAATCATTGTTTTTCTCTGCGCATTCATCGCATGACTTCTCTCGTACTTCCTCAGCTTTGGCCGCAATTAATCTCCTATCTATTTCTTTTCACTCTTCATAGTTTATTTATCTTTTTTCTACAAACCATTATCTTTCATTCTACCTCCCACTCCTTTTCCACATACATATTCTGCACATTCTACATCCATTCCTTTCAAACTCTCCCACGCACCACTCACACTCCCGTTGCAGATATATTCATCCCATTTAGTCTGCTTCGATGATATTACATGCCCAAGCATTTATCAATACCATTCTCCAGCCTCTTTAAGTAACAAGCTTTCCACTTTCACCCTCGTTGGCTTACGCTTACAACTCCTCCTCGGAACCCACTTTCTAACCACATCCACTCTAGAGACAATCAAGTAGTAGCTTGTTCTACATTCATCACCCCTCATTGCCCATGTGTCACTCAACAAGTCTCTCAATCTCTCATCATTCACAATGAAATCAATCATGCTCTTAAAATCGCCCCATTGTCCAATGTTTATCCGAATTTATGTTACGACCATGTATTTGAGATAAAGCATCCTTATTGCAAGCACACACCAAGCTTTCACCATTACCATTCACTCGACGATCACCAAATGACCCAACCCCTCCCGTGTCTTTCACGTGTCTCACACCAACCCAGCCATTCACATCACTTAGTACAGTTATTCTCTCACTACGATCACTTTGATCCAAAACCGCTTTCAGCTTCCCCACAACTCGTCCTTCCATTTTCTCTTTTTTACATCCAATGGTGTATAACATGTTACAACCACAGCTCTTCAAGTACCTACAGTCATATTAAACCAGAGAAGTCTTGGGGGTACTCATCCAAAGCATATTTATTCCCTAGGCTCACTTTCGTTGTTCTACTCGAGCTGGAATTCCTTCTAAAAGGGCTACCTTGAGAACAGGAATACTGTTGCTTGCAGTCCACCACTAGGAAGTTTACACTGAAATCTGGGGCGCGCGGGCTATAAATAATGAAGTAATATGAAAAATATGAACAAAGGAGGTTAAATAGAGAGGAAAACGAAATATCATGAGCACATTTATGAGGAAAAATTGTTATGGAGAAGATGCTGCTTTCCCGGAGAGGAGAGCAACAGGCAAGCGTAAATGTGATGCAAAGAGCAGGACTTATACTTCAGGAAGGTGGATGGCGATGACTGAAGCCATCGATTGAGTTGTCACGGGGTGAATGAGGTAAGATAGTGTCATAGAATGCAGTGATTCTATTTATGGGAAGGAAATATATTAATGAATAATGTTTGGAGTACAAAGAAATGAACATGAAAATTATATTGGAACAGTTTGCGTTGAAAAGTGGAAGTACTCAGAAAGAGTTTACTAAGTTAAGGTGTAATATTCTGAAAGAGGGTGTATAAGAAATGTATAAGAAACTAAGGAAAATATTGTGTGTGGAAGCCTCATGAGATTAATTTAGGGAAATTTTGAAGGTGAATAAAACTCGTATATCACGGAAGACCTCCAGGATGTTTGATGTAAATCTCAGCTAAAGCTGTACGCAACGTGCTGCGTAAAAAAATAGCGATAAAGAAGTATTTTTTTTAATATTGCGCATTGGCTGTGATTAAATTCATGCATAGAGTATGTGGCAACGAATTCAAAAGTACAGTTAAATAAATAATTGTGGCATGGTAATGCATGTTAAGTGAAATTGAACGAGTGTTGTAATTGTCCAAAGCTTTTTATTCAATACGATATTCACAACGCGTTTCAATGAGATCTCACGTCATGTTTCTCAGTACTCAGAGATGGTAACGTGTTGTTAGTTAACTTATTACAAAGTCGCGGAGAATAGTATCGCTCTTTCAATACCATTATTTATTACTAGTGTTATGTCACACACCCACACAAGGTAACGAGATGCGGTAGGGAAATAGGGCATTTACGCCTTAAAATGAAAGATTGTCAAAGAACAATTTTTGGCTGTTCTGGAAGTAGCAAGGTTTGTTAACGTTAATCCAATTTGCCTTACCCACCAACGTGTGTTGCTGAAAACACTTGATTTCATATTATATTTTGCCGGTTCATAGTTTTAATAACCTTTTTCTTGGTTTTTATATCCTGATTTCATTGATAAAAATGAAATGAAAAGCAATAAAGTTAAAATAAGTCTCAAGGATCTCATGTTATCTAAACTAGTGTGATGGCATATATTAATATACAATAATGCACTTATACAGTTCAATGCCAAGATTGAGTAGCTTTAATAAAATACTCAATACGCTAATAAAAACAGCATTTATGACCATTAACTTAATGCAGTCACACCCAAACCATCTTAAAATTTTCGAATTCGTTTTCTAAGTATTAGCTTCCCTAATATATTTCTATATTGCGTTATAACTACAAACGTATGCAGCATAGTTATCCATGTCCATTTGCTAGATACGCGCGGTGAGAGAAATTAAACAAGACTTGCACTGTTCATTCAGTACAAGAGTGCTGGATTACTTGGCTGTGAAACTTTTATTTTTCGTGTACGCACAGCATCTATGCTGACATTGTCAATTTACCTAAGAGTTCCACTGTTGACCTAGGAACGAAAGAGAAAAGAAATTGCACATAATGTGGCGAAAAATGACATGCACGCTAGTTGTTCTTATTCCATTCTTGAGCGCACCACGCTGCCGAGGGGAGCAGAAGACGTAAGGTTTATGAAAGTTGATTGATGAATATTTTTCTGTTTTATTTCACCATGTTGCTCGATCGTTCGCCATCTTCCCCAATGGAGTCATAAATGCTCTCCTATTCCTCAGCAAGCCCTGAGGTTCTATTTCCCTTGGATGGGCCGGGTGGGGGAGGTAAAAGATGAAGCTGGAAGCGAATAAAACGGGGTAACGATATCCTCTAGACTACACCACGGCCTCTTTCAAACTCTCCACCTTCGCAAAATAATCGCGACGTCTCCTCTTTTTAAGTGACCACTTTGCGGAGATGTCCCAAAGATTTATATCTAGCACTCTATTATTGTGATGACGATCTCTTGACCTATATTTCTATTTTAAATGTATCTTTGTGTCATTTTTGCTAAGCGTCTCTAGTCTTTGTTAATTTTCGTTGGATGTTCGCAGGAAGCACCAGTAGCGCTAATGTGTCCTATGATTGTGCGTTACAATGTTGGGTTGAGCGGAATTTAGAGTATGAATGTAATGTGCAATTTGGGACGTTGGAATTTGGACACATCAGATTGTTTTATCTTAAAAGTTTGCAATAGTACGATTTTTGTCAAAAATAAACCTTGAGCAAAGAAAAGTAGGTACACCTTTGTATATATTTCAGACCACTCAATTCAATTGATTCAATATATAAAATAAGACTCGAATATCGGTATTCACCTCAAAGTAAAAACATGTAACAATTATAGACGGGGTTATTAACTTCTGGTTGTTAACTGAAACGACTAGATTATTACAAAATATCAAGAAAGTAAGACATTAGCGAGGATAATCTCCATTAGTGTAGTAAACCTCACTCCATGATTCAATATTTTGACGTACCAGCGAAGGAGGAATAATAAATAGCCTATCTGCATTATCGGTTTTTATTTAACATTTTTACGTCTTTATTGGGACTAGTTATAATAATTAAATTTCGTCAAGTCTTAAACATGAAGGCATTTTATACTGTATAATAGTTATGGGTGACGTAGAAATAGATAAATTTCGAAGTTATCTTAAAGATTCGTAATTGTCATTGATAGTCCCAACGAAATATCAAATCTCCGAATAATCCTGGAGGTATTTTTTAAATAATCCGTTGGCAGACAATTTTCTCTCTTATACACACTCTCCACTTCTTTCACACAAATGTGACAGAATAAAAAGTCTTTCTAGTATAATAATGCCTTATTGACAAAAATATACAAAAATTCGGCATTACAACACTGTCATAAAACCAGCAGTCCTTTACGCAAGTGAAACACTGACACTTAACAGAAAACCAGAACTGGAAGAAATAAAAAAACAAGAGAGGCAGATCATCAGAAAAATCCTAGGAGCAAGATATACACAAGACGGTTACAGGCTACAATGAATCAAAACAACAGAAAAATATTCAAACATTGAATGTGACATTATGAAAAGACGAATGAGATTCTTTGGTCATCTCAGTATACTACCAGAAAATCGATTGACAAAAAAGATTCTAGATTATGTAACCTCACTTAAGAATTCAACACCCTGGCTAGAAGAACTTCGAAAGGATCTCAAAAACGCGAACATATGTGCAACAGACATTTTAGAAAGAGACACCTTCACAAACAAAGTAAACAAATGGGAAGTTAAATCAGAGAAGCCAAAGGAGAAACAATATAGACCGAAGTGGTCGGAAGAACGAAAACAAGCCCACTCGGAAAGAATGAAAGCCTACTGGAGCAACACGAAGAACCCGAAGAAATCTTGATTGAGTTGTTTGCTTAACGTCTTCCATTATTGGGAGAATACGCTAATAATAATAATAATAATAATGCCTTAAACTGGGAAAGAATTCAGTCGTGAAACGCAACTGCTAAGTATCCGGAGACCTGACAGGGCTTTCTAGGCGGGACCCAACACGAGAGGAGCAATATCGATCGCTATGGATTAATGGTTCAGAAGCCTCGCCTCCTGCCTGTGTGCGCCTAATTTGTACTTGAACTCCGGGTCGGGAAGTCTGCCGAAGGAAACGGGTGTCAAAATGCGGCTGACTGCATTCATTACTGACCTGCGGACTGATTTCAATTTCATCGTTCGGAGTTGGGAGTGTTTCACCGGAATACGGTCGGAATTCAACCATAAGGCTCCTGCTTGGATTATTTAGAGATCCTATGTACCCTTCTGATTTTACTGTTCGTCCTCTGTGACAGAACGGTTAGAGTTTCGAAGCCATTGAGATGCATTTAGGGTTAGAAAGCTTTTCAATTAGTGTGTTGACCATGAAATACTTAATCATGAGATCAGCACTCCGGATAAATGTTAATCAACAATGAAAATATGTAAAAAAAAAAAAGGAAAATGTGACAGCTTTCGCAAGTGCCAGTGGTTATAATTTAAAATGCAGAGAGTAAAATAATAGGGCAAATATAATGTTAATAGACAAAATATAAAATTTCCTTTGTCATGCGTCATTTTAGAGAATCATGATACAATCTGTTGATATTATTTCGAAGCCTAAGTGTCGTAATGGCTCTTTATGTAAATAAATTTCCGTTGGGAATTGTCAAAGAATGAGTATCTGATGTATATATCTCTCGACGAATGAATTTACCCTCCAAATGAAAAAGAAATAGTATGCTTCCTTTGAAAGTCTGAATCGGTGAAATATATATAACGGTGTTCCAATTAGCACATTGCCTCAATCAGGCACTAAGTAAAATTTCTAGGTGCTTTCAATTTCAAAAGATATTATCATTACTTCAGATCAGGCCAATGCTTGCTTTGCGGATCGAGCGTGCTTTAGTGAATAGCGCGCATTTGTATTTTCAGTCCAGCCGAATGCAACATTTGTTTCAGCAAAATTGTTAGAGAGGCTTAAAATAATTTTCATGCCATTGAAATCAAATCCATGCTTTGAGAGGCATAACCTAGGGAAAAATTTGGCACTGCTTTTAATTTGGCATGTGTTCTTTCCTTTAGGAAGCAACGGAACAATCATCACCAAACCTAGATTGCCAAAATACCATAAATGGCTGGCCAGGTGAGTTACTATTAACGTCATTCGCGAGAGTTACTTTTAAAGTTTAAATAAAACTGCTGTAGTTGTACTGTCCACTTACATTTAATGTAAATAATTCACTACACGTGTTTCGACACTTAGGGCGTCTTCATCAGGTATACCATGATAACGACGCCCTAAGCGTCGAAATACGTGTATTGTAATTATTTACATTTAATATAAGTGGACAGTACAGCTACGGCAGTTTCATTTAACTACTGAAATGCTGTTCCACCACGTAACGTCGAAACAGTCGAATTATTTTCAGGGTATTTTACTCGGGGCACTTAATGTTTAGTTTTATGCATAGAAATGGCCAGTACGCGGGCTCGAAACTAGAGCAGGTGCGTTTTTCCTGTCTTTCTTTCTCGCATTCGCGCAGTCATTCTAGTAAGTCCCCGCTTCACTCGACGCAATGTTCACAGCACATCAGTCCATTAGTCAGACTGAGCACTAAAGTGCCAAAATGCCCTTTGGAATGTGTGGGAAATTTCCTCTCAAGATACCTGTGATGAAATTCATTGTATTTTTAGTATAATTAAAGAGGCAACAGGCTTTCGTCTCATGACTGGAGCTATTTTTTAAATTATTAAAGTTTAAATACCCGGTTCAATACTACTAAATTCTTACGAAAATCCGATCTCTGAGGTGCAATGGAAAACGACTACTCCGTCATTGTGCAACCTGGGTCTGAACCAAATACCTGGGAATCACCAGAGCTTTAGATTTCACGCGGGGAAAACACGACATATTTTCGGTGCTGCATCAAGGACACTATGGCCCTTGGGTGAAGTTGTGAAGGAGAGATGTTTCTTCCCTCTAGTTACGCCACATCTCGAGTACGCCGCTAGTATTTTGAACCCCGTACAATATGATTTACTGCATGAAAGAAGTTAAATTAAAAGGAAAGCCACGCACTTCGTTAATAATTGCTTACAGCGAGCAGAGAGTGTGAAACAGCCAATGGAAGGTTGGGAGCCGCCAGAGATTTGAAGGCTATACACTAGGCTAATATTATTCCAAAAAGGTTCATCGTATAAATGGCAGGGTAACACTGGGAATATTATTTGAACTCCACACCATATCTTTTGACCTGATGGAATAAAAATAATAAGATATACACTTCAAAACTGGTAGTTATCAAATGTCTTCTTCCCTCGTAACCTTCCCATAACTGCGACAAAATCGGGGGAGGCCCTGAGAAAACCCTTCAAAACATATAATTCTGTTTTTGTCCTATCCATCTTCCAATTAATTTTCCCTACTCTTTCCCGTTTTTCGTGTCAGGCGTCCTAGCACAAATCGTTACACAACCTTGCAGTGGATCGCAGGGTGCTATGTATTTGTGAATGATACACTGAAGTGTCTCACTAATGGGATATGCATGGTGTGTCGGCAACTAAGCGAAACATTTATCCTGGGTGAAGGGTAACTTATGGCCATTAAACTATCCCCTTTCCAATTCCTTTTCCCGATTCTCTCCCTTTTTTCGTGGCTGGTAACGTAACACCCCCTGACTCACGAACCAGCGGCAAATCGTTGGGTATTATGTAGATTTAGATATTGATGAAATAAATAATACCGATGAAAGTCCTCTTGCAATGACCAATTTTGAGGATATTGGGACTAGCCACGGTATATACCTTTACG
Source organism: Pyrrhosoma nymphula (assembly GCA_963573305.1). Taxonomy (NCBI): domain Eukaryota; kingdom Metazoa; phylum Arthropoda; class Insecta; order Odonata; family Coenagrionidae; genus Pyrrhosoma; species Pyrrhosoma nymphula. Next base: position 76,669,584 of record OY754332.1, on the reverse strand, counting down.
GAATCACCCGCAAGTGCACACAAGTGCAATATTTCACAGAGGAAAAAACATTATGACTTCATCATAACTCCGCCCAGCTATTCGCCTTGACGAGGATTCGAACCCGGATCCCTCGCTATCGCGCCGAGGTCTTTAACCAGTTAATCTACCGAGGCATCCTTTTCCCCAGTGGATTTTTTGGTGGAATCTACAGGGGAAAAGGACGCGTTGGTAGCTAAACTCGCCCTCTACCCTTGACCTTGTGGGATAAGGATAAATTTGTATTTCGAGAATAAATAAGTTAGCAACGACAAAGACTAGGCTTAGGCATCACTAAAGGTATGGAAACACATGGAAATTTCCCTGGAGACACAGGAAGGCATGGTACTACCAATACAAGGTAGGTCGTTGCGCATACCCAGCATGGCTGCTTGGGCATTCTTGACGTCACCAGGAGCACCGAAGTGGATGAGAACTGGCGAAACGCACGGAGCTGGTCGAGTAGGTATCGCCGGTAATTAGGTTTCAGTTTGATAAGCAAGGACGGTATAGAAATTAATTATAAGGCATTTGGTTGTTGGAAGACGTATTAACCTTAAATTAAGAAATTAATGATTCAATGATACACAAAGTTTTTCTTAGCAAAAAAGTTTAATAATAGAACAAATATTAGGAAGCACAAATGATAAAATGTATAGTGTTACCTCAGATTACTATCAGAGGTTCTTTCTCAGATCTCCATGATATAGTTGAGTCAGTTAGTGAAATGATGCGCCTTTGAATATGTTCTTTATATTATACTGTTACCTCAGGCTACTGTGAGAGGCAGTTTCTCTGATCTGCTTGATATAGTAGAGTCAGTTTGTGATGTGATGGGTCTTTGAACATGTCTTTGATTTTATATTGGAACCTCAGACTACTGAGAGAGGTTATTTCTCAGATCTACAGGATAACGTTGAGTCAGTTTGTGAAGTGATGTGCCTTTGAACATGTCTTTGAACAATGATTTCTTCTCCTCTGAGTGCCTTCATCTATCTGTTCATTCATGACTGAGAATATTTTACTTAACTTTTCATTCACTTCCTATATACTGTCAAATATAAGTGATGATGTGGAGTTGTGGAGTTCTCCCTGCCAGCACAGCAGATATTCCTTACAGAAATGAACGGGAATATTGAATATTTTAATGTCATTTATTGTCCCAGGTAAAATAACCCTTTTGCAACTTTTTAAAAACAATCTTATCTCCAATTACACTTTAGATTGAATCTTCACAAAGTTACTTTAAAGTCGTTTGCAAATCACAAATAAAGCTAAAGATCCTAAAACTGTCTGAAAACAGATTCAAAAGAGGCGTTATTACCTTATTTTCAGTTCATGTGACAATTATATCGGAAAAAGTATGAAATTGGTAGATAAAGTGAGTGAATAACAATGCCAAACGAGTGGATAGAGATGAATTAGGATAAAGACCATTTACAATGAGTTGCAAAAAATGTTATAATAATTTGTAAAATAAGTTATTTTGTCTGAGAAGCATATAGTGCCTGTATTTCTATTGTAGTTCATTCATGAACTGAATGCAAATTAACCTTCGCATAATGACGTGATAATCTTACTCAAATTTGATAAATGATAAGTTATTTATAGCACTACGTCCGCTGAACACTAAAAGAGATCGCTATTAATAAGCATAAATGTATAGCAGGGCAAAAAGCAAATTCGTTTGCTTGACTGGTAAAGTACGTTGATCCTCGCTTGTAGCTGGTACATATTAATTTCATAAAGATAGAGGAAAACCATTCCTATTTTATCTTACGAATTCAGGGCGAAGGAGAATGAGCGTGACTCCCATAAAACATTTCGGAGAATATCTCGCAGCGGATATAATTTACCTAACGTTAGCAAACATCAGGTTCGGGTATATTTGAAATCTTGAATGAAGTGATGATTTCACTTTGAAATCTTGAATGAAGTGATTCATTCAAGATTGATATTAATGGTTGAGTTAATGTGGTAATCGTCAATCATAAATGGAATTTAGTAGGACGGTTTAACTTCATACGCTATCAATCCTTTTTGACGGTATTCAAGTAAGGTAATTTTTAATCTACAAGTTATATTCCACTGCATGCTTCTAGATGGTTGATAAATTATTCAATCCTAAGAACATGATAAAGAATTTATAAGTAAGTAATGGCATTTAATTTTAAATTAACGAAGCATTAATTTTTTTCGATTGCAAGCACGCATCAGACATAGGTGGGCTGAGTTATGATGAAGACATAATGATGAAGGCAATACTCGACCAGCTCCGCATGTTTCGCAGTATCGCGTCTGCTTGGGTGCCCCAGGTGACATCATGCGCAGAACGGGCCCATTTTGGTCACGGTAACGGCCTACCTTGTATAAGTAGTACCATGCATGGAGGTATCAAATAAGATTATAGCATGATCACGTTGAGGGAAAAACAAGGTTACCCGTTGTCATCTTTTCTTTTCAATAGTTACGCTGAGAAGATGGTTAGAGGCATGGGAAGAGGGGGATGTGAGCATAAACGTAGGAGGACAGCGGACAAAATTGCTTTGATTCGCTGACGACCAGGCTTTAGTTAGCACTCCGCGTACGGACCTCAAAGGAGAAACACCATGTCCGCATTCACTTTGTAATTTGAACTTTCGGCATTCAACTCAATATATGGCATTTAATGGATAAACAACGAATAATAAAAACTATTCATGCAATTATTCATGCAATGCATGGCGTGAGAACGCAAAACTAAATGCTTAGCTAAGGCTAATTATAGATGAAATATTTTTAGTTTCCAAAATTTAGGGTCCATTTGAGGCCAGATTATCAGGAGTAAATGAAGAAATTGATTACAGGTCAGTTATAGTTCCGTGTATTTATTGAGGATACCTTTCCTTCCCCTTCCACCGATGGACTCGTGGTTCATTTATCATTGTTGTTATCTGCCCCACTGACGTCAAGGGGTGACATGTTGGGCTGAAGATTGGGTTCTTTCGTGAACCTTCGAGGCTCTATCCCCTCCTCTATCGTCCCCGGTGTCGTTTGGTCACTGCCCTCCCTGTTTCTTCTTACGGAGTCGGGCAGGAGGTCAAGTCGTCTCGGACGCTTTCCCTCAGGTCGCGTGCGGAACATTTTTTTTCATACAGCGCCGAATCATGAATGCCGTCATCACGGTTGACGTTGGCCAGTATTTTTTCCTATTTCAATCGCCTCCGGCATTAATCTTGGGTAGTAAATTTTTTCCTTGGAAATTACCCGTGTCTTCTCGGTCAAACTGTTATGATTTTCACCCGGAACGCCGGAGGCAGCGTGTTCTGTAATAGCGGATTCCTATTCTTTCCGCGGACGATATCTCTATGATGTTCTTTTAATCTGTATGCCAAGAAGCGTTCACTCTGGCCGACGTAAACTTTATGGTATGAACACGATGTTTCCCAGATTTTTTCCGTAAGTAAGGGGAGAAGTGGTCCTTCACCGATGGCAAAATAACTTTTATCATGGTCACCGTGCTAAACCGCGTCTCAATGTCTGCTTTCCTATGCATTCGGCTATACCGGATAATATTTTAATTTTTCCGAGAATTGCTACGATATGTTCATCCTCCATTCCCAATTAGGTATCTTCGCACTAACTTCCGACACTTTGCACCAGAGTTCACAGAGATCGCATCATTTTGCATCGATGGTGATGGTTGTAGGTTGCGTTTAGATACTGGTTGGTGCGCGCTTTCTTTCGATAAACTGTCTGCCCTAGAAACCCATTGAATTCCCTCTGTACCAAAGTATTCTGGAGCGGAAGGCACCCGTACACTCCACTCCCTTTGTATGTGTGAGTTTAAAGGAAGCATGCACGTCGTTTAGCTCATTTTTTAAGCTCCGAAGTTTGTCCTCTCCGTGGGGCCAGACGACGAAAGTATCGTCAATGTATCTCAAACAGCAAGGTCTCATTATAAAAGAGGCCAAGGCATCTTCCCTGAAGTGCTCCATGAAAATGGACTGCCTATCACTGCTCTGTATTACTGTTCGTAAAATTCTGCGTTCCACAGGAAATAGGTATTTCATAAAGAAAAATCAACTGAATTTAGAAAACCGGCCACGAGCCTTTAAGAGATTAATGTCCTTAATATATCGACGGAATAGTTTATGGGCACCTTTGTGAACAAGGAAACGATATCAAGGAAGACTAAGATGCCATTCTCTGTGATCTTAAATTGTTGGATTCTGTTGATGAAGTCCTCTGAGTGTATGTACGCAGAACCCTGTTTGTCCTACGAAGGGCTTTAACTCCTGAGCTAAAGCGTATGTAGAAGTATCTCATAATGAGGCGCAGGGTTATACCTTCATGGTATATTTTTGGCAGTCCATGGGAAGTCGTGGTGGCCAGGATGACGGGTGTGCTCTCCATTGTTCCTCAGGGGGAGTGCTGTAACGTTAGATGATCTTTCTCACTTCATGCTCTATCTCTGTCGTTTGGTCTTCGTTTTTGTTATGTGGGATCCTCAAGCATTGTCTCGACCATCTTCTGGTATTCTTTTGTGGGGGAAAGTAGCATTGTCCTAGTCTACAACGAAACATCGAACGTTTTGTACAAAATTCTATTAATGAGACTTCTTGACTCCGATAGTATCTAGAAAGAAATTAAGTGTACCATGCAGTAAAAATGGTGTTGAGTAACTATAATTCTTAACCTAATGCAGCGAAGGTGAGCGGAGTAAGATGAGTTGTTTGGCTTTGCAAAGCCTGGACAAGGAGCGAAACTAGTTTTACTGTGTAGCTGGGGGAGCCGAGTAAACAATGAACAGCAAAGCTGCACACTCCCGTGATTTCGATTATTTAAATTAAAATATCGTTTTTTACATGTTTTTACCCCCAATATGAATTTATAGGAATAATGTGTGAGTCAAATTCGGCAAAAAATTGTTTTTAGAGGTTGAAAATCTAATTTTCGGGTCCCCAAAGACCCAATTCCCGTAATCCGAGTATTTGTCAATGATTCAGAAAATTGCAGACATTGGCGGATGCATTCAAATCAGCGCGAAAAATACGAAATGAAGATTTATCCTAACAAAAGTAAACTAATGAGGTTATATGGTACAGTGAAGGTGAGGCTGACCATATAAGGAAATCGGGTTGGTTTTGTGGTTAGAATATTGGCTTCAAACCTCGAGGACCCTGATTCGTATTCCTAAAGTGGCTGTGAATTTTTAATTCCAATCACGATTACTACTTAGGTCCAATGTGGAGGTACTTTAACTACAGTACTTTGTCCGCCGAATGGGACGTAAATATGTGGTTTCCTGGGTGGCTTTCGTTAAAAGTAGGACTATGCCGAAGCAGATGTTCTTTACACCCTTCCTTTAGTCCTCAAATAACTCATCCCTTTCCAATCCACCCGCAATCTACCCGTAGTAGTGCAAATGAACTTTATTTTCGGTCGCCTCCCCAAATAATCAATCAACCTACGTGATCAAAAAAGTAGGAGGGCTCAAACTGGAGCAGGTAGAACAGTGTAATTGCCAGAGTAGTTACGGAGTAAAATGGACATAGTATATACTAATATGTATATATTACGCTCATCACTGACTGACTGACTCTGTAACACTCTAAGATGGAGCCGCAGTCACGTAGACACATTTAATCCCTGTGAACAGCCAATTTATTCATGTAAACGGGTGGGTGGTGGTATGGTGGTGGAAAGTGTAGTGGAAGGTGTGGAGTTTGATGCCTTGGTGTGGTAGTCCTTTTTTCATAGTTTTTTCGCTTACCTTTTCGTGTACTATGCTTTCTTCATGGTAACTTCCATAAAATATATTTTCAAGCAATTTCTTACTCACTATAGTGACACACTCAATTATTCCGGGGAGCAAATCGAGTTAGATGGAGCCACAAATCTAAGTGTTTGTTATATTCACCATCATTCAACGACCCATTAGGTGCCTTACAACTAATTAGTAGTATATATTGGAAGGAGGAGAGCGTTAGCAAGGAGACGTTCACCAATCAAAGAGAATATTTGACGGCACCATTGTGCAAGAATGTTAGGAAAAGTTAAGCGAAGAGCAAAGAGTGGAGTGTGGCGCTGTATGGCGTAGAAGCATCGGGTTGAAATAGGAAGCATACGTTTGAGATGTGGGTGTGGAGGTCAAAGTGCGGTGAACGGAAAAGAAGACGAACGAGAAAGTGCTTGGCATGGTGGGTGAGGAGACAAAACATTTGGAGGAGATTGGGAGCAGGTAGAGCAGTTGGTTGGAGTAAGTAATGAGGGGCGAGGGGATGCTGAAGGCCGTAATGGAGGGGAAAACGTCGGGCCAGCGGTGAAGTGCTTTATGGATGGGATGAAGAGAGGTCGGTCGTATGCTGAGATGGAGAAAGAATTCATTCAAGAAGGCAAAGGCCTGTGCCTGAATAAGATTAGCATGTAGGTGCTCCTTCTTCCATGCAAACTTAACTTAATCAGTAGATCGCCTAGTAAAAACATTAAAAGAGAGGATGCCGCCTGATGGACTGAATAATTCGTCGATATAAATGATGGAATTTATTTTTATATAGTTCTCCAGGAACGGCTGAGTAAATGGAAGACATAGTTAATCGGCAGGCCGTTGTCATGCGTGCTATTTTTCAAATGAAAAATTATAATAACTTTTTCTTCATTCACCCAAATTACACTACAATATCTCATGGTAGAATGTATGCCTCACTCTTAGCGTGGCCACTCTCAATTCATAAGTTCCACTCCTTCCAAAAGCAAATTAGGACATTAACAAACGGACAAGCATGAAATTAATATTCTCCGGTTTTAATTTTTGTAAATGACTGCAAAGAAACACGCGTTTTAATAAGTAAACTTCAATTCCGCAACACCAGATTCGTGGAGAAAAAGGCTGCACATCAATCAGCCATGATGGAAAGATCTCCCATGTTTGCGAATTGACGGGGTTTAAAATTAATGCTCCCCCGCCAAGCCACATATTTTACTCACCACACACCATACCTTATCATAAATGAGCATGAAGGTCTCACCCGTTTCGAACGAGGCGTCGAAGCACAGGTGACCCCGCTTCGCCTTGCCGCTGTGGCCGGGAGGCCGCATCACCACGCGAGTCACATTGCCCTGGCCGCCCTCGTTCTCGCTGTCGCTGTCTGCAAAGGAACGAAGAGAGGAGGCATGTCATTGTGTCCGTCCATCCAGTGCTGTCCGTGTGTCGGAGCATTGCCCCGTGGGAAGCTGCTGCTTCCCCAAAGTGAGAAACCCTCGAAGATCACGCGGTCGTTTGGCTATTAGGTCAGTGATTATTCTGACTTGGTGACAATTTTTTAAAAAACTTATGTTAGCTATCAGTTAGCTTATGATAGTGAGAAAACCATAATGAGTAAATGCTCGCATTGGTTTAGACATGAATGTTTTATGGAACCAACTCGGGTATATTGCACTATGGAAGGCCGTATAATAGATAAGATAAGCAGGGTAACTTCTGCTTATTTCGGCCCTTTACTATTAACTGAAAATTCATCAAACATTTTTGTCGTTAATTTTTTCTCCAGATACAGCAAATATTGGAGAGTATCTTACAAAATATTTAACGTACGCAAAGAACTGAGAGCCTCGCTCACTATTCGCCAAAGTTGGTGTCACTTTCTCATATGCAGTCAAAGTATAGAGGAAATTCAAAATGGTACCTGCGATAATGGAAAGTATTCTTACTATATGGCAAATTTTTCAAGCAAAAGGTCCTTGTAAACAGGTTTCCTCTCCGGATGAGCTTCGTCACCAGCGTAATTCTCCTCTTGGCGTCCCCTGTAAGATCCCCGTTTCCTTAGATGTACTACCCAAGCCACCAAATGCTTCAATCTGCCATAATATATATGCCATCCTTCCACCGTTGTTAACCTAACCTTTCTAGCGACGGAATATCTAATTATTGAAGTTTTCTGGATATTATCAACATACCGTATTTCTCCCAGTTTATTATGAACCAAATAACTATTATAATTTTTTGGCGAATGAGCAAGAAAACGCCAGGGCATTGGCGATTATAATGGAAATAATTAGCTTTTCACTTATTCATTCCGATTTGAGTCACATTTCTTTAACTCATCCATTTTTATTCGGCATGAAGGTTTAAAAGCGATAATGGGCCACCCTTTTATAATCCACGGCCTGTATTTTCTCATCCTGGTGTTATAATCACTTGCACTGTCTGATACATACGAAAGTTTCCAATGAGTCGTTTATCCCACTGATTTGCATGTATTTTCATGAATATATTTATTCGTTACGCTTCTCATATTGTGTTCAACACCCTGTGGAAATAAACGAAGCAAACCAAAGTGCATTAAGGCATAGCACACCAAAAGTGAATTTGTAATGCATTATGAGCATTAATGTTCTCAGTAGTTTTAAAAATGAAATATAACAGGTATACCCAGACTCTTCAAGGGTGCTGGTACTAGTCGTAGTATCATCACCTTTATGGAGTCACCTGCGGCTGCACATAAGAATGAAAATTACACAGATGAAAAACCGTTTGTCGTGATCGAGACGAGAATCCGGACCTCTCGATATCGAAGACTTTTTGCACGTAGCTAAAGATTCCTTGCAAAGTATATTCGAGGATTCGTAAAATACCTTTTGATAATAAACATTTAAGAGCATAAATGAGAGCCAATAATGCCACACCGAGGGTAACGAGAGAAATGTTGTATGTACTTCAATTGGAAATTCGCTTTTATGAAATTCATTCCGGGAAACATGGAAGCTCAAGGTTTTTAATTCTCTTGATTACGCTGTAAATGCACTACGTGCTACAGCTTCATTAAAGTTCTGTTTCTCTTCCTCTCAGTGGTGCTAATTCTCCTGAATCATTATACCTGAGCGCTGTGGCATGGCTAAGATTTCATGGTGTACTTGAGTACTTGAGCACTTTTCTTTGTTTTAGTTCATTCAGTGCGAAATGAGGTAATATATTTCAGAACATGAGTACATAGTTAAAGGATTCTTACCTTTATAGACTGATTTTTAAAAACTATGATCTCTCTAAAATAACATAAATAATGTATAACCCATGAAAAAGTGAAAATGATTTATTCTGTCAGCAGCTCAACCAGGACGGCTGTAGTGAGGGTTAGAATGTTGGCAATTTATGTTGCGCAAAAGATACTGATAGTGATAATTCGGAGAACAATTTTCAAGGCATCTGAAGTGAAAATCTGAGTATGAAGTAATTACTTCATATTCAGATCTTAACTTCAGACTTCGCCAGAGGAAGGAAGGTAACTGCCTAAATTAGCGATTACCAAAGGCTCATTTCGATTCATTGAGATTCTATACATTCTATTTATTATATTCCATACATTTGACATTCTATACATGAGGAAGCCCTGAGAGAAAGACATATCTTTGTCCGTCTTACAGAAATAACTCCTACCTACCTTCGCATTTCTATGAAAAAGACCAAGGAGATATTAAAATATAACACCACTGAAATATAACCAAGGAAATATTACAATGTTCAAACCTCGAAATGAAATGTATGCGTAATTGGTCAGCCTTCCTGAAAGAAGTTATTAGCTTAATACTAGACAGAAATCCAATAGCAGTTATGTCACACGTTTGGTAATAGTCGCGTTAATTTTTAACCGATTAGTCAATAAAAAACTGCATTTAGCCAAGCAGTTACAATTAGGGCTAGTAAGGCAGAATTTTTAAACATAATCTGTAAAACCATCTGCGATTACCGTGAAATCAAGAATCGGAATGACAGTGGTCTTCATTCTTAGAAAACCGATGAGATTCAGAATAAGAAGCAAGGATTTGATCTAAAGATTACTGATTCAAATTTGCAAATCCTCTCGCTTTTATGAAATTTCCACATGACTGCTTGGAGCCATTAGTTCCGTAACTCGTTATTAGTAGTTGAAGCACCACGGAACTAGAAAATATATGAGTTTCTCAAAGACTTTTGATAGCAGATGTAAATAAGATTCAGAAAATAAAAACAATTGAACATTCCACTTCCCACTAGCACTTAACTCTTAGTATTACTGGTAGTAGAGTAATATGCTTTGAAGGATGAAGCATATTCAGTAGCAATCAGCTCCTCTGAGAAGATGTTGCTAAATGCAGGGAAATGCAGATATATCAAGGGAAATATTAAAGCAACTAGACGCTCTGTTCTTGTTTTTCAGACATGCTTTTGATAAAGTAAAAATAAAACAATTTGACATTCGAGGAGCAGGTATGAGCTTAGAAAGTGCTTGTCAGTTTTTGAGTTAGTCGTAGGAGAAACCTGTTCGAGACATTTGCGTCCTTTTTCGAAGTATCTGGGCTTTATCGAACGAGCTTTGGCAATATTCGTTTTCAGTGAAGCAGTTCCAGAGAGATGCTACACTCCTGTATTTAGGCATCTTCCTAAGTGTGCCGTGAGCTTTGGAGATCAAACACCAGCAGACATAATATGTGGATGGGAAACATTACACAAGTTAGACACGCATCTTGTTGGAATTTCTGGGAGCAAGCATTAAGTATAACACGGCTGAATGAAAAGCAAAAATTTAATCCATTCTGCTCTTGAGTTACACGCGTCACGCAAATAAAAATAATGGTTCTGATTGCGCGAGTTAGGAACTGCTGTGGACGTGGTTCAACGTATTCATTATAAGGTGGTTGTTAGTGGATTCACTTTGCGACATTGCTGCATTTTAAACCAAATAATTGCATAATTATATTCCTCACTTTATTGAGTATCTCGAACGGTTTCGACGCTATGCCGGCGTCCTTATAAAGAAGTTTACTTAGATGTACCTCGTGAAGTGTGGATTTAAGTTTGTGAAAATGCGGAAATATATAATACATATTATTGCCTATTACTATTAAATTAATGTGTATAAAATAGTTCCGCATAAGAATGCTGTATTTTGGCCGGAGTTGACCAATGGGGACTCATAATAAGCTACTGAGGCTGTAATTTTAGATGAGATAAGTTGTTATTTAAGTCATCGAGGGAAAATTTATGGTGAAATTTACTAGTACTCTTGCCAAGCCCAAGACGTCGAATTTCATTCCATTTAGCTTTTGCGACCCTTTTCTCAGGAAAAAATTCAATGTGATAAACTTCCACCTTTTTTATCGTAGTTTCACTTGATTTCCAAGAAATTCGCATTTCATAAAAAGGGAAGGAATTTTGCTACGTATGAATTTACATCGAAGCCTGTCCCTACTGCACATGAGTGCTTTAATCTCGTTTGTAATCCGTAGATCAGGATTATAACGAGGTTTCCATATATTTCCTCCAAGGGAGTACGTTCTTCGAAAAGTTTGTGCAAATAAGATTTTAAGAATTTCTAATTTTCCATTCAGAAAATGAGATCGTTGAAAACCATACCAACTTATGGCATGAAAAACGCACTCGAAACGTATGAAATTGGATTTATGACAATCACGGAAAATGATATCTTCTCGTTTGGTGGCAGGAAATCAGAATTGGAATATTACAAAGACCAGGGGTGCCATTACGGTTCTCCATAACGCTTGCGTTCGCGTTATCGTTATTTTTCAATTACGAGCAAGAAAGCGAAAGTCACTAATTTTTAATTGATTATGTGCGTTCTTAGGACAGTAGCCAAAAGAATTGACCCTTTGGGGTGGTTTGCGTTTTGAATAGTTAAGGCGACAACGCGAAAGAATCCCACCCTAGGTCAGGTTCGTAGAGAAATTGGGTTGGATATTCTTTTTTTTTATTATTATTATTATTTAAATGCATTTTACAGTCATGTTAAATTTTGCAGTTTTAAATGAAAAATTTCCCAAAAAATAATGAATTACAATTTTTTTTCCTTTAAAAAATAGCCAATGAAGTCCTGCTAAGCCTTTCCAGGCTTGTCAGCAGGTGCTCTTTTTTATATGTCTCTTTATTTTCACCAGGTTATTAGATACATATTTAAAATCAATTAATTAATATATTTATACATAAGTTCAAGTTAAAAAAAATTGAATAATGTATTTAGATACCTGTTTAATTCTCAGAAATTAGCATTTATGAAAAGTAAAAGAAAACCCATTTAATAGTAATAAAACACATTAATTTACACAAAACAGAATGAACAATTTCTATCATAACATATAAATACCTTTGTTTCGTTTAACTTTTAACTTTTTACTTTCAGTGACTTTATACATATCACCAGCCAAGACTAGGTCATGTAACGTACTGCTATTTACCAATATATGCATAGCATTGAAAAGAACCATTGAAAAATTACACCAGGGAAAAAAGCCTCGAATATAGTCATTTTCATTTGATTTCTTCAACATATCAGATATTTAGATAGTTGAGTGACTACTGCGGGAAGATCAAGACACTTGTTTCCGCGTAGAATAGAGGAGTTGACTGATAGCAGCTTTCGGAAATGTTATATAAGGTGCTGGAATCCACACATTGTTGCTTTTCATTTTCCTATAGTTACATGCGAATAATTTAGGGATGGTAAGAGCAACTTCGAAATTCTGAACGTAGCATATCATCAAGTACGAAAGAGTTGACAGGATAATATCTCGTTTTTAGTGACAGAATGATTCCTAAGCACCTAGAAAAGCAGCAGGGACATGCTGTGAAAGCTACAATTCAGGGTGTTATTCATCTTTCAGACTTTAAGAAGTTCATCCCGTAACGTACTCTTATTCCTGTGCATGTACGCTAAGGAAGCATTACTTGTTCATTGACGTTCACTGCCCCATTCACAGGAATGGACCTTAGAACTAAATGTACGACTTTAAAAAGGCAGACTGATAATAATGAATGTTATGTAACTAAAATGCAATAACTGATTGTGCATTAATAAACTTAAATATTAGCATTTCCATGTTACACAATTGTACCTTTATTTCGGATAAGCCGACTTATATCAGGTATTAGTTACTTCCATGAAGTTTGCCTATACTCTTTGAATTTCTGGGATGAAGGATTTATAACGGCGAAACCATGCCAGTAAACTCATGATAAATATTATCATTAATTATCCCAAATTATGGAAACTAGATCTACTGATCACTAAATTCAGTCTGATGTGTGAAAATACTAATGCGCACCAATTCATTAGAAAAAGTAAATACGTGGAATTGATAGGACACCTCTTTACTAGGCCAGTGGAAGGGAATTATCATATTTTAACGTTTAATTCAAAACAATAGCTGCAGCAAACTTTTGCATATTTAATTCTCAAGACATTAAAGTGGTATCATGGCAAATAGGCAAGAAGCTGACACAAACTATTACCGATTCTCTGCTTGAAACCACCTATTAGGTCTACCATCCTCGGCGAAGATGGGAAATATTGGCTGCGTGCTACCATATTTTCATTCATCTGAGCATCGAAGCAGGGCTCTTAATGTATTTGCCTTCCATTACCATTCGTTAATATCGTTCGGCTACAGAATGAATTCACGCCCAATTAACGTTTCGTATATGTTTCCAAATGTACGTAAATCTACGCTCTCCCAGCATAGGTATCGGCATGAAGCGGCAGCTGACGTCACGATAGACTCATTCGACATCGCGGGGGGTTGTCGTTACTTTATTTCGTTATTTTGACACCATTCCAAACCATCAACTTTCGACGCGTATAGTAATGAAACTAAGCACCTTAGAGATGTGGGACCAACTGGCTTTTATTTAAGTTTGCGAGCTTATTACGATAATTTTTTTTAAAGTAGACTTCCCAATTTGAAATAGCAACGCCGCATTTTATACAGCTATGAATGACTAATCCAAGACAATACAAACAAAAAAGAGTTAAAAAACTATAAGTCTTACCGTAAATGCTCAACTGAATCGGTAGAATATTTTTTCGTCACCAAATTTTTAAATTCGAGAGCATTAACGGAAGTAAATGAGTAAACGTTATTGACTTTTGCTGAATCAATTACTCATAGCGTAAATTAAATAACTCATAACAAATATATGATATGGCTGCAACTATGCAACATAAGACCAACGAACGAAGCCCTTTACTGGGGATCAATCAAAACTTTTTTAATACTAAAATAAAAAGGCTTTGAGCAGGTAGAATTTAAACACTACCTGTGATTTAACATTTTTTCCTATTTAAAAAATGTTTCTTGGCCCTCAATTGTTAACGCTGCGATTTTTCAAAAGAATATTCCCTCAATGGCCAAATATTCTGCACTGTGCTCACGCCGAGGAATTTCATGTCCGCGGGTTCGGTCGCTGCATGTGTATGCTTGGGACGCAGGAAACGGAGATGTAATTTTGCCAGCCTAGTGATGAGCCCTCAGTTTCAGCAAACTCCCTTACTATATTTAAATGGCGTGGATGACATCTTTTCGCCGCACAAGCAATGGGGAGTCGCGGCAGATGTGGATGCTGATTCCCAAGTGCAAACGCTGGCTGGCACTAAGACCCGCGCCCACGACGGCAAGGAGGCCGTGAAAATTCCGCTCTTAGCCGTTTCACGCATATTGCGACGTCGTTCCGGGGACTCAAATTTCCCGTGAGATTGCATCGGCGCTGCACACAGTCTGATCTCATCTGCTATTCCTTGGGATGCAGTCCGTTCTCGTGCAGATTTTACGGGCTCCCTCCGCGAACCGAGTGCATTGCGATGCCTTCGCTCCAATGTACTGCGAATGGTGCGGCACCCCTAACCTCTGTGGGTGTGTAGCGCAGGTCGAACGACACCACTCGGTCGCTATTCTCCCGTGCCGCTCTCTGCTCTCAAATGAGTTCCGCTCCGTGAGCTCAACGGCGGGGGGCGCCTGCACGACGCTCGTGGAGTCCTTGCATCAAACAATGCCCTTGGACACAAGGTGCACTGCTGTCGCGCTACGAGGTTAGGAGTTCATTTCCAGTGCACCATTATTAACATTGAGACAAATTTATTCTTCGGAGCCACATGTGGAAATCTCCGCGACGAAATTGTCTTCCTGACTCGGATGGCCTTCTGGTTAACCTCACTGTTGCCCATCACTGCTTTATGAATTGCGAACGGTGTATGAAATGAAGAGGTTGAAAGAAGAGGCCCTGGTGACGCCTCGGAAATGTGATATGTATAGCAATCATGGGTTGCTCGTTTGAGATAGCAGGGAAAAAATTAAATTGGAAGGAAGATGTTAAATATTTATTTTGAATAAAGGTACTTCGTGAACTTTATGTCTGATTTTCTTGGAGAAGACTATGATATCGACACGAAAATAATAAATGTGTTACAAATAAATAAGAGTTTAGTTGATTCGAATTAAAACTTATTGTGGAAACAAAATATTGGTTTTTATCAACCTTTTCATTTTTCAAAGAGTTGCCTTAAACTCTTTTATAAAGAATTTTTCAAACATTAAAACCGAGGTCTAAGGTCAAAATTCCTGAGTAAGTGATCCTTTGCAAATGAAACCTCATTGCAACGGATTTTTATGATTTAATGGGAATGATTTCGATTTCTTTTCTTCAAGTACGAATACACAAAGCTTGTTATATAAACTTGACCCCGTTGTAATTTCATGCTAATAAGCTGCCTTAAGGGACTCTGATGTTAGACCAAATACGCTACGCTATTTCAATGCAATCTAGAAGCATTATTAAGCAACAAAGGAACTGTGTACCAGTAAAATTTCAGTATGCACAATTTAGTGGATATGTGAGGAATTTTATAAAAATTATGCCTTTATCACTTTTTCTATTCATTTCCAAAAATTATAAATCAGATTGGGATTCATGGGGAATTATATCAAGTTTCATAACGGCAAATAAATAAAAGTAATGGAAATTTATCCCCCAAATATTATTTAAAACCCCTAAAATTTATTTTGTAACTACGAGCCATTCACTTTTTCAAGGCACTTCAATCGCTCCAACAAATTAACGGACAGTAATGATGGCAGGAGCCTAAGTGATTTCCTTCAAAAATTTAATTTTGAGTTTGGTCAAAGTAGTAGTGAATAGCGTTTGTATAAAGTATTCTTGTGACAACCAAATAAAGGATAGCGATAATAAAATATCAATACCTGAATATTCCAGATGAAAACATTCATTATCAGGGATTTTTTTACTATTTCATTCGTCATACGCCACTAATTTGTGATATGCGCACCTTATTAGTTTGTGCCCCGTTCATTAATTTGAATTTAGCAACATGACTATCGTCATTGACTGATTGCATTCAACTGATCATTCAGTTATATCCTGGAACATCTACTTGTGTCGTAAATATATATATATATATATATATATATATACAGTATGCCAAGAGGGTGGCCGATAAAAAATATACACACGGAAAAAAGAACACTTACACATAAAAATTTTCGATATTTCGGTGAAGTCTAGCTCCACCTTTCTCAAGGTTTAAGGTAGCAAACCCTCTTGGCATACTGTATATTTATCACCCGAGTGATTTTCCTGGAAGTTTTATATATATATATATATATACACATGCATAAATAAAACAGTGATACACTAAAAAAACACAGAAACACGCAAAAAGGACACTCACAAAAGAAAACTTGTACGTTTCGACGTCAGGACGCCATCGTCAGCGATAGAAGATACAAATATACAAGGATTCTTCTACCGCTGACGATGGGCGTCCTGACGTCGAAACGTACAAGTTTTCTTTTGTGAGTGTCCTTTTTGCGTGTTTCTGTGTTTGTTTAGTGTAATACTGTTTTATTTATGCATGTGCATCGTCGCCGAGAGCGATTTTCTACCAAGACATAATATATATATATATATATATAACTTCTTGGAGAATCACTCGGGTGATAAATATACAATATGCCAAGAGGGTGGCCGATAAAAATATAGAAACAGAAAAAAAGGACACAAATTGAAACTTCCGATATTTCGGTGAAGATATTAGCTCCACCTTTCTCTAGGGTAAGAGTAGGAATTAGTAATCAAGTAGTAAAGAATCAGTAGAGTAGGAAGAGTAGGAATCAGGAAGTTCCTACTCTTCTCCTAGAGAAAGGTGGAGCTAATATCTTCACCGAAATATCGGAAGTTTCAATTTGTGAGTGTTTTCTTTTTTTTCTGTTTCGATATATATATATATATATATATATATATATATATATATATATATATATATATATATATATATATATATATATATATATGTATATGTATATATTATTCGGAATACATTCAGATTTTCTCGATAAAAGGAAATAATATGCTTTTATGCCCATTTTCCGTGCTTGCGCATTTACGCATTACGGCTATACGTACATCAAAAAAGAATGGAACACATGCAAAGCTTATGGCCATTAGATACCGTTCCCTCAGAATGAATCCTTCGCTTACATGCTAACACACCATGCGTACCCCGTTCATCTCTACCACTGTGCCTCATTTAATTCTACCCGGCGATCCGCCTCAAGGGCGGTGTGGCAAGAAGTGTTAGGACACCTGCCGTGAAAAAAGCGAGGGAAGAGTGAAAATAAATTTGATGATGGATTGAAAGATAAGAGAAATATTTTCTGACGGGTTGTCTTTGTTCCTCACTCTGTTTTGCTACAATCGTCCATTCGTGCGTGGGAAGGAGAAATTATTGTACCATTCAGTCAGGCAGTGCGCCTTCCTTATGATGCTGCTCCTATTAGCTCTGATGATATTGTGCGGGGATAAAATGTAGCCTCTGTTTCTCCTTTAAACTCAAGTGATCTTCATTGTTCCAGTAAACTTAGTTTAGCGCGCAATCTCCGAGCCCCTGGAGGATCAAAGTTTAGTCCTTCCGTCGGCTATATTGCCCTCTCCGCTCG
Source organism: Pyrrhosoma nymphula (assembly GCA_963573305.1). Lineage (NCBI taxonomy): Eukaryota > Metazoa > Arthropoda > Insecta > Odonata > Coenagrionidae > Pyrrhosoma > Pyrrhosoma nymphula. Next base: position 76,651,809 of record OY754332.1, on the reverse strand, counting down.
CTCGTAGCAATTTTACCGAGTCGTGCGGCTTTCCTTTTAACTTAATTTCATTCACGCATTTAATCCCTCTGTGCAAGGTGCTTTGAGCAACCTCGGGATTTTTTTCTTACTAGAGCAAAGTAACATCGCTCGTTAACTTTTTCATCCGAGGGACTTCCTACTATTCACCCGATAAATCCTAGTCTTTATAGCACATCACCGGAAATGCATTGATAACTAGGTATGACTTTCCGTGAAATCGCATGCCGGAGCCGGAGTGCGACTCTTTTGGCCACCAACTTGCTCGTGGGGCCAGCCAATGCGGGAGTTCAGTTCGCGGGGCCGCCAACGGTCTGCAGGGCCCTTTGCGTGAACCGCTTGAGAGAGAGGGAGGAAAGCGGCAATGCGGTCGGCGGCCATGTTGTGCTCCCACTCAAACCACGCGTCGCCCCCCGTGCACCACTCGACGCCGCGCCACTTCCCCGAATTATGCACGCCGTTTTTTTCCCCAAACGACGCCCCGAGCGAGCAACGTCACGAACTCCTCGAGAGAGAGAGAGCTTCAAATGTTTCCCGGCGACGTTCTCAAGCGGCCCTCCCCCTCCCCTTTCCCCCCCCCTTCCTCTCTCCCCCAACCCCATCCTCCCTCCACCCCTTCCCCCCCTCCCCTCACCCCTTCGAGGGCCATCCATTAACGGCGCCATTAATATTAACCTCGGGTTTTGAATGAGCGTCCGCCGCGCAGCAAAAAGGCATTCGCCGCACTCTGCAAGTGGTGGCCCTCCACCGAACGAACAGCGTTACCTCACTTGGCCTTCCCGAATCAAGTGACTGGATTTTATAGTGAAATGTTTCGGGGCAGGACTGAAACGTCCGTCGTCAGTTCTTGCGAATCTTTCACTCCTCTGCATTCTTAAAAACACTTCCGCTACTGGTCATATACAGAAAAGACGTCATTTACTTTCTATCAAATCTGTGGTTTGTATAATCTTTCGGTTTTTTACCCTTGCGTAAAAATGCGAGCTTATCCAGCAGGTGCCAGTTAAATTATTTATTTAGTCAGTAATTTACCAACACAATAAATACACTAGAACGACATTAATACAATAAATGTAAATCACGAATTACATGAATTTTATATCCCTCATGAACAATAACATGTTCTGAGGTAACTGGGAAAAATTAAACATCAGGCAAACTTCAAAATAAAAAAAGTCAATCTTAAGGAGAGCACTCCGTACATATCATATTACAAATAAATCAATACATTACCATTTTTCATAAAGAAGAAAAGAATATAAAATGAAATGAATGCCTCTTGTGTTCGTCATTACATTATTTAAAGCATTTCAGTTTCCTATTTGAACAAATAATCCACTGAATATTACTAAAGTAGCCATTTCTTTAACTTTTTCGAGAATATGTGTTTCTTCGAAACAGAAGATATTTCTATTGGTACCAAATTATAACATTTTGGGGCACAAACTTCATATGAGCGTTTGTAAAACGTGTTTAAGTTACCAATAGTGAGTGGAAGTTAGGGAAGTGGAAGTGACAATGAGTATATTGATCACATTCCTTTTTAAGAGAGCGTAGCTGTAGAAGCAGAGTACAGAGAATACCTGAAGGAATACTTAATTTAAAAAAGTTAGTTCTTTCAGTGTACAGCATCCACACTATTTCACTGAATTAAAATATGAGGAAGTGGGAAAAATAATATCAACGCCGACATGATGCAGTCGAATGGTCTTTAATATTCATCGGAAGCATCAAAAGTAAATCTATATTTCATGATTGACAATTTTTTCTAATAATCAAGAGAATTCTAATGAGCATAAAGAAGTTATTTTTAAGCAAGTTGGTCTTAAACTAAAATGAATGCTCGGTGTGCCCAAGTTACTAGATTACAAACGTTCACCCAGGGATAAGGGGGCTTTTGCAGTGAAATTTAGGCAAATTTCATTGTCCAGAATGTTCCCTGCAGTTATAATGCCCTTGAACCTTAATTTCAACTGGAGTCGTTATACACTCGCATTATTGAAAGGGTGAACAAAATGTAAATCCATAAGTATGATGAAATTCTAGAACAGGTCGTAAGAAATGTTGACATTTAAACAGAAATGTAAAAACTCATCACAGAAAGCAGGTGCTCTATGAACATTTCTCAAATCAGGAAGGGCTTGAGAGAAAAGCTCATTAAATTAGTTCCGTCTTATCCTGGGATTAATGAATTATCTCGTGGAAAATGTTACCGTGCCTCAGGAGGAGGAAAGTGGAAGGTTTCGGCTAACTTGAGAAGAAGTAAGGCAATGGTGGGTGAAGGTAAGACGAGGAAGCCAGATTAAGGCGTTGAGGCAATCTCGGGTGTCATATGACCCCCTCTCCTTTGCTCAACTCCACCTCTTGTCCTCCGGCAATTGATGTTAGTCTCATTGCTGAAGAGGGTCGTCCTCCCATCTCGGTTGCCAAGGCAGAGGCAGAAATTAGGAGCTTAGGAAATTTCAAGGTACCTACTCCACAAAGAAATGAGGTAATTTCCCGCTTAATTGAAAAAATTGCTACATCTGCGTAAAATCACTTTCCAAAAGTGACATAACTCTTTCTATTCGTCAAAACTCCTTTGGAAGAAAAAAAATTAAAATTGCAATTATTCCCCAAATTGTCGTTTTAATGCATTCCCACCCGTTCTAGGTAGTTTAGACTGTACTAGTTTTTTAATTCATCCTATCATTATTATCAACATCTATCGCCACTTGAAATGCCCCGCGTTCATTTGTTTTCACTTAATTTTAAACTTTTTTGAAGCACTTTCACCATAATTCAAAAGCTGGAAATATAACAAAAATGGGAAGAAATGTATTGGCATTATCATAGACCTCAGAGTTTAGGGTATGAAAAACGCCGAATAGAATTTCTTTTGCTCTCTCTCGTAATAAGTTTATTACCGGCGACATTTCGGCATTAATGGTGAAGCTTAATAGCCTAGTGCAAAACGCTCTTCCATCCGTACTATCACTACTCCAGATAGACTGTATGGGATACACAATGATGTAAGGTTATACGAAAACTAAATATTAGATATAATTTTAAGCTGACCGAGCTTTTATTGTAGGTAAAATATTTTTTACTACTCTAAAGTGGAAACAATTTATGTTCGTATGACGTTCACTTTTCCATACAACTCACTCTCTAATGTGCTACGCTTTGATAATTCAATCACTCGGTGGAGAAAAGCGCTCGGGAGATAAAGAGAGATGGTGATCTGGAGCTATTTAAGATTGCACCTGAATTTGGGAGAAGACGTTCTCCAGCATAGATTACCTTAATATAAAGGTTTGCATTAAAGTGCCGCTCCACCCTGTTACATTATCATGGGTTAAGTTAACAGTTTAGGTGAATCACCATACGGTAAATGTCTCATTTTTACAGAATGAAACAAACAAACGGAAACACAATGAGTTATTTTAGTACAGCATCTTGCAAGAATTTTTTGCCAAATTTTTGCATGTTTTAACTTCGAAGTCGGTCGCAGTGATGCATATGATTTAGATGGTAGTACATTTAAAATACTGGGTGGTTTAGCTACAAGCATACCTCTGTATAAGAGGGTGTTTGAAGGCAAAGTAACAGACCAATATAGGACTCAAAAGCCAGAAAATGCGAAAAACATGCAACAAAATATAGTGCTATAAATATAACTGTTGAATAATCATCAGTTGAACCAGTTAACATAGGAAATCAATGCATTTTCCTCCTCAAGGAACAAAATATGAAAACAGATATGTATATTAGCGAACAATATATCATAGTTTCAAAGAGATTAAGGTTGTTTAATTTTTACGCCTTCCTTGCGACGTAATGCCTAAATTGTGGTCTTGCGTTTCTTTAAAGCCATATCGATCCACTTCACCATACTCAATACTTAAAAACCCCTAAATATGGACTTTCTTAGCGTTAAAAGGAGCTGAATAACAATTCATTAACAATGAAAAATATGATTTTCTAAATATATGACTTACTTTCGTTTCTCCTTTTTCGCCCAATATTTATATAGTGACAAAGGATCAAGCACAAGATCTTAAAACTCAAAAGTTTTGAATATGCTGCTCCAGATGTGTTAATACTGACTCCACAACTATCTTATCCCCAAATTGCTACAACACGAGAGTTCCTGACATTCAGTCAGCCATTCAGCTATTCCTGATATTCCGCCAAAGCCACTCAGTATGATAGAAAAATAATAGGCTACCAAAAGTTTGATGGCTTAGAACACCAGCATTATGTGTAGTGCACTAACGATACAGACATTTATACGTTATAGTTTACTTTTTTCAATGAACTGAACTGTTAGGAACCCTGCAATATTCTACGACATTTTTGTATAAAATGAAATAGGGCATTAAATATGAGTATTAATTGAAGGAGCCGCAGGGAAAATGTTCTCTTTAAAAGGAAGGTTTGCATGATTTGTAATTACGTCGAAAGGAACATATATGAAAACTGAAGTTGGCCTACTAAGTAGTAAAGAATTGATTTTTACTTTCGGACGATTCTGGAGGTTCTGCGATCCCGGTAAGCCATTGGCTTAACGGGATCTCAGGGGTCGAACCACCAGAACTTGACAAAAACACCCAATTTAATTTAATTAAACGTTTTAAATTCGTGCAAAGAATAAACGGGTTACTTAAACCCCAAAAATATTCAGGTAAGTAATTAAGAAACAGTGAAATACTCCGCCTTTATGGACGTGAATTACTATATAGTTGAAGAACTACCAAAATAACTAACCTAAGCTCTCATCAACAGCCCTGAGGATGACAGGCATGTCTCCTGTCGAAACATTGGCCATCATAGAGACATTAACCCGGAGGGAAACTGGAGAAGAACTTACCAGAACTAACATATCGCTTTCACAGATTTATGATCCACATAATAGGAGGCCCTCTTTTAATCAAAGTCCCATGCAGGAACTTTGAATCAATCATTTCCATCACTCTGAATCAAAATAAGAAAACGAAATTAACGCCCAGCACACCATTGCACGCGCCATTGACAAGGACCACTGGAAACCACTCGCAAGTGTTCGAATGACATTTTTGTTTCCATCGGTTGGGAACTATTTCACAGCTACACACAGAGTGCGTGTCACATCGAGTAAAGGTGTGGATCCTGTGGTCGTGATGAGGTCTGGCATTGATTGACACTCATTTGTCTCGTCCTTGGCAGCGAGCGCATTGCCGTCACAGCAAACATCATTGAGCTCTCGAAACCTGTGAGACGAAACCGCGCTGGAATCGCATCAACTTGTTAGCGTCGTGGCTTGCCATCGAGAGCTGGAAAGCATTAAATAGCCTGTTTTCCAAATCAAGTGGGTCTATTCAACTACTGTCGAGTGCAAGAAGAATTTATGAGAAGGTCGTTCTGAAATATTCATTGATGACGACGGATTTATTTGCAACAAAATAAATCAAGCATACCACAATCTTTGCTAAACCCTCCCCGGTAGGTCCACATAACTTCATCAAGTCTAATGTCATAATTTAAAGAAACACAGCAGGTCCAAACGTAGTCCTTGTGATATATTTACAATTTTCATAAAGACTCCTGATTGGCTGCCGATCACGTGACGCTCCTTTCCTCTCCGTTTCAAATGGTCTGATGGCATTTGAATGTAGATCCATCAGAGAAATTAAATGTTGGCAGTGTCGTTACGATTTTGCATCGTTTCAGCTGTACGCATATTGGCTGATTATTTTCAATGTTCAAAGACTAGAAGGTGAAAAACTATACCTCCCATGTAAACGCTTCTTAAGAATTTTTTTCTTTAATTATATCTTATTTCAATATTCCCTCCTCAAACTCCGCTCCGCCCTATTTTTTACTCCTGGTTCATACAATAAGGTTTATATAATTGTGTAGTAAAAATGGAAAAGGTTGTAAGCGCCAGAAACTAAAATTTTCTGTATTCAATAAAATAAGTCCTTCTTTCTCCTACGGCCTACGGCCAAATAAGTCTTCCGACTGCTCTACAAACTAGGGAAAAATTTTCTGGCACTCACTAATTCGTCTATCTTATTACGCCTGGCTTGTACTTCGCTTTTCACCGAAAAAGTCATTTTTTTAATTTTTTGGCACTTACATACTTTTCCATTTTTACTACACAATTACTCATGAAAATTCTGTTGAACTACCTTGAAGTGACGCAATAAGCCATGGAAATCGAATGGTATGGCTTATTTACATATATCAATAGAGATGTCTTCAAATTTGTCTTGAAATATTCTACGTTTAGTATTTAAGTTGCTAGTATTTTGGTTCAGCGTGCTCCGACGGGGAAGGTAATTTCGCACGCACTATCTGCCACGTGCAGACAGGGGCAACAACACTCGGATGAATTTAAAGATCACCCCTCAAATTTTGAGTCGAAACCAACGATACTTTACCACGGTGACTTATCGTGAACCGGTGTTTTATCGTAGCAGGCCGTTGCCCGTATTTAAATTGATTCATTTATAAATTGTAGGGTGTATTTGATGTTCTGGTCATATCTTTCAATCTGAGCTTGTCAATATCCGGCATTTCTTATTCGGAACCCGGCAGATTATTTTTCATTCCCCGGAGACACGCAAAAGAGCCATACAAATATCAGGCTTGCTTCAATCAATCCATTCGAATGTTTGTGTTTTAAATGGTTAATGTATGTATTGATGCCCCCACCGTCAATAAAGGATTTCATCATTCGTATATATGGTGTTGCCTGTAACCGTAATATGAAGTATTTACCCAAATTTAAAAGAGCTATAATTTTTTAGTAATTTGATGAAAATCATCTATTATATCTTGGAAGATTATAATGTACACTATCACTTTAACGCTCAAAATAATGTAATAGTTATTAAGAATTCCTCAATCAAGTTTATCCTTGCGTTACCGAAGACTTAGATTCAACAGTAATAAGGTATAATGTTTCTCCGGCGTTCAAGCACTGTTGACCCAGTCCACAAAGACACCTTAGAATGGCAACTGCCATCACCATCATCAGATGTCATCAATTCAAAGATTGATTAGTAGCAGCTCTCCACTACACTCTCTTCTTCGCCAACCGCATCATTTCTACATAATTATTCACTGTGACGTCCTTCATAAATTACCTAATGTTTTCCATTCTTTGTCTTCCTCTGTTATTCTTCCCATTCATTCTTCCATCCAATATTATCTTCGATTGGCAAGAAAGCAGGTGGTTGCAGAAAATCCACAGGGCTGTCAATACCGTCATGATTGGTGGCGAAGACACCCCACGGCTATAACTGTTCGCTAACGATAGCATGGTCAATAAAAAACCGTATATATCTCTTTGAAAACCTGATCTCAGTATAAAAAAACCTACCTATTTAAATATAATTCTACCACATTTTTTCATCTCTCAAGTATCTCAAAGAAATGGAATCATGAGGGTTGTTGCAAATATAATCCAATAAATCTTCGAGGTAGTCGTCGTCTAATTTCAGTCCTCCGCCATTTGTAGACAATTTGGAGAAGCCCTTCTCGCTTGAAAGCTAGCCCATGGGAACCTTCATTTAGGCGGTCCCCTTCACCGCCATTATGGAAATGAATTGGACCTCAACTCATCTCTCGAACAGAAATCGCTCCTCTTGGAGCCGAAGAAGATCGAGGACGCCTTGAGGGAGTGACTAAACTATAAGGACCTATCTGTTTCTCAATACACACCATTAAATTAATCTTAAAAGCACAATTTCAAATGCGGGCATTGAATTAAGTCTGTGCTTTAACCATGATTTCGATACCAGATGCGCTCTTCATCATCCACCCTAGGGTAATCAAACGGACCATTGGTTAACATCATCAGTGGCATACCTTCTCGGGCCTATGCAATTATTCATGTCCTGAGTTGCTTCATTCTCTCACCTCAGTTTTCTCCAAACTTTCTTCACACTTCACTCTCTCCGTCCAGTGTCATAAATCATGCTTAAATGATAGCAGTCGATCGTCAACTTTCATACCAAATAAGGAGAATGCAGAAGACCTTAGTTATTTCCCATTTTATACAATGTTAGCCGTTTCTTCGATTCATGGTCAACTTTTTGGAATATCATTTGAAAATGTAAAGTGTTTCATATTTGTATTCAAAAACATCCTACGTTTTGTATTTATAACCACGGAAACAACATGGCTTTTTTGGATTCTGCCACCAGCTCTGGAGCATGATGAAAACCCAGAAACTTTAAGCCTCATTCTCTCTGTTCTTGGTTCCAAGTTCGACCCAGGCACATGTTCGTCTCCTTTTCAGATAATTTCCAGCTCCAGTTTTTTTTCGAGAACAGGTATGTCTTGTCAAGTTGATTATTCAGCTTTTTTTGCATTATTAATGCGCCAAACTTATAACACCATCTCCACTCTTGTGAGAAGTTTTCAACCGGTTCTTATGTGGCATGCTAAGTTCCCTGCCATCAGTTACGGTGCCCGAGCAATCAAATTTGACTCATTAGTCTGTGTTTCTAAAAATATAAGTTATTACTATAGCCTTCAAACCGAGATGTCAGTCTCACAGACCTATAAGCCCTTAAAAATCCTTATGTCACCCTGTTTCCCTTTTGAATGCCGTCTTGTGATCCTTTCTATCCTTCCTCGTCACTTGGAAGAAACGATACTCCAAAAAGGCAAACATTCTGTGGCCGTTGGAAATACTTTATTTTTAATTTCCCCTGTATCTCTGGTCTAAGTTACCGACATCGCGGTTAATGTACTTTTTTTATTCATTGAGTCATAACGTGAAAATATTTTAGGTATATGTAGCAGTAAAACACTCGGGATCGTTAATCGGGAGATCGTGGTTTGATTCCCGGTCAGATTAAACAATTAATTTTCACCAACTCATGAATTTTCTCATTTCTTAAGTTGCTGAAAAAATCTGAAAATATCTTTAGGAATGCAGTGGTGAACCATATCAAGAAAGTAAAATTACTGGTTCGGATAGGAACAACAATTACGATGATTTTTTTCAGTAAACACTCCAAGAATAACGAAAATAGAATCAGAGCATGATCATAATGAAGTTAGAGACAGTTGGAGGGAAAAAGTATTTGCAGAAAAAATTGCTTTTCGTGAAATGAAAAGAAACAAAATACATCTATCGTGGCGGCAAAACGAATACGAGCTTGTCCCTGAGCTGTAATTTTTGGCTTAATAAATATAATTGTTCCAGAATAGTGAGCTGAAAGTGAAGGCTAAAGTAATAGGTAAAATTCTTCAGCTAGTGTGCTTTTTTATTTGATAATTTACTACTAAGTTTTCCAAAAGCGGTGGAACATAAAAATTAAACATTGAGAATATTAGAATCCATCTATGTTTTAGGTACTGGTTTTTCTATTTCAATTTCTCAATGCTCAGGTTGACTGGGCTACCTATGCTTTCCTCAACTTCGAAGTCAAATTTGGAAAATATTCTACTTTTTCCTAAGGTAGCATCGGACATCTAACCTTTTCGCTTATTACTGGTGAGAAAAAATTAAAAGCTTGTGTACTGCTCCTTGGCTCTCATGATACCAAGTCTCGGGAATTTAAAAAAGCGAAGCGATACCAGTGAACCGCTGGATAGGTAATAAGACTCTTTATTTGTTATTTACGTATGCGCTTCTACATGGGTCGAGAAGTTTGTGACAGTAAATTTACAGCTTCCGTTTCGAAGGAAATGCAATATGAAATTTAAATGCCAAAAATAATTCATGAGCCGAGTAGCAGCGGTGTGCATAGTGAATATAAAATGGAATTAACTGTTTGATGTGCACATTTTCAGTGGTAATGATTCTGACGGTATCGGTTAGTCTATAATGCAGTTAGCAAATAAAAACGTCTAAAACCCTCCCAGTAAGTTTTGAGACTTAGTGAGCCAATTAACCTGATGAATAGGGCTTAAGTACTAGTTAATTTTTGCTCTTTAAGTACTAGCTAGTTTTGCATCTGCGAAAGAGTAGACTGACATATGTAGCACCGTTTAAAAATCCCTAGCAAGATCCCTAGCACCATGAAGGAGGGAGTGTACAAAATCAACTGTACATGTGGGAAAGCCTACGTTGGACAAACATGGAGAGCAATTTCCTACAGAGTGATGGAATACCAGAAAGCGACCGAAAAGAAATAGTTCCGCCTCTCAGCAATAGCCGAGCATGCCTGGTCGGAGCCTGGTCACTCCATATGTTTCGAGGAGACCAAAATTCTGAGCGGGGAGAGCCGATACTTCCCACGGCTTATACGGGAGGCGATCGAAATTGCCAAATTCCCCGGAAATTTCAACAGGTATGATAGCAACAACCTAGCTACATCTTGGAGGAGGGTTTTGGCGCGCAACGAAATGAGAAATGGTGCGAAAAGTGGTTTTTCCGCCATAATTGACAACCAATCACATGCGACCAACTCCGGTATAAAGTCGGACCAAAATGCAGCGCAGATATCTTCGACCTGAAGACGCCTCCTGGACGGGAGGAGAAAATTTGTCAGAAAAACAACGACGCGCCAGATACCCGGAAGAAGATTGGAATATTCATCTAATCGTCGCCGAAAACTCCGAGAGAATACACACAAAAAGTTGATAGTATCACCCTAGCTGCTTCATCTATATAACAAGAAAATGGCCAAGATTACGATGAAATATCAGGGTTCATTTCTTTTTACAATAGTACCAATTTGAAGCGGATACGTTGAACCAAACGTTTTATGTTTGTAGTGGCATAAGAAAAAAGGGAGGAAGGCACTGGAGATATATTGATTGGATAATGCACACTGTCAGAGTAAATACTTCAGCACCCCCTAAAAGTGTGCGAAATTCATGCCAAGGGCCAATTATATCGAAGACCTGGGCGTGCAACGTGTAATAAACGGAGCGGAGCCTCTTCTTCAACGCTTACTATGAAAATGAATGAAAAAAACGAAAGTTTAGAATCTTATTTTTAAAGAAAGATAGTTTAAAGATATATTTTTGCTAGTAGGTGGATTTGAGTTCAGAGTAACCAGAAAGAGAGTATGACTACGGGGCCTAATTTTCTATTCATGTATGTTTGTAACACATGAAAAATAAATAAATCATTCATACTTTTACGATGTCATCTATTTCACTCAGTACTTACAGCTAATATTAGGTGAGGCAGAGCATACTTTAAAGAATAATTAATCAAAGGTGTTACTACTAAGGTTTTGAGAGCGGAAAGTCTAAGACGACTGACTGAATATTAGTTATAAAACATGCATGCAATAACTTCATTAATACATTAGTGAGAAAAACAATGTCTCATATCTGTAACATAATTTACGTAATGTTTTTCACATCTCTTTTTAAGTGCTGAATTGATTTTCCTAAAGCACACTAGCTAGGAACCCATTTTAGTGAACTTAGTAAATCTTAGGTTTACCGTTTACCATTATGCATGAAAAATATTTATGAAGTATATAGCACATATATACACAATGTATAAAGCAAAGTCATAATTTTTTATTTTATCACGACAGTCGTGCTGCCACATATGACCAAATACTTGTTATTGATCTTTTGAATTGCGTTTGATGAGGAATGTTATTCTAATATCATTTTGAGTACAAGGTTTGTAGAACGAAACATTTAAACTTCATTTCTTCATCAGATATCTCATGAGTAAATTTAAGCGAGAAATGCTGCAAAGATATGATGGAGCATATACGACAACAGTTTATTTATTTACTTTGGTTTATTTTGCAGTTAAGTTCATGTACTCCAACATATAACTCCGCGTTTGTAGCTCAATAACAATGCCATAAAGGGTGAGCTTACGATGGTGAGATTCCGTCATGAAAACTCTCAGGCAAGCTATCATTGAAACAGTTGACAGGGAATACCAAACCGTTGTTACAAGTTTCATCACTCACCCCTTTGACGGCAAATATTAACGTTTTGACGGGTGAAGGGTGGCACATGAGGGATCTTCGGAGTCACCTTTATGACTGTTGGCGTTCACAGCTCTCTCTTCAAAGGACCCGGGGGGGGTTCGGGGTTAAGGGGGGGTGAAGACGAGGGTGGGTGGAGAACCGCAGCCCTCCCACCCCCTCGTTTCTGCACCTTAGCTCTTCACTTAATCTGCTGCTACATCATCTGGTCCCAATGTCTTTTTCACCTTCGTCTCCTCATTTGCTTTACCTTTCCTGCTATATAGAATTCCTGGACCCAAGCCATCCTCATCTACGCCACATTTCTTTTCTATGCTTAATCGTTGTGGCCAATTTTGCTAGTAAATTAACTGTATTATACCTTGATTGAATCTATTTAAGTTCCACTGACGCATATTATGGCATGCAAGAATCTGTTTGTTATTTTATTCGTATTTATTTGCAACCCCAAGATTTCTATTGCCCTCATTTATAGCCCTTACAAACTCATTTTCACTACTATCCCTACGTACCATTGTATTCCATTTTCTGCCTCTTTGCAGAAAATAAAGTGTTCTTAAGTGAAGTGCGATTCAACTACTTTTAAACACACATAATTCCGTATTCATTTTCTATGATTGCCAGCACTTGAAAATCGGAAACGCCTTAGTGAAATACCTTAGACAATTAACGTGTGGGAATAGAAGAGGTAAGGTACGCATAGGGAACTCCAAAAATGGTTAACAAAAAATTAGGTGGGAAAGGTGGGAGGGTGTTCATTCCTTATGATTGAAGTTTGACTGGACTGAGAATAAAATCCAGGCCTTCGATTAATAGGTGTCGTAAACTTCTTTCGACTGTAACGATGATCATTTCGGCTGGAAAGCTCAATTCTCGACGTATGAGAAGATCGTCTTTGAACGAATTCGTTTGTATGGCCGATATGGCTCGTTTATTCTATGGCACCTGCGTTCCTTGTGGCACGTGTTCTGTATCATAACCACTGTCAGCGTACATGTGTTACTCTTCCGAAACTCCATCAATATATTTGTTCAAGATCAAAGTGGCACGAACATCAAAGATGTTAGTAAAGATTACCAGCAGAAAATGAAATTTAGGCAATCTACCTCCTGCATCAATACATATAAAGATAAGAAAAATCGATCTCACCATTGGAAATATTTTGGCTCTGAACACTATAAAAATTAGAAAGGATAATCCCTGTTTCATGTTAACCATGACTGTGTTATCTATTCGATTTGTTTTTTAATCATCTCAAGGCCGTAATATAAACACCTATGAATGGAAAATGATGAAAAGTATTTATTTGTCTGGCTGTTATATTATTTGCGTTTATTAGTAGCTTCATTTTCTCCCATTTCGCTCAAATATATGTTTTACTCTTTGGTGTTTCCGCCACCTCAGCGCTGCTATTCCCGATGAGCAACTGCTCGGCGTCTCTCTTGTATTTTAGTTTACTAATGATCGACTATTTTTCTGTATAGATACTAAAATATTTTCCTTTTTTGCAACCCAGTGCTCCTTATATTTTTTTTTTACTTTCAAAATGATATTTATAGTAATTGAGTACGCTAAATGTCTCTGAATGTCTTTTGATTCAGTTATTTTGAGAAATTATTTCAGCACCTGTTCAAAATATAGGCTAGTATGTACTGCCATCAATATCTTTCCTCTTGACATTTCCTTCAAATAAATGACAATATGCATAGATGATTTGTTGTTAGCAAATTATTACCCTATATGTTTATATTAATAAAAAAGGAATATATTTTTGAGCCAAGGTTGCCATTATCAGTCCTTAGAATTATTTATTAAGTCGAGTAGTTTCATGTTCTTAATTGAGGCCGGGGGAAACGTAAATCTAAGGGTGGTTATTTTTGGGATATGAGTGGCTTCTGGTGCTAGTAAGAGGTTTTAAGCGCATTTTTTTCTAATAAATTAACTCGTTTAAGAATTCGCGGTCTTTGGGTGTAACTTATTCTCGTGAGTAATTTTGAAGTTGAGCTCATTATCTTTGCATTCGAGTGTCAAACAGCGTTGAAATTGATTGGTCCTTAATGAAATATTAGTCAGCTGTGCGGAGTTATACATTTACTGGAGGCCAAACGACGACAAATGCTATCCATCGACAACCCTTGCGCGGAATAATGTTTACTTGACAAACTGCTATTTAACCAAGTTATTGGTGGGATTCAATGCTGTAAAGTTTCTGTCAACTGTGGATGATGCTACGAGTAAGCACTGTCAGATTAAAGACCAACGATAGTAGATATATTTCTTTCCTTCTTCTTCATAATCAATAGAAATGTTATCACTAAAAGAACCCTCTATTACAACGCATAATGTTTTCCTGATTACGGCAAAAATAAATTCTGGTAAATTCACCTCAAGATACATACAGGTACACACTAGCGCCCACATGATGGCTATTTGATGGCTAATTATGAACGGTGTTTACAAAAATTTCTTCCCTCAGAATATAATAAAATATCTGTGATGGCTGTATTCCTTATTAAGTTATATAAAAAATGTAATCAGTACTCGAATTATGCCAGGATATTGGTTATTGTTCATGAGTAAAACGCTTTAATCGCGAAACTTAATTTACTCGGCCCCTTAATTACTCTCGTATAATTGCGGTCACAAGTGCGCTGTCTCTGATTATGTACGGAAAAAGAGAAATTTTGACCACCAAATAATTTTGAAAGAGTCTCATTCACCCAAACCTTGCCGCTGCAACGCCGGCATAAATCGATCGTTTGTAATTTCGTCTTGTTAATAGTTCGCGGTGACAAGGAGAGGAAATGAGACATTAATTAATTCTGTGGCATCCAATATTAACACAATCATGCGTTGTTAAGTGCTCTCAATTATTACGTTACACTTATAAATGAACCGCAGTGATAGTGGCAGTAAGCGATGGGGATTGATTCAAAGCGGCTTGAGGCATAATGATACATATTTATGGAATGCAGTTGAAATTCCGTAACTCGGACTACTGCAAATCGAATTTCCGATAATTCGAAAGTAATATTGCTCTTTGTACGTAACCGTTTTGTAACTCGTAATTTCTTCAATTCGAAGTTTTTTTTTCAGTTCAGAGGTTATTTCGATTTATCAAAGTTTCAATGCATGTTGTAGGAGATGTAATGCAAAATAATTGACATGAAGTAGAGCTTTTCAGGCATATTTTCACCGTAATATATTCTTTCATCGTGTTCGCTGCCTTCTTGACTGACCGGCCTCAGTTAGATGCGCGCTTTGATGTGTCCTTGCTGGACCTTGGATTCGTGGGGAGTAATTCAAAAGACGTCGCACAGTGGGCTGAAATCGTAAAAAGCTGGCCAAAAATGATTTTTTTCACTTTTAATTTTGGAAAAACCTATGATATTTTCTTATTATAGAATAATCATTGAACAAATTCCTGAAAGAATTTTATTTTTAAGTAATTTTTTTAGATCAGGACACGTCTGTAAAGTTAATATAAATTGATCACAAAAAAGTTTCCCGTTTTTTTTGAGAAAATTGACGGCAGTATTTTGCTACAGTTGCATTTCGTTTGAAGATACCTAAATTTAAAGCATACCATAGTAAAAATGAATACTTTTAAAATTCATTAGAGTGAAAATATTAATTATATTGATAGTTTTTATTGCTTTTTATTAAACAATTAAAATGCCCTATTTTTCACTAATTTTTAACACATTGTAGAGAAAAACTTTATGTTTTTCACCTTCTGACGCTCAAATTTTTACACCACATTATAAAACAAAGTGTCAACTTTAATTTTCCAAAGAAAAATCCTGCCCCAACTTGCCCCCCCACCTCTCCTATCAAGTTATGTGCGTGAGGGTCCAACCGCCCAACGCGTCGCGACGCGGTGATTAGATGCGGACATTTGTTCAGACTTAGTTATAGTTGAGGATAATTCGCTAAAAGTGTGACGGCATAACGATTTTATTCACTTTTTAACATAATAAATTCTATATGTCTTATTTTTCCTATTTTTCAATGTGCACATTACAATTTTATTCACAAGATATACATTACGGACTAGACGATTGCGCCGGCAAGTGAGAAGCTTGTCTCGGGAAGCGGGCAGCTGCAAGGAAATATTTTCTAATTTTTGGAAAACCCATTTCTTACCGCTATGAACTCGCATATTTTGCTATCCTCACTCTCCTTGGCCTTTTATAGCTCCCATCAGCTCAAACATGGGAAAGGGCACAAGAGTGGCGGCGCGCCGACGCAGCAGGCACCCTGCCGACCGCGTTAATCCCTTTTGTGCCCGTACACCCTTCCTCAGCCTTACGACTGCTTTCTAGCGTTTAAGAAGTTTGGTCCTCGACACATAGCTATCCGTTTGTAAAAATGCCGCTTTTTGCTTTATTGCCTCGTCCTATGAAGGGGTTTAGCACTTATGAGGCTCGCTACTCTTCGACATCTGCACGGACGTTTTCTTCGAAGTAGTTCGCACGGGGTTTCCACAAATGCTTCTTTCCAATTGGTTGAAAAATATTCTCCTTCACGATTTACCGAAAAATATCAGTCACCTTTTCCTCGTGAGTGCGAAAGGATCTCAGTGCTTGTGCTACGGAAGCGAAGAACCAAGGTTTATTTTCCATAGAGCGTATAAAATTTCAGCGTTGTGGCCGAACTACTACCAGTGGACGATATCACGATACGATAAAGAGGTATGTTTTCCAAGATAAATATCTCACTGATTGTGTGTGCATGATGCTGGAAATTTTATTCTAATTTCGATTTTCTTCTCCGGTGATTCAGATTGTTGATATTTTGGGAGGAGAAAAAATGGAGCGCGTGAAAGTAACCCGCAAAGAACTACATGACGTCATTGTTAATGGAAGAGGAAATTCGTTATCATCAAAACATAAATTAGCCCTTCAATATGTTATCAAAAAGTTAAACTTGCGGCAAGACGTGAAGACGAAGAAAACTCTTAAGGACATCATGGATAAATACTTTTTCAATAGGTATTTCCAGAAATGGGATAAATGCAAGAGAACTAGCGACAGGTTTGAAAAAAAATGTCGATGTTGGTTAGAGAAGGATATACCGTTCCCAGCAGACATGCATAAATATATCCTTGAGACTCCTTGCTCAGGTTGGTAGCTATTATTGTTTAAGGTATCCGTATTGACTTTACTTTCCCCGAAGGAGATTTAATTTCACTATTGCTATTTAATTCCAGGTTCTTCTGGGTTAAGCGGGAAGGGGAGGCCGGAGAAAGACTTTGAGAGGTCTAGTGATAGGACTAAGAGAAGAAAAGTGACTGATTTGAGGGAGAAAGCATCAGCAGCAGAGCTATCGCTAGCCACATCTATGACACTACGTTCGCAAGGGAATGATGCGGCAGCGAAGATAATTACGGAAATGACCACAACCACGCCAACTCGAGGGAAACGGATGTTAGAGAAATGGAGGTCAATACCTACACCTCAAAATGAACTAACGCCAGAAGAAGCTCTTTCGCTGATTGTTGATTGCAATTTAACAAAATTTCAATATCAAATTATTCGCCAAACTGCCAAGAAATGCGGCCACCAGCTTTATCCTAGTTACGAAAGGGTTAGAGAACAAAAAAATTCTTCATACCCTCAAGGGATATCAGTGGGAGAAAAAAAATGTGAGGTGGATCTTCAAGAGCTTCTGAACCACACAGCATCTCGCATTATAGCATCAATGCCAACATTCAGTGATGATCGCGGGGTCGTCAACCTTTCCCTTGTATGTAAATGGGGGTTCGATGGGAGCTCAGGGTACTCTCCATACAAGCAGATATGGGGAGATCCACATGCCAGTGACGATAGCCTATTCGCGACATCTGTTGTACCTCTTCGTCTGCTGGATGATGTGACAGGTAAGTGAAGAAGAAATAAACATTCTAGACCTTAAAATTGTCAACTAAATATCTATTTAATTTATCATTTTAATTTCCATTATTCATATAGGTGAAGCAGTCTGGTCAAATCCACGACCATCGTCAACGAGGTTTTGTCGGCCCATTCGGCTTCAATGGATTCGAGAAACTGCTGAAGTAGCGAAGGAGGAGGAACGCTACGTAAGCAAATTGATTAGGAGGCTTCAAAGTTTAAAGATCGGAAGCATCACCGTGAAATATAGTATGCATCTCACAATGATAGATGGAAAGGTAAGTGCTTTTTTTATTTTTATTTTATTTATTTTAACTTATTCTTAGAAAAGCTCTGATTGTTTAAGTAATACATTCCCGAAATTCCTTATGCGTTACAGGTTTGCAGTGCTTTGTCTAAAACTAGTACTTTAAAATGCTACGTATGTGGCGCTAAAATTTCAGAAATGAACGACCTCAAGAGAATGAAGGACAGGCAGGTTGACGAATCGAAGTACTCTTTTGGGCTGTCTCCACTCCACTGCTATATTCGGTTTTTTGAATGCCTACTGCGAGTCTCTTATCGCTTGAGCGTAAAAAAATGGAGGGTAAGCAGAAAATGTTGGTTGTTGAATAGGTATGTTTTCTCTCTTATTGGAATGCTATTAGGCATACTATAACTTTGTGATTCCTTTTTAGACCAAAGCAACCGAATTAGAATGGAGAAAGAAGGAGATCCAAGATTCCTTTAAAAGAAAAATGGGGCTATTAATTGACATTCCAAAGCCTGGTCATGGGACGACTAATGATGGGAACACTGCCCGGCGTTTTTTTTCTGATCCTAAGCTAACATCAGAAATTACCGGTATGTTGACCATCAACAACTCATAGTATATAAATGTTTATTTACATTCCCAAATTTGACATGAATATTTAGATTTTTTTAGAAAGAAGTATTTAGTGAGGATTTTAATTCTTTTTCAAATAGGCATTAACGAGGAACTCATCTCAAGGTTTGCCTCAATTTTAAAAGCTCTGTCATCTGGACTTGAGATAGATTACGGCAATTTCAGCGAGTACTGCTCAGAAACTGCTTCCCTATTTGTGGATTTGTACCCGTGGTACTACATGCCGCCCACGGTGCACAAGGTGCTGTTTCATGGAGCATCAATTGCAAAGGCAGCAGTGCTTCCAATTGGCCAGCTTTCGGAGGAAGCCTTGGAATCTCGCCACAAAGATATTAGGAGATACCGAGCACACCACACGCGAAAAATTTCGCGTTTAGTTGAAATGGAAGATCTTTTCCGAAGGCTACTCCTTACTTCGGATCCTCTGATATCCAATAGTTTTGTATGTAAAAATGTTAAAAGAAATATTTCTAAGGAAATACGAAACTTACTTGTATTGGAGGAGCCGACTTCAGATGAGGACAGCGACGATTGGGAAGCCGATGAAAACTGATAGTGGGCTGGTGAATTTATTCTTTGTTATCTCATGCTTATATATTTATGTAATTTTATTATTGTTCATATTAAATTTTATGTTGTATGCTTTTAATAACATTTTTCAGAATATAAAATGTTTTCGAGGTGATTTCTTGTGTGTGTTCTCTTAGAAAAATGTTGACACAAAGTTCAACTGCTAATTATCTATATAATTAATAATGTTTAAAAAATAATTTTTCATATGAAGTTTTATTTAAATAATTAAATTTTATTTTAAAGTACTTACATTTTTATTGCAAACTAGTAATTCCAATAAAATTTTCCCTCTCTACTGAAGCGGTCTAACTAGTCCATTTTAGGATATTTTTTAATCTTCGCGAATTTGTTTTAAAAAACTCCCCGGATCAATTTTTCGGCAAAATGTCATTATAATCATGTTATACAGTCTAAACAAAAATAATTGGAAAGATTTCATCGAGCTACTTATAAAAATATGGAAGATATGATTTTTGACCAGCTTTTTTCGATTTCAGCCCACTGTGCGTCGTGGCGTCTTAGAATCTTCAAAGTATTACTTTAAAAGGACTTGAACTATTTCTCGGTAGAAAGCAAATAATTTGTTCATTCTATAACATCAACATTCATCTAAGCTCTTATTCTAGAGCAAAACAAGTAATGGTTTCAGTTAATAATTTTGAGTGAAACAGTGACGTTGAACTAGGTGGGAGGAAAAAAACGACAAGTCTTAACTGCCTGTACGCAAAACTTGTTCTTCTAGATCGCTGCTATCAAGTTGCCCGTTTTATCGACTACCGTAATCTTTCATCACGACAATTTTACTTCAAATCGGGTAATAACTCATTCTCATGATTCTCACCATTCCAGTTGCTTTCGCTCTTCTCTGCGGCATTAAATACGAGATTGGTGCTCGTGGAGAAAATTTCATAGATGGAAGAAAAGGAGCATCGACGGAATTATTTATATAATGCTTCAGGAAGCGTGTTTACAAGAAACTCACCTGGACCAGCATTCAGGGGCTTCCCAGAGAAGCGACACGATGAAAATCTGCCTGAGTAAACCGCTCAAATACTCCATGCCTTCAATCTGAGGCGGGTCGGCATTCCAAGGATGAACTTCGGAACAGTTCAGTAAAGGCGTGTTCATAAAATTATCCGATTTTTCCCAGCAAAACTGTAAAAAAGTGAAAAATTACCTACTGCGGATTTTTGCCGAAAGGGCTATTACCGAAGGTGGGTAACTGTTTCAAAAGAAATTAATCTTCCACGAATCAAAAAATCACGATAATGTTCATAAATATATAGCTTATTGGTTGAAGAGTTTAATTGTTGGAAATTCAGTAAAATATAATAACACTTTGAATTTTTCACCCTACTTTTAATCCTACCTCAACGTCATTTTCAAGAGGAGAATCTTAATTTTTTCTCCTCTTGAAAATGACGTGAAAACGTCGAAACCGGTTGAGGTAGCATTAAAAGCAGTGTGGAAAATACAGTGTTTTCTTTTATTAATGTATACCTTTATAAATTAAGAGCAGTTAGTGTTGAAAAAATTGAAATGATATTGTTAAGTGCATGCTAATATTGGATGAGCACGGTGAGGACGGCACTCTTATTGTCCACGCCGATTGCGATCGTCCGCAGCATAGTGTGTGATTGACATCAAAGAGATCCAAGTATTCACCTCGGTACATTATCTACGCTGCAGATTTTATTTTGCTGGGATAAACCTACTTTCAGATGACGATTTTTTTCTAGACGGTTCGAAAATGACCCCATCGCTTTTGAAATAGTATTTAATGTTATTTTAATACGTTAGTGCCTGAGGGGTTATATTCACTTAATTTCATTATTCACTTAATTGCTTTTCAGGAATTACACATTTCTGTGCTTGGCCTCAAGTACTGGCGGTGATCTCAAAAAGAGAAAAAAACGGGTGCCACGTGACGTCTTTCTTTTATTTTTTGCCCGAGGACCGTGTAACAACTTGCTTCATAAATTCTACACCATTTACGTTAGTGCCACCAAGGTTTCGTAATATTTCAATCACATTTGTTCCAAGGGTATGGTTTGGGAGTTCACGCAGTTAACTAAGAGGCATGCGTCCAAATCGAGTACTGATTAAACCGGAAGAAACTCTCTTCCATTCCCGTGGCAGAGGGAAGATTGTTAGTGGCGAGAAAGAAACGAGAGAATTAAGCTGAGATGGTGCAGTGAGAGACGACCGAGGAACCGCCTGCTTAATAAAATTCTGAATCGCGCAATTTAATCTTTTTGGGCAAGCACGGTTACGAATAAGTCAAGCGTGCCGCCCAAGAAATTACGTTTCCCCTCGGCGTCCCCCGGCGTCCTTTCGTCTTGTGCCTCGTAATTCGTACTGCTGCGTGGGTATGAGGTGGGAGGCCGGGGGGAAGACCGGGGGGGGGGGGAAGTCTGGGGGGTGGGAGGTTTTGAGCCCGAAATAACGAATTAGCCGGACTCTCTCATTCGGATTTTTTTCGGCGAAAGCCTTCTTGACGGTGCTCACCTTTTTCACTCTTGTGCCTCCAACATATTATGAGATTCTCTTCCCTAGGTTCGCCGCATAACTTAGTTCCTTTGCAACATAATCAACAATCTTCCCACCTCTAAGTTATTTTTGCATAAATTCAGCATTGGGAGCCCCTCAGAAATTGAGATCATAACTAACTTCTAATAAAGGAAATCCATGCAGTAAAACAAATTATCTCATTGAAGGAAACCAGGTTTATGAGGTTGGTTAGCTAGTTACAGAACTAAGCTTTCTTCGTAATTAGCCTATTTTTCCGATTTTCAATGAAACTGAATTCAGAACTTAATAACCGTTTATATAATGCACCCAACTATGTTTCTAGTGATTTCCAATGAAGCCCAAGATAGGTTGCAATACCATTTCTATCCAACATCGCTTTTGACTCTACCGAATTCCCGAGGTTCTTATGTTTTGTTGATTTAGACATTCAAATACATTTTGAGCATCGTATTCTAATGTCAATTCTTCGATGTTCATGTAGAATATATGCCGCAAATACTGCACCCTTAGGCATATTAATCATTCTGTTTATTTATTAAGCAGATGCTATTCCAAAATATGTAAAGACTCCAAAGAATATACTTAAGGAAAGACCTACTAAGTATTAGGCCATATTGCAGTGTACATGCACATCCACACATTTTAAAATAACTAAATACTATTAATTATCTATTTAATTGTACCTAGATTTGTCTTCCGTTTCATTTCATTAATATTTTCAGTATATCCCATTCAGTATAACTGAGTCCTCATAAAAACAGTGAACAGTGGGATGCATCATCCCACCTCCTTCCTTCCTTCTAGAAATAGAAATATCCTTCTTCCTCTCAGGAAGATGGATATTTCTATTTATTCTTGTACTGTAATTATATAATTCACAGTTTACACTCATAATCTCATCAAAGTATTTAGATATTAAACTACTGTTAACATGCTTAATTTATATCCATCCATGGAAGAGAGAGATCAATCCGTTTGAAATTTTTACAATTAATTTTTAGAGAAAAGGATATGAAATAACATTTCAATTTAGTATTGTTGTGGTAGAAATGGTCTTTGCTCAACGTTATTTTAGGATTTTGTCGAAGTGTGACCTCACGGTAAAGTAAGATATGGCCACATAATGTATTTTGACTCACTTTTTCACTTAGAGGGGTCCAGTTTCGGGATTTGTCTCTCCCTTTGTCAGATTTGAATTAGTCAAATGCAGTTTTAATGAATATTCATAGACTTTCAAAGATATAGAGGTACAAAATAAAAAATACTAGATACAAAATAAAATGCCAGGTTTATGACATTATTATTGAATTCATTTTGCGTTAAAATATTGCGTTTTTGAATGTTTTCATTTCATTACAAAAGGCTGATATTTTCATAATTCTTTCTACGACATGGAACTTAGTTAGGTTAGATTCCCTAAAGAGCACTACATGCCATCGCGCTCTATCACCTTTTGAACTGTTCAAAATCAGACACTCGAGTTGTAGCGTCTTGTGATATTAGACAAACAGGGCCTTTAGAGTAATCTGAAAACAAAAGCGTTTTTAAGTTTTGCGCTCAGATCTCCGTTAATTTTCTAAAATAGATGTACTTAACTCTTAGTAGATTGTTGACTCTTTAAACGATGAAGGTTCTGATAGGGTTTAAAATGTGTGGAAACGCTGTGTCTCACTGTATTGCGCATACTCCGCAAGGATTGGATCACCAAGAGGTAGTTTTCGAAACCCAATTTGAGGAAGCAAAAAGAACAGAATTCATAATGCAAGACTGTTCAGGAGGCTTTTTTTATCAATTAAAAGCTGCAGTGAACCACTTCGTAAAAAAAAAATCGTTTCATGTAAAATAAATGAAATAATCCATCGCTTACCTGGTAATAGAAATATTTTTGAGCATTTAAGTTGGTTGCATTTTAATCATTAAATTAAATACATAGACTGCTGGATGGACGGGATTTAATACTATTTTTTGTCACACGTTGAGAAGCAAACAAAGGTAGCTTTGATGGATGTAACCTAGTGGTAATGATGTTAGCTGAGTTATCCTTGTTTTTATCATAAATATATCTCATTTTATGGCAAATGCTGCCTATGAACAGCAATACTAAGCGATTAACATTTACACGTACATGTCTGCCAGCGTTGATAGTTTTATCCTATCTAGGAACACTCTGTAATATCGAGCGATGTCTCACTACATGACGTGCGTCTGGGGCTGAGATTACCTGGCACGTAATCCCATGAGATTGGAAAGTCTGGGACCAAAAGTTCCTGGGAACGTGAAGGCGTGGAAATCAAATTTCGCCCGGGTGAAAGGTCGTGGAGTTGGTGTGGCCGGCCTCCGTCGTCTCGCCTTGGGGCAAGAAATATGAAGGCCCAGCAAGTTTTAGTATTGAATATAACATGGAGCAGTTAATCTTCTTAATCGCTTTAGAAATTTAAACCAATCTAAAATTTTTAATTTTCAAACTCTATTTCAATGACCTTTTTAATAACTCAATATGATCGCCGATACGACACGTAATGGTGTTTGATCATCAAGCATTACCTATATATATCAGAATGGGTTCATCTGGTATGCTCACGTCTGGAGTAGGTTGTAGAACTAACAGGAAAATGATTTCATATGTGCTATAGAACATTGAATCTAGGGACATTACCATTTTGAGTACTAACTCGCATAGTAAGAAATGTGCTGAAGGGAATAAAAGTGCACTGTTGTCTATGAGATGATGTTGAGGCCATATTTATTTTTAACTAGTCATTAGAAGATCAGGAAGCATACATAAACTGGAAAATGCTTAAATGTGTTTACCTTTTTCCTTGCATTTGCGTCACGGGATGTACCTATAGCACAGATAAAAGATTTTAGGCTATTCTTAGACATTATGTACCTATAGTACATTTGTTGGTAAGCATACGTTGCTGCAACGCAATGAATTCGGACATAGGACGTGACACGACTTCAGCTGTTAGTCAGATATACTTCGAAACTCTTCTCTAGCTGCCATCCACCATGTATTCTATTCTATGATTGCGGAAATGTTATCCTTAAAGTCTCCGCTAACTTCGCCATACTTTTCCTTCCTTTGTATCCCTGCATGTGGGACACAAGGATGAGAACGAAAACGCGGGTTTGTTGTGGACTTATCATGATCGTGCAGTTTTTTTAGACAAAAATAACCCAAAGTAAATTCATGAAAGCTGTTCAAAACCCAGGAATATGAAATGAAATCGTTCGGCTGGTTATTTGAGAAAGCAACCGACAGCAGAGGCCAATGGTGCCAAAGAGAAAGATGGGCGGAATGGTTACTCAATGATTATTTGAGGAGTGGAAGAAAGTTCAGAGGAAAACTGAAATTCGGATTTAGATTGCTCTGATCAAAAGGCTCCGAGGAAACCCTTGTGTTGCGCTCCCTCTGACGGATTGCTGTACTCCTCCCACGTAGGGAACGGGATTCCGCTGGATGACTGACCCGGGTTCAAATCCCTTTCTTGGATTTGAACCCGGGTTATCGGGATTGGAAGCAAGTACTTTAGCTACCAAATCAACCCGACCGGTTCTTGATATTTTATGGAGATATTTCACGAAGTGGATAAATGTAAAATGATTGTAAGTTACTTCTACAATGCGACGCTTAATACTCTTCCTTTTGACTCGTTCCGAATGGATCCTCGAGAGAGAGGAATGCCCTCAGAAGCAACCATGTCATGGCGGAATGCTCAAAACTACAAGCAACCCTCATAAGCAACTTATAATAGATATAATATATTATGTAACACAGGTTGCTTCAATGGTTATCCCTGTATCCGAATACATCCACAAACATGTGTAACCTTGTGCTATAGTATCGCAAAAGAAAGTATAATATGTAAATACAGGTTGCTTCCAAGGCCATCCCTGTATATCCGAATGAGACTGCTAACAATAATTAATATTTTTAAGTGTAGCGTTTGACATCACAGTTTGCTTTCAACGCTATACCTGTACATCCTAATGAGACTTTTTTGTAAAAATAGGTTGCTTTTCCGAGGATACCCATTGGTCTTTTTGCGCATTCTGCCATGCCAGTTTGCTTCTGAGGGTTGCTTGCCATTTTGTGCATTCCACCATGACAGGTTGCTTCTGAGGTTATCCCTCTCTCCATTCTCAAAAACTCCTTCCTTACATTGCATGCTTCATTTCGTAGGACGTTGATGATTTTATATTTTTTAAAGAATTTCACCATAGTTGAGCACCAATTTGAACCCACGTAACGCTGTTCTTAACTCCATGGTATCCCTGTTGTTTTCGCTCAAGAAATGTGAAGAAGCGTCTCAGAGACCCTACAGCTGGTGTTCCAACGCAGAGTGAATTAAGTCAGTATTTCCCCCAGGGTTGTTTGTTGGCATTCGTTGTGTTCCCAGGGGCTCAAGGAGGCTGGTTGGCGGATGCCACGGTGCCTTGAGTGGGAAATACGATTTGGAGGCAACCCGTCATCTGAGTAAGCCACTCTTTTACATTGAGCGGTAATCTGTTTTCCTCCAAGGGCTTGGAATGGGGGAAAAAAGCACGCACACCAAAGGATTAAGCGTGGAATTGGACGTGGTTGCATTTTCTTTCCCGTTCCTTGCCACATGCTGTTGCAAAGTCTGCCTAGGCGCCGATAAAGCGACTTTGATCTCTTTCCAACGTCAACAAAAAGGTATTAAATGGTTTTGAATTGAATACAGACGTATGGCGTTCCCTTGGCTGAGCATTGCCAGGCTTTCTGGCTTTTACGTGTAATTCATGCTCAGCCTTCGCCAACTTCCTAGCAAGAGCGTTGCAAGGCAGTTTCTTATAAATTGTGAGAATAATTCAAGATAAGAAGTAGTTTTCTCTGATCAAAGCTATTTTTAATTTTACTGTGATTTTCAGCACAGGTGTTGGCATTTCAAATTAGTTGAGCATACTTCGTGTTAATGATAAATGAATACTTCGTTCCTGCCGGCGATGCATTATATGTAAACTTTTCCGATAACTTAGCCAAATAAATCATAGAAAAGTTACGGGCTGAAAAGTATGACTGCCATTAACTCTGTCACTTATATGTTCAACGTAAAGCAATAGCTTTTTTTCTAGATACGCAGCATAAAATTTACATGATCAGATATCCTTTTGATTTGGTAGTAAGAAAAGTCGATGCTCGACGGCTGATGTATTATCACTTGAGCTGAACCCCGATTACAGCGAATATATATTTTAAAGAATGATGCGAATGTTTCCTCAGCTCCAATTCTTTTACTGAATCCAATAAGTAACAAAAAGGTAAATAAAGAAAACTTTGTCATAGGAACATTCACTGATTTCATTCATCAAATATTTCTTATTCATAGTTAAGTCACATGAGCTTGAGGAACTAAGTTTTACATTCTTCCTGCTGCACTGTAAAGCCCCTTGAGTATATATTTGTGATAAAGCCAACGTAATGAACTGCAACAATGACTATGGACCAGGCCATTAGTCCCTGTGAGGGATATTCTGGCTAGAGAGACATGTGGCAGCAGGAAATCATCCGCTTATTAACGCTTGGTTCACCCTCATTGACCTCTTATTCACCTTTGATGACTGCTATCAAGTTTTGCTATACCAACCCTGACGAAGCAGCCGCACAAGATATCGCGTTGTAATTCCATTGTGAGTAAGTTGTAAACGTGCTGTAACAGGCCTCCAACAATTCCACAACGTTGTCACGATGCAATTTATTTATAACTTATTTCCAACGTTCTTGCACGACATTCGTAACGTGACAATGCGCGTTGTAAAGATGTAGTGAGATCGTCATTGTAATGGGCATGTGTCCACTCTACACAACGCTGAAACAACGCTATACCAATGCTACTATGCGTGTGGTAGGTCTGTAGTTAAACGGTGTTGCAACGCACGTTCTCGCGCAGCCGGTTATGAATTCGTTACACGGCAAAGTGCGTTGTAGAGATGTTGTGAGATCGTCATTGCATCGGGCATGCGTCCACTCTCAACAACGTTGATACAACGCGAAGTCAATAGGGCTATGCGAGTTATAGGTATGAAGTGAAAACGTTCTTAACGTAAAAAATGAAAAAAATCTTGTTTATTCTCAGTAATATTGCATTAATATTCATAATATGTGGCAATTAGGTATCAATTAATGAATACCGTGTTGTAATGGTATTTCCTCAGACTATCACGGAATTGCATTTAAAAATTAGTTCTCGAAGTTAAATTAAGCCACGGAAGTGACCTCATATATGACACTTTCTTGACAAGAATTATTTGAATATGGGTACGAGAATATGCGCGTAGAACCGTAGGGCAACTGATCGTGCGAGATAGTTGCGCGTAGAACCATAGGGCCACTGAACATGCGAAATAGATTCAATGTCGTTAGGTAGATACAAGGTAGGATAATACTAATGCATGCCATCGTAATAGGAACATTCATATTTTTCAAGTGTAAATTTTAATTTTTTTGAGAGGGCACAGAAATAAGGTTACAACGTGCCCACAACGGGCATGAGGATGGCAACGTGGCTATAACGTATTTTCAACGCGATTCTTCGAGCACAGAATTAGGGTTTCAACGTGCCCACAACGGACATACACGAGGATGGCAACGCGGCTATAACGCGTGTACTACGCGATTCTTTGCGTACATAAGCAAGGCCACTACACGATAACTACACGATTGTAACATGCTCCCTCCCACGCACAAAACGGTATCACGATGGGATAACAACGCATCATCCACGCGATTCACAACTGACTATGTCCAAATTTTACAAGGTTACAACGTGGTATTCGAGGCAACTGTAACAAACTTTCAACGAGTTTACATTACAGCATAGCGCGTGATGAGCAATGTACTTGAAACGTACTTCCATCGTCAGGGTACACGTAGCTTAACACGTTATCTCCTATCCAATATCTTAACAAGAGAATGGATAGGAGTTAACCTGGTGTATAGTTGATCCTTCCTTTCTCTCTCCTCTTAGGTACCATTCTCAAACGACCAATGGACGGGAATCGGGTTGGTGAGGTGGCTAGTAGCTGACGTGGCATCCCATCCCGAGAGCCCGGGTTCGAGTCTTTGAAGAGGCTGAGAAATGCCAGGGGCATTCTCGATCTCTACCTGCGAACTACATGGGGGGCAGTTAGAGTGCAGTAATCCGTTCGTCAGATGGGACGTTAAACTGATCCTCTTGGCGCCTGACGTGCCGAGAGTGTGATAAGCCGGGTACGCCTCTACTTTTCCTCCATTCTCCAAAAAATCCTTCCCTTACCAACCTACTCACCTGCACCCAGTGGCGTATGCAACCTGACGTGTCGCTCGTCTCCCCAAATAACCAAACGTGTGGTCAGTGAGGAAACTAACATCTATTTTCCTCAGTTTATTCTAAAAATATCATTGGAATCAGAGACGTGGTAGTCTGAAAACTGGCCGGGCAAGGCAAAGGTCTACGGTTCAACATTCGGATCAGGGGAACTCTTTTTTACTCCCTTTGTATTAGTTCACACTGTCTGTCAGCTTGTCTGTGTCCGTGCAAACCCATTGGAGCGTAAGGTGTGGTGTTCGATTCCCTGCTAGGGAAATTATTTTTCTTATTTTTTTCATGCCGTTTTCACTTGCATCTAAAGAAATTTTGTTTTTTTCATCGCATTACCCTCTGAACCTTTTTTTGCAATATTTTGCTCGCTAATTATTCATTAATGACGGCGATCAAAGCTAGCACTTAGCCCTTGGACGTTGTGGGAGATGGACCGTGGTGAGCCAACAACTGTTATTATCGCTATTGAATGTTCAACAATGAATATAAATGTCATATTGAATTACTAATGTTCCTAATGGTTGTCGAATGTCTGAATTATTTGCCTGTTAAGTCTCGGAAACAGCATGGAAATATTTGACCATGGGTTTCTTCCTCTATCATGCGTGCCTTAGAGGAATGTACACCACAGTAAAATGTCCAATATTCATAGATTTAATCAAAGGCCACCATTGTTCAACAGCACGTGAGCGCACGTAGTCTCAATCGAGCGACACCTTCTGGCGAAAACGACTCTTCTGCTGCGTCGTTTCCTCCGGATTAGCCGACTCATCCTCTCGCCTCATCCTTGAGGCGTGCTCATCGATGGAGCGCCTCAGGATGGAGCGCTCACCAGCTGTGAGTAGCCATCATTTCTCTCCTACTCCAACCCTTCTCATGGCCATCGCCTCGACAGCAGACATGTGCCGCTTCGTTTGCTTGTATCATTTAGTTGATCGAGCTCTCTGCTGGTTGAAAAGATGGTGCATTCCCGCCACTCTGCTGAACAAAAATTGCGTGAAACAGGTTGTGAAGAAGTAACAGTTCAAGTATTTCCGTTTTTTTTTCTGTGAGCATCAACAAATAAAAATGCACATAAGTAATGCGAATCACTGTTTACCCCCTACGAGCTCCGGGATTTGACAAATACTCGTCCTACAAGCACCACTATCTGGCTGCACTTCTAAAACTCATTGTTGCTTTGTTGCTGCCAACTCACTGTGGTTATAACCCTCGCGGAGCCTATTTTATATTATTTTAGGCTTACTATTACTTCCAAACGATATTAATGTTCTTTGGAACGTCCAACTTCAAACTGACGTCGAGAATGTAACACAAATCGTTCCCTTCCCTATTCTTCCACGGATTAGCGTAGTCGCCTTTGTGTCTCACAGCCTTGACAACTATGCGCCCGGCAATATGTCGCCACTGGGTTCCCGCCCCACCTCTCTGTTGTTTGATAGGGCCTAGTCACTCCTCGTACTTTTTGGCGTTGGCGCTACCCGAAAGGGTTCTCGAGTCTCGACGGATGTCTGCGGTGGAATTCCTTTCCACGGTGCCGCCTCCGGGGGCGGCGGGGGCAGAAGGGGAGGCGTGGGAGGGGTGACGTGTCTGGACGCCGTGGAGGGCACGGGTGCAGGGGTCGGTCGGGGGGCTGGCTGGCCCCTGGGGGTGCGAGTGGGCACGGCGACAAGTCCGAATGTGACGCTGGGCTGGAGATGTCACCTCGTCCACGTTGAGTGACGGCACGGCGACTCCTGCCACACGTCCCGCGCGCCCCCGTTGGCACGGCCGCCGACTCGGGAGGGAGGAGGGCTTGAGCACCTCGGCAGGTGGCGGGAATAACTCTCATCCTCCGAGAGAAACCGTGCTCCCACCGCCCCGCACGCGTGTTTATAGCGGGCCGACCGGGTGACGTGGCCGGCGAGCCATCACCCACTCCCCCGCACCGCGGCCGCCCCTGCCACTCCGGCGCCGACTGAGACATCTGCCGCGCTCGGCGGCGCGCCTCGCCGTGCCGCCCCTGCTCCGCGGCCGCGCCACGACCGTCCGAACCCAACCCCGCACCACCGGTCGCTCTCTCCCGGCAGTGGCTCCACCTTCCTCGCCTCCCACTGTGGACGTCGCTTCAACCGCTAGGGGCGGCGTCGTAAGTCGGTTGGCCATTTGGGCTGGGGATCAGAGGCTGACGTCATTTCCGCCGCAGTGGATTGGTGGGTGGGATGGCGAGAGAAAGATTGCTTGGAAGAGGTGAAGAGAATTTCGGAGTTGGCGATAACCTACTCTTTAACGAGTGTCGCCTTGGGATCCACGGTTTGATGCCCCATCCGAAAGACGAAGTGTTTCACTTTAATTAGGTACCGACATGGCACCCAAATAGTGCTCGAGATTCCATTTAATACTTTTCATCACTGCCGGAATTCGAACTGAGGCCGTCGGAGTTGGAATGCCGATCTCAGCGTGGCGTCGTGTTGGACAGTCATTTCGCTCGTGAGGCTGCGAGGCTGCGAGGAAGCTGCGAAGACGATATGCTGCATCCCTAGATATCCTAGATGAACGGCTAAGAATACGTTGACGACTCTCTTAGGGAAAATGTTTTTCGGACCAGGAAGCGAAACACGGACAGACACCATTTCGGGCCATTGGGCAAACCAGGAATGCTCAGGGATGCTTGGGAGCGTTGGGCTCGGCACTTTGGCCGGCAAAGCCTAAGGTCCGCTCCCAAAGCATTTCGCACTATGCCTAAAGATAGAGTATTTTACGTTTGCCATGTGGTTTGATTTAATTAGTGGCTGGTTTTCGGCTTACTTACTATTCTCAAGTGAGCGAAACTATGGAGTAAGTAGTCGTCAGAATAGCATGACAGCCTAAACCGGTGGTCTCTCATCTTTAACGGAATGCCTATGTTGGCTGTTCTTCATTAATTGTTATGGAAGTTTATGCAATTATGTATGCGATGTATTGAATGACTGTTTCCTACATGTATGTTACCTAACTGCTACTTACGTCTAATATCACCTATGTTCAATAAATCAGTGGGAATCATATATTTATATTCCATCCAATATAGGAAGTTTCTGCTGGTATTAGCATTCCTTGATTTTATTGAGTCCGGCTCGATTAAAGTTACGGAATTCAAGTTGAATTGCGGTATAGAGCAGAGTAACTGTTATGTTTATATTTGTCATCTTTAATATTTGATGTCTTACTTCTTGCTTGTAAAATCAATAGTGTAAATTAATTATGAATCGGAAAACCCGTAAGGGATTCCGTGTTTTTGCCTTATTCCCTCATGTCCACTCATAATCGGCAGTCATCAGTCTTTAGACTACCTTGTCATGTCTCCTAATTTTATTCTCTCCTTAGCTGAACTCTTTCCTCTGTGACATCTCCCTATATAACACCTGATGTATTTCCCTGATTCACCAGATCCTTGGCATTTCTGAGTAATTATTCCCATCCATTTCTCCTTCAATTGCTGTTTACAAGAGAGTTTTACATCTCAAAATGTGTCCAATATGTTTTTCTCATTTTCTTTTTTGAGCTTTTATTTCACATCATTCCTTCCAAGCGCTTCCTGGGCCTTTTTCCTTCGTGACACTTTCCATTTATTTTGATATTCATCATTCTCTTTGAAATACCACGGTTCCATAGCATCAATTCCTATATTTATGGTGAAATTAGACGCTGCAGATAAATGCTACTTAAAATTAAAGTATGTATTTACTCCATGAGCAGTAATCATGTGCCTGAACTGATGATCTATAACCGCCCTTACTCATATTCAACGTTTTCTCAAAACTTAACGAATTCCTTCCAGCAGTAATTTATTGGTGTGTATCCTTTTAGAAAGGCACAAAACATAACTCACACGAGTCTGTAGAGTATTAATAGCGATTTAGCGAGCAAAAACGAAAGAGGACGGAGTGCCACTTCCAAAGCGCCCCAGAGCCTCCTAGATTAATGTCGTCCGTCACTGCTAGGTTGGCCACACCACGGCCTAGTCACCCAATGGTCGTGGGTTAAAATCTCTCTTCGAGCTAGGCTGAGGTTAGACTAGCTTAGATGTAGCAGTTGGAGCCCGTAAAAACTGAACCTACAATATTGCCACTTGCATTGGTTGAATATATCATAATTATTATCGTATATCATCAAACATTTCCATTCTTTTTCTCCCTTTCCCACGCTCAACCAAGATTATCCATTCCGTTGGCCTGATCGTCATGCCGTTTTCTCGCCATATTTCCTCCACCAATTTTAGCTGCCTCCTTTGAATCTCCGTAGCTAATTTCCTTTCCTCTGTTTCCATAATTAAAACTTCCTTGCTACTAGGAAAAATCTCTTTACTAATTTCTTTGCTCAAATCTCAGAAGCTTCTAATCTTCGCTCATCCTTTTCCATAGCAACCATATTTCGGAACGATATAACGCTACATTCCGTGATAAAGTGTTAACAAATCCTTCATCTGGCCCCGTCTTACACCTAATGGAATAGAGTATGTGCACAGTTGAGGAATTTCCTTGAAATCTATTAGAGTGGACGATGATTTTTTTCAAAATACTAATGTTAAATTACCACAACAATATTTGGGGTACAGTTTTTATAATTAACTTTTAATGTTCATTGTTTTAGCTTCGATAATACATAGGCCGAAACGCGCACTCATTGGCTCTTCCTAACGTGACGTCATCTGTCAGACCATAATTGAAAGATCACGTTGCGGTAGCAAAAGTTAGTATTTATTCGCTGTTTTGAAGCTACATATTATATGTGTTCAGGTAGTGTTGCGTGCATAGTTGAAGCTGGATTCGTCATAGCTTGTTCCAATAATATTCTAGTTGTGGAAGCTATCACTCACTCAGTGATTCAGCCCTAAGGTTGGTTTGGATAGCTGAGGGTAGAGCTCATCCCGGATTAAGCCACAGGCGTGAGAATTTCACACATTCAGGGTAGGAGGGCCAGTTCCTTTCCTGGGCCACCTCGCACTATTGAACACTTGGGGCGTCCAAAGGCTTCACCCGGATTTTTGAACCCGGGACCCTTCGATTAGTAGCCTAGCACTCTAACCACTAGGCCACCACGCTCCCCTTAGCATGGACGCTTTAATGATCGGTTATTACCTTAGCGGCAATCCCAACTACGTTGGATGTGAACAGCGAGTTGTGAAATTGTCACGGAAAGTTATGTTATTTTTATAACTTTTCTTGTGCTTTTTAGTGAATTCAATCACGAAAAATGCCTTCAGTGAATATGAAAATATTTTAATAAAACAGTGCACAGCAACGCAAAGGCCTTCAGCAATAAAAGCTAATATTTCTAAGTTTCTAGCCAGTCTATTATGCTACACACAGAGAAACGGGCCGCAAAGCCATTGGTAATGTCCGCAGTTCTGAAATCCTTCTCTTCTTCATTACGGATCGGTCACAAGTAACAGGAATATTCATCGACTGGCATTCAAAAATATAAGGAATAACTGCTTTTTTATCCTTAAAGGGCCTCCCATCATTTTTCAGTACCTACATATATGTATTTTTCTGCATTCACTTCTAACTGGATGGAATTTAAAAACATTGATGCAAAAATAAAAAAATAATAGGTAGCTTATTTATATCAGAATGTAAAACCGTGTTTTAGTGCGTGAATCGTATTACCTATTAAATACCTATTATTCAACAATATCTTCTTAATAATATTTTTAATTTATTATTTACTATTCTTTGTGCGTCATTCAGTGAATTGGCAGCAATATCTACAGTTAAGTAACATGTGGAAACTTTAATAAAGGTGCACATATCGTGTGAACTATAAAATTTCAACTCATAGCACTCCTTCCCATCACATATATTTAGATAAATGCTTTTTCTGCAAATCGAATATATAAATTCAAATATGACTCTGAAAGTATTGTAGTCTTGCAAGCACCAGTTAATTAATCGTAACTGTTCTGAAAGAGCAGGTCATAAGTTTGGAGGTTTACTACCGAGTGGAACAAAATGTTCAATTTATTTACGTTGAAATGGTCGGAATAGCAGCGTGAATGGATTGATGCAGCTAAAGATATCTTATTAAAGTCTCTCCGAGCTGCTAAGAGCCACTTCTTTCGCAATTAAGGGTTAGATGGCACGTTGAAGAATACTTTATATGGAGTAGATACGCGTACTTAATCCGCGTACTTTTGCATAATCGCACGAAACAGTACTCTTTGTAGCTCTTCTTTTTCGCAATGATTTTACCATGGATATCATCAGTCATCTGCATGGCGATTTGTGGTACTATTTCATAGCCTGTTGAACTGGATATTTACCACACAATGCAGTAAATACAACACAGAACGAATGAAAACAAACCCGGCAGCGATTGTAGAGTCAGGGCGATTACGTCACAGCAGATTCAATATGGCCGCGGTCGGTTTGTGCGCATGGTCCGAAATCTTATTTTAAATCGCTTATTGTTTAAAAAGTAAGAAATTTTCAGCTTTAAAATTATTTTTTATGGTTTTTATCCCCAAAGCAAAATTCAACGTAGTTTCCAAACTCTAAAAGAAAATACTCTATTCCTTCACTTCTCAAACCATATCTCTGTCAATTCTTATCATCGCCTTTTTACTTTCTTACTTTATACCTTGTTTTTACTATTTTACACTTGCAGATCCCAGTTCACAATAGATCCTTATCAAGAATAGAATAATATTAAAATTACAATTGAAAAATTTCAATGAAGGGGAGAAATGTTCCGTTTCCTCGCTCATAGTGCTGAGAAAACGACTAGATGTAAAACTTATGACTAAATTAATGACAGAATTTAAAGAGAAAATAGATATCGGGTTAGTGTGATATTCCATCCTCTGAGCTCTTGCTTTTCATGTAAAGCCCCAGGTTTAACACCAGGAGGACGGGAGTTTCGCGCAACCTAGAAGGACGGCTAGGGGTCATTTGACCCCAACTTCGTTTTGTCAAATTAAAAACAGTTTTTTCTTTCCATTGACTGTTTTACTGTAGAAATGTTCATATTCATTCTTTAAAAACACATCATAGTATTTGTTATGGTATTCCGATAGTTAACAATCCATAATTATCACTTCTAAAAACCATGAGTTATATAATATTCAGTGGCCATGAGTTTCAAATTTATAGCCACTCTAATACCGGAATTGCATTATTATTTTTACTTAATACAAAGGTATCCTTCAAAATTTTATAATGAGCATAATGGTTTTTCATACATTGCAATAAAATATACAAATAATACTTTGTTGTACATTTCAGACACAAGGTTATTTTTCGGCGCACTTTCCACAAAATATTTTTTTGCATTGAAAACGTACATAGGATGATTTCTTTTGAAGATTTGGATATATTTGGCCCCTTTTCCTCTTTTGTGCTCTTAGGGATAAGGATGTGGTATTTGAGGAAGTTTTTTTTGTTTGATTTGAGCATGAAAGTATGGGTTTCGTCGAAAATGAGATTCCCAACTCTCATTCGAAAATTTTTTGGATCAATTTCATGCGACTCAGTTTACAATTTGTAGTTTCCCTGTAGATCACCCAGCTATTTATCGAGGCCAGATCCAGTATATTGAAAAATATAGGGAACAGACCACCTCTTTGTAGATGATCGGGTGGAATATTTCCGGCACATGCTGTCCATAACATCTACTCCCAATCTGTTTTTGTTGTAAAAGAGGATGGTTTCTGGCTTTCTTTTGTGAGTCGGAAATCGTGACATCTGAGTGCATGGTACTAAGTAATATAACATTCTTATTCTTTTTTGCTTGGATATTTGTGAGAGTATGGCCTTGGATGTTTTTATATACTCTAGTTGAATGAATTTCATTATTCATGCGGACAGGAGGAGGTAAGTCTCTCCTGTTTTTTTATAGCTCCGAGAAGAGAAATTTTCCTTTTTTTTCAAGTTTTCAGTCAGGTGAATCGATGAATAATAATTGTTGCAGGTTACTTTTATGCCTGAATTCTTATACAGATCAGTCAATCTCATTACAACATATTCACCCAATGCTTGATTTGATGGCCTCTCTTCATCTTCCCCACAATGAGGAAATGTTTTTGACATTATTTAGATTTCACGTCAGCCAAAACTCAGTACTTGATTCTGATTTTTTCCGGTTTATTCGGCATATACTGTATGAAAGGATACCTGCATTTCAATGCATAGAGCTGTTCATCGGCCATCACTTGGATTGTTGCAGACTCGGGAATTAATGAGAAAATTGTTCCAAGGTTCAGAAGCCAAACGAAATTTATCTGCCCTTAGTGCTTCACTATGAGTCGCCCTTGAATCGAAGCATAAATGTTTCATTATGTTTAAGAATCGATCCATAGGCATTGCGCTAGAAAGTATTTTTGAGCCCCAGGCTTTATCCCAGCAGCTTTTTATAGACATATGCTGCTGTCCCAAGATGCCTCTTGCATATATCAATTCGATAAATATTAGAAGTTCTTCTCTCGATGAGCACCAATCATGATTCAGAAGATTGAGAGACAGAGAGCATCCCGAATGCATGCGAAAGGGTTTTTTACGAATATTTACGAAGTGCCAATTGCCGTACGAAAGGCGGTCGCCCGACTGCCACCCATGTGTTGATCCTCCTCTTCCAAGAACTTGCCCTAATGCTTCTTCTTCCCCGTTCAAGGAAGGAACTCCATGGGTAGGAAATGCAATAGAATATTACAACTTAGACAATTCCTCTGCTCTCCCTAAAAGGGGCAAGAGTTTGTCCCAGGCACTCGGCGGGGGCCGGACACCCGGCAAAAGAGCAAGGTCAGGTGAAAATGCAATCCGGAAAGAGACGAAAACAGTTATTCGAAGAAGAGGATTTGGGGTGGATGGACAACAATAATTTGCACCGGTTCTCAAAGGCGTCCAAACCATGGCTGCATGACGCATGGATAGATAAAGAAACACATATCAATGGTAGTGCATGTGATTTTCGCTGTGAGGATAAAAAAACAAGATTTGCGAAATAAGAAAAATACCAATAGAAAAAGACCATTAGCGTGCGAAATTCACATCAAGTAATAAGGGGTGCCACTTGCTTTCCCTTTTCCGCTTGTGGATTCCCGAAAGATCGAGTACAAAAATGTTCACTTAGCTAACGCTTTGATATTGGTGTCCAGAGGCATCACCCGGCATTGAACCGGGTACCCTCTGGATAAAAACGAAGCACTATACCCACTGGACTACCACGCCACCAAGTAAAAGGAGCTTCATAAAAAATTACGAGCATAAGGGTAAGAGAAATATAAAGATACAGCGCCAAAACAAGTTGTGGGTCAAATGACCCGCAGCCGTCCTTCTAGGTATAACCTCTTGTAAAAGTTAACAAAAAAATATTAGAGTCATATTTGTGTCAATTTATCTAATTTCAGGTAGAAATGAAGAAAGTCAAAAAGTTTCGAAAGATTTAAAAATGTTTTACACAGAGAAAAATTAATTTGAATTCTGAAAATGGGTCAAATGACCCCTGCCGTCCTTCTAGTGTTAAACTCCAGTCAATGAGTTTATTTTAGTGTTACTCCGATATGTTTTTAGCTGACACGTAAATAGCACTTCAATGGAAGTATCCCTTCTCTCGAACAATATATATTTAGGGGGAGGCTGTTATTGGAGCCATATTACTTGTTACTCTCCCTATTACCGAAATTTCAATCCAAGGCACCTGCCCTCCTGCCATTTATGGCGAAAAATAATTCAGCTGTCGCTTGCTCCACAGAGAAGCAGCTTAAAACATAATTTCCCTTCGTTAAAAAATACCGAAAGGAAACCAATTTTAAAGTTCTGGCGAGATTTTAATTTCCTCCATGAGTGAACGGAATGAGAAATGTTCCCACTTGCTCTCACCCTCTTGTCAAAGGAGTGGATGCCATTAAAATTCACTCGATCTCCGCCGAGAGAAAAAAATATTAGACTGGCGGAACCCTTGCAGATCTTGAATACGAATTCCTAATTTTGATACAACCTGAATTGGCAATGCGCTGGCAGGAATGGGTGTGGATAAGTTAGCACTAGTCCACTGAATGTCTATGCGTATTTATTGCCAAGCATTGATTCCGCGTTTGTAAAATTAATCTTCCTTTTATCAAAAAAATCGTCTAAGGTCTCCTACATCAGGATTTTGCAGCATAATAAATATGTACGCATAAGGAGAATGTGCCTTAGGTGATATAAAAATGTCTCTCAGGTGGCACCAAAACGCGCATCCCGAGGATTTTGTGTCAGGATAGCCCACCGGCTCTGGAGGATAGAGTAAATAGTAAACAGCAACAACAAATGTAGATGGTTAGTAATATTTTTTTCAGATGGAGAAATATCCGTAGTTCTGGCTAATCCATTCATGCTTAGGGCATTGCTGAGTTTAATTTCGCCGCTCTGAGACTTATAAATGACCGCTAGGAGAATGGCTGTGACTCACATTTTCGCTTTTATTTTTTTTCGCTTTTCAGCCAAGTTACACGGACGGGAGTCAGCCAGATATCGTCTGCATGTCACCTTGGTGAAGTGATCGCTCCGATGAAGGCCACTAGTACTGCAACCGGACTGTGAGGAGGAATATGTATGTGAGTACATTATCTGCCACCTGGCGTCTGATGGCGTCAATGAAATATTCAAATTATAATTATTCGCTGCTTATTTCGTATTGCGAAAGTGAATTTCCTACCTTAAAGAGGAGTTTATTCATTTTTCTGAAGCATTGTTTATTATTTTTGAAGCAATAGCTGAGTATCTGTGTTTCCGAAATTTTTTTGCTGTTAGTAACATATTCTCTCAATGTGAGGTGAACGTATTTCTTAATGGACAGATTTTCATTAATCTGAGAAACAATATTGCCATACGTTCTGTTGGCCATTATGAAAAGCTCACTTCGGTGGACTCAAAGAATCTGCTAATGCTTAAGCTGAATTGACTTCGTTATGAAATAACATATCTTGCGGTAGACCTAGCCATATCTTTTCACGAGTAATTCTGAGGGAAGAAATCACGGTGTGCGATACCGAGTAAGAGGTGTAAAGCTGGTTTAGGTTTTACAGACAGTTTATCGGAGTTAATAATAGACGCTGGTCTTCGTATTGAATCGACTACATTAGTACTTCAATCCAAATTGGAATTTCTTCGCCGTGAAAACTGTCGTGTCGTGCCTGCGCTACTTAAGAGCTTCCAGAGTCAGACCCATACACGAGGCAAGCTGTGTGGATTTTGGATTTTGGTCTCGTGCGTCAAAATACCCTCATTTTAAGAAAATGAATCCATTCATTAGCTTTCCATTTTTCTTTCATGATGTGGCATTCGAGGAAACTGTTGGTACCTTATAATGGCGCGACTATTTTAAATGACGCACTGCTTATGTTTAAGTGGTACCATACAGTAAGCATATGCGCTTACTCTATGGTGGTACTTAAAGTTTCTTGTTAATCAATTTTTTCGAATTAGAAATATTGTTTTTAAAGGGTGAAGAGTATTTTTATAGAGCTCATTACATTCATTTTATGGTATGGTAGGTTACCTTTCAGTCGATGTGTATTTATCAAATTTATGTTCAAACCTATGAAAACCGTTACCACCACTATGAATACTTATGACTTAAAAAAGTACGTGACAGTACTTACGAATATGGAAAAGCCAAAAATTATTATGAAAACTATTTGCAAATAAACGCATGGTTTCAATTCAGTACCGCTGAGTGCGATAGCTGGTTCTTTCTCCCACTCCTTGGAGTTCCATGCCTATGATAAGGTTTTTAGGCCAGTAAGATATTGCATATCCAAGAATTTTCATCTTCAATTTGTAAACGTGCTAGGGATTAAAATTCATTTACAGGAGACTTTCGCGAGTCGGCATTTATCTCATTAGTTTTCCTTCCTACGTAAATTATTCCAGAGCAATTTGAAAATTCTATTCCAAATATATGCATGTACATCAAGATCCGCGGAGTAACTTTTCAAGGTATCGATGAAAAAAAACGTAGTATCATTGCCACAATTTAATTGTTATATCCCACCAAAGGATAGGTAGGTTATGTTACTCAATCGTTGAAGCCTTTTCTCAGAATATATTCTGCGTGATACTTTGTTCCTAGTTGCGTACCTCGTTGTTCCTTGGCGAGTACCCAGAGATTTTAATTACCCCAGTAGCTGCTTGAATTACAAAATAGACTACAAGTAACTATAATGAATTAGAAAAACTTTGTGTGATAATTATTGATTCATTAAAAGAAAAAATATTGCATATGACTATACGACACATAATTTATTCATCTCCACAGATTGGAGGAATTTGGGAAATAATTATCAAAGGAATCGTTATTTTTACTTAGAGAACTGTCACAGTCAGACATTCGTATTTAAAGAAATGGTGACTGTATTTTCTTTTATTGAAGCCGAAGCCGTATCTTAAAATAAGGTCTTAAAGATCTGAATCAGCGGTTGCCAGGCCATCTCTGGATCGATTTTCCTTTTCCGGCGACTCCAGACGCATATGCATTTGGCAGAAAAACGAATGGAGCATGAGCACAAAAGAAGTCAGCCCATAAGTTCTGAAAACATTGGCCAAACGATAGCGATGTCATAATGGCGCAGTGGCTGACAACATATTTGAAACAGGAGGGCAAGATAACCTGAAAAAATTTCAGAGTATGAAGCATTTAATATCGAAGGAGAACCTCCCCTTCTGCTGCAGACACTCTCATTGAAGTCTGACGCGGTATCCAATGCATTCCAGTTTAGGAGAAGAGGTTCAAGCAGCTACATCGAGGACACGTCAGAGGTTAAAAATGTCACCGTAAGAAGCGTAATATGCAGTTATATTTTTGGTTTCCTAGTGCTAGGTAAATGTTTGATCAATTTATGTCATTCTATTGCTGAACATTTTTCGGAGTTATTGAAGCAGTAAACTCATATAGTACTCTTAAGTACCTAGATTCAGTATATAGTATGAATGGTAATAGATGTTTTCATCTTGGATACTTTCTGTGGGCTTCCTAGCGTAAATTATTCGAAGTTTTAGTAACTGTGCCCACTCATACAACCATATGAGTGTGTACTTCAAAATAAATTGAATCTATTGTTAAATTTTTATTTAGTTTTGATACATTATCACGTCTTCCTTCCCTCTAATTGCTTAGTGTATAACATCCGGAGCAAAATGTTGAGGAGAATATTTTTTCCCTCTATTTCAACGCCATTTTACCACAAAAAAGGTTTTATGACTTGAACGGGGTACCTGAGAATTTTTGAGAGTGTTTGGGCCCATAAAGTCATTCCCTCCGCAGTTATCTACTGGGTGCAAAGATACGAGGCGCGTTGCGGTGGGGTGTGTTGATCTGCTTGCTATGGTTGTGCTCGTGTATGGTGCGCGGGAAGACTGAATTCTTATGTGCGCTCGACGGTGTTTCGCACTTTCATTTTCATCTTCTGTCCGTCTTACATATTTAGCATGGGGTAAATTAATGTCCTCCTTGTCTGTCAACCCGGAGGTAAACCGGCCTGGATGATTTATCATCATCCAGGGCGTGGTTATGTGTGTTCGAATAAATACGTACAAAACATGTGTCGTAATTGGCGAATGCTGTGTCATCCGATCAGCCGAACATTATAGAAATTATTATTACAAAACTAATTAGACTGGAATTTCTCCAGTGATATTTGCCTTGCATGTAACCTTGAATTCTTATGAAACCTTCAACCCAGTCCATCCAGTATGTTTGTCGCGCTTACAGTGTTTCGCCAGTGGCTTTTAAAAAAAAACACATGACTGCCCAACACTTTAGTATCAATTCAAACCGAACCAAACCTCCCTCATCTCCTTTATTTAAATTGCCGCCTACGGAAGAAACTACGTGGAAAGAAAAACCTCTCTTCCTACCACGCTTCCCTTGATGTCAAAATCAAAAGGGAAATCGGGTTGGCGAAGTGACTAGAGTTATGGCTCTCCATTCTGAGGGCACGGGTTGGGGTTCCGGTTACTTTTGCTATTCAACTTGAGTGCTATACGGAGAGCACATGGATTGAAAAACATCGTCCGTCAGGTAGGGCACAAAAATATAGACCGCTTGGCACCTCCTTTTTCTAGCAAGGTAATGCCAATGCCAGGTTTATCTTCATTCTTCCCCCATTACCCAGTTAATCGTACGTATAAAAATCTATCCATCGATGCAATGCACGCTTATACGCTAATATACTTTCTGTGGGGACCTTTCCGGCCTTGATTGCTACTTCCACAAAAGTGAAATATTTAAAACCATAAGTATGGAGGGTGAAAATAAATGCAACGAGGTAGTAAACAAGTAAAGCGGTTACAATCATGGTGCAAGTGCACGTGATAAACCCGCTTGGGGACGAATACGGACAAAATGCACCCATTCTTTACTTAACAAGTTCAGATCGACGCAAATGCGTCCCTCCTCATACCACGGCCAATTCGATGAAGCAAATCTCTCAGGGCATGCTGGATCCGATAACGATCACCAAACCTCAATGCCTCGGCACAAAGCATGCGGCCTTTGGGATAATGAATGGGACTCGAGGAAGTCCTTTCCAACGCATCACCAATTTCTCAACCTTAAGCCCATAAAAATCACGTGGATAAGCTTATCGCTGGAATCCGGGTGGCAACACCGCTTATCACGCAGGTGATTGTACTCGGTCGATGTGGAAACGCGAATTCATTGCATTTCATCCGAAATACAACATGCTTGTGAATATCACGGAACGACGTGCAATCGAATAAAGGTTAACAAATCAAACCTGCGTCACGAGTAAACAGTTTCAAGTCATGGTGTATTTCAAGAATTGAATTATTGTAAGAAAGATTTTTATAAATTCGATAGCATATCGAAATTTGTTATAAAAATTAACATGCTAGCTCTTGTTGTAGTTCATCTTATTTTATATATCATCAAAACTTTGTAGGTAATAACAAAACGAACAATGTCAGGGGTAATTTTGTGACATTTCTCCATGATGGAAAAGGAACAAACTTTGCGAATTTCACTTGTAACTTTTTTATTCACAGTGAATAAAAAACTTGCATGTGAAATTCGCAAAGTTTGTTCCTTAATAGGTATTTTTTTAACCCTTCAGTAGGCGCGTAGGACACAGGTGTGGCCCATAGTTTTTCTTTTGCACGCAATTTGTCAAATGATGACTTTATATACTCGTTATTTTCAGAATGCCCTTAGACACCTCACGTGCCTGTTTCTGACAAGTTTTTGTAGAATTAGGAGTATTTAGTCTTAGAAGTATGTTGTTAGCTCGCCTTTTGAAGCTACTAATAATCTCTCTCAGTGCACAGAAAAAAAATTCCCATCACTTCCAATCTGCTTTTAGCTCTGGATTTCATTATCAACCGAAGTCACTCACTTGCATTCCGCCTATATATTTACAAATATGATAAGAACAAAGATTCCTATTTTTATTCCAAGTGCAAAAACAGCTCTACTCCTAATACAGTGGAAGTTTTTTGTAGCAATAATGCGTTCATTGAGTGATGAAAACCCCAGTTAAACGAGAGATTAACTCACGATTAGCCGGGGAGGGCGTTAGCTTGAAGCAGCTGAACAGCAGTTGTTTAGGTCAGCTTAGGTTGCGGGGCACGTTTAATCATTGTCATTTAAAGAATGAAAACGAAGGCCCTCAGGGGTAGTAGTCTTTTCTTGATTTATCCATACAAAAT
Source organism: Pyrrhosoma nymphula (assembly GCA_963573305.1). Lineage (NCBI taxonomy): Eukaryota > Metazoa > Arthropoda > Insecta > Odonata > Coenagrionidae > Pyrrhosoma > Pyrrhosoma nymphula. Next base: position 76,607,028 of record OY754332.1, on the reverse strand, counting down.
ACTCAGCTATTCTTCTTTGAGACGTATCTCATTCCTCTAGTCATTTAGGGCACCCTAAAATCTCAATTTATTGACCATTGTGATACAATAGCGTACATTTAATTTTCAATGTACTTAGTTTAAAAATCATGGAGACTGCATCCCGTATCATCAATAGCTAATGAAATAAAACCAGAGCTAGCAAAAACTGCTACTCTCTCCGACTGTGCTTTGACTGCACCAGAAGAAATCAATTCACAATATTTCGAGAACGATTAAGCAAATAATGGGCATAAGGTCAATCACATCAGGATAAAAACTATGCATTGATTTCAAACAGCAGTAACTTATTCGATCATAAATGCGAGCTGCTTCAGAAAGGTGCTGTCCATACTGCCCTCGGCTGAAGACTGCATAGTCGAGGCAAAGCAAGCCGACAGCGAAGAACGCCTGCCGCTTGTCTGAACGTTCACCGCTCATAGATTTTCCCTGTCATTGCAACCGAGCCCCACAGGCCAGCATCTCATTCAATTACCTCTCTGTTTAACCGCTACTCTCCGGTGTATTTGACCAACATTTTGCTGCGTGTTCACCACTTTACACAAACACGCAATGTTTGCCATTTCACATGTATTATGACTTCGGAGACATGAATGTGTCTCTCTCACGAACAGAGACACGTCAGCGGGAGTTAGCGAGAATCCATGATGTCCCTTGTTCTTCATACCAAAAGTGGAAGCTGCCAGCATCAAATGGTGTTTACATTTTAAAATAATTACCCCATATATTTTGCTGTGACAGTAGCAATATTGCTTCAGGTACATCCTAATACTATGCATTTTTATGCAGAGGTTTTGTCGTCTTTACCGTAAAGGTTTCAATGAATTTTAGTCGATTTATTTTCCATGCTGAAAACTTTCACCTGAATCTAATATTTTTTCCTAAATCAAACCTCACCTAACACTATTTCCGTGACAGATGGTTCAAGAAGCACAGTCGGCGATGGGGTGCCATCTCCAACTTCCTTATCCGCACTGTTTCGTCACCTATGAACCCATGTTTCCCCTACGTTTATCACTCCAATCAATGCCTATATCCCTCGGCTTACTACTCCCCATCCTATTTTTACTATTCTCATGCTTAGAAATCATAAATGGTATTGAATAATCTCTGACATATTATCTCTCCCCACAACAGCATCTGGGTATAATTTAACCTTGGGCGGTTATATTAAATACATGCCAAACAATGATATTATCAAAGTAATGTATCCTAATAACCCTCTATGCTTTAGGCGTACATAGCGTTACAACTTCTCCTTGGTGACGTTCCGACTGAATGCTGAAATGCATTCGAAATGCTACGCTGCAGTCGGGACGTCCTGAAGGAAATCCTGACTGTGACGCGGAAACCCTGCATGGACCCTTGATGTTCCTCCGATATTGCTTCATTAGTACTATAATAATTATTCTAATACAAATGCAAATTTAAGGTTCCTGTCACCTCACTCATATATTTCTCATTACCTCCGCGCCCCTAACTATTTCCCTTCTGTCATTCACCTACTTCGACTTTCTTTCCTACCCTACATTACGATTAATGGATGGCCAATGGGTCGGCTTGGTAAGGTTGCTGGCACATTTGCTCTCAGGGTCCACATTTGACTCCAGGCATTGGTTCATATTTTTCATCGAAACACCGAACCCCGCCTGGGTACCATTTGCAGAGTACTCAAAAACGCTAATCCGTCCGTCAGATGGGACGTAAAACTGATAGCCTTGGCAACTTTAGCTTAGAGTATTCTAATGCCGACGCCAGTTTTTTCTCCATCCTTCCTCTACTCTCCAAATATTCCTTTCTTTATCAATTTTTCGCCAGCGACAGTTGCTGGTCGCGTCCTCTAATAAACAGCCAACAATAATACTTCAGTGCTTTCATCCTGCATAGGTGGCCAATATTCTTCCATTCCGTTCAAATATGTTGCCTTGTCTTTCCCATCTGTTGCCTATCTTTGGAATAAGCACAATTTTAGGAGTCCCCTAAAATAGAAAAAAAAAATTATTGGCATATTATTACTCTGTTATTGGCTCTGACTTTATCATATCTAGTCTAGTATACCATCATATTATATGCAATGCGCGGACAGCTTTAGAGTAAGAATGAAAAGCTAACAATATATAAATAATGAAAGCATGCAAAACGAAGTTTCCTAAGTCATTCATTTATTTACTCAAACAATTTTAGCCTCATAGGTCTTAACGACGTGCTGAGAAAACGGCCATTTTTTATCAAACGAGAATTTGCGAAAATTACTTATTTTGTTTTCATTTTCTAGTTTAAAATTGACAAATTTTAGCCCTACATGCGTCAGGCCTTGGATCCTAGGGCCACAATAGCCCTAATTGACTCTGGGGAGGTATACTTGCCGCTTGTTTATCATATAATAAGTATGTCTTTCATAATTGAATGGTAATTCAGCTTTAGTTCACCAATACTCGCCATTTCAAACACTTAACTTCTGCTAGTTATTGTCTGCACGAAAAGAGACCACGATTCAAAAATCCCACCGAAGTGATCACTTAACTTTTCCGTTCAGGGGTAAGAAGCATATGCTGCATAGCGCTCCGCTCCACCGCTCCCGGAGCGCTACTCCCCTACTACTCAATGCGCACAATTTGTGTCTGGCAGTCGTGAACATCTACTCCCGGAAAAGCTCTCTAAATCCCTCAGGAGAGAAGTGTGTCTCAGTAGCCTGACTGGTTAAGTGCATCGAAGGGTCCAGTTTCGAGTGCCGATAAAGATTAATTTTAATTCCTCCACGGATTCATTGCATACATGTGCACTTACGATTGATACTGCAAAGATCGTGGCAAATTCGCGGTATTATTATTATCGTGTTATTTTCCTAAGCATCATTGCAGTAAGCACCCTGGCTCCTTAGTGTTACTGCATTACCTTTGTAATATATTCGTGAAATGATCGGTACAGGCATAACACAATTCTTTGGCAACTAACTTTTACGCTTGATGAAGACGAATCACAATTCTTTTTCAAATTTTATATTTACAACTAATATATATCTAAGATCATATTACCAATAACTATCAAATAGTGTTTTACAGATTAAAGAGTAGATTCCAATTCACCGAAGAATTGTATAGTAGACGAAGTTAGATTTCCAGACACAAGCACACTAAAACGATACTTTGTATTATTCAAAACTGATATTTTACCTATCCCTTTCTTCTTTGTGCGTCTAACGGAACAGGAAAACTTGGATGACTATCTCATTGCAACAAGGTGCCATTTTCACCACTATACTGCATCTTGTGAATGAGACCACTTGAAATCCTGTTTGCTGGTTCAGATAACATCTTTAATTTCATTCAAACGTGTTTTCTTTTTATCTAAGGTTTAACTTGTAGCTAGAACGATGGGATCGTTTTAATTTTTATCGAACAAGAGGGCTCCCTCCCTTACGTTAACTCTCTTTTACAGCAGTTAAAGTTACTGCGTATGGGGCAATTTGCTGCGTTTTTCCACTAAAAGTATAGGGCACCTTTTTTCCTGAATTATTGTTTATAAGTATTTTACGGTGCGTTTTAATACGGTTTTATGTAAGTGTACCGTCCATTAGGCTTTCTTAGATGAAATTTCTTCCCTAGCGAGCATGATACGAAGGAATTTATACATTACAAAGGCTGCTATCCAGCCAAAGAGCTTTTCGCAGCCATTACCTCCTCCTTCGGAGCAAATATTGTTAATCCTGAATCTCTCAGCTTTTCATCTCCTCCGCTGAAGTCTCTTTCCACTTCCGCTATGGAGACATGTGAATTAGCCGCCCAAATTCACCTTATCTTCTGGATTACTACTAAGCGTACTCGAGGAACGCAAAATAAAAGAAAAAAACTTGAAAATAGTTTTTAGAATTTCATTTCCTACTCTAAAGCAGTTCCTCGCTTCTTGATGGAGAAAATAGCACTTAAATTACGCCCGGCAGAAAGACCTCTGGTGCGCTGAAGCCAATTACAGGATCGCGTTATAGGCATCGTGAAATGTGCCAACGCTCTCGTGGTCCAATCTAGCAGGTTACACAACACAGGATCGCTCTCTTCTAAAATGTTCGCCCATGGCGTTGAAAATGTTCTACATTATCTTCGGAGGGGGAAGAAAATCTACAAAGAGAAGTTAAAGAGGCTGGTTTTTTTAAGACAGGAAACAGAGGCGAAAAAGAATAAATACGGTCAAATATCTGTCATTACATGGCGCAGCTAAGCGAACTATGAGGGGTAATTTACATCTGATGTGAATTCTTTACTTTATTATTTTTTTATGCCCGATACTGGGTAACTGTTAGTTCACTACCATTACAAGCTGGCCCACGTAACGTTACATATGCTTCGTCGAAATTATTACTCGAAAAGCAAATCTAAACAGCCTACAAAATAAATCACACAAGCATAAAAGTAAACTGACAGTTTTTATTGTGAAATTGTATTTTAAGCTATGGAAGAAAATTTTTGGGCGGAAAATAAATGTAATTTTTAGTTCTTGACAAATTTTTAATTTATTTAACTCATGGAGAAAATTCTATTTCTAACCCTGAGTTTCATTGCTCCGCACGTCATTACTGTATTCACTCTTGGACCTCGATCTAGAGTACAATTATCATTAGTCAGTTAATATGTTCATTTTATATTACCTGACCGGCAGACTGATGCAGCTGTAAAATATTCACTCACTTTCCATGACGTCATCATTAATGAGAAATATCCGCCTCAATCAAAAATTGCCACAATTGTTGACTTCTTGTAAAAACTGTCAATCTTTTATATTTTGTAATTTATGATTCTGCCGAAATTTTTCTTTGAACTTAATAATAAATGTAGAAAAGGTGATGGAAATGGTGTGGAAGACAGCAAATGCAGATCATTTCGATCGAACACCTTTGAATACCGATTGGTGCATTCTCGTTTTATTTGGAAATCTGATTTCATCTTGGTAGTCTTTTGGAGATCAAAAGACAACCAGGATTACATAAAGAGATCCAAAAAAGTGCTCCAACCGCCGAATAGAACGTAAAACTGTGGAACCATTGTTGTATTTTGTAAGGAGAATAATGCCGATGCCAAGTTTCTCTCTAGCCTTCTTCCAGTCTTCGGAAAAAACCTAAAATCAGTCTCATCACCTCTTTCATGGTCCAAACGAGTTGCAACAGACTTTGTTTCTTTCATATTCAAACAGCTGAGGTTGCAGCGCCTAGCCAAATATGACCCTTAATGATAAGACAAATACCACATCCCAGTACGAGGCGGGAATCGAAAACACGACATTCGGGCCGCCGTGATCGGCCTGGGTGAGTCCCATGGAATACCCCTTGCATATTGTTAGTAAATACTGTAAGTTTGGCATAGTCAATTCAGTTTAGTATAGATGATAAGCATCCTTGTGTTTGTTGAGCAATCATAATCCCTGTAAGCGTTTCTAAAGAATATAGGTATCATAAAACAAGAGGATGATAGATGGCGACTTGGGATAGGAAGGCGAGTTGATGCTACTGGAAAAAATGATTCACCCGAAGGATCTATTGTGAAAAATTCGTCCAGTAACCTTTAATGTCATGTCTTTGAAAAAAGATGGCTTTTTGTAAATATTTTTCGGTGTACAAGTGACACAAAAAAGAATTTGGGGAGCTATGATAATGCGGTGTTATTGAGGGAAAATGAAGAGTAAATATGTGGAGAATTCCCCAAATTGAAAGAATTGAGAGTAGTTGGAGAGAAAATATGACACAAAAACTCTTAAAAGAACCACTAACGAAATGAAAAATAATTGGGAAGAATTATCGAGAAAGACCATGCATGGTGTACTTCAGTAAAATTATGAAAGACGTCAAAGTGAAAACATTTGTAGAAATTAAACGGTCATCAGATTGGAGAGTGTAGTTGAGTGACGCAGCCTAGCAATCTTTTGATTATGATGGCTGATGATTAGGATGACGTGTTCAGAAGAGTCACTATGGTTAAGTGACAATTCATCGTCTAATACACGCCTTCTGCGTAACTGATCCACGTAGTATGGCCGACTCTACATATTAATGCATCTGATTTTCCAAAGGACTCTGGTGCCATGTGTCTCCACCCATGTTCTCCTCCATTGTTCGAAACAAGTCTATCCTCCTCGACTCCCGCTTTTTGATTTCGCGCGGAATAGCTCGGGTGTCGAGCGCGGTGTTTGGGGAGTCGGGTGCGGGAGTCCGCACTCGCCGCCAGACGCGCCGACGGACCAACTTGGCACTCTACGGTGGCGGTGGACGCGGCCGCATGGTGACATTAATTAGCGCCTCTCGCGTGGCGCCGAGGGGAGCCACTCTCGGCCCCCTCCCCGCCCTCGGGGCCAGAGAGGGGGGAGGCCACCGCCCACGCAGGGCCTGCCCACCCCCAATCCTGCCCCCGCCGCCGGCCAGTCGACGAGAGCGCCAAAGAGAGGGAGGCGCCACTAAAAATACCAGTGCCGTGTAAGAGAGGCGTCCGCGAGGATGCCTCCCCTCCCGCCCCACCATGCTCACATGCTCGCCCCCAATACGACCACATGCCCGCCCCCAACACGACCACATGTCCGCCCCCAACCCGGACACGCGTCCGCCCCCAACGTGGACACATACTCGCCCCATCCCGTCTACCAGCGCCTCCTGCCTCCAGTGGGGGCCAACTGGGGCGGTGTCTCCCGGCCCCCTCATTTCGGGAAAAATGGGATGACCGATACGAAAACCCATTGGACGACGCCCGGGGTCTACTCAATAGCCTTAAATTCGGGCGTAATCGAGTGAAATGGGCTCCATTGATGACGTTATTTAGAGGGTAATCTGAGATCCGGCCCGATTGCCGATAGTGTTGAGGGACGGAGCTTTGAATCTACGTATTCACTAGACACGAATAAGGTCGAAAAGCTTTGGGATGAGCGAAGGCCCATTTCACATTCACTGATGCACCCAGAGTATCGTATCCCCTTATTCATGGCACCTAGGTTGTACGGCAAAGCAGTAGGGCATGGTGTGGTGCTCAGCGTAAGTGGAGCTAGACTCCTCACAAAAGAGGGGACTAATAGCGGCTAGTAACAATGTTATTAGTGTCCATAAGTACTGAATTGCCCATATTGACCGTTCGTTGCGTTGAAAGAGTAAAAACTGCTGCGTGAACGAACTCCAGCTTTCCCTAATCCTTTATTGTTGGTATATGTTTTTTCAGTGGATAAGGACATGTACAGAATACTGTTGCGTCTTGAAGAAATATTAGCACTGATCATTTTAGAACCCTTTGTATAAAATATTAAAGTAAGAATAAGTGATCGTATCATGCAAATAACATAAGACTACCTATTAGCTTTATAGTTACCAAATGCATCTGTGTTGGCATCTACGTTAATATTGACCAAGTATGGACTTTATTTTGTGCTTCAACAAACGCTTAATTTTTTTAGCAAATCAAACAAATGCTCTTTTTCTTTACTGTCTTATTACACAGCGGGAAGCACAAATTACCTCAAGAAAAAAATCACGGCACCTGGCTGTAACAGATGGCTTACGCATCACCTCCTCTCAGTAATTTGTGCCCACAGCTTTTTTCCCCTCGTGGATTCTCGAATCCAAAACAGACTTTGAGAGCGTATTTACCGTTCACCCTACGAGACAAATCGCTTTAGTTTCACTCAGGGAGTTGACAGGATCAACAATGCATCCACGCAGAGAGAGTGGACCGCGTAAACCGCGGCCTGTACCGACTGTAGCGGATGTAGGGGAAACCCTATTTCTAAAACTCCCCATTTTTATCTAAATTGTTTCCGCTTTGAATTTAGGTTAAACTGTTCTTTATTGGAAAGTTTAACTTGGCATACTGAGAAGAAATACACGTCTGCAGAAGCAGCAGATGAAAATTACATTGATCTTATCGAGGAATAGCGTTCTCTATTTTTAAACTAACTGCTGAGAAATTACTCGTCTATTAGCGTACATTAAATCAAAGAAGTGCACGAAAGTTATTAAAAAATTCATTTATATTTTTCGAACAATCCTAATCTGTTAGTTAATGCCATTATACAGTTTCAAACTGCGACTTTAACGTTAACTTTGAGACTCGATGGCTTAACACTGCGATTGATATGGCAGCATTCGTTAGTGAGTCAACAACCGTCTACGTATGGTGGTAAGTGAATGTAAACGCTACACTGCTGCAAGATTTGATTTGACCAATTAACACATAAGTACCTTTCCAATTATCAATGACAAGCTTCCTGCAGTGAAATATAGAATGAAACAAATAGAATCGCCTGCGTAAACAAATCCGTACAGTCAAGTCAGACCAAGAGTTTTTTCTTACTTCCATCTCACATTAAAATGTAAAAAACAACAAGTTGCGTAAACAAAGTGGTTCCTTCCGTACATTTCTTTCTTCCCATTTCTGCTCTTACATTCGACGACAAATTGTTTGTTGAAATTTGCTTACTAAGCATATTTATGTGTACACTCTGCTAAGGGAGTCATGACATCTTTTCGAAAGAGCATAAAAACAAAAGTATAACGTTAAATCTGTACATGATAACGCAAATATTCGTTCTATTTCTATGATTGCCCCGTGTTTGGTAGTACGTAATGAAATTATGTACAAAGTACTGAGGCAACGCTTCATTGAAGCCAGTCTGTCACGGCCAATGTTTCCGCGTTGAAAGCCAATGTTTCCGCGCCTTCGTTCGTGGCAATTGTCGGCGAGCGAAGGCAATGGCGGCCGTAGATGCGTGACTCTCGGCAGAGCTCCATGCGACCTTCTCCTCTTGAAATTCGGGAGACTCTTTCCGGTCTGAAAATACGTATTTTCCCCACAAAAAAAAATATAAACTTCCTCTCCCCAGCCCCGACTCACCCATCTCACGCCGAGAACCTACCTCCCTCGCGGAGCAGAATTCTCCCGAAACTGCCGCGGGCAGCCACCACCCCACTCCCCCCGCCCCTCTGCCACCCCCACCGCCCCCACCCCTCTCATCCGCCCCCATCGGGACTGATTAGCCATGTGGACACTTGTCAAGACTACAGGCGTCACCAGCTGCCGCGCGCCCTCTCCCAGCTGGCCTCGTAATTGACGCGGACCCACGTCTCGAGTAAATTATTCAAAAAATTTACCGCACAGTGCAACTTTGTGCCGGATTAACCGAGCATACTTTCACGCACGAAGTCGAGGGTTGGAGGTATGAGAGGTCGAGCATGCATTACGATTCATAGAAGTGTCAGTCGCACCCCACGGCTGACGACTTTCCCTCTACGGGAAGTGTCCTGAGGCAGGGTGCCGCTTCCTCCGACCCCTCTAGACCCTCGGAACTTTCATTGAGGCTTCAGCTGGCTAGTCACAGCGTAAATACTTAGCCAGCTTAAATTAAGTAACACCTTAGGCAATGGAACCGAACTACTTTATATCAGAATCCTCATTTCTTGCTTTTCATACTACTTTTATTTCAAACTAATCGATTGTGGCGATACTGGGTGGAAATTATTGATAGAATTTATGACGAGAAAAAAAAACAGTACAAATTCTACTACTTTTATAGCTGTCGACCAGTTTCGACGTCTAAAGCGTCATTATCAAGACAAAAAGCAATGCCTGTCTTGATAATGATGCTTTAGACGCCGAGACCATTCGACAGCAATAAAAATAGTAGAATGTGTACTGTGTGTTTTGTCTCGTCATGAATTCTACTTTTATTTCAATGAGGTCATGGAAATGATAAGTATGCCATCGATATAGCGAATATAATCCACTATATCGATGTTTCTAATTATTCATTTGTTCCTCTCTCAATGCACGAATATTCCTTCGTTGGCACGTACCACGAACAGTGAAGTCATTTATCAAAATGTACGTTGCTTAGGTGTTAAGGCTTCACAAAAAAACAGTTTAAATCGGTTGGATGGATATTTCCACCGTAACATACGCATATACTATACTTGGTAATTGTGTTTATTCACGCTTAAATTACATTTTTCGATCATGGAAAATAAAACTATAAAACTTGATCAATGCAATTACCGCATTCGTTTTCTCTTTTGCGGTGAATGAGACGTTACTGGCATGTTTTAAATTATCGCTGTGTGAGGCAAAAGAAAAAAATCAAAGAAATATTTCGGATGAAGTGAAAGTGGGGAAAGAAAGATCGTATGTGTATGAAGTATGTACCTTCGACATTTATGCGTTAGTTTCAGTGCTCTACGGTTATATTTTAAACCACTTTTTCTGAGGAAAGCAAGCACGCCCCCGAAAGTTTTTCACTCTTATTTTAGGAGCGCATAAAAGAGGAATTTTTTTGGAGGAAAAAAAAGCTCGGTCACGTATTTCTTTCAGCATTGCTTAATTTTTATTTACAGAGCCATTGATGCGTGGAACCTCGATCTCATCTAGCTAAAAATACATCCCTTCCGGACTTCCCTGACATAATGCCTCTGTCCACCAACTATTTACGCGAGTGTTTCAACATTTTTTTATAGCTGAGCAAGCACTCTCGATGTCAGGTCTGCATAGAACGGCATTCCCGAGGCTTTTGTGGGTCACAAAAAGTGTAGAGTCCCATAACTTACATTTTAGTCCAACCCACCTTTATTCCCTATGCCAATTACGAGTCATAAGTCTAGTTGGAATGAGCAATAAAAATCTTTGTGTATTTAGCGTATGTTATTTCCTTATAAATTTGCGGCTTACACATGAGAAATGACGAATGGATGAAGAAAGTGTTCTCTCTTCTCTTGAAAAGGTAATTTCAAGTGTTAATTAGATCGACATTAGACGCTATAACGCGGTGGAAGGACTCCGTATTTGAAATGAAGAAACTTTATGACTTCCGCTGTTTATTAGAAAATTATTACCTGTTTTGGCTGTCAAGCCATCGTTAGGTACATTTAAAAATCTTTTAGAAGATAGATTAATGTATACTATGAGAAGTTGCTATGGGATTTCAATCATTTCCATTCAAGTATTAAAACTATGACCTCTGTAACGATCATCATAAGCGGTGTTTTATAGGCTCCACATTATCTATCGCAATTTTCAATAAAATTTTGCATGAATGTTGTATTATATTAGCAATTATATTAAACTTCCATGTTACTGAACGATTATATACGGTACTTACCCGCAGTATATTTGAGGTGCCCGAGTTGCTCGCATAGCAGTGTTCTCGTTGAAGAACATAGTCGTGATACTATAATCTTATATCAAAGAACTCGTGCTATCAAACTGAGTAAAATGTCCATTAGGTGCTAAATTGACAGCGGAAGAAGACGCTTTAGTATATTAGTTGGTTAAAGCACCCAGCGAAGAATCGGGCGATCTGAGTTCACATCTCAGTCAATGCGAATGATTAATTTACTGTGAATTTCATACATTCGTGTGCCTCCATGTCGGGTGATGAACTTTGATGTTATGTAGTTATGAATTAAATATGTTTTGGAACATTTCAGTGGTGAATAGTAATTCCTAGAAAGTTCCAAAACTGCGAGAAGAACATGAAGGAAAATTGAGGGAATCATGAAGGTTTTTGAAAATTTTCCCTTGTAATCGTGGGAAGGGTATTAAAATCATCCGTTAATTAAGAAATAATTATAGTACCGACATAACAGCTAGAATGCGCCATGCCGCAATAAATAGCGCATATCATGCTTACCAATTAACTTTAAGGCTTTTAATTACAACCGTAGGTGACAACGTTGCAGGCACTTGAATGAGTGGCAAGGTGCCGTCAAGTGGCCGTACATCAACACAACGGAATTTGTCAGAGTGCCACGTCCTTAGATTAAATCGATTGCTGAACTTATGGTGGGTATAAAGTAAGAAGTGTCTTAAATAATATCAATAAGGTGGAATCTGGCTTAACCTGCCTTGGAAGCTGCAGGACATGGAATCGAAGAAATTCACCGAACACCTTGTAAAGAATAGCTCGATGAAGCATTCATGATGAAAATGCAATATTTGGTTAAAATAAAGCATGAAAAGCAATTAGGAAAGAATACGTGAAAACATTCGTTTGGAGTGTTGTGTTATATCAGAGTCATGTACGATGGACATGGCTCGGAGACAAAGATCATTGGGTAGTTGGAATACGATGTAATGGAGGCTTTTATAGCTAGTTGCTGAATGCGGATGCTGAAGATCAAGGGGAAGGATAAGATCAGGAACGAGGACTTATAGATGGGGAGAAAACCATATGAAATACTAATCATGAAGACGAGGCCCAGGTGGATGGACTACACTTCGAGGCACAACGAATTTGTAAGGAGCAGAAATGAAAATTAAAGGGATAGTCTTACGAAGTAGATCGATGGAAAAATACGTATGCCAGGTGAAACGGCTCCGAAGCAAAGGAGCAACTAGGGTATAAAGTAGATAGCAGAGGAAAGGGTAGAATGGGGTGTTGGTGTCAAACCCTACTAGGTTTGAATGGCTGATGATTGTTTGCTTCTCGAGCCGCTCGGCCTCAAGGCAAGTGGACTCGTCCTGAGAATTTCTGACACGAGTTCAGTCTCGGCTGCATCGCTCTTGCACAAAACATTATAAAATCTTAATTGTTTTATCTGAAAAAAACCTAAACTCCCTCTGCTTGCATAGGAATTGTTTTCTGTTTTTTAGATCCCTTCCTCAATCTGCTTATAATTGGGAACTATTTATTCAAAATGCTAGTCATACGAAGTTTTTTAATTACTTAGTTACAAATTTTATGAGGTCCAGTGATTCTACCGTCGAATTTCAGCTCTAAAGCACCTCTTTCATTACCTATCCTATAAAAAGCTATCCTATTTTTTTCTAATAAGTATGCTGTTTTGGTGCTGTTATTGAAATCTTAGCAAACCGAAAAAATTAACGGAAACAGTTAAGTAGAATTTAACCACCGGCGGTATAATGTGTAGCAAGCTGCATTGTAGAAGGGGATGTTCTAAGTCTGTGTTGGAATTCGATAAATTTTAATGATAACCGCCCTCCTTAAAATTGATTCTTCCAGAGCCATGGCTCAAAGCGCCTTCTCAACTAAGCATGTCATCAAGAGACATCGCTCCCATCCGGAGTGCCATATAAGATGCAGGTTACTCCTGAATAAGTGTAACATGTAGAGAGAAACATTTGTGATAAAACATTAATAGATTCCATTGAATTAACGGACATGAATGCGAGCTTAATCGATATAAATGTTTTTTTGCGAATTAGTGTTTTATAAAGCATATTTTATGTCTAGACAACTGTTACATTTATTGGTTTGAAAATATTGGCTTAGTTATAAAAGATCAATCAAAGAATAAGCCACTGATGCTTTTCTCCAAACTTTTATTTCGATAAATGTAAAAATCAAGCTGAAGAGCATGAATGCCTTTTATGCATCCAAATTTTTTAATACGTAGAATCGCTTCAGGCTTCAAGAAAAGACCTGTTTGCAATGCCAATGACAGGTAAATGTAAAAATAATAATCAAAAGGTAACCCTCGAATCAGTGACATGAATTTAATGAAGTTACCATATGGTGGGACGAAGATGGGAAACTATGTTCTAAAAAAGTAACGAAGAACTAGAATTTAAAATTGGTCACTGATTTCCGTTCTGATTATTTCCATCCACCGAGTAAGAGAATGAGGACTATTATTCTTCGCCGAGACTATTATATGGCTATATGCAACGCCGTTATACTCTGAAACAAGTAAGTACCAGACTAGGAAATAAATTCAAAATGGCCCATCTCGTAAGCTCTGAACTAATCGTCCTATATGGAAACACGTTCACTCACTCCACTGACATTGTTCCCACTTTAACCACCCTCATGTCTCATAAATTGAAATATTCTCTGTGTTCCATTGGTTTCTGGGGCATAGACATTTAATGCCCCCTCAGGTTATAAATTTACTCTTAAAAATACTTTATTTACGTGCTAAAAATTAATTCCTTTCATGGCTTTCACGCGGGTAGAAAAATCACCATGCGCTATTTCTCTTCCAAAGACTGACATGTCATGCGCGAGTTACGGAGAAAAATATCCTCGCAATTATCACTTAATCCACACTCTAATGCATTTACTTGAGACATCTTGCAACTGCGCAAATCATCTTGTTTCGGCTTCTTTGTAAAACCAAGGAAATGATAATGAATCATATGGCATTATTCAGCGTTTCCACACCTAGGCTATTAAGTTGCGAGGAAAAATGGCTTCACGACTTTTAATAACATATTATTGTATCAAATAATTCGAGAATGGTCCGAGGGCTAGTTTAATTGCTTCATGGTGAGACTGCATGGCCGCGGAGGGCAAGTCGAATGGGAATAAATTAGGGTTCCTCTCGCATGTGTGTCCAATGGTCGCTTCGCGCGTATCGAAGCGAGCCACTCATCTTCGTCATCTGCGCTTTGGTGGAGTTCCAAATGTTTTCAGTTTTCTGGAAGAGGGACCGCCCGAAAATTTGCGGAACACTAACATTTGCGTGCAAGAGGTCATGGATAATCCTTTGTCTTGTTGAGAGCGGAGAAAACCTGAGTTCTTGGAGAGAACGGAGACCTCGGAATGGCAGTGGAGATGAAGAGACTGAAATTATAGTAAGCGAAGCGGAACGTTTGAAAGAAAGAGATTGAACCGTAAAGACCTTTTTTGCGAGAAAAAAGGATTCTAGAGAAAACTGGGGTGGATGTGAAAATTTATTTAAAAGCATGGACCAGCAGACTATTGAGTGGAATCTGTGCATGTAACTCGGCAAGTTAGGCTATATTCACTCAAGATACCGGATTTAGCGGGCAACAAGCCAGTTCTTGACAGGAGTTGTCGTGAAGTTGCTGTGACAAAGCAACTACAAGCAAATATTTCCACAGCTACAGCACGATATGCTAGGGCTCAAAAACGTTCTACGCGACTAACTACAAGTATAGTAGCTGTAGTAGAAGCATATCATCAAGGGCTAACCACTACCCAGCCATCGTTGCTGAGCAATATATTCATATGCTCGCGGAAACAAGTATTAGCAGATGTTGAAATCATATGGCTATCCACTTTATCGGCGCACATTTATTTTATCAACACCAGCTACGAACAGTTATTACCCATTCGGTGAATGTATAAGTTACAACAGTCTTATGAAGTAAGCTACAAAAAATAGTTAGACTATTTGTTCTGGAAAATTCTTCTTGGGTTTCCCACCGGGTTAATGCCTCTATGATGGCTAAAGTTTCGACAGGAAAGTATCAGAACCACTTGCCGGGAAACCCTTATGTTTTCCATAGTTTGCCTAAATATCTACGGCACGTTTAAATTGGAAAAAATTACCTAAGGAAAATGCGTCATTGCTTGATGCACTCCATTCTGTGGTTAAGGATGGCATTTAATGGACTTTTTTAAATGATAGCCGGTCGATATTCTCAATCAGTAATAAGTATGTCTAATCGGCGGTTTAATATTAGAGGACACCCAGAGGACTGTTACGTCCTCTGGGAGGAGGGCGACGGGCAGTCTACTTCCGGGACCCTCTTGCGTTCTCTTTTGGAAGCATTAATAATCAGAAAATTTCACCTTGAAGATATAAGGTGGTCTCGCTTGCTGCGGCATATTTTGATTTGCCATAGGCGGTGCTATCAGGTTCATAATGAAAAAACCATTCACTCTCGACGCCCTCGCTACCCTCAACAGCAGTGGCATTGCATATGCAATGTCTCATTATTTATGTTCTATGCCATTTGAAACTGACATATAATTTTGTAAACTATTTATTTGAATGAAAATTTATTTTAGAACCTATGGATAAAATTCATTTTGTTACAAACACGACAGTTCACTTTCACAATGTCCGAACAGTTCGAAAAAGTTGACAACCGATGCCAAAACATTGAGTGTCAGATTCCATTCATATAAATTTGAATCTAGAAGCCTCTAATTGGTACCCTTGGTGAAGCACCCATCAGAATAAGGTAGGCAACATTATTTTCAATGCTCTCCCGCTCAGAGTGAGTGCTGAAATGCATGTATGTGCCGGGATGATTGCATGACAATGTCTTCACTGAGGTAGCAGAGCACCCGCTTAATTTCGCCGTATTTCCGTGTACAAATGCGAAAAAGTTATACTCGCAATTACACGTAATCGAAATTGAAACAACTCTGTAAGTACAATGAGTGAGTATTCGAGGATGAAACCGGCAAAGGCATTACTAGAATGGAAGTGTAGACATTGAGAAATGTGATAAGATTAGTGTAGAGTTATAAGAAGAAATGTAGGTATAACTCGTGGATTACCATATGCCGGATTTTCATCCAAAAGGTCACTGATCCCATCTCGCGTATGAGCAATCGCCTTAGTTAAAATAATTTCTGTTGCAAAGTGCAATATAACCTTAGTGGTTAAATAAATGAAAACCTAGTTCCAAAAACATTCCTTTGGTACATTAATTTTGACCATCACCCGCATTGAGAGGGTTGCCCAACGGGTGTATTTACCTAAAATCTGCAACTGCCCTTCCCATATGCTAACGGGTCTTGAGAGTAATCGTTAAAATGAACCCGGTTAATCCTCTAAACCCGCTACAAAATGATAAATTCATTTACCGGTTAAAACATGGAGTCAAAACCAAAGCAAAATTTATCAGTGTACCAGGATGGATTTGAATTATTTTCAGATAAAATTAATTTTACATAGATTTTAAAATGGAAATTTTTATTTCAGTATGCTTCAAAATGTGGAAAATAACTTTAACTTCAGTATCCAAGAAAGTGGAAAATAACTTTAACTTCAGTAACCAGAACATTTCCACCCTCATTTGACTATAAATAAGTGCAGGCTCTTTTTGCTTGTGCCAACTAATAACTATCTTATTATAGAATTTGTGATAAATGGAGTAGAAGAGTGAAAAACGTCCTCATGTTTTTTTTTGTCTTTTGTGTTGGGAAAATGTTTTGGCCGCCAGAAAATAATTTACAGTCAAATGTTTGACTCATTTTATAATGAACACGGGTTATTTTCTTGTTTTCGAGCATGTTTTTATATGGGGCTGAGTGCGAGCTCACCCTCACATCAAATCCCGCGCTACAGAATAGAAGCGAATGCTCTCCAAAGCCGTATTTTTGGGGTTGTTTGGCGGATCACTGAATACTATTTTTGCCATTATAACATAAAGACGTTCCTATATAAACCAAATTGCCATTTTTTCTGACAGTACGGAAGCCTTGTGGGTGTACTGTAGTTGAGAAAAATCAATTGAAGCTCCAACACTGCATTTTATTCTCATCAGATACACCCGAGTATGCAGCATTTCGAGTTCGGTGTACGTTTGGAAGTAGATTGAAATTCCCCATCCAAAATTGAATGTGTCTGGATTGTTGTGAATTCTTCAATTTTTGCCAGTTACAATAAAACTCGAGTCTAGTTTTAGATATGTACATATTTGTGGGTGCGGCGGTTGTGGCGAGAAAGCTAATAATCGTTGCTGAGGTTGAATATCCATCACTCACTCAGTGATTCAACCCGAAGGTTGGTTTGGATAGTTGAAGGTAGAGCTCACCCCGGACTAAGCCACAAGCGTGTGAATTTCACACATTCAGGGTAAGGGGGCCAGTTGCTTTCCCTGTGCCACCTCGCACTCCGAGGATTTTTTTTGTTCAAGGGCGTCAAAAGGCTTCACCCGGATTCGAACCCGGGACCCTTCGATCAATAGCCAAGCACTCTACCCACTAGGCCACCACGCTCCCTCGAATATCCATCAACGAGGTAAATTGCTGACAGGTAAGTTCTTCAGTATAAAAGAGAACTATTTAGTAGCTGATAGAAAAGGGATAGATTTTTATGTATATGCATCTCGTGGTCAATCATTTTAGTATCTGAGTAGGTAGTTAATTATGGTGTCTAAAGTACTCAGTCCACTTGAGCTGCTCAAGTGCGATAAGTTTCAAGCCCTTCGTGGTTGACATCGGAACAAACACAGGTGAGAGAATAAAAAATAACTAATAGTCACACGCTGTATTAAAAATAGGCGCGTGGAGTGTCTGTCCAATTTTAAGGGCTTTGAACTGCAGTGGCTGCGACAAATACTGGGGAGAAAGTCATTCCGTGACTAATGGGGAAGGGAACCCGAGGAAACTCGGGACACACATTGTAACGAAAGCAATTATGGGAGAAAAATGAAGACCCGTCCAGCAGAGTTCTTACCCTGTGTCATTTAGCAAAAGTTTGTATTAGGCAGGACGGAATGGAATGGTCAGTGGAATTCATTACTAGAAATGGAGGAAATCACTCAACGGTGACAGTGATTTAAAATGCAATGGTCGGCCAAGACAGAGACTGAAAGAATAAATGACTCGAAGACAAAAATGATACTGCCAAGAGAGTTATAAGTTATATATTGAGTAGCCTGTGAAACGCTATCACAAGAACGAGAGGAGAAGTAGAGTATTGACGATTTTGTGGATTTTGCACGTGGCTTGGTGCACAGACTGCAGAAGAAGGGAGACTCAATGAGTGATGATAGTTTTGGACACAGAGTGACCCTCACGAAACTTAATGAATCTCTAGCCTAGGTAGTGGTACATGATTGAGATGAGAGGTAGAATATTGCATTAAGGAATACCACGATTATTATTACAACGATGACAATTTTAAAGAATGGTGTGTGGAAAAACCATGTTTCAGTATTGTGAATAATATCAGGGTAAATAAAGAGTATTATATACATGTATAGATAGCCCGGGGGAAGTGAAAACTTGAGGGAAGTTCTTTAATCAAATGTTAATTTAATTAATATTTTATGATTTCCAGGGAGGAAAGAATAATGGTTTTTGAAACATTCTCTTACCCCATGTTGTTTCCTTCTGGATAGATAGGATGCTATTTATTAATTACTTTCATGAATGGCAAGGTTCTCTCATGTGAAGACCGAATTTGATGCTCCTTTGTGAGGAAATATGACGTTTGTTGGTTAATTATAGGAAGATCGTGCTTCATCGATCTCTCCAATTAGAGCGGATACTGTAAGTGGAGAAGAGTAACTGGCTCAAGGGAAAGGGAAGGTGACTAAAGATGAATATGATGGAATGGACTTCAAAGAGACTGGAAAGTAAGATAAGAACAAGTGAGTGAGATTGATTAAGTACCTGGAGGCAATAGAACAAAAAGTGATTGATGTTTTTTTTTTCATTTTCAAATCAAGCATTCTCAAAGCAAAATAATTTAACTATCCTCTGCGACCATAATTTTCCGAGAGGCCATGGGATTTGATGGTGATGCGTGCATCATTTCAGTTATTAAACGCACCTTGAAATAATTACTTCCTTATAGCATCTATGTCATTGTCGTTAGTGTGTATTTGTTTACATTGGTTAATTTATTGAGGTTTGGTCATGTCTTTTTTAAGAAACTCGACTTCCTTTTTCCGCCAACGTTTCGCCTTTTTATTAAGTATTCTTCAGGTCTACAGTACAATGCAAGGAATAGAGTTGGTAATAATTATAATACTACAAAGATAAAAGAGTTTTCAATCATAAATTTAGTATCTCAAAGGATTAACTTTCTTACTGCGACAGTGATAACAAAAAAACAAACTCTTCCTCTTAGTAACAAAATCAACACAAAAAACAAAACCAAAATGAAAAACTAAGCTGAAATTTTGTTTAAAAACTATTCATTCAAGTATTCTACCAGCTGATTGGTAGGTTCTTCGACAGTCCCAATTTTGTATCCCAACCTAATAGAAATTGTCTCGCTTTCCCTCCTAAGGATGGCCCGTTATTAGATCCCTCTTCAATTCTTCATATCTTCTAACTCCTCTTATTTCGTCAAGAATTCCTATCCTCTTCCTTCCTCTCCCACGTTTCCCCAGTGTTCTCCCCTCTATCACTCTCTTCAACATGCCCTCTCCTCTCAAAACCTCCTCCATCCATCTCTTCTGCCTTCTCCGAACCTCTGCCACAAGCTCCCTCTCCTCTCCGACCATACCCAATACCTCCTCTTTTGTCTTTCTCGCCATCCAGCTAACCTTCTCCATCCTTCTCCAAACCCACATCTCAAACGCCTCAAGCCTACGCACATCCTCCCTTCGCAATGACCACGTTTCCGACCCATATAGCGCCACGCTCCATATTAAAGTTTTCACCAGCCTCTTCTTTACGTCTCTTCTCAGACCCCCCCTCATCAATTCCCTTCTCTTCGAAAATGCTTCTTTAGAGAGCGCAATTCTGCATCTGATGTCCTTACCACTAAACCCATTCTCCTCCAAAATACTACCCAGATACGTAAACTGCTCGACCTGCTCTATCTTCTGCCCTCCCACCCTTATATTCAGCCCCGCCTTCTTACTTCTAGAAAATCTCATTACTTTCGTTTTCTTGTGATTGATCTTCATCCCATACTTTTCGCACTGCACCTCTAATGCATTCACCGTTGACTGTAACCCCTTGGCCGACTGACTAACTAATGCTTGATCATCTGCAAATCTCACTGATTTTATCAGCTCCCCTCCTACCTTTATTCCTACCTCCTCCTCCCCCCATGCCTCCCTTACCATTTCCTCTGAATACAATAATAAGTGAAAATAAAAATATTTAAAATGAATAGTATAAAGCATGAAATTAACATTTAGATATATCATAACTTCAAATTTCGAATGAATATTACATATTTTACGAATTAACCAATTTATAACAAAGGTATTATTAAAGTGGTCAATGACCATTCAAATAAGTATATTTGTTTAGTTATAAATTAGCGAAACAATTAATAATTTTTTTTTCCATGCACTTTCCATTTCGTAGGATTATTTTCGCCACTAATTGTGGAGCACAAGAAATGGGGCCTAGAAATAAATATCAGTAGGAGTCAGAAAAATGTGCATTGGAGGAACATAACAGAATATAAAGCCAGAAGATGACCAAGATGTACAAAACTGCCAAGAACACTACTACTTGGCTGTTAAATTAACTGAGAGTGGAACCTTGGATGTTACAATAAAAGAAAAAACAGACATTTACAAGGGCAGTATCGATGATGAATAGCATATTATGGGATCAAAGTACATGTAAAGCAAACAAAACGAGAATATATAACAAACTTATAAGATGTCTTTTCATATATGGGTGTGAGATATGGCACATTAAGGAGAAATAAAAAAGAATGCTTGCTGTTACAAATATGGATTACTGGAGACGAGCTTCAGGGTAATCAAGAAAGAAAAGAATGATAAATGGTGCTATTAAAAATATAATGGGAGTTACGCACACCATAATCGATGACATTATAACAAAACCGCTGGTTTGGTATGGTCACATACAACGAATGTCAAAAAAGAGACTACACAAACAAATTTTATCGTGGATCAGGAGGGCTGTGGATGAATAGAGAGCAATGGCGGTTAGGAATCGGAATTCCTCGCAGAACGTTTAATTAACCAAAAGAAAAAAAATGTCGTCACTTATTTCTACGTCACTATAACCATTACGTGCCTATAACTGCATGAATCTGACTAATTTACTTCAGTCAACTATCTCCGTACCCGCTCATTGGCGCAGAAAATAAGAACCAATTATTTCAATGAAATGTCTTGTTTGTAAATTTGAAACTACGATTTCGAAATAAATTCCATTAAAAAAACTCAATGCGCAGTGAAAACGTGCACTGTAACAAGGGGTGAGTTTGTGCTCTTTCAAGAGGCCTCTAAGCGAGGAAATGTATTGTAATAATATCGAGGATCTGGTTAAAAAAACCCTCAACAATACCCTTAACGAGTAAAGTTTCTGCCATTTGCTAATGGCTACATTGTCCAACTCCATTGAATGTTAAATTTATGCTAAGATAAATGAAAAGGAAACTTCTCAGCAAAAAAATCACTTTGAATTAGGTTCCATTGCCACGTCCCAGGTTTTTTTTTCTCGTGGCTGGAGATATACGGTGGGACTAAGGCCGAGAAAGCCGTAAGGGAGAGAGAACTATGAAATAAATTTCCGGCCCTCTAGCGATGCGATCGAGAAACAGCCAATGTGGCGGGAAGAGGTTCTCGGCGGGAGGGCGATCGAGGCGAGAGGGCAGGAGGGCGAATGAGACGGGGTTTGAATGTGCCGAGGCCAAAGTGTTGGGTTTCTTATGTTTCGCGGGCGCCATCGAATGCCAAAAAGGCAGATTTTTCCGAAGGGGTTCTTTCAAAACAAATAAACCTGTCGCCGGCCGTGGGCAGCCCTCCCCTACTGCCGTGTATAATAAATTGCCGCCAGCAACCAGCGCCCATGGAACAAGGGGAGGATAGGAGGCTCTTGAATCATTGCGCCCTAAAAAGTTTTGCATTGAGGGTGCAAAAACGGGAAGATTTACCGTCACTATTGGAGAACCTTCGCTTACTGTGTCGGACACGTGAAAATTGTTGCGCAAGTTTTCGAAAAGATTTATGTGGAATTGTGATTTATTTCCGGTGAATATTAGACAAAATGTTTTTGATAAAACAAAAAATTAACTAAGTATTTTGAAAAAATAATATTATTAAGTTCAGTCATCTTTACTGCTGCTGGAAAAATGGCTATTATGTACCGATTATGAGCTGTGCCCTAATCAACCCACAGGGCAAGGAATTTGTCTGTTGTATCTTTACGCCATTAGTTGTTCTCATTGTCATTTTAACTTATCATTTTTTCAAAGTGCCTTCGCCAATTTATTTTCATTATCATTTTTTCATATCTGTAAGTCAGACCAGTCACAGCTGCCAAACACTATGTACCTGAATTGAGTCAGCTGATTCTTAACTATTTCACCCTTGAAGTTTGGCAACTAATGAAAAATTGATAGTTCCTTAATTAACAACTGCTCTCCCTGTTGTTTACGACTCCCAAAAAAGTTGTGATTTCGAGAAAACCCCAAGTAAAGGTTTAAACTAAGGACAAAACGAAAAGCACTAACGGTCATTCACTCACTAAAATCACACCAATTAATATTAAAAATATGTTCCTTGCATTGATTGATAAATAAATATATATTCAATTGACCTTCCACACATAGCACAATAGCTTGAATAATCATCTGATTGCTTTGTACAAATTCAGCTGCTCTTTAAGTATTAGCACGATGCGAGTGTTTTCGGAAGTTTTTAAAATGATATTTCACAAAAAACAGAAGTTCTGCCAACTTCTCCAAGTCGGGGGACTTCTTATTTTTTCTCTCACTCTTTTGATTTATTCATACAGACTAAATTCTATTGTGGTAAATGTTTGAAGACTAGAGGATGATGCAATGGTTTTGAGAAACGGAGTTTTGAGAAATGGTTTTGTGCTATCTATGTCCGTTTCATCGTCTGCGCCTATTAAATCCTCAACCGTAGGACGATTAAGTTGTATAAATAATAGCTTATGGCAGATGGCAGGAGAAATAATGAAATTATAAAATAAAAAACCGCTGGGTGCGATCGTAATTCTACTTTATCCAATACGCTTTTTTGATAAGTCCGTTCCGATGGGCTGAGAGAGTGACTGTTGTCTGGGCGGCATCTGAACAGCCTGCTGTGTGAAGAGCTAGGGGCATCGCCAAAGGTTCCCTTGTTCTGAAAGCGGGGCACATCTGGAGAGGTAAACCCACCCCTCAGGCTTCTTTCGGTGCCTAAACATCTCGGGAAAGCGCAGCGGCACAAAGGGAAAAATATGCTCTGACTCCGAAGGTATGAAACGCATTTTGGGTTTTGTGTGATGTGATTCCTTCTGCATAAGTTAACTTCAAATTGGAAATATCATTATTCATAGAAGAAAAGTGTCATAGGTAGAACAGAAATGCTTCCTTCCACTCTAATAGCCGAGGAATATTTTTCCAACTAATCTAGCTTTTGAGTCGAGAACTATGGCCTTCCATTTATCGAGCGATCCTGTTGCAGGAGAAATTTCAAAGCATCACGACAACAGATTTTGAGGGTGGAAGATGTGGACGCATGATGGATGCTTTTCCCGTTTATAAATAACAAGGAATGGTTTCCTTATGTATTACATGAATATACAACCGTTTGAGAGTATGGACGAAAAAATTTGAATAATTTTTACTTATTAACACGTCGTATCATCAACAACAAATGCAAGAAAGAAAAGGTCTCAAATAGGCCTCTTCATTAAATACATTCCGCATCTGGACCCATTTCCAATTTTTGAATATGAAGCAATAGGAGATATTTTGGTCATTAATTTTACTATTAAAGAAAATTTCAATCGAATTACGGCCACTTGTATTTGCTTTCACATCGGCATTTAAGTATTTATTCAGCTTTTCCAAACCCCAGTACTGCATTATTTATTATTCACATTTGGATGTCAAATCAAATTCCACTCCGTTTCTTTTGAACGATATGCATTATTACTGGCGAATGTAACTAGAGAAACACCAATTAAGACTTATTATTAGAAATACCAAGATCCTAAAATTTCTAAATCGAGGAAAAATATGCCTACTCACCTAAAATATAGATAATACGTGACTTAAAGAAAAGGGTATGAAAATATATATAAACTGCTACCAAACTAAGTCCCTGATAGATCCCATTGTATGGAAGTCATGTTGGAAATGTGAACCAAGTTTTCAAGCCGCTGGTGTGACTAAACAAATAATCTCTCATTATTCTTTCAGTGCATGCTTATCAGAGGCTTGTTATAGTAACTTTTGCCATTGTGAATTGAAAGATAAAAATAAAACGACTCGTACTCAGTCGAAAGATTTTTTGCAGGTAACTAAGGTGCGCTGTATTTCAATAAATGAACTTTTATAAATGCATTCTTCCCTTGACGCAAAGCAGGAGAGGAAATACTGTAAAGCTTCGCGCTACGATCCGTAATGTGTGCACCAGTAGAGTGAACCTTTTGAAAGAGTGGTTTATTGTCTCTCCTATTCCCGATCCCCGAGCGAAAATTACATTTCAGTTCACGACTCACAGGAAAACCAAAAACCAGTGTTGTATGAGCGCCTACTTATCTGCTTTTCCAACCGCAACCAGCTTTAGATTTTGCTATTCATTTTTCAGGCCCTTTTTTGCACGCTGCATGATTTTTTTCGTCAGTTTAAAAAAACATTTCCTACCGTGCATTCTCATTCTACGACATTTATAGTTCCTCGTCGAGTATATTCATTGTTATATATCGTTCTGCGGAGTACCAATTACCGCTCAGTTTCTCTTCCATCTCCGAAGGCAGACAAAATGTGTGGCTCCTGCAACACACCTCTGTTTTCCAGCGTGGCCAATACAATCTTCTCCATACTTTAACAATTATGGATGCGTTATACCGACGTCCCTAATTATAAAACCGCTCTCCAGGAGCTAAAATTATATTTGCGCATCCTAAGCATAATGCTTGTTCTCATGCGCGATTGGACTTAGGATAATACGATCAGTGGTTGGGCACAGATAGTGATGCTCGCATGTGATGTTGGAGACAAAAAAAATAATTCCCGGCCATGTAACGCCACGCCAAATGGTCGGAACGGCGAGCAAGTTACGGAACGGCAAGGGGCGGCGATCCGATTTTCCCAGGGAGACCAAGAAGCTCTCAGAGTCGGAACTTTCGAGACATTATTCATGCACGCCCACGTGTTTTCATCGAAATTCCACCGTTTCCTCCGCCGCTGCATGAGAACGCCCCCACTCAAAAATAGTCCCGCGGGAGGGGGGATGGGGGGATGGAGGGGAAGGGACGAGGGGTGGGGGGAGGAAAGGGAGGGAGGGAGGCCGCGCCCAGGATGGCCCACGGAGAAGCCGACCACCCCCCTCCCCCCACCCCGCCCCCCCAATTCAAGAGTACTACCGTGGCCGAGGAGTCGGGAGACGCTCTCGAGGAGAGAAAATTGGTGCACGACAATAGTTATCCAAAGCAGAAAAAAAGGAATATGATCGTTGGATAGCTTTTATGACATCAAGTTTACTGTAATTGGAAAATATGCGCCATTTTTCACGGCCGCCTAACATATTGTGCGCCGATTTTTATGGTCACCTTTTTTTAAGGCCGCCGCTTTGTCACAAAAAGCGATTTTTTTAGGTGAAATAGGCTACAATAAAGTGCATATTTAATGCGTCCGATCTGAATATACGAGAAAATTATGCGAGGCCACCAGGAAGCGGTGAAGTGCGCAATTCAACCAGACGGCGGCCATATTGTGTAAGTTAACTTGATCGCCAAAAATAACTTTGCGCTAGCTTTGGTGGACTAATTCAAGGAGTAGGCATTGGTGTGGTACATTTTGCTAAGTTCAACGGCAGGATCATGCACGAGCGCCACTACTATACAATTAAAGAAATAAGTTGCAAATTTGGAAAAAGATGGAAGTGAAGGTTTTCTTCACAAAATGGTGAAAAAAATCTTCCCTGAGTTGGCTCCACATCTCAAAAATTAATTTGGAAGATGAGCACCTCCGTTCTCCATCCTTCCGATTTACTCACATTCCATATGTTTACTTGTACATACCACACCTACCATCTGTCGATTGCAATGGCGCTGCCAGCGCCCGCATATCAGGACCAATCGGGGACTAGTCAGCAAACTGTTTCCAATTGCACAAATATTTCGACGCGCATCAGTAATATCGTTTTTCATAATTACCATGTGATTTTTCTTTTTGTATTACGTTCAATGAATTTTATTTTGCACTACTTTAAAATTCGCATGAATGCAATGGCTATTCGATGTCACGTAAAGAGCTTTATTATAATTTAAAATGGGCCAAGACACCCATTCTACCATTGATTAAATATGTTAATTTAAATTCCGAGTTGAAATATGGCTTATGGACGAGTGAATATGAAATATGAAACAACAGAAAACAAATATATGAACAAAACTGAAATTCACTGTAATGAACTTCCTTTGGGACGTTATCCTGTGATTCGCTTTTGTCATTTGCAACGTGATCTGGTGTAAATAGACGTTCTCAATAAGATATGCGAAACGACTGTAGAAACACATGCTATCGGAGTGCTGGGCAACGTCCAACAAATTAACTCCATATGTGAGGCAGCTGCATAGAAGGGTTTTAACGTTTTTGATGTTTGGTGCATTGACTACATTGCGATATGCACTATTCTAATAGTTTTAAACCTTATTCTCTTCCGATTTATATTTCTTGCCACACTAGGCCCCATCAACATATTGGGGAAGAAGGGTGTGATGTAAACAAAGAGGTTGTTTCGGCAACGCGGTTCGCCTCAGTCGAAGCGGACTGCGGCTTATTGGCAAGGGGCCCACTGCACCGCTGCCCGTGCGCTGAGAATGGCCACTTTCATTAAGCAACCTACAATGAGAATTTACTTGCTAATATGTGTAATGCGAAAGCACTTTTTCAATATCATTGAGAACACGCAGAGAAAAGCCTTAGTGGCAAATAAGAATTTAACTACTTGACAATTGCACTTAATTTACCAATATTTTATGCCACTAAATATCCTCAATGTGCATTGTCACTCTATAAATATTGCAAATATTTTTATCAAGTTTTATTTGACTCCTTGATGTAATTGGAGTACCGATTGGCGATCGTAAATTTCTCATAAATCGAAAAATAAGAAAGATTTTCATAAATATCCAATGAAACTGACGGGTTAAATTTTATCTTGCCATCCAATTTAGAGTTAACGTACGTATGGCATACAGAAAATTGGCCACCTATTTTCTTGGAACTGGATAGGTGAGCAGAAAGTATTTTCAGATTCGAGCAAATTATAATTTTTTTAATGCTATATAATTCAAGTGTTTTAATGAATGAGATATCAGCACTAGACCCGCAGCATGATGCATTGAGGTAATTGACAAAAGTTATATTTTAATTTATCACCAAGCATGAACGACTTTGACAAATTTCTCTGTCAGTTATTAATAAAAAATATAGGAATATTTTATATCGGTTTAACTTTTAAATTATTGATGGATAATATTTGAAAATCGTGATAAAATGCACTTCATAAAAATATTATACATTTCAGATTACACGAGTTTCAGGTCAGCACGGAGGATATCAGTTGACGCCCTTACTTCTTTCCAGGTACAAACGAAAGCCACAATATAAGAAAAATACACTGCCGAACAGTCGAGGATGGGATTTCTGTCATCTCATGCTCCATTTATGTCGACGACAAAGCAGAAATCGGCAAATATTCCACCAAAACTCACCCCAAAAATCATACCTTTCCTCTCCCATATCATTTTTCTATACACCCCCTTGTCATGGCTGCTGTTCTAACACACCCTGCCATACGCCCTGGCAATCTACATGCAGATTTTAAGTCTGTAAAGGCTACGTCATGCACCGTAGAATTTAAAGTGTATCCTGAGGAAAAGCTCCCGAGTTGCAGGGGTAGAATCGTAACTTTATGCCTTGTCACCCCTTGATGGCTAAACTTTTACTTGCCTAATTAATACCAGTATGGTCCTTCTTCATTCGAAATTGTTAGTCGATACCAATAATAATTAAAAAGTTTATGAATAACACATATGCCTACTTAAAAAAGCTATTTTAGGCGTCCAAGCATATCATTCTGTCTACTCCGGCGATATGACCTTCTGTGATCAATCAATAGCTTACCAATGGGCTTTGCCTTAACCTTAAAGCTTGACAGATAATCAGAGTTATAAAGTGCTTGATTAACAATGCCACCTATATGTAGTATATTGAACCCGTCATAGCTGTCTATTCTACCCCTAATGAATTACATTCTTATTCACGATCGTACAAAACGTTTTTAGTCCCTGATAATATGAAAAGATACATATAGCTAGGGGTTACTACATATGAGGGTTTTCATATTTGTTTCTGATTTAACCATTTAAGAGAAATTTTATTTCGATACAAAAACGAAGTAAATGCATTTTTTGTTACATTCCATAGCCTACGCACTAACTACTCTAATAAGATTTTCCACGCAAGGAGAAATTGCCCTTAGCATTGAAGCCAGAATACGTTAATATTGTAAATATGGAACAACGCATTTAAAATTAGATTGATGTAACATAGCTGGCTTCACAGAATTTTACTAAGATTATTTCAATCCTTACTAAGACTATTCCATTTTATTACGCTTCCACTTTCATTTTGTGACAACCTAGTTTCAAGGAAAAAAGTACAATAATATTTGGAATTTTTACAGTAAAATTTCGAACAAAGGCTCGTCTACTTTGTCAACTATCCTCCAATGCGTGCACTGACGACCTTCCAGTTGTTCTTTGCTCTCGGGACGACTCTGGTGGTCCATATTCCCAATGCTATCCTGATTAGCCACCCTTGGCTTTCCGTCAGGTGTTTTAGAAGCCAAAACCAGAGATTTTTGATAGAAACACCCATTTACACCTTTTGGGGGTCGAACGACCCTTTCAAAGGGGTCATCTAAGACCATCGGAAAACACAAATATCCGATTTTCTTATGATGGGTTTCATATTTCCGGGGGACACCACAACATGAGTAACTATATTAAAGGGTCGCGGCATTAGGAATATTGAGAACCACTGCTCTAGATGAATAAACGGCAACCCAGGTGGGACTCGCAGACGCGACCCTTGGATCAGCAGGCGAGGCGTATATCACGTCGCTACGGGGTATTTTTCGAATTATGGATTCATCTTTTTTGTGTGAGCCTTCGCTTCTTCATGCTATATTTCTAAATACTACATTTCTAGATGCCAAATAAGAGATGACGGGAGCATTTTAGATTAATTGACATATGGTACGCATCTCTTTGAGCAATGGATTCACAACCAAAGATTTTCCAACCAATGGCTTCCTGGAAGAGATCGCAGGTGCGTTATCAAGCGTAAACGAGTCACTTAATTCCAGGAAACTACTCCATACAGGTCTGTGAAAAGACCGGAAAAGACGACATCCATCCCTAAGAAAATACTCATTCACCATTATTAATTACTTGATGCGATTTATGTGCCATAACTGCACGCTTTAATTAGCCCTGTGCATTATTAAATGCCTTTAGGGGGTACGGTATTAATTTAATGGTGTCTAGTTCAAACGTTTAGGTGATATAGCAGAAAATTTAGCAGTTATGGGAAAACTGTTTGCTGATTGCGTTTTCACACTAAAAATTACCAAAGTCTTACCTTACCACTCGGATAAACGTTAAAAAGTTCAATAATATAAAAATGAAAGGAAGTTTGAAGAATGGTTGCCTTGTCCTCGAAGCGAGGCCCACTGCTTTAAGGTGGCTGGAGCGGTAATCGTGAGTCGTTGAAGGCACATTCTAATAACTTTTCATGCAAGTCGAAAAAAATATTCTTGGACCACATTTCACTTAAGTACACCTGTTTATACATTGGAAATCGCCAATCATGCAGTAATGTATATGATGCAAGAGTTGTATTTCAAATTTTCGCCTTAATTAAAGCATTGTTTTGACTTGGATTTTCGGCGCGAAATTCGAAATTTACGAGAAAATCATATCTAAATACGCTTTTCTTACTCGGCATGATACCTTGATATTTGTTAGCAGCTATTATAATAATATGAAACGTATTATTTCGCATTTAGGAGAAAATCGGTACATAAGCAATCGAATTATTTCAAAATATATGCCGTGTACCATAAGAGTACTAGTTAAAATATCATTGAATTGCCAGGAAACCAAATCGGTAGCATGCAGTTTTTTTCACTTTTATCGATAGATATTACTAATAAGGACACGTATGCAAAGTTTCACGCAAATCCGTACACATACAAAAATTGCTCCAGCCACCTTAAGTGGGTTGGTCATCATCATTACGCAATCACTAGCGCGTCAGCAAGTACAGTGTGTGAAAATAAAGCCCGCTTCATGCACTCCTATGCATCCAGCTCGGTAGTGGGCCAATTAGATCGGGGAAAGTATTGGTGGTCTGATTTTGGTGGTGGCTATGGTACTGGCTTTCGACACCAAGGTTCCGTGTTCTAACACTGGCAGGGGTGGAGATATTTCAGGGGCCTCCCGTCCCTCATTGGGGTGCTACATTGAGAGCAGATCCAATGTTGTGCTCCGATCGTCAGATGAAAGGTTAACCCTTCCGTTAAGAGTGGCCAATTCCGACGCATGGTTTCTCTCAAACCTTCGTCAACTTCCCAAAGTTCTAATCCTAACTGAATCAGCCGAAGAATACAACTGAAAAATATGGAGTCACGTATATCAGTGTCAGCTCGTCACTAAATGTGATTATTCATAAATCATGAGTGAAATTGGTTGGTATCATGTTACTCTGTTCCTTGCTGAACTAATTTGAGGATTTATATTAATTTACAATTCTTTCTTAAACTGTTAGTTCAATTGCGTAACCTGTGTGATTATGTGAGAGAGATTTCGCGCAATATTTCCGTGGGTTACAAATGCCAACAGGAATGACTGAAAAATAAATAATAATCAGTAATTGAAGAATGCAGTGTGGGCCAGAATACAGTGAGCCATGAAAGCAAATACGTTACACAAATTCCATACTAATGTTTTGAAATTGGAGGAAACAAACTGGTTTGGATCTCCCGCATTGCATTAATTTTTACGTTTTAAGTACAGAGGTCAGCCACTAGCTTTTAATGCACGCATGAGCCGGGTAGCTTTCGATGATGATGGAGGTATTTCTCAGCTTTTAAAATTAATCTTAATATTGACATGTTGATTGATAAAAGAGAATTGGAGTCTTTTCCTTTATCTCGTTGAGTTTCTTACAGCAATGGAGCCAAAAACTCGGCTAAAACATATATCTTACAAGTTGAAAGCGAGACAGTGCAGAATTAAAATAAAGCTAATTAACTAATTAGCTATACTACCTCACCAATAACCTTATAATATCTCCAAGGGAGCTCTATTTTCGTTCCAGGAAAATATTTAACATTCAGCCAGTCCCTTCTGTGGTCCTTTTTCCTAGCTTGACGCTCATGATTAATAATAGTATGTCGGGTTTTTTGTTAAATGTTTTTTACGTGGTCAGAAAGGAGGTCGGCTTGGACCATGCATAAAAGATTAAGCCAAAACATTAAGTAACGTTCTCATAGGTACTGCCAAATTAGGCTTGTCGCTGTAATGAAATTGTCGTAATCAGCTTCTGCGTATCTTACAAATTTTCACTGCACACGTTCTAACTTGGTATTTTATCGAACTTCATAAGGGTTCAAATATTTCCAGTGTCTTCTAAATGAGGTCTAACAAGAGAGAAGTAGCTGAGATAGCTAACTTTTTATTCCTTTGTTTCGTAAACGCTTTTAAGTATAGTGTAGTTTATCACAAACCACTGAATATAAAAATTTAAATCTGTATATCCAAGAACATATCCAAAATAAGGTAAAGGTCACGGAAGCGATTCCAAATTGGGTGTTCGAAGCTACGCCAGCGTGCATTTCAAGATATCAATTGACCCTCCCTGTGACTTCTGATGTTAATAAGCTTTGATTTGGCCAATTGATTTTGATTCAAAAAAAAAACTTACAGATTTCCTTTTTTTCTGGTTCAGATATCTTATTTTGAATGTTAGACTATACATTCTTATTCCGACTCTCATTGGTGGAGTGTTCATTTCCTATGCGAAGGTGATATTTGCCATACCTTCCTCAGAGTCACTTCCTCGATTGTTAGAGCAGCGAGGAAGAAAGAGTTAATGATCTCACAACAATCAACACTTTCTGGATGTAACGGAGACCTGCACTCTAGAGATTCAATTATCCCCACCTTAGTATTGCTACACACTGTATGCTCGCGCTTAATAGGATAAGAAAAAGGCTGTGAACTTATAGAATTTGCACTGCATGGCATGAACATATAGTTCCACCTGCACTTCATTTTATAAGGTGGGCACCTTTGTTCTCTTAATCAATTTCATTATGTACGTTTGCATTTCTTTGTTCTTTACCTAGTGTTGCGGAATACTCTTGCACTTTATTTGTTGGCAATTGGACAGAGCTCTCTGTCTGAGCAATTAGAGTTTGGCCCTTAATCACCCTTTGTCTACTTTGCTGTTTCCTTGAGTATTATCACACAGTTTGTCATTGAATAGAGGAGCCTCTTGAAGTCCACTCATCTGACCGACAGGTTTTTTTTTAAATCTTGTCTCGATCTGCGCACATAGAACAGTTATTTCTCTACGAGAGCGTTAAAACGAAGCTGAAGGTGCTCAGTGACGAATAATAGGGCTTATCACGATAACTGTTGGCAATTTTGCAAAATTAAGGTGTAATATAGGCATATTCTACTATTAGTCTATTAGATTCTTCAAATTATAATCACCATCATAAAAGAAGGGAACTTCAATCTTAGTAAGCCATGTTTATATATTCCTGTATGTTTCTCGATTTATTCCATGTATTTCAAACCAAAGAGCACGCAAAAACTTCCCTCACCGCTGAAATATATTTTAACGCTGGTAATTCCTTTCAAACATTCTTAATGATAAGTTAAAATTCATGTGTTTAATTAACGGGTCACGGTGATAATGCACTTGACTCCTTATTGCGATGAGTTTCAAGCATAAAAAATATGCTATTTGAAAATTGAAATAATTTGTGTTAAATTGAAAATTGAAATAATGTGTGAAGTAAAGCAATCGAAACATACGGACCCCATTGACGCAATACAACTAAACGCCATCACCGAGTACTATTTCATGTATGCAGGATTCTACCAGAAAAAATTGACGTTCTTAGCTACGAAATTGGAAAATGCGTTTAAGTATACTCCTGCCTTGAACCTGACTTTCCGCATTTGAAACAATTTTAAATGCCTATATAAATAAATACTTCGGTAATCTCTCATACTCATCGATTTCAGTGTCTCTTCTCTCCGCATACGAAAGGTAAAGTAGTTTACCACGTTTGGGGATATTCTTATCATTTGAACTCATCAATATCGATGTTTAAAAAAATAGCTTCGTTATAGTGTAAATAGTATTAGAGAATATACAAATGCTTTTTTCAAAGTCTAATCGTTTAACTAGCACCTTTTATAATTCTTCTGGCTACCTCTTGGCTTGCGTGTGTTGGCAGAGAGAGCTCCAGAATGAATGATGGTTTTCGCCGCGTAATGAACTAAGACCTTAAATCTATGGTAATACTCTGTGAGCCTACCCAAGGACATGGGAGTGGGGAGTTGAAGCTCATCAACCCATAATTAATTACTCTCGGCTAAATGAGAAGCATGTGGGAAAGAATAGGGAATGGCATGCATGGATGCCAAACTGCCTTCGATAAAAATCACGGGGTGTATAACCTCGCCTATTTCATAATCACAAATTGTGTGAAAAAAGAACGCATGCCTATTTATAAACGTGAAACTTGGAGGCTCATTCTCTAATTTTGTCTGGGTGGTGTAAACAGGTGTTTTTATGAAAGGCGAAGTAAAATCGTTGTCGCCATTTATATTCAAGAGGCCTTCACCTTTCTCAATGCTGCTTGCTTGATCTTTTCCTGACTGAAGTTGCCTCCAGATAACTGCCTCATTTAATTTCATAGCGTAGCGATAATCAGTGAATGAAGTGGGCGTACTTTGAGCTTTCATGTACTCACTAATGAACCTTTCTCCAATGAGTCACGTTCAACTACGAGGTGTGTTCTAGAATAACACGAAATTAAACTCCTTTTTATTTTTACCCTAATGAACTTCAGCAAAACCAGTTCTCTTCAAAGATGGCCTTCACATTTTCCACACAAAATAAATGTTCCTAAGTAAGTTCAGACGAAAGCGTGGCAATTTGGTATTTAATTAGCTATCTGTTTATATTTGACTGCGTCTATCAAAGAGAAATTTCCGTTTGCTCCCAAAGCATTCATGGTCTTTTTTAATGGTTTATTTCTAACAATGAACACCAAGACAATCTTTGACTGGCGTATTGTTTAGGAATGAATACTGACGCATAATTTAGGAACATATATAATAAAATATACGGCACATACGTAGCCATTGCTATATACACTATAGCACATAGCTCTATAATCTCTTAGCTGTTAGTGTACTTCAATGCTTAATCAATGGGTGAGGCTTGGTTTCACTTTGTGAAAATTATTATGGAATTTGCGCAGTTGTGACTTGGGACCATTTATATATCTTGCTCCTCCTGAAGATCCCAATTATGCTTTGATAGCCAGAATATTCCAAAATTTGCATTTAAGACGAGACTGGACAAAGTGGCTTCACTAATGCTAAAGTGGTAGACTTGACTTTCGGTGCTCCGCGCCACATAAACCTTCCGAAAAGAGAGGGGGAAAAGTGAAAGGTTTTGGTGAATTACAGTCTCGCTGTTTCTTTTATAATTGTGACACATGCGTGGAAGGAATTCTTTGACCTATCTGTTCAAAACTCTCTCTTATTATTTTGATTTCCCTAAAGATGCACATAGTGTGGTGAGAAATTACATCCTATGCGTTTGCATGCCAATTGTGCGGTCTGCATTTCTAGGTGACCTCAGCCTTGAGTGAAAGCTCTTGGTTTCCAGCGTCTCCTTGCGTTTAAACCTTTGAATCCACCTGCGGTCCATTTTTGGCCCCAAACCCACTGTTTAGAGCCATAGCTTTTAACTTATGGCCAAGAATGAAATCTCAGGTGCTCCGTTCATGGACTTAGAACTATAAGTATCACTACTAGTTTTACCAAGCATTAACCACTACTAGAGCCAAGAATGAACATTTATGCCTGCGGTATTGTTTTTTACTCCAGGTGAAGAGGGTGGGGCTTGCAAAAGTAGGGTTTCGTGGTGTTGACTATCCATGGTTTTAAGGAGTGGCTGTTTAGTTATTAAATCATAGCTTTATTTTGATAATAAGTGTTAAAAATTTTAATGCACAAAAACTAAGTGATTTAAATTTCAATCCAAGTGAAATATGCATTAAATTATCGATATCGGACCGGAATTAGGGATCAAAATAATCCCCGACAGAGTCTGATTAACTTTTTAGGCTGAAGAGTCAAAGGGTTAACGCAAGACAAACAATATCTACATTGCCTGACACCTTCAATTTCCATAAACCCTTGTGCTTCGACGGAATGGGAGATTGTAACATCAACCCTCACTTCTTGGCTTCCATGTGTAAGTTGGGCATATGAAATGGATTTTATTACTACACTTACTTTAACTTCACCTGCTTGTTTTTTGGTTTGTCTAAATGAAAACTTGTAATCGAAATGCAACCGACTTTCCAATGTTCAATCGAGCTGATATTTGGCACTCTTACTTACTCTCGTAGACAATACATGGACCAGTCATTAATTTCACTAATTACCAAGTTAATCTACTAAAATGAAATGGTTTACATTTTATATGGAAAAAAGTCTTTCGCCAATATTTTTTTCATCGCTTGGAAAATAAAAACATGAGCGCTTTTTCTTAATTAACATCCAATCTCTCATTTATATCAATATCTATTCCACAAGCTCCCACATTTTATATGTAAAGTGATGAAAAAATCATTTTTTAATTTTTAGTACACTTGAATATGAACGTGGTATTTTTTTAAAGATTTTTTTTTACATATTATAATTTTCTAAATTGTAGTCTTTATATTTATTGACCGACGGTTCGTTGAAATTTAAACTATTAGCATTTCTTCTCACTATAAATGCTAACTTCTACAAGCGCCCTTTATTGGCAAAATACTTATATCCATACAAAATGATCCATCCATTCCATTTAAATCCATTTGATTTTAGAAGAATTATTCTTTATTCCTCAGAATTTGAGTTCTGAGGACGGCGATTTACCTCCCTATCACTACGGATTCGACAATGGCCGGCGAAGCATACCAATTTGACCGTTGATGATAACAGAGAGGTCAAGTTCAAGTAAGAACTTCGAAAGCCACAATCTCAAGCATGATGAATTCTCTCCGAACAATCAAGACTGAAGTTTGAAATATGAGACTAGGTCCGTGAAAATGAGGACGTTTAGGAGCATTTCTCATTGGCGTTACTCTGTATACGACATTTCACTTATCTAGTGTTTTTTCTAAGTTTCAAAAAATTATGCTGAAAATTAAATGGAAAGGGGATCAGTCGGAAAGTGTAATGGTTGGAATCTTAGCAGTTGCGACACGGTGGTATACTGATCCCTATTTTGTTGCTCTTTGAGGGAACTTAAAAACTCAGTACTCCATACGCCGGATGGAACGTTAAATGTTGGTACCTTCAGCGCTTTTCGTTAAGAGCACACCGATGCCGACGCCGGGTTTCTCTCCACTACACATGCGTTCACCAAAAAATCCTTCCCTAGCCGCCCTATTCTATGAGTGGACACAGCAAAAATCAAATTTTAGGTAAGAAAAATCTAGCCACGTGGCTTTGCTGATGCCAAATTGACAGTTTATTTGGAAAATACAGCCTATTTGTAAATAAATATCGTTTTTCATCATTGAGTGTAGTCTAAAGCAAGGACATGGACGTGAAAAAGTAACCATTCTCCAAGCAAGTAACTCTATAAAAAAATTTGGGACGAAAAACTTCCCTAAATATAAATTCCAGTATAACGATTTGATTTTGATTAAGTAGTTGCTAGAAAATTTTAGGGAGTTGAAGTCACTTTTTTGACTCTACACTCCCTTCACCTTGCATAATACACCACGTAAGTCGCAAAAAAAACAAAATCCGATACCTGCGAGTATTCCATTCGATTACTTTGCATATCACCCGGATGAAACTTCAACATAAAATTCATTACTCAACATTTGGTTTATTAGCATAATTGGATCACTAGGCGCACACTTAGGAGTATTAATACTGATCCAAATTATATCTAAACTGACACTTAGGTTCATGATACGAGAAACCACGGAGGTAAGAGACCTTTGGATTCTCATGAATGACTTATGAGCTATTGATAATGAAATACTGTAAATCTTTTGAGAAGTTTCGATATTTCGAATCTAAGATCATTAAACACACAACTCGCCGACCCGGCCGTGAATCGGAAGTCCTGCATCCAAGAAAGGTCAAGGCACACCGAGCTCTTCAACTGTTGAAGCAATTTTACCAAGTGTGTCTGTTATAATGCAGTTTGTGACACATTTCCACAAGCTTTCGCCGAATGCTTAAAAATCTGTTGAAGTAATTGCCTGCGCTCCATCTTCTTCCATCGATCTTTCGTGCCGGGGGGAATCATTCGTAATTATTTATGGTAATATCTTGAGCCGTCCCTCACTCAAGGATATCGGTAGAGCAGCTCGGCGGGTGGTGTAATCCTCCGCCACAGTACCGGAAAAAGCCTCCGGTCAGTAGGGGCCTAACATAGCTGGTGGCAAATGGGCCCCACATATTTAATGCAATGTTTTTCGGCGAGCGTTGGGCATTTCTTTGCTGAGGCTCTTGTCGAGTGTTCGACGTGGGAAGAGCTGCTCCCGGGAGAAAGACCAACGGCACCTTTTCTTTACGACCACCGCTACCTCCACAGCCAAGGTAACAATCCTTACCCTAAATTTCCTACCTCCCCTTATTTCCGGAGTCTGTTAGTTTTCTTCCTGCCGGTCACAGTTCGGCGAGGTGATTTGTTAACGACCGTTTATTTTTGTTATTAAATTACTTTTGTTTTCAACTGTGGTTTTCTGTCTCCCCTTTATACTCCTCCGTAACCCCCCGGGCCTATTAGCACGTCTCAATCTTACTGAGTAATAGCACTCATTGAAGTCTCACAAATAGCATATTTTTTCCATAAATCAGATGACCATTTTACAACTTTTTGGTTGTCTCATGTCTTCCATTTGTAGGATTGAATGACGAAGGGATGTATGAAGGTTCCCGCGACCCCTTATGATCTGGATTGACCAGCTTATCTCTAGCCACCGTGAGTGGGAGGGTAAAGGGACAGCAAACTTTGGGATAAGGATTTTTGGAAGTTAATTCTCGAGAATAACGGATCCAACTCACGTCAATATCGCCGAAAGATTGCGTTTGACTCTCAGGACTTCATGCAAAGTTTCCGACTGCCCCCTAACCATTTAACGATCAAAATGTCGAAAGCAACGCAAAATACTATCTCCAGTTTTGGAAGAAAAAAGCTAAAGCATCCATTAATCTCCGCTTCCGACTTTCTCAATACTAATTCCCTATTCGGTATGACTTAGAA
Source organism: Pyrrhosoma nymphula (assembly GCA_963573305.1). Taxonomy (NCBI): domain Eukaryota; kingdom Metazoa; phylum Arthropoda; class Insecta; order Odonata; family Coenagrionidae; genus Pyrrhosoma; species Pyrrhosoma nymphula. The sequence goes on along the minus strand of OY754332.1, from coordinate 76,568,018 downwards.
ATTTCCGAGCCTCGGAAGTGACGAAATTTTAACGCAACAGCCTCGATAATGTCAAATAGTGCCAATCTAAAGTTGAGCTTTGTTGGGGATATGACGCCACGACCACGGATTTTCCGTGTTGAGTCCCTCCCGAGTAAGCCCCCCCCCTATTATTTTCGTTACACGACACTTAATTTTTACCCATTTTTGTTACTAAGGACACCTTAATCGATAGGGAATAAGTTATGCTCCAAGTTACTGCGGATGCATATTTTTCAATTTGTATTTTTGTGATAGTGAGATTCTTTCATCCATCCTCGACACAATATTTTTAGGGCTTATTGAGGGCATAGCAGATTATTTCATGCAAATTTTGTCATTCAAACTTTGTCAAAAAAATTGAGTTAATGTCAGTATTTTGAGAATATTTAATTCTAGGGTTAGTTATTACGGTAATTTTGTTACGATGCAAATAATGGTTGCATTCATGCCTCTTTATCATAATTTCACAAGACTGTAAAGAGTCTCGCGGCCGTGATGTCGTTCGTCTCGCCAAACAGCGGTCTTGTCCTCAATTTTCGACTTCGATATCGTCGCAGGTCATAAAAATGTATCCTGATAGTGGACGTGGAGCGTTACCTTTAGATTTATTTTTCCGAATAAAAAGACATCTAAATTGAAAATTGTACTTTATTTATCGCGTGATCAAGTTCATTTCTTTAACTCCACAGAATATTTGTATCAAGGCTGCTTATCTGGATGTATTACCGTGCGCGAGATTTAATGTTCATTCACGTAGTGTAAACTCTTGTGCAAGGAAAACATGTTACGCACTATACAATCATGTCTCATTCTTTCAAAAATAGGAATAGATTACGTCTCGAGCAGTCTGAAAATATTTTGGCCGATATAATGGTGCCCTGTCAAGGCGCTCATTTGAATCCATTGTAGTTTGTTTTTAATGCGTAATTTTTAATTTAATATTTTATGTTTAATTCAATGTTTAAGGTAAAGTATTTTAATATTAGTGTAATCGTGCTCACAGATTCGTATAACTTCATCTCATTGTGCCTACCTTCACGCAGAAGGCGGCAGCCAGGCACATCGGCCCAGCAGCTCAAAGGCCGTAGGGTTTAGAGCCAGTCTCGGGCCTGGATACTGTGCCTGTCTTTTGGTAGACAGCGTGGTAGCGTGACCTTAGCAGTTGGACCACCATACACCCAAATCTTCCTCCCCTACATCCACGTGCCTCGTTAGCTACCGTGAGCGTGCAATGTACGGCCGCCGATTTTACGTCACCACGACCAATGGCGAAGTTAATAGTGACGCAACGTCGTCGACTAATCGCATCTGCTCTCGTCCCCCGAGTGCCTTAAGGGAGCCTTTAACTTCCCGGAGCTAAATGACGGCGGGCGTTAAATCCGGGAATCCGTGGAGATTCGACGTAAATTGGAGACGGTGCGAGCGCTGTAAGACCGTGGGAAGGAGAGAGAATTCATTCTCGGGGAGTTTAGACGAACGTTAGGGGGCGTCTGGCAAGGGGGTTGCCGCCCCCGCTCTGCCTCCAGCCGCAACCGAACCCCTCCCCCCACATCACACCCGCCCCCACAATCTCCCCCGCCCCTTTCCCGCGCACCCGCTCCTTGTCACCCACCGCGTTCCAGAATATTCGCGGACGGGCGGGCGGGGGGAAGAGGGGGGGGGGGGGGGTTGGTGAGCGCGGGCCGTGAGAATGCAGGGGGGGGCTGGAGGCGGCGGGATCGGGGGCCGAGGGGAGGCATGGCTTCCGCCCGCATCGCCCGACATTTCCGCGAGAACCTCTGGAATCCTTTACTCGCACCCTCACGGAATGGTTGGTTCCTCCTCTACTGCCCCCTACCCTCCTCCCCCACCCCCTTCCCTCCTCACCTCCCCCTATTCTCCTCACCCCACTACTCTCCTCATCTCCCCCTACCCTCCTCACCGCCCCCCCCCCCATGGGATCTGATCCCCAAGAACTACTCACTCTCTCCGTCCCCGAGTTAAGTCGTGTGAGAGTGAAAGAGGCGTTCACAAGATGAGCAGAGTTGATGACAGGGGTCTCGAGTTCACGCTAGTGGCTTACACGTTTGTAGGATGTTTGCCATGTGAAGGGAGGTTGGCACAAATCCCAGTTACCTGCGTGACAAATGCACAATTTATTTACCATTGCTGGCACTTTATATCATTTAATGTAATGTGTTTTATGGAAATTTATCGAAATAAACGTTAAATTGGAAATAAAGACGAAAAAATACAGGAGTTTGCGCGAACGCTGTGCTGGTTTTATACACTAAATGAGGTAATTCATGAGGCTAATAATAAGTCACTAAATAGGAAAAAGATTAAATACTTTGCACAATTCAACGGGAGAAATTTGATTTATTGAGTCAACATGTTTCACTGCACTGCAGAATCATCATGACTTCAATACTGCAGTGCAGTGAAGCATGTTGACTCAATAAATCAAATTTCTCCAGTGGAGTTGTGCAAAGTATTTTATCTTTTTCCTACAGTGGAATTAAACAAAGTATCGGCCGTCACTAATAATTTCAAGTCACTAAATGCTTAAAAATAACATAATTCCCTGTAAATAACTCTTAGTCAACAGTGGCCACCAGATTCCTAACATTTACGTCTGAATAATACCTTGTGAGTCGTCGCAGAGGTCCGTGGCAGATGGTGTTAAGACCCCAGTCATGAAAAAATGAGGTTTTTTTTCAGTCATGACGGTTGCTCAAGTGATACGGTTCTCAGTCACGCGAACGTGTGCAAAGATATATACCAAAAGGGATGGAATTTGCCATGAAAAAATCATTGAACTTTGCAGGGATTCGAACCCGGATCTCCAAAATGCCGGTCAGGTGTGTTAGCCAGGTACACCACCAAGTTGGACGGAAAAAAGATGTATTGCCAGTCGAAGCGTTACATCCGGAAATACTCATCTGCCCATCATAACTAATACCTATTTAATTATTGTAATACCCATCGTAGTAATTATAATTGCGTGCGCGAAGGCCAGTGGACGCATACGATCTCTTTATTATGGCATGAGTGACCACCTAGTGAGAACAGATATGCTTTCATTTCCTATCTCTTGCACTTAAAGGACTCCAATCTCGGAGTCGTACTTTCTGAGATACACCGTGATACGTGAGTTTGGTCAGAATCTGTTGCATAAATATTAGGCGACTTATAGTGTATCGTATTGAAAAGAGCATGCGCCATTCTGCACTCACCAATAAACATGCCAGAAGAACACAGTTTTTCAATTAATTTAATTAAAAAAAGAAATTTGGCAACTTCAAAAAGTTATTCAACACGTAAGAGTTAAAATTGAACAAACTTCTTAGAATACAAAAACTAAAATCTCTTGAACGCCTGGAATAGAATGGATTCCCTCGGAGCATGATGGAAGAAAAGCGCAGACAAAGCCGGTGCTCGCAGCCTCCGATCACAAAAAGGCCACTACTCCACGCAGGCGTAGCCATATACAACCTCTCCGCGCAATAAAACCGTCCGGTCTGAAAGACCTCTTCGCTAAGTGAATTCACCGCTGAGCGACCTTCACGATCCTCGTGCTCATAACGCCCCAAAGCTGCTTTTCAAGTTCACGTTTTTTACTCCATTTTTAGCTCCTCTTTTTATGCAATGAACCTGATTTAACCCTTTACAGGGTACTCGTCCCTCGCATGGAACCGGCATTTCCACCTCACTTGACCAGGTTGATTCACTACCTGTCACAAAACAGCAACTCGCCGCATCGCAAGACTTTGACGAGTTTTGCCGGTGAATATGATTACGGTAGCCTTTGATGGGGACAAAATTCCCCATCCAACGCCCAAGTAAGGTCCAAAAGAGTCTTCAATTCCTCACCTGAAATTCAACCATTTGCCATTTAGTCAATTCTCAGAGCGCCTACATAATTATCGCTACATTTATGCAGTTTTAAACTACCTATTTCAAAAGTCTATTCGTCTGTTATATATGTTACAGAGAAACAATTTAGAAGTGAGGTACCTCGTGCTATCTTACCTATTTTATCGTAGAGCTTAGCTTCATAATATCAAGTTTGTCTGTAAAATAATGAAGAAAAGAGTCGCGCTATTCTTTTTGACTATGAAGTGACTTATACTTTTCAAATATCTTAACCGCCTTCTTTGATTTTTTTAATTTCATTACAGCTATTAACATTTGCTCCTTTGCAACTCTAATATCTTTAAATTTACTCTCATTATATTTTAGATTGCTTTCTTCAATTTCATTTCTTAACGTTTTGCTAGTCCATAGTTAGCATTTGTAGGGTTTTTCCTATGCAATTTTTAAAAAAACTTGTCGTTTTTTCAACTGTTCTATGAGCGACCGATGTTGAGAAAAAAAATAACATATTCTGCTCATTAGTATTTACAACAGTTTTCAAAATTGCTGAGTCAATTACACCTACATATTGATGCCTTGGAACCTTCCCATAATAAGGAAAGGATAGTTCTCCCTCAATCGTCCTTCACCCTATAAATCCTTAGGATACTGCCCAGAGTATTAGCTCTCTTGCCTCCATTTCTCATTCTGGAGACCACTGAAACCCAAAACTAGGGGAAGAATTTTCTCGCGGGTATGCTTCTCAATGTCTGTCACAATTGGGCTCACTAATATTCTCGGGTAAATGACCACACCACGGCACACTCGACGTTGCTGATGCAAGCTGATGGAAGGACTAAGTTGGTAGTCTCTAGAGGCTATGAGGCTACCAGATAGGCTAAAGTTAATTAAATAACTCAGATCGTAAGAATTTCAAAGCGACAGGGATGAAAGTATTTTAACCCGATATCACATGTGGAGAACTGATAGAATTGGCCAAATGAGAGAGATGCATTGCCAAACTGAGGGGTAAAAAATTTCCTTCTTTCCACTCACCGCTCGTGAATACATCAACTACAGCGATACTCCAAGACAATCCATTTACCGAATTTGACTTTCATATTTTTCCCTCTTCCAAATGCTTTTCCATCTCCTCTCCCTTTTTAAAAGCTGGTGTCCGGAAAACCCATGCTACACTCCCCAGAGGCGTCTCGCAGGGTAGTATGCATGTGTAGACGTCTCACTTCTCCCAGAAGTTATGGGTACCTGCAGTCTTAGCTGAGATCCGGCCGTGGCTCACCGCACGAGGTCGTGCCTGTGAGCATAATAATGGCACGCGAGGTCGATGTCCAGTCACCGAGGATGGCCGAGTGGAGAGAAGGGAACGGGAGGCCAAGGGCGTCGGAGTCGCTTCGTTCCCAGCTCGGGATTCTCAGGGCCGTCACTCTGGAGAATGACTGGGCTCTCTTTGGCCTCAACTCGGCCCGGCGGTGGCTCCAGCAAGCTCCCGGCGCTCCATTCATAGCTGCACGATAATAAACTGGAGTCAACGCAGCCATTTACCCCGAGAGAGTCACGGGTAGATCGCTACAAAACGATCTTCGCATTCGGCTGTTCGCCGTCGGTCGGTCGGACGCGTCAATGCCGCCGATACCGATGCGACGGAGGAACAGTGTACAATGCTCTCACCCTCGCTGTGTCCTTGGAAGAGTTGGGCGGATTACGACTGGACTCGAGGATGCACCGTCCAGTGCACTCATACTCAGCCGGCTGGATTTATATTTTCGAGTAATCATTATGTTGGTTTCTTTCTTCGGATAATTCTGACGTGATTTTAATAACATGCACTTAATTTTCTCTCTTCCATTTCATCCAGGATTGTGGAAGTTTTTAATTTCGTAATGGGGTAGGAACTAGATGCAGCGTGTCCTAAATTTTCGTGTCCTTAATTCTGTTTGCTTTCTCCACTCTCGGCCTCGGTGGCTGCGTGGAAACTTAATCACATTATAGTCCTGAGGTGGAGGGTTAGAGTTCCACGTGGGTGGAAATTTTGCTACTCTTGAGTGTAAGTGCTTACGTTATATCAAATTAATTAAATGTGGAGGTTTCTGAAGACCTAACGTCGCACAATAGCGATGCCATTTATTTAATTTATGTTACAGAAAGACACTGTTGGAGAGGTACTAATATGTTATATGGCAAAGGTTGTAAATAAATTCATGAGCTGAACCCTGTGACTAGGGATGGGCAAAAGCGTGTACGGCAGGAAACGTGTACACGCTTGTTATTCAGGCGCTAACACGTGTACACGTCTTACCTGTCCCGATACATACAATAGTAGTCTCTGGTCCCGCATTCCGTTCTGCGGTGGGCCTACAGGTATGTACAACTAGAGTGTTGGAGTCCCGCACCGATGCTTGCAGAACGGCAGCCTGCTAAGGTCAAACTGTGTCACAGGGAGTAAGATGTGACTGAAGGCGGTGACAGTAGTCACCGATTGCGATCTAGATTCTAGGAAGTACCGCACACACTGATTTATAACGATTCACATTGACTCAAGTCATAATGAGTGACCGGAGGAGGCAATTCGTGATCAAAGGCGGACGATGTTAACGTGTATTATTTTGCAAGAAAAAGAAAACGTGTACACGCCTCCAGGCGTGTACACGTTTACACGTCCCAACCTACCTGTGACCTTTGAACAATGGACACGGAATATTGTGTCACATAATGCGCCCTGCAATAAACTTTTATTTCCGAATTAAACATTGATGCAAAAAATTGGCGTTGACTTAATTTTCGTTCCGGATTATCTTGGGCGGCCGTTGAGTCATTCGACCAGCATGTTTTCTACCCAGTCAGAGCGGTGGAGCGGATGCATTCACACGCAGTGGATTCGGCAGTCGAGCGTGGTTCACTTGACTGAAACGGGCGCCGGGCGAGAGTGGCCGAGTACGAAGGTAATGGTCGTTTCACGGAGCAGTAGTCTAAACCGTCTCTCCACAACATCGCGGCCCATAAGCAACGCCAGAGCACCGTGAGTCGGACAAACCCCGTCTCTCTGCCTTCCTTCTCCGAATCCCCTCCACGCTGGCATCCGCATCGAAGCTCGACGCGTTGTCTCACCCACCACCTGCCGGCGGACTTCCTCGGTCCAGAGAAAGGAGTCATTTACGACATCCGGATGAAATCCCATCTGGCACTCGTGATCATATAATACTTCTCCCTGCGTAAAAAAGGATGAAATTGGCAATTTATGAATGAGGGAACGTTTATGACGCAGTTACGTGATAATGAAGGGGAGACGTATCCTCAGAAGTTTGTGCGCGGTGAATACCCAATATATTGAGGAAGGATAATATCCGAAACTTTCTTCAAGTTCACTCTTCTATTTCCATTGCCTCAAGGGAAGTTCCATTTTTATTTCATTCGCACAGTTATTAATTCCTTTGTGCCCTGAGAAGAAAAAGAAATGAGTTGTGAGAAAAAAAATGTTCAATCTGCATGCTAAATATAACCTGTGTGATGTTGGAAGTTCAGGATCTTTGTCGGAGAACGCAGGTGTCACAGGGAGGTAGCCTAACTTAATCTGATATGTTTATTACAAAGCAGTTTAGCTCAGATGTAAAATCCGATGTAAAACTCGTGGTCTCGCTAACTATGAACGCTATAATAATAATAATAATAATAATAATCTTTAATGTCCTGTCGGTTATACAAGTACAACATAGGACTTAGTCATACAAAAAATTACATACAAAAAAAATTACATTTAAAAATACATACAAAAGAAGAAACGAGCAGTAATGTACACTCTACAAAAATTGATCACTCAAAAATTCATCTACACTGTAGTAGCATTTATAAATAAGCAGTTCTTTTAATTTATATTTAAAGACGTTTTGGCTTGCTAAACATTTAATTGAAGTAGGAATCTTATTGTAAATCATTGAGGCTGAATGATGAGGACCTTTCCTGCTTATGTTTAGTGGCTGATTAGCCAAATGAACGTTTTCTCTACCACGTGTCACATGCCCATGTATAGCAGAGTTGCTAAAGACTAAGGAAAGCTTTTTGTGAAATCCACTTTACCGGTCTTAAGGCGTAACTAATTACAAAAAACGTAATCTATTAGCTAAAATATGAGCTTTCATGGTGGACTTATTTTGTTGTTCCAAGCCTTCAAATTTCCCTGCAGTGTAATTCACGCATCCCATAATTTCAATAGATTTCCAGTAACCTTATCATTGCACCGCTGTTATTCTTTAGCGTAGAGCGACATTTGAGTAGATATTTTTTGGCCAATCATAAATATTGCTAATTGGTGGAGTCCGCCAATTTTAGTACACCTTATAATCTGCTCTTGGAACACTTCATCATGCGAATGAGTTGTATAAGGTGTTTTACCAATGTTCTCTCGCCCTCAAGCTTCCTCGCGAAAGATGTGTAATTCGGGGATTCTTGTTACTCTTGAGCTTGAGAGAATTAATTACCTCAGGTATCCCTTACCCTACTCTCCATCTCAAATTTTGTCGAAGGTTGTTTTTCACTTTGAAATGCGTGAAAAATGTGGGTAGCTACGTGAACGTCGGCGGCTTCGGTGGCGGCGGGGTGACGTCCTCGCCTGCTAATCCGAAGGTCGCGGGTTTGAGTCCCGTCCAGGTAGGATTTTTCACCTCCCAGGGCATGGTTGTGTGTGCTCGTCCGTTGTTAATTGTTATTACCCTGATATGAAGTCCATAAGAGTTATTTTCGGTGTAAGTTTAAAAAAAAACAAAGTGTACTAATTGTTAGCAGTAACCTTTAACGCAGTACGTAAAATTATATTCTCATTTCCCGCTTCGAAACAAATTAATACATTCTGTTTCTCCTTTTCAATCTCTCAAATGAATGAATCCAAGTGATTTCACACGTTGGGAGCGGGTCCAAGTATACGATACAAGGCAACGACCGCTTACCGTGCTGGGCGTTGAGGGTGGCTCGTTTCCGATGAAATTGGCATGGCCAGGTGCGAGGGGAGAGAAATAAAAAACCTCACGCGAAATTGGAATAATGATTCAGCGCGTGATAGCGTTTCGAGTTCAGTCCACTCCAGTTGCGTGAGCGAAAACTGAATGGTTGATTCACCCCCGCACGCCTAGTGAACTTCCAATAAAGTCGACTTTTCCCACTTCGGCCTGGGAGAGCTCTCGGTAAACTAGTGACCGTGGTGTGGCTGCCTGCCAAGTACGATCTCTGCCTCAAGTATTGAACTTGGGTTGCTACCGAGGAGTTGACGATGACAGTGTATCAACTCCTAGAATCTCCGAAAGTGTACTTTTCTGTTTTCTGTAATTTCGGGAGGAAAGAGCGAAACTCATCGAGATAGATGAAATGACATCGATTATCAGCAAAATATGAAAAACAGAAAAATTACGTAAATAGTAAATGCGTCGGAAAAATTAGGAGGCGATGAGAACGATCAAAATATTTTATTTGAAAATAAAATTCGTTGAACATTTTCCAAATTCCTCGCTTTAAAATGGGAGGGTGGGAATTTCATTGGTACCAATTCTGTTTTTGAGTGGAGAGTTACTTAAATTTGTATCGCCGCCCACACGATAGTTTTCGGAAATGTTTCTACTTATCAGTCTCTCCATTAGTCAAGTATTACATTTACCCACTAATTAAAATGCGCAGTTCATCAGAGGGATATGGGCGCTTTGACGACAAGATATTTCATAGTTTTTTTTTTACTTTGATTCATCCACATTTTTCCTACTCCGGGTTACTCCAGCATCGACTAAAAGAAGAAAATATTGTTTTATCTAGGCCACTTTTCAATGATGTTCGGTAAAAAGTGTCCAAACAAGGTTAGTAGGGCATGAAAATTTATCCAATTCACTCAGCCTTGGATGGATCAGCCTTACAAGAGCTATATGTGAAAGGTAGAGAACGATTTTTGTTGGTAGCAATTTTATTTGACTGCCAAAATAGACATTTATTTTCATTTATGAACGTAATAGAAATTCATAGAAGTGGTAGTGGCCAAAAAGAACCTTTTTAACGTAGCTTTGCTCGTTTGCAACGCTTAAACATCCATGATCTTCCAAATAAAAAATCGCATAAAAATATATTTTTATCAAATGTTCCATTGAAAAGCCGAATTTAACAGTAGGCAAGGGATTATTTAAAAGTGTTTCCAGAAAAACTGTTAATGCATCAAAAATGTTAATTTTTAGTTCTCCCAGTATCGTTTCACCTAATTAACTAAAAGAAGACAATGCTATTAGTTTCGGCAGGTCATGTTGTCATTGAGCATGATTTACCGTGTGAAGAGATCTGAGAATTTGCCATTGTGACTGTGAAATACTGTATATAATACATGTGAATGCTACCTATCTAGCAGTGATGGAGAAATTATTCTTTCACCGTAAATTAAGTTTTAGATATGATTAAACATATTTATGTGATATTTACATGTTACCATGTATTCATCCAAAGCACCTTTTCCTGGGCTTAAGTGGTGTCTCTTCTGCAAAATTCTGTGAATTCTATCATTAATACTGAGGGCGTAGTAATTTGCCATCGTTTTCGAAATGTATGAATAAAAGACTTCATTGAATTGTGTTACCTTCAGGTTTACATTCCCGCATGATGCACTTGTTATATTAAAAAAAATTGAACTCCTCGGTTTTTTTAGGGACACTCATTTAGGGCTAAAAGAGAAATAAAAGAATTTAAAGTGAGTTTTACCTCAGCGCAATAGAATTGAGGCCACCATGCACACCTAGCCAAATGGATTTCGCAGAATATGCAGTAAGACCGCCTACGAAGCGCAACGGGAACGAGGCAACTATAATTTATTATTGATGAGTTTTCAATCCAAAAAGACCGTACCTTAAACTATCTACTCCAATGCTCATTTCACCAAGCCCAGCATGAATGCGCGTGGAGTGCAAAAATAACTATTTCCTTCGTAAATATAATATGCATATTCCGTGTTCAGTCGTTGCTTCCACCCCTTGAAGTTACAATGTGTAACCTGCAGCTGAGGTGATTAAATTAAGTTAAGGGAAGGCGGGGAAGCTGGAGAGCTTGCAATGATGGACGAGGGGCGAGGGAAACCCGGAACTCCGAAAGTACCTTTATGTGAGTGAGAGGTGCCAAAGGGTTCCACAATGCGGCGTCCCCCGTTATTATTTGAAGCTTATGAAGGTAGCGGGAGTTGGTAATTAAAAATTAATTTCAGCCACAAGAATTTAAACTGTAATTATATTCTTGAGGAAATGTTACTATACGAAATTGCTCCAAGGGAAATTACTCAGTTACAATGCTAATTTGAACTTAGCCTTCTACTTCTGCGGGGCGTCATCTAGCACGTGCGAACTTTTCACTTTTTATGTGGACACCGAATTGTGTGAGCAAGACCACACATACCTACCCGTTGAATATATTTTCTTGCAGCTGAGCATCAATTTACCTTAAGTACCTACCGTTAATCATATTTTAAATTAATCATATTTTAAATAAAAATTTAATTTTTTTACTTCAGCCACATTTTAGGGATTTAGCACCACTGTGAGCAGCATTCAAAGTTTTGCACTTCAAGTAGTCTCCAATATTAGGGATCGGCACTTCACTGATGAATCCTCTTCAGCGACCTGATTCCAAACCGAGCACTGACAGTAAGTGAGTAGTCACTAGGTAAAACCGAATCCCTCAGCTTAAGATAATTCTGCAAAACTTCTTCAAATATAAATGAGAAGATATTAAGATGAGAGAACTATATTATGCCTGTCTATGATTCAAGTTTACATTCCATGCTTTCTCCTTATTTAAGTGAAAAGAATTCCTTAAATGCGAGCAAAAGTTTGATCAAGACGGATTAATATCATGTATCTGGCGCATTACTATTTATCGAAGGAATTTGTGCCGCAAAATGGCAATGAATGAGCTGTGATGTTCAGTATTTAACTATTGGTGAGTGACATAATTATTTTGCCCATCACATCCAAATTGATAAATGAACCGACAGTTGGCCTACATAAATTACTGAAGTTTGAGGCTTCGGAGTTAAAGTGACACATACTGACATCAGGTCATTCGCCATTTATTTTTATAGCGATCAGATCCAGAAAACAAATTTTTTTAAACTTTGGGACAATGAAATATTGATTAGTTGTCATCTCCCTTAGCATAAATGGCACCAAAATATCTTTCATTCTAATAATCTCAAATCGCCTGCCAAGCGATACCCCTCGGAACAGTGGTTATTAGTTCTGCCATTATTTCGTGTGCATTGAACATTCTTGCATTTTAGAGTGATCCTGTTAATTTCCCATGTTTGTTTATTTTTCTTGATAAATACTGTCCTTTTATCCTTTCAAAGTATTGAGGAATATAAAAAAGGAGATGCTATTTATAATTGGATCGTTTTTGTTCTGACACTTTCGGGACTTCGCTATCTTCACAAACTTCTCCACCACCACAAGAGTCCACCAGAGAAATGTGGAAATTTAAAAATTAAGATAACTTTTATAGCTGTTGGGATTTTTTAGGAAGCAAGAAGGCCTTGTCTCTTCAACCCTTAACTCGTTCACTCATTGGCGTTAACAACAACTGAGGGATCTTTCTTTGTGAACCCAGGCGAGATAAAGAATACACTCTAGCTTTAATGTCCAATACACTCAATTCCGGACTTTTTCATGTCTGCATCCATGAATCAGTGACATTAACAAAGCTTAAATGGTTCATTAAATTACAGCATGACATCTACTGATGATTTTATAGAGAAAATACACGTGAGAGGAGGAATATTTAGTCAAAATCAATGAATCAGGATAGTGCTCATCTTATAAATAGTAAGTAAGAGTAAGAAAAATATTTATTGTTCAGGACAAAAAATCCAAAAGAACAAATATAATAATAAAACACTTTGCAGGCACAATCTTTTAAAAGTACAAAAGGACAAACTTTTCATCATTTCAAACTTTTCAAGTACAAAAGGAAAAACTTTTTATCATTCTATAAGTGTAAATTAACACAAAAAAACTCATGTATTAATAACTAACAATAGAAAAATGATACAATGAATAAGGAACCATAATAACATGAACACAAATTTGAAGAAAAATAATAATAATAAGAGTAACTTATGTTATACCCGGGAAAGTAAATAATCATGGTATTTCATTTTAAATGTTTTAACAGATCTACAATTTTTAATATCAGTTGGCATCTTATTCCATATGTGACAAGCTGTTACAAGAAATGATTTATTATATGCTGTGGTGCGATGCCCTGGAAAATACAATTGATTAGGATCAGACCTAGTGGACATTGTGTAGACAGAGGGACAACTAAGGAACAAATCATGCAGATACTTGGGTGATTTGTTTTTAAATAGGACAAACAAAAATGATCCCAGAAGGTATTCCAATTCCAATATAAATGGCAGTTAAAAAGACAAATGTGGCTCAAAAATCTGCTTTCCCTAGTTAAAATAAGTTGAATAATGAGAAATCTCTCTAGTCATCTCATTTGTCTCCAAAATGGACTTATCACAGAGAAACTCCAAGTACCTATCGTGGTGTTTGGTCACCAAACCGGTCACACATGGACTGCCACACGGTAAGGTATCAGCTTAGAATATGTCATTTATACTTTATGAGCTTGGAAATGATTAGCATATTCATGGGCTGGCAGTTGCGTCCGTACAGCAAGGAGAGCGATCCCGGGGAGATAAGCTTTCGAGGTTGGAAGGGCCGGGGGAAAAAGGCCAAGGGCCGAACACTGGGAGCAGCCATTCAAGATTTCAGTCGCGCTTTCCCGGTGACCATGAAGTCATGGGATAAATTGTATTCATTTACTAGTCATAAAAATATTAAATATCTATTATTTTTTGTGGCTGAATGCACAATAATTTCACTGATGACATAGAATATTGACAAATAGAGAAGAACTACTCGATGAATGTATATTTTCTGACTTTTTCCTGCTAGTAGGGCGGACTGCATCCTTGGAATTTCCACTGCATTAGCGCAACTTAACTTAAAAAATGTATTCCGTAACATTCTGACGACTTAGAAACTAAAATAGATTGTTGCCTTAAGTTTGTTGCTATTTAATTTTCCCAGGAATATTTTAATCTGGTATCGTTTTTTTTCGAGACAACGACTTTTTATGCAAAAACAAAATCTAATTAGCTCATTCTAAATATACAGAAAATGAATGATTTTGATTTATGAAGCTGAGGCCTGCAAAGTTATCTTTCTTCCACTAAATTCCCAAATCCCAAACCAATTGGTTTCTGTCAAATCCCCCTACTTCTGTTCTCTATCTCTAATGGTGAAATAAGTTGGCGTGGAAATTGTCCTGCATCATCCAGAAAAAATGTTTCGATTCAAAACTCTCCCTAATCAAAAACGTTCCTACTAATTTCACTGTACTGATGATAGCATTTTCCTTTGGACAGGGAAACTTAGACATCTGAAAAAACTTGTGATTTTATTTATATCTCTTATTTGTAAAGTTCTTTAACAATCTAAGTCGATGGAAAAACGATTAACGTTTTAAGCGTCAGAATCAGTCTTAAAACACAAACCACTGACAATGGAGAGCTATTATTTAATTCAAAGACAAGTACCAAGTTAAAAGTAAAGTATATTTACTTCAGTGTACTCCATTTGATATATAATATTTTAGTGCTTGGCAAAGTGGGAAAACGTGAGTATCAGAATGCAAAAAAGTTTAAAATCTTTGTGTGATATCGGTAGCAAATATATCTTTGCTATATATTAAAATTAAATTAAAAAATAAGCCGTTTTGAACCCGAGAATGTTAAAAGTTTGTGACGAGGGTAACAAATTGGCTTCATGGTAAACTATAAAATTCCACCTTGCTTCAAATTTCATGGGTTGGCTTAAATGACAAAATTCCTCAAAAACCTTCAACTTTCTTCACCATCCCATTGCCCAATTCCTGCTCTTTTTCACTGGCCTTGACCTTGTTTACCTCAGTTTGGTCTTACCCGAGTTTACTATATTTTATGATGTATTATATAAGATATATTAATCTTTGGTCAGTTATAACCCTCACCTTTTCCATTAAAAACAAATGATCCATTAGAACCCGAACGGAATGAAGTGCAAGAAAGATATAGGGAGAAATAATTTTTCTAGTCCTCTTGAAAATGATGTCTGTGTAATGTCGAAACTAGCAGAGGTTTTTAAGATGGATTATTGAAACAATATTACAAAGTATCATCTTTGCTATTCTCCCCCTGCCAAAAGTATGCTGATAGGATTAGAAATATCACATGAGAAAAAATATATGAGAAATTTATGTATTGGCAGAGAACTATAGAAAAAAAGCATTGTAGTATATCTAAACGGGAACAAAATTCAATGAATGAACGTAAATAATTTTTCAATGCCCTGTTGTGTCCGAAGGAAGCCACTCGACATTTTAAAGACCGTAAGGCAAGGGACAGTCATGTTATTCTAGTGCCTGTATCTATCGTGACGTCATTTAACTTATTGATTTATTAGCACACCAAAGCGACAACGAAGACTTTTACGCTTGGATGGGGAAGTGAAAAAATTGACAAAATCAAATGAAATCATCGCAGGAAGAGAAGAGTGGATGGCGTTACAATGAAGGGGAAGTCATCGAGGGGGACATAATTCACTGGGCGTGGGGGCCTCAGGTGGGAGAGGGGCAGTTTGCGTGGGACTGGAGAAAGGTCAAAGGCGAGACAACTGTCAGCGGGGGCATCGAGCAAGAAATGAGTGCTGGAGAAGGAGGATATAGACGGGGAGGAATGTGGGCGCCTCGGAAAGCCATGACTGGAGGGAAAAGTTCCCTCTCGGAGGCTGAGTCGGAATGGCGCAGAGGGGAGAGATATCTTCTGGACGGAGGGGTCCATTGAGGGGATGCATTGAAGGAATTTTCCGTCAGTCAACGACGGATATGAATGGAGCAAGTCGTTGGTATCAATCTCCATGCAGCGCAACTCTATTATATTTTTTATCATCCACAACATCGAAGTTACTTCCTTGAGAATATTTCGTCATTAACTGAAAATAACTGCGTTTCCGGTAGGCTTCCTCTGGAAAGATCCTTTGAAGAGGAAGAGGCCGATTCGTGTGGAGGATCTACATATTATACGCTTCTCCGTGCAACCGATTACGCGGCTGGCTCATCCGAGTGCACAACGGGTGGATTTTGGCTAATCGGTTTTTTACCCGATTCGAGTTCAGTTTTCCCATTTACGCCTCATCGGTCGTTAGCGATCCATTTTTTAAATAAATTTAACGCAAAATATAAACCCGTTTCAAAACTTATTTATTTGCTTTTTATTGCTTAAAATAAACTCCAATAAAAAATGTGTACACGTCGGTACTGTATTCTACTGTAAAGTAATGAGCATCACATACGGTAACTGCTGAGTTTTGCTTTTTAAATTAATAATCTTAATGTTGTTTTCTATCAAATAAATATTTTTGGTGGTGCTTTTTCTTTTTAATCACTTCAGCTGAAATGAGTTATAAGTAATTTGACAACTTCCTGTGACGTTGTATATTGGTGAAAGACGTAATGAAGCTTACGACGAGGCAATACGGTTTTAAAATTAAATATTTATGTTAAATAAGACTTGAATGGCATTGAATGCTAGAGTTCGTTAATAGTAGAATGAAACAGAATTTTTAAGGAGGTAAACTATATTTTCCAAATAACATATTCTACAGTGTGGCCTAAAATCCGTTTAGGTCACCTTTTGTCAATGAAAATCATCTTTCCATGCAAAAGTGTATCACGCATTTGTCAATAGCTTTTCAACCTCATTATCCATGGTGAAGTCGAATGCTTGGCGTAAGTTTCAACAAAAAACTCATTTACTTATTGCTAATTTAAGTTCCTCTTCTCATCCGGTTAGCAGGTTGTTCCTTCAAAAGGTCTAATTACATAATTACTGTGCAGACAACCCAAATGATTACTGTGCAAAAAATAAGATAGGTAATTTGGTTATGTCCTATCGCTAGACATCATAGGTCTGTGCATGCAAGGAGTTAAAAACAGTGTATATAATTAAATTAAGTAAAAACATTAATTAAACAGTAATTGAAGTTACTAAAAATTAAGTAACAATATATTTTTACTTAATTTTGATAACCACAGCTGTTTATCTCAGCTTGCGGAAGAATATACCGAGATATGCTAGACTCACGTCTTAAACTTATGGTTGACACTAAGATATCAAAATGTTGCTATGCAATGAATTTGACTTCAAAAATATCTTTCCGCACTGCATGCAAGGCGTGAGGACTTACCTGTGGAGGAGCAGAATAATTTTCGGCTCGCTTAGCAGAGATTTTAGCGTTGTGACTCAAATGGACTAGTGCACCAAGCTTTTTTGCTTGAAAGGTCCTCACGTACACCATTGGCTCTGTTACAAATCATTGCGTAAATTTGTTGAGTACGCCGAAATCCGATTTCAATCGCTTCATTAGGAAGTATCATTAAACACAAACACATGAAGCTCTTTTAATTTGGCAAAGGGCCATTTCCAAGCTATGATAAAACTCGTAAATATATTTTTTTAAATTGTAATTATTCAATCGAAACCATTTGATACCAATGAAGAGTGAATAACACTATCAACTGCAGCGATAAATGGCATTGCGTATTGCCATAGGGAAAAGGTATCCAGAACCCGGAATCGAACCCCGGGCTTCCGGCTTTCTGGCCTAATGCACAGAGTTGGAGAGGGATGGCGCTAAAGCCATTTCCAGCACCCCAAAAGTGGAAGCGATACCAGTGGACAGACGTTTATCTACTCACGGCTCGCAGGGTAGTATGTTGATGTTAACAACGCGTAGTCAGCAGGCCTAAAGGTGGTTCCTATCGAACGTCCGCAAATTGCCTGGAATCTAGAATCTTGCGTAGCGTATGGGTCGGCAAATTTGACCGGAAAGGAATGGGCTCGTAATTCGATTCCTTGATTAAGTGCTCTCTTTCCTCTGGAAATCCTCAATACATTAACGAATATAATGACTTATTAAGTACTTCATCTTCACTATTTCACCTATCCTGCAAAACTTGCATCCAACGCCTCAGTGGTCTGACTAAGATTCGAGTTTATCCGATCATAAATTGATTTCTTTTAATCGTGATTCCTGAATGTGAACCTTTCATAGGAGTAAAAGGGTTGCTTGCTATATTGCTGCACTCCGTAGAGCAACGACAGAGAGGAAAGGCTACAAGGGAACATGCACGACCTCAGATTTCATTTAGCAATGATTTCATTTATTTGATATCATCTAGTGAATACTTTTTTCAATGCAAATGTACACCAGTCAGTCACAGTACTGCATAGGAAAATGCATGAATAGCCAAATGATCACTAAATAAATTCAAAATAAAATAACTGGTAGTTTCAGGTGTAACTTGGTGGAACTTATTCATTATGAAAATGAAAAACGTTGAACTTTGTGGTTCCACAATGATCTCTTTATACCGGGTCGTGCTGATAAAAAGATCATTGTGGAACCAAAATGCTAAAAGATTTTCATTTTCAAAAATAAAATAATAAAAAAATAGAGAAAATGCTACCCTATTAAAAGAAACCATTTAATGCTATTTTTTACATAGCTAATGAATAAATTGAGTAAGGAAAGTTGGTTTTTGTTCTCTTAAGCTCTTGTGTGATGTAAATCTTAGGAAAATACACAAAAAAGCATATTATTGAAGATAGCCTCTAATCACTTGAATTCTGAATATTGAGATGATAAAATTCCTTAAATTCGTGATGTTCAAAAAATTAGCAAGCAAAACACTTGATCATAAAACAAGAGGAAATTGCAGCATAGTTCAGCGACATGAGCATTCGGCCGATAACCAAGGTAGAAGATTGTCCAAACCGCATAAACACTCTGAGGACATGTCTGTCAAACCCCACGCATAGTGATGCTCCCTTTAACAGGAACCGCAGGTAGGGCCGGGAAATGAACTTCTCTCCGTGCACCTGTTTGTGCAGCACACTCGCCGCGCCACGGCTCATCGAACTGAGCGAAACGCGCCTTCTACAATGGAGCCGGCCTACACGTTGGCTCCGGCGTCAATCTCACTCTTCGCATCGAATCCAATTTCAGAAATATTTTTCGGAGCTAAATCGTATGGATTTTGAGACTTTTCCTTCGGAGTTTGAATTAAATCACGAAAACTTATCAGATTGAATAGATGCTTCATTAAGTTTCTAGGAGAGAGCGCTTTTCCATCTTCTGAAATAATGCTAACTAAAAAAACAACGTTCGAGAAAAGGTGGATTAGATAATGGGTGAGGATCATGGAGTTAGGTCAGTGGAAGATGAATGGGGAAGTCTGAAAAATGGAATTGTAGAAGCGGCGAAAGCAACGGTAGGCGTAGTCAGTGCAAATAAAATAAGAAATCCGTGAATCACAAAGGAGATGATAAGGGAGATGCAAGAGAGAAGGAAATGGAAGAGCAAGGTTAGAGAAAATACCGATAATTAAATAACAGGCTTAAAATATAAACAAACAAAGCAAGAGAGGCGTGGTGGAGAGAACAGATCGACTCGTTAGAGAAATACCAAAAAGAGGGAAGATCAGATGTATTATATAGGAAAGTAAAGGAACTGCCGGGTGGTAATATGGGAAAGGGAAGTACAACGATAACAGAAAAGAGGGGAAAGGTGATCGTAGAACCGAAAGAGATACAGGAGAGGTGGAAGGAGTATGTTGAAGAGCTGTATAGTAAAGAAATGAGGCCCAATAAGTTAAATATAGGAAGAGAAGACGATATCGACAGAGTATCGGACCAAGTATCCTAGATAGCGAAATCGAAAGAGCTCTACGAGACATGAAAAGGAATAAGGCGGTGGGAATAGATGACATACCTGCAGAGTTATTAAAGAGCATGGGGAAGAACGGAAGGGGAAAACCTCATGCGCTTATTCGTAGGATTTATGAGAATGGAGTGTCACCGGAAGTCTTCGCGAAGACTGTACTAATTCCTATACCAAAGAAGAGTAAGGCAAAAACGTGCGAAGACTATAGGACAATAAGCTTAATATCCCACACGGCCAAAGTAATTCTGACAATTATAAACAGAAAGTTAGAGATGGAGGCAAATGAATACCTGGGTGACGACCAATTCAGGTTTAGGTGAGGCACGGGATCACGAGACGCTATAGCCGTTATGAGGACGCTAGTAGAAAAAAACCTAGAGAATGAGCAGGATGTTTTTACATGCATCGTAGATTTCGAGAAGGCGTTTGATCGGGTGGAATGGACGAAATTAATGGGAGTGTTGAAGAAATTAGGGGTCGATTGGAGGTACAGGCGTCTGATTCAGAATCTGTGTATGAACCAGACGGCGCAGGTTAGGGTAGCCAATGGAGAATCGGGATGGGCCGCGATAGGACGGGGAGTGCGGCAGGGTTGCCCACTATCGCCGCTGCTTTTTAACGTGTATTCAGAAGAAATTGTAATGGAGGCATAGGGGGATGAGTAGGTAGAAATAAAGGTAGGAGGGGAGCTGATAAAATCAGTGAGATTTGCAGATGATCAAGCATTGGTCAGTCAGTCTGCCTAGGGGTTACAGTCTATGGTGAATTCGTTAGAGGTGCAGTGCGAAAAGTATGGGATGAAGGTCAACCACAAGAAATCGAAAGTAAGGAGATTTTCTAGAAGTAAGAAGGCGGAGCTGAATATAAGGGTCGGAGGGCAGAAGATAGATCAGGTCGAGCAGTTTACGTATCTGGTAATATTTTAGAGGAGAATGGGTTTAGTGGTAAGGACATCAGATGCATAATTGCGCTCCCTAAAGAAGTATTTTCGAAGAGAAGGGAATTGATGAGGGGGGGTGGTGTGAGAAGAGACGTAAAGAAGAGCCTGGTGAAAACTTTAATATGGAGCGTGGCGCTGTATGGGTCGGAAACTTGGTCGTTGTGAAGGGAGGATGTGCGTAGACTTGAGGCGTTTGAGATGTGGATTTGGAGAAGGATGGAAAAGGTTAGCTGGATGGCGAGGATGACGAACCAACCATATCCAAAACCTCCTCGGTTTTGGATATGGTTGGAGAGGAGAGGAAGCTTGTGGCAGAAGCTCGGAGAAGGCAGAAGAGATGGATGGAGGAGTTTTTGAGAGGAGAGGGCATGTTGAAGAGAGTGATAGAGGGGAGACCACTGAGGAAGCGCGGAAGGGGAAGGAAGAGGATGGGAGTTCTGGACGAAATAAGAGGAGGTAGAGGATATGAAGAATTGAAGAGGAATTTAATAGCGCGCCATTCTTAGGAGGGAAAGCGAGACAATGTCTATAAGGTTGGGAAGCAGAATGGGGACTGTCCAAGAACCTACCAATCAGCCGGTAGAATACTTGAATGAAAAAATGATATTCCAGGACATAAAAACTAAGGGTAATCGCAATGGTAGGAGGACATGAACTGAAGTCGGTTGATTACTTTAATTACTTGGGAAGTCCCATAGAGGAAAATGGGCAGCACAGGCAAGGCTAATAGGTGGAGAATTGTGTTAATGAAAGAGACGTTCACTAATAGGAAAGGATGTAGGACGGGGACCTTGTGGAAGGGCATTTAGTAATGGAAGGTAGAGAGTCTTATATGAAGCGTAGAGTAATGTGATGTAAAACTCTTATTTCTGAGGACGTAGAATGAGAGTTATTGGCAGCGTTTGAGATGCATGTGTGGAATATGATGGGGATATTACAGTGGACGAATGGGAGAGCAAGCGAGGAAGAGGCAAGGAACATGTGGAGGGCCGGGGGTGGAGAGGAAAGAACATGAGGAGGAGGCGGAAAGAATAAGTGGATGGAGCGGGTTATCGGAAGCTTGTGGTGCGTTGAGATCTGTTGTGCTGGGGAGGGAGGGTATTAGGTGGGCGGGTATCAAGAGACTTTATGGATTGAGCGAGGAGATGCAGGACGGATGCCTTGCTGATGAAAGAAAATTCTTTAGGGAATAAGGTACCCACGGTTGTAGTGGATTGAAATAATGAAGTTTCATCTCCATTTAAACCACCCTTGTGGGCAGGTTGCCTCATAAACATTATGGAAACAGTGGGCAGCAACAAATGGCAAGAGTGATTGACCCTCGTGTAACGATTCACGGTAAAGTAGAGACTATACTATAAATTAATTTTTACGCCGTTCCGTTACTCTTAGCTCACATCTCTACCATTTTAAATCCTCTAGCCGTTTTCATATGTAATTGTTTCGGTGAAGCATATTTATTTTATTCATAGTTCTTATCAAGACAATGCCCGCCATATTGATTGGTTGATTATAAGGGGAGGCGACTGACACCTGAGGTCATTTGCGTCATTCAGGATAGCTGGGTGGGTATGTTGGGTGAGTAGGTAAAAGAAGGAATTTTCGGAGAGTGAAGGAGGGGTGAAGAAAAGCCGGCGTCGGGTGTCTTTTAAGAAATGGTGCCTAGGGATCCACAGTGTTATGTCGGATCCGGATGCAAGAGCACAGTATTTGAAATTCACCCCAACAGATATCAAAGTAGAGATCGGGATTCCGCTGAAATTAATCGCCGCCTCTGCCACGACTTGAACCCAGGCACTCGGGATGGGAAGCCAGTACACTCAACACCACACCACCCCGTTTCCTTTCCGCCGAATTTATTGTGTTCTAACTAGGAAGGAGATAACCCCTTTATCAGGCTTCTAAGTCTGAGATAAGTAATGTAAAAAATTCACATTACTGCCACGGTAGAACTTCTTGAATTCGCCGAATATAAAGCCATATTTCCTAATTTTAGTAATGGAGTTTAAATTCAAGTTTTTATGATAAATCCGGACGCAAAACGTAATTAATTACTTTGTCCTGAATTTTCGCTCTCATTGTCACTTCTTGAAAGTCAAAGTATGCTGCCTTTTTGATGAATAATAAAATGGCAATATATTCACGGCATATGAAGTTGGCGAGAGGTCTCAAATGTTTTTTTCTGAATTTCATGCTGTCATAAAAAAGTGTAATTATTTCTTGTTCCTCCATCAATGAATATACTTTTTTTAGTATTTGGAATGAATCACTTTTATCCTTTGGAATATTCCACGAGTGCGAAGCTATGAAAGTGGAAACTTACTGCACAACAAATATTTTTTCAGAGAGAAATGGAGCTCCGAGAGATTGCGTTGGTCATGGTTCACAGAATCCAAGCGATCCCAGTGGGAATCCTGCATCGGATTCAGATCCTTCCCGGGTGTTTCCTGCATTCCATTCCAGCTTCCCAGTGTACTGGATTGCATCTCATGCAAGATGAATTGGTATCGTTGATATCCCTAGAGAGTTTGAGCAGCATCCCAAAGCTGGTGTTTTTCATCCCGCTACTCTTGTTGCCTTTTCAGGAATGTATACTTTTCATAAATTCTGTATGGCATACTTTGACATCTTTATTTTTAGATTTGTATAAATTGCTTGCCATTTTAAGGAGGCATATAAATGCATGATACGCAGGTCACTTCAATGCTTTTGTTGGTGTGAAATTGGTATCTGGTTTCTTCAGTTGTAGCTTGTAGATAATATCTTATGGAGATTACGACTTACAACCAAAAAGTAATGCATGTGTTCGGGGATTTTTTTCAAAATGTATGCTACTGGTGAATATTTAAATGATTGACGTAAAAAAAGAGGTAAATTATGATTAACTGGCATTAAAAAATAAAAATGAATGCATGCCCATGCTACGAATGAAGTGAAAAGATATTCACGGGGAAATTAAATCAGTGGTATCAGAACTGTTAGAACAGTGATTTGATCCACTACAAACAGAGTACATAATTAGACTCGTTTTATTGATGGCTACTCGAGATACTAAAAAAATGCGTTGAATAAGCGGTAGGATAATTTTTCCGTTTTCCTAGGGCTCCGAGCATGAGTTACCCCGCAGACTCTCAGCATGCTAATTGGTTTCAATGGAAAACAGAGACACAGAAAAAGTGCCGATGGTTACGCACCAGGCTTAGTTGACCAGAATAAATTAAGGTCAAACTACTTTGAGGTCAACTATAATAGAATATTTTCAGCCCTAAATTACGTGGATGACAGTGTTTCTCCCAAGCACATTTCATGTGCTTTTCACAAAATTGCGAGACACTTGGCTTAGCACAAAATATCAAGACACTTGGCCTAGAACATATTTATGTCTTCTACCTCATGGTGCGGTTCCTTTTTTCCATCATCCTTATATTATATATCCTCTGCCACACACCCCATCGGCATCTCGTGGTGGTGGAAGTAGATGGTTTATTCGGAATTCGAAAGAGATCTGACGAGAGGGCGAGAGATCTCACCCTTTACCAACGAGGCTGGCTCACATTTTAAATATATTCTGCTTGCTGAATCGCTATTGTGTATCGGAGGTTTACATAAATAAATATATTTTTAGGATTACTCTGTGATCAGAATTGATTGACCCTGTGTATTGTCAGCATTTCTTGAAAATCAATGGATAAGCATGGGTATGACGTTGTTTATAAGAAGGAAATGGCCTGGGCAGGCTGACATCTTGAAACAAGCAAGTTTAATAGTTCTATAATGATTTTTAAATTAAACTTGAAGGGACAGCTAATGGGAAGAGTTATGGAGTACGTAAATCAATTCATGGGGGTTGTCAAAACAGGGCTTTTTGAAGTTATAAATCGGTTACCTGAAGGAACACTAGAGTAAAGAGAAGCAGAAACCCAATTTTTGGATCGATGATGCCGACAAAATTTTAAGCATTATTCGATTTTGACATTCTCTGATTCTAGAATGGGAGAGCTAAGCTTTCTAATAATATAGCAGGAGGTGCAATATAAAAGTGAGTCGACCAATAACGTCTTCTCGGAAAACATTGAGGAGTGAATTCCATCCGTTGATACGGCAGTTGTGCCTCGGCATCATGATAATCCAGGCTGAAAGAGCGGCGCGCGGTGGCGGCCGGAGTGGGAGCGCGGCAAGCGCGGAAGGATCGATGGTGGTGCCTGGCACGCCCTCTCTTCCCGCTCTCCGCGCTCCGGCCCATTCACACGCGGCACCCGCCAACCCCCATCGGAATCTAATCTCCGTTAATTGAAATTCGCGCCCTTCGTAGGTGGATGACGGAGCGGGGGGGCGTACGGCGATGTGAACGGCGGATGGGGAGACCCGCGGAGGAGGCGCGGGAAGTGGTGCTTCGCGTGAGGCGGAATGGCGCGAGAATGCGCCCGAGCCAGCCCCCTCTCGGGCGGCACTCTTAATTGGCGTGGCAGCGATAAACATTTGAGCGTGAAGTGGCGCACTGCGCCTCAATAATAGTTGATACTCCACCAAAGGATGTTAAAGGAGTATTTGAAGACTCTCTCCCACACTTTGAACAAAGACCCCCTCTTTTATTCAAAGGGAGATGATTCGGGTTCCTATGGGTGCTTGAGGGTTCTTCCCCTTGTGATGGTGCTTTCTTGAGGGCTCTCAGTTTTCCACACAAAACTTAGATAATTTCGCTCTTTAACACTCTCTTCTCATTTTCACACCAACTAAGCACAATTATTAGATGATTTTCCATAGCAGGAAAATTTTATTTGAATGTTTCATTTATCTACTCTTTCCTTGCTATTTTTTCATACTCTTAGAGCAGTCAGATCTCATTCACCCTTGGTTTGAAGGAATCGAAATCTTACGTTCGATTTATTCTTTTGATGATTATTTTTATTCAAAGCTACGGGAATTAGCAATTTTGCTACCATGAAATACTTGCAAACATAGAAAATACTTAAACATTTTTACATCCATTGTTCTATGAACTTTCTACGACCATATAAAGTCTCTTTTTGTACAAAATGTGTCTTTCAAAGAATTCGACGTCGACAAATAAAATAAGCCATTTTCTGAGGAATGAGTTCATTTATCAACCATATGCGGTCATGCATTTCATTTTTCACGTCAAATGCAGTTTCATTCATTCAAATACATTCACGATTAATTCTCCTCGATGGGAAAAATACGTTATTTCGTTGCTCTATGGGTTTGCAGCTCGCATCACCACATCTTCAGTGATAAGGTTTGTTGTGAGAGGCTCACGTAATCAATCTTACTTGTCGATGCCCCCTGGCCACAGACTCTTGAGATGGCTTCAGGGTATTATAAAGATGTGCATGTATGTTACCAACTGTTACATAACCCATACTGCAACATCCATCTCTCGGAAATGTATCAGGTAGTGTAATTAAGAATATAAGTACCCATTAGCAATTATAATTTACGCCTTGCTGTATTTAAAATTATTTACTGAATGCTCCACCCACTTTCTCATGACTATTCCTAGTTTACAAACCCATAGTGAATTCATTTTTCCGCTAGTGAATTTTTCAAGCTATCAACCCTTTGGAAATAGCCGAGCATACATTCCTCATAAGATATGACCCAGCACTACACCGTTTGGATTCAGTCCAATATCATCCCCGTTGATAATATATAGCCGAAACCTGTATATATCTACCAAGTAGCAACGTATAAACATCACAAATTACAAAATACCCCATAATAAACCGTGATTTTCTAACCAGCCTTTTAGTTTTGTCATATCAACATTTATAACTTTTAGCTATAACCTTACTTGCAATATTAAAAAACAATAAATCACTTGCAAAATTGGTACATATTTTAATGGTTCTCATTGGTGCACAAACTAAACGATCCGTTATTTTGGTTTAATGTTGACTCACATTCATTTCCTAAAATTTTGCCCAGCTCCTCCATAGTCAATATTTTACTTGGCATTTTACCACACATTTACCCTGATAGACTTAAGCTTAATACTCCTGAGCATTTTAAATTAATCCTTGACCACTCTTTTATTTGCATATTGGTACATATATTGTTACCTTCCTACATTTAGGCCTTACCGAATTGAGAAGTAACTTATTTAAAATTCGCCAAATAGGATTTATAAGTAGCATGTACCCATACTTTTAATTATCATCCGGAGTCCAGTTTGATCTTATTTCCTTACCAACTGATATTTGTTCACTCTAATTTAGTAAGCCTACCTTCGCTCCCCGAACCACTGTTGTAAACATTTTTTCGAAGTACAGCGAAAAGTACATCAGTCGAGCTTCTACTTTATTGAATCATTTTAGAGACTTAAGATAATAATCTACTCATTTCACAGATTTCCTATGGTGTACTTATTTTCCGTAATTCAAAATAGAAGCTTAATTGCATTCATAACCGTGCGGTATTTTATCAGTCTCTCTAATCTTAGTCAAATATTTTCTCAGGATGAAAAATTAAATTAATGTGTCCTCCCATGGATAAATCTCACGTCAACTAATATGCCAACCCCCTCTCAGTTAACATAAATTAATGCAAAATTCTACATTACCTCGTGGTTAAAAATTTATAACCGAGCCTAATGCGTACTTTTATTGATATTTATAGCGTACATTAAACATGCATCCTTTTTATTTATTTGCATTGTAAAATCGTACGTTGTCTCTCTTTATGACTCACATTTACCAAAAATCGTTCTTTTAATTGTTTCATTCTCATCGCTCACGAAAATAGTATCCTTCCTCTCTAGCTCTCTTATACTCACTGCAAATTTTGGCTTTTATTTCATACCAAATGTGTACTTAATACCATTCCATTCTCCAAAACAAAATGCTGAGTACAAGAAAACAACTTAAAACGTTATTGAGCTTGAATGTGTGAGTCGGGTAAAGGCCGTCACTACCGCTTTGAGAACATATTCGTAGTGATGGTTCTCGTTCATTTCTTTAAGTTTTATCGCTAAATTAGCCAAATACATACGAAAGTGATTCATTGAATTGACCAATGATGGATTGACGGGCGCCATCAGCTGCAATGTGGGAAGCTGAAGGAAGAAAGCAATATGCGAAAGTAAAGACAATAAATTTGAATGGGTTTGATTCTCGTTGAAGAGGGTTGTGGGTGACCACGAATATGCCGAAAAATGTATCGTTGAGAAACGTTTAAAAAACACTCGCTGAGAGTACTTTTTCAAACGTAACTTCTTACTAAAATTATGTTTTTTTTGGTGTTTTTACAATGGAAAAGTCCCACAAAGTGTAGTATGTAATTGATTTGAATTGCAACGAAAATTGGTAAAATTGACCGCTATTATACCTTGAAAATTAAGGAAGAAAAATACCTTCCTTCGACGTTTGTGTTTGTTTCAGGGTTTGAGGCATTCAGTTTCAAGTAGAGTTAGAGGAGTTAGTGAAAGAGTAGAGAATGCATCGTCATCGTGTTTTCGTCATCCAGTGTAGGCAACAAGCGTAATATATGTGGAACTTATTATTTTGACTTGAGTCTTTGGAGACTATATCGTGATAAGGTTGAGCAATTTTGAGTGCTAAAGCCTTTTATGTTTTACTTCAATCATTTCATTGCATCTTATTTCAAGTTTACTCATTCTCATAGCCCCCACGACCATATTTACCCCTGTGCCCAGGGAGTTGCCAAAGTCTCGTAAAATAGTAGGCCAGTTATCACTTCTACTAAAATTTGTAAAATTTGAATCCGTTTCGGAGGACTATGTTTTCATGATACCATCAGTTAGTTGTACTTCATCAAACATTAAGAGGCGCATGACATATTGATCACCACGAAACATCATGGGGATATTTTCACTGCTCCAAATGATGGGAATCAATGGGGACAAGTTAGAGTATATTATTTTGCGAATTTAAAATATGATAAAATACACTCAAGACAATGAGACTTGGACTTCACTGAGACCCGTGATCTGTGTAATTTGTGGACAAGTGACAGAGTGATTTTCAGTGAAGGTCGGAAAACTAATTTGCTCAGCGCGTGTGATTTCTTCATGGATTCGCTGTAGGAAAAGTTATAATGCGATAAAAGATCGGCCTTTAGATATTTCTGTGTTTGATGAAACTCTAAATATCTCAAATTTAATTCAACGCCGTGAGCGTGACCTTCTGTTTGCACTGGCATTCTGTAGCTGGGATTATGAGCTTTGAGGACAATGTTTTTTAATCAATCAACGCTTTGCAAACCCGAGAATGTAAGAACATTTGCTTAGACGCCACGGAAACCTACTGTGGAACAGGCTTTAGGAGATGAAATTATATGAAAAATTGCCTCTATACCTTAACATACTGGATATAATTACAAGGATGAGTGGCAAGGAATTTTGGTAAGGCAATTTTTAGGAGGAAGTAAAGGAATTGGAGAAAGAAAGGCATGGAAAGTGACATTTAAGTGATTTGATTGAAAATTATGAAAAAGAAAACTTACTTTTATTCCACCAATTTATTTCACGTTACTACTAGTTTCGACGTAGTGGCGTCATCTTCAGGTACGAAGACCTGAAGATGACGCCGTTGAAGTTTTCTTTTTCATTATTTATGATGGACTTGTTTGCTGAAGGCCGTGATAGAGGGTAGGATGTTGGGTAAGCGGGGAAGGGGAAGGAAGAGAGTCGGTTTTATGGACGGGATGAAGAAAGGTAGGACTTATGCTGAGATGAAGAAAGAAATATTAGAGGTAGGAAGGGCACGGCACGTGTAAGAGTTCGTTGGATATTCTCTGACTTTCATCACAACCTACCTCTAATCGGTAGACTACTGCAATGAATGAATGAATGATGGACTTCCACAAAGTTGAGCCTGAAACCTTTACGATGTTTCAATTAATTTGCTTTGTGGTCGTCGGCCTCACGAGGGAAAGAGAAATTCCAGAACCTGTCAACTTTATATTTTCTGTTTTCGTATTTTCCCACTCTGTATGTACAGAGTTCAGTTTAGATAACATCCCTTATGTTGAGAGTAAAGCTTTCCATTATAATCTATGTGTCAACTTAAAACAAGCATCGAGTTTTCGCGCCTCCGTGGATTACAATTGCGTCGATTGGTGGTGACATAAGAGACGATTTGGCTTCTTTATAGCAAAGAATCGATCATAATGGGTTTCATTTGCCTCATATTATTTTTATGACTAGGTTTCAAGTGAAGGCGCCTATTATAGTAAGAGCCTTAATATACCGCTTCATATGCTTTATTTTCCAACATTGCTTAAAAAACTACAAAGTTTCAATTAATGGCATATATCGTATATGCTGCGTAAGAACTTTTTTCAAGTTCCATATGTTTCTTAAAGTCACCAATTACTCTAAAACTCTCTTTTCACACTTATGATGGTGTTGTAAAAGATACGTTCCTTTGGTCTCATTTAGGTGTTAACTGTCACTTTTTTCATTCATGTGCAAACTTAAAAAATATATCACTAACCTTAAATGGGATAGGTACATACCAAGATCCTTCGCATTTGTAGCATGGGCTTGAACGAATTACGCTACGCAAACTTCCTGGACCATTTATAATTTAACCGGCCCAGGACTGAGTAGATTAATTGGTTAGGCATTCTGAAATAATTGTGAAAATCTATGTTCGAATTCCAGTCCAAGCAGATGAATTTTTAGGATTACATTTCACACTTTTACTTATTTCCGTACATGTAGAGCCCAGTAATCCTTAATCCCAACTATCCAAACGTTGAGAACACGTTGATGTGGTGGCTAGAGTGCTTGCTTCCCATCTTGAGAACCTGGATTCAAATATGATTGAATGAGATGAGTGAATAATTCATAGAAATCTCAAACTCTGACTGATTACAATGTGCAGAGAAATAAATTACTGTTATTTAGACCATTGCTTGGGACTGTGGGTCACTCAACCCCAATCGTTTATATTAGGCTAATGCCGATGCAATTTTTCCCTCCAGTCTGACTGATTGTTCCTTTACCGTCCATCCACACGTCCTTAATGACGATAAAAGCTTCAGATATCGGTCACTTTCTCTAATGACCAAATAACTGAAGGCCCGGGAAATAGATGCCTAGCCTATCAACGCCAGCTTACCCCTCATTGTGGTCAATATTAACCATCCAACTAACCGCTCAGTAATAATAACAACATTTTTTTTCCTTTTTCATAAGTAAAAAATCACATCGAGCACCAATCGCGAATGCTGCCGAAGTCACTTAAAGTATTCCCTGATCTGTATTATTTGTCATTACTTTGGGTACCTTCTATATTATCTATCTATATTTCGATCTATAATATCTCTATTTCGATCTATAATATCTATATCTCTATTTCGATCTATAATATCTATATCTCTATTTCGATCTATAAAATCTATATCTATATATATCCGTCTATATTTGGGTACCTTATATATATCCAAATATACCCATTAGAAATGTGGAAACATTCGTCTATGTTTCATAATTATATTCACAAATGAAGGGATCAGGAAAGACTGAACATATAATCGCGAGTTTTTTCGAAATTTTATTTAAAATAATATTTAACTGCTTTCAAAATTTCACCTCAAAATTACCTGTAGCTGATGAGCGTACCTGAAAATGTTGGCATCAATGATGTAGTCCAGAGAGATGAGACGATGGCTATCTGCCAAGAAACCCCTGTTGGATTCCGGCAGGGTCCTATTCGGGAATTGAACTGGGGTTTCTGGGCAGGGTCCTTTCAGGAAAATCTCATAGATTATTAATGCCACAATCATGACACATAGCATGGCATAAATATAGGTACATGGTACAAGTATCAGCTTCATTTCTCATATAAAATCCCTCAATTTGTATAGTATTATTATTAGCTCATTGGTCCCAATTATCGCTTAAAGTTAAACCTAAATTGCAGTTCTTATGGAAAAACATCATTAATCTAGTGGCGCCTGTGTTTTCTCTTAAATTTGGCGGAAGCATTGCAGAAATGCACCGCCAGTACGTTATACGTTGCAGTGTAGCTCTCCGTCCACTTCGGCTAATTTGTTGTTTCCACGAATGGAAGCGGAACCCAAATTATGGCGAACGCAACAAGCACCCTTGTCTTTCTCTTTCATTTACTCTCTGTTTGCTCTCTTCATTAATTCTATCAAGTCACATGTGATATTTGGCTACGCTGTGAGAAGTGCTTACCTTTCCGTCAAACTGGAATTCAGGAGCGTCGTGTACCATACAATTGATAAATTAGGTAAATTGATGGGCTGAAATGTGACTCGCTATTTTGCATACACGTGTACAATTCTGAATTATTCTTTATTGTCACAGTTTTATGTCTCTGTAATAATTAAAAAAACATTTCCTACTATTATCAGCCTTTTCCTAGTGTCATCATTAGTTGATTCGTATCAAGCCCCGGGTCAAGGTGCGACCTCCCGTGCAGATTCACCCACATCAGCCGCCAGATTTAGGCTGCTGCACCACTGTTATATAAACCTAACTGTGAAGTAACTGTTTTAAGCAATACCAATGATTTATAGTCACCATTTTTTGAATTAACATTTATAACTTACGTCAGAATTATATTATAGCGCATTTCTCACGCCATTGTAAAGTAACGAACGGTCTTACTTCTGCTCAACCAGATGGGAGTGTACACGATGATGTGCATGCCATAAACAAAATATTTTTCTCCCTTATATGAAATAAAGCAATGACGAAACTTTGCAG
Organism: Pyrrhosoma nymphula; assembly: GCA_963573305.1. Classification (NCBI taxonomy): domain Eukaryota; kingdom Metazoa; phylum Arthropoda; class Insecta; order Odonata; family Coenagrionidae; genus Pyrrhosoma; species Pyrrhosoma nymphula. Next base: position 76,535,653 of record OY754332.1, on the reverse strand, counting down.
CTTCTTTGCCAATATAAAGGACTACAGGGTTCTTAAATTTGAGACGGATGGAAGGTGGGGTACATTTTGCAAATTTTATTTTGAACTTTCAATTATTTTTAATTTAAAAAAATTGAATATTTTCAAATTTTACTGTTGAATATGATGCACTAATGTTTTTTTTGTACAAATTGATTCTTTCCCGAACATTCTAGCTTTCTTAGATCTGAAAAAAAAATGGAAAAAATTTCTGGGACTTGTTTTTAAAAATGCCGAATTTTTCATATTCCCATGTCTCCACAAAAAAATAACATTTTTCAAAAAAAATTGTTTATACAAACTTAGGTCCTTATAAGGAAAACACAAAAAAATCGTGGAAATGGCAACAACATAAAGAAACATCATGGATTTTTGAATTAGCCCAGTGGTATCAGAGCTCAAAAAAGTCCAATTCAATACTACTTCCGGATTTTATTTACAATTGTTTCAAAAGAACATGTGTCTCACTTGAGTTAAATGTCTGCCATTAAAAAATATTCAGACATGGGTATTAAAAAATTATTGCTGTTCTAAAATGCTGGTTATGAATTTTCTACCAGTTGATGGCAAACATTGATGCAGTTTAAGTTCAGGCATATATCAAAAGGGTAGGGGCCGGCGAGAAGAGTGCAATTTGTGATACACTGTTTGAAATGAGACGGCGCGCAATGGAAAGAGGAAAAAGGCAGCATTGGGCCTTTACGTGCCTCTGCGAAGTCAGGCGTGCTATGGACTCTGTTTCCTGAGTCCTCTCTCAGCCATCTGCGGGGAAACCTCTGCCCATCACAGACTTACTCGCTCAGAATTTTACCGCATATTTTGGGTCATTCAATATTTTATCATATTGTCATATGCTTCAGCTGTATCATCTTGCTTTATAGGACATCAGTCATGAAGACTAAATGTGCACTAAGTTTATGGGAGAGACTTGGAAAGAGAAAGCCGAGGATTTCATTAATGTGTCACGTAAATAAGAAGGAGTATTTGCGATAGTTAAAAAAAAAACACCTTTGAGACCTACATGCATGCATGCAAGATAATTCTTTCTCATTCAGAATTTTAAAATACTTTCACATGTTGTGCATTCTTATCGATTTATTTCCATATAGGTATTTACACCATTAATGTTTAAATCGGGCAAAAATTTCGGACGATTTTATTGCGTTTCAAATATTCATTTGGTAAATAATAGTCTCAAGAAGTGCCTAATCAATTCATTATATAACATGCATTCATTTACCTCTCGTGATGAGGTTTCAAAAGAAGTACAGTTTTTCTCATTCTAATCGATTTATTTAATGCTACCTTTTCTTCACGCTTATTGATAAAATCGTTAGACTCAAGAGAAAAAAATGATTTTTTACAGTGTTTTTTAATATAATAAATGAATTAAATTTGTTTACCTTCATGTTAAGCTGCACGTAAAATATCGCAAAATGCTAAGAGAAAGATAGTTGTCACTTCAAGATAGATATGGCAACGTTAGATAATCTCATCATTGACAACACTGGCTTTAATTTCATCCACGAGCAATAGCTCTGTGCTGCCAATCCACTTTTCCGACCTTTACCACCCTTCGAACGCCTTAGCGGTGCTCCATAAACATTGAGAAGGAATAGGAATCGGCTGAGTGCCACTCAGAACCCATATCTCTTCACTTCCATCTGCTTCCCCGCTGTTTGAAAGTTTAAACGTTCTCAGGTAGTTATGGAGGACGCATGTTGGTTTAATGACTTTATCCACACTATCTGATTTGCATTCAAATGAACACTTATAAAGTCTGAGTCGGGCTGAGCAAATTCCAAATGCACATTCTATCGTCGGTTGTGCGCGGCTTAGCCAGTTGTTGATCACTGTTGCGGTAGTTGTTACTGCAACTAGGTACGTGCGTATATGGTTTAGTGCTTCCCGTTCACAGCACCGAAGAAATTTTACTGCGGCAAACTCTTTTCTTATCCTTAAGCAACAGATTCCCGCGTGAGTTTTGTAGATTTTGGCATGCATTTTATTGTAGTGTACTGAGATATTGTATTGATGATTGTAGGTTATCCTAGATGACTCACTTGCGTTACGATGTAATAAACCGTACGTTGTCCCATTCCGTAGCTGGGAGCTATCGTATTGAACACATATCTGGTCAAATTATACCTGTAATCATTTTTGAATGTGTAAGTATTAAATTATTAAACACTTGGTAAAGCACTGTTTTTCAGCCAGGCTGTAAAGGGTCAATAGCGCAAACTGCGAAACCTAGACGCTCTGCGATGTCAGCAGAAAAGACAAATCGTATTGTATCGGTATCGAACACACGTAAATCATCGCCTTACCAAAGGAAAAAAGAGTTCCTAATTCCATGAATGGATAACCGAACTACAAGTGGAAATTTTGATGAGATCATATTGAAACCACCCAGTCCGATAGAAAAGGGTCTTCAAGGGATTTGGAAAACAACATATGTAAAGCGGCACCGGAAGAAAAAGGCACTGGCACCTCAATGGGGAAGGATATGAATCTGACCAACAATCGTTGTTGGAGAAAAATTACAGCAATGAACGTCACATGAGGAAACACGAAAAGGTCAAAAACTATTCTCCATCGGTTTCGTGTTTCCTTGTGTAGTCACTTCTCATTAGACGCTCTCTATAATGGAACTAGTACGTTAAACTCGGAATCCCACTCGGATTCTCAGTCCAGCAACCACAGATCTTCCATTTCTAATGAGACTAAACGTACTACTGTGAGCCCAGGCTGAAAATCCTCTTTCTTAGCCTTCTACGCCTGATCTGTTGCAGCTCCTCTCCACAGCTTAATGCGAATAAATCCATCTTCATGTAGCTCGGGCAAGTATAAACCACTTTAATTACAAACTTTGAGCTGAAAATTAATTTATCTAGCGTTGAGTAATTATAAAATATTAATGGCAGCTATCATAAGGCTTTTGCGTGAACACTAGCGAGTGACTTCGGTAAATTTACTGCGAATGCTACTTTTAAAATGCCATCAAGCTATTATTTATTTAAATGACATTACAATTTACCAAGGAATGGTAGCTTACACCGTTTATTAGGCAAGATCTGGTACTTTACCAGCGTATCAGTTATAGAAGGTATTTTCCAATTTCCACCTGGTCAAAGGATACATTGTGTCAACATACGTTTCGAAGCTCGATGATCATCGTCTACACTGAACGATATGCTCAAGTCGAGCTTCGCAGCATTGGTGACCACAATACAGCCTTGGACCTCGTGAAAGACCGGACGAGAATTTCTGCCACCATGACCTAGTCCTAACGGTATTTTGATAGAGGGGTTTAAAGCTGGAATCCTGATGACGTCCTTTATGCTCCAGCAGTTAATCAATGATCTTTGCTTTTATGCCATTTGGCAGGGAATGTTTTGAAAGTTTTATTTCCTTAGCAAATTCAATATCTGTCATGGGCATTGGTACGAGCCCATGCAAATGGGCGTGGAAAGTCGAGAACTCATGCGTCACGTGAGTATCACTACCTACGCCTTTTGACTGACGCTTCAACTTCATGACCGATCGGCTAATAAAGTATCAAGTATGGAATATTACTCGTAATAACCTGCTAATTACTCGCTCATTTATGAGTACTTACGCTCGGATTTTTTACGCAAAGCCTGAAAATAATATGCTCAGAAAGCGAATCAGCAGCTTCAGGCCTTCAGCCTAGAAAACTTAATAGACAGACGAGAAGAGTGTTACACTACGCAGGGAAAACATCTTAAGATCCACGGAAAATATAATGATGAAGTAATATAGCTGATTTACTTGTGTTTTTACGATTTAGCCGCATTTTTTTGTTTTTTCGTCTCTCTTACTGAGACTTACATACGGTTCTGAGATTAATATAATTAAGATCATCCGTAGGAAAAACTTCTTTAGTGCGATTCCATTTAAATGCGCTACCTATGATGAATACAATACTTCATGTCAGATAAGAGTCTTTTCTTAAAAATACCTTCCAAAGCAGCTTTTGGACTTAACTGGCGCATGGTGTGCATTGAAGCCAATTCGTCTCTTGTTAAATTTCATATCACGATCTACACGCAATTTTTAAGTTCCTTATTTGCACGAGATAAATTCTTATATACTATACTAATTGGTAATAAATTTTCAGTCATCATCGGATGAAAACCCGAGTAGTCTGGCAATGAAATGCCCGATTTAAATGCCTAGTAATCTGGAAATGAAAAAACCAGTCGTCTCGACATGAAGAAATCACGCTTCAATGGATGAAAGGACATTACTTATTTTGTGACGGCCATATTAATGAACAAGATTACAAGCTTTCAATTTCCCATGCAAATCGAAACGGTATATTTTCTTCCATAGCTCATTTATTACACGCTTATGATTTTTGTACTTGGATGTTAATATAGTCTCGTATCAAAAAGCTAGGAGGCTAATGGCGGTGTGAGAAATAATACCAAATGAAATAGTTACACTAAACTTTTGATGTCTACTAGTTTCTGCAGTATTTGTAAAGTATCGCTCAATGTCATATAACATTTATTATCAAAGGTAATTTTTAGGGTCAAAGCCCCAATGACTTTCCTGAACTGATTCACTACTAGTTTCAGGGATATTAATGAACTCATTTCCATTTCAAACAGAGGGTAGAGCGATTGCAGCGAGACAACTGGTGAAGTAGAATTAGCCCAAATCAATAGATTCGCATACATGATGTGAGTTTTGCAAACAACGAAACTGGAAATGTCTTCAAGTTTACTGCCTGCTTTCACAACTGTCGTGCAATTTCCTCCGTCTCAAAGCAACCAACCAATAGGATCAAACTAACCATATTTTATGTCAGAAGCAAAATTAAATATATTTTAAATTCGGGTCAGAGTAAGTTTAACAAGGATAATTAAAGGTACAACAGTAAAAATATTTCCAAAAGACAAGCTGTGAATGGCACTTAGAGTTGAGAATATGAGCTTAAGCTGGGTAACAAAATACTTCTCTTTTTTTAGAGTTTTATCTCAAATAATAAATAAGCACTGATTATTGTGACGAAGTCTTAATGGAGGCATTTAAAGAAGACTTCACTAAAATGGTAAAAAACGCATTTCCGTGTAAAAACACCCAAGCTGAGGCGTGTAATAATCGGGCGAGACTGAAACGAGATAAGACTTAAATTTCGGGAAAGAGGGTGCTGCTCACCTTGACCAAAGTCTTAAAACGCGGCAGAATTACAGCCTTTTGTCTTCGTTCGCTTTAATCTAGCTAAAAACTCTGCAATCGGTGCAGGGAATAGTCACCTTATGCCCCGCGGTATTCTTCCCATTAATTTCCTCCTCCAATGATTACACAGTTGCTCCTCTGCGATTCAATTTAAGCTGATAGCCATTGGCATCCTCTTTATTTCTTTTCTCCGGATCATCATCCTTTAATGATCCTGAACAATACCTTTTGCTCTTGTGAAACTTACACATAAAACCTTGCTTTCTAAACTTTTTCCATCTCACAAAGGTGAACGAGGTATATTAAAAATTAAGCATAAATTATTTTAGTAGAACTCTTAGTTCTACTGCATTGAACAGAGAAGGGTTTTTGAATAATGCTGGGCAGGAAATGTTTACTGGACTAGTAATAGAAACAGGAATCTTTTAGTTTGACATCACTAACAGAAAACTCTTGGTCACATTAAAGATCAAAGTGTGCTATTTGATCTTTATCATGGCATAAAAAATCCTGCATTGTTTGCATATAAGGCATTGCTATACATAAATAATTGAAATATCTTCCTGGGAGGTGTCATCTTTGCACCCCCAGTTTTCCTTGCAAGTACCATCCTTGACATTCCCCAATAGCTTACAATATCTGTGCGATATTCCACAGGAGAAAAATCATTCGCCTTGACCGGGATTCAAACCCGGATCCCTCGATTTCGCTTCCCGGTTTCCTCAAAATTACAATATATGGTTCCATCAGGCCCGCGAAAAATTCCTTTTGGCATGAGGAATCCTGGTCGGAGTGGTAGTCTACCCATTGGAGCGACAAGCCATGATAAAATTACCTGTCCAACTCTTTCTTTGATATATCTACAATGAAAACAGAAACATAGGGGGATGGAAACGTATCAAGAAACTTCGATAATGCCCAAGTAAAGGTATACGGAATGGGTATTACTCTATCTTGCATTCCAAACATGCATGCTATGATTTCACGTTTTAAGATCTCAACCTAACATGAAATTTGCGATAGCTTGAGGACCCTGTAGACGAGTGGAAGTTAATTTAGGAATCTAAGGGTTACGGATTTGAATGCTGCGGTAAAAGGCTATCATTCTTTTTAAATATCAGAAATAGTGACAAAAGATTTATCTTTTAGCAAAGAAAACTGTTAACCTCATTGATTGACTCAAATAATCACTATCCTTTTTAACAATATTATGATTTAAATTCTTTGGCCTTGTGACAAAACTACAAAAGGATAGTCTGTGCTTCTCCGTATAGTAAATGTAGTACCAATAGCCTTTCGATGTAACACACTGAGGTAACGAAAGTGTTATTCTCTATCCTATCATATATCTGTAACTGTCACTATTGTATAAGCGAGATTCAATGCGAGATGAGATGCGTATACACGATCAATGGATTTACGTAAGAAATATTAGTATGTTTAGTATGTTAATCAATCTGTACCTTTATTTCAAAAATATAATCAATTTTTAACTTTTTCTTATATTTCACAAATTTTAGCTGTCCCTGTCTTCAGTGAATATCCTCTAATAAATATCTCCGATTACTGCGACGTCGGAGATCACTCTCATTTTCTCACGTACACGCTAAAATGAATGCGAGGCATTAATGTTGAGCTATTCTCATGTTTCAAGAGGAGCGTGACGTCTTGAACTATATTTACTTTTCATTTTTTCCAAAGCTGATTCCTATGAAGGAGCTCCTTCATATATCCTTAAACATTGCTTGAGGCCAGTTTCCGCTTCGCAAGATCAGTTTGAACCAACCTGAGCAATTTCTGAATGCCTGCCAGAGCTTAACTTAATATATACTCGTAGTTCAGGATCTTGAGTTCGTGTGAGCGGAAGGGGGAGGTAGTTAGAAGCGTCGGGATGGATTAGTCAGCCATGAAATTGCATTGTTGCAGCAAGTTTCGCAGCAGTAACTTCGACATTCTGCTATCTGGAAAGGTATTCTCTACCTCCCTCATCGTAATAGGGCTGGAAGAGGTAAGTGTGTCACAATGTATACCTCAAGGAATAGCTATTGAGCTAATTACGCTCGCAACTTGCATTATTGACTAATGCACCAACGTCTTTAGTAAATTTGGACAATTTGTCCATTACCCAGGTTCTTAAAGAAAAATAACACCAAAAGCATCAAGCGATTCACCTTGACCTTTGCATGCATGCATTCTCCATAGCATGAGCTTTGCAGAATTCCAAATGGGTTTAAATATTGAGCTTAAAATTAAACCGCAATAATAGTAGAACCACAAGAAAGTGTGCAAGGGCCATTTACATTCTTTACATGCAGTAATGATATAAACACCTTCGTAAGCCATAAAAATATACTTGTCCATGATGGATCACTATGAAGGATATGCCGCAGATGTCGTTTTACTGAAACGTTTATGTGCAACATTTCAATGTGTAGTAACAATGGCTTCAAAATAAATCTTTATGAATCCGCAACTCTTTCAGTTTTTGGCCCAGAGTGAACAAAAATAAATAGTATAAAATTGGCAAAATCGACAATGAAAGTCAGAACATGTTTAGTACAAAGGAATAACTTCCAATTCAAACCATCTCCAGGGTGAACACTTCAGAAGAATATGCTTATCGGGCTTGAAAAAGCTGAGATTATTAGACGCGTCATGGTTAATGTAAAGATAAGAAACAGAGGAAACCGTTAACTTACGTTATGGCCTCGCTTGATACAAGCAGAAAGTATTTGGGACCCATTGGAGAGAGAGTAGATAAAGAAATTATGGCATTTTAAAGTAAATCCCCCTGAATAGTAAAACAAAGATTGTTATAATAGGTAATTTGGTAACCGTAAGACCAACATTGGCTTCCGGAAAGGTAAAAGGGTCATAAGAAAAGTAAATAGAAATTTATTGCAGACACTGAGCACTTGGGTCTTAGTAAAAATATTCAGTTCAATAACTAATACAGAACTTTGTGTATATTTATTTTCCAATTACATTTTCATCTAAAATAAAAATTAAATATGTGTAATTATTTGTGCATTCAAGTTTCATACCATTGCCCAAGTCCTTTAACAGAAAGTCATACATTCAGGTAATTTGTAGTGAAACTAATATGGTAGCGGTATATTTTTCAAACTGAATACCACAATTTATATTTAGCATAAGTGCGATATTCCACAGAGGAAAAATCATTCGCCTTGACCTTTAAAGGACGCCTCGGTAGCTTAACTGGTTAAAGCACTCGGCGCGAAATCGAGGGATCCGGGTTCCTATCCCGGTCAAGGCGAATGATTTTTCCTCTGTGGAATATCGCACTTATGTGCACTTGCGGGTGACTCCGTAAAGGTAACTACCGTGGCTAGTCCCGGTATCCTCAAAATTAGTTATATTTAGCAGTTTAAGCCAAAATATTAGCCATAAACCAGTATCAATTGATGTACAGATAATTTTACACCACCACTTAGAATTCAAAAGTGCTCGAAAGCAGAGTAGCACAGTTCAGTATCAATAGTAAAAAATAGATAACTGTCCTTCAAATATGCCATTGCACTAATTATTTACTTATGAGAAAGATAATGGAGGTAAAAGCTGTAGCTTGGGTTATTACCCCTGTAAGGAATACGTATTATATAATTATCCACTTCAGAATGAGACAATATCTGATATTTTTACTCAGGATGGAAGCGTAAAAAACGCATCAAGTTTTATATTTAAGGGAAGTTCACAAAACAGGACCTAAGCGTTACCGGTAATGAATACTATTTCACCATTAAATGACTCAGATTCATTCAATATGAATTCAGTATTTTTTTATTGGAAAAAGTATTCTAGAATGACTTACTTTTATTCCCGAAGTATGTGCTTAAAATAATCACCTCGATTGAGAGGTCTTATTTTCCTCGCAAAAGTACTTGGGAATGGGTTACGATTTTATCGTGACTCCTTAATCAAAATAAGAACGCAATATTGCCAGCAATACAGCTCTCGAACCGTCATGAAGAAAACGCGCGAAGATTGCATATTACGAAGTATGGAAGTCAAAAAATTAATTTTCTAGCTAGGGATTGAAGCCCCTCGATAAATAACTAGGCATAACAAAACAATTGACTGTTTAATCTTTCTGGATTCATTCCGCGATGTTTCAAATTGCAAAAAACAATATTTCGCTGGTCCTCCTGCCAGCTTCATCAGGTTAACTGAACTGAGTTCAGTTAACCTGATGAAGCTGGCAGGAGGATCAGCAAAATATTGATTTTTTCAATTTGAAACATTGCGGAATGAATCCCGAAAGATTAAACAGTCAACACTACATCCGCGAAAGCCTACGAGCTAATAACAAAACAATGCTTACAGATTCATGACTAGTGAAAATGGTTAGTAAAATTTCGTATCTCCACTAATAAGCCCATATTATTGTGACGGAGGCTTAATGGAAGCATTTAAATGCGGGTCCCATTAATAATAAAATAACGCGTTTCCTTTGAAAAAATTACACAACCGAAGGTGTGCAATATTTGGACGAGACTGAAACGAGTCTGAACGAGCCCTTAACGAGATAAGACAGAATTTGGGAAAAAGATATTTTCTACAACGTTTTTTCACGTAGTATTACATCTTAATACATGTAGCTTGCGATTTGATCAACATTTTTAGTTGCAGGTTTATTCATTGGGATGTTACGAGGATTGCCAATTCTCTGGTACCATACGGTACCGCTAGGCGCTTCCCATGCTATTTTTATGCGGGGGGCGATTACGCGGTAATTTCTTCATCTGTGGTGTTTCTACGGGATTTATTTTGCTCTATCGTGTTTATAACCAATTAGAGTTTGAACGAAGTATACATTTCATTTATGCACACCCCGGAAATATCTCTAGTTCAGTCGTATTTGTGTTCGCCATCACCCTGATGACTTAGGCCCCGGCTCGTCCCCGTACCTCCGGATGTAAATACTTTTTCCGGTATCGCGACGCAAAGTCCAACCAGGATTTGAGGATATCTGGTGGTAAAAGGAACCTTTTCTCTAAAGCTGTAGAGGAAAGAGCCAGTGAATGAGAAGGAGTGTAGCCACCAGGAAACTCTCAAGACAGTGCCAAAGACTGCTGAATCCTTTGTATTCTTTCGGCCTTTCATCTCTCCATCGCACTCGGTCGAGCCGTATTTCGCACCCTTTTCGTTACTTCTACTCTTGAGTGGCTACGTGCAGTGCCAAAGAATTTTGGCATTGATTTCAATGAAATATACATCGAATCACCGGCGGTAACTGCGTTGTCTATTGACAATTCAGCCGAAGAAGACAGCGGAGGAATGGTGGGCAACTTTAGTGGACGGCAGTTGCGCGCCAAAGTGGAAGTTGTCTTTCGGAACAGTGGACTTGCACTGTTCCGAAAAGTGATACGCCCCAAGGAAAGCCAGAGAAAATACAAGCATATGGGGAGCCTGGTCCAAGTGTTAAATCACGTAAGAGACCTCAAACACGCGAACAAGAGATCGTTTTGGATGATAAAGGCAATACTTTACATGAAGCGATTTTCCCTAATACTGATTACCCCTCCCTACGTGACGTGTCCCCTTACACATTTTTTAAACTATATTTTGACGAAGAAGTAATCTCTCATTTAGTAGTAGAATCGAAAGAGTATACACAGTTCTGCAATTGTGGAAATCCAAACATAACACCTGAGGAAGTGAAAATGTTGTTGCCATTCAATTCCAAGGATGATATAATACGGTTCCTAGTAAAAGACACTATTCAGAAGCAGCACACAATATGATAAATGAATTCTTGCATAATTCAATGAGGCGAGACAGATTCTTGCAAATAAATAGATTCATGTACACTGCTGTGATAATATTACCATTGATGCCACGGATAAAATGTGGAAAATGCACCCTCTTATGGATATGGCAAATAAAATTTTGATGAGAATTTCAAAGAAGAAAAGTGCTTGAGTTTTGATGAGTTGATAGAGTCACACTTTGGGAGGCACGGATGTAAACAATTCATTCGGGGGAAGCACATAAGATTTGGCTATAAAGTGTGGTGCCTCAATTTGGCCTCCCAATTTGGGTGTCTCCCGATGGCTACCTTGTAAATTTTGACGTATATCAAGAAATAATCCAAGGAGAGTGGAAAACTATGAAAAAGAAGTTGGAAATTCTCTCTTCAGTGTCTCTCATGATATAATGTACGATGGGTACAACCACCTCGTGAAATCAACCACCTAGCGGCATAGGCGTGGACAAGAAAATAGCACCAGTAGGGCACGAACGGAGTGTGTATAATGTCATGTAGGGTTGTCCATTGTTTTACACCATTTCTTGTACGGAAGTGATAAAATAATGCCATGAAAGGGAACTCTTTGATTATTTTTGACTTCGAGAATTTTTAAAATTGTTTTTCATTATTATTAAATTAATTTGCTTAATTTTCTTGGCATTTTAACGCCATTTACTGTTCAAAATGGATAATAAAGTAAAAAAAATATGAATTACTAAGTATTTTGAACAGCTACAAGTAAATTACAGAATATTCCTGAAAACTTCAATTTTATACCCCTAAGCGCCTAGTGATACCGTTTGGTACCAGGCTGTATCTCCATAACTACCAATGTTAAAAGTAAAACGATTGGACGTAATAACTCAGAAAACAAACCATATTAAAAAATTAGTTTATCAATAGATTCCAAAAAAATGTTTTTCCAGGCGTTACCAGGTTAAGTTCATTCCCACGTGTCACACGCTAAAAGGCATTTCTAGTTTGAGAATCTTGCAGTAGTATAGCATCATCCTCGGCATAAAAATCTACCATTTTATGGTTGAAACTCAATTAGCTTTTATTTGCACCTCTTAAAACTGATTTTTTTTCTTGTGATCGCTATCAAATTGAGAGAAAAGCCATCTTTATCGTAAAATGCAAAGCAACATGTCAACAAAGAACGTGTCAGTTCATCTGTAAACATTTTACGTTACATGTTGATCAAAATGATTACCCTACGGGAACATTTTCTTATATCTTTAGCTTATGATCCAAAAATTTCTAGCTGCATGCATGACAAGGTTATTCGTAAAAATTTGTTGTCATATGTGCGTTCTTTGTGGTAAAATAAAAAACAGAAATGACTAAAAGTTTACTAAACATGCTGCTAATTTTTGAAAACTATTTTAGTTAATTATGCTGGAAATTATTTTTCCAATTTTTTTTATAAATGGAGAGATCAATTTTTGAAGCCTTGAGGGTCGAGATTAAGAAATATCTTTCACATATTATTTGCGTTTTGAAGAACTCTTAAGCGCTATGAACACAACACAAAAGCGATATGATGAAATGTTGTGTGTCAATTTCGTAGCCAAGCAATATCATGTCTCGAAGAGTCCATGAGGAAAACGCGCCATATGACAATCCCCTGCCCCGAGGGTTTACTTTGTCTCAGTGCAGAGTGGCTTAAGTCCTCCAACAGCCATGTTTCGCCTGTGAATTTCCATTTTGAACGGGTAATGGCAAATTCAATATTAAAATCTCAATCAATAGCTAAATAATTGGACTATTATACAGGAAAGTGGGTCAATTAGAATTTCATTTCACCAAGAATGGGCATGAATATCTACTACATTCTTTCCAAAGTGAAGCGATGTCGGTGAAAGAGATTGCATCAAGCTATGACATTGCAGTAGTAATGGCATTTGAATTCAACGCACTTCGGCAACTAAGTTTATATTGCACCCGCAGCAACAACACACGGGAAAAAATGGGTGATCAGCATTTCATATCCGAACCAAGCCCAACGATGCTCGACTTTGGTGATCGAGCTAGCCCAGATGTTTCCATGGTGGCAGGCTCCTGATAACGAGATCGGAATCGAGGATAATTTAGAGGGTTACTCTAGATCCCAAGAGCCTTCGTATTATAATAGTGCTTTCCTGAATATCCATAAATTCTAAGTTTTACTGAAAATGTGATTACATGCACGTGGTGGAATCGGTGCAGACACGATTGTGAACATTGTTGTGCACAGCAGTGTTAACATTCGGAGGAAGTTGTCGTACTTCACCAGTTGCCGGGCCAGCTACGGACGGCTTGGGGCGCACTCACCTCCGACTGCGCGAGAGTGAAAAGACAAAGCGTTTACATGAGAGTCTCAACAACACGGCACTTAAGAGACAGCATACTGAGGAGGGAACATTCAAGACCTCTCCGACGGTAGCGGCTTCGGCCCCGCCGGAAAGTCAGAAGGCCCTCCTCCAAGTCAGAGGCCGATGACCACCTCACCTTGCTGCGTGAACCGAGAGTATACGTTGCTCTGCTCCAGGGGGTCACAGGGCAGGAGGTCCATGCCGCAGGCGTCCGCTCCACTCTCGCCACCTCGGAGGCCGACCGCACAATCCCGCGGCGGCCGGCGTGCCGCGCCCTTCCATCGCATCTGCCCAGCCCCTCAGGCCGCAGGCGCGCCCTCCCCGGTGCCTCTCTCGCCTGGAGGCCATCCGGCGCCGCCCCCATCTCAGCCACACCTCCCCACCCCGCCGACACGTCTGCCCCCGGCCGACGAGCGCCGGGGGAGGGTGGGGGCAGTGCCTTTTAGGCCCAAGATGATAGCGGCCAGCGGAGGTGCCGCAGGCCTCCGTGGCACCGCCGAACCCCCGGAGTCGAGCCGCGGAGTGCGGCCGGAGGGCCGATCCCCGCTCGCATCCGTCGGTCCGGGACGTCTCGCTTCGTGGCGGAGGGCTGCACGCGATGGGGTGCTCGCCGATGATGCACGATCGATCGTCGCCTTTTGCTTCGCATGGGTGTCTATCCCGGCGAGCGTGGAGCGGACCAGCACTTGGCGTGCATACCTCTCGGATCTCATCTCGCCTTCCGTGTCCCATCTAGGAATGGCAACAGTGAGGGTAATAGCTCTCAGCGATTCGTGCAATAAAAAGTTTGTATTCTCCCACGACGGTATTTGAATGCAAATCATATTGTCGAGAGTTGGCCTTCGCCATGGTGCCTTATCTTTATCTGGCGATAGTAGCGTGGTGTTGCGCCAGTCTGACGACCCGTGGGCCGTGAGTTCGGATCTCGCAACAGGAATGGATGTTGTGTTCACCTCAGACCGTGCGTTTTACGGCTTGATAAAATCATTAACCGTGGAAGTACAAGAAATCCGTGTCATTCTTCTACTCGGTTATCATTCGGGTTGTACCTTAGAAATGAGCCAACTCTCTAAAACATTTTCGTTTTAAAATTCAAGTATGAAGAACTGCAAATGCCTTATTTTATCATTAGGGCTTTCCACAAATGTTTCCTTCTTTATGTTTTTTTAGTGTCCCAATTTATATTTTCTACTGTTTGTTCCACACTTGGATAAAAGTTCGGTATACGTTGGGAGTTTTTTATTTTCTACTTCCACACATAGTAAACTATCCCTCTGTACCGATTATAGCCATCAACTGTCATCAATCGTAATACCAGGCTGTTTTAGCTCTCCATCTTCTTTTCAGCTTACTGCTTCATTCATTCTTGATTTGATACATTAACGTCTCTTATACTTTGTTAGAAGTAATTTGTTTATGATTTTCTCTCGCGATCCAACCATCCATAAGTCCATCCACGATTGTATAAGGAGGATGCTGTGTCTCAGAGTATAGCAAATTTATTCTTCTCTTCTGCTCCACAAAGAGTTCAAAAGTAAAGCGGCGCAAGTGATCCTTTACGTGCAGATATGGATCTGTCACATCGGCTAAATTGGTGCAAATGACAACGGTGAGGTATATTTTATCCCCACCTCTTCGTTTCTTTAAAGCATTGGTGATTTATCTACTTCGGCAGTTTTATTTATTCTCCCCTCCATCTAATAGTTACTGACACAGTGCCTATAAACCGTAGTGGTTTGAAAATTACAATTTTGCCATTGTTTTCTATGTTTCTTTAACTTACTAGAAGATCTCTTCATTCGATTCCAGCGAAAAATACCGGGTCTATGTGATATATGTTGAGATGCACTTTCCTCTGTACGTATAAGACGCAAGATGAGAACTAATCACCGGGTGTTAAGCATTTTTGGACTGAGTAATGGGCCAATAAAATACAATAATAGCAGCGTAAAGCCTTAGCTATGTTTTCAAGCTCATTTGAAAATTCATAAATGAGAAATCAGAGAATTTATGATTATTAAATTGTATCATCAATGTTCTTAAAAATTCCGTATTTATTCCCACAAATTGATTACACATTTGATTCACATAAACACTGCCTGCTAAATATGTGAACCAAAATATACCTATTCATCGGATGCGTCTAAAATCTGTACAGTGAAAAATTTAGTTTTGACTACACTTCGCACAAAGTAATTAGGAAATGTCACTGGAGCGTAACGACTTAAAGGAAAGGTAAAATTACGGTAAAGATATTGGCGAGGTTAATAAAGTGCCTCAAAGTGCGGTGGCAAGGGCTGAGTGCAATGATGAATTTCCTTCATTCCGCGCATGTACGAAATGCCTCGAGTGGAGGCTTCCTGTCGGCGAGCAATTCCGCCTCCGATGTGTTCCCCGCCAACTCGAGCTGTCTCACGAGACCCGTTTGCATGCTGCGCGGTGATAGAAATTCCTCGGCTGTCAAGGGGATATATTGTTTTCAAGTCGGAGAACGTAAAAAACGCTCCGACCTGCCAAACATTCGAATTGACGGATCACGCGAGCTCCACCTCCACCGTCCCGCCGCCATTCAAGAAGTGGCGCTTCGATCGTCGACGGTATCACCGCGTGCCGCCCCGAGCGCTCGTATCAAAGGCGGCTCAACAGTGGTTAGACACCTTGGGGGCGGGTAAGGGGGCAATAAAAATCCAAAGGCTCTTGTTTATTGGTTCGGGCCGACCTCAAAAGCCCCCCTTGGCCCTTTAATGGAGGAGGCGTGCCCAAGATTAGGGTGCTTCCCTTCACATTATTATCCTCCCGCCCTAGTCCTTCTCGCCTTTTTGTCCTTGATGGGGCCGTAAAGGTCCAAGAGTCAAGGGACGCGCGAGAGAGCGGCGTTCATTTGTTTATCGCTCGGAGCGCCGCGGGGGCGGGTCGCGTGGGCAAAGGTGCTGCCGTGGTACCCCAACCCCCCCCCCCCCCTTCACTCGCAAAACCAACACCAAGGGTGGCGGTGGGGCAGGCCGAGGTGTCGGGCGACACTGATTTCAATATTAAAGAATCGCGAGATAAAATCGCGCCGTACATGACGTGATATCGTATCTACATCGGCGTAGTATTTGGATGTGGACCATGGAGTGGGTTTCGGGGGTTGAACTTTCGCGCTCACTACATGATATGCTTGAAAGTTTTAGGAACCTCATATCCAAACAAATGAAT
Organism: Pyrrhosoma nymphula; assembly: GCA_963573305.1. Classification (NCBI taxonomy): domain Eukaryota; kingdom Metazoa; phylum Arthropoda; class Insecta; order Odonata; family Coenagrionidae; genus Pyrrhosoma; species Pyrrhosoma nymphula. The sequence continues at coordinate 76,519,105 of OY754332.1, read as the reverse complement.
TTCACCCGTTCATGCATGGCGATGTACTAAAGTTTGAAAAGAAAGCAAGTTAGCGTGACGTGTGGTTAGTGTCGCTTAGCACATTGATAATAAAGCTTTAGAAATCAATTCCACTGCCGGGCCAATCTGAAAAACAACCTGTTAGTCCAGTCTCAGAGACTGCTTTTACTATCTGTTATTGCTCGCGCAAAAAAACTACATTTCATGCCAGCCCATTCTACAGCTTAGTTTAATAATTTAATGTACTTGATTAAATCGACCTTTTGCATATCCGTGTTCGGAATTTTTTTTTGACGCCGTGAAAAGTAAATATCGGCTTCGAAACTCTGACAATCATTTAGTCATAAATGTAACGGACGCTCTCATAGTGACTTCCATTCCAGCTTTTATACTAGTCTTGAGGTTTAAAAACAAATTGCTTGGATAAAATGGCGTTTAAGACGCATAACCGAATTCTGTGGTCCTCATTTCAAGACAATTTTAACCGACCTCGTAATTAAACCTCAATTCGAAATCGGTGGGCCTGAGTGATCTATGTAGCGATGCGATTTACCCGTCCTAAACATCGAATATCGCCGTCGATGCATCGCAGTATCGTATTACCCTGACTGAGAGTATGTTGGGGGATGAGGAAGATTGGGGGTGGTGGGGGATTTGGAGGGGTGAAGGAGTCGTGAGAAAGGTGGAGGTGCCGTCGTGGAGGAGGACGCCGCTGCCCTTAGCGCCGCGCTGGGTCACGCACCGGGCGCTCATTTATAGACGCCGTGCCCCGAGTTGCGTGGCACCGTGGACGCTACCCCGCCACCCTCTGCCACACACCCCACTCCCACCGCCCGCCCCCGAGGGCCTCTTCACACCCCCGGAAGTGCTCCCTCACCCGGAAGGCCAGCCCTCCGAGTGTCGGCCCGCCCACGCTGATGTCAACGCCTCCGCCAAACCACGTGGAATGTATTGATATTGACGATCAAGGGTGCCTTCATTTCCGTGTCAATGCCACGGATTGACAGCCATTACATTGCGAACGCTTGTTCATTCACAAATAACACGCGTGATTTCCTATATGCTGTAGCATGGCGTTGACGCAGCACAGAGCATTTGGGTTCGCCTTTCGTCACGTTCGCACGGCTAGGGTTGAATAATGGTTGCTCAGGTGTCTTTATCTGACTGGAGTCCTCACTTGGTTGGCTACCAGGGTATGCGATCGGCTACGGAGGTCGTTTGCACTATTGAGGCAGGGTAGGTAGGGCCGTAAGGAAGGAATTATTTAAGGAATGAAAGAGGGTGAAAAGAAACCAGCCGTGAACGAAGTCTCATTTTAATGAAACGCGCCAAGAGATCCACAGTTTAACGTCCCATCCGATGGTCGGTATACTACACATCATGTTCCCTCCACAAGATATCCATGACATGATCGGGACTACAATGGAAAGTCTCCTCCACTCCAAATACTCGTATTAGGGTCTTCGGGATAGGAATACAGTACTCTAGCCGACCCCCGAGTCCTCACTCCGTCCACAAGAAGCTAGTGACCTCTGGTGGCTGACACGGAATTAGCCACAAAGGTAAAGGATGATTTTAGTTTTTAGTATTCAGAATTGTATTATTTTTATTACAGAATGACCTTCCTGGAGTATGCCAGTGCCAGCCGAAGCTACTTTACAAGTTTGGGCTCAAAATTATGAGGCCCCCTCAGCAAATAATTTATTTACCGATTGTCATTTCTGAAACCACGCGATAGTTTTATGAATACTCTGAGGTTTCAAAAAGATCCTCTCAAGATCGCCCTTTCCTTCCCCGTCAGGAATTCAATTTTTAGTCTTTATGGTATCCAACCTTCGGGGTTTACGACGGAAAGTTTTTACAGGACTATGTACATTACACCTAAGTCTTTACAGTGGGTAAGATTCATAGGTAAATTTTGGTACAATTTCCGCCGTAGTTCTTTTCAATGGCTTGTTGGCAAGAATACTAATAAAGGACATTGTTTGTCCATGGGATTTATTTTTCTCCTTTTTGAAGTTAGTTATGCAGTTTCATTAATTTTTACGATACACTAAAATAGTAACTTTGGATGGAATTACATCAAGGCAGTTAGTGACGAATTTCGATTTTCATACTCGGTCCCCTTTTCACTTTCATTATTCACAGACTGTCCGCCCCTACGACCGCCCGCCTGTGGCTCCAGCCCACGTTTCCCACGCCCTGGGCCGGCACTGCCTGCTTCCCATAAAGCATCCGTCTAGTAGGTACTCATTGTATCGTTTCCTGTATTTTTCTTTATTATTTTTAAACCCACATATTCTACCTTTATTTTAACTAACGTCCATGCACTCACATCACAGAATCCAGTATCTGGTGCTAACTATAGGAGGTAACTTAATCGTGGATTATGTTACTGGAATCGGCACTATCTTGCATCCACACGGCCAATTGTGCTAGCGCATGTCATCAGCATGTGTGGGTGGGACACTAAAGTTACGTTTTCATGCATCCGATTTTGCGTTGCCACGGGGAGCGTGGCCAATCAGAAGCGAGATATGCAGCCTGCGTTGCCCTCGGAGTCAACGGTATCTCAGCATTCACCGCCCGCGGAGTGACAGGCTCTCATGAGGCACGCTCTCCATCACTCATTTGTTCATCACGATTTGAAATCGAAGGGCACGGATTATCGCCGTCCCCTTTTTTCATTTGGCTCGGCCTCGGGCATGAATACGGAGTCTTCGGCTGATGCATGCCGCTCTGTGAACGCAACGAAAAATCGGATGCATGGAAACATCGCTTAAGGCTTGCACCATTTGCATATTGATCGTCTGGGAACGTGATGGTCGGCCGCTCTCCTCCGAGTATTGAGGTCATCCGCCCCAGTTTGTAATGGGAATAGGTGTTTAGGAAGATAGGAGTGGTAATATGGAAACCGCCAATGGGAACCTAGGATTTGGAGATAATTCTGTTGAGCAGCTCTATCTTTGGTTAACCAGTGGGTTGAACGTTGTCACTCAACTTTGAAAAGCAGCAATTTTAAATTTTAAATAAAATTATCTTTAGTAGATCGTGATTTTTCTACGTAAATTAAGCAATGAAACGAATCTGGTCATTGAATTCGTGTTACTGTAATATGCTCAATTCAGCATACTCCCTTGACTCTTTATATAATATTCTTATTACCTGTCGTTGTGTTGTTTTTCGAGCACTTCTCATTCAACAACCACTACAGCGGGTTAAAGGATTTGGCATTTATCACACGAGACGATACTTGAAATACTTTTGAAATATTTGACTCCAAAAATAAAATACACGAAATATTAATATGTGACGATCGGGACAAGTAAGGTTCTTAGAAGTCATTCATACTTCGAACCTTCTGTAGGGCCTACACATTAGAGAATATGAGGAAAAATTTAAAGTAACACTGAGTTTCATTATATTTGTCGTGTTTAAATGTTGCAAGAAAGTCAGAGATTGATATAATATTTATTTATAATTACCGCACTTGAAGAATAAAGAATGTATTAAGGACTCGTGTGAAAAAAATTGATTAATATATTTGAATACGTTCAAAGAAGAACCGCCTGACTACTTAAATAGAAACTATTTTGTAAAAATCGAAATTCAGTTATCTTTCATAAAATGAGTTGTAATCACGAATATAACAATCAACATGGTCGTGCCAGTCTTGGTAGCTGAGCGGAGAACCCGAGCTGGATTCGGATGTGGACGAAATGAAGAGAGGATCCGTCACTACATTAGCAGACTCGACCACTCGGATGTAAGAGGGGAGATGAACACTTGGACTGATAGCTTTACATTCTCCCTTTCCATTCCAAAGTTTGTAAACAAACGCATATCTTAGAAAGTACACATCAAATTTAATACAAAATACTGGATTTGCAAAAAAATTTTTTTCTTTCGCAGTGACACAAAATGGCTGGGAACTCAACACACGTTGCCGCTAGCAATTACGGCAGTTGGTGGAGTGTTATGTAGATTTAGATGCTAACAACTTCCGGAACTAGTTTCAAGTGCTTCCATTTGTCCCGCTGTGAGCTTAGTATTGTGCTGTCAGGGATTCATAAGTAGGTACCATGACCATTTCTAAAATTGATTTACTTGAAATAGTTACGATTAATACTCATGCTCTTAATAACATTTCGGCGTCATCATTATGCATTTGTATTGCTTAGCCGAAAATATAGAGGTTGTTATCATTTCATAGCTTCGTCTTCAGAGCTCCGCCTCTAGATTGATGTTGAATTCCTCCATATGTCGCAAGAAACAGCTGTAAAGTGCTGTGGTATCTTTTCATCCACTATGTTTTGCCTGTACGAGGTAATTTCAATTTGCCGTATTTATTTGTAAATTTAGAAAGCCTTCTTTGCAATTGTTTATTTTTATTTTTTAGTTTTGGTAGTCTGGAACGTTATTGGAGGAAATGCCTTGATTTACGTTAGCAATGTGATACGCTTCAAGAAAATCTTCAGTTTTTGCTCAATTTAAAAGCGGTATTGTATTTTTTACTTAATGTTTCACTGTTAATATTTTCCATGTTTTTGTCAATTTATGGCTTCATTACAGGAAGAGTAATTTTGTTATAAATATCAATTAGTATCATTGACATTTTACATCAATATAATTATATGAAATATCAATGATGCAACTGATGTTTCTTGCGCAAAATATATCTGTAAAGATAAGCATTTATGCTATGAATATACTCACTGTCAGTATAATCTCTTGATGTCCATGCATTCACCGTTTTATCGGAGTTTACAGTTTACGGCTTTTTTTCGCCCAATTCTTCTCACATAAGCGTTTATTTCTATTAAAACCATCATCAAATAATATCGCAATAGTGCTAATGCTGAAACATTTTTCTGAATATGCGTATGGCAACATCTGTACTTTAAACTTTTGGCATTTTGAAAGTTATTATAGCCTGTTGAAATAGTTACATTATAGGTAATAATAACCAGGCAAAAGGAATTGCTTTTTCATAAAGTTCAATCCATATCGTTTGACAAGAAAACTCACAGAAGCTTGCCGAAGTCTTGCATGTAAACTTACCTGATTCTGTAGCAGTAGCGAATTCTTCGGGTGGGTCTGCTTGAAATCTCCGCTGGGTCTGAGAAGCCACCTAGCATGGCTTATCAAGGTAGATGAGGGAAAGGTGGGAGGGTGGGGGGTCTTATCTGGGATTTCCAAAAAGCTTCTTCCACAAACGAGTCGGGAGCAATAAAGCATTCAGACCTGATACAGCGACTCGAAAAAAATAGGATTAATATAAAAAGGGGGACGCTTGGGAAATTCCGGAAAGCCGTATTTAGAATTCTGATCGTGCAATCCTTAAGTGGGAACTTTTTTTCGGGACGGCATCTGAATTTTAAAGCAAAATGTAAAACATTTCTTGGGGATGCCACGTGTACAGTTTGCTAAAGGACTCAGTCAATACTTATAACGCTTTTGCTGCAATAACTAATGGAAAATTCTATTTGCTGTCGTTATATCGTGCCAGTAGCATATTTTGGTTCGGTTTTTTAACCGAAGATTTGCATGACATGAATATCTCATTTTGTAACTGTATACTGTTATTCACCGGACCATATATTTCATGTCCGCACTTATTATTTCGTTCCGACGTCCTTACTCCTGCCGTTTATGTCATAATATCGCTCAACTGTCGCTTTGGCTAACACAACTTGGGTAACTATGATGTCCTATGCGTAAAAAAAGAAGTGGGGGAGCTGCTTGTGAGTTTTGCAAGAAGGAGCCAAAGTTAAATCTAGTTGGCTTGGTGTTCGAGCCTCATTTCAGTAAATTGCGTGCACACCAGTGGATGGAAAGTATAATCTGGAGGAAAAAAGCTTGCACTCCTGCTGGTAGTTATGCATATTATGAGTAAGATTCGTAAATACTGATTTCATGATTATTACTTATTCGCTTAGTGATATTTCGTAGAAGTCTCTCAATTTATGAAGAACCTCCGCTAGCTTTTGGAAACATCACAACTCAATCACATTAACGTCAGTGACTTTATATGCTAGGGTGATATAGTTTCTTTTTTCTCTATACACTTCACGAAATATTTTAAGAATAGCAGAAATACATTCTGCATTAGAAGTTTGAGCAGTTGAAGCATGCGTCTTCACATGCTCTAGTTCAGCTAAAGCATTTGACTCCTGCCTGAAAATACCCGAATTCCTGCTTGTCCCTTTCAAAAATCGAGAATGCTCATCAATTTCAATGAATACCCAAACACTCGAAATGTCGGTTATCCAATTAAAGTTGAGATTTATAGCACTGGAAGCATGAGGATGGGATTTCCCATGGAACTAAAAATTTGATATTTTTCTTCCTGGCCAATCCACCGAAAAGGTCAATTGCGGTTCGAACTAAGTGGATAGGAATACTGGTGGTTGGGTTCAATTGCGTACAGTTGACATAGGTGTGATTCAAAACCTCTTCGCGACGAAAAGCGCCATTTTTTCCCCTACAAAAGAAAACATTTCAATAGCCTCAATCCTACCACTATTCGCCTAGAAGAAGGGTGCCAAGTTGCCAAGAATAACGGTCCAGGTAAATGAAACACAATACACAAGACAGTAATAGGTTCGCTCTCGCAATATTCAACGCGAATGCTGCTGAGCTGCACCCATCGCTGTGATTTCTGATACTATCGTTGCTTGGAGGAACTAGCTGAATTTTTCTCTGAGACAGTAAACCTATGAACCTATGCTCATTTAAATGTATTGTATTAAATCCATGGCCTTGTTAGCAAAGGGTAATAGATAATAATGAGGGTGAGGAGGGGAGAGGCGTAAAAACAGAAAAATCGTGTATGACATTTGCTCTTATTTACTGGAGTTAGTGTTTTACCGACAGGTATTGCACTAACATTCAAGGTAAACTATATATGTAAACTATGAAAAAGGCCGGTATCACCAATTCCATTACCTTCACTTAAATTTTTATTTCGGAAATGGCCCCAAGCGTTGCAATGTAATGCGATCGATTGACTGACGTTCACCTCATCGAATGTGACGAAACACACGTGTGAAACTTTCCATATTATCATTTCATTAAAATCGATGTTCAACACTCTAAGTTGTATTATCGTGAGTCCGCCCAATGCCGTTTTTAGATGTGTTAAATATATTAGAAAATCTGGAGGTTGCAGATTTGATCACCAATTTTACGTCGTCGACCGGATCTACAGCTCTCCCAAACGGCATTCGTACCTTGCTATACTCGGAGCGCTTGCACGTCGCTGAGTCTGCTTCCGAGTCGACGGAGTCTAATACTCTCTCCCTTCCATGCCAGAGCTCTGCGGGAAGTGAGGACCACTAAAGCTGTGCTCGATGAGGCGTGACCGAGTAGACTCAGACCCGACCAGCTGCGTGAGCATCTCAGACGGCTCTTGCATTTTTCGATCAAGGCGAGGATCGCGTCAGAAAGGGATTTGACGACTGAATTGCGAGCAATGATTTTTTCCCCACAGATAGCTTCAGTACTTTTGACCCATAAAGTTTAAATTCTTTTCACGATTTTGTTCAATTTGCTAGATGTTTTTTTATTTGCCCTTCAGGCGCAATTTATTTTTGTCTTCTATTGCCGCAGAACTCTGAAAATTCGAGACGAGACTCGAAACGAGACTGTTACTTAACGAAACGAAAAAATCGCCTCGAGGCACTAAAACGTTTCGTAAAAAAGTAACGAAGACCCTTGAACAAAAAAATCCTCGGCAATTCGTAGTATTTAGATTGATAACTTACACCTTACTCTTAACTTACCATCTAAAATATATTCTGGGTATGCTGGAAAGATCTCCCACTCTAAACGAGAAAAGTTTTTAAATCGGAGACATAATTTCTAATTACGTGGCTGCGACTTCAAGAGTGGTGTGAGGAAGTAAGTGATGGCATTTGTCAAGTGGTAATAGAAATTAATAAAAATCACAGCTCATGTGTTTATCGAGGACTTTTGCAGGTACCAATCTGTGGTGTCTGTAAAAATTCCTCACCAACAACGTGTATTTATAGTGCATTTAAATATATTGCTTGTTGTTTTTATTTGCAGAAATAACCCTTTAGGTTCTCAGCGCCCCCCACGCCTTCGTCATTCATAATGTACAATTACCCTTCACTCCAAGTTCTAATATACTATTTGAGGCCAATAATATCATATAGTTGAAACTTGTTTGTATGTACAAGTAGCTTAAGTTTAGTTGTTAAGTCCTCTCCTAAATACATGTTAATATAGCGATATTTTTTGTATATCGGTATCGAATCGGTACTTTGATCGTCATTATTTGCGTAACCGAGAAAAGCATTTTTATAGCGGATTTTCCGAAAAAACGATGAAACAAAAAGCATTTCTTCTTGAAAGAATTTTTGTGGGAACTTGGTGTTGGATGAAACTGTAATGAAATATTTTCGGTTTCAAATTTAATAAATTTCTCTATTAAATGTTTCAATGCCGTTATTACAAATAATAAATGGCAAAATGCATATTACTTAGTTTTATAAATGGAAGAATTAAGTGATGTGGTAACTGCTCAGTTGTAACTTTAGTAGCTAGCGAAAAGCATTGTTCTACTTTCATAAGATTTTGTTGACTATTTTTCCCAAAATAGGGCACGTTGGAAGAGAAACATAGGTACTAACATTTGAAGAAAATTGTCAATTGTTTTTCCTTTGGAATTTATTAGTTTAAAATATCAATTTTCTTTCGACAGTTATTCGTCGGCATAGTTGTTGGACTGTTCCTAAACACAAAAAGTCTTGACTCGTCATTGAAATGAGTCTCACGCATCTGCTTCCTCATCCTTTCAAAATGTCATCTCCGAAGAAACCTAAAAGAGATGCTTAAATGACGTATGCACATTAATTAAATAATAGGCTCGTCTTTCATCACCAAATATTCTAGGATAAGCTCACACGGGACATATGAGAACTTGTAAGCTGTGTCAGGTTAAATAGCTTCGCTCGTGTAATTTCGTCTGCGAGCAAATTTTGATAAAACACAAAGGCGGGAATGGCGTGATAAAGCCAGGTGTTCCTCTTCCCATGCTAGCAAAAGGCCCCGAGCGGAACATCAGTGTGCCTCTTTCCTCGGCACCAAATATGTTAGAGTTCGGAATTCAAACGATCACGGCAGCTGTGAGGGAGCGACACGGCCAGGCGGCCACGGATTTCCCGCGTCTCCATCTGCGGACGCACCGAGCCATGGCTCAAAGTCAGTGGCTGAAGAGAAGAAGAGCGATATTTCACAATTTTTCCAGCAAAGCAATGAACTATGTTACAAATCTATAGGCTCCGATTTCCTTGTTTAAGCAGATTCGAAAAATCGTAATTCACAAGTTTCATTTATGCCGGCACGCACCTTCACAGAATCCGTCGCGAGAATCTGAAATCAAGCCCACTTTATTTCTAAACTATAGGCTAGATTATGACTGAGTTATGAAAGTGATTGGAATTACGTATGTTTATGATGTACATGGGATGAACTTCGTAATGTGATCAAGGCCGATCCGCATTATCATTTCCATATGCGATTTAAAAACCAAAATATAGGTAAAATATTTGTATTTGTATGCATTTTTGTGTTCACCGATGGAAAAATGAAATAGTTTCACGGAAAATTTTGAAAATAAATGCAAACATACCTCTATGCATAGACAGTTGAAACCGCGTTAGAATTTTTTTCCTCCTCGTTTTCACGCAAAAGCCATTTTTACAACATAGTGCAGTTGATTTTTTTAATTTTTATGCTTACTCTATTCATAATTAGTGAAAACCTAATTATGACAGAGGATGGACGTGAAGACAAATTATTGTGCAGAAATTGGAAATCAATCTCATCTATTTTTATTTTGCCTTTTACGTTCCTTAACTTTTGAAACTTGACGCGAAAAACTGGTGCAAATTTAAAGTTTGTTACTCCACTCGCAAAAACTACTGGAAAAATCCATAATATTTGTGAGATTACACACCATTAACGGTTCCATCAAAGGGTCATTTGACATTGAACCACCGTTAGGGACACGTCTGCGGCTGACTGTGGCAGGATCAAAACAATAAGTAATGCATTCTCTTTCTTACTGCTAACATCACGTTGGAAGTTATCAAAATAACTCCAGCAATGTAGAGGTTCTAATAAAAATTCCATCCTGGCTGGGACTCGAATCCGAATCCCTCAAAGGATCAGGGTTTGAGTCCAGGTCAATGTGGATCATATTTTCCTCTTTGGAATTTCCGTACTCGGGTTAACTTGCAACTGACGCCTGAAATGGTAATAATGACAATAGTTCGCGATATCTCAATATTCGTTCGACAGCAGCGACCAAGGCCTACCTCTAATTTAAAGGTCAATGAAAAGTAAAAACTATATTCTTAATTATAGGACCCCTATTTCCTCAGGCTACATATTTAAACTGCTTCGCCTTCGTCTATATCCTCATTTCCTCCTTTATAGAATGAACAACTAAATATATGCCTACCGTCAATGATAATATAAAATCATTCTCCCATTGCCCGATAGATAGATGTATGGACCAGAAAGGTCATTCCATGAACCATGGTTTATACGGAGTAGAATATAAGGATAGTGCATATTTTGGTTTAGCATAAGAGGAGATTTATGCGTATGGGATGTTTGGAACACTCGGTCTGTGAAATGTTATTAATGCAGAAAAGAATGTAAGAAACTGCGTAGATGCATGTTGCTTGTTAAATGAGTTGTGGCTGGAGGATTTTCGATGACAATTTTACATACATGATGTATTTTTAGGGTTCAAACCTTAGTTTTAAGGTTTTAATTACCAATATATATAACCATACTATAACTAAACCTATTCACTTGTTCTATTGGCGTTAACCCGAGGGAAACTGGCTCCGTTTTTTTTTCCAAAGAGCAACATCTTTGCATACATTTTTGCATCCATTTTATACAATCATTGCTTTATACATATTCGTTTAACTCTTATGGATCTTAATATTACTCACCTCTCCAGAGTCTCATCCACAATATTCACCCGTATCTTTCTCGGTCTTTCCCTTCCTCTCACACTGTCCACCGTTTAATAATAAACCTGTTCCGTTATTCGACCCTCGTCAACTCTTTGGACTTGGCCAAAGCAACGGAGCATGCTCCTTTTACATGCGGAGTATCAATCCCACATTATTTTGTAATACAGTCATTTTTAACACTGCTCCTCATTCTGTTAATGCAGAAACTTGCCAGATATCAAATATTCTTTGCATTTAGCCAAATTTTATGCTTATCCTGGTATTTCCAAGGTCCACTACCGCGCAGGAAAGGAGAAATAGGAGGATTTTTACATGCGTCGAATTTTTTTTCCTAGGACAGACATTCATTCCATGATATAATCCGGATACTTTTCTTCCAGAATTCGCTCGCCCCAATCTCCTCATTTATACTACCATTTCTATTAAACATGTAGCCATTGCGTGGCAAGAAAACAATTCCATCCGAAAGGCAAGTATCGCCGCTGATACGTTTAAAACGGTGACCTTTCGGACTGTCTCCTTAAATCTGGAGCCTTAGTGTTACCCGACCACCTCCGATGAGGCATAGCCGTAGTTATCGCCGTAGTTCCTGCAGATGCCGCGTCACCCCAGCATAATGGCTTCACTGAAATGGCCGGGCGAAGGGTTGCCCCGTGTTCGATGAGGACGGATCGCGGGCGGGAACCCCTTCCCCCCCTACACTGCTGGCCCACTTCCCCAGACCCACCGGTTTGTCCTCACATCCTCCCCCCGTCTCCTCCGCCACCCCCTTCCCGCAGGATGTCCACCCCGTGGCTGCTGCAACCCTACCCCCCTCCCCCTGCAGCCGATATCCACCTCTTGATCGCCCCCCTTCCGGTCTAACCCTCTGCCCCCCACGGGTACTTCAAGCCCCTATGCTCGGCCCCTTCGACTTCCGCCGTTGATCCTTGATTGGCCGAGCCCTTATTGTGCGGCGCGTAAGTTCTCGTGTTCCCTTCGTTGCACTGCAATCGTATTTTATTTGAAAGGCAACTTTTTACGCCGGGGCTTTCAGGGTAGCAGCAGGGTTATTGTCTTTTTACTTTATGCAGAGGCCTGGTGGGATCTGCTGTTTGCTCCTATTGGCAAAGGGGGTTGAAGCGATCCTGAAGCAGGCGGTGAATGTGCTATTTCTTAGAATGGACGCAGCCTCAATGAAAATGTTTGTCTCTAGCGGTGATTTTTTCTCTGAACAAGTGGGCAGTTGCTACATCGCATGCCAAATTAATGAGAACTAGTTTTCACATGTAAAGCATGTCCTCATACCGATCCCCAATTATTTACTGATGTTGGAAGTGACTCACCGTTTCAGTGCAGTTAGTCAATTTTTTTAATCTGCTCGAATACTGTGATAGTTTTACTATATTTTAAAGTTTCATGATAATTTGAAATATTTATTCTCACGCATTTCAATAAACATTTTGAACATTATTTGTACTTCTTGTTCAAATCATCTGTACGTCTTCAAAATGTTTATGATACCACGACGAGGTCTTAGGCCTACGAAGAGTGGAACTTTTTTGTCTGTCACATTCAGCCCAGGTTAACTATAAATATGTAATTATATCAGCACTCCTTGCGCGGTTAAACAAAGGAGGTAAAAAAATGTAACGGAAACGTTTACTTAGATTCTAGTAAACAACCTTAAGGTCGTGTGGCGGACGTACCACACCGGGAATGAGACGATCAACTTGGATATAACTTGGAAATAGGAAAAAACTGAAATTATATTATGTGATACGTACAGGAATGTATCCAAGGTTGAAAGTATACTTTTTCAAACTTGGAAACTTTCCTGCACACTAAAACTACAACGACTGGGTATTTGAGGATTGATTTTAGTTTGAATTAATATGAATTCAGTTCTATGCTGAAATATGGTTTCAAACTTCTAAAAAAGAGAGCAATATCCACCATTTCAATTTTTTTAAAATATATCTCACTGAGTTTGCTAAAAGTTTCGCAACTGAGGCCTTTAGCCAATTGACAAAATAATATGACAGCTCAGGATAGAAACATGCTTAGTGGAAATACAAACCAGGTGATACATTACTACAGCGTGAAAGCAGACTCGTTCTTCCAATTTGGTAACTTCGATAACAACTGAAACAAAGATAACTTTGTAATTTCACTAAGGTTTTATTTCATTACTACCGGTTTCATCACATAGGCAAAATCCTCAGGTACATTTTCAAGTTATGAAATCGGCGGTATTGAAATAAAACCTTAGTGAAAATTACAAAGTTATCATTGTTTCAGTCATAAGGTATTTTCACAAAGTTGCGACTGAAAATATCGAGTTCATCTTTGAAAAGAAGCTTAATTCAGTCATTGCATCACATGGGCCTTCAAATTATATCGGTTATGGTGAGAAATTACACCTTATATTATCATAATCAGTGAATAATATGAAGACTGCTTTGCTACAGGTCACCACTCTACTTTCCTATTAGCTAGCCAAATGCTTATGTAAGTTTTCACTTTTAAATCCAACATAATTACCTGACGTGATTTCTATTGATATTCCTCGGCATTTCTTCCCATTCATTTATCTCTAAATTTTAGTTTCTTGAAGCCCTTGCGTGGCAAAATGTATGAGTTTTTTCCTTTTCTTATTGGAGAGGTTTTTCTTGTCTTCTTAAGCATGCCTCTTATTCTCTCCAATTAGGATTCAGTTATTTTTTTGGTGTTCCAAATCAATTCCTATTTGTAATATTCATAGCTAAGACTATCCCGTTTAGCATTGACGTCAGATATTCTGTCTTCTCTTCCAGAATTTCAATGTTGCCAGTAAAGCGTGCTTCTTTTTGCATTTAGCGCTTATCAATATTTGATTCTCAAAATTATGGTTGCTCTTTTCACTTAAATTCCTGTTCAATTGTCATATTTTTAAATTTTAATTCAAATATTGCTTTATCAAAGTGTATATTAATAATTATGAGCTACAAAGTGCTTCATTTTTACTATTTCCTCCTCCACATTACAGCCATTACACTTCCAGCTTTCCTTCATGGAGACCGAACGCTATTTTACTGTTATAAAATGACACAGCAATATCTTCAGCGTATTGGGAATTGTGCTTGAATCAAAATTGCTAAATGGTTCCTCTCGGTTGAGGGACAAATATATGTGGACTAATCTTTTTGAATCGATTTCTCCACGAAACGTTTCGGCACTAAAATAGCTTCTCTCGTCCGAATTGATCTTCATCCAGTAGTTCTTCAATTTTATGCTCCATCCTGCTGTAGATTATTCTGATATTTACGTCTGTGTTTTTATTATGATACAGGGGAAAGATATTTACCCTGTTTCTTTGTCGTTTGCAAGTCGTGTTCGTGTCCATCGTGTTCCGCGCTATACATACATCGTGCGCGCGTACATCGTGTTCCGCGCTAGCCATAAAGATACGATTATGGAAAATTAAGACTAATCCCACGCATTTTGCAAAAAATGCCTTATTTTATTCTATTTTGATCAAAGCAACCAAAAAGTAGCTGCCGGCGCCATAACTGCATCAGAAATTTTAGAGCATGGCAAGGTTTCGGAGCGCAACACAGATTATGCAAAGTGCGTTCACGTCTCCCATCATAGCTGTTCGATGCACGGTGGTACCTATAGTTTTACATTGAACTTCATCTGATATCCACTCAATTTGCTTATTTGTAGTTGACTTAATATTATTAGAGTTCTCCAAAGAAACCTTCACATTAGAGTCAAGACCAGTGCAAGTGGACACAAGAGTACGAAAGAGAATATCAGGACACTAGAATTATGCTACGTTAAGGTGGTTGAAATGAGGTTCCTTTTAAATTATTGGCTGACATAAATGAGATGCAAAGCCATAGAGTTGTGGGATACTTTGAAATTTGCGTTGCAGTGATCGCGATGCGGTGATTGTTTAGTTGTTTGGGGGAGACGACGGAAAACTGAGGACATTTACGCCATTTAGGCCACGTGGGTAAGTTTGGCAGGGAGGGATTATTTGGGGAATGGAGGCAGGGAGGAGAGAAACCCGGTGTCGGAATTAGTCCACTCCTAATGAAAGGCACCAGTGGACCTCCCTTTGCCTCATTTGAGTGGCGAAGTACTGTACTTGGAGCGCCTTACTTAAGACACCGAGACAGGCATCGGGATTCCACTGTGAAATCTCCGCTAATTCTAGGATTCAAACCCGGTCCCTCGCGATGGGGAACCATTACCACACCAACTACAAGAGGGAATAAGTACGCCCCTGGCTTAAACATTCGTAGGTACGTTAAAATGTGCTGTGTTTGTGTTGCTGACATTTTGTTTTTCATTTGGGTGATACAATCATCTGGAATAGTACACATTGTCATTGGTTCCAGAACTGAAATCAGGTTCTCTGCTCTACTATCAATCCCTTATTCTTGCTTCATTTATTCATGATTTTTTTAGGATTTTCTCCACCGCCATGCAAAAAATCACACCCACGTTAAACTCCTGAGTAGGTGTAGCTGCCTGTAAACTTACACCACCGAGATTTACATGTAGGGAATGTGGATGGTGGATAGTAATTAAGACCGATTGGAGAGAGTGCTAAAAAATAGACAGAGGAGATTCGTCGGATGTGTGAGCACCTGTGACGGCCAAAATGAATGCGTAACTGGGTCATTAGGGAAACGTGGATGGGATTCTAGCCAATCGCGAATAGGGCATTTGAGACGGTGTGCCGAAATTCAGAAATGCATTAGCAATTAGAGTGTTTCATTAGCCATTAGGAGGTGCCTGGAGATCTTGATGCCTAATTTGTGGTGACAGTTGGAGGGATTAAATTTATCGTTCATTAAATCGGATTACGACATCCACACGTGATGTTCGCTTGTTGTCATCTAAAGTGTATCTCGTGCGGCCATCATGTTAAAAATTCAAATTTTTCAATAAGTTAGGATGACCTGAACTTACTTCATACAATAATGAGATTATTATACCATCATCATCATTTCTGCAGACGCAATTATTGAGGAAAAAAAGAAATATGTATTTGACAGGATTAGAAAAATTTATATTTTCCTCGCACAACTGTAGGTATCCATGATTGAACCAAGGAAAGTACTTACGAAAAATTAGAGATCGTACAAATTATCTATTGGTTTTAGATTGAAACAATGATCTTGCCTTTGCCATTGCTCACCGCTTTATTTGCACAATTATAAATATCACTATACACATTTGTATACACATATATTTGTGAAGAGAAGAGTGTACATACTCATTAACGACAATTTCTTCTAAATAGAGTATGATGATCGTGTATATTGGTGGGAAAGGTAATTATTATAGGCTGACATCCTGGAAGAATAACTAAATGGGGGAAAACATACTACACGAAAGGTGTGAAACTTTAGATATAGGTAATTCTTTTCAAACAAAATGGTTATACAGGCAAACGAGGAAAACTATGCGTAGCGAGCGAAATGACGAGAGGAAAAACAGTAATTGGAAAGCATTATAAACTTATTTTCCGAATATGAGAAATACGTTGGCTCTGTGTTTTGATACTTTAAACAGAGTTCTTCTTAATCGGTAAAGATAATTAACCATTATTAGCTCTATTCAGTTATAAAAAAACTTCGAATAAAATCAATATCACAGGATAAAGTCTTTTTCGTGCAAATGAAGTCTAAACGAATTTTTTTCCAATGGAGTCAAAAATCATGAATAATTGTAAAAAAGTAATGCTACGGTAGATTTTATCGTCGACATCTGTAAGTACGGTATTTGACATCTCCGACAAATGCTCTATTTAGTTCAATGACAGTTTTTTCCCTTTTCAAAAGCCATTTTATCGGATGCTTAATCCTTGATAGTTCCTAATCCTTTAATAGGGTATATAGTAGTACTTGTCTGATGAGAAATGACCACTTGCCAAAAACCCTCATTGTGGGTTCTATAGAATACTGGAGATGTGGTTCACGATTGCTTTTAAAGATACACAGGATATAGAGTATCAGAATCTCACGATTGAAACGAACGGATATAATTCATTCGTAGGGATTATTTTTATCACGATCAATCTCCCGAAACCTGCCGACGAAATTCCTATTTGGGATTTCGTCGATATGGGAATCCTTTTAAAATATACGTGATAGGAATCGGTTACGAACACAACCCCAGCGAAATGCGTTCCGTTCTTTCGCTCGGGGCAGAGAGGCTCCCACCCCTCCCCCCAACCCCCATCCCCCATCCAGTTTTCTGTCACCCACACTCCACCGCCCCCCCCCCACCCACACCCCCCTCCTGCCCACCTAACCCGTGCCGCTGCCCAACCCGTGCTTCCTTCCACCTCCGCCAGAGAGCGTTAATGTCCCGCCTTCCTTCCGCCTAGCGTCCAAATCCCCACCCATCCCACCCTCAACCCTCCCCTCCCCCACCCCCGTGGACCGCGAATAATGAAGGCCGGCCTTTAAATTTTGCAAATCTCGCTTTCGGGAATTCTTTCTCTCCCCCTCCTCCGGCACCGGACGCCCAACTCCCCTCCCAACGCCAGCCCTTTCGCCCAATTCGCCCCTCCCCTCAACATCACCTCCCCTTTTCCGGGACTCGGGTCATCCATTATTTTGGCCAAGCATTCCGATGGCCGACTCGAGTATCGCAACGAATCAAAGCTGCATTTGAATGACGCGCTGAAAGCCACCGCAAGTGTGCGTGGCACGGGATGAACCATTACCTGACTGCACAGCGCGCTGATGAACCACAGTCTTTGACGCAATGGTGTCTATGTACCTCTGGACAATACCCTGCAAGCCACCTCAAGGTTGTGTGGCAGGGGATGAGTAGTCACCAACATCTATTACACTATACCCTATTAAAATTAGTGTAACTACGACTGTTGATGCATTAGCATGAATCGCTAATGCTCGCCAAGATACGAAGCCTCACAAGCATACACTACGCTATAGGTTTGCTTACCAATGTTAGAAGGACCGTTAGTATTTATGTATTTTGCAACTACATAAATGGACAGAGATTCAAGAGTTGTACTGAAAACATGCACGGTGAGCTGTTAGTACTAGGTAGTAGATATGGATATTAGGTAGTAATCAACTAACTAGCTACACTACCTATTGACAAACCTAGTTAAAAGTCTCATTGTTAGCTGTTTAGGCAGATTTACACGATACATTTGTTTGTAAAAACTCTTCCGTGAACTCTTGTATGAGACAAAATGTATCGTGTAAAGCGACAAATTGTATGAACGCTTGTGCGAATGTCTCAATACCTGAACGGAAAATAGAACCTGTTCTAATTTCGTTGAGACAAACTTACAATCTCCTGTACGTTCGTTTGTACAAAACCTTTCATCGTGCAAAACGGCCTTAATGGTCTCCAAGTAGTATTTCGAATTTCGAAAAATATCATTAATGTTGACAGAAAATAAATCAGTTTGAAACATACGTAATAGACTGTCTAAATTGTAATCGACGGTTTCAAAGAGACCGTCTGTACATGGCTCTCACAAAACTTCGTGGCCGATGCGTGGTGGATTCTTTTAAAAATGTTCACTTCGAGAAACAGTCGCGGGGAGGATCAGGTTAGTATGGTTACTGGAACACTGGCTTCTCCCGAATCTCGCACGTATTCGAGTCCCGGCATCAGCGGAGATCTAATGTTGGATGCTATGTGGAGAGCACTTCAGTTGCGGTATTCCATCCGCTGGATGGGACGTCGGACTATGGTCCCTTTTACGTCTTTCGTCAATATTATGCTAATGGCGACGGCTGGTATGCCTCAATCCTTCATCGTTTGATATACAAAGCCCCATCGCCAATGTACCAACCTGCCCTCAGTGGCGCAAAAGACGTCAGCCGTCGGTGTTCGCAAATAACCTACCAACGAGCTCCCGCACGTGAATGGGTGGTTGCCGTGTCCTTAGTTTGCTTTCGGTTACCCTACGTGCAGCGCACCTACTATTCTAACCATATATTAGATATTAGATTTAGTGCCCAATTAGATTCTCAGAGGTAATCGCTTTTTCATTTCCACTCTACACAAACCCTTTTCTCTTCTCTTGGACTAAAACCTTGTCGTGGTGGAAGGGGTGGCGTGCTCCGATGACCTCTAGAGCTGCACTGGCGGGAGCAATGCTCCTGGTAGGATCACCCATGCCAGATTGATCGAAGGTTAGGAGACAGACGAATGGTAGGTCGCGCAGCGTCTGTACCTCAGTGAGGCGGCTGCAAAAGGCGTCTGACCCCAGTGGGGCGGCCTCTGAAGTGATGGTGCCGCTTAAAAAACACTATTGAGTAATGCCACGGAATACCATCTCAATTAAAAAAAAACCTTGAAATTATGGACAGTTTACAAATGATAATAAACCCTGGCAACTACGGAACTCGGCCCAGAGGGCCGGGTGTCGTGCCCGGCAGCGGTAGGAGCAAGGGCCCTGTGGTCATAACGCACGAAATACTTGCTCAGAAAATACAGCAGCAGAGGAAAACAAAATAAACAAGAGGAACGAACCGATCAGAATAGGCACGTGGAATGTTAGGACTATGCTGAGGGTGAAGAAGCTAGAGAATGTAATTCAAGAAATGGAGAGGGTGGGTGTGGACATTGGTCTGGGTGAAGTAACATGGAAGGATGACGGGGACCACTGTAGCGATGGCTATAGAGTAATTTATAGTGGAGGGAATGAAAGTCAGCGTGGCATTGCATTCGTAATGAATAGGAAACTAGATAGAAAAATAATGAATGCCGAACAGGAGAGTGATAGGATATTAGTCGTGGAACTAAGGGCAGATCCAACGAATTTAGTTATAATTCAGGTTTATATGCCTACCTCTAATCATAAAGAGGAGGAGGTAGCTGGAGTATACGATCAGCTAGAGGAAATAATTGGTAGTATACCGGGGAGTAAGCACTTGGTAGTAATGGGAGATTGGAACGCGGTGGTGGGTGAAGGATGAGATGGGCGGGAGGTGGGCGATTACGGGCTAAGAAGGAGAAACGACCGCGGCGAGAAAGCTGTGGAGTTTTACCGTACAAATAACCTATTAATTGCAAATACATGGTTCAGAAATCATTCTCGACGTAGGCACACTTGGTAGAAGCTGAGAGACACAGATATATACAGCAAATAGATTATATAATGGTTCGTCATAGATACAGGAATAGTGTTAAAAACTCGCATACTTATCCAGGAGCTGATTCAGACACAGAACACAACATATTAGTCATGAAATGTCGGGTAACACTGAAAAAGATAAGAATGGGAAGGGGGGTACGAAAGTGGAATACGGAGGCATTAACTGGGGCAATGAAGAAGAATTATCGAGGGAAGGTGGATGAGATAATGGGTGAGGAACATGGAGTTAGATCAGTGGAAGATGAATGGGGAAGTCTGAAAAATGGAATTGTAGAAGCGGCGAAGGCAACGGTAGGCGTAGTCAGTGCAACTAAAATTAGAAAATCGTGGATAACGAAGGAGATGATAAGAGAGATGCAGGAGAGAAGGAAATGGAAGAGCGTAAACTCAGAGCTAGGTAGGAGAAAATACCGATAATTAAATAACAGGCTTAGAAGAGAAACAAAGAAAGCAAAATAGGCGTGGTGAAGAGAACTGATTGACTCGTTAGAGAAATACCAAAAAAAGGGTAGATCAGATGCATTATATAGGAAAGTAAAGGAACTGACGGGTGGTAATAAGGGAAGGGGAATTACAACTATCACAGAAAAGACGGGAAAGGTGATTGTAGAACCGAAAGAGATCCAGGAGCGGTGGAAGGATTATATTGAAGAGCTGTATGGTAAAGAAATAAGGCCCAATATGTTAGATATAGAAAGGGAAGACGATATCGACAGAGATGGGATCGGATCAGTTATCCTATATAGCGAAATCGACCGAGCTCTACGAGACATGATAAAGAATAAGGCGGTGGGAATAGATGACATACCTGCAGAGTTTTTAAAAAGCATGGGGAAGAACGGAAGAGGAAAACTTTTTGCGCTTATTCGTAGGATTTATGAGAATGGTGTGTGGCCGGAAGACTTCGTGAAAATGTACTAATTTATATACCAAAGAAGAGCAAGGCAAAAACGTGGGAAGACTATAGAACAGTAAGCTTAATATCCCAAGCGGCCATAGTAGTTCTGAGAATTATAAACAGAAGGCTAGAGAAGAAGGCAAATTAATACCTGGGTGACAACCAGTTCGGGTTTAGGAGAGGGACGGGAACGCGAGACACTCAGGCGATGATGAGGACGCTAGTAGAAAGAAACCTAGATTATGGGCAGGATGTTTTTGCATGCTTCGTATATTTTCAGAAGGTGTTTGATCGGGTGGAATGGACGAAATTAATGGGAGTGTTGAAGAAATTAGGGGTCGGTTGGAGGGAAATGCGTCTGATTCAGAATTTGTATATGAACCAGACGGCGCTGTATAGGTTAGTCAATGGAGAATCGGGATGGGCCGCGATAGGACGGGGAGTGCGGCAGGGATGCCCACTATCGCCTTTGTTTTTTAACGTGTATTCAGAAGAAATGGTAAGGGAGGCATGGGTGGAGGAGGAGGTAGGAATAAAGGTAGGAGCTGATAAAATCGGTGAGATTTGCAGATGATAAAGCATTGGTAAGTCATTCTGCCAAGGGGTTACAGTCAATGTTGAATTCGTTTGGGGTCCAGTGAAAAAAGTATGGGGCGAAGATCAACCACAAGAAAACTAAAGTGATGAGATTTTGTAGAAGTAAGAAGGCAAGGCTGAATATAAGTTTGGGAGGGCAGAAGATAGAGCAGGTCGAGCAGTTTACGTATCTGGGTAGTATTTTGGAGGGCAATGGGTTTAGTGGTAAGGACATCAGATGCAGAATTGCACTCCCTAAAGAAGCATTTTCGAAGAGAAGGGAATTGATGAGGGGGGTGTGAGAAGAGACGTAAATAAGGGGCTGGTGAAAACATTAATATGGAGCGTGGCGCTGTATGGTCGGAATTGATGAGGGGGGTGTGAGAAGAGACGTAAATAAGGGGCTGGTGAAAACTTTAATATGGAGCGTGGCGCTGTATGGTCGGAAACTTGGTCGTTGTGAAGGGAGGATTTGCGTAGATTTGAGACGTTTGAGATGTGGGTTTGGAGAAGGATAGAGAAGGTGAGCTGGATGGTGAGGATGACGAACGAGGAGGTATTGGATATGGTTGGAGATGAGAGGAAGCTTGTGGCAGAGACTCTGAGAAGGCAGAAGAAATGGATGGAGGAGTTTTTGTGAGGAGAGGGCATGTTGAAGAGAGTGATAGAGGGGAGAACACAGGGGAAGCGTGGAAGAGGAAGGAAGGGGATAGGCATTCTGGACGAAATAAGAGGAGGTAGAAGATATGAAGAATTGAAGAGGGGTCTCATAGCGGGACATCCTTAGGAGAGAAAGCGAGACAATGTCTATGAGGTTGGGATGCACAGTGGGGACAGTCCAAGAACCTACCAATCAGCTGGTAGAATACTTGAATGAAATGAAACAAACCCTTTCGTCCCTTATCGCAATCCCTTCTGTTAGAAAGATTTCCTCTTCACACCGATTTCTGGGCATTCTGCCACTATTTTACGCGAGATAGCTTTACCATGCAGTAAGCCCAACGAGTATGAGATTCATCAATCGTAGTAGGTGGGGTAATTGGTGAGAAACCCATCGCTCTACTCATATAACTACATCAATGCCTTGCTTGGTAATAGAGGATTAAAGCCATTACTAACCTCTATCCTTCTCCTGAATGCATCCTAGTATAAGTAATCGTTTGCACCCTACATTCATAAAATAGGGGTTAGGAACAAGCGCAATAAGGTGGAAGTTATCGTAGTTTACCTAATGTGTGACCACAAACTTGAAATATTTGTAGCAGAGCATGGAAAGAATGAGATCATCAGGCTGGTCGTGGAAAGTTCCTTGGAAATTTTAAAGGGAGATGCACCTTCCCCTTAGCTGAGCCTCATTTCGTGGGAGCAGCAAGTATTTGAGACCTAGCATGTAATACGTGAACTGAACAAATGCATGAGAAAGTCACGTGGCTCTTACACTGCCATACGTGGATAGAGCTAGTAACGCAGCCAGTAAAGTGACCAGAGTGGGACCCATTTGAGACTACGAGGTTAATCAGAGGACTAAGGTTAGGTAGAGCTCTCATGCAAGTTTCACGCTTATTAGCGTTATAAATACCTTCAAGTCAAAAATGCATTAAGTCTTGCTGCCTTTATCATGTCATTCCTGTCGTATCTTGCTAACGACTATCACATCTTTTATCGCCTTAGGTTGGTGTAGCCATTCATTTCGAACCAATATCTTTCTAATCTCATTGGTTTATTAGGATATCTACAGTAGTTCATGGAGTGTGTATAAGCTTTTTTAACATCAACGGGTATATATCTTTGTTGACAATACTTAATGAGGTTTGGGCTTTATTTCCACTTTCGGATTGGTATTGATATCTTTGTACGTTTTTGTAAAAACTTCAAAGAACTAATGAAATCTTCATTATTTCCTGTTAAATAAAACTTATCAGCTTTTACTGAATCCATTTTATCGACAAAGAGCTCCCGTAATTCTTTCTAAATGAGTCCTAAACTAAATTAGTGATGTTTTCTTGACAACAAGTGTCATGAGTATTTTCTCCAAAGAAGCAATGAATAATTAATACACCAAGTTCTGTATGTGGTCATTTCATGTTGGAAAATTGAAATCAATAATAATGCACGTGCTTAAAGAATGTTTGGTCTCCTTTCTAATGTTTTATCATCACGTATTTTTCAATCTTCTTCTAATTACTCTGCTCCACTCCAATAAATAATTCCACCTAGATCCTTTTCTAGCACATGCCTTTCATAGTGGCCGCCATATTTTCAGTGTGCTCCTGTGCCGTTTGCAAGCGCACGGAGTCTACTGCTATCCTACGCACAAGCGGCATAAATGCATAGACGGAATAATACTCGATCGATAACGCTTTCAAGTGGGCATCCGATGCGGTGTTAACTTTATTTGAGCGGACCACTTTGAAAACGGCTCTTTCTACCTGAAAAGGTTTACGCATTTTTTACACCACCCGGAGAGTAATCATTTTATTATCCCACTTTTTTTGACGACGGAATATGGCAAACACGCATTTTCAGCCACGTTTTAATAAAAAATTTCATACCCTATTTTCTGACGTACGTTCTAAATTATGTTATTAAAAAAGGAAAAGGAAATGTTCCCGTCTAATTTGACGGAAGAGACAACACATGTTGGTAATGCAAAAGGAAGAGAATCAATTTATTAGTAGCATTGCTGCATCACCGGTGAACGATAAATTGTGTGGTAGTGTATTCGATTATCAGATATGTAAGCATGCTCGGCAAAATATTTAAATAAATTGAAGTAAATCTCTGAATGCCCTCCTCCCCAGAGTCGTATATAAAAAGAGTGATGGGAAAAAAATATATTTAGCTTTAAATGCCGTGGAGTGGACCGTTTGCCGCTTTTTTGTTTGTAGTGTAATTTATTGGTAATAGATATTTTTTAATGCCTCTCATCAAAGTAATTCCGAATGTTTTGGAACCCCAAGAGTCAGGTAAATTACCTAAAGATTCTCAAACCACCTAATTAGCATTCCCTTTACCACGAGCGCCTTGTTACACATTATTCCAAGCACACTTGATTCCCAATTTACATTTTTCTTATTATGATCGCAAAGTAGCTCCGTATATTTGCAATTATATGGAGGCATCTGAGCAACTCACATTATCGAGCTTGATAAAAACACACATCAATCTTAGATCTAGTTTTGGGGAATATTCTGAAGCAGGGTTGCGTTTCATTTTAGCACATATTCTGCGTGAAAACCTTATATCGGAAGAATTTCATGCATAGTTCTCTTTCGGAAGTCCGCATTTTGTTTTGTGATATATGTCATGCATGGGGATGCGAGGATTATGCCTCAAATGGCGCCTGCAAAGCCTCAGTCACCGGGCGAGCGTGGAAAGGTCACCAAGGACTCGCGCGAGGGGTGGCCGTGAGGATGTTAAGGGGTGGCTGGCCTCGCTGCTGCTGCCTCCTAGCGGGTATGGAGTGGACTTCACGTTTATTCCCCCCCCTCCCGACCCCCTCCAGACCAATTTTACATTTGCATATGAATATCATTTCGCAGTGGTGCCAGTGTGGTGTGCATTCAGTAGAGAATGCATGGCAATGACAAGGAAATGAAATACAGAAGACTACTTTTTCGCTGCAAGTTAAACACGCTGTATGAATATGAGACTGAAATGCCATTATTCAATTTCATCAGTTTTTAGACATGTATTACCATAGAAATCGGAATAAGTGCCATGCGCTTGAAATATAATATCTCTTCATTTCTCAGTTGAAAATTTGAGGGCTTGCAGAGAGTCCTCTCACAAAGAGGGCTTAATGTAGTATCTGCAGAAAAATTATATATTAACTTAACCTTTGAATAGGGTACCAGGATTATCAATGGATGTCACGAAGATTAAAATGCTGCGAATATGGTATATGCGTCCCACAAAATATATTAATTTCTTCAGTTAGTTTCGCTACAGATAATAACACTTACTGGAAACTTCATGAAATCCTACTCTTCGTGGAATTGGTAATTCTTTTAATGTGAGTAAGTGTAGCAAAACTAGTGGAAGCGATAAATATACTCCGTGAAATGCAAAGTTTCAAACTAACATTTTCTTATTTCATATTGTAAATTAAAAGTTTAGGCCTCAAACATCGCTCTCACTCTCATGATAATTTTATTGTGTCTGTCAGCCTTTGTAGCCCATTTTTGAGAACCTCTAAGAGAAGCGTATTTTTCCCATTTTTCAGAAACAAATTTTCCCGGTATTGGAGTTTTAAAAATCCCTTCCATTTGCTCACACCACTCGGACCACTCAGCGTTAAAAAATAATATGTGATGCAAAAAACCTCGGGAATGGATTTTAAAAAATATGAAGAAATCCTCCAAGTGAACCTAAAACTAGCCGTCTATGATGAAGTATTCGACGAACGATAAAAATTCAAATGATCGATATAATAATGAAATTTAATCAATACCCCGAGATGCGAATAATGTTACTTGGTTTTAGAGCATCATAACGTTATTCAAATATTTTCTGTTATATTTTTGGAATGTAAGACGGAGAAATTTCGAGTGCCCTCAAGCAGTATTTTCAAGTAAAATTCCTTCACGCGAAAAACTTAACGGGGTGAAACGGGGAATCATATGGCTTCATTTTTTTCATGGCTCCGTTTTGTATTATTTTCATTCAAAGGGGAACCGAAACTTGGCAGAGGAGAGCGTTTACGACGATATAAAACCTGGACTGAATCCGTATCCCTCCGTGCGATGGCTATTGGTATTCAAATAGCCCTCAAACAAAGTGACTCTCTGGCCATTATCCCGTTTAGTATGGCGAGAGATAAGGCACCGATATGCCTACTCTGTGAAGCGAAATGAAACCAGAACGCCCTGTAAACGTTACTTATCGCTGCCCCAGCTCTGCAAAAGTGTTACCATGGTGACATAAATCTGTGTGGCGCTGTGTTTGATGGCCAAGTAGCACTCACACCGCAGGATACCATCACCATGGGGCAATTAAAGTCAGCGCGGTGTGAAAGGCGGGGGAAATTGTTGCTGAAGTGTGCAGTTAATGTGGAGCCTGGCGATGACTAACTAAAAGACTGTCTCATCGCTTATCGGTATGGATATCAGGAGTTGTTAATTTACACAAAACTTAGTGCAAAGAGTTGCTAAAACCATCAATTGCCAGTGGAAAATTCAGCAATGTTATAGCGCTTATGTCTACAAATTTAGGATGGAAAACATTTGATTTTACTAGGATTCGAACTTGAGTTTCGCCATTTCCAATCAGGTGAATTAGCATGGTAAATCACTAAGCCATCTTTATTTAATTTACGACTGGCTTGGATCGAATTCTTATTCCCTGGCGTAAAGGTGGTGGACTTGCGCTTGATAAACCACTGTTATAGGAGTTTCAAAGGGAATTACTATTTTTTCACGAATTTCGAAGCATTGACATCACGTACACGTGCCTACGTACTATGTTCATTTGTGACATTTAGGCCCAGTTTTTAGTCTGATTGATAGCCGCAAGATGACCTAGCCATTTCGTTAACCTGATGTTGGCTGGGAGTATTTGTACCAGACTGTCGGTTAGTTGACCAGTGTGTTATTGATGGAAGGATTAGATTAGATTAGATTAGTTATTGGTGGAGTTCCTCTAAGGAGGACCTAGGGCACTTAGACCTAATGGTCCATTGTGCTAACCACCATATATGTGGTCACCCATAGAGTCCAGTCGCCCTGCTAAAGGATAACATGTCCTCCACGGGGATACCACTGACTTCATCTAGTTCCAAAACTGGTGAGCCCAGATGCCTAACTCTAGTCCTCATCAAGGCGGGACACTTTCAGAGTACGTGTGATGTTGTTTCGTCCTCTTCCTCGCACCATCTGCATTTCGCCGAGTCTGTAATTCTCAGGAGATGAAGGTGCCTCATAACCAGATAGTGTCCAGTAAGCAGTCCCACTATCGTACGAAGTTGTCTTCTATCTAGTGAGGATAATTCAGGATTGATGGAAGGATACATTAACATTGATTTTTACACCGAGTGAATATTTCTCCAGAGATTATAAATCTAGGACTTTGAGCACTATTTTTTGACCAGTAAATTTGCAGAAAATCTAAATAGAAGGCCACCAAAATATACCTTTAACTACACTTCTAAATAATATTTTCACTTTTGATGATTTTAAGAATAGACAGTGACTAATTTTATTAAATTGATCAAAGGACTCGGCAAGATTTCGGGGAATCAAGTTTCAAATCCAAGTTCAGGTCAACAGTTTTTGACGCAGGCGCAGTGCCGGTATTAAAATTCGCCGTAGAGCAGATTGAAGTGTTACATTTCAGAATCAATACAGACTGTGTAACTTTCACAATGAATTTTATCTAATACGACCGGTTTCATCGCATCGGTGACATCTTCATCTGATGATGTTGTCTACGTGATGAAGTCGATCGCATTAAATAAAATTCATTTTGAAATTTACTAAGTTTGTATTTATTCTGGTAATGTGGTTATTCACAAAGTTACGCCTGAGAATATCGAGTTCGTGTTACATTTAAAATTATC
Source organism: Pyrrhosoma nymphula (assembly GCA_963573305.1). NCBI lineage: Eukaryota > Metazoa > Arthropoda > Insecta > Odonata > Coenagrionidae > Pyrrhosoma > Pyrrhosoma nymphula. Next base: position 76,490,927 of record OY754332.1, on the reverse strand, counting down.
AACACGCTGCTGCACCACGTCTCCCCCGACACGGTCGTTTCTACATTTCATCTACATCTACATCTACATATTACCCCGCAAGCCGCCTCAATAGGCGTGTGGCGAGGGGTGTTAGGACACCAGCCGTTTAAAGATAAAAAGGAAACGTTCTAATGAAATTAAGTTTTGAATTTATTAAAGTCCCTTATTGTTCGGGGGAAAAACGAATTCCCATACCTATCCGTTCGGCAAAATATCTCTCTTAATTTATCGTTTCTGTCGGACCTGGAAATATAGTGGGGTTCTAATATGATGTTCTCCGTGTCGCTCTGAAAGATATCTATTCTCAATTGTTCAAGCAATCTAAGCCTAGCGCGTAGCCTCCGAGTCTCTAGCGGTTCCCAGCCTAATTCGTTTAACATCTGTGTAACGCTGTCAGTACGCCCGTTGCTGTTTTTGACGAATCGCGCAGCTTTCCTTTGTATTTTATTAAGTTCCCGGACTAAGTCTTTCTGCACCGGATCCCATATGCTCGCTGCATATTCAAGGTGTGGCCGGACGAGTGCGAAATAGCACCTCTCTTTTACTTTTTCATCCGAAAATCTTCCCACAATACGCTTGACGAATCCTAGCTTCTTCAGAGCTCTGCCACAAATATTTCTTATATGTGCTCCCCGCGATAGGTCCGAAGTTATCGTAACTCCTAGATACTTCACTTCATCTGTCGCCTTTATGTTAACACCATCCACAGCATATACATGGGAATAGTTGGACGACGCTACTGCTACATTTGCAACTTTACGAAGTATGATTCGAATGATTGAAAACATTTCGACTTAATTTTTCAACCGTCACCCGACGTGAGTTGCAAGTGGCCGGAATGGGAACGAGAGAGTGCGGAAGATTTGCGGCACTGTCTCGCCTCTCTTCCGATTGCCGAGCGTAGGCGGGGGCTGGAAGCGGGGGGCTCTGCGTTGTTGTTCACACCTCAAAGGGAGTGCTGAGGGGTTGAGGCGGGGGGGGGGGGGGCGAGGATGCTGCTGGCCCCCGCCCTCGGCCCCACTGCCGCTCGGGCCGCCGTGAAAAGGAAATTCATTCGTCGTTTTGTCGCTTTTTTATCAATCGGCGACGTCGAAGGTTTTCAACTTTTTCGATCGCATCCCCGCCGGGTCGGTGGGGGGGGGGGGCTTGTGTGGGGACTTTGCCCCCGGGGGGCGGGGGGCGACGAAGGGGGATGGCGGAGGTGTCGCGGAGGTACTTTTCCGCGCGCGCACCCAGCGCAGTTGATTGAGTGGCCGGGTGGCGGAAATTTCTGGAAGGCCAATGGCATTGTGCTACGTAGGGGGCGGCGCGCCGTGACGTCATGTGGCAGTGCCATTCAAATCGGGCTCGATCGATGCGGGTGGATTTTGGGCAACCTATGCACCCCGAGGAATGGTAAATATTTTGGGTGCTAAATACGGAGGATTGTGACGATCCGCAACTGTGCGTGTGCGGGATTCCCGGAGCAGAATGCCACGGCATCGATGGCAGAGGTCGATATTCCGAATGCACGCGTGAGCAGAGTCGAGGGATAACAAGCAGCCCTCAGTGGAGCACTTTTGTTGAAGAGTCACCGTCATAATAATAGCGATTACTTAATTTACGACTCTGGTTGAAAGATTGCATGGAGACTCCAATCCTCGGCCTGGGTTTTTACGTACCAACCTCTCATCAGAATAATCACTTGAGGAGCACAAAAGATTATGTTTTGGTTGCAATTCCTAGTTGTGGGAAGAAATAATTAAAGGATGATACATAAATGGTTATTCTTTGTACTCTCAGAGTGAGCGAGTCCAAGCATCACACTCAAACAAAACATTACACATAAAAACATGTTCGTGAAAAACCATGTGCTTATCATTACAACGTCAGTACAATTCGGTTTATCCTGTATGCCCTCAAGACTAACTTATGAATGTATTTATAGTGAGAGTTCAATTTTCAATTACTATTCTTTATGATTCCTGTTTAGAAACAATTTTAAGATGGTGTAGAAGTTATTATTAACGAGTGTGGAATTAGTTGATGTGTTTGTGGAAGTGAGGATTGCGTACGAGTCCGGTCTCGAGGGACTTAATGGCTTTTCCATCCGTCCGTGTGTGAATCCTCTTCGGACCTTCAAATGCAAGTGGTGGGATTTCCAGGTTAGTAGAGCGTCGTAGAGGAGAGCAGGTGGCCAATGTGAAGCTCGCCTCTCTTCCCTGAATGAGTTAATCTCACGCGATGATTGACTTATTGAGTTAAGGGCAAGGACAGGAAATCCCGGGAAATTTAAGGTGAAGATACTTATTCCTTCTGCATTAACTAACGCAAAAAAGGCTTTCTATTATCCTTCATTTCAATTACCATAAGTTTCTGTCTTCATTTGAAATGAACTAGGAGAGAATTTTCTGATAGGTTAGTAGCAAATGGCTTTATGCAATATTTTAATAATATCCAGTAAATAAACCGTGTCTTGTCACTCCAAATCCTCAAATCAAAGGAAAATTAGGAGAAATTTATGGAACTAGGTGTTTTCAGCCATTACGACACGTCAAGAATGGTACTTGCAAGGTAAACTCGGCAAAGATGACACTACCTAGGAGGCAGGAGGATGTGTCCTAAAATATACTCATAATTATGCCTGTTAGGTGGGTCAATGTAGGATTTCATTTATTCTATGATTAAGGCAAATATTGAAATGTAAATTCATAAGATAACAAAATACTCCGGGACCGTGATTTGATTTTAAAATATCCGTGCTTCGATTTCTAGTCCAGAAGGTCGTTTCTAAGGGCCGTTTTACACGCGGCTGTTTACTGCGCAAGCTGACCCATGGATGTATTTGCTATGAAAATTGCGTCTTTTCAAGCGGAGAACTTCTCAAACGGCTGCATGAGTACATGAACGATAGCGAGGAAAATAGCCCCTTCTCTAATTCCATTCGTGAATTCTCGTAATTGTTGCAACTTCCATCCTGCAGGTGTCGCAGAAGTAGTGAAACTAGTGAAACCATGAAGAAAAGTAAACAAAAACACTTAGGCTTTAGATTGAATCTAGAGTTTTAAAAATCACGTAGGTACTCCAGCTGCAATCTAATGCTATTGAAGGCACAGCGAATTGATTGAATCCAGGGGAGTGTTTTCTGTTTACATCAGGTATCATCTGTCTCATCAACAAATTTTAGTTCCTCAGTGCGCTGTTCTCCTAAGGACGTGGACATTTATATTTCTCACGTGTGAGGGAGAAATCTATTCGGCACATGTAAAATTCTTTATAATAATAAAGGGAAGATACAGCAGCCCAGCAGCCCATAGCTGTGCTTTTTAGACGATACAGCGTCCCTCAGCAAGGTGTCTTGCCGAGAGATATCACCTCATTGAATTGACATTATGCCATCCTCTTGAAGAAATAGAAAGCAATTCTCTTTTCCACCGTTCCATATTTACGAGCCCTCTACTTTCGACCTCCGTATCCATTCCCGACTCCAAGTTGCCCTCTGCCTCCTGTGTCTTTCAATCAAATCTGCAGCCCCTTAAATAATCGCTATTACTGCAAGAGGGATTAGATTCTTTAGACGCTTTGAGTTATAGGCCTTTCCTTCTCTGTACCCATTCCTTCCCTTAAAAATTTGGCATATTTGTACGCAAACAATGCAGCACATAACTCGTTCTCTCTCTCAAAACAAAACACTCGCCGATTGCGCACGCAATCTACGAAGGAATATCACCTAGAGCTGCTCACACGCATGTATCGCGTAAAGCTATTGGCTCTCGTTCTCGGAGTTTACTATGACGCCTTCAACTGCGCTAGTTGAAGCTGCTTCACACTGCGCAGTAAAGAAGCGCTGTGTAGAACAGCCTCGACGACCATAGCCAAAAATAACCTTTGCTGTTCTTCGCTTTAGAATTAATAAATTTAAATTCTGTGTTTCTTTTTTTACCTGACTCAATCCTCTCCATGAAGGGTTAAAGCTCAGGAAGAGGTTTTTTAGTGCTAGTTACGCAAGCGCAAAGGGTAATATTCTTGATCATTAATGGAAGATAATGCGGTGAAAAGAATTAATGGAAAATCCGATGGTTATCAGCTTACATTGGATCGCTGAGGAGCAACCTCGCAATCATTAAAGGAGAAAATTAATGAAAAGAATGCTACGGGGCATTCGGTGACTGTCTCTTTCGTCGGCTTTAAGAGTTTTTAGCTATTTTAGGGCAGACGAAGACATTAGATGCTACTGCTGCTATATTAGACGTTGGCCAAGGCAAACAGCATCCTGTTTCCCCAAATTGTATCTTACCTCATTGCAGGCTCGTTCAAACTAGTTTCAGTCTCTTTCGAATATTACACGCCTTTGCTTGGGTGGGTTTTCCACGGAAACGCGGCTTTTCCTACCGTTTTGGCAGAATCGTCTTCAAATGCTTCCATTTGGACTTCGTCACAATAATCAAGTCTTATTAGTGGAGATGATATTTCTAAAGGAAAGAGAAGAATCGTGTTACCCAGCATAGGCCCATGTACTCATCTCTGACTGCCATTCCAAATAATGACTTTTGAAGATGTCTTTAGTGTTGTATCTTAATTTGTACAACAAATATTTCCAGCTTACACCGATTAGAACTGTAATATTTTTTATTTTCTTCTTGCGTAAAAAATAAATAATTCCCACTGTATTCCCATTAGCTGGTTCCTGTTAAGTTACGACATTAATTAATTAAGTGCACGACAGTCGCAAAAGAATGCAGTGAACTGGAAGATTCACCATTATTAAAATTCAAATGATGGATGCAAAACGAGGGGATTTGTTGAAGCTTATCCTTCTCCTTTTTCACGTAGGAAATACTCTTTCGTTTTTTTATATCGGAATGAGTTTATAAATATTCCTAGAACAAGTGGCGAAACATTCCATTGAAGCCTATTGGGAGGTCTACCCTTACGAATTACCCGTGAATACACCTGTTAGATGACTTCAAAGAATATTTTGTAAATACTACAAAAACTAGTCTTCATCCACAATTTTAGTGCTATTTATTTGCTTTTTATTGATTACCCCGCCACCATCAGCCTGCTAGATATTTAAAACGCTGGTATTTAAACTTCGAAAAAAAAAACAAGAGCGTGAAATAAATGACTCGGGCCAAAATACAAACCGCTTCGATTTCCATGTGCGATTGAAAACATGTAACTATAGAAAATTATATAATCTCCGATGGCTTTCTTCAGTTGTAGCGTGACTCCTCCGCGCAGATTAAATGGCCATAGGCCTTTTTACTTGCAGATTACTGTACTCACAAGTAATTCTAATCGGATTTTCATCCGGCATCGACAGAAAATGTATGACGAATTACAGTATATAAGTTTTATCTCCCTCACTTTTAAGCAATACCGCCAGCAAAGTCACTCTCTCCCAAATATCCAATGTAGCCAAGGCGTTCTCACAGTCAACAGCGTCACGCACTTCCTACGAAGTTAAGAAGTGTAATCGAATTCCCATTACGGATAAGGTTTCAAAATTACTACGCACTCGGATACTGAACCTGGAATGTGTTTTTTAACATTATTTTCCATTTCTATGATGTTATCACTTAAGAAATTTTATTGGATGTGAAAGGCATTGAGGAAGTTTTCTCGCCACTCGAGGCAGGCACACGAGGTGTGACTGCCTCGTGTGAGGTAGCGTCCGGAAAAACAAACCTCTTTCTTTGCTCCCGCGACGCTAACTTCATTCGCGCTCCCAGTTCGGAGTCGGGGGCCTTGCCACCTCCTCTCCTGCCCCCGACCTCTCCCTCTCCCGTGGTTTCCTTATTTTCTTGCCCTACGCCTTCCTAACTCCCCCCCCCCAGGATCTGATATTGGTGACTGGTAACTTACCCTCTCTCTCTCTCTCTCGGCTAAGCGGATATTACTGAATTACCAAAGTGGCCTTCTTGCCTCGTGAGAACTGAGAAAAGTAAAACACCGAGCCGAGATCTCTTTTGCATCGTGTACTCACACGTACGGAGACGCCGGATACGTCCACATCCTGGATTCTCGTGAGTGCGTGCCTTGGAAGTCCCCAGGAGCAACTTCATTGGCGAGCGGATTCCCGAGAATATTTGCGCGCCTTCCCTCCCCCTCCACCTATCACCGCTTGCTCATTTCCCAGCTTGCTCTCCCGTCGACGGATACAATGTCTTTTGTCCTCAAACTCCGCTCTCAGTTGAGCGGATATTATAGAATTGCGGAAAAGTGATCCCACCTCGTTCCGAAAGCTCTTGGAAAATGTATAAAACGAGGAGACGTGAGGCAGAGACGTTTTTTCGCGACACCATATCCCTCTCAAGCCCAGAAGGGGAAATGGCTGGAGTAGGGACGATGTCAGACCGGTCGCTTTTTCTATTAGTCATTGTGAATTATTTATATATAGGTTCGAATATACAGGGTGATTACAAAAGAATGCGTCGGTTTCAATGATCTGTATTTTTCAAATGGTACGATCTACATAACTGAGCGACCTCTTAAAATGACCGATACTTTTTCCAGTTTTGTTGAATAAAATAAAATTACAAATGTTCAATATGTCTTCGTTGAGTAACCCAAACAATATCAAGTCGATATTCAAATTCCTCCCACACTCTGTGAAGTATGTCAGCAGTTAGTCTTCACAGCCAAAGTAATTCGTGCTTTCAATTCCTCGCAGTTAGTACGCACTGATTAAGATTGGTTTGTTCCTCTACTGGAAGCAGATTCGAATGATTTTATGTTTCAGCAACACGGGGCTCCCTCCCCATTGGCACCTCTCAGTTCGTACTCATCTTAATGAGACGTACCCACATAGATGTATTGGTCGATCTGCATGGCAAGACCTCACCTTTCATCTGTGGCCTCCGAGGCCACCTGATCTCACAACATGTGGTTTTTTTTGTGGGGATATGTCAAGCGTCAAGTATTTGTGCCGTCATTGCCTACTATCAGTGAGGAATTGAAAGCACGCGTAGCTTTGGCTGTGAAGACATAACTGCTGACATGCTTCACAGAGAGTGGGAGGAATTTGAATATCGGCTTGATATTGTTCGGGTTACTCAACGAGGAAATATTGAACTTTTGTTATGTTATTCTTTCAGCAAAACTAGAGAATATATCGGTAATTTTAAGAGGTCGAGCAGCTCTGTAGGTCGTACCATTTGAAAAATACAGATTTTTGAAACCAACGCATTCTTTTGTAATCACCCTGTATATAGGAAAGAAATAATAGTGTTCGTCATTTTTTTGTACTGGTGGATAGTAGTAAGGTTTTAAAAATGACAATAATAATTTAACAGAGTAAGACGTACTTATTTAAAGGTAATAAGAGGAATATATCTCGTGAATATGAAATATCATAATGGTTGAGTTGAACTTTATTGAAAAAGGTATTGAGTTGAAGAAGACTGAAAACTTCAAGTATTTTTAAACATCTGCCACGCATATTGCCGATAGCTACATACTTGTCCATTGCCATGTTCGTCGCAAACATTAAGTTTGTAAGATGACCATTAACAGAGAAGTAGTCTGCAGAAATGAAACATTAACGTAATGAGGGATGTAGAAAAAGGAGATTGATGAAGGTTTTGAAGTGTAGATTTTCTTAAAAAAAAGTAAATTTCCTTTGAGGAAAAAGGTCAGACACTGGTATACGGCCTGGAATTTGGACTTTCAGAGAAGGGTGAAGAAAATATGCTGGTGAGAACGGAAGGCATATAAGGGAATGTTACTCATGTGTGGAGCAGAGAGGAATTTTGAGGTGATAATGAAATATACCTGAGCAGAAATATTGGTTTTTGGAGGCAGTCGGAGAGTGCTCTCAAGAGGATCTGTCGATAGGGGTAAAGGGATGAGGAGATAAGAGGCCTTGAACCGCATGCCTCAATGGACCAAATTTTCTATTGACAAAGAATGTAAAATAAAATTCCACACATGAAATTGCATGCTCATTTTCCATCTGGGAATATTAACCACTAACACTGGAATTCATGAACCCGTGTTCAAATAGCTCAAGAAAAAAATGAAGGATGCATGTTCAAAATTACCATAAAAAAACGGGCTCATGTGAACACAGTTAATGCTCAAAAATAAATATTTCTGGTTACGGCATGGATATGTATTCGATGAATATTTACCAAAATTATTGATCGAAACTTGCGCAGTTTACTTAGAGGGCATGTTTAATTGGCCATTGCGAGTATTTGCTGAAAAGGTCTTCATCAATCGGAATCAAAGATGTACAAAGAGAATGCGGGGCTTCGTTTGACACTCAGTGAGTGATTAAATACACTGCATGTCACACAAAGTTTTAAAAAAGAATGGGCAGCTGCGAATAAAACTACGAGAAAGTGGAGATAAAAGGTCGGCGTTTGAACCTAATACTAAATACATTGTATTGGCCAACTTCCAGTTCTGTTATCTTCACTCGCCACGAACGTACATCAGTTTCAGGTATTCGTGATTGTAAACACATCTTCTAGCTCAGGAGAATCTCCTTGTAAATGAAAATAACCACAGTTTTGTACGTCAGTGAATAATATCGAAGATTTAAGGCGGGACTATACTTGCTTGAAGCTTGCTTGCTTGAAGCTATAAGAAGCTTGTTTCAATCGTTTCTCTCTAACCCAGTAACGGCTTTGCTGTGATAGCTAGAGTCTTGCAATTTTTGTCTTTTGTAGATGAAGAGTCATCTGTTGATTTAGGTGGAGTAACTTTATCATTAAGTGGTTTTGTTTTTTTTATAAAAAATAGCAAATCTTTGGTTTTTACGAGTTTTGTTGGTAATATTCCTGGGCACGTTGCGAAGGCTAGATTCCGAAATGAGGATTTTCTGCCCACATAAATCAAAGAATCGTCTTTCATTAACGCAAAAAATTAACAACCGTTGATGCTGTTTTCGTATTAACGCTATAGCAATGTTTAACGTTCAAGCCTGCATTGACAACGGAGTAGACCTTTTCCACTCCCACCCAGGGCCCCCCACTCCATTTTTGTCAGCGCCGCCTTCACAGTTTCCCGTTGAGCTTCTACCACCCCAGTAAACGACCACAGGCGGCGACAGTTGAATTCAGGCGGCTTGGAAGTATAGACCCACCTTAAAGACTTTATTTCGTAGCGTAAACACAATAATGCTAGTTAGTCTTGAATCCCTGCCTTTAAATTGCCGTTGGCTTAATGCGGAAAATAGGAAATTGTAATTACATCCCATTTTAGAAACAAATATTGATTGTAGCATTTGCCAATGTTCTCATTTTCCAGGGAAGGATAGCTTAATGCCAAACAAAATTCACAAACTGAATAGTTTTGAGGTAAATCTCGTGTTAGTGTTGTTGTTTAGCTTAGGAGAAAGCGTCGCTTTTCCATAGTTACCACAAAGACGGCAAGATCATGCACATACTGCCTTTGTATAACAATGACGATTTCGAGGATATTACTCCTTTTATGCGTGATAAATGAGGGCTCATGGTGAATATTTACTGCGTTGGAAACCGAGAGCTCTTTTTTAAAGTTTACTTCCTTGTTTTAAGTGGATCATCTAGGCCCTGATGGCTGTACAAACGAACATTGGTTCAATTTAAAATGGGTCCTAGAAATTAACCGATAAACTAGAAATTGTCACGCGAATATTTCCTAAACATTCAAAAAATACAAAGGAGCCAATAATGAATGGTATATAATGGAACATGTTGTAGTGATATTGCGGCATAGTCTGGGATTAATTCCATATTGATGTTATCTTTGTGTGTGAAGAAGGCCTTTATTATTCGTATATTTGGTAGGCCATTTGCACTTCATATGTAAATAAATCGGGATAACAGCATCTAACAACGGTATCATTTGAGATTTAATATTTGTTAACTTGTCGTGGAAATAAACGGAGTTAATTTAAAGACAACAGGAACCCATTTAGTGCCGTTAGAGCCACCACGCACCTTACATTTACGTAAACCGTTAAAATTATTTTCATCCAAAATTACATTCACACCTACTTTATTCCAGAGAAACCACCACGAGGACGAGTTACAGAGGTGCTACGTTACCAGCCATTGCTGTGTTTTCTTTAAATGAAAAGGTATTTCATTTTAAAATTCCTGTGTTGTACATAAACTTACATGAGAATTTTCCCGGAGCTCACGAATTGTGTGACAGAGAAAAGGAATATTTAAACCAGTTAGTCCACAAAATGAAACACGTTCTTCCCAGACTTAGTGATAACTCATCACCAAATTTATTTGTCGAAGGAAACTTTTACAGCTCATGTTGATTGTATTGGTTTCCATCCGATTAGTCGTTATATCTACCATCTCGATATTCTCTGAGCGGGCTATCACAATCTACTACTATGCTACATTCTCGACGGTGTCAAAATTCACATGGCGCGAATTGAGCTTGAGGCGGATAAGGTTTACTCGTGACTTTGACTCGTTCTGATCATCTCTCGAAGATTCCATCTAATCTGCATGCTGCGTTCAGCTTTCCAATCCCTTTGCTCCATAAAATCACACATGCATGTTAACTATCATATGATTTCAAGCTGGATTACTCTAAACCATTTCTAAATGAAAGATTTTCCTATTGGTACTCATGAGTCCATATTTTATTAAACTCTGAAAGGAAGATACAAGCTTATTAGACACATAACATAGCATAAAAATCTCTTAAAAACAATGATATAAGGTGCATTAAATTGGAACGGTTACCGAGTAAGACTAAGAATGGAGGATGTTTTATACCAAGTAAGAATAAGAATGAAGGTACGTCTTGAAATACGTCTTCTTTCTAAATAAATGAAGACTAATTTAGGAAAAAGACGTTTTGCTGGCAGGAGCCTGGAGTCGCTGCTTACGCTGCAAAAAACCAATGCTCGGAATTATGACTGTCGACAACGATAATGCTCTCGAAAAATGTTCTTGAAAATCTGTGTAGGATATGATACTACTAAAATACTCTGACAAGGAGAAATGTTTAAGGCTGCGTAGAGTAGTAACAGCAGCGGTATGGTCTTAATGAACGTCTAGAGAAGAACTGCATAGAAGTGAGAAAATAAAAACCTTCAGGATAATACTGTCTAATTAAATATGCATTAATTAGACAGTATTATCCTTATTGCATTGCAAATATGCAATTAAATATGCAACTGGATGTCTAGATTACTTAATTTCTTTTATTTAACGGGAAATAGCAAAAGAGGGATACTCATAAGGTAAATGGTCTAAAAAAGGCATTGGTATTGCAACATAATAATAATACACATTGTAGCTATTCTAAATTGCATTTGTGCATTCATTTTTTGATAATGTTTAAAAGATAGGAAAAATTAATAATCACTTATTATTTTACTCAATTTATGTCTGCGTAATTGGTAATATCCAATTAATACTGATTATGTAGGTATCTAAATACCTCCCGCCCTAGTTTGTTTTTTCCAAATTCCTTATGTATCACATTTTGTGTGCTCATTAACATAATACATACATTGAAATAAATGTTTAATGCTCATTTTAACTTGAATTCGAGAATGTTGCATTCTAGCTAGTTTATAATTTTCACGACACTATGATAAAGCTTGTAACCGTAAAAAAGTGAAATTGGTAAGTTTGTAAACGCTCTTAATCAAACATATGAATATAGAACAACAATATGCATTCCTCAAGATAAAAATGGTAACATTTACTCATGAAAATGAAGAAATTTAAGTTGAGGCATTGATACGAGCCGCTAAAATAACCAAATGATCAGAAATGAACTTCTGTCAGTAAAAGCCAGTGGTACATTTATTGTTGAATACTCTTTGTTTTGCTAATGAAATATTGCTAATATGTTAATGTTATTTTTTACGGTGAATATAGAATCAACCTCTATCTATTGTACTTCAATACAGATCATGAAGAATCTCTACACTAAACCCTCGAGTGGAAATTAAGCATGAATGACATCTTTTCTGCTATCTGCGTCTAGGATATACTGACAACAGTCGGGTCAGGCCTTTTTTAAATATTGCGAACAGTGAGGGAGACACTGCCATGAGCTGGGAGGGAAGCATCATTTATGTTTCCTTTTAATAAAGCGGACAATCTCCGGTAGGCGGCCATCAAATGATTTCTCCGCGTGATTTTGGATTTCTAAGGGTGCGGTCCAGTGAACGCTACAATCGCTCACGCTCCAAACGCTTCCGAACAGCGGTCCACGGTCGCTACAGACGATCCCAACTTTCTGCCAGTGGACCGGTTTTGGAGCATTTGTGGCAAAGTGTCATGGTCGCCGTTTGTTGTTGTTGTTCGGAAAGAAGGAATCGTCTGCTATTTGCATCGGAATATACCTCCTTTCAGACAAATTCTTGTTTCCCAAGATGATTAATTAATCCGTTCATGACCAGGTCGAATTTATGGCAATTTTGAGAGTAATGACAGAGACGATGGCTACTATTTTCATGATAACAAGGAGATTAGAGAAACAAGGAGATGAGGAGGCACTGCTTTCAATCGACTATTGGCCCTCAAGTTTTTGAAATGGAAGTAATAGATTTGGCTATCTATTAACAACTTGCGCCTACATAACCTTTAAATTAATTATAAATTAAAACCATGCACTCTAACTTAACTTACCCGAAGTGTTCTGATAATGTGATGGTTTTCTGCAATAAGATTTCATATCCGTAGGTACCTATAATGATAAGTAATTGACCTGAAATTTTGGCTCATAATACTTGAGAAAAAGCTCAGAATTATATCCATGTCAAAATATTCAAGGAATGTTATTGGTCTAGAATAATTCGACTATCTAACGGACTCTTCATGAAGTACGGTGTTTGTAGACGCACGAAAACCTATTCTCACACTATTGAAATTTCAGGACACGAAAAATATTTTACTCCAACGGCCGTGTAAGGAAAAAGAAATAACTATATGTTCACTTACGTTCTTAAATTTATAGCACAATAAATATAATAAATATAAAAAAATTAAAAATAAATAATAATTCACATATACAAATAAAGGACAGTAGACATATTTTACTCCAACGGCCATTTGAGGAAATATTTGTCTTGTTGTTACATTTGGGGACGTAGAGCTTCTCAACCTCATATTAATGTAAAATATATCCCAATTAAAAGGATTCAGAAATACCTAATATTCTGGTAGGCTGATCACTATTTCAAATAGTCAAATCACTAATTATATTGAGTGGACTTAACCTTGTATGCATCCACGAATAATGTTCCGAACTGTCATCTTTGAAATCCCACCATGAATCGCTCCAGCTTCCCCTAGTTTCCATCGTTAGCGTCTGGAGCGAGGCGGTAACGATGTCCATGACGTTGTCCATGACGTCATGACCACTGCCGTGGAGCTCCGGAGTGACCAACAGCTCGGGAGCTCACTACAAACGCTCCGCAGCGTTTGAAGCGTTCACTGGACCGCACCATAAGACGGTGAACGTTGACACTCACTTCCCCTTGACCCAGGGAGCGCCCTGGTGGGCACTGAACGTCCGGCGCGGAGTTAATTACAACGTACTAGGGACTAGTGGCGAAGGAGGACACGGAAAAGGTTCTATACCTGGAATGACCCCGGTTCAGGGCGTCACAGGGAATCCCGACCATCCTGTTTCATCCCATGACACCTTTCTTGTCCCTTCCATATTGGAAAGAGCAGCGTGAACTCGTCGTTAGAGCTAGGCGGAAGTGGAACTTGCGTGCAATACCTGTTATACAAGTTTTGACAGGAGCGAAGGAGTCTATACTTCTTTGGTCTTATCCCGGATATGGCATTGTGTTTTCATGTGTATTTATTTACCTGGAATCTTTGGATATGTGTGTCTCATGCTTTCAAGCTGGAATAGAGAAACAATTATGCAAAAAGGGGCACCATGAAAATGGCTAAAATACAATCAAGAGTTATTCAAGTCATATTTTGAATCAATGCATGAAGTGATATGACTGCATAAAGTTTAAGTCCTGTGGATATGCAGAAGGTCTTTCATGACTGAAACCCTCGTGATAGAAAACTAGTATGGTGATGATGTGCTGGTGCAATGAGAGTTGCCCTATAGTTGTAGGTCACCATATTTCATAAATCATTCCACCCAAGCCAGTGAGCGGTGATGAGGTGATATTTAGGTGAGGAGGAGGTGATATTTAGGATTTTAAACATGAGACGCTTGATTAGGAGAGGGTTGGGGAACAATTAGAGAGAAGATAGCTAAAAAATATTGTGATTCCATAGGATTGTGATGGAAAGGGAGATAAAAGTGAAAGAGAAAACCAACTTGAGAATTGGCTTAATTAGCCATTAGACTGTGAAACTTGAGCAGAAGCCAAATTAGCCATTAGGTTAGAACGATCGTCATTATAGTATGTCCGTCAAACTCTGTGCTTCTTCCAACTGCTCTTAGGCTTTCATTCCGTCCTTGCTCCCGAGAGCGAAAGCTGGGAACAAAATGGCTTCTGTGGCATTGTTCTGGCAGGAGGCTGGCAATGAGAGATGAGTTTACTCATGCTTTTAACAGCACTCTGTTTTCCAAGGGGGATAGTTTGGTCTTAACCGTTCTAAAAACACTTATTTTAGTGTTCATTTCACCCTGAGCATAAAAAAACTCCCAGTCGGTCCCTCGAAACGTGTCGTCTCAACGCTTCGTCGTTGAATCCAATGGACATGCTCCGAAAGGATCTTTGACGTTTCCTCGCAGCATCCAGGGCGAGAGTACATCTACATCTACATACTACCCCGCAAGCCGCCTCAATAGGCGTGTGGCGGGGGGTGTTAGGACACCAGCCGTTTATGTATAAAAAGGAAACGCTCTAATGAAATTACGCCTAGCATTTATTATACTCCCTTATTGTTCGGGGGGAAAACGAATTTCCATACCTATCCGTTCGGCAAAATATCTCTCTTAATTTATCGTTTCTGTCGGACCTGGAAATATAGTGGGGTTCTAATATGATGTTCTCCGTGTCGCTCTGAAAGATATCTATTCTCAATTGTTCAAGCAACCTAAGCCTAGCGCGCAGCCTCCGAGTCTCTAGCGGCTCCCAGCCTAATTCGTTTAACATCTGTGTAACGCTGTCTGTACGCCCGTAGCAGTTTTTGACGAATCGCGCAGCTTTCCTTTGTATTTTATTAAGTTCCCGGACTAAGTCTTTCTGCACCGGATCTCATATGCTCGCTGCATATTCAAGGTGTGGCCGGACGAGTGCGAAATAGCACCTCTCTTTTACTTTTTCATCCGGAAATCTTCCCACAATACGCTTGACGAATCCTAGCTTCTTCAGAGCTCTGCCAGAGTAGGGGACTTCAAATTCTATTTTATGATACTAGTTTATGAAGTGGCGACCTGTTTACGTAAGATGGTTCGTCGAGCGGAGTCCCTTCAGCACAGAAGTGCTGCACTCTCATTCTCTCACGAGGATCTTTGGCATAGAAAATGACCCTCATTTCTCCTGCGCTTTGCTATCATCTACTTCATGCACTGATTCAAAAAATGGTAATGCTAGCACTTTGAATATCAGTTTTAATATAAGCCCTAAATGAATAAAATTCAAAAGATTCAGGCGGCATTGAGCAGATTTGATCATAATATATGGATTAAAAGGTACGCAATTTTCCCAAAATAAATAAGGATAACTACGAGAGAAATGTTCATGTATTGCGTCATCATCAGATGACGACATTAGTTTTTACTCACTTCCCGACATACTGCATGAAAACGTAGGAGGTAATTAAAGTATTATTTATTTATGGAAAATTATGCTCCTTTTTATTCATCCATCAAAATCCAGATGATCTCGGTGGATGTGGCCCATGCCTTCTCGCTTGAATTTCTACCCTCATATTAAAAACCAATCCTAAATGCTCAGACCTTTTCATTACCTAGCCTATCGAGACCAACGCGCCTAATCTTATTCATCAATTGTCCATGGTTTAACGCCCTGTCCCAACCAATTTTACTGCACGCAATTGTGGGGAAAACAGAACTAAAGATGGCAAAATTAGCACATAAAAGTCAGGCGTACCTTGTCAGGAGGAGTAAAGGAAAGAAGAGATAAGTTAAACAGAATAGAAGAGAGCTTCACAATTGTCACAACTTATCTTTGAAACACATGGAGATAAAATCTCACCAAACTGGATATCCCATATTTATGATATTCATTCGTGGATCGAGTTGGTGTGGGGGCTGAAGTTCTGGCTTCACATCCAGAGGACGCGGGTTTGAAACCCGGCAGCGGCGAAGATGTTTCAATATCATCCCTACTTGGAGAGTTATTTAAGTCAATATTTGCAATGTTGTCAAGCATTAACCGCAAGACGTAGCCTTTACGTTTACATGATATTAACAGAGTGCTTGGGTTTTTATATCCCATCAGACTTTTGGCTTGTTTATCGGTGGTACAACTAATTAGAATCGGTTTTCATACCGAGACAATCTTTATCCTGAGATTATACAACAGGGCCTAATTGTAGTACACCGTCCGTCGGATGGGACATTGAGCTGCGGGACCCCTGGGCGCCTTTCGTTCAGAGGAGGCCAACGCCGGGTTTCTCTCCTCCGTATTCCCCCATCCCCCATATACTCTTCCTTTCAACCTGCCTACCTGACCCCAATTGCGCAAACTGCATCAGTTTTCGGTCGCTTCTCCAAATTACCAATAGGTGATTTTTTTCAAGCAGTAACCTTTAGAAAGAGGCAATGTGAACAAGATTACGCTTGGTGGATCTCATAACCATCATATTGCCACTGTCATGCCATTTTTCAGAAAGTATCTGGTTATTTTCGCTAAATTATCTTAAGACTTCAAATGAAGACATAATGCAATATACCAATTAACGTATCGAAGGTAGTAAGTTGAGGTAAGGCGCGAGTGGAAAATTCATTATATTCATGTGAAAATATATATTTTCATAACTCTGGAAACTAAAGTTGAATGCATACAGAAGATGGTAAAATATGTTCAAATTCCACAGCGTAAATCAGGAATAATACACAAATGAGACTTGATATCAGCGGTGCGGCTTCCATTTATAAATCCATAGGTAAACAAGACGATCTTGGTCAATTGCTTGGGTTAAGAATACTCTTTTGCGTCCAAGATGGCTGATCGTAACTAGGAGAGGACTCGAATTCAGATGAGGTATTATTTCTCTCACTATGGTTTTCTATCTTTAAGGATGCCTGACCTGTCTTTGAATTGAATTGAAAACATTTTTATTGTTCTAGGAGAATGTCCTCTAAGAACAAAACACTATAAACATCCAACACTTTCCAAATATGGGCAACAATCAATAAAACAAACTATCAATCTCGTTGTGAGATCCAGATCAAAAATATCAGCGTAATATTTTCTATAAATTTAACAATAACAATTATGAACGTAACATTTCAATAATATAGAAAATTATGTGAATACATATCATAACCAATTCTCAATTAGGTAGGATTCATAAGAAGATTAAATACCTTAGATTTAAAATATTTTAACCAGTTAATATTTTGAACGTCAATTGGCAGAGTATTCCAAAGATTCGAGGCTACAACCTTGAAAGATTTCTGGAAACATGTGGTCCGATGAGAAGGATAGTAAATAAATTTGGCATCGGACCTAGTTGTGATATTGGTGGTTTTAGGTGCAGTTTTAAAGAGATTGAATAAATATTCAGGACTTATAAAGTGAAATAAGGCATAAAGGAGGGCAGCAAGAATAAATTTACGTAGTTTTTTGACAGTCAGCCATCCGATATCATTAAGGTATGGTGTTATGTGCACATCTCTCCGGAGGTTGTAAATAAATCTAACACATTAGTTTAGTGAGCGTTGAAGTATAACATCGTGTTCGTCGGGAATATCAATATAAACTAGACAACAATAGTCAAAATGCGGAAAAACAAAGGAGGTTATAAATTTGTTCCTAATTTCAAAAGGCAACAAGTCTTTGTTTATTTTTAATTGAAATAGTATTTTTCTGACTTTATTTGAGATGACATGGATATGGTTTTGCCAGGAGAGATTGGTAGACATTTTAACCCCAAGGTTTTTAACTGTATTTGTGTAGGGAATGATAGTATTTCCCATCTTTACTTTAGGGATTGCATCGAGATTAATCTTATTAACCAGCTTCGAGGAACCGATGATAATAGCTTTAGTTTTGCTCTTATAGCTCTCTCGAAGGTAATGCAAGTATCCCTCCTCCAGCCCTGTAGCTGACTACGTTCATCCTCAATTTCTGACATCGATGGACCTATGGATGAAGTGCACGAAGTTTTATATTTTCTAGGCAAAATTTTAATTTCATAATAACAGCTCAATCAATATGACATAATTGTGATTGGAAAATCTTCTCCGATCCAGTCATTTTACCATGCTTAAGGCTTTTTTTGGGAATATCCGAAGAAGTATTGTAAAATGTTTGAGAGTTTGTTGATCTCTCATTGCGTAGATGTTATGAATAACTCTTTTAAAAGGTTTTCTTGAGCTTAGTATTTTTTGACAGATATTTGCTTGACAAATATATTTTCCAAACACTTATTTTAAAATGAAATCCTGTCAGTGAGAGACGAGCCAAAGTGTGTTACTTGAATGCCATTCTTCAGGAGAAATGGAATTTTAAAAATATAAACAAACGAAAATCGGGCGTTATTTTATGGACAGCTTTCATGCATGGAAACAACTAAGCTTTGTAGAATTCATGTAATTCACTCCATAAATCATTTCTTTGTGTACTCCACAGTCTTTTCAAAGTGTATGGAATATAGTACAATGTTGAAACTATTGAGTAACGATCTTGTTCAAATTAAAAGCCGACATTGGTATGACATTGATAAAAAGCGTAGTCATGAAAGTGTTATGCCAATTCTTGGTTCTCAGGAGCTTGGTGCCTCGTGTATCCCTTGAGTCACGATAATCCACTCTTGGCTCGGCATCCTAGTTTACACAGCACGCCTCCGAACGCATCTTCCAATCTCTCGAACATATTTCCCAGCGACAGCACGGCACATCTCCCGATGAGAGAGCATGAATGTCGCACGGATACTACTTGTATCAACTCAGACAAAGTGTGCAAGTAAGCATGTTACTCACCTAACATACCTGCCCGTAATGTATATTTAAAATCTTGAGTGACAGTTTGGCATCGCATTCCAATGTTTTCCTTGGCCTATGACTTAATAGCTTGGGCAGCTGATCTTTATCACGTCATTAATTATAGAGTGATTGTAAACGAGCAGCGGAATCCATTAATCACGGATTCTTGGTCCCCGAGGCAGGTACTCTACAAGTGGCCATTACGTCCTAAAAATACCCACCAAAGTAATCACCCAAGAGGATTTTCATGTGATGCACACGTGTGAGACGAATATTTCATCCTGTCGTGCACTAGCCTAGAGCCACTTAAGTCGTAGGTTCTGAGTAACACTCTTTCCAAAGTGTGCATTTCAGTGAGGGTATGCACAAGGACTGAAGCCCTAATTTTACCCGCATGTGTAGCAACTAACGTGGATATCACGTGTTAGCACTAGAAGGTCGGGAGTTGGTTGCCTGCCGAAAAGGCCGGCGAGGGGTCAATTGACCGCTTGGGCCTTTTTTTGGGGGTTAGTCTTCATATCTATGCATTTAGGTGTCGCTTATTAATATTTTGGAATATATTTCGTGTTTTTCACTCTTCAGTCTGTCCCTTGATAGTTTTACAAAGTATTATGGTCTTACTTGTGACGAGTTTTCCGTTTTCCAAGGTAGTAAAAGACGTAAGTGATAACACCTCAGTATCAATCTTAAAAACACTTTATCACAGTAAAGGTACATAAACTGGTTTACTGGACACAATGACATTAAACAATTTAAAACAGTGTTTTATAAGAAAAAAAGCATATTTAATGAATAAAGAAGAACAAGTCAAGTGTTGCGGGTTAGTGTAAAAATCCGGCTTGCGGGAAGTATGATGATATCAACTTATATTAATTATCATATGATGTTTATCGATACGATAAAATAATTAAAATGAAATAACTTACCACACATGCTTTTTCAGAGAAAAAACGAAAAAGAATCCTGTACAGAA
Organism: Pyrrhosoma nymphula; assembly: GCA_963573305.1. Classification (NCBI taxonomy): domain Eukaryota; kingdom Metazoa; phylum Arthropoda; class Insecta; order Odonata; family Coenagrionidae; genus Pyrrhosoma; species Pyrrhosoma nymphula. The sequence goes on along the minus strand of OY754332.1, from coordinate 76,470,880 downwards.
AACAAGCATTTCCTTTTCCAACTCCTTGCGATAACTTGCTTGTTGCGGTGTGCTAAAATATTTTTTTAACAAAAACCGGACCTAAAATACATAATTAGGACGTAAATTGAACGGTAGATATGAAGACATAACTGAAGTGCTAAAATGGCACTAATAGTAAAGTAATATGTTTTACAGAAATAGGCGCAAAATCTGGGTTTTTGTAAAATCCTTTACTTTAAAAATCTTCCTCACACTTCTTGCAAACCTTTATTTCACCTTGGCATTTATCACACCTACATTTTTTACATTTGTGAGATGACTTCCTTGTTTTCAGAGTCCAATTTGGCATTGTTTGCGACCAACTACGTCAGAAGGAACGAGTTCTACGACATGCGGTATAATCCTACGGTCCACGTATGGTTTGGATATTTCTTGAAAAATGTCAAAATCAACTATTTACGTGATATATTTGAGTTAAAGACTATTCTTTTTAAGGAATGGGCATTGATTATAGCTAGATCTAGAATGTTATAGAACATGCACAGGCCATCGCCATGTGCCATCTCACACACTGCATTTACGAGTCATTTGGTCATCAGTGTTGACTCCACATTTGATCTTATTGTAATAAAGTACACCCTCCGGTTTATATTTTTCGGTCTCTGTGTCGATTTGAACACCGGGGTGCATACTATTAAGTATAAGGACATTTTTGTTAGATTTCGCTTGATAGCCTTTCAGAATGATAACTTCGTGCTAATAGATAACAGTGATAAAACGAGAATCTTTAGGTTTTTGCTAAGAAGACGGTACTTCTCTCCTATTTTAATTTAGTGTACCTTCAAGGGTAGTTTTGCTCTTCCTGAGGTCTTGCGCAAGATTCAAGGAGGTAAAGAAATTATCGGTTGTCACGTTTCTACCCTTGATTAGGTAAGGCTGTACAAGACGTTTGACAATATTTTCGCCAACGCCTTATGTCCTTGCCCTACCCTAATTCATGCCGAGGCATGGAATAGCATTGACCACGTATCTGATTTTTGCATCGGTAGCAATCCAAAATTAAATCCCGAACTTAACCGGTTTATTCGCCGTATAGGTACCTATTCTAAAAAGGGGCACCTGCATTTCCTCAGATACAGCTGCTCGCCGTCGGTTGTACTTTCCCCAGGTTTCTAGCATGCTAAACAATTGTCAACAAACTTATTCCAAACTTCTGAAACCAAGTAAAGTTTATCGGCTTTGTTTACGTTGAGCACCACTGTCGTTGTTATCAAAACGTAAAAATCTCAAGATTACCTTGAACAGAACTCTAATTATTGTCATCGACAAAAATTGTTGGCCCCATTGCTTGTGCCACAGATCATTTACATGGGTTGATTGATCTACACAAACACCACGTGCATACAAGATAGAAAATAAATGCAACTAGCTCTTCTAGCGACAGTGACCACGACTCATCGCGAAGCACTTTACGAGCCTCCTTTTCAGTATAAAGTTTTATGAGTCTTAGCATTGGTTTAGTCAAAAAATCTTCAAGGCGCTACTGTAAATACCTATCTCTAAGTGGTGCTTAGCGAATCCGGTGGATCCCCATGATTCGCTGAGTATATTCATTGCACCATTACCAGCATGATCGCCAGGCGCAATACGAGACCAATCACTGTTATCTTCGGCTTTCCTTACCACCAGTGTTTGCCCTTCCAGGTAGCGAATCATCATTCCACGGTTCTTTACCAGCGTTGCCAGCGAGCAGTGGAGTGCGTAAAACTCTTTCAGATATTTGAAATAATGCTAAGACAACACAAGAGACGCTAAATCATAGTGTTCAAGCACAGCGACACCCCATACTAGCGTAAAGTGATCAATGAGAATCATTGTCTATACTCCGTAAAATTATGAGATTGAAAAGGTTAGTAACCGAATTAAAAATTAAATAAATTAGTAGGGATTAGGTCAATATGACGGCTAAATACTATTTCACTGACGATACAGGCCAAAATAAATCCTAAATATCACTAACTTTTACAAAAAAGCTGAAGACGCAATAACGGTCAAATGACCGCTCGCCGACCTTTTGGGTAGACTCGCCTGTTACTCGGCAACCAAAAAAATTTTTCGTAATATTTTACTGGGTGACTTAAGACCGTAAAATATTAAAAGTCAGTTAATATCAATCTCATACCAAAATTAGCCTTTGAGTTAGAGCCGCGTGAAGTACCAAAACGGTCAATTGACAGCTATCCGGCATTCTAGTGTTAAGTCAAATTCATGTCGAAAGATTAATTGATGTGTTGGCATTCAGGGATTTACTCCCGATCCGTTCATGGAGAGCACTACAAGTATAGTACTCCATCCGTCAATGTATTACTTTTACTCCATTCCCAAATGGCCTTTCCCTTACCAACCTAACCACCCGCTTTCCGAGGCACGAATAGCCTAAACTGTTGGTCGACTTGCAATAAAACCAAGCCAACGAACGGACAAATTATTATATTACGATTGCCAAAGAGTATTTAGCTTCAAAAATTACCTTTTCTATAAATTCTACATTCTGAATTGTATTCCTGTACAATTCATTTCATGAATCTACATGAATTCATGTTTCATGAATCAAAAATTTCACGAATTCTACAGGTGACTTAATCCGGTGATTTTGATGTCATAGACACCATTCAAACGTCATTAAAATCATTGTATTAATGAGAATTTAATTATTTATCGATTGGATAAATTAATGTTGTAAAATAAAGCACGATGCTGAATGTGGCTGTTTTGTATTCAATGCTCTTGCAACTCTGAAAAAATTGGAATTTCCACGAAAGTTCCCTTCTTTCATCTGATTTCCTTTGTGCACTCATCGTGCGATTCCAAGTCGGGAGCCGCCGGTTGGCCGACGCCTCCGAAGCCTCCGTCCCGCAACGCCCTCGGTAGTTCCGACGGTCATGCACGGCACTATTAATGACTCCACGCAGACTGCCAAATTCAAAGATTGGACATTTAAATTGGGCATGGATTGGGCCTTTTTTTTTGCTTTAATCACTCGTTCCAAGAGAGAGGTCCTCATAAAACCTTTATTGCTGCCTTAGAAAATGGAAAGTAGAATTCTTGGCGCAGTCCGAATGACTGGAGAAGCGGGAACACGGCCAAATATTTTGCTCCCAAGTACAGCACTAAGTGCTGTTCCACGTCGCTCATTATATGTCACTCTTTGGTTGATTTAGTGACCATTGCATAAAGTTGACGCCTGGACTAATTACGCCGCAATACATTTGCTTGCATAAATCTATTGACGCGTACATTTGAAGCTAAAACCCTGTAAGTATCCATTCCGATTGCAAAACCTTTGAAAAAACGTAGAAGAACAAGTCACACTGCAATGTAATAAAAATGCTGCTATCCTGTAATTCATTCTGAGAGGGGTTAGTTTAATGGTTTCTGTCACTTTCCACAGCAGTTTGATTGGGATTCACAACATTTAACCATAGCAGTTACATTATTTTGCCACGCTTTCATTAAATTAAATTACGATGTGCTAATATATTTCCCCCTATTAAAATGGTTGACGGCAATGCACAGAGCACAATCATAAGTGCTCACGACATTAATTCAAGAATTATTTCAGTCAGTATCAGGAATACGTTCCAGCGCACATTGGGCTCAAATCGAAAAAAGCTGGCCAAAATTAAAAAAAGTGCTTTTTCTCAGTATGGAAGTTGAAACTTTGCATGGTCACTCCCAATTAACAGTTGCATATGACTTCATGTTCCATTTTCCATAGTTTTCACTTGTTAACAATTAGCAGCGGCTCAAATTTTAACAATTATCGTGTTTTTCTCCCGTCTTCGATTTTCTACGAAATCCTCCAATTTCAAACTATTACAGAACCCCTTGAAATTAACACATAGGACAAAAATCTGTTTCACTCTATTGAACAACTCATTGTCTTTAATTAAATTTAAAAAGTATGTCATATTCATTATATTTGAATTTTATGTAAAACAAAATGTGGGACAATGTTTTTTACTTATTTTTTAAGTTAATGCATTAAAATAGTTAAGTTGTACACCGAGTTATTTACACACAATATTGAACAAATCTTTCAAAATATGATTCCAAAGAGAATTTTTGCGTCCGTTTGCGTCCCCGAATCCAAGATCGAATTTTCGATGACGCGGCGGAGTCGGCTCTGCCCGTCGCGCGTCGGGGGCCGAGCGCTGCACGAACGCGTCGAGTAAGATGATATGCTTCTGACTTATAAGTGGTTGCAATGGCAACTTGGAATTATATAACTATTTTAAAAACCTCTACAGATGTTTTAACCAAAGAATTACGGTAAAACCCCAGCTTATTATAATTTGTTTTTAAATAGTTATATAATTCCAAGTCGCCATTGCAACCACTACTATACGTCAGAAGCGTATCAACCAACTCGACGCGTTCGTGCAGCGCTCGGCACCCGACGGGCAACAGCGAGCATTTGAACGACAAAAATCCCACAACAATAGGGTAAACAATACATAAATTATTATTCCGTTTTTATTTCAGAGGGCGGTATTTTGCCTAATTCCGTTTCCTTAGTACGGAACTCTCCTCGACTGAACCTAGCGAAAAAAAAGAAAAAATAATTCTGAACGAAACCTTAAAGAGGGTAGTTGATTCTTTTCGCCCCCACGCTGATAGCCTCCGTCACCTGGGGTGGGGGGGCGTTGGAGAGAACCTCCGTTTCCACCTCCAGGGCGTTAACTTCATTTGTGAGCCGAGCCAAGACGGCTGGCTGCCTCATTTCCGCTGCGCCCCCCGCCTTCCCAACACCCATCACGGCATCCTTATTTTCTCGCTCGCCCCGGCCGCCGCCGATCTGCAATTTTTCGCTAGCGAACTCCTCGCACGGTTGAGCGGATATTACGGAATTGCAAAAGTGTCCTCGCCTAGTCCCCAAAGGTTCCGGCAACGCAGAACTCTGGGAGTGAAGAAGCATTGCTAATTTTTTCGACGGCATTCTCCTCTTAACCTTAATGAGGAAGTGAGATAGGGTAGGGATTTTTTCCTAGAGTATTCGTCCCATTTTTTTAGTGGGATTTTGAAAGCATTCGTAAATCAGTGGAGTGAAACTTACCTGAAGAATTGTGATGAAAAAATTAAATACCTGGGATAGATTTTCATGACTAATAGGTACTGAATTCATCAATGTGAAAGCATATTTAATTAATGAATCATTTTAAAAGCCATTGCCATTTTTCATGCTGGTAGACATATTTTACAATTTAGAACTAGTAAGAAACTATATCGAAAAATTTAAATGAGTGTGCAGATATATAACTTTTGATGAGTGCATAATTATATATCTTCGGAGGCATAGGCGTAAAGGTGACATGGCATTTAGACCATATGAGCTTCAGGAACCAGGAGGAAGGTTAGGTTAGAACTAAAGGAAATCAATCTTCTTCTTTTAAAAACTACATTTTTTAATGAAATTTCAATTAAATTTTAAACTTAACACGAAAAAAAGAAAGGAACCCATTCCTGATTCAGTATAAATAATGTTTTTTTCCTATTTTCAAATATTAATTTCAAATTGTTTCAAATTACCATTGAAAAACTCTGAAACATGCATATTCTTATAAACCTCCTTGGTACAATGTTAAAGGGCAGACCTTACGAACAAAGTATGAGTGGATTATTTAATCAGTGCCACACTACTAATGCCTAAGAATATTTCAGGAAGACGACTTTTTTCTCTTCTAAATTTAAAGAATATTCATTGCTATAAACGCATATAGGTGAGCTATTACCATTGGCTGTACAAAAATTTATCTGGAACTTCTAATCCGCTAACTGCTGAAATTAAAAAGTAACGTCATGCAGCTGTAGCATTGCTCTCTAGAGAAAGTTCTGTTTCCCAGCCAATTTTTAGAAATCACTAAATAATCTGATGAAAAAAAATAAATTTGAAATAGCAAGTTTTCCTTTGACAATTAAGGGAGCCCGGCGAAGACAATGCATTTAAATTAATTTTTAACTGTATGTATTACAATACTTGTTTGGTAATTATTGGAATAGATATTGATTATTCATGTTAAATAAGACTATATTTACGTTAACTCATGCAATATTTTCACTGAAAATTTAAATTATTACCTTCCTCCATGCTTCATGCGTTAATATTTCCTCACTGAATTCAGTTCCCGACGGCGAACTTCCTTTTAGTATGGGTTTTGTCTCCTGCTCACTTCCTGGAGATCACTTCCGTATCTGAAATATAGAGAAAGGTAAAGTATTCATTTATATCGATACAACGGAAGAAAATGTTTTCAGGGTGAGAGAAAGAAAGAAATGAAAGTTTTATGCATAAGTTGTTTTTCAGCCGACGATACCTAAAAAAATTGTTGGCTTATACCATCTTGTAAATTATTTATTATTAATACTTCTCAAAACTATAGCTCCTTCGACATGATAAAAACTATTAAAGAAAAATCAGTTGATACCCTCAAGTTAGGTCAGGCATATCCGGCGCGATGTGGTTGAACAAAATATCTGCAAATGAAAATTAACAGATATGTACTATTGTACTACTATTCAATTTTTTTAAAACTACAGCACGTGCTTTGGCGTACTGCATCGCCATCACCAGGTGCAATAGACGTAATGAGAGTGATATAATACGCCGAAACTCGTGTTGTAATTGTAACATAAAGTGGACAGTACTATATCTCTAAAGCTTTATTCTGATACCCTCAAGTTTGCACGATAAATTTATTTTGCATGCAAAAGTAGTAGATATGTGCAAATAATATGTGCAAAATAGTAAACCATATAAAAAATTCAAAGTAGTAATTACGTTAACTGCCTTAATCAATCGCGAGAAAAAGTAATGAGAGAAATTTGGTCTTGAACATTTGTCCGCTAGAATAAATACAATAATTTTGGATTTTAATGAACGCTCCATCATGGAAAATCCTCATCCTTAAGTGACAAAAGAGCTCATCAGAGTGAGTGTAACCCCTTCAGGACAGCGCACCCCACCCTAGCAAGAGGAAAACCAAAATCCAAATCCGAAACCTATCCGAAATCCAAAATCTTTGCCACGAATTTTTATTCATGTTCAGCACTAAAAAACCTCCTAAAGTCAGAATACTCCATTCTTTCCTCTTCTCCCTTACCTTTTTCAGTTATCCAGTTACGTCGTGTGCCCTCGAGTTTCCAAAATAGTCTCTATACCCACGAGATCCACAAATTGCGATTCCAATCGCCCTTCTAATGGATCGCGCCTCCATAATTCCTCTCATCTGTCAAATTAGCACTTTTACCATTCAGTCAGCTGCCTAATGGAGGATTGTCACTCTCCAAACACATTTTAGGGGTGCCTAAGCCTCCAACTTACAAGCTTTCCATTCAATGTGTGATCAGGTTCACATAGAATCAGTTACACACTGAGTTGACAATTGCCTGCAGCAGATCACCCCACCTTCGTTTACCAACGCCTAACGCCTACTTTGGAGTCACAAGTATTACCGCCCTCCCACTTGACTTACCTCTAATGGAGATGCGCCGTTGGTAACTCCCCCATGTTTCAATTTGGAAATCAACCAACCCCCATCGTCTCCACCTTCGACAGCTTCTTTCCCCTCCCCACACTCTTACACCTTCCCACCACTTTTCCTCTCCTATCACCCCTCCCACCTCTCATTTCTTCCCCACCAATCACTTCTCTCATACAATGGCACCAACCATACCAAACCATATCCCTTTAGTCCCGTGTGACAGTTCTTAGTCGTGATCTCATCAAGCTGCGGAATGGTTCGTCTTGGGAAAGGGCTTGGACGCCAAGGGCTGGGGTGTCATGGATCATGCAACAGTGAGTGTCCTCCGTCCACCTTCCCACCCTTCCTCAGAATGAGCTACTTGTTGCTTGTGTCTCAAATATGTATTTATTTCTATATCTTTGGTAATACACATATATTAATATCATCATCCGTGGCCATCAATCCGAAGATTGGGAAGCTGCTGCTCTCCACTCGTCTAATCACATAAGCCGTTGCTATAGCATTCCTCATAATTTTCAACATTTTTCTCTCCAATTCTTCATTGCTGATATCTCCGTTTCTTTTAATTTATCGATAACTTTGCTTTTCCATTTCCTCTTAATATTCTTTTTTCTGCAGTTATAAACGTCCCAGGCTAACCGTCATATGAGATCGTGCCTCATGCTTAGGAGCGTTCTTCTAATCTGGTGTTGCTTTCTGTTAAATAATTTTTCTTATAAAATTACTTCTTTTTCTGTCCTTCTCGCTCACCATATATTTCTCGGTCCTACCCTCACTGGTAACTCAGCCTCCCACTTTGCAAATTTCTTCAAATTGTCTCAGTTTCTGCTGTCCGAGTTACATTATGATTCTAAATCTTGATTTTAATTATAACCACGAGCCATTTTTTTATTATCTCTCCATATTTCTTTAACTTTTATTATTTCATAGATTTGTTCATAGATTCAGCTTTCTTATCAGATATTATCTTATGTAATTTGTATATAGTCAACATAGAATACTGGTTGTTTCTCCATGAACGTGTGTTATTATTTTTACTTTTTTTATTTCATTTATCGCCATCACAACAGATACTTTGAATGGCACAGGTGACAAATAACATTCATGCCGTGCAACCTTCCTTACTTTGCTTCCTACATGCAGCATGTGAACTTAATCACTGTCAATTATTGATCGTAGGGCCTTTGCTTAACTATTCTTTCCTTTAATGACAGTCCTTTGCTCTTCAATAAAGCCAGAATTCTTTTCCAATCCCCATTGTTTAAAGCTTTTTTTGCTATGTCGATGATATCTATGTACGAGGGCTGGTCTTATTGTATCCTTTTCTCTGTGAGAAATCTCAAGGTTAAAATAGCTTCTCTCGTTCACCCACTTATGTTGACACTGAACAACCTTTCAACCAAAATTCTTCCAAATTTCGTTTCACTCTCTTGCCGAAATCTCTCTTCATTATTTTTGAGGCATGCACAACAAGTCGAAGTCTTCAAATTTTTCCTTTATTATTTTTATGAATAAGAATGAAAACGTTCTTTGTGGAGTCTATTTTCATTTGGCCAGTTGAATAAATGGCACAAGTCATACAATTAACTGCAAAGTCAAACAAAAGTCCTGCAGCTAAATCCAGCATACTTAATCAAATCTAAGCAAATTTCATTAGTACATGTGGTCCTTCCATCGTTGAAAGCCCTCACTGAAGTGTTTAATTTTGATCTCAAAAAGAGACTACCGTTTCCATCTTTTTCAACGGTATTTTCATCCTCAGTTATTACCTACCTACTTTCTAATGCGTTAACACTGGTGATTCTACAGATAACTATTCCATGCATAAGTTGACTCCTCTTTCTTATTCTTGTAGAAGGCCGTCTAATGACTGGCCGAAACTTTGGTGGAAACTCAGAACCATTAGCAAAAGATTGGAAAGTAGGTAGACTACATAGATAATGACCATTTTGTTTTGAAAGGGAAAGGTTACTTGGGAGGCCATTGCAGTGATGAGATATCATAAGAAAAAACATAGTAAAATCAGGACGTTTTTGATTGCTTCGTCTGGTTTTTAAATTCGTTTGACAGAGTGCATTGAGAAAAACTAATACATTTATTTATAAACATTGGAACATGTTAAATAGATTGGAGGGATAGAAGACTCATTCTGAACTTATACTTGGCCCAGAGGTAAAGGTGAGGATGGCTGACGGACAGGTGTGCAGTGATAGGCCGCGGGGTAAGGAAAGGTTGACCGCGATCGACTTTGCTTTGTTAATATTTATGCCGAGGAAATAATACGAGAGGTAAGGGAAGACCTAAATGTGGGATAAAAGGGAGGACAGGGGATATAGCTGGTTAGATTTGCGGACGATCTGACGTTGGTTAGTCGATCATCCTAGGAATTGTCGGCATTATGCCTTAGAAAAATCAGAGCGTGAAATAAGAAATGACAATTAACCGTAAGGAAACAAAAGCAATGAGATTTTCTAGGACAAAGAAAGTAAGACTGGTCTTAAAACTGGAAGGGCACAAACTGTAGCACGTGGAACTATTAAATTGTTTGGGTTTTATGTTGAAGGAAAATGAGCATAGCGGCCGAGACATTAGAAAGTGAATTGCACAAGCGGAAAAGGCGTTTAGCAACAAGAAGCAGTAAGGAGCAACAAGAGGGAGTTGATAACTGGGACCTTATATAAGGACGAATAAACAATGGCAAAGTGTTGAATAGTTAAGAGAGAATGGCATAGGATGTGAGCAAGTAAGGGGAAGAAAGATTCTTTGGATGTATGGACGCGATTAAGAGAGGTAGAACGTATTCTGAGCTGAAAAAATAAATCGTGTCAGGATTGAGGGGCCTGCGCCTTTACAATTCTAAAGGAATTTTACTCTCTTCCATTTAAACCTATCATAAGCCGTAGATTACCCTAACAATAATGATAATCAATTGCATCAGGACAACATAGCTTAAAATGGATCTGATTTCTTGTACCAGTCCCATGTACTATTATCCGCATACGAGCTAAATAGTTTTACTGCTGACACGTCCCTCATTACACGAATGCAGCCTTGAGGTGGGCGGAGGTCTGCGCCCTACATGGTGAGCCAGGACAGGAGAGTGTGGCAGGTAGTGCTAGTAGTAGTATATCGTCTATGTAAAGTAGAGGGCATCGAATAAAGAATCGTAATGGACAGCGAAGGAAAAATTTGATGTGGTTTCTTTCAGTTGATGAGTGCCACGCTCCGCTTTTTACTACTGTCTTGAATGTTGCGTGGAAAGAAGGATTATTATGCATATTCATTTTACTGTCTATATTCTCTTACAGTATCGATTTTTCCAGTCCACAGAAACGTAAATTAGGTGAAAGTATCAACTAGACCCTAGATAAGCTCGAACTTCAAAGATATTCTGTTGTGAGCAATGGAGTACTTCCGTGGAGCAAAGAGAGAAGCGATTGATAGCAATGGTTGCTGCTACTCAGGGCCACCCGCGGTGGTTAAATAAAGGGGTTTGTTTCAGGAGGATGTTAGTTCACTTAGTGTCGGTCCTTTACCGCAACTTCGAAGAATGCGTCTGACCCCAGAGGAAGCGGCGTTTTTATAAGTAATTATGTAACGTAAGGAAATGAAATACAGTGGTGGAAAGCAAAAGCCACTTAATTTATCTTTCAAAATCATTCCACAGCAAAAAAAACTTTAGACGAAGGCAATTGGAAACCACTTCTTTAATCTTTTTAAGGGAACACTCATAGATACAACGATTATCATTATGAACCCTAGTGGCTACGTTTCTCAGATCGAAAGATTGCGGTTGATGTAACCGACCCCCGTCGTTGCTTGAATGCCTTGCAACGCTGAGCTCACATCTGAAGAAGGACGCTGGGGAGGTAACGAGAGACACTATGGAAGTATGGGGTGTAATAAGGTCGTTGAGGGCAGTGAGGAGAGGAAATATGGAGCGGAAAGCGTGCGAGGTGTTGGGAAGTCAGCAGTGGGCATGACTTTAGCCTTAGTGGGCACTTTGTGGCATGGCATCCACGTAGGACATCAGTGCGGGAGATATTACCTGGGTGTTCGGGAAAGGGAGGAGTCAGGAATGCTCTAAAATGGTGACAGTTTCGGTGCAAAAACTTAGATGCCGACCCTATTCCTCTCGGTACAATATTACCCTAATTCCTTGAATAAATTGTTTTGGTCAAAGCTCTTATGAAGTCACTGGTCTGCTTTGATACAAGTCCGTGAAATTCGTTGAAGATTTTTACCTTAATTTCAAAATTTATTAATGTACACATGTACTGTGAGTGACTTAAATGCCTGAGACTGTCATTCTCAACAAAGATTCACTCAAATTGCTCTGAAGGGGAGTGTTGGCATCCTTAAAAATTGCTGAGAACTAAAATCGTGGCATCGATAACCACGGGATATCGTTACCTGCAAAATTCATACTTTTCAATGATTTAAGACAGTGGAGTTAAACGTAAGTGCACATATGATTTAAATCTGCATACTAGCATCCCTGCACAAAGTGGCGTAGGGCGGGGGGTGTTCAGACACCAGCCAAGTAAAGGGAAGAGGAAAGGGAAGAGGAAGAGGAAAACAAGTTGGATTACATGTTAGTGCCTTGATGTTACGCTATGTTATTTTTGTAGTTAAATGGAACGCGTAAAGAAGAAATATTTGTACCTAACGGTTCGGCAGTGTATCCCTCTTATTTTTTCGCTTTAATCAGATCCAGAAACATAGCTTTGGGTTAAAATAATATTCTCTGTGTACTACTAAAACTCACCTAATATGAATTTTTCAAGTAATTAAGTCTCCGAGTCACAAGCAGCTACCAATGTAGTCCTTCCTTCAGCCGTGTTATACTCCTTGTTCGTAGCAGTTTTTAACGAAGCATGCTCCCATTGCATTGTATTTATTTGGAAAAATTAAATCTTTCTCTGCTGGGTCCAAATTGCACGTGGCGTACTTCAGATGAGGCCTAACCAGAGAAAAATATTATTTATCTTTCACTTTTTCATTCGAGGACCTTACTACCTTTCGCCGGATAAATTCTAGTTTCTTTTAATTTCCAACTGCAAATGTTTCGTATGTGTTTTCCCCACACTAGGCGGTGTGTTACGGTGACTCCCAGATATTCCACCTTATGAGACTCCTCTATATATACCCCTCCCAATTTATAAGGCTTTGGTGTGATTTTTTTTTCGCAAGCAGTGTACTGCAGTGAGATGATTAAGATTAATTTCGAGCCCCCTCTCAATACACCACGAGGTAACGCGGTTAATATCCAATAATTACTTCGGAGTCGGCATCAGTGGCGATTTCTCGGTATATGACCGTGTCGTATGCAAACGATCTAACTTTGCTGCTAACACTAGACTAAATATATTAATGTGAATTACAAATAACCAGGGGCCGATTACGGTTCCCTGTGGGACGCCGGATGTCTATCTAACCATTTTGGAAGCAATGTCTTCGTTAACTTTATTCTGTTTGCTATCATTGGGAAAGTCACGTAACGAATTCACTAATGTTCGCTGACCCTCATTATTGCCATTTGAATATAACTTTTTTAAGGGAACTTTGTTACATACTCGTACATGCTTTCTTGAAATCCAGATGTAACGCTTATCTTTGATTTTTCGCTTAATCTGATTTTAGGATATCATGTAGAAGAGTCTAACTGGGCTGCTGTCAAAGAAGTTTCTATTATCCAGGAAGGTCAAGATATTACTTACAGTTACGTGTTAGAGAATATTGCATGAAAGCGATGTTAACGATGTAGACCAGTTATTTCCTTGGTCTTGCTTGAATCCTTTTTTTTTAGTATTGGAGTGATGAATCTTGTGGTGCTTCACCTTCGGATAATATCTTACTAAATATGATTCATAGAAATGTGTTAGGTTAGCTACTTGAGCACACGTGAATTTATCTCCTCTGGACCTGTGAACTTGTTACACTTAGTCGAATGTAATTGTCTTAATAATAGTTTATCCCATCGCGATACATAATTATGCCGCTCATGCGTTCAGTGTTGACATGAATTTCTGAGTAATGCTTGATGATGTCCAGTGTGTATACATTATAAAAGAAGCAATTTATTGCTGTTTGATGGTGTAAATAACTACTTTGCCATTTTTTATGTTAAAAAACTACGGTTTATAATTCACTCTGGACTTCTCCTGCGTAAGACCAAAGTGATTTTGGTTTACCATTAAATAATTTACCTAGCACATTTTCTTGAAGATTTGCACAATTAATTTCTTTGCTTTTGAGCGTCAGATAACGTAGGTTTCTCTAGTCGTATTTTTTGTTAAAATCATGGTACATATATACAAGAGAGGGTGGGGAGGATGTTAGGGAAGTAGAGGGAGGGAATGGAGAGGGGGAAAGTTACAAGGGGGGAGGGAGGAAGAGATGAGTATTAGATGCACAAGAATACGGTTTTGGCTAGTGCTTGGCTTCTATGTTAAAATCGGGTGATCTGTAAAATAAAGTAACATGTTTTCTTATTTTCTTAATGGGACACCAAATGCGCTCAATTTTATTACCAATGAGCATGTGTGCAGTGCTATTTAAAAGTAAAATAAATGCTTTGAATTTTCCGCCAACTGTCTTGTTAGGTGGATGACGTCTTTAGTTTTTATACTCTGGGGGGAAAACTTCACTATCACTTATATCGTCTGCAAGCCAGCTCTTTCCCCCAATTACAGACATTTTTTCGGTGCTACACGGCCTGCTGTCTTCAAGAACTACTTATCCTCCTACCTATGCTACAGCCGGCCCACTAGTTTACCTATCCTTTTTCTGATTTGACTTCACTCCCTCCCTATCCATGGTCTTAATTTTGCCTTATGAAGTATTTTCCCTCATCAAATCTTTACCTCAAAGCAAAGCCATTGGAGCTGATGACGTTAACTCACTCTTCATTCACCGTGCTACTGGCTCACATGCCCTTGTGCATACTCTTTAACCGCTTTTCCGCAGCCAGTTCTTTCCTTTCATCCTGAAATACAGCTGTCGTTTTTGCTGCTGTTTTAAAATCAGGTGCTTAAGAAAATGTTTGTATTTATCAACCAATATATATTCCACCTATTCTTTCCATGCTATTAATGTATAATTCACTACCGTCTGCAATCATGCACCGTCCCTTTACTTCACTTCAGCAGCATGAGATCCTTCTTGGGGGCTCTTGTGCGATGAATATTAATGTCCTGCACCACTACATCATTTCTGCCCTAGAAACCTCTTCCCCACTCGACGTTTACTATATCAGCTTTGTAAATGCTTTCATTTCCGTGAACCACGCTCTATTAATTCATAAAATTGCAAATCGATACAAAATGTATGGTTCTTTATTGTCCATCCTCTCTGACTTCCTCTCCGACCACACTCAGTATGTGGTTATTGATGGTACTGCTTCTTCCAATCTCCCCGTCTTCTGGTTTTCTTCAATACAGCGTTCTTAGGCCCCTCCTATTTCCCCCGTACATCGACGACGTCTTTAGCTGCGCCCTCTGTCACTCCCTTGGTATCCTCCTCCACGCGGACGACTGTAAATTCTTTAAACGATTCGACGATGTTGCCGACTCTCAGTCTCTGCAATCCTCTCTCATCTCTCTTGAGGCTTGATGCTTGTGGTGGATAAAAATTAATCCCTTCAAGTCAACCTTCATATCCGTCTCCTTACAACTTTAATTCATTCCCAAAACCTACTCTCTTTCCAATGAAGTCATTCCAGTCGCCACCATGCATAATACTCTTGGAGTTACCCTCGAACCCTCACCTCAACAAAATTACCTTCCCTCTTCAATAGCCTTTCCATCACATCCCTTTCCCTTGACCTCTTTACCTCTCACAACAACTTCATCTCCCAACTTCAGCACCTTTTATTTTGATTGTTTCTTTTTGTGTAAATTTATTTGTTTTATTTGCTAAATATTTGTTTATATAATTTATATTTTGTAGTACCCAATTTAAAGACCGTAGTTGCATATTTTTAGTGCTATGTTAAATAAATAAATAATAAAAAGCAAAGAGCATGTTGGCATGTTCAACAGGCAACCAACATCTCTGACCCCAGAGCCCTCAAAACTATTTTCACCTGCTGCGTTCTTCCCATTCTCGATAACTGATCCATTATCTATTCCAATTCCTGCCCCAACAATTTTGAAATCCTGAAACGCCCCCTTAGCTTCTTTTCATTCCGTTGTCCGCCACCTCCATAATTCTTTCCGTAATGAAATTATGTCCGCTCTTTTACTGACTCCACTGACCACCCGTAGGATCATTGCTGATCTTTCCCTCCTTCAATCTACCCTTAACGGTTACTTTTGATCAACTGAAATACTCCCATATAACTCTCCATATCTCCACCCATGCAAGGCACAACAGTCATCCTCTCCGCATTCTGAAATTTCGTCTTCTTCCCTCCCTGCGATTTCTTTTTTACTGGATCCATGAATTGTTTACCACCATTGCGCCCTCCTTACCCTTCGATAGACCTCCCCCTACCCTTCCGAAAATACACCAGCCGACTCAGAAAAACAGTTACCTCCTAAACCCTCTTCTCCCTCTTGCTGTCCATTGTATGTATTGTTTATACCGTTTTTTTATTATTTACCAATTAAATTTATTTCGTATTTATTCTCCAAACAAGGTCATAGTTCATTTCAATTTCAAAAGGTCATTTCAATTTTTGGCCATAGGTAGCTAATTTTTTTAAATAAATCTATTAAATAAATGAATATAAAATCAAATTAAAATAGCTTCGTTTTGAAATACGGGCTTAATATCGGATCTTTTTTTCTTAAAACTACGAAATTTGACCACTACTAACTTAATATTTTTTTGCGAATTGTGAGTGGGTTCCCTCTCGTTTTCGTTTTTATATGTATGCTCTTGGGATTTCACTGAATGCACTAAAAAAAATGTTTTTCTCTTCCTTTGAAGTTAAATTGTACTCTTTATTGCATATTTTGAATTTATTATCACTTATTATTTATAAGTTTCTTTTTCCATATAACTTTCGTTGCTTTGGTGTTTAACGCTGTATTGCCAATCACGGAAGCTGAAAACGGAGCTATTCTCTGCGGCCCATTTAATACAAATTGACCTAATTTCTAGTATATATATATATATATATACACACACACACATACATATATATTTATAGTACACTGCTTGAATATACTACGAGCCACCCGTTCTGACGCCTCGGCGAAGTAGTACATCGCATTTTTATACCGGTAGTAACGGCTAGTAATTCAAATAAGTAGAACCTAAGGTACCGGCATTAAAAATACCAGTACCTGAGCAGCACTACCCTCTGGAGTTAAAGCGTTCAGCTGCTAATGGAAAATGTTTGAATGGTAGTCAGACGTATTGCTGGAATACGTTGAACTTACTGGATATTTAATGGAAATATTCAGTAAAAAATCTTTAAATATTGCTGTTTATCATTTTAATTGCATTAAATAATACGTTAATTTATTATTACGCCATATTTTTCATTTGAAGCAACATTTGCTAATGCATCGCATATTAACACAATTTTCCGTATGATATATTGACAGGATTCAGTATTCAAATCCTAACTTCAGTATGAATTTTTTAAAAGTCCTGTTTGCATTAAGTGACCGATTATTTAATAGGTAATATGTGAAGGAGAGCCAGAACCATGATACTGCAGCTTATGAACTCACAAATTACATTCCTGCATCTCTGTCTCGCAGTTTGAAAAATGAAGGCAGAATGCGTAATGTTATACAGGTGCCAAAGCCGTTGTAGTCGATAGTCAGAATTGTAAAAATGATCGGTAGTTTCTCAAGCGGTTCAAATTTACTGCTGAGTCGTGCATTTCAATTATACCTTTCAACTGAAGTGACAACGGTACCTGGAGTAGCTTTCATTCTTTTTAAATTTTAAACGACCAAATTGAGATATTATTTTCAAAGAATTTTAAATAAAACCATATCCATGTATCATGTGGTGGACCCACGGAGAAAGGAGGATTTTCCTCCCCATGGTGCTTGGCCACATACATTCTCATTAGAAGGTTTACCTGCCATCCCAACAATATCAATTGGTCGCCTTTATCTCAAAAAGGCCAACTGGGAGGGAATCATGACAATTATTGTTCAGAATGATTGTCCTGTGCCAGGACATGGACAATAATTTCACGTTCCACGGAAATAATTAGATCTTGTGACTATTGAAAGTACTCTTTCCTTCTTGTAATAATCGTCAATAGAGTCAAAGGAAAGAAAAGATTGCCTCAAGTTACCCATAAATTTTATGCATATTGAGTGAGATGTACCGTAATGAAAAGCTTTATCACTATATTTCATGATGGTGGTTTTTTAAGGTTGGCATTTTTAAAGATCGTTATTTTCTCTGTGAACATCGTTTTTTAGCCATTTTTAATAAAAAAACTTTGTACTTTTCCACAGTTTATTTAAAACTGCGACCGGTTTCACCATAATATGGCATCTTCTGGCACCGGTCAGACAGAAGATGCCATATTATGGTGAAACCGGTCGCAGTTTTAAATAAACTGTGGAAAAGTACAAAGTTTTTTTTTTATTAAAAATGGATATCTATCTCTTCCACGAAGTCAAGCCTGGAACAATCAAATAACTTTTTAGGTTTGATATGAGATTTGAGAGTAGGTATTCATTCTTCTCGACCTAAGTTTATTATTTATGCCCGTTTTTTCGACCTGAAAATACCAGGACATAACGTGTACAGGAATCAGTTAAAAACGAATTTTGGCCAAATGGCCGCCATATTGAAAAAATACTTAGTTATCCAAACCATTATTGTGTGTATATAGGAAAGGACATGCAAGGAGAATGCATTGACGTGGTTTATTTGGTAAGATTTTAGTGTGAAATCATTAATTAGTGTCTATTTCATTGTTTTACATACTACATTAAGTGAACTAGCCACCATTGTAGGAAACGGCAGTTATAAAGTTGTTTTACATACATTCCAAGGTGGCTCCGTATCTAAAAAAAATAATTTAAGCCATATCTACCTCTGTGACAAGTAACATATTCCAATTAACATTTGCAGTTTTTTGTTTGTAACACACATACGACTTGCTTACGGGAGAAAGTTAGCGTAGAACTGTTAAAGAGCTGTTCCCCATTATCACTACCACGCCAAAGTGCAGCGGTGCAATATAGCCGTTCCATGAAAAATCACTGCACTTTATAACCCAGATTCAGCCTCACGAAGTCCAGGCATAGTACTACATGAGGTGAAGCCATTCCTTAATCAAAGTATTCTGGGGAAGGAATACCCTTTGATGTTTTACCTTTTCGTGCAAAATAGCGTTACCAGCAATGTAGATAGGATAGAAAAGATGGATAATGCAACATTTTGAATGGTGTCAGACGGCATTATTTGAACTTCCTTGCGTGCTGTCGTGTCATTTTACTAATATTTTTTCATAATAAAACAAGTTAAGTTTTAAGTTCGAGAGATAGCTACTCGCGGCAACACACATATTACCCACCACTAAATGTTTATTTATAATAATTGTTGATAATATTAGCGTATTTATCAACGTTAGTGTAAGTATGACATACCAATTATGGATAAACCGGACTAATTAGGTTAGATTTACGTTAATTTGCATATAACTTATGCAACTAAACAGTCAAATATAACGACGTTCCGGTATGATTTCTTCGGTACTCCCTGGTCAGTATAAGTGCTGCTTTAAAATACTCTTCGTATAAATACCTGTACTTTTTCAGGTACCGTCCATGCCTAACGCTGCCTACTTTGGCTTAAGGTGGCTGGAGCGGTAATCGTGAATCGTTGAAGGTACATTCTAATAATTTTTCAAGTAAGTCAAAAAAAATATTCTTGGACCACATTTCACTCAAGTACAAGTTTATACGTTGGAAATAACCATAAATGCAGTAGTGAATATGATGCAAGTGATACATTTAAAAAATTTGCTTCAATTAAAGTATTGTTTTGACTTGGATTTTCGGCGCGAAATTCAAAATTTACGAGAAAATCATACCTAAATACGCTATTTTTACTCGGAATGATACCTTGATATTTCTTAGTAGCAATTATAATAATATGAAACTTCTTATTTCGCATTTAAGAGATAATCTGTATATACGTAATCGATTTTTTTCACAGTATATGCCGTGTGCCATAAGAGTACTTGTTAAAATATCATTGAATTGCCAGGAAACCAAATCGGTAGCATACAGTTTTTTTCACTTTTATCGATAGATATTACAAATAAGGACACGTATGGAAAGTTTCACTCAAATCTGTATTTTAACAAAAATCGCTCCAGCCACCTTAAGGATGGGTGTCCCCAGGCGCGGGGAAAGCCTCATTCACCTCCGCACCTGCTTTCGCATTCTTGGTGCCGCGAGGGATCTTGGAGGAAGCGCTATTCCCCCGACGACGCCCAAGACACGAACACTGTGCGCATGCGTCGCACAGCCTCTCCATAGGAGAGTGGACCTCTGCAACCTTCCTCCCCAGCTTGGTGACGCGGGCCCCCAGGAGCTCGCTCTCCACTTTGCTCTTGAGGCTGACCACAAAAGACCGTCTGCAAGATATCCCAATCTACTGGCTTAAGACGACTACCGTATTTTTGGTTGATTATGGTTTTGATGGAAGTTAAGGGACACTGAAGGTTATAAACTGCGGTGAGTGACTTGAGTTGGAACTGTTAAGTCGACTGATGTTTTCGACCCTCTCAGTGGGTGGTACGGAAAAATCGAAAGGTGCTCGAAGGACTTGAGACGGCTCGGACTGATATTTTAGTGGCGAGGGTTAAGAATACGCCGATTGCGTCGAATGTGAGGTATTTAACGTAAAACATCGAGCAAATAGAGCGAGCATTTTGTGCTGCTTCACGCTTTTACATCCTTCACGATTACTCTTCTACCATAGGTGGAATGTTGTGTGGGTTTTGATTGTTCAGAAGCAACAGCTGCTATCATACTCGTAAAAATAACCTCATAAAAACAAAGTTTTTATTATACTCCCTTTATTTTCATATGAATTACGTCGCGTTTTAATGTCTTATTTTCTCAATGCATTTTATGATTTTTGCATTTTGTTATGGTATCTTTGCCATTAAATATTGTATTATAACATTGCTAATAAATTTTATTTGTGAATGGAAATCTTTCTATCTTCACTGATATGTCAAATTATTCAGACATTCGACAACCATTAGGAACATTAGTGATTCGATATGACATTTATATTAATTGTTGAACATTCAATAGCGATAATAACAGTTGTTGGCTCACCACGGTCCATCTCCCACAACGTCCAAGGGCTAAGTGCTAGCTTTGATCGCCGTCATTAATGAATAATTAGCGAGCAAAATATTGCAAAAAAAAGTTTAGAGGGTAATGCGATGATGAAAAGAAAATTTCTAAAGATATAAGTGAAAACGGCTATGAAAAAAAAAGGAAAATAATTTCCCCAGCAGGGAATTGAACATCACACCTTCCGATCCACACTCCACTACCTTACCACTGGGCTTCCGGTTGCTTGTAGGGATGGGCATATAACGGACGTTAAATGCTCTTTCATTTTCATACAAATAAATTTTAATATAATTAAGTCAGTGTGTATTTATGTGTGTGTGTGGGTTTGTTAGAATTAATCGTTGATCACAAGGAGTCTATAGACCAAATTTCAGATCGATTGGATGAGAGGAAATGAGTTTATGCGTACACAGACAGTTAGTATGAGCTAATATAAAGGGAGTAAGATAGACATTTGACTCATGTTTTGACATTTGTTTCACCTGAAAGGTAGAGACGTGGTCGTCACAAAACTCCGGCTGCAATATTTTAGTATTCACGGAAAAAACCCATTTTGAGAACTAAGTATTTTTCTTATGAGGTGTTGATCATCTAAAAGAAAATATTAAATTTTTGCTTTAAATTCGTACATATCAAATCAATTCAGTTCATTCAAATAAGGTCTAACTCACAGTTTTCATTAAAAGCAATATTTTACGAAAAACATGTACTCAAAAACGCTGAAGACAATTTATTAAGACCAAAATTATTCCCTTGTATCGCCATGCATCAAAAATCTTCTGTCTCTTCCGAGTTTCTCCCAGTTTTTGTCAGTGTGATCCGCAATGCATTTCAAGTTAAGACATCTCCCCATCCAAGAATCCAACTTCTTCCTTCAGACTTAGCGTAGCTCATTTATACGGGACATTCAAGTACATTCTACAATAGGCGTTTTATGGGAGGGGTCATTTTACATTGTCTTCCATAAATGGAGTATTGGTATTATATATCATCCGACGTTAAAGTTTATTTATTCGTATTTGTATTACTTTTTTCATAATCGTCTTGTCATCGAAGAATACTTACATCATTAGAGAATCATACCTGTGGGAGAGTATTAATTGAACTGAGGGATAAAATAAAAAAATGAAACCGTAAAGTAATCCTAGATAATTAAATAGACTTTACTACAAATACTATAAAAAGTTCATAGATTTCCTTAACGAAACGTTTCTGAAAATATAAGAATATTTTAAATTAAAATATAACAAACATGCTTTCTCTGGATCAGAGTTCACCTACATTTTGAATACTAGCTGGTCCTACAGGGGATTTGGGGGATTAGTCTCTCTCGCAATATGTAAAAGAAGCCCAATCTTATATTTTATGTAGTGAAAACCTTTAATATCCGACAATATTTATAGGTGTGAACTCAGCATGGATTTTTGAATTATTTTAATGCAAGAAAATTATGGTAGTAAAGAGATTATGATGACCTTCAGTAAACTTTAAAACTGTTCTTAGACTAAATTATTTTACCGCCAGTATCATGACGTGATCTTAGCACTCCTAGCTGCCATATTGATACATGTCGGCAAGCGGAAAAAGTTGGTTTCATCGCAGTACCTTCAATATGTTGTGCTCAGTATTCCCATTGGTAGTCTTCATTGCCCAAATCATCGTTCATCGAAATTTAGTCAGCATCTATATATTACTCTACAAGCTATCTCATGGGTGTGTGGCAAGGAGTGAGTTTTCAGTAACATGCACTACACTATATCCCACAAAAGTTAATAAAATTACCACTATTAAGGCATTTGCTAAAACCTGTCACATGAGGGAAAATTTCCCGCACACAAAACTAACATGCGCTACTTAATATGTTACCGATGTTATAAAATCTATAAGTATTAATGTATTTTGCCGCTACATAATTGCCTAGTACAAAAGTTTTACAGTAAGTATGCGAGACCTGCACTTTGTACTCCGTAACACATTAGGAAACAAGAATTGGGGAGAAAATTAAATAATTAGCTATATACCTACGGAAGAGCCTAATTTTAAAGTCTTTGTGGAAACTATTATGGTTAGTATTTATCGTTCGCGGGAAAAATGCATTCAAACCTGTCCTCTTTGCAGTCTATTTCCCTCATTTTATTCTCATGATCTAATATGCCATAGTATGCTGAGTTTTGTAAAATGTTTTTATGTCGTCAGATCGGCTTAAAACTTGCTTAAAAGATTCAGTCTAATTTTGAACGGACGCCACAGTGGGCTGAAATCGAAGAAAGCTGGCCAAATGTCAAAAAATGATTTTTTCAAGCCAGGAAACTGAAACTTTGCATAAATGTTTCCAAAAGACATGTTCATGCGATGACGTAAAGTATTTTCCTTAGTAATCCACAATTAACTATTTGCATGAGGTCAAAGTTGCACAAATTTCGCAAAAATGGTCTACACTCAATTTTCTCACGAAATCTTCAAAATCATGCCCTTGCTAAGCCTTTTTGGGTAAAGAATTGGAATAATAAGTGATGCAGTAAAACGAAAATGTTTTTTATCTTTGTTTTAATGTAGTCTACTTAATTTTTTGCCATTATTTACCAAAGATATTAAACAAAATGACGGACCCACATTTTTTGTCATTTTTTAAAATACTTGTAGAGAAATAGTTATTTGCATCGTCGAGCATCGCAAAATAACTTATGTGGGGAACCTCTACAAAGCTTCCACAGTACGAATCCGATGAGTTCGGCTGCAACCGTTTTCGACGCCGAAGTACACATCAGTTTTTCGATCGCGCGGTTGAGTCTAGTCCAACCCGCCTGTGTAAGGTGGCGCGGCAAGTGTATGGAATGGATTGTAGCCGCATACACTCCGCTATGGAGATTTTCGAGATACAAACATTGAAAATAGCCTCCATCTATTATATTTTGGAGAAATTGCGGAAAAAATTACGCATTTTGTCACATAGGGTAAAGGTTTACGAGATACTGAAAGACTGCTTTCTTCAGGTTCAACACGGGCGTTTCTCTTTTTAGCAACTTGACATCGCCTACTGAAGAATAGGTACACTTTTAACGGAGACCCTTAATGGCCCTCTACAATCCACTAGAGTTCGTCCACCCGTTCCCATTCCCAACGGTTTTAACTTCTGTCCAATGTCCGCTGCATTACGCCGTCTCTTATACTTCCTTTAACACTTACTTTCTCCTATGGAGGCTTTTATATATTGTTTATCGGTCAAGATTATTTAATTATTGGTATTTCACTATCCCGAAAACAGCCTCTAAGGCAGCAGCTACTATGCCTCATTAGCAGCTACTATGGTCTCTTAAGTGCTCACTTTTGTGCAATTTCAGGATACTTGGTAAAGGTAATACCGTAGCTAGTCCCGATATCCTCAAAAGTACATCCCAATCTGGAATTTGCATCAAAAGAAGACCCTTAAATCGTTCAGACATTATTAGCATTTAACAACATACTTGTTGGACGATTTCTGAAAAAAAATTATTATTTTCTTTTTTGTCATGGTGTACCATCCTCGAAACTTTCAAGTAGTCCGGAGGGTTTCTTCGATTCATTATAAAATACCCTTTCGCATATTATGCACATTGGTAGGTGCTTGTTTTATGGTGATTTTTGATAATGTAGGTAATGAAAGAACGAAAATTTGACATTTACGTATTTGATTTTTAAGGAAACTCCTATTTACAAAAATGAATAACAAAAACAATTCATTTTATGTGTAGATGCTATAATTTTAAAACGAGACTAAAATGATAATATTTTCATTTGCTTTGCTTGCTTGAGATAACCTGTATGCATACACACACCTGGGTTTTATTTTTTCTGAAACGGTAGTTTTCTTATACTTTTTTATATTTAGTTTTTCGGGTAAACTGAAAATGTAATAGAATGTATAGCATCGAGAAAGATTTCATTATCATTCCGTTTTTATGTTAACGCAATAACTTTACCACACCCTCATTTTACAGCCTGTAATACTCAGGCGTTTGTCCCAAAGACCAAGTTATTCTGATCGGCTTACCAAGATTGAATTTTTCTGACTGAATCGTCTTTCATTTTTCTTCTTTTGTATTTACAATGCTAGTTACGTTCGTATGTGTCCCTCTTTCGGTCTGTTTGTAAAGGTGAAATTTCCGTACTAGTCTTCCCCTTACATTTAGCCGCTCAGTTATTGAGGACCAGTGAAGATTAAGGAGGTTCCGCCGCGACCGTGTGAGTCAAAACAAACACTAAATTCCACTTTTTTTATATTTTGTCAAAAAAATCCTGCTTTCACTGATGCAATGCGTTACCTATATAAACCCAAAAGTAAGGTACAAAATATGCAGATTATTCCACGTGTGTATTTTAAATGAGCACTTTTTTCCAGCCATAGGAGCCGACTGCAGCGCCATTTCCTACGAATTACCGCATTTTGACTTCAATTACGGCATTAATTCTTCAATAACTAGAAAAATAAGGTGGTAAGATGCCTGTATTTTATTTTTATTCAATTTATCTGGTTCATTTCCTTCTGATAGACAGTTTTCCACGAAAATGGCATTTGTATTTTAGGGAAAAATAGAATTTTTCCCCGTGTTTCAATTATAGAATAAAATAGCGTGGAAAGGTATTATTTTGTTGTTCACATCAGATAGAGGACAACTTTTTATACGAGTAGACAGAATAAGAATCAAATGACATTTAAGTCATTTTACGGTGGAACCACCTTAAGGAAGCGTTGATGTCTGATGCGTGTCCCGGTTCAAGTGTAATAACTGGCCTTATTGATTTATTTCTTGTCATTTTGTTGAAGATGTTCAATCATCAATTGTGAAAATAGGATTTAAGCAGTCATAAATATTATTTACCAAACCGTTAAAAATCAGTAAGATAAAGTATGATCCATAAAATAAACAAAGAAAAAGTTGCGAAAAGCTGCCCCGGCCTCCCATATATATTTATGATTTCAAGTTAAGATCTCATTCGGGACCCAAGAAGAGTTTGGTCATGTGGAGCCCTCTCTAAACTTCCCTCTCGACGGCCCTTGAAGGAAGAAGAGTCTGTGGCGGTCCGAGGGATTTAGCTTGCCAAGAATGAATTTCCACGACAAATACAGTATATTTTGTTTAATCTCAAAACATTTTAAAATTCAAATCGTTTCTAAACGAAATACTATTTCAAGTACGCACCGTTTTTAAGAAGTTAATTTTATCTCCAAATTAGTAACTTTGTTTACGATAAATAATTTTATTTCTTTTTTTTACTTCTCGAAACACTCGAAAACGGCTAGCATTGACAAATTATATCGAGTTAATAGCACAAATGTCACAAACAAGCATTCTATCCCGGGACTCCGGCACTCATAGGGCAGCACGAAGGTCATTTATTCACAGAAACCTTTCTTCAATACAATGTAAATACCCATAAGGACCATTCTCCTTCATGCCCCAAATAGAGCACTAGAGGGGCCTGATTTCTTGGAATGGCCCGGCCCGTGATGTTACTCGCCCTCGTTATATGCCCTTTGATTGAATATGTGTTACTTCTCACTTAAAAACTTTACTCACTGAAGGAATGTTGAAAAAATTGGAAATAGTTTTACAATTCAAGTACTTCTTCCTTTTAAATAAAATAAAAAATGTCCCTTCAATGAACCTAAAAAAATACCCGCAGAAAATACACTTATAAAAAGGTTGTTTACGACGAAACATTAATGCATGCTTGCAATGTATACAATAACACATCTCAAGCTAAACCCATCTCCAGTTTTAATGATGAGAGCTCAGTTTGTTGTTTGATCCATACACCTCATTTTGCAAGAGTGAGATTTCAAAAATTTCAAGGTTGGCTTCATCCCCATGAAACTGATTCTATACTAAAGCATTCCTTCATAACTTCATTGAGGAGGAAAAATAATTTTTTAGGAGGAATAAGAAATAAACTGGTATTCATTAACGAAACCTAAACACGTGTAACACGAATGATTTAAAATAATATTTGTAATTTTCTGGGCAATCGAGACTGATATAGATATTTATTATCTACTCCTTCAGGTCACGGGTTGGCCTGGGCCAGTTATAATTTTTTTAATTGGGGCAGGCCCGACCGTTCAGCTTGTGGACTGAGACCATTTCCGGTATTCTATTCCTAAGTAAGATATTACGTAGAATCTGCATGTAAATACCATGTATCATTATGTCTCGATGAAAAAATCCCATATCACAAAAATGAACTAAGCATTTTATTTAGGGACCTAGAGTATAATATCTACTAGGGTTCAGCATTAAATATATTTCCAATTAAATTAAAAAACTAATTCTATATGTGAAATACGAGAGAGTAGGGGCAAGATTTTGAACCAACTATCAAAGTTTAATGAACAGATATCGGAAATGGATTGGCTATTTATGTTGATAAGATATATCTTCATCACAAAATGAAACACAATTTCAATTAATAGTAATAAAACGAAATCGATTTCACGCATTGATAAAAAATAACTAACCAAATACAGCCTAGGAAAGTTTGCAAAATGCGTTCGCTGGTAACTTAAAATCACCAAATTTAATAATCAGATGGTCTGATTTCTCTCGAAACTCACATTTTTTACTCAAACTCAAATAATTGTAGAAAATCTATTAGTAATAAAGTAGTGTCAACGACAAACCAAATGAAAATAATCTCGTTAATATATCGTTTCACTGTGTGAAAAAATACTGGAACAATTTTTTTATAAATACCATTCTAGGAACCCTATATTTCGAGTCTTTACCCTGTGAATGTCTGCGTGGAGAACAACGTGAAGTATATGTTGTTCTCCATAACAGAAAACAATTCTCCGCCGTGTGCGTGTTTACCCGTTCCAACGGAGGTAAAGGGTGCTTGCCAAAGACCATCGCCTGTGGTCACCGTTCGGTCAGAACTCTGCCTCCTACGCCCCCTTGCTTATTGTTGCTCCCCCTGGATTAAAGCACCACCCCCCAGTGGGCGGTAACGCCCACTTAAGGAACCACTACCACTCTAGAATTTCCCTGTGCCCTTCAAACAGTACGCTGTCTCACGATCAGATCCTTTTAATGTCATAAGGTCGATCGCTGTCGGCCCCGGTGGCGACGGAGTTAAGTCTTCGCTTGCTAAACTGAGGGTCGCGGGTTCGAGTCCCACCTGAGTGGACTTGTCACCACTCAGGACATGGGTGTTTGTGTTCGCCCATTGTTACATGTTAAAACACCCGAAGTAAAAGGCCGTAAGTGCTGTTTTCGGGGATACGGAAATAAATAAAATAAATAAATTGACCCCCTTAGCTATTTAAATTGCAAGATAAAGTTAGAAATTTTGTTCCTAGAGTTTGCTTCGCTTGAAAAATATATGGTTGCTTTCATCTAGTATCTATTTGGCGCACTGTTAAACCACCGCAGTGAGTGTTAGGTCATCAAACAAGAAAGAAGACGGAAAAGATACTGGAAGAGGGAGAGCACGAAAGTGAATTGTATGTCAACGGATAGCTTTTGTGTCTCGATCTGTTTTTCCATAGTCGCCATTAGTGCGTGGCCGTTTTCCGATTGTTTTTTAAACTACTCGTGTTCGATAGAGTGTATTCAACTCATCGCGACTGTAACTCACCGAAGGGTCGGATGGCTTCCTTTTGGGCGTCCCTTTAGCACCGCCACTGCCAGGCATGTCACCTGTCGTCTGTCCTCCGTGAGAGCGCAAGTTAGGGCCTTGGAGTGTTGCCAGCGCCTCCACGCGTCAGAGCGAGGCTAAGGCAGGGGCGGGTCGAGGCCTGCTCGCTCGCAAAATTTAAGGTAACTGCTTGCGTGTGGTTATCAGCTAGCTAGAATCAACTGCGCCGTTTGAACAAGAGAACGGTGTTGTTATTCTCCCTTCAGGAATAAAGGAGTTGAAAATAATCTCAGCTTTTCTCAGTTCACATCTATTTTTATCAGGTTGCTGTGCAACAAGACTATGCAACAATCACCATTCTCCGAACATTGATGATGGAAACTTATATATTTTCGTATATTTGTATATTAGCTTCAGTGTCTTCAATAGCATAAACACTACGGGCAATTTCTGATCGTTATCTAAAATACCATTAGAAATGGTAAAATTATTCTCTTTTTCATCGGTACCCCCAGCGTACAAGGTTCAGCTGCGATTGATCTTCGAATGAATTTCGCCACTGAACATGGCCATTGCCGTTCTTGCGTTTTCTTTGTGAGTTACAAACGGTAAAAGATAGTTCGTGAATATTACCACGGAAGCATCTTGCACCACGTTAAGCATCTCCTGGCTGCTTTAGTACCTTGTCTTCCCATCCCTTACGCGGCATTTTTTGTACCGAAGACTCGCCATCACCAGCCATCTCACGTAGGGGTTTCTCCTAAATTGCTTTAACTTGATAGCCGGCAGGCGTATTCTGCGGGCGTTTCACTACAGGGAGGAGCTCAAAGAGGTGTGCTGACACGACAAGATGCCCAACTTTATTCTACGCAGTGAAGTGACCTCGAGTCGTCTCGTCACCGCAAAATGTAATGAGTAAGGAAGAGATTGAACTGGCTTTGAGCGAGGGGCATCGCTGACCATTTTGTGAAAAGCAGTAAGTGTGTGAGTACTGGATCATCGTCATTGGTCATAAATCTAAAGCCTGGTTGCTGCAGCTCTCCACTCCACTCCCCTTTCAGCTAACCACTTCATTCCAAAATAACTCTTCAAGTAGACGTACTTCATAATTTGCGATAAATATTCTATCATTGGTCTTTCTCGGCAGTTCTCATTTATTTCTTCCCCTATTATTGTTTTCAAGAGCCTGTTTTGCCGCAAAGCGTGTCAAATAGTCTTCTCCTCTTCCTCTCAGAGTTTTCATTATATACATATATCGTGTTTCACCTTCGTAGGACTTCTTCATCAGAGACCCTCTCTATTGATTCAATCATCACCGTTAATTGATAGCAACCTATTTCCATGCTTATGCATGAACAAGAGCCGAAATAGAAAGGAGGAAGGAGGACATATGTGTATAAACTTGATGTTCTTACATTAGCCAGCCGAAGGAGCATTCACTCCCCGCGGCGTTTCCCTCACGAGTTCTCGCAGACACCGTCATTATGAGCGGAGGAGTCGTAAAGCGTTCAATCAATCGGACTCAGCCGGCAAAGAGGCGCAGTATCTTCCAAGAATGAACCTGCGCCGAAGGGATGAACGCGCAAATGAAAAATACCCTTTTAATTTACATAATTTTCCTAAATCAGGAGCAATATTTGATCCGATAAATGCATAGGTAATTGCGGGTAAAGTTTCTTTGTAAATGGCGTAAGAAATTATATTTGAGCGTCAACTCCTCATTCAAGGAATGTACGTCTTGCTCAAGGTGAAGGCAAACTAGATTTAAGGGGAAGTCGAGCTCCATCAGTAAGTCACTGTATTTGGACAGAGGCCAGCAGGGTGTTTGCTAATTTCAACAAGCTGTCATCGAGGCATGCAACACTGTGTTCTGTGAATCTCAGATACAACGAGAAGTAGAATGCGTACCTGTTACATTCCTTTTGGGCCAAGCCAACGCAACTTGGAAAAAGCACCAATAGGGTGGAGGAAAATCTAATCAGGAGGGGATGAACCCGCGACCCCAAGATTAGCTGGAAAAAACCTTCATGTACCCCGGCTCCGGCCGGAGGATGCATGAAGCTGCCCTAAAATTTTAAGCCATCAATAAAAACGATTCCAGTTCGTCATGGGAAATTTTTGAGCTTAAAACAAAATTATTACGTAAATGATATTGTGTGTTTCTGGCTTTAAGAAAAGCAATTATATTCCATAAGTGCCCACTGTAGTTCTGCTGTAAGAGATGGCATTACGTGGGCGCTTATTAACTTTCCTGAGAGAAATTGACTTTAACGGTGAGATATTACATATTCATATTGAGCAATGACAGATTTCATGTTCACCCTATCGGTATCTTAATTACTATGACGGCCATAAAAATTACTTCAAGTAGTGGAGTGTTATCTTAAGTTGCACAGGGATAATTGAGGTCATTCTATAACTTGAAAATACATTTCCTTTTAAAGGCTGCAAAAAATATTTATAAAAATGCCTATTGCATTCCGTTGGGAGTTATGAACGTATGAGTCCACGGGACGCTCCAATAAACTCTGATACGAGCTGAGTAAAAGCTGAGTAATTTGACTCGAATGCAGCATTCAAACTTAAAAACTCGCAGTCTTCCATGTGTGACATCTCATTCTCCAAATTCTCAATTTTATTTTTATAAGTGTATTTGGAAGAAAATCTTCAATCCTGCTTGATTTTATCCATGGTTTTCCTAGTGAAAACGATTTTTTGTAACGAAAACAAACTCATGTATTTCATCAAATTTGGCTCCCTAAATAGGTACTGTTTTTATTACCTACTTTCTAATCCCTGAGATAATTATTTTTATTCATCATAACCACCTCTGGAAGCAAGATTTCACACGCTAGAATGTTATATATCTGCAATCAAAAATTATTTGCAGCGCGTGTGATTTTTGTCCTCGGCAACAACTTTTTATGCTTACCTTTTGCATAATCAGGGAAAGTACTTTTCATCGATGTGGAATTGTCTGCTATATACGTCAGTGGCTAACAAAAAACATGCTTTCATATTGTAAATTTTACAAGAAAAAAGAAATATCCTGTTCTTTAATGAAACGTTTTTGGCGATAACTATAACTTTTTAGTGCTCATTGAAGAAATGTATTTGAAATATCATTTTAGGTCTTAATGGAATAATGTTATGGATAAGTTATATTTATGAAATTAACGTGGAATCCTCCATGACAGCATAAGGTTTTTAATGAATGATTTATAGAGCATAAAAATAACTCCAAGATTGTTCGTGGCAGATAAATAACTAAAAGTACTCAGTGGAAACTGAATGCCATTCATTTTCTGTTTTTAATTGGAAATGCATGCAAAGAAAATTCTTAACCACTCTTAATCCGGTGCTGGAGTTTCTTGCCATTTCAGTGCTAGCGCTTACCTATCAATTAGCCAATTAGTCGAGAATTCTGGCGAATGAAATCAATTCTGCCACAATATTGCAAAGCATTCTGCGGTTGGAAAACCTTCCAGCAGAGGAATGCGAGTGCCAATCAACAAATTGATTTGCAAAGCACGCGGCAGTGCAACGCCGAGAGCTGGGCCGGATAATTATGCTTTGCAGCATTTGGTGACGACAAAATTGTTTTTCACTGAATAATGACACTCTGCACTAATCAAGAAGGCGTGAAATTAAGTGATTATTTTTGTAAGTCCACGAACACCTCCGTGTGCGCACTCATGCATAATATAATACGTTGAAAATCATGGAAGAGATTTTTCACGCGAAATGAGTTTCTTGATCAACCATATGTTCCTGTTTTCCTCAAAACACTCATGTATATCTTATCATCCAGGATGAGGATGTGCGTGGGATAGAGGCTTTTGAAATTTAACTTCGAAGGGGAATGGAGAGGGTAATCTGGTTGATGAGGATGTCGAGAAACTGTTGAATGTGTTTGGTGAGAAAAGGAATTCGATGGTGGAGATTCAATAAAATAGAAAATAGTGGAAAGAGTTCATATTGTGAGTGAACGGGAAGTTGAGGGTGATAGAGTTGAGAACGCTTGTATAGTTCAGAGAAGAAGGAAAGAGAACAATAATTTTAGACTTCACAGGGGAAGAAAAAGAATATGATAACTGCAAGATAGACGCGATTGTGGAAAAGAAGAGGAAGTCGGCAGGAGGAAAATATAAATGTAACCCAGAATTCTGCCTGATCAAATCCAATCTTCTTCTCCTTTGGTAATTCTTCCCACTCAAATCACTTTCCAATATTGGTCAAATGAGGCTGAACACACATAAATGTATTAGTGTTACTTGAGCTCCAACCATTTTTAGAGCTGCTTGAGCTGGAACTTCACTTTCGCTTCCATGCATTCATGCCTTGCTTCATATACGCTCACCATTTATTATCACTCCTCATTTTCCTCCTCTTGAGGCATATTTACCCCTGACTTTCTCGGTCTGCCCTTTCCGTTTACAGTATTCCCTCCTCTGACATGAATCTGTATCATAATTTATTAGTATTTATCTCTTCTCTAAGCATGGCCAAACCAACTAAGCTTGCTCATGTCATATATGTCTATTAATGGAGCACCCAATCCATATTCTTTCATGGTTGATTCATTCCAAACCCTATCCCTCCTTTTAGTGCAAAGAGCTCTAAAGAACCTGAATTCACTCAACATTTAGGAATATTTGGCACAGCTAGGTTTTGCAGCCATACAATGAAGTCGGAAAGAGATCCCTTTTGAATACTGCAGTTTTCGCTTTCTTAGGTAAAAATTCATTCCTTCATATTCTCAATAAAATGCCTACTACATTTTAGCCAGCATTCACACGCCTCTTTGTATCCTCATCTATCCTTCCATCTTCAGAAATATTAGGCCAAGGTAAACAAAATTGTCTACTTGTTCAAGTATTTTATCCTTATCCGAACTATTCCTGTGTAAAACAACTGTTATCATTTATGACGCATTTATCCTCAATTTTATACTCCCCGCACCTAGCATAAGTTATCCAGCAGCTCCTTTAATTCTTGTGTGCTATAAGACAGCAACAGCATTCTCCCTGAGCAGTAGAACAAAGACATTTACATCTCCTTCCATTAAATAGGCATTATTACTGCATGCATATTACACACAATTATCCGTAAAAATATTGCATTGGCATTCATTATTCTTGCTGTATGACCGGTTATATTTCAACCCGGTAACCCAAACTCCAATTTATTTTCACACTTGTCTTATTTTTATGATTCATCGCCTTCATAACATACAATAACCACTCATACACCCCATCGTTCCTCGAGGCCTCTCGCAACTTATTTTTTCTATCACTCACTGAAGTGCAAAAAGCAATTCTTTTTGATCCACTCTGCACTCCCCAGATTTCGACAATTGTTAATCTTAATCACTCTTTCGATTAATACTTTCTTTACCAATTTTTCCTTTGCTCGGAATAATCATTGAACCAGTTTTTCTATAGTATTTACATATCGTTTTTCTATCCTTCCCTTTATATAATGGAACTATTATCGCATTCTTCCAATCCATTCAAACAAAAAAAGCTGTTTAACATAAACTATGAAACTCATATGAGTGGTTACTAAGTATGAACCTACATTTTTCGCAGTTGTAATAACGCGAATTTTACCGTTTTTACCCGTAAAACGCCAATTTTTGTCTATTAAAAAACACGATTTAAATACATTTGTCATTTTTCACCTTGATGTATTAATCAACTGCGATGAAAGATCGTCAGATGGCTGTGACAGGAGTCACAGCCTAAAGCTCCAGCTTTAGATTTATTTATCATCGGAACAAATATTCGTATATAATGAGGAAATATGTCTCAAGGATCATGAGTACGTCCATGTCCACATTGTGGATACGCGACTCCTTCAAGCCTTTGAAATATCATGGCGCACATCATTCCTCCTTTCGACTCGAAAGGAGGATGGATCAGTATGTGTAAGAGGTATCTGAGGTGAATGGAGCCCCTACGTAAGGAGACTTCCCTTTCCAGGTTTTATGCTCGAGTCACTGCCAGTATTCTCTTCATCATAAAAGACATCGTCTCCACTACCCTCCATGCTATTGGATGAACATAATTTCTCTTACCCATGCACAATACACTGTGGAGATTAAGTCTCAAGCTGTTTTGATTTCCTTCCCTAATGCAGTGATCGACGGTTTCTTTATCTTTGAAAGATTATTTAATCACGAGTACTCAACGTTACAATGTTGATGTCATTGCTCAGGTGCGCCATTAAATGTATAGCAATGTACAGCCATTTTATGCTTCGTATTTTTTTCAGGTCACCTTTGAAATCGTCAAGGACGTGGATTCCTCTTTGACGTAGCAATGGACCCGGGCACTTACCTCAGATTACACTCAGCCTATCATACATGGTTCACCATTCAGCCATCCTTTTTCCAACACAAGAAAGATTACCCCTGGTGATAGCATTTCCTTAGCTATTGTATGGTGACTTAAACAGACATAAGGGATCAGTTTTCGCTCTTCGGCTGTGGATTCAATCATTGTCGTGTTTCTGGTTTTGTCATATCCCGTGTAACTAATTCGGCTGGAAAAGTTTGATCGGCAGTTCCCATCTGCTGGTAGCTGTGCTTTTTACGTAAGTTTATAACACAACTTCTGTGCATAATTACCCGGATGACGCAATTCTTAAATTCGGCAAAGAAGAAAAAGTCCTTTTCTTCGCAACACCCTTCTACGCCAACCGATGCTTCCTCAGAGAACACTGAGTGGAATCTTAATTCTTTAGACACTTTTTTAGAATTCTTAACAATTCGCATTATATTTTATTGCCTGGTGGGAAAGCCCTTTCCGTTCTCAGGGTTTTCCGTCACAAAGTCATGGCGATTTTCGGTATTCAAATCTTCTTTTTCTTGGTCCTCTAAATACCTTCTTGATTGAATTAGCTCACCAAATTTTATATAAATTCCTCCATAATAATTGTACTGTTGCTTAATCACCATACTTCTTCGAAGCTTCAACATCGTTTTTCCCGCCTCTCGAGCCAAGTGTAATTAAAAGCCAGATTTATAATTCCGTTGAATAGGTAATTATGCAAACTTTGGAAGGAATTTGGAAGAAGCCTTTAGAAGAAGGAAGAAGAAGAATATTATCAATTTTCTTTGGTCTACCCATCATTATTTTAATAAAGGGTAAAGTTTGAGAGACCATTATTACAAAGAGACTGGATTAGGGCCACGGAGATAGCAAGACAGCACGTATGTGAAACAAATCCAGCGAGATAAAACGTACCTATGAGACATAGGGCGATGCAGATTTTCTAAACTCGGGGGACACTGCCATTTATACGCAAAAAATTATCAATTTGATAGGAAAACTCGTATATTTTTCAATCTTACAGTTGTTCAACCCGCCGCTACCCAGCGCAAGGGTTCAACCGATTCAAGATACGATTTTTTATGTGTAAAAAAAACCGTCCGTGTTGTAATCACACAATGTAAGAACCACTCAGGAATGAAAATTTCAATCCTTATGGCGAATGTTGACGCCTTCATAGTGATATGTACTGGCAAGCACATGGCTGCGCGTGACATGCAACGCCTGGCGCCATGCAAGTTGCGTCCTGTAGCAGTTTCACCTCCCTATTCCCGGACTCCGAGCATTGCAGAGCAGTCACTTGACCTCACAGTCGTATGCATGAGTAGGCACTGAGTCGTCCTTATAATAATCTATAAACTATAACTAGTTGTTGAGGTAAAACTTTAGATTGAGTCTACTTAAGCCATTTTCTACCACTCAGCATCATTTGTCTCCTAAAACTTCGTAAGGGAAAAAAATATATTGCCTTACCATAAAAATATATTAAGATTGCAATTTATTAAAACATCAGTTTCAGGAAAAACAAAAATACTTAAATCCTGGTTGGCATCATCAGGTTATCTCCTAAGACATTTTATGGATTTCCTTAGGTGCACAGCCTCTCAACTAAACCATAATATCGATCGCACTCTGACCGGAAAGGTCTCACAGCCAGGGAAAATTGTAAACCTCACATCAGGGCTAGACCTTGAATGCGGCGTGGTTAATTGAATCAAGTGTTAGTCAATACCTTGCAATGGCCAGGGTTTATAAAAAAATAATTGAGTGTACGAAGGTGAGTTAGAAAATAGTGAGGCCTGCGTAAAATAGATGAAATCACCATTTATAGCCCCATGCTGAAGAGGAATGAGACTTTTTGTGGATAACTTTGAAATAATATGGCAAGCTTGCTCTGAGGTGGATTCAGAAAGGTTACATTTACCTTATAATAAAGTTCTTATTCACCACAGAATTAACTTGAAAAACAGAAATTAGTCCGCCTTGACAGTTTTTATTCTTGAATGCTACATTATCGTTAAGCCTGTTTAGAGGGTAATTTACTGCTTTACCAATCTTTCTCATGTCCATCCCAGTTACCTAACCATCTTGGGAGTTTATCTTACCTTCTCATTTGTGCATCATATCTATCATACCTTATTGTTTATGCATTTTGCAGTGTTTTGATGGCTCAGTGAAGTGTTTCTCATGTTTGAAGGGTCTTATTCTATTCTTTCTACTATTATCTCATCTTAGAATGCACCTCTAACCTCAACTACAGGAAACAAATATTCATTAATTCATTAGAGTAATCTACCGGTTAGAGATAGGTTATGATGAAAGTCAGAGAATATCCAACGGACTCTTACACGTGCCGTGCCCTATCTACCTATAGTATTTCTTTCTTCATCTCAGCATAAGTCTTACCTTTCTTCATCCCGTCCATAAAACCTATTCTCTTTCTTCCCCTTCCACGCCTACCCAACATCCTTCCCTCTACCTTGGCCTTTAGCAAACCATCGCCCCTCATTACCACCTCCAGCCACCTACCCTGCCTTCCCCTAATCTCATCCACAAGTTTCCTCTCCTCACCCACCATGTCAAGCACTTCCTCGTTTGTCTTCCTTTCCGTCCAACGCACCTTCTCTATCCTCCTCCACACCCACATCTCGAAAGCCTTCAGCCTACTTTCGTCCTCCTTTCTCAATGTCCATGTTTCTGCCCCATATAACGCCACACTCCATATCAAGCCCTTCACTAGCCTCTTTTTTACATCCTTACTTAAGGTCCCCGTCATCAGCTCCCTTCTATAATTGAACGCTTCCTCCGCCTGCGCTATTCTCCTCCTAATGTATTTGCTACTATGTCATGTTTCTCCTAGCATACTACTCAAGTAATTAAATTGTTCTACTTGCTCCAATTTGTGACTTCCTGCTCTTATCACCAGCCTCTCTTTGTCCAAGAGAATCTCATTACATTTGTTTTCTTATGATTAATCTTCATCCCGTATTTCTCGCATTGCTTTTCCAATGCATTTACTAAAGTTTGCAATCCTTTCGATGACCAACTTTATCCGCTGGCCTCCTACTTTCTTTCCCGCATCTAGCTCATCCCATGCCTCTCTTACCAATTCCACAGCATAGATGTTAAAAAGCAAAGGCGACAACGGGCACCCTTGCCGCACCCCGTGACCTATAACTGCCCACCCTGATTCACCCTCAGGTACCCTCACCTGAGCCCTCTGCCCCATATATAAGTTTCGGATGAGTCTCCTATCACGCCAATCTATTCCTATTTTCCCCAATATCTGCATTAGTTTCTCCCAGTTTAATCTGTCAAACGCCTTTTCTAAATCCACAATGCAAGCGAAAGCATCCTGATTATCCTATATGTTTCTTTCTATAAGTGTCTTCAATACTGCTATCGCGTATCTGATGGCCCTTCCCTTCCTGAACCCAAATTGGTCATCGCCTAAATAGTAGTTTGCTCTGTTATCCGAACTTCTATTTATTATTCTAAGTGAAGCTTTTTCCGCGTGCGAAATTAAACTGATTTTTATATACTGCTCGCATTCTGAGGCTTTCTTCTTCTTCGGGATAGGAATTAATACTATTTTCACGAAATCCTCTGGCCATACTCCTTCCTCGTAGATCCTGCGAATAAGTCCGAAAAAGAAATCTCTCCCCTTACTACCTAGATTCGTCAGTAGATCCGACGATAGGTTATTGATTCGCACAGCTTTTCTACCCTTCATATTTCTTAATGCACTCTCTATTTCACAGTCAAATAACTCCGGTCCGAGGTTATCCTTATCTATTGTTTCTTCATCCTCTAGATTTGGACTCAAGGGTCTATTCTCGCAGTCATATAGCTCCTTTACGTATCCTCTCCACCTATCCTGGATATCTAACTGTTCGATTAATATCTTCCCTGTTTTGTCCTTAACCTTTTGTATCGTTTGCCCTCTCTTACCACCCGATTACATTTTCACCTTTTCGTACAAAGCACCCACTTCCCCCTCCTCCAGCAGCTTTTCCATTTCCTCGCGTTGTCCTTTCCACCAGTTTTCTTTTGCCCGATTGGTCACTCGCCGGAGTTTATTATTCAATTCCTTGTACTTCCTCTTGCCTACGTCGGTATTGACGTTTTTCCATATCCTTCTCTCCTCTATTTTCTTAAATATTTCTTCCGTAACCCACTGCTTCTTAGCCCTCTTCTTTTCCACCGTCCCTATTGTTTTCTCTGCGATTCCTGTTCTTATAATCTCCCTTCTTCTCTCTATTGTGTCCATTCGCTTTACTTCAACTATGTTCTTTTCTACCAGCACTTGGTATTCCATCCTTTTCAACTCTTTCAATGCTTCAAGGTTCCACCTCTTCAACTTTCTACCTTTACAAAGGCTTTTGAATCTAACTCCACGCTTCATCATCACCAGGCTATAATCGGAGTCCGCATCCGCCCCTGGATAGCTACGCGAGTTCTTTCCACTGTTCCTAAATCTCTACCTTACCATTTTATAATCAATTTGGTATCTCCCAGTGTAACTCGGCATTTTCCATGTGTACCTACGCCTGGGGTGATGTTTAAACCAAGTATTTGTCACTACTAATTTATTTCTTCTACAAAATTCAACTGCCTTTTCACCGCGGTCATTTCTTCTTCCTAGCCCAAACCGTCCGTCCGCTCTTCTAATCCGTCCCTCCCTTGCCCCACCACTGCATTCCATTCACCCATCACTATCAGGTTTTTCTTTCCCGGTACTTCTCTAATTATTTTTTCTACTTGCTCGTACACCTCTTCTACCTCTTCCTCCCTATGGTTGCTTGTTGGCATTTTTTCCTGGACCAGTACGAAATTCGTCGGGCGTGCTTTTATTTCTACCACTAGTATCTTGTCGCTCACCTGTTCAATGTTTACCACCCTAATCCCCAATTTTGTGTTCAGTACCATACCTACCCCACGTTGACTCTCATCTCCACCACTATAGATTACCCTGTAGTTATCACTCCAATAGTCCCCGCTATCCTTCCATCCTACCTCGCACAATCCCAAAGTATTTTTTTTCCTTTTTCCATTTCCCGTTTAATATTTTCAAGCTTCCCGCCCCTCATAATGGTTCTTACGTTCCAAGTTCCTATTTTTATCGCTGTTTTCCTCCTCCTCTTTCTCTTTTTCTTCTTCTTCTACCTCCTATCCCTTGTATCCACCGATGATGAGGCTGCTGTGCAAGGATTTCGTGTGATGAAAAATATATGTACCAAATATAGGTACCTGAAATCCTATTTTTTTTCTAATTGACAAATATTTTCCTTCTGTTCTTTTATTTTAATGGCAATATCATTAGCAAATTTGTTCAAAACATAAATTTACCGGAAAGATGTAAAGTGACACAGCTTTCTTAGAAAAATAACACCACTTTTGGGGAATTTCGCCAAAAAATATCCTCACCTCTTGTAGGTCCCTACTAATAAGTAACTTACGCCCAGTCTTCAACATTTTGCTTTATATCCCATATAAGCCTGCAGCATTCCCATTTTTCATTATTCTCACTGCCACTACGGCCTCATGCTCACTCTTATCGTTTTCCTTATTGACATTCTCGCGTACTATTTCGCAAGGCTCACCCTCTTAGTCTCCAGCATTTGTTAAAAATCTTCAAAGTACCGCTTCAAGCAGTGGTCACGTTCAGCAGACATGGTGAGTGACAGGTCGCTCACCGGTGACTGGTGAGCGCTTCTGCCGGGTGGACGCCCTTGTTCCCACCAACAGATCATGTGACTAGTACTTATCGTACGTATACATTTTAAAAATGGGCGCCAATAGTGTTAACTGGGCTTTGGCTTTTATGATTGCCAGTGAGGATGATTTCACGCCAAATGTATGCCGTGTAGAATGATGTGGTTCAATTTTAATGAGAAACTTCGCACTTAACTGGGTAGGTACATACATTACCGTTGCATGTAGATGGAAGAGTTATATTGTGGATTAAAGATTTTCTCAAAGATAGAACCCAGAGGGTTAAAGTGGGTGAAGAATGCTCTGAACTAGCCAAGGTAGCATCGGGTGTCCCTCAAGGCAGCGTCCTTGGACCTTTATTGTTCTTAATTTACCTAAACGACCTTCCAGGAATGATAAACTCTAGCATAAGACTTTTTGCAGACGACTGCATCATTTATCGAAGAATAGGTAATCTGAGCGACCATGAAGCCCTTCAGGACGATGTTAACAATTTGATGAGTTGGGTATCGTTAAATGGGATGGATATAAATGTACCAAAATGCAAGTATGTTAACTTTAGCAATAAAATTATTTCCACAAATAGAATATACGAATTCTCTGGCAATGCAATTCCGAAATCCGATAGCTGTAAGTATTTAGGTGTTCATTTGACCAATAATTTAGACTGGGAATTAAATGTGAATTGCATGACCAAAAAGGCGTTCAAAACGCTGCATTGGGTAATGAGAAACCTCAAAGGCAGCCGTAAGATTACAAAGAATATGGCCTATAAAACACTGGTTCACCCTATCTTAGAGTACGCTTCTCTTGTATGGGATCCACACAAAAAAGGTCAGGATATTAAATTGGAGAAAGTGCAAAGAAAAGCAGCCAGGTATGTGTTAGGAAGATATAAGAAAACGGAAAGTGTTGAGAAAATGATCCACGAACTAGGATGGGATAGCTTAAAGCAAAGGAGGAAAAGGAGCAGGCTATGTGGGATGTACAGAATAGTTACCGGGGAAAGAGCATGGGACGACCTAGGGAAGGAAATATTAAAGCCAAACTTTGTTGGAAAGAATGATCACCAATTTAAGATAAAGTGCCGATCACAAAGGACTAATGTTAAGAAGTTTTCATACCTAAATAGAACAATACTTGACTGGAACGATCTACCAGCAAGGGTTCTCGAACCCTTCCCAAAAAATGTAAATATATTTAAGAATAGGTCGAAAAAGGATGTTTTTATCATTTAATTGTAAGGTATTGTTAACCAGGGCGATGATGTATATTGTTCGTACCTTGTTTATCTATGTTACCACCGGGCCAATTGTCCACTTGTAACATTGTCAATATAATAATAATAATAATTACGATGAGAAAAAGGGCAAACCCCAGATGAACATCATAATTTAAACATCACACACCTATATAATCCTCCATAATATTCATAGACAAACCTGAACACAGTCTTTTGTGAATTTCTGCTATGTCAGTAATTTCAAAAATCATTCCATTATAAATATAAGTGTTTGTCATACGCTCTATGGGGGCGGCCATATTGGTTTATTACATGTTGAGCTCGGCCACCGGTACTTTATTCCCGGTGGAATAAATGACATCTTGTCCGTAACATGTTTATACACCGGTGAGTAACCATAGAGCAGTCAGCAGAAAGTTCTAAACGGTCACGCAACTGTTGTGTCTCCTGAACGCGACCAGCCCTTGACCTTGCATTCATCCCACTCTTCTCATCACTCTTTTCCTTTACTGCATTCATTTCCCGGCCCTCGCCTTGCTCTGCCCTTTTCTAGGCTGCACCGAAAAGGAATGCTATCGGGAGCGGCGTTTGCATCCCAAACATCACCCCGAATAGGACTGCGGGAAGCCCCGAGCATCTTACCCGACATGACCACGGCTCGCCCACGTGGACACGGCACCGCCTCACCTGTGACCCGGACGTCGATCCCCGCCTTGTGTAAACTCTCACCTCATTCACTTCTCGGCTGCAAGATGCGTGGGGGGAGAGGTTTGAGGGGGGCCACCTCCCAAGCCAAGGGAGGGAGGGAGGGGAGAGGGGATTGCTTGGACACATGGGCACTGTGT
Organism: Pyrrhosoma nymphula; assembly: GCA_963573305.1. Classification (NCBI taxonomy): domain Eukaryota; kingdom Metazoa; phylum Arthropoda; class Insecta; order Odonata; family Coenagrionidae; genus Pyrrhosoma; species Pyrrhosoma nymphula. Next base: position 76,428,295 of record OY754332.1, on the reverse strand, counting down.
AACTTTTATCCGGAGTCACTCCAAGCGGAGTGCACAGTGTGAAGTAAATACTTTCCCTGGGTCAGGATATGGACCCAGGGCACCTAGTTCACGCCAATCATATTATCCTGAGGAATTATATTGTTAAATAAGAGTGATTAAGACCAGAAGGGCACAGATAGTCACCAATGAAATAGTCCTGCAAAGAGTTGGAGAGGAAAGATGCTTCAAAAAACCCACTTCTAAGAGGAGAGACTTTTTGGACACATTCTGAGACACATGAGCATCTTGATGTGACAATGGGAGGTGAAGCAAATGTGAAGAATTACTCAGGAAGCCCATGGATAGAATGCATGGGGAGAAGGGAAGTAGAAATGAAGATGTACCAAAGCGGTTATCTCAGAGGAGAACAGAGTGGAGAGCTGCAGCAAACAAAATCTTCGGAATGCTCGTTTTTGGATAACTGATGATGCTTTCACCAATGAAGCTGGATCAACTGGTTTAAGGGTTTAACCACTCGGCACACATTGGGGGATTCTTGGTTCGAGTCCAGTCCGGGTGGATGATTTTGTTCGCTGTAGATGTCGCATGTTGGCAAAAGGGCGCACGCGGCCCTTCTCGAGGGGGGAGGGGGCGGAGGGGGTGGGGGCGTTCTCTTGGAACCGCGCGCGGCCCGCCGCCTCCGAGTGAATCGATCTGTCGGGGAGTGGGGGTGGGGGCGAGTGCTTGCTCCACCCCCCACCAGTTGGCGCGCGGGTGGCAGAGGGCGTCCGCAGCAGTCGTTTCTTCTCAAAGGGGGAAGGCTTTCAGGGGAATGCCTCGCCGTGGGGGCGGCCCCCTCCCACCTCCGTCCTCACCCTCGCCCGCCCCCCCCAAGCCTCCCTCCGCCTCCTTTGTGTGTGCCTCCTCCACACAATCCCGAATGCGGACAAAACTCTCGCGGCCGCTCTCATCTCGGACGCCCGGGACCGAAATGATGCTTTCACCCAGATGGGCTCCTCCTTCTCTCTCCCCGTTTATTTTCGGTGCGGTTTTAGTGAAGTGGCACGGAGTAATACGCCCTTAATTACCGCCATCCACCCCCCACCTACCCTCAGCCTTTTCCCATCTAGCTGTTCGGTAATGCTCGGTGCGGACGATTATTCATTCGAATACGCGAAAGTATATCCAACCGGCTGGGACGTTTTTTTCACGGCAAAAAAATACTGCCTCAAGGGAATTCGAGAAGTAAAAAATGGGAGACAACAGACCGCGGCGTAAAGCATTCATCTCGAAAATGCTTTGACGAGCCTTTCCTTCGTGCACACTCGTGCGATGCCTTTGTCCCCTCTCGCATCAACCCTCGAATTCGTGTCTACATGTTCACCCAATTTTTGCCGCGGATTTGTCGTGAATATTAATACACTGTGCCGAAGAGCTTTATTTTTTTACAATTTTTTTCCAGTTTTTTTCTCCTGTGATATTTGGTGAATGAATATTTATCCCCGGCGTGTTAAAATTGCTATTCAATTACGCCGTTATTCAGAACCAAACAAATAATCAATTACTTGAAAAGTCAGAAGAGAAGCACGCCCTTTCCATGTAAATAATATCTGTTAGTTTGTCAGGCTTTTAAAATGTTTTTTCACCCTATCGATTTAAGAATGTTACCGTTGTGGAATAAGATCCAACCGTTGTAATTACCTTGCATATTCATTTCACAGGCACTTGTGGAACTCATGCCGTGCCAAAACGTAAAGGTCACATCTGCGGTGTTAAATTATTTCCATGAAGAGCTTATTTTCCTTTTGACCCTGTAGTTTACCACTCACGCACGCGAATACTTCGTCTGGGTTTGACGATCAAAAGGGTACGCCGTCAGGATAGACCAAGTTTTCGGATGAGTTGGGTTGCGTTAGCGAGTATTTTAGTGCGTTAAAACCAGCGACTTCTCTAAGGCAGGTCCCCTTTGAGCATTTCTATGGGCAACATCAGGTAAGTAGGTATTGCTTTGATACTTGCGCGTTAGGATGTTGGGCACCGCCTACACTCACAGACCACTATTTTGCTGAAAGCAAAATGTGCGTTAGCAAATCTCATCCATATATGCGAAGTTAGATTTTGCAGTGTATCCAAAAATTTCGGACGGAGTATCTCGATGGCACAAAGACTGCCGCACGCTGTTCCCGGCCGGGGTCACCCAATCTACGCTTCGCCTTCGAACTCTCGCACTTGCCCGGGGATTCCCTCCGTGGCACAGGGTCAACCTCACTTTGTATCCTTGCTCTATGCGGAACGTTACCGAAATGAAGCATAATCATGTACGCCTTTCAAATATTTCTTCACGCCTCCTCAATGAGATGTCGCAGACTCTGACAGGTAACTAGTTATGTAGGGAGGGGGGAGAGGAGTGGGAAGAGGTAACTAGAAGTAACTGGGAAGGAAAGAGGATTTTTTAAATCTGTGTTTGTTCACGCCTCTGTTAGTTTTGTGAACGAGAACCGCAGAAGTAATACAAATCCTGGAAAACCGTGCTTTTTTGTCTACATTTTGTAGGTAAAAAGAAGTAGATACTTTGTAATTTTAGAAGAATGGTGCTTTTCCGACGAATCTGTTGAATTAGTGCTTCTCGGGTTTCCAGCCGGGTTCTACGATTGTCATTCGAACCGATTTCAGCGCTTAACCATTATTTACAATACGCCAGTGGCCTCTTTAAAATTTCCTGTGAACGCTGAAACCGATTGAGGTTAAAATCAATTGTGAGGAAAATTACTAAGTAACTACTCATTTTTACTATAAATTATTTCATCAAAAATAGCTCGTGGAAGATTTATTCTATTTTCATTGTAGGTAGTTGAGGTAGTTTTGTATCCACGCGGATGTATTTGTTAAAACGTCATCAGCATCTTGCACATAAGGCACCCGCTTCTTAATACTACCTCCTTCTTCAGCTCAGTATACGTCCTATCTCCCTTCATCCCTTCCACTAAGTCTATTCTCTCGCTCCCCGCTTACCCCACACCCTCCCCTCCACCGCGGTCTTCAGCCCTCCCCTCCCACCCACTCCATCCATCTGCCCAGCTTCCACCCGTTTCACTTTTCTCGACCACCCATTCCGCCGAGCAACCCTTCATTTGTTCTCTTCTCCGTTCACTGTGCCACCCCCCCCCCCCCCCACCGCATCCACGTCTCAGTCACACTCAGATATGTAAGCCCTCGAAACAAAAAACGGAAATTTCGGGAGAGGAAGTTTTTTTTCTCGAAATTTTCTCATCCTTAGAAAAAACGGACATTTGGGAGATTTTGAAAAATAAGTTGAAAACCAACATTTTTCGCTGATGAAGGTATGGATGTTCACTTTTACACACATTCATACCCATCATCTCATTCCCTTTTGAGGTAAGCAATGTCAAAGAACTAAGTTATTCCTAAAAGGAAACGGTTTTAGGCTTGATCTTGTGGAAGTTATCCACTATGAAAGAAATAAAGTAACTTAGTTAACTCCACTAATTATTTATCATCACGACCCAGGTTTCAGTACTTGGTGTCATCTTCAGGTGAAAATACGTTTTTCGTAAAATACGTAACCTAAAACGTATTTTCACCTGAGAATGACACCAAGTGTTGAAACCCGGGTCATGATGATAAATATCTAGTGGAGTTAACTAAGTTCTTTTGATTCTTCCGTTAGTTATTTCTGTTAGGCCTAGGAAACTGGCTCTGTGAACAGCGTCCTCCGTAGGTAATGTCATCTTCAAAAGATAAATATATTTATTCTTTACTATTATATTTGCATAAATTTATTGATTAAATTAACAATGATTTCAGTTTACAGGTGAACTCACACCAAGGATGACAACACTTTTCAAAGGAAGGGTGAAATGTAATGTATTTTCGCTAAATGCATTCAATTTTAATGGTATTCATTTTTCTTTGCTTAAAGATATTATAAATTACAACAATAACGTTGCTGAACAGATAAGAAAACTGCTGAGGCATCCAGAAAACTAGGCAAGATTTACTCATAGTCCGAATAGATTTTTTCTTCTCCATTGTCAGTCCCTTTAAGGTGGTTCCACCGTAAAATGACTTAAATGTCATTTTATTCATATTCTGTTTACTTGTAGAAAAAGATGTCCTCTATCTGATATGATCAACAAATTAATACCTTTCCAAATTATTTTATTCTGTAATTGAACTTGAAATTACATGGTGTTCAATGGGGGAATGAGAGAAACACGGGGAAAAATGGTATTTTTCCATAACATACAAATGCCATTTTAGTGGAAAACTGTCTCTTAAAAGGAAATAATGCAGAGAAATAGAATAAAAATAAAATACAGGCATCTTACCACCTTATTTTTCTAGTTATTGAAGAATTAATGCCGTAATTGAAGTCAAAATGCGGTAATTCGTAGGAAATGGCGCTGCAGTCGGCTCCTATGGCTGGAAAAAAGTGCTAATTTAAAATACATTTGTGGAATAATCTGCATATTTTGTATCTTACTTTTGGGTTGCTATAGGTAACGCATTGCATCACTGAAAGCAGGATTTTTTGGACAAAATATAAAAAATGTGGAATTTAGTATTTGTTTTGACTCACACAGTCGCGGCGGAACCTCCTTAATTGAATGCAAAAGAACCCAATCCGTACCTAACTGAGTCCATTCCCATAACATTACGAGATTTATATCGCATTTCATACATTTTCATCCGATAATAGCTGTTTTGTGAGAGTATAAGATTCTTTTGGGTCCATGCAGATATTGATGGTACTAAAGTAAGACCAGATTGTCTCACATGCTTCAGCAGAGAGGGAAATTGCAATGACATTTGCAGGTTTTCTGAATTCCTGGATATGCATGTTTAGTTACTTGAAAATTTCCTACTCTTTGGATAAATTATGCGTTCGTTATAATCCCAGTTCTAAGCACAATCCTTGGGTACTTATCAATTAAAATATTTCTGAATTTCCTATTTTTGTTTTCCAGTTCAGCATTTTTGGTTCAAAATGTTGACTTCATATGACTTTAATTATGAAAAATAAAAATAAATCCTGCAGCCTAGATTTTACATGTTATTCACGAATTATTTAGCTTTTTACGTATCCTCCATGCATTGCTCTTCGGTTTTAAGGCATGGGCTAAGGTGTAGTTGATCGAAGGGAAGTTGATAATGCTGAGTTCTTCCACACTTCTCCTTAAATAAGCAACTGATGGGAAAATTGTGGCTATGTTGCAATTAGGACTGCTTATAAGTCTGAAAACATTCTTCGAATATGCTAGGTTCGTTACCCGCTTCTTTATATGTCTGCATAAAACATTCATCGTTGCAATTTAATTCTGCTACACACAAAATGCTCACTTATAAACTGGAGCAAAGGTATCAGGGGGACAATTCTGTAATTGAGAACACCCAAGTCTAAAAATAGATTCGATTGGTTATGGGTAGGATTTCAAAACTTCGAGCGAAAAACAAATAAAAAAGGTAACATTGAAAAGTAACTAAATAGGGCGTTTCGGACATGTCGGTCGACTGTAACGTAGATCTTGATTTTTAATCTAATAACAATAGGCGCTTAAGTTGCATATTAGCCCCCCTAGAATAGAAGGCAGGATAAGGACCACTTTACACGAAGTACCCTTCTCGTCGCACCAGAGTAAAAGTCGGATTGTCAATGAAAATTTCCGCCACGTTCTGCCTGGAAGCCAGCATCTTAGTCACCGAACCACTTTGAACGTCACTGCATTACATTGTAATAAAATGATTATGAACTCTAAAGTGGTTAAATTTTTATAATATAAAGTAAGTACCTTATTAGTAAAATGAACATCCATGCGGTTCTCAGAAGTAGCTTAGCATCTCACACTTCCCAAAATTTAATGTATTACTACAGAGTACATTTTTTCATATAGTATTTGTTTCAACTAGATACGGTTTTTTTAATTGCTTAGTTGCAATTTAATTGCAACTAAATTATAATTTATGTGTTGCTTGCAGTGCCGTCATCTGCTATGGTATTCCTCCTAAAGAGTTATAAAGCTATTTTAACAATTACTCAACAAATATGTTATTATCTTTTTTTACAATGCTAAGAGTATTTTCCCTAAAATTTCCAATCTTTCTCAAAAGAACTTTTTTCCTGGCCTTCGCAATTTCCAGAAATACTACATCACCAGTCTCAACTGCAGCGTGTTCTCATTCCTTTTCCTCCTTTTCCAAAGCTTGTGCAACCCATATTACCACGCTCCACATCAGACTCGTCAGCAGGCCACCCTCCACATCCTGAAGTAATGGAAAATCATATGGAAAATCCGAGCATCAGTTCCCCTCTGTAAGTGAGTGCCACGTTGGCCAACGCTATTCCCTTCCTCATATTCTTGGTTTTTCGCCCATTTTCCTCTCAAATACTACCAGAACAGCTAAATTGTTTAAACTGTTCCAGTTTATGCCTTCCCATTTAATTCCTTTGATTTTCTTATAATAAATGTTTAATTTGTGTCATTAGCATTGATTTTTCAATGTATTTAGTAGCAACTGTTGTCCATAGACTAGCTACCCAAGTAAAGCCAGATTATCAGATAGTCAAGTGGCTTAATATGCTAGCTCCCTACTTTTTTTCGGCTTTTATTTCTTCCCAAGCCTCTCGCACTATTTCCTCGACTTGAATATTGGACAGCAAATGTGATTATGAGCAGCCCATCGGCTCACCATTTGGACTATTGCTGCTCTACCTGACTTAGCGTCCGATACTCGCAACATGCAATTTATGATATAAGTTCAAATTTCAAAGTCGTACGCTCCCTGCCCTTTTCCAAGGATGGCAACATATTCATTAATTTCTCCCAATTTCCTTTTTCAAATGGCTTATCGTAATCAAAGAAAATTTCTTGAAAATGTGGCTTCATTTTTGAAAAATCTATTTAATTAGCTTTACATCTCTTGTTCTTCTTGTAGGCTTTAAGCATGTTCATTGCCAATTCACTATCTTCTTCTTACATTACATTATTTCCATCTCTTCTTTTGTCATATACCATTCATTTTACCATCCATCTCTCAAAGTTCTCACTCTCCTGCGGTCTTCCAATTCTTTTTATGTGGTCATTCCACATCTTTCATCGCTTTTCACCCCATATGAGTACTAGTGTCATTTTGCATTAACCTTTTATACTCTAATAGGTAGGTACTGATTCGCCCTTTTCCTGTTCTTCCAAATATTTTCTGAGGTTCTTAATTTCCATTCTTTCTATTCAGCCATCTGTTTTTTGTTGTCACTCTAGGTTAATCTCACTCTTATGCCGTGAGTTATTTATGGTGTAACAATAATTTAATATTTTTTTTTTAATTTGCTATGTACTTATTTCTCCATAGCATATCGTCCGGGCACCTGATACTCGTTTAGTCTGACCTATATGAGTTTTCACTTCTTTTTAGAGCGTATTATATTATATACTATGCACGTAATTGCTGTAAGTTGCTCAATATTTTTATCATTGTTTACAATTTTCTAGAGGAGTTTGAGTCTACTGCTAACAATGTTTTTAAAATTAAATATCTTCATATAGTATTTTCTTTCGTTTTATTAAATTGGTATAACAGCCATCCTCAGTCTCAGCAATCAGCACTGCGTCATCAGCATGACGCAGTATATTAATTAGATTATGATGTAATTTAATTATATCCCATCTAGCCTTTTAGGCTGCCTATTATTTCATCCAGGGTAAGCGTGAATAGTCGTGGGCTAAGGGAATCCCCTTGTAGTATTCTTTTGTTGATGGCTGCAGGTGTGCCCATATCACCAATTGTTGTAACAGTTATGGTGTTTTCAGTGTACATATCTCTTATGGGACTGATAACTTTGACAGTGACGATTCTATTCATCATTATATTTAAATTCTCTTGTGGTTCTTCTTCATAAAAGGCCTTTGTTAAATCAACAAAATACAACTAAGCTTGTGGAATTCTAAAGATGTCTCTATTATTTGTCTTAAGACATTCGCATCGATGCATTATCTTTATCGTATTAAGCCTCTATGTTCCTCTGCTAAACTTATACAGCTCCTTACATTAATGGATAACATTTTTGCTGGAAGTATAACAACGCATTTATAAGCAAGAATATCTCTATATAATTTTCCAGGATTTTACTTCAATCTTCTTTTTAAAGACTATTATTAAGATACCATTTTTCCATTCTATTGATATGTATCCTTTTCTATGATTTTCATATTAAATATATTTTAATTAAAATTAGCGCAGAAACGTGCTTTCTTTAATAATTTAATGTTCGGGTATTTTAGATAATGGTTATTCTGCCTTCTATTCATTGGTATGAATTTGAATTCATTATTCGGCCTTTGGGATATCAAAAATCTAAAATTAAAGCTTTTTAAAGAGAAATATTTCGCTATCAGGTGACTTTTTTTAACGTGTCGTACACTAGTGTATATTGGAGACCTTCAATTAATGATTGAATGCAGAAAAAGATAAAATGAAGATTATTGGGCAACTGCAGATAAATCAAGTCAATTGGAGATAAATCTGCCTTGGTCATGGATTCTAATATGCAACTCAAAACCTATGGGTTCCAATTTCCCAGTCATCGCTCACTGAACAGGGATACACGGTTGAAATCATACTTGCAAAACATCACCAATGATCCAAATGTGTACCAAAAGTGTATTATCGATGCTATCTGTTAAACCAAAATTTTTCAAGAAACATTGAACTTCGTCCCTTCACTGGGGATATTGAAAACTGCCTTGTAGGCTCGTTACTTCAAATTGCAATGAATGAAAGGCCTTTAAGCTTCGCTTATAAAATGGACAGTTTCAAAACTGTGACCTCAAATCATGCTTTATGCATGCAAATATGCTTGCAAATATTACTTTACATAAATCGGATAAATGTTGGTTTAGTGTCTCTAATTTGTGAGCGTTCTTGGAGAGCACAATGAGCTCATTTTGGTTTCTCTTTTCCTTGTAGGAGTATTTTTGACCAGTGAATACCGCCAAAGCTAACAGGAAACAAATTTTGTCGCTGAATTGTTTAGCTAAGGCTTTATCTTTATCAAATATATTTTTAACTCTGAAATCAAATAAACTGAATTCGGCTGACAGGAGCATGCATACCCTCCACTCCTTTTCAATGCATTCCACGTATTTGCACGCTTGCGCAATTCCTAATATTCACCTTTCATTCTCTTGCCTACCTAAAGATATCAAAGGCAATGAAGTTGGAAACGGCTTCGGTCTTTGGCACTAAAGTACCTATAAAAGAGTCAATTGAATAATCACAGTGAGGAGAGAGAGTTTTGTAGATTCACGCCCAATGATGGAAAAACAGGTCAGTTACTAACACTTTGATGAAAATAATTAATCTGAGAAGCCTGGTAATAATAAACGCACGCATCAGAGATAATAGTAACTGATTGTTTATGAAGAGAAGTAATAATAGGTATATTGAGGAAATATGTAGAATTTGAATAAGGTGAACGAAATGATAACGAATGCAGTAAAATACGTGTTTCGACTGTACATAGCTAAGAAGTATGTGAGTTTAAGAGCCCTATGGGTCACTGATAACGAGTATCTAATTTCGCTCTGCTTCTATAGTACTGTTTTGAACAAATATGAATTAGAGAGTTAGAGGTCATGAGTTAGGTGCAGTAGTAGGATGCATAAATGAGCGAGGTAACTTGCAGGAGGACGGGGTTCAATCCTACAGACTGAAAGCTGACTTCCTCTGAATAACATGAGAGGTCAAAAGTTAGACACTCACGCTTGTTCTTGGATTTCGAAGGATGATTCTATGGGGACAGTAAATGCTGTAATAATAAAACAAGTCAATAATTATGTACATCGTGCCCGTTTGTTTGCAGATGACGGTTGAATTAATGCACTAATTCATTCTGAGATAAGCTTGCAAAAAGATGTTATATTTCGTCTACCTGATCAATTACACAGGGCTTTTTGTTTATATAAGTTTTCCATAAAAAGTGTCCACTTCCCGGAATGCATTTGTCCATGTGTTTACGAGAATCATTTGTAACATCTCTTTGCGTGCGGAATAAATTTGATAAGTAGTTCGAGCTTGGTCGAGTTTCAGAAATAATTTGGTTGGGTAGGTTTAAAATATAAGAATTACCCGACAAAAGGAGTGAAGTTCTTATGCTGGAGGTGCACTACCGTTGAGTATGGTTTTTGTTGTGAATACGCAAGTTCGAATATGTATCATTAGCGGTCATCAGTCCGACGATTGGTTTGGTGCAGCTCTCTTCTCCACTGTGAGTCATCTGCTTTTTTCTTCCATGATTGTTCATTTAGTGTTAGCATTAATATTTCTGCTTCATGCATCGAATATTTGGTCTTCTTCGTTAATGCTTCCCAGTTATTCCTCCTTCCAGCCTTATTTCCAGTCTCGTTCCAGCCTTCCAGACACTGTCAGAAGGCTGTTTTATCTCATGCCTCACAACAAACTCGTCTCTTCTTTTTGCAGCGTTTTCATTACACATTTTCTCCCAAACTTCGTACGAATTTTTCATTGGTGAATTTGGGCATCCATTCCTTCTCCATCATCTTTTGATTATACCACATTTACTTTTCTCTCAAGCTTCTTCTTTCTGCCACAGTTATCGTTCAGACATTAGAGGAATCTTACCGTATTATCATTTCATATCAGCGTTTCCTCCATTCATAACTTGTTTTGACCGTTGATTTACGACTTTCTCTTAGATTGCACACCTTTTCTGCTTGGGCTTCTCAACTCCTAATTTTATTCTTTCTTCTTCCATCACTCGTAATTCAACCTCCAGATTTGCAGGACTTTCTAATTCCTTTTTTGTTCTAAGCATTTTTTCATGCACAAATCACTGCTGATAAATTTAGAAAATATGAATTTTAATCTAATGAGAACAATGAATGGAAAGACTGACAGAGCTTAGTTTCTGCTCTCAAAACGCATGGTTAGGTAAAGAGTATGCAGCATACCTCTTTTTTGCCAGCTCTGTATTGAATGGTATTAAATGGTACCTCATAGTGGTTGTTATAGTACCCATTCTTTTTATCGAAGAAGTATCTATCAGTGACGCTAAATCAAATACCAGCTTAATTGCAGTTAAATCATTTCATTGCGTTAGGTGTACTTAAACGATTGTACGCACGTTTTGGAAGAACTTACCAAATAGTTTCTTAACATGTTTGTCGATGAATATCTGTTACTAATACCTCTTTTATTCTTAGCACTTGTTTTCCACGCATCCGTCCTCCAGTTTTCCTTTCTGTTGTCACCCGAATTTCCCACCCTCTTCCTTCCAACTCCTCGCCTGGCCGCGTTAGCCCTCCCGCTCCACCACCGACGTCAGCTTCCCTTAACCACATACAGACGTTGAGTGTACTCTCCCTCTGCTTGCTGATTCTTCGAATTACCCCAGATATTTCATTTATTCTTCCATCACACCTAGTACGTCTGCATCGGTCTTCATTCAAATTCTTTCTGCTTTTCATCTTCCTCCAATCCTTCCATATCCAACATTTCAATCTCTTCAAAGTATTGATTTGGGAGCCTTGCAACGCAACGCCTCTCTCCACTTTTAAGTCTCCGCTTTTTCTCATTCGTCACTGTTGACAGTCCATGACCATTTTCAATAGGAAATATTTCCCCTTGTAACGGATTTCTCCTTATTTTTGAGTTTTCTAGCAACTTACTTCCAAAATACCACACGGAAAATCTCTGTATAACATTCTTCAATTTATTTCCTCCCTCTTTGGTGTAGCTAACATTCACCGAATTTACCCTGATAATATTACTTTGTTTTTTTCTTTAAATTCTTCTGCCGGCTTACCTCACGCGATTTTCGTATGTAGGTAAACAAATTCTGCAATCACCTGACCGCAACGTTAGCCAACGTATAAATATCCGGAACTCTCAATCACCTCTCCACCAACTTTCATTCCTTCAGCAAAGGTCATCTCAAGCCTCTTCTCTTGGATATCCTCGGCGCTCACATTAATTAATAATGGCAATAAAGCATTGCTCATCGATACAAATTTTCCTCGCCTCGTAAAGGTCATGTCTGGGGAAACTCATGTACTGAAGTATTTTTTTCGGGGAATGTGGGATACGGCTCTCCTAACCCTGTGCTACATATCAGGCTTGTCTGAAGAGTCAAGTCCTAAGTCGCAGGGATGCTGCATTATAGCCGCCAAAAATAGTAGAACATATTTACCGACTTACGTTAAAATGCAAGAGTATGTATGAACTATTGCTTAAAAGTATGGAATAGTTTAATTAATAGCAATTAAATGAAAAGCCATGTGACGGCCTCAAGGATCGTCAAGATATTGAATATTCAAATGGCAGCTAAATAAATATTTGGGATATTTCATTTGAAAATAAGATAATTTAATGATCAAATCTACTGATTTATCAGGCAATAAAAAGGGGTAAAAATAATAAATAGCGTGACTTTGAATTAGGTGTTATAATATCAACTAAATAAAAAAAGTAGGACCGTTTCATATCATTAAAATAATGCATTTGAGTAACTATGATGGCAACTTACCAGGTAATCAACAAGAAAGTGATTACTTCAAAACCGACGGTATCATATTAATCCAATAAAAACTAGACTCTTTCCTAAAATTACAAGAATTACCATCAGCATTACCACTAATATAACGTATCAAATACGTGATCAGCAAGGAATAAAACTAAAAATCACTCAGGCTCGGACTGATTCTCATCATCATCAGTCTACGCCATTCTCCTCTCAGGTAATCTCTTAGTGCGTGCGTGTCTTCCTTTTGACGTCCTTCGTAATATACATATGATCCACGGTCTTCCTCGGTGATTCTTTCTCTTTGATTCCTCGTTTTTTCTGTCACGATAATGGTTGCTCCATGACTAACTTTCTCTATTTTTTCGGAAAATTTTCCACTTGAGTTGGCTTGTCAGAAAACAGTTTTGTTGGCTATTCTTCCAGTTTGTATAGTTCGAAGGCGATTCCTTTTTTCTGATAATCTTTTTCCTATTTTCTCTTCTTCTCCTTTAAATGTCTTTGTCGATAACCTGACATCCTTCTTTGGTTGATCACTCAGTGGGTTTTCCCTCTTCAATTCTTTTATAACAGTTAGGTTGGCAATTCTAGTTTCTGTTTCCTTCAATTTTTTCACCTCCACGTGATTCTTCATTTATCTCTCTAATTTCTTTAACTGAATAGAGGATATGAATTCCGGCGAGATGTGGTGGAAGTTTTCCATTATGGATAAATGAAAAAACGTAGTGAACTCCAAAGTGAATTTTATTGAGACGACCTATGTTTCGACACGTTGTACCATCTTCACCTGAAGATGACACAACGTGTCGAAACCTAGGTCGTCTCAATAAAATTCACTGTGGAGTTCACTACGTTTTTTCATTTATCCATCTTAAACTGAAGTTGAACTCTCATCATGATGAAATTGCGATCATATCTCATCTAAAGAAAGAGGCTATATATAAATTTATAAATCACTCCACCGATGGGATTCTGTTGCTAGAAAATGCAAAAATCAAGTGTACCATGGCACCATGACACCATTCCCTCTCATCTTCATCCCTCGTGGCGAAATAGATCGCAATCTCACAGCAGCCATCATCCTCTCATATCCCTGGGGGCAACGGAGAAATCACAGAAGCTGTCATGATAGATACATTTGAGTGAACTTAGCTTGATAATGATGTTTTTCCAGCAATGTTTAGAAATTCTATCGATCATAAATGGATGAACTATGAAGTCTTCCGGCAGACCTCGGAAGCCAATGCGGAATACATTCATTGCCTATTAGCTCTTTAGTCGCGCGCTGGACCTTAGTATATTTTTCACCGACTAGGGCACGACTAGTTTCCGGTATATTCATCTAAATAGTGATTAGCTGTGTATTAATTAGGCATTAACATGTGAACCTTTCAAAACTTTATGTACTATTTCCACAAAAGTGCGTCATAGACACGGACTGAGATTATGGTCAAAGGTAATGGCGCATTTAACAGAAATACAGCCAATCAGTAAACACGGCTGGGGAAGCGAATCACGTGACCGAAGACTCGAAGATGGTGGGTTTTGTTTAGCTAATATGATCTTGAAAACATGGTAAACATTTAATTTCTTACTTTGCTAACTCGTTATATTTCATCAAATTTAAGTATTTAAAGTATTGTTTTGCGTAGTCATATGAAATTATGCGTATTTTTTTCCGCCATGGTAACGCTGCTTTAATGTTTTAATTTACAGTACATAAAGGCGGAACTGGGTTTTTAACAACTCTGCTTATTTCCACATTATTTTTCATATGCTCGTTCCCTTCTTTGATTACTTAATTTCGAATATTTCGCGTGATTTTCATTGGGTGTTGAGTGTTTCATTTTTGTTTCTTAAGTAGAAACAGCAAGTCTTTCTTTTACATTCATTTCATAACATTTTTGCGGTCCTATGAATCCCGTTGACTATCGACACTGTAAAAGAAAAAGATGTATTAGTTAACTAGACAATTTTACGCGAAGCTTTACTTTCTTTGTGTATAAACATAGAAGCTGGTTGATGCTTTCTGTGTTTAAGTAAATAATTCAGCAGTGAGATTAGAATCTGCGTTTTCAATCTTCGAATAAATATTGGTGAGACTGCACTTCCAAGCAACTTTGGTCTTTTGAGTTAGCATTCCAAATGGTGAGGAATGTAAGGAACATCATCCGAAGTTTTGAATTTATGCCGTAGTACCTAACAAAAGTTATCTTAAAGTGTACCTTTACCTAATCTCCTTTGAAGTTGAGGATGATTATTATTATTATAATTTTGGTTTTCATTTGAGTGGAATAACAATAGCTTTTAACGGAAAATAGCAATCGTACGAGGTTCCTTTGTTTCACCTGCATAATTCACTTCTCATTGCATACATATGAATGTAATAACTGCTGCTTTCTCATCCTAACTTAATGGGTTGCAATTTATTGATAATACTTTCAGAAGATGTATACTTAAATAAGTAGTAAAGATTAATTTTTTCTTTAACTTCGTAATGTATCCAACAAGACGATTAAGAAGGTGCCAAGTGATTGCAGTGGCACATTCCTTTGACGTAAGTCTCGGGTTTTTCCTGAATAAAACGAGCACATTTGTCCTGGGATTATCATTAAGTTAGAGGACATACAATTTGTTTGCGTCATTCAGGTAATGCCAAAGTTTTCCTCATGAAGACATCATGGAAAATCATGCACTTTCATGTGCGAATTTTCCTTTCCCACCATAGCTCTTCCCTTTGCTCATTGTATTACGTACTTAACATTAATGGAGGTAATAAGCATACAAACATGGTCGTGCTCTGGAGAACCAAAATAGAATTAAAGCCGATGATTATCCTTGGCGAATGAAAAAGTGAAAGCGGGTGATTTAATTAATTTAATTTTTTAATCACACATTGGGAATGTGAACATCTAAGGTCCGCATTATACTGGGACACTTCTGGGACACGGGGCATTGAATCAAATTGAGCGAATTATACTCGTGGAAACTGGTGTCCGTTCCGACCACTGTGCCCCGACGGTGTCTTTGATTGGACGCTGACTGGGTAACCTCCTGTGTCCCGCGTCAGAAGCGAGGCATTGTGACCGTGTGCAGGGCACTTTCCAGCGTCACTGCTCGACCACGTTGCTCACTTTCCTCAGTGTGTGACTGCCTTCACCGAGCATTGAGGATGTTTTGTTCGTTCTATTTTGTTTTGTTTGGCGGTTCGCGATTGATGAGATGAGCGAAGTGAATTGAAGTGGGAGTGTGCTAGAGCAAGTATAATCAGCGATTGAAAGCTTGGATTGACAAATAGAAACGTTTAAAGGGTTTGTCTTCATTAGCACAATGTTCATAAAATTTCCCTGTGAGAATCTAAATTGAGTGAACTTATTCTTCTTTTCACTCTACGTCCTTTTGACTGATTTTTGAGTGAATTATGTAAAAGATGGGGGAAGCGTTGACTTCTGCTGTCTCTGCACATATTTTCCCCGGACAAAACGGGAGACACTCTGGCATACAGTGTCCAGAAGTATCATCGTATAATACGGACCTAAGGAATAAATACTAATGCGAGTCATTGTTAGGGGCCCAGGAAGAAATTGCCCGATATATGTATTTTTGAATATGATTATGGCGTGGTTGAATCTGCGGTCTACCTTGCTTTTTTTATATTTTTCGTGCGCTATCCGCAGCACACCGAAATGTGCGACGAGCCCCTTTCTTTCTCTCAACATTCTTTTGCCTCCCCTATCTCCCACCTCATCCCTGCTGCACAAGTCAGCAACTGCCCAACGTTCGCGGCAGCTATCGCGCAGCTCTTCATGACGTCGCCTAAATGGCGGCTGTCGCAGATTAATCGATTATGGTCGCATTTAAAGAGCTCAAGTAGCCCAATCTGTGAGAAATCGCCCTATCTGGAAAGCTATGTAGCTACCTGCTACATAGACGGCGTTGGAAACCTGTCATACAACGGAAGACTTAAGTTACTCGAGATGATACAAATTATCATCGAATAGAGGACGAATGTTTTCCATGAGTAACTGAAATTTCGCAAAACTTGACGATTTTCAAAAAGTGAATCTATGTTCATTTCTCCTTAAATCTGAACTCTTTCGTAATACATATTAGAGTTGCATTAGAAGAGAGGAGCAAATAAATATTAATGGTGTAGCATGGTAGGAGAAGAAATCTAAACACAGTAATAATCGCCAAACTTAATGTTTGAATAGCCCCGTAGCACACGTAATATTAATAATAATAATAATAGAATTTGTTGTTCACAGATTGTTACATCCGATTTGAACATATTAATTTGAACATATATATTTGAACATTTGAATATTGAGGTATTTCCTGGAGGAGTTGCCAACTTATGCTGGGGAAATTCGGAATGTTTGTTTTTACTCCGTATGAATTTTTTTAAAGTTTTTATTTGGTATTGAAAAAGTATAGTTCAATATTTAATACAAATGCACATAGTAAGAAGTAAAAGGACGGATCATTGGTGCAAAGTCAAACAGTTAGTATAAAAAGGACGCTCAAATGTTGAAAATCATAAAGTAAAACAGCCGTCAATTGACGATTCAAGGCACGATGGTTACACATCCTTGAAGAAACTTAAATTGAGACTCAGGGAAAACATATTTAGGAATCAAAACATGGCCTAAATGATTAAAAGTCCCAAAATCTGAAATTTGTTGCGCTCCATCCAAGTATAGAATTTTATCGAGAATATCATTTCAAAGTAGGATGTCGTTTATTATACATTTTACTCTACAATTGCGTTCAAAAATTCTCAAACCGTCAATTGACGGGCCTCGGTGAAGCTAGTGCATCTATTTCTGTGTTTCGGGAAAAGTTTTTTCAATCTATTTGGAATTGGATTGGCACTGAAATAGGTGGATGCCATTTTCTTGCATTTTACAGTGGTTTCGGATTATGCAAGGGGAAAAGTAACATTTAAAGCATCATTTTGGGTCTCCTTTCGTGCAAACATTCACGCAGGAAAAGTTGTTAGCATTCTCCCGTACTCGATCCTGTATCTATCTCTATCGCACCCGAGTATTTTGGTCAATTAAGTTACCTGTTTTTACTTTTTCCCCTGTGAATTTTCGCACGGACGTGCATTTGCGGGTGATGCCGTAAAGGAAATTTGAAATCACAGTATCCTAAAAAAAATGTTTCCCTTGTTTAATCTTATTCGTCGAATCTTCCAATGGAGTGGGGTTTTCCGACTACGACGAGATACTGATCTCGTCGTAGTTGGAAATAAATTCGGGTCATCTGTACCAATCCAGAAGTCGCAATTTTCCCTCTTCATTTCTTCTTGTTTGGATTAATTCCAATCCTAGTTATTCTGATTACCTAATTAGATTTTCTCTAATTAAAGTTTTGTACTTATTTGGCGGATCTTATTTTTGAATTTTTTTTTCATTTCTTAATCAACTCTTTCTCCAATGGGTCTCTAAACCTGTTGCTTGTTTCAAAGGCAGCCTTTATAATGTAAAGCAATATGCTGCTCGCCGATTTTTTTCTCGATGCATTCACCCACCACCAGTTGGCTCACCTAACTTTTTCCTGCGACCACTGCCCCGCATACTCTCCTTGTGCAGCGATTCAAATGAAAAACATCTCTTAAGCAATGCACTTATTTTACCTTTCTCATGGTGATGTTGCCTGTTTTATCGCTATTTTATGTTTTCAGTTTCTCACGATCTAGAAAGTCGCTCGTAAATTTATTATGACAAAATGAAAAGCCCTAATTTTATTACCAAAGCAAAAAGTTTTCCTAACCTTGAGCGAGTACTTAGCCATCTACTGTAGATGCCATATCTATTATAGTATGGCGTCATTTATTAATTGTCAGCTAGTACTCCCTGCGCTGTTTATTGTATAATAAATGTATTTTGATGTCAAAATGGGCTGGACAAAATCCTTTATGGCATAGCCGAAGTCATTTATAACCCTCCTTTTTACTGTTTGTCTGCATTGGATGCAAAGTCTCTAATCCAATAAGCTCCTCTCCCGTATATTCCAAAGTTAATTAGTCTTGTATCAGTGTACCTATCGTGGGGGAACTTGATAAGATTTTTCTAGCCCAAGTTAACTGTGAATTTTTTTCCTCGGAATCTTTTTCTTTCTTCATATGTTTTCCTCATCATCCATGAATTTCCTCCGGTGCGCTTGAAGTACACCTTAACTTCTCTGCGATCGTGGGGCAATTACACTTTACATCCTATGCTCTTTTCGTTAATTGAAGCATTTAATTCAATAGGAAGGTCTAGTACGCATAGAATATACTCCTCCTGCTACGGCTGAAGCCGCTCAAATAGGCCTTTCCTTGGTTTCATCCTTGGTTTCAGGCCAGTTGAGCTCTGACCGCTCGCTGAGTCTACGGCGTGCAGCCCCTTCAAAGTATCCCGTGACTTCTGACATGTCCAGCCAAATATTTTACGACGGATATTTTCTTTGCACGGAAACTTCCTCCCAAAAATGGACGCGCCATGAAGCACTTGTCACAAAAATATCCACTACTTCATCTTACGGCATTGATTCTCAGACACATCGGGGTCGTGACTTCTATCACTGCCCGTTTAGATTTCTTAACCAAAAATATAAATCTTTCAAATAACCTGTAAATTATCATTAACTTGCTATGCTCTTCTCTGGCGACCGGGGCTAAAGTATTGGTGATACGCATTGCAGTTCCACAAATCATTCGTAAATACCACGCAATGTTTTTTTTTTTTTAAGCTTTCCCGTGATTTAAACTTGTTTTCCTGATGCAATGAAAACTATTATGCGCGTCTTTTCCCCCTGATCAAATTTTTCTCAATATTGCATATGCATCCCATTCCGATATCTCGTGTGCGAGAAAATTCCATGTTTTGGAGCCTACAAAAACTGGATTGCATATAACAATATTAGTCTTTCATTGCTTCTTTTCTCTTGGATTCATACATTTATTTGCTTTCTTTGTCAGCTTTGTCCCTTAACACGGAGACTGTTTCATCCAATTTCTCTGCAAATCCAACACGTCTGCATTGACAAACTGTACATTTGGGGCAAACTAATACCCGCACGTCTCAATATAATTCCTAACCAACCTACCTCAAGAAGTCACATGTTTTGCTTTGTTAAAAATTAAATTTAAGCGCATTATTCCTACGTATTTCCGTCCAGCCATAGCTGAAATACATTTACTAAAAGGATAACGATAGCTTTATCATCATTTTACCAAATTGGTTTAGCTTCCAACACACCTTGTCACTGATTCTGCCATTCCAAATCCTTCACTACGTCGTGACTGCTGCTGGCAAACAAAGATAATAGCAGGAATATCTCTCTTGCCTCTCTAATTCCCTTGAATAATTCCTTACCTTTGAACCTTGTTATGTACCTATTAATTAACGTCAACCATTGCTCTCCGTCTAACGCCTTTTTGAAGTCCGCAAAGCGGGAAAAGAAAACCAACGGTCTAGATTGCTCGTACGGTGGTGTTGGCATTGCGGTGGTCATTATTGATTTGTGCATTACCTAGCACCATCATACTATTTATCTAGCGCCATTCCCATCCTAAAAGTGAAGCAAATCCTAGCTTTCAAGGTGTTTCCGCAACGCCTTATTCTTGAATTCATAACTCTTTGATATATTTTCTGCGTTGAAGCCGATGTAATGTAACATTAATCCTTAGCAGAGCTTATTTTGCCCTTTTCGGGGTGGGGACTATAATTTTCGCAACGAAGAATCGTGGCTAAGCTCCTTCAAAAATTATGTTCCACATGTCCCTAACACATTCTTTTTTTCTTCCTAGTCCTATTCTACTCTCTCCAATTTAGAAATCCTAAAACGCTTTTTGTAAGCATAAACGTTTAATAGTCACGGAGGAAAAATAGTTCCTCATTCGGATCTCACAGCGGAAACAAATATAGAGAAGGGGAAGCCTAAAAGAATGCAAACAAGAAGTAGAGCAACGTGGGATGTTGTAAAATTGAAACATTTTCTAGTTTACTTTTCAAAATTTCTTTTGCAACGTAGTAAACAAGAAAATGTGAAATTATAAATAGAAAGAATAAGTGTTGATGCATTAGGAGTTTTAGAAATAAGGTGGCTAACTCTGAGTGACTTTTGGACAGATGGCTATTGAATCATACGTAGTGGAACAGCACTAGATCAACATGAGATCGAAGGAGTCGGAATTATTCTCAATAAAAAACTGAAACTTTGGGTAAAAAGGTATGCTAACTACAATGATGTCTGCCAAAATTGAAAGTAGACCCAGAGGAAAAATTCATAGAAAACACAACCTACCTCTAACCGGTAGATTACTGTAATGAATGAATCAGGTGACATGAATGTTGGGAAAGAAAGGGAAAATAGGTAGTTGGGGACTTCGTATTGGGAATAGGAAATGACAGTGGAGATAAGCTTGTGGAATTTGTGGAAGAAAAGTTGCTTCGCGAACACCTTTTCAAACACCTTCCAAAAATAGATATGCATGGAAATTTCACGGTGTTATTAATAGATATCAGATCATTTTCATAAGTGTAAAGCAGAGGTTTAAAACCAAAGTCGAAGGTAAAGGCGCTGTTCCAGGATGTGACATAGAATGTGACCATGAATTGGTAATTATGTAAGTCAAAGTTCAAGGCATTTAAAAAGGGAAATAGATACAAATGGAATTAGCCACAACTTTAAGCGAAGATTTAACAAAAACCTTTCAAGCAGGAAACAGATGAATCGTTAAATACAATTGATTAAAATTTAGAATTGGAGATTTGGAAGGTGATTAAAGCAGCAGAAGAAACAAATTGGCAAGGAAATAAATTAGATAAGAACCGAGTGGATTACTTCTGACCTGTAAAAATGATGGAATATAGAACTAAGCAACAGACTCAAAGGCAAAGGAAGACCAAAAGGCGTAGAAGAACTTCAGAAACAGCATGTTTAGATAAGTGAGACTGGCAAGAGAAAAGTGCCTCAAAGACATCTGTGCCGGATTGGATTATGATACAATATGAATATGATACGAGTAAAGGAAATATAAATATTGGCTTACAAATCAGCAAAATATTTCTTTAAAAGAGCTAAAGCAGAAGTAGAGAAGTGATTGATGGAAATGAAAATATGTTGGATAGGGATGGAGAAAGTGCAAGGTGATGGAAACGGTACATAGGAAAACAGTATTTGTAGGAAAAACTGAGAGATAATACTACGCAGAAAAAAACGGAGGTAGATTCATCACATGGGTAAATCCATCTTAAGAGATGCGAGTGATTTGAGAGAAGCATTATTATTCCTCTCCCGTAGAAGCAAATTCCGAAAAACATTTTTTTTTCAGTCACGCACGCATATACACCAATGACTAATATCGTCCTTTATCGAATAGAACAAAAAGTGGAAGCCGCGCTTTAAGATGAGCAGTATGGTTTAGGAATGAATCAAGGAACTAGGAAGGTAAAATCTTCTCTAACTGTATGATTAACCCTTCCATTACAAAGAGGGTAAGTCCGTTACCCCAGTAATACTTTTTCTGTGTTTTCAAGTTAGAGATTTTAAAATATTTTCATGCGTCTCTGTGTTTGTTTTTTAAAGCCTAACGATTTTATTCCTATTACATTTTTTCATCGTATGTTCCTTGTACATGTGTTTTGTCAAATATAAATGTAAACATTGTTGGGGTTACTAAGCTATCCCTCATCGGTTGATTTGCTTTAGTTGTATATGAATAGGAACATTTCGCTACTCATCTTGAATTGAAATATATATATATATATATATATATTATTTATTTATTTATTTAATCAGTATCTCTTTCAGGGTTCTACTAATGGTATCACGTTCACGTATAATTGTGCTTCAATCCCAGGATGAAAAATTTGTACAAATACGTACATAATTTGTTCATGTTTTTATAATGATTTTTATTTTGCGCTCGACATCTTTGCTTGCAAATGTAGGTAAAATATTTTTGCTTACGTTGGATTTTGTAGATTAAAGAAGATATGAAAACCCGCGGAAACCGAATAAAAAATATTTATACTATATTTTATGCTTCCAATCTCTTCGCTTCTCGTGAATTTTTGAAATGATATGCAAAGTAAATAATCTGAAGCCCAGTAGGACATTTCAGAAACACAATGAAGAACACAAGTTGTTTCCAAAAATATTGGTGAAAACTTAACCCATACGTATACCCCGAAGACGGTGAAATTGGCCATGAAAAAATCATTTGACTTGACAGGGATTGCGAATGATGTTTTCATGGCGAATTTCATCGTCTTCGGTGTATATCTTCGAACCCTTGCGCGTGACTGCGTACCATGTCATTTGTGTAATCACAATGATTGGAAAATAATTAATTAACCCATAGAACTAAGATGTTTTTCCGGCATCATTTTTTAAATAGAAAAATAGATGGAAAAAGTGCTTCTGTGCCTGACGTGTGGTCAACCGATTCCATATTTTGAATTCTATTTTGACTGCCACTATGTCTAGGAATATGTTTCAGCTCATTGCTGCACCTCTAAATTTGATTACTCACAAACACGACCGAATTGAATCACAAACAAGGAAAATAAATTACAAGCTATCAGCAAGCTTATTTGATATGCTTTCAAATCTTGCATGTCCGATTATTCTCCCAATGAGTGTCTAAATACTGATACACGCCTGAATGGTTTATGTGACAAATGCCCCTTTAAAGTTTATATGAAATCTAAGCCTGGAAGATACGGAATGAAAACATGAATGTGCGCTGATGCAGATTCAGCATGTACCTGTAATATGCAAACATACACCTGTGTAGTTGAGAATAAGTGGGAGATAAATCAAGGGAAGGGTGTTGTAATTAAGCTTTGTGAACCCTATTATGGATCTGAAAGGGTTATCGCAGTGGACAATATTTTTATTTCCATCCCTTTGGTAACTGCCTTGCTAGAGAAAAACCGAACCCTTACATGTACCAACCCTACGAAGAGTTAAGAGGGAAACACCCAAATAGTTCTACTATCTCCTAAAAGGGGCATAAACACCTCTCGGCTTGTGTTCCTCGGGCCATAGCACTTGTATCATATACTCCAAGACGAAATGAAGCTGATATATTGCTATCAACCCAGAATCACGATAGATACATATACTAGGATTCCCTTTTGGGAAAACCAGAAGTTATCCATTTGTGCAATGAAACGAAAGTTAGACAAAGGTGATCAAATTGTAGACAAAGGAGATCAAATGACAGTAGAATATTCTATTTTCATTTGTTTGCTACAAACAAATATTGGCTATTTCGTTTGTTTATGGAGATACTTCAGATAGGTGCTATGAGCGCTCACATAATATGGACAAAAAAGGTGCCTTGGGATAAGAAAAACACAAAAAGATGGAACAAAAATATTTACTGCTTTGTATATTCTGAGCTGAGCTTACAACTGGCTTCACAATGTTTACAGCAGAGAGCATATAGCCCCGCGGCCTTAAACTTTGGTATTGTGCTGGAAATGGAAAGCTTAGGATTAAATGTAAATCGCCAAAACCTAGGTGCTACATCTGAAAAACCATTGCAAGGGAAGACTGGGAAACCAGGTGCACTTTGCAAAAGAGGCAAAGCCACAAAGACCGGAATCATGTGCGTGAAGAGACAAAAACCAGTGTAACATAATCACAGGAAACACAATTCTTTCTATAAGGGTTCCGAAAATGAATATATTCTAAAATTGTTGAAAACTTGCAACATGACTATATATTCTAATTAAATAGTATATTAAAAGTTTTTTAAAATTCGTACATAATTCAATCAGCAAACTCTTCAGTTTTCTTTATTTCGTATGAATTTGCCAATAAGGACATTTTTCAACACTTATTATCATGCATTTAAGATCATTTAATAGTATCGTTTTTTCATTATGAAATAAAAGAAACAGAGTAAAAAATAGTGTGTGGGAACCCTGTCACCCCATTAAAATACGTTGGTACGCAGAGCGTTAATAACACAGAAGTGAATGGAGGGAAATTAGACAGAATACGTAGCGTTCCTACTAATATATAACATTCTCTTGACAATGTAAAATGGGAAGAAAATATTTGAGTCTTTGAAAGAAGTAGGACTAGACTTTAGAGACCAACGGAACCTTTACGGGAACAAAACAGCTGTTATTAAAAAACAGAGAGGAAAACAAACACAACAAAAAGAAGTTGAGGTTTAGATATCTGTTCGTCCACTGGGCACTTCCAGGCATGACCTTTAATCGTTAGATAGAAGAGGCGCTTAAAGAGTCAAAGTAAAACTATGGACTGATGTTCCTCTATATGACTGTAAAATAGCTATGATTAGATATGCCAACAACACTGATGTCCTAGCTGAGTGCCAAGAAAACCTTGAGACCATGCTGATTAAACTGGATAATGCTCTGGGAGATGTATACAATATTGTCGTACCCCTGGGACAGGCCCAAAAAATAAATAAAAAACAAAATTAATGACTCGTGGCATTAAGCGACAAATTAAAATGCGAATTAATGTTGGCAACAAGCAAATTGTAAATGTGAACGCCTGCAATTATCTAAGAATTAAAATCACTAGAGATGGAAGGAGTTATGCCGAAGCAAGAAGTAGAATGTGCTTGCAGTAAAATGAAGAAAATATTAACTTTCAAAAGCGACAGCCCTGAAATTAGAAAGAGGTTCCTCAAAGCATACGTACGTGACCTAGTATATCTAAATGCATTGTGTCACGAACTGTGACCTAGCATATATAAATGCATTGTTAAGATATCAAGGGGGTGCTGTCGACAATGCTAGAGGGACATTTAAATGTGGAAAGACGGAGTAAAAGACCTATATACTATTGTAGAACATAAAATGTGGGATGCTGGGATTTGGAAGAGGTGAGAAGGAAGGAGATGGAGAATTGAGAGCGTCTATCGACCAAACTGCTGCACACCAATATTCGGATTGGCGATCAAAAAGGGAGAGAAAAATATAAATTTTAAAAAACACAATTAATCAAGGAAAATCATATTTCGCAGTCCGTTTGGACGGTAATTGCGATTGATAGAGCCATAATTCCAACGAACAAGCACTCGCAGGTCATGAAAATACCATACATAGTACAAGAAAGCACAATTCTTCCATCTACTAATTATATTTTTGCTTTTTACTGTAATTAAAATATTACGTTGATCTCCCATCGTTTTTCTGTTTCAAATTAGCTCTATCTAGGCTCTCAATTGTAGCAAATATCAGCCAGTGAAGGTCATATAATATACCTACCGACAATATACCTACCATTCTCAGAGTAGTGTATAAAAAATTCAATTAGAACAGAAATAGCGAACGAGTCAAATTAATCGAAATGTTCGAAGTTAATGAAGGACGCATTTATGCATGTTAGAGGATACTAATCTTTTAAGGAATTTACTTCCCACAAGATTGCTTTCTTTCTCTATTTGGTAATATTTTTCATTGTATGTTACCTATTTTCTGATAAAACTTTTCTAATACGTGTTCACTCTAACGCGTTTAACGTGATTTTTATGCAATGCTTAACAGAAGCCGTGTCCCATGTCCCACTTAGGGACCAAACACGCATGTTTTCTCTCCATAACAGCCGTAATTATAAAATCTGTTCAGCTATTAAAATATTCCTGCTATAAAAAGGTAATTTTTGCCTTGGTCATTTCTTGATCACAATCGTACTGTACTCTCCTGCCTCACTCCTATCAATTTCTTCACCCACCAATGGATTTTATTACCACATTGGCTAGTACCATCTTTCCACTGTGAAAGTTTCCAATTATATCTCATAGCTGCTCAAGAATAATCTCATTCCACATCATGGCCAAAAGTCCGATTGCATACATGATTGCGACAGGTTTGTGGTTGCAGCTAAAAATGTTGAATATCCCATGATCTCACCTAGGGATACAACAATACGTGTTTTATTTTTTTTATTTTTTATTTTTTTAATCATTTTATTTTTTATTTATTTTTTCCACGTCCCCGAAAACAGCACGAACGGCCTTTTACATCGGGTGTATAAACATGTAACAATGGACGAACGCAAACACCCATGTCCTGAGTAGTGAAAAATCCACTCAGGCGGGACTCGAACCCGCGACCCTCAGTTTAAGGTGGCGTAAGGTCGGGTAATCGTTAGTCATTGAGAAATTTAGTTACTTAAATTTTAATGCTGGTTTAAAATTTAAATAATAGGTCGTAGTTGTAATATATTCAGTAGGAATGACTTATGTCTTAGGTACATTCTGAAATATTGTCCTTTAAATTTACACATTGCCATAAAAATTTGCTTAGATGCAGACTTGATTCATTTCTTAAGTCATTTTTGCGAAATTAATTTTCCGAAAACAGTTACACCCGTGGCCATAGAATTTAAAATAAGTATTTCATTGAAGATGCGAATGCGAACTAGTATTAAAATATGTTTCTATAAATTATATTATCTTTCGTTTTTAATCCGGCAACAGCGTCCATTTTGTAACACTCTGCAACACGTGTCTCTGCTTAGCATGTCCCGTACTATCGTGTGCCACGTTGCCAACTGTACACCACATAGCCGCGCGCGACATTTGAAATTCTCGCATACATATATTTAAATCGTATTAACAAAAAGTTTCAGTCGATAGTATTAAATGATTTTTTCAGAATAGATTTTAATTTATTAGAGCTACATTATATCAGTTTTTGGTTGAAATCTGTTCAGTAGGAATGGAGAAAGTGCGTAATTTATCCTATTGGAGTGGAGAGCGCCATATGGCTCCATGTTAAAAGAATCTTAAATATCGCAAAAAGTATGTCGATGATCCCCCGTTTTTTCTTCGATATTCCATAGAATATCCAAAAAGGAACATATTTAGAAGTTTTTAAGAAAATCTGTTCACTTTGGTTTTTTAGACCAGCCACCTTAAGCAGGCAAGGACTTTACCCCGTCGCTACCGGGGCCGACTTGGTCATCATCGTCTTTTTAATTATTGAGCAGTCCTGAGGCCAGGTTATCTGTGAAGCTGGAGAACGAAGTAACTGGGGGCTTTAAATACCTGGACCTCAGTCCAAACTTCAGACCGGGAAACGGATTTTTAATCGATATGTTACCGCAAGAAATGGAACGGGAGTTTGGGACGTGAACCGGCTTAAGATTATTGGATTAATGTGTATGAAACACACATGTATTTTTGACATGGACCTCATTATAAGTACGTTGCGAGCTCTTAGGATCCGACCCTGGAACATTTAATTTTTGAAAAGAAGTGAATGCGAAAGTGCAATTGAAAGAACTGAGAGGGGTAAGAGTTAAAATTCCGGTCGAACATACTTGAGACTGACACAGACGATAAACTTGGACCCCCTCCCAATATCCACGGGTCAGACAAAAGCAGTTATGTATGAAAGATAAACTATCGAAGAGGTATGCAACGGAATTATTTTTTCCCGCAAACCCGGGCCATTAGCCAGCAAAGGCAACGCTGGGCGCCAAACCCTGAGTGTGAACTCGGCAAGGGTCCTCTCTTCCTCCCTTCGGCTAACCTCACTTCCCTCCTTTCGTCAAATGGTAGATGATGCGATTTCTCGTCATTCATTCAGAGTTTAAATTATATTACTATAAACATACTCTGTTGAAGGATTATTAAAAGAATAACATGTAGAATGTATTCCGTGACTTTTCAATTTTCGAGTTTCAGGTGCAAGAGGTGTCTTCTACATCTACATCTACATATTACCCCGCAAGCCGCCTCGATAAGCGTGTGGCGGGGGGTGTTAGGACACCAGCCGTTCACATATAAAATGGACACGCTCTAATGAAATTACGCCTAGCATTTATTATAGTCCCTTATTTTTCGGGGGAAAAACGAATTCCCATACCTATCCGTTCGGCAAAATATCTCTCTTAATTTATCGTTTCTGTCGGACCAGGAAATATAGTGGGGTTCTAATATGATGTTCTCCGTGTCGCTCTGAAAGATATCTATTCTCAATTGTTCAAGTAATCTAAGCCTAGCGCGCAGCCTCCGAGTCTCTAGCGGCTCCCAGCCTAATTCGTTTAACATCTGTGTAACGCTGTCTGTACGCCCGTAGCAGTTTTTGACGAATCGCGCAGCTTTCCTTTGTATTTTATTAAGTTCCCGGATTAGGTCTTTCTGCACCGGATCCCATATGCTCCCTGCTTATTCAAGGTGTGGCCGGACGAGTGCGAAATAGCACCTCTCTTTTACTTTTTCATCCGAAAATCTTCCCACAATACGCTTGACGAATCCTAGCTTCTTCAGAGCTCTGCCACAAATATTCCTTATATGTGTTCCCCACGATAGGTCCGAAGTTATCGTAACTCCTAGATACTTCACTTAATCTGTCGCCTTTATGTTAACATTAATTAGCAAATATGTTAGCATTAATTCCGGCAGTATTGAACAGGGAGTAGAAATTTGTCATACTCCATCGGTTGCTTACTCTTGAGACTGAGTGAGTTGTTTCCCTTCATTTCATCAGGACACCTACTCCCCCTTTAATCAAGTTGTAGAACGTCAAGATGTGTATCTAGCATCAATACATCCTGTCCCATGCATGGGTGATGACATTAGCACAGCTTTGTCCTTCTTAGGTATACATGAAACAAGAGCGGTATCATCTTGATATGCAAAGATACTGCTAGCAGGAGGTCTTAATTTGGCATTCAAAGACAAAGGTGGTATTTCATTTTTGTTTTTGCGGAGTGTACCATCCAGAGTTAAGCTGTGATTTTTTAGAAGTAATTCTGGGATAGTCTAACACGTACACCAGGTAAAATGTTGCGTCCCGTTGCGTCTTGTATGTGCTTCACTTTTTTTTCTCATTTGAACGATATCTTAGAGCATTAGTGTAATTAAACGCGCTATATCCTCAGATGTTGGAAAACCGTTAACTGTTTCCACCAGCTGCAGAGGTTAATAGCGGTGAAGATCGGCCTGACAGCGCCCTGATGAAGGACTGAAAGACATCCAGTGATCTTTTAATATCTCTGTAATTGTGGGGATCTGACTGAGAAGAGGTTTCTGCGTTCACCTGGCACACACAGAAGCATCTCATTGACAAACTTCTCTTTTCGTTAACTCTTTTTTCCTTCTGTTATCCCTCAGGAAGCTATTGTCTTATTGATTCACTGCGGTATCAGATATAAGGAAAACTTCTCTCCCAAATTACTGACTTTATTAACGCACCCTGACTGATATCTCTTCCCTTAGACCCTATTCAATCGCATTCCAAAAGAGAGAACTCATAATAATTTTTTGCGAATTCATCCGAACGGACTTGGAATATCAATGCTCTTCTTGGACCGTAGACATCTTTTCAGGTCGTCGAGCGAGGATCCCTTTCCCTCGGCGTACCTATTTCGCATTCATGGCTTAAAGGACCAAGTGAGGCGAGCTCTCAAGGTTACGGTGCCCTTATCCTCCACGATGACCTCTGATCTGTGGAGTTTTTCCCCTTCCACCACTCACGGATTTGAGAAGTCGGCCATCAGAGCCCCTTCCTCCGGGTGCGAATCGTATGAGCAGGGAGGATTCTGCCGGTACGGTTTTGGCTGAATCTCTACTCCTGGTGACCCCGCTGTCTTCTAAGAGTTTCCCTCCTGATACTCAAGGAAGTTATTCACACAGCCATGATAAACTTTAACTGTTAGCGCAATAAATTGCTTACGTTTTAATGGCTCTGTAATCATATCTATTTCAGACAAAACATTTATGACGACTTTTCGGAGACAATGTTTATACATGATGTAATTTATATATATACCTGATATAATCATGGAAGCTGTGTGGTAAGAACATTAATACAATCAATTTAAGAACAGGGACAAATTTGGATGACATTCTCAAGCTAAATAAGGGATTTGACTATCTTTGTCTCCCATAATCCAAATAATCTGTTTTTAATACCCTCCGTTTTAGACCTCTTCTACCTACTTTGTGATGCGAGTGACATCCTGAAATCCTGAGTCACCCATAATCTCAGCCCCATGACTAACCAAATAGATTAACTAATATTACTATTGTAACCTTATATTTCACGCGAGCGTGGTGGCTTAGTGGGTAGAGCTCTTAGCCACTGATCGTAGGGACCTGGGTTTAAATCCGGGTGAAGCCTTTGGACGCCCCCGAACTCCCCGCCTCGGAGTGCGAGGTGGCCCAGGGAAAGGAACTGACCCCCCTACCCTGAATGTGTGAAATTCACACGCCTGTAGCTTAATCCGGAGTGAGCTCTACTCTTTAATATCCAAACCTGAGTTGTATCACTGAGAGAGAGATATTTGACGAATATTTTTACAAACGAAAGGCATGCCATATTTTCCCTAAATATTTTTTTAGCCCTCCGAGCACAAAACAACTTGTATTGGTTGCACCTCTATGGAATAAATATTGACGTATATTTAGCTATTTCAGCAAATTTCATGATGGCTCGTCTAAGAAGAGTCTCATATCCACTTTGCTGCTTCACCCAGTATATAATTGGGACTCGAAGTGAAATGGCAATGATGAAATATTGTTCAAGCATATCACTCCCATCTTCTACGCTCTGCGAGCCTCCAAAAGCGAGCTGGGCCGCGATTGTTGCTTTAAAAAATTGTGCTTCACGTCCATTACAAGGGTGTCATATGGGGGTCACTGGAGACGAATGAGTTTAGCACCAGACTTAGGTTCTTAGATAAATTCAAATTCCACAAATATACGGCTGGAATTATAGTACTGCGATCTGTACGATCGGACCAAAATGGCATTTTGGAGGTAGACTCTCAATAATTGGATCCAGAAATTTTTCCTCTCCTAGCATTCACGAGCATATCATAAATAACGATTGATCTAAAAAATTCCATGAAGTATTTAGTTTTTCATCGATTATCCCTATTTTTCCCTTTTTTATTCCCCCTTTAATATGTATTGTTTATTAACCAAACCCATCTGCCAAGTGCTTTCAATTCGCTTTCAAGTTAATGTACACAGGTACCTGTAGAAATGTGGAATCATTTTGTCACCCGAAAGGTTACTCTTTTCCTCAGGTATGTTTGTGTACGAGGATGGAATCAATTTACATTGTACTAACCATGTACGGAAAAGGCAGAGGAGACACTTCATAAGAGTAGAACAAATAGGCGGGTTCGTTTCGAAATGAAAATTTTATTAATAAATTGGTGTCCAAGTCTAGACTCTCGTAAGGAAACACTCGCAAGCACAGGGTTGCTTTTGGTGCTGCGAGTGCGTGAACTAATCAGTGTTTGACCTTTATTCTTATGATGTTATATTATGCTTTTCCTGTTATACTGCATTTGACAGTATCATGATTTCCGTTCATCTTCGGGCAAAGGTCGATGAAATATGAAACCTGGACAAAGATATAACGTTGAGTGCCGTTTGAGGTTGCGCAATCTCATATTATTCGCCCAACACGTTGGGTATTTTATTGGCTTTTTTCAATCTTAAAATATCTATTCTTAACACTAGGACGGAATGGGTAATTTTTACCCATAAGACGAGTTCAAAATCAAATCTAAGTACTTATTTGTGCTTAGATTCTTTTAAACTTTTGTGACTTTGTCCATTTTTACTTATATTTTACTAACATGGAAAGAAAATTTCTTAATTGTTGTTGCTTAATGTTTTAATTTATATTATACCTAGAAGGATGGCTATGGGTAATTTTGTTACTCATAACTTCTCTCTGTATTGGAGTCAAGTTTTCTCACCTTTTTCTTCCCCTTTTGATCACTGATATTTACTTATACCAACTAAAATATATCAGCGCATATTTGGATCAGTACTTGAAGACTTTTTATTTCATTTGAATGCTATTCATCGATTGCAGAGCTCTTCTGGTTGCGGCTTGCCAAAATTACGGAAAATGTTTACTTTCAAATCGTCTTTGAATTTTACTTATAATTATTACTTTCAAATCGCCAGAGGAATAGAATTAGTATGATATGTCACTATCATTCTGCCGTATAATACGTTATTTTTGTTTTCATTATTGAAATATGTAGCGTAAAATATGAAAGCTTGATGATAGGAATGAGAGCAGCATTGCTTCCATTACCAGAACGAGAGGTTACAGCGGCCAGTGGTGCAACATTGGAAAAAAATAGTCCTTACCATCGCTTGTCAAATAGTTTTGACATCTCCCTAGTGATACGCCCGTTCCCTTAGACCTTTTTTGTCGCCAAAGTGTCAGCTCACTACTTCTCAAAGTCGTCTAGAGGATGCGCCGTGATCAAGTTGTAAAATCATTTCCGAATCCCCTATTCTTTAGCGGCAAGGGAAATAACTCCGTGGGGTGCAAAAGAGAAGAGGAAATGTGAATAAATTCTTCGCGGGTTTCCCACCAGGTGAGTTGTTCAGCCAAAGCCGACGTTTCAATGGCTAACTCTGCCATCGTCCTCAGGGCGTTGAGTGCCGGGTCAAAATTCGTCCGGGTTTATATATCTTCCGGCCGTGGGTCAGGTCGTTTCTGATTGGCCACCGTCGATCCTGTCGTTGTTTTTTCGCGCCGTCTTAATTATCCTGAGAACTGGTTTCCATGCATGGCTGATCGCGTATCCCGTATCGTGGTTGAAGTTTTTATCCGCCAACCTTATCTCAATAGCCTCTTTAGTCAACCGGTCCCAGTGTCCGCTTGATCTGCAAAGAAGAAGAGGAAAGACTTTTGGCTCGAATGAGAGCAGTACCTCTTAGGTAGTGGATTAGTGGGTACATTTTCCGACGCCGAAAAACTCGCCAAACCTTCCATATGCTTTATGTATGCCATCGGCTTCTTTTATCGCAGGTGGCCCTGTACTAGATCCCTACCGTACTGGCTGGCGGCGAGCGTCGTTTACGTACTCCTAAGACCGAGGGGTTTCTCCCGGAAAGGAATGCGGTTACGAGGAAGATAGCAGATGTGGATGAATAGCAAATAAAAACAGCAAGATAGAAGTGACGAATAGCAAAATAGGTAGAAAGAACTATATTCAAAGACTGGTAGAAAAAGTGGTGGGGTTGCCAATTGAAACGAAACCCTCATCTTCGCGGAAAACGCAGGCTACTACCCCAAATGTTCAGAAAAAGAAAACACTCAAATTTTGAAAAATTGCACAAACAACACTACCAATATGTTCTCAATGCAATAGAAGTGTTAGCGGAAACTGTGATGAAAAAATAACTACATGTGTAAGTTGTGCAAAAAAGTGATCTTACATCTTTCCAAATATATGTGCATGTATATGTTTGAGTATGGATGAGATTTTTATAGATATTTGATATTTGAAAAAAGTATCGTAAAATTATATTTATCAAATAAAAGGATATTTTGTTAAGGGAGAAAAAAGTGTCTTTTCGATGCTGGAAAACTTTATGGGTCAAAATGACCCCTGCCCGTCCTTCTAGGTAGTGCGGAACTCCCGTCCTCCTAGTGTTAAGAGAATAATCACCGATGT
Source organism: Pyrrhosoma nymphula (assembly GCA_963573305.1). Taxonomy (NCBI): domain Eukaryota; kingdom Metazoa; phylum Arthropoda; class Insecta; order Odonata; family Coenagrionidae; genus Pyrrhosoma; species Pyrrhosoma nymphula. The sequence continues at coordinate 76,394,346 of OY754332.1, read as the reverse complement.
TAACAGTAAGATTAACATTGCATTTAGTGTTTACTACCTAAGACATGGGCAACATTTCGAAGCCGTGTGAAGATGCGGCTTAGAATGACATCACAAATAACTTAAAAACATGGCTTTCTGGAAAAAAGACAATGGTAAATAAAACAAAAGAAATAATTTCAATACTGTCAAAACAAGTTAACTTCTTACCATTCATTCCCTATTCAAGCCTCGTGTAAGGTAAAAACCTGAGAATACTACATAGGTAAGCCTTGAAAAAAAACTACTGTTCATTAGACTGGTGGAGGGTAAAACTTATGATAAATGCGAAGGATATGTAATTTTGCCAATATGGCTGCTCTGAAAACAAGCAACAATTGTAAAAAGAACGAGGATAAATGGGCATATCTGTGAAATAGTCAATCCAGGTAACTAGGGTAAGAAAATATCCGCCGTTTTTTTAACTCAAGAAAGGCAGATATCGAATTGAACATGTATTTTGGACAATTTGAAGAAAGTATTGATTGATAAATAAAAAAATCTAACGAAAAATGGGTGATGTTAGTTTTTAAATATTATGAAGAGAAAATTATAATTCTGTTGTCGACTGAGAAAGGCTGCGGATTCCTCCAATGTCGCAGAAAGGAAGCTCGATGAATGCTTTTGGGAGAGGTAAAAGGACCTGATTTTGATTCTCACATAAGGGAGTTAATTGGTCTCCCATACAAAATCAGCTCACTTTGACCACACAGATAAAATAAGGTTGATACACACAGGAAATATGTATTCAAGCGAAACTTTCCTGTACGCGGGGGTGTGATGATAGAGGATTGCGTCCCACAATGTGAAAATACGCCCCTCTGGTGATTTTACAATAATAAAGACAACTTTGCGAGTATTTTTTATCCATAGTTTCTGCAGTACATTTTAATGAGTATAAAATGTTTAATAGTCAAGCAGATTGGTAGTTTCATGAATTCACATATTTTTCGCGCATTTTTTCCAATCATTACGATTGCATAAAGGTGGTGGTACGCAGTCGCATGCACGGGTGCAAAGATATAAACCAAAGAGGGTGAAATTTGCCACGAAAAAATCATTTGACTTCACCCCGGTCAAGTCAAATTATTTTTTCATGGCGAATTTCACCCTCTTTGGAGTATGTTTTACATAAAGCCGACTCTTACATTTATAGCTATTGCTCAATACCCGGAAATGCGAACGAAAATAACTTTTTGCCTCTCTAAATTGTAAATAATAGTGAATGCGAGTTTTAATAACTATTGTGCATCTTCCTTTAGACATAAAAAACAGTGAGTCTCGGAAAATAGTTAATTATTTTTGGTGTGGAGTCCAACACCACTACAATGAGTGTTTTTTCTTCTGCCAATCTTCCGTCTTCATGGCTCATATCGTTGATTCATTTACAACGCACTGTCGGGAAAATGATGCAGCTAGACTTCCATCTCTGAGTTCGTTTAAGATAATCAGGTTATCTTGCGAGAGAAACAGCTTTATTTTTTTATTTCTAGAGTCTTCAGTACCAATTCCAACTCGTCGCTGTGGACTCAATTTGAGAAACGAAAAAGGAGCACTTTGCAGCTCACGAGAGAAAATGGTCTAGCTTAAAGGTACGCTACGCTCGTCGCACCCAAGACATTCCACGTTTTATCCAACCAGGCTCGGGAAAGAGACTACGGAAAAATGAATACGCGTACCCGGGAGAAGACTGTGCTTACTGGGGGTTCTCAAATGATAAATAAAACATGATAAATCTCGATGACTGCTAACCGTTCTCTGATATATCTCGTCGATAACTGATTCAACTATGTCAATCTTTTTGATAGTTTATTTGCTACTCAATGGAAAGACAACGTTGCACGGAAATGCTTGTACCCGGCGTGATTTGTAGCCAAGACCCTGTGCACAATGTATCGCGCAACACAAGCAGGCACCACATCGGTAGACTTGATCGACCAATCGACTCATAGATACTTCACTGTCCACTTGTTGAAATACCATGGATAAAGCTGTAAAAAATCACGTAGTGGAAAACTGTTTGGCACAATACGGCACAGAAAATATTTCTAATTTAGACCCGGCTTTGGAATAATAATGGGAATTCATTTCGTCGTATTTTTCCTGGGTAAAACGAGTGGGTGCAGAGAATAACTGAATTTTAGTGATGACGTTTTCCAACCCATCTCGTGTAGCTTAAAAAATAACCAAATAAAAAGCGTGAAAAATCTCCATTTAATCTATGAATTATGTAACGATTGGTGAGTGCCTTTTAATTAGATTTTGATCATTCCAGGAAAAATTGGTGAAAATGGCCACCGAACGCAACCGTGCAAAAGTGAATCATACTCCTCGTTTGGGGAAGTTTCGCCGTAAACACTCATTTTTATACGTGCAAACGGTGACCAAAACAGAAGCAAATAAAATCAGCTTTATATTTCAGTATAAAATACTTAATATGTATGAAACATTTCTTTCTTTTGTTGAAAGTTAAAATCCTCGTGTCATATACCCCATCCCATGTTGCATGCCCTTACATTGGCTCATGGGGCACAACTTACAATTAGTGGTAAATTTAGTTAGAATAAATCAGTTCAAGCTTCAAATTCAAGGAATAATTTCATTTTGAAAAAAAGTATTGGGACATAAACACACCAACTCCAATGAATACAAAATTAAGTTTTATTTGTAATTTTATGTCTTAGTTGCCTCAAGTCATGTTAGAATTGTGGAGCTATCAAAAATCCAGTTATGCTCTGAATAATGGCAATCTTTTTACTTTATTTTTTTGTAATCTATAATTTATTTATAACCCAAAGAAAACGTGGCATAATGTGACCCTATATTTCCACTTCTCGTTTACAAATATAACTCGTACGTTTTAATTTAAACATTTGCGAATCGCGTATTCCATCTTCGTCTTTTCTCTTTACTCATATTATTCCATGGACAATTATTTTATTGATGTAAGAATATATCCCTGCAGACACATCACGTGGTGGCATTCATTTGAAACCTAATCTTCTGAAAATATTGAACAATAATTTTTGATTTTGAGAAATTCATGCCACATCTCGTAGGACTCATGAAGCTGAGCACTGGAGTTTACTCTTAATATGTGATAGGCAATCTAATGAATTTGGGTAGAATTTATCAATTAACATCTTCTCGGTGACGTGAATGCCACTAAATCCAGATTATATAGAATCCCAAGTGCTAGAGGGCACGGTGATGTATTCTACTCCACACCATGCTAAGAGGCACCATTCATTTACAACAATTAGTTGTTTATGTAGCTAGAAGAAATTGTGGACGAACCCCCTCCTCTGGCCACTTGTGGTAATCGAATCAAGGCACGGCACACACGTTTTAATGGACAGAAAAGTTTCGCTCCACTGTGATTGTTTTCTCTACACTGTTGTAGCAAGTGATCCCTCTCAATCAACAACTCTTTCCCTGGGTGAATATGAATCAATTAAGGTTTTATTCCACCGTGCCATGAAGGTATATTCCTAATTCCTTAAATTCCCATCGTTTTATCCCTAGTATTAATCTCTACATTCCTCGAGCAAAGCAATTCATGGAGCTCTAAGCCAAATGTGACCACCCGATGTTTTTATTCCTTTGAAAAATTCAAAAGCCAAAATGACCGTGATGCCCTTTCATTTTTCCAGATATTGTGATAATTGAACTTTTCGGATTGTTTTTGTTTCACAATTTGATTAAAACGACCCTTTTACTTTCAATACGAATGCCTTTTCTAGGTATTAAAATTGGATAAATCATTCCACATTCCTATTCCAGTGACATGGGCCGCCAAATTTTTAACCATAAAACACTTATTGCCATAATTTTTCCTTGCGAATAGCAACTTAATCACTCATGTTAAGTGGTCAGTAATACTTTAGGGTCTCCTACAAATACAGTGGTTAAGCGGGTCTTCCGCGCAAGGGCACCACCTTCCCCCGGTATTCGAGCGTCAGCTCATGACCGGGGTACGGAAGGCTGCGGGAATAGGGAAGGTAAAAAAGGAAAGGGAAGAAGGGTAAGGGAGAGGGAAAAGTCCGGCCTCAGAGTCATAATTAGACTAAGAGAACAAAACGGAACGCAAAACAACCTTTAATTTCTAGCGTTTGCTGTGGTGAAATCTATAAAAGACAACACCGATCGGCAGTCTGCCTAGCCAGACCCGCTAGATTCTCCTACAAATACATTGAGAGTCCGTTCTTTAACCCTTATTTATGGTGCATCATTTTTCATTGATACTAGTACCCTTCATCGTTGTAGTCTCAGTTAAAGCCGTATTACCCGGAGCCGTTTGGAATACTTCAGTCCGTATGATCATATCATTTTGAAACAATTCCATAATCAAATTCTTTGTTACTAACTGAGTTTACAGTATTTTTTTCTAGGCATGGTTAAATCAGTTTTAGCTAAAATATTTCCATTGTAGTATAAAACCAGTGAATAAAACATTGCCATGGTGGAGAATGATATTCACACAAAAGAGCAAAAGGAATTTGTGAAATAAAGATTCGGCGAGAGGGGCAATTTAATACTCGAGATAGTTATTAATTATTTCGAAGAATAAAATATATGCGGTTTGAAAGATGTTACAGGTGCCACTAAGTCTAAGAAGAAAATATTTTTTATACATTCGAGCTCTAATCATAGTCCTCTAATGCGCGAAGAGTGCCTGCTAACAAGGAGAGGAAGTGACTTTCACAAGGAATGGATCAAAATAAAGAAGAAGATGATTTCGGAGGCGTTCTATTGGCACCTTATGTATATAAACATTGGGAAATAGTTTATCTGGCACTTGAAGATTAAGGTATCTTCGCTATTGGAATACTCCCGTCCTGCGCCCCAGTTGCAAGGCTTGGTGCGGTAGGAGACTACAAATGGCATTCAACACGCCCCTGGCATCTCACGCCCCCTTGATTGGAACAAGTCCAGAATGCCTCGGGGAAAGCTTTTCGCCAAGAAACTTTCTTCTTATGGTTGCACTTCCACGTAATGAATGGGGGGGTTGATTTCAGAAGTGGTGCTGTCCTTCACGTCCATCTTGAAATATTTAACTTCTCACCCACAAAATGAGTACATGGAACGGATAAAAGAAAGCACGATGAAGTATGCGGAGAAGTGGATGAGGAGATATGAGCACCAAACCCAGGAGAGAAGAGCAGCTTGGATGGACCACGCTTAGAGAGAAAGCGTATTCTCATAGAATTGTAATGGGGCGTAAAATGGAAGGGGAGGCACCTCAGGGGACACCATACGGAACAAGCACATGTACCAAATCAAGTTGGCTGCAGGAGGGAAACCACTATCTGGGTTCAGAGGCGTCATCATTAAATAGGCAGCAATGGTAGATTGCAGGTATATTGTGATTCAAAAACTTATGATGGTCCTAAACCGTTTAGCAGGGAAACAAAATTTAGATATTTAACCTTTCCTAACCCAAGGGGGTATTTCAACTACTCGCCGTTTATGAATGTCATTCAACGTAATACTTCGGAAATTTAGTCTCATTCCAAGTAATCTATTCTCATACTTCAATCTTATAAAATGTATTCTACAAAATCAAAATGTATTCACAATTTCTTGAATACTTGGGAGTTAATTGATGAATTAGTTGGACAACCCCGCTTGGGCTGTCAAGTCCCAACTTTCCGTAACAAGTTCCACGATCTTGTGTAATGTTACATTTGAAATGAAATTTACGAAACCTTTGATTGGAACTTGGCTATATTTCTGGGAACATGGATGATGAAAACGCGATGCATATAAATACGCTGTGCACAGTGTTTTTCAGATGTAACCAACGTAATTGATGAATTTTAAACAAGTTATCATTACTAGCTTACTCGTTCAGCATCTTTCCGTTTGGGAAAAGTTGTTATTACACATTTCAGCGTGAGGACAATTCATCAATCATGTAATTCTTTTATTCGTAGCTTTCACTTCCAATGACGCCGGTGAGCATTACTTTTATGAAATTTTGAAGTTACTGCTGAGTGAGCAGTCTCGCAAAAGTCAGAGAAGGGTTAGGTAGCATTTCGGCTGCGTAGCTCCCACATTATAGTTTTTATTACCACAGAAAGTAGATAATATCCTATATTTCTATTTATTGTAACTTCATCGTGTCCCCAATAATTGGAATGCTGAGATCATGTCTCACTCTCACGAGATGGCTTATCTAACCTTTCAGAAGGACATAGATGTTCCTTTTACAGATGAGTGCAGTGGCTCAGATTAGAATGAAGGCAATGATGATTATCTTGGAGTATTACATACTATAGAAACTGAAGAGCTATACCGGGTAGAAGAAGGGAAGTACAGTATTGATAAATGAAGCATTTAAATCAGAATAGAAAAAAGAAAACTCAGATTTTGGGGAAAGATTTTCCGCTGTAAAGGATTCAAATAATGCACAAAAATAGTCACACAGTGAAGGATAATACTAAATATAAGGACTGAGAAAACAGAAATGAATTCTACTATTTAATATATGCGTTCTTTTTGTTTCTTTATGCGTACGTCATATATAAGTATCAAAAACTTCTTTATTCTGAAGAAGTTGTGTGTCAGATAGAGTATACGCATAATTCGCCTATGATTGCAATGCGATACTGGAATTAACCAATATCAAACATATAGTTGTTACCACACATATAGAGTTCGCTGTTTTCCTTAGCAATTGCCGCCATAAAACTTTATCGGTGCGTAATGCCCCTCAGTGACGTAAAGTGCGCTATAAAATCCTTTATAATTCATTTTATAGCGACGAAATATCAAGGAAAAGTTAAAAAAATTATTATAAGATTTTTGTAGTGAGCAAACCTACTGAGAGTGGAGTCGTAAGAAAAGTTGGAAGGCATGAGTATTGTGTTTAATTTATTAACCCCAGCAGCAGAAGAGCGGCTGGCATTATTCCGTGGCAAGTGTCCACTCCCTATGTACCTACAAAAAATCAATGCCAGATCGTTATGGAGGTAAAAAATAGTTTTCTCCCGGTGCCATTACTGCGTGAATTTAAAATTCAACTCTGTTCTTAGGGAAGCGCGGAAATTTAGGAGTATTGAATCAGTGGTAAGCGTTAGTCCTTGACTTGGTGAAACCATAGTTTGAAAAGATTAGAGAAATCACTGTTATAAACTTTGCGACCTAATTACCTCTTGCCGACCATATCTTAGTACAGCGTCTGATCCTATTTGCAACTATGGAGTTGGACGAAGTGAATACAACATTAGAGCTAATTCAAGTTAAAAGTCGGGATAAATGTTTCTTATTATTTTCCTCTACCGAAAATATTGATTTGATCCCATATGCACCAGTAAAAGAACGTAAAAGTGTGATTTTGCAGAGCACTGAGCAAGATGAATTACAATCAAATGGAGAGAATAGAGGAAGAAAACCAGAGATCATACATCAGATAGCAAAGTGAAAAAAGAATGAAGTCGCTGTTGACCCAGGACAAGATAACGTGAGAGTATGTTGCGAGAGTGCGATTGAGAGGAGGCAAGTGAAGCTGTAAATGGAGATAATTGAAACATCAGCGTTGAATGCTTCCATTGTTTAATTGGTTTCACAAACATCCTGACGGAAACATGTTGGCAAGCAGGAATAGGCGAAAATGTCATAATTCTTGCACTGTAGCTAGACTATATGACATCTTAAGGTAATCATGCAAAACACTTATGGCATGGCATAAATAAATATGATAATTAGTCATGTTCTCCTCCAGTTGTTTCCTGTCCAAAGGGAAGAGGATCGAAAAACGAGATTTGCTCTTTATGACTCAAAGATATCGGGCCGCTGTAATGTAGGAAATACATGGTAATAAGCAAGTGAGGAAATTTGTAGTAGCTGGATATATATTCAGAAGGTCCAAAGAAGTATATTTTCAGTTATTATTTTGATTCTCTAATTATTACAAAGAGAAAATTGCTTTCCTAATAAATGAAGAGACACAACCTAAATATATTATAGTGTTGGTGAAACTATGGTGTTGTGAATCAAAGGCACGAAAACATTATGGTATCGTATTGTTAGCGGCGAAAGCTGAATCCGTCGTAACGTGACGTCACGGCGGAGGGATACCTAAAAGCTGGGTTCACATGGGCGGGAAACGGCACGGAAAGCTGAAGATGGAAAATAATCTAGCCAATCGCAGGTCGTGGGCAAGCGAAGAGTCGGAGCTACGCGTGGCCGGCTCAATGGGCGGAAATAACATTTTTATATTTTCTGCCTTCCGCGAGCGAAATGTGACGTCTAAGAAAAATAAAGAGCTATATCCTCACTGTTCACGGGACCAAAGTTCAATAAATTCTCTAGACTTAGAATTCTATAAAACATGTATACTCTTTGCATTATATATGCATTTTTTACAATTTATGATATAATTCTAGTGATCTTCGAATAGTGACCTTTTTTATTCATTGGCAATCATTTATCTTACTAATTTATCTTACCTTCGACTTAATTCAAACGGGCGTAAATCTATTAAACATTCCAAGTTTGTTCTAATGAATAATGCTATGGCATTTTAAAATAGGTACTCATATCTAGATATTTTCAATGCTTCCGGAAAATAAATCAAATGTTTACTGTGAAATTTATTGAAAAAGTGTTGGAGATTGAAAGGAGTATTGAAAAAGATGAAATACTCATAATGGAATTAGTACTGTATTTTCATGTGAATTCATTTCTATGGGCATATGGATATGAATTTACTGTAATATTAAAGGCGAATTTTTATTGATCCTAACTTATGTATTATCAATATATCTTTCCAGCCATGCCTCTTAATTAAGGTTTAAAGCTTTAACATAAATTTGCCTGTAGCTGGTGATTTCATCCTTAGTATGCACAAAAGTCCTATTGTGGCATAACATATGTTGGGAAGTATAACATATTGTCATGAATAATTTTCAAATTCATTTATAGCGCAGGAATCAGGTGTTATTCTTCAGTAAATGATTCTGAATAATAATGCGCACACCAAACCGTCTTTCCGTTTTCCACCGTTCCATGTCCATGTTCCCACTCATCCGCTCGTCACGTCGTTTTCTGCCCATGTGAACCCAGCTTAACATAGGGACTTTTTGTCACAGCGGAATGGATGCCGTCTGGAAAGACGCACGGTCCCTCGGTGTACTAGCCTATTACGCCAATAGGTGTCACTATGAAAAGGCCCGAGACTCATTTCATCTTCACGATCGTCTTCTCGCTCCCTCCACAAATCTAACTACATGATTGACGACTCATGTTTTTAACTGGGTAAAATATAGATTCATTTCTAATTTAATGGCAAAACTCTGCCACATAATGGTGATTCTTAAACTGGAAAGTTTAGAAATTAAATGGGGTAGTTGATATGTCCCCTTGGGCAAAGGATGGCGATAAAAAGCTTGGGGAGTGAAGGGTTAATGCTTAAATCCATGAAGCATACCATTTCTGTTACAATTTTCCGGATTTCAAATTTCTGTTTTTGAACGACTCCGGCTCAAGTTTATCACCTTGCCAAATGTATTGATTCGGAATTATTTTTCGCATTTCGTATTTTTTGTTAGTTTTAATTGGCTTAGTTCAGCTCATTCTTGCTCGTTCTTGAGGAAGGATATCAAGAATAATACACACATAAACTTATTTTCTGTAATTTTCTTCTTCCCCTTTGATCTAACCTCTGTGCTTACTACAACATCGACGACGGTTTCCACGTCTGACCAAGTTACTATCTTAATTCATATCCTCTATGTAAGTAACCCCTCTCGCAATGTTTCAGTTGGTTTGTCTTAGATTCTACCATCGCATTCATATTCTTAGACATTCTCCTTAAAGACATTGTACACCTCTAGTCACGCTTCGTTCAGGACCTTCATGCACACTCCGCAGTTGGTGTTATCCATAGAGTTATTAAGGTATTGAACTATATACTCTAAGGTGTTATCCTCTTGAATTAGCTGAAGAAGTTGATGAAATGTGGTCAAGCGTCATACGTTCAGCTCCTCGATTAATGAGCCGAAAATTATTACACTCGTCCTCGTTACATTTTTTCTAAGTAATTAGATCCACCCGTGTAATTTGTTCCAAATATGGACACATTCAGTCAACAGTTCAAAGCATTCCTCCGTCAGTTTAAATTCGTGTAGTATAAGGCATTAAATGAACCATAGGCATCAACAGTCATCAAGGACTTCTTCATCGATTTTCTCTTCAACCGTTTGGTCTCTATCGCTTTTCTAAAACACAACATTTTTATCGCCTCCAATATTCTTTATTCTCCTGCTACTATCCTTCAAGTTTCACTCTCTTCTTCACTTTCTTCAAACCGGGAAGATGTAACATCACCACTAATAACAAGTCACCAGATTGTGAGGAGAGGAGTATGCATTTCCACTCAAGAAACAGATTTAGACTCCGCACCAGGTGCACGAACGGTTTCGTTACTCACGTAACTCGACCCCAATTGTTACTCCAGGAACGGAGTCTGTAGCCGTATTTTTACCGATTCCTCCAAAAGCATCGAGCAGAAAACTTATGGAGTACGAAAAGGTTTCAGTTCCCACGGGATCCTTGCGCAAACGCTTTTTCCAATCGTGTTTTCGCTTTGAACGAAGACCTTAGGGCAAAAGACTGGAATCTGAGCCAAGTACTAAACATTCACCAACCTTGATGTTATTATACAGAATTAAATCGGTCACAGTCTATGAATATTGCAGTTGCTAAGTTCAAAAATAAATATTCGGGTATTTGGACCTATCATTTTCCCTGGGGCATCCAAACATTTTACATTTCCGTATTTCTCGAACTAAATGGCTCAGTCCAAAAATCCTCCGGTTTTTTACCCTCCGGTGGGCGCACCAAATTCACTCCCACGAGTGGGCGCGCCGCGGCAATTTTACCGCAAAAATGAATTGCATTCCTATATTTAAGGGCAAGACAGTTTACTAATAAAAAGTCTGATTAATTTTTTACAGTTACATCTTTTATTTTTTGGCACTGAATGTACATTGTTAATCATCTTAGTTCATATCTTGGTCCTGTTCATCTTCCCATCTCATACATGTTGTCTCATGACGACAATGCCTCCTACATACATTATTTTTACATCACTGGCACACAATTTTTGACCTGCAATTTTTATGCCGCCTGCAAACATGGCATATTACTGGTTTAGGTGCTTCAGGAACCGGTTCCTTGTTCTTATACTTTCCTAAAATTTCTTTTATATCTTTAGTCAAACGTCACTCTCTTCGATGCCACACAGCTACTGAAGCGTCCGGTGGATAATTGATCCGAATATCGGAAATACTCCTTCCTATCATGAAAAATGAATACCTGGAGACATAGGCATTAAATACAAACGGTACCAAATGGAGAGCTCAGAAACTAAAATATGCGGCAATTTGCCGCGAGCGCATGTTAAACTTGTCATTCAATGCCTACTATTTTCATTTTATTTAGCTTACTACGTGAGGAAAAAGTGCAAACACTCTTGCACACACTATTTGTAGCACTGAGGATCAAGAAAATAATTTTCATTGCATTGCTTATGGCCAATATAAAATTTTATTAAACCGCCCAATCAATTAAAAGTCCGCACCAGCGAAAGTGCATTTCATCATAAAAATGCATATTGGCTTTTATAAAAATTGATGTGTGTTATTCAAAGCTTGAAAATTCCAAAACATTCGAAATTTCGGGTTAGATATTTGATCTTTCAGGCATACAAAAATGCCACAACATTCAAAGCTTAGGATTGAATATGTCCTGCATTAAATCTTGCTTTTTCCTCTGTCTGTGGAATCTTTTCCAATAATTTTTTACCCAAATATAAAGAAATAGCTAAATTTTCCATCGATGCTGTATGAAGCCACCGAACTTGATATTAGTGTATCAATGCGGGTATATAATGACGTGACACAAATTTATTCATGCAATAATTGCCCCTCTTATTACGGAAATTGCATTTTTTCTGTTCAAATTAATGAGATTAGGTAGGTATATAATATCGTTTATGAATTTTTGTTGGAGGACTAAATGTAATTTTCATAACAACTTTTTTAGTGAATGTGTAAGAATAGTGTTGAATAACCAAGAAATCGTTTGGGCAGGTAGAATTCTATTTTTCGTTCGTGCGCGTAGAAATTCAATGGCTCAGTTATGGACTCGGATGGGAATTGACTGAAATACCTAGAAATTATAATGCGCCTATTGCCACTTTACCAGAGTGTGGTTAGGATTTTTTTTGTCGTGCATACTAGGTTCCGTCACTTGCACTTAATAGAGTAATAAGCTCATTTCACTTTGATTCGAGATCTTCACCAACAGGAAATATTTTTCCTTTCCTAGAAGAAGGGAAATTCGCATGCTAAAAAGGAATTGACGATGGTATAGTGTGACTCATGCATCTTCATCTTCATTGGCAGGCGACCATGCCAAAATGACCGTATCAGAAATTCTAGCACTTAAAAAACTCGGATGACGATATCTACACTTCCTAATATTTTTAGAATATTGTGAGTTGCTACTTTTTAACTCCACCCTAGTTTTTTGCATTCATTGCAACATATTTATAATCCTGTAGTTTTCAACGGTAGGTAGACAAGATTGAAAAAAACACTTATTTATTTTCCGATCGATTCCGACGTCGGCAGCGTCCATTTCAAAGTACATTGTCAATGCACCTTTAAATTGATGTAGACGTCGAAGTCGATATGGAAATATATGTGTGGAATTGTACTAAGTCTAAGCTTAAAATAGTAAATTTTCACCAAGCAATGCGTACCTCCATCAATATAACCCTGCAGTTTTCAAATCATAAATTGCTTTAACCATTCTTGTTAATGGTAGCTGTGAATACTTTCCCGAAAAGTTCCAATTTTAATTATAATTAAATATATCTTGTTTAAATTCACAGATACAATTTAAATTTAGCATTTAACCTCGCTTATTCTAAGATTAATGGCGTATTTTGTATCGTGTGAATTATTGAGAAATTGGGTTTTTATGAACCCCTATTCGGTATTTGCGACTTCTTAAGTGTTTTACATTACTGTTCACCGTGGAATTTCCTGCGTAATTAATGATGATTTTGATGAGCGATGAAGAAGAGGTTCTTGCATAGTAAGAAAAGAGGTTGTTTAGAGGGTACTTAAAGGACGCTATAAACCCCCGAGACCATTACACTTAACGATGAATTCCAGGGGTTAAATGTTCCCTTTACACTTTTCTTCGGTGATTACGTTGCATTCGTCATCCATTGTTTGCATTACTAGTTCATACGCTTGTAACCATTTGCTCATGCGGGAACAAATGTGTCTTACGACAGCTATTGTTGAGGACTGAAAAATTTTTTCAACATCAATTTAAGTTCAAATTTCATCCTGCATAACTCTTGCTGGCAACATTTAAAAGAAATTGACTAAAAGACATACTTACTTCTTCTCCAGTATTGGGTAACATGGATAATGTTTACATAATATAATTTGCCGCGTTAAACGTTATTTTTCCATCTCTATTTCACCCATTTACTTCAAGTTATGAGCCTTGCTTATGATAAGAGTGACGCAATCTTTCGAGTTGTGTATCTACAGATTAGACCCTTCCAGATACGCGTATTGATTTCTTCGTATTTCAGTTAATCTAGGCCGTTGAATGCTTAAATAAGGTCATGGAAATCCTGACATTGAGACTACTGGATTCTGCTCGTACGATATCTTTTAAAGCTAATAAAACTATCTTGATATCAAAGTGACTGCGAATAAATTAATAAATGAAATTTCATTGATGTTTTATGACAAAAATGTACCTGTAATGGCTTGCGATGATATATTCCCGATTGAAAATTATCACAGTTATATCTTAAACTAAATAAAGTTGTATACTACCTTACGGTGTTGCAAAATATGGCTCCAAAATTACCTTTGGTTGAAGGTTTAATTCATAATATTCATCGCAAATTGAAGCAAAAGGTATCATCATTATTAATATTTTTTGCTTGCATATAAAATATTTTCCTTCGCATCTCGTTCTCCGTCAAAACGGTTGATGATTGAAGAATAATACTATTTTTTGTTCAATGTATCAATTGTTGAACAATTTGTGACAATATTCGTTAAAAAATAGCTATGTTGATCTGTAGGCTTTAGTTATTTTCGTTTTTAATAAAAAATAATGGACCGAGGATCTTCACATGATCGCTATTCTAATGCAATGCAAAAACTTAACTAACAAAAATTGCCTAATAGCTATCAACCATAAAGCATGTTGTCCATACAGAGTGAATAAGTGTAAACTAATAACAATCATATTACAATGTCTTTCTGTGATTACACCTCAATGTTAACCCAAATGCTTCAAGAAAACTAAACTGTTTACTCAAGTCAAACGTCTGAAGAATTGATTTTAGTGCGTCGATAAGTATTTGTAGAAGCACTTTAATAAGCATACGAATTTATTACCATTATGTGATCGATTTCAATGCATAATTGGAATAGGTGTATAGCTTCTTGGCAAACAAACCTAGGAACAAAAGGCGATGAAAACCGTCACCATGCTTCCTTGTGAAGGTATTTTGGCATGCAAAATTGTAATTCATGATAGATAATTAAAGATATGGTATATAGATACGGCTTATTGAAAGAGGGGGTTTTTGCATCAAAGTATCTCTCCGAGTTTCCTCCTTCACTTAAAAAAATACATTGCTGCACTGTTTTGTCCTGAATTGACCTCCATCGTTAACATTTAGAGCCCCATGTCGATCCAGTCGCACGCATTCTTTACTCCACGTTCATATTCCCAGATTATCCTTGATCAAACGGTCGCTTCTCTCGGTCCTCTCCCACTTCCTCAATCACTTCAAACGGTCACTTCCTCGTAGCATTGATCCGTTTTTAATTTCTTCCAATTTTTTACCAGCCGCGCCCTTTCTCGCATCTCTAATAAGAGTTACTCTTAGTCTCATACTGTTTCAATTTTAGACCTGTTATGCATGCTAACCTGGTTTTGTTTTGTGTTTGTATGTATACGTCTATTATTCATAATTATTCAGTCATATATATAGCCTTTTTCAATGAAGTAAGTAATACTGTGCGTGAACAATTTTCTAAATAAATATAAGATAAAATCACATAGGAAAAAGCCAGTATATGTGCTAAAAATGTAAAACATTCGAAATATTTATATTCAAAATGGTTATCCCTTAACAGCAATCTTTAAACTTAAAAATATGACAGATATTTAGGTCACCAAAAAATGTATTACATGAGAAATGTAGTAACGTAAAAGAGAAGTGTAACTATATATTTACGTTTCTGGGTTTAACACAGGAAAACTCATAATAATGCCAATGCTAATCTTATTTCGAATATCATTTTCAATGGCCATCATCGTAATGCCTATATATTGGAATATATTTCGGAGGCTTCACAAAATGCTTACTACGTTTACGCTGCGCAGTGTTGCAATTAATTCGTTAACCCTTTCAGTGATACAAATGGTGGGACAAGAGATAGGACCGGTTGTCCCAAAACTAAAACTCTTCGTTTATAAACAGTGTATGCTATTGTAAATATGGTTGACCTGTCATGTTTACATTGGATGACAGTATTGACAGAAAGGGAGGACGTATTTAAATTTAGCTGATTTGTCTTAGGGATTGCCTAGCTAAAATGAAGCTGCCCGATTTTCTGGGACTCCGATCTTTCTTGGAAACCACTGGCGGCTTGAAAGAGGAAGCTGCTCATCCCGGCCAAATTCTTCGATTGGAAACATGGTTTGGCTCTGTGAGCGAGTATTCAGTGCCTCATTCTCCAGCCTCTGAGACCGATGCGTCCGATGACCCAATTAGGTTGAAGAGCATTGGATCGATATTGCTCCAAATTTAATCATTCCGGCGATGAATTTTCTTCGTATCATCCTTCGAATGAAAGGCATTAGGTATTCACCGTTGTAACGAGTTATCACAATAGGTTTTTCTCTTTGTCTTGTCAGGGTCTACAAAATGCATTTTTCTCTTCGACTCTTTGTGAGAATTTTGTCATCGGTTATTCTCTCTATTTATTCCATTTTCATCATTTATCGATAGAACTACTTTCCATTGCTTCTATTCCTATTTGATCTGCACCATTTATCATGGAGACCGAAAATTGTTTAAAAACTAGAATTTTTTTATCTTTTAGCGTAACTTCACAAATTTTGCGCAATAACCAATAAGGGTGAATTATCTTTCATCTAAAACTGGTTTCATTTCCCTTTCCCAAGTCACCATTCTTCACTCTTCTGTTGTTGTTATTGTCCAGGTTTAACTGACATAGAAGAGCAAGCTCTAAAGCCCGTTTTACACGGGGCACGAAATTGCACAACTTCAAACTGCATGCTTTTCTCAATCGGGCGAGCAATCATTTTCGAATTAGACCATGGGCTATTTTGCCATCTCGTGTTCATGCATTCACGCATACGTTCTTGCAATCTACGGCTTTACACGATGCAATTTGAAATTCGCGTCCGTACGTATACATCAGATTGTGCAATTACGTGCCCCGTGTAAAACAGGCTTAGAAATGTGTGTTTAGGTCCCGGGGCCACGGCTCTCTAAAATCCTCGTTTGGCTGCGGCACTGACAAAACTGCCGTCCCCAAAGAGCCTTGGTTTCAGTGACTCGTCCGTCTGCGAGACCGTTCCGGAGGGGGTGCGGGCCCAGGGCAGTGGGGTCACAGGTGGGCGGGGGGGGGGGGTCAGCGGTGGCTAGAGGAAGGGATTTGTGAAGAGGACAGCTGACGTTTGAAACGCCTTCGGGCAAGAGGCACTGAGCAGTTGGGCGCGACCCACGGTACTTCTGAACGCGAGCATTGAACAACACAAATCCTTATCTCACGAGATTGCGTCTCTATCGAGGTGGAAGGACGTAAATGCGCAAAAAAGTTTAAAGGTTCGCTAAACCCACGCAAAGGTCACGGAGGTATTAATTCCACACAAAAGATTTCATGAAATACTCGGAGAACTTGCACAGGATCATAAACCACGCATGAGTCAGGAGCCAAAATGGCTCACTTTGGCATTAATAATATACTTGAAGTTTTTGGGCTTAAGATCTGCTCTGTATAAGCTCCCACCCATTACTCTGTTAATCACTGAGGGAAGAGTGAGCGATGATTTTTTCTCCAAAATGATAATATCACAGAGAAGAATATAACGATTTCGTATAGAAAAAGGGTCAGAGAAATTGTATATGAAAACCCAATATTTTTTTAGTTTTTAATCAATTGCTTATGGATTTGCATCCTATTTTTTCCTGAATATGGATTTATGGATGAAAGATTGCAATTTTATCTGCCAGTGCTCCATTAAATTTCTCTTTTGTTATTAACTTCATGCAATTGGATAATTTGGTACATAATAATACTACGATGTCTCTATCTCTGGCGCGTCTTAATCTGAGTGTCGTTTGATTGGCTGAACGTTCGCCTTATCAAAAATGGTGAATATAAAATACCAGAATTTCTAGGAGAAGATATATACTTACGTATTACTTGGTGGGGCTACGTAGGCGCCTTGAAACCCAATAAGTCTCCCTAACACATTCATTAGGTTTTTTCGGGCCGCGTTATCCTAATATATGTATATGAACATCCATGCTCTGAGCGTTGGGTATCCCACCTCAGTGAAACTCGAATCCATCACCCCAGAATCAGTAGACGAGGACTCTACCCTGCAGCTACGTCTCATACGACTCTTCATTAGCTCATATACATTGGAGTCAATTCGTTTATTGTTTGCTCTCCTCTTGGGCCCAGTAAATACTTACTTCGTATCCAAAGTGGAGTTACGCCACTCATAATGAATCGAGGCATATTGTTTTAGGTATCAATGAATCGTAAACGAAATCCCATGCATTTTTAGAATTTGTAATCCTTTGGCATGTTGAATTTCAAAGATAATTGTTGATGGAAGCCCAAATATTTCATATCGCAGTCTAGGGTCACTTTTGAGCTGGCATTCAAATAAAGTATTACTTCATTCAGAAGCCCAAATGTGTCGAGTCCTTCAAAAGAGAAGAAATATTTAAAACAGTTTTACCTTTAGGTTTTTTCAGGACTGAGGTTCAGACTAATGTACCTACAGACATCCAGTATCTTCTTCAATTGAGACATTTACAACTGCCAAATGATGTGGAGAAGATACATAGTTAAGGTTGACTTTATCAACATTTTTTTCCGTTCGATTGCCCAAATGTTTGTGATATTATTTTAAAGTTACTCGTTAATTTATAACCTAAGCACATGAATACAAACTTCCGCGACCGTTACAAAATTCACTTAGGACATTCATTTTCTATTTCCTAAAATTTAGCAAAACCCGCGCACTTTCCCTCCAATCTCACCCTACCTGAAGCTTTCCGTGTAACTAAAGCTTAGAACAGCTCTCCAAATCTTAGTGATATGAGACCGGAGGCTATCTGATGCCAATGTTTGAGTTCATGGGGTTAAAAAAATCTGGGAATGCATAGCAGTCCATTGAATGTCCGTGTAATGAATTAAAGACTCAAATATTTTAGGGCATCTTCATTGATTTTTAATGGTATTCCAATTTTGATGGGAATCGGGTCAAATATGTCAGTGACCGCCAAGGATGCGTATTCTTCCTCAAATTGAAAGAGACGCCAAAGACTTAGTGTCGGCAAGTAAGGCTAAGGATGCATGAAAAATCACACACAATTTTCTTGGTGACATGAAGGGTATTGTTTTATTCTCGTATCAAATGTCTAGAACTGAAAGAGGTGACAAATCAGTGAATTAAACTGCTGAACAAATAGGTACATACAAAAACTCCATCTCCCCACGCACCATTGTTAGTTTCAACAAAAACTACGTGAGATATTGAGACACTCCATAAATATACATTTAACTCTACGTTAGAGATGGGCGATTATAAAAAATAGTCGCTATTTTTTAAATCGATTAATTGCGAGTAGCCGATTAATAGTGCCCAATTAATTGCTTTTATTAATCGATACATCGATTAATTGATTCCATCATTACAACGTACAGAACATAGCTTGCAAGGTTATGGTCCCTTCAAAAATAAAGTAAAATATTTTTTTTTACATTTTATCATTCTTTTTATGTTATCATCAGTTCAAATTGTAAAATATAGATAAAACCCCAGTGCCAGGGAACTAAATTGGGAAAAATTTCTTAATTTAATTTAATTTTTGGACGACTGCCAAATTTTTACAGAAACTGAAGCGAAAATTTGCAATTTTGATAAGTGAGTATTGATAAGGAGGCTTCTCAGATCAGATTGAATTAGTCTCATCTCGGAAAAGAGTCTCTATAATGGAACTGATGTTGCTACTCTGGGCAGGTACTTCCTGGCTACCTGATATAAGTGAGGGCATTCAGTTTTCATAGACTACCACACTGAAAAAGGATTCAAATGACGGTCAACGACGGGTCGGTTGAGGAGTTGCCGTAACTCAAATGGTGGCCCTCCGGCGACATCTTCAAAATATAGGGTTCTCTGATGCTCCTTCAGTATCATGTAAACTCCAGAGGTCATCTGATGGTGCTGCATCACTCTCAGCGTGTGAAAGCATCTGCAGGACGTTCACCTGATCCTCCTCACGAAACATCTCAGCCATCGCAGCGATGACAGTGCTCACGGCATTGGTTACAGCGATCGGGCTCTAGAAGTGCAGTTTTTGAACCTTGGGTCCAGCATCACGTAGATTGCATAGTGCTTTCTGGACTCAATAGGATCGAACCGACGGTCCATCTCCGACCGAATGAACTTCCTCACCCGTTCCGCTAGCCTGTCTCCTTGCGGAAGCTTTATTAGATTGATGCTCAGAAATTGAAGTAAATGTCAGATAAATGAAATAACATACTATATCATGAGAGCAATCAATGGTCGCGTTAACATTACCTATTTAAGCAATTTCACGAGGGTAATGACCTTTCTGATTGTAATAACTTTATCCGCGCACATTTCCGTAGCAATTTTAGCAAATGGTTTCAGCACGGATATGAAGACACGGGCGGTGCTCAGCTCCGCAGCGCTCAGCATCGTCACGTCCCCATAGTCAAGCAGCACCTCGGCTACTACGGGCGACAGCTCTACAAATCGGAAAAGCATCTCGTAGGTTGAGGAACGCCGGGTAGCGTTCGACTGGATGAGGTGTAGGACGGTATCCTCTGTTTTCCCTTGAGAGTACAAACTGAATGTGTTACAAAGCATCACTTGCATTGATACTGTGGTGAAAGAAAGTAACAATATCCTTAACTTTTTGAATTATATCTAGGGTTTCAGGAACATACTCCTCCCTCGTTAGTCTTTTTATTAATTGATTTTTTAAATTTATTATCAAAATAACAAGCGCAAATAACACGGCCATGCCTAGCGAAGCGACATCTGACACATGACACGTGAGTGGCCGGCAAAAAGGAGTGCCGTGTAGAGTTACGTCATGCGCTTTCTACTTTAATACCTCTATGGTGTCGTCGTGCAGAGTCCAGCCATAGTCGAATTTTCAAACTGAAGATGAACGTGAGCCGCCCTAGACACCACTGTTCACCAGACACAAAATTCCGAAATAATCGATAATCAGTCAAATTTATCGGGAATACATAATCGGTATCGGCTGTTGCATTAACCGATTCCGAATTTTCGATTAATTGACGAAAATAATCGATTACTCAATTAATCGATATCGTAATCGCCCATCCCTACTCTACGTACTCCCAATTTATTTTCCCAATTCCCTCTCCTCTTTAGACCTGGTGTCTTAACATCCCCTGCCACAAGCCCCCGTGGCGTATCCAAGGACAGTATTTGGATTAGATACGTTGCCTCTAATTAAATCATTTTAAGGGCACTACAGCTCTGGTTACAGCTAACCCAGTAGAGCTGTAATTTAATTTCATATCTTATCATCCCCCGCGATTAGAGTAAGAGCCTTCCTTTTCATGTTTTTGAGCAGAACTAATGGTTTGGGGGCTCTTGTAAAAGTAGTGGTAATCTGCGGTTCTCAGCTTCACTGTTGCATTCTAGAGTGCCTATGTTTTCCGTGAAAGGTTATAAAATATAACCATTAATGGCTTACATAGAAGCAAAAATATACGGTTCTGATATTTAAAAAATTAAGGATTTAAATAAAATTACTTTGTCGCTTACATTTTCCTTTCAACTAATCATTCATTATACGGTTAATTCCTCTGTTAATCATGAATATCTACATAGAAGCAAAAATATACGGTTCTCATATTTAAAAAATTCAGGATTTAAATAAAATTACTTTGTCGCTTAAATTTTCCTTTCAATTAATCGTTCCTTATACGGTTAATTCCTCTGTTAATCATGAATATCTCGCCTGCAGTTGATACAACTGACCGATCAGAGTAGCGTAAGATATCAGACTCTTGATTCTCGAGAATGGAATGCTTGTATAAGCATATCTAAAATATCGAGAACTATGATTGAAGATCGATAAAATGCGCTGTATGAAGATACCAAGGCCACAGAAACTACCGTTTCCAATGAAAAAATGGCTGATAGAAGACGTGCAATTCAATACCCTTCTCCAAACGCACATCAACAAGCATGTTCTCTTTGAACAACAACCTAAGTGAAGCCAAAACAGTTCTGTGTAGCCAATTTTTCCAAACTTTACAGTGCTATAATTTGAATCCACTTCGGGGTCGTTTCACTGAAAACAAGGTTGATCATTAGCTGACTAGTTCTCAAGATGTCAAGTTATGAGAGTTTTATATGAACAAATATATTTTTAAAATTATGTGCTCACTTGCTACAAAAAATTCAGCCCGTTTCCTTTCCTTTCAGGCAGCCCGTTAAATCATGCAGCCTGAACTTTAACCCGTGCATACCTACATACCCTTCCACTCGTTCTCATTTAGAATAAAGCTTGGATGATTTCTTCAAGGCCGAGACAGCTGACTCTCCTTCGTAACTTCACCCTTTACTGTGTTGCACTCATAAGTTTCTTTATCTTTTCCTATATTCGTTGAATTCTTCATCCGTGCTTGATTGTTTAGAGGACCCATGATATGCGCTGAATTATTGATCTTCCCCAATGTATCTACTTGCGATGGGTCGTTCTACACCCTCCGATACAACTAAGTACTCGTTTCGGAAATATCTCGTTGAGGTGAGTCGGCCGTAATCTTCCCAACATGCTCCGCACTTGTCGCCCGCCTGGAATACGCCACCACCCCCGTCACTTCCGCCCCCCTCCTGGCTTTACATTCTCCACCCCCATTCCCGCCCCCGCCCCCAGGCCCCCGCCCTCAGGCCCCCCGATCCACGGCCACTTCCTCCTCCGGCACCGCCGAATCCTCTACCACGGCCTCGTCTCCTCCTTTAAACCGGTCTCGCTTTTCCTCTCTCGTCGGCTCGTGGGGCGCTGCTTATCGTATCGCAAAGGGTTCTCATTCGACTAATCCTCAACCACATTACCACTAAAAAATATTACGCTGCTGTAATACAAGTTATACGCTTTTAATTTATATCATCTATTTCCTTATGGCCACCATTAATGTTGGTCTGGATTGGATACGTGAGATTCGATCCAAAATTTGCATCTAAAATGTTTTTGATTTAATACCCAGTGGGGAGAGACCATGCAGAAGACATTCATGAACTAATTCAAATGTAGTCCACCACTGAATTATCCTGAGAATACTACCATAGAACGTTCATAGAATGTTCAAGTGTGAACTATTCATTTGCGACTGTTCACACATCGTTCATTGAATGTTCATGTGTGAACTATTCATTTGAGACTGTTCATAGATCGTTCATTTCCAGTCCACGAAGTATTATTCAAAAATACTTCTTGGTTGAACATTTAAAGAACATCTTTAAACCTTTCAAACAAACCTTGTCAAGTTCAAAATCTTGTTTATTCACATTAATATTGCACGTATATTCGTACTGTGTGGTTTTATAGGTTTCAATTGATTAATTCCAAATAACTGTTATCGAGATTTCATGGTATTTCCTAAAACTATCAAGGAATTGCCATTTATTAATTATAGTTCTCGAAGTTACATTTATCCACGGAAATGACTAGGTGTGTACGATTTTCTTTATACTTCAATATCGGGCGCTAAAAAATACGCGTAAAGTCGTATGGTGCCCGATAATGCGACATGGGTACAATGACGTTAGCAAGATACAAGATAGGATGTTATAACGTAACTAAATTAAGTACTGTAATTGCACATTCATAGTGATTAATTGCTAATTATCATTTTTGTATTTGAGACAGCAGGGAAGTCAGTGGAGAGGTAGGTAATACGATATGAATCGAGAATCATTTCACGAGAACTATTTTTTTAAACATTCCTTCACGGTTCATATGTTATTAATTCAAAAACAGTTCAGCCGAAATTCATCCACGTTGAACATTCTTTGAACATTCTATTAAGTATTCCAATGAATTTTCTTAGCACTATCTGTGATTGCCAATTGAACGTTCATTGAATGTCCTTCTTGAATGATCTTTGAAAGTTTAAATAGTCTTCACTGAACGTTCTTTGAACATCTTTTGGACAATTAGTTCCCCACTGGGATTCAAAATGAATAAGGTTCTTCTTTAATTATATTATTGTTACTGAAAATGATATATCTTGGTGTATAAGCTATTTTGAACTACATAAGGAGTACGGAAAATTCAGTAAGGAAGAAGAGATAAGCGAGAATGAGGTTATAAGGCAGTGTTCCGGGAAAAGTGTTTGGCAAGACACTAATCGAAAGGGAGAGGAATATTAAAGTTCACAGAATGTGGGGAGTGCAATGCGGGCTTATGCGAGGATGGGGCTGTGTATCAGAAGTTTGCACCCGATATAGTGCTATAAATGCATGGGTGTCCGAAACAAAATACTTCGTACATTTTAGGATTTGGAGGCGGCATGTGATAGAGTAAATATAAATAAGTTGTGGACGGTCTGGGCTGTCTAGGGAACGGATAAGCAGTTACTGAATGTTATGAAGGCGATGTTTGGTGATGGCAGTGTGAGAGTGAACTTGGGTGACTGGATTGAAATAAGGCCGGGCGTTAATCAAGGATGAGAAATATGTCCGTAGCTGTTCAATGATCTTAAGGATAAATGTGTGTGAGATTCTTGGAGTAATAATGTCCGTGCAATGGCTGCAGATGTAATTTTTTATTTCTACTAAACGCCTATGATGCTGTGTTGGTCTTTGAGAGCCCACGGATACTGCATTGGTTCTGAGGGTAAATGCAACACAGACAAAAACAGTTGTTTTTGGCACGGAGAATGGGAAAAATAATTGCACGATGGAAGCAAGTGGTTAAATAGTTGAGCAAGCAGATGTTTTTATTTGCCTAGGTAGAATGTTTGTGGAAGGAGGGAGTAAACATGAGAAGATGGCATGCGAATGCTGTAAGGGAAGTCGAACGTACTATGTCGAGCATATCAAGGGATGAATTCGTGTTTAAGGAAGCAAAAATGGCAGTTTTCATTAAGTATTCTCCTTCCCACTTCGTTGAAGTGCAGCAAAAATATTGTATGTCAGGATAAGCATAATAGTGGGCAAAATTCAGAGGGTTTGAGGTACCTTCGAAGCGTTTGCGGTAATAGTATAGGGGATACATTTAGAAATGAGTGGGTGATGAAATAATCTGCCACTGCTACTCCGGTAATGGCCATTTATGATAGGAGCGTGCTTCGTTGGTTTGGCCCGTGGACAGAAAGGATGAGAGTCAAACAATGAAGCAGATTTATTACAGAGGACTGAACGGTCTGAGAGGAATGGTTAAACCTAGGAATATTATTGTTAAATACGGTGGAAGGCACTTAAGTAAAGAAGCATTCGGAGTCCTAGTCTTAGTTGGAGAACAGAAGGGCATAGATGAAGCAATGAGTGAGTGTAACTGAAGTGAGGAAGATGTGCAAGGATATGGCAGTATGAAAGAAAATATCTAAACAGATCCTGTTTTATAGGCCTAAGCTTAATTAATTATAAAACTATTCCAACATGATGTTTCTCTGCTTTATTTTTTTTTTACAAATTATAGCTCATTCAAAAAGTGATAAAATTCAAAATGATTGCTATTCGCCTAGTTAAAGAACCTTGTGTTTATCCAATATCACAAAAAGTATTAGATGGGTGAAAAGCACATTTTCTGAACCTACATGTCGAAAATTTAGGAAGTTAATCGTGAAAGTAATTTTTTAAATTGTTTTATCATGCAATTGATTTCTTTCCTAAATGTATCGCGGCTCCAATATAAAACCTATTCTCCTTCTCCTCTGCATGATATCTGATATGCCTTTCGTTAAAATGAACGGCAATCACCACATGGAAGTGTTTGGGATAGAGGTCTCAATTTTTATCTTAAAGCTGCAAACACTCTCATGGAGGACTCTGTAGCATCATTTAATTCTTTGTCAAGGACATCATCTCGGAGTAAGTCAAAACTCCCACACGCAGTCATCCTCCATGAAGCTAAGTCGTTCACGTGTTACGAACAAATACACCTCAAACTTGATTATTTCACAGCTTTCGCCTCTTTTCAACGCAGCGAGCATCTCTGAGATGGGACTTAAAAACCATCCGGCAGAGGCGTCCCATGCCAATTGGATTTATCCGATATTTCCTTTATATCCGGAGACGCCCAAGTTTCCCTTCCAAACGCCATGGCTTGAGGAAAGTTGAAGCGATGGCTATTTTTGCTCCAATGGACAGCCATTCATTTAAAGGTAAACTTCTCATTCTACCTTAGGCATCCAAGCCTTCTGAAAAGCCAAAAATCCTTTAGGCCAGTCTTACTTATCCGCTTTTCCCGTATTATCTCCGCTCCCGCTCTTGTTGAGACATTTCCTTAATAACCTCCTAAAAAGTTACTTTTTTGGCATTTTACGCGCTTACCGTCATTTAAGTTCTCTTTTATTCCACACTTAAGTCATGACAAAGATTTTTCACAAATTCCGAAGAGTTTCGGCCGATCATTCATGTTAAGAGAAATAGGTAAATGATGCATCGGCTGCCCTTTATTCTTTCCTAATTTTTTCTTTGAATGCTCTTACTCACATTCAGTTTCAGCAATTGTTTGTTTTATCCTGCCAAGCATTCACTCCTACTACTCCTACGTCTTTCATTCAATCCTACATGCAAGAATATAACTTCTAATCTCATTCAAATTATCCCATTTCCTCCGCACTTGACACCTCTAATTACCGTGGAATCAAATATTAAAAGACAAAAGTTAAAGTTTAGTTAACAAACAATGTGTAATTTTGACTGTTAATGTCGAATTAAGGAAATAGAAGGGATTTTTTTGTCAAAATCATGGTAGGTGAAGTAATAATTATGTGAAAAGTGCAGAGTAATATTATATTAAAAATTAGTACTACACAACTTCACAATGTGATGCCATACGTTACCGATTGCATTCCAATACTTTTTATGTTGTCTCTCCGAAATTTTCTTTCCGCTGACTAATTACTTGCACGCTAAGAAATAAAATTATTTTAAAATAGTGTGATGAAATCATTTCCTATGGTCGAGCATCTCTCATTTGGTCAAAGATCAGCATGAGCCCAAATCACAACATCTGAGCTGCCAATTTGCTAAGGATTCTTGCAGAATATGCCAATTTCTGCTCCTTGCTCATTCAACAAAGCCATACAAAACTTACATTGCCCTTTACTGATCCTTTACGCTTTCAAAGTCTTCATGAATTGGTGCTTAACGTACCTGAACCACAAGTCATTGCATTCCAAACTTCATTCGAATACTATCGGGGACACAACAATGTATTCCCTCGTCAACTCCTTAGGATTTTTTTTAATCAAGCCCAAACCATCATTTCCTCAGACCCTCCACGATTCGAGTATTTTAAAGCATACAATGCACATTCGTTCGCAGCCACTAATTTGTGCGAGAAATAGATTATTTGGTGTAATTAAAGCCTGCTCACGGCATTGATTTGTCTCTCTTCCATTTCTTTCATCAGCCCTCGCTCTTTCCATTCACGTCACCCTATTTCTAATCACACAAGTTCCGCCTGAAATTCCATTATTGTTCCCAAAAAAACGAGTCTAATGCAATCACACGCTACCGATTTCGGCTCCGGCCGTCCGCGGCTATTTCTTAACCGCGCGAATTCGTATGAAGCAAAGTGTTCAGTGATTTTTTTGGGGGAAGAGGAAAAGAAGAAGATTTAGATTTTGCAAGCTTCAGGGTAACTCATAGTTTCAGTCAAAATGTTACGAACAGTGTTTTAAATTCAAATAATTAAAATTCTCTCTCTTAAAAAGTAAAAATATTCCATGCAAAGAGTGCCATAGTAATTAGAAGTACCCAAGTAATGGCATGATTTTTTAAGTGTGCTTTTCAGTGAATATCCATACGTCGTCAAAAGACGATTCGTGCTTTGAAAAGAAATTATTACAAAAGTATTTTGATGCAACAAGCGCAATAAAGCTCGCGGTGGTCAGGGAATAAAGTAAACGGAGAAACAATTACAAAATAATGAGCAATAGGAGATAAAGAGTGCAAACTGAAATTGTAAAATGCATTGTGCTCTTATTATTGTTGACAACAAGCAACGACAATTTTTTTTATTTTGACACCTATCACTGTCCAATTTTGAGGAAACCGGTACTAGCTACGACCTATCACTGTGCTGAAGTTATCTACCGTAAGATTCAAAATGACTTTGCTTATGACCATTTCCATGCGCGTTTGGTCTGAGAAAAAAATAGAACAGAAGCTGTTTCCCGCCACGTATTGTTTAATTAGGAGGAGCTGATCACCTAAATAAAAAATGTAAATTGCCTACTTCATTCCAATCACGGTACGTGAACAGCTAGATTTATCAATATGCCAAAGGTATAAATAAATAAAACTTTATGAAAGAAAAAAAACACTTATTTAGAGTTGTTTAAGTTTGACGCTGCTGGTTCAAGTGTTGCCCTGTGTGGCAGGATTCAACCACGCGCACATCGATGCTAGCTCAGGAACGGTGTGCAGGAAAAAAAGTAATGCCAAGCGTGTGGGCAAATATGGTCGTACGTTAGCATGGTAAACACAAACCTGAGTCGTAGTCTGCCATCGTCTAAAGACACCGTGATACTGGAGACACCTAGTGGTATGCGAGTTCAATTCCAGCGACAACTTCTAAGACATTTCCCATCGGTTTTTCAACAATCATTGGAATAAGGCACACGATTTTCGTTTCGTAGTGTTGAGTATCACTAGCCCGGCATGCATTATATAATAAGCCAACGCACTTGTGCTTAAGATTTCATGGGCGAGTTATGTGTCGTCGGGAGGCGAATGAAGTCAGTAGGCGGAGCCAGTGTGTGGTTCGGAATCGATTGGTTCGAGCGACGGCGCGCGCAGTACACCGGTCACCCGCCAGCCAGCGCTTCGTCCGCCCCAAGAAAAGGCAGCACCAACTCGGCAGCTCCTACTCACGAAAAGAAAACAAACAAGTAGAGGCAAATCTCTAGTGCAGGCAAATGTGTTTAATAATTAAGAGCTTGGATAAGGCAAAAACTTCCCTTCAAGTGCGTTGTGGGCGACAATTTTCGGTTCGCAGCTGCGCGAGGCAATAAATCTGTGATAAGGCTCCCCGGATCTCCCCTCGTTTCTCACGTCTAACGCGATCATTTAGTTCCAGCACTGTCTGACTGCAAGTTGTGTTCCGTTTGTAGGAGTTCGTCGCAGATTTGGTTGCTGTTTCCCTTCCGTTTTGATCATTTTCGATCGGGTTAGAGTCGTTTTCTAACTGGTCCAACATCAACTCATTTTCTTCAAATTGGTAGGTTGTTTTCTAAATTAACCGTTTCTGGTATCTTTTTGTATTATTTAAGCCATTTCCGCACGTTGCATTAATAGAAAATCGGTAGCGAATCCACTTGCACGTTGTGTTTACATTTTATAAATACTTCATTATGCTAATGACAAAAATGTTCAAGGAATCTTGCCCATGGAACTAAGTATCTTTTTATTTACTTGCCAAGTTAATGAACATAGGAGTAAAGCGCGCGTTGTAAAACTGGAAGGATATCCTCATTCTGGTGTAAACAACATTATTGTTGATTAATGGTGAGTCTAATAAATAGTTTTAACCGTAATAATTTATAATTTCTCCTTTGTAAAACAACTTTTAAATCAGTTTCGAAAGTTTTCACAACGTGTCACTATTATTTGGCTTTGGCAATATTTTTTTTGTTTTAATTTTTTTATTGCATGCTTTACTCTTTTATTTATTTAATTTTTTTCATTATCCACTCACTGTACAACTTAAAGAGTGACACTCACCGTCACTCTTGGTTGCTTAGGCAGTACAGCAGTTTCTTTGCGCCCCGCAGTTCGCTCGCGGACAAGTTGCTAGTAACGTAGAGCACGTAGATCTATTTCCCTGGCCACGGAGCCGTGGCCGTGCACGAGGCATGAGAGGCGTGCGGCCCTTTCGCCCACGCCGACGTCTTAAGCTCATATCGATTGTTCTCCTTTTTCACTCCAACATGGCGTCTTTTTATGCGTCAAATATCGGCAGTGCAGGGGGGAACAAATGGTCGCACGTAGAACGGCGAGTCCGGTGCCGTTTCAAACTTGTCCGCCGCTGCGCCGCGTCCCGGCCGCTGCCGCGCTCCGCAAGCGCGGTCCGCGCCCCCAAATGAGAGCAACCGACTGCAACTTGCCTGCATCGCCCGCGGATGCGTCTTTAAAATCCCCGCTGCGGTAGGGAGGGATGTCTCAAGCTGGGCGTTCTCGTCCAGACTCCACGGACACGTCTTTGACCCCTCGATAGTTTGTTTTTCTGTTCGAACCGAGTGCCGTTTTGTGGGGAAAGCTGTGTTATGTATACGGTGGAACGCGCGGGTTAATCTTGAGCGCGCGCGCGCTTTCGGGCGCTCAGTCGCATGCACGGCATTGTTTCGGGCGCGCGTCCATGCATCTCCGCCGCCTTCCTTAGCTCGATACCGACATTAAAAAAATATGACACCTGGTTTAACATGTTAAAATTGGCAACGGCGCGCGCGCGGGCCATGAAAGGTTTGAACCGGTGGCTGGCCACACGTGTGTGGCAGCCTCGGAAGCGCTGTGTGTCGCCGGGCCGCTCAACAATGGGCAGAGCTGGATTCAGGGATGGCCCTTCTGCCCCAGTCCCCCCCCATGCCCGCCCCTGGCCCTTGATACCCCCTCCCATGTGTTCACAACCCACCTCCAGCCCAGCTGTTCTTTCTTTGCCAGCATGCAATTTCAATCTAAATCGTTATTCCGCCGGATTCTGTGGTGCGAGAATAACGCAGGCGAAAATTAAACTATTGGTTCGGAATGCCACTCGCATGTAAATGCCAAGGCGTTGATCACTCCCTCGAATCTCCCGTTATTGCTTCCTCCCTCTCCTTTTAAAACGGACGTAGCACGGCTTCTCGATGCACGCACGGCAGTCTCCGCTCGGCAGAGGGTGAAATAACGGCTGGCCCGAGGCCCCACCTGCCTCCCAGCTGATTCGGATGAAGCAAGCTTTGGCGGGCCCTCGAGCATTGCTTCCTCACCGCGACCTCCGCGCTACATCCCGCGTATCAAATTATTCCCAATTGAAGGACCGGAGGAACAAAAAAAAGAAACGAAAACCCACAACCATTTATTTATACCTCCATG
The DNA here is from genome assembly GCA_963573305.1 of Pyrrhosoma nymphula. NCBI lineage: Eukaryota > Metazoa > Arthropoda > Insecta > Odonata > Coenagrionidae > Pyrrhosoma > Pyrrhosoma nymphula. Next base: position 76,363,677 of record OY754332.1, on the reverse strand, counting down.
GTTAAGCCGTGGCACAACATTTATCATGGGAAAAACCAAGTCTCTTAGGCTGAAATTGATTTTTAGAGGAGAGGCTTTGTGGAAATCCAGATTTAGTAATTAAGGAGCCTGTGGTAATTCCCCTCTTGATTTCTGAAAGCACAACGCTGTGATTAAATTAATAATTTCATTCTTCCACAACTAAAACTTTAACTTCAACCTAGTTTATGATGATCAAGTAACATCGAGACACTGGATTTTATTACATTCTTGTTTAGTTGTAGGAAAGAGCAATTCTTTATTTAATCACAATATAGAAATTTCACCCGTTATCGCTGGAGTCTTCTGAATTTAAACTCCACGCGTTTAAAACGTTACAAAGTTTGTGCCTTAAGATGAAGTTGCTACGTCGATTTGCATGGTATTACAAATAAATCAAGGTAAATTTTATTACAGACAAATTAATGATTTAATTTTAGGTTGGGTGAAAACACAAAAATGTTGATGTTTCACCTGATGAAGCCGTATCACGGCTAAACTATGGTCGCAGAGATAAATGTTCACGTGCAATTGAAGTTCAAATGGTCCTTTCTGTTCCTTCAATGTAGAAGAGTTCCTCCTACGCTGGTTTGAAACAATTTCCCTTAAAAGAATGATATCTTAGGACTCGATGCCTGAATGGATGCTTTCATTGCGAAAGCGTGCACTTAGCGAAAAAAAAATATTTTATCGTTTTGCCTCATCTTGCCAAGTACGCTGCAAGAATAAGGGCCGCAGAATAAAGATTCAATATGAGAACTAAACAAAGGACATAGGAAATTCGCGCTCATTTTTAGTGATCGCTGCGAGCGAACGGAAGGTGTAAAACAGCAATTGGAAGAGTTGGGTTAGGAGCCGTAAGAAATATCAAGATAATTCTTCAATTCCATTCTAAGTGCCACGAAATTTGCCGCAAATGCAACACAGAGAAAAGAAAGAAAATACTAAACAAGAAAAATCGCTAAGAGAATGAAAACAATCACAGCGAATGTGGCCCTCGCTCTAGAATTTCATCTCCACAGGGTTGGAATAGAGGCTATGTTTTTAGAAATGTTCAGTTAACATGGGATTCCGGTGGGGAAGAAAGCTATTATTTTCAGTCCGCATTAAATCTTTAAAACAGGCGAAAGCGACGAAATGAGAGAGCTACACTGTTAAACCAATGTGCACAAAAATTTCCTTCTCCCAACACACCACTGACTGCTTCAAGAAATAATAGATTGAGACATAAATTCATCTAAATATTTACATCTTGGCACCACACCACATCTGTAGAGTTTGGAAAAGTGACTTAATGTGAGGGTTACACTGTTCAAGGAAAATATAAAAGAATTCCTTCTTCACACTTTCCATTATTGACGACTTTAACGAAAGCATAATGAAAATGTAGATAGGAAAAAATATATTTCCCTTTGCGTCATAAGCATCTCTCTTTTAATTGCTCGTATTCTTAACACTCCATGCCTCTCGTTCTTGCATCAGCTCACAGAGTAGAAGGAAGATTTATTTAATGAAATCTCAGGGATCCGCACGGGACGTAATTTTTTATAAAAAAAATGCAACAAATATCTTGGATGATTGATTTTTTTAAGTTTTTTTTGTTGATAAATGTTTGCTCACTCCAACTTTTTTACGTGTGAGGTTCACTTTTGATTTATGTATATAATTTTAACTTTGTAGACAGTAAATATGCATGTTACCACCTGGCATGTAGGAAGCTTGAAATATTATCTTGGTATTAATGCACAGTTGCCATCACGAGCCTTTGGTTATGAGTGGAACAATTATAAGGTATTTCCCGAGAGCTTTTCTGACGTCTCCAGAATGTTTTCGATTTCGTTCTCCCCGATTCAACGGCGACGGACTTCGCCTCTGTCGAGTGATGTCCCTCGTCTGGGTCGCGGGCAGTTTCCCTCCCCGCTGGGCGAGGGTTCCCTTGCGGTGCTCGGCGCCCGGCCGTGAGGGGTGGGCCGGGGGGCGGGGGGGGGGGGGGGGGGGGGGGCAGCGGCTGCCGTCCGTCGGACGCGTGTGGCGGCCCCGCGCAGCCTGACGAGGGTCCGTGATATCGCCCCCCCAGTCGCCCGCTCGCGTGACTCATTGGCCGCGCTGATCCGAAGCGATAGGCAGCACGAGATAAGCACGCGCCAGGCGGTGAGACTAAGTAAAACCATGCGAGATAGGAGTCGGTATCTACGGCCTTCTCACACGGGCAGCAAGTTGGAAAATGGCAATCAATCCTTATTGGTGTTCATCGGTGCTGAGGCGGTGTAAATATTATATTATTATAATTCTTATTACTTGATAAGATTCTACAACATAATTTGACATCTTAGTAATACCATCTCATGGGCCTTTTTATGCATTTAATTTTAAAAGAGTAGATACCTTATCCACGCTTACCACACCGGTCATATAATACGTATCAATATTATTATTGTCTGTTGCGATTCTGTCATTTTAACGGAAGATTGCAATAGAGTAATCATATTGTGTATCAATTAACCTTTTCAGGATGTAACTGAATAACAATTGCAATAGTATTTCTTTCATTAATACCCCAGTATCACCCGGCCAAATTAAATTTGGACCACGGTAAATTCATCGCATTCAAATATATTTCCATGTCTTTTTCCCAAAGGTAGCAGATCCAAACTGTTAAATATCAGTCCTTATTGTATTTCATTATAATTACCCAGTAGGATATGCCACATCAAATGAAGGCCGCAGTAGGTACTATCATCTTCTGGATTAATCTATCTTTTTCTGGTCATGTTTTTATAAATTACATAAAATCCAAGTAGAAAAATGCCGGTATTATAAAATGTTGTGTCTATATCCTGGTGTAATATTTAATGAACACCACAGACGAAAGATCATATTCCCATATATATCTGTGAAACATTCCATCGAGTTCCTATTAAGCTAGGTATTGTGAAACCAGTCCTGTAAATAGTATGTAGCTGTTGCCCGATAACATTCCACTGCATTAAATTAAGTGGAATCAATATTTTTGTAATATATGGCCATGAGTTCTTTCGTACATGTACGTTATACACACACTGGTACAATCAGTCCTATTGGTTAACTACCCACTATAGTTATTTGTCGCCAGAATTAGCAATAGCACGTTGAATTAGAAGGAAGAGAAAGGACCACAGATTAGCGAGAATGTTATATTTTTCTTTAACGGCTCAAGAGTAATCTAATTTCGTCGTGGTTACATTTCCTGTAGGCTAGATGATTTCAAAGTGTAAAAAAAGCCAGGCAATGCAATTTTATTAGTCCTTTCAACATTTTTCCATTACCACCCAGTAGGATTCGGCAAAATGACATAAAGACCGCTGTAAAATCATCGATTTAAAATATATTTTCAAGACTTTTTTCTCAGGAGTAGCTGATCAACACATGAAAATACCATTACTAATGATATTTTATTCTTATACTCAGTACGAAATGTCACATAAAATGAAGACCGCAGTACTATTATCTATTGGGCACATATTTTCATAGTTATTTCCATGAAATCCAATTAGTAAAACGCCAGCTTTAAAAATTAATGGTAATAAATAAATAAATAAATATATATATATATATAAAACTTCTTGGAGAATCACCAGGGTGATAAATATACAATATGCCAAGAGGGTGGCCGAAAAAAATATAGAAACAGACAAAAAGGACACTCACAAATTGAAACTTCCGATATTTCTGTGAAGATATTAGCTCCACCTTTCTCTAGGAGAAGAGTACGAACTCCGAAAAGAGTATCGGAAGTTTCAATTTGTGAGTGTCCTTTTTGTCTGTTTCTATATTTTTTTCGGCCACCCTCTTGGCATATTGTATATATATATAAGAGCAACTTAAATCTTGGTTAACGGAGAGTATTAATAGTGAGCAATAAATCTATCTTCACGGTAGTAGGAGTTTTTACCGCATCACACTTTCACAGTTGTTGAGATGATGAATTTCACATCAAGGTCACATGGTCGCACAAAATTCTCTTTGTATTTTTGTTTTCCTATCTCACGCAGAATTATCTTAAGCTTGCACAAGTTTGGTATTTTACTGATTGATAAGCTACATCATTTTAGCAACATATACTCACACGAGTTTAAAACAATAAACTGCCGTTAAAATATGAGTGATGGTCTTATTGCTATATGCATGAGTTTATAAGCAGAACCATCGAATAATATATAGTTATTCGGTGTTTGCGAGGTTTGCAAAAATTAGAAGATTGGGTAAATTGAAGGACCTTGGTGAATTGATCCAGCCAAATGGGCGGCATGTAAAGGACGAACCAGAAAGATTGAATATATGATGTGAAGAGCGTCAGGGCCGTCGAGAGACCGGTTTTCTCGGGTCACTTGCACGGAGTCCGGGTCCCATTGGGGGCCCTGACCGTGTCCATGTTGATGCGAGTGCGTCCACCCCAGCCCACTCACTCTTCAGGATGGTCGAATAAACTAGCAACTTTGCGTAAGCTTAATATTGTAGAAATATTGCTGAAATTTTAAATTAAAGTAATAAATTTATAGATTTAAATATTTAATGCTCAATAATCTTGCGGAAAAATATAACAACGGGGGGGCCCGGCCAATTCATTTTGCCCGGGGCTCGTGAAACCAGTCTACGGCCCTGGAGAGCGTTACCCTGCAATGCAAAGATAGGACAACACAGCACAGTTGCTTAGCCAGAAGGGCTTCATAGTTCATAATGGAAAATGAACAACTAGGGAATAAAGATAAAAAATCGTATGGAAGATCTTCGGTTCGGGAAACAGAGAGAATGGTACTTGGAGGAATAGGAAAAATGAAGGTATTTCCAAAATATTAAAAAAAAAAAAAAAATACAGACGCAATATGCAAGAGACTATTACATTTTGTGGGGACTTCTAAAGAATGATTGATAGTTGACTGACAAAGAAAATCTTCAGTTATATCACCAAATGCGAGAAAAAAAACGACAACCAAACGCGTTGAGCAAGCAAAATATATATGGAGGAAGTTTGCTTTAATCGAGAACATATCTGGAATAAAGAGGTTTTCCGAAGGAAGGTTGATCTAATGAATGGGTTCCAGGTGAACATAGTAAAAAGAACAAAAACGATTACAGCAAATACGCGGTCAGATGAGAGGAGGAGGAACCACAGCAATATAATGAAGAATTTTTGAGAGGGGAAGAGGAAGACTAACAAGAAAACCAACTGTTTTCCGCAGCCCATAGTAGCCCGAAATCAAAAATAAAAAAGGAGAAATAAAACGACACATCATTGTTTTTGTTTTGTATCTCAGTTATTAAGTTAGCTCAAGGCATTGGACAAACTCAACTTGCAAATGAGGATATTCGGCTCTAACTCCTTTTACAATTATTGCTTCATTTAATTTAATGCTAGGTATGGGTTGGAAAATTTCATGTTTAAATTTTCAATGCCGAATGGCAGCCACGGATATTCGAACTAAACGCAAATTACAATCCTGATATTTTATATAGAGCTCTTTTTATTGAGGTAATTTTGACACAATTAATTTTGTTATTCACTGAATCCTCTAATCAGTGACGGATGAACACACTTGAAGACCTGTAGGTAGTACAAGCAACGGGGTCCACGTTTATAAACAAGTCGCAAGAGAAGAAATGCTAAAACATTGCTCAGGGCCCCTCCGGGGACTCCAAAACCACGGGGCCCATAGGCAACTGCCTACTTTGCCTTATTTCGTCGGCCCTGGTGGCGAGGGGGTAACGTCCTAGCCTGTCAATACGAGGGCCGCGGGTTTGAGTCCCGCCTGGGTGGATTTTTCTCCACCTAGGACATCGGTGTTTGTGTTCCGTCTGTTGTTAATGTTACATCACCCGATGTAAGAGGCCATTGCGAGCTGTTTTCGGGGTAATTAAAATAAATAAAATAAAATAAATAAATATGGTAATTCGGCACTACCTGTAATAATTACGCAATTAACAGTTGGAATGCAAGATGAATGCTTGCTCCACCCCAAAACCCGGCATATACATCTGAGTCTATATCTACACACTACCCTGCGAGCCGACGCAGAGATATGTGGCAGGGGGTGTTAGGACACCAGGCATGGAAGGAGAGGGAATAGGGAAAAGGACTGAGGAGAGGACAGAGGTGAATTGTGCGTCAACAATGTGTCTTATGTTAGTTCTACGCTGATTTTATTATAATCGCTAATAGTGCCTGAATCGGAGGAATTTTTGTAGCTTTCAGTTCGGCAGTGTATCTCTCTTATTTTGACAATTATATCAGTTTTAGAGATACAGCGCGTGGTTAAATAATACCTATCCTCCGTGTCGTATTAAAAGTCACCTGATCGGAGTTTTCCAAGTAATCCTAGCCCAGCGCGTGGCCTCCGAGTCTCTCATGTTACCCAAAATCCTTCCATCAGCCGTGAGACACTTTCCGTTCTCTCGTCGCAGTTTTCAACGATGCGTGCGGCTTTCCTTTGTGTTTTATTAACTTAGCGAATTAAATCTTCCGGTGCAGGTTCCCGAATGCTCGCGGCGTATTCTAGATGTGTCCTGACCCAGAGCAAAGTTTTATTCCTAAAATATTCTTCCGCATTTACTCAGAAATATATACTTAGTTCTCAAAAGCATGTGAACATTTTGAATTTTCATTCAACATCTCTCAACTTTTATATTTATGTCTGTATGTTTTCCATAGTAATTTTTTTCAAAGGAAAATATGCAATGTATCTTGAGCATTGAATGATTTTGTTGCATGAGATTATGCGTGTTTTTGTGGTAATTTTTCGCACGTCTTTCGCTTCGTTTGTTTATAAGTGACCATTTTATTCATTTGAATATGACATGCATGCATGTTATGATTGCTTCAGATACCCGCCCAGATAATTTATTATGTGACTGCATGCTGACAAAGGCCATGGGAATCACTTGAATGGCAATATTATAAGAAAAATTTACGACACTTAAATGTTAAACCTTACGTGTTGTAACTTAGAGTAGTCAAATTGACAGACATTAATCTCGGAAAAAATCCCTTACTATAGTCCAATTTATTTTATTAAATCCCAACGTGGTCGTGGCACCCCGTGTCACCTTCCAAGTTTATTCAAGTCCTTGAAGATGACGAAACGACGACAAAATAATGGTCTTCTCAAAATGAAACAGTGATATAATTCGAAGTAAATATTTGGTCTTTCTTGGACTATCTTTGTATTCACAGGAGCATCTTAAAAGCATTGAATATACTGTGGCCGGATTCAAAAAGTTCCATGAGAAAACTGTGTTGCTCTTTCTGAATTAACTAGCTTGTTTTTTTCTTGGAGTGCATTGCAATGAAATTCTGTGCGTAAGGCTTTTTTTTACCGGTGCAGCTGTCCGATCCCTGCGTCACAGAGGAATTGCACCAACGTGAATTCTCGGAAATGTTCGCGTTTAATCCAATTACTCCGGGATTTGTGCTGTAGTACTACCAGTCGCGCATTTCTTCCGCGAATTGATCAGAAATCACGGAGAGTGAAAGTGGAAAACCAGAATGCCGGCCACGCATGTGCGATACGCACCGTTCCAGGGAGTATTTTTACCAGGTATTTAAGGCCCTCTTCATAGAATGCGCCGATCGGTTCGCGAGAGAAAACGAGGGTGTGTTACTCCACGTTCGCTCGTGGGGTTAGGCTCTGAATGGAGTAATGTTCACGGCCAGTCGAGGGGGCGTGCGAAAGGGTGGGGGAAGCGCGAGAGAGGGGAGGTGGCCCTGTGGTGGGGGTGCTATCGTCCTGCGCCGAACGACTCCGTCCGCGGAACGAGCCGAAGGGATCCGAGCGGGGGGGACTCGAGAAGGTGGGGGACCCTGGCTCCGTCGGCGCCCAAGGAGGCGGAGGAGGCTGTGAACGAGATGAAAAACAGTAGGCCCTAAGGTTTCGGGAAGGGGTTCGGAATGGAGGCTGCAAAAGGGTTGGGGGAGGAGGAAATGCGTGGGGGCGGCGTGGTGTACGCTCGAGGGGGGAGGACGGCTCGTGCGGGGGGCCATGGAGGAGGCAGCCTGCGCGTCGGCACGGGCTGCTGCTGCTGTGAGAGAGTGAGGGAAAGGATGGAGTCGTCGGGCGCAGGGTCGGAGGCCGGGGGCGGGGGGGCCTCGCGTCACAGAGAGGCGGGGGGCGGGGGAATGGGCGAGAGGACGGCGGTGGCGTCGGGGTGTAAGCCCGCCGCGCGAGGCTCCCAGGTTTAGTTGCAGCCGGGCGCCCGTTGTGACGGTGTGGCACTCTTCTCCCCCTTTTATCCGTGAGAGGCAGGAGAACAACACCAGGGCCAGCATTTCCACGAGGGCCGTCGCAAGCGCCACCTCTCGCCGTCGAGTGTGCACGCGAAAATATCGTTCAAAACGTCGTCACCCTTCCAGCATCCGGCGAAGGCGCGTGGCTGCTTCTCCACGGCACCGCGAGTCAGCGAGAGAGCGGTCGGTCCTCCGTTGACGGGCAGAGCCGCACATTGACGAGGACCGTGTTAGGTACGGATTCAAATTCGCCTGCGGTTGGCGGGCAAGCGCGGGAGCAGTAGTCCCCTCTTTCCTCGTTCGCGCGGCGGTCGCTGCATGTGCCGGGAAGTTTTCCGAACCGCCCGCGCCGCCGTTTGATTGGGCGCACGTGTCCGTCCCTCCCGCGTGTCCCCGGCCCGTGGGGCGGCCGCCGCCGCCGCCGACCGGAATCGGGGGAGCGAAATTTGCCTGTCCCGCTCTTTCCCGGAGTCGCGCATTGGGTGGGCGTGGGTATGGAGAGGGAGTAGGGGCGGCGAGTTTCAAGGTTTAGTCGGCGTATCACTAAAACTGCTCTTTGTGCTTTCCTCGGTTGGAGCTTGAATATTTTCAAGTCCATTGAAGGATGAATTTGTGATAGGTCAGTTGCTATTTAGAGCAGTTTTGAAAGTTCCCATGTGCCTCGTGCTGGTGACGTGAGCTTTGTTTGTGTGGCATTGGTCACCGTGTTGGTATAAGGCGACAATAATAATTGTTTTCGGACTGACTGTGAACGTGGAAATTTGTACGAATGGAAAAAGTGGGTTTGAATCAGTTTTTTCTTAATTGAGAAAGTGCTTATTCTTCCCTCGAATGTTTAAATGGAATCTGTGAATTTTTAAATCAGTTCTGATTATTATTTGTTATATTTTTATGATGTTCGATGAATTATGTGCCGGTGATTTCCTCACAGTGGAGTGTTTTATGATTTTGATTTCAAATTGAGTAGGCAAATCTATCTCATTATCGGTTTTGTTTCGCATGCTTAATTGTAAAAATCACATCGATGAATAAAGTCATCGGTGAGCAAAAATGTTGAATGTAAAGTCATTGCAATTTTCATATCCGTGCAGAAACTGGCCGAATCAGCAGCAGTAATGTTATAAAGCACTGCAGCTGGTTAAGGTCACTCTCTCCGAATATTAAAACTGATTTTAAACGTTTTTATTCAAATAAACTAATTTTTCTTTTTTGTCTGTGAACATATGAGATTCTTAACGTCCGACGATGTTCGCACCCACGCATTTTTCTCTCGTTCTAGCTAAACTTTTTCTCAGTTCGAATGTTTTCTGAGCACCTCGCAGTTTTTTTGTATTTCGTCGGAAATACTTGGATACATTTTAAATTGAATTTTCAGTCGGGTTTCCCACGGGACCATGATGCGCTCCGTGCGCTCAAAAGGATTAATCCGATCGGAAAGGCTCATAAATAATCCGCTGAGGCTCCTGATTGGAGGCTCGAGGCTTTCGTAAAGTTCAAATTTTGAACAAGCCGAGGAACGACTCTCGGTTCGACAGATGTGGGGAGCGTGAGGTATGGACTGCCGTGAGGCGCTCCCCTCCCTGCGTAAATCCCCCCACCACCTCCTTCGTACCCCCACCACCACCTCCTCCTCACCCCAGCGCCGAATCCACTTCCCCTCCCGCCGCTCTACGCCGGCCCCCGCGTGCAGGGGAGACGCGCCCCCCCCTCTCCAACTCTCGCCCTCCCCCCTCAGAAGCTCGTCGCGCACGTCCCACCTCCCCTAACCACCTCTCTATCTCTCTCTTCTGTGTTTGTGTGTGTGTGTCGCCCTCCTCCGCGCCCTCGTGGTCGTCTCCTCACTCACTCCGGTCCAGGCTGACTGACGGTAGGGGAGCGAGCGCGCGAAGTCATTTGGCGTTGAGCGTCCGACACGAAGGCGACGGGGCTGCTTTTTGGCTGCGTGGCTCTCTCTCACGGAAGGAAGGGCGCTCTTGTTGTGGTCTCGTGGTTGCGCAATGCCGGAAAAGGTACGTGCCTCTTCGATATCCGTCGAGACGGCAGAGGTTTTGTTAACTCGTTCGAATAAGTCCTGCCGATACCTCCGTCCCCCACCCACCGCCCGTATCGCTGTGGGAGTCGGGGCGGTCATTTTTTTGTCGCCTCAGCGCGGAACTCGGCGCTTGGTGCTCGTCGACGAGTGCCTCGCACTCTCGATTATTTTGTACGAATTCGATGGTTTTTTCGAGCTCTATACTCGTGTGGCCGAGGGATATCTATATCGCGAGGGTTACTTGTTATCGATTGGTGAGCGTGTGAGAGATGGGGGAGGGGGTTTCGAGGGCGTGGGGGAGGGGGTTTCGAGGGCGTGGGGGAGGGGGCGGTGTGGCGGAGGTGGATTGCTCGAAGGCAGGACAGTGCGGCGTCGTCGTCCATTGCCTCTCTCACGCCGCTAGGGCCTTCCATTGTTCTGACCGTTGCCACTCTAGCATTTGGATTCCCCTTCTTACGCGAGGATACTTTTGATGAGGCGCTTTTCTTAGTAGGATATTATCCGCTTCTCCGATGGCGTATGCTAAGAATTTGATCGAAATATAGAATTTAGTTCGACTTGCACATGCATGCGCCAACTTCGGCTAAAGTGCTTCTTTTAACTAGTCCAGTTGAATTTTTTTTAATTTCTGGGTTATACTCATCATAACTTCGAGACGTTGGATACAAAATTTCAGTAGAAAGTGCTCCGGAAAATGCTTGACGCGGTAATAGTATTTCATCGAGTGATAGTTTTTTTATTTCTTGCCTTGTACCACCTAAGGATCATTAGGGTTATCAATGGCGTATTATCAAATTTTTTTGGGCCATATAGGTTCCTATTTTTGAGTTTACAATTTGTTTTCTCTTGATGTTCCCCTTTGTATGTTGTGTATAACTAGATTTTCAATATTAACGATCGTAATTCTAATTAAGTATTTAAATTTAATATTGTGAATTGATCTGAAGTAATGGGATGTTAAGTAAATATTTGTTTGGCCTGTCATTATTACATCCCTGAGTAAATTTAAATGAGTTGGCTAATTTGGAAATGTGACCAACCGCTTAAGCTATTCCATGTGAAACATGTATTTTTGTTTTATTTTCAGGTTTGGGATAGAGTAGTCATGATGCAAAACGGCATGGACACGGTGCCGCAGCAGAATGGCACCTTGCACAACAACTCATCCACGTCATCCTCATCAAATTCACACAATTCCTCGTCACAAACAAATACGGGTGCTCAGCAAGAAGAAAGCAAGACGAATCTGATAGTCAATTATCTTCCTCAGACGATGACACAAGAGGAAATTAGATCGCTGTTCTCTTCGATCGGGGAGGTAGAGAGCTGTAAGCTCATCAGAGACAAAGTTACAGGTAAGACATTTCGTTTAGTTTGCCATGCATGCATGAGGCTCGTATTATTATGCCATGAATGCATTATAAGTGAATGCCTGTTAGTTTGGTGCAGTGGTGATAAAAGCCTTTTTTTAAGCTGTCGTATTTTCTTGCTTTTTAAACGTGCAATTATAAAATTTGTATAAATTTATCCAGTAAACATATCCTCAATTTTTGGAATGGTAATGGGAGAAAGATTGGGGATAGGAGTTCAGTTGTCTCAAATGTCGTGTTTTAGTTGCTTGAACGGGGAAATATTTAGCTTGGGCATGTGATACGGCTGTTTATCTAATTTGAATAGGGGTTGGTCTTCCTCATTTTAAGACATTCATTGAGGTTTGCTAGAGTAATGTTAAATTTCAATGTTGACTACTATTTTATATAGTATTTGCATAAGCATAGCTCATCAGCTTTCATAAACGGGTTTCATTTGCTTTGGTCATCTTTATGCGGACATGTTTCCATTCCGTCGCTAAAGACGTCTTCCGGTTCGAGTATCGTTTATAGAACTCTGGCTGCTATAAATGACTTCGTCATGAGTAAAAATAATGGCTAAAATCCTTCAAAGAGTACCTTCGACTGAAGAAGCAGTCCTATGAAGGATGTCATTCTGTTGTCCAGTAATTGCTGCTCAACGCAATTGAAACCTGATTTTGAAAACTGATGTTTTACGATACTACGGAAGCCATCGTACCAATGAAAGGCATAGAAAGTTCCCGATCAATCTTACGTCCCACAGAGATCCCCCATTCAGCGTCATGTGCCTTCAAGGGCCAAAATAGAGTGGTCTCAAGCAGATTGAACCATAGGGTGCTCCCTCTGAGAGGGACTGGTTGTCCGTAGAACAGCAAAACGCAGTGGTATGATTACGATACCATACTTTATTCTGACATCCCAATAAACCGGCCTACGACCCCATGCCCGCTTACACGATTTGTTCAGCATGTACATCGTGGACTCTATACCTACCTCTTTTACCAAGTACTACCCGTCGTAAAAAGTGAAAAATAAATATGCTGTGATGTCAGCACAAATGTCGCAGTTGAGTTTAGAGATAAGATCACTCTTCACGATGTTCATCTCAGGGTGATATCCTTTTCAGTCGCTGGCTGCTTTGAATGAGCTCCCTTGGGTAATAATCGATATGATAAATGTCGCATGGAGGGTCTAGCTATGGAGTAAAGCCACCCATGGAAATATCTAGCATCGTTATACTTTCGAGATAAAACTATTTTATAGAACTTTGCGAATTTAGACACAGCTGAATAAGCGAAAGAAACTATTTAATTTTCCTCTCGGTTTCAGCTCCCGCACTGTAACTATCTCATCTCATACATTAAATTCGATGGACTGATACAGTGATAATAGCACCCATTTCCACCTTCCCAGGATTTCGTCCGTTAGGGTTGAGCTCTCGTGGCACTGAGCCTTACGAAATGTATAAATCGCACACCAATGCGTGTGGGATTTTCCCTGCAGTAATACAGTAGTTTCATTAAATTCAAATCACTCAACATGCTGCGGTCAACCGTATAGATACGGCCTAGATTTGGAGACTACTCCAGCATCAACGCACGAATCCTTTCATACTAAATATTTCTGTACCTTTTTACATGGGTGAGGTTTTGAACCCTATTTGAACCGATTCTTTCGTTCTACTTTCCCGTTTATGATGAATATTTTCTATTTTCACCCATGAAGCGCTGCAGTCCTCGTGGTTGAAATATTCTTAGGGCTCGGTTAAAAAACTATTTGTGGAACTTAAAATGAAATTTTTTCTGTGCTATTCAACTCGCGTTCTTGTCCAAAAGAAGCGGTATCTTTCGAGCCTTTTTATACTCGCGGGTTAGGTGCGAAGTTAGAAACGTGGAAGGTACCAGCTATAAGTGAACGAAAGTGTGGATACCTCTGCAGTAGAAAGTATGTACAATGATAGCGGAATCGACGGACTTGTAACTCTTTCAGCCCCATGTCGTTTTCCACATTGTCGCGGCAGCGGCTACGATCTAATTGTAGAGTGAACCGCTTCAAATCTCGTCGAGTTTTGGGCCCTCGAGAGAGAAAGGCGCGAATTGTGCTCGCGGGCCTGTCAAACGCGCCCCTCTCCACCTCCTACCTCCCTCCCCAACCACCTCAAGCTCCCCACCTCCTGCCCCTCGCCTCTCACCCACCCCCTGTCTTTCCCGCCTCCCCTCTCCTACCCCTCGCTCACCTTCCCGCCAACTCTCCAGGTTGTCACGCACCCCCGTCGCCCAGGCATTGGTCAGACAGAATAAAATCGCCGTTCCCCACACCCCACCTACCCCCGTGGTAGACGCCACTCAAATGTGACGGCCCTCGCTCCCCGCCCCTGGCAGGCCCTTCCCTTTGCGAGACGTCTACAACTCTTTAGTCTCTCTTCTATTTTGTAATTTGTTAATTCACGCTGACACCTTTCGTCTGAGTTTCCTCGTCCGAAAGGGTTGGATCTGAAGCTCCGAATCTAGTCGTAAGCGGTTATTCTTGACCCACGAGTTTCGTACGATTCTTTGCTCATGAGAACACAGAATATTTATGTCATCTTTCTGGTCTCAGTAGAATGGGCTTGAATTTTCTGTATTTTAGAATATTCTTTGGTCTCCTTGGCTCAAAATTTGGATTGAAGTTTGTTTTAGTTTTGTAGCGTTATCAGCTGCGATGAGAATATCTCAGATGTAGCTAAGACCTTTATTTTTCTATGAGTTCTAAGTATTCCCAATTGATATCCGTCGTGTTACGTACTTAGCTTGAATTTCTTGACCTTTTCCGACATTTTCAATGGTGAATGCAGCGCTAAATTTAGCATCGGCCCAAGATTTGCCAATAGTAATCTTCCATCTTAAAAGAACCATGAGCGTTTATGTATTCGCACCAAGTGATAACCGAATCGCATTCCCGAATTTGTTTTGTTGACAAAATCGTACAATTTACGAGACTTTATTTTGATGAATACGATTACTGTCCAATTATTACGTGTCAACATTAATTCCTAAGTATTATTTCCTCCTAGATGTACAGAAAACACGCTATGAAATCCATGGTTGAATCCCCGTGACCATAGTCTTCAATTCGGGTGTATTTGTCGTCAACAGCCTTGTTGCATCCATCTGGGGAGGACAAATTATATTCCCGTCTTCCATTTTCCCTTCAAATTTGTTTTGCGTTTCCTCCCCCCACTTGTGTGCTATCCCATATTCCAATTCCCTTCCGTCTCCCAGCCACAGCATGTGGAACTCTCGAGGCTCGAGATTGCTCACGGGGAAGGGTTAACTCGCCAGAAAAATATAAACACCTGAAATATAAACACCTGAAATTAACACTTAAGAAATAATTCAACACTTGAGATTGATGTTATACGAGGACGAAAAGAGACGTCGTGAGACAGTAACGATCTTTCTAATTCCTTTAACTTTCACTGTTTTCATTCGTAATTCTTAATCAAAAGACTAGTAACAATGGATGTTAACATTCACTCATCATTATCTAAATGACGCCTAACCCTCATTACTATTAATCGTTTGTAAGTACAATGGCGTCTAAAATTCTGCCGTACTCCTATGGAATATCTTGGTGAGTAATGGGTGTATATAGTTGATAATGAAAAAGAACTAAGTGCCGCCAATAAAAGTCGACTCTGAAACTTCTGGTATATCTTATAATATTAATTCGATTGATTAATCGTAAAGAGTAAAATATTGACTGAGCTTCCTCCGTCGTATGAATAGTTTCGGGCCTGACGAGGTGGAACTCTTTTATCTTGAAGGAACGGAGAGGGACGAAAAAACACCGTGATGCCACATTAATCATGTAAAATGTGCATCATATGAGGAATTACATTGCTTTCTAACCTCGTAGTTCCATAGGCCACGTTGGGTGTTTTCAGGAACTGGGTGTATTGGCAACAGCCACGTGTTCTCATAAAAACCTTCGCAGTGATGCAAAACTGTTCCTTGTTCGAAATAACTGAAGAGTTCCCCGTGGTGTTGTCGCTTTCTCCTCCGAGCATCCCCTCGCCACAAATCCCAATTTGTGCACCGCGTCCATCCCCTCGCGGCCGCAAATCCACTCGTCAGCTGCTCCCGTGCCGGTGCACGTTTTTTGCTTGTTTTCCGAGTCGAAAGTCACCCCCCACCACGCGCCCCCGTCATCCCGTCACTCCTTCAGCCAGCGAATGTATCTAACCGTTTCTCCTCATTTATTATGGACATATTTTTGGGGCCTAGAATTATTTCCGTCTAACGCCGGTCCGTCGGCTCCCTCGCAGATGTAAATTCCCTCTCCCCTCCCGAGCCCCCCCCTGTGCATTTATACACGCTCCCTACGCTTGGTAGTTTCACTTCGACGCCCGGAACTTGCCCGCTACGGTTTAAACTTCTTTTGCATCCGAGTTTTTATCTTCAGTCTGGATTATCCGTTGGTGTCCGTCGCTTCGCGTTTTCCCGAATGAGAAGAAACTCACTTGATCACCGTCCAGTTTTCGTGTCCCCTCTCCCCACCTCATCAGTTGTTTACGTTTTTCGTCGTCCCCCCCGCGCTATTTTTGACTGATGGCGGGTCAAGTGGGAGCTGCAACTGTTTCAACCCCCCCCCCCCTCCACCTCCGGTGAGAAATGTAATTCGTTTGGCCCGAGTCCTCGCCAGGAATTGAGAACCAACCCATGAGTGGGGTCGGGGGAATAATATCGAAAACTAAGGAAGTTGTTTTTAGACGCGAGCCAAAGCGAATTAAAATCATTGTAAACCAATGGAAATGGAATCAATACAAATGTGTCCTCAAACTTAAGTCAAAATAATTCAAATGATAATTGCAATCCAATCTAAAATTAAACATCTAATCTTAATTAAATATTATTAAATACTATACTCACGCGCCATGTTTCGTGGTGCCAAACCAAGGACGTAAGATCTTTAAACTGCGGAAGATGTAAGGGCTTTACTCCAAGTCATTTCAGATCTTTCATGTCTCATGGCCAGGTCGTATTTTTAGTAACCGCGCAGTTATGCCTCTTCCTCTAATGCAGGAAATAAATCTTGTCGTTGTATGTTCTAGTAGTAATTTAGTTCAACGCACTACGACGGTCATTCCGCTTTCACTGTCTGCCCCTCTCAGACGAGCGCAATAGCACTCGGACGAATATAAGATCACCCCTCGAAATTTGAGTCTACCCGAACGATGCTAAACTTTGGTGGCTACGGGATCATGTGTTTCCATCGTGGCAGGCCGTTGACCTAGTTCTTGTCTTCTCAAAACTCCTATAATCTATCTTTACGAATTTCTTGCTGTAATCGGTAAATTATAAATGAAGGTACTGTGAGCGCGATCGCTTTTGTGTCCTATACTCCGAAATTAGCGTATCTGAAAGTTTGTGTTGAGTCGTCTAAGTTTGCAATGGAGGCATCATTTTTCCTTGCAATGTAACTGGTATGCGTTACTTAACCATTTGCAGTTACAGTGGTTTTCATATTCCGCAACGGTTTGTTGGCCATTCTCTGTAGCTTTATGGTGGAACTTAAGCTGTATAATAGAATGTAGAGTGATTAAGCCGCCTTTCGCTCACTAAAAATTCATGAAATAATGATATGTACTCTCGTATTTTTCGGAAAATTATGTAAAGTAATGCAAATCCGATTGTTGTTGACTGGTTCAGTCCAAGGATATATCTAGAAAAACTATTGTTTGCTCTCATATCCTGGAGTAAAAAATAAATATGACAATAATAAGCGGAATAATTCAAGTTTTGCGTAATGAATAAAATAGAATTCCTTTGATCCTCATATGAACTGGTCTGTGACGATTGTGATCGGGTAATCATCGACATCATCTCAATGTATTATTTCGAGTACGCAAGGAAGAAATCCTGTTTGTTTTTTTTTCCTCGGCAACGTGGAATAATTTAGGTGTGTTGTCTTATATATTTCGAAGGCACCACGTCGGCACAGATCCCGGCTTGGCCAGCGGTTACTGGCTCGACTAGATAAGGACTACACGTAAGCTGCTCTAAGTTTAAGCGTTTGTCAAAGTTGAATAATCAGTCTATCGGCAGTTATTTGCATGTTCTGAAAGACTAAATAATGTGCCATTCTGATTATGAGAGTTTTCCGGCAAAGAATATTAATTATTATATAAAATTAAAATTCTATTAAACACCAACCTTCATTTTGTCTATGAATGCTCACAAGTGGCTATTCAAGTATTACGTAAGACGATTTTTACCACTTTTTAACCATGTGAGACAACGTAAAACTTCACGAACCCTCCCCCCTCCCCTACTATCTTACGTAAGTTATCAGACATTTTTTAAACTATGGACCTAGATAGTAAACTGTGAGGGATTCTGTGTCAAAATGCGCAAAACTGACCTCATCCCGCATACCGATAACGGTTTTCGATATTTCCCGATTCGCTGTACGCACAACTCGCAAAACATGTGATCTTTGGCAGTGCCAAATCTCCAGACTAATGAACGCAACGAATTGGTAGAACGTTTTGCCATAGTTAAGCATACATTCAGGCGTACCTACGCAGCGGTGATCCTAAAAATTAAGATTTTTCCTCCGAAAATAGTTTGAAAAAGGAATAAAAATATGAATTGAGAATTGACTTATATCTTACGTAAGACTATATCGGACCTACCTCACCCCCATACATAAGACAACGTAAGAAAAGCCCAACCCCCCTCCCTCCCCAAAACGTATTACGTAATACTTGAATGGCCGCCAATTAGATATTGCGGCGTAGGTTTCCGCGGGGCTTGAATGAAGGTTTGTCCATTTTTCGGGTTCCCACCGCGTTCATTGTTGCAATTGGACAATTATTTCGCCCGGTATCCTGCGAGCGACTTCGACCTAAAGATGCTCGGAAGATACCGGGCGAAACTGTTATCCAATTGCAACAGTGAACGCGGTGGGGACCCGAAAAATGGACTAGCTCACAAATAGAGTTTATCTAGTATTTTTTTGTGAAAGCATGGGAAAGAATTCCTGTTGATGACAACTGTTTCTGCTCACTACTGCTCCATATTGGTACACACATGGATCATTGAATGATAATGTCAAAAAATAGTAAAAAAAAATCGTTGTGATTGCTTTTATATTGTCATTATGAAGGAGTTCCGTAATTCAGACCATGAAGTCCTTTTTTACTCGTAAATGAAAAGGATAGCTATTTTAAAATAAGTAGGTACACAATATTTATCAAACTTTTTTATCATTTGGTAATAACTTTTGCATGTTCAACATGAAAAATGCCCTTGTTTTTAATTCTCATGAATCTTATCTCGTGCCTAACATGGCGTTACACGACGTACGCAATGCTGTTATGGTAGCACTTTAAGCTTTCTTGTAACACTCCTCGTACACATCATGTGACTGTAGCCTATAAGCAGTATTTATATTTTTTTCTATCCATTATTCATTTTCAAGCATTTACAGCTATTTTTTCGGTCCAAAGAAGCGGTTTATACCAGTATATCACGTATTTGCATGTGTTGGTATAGATACTTGGGAATTCAATGTAAAGTATTTACCGGGGTCTGTCTCACGTTTCCGTTGAATTGGAAATTGGCGTTGCTTATCCGAGTCGGCAACATAGATCGATATATTTCGAGTGTCGATAAAAAAATCCCGTGATTGGCTCACGTGTGGGCGCTGCTAAATTTTCCGCTTTGTTTTTGGAAATGGGGAATCGATAATCTCCTCATGGCGACTAATATGGAAATACACTCGCCTCAGCTGCGTGGAGTTACCCATGTGCAAGAGCCCTTCATTCTCGTGAAACCTGGACATATCTTTTTTCATATATATTAATCTTTTGTATTTTGACTCAATATTTGGCCCTAATAGTCGCACATTATTTGCGGGAGCTAAGTACTCATAAGTGCGCGTTACAATACAAAAATTACTGGAATTTAATCACTCACCATTAATTTATGTTTCAACAATCAACAATAAAACGAACGTGGTCATTTTTAAGGTCCCGGTGGCGGTGCGGTAAAGTCCTCGCTATCCGAACCAAAGGTGTTGGGTTCGAATCCCGCCTGGGGAGAATTTTCACATTCCTGGGCTTGGTTGTGTGTATTCGTCTGTATATCAAATGGGTAGTAATTGGCCTCGTCTGTTACCCATTGTGACAATATTATAAAAAAATTCGGTGGTTTAGTCGTATTTTTGGCGCTGTTTTCCGTCACTGAATGATCCCATTAGTCTTGTTGTAGCATTCTTTCTTCGTGTCTTATTAACAATTTCCATTCCCTCACTCCCTCCCGGTAATCTGCCCCCTATTTTCCCTTTTAATATCCACGGAATTCGATGGGATGATTTGAGCTTTCGCCCCATGAACAGATACAGATACCGGTGGTCTTCCGGCAGCGATTTTTGTTTCAATCGCCACGGCCGAATTGGCTCGACCAAGACTGCCATGGGGCAGGCATCTTTCGCGAGGAGACGAGAGCGGCCAACACCCGCACCCGAAGGCCACGCTCACCTCTTGACGCCCCCGCGGCATCGAGAGTGAGTTGCGTGCCCGCACCATTGACACTTTAGCCGCGGAGGATGCGTCGAGATGCAATGGCCACTCGAATCAAGCCGCCCTTTTGTCTCTCTCACTCGCTCTTTCTCTTTAGCGCTCTCCGTCCCACTCCCAATCCCCACCCCCAATCCTCGCCCCCAGTCTCCGCCCCTGAAAGAGCGCCATTATTCCGCCAGCAGTGTTTTGCTATCGCGCCCGCCAGTGGCTCGCCATTGTTTTCGGAAGCGGGGCCCTTCACCACCGTTCCATTCATCCGGAGCCGCCGCGAGCCCTCCCCTCCCCCACGCCCCCATCCGCCCCCGCTCCCTATTACCCCCGCTCCCCACCGCCCCCGCGGCGGATTTCCAGGGAGTTCCCGTAAGCGCGCGGCCCAAGCCGCAGGACGGCCCGAGTGTAGGTATTGTTTTACGCTCGTCGGCGGAAGTGGAGGATGGGTTTTTATCTCGGTCGGGTTTCCTGACCTACGGCTCTTCAAGCAGAGTCGACGAACGGAAATAAAGATTAGTTTCACTCCCGTTCCCTGGGAGCCGATATTTGGTGGTTTCTTGCCGCCAGTTGGCCGGTCGAACGCTGGCGCGTGGTACCTTGCTCCGCGGCATCCTCGGAAGGAATTTGGAGTCGATCTAAATCGGTTTTTAAATACCGTGAGTTCTCACCGAAATTTTCACTCGATTAACAAATTAAAATCGATTTCAATACAATAATGATTACTTTTAAATTGGACAAGCGCTGCCTACTTTTTATGAGAAAAGTTGCTACATAACTTCATAGGTTTACAAATCGTGACATTTTCAATTAAAATTCTTTTTAATGATATTATCATAGATTTAAATTAGTTTTATTTAAATAAAATTTATTGTAGGTGAGATGAATATTTGTAAAAAATATTTAACGGAGATACACAAGGAATCATGGGTTATTTAAATTCATTAGTCCACCCATTTAAGGCGAAAGTGTGTTCGTAAATTGTAACGAGTATGAATCACTAGGTGTATGTGATTTCGCGAATTGAGTGGCTTTTGATCATTGGCTACGTCATTGGAGGCATGAATCAACGGAGTAAACTCGGGAGCAGCGAGACATAACGTTAGCTTATGTTATGTGAACACCTTGAAAGTTGCAGTTTCAGATAAGGAGTCGTGCATAAAGTACGTTACTGTTTTCGGTGGTTTTTTACCCCCTCCCCCCTTCTTTGACAACCGTAGTATTTTCCAACCCCTATCTCCCCTACATGTAACGTTGTCTCTGTAAATTAAACTTTTAATTCAAACATATTTTCTCAATTATTGAGTGAGTTTATTTTTAGGAAAAAAGACTAATAAAATAGCCGAACTAGATATAATAGAGCTATCTAATCTCAATTGGAACAAGTATTATTCATTTTTAATTTCTAAAAATCAACCATGAATCACGGCGCAAGGTGCTGTGCTCATCTACTTGGTTCTCTCCCCTCCCCATATTTCTGACTGCTGCCTTGAAATGTGTTGTCACGAGGTCGCTATTTAACCCGCGAGAAGGTTCAAATGTATACAATTTGATGATATGAGGACTTGCAACATTGTAGAAGCAATAGTTCAGTTACATTGAGTTATAGTAGAAGCTTGGGGTGTATGAAACACCCCGCCCGTCCTTCCTCATGCTAAACTCTGTAGTATTGTCGACGCGATGTTGACGAGTAAGAAACGTAAACAGGCGCTTTGTAACAGCTACTTTAATTTGAGTTAACCCCCCCTTCCATGCCCCTCGTTACCCGCCGTAGGTTTTTAAGCGACCCCCTCCCCCCTAAGTTGGACACGTAGTTTTTGAACGACCCCTAAATGGGTGTAAGAGCCTTTAGGAAAACAAAACTAGATGTAATTATGGCTGTAGCTGGGCTTTCTCTTTTTTGATCGCTTGAAGGTTGTTGCGGTACTCCATTGTTTTGTGGTTTTTAATATTTTGGTGGACATTTGTGGTTTTGGCCGTCTCGCAATGCCGTGTGAGTCAAGCGCTGATTTCGCAGGTATCACAGTTTCAGATCTCGCTTGATAAAATCATCAATGATAAAATTACCAGTAACACAAGGTTGGAAGTAAGAAAAGGCTCTATTAAAACATATCCTTGTAGCATGCTCTTACATGGCGATGAAGCCGAGGCGATTATATATGCAGCGCTAAGAATAAGAGAAAACATTGAAGATGTGGAGCTATGGATGAATTATGAATTTGAAATGTACGAAGGGTGTCACCAATGGAGGAGTTGCACGGTGCACGAAATGATGTACGATGTAACTCTGCAATATATAAGAAGCTAACTTATTAGACACATTCAGCGACACAAAATCCAAGTGAAAACAGCACTGGAAGGAGAAATAACTAAAGAGAAAGACTAAGGATGCATTACGTGAAGCAATTGCTGGAGAGTATTCAAGTCAAGAATAATGCAGTAAGTTAGGTTAGCTGATTAGAGAGTAGAGAGCTGCGAAGAGACAGTGTTCGGATTGATTACCGATGGCAATAATGATAAGAAGATAAAAGATAATTTCTCTAAAAGCCATTGCTGTAGTACTCATCTTTGCCCGAAAGCCTAAAAATACTTTGTGCATAAATCAGTGGTGTGGTAGCTGCTGCATTCTGATTTCGTAGGGAGTTAAAAGTACGGACTCCAAGCTGATAATTTTTTCTTAAGGCTCGGAAAAAATAATATCTGATATAGCTTTCGGTGCTCTATAAATTCTAGCGAATAGCTTTTAACCTCGTGTGACCGTAATAGTGATATATTATGCGGTGAAGAATCATGTAAAAAACGAGTAGAAAGGTTTTCATGAGCGAAAGGGGTCAGTCACCTTATCTAGTGGCAATCTTGGAGGTTCAAACCACGTTTGGTATGTGATTTTAGCTACCTTATGTACTTAACGAATGACTGAACGTACCATGTACTAGATAAAATATTGCTATGGAATATTATGAAATGGAGCCAATTTTGACCAAAGCAGAAACTTCTCACATCAATATTTATTATTTCGTCGTCATATTTGCCTTGAAAATTGTTTTAAAGTCCTGCTGTAGCTTGAATTGAGAGGAATAATTTCTGGGTTACATACTGATAATTCATCATCCATTTGCTTGTGCTAATATCCAGTTGATTTGATCAGAATTGTTTTCGTTGAATGCACTCTTCTCTAGTTAAGTTGCCTTGCATGCCATGTTTTCATCGCGTGGAATATAAATAACTAGGGCGGACAATTGTTTAGCGCCCCTGAGATATTTATGTGCTGGGCTTTCTTTTTCGTAGGATTCATGATTTTCATCGTCAAAGTAGCTATCCTCTTCCACACAAAACATGAAGAGATGTTGTGTGCATTGCGATTAACTTGAAGAAGGGTCTAAAATGTTTTTTTTTTCTATTTTAGAGGCTTGATATACCATTTGGATACCTTCGTAAATGGAAATCCATAAAGAGGAGGTCTCTTTCTTTTGATTAAATATCATAAAAACTCATTTTATCATCTTTAAATTATAACTGTTAGATTTGATGTTTTTAGAGGGCATATTGAGAAAAAGCACGATAAATAAGTATATTTAAGTTGCGTGAATGAAAGTGGTGTGTTTGCAGTCATGAAATGAGATACCCCCAAGATGTCGATATCGTAAGCGAATTCGATATCCAGAGGACTCGGGCGTTGCAATTTGATTCAAACTAGAATTCAATGTTTCCACTTGTCATCTTTCCTTTTGACACCTTTGTACCGATCTGCCAACCTGATCCGCGGATCACCTTTTATCATGCTACTTATTCCCATAGTTGGAGGAAAACCATGATTGCTTTTGCGTGTTTTGGTTTTTTCCGTCTTCATATGATCATTATTTACAATTATATCTAGCCAAGAGGATAATGTAGTTCTTTTACGGATTAAATTGACAATTTTTATTGTCAAGGTATCTAGGTGCGTCTGTTAAGCTCAATTTAAGGTGTAACGTGCGTGGGAAATTAAAATAGGAGGTTGGTACGATATAAATTTTATTGTATATATGGTTTACCTCAGTCATTATAAATGTTCTAATGCCAAGTGATATTCTTAAGCTATCATTTGTTGGAAAAGAGATGAATGCTCGATTTATAAAGCTACGGAGGGCGTACATATGTTGAGGCATTTTCGCATGGGAATCGTAAAACAACTTTTCACTCGTAAACTCTCTTTTTACGGAATTCAGTCAAAAAAAGACAACTTTTTTGTGACTAAAGCTATTACTGCAAACGATCAATAACCCTCAGTTTGGGGCGTTCGATGGACAAGGCAGGTGTTTGTGCGCGATATTGGATTTCGTGAGGATTTGGATTTAGGTTAGCAAACAGGCAGAAAATGAACAATTGAATTCGGATCACTCTTCCCTCAGGAAAAAAATGTCGGCATTTTTTTCCGAATTCGGTCGCTCCTGACGCACCGTTTTTGCAGGTAATCCAATCACGCTGCAGCGGAGAGATAACTGTCCTCCATCGTTCGCAGGCTCGGAGCGCATTTAGTGGTGCCCACGCAATACAGCGATCGATGCCGCTCTCCGATATATACGAGGTTGATGGTCGGCCGCGGTCGCTGCCCTCTTGTTCCCTTAGGTCCTTCCCCCTTTGAAGGGCGCTCACTCCTCGTCCAGCGTATTTTCCCTCGCAGAGTTTCCCCGGTAGCCGAAGTAGAAGTCTTATGTGCGTCACTTCTGTTGCTCGTACTCTGAAATACTGATTGGTACTGCGTCAAAATGAGGATGGCTTGTCCACGGTACATGGGACGACTGTCAAAACTCGTTGACAACTTGTCGAGGAAATATCGGTATCTAAAATGTATCTGTCACTTCCATGGTACCTCATTTCTTCTTCCCGCGAATGATTCACGCCGGAGAATTAGAAACTTGAGACATTTTCCCGCCGAAGTACACCTCGCTTTTCATACCTTATTCCTTACAATTCATTTTTCCTTCATACCTTCCCTTTGCGTATTGTCCTGCTACTTCCCCCTTTGCGATGACTCTAAGGGCAGTACGAAGATTGCACCAATTGCCCCTCCCACCTTCTCACAACTGCTCGACCCGTGTACAAATAATAAATTAACTTGAGTTTTTTGTCGTTTCTACCTCTCTCTCACTATTTCGTATTCTTTTTATACCTTTCCGGTATGGACTTGGAGGTATAAGTTGAAAATGAAATTATTGTGTATGTTTATTCAGTCGTAATGCGGCGTTACTGATTGTTTTACCCCACATTATATCATTGGTATCTCTTCTGATGTAATTCTGGAATTCAATTTCGCAAGCAAGAAAGGATAAATCATTTCTCAAGTGATCATTTTATAATTATTTATGTACAGTAGTTTATTCCAAAACTTCAAAATTGCTAAAAACTATTGTTTTTCCGCCATTGATCAGCAAAAGTTATGGTTTGACGCAGAAGAGGTAAAATAGTTTCTATTTCGTAGAGGTAATACACGAATTGTAAGAGCGTGCTGAATTAAGGAGTGGATTAGTTTTCATGAATTAAGATGTACTCACTGTCGCATAAAGATTGCTGTATGAACTTAGCACACATTTGTCCTTCAGGTTGCTCCAATTTTAGTTAGCGAATAGGAACTTCTGATACGTTCCTTCGTTTATTCTTGCCAAATACTGGTTTATCCTTAATTAATGCTTCTACTGTTTCCAAGTCAATTGTTCTTAAAAGCTTCCAATATTGGTTTCTCTGAGTATTATTATCTTCCTAAGCTCTTAGTTTCCAAATACTAGAGCTCATTATATTCATTCTTTCAATCTAATTACGTGCACCTTTACGTACAAAATGTGAGGTTAATTCACGTAACTGTAGCAAATTGGCTTTTTGCAAAGGACTGCACTTTTTTATTCAAAGTATTCTTTCTCCTTTCTTCAGCAATGATTTTCCTAAACATTTTCGTTTCCGAATCTGATTACATTTTCAATATTATTTTTGTCATTTTTCTTTTGAGCTTAAATCTGGCATGAGTACTACGTGGATTAATTTGAGTGATGTCGTTCTTGTGTATGGTTTTATCAGACTGACACTTTAAGGATGCAATTGAGTATATTATGGGATACGAATTCAGCCAAGGAGGAATGGAAAATGTATAGAGGGATGATTAAAATTGCGATGAGCCAAGAAGGAGCTTAGGCGTTTCTGCAGGGATTTTTCGGGGATTGTGGCTCCATGGCCCATAGCCGCGCTTCAGTCGGTCGGTGACCACCGCGATTGACTGGAGGAGTGAGGATGGCCTCGGGGTCAATGGAGTGAAGGAGTGTGGGAGAACCGAAATGCCTTTGATATGGGTTGGATGGGCCAAGGATGAAAAACATTGGACTCGTTATGGGAGGAGAGAGGGACGAACGAGTTGCATGACGGAGAGGTTTGGTTGAAGACACGCTCGCTGTGTGACAGCGAAGTTGAGGCTGAAAGAAATAGAAAAGAAACAGTCCGCTATTAATAAATAAATTAGTAATGTCTCTTTATTTAATAGCCGAAGCCAATTACTACCTATTTATTAATTATAGGAATACATATTATCATGTCCTGTTCTAAAATGGAGGTGGAAATCCTACCCAGGTGGGATTCAAACTCGCGACCTTTGGTACGGCAGGCGAGGACTTTGCCCCTCCGCCACCGGGGACGGAAAAGAGCTTTTATGATAGCTACTAAAGTCTATTAATACAATGAGCACATCAGGGTAGATTGTAAGAGGAATGTAGTCAAATTTCAGTGGTTGTAGCGGAATAAATTTGGGCTTTGAAACGTAAAATTGTTTCCGTGTCATCCTTCGAAGAAATATATTCCATACATTTTCTAGAGAAGGGTGCTGAATATTTTAATACCTTTCTGATAATTTTTTAGATCAATCAGTCGTGATATTTCCGGATAAACTGCCATAACATTTTATGTATTTCTACTTGTAAATAAAATCGACAGATATCAAATTTGCAAATAGTACTCGGAAAAAGAATCTGAGTTCATAAATTGGTAATGCCTGGCTGGAAAATTATTTACATGCTCTACATTGTCATGGAAATACATCCCGTACCCGTGATTGATCGATTCTCAGTAAAATAAATGAATGTTAAATGTAATTGAAAACCTGAATAAATAAAATACACACCTTGATGATCCCCTCACATTTTCTTTCGAATAAGAAAAATTGGAAAATCAACACAAAAGCTTAATATATTAACTAAAACAACAATTTACGCATTTTTATGCACGGAATGAAGTTGATAAAATTGAAATACAAACCTAAAAGAGAAAAAAGACCGGTACTTTTTAATTGCCCATCCTCTTCGTCGAAGTGGTCAAGTCAAAGAGGGAACTAAGTGGTCTACCCTTTTTAATTTGACACCATAACTCGTCTATCATCTCATGTAGGCAGGCTACCAAATAAACATGATCCGCATGTTAAGTCGTTCAATCAGTATGGCTATGTATAGCTAAGGAAACTGTTCCCTGGTGTGAGCTGTTATTCCCATCTCTTCCCGAGGGCCATATTTCTGCCCGCGCCCTCCGCGGTGTAAATCCTCTCTCGCCTCCTCGCTCGCTGTGTGCGTCCGATGCCCCATCCTTTGCTTGTCTTTCAGCGCCGGCGCCCAAAAAAGCACCTCACTGTAAACTTTAATCGATCGAAATACCTCGTCTATGATTGGGTTAGAATATTTCGGGGTGCCCGCGTTCGTGTTTTTTTGGCGTCGTGCAGGAGGGAGCTCCTCGGTCGAATGACCAGGGACGAGTGGCCTGTCACGATTTGAGCGGATCCAAAGTTTGGCTAAACTTAGATTAGAAGGCGCTGTGTCATTGGTGAAGCGCCGCAGTCATTTGCTCAAGTTGTCTCTCTCGATCTTCAAACGCTCGCCCACTCTCTTGCATTTGATAAAAAATGAGTGCTAAGAGTATGGGAGGATGAGCAACACAGCATTATATTTGGTAGCATCCTTTCCGTAGAATTTAAATCACTAACAATCCCGCGTAATGTTCTCTTCACCGGAAGCGCTCTCTAACTGGTAAGAGGGAATTAGTCATTATCAGAAGCTATGGTCTGGAAAAGATCAATGAGACGGATTGGCCCGATGGATGGAGTACGAGACAAAGTTTCACTTGCTTGCGCGAGAGTGATATTTGATTCTCTTGATAACGTCCCTTGAGAAAAGTACTAAAGTGGTAATTTTATCTAAAGATGAATTGTGCGTGTTTCAATGTGTAGAGCATGCTGGGGATTGAGTTGGTGTAGTGGCGAAAGTTACGTGCATTCTGCCCTGCACCTTATTTCCGCTCCCTATCCCGGCAGTGGCGGAGATATTTTTCTGTGAGATTCCCGATCTGTACTCGAATTGGGAACTCGGGCTGAGTGGAATATTAAACTAAGAGGACCCATAGGTGTCATTCGTTAAGAGTAGAGCAATGCCAACGCCGGGTTTCTCTCCACCCTTCCTCCATTCCACAGATTCCCATTTTCTCTTTGTAGCCCGAATAGCCCGGATTGTCGATCGCCTCTTCCAATGAGCGAAAGATGAGAAATTATAAAAGTTTAAATTGTATGAAGTAAATTTAAGATCGCTTAAATGGGGTGCTAAAGTAACAATCGGAGTTAATATTTCCCCGCGCCTCGCGCCGCCATTCTATATTTCTTTCGGTGCACTTTCCTTTACTTACACGGGAAGGGAAATAAAAATGTAGGACACGTGTTGTCGAAAGATATAGCGTTTGAAATTGGGGAAAAAAATCCAACGTTTTGTTTTACATGAAATCACATGTTTTTCTAGAATTTTTGATCTAATTTGGTAAGTCGTTATTTTTCGGGATTTGCTGCGCATACTGAAATGAAAGCAGTAACATTGTTGCTCGACCTCAAGTTTATTGGACACACGCCATGGGTTTCTACGTAAGGAAACATTAACAGGTGTATCATCACCGCATGGTGACGTTCCACGTGTAACCCTAGGGCGTGTGTACAATAAATGTTATGTGGAACTACATCATTGTACAATAAGTTTTAGGTAAAATAATTAATTGCTTCCATCCCATTTTTGTAAATTTTGATTCACGTCTTCGAGAAAATCCGAGAGCAGCCGCCCGATTTGTGACGATCTGAAATGGGAATCCCCTCTCTACAGTCAAAACGTGCAAAAGTCGATACCCTAAATCACCCATTTTGATAGCTTTCGGTGTGAACTCTTTGCAATGTGACAGCTGCGCTCGCGTTGTTTTTTTGTTTTAATACAGTTATAGGAGAGAGCAAGACGCTATTGTACCCAAACACATTCCCTTTTCACCTCTCCTCGTTTCTCCCCACCCCATTGCCCTCGTCATGAATGCCACTCCCTGCCACCCACCCCCATGGCAGCTTGTACATACGAACGACGTGACTTGCACGTAGTGCGGGGTGGCGCCTTTTTGTGCTCACTTCCGTGACGTCAGATTTCTGATATACTAATCTCTAGATGTCAATGGCTGGACGTCAGGAACAATTTTTTGGAAAATGATTCCTTGTGAAAATGTTTTTGGTGCACTGGTCGATTCGGGAAGCTGCTGCCATTAATGCGAAACCTTGGGGTGATGGGGATTTTGTCGCGAGACTTGCTCCCCAAGCCTCGTTCGTGGTGACTACGTGGTTTCCCAAATTGGCTCAGTTCTATCTTCGTTTGACTCGATGCTCCGAGACCACCCTTCCCCTTAACACGCGAAAGTGTCTCCACGTGCCTGCCGAGTTAAGCCTTCCGAAAAATATTATTGCAGTCGCATCTATTGAAAAAAAAAAACGCTTTTGCGTATTTTTCTTCTCGCGGCATCATCTGCTCATGAAATGAATGCATGGAATTCAGTGGGGCATTCCAGCCGAGCAAGAAGCAGTGCAGTTTAGCTCACTGCATGAGTCTCCGGTGTTCTGCGGATGAGCTAGGCAACTTGTAGCGGGTTTTGAATATTATAGACTGCCAGAATTACTTTATATTTTTGAAACTGGAAATAAAAGTTTTCCGATTCCGTTTCGAACTGCAGAACGAATAGTGTTGGTGCTTCTTTCTCCAAATTTGCCCATTTTGCGAAAAGCGATAGTAGGAAAGGCTAAATTTTTCAGCGTAATTGTTGTAAAAGTTATATTTATCGCCCATTCACTGAGTTTGAAGAATGATGATATTTTCAGTTCAAATTGAAATTAAATTTGATTATCTTTTCAGCTGAATGTCCTATTTGTTCATGAAAACGGCTAAGTTTTGGTGATCCTAGAGAAAGAAGGACGTGTAGTCAAATTCACATTTTCTGCCGATCATGGAAGTGACAATGCTTTGCGTCGTCGGGAACTACTGAGTTATTCATTTTACTTATTCAAACATTCCTAAATTTACGTTATCGGGTAAATATATTGCTTTTAAAGAGGCTCATAAGTCATCAGTAGACAATCTTCTCTTGGAAGAGAAGAGAACATGGAAACAAATAGGTGCAGTATTTGGGATAGCCCTTAATCAATATTATTTTCAAAATTATTCTTAAATGCTATCAATTTCACGCCTCTATTTTACTTTGATTGATATAGATTTTTAGAGCTAACTAATTATCCGTGTATCAGCACTAGCCTAATGGTTTAAAAGGAAAGGCATTCCCGGTAGTGTTAGCCATGATAAATTGGTTCAGAATACTCTTTGGGTAGGTTTTGCTCGACTTTTTTAAATTTGGTGGCGCGCGAACATTCGAAAGTCAAGAAAAATATATGCCGTAAGATGTTCATGAAGCGTCCTGCAGTTGATCACGGGGGACCTCATCGATCACTGACATCTTGTTAAATTTTTTAGTCTGCTTTTAGTCGATATGAAATTGACATCCTGCAATTTCCTTCCATGCCACCTTATCAGATTTAGCTTTTTCTGAAGATGAGAACTGTAGGTACTGTCTAACAAGGGGAATATCTTGTGCTTAAATCACTTACTTCGTGATCGTGTTGCATGGCCATCCAGAGATGAAAGGAACGAATCCCGCCATTTGGTGGTTTTCACCCTCCAGGGAATGGGTATGAGATGCAGTCCTTGGTTAGCTTCTCGAAATTTTGGTATTTTAATCGTATTTTCATAATATATTGTTATTGTAGTCATAATTTTGGGAAATATTTGGCTAATGAATTTGCTGCAAGATCACTATTATAACGTATTAGCTGTTCGATGATTACATCTGCTATCTGCTACACGCAGAGTAACATCTGGACAGCGGCACTGTCTTGAGCTGATGGCATATACGTATGGGTATGGGTGTATTTATGTTTATATCTTATTCTTGATTATATTTCCATATCTTTTCTAACCGCTTCAGCCGCATACTATTTATTTTGGCAAGTACTCAAAGACGGGACTTCGTTCAGTTCTTTTATCTTTAGTGGGAACATAAATTATTTTTAAAAAATTTAATTTGAACTAAGTAATCCTAAATATACTGGATACGAATTGAAAAAAAGAAGGCAAGCAATAAAATTTTGCCTAGAATATACGGGAGAAATAAAAGTTTTCATAGCTGTAGAGTGAAGGAATATTGATTGAATTGCGGTTGTTTAGCCAATCAGGGAAGGGTGGCTCTCGCATATTTTGGATACGAAGTAGAAGCTTCTGGTGACAAGGGCTGCATTCCTCCTTTGAGAGGAAATCTTCTGCTGACGATGGGCTAATGAGTGTTTTAGTCTGAAAACTGCGCCTCGCTAAATGAATTGAGTTTCCTCTTCAGGACGTGCCAAGCCTACGCGTTTGGCAAGCACACTTTACACCTGAAAACCATTTAAAAAACTCGGATGTGTCACTTTCGTAATACCGTGTTGTCTCGCGGCGTGCTTTATTTCATTTTGCCTAGTGATACACTTGCTTATTTTAGCGTTGCCGGATAGAGCTGTTATATGCAAGTAATATCCAATGATTGAGTTGGTATTTCTGATCCTTCACGTGTAATCCTGCTGACTGCTGCCATGAAATAGACCTTGGCCTTAATTTGTTGCACAACGCATGCCGTATATGTTTGGAATTTGCCGTTCGCTTGGCTTAGACGAAGCAGCCATTTAATAAATTACATTTAATTATTTGTTTTGAACCGACTTAGTCATTCGACTCTCTCAGCTGGATATATCCATTGATTTCTATTTTCGGAATATGCCCTTGCAACCTTTGCTCCCTCAGTTACTCCTCGCGTTTTGCTGTTCACTACTGTCACAGTAGCGGTTCCCTTCCGATAGAATATTAGGTAACACGTTAGTTCTTGAGACCAATGTACGTAGGTTTAAAGCTCCATATGATTAAATATTGATCCTATAGGCTAGACTAGCTATTTCGTACTCTGGAATTTCATTTGGTTATGACGTACTCTGCGTAATCGTTAACAAGTGAAATTTTATTGGCTTCTAGTTTTAGGGGAAACTTTCTGCTTGGAAAATGTACCATCCAGGAATTTTTGGGTAGTGACATGCTGCTATCGTATATTTAGTCTGTAGTCAATTTTTTTATCACCAATACACCTATTTTTAATGTACAGAGTGTAATCGCATGCATATATTTTTGTGTGTTTTTGCAATTTGTCGTGGCTCAATTAGAATGTATACTCTTTATCCTTGTTTATTCATGGCTAAAGGCTAGAGATGTGTAGTGGCGTTGGTATACTTTTTCTGCCGGATAAACCACTGCCATATGTAATCATTTGGACTGGTGCCAGTGCAGTCCTTTCTTTTATTAAATCTTAGTGAGAATAATATTTGATAAGGCATCTAGCGATGAACTTCGACTCCCTTGGCTAATGCAAATGCTAGCTGTAATATGGCAGATGACTTGTCTATCAGAAAACGTATTTGTGTTAGTTGTTTATTTAATTTTTATGGTATTCCAAATGCATTGCTTTTTGCTGCTTCTCCTTTGGTTACATTGGTAGAGTGGCAGCGTCAGAGAATGAAATCAGAGCCAATCTAGGTTGTTGCATGACGCTTTCAGGAGTACAGTGGCTGCAATATCATATCGGAGGCATTTTGTCGTCGTCTTCCTCGCTATCGACCACGGATCATATCGATTGCGCGCCGACCACCCAAGTGTAGGCTCGGGGTTCGTAACAATCTAGTCAAACTACCCTGGGCTGTGTTTTTCTTATTTCACCATTATAACCTACTCATTTTCACCTGTCTCGCGCCATGAGGAGCCCACAATCATTGTTACAATGCAGATGCGTTTGTGCATCTGGAGATTGGTGAACTCATGTTGATATCGGACAATTCCTGATGCTATGCCATACACTGTTAAAATTATTAATTATTACCATCAAAATGGATAGAGTAGTAAAGCAACTTCACTAATTTTGATTCCTATCATTCCGACGCCGAGTTTTCGGTCAAAGATTTTAATCAATCAAGCATTATAGCAAAGATGGTCTCGAGGTTGGTCCGTCATATTTGAGTTATAGTCATTATTTGAATAAATATTGACTACCACTCAAACAGTCGAGGCGCTTAGGTCGTCTCAGGTAGTAACCGCGACGTAGGTATTTAAGAAAACATATCTGTGCAAGGATTTTCTGCCTGGGCCTTCTCTCCAAGCAGTTAGATCATATCGGGACCCTGAATAAATGGAATTTGGTCTGGAGTTCCGTGTGATAGACCAGGCCTCGGGAACTGCGCCGGAGAATCAAGGGGCCCTGGCCACGTTCCCCTCACCCGTACCACCCCCACCCCACCAACCTCTCCCGCATCTTATCCCCTCCCTCAACCGCTCCGTGGAAAACCCGCTCCCATACCCCATTCCGTCTCGGAATTCTCTAAATAGTAAGCTGGCTTTGGAGAGAACGGCTCGGATGGATGTTACTTGTTTACAGAAAGCGTAGAAGCTTTCATTCAGCGGCATGGCGAAGCTGGATTCCTCGCGGGAATTCCCCAAGTCAGCCTCAATGCTTCAGCCCCGGTGAGGCACGAACGGTTAACCGACGTGGACATGGGTTTGCAGAATGGACTGCTCATCTGATCGTATTTTGGCTACATATTTCAATATTGTTTGAACTTCCGCCCACCCGATTGTGGAATGAAACTTTAGTCATCGAAATAAGAGAGGCAACTTGAGCCTTTTGAAGGATTCAGAAAGGGAAATGTCAATGAAAGCTACCGATTTGGTGGATGTGTAAAGTTTCCAAGGATGTGACGCGATTACTTGATTTGCGATGATGGACCAATGACCCTCGTGAATTTTACAATAGCTCTAGAGTAAATCTCCAAGTGATCCATTTGATGTTGTGCTGTCCGTAAAATACCCTTCAAAATCATATGTAATGTTTTCCAGTTTTGCTAAAAGTTCAATGCGAATATTAAAATATAGAACGACAATTAAATAATATGATATTTCAGCTATAATTTCTGTGTTGATAAAACTTGATAAAAACAGTTAACTCGTCATTTAATGTCGCAGCTTGTGCTTAAAGAACTTATTATGATTTAAACGGCTATGTTCGAGGTGAATTCTTCTCGGGCTTCATACTGGGTAAGATATATTCGGTTGTTACTAAGACAATATGTAATGCTATTTCTAAATAGTACTAATTAATTGATGGTGAAAGAATCTTTAAAGATCTGTTATAGGTAATATTTTCGTCTGCGCTCCTTATTCATGGCATTTTCGCAGCTGATGAAACATGTCATTTTCGGCACTTCGTATAATCAATTTAAAATGGTTACCATTCAATTTACCTTCTTTTGAGTCAGTTTCTTAATTATCTAGCATAGGATATCATATAAATTGTTTTCTTCAACTGTAGATATACCCTTGCAATATCTTATCATCGCCTGTTTCCGTTCCTACAAATGGGTTGTATTCTCTGTGAGAAATATAGTCACCGAAGTCTTCCAGTTGTTTCCTCATAGGGAGCGAAGTTATTCTGCTATCTTTTACTTGACGGTTTACTCTTTCTGCTTTCTGAAGCGCTAAAAGTTTCTTCCTTGCGTCTGTCTATGAAATTCACTCGGATGAATCCGATCGGTTGCACGCATCTACCTTAAATCTCGATAATCCATTTTTTTCGGCGCGAAGAAAATTATGAAACTTCCTTATCATTTCAAACATTGCGTGGAGAACTTCGTGGTTGGAATAAAAAACATGCTTGGGAATCATCAGTACCAGTAAAATGAAAACTGTAGCCTTAAGAGCATACAGAGTGAACACTACACATGAACGCGACATAAGGTGCCCGCTGCTAACAGTCAAGAGTCTGTTAAGAATGTGCTCTCCGTACGCTGCTCACTTAAGTTTTTGCGATGATGAGTTGCGATGGGCAAAATATTTCACTTGACCAGGAATGATCACTAAAAGAGCCTCGTCAGAAATGGCTTGGAAATTCTCATTAGCCCCAACAGAGAATCATTCTGTTATCAATTCTCCGTCAAAGTCAATTCTGTAGGTTATCCCCCATGGATCTGTTGAATTTATGTTTGATGTCAGCGTATGTTATTACTTTGTAGCAGTTTCACAGTATTCTGTCTAGGCACGTAATTCATTCAATCGTCGTTACTTCAAAATGATATTATCATAATTTTACTCCTTTCAAGTTACTGTAATATGATAAGAGATATTAATTGAAATCAAATTTTGCCTTCACACTTGGACTCAGAGGAATTAGTCGTGGTGAGACGTATTATTTGCATTAAGAATTAACAAATACATTTGTAAATATAGTTCAGAGAGATTACGTCTTTGAACTATGTTTGAAATGGTTGAGACGGAGACTGCGACAAGGAACTCCACTAAACCGAAATATAAATGGCGCCCGTTGTTATTCAGAAGTCATAACTAATATGATCACTTTTTAATGCATTTATGCGGAGGAATAAATTATTTCTAGGGCTGCGAGGCATATTTTATCGGACTTGTTGGCATATTATTTTCTAAATGTGTATTTTATAGGTAGGATTATATTGTAGGATACGTCTTTAGAGTGCAGGTGGATTTACAAAGAACTGTTTATCTGTAAACCCGTTAATTTTATCGGTAATGGTGCGGCGGGATTGGACTACGTGGTACTGTTTCTTAGTAATGAGTTAATTGCATTGTATGTACCTCTTGATCGATAGACTTTTCCGACTATTTTATTTTCATTGCAACTCGGACAAGTCACTTGAGGATGATGTAAATGAATTAAATTAGCCGGAAATATAATTTGTTAACCTTTTGGATGTTATAATTAATTCATCTATATTCAAATTTGTTTACCTTATGATTGCTCATTTACTCACATTTATGTTACCTGATGTGGTCAGTGCCAGAAACTGACGTACAGAAATGTCGCGGTTTTACAGAAATAGTTTCGGAGGCTATTAAATAAATGCGATGAGCCAGTTTTAGTGAGAACCGCCAGACACTCCAACGTAACTTAAAGCAGCTGTAGTCAGGGCGTGCTACTTCCACCAATCGTTACACAGTAGGTTTGGAGCACGAAATGTGAGCATCATATTCGCGTATAGCAGGCTATCGAGGGAGTTAAAGGACCGATGCATCATCAGGATGGTATATTTGTGGCATTTTCTTTGGCTAGTCATGTCCACTGTGACGTTCCTAAGATTCTCACTTCCTTAAGGGAAAAGAAAGCACCGATGCATCAAAAGACATTGCCAGGTGTTTGGGCGGAGGAAACCTCATAAGGAGATAAATTTGTGTCCTAATAAACGGGGATAGTTTAGCGGGTAAATCATATTTTTCGATGATAAATTTGGAGCGTTAAGGAGTTCTTCAAGCAGTAGTCGAAAAATCTCCTTTACAAACAATTCCTCGTTTAATATTCCAAATTATTTCATGTGCATTCTTCTCGGCGAACTCCTCAGGGCGTCCAAGGCTGGGAAGGCGATGAACAATCCTCCCATGCAAAGACTCTAACCGTTCAGAAGCTCGAGAAGAACTCACATCGATTATTTAACAGGAAAGTATAAAATATTTCATGAAATATTTCCGTTGCTAATGGCAATGACATTTTATGGAAATTATGGCATTAAAATTTAAAGGGTGGCTGGCATTGATTCGGGTCAGATTTAGTGGAACTATACATAATGATGAGTTTATTGCAATGTACCGGAGGTAGGTAAATGTTTTCTGGCTATTTTCCTAGAATTTCAACGTTGTCAAGGCATTTGACAATGTTGCAAATGTACTAAATGATTCGAAAATATACATTTTTATGTAATGTGTTTTCATTAATTATCAATATTAAATTGACCGTATGTTTGCTCATTTTCTGTGTAACACGAGCAAAAAACTTTTTAAAATGGTAAAATTCATTTACTTTTGTTAGGCTGGCGAATTTTCACGGAATTATTTTCACCTCAAAACCTAAATGAATGCGATTTCTGATCTCCAATTAAAGTGCGACCCTTGAGCGAGTTCACTGGGTTTTGAAGTGAATTTAATTCGCATTGTTATGCCATCCAT
Source organism: Pyrrhosoma nymphula (assembly GCA_963573305.1). Classification (NCBI taxonomy): domain Eukaryota; kingdom Metazoa; phylum Arthropoda; class Insecta; order Odonata; family Coenagrionidae; genus Pyrrhosoma; species Pyrrhosoma nymphula. The sequence continues at coordinate 76,326,029 of OY754332.1, read as the reverse complement.
TTCAATAAGTGATGGTTTACTCGAAACTTCAGCCTGATGTGCCCGTCATGAGTGCATGCGCGAAAGAGAAAGAATAACTCCGAAATTGGGAGAGGCATTGCGAAAAGAAACTTGAGAGAAAACACAGTCCTCTACACTCCTCTTTTCCCAGTTTTTGCGCCGATAGTAGGGGGCGTAAAAATAGTTTAATTCCACGCTCACTTGGCGAGTGCTACGTGTTGCCATTTCTCTGTTTTCCGCAAGTTTCGCCACCACCACCTCTTCCAACCTCTCCCGGATCGTCCCCTCTGCGCCGGCTCCTTTGCTTGCATCCACTCCCGCCCCTGTTTCAACTTTTTGGCCGGCCCTAAACGGATATGACTAATTATCACTCGCCTCCCTCCAGTTTCGGACCAAAATTTTGTAAGCATTTCCGTTCTTCGGTGTTCCGCAAAAGTTCCCACAGTAATCCACCTCACTTCCCTCTTCCAGTTTTGACTCCTTAGTTTAAACCTTGGTCTTTATCCTTAAGAATTGCCACTTGGTTATGTGACTAAGTGACCCTTATTGCGAGGCCTGTAATGGGGAATATTTCATACCTATGGAGGATTTCTCAAGGTTTTGGGGTTGGTTACAATTTCATGAAAATCGAACTTAGAAAAAAAATTGATGACGCAATTGCTAATATCTTGTTAAAGTAAATGCCTGATTTTGATGAAAACAAACTTTCGCTTCTCTGCGTCCGGTAACTGAAAAATGTCACTGAATTTAAGGTAAAATATAATCTATTTCTTTTCATTAAACTCGTTTTTTACAACTGCTTAACCTGAGAATTGCCTTGTTTACAAGAAGTAGTATAAGGTATAATATCATAATTTTACGGGCAACAGTTTTGGCTGAATACACCGTGGATCTTCTAAATGAAATAGTGGACGAGCAGCATTGGGCAATAATGATAAAGAAAAGGTTAACAGCCCAAGCTTACGAGGATGGCCACTATCTAGTTTTTTTAATTCCTTATTGTTGACTCGTCATCTTATGTGTACCTAATGAAACTGCGTATATCTAATAATGACCTGACACTCGCCAGCATCACCAATAAACAGTTTAGGGTAAAGATACTTGTCATGGCGTTTTTAAAAATGGAATCCCACTACTACGGACCTGCCACGGTAGCACGTAGTGAGAAAAGCTTTCCAAGAGGAGTCATAAACTCAGAAATAGTGGACTTTGAAGTATGACCTCTTTCGTTACCTTGCCTCACAATGTATGCCGGCAATTGCATAAGTAATCATTTCAATGTTTCTCACCGAGTTATTCGCAGTGCTCGCGGGGGTACGCTAACTAACGGACGACCCGGAAGATCCGAAGAAGTTGGCATGAAGAAGAGCTTGAAAACATTCCTAGAAATATTTGCAACTCCAAGGCTTACGGGATTAGGTTCAAGTGCCACGTCAGCTTAGCAAGTATGCAGGCATGAGCTTTCGGTGGATCACGGAAGGAAATCTGGGTGAATCGTCGGCCAATATCCTGGCTGAGCGATATTTGCGCTATGTGAGGATCCGTAGTTTTCTAAGGCATAGGGATTTGGCTTCTCCCTCCCCTCTGAATGGGCAAACCCTAAGCGCCGTTGGGCTTTGGGCTTTGCGCAAGTAAGCGCTGATCATCATGCTTAACAAATAATGTTTCCCTTGGAGTGCATACCAGCCGCTGCTTTCCACTCTGTGATTTACTTCCATAGGTTGTATTCGTGAAGTTGTACGCGAGAAATATATTTGGTTAATAAAACTAGAAAATCATGTAGAAATTCGCATTAAAATGTCCTTGGTCTTATAATCTCTATCCCTATGTTTTTCGAAAGGTTTGGTATAATTATCCTGTCTCTTATTTGCGCACATATTTATATTTACTCTCAAGCCAGCGGAGCGAGTTAGTGGGGTGAAAACACATTTGAATTCAGCTGAATATTTTGCTGTACAAATTAGAGTACAGAAGTAGTAAAAATACAAAGAGAAAATTTGTCCGTTCGACCAATGCTAAAACCAAAGAGAGAACATGTGAACGATCGGGAATATATGCTCCACGTTGCGGTGGATTAAATGAGACGGTTTTCATTTTCCAATGGAAGTTTAAAAGCCACTCATACGTAATTAGCGCCGTCGCCTAGCAATGGTGGAAGAGGTTAATATCCAAATAATGCACAAAATTAATTGCCGCATAAAATGATCGCCGCTTGTAAAGTAAAAAAATAATATAATTTTATTCTTTATAAAGAATAAATGCAGTGAATTTAAAATTTTTAATTATAATTTTTCATGAACACATCAAAATAAAGAAATTTTCCGCTCATTTTTGCGAAATTAGAATTACCGCCAGACCTTTCAGTCACACACCTTTTATTAAAATGGACGACACATATTGTTCAAATTACCTTTTGGCCCGATCTCTCTGCTTTGAATGTGAATGAACCCGTTGTAAAAAATCGCGTCGTTTTCCCCTTTCTCCTCTCCGTCGAGAATTCATTTCCTGGACCTAATTTATTTTTAACCTCGTCACATTCTTTCCTCTTTTCATTTTCCATGCTTATCATTCTTCCACCATTACCATTTTTCACCGTGCTCTCTTCACTCAGGCTCATTTTTAAATGTTTCAATGGATCTCTTCCTCTCATAAGTACACCTCATTATGATATTCTTTAGAGTTTTTGTGTGCGTACTACAATTCCAATCTCCTCATCATATTTCATAGCGCAATCTGCTTAGTGAGTCCAGACCACGCTTGTTCTATACGCGTCCACATGTGATTTTCCCTCTCTCTTGGTCATCAGCGTTTCTAACATTCGTGAATCACTGAGAAAATTGGGACTCCACTCTATCACACTCGTGTCACTCGGCTTCCCCGCAGGAGAGTGGATGAGGAAAAATCTCTGAAGAGTTGAACCATCATGTTAGTACATCGTGTTTCTCTGTAATAAAAAGATTTTTTTCTGTTACGAGGGTGCTGGTCATTTAAAGGTTCAGTTGATAAATCAGGGTAAAGGGCCTTTTAGTAGACTTCCAGTAAATCTGGACCATGAAATTTGATATTCAATTATAATTTTCTTACTTTTTCGTCCATGGAGGATTTGCGTCATGAAGTATTGCTGAGGTGCTATAGGACTAAAAAAAATCCACTTATGGGCTTCAGGAATAAACCCATTGCTTAACAAAAACAAACTCATATACTATGTCGGATGGTCACCTCATTGGGTGCCAGATTTACCCTACGAAGTCAAAATTTCCTTTGAAATTAATTTTTATCATCAGAAACGAGCAATAGTAAACCTGCACCGTTCACAATACTTGGGCACTTACTTAGAATTGTGGCAAATACGGTGGATTTCACTGACTAGTGTTCACACGAATCCCCATTTACCGTCGTAAAGAAGCTAAATACCTCTGGTAGCTGGTAAAGAATTAGTAATAAGCTTAAAGGTTTACATAGGTTTTCATAATTTAGCATCGAATATTTTTTATCTTAACATAGCCTTACTGCAGTAAATATCTAGCAGAACGTCCTCATAATCAATTGTTTATCTCTTCCGTTAATTTTCCGTCTCCATCTTTATAGTACCTTCTCTCTTCTTCGTTTGTTTTAATTAACTTTCGATTACACGCATCAAAGAAGGTGGTAACCGTGAGAAACTGGTAACTTAGCTGCTGTGGAAGAGTTTACTTGGTTTGGTGCCAACCTGTGTTCGCACGTCAAACTTGCTCCCAGAACATGATTTACCAGCTTAGAGGGCTGAAGTCGTGTGAACGGGGCAGAGTGAATTTCTTATGCCCAGGTAGTCGTTCAGTCATGCCCGTGAAATATGTCCGGAGCTTCGTAGTCATCGGCGGACTGGGGAAAAGGGCTCGCCAGTCATTATTGGCTGCGTGATCCCAGGACTGGCGTGCCAAGTGCGATAGGGTAAGTCAAGAGAGCGAGCTGGGGGGGGGAGGGGTTCTGTCGTATCCGGGCCGCCGCCGCCCTCCTCTGGGGCCGTTTGATCGAATACCTCACCTCCGGGGGCTTTGCTTCCTCCGCCCCCAGCCGCCTCCCCCGCCTGACACACCCCCGTCCCGATGTTTCCCTCCCCAGGGCCGCCAAGCATGAGTCACGCGTTCACGTGAAACCATCACCTCTCCCCCTCCCCCCCTACGTTCCTCGCCGTCTTGACTTGCTTGCGTGCGAGGCGGCTCTGGTTTTGTTGACGCTGCTGGCCGGTGGCGGCGCGCAGAGCATCCGAATTCGAATGCGGCACACGGAAAGCCATCCGGTGCCTCGTGTGTCTGACATGACCCCGCCACACAACGCTCCCGCTCTGAAATAAGTCGAGCACACGGCAAGGCGAATGGCATTGGTTTTCTGGTTGACATGAATTTGGGAATAATTCACAATGAGGAAACGCTGTGAGTGATGGTGGACATAGAGTTTACATTCTTGATGTGATGTTTATGCAGAGAATATAACCATTCTCCAGTATTTCGGTATCGCTGGTAGTCTCTATAACCAAGATCGTTTCTGTCTCTTTGCAGAGTTCGCGGGTATAAATCCCACCGATGGCTTGGGAGTTTGTGCTGTGGAAGATCACTTTTTAAGTATTTATCGTTACATATTTGTCCAAATTAACCCTAAACTTACATGAACTGAGCGTAATGCACGAATGACAAGTCAGGAGGACGGGCGTTCTTTGGTTTTTGCTTGTTGTCATTAAAAAAATTAACAAAATTATTATGTACGTTTTCTATGCTGTTTTTAATCCTTTGGGTTTCCGGCCCAAACATTTTTTGTGCACGGTTTTGACTTGGAGAATGAAATTAATTTTACATAGAATGTTTCAGATAAGCAGCACGTGCTCCACAGGTTTTCCTAAGTAAGGAGCTTCATATGACAGGAAAGCGTAACATCATTTGGTGAGACAATTCTAGTCCTTGGGTTCCAGAACGTGATTTGGAGGTTTTTCTTGACCACCGGTCGTGATATGCCTCATATGGCAGATAAATGAATGCTTAAGTGCTGGCTACATTAGTGTGAGCATTAGTAGTACTTTGTTTTAATGTGCTTCGACGGCTAAGTTCATTTCGCACATATTGCCTGCCACCTGTAGACAGGGACAACAGCACTCGAACGAATAGGTGGATCACCCCTCCAAATTCGAGCTGAGCCCAACGATGCTGAACTTCGGTGACTAATTGGGAACCAGTGTTTCCATTGGCAGGCCGCTGCCCACATTAGTTTGAGCGATATTTTACATCGGGAGTGATAGTTAGATCATGCGGGATCATCCTGTTGCTATCTACATTATGTATGTTTCATTCGTCGCCCCATTTAGATCACATCTTTCATCCAAATCTTTCATCATATTCCATTCAAAGTTGATTACGACCATTCTAATGACCGCTAGGATAATTGGCGAAGAGTATGGCCTTTCTTTTACAGATATGAATAGTTTTTTTTTGCTTTTAGACATTGCTTGATGCCTATGCACGAAAACAATATGAGGCAATAAACAAACTTTGACGAAAGAATGAGGTTAGCAAAGATTTATTGAATATTTTACGTGGTTTAGAATCCCAGCACCGAAAAAGCGATAATTTTATATTGTTCTCGTCTTCAGTTAACAATTTTTGTTATCCACAATTTATTTTGTGTCTTCTCTTTGCTTCTTACGGCTGTCAAAGTCTTAAAATCAATTTACAAGGTTTTATTCAAATGTAACAAAAAGGCTGGTTCAATCAAAATGTCATTCAGCTAAAGCATTTATATGTGGATATTCATTATTGATCAACTCTTTTCGTCTGCAATGAAAGGAAGTATTGACATTGAGCTGCTTAATAAACTCGAACATCAAGCCTCTCTTGGCTTGCAACTTTTAAAGAGCAGTTTACTGCTCTATTTTAATTTAGGATCAACTGAATATATTTTTGAAAAATTTCTGTGATTATGAAATACAATAAGTTTACAACTCCGTAAGGATTAACCTTTCTTTCAAACCGTTACGACTTGAGGCTTGATGTTGGTACTTACAATTACCGGCAAACAATTCAAATATCTCCTATTTTGACTGACGTGACGGCGTATTTGGATATAGTTTACAATGCTTTACATCTGCAGCCGTTTACTGGTAACTATTTTACTAACATAGCTATACCTTACTCAAATTATAATTATGTTGCCGTACTGAAGAGTCGAGCATGTGACGCAATGAATATATAATTTTTGCGCTATTGTTTACAATTTGATTGGGATATTTATCAGTGGACTCCAAATAGCTGAGTGCATTTAATAATTTTCTAATGTTTCGAATTAAAAATTAAATGCAGAAAATCTCGCGGTGAAATAGTATTTTATCTAAGATGACCACCTTCCGATCTTCCAACTATTTATCCACTAGATATATTCCAAAAATGGATGAGGGTGTTAAAAAAAGGCGCAGCTCACCGTATGTGTTTAGAAAAATGCATAGTTGATGTTTTTCGATTGCTAGAAAATAGGAAACCATCGATCGATCAATCATTTTCGATATCCATTAGAATAGCCTTACGGTACGTGATTGACAAGTTTCTGGATTCAATCTTGCTTTTCTGGGTCGTCTCATAAACCTTTCAAAAATATTTACAATACCGTAACCGTTTAATTGGCGGTCCTCGTGGTTGAATTTTCGGGACCTACCTCTTTTAGGTACGGTATAACCTCAATCAGTTTGTCGTTTTCACATCGTTTCGTAGAGTTCACATAAACCAACTAAATATTCCCAGTTCTTGTCAATCTCGATCATTTTAAATTAGCATTGATAGCGAAATGATGCGATTTGAATGTGATGCAACTCGTTAATTTTCATTCAGTATACGAAGATTTGATTTCACTTTAATCGAGTATCAACAAGGCCACACGGACGCATTTTCAACTTAATTAAAATTGTAATCAATTTTATGCCATTTATTCACGCTTTGCAGAGTCTCAAATATTGTGTCTCTTTTCATAAGATACTCAATTCATGATCACCCCTGGTCGGGTTATTTTTTGCTGCAAAACACGAAATGTTAAGACCAAATCCACGGTAGCCAAAGTTTATGAGATTCTGCTCGCGCTGATGAAGCCGCTTCCTAGTTATAATTCGCGTGGGAAGCCTTAAATTGAGTTTGTTCCTGAATAGGGAACGTTTTTAACCGGAAAACTATTGTTAAAATTGTGAGTATATGTAGGAGCTTTTCATCGAAGTTTTCTTCAGTGAAACTTTCTTCGATAAATTTCTCGTGTTATCAGGAAATGAATTGTGAAAGTCATGATCATGGTTAGTAGCGGGCTACTCACCTTTGCCCTTGTGACTTACCACTGATACGTGTCCAGCACCATATTTCCGATATTACAAAACATGGCCAACGAATTTTCTTAAATATCAGTTGTTTCATAGCAAAAATAATATAATTTAATAATGAATAGGGGCGTTATTGTTTCGCCTATACTAGAGGATAGTCTCATGTTGAGTAACATACAATTAAAAATTACCCAAGTTTCAAAACATTTACGTTTAAGAAGACCAAATCCACGGTAGCCAAAGTTTATGAGATTCTGCTCGCGCTGATGAAGCCGCTTCCTAGTTATAATTCGCGTGGGAAGCCTTAAATTGAGTTTGTCCCTGAATAGGGAACGTTTTTAACCGGAAAGCTATTGTTAAAATTGTGAATATACGTAGGATCTTTTCATCGAAGTTTTCTTCAGCGAAACTTTCTTCGATAAATTCTAGGGTTGATATAAATTTGGCAAAACATTTTCACTTTAACTTCTGAGAAGTATTCGTTTGTTATGGAATGATTTTCGATGAGTCGTTTCATTCCTTTAGTTTCATGGTGTTCAATGTAGAAGTATGAGGATAGGATGTATGAACTGTACCAGTTTTCCTAAATAATTTTCTTAGCTGAATATTTTCCAGTTTTACAGATAAGTCTTAATACTTCATTCGGTAAGGATATCTTGCGATGTGAAAGACTGCGCCATACGACTAAATTATAGGCATAATATTTCCATATGTTCTCGTCTTTTTGGCACGAATATTTGGCATTGGATTGTGCCTGAAAAGTGGCGCGTATGTATTGAAACTTTTAAAGTTAAAAGGAATCACTAATAATTACGCTTCAGGTGCTATGTCGCCCGATATCGACTGGCCTCCCTTCTTCTTTCGGTGTCATTTGCTAAGTTAACCCGTCATAACAATGGAGTATATTTTCGTCAATTTGAGTATTTGGTGATCACATCCTCGGGCTGGAGTCTCAGGGAGTATTGCTGAGAATGCATTTTTAGATTAAATGGAAAATCAAAGAAATAGCTTCCCTCTCTTCAGACTGTCCTATTCATCAGCACACCAAATTGTACTTCTAGAAATGTAATCAAAGTTTGATGGTAACTCAGATATTCAGCCTTTTCCCATCCTGCCTGCGACTGAGAATACCCAAGGCGTGCGCCTCAAAATACGATAGCGAGCTAAAATCCTCAAAAATCCGTTGTGCCCGCATGTAGTCCCAGTTTTAGGAAATCTTTTCATTTGTATAAAAAATTCATAATGGCGTCCTGATTAGTCTTGTGGACAAGTTATTCTAAGGCTTCATGCCGCTTCATATTCAACACTACCATAAGCATTAGTGTTTTTAATATGTCTGTCAAAATAAATTTTGTTGGTAAAATTTTGATTGAGAAAGTAGTAATTTTTATATTTTCTTAACTCCTTAATGAGTCCGATTCCAATTAGTGGTGTCATTTTTATCGTTTTCTGCAAGGACATTTTTCCGTATTCTCAGAAAACTTTGTTTGTAAATGGAAGTGAAGCTTTTGGTTAAAATAGGAATTCACCTAAGGTGAATTTAGTCATGTAACTAGAAGTTATCGGGCGCATGAGTTCCATCTCTTTCACGAGCACCTAATGCCTTTGAGGCGTTCAACTTATCAATGAAACAACCAGAGGTTTTTGAACGTGTCTATCCGCTTACCCTATTTAGCTAGGTTTTCATGGAACCGTCAACGCGTGACTAGATGCGCCTTTCTTTCGCGTGAACCTTTCTCATGAAAGTGCACTGGCACATGGGAAGTCACTTGTTGGAGGCACCTGCGCGCAACATACAGTTGAGAAATGAAAATGATGAAGGAAACTGTTTGTGACGCTGCTTCACATATTTTCGACACGGCTGTGAAAACCTTCCATTTTTCCGCTCAACTTTGTATTTACTTTTCTAAACTATTTAATTGCTTTGAACTCTACGCCGCACGTCGTGGCAAGAATTAGATAGAAATTAAGAGTTCGAAAATTTAGCTAGAAAAATTTTCTTCCTAAGACTACACTAATTTTAAAATGAATAGCTGATATCGTGAATTAAGGAGCTGTTAAGGTTTAAAAACTTGAAAAAAGAAATTCGGATCAAGGGTGAATCGAATACGGGATCTTTAGGTAAAAGGGCCTGCACGCTACCTACTAGGTTACCGGAAGTTCATAAATACTCGGCAATACGTAGCATTGTACAGTGAGGTCTGGGTGTGGCTGACGTACGATGCTTGCCACTTGTTAGAGGGAACTTTGGTGCTGATTATTCATTATATTTTTCGTACTTGCACTAATAAAAGTTATTATTAATTCCACACATCCGGTCCTACTACATTTTTTGGGAGGAAACCATTAAAAGAAGCGTAAATTATAATGAATACCAGGTCGGTGTCCCATTATTGGCAGGGAATTTTATGCATAGAAATAAATCGATGTAGTTCTCATTGTGCTTAAACTACACCTAATACATATCAATCAATGTAGCAATGGTTTAAAACATACCTTTAATCTTCCATGTTTATTGACCGCTGATTCGCATAGTGAATAAATGGTGGGGCTTACCCAATCCTTGAAAGACGAACTTTGGTATGTGTGTCAACTCGTTTTAAAGCCCTACTACTATTTTTTCTAAAGCATGCAGGATGCTTCGCTAATTTTAACGTGATATTCGAGGTATTAGTTAAGTATTCGTGTCTAATGTTACGAAAAGTAGTTTATCATAGTTAAAATGATTTAAAACGGGTAATCAAGGTGAGCTTCTCTAAAGTGCATCCAAACACAACTAGAGCGTAGGCTCTGGTGATGATACGAAAATACCTCTTAGTGTCTCGCCTGCTCCCTTGGGCTACTGCTTCATTGCCTTTTCTCTATATTACCAAGAGGTTTCTCAGAACCGCAGAAAAGTAACGGCATTCCTAGCTTATAACTGTATGTTACACTTTTTAGGACAAGAGATTATCGCAATACTATGTAACTTATCCGCTGAGTTAGCTGTATGTTTGTTAGTGAAGATTATAAAAAAATTGTAAAAAGATTGTAAAAATTATATGGAAAGTTTAAGCATTATAACCTTGTTATGTTAACCCCTGAAGTTATTCTGCATTAGGTGTTGAACATTAATTGAAAACAAATCTTCATTTAATTCACTCTTTCTCCTATGAACGTCGTCATGATAGAGCCTGACGCATCATTTCTTGCTTTCATTCAAAATTGTCATCCCAAAAACGTTTGCTCTTTGACTCAAATGTCTGTTTTCACTGTAAATATTACTAATCTGTAATCACATAGTAGTTTCACTACAATTTAAATTGTAAAATATTTATCTTTCAAAGTGTCAGAGAAGTTATAAAAAATAATTGGACTCCAAAACTGAGCCAGTAATGTTATAGAATGGAATTGATGGAATATATGGGTATGTGAAGCCATGAAAATGCACTATTGCCCATTTGAATTCATGAGTATTGCACTTAATACGTCTAACAGAGATATTAAGTGAAAATCTTTGTTTTTTCTAGAGCGCAAATATGCCTTTTTAAAAAACTTTTTCACAGAATAGAAATGGAGTCCGTGTGCCAAAGTACGCATCTATTTCAATCTTTATCAGAATCAACGTTTCGTGGGTCCCATCGCCTTACACCTTCGCGACTCACGCCGTCGCCGTCCCCCCGTCCCACCGCCGTTCTCACACGCTGGCAAAGACGCCCACGACGCCCCGAAGCAGCGAGTGACTCGGGGTTGCGCGAAAGCAGACAGTTTGGGCGACCCGAGCGGCGATCGCCGGCAAGGGGGTGATTTCACATCGGCGGAATGGCGAGGTGGGGGCGCGGCGGGGAAATGGCGACGTGCACTCCGCATCCCTGGAGGCGGTTATGATGCCCGTTTCATACCAACATCGCTCGTTCCAACCTAACTTGCCGACATGCAATTTACACTACTTCTTGTTTTACCATCGTTTGATCGGTGCAGTCCTCTCCTGGAATCGCTATGGATAAATAAATAGCAGGCAGCTAATTTCGAGCTACGTTATTCTTCCCGCATTTCTGTGACTTTCTGAAACTTTCAATGTGGTCCTCAAAACATATTGCGCTCATCCAATGAAACAACTCTTTAACGCTCTCGATTTTGTTCGCCTTGTTTCAATGTCGTGCATAATATTTTCTGGTTACCCGAGCGCTAACCATGGTAATTTTACCACCAGTTGTCAGCGCTCGAGACTGCCAATGCGATGGTTTCTAACTCGCTCCCACCCGGCGTTTAGCGCTCATGGTTTGTGACGCCCCCGTGCGCTGGTGGTGTGAACGGGGTTTGAGGGCTGTCGTCGCTGGGAGTCAGCGGCGGTCACAACGCCACCCCACCTCGCCGCGGTGGTATTTGGAGTTTGGGCGGGGATGTCGCAATAGGGTAGGCGTGATAGGGGAGGGGCGGGGAAGAGGTTGGAGGGGCGCGAGGGGGTGGATTGGCGCGAGGGAAGGAGTGGCGCGGGGGTTGGAAGGGCCGAAGGAGGGGAGCCTAGCGAAGGAATCAGTGCCTTTGCGGCAGATTTGCGGGAGTAGGTGGGAAGGGAAGGCCGGGCGTCGGGAAGTTACATCGAAGGAGAGGACAGATAGTGCCACAAGGCTCGATAGCACGGGAGAATATCGATGCGATACAAATACGCTTACGGTCTCATTAAATAAACCTAAAATGCAGGTAATACGGTGAAAATACAGATATAACGAAAAGGATTTCCACGACGCAAAGATAGCTGGTCCAAAGCGAGGATTGAAAAGAATTAACTAGTAATGTAATTATTTAGTTGCGTACGTTTCCGCGGTTGTTTAAGAATATCAGTTAATTACGCTTCCTGGCTATTCTCACGTTGGTTTATCTTGAGTGCCTTCAGACCTAAGGGGTCGTGCATAAACTGCGTTACCGTTTTCGGTTTTTTTACCCCCTCCCTCTCCTTTGTTGATAACCATAGTATTTTTCCCAATCCCCCCGCAATGTTACGTTGTCTCTACAAATGAAACTTCCAATTCAAAAATATTTTTTTAATTATTGAGTGAGTTTATTTTTAGGAATAAGACTAATAAAGTAGCCGAACTAGATATAATAGAGCTATCTAATATCAATTGGAACAAGTAATATTAATTTTTAATTTCTAAAAATCAACCATAAATCACGGCGCCAGGTGCTGTGCTCATCTACTTTGTTCTTTCCCCTTCCCATATGCCTGACTGCTGCCTTAACAAGTGCTGTCACGAGGTTGCTAGAGAGTTAAAATGCAAGCAATTTGATGGTATGAAGACTTGCAACATTGTAGAGGCAATGGTTCAGTTACATTGAGTTAAAGTAGAAGCTTGGGGTGTAAGAAACACCCCGCGTGCCCTTCCTCCTGTTAAACTCTGTAGTATTACCGTCGCGATGTTGACGAGTAAGAAACGTATGCAGGCGCATTGTAACAGCTACGTTACTTTGAGTGACCCCCCTCCCCCTCGTTGCACGCCGTAGATTTTTAGGTGACCCTCTCCCCCCCTAAGTTGGTAACGTAGTTTATGCACGACCCTTAAATGTGTCGACTAGAACGCCGGCGAAACTAGTTTTTCTAGATTAGGGTTTCCCAACCAGGGGTACTGGCGCCCCTTGGGATAACATTTCAGCTTTCTTTTATATTAAGGGTTTATATTAACTTTTAATTTGTTGCAATATTTTTTATTTTCCATAGGTTTCTTATTTGTTTATGCAATATTAAAAGTTGATTATTTTAATTGGTTTTGGTCCCACTTGCTTTTAATCTGAAATAAATTATTGCTTTAACCCTTTGACTACCAACGGGATATATATATCCCAGGTAAATGTGCCGTCCCATAAGTACCAATGGGACATATGTGTCCCGTAACAATGGGACATTTGTGTCCCATCGGTACTTATGGGTACTTAAAAAGGAGAAGGAGTGCGAGAACATATAAAAATTTGTAGGGGTGTGGGGAATAATAAAGGTTGGGAACCACTGTTATAGATGAACCAACGCGGGAGGAACCCGTAAGCCCTACCGACATATTATTTAATATTACGTAACCACAAATATTTTGCAAGATAGCCGTATTACGCGCATTATTGTTCTCATAAATATCTTTCTTGAAAGGGTATACGAGGCGTGGTGCCCAGAATACATTTTCCACAAGAGAAGAACACGGGTTTTAGTTCCGGCGGTGGCGGAGAATATTTACTGGTAAGGCGACACCGACTCGGATGTGGTGAGGAAGGTAAAGCACTTAGTCCATTGGATGGGACGTTAAGCCGTGATCCCCTGGCGGTCTACTCTCTAGAGCGGGATAATTCCGGCGTCGGGCTTTTATCCTCCCTTATTCTACCCTTCTAGCCTCCATCCTTCTCTCCTCCTCTCCAAAATCTCTTATCAACTAGTCTGTGGGATATCTACGGGACGAGCTTAAGGACGACGCCAAGCATTTTGGACGCTACGAATGGTTTTCAATATTTACGAAACAAAATACAAAGGAAAACTACGTTTAAAAAAAGGCTACTTGCGAATAGAGACCTGACTAAAGGATTAGGTCGGGAGCTGTTAGAGATTAGGTGACTACACACTAGGCTAAGAATACTTGAAAAGTTCAGATCCCGCGAGTTACCAGGTGACACGCAGGATATTATTTAAACCTTGTACTCTTTCTCTAGAACTGATAGAAGCGGCAAAATAGTAGAGATGTGCTGTCAAACTGATAGGTGTAAAAATTCATTTCAATAGTTTTTAGGAATGTTATTTCATTAATTTAGGAAATAAATTCATTAGTCCCGGCAAATTAGTAATAACATCACTGGCACGGCTGACGCCCAAATTTACGATGCGCGCGGCGATACATTGACCGAGGGGAAATGAAACGATCATCACGGTGGAGGAGTTGATCGTAGATGAAGGTCGGAGAGCAAATGAGAGTAGGGTGAGGAGGAATCGGGAGGAAGCAATGTGGCTCAGTGGAGCATATTAATAGGGAGGATTTTTTTTGGGCGTACTCGTGGCCGTCAGGGGCGAGAGGTAAGGGGCAGAGGGAGACGGAGTGAGGGGACGCGTTTTGGATGTCGTGAAGGGCTGTACTGGATTGGTGGATTGATGTCTTTATTTTGGTGAGACGAGATAGTGATTTCTCCAAGTCCCCTCGCCGAACGCCTTGTTACGTGGTACATACATCACGATACAAAAATGGCATAACTCAATGAAAGCCATAAAATAGGCAATGAAACGTTAAGGGAAATAAATATGAGTAAGAAGTTCGGTAGATTAAAGCTGTCAGTGGAAATATTTACAACAGGGAATGACATAAATTTACACCAGTAAAATAAACCTCATTAAGTATGTGATTTAAATAAAGTGTGACACACGTTCATGTTAAACAATTAAGGCTTTCACCGTCGTTCTTCACTAAGAAATAGCCCTCCAACCCGCCCGCAATAAACGAGGAATGTGAAATACCTGCTAAACCTTCTAACAGAAAAGCTACGTTAATCAATGGCATGCAGGGTAAAAGCATATTGAAACTAAAAAAGATGAGCTGAAATGTGATTTTAAATAATTTCAACGATGATGGCTCTATATGATGTCTTATGAATCTGAATAAAATTTAAGATTTAGATTATACTGTGTTGTAACATACAATGCGTGCTGGACTGTAGTAAGAGATTGTATGAGGTAGCATAGATACAATAGCTAAGGTTTCGCGAGATTTGCGTTGATTCGTCAAACTTACCATGACTAGTTGAACATTTAAATTATCATGATGATAATCTCGCTTCACGGTAAAGATCAAGTTTACGTTAAGTTCCAATTCGTAAGATGCGCTGTAATTTTGTATCTCAGTTCCGTACCTCATTTGATGGAAGATATATAACATTCAAGTACAAAAAACACAAATTTATTACGGAATTCCCTTCACACAATTAAATCGAGGTAACTAGGAGATTAGCCAGTCGTTTATTTTTCGAAGACATTCGGCATTTCGTTTAAATGGAGTGTGTTACCTACGCATTCTGTACGGCTTTATTTCTTAAACAAATTTATTCTCGATATTTTTAATGAAATTATCGCGTCATAAACTAGTAAGCATAATATAAGATTTCTGATTTTGCTATTCAAAAAGTTAAGAGTTAGAGGAAGAGGAGTTACGAAAATTTAATTTCATTTCACAGCAGGTCCAAAAAACACGAGATGATTTCACAATTTTGGTACTCTGCTATTTGATTGCTTTCCGTACTTTTATCTTGTACCATGTGTAATACAAATCACTGTAGAACTCATCAGCCTCACATTAGAAATGGCTTGCTTGAGCGTCAATTAAGTAGTATGTTAACAAACTGATAACATTTTCGAAGAGGGAATTGTGAAACTCTTAATAACCTTGTAAAATACCGACGGAATTTGGAGCACCAATATATTTCAAAACGCATTTGATTTAACCTCAATATTTCGGGAAAACTACCATAAATTATGAGCGTAATGCGAGAGCCCTATTATATACCTACTCTCTATACCTACCTATATTTATTCTCCCGCTAGGATTAGGAGTTAGTTAGGTACACCTACTCTCCCGCTAGGATTCAGTTACGACGGAGTCGAGGATCGGGGAGGGAGGGCGAATAGGCAGTTGGGGAGAGCGAGGGTAGGCTTGTGAAACTCGATGCTTACGATTCCGAGGCCGATGCGAATACGATCCGAGCTAAAGTTCTCATTTATCTTTTGTTATATCTTCCTTTTTCAACTGTCAGTTTTTTGTTACTGAGTATCTTGTTACTCGTATTCTCTCATCAGTGTCATATTACTTGCGATATCATGTTCCTCCCTTCAGCTTTGAATGTTTCTTATACAAGGTTGTGCACCTGATCTCGACATCATCATATCTGCTGGTTACGAGCAACAGCCAATTCAAAAAGCCTAAGCTTTCCACCTCTTATCTATTTCCAAGTGTTAGCTAAATATTTGCTCAAGGAAGTAGCTGCTTAGGGTTTCTATGAGTAATTAGTTTTGGAGCAAGTCCAGCCTCGGGGAGATCAAGAGACTGAAGTATGCATGAGCAGAGGACTCCCGTAATTAATTCTTACACGACGGGAATAGTTTGGGCTAGACACTCAGTAGGCAGATGATATCCTATAGGATTCGAGGTATTGACTCATGAGCGATAGAATGAAGTTAGCACAATCCCGCGACGCGTTCTGTAAAAATAAGATACAACCCATAGATTAGCACCCCACGCATCCACAAATTTCATTACTATCTGCAAGTACCTTATGATTGCTAAACAGTTATCAGCGTAAGAAAGAGTTATCTTTCTAAAATCCTATTCAATAGTACTTGGGTGCTCTTCGTAGATTCTGCATCGGAGCAGAGTACATTAA
This sequence comes from Pyrrhosoma nymphula, assembly GCA_963573305.1. Taxonomy (NCBI): domain Eukaryota; kingdom Metazoa; phylum Arthropoda; class Insecta; order Odonata; family Coenagrionidae; genus Pyrrhosoma; species Pyrrhosoma nymphula. The sequence continues at coordinate 76,309,330 of OY754332.1, read as the reverse complement.
TTTAATTTATTTAGGTATTGTCCATTCAATGTCAATTTTTTTTGGCACACAGGTAAAAAAAATGAGAGACACCTGCGTCACTGGATTAGGTCCCAGTAGCCGGATTATGTATAATGTCCTCATCATTTACTGGAAATGACATGTGCCCGGGCGAAAAATACCTATGTGTATGGTAATAGAGAATATGAATCGATGTTGTCGCGTTTGGAAAAGAATAAAATGAAAACGATTCGGTGACCATCTGCACTGCGATATGATTTAGGTAACCTTGCTCTTGCCAATTCTCTGTGTAACTTTGGCACGTGTTTTTCTCTTCCGTAACTTGCATTGCTATCATTATTTTATCATTTTTTTGTTCCTTAATTTGGGACCTTTTGTTTACAATCATCTTTACTGCAAAGTAAAATAAATGCTGTAATCCTCTGTGAAAATGTGCGCATTTCACGATAAAAACAGGAAAAGAGAGAATGTTGAGGCATAGAAGCTCCCTTCCGGAAATATCCTGGCCACATCTGGGCGTTTTTGATACCGTTCCTCGCATTGGACAGTGAACAATTTGATCATTCGTTTGCTTTTATCGACTTGCCCATTGTTTTAATATCGCTGTCATCCTCTCATTCCAGAAAGTCCATAGTGATTGGGTTTTCGTCGTAACGACACAGAAAATATCCGTTTTCTATCTGTCCTTCATCTGTCACAATAGCTGCTTATAAATGTTGGAACACATTTTTAATTTAGTAACTTTCTTATTTACCTCAAATGTAATAATACATTTGAAACATTTTCACACCTTCAAAAGCTCTATAGTAAGTACATTTGTCAGCCAATACCTGAACCACCGATTGAAAAATCCGTCGGATTTCAATACTACATGCAGTAAATAGAATAATGAAAAGAAGGAGAAACGTGGAGAATAAGAATGAACTATGAAATATTGGAAGAGAAGGATAAAGTTAGGTTCTCCAAGTCATTGCGACTGTCATGGTTGGGCCATGTTGAAAGGATGGAAGAGTATAGAATGCCCAAATTGTTAATAAATAGCAAGATGGAAAGAAGTCGGAGGAGAGGAAGACCACGCAAAAGATGCCTGCAAGATGTTGAAGACCTGAAGACAATGGGGATTGGAAGATTGAGAGAAAAAGCAAAAAGGAGAGCCGAATGGGGGCATGCCCCTGAGGAAGCCAAGGCCCACACGGGGCTCTAGAGCTGTGGAATAAAAAAATAAACCAATGAGTTGCTCTACATAAATATGTTAAAAACGCAACAAAATGCTTAAAACACCAAAATGCTGGATTATTTGAAGATCATTGATAACTTGCAAATGCAGAAAAAATTATCAATTTAGTTTTCGTCTAAAAATGAAGTCCATGCATTCCGCAGCAAATAATCAAATCAAAAATTATTTTGTTTCTAAGTATTTCTAAGTCTTTCACAAATAATCAGATCAAAATATGATTTTTGTTTTCCTCAACGGCCTTTCCTAGATGGAAGCCTTAATTACCATGTCACTCAGATACGTCCCGAAGACGTCATTAAATACTTATTTACTTCACTAGTGAGCCTTCACGAAACTTGGGATATTCCTAGGTAGCAAGTGTCTTTTACTTTGCCTTTAAAGATGCATAATATATAGTATAATTCCAGCAAAAAATTCGCTTCGTTCTTCGTCCAAGATTACTTTTTGTCGAATGATTTCGGAAAAATACTGATGAGATTCATATACAGGCATTCTTCTCCCGAAATCCCTAATTTTCCTTAACGTACTTCTTATAAGTATATTTTACCGTGTCAGTTTAAGCAACAGATTTCTGTTTGGCAGAGTTACGTGAAAGTATCTTTAAAAATAGTAAATAAACTCCTGAGAGCGTGTCGATTATTTAATACATTCCAGAATGTGAATCTAACGCTGTGACAATTGTGATCATATTCATGATGGAATGATAAACGTGTACCTATAAACTCCAATATATACCAAAATCCATATCTAATTTCACTCAAATCCTCGTTTCATAGAGCAGAGACCTACGTAGCTAAAGTTACAGTAATGTTTACGGGATAAATGCGAAACTCTGCTCGTGATTGCCGAATCAAGCTTCCCTTATGCCATTGATTTGGCTTGTTTTGTTTTGCTCCGCCCCTGACAAAGAGTCGCGGATGTTTTGAGGTGGGCAGCGACGCTTCCGAGTCTGGTGGATGTGGAACGTGCTCGCGGAATGTCCATTGTGTTGGGGTTGAGTGTGGAGGGATGTGACGGCGCTCCTTTTCCAGGTCGGCCTCCTGCATATCGAGCGGCTGACGCAATAGATGGCGAGGGTGACGTCCACGCCGGCCGACGCTGAATTTAGCGCCGCCGCTCACGTTGAGTGATGCGCCACATAATCGCTGCTATATTTTACTAAGGGTACCACTTTGAGATATCTTTTATCTCTGCGGCTCAGACGACAGAAAATGCTCGACTGAAATAGCTCTCACGGATATGCTACCGTTCGTAACTTTTCATTTTTCATTTAGTTCAAACAAGTTATTGGCAATCATTTTATACATCTCTTCACACTCACTTTTTTAGTGCTATGGTGCGTAAGCACCGAATTATACGTATGTTTTTAGGTGCCCCTAATTCTGACAGTGGCATAGACTTGCTACAAATCAATACATCTTATCGCCGATGGATTTAATAAATACCTGGAAAATGACAGCGGTTGTAAAGTAAAATATTTTCGGTGAAAATCTTATGCATTATTTTTTATTTCCTCGCCCATGGCATGTTGCGAGAAAGTCTTTTTGAAAGGGAATGTAGCCTTAGAGGCTTGAAATTAGGTGATTGCCTATACACAAATGAGGATTAATTGCTAGCGGCCTCTTAAGATATGTCGCAATTGTACCAGACAATTTAGCTCGGATTCCACGGCATACATGTGACATTTGCCTCCTAACAGTTTCTCGTGTCTCATTAACTTGAAAAGTAACTTGTTATATTGATACACGTTGCAGACGTAGTTGTTTTTCATTTGACTTAGAGCGATAATTATTATATTTATTTATTTTCACAATCCCGAAGACAGTTTTACTAGCCTTTTACATCGGGTATTTACACAAACATCCATGTCCTGAGCGCTGAAAAATCCACTCTGACGGGACTCGAACCCGCGACCATCGGACTAGTATTACCCCGTGGCCACCACTTCGTCAGTTTTTTCTCTCAATGAACTCGGGGTGGCTTTTTCCCGTACAAGCAGTACATTCAGTGTAATGTTACGCTAAGGGGGCATTTAGTTTTCATTTTGAATCTTTCAAAATGAGAATGGGACAGTTTTGCTGACTTGCACTAAAACGTGGATATTAAAATCCAGCATTAAAGAGAGATATTTTCGTAAATTTTAGATCCAAAAATATTTTCATAACACTCTTAACGTCCCCCGAACTCTTCTTCCGGGCTTCGATGCTGTTGGCCGGATCATCATTATAAGCCATTCAATCCTATGATCGATTGGCTGCTGCCCTCCGTTCTCCCCTGTAGCCTTCTAACTCCTTGACGCTCTCCTAACTCTTCTGTTTCATGCCCCGTTCCAGCGGACCCATGCATTTGTTCCTCGGTCTTTCTCATATGGCTTCCTTCCCAGTTTCCCTTTTAGTGGGGAAAATCTAGCGAGTTCCACGGGGTGGCCGGATGTGCCTTTTGAAAAAAGATGATTTTCCAGTCTATATTGTAAAAAACTCAAGTATAATTTCCGCACCGTTACTCTGCCAACCAAACAGTTTTTGGCATTTTATGCCATTATTAAAGTGATATATCCATAGTTCTCACGATCTTCCTTTTACCAGGAAGGATGGCTTTCAGGAAACAGAAAGAGAGAGGGTTTGCTAAATTGCAACTGTTTAAAATACATAATTGGATTTAAAAAGGTTGGCTTAAGGGGAGGGGGGTTCCGTGAAGATCCAGTTGCTCATTTCCTTGCATTAACTTCCCCCATTTTCTTTCCACTTCCTAAAATCCCCCTCCCTGCTTCTCGGTGTACGCACATGAGGGTAAAAAAAGTTCAACTGTTTAAAGGTTGGTTGCAGGAGGGGTGGGGGAGGGTTCCTTAAAGAGCCAGTGGACTTTTCCTTGCATTAACTTGCCTTTCTTTCCACTTCCTAAAATCGTCCCTCCCTGTTTCTCAGAGTACGTATGTACATGAGAGCTAAATGAATTTGCCACCTTGATGATAACATAATAGGAAGAAACCTTGGTCGGTGAGAATTACGATAATGTGGAAATCAAGCTAGTATTTTCTGTTGCAATATAGATATTATATGTATAGGTATTTTCAGTACAATGTAGATCGAATTATCTCTGAAACTCCCCCAATGTTTAATAAACTTTGCAACTTCAAACGTGAGTTTTTACCGTTGATAACATTACCTTTTCAACTGACACTAGTTCGAAAGTCAGCCCTTTTGACATTTAATCAGGAAAGTAACCTGTTGGTTTGGACAATCGAATGTTTCGTACCCGTTCAAGAAGAATTTTCTAGCAATAAATGGAAACATCACGCCAAGTTGCGATCGAACGATATTTCTTTCTAATTGCTTCTTTTCGTTCGGCGCATTGACTAACTTTGTTGTCCGCGTTCTTGGGTGCCCCCGTGGCGAAGGTGTTCTCTCAACGTCTCTTACCAGTTCATTAAGTGACCGCTTTTGTCACATCACGTGCAGCTGAAAGTTTACAGAAGATACTGGTAAACTTACACGACACTAGGACCAAAACCCAGCTTCCCTCGCCTATCAAAAATATCACGATGTGTGCGCTTGTCATAGTTGCATTGAGATTCCAAGCCCCAGGTCGGACTGGAAATTAACATCAGTAGCCGTGAAATTTGGACACACACTCCTTAATTGGAGGTCTGTGGGTCTTTCTGCATAGAGTTATTTTCAGTATACTGCTCACTTGTGATTATTGCGGCATAAATTGTGTAGTAAAAATGGAAAAGGTTGTAAGTGCCAGAAACTAAAATATTCAGTATTCAATAAAATAAGTCCTTCGTTCTCCTACGGCCTACGGTCAAATAAGTCTTCCAACTGCTCGACAAACTAGGGAAATATTTTCTGACACTTACTACCTTGTCTATCTCATTACGCCTGGCTTGTACTTCGCTTTTCACCGAAAAAGTCATTTTTTTATTTTTTGGCACTTACATCCTTTTCCATTTTTACTACACAATTAAGGTTACGAGTAGTGTCATGAGTGCAAATGACCGCTTACTGATCTTTTATCCACGAATGCCCTCATGTCGAAAAAATGGTTGAGTTATATCCGGAAACAGGAAGAAGGAAAATTTAAGTTCTTTTCGTAAACATTGAAACACTCAAAGACTCTTCGGAGAGAGACTGTTTTTCAGAAACTAGTTTGAAAGAAAGAAAATTGCCAAGTTTTGAAAAACAATTCTTTCTATACGCCGACCTGATCGGTCAAAATCTTTCACGTTCATCGGGACTGTTGGATGCGTATTTGGAGTCGAATAAGAGGCAGGGAAATTTGTAAGTACACGGTGACAGTGAATTTTTCCAATACAAAGCATAAAGTCATTTCAGCATTAAATTTAACTGACAGTTAGCGGCCACTGAGGAATAGTGGGTAACTACTTTCGATGAGGAATCAATCAGGCGTAAGTTTACAGGGAATCGCCACGTCTCTTAAGGTGGCTGGAGCGGTAATCGTGAGTCGTTGAAGGCACATTCTAATAACTTTTCAAGCAAGTCGAAATAAATATTCTTAGACCACATTTCACTCAAGTACACCAGTTTATACGTTGGAAATTGCCAATCATGCAGTAATGTATTTGATGCAAGAGTTGTATTTCAAATTTTCGCCTTAATTAAAGCATTGTTTTGACTTGGATTTTCGGCGCGAACTTCGAAATTTACGAGAAAATTACAACTAAATACGCTTTTTTTACTCGGCATGATACCTTGATATTTGTTAGCAGCCATTATAATAATATGAAACGTATTATTTCGCATTTAGGAGAAAATCTGTACATAAGTAATCGAATTATTTCAAAATATATGCCGTGTACCATAATAGTACTAGTTAAAATATCATTGAATTGCCAGGAAACCAAATAGGTAGCATGTAGTTTTTTTCACTTTTATCGATTGATATTACTAATAAGGACACGTATGCAAAGTCTCACGCAAATCTGTACACATACAAAAATCACTCCAGCCACCTTAAGAGGGAGGTCTCCAAATTTGGGAGGATTCAGCGATACTTAACGTAAATTAACTTAAATTAAAAACGTAAATTTATCGTCCGAACCGAGAAATATCCTTTATTATTCTGTTTATTTATTTATTCATTCATTTGCAAATGACTGTTGGATTAAATAACTTTGCAAGTTTTTTCAAATGTGGCAAAAGTGAATGGCCAGCAAGTTTTGCAGCATTAACATGCTCTATTATTATGTTCATTCATTTTATCAATATACAATCTTAATTTTTTCAACGGTGAAATATTACATATTTTTCCAAGAAAATATACAAACATAACGAGTTATTCCTTATTTTATGGGAAGTACACGGTAAACGTACAAAGCATGAATTTCTTGGAAATATACGTACCTAGGTGAACTGGAAATTTCAGGTCAGTTTTGCTTTTCTAAATTTGATACGGAATTTGTCGTCTTATGACTGGAGAACTTATTATTTTTTTTAAACCGTTGACTTGATCCGCCTCTCAATACCTAACGGGGCAACGTCCAGATCAGACTGCGGAGATATTACATTTTAATCGCCCCCCTTCCACATAAGGCGCGACATCCGCGAAATTCATGCGTCTAGAAAAATTCCTATGGGTAAACGAGATGGAGATGGAATAAATAAATATCTACGCAAGACTGCCCTCCTGGAGGGAATTAAGAAATTTGTTCGTTAGAAATTTGTACAATGTGTCCTTGGGTCTCCTGTATGCTTACAACTTTTTGCTGAACTTTGATTAACCCAAATCCTACCCAGATACCATTAATAAATGGGCTGGAATAATTATCTGGTCAATACAAAACATGGGAGTTGCTTATGGTCTGGGACGTCAAAATTCACATATGCTTTCTTTGTACGTGTGCTTGAGGAGTATGAGGGAGTAAACTCCATAGCAGTTGTCATATCGAACTTCAGATACTCTAAGACTCTCTCCAAGTGTGAACCTTTGCAAAATCATTGGAAAAAGTATTCGGAACAACACGTTTAATTTGTTTGTAGAGTCGTCATGGATGTTGCGATGGAAAATTTCATGTTGTGTAACAAAAAGCATTTTCAGTAATTTTACCCATTTTTTAACAAAATTCATTCTTTGAATAAAACAAGTAAATTACTTCTTGTATAAGAGTGAGAAATATAACCAAGAAAGAAAACCAACCTCAATCATTCGGGAAATCCTAGGTAATTTTTTGAAGGCATATGAACACAAGAAAATTATATTTTCCAATTTAAGCTCTTATTGTCCCGTGCAACGTTGTTAATGCCCCTGCAACAAGATAGACGATTATCTATGAAAGCCTCTTAAGAATGGTTAACCTCAGGATAAATCCAATTCTAAAGGTAAACCGCGGTCGAGGGTCTGCCGCAGACGAATGATCGGCACAGCGGAGGAGCAGGAGGAGTGGATTTAAGAGAATGATGGGGGGACGGCCGGAATTGAATTTTTTGCCGAATAAGGTCGAGCCGAGAGAGTTGCCGTCAGTGCATTCAATGGCATGCTGCTCAAGGAAGCAAGGCTGCTCGCGAAAGCAAGGCTGCTCGCGTCCACGTGCTCGCCGCCCCCACCCCCTCATGCCCATTCCCCTCCGCTCACGACGTCGAGCTCGCTTCTCGCCGGCCACCCGCTCGCGATGCCGTGCCGTGCCGAGTCGCCCTCCCCTCCTTCCGCCTAGCCCTTCCCTCCATCGCCTCGCCCTCCCCTCCATCGCCTCGCCCACCCATTCCCCTCCCGTCTATCGACCCGCATGGGATATTTGGCTTTGCGACGGAGGCAAGGTCGACGGCGCGGCGTAGGTTTCGTAGTAATCAGCGTCCGTTATTCGCGGGGAGGAGTTCCGTCGTCCGTCCCGCTTATTCAATGGGATTTCGGTTTTGATTTCATTCCGGGAATTCACTCTCGGTCGAGTGAGGAGGGTCGGCGTTGGCGGCAGAGCGCTCTGCGCGACGCAGGAACGGATTTTGTGTGACCTTCGTGCGTGAGGCTCGTGGCTTTTGAATTTGCTCGTCGGTCGGGCCGAGTCTGTTTCTCTCGGGCAGTGTTTCGGCGGAATGGGGTTTGGGACTCTCGTCTCGAAGAGTCGGAAATTGCCTGGGGACGAAGGGAGGGGGAGTGCTAATTCGGGAATAGTACCTGAAGTGGAATTAGAAACATCATCCGCTTTCGTTAAACCTCGTTACGAAACTTTTTATCGATCCGCTTCTACCGTCGCTGCTGAGTATAGAGGAAATACGAGCGCTTCAAAATTTGCTCGTTTCCCGTTTCACATTTGATGAACATGATAATACGAAGGAAGAGTGAGTCTCGTAATTGAAGGATATCAATGCAGCCCATATTTCACCTTCTTTCATATCCCGCTCAAATCCTTTCCTAATATCTACTTTACTGTACAGCTCTCGCGAAAGCTTATGGCTAAATTCAAAGGTATCAGGCGAAATATGATAGAACTCCTTCATGATTGTTCAAAATGGAAAGACAACGGCAGGTTCCAGAGTTATTTTTAAAATATCTGTGGAACCTGCCATTGTCTTTACTTTTTGAACAAAGATTATGGCGTTCGGATGCACAGAAGAAGAAGTCGTGGAAGGGTAAAGTTTGGTGGAAGGGGTAGGGGAACGGGACGTAGGGGAAAGAGAAGACATGGCATTTGTGCCATGTATGAGTGAGTTTAACAAAATGGAATTTGTATGACGCGGACAACACAAAGCCGCGCATCCGAACGCCATAAGCTTTTGCGAGAGCTGTAAGTAGGTAACTCTCAGATGTCTGATAACCACAGTAGCTGGCCGAATATTACGTTTTTAGTTGATTGCTAAACAATGCAGAAAACATGGACAGATAAATGTATTCTCTTCATTCAATATTCATCTTAGCGTACATGTGCTTTTCTTTGGATTTTTGTAATTTATGGTTCCAAATAAGCTTTTATGGATGGTTACTTTGGAAACTTTGATTATATAACAATGAAGATATGACTCATTTACCTCGATCTTAAATTGTCTATAATTGATCTCCCTTTTTTACATTTTCACGCAACTGCACTAGGCAATGATAAATTACCTCTATTTTTGCAAAATTTAGTTCTCAATTTTTGGAAAAGTGTTTCTCAATTACGCCAACATTGATACTATATTCTCTTTCTCGCGATTTTAATTAAATTAGATAGAAATGCGTCAGTGTGTACTATGGCAAACTATTTAGGTCCTAACTTTCAGGGAGAGTGGAAGAAAATGTCGGGAATCGTCTTGACAATTGACCTCGGCAAACATGAACGGGCCCAGGTCCACACTAACGCTCAGAAATGTTTAATCGAGACTTTTGGAGACGTACAGTGTAGCACATCTTCTTATTTCCTTCTCATAACCCTACTTTCCCTCGGTGAAACGTTCCATGCTCGTGTACGTGATTGCTAACGCCACTTGTATCATCAACATCACGACTTTCTCTTTTTCACTCATGAAGTCCAGTTTAATACTAATTATTAAGTTTCAGCATTCATTATTAAGTTTAGCATTCACCATTATTCATTGCTCTAAAAATCATGTTGATTATTGGGTTTCAAATTATTTTTTGCGTCGATTTTTGCGTGTTTTGGAATGAGTAGCCTAGTGTGTCGGTTGGCGCGCTACCAAATGCTGAATCGGAAGTTTATACGTTTATGTATGTGTCGCGTAACTTATGGGAGAGTAGACTTTTTTCCTTTTCAACGTTAATGCAAGAAGTGAGGATAAGAATAATAAGTTATGAGGTTGTAATTTTTTTTTGACGTCATTTAGTATTAATTTTTCCAGATTTTCAACTATAAATTTATCAATTCTTTCAGATTGGTACATTGATCTGATATTTTGTCATACAGTTTCTCAGATATGCCAGTTTAATGTTTGCAGATAACTTTTTCGGATCTTTTCATTGACGTGTATTCTGAATGAGCCGTTAAATGTAGAATTCGCAGGATATCCCAACTGTTTCAATCTCGAACATTCACCTTGTTCTTAATTTAATAGTTTGCGTGAATAAATGCGATTTATCAACTCCCAAGTTCATTCTCTCTTTTGTGTTTCATTTTCATTTATTTTTACCGTTGGAGAACTAACGATAAATAGTTACAATATATCCACTAGTTCTTCAGGTCGTAAGGCAGTAGCAGATCGTCGGTTTTGTGTGTTCGTCCACCTCCCATGCTGCTGTCGCATTATGAAAACGTGGTCGCGTGGACCTATGGAGCAAAAATAACCTCCCTGCCCCACGCAAGCTCGGACATAAACGATACTGAGTGATAGGTTTGACTTTCTGACCAGCGACTGAACGTTAAATCATCGTATTCTATAGTACTGTAAGGTTTTATGAATGGTAGACATCACATCTCTTCTCGATAAATTCCAAATTATTGGCATGCACTTCAAATTACGATTATTCAGGGACAGGTATAGATTGATTGCGAGGCCGTCTCTCCTTCCTGTTCGTGTTCGTCCGAGCAGCATTAGCGTTTGTTACTATGTGGGAAGTGTTGCGGGTTGCTTTCGATGAGTGCGCCACTGTGCCACTTGACCCTCTCTTCAGTCTCAACAGTCGACGAATTGGTTTTGATTAGCGCGTAATGAGAGAGTACTTGCCGTTTAATTTTGATTTGGAATTAATTAATGGACAAGTTGTCCACGGTATAGGAAATGGCAGGACAAGTCTTTGTGGAGATGCCTACTCTGTAGAACTCTTCGATTAAAATGATGAGAGCTTTTGCATTCATTTATATTTACAATGCATTCAACATTTGGCCTGCACCAAACTAGAATTTACATTATTTTCTTCAATTATTAGATTACTTTTGTTGTCTTCAGCCCCAGGATTTTCTCCACTCGTCAACTTTATTTCAGTCTTCATTTACATTTATCTAAGCAAACACTAAAACACGCAATCGAGGTAATGCGTGGATTATAAACGCAGCATAAATAGAATCTCGCATCATTTTATAAAACTAATTGAACTTGGAACTTATATTCTGAAAAATAGCGGACAAACATGTTAGAGACATTACTCCTTAAAATCAATGCACGCTTGGTTAAACTCCATGAATTGAAGTATTCGGTAGATGAAGACACGGAGCAGCGTTTACTCTTGTATTACTACGCATTACCATGCGAATATCAATGGATTTGTCCTAATTTTATGGAAGTAATATTTTTGTATTTCTATTATGAAAGACGGTGAACTAGTGTGATATGATTCTTCCTATTAAAGTGTACGTAGAACAGATCAATAGCATTACTGTGTGGTCACGTCAAACAATTGAGATCCCGTCTTGGACCGCATGGTTTTTAAAATAGTTATATTTTTAAATGCAAATATTGCTTACGGTTTACGCACGTGTGTATGGGTTATATATTTGAGTTCATAAAATAATTTGCAGTCGTGAGCCGTACTCCAATGTGAGAAGTAAATCGTCCACATCAGGGGCTGGGTCTCGACTCGATAGGCGAAGGCGTCTTGCGCTAAATGGATTCTGCTGGAGGGCTGGGAGCAAATGTGAAACCGCTTTCAGGTGGACGGCGCCTCGCAAGGGCCCACCCCTTTCCACCCCCTCCCAATCCCCCCCTTCCAATCCCCCCCTTCCAATCCCCCCCTTCCAATCCCCCCCTTCCACCCCACAATGACCACCCACCCACCCAACCCCATCCCGCCCTCCTCCCAATCGCTACGACTCTTCGCTCGCGAGCTGGTTTGAGCGACATTATTCTTCAGCCATGACGGAGACCGTGTTTGAAATTTATTTTTAAATATAAGCAGCTGCAAGAAGCATGGAGTAATTATATTGCAATAATAGCGACGATATACTCTGTTTTTGTGACGGCACTTCTCAGAAATGAACCAAGTAAAAATATTTGAGGCATTTCCTTGACTTATTTGTATCATGTCATGTGCTGAAAACACCTTGCCTATCGAAGGTTTATCATTCGATTTTATTAAAAGCATTTTGGTGAGTCGTACATTTCTTTAAAAAAATAATTTGAATAAACGTGCGAATTACGCAATGTTACATTTCTGATGCGATATGTGCGACAAAACTTCATAATTTTTAAAATGTTATATCTCTCCGGAGCTCACAGCCGAAACATATTTCACGGGAAACAGTTTACACTTTTTGGCAGACATCTTAAGAATTAGTGCAATAAGTGTCTGACATTTTGGTTTCCCCAGAAGAATGAGACCGTTGCTCTGTATAATAAGGTCGAATTCATTGAATTCCATGCTTAGTGATATCTTGCACAAACTACCTTAATTGCCAGCGTACCTATAGGCTTTTTCCATGTTTCCTTCTCTTAATTTTACCATAATTGGCTGTGGCATTACTAAATTGACTGAATAAAATTCACCCATCAACATAAACTCCGGTTAAAGAACGAAGGCAAAATAAATAAACTCGGAAAGCATTTACTGATGAATATGAAAATCAAAATTGTTAATCTGATATAGCCGAGGTATATCCTTAAAATTTGTGATTTCGCTGGTTAATCAAATATTGTATCCATTCAAAAGAAGTGTTTGATTTGTAAAAAAGTAATGATTACGTTATTCGAGTCCGTTATAGTTTGAAATAAATGTGCTGATGATGGCCAGTCAGGAAAGCTGAAGTAGGAAGAACCCTGAATTTGAAGCTATATTTGCATACGAGATCAAGGCTACATATAAGGTGTGAGCCGGTGTACTCATCGAAATTGAGACAATCTCTTTAAATTTTGCAATATTAATACTAATTTAATGATAGTTTTGGTGGATTCAAAGCATCTCCCGCTATGATAAACTATCATTTGTATTACGACGATTTTGACAGTGAAATTTTGCGTAAAATAATCGCAAATAAAGTGAACCAATCTTTTAACATCACCTCAAACTTATTCCTGCCCTTATAATCTTGGAATATCCTGATTCACCTCATTCATCATCGCGATGTAGGTGAGGTCATTCCATTTCGGGGTGCATCCATTGAGCCTTTGCAAGTCATTTGGAGGATACATGGACATGTTAATATATTTTTTCCAGCAATCTGATCGTAGTGGTATATAGAAGGGAAAATTGTTGTGTTTCTTTCTAATATTGGACTTCATTTGGAAATAGAGAGAAATAAGAGCTATTATGCTCTACTGTTTTCCTTAATATGGCTAAAATTTGGTTTTCGTAGTAGTTGAGAATATTTTAAAAGGGAATATTGACTTAAAACGAAGATGATTTGCAACTTGTGTTTTTAATAAACCTCAATACGAAACTTGCGCTGTCTGGTTGTTGTAGCATGCGCGTCGATTTGCGATGTATTCAAAATACTCTTTCCAATATTCAACTAAGGATTTACTTAAGCTTTAATCCCTCCACATCCAATCAGCAGACAGTCACATGCACGTCCGCTGCTATGTCGCCGTAGGGAACTTGCTGCATGCGTTGATTACATTGTTTCTTTCAGCTGGCTTCTTCTCAAGAGACTTCGTCTGTATGATTAATGTGACTCTGGATTGTTGTAGTGCATGAAAATGGTTGCGACAATAGATCATTCCATGAACTCTACTTCCCCATTCCTTACTTATGCTCAGTGACTTCTTTGCCATTATCTATCGAAATAAATTGTTGCGCAATTTGATGTCGCGAAAAAATGGGTCCATTACTCGTAGCGTTATTACACAACTCGCATGGTTGTTGTCTTTCCAGGACAAAGCCTGGGGTACGGCTTTGTGAATTACCACAGACCGGAGGATGCGGAGAAAGCCATAAATACACTCAATGGACTACGATTACAAAACAAAACGATCAAGGTAAGAATGCTGACTAGAAATCATCCAAATCTAGCGGAAGTTTTTGTGCAATTTTCTTCACAGCGTAATTGCTTTAGACTCCCCATTATTCCATTTAAATAGTCGAAAATTACTTTTGGTCCGAGAACTTGAAGATTTATAATTTTAATTGAATGAAGTAGTGCAGTGTATATTACATCAGTATCAAAGCTTTTCCCTAGTCCGAGTTCATATGAAAAGTTCAAAAGGCAAGAAGCCTAAAAAGGTAACAAAGCGCTTTCAGATCACCTATTTTTTCTCATCCCAAAGCCTCATCCCAATGGACTCATGTATTTTGGTTTGTTTTTGTTATTATGTTAGCATGTTTTTCTTATTTTTTATTTGAAAAAGTGTCTATTCTACCTTCTTGAATCCCAATTTTATTTCCATGTTGTTTATTTTAATCTCCTCTCTTTGTTTTCAAAATATGAAGTATTTACTTGGTGTAGGAACAGGATGAAGAGATAAATTTACCGTCACCATTTATGGGAGCATAAATGCGAAAATGAGAGCGTTTTCCGATAAAAGGGAGTGGATTTCATAAGGAAATTTGGAATTTGACGGGGACCTTATGGCCAAAATAAATGGTTATGGAGAGTCACAACGGTATTGAAAAAGGATAAAACGTGGGAATGGGTTGAAACTCGCTGTTGCATTCCGGGGAGGAGGGAAGCGCTATGGGGAAGGCCTGCGAGTCTAAAGCTCTTCAAGCTCACCGAATGAGAAATATGAGGGCGAGGAGAACCACTGGTGCCACTTTTGAAACGACGAATAAGTGATGGGATTCCTTGTTCACCTTTTGCAGCGTTAATTGTTGGCGTAGTATGCCAGCGATAATCCCTCTTAATCTCCTCCTTTCGGGCCTCCGTTAAAGGGCCCCTTGAACACGTTTTGGCAAAGCTCTTGAATTATTTCGAGGAACGCTCGAACTTATGTTGAATGCAATTAGTTACGTTTCCTCGGGCACCGAGTAGAATATAAAGTGCGTATTAGAATGCATATTTTTGCATCCAGCCGTGGTATTCTTAAACCATTCAATGATTGTTTGAAGTTAGTACTAGCGTCTGTTATTTTGGAACTTTTTATTTCAAAGTTAGAGGGGAAACTGAACTCGCCACATTTGGCATTGCCTCCACCAAGTTATTAACGTTACTTGAGAGTTGATGTTATAGCTTGAGGATTTAGCGTATCCTAGGCCGGCTTCTGCTACCTACAATAAGACCAAAGGTTGGTTAGGAGAGGGCTGTTGGAGGTTTTATGGGAGAATTGTAGAGATTCAGATGGGTTACGTATGACATCAGTTGTTGGAAACAATTTCAGGTCACGGTAAAGATCGTTGTTTCGGAGGAATCAGGGGGGTAATTAACGGAGGCGCCAGTTTTAGTATCTCTGGAGAATTAGAGATTGGGGTTTGGCTACATGTTCCCAAACTGGTGCTGCGTACGCTAATATGAGGCGCGGAGCATGGATATATGTAGGTTTCGCTTGGTGGAGAGGCAGAGGGACGACTTCTGACGTAGGATACTGTATAAAGTCATGTAGGATCTCCAATCCTTTCCAAGAACTCGATCAAAATGGGCTTTAGAAGTCAAGATTTGGTCAAGCACGACGCCGAGGAATAGTTGTTCTTGTAGGCGGGAAATCTGGCGGTCACCGAGAAAGAGCGTTTTGTTGTCCTCTTCTCTTTTGATTCGAGAGAAGTTGACGACTCTATATTTGGAATCGCTGGCGCGTAGTTTCCACTCGAAAAACTAGTTGCAAACGTACATGAGATGGTCTTGAGTAAGGTTGACCGAAATGTTTGGGTAAAGGGGCTGTGCGGGGATGGCAGTGTCATCTGCGTAGAGTATCATTTTAGTGCAGAGAGAGTGGTGAGGTCATTGATATAAATAATAAAGAACAGGGGACAAGACTATTTCATGGGGAACGCCTGAACAGGAGATAGACCGTAGAGGTAACAGAGTCTATTTGGACAAAAAAGGAATGGCTACAAACCTAGGAACGGATAATTTTCGCAAGGCTGATGGAGATGGTGAAAAGGCTCGTCTTCTGGATCAGTCCCTCCACTCTTACTTTGTCAAATGACCGCTGGAGACCCAGAAAGCAACCTTTGTGCTTATTCTTTTTGTTGAGACCATCATTGGTGCCTTCCATGAGCCTCGCTATCTGTTAGGTGGTGTAAGTTTTGTTTCGGAATTCCATCTGTGTTAAAAGCTCTGCGTGCTTCGCTCTGCGTCTCCTTCGGTACGCGCCACATCCCACGTCCACACAGACGGGCCCGCAAGAGACGGGTGGGTCATCGCGCGGACTCTTAGACGGCCTCCCCACTGCTCCCTCTGCGCCCGCCGTGCCGCGGCGGCCCGCCCGCCCGACTACCTGCCTCCCTGCGGCCGGGGGGCCGCGCGCGCGGGGGGCACGGGTGGCCCTCGGCGTCGTTTCGATCGGCTCCCCGTTGCCCTCGGGCCGCGCGCGCGATCAATAGCGCGCGTCTGCGCGTGGGGCGGGCCGGCGTACGCGGTGAAGAGGCACGGCCGCGCGCCGGGGTTGTCGGCCCGTCGAGAGCGTGCGTTCGCCCCGTCTCCGTACAGAGTGTTCAGTGGGGGGTGGAATACCCCCCCCTGCCGCTTGGGAGAGAGCGTGAACTGGGCGTGTGCTTCGAGCGCTGCGGAGCGATATTATGACGTCAAATACCGGCGATGCTGATCGGTTACTAGTCTACCATGCCCGATTTGACTACGTGTTGTTTAACATATGGGTAATCTATGATTTCTGAGCTCAGGTCCGTTATAAATGAAATTGATGGAACCAGGCCTGACTCTGTGGAATCGATGAATATCCATGCTGAGGGAAGAACCAACTCTGTTGCTCCCGTGACCACTTGTGCCACAGTGGATTTCAAAGCGCACGTCATGCTGAGTGAAGTAAATGTTGTAGAAACTCAAAACTTTGTTCTTTTTTCGTATGGGTATTCGTCATAAATGATCTCTCTTCGTAGTTTGTAATTCTAAAGATTTTTCAATAACTCAAAAGTGTATATTTGTGTGAATAAGTACACGAGAGTTACGGCGCTTTTTTATGTATTATGTACGAATTTTTTCCATTTTCCGCTTACGTAATTGTCTGGAATTGTATGTGTTACGGAAATCAGCTATTGTAATCCACGAAATTTTGTTTGTATTTTTATTGTATTGTTAGTTTTATTTAAAACATTTTGTCGCCAACATGGTTTTAGTTTGGAATTTTTACGCCGGCAATGTACGGTAAAAACAGCCGCAATGCGAAAGCAGCGGCCACGCTGGCTACTTTACCGTCGGTAATCGTTTAATAAACAGAAATGGCTTATTTGCGTCATAATTGGCAGTCGTCGGTAAGTCTCTTTTGGATGACGCGCAACTACAGTGCTCACCCATTTCGACACTGCCAGCTATCTACGATGGTGACTCGTGTACTAGCTAAAATTTGCCACGTTAACATTAGCTGACTCTATCCCTAGAAAACATTGCAGCCGCGATTCAGTTGACATCGTTGGCGCAATTTGCTGGCTACTGTGATGCGTGAGTTTGCACCTACATGGAAGTTTGTTTTAGATGTGATTGAACCGGTTTTGTAAAGCTGGAGATGAATAACTGCAGGATGAAATACATTAAGGAGTAGTTAAACGAACGTTCTGCTGAATTCGTAAGCCATTTTGTAATGTGCACAGTACTATACTAATATACTGTAGAGTTATTTCCTGGCTATCGCGGGTTGGCATCGGTTTTGATTATCATTTTCCTACCCATCACGTTGGGGTTTGTGGACCATCTCCCCTCTGCGTCTCGACTCCATAACTTTCCGAGCGAAAAGGCAGCGTTGCCTTCGCACTTCGCACCTAGCCAACTCGGGCGATTGGACCCACTCTCCGAGACCGCGTGAATTTGGCAACAATGGACTCCATTCCACTCGGTTACGTACGAGCGTAAAGCTATGGGATCGAGGCCCTTCTTGATTCTCCCCGCATCGAACGCCACCCTTCCCATGGGCGACCCTTCTCCCCACCCCCTTCCCCCTTTCCTTTCACCGCGGCCACTCTCGCCTCCCCGACTATATGCCCCGCAGCTGCTTCCGCGCCCCCATCCCCCCAGCCTTGCCCCCCCCCCCCCACCGGCAGAGAGGACGGCCCTCTCTCTGCTCGTTTCCGCCGCCGCTAGTCCCCCCTCCTCCTCTGCCGGAGCCACATCTCCAAACTCCTTCCGATCCATCCACCACATCCTCTCCCCTTAATATCCTGGCCACGGAAATACCCTATGCCTGGTTCAACGTTGAAACTCCACTCTCTTCTGTTAGTATAATAGCATCCGTACCATGAGTCCGTGATTTCAAAGCTCACTCAATAAAGAAGTACTTTGCATTTTCCCATCTTTTATTCCCGGCCATAGTTTTGACTAACTGTTAGTATAAAAACTTTTTAATTGCCCTCTGTGGTTTCCACAATATTTGTCAGTATCATTGGCAATGATTGTCGAAACCACGGTTGGAAACAAACATTGTTAACAATGATTTTCGAAACTGTTGTTGGAAATAAAAAAGTTTGGAATGTATAATGTAAAAATTCAATTAGTGACGTGTACCAGTTCCATAATTTTACGCCGGCAACCTTCGTCTTGATATATAAAGGTTCAAACCTTTATTGCGAATAAAATTGTGTTGAAAATATTAAGTACTAATGCATGTAGGGGCGTGTACCTATTCTTCCAAGTACCAAACCGAAAACCTACGACATATAAAAAAATATTTTCCCAACTCGGGCTTCTTTCGCGCACGCATTGCTCTCAGTACCGATGCTGTGGAATAGAGACATTGAGCGCACGAAATGCAAAGCAGAGCTGTCCAGTTTGTCGAGCGTCTTTCGTGTGCAGGGCCGGGTGCTTATCTTTATGGCCGGGGAGACACGGGGACTGGAGCGAGTGATTGAGCCGCAGACTCGACCTGGCCCTGTTTCTCGAACACTTACGTAGGGAAGCACTGGCCCTCTGGCCGAAGACTGGAAATCCCCCGAACAGTGAATCAACTCATCTGACGTCAGCATCGTATTCCGTGATGTATTTTCTTTCGGGATATTGTTTGGCGTGAGCTGAATTGCGCCGAGAGAGGAATTGGCCGATACCATCTCTTGGATTTTTCCCCTCACCGTTGAACTCTTTTTGTTGGCCTTACCAGAATAGTGACGTGGGCAACATTCCATACTTCTCCCTCATTGGGATAATAGCGCGGTTACTTTCGTAAAAATTCTGGGCGTTATTTTTTAAAACAGTTATGTAATGTACTCCTTGCCCACCTGTCTGAAGGCCAGAGAATCCTCTTGCCCGTTTTGTGACATTCATCCGATTAGTCGAGAATGTGTAAAATGCCTGTAAAGAGATATGTATTACATTAAAGAGACGTCTTTATTTTTCTTTAGCTTTTATGTTTGTTTCGGGAAAGAAGAAATAAAATAGTCACGTAGGTACACGTGAAGGATGCCGAAGATTAAAGCGGTGACTTAGTATCCGTTGAAATATTTTCCCTTGTCGGAAACGTGACTAGATAATTTGGGGCCAAAGGTCAGGTTTGCTGGGAAGGATTAGGTTGGGCGAAGAGCCGTTGGCGACTGTTACAAAGAGACGGGTACGTGGTTGAAAGTTTTTTTGTGCTCGTTCCCGTGTTTATCAGGCACTACGTACAAGTTGAAGTTCACAGAGCAGTGATCAATCTTTGCGCCTTTGTCTAGTTCCAACCGACTGTATGTGACAGGAGTGGAAGAGTTACAGCGGCCAGTCTCCTCAGACTTATTACAGCTTTATCTTGTAATTTTGCAATTTAGCTCATGGTGGGGACTTAGTTCGAGATTCAAGAACCATATGCGTTGACATTTGTAATATACGTATGATATATTATAATGACGTGACGCTGGTAAAGGGAATATGTGCATATTGGCCCTAAATTTGCTAAGTCGTTCTGTTTAGGTAGTTAACATGGTTTCATTTTCAGTTTTGACAAAAGTATTCGTTGGACATGGAAGTAGGTTTTAGCGTGGAATAGTGACGAAGATAAAAGATGTAAAAGTGCTTATTAAAAATGGAAAATGCCTCATTTTAACGGATTGGTGACTAAAAACTGTCGTCCATACCTTGATAAAACCTTGAGTCTCTTTTGGGAAAATGAGAAGGCGTTGGTTATTTCAACAAAGAATATCCAACTTATGCCCGAGTTGCCTTTCGTAAGATACTAAATATCCGTACCCTTTTTATTATCTCTCCAGTGCAACGCAAGTGAATATAAAAAATATAATTTGAAAATGTTTTAATAATATTTTGAGATTACTTCTTACTGCCACTCACTCTTTTGGTCGGTGGCATTGGAGTCATTGCTTGCAGGATAAAATGTCTAAACTTCTCCCAACCGATAACATGAGGTGTTTTCATCCGTTCCGGAGGGAAATCTACGCTGAAGCATTATTCCCAGCAAACTCTGAATTAAACTGGCAAGTTTCCCATCCAGTTTGAGAACATGAATATTATCTGTTTTTCCACTGCTTTGTCGATGATATTTTTTTAACAATGGCCATAAAAAATCGTCCGTGCAGAAAGCGTAAACCGTGAACTTATATCAGTCAAGTTTCGGTACCCAATAAAATTCATCATTCTTTTGGAATTATTGGTTGCTGATGTAATACAGTGTGACGTCCTCTGTGTATGTCGGTTGGACGTCAATGGTCTAGCCATTTATCATGTGTGTAAGGGGTTGAAATATTCTTGTCCTTTTCAGTCAGAAACACCTGCCTATGGGGGTTCTACGTACAATTGATCTCATGCTATCAATTAGACGTGATGAGTGGGGGCCGAGGCAAAATTCTTCCCGGCAGGAATTTGGAATTTCATAGACACGAGTTAAATATCTCCCTCACCCAAGAGACCCGTGTTTGAATTAAGTGACGGTGAATGACATTCTTTTGAACTATTATTCCGAAACGAGTGATTTATACTTCGGCCAACGTGCGGAGTAGCATGAAGGGGATTTATCTCTGCAAATGATACGGGGTGCGAGATTGTAATTCGTTGGCAAGTTTGAGTGCGTCCCCTTGTTGCCCGGACGTACTGCGTCCGCCTTAATTGAGACATATCTCCGGAGCGTCCTTTATTGCGGAGACTACACCTGAGGGGATTTGGGGGAGGAGTTGGGAGGGGGGGCAGAGGTCAAGAGGGTCGGGGGTGGGGAGGGACGTGCACGCGTGATGAAGGCGGTGGATGTCTCGCGCCCCCCCCCCCCCTCCTCCTCCTCCCCGGTTCCATTCAGAGCTTCCGTGCATGGCGAGCGCGTCCTTGGCATACCTTTTGGTGAATTGGCAGAGTGGCTGAGGGGCGCGCATGACATCCACTTGGCCCCTTGCTCGGATCGCTCGCTCACACTTTCGCTTGGCGCATTCGATGGAGTCATTGATGTATGCCCCCTGCGCCGAGAATGCCTGCATCAACGAGCCGCGGAAGCCAATTAAGCCAGTTTGTCTTCCCAGCGTGCAAAGAGTGTGAATTTTCTTCCGGCAGTTGTGTGAACGAAATGCGTTAATCTTTTAAATTTGTCGAGCCTTTGTTATGGCATCAATTTGTCACGCATCACGTTAGGCCTCGCGTTTTTCAGCGTTGTTGAAGCAAGCAAAAGCATTGGGACGCTTTTTCACGCGTCGCTCAGTTTAGTGCCTAGAGATGTACCCGCCACGTCTTTAGTTTCCCGAAGATGAAATAATAAGAATAGGCACAACGACAGTTGACCGCGCATCACATCATACTTCGTATCGAACGAACGAGTTGTATATTGTTAACCAATTTAAATTTATCAAGTGGAAAACTAATAGAGTTTTATTCTCTAATTTCACTAAAGGAAAATAAAACCTTTCCTGCTTCCTCGAAGAGCTCTCCATTCGCTACTTGACGTCATTCTAGGAGTCACCACATTCGTGCGGCTAAACCAGCCGAAGTATTGGTCCAGAAAAGCAGGAGTTTTATGTTCACATTTTTATTGATCCATTATGAAAGCAGTGTGGACAACGGTGAAGACGCTGATAGGCCTCCCTGAAATGTAATAAATGAAAAAAATATTATTTGATAGTTGATTAATGATGTAATAGTAATAAAAAAATAATAAAGTAAATAAGCGATGTTTGTAGCGAATTTAGACTTCAGCTTACTAAGTTCCTCGCTCCTTGTTAATTACATGAAGATCTGACGCTTTCCATAGGAGATATCGTTAAAAAATCCCCAATATTCATATCCTGAGGCGTTCGTGTTGGAGGAAATGTTTTATTTTATGCTCCATTTGTGCATTTGGCCATCACACAATCCATACTTGGATAGTCAAAGGGAATTGAGTGCAAAGAATATTTTCAATACGTTGTAACTGATCGAGTACTTCTCTTTTCTCGTTAAGTTTTACTCCTTCTCAATGATTGCTCATCGCCGGGGCTCAAGCTATGCGTGATATGACGTGACAGCAATCGTCTCTCTTGAACAATACCGCGCAATTTCCCCGATTACAATTTCGGGCGTCTTTTTATTCTCAAAAATTCATATTCTGGACCAAAAAATTCCGAATTCAGTTTTCGAAATTCTAATTTCTAAAACCTAACAATTCCTAATTTTTCAAGGTTCGACAATCTGCATTCATTTAACAATATATGTTCTATCATGAAACAGAATTTTAGGTTTTTGAGCTAAACTTTCTAATAAAATGTTTATTTTTAGTAACCGTCTAATCATGTACAATATTTCTAGTTGTTTTCCAAGTTTTCTTATCGATTAGACGTTTCTCTTTTAAACAGTTTTTTCTATCATTTTAAAGCATCCCTTAAAAAATGTACTACAAAATTAAAATTGTCCAAAATATTTACGAAAATATCTGTACAAAAGCTACTCGACTGAACCATTGATTCGCAAAATTATTTCACGTAGTCTTCAAAAATGAATCAAAAATACATCCGGCAAAAAAGTTGGAAAACAAATTTCGGGAATGAGTCATTCGAAAAATTTAATTTAGAAAAAAATATTGGCGCAATGGTGACACCAAATTAAGATTCGTGGACATTACTTATTTGAAAAATGGTTCGGAAAATATATTCAGAAAAATAGATGTGGGAAAATGTTTGGAAACGAATATAGTCAGCTTTTTTATGAGGTAAATTCCAGCGAACGTTATCCTGGCTTTTCTCTTGGAAATGGTTTTGTGAGATAATGAAGGGAAATTTTGAAAGGAATCGTCTTTTGAGTGCCTCCCTGACGGTGACGCCGCTGGCAAAACCCTTGACAAAACCCCGTCCTTCAATGAATCGTATTGATACGGTCTGTGGGTGTTGGCTTATGCCGGGACGAAGTAAGTGGGATTTTGTTTTCAGTCTTCGGCAGAATGATTTTGGTGACGCGTGCGTCCTTTGGATAATATATTAATTCCCTCGTTTTATATGAAACAGATTCTAAGTGAAACATTTAAGTACATAGATGAAGGCATATCCAGCGCCGACATTACTGAAGAGCATCCCCATATTTCACCAAAGCTCTTATTTTAAACCGTACAACTTTGGCTCCTCGCGGCGATGGTTGTTTCCCTTTGACTGCGTTTTAATTCGATGCCTGTCACACATAATTTATGCTTTCCGTTTCATCTTGTCTATTTTGGTCTTTGTTGTCGTGGATTCACGCCAGTTGCCATATTTTATAATGAGTCTTTATTCTTCCCGAAGTACGGAATGCGGTGATGGGCCTTAGTTTTCTAACTAAGACGTAGGAAATATAAATCATAAATATCCCTTATTGGGGGATCGTGTGTGGATAATTGGTTTGCACTCAAATATTGATATTTCAAACTTATTTACAATGCTCGAAGTTTCATCATATCGTTTAAGATTCTGTTTGCTTAGTAAATAGTTGTTCATTTCCTATTGAATTGACATTATTTTGTAGACTTTTAGCATTATTTATTTAAAGAAAGAATTTTTTGTGGATGACTCTGCAGACTCAAAGGAAATCCAAAACGTAAAATCCAATGAGAATGAGTTACTCATGCCGGTATATTTTTTTAAAATTAGCGTTATATACTTAACATAATAGCTCTTTAAAAATACGCATACCTATACTGGCGAACGTTTTCTAGTATGTTATCTGCTACCCCAATGTTCATTTAGTAGATTTTGTAATTTCCTGCCGTTTTATAGTTACGATACCTCCCTATTACAATGAGGAGGAATTTTTACTCTTGTAATATATGCCATTCCCGTAGTCAAATCATCCTAGTATGTCTTTTTCAGTTAATGTGTTTGGTTTTTTTCTTGTACTTATTTATTGAGTAGTACCTATTCAATTATATGGCAATATTTTTTCTCATGGCACTGAATTGAATCTTCTGTGGCCATTAACATACACCCCGAGCATGCACTAATCAGTATTCGCCAAATCAATTTCAACTTACGATCAAGCAAGTTGTGAAAAGATTAAAAAAAAATAAATTCGGACCTTGTTCAAATCACAGTGTTACATTGCATTTGAGATGATGAAGTTTTTCATTTATATTTTTTTGGAAGGAGACTGCTGTGAAACCTTATTTCAACCACCCTATTAATGAGGAACGATGAGGATTAGAGTATTGCTAGAAAGTATTAACTGTGCGCATAAAAATACATTAGATATTAACTCGCAAGTGAAGGGTTGAGCGGATATATTGTTCAACTACGGAAGGCAATGGGAATCCATTGTGCTGGTTTCAGTTGTAGTGGCAGCTTTGAATGTCAAAGATCTACGGTGACGACATGCCTACCAGCAAAAAATTTCCCTGATAATTTAGTTTCCAACTTGGATCTAAGCGCGGGGGATCGTTGGCTGGCAGACTTCAGTAAAAACGAGAAATAATTGGGGCAAACTGTAAAAAATACAAGTCATAATGTGCAGTGGCAAGAAAGGAATAGATGACCAGGCTGAGCTTGTTCTTTCAAAGAATCAACGAAAAAAGCCGTCATTCTGTTTTTCTCCGCCGTTTAGGGCCAGGCAAGTACTTCTTATATTTGCTATTTCGTATTATTAAGCTTTTTCATCGAAATAGGTTGGCCAAAGAACAAAGTTAGTCGTATTATCGGAAGTAAGTTGCAAGATTGCTTCCTTGATTCATCGGCCGCACACCCAAATTATTGGGCTGAATAATCGAAATTGACTGTAAAATTATACGATTTACTCTGATGTGCGACACTGCAGTTTCATCTTTTTGGGAATATCCTCAGGGTCATGAAACACTGTAGGCGGGTTTCGGACTAATGGTTGTATTACAGAATGGGAAAAAAATATAAAAGAATCCTCGATGAATACCTAATGGATGGGCCATGTCATACCTGTCTCTCAGGATAGGCGAGTGAAAGATCTTGGCTCCTCACCCATGCCAGTGAAATGATTAGTTCTCGGAAATACCCATCTCATTTCTATGTTGTCGACTTCGGTTTGACGAACTTTCTAATCTTCCCGTTGGCAAGCTAATTGTGCTGTAATAGGTGACTTGTCTTAAGTCGTGGGAGGTTGATGTGGCGAAGTATGAATAGCTTTCGGTTGTGTCGCATAGTCGAGGCCAATAGCAAGGAGCGACTGGCACGGAGGTTCCATGCCAAACGGCAAGGAGGCATCCGCCACGGCCGAAAGCGCCACGGGCCCGCCGTTGAGGGCCCATTTGATGGCCTACCGCCCGTGGGTTTGTCCGCCGTATCTGACCGCTCGCAATTGCACCTCGGCATGCGCCAAGTAGAACGAGAGGAGCGTGCGCCTGGAAGCGCTGCTTATCTCACGGCAGCCGTGTAGTATGATGCGTCGATGTGTCAGGAAAAAACTTGCAGCAGTGTTCATTCTAATGCCCGCCGAGAGTTCCAGGTCGATGGGTCGCTAAAATTCGATGGGTATATTTTGTTTTCATTTTTTGTTATACATTTGCTTTGTTTTTGATACGCTGTAATACTCCAAATATTTTCATGATTCTAATAGTGCAGCTAAAGCTAGAGTGTATATAGTTCATGCTCCCCAATTTCCAATTTCTTATCTCAGGTAATGTTTTTCCAGAAGCTTGAAACCTCGCAACTCTCCCATTTCACTTACCCATTTATGTGGTGGTCATTTAGCTTTTAGCCCCGAGTGCGTGGAAGATCATTGTAGTATTAGCACAAATCACTAAAGATAGACATATCACTCCATCTCAGGAGTGACAGCGGCCATTTCGCTGGCAATGTTGCGAAAGTAATGACAGTGTTGTCGGTGCACATTTATTCCGATTTTTTCATTCTGTTTTATGAATTTAATGTTTGTAATGAGTGAAAGGAGTATGACTAATTTTACTTGCCATATTTGTCACGTTGAAACACAATGGGACTTAACATGACGTCAAATTTGATAAAGACTGCTCACTATAGCTGCCTGCAGGTAACACTGAAATTGTTTTGGTTGTGGACGTAATTGATGTTAATAATCATGACCAACCATATAGGAATCATTTTTACCAAATTTTAAAACGCCTTTGGATTTTCGCTTCCACAGTAAATGCTTAGTTGTATTAAAGAAAATGGTCGTAGGCATTCTATTGGAAAAACAGATGTCGTTCGGTATATGTTCATTAATTTTTTTTCAATAAATTAAATTATACTTTGCCTGCTTGAATTACGGAATCTTTTACCTTTAGCAATTGGATATCCTTTGCCCTCTATATGTGCCAGGTGATTGTCTTCATCATTTCACGAGGTGCTATTCCGCGGGTCTGGCATATCGTGCGGTATGGCAGATTTGCCATCCATCGCCCGAATGCTTCTTATTCCCGGGAGAGGGAACCCCGACTTCATCGGAAGCACTTGGCATGGAAGACATAGTTTGAGTCAATTTTGCCGCGGTCGGTCTGCTCCGTGGACTCTTATCGTCAGCACCGAAGTAACGAGGAGAATGCGATGCTTGAAAGGTGACGTTTAGCGTGACTGTAGCCGCGCAGCTGTGTGTGATAAAAACATTTGTTGCAATTAACGCTGGAGCTTTGCGCATGGTAAATGTCACAGTGAATGCCCAGGTGCTACGGTGAATGATATTCTCCGACGTGAGAAGGGAGCTCTGTGACGCACGACGCTTGGACCTCTAACTCACTGTTATGAGTCGGGGAAACAAAGTAGACGGTTGGGTAACGTTAATACGTTGAAGCCAGCCAGGGAGACATTGATCAACTGCAGAGTATGCTGTGAGTCACCGACTGTTTTCATCCTTCCCCGTACTCCGATACGAATTTAAACCCCGATGGTTTTTCGCTTGCGTTTTCGATACGCATCGCTAGCTCGCATTCCCGATTGCCGTTGACTTCAAATGTCGTCCACGTCTCTCGACTGTGTCGTCCGCGGAGATTGCCCTCTCGACTCCTGTCAGGCTGTTTAAAAGCCAGTTTACATTGAGCAAATGAGCATGCTTAAGAACATGAAGTAGCTCACTTAAGTTAACTCACGAAATCACCCGTGCCCTCAAACCGATCAACGCGAGAATACTTCTTACATCAAGGTCATCTGTGGGATTTATGGCTAATGACCATGAATGGATTCAATCACACGCAATGAATCCGGCTTTCATTTAAGCATTGATATCGTTGCGGCCCAGTAGTTGTACGTACGCGGCAGCTCGCCAACCACCCCAGTAAGCAGAGACTCTGTAATCAGTGTATTTTTTACTTCATTTTACTTTCTCGTCGCTAATGGCCGATGTGTTCTCGCCAAGTTACTGATTGGTCACTTCAAGAAGTCCCTTCATGATTCACTTTCTTAACGATGTATCCGAAAGTGGTGAACGAGAGCTATCTTCTGCGTTGTATTCTCATGCATGTATTCTCATTCGAGTATTTGGTTCCGCTCCCCGTTCAAATTCAGGCTTTGAAAGAGATTTATCGATGATATCCCGATCCTTACATGGATGCCATGTGGAGAGAACTTCAAAAAGCAAATCCTTCAAATGTGATGTTAAAATGTGGAGCCCTTGATGCTTATATTGTAGGAGTAGGACAACGCCGGCGCCGGATTTCTCTACACCCTTCTTTCTTTTCCCTTATGGAATCCCTCCGTTCCCAATCTAACCACCTCTCCTTAATAGCTCAAATCACCTCAGTTATCGGTCGCCTCCCAAAATGACCGACCAAGCAGCCGTATGACGTTCTTATGCAATGCTCATTAGGTTGTATTTTTACCTTCGAGTCGACTCCCCGACCCTGCTCTCAGGGCCCGCACGCCGCCGGCCAGCCAGGGGGAGCGGCCATCTGGCCGTGCCATCCGGACGGGAGTTTTTCACGCTTCTTCACCCGATGGGCTCTGCCGGCCCCCGCCCCCCGTCCACCCGGGGCCCCCTCTGCCTCCACTCCGTGTCGTGTGGCTGGTTGGGGGGTCGTTGGCGGATCTCGCGTGCCGAGGTGACTAGGCCCGCCGCCTGCGGCCGCACCAAACACTATACTCGTCGGCTGACTCACCCAGGCCGAGGGGGGAGGGGGCAGTGAGTCCCCTTCCCCCCCCCCCTTGTTTCCACGGCCGACCTGCGTGCGTGCGGGTGCTTTGAGGATGCACGCCCGTACGAGCGTAACTGGTATTCCTCCACGTCGTCAACTTACGTCGGTAAGGGCTGGCGTCGCGGGGGAAACCGGTAATATGAAACACGATAGCCAAATAAGGCTAGCAAAATGGGGAAGGGCTTACTATTATGCTGTTTTACATGCATAGTGGAGTATAATTTGGTAATGAAACCGAGTATTGAACTAAGTCTCATGAATGAGGGATTTCTAAAATATTTTGAAGTTGCCTGTTCAGTTTTCACAAGTTCGTTGCAATTCCTAGAGAGAGCAGCGCCGAGGTAAGAGTGTGATCCAAGAGTGGTAGGAATACATTTAGGTTGGTTACGCTGGTGCGTGAGGCGGTGATGGAAACGAGGCATCTGCCTGTGTCACTGCCTGTGCGGGCGTGTATACACTGAGGAGGTATAGGGTTATAGAGGGGTGAGAGGAGAGGGAAGGGGCAGGGAGTGATCGGTTGCCATGAAGGACCCGAGGCGAGTTTGGCCTTAGGGGTTTGTGTGGGGCAGAATCATTTCCATCCACACCCGTCTCGCTGGCTCGGAAATCCCATTATGTATATTATCGCATTCGTCGTGCGGTTCCCTGTGGCGGGCGATGGCACTGAGCAGGCGGCGCATTTGGATATCCGAGCTCGTTAAATTAACCTCGCTTGCATCTCCATGTCCCATTTTCTCTAATTTACTTCCTACTGAGGTAACTGATGCGATAGCATGAATTTTGCGGCACGAACATAGGTTAACGCTTGTCGTTGAAAGCATTTTACAACGCGTAAGTTACAACCGTGGTCGCTGTTACCTGCATATCGCATGTGTGTGAACGGATATTGGTTCAAATGAATGGGAATGGGAAGGAAATTAAAAAAAGAAGACTTAACAAATGAAGGAGTCAACACTCAAAGATGTCAATGGGCATATAATATCGGATGAATACGTCAATGAGGCTCTTCAGTTATGAATATAATATGTGAAAAATAAACAGAAAAATTTCCATAATCCTTCACATTTTCAACTTGTTATCTAATAGTCAACCGTGGTCACCAGCTTCTTCTGATTGGTAAGAGGGAACTGGTGTGGATACATTATAGTTAGTCATCATAAAATTCCATCAGTAAACCTTATTAGATGAAGCGGGGTATTAGCGCAGCCTAATCCAATATCCGCCGTAAGCAGTGGACTTGGAAGCGGAACCCAAATGACTTCGCCGAGTCAGGGATTATTCTCCCGTTCGTTTAAGACACATTTTGGACCTCAGGTATTCCGACAGACCGAATCAACCTTAGAAATCCCTAATCTCTAGACCTGGCATACGATTCGCTGTTGTCACTACCACACCGGAAAATTACGGACCTTTCGTAACTGCAGAGTTCTTTGAATATCGACCGATTTAAAGTGTAGCTTTCGTTGTGGAATAACTGTGTGACGCCCGAAAACGCACAGGTAAATGCCTAGCCACAGCGACGTCAGCGCCACGTACAAGAAACTAAAGGTTAGTGTGGTTCCCCTGATTTGGTGCTGGGAGGGCGGGGGGAAATCGAATTGTGATTGGGAGGGGGAGCGGGGAGCGTGGTGGTGCTGGGGGGTTCCATCGTCGAAGGGGGAATGCGCAGTTCCCGTCCTTGAAAGACCTGAACTCGGGTGTAAACAGTGTGCGCGGAGTCTTGTGAGTGGTTAAAAGCGGCCGAGCAGTCATCGCAAAAATATAGGAAGTGATTCCCTTGAAATTCATAGCATGTTGCGGAAACTTCCCTGCTGTAAAGGAAAACCTGGGCTAAATTTATTCTACGAAACAGGATTAAGGAAGACTCTGCTATCAGAGTGGAGGATCAATACTGTGTGCGAGTTATTTTTCGGATTGATTGACTTTATATGAGGTGCTTAGACCTAATAGTCAACCCAATACCCATCCAATATGATAAAAAACCCATTGATTTATAGGTATTGGATCCAATATAATTGATCATTATATCATTAGAAGTTACCTTCGGGATTTTCAAAGTTCAAATTTACAAGAAGGCTTGCAACCTCGATGTTGGATTAAGATAATAATTAGGTGCAGTATTTTGATTAATAGTTCGACCTTTAAATTCTTACATGATCTGAGTTCAGACCGGCTTAAGCCAGGTCGGTTTCTATTCCCAATTTTTAAAATAGTTTTTAGCGCGAGAGGACCATTATTGTGAATTCCTTTTATTATTTGACTATGATTTACTATTTTGGCAGAAAAGTGCTATGAATTTAGATTTCATTAATGTAAGGGTTAATTCTTACAGATAGTACTTGTTAGATTTAGTCAAACTGAACCACCTTGAGTTGTGTAATACACTCGCGATGCAAGTGTATCCAGATTCTGGAAATGAATGCCGTCCATCAGCGGTGCGATTGCAAGTGGAGTGACTTTTAATATTTCCATCATTGCTTTTCCATGTGAACTGGGCATAGAACCGACTAATTTTTTTGTTCTCTTTCATTCCTCTTCTATTTCACCTCGTAAATTCACTTAATTCGGTGCTGAATTTGCTTCGGAAATAGTTGCTCCTTTGTTCCAAGTTTGTTCTCATAATTGATGAAAACGATAGCTTAGTATTTTACTCACCATAATTTATTACCGACCATGGTTTCAGAAGTTCATTATTATTAGCTTATATTATTTTTTGAATTTTATTATTGACAGTTAAGATTCAGCTTGGAAAATGCAAAGAATTTATTTGTATAAAAAATGACTTGTTAAAGCAAAGTAAGAAGTGAATATGTCTTTCACTAGCACTCCTTTCTGCCATTCAAATGTTTTGGGATTATTATGGCAATGATTATGCTCGTCATGATATTCAGAACTTGTAACTTAAAATAAAATTATTTATGTCATCAGCGTTACCCATTTGTAGCCCTGGAGAAGGTAAATACGATTTGATATGTCCATTTTAAAATTTCATGATATATTTTAGTTTTAAATCAACTCCCCAAAATGTTTGCAAATGTTGCACCCATATTTTTGGGGCCATATGGTGCTGGTTATATGAAGCAGGCGGCAGCGCACCGTTCCGGAGATGTTTATGAGACCTGCGCTCTGTCTGAGGAGGGGCATTGCGAATCGAAGGGTTTACACCGCGCGTGGCGTTCCAGGAATGCTACTCGTAACATGATGCGAAACAATGGCGAGGCTATTCGAAGCGGCGGCATAGAGAACAATAGAAGGCGTCAGAGCGCGAGAGTTTTCGAGGAAGTGGTTCTTCCCCTGTCAGGAAATGTTTTCGTGTACATTTATCGAAGAGCTCTGTGAATAACGACTGTTTTAGTCTCGAGACTCAGATGAAGACATGCTCTATTTCAATTAAGAATAATGCTATAGTTCTCCTAAAATAAGATTTATTTAAGTTTTCTTTCGAAAACTTTGAAAACTTCCCAAATATTTATGCAAATATAAATAACCAAAACTTTCCACAATGTGGTTCTCTGTGTGAAAACAGCGATCTTTATCTGTACTTTTTTATATCTAATTTTTTGGGTCCATCAAGCAAAATGTTTTGATGCGAGAAAATCAGATTGATGCTTCGGTAGCTAGGAGACTATTTACGTCAACTTGCACGTATTCTCGGTTAAGAGCACATTCAAGATTGAGTTTAGATTTATCGAAGTGGTGAATGAAGTGAAGATTCACGACGTGGTGAATGTAGCCAAAATATTCAGAAAAAAACCCGAATCTCATGTCTCGACTGTTTATATATGGTTTAGAATGAAATGAGAGCAATTTATCCGAAGGTTTAGAACATCACCAAATTCACCACTGATTGTTACGTAATGCTTAACGTGTGATCATGCCGTAGTACCTGATTGCTACCGAATGAATGGCGTACATTGAGTGGGATTTTCTTTCCATCCAGAACACGAATATTGGTGTTCTCTATTGGCTTTTGTGATCTCTATATTTAAGGTGGTGACTAATTTTTAAACCACAGTAATGCAGGAATTAACGGAAATAGGTAAAGGATATTACGAGGATAGGATTGGTGTTTTTGGTTTATTGGTACCATGGTCAGTACTTGGTGGCATTCTATGTCAACCTGCTCTCGCCTCCACCGACTCCCCAATCACACCCTTAAATCAATTCAATCCTTCAGTATTGGTGGATGCCTCTGAGCATTGTGTTACACTCCTAACTTCGTGGTACGAGTTACATGTCTTTTTACTCTATGCCGGTAACATTTTGTTAAGCTAGATTTGAAAGAGTCTTGATTTTGGAAAATAAAGGCAAGCCTTTGCATGACAAATTTACCTATTCTACGGAAAAAAAATAATATCACTTTACGCACTCCGGGAGTTGTTGCGGAACGACACCTTCGAGAGGCGAAGCCCACGCCTAGTGGAATCAAAAATAGCTCATTCTGAGGATTATATTTTTCTTATTTCCCAGCATCAAAAATGTCTACTATGTTATGCCAGATGTTGTAGAGTTTATTGTGCTAATTATTAATTAATGGCGGCTCATCAAATCGCCCTTTTATTTACTTCTCCCAAGCTACCCAACTGTAGTAAATTCTTTTATCAGTTTTTACACTCAACTACTGAGTGATGAATGATCTCTTTCTCATGAGGCGACTGACTCAACTCCGCAGCGTTAGTCTCATCCAGAGCATCTACTCGCGCATCTGTTCGGACATTCGGTGTAATTTTTTTTTCAAAATCAGATCAAATCAATCTAAGCTCTCATTTAAATCTCCTCCGTCACCCGAATTCCACATTCCTACGTGACTCAATGACCCTCTGACCCCACAGCAACGATTCTTGATGAATTCAGTGCGTAGTATCATGACAGCGAGACCGGATTATCGGGATTTTACTTATGCGTAAACTTAGCAGAAATTAATAAATACACTGGACTTTTTCTATCTATTTTATCCAGGTGCATATTTATAATGAATATAATACAGATAGAATCATTTTTGATAATTTTTTGTAAGGTTTCCCTGCTGAGCCAAATTCTTGTATAAGGTCATTTAATTTGGATATTTTTTTACATTTCACTTAATACGTATTTAAGTATTTGTGGCCAACGCTTTATATGATTTTCCCCGCGTGATTGAGACGAAATTCCTAATGCAAGAGATGAATCAACACGAGACATTATCTATTTCACATTTATTGCTGACATGAAAACTGCTGAATCAAAAACGCACATATCTTTATGTCCCTCAAGTTCCGTGTCTAGAATGGACACTAATGTTCGCAATTTGTGTTCATGGATGGAATATTTTACTGTAAATACATGAGTACCAGGCACATTGTTCCCTATCTTGGTAGGTACGTTTTTAAAATCCATTTTTTTATTGAGATCCAAGGAAGCCTACTCCGTTTCACGACGATCAACCTCATTATAACGATTAATCTACGTAGTAAAGACAATTTCAGTGAGCGCTACTAAATCCCGAAGTTTGAGAGTTTTACCTACCGATGTTTGTGTATAGTTAGTATTAAATACCAGTTCGTAATGTAAAAAGGCATTTTCATAAAAGCTTAATGACGCTCAATCTCGTGGTTTATAACTCGAATATGTTTTCTTCTTTAGTTTTTTTTGCAAGTCGTTGATGAGTAAAGAGCTTATGGTAATGAAAATGCCTCATTCCATCTCACACAGTCGGCTTTCATTTTCTCAGGTTATGTCAAGGAGCTGATTGAATTTTCTTTAAACTAATACCAGTAAGATTACATAAGCAATTGCTCATGGTGTGAAAATAGCTTTTTCTCGACGCTGTTATCGTATGGAATATGGAAAGCGTTTCATTTGTGTCGTTTTTCTGAGGTGACTCGCTGTTGATATTGAATATCACATTAACAGAGCTAATTAGATAATGCTTCAACAACGTGGCGTCGTCCCATATATATTTTTATCAGGATAAAATGGCCCTCTTTTTATTGGTTGAGTTAAAAAAATGATGGAACTGGGTGGAATGGTCGAATAATATGGCACCGTTACTATGATAATGAAATTAAAGCATTATTTACGTCTGGAATATGCATTGACAATGTTCTTTTGTCTACCGTTGATGTTGATTCCATGTTTGTGACGCATGTGTCTCTAACGAATGTTTCTGGTCATGTGCATCCACGTCGATAAATCTCTCAGCAGAGGAGGGCATTAACGCGTGCAAGAGCAGACGAATAATAGGGCTGTTAAAGAGAGTGACTGAATCACTCTGCTTCCTCGCAAGCGTATAAAGTAGCTCATAGGATTCTAAAGGCATTATTCGATTATCGGATAACGAAGCGCCAATTACTTGGTTACCGTGGCGGAGCGGGCTCCCAGTGAGCGGGCGGGTGCAGCGAGGAAGGTGCAGAGGCCTGGTGAGGAGGTGTGGCGCTGAGGATGTGGTGTGGAGGTGTGGGGGGGGGACGGCAGCCGATGATGCAATTACCGTTCTCCCCGCGCCAATGCCCGCCGGGTGAACGCTCCGCAGCGGAACCCAGTGGAAGCGGAGGTTGCGCCCGTCTATGAATAGCCATTGAAAGTGTTTTTCACCTTTTGTTTACCAGTCGACTTGCATCGTAACACAAACGTCTAAGCTAGTGATGTTGACCGGTTGAGCTCCATCTTATTATCCGTCAACGCTTAAACTCTTGTACATTCAACGGAAGTCGTCACTTAAGAAGAATTTCGATTACGAATGGAAAGAAAAAGGCTGACAGCCCACAGAATTGCACCTTTGAAGTTTACCTTTAGGTGTGTCAGTTGCGTACGAATGCTTGGTGAAAATATTTGCTGTTGGATACATAATGAGAAATGAGGATAAACAGGCTTAAGGCGATGGGCGTCAAAAATGTTGTATGTAGCAGGTAGAATAATGGAATAATTGTGTTCTCCGGTGAATCGTGTCACATAAAAAGTTAATGATTTAAGAAGAACGCTTTCTGCTGTCCCCGTGTTTGTTTGTTTCTGACCGTTAAAATGGTATGTCGTACCCTTTGTAGCACTAATTGCCTCTTTGAACCGTGGTAGTTGTGTAAACTCTGGCCGTAAATGGCCTGGGATATATGATGCACTGTCATATTACGAAGTGATGTCAAAATGTTAAGATAAAAAACAGCAAGATTCATTCTAATATTAGGGTGTAGTTTTTTATTGCCAATATACCCTAGTACTCGACCCATCAGGCGGAGTGCGGACGTACAATGCTATAGAAAATATGCGTCTAATGCTGCGC
The DNA here is from genome assembly GCA_963573305.1 of Pyrrhosoma nymphula. Classification (NCBI taxonomy): domain Eukaryota; kingdom Metazoa; phylum Arthropoda; class Insecta; order Odonata; family Coenagrionidae; genus Pyrrhosoma; species Pyrrhosoma nymphula. Next base: position 76,273,482 of record OY754332.1, on the reverse strand, counting down.
TTCTTAGTTCATCTCTAAGTAACGAATGCTGCGCTTCTTAGAAAAGCTCTATTCATCTCTAATTAACGAATCTAAATTCATCTCAAGGTTTTAGCATTTCACTCAGTGATTCAACCCGAAGGTTAGTTGGGATGGTGAGGGTAGAACTCACCCCGGAATAAGCCAAAGGCGTGTGAATTTTACACATTCAGGGTAGGGGGGCCAATTCCTTTCCCTGGGCCTCGCACTCCGAGGATTTTTGGTTCGAAGGCGTTCAAAGGCTTCACCCGGATTTGAACCCGGGACTCTTCAATCAATAGCCAAGCGCTCTACCCACTAGGCCACCACGCTCCCCCACTTCTAGCACTTACCACGCTCCCACTTTTAGCACTTAATATTTATTAAATCATTTCACCCTAATTTTTCATCAGCGCTAGCTTAAGTGCGAACATATCAACAAATAACATGTTTAAGAATAGTATTACAACAATAAATTTCAGATACCATTAATTATGGGCTGTAATGTCATAAAATGTTTTCTTCAGGAAAAATTCAGCCTTAGATATTTCTTATCTAAAATAATTTTAATTAGAGAGAGGGATGCAGAAAGTAAGAAAATTTCAATCGTCATTTCAATTTACCGAACGCGATGTAAATTCAGTTTCAGGAATTTGTCAGTTTTAAGCCTATATTCTATTTATGCTGATTTGTTGCTGATTTTTCCTGAGGGCGTAATAGTTTGACGCAGTAATATGATTTCCATTAAGAAAAATTGATGAAACATTAAAAATAAAAGCTTATCACTTGCAGTTTAAGTTTTGTTGGCTGATTGTATCTTTCTTACGTTTACATTCGCACTATATTCAGGTTGAATGCTATTGGTTCATTGTATCTTTTTTACTGGGGTCGTTTTAAGGTCTTACACTCTTGATGGGATGGATTTGTTTCTGGGTACTCAAAAATTTGCAACTCATTTCCACGTTCAAACAATACTTTCATGTTCAATCATTACTTTTTATTGCTATAGGCCTCATTATACTTTAACGCAGTGTTTATATGCCTTTCCATTACTATGTGTTAATTGGCCAACCAAATCAGCGCGTTGAATACGGGCGCGATTGATTTTAAGCTCTTTAAACTAATGATAATTATTGGTGAAAGTAAATTGCTTTCAATTAGCCATATCACTCAGAATGGTACTAATGACTGTATATTAGCACGCTGAAGCCGGCTCTCGGAAGTAATTATTAATATTTATGCTTAACAATTTGATTTGGATATATAGATGAATAGAACCCTAGAGCATTTTACTCGGCAGCGAAATATTGGTTTTACTTAAGTATTTTGTGAATGAGCAATACATTTTTGGCCTAGCAGTTTTTATTTCCGGACGATCCATGTAATAGTTGAACGAACATGAATATTCGTGTATAGTATCACCCTTAAATGCGAGATTTAACAACTTTCACGATTAACATATTTTCTCTTTCCTTATTTCCTTCATGTTGTATGAATCCCTTCAAATGAATGGGTTGGGAAATAAAAAAAATAAAAAATCGAAGGTAGCCTGCTGGAATTTAAAACAGGAAAGTTTTTCTACAGTTCCACCGAGAATTTGTGTTACTAATTGTGCTCGTTGAACACAATGCACCAAGATAATACCAAACTTGAATTCTACTTGCTTTAATATGTCTATATTATTCTATAATCACGCATTTTACCTATATATCAGTGGATAATGCTGTCTTAATTTTTTCCGAGATAAAGTTAAATATTTACTTTAGCTCTGCCTAAATGCAATTTCATTGATTTGATCCCCCTGAGAGGAAAGAGCTTTCCTTCCCATTTCAAATTGTAACACTCCCAACTCCCAACTTTTTATGTTAACAGATGAGCATCAATTTACATTGTGGGCAATAAATATAATAGGTCAAACTTATGGAATCGCTCTAAAGTAATTTCTCTGCGTTGAAACTATGGTAAAAGATGTAAGTGAAAATTCAAAATGGCCTTTAAAAATACCATGTGTGTTCCATGTCCTTTTATCATTATTCTATTTTTGTGCTCTGCATTTCGGTAGCTCTAAAATGTAATTACCAAGTGTATACCAGCATTAGTTAGTTATACATAGTCATTGATTTTGACCAAGTTCAACGAGTAAAACCACTCGTTATATAATTTGAAAACATACCGGTTCAGAAAGGAACAAATAGGCCTGATACCGTGGCTCTACTTCGAAGTGAATGGCGGTATGAAGTGTAACCTATACTCTCTCGCTAATATGGCCTCGAAACATCAATTTATCAGTATTTGTTCAGTATTTATTTTGTCAGAAACCAACTCTAGTGTTTCCTTGGTCGGTTGAAGAAATTCCTGTGCTTGTGATTAGCTGAAATATTCGTTTATCCGGGTGAATGGAGCATCCGGGTGAATGGAGTAAGCGTTGCTGAAGTATTCGTTCAGTTTTATGAGGGACCTAAACTATCTAATTTGGTTAGCTTGTTTATTGGTGGTTGCATATGCGTTGTACCATTACTTTAGATTCGTTTCTGAAACTGCATAAGCGAAAGAAATAATAACCAAGGAATTGCAGAAGAGCAATTTTTCGCAGGTAGCGTCAGAATTTTACCCATAGTAAATAAATAAAATGTTGTCAAATAAATTTCCAATGTAGAGTTTATGCATATGAAGCATCTTCTGCGATGTTGTTTTCTGTGAAGACATCAGTTTATCAATTCCCTCTACCCCATAGTCTTTCCGACTCTGTTTTACCGATGTATTTTTCAGTGTGCCATAGGTTTGCACCGTATTTTAATTTATTCTAATTTAATTAATTCTATTTTAATAATACAGTAGCAGTTATCAACGCCGAGTTGTTTGATTTTCGTCGCCTGAACACTTTTTACATAACCATTTTTAATAAAAAACTTTGTACTTTTCCACACTTTATTTCACAACTGCGACCGGTTTCACCATAATATGGCATCTTCTGGCACATTCTGAAGCTTAGGTCATACAATATATACCCAGAGAAAGTTAAAAATGGTGGGGGTTTGAAATGGGGGAGAGAAGAGCAGGGCGATTGGGGCATGGCAGAGTGAGAAGGGGTAGAGGAAAAAACGAGAGGAAAGGAAGGAAGGTGAATCGGGGGAATCGAATCGAATCCTCCCACTCTCTTCCCCCGATTCACTTTCCTTCCTTTCCTCTCGTTTTTTCCTCTACCCCTTCTCACTCTGCCATGCCCCAATCGCCCTGCTCTTCTCTCCCCCATTTCAAACCCCCACCATTTTTAACTTTCTCTGGGTATATATTGTATGACCTAAGCTTCAGAATGTGCCAGAAGATGCCATATTATGGTGAAACCGGTCGCAGTTGTGAAATAAAGTGTGGAAAAGTACAAAGTTTTTTATTAAAAATGGATATCTATCACTTCCACGAAGTCAAGCCTGAAACAATTAAATTTACTTTTTACATAAGTTTTCTGATGGTGGTAGCACTTATCCAGAAGTGTGCATGGATCCCCCGTTTCAATGCAGAGAAACTCGGTCGATACGTCACGTATGGCGGAGAGGTGGTGGTCGTTTTATTATTTATTCTTTTACTTTCCGTCAATGATTTTCGTTTCTGATGCTATTGCGTTTTTTTTCTTTTTGGACATTTCCTGTTCTAACATCTAGGGTAAATTTTAATTTAAATATCTAGTTTTAAAAACATTTGGGTTTTTGCTTGATAGATGCCTTGACCGACGGGGGTTATATGTTCTCTGTTTTGCATTGCTTCAAAATTCAAAAGACGATTAGGGGTCCTGGCTTAGTGTAGGCATTTGGATCAGTGTTTCTTTCTTTTAGAATTTTTTTCTGTGTTCACCGCGGCATTTACGAAGCTATCATATCAGCGTCGATCCTTAATGCCCTCGTATTCCTCTCATCCTATAGGGAAGCGTCTAGTTTTTCCTTAGGATGAATAATGCTCTGCCACTATTTGAAGTTAGTATCTGCGAAGATGACTATGAATCCTTGGTTCATGACTGTTAATTATCAAGGGCTAAAGCTCTTGCTTTGAATTAAGCGTTTTAGAGCAGCATCCTCTACCACACATCTTCACGGTAGTTTATAGGGCTTGGAAATAGTGGTTTTCGGTCTAGTAAGAACGGTTGTTAGTTGATTTTTTCCGGGTTGCTACTTTTGAAAAGCCCTCAAGTTCAGAAGTTATTTTGAGCGAGTTCCGCGTGATTGGATTGCATGCATTTGTTTTTCATTTTTTTTTTTTTTGTGGTTCTTGGTTCACTTTAAAATCACGAATTTTGCGATTGCGTCATAGCCTCTTGCACATCGCGCGTCTTTGTACTTTCTCCTCGGCAGCCCGTAGCCTCGGGCGGCCTCTCTTGGCGGGCGCTGTCCTCATAAGAGCGATCAAAGGCTGCGAATTGTTTGCGGACGGTGATGGGGAAGTAATTCGCCCGGCCTTACCGCCCTGCGCGGTAGATTGCCGCTCCATTTGTAGTGCAAGCAGTGGGCGTCGTGACCTCGGCGGACTTATTAGTTTCGGTGGATAGGTTTGTAGTTATAGGGTGCGTCGACAGCTTTGATCTTTTGCACCTCACGCAACGCGGAAAAGAGACATACATTAAAGGTAGAATTATTGTTACAGGTATAGTGCGTTGAAAGCTTGGTCATTTTGCATCTCTTCACAGGTATTTATCACAAAATAGGGTTTAAATCCTTTAAATGGTAGAACATTATCATTTAAATTCATGATAGACACGGTTCCAGAGTGTAGTTTGTTTTAAAAATTTATGAACGATATTCATGTATATACTTAGAATTGATTCTAAGGCACACGAAATATTCAGCCAATTACATTCACGATAGTAGTCACACACCGTCAGGATGTGTCGCAAACCGAGTGGGCGTTTTTTCGGTCACGGAGGTCAAAAATTGCAATTCATTATTGGAGACGAAACGTATGTACACTGAAAATGTAGTTTCTAATGCCCACACCATCGTTTTAGTGCTGTCCTCGTCATGCGCTGCTGGACTTGGATGAAACGCTGTATTCATACTGGTGATTGATTTTTGTTGGAGGTGTTTGACGTTCCCCACGCAGCACTACGTGACGAATGACTGATCAGCGCTCTGAGTAATTGGTCGAGTCTGCCGTGGAGTGCATGCGAGAATTAATCGCGTTGAGGAAGCGAAGTGAAAAAACCTACTTTACCAGAGTAATGTTAGTTTCGGAACTTGTTCTCATCATAGATATGGGGGAAGTAAATGGATTGGAAGGCCTTTGAGTTGTGGTTATTGGGTAGGTTGGAGAGCCTAAGGTGGTCCGAAAGAAGGAAGAGCAAAGTGATATTGCAAGGAAAAGGAGGAGGTTGTGCAGGAAATCCGAGCGAGGGGCGGAAAATTGACTGAATGCACATGCAATCGTGGATATGTTTTACATCTTTATGGTCTTGTAGAAAGAGGATGAGCTTGGGGCTGTAAGGAGATGAGAGAATGTTATTGCTGGAAATTTTCCTGCGATGGAAAATATTAATCTGCATCCTAGCCTGTCTGCAACAGGGAATGCGTGGTCATCTGCGGGTAAGAGGCTAGGGAGATATTTTGGTGCTTGCCTCTTATGTTAATTTTCATTTCACCATGATAGGTGCATGCAGAGAGCGTATTCTTTGACCTCTTTTATCTTCTATCTCTCTTCTCTTGTCATTTTTGCCTTTCCATAGATGTGGGAAAGCGATATTTTCTGTGCCAATGGGAAATTCTTGCGATCTGTAATTTACTAGCAAATAGGTCTCACGTATGACCTCCGATATAATTTGGATGGAGAGTGTGACGAGAGGCTGTGTGATACTGTGGGTAGTATTGGAAAGGATACGTTTGAAGGGAAATGTTGGAGAGAAAAGTAATATCTCAGGTGTCGTATGAGGTGGCGTGAAGAGTGTCGTACTGAAGAGGTTGAATGCCGAGGGAATCAAGAGTTTAACTCTGTCACTTCCGGGGATATTAATTTCTTTCCATGCATCAGTAGAGACAACCACCGTTGTAAATTATCAGAGATGAAGGTTAAATACTCAGTTTCCCTCGAGCATTATTAGTCGCCACAAGCCTCACCACAATTGCCCTGGTGGTGGCTAGCAGGTAACAACGTAAATTGAGATTAGGAATTAGTGTGCGCTAAATATATATTGGTCGATCGTAGCTCACAATTCTGGTGCTTATATATGGTTTGATTATCTATCAATTAAGCCTACTTTAGAAACATTTTATTACTAATATACCGTTCCAGCTTTCGACGGAATTCTGTAGCAAACTCTCTTGGTCAATTAACAAAAAAGAGTGAAAACGTACTGCGTTAACTTTTAGTGTACTGGTATTTTGTTTTGAACGTTTCAAATCCAATTTCTAAAAAATACTAAGGACTCCACCTAGGGTCTTGCATGGGCTCAAAAATTTCCGCTCAAAGTTATTAATTTTATCCGCGTTACTTTCCTTTGCCTTTTAATGACTTATTTTTCTTCATAAAGAATAGGAGTGTTGCAATATTTAATAAAATTTAATATACATAATCATAACAATGCAGCCACTCCTAAGAACCACGAGCACGGTATAGTCAACCTCGAAACCCTCCGTCCAGTTGTCTCACCCTCCCCACCTGGGGAGAAATACTTTCGCGAAGAGGGAATTCCTCATTTCTGCACGTATATGGTGGTTACCGTTTGGGAGAACAAGTACAATTAACTGCTATTAAGTATATTAAAGGCATATCTAGAGTGAGACTTCGTTCCTAGCATTACTTATTTTAGCTATTTAAAAAAAAGGATATCTGGGGTAAAAACAAATGACAAGTTTTGTCCGTGACACTGCTGTAGTTTCTTTGAGTGCGATGCATTATTGAGAGTCGCCGATGTGCATGAGTTGACATTAATAAATAAAACGAAAGAAATAATTATCTTGTGGAAAAGTTTTACTGGGTTGTAACCTTGAGTATCTGTCACTCCCGAAATTTTGAGGAACGTTGTGTGGATGAGATTTTTAGCTGCTAAAATTCTTGATTCGATGTTTTTTCATCCGCATTCTCTTTCCGCAGTCGTTCACTTTCTCATTTTGGAGATATTTAGAATGTCACCTGAAATTCGCGGATGTTTCAACATATTCAAATTAAAAGCTCAAAAAATATTTAAATTTTTTTAAATCCAGTTCGTTTTGTGGTTTCAAACGGTGCCCAATGAACCCGCTGTCGAAATACTCAAACCATATTACAGCAAGTTACTTTTATTTTTGCACTAGCGACGACACATGATTTTATATCTATATTTGGCGGGGTACTTTTTCGTGATGACGTGAATGATTCCAAAGTGACCGTTTATTTTGCCAATTCGACCTTAATCGCTTTCGAATGGCACGTTCAATTATCCCTCATACTTTCCGAATTATGAAGAAATGTTTGGTGTACATTTATTGGTTGGCATTGTACATTTGTTGGTTAATTGGTTGATTTTGTAGCATCGCCGCCGGGTATATGCCTCGCCTCATCCGTACGGATTGATAAGACGTCCTGCGTCAAAAAGGGTCCCCAGGGTCGAGGGGGGTTGAGTGAAAGGGTTGAATGGACCGTTTCCACTGCGTAAAGTCAACGACGGTGCGATGCTATATAACTGCTTTAACCGGTGGCATTACTGCCCAAAGTGGCCGAACCAGAGTCGGTGGCTGGGCCGGCCGTCGCGAACAGAAGCACCTCTCACGTGACTGTTGCGAGGGAACAAGGGGCTTACAAGCAGAGGCGGTGGAGGGGAGGGGGAAGAAGGGTGAAGCCCCTCACCTGAGAGCCCTAAACCCCCCCCCATCTGCCCCTCTCTCACCCCACACCACTCTCTCGCGCCAGCTGCAATGCAGATGATACACCCCCACTCCACCCCCCGTAGAGTGGGGAGGGCAGGGGGGGGGAGGTGAGAGAGTGCATCCGGCGGCCACGGAGAGAGCAGGGGGGGCCGCCTCCCCACCCCTTCTCCCCCCCCCCGCCCCTAGCGATCTCCCGACAAGGGGCTTCACATCGCTCGGTCGCTATCAGCGTCGCGTTGCGCCGGGGTCGGCGGGGCCCTGGGTCCGAGGCAGCCACGGGAAAACTAGTCAAAATTGTCATTATAGATGCATTTATTGTACTTGTTTTTTGGCAGGCCAAAAGCAGGAAATTTTTCATTGGAACAGTATGTAAATAACGAGCATAAGAAGGGAATCGAGTTGGAGTGGTTGCTGGAGTTCCGGCTTCCCACCCTGAGGTTCCGGGTGGAATCCAGGTGTGGATATTTTTCGATGGAATCCCGATGGAATCCTACTTGGGGCCGTTGCAGGCCACTTGAAGGCGTGGCACAGTGGCACGACCCTTGGTCGACTTTTGTTTACAGGAGGATTATGCCGACGCCGGGTTTCTCTCCACCTTTTCCTCCAGCAATCCCTCTCTTACCAACCTACTCACCTGTCCTCAGTGGCGAAAATGACCTCATCTGTCACTCGCCTCCTCCAAATGATCAAACAACAAGCGTAGCAACCAAAATGCTAAGAAAATAAAATTCAAAGTGCCAACACTGTAGAAGGCAGGAGAGAAGTGAACACACTCTTGAGGTGCTTCCGGTGATACGAGAATAGTTTGCGATCAAGTGTTGGCTACTTGTATGAGAATCATCTAAATGCGGAAGTTACGCGGTAGAATAAGGTTCATTGTTAAATTGACGGAAGTCTGCTTTATGTAACATGTTCACATTTGTACATGTACATACTTTCCTTACAAGCTGCCGGAGAGGCGTGTGGCGGGGGGTTTGGGACACCAGCCGTGAGATGGCTGGGAATAGGGAAAAAAGGGAGTGAGGTCAGAGGTTAAATGTATTTTAAACATGAGTCTTACGTTAGTTTGTCGTAGTTGTTATAACCACTAATGGTGCTCGGAGAGAAGGATTTTTTAAATTGATTCAGTTCGGCTTTCGGTTGCACGTGGTACAGACTGGGATGTAAAGTCAAAGTGGAGAGATCTTTGAAGAGGAAGCCTCTTATCATGGAGGAGTAATGTATCAGTATATCAACGTCTATCGATACGATATTGTTTTAAAAATTTATCTTAACGCAAAAGCATTGAATCCACGGCTTGCCATATTAAGCATGCTGATTTAAAAAATTAAAAAGTAATCCTACGTCTTTCACTCAGTGTCTCCCTGATTAATGATGTATTTATTCTCTCATGATAACTTCCTTCACCAGTAAGTCTCTGTTGATTTATCCATGAACAATTCAATTTATTGTTTAGTTATTTGCACTATTCCACCGACTTTAGTCCATACCCCCCATCTCATCCTTTAATTTAACTTTTATCTGATATATAGTACCTACTATTTTGGAGTATAAAAAATTTAGTGGTAGGTTAGATGCTCGAAAATCTGAAAACTGTCTATCAAATGATTAACTTGCAGGGCATATTAATAGAGAGTCATATCGAATGCATATTGCCCGTCCTTGGTCACGTTGACGCCCGCGACGATCGTTGGTGCATGCCGTGGGTGGCGGGGGCGTAATTGGTCGCGCGTCTTGAGGTGCGCACGGAGTGCTCTCCGAGTGCGCGATGCACGTCGTCGCCGAAGGGGCAGTGAACTCCCCCGCGCATCGACCGCCCACCGTGCTCGTCACGGAAATGAAATGAAAAATAAGAATCATTCGGACAATGGTCCGGTTGGCGACTCAATCGGATTTACCTGCGCCGTCTCGCGTTTCACCTGCTTCCACCGCAGATTGACTTGAATGTCATATCATTCTTACTCCTGGCTAATTGACTATGTAAAAACGTGTCCTTTGTTTGACGTGAGCGACAAATCCATGCCTCACCATACTTTTATCGAATTTTACTTGAAATTACGCGGTGTTGAACGAGAAAGAGGGCAATTAAATATCTTTTTTTCTGCCTAGCTTAAGGGCCAACTTTCGCAAAAGAACTATTTATAAGAAGATAATTCTCCCAAAATATTGAATGATAATACAATTTAGGCTCCTGCCCAACGTATAATTTGAATTATTAGTGAAGTTCATCAATAATTTAAGTCTAAATGCGTTAGTTTTAAATGGCACTGCGGGGACCCCTATTGCTGGACAGTGTTCATTAGAAACTTAATCGTCGAATCATCTGCATATTTGGGGCCTGAATTTATTTTTCTTATATCTAAGGCATGTCATCAACAAGGACCGTATTTTTTGTACAATGCAACCAAAAAGGTGGAATTCAATATTAGTGTCTAACCTTTGCAGTGGAGCCTCTTTAATAGCAGCTCGGTGAGTTTACGCTATAGTTTGCTTATACATTAGACCAGAGCCTTTGAAATGGTCGTCATTCAACAACATTTTTACTTAACTACGGCAACGCTGTGAAAATTCCGGGATGAAAACTTCATTGCGTTTTTGGCTAATTAAGTGTCACTGAAATTCCTCCCCAGCTGTTTTTAGAGGGGCCATGATATATCTCGTGAGTTTTCTTTCAAACTTTGAGCAGGTGAACGATGTTTACGGTGCTATTCTGGCTAGAAAGAAGAAACAATTGCAAGTTAACTGACTTTTCGATATTTACAAGTGGGAAAACTGCTATTTTAATTCCTTGTTTAATAATCCATGTGCTCAATCAGACGCCATCATTTCGTATTTTCCGTGTATTTGAAGAAGTAATGACAGTAATGCAAGAGGCTATGAGGGATCTGATAACGGGATATATATTGTTTTGTATCATTGTACTTTCTTCTTTGTATCATTGTACTTTCTTCTTTTCATTGCGATAGGTGATTTTCACAGGATATTGCATTCTTGAGTCAACCATTCTCTCCGCCAGATTCTCTTATTGCATCTTATCGGTACGGCGCAACATCTTTGCTGAAGTGCGGGTCTTGCAGCTTTTCCACCATGCCCTAGTTGAAATCGACATTTAAAATTAGGACATCGTAGCCTTGTATCTCTTATTTTTCTCGGGCACTCATTGCAGGCACCGTATCGATTATGCGACGCTTTGTGTCATTTAGTAACAGATATGCGCCATCCCAACTAATTTATTGCATGCTATTCAACGGAGGAGATAAAGCTTTCTGAGGCGGATACTTTATTTTTACAATACTATTTCAAGAATAAGTCCAGAAAAAGAACATTTATTTTTTTATCGCTACTTTTTTCCACTATTCGTTTGAGCTATGCAGTTTTTATGATACTTTATCGCATACGTGATTCCTTCATGTTAGACTCTCTGTCAAGGTCAACAATTCAACAATGTCAACAATTACGCGACTGTGATAATAGCTTTACTTCATTGAATGTGCAAACTTACTTTTTCTAATGTGTTCGAATTCTTCCTATAAAGACGAGTGCCATAGCATATTGCTCTATGTAAAAACAGGTTCTATGTATAATTCTTTTTGCGGGTGCTGTGCAAATTTTGTCGATTAACATGAATCCATGATTCCAGAAAGTTGGTATCAGTGTTGTGCAAAAGTGAGCTATATCGATCTATTTTTTGTCAACGGTGTAATCAATCATTTGTGAAGATCATGCTATCTGAAATGGGCCCATTAAAATTTTAGGTACATTCAGTAGTTATTTTTATACCTCGTCGACTTATCTATCTTATATTGCTTATCAAAAGAGAATTAGTAAATAATGACCACATTTATCGATTATGCTGAACTAAGTTATCATAAAAATTACTTTGGAATAAGCAAATGAGGTTAGTTAATTTGATTTTCCCCCCTTTTCATTTCAGTGTGTTATAAAAGCCTCAGCGGCTCATTTTATGGAGAGTTTTCTTTTTAGACATGTTTTTATGGCCACGCAACCTATTTGATTCCATAATGCACCAATACGCTTCATTTACGTACGAAAATACTTTTGTACTTGCGGCACCAGCCATGTTATGTAGTAGCCATTATTATTTATATAAATAAAAGGTATAATTGGCTCTTAACTTCACAACGCTTTGAAGTGTCGGTTTTAATGCGAAATGCTTGTAATATTCATAAAAATATTTCCATTCTGTTACGCACCTCTGGCAGTTCTATTTTCAGCCATTTATATTGTAATGAAGAAATTGCCCGGGTTCTTTCCTTAATTAATTTGATTATTCAAAAAGGTGTTCATTTCCTTGCGTAAGCAGCTTTAACGCCAGCCGAGAGGCGCTCCTTGAAACGGGAAAATTTCCCATTAAGAGTTGACCTCTGATTGGATCGGGTCTGCATGCGTAATCATGGGCCTTTTATTCAAATATTTGTTGTCTTCGGCGTTCACCATTATTCAAATCCTTTTAATTCCCTTCTCCTTGATTGCTCTCGACGCTTGTTCTTTTTCATTTTTCCTGCCTGTATTTATTTTACCAGCTTTCCTCAACTTATTCTTTCCTGATTCCATCCCTCTAGTGGTGCTAACAGTGCCTTATGAATAGGTGAACTCAGTCACCGATTCAATCCCCGATGTTTCTTTGATCCTTTTTGTACTTCTTTGTTTCTTAATATGGCCTTTTTTCCTTCATTATCCACCTCTGGTCCAGTCACACAAAACGTCCCACTATTAATCTGTTTGCTATGCTTGCCATTAGTCTCGTCGAGCTTTTTCATTCTTTAGTCAGAGTTGATGTGTTATTTTGAGGTTATTTTGGATAATTTTCCGCATTGTTTGTCCTACCTGTGATAATGCTTGCGATATAGATTTTAACTTCTATTCTTCAATTCTCTGTAGTTAATCCATCCCTTGTACGAGCAAATTATTAAGGTGTTACTCTAACAGAAGTTACTTAGTTTCGGTTTCACGGTACCATGTTTTTGCGTTATAACATTGCTTTTTCATATTTATTTGCTCTCAAAGTTACTGAGCAATGCAACTTACATTTTTTCCATTGTTGGAGTTCGTGTTTTGTGTATGAAAATTAATGGTTAACTATTTAGTGCGTCTTTAATTAAATTGTATTTTAATATAATCGTCTCTAAAGGCAAAACAAGTATTGTATTTTAGTTTTATAATGAATAGTTATCTATGAATGTAAACAATTAACGTTTGGTGTAAGAAATTATCATGGGAGGTTGTGTATTTTAACTGTCACATCATGTTATCAAGACTCCCACTACGCTGAAGAATTGGGGACGTTAATAATAAACCGTCCTTATTTCGCGTAGCACCCAGAGGAAATCTACATCAAGCCTTAGCTGTTGTAAAGGAGTCAGAGTGATTCATATTCTGTGAAAAATGTTATTCTTTTGTAGTATGGGTTCAGGTTTTTTTCTGCATGGAACACTGCAAATGGGATGCAAATGTCTGCAAATGGGACAAAGTTTTGCGAAGAAAATTGGCCAGAGTCAAGTCATTAATGTGTCATTATAGCTGAAATCACTGGTTGCGGTCAACATCAGAGTATTAATCCCCTATATTTATGCAAAAAATTACAGTGTAGCATATGGCTTTACAAAAGCGTAAATTTTGGCCCGTTGGCTTTCATGCAGCAAAATATTTTTATGATTTTTAAGTAAGATTTTTTCCAAGCCAGTATATTTAAATTGTGTACCAGGAAATTTGTTTGTATGCCAGGGAAGAGGTCTCATCACTAGCCATTCAAGGTCCATTTGCGCATTTGGACAAACGAAGTAGAATATTAATAGCCTTCCCCAAAATAAATTGGAAATGTTGGTTCCATGTATGGGTCTTTCCCCGAATTGAACGGCGACTGGTGTCTCCCACTCCACCTCCCATTGGGCGGGCGGGTGCTCTGGGCTTCAGAACGCGAAACGATTCTCGTGCCGAGTGTCAAGTGCCACTTCAGTAAACGTGGAGGTAATTCTCGCCTCGGAAGCATTTGACTCTCGAATTAATGGATTCGGAGGAGACGTCCCGAAGATTTCCCGTATTGACGAAGACGCGTCTTGGCCTCTTACTCTTCGGCGGAATGTGGCGCGTGCCTTTGAAAAGCTGCGTCATATTATTGTATGAGAAAAATATTGCCATATTTTGCCAACTATGTACTTTTATGTCCAATGCTTGCCAGTGCTATTCAGTCAATTATTTTGTCGAGCACGTTAAAACATTTTCCTAGCATTTAGCTTGGACTTTTTAACCATAAACTCCGGGAATGTTTTGAGAATCGTCATTATTACATTGAGTAGCCAAAAAATGAACATTTGGAAACTCTCTTTACTCGCTGGCTTGTGGCAAAAGAGCTAAAAGCATGCGTACATGAAGCTCTGTCGTCGTAAAACTTTAGTATATTTGTGTGAGGAGGCTGATTATCTTTTCTATCCACTCGTTAGCGACGAGGAGTTAATTTGTTTTTCACAGTTTTAATTAATTTCTGCTTTATCTCGATCCGTATTTGAAAATACCTATGCCGTCCGGTTTTTCACGCCTCTTGGAATATTTTTCCTCTCTAATATTTTTTTGGAATATATTTTTCTCTGCTTCTCTTTATACAATAGTAAGAGGATTTCCTTATGAGCAATTCAAGCTGCGGCCGTCATTTCTTCAACTCTTCATATCTGCACATTTACATTTTACCTTAGTCATGGGAGATATTGAATAAGATTTTTTAACGACACAAGTCGACAAGTTGACACCTTCGTGCGTGATGACGTCTTACCCAGCTTACGCATGCTTGCCACAATTGAAATTACCCTTCTTCATTGCACATCATCGTGCGTGGCTTAAAAATCCTCCAAGGATTAGAGGGCCAAATGATGATAAGGCAGCAGGGGAAGGGTGGTGGGTGGGGAGGGGATGCGGGCGGTAGTCGTGCGTGAAAGCTAAAGAAGGGTATTGAAGTTTGACAATCATTCACTGTTTGATGAAACATTTTGGTTAATTTTAGCTCCATCCGGGGAGATGTAGCGAAGGCCTAAATTATGTAAATATAATGGAAATATCCCTGAATTCCATATTTGTTGTTTGCTTATAGCATTTTGGTATCAGTGGCTTTTCACTGCCAACTTTGGATTTGTTAAGGCCCTTCATGAACAAAAGATAACTCTGTTACAATTCTTGAGGCACAAAAATTCTTCTGTCAAATTTAATGGGTTTTTCTGTCATTGTTTTCATTTTTCGATGATTTGATGATTGGCTCAATAGATAATTGAATGAATTGAACTTGGATTCTCATCTGTAGCTGATTAAACTAATCGTCAATTTACCTTTGCTTGACTGATTTCCAACTGCTGTCCCAAATCATTGCTCTTCAAGTGTTATTTTTATTTCCGGTTTGGAAAAACTGAATAAACTGTCGCCGTTCCATATTTTGTGGTTAACATTTGAATGCTCGCTTCATATTTTCCAAATGCTTCTCCATTTTTAATTTCATCATTGTTCTCTGTCGATCAAAACCATAAAATTTACGCTTTGCTGAAATGCATTTTTCCCAGCAAGGAATAGTAAGTGAACAGTTTTAGGAATAAAAATTTTATGCCTGTCGAGAACAATCAAAATTCCCTTTGGCTTATCAATAGACATCAGGGATATTTTACATCGGGAAACTTTAAAAATTAGGAGGATGTGGTGTCTTTCATGAAACATTTACTTGCCTATTTTACTTGTTGGCTTCGTAATAAGGCAACCTTTAACATCTTCAAAGGCTTTTACAGACATCATGCTAACGAGGGACTGTTATATATTTGCGTGAAACCTGTAGCATATGGTGAATATTACTGCTTTATGGACACCAATTTGAGAACTTATTAGGCTTTTGAACAAGATCTTGAAACGGATTGATTTTATCGGAACATATACTTAACATACGCTTAAATAACTGTCAACCATTCACGAATAATGCAAATCGATAAATCTCGTCAATGAATTTTTTCGAATATGATCTTTCATAAGGAAACATTTTGTTTTGTATATCAATTCACTGATTTCCGTATTGTGGTCTTCGCTGCGATTTTGAATTTCCTTACAGCTTGAATTGAGTGCTGTACCTACATAAACCCAATTCTGGAAAGGACCCCTATAATTCGATAAATTGTCTGATATTATTTTCTGTACCCTCTATTAATCGGATAATAAGATAAAAAATATCGGAGTTTGTGATACATACGACTTGTATTACCGTACAATGGCCCCTCTACCAAACAATTATCTTGGCACTCGGAGACGCCAGCTAAAAGCGTGCTCTGGGTTTACGAAGTCAACTTTCCAATAGAATTTTCGCTAATGCAGCGCAATATCCTTACTTGGTATTATCATTGTTAATTGTAATTGTGATTGGATCATGATTCTTGACAGAAGGTAAAGCCTAAGGGAAGAAGATGTAGACTAATATTGTTGCATGCAAATAATTCCATCATTTTGTTTAAATGGCGAATGTCCTTGTCTTTCTTAACTGCCACGCAGAGGTCCTAAGTTATGGCTTAGTCCATTCGTTTCACTTTACACGTGAAAGATTTACAAGTAAGTGCTGATCAAATTTTTTTCATTGCAGGTGTCCTACGCTCGCCCCAGCAGCGAGGCGATCAAGGGCGCCAACTTGTACGTCAGCGGACTACCGAAGAATCTCACCCAGCAAGACTTGGAGAACCTCTTCAGTCCGTACGGACGCATCATCACGTCACGAATACTCTGCGACAATATCACAGGTAGGTGGCCCCGGGGAGCGGACCCTCGCCTTACCCCCTCCTCGGCGCCCCCCTCCCCCCATTCGGACTGACTGCCCACAGCTCCCCCCCCTCCGCCGCCGCCGTGCTGTTGCCACGGAAACACTTCCGTTTGTTGTCGTTGCCACTCACGTGAGCGAATGTGTCTGCCTCCGCCAAGCCCATGTCTGGTCAGCTGCTCTGCAAACTCATCCACGTCGAAGGGACGTCCCCGCTCGCAGGGGTTCGTGGCACGGGTCTCTATGGCGCTCGAGCGACTGCGGCTCGCGTGGACGCGGTCCAATGAGACGAGCCAGGAGTGGGAAGCCAGCCCGCCCTCGGGCCCGACACGTTAACGCGTGCGCCGAGCGAGTTATAAGTTAGGCACGCACTCCGTCCGACCATTCCGTCCCTGGTCACCGCCCGATGGGACCGCGTTGACGTTTTCACACCACCGACAAACTTGATGCTTGCACTACCTGGGAGTGAGACTGTAGTGATCGAATGATTATAGTTTAATGGATGCTTGTATTTGCATGAACATTTCGTTTCGGTGGTTGAGGCGGTTGTGCCTCGGGCCGCGCAGATACCACCATCAACCTTTTGGTGTTTTGTTTTCATGACTTGATCTCATTTCACAAAATAACTGACTTCCTTAAGCCACGAAGAGACAGTAACGGCAAGTGCGACAGTTTCTGCGCCTCAAAAGGCTTGGGCGCCATAATTTGTGCAGAGGTAATTTTAGGTAGTGTCATAAGGTAATCTAGGCAGCATATGCCTTTTTTATTCATTTTATAATTTATATCCACCCCTATTATAATTGTCATACATGTGCATTAATGTGATAATCGGCCTGGTAATTGACTAGAATTAGTTCCGTTTTTTACTCGGAAACTATAACTTAATGGAATGCTTTAACTTCATGTCAAGTCCAAACAGCAAATAATGTTGAATTTTCATTTAAATTGTTCACACTTTGTTATAGAGAACAAATTCCTTCTTGGTTTCTGTGAAGAAGATAACAATGTCGACATTATTTAGCATTATGTTACGGCAAGCTTGGACTCGAAATCCACGCCAAGTACATAACTAGATATTGTAACTATAGTACTCCTTTTCGCTGTAGTAAGTAGCTTCATAAAATTGGCAGTTAAGCACGTTTTAGTGGACAATGTACGTTGTATTGCTATAGTTCACGCTTGATACGACTGCCTCTAGGATTGAATGTCTCTAGATTTAATAGTCTTATGTGTAAATGTTTTAGAAAATTATATATTCATTGGTTCCCAATGCTTTATGCTGTTCCATCTTCGTTATAGTTGCGTCATAGTAAGCTGGCTCCTTATGTGTTGTATATTTTTATACTCATTGAATAATTCCATAATGTTTGCAGTATTGCAGATTGTTTTCCTTGGAATAGGAAACTGCTTATGGATATTCGCATTTACTGTCTTCTTGGCGTAGTAGACCCAAAACTATTTTTTAGTTATTTACATTTTTTCTATTGCCCATTATTTTCCAAACTCAGTTTTTTTTTCCTTTTCATTTTATTGATAACTTACGTAAAAATGCGAAAAAATTCAATTTATTATATTTCGTCCGAGATATATTACTGAGAGTTCTCATTGTGCTACCAGTCAATTTTTCTGTGGTTAAATTACCTGCTTAAATACATTGGGAATATCTTTCAAGCAGTAAAACTTGCCTTCACTCAGCGGTGCCCAGCGTAGACCTGAAACACTTCAAGCGGTGCCATTGTTTGGCGAATAAGTGAAAATATTTTCAGATTCACTAAAAGTCGTGTCTTTTGTCTCGGCGTTTAGGTTGAAAGTCAAGCATTATCAATTAAATTGTCGGGAGTGGATGGAAATATCATTTACTGCCCATCATTTGCCA
Organism: Pyrrhosoma nymphula; assembly: GCA_963573305.1. Taxonomy (NCBI): domain Eukaryota; kingdom Metazoa; phylum Arthropoda; class Insecta; order Odonata; family Coenagrionidae; genus Pyrrhosoma; species Pyrrhosoma nymphula. The sequence goes on along the minus strand of OY754332.1, from coordinate 76,254,998 downwards.
GAGAACAGCTGCAGTCATGTTCTTGCGCGTTGGAGGACTATATATATCGCAATAGCCCAGACTTTAATTTTTAATGTATGCTTTCGTCATAAGTGGTAATTATATAAATATTTTTTCCATCACGTCTTGATTTGAAAATAATACTGCAAATGATGATTGGATATATTTCTTGAAGCCTTGTTTGCATTCCTTTCACGAAGAACTTTGGTTGCCAACAACTTGCCTCAATGAATTTCCTAACTTGTAAATATCCACTAACTTTGATCAATCCACATTTTATTATCCCGGGCAGATTTTTCCTATCACTTTTTCATATTTTTCTGTCTTCTGAATGCCTCGCCCAGTTGGAGGGGGTAATCCTGGTCAATCAAGACTGAAGTGTACTTTTTATGAGCCCCAGTGCTTTAATAATCGGTACTGGTTCACGAGCACAATGCCCATAGCATTATTTAGATGAACGTAAATTGCATTGAAAAGAGAATAAGAATTATTCTTAAGTTATGAAAATAAGTGCTTTTTTAGGTGAGAGTACTAATGTTAACTTGCAACATACACTGGTCCACTCTTATGTCTATAAGTAAACCCAATAGGGTCTTTTTATGTACGCAAGAATCACTATTGCTAAATTGAAATGTATGATCTTTAGTATGAATATATTTTTACGAAAATACATAAATTGAAATAATAAAAGCGGCTGAGAGATAGACGCTTAATTTTATATTTTCAATGTAATGCGTCACTGGATTCGTTTTCAAGTATTGATGGTTTAATCTCTCTAAGCTTAAAAATTCAGCGGAGTTTTTTGTAGGATATGTTGTGTACTTTGCGTTTTCTCTTCCTATAGTCCGCCATTTTGTCAGTGGAGCTGCAGACAGTGTACCCTGTACGTGAGTGAATCTGTTTGTTTCTACCATTGGGCTCTGCCTTACTCTAGAATAGTGGTCTTCAACTCACTGGCTATTACACCAAATAATGCGGAACATGTCTAATGCCTCCTTCTCTGAATTCTAGTAACATTAAAATCATGCTCTCCAAAGTTTCAATCAATCATTGGAGACCACTGCTCTATGAACTAACACATGTAAATATAGGCTGTCTTACCACTCAGAGCTTAATAAAATACGGACTCTAGTGCACGCATTTCAAAGTTTTGTTTTAGAGTCTATAGTTAGATGTAGTACTACTAAAAGTAATTAATGTAATCCAACACGTCAACGTAGAATAACAGGTGATTCGTAAATCTTAATTAATTAGAATAATGAGTTAGACAAAAATTCGGATCTTACTTCGGTCTCTCATGTGGCATAGAAAACATCAGCACTTATCTGCCTTTAAGTCGAATGCAAGCATTTTGGAGGGACAACTTGCATATAAATATTATATTGAATGAAATTCACTTTATTTTATGATTCAACATTGGTCACGGCCTTTGCGTTATTACATATCTTCCCATGCAAGGGGTTTAAAAGGGCAGAAAAGGAAAATGTGATAGCTTTTATACGTTTTGTTGAAATTAAGGCAATAAAAAAAATCGGACCTTTCCTTTTTTACGTGATTTTTCTATCGATAAGATATTTAAATTTATGCACGCATTTTATTTTAGTTTCAGCATTGAGACTTAGAAATCAATGACATTTGATATTGTATCATGTGCCTTCTGTCCGTCTCTCTCGAACCATTTGGTTGAATGAAGAAACAAATAATGTACTCGTCGTTGAACAATGAATTGACTTTATTTATTACGACACATTTTTATCATTTCTTTTTCTGCAAGAAAACGATTACTTTTTATTTAAGTGACACCTTTAAAAATCATCGTTACCCGTTTTCAATTCACTCAAGTCATTGTTTATGTTATTCGCTTTCCCGTTCTGCTGTAAATACTTCATGATTCAATGCTATTCCATATAAGCTGATAAAATAGACTGTTTGAGCTATGATCAGGCGGAATGTGCCCTAGATTTTTAGTTTCGTTGCCAAGTAGTGTTTTGAATTGAGGCTAAATAATTATTCTTGCATTTATTTATGATCAATGTTAATTTCAATATGTATTGGAGGGAATATAACGAGTGAATATTCTAATTTCTGTATTATTTATGCAACGTTTTATTAAACAGTTAATTGCCAGTGGATGTCCCTCTCTTGCTATTCAAATTTAGTCCCAAATGAGCTTCGGCTGAATGTTGGATCGATTTGTATTACAATATTTATTATTATGTAATACTAAGAAATCGTAAAAGATGTTGTAGCTTGTGCTGTGGTTTACATGATTTCTTCTGACTTGCATGCAATTATTTTTTGAGCATTTCCATGGATATTCATTTTTTATCAGAGGGATTTTTTCAATGGCAACTATAGTAAAATCTGCTATGCGTTTTGCTTTTACCTTAGCCACACTCCCTAACTTGTGATAAAATTACTTTTCAAAGTTTGTCGCCCGATTTTATCAACTTAAATTAACTGAAAGTGTAGAACGCTTAATGGAGTATTTTGTTCACCGAAGGTCATGATTTTCCATTTAGTTTATTTTTTCTTTTGTGTATGGCTCTACGAATAGCCTATTTGACTGCATTGTAGCGAATCTTAGTTTAGTATATTTGCTCTGATTTTCTTCATAAAAGTACTTTTCTTTCAATATTTATATTTCTGTTGTTCTCTATTAAAGAAATGATGGATTACATGGTGTAGCATAGTAGACATCCAAATATTATTTTTTTATGAAATTAATTGATAACCCAGCTTCTCCGTAGATCATCAAGTCTTGAATTGGTAGCGTTTTGTGCTACACATATTTTACGATTATACTGAAGATATATCGCTGGTCGTACACGTCAACAGCAGAAAAAGAAGCACAAGTTCTCGCAACGATTAATTCCATTGTTTAGACATACGCAGAAAGTAATTTTGGTTGCCGTCAAAACGTAATCTGAGAAAAATCCATGGAAAAGCACCACTACATGACGAAGTTTTTGTGTGGGTGTTTGCACTTAGTATCGTACTTTGTAGCTGGGCTAAATTCCGCTTCGTAGTAAGACCTCTGTAGCTATGCTTAAGAATGCCTTACATTACTAATCAGAGCTTCAATCTTGCACTTTGGGCACTTGCCTTTTTACCGAAAATACACAGAACTAACATGCCTTGGCCCCTTGCATTGCATTAGCGTGGTTTAAATTTACTTTTGATCAATTTTTATTCTAGTGTTATAATGGTAATATTGATTTGGCATTCTATATGAATTTACTATATATTAGCATTTAAGCGCATTTTATTCAATGTTCTATGCACAGCAGAATGGCTTAACTTTATTTCTGCATCATTCACAACCTCTAGTTTAATTGGCTAAATCAACCAATATATTGGGCCTTACGAGTTTAAAGAGCTATTAGCGCAAAATAGTGTGAACTAGTTACGCAGGCAAACTAGATTTGTTAAATTAAGAACTGGAAAATGTTTAAAAATGTTTAGCTACGTAAAAAGCTGCTTCCGCCATTTTTTACCGATAAATCACCTTTATTGCATTACTTTACAATTACTTGACAATTAAAATTACATTATTTTCACCTCACTTCGAAGGGAGCGTTTTGACGTCTGAATAGGTTGTCCGAGCAGAAAATCGTGTCACCGATATTTCCTGCGAAACAATATATTTCTTCTGTCTGGAGTTTTTGCAAATTTATAGTTTACCACGTAATTGCATTCTACTCTCTTGGATTTTCCAAAACAATAATTGACTAAGGAAAAGCATTTATCTTTGATCTATTAATGACATGGATCTCGATGAGATAAGATTTTTGAGAAATATATGTTATGTCTTTTCATATCAATGGTCTCTATGCTTTCCTTATTTTTATGGAAACATTAAATGAATATGTACTTTGATGGCAATAGTATAAAGGTAAATTCAAAGGGCTTAAATAGGTACCGTAATACATAGATACTACTAGTCTACTAGTTCTACGGTTGAATCGGCATTTTAATAAGTCATGCCATATAAAGGTATTTTAAAAGTAAATTTGATTGTTTCAAATTCCTTGCAAAACTCATTTGTATTAAAACTCCATTAATTCCTTCTGGAAACAAATATTCTGTTGGGTAAGCCTATTTTAACGGGATTTATTAAGTTTTGGTACTGTATTTTTGAGGTTAAAGAAATAAACTTATAATTTTAACGTTACGAGGTAACTGAAGTGTGAAAGTCTTTATATTTGTATCATGGCACTGAAACAGAAATTATTCAATGCTTCACACTAATCGCTATTGCAATACTGTAATGGTTAATGACATGATTTTCTTAATAAATTTTGAGTCTTGCTTTGGTGTTCGTATACTCAAGCTATACCATGTTCAGTGACAAAATCAAAAAGATAAATGTATGAGTTTTAATATCAGTGACGATTCAATTTCGGGTGCGATGTTAGAAAATAGTCATAGGCAAGTAAATATGAAGAATTTCAAAGTAGGTATATTAAATGCACTATTAACACTTTTGTGTAAAATTTAGGTTTGTCTCAGGATTACCAAGTAGTACTTAAATCATTGATAATCATCCAGATATTTCTGTCAATATTAAGGTAGTTGTTCACATTTAATAATAAAAACCATGGCCATGCGACTTGGCAGTGAGAAAGAAACTTAACAAGTGTTTTCTATTAATAGTTATCAATTAACTTCATTTTAAAATAGGAAACTCAGCTGTAGTATTATTGCACTGGGTTCAATTGGCTTAAGGTTCCCAGTAAATTTTAATTGAGAAGTTAACAGAAAAAGTTTTGTTAAATAATTATGTCCGAAAGAAATATTATTCTGAAAGAATGTTGAGAAGTTGTTTAGAAGAATCACAAAGGAAAATATTGCAGCATGTGTTATCCAGGGTATTTTATGAGAAACTACGATCTCTTTTTGGCTCTTTGAGCAATTGAAATGTGCACACTGGCCATTGTTGTTCGCTATTTGTGGGGCGGGAATGATATATCCCACCTTTGGGATGCGTAGGTGCGCGACAATTCGGTCACTAGGCTTCAACCCCGCTGCCCCTCGCCTCGCGATGGGCTTGACACTGTCGCCGGTGGGATCAGGGCCCGACATCCTGCGCGGCCGCCAGAATCTCGGTTGCAACGCGCTGCCCTTGCCAGGAGATAAGGCATTACCCCGCGCGGGAGTGAATCTCCGTAATAAAATTAGCATCCCGGATTATAGTTGACGCAAACGTGGATACGGACGCGATACCCACTTTAAGCGGTGAAACTGTAATTGAGACGTTTTCGCGGTCGAGGAGTCGAGAGCTGTCGGGTGGCGGCGTGGTTGTCGCCCGCGTGGCGAGCTGAGGGCGGGAAATGGCGGAGGCAGGATGAGGTGCGCCGCTTGGTGGTGGGAGCGCTCGACTCGGGAAGGAAGGCGTCGGCGGCGCTGGCGGCGGCGGTGGCACTGGGGGCCCTTGTCTGTGGTGCGGGGGGTGGCGTCGGGGCGGCGGGCGGTGGGCGGGGTCGCGGAGGGTCGGAGTGCCCCCAGCCGCGCAAGATGCCTCTTCTGGGACGGGTGCGGCAGCGCCGTGCGCGGCCCTGTCGTCCCCACCGGCCCCGGACAGGGTATCCCGTGGCCCCGGGCGGCGCTCTCCCTCCGCCCCCCCGTTGTGTAATCCTTGCCGTTCATTTGCAGGTCTGTCCAAAGGTGTCGGCTTCATAAGATTTGATCAGCGGATTGAGGCTGAGCGGGCCATACAAGAGCTCAATGGCACGATTCCCAAAGGCTCGACCGAGCCGATAACCGTGAAATTCGCAAACAATCCGAGCAACAACAACAAGGCAATCCCTCCGCTGGCGGCCTACTTGACGCCGCAGGCCAGGCGATTTGGGGGACCGATACACCATCCGACGGGGCGCTTCAGGTACATTCCACTGTCACCACTATCCAGGTACTTGACTTTCCCAGTTGAATATGATTTGTAATCGTTTAATATCATTAGCTTATCACGATGATTTTCCTTTAAACTCTTTCGTTTTTGATGCATCACCACATTTGGTTCTGTTTATTTTTTTTATGATATGTTCAGTTGGATTTGTATTTCGTTGGTAGTTCACATGACTGGTGTGCTTCATCTCATTCAATTGCCCCGTTTTCGTGGAAAGGTATGAATAATGCACAGGGGGTACTTTTCTTGTAATTGGCAGGCAACATGTTTTACGAAATTAATAGCAGTGTAATAGTTTAGTAATATTGTATAAAACATACCCCTTAACACACACCTTTTTAGGACAGTCTGTGTAACATTTATTTGTATATCCTTTTAAAAATTTACTGTGGGAAAGTTGAGAAACTATTAAACTAAAACTATAAAAATAATTAGATAGCGACTGAAAATAACATCGTAGAATCCCAAGTGACATGGGAAGCAGTTTTATCGGACAGTTATAAAAAGCTCTGTAGAGTAGTTATCTCAAAATATCACCTTATTGTATTTGCTATATTGGCCTGCCTTTCCACCAAGCAGCCCTTACGGACTGCCGCTGTGGCCAGACGCGAGAGACTGGTAAGTAACTGTTATACGCCTCAAAACGCACCGTGGGAAGTTTAGAGCTTAACGATGGTGTTTCCGTTGTGGCTGCATGTTGTAGACTGTGGGTCTTGAAGCCTACCTTTCATTTTTGGAAGGCTAATGAGGCTTAACAATACTTTCCCCTATTTCTTTTCAGTGATAACGATCATGGAGGTAATTTCAAGGTCATTTGTTTTCTTTTCTCACTATTTGCTTCAATAGACTTTCAATACCTTCTTCCTACTGTTTGCCTGCTGCCCATACCATAGCATGGTGTCAGTCTGCTTTTGTTACATGTAAGCTTTGAATACTTAGATCTTTGTCTCATAGAAACCTGCTAGGTCTTCACCTGTTCTTACGTTTACATCTTTTATTCATTTCAAACTGGGGAAATAAAAAAAAAATTGTCTGAACACTGGTGTACAGTTTTCCTATTTTATATGTGTAATAATTTTATTATAGTAAAACATGTTTAAATTTTCTTTTGAAGATCATCTTGTTTAAAATTTCATAAAAGTTTTTCTGGTTAAGCTTAGGCTAGCAGAAATAATTTGTTTCACTCTAATTTTTAAAATATAACATGAAAATCCATAATTGTACCTCATAACATTCATTATTATAAGCATATATGTGGCTGCCAAATTTGCAGTTTTTTTGATTTTTTTTGTTTTATGCAGTATAAATAAATTAACTTTTACGCATTCATAGTTGTACCTTTCAAATAAACCCAAATTCATAGTTATTTTCTGGCTTTTCATGTTCTGGGATCAATTCATGTGAATTCTTGTTTAATTTAACGTGTACCTTCTCAGCTTCACATTTGATCAACTTGCAGTTTAATTTTCTTATGTTTGTTTCTGTACTTTGTTTTAGCACTGGCAAGACCATGCTAGCCATAAACAAAGGCTTACAGAGGTCAGTATTACAGAATTTTTACAATCATTCTTATTTTATTTGTTGTTTTTGTTTAGTCATAAGTGACCAAAGCATGTTACGATTTTGTTTTTCTCCTTTGTTTTACATGTAGAGCACTAGCATCTTTTTTTTATTAGTGGCAGATTTATGTTTTATGATTATAATACACATACATCAACACACACAGTGCTTCATTTCTTATTTCGCCTCTGAAATACATCATCATTACTTCATAAAATTTTAGAGAGCACTTATTAAGGGTTTCTTGGCCAGTGGTTCATTTTGGCCCATGAGCTGTGTATAACTCAATTGTCCAAATGAGTAAAATATCAGTTAATAGGCAGCATGTGTCTAAAGCATATAAATACATGTATATATATTTTGTATAGGTAACTTAAGTATATAAATTATATATATGTGTGTTCAATCAGATATATAAATATATATAGAAATAAATGTTATATTTATTGTTAAAACATGCTTTCCATATCACTTGTAAATCTGATGCATAAATGACATTGTTATAGTGGTAGGGGAGTTGATTCCCTTCATGTAGGTGGTTTTGCATTCTAGGTATTCCCCGCTGGCTGGAGATCTTCTGGCTAACTCGATGCTGCCAGGAAATGCCATGAACGGGTCAGGATGGTGTATCTTCGTGTACAACCTTGCTCCTGAGACAGAAGAGAATGTCTTGTGGCAGCTGTTTGGCCCCTTTGGTGCAGTGCAGAGTGTGAAAGTCATTCGGGACCTGCAAACCAACAAGTGCAAAGGCTTTGGCTTTGTCACAATGACAAATTATGATGAAGCTGTAGTCGCTATTCAGTCCTTGAATGGCTACACACTGGGCAACCGCGTATTGCAAGTTTCATTCAAAACAAACAAGAGCAAAACCACGTAAGAGTAATTGGGAAGAAACTGTGTTAACCGCCATATTGGCTGGTGCATTTCTGTGACCATGCTGCTAGTCAGACTTGAGGGTGTTCTGAAGGGTGGGTTTGTCTCAACCTCATTACCTGTACTTACAACGTGAAATTTCTTGGATGCATGAAATGTGTTCCAAGTATCAAAGTCCATTTAACGTTAATATCAATTCCTAAATTTCCGGTTTGTAAGTGCAGCAAAAGATGCTCATTCAGCTTGAATGTTACTCAGAGACAAATGCAACCTTCAGAGAAGGTTTATCTTTTCAAATGTATTGTGGTATTCGTACCTATTTAATTTATGTACTTAAAACAGCGAAATTATTGACCTAGTCAAGGCTAGTGCAAGTCATGTGTTTCCTGGAGAAACCGGGGCATTTCTCGATACCAGTTAATATATTCTGGTATTATTACTGAAGTTCTTAATTTTTCTTTTGTTGTTTCTATTGCTAGTCATGAGATATTGCTAGTCTATGTTGACGTAGCTGTGGCACTTAGTCCATCACAGACCAAAGAGTTGTGCTGGGAAGACGTTGAAATGAAGTTAGCTTGTAAATTATGACAAAAATATTTATCTTGCAGCTGACACCGCTACATCAACTTATATAATTTGCACAGTATGGTGGATATATATTTAAAGTTAAATGATTTTTTTGTTCTCTCTTACTTTAGTTATTTAAAGTATTTCAATATTTTTCTTTATGTAGGATAGGTCTAATCACTTAACATTGTATGTTATTAACAATTATTATATTATTTTATTATAGCCATAAGTTATGGCGATGATGTAGTTTTGTAAACACAGCTTTACGAATATTGTCATTTTCTTTCATTTACTTGCATGATTATTTTATGTTCTGGATCAGTAAAACTGTTTTATTTTGGCAACATATGTGGAGGCATTAAAGGCTGATTTTTTCAGTACTCTTGACACATTTTTTTCTTTTGCAAAATTTTTGTTATGTTAAAACCCAGTTTTCCACAACCCACTAACACTAGTTCATCAACATCGAATTTGGCATTGAGGCTATCAATATCCTCTTATTAGTGTCTGTAGTATTTTATTCTTCTTATAATTTTATTTTTTTGTGACTCTTAATCCTTTTTTCGCATCTCAGGCGTTATTAATTTTCATTTTAATTTTATTTGTTTTTAAAATTTGGGGAACCACATGGACTTGCACAAAACAATAAATAATAATAATAATAATAAATAATAATATAAATATGAAAAGAAATCAGGTAACCTATCAATATGCTGCCCAACTTGATATGTCAACTTCCATGAAAGAAATTTATTTTTGTAAGAACACTTATCAAATTTAACCAATGCATTCCTAGTGGGCAAAAAGGTTTTAAAGACAGTCTTATGGAAAAGTTTGAAGAAATTTGGATATATCACGAATGAGAGTTTATATCTCTTCGTATTCTCAAAGTATGTAGATTCAGGTAGTGATCCCTTTTGATTAGGAGTTTCTGTGGAGGCTTGTCTGAAAGACAGAGAGAATGAGAGAGGGAGATGTATGCTCTTCCACTCTTTTCAATTTTCTGCGGTGCAAATACACGTTGGCAGATGTCATATAGTTGGTAGTGTGTGTAACCAGGACTCATGCAATATGTCAGGATTTTTGAATACAAAATTTTGATGGACTTTATCTTTCATGGTCACAATTGTAAAGATTAAAAAGAAAAATGTATATATTATACTTTGCCTGAGATTAGGAAAGAGATAGAGAAACCTTTTTGATAAAAACTTTATCATGCTGTTGAGGATAAGAGTTACCTACAAGAGAGTAGATTATAAATGAAGTTCAGTAAACTCCATGCACTTTTTCAGTGTTAATTGCCCCTTCATGAATCAACGAAGAATGATGTACATTTAGTGTTACTTGTGAACATTCCTTGATAAATTTCTCACAATTTGGCCCTTTATATAGTTAAAGCCAAGATAAATGCTTATCATGTGAGATCTATTATAGTTGCAGCAAACTATGTTGGAATTCTGAAGAAGTCGAGAGTCATTTATAATGTGGTGACTTGATTATGCAGCCTATGTAGCATTTTTGCCCCCTGTAGAGACTGCAATGCCACCTTAGAATAAAGAAGTGGAATATTTTGTATGATACTCGAAACAATGGTGCATACATCTGTAAATTCTATAGAATCTGTACAGAAATCAATTTCAAAGAGGACAAATGAAATACTAAACCTCTGTGTTGGCACATGGATGTGATGATATGATGCTAACACATAGTGATTCTTATAAATAGGGCCAAAGTATATTTTGGGTTGTGGATACTAGTTTTGAAAACTGCTTCTGCATTTATCAATATTGTGATTGATGCCTGTTCTACTTTTACACTATAAAATAACTTTTGAAGCTTTATAGAACTCACTCACCTACTTAACGGATGCAATTTCGCCAAAATGGTATTGACTATATGTGGAAAATAATGAGTTGACTTTGGTCATTTTTCTCAATCACTATTTGAATTTTGCTTTATTATATATTTAAATACTCTTTCTTAAGCATTATTATCCTTTAATCCTTGAGCAAGATCAGTCAGTTGCAGTCTCAGCAAGTAATGGATGACTGAGTGAAATAGATGGAGTCTTTGGCTGACCACTGACCCTGGGTCGGCCAAGGACTCATAGAGTTCTAAGCACAAATACTATGTTGGTTGTCAGTTTGTCGGGTTATGGAAGACTGCGGAGTAACGGGAGCCACGAAGAGAGAAGGCTTTCTAGAGTTGACTTAAAAGGCCTAATTTAAAGAAGCAGCGAGTTATGGATATTGTGAGAAGTAGATACGGCTGCATTTGAAGGATCTTGCTGATTTCCTAGTACTTGTATTCATCTTTGTGTGGTGTAGTTCTAGGTTGTAAACATTTCATTTAATGAGGGCCAGACTCCTTTGACTCCTCATTTTTCCAGCACTGGGCTGACACATTCAAGACTATGCCCTGTGCAGGACTGAAGTTTTTGTGACTAAGCATTCCATGAACTTTTATAGAGAAAGGGGGTTTCTGTAATGCAGTACCTCAAAACTGTAATTGATGCAATAACTAATGAAATTCTTAAGGTGTAGTTTTAGTTGGAGTAAAGAAATCTATCAACATAGGCACTGATTATTGGTCTGGTAATATGCAATGGTTGTGAAGGCCAAATACTATCCCCAGAGACTATAAATAGAATGGTTTTATGTATGAAGCAACTTGAGATGTATTACCAGATCAAATATGCACCAGTATCCTATATTTTATTCCCATCTCACTGAAGTAACAAAAGTGTAAATTTTATGAACTCATTTTAGTATTTTGTGAAATATTTGTTACTTCACTTGTGAGTGGCCATTCTGGTTATATATTCCCCCTCCCATTCCCCCCAAAGCTATTAGTTGTAGTCCTTCTCTCCTTGCTATAGTACCATGGGCTGACAGGCAATGCTTGAGCACAAGGAAATTTGAAACAAAAGAGTGAGTTTGGTCTGTTAAGTAATTTATCTATGATAAACTTTACTGTTCTACAGTAGGAGCTATCCTGTGTCTTTATTGCTTATGTCTAGTGTCACATTGCATTTAGGTGTATGTATTTGATGGGTTGTATTTATACAATGAAATTATTCACTACTTAAATGATTTTTCATCTAGTTGTAGGTTATATGGGTAGTTCAGGAAAACGTTCTGAGTGTCAGGTGCCATATTTCTAGTTTGAGTCTCTTAGCAAGTTAAGGAGAAGTATCCATACTAGAGGACTTTTTCTTAGTTGTCTTTGTGTTCACTGTAAGTTAATTGTATCACGATGGGTTGGATCTTGTTTATAGTTTCAGTTCCAGAGGGTAAAAGCTTTGAAGAGGCACAAGGGGCTTTGGTTTTACATGTTATCTATAATATTTAAAGATTGCTAACTAGAATGGCCAAATTCTACCCTATTTCATTTAAAATTATCTTGTTACGTGTAATGAACTAGTCAGTTTAGTTTCTGTTTTAGAGTACTTTTGTGCATTGCTTTGTTTCAAGTACGAGCTATGCCGCAGCCATTTCATCCCAAGGATATCTTGTCACCAGCGATAAGAATGTGGTATTGAATAAAAAAGTGTAAAGGCAAGTTTCCATGATAGATTGGGTAGTCTGTTGCGAATCTCTTTTTGTCTCATGCAAAAGATTTTTCCCCAATCTACCAAAGTCTTGATTATGCAGACTGTTGTTGTCGTTTCCCTGACATAGTTTGGTTGTATTGCAATCTTTGTACTTTTCCATGTTGAGAACTCAATACAATAAATTATTGGAAAATTGTCCTTATCAGTCAGCAGTTTACTGATTTGTTTCAAATTTAATTTCTAGAAATTGCAAAATTCCATCCTTGGTTATTCCTGCGGTATAGCATTTAACATTTTCTCACTAGTCCTTTAAAATAACCCTACCCCTCTAGATTTTGTGTTTCGTTTTGTTCATTTTGGCCTTGAAATTAATAAAATTGGGCTATAAATAGTTTAGCGAAAGCAATCAAATTTTCAAAATTATCGGTATATATTAGGCCTTGCGGCTAGCTAATTTAGGATACGTTTATGCCAGCATACAATGTACTTTTTTACATTTAAGTATTTTTGGAAATTTAAATGTCGTTTGTGCAATCAATTAACAATTGTGAAACACTTTTACAACTGACCGCACAATATTTAGTTTGTCCAAGTCAAGCAACCCATGAAGTTAAAATTTTCGATGTTTTATATCTGTCAAAAATAGTGCTCTAAATTAATATTGAAATAATCCAAATGTTGTTCGATTAAAAAAAATGGATGCATGTTTGTATTTTATCATATACATGTAAATTTCATCACTGGCCTCACCAAAGTGAAACGAGCACCACGTGTGACGCTGGCTAAAGAAGCCCTAAATACGAGGAATGGCCTCAGTTGGACAACGGGGAGAAAGACTCGTCCCAGCAATGTGTTGTGCCAATGTGTATTATCATAGTGCAAGTCGTTGGTGACGAAATGGCGCGCTAAACTGGTGACGCTTGTGAAAACGACAGCCACAGCCTCCACCGAGCGAGTGGGCGTCAGCAAGTGAGAGCTGAAAGTGGAATGACCATTCAAGGAGAAACAAAAAAATAATAATTGGAAAAATCAAATCTCCCTGAAATAATGAAAAGTTTGACACAGCTTGTGTCTGGCCACTTTTATACGAATCATTCCCCATCCCCATGTTAACTTGAGCATTCTTAGGGTGGTATTATATATCATGTTAGCACTAAGCGTGCATTGCATCGTGCCATTTAGGAAAGCTATATTTTGTGCGGCTAAATTATTGGATTGATTCCGTATTTTTTATTATTCTCTTGAGCGATCGACTGGTCCGCGCACATAAGAGCCTCACACATTTCGGGGTGTTCCCCGAGGAGGAGGAGGAGGAGTGAGTGGTCCGGCCCGGCCGCCGCAGACACGCCCGCACCACCAACGCTGGGCCCGGCGGCGGCCCGCCGTGGACATGACGCTCACTTCAATGGCATCGCCACACTTCGCCGAGGACGCCGCCAGAGGCCGACGCTGGGCTCGCCCCTGAGTGCAAAGTCCCAGCGCGGCTGTCCATTGACCCAGTGATTAACGCATTCAATGTGTCCACTGTGAGAATCTCCCGGCGAACTTGAAAAAAATATAAAAAAAACTCGAAGAAAAAGCTAACGTAATCACGTCTTATTGTGCGACATCTTTCGATCTTGCCTGCTGCCATGAAAAGAAGAAGTTAGACACAAAATTGTCAAGGATATAAATCCCTGAGTACTCTGTTGAATTCAATGAAATGGCTAGCAGTTCTGGAAATGGATAAACGACCTGAAGATTCAATTTGGCCCTTGTGAACCTTTTGTTAAATTTGGCAAGACGCGGGAGGCAGTGATGACGGTGGTGATGGAATTGTTTACCATGTGGCATGTCACGGAGGCTCATCTTGGTCGACATGATGAAACAAATATACAGTTTAAGTTATGAGAGGGGCAGTTCCATTAATATCTCAGTTGATACATTCCTAACTACTCATTCGGGGTTTGAAATCGGCCAAACTCACGCTAATTAGGGAAACCAACAGAAAAGTCTAGTCTTTGTGTGTGGTAATACTATTCCACTAAAATGGAGGAAGATGATGGCAATTCAGTTTTTACTCTGATTTTACTCTCTTTCAAGCACTATTTATTCTGTCAAGTCCTATTAGTCATGTACTGTTTACTTTCAAATCCTCCGTCATGAGTATTAACGTGTGGCAGGGAAGCTAACATTCCTTTGGTGCTACGAAATGGAAAGTTTGTAAAAATATATGCTCAAGGATTATATAAATGTTCATGCTCACTGTTGCACTTTGATGAAACTAAAAGCATGGTTGGGATTGATAGTGCAATATTTATTGCTGTTGGAAAGTCTATGCTGATAGATGTGTTGTGTGTTAAGTACATTGAGATGGTTAAAACCAGAAATGCTCAAGCTGGTTGAATAATAAAATTGTGTAACGAATATAAAACATTACGAGGTTGTGAGGAGCATGTGACCTAGTAATCGTCCACTATGAAGCTCAGTTATTTAATGCGTGAAATGCACTTGTTCTTACTCGAAGCTGAAGAGGCCACTTCATTTGGCGTGCACCCAAACGGTAGTACTGACGGAGCGGAGTCATCTAAAGGAACGCTATGAGAGGCTATGTATGGATTCCAAAAGTTGTGCTTTTCCATAGGTGGTGTCAAAATAAAGGAAGCCAAAAAGAAGAAAAAATGTTGGAATGGCACCAACCACTAGACTTTGAAGATGTCATCTTTAATGTTCCTGTGAAAATGCTTCATCTATTTTTCGATGTCTTGTACGCTTTGTCTATCAAGTGGCTGTTGGATAGTGTGAGCCCTGATTCAAAGTCAAAGCGGTCATTTGTATATCCTTGAGATTTATAGACCATATTGTTAATAGTGGTGATGCATTTGAAGAACATTTTTTAAGAAAGTAGTGTCGGAATTATATAACTCGGTAAAAATACTCAAGTAGGACAAATGTAAAGAATTTTCGGACAGATTAGAAGTCACAAATGTGGAGATGTGGACACATCGTGTGTGACTAAGAAGTATACCAATTTTTTCAGCAGACGCACTCCCAAAATCCTTGGAAAGATATTTTTATACGAATTTGGTCTGATATAGTCTCTTCGATAGTCTACAAGTAGATTTATCCGATGGACTACAGTGAAACTAACTTGTGTACTGGTTTATAAATTTGTACGAGGTTGTGAATCATCATCGGTCTCTCCAAAGTTCCAAAAGTATACTGGGGAGTTTATTCGGTCGATTTCTGACAAATAATATTTTTGAAACGGGGAAAGTGAATCAACTACTGTTGATTGGGTTTTAAAAATACCTTTATTGAATATAAGAAGCGGGAAATAGCATTAAAGAGTATTCTAGCAACAGGCCACCCAGCAGAGGAAATGTAGAGTTTACAAGTTATTTCGAAAAGAGGTGATTTTTCAATATTGATTTATCGCAATTTTACACAACAGTAACAATATGAGGTGTAAATAAAGTTTTACATCATTACTCGCACAACAAATCGAAAAAGAACAGGAATTAAAGAAAAAGTATCTAATGTAATTTTGAGCAAGGATTTAGAGAGAGTTATATCGGTGTGATAAGGGGAAAGTGAATTAGTGCATATCCATGAGTTTTGTACTGAAAATTCCATCAAGGAAATGTTAATAGTCTCTGCAGAACGGCCATCCAAAATTATGTAAGATAAAGAGGTGTTCTATGAATGATGTATATTAACTTCTCAGAGAAAGAGTGATTAGCAATTGTTTTGTGAGTGGGTCTAAGATTTATAGATGTTGCGGCCTGGCCATAGAACAGAAGCCATTATTTCATCTATGGAAAACCAGTTAAAGAATTTATACGGCTATTCTCGATAAAGCTGTTCTTCTGTGATGTCACGCACTGGAGTTGTTCGCAGCCGGAGCATTTGAGTCCTAGTGTCGGCAGCGGTGACGTCGATTGAAAGTGAATGGTGACTGCTGGGAACATACGAGGCGAGGGAAACAAGAAAGTGGATCAGATTTCGTCCGCTACGCAGATGGTTGCGTAGCAACCGATCCCAATGCCAAAGAAGTAGTGATGCACTCCGTTGAAAACGAAGCCACAACATGAAAGGGGAAGGTTCCTACAGTCTCCATCGAGGAAGGCCACTGCTCCGACACATTAAAGCCTTGTTGTTAAAAGCGCCCATAAAATGATATTAATTGGAGAAATAGCGTGAATAGTAATTTAAATACTGCCTCGAGCGGTTCACTTTTCGAAGCTCAAGTCTTTTTGAGCAGTTACTTTTGATCATGTCTACGAGTGTGCTTAAAGCATACCATGTGCTACAAAACTTTCGGCGACTACAACGATATCAGGCCTATCACTAATATCGAGTGTTGCCATGGGTGCCATAGTTGCCATAAGGGGTGCTACTTCGTATATACTCGAAAAGAATACGTAACGCTTATAACTGATCTCATACTTCGCATCTTGGTATTTTGTGAGTGAAGTGAAATGGAGAGAGAACATCCCCATAACCGAGATTGGATAATTCATCTCTTTCATATATTTAAAACAACATTTCCTCCAACTTGTTGACTGTCTAAGTTAATACATTCCTTAACCCAATCCACTAAATCATGAAGTATTTGAGAATAATTCTATGGAATTATTTTACTATTATTGCATTCCATTGAAGTAATTAGGATGCGGAAATACCAAAGCCACGAGGGTTACTTTTTATCTTTAGCACTCGTATTGCCTAATGTTGTTAACGATGTTTTCTTTCTGTGAATGTATAGAATTGAGTCTAATGTGCGTGCCGACCGCGTGTAGTTTTGGTGTCCCTACTCAATTTTCTCGGCCTAAATATCGTTCTGTGTTCGCTAAAAAAGGCTTACGTAATTTAAAATGAAGTCGATGTGAAAGCGTGTTTGGGATGGCGTATTGTCACTGTTAATTTAACATTTTTTCAAACTATCTTTAAGAATGTCACATTTACGCAGATTTGGTGTAGGAATCTTAAGTTTAATTGTGCAAAGTAAGTTACCAAAAATCTCTTTGAACAATTTATATCGACGTATCTTAGTTGGAATACAAGCTCGCATCTAGAACTGCTTTTGAATCTAATTGTGACGCTTGGGGGTTTTCAGGTAGTGCTATACTTGTTATAACACAGTTTTGGACGACATAATTGGCTAATAAAGTAGAAGTTTACGTATATGATAAAAACAGCTTAACATAAAATGTCCCCAATCGTATGGTTTATTTATGTCAAGTATCCACTTCAATATTTTTGCTATCCCAAAAATGTGCATATAACCATGGGTGTGGTTCAATAGCTATGTTGAACCAGGAGGGAAAAATCATGTTACCATTTGATATCAAATTATACCTGAAAATATACGTACATGTTGGACTGTTGCGCATTACAACCAATATGTCTAAAATGTGTACATTCTTACTATCTTTATCCTATTCTATATTTTTCCATATTTGCATAATTGGTTACTTGTTGTAAATACTTGTAAGCAAGGATTAATGACTATACGTATTAATATTTTAATAAATATGTGTTTGAATATTTACTTAAGTCTCTGGTTTCTCCTACTGTTAGACGTGAGATTAGGTTTTCTACTTATTCATGTCTTTTCAAATAAAATTGTATTTGATCCCATTTTTGTTGCCTTTAAGAAATTTATTCCTAAGTTTTCATATAATCCTTAGTTTAATTTTTATTTCTTCTACAACTATGTCAGTGCAGTGCGTATATAATTTTAAGGCTCTTTTCTTTATGATTTGTCTCTTACGAGGTATTTTGAGCCCTATTTTTTAATAAAATTGAAATCATTTTCTTTTAAATAGATGGTGTTTTGTATGAAATTCATGTGATACTATATTATTTGATATTTCGATACTGATTTCATTTCTTATATCAAGTGTTTCGTTGATTTGCAATTTTTATTCCCAAGGGATTGATACAACCTCATATGACATTTATGTGCTTACCCATAATGATTATTAGCCACCCACCATACGTTTATTCATCAAATGTATCGTTGCCTGAGTTGGTTTATAATGTAATGAACATTAAATATCAGTAGTACTTGTTACATGTTACTTTAATTTTATACTCAAATCTTCAACGCATCGACATCTCCAGCCCTGCCTTCTTTTGGAGTGAATGCCGATGGTATGTAACTAGTGAGAAACATTGATTGGATTGCATTCACATACGCAACTGAATTTCTTTCCCAAAATATTTTCCCTGAAAGACATTTTTTTTCTTTATTCCCCCAATTCATTGTTATTATTTATTTCCCATGCCTGATTTGTTTGCAATGGTAACCATATTTCCACGAATGGCTTTGGTAGCTAAAGTCAAATTTTACGATGATCGAGTTCACTAAAAATGAAAAATTCTTTCTCACGCTGTGGTTCAATAGAAAACTTAATACATACAGATACAGATGGTGTACATATTGAAATAAAAACTACAACTTAGTGTTTACTCATATGCAGTTGAAAAAGTTTTTTGTTCTAACATAATTACAACAATCTGCTGCGTTCACGATTCAATGTCATAGGTTTTAACATTGTCGTATGGCCAAACAAAGTAGTGATAACCTGCCAGTTTTTCCAACTCTTTCTTGACTTCAAACTAATTGCGTTCACTTTGCATGCGTTATGCGATCGTATGTATAGCCAAATTATTTAAATGATGCTTAAGCCTTTAACAAGTGTTTGATTTACATAAGCCTCAAACTAAGTGGCTTCAGGAATATGTTTAAATAGCAGTTGACATGAAGTACAAGTAGAAGTCATGCTTGCGGTATCCTCCGCTATCTTAGTAGGGAAATGATTAGAAGCAGTATTTTATACGAGAGCCAGGTTAAGGCACTGTATCATTGGTATCCCTCTGCGATTTGGAGCAAATGAACAAAATGGATGCCAATACTTTATCTGGGCAAGGATTGAATACACGGGTACATCACGGAGCTAAATGAGACACTTATCCCCAATTTCAATAAAAAAAATAATAAAAGAAAATCGTAAAAGAATATTTATTATTTTAATTACTTAATATATAGCACTGACTAGGTTGTCATTCCCAGTTGGCTACCGCTTTCTCAGGGCACAGCAAGTATATCTTCTAGTCGGCTTTGTTCTCAATTCAAAGCTTCCGTTAGTAACCGGAACAACCGGCTTCTGAACGTTTCCCATGGAACTAATGGAATAAGAATGCAATGAGAAATTGCATTCTTATTTCATTAGTCTTACTGACAATACCGAAACGACAAAATCATTTTGCCCGTACTTCTTTCCTCCAAATACCGTATGACATTCATTTCGTAGAAATAGTTTGATTCCTAAACCACAATTTCCAGTTTAATAAGAATACATTTAGAATATCTCGGGAGAGGATTCAATGGTCGTGCAAATGATTTATGTTCTCTACCATGGGTTAGTAAGGGTGTGTGTTGTACGAAGATCTCAGTGATTTATCTAATTGGTCGATTGTAAAGTTGCTTAAACATGTATATAATCAAAGTTAGTTTTTCAGGGTCAGTATAACTTTCTCCATTTATGAGAAATTTTAAAGCTGAAATGGCGGGTCAATCTCATGTACATAGTTATTCAAATTGTTACTATTAGCATCCTTGTGCTCTCTCTTGATCGGAGTGGTAGTCGTTACATACTAAAAAATCAGGTGTTTTCACGTAACACAAACAGAAATATTAACGGTGAGAGTATATATGATGGAATGGTGAAAGTGACGGGATAGTCTCAAATTTCCGACTTGTTTTTAGCTCCATTTAGTACTCAGGTTAGATAGAGTTTTTACATGATGTCAATTCATTTCATTTGTTTCGATAGCTACTAATTTGAGCTAAGCCCAACGATGCTTACCATCGACGATCAAGCGGGAGTTGATGTTTCTATTGTAATCGGCCGTAGCCCACATTTTTACGCAATAAATATAATGGATAACTGACTTACACTGCACAAAATTTTAATAATTTTTACTTCTTATCCATTGCTTTCTCTCATTACTGACCTTTATGTGAAAAAATGCCAGAAGTGAGGTTTTAAGGGAAGAATTATGTAAACATTTACACAGCAACTGGAGGATAATGTAATGCGACAAAGATATTGTAAAACCGTTCGTAGCCCTGAGTGGCATCTGCTGAGTTTTGGTGAGTTATAGCAATGTCTAACAATTTGATTTCTTCACAATTACTTTGCTGTTACTCATCGCTATACCTCATTTCTCCGTTATCCGGGGTATTTGTGTGTATATGACATTTGACAACTGCCTTACATGGATTTTATATATAAGGAATGTATAAAAATGCATCTCTTCCTATTTAACTAAGAGTATTCTGAAATTAGGAGTAGCTACTCAGGACTTCTCGGAACGAAAAGCATTATCATTTGAGCGAAAAAGTTTTAGAAAATTCTCGTATTAAAATATCTGGTAATGGAGTAAAATTTAGTTTCTGAGGAGTTTTACGTCTCCAGGATATAGTTATTACTATGATATAAACGTAACTTTAACAAGTAGGGCGAACAGCATCAGGATAGCGCTTCCATTGAATTGACATTCGCTTCTACAAAACATTTGTTTGCAGATCATGGAGCTCAGAGGTGCCACCGAAGCCTAAGTAATGCAGGCTATAGTGAAGGAGTATTATTATGTTTTGAGAATTTCTATTGTGTTTGCGACAATCCCGAAAGTATTTGAGAAATGGATAACTTGAAAGAGCAATCACATTCCGTTTATTAATAAGTGACATTCTTGGGTTCCGTCGAATTTAGACAAAATTTAAGCCACCTAATATGATTTGCCGCTAAATTATGTAAAGTGATTATTTTTTCGAAACCAAACCACAGGATTAAGCAGTTAATCTCTAGGGATATGGATGTCTAGACTATTCGGGGGCATATATGATTGATATAAATGATTGAACCATCATGAGTGAAACACGACAACTATGAGGATGATCGAGAATATGGGAAAGAAGTTCAACAAATTAAACTCATTTCTAATGAAACGGGACATAACACATATTGTACACCGGTGCCAGTTCACCGTCGTCAGGACATGAAGTCCTAACCATGTCTAATTTTGGCCTAATAGTATTCCGCATACCTTTTCCCCTCAAAAATGGCGTACTTCTCCTACATGCTTTTATGATCGTGAAGTAGTGTCAAGTCTGTGGTCGAGACACATTCGATCCGACACGGCTTTTACCGTTTTACCAGATATCCCTGAAGTAAACAATGGTGGCATGGTGAAATACATGCTGCTACGTCAGCCATTTATGGTTCCGTAATACTCTGAAAGATCGTAGAAACAGTTGCCTTACCTGAATTTTCGAATGGCAAAAGAGAGGGTCTTGTATACGTGCTTAATTTTGCACTCCGCGTTATCTGAAAAATAAAAACACGTGAGAATCAAACCCGAGTAATCATTCACAGGTTCCATCGTAGTAATCACGTTTGAGCGTTGTTTACGTACTCCTGACTCATCTAATAGCGATGACGTCATTAACAAAGTGTTATCTTATTTCAGAAGTAATTTTACGTGAGAAACTTGCGTTTTATCGTTGCCTATTACAAGCTGCAAACCCAATGGATGACTTGTGGGCTTGATTACAACCTTAAAAATCAGGGCTATTGACAACCTAGAATACAAGGAGGCATATGGAAAATCTTGAATCCATTTCAAAGCATTACTTACAAGGGAGTGACCTTTTCTCATTCGATTTCAGATTATTGTATTCCTCCGATATCAACTGCCCACTTGAGTCCCGCGGGTGTATGAATTACGTTCAACCGGCTGTCTGTCAACTTGTCAAACGATGATGCCATACCACTATTTTATTATGGTAAGAGTTTTCAATGTTAAATATATAAATGATAATGCAATAGTTTGCTTCAATTTTGGATTAGGTGTAGGTGAGTAGGCGGGATTGTTAGAGTTGACTTGTGTTAGATAAGCAATATCTCTCAATGTTTCTTTAAATTCTGCCGGCAGTTGTTTTTATGACAACATTTTAGACAGCATGAATGACTTCGTTTGCCATTTGACTCTAAAATTTTCAAAGAACGTCCCTGCGGCCGTTTAAGTAATGAAAAATGAGAATACGAAAGGCCGTATTCTTAATAGGGCATTGGAATTTAGAAATGCAGGTTAAAAATAAGGTGCATAAAGGGAAGGCAAAGACACTTGGATGGTAAAATTAAGGAAAGCGGAATCACACACATTTTAAACAGGAGGTAAATAAACAATCGCACGCAACCAACAACCACGCTAATGTAAAACGGTTGAACTGTAAAACACACTCAATCACTCGGGTGTGTCAAGAAATAGTGACCTTCGAGAATCTCACTCACGCACACACTCAGAATTGACCAGGATTTCTCCTGTGCCAGGGACCCACCAATTGCACAGAACAAATAAAAAATTAAAAGCGAGCAATACAATATGCTCTCACAGCCACTCAATCATTCGTGTGTGTGTCGGGAAACAGTGACCCTCTTGAAACTCTCTCACGCGAACACTCAAGGTTTATAACAATCATTTGACTCTAGCTCATTTTTCTAAAACACGTTGAGGATATTCAAAGAAAAATGTTCTGTTATCCTGCCTCACTCATTAATATAGGAAGTAGAATCGAGTTAAGTTACGATTGGCTATTACGAAATAATATTGTATTAGATTTACAGCCCCCAACTTTATATTATCTACATAGGGTGTGTGGCACGGGGTGATTCCACACCAGGCATGCAGCGCTCGTCCCAGCAAAAGTCAGAACCTCGCACGCTCCCCCTGGCGCTAGGCGCAGGCCAAAAGCAGTCAGGAGAACAGTGCGCAGTCCAACCGGAAACTGGGAGAGTGATACGTAAATGAACATGCAAACATGCAGAACAATGCTATACACACATCTAGTGGTTAATATTACTGATACTGTTAATTTATGAATGCTACGAGATGCTACTTCATGCAGAGAACAAAATAAAACAACGCCGGACAAATCGACCGGTGTGAAGTGTTAGTAATGATGTTGTGTTGTTAAGCACAAGTGAAGATTCTACTCTACCTATTGAGGGTGGGAGTTTCATATGATTGATCTATCGCGGGCATGATCTTTTGACTATGTGAGGGCATGAAAGATTTGATTAGGAATCTTTAAGATCAATAAAAAAAATCATTTCTAACTGGGACATGCACATAAATGAGCGCTGAGGAGATAAAATGTATGCCATTCTCATTCTTACCACGCGATCATCAACAACCACTCAAGGGACGCGTAATTCACCCTTCTTTGTGTCTCGGCTAGAGCCCTGCAAAACGGCCTCCGTACTCGGCTATAATCGGTCGGCTGTTAATGAGTCACCTCTTCAGCTACGTTTTGGACGTCAAAACAGGTGGGAAGCCCACACTTTGGCGGAGTATTCGGAAATCTGAGCCCGAGTATGGCTATATTCGATGTCGCCGAGTGCATTCATACTCGGTCGGCCGCCGCTAGCAATCGCTCCTCACCTTTGCAACCAGGAAGTCGCTCGCAGTATTAGTATCCTTTTTCGATTTTCCTCTATTTAGACAACTTTATTTTTCCCACAGGCAGATGAGTGGATGGAACGTATCCAAACATATAGAGCCTCTTACTCAGTTCAGAATTTCTTATGAAATCGGTGAGCTATGGAATGTTTGGAGACGATGAAGTTTTTTGGTGGATGAATACGAAGGGCGATATGATTTTTAAATGATGAACTCGATATATTGCGCCATAAGTAGTGTATTTTTTTGTCACGCAAGAGGTCATACGATGGACACCAAACTACGAGTCCGAGTCGCTGCGCTACGGCTAGCCTTGGTGGAAATCCAAGCTGCCGTCGAGTGTGTTTATACCTGCCCGTTGTTCGTAGACTCGGGGCGAGTGATCGGCCGAGTAAATCCAGACTCGGTTCACTCTGCACTCTAGTGTGTGCATTCGATTCAGCCGGCAACCGAGAGAACGTGGGTGAGTATGGAGGCCGTTTTGCAGGGCTCTAGTCTCGGCACGGAATTCAACACTTCATCTTTCATCTCGCAGCATCCTCTGCGATAAGCGCTGGTTCCTTGCGCGCCATCTGTGCCGAGCGCGACTGCTTGCCCGCTCACCCCATTGACTTTGCCTCAATGTCCCACTCGACCACTCTCCGTGGTAGCGGCAGTAATTTAGTTTACCGTGCCTCGACGGCTAACGTCATTCCGCACTAACTATCTGTCACTCGCAGGCAACAACACTCGTCCCAATTGGAGGATCACCCCACACCTCCGTATCGATCACCAAGCCGAGCCCAATGAGCGATGGCCAACTTTGGCGATTGAATGGAACCGGTGTTGTTTGAATGTGACTGACCCCAACTCACAATTTTATGTATTAACAAAGGTGTATAAACTATTTTTGCGTTCCAAAAATGACCATAATTATTCCTTTTTAACCCACTGGTCATGCAATTTTTTTGTACTAGAGAAAAGTAAGAGCTAATGTTAAGTTCCTTTTCGCTTAAGTGCAAAGAGGAGATTTCTAATGGGCAACGACCTGTCACGATGGAAACACCGGTTCCCGGTCAGTCACCAAAGTTAAGCATCGTTGGGCTCGGCACGAGTTTGGAGGGGTGATTCTCCGATTCGTCCGAGTGCTGTTACCCCTGTCTGCGCGTGGCAGACAGTATGTGCGAAATGACCTTAGCCGTCGAAGCACCTTAAACCAAAATACTACTACTACGACATTTCTAATTCAACGATGCGGACTTAGCAGCGTGTGAAGAGTTTATTTTCCACATTGCATTAACGTAAAGATTTTTGAAAGAGAAATAATATATTTGAATAAACGTTTGCACTATTGGGACCTATGTAAACATTTGAAATTTGAGTATAAATTCATTTCGCTGAGCTCACCCTGCGACACCTCCTTTGGTGCTCTCCTCGAGGTGGCGTGGTGCTCTCCTGGGGACTTTTCACATTTCCTTTGGGGTTGTTTGAATGGTCGCAGCTCCTTTGGCCAAACAAAGAGATCGTGACGTTGCGAGTTTAACTCCAGCTGGTGGAGTGAAGCGTGAGTGCATCCGGCACAATACAGTTTGTGGTACATGTATTCTAACCGAATGTCAACGTTCTTCGACCTCTCTCCCTCCCACCTTCCTTGGTCCTATCCCACCCCTCTTCGCCTCTGCCCACTGAGAATCAGGCACACCAACCGACCCGGAACACGAAAATGGTTTGAATATTTTATTCAGTGCTCTATTTCCACTCAACGGCCCATGTATATGGTTCTGCTGAATGACTTTTTAAATCTTGCAGGTGATATTTCATGCTTACCAATCCTTCCACAGTTTTCGCTATCCGCTATTTTTACGGAGAAACGTTAGACATTGGCTGATGAGAGCACCGCCAAAGCGCTGAAGCATGTTAAACTGAATTTAAAAGATGTGATACTTCCATCTCTCTGAAATCATCTCCACGATCACATCCCTATTTTTTTCCTGTAAAGAAGGCCATGACGGAAGATAATGTCTCTTTTAATTGCGGTGATAACTTGGTTAAATATAACTAAATATTGTTTCAAGTATATTGCTATGCTGCATGAGGTTGCATATATATCGTTCAAAAGGAAGGAGCATATATAATGCTTGAACTAGTTGCTAAGCACGAAGAAGATGTGTACTCAGAATCCCAATCAAATTGTTCACCGATTTATTTTTCCCCCTTTAACCTGGCAGCTCTTTAATTTTCAAGATATCAGTAAAATCCATGGAATATATTCCGTTTCTATTATTACTTAAATGAAATTAATTCAAATTTAAATTCCCTGAGGTGCGAATTCCGCCAGCGAAATCAGTCAATGGAAATTAGATGTCATTATTGTAAATGGATGTCAAAATTAGATGTCATCGAGGCACACTGTCAAAGAAAACGTCACATTTAATGGAGAATCCACTGAAATTGAATACATCCTCGTTTCAATTTAGTTTACAACTCTTAGTATAAAAATGCTAAACTCAATTAGTTTGCAGAGCTTATTCCCTATAGACCATCAAGTTGCTCACACCTCCAGCACAGGGAAATTAATTATTCCCAGACCAACACTGTAAACAAATATGTTTTGATTAAGAAAATCAAATTTGTACTTATTTTGCATACTTTTTCTCATGCTTTAGTGAGACTTCAAAATGGATTATTGCTTGAGAGCATTTTAAGTTGTTTTGGTCGGTCGTAATTTTATTTAGTTTTGAAGAGAAGAAACTTTTTCTGGATTCAAGTTTTCTGTTATTTAATCTCTTTTATTAAATTTGAAAGTCAATAAAAATAAATCCCCCGAATATAAGAGCGAGTGACTTTACGAGCGAGCGATTAAATAATTTATAAGTTTCGGCAGTCAGGGACATGCAAAATATCTAAAGGAATAATGATAGCGTACCACCAGCCTTCTCTTCTAAGTGGAAACTAAAATTAATTTCATAGGGAACGGAATAGACAACCTTTACTTCATCAGCAAACTTACTCGTACTGAAGCAATCTGGAGTGAAATACGTTCATAAGCCTACTTGATTTGGTGCTAATGGTTTCACATTACCTGCAGCCCGAAACATTCGCTTCGTTGCATGCGATGTGCATCAAATGTTTGTCTTGATTATTTTTCAATTTGAAGAAATTATTAAAAAAAGTATAACACTTTCTCAATTACGGAATGATCATGTCAATGCTAAGCATTCAAATAAGATATCTGATAAGGATATCGAAAAGTATTTTCATATAAGGGCATGTAAAACTATAAAAATAAATATTCTAATCAAATCAGTGTTAGAACAATAAAATGATTTTCACATCGAATTTATTTTACCATTTAATATGAGCATCAGAGCCTCTCCATGTTAAATCCTTCTATACTGGCCAAAATTGAACATAATTGAGCTTAATCAAATGTCTTAGAAACGAGAACGCCAAACAAAACAAATGATTATGAAAATTGCAATGAGTCCATGGGCATACAATCCTTTTCCATTGATCATTTCTCTTAATTAAATCGTAATTTTAAAAATATTGAACCTTACTAAACAACTATTTGAGGCAGGATGCATCAAATTACCTCGTTCACACCTCACCTCTGCCCTTGGATAATGAACACAGTTTAGGGCTATGCAAAACTTCTCCTACTCTGAGCTCAATTCTATGGGCCCGCAAAATATTTTAAGGATACACTTCGGTGGCTGCAGGGTGTGGTGCGGTGCAGCAGGTCCTTCATCATCTGCTGTGCTGTGCTGCTCCTCGTCTCCCCGCAGTGACGAGGTAAGGCGGGGCTTTGACTGATCTGGAGTGAAGGGCTCGTTTCAGTGGGCGCGTGTGTCCTCAGCACAAGGGTCCAAGGTGGGCAGCTGGATGACCAAGACGCCGCCTCGGCTACTTCCGCTAAGCCATGAAATATAATAATGCAGAGGGGCGTTACAACGAGTTTCACCGTGCATTCGTAACGAAAAGCTTTGTAATTGAAAAATTATAAGTCAGCTTGCGACTGCTTTTAGAAACCATTATAAGGCTTTTTCCTAAAACACTTCAGGTTCTTACTTTGTGGAAGGAAATCGATGGAGCAGATCAGTATTGTTTCCCTTTTCACCCTTGAACTAAACTCGATGGTTTCAGGCTTCACTTTGTGAAAATCCATTCTAATGAATTAAAAAAAGATATGGTACTTTTTTCACAGATTTTTATTTCAAGTCGACCGGTTTCGTCGCATAGGCGACATCATCTTTATTGCCATTGTATATATTCTGCCACATTGTATTGGACACATTGTATATTGGTCGGCGACATTGTATATATTCTGCCACTTGCCATATTCATGTACCTGATGATGTCGCCTATGCGACGAAACCGGTCGACTTGAAATAAAAAAAATCTGTGAAAAAAGTACCATATCTTTTTTGAATTCACTTAAACTAAAGATTGGGTCATTGGATTAGGATAGAACTCATCATGTACCGACAGAACCGTCGAATTACTTTGTATCTATTTTTGAGGGTACCTATCGTAATGTTCAAGCTCCCTCCACTCAATAAACAAATGAAGCGCGTTCGAATGAGAGAAAAAATCACGGGGAAGGAACCTTACGGTAGCAAAAATTCGAAAATATCAATTGCTATAACACAATGGGATATACCTATACTAGTGGTTATAACGTTTCATGTTTTCCACAGAGTAAGATTCGGCCGGTAGCTTGGTTTCTTCACAACCACGAGCTTCTTTCACATCTCAGTACCCATCCCCATCACACGTCCGTCTTTTCCTGAAGCCTATCCCACATGCACACTCTCACGGATGCCTTCCAATTCCAGCCAAGTTCTCAAAAGGCCACTCCCGTGGGGACAAAGTAGTGAGTAGGGAGCGCCCATTAATTTTCCTTGGCGTAGATGTGGACGGGTGAGCCGGCATACGAGTGATTAATGACGCATTCGGCATCTACGGTGGTATTTTCCTTTCGAGAATCAGCATCATAGCAACAACAGCTCTAGGTCACTTTGCGTGTAGAAAGGATGGCTAGGCCGACAGCTGGCTGGGCCAGTAGCTGAAATATTTAAAAAATTGATTCATTAAGGTGGAAAGAAACCTAACGTCAGTGTTAGCTTACTATTGCAGAAAAGCGTCAAGGGATACACAGTATCGAGTTCATTCTGATTGACATGAGGAGAGCTGAATTTGAAGTCCATTCGAAATAGCTGAAATATTTAAAAAATTGATTCATTAAGGTGGAGAGAAACCTAACGTCAGTGTTAGCTTACTATTGCAGAAAAGCGTCAAGGGATACACAGTATCGAGTTCATTCTGATTGACATGAGGAGAGCTGAATTTGAAGTCCATTCGAAATAGCACTCAAGTAGGGACCTAGACTCCCTTGTAAATTCTTCGGAAAAGGGAGTCCTTTGCACCTGCCATTACACCAAACCGATCCCCACACGTTAAATATTTTGTGTTGCCGTTTTTCAATATCATTCCGATAGTCGATTTCTACCTCTAAAATGATTCTATGCTGCTTACAAATAATAAAAAATACGCTTAACTAGTTAATATTTAGTTGTCATTTAAGAGGCATAAATACAGTGTCATTCAATTTCCCCAATCTAAGGAAAAAAAATACCAATTCTATAGACAACGCACATAGCTACTAGAATCTGATGTAGGAATTAGCTCCATTTTACGTATGTGCTACCGTTTGCCATGAATAAAGCATTTTTGTGCAGGATAATGCCGCGTAGTTTTATCGAACTTGGAGTCGAGTGGAGATCCATTTGTGACGCCGAGGGATCGGTGGGATACCTATCCCATCGTCAGTGTTGAGTTAGTCTGCATGGGACGTCTATTTTGAAGGACCACTTGACGCCTGCACATTTATATATGACCTTCTTGCGATATCGCCTCGCGCAGACGTCCCGCATTGACACGGGTAACTTGTCAACTGGCAATTTCACTATCCTCTGTTAAATATATAAGTTGCCCTGAAATGGCTAGAGTTCTATCTTCATTAGACTCAATGCCAAGAGACCACGAGTCGTCTTACACTCGCAACAAGTTGCACACAAGGCCGCAGTTTTTGCTAGCCTATATCTCTTGCCTTGCCAACTTCGTAGTTCAATGGCCCCAGTGTGCCATTTTAACCACCTTTCGCCCGACCTTATTTCATTCCCCTCAGTTGCAGTTCAGTTTCGGAGGCTACTCTCTCATTATATTAACAACCATGTCTGACGTAAAACGTAGTGCAATGGCTTCATGAATATGTATTTATTCTGGGCTTCTGGAGCTGTGATTGACCATCTCCCTAAAAACACGCTATCGTGAACTTGATAACTGCTCATATGTGTTCTTCTATCTTCAAACTATTCTACGGAAAGAATTCGTGGCAAGTCAGTGGCCACGGTAGGGTTGGTTGCGTAATTTTAAACTGATGCGGCGAGTAAGTCTGCCATTAGTGAAAGTTATTGCATATAAAATGTCAAACCGCTCCACCTCATCTATAAAAGCTTTAATAAACTGCGGTCATCGTTTTCATTCCCGTTAGTGAAGAATAATTCGATTCAAAAGTACACTGATGGTCTTGGCCACACCAAATTTACTTTAGGACATATAAAATGAATCGGCCAAAGAGTGTTAAAAGGAAGGTGATCTGACCGCCTTAGTAGGCAAATGTTGCTCATTGCAGGGTCCGAACGATAGCAAGCTGTGAAAATTTTGCTCGTCGGGCTTCGAGGATAACAAAAAATCTGATGATTACAAAGCAAAATTTTAACTAAACTACCGATGATAAGTTTTTCTCCCTATTCATGTAGTGAAATCGATAATTTCGTTTTATTCCGATAGCATTCTGATTAATTTAGAAGTGTAATTTTAGAGAAACACGACATCCTTGATATTTCCGGCAAGGGTTTCGTCAATGACTTAAGTATCGATGAGCTAAATTTATCTGCATGAATAAAGTGAAAAATATTAATGGTAAACCATAGAAAATAGATAAAAATGCCATACCAAAAATTGCCTTCACCTTAGGCTTAATGTATTTTGATTAAGCGATGAGAGAGCTAGGCTTCTATTTATAATTTTTGTTTTACACGGGATTAAGATTTGACAGTTTCAGTGTCAACTACTATTCAGTTTATTGACGAAAGGTCGATTTGCAAAGTAAAATGGCGTCGTCAATCCAGATTAATTTTAAAGCAGATCCACCCTAATACTCCACAGGGACGCTAAAGTTGTGCCCATCCAACATGATGAAGTAATATTGGCCGCGTTGAGGTTATAGTTACAGAGTTTAGGTGAGCAGTTATGAACTCACTCAACTTGGATTACAATTTCAGTCCACACAAAACAAGTAGATTTGGTAAAAACGTTAAGCATAAATTAAGGCTTACCAGGCCCTTCTAAATACCTTCAATCGCATCCGGACCTAGAAGGGCATATGTACGTTTTCAGATTTTGTGACGACCAATGGGTTGTCTTTCTTTGAAACCTTTATACACTTTCTGGGCGACAGCCCTCTACCATGGCCTGAAAATAGCCAGAACAGAAGCGGCAAGCTACTCCTAAAGCTTTGAGAATGGTTACTGTCATACTGATCAGTGTATCACGTTGTTGCTGCTCTTCAAATAGGCTTCACATAAAATAAATAATGATTCACGGATTTTCCTCCTGGTGCAGCTCAGACAACGTATGATACATTCAAATGTTGCAAATCAACACTGTCAAGACGTGTGCCCAATTATAAAAATAACATTTTTTTTACAAATGCCTGATTTATTATTTTATACTAAAATTTTCATTGTTTAAATTTATTCTTGATTTTATGACAAATAAAAAATAATGCTTACGTAAACATTGCCGATGTAAATGTGACCGTGAGTCGGTTACATATCAGGATCGGTAAGCTTGCCTAAGCAACTGAGATACTGATTACATATACACTACTACATAAATAAGAATCGATTTTATATAATTTAAGGATTAAGACATGTAGTGTGCCACTGACAAGACAGTGACAACAAAATATAAATCGCTGACATTTTTGCATGGAAACGTGCGCAGGGATTGAAGAGGCAAAAGGTGAAATCAGATTACATGCACGGCGGCCCGCGCACCTTCGGTCCTTCTGCATGCCATGGCGAGAAGAGCGCCGCGCACGGCAGTAGCCCGAACAAAAGCATCTTTTTCCTTGCAAACGACTCCACATACGCAAAATGCAGTGATTTTTTGAACCAAAGACCTGTAACTCTGTGTTACCCCTTGGAGCGGTGTTTGTTTCCTCGAATTGGGGAAATTGAACGTCGCTACATTTATGCCTCAGGAGCGGCCTCTAAAGATTAACTAATGAGCCCCATTTGAATAATATATATCTTTTGGTTTTCTGCGGTATAATTACTTCTTTGAGCAACAGTTTCGCCATGCTATTCTTCCGGCTTCGTCCGGCTTTCTGAATCAACAATCACTAATAAATAAGCAGCCTTCGGCTACGTAACAGAATTAATTTATACTTGAATTTTGCATAAGTCTTTTCCACGGATAAGGGAGTCCATATTCATCCTCCCTGTTTAAGCTGTTAGGTCTTTTTTATATTTAAATGGCTTCCTTGATGACCCATGGATATTAGCTGCTTTCTTTACATAAAACTTTCGCCCTTTTCGCACACCGCAGAAAATCAAAATATATTTATTCAAATTAAAATAAACTGCGATAATCTACGAAAATATTCATTAGTGAGCCCAATTGTTTTAGAAATTCATTCTTTGCAGTAGCTTTTCAATGCGATGCCCCGGGATTCTATGAAATTGGCATGAGGCATGAATATTATTTCAATTCAAGAAAAAATCAAATTTCAACTAAACAATATGGCAATCTGCATATATTATACGCGATATGGAATAGCTGGAGAGAGAGAGAAAGTAAAATGCCATTGGTAATATGGGGATGTGCAGAAGAGCTGTATGCCAACGGGGCTTGCGACTGCATTCGGTAATTTGAAAGGCGGATAACGTTAAAAAGAATGTGGTGTTATCCATGATGAAGAGTGAAACAGTAGACCAATTTATTTCCAACCATTCATACTTAAATGGAAATTCCACTGTCAAATGTCGTCAAGTCAAACGGTTGAATATCAAGGTAGACTTGTCATTTTCAGGGAACAGAACCTTCGGAAAAGAGATATTTTCTGGAATCACTCTTGACCTAACTAATTCCGAGTGATGTACATCATGAATTTTTCTCGACCTCAGGCTTACGGATCGCGTTTCATATCCTCTTAGGCTTCTCAGTCCTTCCATGTCTCCTTCACTACTAAGTACCAGGGATACGAAAATCTAATTTTTGAGTACTCTTCACACATATTAATGATGAATCACAGTGTTTTTCAAAATTGGAATATCAATTAACCAATATTTTCCCCATGCTCAAGAAATGCAATGCTCACCAATTGATGAGGAAAAATAAGCAATACTACACAATCCGGAAGGACAGAGGCCTTGATCGACGTAGGTTACATACTCCGTGAGCAAATACGACTCAGTATTAGCATCAGAAATCTACCATAACCCTATTCAACAACTGCGAGAGAACATCCAAAATGCCATTACTATATCCCATATTGTATATATTACTTACCTCTCCAGTAATTGATGTCTTAGGACTCCATTCACGACGGCCTTAACGTCTAACCTTCCTCTGCCCCTCATATAAAACATTCATTATATGATATTCAAATGTGATTATGTATAGTAAGCGACGTGAGTTAATAATATTGTCCAAAAATTTATGTTTCATTCAACGCAACATGTCACAAAATATGTCTGTTTTGAAAGCTTACATTTGAGCCTAACAGAATGTATTATTTATTTTCATTGATTGAACTCTTTGGATAGAAAAATATAAAAAACTCTGGATGAAAAAATATAAAAAAAAGTGCAAGTTGATGAGTTCCTATATTGAGAATGACCACAGTCCATGCATCTTCCATTAATTTCATGGCCGACCAATTGTTTGTCAGCCGTATGGGGGGGGAATGGAAACTGTGGTTAAATGGAAAGTCCGCCCACCATATCTCGGGCATAAGAAGCCGAGTGATGGAGCTGCAGGCGGAGCTTCATCTCAGGTTCTCGTTTCGTTCCCCTCGAGTATCTCATTGGCGATCGTCTCCTATCCTGCCCTGGGAAGTTTCACGTCGCACTTTCACGTAGCACTTTCACGCTTTCACTTTCAAGTTTCACGCTTCACTGGTTACAAAACACCAACCGATCGACGGCACTCTAACGAGCGTAGGAAATAAGCGGTGAAACAAGAAAGATTCAATACTTAAAATTGACTGCTTCCCTGTAGACCACGTTTACATTTTTGTTCAATCATGTTTTCCAGCGGGGAAATTGCACGTATACACGTATAACCATCACTCCACTCCTTTTCGTGGTAGACAGAGTAAACACTGCACAATTTTCAGACCTGTATAATGGGCTCTGTTTAGTATTTTTCCCAGACTATCCTACCCTTGCATACCTTTTTGGTTTCAGTTATACTGATATACTTCATACATGCCCTTCTGATCTCGATGCTCCTTATAGTTCTAGACTTAAGAGTCGCGTCCACCTATTTTCCCCCTTCCCCACGCATCATTCTCCCACGTCACAAACCTGTTTCGTTATTCAACCCTCACCCGTTCTCTCGTCATTACCAAACCGACGAAGCACACCATACATGTCCGCTACCGGATCTTCCATTCCACATTCATTCATAAACCACTCAATCCTAACCCTGTGCATCCTGCTTCTACCGCATACACTTAGCAGAAACCCCATACCCACCTCAACTTATCCTACATTCATACTTATCCGGACATACTTAAGCTTTGCTATCACAAAATTTGAGTTATACGCAGAAAATGGTTGCTAATGAATTTTACCGTTACCCTTTTCTAAATTCCCTTAAAAATCCGTTACTAGAAAGGCTATCATTTCCCAAGCCTGGCTGGAATTATCACTAGTTTTTTAGAGGTCGCTCGGAATGTCGTTCTCGGAAGATGTGTTTTAATTCAAAGGGGGATTACATCGATCCGAAGTTTATACCATG
Source organism: Pyrrhosoma nymphula (assembly GCA_963573305.1). Classification (NCBI taxonomy): domain Eukaryota; kingdom Metazoa; phylum Arthropoda; class Insecta; order Odonata; family Coenagrionidae; genus Pyrrhosoma; species Pyrrhosoma nymphula. Next base: position 76,219,944 of record OY754332.1, on the reverse strand, counting down.
TTGGTTTTCTAAGAATGCAAACATTTGTAGCTAACGGTAATACATTGGGTAAATAATCACCACGGTGGTCTCAAATACTGCCTTGTATTGCAAAAAAACATTGGCCTCCTGCCGTGCTGGAGTTTATGGGCCTAATTCCCAAAGGCCCTCTCGTCCGAGAATTCAATCAATTGGCTTTCGATTTTAATTCGAGTCCCCTTCACTGACCTTGACTGATAGCCCGTCCCCCGTCCAGCTGGCTCTTCCAATGAATACCACGTCGTATGCAATTTAATGAAGTATTTAGAGCATTACATTATTTCCGTATCATAACAAAAGATTCATGTGAAAGTATATGCGTATTTAGTTGTGTATTTTTGTTGAGTGCAATATCTGTTTTTGAACTTTTATCGAGATTATAATTCTACGAATCCACCGGAAAATATGTGAATCGTAATAGTGTTGAAGCCAAAGTTGGGACGAATTCCGTTCTCGCTAGTTTGTTTTTATTTCAAAAGTTATCAACATGGAGTCTATATATTTTTATAGTTTTTTCATATCTTGGAAATCATTGCAACAACTGTTTCACCTTTTCCGAAAATAAACTAGCATATAAATCCCCGCTATCATGTGAGATCAAGTCCTTGGCATTAGAATGAACATTAGACATTCCGAGATCAATATCCAAGTAAACAAATATTATTATTACGCCTCCCCTCTGGCCTGGCCGATGAAACGGAATGTAATCATTTCGGAATATGCTGTATTATAGAATGCCCTTGTTTTGCAATAAATTTGACCATATTAATGCACCTGTTGCTTAGATGCATTATGTATAAAATTTTGGACGGCTTTTATTTTGAAATAGGACAACTGGATATTTCTTCCTTGTCATGGAAGTTGACATACTTATGGTTTTATGACGAATAGTGTAAAAGAGAATTCAATTTTTACGTATGTTGTGCTAAGTAGTCGACTCTTTATAAAAAGATGTTCTTAACTCGCCAGAGAAACTAACATTAGAACATAGGAGATGCATTGTCTGTTTTCGTTTTGGTATATACTATCCGCTCATGATCTGACTTAACGGAGAAAAAGCCATTTTGTATTTCACTAAGTAATCTTCCGTTTAAGACAAAGCAACACATTGCAGTGTTTCACCAAAAGCATTTACTTATTCCGTATAAAGTGAAATGAATCTGATGCCTGGGAAGTTTTACTACACACGCTAGTCCCCTAGTTAGTAGACAGCATTACAAAATAAAAAGAACTGGAAGTAAAACGGATTGAAAATTAGGAATGAACTCATTTCTAAGAGATATTACTGTATATCTAGTTTCCCGAACGCTTTCCTTCTTATAACGCACAGCGAGAGAACCCGATTGCAAAGTAAACAACAAAGTTTCTCGCGCAAAAAATAGTAAAACACAATGTTCAGAGAATCGTTCAGAACCCCTTCTGTATTTTTCCATTATATTGTAGACTAAAAGAACGGTTCGTCAAACTCAAAACATGATTCTTCTACGTGATTCATGAAAAATTCAATTCATGAAACGACCAACCTTCAGAGTTAAATCGGGAGAAAAAGCCACACATCCGAGAATCGCGAGTGTATCAAGATTATTTTAAAATCTTCAGTCTCTCTTTGAATCTAGAAGAGTCGAAAAACCTATGCGCCTAGCATGACGAAGCTTACAAACCACTGACAGAAAATAGGCATATTCTACGTCTGAGACTACCTTGCGGCCGTTTTTTTCTATTTGAATCGCTGTTCGGGAAGGAATACATCCCGGTAGCTAGTTTTCTTTATGGATCATTTAATACACCATTTTGACGTTCTTTAGTGATATTTAATAGTATACATTTGCATACTATTAAATAACTCTAAAGAGTTTTAGTTCATTTAATAAGTTAAATTAGAGACGATAGTCGTATTTACGAAACCTTACATCTTCAGGTCTAAATGGGAATCAGAATCACTCGAAAAAAGTTTGGAATAAATCTTTCAGTAAAAGACGTTTATCCTTTTACATCAAGGTTTGCAGCTACCTCTGATGGTTTCAGGAAATACACACTACAGAGTAAAATCAGAGTGGATGAGTACATTGAGTTTCCATGTGGAATGTAAAAGAATAATAACTGAGTAAAATTCCCAGTAAAGGACTGCTATTTCATTTCTACAAAGGAATTAATTGAGAATCATAGAAATGCGTATTTCTAAATTTTTATAGAATTTTTAAATTTTGTTATTTTTTCTTGATTGTTTTCTTTTTTAATTTCTTGAAATACAATTTTTTTCGAATGAATACACCACTTGAAAATAGACAAGGAGATCTTATCGCAAATTCAAATAGAAGAGGGCTAATGACTATTTTTTGATTGAAAGAAATAAAAAACCAACGTGTTTAATTTGTTTTTATATGAATTTGGTCAACAAGGTCATAACATCAAAAGGCATTATGCAACTGAACACACTATTTATGCTAAAGTTTTGGGTAGGGAAAGGATTAACGAATTAAAAATTATAAAAAGATTTAACTCAACAAACGACATTGTTTTCGGAAAAGGCACAAGAGTTAGGAGCTGCAGCGAAAGTAAGCTAAATTGTTGCTTCTAAAATAAAAGTTTATTTGCTTAAGGCTGTATGGAAAATTTGCTAAAGGCTGTGAAAATAATACGCCCTGAAAATAGATAGAAATTTCAAAACATAAGGTTATTGTAACAGGCAGTAACGAGAAGCATAGATGGAATGTCAGGCAACAAAAAAGTCTTAAATAAAACAATTCTGAATTTTTTTATAATTAGTTAGCTTTCGAAGAAAGTACTGATTTAATTGATACAGCTAAATTATATATTTTTATCGGAGGAATAGAAAGAGATTTTTATATAACAGAAGAACTGTTATCACTTACACAACCTAAAGCATCGGGGGAAAAATGTTAGAAGATAAAAGAAGGTATATTGAAATACAAACTTGAATACCAAAACTAATGTAAACAGTCACAGATGGCGCCAGATATATGATTGGGAAAGACAGGGGAGCTTTGGAAACTGAAAAACGATATTGGTGAAATTATTTACTCAGAAAAAAATTTTCATTGCGTAATTTTTCAAGAGAGTCCAAGGCAGTTGCTTGTGATAATGCGATTAAAGTTACTGTAAAATGTATTAACGAAATTAAATAACATTTCTCACTAAGCCATTGCGTATACAGGGAACTTCTGAAAGACATCGAATTTGAGTATTCAGATTTGACTTGTTATTGCGTACTTGGATGGCTGTCAAACGGATAAATCTGAATAAGATTTTATGAATTGGATAAAGAGGTGAACGGTTCATGGATCTTCAAGTAAAACCAGTTCCGGAGTTGATAGTGATGAAAAGTGATTCGGTGATTTGGAAGTTTTAGTTGATATTACTGTATTTGAATGAATTAAACACAAAAATGCAGAAAGAAAGCCAAGTAGTAACCGAACTATAAGCAGCAGTGCGTGCATTAAAAAACTAACTACTAATGTGGGAAACCCAAATTAGTAATTAGAATTCCTTCAATGTTTAGCCAATGTTTAGCAGTTTATACAACTTAACATTTGAAAAAAAAAAGAAATTTATCGATTTAAAAAAAAATCATGGAGAGTTTGAAAAGAAATTGTCGATTTTGGCCGCAAAAATACATTTTTAAAAATTGTTTTCATCTCCGTTCAATTTCCCTGATATAATAAAATTTCCGGAAATATATCAAACGGAAATATGGGAAATTGGATTTGAAGAGGAAATTTCTAGAATATTCTCAACTCGAATTTTATAAAACTTTGAATCAAAATGAATATCCACAGTTGATAGAAAACGTATTGAAGATTCAAACGAAAAAGATCGACTAACCAACGTCTGGTCGTCCACGAATCTAACCGACTTTATTACCTAGCTTCCTACTTTCAATCAAACCCTGCTAATTTGACGCTGATTGGTCCCTCGGAGAAATCGTGAAACATTTAATGATACACCTTTTGCATCCTTTAGAATAGTGAAAAAATCGACAAGAGAAGTTGTAAAATATTTTGCTGAAGTGGGATAGATAAAAAATTATTAACCTTGTTCATTTTTTATTCGTAAGGATTCCCATGAAATGTAAATTACATAGCCTTTATATTATGTTGGTACAGAGGTATAATCAAAACGCATCGGAGGTCGATCATTTATTGTAAGCTACTTCAGAATCCCTATTGCAGCTCATTTCCAATGGCCAATATTTTATTTCACCCGAGAGTGATTCTAATGTCACACCAGTAATAACATTGAACCATTTCTGGAATGCGATAATAGCACTGACCACGATCTATATACTCATTTTTAATTATTTGCATTTTGACATTACATTTTTTGCATTTAGGAACTAATTGAGCATTTCTGGAATCATTTTAAATGGTGTTCACTTTTTTCATGGTCCTTAGTTTTATGCAGTCTTTTAAATAGTAAACCGAGAACGATAATCAATACATCATTCTATCTTGTAGTTTGATTCCGAGGACCTTAGAAGAATAAATGTAACGATTCAAATTTAAGGTATTTAACACGAAGACATGGCGCTTAATGCGTGTCTGGTAATGTTGTAGCCTCATAATACTCACATTGATATAAAGATATAAGTAAGAATCATCTTCAAAAATTCACAATATACAAGCCAATTCAGGGGTGTGTGACCGGGAGTGGGTTTTCACCAACATGCATTATCCTATATCCTACTAAAGTTAATGAAATGACGCCTATCGATGTATTCGCCAACTCCTGTGAATAGATGTTACAAAGTAAAATTCCACCAAAATGCACAGTACTATAAGTATGTCATCAATACTGTGTGAACAATAAGTATTAATGTATTTAACAACAACATAAATGTACAGAGTAACAAGAGTCACACAGAAAGCATGAAAGACGTACTGTTAATACTACGTAGCAAAATAAGAAAAATAATTAAAGAGCAAATCGAATAATTAGCTACACTACCCATCGACAAACCTAGTCTAGGTGTCTAAGGTCTAAAAGGTCTAGGTGGCGGAAATTATGGTATTTTTTATTAGTGGGAAAAAACTGTACGTTCTGCAGTCTATTACCCTAATAAAAAGAAAATATTGATCATCACAAGAATTTCGCATACAAAGAGCTTCGTAGGGTTGACCTAACTATTCAGACTCTCCATCAAAATTTATGAAAAACTCACAACATTACGTAAAGAACACAGAAGTAGCTCATAAGAAGAACTATAACGAAAGGAAACTGTTTTCAAGTTATTTCCTGAAAGGCTGACAGCATTATACTGAAAATGTTCTATTGTTCACTCAACAACGCACTGGAAATGACTCTGATTCATCGAAAACCGCAGCTCAAATGACAATAACTGAGGGGTGGGAAGTACACCGGTTCCCTAATTTTGGAGAAACAAAACTGAATCATCCATCATAAAGGGTGTTTTATATTCAATGAGGAAGCTCAAACCTTTAAAATTTTACTTTGCTCTGGAATTACGTTCTGGTATTCATACCCTTCGAGGCAGTTCGCTACACAGAGCTTCGACAACAGACACCACAACTTTGGTTCGATGAACTTCACTTCTCTCAGGCACCTTGGGCCCCCTTCTCCTTGCCCAAGTAAATCTTAAAACAATTTATATTTTTGGTGCGTTGCTCACGTAGAGAATTTAATTATTTGCAAATCTGATTAACTTCTAATAAAACTCGAAATTAAACGAATACGTGGTATAACATGTCTCCTATTGCAAAGCCGACTGCTTTGAGGGACGTGTTGACATGATTTAAACATCGAAACCCGAGAAGGACCGCATAAAAATGTGAAATTAATAGACAATCAAAGCAGCAACGGTCAAAAACAAGAAATCGAAATTAAATACTAGAAAAAGAAACTGAGGACATTTTTATCTTAAGTCTTATTTCTTGGCCATGCAGAACTTTATTTGCGGTTCTGAAATCATTAATAATTAATTTTATTTTAAGTTTGATCACATTAAAATAGTCTTTATTACATAATACCTTACGTAACAATTAATATATACCAGTTGCAGGCAGTCATCAGCCAGAAAAGTATTTCGTTAAAAGGAAATGCATTCATCCATAACTGTATGAATAATGAAAGTTAAATTCGATTCAAATGATAAAGATGCAGCATGAATAAGAACTGGAATTTATTCAACATATACATGATGAGATACATACAATGCAATTTTTAACCACCAAATTTCGACGTATTAACAATACACTGCTGATATAATTACAATCTGAAGAGAAAAAAACATCTATAGAATTGTAACATTCACCAGAATTAGACGTCGTCGAATGCCGCGCCCTCGAGTATTCTTTCCCGGGAAGCTGTCAATGCCCCTCTGAGTGCTCGGCGGGAAGGGTCAAGACGAAGAGCGAAAGGTGTATTTCGGGAACCCGCGGCCCGAGGGCGCTGCCTCCGCCCGCTGCCGCCGCGTGGCGAGCGTGCGTAGCCGGAGGCAGCATGGCGGCGAGACGCACCCGGCCTGGTGGTCGTCATTCATGCGGCTGTCCCGGCGTCCGCCCCCACGGATCGATGTCTCGATTCAAGGGGATGTCGTGTGCCGAGAGGCGACACGTCCCCGCTCTAGAGCCGCCCCATGTGCTCGGAGTGCTGCTCCATTGCAAGCGGCGAGAGAAGGTGCCTCTCAGGGCTCATGGTATCCCTCCGTTCAATCTGGGATGCGGCCATGCACCCTGAAGTCACATGGAAATGGATGGATCTGAGGGGAAAAAAGAAATATCATTGGTAGATAGGGTCCTGCGCTTGTAAAAATCAAAGAGAATTTTCAATCAATTTCATTTTAATCTAGTTAAATGAAAAACTTTTGTTTAAATAATTTATATTCACCAGTAGATTAACTAGTAATAAGTGGCAGATTGATAAGGCAGCATTTTTATTTTTAATGCAATCTAATGGAGACTTTTGCAGCGTTGCTCGAATGAGAATATTGAGTATTCCGGGGATTCTAAGTTGTCAGGGTTTCCTTACCGACTTCTCGGGTATATTACTGCTTCAGTCTTCAGGTCTAAAATCTATTTCAATTAGGTTTGAATTGATTACGCACAAGGTAGGTATGTATTTTTTTCCAGCGTGATTCGCTTATGGGACCATGATGCCAGTGTACCGTAGGTTTGGACAGGAGATAATGGCTCGCTGAGGCAGAGCTAATCAGTCGAAATATCAAGGGTTTCGGTTTCAAATGAACGCGAAGATATCCCCGTTCCATAACTTTTTGAAGTCATTAGGCACCCTCCTCCAGGGCTTCCCATTTAAACCCTTATTGGATTTGGTAACGCTAACACTACTAAGGGTGAATAACGGTTAACATGGTGGAACAAACAGACTTGTGTTCAAACATATCCTCAATTACCATAGTGAAGTGCCTGGTAAGCTCTCGTGGCTAGTAAAGAAATAGAAAAGAGGCGTAAAAGATATATAAATAAATTATAAAATTATAATTACATGTCTTGAAAAAAAATGTCTATATTTGAGCGTGTTGTTTTGGGGCCCATTCTATTTCATTAATCATAAGTATAAACAAACCGAGTTCCTAGAGCTCTCAAGAAATCAAAAGCATGCAAGGGCAACGCACATGTCGCTCAGAATAAACGTCGCGTATATGTTCTGTACGCTGCTTCCCTTTGTGTGCTCTGCTAGATACAGCTCTCGCGAAAGTTTATGGCGTTCGGATGCGCGGCGTTTGTGTTGTCAGTGTCATACAAATTCCATTTTTTGAAATGCACTAATGCATGGCACAAATGCCATGTCTTCGCTTTCCCCTACGTCGCTTTTCCCTACCCCTTCCACCAAACTTAACCCCTCCACGACGCCTTCTTCTACGCATCCGAACGCCATAAGCTTTCGCGACAGCTGTACATCAACTGCGCATGTTTCGCCAAGAGACTTCAACTCGAACGGGGGTTATCGAAGGACAGGACTTCGCGCTGCGTAGGCTTATGCCACCAGGGAGTTTCCCGAGTTGATAGTCGGCGAGTTAAACGACAGAGTGATGTGATCCTCCACGCTTTGACAAAATGCCAAGTTGTTTTTTAAAAACATATTTTCCAATTTTTCTGCAGGATAAAAGAATGATTTTCACTACCAAAATGCCGATTCGAGGAATTAAATGTGAGTGACTCAGAATAACTAATAACTTAACAAATAAAAATAAATAATTAAATAAACATACCTTCATTTCTCTGGTTAGGCTCTTAGTATTTTTGCTTATGGATCTATTTCACTAAATGAAATATATTTCAGCTTGATGTCAGTAATATATGTGCTCGAAATGTTCAGCCTATATGATGACTCTACACTCCAAACGTCCGTTAAAATTGGTAGTTTAAAAGCAAATACAATTGTAAGAAAGACTTATCCAAAACTAAAACGAAAAATTGATTATAAAACCTATAACTACCTAAAACGATCGTTAATTTATTACTCCCAACGTGGGAATATCATACAAATTAAGGTCAGTAAAAGATATGGCTGGATAATAACAGAAAAATGCAATTATGTCCCACTCCTGCCATAGTTTACTTTCTGTTGCAATTCTTTTATTTATCGTAGCGCACTATTTCATAACATTACACTGCTACCTTTAGGGACTTCCTAAGTCTACACAAATCCTACTAACGTGACACTTGGGAGCACTCAAGCTATGGCATAAATGAATCTCTGTGTAGGTGACTCAAATATAAAAATTAATAATTGCAGCGTGCATCAGCAAGGGTATTTACAAGAACGTTAATAACAACCACACATTACATTAATTGGGTCATCATTCGTTAACGGCTGTTTCTAAAAGGAAACAGCTGACATGTAGCCGAAGAACAAGTTTAGGTGATGGAATACTTTTTGAAAAGAGGGCTGTGTTGAATGCCTTTTTGAAATCAACAAAAGAAACAAAAGCGTACCGATACTAATCTAGGTTTCCTTCTTTAATTGATATCACACCCTAAATTACATCCCAGGATGCCCTACCTTTTCTGAACTCGAAATGATCGTTGCCAATAAATATAACTGTTTCAGGCTGGATATGGTGGAAGTTCTCGATATAATGAATAAAAAGACTTGGTAATTTTCCACAGATTTATGTCTTTGGCACGACGCGTTTCACCACACTGTGCCACATGATTATGCCACAGTGTGGTGAAACGCGTCTTGCCAAAGAAATAAATCTGTGGAGGTTTACCAAGTGTTTTTATTCATTATAATCTTTGCCAAATTCGACGTACTCTATTTCTCCAACCATGTTTTGATGGATGGTAGCTGTGCCACGTGAAACATTAAAATAAATGAAATATTGCCATTGCATTCTAATAGCCTTCGCTTATATTCTTTTAGAAATGAAGAGCGGGACTGTTTTCATGAAGTACTGCGGCTGAACTCTTTCCTCAGAGATCCTCTGGATTTAAAAAAACATTCACTTTCTCGGTTTCCCTCCTCTCTAAAGCAAAATTCATTTATGATGAAGTGATATATTTCAGTCTTTCAGTTTTATTCACCATATAAATATTGTTATCAAAATATAAAAGTGTTTGTCCAATGAGTCGTCATAAGTAGTTATATTGTTAACTATTTCTTATTGAGGAGCAGCGCAAAGCAGCATCTCACTTCAGGCTCCGTCTGCCCCGAGATAACCATGTAATAAATGATACCTGAATTATATTTTCATAATATTTTCAATGAATATGTGATAAATCTTCAGAAACATTTGTTCCCTTAAGGAAAAACAGCTTCATCGATTGAATAAGAGTTCCAGTAGAGCTTCATTATATCCCAGGGAGATTAAAAAATGAAAAAGCTAATAAGTAGCTACCCATATTTTTTTAAAATATTGCAGCTCGTTTTCTTAAGTTAATAATTGTAAATTTGAAAATAAAAATATTAGTTTAAATAATAGAAAATAAAAGTCAACATTTTCCAAATTTGATCAATTTCTTTTATTCGGGTTTTTCCCGCGTTGATTCATTTTAATGGACAATAGTTTCGCTTGCGTTGCAACTAGCGTCGTCAGGTCCTGACACTAGCTGTAACGCAAGCGAAAATATTGTCCATAAAAATGAATCAAAACGGGAAAAACCCGAATAAAAGGAATTCATCAAATCACCGCGGAAGCCTCCTTACCATTTTACAAATTTGTCATCCTAACTACTATCAATGGATGACTAAAATTATATATTAATAATATTGCAAAGTATTCTCAGTTATTGGTACTGAGAAATACGGAAGAAAATATGTTGGAAGATAACACGAGTGACCGGGGTTACAGCCGTGGCCCCTCTTCAATTTGAGCAAAAACACACCTTAAGTGCAATTTCTTTTGTTATTTGGGTGACTCAACTCCAAAAAAAAGGTGCTGCAATTCAGTACTTTTCTTACCTTACTTATTTCTAAATGTTATCGCTACATTTTATCTTTTAGAGTTAGCGTTCTTAAGGAATAATCATGGAGGAAAGATTTTGGTCTTATGAAGACGTCACTTGGAGACTTTTTTCAAATCATTCTACGCAAAAATGTCGACGTTTTCTTAATATTCCAACGATATGTGAATCTTCATTCTGACTGTAAAAATAAACAGTGTTGAGCTCTTTATATTTGTTCTTGCACATTATTTCTGCTTCTTGTCATTTCTTTACTTCCAATCTTTTTTCAACGCATGTAAAAACTATCACCTCTGAGCTGGAAGGTGGGCAAAAAATATACTGATACGAATAAAGCATGATCCTAGCATAATCGATGGGAGCTAATTGAATGAGTTCCCGGCTTCGGGAATTCTAGGCACATTCATTCAGTCTCCTAAATATGCAATGCCAAGGGAAATAAGCAGGAAAAATGTTTGACTTGATTGATCACCTTCTACATACTCCTTTCAGTTTCATTCTTTTTCGTTTTCATTATGAATGTATTACCTTCATGGCTGAGCACGGGCTAAAAGTGGCAGCAAATCACCTACCACCTCTCTCGCAGGTAAGAAAAATGGTAAGTAGAGTCTTGCAGGAAGGAAACCTGCAGCCAAGCAAATCGATTTTGGAGCAGTTCATTTAAACTGGGGAAGAAGACTTTTCCTGGTAGTCAATAAGAAGTCAATAACCTGGTACTTAATCCGGCCGACGGGTTTTGTATAATTTTTGTAGGTTTTACTTTATTAATTAAATAATCCGTTATTCCTACAACAACAGCTTATCACTGAATATTAACGTTAGCTGATGATATACTGATTTATAATCGGAAAGATACGAAGGAAAGCCATTATAATCGGATCTATGACAATGAAACTAACTTAGTTCAAGGATTGCCTTGCTATTCGTAGCAAGGAGTCATCATTCCGCTGGTGCACGCCATTAACGTTTCCCTCCGTGCACTGGCATATGTACTAGTAGGCAGAGAAATGCAAGGGTAGTGGATTCAACTGACTTGAGAAATGGGCGATTGGGACATTTTCTCTCGCTCCCTGAAGAACAAACGATAGCAATTTATTCGATGGCATCCAAATAACACGGAATCGTGCGGTCGATTATTCGATGTTACGCGTGTATTACTTTTTGTAATTTAGAGCACCACAGTTGGAGTAGGTACTTTATCCTCTGTGAACCGTGCGGTTTCTCATATTTTTGTCACATTAATGAATAAGTACGTAACTTCCAAAGTGCATTGAGTACACACTTCATGTTTGGAATGCGTGTATGAAATGATTTTATATTGACTCTATTAGTTTGAACGTTAATTATGAAGCATTGTAACCGCAATCAAAAGTGTGAATTTTCACGCTTCTAAAGAAATAATAAATTACAAATGAGATGAAATTATCCAATCACATTCAGTGAGCACCCCCCATTTGGAAATAATGATCTAGCTTAATTGTTTTTGTCAACGAATTACGAATAACAATCATGCCAAACTCACCCTTTAATTCCTATACTGTTTCGTCATCTAGGTCAGAATTAATTATTGACTATATGTATCAAATAATAGGTAGCCTCATAGGCATGAAGCAAAGAGTTGTGCTGGCCAAGGAGGTATGGATGGGTTATTGCTACATTTCAAGAAAGCATTTGCGAAGGTTCCTAAAAAAATCTAATATTCAAATTACAATCATGTAGGGTGAACGAAAAGTAACGTTTAAATACGTGATTTTCTAACTGACCGCTAACAAAGTAGTCATCGATGGCGTCAACATGGTTATAGTGACATCCGGCGTCCCGCAATGAAGCTTTATCAGGCCCCTGTTATTCTTAGTTTATATAAACGACATAAACTCTAGAGTTAGTAGTAAAATTCGACTGTTTGCAGATGGTAACACTATCTACAAAAAATTGCAACAAGTACTGAATTAGAAGTTCTCTCATCGGACCTAAACAACGTAAACTCGAGGTATCTTGAGTAGGGGCTCAAATTTGGCCGTAGTAAATGCGTTTCAGTATGCACCTTACGAAAGATATCACACCAACGCTATATCTTTAAAGTAGAAGAGGTAAATACTAAGGAGTCAGATGAAATCAAATACCTGGGCTTTTGACTTCAGACCTAGAACACTTGTGGTGCTGCGTTGAATAAACTAGGTTTTGTCAAGCAAATAGAAGGAAGAGTCTCCCATAAAAACGTGAAAGAAAAATGCTACTTTGCTCTAGTTAGGTTACATCTCTAATTCGTCGCGAGCATTTGGGACCCTGCATAGAAAGATTCTATTCGCGAAGTAAATAAAGCAAAAATCACAGCCGCATGCTTCGTAAAATCTGTAACGATCAAATAAAAAGTGCCACATAGTTGATGGAAGGACTAGGTTGGGAGCCGTTAGAGACTCGGAGGCTCCGCGCCAGGCTTAAATTACGTGAAAAATTAAGATGAGATGATTTACCGTACGGTGCAAAGGATATTATTTTGACGTTGATATCTGGTACTAAACGTAGTGACAAAATAGAAAGATACACTGCCCAAATGATGGCTACAGACATTGCTTCTTACCAAACACCGTTAGTGGTTATAATAAAAACTGTGATGCTAACGTATGATACGTTTTTAACATACAATTCCCCTCTGTCCTCTCATCCATACGTTTCTCTATTCCCTCCACTTCCATGGCTGGTGTCGTAACATCCCCTGCCTAACGAGTCTCAGGGTGGTGTGAGTAACGTTCTTTGCTTTCGCGCTGTTGCGACCACTGATTATACTTTGTTTTGTTTTTATTTTGACTGCCGTGTAAGTCACCGCTGTTCTGGAGGGGAGAGTTTTTCTGAAGGTCTGTCGAGTGGACGCGTGGATGTTTCAATCAAGTCAGATGAAGCCTACGGTTCGGAGCTGGACCATGGGCCGTTCTGTTTGTGCTTTAGGAGACTAATTTTTTAAAGGGTTATGCGCTCGTCACGATACCCAGCTTGGAGTTAGTCCCCGTCTCTGCCTTGTCCACAATACCCCCATACCTCTTCCCTAAACCTATCTTTTCCCCTTTTCCTATCCCTACCGATTCCCAGTGATGAAGAGGTGATCGGGTCATAGTGTATATGACTGTCGCCACGTAAGCTGAGGGAATTACTTACCTGCTTAATACGTTCTACCCTTCCCCTTAAACACCTATTCCTCATCTTCAGAGTGCGAATGGAAGCGTCCCTGCCTCTCACCTTCCTCGCACTAGCACCCAAGAACTAGCGTTGCTAGCCTCACGGACTCACGACCCACAGCTGTCCCGGGGCGAAAACGTCACGTTTTGGCGCCCGTAACGTGGGACAAGTCGTAAGGTTTTAGTAATTTTCTTTGTCCACGAGGTGGGTTACGTTCTCCTTGTAAGTTTAGGGCCAGTGTCGTTTTGTTCGTCTCCCATTTGTGTGCACCTTTCCATGATCCTCCTTAGCCAGTAGTACTAATCCCGATGGACTCCGGTAACAGAATATTAGAACATTTGCCTCCCTTTCCCTTTGTTCTTAGCAATGGACGGTAAGAAGGGACCTCGTGGATAAATGATTTGACGAAGACTGAAGCTATCTCGTATTGTAAGTACAAGATTCGGTCTACCCTCGGTGGGAACTTAAGACCAGTTACGTAGTGTGCTGCGCGAGTACTGTTAGAATTTACCGGTGGAAGGTCCTTCTGTGGCGTCTTCCCCCAAGGAAGAAAGCACATTAAATTTTGTGCCACGTCGTCTAGTAGAGGCAACTGTTATTGAACGATCGAGATTATGTACTGTGGATTTGTGTGGATCTGTGTGGAAATTAGCCCCGGGAAAGGCGCTTGCCTTCAACGGGGATGTAGCAGAAAGTATTGCCTCGTTTATAGAAGCACGTAAACAATTCCAAGTATTTAACTGAGACACCGATGCAGATATGCTGCGTCTCACTCCTGAGATGTTAAAAGGGAAAGCCTGAAAGTAGTTTCGAGTAAACAGGGAATCTTTTATCTAATTTTTTGTTCTCGAGGATAGGCTCCGCGAAGCCTTGCCGCCGGCGGATTACGATATGCGGGTGAGAATGGACATTTTTGTGCGTACGAAGGGCATGGGTGAAAGAATAAACGAATTCCTTACTTGCATGTTTGCAATGGACTGGCAGTTAAGGTGACTGATTCCCGAGAACGACCTGGTCGAATTGGCTCACAGAAATTTGCTTCCGGATTACCTCAGTTAAAATCTATCAAACACTTTTTCTAGCGTGGGAGAATTCCTACTTTTTGGTCGTGCAGTAAAGGAGCAGATATCGAGGAAGGAAGCTCATAGGCCTTCCACACTATCTGATATGGCTGATACTGACAATGAGTTTGAGTTCACGCGAGAGAAAATTGCTAAATGCGATTCTGTATTGGTTCTAGCGCCCAGGGACCAACCCCGCCGCTAAATGTTGGAGTAACGACTCGGTTGGTCATTTTTTCGCAATTGTAAAAAGATCCTGTTCATAGTCTGTCACCGCTGCGGAAAAAAGGGGAGGGTAATTATGACTTGCGAGTGTTCGAGAAACGAAGGGGCGACCACCTAAACCTAGGCCGAGGGCGTCGTGGCGGCCGGTATAAGCCGGTGGGCCTGGATAATAGCAGGAAAAATTTATTAAAAGCTGTAGGAGATTTTATGCGTGAGTCACCCGGTGTACTTCATCTGTGAGCGAATTTTCGTAGATGTTGAAATTTATGGCAGAAAATGGGACGCGTTATACGATACCTGAGACACGCTGTCGGTCATAAACGTCTCTGTAGAGGAAAAGGCTATGCGATCGAAATGTTCAATTACCCACAAGTGTTGCACAGCTCGAGAAGGCGGACGGCCGACGGACCTCGGTCTCCAAGGCCGTTACTCTTCCTGTGCAGCTGGAGGAGAAAGTTATAGTGGTTCGTTTTGACGTACTCACGGCGAAGCCTTCTTTTTTGGTACATATTAGGAATGGATTTTTTGAGAGGCATCGGCACGAGGCTAGATTTTTCTGATCGTTCCCTTAAAACAGGCAGCGGAACCAGAATAACGGGGCTAGTAGTAACATGATCACCCGACGAAATCAATCTTTGGGATGGAAGAAGTGCATTCCGAAAACAACCTCACGCCCGTGGAAACTAGTACCCTCATACGTTTTTTAGATTGAGAGCTGATATTTTTTGATTGTGTCCCGGGAGGCACTAATATTTTAAAGCATAAGATCAAAAAACAAAACGACATCCCGGTTAAAAAAATATACTACCCCGCATCACCAGTTATCCAGGCTATGA
Source organism: Pyrrhosoma nymphula (assembly GCA_963573305.1). Lineage (NCBI taxonomy): Eukaryota > Metazoa > Arthropoda > Insecta > Odonata > Coenagrionidae > Pyrrhosoma > Pyrrhosoma nymphula. Next base: position 76,204,227 of record OY754332.1, on the reverse strand, counting down.
TCAATGCTCACGTTGTCAATATTTTCGCAAATATAATAACAGAATAGTCAAACGGCTCTTGGCCTTACCCACCCTTTTAGTACTTAAAAAGGATGGCTCAAAAAGGTTCGTCGTCGTCTTGCCGAAGATAAATTGCGTGACTATGAAGGATGTCAATTCTTTGCCTTATATTTCGAGTAATTTAGATAAATTCAGGACTGGAAAATACGGTTCCACTTTGGACTTTGAAAAAGGGTACTGGCATGTCCGGTTAGATGAAGAGAGTAAAGATATCACCGGATTTACGGTTCCCGGGTGGGGATTATTCCATTTCAGGGTAATACCCTTTGGTCTGCACAGCGCTGGTGCCACGTTCTAACACCTTTTGGAGAAAGTTAACGGGATAGAGTTAGAGCCTCACGCGTTCGTTTATTTAGACGATATCGCGGTGGTCAGCTTTAAGTTTTAGAAATATTTGAGCCGTTTGCGGTAAGTCTTCAAACGCCTTTGTAGAGCTGGCTTGAAAATAAATACTGATAAGTGCCAATTCCAAAAGTCACGTCTAAAATATTTGCCCTTGCATGCCCTTGCGATAGGACAAATAGGTCGCGCAAAACGATGATATCGATTAATTGCGAAAAGTCCCAGCACAAATGGGATGAATTTATTACTGATCTAATGTTTGCATCGAGGACTGCGGTCTCAGAAACCACAGGTTGTTCCCCCGCAGAGCTAAACCTTGGTAGAAAACTGAGAAAACCGGACGATCTATATCGTAAATGCGAGTTCTGCGAGACCGCGGAATAGGACCCTCGTGGCTTTGCGAATACGTTGGGGCAGACCTTAAAAAGAATGGAGGTAAGGGCCACTAAGGCTCAAAGGAGAACATCCGAGCGCCAAGCTTTTGTAAAATTGTGTTGTCGAGTTGTAAAATTTGCGCCGACGCGAGGTAGGTACTATGGGGGAAAAAAGTTTCCCAACAAACGGAGCGTCACCACTATCGCTCTCGGGGGAAAATCGCTTTCCTTTCTGATGGCATGTTATTCTTAGGTCTCGGCCACGACGAGGAAAATTCAAACACAGTAAGGTGATGGACTAATCGTCCGAATCGGTGACGGATTCCCGGCTGCTCGCATGACCCGAGTGGGTTTCGCGCTGGTCCCAAGAACGGAGGTTCATTAGATAACCTTGAATAGATTTGAAACGTTTCTTTGAATTCTCTCGTACGGCTCAACTAAAACCAGGTAGTGATAAAGGAAAGACCACAGGAAGCATATCGCTAAAAGACGAATGGCAGTTGATCGGTAGGTTATGTGGACTGTGGATTTGAAAGCATTTGCTTTTGAAGACACTATTTCTCTGTGATAACTTCCAGGGATATTCAAAACATTCCATTAAGTCCAGGAGAGAGGGGATAAATCGATGAGACAGTTGAGGTAGTCTCAACTTCGCTCAAATATCGAGGGCAATGGATTGGAATAGAAAGACAGTATATTGCTGGCTAAAATGCTAGAGGGAGGGGATGAGATGATGACAATACGACAAAGAAGCGAAGACCAAGATGCACGTCTCGAGATGATGATGGCAGCATTCGTTAGCATCCTACTGACAACTCTCTTACTATTGGCGGGGTGGCCGTGATAAAGAGGACATTAAACTTAAAAGCACCTGTATGATTAGAAACCGCCTCCATGAAGCCGGTATGAGAAGTTCCAGTCCAGTAAGAAAGCCAGAAATTAGCGAAACTAATTAAACGGCGAGGTTAGAATTCGGTCATTCGTAACGGGATCATATTAGAATATCGTAACTTTCATCAATTATTAAACATTAGAAGTGTTGATTATGGACATATTTAGCTATTGAGAACATGCAATTGTTGGTAAATATAACTTTATTAATTGATAGTACTTTTTATAACATTTACTTATTTAGAAAAAAAGTTATATTTCTCCTGTTTGTCACGTATCACCCAAAAAACAACTAGGAAAAATAGATCTGGGCATAAATTTCTGCGTTTTTGGAGAGCTATTTCTGCAGTCGGGCCGGGGTTGCTGTTGAGAACACCACCTAGAGTGACGTCTAAGGATTACCTACGCCTGAATCTTTCGTATTTTCATCACTTCCTTACATAAACGACGTAGTACCATAATGCGAAGAAATAACATATGTTCAGGACACCTGTCTCATCCACAGTGCGCGAAACTCAGGATATTTTTCGTACAGTACAGCGTAACCCTTCCCTCCAAACTCATAGTACCTGAATCCAATACAAAATATTTGCGACTTAATGGTCAAGGAATGGCAGAATTGCAAAGGAAAGAACCAAGAGACACTGAAAGGTCACGTCTGGGAGGTATGGGAATCTTTGGGTCAATTTCATAAGGTCAATGAGTCAAAGACTTCAAGGAGTCATTGATTGTGATGGGGGTGAAATTAAATACTGTTTAATAGTAAAGTATGAGTTAAACCGTTCGTCAGGACTTCTGCTATGTATCTCCATTTTGAGTGGCCGGAAAATTTGTTTCATTTGCATTTCTTTATGAAGTTGACAGATAATTTGACCAACAGTGCATCTACCAAGAGTTTATTTATTCTCTTTGCGTTTATTTAAAATGAGTTACTTTAAAATACTGTAAAAATATTAATTTACGAATACTATGGTATTAAAAAAAGTAATTTCCATCTTGAATAAATGACTTAAAGATTTTTTTTGATATGCTGGAATTTAATATGATAACTCCAGTTACATAATCTAAAGTGGTTTCGTCCTCCATCTAGAATCTTAAATAGTTCAACATTTCAAAAAGGCAATCAATCATAAGCAAAATGTAATATCTATCTTATTTACTGTTTTTTGTCTTTTTATCTACATCTGCATACTACCCCGCAAGCCGCCTCAATAGGCGTGTGGCGGGGGGTGTTAGGCCACCAGCCGTTTACATATAAAAAGGAAACGCTCTATGAAATTACGCCTTGCATTTATTAAAGTCCCTTATTGTTCGGGGGAAAAACGAATTCCCATACCTATCCGTTCGGCAAAATATATCTCTTAATTTATCGTTTCTGTCGGACCTGGAAATATAGTGGGGTTCTAATATGATGTTCTCCGTGTCGCTCTTAAAGATATCTATTGTTAATTGCTCAAGTAATCTAAGCCTAGCGCGCAGCCTCCGAGTCTAGTTTATTTGTGTATTTATTAATTCATCAATACGTATTTGCGCATAGAAAGCTTATTTATTTGCCTATTCATTGAAAATCTACCGCCATGCTTGAAATGCGCATTGAACATACGTTTGTATTCACGATTAAAAGAAGAAATTCTTATTCAATGCGGTGTTCTTTAAATATCGCAGGTTGTAAGGATACTAGACATCGGGTGAATCCCAGGACCTTGCTACAGTGCGAGCATTGGAGCGAAGCCAAGAAGAAAAGGAGAGGAAAGGTAAAGAATGCAGAGGAAGCTATGGCGATAACGAGAGCGTTCAATGGGTTCAATGATACGTTTGAAATGCATACGTGGCAGTCTAATGCGCCTCAATTTGGAAGTCAGCGCGAATAACACTCGGGGAAGGCAAGCGGCCAGTAATATGCCACTGGCTTCGACGATGGGTCCATCACATTACTGTGTTCGAATTTCCCTCGTCGTTGCCTTGGAATAGTATGCCATAAGAGAGAAGGCTTATTTTTCTCCAGAGCGCTAGTGGCGACGCTCCATTTGTTGGGAAACTGTTTTCCCCCATAGTACACTTACCAAAGGGTACCCTCGTGTGGCGTGGCAATTTTCCTAAATCGGACGTGGGCGAGTTATCTACGGCAAAGTTAGAGCCTAAGGCCGTATGTTATCAAACGACGAACCGGTGATACTGTGAGCGAATTGAGTATGCCATCAGCTAAATTCGCTAGTCAGTGGCACATCCGCGATTTAAAACCCGTGTGCTAAGTGTCTGCAGCGGACGATTGGCCTTTATTTGATTCTTACTGTCAGTGGAATGGGTATTGTTGATTTTTCTTTGGGGGGGGGGGGGGGTGATTCAATTTGCTTTGTTTTCCGTTGTGCCGTTGCGCCCACTGATTTGAGTTTGTTTTTTTCTGACTGCCGCGGAATTTGCCGCTGCTCGGGAGGGGAGAGCTTTTCTGAGGGAGGTCTGGTCTGTCGAGTAGACGCGTGGAGGAGTCAGTCATGTCAGGTGAAACCTGCGGTTGGGAAGAGGATCGTAGGCCTTTCTGTCGTGCGTTAGGAGCCTAATTGTTTTTAGGGTTTAGGCGCTCGTCACGATATCCTACTTGGGATTAGTCCCTGTCTCTGCCTTGTCCACAATACCCCCATACCTATTCCCTAAAACTATCTTTTCCTATCCCTTATCCCTACCGATTCCCAGTGATGAAGAGGTGATCGTGTCATAGGATGTATGACCGTTGCCACGTAAGCTGAGGGAATCACTTACCTTCTTAATACCTTCTACCCTTGCTCTTAAAAATCTATCTATTCCTCATCTTCCGAGTGCCAGCGGAAGCGTCCCTGCCATTGTCCCGGGGCGAAAACGTCATATGTGTAGTAGTGTATGTATCAACGGGAAGGAATTGGTGAGGAGGACTCGGGAAGAAATAAAGTAAAAATATGAAAAATATAATATGCGAGCAAGTATAATAAGTAGCAGGTCGTCTTAATTATTAAAAACCGATCCATGGCTGCAATCTTTCCTTTGGATAGAAATTTCAAATAGATTCGTGTACATCAAAAGTGCCTATTCCTCAAATGATATTTTCTCTTTAAGTTAGGGTGAAGTAAATGCCATATTAATTGTTTCACAAGCTCTGTACTAAATGAAGTTGGAATTATAATTACTTTCATATCTCTCTTACATTTATATAACTTATCACACGCTACATACCATGTTAATTAACTCAACTGCCGAAATGTAGAACTTCTAGGCGCTGAGATTTTGAGCAATGCCTTATTTAATATGTAACAAGAAAAATGTTCTGTGACATAGCCACAATTATGCTAAATCCAAATTTCTTTATATTGATATAGTGCAGGTAGAGCTCTTTGTCCTAAGCTCAATATTTTTTCTCCTCTCAAATATAATCGGTTTAGAAATGATTGATCGATTAGAATGAAGAAACTATTAATAAAACTTATCGTTCATGAAAATTGCACATACAGTTGGGAGTTAATTACTCTTCTTTCTTTGATAATGGTTTTAATTCCAATTTTTTTTATTATTCAAACGGTTTCCAATAGTTCTAAATAATTTAGTTTTTGTCTAACTTATCTCATTTAAGTCTAAACTCTGCTAAAAACGAATGTTTTTTGATAATATTTTAGCATCTCTACCTTCTGTCATGGTACATTTTAATGTATTTTGGCATGAAAAATTAAAAAAAAACATTATATTCTTTAATTAATCTGCGTTTAACGGATATCGGAAGCAATGCTTGAGGCAGAATTTCTTTCGTATGACATGGCTGAAGGCTGTAATAATTCAACAAATAATGCCTCAAAGCTCTTCCTTGAACAGCCCATGTAATGCCATTCATTATCATAAATTCACAACTATTTTATGGCTTGAGACTTGATCTGAAAGCCTTTGAATATTTTTTTTGCTGTATCTTCTCCATAATTGATGATTTTGCCGATACGCATGAAAGTTTTTAGTTAAAATGTTCTGCATCCACTAGTTTTTTGATTCTTCAAATATTGTAGTAAATGCATATTTGAAGGAAAATATACAATTTTCATCCAGATTTTATTTCTAGACTAGCATAGAAATTTGCTGCTTCGCAATTATTGGTTATTCTATAACTTCAAAAGTTTTTGGGTATTGATTCACATTCAGTTTCTTCCCTTAAAACCTCACTGGGAATTGAGTTTCAATGGTAGGATTTCAATTGTGGAAGGATTTGCTATTTCAGTGGAAAAATAGGCCGATTATCAATGTGTATCCATATTTTGGCAGCTGTCCACGCAAAAATTCACTAACATCGATGCGTTGAAGAGATCATCGAGTTTTGGGATATGCAGTGGACTTCAAGATGAGTTAGCTACGGACACTCCTGGTGAAAGATCTTAGTGGCACCGAGATGAAACGAGTAATATAAAATTAGCTCCAGGTCAACTTTCTCATTATGACTCAGATTTTGCAGGCCGTGCGTCAGACACATCGGGGGCTGTCACTCTGGTGTTGGAAAGGGAAGCAAAAGTGTTCCTCTTAAAACTTCATAAATATAACACAGTGAAAGCGCGAAGAAGTAATGGAGCCTTAAATAAAACATGCAGTCTCCCAGACATTGACGATATTTGGATGCGTCAACAGCTTTCCTGCACATTTTAGGTCAATAAGATGGAATATTTTTACCGGAGATTGTCTTGTATGATGGAGGCGGAGGGAGGGTGGATGTAGGATGGATCATTACATGAATAGGCAGTGTCATTGAATTTTTGAGATTCTAATGGATATTACTACAGCCAAATCACTTTTTTCTTGATGTATTGCCAGAGGAGCATGATTACCCTTCCATGTATCTAATTCCAATAAGAGAATATTCTCGATTCAAATAACAACGCTTTGCAAATTTCCTCGATACGAAAAATCATGAATAACCATTTATATTAAGTCTCTTGATACCATATAATTTCAGCGATTTGCGAAATGCATAAATGATTAAGAAGTGACTTCAAAATTAAAAATCGGATATTATCGATAGAATTCGTCTTTTACAGATATTAGTTATTCCATTTTACACCCTGGTGTAAATATTTGTGGCCTCTTTCGACACTATTTTTCCAAAACTTGCTTGACATTCAACTATTTCATCAGCCATTAAAACAACGGGATCCTCTTGTAGCATTCCCATCAGTCCCTGCCGTTCAAACAATTCCTCTCAGATTGAAACGATGTTTTGCTGATGCTTTTCCAGAAAAAATTGTCATCTAGCGTACCAGGTTAACAACTCTGCGGCCTTCAACGCAGTCACTATCTTTAGAGAGGTTTGAGTACACGTTACTAAAACAAATATTCATCATTCGACGATACATTTCCATCGTATTCATTTTAGTGCTATTGAAAGTAGAGAAATAGATTACTATTGTGAAACTATGCTTCATCATCTAAGTAAAGCTTCTTCTTCAGGTTTAGCTAGTATAATACTTATACTATAAGTATGGTTGAACGCCTACTTCGTCAGGGTTGCTATTTCTGCTGTCTACACGCGGAGAACGGTGTAAGGGAAACAGCTTTGGCATTCGTTGCAAGTTAGACTGAATTACCACCATATGGAAACTTAATCTGCCTTTACTGAAAAAACAATCACCAAAAGAAACTATGAATGGTTCCTCCGGAATTATTGAATTTAAAGATTGCCATGGCTAGCAATTTCCCAAAAGAGTTCTTTGTAAGGAAATGATGCAAATACTACGTTTGTGTCCGAACATTGACGGTGGTTAAAGTGTAGGGTTTAGTCATTTTTTCGAGTGATTTTCCTTATTTTGTAACCTTTTGCACCTCGACAAATGTTGGTCTCTTTCCTCTCTCATGCTACTGTGTATCTGATTATAGAGAGTACTATTGATAAACACACAAACTTTTTTTCATGCTAAGGCAAGCATTTCTCTTTCAATTTCCCCAAATATTGTAAATCTCACCTAATTGCTTCAGTTTCAAAACAGAATTAGGAAAAATTACATCTATGTTGAGAGTTCTTCTCAATTTAATCGGGTAGGAAATATCTTGTGTAGAATGTATTACATATTATATAGAAACCATACACCGCTCTCCACGAGGCACAAGAAAAACTTTTCCGTAAATTTGACTGTGAGTTGTTCTATTCCTAAAATAGAACAAAAGCATTTTTTCCATTTGTTATCATGTAAATGAGTACCGAAGCTCGATCTTAAAGTCAAATTGCTCTTTGCCTAATCAATAATTCCAGATCGACTTTATGCGAAACTCTTATGACCTTTTTCCTCTCTCGTACCTTCTTTCTCTATTATATTTGTTATATTTTGGTCCAATCAATTTGCTATATTTAGTCCAATAAAAAAACCTTAATCAATACAACATACAAATCCTATCCAACATTATATGCAAGAAGCTAACAGGTTACTCTGAAGAAACATTAGGGGAACATCAAGCTGGATTAGAAGAGGAAAATCCACAACGGACCAATTGTTCATTTTATAACAAGCACTGTCCAAATATTGGGAATACAATATAACTGCCCATCTTCTCTTCGTAATTTATAAAAAAATCATATGACAGTATAAACCGTAAACAGTTAGGGGGCAGACCAAGAGTAGAGGGTATACCTGAAAAGCTAATTAGACTGGCAGGAATGTACATAGGTGAATCAAAATGTGACGTAAAATTAAGCAACAATTTTCACAAACATTCAAAGTAAATACAGGTATTTGACAAGGAGATGGCTTGTCATCCCTAATGTTTAAAATGTCAATAGAAGGAATACTGAAAAAGACAAAAGAGTTAAATGAAGGATTGTTTGTGGACACCAAAGTCAATGTAATGGCACTCGCAGATGACGTCGCCTTGCTAGAAGAAGACGAGGATAGCCTCACAAACCTGGATATGGAATTGCTATCTCAAGGAAGACTAGTGGGGTTAGAAATAAATGAAGAAAAAACCAAATCCCTAAAGTAGGACGAAACCCAGAAGGAATAGCCAACATGGAAGTTAACACGCACACATTTCAAAGAAGTAAGGATTTTAAGTACCTTGGTGTCACTATTGACCAATACAACAATGAAGAAGCTGAAATAGAAACAAAAATTTTAAATGAAAACAAATGCCATTGGGCATAATAAACAAAATTAAGAAACAAAATTCTAGCAAAAAAGACTAAAGAAACAGTCTACAAAACAATTATGAGGCCAGTAGTCCTATATGGCTCAGAGATATGGGCGGTCAGTAAAAAGACGGAAAAGAAACTTATCCCCTTTGAAAATAAAATACTGAATACAATATATAGACCAATAAAAGAAGAGAAACAATGGCAAATTAGAAATAATAAGGAGCTAAGAGAACTCTAAAAGGAAGCAGACATCGTGGCAGAAGCAAAATCTAGAAGGTTGAGAGGTCATTTAAATAGAAGAGAGGATAGTTCAATGTTGAAAACCATAATGAAGGGGAGACCAATAGGAAAAAGGCCTCCAGGAAGACCAAGACTGAGGTGGACCGGCCAGATGCTGAGGGGCATGAGGGAAATAGGAGCGGATGAAAACACCATGCAGGACAGGCCGAGGTGGAGAAAAGTGGTTGACGAGGCCAAAAACCTCTTACGCTTTGAATGGCCACCTAAGTGGGTAAGTATGTAAGATATTTTGGTCCAAAACCAAGCCGCTTATAAAATTTAAATAGATTTAAACTTATTAATTTTCACAGCCGTTAAGGTAGTTTGAGCGACTTCACCTAGAATTTGACGAATTTGGCCTCATTTAAAAGAAAAAAAACTCTCATATTTCCAATGATATCAAAATATCGACTCCTTGCCACTAACGGTGTGTAGATTGCATGTTTTCTCAACTGTTTATAAAAAATTATCTATTACTCACCGCAGTAATTTTTACAGAATCGCAAAAAACCCTGCTGTTTTGAAGGGTTTTCAGCTGTACGGCGGGAAAAAATGAGTCAAGTTAGAGACTTATGTAGCTTTATTTATTTAATTACTGATAATTTTGGTCATATATAACTATATCTTTAATATTACATTAATATTACAATATTTATTTAATACTTCTTACAGACGCTGGAATAAAAAAATAAAATTTGAATATTGTCTCCATTATGACTAGGGAACTATCTCGCTGAAACCACCTTAAACATGTATCTAGCGCCTGGTGGAACGAAATCATGGTGCATTCTTCCTGAAGGAATGGAGTAGATTTCATGGAGTCGTCGCTTTGAAATGAGGATCGAGAGGATTTTCGAAAAAGCGAGGATCCCTTGTCTGAATCGGCCTCGAACGTATTTTCTCTTGGGCCGGACTAATTTTAGCCGCGGCTCGTGGCACAAGAAGAGAGATGATCCAGGGAGGAATGTGATCGGCAAGGGAAGCGTATCAACGCTCGGAGTGATGGCGTCACACGCGTCGTGAAACATTTGGAGTGACTCCGCAGGCTCCTTCCAGAATCCATCCCATCCCCCCCAGAATAACTCCCCGAAGTGACCTCATGCGGGCCAACATTTTTTTCTGTCATAAGCACACGTATAATCAAATTCCTATCACTATTCTTAAAACTTTAGTTTGATAAAAGATGTGATTTTGAAAATTTTAATATTTCATCTTCGATATTACATTCCTATTCACAAATATATTCTTCCTATTTTTAGTAAAGCATACTGCAGTAGATTTTCTAACGAGTGTAGCATAATCCATACACGTCAATCGCTGAGGTTAATAATTGCATTAAAAAGTGTTAAATGTCATGCTCAGTATGGCTTATCTGCTCAAAAATTATTAAAAAAGGAGGAATCAAATAAAAGCCGTTCATTGGCTTCCATTGAGGGGGTATCAATTATTGTTTCCTACAAGTAATGATAGTCCAAATAAATGTTGCATAAATATGCGTCTTATTATTAGCAACAATACTGTTTCGTAACGTCATTCTTGATGACGTTTTGGCGCCGCCAAGTTCAATAATTTTTACCAGTAAATATTTTACTAAACAATGTTCATTTTCCTCAAAGTGCTGCCCTGGAAAATATAAAAATATGATCCAATAATTAAAACTTTGTAATGTTCCACACTGTTTTTATTAATGGTACAAGCCTGACCGGTTTCAATGTTCACACATCATCATCAGAGGCTAAAATTACCTCTATCTAATTAATTTTAGCCTCTGATGATGATGTGTGAACATTGAAACCGGTCAGGCTTGTACCATTAATAAAAACAGTGTAGAACATTACAAAGTTTTAATTATTGGATCATGTCGAAATTCCACAAAGTAAACGCTTCAACCATCTTGTATATATAAAAATATGACTTTGACTTTTAAAAACCTTTTTAAAACTATGTATGTTCCCCATTCATTCCATATTTCTCCATAATAGTTGGAATATTCAATATTTTCTCTACGGGCTACTTAAATTTCAATACTTTCTCTATTACTTATATGTAGTTTAAGTAGGTATTCTAAGAGGTATTTTCTTTCCTTATAGGAACTGGGAATTCAGTAACTCTACCACTACCACTACCACTACAGTATCACTAACTAACGAAAATTAGCAAACCATGGTCCTTTTCAGACTCCAATGAAGATTATTAGTAAATAGTAAGAATAAAGCCTCTTTATTTTCGAAAATTGCAATTCAATGATAAAAACCTTCTTTAGCGATGTAAACATTTTCCATGAATCCACATCTATATCAGGTGTAATTTTGCTTTGAATTTTGTCCAACTTTCTTTTCCTCCTTTCGCTGAAACCTCACTCTGCTGATCGCAAAAAGATATATGGCTGTTTGGTCGGTTACGCTGAGGAAACTAACAAACTTTCGCAAATAACCGAGGGTCCAAGCATGTCGCTCAAGAAGCGTCAAGTGATGGAGAGCCGGTGGAATCATAGCCACCAGCGTTGCTGTCGGAACTAAGAATAGGACTTTGAGATCCGGCGTGAAGGGACCGTTTGTCGCTAACAGGACTAGGGGATGGCTCCTTTGAAGGCACCGGTATGGTATGCCTCACTCGAGGAAACACTTTTGATTCTCAGATAGAGTGAAATGCGAAACAGTTGAAAGGCAGATTAACCAATGCTTGTCCAAACGATATGCTTCTGCCCTTCTCTTCAGATTCCACTTCCCAGGATTCACATCCATGGCTCATTTTTCAATTGAGCTCCATAACGAGGGGACTCATGGCTTTACAAGAAAAATTATAAGTTTCCAATGGTACATTTTATGCCATCCTTTCATTTTGCGAAGCTATGCACGGATATACAGCGCGCGGTTGAAGAAAAAGAAAAGTATTTAGTATGATATACTGTGAAAAGTAAAATGTATGACTACTGGCATGCAAAATGGATCCCAGAAGGTGCTTCCATGAGCATAAAATGAATCACAGTGGTTGTTATTGTGATTTCGTGTTTTTTAATGTTTTCCGGACGAGAGGAAGTGAGTGAAGTACCATCTGGAAGCGAGCCCGAGGTGGAAGGACCCGAGAGACATTTTTGTGACGGCAGTCATACATGTTCGTTATTTAAGGATCATTCACATGATTTAGAGCGTAAAGACGTAATTTGCAACTAGGCAAAATATGAGTTGTGAGATAATACCGCCTTTGTACCACAACAAGTCTCAAATGTGGCTGAGAATTTTTTGTTTGGACCTATGTAGGACTTCACCAATAAATTGTCTAATTTTTCGTCTCCTCTTATTAGTCAGTGCATTTATGCAATGCAAGCGTATGTTTTGAGAGAATTCAAGTAATGTGCTTCTGTAGAAAATATCCATTTACAGTTATGGGTCGACCCTTTTTTTACATTTACAATCCTTTGATAATGAGAATTTAGATAGCAAATACTAAAGGTGAACATTTTTACCTTTTTGCTTTCGTTAAAACCATATGTCGATCTTTTTCACGAGGAACATTTTGCAAACTTTTCTGACTGCGATACCAATTATTACTCATGGAATCCATACTTCCGAAGGCTCAGTTTCAAGATATTTTTAAATAAAACCTCATGCGTCTCGGCTTCCAGACTTTGTCAATGGCTCAAAGCTATGGTCACTCCCAACAAGTGTGATTGTAGCAAAAATTTAAAGCAAACTAGGTGAAGAAGTCACGCTCTTTGAGAACCAGAAGTGATCAAGTTTTGTTTCTCGCTCTTAACGAAATACCCTTGAATTAATTTTCTTTCAATGTGAAAAATGTGTTTACAAATTCCTGGCTTCTAAGCTCCACTTCTGATAATATGATTGTATGGAGCAGGGACAGTAAGAATAAATAGGGTGGGACAGAGTCCAGTTACCAGTCATGTTCATGGAAATAAAATGCCGCTCAGATTGAATACCGAGTACGAATTTATTTTATGCATTAACAATGCCATTTTACATGCATGCCTCACTAAATATGGGGTACAGTTAGATATAAAGAATCCGCACAAAGTGAGTACTATCCCATATTCATGACAGATGGAGAATGTAACTTATTTCCCCTCTGAATGAAATTCTTTGTCTTGATTTGAGAAGCCTAGAAGCCAAGAGGTACAAGTGACAAAAAGTTAGTTTTGAGTTATTCATGTTTTAAGTTCAACTTGTTGTTGTATTTCTTGAAGTAGATGAAATTTACTCCACTAGATCTCAGTACCCATCAGTAATTCATTTATTGCTCTTGGCCACAACAATTTCACATGCTTAAGGAACACATTTCTGCACTTAGCTCGAAAAAATTAAAAATGTCACTTGTACCCCTTTTCTTCTAGGCTCCTCATTTCAAATAGCCATTTGCACGATCGATTCATAATTTTTCATCGTACTAAGACATTACAAAGAGTAATAGGGTTATGGAGATTTAAAATACGTGACCCATTGTAAGACGCTGAGGTCCGACAATGCGTTGGTAAATTTCGTAAAACTAGCTACATTCAGCCTGGTAACAATGAGAACATAATTGGTTATAAATGCTTTAAAAGAGGCGTAAATGGTAATTTAACCTAAATATACGGATTATTTTTGTGTGTCTTAGCAAATTCTAGCCGAAGATGAACGTAAAAATGAAAAGAGTGAATGATGAACGAATACAGGAAAAATGCCACATTTGAAGTATGGAAAATATGAACATTAGTCAAGTTAAAATAGTAATACATTCTAAAATAATTTTCCTATTTATTCTTGAAAGAAAACTGGTAATGTAAGATATTAATTTTGACTTACCTTATGAAACTGATTCATTAATAAAAAAGATAGCTTATTCCACACTTTAGTTTATTCCCAGCTATGGTTTTAGTAAATAATTTTGAAGTTAATGCCAGTTTCAATTTGACCTTGAAAATGGCAGATATTTGCTGAAACAATGGTGGGCAAAGAATGGTAAGTGTGGATGAGTACTAAGCTATTGTTATTTTCAAAATACACAATCCCTTTGCGTCACTTATTGTGTACGCGAGAGAGTCTGTAATGAAAAAAGAGAAGGCAAATGTGGAATGGGGCAACAGAGAAAGTTGATTTGATGCCCCTCTTTCTAATTGGCAAGAATGAAAAGATTATTCCTTCCACGTTTTCCAACGTTGAGAGTATAGATGAGAGTTAAATCACCGGAAAAATGTGCCATAAACAAATGACATTAAATATTTAGTTCCATTTCTGCGCCGAAGCCGAGTTCTTTTTCCATTTCCGCTTTGAATGACCGAAAGTTCGACTTAAAGCCGCAAATCAATCAAACCAATTAACGCGTTCTGTGTCAGATTGAAAGCAAACGCTCATTTCCCAGAATATTGTGTTATCACTTGCTACCAATGCATAGACTTATATACATGCTGCGTGTTTAAAAACTAAATTACAACCTTGGATTAGTTTGACTTCTCTCAATTCTTGCTAAGAGCTCCTTGCTCATCTTCACATCCTACTACTATCTAACTTCAAAGTTGTTTATTATTTTTTTATAAATACTTTTCGAGGTATTGCTTAAAAGATCTCTCCGAAATGTCAGAATATCAACAATTCTTATCGGGAATCAATTGTACCTCAAAATATTCTGGGCGGGCTGTAAAAAAGGATGACCTACACCTTGTATTATATTTTTATGACGCCTTTCTCAATAAAATATAGGTGTAAATTACTATTTTGAAGCTCGAACCATCAGTTTGATGGTCCCGCTAGCACCCCGTTGTACCTACTCTTGCTTCCACTGTTTCATACTTACGCTATCTGGCGATCACACGAATGCATAGCGATCAGACTAATGCACTGCTGCCACACTTAACTCTTTAGTCTAAAGCAGCATATCTAGCCCATTCCATCGAGTTTGATGTTGCTCCAATAAAGAAATCACCCAACTTCAGATTCAAATCGGCCCATTGTGTATTACTACTTGTTACATTTGCTTCAGGCCTGACCTCGTTTTCATTACTGTTAGGGTTTTACCGCTTTATCGTCGGTACATCTTACCAAATCGTGAGGAGAGAACATTGAGCACTAGCCCACAGCAGAAGTTATAAAATGTCAGAAGACTGCTGACAAATACAGTATGCCTCAATAAATTGAATAGTAGCAGTTTATATCGTTGTTTATAAAAGCATCATCTTCATGTGAATAATACGCTGCATGTGGTAATGAAGAAGGCTACAGCTACAATAATTACTGTTTTTAAATGTATGAATTTGGTACATTACCCCATTAGGACTAGCGTCACCACATGTTAACGGATGTTTGCCAAACACTAAACATATTTTTAGAAGTTAAAAATATTATTTTTCTTAAATATTGATACTTTATTCTGAATAGGATAGGTTGACGTAAGAAACTTAACGCGTGAAGTAAAAAATGCAGTGTTTGTGATTACTACCAATTGTAATTGAATTGCCGCCTGTAATTAGTTTTCTGGAGACCAATGTCGTATATATATTTTTTCACTTAGCATATTTATGTTTTTATAAGACTGCTGCAAAGGAACGTTTTTTAAAAAAACGGAAAATTTTCTAACCAAAATTGTAACTAAGAAAATGAGAACGATAGAGAAATTATTTTATCTGTTACCAAATTGTCACTGCATGCATAGAAAATTATTTAGAAATATCGCAAGAGAAAAATAAATTAGTTTCAGTATAAGAAATAACGTGCGTCCAAGTCTTATTAATTAAGACTTGGAAACACTTCTCAATTGACTTAACTCATTCAGAAATGGGCTTATAAGTAAACGAGTCCATTAAAAACAAATGTATGTAAAAAAAAATTCATTGGCATAGCGACGACTGGAATGTGTTTTCCAAACCAAGAAACGGAATGAAATTGAGGAAAAAACGAGCATTCAAAACGAGCGTTATAAAACATGGTGAAATGTAAGGTTATCCCTTCTACTGCCTGCTGGCTGATCTATCGACCCTCGGCGAATGTGAGCAAACGGCCACGTGCCCTTACCGGTATTTCATATGAATGAATATTCATTCATTAGATTTATTATCTTAAGCTATCAACCTCAAGATATTTTTCTTCACCATTTAATTCCTAAATGGATATCTTTATAAAAAAAAGATCCCTTTGGACCCGGCACGGCGTAGAGGCACCGGTCGATTTCGAAGTTTTTTATATGGGCAGCTCATTTTGCTCACCCCTTGCAGTATGGGTCGGTCGTAAAAAAAATTACCGTGAAACGAAAAACTATACAGAAATTTTCCCGAAGTCAAACCGTGGTAACAAACCTACAATAGGTAGCCTTTCTTCGAAATCAACGTAAAATTAACTGTGATCTGATGCATTGAAGGGGAAACTTCACGCAACTCTTTGAATAGGGTTTTCATCCATCATTATCTGGCTTTTATTGATTTACAACCAATCATATTCCTTATCTTTTAATACAGGCGCTTCCCTTCTGTACCCTAATTTTATATTATCTTTTTCCATATATTATATTCAGTCATTTCGTGTAATCCGCATCTTCCTTTTTTCTGCCAAGATTTTATCTACTTCCTTATCCTTCTATCATCTTTTGATTTATTTTTAACCGTTTCATCCAGTAGAGCTTTCCTTAAAACACGTTATTAGGTCAATATAATTTTTGCTATTCTTTAATCTTTCCACCTGCCATTTATTCTTCATCGATCTTATTTAGTTTATTTAGCTTAAACTGGATTTTTAAGTTATTCCTAAATCGCTGTTTCAGAATATATTAAACCTATAATCATTTTCTCACCCCCGGGATTTTCCGCGTGTGTATTATTCGTAGGTGGATAAAAACATTTGTTTGATATTACAAAGCTATTGATTTTAATGTACTCAACGAGTCCCTCTGCCTTATCCTCCAGCATTTCCAACGAATATTTTCCAATGGTCCTACCTTTTTGGCCTTCTCCTTCAACTATTTTTCAGTTTCCAAATCAAATATTTATCCCCTTTCACATTCCTCGCCGGTTCCTCTGTTCCATCTCAAATATTTTATAATACTTGCCCTCATTATTTATCTCGTTTGCGACGTAGGCCTTTTTTGTAGGCAATTCCCATGGGCGTAAATTTTCATGAAAAATGAAAATTAATGTTTCGGTTTTTTTTAATAATCGAAGTTTCCCTTTGCTAGAGCATTATCATTTTTATGCTTTCGGGGAGTGGAAAGCATTTGTAAATGATTGAATGATAACATTTTAAGGTGTGCATGTGAAATTGGACCGGAACATTATCCTTATGTGTTGCCTCTTTTCCCGCCACAATGATTCTTTAGCTGTATTGATGATAGTAACTCTTCACTCTCATACCGCCACGGTATGAGAGTGAAGCTATGGTACCTGCCCTTCCACAGGTCCCCTACATCAGGACGTTTCATTTAGTTGACTCCTAAATCATCCAGGCCCATTCTCCTAAAGCATAATTGAGGTTTTTTAGTCGTGCCCATATTCAAGAAGAGTTCTAGCAACCAATCCTAAATTGCCGTATAATTTTAGTTACACCTATCACTTATGTACCTACTTTGCAATAACGAAGATGGATTAAGCTAAGTCACGTGAAGTTGTCCGTGCTATAAATTTAATATCTCAAATGGCAACAATTATTCTAGTGTAGTTTTTTGAAGATTAGAGACTAATGCAAAAAATGCTCTGATGATGACGAAGTATGGTGATTTCAAGCATTTATTAATTATTGATTGAGCATTATGAATTCAATGTTTAGCATTTTTTAGCATCCAAGAATTATGAGCGTAGAATTTTGTGGCACATTGATGGAAACCGCAAATAATATCAAGAGTAATTTTCAATTATAATGAATAAATATTTCAAGAAGCATATCATTGATCAGAGTTAATTATATTCTGATCCTAAAAGTATTGGTTCCTTTGTTTTCTTCTGAATGTGTTAGTTTTAGCTCGTATCATTTTCATTGTATCGTTCAAGGTTCACATACGTTTCCCAGCATCTAATCATAGAAGTTTTGTCTTACGGACAAATATATCAACTGTGTGTATGCTCTTTTGAAGTTTTCAGAGTTAGGACCTTAATGAACTTCATGACAAGCGTTAAATAAAAACAAAAAAAAATACATTAATTTCATTTCAATGAGAGATGAAAAAGGGGTAAAGGTGTGCTTTCGTCTCGCCGGCATAAACGCGATTTTCACCTACTTTTAACAGACATATCGGCACCAAATTCGCCTAACTAACCTTGTGCATTTGTAAAATACTTTTAACATAACAATGCATAAACTAATTTAGGAATGGCAAACTTTCAAACCTGAGAAGTGAAAAAATGCCGTTTCCTCTCCGCCGTGTTGTGAAAAAATGCCGTTTCGTCTTCTCCACCATATATGGCGCAGCTGTCGACCAGTTGTTTCTCTACCCTATACACACCTCTCCTTGGCACTTTCTTCCCACCTTCCACTCAAACTCGCCCCGCTAAAGCCATTTCTTCAATGCTATTCCATGCATTCCACCGCACTTAACACAGCACATTTCACTACAAATGGAGGATTTACACTTCCTATTCCAGCAGGGAACACAATTCTACTTCTTGGTAATCCATTTAATGATTTTTTGAAAGGAGGGTACACCTTTTTAAAGCAAATATAATCATTCAAATGATAATTTGCGAGCTCTGAAAAGAACTCCTTGAGCCTGCCCGACGAAACGAAAGTCTGGATCGCAGAAATTTGCATGTGAGTACAGGATTGGCAAATCATGGCGACCACACACCACACAGGCAAGTCAAGAAATTATTTACGCCAACAGACCCCTCAACTCTCATTGGAGAATGAATACCGGGTGACTTTTAAACAATTAACTTCCAACTAATCATAATTAATTTCTCCCTTCCACACTACCCGAGAAAACTCCGTCAACAATACTATTTGATTAGCTCCCAACAGAAGCCCACTTATACTCAGTATGTCACCTGAGGGATTTTATTCTTGAAATACGCCGAATTACATTTTAGCCTTCTATTAATGGCCAAATACAATCACTAACTAACTACAGGGATTCTATTCTTAATATAATACGTAAAATGACATTTTCCCTTCAACTAATGGCCACCTATAATCACCAACCGACTTGAGAGATTTTATTCTTAAAAGAATACGTAAAATGACATTTAAGCCTTCTACTAATGGCCACTTATAATCACCAACCCAATAAAAGGATTGTATTCTTAAAAGAATACTAGGCTTCAAATAATACCCCCTTCTAGTCACCAACCTACAACAGGGAGTTTATTCTTTAAAAAATACGCAAAATCATCGTCCATGGTTAAAATTCACGTCATTTTCACTGTGAAAATGCACATCCAGCATAATACCATTCAATGAAATCGCCTCTCGACTAAAACTCAACACCCAGAATTATACCTTACATATGTCTTTCCATTTTAAAATTTATTGTAAAAATCTGCATTTTGAACCTTCCACCACTCTCCGAAATGCACATTTCCACGTTATTGTTCCCGCGAAAAATGAGTTTTCCGTTTTTCCAACTCACAGAAATGCCCTTTTCACCTCTGAAAATGGCCAATTTGGGCCCGCGTACCGTCCCACCCCAGCACCCCTGTTTCACTCCGCACTTCATGAGCAGTAAGCTTGTTGGGGAGTGGGGTAAGGGCATATTTTAGAAGGGAAATTAGTCACTATCTCCCTACCGGTTCATAAAAGCTAAAGCTAAAGGTCCAAATATGGCGTCGAAATCTCACGAAAAAATCGCGAAATTGCTCAATTTCAAGCGTTAATATCTCAAAAAGTACTTGTCACACGGGTATGAATCTTACATTTTTACAAATGCGCATTCTTCCTCTACTTCTAGGTCCCCTATTCAATTTTTTCAGTATCCTACATTCTTAAAATTTTGTTATCCGTGCGAGTCGAAAGCTCACCTTTACCGAAAAAAGGAGCCACTCGTGAATAATTCAACCTTTGGAATTGGGAGATTTTTCCAAATTAATTTATATTCTAGCTAATCAATGGATACATCATATTCATAGGGTTAGGACTATCATATGCTTTTCATGCGAGAAAAGCATATGCCTTGCATGAAACTTCACACAATGAGCTGTGGTCATGAGAAATGGGAATATGCAGCTAAATTTACTGTCTCAATTTCCATTAATCTTAATACAGAATGAAATGTTTACTTCACATATATTATATTTTTTAATACGAAATATTATCCACCAAAATTATTCTAATGAATGAGGTACACACATTGTTTTAAGCGAACGCCCTTTACCTATGAAACGATATAACTATCAAAAAGGAATGCATAAATTGTTTTGCTGGTTCTTATCGCAGCTTGGGTATAGAGTTAAAGAAACAGATCCTCACTGAAGGAGTTAAAGAGCTCTCTTGCGGAAATGTTACGAACGTGAATATGCATGTATAATCAATGTTACGAATGTGGAAATGAGAAAACTGATGGATGTACCAATAAAAGCATAACAGTAATTTAGTGTACAGCGAAAATTAATAACAAAAAGCTATCAATGATAAGTGTTTACTGGCAGAACCCAAGTCTCTCCGATTCGTTTCAAAGCTTCCCATTTATGCCTAATTTTCGGTCGAAGAATGAACCACAGGCTAAACATATAACTATGTATCAAGAATATATTTCATGAAATATATTCATATAATTATAAGAGGTTTTTAAAATTATTTCAAAATAATTTCTAAATAATTTTTAATTTGTTTAAAATAATTTTAAAAATATTTTAAAATCATTTTCAAAATATTTTAAAATCATTTTCAAAATATTTTAAAATTATTTTAAAATGATTTTGAAATAATATTCTCATTATTTTAACGTGAAATGTTAAAAAAAGACTTTTCATGCAAATAAATGTCTCAGTACTTCCTACATATGCATATATATGTTATCAACAAAATGAGATGACAGGATACTGAACTTTAATATCATACATTATTTTAAAATTATTTTAAAATCTTGAAAAACTCATGATTTTAGCCATCTTATGATATTTTGATTTTAAAATTATTTCAAATCATTTTAAAATCATTTTTCAACATTCTTTTGCTACTTGGGAGTGGACGGCAGGAAGAGAAGATGAAGAGAAGTAAAAAGAGGAAGTACCTAAGAAAAACGACATATGTTGAAAAGATAGACATCTTGCGTGGTAGAAATTGTTGCATGATATAAACGGCTCAGGCAAGAGTAGTACATGAAGAATCAGAATCCACAACGATAGGGCGAGAAATAATGAATGGGCACCTACTGTCACAACCACTATCTTAATTTTATTTGCAGAGAATATTAAGAGAAGAATAAGAAAAAACGGAGGTAAGAATGAAAGTTTCCGGGGGCTAATGAAGTCATATTCACGCTTAACCAAGCGTTAGTAATGAATCGGCCACAGGGCCACGGCTCATGATATTGGTACAGAGTAAAATATCTGGAGTGGAGATGAACAATAGGAAGACGAAGGGAATGAAATATTAACCAAAAGTAGATACACTTGAATAAATATAAAATGGGGAGATTGCAATGGTATGGCTCAGATCTTCGGACTTTACGGAAAGATTGGTATGAATTGGAAGGTGTTGAGTTTTAATTTTGGATAAAACTGAAGTGGGTAACCTGGATAGCAAGGAACCAATAAGCTGAATTGTGGAAGATGGTAGGATAGGGAAGACTGTTGGCAGTGTAGATTCGGAGGTGACAATAGTGGTTGGAGGAAGTATTGAGGAGGGAGGGCGTGCTGAAGTGGGTGGCTCGAAGGGAGGGGAGATCTGTTGCAAGAGCGCAAGAGGAAGGGAAAGAGAATAGGCATTTAGGACCACCTAAAGGGGAGAAGTCAATAGAAGTTGAGGAGCAAAAAATAGACGTGGTTGGGAGCAGTGAGTGTTGTCGGGGAAGTTTAGATAAGGCCCTACAATGGATCAAATTAAAGTGCGGCCTGTCTAAAAGACCTTTCGATCAATTGTGGGAGCACCAAATGAATGAATGGGACAGCGGCCAACCGCGATGGGAACACGGCTTCCCACTCGATCTCCGAAGTTAAGCATCGCTGGGCTCGGTTCGATTTCGGAGGGCTGTTCATCCAATTTGTCCCGAGTGCCTCTGTCTGCAACTGGCAGGCAGCAAGTTCGAAATGACCTCAGCACGTGAAACTGAAGCACTACTAATACTACATGAATGAAGGGGAAATTATTTTCCGACGGAGTCGAGAGGTGAGTTCACTCGATGACCCACTCGAGAATTCTCCCTTACTCCCAAGGCGCGCGTCCACCGTGACCCTCGTCTCGGGCTGACCGCTTCCAGTCGCCCTGCTCGAGCCTCGCGCACTCAGCCGTGACCAACTGGGCCGAGTCAGCGGTTTTGCTTTAATCATTAGCAAAAGCCGCTTCTCGGTCCTCATGATAAGTGATTAATTGCGAGCGTGGATCAAGACTGTGGAGGGAGAAGGAGTTGACGGGGTTGGGGAAGGGGGAGAGGGGGAGGGCGAATATCGGTGTTCCCTCGCAGTGTAACGGATATTGCTTTTTTGATCCCTCTCCCGCGCCCCGCCCCCAGCCGCCGCCGGCCCCCGCCCCAACCGCCCCCGTCTTCCCTCCCCCCTGCCCCTAATCCACCGCTTTCGGAGCCCCCGTATACTATATTGCAAAAATGCCATTGTATCGCATTGGCCATTTTTCATTACTCGCCCACCCGATTCCTTCTCCGGGTTTTCTTTTTTCATTCATCCCTTTTCCATGCCTCGCCCTTTGTTCTCCACTACCCACCACACACAAACATATCTGCTCCCCCATTCCCCTTCCTTCGGCCCGCTTCGTCCCTCCTTCCACCCCGCTTTACCCTCCCAAAATGCCCCCATATCCTTACCGTCTCTTCGTCTCCATCTCAGCCCCCGTCTCCGCTCCAGCCGCCATATTTCCGCCCTTATGTCGCCTCTACTTTGCCCCTCTCCATTTTTGCCCCACTTTATCCCTTCTTCGCCCCTTTTTTGCCCCATCTATGCGTGTAAATACCTACGTTTAGCACAATTCCTTTTTTGGGCATGGCATGTCTTTTTATATTTTTAACGTGTACATTAATTCATAGAAGCTAAAATAATATTGTTTTTCACAGTTACTCATTTTACGAGGGGGTAGAAGAAAGAAGGGACTACCTAGTCTTAACCTTGCCAAACAGGGGAAATTATCTTATTATCTTCCGTCCTCATTTTGCACCACAGACCCTCCTTCGGCTCTCTTCGCGCCTTTCCGCTTTACTTCGTCCCTACTCGCCTATCCTCGGCTCTTTTCGCCCCTACTCGACTTTCTCTCGCTTTCTCTCTTTCCTTTCCTCGGCCCAGCATGCCCTCCGTCGCCCCACATCGCCCGTCATCGCACCCTCCACTCCCCTCCCGCATCGCAACTCTTTACCCCCCTTACCCTCCCTCCGCCGCCCCCTGCTCTCCCACCCACCCACATCCCTCCCTCACACCCCCACCCCCCCGACCGAAACCCCTGCCACTGCTCCAGCCGGGGAAACGGCCTTTAATTAAAATCTGCGCCCGGAGCACCGACTTCAGAGGGTGGGGTGGAGGCTGTGGCGTGGGGTTGAAGTGAATAGCTTTAGCGGGCAAGTGTTGCGGCGGGCGCTTGAGGAACAGCGCCCCTTCCCCTCAGGTTACGAGTCCGAATAAGGCTTAATCAAAGGCTCGAGACATTTGTGCCCACCGCTGACCCCGCGGGGTATACTCGTGTCACAAGCGAGAGTGAGCCACAAAACTGGCATGGCACCAATGGAATTGCCAAACGATATATTGCCTTCTCAATGTAAATTGTGGAGCCATTGCTAAAATTACGAAAACGCCCCAGAATATCGGGGGTTATTCTTGAAGCTCATTCCGGAGCACCTATGCGTGATAACTCAGCGCTTCCTTCTGTAGATATTCCCGAAATTTTTGTTACACACTCATTCACAACTTGTTTATTTATTTCTTTGATAGATTTTGTGAGACAAAAGAACATGATTTTTACCGCTTGCCTTTGTCTTTAAGCGTCTGAGAAACACGAGACTGATCGTGAAGGCGCTTAGCCCTTCTCCTGACAGGGGCGGAGCGTGATTTTGCACGTCACCTTTTGCGCGTATCTGCTACAACCAGTGATGTGACCGACGCCGCTGGCGGTCGTTGCACAGTGTTATAAGCACAAGTATGAGTCAGTATTTGTTAAACGTGATAGCCGCGAGAGAAATATTTCCTTTGAAATATTTTTCAGACCGGTTCACGGAATGTTTAATAAATATTTAGACATCGCTTCTTTGCAGTAAATTCAAATATTCCTTATGCTGAGTATTAAACGACTATCCACAAAGAAATATATGAAAACAATGGAAATAGACAGCCAAATAGATTAGAACCAGAATTTTGTCGTCACACACCGAAAGTGCGCGTCTGCAAGACAAAGAACAGCTTTTCCCCCCTTTTCATAGCCGCTGGTATAACATCTCCCGCCACAGGCCCTTGTAGCAAGGCAATATATACACGGAAGTGGGTGGAATGGAGATGATGGAATGGAGTCAAGGGGGGGCTGTCCGTGTGGAGGCGTAGTTTGCGACCGGGGACAGGTGGCTGATTAGGGTTGATGGGCGGGCCAAGGAGAAGGCAATGTCATTCCCTTCGGTGGTGTTGTAGCACTCGTAAAGTTGACGTCTCGTTTCCGGCACCGCTGGGTTCTCGGGAAATAGCGCAGTCCAAAATCTGAGACCAAGCCAAGGTTTCCGCTCCTCGGCGCGACGAAAATATTTCAATTATATTCTCATTTTTATATTACATATAAACCACATTTTCTGCTTAACTTGAACCATAGATGAGTCAAATTTGACTCGTGACCACACCTATGAGTAAAGTCATGGAATGAGTCTGTTTTACGAAGTTTTCGTAATCAACATGACAATGCCAGGGTGTATGCTCGCTTCATGACAAGCCCTCACGGCGAACGCCAATGAGTGACTTGAGGCTTTGGTTGAGGGAGCTTCGTGGGGACAGATGAGCTGAGACGGGGCCCCGGGAAACAACCATGAGCCGATTATACTCCTCCTTCTATGGCTCGCTTCACAGTGGAATAACCTTAAATCAATATTTGCGGAGGTTTGTTAAGGCCAACATGAAACGCTCTCTTTTTTCGCACTGAAATGGAAATAAAAAATCTTGAAAAAAGAAAATTTGATTTTGTTTACATCCTTAGCAGAGTAAAATTAGACACTATTAAAGGCGTAAATAAGAGTAATGTTTCCATTCCGAATTAAGGTGGGGATCCCATAGACTAGGAAAAGTCTTACAAGCTTAGGATTCATGGGTCTCTATGGGTCCAGGGTTTAAAATGATGCGAATACTGCGAAATGACAGAAAATAAAAGCTATTTTGTCTTTACTCTCGCAGATTATCATGCTAAACAAATGACGATGATAAACTCCATTAGAGGCAAACCTTTTAGCTTAGTTTTAAAAAAAAGTCACCTGCCTCTAAAATAATGGGGAATTTATACATGAAAAAATCCTAAATCCAGGATATATTTAATATGCCAAGAGGGTGGCCGATAAAAATATAGAAACAGAAAAAAAGGACACTCACAAATTGAAACTTCCGATATTTCGGTGAAGACTAGCTCCAACTTTCTCTAGGGTAAAAGTAGGAATGAGCATTCTCTTACCCTAGAGAAAGGTGGAAGCTACTTTCCACCGAAATATCGGAACTTTCAATTTTTGAGTGTCCTTTTTTTCTGTTTCTGTGTTTTTATCGGCCACCCTCTTGGCATATTATATATTTATCACCCGAGTGATTCTCCAAGAAGGTTTATATATATATATATATATATATATATATATATATATATATATATATATATATATATATATATATATATATATATATATATATATATATATATATATAATATCTTGGTAGAAAATCGCTCTCGGCGACGATGCACATGCATAAATAAAACAGTGATACACTAAACAAACACAGAAACACGCAAAAAGGACACTCACAAAAGAAAACTTGTACGTTTCGACGTCAGGACGCCATCGTCAGCGGTAGAAGAATGATGGGTCCGCTCTGTTCCCTTGGGAAGGAAATGGCAGAGAGGAAGGAGGGAGGTAAGTGCGAATGGATAGTGGTGGGGAGAGAGAGGTGGCTATTGGGCTTTTAATTCAATGGGCTAGGTTTAGCCCGGGCTTTTCGAATGCCCTTGTCACCCAAATATGGGCGTATTCACGAATTTTCACGTCAACATTACCGGCGGATTCAGGAAGGGCTTCTATGATCTCTAGGGAGAAACAATCGTCAAAATTTTGAGAGTGGGAGGCGGTATGTTTGGGAATGGGATCAAGAAAAGGTGGAGTTTTGGTGGCATGGCGGTGATTGTTCATACGGATATTGAGGGGGGTGGTACATATTCCCACATAGAAGGCAGGGCACAAATTGCAGGAAAGGCGGTAGATGATGTTGCTGGTGGTACAATTGGCCGTAGAGGAAGATCTTTTGAGGGAGGGGGTGGCGGAGGGGCGGAGGAGAGAGCAGCATTTGCACCTCGGGCGTCCGCATGTTGAGGAAAGTGGCGGAGGGTTGCAGGGAGGGTCTAGTGGATTTTAAAATGTCCCGCAGATGTCCCCTTTGTTTATATATATATATAAACACAAATATAAATATACTTTTAAAACACAGGCACACGAAAATTAAAAGGACACTCACAGAATAATTTGCGGACGTTTCGACGGGCAAGCCGCCATCGTCAACGACAAGAGACTAACTAGTGACTAGTTAGTCTCTTGTCGTTGACGATGGCGGCTTGCCCGTCGAAACGTCCGCAAATTATTCTGTGAGTGTCCTTTTAATTTTCGTGTGCCTGTGTTTTAAAAGTATATTTATATTTGTGTTTTTATTCGCCGAGTGCGGTTTCTCAGAAGATATTATATATATATATATATATATATATATATATATATATATATATATACGATGATATTATATATATATATGACGATGGCGTCCTGACGTCGAAACGTTCAAGTTTTCTTTTGTGAGTGTCCTTTTTGCGTGTTTCTGTGTTTGTTTAGTGTATCACTGTTTTATTTATGCATGTGCATCGTCGCCGAGAGCGATTTTCTACCAAGACATATATATATATATATATATATATATATATATATATATATATATATATATACATTCTGCTAATTCTTTTAAAGAAACCAACATTTCTTTATAGGACTTTTTGTTTTCTTCACATATTATGGTTTTATTTACTTCTTCGTCGGATTCACAGGCTTGGCCTTCTTTCATACTGTCTGTCAGCGAGACATCTTCATCGCTCGTCAGAAGATCGTTGTCTAAGTCTACAAATCTCTCAGCATCTATGTTATTGCCTATAGCCTGCTGTATTTCGCTTAGATCGTCCATTGGTTGTGAAATAGAAAAGGTCCTGTCTATATCTATATTCCTTTAAGTGCATAAATATACATTTGCATTGTTGATATGATTTGATGGAATTTGTTTTCCTTACCTGCCTCGGGGACCAGTAGTGGCATAAATCCAGCTTTAGCGAAGCATTGTTTAATCGTTGATGTTTTAATATCTTTCACTGCCAAATTAATCCAATTTATGGCATTCAGCGCTGATATTTTTTTCATCACCTCCGACACCGTATTCGCAGTATCTCCAGCAGCTAATAATGGTCGCATTATGTACTTTGTATATTGTGCTTTCAGCGATCTAATTATCCCCTGATCACTTGGCTGAGTGATGCTAGTTGTGTTTGCCGGAAGCCAGGCTAGCTCAACATTCGTAAGGCGAATTTTAGGGTGGCAGGTTGCGTTATCGAGGAAAAGTATGACTTTCCTATTTTTCCTCTTCATTTCGGCATTGAAACAGCCACTCTTCCATGATTAAAGCCGTGTTCCATGCTTTTTTTATTATGTCTCCATGTGACTGGTAGCTTCTCAATGCCAAAATGTTTGAAACATCGTGGTCGAGCTGACTTTCCAATGACAAGAGGCTTTAGGAGCTCCCCTGCCATATTTACAAAAATGAGAATGGTCAAACGCTCCTTTGAGTGCTTCCCTCCTACAGAATAAAGAAAAAGAGTAAATCCAAATTATTATTCCGATAATGCACTAATTTCAAGAAGCAGAACTCGGAAATGCATACAAACTCTTGCAGTTTTCTTCTTTAACGCACAATGTTTTAGACGGAAGTGCCCTAAAAAACAATCCAGTTTCCAAGGAATTAAGGATCCCCGTTATAGACATCACATGGTTATAGTCTTTAATTTTTTCTTGAACCATGCCTTTCCAGTCCTCTACGGTTTCCATATCCACGTCGTTCGACTCGCCGACAACACTACTCCAAACAACATTGTGCCTTACTTTGAAGCTCTCCACCCAACCCTTCGAGGCCTTAAAATCTAGTTTTCCTAAGGATACTGCAAACTCCTTTGACTTTTCTTGCACCATTGGACCTGAAAAAGGAATATTCCTCGATCTTGCTTGCACAAACCATTCCAAAACTAATTTGTTTAATTCTTAAAATTCACAGGGAGGAGTTTTCCTCTTTGAATGTAAACTTAGGCCTAAAATAATAGACAGAAACAACAATTATTTTATGTTGTGTTGGTTTGCAAAATATTGTTGATTGGGATATGAAGAAATACGTTTCATAGGACCTACCTCTTTCAAACTCTTTCTTGATTTCGTCCTTCTTCTCAATTACTTCATAAACTTGCGTCTTTCCACACTTAAACCTCTCTTGTATCAGCTACATGGATATCTTTTCTCGTTCAAAGCACTCAATCAACTCCAGTTTATTTTCCAGCGTTAATACTTTTCATAAGTAAAGGAACTGACAGGTGGTAATAAGGGAATGGGAATTACAACGATAACAGACGAGACGGGAAAGGTAATCGTAGAACCGAAAGAGATCCAGGAGAGGTGGAAGGAGTATGTTGAAGAGCTGTATGGTAAAGAAATAAGGCCCAATAGGTTAGATATAGGAAGAGAAGACGATATCGACAGAGATGGCATCGGACCAAGTATCCTAGATAGCGAAATCGAAAGAGCTCTACGAGACATGAAAAGGAATAAGGCGGTGGGAATAGACGACATACCTGGAGACTTTTTAAAGAGCATGGGGAAGAACGGAAGAGGAAAACTTTTTGCGCTTATTCGTAGGATTTATGAGGATGGAGTGTGGCCGGAAGACTTCGCGAAGACAGTACTAATTCCTATACCAAAGAAGAGTAAGGAAAAAACGTGCGAAGACTATAGGACTATAAGCTTAATATCCCACGCGGCCAAAGTAGTTCTGAGAATTATAAACAGAAGGCTAGAGAAGAAGGCAAATGAATACCTGGGTGACGACCAGTTCGGATTTAGGAGAGGGACGGGAACGCGAGACGCTTTCGCGGTGATGAGGACGTTAGTAGAAAGAAACCTAGAGTATGGGCAGGATGTTTTTGCATGCTTCGTAGATTTCGAGAAGGCGTTTCATCGGGTGGAATGGACGAAATTAATGGGAGTGTTGAAGAAATTAGGGGTCCATTTGAGGGACAGGCGTCTGATTCGGAATTTGTATATGAACCAGACGGCGAAGGTTAGGGTAGCCAATGGAGAATCGGGATGGGCCACGATAGGACGGGGAGTGCGGCAAGGGTGCCCACTATCGCCGTTGCTTTTTAACATGTATTCAGAAGAAATGGTAATGGAGGCATGGGGGGAGGAGGAGGTAGGAATAAAGGTAGGAGGGGAGCTGATAAAATCAATGAGATATACAGACGATCAAGCATTGGTTAGTCAGTCGGCCAAGGGGTTGCAGTCAATGGTGAATGCATTAGAGGTGCAGTGCGAAAAGTATGGAATGAAGATCAATCACAAGAAAACGAAAGTAATGAGATTTTCTAGAAATAAGAAGGCGGGGCTGAATATAAGGGTGGGAGGGCAGAGGATAGAGCAGGTTGAGCAGTTTACGTATCTGGGTAGTATTTTGGAGGAGAATGGGTTTAGTGGTAAGGAAATCAGATGTAGAATTGCGCTAGCTAAAGAAGCATTTTCGAAGAGAAGGGAATTGATGAGGGGGGTTTGAGAAGAGACGTAAAGAAGAGGCTGGTGAAAAGTTTAATATGGAGCGTGGCGCTATATGGGTCGGAAACTTGGTCAATGCGAGTGGAGGATGTGCGTAGACTTGAGGCGTTTGAGAGGTGGGTTTGGAGAAGGTTAGCTGGATGGCGAGAAAGACGAACGAGGAGGTATTGGATATGGTCGGAGAGGAGAGGAAGCTTGTGGCAGAGGTTCAAGGTAGAAGAGTTGGATGGAGGAGTTTTTGAGAGGAGAGGACATGTTGAAGAGAGTGATAGAGGGGAGAACACTGGGGAAGCGTGGAAGAGGAAGGAAGAGGATAGGAATTCTTGACGAAATAAGAGGAGGTAGAAGATATGAAGAATTGAAGAGGGATCTAATAACGGGCCATCCTTAGGAGGGAAAGCGAGACAATGTCTATGAGGTTGGGATGCAGAATGGGGACTGTCCGAGAGCCTACCAATCAGCTGGTAGAATACTTGAATGAATGTCCCCATTGTAAGTTGATTGAATTTATGACATGGGGAAGATTTGGGTGATTACAAAATTGGCAGTTTTCGAAAAGTTGACCGGCTTCGTCTGTTCTTGGTTTCAATCCGGTAAAAAAAGAAAGGAGATGAAATTTTGGCTCGATCGGACAACCTATAGGGACCGCGCAACGGCTTCAAATTATGCTAAAAAGCGCTTTTCCTGGTTAAAAATACACATTTGCCTAACTTACAGGGGCATGGCTGTCGTGGTGGGTGTTTCACACGGGAGATGGTTCCACAGAGTTCCAACAGTGGTATGGCACCTTTACGTTGTCCGATCGAGCACACATTTTATCTCCTTTATTTTTTACTGGATTGGAACCAAGAATCGATTAAGCCGGTCAACATTTCTAAAATAGCCAATTTTGCAATCACCCTAGTCGAAGACAACTTGGTATTTTTCCAGGTTTTGTTGTTCAACCATGAGACCTGTAATGGCTCCTCCTGGGTTCAATTTTGTCTTCGAATCATTCAATGAGTCCAAGTGAGGTGCACCATTAATTTTCTTACCCGCGCACTGCTTGTGAACATGTCGGCACATCTCGAACTTCGCCCTGGGGGGAGGGGTGCAGACGGGTGTGGAGCGGGAGAGAAGGTTGCTGGGGTCATTGGGGGTGGCAAAAGGCCTTCCCCCTTTCAGCCGTGGACCAATGATGAGAGTGCTGCCTTTCCTCGGAGAGAGTGGATATCGGTGAGCAGAGGGAAAAGTGACGAGAGGCATTCTGGCTTTACTGGGAGGCGGGAGGTTAAGAGGATTATGTGGAGAGGGTAGCCGGTGTTTCGCCCAGGCGTCAATGAGATGAGAGGGAATGGCGCTTTGGTTGATACAACCCCGTTGAAGTTCACTACTTAAACGTTTGTGGAGGGAACGGAATTATGCATGTGTTTTAGCGAGACATAATGTAAGTACCAAAGCACCATCAGTGGCTATCAATCCGAAGATTGGATAGCGGTGACCTTCCACTCCACTCTCCTCTCAGCCAAACCCATTCGTTATTCCTACATCACTATGACGTCGGCATTCTTCTTAGTTCGACTGATGTATTCCATTCTTGATTTTCCTCTATCGTGCTTTCCATTCATTTCATCTTCCTTTGTTGTTTATTATATTCTATTGTGCCGCAAAATATGCCCAGTAAGCTTCTTTTCCTCAGAATTTTCAATGTAGTTCTTTTATCTCCAACTCTTTTTCGAACTATTTCATTGGTTATTCTTACCGTTTATTTGATCTTCATAATTATTTTCAAACTTCTAATGCGTTCACTCTATTTCTCCTGCAGGAGTAGTTGTTTAGTGCCACATGACAGCATGCTCCAAATATTTGTTTTAACGAAGTGCTTCCTCACTTCAATATTATGTTACTAGCAGTCAGCAGACTCCTCTTCTGGTAGAATGTTTCTTTCCTTGGAGTATTCTGCTCGCAGCATCTTTCTTCCTACTTTCAAGTTCTGCTGATACTGCTTACCATATAGTAAAATTCTTCCACTTCCGCTAGTTATTGCCCTTCTAATTTGATGTTGGTTTTTTCTTCGTGAATTCTTCTTCCACAAACCATCACCTTGGTTTCTTAATAATTATTTTCCAGTGGCACCCTTTTCATGATTTTATCCATAGAGTTTTGTCCATTCTCATCAGGTATTTCTCTCTCTCTATCTCTGCGAGAATCGCCGTCCTCAGCAAACCGCAGCATGATGATTTTTTCCCTGCACTTTTTCCTGATTTTTAATTTTCCCCTATTTAATTTATGGTTTTTTCAGTGCAAATATTAAAAATCATGGTTGACAGCACACCCTTGTAGCTCTCTTTTTCTTACTTCTTCCATTGTATTACCGTGACATTTAACTACAGCAAGCTGTTATTTATATAGCCAGGATACTTCCCTTCGATCATTTTAAGAAATTCCCTGTGCATTTTAAGTTTCGTCAGCATTACGGTCCACTTTGTTAATGGCGTCCCCTAGGTTGATGAAGCAAACACATGTATGCTGGTCCTTTTGAATTCTATTCTCTATAACAATTTTCGAGGATAAATCAGCTTCTCTTGTTCTCCCACATTTTCTGAAAGCGAATCTTGTCTTCATTCAGGAACTCTTCCGAGGGTAATCTTGGTCAAAATATTTGGATGCATGAGCAGTAAAGGTAGTCGTTCTGAAGTCGTCGCACCTCTCAGATCTTTTTCTCTTTGGTATCAGGATGAATGTATTCCTTTTCTTAGGTCCATTGGCATTTGTTCAGTCAATAAATGTCAAATATTAAATTTGATTGTTTCAGGCTTGACTTCGTGGAAGTGATAGATATCCATTTTTAATAAAACACTTTGTACTTTTCCACACTTTACTTTCCACGCTCTAAAGTGTGGAAAAGTACAAAGTGTTTTATTAAAAATGGATGTCAAATATTAATCTGTATAGCTCATTCAGGATCCTCGCTCCTACATACTTGACCCTTACAAGACTCATTTTTTTTTTACATGTTTGAAATAACATAAATGTATTTTCGGTATTTTTTTTCAACTTCGTTGGTCAATCTTTTGTAACAGCTGCATTCACTGTGAAAAAATATGTTCCATTATTATTGAAAGAGTATAGGAATTTGGGAAATTTTCATATACTTCTGAACTTTTGCTACCTTTAGAACTTTATAGTATTATCTATTTCTAATCTTATTAGGGGTCTCCATTTTCATCTTCATCCACTGAGTATTCAGTTTTTGGTGTCTTGCTGTGCGATGCTTTGATGCCGTAAAACTTTTACAGGTACTCTTTCCATCTCTTCCGTTTCGAATAAAATATTCAGTCGCAATGATAATTCTATTTATTCACTGCGTATGATATTATATCTGATTAGACGTTCTTTAAATTGACTTCTTAAAGCTATTTAAGTAGCTTCAATATTTCTGCTGATCGTATTTATTATAATTTATGCATTGTCCTTCTGTTTTATAGTATTTGTTCTTTATTATATTATGTATATGTTTCTGCGTAATCTTTATCTTCTAATTCTCTGTTTTCTCCTTCGTACTTACTCCCCTGCTGAATTTAGAATCCTTTTTATCTCTTACTGTCTCTATTCGATGGATCCTATATCGTGTTCATCATCATCCAAAGCTTTTTCAAGAGTACTTTGATAAATACACCGAGAAAAAGTTCACATAGTAATCCAATCTCTCCATTGAATCCAGGGATTTTATCCGTCAATAAAGCAGGCGACGATGATGCTAAAGTATTGATAACATGTTCGCATATTTTTTTCATGTGTGGTTTGCGAAAATTTCCGTACGCAAATAAATTTTAGTGACGGAATACCACAAAGTTTCTGATGATCATATTTTATTTTTAAGTTTTACATGATTCTGTATAAATTTGATAATAACCGTTAAATAAGACCATCTGTTCGAGCATTCGAAGATTGCTGTCCTGAGGGCATTTTCCTGACCTCGGATTCCAATGTGAAATCATCATATGCAGTCATAAATCCAGATAACCAGTTAATCAGATAATCTGCTACCAGATAACCAGTTAATCAGATAATCTACTACCAGATAACCGTTTCATCCCAACGTAAGTTTAACTTTTACGTTCTTCATTTTCTCGATGTATTCCATCGCTGATCTTAATCGATATCTCTTCCCATTTAAAATTATGCCTTATTTTCAACAGGCTATTATTACCTATATATTTTATTTTTCTTCTTTGTAAAGAATTCCTTCAACTTCTTTACTCTCAAACTTTCCTCTCTTTGGTGATTATTTATACCCATTTTTTCTTCTTAATCACTCTATAACATGTATAGGTAGCATCAAATTTTCCGTGGAGAAACTTTCGCGCATTTCATTGAATAGGGATTTCATCCACTACTCTTAGCTTTTCTTTCTCTTTCCTTTTCAGTCTTTTGCTCGATTTCTAAATGCTCTTTGACTAATCGATATTCAATACAGAATATAATTTTGTATCCTGGCATTTTTCACGTGAAATTTATTCGTGATTGGTATCCAAAAAATATGATTATAAGTTCATTTTCTACGTACAACTCAAAAGATATCTCTTCCCTTTCGTTCCGTTTTCCAATGCCTACTTCCCAACTGTCTTACCTTTTAGGCTTTTTCTTATAGCTGCATTCCAATAACCAAGTATATGCGAGATGTCATCCCCTTTGACATTGTTTATCACTTTAGGGTGATACGGTGAGCTGAACACCCCACATAAGTGCCTTCGGGATAACAAAGCATTTTTATTTCCTTCAAATTCTATTTCGCACATTAAATATTTCTATCCTGGACCCTAAATGCATGCAGCGTACTTGAAATGTGACCTAACTAGAGAAATAGGCACTTCAGCTTAGTTATTCGACAGTTTGTATCTCGTAGTTCTCTCATGTTGTTGATTTTGACTGCACTAAACAGGTAGTAACGCGTATAATGGTGTACTCTATGCTGACCTGAAACTCATCTAGCAATCTAAGTATTTAGCGTTACCTCCTAATTACTACGCAATCCTTCCAATAGCTCTGTTACACTTTCTGTTCAGTCTTCCAGTGCACCCTTCCGGTTTAACCTTCCACTTAACTGCACTTTTGAAACGGAACGCATGCCTTTCCATCGTGATTTTTTTCGTTTGGCGAATCAAATATTTCAGTGTTGGGTCCCACATGGCAGCGGATTGCTATGAAAGTGGCCTGCCGACGGTGAATACACCTGTCATTCAAAGACACCTACAGCACTATTTTTCCATCATCATTAACACTTATCACGTTCACGATATCGCGCTGAACGAAAAGAGCTGAAGAAATTTAGGTTTATGAAATACATGAGTGGAAAATAAACCGTTGCTAAAGAGGAAAAGAGATTTTGTTCAGCCAATGGTGATCTCCGCACCGTATCTGTTGCCATACATTTTTTTAGGAAATCATGTTGATCACGAACGGAGAAATACGGAGAAAGGCTTCACTGAGAAGCTGCGCCCATAGAATTCAGTTTGACCTAATTTGAAAATATTTATTGGGAACGACCGGACACGCGACTACTTAACGTTAGATAAAACTTATTATTTTAGCATCCCTCGTGCAATTTTGTTTCAGACACTTTGCACAGTTAATTATCTCACAGGCATCTGCTGTTCATATAAAAAGAGAGATTGGTTGTTGAACTGAATTCTTTTTCCCTTGGACCACTCGTCTCAGCATCGCAAGCAAATTAAAACATATCACACACTCCGTCCCTTTCCTTTTCGGATTATTTCTATTACCCCTATTCATTTTCAGGAGCTGGTTAATCAACCGTGGCCAGCCAATTGTTTTGTGGTGGCATGCAGGGAAATATGCTTCTTGCACATGGGAACGAAATAAAGCTAAACCTATAGATTTGGGCAAGGACTGAGGGTGGCGGAGACAATGGGTTAAATATGTGAATTAATGAGCATAAATGTAGCCCAAGAGATCTAAAAAAAAACTTTTCTCTTACGTAAATTGGGGAATATCGCCATTATCATTCACAGGCTGATGGGTTTAACGAAAGTAAAAAGAGGTTTCGGGGTGTAATGATGTGAGGAGGTGTCCTGTAGATAAAGATCGGCGGAAAGGGAGGCCTCTTGTACGGTCGGAAAGAGAGAACATCGGATAAAAATAAGAATGTAAAAGTTGAACAGAAGTTTAATTGGTCGAATCGGGATTCCGTAAAGGACAGTGGGAGGGGGAGGAAAAGTTCACCCTTCGCACTCAGTCTCACGACCGGGTGAAACTTGGGTGTGGAAAGAAATGGAGTGAGAATGTACTTTAGCTTGACTGCCGAGATTCCAGATAACAAGACCGTATGAATTTCTTTTTCGCACATTTTTGCAAGAAGAGCACCATTTCTGAATACATTATTGAATGAGAATGACTTGATACATGGGGTAGTTTCCAACGGTACTTGGTGGAAGCGATTCATGACAAAGTGAAACACATAGAAATTCCGCATGTAAGATTCAATCACGTCATCATCGGGTCTGATTATGGCGCTATGAGTTGACACCTGGCCATGATTAAAATCTTATAGCTGGAATTTTTAAGTGTTTCATTTAATCAGAAATTGGCTTGTTTTATATCGTGGACGGCAGGGTCGTTTTACGTGAATTACGAATTTCACGAGAAAATGAATCGTACGTTAAGAAGCAAGTCTTTCGCTTCATTGGTCCCCACGGAATTTTTGCAATTCTAGTGGAACCAATTTACTTTGGTGAGGGAATATTGTTAAAGATTTTACTTTTTTATAATGGGACAAATGTGCAAGAAGAAAGTACTTCAGAAATGAGAAAATGGTAGTGAAGAAGTTCCAAATGTCAATATACATTCACGTTTTATGGGAATTATTTGCCGAATCAATATAATGATCGTTATGAATTATTAAAGGTAATTAGGGAACCTATCTGTGATTTCACTGGCAGATAAATCCCATTATTTTATAAAAATGGAGGAGGGAGAATAAATTGGAGAGGCTACGATGTAAAACACGGGATATAGTTCATTGGAATAATACAGTGAATTGAGAATCGAAGTTCAAATTTATAGTTCCGTGTTCAAATAAAACAAAACAATTATGGTTTCTGATGGTGTGGCCGCAATATGTGGCATTTTAAAAGTTGATTCTGTCACAAAATGGTGGTTTCTCATTGTTTGAGATTTTGGCAACCCAAGGGAATAATGTACAGCGATTCATAAACAAGTCGCTTGGGAAAATCTGCCCACGAGTGCACGAGAGGTGCTGTTATCCCAAATTTTATGATATTAATATTATTTTAATGTAGTATACTGACAGCAAAAGGCTAAACAATATATAATGTTAGTATGAGCGATAATGTTATCACGCAGAAGATATTGGAATAAGATGAAGCATGGCTTTTTAGTGAAATCAGTTTTTCTATTCCATCAGGAGATATATGAAAATTCCCTTCCTAAACTAGTGTACTAATTACTAATCATGCTTAAGTTGCAGCTGAGTCGTCATGGAGTTATAACACTCCGTCTTAAGGGTGCTCACCAGTTATCAGATTTGCCTCGACGGGCCTCTCCATTCCGAGGCTCGGTTGGAATGGGAAGGCTCCCAGTATGAAAAGGGCTTTTGCTCAAGCGCATTCATGGGCCTTGACGTCTACGAAATTTTATATATATGTTATAACTATGGAGAGTATATTTGAAATAAATTAATTACTAACGGGCGTGAAAAGGATGCAAACACTAATGTTTAAGCCGTGCAATGATCCACAGGCCAATTAAAAATGGTTCTCCCTTCGCATTCTTGTAACTAAAAGATGGCTCTGTGAGTTGAAACGCGTTGTAGAATTAAAATCCTGTTAACAAGACTGATTGAGTACCTATAGTTTTATCCAGAGGAACCTGCTAATTTTGATCTACATCTACATACTTCCCCGCAAGCCGCCTCAATAGGCGTGTGGCGGGGGGTGTTAGGACACCAGCCGTTTACAAAAACTCAAATCAAATCAAACTAACGTCACGTGGAATTTATTTCGAGCAATCCTGAGTTTTTTCTCCCGCTTCTTTCCCTGGGAATTGCGTTTGGTAATCTACCCCCGCGGGGTGAAATTTTTCGTCGAGGAATGCAACCAAAACAGCAATAGAAAGCTGCCCATATAATTTGTACGCTTGCGAACTGCATTAATTATTAATTTAAGTTACATAAAATGAAATTCAATATAAGAAAAAATTAAGCACTAAAGTCAATACCAATGAATGATATTAAATGGATGCCTAACGACATTTTCCAACCACAAAACAACCGTTTTCATTGAAAAAAATTCCAGGTTCACGTCCAACCAAGGAGAGAGTAAAGATCTAAAAGTACAAATCCAGGAAACCATTCGCCAAAAATGTCATGAGGCTTCACCCTCCGAAACCCAGGCATTTTATTTCCATGGCTGTCCATGCATTAGTCGTGTGATGTGGTAGTGGCAGAGAATTTATTTCTGGGTGAATCCTCGATACAGCGATATCCACTTGTCTTCCAGAAAAATGCGCTCATTCTAACCCTGACCGACAGTTACTTTCTATCCAGGAGAATACGATCAGTGTCAGATTAATTACTTCCAGAAAAATGCATACATTCCGACCCTGACCGAGAGTTTGCTTCTATAAAACACGACTTGGGCCAGCTTAATTACCTTGACAGTATAAGTAAAATGGCTGCCGTCGTTGAAAAATAATATGAGTTTCTGGAAAATGTGGAACCATGGAGAAATTTCTGCAAAAAATCTTATATCGGAATGTTATTAAGGATTACTCCAAAAATTGGACTGATGTTAATTTAGCATCTTTCAACGACTGATGTTGTGATAGTTTCCGTAAATTAGCATTTTTGTAAAAAAATGGAAAATTATACAAATATATATGCTCCTGACATTAACTGAGTAGAGATTATAATAAAGAATTTTAACTAACTAAATAGTTTTTAATAATTTAATTTATTATCTACCGTTTGTGTAAGTCAGCATGAATAGAATGATTCATTGATTTGGCTCACTCCTTGTTGGTAAGATTAAACGTTATTTCCATGTGGAGCCGGAAAGGAAGTTTTGTATGAATGATATTAGCATGAACTCATGCCTGAGAGTGACCTGATACTTGAAGAGCCATTGGACTTTACACACATTTACCTTCTACCAATGAGCCGCCGTGTGAAGTATTAGGACACAACTGTAAATGGGAAAGTTACAAGAAAACAGGAAGCGAATTTTAATCGAGAGGACGATACGTGATATGCATTTTGCTGAATTTAAGAGTATCTCACTTGTGCTGCACACATTAGTGACAGACAGAAAGAAGGAGTTAATTAACCAACTTTTTGACAGCGAATGTATTTTATCTCAATGCTTTTGCCTGGGCTATTGATGTGTATACATTTGTCCATATATAGTAGGGTGGCACTAATTTTCGGAATTGAGAAGAGTAATATTTTCCACCAGTAAAATGGTCGATTGAAAGTAAGAATTCACGTTATATTCGATGTTTTCAGGCTTAACTTCGTGGAAATTCATCATCAGTGAAGTAAAAACATAGTGTATATTTCTATCAATTCAGTTCCAACTAGTTTCGACGCATAGACGTCATCCTCAGGTACCTGATGATTATGCCGACCCGTCAAAACAAGTCCCAAAATAGATAATCGTGGAAATATACATTTTAGTTTTACTTCAGGGTGATTTCACCTGTTTGAGTCCCACTACTGTTTTTGTTGGGAATAGTGCCCCAGGGCCCTCAGCACTTCAAAACTGAATATGCATATTTTCAGGTGAAAATAGTTTCACCTACGTAATACACTATATAGGAAAGTCGTAGTGGGCTAAAATTTCGACGGTTTTTACGCATCTATTTGCATCTCTGATATACGGTTCCGCACAATTCGAGCCGCGTCGACCCCCTGGGTGTCACCCAACCCCTCTGCACCACCGAGGTAAAAGCCACACCATTCACTTCACCTAGTCCACCACTCTGTACCCTCCTTTCACCGGTGTATGGTGGGACACCCCCACCCTGGATCCAGAGGAAAGATCGTCAGCGCATTTCCTCTTGAACTTCGGTAAGGGAATTAAACATATTCTAGAAAACTATTGATAATATTCTGTTATTCAGAATACGCGATGGAGAAGTAACATGTCACTCTAATTAATTTAATCAATGGTTTTCAAATTCTAGAACGTCTAGGTGGCTCTATCCATGAAAGTTGACTTTCTATATGGAAGTGGCGAATTAGCGATGTCTCGTTGCTTGCCTATAATTCAGAGCGTCGTTCTAGCTTCACGATCCTTCCCGTTTTTCCAAATGAAATAATTGGATAAAGTTAAGAATGAACTTGGTAACTTAAAAAAATAGCCTAATTTAGTCAACCAATGCGATCGAACATCGCCCTCTTTGAGTTCCCCAGACATTCGTCGGTGTTATAAATTTGTATACATCATTTGTATACATCTATAAAGCGTTTTGAGCATGCGAATCATTTTTTTTATAAATAGTTAATACAAGAACAGCCACGATACTTATCTTTAAGTAATCCACAACAACAAAAAACATGTCCAGGTATGTTACAATAAGTCCTTACGCAGCAAATGATTGAGTTATTTGCAGTTTCACCGTCCGCTCGCCGTCATACGACAAGGATTTCCCTGGATTCAGTGTTATTTTGCCTCAGAATAGAAATGATACCCGTAGGCAAAATGGATACCAGTTAAGTTTCCTTGCTAGAGAAAACCATGGTCGATGACATACCGATTACCATCGCTATTGACCGTAGCTGCCGTAAAAGTCCGTTATTATGCATGTAAGTGCTACTTGCGAGTGAAGTATGGGAATACTACTGTTAGTGGAACTTCCGTGAGTAATAAAGCATTTACTCTTGATGAAAAGTTGTATTTAAAGTGATATAGGATTTCAGCCTTTCCCAGCGGTGTAAGCCAGGAATCTCTCGGGTTTTACACCGGGTATCCTAGACCGGTTTCAAACCCGAGGCATGTATTTAAAGCTGACCCATTTTCATGAAACCCTGACATGTATTTAAAGTATTTTGAACTTCTAATATCAGTACTATTAGGTAAAGGGCTCTAGATGAGCATCCATTAGGAGAGGAAGAATTATGAAGAAAAAGATTCGAGGTCAAGAGGAGACGACGGCGGGTGGCATGTGTATTCTCGGGTAATCGGGCAAAGGGATTTGGTTTTGAGGAAAAATTTCAGCGTTTAAAGTAATTGAGTAGTCGTAAAAAGAGGTTTTTTCATTATAATGAACCAAGACAGATAAGCGCCAGAGTATTAAAATAATGATGCTTGAGGCTGAGTGCCGAGATTTTTGGACACTTTCGTTTACACTGGTCGCTTTACTATCTTGGTCATATCCTTTCTCGGAACAAAAATTTAGATCACCAGCTCAGGCATTACTCTGTGGAACTTACCGATATTCACCATGTTTAAAAAGAAACAAGTGTTTAATTTCACAGTTATTTTTAGCTTTGAAATCTCTTCGCACTTGGATACACCTTTTTTGGCTGAAAAAATCAAAAACTTATTTTCAATGTGAAATAAATGAAAATGTGAAAAAGAAATGATGGTGGAATAAAATTTTCAGTGGAAATTTGATTCTCGTCAAACCCAATTTTTTCATCACCGTGAAAAATATATGTCTCGTGACAACACATTTCCTGTTATTTATTCTGAGGTAATGCTATTACCAGACTCCTGAACCTCGATTGGTGGCGAGATAGAGGAAATACAAACGTCATCTGTTTTTTTTCCGTATAGACCCCTGTACATATCTTTATTCATCGATTTGAATAATGCCTTTATTCGTAAGACATTTGAATATTACGGTATGTGACTTTCTTTCTTCGTTCTGTTTTTCTAATGGAAGGGATGGTGCTACTAGTTCCTGCGGATGCCGCTATAAAATTTTCAAATTTTATGCTCTAGTTTTGATCAAAACCGTGCATGATGTGATATGAATGCAGCTAAGAATGTTTCATTGGAGTTTGTGGATTTCCGATGATATCTAAATACTCAACTCTATGTCTTCGTTGATTTTTAACATTTTATATTTGCT
Source organism: Pyrrhosoma nymphula (assembly GCA_963573305.1). Lineage (NCBI taxonomy): Eukaryota > Metazoa > Arthropoda > Insecta > Odonata > Coenagrionidae > Pyrrhosoma > Pyrrhosoma nymphula. The sequence continues at coordinate 76,161,939 of OY754332.1, read as the reverse complement.
AAGTAGATGTTTGTGCTTTACAAATTTTTATAGCTCTCAACTACTTGAAAATCCAGCGATTGAGTACAATGGATAAATCGTATTGAACTGCGGTTTTATAACAATCCCAATAACAAATATTCACCCGCAAAATCATGCTTCCTAAATATTTCAGATCTATCTGAAATATTTCTCAGGTCCCCGACGCACAGAAAAGTAGTTATTAAGTATATAGCAGCGTTTATCCGTTTAACTATTTTTCGAACACGTCTAACCGAGTTTTTTAAATCTCGCAGGAATGGAAACCAGCCATTTTATTGCTTGAGTGAACTCAATTTAGCTTCTGTAAAAGTTTTACTGAATGAGTTTACTTGAGGGGTAGTAAGGGAATGACGCTTCATTCAGCTGATTTAATATGCGTGAAGAAATTATTTATTGAGCAACATCTAAGAGACGCACATATCCTAGCAATGACTGCCGTACTGTTTTTACACTTGTCGTACTATCTGTTCTGTGCTGACATTTCCACTCCTGGGACTTTTTCCCTGGGGTCACGACCTTGCCTGCAAACTGGGCCGCTGGAGACGAGCGAAAGTATTTTGCGGGGTGGAGATTCACCGTCGCGACGCTATCGCCGCGTCCCGCCCCAAGTCTTCGCCTCCGAACTGGAGAAGCCTTTTACTTACAGCTTCTAGTTTTCAGCTCCGCAAGCGAACACGAAGGCTAGAAAAGCATTAATAAATACAGATGACAGTTTTTGAGTCACAAGATTGCGATTAGAGGAAAAGTGGCGAAAAACGAGGCTAAGAGTCGATATAGATACACAAGGCACTACAATCCCAAAGTCGCGTTTTATTGGAGCGGTGCCGTGTATATATTTACCGATGAACGGTAAATACATGCTGGGAAAACGCAATGGTTCAAGTTTGAGCCTTCTTTTTAACTTACTTACCTATTATAGACTTTACCTGCCGTTGCTAAAATCTCCAACAAATTCCGATAAAACAGATCTTGGATTTTTTATATACTTTTTTTATAGAAAACAGTAATTCATTAATTAAAACACAATGCATGAACAAAGTAACTAATATAACCCAGGGTAGCAACTTGTTACATGAAACTGATCCATGCTCACAGGTGAAGGCCTTGTTTTGAACAAATCACTTAAACTTCTTTAAACTACGGCTCATCTTCCCGTTTCTTCAGGAAAAATCTAGGCTGTAGTTCTAGCTGCCTCACTTCAAGCAGTCCTACAGGTTCTTGATGAATTTCAAATGAATATTTCTAGCCTACGTGGGGGTACCGATATAGGCGATAAATAATATGGAGGTGTTCCCGGGTCAAAAACATTTTTAAAATGGGTTTTCGCTAGGTTTTTGCGACACTCGCGTCACCGGCAGGACCGCCCGGAGGACGAGGAGGGCTGCAGGGAGACAAGAGGGCGCACGGCACGGAAACCCAAGGGAATCGTGCAGCGCGTCGAAAGTGCCCTCCACGCCGTGCACCACCTCTCCACCCACCCGCCCCCCGCGGTGTTTTCCCCTCAGCAAGGAGTTCCCCAGCCACCGAAGGCGTCAAGGGAGTTTGGACTGGATGAGGCGAGACGAGGGAGTGCGAGCACTTCACTCAAAGTTAAGAGGAGGCGCCCCCGAAAAAAAATTACTCAGTACCTTTGCCTCTCTATCTCTACGCAAACTACGCAAACATTAATTATCATAAATTAATATTGTGAAAATAATTTAAAATTTTAGCTGACACTTTTTAAACTTCAATTAAACTATATTACATCATGGTACTATAAAGATTATTGTTGTTATTTGTTTAATTTCCCACGCAACACGCGTTCCCATTAAGAATAAAAAACTAAATACGGGGAAATAAACAAATAAGAAAGAACAGTCACAACGGACCTGATTCCAACGGATGATGTTCATAAAACGGTCAAACTGCATTTTCACTTCACTTCACTGACCTGAAGAAGCCGACGGCAACGCCGGCGAAACTGTAGTCCCAGCACAAGATCTACGCGGAAAGAAACCAGGAAGATTTACATCTCCAATTTATTAAGCCATGGAAGCCTCCACGCGGATTTTTACGTGCAATATTTCACAAAAATGGAAGTATCTTCATCTTCATTAGTAACACATATTGTATATTGTTTACATAGTTTTTCCAAGGTCTTGAAGTAATTTCTTTTAAGTTCTTGTAATGTTAACTATTATTGCAATGAATGGGATTGATTACATGATACTGTTTTCCAAACGTCCCGTATAAAGTTGCTTAGCAGGAGTATTTCCCGCGATCACTAGGTTTACAAATTTCAGGACGATTTCTTTGCCTGGAAATAAATTGAATGACCGCACGTAAACCACGTTGAAGTTTGAAATGCAAAGAGAAGTTATTTAGCGACTGTCTACACAGGACAGTGATTGGAAACTTCCTTTTGTAACCAAAATTCTTAGTGATTTTTCTTAAACGTTGGTTTCAGTTCCATTTCGTATTATATTTTATTATCATAGTTGTTTACACTGTATGTATACTCCCGATATTCCATATTGTACTTTAAGGCACTTCTTTTTCCATGTTTCTGTTCCTATCATTCTTTTTCTGAAATAAGGGTTAAGTTTTTAAATTTAGTTCCAATAAAATTTATTATAATTAACAAAACAATGTTATTTACATGGTCATTCCAGTCAAAGTAAATTATAACATTATTTCTACAAGTATTAACGATGGAACGCGGATTTGATCCATAAGTGCTTGATTATTTTAAGGAATTGACTAATAGCAAATATAAAAAATCAAACAGAATGCATATGTTTATGCCTGTGCTAAAACTTTAAATAGATACTACAATAAATTGTATTTGCTTTGCGTTCTTGGGACAACCCAGATGTACCTATACACTTAACTTGGGCTATTAATTTTATGGAATGTTAGTTTTTGATTTCGGTTAACCTGAAAATGTTATTGAATGCATAGAATAGCAGGTGATTTCAGATTCGCCCTGTATTTTATATGAAAATGCATTTGTCTTAATCGCTTTGAAACTTTATCTCATCCTTATTTTTCATTATGTATTATTTCAGGGTCCGTTCTTAAGACACTCGGACATCCTGACCGAGATCGGGTCTTCCTGGCTGAATCTTCTTCTTTTCTTTCTTTTCTTGTTTCACCAATAAAAATTAAGTTCATAATTGTCCCTCTATCAGCCTATGCATCAATATGGTGAGATCACCGTACCTTGTCTTCCTCTTAAATAGTGGCCTCTCGATAATTGCGGACCAGGCATCGAAGGAAGTATAAGTATCGAGGTCTAAAACGAGTCCCGGTTCAATATTAATGACGGGCACTGTTGTATTTACTTCGTGTCAGTATTTAAAAGATGTTATTTGGTGAATGTGAAAATGGGATTTAAATTATTGCAAATACTATGTGCCGATCGATTAAAAGTTCATAAGATAAAATGTAATGCATAAAGTTTTATTATTTTCTGATTATCCGGGGCCCGAGAAGAGTTGAGGGCTCTGGTTATGTAGATTCCCCAATTCTTACCTCCCCTCTCTCGCTGTCCCTTGAGGGAAGGAGAGTCCATACGACTGATCCTGCCGGGGATTCATTTTCACGGGGATAATTTAAATTATCATTGTACTTCATTTTTAAAGAGGTTGTTGGAGGGTTAAGTTCTTGCTGCTTCAGTGAATCATGGTCCTGCACATAGCGTTTTATGTAAAAGGTCCCGTTTTTTTAAATGAAATGATTTAGTAATTAAGGATTCTGCTTTATTAAATAGGTTTCTGGTAATAAATGCCGAAACTCCGTTTTGGGAAAGTCCGCTATGCGTGGGCCGCGAACAGACAAAAGATAATGGTAAGGAGGAAGCTGAAGTATTCAATATATCGTTGGAGGTAGACGATCAGGCGCAAGAGTTACAGAAGGCAATATATGATAATATATAGTACAATATATAGTACAATATATAGTACAATATATAGTACAATATATATTACAATATATATTGTACAATATGACCGTTTCAAGAATACAAAAGTAAGTTATGGATTGAAATTAGTGAATGAGATAGGGCAGAAATTTGTATACTATGGCGGTTACAAGTGGGAGATTAGAATGGCGTTGGCTGATTGGAAGGCTGCATTTAAGGGGTATCCGGATGTATATAAGGGGTTATCTGCAGCGCGGAAGATTCACCGCATTAAGAATATTGTCGTTGTGCATGATTTATTTAAGTGGGAAACAGTTCGTTATGATTTTGATAAAAGTGCTCCTGAAGGTTATGTTAATTCATTTTTTGATTATGCTGGCCGGCGTTGGTAGGCCAGAAAACAAACCGTTCCACTTCCAGGAGTTTTCGTTAATGAAATGATATGGGCCATTCTTTTTTATGCGTCAGAAAGAGCACTAGAGGAAATCGGTTCCTGGGCCTGGCCCTGCCCGTGATGTTGCTTATCCTCGTTTTAAGCCCTTTGCGTCAAAACGTCTTATTTCTTGCTTGCGAAATTTTCTCCATATGGGAATGTTGAACAATTGGAACATATTTAATAATCGTGATACTATTTCTTTTTTAAACAAAATAAAATAATGTCCATAAAATAAAATTCAGGCAGGCAACAAAATTCAGGCAGAAAAAACATTTCAAAACAGTCTACGCCTAGCAATGATTGCATACTGTTATGCATATAAAATAAACACATCTGGAGTTTTAATAATGAAAAATTATTTTATTGTTTTATACATAAACTTCATGGCTTAATTGTTTAAATTCCAAATTTACAGATTCTCTTATTCCCTTAAAACTGGATCTGTTCTGAAACATTTCTTCAACACAGTTATGAGGAGGAATGTGAAATTATATGCTAACTTTTCTGAACCTTAATTTGTGTATCGCGAATTAGTAAACGCATAATTTGTAAGTTTTCCAGGCAATGGATATGTTTTTGATTTCTTATACAAGTACTCATTTTAGTTCCGGTCCGAAATGAAAACTATAAATTTTAAATAATTGGGCAGGGCCCAGGCATTTTATTGCTCTAGACAAACCGTTCTCGGTATTATGTTTCAAAAGAAGGAAAAACTTAGCATCAGCATATACGAACCTCGTATAATTATGTCTCCAGGAAAACAATCCCATATCAGAAAAAATGAACTATTTTATTTAGAGACTTAGAGACTAATATTTAATTATGTTATACGTTCTATTCGTTACCCCCTAATTTCCAGGGGAGCTTTATTCAAATTGTGAAATATGAGAGAATACGTGCAAGATCCTAACCACCTACCCAAATTCTAACCATCTCCCAGAGTTTAAGGAAAATTTACCGAAAATGAACCGGCTTTTTATTTTACTGAGATACCTCGTCATCACAAAACGATATATAGTATTAACTAACAGTAATACATCAAAGGGATTTCACGCGATGAAGGAAGCTTACCAAATACAGTCTTTATGATACCATCCGAAACCAATTATCTTGGAAAATGAGTTTGCTGCTTACTAGTTGATGTAAAACCACCAAATATAACTACCAGATGATTTAATTCCTCTCGGAATTCATACACATTAAATCCAAACTCAAATTAATGCAAAAAAAAACCCTTAGTATTGAAGCTGTGTCAATGTCAGACCAAATGAGACATCTCCTTAAATGTTTCATATGAACCATATTTTACGCACTTACTCTACTATGTAAAGTAAGTGCCATAGAGAACAATGTAAAGTTTAGGATGTTCCTCACAGCTCTAAATCATTAAACGCTGTGCTTCTGTTTACTCGTTTCAACAGAGGTAAGGGAAGTTTGCTAAAGACCATCGCCTGTGGTCACCGCTCGGTAAGGACCCAGCCTCCTGTGCCTCCCTGCCCCCTCACGGTTGGTCTTCGCCCCCTTAGATCAAAGCACCGCTCCCAGGGGTCGGCAGCGCCCACTTTGGGAACCACTGAGTTAGATGGTGCGATAAAGGCTTATCAGTTGGAGCGCCTAATACCAAAGTTCTCTACGAGAGTTTCCTTAGCAAAATTTGTTATATTAACCTATGGAACTAAATAGTTTCAAATCAGGGTGATATACGCAGCGATGTAAAAGGTGGCTCTTAATTACAAAACAAATTTAGGGCAGTAATTGCCAATTACTTCGTTATTACTTCGATTGCCATTTATTTCCACATCTCCTATTACTAATTAGAGGTATTGCAACATTTTTATTCCTGTTTTTATACGGATTAGACAACCAGGTAAATCCCTTTGCACCTTTTCACGATCAATAGTTGTGGACAACCATTCCGCGTAGGCTGACATATCGAAGTGAGGTCAGCGCGCAGTATGACCAACCAATGATTGGCTCTCGCCGTGAGCATCATGTTAGACGGCGCTCAAGGCTCCCTCTTTGCCGTCGTTGCTCATGTGGCTCTAAATATTCCGAATGATCTCCTTCATTGGGCCTTGCTAATTTGAAAACGTAAAATGCGAATCACTTATCCGCCAAAGATCTCTGTGTGTTGATCATCAAGCTTGTGGTCAGTCGGTCGCCCAGACGCCTGGCGCACTTGCTTCAGAGTTGAAATAATGCATACCCTGTCATCAATTTTTTGACGTCGCGTCGACCAGAGTTCCACGCAAGAACTTACTCTGCTCATACTGTCGCCCTATACTATCTCAACAATTGATCGGTCTAAGTTCAGTCACGCTGTGTATTATCGAATTTGGATTTTCTGACTCTTCGAAAGCTACGAGATAGTGAACTTGGTTGTTTTCCAACATATTTGACGGTAAAGCATAAAATTTGGTCTAACAATCATACTATATTACGTCAATATATCCAAGCTTCACCAAAAATTCTTGAATTGATTCCTCTTTCTCCTTTCCTAACATAATTTCCCAGCATTCAGAAACTCCTGGCAAAAATAGACTACCCTTGTCCAATCACGGATCTAGATAGCACCGCGGCTAGTATTCGATGATGAATGTGCAGTGCCAAATATTTTTAACGTGATGTCCGTCAATCAGCTTACATATTGTTCAAAATCATTTTAAATTACATAACATATCAAATTAATTTCATCAATCAGGTGGTATCGAGTGGTCTCATTCTGGCCTTCGAACCCTGCCTCGGAATTAGATTAACTATGTTTTTTATGTGACTTACAACTCACTTTTTCTCTCAAAAACGTTCTACATCCTCTTACACCAAGTAGTATTCCTCTTTTCCCTCGTTGACCTTTGCACCTCGCATCCTTCGTTTTTTTCATTCTTCAATATTCATAGTCCCACCTGAGATGCGAGACTTTTAGATTAAGTCTCTATCTACCATTCCATTTGTTTTTTCCGCTCTCATTTTTCCTTTTTAATCTCTTCCAACTTTTCCTCCATAGATCTTTTCTCCTTGCGAAAAGGTACTTCTTCTAATACCTCGCATCTTATAAAAATTTTAACGCCAGATAGTGCTTATTCATGCCATTTCCCAGACCTTCTTCTTTGTTATGTTTAAACCTAAATGTTCACTTAATTAAATCTTAAGTTGCGATCACTTGCATTAGCTACTCGAAAAATGTGCGAGCTCAGTACCTACACCGTTACTGAATCTTTACCTAACCATAACTAAAGAATAAGCTCTCTGGTGCCTTAACATAATTAATCGATATCCTTAACCCTTACTCCCTTAATTAAACCCTTACTTAAATGTAGTGCATTCTTCTGGGAAAAGTTTCTTTAAAATATTTCTGTTTTTGACATACAACATCTACTTCGTCTTTCCTTTGATCAATTCTTGACATGAAAATCTGTACTCTGTCTAACTTTAATGTTATGCTTCAATATCTACCGGAAAAATCCAGTCAAGAACTAATCCAATATCCACAAATTTGCACCGCACACTAACCTAACTAGCTAGTTTTTCCTTCAGGTCAAGGTTTTTGTTCATGGGGGAGGTAAAATATCATAATAATCACAATTTTTGGGGTTGAGAAGTTGATGAAATACGATAAGATGAAGATGTGGGGCGACCTTATGACCAAATCGCTTGTTCTGTTTTTAACTTCATAGAGGCTCTTTTTCACAAAAGCTAGTCAAAATCTTATGGATGTCGAAAACACCGTCAACGATTACCTGTTGTCGTAATCATACGCGGTTATGCACATTATTATTTATTATATTAATTATTGGTAGAGCATATTTTCAGTTGCTATATCGTAGTTATATAGAAACTCAGTATGTATAAACTACCATTACATTGACTAAAATAACTAAGTATACTATCTTAATGTTCATGAATGCTCCCTCCATTTGAGTGAAAAATAAGGTGTAATTGCTTGATTCAAAGGTATATACAAACTTACATAATCAATAACTTTAGTATTACATCTCAACCAACTCGAAATATGACACAAAATTTGCACCTTATGTTATTACAAAACAAAAGTGTCCTAGATGCTATTCGATCAAATAATTACTTCGAATTCTTTCACTTCGCATTCACTTTCTGTCAAAATGGCGGTTTCAGACGAAATGTGGTGGAAGACTTCTTGTCACCTGATGATTGCAAAGTCCTGAAACGCGCCGTGAGAGTAAGGTTGTTTCATTTTAAGTACGAATTCATTTTAATTACAGTTTCTGTCCCTTTACTTCTCACTTCACCACAACAATATTTACATTGAACTTGATGCTTCTGTGTGGTTTTTGGTATCCAACAACGCTTCCGCAACTTGCTTTAAATTTTCCAAGTTCTCTCAAAAACAGGAATCGAAATGTGAAAGTAGGTAACAAGCGTATTTTATATCCACAGGATGCATGAAAATTAACCAAATACTCCAGGAAATCACACTATTGCCAACTGTTTCAATCATGGAGGATGAATCAACTTGTTATTACATGGAAAAGATATATATGTACGTACATTACATAGAAAGTAGTCCTTATCTAACAATCCCGAAATAAGATGTTTTCTACGGATGGGATATCGTCAAAATACGACCAGGACTTCTGTAAAATCCATAATGTCATCTTAAGTAAACTATTAACATTAAGAAACAAGCAATAGTGGAATGTTAGTGCGACGGAGAACGATATAATGAGCGAGAATTCAAGAGAAATGTCTAACAATTTCCCATCGAAGTCGAGTTCGAAGCAGCCCATAGTCCGTTACTCTTCCTGAGTTGCCATAGTCCATCGTTTATTCTCCCCTCGGGAGATGACACCAAATAACATATGCATTCTTATCCGCAATTACTATTAAATATGGTACTATTGGTTTACTTCTACAATGAAGTGAGTAAAGAAAACTTAAACCACAGAGACATGTAGTACCTAATTACGTCATAATCCAAAACTTTGGCACACATTAGACAAAAATCACGACCTTTGCTTACCTGGCTTGGAGTTGTTGGCCATATTGGCTTCCTCCACTACCCGTTCAGTCAGTGGGGGAGTAAAATGTTTTGATTAATTCAAAACTGAAGGGATCCAAGGCATCCAAGAGATCCAAGGAGATTCCAGAAAACTTTTGAAATAACATCCAAAGTTACGATTTTTTCCGATAAGTCTTTGGGATACCATGAACGCATTGCGAGTTTAAACATAATAGTTCTCCGTATGGGACTCAGTGCTAATTCAGAAAACGCAATGGGTCTCATTATGTAGCAAAGTGAAATTACTGCATTAACCTCACTGTGGTTACGCATCTCTGCCGGCTAATTATCCTTCCCTCCCCTAATCCCCTTTTCCCTACCTCATTCTTACTTAAGTTCCTCTTTTTTCCCCATTCCCAAGCTACGTCAGTCACGAGATGTGGTTTCCTGCGACCTTTAGTGGGCGGGACTTTGAATCAACGCTCTCTCACTCCAAGCGGCGATGAAATCAACTACATCCCACTGAATACTTGGTTAACAGAGACATCTCTGGAGAGAAGGCTGCAACCAGCTTCATCTCCAGCACCATCTTAACATGTAGGCCAGGAATGCATAAAATCTAGGCAAGAGAAAATTCCGGGAATTAAAAAACAGGTTTAAGGCACGTTTCGAAATTCACTGCAAGTACTGCCTGTGCTGCCGTAAACCGGAACGTGAAGCAGTACTGCCGCTGCTGCAGTAGTATGTAATTTAGGAACGGTCGGCAGTGGCTTACTGCCCGCATGAAATCCAATATGGCCTAATTGCGTGGTGATTTATTTTAAGTGATTTTCAATAGTCAATTCTTAATACTAGTCCAAATGACATTGATACAAGCATTCTGATTACATGCTAATTTTCATTGGCTTACTTTCATGCTACTTCATATTAATTCGTTGATTTATCTGATGTGAATAAAAAAATAAACGTCAGCTACGCGAAAATGGAGGAAAAACCCTATTTTAATAAACAAATATCCATTATAAATAGCATTATCGAATTTTAAATAAGAATTTTTCATCGTGGGCTTATAAACAAGTCTTCGAACCCTGTTTCTCAAGCCCTGATTTTCTTCATGGCCAGTTACACGAAGCATTCCTAATATTGCTATCAAACATTAGGTTAAGGATACGGGTTTTTGAAGATTGCAGAATATTTTCACTAACAATTTGGTTTACGTAGCAAATTACGTTTCCCGAAAATTATTATACATGCCGGTACCATGCTCATTTACCGCTGTAATAAGAGTCTGTATAATTACATTTACCACATTAATCATGGCACTAAATCAATTTTTGGTAATTTCATAAGTCGTTTTCATTCGCGAATATAATTGCTTTTCTAATTGTATTACTTGTGAAGCTCTTCACTCCTCCATCGTTTGGTTAACGCTTTCATTCTAGTGAAATTTCACCTGTACAATTAGCTGGTACTTTATAAACTTACATGCTTGACAAATAAATGAGTTTTACAAACTATTATACGCTAAGTAGGTGCTGCAGGTCAATGAAGTGCATCGACACTTATGGCTCTCGCCGATACTAAAATTCAAAAGTTTGAAGCAGTTGCTTGAAACTCTGCAGATTTAATTTATTTACCTTGTAGATTTTATTTTTTCCGCCCTTTGTTCGTCATGGTTGCATCACGGCTTTACTGCCGCTATATAAACGGCTTTACTGCCGCTACTGCAGCCCGTGAGCGGCAGTAGAATTCACAGAAGGAAACGTCATCAACTGACTTACGTCATTGGTCAGTACGCAGTACTGCCAGTTGATAACGGAACGCTTTGGCAGCACTTGCAGTAATGACAGTGAATTTCGAAACTCGCCCTGAAAAGAAAAACAAAGAAAGCAAGGGAGGCGTGGTGGAGAGAACAGATTGACTCGTTTGAGAAATGCCAGAAAGAGTGAGGAGCAGATGTATTATATAGGAAAGTAAAGGAATTTACGGGTGGTATTAAGGGAACGTAAACTGCAACGATAACAGGCAAGACAGTAAAGTTGATCGTAGAGCCGAAAGAGATTCATGAGAAGTGGAAGGAATAAGTTACAGAGGTTTATGGTAGGGTAATAAGGTCCTGTACATTAGATATAGAAAAGAAACACGACATCGACAAAGATGGCATTGAACCAGGCATCCTTAGCAGATAGGGAAGTCGAAAGAGGTCAACGAGACATGAAAAGGAACAAGGTGGAGGGAATAGATAACATACCTGCAGAGTTTTGGAAGAGTATGGGGAAGAACGAAAGAAGAACACTTTTTGCGCTTATTCGTAGGATTTATGAGTATGGAGTTTGGCCCGAGAACTTTGCGAATACAATACTCATTCCGATACCAAAGAAGAGCAAGGCAAAAACGTGCGATGACTATGGCACAGTAAGTAAAATATCCCACGCGGCTAAAGTAGTTCTGAGAATTATAAATTGAAGGCTGGAGAAAAAGGCTAACGAATACCTGGGTGACGACCAGCTCCAGTTTTAGTGGAACAGGAAAGCGAGACGCTATAAGAGTGATGAGGACGCCAGTAGAAGGAAACCTAGAGTATGGGCGGGATGTTTTTGCTTGCCATGTGGATTTCGAGAAGGCGTTTGATCGGGTGGACAGGACGAAATAAATGGTAGTGTTGAATAAATTAGGGGTCGATTGAAGGGACAGGCGTCTCAATCGGAATCTGTATGTGAACCAGGTGGCGCAGGTTAGGATGGCCGATGGAAAATCGGGATGGGCCGTGAAAGGACGGGCAGTGCGGCAGGGGTGCCCACTATCGCCAATGCTTTTTAACATGCTTACGTATCTGAGTAGTATTTGGAGGAGAATGAGTTAAGTGGTAAAGACATCATATGCAAAGTTTCCCTGGCTAAAGAAGCATTTTTAAAGAGAAGGGATTTGATGAGGGGGGTCTGAGAAGAGAAGTATAGAAAAGACTGGTGAAAACTTAAATATGGAGCGTGGCGCTTAAATACGGAGCGTCGGAAAATTGTTCATTGAGAAGGGAGAATGCGCGTAGACTTGAGGCGTTTGAGATGTGGGTTTGGAGAAGGATGGAGAGGGTGAGCTGGGTGGCGAGGAAGGCGAACGAGGATGCATTGGAATTAGTTGGAGAGGAGAGGAAGCTGGTGGCGGAGGTGCGGAGAAGGCTGGGGAGATGGATGAAGGAAGTTTTGAGAGGAGAGGGCATACTGAAGAGGGTAATAGAGGGGAGAACACTGGGGAAGCGTGTAAGAGGAAGGAAGAGGATAGGAATTCTGGACGAAATAAGTAGAGGTAGAAGATATGAGGACTTCAAGAGGGTTATGATGGTGGGATATTCTTTGGAGGGAAAACGAGAAAATGTTTGTGAAATTGGGATTTAGGATGGGGACTGCCAAAGAACCTACCAATCAGCTGGTAGAATACTAAACAAAACTCGGGACTGCAAAGTACACGTTTCACTGGGACGAGTGCGCACCCTCGTCGTGGACGACGCCGAGGTTCCAGGGCGGCTCGCCCCCGTGTTGCGAGCCCCTCGAATCTCACGGCGTGTTGCGGTGGGACGATGGTCCCCGGGGCGGGGGGGCGCTGCGATCAGGGGTGGCAGAGAGGGCCAAGCTGCTGCGCCCCCGGGAGGAGGAGGTGCGGCAGGGGCGGCGGGCGCGCGCACGGCGCTGGCAACCGTGGATTTCCCCTGCGACGACATCCACTCGCCAAATTATCGAACCACCCCTGCCCCGGCCCGTGCCCCTGCTCCGACCCCCTCCACCCTCCATTCCCCCACCCCACCCCCACCGACCCCCCCCCCCCCCACCAACCTCTTCCCACCCCCACCTAACCTCTCCACTCCACCGCCCGCAAGTGCACACTCATTGTCAATACACAAACGGGCTCTTCACAGCCCTCGCGAGGCATCTCTTTTCACCCTTTTGCCTCACCCGCACCCTCCCTCCCGCTCCCTCCTCCTTAATCTCGCGCGGCACCTCCTCTTCCATTTGCCGCTGCACGCCCTCTCTGCCACCCCCGCGCCTCCACCATCGCTGCCGGGTGCGGCGCTTTCCGCACCACCTCGGGTCCTCGTCTCCGAAAAGAGACACGCGGCTCCTTTCCACTTAGGATGCGCGCTCTGCGTGTGCTCTTGGGCATCGCGAAGGCGCCGAGTATCGCCTGCGATATCTTATGTACCAATGATATATCGCACTGCGGTAATACCCGTGCGTGGTTAGCCATGGATAGCATGGATAAATGTGAAATTCATGGCGATTACGGTTATGCGATATGGAATATAATGAGATGCAATGTGACATGCGTTGAAGTTCTATTCAATATGATGAAGGATGTTGTGTTGTGTCAAGCGATATGCGATATCATGTGACATGCGATTACTGGTGTCGTTTTCGATGAGGCTTTGGAATTTGAATATCGAACAGCTCTATTGGCCGTCACCGCGACTTGGCAAATGGCGGCAAGTTGAGCACAAACGGCCTCGCAAGTCGAGCAATTGTCGCGTTAATTCGAAAAATGAAGAGTTATCCAATTTGAATAAAGCAGCGCTGATTTTATTCTTTTGTATTTTTTTACTTAATTCAGCGTAAATAATAATATATGACCCTCAATTAGCCCACCCCATTATCAGTAAAGTTTCAGTAACATGGATTTGTAATTAAAATAATTCTCTCTGAATGTAAGCCCTCTGTCCCATGCAACAGTTAGCATCCGCTCGCCCAGTTTTATTTAAAGTCAATTTTCCTCAACCACGTGAACAGAGACATTTTAGTGCATTTATGTTTTAACATCCATCCAAATGAGGCGCAAAATATTCAGCATATCCAAGTAATATGGAAATTGAATTATTATTTGAAAATTTTGGCAACCAAACGTATTTTCAATTACACAGTTCACTAACCTGACTAATAGAAACTGAGAGACGCGAACTGGATTACATTATATAGCGAAGGTGGAACTGGAAGTTTAGAGAATATTGGTAGTAAAAAATGAGAGAAATTGAAATAGGAGTAGGAGAAATAGGAGTTTCATTACTTTTTTAACCAATATTTGAGAGTGAAAACATGGGAAGCCAGTCAGAATGCATAGGTTTTGCCATGTTTGAGCAAAATATCCTCGCCCTCTCGTTTTCATGACTTTCACCAATCCTGGGTCAATCCTGCCGTTTCACGCCATTCACTCTCAGCTCATTTATTCGATTCTCTTTCGTTTTTTTCCACACGACTAATCTCAAGGGTCTGACACTCACATTACTCCAATTTTTATACATTTCACCCAGAGCACTCTAGCGGTCAGGTGCTAACTATCAGCGCAAAAGCGCGACATGTATACTCTTTAATTGAATATCTGGCAGATTTATGTAGGAAATCGCCTATTTATTTCTCTGGGGAAACTTAAAAAGCTAATTGTATAATCAATTCTGCATCCTTAAAACTTATGGAGCCAGATTGCAGCGCAATAATGCCGTCCAGTCCTTCTCTTGGCGTTTACGCAGCGTACTTTCTCGGCCATCTTCTTTGTTTACTTACGGTTGCGATGGCGATGTCTCGTGTGGTCCCAGTCGTATTTTAAATGGACGCTGATAAACGTCTTACAACAAATGGAGTAATTACTGCATTTATTCACAAAAAATAATATATTAATGGCAAAACAATACAATCTTTATCTTTTTCACACATACTTATTTTTCCATTTGCGCCTGAAACAATTGGCGCTAGTAGTAATCCATACGAGATATCGCAATTCCGTCAGACCCTTGACTAATCCGACGATGGATGCTCCTTCCATTCTCACTTATCAGTAAAAGATAATTTCACATTCTCTAAATTTGTCCAACACCGCTTGAATATATGAAGCTTTTTCACTCACGCACTAACCGAGTACACTTCCCTGATACCCTATGCCTCTCGGTCAAAATTAACATTTACGGCGGCATGCCCAATTTCCACTTTCAAAAAGGTAAACTCACATGGCACATTCGCTTGTCCAAATATGTGCGTGAGCAAATAACCCTTCAAAATTGCATCGAGCAAACACATCAACTAACACAAATTTTCCTACGCCCGCCCGTAATATAGCCCTTGTTATAGCTCTATGTAATGTGGTCGTCCAATTGTCGTTGCGTCTGCTCGCGCGAGTGCATTAGTCGTTGAATCATGCCTTAATGGAAGAGGGGGTAAGTGGAGTGTTTTATCCGCGTATTTTTTCTTCCTTCGACCGGTATACATTCTTTGATATATTGTAAACGTTACCGACTACTTCACCGAAGGCATCTGCACGCCTCTTAATCCTTTAGCCCTTAATTAAAAAGCAACTCATTCATTACACAGCCATTAAATGTTTCCGTAGCGTTTTTCAAAAGTTATATCTGCAACTTTTACGGGAACCATTTCTCAAGTACCTACTGATAAGCCACCTTACGAACCGTGCATTCCCTAAACGTACTCTGCAAACTCCAGACTCGCCCAAGCGCTATATTCGTTGCTCTTTCGATTAATACGCCGACAAAACTTTTCCAGGTAAAATCGATAGACGGGTCGCCTCGAGTCAAGGGGTCAACTCCACGCCACGTCAAACTGCACTTGACCCTTGACCTCTCAGAATTTGATTAAAATTGAAGGATGGATACGTCGGTGTTCCCAAAAAGGCAATACCACGTCTGTCGTTTAGCGAAAATCAAAATACTAGCTGGGTTATGGGCAATTTATGAATGTTGGTTTTATCAATAACACAGAAGTTTTGTAGCTAAACCGTGATAATATATTTTCATGCTGAAGATTGCACTGTGGCAAAGAATTTGTTACTAAAATTGCAACTACGGAAATCACAAAGTGGGCAGAAAAATGTGTAATTATATGCAAAAAAGGTAATAAAATAAGCTCAGTTTACATATCAGACATTATAGCTTCAACAGTAATTGCAGTATTTTAAGAAACTTGCAAACGCCATAAAATTCTTCCTTTACGATTGCTGTTTTAGGTGCGTACTATTAATTTGGATCGATATGTAAGATTGAAAGTCAGAGGATATTTTGTAAATGATGTTAAGAATTTTTGGTCGTTTTGTGATGGTTAGAGGGGAGTAGGAATAGTAAATAAATATAATTTTTCATCTTAGCTAGTGTAAAATTAATGTTTTCACCGTTGGTGATGAAGAACCAAGGGTTTGTTAAAAAATAATATTTTCAAATATAGAAGAAAATGGGAGTGTATAAATAATTAATTTAGGAGAAATTACCTAAAGGGGTGAAAAAAAAGGTGACGTGACACAGTCCTCCTTTTGTAAGTTGGCATATCTATTGTTGAACTGTGATCTTCCATGAATATTACTCCATATGAGCTATATTCAAGGTCTATGCCTTTAACAGTTTTTTTTTAGCCCACGGTCACGTGACGATTCGGGGCTTTGTGAAAGGTGATTTTACTCGACCGTCGAGTGAAAGTAGAGGCTTTCTTAACTTCACTCCAAGGTTAGTAAAGGATACTTTTAACAACCTTGACTTCACTAGACGCGTCGCATGGTCGTCGAGAGATACTCGCGAAAGCGTCGAGGGGTATGAAACACGTAACAACCCAATGTCGATGTTGTCGAGTGCGGCATCGCGCTCGACGGGATCGCAAGGAAATCGTGCCGTGTTACACGGCCTTACGGTTCATATTCTCTCGTTGCTCCTTTCAGTTTTCACCAGAATTAATTTTTCAGGACTTTCAGTTTCTTATCTGCCCACTGCAAAAATGCATGCAAAAATGACATCCGATAAACCTTCAAAATATAACAAAAAACCTAGGGAAAACTTGCTGGTACGTCATTGTGTAATACATGACTCTTCTGAGTGAAATTTACTTTATGCATACTGATTTGCTAAGTTTCCTCAACATTTGAGAATAATGATACCTGACCTTACCTAATGCGGCGTTAATTCTCCCCTCACGCTTTTTTCTCGTGAAAACATGACGTACATTCCCACCACATCATATCATTCACCAAATATTACCTTTGCTATATGACATTACGACCAACGTATTTCATTGGCCAACTCTGTGATACTCATATCTTTCTGCGTCCGTTCATCAATGGGCCACATGAGATGGACCCATGACACTCCTCGAGCCTTCCCTCCACTACTTCGATTTACCTTCCTGATCAACGAAAACAATTCTCCTCAGTAAAAGCATGTTTAGAGAACGTATGCGTACGGAAAACTAGCTTGGCGTAAAACAGGAGAATAAGAGAGAATTAATTTAAAAGTGGTGTTAGAGGAGAATGATGAAGAACAAGGTTACGGAGAGATTCATCAATGAACAAGTCGTATGAAGTGTTGGAGAGAAAAGATGCACCATGAAAACTTTGAGAAGACGATATGAACTTATACATTTTGCGTTGCACCAGACCCCGGAAAATATGATTGGAGAGAGAAATTAGTGGGAAGGATAACCGATGAACACTTTGGATGGAATACTTCAGGTAACCTATGAGGGATGTTAAAATGCGTACTTGTATAGAAATGAAAAGGTTGGGTGATCGGAGGTTGACGTGAGGGTCTGAAATGAACCCATTTTTGGATTGATAACTGCTGATGAAGCACGGGCGCAATGCAGTACGTGAAGCTCTGGGAGGCTGCAGTATGGCCAGGTCACGGTCAAGACACAATCGGTCAGTTTAGGGTATTTTTTGTCATTATATTACAGAAGAAACTAAAGCCTAGTCATAAAATTCGCTCGCTTCCACTAATGTATTCATTAAAACAACTCATCTGAAGGGCCGCTGTGATTCCCAGCAAACTGCACTTTATGACCCACCAGGAAGTGTTTGATGCACGTTAATCGAGCACCGGGACACGAATTCTAGGAATTTGTCTCGATGTTGAAAAATAGTTTCTGCATCAACCTCTTTCCCTGAAATAGATTTTGAAAAATCAACTTGAATTCTGACCACCGAAATGGATATCCGTCTATTTCGGGAAAATACAGTGCCTATTCATTTCTCAGCGGAGTCAAACAATGTATTACTTTATAATTAGAATAAAAGCCGAGAATTAGAAAAAAAACCGTGGCGAATGAATACACGTATGCGCGTTGTTTCGACCACTGATTATCTTTTGCAAGGAAAAATGTATTTATCCAGCCCAAGTAGAGTTGGGATAAGTGCTACACTACTAAAATTCCGTTGCGATAAGTGCTTGATGGGGGACAAAGAAGACGGGCCAATTTTTTTAAGTTTTTCAGTATTATATAAACAGTACTGCTGTGTATCTAGATTAAATTAACTACAATAATATGGGGCAAGGGCACAGCCACATTGACACACCGCCTCCCGTAAGATCACCGAAGTTAAGCAATGTTGGGCCCGGACGGGGGTCGGATGGGAGACCATGCATACCCTGTCTGCATGTGGCAGACAGGCATGAGGTTGGCACAATGGACCAAGAAAGTCAAAGTGCCCGAGCTCCTGTCGAAGGTCCCTTTAAAAAATTTAACTACAATAATATAGGTTTGATAGAATCAAAACAAACTTTGTAAATTTTACAATCAATTTTATTCACTACGACCGGTTTCGACGCATAGGCGACATCTTCAGGTGTTTGGCGCATAGGCGACATATAGGTTTGATCTCAAGTCATTACACACCGCTCGTGTTTAACATTGAATGATAGAAACAATATCCCTCCACCTTATCGTCCCCAATTTTACAAATATGTCCTTAATTTTATAGCTGTAATTTTTGAGGAATGATTTTATTTATTTCAATCGCTTGCATAACTACTACTAACATCATTTTTACAGTATCAATAATTTTAACCCTATTTCTTGGGGTTTCCTTAAGAGTAAGAAAAAAACTGATTTTCACATCCTCCACCACTATACCATTGGGCAGCAAGAGCGTTTTTCAGGTGGTATCGTGTATTTGGGAATAAATAAAAATGAATATTGCGATTGTAAATACTAACTTCTTTCGGCACTAATTGTAAGTCCTGGTTCTGTTATAGTGAAATATTGTGTGAAGGAGAGAAAAGCATCAAATACTTTCAATCTGTGCGTCTGAATAAGGAAAACATGCCGTTTTCGATCGGGGAGACATTATTTTCTCAGAATGAAACTGGAAGGGTATTTCCTTCTCAAGAATAGTTATAATAATTCTCAAACCGAAGTACATCAATATCCAGAGGTAGCGATGTAATTCGGCATAGTAAAGGAATATGTAATTCGGCACTACATCAAAAACGTGTTTTCCGTCTACCTTTGAAATTGTGCCTGCATGAGTTTCCAGGGTGGGTGTGAAAGTCAGCAGATGGCGTTTCATTCTAACAGCTTGCAATGAAAGCCGATAGAATGAACAGAAACACTGTATCACCACCTATGTCGGCATCAAGCCTGACGGCATCAGAACGCATTGCATTATTTAAGGAGGCGGTACCTCAATGTAAGACGCTCTGTCTTGCTCGGGAAGGGATGAAATAGACTGGATTCGTGGCAGAAATGAAAGTATGGTCTTGCAAAATTTCGATTCTGACTCGAAGCTACGAAGATACAAAGTACATATCCACCCGATAATACCAATATAAAGCATGAGCAGCACTAAATTATCCGGTGAGTGTGATGGGATTATTGGTACCCATAAGAGGGTGAAATTCCGATCCCAAATTGAATGGAGAATAGAGAACGCCTGAAGTTCGGTGCTCCGCATGACAAATGAGATGTAAAGCTGATGATTGCTGAGAATAGGCTAATGCTCAACCCGGCTGCATCATTCATTCACTCCCAAGAAGTTCTTACCACAAAAGGACAAACAACCCATTGCTGACCGCGTATATTTGGAGGAAGGTGGAGGAATGGTGTGAGACATGACTTTCAGGCAAGAAGGGTACTTATTTCTTGGATTTAAGTGACGGAAATGTTGTAATTCCGAGTCCATGCTTACGCGATTGCTAGTTTTCATTCCGAAGAATATTTCCATTCATAATACTACCTTCAAATATTTATGCGAATGAATCCTTACATTATCGTCGGAGACAATAGGGCATAGAGTAGGGGGTGTCAGGTCATATTCAGCAGCAAATAGGATGAGGAGAGGAAAGGTATAAAAAGGTGAAGGCAATGAGAAGATTGCGGGGCTCTAGATTGTCATCGCTTCGTCGTGCCAGCATTGCCCTCGGTATTGGTGCGAGGGAAAAATACCTTAGCGAACCTACCAGGTCAACTATCTGTCTGTCAAAATTCGTCCTTAGTACTTCTTGTTACTAGTGAAGAAACAGAGTAGTTTTTTGCAATAATTGAAGGAAAGCTATCCGAACACCAGTTTACTAAATTGATTAGTTCGATTTTTAGACAGGCAGCCATCAACTATCAACCATCATTTGCACCAATGGGGATAAAGTGATGATGAAAGGATTTAACGGTGAATGGAAGAATGGTGGAGGGAATCCTGGCGTCAGCATTAGCCTGCCCTAAACGTAGGTGCCAAAGGGTCAACAGTCCCATTTGACGGCGGGATTACTTCACTGTGTGCTTTCCACAAAACAATCAAGTAGGGATCGGGATTTCCACTGAAAAATAGAGCAGGACGATTTCCAGTGCCGGGATGTGAACTTGGATGAAATGCCAATGAGCTAGTTACCTCACCAAACGCCATAATGAAAGGAAATGAGACGCAATTAATTTCAAAACAGCTCCTTAAACAGACCCTTAATTCCATGTGCTCCCTTTTCAACATGACTTCGTCAATTCTTCGCTGCATCCGTCCTTCAACCTTACAATCATAAGTGCGCCACACCTCAGTTGCCACTCCATGACCCTCACGCAGGACCCAACGTTGCAGCTTCCCCACACCGAGTGACCGTGCCCTTTGATGCAGGATGCCCGCCAAGCATTCGTGCGCGACCCCGGGTCCCTTCGAGGCCATCAGCGCGCCCGATCGATGCCGCGTGCTGCCGGAAATAGCTTAATTGCGGAGTGGAGCGCCGAAGAGACACGACTCTCACAAAGCTAACCTCAGTGTATAAAGGTTAGGTCGTCCTTAGATACGAATTCGGCCGACCCTGCGATCGGCTCCCTTGGAGGAGTTTGGGGGAAGGGTTGGGGCGAAGGCGAGACGGCGGTGGGTGGGGTAGGGGGTGGGTGGTTGTCTCGAGGTCCACGACCGGAGGAGGCGCTGGAGTATCGCGGAAAGCTCGGCTGGTGGGAGTGAGAGAGATATATAAGGACGGGACAAGTCGAGCAAAAAATATATAATGCCAGTTTAATAATGTCGCCTCTTTTGAATTGATTTTCTGTACTTTCTCCCGCTTAACAATGCTTTAAAGTATGTCTATCTACCAACCAACAAGTTGAATGTTTAAATAAAGAATGGGGATGAAATATTATTCTTAATTGTGAGTTTTAAATAAATGTCAATTCATAGAGTGGTTTCCGCATTGAACTTACTTAAAAAGAAACAAAAATGCTATATGTAGAGGTATGTACAATTAATATGGTATAATGAACTGATTCTGATAGAAAATACATTAATGTCGGTACCAGTACCCCTTCTCTGAAATCAGTGCTGAAGATTGAAGCTCGAAAAACATATTTCATCTGGGGCACCTTTGTTCTACTTCTATTAATATGCTTGTCGCTATTCAATTACGTGTACCTAAAATTTGCGAAATTAGAATAAAAGTAACATGATAATTAAGGGAAATTGAAATTTCGAGGACCAACTTATAGTGATTTTGGCAGCCATATCAAATGATCGTTATTATTAGCAGCAGAAATCAATCTAAAGATAAGTTTACTGCCACTCTCCTTTCCATTCTCTCTTGAGCTAACAGTTATCTCACTTCATATCTCAATATTTCAAGCGTACTCTTTATTTTATTTGTACCATCCACTATCTTTTTTCCTTTGTTTTTCTTCCCAATCTATTTCCCTGTCACTCTCCTTTTAATGTGTTTAGAAACTTTGTCTCTCCAACTTCAAGGTGTTTCCACTAAGTATAAACTCATTAACTCCTCGAAGAACATTATTATAGCTGATTACCGTCGATCTTCAAAACTGCCGTAACACTAAATTTCCGTTGGCTTCGGCCTTCTCTCCGCTACTGTTGATTCCCAAGCTTCCCGGCAGTATAAGTCCATGCTTAATTGAAGGGATTTATTGCTGCCAAGCATTTGAAGCTGTTAGCATACACTTTCATAGAAATTTATCTTTTCCTAAGCTGCTAATATCACGTCATTTTTGGACGGTTTTCTTCCTAAAGTATCTCTCGCCCTCTGCAGATTAAACATTTCCTTAGGAAACGGTTGTGGAAATAAAGCCAGGATATCCGTGTATGATTTCTGCTGAACCGCAGGTTGTGTTTATTGTGAGTTCTTCGTGAAAAACGTATTTTGGAGGCAAAATAGTACTTCCATGATTTTGTATGTTTAGAGGATCTAATTATTGGTGTAAGACATCAAAAGCGTTCTATGTCAAACAACTAATATTAAAAATCGATTCTTTGTTTGTGTGAACAAATCATCGCATGATATTTTTTCTCTTTTTGCGCTTATCCTCGAAAATAAATCCTCGGCTATGTGGCCACATTGTGTTGACGCGGTTCTCGGGGGAATCCACGGGAAGTGTATATGGCATGGATTCAGGGAATGATGTCCGTGGAACCTATGATCAAGTGCTACCATGTTATGTAGATGTACTAAAGATATGTATGCTCGTTAAACATAAGTATATTTTATTAATAAGGGGCAATGTAAAAATAAGCCTTCGGCATTGTACGAATATTCCAAAAAAATATTAGTAGCTGCAGATAGTTGTAATTCAAGCATTCGTATTTGCATGTTCCCATTAACGAGAAAATTTACGTATATTGGAGCAATAGGTGATAAAATCAGTTACATATCTGGATGATGAATTAACAGTAAGCCATTCAGCCAAGAGGCTGCAGACTAAAATGAATGCGATAGAGGCACTATGTGAATGGTTTTATGTGAAGATCAACCATTTGAAGAAAGAGAACGAAGTTCTCTGTGTGTAGGGATTCTAAGAATTTATTTTTTTTTAATTTTGGAAATTTTAATTTTGGAAAGCGTAAAATAGAGCAACTAAAGCATTTTCTAGACCTGGAGTTTTTTAGACTCAGTTTTGAGGACGTAAGGCAATGCGTATCGTTACCATGGAAGAAGTATCGAAGATGAGAGAGTTGATGTGGGGAAATTTGACCAAAAGCCATTCAAGACTCTATTTTGGAGCTTAGGGGTTGTTCATAACCTACATTACCAACTTAGGGGGGGAGGGGGAAGCCAAAAAACCTACTGCGGGTAGCGAGGGGGAGGGGGGGTTCACTCAAAGTAAAGTAGCTGTTACAATGCACGTTTACGTTTCTTACTCGCCAAAATTTCGTCGACAATACTCACTCACTCAGTGATTCAACCCGAAGGTTGGTTTGGAAAGTTGAGGGTAGAGCTCACCCCGGACTATTCAGGGTAGGGGGGCAGTTCCTTTCCCTGGGCCACCTCGCACTCCGAGGATTTTTTGTTTTCCGACAATACTACCGAGTTGAAAATGAGGAAGGGCGCGCGAGGTGTTTCTTGCACCCCTAGCTTCTACTTTAACTCAATATAACCGAACCATTGCCTTTACAATGTTGCAAGTCTACATAACATCAAATCCTTTATATTTTAACCTTCTCACGGGTTAAATAGCGACATCGCAACAAAAATCTTCAAGGCAGCAGTCCGAAACGTGGGGAGGGGAGAGAGCAAAGTAGTTGAGCACAGCACCTTGTGCCGTGATTCATGGTTGATTTTTAGATTTAAAAAATTAATATTACTTGTTCCAATTGAGGTTAGATAGTTCTCTTAATTCTAGTTCGGCTACTTTACTTGACTTATTTAAACGTAGCCCTCAAAATAAACAAACTCAATAATTGAGAAAATATATTCGAATTGCAAGTTTCATTTGTAGAGACGTTAAATGTCGGGGGGGAGATGGGTTGGGAAAAATACTAAGGTTGTCAACAAAGGAGGGGGAGGAGGTAAAAAAAATCACCGAAAACAGCAACGTAGTTTATGCACGACCCCTTTGTGTTTTATGGTTCCGAGCGGTGGTCGATACGAAAGGGCAATGAGCGTTGATCGGCGGTTTTGAAGATGTGACTGCGGAGGAGGATGAACGAGTGGGACAATGTGGGGGCATGGTGGCACAGTATGGAGGGCTAGTAGGAGACATTCCAGTGAGGCAGCTACATTTGGAAGTGGTCGCGCTGGAAAGCAAAACGATAGGCTAGCGTGGGTGAATAAGCAAAAAAAAAGAAATATGGTATGATTTTTGAAGGAACAAAAAAGATTATAAAATATTTTGATAAAATACAAGTATTCTATTTATTCTATTCAACATGTACGATTCTTTGTAATAAAGTTCTGAATTAAGTTATTTTGCAACTTGCCGCTTTGTACGCAAATAAGGAACCATCTGGAAAGCCATGTGGCTTATAAGGACCTAGTATGTATACGAAATAAAGCCACTCAATAACCTTTGTATTTGCAACTCAAAATTGTGGGACTTTGAAAGAGATTTTAAAATCTAAATGAGGATATCTTTGTAAAGGCAACGCTAGAAAAAAGCACACGCGCGCTCGGAAAAATATGAACTGCGGAGTTGAAGGAATTTTTCATTGCTGTTCATCCGGTAGATTGCAATTGTTGATTATGTAGGTGATTCAAAAAGCAAATAACAATAGAAATAGTTAATGCCTAGGCTGGCCATCCTGGTCGGCCGACGGTATATATACGCACGTGCACGGGACTGAGGCGGTTGAGTTGGAGTTTGGGAGTCGCAGGCACGAGCGCCCAGTCTCTCCGATACATAAAGCAGTTCCCAAGAATGATGTTTCAAACTATCGCCCCATCTCATTGCTTCCGATCCTTTCTTCCGTTTGTGAGCGTATTGTTTTGAACAGGATTTACTATTTCACCTCTCCTTCTTTATCTTCTCAGCAACATGGTTTCCTCCCAGGAAGATCATGCTTAACCAATCTTGCTGTCTTTCAACACCGTCAGTGCAATAGATAAGTCAACTTAACTTGATGCCATTTACCTTGACTTCACCAAGGTTTTTGACACCCTCCATCACCAACTCCTCCTTCATAAACTCAGCCAAAAATTTGGCATGCATGGTATGTTCCTCAGCCTTCTTTCTAGCTTTCTCTCCAACAGAACCCAGCGTGTAATACTCGCAGCTGCTTCTTCCTCTTGGTCTCCTGTGACGTCTGGAGTTCCCCAGGGCAGTGTCCTTGGGCCATATCTTTTCGATTTATTCATAAATGATCTTCCTTCTCAACTCCACTCCTCTCAAGTCCATACCCTTCTCTATTCTGATGATTGCAAGATTAACAAGCAAATTAATAACACTTCTGACTGTATTAATCTTCAACTTGCCTTAAATCAAACCTCCCAGTGGTGTGATACCTGGAAACTTAACCTAAACCCTGGAAAATGCAGCATCATGATTCTTGCTCTGAAAACAAAACCCCTGATATTCAATTACACCATTAATTCAACTCCCTTAAACAGAGTGACAGCTATGAAAGACCTAGGTGTTATAACCGACCAAAAGCTAAATTACTCCGACCACATTCAGACTGTAAAAAGTAAGGCAATGTCTCTATTAGGGCTTCTTTACCGCTTCACAGAAATAAAAGATCCCAGAGCACTCCATTCCTACTTCTCAACAATTGTTCTTCCCGTAGTATCATATTGCTCCCCAATATGGTCCATATCAGCCCCGACTAATCTAAAATCCCTTGATTGCATCCCCCATTTCTTTGCCAAAATAGTCAAACACAGAGTCCCACATTTCCGCAATATGTCCTCAAATGCTATTCTGTCTTCTCTTTCCATTTCTAATCTCCAAAATCACAGACTTAAAACTGATTTAAAACTCCTCCACAACACCCTTAACTCGACCATTGACTGCCCTGAACTGCTTTCTCTCTTCAACATTAGGATACCAACTCGATCCACCCGCACGCATTCACTACTCCACCTGCCTATTCCTAGGATATCACTCACCCAGCGGTCACCATTATTTTGCCTCTCCTCCCTTCTTAATTCACTCCCCCACACTGTCGATCCTTTTTATTTATCATGTAACCATTTCACCACCCAAGCTATGTTCCACCTGTCAACAAATTAAATATTTCCCCTTTCCATGTTGAGCTCAGCGTTGTTGATTTTTATGTTGTTATTGTATTTTTGTCCTCTGTCATGTTTATTATTAAATGTTTCACTGTAAATTGGCGCTACTGCTGTTTGTGAACAATGTTTTAAATAAATAAATGCAAAAATGTGTCCCCTAATATCGTATTTTTTTATATCTGGTCTTACACTCTGACACTAAGTGTCACATATTATGAGAGAATTTCTTTTGTACTTATGTTTTTAACAGTAAGTCAACTGCATAAATATTCCATGTCCAGGATAAATAAAATACTTGTCATCTTAAGGAGCTAAGAAAGAGAAAAAATAAATTGCAGTATCTACTAGTGGCTTTTAAAAATTCACCAAATTAAGTGTGTAAGTATGAAAACTGTTCTAGGTTTAACTTATTAAAGTTTCTCTTAACCCTCAAGTAGTGGCGTCAGATCTGTATGACCCAAGTGATACTTCTACTGAATAATACTTACACATAATTAGTTATTGTAGCAACAAGTATCAAATGTAATCTCACTACTTGTTTTCTCTTTCTTTCAACTTATGTTGGAAATATACATAATCTATCAAAATTTAGAGTTTTGATCCGACGTGAGTGTTTGCGTTTTCAAAAATTCCGCTCTCTGACCCGCTACGAGTGTTGATGATACAATGTAATAGTTGCTAAAACTTCTAGGGGATCTCGCTATTTTGTGTGATTTTTATCATGTCCGTCTCCTGAACTCTCAAATCCCCTGCCCCCCCCCCCTTCTTAGTCCAGTGTTAGTCTGGCCGTTACCCATCCGAGGATCAACATTGGTCTAGTGTTCCTCCCGGTCACTCTTAACTGTTTTTTTCTTTCTCTCTCAACTATTCAACACAAGGTAAACTATCACAGTTCATGTTTACCATTTTGATTTCAAATTTATTAATGTTCGCAAACTATGGTGAACATATTATGGCTATTTTAGGATTTCGAAAGTTTTTCGAACTGATGAAGAGTTGCTGGCTGAGGTGACAAGGTTAGGCAGACGAAGTGTCTTGCACTGGAAGAGATTCCGAGGATGAAGAAGATCAAGTAATAATGACTCAGATTCTGACCTTAAAGATTCCTTGGATGAAGAACCAACTGAAGGGCACGAAAGAAGTGATTTTTATCCAAGCAAGGGCAAATAAACTATGTGATATAAGACATCTTTCGGCAACTTAAACAGTTCAAGGCGTCACAACATCATTACCAACCTACCTGGTGTGCATGCTGTGGCTAAAACAGCTCCATCAAACACTCATTTTTCTTTTGTTTTTTAAGACCAGATAATAGAAATGTTCAAATTTGTATATTTCGCAAATTCGGGAAAGTTTTGGTAGGAGTCGTGACGCGCAATGTGTTGATAGAGTAGAAATGGAAGCACTCCTTGGTCTTTTATTAATTGGTAGGTGGAGTGTATCGAGCTGCTCAAAATTTGAAGATTTATGGATCAGAGATGGGCCACCAATATTTTCATTGAAAATGTCCTGTGAAAGATTTTTGCTCTAGCTTTGATGCATACTCTTTGATGACTTCAGCAGCAGGTTCGAAAGTAAGGCTATAGACAAACTGGCAGCTGATCGGAAATTGCCGGATTTTTTTGGAGAAAAATATGCTCGGGCATGTATTCCCGCCAAGTACACTACCATTGACGAGCAATTCATGCCGTTTGGAGTTCGTTGTTCATTTCATCAGTAATTGCCTAAAATGCACAAAAAACGGCATAAAGGCATTTGCTCTTGTTGGTTCGAGGAACTTTCACTTAATGAAATTCGAAGTAGTATACGCTGGGACTCAACCCGAGGCCCTTGAAAGCTGTCGAACAAACCACAGGAAATAGTCGAATGGCTTATGTCTCTTACGAAGGGGTCTTGGAGTAACATTGCCATGATAACTGGTATATAATAGCATGCTTTCCGCGAAGTCATTGTTAGAAAGAAAATTGGCATTCGTTGGGACAGTGTGAAAAAATAAAGCTGAAATACCAGACGAATTTTTGCCCAATAATAAAATGAAAGCCAGTCAACACTTTTTGGGTTTACTGAAGATATAACCATGGTGTCATTTGTTCCTGCTAATTCAAAATCATTAGTGGTCATTTCTGCCTTGCAACATGATGACAAGATTGAAATATAGACATTGTACGCAATGAAACCGGAGATATAAGTTTCTACAATTATACTAAAGGTGGGGTCGGGACAAGTGACCAACTCTACAACAATTACGATGTAGAAAGTAGAACTAGAAGGTGGCCATTTGTTTTTTCCTTTCACTTTATCAACCTGACTGCGCTGAATGCATATTCAGTTTATAAAACCATTACATGTCAAAAAAATCTATAGAAAAACCTTTTGGAAAAATCATTCTAATGAACTTGTCAAAGAAAATATTTTTGGAAGAGTAACTAATCACCATATTTACTGCAATTTTAAGGCAATAATAAGATTTTTCTAGCAGATTGAGGCGTTACATCTCAAGAGAAACAAGAACAAAGTAACTAATTTTTTGCGATATTCCACAGAGGAAAAATCATTCGCCTTGACCGGGATCCCAGTCAAGGTGAATGGTTTTTCCTCTGTGGAATATCGCACATATGTTCACTTGCGGGTGACTCCGTGAAGGTAAATACCGTGGATAGACCCAGTATCCTCAAAATTGGTAATTTGTCTTCATCAAAAAAGCGAAAAAGATGTCATAATTTCCCAAGGCGCCAGATACTCGCCCCCCAACCTCCACATTCAGCATTGCCCAGGGTGCACGACAAGGACGTATGTGCTAGGATTCGCTGGCAGTGCTTATATGAGACGGTCAGCATTTCTCAGCATTTACTAGGGTTTTGGGGTTGGCACCCTCTACACCACTGAGACCGTTTACCAGCCAGTGCCGTATAGCGATGCCTAAGAGGCATATAGTAGAATAAATTCTTGTGTCTTATGGTTTTTGTGTAGAGGAAGCGATCATTCGTCCATATTTTTCAGTTTTGTGCGTCTCATTAAATAACGCACAAAATTGAAAAAATGGACGACTGATCGCTTCCTACACATAAAAAACCATAAGACCCAAGAATTCATTCTACCATATGCTTCTCAGGCATCGCTAGACTATGGATATACCTCCCATTACTTTGGAATGCATTAGCTCTACTTTGGAATATATTAACTCTACCTCTGGTCGAGATTTTTTATTAGAATGTCGCTAAGACTATGAAATATTTTTCCTCAATACATTTGAGCATTCTAACTGAATATACTTGTTAATTTGTGAAATATTTATTTCACACCATCGGCTCATTTTTTTCAACCGTCAAAACGATTATTTCCACTGAAAACGTCAGTCCTTCTCAAAACAAGTGGTAATGAAGTCATAAAAAATGTAAATCTTGGAATACTATTCATCACAAGGTCAATGATTCAATGGCATGATTAATCGAATTTAGTAATTTTGCCCTCGTAGGCTTCCACGGAGTCGGTGACATGGCAGTGAAGGCTTTAAACAAACCCCCCCCCCTCTTACTCCCGTTGCGTCACGACTTTCCCCCCCCCCTCCTTCCCCAATTCAGTCGCCTTTACTCTCCCACCACTCCCCTCCTCCATCCCATACCTATATATATATCGCTCGTGTATTTGTGA
The DNA here is from genome assembly GCA_963573305.1 of Pyrrhosoma nymphula. Taxonomy (NCBI): domain Eukaryota; kingdom Metazoa; phylum Arthropoda; class Insecta; order Odonata; family Coenagrionidae; genus Pyrrhosoma; species Pyrrhosoma nymphula. The sequence goes on along the minus strand of OY754332.1, from coordinate 76,131,773 downwards.
CTTCACCTTGATAATGGCAATGTTTGCCGAAACCTAGGTCGGTTGAATAAAAAAAAATTGGTGTGGAAATATTTACAAAGTGTTTTCTGTTACAATGCAATCTGTGACAATTTTCCACAAACTTTCGCCTGATACTTTAAAATCTGTTCGAGATGCTAGTATAGCAACTAAGGCGAAATTGTTCCGTAAACTTTCCATCAAGTTTCAAATTGCGAGCTTAAACATTTATTTCAACAATAGCTGTTTAAAACTGGGACTCACTCCTCGGTACGTCACTCTTCGCACGAAATCGAACACCAGGTCTGCGATGGTCGCCATAGAAACTGCGAAGAAGCTTTGGGTCAAAGGTGAATTAAAAAGATGGTTCGCCATTCGAGATTCTTTATCTCACTATTTGTACTATATTCATTTAGACCTAGTGAATTCTCTGTGCTGGATCGAGTGGTGCTACTGGAGTGCTGCACTTAAGTTCTTAGTTAGTGCTGTTGCTCTCAAGAAGGCAGATGTGATCTACAGAAAACTAGATCGACTCCGCTCGGCACAAATTTCAGTGATACCACCGCTAGTGCCAAATCGTGCAGCCCGTGTGGTGAAAAGTGTGGATCCCAGTGTTCTCCCATTTCACCCGAGAGTGGTTAATCTCTCGGATCACCGTTTCTCCGAGTCACAGTTAAACCTCCTCAACAAAGGTTTTAAATTCGCACCATTTAGTCCCCTTCATCAAAATTCACTGATTAACCTGGCAGCGGACTGTGACGTCGCTCTGCAGAGAGAAAACAACGGGAGTAAACATCGCGTGGCTGATTGTATCTCTTCATTCATCAGCAGACCATTGGAATACCGACCAGGGACTCCTCAGCACTTGAAGACAGTTCGTCAACTAAAAAACACTCTCAATGATGCTAATCTTATTTTAACTAAAGCTGACAAAGGTAATAGCATTGTTATTTTATCCAAAACTGACTATGTTCATAAAGTTGGCTCATTTTTGACAAACAATAATTTTGAGCTTATACATAGCGACCCGACAATCAAGTTTCAACGGAAAGTTAGAGAAATACTGTCACAGTGCTGTAGCCTAGTTGGTTCATCAGAGAGGTGGAGATTAATTAATATGAATCCATTAGCTCCCAGATTATATGGTTTACCAAAGACCCACAAAGAATTTGTACCCATAAGACCAATTGCTTCCCATTTCACTGCCCCCTCTCACAAGCTTGCCATACGGCTAAATACTCTCCTCAGACATTTCTCGGGATTTAAGTCGAGATGGAGTGTAAAGAATTCAGTTGAACTCACTCAGAAATTAACTAGTTTAGTTGTTCCGCCCAATGGAAAACTTGTATCCTTTGACGTGACCAATTTATTCACATCTGTGCCAGCAACTGAAGCCATAAGTACTGCGATGACTTTGGTTCAAGGTTCATTAGGTGAATCAAGAATAGCTGTGGAATTGAATATGCTTTTAAACCTGTGTATTTCACAAAATTATTTTATCTTTGAAAACAAATTTTATAAACAAACGCATGGTTTAGCTATGGGCTCACCCATTTCACCTTTGCTAGCAGACATGTTTATGAATTCTCTCGAAGAAAAACTTTTTAATTCCAATAACAAGTTGCTCAGAAATGTATTTTACTGGTATCGGTATGTTGATGACATTTTATGCCTGTGGACGGGTAGCTACCGACAGCTAGACAATTTCATAGATTTGTTGAATACTCTACACGAATCAATTAATTTCACCGTGGAAATCGGAGGTAAAATTCTGAATTTTCTTGATTTAACAGTCGATATTTCCTCTGGGACGCATGATTTCTCTATTTATAGGAAAATGTCCTTTACCGACGCTATAATCCCAAAGGATTCTTTCCACCACCACACGCATAAAATGTCGGCATTCCACTCTTTAATACACCGCCTGGTCTCTATTCCTATGTCCAAATGTAATTTTGACAATGAGTTATCAACAATTAAATCCATTGCAGTTCACAATGGATATAAAACTGTTACTATTGATAACATTCTTGATAGGAAGTGGAAAAAATGTACATTAAAATCAATTACAACGATGTCCTCTAATGTTGATAGGACAGCTAAATCCTGGCGTAAGATACCATTTCTTGGCCCCCTATCCTATCATGTAGCCAATGAGTTCCCGAAAGATAGGGTAAACATCTCTTTTTATAATAGTGCAACTATTGGTAAACTATTATTTAACTCTAAAAATAAATTCGATAATAGGGACCAAAGCGGTGTATATAAATTATGTTGTGACACGCCTAATTGTAATGCCGTATATATTGGGCAAAGTGGGCGTGCAATAAACACTCGAGTAAGAGAGCATGTAAAATGCTGGCACAATGATGATCCTAAGTCGAATTTTGCTAAACATTTACTTGACCACAACCATCATAGTGATTTTAAAACTCTGGTTCTCCATACCCAATGTAAAGGGAAAAAACTTGACTTTTTAGAACAATTTCAAATAAGCTTGTCATGTAAAAACAAAAATGTCTCTGTTGTAAATGACCAATTGTACCCATCCCACTCCTCCCCATTACTCTCCATTCTCCTTGAACGAAATTTGAATCCGTCACCTTCCTGACGATTGCGTCACTACCACTAAAATCCTAACCGTCAACCTCCCTGTAAACAAACCCCCCCCCCCTCTTACTCCCGTTGCGTCACGACTTTCCCCCCCCCCCTCCTTCCCCAATTCAGTCGCCTTTACTCTCCCACCACTCCCCTCCTCCATCCCATACCTATATATATATCGCTCGTGTATTTGTGACTTCACCTTGATAATGGCAATGTTTGCCGAAACCTAGGTCGGTTGAATAAAAAAAAATTGGTGTGGAAATATTTACAAAGTGTTTTCTGTTACAAGGCTTTTCAGACTTTCTTTCGCGTACTTCCATTGTCGTTGACGACAGTTTCGACAGCATTGCAGCTATCTTCTTCCGGTCAGAAGTTCGGTCAGGTTAGAAGAAGGAAGAAGTAGTTCTTACCTGAAGAAGATAGATGCAATGCTATCGAAACTGTCGTCAAAAATAATGGAAGTACGCGGAAGAAAGCCCTAAAGGTCTTCACTGCGAAATGCTTTTGCCTTCTACTTCAGTTCGAGAAAATTGTATTAAATATGGACTTTTCCGAGGATATCTTCCTCAAGAAAAACTCCCAAAAACCTCAAATTCTCTAGCCCAAAACATTTCACTGAAAGTATATCATTTTTAGGCCCAGATGCATTATTCCATATGAACTTATCTTTGTGCAATCCTTAGATCTACCTCAGAAAGACCGTGAAATGCTAAATTCCTCTTCTCCCATAACCATGCCTTTTTTTTTAACGTGAAAAGGGCAACGCGAAAAAAGCATTCTAGTTTCGATGCTCTAGATGCTCTCGCACTCAAACAGAAATACATATTATATATTATTGAATTGTATCAGCATACACCATATTATAATGAATTAAAAATGTTAAAAATTGAAAAAAGAAGAAAATTTCAAATGGGACTCTTCATGTACAAACTTTTAAAAACTGAAACTCCTTCCTACATTTTCCAACCTTACACAGATAATTCAATGAAAAAAACAAGGAATACCAGAAATAAAAATAAATTAATTGTACCCTGTCACAAAACTACTATGAATCACAATTCATTTTACATTAGTTCATGCTATGTATGGAATTCGATTCCCCAAGAGTTGAAGGATATCACATCAGTTAATAATTTTAAAAAATGTTTGTTTTCATTTTATTTCCATGAAACTTGAATTGTATCAGCATGAGGAACTTGCTGTTTATGGGTTTTTGTGTTCATCAAATTTATTTAGATTGTTGTATGGCTATTGTATAATTTTGTATTGTTGAAAATCACTAAAAATTATATTTTTTGAAAATTACTATTGTGAAGTTGAGAGTTGAAAAAAGAGATTACTGCGTAATTTTGGAAATCTTTATATTAATGTTTGTTTTCATTTGTCTTTGATGAAATTTGATATATGAATTTACATAAGAATTTGTAATCTTTGTTTTTCAGTTCATTATTATTATACTCGTTGATTTTTCCGTTCCCAAGGAAGCAATTGATTTTCAAGTGGAACTCCATTAGGTTCCGAGGCAGTCCTTTTTTGAGCCCTTTCCTCTCAGTTATTTCAATTATACCATTGATTTTACAACTGGACCTTTTGTACAAAGAGACGCTATATCAAAGCTGGCTGATGTATAAATTTGTGTCACGAGCATTCCCTTTAAAGTCTCGATGAAATGGCCTGAATTCCTCTCATACTTCTATGTGCTGCCCACCCACGATGTCTGTTGCACATTCCGTCAAAACGAATTTTAAAGGTTCATTGCGATTACCTAAACGTTTGGATGGGGGTAACTGTAGATTTACAGTTTTGTTGCTTTTGCGGAGGATCAAAAAATTAGCGCAAGGCAATAATCAATACTTATGCTATGGAAATGTAAAAATAATTAATTTTCCTTGCGTGAGTGTGCATTATAATAACCGGAGTATTTCATTGGTTTTGCGCTGCTACCTGTAAAAGCAATTCTCTGTTCGGGAATATGTTGTATTACACAGGAGGATTCATGTAAATTAACAAGCTATAGTTCGACGAATATAATCTGCTGGAATCTATGCGAATGATACCCATGCATATAAATACTCCCTAGGATAGGATCTCCTTCCCTAGGATAACCTGAACCCTTGGATTCTAGTATAGGTGTCCTTACATGATATTTTCAGTGACTATAAACGTTTTACGGTTTTATTATTTGGTATTTTTATCATAATATCGATGATCAAATGAAAATAAAATTATGTATGTGAAATTGAATGAGTTAATACACGATAAATATGCCAAAAAATCTGTCCATCATGTTTATATTAACCGTTAGCCTTGGTTTTATATTTCTTGATTTTACTTTTTAAAAATAGCTTTAATTTGGAAACGCGGAAGTTGTTTTAACAGATATGCCGCCGGAAAAGTTATTTTTTGGTCCATCCATCGTATTTGGTCATCGTTCATATGATAAAAATACTAAACAATAAAGCCTTGAAATGTTCATAATTGCTGAAAATATCATGTGAATGTGAATCAAACGTTGTTTGGGGCTCACTTACCATTTGGATGGAGGCAAACATGGAGAATTTAAAAACCTTCATCCGCAGGTTTCCGTGGAGTTCAAACAAATCCTTGTTTGTAGTTTCAAAAACTAGACATATGATTCAAATCCTTCTAAGTATATCTATCTCAATACATGCGTCCATATTTGTGTCTGTTATTAGGATTAGAGTACTTTATTGAAGAAATGAAACCATGCAGAAGAAAATATAGCAACGTCCAAATAAAACATATTTACTAGGATATACCTTGAAAAATCAATACATGAGTTTTGGAGAATGATACGTACTTGACCAGCGTTTGAATAATATATTGGGTTTGAAGTCTGGGTTTGAAGGCTAACCTTATAGCTTGGCTGTAAGAGACATAGAGATTATCAGTAAAATTATTTTTTGGATATTTTATTCTTGTACAACAATTACATTTTATGTTAATCGACTAATATTTTGAATATTCCTAACTTTCTTAATGAAGTGCTTTTGCGAGGAAAAGGCTATTGAGTGAATGATTCGGGAGAAGACTGAAAATTATATATCTGTCACGCCCGGAAAACTCAAATTTTACGAGAAAAGCCGTAGCAATCGATGCAATGAATGACAGGGGTTGATAATAAGTTATAAAGCTGTTATCGTGTCCAGTCCTGGCCAAAGAATCGGGTGTTCTTATTGATTCGCTTGCATATTGGAAGGAAATGATCCTGTAGGATTCCCAAGAAGGACGTTTTGGACATTTTAAGCATCAATGATAGACATCAGCTATTTTGTACATGCCTTTTATGTTACCAATAACCTTAATTACGAGAGTGTAAGTAATAGAAAATGGAGTTTTTAATTGTTTTTGCATGAATTTTAAGGGCATAATATGGATTTATAAACCAATTAACGTTATTATTCAAGAGGCACCGTGAAAAAATAAAACTAGACTTCAGTGAATGATTCCTGCTGGACTAGTTGTACTTCATCCTGGAAAATCAAGCGTTTTTATGTACCTCGTTGACACTAAAAGCGTGTTGGTGTATATGATTCATACATTAGGTTACAGATCCTTTACATTATTTTAGAGTTGATATTAATAGTAATTATTAATTTTACTGTTAGTGTAATAATTTACGCAAAAATCTATTCTGTTTGCGTTTTAGTAGACCATGGTTGTGTGTGCTCGTCCGTTGTTGAATGTCAATACCCCGATATAAAGGCCAATGAGTGCTGTTTTCGGAGGTAAATAAATAAGGGCTTTCCATTTACTTGGCTCTTGTTCCGTTTCAGCCTTAGCCTGCTCCCTAGTCACGCCCCTGGCCGTGAATTTACTTATCCAGGTCTCCCGTACATATATAGGTTTCACCAGGGGTGTGGTAAATGCATTCTCCACGATGAGACATTGACAGGAAATGCTGGGTTTTGAGGAATAAAGTTTGATGCGCCATTGATGAAATTAATATTATCCTAGTGTTTGCGTCTTATTTATTTTCACTTCGTCTTTTCATGGAGGTGTATCAGGTTTTTTTTAGATTTTTGGTTTAAATAAAAAAAAACAAGCAATAAGCATCAATAACATTTTTAAATATATGCTAGGAACTTATTAAATATGATATTTTTTACCATTTTCAAAAATGCCCTAGCATATGATTTTACTAACCGCAATTTGAGTAAATATTTAACTTATTTTCCTTTCATTGCGATGTTCTTCTGGTAAGCAAAGGAGCAATAAAGAACAGAATGCATTCATCAAATATGTTAGGCCTAATAGAAAGCATTGCTAAAGATTCAATATAGAATTAGTCTACCTATCTTTTTTGTTGAAGTGGGCATATGCAGATGCATAGCAAAACGCATTTCATTATGTTTTGTTTTTCTTGCCGAAGAAGGTAGAATTCCCAAGATCTACTTCAATCGGAACAGTATTAAGTAGACTTTTCTGAGAGCACAGATAAAGATGGTCACCTAGAAGGGAGTTGCACTACAAGTCAATCACCTCCTCATTGGAAATTTTGAATAACAAAGGCACTGAAAGTCTAACGCGTTAACTTACCGCTTCAAATAAGCGGATACTTGTTAGAGATCTACCACTTACATTCCCATTTTTACGAAAACCATCGTAAAAATGTAGATTTCCTGAAAGAGAGCATTTTGTGCTCTTCTAGCCTCTAAATGATTTACTTTATAAAGAATGTGTGGCCCAATCATGAAACATATCAGTATACTGCTCAGAAACATGCCTATGATTAATGCAAGTTCATTATATATTATCGCATTTGGTGGAGTTGCGCTCTTGTCAGACCACACGCATCCATTTTGGAGGCTGTACTGAAAACAAGATATCCATGCATGTGCTAATTGCCGCTTATAAGGTTCGTTGTAATCACTTTCTTATTGCCAAAATGATCATTTTCTAGTTCGACCACAGTGACAACGTTCGTGACCAAAAATTCTGATTGTAATAGTTCGAGTAAGAAGATGCTACACAGGTCCCTTAGGTACAGACAACAATATAATTGCAAGTGCATTTAGTTGTGCTGGTGTATTTCCAGGATTATAGCACTCATGACCAGGACTAGAATAACCGTATCAGCCGGGAATGTACATGGAAATGAAAAAAAACAAGAGTTTTGAGGGAACAATACCTTCTTGACCTATGGTAAAATAGCATGCTTGCATTTGAAGACTTTGAGATTATCTTCTCATTTCTTCGTAAGTGACGCAGGAATATTAGATTAAATTTGTCGAAGATTTTTATAAAAGAGCGTTCTATATTAATGGATTTTTAGGCAACGCAATTAGTAGGTATAATTAGTCTTTTTGTTTGTGTTAACGTTATAAGTGCTACAATATCGCGTTGTTTTAGCGAATTTTTCTTTTATTTTCTTTCATTCTTCTTGAATAGCCTTGGCTTCAACTTATTCTGCGAAGAGTCATTAAGGAGAAAGTAGAGGTGCAGGAATTATTTCTGAAGGTCAAATATTATCCAAGATTTCTTAATTTTTTAGATTTTTATAATATTTGGTTGGAGGTTAACGTTGAGGTTTCATTTTTTAACTGGTAGGGTAGTTTTATTATAGTTTTAATAGCCATGGTTAGTTTTTATACTGAAGAAACCTATTGCCCCGGAAAGAAATACACCTATGGGCAGTAAAATATAAGATTTCGGTGCCTACTGAACTCTACCATCGTAATACTTCTAGATTCTTCGGAATCCAATTACCGGGTGGTTGTTGGTATGGTTTAAAATATCAGCGAGAGCCATCAAATGATTTTTACAAATGACCTTATGCTCAGAGTTATGCCCTGCAACAATGTGTGAACGACCTTATGATATAGCATGTATTTAATTGTTTTCGCATTATCAATTTTAAGAACTCTCAGCAAAAACGAAACCAAACATATTTTCCGTTAAATGCCATGTGAAATAAAAAGAGAGGTCATCCCATAATTTCATTTGGCATGGAATTAATTTATGTTCAAGCAACTATATAGCGATTCTGTTACAGTGACTACTGAAAATTAGACCAAAGTGTTCTGCTGTTTCGTTGGCTATACAGAGAAGCTTATTGATTCAATCGGCATCAATCTTTGAAGAAGCTTATCGTGTCATTGCGAATAACAGTAAAAATATTATGAATTGTTATTTATATTAAAAACTGCTTTTTTAACCTTTTGCGGGTATTTTATTTTCCTAATTGTTTTCTTACAGCCTAGGAAAATTCGTCGATGCTCCTGAACACATCGCAATTGGTACTAGCACCCACCAACCAATAGGGAGACCTGCTGCTCTTCCAGCTGAAAAAACTCCTGGCTCTTTTTATGAACGAATTAAACCATTCATTTATTTGGAAATAACTTGCACTTCCAATGGTATCGAGAATTCATTGTAAGATATCATTATAACACAGAACCCATGAAAATTTTATAACGCTTGAAAATACACCATGAAAATTAGAAACATTAATGTTGATTAGGAACTTTACTTCTGTGTGACGGCAAAACCAGGTATGAAGGTAGTTGTAGCGATAATCGTGAGTCAATGAGTAGGCATTTTAATAACGTTTCAAGTAAGTCGAAAAACATATTGGACCACATTTCACTTGAGTACATATGTTTATACGGTGTAAATCACACCATGCAGTAATGTAAATGATGCAAGAATTACATTTAAAAATTTTCCAAACTCCAAGTTTAATTATCCACTTATTTCTTTGAGAGAAACAGGAAGTAATTAGTAAGCACAGCGTTGCACTGACTCAGCGATACGCATTGAAGCATCGCTAACTCACCACTCCATAGAATACAACTTCCATGAGTAAAGTCGACTATACACTCTAGGGTTTGAAGTCTATTGGTCAACTACGCAAAAATATCTCCTTTCATATTTGTGTATAGCTATCATCAGTAATTTCCCAGAATATCTACATCTACATACTACCCCGCAAGCCGCCTCAATAGGCGCGTATCGGAGTTCGAGAGGAAATACATTGACGATCATTCCTCTGGACGCAGGGTGAGAGGGGCATCTCACCATTAGGGCTATCCTATTGTTTAACTTAGGTGGACAACTTATTTACCCCCTAAGCACGCATATTTAGTTTCAAAGTACTGAAGGCCCTTGGAGTACTATTACTAAGAACAAATAAATAGTGGTGGAACTTTTACACGTGAGTTTACACTCCATATCGATCATTGTGATAGGTGGAAAATATAGATTTTCTCAATTTCTAAAATGGGTGCCACTCTATTATACATGGACGGCATACATATCAATATGTCAGACAAAAATATATTCAGATATAATATATTCAGAGCCAAACAGATTGTTTAAGGAATTCCTTGCTCTCACCTTCCGCTAATTTCTAAGAGAAAGAGAGACTAATTCAGAAAAATACGGATCATATATTTTCCTTCTCCATAGATACTATTTCCTGTATTTTCCCCGCATTCCGGCTGGTGTTCTCATACTTCCTTCCTCTTATCATTGCAGCGGCTCGCGGGTAGCTGGTAAATGTTAATGTACTATGCAATGCAACTCCAATGACCCATCAAGTGATAAAATACTCTCAGACCTGAGCTAATGCTGGTATCATTCATCCAAGACTTCCTTCCTGGCTACGCATGGAAACTACTAAGCGTATCTTACCCGAACATAGACTTTATTCATTGAATAAAAGTGCCAATGCAATGCATTATTCTATTCCTACTGGCATTTATAAGCGGTAATACATGCATTCACACTATTTCTAATAAATATTTAAAAAATAATATACTTTTTCTTTATACTATCAAATGCTTTTTTTTCTAGTCTCCAACTTTGTTACCCAAAGATATATATATATATATATATATATATATATATATATATATATATATATATATATATATCTTCAAGGAAGTCTTGGATATAAAATGCTAATTTATGGAAATATACAACCTTTGTCACCGAAAGAGCTAGCAAAGGCTATCTTAATATCCATTCAAGTTTTTGGCTGACCCCGACTAACATTCAAACAGAAAAAAGATCACTGCCAGAATTTTGTCCATAGTTCTAGATTTTCTGGAAACTCAGGTTGCTAACCGCCATGAATTATCCTGGAAATGTAATCAAGCTTATGCTACTAGTTTGATCCATTGGTTAAACGATCTCTCGGCCAGGGATGGAATACATGCATTTTCCTGGAAATAATTAATCTGACCCAGACCGTATTCTGTCTCAATGGAAAGGACCTCTCGGTCGGAATTGGTATGAGCGCATTTTCCTGGAAGACAAGTGGATGTAACTGTGTCGAGGATTCACCCGGAAATAAATTCTCTGCCACAGCCACATCAGACGCAGACGACCAATGGATGGAGAACCATGGAAATTTAATGCCGGGGTTTCGGAGGGTGAAGCCTCGTGGACTTTTTGTCGCATGATTTCCAGGATTTGATATTTTTGTTCTTTTCTCTCAGCTTGTTTTGAGGTGAACCTGGAGTTTTTTTTTCGATTAAAAGGGTTGTTTTGCGGTTGAAGAATGGTGTTAGACATAAATGTAATTTCACTAGCTGGTATTGACTTTAGTTCTTAACTTTTTATCTATGTGTACATAATTTATACGGGAGCATTCTTTATTTATTAATTCAGGAAAAAAACATCCTGAATGCTGAGAAATATAGCAGATGTTCCAGGATTATTGCTGTAAAAATTAACGTCGGGTATCATGTCACGATGCCTTTTCGACCGTTATTACCGTAGCATACCTACCTCTATGGGCACTTTGGGATTAACTTAACACTGCCAAGATAGAGTAGCTCAGCGCATTTCTCAGGAAATGTGAGAAAAAACAGCGTTTCCGGAAGTGAAGTCCGACTGACCTAAGGCTGATTACTTTATTCAAAACGGCAGGTTCTTCGAGATTTTCGGAAAATAATTGACGAAACAGAACCAGGATGTTGTTCATTTATGTTCTAAGGATGCAAAAAAATTACTAACAGTACTATATACATAAAATTTTATGTTGAAGTATATAAAAGAAGTACTATAACATGCACTAGAATACTGAAGCAAGTTACTGAAAATCGTAGATTTTTTGGAATTGTATTAACTTTTGTTCTGTATCGAACATGATTTCCAGATTTCCATCACAGTGAATGGAGTTGAGATTTAAAAGTAACGGTCAGCCACCAAATTATTTTCATGAAAAATATTTATACATTGTTAATTGAATTTTGGTCCAATAATATTTTGGTAATTTTAAACTCTTTGGGCTATAAATTTCTGGCACTCATTTGAATAAAGAAGTACCATAATGTGTTTATTGTAAATGGGTATTTCTATTATTCATTATTCAGTTTTAGTCATTGAAATATTTACTTTATATATCATTATGACGTTAAGTTTCTTTTTGGTTACGTGTCCGTCCTAAGCATCATGATGGTATGATCCATTTTCAGTGTATGTACACCATTCTAGCCTAATTATTTTATCTTTTTGGAGCTTTTCCATGGAAAAGAGTAAAGTGCATCATCCACGCCGAACGTCTAGATTAGTAATTTCCTGTTACTCACATACTCTTCAGGATTATGTTTCAACGGATGGAGGAAGTAAAAATCCATTATTTAAAAAAAAAAAGTGTAAAGTAATTAGCTTCTCGGAACAAGCTAAAGCCGTTCAATGTCTGACTTTAAGACTAAAATAACTGTTGCTACGAATTGAGCTTAAACCAAAAGAAGTATGGCACACAGTACATTCTATTTGATGTGAGCATTTCACTCTGGGGTATTTAATTTCTTCAACCTTAACCTGAATAAACAAGTTTTGAGTTTTTCAAAATTAATGTAACAAATCTCCGTAATGTTACCACGCTAATAACTTGTGATAATGTATCGTATTGTATGAGGGTTTGCGAGAGAAAAGTCCAAGTATTGTAGTATTTTAGTGCGTTGGCTGAATAAATATATCACTTACCACGGATGGCTATTTATGAGCGGATTTTTTTTTCAATTCAGAGACAGGGAGAGTAAAAGGAAAGTGCTTGGAGTGCTTTCTGGACCCCTAACCTTATTTTCCTGGTACTCAAGCGTTATTGGAAAAAAGATCTCGGCCATGGCCAGATGAAGTCAATTTTCCGGGAAGAGCCTTGGGAAATAATTGGCAAGATGCTAAGAAAGGGGATATCAATTTTTGGCCTAGAATGTGTACGAACGCTTCACGTTTTTCAGCGGAAATTGCCATTGTAGAAGTGGAACAGTAGCCGATAAAAAGCGCTTAAAAATATGCATTGCGATATCTTTATCCTCATATTCGATATTATTTTGCTAATCTATTTCTATGTGAAAGCCTGATATTGCCTATGAGTAATTCCTTATCTTTAATCTAAAGGTTTTGCAAAGCAAGTACAGGCTCATGGATTATTGTTTCTTTGTGAGCTAGCTATAAGTTTTGTTGTGCATAGCTTTACGAGAAATTAATATATAAGTGTTTAATTTTTCGTCTTGTTGTTATGTTTGCCATTCCTCATATCTTATTCCTCACATCCTTTGGATGAGAAACACATTTTACTGGATTTATCGGTCTGAAGTACACATGAGGATCAAGAACTTGCGAGTGTATTAACCAAAGAATGAATTACTCCGAGAGTTACTCCTTGAAACACGCTAAGAAGAGCATATTACCCCTTAAAAAGTTCTTTTGAGTTTTTAAATCGAAGTGCCTGTTACGAGCTAGAAATTATTCAAACAAATAATCTTAATGTAGCATACGCTTGCATGGAGAGTGCGTTATCAGTGTTCGACTGTTTCGTTGCTTTTGCGGAATTAACGACGGTGAATTCACGTCCGGGATCAGATTAATCGTATTTTCCTGGAATAGCTAAGGGGAGAATTTCCGGATAATGATAAATATAAACAGGTTGAATCTTATATTCCGGGGAAATTGCTCCAGAGGTCGACGGCGCTTCATTATCAAGGTCCCAGAATTTCACTTTTCTAGGTCATTCTGGAAAATATTCTAACGCTGCCCTTCACAAATTCTTTAGGGAAAGAGCCAAGAAAGAGATAAAAATTCGCGACAACACTGCGTCGTCATTTCGTATGACGACATTGAGATATATTTTTTTCTTTTTATAAACTGCATATTAAAATGAAAAATAAAAGACTAAACAATCGTTTTCTTACTATACAATGTTTGAGGGAAATGTTTTGCTTTGCAGTATAAAATTGCATTTAGACGTAAATATCCTCAGTTCTTTAATCAATTATATTTCTCTGAACATAGAACCTTTAATAATAAGGCATTATTTTTTAACGATCATTTAATTGCAGGCTTTAATTATCTATCAATTTTTAATTAATCTTTAGGATTTTCCTATTGGATTCGACGTATCGATCCATTCCTATCATCAGAAAAAGAGGGAAATAAAAACGCATCGCTGACTGGGTTTCCAGGCGTACAAAACTGTTGCATTCATCCCGTTGGTATAATGTACTACCACTGAAGTGATAAGTTCAGCATCATCTAATCGGATATAAAAAGATAAATTAGAAAACGATTAACATTTAATGTAACATTATGTCGCACTAGCTTACTTAAAAAGCTCAGGATACTTTGTCCTTTTAAAATTCGGTCAGAACGTAAATTTTATACGCCAAACTTCAGGATAATCCCACTTTTCAGGAACAATTGAAGCCCTAGGCATAACAATGAAATGAATTGGTTTTAATCATGTAATCACTCTCCAAGAAAATAATTTCAAGCTGAAAGGAGTTTAACAGCAACTACTACTAATGCATAACGCTAATTTTAATCTTAAAAACGACCATACTGATTGAAAACCGCTTGTCTCACTTCCTATCACGCGTTGCGTTAATTCAAAAGAACCTTTAAACGCTAAGATACTTGTCGAAGAGAATTGTAGCGCTCATCATACCCCAAAACTCTGACTTTTATTTACATTTATTTTCTTGAAAAAATAACTTAAACCGTCCGTGGCTGAGAAAATGTTTCCAGATAAAGCACAAAAGCAATGGAATCCTTTGGCCTTATTCTTACTTATAATAATATCGAGGATATTAAAAATAAAAAATCCTATTTAAAAAAAAGCCTCCAGATTTACCTTCATCCAACCATAATGCATAAGAACTTGAGAAACCTTCACATACCAACTTAGTGGTTCAAATAAATATTGCATTTTATTAGTGTTCTGCATTTTCGGGTTCTCCATCCACGTTCGTTGACTTTAGCTGACAAGGGTTTCGATAGACATCCGGCCATCGTCTTCAGGTCGAAGATGACTTTCATCTGAAGATGATAGCAGGATGGCTATCGAAACTATTGTCAGCCAAAGTTAAAAAACGCGGATGGAGAACCCGAAAATGCAGAACATTAATGAACAATGCCGCGAAAACCTTCGCAAACATTTAACTCATTTGCTTCAACTAGTTTCGCTACACTGTCGCATCTTCATGAAACAAACTGGTTGTTATATTTATATACATGCAGTAACATATTGGAACCGCAAAGTTGTGATTTGAAGTTCTTTGAATTTCTCAATTGAGTTCCACAAAGCCTCAGCCTCAACTTCTACTCACGTTATCTAAATCTACAGTAAACCGCTTAATACGGGACAATTATTTTAATTGATTCGTATTAGATCCGAACCACTCATTTCAAAACAGGTCCCGTTCCATGGTTGTAGGAACGGTGGCTAAAGTGCGCAGCGGCATGGGCTGAAAGATTCGGAGGCAAATCCCTGTTACAGATACAAGTTGCTGTCGGATGACAACTTCGCGGAATCGAAAGTGCTAATCCGGAGTGAGCACCTCGGAAGGTTGTCAATCAGGCGTGGAGGGGGAGGCAACAGTAATGGGAGGCAACAGCGTCCACCAAGTGATCTACATCTACATCTACATACTACCCTGCAAGCCTCCTCAATAGGCGTGTGGCGGGGGGTGTTAGGACACCAGCCGTTTACATATTATAAGGAAACGCTGTAATGAAATTACGCCTAGCATTTATTGAAGTCTCTTATTGTTCGGGGGAAGAACGAATTCCCATACCTATCCGTTCGGCAAAATATCTCTCTTAATTTAT
This sequence comes from Pyrrhosoma nymphula, assembly GCA_963573305.1. Classification (NCBI taxonomy): domain Eukaryota; kingdom Metazoa; phylum Arthropoda; class Insecta; order Odonata; family Coenagrionidae; genus Pyrrhosoma; species Pyrrhosoma nymphula. Next base: position 76,116,089 of record OY754332.1, on the reverse strand, counting down.
CGTTTCTGTCGGACCTGGAAATATAGTGGGGTTCTAATGTGATGTTCTCCGTGTCGCTCTGAAAGATATCTATTCTCAATTGTTCAAGCAATCTAAGCCTAGCGCGCAGCCTCCGAGTCTCTATGTGCGTGATGTATGAGTGATGCTCCTTGAGCGACAAAAAAAGGCCATGAGCCATCATTTGACGCGAGGCACGAGGCACCAAGGGTTCCGGACTGCTTGCTGTGGCGCGTGTAGTCCTCACCATGAACCGTGGAGCCGAGGAGAGTCTGGACCCCTTCAGGAATCTGATCTCCGAAGCGAAGCGGTAATTGGAGCAGAAGAGGTCGATAATATGCTTATGATTTGCTCCCATGCTAAGTATTATTTCCAATGTCGGACCTCTGGTTTGGAGTCGAGAGGATAAATCAGATGTTTCGCTGCTTCTGTGCAAACTTCGAAGGCTCCTTCCTGTCCTCCTGCGATCTAAGCTGAGAGAAAATTATTTCCAGCCGCAAAAAGGTTAAGCAAATTTTCCAAGAAGAGCTGTGGTGTGTAATTGTTTAATAGTACGATGCGCGATGGAGTTTAAGCCTAATTATTTTCTGATGTAAAAGTGTTGCTTCGTATTTATCAATAACCAGCATATGGCGCTTGCAATAGTCAAGTGGATGTGGTCATATGTATCATAATTTATATTGTAATCCAAGGAGTAAGATTCTATTCGTTAATGTCATTGAAAAACGCGTGGACAAAATTATACACACCTTGATACAAGCTCAGTAGCCTGAGTTATGTAAATCAAGTCGCAGCCACATGCCCATGGTGTTGTTAGTAAAAACAAAAGCCTAAAAATCACTTAATCTTGATTTGACTCCCAAACTGGAAAGACTGAAAATTAGGATAAATTATGTTCTTGCTCTATATGGCCCCTGTCTTATGTCTCATAAAAATCTTATCTTTTCCCAATAGTCTGCATTGAAAAACAATGATGTTTCAGGATTCAAACCTGGACCATTTTCTGAGCATTTTTTTATTTTTCTTATGCTCACAGGATGCATAAGGACTTTTATGACAAATTTGAAATTTCTAACTAAAGTTAAGTTGCCCTAGGCTTTGTGTCAATTAATGAGTCAGTGAGTTAGAAGTATTATATATATGTTATGTTTAGATAGAAAGGTACCTGGATGGTTTCATTAAAGATGGATATTCTGAGTTTTCATGAATCAGCGTTACACATCACTTGGCCGAACTCACAAAACGCATATGTAAAACTATTAATCTATTTAATGTTTCCACAACATTGAGGTCCAAAAATGTTATTGTTTAGGCAATTATTGGAAGAAAAAATCTAGGCTATGGTCAGGTTAAACGCATTTTGTATAAAGCAATGAGATGTTCAAGGAAGAATGATTACGATATAGTTTACCTCTAGTCCCAAACAATCCTGGTTATTTATCACTTTTGGGGTTTTAATTTGTTTTTAAAAGTAGCCAAGTAAGTTTTCATTATAAACCAATATTTTTATTCTGAATTTACTACAGTCGTCGAATTGTTTATAAAGATGTAATTTAAATTTCGGAGCGCTTATGAGTGTACGTAACCAACCGGGGCCCAGGAGGTCTTATTTTTTGCCCTTTAAGCAGAATACCATAACATTCTTCCGAGGCAAGAGAAATTTTACGATAATAAATAGATCTGTTTGAGCGTCTGAGCATGATTAGGGTATTTATATTTCAGTGCTTTGGCACATCAACTGTAACATTACCTCTCTCAACCATTTTATACGGGCTATTTACAGAAAGACCCGAGGAATGTTAAAACACATTCCAGTTCAGGAATAGCGGATTTATTTTGTTTTTAATGCGTAATCCCGTCCCTTAAAAGTGCAAAACATTATTAATTTCAAAGTTAAAAGCGGTGCAGAGGGCTCATGTTTGTCCGAGAGTTGTGGGTGCCTTTTCATTGATGAATGTTGGCGAGCTTAACAGCCACTCCGAGTAGGAGGCGGAAATTGCCTCTTTTTAATTACGAGAAACAGCAGCGGCATGTAATTATGGGGAAAAAGTCGTTCAAAGAGCGTACCTTAAATAAAATAGAGAGATTTCTTTCTCGCAATACCTTTTATGTGGGAAAATCACATATTCATAATTATACCATTATTTCGATCAAGTATTTAAATGATAAACACGTTTTTCTTTTGTACTGGTGACCTGATGGTTAAAAACTCAATGGATAACAAGCTGCGTGTATGTAATTTGGGTTATGAAATTTTCTTTTATGAAAAGCCAAATGTACACCATTAAGCATCGCTCAGAGAAATCGAAGATAGAGAATTATAGCCAAACTTCTGAAATGGTTGAATGCCACAATAAAAATTGTAGAAGGATGAAGAACAACAGATGAAGAGAGGTCAATTGAGCCTATAATATGACAGTTAACGACCAGGTTGACTAGACTTTCCTTAGACACAGCAGTTCTGTGAGGCCAATTATTCTCCAACCGATCGCGAGAAGAAGACTGGGAGAGAGTATGTTGGCTCATTTTATGAATAACGTGAGAAAGAAACATTCTTATGATATTTCCGAACTAGTAAACTACTTACAGTGAAGTACACTGGACAATGGAGGTCTGTAGTCAACCAATCATAGGATTCAAATACTAATGATGATTACATATGACGTGGTTGTCGGGTACTCAGAAAGTAATTCTGTATCGAGAATGTCGGTTGAATCGGGCTTCATTTGCTGTGTGAATTACGACGATTACCGGATAAGAACGGGTGATTCACCTGATGCAGCGCACATACGTGACTTTTGAGAAGAGCTTTCTGAGCGGAATAAAACTGGCGGAAAAATTCCATTCCATCTAAAGATTACAATACCAAATCGAGGGCCACGCACAGTATCTTGCTAATAAACGCACTTCGACTATCGTTAACCTTGAATTTATCTAAGGTATTCTCACCACACCCTCCTTTCTGTAATATTTTCTTTGTTCTCTTTGCCTTTTCCTCTTTACAGTTTTATCAGAGTTTCTAACAGCTATAATTATCATAATAAACTATTTGTCGTCCGCAAAGGGGTTTTCATTCAATTTTTTTTTAACAAAAACGTAAAGAATTTATTTACCTCCGCATGAAGAAAGATGGGCTAGTTTTCACCAGTCGTCACCACCCGCCTAACGGCTCTTTCCCCTGGCTTAACCCTCTGGTTACCGAGCCTCATTTTCTTACATTGGTTACCGTTGGGGTCCTTTAGGGACCCCATTGCATTTTCATATGTACCGAGGTACCGAAAACAAGTTTTAACTGTAGAGCATTGATTTTATTGAGAAAACATCATAACAAGTCATATTAATACCTAAATTTAAACAATTTGTGCATGAAAATATTTATAAATAAACAAAAAATATTGTTTGCAAAAAAAGAGGACAATTCAGTTACACATTTCAATTATTGATTTTTCAAAAAGGATAATAACTCAACAAAATAATACAGAAAATTAAACAATGTTTTCAACAATATTTATAAGTTTAAAAAATGTTTTGCAAAAAATGAGGAAAATTCAATTATACCCTTCATTTTTACATGTAAATGTGACATTCTTGTTTCGATGTTCTGAACAAACAAATCCTTCACACACGGAGCATCCTACATTTACATTTAAGTCGAGATTTCGTGGGAAAATATTACATCTGCACCTTTTGGATTTGCCACAACTTGATTCAGATTCGGCCATTTCTGAGTTTGCTTTTTTACTCCACATGCCAGAAAAGCAGAAGTAACAAGTAGACTATTCGTTGTTTCTGCGCATTTATCATGCTTGGTAGAGAAGTTCATCCCCTAAAGACTGGAGAAAGACTCTCCTTCTAAACGAAGTCTTGCCATTCCAGTCTGGATTTTTGCACATAAATATGGCAAATGCATTACTAGCTGCTATGTCCATCATATTCATGAACACCCTGAATGGCCATCTATAAGTTTTTCTCGCGCATGTATACTCTCTTATAAGTTAGTCTGCATTGTCTACAGCTCCTTTTGTTCTATTATATTCTAATATCATTAGTGGTTTCTTACATTCACTCTCAGATATTTTGTTATCCAAGTATTGTGAAGTTAGCAAGTGTACCATTTTATTTTTCATTGGCATATACGAGATCATAGCCAATCCTTCTTTATGTAAGAAAGCAAACTTAGAAGAAAATGTTTCACGATCTTTAGTGCTATTCAAGTCATAAGGAGCGTCCGGCTTGTTCTTTCTCACTGTTCCTAGAAGAGTTACGTTTTTCGATGCTAAATAGAGTGCCAACTCCACGGAAGTGAAAAAATGGTCCATTGTGACACTGTGGCCTGTGTTTTATAGAGGCGCAATGAGATCTTTGACCACTCTAGTCCCATGGTTCTTTTCAGCTCGCTGCCCAGGTAATTTCCCTGTATAAACTTGCAAATTGAGGAGATACGAAGTTTTGACATCAGCTGCATCCCATATCTCCCGGGTTTGGATTTAATATATTGCCTAAATGGACACTTTCCTCTGAACGATGCCAGTTGGTCATCAACAGTAACACATTCAAATGGTTCTAAGTATTTTTTTGGAATTTCCGACAAAAATATCCCAAACATTACGGAATGCGGCTAATTTGTCATTTTCTTTTCTTTGGGCCCTAGTATCTTAGTCATCAAAGCGTATGAATCTCATGATTTTTAAAAATCTTGTGCGGGACATAATGCTGTGAAAAAAGTTCTACGAATGCTAGTATCAGTTGACCACAATTCTTAGATGTTTTCTTTTCCACAACTAAGAGCACAACGAATGTTTTGTTGCTAAGTTTTTGTGAATTTTGGAGGATTTTTTCCCATATACGCCCTGATATTTCCCATTTTGACTTCAAAACGTCAAAGTTAGCTATACTTTTATTTACCTCCACATCACTGTCAATGTCTTCTTCAGTAGGCAGTTGGTCAAATGGCTCCTCTTCTACTTCTTACAAATCATCTTCAGATTCAGATGAACACTCTGCTGGGAGGAATTCATTATCACTGTCACTGTAACAAAAATCATCGCAGTCACTGTCCTCTGCGATTCTCTCAATTTCTTCCTCCGTTAGGATTCTTTTCGAAGTTATTTATAATTAAAAAATAATTTTATCACAGTATGAATATAATTGTAAGTTCCATCACAGTAGGCATTAGGAAACGTTAGAAAAGCCAGGGCTAGCCGGGGTTTTCCTGCGTTTAGGGCCTTCGGGCAGCGGGGAAGGACTAGCAAGGAACACATCAATTCGGTGTATTTTGTGAGAATTTCTATGAACATAGTCGATGGTTATGAGCAAGTCCAGGATATTCATGAGATAGCAGGTGTTTTGGAGGGAAGGTATAGCAAGGGAGTGGAATGGCACTCGGGATCGGGATAACTATTTCTTGGAATCTGTTAATGGCTCACTTCTGGCTCAGTCACCGGGAATTTAGGTAAAAAGGGTTAGAAAAAGAAGTCGTTGGAGACGTTATTACTAGTGGAATAGTTCGTTGAGTGAGATGGAGAATAAGGGGAAATGAGACCCATGCCAAAGCAAGTGAGGAAACAACGTGCACCTGGCGTACCCTTTTACTTGCTTGGTGGTGGTACTCAACAGGGAGCTTACTCATCAATAGCCTGGACTTGCTGATCACCATCGACTATTATGCATAGAAATTTTCAGCATATACACTGTGTTGATGTGTTCCTTGCTAATCCTTCTCCTTCCTCTTCTCAACTGCTACACCCCCCGCTGCCTATAGGCCTTCAACGCAGGAAAACCCCGGCCAGCCAAACGAAGCACATTATCTCCCCAAACCCTTTCTCCCTCTCACACCCCCTCTGCCTCCTACCCTCAATATCAACCTTCGATGCCCGGTGTCCAATCCCTTTCTTAGCAGTACGCAACTCAATTTGTATATATGCTGACGTGAAATGATGCGAGACCCGGGTCGTGACTCGGTTAGTGGTCCATCACAAAGTATGATCTCTATTTTCGCTACGGAGAGCAATTCCAAACCGGAAGTTATGAGCGATGAACAACGATGATATTTCGATGCGAAAATGGTATTACGACGCAAAGTTGGGTCGAAGATCCGCAGATATTTACCAGTAAGCAAATTAGCTGAAACGTAAAATGAAGACGGAAAATTTCGAATACGAATTACTTCTGTAATAGTGGATGTAACTGAAACGAGCAGAGAACTACCATTGTAAAGACCATGCACTCTCAATTCCCGATATATTTTAGATTTTTCACCAATGTTATAGAGTCAGATACGACGAAACAATATTTCACAGGGAATATGCATGGATTATACGTACGGACGACATGTGCTGAAGATGTCAAGTGAAGGAACGTAAAACAGGACAGAGGACCAGAATAAGATAGAAAAGTGGGGATAAGCTATCAAGAAGCTATTTTGATGCGTTGCTTGTAATTTTATACTAAAAACATTCTTAGAGATGGAGACGCCTAACAAAAGGCCAAGTAAACACTTTCCATGATATAAATTATCTCCATCAGATTACTCAAGAAAATCGCCAAAAACAAAGCTTAGTGACATAAATAATAATAACACATAATAATAACAATTGTTTTGTAAATATATTCGTTATTAAAACAATGTTAATAGATATTAATAATTACTAATAACAGAATCATTTATACACGCACACCATTGAAAAACAGTCAACAATTCAGTCTGGGACGTTGGTTACCAAGTGGGGTCCTACTGGGACCCCATCCGTATTTTAATTGATACAGAATCCAAATGAACGTAAATTTTATCATAATTTAGCCACTAAAAAGGAATAAAAAAGTTGTTCACATACCAGGAGACCCATGAACGTGAAAAAAAAATTATGAAATTTATTCAAATATTTTCGAGTGTGGGGTCCCTGAAGGGGACCCCGCTCGGTAACCAGAGGGTTAAATCACTAATTGGAAAGACAAAGTTAAGCCGTCAATTGACAGATCACGGTACTGATAGTTGGTGTATAGTACTATAAAGGATACGATTTTAGTAATTGGAAAAGGAAAAAAAGGCCAATTAAGTACGATACAACACCTTCAATGTCTGAAAATTTTATAATTCTACCATTTCGTTAATAGAAAACTGAAAAGCGCCAGTTGACGGTACTTCTAGTGAAAAAAATATTCAAATAAAACGATGATTCACATGGAACTGTAGTTCCATTGGAGGTATAGAGTCCAGTGGTGAATGTCTACAAATTTTTATGTTCATCCAGCTCGTCTTTTTTTTTAGACAACCACGTTTTTTTAATGTGTATTAAAAGTGCTGCAAGTTTGAACACTAGAACTGCAAATTGAAGTTGCGCACGTCAGCCGTTTGAGTGATAAAAATTAATGCATAAGTAATGTAATAATCGAATTTCCATTTTGCATTCCTTATTTCCCATAAATACTTAGTAATGTGCATGCAAGCTGCGTTTTGAGGAAGCAATTTTGCGTAATAATAATGTAAACCAAAAACTCCTTGAAGATGACAATGCTGGTTCCTTAAAGTTTCCTTCTTCACCCATTTTGAGTTACATTTTCCCGATTGTGTTACGGTGCTATCAAACATGAAACATTTTTTTATAACTTTGAGAGACCTAGAAATTTGCTCTCTTCAATGTTTGCAAAATAAACTTTGCCCCAATGACTAGTTTCTCCATGTCGATACGTGGCATTTACGACTCTTTCTATAAAAAGGTATCATGTGATAGCTTATTTATGGAACCCAGTAAAACGATACAAGTGCCTTGATCTGTCACATTCTTTCTCAAAACTGCTCGACTTCCAGAAAAAGAAATGGGTATCATTATGTTTTATTTGCTGCGCGCGGAAATAGCTTACAATATGTGCAGATTAGATGTCTTCATGGAGTATTTATGTTTTTTCTAATTAATAATATTTTTTAATACAGGGATAGCTGATGAAAGTTCTTCTTTTTTCAGTATTGCGGTCTATTTTATTCGAAAAAAAGCCCATAAAATATTCAACCTCATCAATGTCGCCATTGACTTTGGTGACAATGCCCAAGAATTCATATCCCACTCTCATTGTCACAATCCGAATGCAAAACGCGTAACTAAGACTCACCTCTAACCAAAGCGTCTGCTTGCCACGACAAATTTTCCACGAAAATATTTTATTTGAAACTTATGTTTAGCGGATTCCTATTTACTTTGCTCGAAAACCTGCAATTCAAGACCTAAGTGTCGCTGTTACACGTTCAGACTTGAGGGTCCTTTTGCCAATCAGACTGCGGATTCAGTTAGTGGTGACATGCTCCTGATAGTGCTAGCCTGGTGGCAGGAACCTGATTACAATATTAGTGAGGCCAGCATTATGAAGCGGAGCAAAGAAGGGAAGATTCATGATTTAAAATTTGTAAAGGATTTATTCCAATAAATTATCCTACACTCTTAAAATTTTCAGCAATGCCCTTGAGCTTAAGAACTAATAATATTTCCATTTTTATCGCATTACGAGTGATGACTCAGGTGGCGGTGCTTCAGTAGAACCCCTTGAAATATACATCTATCGAAATGACTACTGGAGGAAAATACTAGTATTTCAGATCACAATGAGTAATAAACTCTAAATATAAATTAAGCATGATAATGGCAAACGGAGGAAAATCAGAAAGCCTTGCGGATAAATAGATAGAGATTCTAAACGTCCATAGATTCCAGAGATGTCCAGAGATTTGTTCAAAATTTCCCTTCTTTCGACTGACTTTGAAATTCTCCTTTCTCATACTCAGGCAAGAACTCCTTACAGTATGCAGCATATGGGTTAGTTTTTCTTGCGTACGTGTTGCTTCATACGAATGATTTCTCCGTCCTATTCATATGCCTGCTTTTTCGTAAGATTCAGCTGGTAGCATATTTTGTCTCTGCCGTCTGCACTGGTAATACACTTTGTCTTTACCACCTGCTTCTACGCAGGGCTTGCGTCAATCTCCGATCGTTGAAATGTAATCCTATTTCTGTGGAGCAAATAGAATGCCCATCCACTCAACGGCGCCAAGAGCCTCCAGTAGATACACCTCTAATGCAGGTCGGATATAAAAGGCGATAAAGCTCTGTAGTTAACCTCTTTACAGGGTTTCTTCGCCGAATTCTGAACTCGTAATTTGTGAAAAAGATCAAATGTATGCAAAGCCTGTGTTTCATTGCTTATCTATAGTTATAACCACTACATACGGTTATAACCACTTTATAGGCTCTATCATAAACCACAATCCAATTACTCATTTGTTCATTTATTCACTCATTTGTATCACAAGAACCCATACTTTACTTCGCTTTATCTAAGTATCCAATAGGAATATTTTAACATGTCTTTCGAATGTTTAGCAAGCATAATTTTGATTTTGACATTTCTCTTAACAAACATTTCCGGACAGCAATACGACAGCAATTTCCATCTTCCTATGGGAAGGACGGAATCATCCCAGCGATCGCAGTCTTATTATGGACTTGTTATGAAACGTATAAAACACTGATTTGGAAGACACGAAGAATTGGGAACACTCAAGACTGAAAACATTATGGAGACGTAAATATTTACCTTAAAAGGTGTTCTAGTGTGGCAAAAGAAGTGTGCTAAAAATGTATCTTTGATTCTAAATGTATGTCATATTTTGTTTTGGTACACTGCTGCAGTTTTTGTATCTACGTTTTCCTTTCCCCTTTAATTTTATTTTTTGTATTAACAAAATTTGAACAGCGTCTTCCAAAATAACGTAATATTATAAATATTTACCTAAAATATTTCACTTATTTTCATCGATACGGGTTGCCTTGGCTCAAAGTTGAAGGGCATGAAATCCACACTGTGGTTTACAAAAGGGTATTCTTTCTCCCGTATGCTATCCTTCTCACTAAATACGCAAATATTAACGCTTATATCTACAATTTATACTCGTGAGGTATTAAAAATCCTTTTAGTGCACCATCCACAGCACATTGTTGTTAAAATGCACCTGAAATGGTCAGCAGGGAGATAACTACCGACTCCTTTATAGATTCCTTCTTCTTGTCTCTCAACGAGTCGTTTTTGCAGGGCAATCATAGCGAGAACTATGTGTTTTGCAATCCTATTACCTATCTTCTTTTCGTATAAACCAGCTCTTACCCGTAGATAGCCTCCAACGATAATGTAACGGGGAGCAGAAGGTAATGCAAGTGCGGAGAGGAAGCTGATGGTGGAAATTAGGAGGAGTGGTTGGATGCGAGCGGGTAATGAGGAGTGAAGGGATGGCGAAGGTCGAGATCGAGGCGAGCGTCCTTGGTGAGCGGAGAAAGGCAGGAGGAGAGTCGGCTCCATTGATAGGACAAATCGAGGGAGGACGTAGGCCGAGCTGAGAGAAGAAATACCATTAGCAGGTGGGAGCCTGTGATTGTGAAAGATTAGCGAAGGTAATTCAATCTCCATGTAAACCTACCTTAATCAGTGGAGCTCGTTTGACAATAGATCTTCCGCCAAAGGAGAAAACACATCCATTTTACCATGTGCCATTAGGAGGGGGACGAATGTATCAATTTTGTATGGTTTAAGCTTGTAGAAACATATAGATTCTCAATTTATCGCTGTTCACATGCTCGCATTCGCACATAAACACTTAAATGCCACGAGATCCTGCTAGCTTCTCACGCGAAAATTGCCACGGGCCGAGATATCGGCTCATGCATATAGCATCGATAAAATCTTTAAACCTAATTAAAATAGGTTATCTGTATTTACTGTCGTGTAAAAGAAGAATATCGTAAAAAGATTAAACAAAGGTAGGACAGTAAAAGTTAACTACAGATTGATATTTTCAAAATTAAGAACTTAAAATTATCATTTTTAGAGGTTTAAATTTAATTCATAACTCCGCCTGTGACAGTCACTGTGTGGATCGAGTAGCTCATCGACGTCACTGACGGTCCCAAGTCTGGATAAAGGAGGAGGGTTGGTGGGTCAGGTTAGCACTCTACCCACCGGAAAATAAATGATCGCTTATAGAACCAAAGAAAAGACTCGAAACAGGACGGATTATACGATGGCAACAAACACGTGACAAATGAAAAAAAAAACGATTAAGGAAAACATAACATAAGGATTACTAGTTGGAATATAGGAAACACCTTATTGGAAATGGAACGAAATAAAATTGACATATGATCGAAGGTGGTGAGATGGAAGATGAGGAGACGAAAAGAAAATGTATTATATATTATTATTTATTGAGTATTTAAGTTACACATACTAATATACAGTAGTGTTGAAAAAAAAAGTGGGAGCTAAAAAAGAGGTCGGTCTTTCAGTATATAACAAGTACATAAATAACATTATAGATATCAGATACACATCATCACGACTATTATTAGTGGATTAGTGGACTGATGAAGATGATACTAGCCTGCAGGAAATAAAATATGAAAACATCGACAAAAAGACAAAATATGTGACGATAAGTAAATAGCCTGTGAGATGTAAGTTGGAAATCGACAACGATATTATTGAACAAGCATCTATCTTCAATTACTGCAGAATAAACATAAGTTATGACATGGTTAGAGACCAGGTGAAACATCAAGCGTTAAAAGCTAATAAAGTACCGGGAGCGCTGAATGGTACCATTTATAAAAACCAATATTTAAGCAAGGTTGTTAAGACAAGAGTATATAAATCTGTTGTACGACCAATCCTTGCTTATTCAACTGAGACACTGGCTGAAACGAGCATGACAACACAGATGCAAAAAACAGAGAAAATGAGAACACTGAGGAAGATATGTGGGAAGACGTTAGGGGATAAGGTACGCAGCGGACATATTAGAGAACAAGTACAGCTACTAGAACAACTGTAGATACAACCGATGACCGAATATTACAAAAATGGATGGAAGTATAATTGTAAGAATCGCCAGAGACAAGTTAACAGTAGGAAAGAGATCACGGGACAGGCCTCTAAGAAGATGGAGAGAATCATTCTAAGTTTGGAATATACAAGCCTATATACAAAGCAAGAAGAAGAAAAAATATCGTTCATAAGATGCCTGAGGCATTTCTAAAAAGTTTCAACGAAAAAGGATTCCACTAAAATGGATAGGCTCAAAGAGTGAGTGATCATTCAACCCAACTATCACGAAAAGTATCATCAAAGGCAGTATTTTGAATTACATTGCTTCATTATTTCCATGTTGGATAACTTCGTAGAATTGGTTATTGATCACTTAACTAATGTATGATCTCACCTTTGAGCCCTGAAGATTAATTAAATTATATAATATATAATTAAAAGACGAAGCGTCGGAAAAAAAGGAAGTTGAGATTTAAAAAAAAGACATGACCAACTCTCTATAATTTAACGAATACATTATTTCCATGGTAATTATTTTGAAATATAGTGTTTTTGCTGAAAGAATGAATGGGCAATTTGATCCAACATTCACGCACAAAGGAATGTTATTGAGAAGGATACCTTTCCATAGATTCCTGAAAGTCATGCTTGCATGATTACTCACTCCAGAATATTGTCTAAATTCCAAATGATGAGAATAGCCTATTTTAATCTCTCCTCATCCCTATTGGTATATGCATCCTCATGCGGAATTGCAAAATTGATAGCAATGTCATGATTGCAATGCTATTTACAGCATGTAGAGAAAATTCTGAATTCAAACGTTCGCCCGCTGCATAGGAAAACATTCTTTCATTCAAAACAAATGTAGAACATATTTGATTCTTAATCCCGCATGTATTTCTCATCTAATGATAAAAAGGAGCAGTTGAGATTCCTTGTTTTAACCTGCCTCGCAATACGAAGTCTTTACTGTCAAAGACAAAGAAGGGGCACTGGAGGTATATATAGTTATACATCGCGCGTTGAGGAAAAGTCTTCCGTGTGTTTCCTTAATGTAACTTCAACGCATGCTTTGTACCCGTACGAAGACAGAAGAGATCCCAATCGGGGGTGAAGTTACTCCTGCAATGGGAAAACGCATTTTTAGCAAGTGTTGGAATGACAATATCCCCCGAGGTGAATTTTGACGTACATGGGCTGTTTTTTAAATTTGGCATTCCTTTGGATAGTTTTAAAAATACCCAAAATAAATTTTTATGAAATCCTTTCAAGAAGCTTGGTCACAACGTTATCTACTAGGTAAATTGACCTAATTATGTGCTTTTTCCAAAGAAAGGGCTGAGTGGTCTAATAAATGCCTCGACCTTCTCAATCATGCTGGCGTCGTTGCTACACTCAAATCCAGGAAATTATTCCAGCCCATGGAATTGAATGCGTCCCATTCCCAGGAAAAAATCTATATAGCTATTTTCAAATTTTATTCCACTATTGCATGTTACATTGCTAGACTTTAGGGAGATGGACTCCTGAATTTTTTCAGTCTGCCCCAAAAATGAGGGCCGTTAACGTACTCCTACCATTACATCCAAAAATAAATGGGGATTGCTTCCGAAAAATAAGGAGAAATTTTTCGTAAAGGATAATGTGCTTGTTCATTGAATGAATTGTATAAAATGATTTGCGTTCCACAGGACAGGTTCCTTGAACAATGAAATTAATAATAAATAAAAAAAATGTGTGGAAAAGGTGAAGCGATGACTTAAGTGAAGAACGATCACCAATTTTTCTAACTATGCTAGTTATAATTACTTTTGTGTTTTTCTGGAGGAGCTGTAATCACTCCATCTTTGGAGATAACATCAAGGTTTTCACAAAGTAAGCGGATAAAATGAAAAAAAAACTCCTAGCCTCAAGACAAAAAACAATTCATGTTGATATTATTTTCGGGAAATTTTGCTGGAATTCATAACTGGATCGCCATTTGCATTCGGTTTTGGTGTCGATTGGAGGTACGCTTGAAGCCGATTCCCTCTAAGCAGTGTTTTTAATGGGTTTTAACACCGACAAAGTTGCAGTTGGGGATTTTTTGCATTCATAATGCGTTTGCTTCGAATGGTGACGAATTAAAAAAAAGATAGCATTTCCGTTCCCTTTAATCACGATCTTCCCGGCAGGTGAATTTTTTTCTGGAGCCGATCGAAGGGACTTCTGGGATTGGAACCATTGCGAGTGCAGCCTCTCGGGTGCGGCCCTCAGAGCGGCCCGCGGCGCGGCGTCGCCCGGATCTCCGAGAGCGCTCGGCACAGCGGGGGGAGAGGGGTCCGCTATCGATTTGCGGGCGGCCAGTGGGAAATCCGTCCGACCCCCCACCCTCCCACCCCCCTCCCTCTTCCCTTACCTCTCCCCCTCCCACCACGACAAAGAGAGCAAAAGGGATGTGGGTGCTCTGCTGGACCAGTCTGCAGGCTCTTGAGCGGCCAAACTAGCACGTGGTCTCGCTCACAAAAGCACACTGCTCCTCGGCTCACTGACTCCGAGGGCCTTGGGCCGATTGAGACGACAGTATGTCAGTTCTCACTTCTCAAACAGTTCTCAAGTGCTCACATCATCATCATAATCAACAGTATCGAGTCCCATCCATTGATTGGCCGCGATCCTCCACTCCTCCTTCCTCAGCCACCCACTTTGCTCCAAGGTCTACAAATTGAAAAGAAAAACCCGATGAAGATCAAAATATTCTTGGAGGTCCAATACTCGCGTGAACGACCAGTTCCTTGAAAAAATGATAGATTGTTTGTGTTCCATTAATTCCTGATATTTTTCTTTATGGTAAACGATGTGGATTATTTCAACAATAAACTGCGTATGTATTTAGATTCTCGGAACAAGCTAAAGCCTAAACATTGTCTGATTTTAAGACTAAAATAAGTATTGGTACAAATTTAGTTTAAAACAAAAGAAGTATTACATACAGGTTATTCTATTTGATATGAGCATTGCACTCTTGAGTACTTGATTTCTTCAACGCTTACGCTGGAAAAACAAGTCTTGAACTTTAAAAGTTATTCAGTAAAGTATGAGTGTTTTGAGTTTTCAGAAATCAGTGTAACACATCTCCGTAATGTTATTAAGTTAATGAATTGTGGTAATGTATCGTACTGTGTGAGGGTTTGCAAGAGAAGAAGTCAAAGTATTTCAGTATTTTAGCGCGTTGACTGAATAAAGATATCCCTTACCTTGGCTATTTTCAAGCGAATTTTTTTCAATTCAGAGACAGAGAAAGTAAAAGGAAAGTGTGGTATATATTATACGGTATATGGTATACCATATTCA
Organism: Pyrrhosoma nymphula; assembly: GCA_963573305.1. Lineage (NCBI taxonomy): Eukaryota > Metazoa > Arthropoda > Insecta > Odonata > Coenagrionidae > Pyrrhosoma > Pyrrhosoma nymphula. Next base: position 76,100,894 of record OY754332.1, on the reverse strand, counting down.
TAGTACATATTCATGGTATACCATACAACTTGGATGTTTGATGCTGAGCTATAATTTTTTTAATTCAATAAAAGAAAAATATCTAATATGGCCGATATAATAAGTATTTATCACTATCAATCATCAAAAATTCATTGACAAACGTTTTGGACACATTTGCTACACAACAGTAAAATACAAAACAATATTGGAAGGAGGAATGAATGGGAAGAATTATAGAGGAAGACCAAGAATGGAATATATAATGCAAATCATGAAGGACTTAAAAGTAAAAAAATGTGTAGGAATGAAGTGGTTGGCAGAGAGGAGAGTGGAGTGGAGAGCTGCTGTAAACCAATATTCAGGTTGATGACATCTGATGATGATGATGACCAGTCATCAACCCGAGTAATGAATTTCTGCAGATCTCCGCTCATTTATCTTTTCATGGAATTATTTTATTCTTTCACAATTTATATTTTTACATCTTTCATAATTATCAACCATGTTCTCCACCCTTTGCCTTCCTTGGAAGATCTTCCCATTCATTTTCGCTTCCGTGATTGTTTTTGTTAGGCATTTTGTTTCATAATGTACCAAGGAATTCTACCTCTTCTACTCCGATGTTTCTTTAAACATTAACCTCACCATCTCTCCGTTAGATTTCATTTAAGGTTATCTTATCTTCATCATCCTTCTATGACACAACACTTACACTGCTTTTAGTCTTCTTTATTCTACAGCTGCTGTTCAGCAGTGCCCAATTCTGAAAATTAACCTATGTTCGGTTATCAATTGTTCATTATTGTTGTCGTCCACTGGGTCGTTTCCCTTCTGAGTAGTGATGGAATAAAGTGCTGTCGCAGCGAAACGGCTGCAGCCGCAACTGTTACGGTCAGACAACTGTTGCAAATAACTGCTGCAAACAACAAGTTAGTGTCGTGATCGTGCCACTGCCGTGACGTTGCGCTCTGTGCTGTGCAGCGGCAACCGAAATCTGAAGCTGACTATTTCGTCTTCTATTCCGTTCCAGTTGCACTGGATGTGTGGCTGCGTTGCGGTTATAAGCTACACTTTGTTGGATTTGATTCTGTCGCATGTGGTTGCTGGTTTATTCAGCCAACACATGTCCGCTCATCGTTGCAGGTAGAGTTAAAACTGTGAAGTACCTATCTTTCATGAATCCAAATAAAGTTTTTTTTTAGTGAAAGATTTATTATACAATATAATAGAGAACTGCTAGCCATGTTCTAACGGCTCCGATCGATCACCCGCTGTTTGGTGTGCCTCTAACTGTTGTCCGCAACAGGGTGTTTCACGGAACTGTTTCATTTTCAAACTGTTTCAGTTGGGAAACAGTTGCAGTGGGAAACAATATATTGTGCTCATTTAATGCCACCACTACTTCTGAGCGGAACATTACTATCAAACTCGTAGTAGGTCCTTCTTGGCATGTCTAGTGGACTTAATGATTTTCTGATGAGCAGGTCTTTCTGGAAAACCACATGCAGCACAGGGGAAAGAAAACTGATGCTTTCAAGCGTGAGCCTGATGCAATATATGGCTAACAACTTTGTGATCTTGACCCCTACTGATCAGTCCAATCTCCGGAATTTGATTTGGTCAACATAGAAGCCGTTGAAATGAGCACAGCAGGATTATCCTCGCTAATGTGTGAGTTCTCATGCAAGCCACGATCTTCAACCCTGAACGGCTTGTGGTAGGGGGATTAAATTGTGAATATAATTTTTGGGAAGCAAAAGCAGGATGTTCAGACACATATACGGCCTATTCAGGAAACTTGATATCCATTTAAACTCGAAATATAAGTATTTAGTGGCCGAATATTGCAATAATTTTCAATACCGATCAGTTGTTTGCTGATCATTAACATCTAGCATTTTTCTGTGCGGTCTATCTGCTGAGCAATAGATGTATAAATCAGATTTGAAGTAATCAAATAATTGATTAGCTAAAATAAAGCCGAAAATTGACTCTAGTGGATGGATTAAAAAGTTACCTAAAAACCAAAAAAATGCTCATCCAATGTCGAAAGTAAATAGGTAATAATGGCATACAATGGGTAGGCCCTCGTAAATCTTGACTGCACACTGTGGGTCCTCGATTAGAAATACAAAGCCAAAGAAGCAAAAATTTCAAAGAATGCACCCTGCCGTGTAAGTGGTGCTCAGGCACATTCCTACCTTCCGATTCGGAGTAATACCACCATAAATCGGCTAGTGGTCCATTAGGCAGGCGTTTGACGGGGTGTGTATGGGAAATTGGTGAGTGCTACGCGGGTACACCTTGCCAATGAAATACATTTTCTTGCTCACACCAGTGACAGTAGAAGAGACCACGCAAGCGGAAGAATTTCAAGTTACATGCAGCAAAAAAAAACAGTTAAACGGCTTAACCTTCGATAAACGATATTCATTGTTCAGGGAGCATCTGAAATGAAGGTCGTTGATTTGGATATCAGTTAAGGGTTAAATTTGAGCATTATTAGCTGGCACATCTAGGCTATGTGACAAACAATGTTGGCGACTTGATTGGCCACAACCTATGCTTGTTTTAATGCAATGTATGCTGTCCACATTGCATGCAATGACACGAACTAAGTTTACCATCCGAGGCCCAACGTGGGAGTGGAAATTAGCTTGTGGGAATAAAACGGCCCATTTGGATTTATTAAGACTCGAGATCAGTGAAGCCAATTACTCTTCAGTAAACCCTGAGAAGTGCAGTAGTTCTTAGAGTAATTTGGTGTAAGGCAGGTCTGGTGTGTTAGCAGCATTGGGAGTTATCAGCACGTGAATTATACATGAAAGAGAACAATCGATAGGGATATCTTACTGACAGAAGCAAGCATTTTAGGCAGTGATTGTACTCACGATGACCACACAAATTTATTACCCGATATCTACAAGAATTCCTTATTTCTAAGATGTCTTAAGCCTTAAATTTTTTTAACGTCAAATGGCTCGTGGGATGTGATAAACTTAATTTACTTGGCAATGGTCATAACGAAAGATCGCGGTTCTTACTTCTTTATAGGTGGTTATTCAGTAAAAACTATGGTATGCCTACGGACAGCAAGTTGGAGAAAATATTGCGTTTAACTCTTGCCACTCCTTTGAAGTGATCGTAATTACTGCCGAACGATTGGAATGAGCGAAATGTTTTTAATTGTAAATGAGTCGTGAATTACCGAATTGCTTTTACATTAATGGTTATTCACGAAACTATTTGAAATAATTCCCTCGTGGGTCGATTTAATCTGAGACACACCTAATGGATTAGGTGAAAAGTGAAGGATTATGATATCCAGCATAGAGACGATATGGGACAGTTGGATTTCCAGCGTGGAAGATTCATATTGTACCACCTAGATTTTTACTTCCTAGACAAATTTAGATAAAAAACAAGGCGCCAACCAACAAATTCACCAGAAGATGACTTTTTAATAGAAACCTAGGTAGCGCTCAATAAAATTTTCACTCGGAAAAGCATTCTCCCCGCTGTCTGAAGCGCCAATTTGTGCGAGAGAAACTTGAATTCTATCGATGAAACCTTGCGTCGAGTGAACGAACGGGAAGCTTTAGACGTGGCGGGAGCAATGGCCCGGGGCAGAGGCCCGGGGCCCGCGAGTGAGCGCCCGAGCCCCGCAGAGCTAAGGTCGATCACCGGCGTTTACCGATCTTCCGAAAATTACCCCCCACCCCCACTCCGCTCTGCGCGACACGCCTCCCCCCACCCCAAACGTCGAAGGCGGAGGAGAAGATCGGTGGCCCGTGTCCGATCATCATCGACGCCCACTCAAACATCCAACCCGGCGTCCGACTGAAAAATCGCCGCAATTCAGAGAGCCCGCCGGACCGTAGGACGTCCTCGGAACTAAAACGACCGTGGCTCTTTGCAAAAATACTGCATGAGTGATGAATGCATAAATGTGACCAAGTAAGAGGCTGCTGCTGGGTTTTCACCGCGAAAGGGCCCTCCAAAAATAAACGGTGCACTCTCATGGGTACTCGCTGCATAATTGATTTATAAAAAAAAGGTAACGTCCCTAATTGATGAGGGTGATTTGTGAAATCGGACTTGCCGCACGTCGAGGGCGTGGTGAGAGCCGCTGTAAACGACAAACGGCCCCAAGCGAGTGCGTCACCATCAACTGATGCCACTCGTTCAATTAGCGACTCTGAGTACCTTCCTAAATCTATATATCCTGTTTTCCCCTGTGTCCACCGTAGGGCTTTCCTGTTTTTTTTGCAGCAATCGTGTGCGCAGTGACATTTCCCTCTATTTAACCTTTCCTCATTCCACCTTTTCGAATATTTTCGTAAACATCATATCTATGCAGCCAACGATCGAAATTTGTTGCACACACTTATTCAGTGACTATCTCAAAGATACGTATGACATTTGAATGTTTTTTCTTGATCTAATTTATATATTAAAAACCAAGTGATTTCTTTCATTGCACTGCTTTTAGTAGTTGTTTATAATGCATTTGCTAAAATATTTCTATTTTTTTAATGTGGCAGCGCATTCAGTGCATTTAGCACTGTCGTGAATGATTTTTTTCGGCCATCAAAATAGTTTCCATGCCCTCATAACTCTGACTTTATCACTTTCCATGCCTACTTGCAACTTTTATGAGAGCCACCAATATCTGATGCGCTATCCGACGTAATTGTACAAGCATTTCTACCAGTCGTTACTTTTATGATTTTCCATAGTGTTAATAATGTTTTACCATATCCCTCGGCACACGAGTCATGCTCAAGCACAATAAAACTCACATTGCTCTGCGAGTTGATACAATTATACGGGATATAGATCTAGAATATGCATATGCGACACAGGAATGCCCGTTCCATCCATTTTACCGCCACCAATCCACCCCTTATGTCATTCAATCATCATCATAACTTATACATTTGGTAAAATTGGGCAAATGATTCCTTGTAGCACGACAACTTCCAAATCATTTCTAATGATAACCACAAAAATGTTATCTGTGAAAATGCTCTACAGTTATAATCTTCTGTTATTCCTATTTCCTATATTTATTCCTTATTTTTCTTTTTCTAAATTCCTATACAGTAGTTTACCATTTTTGCTGGTTGAAACATTCACATTTAAATGGATATTCACGAACGTTTTTAATAAAGCGAATGGTGTATGAATACTGGTAGAAGGATTGATGAGTGAATGATTTCAGGAGAGTTTTCACTCTTTGTTGGCCAGAGAAGCGAGCTGAACGTAAGAGGATTGAGTTAAGCATTTAGACCAATGGAAGTATCCATGCTGAAGGAAGGGAGTACTGAGACATGGAGAAAAATATATAAATAGTATCAGCATCATTCAAAGGACGATGACTCTGGAAGAAAACGGCGAGAGGTTCAAAAACTATTCTGAGCAAAGAAGAAACGCTTCGTGTCAAATCTAACTCTCTTTAAAAGTGTGGACAGTAAAAACAAAACAGATTTCATTAAAAGGTGGGGGGTAATTCGTTTTATATGCGAAGCTTAGCAATGGCTTACATGGAGATGTTTCTCATTTGTGGATTGGATGCGCTGTGAGGGGTTCATGGCAGGAGGGAAATGCTGACACCATGGAAAGTGATTTGTGGCGAGGAAGCAGTGGAGCCGAAAGGCCGATAGCGGGCGCCCCTTCACCTGGCCTGCTCATCCCTCCCAAAGTACGAAGCGCTTCAAATTATGGCCAAATGGGCGACATTTTCACACCACCACGCATGGGTGAAATGGTGGTGTTTACTTCAAATAAAGCTTTTTCGGCACGATTTTTCGATATTTTCCATTGTTCACATCTAATACCCTCTGGGGTACTACTTTATAACATCGCATGTTGACCGCTTAGGCGGAGAAGCTTGGGAAAATGGCAGCTACAGAACAAAGAATAGTCGAAACAATGGTAATATTGTGCTAATGAAGAATTGCGACGAATTAATGGACGGACTGAATATCTTTTACGAAATTTACGAAAGAAAACACACCAACGGTATATTTATAAAGTGGGAAAGTATGTGAGGGAATCAGATGAAATCCGAAAAAACCTGGGAATCACCTACTTGGCTTCAGACATAGCGTGGGGAAAACATACACGGAACATTTTCGGAGCTGCATTAAAGAAATTTGGATTTGTCAAGCTAATAGTTGGAAGGTTCTCCGATGAAAAACTGAAAGATAAATGCTACTTTGCTCTGTTAGGGAGCATCTCGAACACGCCGCGAGCATTTGGAACCCTGAACGGAAAGATTTAATCGGCGAAAGAAATAAAATACACATTCTTCGTTAAAAACTGATCCGAGCGAACAGAGTGTGTCAACCACAGCAGATGGAAGGTCTTGGTTGGGAGCCGCTATGGACTCGAAGGCATAGGTTACTCCGAAAACCCGGATTTGGTGAATTATAGTGTGACAGAGGCATTAAATTCAAATTAAATATTAAATCCGTGGCATATCTTTCTGTTCCTCCACGTAAAACTACATAATATACACCATATTTCGAGACTGTTTTCATCCCATTTTAAACGCAGTGCATCATTTTCAAAATTTATTTTTTCCGAAATTTAGGAATGAACATCTCCCTCTCCATAAATGCTATAGTAGTGAAGATATCATACCCTGTTTTTCACGGAAAGAGAAAAGTAACTCCTTTGATGTGCAACCCAAATTTCATGACAAAATCTCAAATACTGTGTCCATAAATGACATATTACAAATCTGCATATCTGAAAATATTCACCATTTGTACTGCTCCTCCAGTTTCACTAGAAATCCTCTTTCCATGGCATAACTTTCTGTTCCTCCACGTAAAGCTACATAATATACTTCATATTTCGAGACTGTTTTCATTCCATTTTAATCACTGCATCATTTTCAAAATTTACTTTTTCCGAAATTTAGGAATGAACACTTCCGTCTCCATAAATACTTTAGTAGTGAAGATATCATCTACTATTTTTCACGGAAGGAGAAAAGTAACACCTTGGATGTGCAAACCAAATTTCATGACAAAATCTTAAATGCTTTGTCCGTAAATGAACATATTACAAATCTGCATATCTGAAAATATTCACCATTTGTACTGCTCCTCCAGTTTAACTTGAAATCCCCCTTCCGTGGCATATCTTTCTGTTCCTCCACGTTAATCTACACAATATACACCATATTTTGAGACAGTTTGCATCCCATATTAATTGCAGTGCTTCATTTTCAAAAAACATATATTTAATTGGAATTTCATTATCATTTGAATCCCCCGCTACATCTCTGGCACTGATAGGAATGACAAAATACGAGAGATACACTGCCGAACACTGATAGGTACAGAAATAACTCCTTTCCCCGCACCATTAGTGATTATAGCTGAAACAGCTTGACTAACTTATAGGCAAGGGAGGGTACCTCACTATATTAACTAACTTAAGACACATTGTTAACTCACAAATCACATCTGTCCTCTCTCCCTTCCCTTTCCCTATCATCTCCTCATCTCAATAGCTGGTCTCTTAACACCAACTGACAACACAGACGAAGGGTACCTCATGAAAGTATTGCCATTCCATGAGCGTGTTAAGATGTACGTTGCTGCTAGTTACTGAATGATAATATTAAACTCTGATCAAAATAGAATACTTATTTTTTCCCATCTCGTTTCGAGTAAATACTTCTACATTGTGATAATTTTCTCATTTTGATTACTTAAAGACAGTTTTCCGAGACCATTTTGCATCAACCTCGAGTGGGCATGTGCATTTGTGTAGTTTCAGATGATTTAACAGAGGTCAGTCACACTTGACAACAGAAACCCGCCGGTTCCTACGTACGATGTACGATGGTACTTACGTCACGTAATTAAGTACGCTAGAAGGGTAAAAATAACCAATTCGTGTATGACATTGCGTCCACGCTAGTAACGACCCAAAGGTCTATCTTTGTCCCATATCTATCTTTGCAAGAAAAAAACAAGTCTTAGAGTTGATGCCGATTCGCCGCAAAAAGCTTACGGTTGTCTGATTTACAGTTTCCGTAGCGATTTCCATGGGGTCATTGGACTAGTTGGGGTGAGTCAAAGTGCCTTCGTTGATTCGGGTGATGGAATTATCGGTGGCAAAGTGCAAATCACCAGCGAGAAAAACGAAAAGACGAAAAATGAGGTTAGAGCGCGTGAATGCTTAAAAATATCATTCGCCTGGACTGGGATATTTTCCCCCCTCTGCGTGAATATCATGCATCCGTGTATTTGCTCAGCAAGTGATGGCCACTTAAAATAAAACTGCTTTGAATTTTGCGGTTAAGGAAGTTTTTAAGCTCGTATGGGAGGGAAGCACAGAAACGGCATGATACAATGCTGATTCTGATTTCGGAAAAAAAGAATCTCATAGTATCTATGTCCTAGGTGATTCTCCCACGATTCTCCCAGCAAATCAGCTTGATTACCTTATATTTATAAAAAATAAATTAGTGATTTTCAAGTTAATGCCAACCGTTTTTCTTTTTCAAAAATGACAATGATCATGATTTGTGTTTTAAAATTTAGCTTTATTATTCAATCAGATGATTTTAGCATGTATTTTATCGGCTGCGCAATACAAGCAAGCGTAGGTTTAAAATGTACAGTTAAGGCATTAATTACATATTGGAAGGATTCTTTGATTTCTGTATCAGCACTCTATTCACCTTATCTCAAATATTATTCTTTCACAGAAAGCAACTTGCGCTTTTTTCGAAAGAAATACTTGAAAAATGAATTCAAACTCGTCTCCAGTTCTTCAATTTCGTAAAAATTATGGCATAAAATAAGTTCCTTTCGACACTCGAACTACTCCTCTATATTCAATAATCCAGGATTCCCGGAAAATTTTCTTTGCATGCACCTTTTATTTCCAGCGGATTATTGGCAAATGACGGCTAAAAGAGAAAATAGAGAAGCAAATGCTTTGCGTCAATATTTGTCTAGGATTAAAGGATTAAAAGGGTTTTAAACGTCAAACCTTTTGGCAACATTCTACAATTTTGTCTGTTTCTGTGTTTATTCATCAAGTTGGATGGATTCAGAATTAATTTGGTGTTTTTATTTCCCACACCGAGTGCAAATGACATTTCTGACTGTAGCGACTTGACTGTCATCGCGTTTTTCCAATTTCGCACCAGTATATGTTTCCAGTTTTATCCGGTACAGCGCCAATCCAATGGTTAGAATAAGAGTAAAATTAGAAGTTAATTGTGTCCTAAAACCTTGGGCAAGATCTCTTCGAAAAAAATTGGAACAAGGTCATAGATTCCTTCTTTATATAATGCACGCTCATGCAGGCTAAATGTTTTTCCACAAGAGAACCTCGAGCGCTGGTAGTTTTGAATAAGAAATCAATTAATTACGAATAATATTTTAACTGATGAATATAAATAAATTAATATGAACACATTGCAATTCTTTCGGATGTGCTAACGCAAAATATCATTAATGTTTATGAAGTAAAAGTTATTGGTGGCGGCCGATACATTGTGGAATTCCATTGTAGGAAAAGGATATGTGCAAAGTGATTTATCCTTTTCCTGTTTATGAAGTAGCCTAAAATTCAAAACGATACTATTGAATGTGATTACGGATTGCGTAGAAGAGTGATGTGATAAAGCGTGTGTATAATGAGAGGCTGCGTAAGAAGCTATCAGAGTCAAGACAACGTAAGGAATGATATACGGAAATAATATAAATGGAGAAGAGTATAGTTTACGAGGGGCATCATAAACAGCTAACATGGCTCGACCACAACAGTGAGGTAAAAGATATCAGGGAGCCCAAACAAATATCAAATTGTTAACCTTCAGAGCACTCAAAATAGGCCGCCCTGAATAAAGCTGGAGGCAGGGAGTAAAGAATGGGAATAGATCAGGGTAAATGGCAGAAGATGGTTGGTATTACGAAAGCCATGGTGGCCGGGAAACGCTCACGCAAACCGCTATCGAAAACCTAAAAGGATTTTTTCGTAGAACTAGGTTTGAGTCTCAAGAAAAACTATGAAATTCTAATGAAATGTATTTTCATTCTTCTTTTGTAAAATTCAATTTTCTTACCTGTCTAAAATTCGAAATAAATTACATGTAGAATGGGAAGGCTAACTTTGTAATTTCCCATATATTTATTTCACAGACGACCTAGGTTTCGACATAGCACGTCATAATCAGGTTCGGGAGTACATGACATGGTTTTGAAAGCATTCCAAGTATCGAATACTATTTTTCATTTTACCTTGAAATCGATTCCTTAATAATGTGAGGAATTTTACGCTCTGTACATCACTGCTCCTAGAAGGAATGTCCCAACGCATATTTTCGCATGAAATTAATGTCTTAGATCTTCAGCTCCCTGCGCATGAAATTAATACTCAAGCCATCAAAAGGAATCAAATATTTGTAAAATTCGCGTTCTTAAAGGTGTTCTGGAATTTGGGATCTTCCTCTCGCGGTGATGTAAATTAATTTCATCGCCACGTATGGCTGGCTGGTTCCCCGATTATATTCGTTATTTAAAAAAACATTTTTTGTTCTTGTCAAAATTAAAGTTAATTTCTTCCCCATGAATTTCTAATTTACCGCCATGTGAGTATTGAAAAAAATATTTTTGATGCCATTCAAGTATACATTAGAAGATGTCTTGTCATATAGAACTCTTGCGGACAATCTACCCTTAAAATAAGATAAATTTCTTCTCATGAAGTGAACATATAAGTTGTGCGAGATTTTAAGGGAATCTAATAATTTTCTTTTGATGTATTAAATATTAATTTTTACTAGTTATCTATTGAAGCATTGTAATGAATGGGAACGTTTATGTGAGAAAGAAGTTTTTGTTCAATTTTCTTGTTGTAATGCTTGCGTTTATACCGTGGTGATTATAAAGAAATAGAAATTTCGGGATAAAATATTATTCTTGCTTTTTTAACCGATGACGCCTGAAACTTCCTCCCTCGTCACGTGACAACTGCTTAAAAATATGTAAATGAGTGAGATGCAAGGAAACTCAGGAATCTCTTGTTTCAATTACTCACTGCACATTAAGTTATTAGTTTATAAAGCAATGTTTTGGAAAAATATTCAGGATTTTAGCATCAATTATTACTCTCCTATAAGCTTTATACCAAACCATGGTACGACTTTCTATACAGTTGCATGAGTATGTAGAGTGTGGTTAAATTCAAAGGTATTTTAAGAGTATAAAAATTTTCTTTGGCGTTAATTTTTTCCACTCACTTCATTTGAATTGGCCTCTTTGTTATTGTTATTTACATGCTCAAGGAGAGTTTAAGAACAATAAATTTTACGAATAACAATAACATAATCACTGGACGAAACTCAGGTATTGCTTTCTCTTCTTGAGCGAAGTATTTTTTTGCGTGCTATTCTATGCTTTTAAAAGGAGAGTATGTATGTATTTAATAACATTTTTTCTCTAAAAATTTTATGTGTTGCCCTTAAAATCTAAAATCCAAGGAGAACCCATGGATATTGAAAAACACAGCGCTATATGCTCAAATTTAAAGAGTATAATGTCTTCTGATCAACAGAACTTCAGTAAAAAGTGAATGAGTAAATGACAACCTTAAAAAATTGAGGTCTTATGCAATAGTTTTTTTTTGGGTAAATACTTCACCTGTGTCATTGACAGATAAAAGTGGCAAAGTAATCGCCAACGGTATCGACATGACCGGCACATGAAGGTACTTCATTGAAAGCGTTTGTAAAAAGGACGACAAAATGCATGGCGTAGATATCCCTGTCATCAGTTAACCGATGAGGGGAGGGGGTGGCATAATTATGTAGCGCGATTGGATAACTAAACAATTATGCTATATTGTAAGTAATAAGTCCCCAGTGACTGATAAGATAGCTCCACACGTGCTCAAGAAGTAACCTCTGCACATCGCACCATTTCTAGAAACCATATTTAACACAACATTATCCGAAGGTAAAGTACAGGAAGACCGGACATGTTATTCCCATGTTAGAAAAAGGAAGAACTTCAAGGAGACTACCATCATGTCGTTACCATTTCTTTCATGCAAGATTTTCGAGCACACCATTGTTTCTAAAAATCATGAACTGTGTGAACAGTTGAAACTTCTTCTGCAGCGTCACTTCCGGAAAACTATATTTTGCGAAATCCATCTGGGACATTTCCTTCGCGATATCCTAAAAATCAGGTGAAATGAAAAAGAAATTCGAAGCGATATTCTTGGATTTTAATTAGCATTCGACAAGATTCCTTACAAAAAACTAATATCCAAGCAACAATCAGGTGGATTAAATGAGAAAATAGTGAACTGAGCAGTTGACTTTCTAACTGATTGCAAATAAAAAGTAGTTTTCGACGACATTAACTCCTACACGATAAGGGTGAGATCCGGTGTCCCACAAGTAATCGGCGCACTGTTGTTCTTTTCTTTGCATGAACGACATAAACGATGGAGTAAAAAGCAAACTTAGACTGTTTGCTGAGGATGAGGTCACAAACCGAGACATTGCCACAAAAAGGCACTTAGAGATTTTCTCATCTGATCCCAGCAATATTAACCTGCGGTGTCTTGAGTGGGGGATACTTAATCTTAGCAAAAGCTCTGCAGTGCCCTTCCCTCTAAATAAATCCCACATACGTCTCATCTTTATAGTGGCGGTAGCAAACATATAGCTGTAAGATAAAATCAAGAACCTGAGATCAACCGTAACTTCAGTTCTAGCGATGGGGAAAAATATTTCATTTCTCAAACATTTGTCCAAGGTGGACAAACATTTATGGCACTGCAATCAATAAACTATGATTATTTAAGAAAACACTAGGATGGTCCTTGGATGAAAAGGTCGCAGAGATATGTTACTTTGCTCTGTTCAAGCCATATTTTCAATAGGCTGCGAGGATATGGAACCATGTGCAGAAATAATTGCTACAGAAAATAAATGAAATACAAAGGAAGCCGCACGTTTCATAAAAATCTGGTACGAGTGAAGAGAGTGACATGACTGATGGAAGGACTAGATCGCGAGAGACTCGGCCACGCCGAGGTCACTTGAAAAGTTCAGATCACGCGATTTTCAAGATGAGACGGAGGATATAGCGTTAATAATCTTTTATGAAATCCGACGTACCGCAGTAGATGAGATCTTGAGAATAAAATTAGGGAACTAAACTGCAGAACTGACGGATTTAAAATGTTATTTTTCCCGCAAATTATTAGAGACCATACCAGCTGCCAATGAGACTGTTAACTAGGTTTGTCAATAGGTAGTGTAGCTAGTTAGTTCATTTACTCCCTAAATTATATCCTTATCTACTACCTAATACTAACGGCACGCCGTGCATGTTTTCAGCATAACTCTTGTATCTCTGTCCATTTATGTTGTTGCAAAATATTAACGGACCTTCTAACATTAGTAGTGTACCTATAGTGTAGTGCATACTTATAAGGCATCACCTCCTGACAAGTATTAGCGATTTATGCTAATGCATTAATAGTGGTAGTTACACTAACTTTAATATGGTCTAATGCATGTTGATGATCACTCACTCCCTACCACACACACTTGAGGTGACTTGTAGGATATTTTGTAGATGTAGACATGATTATGGGGATATTATAGGACCCCGCTCTATATCTATAGAATTTATGGAAGCGACAAAATAAGATAGATACGCGGCCGAACTGATAGCTACAAAATTTCATTTTTTCCTCGCACATATTAGTGATAGATACAAAAATAGCAGAGCGAGACACTTATACACTCTGTTAGCATGCAATTCACTTTTGTCCTCCCCCTATTTCCTGCTTCCCCCCTTTACATGGCTGAAGGTCTAGTACCCCCTACCACACACTCCTGAGTCGGCTAACAGGGTAGGGTGTGGATGTAAATGTGTGACATTGACAGCAAAAATGCTAGCATGTCGGGTTGAGAAAAGAGCATATGCGCAATTTACGTCCAGCGGTAAATGCATTGTGAAATCCGGCATAAAAGGGAAGGTGATCGTTTCTTAATGCCTGCGTTCTGAGGTAGGCGTGAAAGGGTTTGACTACTTGAGCGAAAGATCATTTTAAGGCGAACACAATTTCAGTAAAAAGTTAGCTCTCGGCCTCACTGGTTTCAACGTTCCATCTTGGTACTACTTCAGCGCTCCACCATGCAATCTTTTATTCATTACTCTTCCCGTTGAGACTAATTACTAACCCTTATACATACAAACGTTTTGAGTGCTTATCATCCCATTGCATCGCCCCTCCCTAATAACCCACCCACCATCCCTTACTTAATCGTTACCGTTTTCCTTGTATTCCTTAAAAATAAAAAGGCTTTTCCAGCCCTTTTTCCCCGGGACAGGCACGAAGGGGCTTTGGGGGCTTCAGCACCCTCTGAAATTTCTAATCATATTTTTAGTTTAGTTTTACCATGTATTATTTTGGATGAAAAATGCAAGGGTTAGAGAGGGCAAAAAGGTAAGAACAAAGCAGTTTTCTAAAAAAAAAACATAAATAAACTGCAATAATGAATAAAGTTGCACCAAGAGAAAACCCCTGGCTTTATGTTAAGGCCCCCCCGAACCCAAATCCTGGCTACGTCACTGCCCAGAGGCGAATAATTTTTTACTCGAGATACACATCAAAGTACGCCCATTCCTCTATTAACCGCCTTCATCATATGTTATACTTCTATTTTATTTCCATCCATGAGGGGCTAAACTTTCAACTATACGGTGAGCAGTCGATTTAATAGGCTAATACAACGTCGCACGAACCATTCCGCTGCCCCCCACATCAGCAGTCACCTGCCCAAGGCTGTGCGGCGAAAGGCGAAAGGATGCTGACTGGTGCTTCCTTGTCTACTCAGCTGATTGGAGCGCCGATCTGCCCCCTCACTTTCTCCCAATTCTCCCTTTCCTCGGTGCCCACGCATACGATTCACTTTTTCGGCGACGCATGGCGAAGGGCAGGGTGCGTGAGGGGGCGGGGGCAGGGGATGCCGCACCCCCCTCCGGCACCCCGCCTCCCCCCGGGGACCGCGCTGCGCCAGCCTCCACTTGGTTCTCCGATCTCGCCGCCTGGAGCGCTGCTCTCAGGTGCGTCGTGCGAAGTCAAAGGCGAGCAACCATTCGGAGTGCGTGCCGTTTCACGCATCCACCACTTGGGTGCACCACCGGATGAACGGCCCCTCAGTTTCGTTCTAGCGTAAGTGTCTGATGCGAAAAGCATTTTTGCCCGCAAACTTTGAACTTGCAACGACGGAAGGTTATCAAGGATGGCTCAGAAAACAATGGTGACACGAATAATGATATTTAGCTCATTTAGTGACAAGAATAAGATGTGCGATGAAATCCAAGGGAAGAAGACAAAATTAATGTTTGTTCAAAGGAGTATTTAGTTTATTATCTCGTCTATTATGATGCTGGACAGAGTCATGCTGTTGGATTACTCTTTCTACTGGGATTACGTTGGTTAGCTGTCCATCGATTTTTGCTTGTACAGCATTGGTAGTTGATATATTTTCTTTCTCCTTAGTCGTGTTATTTTCAATTTTCCTCTCATAAAGTAGGCGTAAAACAATGCTCAACTAAAGTACCAACTAAATAAATCAAGTGCTTAATCTTTATGGCTACAAGATGGGAGAACGCAACCATGTGAATAATATGCTATTACCTGCCAGATGATGCTGCACTGTGGTGAAACCCTGGTCGTATAATAAATGTTTTATGTGGATTTGCAGTACCTTATTTTCCTATCTTCACCATGCTATTGCGACGACGCTGTACTTGTGGCAGAAAACGGAGACGACCTCAAAAGGTTGCGGCATAGAGTCAATAATATAGGCAAATCCTTGAACGTGATGATATCTTCCTCAAATACAAATTGTTTAACGACGGCTAAAACACTGGTTGGATGCAAGCTCGCTATAGACGGCAAAATCACACAGTAGGAAATGAAATTTAAATACCTTGACACAGAGCTATCTGGATACAGTGATGAGAGTTCCGCAGTCGGGCAACAAACAGCAAAAGTCTTAAGGATAGGTGGATGCTTGAACGAAACTACATGGAAGAACAGATATATAGGGATAGAAGCAAAATCTAGAGATTATGAAGCTACTATAAGGGTCGTTATGGCATACATGACTGTGACTCGGCCACACACAATAAGAAGGTTACTGGAGACTGGTGATATGAAAGTTGTACTACAGAAAATCACGGGAAAACCATAACTGGGAAGAGAATGAAACAAAAATATATGAAAAAATTGTAAAGTTGATAACATAAACGAGCAGATCTTAAAAACAAAGCGCAAATGAAATGAGCACATAAACCAGCTGGGTGAAGAAAGAATAGTGCCTCGTCATAAGTTTTCTCTGGGAAAAAGAAGTGTAAAGAGACCAAAAAAATATGGTGTCCGTCCGTCGTAGAAAAATAATGAAAGGTAAAGGACGTAGAAAAAACAGGAAATCAGCCTCCTTTACATAGAAGGACGAAGGAGAAGAAGCACACGAGTAAAAGAATCTTTTTAATATGATGTGCAAAATTCAATTACCACGCACCAGGAGTCATTAAGCACCCATTGTGAGCTTGGGAACAAAAACCTCACTTTAATTCTCATATTGATCACTTAAGCTAAGCCATGAAGGCCTCAAGTTAGTTTCCAATTCAAAGCACATGCTGCCGTTGCCAAGGAACGTTAAAATACCATTGTTGAAATGGTGAAAAAATGACTAGTTTTGAAACCAAACCGGCAATGTTTGGGGAAAAATGGCAAATTAATGGAAGTTAAAAGCAAAAAGTAATATTAACATTCTTTTAGTCATCCATCCAAGAATTTTTTTTACTTGTGCCTTGAGTCCAAGTAATAAAAAAATGCAAAAATACTATGGACCGAGTCCAATGCTTTTCTTATGGGGCTAAAAGTAAACAAAAACGGGTTTAAAACAACCTCTTAACATTGTTGTTCGCTTTTTATTATTATTTTTTCGATGAGTTTAAGGTCACGCCACATTTCGATTTCCCGGGTCACCAGGAAGTCCTTCAAACAGTCGTGACTGACAGTGAATTAAAAATGTAAACAAAGATAGAGATTCTTTTTTCGGAGATGAAACCATTGAAATGAAAGGAGAATGAAAGTACATTCTTCTGTACGCTGAAACTTCCGCGGTGGATAGCAAATTCAAAGGGTGAAGCCTCCCCCATTCCATTGAGGCTTCATAATACACTTCAAACGTGGGTGAACCCACATCCACCATCAAACAACCTCCTGATGACGTCACCGCATCAACTGCTCCAGCTTTTTCGTCGAGGTTTTATCGCTAGAACGCCCACGTCTTCCGTCATTTTGTCGGATTTTCATTTTTCAGTCATCGCATTTCCGAAATTTTTGATCGATTTGTGCTGTACATTCAAGACTTATTGTCATTTCGACTACCAAATATCTCGATAAAAGAATTTTCTACCTGGATTTTTATACTAACAATTAGGAAATGAGTTTATCCCAAACACCGGATTCGTCAATTACGAGGGGTCTATTTATTACTAAAGATGTTTTCGTGATTGTTAAACGTATATAACCTTTTTGAAGTTGGCAAGATCTATAGTTTTTAGCGAATAAATTGTTACCAAAAACTCAGAGAAGAATGAAAGTTGGCCCTTAGCATCGACCCAACCATCATGAGTGAGCAAGTTGATGGTGTAAATATAACGTGATGAAATGAAATATTCCAACATGCGACGCATTCTGTACGATATACTCTCTGTCTCGTATTTTATTACATGAATGTAAATTTACAGCCTAAAATTAGTCACTTTTTCGCCTTTCACACCCATCTTACTTCCCTGCACAAGCAGTCAATTAATTATTTAATCTTTATACCCCAATCTGCCACCCCAAGTGTACTAGTATGGTATTTCTACGGGCGGGTTGCTAGCTAGTGATTAACGTTCACACTGAAAAGTCGAGTACATTTACAATCACGTAGCATTCTATTTGTTTGGCGTGTATCCGAGGAGATCACGTTGTTTACATTCATAGAGGTTTTATGAAAAGTGGTCGGAACAATAAAAAATATTACCTTTTATGTATATATACATTAAAAATATGTAGTAAATATACCTATCTGGTTCTCGCATGAACTTCAACATGCTAACACAAATGTACAAGTCACGCAGGGAAATAATATCCCACCATACACAAATAAAGCGACCTAAATGAGCTATTAATTGTTGACGCGATAAATAAATTAATGGTACATTAATACGACGAGAAGTAAATATCAATAGGACACCACTCCACAACTCCTTCCCAGAAATATTAAACATTTAATTAACTAGGAGAAGGTTGATCAGTTTCGTAGATAAATCCAGAATGGCCGCTACCAGTTGTGTATGAGCTTTTACTCATGTGCGTCTACTAGTTGCGAGTGTGGAATAGAGATGATCCTAAACGCTAATAGCGTGTACGTCGGGTGCTTTACTTGCTAGCTATCAACGTACTACGGTAGAAGTGATCACAGGAATAAGATAAAGAAAATTGACTGCAGAACCAATAGATTTAAATTGTCATTTTTCCCACGTACAATAAGGGATCATAATAGTTGCGATAGATCAATCATATGAAACTTTCATCCTCAATAGGTAGAGTAGAATTTTTACTTGTGTTTAATAACACAACACCATTACTAACACTTCACACCGCTTGGTAAGTCCGTCATTATTTTATTTTGTTCTCTGCATGAATTAGTATCTCGTAGCATTCATAAATTAATAGTATTAATAATATTAACCACTAGATGTGTCTATAGCATTGTTTTGCATGTTTGCATGTTCATTTACCTATCACTCTTCCACTTTCTGGTTGGACTGCGTACTGTCCTCCTGACTGCTTTTTGGTCTGCGCCTAGAGGCTGGGGGAGCGTGCGAGGTTCTGATTTGTGCTGGGACGAGTGCTGCATGCCTGGTGTGGAATCACTCCGTGCCACACACCCTAGTGGTGGCTTGCACAGTACTTCGTAGATGTATATGTATCATACTAGTGTGCCCGTTCACACGACAATAGCCTCGTGAACGATTGAGTAATATTTTGATTACTTGAAATGCGATCGTGTGACGCCACCTTAATTCACCTCTACTAACAACAACAATCTTTAATGTAAAAATATATATTTACATTGCAAAATAAGCCCTTCTCATCGACAAAGTTGGAAATGACAGTAATCTTGAAATGACGAAAAATTCCAAAATGGCAACTCATTCCATTCTGTGGTTTTTGCGTGATTGAGTAACAGACGGACATACACAAGCACAGAAACCTCCACATTTGTATGTGAGTTATACCTGTTACACCTTTAATATTTTCGTTAGCTGTACAGTGTATTCTTTTCTTATTTTTTCGATTTAGGCCACCTAACGAAGAGGTGAAATAAACCAACGTATTAGAAAACTGAGTTAGAACGTGTGCAGCGAAGATCGGCAAGATACGTTAAAGTCCGTTACGATAATCTCGTTAGTGTTACAGACCTTTTGCAACAATTGGGATGGAAAACGCTTTCAGACCGTCGCACAGTGGGGCCAAATCGAAAATCGCCGGACAAAAGTCCAAAATTGCTTTTTTTGAGATATCGACTTGAAACTTGGCGTATTTACACACAAATGATTGTTGATTATGGAATGATAAAACATTTCTCATAGGTATTACCCGTTACTTAGATACAGAGGCTCAAACACGACCAAATTTCCAAAAAAGCGCCTGCTCTAATTTTTCTTCGAAAATCTTAAAAGTTGAGCAGATATAGGAGTAATGAAAGGATTTTTATGAAATAAAAAACATTACTATTTGTAAACAGGGTATGTCACCTATACTATGCATAACTTTCAGACATATTTGCCCATATTTGAGTGCTTTTACGTCACAAAATGGCGGACCCTTTTTTTAGGCAACAGTTGACATAAATTAGACAATATACTCCTTATTCGGAAAATGGTCTCTGGGATACTTCATCAGAGTATAAATTAAACATATTTCTAGATTATTCCGTAAAAATATTCGAAAAAAGTTTGCGACGCCGAGAATAAACTCGTTTTTTCGATCGCGCGTCGCGGCCCGGCTCCGCGCAGCGGGACCTGGAAATACAGTGTTCCCGTTGGATTGTTCAAGTTGTGTGGACATTTACTCCTCGAATTCAACTTTTTCAGGCTATGCATGTTGTCACTGATATCTAAAGATTCCAAACTGAAGATTTTGCGAGGATATTGAATCGAGAGAATGGATCAGTGCACGCGTAACTGCGACACATTTGTTTTTCTTTGGATAATTTTTCGGAATCATGCTGCAGATTATGAACGTCTTTCAACTCTTGAGAAAGAATGCGTGTTCTCGGGGTACCATGCAAGTTTTCCATAATAAGGCAACATTTGGGATTCCTTTCTTTCCCTTCATCGTCTCCTCCCCCACCCGAACAACACCCTCCGCCTTTACTCCCCGAGGAGGGAGGCGCGAAGAGGAACGTTTTATGACACCGGGTTGCCGTTGACGGAAAATAGCGGGTATTTCCATTGGCACCCTTTCTATAAGAAATGCATATTGACAGACAGTTGTAGTTTGGTTTTGGTGAAGTAGTGTGGTGCCTGTGCACTCGTGAGTTTGGAAAACCCATAGCATTTGGTTATTTGGCTCGTGAAATACTGACATATTTCCTCCTCCAGTTCCCTGTGGTGACAGCATTATTGTTTATTTTCTTAAAAGTGTATCTCTTTTTTAAGGTAAGCAATTTATTTTAATTTCTTCTTTCCCACCAATGACGTTATTTACCCCACACTATGCGTCGTAGTTTTCTCATTAGTGTTCATATATATTTTGTTAACTTCTCGTGGTATTTCTTTTACCACGCGTACTTACTGCTTACTATTATTTCAAAGTATCTTCGTTTTTTTTCTTTTATCCTTCGTATATATTATTTTCTTAAATTTTTGGACCGTTACACATGTTTTTCCTCAAACGTGAGGTGATATGCCTTCACACCAGATCACGTGTCTTGAGCTCCATGAAAAAATTACGGATTTGAAAGGAAAATCATTAAATGACAATAAAGAATATTTGATTGATTATTTGTCACGAAGATTAGATTTTGGGTCACATTATGACGCTCTAAAAAGTCTTAGTGAATTCATTTGGATTAGTTTTTTGGTGCCCTACATGATAAAGTGGGAATAGTTTTCCAGGAATAACGAGCGATATTTGCTGCATCATAATGTTTGGCTCAATGAGTCAATCATTTTGCCTGATAACGTGCGTCATTATTTACCAAGTACTTCTACGGCGATTGTTATGTATTTTTCTACAAATCTCTAATGTATTCATTTAACGACATTATTTTTACTCTTTAGCCTTTAATATTGAAAATTTACTTTATCAGGCACATTGGGAAGGCCAGAAAAAGAATTTAGGTGTTACATCTGCATAGCAAAAATTTCCGAAATGAATAACATAACAGCCATGAAAAATCGACCGGCAGATGTAGAAAAACATGCTTATGGTTTATCGACGCTGCATTGCTACATTCGTTTTTTTGAGTGTCTTTTGCATATTTCGTATCGATTGGGGTTTAAGCAATGACGGGTGAGAATACATCAAAGCTCAAGGTGGAACTTTTAATTGCTTCAATTCAAATTATTCTGAAAAATAAATCGCTAAATTATAATTAAATTCCTTTCTAGGCTCGTGGTTCTCTTTAAAAAAAGCTGTCCATGATAAAGGCTATAATACAAAAGACTTTCAGAGAAAGGATGGGTTTAATCGTAGATGTGCTCCGGCCTGGAACAGGAAATACGAATGATGGAAATACAGCTAGATGTTTTTTTGATTCTCCTAAACTGGTAGCTTATGTAACAGGTAATGGTGTAAATCCGCTTATATGCTCAGAGATAGCTACATATGGACAATGCACTCAACAAATCAACAGTGAGTTTACTTGATGAGTAATATACTTCTATTATCGAGGCTAATTCAGCCAGCTTTCCGAAGAGGCGATGGAGGCTCGTAATAAGGACGCCAGGATATTCCGAGAAAGATTCACGCGGAAACACTCCAGGATGGCCACCAATGAGTACCTATTCAAAAGACTTTTGATCACGTCCGATCCATTGCTTTCCTCCACCATTACTTTGACTGCGAAGGCTCATAGGAGGCTTCCAAAGGAATTACGGGAACTAATACTAATAGAAGACAAAGAAGAAGCAATAGAATCAAACAGCGATTATGAGTATGAGTAGTAATTACGATTCGTCCGAGGACTAAGAATTTAGCTTGAAACGAACAATTGGCAAAGGAAGTTGGGACAACGGTGTTGTAGTGACGGATTCGCGGGGATGGGTTAACGTGGTTAAGGAAAGAATAGTGAAAAGGCGATCGCATTGTAAGGAGCCCGCTACCCACCACCCTTTGCTAAACCGCTCCCTTACCCACCCTTGCTAATCCCTCATAAGAATCCCTCCCGCCAACCCAACTTCCTCTCCTTTCATTTTCTCCGGGTATTCCCTGCTTGAGTTTTTTCCCTTCATTGCCTCAAACAGACCTCTCACTTTCTTCTCTCTCTCTTATGGTTGGTACACGTGCGACAAACCCATCGTCTCTAGCTGTTTCTTAACCTTCTTACACATTCGTAAATATATTCATAGTGTGTGCTTTCAGAAATTTGTCAACTACCTGAAGATGACTAGGTGAGTTAAAACTTAGGATGCTCTGAGGGTGAAAATCATTTGAGAAAATGATATTTGTTTTCTTTTCAGTATCTTACAAGTAATGGCATTTCATTTATGTTATTGAATTCATATTTAAGGTACTGGTGACATCAAAACAAATGTAAGCCATTCTCATTAATTGCCATCCTATTTCCAAAATACATTCTCTTTCTTGCCATATTCTGCGTAAGATTTGGCGCAGCGACTTCGATATAGAACAATATCAGTTTTCCAGTTTTGTTTAATATATTATCGATGAATCTAATTGTGTTTTCATCTATGTATATTCCTTTACTTTTCGTCGAGAGCATTGTAAATTGATATCATTACATTGTGTGCTCAGTACTGCGAAATAAAAATGCAAAGCCACTGGAGACTCAAGCTTAAATTAATTCATCCCTCAAACATAATGATCTAGTATGTCACTCAATACAAAGATATTACATTGCGCACAAAGATATTACATTGCAGAGCTTTTTGTAAAAACTCATGAAATCATGCTGATTTTAACTCAAGCTTGAATTTCATTGTAAGAAGCTATAAAGAATGATATTGGGAGAATAATTCCCTTCAGGTAAATCCTTAAAATAATATATTGATTTTTTAAGAATATCAGTTCCAATCTATTTGTAGGAGAGTAACTACTATTGTTATTTCTGGCGCATCAAAGAGTCAGATGACGAAAAGTGACAACAAGTTGTAATTTGTCAAGCAGGTATGTTTTTTTAAAGGCTGCGCATTGTCATAAAACGTTCCTTTTCGTGCCTCCCTCCTCGGGGAGTAAAGACGGAGGGTGTTCGGGGTGGGGGAGGAGAGGGTGAAGGGAAAGAAGGGAATCTCAAATGTTGCTTTTTTATGGAAAACTTGCATGGCACCCCGAGAACCCGCATTCTTTCTCAAGAGTTGAAAGACGTTCATAATCTGCAGCATGATTCCGAAAATTATCCAAAGAAAAACAAATGTGTCGCAGTTACGCGTGCACTGATCCATTCTCTCGATTCAATATCCTCGCAAAATCTTCAGTTTGGAATCTTTAGATATCAGTGACAACATGCATAGCCTGAAAAAGTTGAATTCGAGGAGTAAATGTCCACACAACTTGAACAATCCAACGGGGAACACTGTATTTCCAGGTCCCGCTGCGCGGAGCCGGGCCGCGACGCGCGATCGAAAAAACGAGTTTATTCTCGGCGTCGCAAACTTTTTTCGAATATTTTTACGGAATAATCTAGAAATATGTTTAATTTATACTCTGATGAAGTATCTCAGAGACCATTTTCCGAATAAGGAGTATATTGTCTAATTTATGTCAAATGTTGCCTAAAAAAAGGGTCCGCCATTTTGTGACGTAAAAGCGCTCAAATATGGGCAAATATGTCTGAAAGTTATGCATAGTATAGGTGACATACCCTGTTTACAAATAGTAATGTTTTTTATTTCATAAAAATCCTTTCATTACTCCTATATCTGCTCAACTTTTAAGATTTTCGAAGAAAAATTAGAGCGGGCGCTTTTTTGGAAATTTGGTCGTGTTTGAGCCTCTTTATCTAAGTAACGGGTAATACCTATGAGAAATGTTTTATCATTCCATAATCAACAATCATTTGTGTGTAAATACGCCAAGTTTCAAGTCGATATCTCAAAAAAAGCAATTTTGGACTTTTGTCCGGCGATTTTCGATTTGGCCCCACTGTGCGTCGATTAAAATTTAGACTAAATCTATTATGTAAGTTCCAAACCGGTCTATTCTCTGACGACGTTGATAATATTTACGGTAGTGTAGCTCTTAGTAGTAGTAGTACTCCCTAATACTTGAATCCTTATCTGTTACCTAGTACTAGCAGCACGCTGTGTATGTTTTCTACAAAAGTCTTGAGTCTCTGTCCATCTGTATAGTTGCAAAATACATGCATACTAACGGTCCCTCTCCATTATGAGCATATCTGTAGTGTAGTGCATGCTTGTGAGGCTTCACCTCATGACATAATTAGTCGTAGTTAATCTAACTTTAGGGTATAGTTTAATGCATGTTGGTGACTACTCACCCCATGCCACACACCCCTGAGGTGGCTTGCAGGGTATTTTGTAGATGTAGATTGATTTTCGTTTATTAGTTTACACTTGCTTTGCTCATCAATAGTTCTTCATCACAATGTTTTGTTTTCTTCTCCTCTCTTCCGTTCATGCATTATTTATTTTCTTCCTATCCTTCTTCGGGATTCTTCCAGATTGCGTTATTTTATCATAAATTGAAAATGTGATGCTTGAATCAATCTCTTCGATCATAATTTGTGTACAAGGCTGAGGGAAGCGTCCAGCGAGTAAAACATAGAAATACATTCGGAACGCGTTAATATTTGTACTTGGCAGTGAACGGAATGTTTTCCATTGCACAGTTGGGTAATAGGGAGCATCACTACTCAGAGTGAAACAGAATGATAACCAATGTTATCCAAAACAACCGACTTATCCATTATAATCACTCGACACACCGTTCCCAACTTATTATTTTGAGTGATGTTCCATTTCCAGCAGCACTGGTGTGCTTTTTCAAGAATTTAAGGGCTTTGCATAGCCACTATTTATAAGCTACACCTAGAAATATTTCAACGGAACAGATTTTCCAAACTTATTCGATTCCTCAGAAGTTGTGAGAAATATGTCAACGAATAATCAAAAACTGAAAAATACAGTCAGAAGTGAGCGATGCGGGAAAGATTTGTTGAAAAATCGTTGATATTAGTAGCCAAGGAAGATTTTTTCAACAGGATAAACTGCTTCTTTTCTCAATGTATTGCGCAAACAGCTCAGACACAAAAGCATCTGGTAAACGCAATCACCGTGTTCAGAAAGAACACCCAACGTTATAAAACCATGAGTGTTAGCGTTTCATCTAATATGTCTTATAACATCTGATGAAACCTTCATAGAAAACAGAAAATTGCTGCAAGTAGTTCACCCTTGAAGCTAGCGCAAAATCCCGATTTTTTCACATCGTATTTAATCGCAAAACCTCTCCTCAATTTGCCAGCATTCCAACACCTTTTTCTTTCAAGACTTGGCAATAGTTTCATCCAACAGACGTACTGCTTGCTGCATAGTGGGGTGCTTTAAACTGGGCACCCGACGAAACGGGATTTGGCTCTCAGAAAATTTCTACCCCCGCCAGGATTCGAGCTCGGTTCTTTAGCGTGGGCACCCGGTGCCCAAACCACCAAGCAACTCTCCCACTTAGTAGATTCCGCAAATAGAAATAAATCATTACTTATCATCAGCACTGATCAACCCGAAGATTCATTTGCTTCACCTCTTCACTCTCCCTTCAGTTTTATTAGTTTATATTTCCCCAATGCGATATCCTCCATGATTCGCTTCGCGTACTTCATTCCTGATGTTCCTGAAAATTATTTCCCATCGTTGTTCCTTCCAATATATTTTTCATGGGGTACTTTTGCCCATGTAGATGCCAAAATATTTACTTATTCCTCTTTGCGGATTTTATGCTTGCTTTAACTTCCCTGCAGGCATATCAAGAAGACAGGAAAGAATTTTGATAAAATCGCTGTTGAATTTGCATTCTTCTTTCTTTGTTCATTTTTTGTTTAAACAGTTTGCTGGACGAACAGCAACATTCACTAGTGCAGTGAGCCATCATAAACTCAGTTTTTCATCTTTTACGTTTTTAGAAAACGGAAAATGAATTGTGACCATAATATGTAGCACATGATCAATGAGAAAGAATCCTGTGTAATATTTGTTGCTCAATCGGGATGATCAAGTGATTGGACAACGTATTTAAAGCATTTGCAAAAATATTGTACATTTGTAAATAAAGTACACAAAGCTAATTAATTAACAAATATTAAATCCATAAGAAGAAGTATTTATTAAAAGCACCATATAAATTCAGACATAGGAAGAAAGGAATCATTAATCTCAATTAATTAAATCTAATTTATTTAAGTTAGGAATGATAAAAATTATGCGAATTTCACAAAAGTTGGCTAATTCACGACCCGGGTTTTAACACATTATGTCATGAAGATGACATAATGTGTTGAAAACCGGGTCGTGAATAAACCAACTTCTGTGAAATTCGCATATTTTTTATCATTCCTAACATGGAAAAATTTCACATAATACACCCTGAAACCGCAAATTTTCTTAATTTATTTAAAGTCCCTCGCGTCGGTGGATAACGATTCCATCAGGACTACGTCAATCAGGACTATGCCCATTGAACGTTAGGACTATGGTATAAAACATTCTTTTGACTCTGCACATATGTTAGTTGCGCCTGGTTCATCTTCTCTGTGCTTGCGGATAATGGCTATTTTGGACTTCTACCTGGAATATGAAAGCCTATCTTACTCTTAATGTGAGTAGACACAACGTAGGACTTTCCGAGGAATGCGTCTGGAGAGTAGTTGCGTAAGAATGTACTGGTGCATGATAGGTCCCGCAGTAATGACTGTTTGCTGTGTACTTAAGGTAAGCGCACGCGCAGGAAGCTAAGCGTGGTTGGCGTTATCTCTTCTCGACTCCCCTGAATTCCGCGAGGAGGCATCAAAACACACGCTCTGAGTAGAATAACTGGTCGTATGCTCCACCTCTAAAACCTTCTGCGTGCACTCTCTTTCACGAGTCATTGATCCATCCGTTTTTGGAATAAGTCTCAGTAATTTGCGTGCAATATAGCTCTTACCAATCACATTGATATACTCCAACACAGCATTTCGCCATTCATATTCCATAAACTTTACGGATATGTCTTTGAAATCGATTACTACCAATAAATGCCTGATTTTCAAACAAACATGAAACTCGGGCAAATATACCCGAGATATTTGATGTCACTAATGTTCCCACTCAGAAACAGCAAAGTTTACTGTGTGTAAAAACGTGTAAGTGTAATTAATATCTACGTTTGTAAACGTTTCTTTGGAACTTTATCTTTACTCGGTGGTAACCGCTATTGTTGGAAATATGGGTCGTTCTCATTTTAAGAGACTGCTAACGATAGGAAGTACCTGCAGCGAATTACATGACCTCTTTTTCTCTCTCAAAGTCAAGTTGAATGATATTATTCACGACATTTATCTTGATAATGATAATATTATGTTAAAATAGTTGAAGTCCACAATTGTTCAGACTGCAGTGCCTCGCCCAAAAGAACGCCCTGGATTTTAAAATTACATTTTCATGAAAACTCGTAACTTTTTGTTCATGCATGTACTGATAATCGGTAAAAACTAGTTTACATTTATTACAGCTAAGTTATTACGACCGTTTTAAAAATACTGTTTTAATATAATGCAATATTAAGTATCATGCATAATTATTGTTGGAATGGAAAAAACATTTTTCGTGTAAGGCATTACAAGACATTATAAGTCTCAAATACAAAAACATAAAACTAGATATTTTTGTTTTTTAAAAATAAGTTTTGCGTAGTTAATCACCGACTTGGTGCAAAAACTCAAGTTTGTCCCACTTACGTCCAAAATATTGGCCAAGTAGCCAATCATTATGCATGCCAGCATCTATGATAAAAACGAAATTGGCGTATACAATTTTAACCCCGTATCAAGGTAACACTTTGATGCGTGGTTGTTCATTTGGTCCACCCCACCCATGCCCCTGTCGTATATATTTTGGAAATTTGGCAGATGAATCTCATTTTTGTTTTGTTTTATTAAGCTACACCTTGTTGCCATTTTTATTGGCTCAGCAGCAAAATGGTTAGAGAGAATTAAGGTACTATCCTTCCATTTGACCATGATGATGTTTCTCTCTTTTTTAACACAATAGTCTATTGCTCCTCTAATCATTTTCTTCATGTCCTTTCGGGACACTGCGGCATACGTTTTTTCCCTTGTTTTCAAGGACAGTACCAGTATCCTCTTACTGATAGCTGAGTCACTACTTAAATAATTGTGAAAAAAGTCGTCAAAAAGCATGGAAAATTCAAATCCTTGGTATGATGCCTCCAAAAAATCTGCGGAGCTGAAAATAACTGACCTCCCAACCCAAATCCTGTCCTTTTCTTATCATAGAAAGAATCCTTTCCCTGATATAGCGTGAGTTTCAAGCAATACCCAGACTTCAAAGCCCATACCCAAATCCCATACCCCTTCAATACCCAAAACGTACCAATTTCCACTTCAATACTGCTCATATGAATATTTGCCAAAGTTTTTTAACGTGTATTCATTCATCGTCACGAAGCTATCTAATGAAGCAAATCTCATGAAAAACTCATTTATTTTACGTATGGGACTTTTCACTGGGCTCTAAGTTGAAATTATCCCAATCACAATCCTATCCATAGTCTTTATACTTTTCGACCAAAGTTTCATTTGAGAGGCAATACATAAATTGAATAAGGAATATCATCGTCACTCAAGCGTTTACATTCCTCTAGTATTGCAGTGTTGGTGAGATATTTTTCGCTTAGCAAAATACAAAACAGTGGACATACTTAATTAATAATGTTGCATTATAATCACTAAAATGAAAAAACACATTTAACTAACACAAATTAATACAATCATAGTGATGGCGATATTCCAACACACGATGTATTGTAGCGACCGATACAAAAGACCACCCAAGTCTACGACTCGCCCCTGGCTGCTCCAACCGAATGATTGTAACAAGTAAAACTAAAAGTTATTTATAGCTAAGTCCCATTTAGCTAGAAATAAATGCATTTTGTAAAAGTTAGCAGTGAAATACACTGTTTTTAACAAAATAACATGTTAATTGATTTAAAGGACTTAAGTTTTTTCCGGCGAATTATATTCGTATTCAGATTTGTAATAATCGTAAAAGCTCCCACAACAATGGGACATCTGCGGCTATACATAACCGCCATCATCCTCGCTCGACTCATTATCC
This sequence comes from Pyrrhosoma nymphula, assembly GCA_963573305.1. NCBI lineage: Eukaryota > Metazoa > Arthropoda > Insecta > Odonata > Coenagrionidae > Pyrrhosoma > Pyrrhosoma nymphula. The sequence continues at coordinate 76,071,237 of OY754332.1, read as the reverse complement.
TGATGACGATGGCTGAGTCAACCGTCCAAACCTCGATGTATTTCAATAACCTTACCCGTTGCCAAACCCGAGAAACGTTTACGAATGTTAATTGATGTCACATCAAGCATAGATATGAAATTACTAAGTCATCTTCACATGCTAGCAAAGAAATTGTGTCTCTATGTTTAGCCGTCAAAGCCACATGACTAAGTCTCATCACAGCAATGTCTCTACATATCAAAAGTTACAATAAGGTTACAATGTTCGAACATAGGGGGATTACTGGGGAATGAAATTAAGAAATGCGCTTAAGGTCGATTTCAAGCACTTTGGTTTAACTGTGTAAGGTATTTAAGCATGTTTCTTCACATAGAGCACATACTTAATATTGCGACTAATAGATGTGGAATTTTAATGGCGAATATTTTTGGCGAATGGAATAATTTCATTTTCCATAAGTATTTTAATTTTATGATGGGAAACGATTCTTTGTTCCCGTATACTTTACATTTTCATAATTGTCACTCGTTTGCAGAACTTTGTATGAGAGGTTTGGTCTAATGAACTTACATAAATAAATAATATAAGGCAAAAATTCACTAAATCACAATTCAACAGTGCTGTTTTGAGACTGGATGGAATGTAGCAACCCGTTTAAGCATTATTCCCGATCTAGATGGTGCTGCGTAGATTCATTATAGGGGATGGGGTGTTTCATGGTGGACACGAAACCTTACCAAAAGTCTCTCCTTGACTTCTCCGCTGGTTGCCAAGATCTCGTTGCTAGGCGACGCAAGAATTATAGGTTCGTTTACGGGGGAAATTTATTACAGCTGAACTGGGGCTCCAGAATGGCTCCGACGCAATACTCGTTTAACTATGGTACGGCAGTCCTAGGAACATTGCCGAACGACAGTGGAAAGCTGTCACTGGTAGGTTAGACTATTAGTGCCCTGAAAACGTTGAAATAGCGCATATTATTGAGTACCGATTTTTTACTTGAAAAGTAAATACGAAAATCATATAAAAAGATACACGAAATTCTTTGTCCCGTATTACTCCTGGTCTTCGAAAATTACCCATAGGAGGAATATATTCCTGAATAATTCCTGGAATTCCTGATCATTTTTTAAGTTTATAATACCTTTGAAATTACCTGGCCAGTGCTGATTTATCTTAAAAATATAATTAACACAATGTTATATTATCAGGCATTTTGATAGTACCAGTTGGTAGGATGAGAGTGTTCATCTAAGAACGGTTGTGATACAGCACCTCCCGATCGTAGTCAGGGAGATGTTGAATGAGCTAGAAGAATAAACTATATACAATGGTTACTACCTCCTAACGCCGGCACTATTCTTTTCCAATGTACCATTAATTTCTAAAACAATAAAATATGCTGAGACAAAATTGCTGTGTAATACATGATATTATAGCATTATGCACTTTCTATAAAAAATAGTTCCATTAATATAATTTCTTCTCATTTTAAGCTTTTAGAATTGCCCCCATAAACAGAATTATATCTTTCTCCATAGCCAAAAAATGTAAAGTATTTCCTATCAACGAGACTAAATTCTGGTGGCTTAGTTGAGCTTTATATAGCCATTAAAATTGTATGGAAATATTTTCCATTTTTTAAACCAGTTTTCGGATCGTCTATAGATAGGACCCAATTGCTATCATCGTCACCTCTTATTCTTGTGTTCGCACAGTTAAGTGAGTAGAAATTATACTCTACTGGGAACATATAGTAACTAAAATGTTTAACAATATCATGCCGCATATTATATTAATGATTTTGCGATTTAGTTTTAAAATCTGTTTCTCCCAAAATTGCGTCTAAACTTTGATAAGTGAGTTTCTACGGATGAGCGCAGACGAAGGAAAGTAAGTTCTTGGCGTATTTAAAAGGAATTTTACATGTAACCAAGATTATAAAATATTAACCTTCAATAATCTTTCATTGAAAAATATAGCCTAAAAATTAAAATAATGCCTAACACTATCACAAGTTACTCTTTGGAGAGAATAAATATGTGCAAACGTGAATATTTGGAGAAAGAGGATGCTGTCAAAGACGTTTCTTCAAATTCGTGTCAAAAATCCTTTCTTAGCCAATTACCTAGTGAGTTGATATATTACTGATCGCACAGGAATACTCTCCTGTGTTATATCAAGCGTCCTTCCACAAAGCGTTTATTTTTAAATATTAATATTAAAAGGCAGTGTTCCATGACCGCTTTGCGCCTAATTCTAACGGCCATGTACATATATATTTTGCGTAGATTCGGATGGTTCAATAGTAAGTCCGTCATTCTTGATTCTACCAAGCCATGAAGTAACTCTTACCTGAAATTGCGTCCACAAAAGTTACCCCATTACGAGATAAACTCACTCTAAGAATAAGTTAGTCTTACAATCAATGTGGATTTCAAACTAAATAGCTACGGTGGCTCTATAAAAAATCATTATTCACTACAAAACAAAACATTTCTCACTAAATTGTATTCAGTTATGTTACTGCTTAAGTTCCAGCAGTATAAATGTATTTAATATTCGGTATTGAAACACATCGACCAAGATGAAAAATGTTTATTAATGTATCATGATTTTATATAGGTCTCGGCAACCCTAAAATAGGTATATTTTTCCTCAGGGAGGCCTATATTCCTTGTGTTACAATAAATTTATAATTACTTTCTCAAATTAGATGTATTATAAGAAATACATTATTATTATTACCATCTGCTTCACGGCTACTCAATGAACTTGACTTATATCGACTAACCCGGTTAGCTAAAGAAAAACTCGTTGATTCTGTTATGAAAAAACGAAGCAATCGTTGATTCTGTTAAGGAGTCATCAGAACGAAAGGGCATAAGTATCGCACGAAAAGAGACGGCGAAGAAAGAGACTAGAGAGGCATAGCAATGTATAAATTAATTTTTTTAATTGTATCACGGCATAGATGCAAATTTAAATACTTTATCACCAAGGTAACATAAAATATAATTAAAATTTGAATGGGTTATAAGAATCTTTTTTGCGTATAAAATATAATCCAAGTTTGATTGTTGTTCAAACGCCATATTTACCTATTCTGGCCGCGAAAATTAAATGTATGCTTAGTGGGATGAAGAAGTGCAATGAGTTAAATAAGAGGACACGTGTGGGGTAAATTGAGGGAGAGCAAAGCAGAGCGATTAACTTTCGTGGATGAATCGAATTAATTCTAAGTTCCGCGAGAAAAAGTTTGGAAGACTAGCTTGTGCCCGAAAAAAGGCAATGAGTTTTATAGTAAAAAATCATTTTTCCTTTTCAAAAATCACTTTGTCTTTTAAAAAATCATTTTACTAGGAAAAGGTTTGAGAGGAAAGCTAGGGAATGACTTCACTGAACAAAAAGAGTAACAAGCAAAGTTGGGGATTCTGGGAGAAAGTAATTTGTGGCAGCAGTGGCGGTGAGTATTTTGAATTTGATCGCGAGAACGTCAGCATGGAATCAGAGATGGAGGAAAAATGAGTTCCTGAGAGCTGTGAGAATTTTCCAATATGGTAAAGCTGCTTTCTCAGTTACTAATAGCTTGTGTGAATATATGTACCTACTGTTTAATTTATGCTCAAAATCTCAGACCGCCCAAAATTACTGGGAAAATTTGATAGCTGAGTCCCCGATAGCAAATTAAAAGTTAAAAAGATAAATTATTGAAATTAATAGGATTTGGCACTTTGCCATAATATTTTTCTTTCATTTGGTTGAAATAAAAATCTTTTGATGACGTTTTTATCCTATATGATCAGCGCTTTGACCCTTGAAACATCTCCCTTCCAAAAAGCATCACTTTTTGTAGTAAGAAATCCTAAATGCTTACATGATTGACAATGTTCCACGTTCATAAAACACTTATCTGCCTTTCTGCATACATGCTTACTATTTTAAAGCGTACAAATATCTCCAATGAGCTTCTGTGACACTTTCTACCCAAGGATAATCCTCCACGTTGATGCGCATGTGAATAGGATGAGCTACGCAGTCTCCTCGTCGACTAAGCAAACGTTCTGACACTGCTCTGCGCTAAGAACATTGACTCCGCATGCACCCGTTGCACGTGAAATGATATTTCGCAAGTAAGATCCTCTACCAGAAAAATAAGAACTCGCACACAGTAACTCCCTTTGATCTTCTATGTGGTGATTTTTCTGCAGACGACAGTGCGGGAGCGAGGAATTCTTCAAGCGCACCAATCCTCTTTCCTTGTGGGCACAATTCTTATATCTCACTCGCGTAACTCGAGGCGATGTCTCCTGTAATCACGGCTTTTCCAAATTACTCGTCAAAAACACATCTTGAAATGACATCGTGGATGAAGTGTTTGCACTCAAAAGCAGAATATTGCTACAGTGTTTATTTCTTGATTCTAGGACTCCAAACTGGGAATACTTATTGAGAAATGTCTCACCACGTAAGATGACTTGAATTCTTTCGTCTGGATTGAGTTTCTTTAGCGTAGGAAGTATATTCCCGTGCTGGTGGATGGTAACTGAATCAAGCTCGGAGTCTTAACTTGTAACTCCAAATAAACCAGCGCACTATGGCAGCAAATACAATTATAAGACAGCAAAATGAGCAACTAACTAAACCATGGTACTACTAGTTAAAGGTAGGACGTTTCCATAACCAAAAGGAGTCCGTTCTGTGGATGACATCATTCGAATGATATGAGAAGCAAAGAATCGAAAATTAGTGCAGGAATAATGGATAAAAGCTCCAATAGTTAAGTTTTTAACAGCGACATAGTCGAGTATCAAGTAGATATTTGCATCTTCGAGTACTGATATACAATATATTTAATCGCTTATAAATATTAAATATGTAGCTTGAGAAAACGACCAAGTTTACAGTGGAAATAACCATGGCCTACAGAGTTGTGCTCATAATCCTAGTTGAGGAATTAATCTCTTTGTTTTCGCCGCGATGTTGTTAGCAGTATTGTTTTCGATCTTACATACATTTCTCAGCCTTAGTTTTCTAGTCTGTATTCGTAGTATGTACCATCGTCATCGTTCAACAATCCTAGGATTTGTTTGACGCAGCCCTCCACTCAATTCTTCTATCTGCCAGCCTCTTCATACTGACGTAACTCCTCTCATTTACATCCTTCACAACTTGCTCCATATATCTCATGCGAGGCCTGCCTATTCCAGTCTTCGCTTCGCGTTCACTTTTCCCTCTAAGATTGTCTTCATCAGGCCGTCGTATCTTAAGATATGGCCTACTAAATTGTCCCATCTCCTTTTTAATTTTTAATATGTACCATGTTTGTGCCATGAACAGTTTAATATAGCATGCTGGCTGCTGCAGCACAAATGTGGGTATAACCCTTTTGCTTTGCGGGTTTCAAGTTTAGCTGTTTCCTTAAATAGGATAGATCACCGACAACCGGGGCCATTGCCGCAAATACGGCTAGGTTTTTTAGAATGTTAACATAAGGAATTTTCCCGGGGAATTAAGGAAGGGTGGGGAGAATCCTGGTGTCACCATCTAATTCCCCATACCACTCTAAAGCAGGGATGTGACCCGAAAAGGCGCTTTACAGTTGGTGCCATAAACTACCCACGGTGAAGGGTTGGGTCGCCTTCAACGCCAAGGCTTGGACTCCGAGTTCGGGTGCCTCCCAAGTACGGCACGAAACGTAAAGTGCCTTTTCGGGTCACATCCTTGCTATAAAGTCCGCCGCGGGGGGCGTGTGGCATGGGGTGTTTAGGCACCAACCATGGAAAAGGGAGGAAATTTAGAAATTCAATAGGAAAAGCTCCCTTTTCCTATTGAATTTCTACATTTCCAATTACATAGGGGGGACTCGTGTGTGGGGGTACATAATCACAAGAATACCGGATGTACGTATACCATGTAACAATGCACAACTTGGCAAAATGTGCAACTTATACTTTGCATGCGAACGGAGTGTTTTTGTGTCAAGCCATGTTTTTGCTTTAGTCTCTAATCATAGCCTCGAGGGAAGAGGGAAATTTGCATATATGTATCAGTTTGGCAGTGTGCCTCTACTACTTTGACGCTTCTATCTTGTCCAGAGGATAACATTACCGTATTTTCCGACGTCGAGGACGTGGTTTTCCCAGAAATAAGTCTCAAATTTGAAGTGAGTCTTCGAAGGCGAAGGCTGCGTTATTCATAGGTCCATGCTAATGCTATAGTAAGGTTATCAGCACTATCCCTGCGTATGATCAATAAACTAATAGAGTTAATTAAGCATAGTTAAGGGAATAAATTAAAGTATCATAAAAATAACCACTTTATGTGTGATCGAGTTTATATTAAGATGTTGAGTATATAATTATATTATTTTTCCAAAATATTGCATTTCAACTGTGGAGTGAGTACTCGACGCCGGAAAATACGGTATTTCCCTTCGTATCACCCTGGAACTCCCGTGACCTGAATTTTTACAAGTTATCTTAGTCTGGCCTCTTTTTTTCTGATGTTAAAGTAATTATCCTGGTGTTAAACCTCAAGCTGACACATTTACTCAAGCGTTTTATAGATGTAGCGTTGGATTGATTGTTTTTGGGAGTATAATACTGCAGTGAACGAGCTAAAATCAATCTCTAGCCCCCACTCACAACACCACTAGTAGTTAAAATACAATGAGAGAGCCTATACCGACTTTTATAGACTTTTATCGATAGATGACCGAATACTATCTAATTTCAGCATACTAATCATATCTAATACTAATATCAGCATAATATCTAATTTTGCTGCTGACTCTGGACTTAATGTCGTTTAGAGGAATAAGGAATAATAGGGGGGCAATTATACTTCCGTGTGGGACGCCGTATTCCACCGTTACCCTGAAAAGAGCACACGTCGTTTGGTGATGTAAGTGAGCGCATGGGGTCTTTTAACACTCCAACGAGAGTTGTTTGCATTTTACGGCATTTTTCTGCCTTCTTCAATGCGCTGTATATATGCGCCTTCTGTAGCTGCATGTATTATAATGTTATGGGTGAATCTATTTTTTCATCGACAATAGCACTACATATTCTGTAATTTCTTCTACTAGTACCTATTTTCACGTCTTGTGATTACATGTTTTATTTGTTTCAAATTCTAAAAAAGGTATAAAATTATGGCATACTATATGTTTACTTCAGCAAACTTTATTTATGTTCATTGTTTAATTTTTTCTTTCTTCCATGATTAGTAATTTTTTCAATCATACTCCATGCTTTTCTGTACCTAGGCAAAGGAAGAGTTTGTCGCCAATTTAAAAACCAGATTCAGAAGAATATTAGCAATAAAATTTATTACTAATACATATAATGCATATTGAATAAATACATATAATGCATATTATTAAGCGTAACCTTTTGCTATTTTTTCTATCAAGGGAGTATAATGCCCTTTCTTATTTTAAAAATAGGATTATGCATGCATGTCAAGTTATTTAGTGGGTAACTGATATTGAGGATCAAATCGATGCTATAAAATAAAATAACAATTGGGGGTTGAAATAATGTATAAATTTTACTGTCATTTAATTGTTCAATATAACATTGACCATGTAGATTCTGTTTTATGCAGATCGGTTTTGAACATTGAATATTACATGCCTGATTAGACAACCGGAAAGGCCCTTCTGGCTGGACTCCGAGAACAACTTTATTCTCTTCTTGTACGTTTTCCTTGCGTCAGTCAAAGTGAAAAGTTTATACATAAATAAGGAAGGGACACCGTCCTCTAAAAGAGAACAATTGCTGGGTAGTAGTTGTTAGCGCACCATCATTGTAATATTCTTCACAGTTCGTGATAAACATTTAGTATGCCTCCCGAAAAGCTGTGAATTGGTCCATTCACGTATTCGGGGTCTACCAAAATGAATGTTTCACAAAAGGTACTTAACGGTTTCATACTCATTGTTGAATATAATATTTCCATTGCTAACCCGTTCGTATCCCATTTCTAGGAAATAATAGCGTCACGAATGAATAAAACCTTACTAAAGAGGAAGGCCGACGAAATACTTAATTTCCTGTTCACCTGTCAATTTTGCGCCTGGAACTCTACTGAAGTGTAATGCGATTCGAGAAATGTAAATTATAGTACATGTGGTAATCATACGAATAATTATCTCATCTATAAAAAGGCTACAAAATTCAATGGGGGATTAGGCTTTCTTTGCCACTGATATCACTCCAGGCAAACAAGAAACAATGTTCACTCACCAAGTCCTAACTCTAGGCGAAGGTGAAGGATGCGAACCCGAGTAAATTAAATTGCGTGCCCGAAGGCTTCATACACTTTGGTGGAAGTTAAGTGCAACTGATCAGATACACCTGCTCTCTCAGCGGTTGTTGAAAACGATGTTCCATCTAACACAACAAGTAACCCCTTTTACAAAGTAGACAAGAGAATTATGCTCTCCCGTTAGTCATGGAAAGGAAAATGAACACGCTGGAAAAGGTCACGTAAGTAGGCGCGTGCGCTCAAAAAAGACCCGAATGCCGGCAAATATTTTTACAAGAAAGGCATGAAATATTAATAAGCATTTTTGACTCGAGATTTATGAACAAAAGTTCTTGGGGGTTGCTGAAAAACTCAGCTTCAAAAACGTCGCAAGACAACATACAGCGTTTGTTACACCAATGGGGTTCTATAAGAACCCAGAAACCAACCTAAACGTTAACTGTTTATGTTGGAACTTGTGCCATTCGTTAAAATTTTTTTGCATCGGGTTACAAAATCAGGTATGCATTAACTTAAGTACTCTCCTTTCAATCCACATCAATGGCCTATTTCTCGTCGGTTGAGAGAAAGCTTGTCAAAGACTTCCTTGAAATCTATAACTACGTGTCAACTTGATTTTTGGTTTCGCCTAACTTTGGGATATTGTGGAAGAAGAGCATTATCTGGGTTATGAACGGATAGCAGTTAACAAACTTAGCTTAGGAAATATATGCTTTATTTCTCGGCTATCAAACACCTCTCTATAATTAAATACGTTAATATCCTTTATGGCAGAGGTTGTGATGATGGAATGTGTTCAACCTGCAAAACCTCAATAGAGTCCATGGTAATAGCGAGACTTCATAAAATTTGGAGAGATTGTAGAAGATTCATTCCCTAATTTCTAAACAATTAAAAAGGAAGAAATTACCAAAGTAACGTGAAAATATCCATTTTTAAATTTATTAAACGTGGAGATATTCTGTGGAAATGTTGAGCATGTGGATCGAATGGGATGGATTGGATCGCTGGTACAACAAAAAAATACAGGGAGTATTCTTGGTACTCCCGTCGGATCTTTACTTCGTGAATGCGAAATTACATACGTTACTCTTACTATTGGGAGATTAGTCTGTTTGGTTTGTCAGAAAGAAAGTTGAAATGAAAGAAAGAAAATTACGCTAAACATAACATTTATTCATCGAAATCATTAGTCCAAATGGCTAACCTATTGGAACAGCTGGTCGATGGTAACAAATATTTTCTGCTTTCCAATGTTAATTTTATATTTATTGTGTTATTTACGTCTAAATCACGTTCTCAGCTCTCCGTAGACACCTCGATCACTAAAATCGACCGACTCGTTCCGAAGATACAACTGAACTGAGATGAACTGAGCGCGCGCCGTGCCCACACAAGCCCAAATTTAGACCCCAACGCGCAGCGCTGTGACGTCACCTCGCAAACCCCCTTCCGCTCGCGACAAACCATTTCCGGTAGTCGACAAAACGAGCTATCCAGTCATAGTATTAGATATTCTGTAATTCTTATAGTTTTTTTCACACGAGGCCCTCGAAAGTACGCAAATATTGGTCGCGGCGAAACCTTACATGACACCGAGAATGAACCAAAAGATGCTCATTCGCATTCACATCAAAAGTGAGACGGAAACTCAAGAGTCAAGGAATTGAACATAAGAAGTTTAAAACCAACTCAAAACCAAGTAAAAACGGCTATATAACGGTAAAACTAAGTTTCTTGGCACTTAAAAATAAAGAAAATTATTTTTGATCCACCAAAATTCAAAGAAAAAGTAGTGGGCCAATTACTTGAGAAGCACCCGAATACATTTCACTCTTAAACGTGAGAACTCGTGGGTAAACTTTCAACCGTGGAGTTAAGTGCAGAAAAAAGGCAAAGTTTTCACCATGCAATACAGTACTAACGTTTATAATACTACTGATAATGTACTATTTAAAGCGTGTACATAAACAACGACATGAAGCACGGCGCAGATATCCCAGCCATTAGTGAAGCGATGGGCGATATAGTTATAGGGCGATATGGATAATTTCAAGGGGATATTTAAATAGTTACACTAAATAAAAAGTAAAAATATCCCCATGCTTCGAAGAGATCCCTGCGCGCGTGATCGAAAAGTTAGCCCCTCATATTGCACCATTTAAAAAATCGTATTTAAGAAGTCATTAATTTACGTGCTCGGCCTCGTTTCTGTAACGTCGAATGATTGCGTGATATACCATAGTTTACCACCACTTTCACTGCAATTTATTGGTGAATATCTGTGAAATATGTCTTCATAATGGTTTTGTCATGTATACAGCACACGCTTTAATTAAATAAAATTAAAACTGACTTAGCTTGCGACTTAAAATTATCTAAAATGTTCAGCAGGATGGCCTCTGGTTATCTTTATTTCGGTATTCAACATGTATTGCAAGTAAAAACGGCGGAAATTCAGATTAGATTCAGCCTGGAATCTTGGTCGAATTGAGTACTATAATAATTCAGCTGGACTGGAAAGGCTGGAATACAGGGTGAAAATGAAGTTGAATTCCCAGGTTGGATAGGTTTTAAACTTTTATTGGCACATGCAAACTTCATTAAAATAGTGGCATTTAGGCCTTGAAGCCCCTTGATTACATTTAGGTTTTTCTGATAGTTATTAATAGGTTTACCTATAGTATACCCTCAGGGCCGACTTAAGACTAAATATTCACTCGGGCGAGAGAGTATTCCGGCGCCCCCCTCCCCGCTTTTCAAAACTATTCACCAGTTAAACGTTGTAGTAAAAAAATATTTTTTCTCAATACCCCTTCCCCTGCGGCGCCCCGGGCATTCGCCCGTGTCACCCGGGCCTTAAGCCGGGCCTGCCTACCTATATACCCTATACCTGTACTTACAGGGTTACCTTTACTTATTTATTTTTTCCTGTAGTTACTTAAAAGTTTTCTGTACATACAAATTGGTTTTCCCATAGTTAAGCATAAGTAAAAATGGGCAAAATCTCTTTAGTTTTTCTATTGTTAATTTAAGAAATTTTCACCTTGGTACCAACAAATCAACGAAGATTTCAAGGAAATATACATCGAAAATTCAGAAAAATCTGTAACAAAACTGATCAACCCTAAAATCGTAAATATAGATATCCTAAAATTGACTACTTTTCTCGATTACTTCATACCCATTTTATACGACATAACTAAAAGAAAATATGCATCAAATTTGAGAATTTTTTAATGTCAGAAACATAGCTAAGCAATATCACGTGACATACTGAGGTATCTCAGCCGACTTTCCTTCAAGACACTTTAAGTATACTGTAGTATATTAGGTTTCACGACAGATGGAAGAGAAAGATTTCGCTCGAATGTGCTAAAGGAATGAGCGAGTTAAACAGTAGTACATAGATGGAAATCGTAAATGTATATATGAGGGACGCCATAGTATGCCATGCAAGCACTGAAGAGTTGAACAAGGGTATTGTACGATATGAATGGAAAATAGCCCTTTCAACTCTAATAGATATTTAAATAAAAAATGATTCAGGTAATTACCGGCGCACATTGTTATCATCGCTTTGATGGAGGATTTTCGAGCAAATTCTCGTAAAATCATGACCTTTCTTGATTGAATTGAAAATTGAAACTCCTTCTGAAGCAAGCTGCACGGCTCCGGGAAAAGTAATTCCGTTCCGTTCCGTATAAAGAGAAATAAACCTAAGATTAACTTAAAGATTAATACAAGTTGACAATAGAAGCAAAGGAAATAGACTCCTATGCACTTATGAAATGGTTTCTACAATGGTAAATGGTATGATTAAATAAAACTGATATCTTTTGTCTTTTCGCGTAATTTATTTCAATGACTTCTTCATAAAGTGCAATTTTGTAAACTAACTACATGCCCGTTTTCAAATTATGAAACACTAATTTTGAAAACTATGGCACTTAACTGAATGAGACACTGGAAATGGCTAAATTTGAAGCTAAGCGCCTGGTATGCCGCAACCCACATATCACCCGTCTAATTTCCTGTCCTGATCGAGAGAAGAAGGTGGCTGAAATTAATATTCGAGATTCTTGAATACAAACATATATCTACATCTACAAAATACCCTGCAAGCCACCTCAGGGGTGTGTGGCAGGGTGTGAAGAGTGTGTGAAAAGTACAAAAATGTGTATAAATATGCAAAAATTACAGAGGATTAACGTGGACACTCACATGGCATGGGAAAGCAATTTACCTGTGCATGGATGATCACAGATTTCCTTTTTATTAGTAAATCGTCATTTCACCCTATCTCCCCTCAAAGAAACGCCTAAGTATTGAAATAGTAGTCAATGAAGATGTTACCATTTTATCATATATTTCGCATTTAATTCCATTAATGAAGAAAATTATGACATATGAAATATTTAATGCAAATTCATTTCGGGATATTCTTTTCATCAAGTTGATAGTTAGTGCTAAACTTTAGTCCTCTCGGTACACCTCTATAGAAACAAAATAACTTCTTGCTAGTTCAGAATATTTCATACGTTAGTTTCGGGAGACTTCAAAATTCAGTTTTAATCCTGTTTCGGGGTCACAGAGGACCGGATCCAAGCAGAAAGGGACTGAGGGGAGATGGTCGGGTTTGGCATTGGATTGATGGAAGGGGTTTCACGTTCCAGAACCACGTTCCACGTTCAGGCGACAAAATGGTGTCGATAAGTAGTGTCGCACAGACAGGCTGTCCACTCACCGCTTTGGCCGAGTGCAGAAAAAAAATGTCACTTGGCCATTCACAGAGGGATTTGCATTTTTGGGACCGGGCGACTGAAAAATCTAAATAGCAAGACCGGACCAAACACATAAACATGAGAAAAATATTTTTTTTCCAAGGCAACCTAAGCGTAGGAAGTGAATCCGAGCAGGGATCGGGATTGTGTGGTGGACAGAGTAATGGCTTTCCATCTCGAGGGTTGGAGTTTGGACCACTGTATTTGTGGGAATTATTTTTGTAATCCCAGTACGTAGTTAAATACCTGAGTGTCATGTGGAGTGAGGGGTCTCCTGAGCGCCACTTAAAGAGCAATACCCCATCACTCGGATGGGATAGAAAACTGAGGATTCATGCGATAAACTCTGCACAAACTGAAACATTAATTGTGCCAAAATTGGCGTGTACTCCTGTGACTGCCATTGTGAAATGGAATGGTGACAATCCACGGCGAGCAACATACCACCACTGTGTGCAGATGAAGTTGCATGCAGTGACCAAGTTGTGGGAGAAATTAAGCTCGAATAACTGCTTTACATATCAAAAGAATGAAGTTCAGATAACGTTAGCGACTTCTTGAGACAATAGTAAAACTATGCATTATTTAGTCGTTTGTTTATTTCTATTGTACATATAAAGGGACAATAAATCTATTTATTTATTTTATTTATTCGACTAGAGTAAATTCATCATCGTCATTGTGTTATCATACTCTGTAATGTGACGATCAATCATTGATCATGTACCTTTGCTCAATTACTCCGAAGAGCTAATAATAAAGCACATGAAATTTAAAACAATTACTTTTTTCAGTGCACCTAATAGTCCAACTAGAGTTTCTATGCATATATACCGAGCAGGATGAAGCGGGAATTAACTCGGACTTGATTGACCCGAGAGAAGAAGGAACACTTCGCCAAAGCCCTGAGAATGTTAACACTTCATATCCTGCATGCAATGAGGTCACCACCATGGGGTGCTCTACTTCCAGTGATGAGATGGTAACTCGACTATACTCACATTTACATCAACGTTCTGCAGTAGTGAGCCACCAAAATTGGATGCAGCACCTTGTGATTGGACTCTAGGTATTTTTGTTGCACGTGTCGCCGTATTTTTGGTAGATACGAATTTATTTATTTATTTTGTGACTGATTTTAAAAACAGTGAAATATGAATGTCATGAGGTGAGTTTTCCATTCGCTCTGGTGCGCTAATGCCTTCGCAGAACAACAGCGCGCTTACCATCCATTCATTACAGACCATGAGCAATAGGTTTCGAATTCATAACAGACCGGGAGCAGAGTTGATGCACGCTAAATAACAAAAGAATGTCGAAAATCACATCCGCGATATTTGCTTTTGCGTGCATTTTCCATAAAGGCGTACATAGGATATTGTAAAGTCTTCAACTACTCCGTGGTCAAGAGTTTACGCTTTTAAATACTTATTTTAAATGAATTAGATGATTTTATACAAAACATGCCCGCCGTCACTGTTGTGCGCCCACCGAATGCTACCTACACCTATATCTACAAAATACCCTGCAAGCCACCTCAAGCGTGGCAATGGGTGATTAGTCATCAATACGCATTACACTATACCCCAAAGTTAGTGTAACTACAACTAATTACGCATTAGCATAAATCACAAATGCTTGTCACAAGCATGCACTACACTAAGGATATACTCCCAATGGAGAGGGACCGTTAGTATATATATATATATATATATATATATATATATATATATAAATAAAAATAAACTTTGCCACAGGTGGGGCGGAAATAAATATAGAAACACAAAAAAGAAGAACACTCACACACTATAAGTTCTGATATTTCGGCAGCCGAGCTGCTCTTTTAATTCATTTATTTCCGCTCTCAACGATTTCTCTTCTCTCTCCTTCACCTCTCATTTCTCTTCTTCCCATGTCACCTTCCTTGATGTAGATATCACTCTCTCCAACCACCATTTCAACACCTCAGTCCACATCAAACCCACCAATAAGCAGCAATATCTTCACTATAACAGCTGCCATCCCTCCCATACTAAAAGATCCCTCCCCTACTCTCTTTCTACACGAGGTTTTCGCATATGTAATAACCCCGATTCCCTTGATAAATTCCTTTCCTCTTTGCACCAATCCCTTCTCCGACGAGGATATCCTGAGACTCTTCTCAATAAACGAATTCTCAAAAAACCCTTTCCTCCTAAACCAACCCAAAATAAGGAGAATTACAACCTCTCCCTCTGTACCACCTACTTCCCAGGCGTCCATGCCCTCAAAAAAATCATTAAAAACCTTTTCCCACTCCTCTCTGATAATCTCACCACCAAAAACACATTCCCCAAATGTCCCTCTCTCACCTTCAGGCGTCCCCCTAACCTCTCCAGCATCCTAAAAACCACCAAACCGCTGACTAAACCCTATATTAGCTCTAAAACCCCACCCAACCCCTGCCATCGCGCGAGATGCAAAACGTGCCCTATTCTTATTACCGACCCCCTCCCCGCTAAATTCCTCTCCCACCCACTTCCTTCCGTCCCCTCTCGGTCATGCACTTCCCACAACATTGTGTACATCCTCCTTTGCAACCTTTGCGATTCCTATTACATTGGTCTCACCACTAACGCCTTAAGTGTTAGATTGACCGGCCACCGAGCCAGTTGTAAGCCGTCCTCGCCCAATGCCTCCTTCCCCGTCCCGGTCCATGCTTCCTCCCACAATGTCAGTTTTGACAAATGTTTCCGAGCAGGCATATTGTCTTCCCTCCCTCCCTCTGCCTCTCCCCTTCAATTACGTACATTAGAATTGGCTTGTATCTGGCTTTATTCTGCCTATAATCCCCCCGGATTAAATCGGGCTCACTGACCCCTACCGCCCCTTCTCCTCTCCCCTTTCTCCTCCTTTTATCCCCTCCCGCCCCTCCCCTTTCCTCCCTCCCACATCCCTTCCTTCTTCTCCGACCCTCTCCCGCCTCTTCCCCTATTCTCCCCCCCTCTCCTCTTCTGACCCCCTCCCGCCCCCCCCTCTTCTCCCCTTTCTTACCCCTTTCTCCTCCCTCTCCTCCTACCTCACTCTACCCCTTGTCCCATGCCTATCCATCATTCTGTATCCTTCATTCTGTGAGAAAGGCAGCTCGGCTGCCGAAATATCAGAACTTATAGTGTGTGAGTGTTCTTCTTTTTTGTGTTTCTATATTTATTTCCGCCCCACCTGTGGCAAAGTTTATTTTTATTTAAATTATCGCGTGTGTGATTTTCCACGAACTCGTATATATATATATATATATATATATATATATATATATATATATATATATATATATATATATATATATATATATATATATATATATATATGTATATATGTATTTTGCAACTACACAAATGGGCAGAGACTAATGAATTATGCTGAAAACATGCACGGCGTGCTGTTAGTACTAGGTAACAGATAAGAATTCAATCATTAGGGAGTTCTACTACTACTAGGAGCTATACTACCTATCGACAAACCTAGTTAAAAGACTCATTGGCAGCTGTTATGGTCCCTTATCGTTCGCGGGTCAAATGATATTTTAAATCTGTCCGTTCCTTACCGACGGGCATGTTACCCAACGCCAGCGCACATCGTTCCATTCAACGTCGCTCGTATGAGCTAAAGTGCGCCGATGTGTTCCGGTGTGCGCTTACATTTGAACATTTTGAATGGAAAGCTCCCTATGTAACACATGAATCTTTGAGTGCTCAACCGTACTGCAGTCACGGTCACGGACGGACGAGGGACTCGTGAACTCCAAACCAGGTCGTACGGAGCCAATGAAACATTCCAGTCTTGGTACGCATTTGCATGTTTGTTGTATTTGCACACGAGAGCATTGGCACGATCACTCCTGCAAAGGGAGAGCGTGATGAAATCGTCGGCGAGGATTGGGAGGGAAAACGTGAACGGGAGGCGAGCTGGAAATGAAACGAATCTAGCTGCGAATCGGTGGCCGCGCTTCGATGGGTTGGGTTAGACGACCTCGCTTGCCCACCAAGGGACGAGCTGTGTCCGCATTAAAAATTTGCAAAGCGGTCGAGGGATGAAGGGAGGAGATAAACCGACAGATAGGTTTGTAGCGGAGGCGTGGAATTAGGGCGAGCGAGCGGGGAGAGGTGGAAGAGACGCATAAATTTTGTGGGGGGTGTGATGTGAAGCGCTCTTTCACCTTCGACGCAGCTGCGGGAGGGTGAGGAGGCAGCGGCAAAGGGCCCGCCATCCACTCCGCGAAAAGAACTCCCCGTATGCTCAGCTCACTTCGGAACACGAGAGCTTTGCGTTCGTTCATCAGACCCAGTGCTCTGGGCTACGCGTAAAGAAACTCATCGGGAGCTGCGTTCACGTGCACTCAAATTCGTTTCAGAGGAAAAGAACATCCGCGTCCACATCCACAGTTGTGGTTGCATACATGATTTTTGTGAAAGGTGTAAAGAAACATGGATGATATAATTTTGCAATTACTGAGTGGTAAAAAGTTTTCATTTTCAAGTACTAAGCTTGAACGTGTTCGTTCCCTAATCACATAAAAGGTTTGGCCGTGATTGACGTGTGTGCCTGCGGAATGTCTACTATCAACAGGCTACCAGAACGTTTCGACAACGGACATCATCGCAGTTTGCGTGAGTTCGAGTGAACCATTGGGCTTCAATCTTTGGTTTATTTAACTTTATCACCTTGAATGAAAAGCTCCGAAAAGTTCGGTTACGTGGGCGACGGGCCCGCCACCTACTCGGCGAGCTCTCCCATCACTCGCCATTCCCGGCACGGACTCCCCCTGCCAACCCCATCTCCCCTTCTTACCCCTCTTCCTATTCCACCCCCTCCTATTCCTCCCCCTCCCACCACCTCCTCCTCGACACCAAACTCGACACTCATGTTCGGAATTTATATCCGGCGGTGAAAGGCACTGGGGCCGCAGAGACACGGCGCCCGTGTGCCCACCACCTTGTCGAAAAGTTCAAAGTTTGAATGTGCTGGGTAAAGGGAGGAGAATTCCTGTCGGTGCGAAATTTCTAAAAAAAAAGTATTTCCTGCCGCATAAAATATCCCGCAGGGGTTTGTCGGAGCCCTCGCGATTCGGAAAGTTTTTTTTTTATTCTTCTCCCTCATTTCATTGCAAAGCAGCTCGCTGAGAAAAGGATGTACAAATATTTGTGGTGACTTGGGTGGTTTAAAACAGCGCGCAAACCAAAAACTATTCCCTTGGGTGAGTTTTGAATTAGAGGTAATAAATTAATGCATAACCTGGATAGAATGCGGAGAGACAATTTCGTAAATGAGCACTGCCTTAAAATTAAGAAATATTACTCCATATTCAGGCTTTGTATGATAAGCGTTGGTAGCGTGACCGATAACCCCTGAGATAATTACTGAAACGATCCTCAATTGCAATTGATTAACCTTCAAACGGGAAAGTCAAATTTTTTCGTTTTTAACCAGATGGAAAGTTTATGGAACCAGAATTGTTTAGTGTCTGGAAGGCCACTTTGTAGACCCTTACTTTATTTTTTTCATTTTCATATTTTTCTCTATTAATAATTAAAAATATAACTAAGTTTTTTTATTATCATGTTATAATGTTATATTACGCCAACGTATTAAGGCAGAAAAAATCATGCGCATAATACAAGGGAAATAGAATGCAAAACGGAGAGATTTAAAATGTCACTTTTCCGCGGTCAGTAAGGAACCTGAAATGCTGCAGTACTTATTACTTATGAAATTACTGCCCACACTTGGAAAAATAGACCTGGTTCTTGTTTTTAATATGTTAAATTGTAATTTCAGACTACTGGGGCGAGGGGTTGGCCAGATTAAGCGATGCTTATATTATCCGGGAGTTTCTCAGAAGTGTATTCAGAGGTACTTATGGAGGTTTTTCGAGTAAACCCTCTGTCACCGATGAATTTCAATCATTTATCATGAAAATCCAGAACTTTCTGAGTAAAAATGAGGAAAACATGTAGGCTAAAATAAGACAAATGGAAGCACATGCATACATGCCCATCGCGCCATTCTGTTTTGGGGTAAGCACAGCCATAAAAGTTTAATTTTCAGTGATAGGCATGTAAATCTGACTCTGGTTTAATAATATCCTCCGTTCTACCCTATCCTCGCCTCTTTTTCTCCAGTTACCCTTGAGCATAAAAATATATTCTGTTGTTTTCCCGATTAGTAGAGGTTATCAAATACTTCCTAACAAAGTTGTGGCAAAGTGTTCGCAGTTGTCCTGCACGATTCATCTTACCTGACAGTATGAATTATATGATTATTTTTATTGCCCGCGATTGGTAGAATAAAAACTAAGTGTACATAAAAAGCTTTGGCTAATTATATAAGACTTTGAGCTTGCGTTTGTGCCAGCCAGTCGATTACAATTTGTCAGTAGCGTATCAACGCAGTAGCCGTGTCACTGCTCGCCAAGCTGCCAGTTAACCGACTCAGAATCCGCCGCAGGATCGATATTTCGATTCCATTTCCGGCATCGCCAGTGGTCGGTACTTTTCGAATTCTCAGTTGGAAGTTTGTAGTCTCGCAAAATGAATACCTTTTCAATAACAGAGCAACTGCCTGCTAATATTGAAACATCAGTTCCAGATCAGTCGCCGAAGTTAAACATTGGGTCAGCTCCTATTTGGAGAGGTGATCCTCCCATTCCCTGTTACCCCTATCTGTAAGTGGCAGACAGTATGTGCGAAATGGACTTAGCCGTCGAAGCATGTTAAACCAAAATAATACTGCTATTTTAACGTTCGGACAGTATGGGGCCTGTCAGAGGGAGTGCAGGGAACATAATAAGAACAAGGTACAGGTCAGTTGCTTGATTGTGGTGACTCCTTTGACTCCCGTGACGACTGTGACTCGACTGAATGAACGTTCAACTGTAGAGTCTTTTACGGGCACAAGAGGCAACTTAGTTACTAACAGTATCGGCATAGACAATACCACAGAGGAAGACACAATGCGTGATGCCAGACATACTTGTCATTTCTGAACCGATGGGTAACATAGTTCTCTAGCAATGTGATGATGGAAATGGAGCTGGGATAATAGAACAATTACTTCTAATAAATGTGATTAGTTCCCAGGTCCAGAAAAGATGCTCAAGCAAGTAAGCATGCTCAAAGAGTTGGCCCCGGACATTGAACCATTTCCAGAAATTATATTTTACCAGTCATTATCCTTAGCCACCACAAGACTGTAAAATAGTCAATGCCACTCCAATATTTAAAAGAGGGAAACAAAGAAGAGCCAGGGAACTACCAGTGTATATCTTTAGCATCTCCGTTGTGCAAGATTCTCGAGCTCATAATTGTTTGTAATATCATGACCTTCCTCGATAGGCAAAACTTCTTCCACAGCAATCAGCATGGCTTCCGCAAAAGTAGAATTTGTTAAATCCGGCTTAGACTCTTCTTCCATGATAATTTAAAATCAAGTGAAGTGAAAAAGCGTTGTTGTGTTGCGTTAAAACCAGAAATTTGATGCGTTATTCTTGGGTTACAAGTAATAATTTGACAAATTTCCTCACAAAAACTAATAATTATATAAAATCATGTGGGGTAAAAAATAGAGAATTAGATACGTTATTTTCTAACTGACCGCTAAAATAAAGGTTAGCTCCAACAAGGTTAGAGTTATATCCCACTCCCCTTGAGGAAGCTTGATGGGCCCCTTATTATTCCTCATTTATGTAAAAAGCAAATTTATTTATTAATAAGCCTAGCGTGTAGCCTCCGAGTCTCTAGTGGGTCCCAATCCATTCCTTCCATCAGCTGTGTGACACTATATGATGAGAAAACCACCTTTGTTATTTCCACAGACTTTCCTACGCTGGCACGACGCGCGTTTCACCACGCTGTGGCATACTCATGTGCATTTAGCGGAAGGTTGCGTGGGAATATATAGCCTGGGCTTATGTTGAGGACAGGAGAGGGGGTGGGTGGTGATGGGGTAGGGGAGAGGATTTCCGCTAAGTTTAAAAATGAGTACTAAAGAGGCTACGGGTTTCTCGGAAGACTTCCACGAGGTCAGGCCTGAGATGATCAGTTTTATTGTGTGACACTATGTTTGCTCTAGCTGTTTTCAATGAAGCGTGTGGCTTTCCTTTTTATTTTATTAACTTCACGAATAAAATATTTCTTGCGTAGGGTCCCAAATGGTAATGGGGTATTCGAGATATGGCCTAACCATACCAAAGCAGCATCTCTCTTAAAGTTTTTCTTTAGGGAACCTCGTGAGACCCTGCATATATATAGACTGCCAAGTCTTTCACTCAGTTTGTGTTAACTCTTGATAATGACCTGAAAAGGTCGAAACCGGTTGGGTGCAATAAATATTTTGTGGAATATAACCAAGTTTATTCTTGAATCATCTTCCTTAAAAAACAATCGTCTTTGTCATAGCTGAGAACAGGTATAAAACACTAGATCATTGTTTTATTGTACCTTGAACTTCCTGACAGGAAAATCAAACACTACGAGCTCCATAAAGTGATAAATACAACGCAATTGTGCTCATCAACAACATTTAAGTAAAAGGAATTATTTAAAGGAAACTAGTCTCCTTCCATTCTCAACCCTTTGACGCCCGAATTATAATGTTTTGAATAAAAAATATTTTATGGTGAAATTTTTCTCCTTATATCATCTTAAAGCTGAAAATAATTTTTCATTTGCTTTCCCTCATTGGTTTTTTGGGAATGGACCTGTGACGTACACGTCACATTGAGCTTGAATGGAGACAAAATGACCAAAACTGACGCTCTTCAAGGAATTTTATAAAAAAACGATAAGTGAATGGTCACGGATGAAATATTGAGAGACATACTTGTTTGACAACAGAATATGATTGTTAAGCATAACACAAGTGGGAATTTTATAAATAAAAGCAATATTTATTGTGAAATAATTGGTAACATTTTTTGCACAGTCAAACATAGTGACTTAACACTTTATACAAATTATCTGACAATGAGTGCACACTTTGCATCTACCTCTTTTTTACCAAATCTGGAACATGACCTAAACCATCTAATATTACGTCCTCAGTTGGATTAGCAGTTACACAACATCTATAATTTTTAGAGGTGCTTGGCGATGGAGACTCGGCACTAGAACGACCCCTTTTCCGTGAATCAATTTTTCCAGCCCTTGTAAGCCCAAACGCAATCCTAGACTGAAAAGCAAGGAGATAAAGTTCGACTTTTTCCTTTCTTTGTTTATAGTTCCGCCGGTAGAGTAGCCATCCATTGGCAATAGCTGCACTAAGGCGCCATAAAACTATTCGCATATACCGTCTATTGGACCTGACATTTATCCCGTATAGCTATGGAAGCATATCCATCAAATCTGTACCCCTTATAAATTTATTAGGTATATTCACAAACTATATTTGGTGGAGGTAAATCTATAATTTTTTTCATATTTGTCGGCCTTGGTAGAGGCGGGGTAACGTTCACGCCTACCAACCCGAAGTTCGCGGGTTCGCGTCCCGCCTGAGTGGTTTTTCCCCATCCATGGCATGGTTGTGTGTGCTGTCGAAATAGAATAAATAGGTAGTAATTGGCGAAAGCTGTTACCTAAAGAGATATTATAATTTTTTTTATTTGCTGAACCGGCGGCATTTATCTTATTGTTCTATGCGAGCATAAGCTATCAAGCCACCTTACAAGGGGGTTGCTTGTTGACTCTATGCGCCAGTCAAGTGACCCACGCCCACTTATTTTTAATTCTGCCTTAATTTTCGAGGGAAAATTACCCATTCAACCTGTGCGAACTGTCATTTTGGTCATTTGATGGAGTAGGTTTGGTAATACTCACTAAATGACAACAACGCCAAAGCTGTGGGAATCTATCACGACTCATAATGTCTAGAGGGACAGGGCCGGCATTCATTTGACCAAAATAACCTCATGGATGGCATTTTGACTCTGCCAATATGAATTTAAATGCCTAATATCTGTTCATATTCATCTACTCAAGCATTCAAAACTATCCCATCATTTTGTAATGCATACGTATAAGACTGCTCACAAATTGTAAAAAGAATGAATTCACAAAAAAAAAGATTAAAAATATTCCAGAGGAGTCATTTGTTCTGCTAGGGACCAGGCAATGTTCCCAACCATTCGGCCTGTGGAGGATCAAAAAGACATTTCTTACATTTCTATGCGGTTTTTTTATTGCTAATTGCGGGTTCATTGCCTGTGGCACTTGTAGATGAAATTAGGGAAGGCTGCTCCTGGTGAAGAATTTGTGAAGTATCGGTAATACTTGGCACAGCCTTCATATTATCGGTGGGTGCATGTTCTACCTGGGTTGTGTTTGAAGGAAGAACTTCATCTTCATCGGAATCTTCTTCACCATTGGTGCTCATGGAACCATCCCCAGAAATGTCTACATACACAATACCTTCTTCGGCAAGATTAATAAACCTCGAGATTTCGGAACCGTGCAGTCCACTCATATTTAAAATTTAAAAGTAAACGTTATTTTATGGGAACTACTACAGTATAAATAGGATCCCCACACACACACACATTGCACAAGCGCAGCAGTATAAAGTTGTTGTGGTTGGCCTCTAGTACGTTGCTTGTACAATGGCAACTGGATGACTTGGGATGGAGAATGTTCCAAGACGTTTGTGCACGCGGGGTTGTGTGCCCCAGTTTATGGCGAGTAAAACACAAGGACACCTTCAAGCGACACTATTTATTTCCCGCACGACTTCCAACGAATCGCACGACACATGTCCGCGTCCACACGCTCCCTGCTTTCGGCAGACACTGATGGAAAAACCCTCGCGTCACCCACGCCGAAGGCAAAGGACCCGGATGAGAAAGGGTTACTGAATCCTTGAGTGGCGGTATAGCCAAGGAGTCCTCACTCCAAAAGGGTATGAGTAAATCCTCATTGTAGGCGACCGCGGGAGAAAGAGAATGGCCGAAACTGCCCAGACTCCCCAATCCTGGGAAAACCAGGAAAAAGGCGACGCTCGCCACTGGGACCGACAGGGGGAGGAAAAAGACCCAACAACCTTACTTACTCAATGTCAGCTAAAAGACTCGGGAATGAGAATACTGAAGCACCTGGCATACAAAATATCAACTTTACGAATAAGGACCGAGAAAATGCCAGCACCTTGCTTACAAAATGTCAATTAGACGACTAAAAACGGAGATTCGGTTGCCCTAGACTAGCTCAGTAGCTGTTGACTATTGTGGGTAGGTATTGTACTGCTAAAAGCTCAATGTGACGTAGAAGTCACAGGGCAATAAAAGACTCCTATGCAGTTAAAATAGGATGTTTTCGGTTGAAACAAATTTTAAGAGAAGTTAGAGACTTGTGGGTAACTAAAAATATTTTTTATTTAATGTGAAACTTTGGTTACGCATTTAAAAAAAATCAAACTTACGAAATAATTTTTGTCCAAAAATTCCTGGACTCGCTTGATTGAAAATTCTAAGGTTCGGCAATATCATAGAGATTTCACAAAATTAGCCCCGAAATCCAATTGTAAGACCATTATCATTAATTTAACACAATTTGTACATATTTAAATCATGCACCAGTAAGTCTATTGTATAATTTAAATCATGTGATGTATACGTCACACTGGGCGAGAAAGGGTTAACAGCTTCTAATACACTCAAAAAACAGCGTTTTCCCCAGGTTTATATTTCGGAATTGAACTACACAAAACAGCCTGATGCTTAATGAATAGATAATGAGAAAACAGTGCTTGTTGATGCCCTCTTCTTTCAAGGTGGTATTTGGAAAGAATCTCAGGTTGATTTGCGGCAATTATGGCCGCCCAATTTTTTCTATAACAAAGAGTAGAAGGTTTTTATTATTACCAAATATTAATTAATTAATATATACCTAATTTATTAATATTTAGAAAGTATTTTAATAACAGAAATATAATATAGACAGACAAAAAGACAAATATCCTTAGCGAAAAATTCTTTTCAAAACAGAAAGACCTTAGTAATTACTAATTATCTATAGGAGACCAGGAACAATTTAAGTAAAACGTTCCTTTGAAGTACATTACTCAATGAATGTTAGACATGAACCATAAGGAATGCAAACATAATCAAGCATGAGACAATGAAAATGTGCACCTGGCGGAAACCTAACAAAAACATGCTTGATAAATAGAGACAGTTTTGAGAAGTTTTAGAAGAGGTGAAAGAAAATAAATTGCTTTTGATAACAATAGCACAAAAAAGGGAAAAACTGACTGGACATTTATTAAGGCATATTCAGCTCCTAAAAAATATTTAAGCGGGTAAAGTGGTAGGAAAGAAACCAAGAGGACGGCTAAGCTTCTTCAATCACGCGGAGCAAGAGATGGACTTGATATTGTTCGAAATCTGGAGGAAGTGGCGATTTAAAAAAAATACGTATCTCTCAATACACCACATTTCCAATAGAAGTTAATGATGATAAATCATTTTGAGGTCAATTTTCATTCGGACCCAAACGCTTAATTAAACAAAAATAAATGGAATTCATCTCTTTGCCATTATTGATACCATAATGTTTTATTTTCTGGATTAAAATATTTTCTGATGGCATGCAGACTGATTACCCATAAAAAAGCTAAATTCTCCCTATGAAATATTTATACTTCTATTTCAGTCTGTCGAAGGTAGTTATAGAATTACAGCAACTGCCAACATACCTCGAGGAAAAGATCCATTGGATTGAGAGTTTAAGACTCTTGGGAACAAAATGTACAAACAAAAATGATATTGTAGCAGGTAATCCACCAGAGATATATACAATTTATCATTGTTCTATTTCCCGTAATATTTATTCACACCCATACTCTTATACGTTTACTGGTTACAAAAAATTTCCGGGATAATTGCATTTTGTTCCTTCACATGCACAATTTTTGACAAATTTAAGATGAATTGAATTCAATTTTTTTCTGCAAACATGCAACCACAAAGGGAATGAAAAAAACTATTGTAGACCGAGAGTTTCAGAAAAATGTAGTTCCTAAAACCTTCTATATAAAATCAGCCGTCGAGAGTAGTAGTGGATCAAGTCAAATTTGACCGTTTTGGGAAAGGAAACTTAAATGCCTACGGAAAAGGAATGGAAAAGTAAAATAAATGCCCTTATTAAACTCTTGAGTCTCTGCTTTCTTGTAGAGGAGAACTGAAATCAAGACTCACATTATCCATGCAATAAACAGATATCAGATAGGGAAATACTTCAGCTCACCTAAATAATGAAATGGCACAAACGTAACTTGCACAACTGTTGCTCCAAGCAGATCAAATGCATTTTGTGACAGATCTAAATTAATGTAATGAGGGTCACTTATACCTACAGGATAGGAATTTTTGACTTCAAAGTGTTTTCCAGAAAAAGTAATTTCTGACTTGGAAATCGGGATTAAAACGAACCATCAGAAATAAAATAGAAGCTAAAACAACTGTAAATGCTAGACAGAGATGCTCGTAAATTTCTCTGCAAATATCATACAAGTCAAATGGTGAACTGTAGGCAACATGCACTTCACCATTTGGTTAAGCCAGGCAGACTTAAATCTATGTTTTTAGTTGCAGTTGTTATGCTGAGGAGGAGGAGTAGATCATTCAAACTCGTCATCTCTAACCAGTGGCGGATTCAAGGGGGGGAATTCCAAATCCAAGAGAAAATATTTTTGCTGAGGCTAAGTTCCGAGGGGTAGTGGGGCTCAGCAAAGTCTATTTTGCTGAGTGCATGAGGAGCTTCACGGGTGGTACACCAGGTCGCAGTGTTCATTGCAGCCGACGTTTCATCACTAATCGAGCAGCGTTCTCAGGGCAAAGGAGAGTCACCTCTGCTCTGAGGGTGATGCTCGATTAGAGTTTTGACACGTCTGCTTCAATGAACACCAAGCGACCAGGTGTACCACCCGAGAAGTTCCTTGTTTTCTACATCCGCTGGGAAACTAAGACTATGCATAGGTTGCTGATTGCTAATTTTTCACAATTATTCCTCCCAAAATTTATATCCCGATCCGCCTCTGTCTCTTACGTAAATTACTTTCTCAGAGTCTTGAATATGAACTACTAATAATACATTTATCGTGGCATAGGCACCGTTGTCCGTTGTTACCGCATCACAAATTTTGCCATAAGCTATCAAAAATAAATTGTCCAGATTAAATAGAATCACAAATTGTATTTTTGACACTTTACTTTTAACTTCAATGATCCTTAGATGAGCAATGACCTTTTTTGATTACAACAGTTGCAAATATTCATCGTATGTTTCGCGCACACCCACTTACCACCCGAGCAACAGGACATTTTTGTTTTAATGTCTTTATTCCTCGGACATACAAAACATCTTCCATTTTTTTCTTTTTCATAGCACTTTCACACGTTGATGAATCACTGAAATAATGTGTCTTTTTTTCAGTTCCTTTGGGATAATTTTAATTTTCGATCTTCTTCTTATAAATGACTTTGTCAATTCCCTCACAATTTCTCGTTGGAATTTCGATCTATACATCTTGCTTCTTGGATTTACGTTATTGAATATAGCAAAAAAGCTAATGCCTGCCACGTTTCTCAAGTGGAACAAAATACAATTGAATATCCAATCGCTATTAGTAACATCATAAAAATATAATATCTCTGGTTTCCTCTTAACACCTGTCGACCCCTCTATGCTAATACTGCTATGCATCGTTGGCTAAAAATTACATTTTTACCTTTTTTTGGGAATATATGATAAGATAGTCATGCTCTTTCTAAGTCCAAAGAGACTTCTATTCTCCTCCCTCTGTTTTGTGCAAACCATCTAAGGTGGCAATTCAATTTGTTTCAGAGTTCCCACCAGTGTCAATTTACTTTGTAACAATTCCTCTGCTAGGGGAACACTTGCAACCAATTTTCAGGTGTGATGTTTCTCCACGTGCATAAAATTGGTTCCACTAGGCGCTTCACCACCTCTTTAAGAGTTTTGTCTACTTTGTAGGGTCCTTCGGGTTGACTCTCTGCATATACCTCCAAATTGAAACTATTGAATACATTATCGTCAACCAATGCAAATATTTTGAAGCCATATCTTGCAGGCTAATTTGGGACGTATTGCCTGAATAAACATCTTCCCCTAAAGCTGACTAATTGCTCGTCTACCGTGGTGTACTCCGATGTGACATAGTTATCCTGAAACTTTCTCACCAGCATTCCAAAATATTGACAAATCGGAGCTAATTTGTCTTTAATTTTTCTTTCTACCCTACTTTTTATATCATAAAATCTGAGACACTGCAAAAGAAAACAGAATCTTTGATAATTCTTGGACGCATAAAATATACCACCACCCAAGCAATCTCGATCCCATAAATCCCTTATATGTTGTCACCCAGATCTATTTGTTCCCTCGAAGAGCAGAAGCCCTATGAAACATTCAATTTCTCTCTCGTCAGTTGGCCTGGCATCTCTCGCACGCAAATAATTCACATCTACGTTTTGAATTTGAATATTTGTGCATACAGTAATTGTATTTATCACTTGCCTATCAAAAGATATGGCTCTTGATATTTTCTTTTGTACCTTTGAAACCAGGCTTTTTGGAAATTGTATTCCATTTTGGTGTTCTGACATTGGAGTGCAGTTCCTTTTTGCTCCATGTAGTTGTGTTTTATTTCCCCAATAAAAGATTGTAATTTTCAATGGACAGTAAATTTCGGAAATGTCAACCTCCTCCTATGTTTTAGTGTCATGTTCAGAAGATCCAACGCAATCATAAGAATGAATATCGTCCGGGTCAGTTAATTCTTCATCGGATGATTTGTTCAAAAGTCTCATTATTCTTTCTCATTCCTTTTCTAGATTTTTCGACATGTACAGATAATAAGAAAAAGCATAATCTTGATTTTGCAATAAATTTCACTAGCTAAAGAATAGTAGATATGTATTAAAATATACAAACACATTGTTCCATTGCACCGACACAAGAATGAATTCAAAGCAATAAGCACCACAAAATATTCCTTCTAACATGAAGCCATAAAAACCATGTTTCTGAATTATATTTTAGTAGTAGGAAAATCTATAAAAATTAAGCTTTCAATATTAGCTAATTACCTTTTATTGGGTGACCTACTACACTCGATATGAAGTTATGAATGTTAATATGGAGATAAATAAAATAATATCTTCGAAAAAGTTGTAAGTAGTGAAACCGAGCAGAAAATCTGAAATTTAGATAAGAGATTATGACAAATAAACCATGGATATATTAACTATTTCATCAATATTGTTCAATGGTAGGATAATATCACCAAAAACCTACCTCACAAAAAGCACATGCCGAGGATTCTACGGCGCGGAGACAACTGGGGTGTTCAGGACACCCCGCGTGAGTAACGCCGGGAGTGAGAATATGGCGAATGGTTTGAGAGGCGGTCTCCATCAGATAAAAGTAAAATACGAAAATGAATGTTATATTGTAACAAGCATTTTACAGTTACAAAGTTGCAACAAAAAACAATGAGGTTTGGAGTAAACATTAGCTGAAGGAAATTTGGTGGAACGAACATTGTCCCCTTTTGAGGCTACTACGCTGGTTGTTTACAACACATGCCTGAAAATGCTGGTGTCAAAAAAAAGAAAACATATCACATTCCAGAAGAAAGGTCAGTGAAATAGACTAAAAAAATGATACAATGACAAATAGGGTGGGGTATTCAGGGCACCCCGCGCGAGTAATGCCAGGTGAAAGATATCGGTGGTAAGGTTTTTTTTTCCCAAGGCTTTTCAATTCTTATAAACGGTTTTAATTACAAGATTATTTATTGCTTTCTTGTTCAATCTGACGTTTTTCTGCTGTCATCGGAGCAATCTCCATTCGAGCCCATACTAAAATCTCCATTTTCACTGACTGAATTACAGTAAAAATAGCCTGGAAACCCTATTTTCTTCATCTCTATTTATTAAACCCACTTCAAAGATGTTATATTTAAGTTTTCAGAGTTCCTGGAATAAGTCCCTCCGAGGCAAGTTTCGACCCTTTAGGGTTCTACTTAGTGGCTCTATCAAGTTGATAACTCGTTCGTTGATATTTCGATATCTGGCTTGGGCCTATTTTTTAGTAGAATTAATTCGTTTCCCTGCTGAAATTTTATTCCGTATAGGTAGTGATGCCTACTGTTCAAACCATAGTTTTTTGTGTTAGAATTTGTTACAAGCAAGTTTCTAAGTTCTGTCTGTCACGGCCCATGTACCGCTTGAGAACCGCAATCGACTATGCATTGCGATGTGATTTATTGCTTTGGGGCATATCACCCCATATATCCGTCGTCAGACCGATAAATCGGGCCACCAAATATCAGTCGGTTTGGCCCAAGCTAATCTAGGAAGGGATTTTTTTCATTAATTTGTTGTCACTGAATGGGCCATTGAGCACAACAGCAAGAAAGCCCTCGGACTGAAAGAATAAGAGGGGAGTGCTTCCCACTTCTCATCAGTCGTAATGACGCTGATGCCTATCATGTGATATCCGGTACCCGATATGCCGAGGCCAAACCCGTACGAACTCAATATCCACTGTTTAGAACCTTGTTCATAAGCTTATCCTTTTGGGCCCTAGCATCGAAGTTCCCCACCTCTTTTGACTGTCATAACCATTTGTTAGTTATTTTCCTAAATTTTTCCCCTAGTCTGTAAAATATACATTTATTATATTTATGCCACTATCCCAGGATGAATTTCGCGTCATTCCATGTGAAATCATCGAGTGAAACGTAAAATGGTTGCATGGCCATTACACAAAATATTTTTTTCGGGGACATGCATTGACAGTTGAGGATGACCATTTAGCAATTTATCCCTATTGTTTTCCTGTGGCAGCCATTTTTCCAATTGAATTCACACCTTAAGCGGTGCACGTGAATTTATTTTTAAATTTGATGTATACTCTGTCCTGAATATGTCAAGATTTATTTTCGTAGAGGATAGATTTTGAAACCATAATACTCAATGCAGAAGGGAAAAATTTGAAAGCGTAAACGCCATTTTGAATTGTTTTACATACCAGTAAATCACCAAGCACATACCCCTCAGGGCTCGCATACCAAAGATTGGAAACCGCTGTCCTAGCCTAAAACAACTACTTACTTTGTAGATC
This sequence comes from Pyrrhosoma nymphula, assembly GCA_963573305.1. Lineage (NCBI taxonomy): Eukaryota > Metazoa > Arthropoda > Insecta > Odonata > Coenagrionidae > Pyrrhosoma > Pyrrhosoma nymphula. The sequence goes on along the minus strand of OY754332.1, from coordinate 76,040,024 downwards.
GGGCCCACAAGATGGGCCTGGTTTCACAATTACTGGCTAACGCTAACCGCAAGATGATGTAGCTTTTGTGTTTCCTTGATGCTTACTGAATGTTCGGGTTCTCTATTGTACGTCGGACTCTCGGTTTGTGGGCGTAAACATTATAAGTGGTAGCACGTATCAACTTTGGTTTGCATATCGCAGGGTTGCTTCACGTCCGGAAAACCTGGGAATGTCTAACCCTTCTGCACGAGCCTACCAATCTTGGTGTCATGTTTCGCGGAGGCCGCTGTCACCATACTTCACTACACTTCGTAGCGTTGGCTCTACGTTAACAACAGTCTTGGACCATGAACTATCGCACATCCCCGCTGCAGAGAATGGCAGGTGGAGAAGGAAGTCTTTAGGTGACGGGGCGCTATTTCGTAGCCATGGGTCCCTTCCCTTCATCATAAATAAGGTCCTTTTCACCGAAGAAGGAAGTCGTGAAAATTCCCAGCAATGCTTGCTGATGGATAAACCACCCACCGAATCCCATGAGACTACCAGAAGCAAATTTGCGAATTCAGTGCAGTTGCTAGTTTTAGAAATATATACTCCAATTTTCTTCCCATAAATTGTTAACGCTAGCCCACGTAGCACACTAACTGGAAAATGTGCCTTAAAGGCGCCTAAATTAGGCACATGACTTTATGTGCCTTTAAGGCACCCAATATAGGCACCTAAGCATGTGTGCTTTTAAGGGTGCCTTAGAAGTACCTAAAAAAGCCTCGCAGTTTATTCTAGATATGTCCACCAGAATAAATCAGGCGACTATGTAGTTGGATTATATTGCCAATTGTTAATCAATTGTAAACATTATTTTTTCAAGGACTATAAATAATCATATGCACTTTTTTATGTGCTAATTGATTTATATCTTTTATGAGACAGTTTCGTTGAACCTATTATCAGTGCAGAAGCATCTTACCAATATAAAAAGTGTCCTCATATCTACTTAAGGGGAATACACGACCGTTGGGTGGTCTATTGAGCTCAAATTTTCTGATTCAGTAGTTCATGATTATTTATTCAATATGCCAAAGTGAGACGATGCACCTCCCGTAAATTTTTGAGAAAAAGTATTTAAAAATCGAAAAAGAGCATGTCACGGCATGTAACCTCATTAGAATACCATAACCAACGTGGTGGCGTTGGCCCAGTAGGTAAGGCAATAATCCCCACTCACAGAAACTTTTTTAGATTTATTTTTCAAGGTTTTTACTGTTTAAATTATCATTTTTGTTCCCTAATCATCATTACTTCAATGCAAAATATTTTTATATTACATGGTGCTTTTTTAAGGCACCTTGAAGGCCTTATGAAAAAGGCGCCTTATCTCCATGAAAAAGGCGCCTAAAAGGTGCCTTCAATGTGCCTATTAAAGGTGCCTTATGTGCCTTTTTTAGGTGCCTCCGAGGTGCCTTCAAGGCATATTTACCAGGAAGTGTGCTACGAGGGAACCGACGTCGGTTGTATTTTTTCCTCAATTCTAACCCCGAAAATTCGGAGAGCTTTTTAAGAGCCGGTGCGTCATATGGTCCAGCAAATGTGGTGCATGCTTTTATGAAAAGCGTCAATATTTTCCGCTTTAATCCTTAATCATCCCATTTCTGAGACTCCGAGAAGACCTTACGACTATCTTTCTATTCATGACACACCCTAAATTCCTCCGATTTTATTCTTTTAGATGATTATTTTATTTTCGTTCCTACCCGTGTAATTTACCCGTGTAATATGTTAATCCCACTCTTCAAGTCAAATGTCTGCTCCGGTAAGCCAGTTTGGTAACGTGCCAGCCTGACAATCTTAAGGTTGCAGGTTCGACACTCAACTTGGGCATGGGTTTGTATTTGTCTTGGGCTAAAGGTCTGAGCTTTGATGATTCAAAATATACTTCTACGTTGGAGATCATTAAAACCCAAAGCAACAAATTTTGATCCACGAAATTTCTGAAACGAGGCTTGCTCCATCAGGGTTATCCCTAATTTTTAGTAAAATTATTATAAGAATCCTCTGCATCTTGGTATAGTTGTGAATTCCCTTAAGTTACCCAAATTCTATCTCTTATTTGTAAAACATTTATGTTCTTTGATCCTCGTTTTAAATATCATGTATAACAGGAGAAAGGTAATCTCATTATTTTTCATATAGTTATTTACCATTTAATGGCCATTGTCCACCTACAAAAAGTACCTAACTAATGCAATCATAAGCTGAATTTCAATCACAAAAGTAAAGTAGAAATGTAGTAGTAACAGTTAATGCCAATTTTATTGGGAGTTGTTTACTGTGAAACACTATTTCTTTTACAATTTGCAGTTGGCCATTGACAGGAACGGTGTCACCTAGACCTTCCAGAGATGCCATTTCAGAACCAGACCATATCAATACAGTTATGCATTGGACTTGTGATTTCTTGAGCCTCAGGTAAGGTTTTAATAAGTCTCTAAACTCATGCTTGCCTATGCCAAACCGATTTATAATTTTGAAGAAACTAATTTTTAATATTTAGTTACATCTTTCAAATAAAAGCCAGGAAATGTTCGTGAAATAATTTTTATGTGATCCATTTTGTAACCTCATTAGAATACCATAACCAACGTGGTGGTGTTGGCCCTTTCGGTAAGGCGATAATCCCCACTCACAGAAACTTTTTTAGTTTTATTTTTCAAGGTTTTTACTGTTTAAATTTTCATATATTGTTCCCTAATCATTGTTACTTCAATGAAAAATATTTTTATATTACATGGTGCTTTTTTAAGGCACCTTAAAGGCACACAAAGCTCCGTGAAAAAGGCGCCTAAAAGGTGCCTTCAATGTGCCTATTAAAGGTGCCTTATGTGCCTTTTTTAGGTGCCTCCAAGGTGCCTTCAAGGCATATTTTCCAGGAAGTGTGCTATGAGGGAACCGATGTCGGTTGTATTTTTTCCTCAATTCTAACCCCGAAAATTCGGAGAGCTTTTTAAGAGCCGGTGCGTCATATGGTCCAGCAAATGTGGTGCATGCTTTTATGAAAAGCGTAAATATTTTCCGCTTTAATCCTTAATCATCCCATTTCTGTGACTCCGAGACGACCTTACGACTATCTTTCTATTCATGTCACACCCTAAATTCCTCCGATTTTATTCTTTTAGATGATTATTTTATTTTCGTTCCTACCCGTGTAATTTACCCGTGTAATATGTTAATCCCACTCTTCAAGTCAAATGTCTGCTCCGGTAAGCCAGTTTGGTAACGTGCCCGCCTGACAATCTTAAGGTTGCAGGTTCGACTCTCAACTTGGGCATGGGTTTGTATTTGTCTTGGGCTAAAGGTCTGAGCTTTGATGATTCAAAATATACTTCTACGTTGGAGATCATTAAAACCCAAAGCAACAAATTTTGATCTACGAAAGGTCTGAAACGAGGCTTGCTCCATCAGGGTTATCCTTAATTTTTAGTAAAATTATTATAAGAATCCTCTGCATCTTGGTATAATTGTGAATTCCCTTAAGTTACCCAAATTCTATCTCTTATTTGTAAAACATTTATGTTCTTTGATCCTCGTTTTAAATATCATGTATAACAGGAGAAAGGTAATCTCATTATTTTTCATATAGTTATTTACCATTTAATGGCCATTGTCCACCTACAAAAAGTACCTAACTAATGCAATCATAAGCTGAATTTCAATCACAAAAGTAAAGTAGAAATGTAGTAGTAACAGTTAATGCCAATTTTATTGGGAGTTGTTTACTGTGAAACACTATTTCTTTTACAATTTGCAGTTGGCCATTGACAGGAACGGTGTCACCTAGACCTTCCAGAGATGCCATTTCAGAACCAGACCATATCAATACAGTTATGCATTGGACTTGTGATTTCTTGAGCCTCAGGTAAGGTTTTAATAAGTCTCTAAACTCATGCTTGCCTATGCCAAACCGATTTATAATTTTGAAGAAACTAATTTTTAATATTTAGTTACATCTTTCAAATAAAAGCCAGGAAATGTTCGTGAAATAATTTTTATGCGATCCATTTTACATGCTCCATTTGCTGATTGCTCTGGAGACTAACGCATATTAAATTTGAAGGAAAAGGCCCTCAGCAGAATGATATCTAGGGAATCACACCCTAGATATGTTCACTGGAATGTTTCTTCGTCATTTTAATTATGCTGCTTTAATTGAAATTCAACTCAGTATCTTACATATTTTTATGGGTTTCAAGTTAATCTTATTGTGATATTATCATTCATCAATTGCAGTTTAAAATTTTTCTTAGATATTGAAGTGAGGACAATTGGAAAAAAAAGTTGTGACTTACAAAATTCATGAGAAGGCTTTCAGACTGGGGCATGGGGGTACATGTCTAGTGCGAGGATAAAAGTTTTAACAAAATAGGCTTAGCTCTAGCATTGTAATGAGAAATCATGATATTAACCCACCAGCCACGTTTCATATCACCCATAATCTTCAAAAGTGACGTAATTAGTCTCCGCTGATCTTATTTATTTATTTATGTTTATATTCACAATTAGCATTGAAAGCAGGCTAGAAGCAATGAGTGGAAATGTACAATAGTCATCTTGCCTTTGTGTTAGAAATATTTCTCCCTCTCTCAGTTGGACTCACCTACCCTTGATTGTGCAAATGACACAAGCTGTCAGTCAGAGTTCTCTATTAGGTGTTGTACTCAATGGGGCTGGAATTCAAGGCGCGAAGCTGAGCTTAATTCCATTCCCGTGCTGTATCTCCACTGAAAGTATGCCCAAGTCTGCCTTTTCACGCACTTTTTTGGCCCAAGTGCCAAAGTATGGTACTCAGCATCCAGATAAGGGTGAAATTTGTGTTCATTTGGTAAGCATACAATTCTTATAAGGCAGTTCAGGCATCACATATCCGACTCCAGCTTGAGGATCAAGGTACATGCGGCAATGCCACATTTTAGCCATATATTATATCATCAGCAATTTGTACTCAGCAACTTGACTACTCTCAATGGTGTTTTTACACATATTCAAAGATTAACAGCATAAGTTTTATCAATCCATGATCATTTTCTTTTAATATTTCAACAAAGGTGAGAATAAAAGATACGAATTTTCGTATTGATCAGGTAGATCTTAAAGAATGATATACACACATTCTACCATTTATGGTAGGTATCGAAAGACATTAAACTTTCTCCCGAAAAAGGGTGGGGAAAACGTTTTTATTTATTGCTTCAATGACAAGACAAAAGGGTAAAATCATCATTTCCTACTTTAATTTAAAAGGTAAAGTGAAAAGGGTAAAATCATCATTTCCTACTTTAATTTAAAAGGTAAAGTGAAAATATCTTCTCCTGTGAGTGAGAAGAAATTGGGAGTACTATATGAGTAGTTAAATTATGAATTTCAAATTTCAGTAAATAAATTACAGGGTCACAACACCATACTATATATTAAAATAAAGGTATATAGATTGGTCCATTATATGTAATGAAGATTAATTGTAACGAATAGAAATAAGATGGCAAAGTTTCTTAGATATCTGGTTAACATTTCAAAAGTAGTTATGCATATTAACACATTGGACCCGGTGCCCGTAACATATACGGGCGCCATTGAATGACTCAGCGGCCTACGCCCGTAAGGCATACGGGCACAACTTTCCGTGTTTGTATCTCGCGGTCCACGTAAAGTGTATATGTGTCATTTGCTCAGACAGATGAATTTTTTACATTATTCTAAAAACTATAAAGTGCTCTTTTGATTGATGTATTGTACATAATTCTTTATAATTTTTTAATAATAATTTTAAAAATGAGAACATCATGCAAAATAGCCAGTCTGCGGTGGCATACCAAAATATTTTCCTCAGGGTCCAATGTGTTAAAATTCTCAGGCCAGGGAGATTAGGGAGATCCCAGAATGAATTTGGAGGTACATCGCAGGGTAGAAAAGAAAGAATAGGGAAGTTAAGTGAATTAAAACACGAGCAACGATGCTGTAAATGTGTCCGTGAGTTGGCATATATCATAAATTTTCCCGTAATCATGCAAAATAGAACGGTAGATGTTTTCTGTGATCTAAGTAATGTTTATGTTAGATCTTTTTCTCTTTATTAGCTGGTGACTTCGATAGCAAATACACATGAATATATAGTTGTTATTGCCTTTTCTGTTCTCAAGTTATGAAGTTTTATTCTTATACAAGATGGTTGAAGGGTTGACTTTGTGGAATTTTGACATGATGTAATAATTAAAACTTTGTAAATTCGTGGTTGAAGGGCTTGCGTGCTCCGATGACCCCTAGAGCTGCACTGGCGGGAGCATTGCTCCTGGTAGGGTCACCCATGCCAGATTGGTCGAAGGTTAGGAGACAGACGAATGGTAGTCCGCGCAGCGTCTGTACCTCAGTGAGGCGGCTGCAAAAGGCGTCTGACCCCAGTGGGGCGGCCTCTGAAGTGATGGTGTCACGTAAAAAACACTATTGAGTAAGGCCAAGGAATACTACCTCAATTAAAACAAAAACCTTGAAATTATGGACAGTTCTCAATTGATAATGAATCCTGGCAACTACGGGACTCGGCCAAGAGGGCCGGGTGTCGTGCCCGGCAGCGGTGGGAGCAAGGCCCCTGCGGTCGTCATCACACGAAATCCTTGCTCAGACGAAGCAGCAGCAGAGGAAAAGAAGATTAAGAAGAGGAACGAAACTATTAGAATAGGCACTTGGAATGTTAGGACTATGCTGAGGGCGGGGAAGCTAGAGAATATAAAGCAAGAAATGGAGAGGGTGGGTGTAGACATCATGGGTCTGGGTGAAGTAAGATGGAAGGATGACGGGGATTACTGGAGCGGCGACTATAGAGTAATTTATAGTGGAGGGAATGAAAGTCAGCGCGGGGTTGCATTCGTAATGAATAGGAAACTTGGTAGAAAAGTAGTGCATGCAGAACAAGTGAGTGATAGGATAATAGTCGTGGAACTAAAAGCAGAACCAACGAATTTAGTTATAATCCAGGTTTATATGCCTACCTCTAATCATAAAGAGGAGGAGGTAGATGGGGTGTACGATCAGCTAGAGGAAATAATTGGTAGGATACCAGGAAGTAAGCACCTGGTAGTAATGGGGGATTGGAACGCGGTGGTGGGTGAAGGAAGAGATGGGCGGGAGGTGGGCGATTACGGGCTAGGAAGAAGAAATGACCGGGGCGAGAAAGCTGTGGAGTTTTGCCGCAGAAATAACCTAGTAATTACAAATACATGGTTCAGACATCATCCTCGACGTAGGTACACTTGGAAGAAGCCGGGAGACACAGACAGGTTCCAGATAGATTATATAATGGTACGTCACAGATACAGGAATAGTGTTAAAAACTCGCATACTTATCCAGGAGCTGATGCAGACACAGACCACAACTTATTAGTCATGAAATGTCGGGTAAAACTGAAAAAGATAAGAATGGGAAGGAGGGTACGTAAGTGGAATACGGAGGCATTAACTGGGGCAATGAAGAAGAAGTATCGGGAGAAGGTGGATGAGATAATGGGTGAGGATCATGGAGTTAGATCAGTGGAAGATGAATGGGGAATTTTGAAAAATGGAATTATAGAAGCGGCGAAAGCAACGGTAGGCGTAGTGAGTGCAACTAAAATTAGAAAACCGTGGATCACGAAGGAGATGATCAGGGAGATGGAGGAGAGAAGGAAATGGAAGAGTGTAAACTCAGAGCTAGGTAAGAGAAAATACCGAGAATTTAATAACAGGCTTAGAAGAGAAACAAAGAAAGCAAGAGAGGCGTGGTGGAGAGAACAGATCGACGCGTTAGAGAAATACCAAAAAGAGGGAAGAGCAGACGCATTATATAGGAAAGTAAAGGAACTGACGGGTGGTAATAAGGGAAGGGGAATTACAACGATAACAGACAAGACGGGAAAGGTAATCGTAGAACCGAGAGAGATCCAGGAGAGGTGGAAGGAGTATGTTGAAGAGCTGTATGGTAAAGAAATAAGGCCCAATAGGTTAGATATAGAAAGGGAAGACGATATCGACAGAGATGGCATCGGACCAAGTATCCTAGATAGCGAAATCGAAAGAGCTCTACGAGACATGAAAAGGAATAAGGCGGTGGGAATAGATGACATACCTGCAGAGTTTTTAAAGAGCATGGGGAAGAACGGAAGAGGAAAACTTTTTGCGCTAATTCGTAAGATTTATGAGGATGGAGTGTGGCCGGAAGACTTCGCGAAGACTGTACTAATTCCTATACCGAAGAAGAGTAAGGCAAAAACTTGCGAAGACTATAGGACAATAAGCTTAATATCCCACGCGGCCAAAGTAGTTCTAAGGATTCTAAACAGAAGGCTAGAGAAGAAGGCAAATGAATACCTGGGTGACGACCAGTTCGGGTTTAGGAGAGGGACGGGAACGCGAGACGCTATAGCGGTGATGAGGACGCTAGTAGAAAGAAACCTAGAGTATGGGCAGGATGTTTTTGCATGCTTCGTAGATTTCGAGAAGGCGTTCGATCGGGTGGAATGGACGAAATTAATGAGAGTGTTGAAGAAATTAGGGGTCGATTGGAGGGACAGGCGTCTGATTCGAAATTTGTATATGAATCAGACTGCGCAGGTTAGGGTAGCCAATGGAGAATCGGGATGGGCCACGATAGGACGGGGAGTGAGGCAAGGGTGCCCACTATCGCCGTTGCTTTTTAATGTGTATTCAGAAGAAATGGTAAGGGAGGCTTGGGGGGAGGAGGCTGTAGGAATAAAGGTAGGAGGGGAGCTGATAAAATCAGTGAGATTTGCAGATGATCAAGCATTGGTTAGTCAGTCGGCCAAGGGGTTACAGTCAATGGTGAATGCATTAGAGGTGCAGTGCGAAAAGTATGGGATGAAGATCAATCACAAGAAAACGAAAGTAATGAGATTTTCTAGAAGTAAGAAGGCGGGGCTGAATATAAGGGTGGGAGGGCAGAAGATAGAGCAGGTCGAGCAGTTTACGTATCTGGGTAGTATTTTGGAGGCGAATGGGTTTAGTGGTAAGGACATCAGATGCAGAATTGCGCTCGCTAAAGAAGCATTTTCGAAGAGAAGGGAATTGATGAGGGGGGGTCTGAGAAGAGACGTAAAGAAGAGGCTGGTGAAAACTTTAATATGGAGCGTGGCGCTATATGGGTCGGAAACTTGGTCATTGCGAAGGGAGGATGTGCGTAGGCTTGAGGCGTTTGAGATGTGGGTTTGGAGAAGGATGGAGAAGGTTAGCTGGATGGCGAGAAAGACGAACGAGGAGGTATTGGATATGGTCGGAGAGGAGAGGAAGCTTGTGGCAGAGGTTCGGAGAAGGCAGAAGAGATGGATGGAGGAGGTTTTGAGAGGAGAGGGAATGTTGAAGAGAGTGATAGAGGGGAGAACACTGGGGAAGCGTGGGAGAGGAAGGAAGAGGATAGGAATTCTGGACGAAATAAGAGGAGGTAGAAGATATGAAGAATTGAAGAGGGATCTAATAACGGGCCATTCTTAGGAGGGAAAGCGAGACAATGTCTCGGAGGTGGGATGCAGAATGGGGACTGTCCAAGAACCTACCAATCAGCTGGTAGAATACTTGAATGAATGAAATATTCCACACTGTTTTATTATTAGTGCAATCCTGACAAGTTTCAATGTAAACTCATCATCATCCCTATGACTATTTGGAGAGAAGTGGTGTGTATTCCCTGAAGTGTAATTCTCCAGGATGCAACTGTCGGTCAAACTGGCCACAAATTTAAAACTAGAATGTCCGAACATTTGAAATGTTTTTTTAAATCATGACAACAGCTCTGTATTTGCTAAGCATCTGTTTGACCACAGTCACATTCCTAAATTTTCCCAATATTTTATATTTTTGTGACAAAGGTGACAAATTGGATTTTTTAGAAAATTTTTATATTGTTTTAGCTTTTAAAAAATCTGGTCATAGGGTCATTAAATGATTTTATTCTGGAAAAATTGTCCCCCCTTTTTACCATGCCTCTCCCTCCCTCTTTTAACTCTTGACGCTGTTGGTGTTAAATTTCCCGTAACCTTGCCCCACCTATTTACTAATATTCCATTCCAACCTCCTCTGTACGCTACAATTTTGGCCTCTGATGATGATGTGTTTACATTCAAAGCGGTCAGGCTTGTACTAATAATAAAACAATGTGAAATATTACAAAGTTTTAATTATTACATCAAGTTTTATGCTCTCTACCGTACGAGAATTTGTGAAATTTTGTAGTTGTTAATAATTTTGTAAGTAGATATTGTATTTTAGAAGCATGCACTTCAATGTATTGCCGGTGGTTTGATTTAGTGTTATAATTTTAACTGTTTCCTTTGCCATGATATGAAAGATAAGGTACTTGTTCTTTGTCACATTTGCCTATTTTAATACAGTCTATAAGTTATAAATCTAAGCCAGGTGAAGGTGAAAACTGATATAATCACTGCACTGAGAATGTGCACTGCAAAAAGAGAATGCTTTGTATTTGAAAAGTATTTTATTTTATGGCGTCCATGGTTTCAACGTTTTGAGCTTCAATTTTGAAACCGCAGCCGCCGACCTAATGAAGAATAGAACTAAACTAAAAAGTGGTATTTTTTACTTAATTTTGGTCAAACTTCGTCGGTTATGGATGCAGAGGATTATGATATATGAGGAAGGGGAGTTGACCACAGAGGAAAATATTAATCCTTCCCATGTTTATAATTTCAGGGTAGCAATGAAGATACATGAGGCAGACGTAATTGAGGGAGTTGATCATCGTTGAGATCCGTGACTAGGCTGCCATCCCTAGTCCAAAGTCATTAATAAGTGCTGCTGAATGCTGATGCTGATGATTGCAGTTGATGCAAGCTTTAATTGACATAAGTGTCATGTATGAACTTTGTGTTGTAAGAAGAAATAGAAACCCCGGCAAAAAAGAAAAATATTTGAACCTGAATATTCTTCCAGGTGTCATTTTTTGTCTTATTTTGAGTAAAAATCGTGGTTTAAATTGGACAGTGATTTGTGACTTTTTATGATAATAAATGGTATGGAGGAAATTAAAATGGTGTTAATAATTTCGAATCCAGGTGAAATAAAAAAATTCACTCCGAAATGTAACAAGGAAAAGAGTAAGTAAAAAATAATGCTGTCAAGAAAAAAAAACCACCACTTACCTTGAAGAACGCCGAGGCATAAAAAGGAGGATTCAAATTGGCGCCATAAATGGTTGCGCTAAGTGGTAATTATTGATGAAAATCGGAAAAGTAAAGGAAATAAAGCCCAAAATGCATAACCGTAAGAAGGTAATAAAAAATGAAAAGCAATAATTGAACTCTTAGTGCGGTGGACCAGATATTAGTAATCACGGTATCCGGAGCGTAGAGTCAAATATTAATTTCTACGAGGATACCTCCTTGCATGTTATACGCACCTGGTGTTGAACTCCGGATATTCTCAATTTTTACCTTCGGCTTGAGCGGACATGGAGCATTTGCTTCAGGGATGAGTACATTTATCATCAGAATCAGAAGTGATTGGTAGTATCTAAAACACATCTTTTCGAAAGTACTATTGCATCAGCTATATAGTTCATGAGGTACTTTAAATATAAAAAGAGGCATTACCTTTGAAGAGTAATTTTCTTAAATAATGTCTTACTTCCATGTTTATAAAACATTAATATGAATACACTTAAAACGCGTATCAATTGATTGGTAACAAAAGAGATGACGTATTCTAGAAATGTAAATGTCATGTGAATCACGATATCCGGAGAAAAAACTCACGTTAGGGGAAAAATACCGTATTCACAATTCTAGTATGTCAAGACATCATCTTGTGCAGTGTTTATCTTTAATAGATACGAATAAATAGCGGAATATCGTCTTATCGTCAGACAAGCGAAGAGTATTTCAGCCATTTTGAATGTTTAATATTAATGCCCAAAGGGGAGAACGGTGTTCTTAGAATTCATTTGGTGCATTGTTAGCGTGTGGGATTCACGATAGGAAGGAAACAAGGTCGATCCCCGTAGGAGTTAAATTTTTTTCTCTTTAATTTTGATAGGCTACGGAGATTTTTTATCACTGATTTATGTAACTTCGTACTAGGACTTATGCACAATTTATTTTTTATTTCACTTGTCCTTATAATTTTTTATTTCTAATCGTCACGAATTACAGCGGCCGAAGGCTGTAAAAATTGTGTGACGTAATTCAAAAAGTATGGAAAAAGAAACACTTTCATCGTAGGTAACTGTGACGCAGACAAAAATACAAATGTTCATCTGGTGTTTTATTCTAATATATTTAAAACAGAAAGACTAGTTGGCCACTCATTCGGAGAAAATCTAATTGCTTACTCGCATTTTTAGTCGCAATTGATATTGTAAGTGACAACCTCACTCCTCGGAAATATTCCCTACGCAAATCAAACTTAAACTTCGTGTGATGCTTCATCTCGCTAAGTGAATTCCGGAGAAGGGTTATTTTACATTCCTTGGGTTCTTTTCTGTCCGCAGAACACCCATGAATTGCCTTTTTTGTCACAACGCCGTTTACTTGAAACATAGAACGCTAAATATATTACGATCTCTTGCAACCAGAGATGCATTACAAGAAAAGAATACGTCAATTATTCCAGAAGAATGGACTTTTTTCACGTTTCGGTCATTTGATGATCGTCAATGAAAAATCTCACATGAGACTAAAGGGTATAACTTGCATAAGTATGAGGAGTTCTAAATGGATAATACCTGTACCGTCATAAAAATTGTAAATTTTGATATAATTCAAATTAAGATTAATGACATTTTAAAAATATGAAATCAGAAGCATTGAGAGCTAATGAAAAAATAAAGTATTACTGCATGTAGGTCAAAGTTAAAATTATTTCTTCAATGCACTTATCCTTTTGTTGGTAACATCAATCGTTACCAACGAAGATAGAATCTCGGTAACCGTGATTAGGAGTCATGATTATATGCGGTACGATAATATTGAGCGGTCTATCGTCCACTTGTTCTGCAATCATGCAGAGAGCGGAAAGTTTGGAGAGTTCTCTTCTTGCCCAATATTTAGTGAAATTATGAAAAAGGTGACATTCACATTTCAAAATATATAAATGGAAAGAAGAAGTGATAGATAGAAATAAAAATAAAGGAAAATAGATAATTAGTTTTAATTAGTTGGCGGCGTAAACACTCTTTTTTCACATGAAGATCCAGAAGTATAAGCTATAACACTTTCATGAGGGGAATGTAGGATGCCTTTACCTTTTTATTTGGCTTTAGAGATGCATAGACGTATTACTTTGGTAAGGTGATAGTTAATTCACACAACAATTGCGAGCGTAATTTTAGCAGGTTCACTAGCATTGCTAATATGTAAAAAAAACATTCTTTGGAAAGTACAATTGCTTTGGTAATATCATTTTTGAGGTACTTTTTACTGAAAACACACATTACCTTCGTGGAATAAGGTTTCTTATATGTTGTTTTACTTCCATGTTTATTAAACATTAATATGAATACACTTAAAACGTGTATCAATTGATTGGAACAAAAGAGGGAACATGTTCTGGAAATCTATATGTCATGTGAATCACGAAATCCGGAGAAAAAAATCACGCCAGGGGAAAAATACCGTACGAAATTTTAAGATTTCTACCAGGCGCACATAACCTGAAAGAAGGTATTCTCGTAGGTGGGGTCACTTGACTACGCGATCCCGATATCGGGAAGCCCCACTTAACAGTCTTCACTGTAGGAGAGCATTCCATTGGCTAGAGCACTTACCCGGGTGAGCTCGTAGTCATTTGGGAGATACCCATCCAATCACTACTTTTAACACCATGCTTTCCTCCTGAAGTAACAGAACACCCTATTGGTAGACTTGCTTTCATTTTTTCCAAACTCCTCCCACCTGGCAGCCACAGCCAATAACACAACAAGAGATGGTGGGGAACTTAACGTGCTGCAACAGCAATTCGAAGTCCAAACTATGTGTGAGTCAAGTGGAACCTTTCATAAGTATACCTTCTCCCTCGTTATCCGCTCCTGATACTTTCCTCCTGATAAACACCTAAAATTGGCATAATTTCAGTGTCGTAAACTTTTCGTGTGACGGCAGAGCAAGAAAAATAGTATATTTTGAGGGATACGTGCCAGGCGTGAATAACATGCGAGGAGGTATCCCCATAAGATGTCCTACTTGACTTGGGATATTAATGCAGCGGTATACCTTTCCCACCTCCGTTTCAAATCCTTAGTATCCTATTGGAAAAGTCCCACTGGTGGTGGGGGCAAAGCAAGAAATAAGAATTCGGCTGCCAATCCCGTGAATGTTGCCTGCGGTGAATTCAGCACTCTTGGACGTAGCGAATATTATTTGATTGGTGGTGACTCCCCACCGATGTGCTAAGCTCCGCCCACTAAGCAGCTTAACCAACGGGCACTCGTCGATGTGGGAGGAGTGTGAGTAGCATTCACGGTATCCGGAGCGCAGAGTCAAATATTAATTTCTACGAGGATACCTCCTTGCATGTTATACGCACCTGGTGTTGAACTCCGGATATTCTCAATTTTTACCTTCGGCTTGAGCGGACATGGAGCATTTGCTTCAGGGATGAGTTCATTTATCATCAGAATCAGAAGTGATTGGTAGTATCTAAAACACATCTTTTCGAAAGAACTATTGCATCAGCTATATAGTTCATGAGGTACTTTAAATATAAAAAGAGGCATTACCTTTGAAGAGTAATTTTCTTAAATAATGTCTTACTTCCATGTTTATAAAACATTAATATGAATACACTTAAAACGCGTATCAATTGATTGGTAACAAAAGAGATAACATATTCTAGAAATGTAAATGTCATGTGAATCACGATATCCGGAGAAAAAACTCACGTTAGGGGAAAAATACCGTATTCACAATTCTAGTATGTCAAGACATCATCTTGTGCAGTGTTTATCTTTAATAGATACGAATAAATAGCGGAATATCGTCTTATCGTCAGACAAGCGAAGAGTATTTCAGCCATTTTGAATGTTTAGTATTAATGCCCAAAGGGGAGAACGGTGTTCTTAGAATTCGTTTGGTGCATTGTTAGCGTGTGGGATTCACGATAGGAAGGATACAAGGTCGATCCCCGTAGGAGTTAAATTTTTTTCTCTTTAATTTTGATAGGCTACGGAGATTTTTTATCACTGATTTATGTAACTTCGTACTAGGACTTATGCACAATTTATTTTTTATTTCACTTGTCCTTATAATTTTTTATTTCTAATCGTCACGAATTACAGCGGCCGAAGGCTGTAAAAATTGTGTGACGTAATTCAAAAAGTATGGAAAAAGAAACACTTTCATCGTAGGTAACTGTGACGCAGACAAAAATACAAATGTTCATCTGGTGTTTTATTCTAATATATTTAAAACAGAAAGACTAGTTGGCCACTCATTCGGAGAAAATCTAATTGCTTACTCGCATTTTTAGTCGCAATTGATATTGTAAGTGACAACCTCACTCCTCGGAAATATTCCCTACGCAAATCAAACTTAAACTTCGTGTGATGCTTCATCTCTCTAAGTGAATTCCGGAGAAGGGTTATTTTACATTCCTTGGGTTCTTTTCTGTCCGCAGAACACCCATGAATTGCCTTTTTTGTCACAACGCCGTTTACTTGAAACATAGAACGCTAAATATATTACGATCTCTTGCAACCAGAGATGCATTACAAGAAAAGAATACGTCAATTATTCCAGAAGAATGGACTTTTTTCACGTTTCGGTCATTTGATGATCGTTAATGAAAAATCTCACATGAGACTAAAGGGTATAACTTGCATAAGTATGAGGAGTTCTAAATGGATAATACCTGTACCGTCATAAAAATTGTAAATTTTGATATAATTCAAATTAAGATTAATGACATTTTTAAAATATGAAATCAGAAGCATTGAGAGCTAATGAAAAAATAAAGTATTACTGCATGTAGGTCAAAGTTAAAATTATTTCTTCAATGCACTTATCCTTTTGTTGGTAACATCAATCGTTACCAACGAAGATAGAATCTCGGTAACCGTGATTAGGAGTCATGATTATATGCGGTACGATAATATTGAGCGGTCTATCGTCCACTTGTTCTGCAATCATGCAGAGAGCGGAAAGTTTGGAGAGTTCTCTTCTTGCCCAATATTTAGTGAAATTATGAAAAAGGTGACATTCACATTTCAAAATATATAAATGGAAAGAAGAAGTGATAGATAGAAATAAAAATAAAGGAAAATAGATAATTAGTTTTAATTAGTTGGCGGCGTAAACACTCTTTTTTCACATGAAGATCCAGAATTATAAGCTATAACACTTTCATGAGGGGAATGTAGGATGCCTTTACCTTTTTATTTGGCTTTAGAGATGCATAGACGTATTACTTTGGTGAGGTGATAGTTAATTCACACAACAATTGCGAGCGTAATTTTAGCAGGTTCACTAGCATTCCTAATATGAAGAAAAAACTTTCTTTGGAAAGTACAATTGCATTGGTAATATCATTTTTGAGGTACTTTTTACTGAAAACACACATTACCTTCGTGGAATAAGGTTTCTTATATGTTGTTTTACTTCCATGTTTATTAAACATTAATATGAATACACTTAAAACGTGTATCAATTGATTGGAATAAAAGAGGGAACATGTTCTGGAAATCTATATGTCATGTGAATCACGAAATCCGGAGAAAAAAATCACGCCAGGGGAAAAATACCGTACGAAATTTTAAGATTTCTACCAGGCGCACATAACCTGAAAGAAGGTATTCTCGTAGGTGGGGTCACTTGACTACGCGATCCCGATATCGGGAAGCCCCACTTAACAGTCTTTACTGTAGGAGAGCATTCCATTGGCTAGAGCACTTACCCGGGTGAGCTCGTAGTCATTTGGGAGATACCCATCCAATCACTACTTTTAACACCATGCTTTCCTCCTGAAGTAACAGAACACCCTATTGGTAGACTTGCTTTCATTTTTTCCAAACTCCTCCCACCTGGCAGCCACAGCCAATAACACAACAAGAGATGGTGGGGAACTTAACGTGCTGCAACAGCAATTCGAAGTCCAAACTATGTGTGAGTCAAGTGGAACCTTTCATAAGTATACCTTCTCCCTCGTTATCCGCTCCTGATACTTTCCTCCTGATAAACACCTAAAATTGGCATAATTTCAGTGTCGTAAACTTTTCGTGTGACGGCAGAGCAAGAAAAATAGTATATTTTGAGGGATACGTGCCAGGCGTGAATAACATGCGAGGAGGTATCCCCATAAGATGTCCTACTTGACTTGGGATATTAATGCAGCGGTATACCTTTCCCACCTCCGTTTCAAATCCTTAGTATCCTATTGGAAAAGTCCCACTGGTGGTGGGGGCAAAGCAAGAAATAAGAATTCGGCTGCCAATCCCGTGAATGTTGCCTGCGTTGAATTCAGCACTCTTGGACGTAGCGAATATTATTTGATTGGTGGTGAGTCCCCATCGATGTGCTGAGCTCCGCCCACTAAGCAGCTTAACCAACGGGCACTCGTCGATGTGGGAGGAGTGTGAGTAGCATTCTCGGTATCCGGAGCGTAGAGTCAAATATTAATTTCTACGCGGATACCTCTTTGCATGTTATACGCACCTGGTGTTGAACTCTGGATATTCTCAATTTTTACCTTCGGCTTGAACGGACATGGAGCATTTGCTTCAGGGATGAGTACATTTATCATCAGAATCAGAAGTGATTGGTAGTACCTTAAACACATCTTTTCGAAAGTACTATTGTATTATCTATACAGTTAATGAGGTACTTTATATTTAAAGAGGCATTACCGTTGAAGAGTCATTTTCATAAATGATGTCTTACTTCCATGTTTATAAAACATTAATATGAATACACTTAAAACGCGTATCAATTGATTGGTAACAAAAGAGATAACATATTCTGGAAATGTAAATGTCATGTGAATCACGATATCCGGAGAAAAAACTCACGTAAGGGGAAAAATACCGTATTCACAATTCTAGTATGTCAAGACATCATCTTGAGGAGTGTTTATCTTTAATAGATACGAATTAATAGCGGAATATCGTCTTATCGTCAGACAAGCGAAGAGTATTTCAGCCATTTTGAATGTTTAATATTAATACCCAAAGGGGAGAACGGTATTGATAGTATTCAGTTGGTGCATTGTTAGCGTGTGGGATTCACGTTAGGGATTCACGTTAGGGATTCACGTTAGGGATTCACGTTAGGGATTCACGTTAGGAAGGATACAAGGTCGATCCCCGTAGGA
This sequence comes from Pyrrhosoma nymphula, assembly GCA_963573305.1. NCBI lineage: Eukaryota > Metazoa > Arthropoda > Insecta > Odonata > Coenagrionidae > Pyrrhosoma > Pyrrhosoma nymphula. Next base: position 76,021,694 of record OY754332.1, on the reverse strand, counting down.
GTTATATTTTTTTCTCTTTCATTTTGATAGGCTACGGAGATTTTTTATCACTGATTTATGTAACTTCGTACACAATTTTTTACACAATAACACAACAACAACACAACAACGTACACAACAACTTATGCACAATTTATTTTTTTAATTCACTTGTCCTTATAATTTTTTATTTCTAATCGCCACGAATTACAGTGTCCGAAGGCTTTAAAAATTGTGTGACGTAATTCAAAAAGTATGGAAAAAGAAACATTTTCAGCGTAGATAACTGTGACGCAGATAAAAAAAAACAAATGTTCATCTGGTGTTTTATTCTATTATATTTAAAACAGAAAGACTTTTGGCCACTCATTCGGAGAAAATCCAATTGCTTACTCGCATTTTTAGTCTCAATTTATATTGTAAGTGACAACCTCACTCCTCGGAAATATTCCCTACGCAAATCAAACTTAAACTTCGTGTGATGCTTCATCTCGCTAAGTGAATTCCGGAGAAGGGTTATTTTACATTCCTTGGGTTCTTTTCTGTCCGCAGAACACCCACGAATTGCCTTTTTTGTCACAACGCCGTTTACTTGAAACATAGAACGTCAAATATATTACGATCTCTTGCAACCAGAGATGCATTACAAGAAAAGAATACGTCAATTATTCCAGAAGAATGGACTTTTTTCACGTTTCGGTCATTTGATGATCGTCAATGAAAAATCTCACATGAGACTAAAGGGTATAACTTGCATAAGTATGAGGAGTTCTAAATGGATAATACCTGTACTGTCATAAAAAATGTAAATTTTGATATAATTCAAATTAAGATTAATGACATTTTTAAAATATGAATCAGAAGCATCGGAAGGTTACAAGGTCGATCCCCGCAGGAGTTATATTTTTTTCTCTTTCATTTTGATAGGCTAAGGAGATATATTTTATCACCGATTTATGTAACTTCGTACTAGGACTTACACACAATTTATTTTTAATTTTACTACTCCTTGGCCCCAAGTTACACCAAGTGTATCGGAAACACGCCTACGTCATATTAGTGATAACCACCGCACAATAGCGTAGCATTTGCGATGTCTCATAAAAATGTCAACTTTAATTACGTATGGAGTTTTCTATTGAAGCCTCGTTTCTTAATAATGCATAGCGATTTGCCATTTTAGTACGGGAAAGTATTTTCTGCAATTTTTAAACATTTTCTTCTTTAAATTGGAAAATGTTTTATTTGATTGGTGGTGAGTCCTCACCGATGTAGTAATCTCCGCCCACCAAGCAGCTAAACCAACGGGCAGTCGTCGATAAAGATAAAGATAAAGAAATATTTATTGTTCTTGGACCCTTGGTCCACTAAGAACATACAAAGGTATACATTAGTATCAGAGCTCGAGTACACAGTAAATTGGATACATACAATAAATGATATAATAATGGTAACAAAAAATACAAGCATATTGAAAAATTAAATTTTTTCCTGTAATAGCATTTTATTGAACAGTATGTTTTTGAAAGCAATCAGCGATTTGGAGTTTTTGATTAGTTCGGGAGTACTATTCCATATCCTTGTCCCAACAACAGAAAAGGATTTATTAAATGTAGTGGTTCGGTGTAGTGGGACAATTAAAAAATCTGGTGACATTCGAGTTGCAACATTTCGATTTTTCTCTTTAGACTGAAAAAATTGCATGATATATTCAGGCTGTTGACAATTGAAAAGTTTATATAAAAAGGAGGCAAGCATGTATTCCCTCCTTGTTTTAGCTTTAAGCCATTCTAACTTAGAAAAATAAGGGGATATATGATCATCTTTTTTAAGATCATAAATGAACCTGACACACATATTTAATTGTCGTTGAATCATGGTGTTAATCTCTTCAGTTAGGTCATGATAAACAAGGCAGCAGTAATCAATATGGGGGAATATTAGCGAGGATACCAGTTGCTTGCGGGTATGAGAGGGCAAAAGGTTTTTATGAAAATGTTTTATTTGATTGGTGGTGAGTCCTCACCGATGTAGTAATCTCCGCCCACCAAGCAGCTAAACCAACGGGCAGTCGTCGATGTGGGAGGAGTGTGAGTATTATTCACGGTATTCGGAGTACAATGTCAAATGTTAATTTCGACGCGGATACCTCTTTGCATGCTATACGCTCCTGGTGTTGAACTCCGGATATTTTAAATTTTCATCTTACCCTGGAAGGCGACATTCGAGCATTTGCTTCAGGATTAAATACTATTATCTTCCAAATTAATAGCAATATTTTCATTTTTAAACGTTTCATAGTTAAATTCATCATATTCTGTTTGGACGAATCTTTTCTTATAACTTATACCTCTGCGTGAAAATATAATTTTTACTGAAATAATTTGTCTTATGAGGGGAATATTATTCATAATACATTTGTAGAACTGTGTCATAGGTCAAAGACGTACCAGGAGAGATATCATATGTATATCACCATTCTACCCTCTTGAAAGAACGTTTCTACACATTGGTAAACTTGCTTTCTTTTTTTCCAAGGCTCCAACAGTCAATAATACGACAAGATAGGGAAGGGAACTGAACGTGCTTGAACAGCAATTCGAATTCCAAACTATGTTTGAGTCATGTGGAACATTTCATAAGTATACCTCCTCGCTCGTTATCCGCTCCTAATACTTACCTCCGGATAATCACTTAAAACCTGGCATAATTTCCGTGTCGTAAATTTTTTGGGTCGGCAGAGCAAGAAAAATAGTATTTTTCGCGAGACCTGAATAACATGCGAGGAGGTATCCCCGTAAGATATCCTTCTTGACTTGGGTTATTATTGCCGCTGTAAACCTTTTCCACCTCCGTTTAAAATCCTTAGTATCCTATTGGAATACTCCCACTGGTGGAGGGGGCAATGCAAGAAATAAGAATTCGGCTGCCAATCCCGTGAACATTACCTTCGGTGAATTCAGCACTCTGGGACGTTGCAAATATTTTGTGATTGGTGGTAATTCCCCACCGATGTTGTAAGATCTGCCCAATAAGCAGCTAAACCAGTAGGCAGTCGGCACCATCGGTAGTCATCGATGTGGGAGGAATGTGAGTAGCATTCACGGTATCCGGAGCGTTGTGTCAAATATTAACTTCTACTCTGATTTCTGATTGCATGTTATACGCACCTGGTGTTGAATTCCGGATATTCTCAATTTTTATATTCGACTGGTTCCGACATTCGAGCATTTGCTTCAGGGATGAGTACTTCTATCTTCCGAATTAATACCAAATTTTTGATATTTCCACTTTCTTCTTCTGGGACGACGAATATTTTGTTTTAATTTACACCTCTGAGTGAAAAAATTTATTTTTAACGAAAATATTTCTTTAATGAGGGGAGTTTCACTCAAAATTCATTTGTAGATCTGTCTCATAGGTCAAAGTCCTACTGCGAGAGATATAATATAAAGTGGAAACAAACTGGGATGACGAGTGGTTTTAGAGTCGCTGAAATTCGTGACGATTATAATTAAAAAATTATATATTTAGGTTTCTTTCTTGTAAGTGGCAGGTCCTTGTCTTCCGGAAGACAAGGACCTGCCACGTACAAGAAAGAAACCTAAATTTATAATTTTTTAATTTTAATCGTCACGAATTTCATTGCGGAAAAGTTCTAAAAATTGTGTGACGTAATACAAAAACGTATGGAAAGAGAAAAACGTTCAGTGTAGGTAAACTGTGCTGTGATGCAGACAAAAAAATAAGAAATGTTCATCTGATGTATTATTCTTGTATATTAAAAACAGAATGACTTTTTGGCCACTCATTCGGAGAGACTGCATTTGCCAACTCGTATTTTTAGTCGTAATTGATGTTATGAGTGACATAATTTTACTCCTCGAAAAATTTCCTCCCGCTGGTCAAACTTAAACTTCGTGTGATTCTCCATCTCGCCAAGCGAACAGCGTTGCCATTCGTAATTCCATTCGTGTGGCGAGAACCTTGAGATCACAGTACTCACGGCTACTTCTTTTCTGTGACTGAGAAGGAATTTAACAGCAGGAACAAAAGTGACATTGTGTAGCCAAGCAATAATAACCCATCCGCAATTTTACCCGTTCCTCATGGCTCTGAAATACCAGTACCACAGCGCCTGAAACGTTTAAAAGGTTGTTCTTCTTCTGAATCTGACGCAGAAATAGCCGTTGGGCCTACTTCTGTGATTTTTTTCGCCTGAAGGTGTTGAAAAAGAACCTAAACTTTTCACGCAAAGTGCATTAAATGACTTTGCTCGAGGTCATGGACTTGCAACGGAATCTACTCGATACTCGGGACTAGACTTTGTGAAATGAGAATTGAATAATATCGAAATATTGTACATCTAAAATGCTGAAATAAAGAACTATAACGAAAAAAATAAAAACATATGTTATGGAACGAAGTTTTCAAATAATAATCATTTTTCGTTTTATTACTGATAGTTTATAAATCATGTAATATGAATATAAAATAGTATTTCACATCGCACAAATTGCATCCTTTGAGAATTTTTCAATGTTTTACTTTGTGAGTAATTAAATTTTATTTTACTGAAGATATCGCAATAATGCTCATCCAACTCGTTGAAATAAAGAATTCTAATGAATAAAATCAACACATAGCCTAAGCAACAAAGTTTACAAAAAGAAATACCTATTTTTTTATTACTGATATATAATTACCACCATATATAATAATTACCATCTCATTAAAAAAAAAGATCTCACACCAACCAAATCGCATAATTATAATATCTTGCACGGTGTTTTTTTCTGCTGTATGTAAATCAATTTTTATTGTAAGATGTCGAAATATAGTTCTACATACACGTTGAAATAAATAATTCTAAGGAATAAAATAAACACATAAGCTTTTAAACGAAGCATTAAAAAACTAATCATTATCGGTTTTAATACTGATTTTATTTTTAACCATGTCATTTTAATATAACGCAGTGCCTCACATTGAACAAATCACTTTTTTAGAGAATTTTTCAATGTTTTTGTTTGTGAAGTATTTAATTCAATTTTAATTGTAGGATATCGAAATATTGTTCATTTAACACGTTGAAATAAACAATTTAAACGAAGATAAAAAGACATAGCTAAGAAAAACATTTTTCCAAAAGAAATCATTTTCGTTTTTAATATTGATTAGTTTATAACCATGTCATTTGAATATACAACAATATCACAAATCGCTCCTTCACAAGGTTTTTCAATGCTTTTGTTTGTGCAGTATCTAATTCAATTTTTACTGTGAGATATCGAAATAATATTTATCTTACACGTTGAAACTACACAATGAAGTTTTGAGAAAGGAATCATTTTCGTTTTTATTACTTATTTATTATTAACATGTCATTTGCATAAACAACAGTATCTATTATCGCATACATCGAATTCTAATAGAGGTATTTAATGTTTTTGTTTGTGCATTATTTAATTCAATTTTTATAGTAAGATATCGAAATATTGTTTATCTAACACGGTGATATAAAAGAACTCAAACGATTAAAATAAAGGTATAAGTTAAGGAACAAAGTTTTCAAAAACAAATCATTATCGGTTTTATCACTTTTTTTAATAACCATGTCATTACTTTCGGTTTTGTCGCTTTTTTTAATAACCATGTACACTACAGAACCTCACAACTCAAAGATCGCTTCTTTATATAGTTTTTACGTTTTGTTTGTGCAGCATTTCACTCAGTTCTAATAGTAAAATATTGAAATACGGTTCATCGTACACGTTGAAATAAAGAATTCTAAGTAATAAAATAAACACACAAACGATGTATGAAAAATATCAATATCGGTTTTATTACTGATTATTTTATCATTAGATCATTAAATATACAACCGGATCAGGTATAGTACAGGACCTTCTAAGTATAGTTATTAAAAAAGGATGTTGGAATATATTTCAAAATCATGCAACTAAAAAATTACAACATTCATACGATTTTTATAACACTGAAAAATTGACATGTTCTTGCATTCAATATATTTTATGCATTCTTTAACTTTTATAGTAAACGGGCATTACTCAAATATTTGTTAGTCATTGAAGCTTTTCTGTAGAAAATTTCATGAATTCCCTTGAAATAAGTTTTACAATGTTCCATTTACAATGTTTACAACTATAGCAAAAATTAACTTTTCTAGCATCCAATCGATTATTTTTACCTTTAAAAAATACAATTTGTGTTGATTTTCCTAAGAGATGCTTTGAATTTGTGAACAAACGATTCATGGATAGTGTTTTTACTAAAATAGACAATTTTTAGAAGCATTTAGTTGTTTAGTTTCAAGAGATACAAAAATGTCATACAGATTTGTTGCCTCAAAATAAGACAGATGGGCATAATTCAAAGAATAAATTCGCCTTGAAGTGTTTTTGTAGAATATTTCCGCAAAGATCACTGAAATACATTTCATAATGGTTTCATTTACAATTTTACAATATCTTTACAACTACATGTAACTAACAATATACATTTTTATAGCATTCTTTTAATTATTTCCCATTCAGGCAGAACGGGCTATGTATATTTTCAAGGAGATTATTTGAATTCGTGGACAAACAATTTATCCATAGTTTTTTAAACGAAAATAGCCAATTCAGTATCTTATCATCGTGTAATACACTTGAATACATGGCGCCGCACATAGAGGGGCATGGCGCACTTTACAAGAGAAATTTGTCTCCTTCCTCTGTCCATTAGCAAGGCAACACAACACATCGTTTTACTCCCTGTTTTCTCTTCCTTGTAGGTGAATTATGGTCAGTGATACGACGCCCTATGAGTCTTCCTGGGGTTTGAACTGCTACCCTTTTTTCTCTTTTTCTTCCTTATCTGCAGTGGATGTCCCGTAATTTAGAAACATATCCTCAATAAGATTCATGTGGAAATCAAGTTGTGAGAGACCACCACTTTGTTTTTGTTTATTTAATAAAAGAAATGAACACCATTACGTCTAACATGTGCCCAAACATCTTTTGATAATACTTTTTCAATCTTTTTCGCGCGGTACTGTAAGTCACGATGCATTGATTGGACAATTACGCTCCCATCGCATCGTTGTAATCAACGGACGCCAGAGGTTTTCTTTTGGTTCCTTCTCCTCTGCTTGGAACGCTCACTATCGTGTGATAATGTATGCTTCTCAATACACACAGATACCTTTTATCCCACCATTTCATTGCCATTATTTTTCCACGATATGCCGCAACAACCACCCCTTGTTTCAAATTTCTTTGCATGACATTTTGCGGAAGATTTTTCCTATTCTCTCTGACAGTTCCGATTGCATCGGTCTCAAATGTGACTAAAAAGTCAAATAGCTCGGGGCTACTAAAGCAATTGTTTATCGCAGTAGTATATCCTTGCTTCATCAAATCCTTGTCAAGAGAAAGGACCAATCTCGAAGGCCTAGTGAAACCTGACACGTCAACGCCTTCGACTGTGTCAACTAGCTGTGTCCTTCCCTGTGCAAATCAGCATGTTTCACACGTACCCAGTTTTTGAGTCGCGCAATTTAAACGATTCCATACCAAACCTTGAACGTTTTCTTTGTACGTAAACCTTCCATCCGAGGCGGCCTTTCCATAGAAAAATGCTTTCATCAACAGATATCAGCCTATAAGTGATTTTACTCTTCCTAAATTATTTTACAAGATGATCCATGACAGGTTTTATCGTAAATGGTTTTGTGGACACTTGACCTTCTGAGAGATAATCCTCGTTCTTTGCAAAGTGCAAAAAATTGAGCAGCAAAAAAATAGCTTCTCGGTGATCATCTCATAAATTATAGGAGTTGCCAGTAGTTGATTTCTTGAAAATAATGCCCTAATTTTGGTTTCTGTAATATCCCCTGCAAAAGGAGGATGCCAAAAAATAACTTCAACTCTTCTTTGTCTGTTTCCACCCAGTCCTTTTCCCGAATTCTTTTCATCGGTCGCCTCCTACCTTTTGCTTCTATTTGCAAGCTTTCTTCAATCTTCTCCTAACCACCCTCAAACAGAGCGTATGAAACCAAGCCCAAAACCATGGTGAAGGCGTCAGTGTTTGATAAGAAACAGCTACTTGCCACTTGTAAGGAGACAGACCGACAAGCAAAGGGACTGCGGGTGTCGACCATGGTATTTCCTTCAAAGTGAAGGACATCTACAGCTACATCTACAAAATACCCTGCAAGCCACCTCAGGGGTGTGTGGCAGGGGGTGATCAATCACCAACATGCATTACACTATACCCCATAGTTGGTGTAACTACGACTATTTATGCATTAGCATAAATCGCTAATGTTTGTCACGAGGAGAAGCCTCACAAGCATGCACCACTACACTACAGATGTCTTTACAATGGAGAGGGACCGTCAATATACATACATTCTACAACTACAAAGATGGACAGGGAATCAAGACGCATGTTGAAAACATGCTAGGCGTGCTGTTAGTATGTATGTACTAGGTAAAAGATAAGGATTCAAGTATTAGGAATACCACTACTACTAAGAGCTACACTACCTAACGACAAACCTAGATAAAAGTCTCATTGGCAGCTGTTATGGTCCCTTATCGTCCGTGGGAAAAATGACATTTTAAATCTGTCCGTTCTGCAGTCTAGTTCCCTAATTTTACTCTCATGATCTGATCTACCGTAGTATGTCGGATTTCCCAAAATATTATCAACGTCGTCAGAGAATAGACCGGTTTGGAACTTACATAATAGATTGAGTCTAAATTTTAATCGACGGTCTGAAAGCTTTTCCCATCCCAGTTGCTGCAAAAGGTCAGTAACACTAACGAAATTATCATAACGGCCTTTAACGTATCTTGCCGATCTTCGCTGCACGCGTTCTAACTCAGTTTCCAAGCCTATCTCATAAGGATCCCAAATACTGGCGGCATATTCCAAGTGGGGTCTAACGAGGGAGAAGTGCTGATTTCCCTAACTTTATCGTCGCACTTGCCAAGTACTCTTTTAACAAATCCCAATTTACGATTAGCTTGACCGGTAATTTCTCGAATATGTTTACTCCACGATAGATCATTAGTCAGTTTAACTGAAAGCTTTTCTCATCCCTTATAGGTGCGAATGGAAGGGATTTCCAAACAGAAACGTGCTGCAGTTCTTGGGTCAATTCACACCCCCTGGGAAACAAAGAGGTTATGGGCCAAGGGATCAAGACAGTGTGAACCCAGATAATGACGAAAGGAAGTGGCGGGGGTAGGGTGGTCAGGTCATAGAATTCTTCCTCAAATCTTAGTGTTCAGTACATTGAACTTGGATTTCGTGGGTAATGTTTTGGGTTCTTGCAAATGGAAGTTTACGGTTGTGAATGTTTTCCATCTGACAATATTCGAAATTCATGAATTTTAAATTCAAGTGTTCGGGAGTTTATTCTACGTGATTTACCATCACCGAATATCCAAACATAACGTTATGATAAACGCACTGTAGTAATAATATTGTAAATTATGCATTACGATTACTTACTTGCTTGTAAGCTGAGCTAAATCACATCGCGATTTAGTCCGAGCGTGCTGAAAAATAACCAGGCAATTCAAGGTTTTTCGTGGGAATACGAGGCGTGTAAAACTTCTATGAACAAGCTGAAAACTTCGATGTGGTAAAAATAAAATTCTTCAGATAGATAACTTAGCAGTAATTGGTGTAAATCATATCGCCAATATATTAGATTTGAAATCATATGCCGTTGAGTATTAAAAAAAAGAAGTGTGAACAAAGAGTTTTTGGAATTTTGCAATAATTATCAGAACAAAACTTACGTACTTGTATGTAAAAATATACTAAATATAATGAAATAACATTACATGTACTTTAAATAATAGGCAGACAATAAATTAAAATTATATTATTAGCTGGATGTGAATGTCAAACGCGAATTCCGCAAACAAGTGTTCCCAACAAGCGATAATTTCAATCGGAGAATGAGACCTAGATATACTATGCGCTACAATTAATCTCCGATAGATAAATCCATTATGTAAATGAAAAGTGAGAAAATGAGTGGCTAGAATCATATAACACACAATAGGAACAGAAATAATCGCAACGGACGACTTTAGTCGCCATCCCCACCAAAAAGCACAGAGTTAAGCATCGCGCGACTATAGTCGCGCTCCCCACCTAGGGAGCGACTTCCATTTGCGACTATAGTCGCTTACCCCACTTAAGGGGTTAAAGCAGCGGAGGAGATCGAATTATGTGCATCAAAATAGACGAAAAATGTCGAGTGTGACTGAGTCAGGGGCATGACTGTGGATTTTACGTCGTCTTTTCTGCGCTACTACGCAATATTTGTGGCCATCAAAGTGCTAACGCCGTCGTACAGTGGTCCGAATTTGGCCGTGGTCCGAACTGCCTTTTTTTAAATATATAACCTTGAAATTTTGCATAGAGGCACTTAAAAAATTGGCGTATCTAAAAGAGCATTTTAGTTTTCATGGTTCCCACCTGTTAGTTAGATACACATGTTCAAATATGATTAGATTTCCAAAAAAACGCCTTCCTTCAGTCTTCTCCGGAAATCTTCCAAGTTGATTTGACGGTGAAGTTGAGGTGGATTTTAATGGAAAAACATCATCAGTTGACATAGTTATTTCCTTTTCTAAGCCTTAGTTTTCGAGATTACATTTAAATATATTTGTGCTATGACGTCGAAAAATTGCGGACGCCGTTTTTAGACAAAATTTCGCATTAAGTAGTAAACATGAATGGGATTTTGTTGGAGACCCGTTAAATGACTTCTGTCATAGCTTTGTTCGAAGAGTTTAAAATTTTATTTGAAGAGACCTTTTAAACCACTGGCGACGCCATAAAAAATTTGATTCTTCGATCGCACCTGTGTCGCGGTTAGACTGTTCAAGTGGTATTGACCCTAAACGCTTCGCATTCGCCTTTTCTAAGCTGTGCGTGTAGTCACTGATCTCCAAATGGTCTATTATGAAGACGTCGCGAGTATTTTGAATCAGGGGAATGGGTACGCGTACGCGTAAACGCTGTTAGTTTTCTCCGGATACGTTCCGGAACCATGCTTTATATTCATATCTTTCAACCCTTGAAAAAGAGTGTGGTTGTCCTAGGGGCCATGCATGACCTTCCAGAAAAACACCAGCTGAGGATTTTTATGCGGACCCCCCCCCCCCTTTCCTGTCTTCTCATCTCCAGCATTTTCGTTCGAAAAGGTACGAATTATGAGTACTTACGTGCGGTACTACGCATGGTACGTACTCTTCCCGTAGGGCTGTAGGGCCTGTTCTTCTATCATTTCTTAATACACGTTGTTGATGACTGGTAAGAGGGGAAGCCCATGGCTGCATCTTCCGTCTGTTCATGAAGCATGCTGATTCAAAAGACACACGTGTTTATCAGACACAACTCTTCCATTTTTTATGTATCTTCCAGAGGCCCTTCCGCGATGAGGGAATGAATAATTTACACCTCATTTCCCAAAGGGATATTAGTGAGTAGTGATTTCACCTAAAAACTCACAAGTAATTCGCCACTGTGATTCTTGTCTTCTTGTAGATCCTTACGAAATGTGAAAAAATTTTAACGAACGTGAGCAAGTTCAAGTGATTTTCTCCAATTTGTCCAAATTATTCGCCTTCAGCACGGTACCTTGGCTGTCTTGGTTTTTGATGCAGTTGAAGGCAGCAGCGGTTGAGCTCTGCTCTCGTGTGTTGTGATATCGCTCCCTGAAAAGTCTATCTGTTTCCACAAACCTTATGGGAAGCAATTTAAATCATCAAGAACCGCAAGAACTTTAACTTGGAAGACGGCTACTTACTATCCAACGCCTGAAAACACATATTCTGTGCGTAAAATGTGGGCTCTATTCTCAAGCGCGAAAGAAAAACAACGAAACACAGCAAAACTGACTCCTACGATGTATATAGGATGAGGAAATATAAGTTTCTCCACCTCCCTGACCTGAAGAAGTTTACTTGTAACGATGGTGAAAATGTCGTTGTAGCATAATGGACAAGTACGAAGGAAAATATGGAAGACCTGTATCTTAGCATTCTTCACACCAAGGAATCTTTCACGAGAATCACCTACAATTGGAGTTAGACGCTGTGTTAAAACAGAAAAAAGTGGGTAATTGTGGGAAATTACTTGGGATTCCATACCTACTACCTTTTCTTTTGTGAGGGAAAACAAATTGGGGAATATTCACAACAAGCAGCACCGAAGGCTAGAAATGCGATAACCCTGAAAACGACCTAACCTCAGTGGCCACGGGTTGTTAAAAATATGATAATCTGCATTATATCAGTTAAGGCATACTTACACCCATAATAATTTGAATCATACCTTGAGCCTGCCCCCTCAAACCTCGCAAGCTTCATCCACACATAATTGATTAGGTTCTACTCCTCGCAGCACCTAATGCGTGGATTCTCCTTTCCGGTAGCGTTGAGACTGAAAAACACCTTTAAATATTTGTTTGAACTACATTAGTACAGATTCTTAAAAAATGAGGAGTTCATGATAGGCCAGGGAGCATCTAAACCATTTCAGGCTGGCTACGATGTTCTAATAACTAAGGTTATATCATCAAAGCAAACTATGACTAATATGGCATACCACTTTATGCATAATGACTTTTCTCAAAGATAACACTAAAACTTAGTTTCTATACACAATATCCAATTTTGCATAAAATCATGAAGTAATACATCGTGGATTACCATGAAAAGTATTTTACATTTTCTACAAGAAAGATTAAAAAATGTCTTATTCCATACTGCACCCACCCACTGATATCTCCGCCTTGGCGAGGCGGGTGGGCTTGCGTGCTCTGACGACCTCGAGAGCTATGCCGGCGGTAGCTTAGCTACTGGCAGGGCCTCCCATGCCGGACAGGTCTTCGTGAGGTAGGAGCCTGACAAAGAGAGATACCCTGGTCCTCCAGGTTGGGGGTTGAGCGTTGGGCTGACGGCCCACCTTATAAAAACAGAAATGTTGCGAATCATCAACAAAGATTAGCCTCGGAAACTGGACAGGATAAACGGATTAAGACCCTGCTACGTGTTAAAGGATTACGATTTGATGCATGGAACATAAGAACATCGGCGGTGCCTGGAGCTATAGACATATTAGCAGATGAGTTAGACAAATACAGCATGGATGTGGTTGCCCTTCAGGAAACGAGATGGCCATATGCTGGGAGAATAAATACTAAGAAATATATAATTTATTATAGTAGCTGAAAGAAAAGAGAGGAGTGAAAGAAAATAGATACTATGGTGGGGTAGGTTTCGCTGTAAATAAGAAAATTGCAGAATCTGTGATACAGTTTGAAGCTAAAGGCAATAGAATGTTCAATATAAGATTAAAAGAAAAGTTTAAAAACATATCCCTGGTCAGCTTTTACGCACCAACTTAGGATGCGGATGATGATGTAAAGGACAATTTTTATGAAGTTACTGAGGAAAATGTCGCGACGCAACCACGATATGATATGAAAATTATTATGAGAGATGCAAATGCCAAAGTAGGTAGAGAGGAAATTTGGAAACCAGCTGTGGGAAAGGAAAGCTTACATCAAGAGTCAAACGACAATGGATCCCGACTGGCAAGTTTTACGCTGGCAAGCGATTTAATAATTTCAAGTACTATGTTCCCTAGAAAGGATATTCATAAATACACATGGATATCCCCGAACGGAGCTACTAAATACCAAATTGACCATGTTTTAGTGGATCAGCGACACAAAAGTAACATAACTGATGTTAAAAGTGTCAGAGGAGCAGAATGTGGGACGGACCACTCTCTAGTTGTAGTTAAAGTGATGCAAAGAATAGCAATTCAGAAAAGGAAGGAGGGCATTGTGAATGGAAGAATTGATACTGAAAAACTCGCAGACCACGATGCATCCGAGAAATTTAAGCTCGAACTTCAAAATAGATTTCAGATTCTGGAAGGAAGGGAAGAAAAGGACGAAAGTATAGATACCAATTGGCAGAACTTCAAAGTAACCGTCTTGGAGGCAGCGGAGGGCGTGTGTGGCAAGAAGAAGAAAAATAACAAAAAATCCCTGGTTTGACCACGAATGTTAGCGAATGATAGAAGAACGGATTAAAGGAAAAAAGGCTTGGATAAACAGAAATAGTGTGGAAGCTAAGGAAAGCTATAATAAGATAAACCGAGAAACAAATAAGCTGCTAAGGAAGAAACAAAGATTGTATATAAATAGAATACTTGACAAGGCAGAAGAAGAAAACACAGCAAACAATGCAAAAGAATGTTATAGAAAAATAAGGTTTTTTAAGAAGGGATACATTCCAAACCCTTGCGGGGTGAAGAACAAAGAAGGACGGTTATTAATAGAAAGTCTAAAGGTAATGGAAAGATGGCGTGAGTATTTCTCTGATTTGCTAAACGTTGAAGAAGTAGGTACCCCACTAAACCAAGGTGGCCAGGTCAACTACTATCATGTTCAACCAAATGTGGAACCTCCAAACAGAGAAGAAGTGAAGGATGCTGTTAAATTCCTAAAAGGCAATAAAGCATCAGGAAAAGATGAAATTACAGCAGAATTGTTGAATAAAGGAGGTGACATTGTAATTGATAGACTATGGGAAATAATATTGAAAATGTGAGAAAAGGAAGCGATGCCAGCCGATTGGCAGGAAGCAATAGTAGTATCCATACACAAGAAAGGAGAGAAAGAAGATTGCAATAATTTCAGGGGTATTGCACTTCTCAGAACTCCTTATAAAGTCCTCACAAAAATAATCAGTAGTCGCTTAGAAAGTTATACGAACAAAATTATCAAAGAGTATCAGGCAGGGTTTATGAAAGGTAGGTCGACTACAAATCAAATATTCTCTACAAAAGAATGTACATCCAAATACTGGGAGTACAATAAGGAGTTTTACGCAATTTTCATTGACTTCCAAAAGGCATATGACAGTATAAATAGAGACAGATTGTGGAGAAAATGGATAAGATGGGGATCCCAAGAAAATTGATAAATTTAGCAAAGCTGAGCAGCACAGAATCAAGGGGCTTTGTACGGATCAATGGAAATATATCCGAACCGTTTAAAATAAGTACAAAGGTAAGACAGGGAGATGGGCTCTCCCCAATTCTATTTAATATTGCAATTGAGGAAGCACTGGACGAAGTAGCAGACATGGACCTTGGCATCAAAATTGGGACCAAAATAAACGTTTTAGCCTTTGCAGATGACGTAGCGATATTCGCAGAAAGTTTAGAAGATTTAACATTGTTGACAAATGTATTTAGGAAGGAAGCGGAAAAAATAGGACTGAAAATAAATGATACAAAAACTAAATACATGCATTTTCAAGACGCCAAAAAAAAAGACGCCATGCAGTTTTCAAGACATGGTCTTGCATTTGAAGAAGTAGACCATTTTAAATATTTAGGAGTAATTTTAACAAATGACAACACGGTAGAGCCAGAAATACAAAACAGGCTAAACCTCGCCAACAGATGTCTACATGCATGCAACCGAATTCTATATTCTAAAGCCCTGTCACACAAAACCAAAATTAGACTCTATTAAACAATAGCATCCCCATTACTACTCTACGGATCCGAAACGTGGAGGCTGTCGAAGAAGGATGAGAAAAAACTGTTGTTCGAGAATAAGATATTGCGAAAAATCTATGGGCCCACATACGAAGAAGGACAATGGAGAAAAAAACACAACAGAGAAATCAGGAATCTATATAAACATTCAGACATAACAAGTGAAATAAAGGCAAGAAAAATCAGATGGGCTGGACATATTCTAAGGAAAGAGGAGGGATGTTTGCTGAAGGAGATACTGAATGGGATTCCTGAAGTAAGAAGACCCCGGAGAAGACCACGACTAAGATGGTGGGACCAAGTGAGAACGGATATGCAAAAGATTGGAGCAACAGAAAGAGAGGCAGAAGATCGATCCAGTTGGAGGGGATTTGTTGATGCGGCTAAATATCGCCTAAGATATAGATGGCCCTGGGAGGAAGAGTAAGTAAGTATTCCATACTGTAAGCAATTATTAATTTATTGTTAATGTATATATAACCAGCAAATCCATGAGACACTTGACCAAATGCTAAATCAGTTGTAAAATTAAGTTTCAAATTATGCAATATCCGTGATTCATATATACCATTCGGCCATCAGTTAAGCACCATCAATCTGAAGTGAAAGCACCATTAATCTGAAGAAACACCTAAAATACTTGGGATTAGTTTTAGATGAAAAATTTAGTTTTAGTAATCATATAACCTATATATGTGACAAACTAAGCTGTATTTTGTTTCCAATGTCGTACCTAAAGCACTATTTGCCTCATGAGTTGAAAAGATTAATGTATCAAGGCTTAGCTGAGGCCGTAATACGTTATGGTTTGACGATTTGGGGTAGCACAAACTCCACCTTGCTGAATAAGGTTATTACTTTACAAAATAAAATGGTTGCCCATTTGATGGTAAAGGAAAACAATGTGAGAGAAGTATATAAGAATCAGTGTTTGTTACCATTAAAAGAATTGTATAATTATGTGTTAATTTGTGACAACTTTTTTGACAGCAAATTAATAAAGCAACGTGTGATTAATACTGACATGCAACTGCGTCGAATAAATAGGTTGTCTGTACCTAAGTATTTTAACCTCCATGGCAAGAGATCTTTGGCACATGTAGTCCCTGGGTTGTTAAACAAATTACCTATGTCAATGCATGATATTAATAGCATATCTGTTCTAAAAAAATCACTAAAAGAGTGGCTCATAGGCTAATATTGTTAAGCTCCGAAATTGTCCAAAACGCTACACAGCAAAAAAAAATATTTTTTTAACTAAAGGCACCTGCTGACAAGCCGCTTTGGCTTAGCAGGACCTCAACTGCACTATTATTATTTTTTTTTCTCCATATTTTTTTTTCATTATTGATAGATAATAATTTTCCATGTGATTGCAACACAACATTGTAAACTTGGAACTTGCTGTTAAGCATCAGCTTAGCAGTACAATACTGGATAAAATCATTCATAATGACTAGAAAAAAGAAAGTATACTTTTAACTGTGTAAGTTGTAATATTTTCCAATGTAACCCAACCAAAGGGAAATTGCTGAATGTAAGCTATTTGTAAATAAATTTATTACTATAAAAAAAAAGTTACCTTCGTCAGAGAAGAAGACGGGATACCTAGGCGTCTAGGCACGAGGCGGCGGAGCAGCTGCTATGGTGGAATTTATATGTGTGTTTCGATTTCGATTTTCGATGATGTTTCGATAATAATGATGTAGATTTCTTGGGCTTCCATCCAGGTGATGTTGGTGTGTTGTACCGAGGTTTTGACGGCGTAGTCTGCCATCGTCCACAGTGTCCATAGATTCACCCTGAGAGCGATGGCAGACTACGCCGTCGAACACGTCGGTGCAACACACCAACATCACGCGGATGAAAACCCGAGAAATCTACATCATAAGTATTCACCGGGAAAGCCTTAAATCTTACAATCGAATTTAATAACATTATTAGTACTAGGCCAAAGAACCAGAGTAAGGATCGAAGTAGGTGCATTAAAAAAACCTCTGAATCCATCCAAACCTATCTCAATAGTGATAATGCCTATTATAACATCAGCGTGCATATAAATATTAATTTATACATTGGCGTTTGTATGCAATCATATGTCCACAATCATGCATGCCCGTTTAACAAGTGTTAGACTCTGACTTAACTCTTGCTGCACGAGTGATGAAATAACTAACAGATATGCTCGAGTAAAACTCGAAGTGCGGTGATGTGAGAATGGGACAGTGGGAATTATATTCGGTTTCTTCATGTGTATGTAAAGACGTTTCAAGTGAAGATCATGTTCTTTTTTATCCATTCCTCTGTATCTATACAATTTTCTAACGGTGAAAACATTTCGGGCAACGGCCTGTCACGATGGTAACACCGGTTCCCGATCAGTCACCGAAGTTAAGCATCGTTGGGCTCGGCGCGAGTTTGGAGGGGTGATCCTCCGATTCGTCCGAGTGCTGTTGCCCCTGTCTGCACGTGGCAGACAGTAAGTGCGAAATGACCTTAGCCGTCGAAGCACGTTAAACCAAAATACTACTACTACCCGAAAACATTTCAAATGGGCATCAAACGATATTTTTTCAATAATAGAATTCAAATTTGCGTATTTTGTTAGATACTTGATAAATGTGCACCTGCACTTGGAGGGAGAAAGCTGCTTATCACCGGTAATATTAGGATCCTGTGTGTAGCAAGCCTGATAATTTTCACTAAATTTCTCCCAGACATCAGATATGAGAGCAAAATTTTGGCCTTTAGCCGTTCCGACCTCTCCAACTTGAACCAAACCTGAGTTGCCTAATTATTTCACTGTATCGATTCCTAGACGTGGCATCTGCAATACGTCAAGGAGCCCAATCGCATCTCCATGGCAAATGAAAATCAAGGGGCGTACCATGTGCTCCCCAAGCATACAAAATAGCAATGAAAGCATCTAGCTCGTCTAATGAAAGAGACAAGGCTCAATTGTCAGATACTTGTGGGGCATATAGCTGAGTAGTTTTTTTAAATGTGACAGGGCACACCACTAATAAAAATCCCCTATACTCTGTGAACACTCATCCTGAATACAACGTTTTGGTCATCCTCAGAACTTTCTCACTAGCGCTACACCCGACAGCATGCTCTATCATCATAGCATTCTACTCACTCCGCCTGTCTCAACTACTTCATTAGTAGTAAAATTACTTAGTAAAATAATAACATTCAATTGGCAGAACGCCAAATGATTATGATGATATCAGCACGGGAGGCACAAGGTACGCGTCGTTTATGTAGGCACGAGTAGCCCACCGCGGACTAACAATAAGTAATAATTCAATCATTTGTATTCATAGGAGAAATAAAGATTAATTTCCTTGATTGGGGCATTACTTCGTCTAAAAGCTAAGTATATATGAATTCAAACGATTTAAGGTGGTTTGAGAGAGATAGTTCCCTAGTCATAATGGAGTTGATTTTCAAATTTTATTTTTTTATTTCAGCGTCTGTAAGAAGTATGAAATAAATATTGTAATATTAATGACGCAAAGATATAGTTAAACATGACCAAAATTCTCAGTAATTAAATACATAAAGCTTCATGAGTATCTAACTTGACTAATTTTTTCATGCCGTACGGCTGAAAACCCTTCAAAACAGCAGGTTTTTTTTGCGATTCTGTAACAATTACTGAGGTGAGTTATAGATTATTTTTTATAAATAGTTGAGAAAACATGTAATCTACACGCCGTCAGTTTTTTGACGAAATCTAGGTGCTAGGAGTTCCTAATCTTTTAAATATTCTCCCTCTGGAGCGTAGAGCCATAATCTATCCAATGCAAAACAGCTTATATTTTCATGTAAATTGTTCAAAAAGTAGTTCGGCAAGGGTTTAATATTTTGATATCATTGGAAAGATGGGAGTTTTATCTTTAAAATGAGGCCAAATTCATCAAATTCTAGGTGAAGTGATTTTTCGCTCGAACTACCTTGAACAGATTTTCTTCACAATACAGCCTCAGCAATAGCTCGTAGGACATGCGCAGTTGACGATATTAAGATTGGATAAATTTATTTCCCATGAACCAGTCACTACGGGGGATTAGGTACAAGTTGAGTGCTTTTGTTGAATTTTGACTAAAATCGAGTACAATGCGCTGACTGTTGTAACCATTGGGCATATCAGACTGCCATTTCCACTCCTCAGGCTCTCCTCCGCAGTTGCAGTAAACTAAATTTTTAAAGAGTGTTATTCAAATAATGTTGACATTTTCTACAATTGTAAAAGATATAACTAATATTTTAACATTTTATAACATATATATTTGTTATTAGAAAATTTTTATTGCCCTCGAATGATTTTTTGAATGATGAGAAGTTTTGTTCTTCCGTCGAAAAATATTTCCAACCCCCGCACTTTAATCCCTCCGTGACAACATTCCTTTTGAATATGCGACGGCCACCGGATTTACTGAGAGCTGGATTATTTCGCGAACCATAACTTCACGCGATAATCTGGAGAATGTCCTCTTGATGGTAATATTAACTCGGCCAGATATACAGCTTTTTCTTGTGAATACAAGGGATCGAAAAAGGTAATTTTAAGAGGAGATAATTTTTGGTAGGGTTTTCTCACCATTACATGAGATATGGGCTTGTAAAAGTAGGCTTTTAAAACCAATTCCCACTACAACCGGAGAAAAGTATTAAACTCAGGTTTCCACAAATCCTGCTTATCACTGACGTCAAACTGGTGTAGCACTGAAAAAATAACTCTTATACCCTCCTGGTAATCACACTATTATATAAAAGGTAGGTAAGGTAGTTCGTTTGGAACCACTAACCGCGAAAACTACAGAACCAATCTTTACGAAATTTTAACTGCACCATCTTCATGGTCCCCGGAAGGTTTAGAAATAGTAAAATCTAACGGTATTACATTAAAATGTTATTAAACATGTGATAAATGATACGTGAACCCCCGTCGCATTGCAGTTTGCGATTCATGCACTAGATGGCAAGTGACATTAAACAAGAGAGTTGGCGAGTTTAGGCTTCATATAGAGCTCGAGGTTTAGCAATAATGAGATCTATCGATTTTCCTTAAAAATTTAAAAATAAAAGTGAAAAATAATATGTGAAGCCCCGTAAATGATACCAGAGTAGTATGAGAATCACCCCCTAGATGGCGAGCGGCATTCCACGAGAGCGTTGGGGAGTTCAAATGTATGCTGATCCCATTGCACCTGTTGTCTCATCAGTGGCTGCGGTTGCTATGGACACTTCTTCTTGTCCACTCCTGTTCCTCAGCAGTCACCATTGGCTTGGTCTCAATGACCGTTGGAGACGCTCCCATCAACGTAAAATTTGTGATGGCTACCTTTTCAACTTTATACGTTGGCAGTTGTCCAATCAAGCTGCACAATAACCGCAAATACTTTATGTTGAATATGGTGTTGAGCGAATATTCAGATAAAATTGGCCATGGGAGAAATATTCCGTACGAAGATCTACTCCAACGTATTTGTATGTTTGGTCTTAAGATTTCTTAATTGTAATTTCAAAAGAAGCTCTAATTGAAAATTCTAAACGTTTGTATTGAACGGGTAGATCATTAGGAATTATTGGGATTCTAGGAATAAAATATTGGCTGTGATAAGATGCATTCGCAGGGAATAGATCCCTTAATTACAATCAAGGGCGATAATAATGATAGTCGAAAGCTGATGTACAACCTGAAAATAACTCTCGAATTAAGCATTCGATTTTGAACCGAACGAATTCGTTCGATTTCAAGTCTTTGAAGCCTACCTGATTCAGACTCCTGTTGTCTATGATACTAAGAAATATTAGCTCTTTAACCTTTTCTTCCTGTAGTGGCTCTTGTAGCTCTAAGCATTCTGAAGAGATATATTCGCAGGGAATATATCCATTGATTAGAATTCAGGGCGATACTGTAGGCGAGTATATGACCTCAGTATAAAGCGTGAACTCCCCAACTTTCTCGTGGAATGAAATCATTTTGATAATAATGGGAAACAAAACTCGAAATATAACTTATTCAGAAGTCCTATAAATTTATTTTTTCTCTTGATATACTTATCTAAAATACTAGAGATTGATAACGAAAACACAATACCTCAATTATTAGTTCAAATCCTCAAAGTTCTTCATTTATGAGAGCGGGCAAATTCGCGACGGGGGACGCTATTCCATAATATAAAGGTAAGAGGAATAAATAATTGGGGTGGTTTCACCTTGGCTTCCACAATAATGCTTAGACTTTCATCTGAGAAGACTAAATCATCTTTTTCTTCCTTCGCCAGGTGACCAGTACCCTCATTCCACGGCCAAACTGTGACATTGCCCTCTTACGCTATGGGAGATTTCGGAAACGTTTCGTCCAAAGACAAGTGAAAACCAATTAGAAATCAATGTTGTTGGTTGGCTCATCTTACTCTCGATTTGCTTAAAATACTAGCGGGCAATTTCCCTTAAGTGAAAGGATAGTAAGATAAGAAATGATAAATAATGTTCCTTTCCGTAAAAACAAAAATACTGCATAATTTCTTACTTTTATTCCTACCGTTGAGAATCAACGGCTATTTCTGATAGTATATCTAGCCATGTTTTCGAAAAAATTAAGCAATTTTTCTTAGGAATTAAATAGAAACTATTTAACACAGCACCCGTCTTAAGGTTTTAGACAATACCTACGAATAACTGCTATATTTGCTGAAAAATGTATCGCACAGATGTGGCGTCACAGTTAATTCGATTATTTAAATCAATAAACATAATATTTAGTTTTAAAAAATTATACGTTAATTAGATTCTATATTCAGTGCATTACTGTAACAACTTCTTAATGGCTCAGTTATCTATAAATAAAAGCTCCGTGAAATACGAAGTGCTGAAGTCCGTCAATAGTATTGACATCTAGTGATTAGAGCCAACATTCTTAAATTCAAGCATTAAAATGGGAGACGCTTTCCTTCGTTCACTTAGGGAAACTTTTAATTCTACCTTTTGCTATAGCGTGTTATATTTTTGCTAGGGTAGCATATTAAATTTACAGCCTTGTAGCGCGAAGATTTTCAACAATTTGTTACTGTAACTACACTCATCCGTAGGACGGATCTGAGTCAGATTAAGCACGTAACTAAGCGCAGTTAAAATCCCTTTTTATTGGCTACGTAAAAGGCAATTTTTACGGAGGTTCTCGCAGCGTGGTGATGGATTTGGGGAATGGAGAGCGATCGATTTTCGGAATGGCTGCTCTTGGAGCATGACCATTCTATCATTTGTGAACCTTAATAGGTGCATCAGGAGCACAGGTACGGAACACGGCCAAGCTTAAGTGAAGCAGCATAAGTTTTTGATGAAGACTCGTGCAAAAAACTCCAAAGCCCGGACCGTAATACTCCTAACTCGACAGGTCCTTTTAATCTCACCAACTATTATCTTAATGATATAATCTCACAAACATTATATTCTTTAGGCACGTTATTTGTCCCCAAACTGATAAATACGTCTAGTTAAGTAAAGATTTGATTTGTCTACTTGCATGCTTCACAATCTTAGTCACTTCTAAACCAATCTTACTGTAACCTACTGTCCGTTTAAAAATTGTGTAACCTATGTCTGAACTCTAATATCTCAAAAACCGTAAAAGCTTTTTCAGGAACATTTCCATATAATTAAAGCTTATTACTCTGTTCGTTGATTTATAGGAAATACCTAGACTGAATGTTCATTTTATTTCACATTATTGAGTTAGGAACAGAAAACCATTTTTTAAGCTCTTAAACGTGTTTGGTACTTTATTATTACAAAACTAGGAAAGTGGGATACATTTTCTGCTTGGAGCTTGTAGCATAAGCCTTTGCAAGCAGTTAAATGAAATTATGCAACATACACCTTATCCGTTAGGCAATTATAAAACAATTTATAGAACTTGAGCATTTTGGATCGGCATTGGCCATAAAACTGGGATAACCAGGATAGTTAATTATGTATAACATTTGGTCGGGGAAAACTTAATCCGAGGAGGCTGAAATAGGCCTGAAAGAGCATTTCCTGAGAGAGAATTTACATGAGCAGATCGGCCGACTTGGTGTCGAGCAAATGGATTAATTATCGCAGATTTCGATATTTTGACTGAGTGCATAAAATCGTAAATATAATCTTTGTGTGTTAAGTGCAAGCTTTAAGTTGGAGAGAAGTGGAGGCAGGTGAAGGCTCTCCAGTTTTTTAAAAAAGAGGAGCGGATGAGGACCACTGCCACCCTTGTTTGGCTGTCTGGGCCGAGGGCCCAGGTCGTACGAGTCTAATTCGTTCAAGATGGATTCTACCACCTTGTAATCATAGATTAAAATACGGAGTAGATGGCAAAGTCAATCTTTTCTCCAAAACATTATCTAGCTGACGTTGATATCGCATGCAATTAAACCATAAATTTAACTAATAAAGCAGTACTTTTAGTAAATTATCTCATTTTTCATTCTTTTATAAAATCATTACAGTACTGCAACAGCGTCTATAAAAATGCAATAGTTTTCGGCGCGTTAGCTGTACCAGTGATCCATTGAATATGGCCAATCGCCTAATATAATGGCTTCAATTTTCTCCTGTGTTATCTTATCGTATTGTTTCATCAATTCTCATCTATAATCTATGGGTGCAATGGATAAGAACTCATTATAGGTAGGTAGCCGATGCGTGAATCAACCTGGGGGATGGGGAAGGAACCAAGGATTTCGTGGGATTACTGACCGCATTATTAATCTTCCTCGCACGACCATCTTCGTCGTAGTGAAAGCAGCTACGTGTGATAAAACTTTTTTGATGCCATCTAATAATAGGAATTGTACAATAAAATGGAATACGGGGCTGAAGGTGGGTGAGGTACGTTTTCCCCGAAGTAAGTGTTTAATTCTGCCCTTGTTGTAGTCGTGAGTGGTGCGCGAGGAGAAAGAATACCGGCAGTTATCAGTTCAACATTAAGTCTCTTTCATGTCATCGCATCGCACTGGAACTTTGAGAAGGCGGTGAAACGGCCATCAATTTATACTGGATTTAGATACGAAGGCTCTTCGTGATTGGTGGATCACTTATTGATAATGTTCCGACCAATCCGAAATCAGCATCGGAACTAATCCTAATCGCTTTAAACTGCCATCAAATATGACATCTCAAAAGTAAGCCTTCCCGCCTAGAAGCAACAATTCCGTTCAACGTTTAGTTCCGTTTTCATTAAAAATATTCATTGTACTACATTTTGAATATCAAATTCTAGCTATCGGTAAATCCATAGCATTTATTTTTAGCTATTAGCTTGTGTTTGCCGAGAGGAAAAATTTGATATTCAAATAGTTCCTTTCAGTGTATACTCCGTGTTCAATCGGGATATTTCTTATTCTGTGCAATGCGGATACAAAGTGGATAATGATGCGGATACAAGGGGATACAAAAGTATATCATTCAATTATTTAAACCTCTTGCAAATACGTACATTTGTTAAATTTGTTTCAACTCCATGTGATGTGAAAAGGTTGATTTAAAATTCATGCTCATCCTTACCAGAACTAAAGCCATAGTATTCTTAAAAATGTGTTGGAAACATGCCATACGAATAATTTTTTTTCCTAATTTTACACCCTCGTATCTAGATACATATTTTGCTGTTCTATCTTGGTTAATACTTAGGTGACACAAAAATATGTCTCATAGCGTGCATTTTACTAATTTCATCTTTGCATGTGCGAATTCACTACGCATGCGAGCCGTTGAGAGCCAAAATTTGTAAAACGAAATTAACTGTTTCGGAAAATGAGGCTTAAAGCAAAACAAATATCAAATTAAACCCTGCGTTACTGAAGCTAGAAACAAACTGAAGCTAGTCTCACATCATTCATGCAAAAAACATTAATCACATGAAGGAATACTTCAGCGCACCTAAATAAAATGTGACACAAAATTGACTTACATCACTTTTGCCCCCAACGGTTCATATATTATTTACTGCAGTGATACTTATTGTTGAGTTCCCTAAGACTCACTAAGGTTATTCCTGATATACTTACTAAAGCAAAAGAATCGTAATATTCTTCCATTGGTCAAAGGAATATAATATTTTTTTAGGAATGCACAAATAACACATGAGTGATATAAAAGGCACTGAAATGTTTCTTTCAATGAAAAGGTTTAATGTAAAGGATCAAGATATTATAAAAAATGACTCACTGGCTAAAGCACTCGGCGCGATATCGAGGGATCCTGGTTCGAGTCCCGGTCAAGTCAAATGATTCTTCCTCTGTGGAATTCCCTACTTGTGTAGTTTCTATTATAAGTTTTACACTTTAGGTTAATGCGGGGGTGATTTTAATCGCCACCAGTTATTAAGCCTGTTAACATACCATTCCGTGTGCACTTATGATCGCACATCTCGCTCAGAATATGCATGGTGAGGTAGAATCGAATAAAATATCTCAAACATGATACCCTTTCATTGAAAGAAACTTTTTTGCCACATTTATATCACTCACGTGTTATTTGTGCAGTGCAGTTGATCCAAATACAATTTTTGCGGATTTTCGAACGAAATGAACTTGAAATTACAAATTTTTTAATACTTATGAATCTTTACTGAGGTAGAATTGGCTAAAATAACGCAAACCAAAGCCTATAGAGGAAAATACAGGAAATATATTTCGTCGTTTTAATGTAACTTATATACCACTTTGAGGCTGAATCAAAAATATACTGTTTAGCATAACAAACTTTTAGCAGTAGACTTTTGAAAAAAGAAGCTTGATTTTAGGCATTTTCATGTTGATTTTAATACATATTCGTAACGTAACAACTAGAAGAAATGTATAGTAGTATGATTACTTAGATAGCAACCAGTACAATATTTTAATTGAGAAATTCCAGCACAGCGGAACTTAGAGGAATACTCGCTTTCGGAGTGAAGGGTTGTGATTAGCCTGGTGTCAAAATAATGCAAAAACCTGTAAATTAATTATTTTTTCATTTCAAATCTACAGAAATATTTTCAATTAAGTACTTTTAAATGTTGACCTAGTGATAGAAACAGCTCCTGCATTTCTGAATTAAGTCGATAAATTTCATAATTCGGCTTTAAAGTTTTATGATTGAATTAAAACGCCTTTTTCATTCACGCTATGCAACGCTTTTACAATTCCTGTACAGTGTGGTATGGCATTAATCTAAAACTAGCCGTAAAATGGTTGCAATTTGATTTGCTAGCGTACACTTGTACGGCCTGTTTTTAATGAGAATTTTATCTTTGTACATTTTATTCCATACCATCGGAATTAATGTGTTTTTTAATGCTTGTACTCTGATAAAATGTACATCAGGACTAAATTCTAGTTTAATTTTGACACAAATAACTTTTTAAATCAGCATTACACTATTCTTATTTTTTAACAATTTTTTTAATTTCTAGCCATATTTTTGCCACTTTGCAGTTTTGTTTTCAGGCCTTTGTATTATTTTTCATAAGAAAGGAGTATTTATCATTGAGTATTATTTTTGAGAAATTTACAATTTGTCACTGAGTCTTCTAAAATCGTTCTAATATATGTTCCTCAAAGAATTAATCTTAGACGTGCGTTAACTTAGTCTATGATTAAATCCGAGTATGTGAGGCCAATAATATTCTTTGCAATAGTTCTAATCATTGAAGAGAGGGAAAAAACGCTAAAACTATACGCTTTAACTAACATTTCGTAATTTAGATATGGCTCCGTAAAAATCGGACTACGTAAAAATGTGCTTCAAGGACAGTCGGAACTCCTGCTAATGTCACTATGTTCATGTCTAACCCATCACTGGCTATTCCTCCTCAATGACATCTTTAATCAATCGTAAGAGCAAGTACACCCATTATTCATGGATAAAAATAAAACATTCAAGACGAAAAATCATTATCCGTAAAGAAACAATAAGAAGTAAAAGAGCAGGTTGAATAAAATGCTCTACTGTTTACGTCATCGTAAACAAGTTGTGATCTGTGGGGGTGGTTACAATCCGAGCCATCTACAAGCCGCAGTATAAAATAAACCGTAACTAATACGCCTATTTATTGTAATTCGTCCAGCCCGAAGTTGGAGAATAAAAGGCACTCCTATCGCGCACTTGTAAAATGTCTCCGGAGTTAGAGAGGAAAACGGGAGAGCATGACGTAGCACCACGTTGGCCCTCTTTATCTTTCTTTGCTGGACCTATGAACCTTGAAAATCCAATGAAATAATTTACCTCGAAAACAACTTTAATGTGGAGTTCATGGTCGGTAATTTTAGTGCGGGGAAAACACTAAGTTACCATATATGCAGCAAGGTGTACCGTTTTCTCTGAGCTGGATATCTTTTATAGCCGAAGAATGATTTGGAAGAGAGTCCATTTTTATATGAGTTTAAGAGCTCTAGATTCAGTCCTTTGTTTGGCCCTAGCAGTAACGGAAGAGAACAGAGCATATTCAGTGGCATTAACATACCCATTTTAGACTTTCGCGAAGTTCGCTGTTCGTAGGAACCCTGTCACTTGACGATCAGCTGATGACCTAATGACATCTGAATAATGTGTTTCCGTCTGGAACTTTTTCGAATATTTTGTGAAAATACAAGATTAATGCATTTACTTGTTTTTACGATTGATTTAGGATATCATGGAGGAATAGCCCCAACTGGGTTTTTCATAACCGTAATCATTGAGAAAAATATCCAAGTCCTAAAAAGCTCATGGTATTATGAACGGTAAGCTCTTTTCCAGCTTTTTTGCTATCCACCGTCTGATAATGATATACAGTTCATCGTTCTAGAAATAGTGAAATGAGTAAGGCTAACTCCTTGGGAATTTGTGCAGTCATCTCTTCTGGATCTGGGAATTATTGTACTTTCGATTGGGCCACTATCCTTTTGCGATGTAACTCATGAGCTAAAACTTTTCTCACTAATAACTACTATATTGCGGCCAATATAGGAGTGTTTTACTCTGGGAACTTCTACGAGACTAATGAAACCACGTGAATGAGTGGAAACCTTAGATCTGTGGCGTTATTGTTTTACGAATTGGTAGACTCCTGATGGCTATCATCCTTATCTCAAGATATTTTTTTTCTTAATTTGTATTTTTTATCGATAATAATCGTCTGGTAACAAATCTATAACTTTAAAACAAAATACCTACATTCTTTTTCTAATTCATTTATTAAGATGAATACTGATATTTCAAAATAAGTATTGAAGATAGTGTGCTGTGAATAACAAAAATGAAGCTCTCTAATTAGAAGCCTTCAAATACTTAATTGGAAGAAAAATCAGTTAACTCTTTCTACCAAACAATACCGCAAATCTCATGATAAATTATGTAAACGGTGCTCTTTTGTTGAAGACTATAGCTATTCTGTCAACGAGATATGCATAATTTTGTCTATAATACTTCTAATAGGCTACTCAACAAAATGAAGCCAGTAAACATCGCTGCATCATTTAATAAATCGACAAAGTCCACCCTGTTATGTGATCTATATTACCGCGATGATGTATATAGCTTTATGCCCTTTACTTTATCTTTATTTTTATGGTTTTTGACAGGCTATTTTCATGCATTCAAAAATTTACTATCTTTCTGGAAAATATGCGATGAAAACAGTTAGTTATATTTCTTGTGCATAAGCTTACAGAGGAATTCTATTGAGAGTAAAGCTTGCTAATTTTTAATAGTGCTTTGTATGATATTATTATTTGCATTGCAGCATGGCCTCTTCAGCGTTTATACCCAGCTGATTCCTCCGTGCAGTGCTTCTTGTATTTGTCCTTTTCCATTTTCTAATACATTTTCCGTTTTATTTTAGTTTCAACTGTCTGCCGTTCACACGCATGACAAGGTTCAGCGATCAGGGCTAAAATTAGTGACTGGAGGAATAGCTGGGATTCATCAATATCTTAAAGGGCATCGTTCGAAAAAATAAAGGAAATATTTTATCCAACTCTCGAAAGGTCACATTTAGAATACGCCTGAAGCATTTAAAATTCAAGGCTGAAATATTTTATCAACGAGCTTTATAAACAACAAATGTAAGCCACGGTTTTAGTGAACTGCCAAGACCTAACAGATGGCGTGGAAAAACCATTAGGAAGACTGCGTTGCCAGCCCCTAGAGACTCAATAAGTTACTCCGTAGGCTTATGTGACTGGTGAAATTCATAGCTCAATAGGTTCACGTTGACACGGAGATTATCCCCTCACAACATCTGTAGAACTGAGAAAAGGGACAAAGTAAGATAAATTCACTGTGGAACAGATATGTTGACGAATTATCTCTTCGCGCGCACCACTCATAGTTGCAACAAGAGCACATTCACAATGGGACGCACCTCTCCAATCATTGATTTCCTTGCTCCATTCCGTTTTCCCCTGCCCTCCCTTCTTCAGGGGTCGTGTCCTAACACCCCGTGACACAAACTCTTGTGGATACTTACGGTGTATCAAAGGGATGTATGTATCAATGTAGGGATCAAAGTTAATGAAAATTTTACGAGTATTAGAGCCTGCCTAACTTTAGTTAGCAAAATTTCCTCTGGTGCATTAGCTATCAGCGTTCATAGCTAGTGGTGAGAAAGAGGAGTTGGAGGTGTCACCTGATAAATTATTTCGTCTAATGGAAAGCTTCAGGTATGGGGGAGGGTAGCCTTTTGAAGCGTTATGTTGGCCGTCTTGGATACACTGCTGGTTGTCTCCGAGTACACATATAATAATAATATCCTATATTACATCTTTATTCCACTCCAAAAAAACTTCACAATGATATCGAGCAAATAATCATTCCAGTGTATTAAACGTATTACTCCAAAGGAGATCCATTTTTGGGGTTCCCAACTTTTTCAGGGGTACAGATGCAGAAAACTAGTGAATGTTAAAGTTATCTTTATAAATATCATTATCATGCAATCCTTATGTGCTCATATCCTATCATTCATAATCATTTTTAGAGCCATCAAAATGTCACGTATTTGTTTTAACGTGGAGTTCATTTTTTTCTGTTCACAATCAAGAATGGAGTAATGAAGGCCCTTAATGAGGTATTCACCTTTATCTTTGAAGAAGAACCATTATTTTGTGCTACACAAAAACTTAACGACGGAGCTTATATTTGCTAACTGAACTGGGAGATAACAAAAAAGCCTTGGTGTAATGTTTTGCTTAAAAGCTGCATTGTTTGGTTTAGGAATTTTATCAGCATGATTTTATCCTAGTAGTTTAAAACTTTCTCTTGATTCCGCTGTTTCCTCCCCTGAAGTAGAAAATGTTTTAGCACGAAATAGGCAAATTGCTGTCTCAATGGTAAAATGTAGAGACATTTAAAGAGTGGGAAATAATTGTGGGAATTGTAAAAGTGGGAAATCTATAATTTTCCATTCTAAAATGCACAGCACGAATAACTGAAAAAGGACAGATACATTGCAAATTAAAATAGTTCTTTTGGCCGATATCATTTCTGATGTTAATTAATCAATATGCAATTTCCAGTTACAATTTTGATTTTTAATAATTCTTAAATACTACATAATTTTAACTTTCTAAATTTCTTTTTACATTTGGTGTATGTCATTTCATTGCTGCCGAATAGCGTCTTCTGTACATTTCCCAATTAAAAATCCAAATCGAGATGTCCACAAATTTGCAATTATTGAGAACGCATAATTAACTGGTTTTAATAAATGTTTATGGCATTTTATAGAAGACCGGCAGAAGCGATATGGATATTGCTCACTATGTATTCAATATACCACGAGAAAACCATTGCAGGTAGAAACTAGCGATTTCTTTATTTTGGTAAGGAAACGTGGCTCTATATGAAGATCTAAATTATCTGTCTAGGTCAGTGAGGAAACAATTTTAATTTTGGAGGCCAAAATTCAGACGATAGATCCTAAAACGCATCAATCATTGTCACTTTCCAAGGTTGGCCTCGCATACTGGCACAACAGCAGCATGACATGTGTGGTCACTGACTGCGTACTTTTTTCTAACAAAAACGCGAAATGCTTGCTTTCCAAACAATTTTCTCTGTCACTAAACTTTAGCGATCCCCTTCAAACTCAGTTCAAAAGCAGTGTTATTTGACTTGAGACTTGTGCATCCATAACTCAGGTGTTAGTAAAATACCTTATGCGAACCACAAATCTATCGGTAGAGTACTTTTGGTAGAGTATACTACTTCATATACTACTCAGATCAATTTGGAGATACCTTGTGTGAATGCGACGCTTGATACCAGCTGGTTAATTCTTTGCCGTTTTGTCGGTCGTATTCCTTCTCGTTATGAGGCGTAACGTGAGAGAGAAGTAATTTACCCGCCGAAACGTCCGTCTATAAGCAAACATTTTCCAAGATCAGATGAGAAAAGTGAGAAAATCAGCATGAAAACAAATCTTATCGATGTACAACTAGGAAAAGCAGGTATATTTCACAACAACAACCAAATTACAAACCAATAATCAAAGGTTGAGCTAACCGTTTTGTATCTTGCACTCCAAAACCAATCATCAATTGTACAAGTGCGAGCTGTCAAGCTCTCTTAAGACAAAATTGACTGAATTCTGGGAGCGATGTGCACTCCACGTCGACTTGACCGGAATTGAGAACGAGACTTTGGTGATTCACCTTTAAAAAGGTGGAATTTTCGGCAAAATTGAAGTGGAGTGGGCAAGACATAGGACAGAGGCGATTGCTAGCCTTGGAGGGGAGGAAATAGTGGGATCGGTACTTATATGCGGTGGAAGTCTTCAACTGGAGCTTCAGAAACTGGTTTTTGCCTACGTCCGCAGATTAGGAAAAAAGTTGGGGGGAATCGCATAAAAATTTCCACAGTTATCCGCATGGTATTCACTTCGTTTCGCAAAGGGCTGATCGAGCACTTCTTTAACCAATCTCTGAGAACTCCATCTTGATAAAATTAAATGGGATAGATTTTTATGACGCTGACCTGGTCTAAGTTCATTCAAAACTGCCGAGGAACATTTTTTTTCGCTCACCGTGGCTCGAAAATTGGACGAGTTTTTCAAAGGACTGTATTTGACTGAGATAATACGATAATATGCAACCAATGTAACCTCATATTTTTCTATCGATGATCTAGATTGGTACTTTCATGTTACATAAGTGGCACTTCTGGATGATAGCCTCTTTAAGCGTTTAAGGTGACATTACTGTTTAGCAGGTTAAATAACCGCTACTTACATCAACGCTTCTTGCGTTCGCTCACGAGAACGTTTATTGTACTTCTAGTTTTCTCTATGTATCAGGAATTAGAATATTATTTTATCAGTTGTCTCCAGTTTATGGGTAGCTATAATTTCAATCACTGTTATGCGGACCTAAGGCCTTTCAATCACCAGCAATCTAAATCAACGTACAACAGCGGTAGAGGAACATATTAGCAGTTGCGCAGAATTTCTTTCGCAGTGGATGGGGCCACTGCCCATGAATATGGTCCGCACGAGGTATTAATGCAGTGTCCACGTTAGACTAGCCGGGTTCACTACGTCGCAAGCCTTCGTTGTCAACTTCAAACTACTCTATCTGTCATTCATATCAATTGAAGTACTCCCTTTGCTGGTTTCAATTCAAGGGTAAAAGGGCTTCTTTTATGGGCTGCAAATACTTTTAGCTCATTTTGATTCAGCTATGTTTTGATCTTAAATAATATCGTGTAAAGCGATGCTGAATAGGGATACGCCATTTTTAGAAAAGAATCTATGAATCGGTAATGGATTAATTTACCCACTGCGATTATTCTTATTGATTAATAGAGTTGAAGACATCGCCGAGCCTCCCTCCACCCTACCTCCATTCCCTGAATAATCCTTCCCTTACCAACCGACCCTTATAACTCTGATGTCACGAATTACCTCAGCAACATCTGTAGGCTAGCCAAAATTACCTATCGACCAGCGAGTATGAAGGGAGATAAAACGATATGTAGCTGGGTCATTCAACCTGAATCCAATAAACGATGGTCCCATAGGGGCTCCGATTTTGCTTGAAATTGGGGTTTCGGTAGTATATCACCTCAAATGAAATACCCTTGAACCACTATGTGAAAAAAAAATTTGCGTGATTTATGCATGTTTAAAATTTTTCACAATTTGGCAAAACAAAACCGTGCCATGAAACTTATTTTTTCTTACATCTCTTCTCTCCATTTTTGTGTAGTCATAATTTATTGCTTATATTAAACCTTATTCTTCTGTAAAGACAGCGTTTCTAATTTAAATATATTTTCTTCAACTTCCTATTCTGTGTCAACTTTTTAAGTTAAAACAATTGTCGGACAACGTCCCTCAAATGCTCCATCTCAGAAAGCCCTAAAATTTGATTCGTAATATGTAAGTACCCAAATCAATGACTATTCCGAAAAAGTTTTCATAGCAACTCATAGATGCGTTTTAAAAACATATTTTCTCATTTAGGTACTGTTTTCTCCCGCCCGGCACCGCGGGCTCCACTCAAGAGCAATGCAGCAGACATGTTACAGGGGCCTAGGGATCTAACGAAAGCCCCAGCTAGTTGTATTAGGTGTTTTAAACTATACTATAAATATCAATGGCTTGTATTTTCTATTTATAATGTTATCTAAAGGCTATTTGCGAAATTAACGCAAGAGCTCATTAAAAGATCCACTAATAATTTTGGCAACTTACCGCTGATATGCAAAAGTGTATAGAAACCCTATAATACACATATCTTTTCGCAGGTACTTCAGCATTTTTTTCCAATTCCTCTTTCGTTTCGCAACCAAACTCTATTCTTGAAATATGCTCTTTGGCCCAGTAAAATAATTCTACGGGTGAATGTATTTGATTCTCATACTGAAACTACACGTATGAAGAGACAAGTTCAGGATATTTTACTTATTTTTATAATGAGTAGCCAATCCATATGATTGATATATGACAATTTTAAGCATCGGAATTTTTGACGATTGCACTAAGTGTATGAGCTTTTTTTGTAAGATTTTCAGAAAACCTCACATGATTTAGACTGTGCAATATGATAGCATAGTTTATGGGATTGTTTCATCCTCGACATTGGGGCGTTAATACACGATACACGAATCCTTCTCGGGTTCTCCCGGTGAAGAACCCGATTAGAATTCATGCAAATCTTGAGTGTGGCCGAGTAACACAAATGCGTTGTTTTCTGAAAAATATGCAATTACCATGCAATCTCGACTTCTACGCTACGTTTAACATTTCTTAGGTATTCAGATCTTTTCTTAGCAATGTAGTCATGAGACTGAATTCTTAGAACCTTTTCAACGAAAGTTTCAAGTCAATTATCGGTCGTAAAGAACATTATTCCGGTTCTCTGTTTTTTTTAAATTTATATTCAGCATTTTGAATCACAGAGAAGCCGAATAATATTCTTTAGAATATGAATACCTATGAAAGCCTTAAAAGTTAATTTATCGGTAGATCAAACTAATATTTCAAGAAATCAACTTATCGACTTATACCAATAGGCGGTATGTAACGCAGTCGATTAAATTTTCACTGAATTATTCCCTTATGGTTTGTTAAATTTTGTTGGGTCCAGGGAAGTCGTTAAACACTCTTAAATGGCATTCTTCTGTCGGACGATAAAACTACACTGTTGGTAAGTAGTCTTCATATACTAATAACGGTTACGAGTCATTCCCTAGATTTAGTGCCGATAACCTAGCTCATATGAGCATTAACCTAACGTTTTGATGCACCAGACAAACAAATGCCATGTGAGTTCCTGGAGCTCTAAGAGGAACGCTCTCGTTTGGTCTTAGTTCGACAAATTGTGAAAACGAAACTCTCTCTTGGGGATATGTTTCCTTAAAGTCTCTTTCAAGTTTCTTAAAATTAGTCTTTTCTGTTTATGTATTCGTTTTCCATCTTCATTTACGCTAACATAATCTTTAACACCAGGCATTTTTCAGCTAAAATCAGGATCGTGGAAAAATTAAATCACCCGGTTTACTGTCTCTTGAGGGAGTGGCTTTTATTTTCTAGAATTAGTGGTGCATAACCCCTGCTCCTGGACTAACCGTTTTACTTCCTGAGTTAAGTATAGATATTCCTCTTGGTTACTCTTTCTGAGTTAAGTATAGATATAGCTCCAAATTCCTCTTGAATGTTTGGCCTACTCCAGCTTTAAGGTAAAGTTGACTGGACTAATATTTGTTCACCGTATAAATTGGTACCAGTAAAACTTTCTTTGAGTTGACTTACTATTTCACTTCCTGCAAACAGTAACGGACTGAAGGAATTTGTAAGTCTCCCCGCTATTTTCCCAATAAACGTAAGTAATTTTATTATTTTTCTTGGCAGTACCTTCTGCTTTTCAAATCACTCCTCGTTATTGTGATGTCCCAATTTTGGATAGACTCCGGTTCATTTTTTAATCGCTTTTTGAGGCGCATACGTGGCACCATTGCTCTTTCCTTGCGTGTCGATTCCATTGCTGGAGCTGGCCGAAGGTAGGGGCATCTGAGCCTTCGGAAATTGCAGACCAGATGGTCTAGGTAGAGGGCAAATTTCTTTGTCCATCTATGAAGCTATAATTAACTCAGATACATCTTCTTCGCAACTGGCTGGTGACCTCGGAGCAACACCTTTTCTAATTTTTTTTCCCACGCTCTCTACACTGACGGCATACCTAATTTCCTACCCATGCCTAATAACAGTACACGAGTCCCGTAAGAAGATTCACATATGACTGTAACTATTCATTGGTTGCTAACCCAGATATTTTTATGTAGATCCAGTGGATTTCAGCATTGATTATTTCGTCTTGAATAGAACAGAAGAAAAGATTTCTCATGGTGACCTCACGCAGGGGTCACATGGATACCACTTCTCGCCTGCATGAAATGCAAATCTCTTGCTCCATGCAGTTAAAAACTCTGTCTTGCGAACTCTTCCCTCCTCTCACTACTGATGGAACAAATTCAGTCGGATGCCATATCGATGTGCAAGTAACTACACAAATCAAAAACTAATTTCAACAACTACGAGAAAATGATGGTGTACTGAACTTCGAGTCGTACTGAACAACGTCGATGGTGTACTGAACTTACGTAGATACACACGCCGTGACAGATCAGAACAGAAGCTTCCTTCCTCTGTAACGCCTGTGACTTATCGGAGCAGTAAACAACTCGCAGATCCTCACTCGAAGATGGACCGTTTGGTTTTGAGCCATCTTCCGTCGAAGGATAAATTCACTACCATAGAGGTCATGCAGTAGTGGCATGAAAAGGAAATGGGGTGGTTTTTAGCCTCATGCCCAAATTTCTAGATTCCATAAAACTCAATAGAATATTTTAGACTGCTAGATAAGTACTTATGAAACCAAAAAACGGATCCAGGGATACATTACAAACTAATTGCGATATACATGGATAAATTAAAACCTTATAAAAATGACACGAGCGAGATTCTTCATGTTGGAAAAATATAATTTCATATTAGAACAAAGTGGATGTGATTATAAAACGGAGTACTTTATTATTCGGGAATTTTGATGCTGTAATATTTCAATTAATATATATTTAAATATTTCCTCTTCATTGAGTAACAATTTTTAGTCTTAGAAAATAACCTCCGAATTACTTGAAATAAAAAGCAATGCAAATAATAAGTTCTATCCAAAATACCAATTTTGAGGATACCGGGACTAGCCACGGTATTTACCTCTACGGAATAACCCGCAAGGGCACATAAGTGCGATATTCCACAGAGGAAAAATCATTCGCCTTGACCGGGATTCCGGTCAAGGCGAATGATTTTTCCTCTGTGGAATATCGCATTTATCCAAAATATTCAGATGAGATCTAACGTAAATTTCGCAAATAGCACTAGGTACATTTTCTAGCTACTTTGTTAGTCAGTATATTAGTTACTTATTTTGTTAGTTAGCATTATGAATAACAAATATATGCCATATATATATATAGTTTATCATATAAATTGAAACACTTTATACAACGAGCTGGAGCTATGAGTACATGTTTAGGAAATAATAATGAGCCGTTTAGAGCATAAGTGGCGTAAGTCAGTTTTTTGACACACTTTAATTTGGTGCATAGAAGCATTCCTCTACCCGTATTCTGTTTTGTGCATGAGTGGTGGTAGTCTACCTTCAGTGTTTTTTTCACAAGAAACCTGCACTTAGGGTTTTATAAACCAGCACTTTTTTATTTATTCCACTTTTTCCCCATTTTCCATTTAGCCCCATTTTCCAGAAAGTGGCAATTTTGACTTGCACCATTCTTACTCTCAACGGCTGATAAGTATGTGAGAATTAATAATAAAAATAGGACACTTCCCAGAAGCCTTCTATTGCACGCTAGAAAAGAAACATACATTATATCCGCACAGCGTTTCTCCGTTGAAATCAATGTCATTCCAAACTCAAATGATAAAAAAATAATATAATAGCTGATAAATAAAAAAATTAACCCTCGATCAGCCTTCTAAAGAGCTTAATGTTGTGTAAGTATTTGATTACCCCTGTCTCCTACACCCGCTGAAAATTCATTACGTAGATACATCCTAAGAAAAAAAGTGAAAAATAGAGCTACACCATGTGAATTTAGGAGAAACATTTTACCGTCACATCCAATATTGAGAGGATCTTGCTATAGAAAATAAAACTTGTTACATTTAGTAGACCTTGTCTCTGTCATAGTAAAGTTATCGACCTGATCGAATAAGTAATTATTACGTACGTTCGTTGCACAGAAGTGTGTCGGTGATGGTGCCAATGATAACCTAAAGCATGTGAAAGGAAAGGCATTGAGAAGGATAAATATTATAAGACAAAAATTTTACCTATAAATTTGCCTCTTAAAACCTACTCAAATTTTCTTTTTTTTTCGTAGTTTCCCGCGATAATACTTAATTTATCCTAATCCTGTTCAACTATGACCAAAGTTCTAAGCGGTAGCTTAAGTATCCTACCATGAGGAAAAAATGCAGTGTGTGTTAATTATCCCAAAAAATAGTTCATCTTAGTTCACTCGTACTATGATTAAGTAGCTAGTAGTACTTTAAATTGCGCAAAATTTAGAAAAAGGTATGAAATAACTTCGAACAGAGAAAATATTCATTGACTATAGTAAAATAGTGAATGATATTTGGTGCTCATTTATGGCTTGAGTAATCGTAAAAAAAAGTGTTTAGTGAATGAGTGTATCCTCATTAAAAAAGAAGAGAAAGATGTCATCTTTATGATATATGTAAACAAAAGTGTCAGCCTTTTATCGCACTTCATTTCTAGATATTTTCCAAAATAAGGACGCCGTTTTCCAAGGGATAATGTACAGATCTGCGCTCCAGAGAGGTATTTTCAAAGCAAAATGAGGAAGCTTTGGGGTATTGATCGCGTAAAAATTATTACGTTGATAAGTTTTCTCGTTGAAAAAAATTTACTGTTTATATAATCCCCAAATTACTTGTGAAGGCGTTTTAAGCGCAAGGAGTGAAACCAATGACTAAAATTGAATCATAAAATATGGTTACTAGGCAAATAACTAAGAGTTTAAGTCATTAAAACAAAGTTCTTGCGAATGGCTATATTTATTTAATCCTCCTAAAAACAGTTAAAATAAAAAAATTGGAAATTGAATATGGTTTCCTCTCTGGCATAGGCAAACATCTCGCTCCAAGCCGTCCTAAAGCCACATCCTGATCCGCTGGAGATCACGGCTCGAACTTCACCCCTCTAATTTCAACATCTGCACTCGGCCAAGGGCGCAGCTGGATTTTGCCTTTTTACTTCCCTTCCCTCGCGAAAGGGCGTGTCATGGCTGCCGTGCCTCTTCTCGTAACTCTACGAAATAAACTCAAGACGCATATCAAAGGAGTAAGAACCAATACGCTTATTAACCCCTCGTTAAGCCTAGTTTAGGTTAAGTTTCCACACATCCGTGAAGTACTGAGCGATGAATGGCTTCTCGTTACCATTCAACGCATCCCCCTCGATTACCTTTCGTGAAGCCTGAGTCCCATAAGCATGTGAGCTAGCGGACGAGGATTGCTTTATCATTACGTATAACCATAGCGGAACCACCCTATTGGAAAAAAACTGCCAGTTCAATTGAAATTTTTAATTGAGTTTCCAAATATGCATTGAATTTCCAATTATTCAATTGACTTTCAAAATATTCCAACTGGCAAGCTCTTTGCTGGATAACTATTCCAAATTGTTAAAACTGATCAAAGATATGGATAAATGCAAGTAAATATTTTCTGACACTTCTTCAAAATTCAAATTCAACTTTGAAATTTATGATTACACTATTTCTTTAGAAATTGGTATTAATTGCATAGAAAGTTTAAATAACTCCTACCTTTGGAATTTGGCAATTCAATTAGGAATGTAAGTAAATTCAATTAAAAAAGATTCGTTTGAAAAAAATTCATTAAAAAAAAATTCGATTGAAAAAATGGCAAATTTCAAGTAAACAGTTCAATTGAATACTTTCAATAGGGCATCGTCACGTAAATATATTTTAAGTGAGGAATAAGAAAATTTCTCCTTCGCTCCTTCTAGATTTGAACCTTGCCAGGCCTGAAACGATTTCTTAGACTCGAATTTATCTAAACAATCCAGCGGGAATGTCAATATAGGTGTGGAATTCTCCACCTAGGATAGTCATCCCCTTTTCATACCCATACTAATTTTTGCAGCAATAAGCGATTTGCTATTTGGGACGCCACCCCATCAGGGCTATAAGTAGTAAGGACGGTATCTACTCCTTACTACTTATAAACATGTCCATTCAAAATTCCAAACCAGATACCAAAAGAGCTCAACATATGTTCCTTCTTAGACCCCCATCATCATCAGTAGTCATCAATCCAAAGGTGATCCGTTTGCTGCAACTCTCCACTCGTCTTTCAGATAAACAATTTACTCAGCCATCATTTCTTACTCTGACATCTTTCATAATTTACCTATCCTAGATTTCCCTCAATAATTCTTTCCAATTGTGGTTCCTAGCTCATTGCATCCTCCATGCTGTCACTGGTGGTGCAACTTTCCATAATGCCAAATTCATCCGCTTGCCCCAGTTTTTGGTGTCAAAGTCGGACATGACTCTTTAATGACTTCGGGGGAGGGGGGATTGCTAATTTCCGCGGGTCTGTGGGTTATGGAAAACATTATGATTACAATTTTTTTCTATTTTCCCAATTACAAGGGCACTGGCTGAGCACCATAACCAATGGCAGGGAAAGCTGAATGTGGCACGGGTACTGAAAAGGCTGGCAACCTTGCATACTCTATTCCAACATACTGCAAAATGTTGAAAAGTAGCCGTGGATGGCCGTAGCCACAAGTGAAGGAGGAAGCAGATGGATGAAGAGATTATAAGGCATGCGAATGCCGGAGGGAAAGTCATGCGTAGTATGTTCAGCAAGACAAGGAATGAGTGTTTGTCTAAGGAGGCAAAAATCAAAGTGTAAAAATGTGTACTCCTCCCCACTTTGTGACACTAAAACTTTGGATAACCAAACTGTGTACCAGGATAACCAAATGGGTACCAGAATAACCAAAAACTGCAGGGTTTATATAAGAGTGTGGAATAGATGCCTTGGTAATGGACATAAATGTAGATGAAAAGACCATATTTTGTTGGTTTGGCTATGTTGAGAGAATGGATAAAAGTCAAATAGGTAAAAAGATACATGATGGTTGGAGTGAATGGTTTGAGAGGAAGGGGTGGACTGAGAAAGGCATGGGCGAATGTGGTGGAAGAGACTCTGAAGGCTGTTTTACCGTTATCAATGCAGGCTCGGAATTACAGCAGGGGCTATTTCCCCATCTCTCATATATGCATTCTAGTAATTACCCGCTTTACACAATGCACTTTTCAATGCACATTCATATATACATACATCAGATTGTGCAATTAAGTGCCTCATGTAAAATGGCCTTTACAGAGGAGTACTACTATGAGTCTCAAAAACAAGAGTTAGTATGAAACAATACATGAATTTGGCAAAAGCAAAGGTTTGCAAGGATTGAGTAGTTCGAAGGAAGTTATTAACATTGAATCCAGTTTTCTACGTCTAATGTCGAGAATAGAGCTCTTTTGATTATTCCTATCGATAGGATAGGATATCCTCAAAGGCCTGATGGGTATGTACGCATGCAGGACTTAGAATTGCATAATCTTTGGACAGCTTGGTTGGCTATTTTGAGAAAAATACAATTAACTTCACCCACTTAATCAAAACCATAAGTTTAATTTTTTGAAGGTGAAACTAAATAGGTATCAAAATTCATAGACATTACATTCATATTACAA
The DNA here is from genome assembly GCA_963573305.1 of Pyrrhosoma nymphula. NCBI lineage: Eukaryota > Metazoa > Arthropoda > Insecta > Odonata > Coenagrionidae > Pyrrhosoma > Pyrrhosoma nymphula. The sequence goes on along the minus strand of OY754332.1, from coordinate 75,979,742 downwards.
ATGTCAAAATCAACCTCAAAATTAAAGTGCCTTTCCCTTGGACGCAGTGAAAGGGCTTGCATGTTCCAATGACCACTAGAGATGGAATGGCAGGAACAATTAATATTACTTCTGGTAGGGCACATTGGCAGCAGTACCCCTTGCCCCTCCTCCCCCAAAAACCCAGCATATTTCTTTGTCATAGATCTTAAATTAAAAGGCTTAATTATTTTGTTACTTTTTATGTTCTTGAAGTTTTGGTTATTGTACTTTAAAATCCAGTTAAATTTTATATAAACTAAAACGGTTTTTACAGCCACAAGCTGAATGCAAATGTAAATCAAAATAATTTAGGAAATATTCGAAAGGAAGGTGGTAATCAAAAAGGGAAATATTATGCATTTAGTAAAAACTTGCTCTTCTTAAAAGGCAAACTTTTGCTTCCAAACCACTTATAACGTGCCATTTTGCACATAGTTTGTTAAGAATATCTGGGACAAAGACCCACAAACCCTTCTTTTCCTGGGGGGGGCCACCCCCATACCATTCCATACCCCAAGAGCCGCTGGTGCCCCCCTGGTCTGGAGCCACCCCTGGTAGGGCAACTCATGCCAGATAGGTGGAAGGGTAGGACCCAGACGAAAAGTAATTCATGTGATGGTGTCACATTTAAATATAGTAGGGAAGCCCTCCCAACTATCAATTACCAACTATCGAAGTAAATCATAGAAAATTGAATCCTGACAATTACGGGACGCCACCCTCCAGGGCAGGTACCGTGCCCACCAGTAGGGAGGGGAAGGCCTCCATGGTCATCATCTCATGAAATCCTAGTGCTACAACATCATCAGAAGATAAAAGGACAATGTGAAAGAAGAAGAAGATAAAGAAGAAGACTGAACTGAAGAAGTACCTTGAAGGAAGGACAATGATGGGGGCTGGGAAGCTAGAAAATATTAAACAGGAAATGGATTAAGGGAAAATACATGCTTGGAGCAGTGGGAGGTGAGATGGAGGGGACAACTGGAGAGAGTTACAGGGCAATCTATGGTGGGGGAGATGAGAGTCAATTTGGGGCAGCTATGGTAGTGAATGCAAAATTGGGGAAGAGGATAGTAAACAACAAACAGGTGAGCGACAGGCAACTAGAGGTAGAAATGAATGCCCATCCAACAAATTTCACATTGGTGCAGGTGTAAATACATGCCCTCCAGTAAACATAGGGAGGAAGAGGTGGATGAGGTATGCCAACAACTGGAAGAGATAATTTCAGAAGTCCTGGGCTAGAAAAACCAATTAGTAATGTGCAACATGAATGCAGTGGTGGGGGATGGAGGGGATGGATTTGTAGCCGGCAGGCATTTACTAGGATCAAGAAATGACCGCAATGAGAAGGCAATTGAATTTTGTAGGAGAAATAAATAGTAGGTATGTAGTACCAAAAACTTCGTTTAAACATCACCACAGACATAGGTAAACATAGAAAATGCCAGGGGATACAGGAAAGTATCAAATTGATTACATCATAGTAAGAGAAAGGTTAAGGAAGTGTTAATAAGTCGTGCGGCTATCCGGGGGCCGATGTGGACTCAAATCATAATTTAGTTACAATAAGATGTGATGTCAGATTCAAAAGACTGAAAAATTAGGAGAATGAAGAGGTGGAATGCTGAAGCATTGAAAGGGTTGAAAAGGAGGGAATACCAGGAGCTAATGGAAAGGAACATAGGTGGAGAAAAAAAATGGGAACAATCAAGGAAAAATGGGAAAGTATAAAAACGGGCATAACAAGAACAGCAGAGGAAAAAATAGGGTAAATAGATGAAGGAGACTAACGAAGCAATGGGTCACAGACGAAATGATTAGGAAAATAGAGAAGGATGTAGAGAAAGTCAACACTAACCTAGGCAAGAGGATGTATAAGGTAGAGCAACTGTGGATGCTCTTGCTGTGATGAGGTGGTATGGAGTATAGCCCAATTGTTTTTGCTTGCTTTATGGATTTCGAAAAGGCATTTGACATGGTAAATTTGTCAAATCTAATGCAGATACTTAAGAAAATGGGAAGAGATTCTCGGTATAAGAGACTCACCTGAAACTTATATCCCAGAAGGTACAGGTGAGAGTGGCTGATAAGAGTCGGGGTGGGCAGTTACAGGTCATAGGGTAAGGCAAGGGTACCTGTTTTTGCCTTAACTTTTTAACATTTATGCAGAGGAAATGATAAGAGAGGCATGGGAAGAGCTAGATGTGGGAATCAAAGGAGGTCATCTTAACAAAGTCTGTTTGATTCACAGATGACCAGGCATTGGTTAGTCTATCATCGAAGGGATTGGTAGTTTTAGTGGAGATTCAAAGCAGGAAATATGGACTGAAGACAAATCACAAGAAAACCAAAGTAATAAGATTCTCTATGACTAATAAAGCAAGGCTTGTCATAAAGGTATGGGGGCACAACCTGGAGCAAGTAGAACAATTTAATTACTTGGTATGGTGGAAGGTAATGGGCTTAGTAGCAAAGACATTATAAGGAGAATAGCACTAGCGAAAGAAGCGTTGAATAGTAGAAGGGAGCTGATGAGGGGGGTGAGAAGGTACAGGCCTTGGGTAAGGATATAAAGAAGAGGCTGGGGAAGAGTATGGGGTTGTACGGGGCAGGTGTGGACTCGTGATAAAGATAGACTAGAATAGATTGCAGGCATTCAAGAGGAGAGTGTGGATGATGATGGAGGAGGAGGACAAATGAGGAAATGGTATGTTGGGGGTGGAAACTTCTGGATGAGATTAGGAAGAGGCATAGTAGTTGGTTGGAGGAGGTTATGAGGGGTGAAGGGTTGATAAAGGCTGTGATAGAGGGGAGGATGCTGGGTAAACAGGGAATGGGAAGGAACCAAAAATATTTCCTGGACAAGATAAGGGTAGGATTTTGAAGAAATATTATTGGTAGATAGGGCCCATCCGGTGTAAAAATCTGGAGGAATATTTAATTCCATTTGAACCTACCTTAGTCGGTAACTACTTAATATTAATGATAATTAAACAGTGAGAATCCTAATCATAAAAGTTAAGAAGTTGACAACTTTCTTGATTTTTTCAATTCATACAAAAACAAGAACTTGCACTTAACTAACTCTAATACTTCACAGAGCACCCTATTTGGGGAGAAATAGGGTTTTCAAAATGCATGAGGCAGATAGGATTGAATGAAGTAAGAGGTACAAATGAAATAAGGTTTTAAAAAATCTTGTGATATGTTTCCAATATATCAACTTGATGTTTTCTATTTATTTCATTCCAAACAGCATATGAAATAAATTATGTACATGACAATGAACCCTCAACATTCAAATAGTCTCATTCTGATGAGTTGACAAAACTAATCAGTCATGATTATAACAAAATAAATGCATGAAACAAAATAGCCCAAATGGGTCAATTTGATTAATAAGAGTAACATTGCTCATAATTTAATATTTAAGAGTACTTGAGAATTGATTAGAAATATACAAAGTGATTTCATCAATATGATCCACAGTTTATTTGACTGAAGTACACAAGGTGTTTGAAAAGCAAAGAGGGTTTTTATGTCAACCACCAATGACAACCTATGTGCAAAAATACTGAAAACTCATGTCTCCACCTTCCATAGGTAACACTAGCATAAAATAAGAGAACAGGCCATATTCACATTAAAAAAGTGGCTTTATACGAAAGGCACTTTCCCTATTGGAAATTAAGCCTTTTAGAAAACAATAATAAAACCATGATTTCCAAACAGACACATGAAAAACCACTGATTAATGGAACAAGAAAAGAACTATCTATATTATCCTAGACTTCAGCTATTCGCAAACAAAATGAATGTATCAATTCTAAGTCCATGGCTAAAATTACATTGATTCTTTATTTGTCTACTGATCTTCCTGGCTGATATGATCTTCGCAACTCATATTTGTGCTAATTTGTCAGCCTTTTCCACCGCGGGAATGTCTTCCATGTAATTTACTCTCACATCTTCACACTTAAGGGTGCCAAGGGCTGAAATATTTCCTGTGCTCCAAAAGTAAGTCCACCTAGATGAGAAAGAGCTTATCAGAATTATAAAAAATAAAATACCACCACGAAGAATTTTCAAGAAAAAATATCAGCATAACATTCAGGCATGATTTTTTTGTTAATTTGAGTAACACAACCAGAAATATGTACGTATGGGCCATTTCCAGATCTTAAAGCCTGCTTGTTTTACACATGCTGGAGTGAGATAAGATGATGTTATGAATTGCAGATGAATATACTCCGCATGTTGGATAATTACAAGACAATGTGCTTTCTCTTTGGCTAGATGCTTAGGATTCAATATTCAGACAGCCTTTATGGGTCTTTTGACAAGACTAAGTTTGCCCCCCAAGGACGTCCATATGTTGCTATAGCACACTTTGGTTACTGGAAGCATGTATCTTTTCAGGTGGCTTTGGCCAGTAACACTTCATTAGGTTTTTTCATGAGAACGAGGTACTACAACAACAACAATCCTAGAGAGCATACGGCAGTTGTAATAACAAACAAAGAAAACATTACACTCATAAGGTGCTTTCACTAAAAAAGAATGTGATAACCTTACAATCGAATTATATGGTAATCATGTTTTCCACCCAATCTTTACTTCAGAAATGTATTTCAATTCCAGAGAAATATGGGCGTCCAAAAATGATATAAAAAGTTGTTCCCACTACAGTCAGGCCGCCGAGAGTTGTCCCATGACAGAAAAAGAGAAAGTTAGGGGGGGAGGAAAACTCTGGCGCTTGCATGAGTAGCACAGCCAATCGCTAGCCCCCGTTTGCACCCCACCCTGTCTTGCGACGTTGTCACTTGGAAATGAATCACCCGAAGTACCCTTTCCTTTAAATACTTCTTCAAATTCTTCGGCGTACGTTTTGTTTTGAAGCTTTCGTGAGCCATTACCTAGTTCCTCTGTGTAGTGTCGAGTGCTTTACAACAAAGTTTTTTTCTACCGTGCTTTGTGACATCTTTCCGGAGCCTTTTGAAGTAATCATCCTGAGAGATATTGTTTACCTGAGTATTTTCTGCCTTGCTTCGTGTACAAGGATGAGAAGGAAGAAAAGTGGTAAGGGTGTGACATTGCACTCACAAACTCGTGAATTGATAGTGAATATTCACGAGTTCTTCGAGAAGGAGAAGCTCCATGGCAGTCTCATTGTTCCTTTGGCAAAGGTAATGGAGAGAACTGCGCAAGCATGTGGGATCAGCAGGAAAACAGTTGGGAGGATTTTAAAAGAAAAATATGGAGACAACGATGATGAAAATGAACCGAATGCTGTTTTGAGAACACCCGCCCCAAAAAGTCCAAGAAGAAGTGAAAAAACTTCTGTGGACAATTTCAACGAGGAGGCAATCCGCAGGCATGTATATAGTTATTATGAGAGGAGGGAGTATCCGTCTATCGGAAAACTTCTATCCTCCTTAGAAGAAGCGGACCTTTTTCAGGGTGGACGGACAAGCCTGTGATTTGTACTGCGGAAAATTGGATTCAAATGGAAGAAATTCTCCGGAAACCGGCTGATTCTAATGGAAAAAGGAGACATAGTAGCCTGGAGGGGAAAATTTTTAAGGGACATCAGTGGTGTGAATTTTAGTAACATAGTGTGGCTAGATGAAACTTAGGTCAATGCAGGCCACGCTAAAAGTGTGATTTGGACGAACGAAACTGCGAAAGGCACAATGCCGGCACCCGTTGGCAAGGGGTCCCGGTTAATTCTTCTTCACGCGGGGACATCCGAAGGTTTTGTGCCAAATACAACCCATTTATTCAAGGCGAGCTAGAATTCAGGCGATTACCATCAGGAGATGATGAGTGAAACATTTACGACTTAGTTTGTCAATCAGCTGCTGCCCAACATAAAAGCAAATAGATGCTTTGTGATGGGCAACGTCCCATACCACACCAACAGGCTAAATAAAACGCCGACATGTAAGTGGCTAAAAAAAGACATTTTGGGCTGGCTACAAAAAGAAAACGCGCAGTTAAGAGCCCGGAATTAATAAGATGGAATTGCTGAGTTTGTCTAAGCATCACCAACCTTGCTTCCCAATTTATGAAATAGACGAAATTGCCAGGAAAGACGAGCATAGAGTTCTCCGAATCCCTCCCCATCACTGCCATTTTAATGCAATCGAGTTGATTTGGGCCCAGGTGAAGGGTTACGTAGCAGAACGCAATAAAACATTCAATCTCACAGACGTTATGAAGCTGACTGAATAGGCAATAAATAAAATAGATGGGTCAAAGTGGAAAAGTGTCGTCTTGAATGAGAAAAAAGTGATCGAAGAGGCCATCGAGAAGGATGGAATTATGGAAGAGAGTGTAGAAAAAGTCACCATAAATCTTGGCGGTGGGAGTGAAAGCAGCTCCGAAAATGAGACTGCGGGCCCATTTCCATTGCAGATCAGCCAAGAAATCAACATCAACTTTACTCGATGGCGTGTTTCCACTGGAATGATTACGTATACATTGGAAGTGTGGTGGAACACTTTAATGTGATATTTTAGCAACTAGTTTTAATAAAAATGTATATGAACCGCAACTTGATATCTCGAGTTATTTATGTGAATTGCCAAGCGTATTTCCATACTAATGTGGCATTTAAAATGGCAGTGTATTTTGGTCTTGCACTTCACCCAGTGGTTCGACGGAAAAATGTATTTCCGGAGTTAATGGAGAAGCAGATAATACGAAATAAACGAAATTTCCTTCCTTCTGCCTTGCCCTCCCGTACCCTTTCTTCCTAGGAGCCTTTGTTTACCCCTGGCCGTGGGCGTTTCCCTTTACGACGCGGCAACCTTGCCCCCACCCCTAACTCAGCCCTTCTGCCTGTCATGGGACAACTCTCGGCAGCTGGACTGTAGATGACTATAGCTAACCATCAATGAGCCAAACTTGTGCAAGGAGAGGTGATCCCCCTACTTATTATCAGTGGTGATGCATGTCTGCAAGTGGCAGACAGTGCGAACTGACCTTAATCATCAAAGCACGTTAAACTAGGGTAGCCACGTATAGGTATACGTGCTGAAAAGTGGGAATATCCTAAAGCTCGTCAGATAAGAGGTGTTATGAATCATATAAAAGCACTCAACATATAGTATAACGTATAGTACCAAGTTTGATAACTTTGTTTCATTTTTTAATTGAATGTACAAATTATTAAAATCAGAAAAAACGCTGTCACTTCGATGAACCTACAATCTGGAGATGCCCTGAATTTTAACTTCACCTCCATGGAAATCCAATGTTAAAATGAAGTACTAGCTACATCAAATAAATGTGTAACTTAGCCAAAATTTGAGGCAAAAATGTTTGCCATTGAATTTTTAATGTAGAAATATATTTCACCAAGATGAAGAACATTAAAGTATTAGCACAAAGACAAATAATTCACAATTACGTAAGAAGTATAATAACTTTTTTTTAATTTTCCACGCAATGCTGAATCATATGTGTACACATTTCCAAAGTATGCAAAACTGTAATACTTGCATAAAAAGATGCAATTATGTCAAGAAACCCCATTTGAGAAGATTTAAGAATTGAACATTCTGTAAAGGCATAAGTGCAAATTAGAATGTCTGCAGGAGAAATATTTTTGCTGCCAACAGTTGTGTATTGCAGATATTGCTAATTTCACCCCAAGCCATATTGACATAGTCAGACCGATAGCAATACATCTGCACAAAAACAAAGGTAAACAGAGGAGCCGTGGGAACCTTAAGTAGAGGACTAGTACGATATTCTTTTAACTACAGATCCCCGCGTAGTTAGGATACTGCAGTTGGGCGCTTCAAACTACTAGAATGTTAATACTACATAAACTTAATGTTTCACTACTTGTACTATTGACAGTCCTGAAAATTCATTGGACATGAAAATCTTAGGGTGGAGAATCTGCTAGACGCTGAAGAAGCAATAGATATTCATAAGAATCATTTTCCGCATCAATGCCAATGGTTGACTAGTGCTCTCCTTTCACTTTAAACAGCGTTATTAAGTTATACATTCAAGTTTATCAGCGGAAAAAATAAATTATGCATGAAATACCTTTACTGAGGAGTCGCAGGAGAGGTTAGGTCTAGACCAATACATTCCCTCGCAACTCTAACGCCAACAGCGAAGAGTGCAACACTCTTCACTAATGCCCTGAAAAAAATCATATCTTTTAAAGAAAAAGAACCGAAAGCATGGTTTCGTAAACTGCAAATCCGGCGTTTCCACTGACCATACGAAAGGATTGTTGTAAACGACATCAACTACGGCAGTTACTCGGCTACGTTGCTTGCGGGAATCCATGTCCAATATCCCGAACTGAACAGATGTGAGGCTGGTCACATAAAATGTGTATATGGTGTATATAATCTTTACATAAAATGTTTCAGTCAGATTTTGTTAGCTTCGCCAGATACGCCGATCACGTTTTCCTTGCCATGAACTTCCCCCATAAAACTTAAAACAGTAGAGGGCGCGCACAGCGCGCTCAGCGGTACGGGAAAAGCGGCGCCAGCTTTGGTCACGTGGAATTAGTACGATTAAGCGGAAGTTCAAACAGGGATAACGCTTAGACACCATCTCCGCGACTACCAGTAGACTTATCTTTCATTCGCTCAGGTGCGAATCAAATCAAGAGTAGAATATTGAAGAGAAATGATTATTTCACCTCGCTCTAGGTATATTGGTGGGCACAATCCAATGAATACGCTATTTGACCCGGTCAAAACTGAAACTAGCCATAGTATTAATTTAACAGGCTCGGTCGCCTCAAAGGATGATTAATGGTATTTCTACACTTACGTGTTTATATTTTGTTCTTCATACTCCCAGGAGCGCTCATAATCGGGCGTCCAACGCTACTGGTGGCCAAGAACTAGCACATTGCCATATACCCCGTTGAATATCAAACAAACTTCTCGAATACAAATTTTATGGATGATAATGAATGTTGTTTTTTAAGCATTAAAAGTATCTTAATGTTTTATTCGATTTTCAGTTTTTATTTCTGGATCCACACTGCATTTGCGCCCATGGCCTTAAATTCCAAAAGACGGCCCTGGCTTCATCCTTGAGTCCTCTATTTGATGATGCTAAACTGCACACAATTGACTCATGACTACATTTTTGATATTACACGCACGTGTATTGTAACGCTAGTGATTCTCATCCCAGGATCCCGGATTCCCAGGGATAATAGTGTTTCCGCATTTTGGGAAAAATTCTCTTCCTGTCCACGGACTTGCCGTTTTATGAATGAACGTTCATTCTTATGGGCTCAGCGGCGATCATAGATGGCGGATATACTGAGATACTCTATCACCAAAATGTATAATTAAAATATGCTTTTTATAATCTAAAACCATATTTAGATGTTAAATTTACACCATAATTAGATATATCTCATGATAACATCCAATAGTGTGTTCTATTTCCACAATTAAATTGAAATTTAATCAAAGGGCACTTAAAGGTAATAGTAATATACCATAACATATGTTATGGTATATACTAATTGTTAGTAATACCATGAATTTCCTGGATAATCAATGCTCCTACCACAGCAGTCGACACAGCTTTCGGAAGAGTAGAGCCTGCTAAACGCAGCTTCGACTTTGTCTCCATAATGGTCTAAAATCAGATGAAGCTAAAAATCAAGTTGACGCGTTACTCCTGGATTTAAAGAAGGATTTGAAAATTGTGCCTTAAGGCTCCTCACAATAAACTAATTATTTACAACCATGGGAGTAAACGAAAAAAATAGTGAATTGTATAACTTGGCGAATTGGAATTTTCTAACTGACCGCAAACAAACAGTAGTATCAAAAGCATTAGTTCCAACATTGTTAGAGTGATATCCAGCGTCCCGCAAGGATGTGCGATAGGCCCCCAATTGTTGCTCATTTATATAGGTAATCGACATTAACTCAAGATCGAGTAAGTAGTAAAATTAGGTTGTTTGCAGAAGATGTTGTCATCTACCGAGATACTGCTGCAAATGCTGACTAATAAGTTCTCTCATCCGACTTCAAAAACGTTAACTCGTTGTGTGTTGAGTGGAGACCTTTATAAATGCACTGCAATTAATTTCACACGATAGAAGTCACACCATCGCCATATCAATAGAGTGGGAGAGTTAAATATAAAGGAGTCATATACCTGGGAATCGCCTTGACTTCAGACCTGGCTTGGGGTAAACACGAAACATTTTCGGCACTGCATTAAGGAATCTAGGATTTATTAAGCCAATAGTAAAAAGGCTCTGATGGAAATGAGAAAATTATATGTTACTTTGTCAGGGTGAGGCCACATTTCGAATATGCCGCGAGTATTTGGGACCCTGCGCAGAAAGATTGAATTCCTGAAGTTAATAAAATTCAAAGGAAAGCCGCACGCTTTGTGTAAAAATGCTGCGAGCATATGTAGAAAGTGTCACATAATTTTTTAATTTAAAACACCAGTAATTTAATACAGCGAAATTTTGGCATTGTTGATACCTACTATAATAAGATGCCATTATGTGCCTCACCTCAGTCTCCATAGGTGTTTGTTTCCCATTTGCGCCTGTGTTTTCGCAAAATTTTAAAATTTAGGGCTCAGGCGGTAGTGGTAATATCCGATTCCGAAAACCTTTTGCATGCGAGATCCTGATATCAGTACACAACTTTCTCACGGAGGGAAAATTTGATCAGAAATAAAAAACGTTTTTTCGGCCCATACTATAGTATCCCATGAAAAAATATGTTCTGTATCTGAGGTGGAACTGGGGATAATCTAGTCCGTAATGGCAAAATCTAGTCTTTATCTGGTCTGTAACTGGGCTGCAAAGGGGTGGACTCATAAACATGGAGGTATAGGAGGGTGGAACTGGGGTGCATCAGGGTTGTAACTCTTCTGTAATGGCTAATTGTCTTCCTCCACCCCTGTCCACCCCAGTTCCACCTGCTTTGAGATGACCCTCTCAACTGTAACTAGGATGCATTTATGGACATGTAAAAAAATCACCTTTGATGCCCCTATCGTGGATACCGATAATAATCATGTCTGTATCCATCGAATCAATGAGATCTTAATTACTCGGCCTCAAACCGCTACACAAATGCTGGTTTTAACAGTGTTTACGGCTAAACCATTGTTAAAAAACCAACTTAGAGCTTGTGAGAAATATTTTTTGATATATCATTATATCCATGGATGCTTATTAACGTGGTATCATCATGAAATTGCGTAAAATTCGATAGCTTCCACTTCTTCCTTACCCTCCGGATAAACTCATGAGTTAGTGTGCAATCCCTAAGGCAAATTTATAAAACTGAAAAAGCATTTGACCCCTGTACATTACATCATGCTGCCCGGAAGCGGTAGTCCAGTGGTAAGGTGGTAGATTGAGGAGCAGAAGGTACAGCGTACGATACTCTAGCGAGTTAAATATTTATTTTTTAATTTTTAATAGTTTTTTCACGTTTATATCTTTATAAGTTGCGTTTTCATCACCGTAACTCCCGTAACAAATATTTTTTTTCAATAAAGGAGAGTACCCCAGTTCCATCCCAGCTGCCCTGTAACTGGGGTGTAACTTGGGTGGAGTTAGTTTCATTTCATTCCCAGTTACAGAGGTTTTAATACAGACCATTTGCACCCCAGTTTCATCCCAGTTACAGAGCAGAAAATTTCTACCTGGAATTCCTCTATTACATTTACAAATACACGCCCTGCGAAGCGATGGACTTTTACCGTTGGATGGAGCTCCGATTACTCATACCACTTGACCGGCGGGAAATGGTCCTGATGCTGCTCTCGATGACGATGTGACTCTACCTTTTATAGTTCCCCCCCTTTCCCCCACCAAGGCAAGTTTTCGATATCAATCGATGATTAGCTCAAACTTCGATCTATCGAGACATCGATTAATCGAAGTCACCAATAAAGCAGAGATTTGTGGAGGGAGAAGAGGGCTCGCACGTTGCTGAGATGTGGGGAACCGCGATATCAACCAGAGCCAATCAACACTGTTCCCGTGATTTTAATACGGTTGACGCGGCAATTCAAAGAGGGCTCAGTCGAAGACACGACATGCGCGACAATGATTCGAGTTTTGTCTTTTATTTACTCACCAAGTAGTCAAACAGATGGTTGGTTTTTCACCAATAAATGTGTATTTCTCCTCACACCAGGCCTGAATATGGATTCAAGACATTTGACCCGGCGACCGACACGCAAAACTATCCTTGCTTCACTAAAAATAATAATATTTATTCACGGGCTGAAGCCCTTTTACAAAAACAATTGAAATATGTTGCATAGTTTTCCCATGTAGCCATAAGAAATACATCATTAAGATAGGAAACATATAGTATGAAATATAATCCATTAAGGTCATAAAATGAATCATAAGATAGACAAATACATGAGAGGAAAATAATATAAAATTTTAAAATTAATAATAGTTTACAAAGAAAAATATTTAATAATTGTTGATAAAACCGAAAGTAACTCAAAAGATTTGAATGGAAGTTATTCAAATTGGACAGCTCAAACGGTTCATTAACCCTTTCGCTGCAGTCAACCTGCAAATACCTCCCTGCCCCTGTGCGGCGAAAAAGTGAACGGACGGTAGGAATCGCCTTGTTAACGGAACGTAGGAGCTACGTTCACAGCAGTCCACCGGGCAGAATAAACTCTGAGATCTTGAGTGTAGGGAAGGAACTTTGATATTCATTAAGATAACAGATCTGAACATTGGACTAGATTATTTAACAAGGCATACAAGAGCAAGCAATAAACCCAATTTTCTCCTGTTAGATAGTGAATTAAGATTAAGCTAACATAAAAATTCTGCAAATGATCCTTTCTTCCTTTCAATGCCTAATCTAAATGCAATCAGTCTTAAAAATTTATTCTGAACCCCTTCAATAGCTGCCTCATACTTGAAGTACTATGGATTCCATACTAATGAGCAACATTCTAATACAGATCTCACTAAGGTAATATACAGCAATTGGTAACTGAAAATGTTGCTTAAGTCTTTACAATGTCAACATAGGAATCCAAGAGACTTATATGCTTTACTTACCATAGAGTCGATTGCATGTCAAATGTTAGTCGAGTATCAAACAGTATACCTAGGTCCTGTTTACATTGGACCCTCTTTAGAGTGTACCCTGATAACTGGTATTTAAATAAGAGAGTTTCCTTCTACCAAAAGTAAGTATATTACATTTATCTATGTTCAGCTGCAGTGAATTATTCTCACAACCAGGAAGCAAGATAAGTTAAGCACTCCAAGGTCCATAACATCTTCGTCCGAATCAATGGGATGGAAAATATTTAGGTCATCTGCATAGATTAGATGCTTAATCGGATTTAGATAAGCTCCAATATCATTGACAAAAAGTAAGAAAAGAAGGGGTCCCAGGTGGGAACCTTGAGGAAAAATGTAACTAACTCTGCCGTACATAAAAATAATCAAATAGATATTCTTAATGCATTTACGCTGACATTTTATTGACCCTTAAGTGGTACATCTCTTGAATCTTTAATTTTGATGGTATTTAATAGAACATATTTGACTAACTTAATTACCACTTTTTATCTTTTATTAACACATATAATGATCATCAATGAATGAGTGGTCTTCAATTTGAGTTTACTGAATTAATCAACATTTTTTAATATTGAAAGGTCGACAAACAAAACCACTTGTTATTTCAAGGCACTTGTTCACACTTTATTCAATATGATGAAGTTCTGATTTTAGCGGCCTCATTGTATTCTTAATTATGAGTTTCTACTGTGATTATACATGAAAAGGTATGAGAGAGATTTGCTCTCAGTAGACCACAAACATTTGGGACCCAGCCCAGAAAGATCTAAGCAACAATTAAATCAACAATAAAAAGGAAAGCATTTTGTTTTGTTAACAAAAACTGTCAAGAGTGTAAAAAGAGGAAAAACTAATAGGACTGACTTGGGAGCTGCTAGAGATTCAAAGGCTATACATGCTAAACAGCAAAAGTTATCAGAAAAATTCAGATCTCAATAGGGTCTGGTAAGCACAGCAGATATATTGTTTTAATCGCCTCACTACCTACACATGAAGAACATACCAATGTAACAAAACAAGTAAGATTCACTTACCATTTGTGACCAGAAGTGCACAAGTAGATCCAAGCACTACTTCTACCAAAACACACCTCACTTATCCCTATCTTCCAATTAAGCCTTATTATTTCAAAGGTCGCTGACCTTACATGCACACTTCTAGCATTAGATTAGAGAATTGGTGGAGTTCCTCAAGGAGGACCTAGGGCACTTAGACCTAATGGTCCATTGTGCTAACCACCCTATATGTGGTCACCCATAGAGTCCAGTCGCCCTGCTAAAGGATAACATGTCCTCCACGGGGATACCACTGACTTCATCTATTTACACTTCTAGCATGCTAGACTTGCAGGTTAGCGCATAGATGTTGATGAAACACAGTGGATAACTACATCGAGTTTTTCACTTCAGACATCTAAAATGTATATGAATGGATTTGGTTTTCCTCAAGAGATTCTGGAACAAGAGAATTTTCAATCTGCACAATCGATTGCCCTAGTTTCCTCTCAATGGTGTCCATCTACTCAGGCTGAATGGCAGCAGCCTCAATTGTATTATCAAGTCAGGAGAAAAAATAAAATAAAAAAATTTTTAAAATTTAATTATTACAAATGTTTAAAGTGAATACATTATGTGAACACTGATTGAGCAAAGTTTTCACGTAAACCTTTCTTCAGGCATTGTCAATGCTTCAAATATCCACAAGAAAAAAATAATACGTGCACAAAATTTCAAAGTTATCATCATCGCACTCCATATAAGCTTGCAGATAGGGCCGAGCACAGCTAATACCCAATTCTCTATTGAATAAGAGAAAGTAGAATGGTGTATTCCTCTCCACCCTTCTTTGCAACAATAACTAGAAAAATCACTCTGCCTCAACATGACTAGAGGCATTTGAAAGGCACCACAAAAATATTAACCATTAGCTTCTTGGCTAGCAGAAAAATTGCACAACTATGCAAAGTCAGTATGCTCATTGACTTAGGCATAAACGTCAGCAAAGAGATCCACAATGTATCACTACAACAATTCCAAAGTTGAGACAACAATATGATACATAAATCAATTAACAAACATTACAAATTGAAACATGAGAATTAATAATTTCATATCTTGGCATTTCCACAAAATAAAAAAAGAGCTCATTAATGTGCAACATTGCTAACATCATAAGGTATTGCACCTATTACGTAAAAGCAAACAAAAAACTTTAACTGAAGGAGAAACAAATACAATACAGCATCTTCACTCTTTGATATCAACAAAACACGTCACAAAACTTATTGCTTTCCATAACACTTTTATGATGTCAAAGAAATCACTTTCTTGTGCATTTCCTACATCAACAGGAGTATAAACATAGTGCAATTTATCACATCATTAAAAATACACATACAAATTATTCCACTAAACAATTCCTACATTCCCCTATTTGATAGCTATGATGAAAGTAAACCATTTTTTGGCTTCGAGTAACCCTCAACCAGGACTCGACCAGGAAAGACAACTATAGCCAAAGGCTTTCAATGATTGAAACAAAGTCCATAGAAACACATCATTAGGACCAAACTTAACAAGACTATCTCAAAAATATTACAAGAGCTGCACATACCACCAAGAGGCATAAGAATAGCCCTTAAATCCACTAAATTCAGCATGCATTGCCAGTTTGAATCAAGCATGCCTACCTACTGCTTATAATACATTAGGAATGCAACTCAACATTTTATAAACTTAATTGGAAGTACTTCTTCAGTCTTTCAGATTAACTCCATTAAAAGTGGAAGAAATATTTTTATCAGCAGACCACAAATGTTTATAATATAATGTGAACTATGACCAATTTCACTATGATATATGCATTATGATATGCTGAAAAAGTTTATGAGGAATGAAAGATAATCTCATTTGAGGTAGAATGCAAACACTAACCCGAGTTTGCAGACAATGCCTCCCATTTGGATTGCACATGATTCAATCATAATAAGAGCTGCATTCAAGTATCTACCAACATCCGATCAGAATAGTGCACTGAGTGGGGGTTCTCATTGCATCCACAAATTCAACTCTTTGCAGTGAGACCAAGATGGCAACAGCCTGTTGCTTTTTTAAAGGGGGCCCCTGCAAGCTGGTTGCCAATTTGAGTATGGCAGAAAGCCTCATATTTAAAAGACTGACTGTAATCAAAAGATCAGCTTTAAGAGATCGTTTTTGTTAGTGAGAAAATTTGAACACCACCAATATGGATTAAAACAAGCCATATAATAGAAATGCAAACACAAAATCTACAACCGATTCCATTTCTCAAAACTAAGAGTAGAATCTTGAGGGATCCTTCAATTAGTGAAGCCTTGGGCCAACATTTTTTACGCCTTACACTTAAGACATTAGGAGCACAAATACACAGTAAATACTGTCAAAGTTCCATTAAAGTCAAAGTCAGAAAGGTGGGAGGGGTTGGCACAAAATAAAGTAAAAGTTCCAAAATAAAGTCAAAAGTTCCATTAATCAGAAAGGTGGGAGGGGTTGGCTCAAATATTCAAATCCTAAAGGTCTTAAATACAGTGGACCAAGAGCCCATAAACACACTTGGATATCCAGCTTTCTATCTCAGTATATTAGGCCGTCAATAACATGGTCAAAAAAATGACAAGCATTAGAATGAAGCATTTTAAGTAACTTAAAGACCAAAGTTCAAGAGAGATTAAAACTTATTTTCAGATCACATTTTTATAAAAAGATAACAAATCATTTAACTCTACAATAAAATACTTGAAAAGTGTATCTTGGTATGCTTCTGTCAATCAACCATCTGAAAAGAAAGACTATGAGACTAGTGACTAACACATTCTCACAGAACCCAAGTGGAAAAAAATTAAGCTTGAGTTACAGCGAGTCTTTCTGGCTACTGTCGAAATAAATAAAAGATGTGAAGTTGGAAATTCTAATAATAATATATAGAAAAGCAACTAAATAAAAAAATTGTACTTGAAATATTGAATTCATAAAATACTATTTATAAGATTTAAGAATATTCAGGCATGAATATATAATACTTGTGAATTAGGCACTCATTCCATCAAGAATGTTTGTTTTAAATTCATAACATTCAGACCCCCACAAGAAGTATAATATTTCAAATGAGATGCATTGGCAGTAGAGGTGTGGTCATAGTTCACCAATTTCTTTCCTAATTTGGACATACATAGTCTATAGCCATTGGATTCTTCAGGGACTATGGCAAAAAGTCTTGCAAGGCTGCCCCCAATGAATGACAAATACATATAAACCATTACACTTTTGGCTGCAGCCATTCAAGTTTAATCAATTTTATAGGAACACACAGCTTTCCCCATACCATGTTTGGAGAAGGCACTAAGTCACTAACGACAAAGTGAGATGTCCTCTGTACTGAGAAGTATCATCAGTCGCAATCACTTATATCATTCACAGCTTTTTTGGCATCATCGTTGATGCTTGCAGATGTCCATTTCCACTGAAATTAGAAATTGACAACAGAGATCATTTGCCTATTTCAAAAATTCATGAGCATTAATTCACATATGTATCAGTGGCGGATACATATGGGGGGCGCGCGCCCCCCCCTTGCGGGGCCGCCCGCATTGCCGCCCCCGCCAGTCAGCCCGCACACTATTCGTTCATGTCTTTCGTCAGTCGACTCTGAGTCAAGTTATCAAGTAGTTGTACTTTCTTATGTAGCACGCGCGCACGTCCGTGTCATCGTATTTTAAACATTTCTGTCTGGCACATAGATAGCTAACCTACGAGAAAATTCGCGGCCATTCTAGTGATCTCGATACGTTATTCTGTCTGGCATTTGTTCGAGAAAAGTCGCGAATATTCTACTGTTTGTATTTTTTCACGCTTCTTAAAAGTCTGGAAGCGAACATTCTGGCACCGAATGTTCTCGAAACAACCGTGCTACATATATAAGGGAAGCAGAGTCGCTGCCAGGCGGTCAGTTTGAAAGCTACAATCGTTGCGATAACTTGCGCCCCCCCTTGAGTTTTTTCTGTATCCGCCACTGATATGTATTCCTGTTTGCATGCCTAAAAGCATCTCCCACTGTAAATGAGCAGCAATTCATTTAATTCTGAGGTAGACTTTTATCGATTACTAGCAATAAGGAACATATTTGTATGAAGAACAAAAACAAGGAGTATGCACAAAGATTCAATAAGTGATTGCACATCCATGACATACAGAACACTGGGAGCAGCCACAAGAAATTGCCTGACTTCATTAAAAAAATCATTCACTACAAAATTCATTAAAACTAATCCTTCTCATAACCTAGTCCTCCGAATTCTAACATCAACATTATAGGTTTCTTAAAATGGTTTATTTTGACTCAAGGGTTTTCGGGTTCTTCCCGCATTCCTTGTGGACAACAGTTTCGCCAGAATTACAGTCGGCATCTTCAGATCCAAAGTAGGTTTGCAGTTTTTTTGTCGCCACATATAGGGCTCTTGGCCCACATCATTTCTAAGGATTGGGCTAGTCTGGAGTGCTCTGATTGGCTGTAGAGTCTCTTAGTCTTTGATTGTTGAAAAGTCGCTGTGACCATCTTCTCTGTTAAAGTTATCAGGAGTCTTAATGGTTTCTCGTAATTCTGGCAAAATGGTTGTCCACGATGTTGAACAAACATGGGAAGAATCTGAAAACCCTCAAGTCAACATATAATCAATGCAGTCGCCTTCATAGCAACGGTTTATTTTGTAATAAATTCCTATTCTTATATTAACGGATGTATTACGAAGGCTCAAAACTGCAAAATAAGATGAATCCTTTTAATTACATTTCTTGATATGATTGGTTTAACAGTAAAGTATTAGAAAATTTTACATGAAATAGAAGGTGAGCAAGAGGACACAAAATGAATTAACCAGTTCTGTTCAATAAGAATTTTAGATCAATTACTTACCAACCATTAGACTGCTTGGGCTTGATTTTCCCCTGAAGATTGATTTTGATCCCCTGGAGATTGAATAACCCTTGATTTTCCCTGGAGACTGGCTCCGTATACCCATTTTCATAAGGTCCACTATACAAGTCTTCAGCTTCAGGAATATAAAACTCATGTTGCCTTGATAAAGGAACTACAAACAATATCTCTGACGGACCATATATTTCAATGACAGGGTGAGCACAGAGATTTCTAGCCTGAAAAAAAGCAGCATTTGTTAAAAAAATGAAAAGTATTCATCAAAATCAAGAGAGCTTATGCAAATAAATCCATAGAAAAATTTTTTTACAGTACACTGATAAAGACTATGCAAACCAAACCCTCTGAAACTATCCAAAGCAAAGATAAAGAAATCAAAACCACCCTTCACATGCTCAGTAAGAAATCTCAAATGTTGCTCCAGGTTAATGGACATGTAGGACATAAATGATGGTTTCGAGGAACTGCTTGGGTCACAAAATGACCTTCAAGAGAACAACATTAGGTAAAAACTTGAGTGCATACATATAAACAAAGCATTGCTTGCCTAGAATGATTGGTTTCATTACAAACACAAATTTGAATCCCTAAGTGATTCTAGGATTATCACCGACTTAAACAGGATGACAGCATAGTGAGAGGGAGATAGGGTTGGTGAGGCAGCTGATTGTACTGGCTTCCTAACCCTAGGCCCCCTTCAAGTATAGACCTCTGTCCATTTAATGGAATGTTTTACTTCCAACCCCTGGGCACTTCCCATCAAAACACTGGCTGTCTCTCAACTCTTCTTCCTCTCCCTGAATAATCCTAACCTCACCAACCTACACGCATTCTCCTGGGTGTAAATGACCATCGTTGTCTGTCAAGTCCCCAAAATAAACAACCAACATAGCAAGAAGAGTGAAGAGCTTAATGTAAAAGCGACCAGTATTTAATGGTCTTTTGCGTAGCTAGCATGAGACAAAATATGCGACCAGACAAAAATGGAATGAAAATGAGAAAATAAACGTTGATGAGCTCGTACTAGTACAATAGCTAGTATGATAGCTAGTGTGATATACTCACTAGTATGATAGCTTTCCAGTATTGTGTGACATAGAACCAGCATGCTAGCAAACAACCATAATCACTATCATAGGGCTGGCTGAGCTACTCGATTTCATAATTGATGCAGTACTAGTTAGCTACAAGCTCCCAGTAGGACCTAGTAGCCTTCCACCAATCACCTTAGGTTTTGCACATGCCGTGCAATATTCACTTTCTGAAATCAGTGCCATCTATACCTCCTTTCGCCTATCAGTAATTTTCAGGCTACAAAATGAAGAACAAATAAAAATGCCCCCACTGCGGTTTTGGTCGCCTGCTGTTATTGATTGATTACTTTAAATATTTAAGAAGACATGTGTTAAGATGTAAATGAATATACCATTTGCCTGCCAGTGCAAGTTAAACAATCATATGAAACCTTCTAGGTCGGCACCAACTGTACTGGATTCAGTCCTCAATATCTAGGACCACCTAGTATACTAAGGCCATGCGATGGAAGGTCGTGTGAAATGGGCTTAGGAGTATGTGGTTTAGATTAATGCTCCAGGGTTAAAATCTCCACACAGCTGAGGAAGTGAAATTCATAATTAAGGTAAACAAGTGTTTAGCAGTGGTTGAGAAAGTTAGAAAGGAATGATTCTAATACATACCAAAGTAGTACTTGGAATAAGAGTGAGTGAGAGAATGAAACACAATGCATGGTGGTGCAAAGTAAAAATTGCCATTACAGAAAAGAAAGAGGCTTGTATAATGATGACCGAAACTAAGGGAGAGGAAAAATAGCAAACTTACATAGAGAAAATTAATAGAAATGCTAACAAATGAATTAATGTGGTACCAATTGAGAAAATATGTACATGATTTTGGAGTACATTTCAAAAACGTATGGGCACAAAAATGCAAGGTAAAGATTTTTAAACAAAGTGAAAGATATTGAGACCATTTTAAATATTTCCACAAAGCCACAGGGAACGAAAGTGATGCGCATGAATTAGAACACCACAACGATAATATAAACCTAGAGATCAGAGAAAAAGATTTTTTACTGCCAGGAGAAAAATTTCAAGGCCAAGTGAAATGCTGAAGAGTGGGAATAAGGTACTTATGGCTTATGTACATGAATTGAAATTACTGCACAAACTTTTGTCCTAATGTGACTGAAGATTGTGATTATAGCACCTCTGTGTTTAACATGTGTAAAGAAAGACTTCAACATGTGTGAAGCAATTTGCCTACAAAAAATGAAGTATTCCATAAAATATCAATCGAAAGAGTAGGAAAGATGACACTGGAACAAATTTGGGGATAGCACAGCGGGTCTGCTCAGGAGAAGATTCACTGAATAGCATTTTGACGATATCAAGTCTTTGAAAACTGCACGAATGTGCAAAAAACTTATCTCCCATTGAAAAGGGGGATGAGTTCAGATATATCAGCATATCTTTGTCAGTACTGTGATCATGAATGACACAAGGGAAAATAATTACATGAATTTCTGAGTTGGACATTGCAGCCCTGTAACTTCAGAGCTATTATCTGAATGGTAAATGCTGAGTGCGGCCAGGATTATATCCTCAATGCCACATGAAGTTGGATTAACTTCTTCTGGAAAATTAATTAAACTCCAGCGCAAAAAAGTTTAACTCCTCCCCCCATTATTAAATGACAACAAAACCTGGGTATGTCAGGATAAGCATAAGAGTAGGCTGAATGCAGTGGAAATTATGAGAAGTCTTTGTGGCCACATTAGGATGGATAGGGTTAGGGATGAGTGGGAGATGAAAGAATGTGGGCTGGATGCTAGAAGAGTAATGGACATACTAAAGTCGTGAGCATTGTTGGTTTGGCTATGCCGAGAGAATAGAGTCAAATAAAGAAACAGATACCTCTATGATAGAGGAGTGAATGGTGTGTGAGGAAGTGGTGGATTGCGAATGCAGTGGCGTACGGATTGGGGGGGGGGAGGTTTAGGGTTTAAACCTCCCCCAAAAACATGTTTACCTGAATTTGTTTTCGTTCGTTTACCTGAACTAGCGCTTAGAATTTTGCTTATTAGACTGAAATATATAGTTGAATTGTCTTCACAAAAAGAGAATGTTAATTAAATTACTGTTTTAGTGAATAATACTCTAAATATCATTTTATGATGATGCACATAAATATTAATGAAACCCCCCCCCCAGAAGTCAATCCCACGTACGCCACTGTGCGAATGTCATGCGTGAATGTGGTGGATGAGACTCTAAAGAGGAGGAATATTAGGAGTCTTTCAAGGTCGTATTACATGAGGCACTTAAATGCACAATTTGATGTGCAGAAATTGTGAGAACCCGAGCACGGCATTAGAGCAGGGGCTATTTTCCCACCTCTCATTTATGCATTTGCGCATGCATTCTTGCAATTCAAACCTTTACACAATGCAATTTTCAACGCACATCCATACATACTTCAGATTGTGCAATCAAGTGCCACAGGTAAAACGGCCTTAAGAATAGGAGAACTTGTACCAATCAATGCATGAGTGCAAGAGAAGCAACAGCGGTTTCTAAGGAGAGGGCTTTACGGAGGAAATTGTTAAAAGGGAGCCTGTTTTCTAGGGCTAACAGCAATAACTAAATTCTTTGACTCGGCCTACCCCAAAAGGGCATGGAGTTATGGGCATGTATGTTATAGTCCAACTCCTGTGGTTTCAGTAACATGTTCCAGTAACTGTTATAAAAAAATGAACTTTGTTATACTCGAGTTCTTTCACTAGTTTTTCATGAATCAGGTGGTTTTCTCTGGATTTAGTACACCTCATGGAACAAATAAGTCTTGATTCAGGCCCCACATGCAGGAAGCATAATCTACGTGGGGTATGACAAAATAAGGACATTATTCTTTCATTATTACATGGAATGTCCCACTACACATTTCACAAATACTAGTTTCACCAATGCAGAACTGGGTATAATACAAATGTGCTTTCCCTGAGGTGAAAAGAAAGCGACGGTCACTAACAAGGCTTAAAGGAAGCCAGCAATGCATACTTCACAAAATCCAAGATGGCATAATGTCCATTCTTCCTTTATAGAGCAGCGGTTCTCAACTTGTGGGTTGCGACCTCTTTGGGGGTCACCGAAGACCATCAGCAAACACATATTTCTGATGGTTTCCATATTTCCAGGGGTCACCACAACATGAGGTCACCACAACTGTATTAAAGGGTCGCGGAATTATGAAGGTTGAGAACCACTGCTCTACAGGATATATTTGAGTACAAGATGTTTTAAGATCTCAGCTTTTGAACCCATTTAGGGCACCATATGCAGATGCTAATTAACAAGTATTTTGCGATTTCTATTTCTCATATTCTCCTAGAAAATTAGTTTTAGCAGAAAAATTGCTGCTTTGCCCGATTTTGAGATCATATGCCTTATGCATAGGACTAGCAAAATGAACAGAGGGGCACCAGATACTGATTATATAATTTGAGAATTAGCCAAACAATAACTGTTACCAACAAAAATCAAAAACCATCAGTCAGCTTACATATTTCTACACCAGCCAAAGCCCCTACTGAAGGGACTTCACCTATGGCCAACATGCAACTGTTCGTAATTCATGAATAGGAAGGTATGTGTGCAGACACACCAAAACACTCAAGAGGGACTATAGCCAGAAAATAGTTTCAGGGGGATATTCCTCCAACTGGGAGAGTCAACAGTCAAACATTATACATTTCTGATGCGAGTGAGACATTAGTCTTTGAGTATTTGAACATTATGATCAGCCATTATTTCGGAGTTATGATTATAACAGTAAAATGTATCTCTTATGCAGTCACAGAAGTTCAATATTGTAACTAGAACTTGCGACGCATAAACCATACTCATCGCCTACCCAAGGGTCGTACCTAATCTCAGCAAAAAAAAAGTGATAAGTGTGGTGCTTGTAGGCCCTTCTGGAGAATTTTGTATCATTACCTACATCACAACAAAGCTCACTTTCCGGGAAGCCATACATTTACTACACCGTAGGTTAATAACTTCATTAAATCACCATTCAGAGACTTTACAACAGTAATTGCTCTCCTGGATATCACAATTGTAGAATACCAAGGGCAATTCAAAGCCTATGGCTACTCTAGAAGCATAAGATTTGGACAGAAGTCACGATTCTTAGCTCCAACAGAGCCTAAAGTATACTCGGCATGTGATGACAGTATGCGACCAGTTGATTTCCACAGCAATTTGTGAATAGAATAATGCATAATTAGAAACGATGGCAATTATATCACTACAAGCAGATGATCACTGGTGAATACTTACTGCAATATAGGCTGCTATTTTTGGATAAATTCTTGACGCAGCAAATAATAACGAAAGTGAGTTCCTGAAGGGAAAGGAACCAGTTACCGCGTATTGAATTTCAGGAAATGTAAAATACCGATACCCATATGAGTCCAAGTATGATTTCATTTTTTCATCAGGCGGAATGCCTTCTTGGTTTAAAACAGAGCCAATTGCAAAACATAATGGAGACATCGATTCCTTGACAATGAAAATAAGATCAAATATTAGTTCATCTGAGTCTACTAACATTTATTCATGAACTCTGAACTACAGACGAGCAACTCTTGAAATGACACTCTTCATACCTTCTTATTGCCATAAAATATCCCAATACGGGGGAAATTGGGCAAAACACAACGAGTTTCCAAGAACAACCGACTTGCTGTTGTGTACGAACCACGCGAGAATCTATACGCTATTGTCAACTTGGCGAAAGGAGTTCTAGATGTACTTATGCGAACTTCGGTCATTAAACCATAATGAAAACAAAACAAAACAGCTGCCACGCATAATAAACATAAAATTATCACAAAAACGTGGACATCAAAGGCGTTCAATATTTTGAAGTTTAGCATCATGTGCCGGCAAATTAAACGGGTGATGACAACCTCCCCTCACTTGTTTTCGTAAGCATTCCAGAGCTCAGCAAGGGGGCAAGGGAGAGGCGAGGGCTGCCCTTCAGAGATGGTACATACTTCGCCCGCATCCCAGCATCAAGGCAAATCCTACATATGTGGCGCTAGCTGAGGTGTACCCTGAGAGCGTGATGTGAGCGGCAGATTTGCATTGATGTTTTCCAATAGTCATGGAAGTTTACCGCAAATAAGGCTTCATCCCTGGATACTATATATTTTACGAGGTCAAAAGGTCACACGTCACCGAAAACGTAAGCTGAAACTGCTAGCAATCAACTATTTTCAGCAATATTTGCCAAAAAATAATCATGGGTGTAATATGATGCAGCACAAAATATTTCTTGCCACGAAGGTCGCAAAGACTTTTTGGGTACCTACTGAGCGTACTGAGGGTTGCTCTCGAATCAACAAACGGGTAGTTAAGTATTAGAGCAATTATGGCGTTGCAAAAAATCTACCGCCTTGACATTAAAATACTGTTTACGAAAACTCCAGCAAATAGTATATGAGACCTGGTATAATAATTATGCGACATAACGTTCACCTGCAACTTTCGTAATTTTTACCATTTTAGGGATGTGTTTCATAACTATATGTCGCATGACTGTTATACTTTTCAGTTTTCACAATTGATTCATTAGTTGTCAGCCGGTTTCATCGCAAAGGCGATATCATCATGGAACCGGTCAACCACTAACAAATCACAAGTGAAAATAACAAATTTACAGGCAATAACATTGTATTCTTGGTAACAGGAGTGAAATTTCCGTTTTTTTGGAACTACCTGCTTCTGGGCTTTAAAATGCCAACGTTTCTTCTCCTCGGCCGAGACATCCTCAGGGCCAATAAATGTTGCCCTAATTGCTCATCCAACTTTATATTCTTAGTATGTGAGTGGGAAGGGGGTGAGTGTGGGTGCAGAAAACTCTGGATTTTATTTTTCCTTCTTGAAAGTACTGGCTGCCACGATTCACTAATATTTTGCCACCTGTCTCTGTTGAAGTTATTATTATGTTTTTGTCATATACCTACCAAGGCCTACCCAAAGGCTTATATTTCGCGAGGATTGTAAGATTCTTGACGTCACTATCGTGGCCTTGGTTGGTATGTTCGGCGACCAATGTTTTTCTTGGTGGCTCAATCCCTAAAGGCAGAACAGTCCTTAACGGACAAGGACCGTGGAATTTTAAATCACTTTATATTTAAAAAGTGGATCTAACGATTCACTAGTTATCATGAAGTTTTGCAAAGTTGACCCCGGTGATATCGAGTTCACTATGCTACATATTGCACATGCCTTACCGAGCTGATCCGAATAATTCTTGCGCCTGCCTCATTGAGTCACTCACGGAGGGAAGTATGGGTTGGTTCGCATTTCTTTCCGGGCGTGCCTGCAACATTTTTAAAACAAAATTTCCTACGTTGCAGCTAGTGCATACATCGTTGCGATTATCAACAGTTTTTAACATAAAAGCATGTCTTAGTATATTTAAACTATCTACTGTTGCTGAAAATATAACGTGCAAAGAATCAGACAATGCCCAACATAGAAATAAAGGGATAAAAAGCGGAGTTAATTTTAAAAGCGAAAGGAGCTAGGTATTATATGTTATGTCTGCGATTAGTTGATTGCTTAGGCAACTTGAAACATATCTAATTTCTTATCCTGTGAGTCAATATTAAAATAATGGAGCCTTAAGCTGTTTGTTGGGCCCCATTCTTGTGAGTTAGAAACTTAATAGGCAGGGGTCATGGTAGGAAACGGAATTATGAGATCAGTTCTGAAATACTTCATTAACGTTTTTTTTATTAAACGTTGATAGGATTTACCCCGCACTTACGACTTTTTGAGTTCACAAGAAGGATAATGTGTGTATATTTAATGATGAAATTATAAGAGAAAAGTTCTCCTTTAGGATATCGAGGCCGCACATGTAGTATACAGCAAGTATCTGAGGTACCTACAACGGAGAAAAGTCAATTAAGGAAGTGGATAAAGCTCAAATTCAAGATGCTGATTCTTCTTAAGATGAACCTCCAGATTTGTAAAATATTGCAATGAAAAGCAAATAAGAGAAGCTGGATTATCGGATAACCAATAATGGGAGTCCTTCCCAAAACGGAGAATGCGAGGGGAATAAGTATTGTAGAATGCCACCGCGGAGAGCCAGGCTTAAGTCCGGCACTGACGAGATTACTGCACTGGGTCACTCTTTAACGGATGAAATCACTCAAGTATAATGAGGGCCGATGCAGAATATGAGGGGGATGATTTTCTTAAGTAAGTTGGTGGTCACCCTTGCGATCGTCCTCATCCATTCCTTCCCTTGGATCACAACTTCGTAAACAGTGAACCTATACAGTACATCGCAGCAGGTCCACTGGGGCACTTGAGTAGTTGCACAGTATATGAAGTTCAAGAAGGACCGAGTATCATAACAAATCATTGCCTATATACTTATGTTGGTCATAGAACGAGTACAAGCGCAAAGCAGGGAAAGATGAGGGAGAAGGCCACGAGAAATGATAGATTTACATTTTTCTTTTTCCTTCGCACAATTTGGACCACGACAGAACCACGGCAAAAAACAATAATTTAAGCATAGCATAACTACGTATTCATAAAAAATTTTTAAATCAAGAACTCTGAAGCTCTTGTTTTTTTTCACCTGGGCGGGGCCGATTTTGGCGTCTCAATATTTGGCCGAATTTGGCGTCTCTCTCACCTTTCCCAGGCGAAACTCTTACCGGGAAGAACCGGGTAATCGCCCGGACCTCTGCCCACTAGAAAACAAGAATGGTTGGTTTTCCTAATACCCCCAACCACACGCCCTAATGACGACTGGGGGGACACAGGTTGTGTCCCGCCAGACACCATCTACGTTATGTTACGCAACGTAGATGTATTGTATATCGACACAGTGCCCTTTTGGTTTTGATTCTAAATCAGGTACATATTTACTAAATAAAATGCCACTTATGGTAGCGAAACGTTGTAAAGTTACATCAACACAGTTCAACAGTGAAATGAATTGGGTTGTAAATAACTTGCCGTTCAAGAGTTCAAGTTTCCAAAAAATTATGAAAGACGATTTTTTGTGAGATATCTCGAAAGATATCCTGTATCGGAAATCAAACCGTTGGCATATTATGGCTTTCCAAACCAAAGCGCAGTCTTCAAGTTATCTAGGATTCCTAATTTGCATGGCAATCTACGTTTATACTAAAAAACGGTCCATGAAGGATGGAAATCTTAATTATAAAGAGTGCTTGTTTCAAAATAGTGCTCCGTGCAAGAGGTTTAGTTGGGAATTCTTCAAGAAAACGTGTAAGCGAATAAGTTAAAACGGAAACTAGGAGCCAAATGGGGTTGGTGTGAAGGATTTAATACGGATTTTTTCCATCCCCAAGGTCCACGTTTGAATCCAGGAAGTGGTGAATATATTTGTTTCAGTGAAATTTCGATTCCTACTTGAGTACTGTGTGGAGAGAACTTTCAGAACAGTAGTCCGTCCGTCGGATAGGACGTGAAACTGTGGTCTCCTCGTCGCCTTTCGTTGAAAGTAGGGTAAATCCGAGACTGCGTTTCTTTCTCCTTTTCCCAAAAAATACTTCCCAGAGTACATACTCACCCGTCATCAAATGACTGTCGGTTACCTCCCTCATAACACCAAACCAAAAAGCCAGCATTTTTGCGGACAAGTCGTAGATACCACCACTTCCCACAAGTTTTTCATAGCTTCGATGGTCATATCTCCCATAGAAGTAAACTCATTTCAATGATTCATATTGAAACAATCACTTGGAATAAATCCACACTTTAATAATAAAACCGACCCAGGTTTCGGCAACTCAGTGTCATTTTCAAGGTACAGGATCGTGTGGTGGCCGAGTATATATACGTTATAGGGTGGAAGGGGGAGGGAGGTAAAGGGAGTAGGAGTGGGGGATGGAGGTGCAAGGCTGGGAGTGGGGGGGGGTGGTTAGGGTAATCTAGAGGCTCTCTATTAGCAGGCCGGATTACCCTAGAGGCCCTCCTAATAGAGGGCCTCTGGAGTAATCCGGCCTTCTATCTATTAGGAGGGCCTCTAGGGTAATCCGGGGAAATTGAAAAAAAAGAAGCGGGAATGTTGAGTCATTCTGGGGTTCTTTTTGTGGAGGAGTGAGAACAACAAGGTGAAGGACGATTGTTGGTGACTACAAGGGCAGAAGGTCGAAGGTTCAAAGTTAGCGGAGATCCAGTCCTGCTGTGTCCGGCGGTCTACACCAGGGGTCTCCAAACTACGGCCCGCGGGCCGGATGCGGCCCGCGAGGCCCACTCATCCGGCCCGTGGAGACATTTTTGTCTACGGAAAAAAATACTGAAATTTTCGAGTATCCTGCCAAGATTAGCCGCCGCTTACGTGGACGTTACCTATGTTTTTACCGAATTAAAATAGAGGCGAGCAGTAGTGCGTTATGTTTTCCTACCGATCACTACAATGCAAAACCTAATTCGCTGCTTACTTTTTCTACTTCCGTACACAGCCAATGGATGATATAATGCCATCTAGTAGCGAACTTTTTAAATGGTTTGCTGCTTGTTCAATGTGTTATTAAATACTAACAGAATAAAATAATATTAAATAAATAATTATAAACAACATCCATGTTTTGATTCTTTTTTATTTGGACTTCGAGTCCCCCCCCCCGTCTGCCCCCGAACTGCTGTTTGATAGTTAATGCGGCCCTCGGGCTGAAAAGTTTGGAGACCCCTGATCTAGCCACTCAGAGCGCACGCGTGGCTTTAATTTTACGGTATTTAAACGATAATACTTCGCGAGGAGTGGAAATGTTGCGGGTAGGGACGGCGAAAATGATTGTGTGATCGGCGAAATGATGGCTTGAGCTGTCTTTTTCGCAGTACCTGAAAAGATATCATTTAAATGATCCCTGAACGCATGCGTAGTAAATAATAGTGAGATTAAGGCTTAAGGGCCCGGACTTCAGTCGCAGTTTTACGGGAAACCTACTTCTCTCAAGTAACCGGGCTAAGTAGACCTTTAGGGCACACTGCCTTGATATGGACACACAAGATGAAATATGAGGGAAATATCAACATTTAATTTATGAATGAAAACAGTATTATTTTTTAGATAGGTACCCAAATATTTTCCTTGATTTTCCCAAAAATTTAGATAAAAAATATTTTAATCAAAGGCAGTGAGAATCAGGGTGGCCTCCAATCTCATGTCAGGTGGAAGGATAATCGGAATATGAGGGAAGATAGATAGTGAAAAATTCCACAAAAAAAATTTGGAATGCTGTTAAAATACACTACGATTTATAAAAGGTAGTTTGAATAAAAAAAAAGTGGAAAAATAAAAGTTTAGATGATTTTCTTGGAATAACCTTACCTGATATTATATTTATAGTAATTCTTAATTCCTATATTATGTGAATGCAAACTGATAAATAAATTTATATTTCTGTGGGTGTGCATATTGCATTGTAAAAACAGTCAAAATAAGGGCATCGAAATAAGTCCAGAAGCGCAAAATGTATGAAGTAAGAATGAAATAACCAGCCTCAAAAACTTCTTTCCCGGATAAGGGTAAATGAGTTCTTGAAAGAAATCCCCTAATGGCCTAATCCCTCCCTCTTTCTCATCACACCCTACAGGCAGGAATTGGGTTGCTTCACAGTAAAGGAGCGTAGGCATTACTTTGCCGCCTGCCTCATGTATAAAATACTAAAAACTGGGCTACCCAAGTACTTAGCTAGCTATTTCTCTGTTTATCACAGCACCAGACCTTTGAGGGGTGAGATCCCGCCCCTGGCGATACCTCGCTGCTCCACGGAGACGCTTCGTAACTCCTTCCACATTAGCTCATCTTACTTATGGAATACACTACCATCTCATGTGAGAAACGCTCCCTCACTTAGAACATTCAAGACTCGATTGCGATTACAAATTAATACCATAGAGGGCGAACCCTAAATTCTGTCTACAAAAAAACTATGTATTTTATGTACTTATTTATTATGTACTTTGTATTTTATTTATTCATTACCTGATATAACTACCCAAACATTTATTGTACAATATAATGTACGAAAATAAAAAGTATCCATCTATCTCTCTACCCATTGTCAAAAATAGGTGCAAGTCATGTCTGTACACAATTGTCCCTCGCGCGGTTCTTGCCTTCTCGAGGAATCCCTTTTGTCCTTACATAATACAACAGCGGTCAAGATGGAACACTAATAGACCTTGCGAGGTAGTATAGACAAAAATATGCTGCTGATTATCTCAAACTCCTCCCAGCATGACGCATTGTTCGTATTTCCATAAACTTTACATCATCCAATTACTATGGACCCCTAATTGAAATATGTTATCGGTCACCTTTAGTCTTGAGCACGTCGTTTGGTGCTGCCCGCCTCTCGCTCCGCGTGCACCATCCAGACGGCGCTCACGTTGACACGGGCGGTGGCTCGGGGGAGACGGGGCTCTCGCCGGGAGAAACGAGACTGAGCCGGGAAACCCTCTCGCTCCTATACCTCACTATTGAAACTCTCGCGCTCTACCGACCCTCATGCTGATCTCCATCACTTCCCCTCGTCTCCCGCTCCCTCTATATCAACATTTCCCTTCTATCGCAGCCTCATCAAGAGCTCAACACGCCCGCGTTCCAATTGCCCTGCCTCCTACCGATATCCGTCGCCAATTTCCCTCTCCCCGCACTCCCTCCACCCACCCTATTCTCCATTTATTTACAAGATCTTCCTCAAGAAAGCAAATATTGCAAGTACGTGTTCTATTTACAAATCTATTTTCACTTTCCCCTTCAAGAATTAGCCAATACGATTCCAAACATACACTTGAATTTTGCTGCCATTGTTGGCTGGGCAAACGGAAATTCTCTCTTACTGAATGCTTCTAAAACTAAGGTAATCATAATTGGTAATCCACGATTAGTAAATCGACTTGATCTTGATAATATCCCTCGCATCATCATTGATAGCGTCCCTATTCTCTATTCCGGAAATGTCCGTAACCTAGGTTTACAAATGAATACCAATTTAAAATGGAATGATCACGTACACTATGTTTCTGATTAGATTAACACGATATTATACCAAATTAAAACTCACAAAAATGTTCTTCCAATGATATTATAAATTGCAACGGCTGCAAAACTCATTGTTAAGATTTGTATTTTCTTTGCGCCGTGATGACCATATTTCTCCTTAGAGGACTAAACTACAATGGTTAAAAATTAAAAATAGACACAGATACCTTTTGGGTAGCTTCATATATCAGCATGCAGCTATCAATGTAAAGATAGTTTGTATTTGTTTGATGCATTTAAGATGTTACCTTTGTCAATATATATATATGTTATACAAAAGGAGTAGCGCTTCATTGCTATATTGCCCTGCTAATCGCACTATAACTTTCAACAAATCATTTGTAGTACAATCTACACTTTTGTGGGACTCATTATCAACTGAAATAAAAAATATAAACACTATCCAAAACTTCAAGGATACATTTTATAATTTCTTGCTGCAACATTAATGCCATAATTCTATGTTTGTTTTTTTTCTCATTGCGATTTTATTTGTTCTGTATTTTAATACTTAATTTTATTAATCTTTATTTCTTATTCAACTTTATTAATCACTGTAAGAAGTGATTTGTAAAGTACACCATCGAAGGAATTTTTTTTTTAATTTTTGCTCAAAGGGCTTTGTACCCAGAGGAATTTGATAAATATATTACCCCCCCAACGCGCTACCTTTACCCTTCCTAAAATCATCTCATCTACACTAATCCGCTTTCCTAGAAGACCAACTTTCGGAGCAATCCGAATTCACACTCCACGTTCACGACCCGACTCTCATATTTTCTTCACCTTGAGTTATCCCCATCTTCGAGCTCTTTCTCCTAGCGGGTAATCGTTTGGCAAGTGCAACCGTTCCCCAGGCCTTGCCAATAAATCTACCTTCCCGCTTTCTCACCGAGTTGCGTAAACTGCTCTATCTGCTCTAATGTATGCTCTACAACCTTAATATTTATCCTCAAGCTCTTTTTTTTCATTATCTCATCTCGTATGCTTTCCTGTGTTTAATTTACGCCCGATACTTCCCCATGAAAGAAAAACCGTTTACAAACTGTTATAAATCTAGTTTGATTTTGGTTTGAAGCTGACTTCCACTGTTTTCCAACAAAAATAATTCAGGAAGTGATTAGAATTAGGGATCCGCGGTATATAAAAATATACCGAAACATCTGAATCCGATATTTTTAAAATATACCGATTAGCCGATATGTATATTGTTAAAAATATACCGGTGTACCGGTATATCGGTACCTTTTATATAAGATATAATTGTGCTACTATTTTTGCTTGCATTTGCAATCTACTTGTACCTACTTACCTACTATATTTCGCTAAGCGTATTTAGTTCTCAGAATAATAGAAAGCGCAATAGAATCGTGTAAGCTATTAAAGATATTGAGGAAACGAGCAATAAATAGGTAATTTAAATTTTTTATAAAAATATATATTGATTGGAGAATATTTCCGAGGAAAATTTTTTCAATATTTTGTTCGATTCATTGTGGTTTCCAGTCCAAAAATATGCGGAATAAATGCCCAACTGGTTTCTTATAAACATGCTTTTATCAGATCTGTACCATTTTTAAAAGATATTCTCTCTGATAATTTCCAAATACTATTTTCATCATTCTCAGTTAAGGTATAGCTCCATGCGCGATAGCTTCTATAAAAAAACACAAAAGTAGGCTAAGGAATAAGCCTAAAACAACTTCATCATCGTATTATGACAGATTATGAATATATTAGATGTTATCAAGGTAAAGACATACAGTGCACATGTCTCAACAAAGTATTCGGAATTAAAATATGCCATGCATTGAAACAATATTTACAGGAGTGTGGTTATGGCTTAACACATTCCTAGCTTGGCTGATGATGTAGTGACAAGGCAAATGCGACTGATCTCAAATGGCAATCGTGGAAACCAATATTTTTTTCTAATTGGTCCCAAAAACACCAGCTAGTTAATATGATCACCAGTCAATCTGCTCCGATCATCAGATGCAACATAGTTGACCAATGAGACGGTGCGCTAAGATGGTACTAAGGATCCCAGAACAACCACTCCGGCTAAAGCTGGGAAAGTAGTTCTACTGTTTTGCCAAAACTTCAGAGGGTTCATTGCTTTGAGTGGTAACGCCTGGCTGAGAGATATTGCAGCTCCTTCGGGATCGAATGTGACGTGCTATATTCGCTCTCGTCCTATTATCCGAGCTATTTCATATTGATTCGCCGAAATGGTTGTAGAGGCTTCGTCATCACTTATAACTGGGTTTTCATGAAGACCATGTGGGGGTGATGAGACTTGACCAACGTGATTAAGGTCAGCGTTTCCTTCTTTACTTATGTCAGATTTGGCGTTAGATGCAACTGAAGGAATGCAAAATGAACATAATATATTATTATTCTGTGCATAAATTTGCCTCGAATGAATGTTATAGAAATATGATTCCGTTATGTGATATATGATTTAATCAAGGATAAATCTGAGTGAGATAAAGAGTCGCACACAGGACCGGTCGTGAATGGCTTCAATAAGGCTCCCCCACAGAAGCAAGATGAATAATATCTCGCCGCGTCGTGATACAGAATCGCGATATAAAAGTTTTTATTGTGTTCATTTCTTGCATTTAAACGTGTGCTATTAACACCCCAAGCGTTGTTTTTGCAGCAATTATTTCGAGGCAGATCAAAATTTTAAGATTGAAGCGAAAGGCAATATTTTTTTTGTGAAAAGTGATTATTTTGTCTGAGCAAGAGCAACGACTAGAAAAAACGACGATATCAAACCAATCTAGATAATATATTAAAATTGAACTGGAAGAATAGTTCATACTTCCATTTAATCTCATTGATCAGATTTAAAGTTATTGTTCCATTCCATGTAAAGCACTTCCATTTTCTCTCTAAAATATTTATGCTTCTGGTTCCGAAACGCTAGAGAAGCAAACATCCCCGTTAGCATGCGATACACGTTCGTACTCTCCCTCCTCAAACACATTTTCCTCCCTCCCTTCTTCATGACTGGTGTACTCACTCCTCCTGCCGCACGCCCCTGTAGCAGAGTAGTCTGTAGATTTAGATGGATGTAGAATATTCAGATAGTATTTCTTGGTGCACAGCCATACCGGCTACACTGATTACAGTTCCTTCTTGCCTCCCACTCGGCGACTCCGGCCAAACTGCCTTCCTTCCCCTTCACCTTATCCGCACACCCCAACTCCCTGGACCTTGCTCCCGACACGGCACACAGCTTGACTCTAGATTCTACTCGGGATAGCCGCGGTGGCCGCCCTCTGCGGGTTGTGAGCCCACCGTGGTGACGTGACCGTCGGAGCTGACGCTGACGAGACATCATTTTTCCTCTGTCCATCGACACGGCATGAATTTTTCCGGAGGTGAATTGACGGTCTCGGAGCGGCCGTGAGATGTTTATGAATGGACCCGCTTTCGTAAAGTACATATGTAGACAGCGGAAGACGAGGTACCTTCCTTCGGGGAAATTATCGATATTGTTTTCAAAACTTTGATCTTAGAACGAATACGCATGATGCAAAGCATTAACATTTTCATGCCATACGCATTAGCGCATACCTTTTCTTTGAGAAAAGGGATTACGGGATGGAATACCGGAGATAGAAACATCATAATGCGGAAGTTAACAACAAATTGGACGAAACGAGCCAATATCCATTTCATTTAATGCAATACTAATTTCATCACTCCTGTAATATCTTTTCTAAATTACAATTTCAAAGCAATGTCTCATTAATATGGAAATAACTTGATGTTTGCTAGTAGTTCAAGTTTAATTCGTTTACATCTTTTGTACCTCTGTATTTGTGGGATTAAGCTGCAAATTCGTGACATCTAAACAAGCATCAGTCTTTTACATACCAAAATGTATGCTATATATTCATTCAATTTTTTTAAAATCAGTGTGAGACTTGGATTTTTACAATTTCCCGATAATGAGTCAAAATAGTTAAGAGGACACATTTATTTTAATTTTTACCGAAACCTAAACTAATCTTAAAAGTAACTCATGAAAATAATAAGAACATGCTTGTATATTGGCAAAGGCTTCAGGCAAGGAGCGGAACCGAACACTCTCCAAAGCCATAATAATCTGGTTGTGTCTGTTCGTGGAGGAACGACAGAAGTAGAACTCCCTTTCAGACCTGGTGTCAATTGTAATGGACATAAGTTTCAATCTATTTCCACATTGTATGCGATGCATTCTCACATTTTTTTCGTGCTTCCATCATTTTTTGATACTTTGTCGACTACTACATGCGTAGTGTAGTGTGTCGATAGAGCGGTTTGGTTTCGAAGGGAGCTCATATTAGAGATGTCATCCACTGCATCAACTGCTAAGGATATGTGATTTTAAATATTTTATTATTTCAATACTCTTGGCCTGTAATGCTTACTGATTTTTATACATTCCTTATTAGTTTTAAATTGTAGTAACATTCGTAAATTCTAATAAAATCTATTAGCTTTTGCAATGTACAACTTTAAATTCATGTCCATTGCAATGGACATTGGGACCAAAA
The DNA here is from genome assembly GCA_963573305.1 of Pyrrhosoma nymphula. Taxonomy (NCBI): domain Eukaryota; kingdom Metazoa; phylum Arthropoda; class Insecta; order Odonata; family Coenagrionidae; genus Pyrrhosoma; species Pyrrhosoma nymphula. The sequence continues at coordinate 75,942,956 of OY754332.1, read as the reverse complement.
GGGATTTTACTACATATTTTCGCTACTATTTTTATCTCGTTTTTCCTCCTTGATAATTCAAATTTTATGATATACTAGAAGTGGGACCCGGCTTTGCACAGGAAACTGTGAACTACTTGTACCGATAATGCATAAAAGAACCGGGCTAATGTTGAGAATTTCACATTTTATCGGCTAAAAAAAATTTATACATGACATGAAATTTGAGGTTTAATTTAGAGAATATTTTAAATCGCATATTTTATAGATATTTTAGAAGAGAATACAAATGGTACAAAAACCACACATTTGGTAATATTATTACTCAATCTTGGTCCAGAAATTGTGCAAGATAACATTCATTAGGGCAAGTGGATCATGCCCGTTGAATTTCAGTGGGAGATGTCATTTAACTTTATCAATAAGAATCAATGCATGACGTGTGCTATAATCAGGTACTATCTATCAGCCATTAACCGCATTTTGAAACGTCGGAGTGAATTCTCATTGAAATTTGCTTATATGTATCTAATGAAAATCTTATAAATAATGTACAAAGTATGCATGCTCGCGTAAAACTCAAAAACGAAATTTAGTACAATTCTCAAACCTTAAGGACTATAAAATGTTTTCTAAATACAGATAACTGACTATTTTTCATGTAACTCATGATCTCCATTTCGATCCCTTTTTGTTCGTTTTTCTTTGAAAAATAAATGTTCCAACGCATCATGATTCATGGTTCAAATTCTCAGAATATTTTTAATGGTATACATATTCTATATCAATTCCCGAAAATTACCAAGTATACTACTTGGTAATGTGATTACATACTGGGGCCATAAATAATGCTAACAAGGGCAAGATGAGGGTGCCTGTTAAAATTCAGCACGCGAGAGAAAACATGAAAGCCGTTGTATGTGACTATCAACTTGACACGCTAAATGCTGATACTACGTAAAAGCCATTAAACGCAAATAGTGAGGTTGGGATCAAACACTATCAAAGAAGTCACAGAACCTGGCTTTTAAATGCTGCAGGCGTGAATGGTTATTCATAAAATCGCAATTATATGGATATTCACGCATGGTTGGCAAGGAAATTTCTATTGTTGAAAAGAAAGAAAAATCGATGAATTTAGAGTTAAAAAAGCAATAGTGAGAAAATACGAAGTGTATAAGGAAATTGAATGAACAAAATTAAATGCTGCATTCTTTTATGCGTTCGATTATGTAAATTTCCATACAATATCTTGGATGCAAGAAATTTTAAAAAGCGAAGAAAGAAACACCTGCACCGAATCCAATGCTTTTCTTATGGGAGTAAAAGTTCAAATTAATGGGGTAAAAACAACCCCAAAAATTGTTTATTTAAAAAATCCTTTCTTAGTGCGCCTATACTCCACGGCACGGATATATCCTCTAAATTTCACGTTTTTATCACCAGTAGTTTGGGCTGTGCGTTGATGAGTGAGTGAGTGAGTCAGACAGTCAGGACATTCCGTTTTATATTTTGAGATCATTGTAAGATATTTTCAGAAATCGTTATTTACACATTTATATGAGTTGTGTTGACATATAAATGTTGATAATTTTACCTTCTTCCTAACGAAAAGCCACCGTTTCCCAGGGTATACAAAAGAAATTATAATTTCATCTTGCTATATTAAAATTATACACACGTAAATGGTGATTATTCACCCCCTGCCACACACCCCTGAGGTGGCTTGCAGGGTATTTTGTAGATGTAAATGCTATCCGTGCATTGCCATAATTATTTTCTAAATGTATGTCATCCCTTTCCCGACTTATAATTTTTATTTGTTTCTAAAATGTTGCTTTTTTCTCTAGGGCCATATAACTATATATTTGGTACCACAATGAGTTTTCTTTGGCTTTTTAGTCATAGTTTTCCCCTTTTGTAATTTAGATTTGAAGAGTGATTCCAGCGATAGCAATTTCAAATTTAATTTTTAGATTCATTCAATCTCAATAATACTGAGCATATCAAAATGATTATTGGATACCAAGAATTGAGAATCAAACGATTCTGAAATCGAAGGTTTATACATTGACGACAGCCATGCAGATGGGCCAGTTTCCACACATCCTCGAACGTTCAAATCATTATTTAGACTGAATTAATATTTTTCTCTGATATAGTGTCAATGTTATTGAATGTTACAATCCTTTAGTGGAAAATTGTAGGACATAATTGTGAAGAAACAGCTGTCACAAACGAAGAACAGGAATACCAAGAAACGCTGAATTTTAGACTTGACGACAAAGTCAGTGTAAGGTGGAAGAGACAAAATTAGAATTGGATTAGGTTACAAAATAGCGGAAAAACAGGCTACAACGACGGATTTCAGTTTGTTTTGCCGTTGGATTATTTTCCCCTCTGTGTTAGTGTAGAGTAATATGAAATAGTGACTGAAAACACCCCTTAGAAAAAATAATTGGGCCCTTCATAAAGACTTCAAATTTGAAGCCAACAAACAAAACACAAATTGAAAAACTCATTGGTATGCACATTATGATGGGTTCGTTGAACTTCCCTAGATTTAGGCTGTACTGCGATAAAGCTTTTGGCATATCTGTTTTTCATGGGAATATGATCAGAGATCGTTATTTTTACACAACGGTCAAATTTGCATGTGGCCATCAATTTGAGTATTCCTGATATATGTAACGACAAGCTATTCAAAGTTGGTCCTCTATTTCATTCAGTACGGAAAAGGTGCTTGTAACTGACATTGGGAAATATTAACTCCATCGTCTCAGGCTCAACCTTGTGGAAGTTCATTTTATCGTAAATGAAAAGGAAAACTGTGTTATATTCCACCATTTTATTCTCAGGTACAACTAGTTTCAACGCAGCGGCGTCATCTTCAGGTACCTGAAGATGACGCCGTTGCGTCGAAACTAGTTGTACCTGAGAATAATTTGGTGGAATATAACAAAGTTTTCCTTTTCATTTACGATTGGGAAATATTATTTGCGCAGATGAAAACATAATTCCTTTCAAGGGGAAATTATCCTTGAGTGAGTACATGAAGGGAAAATCTTCTCCATGGGGCATAAAAAATATTTACCTGTGTGGGCGGAGTGGCATTTGCTATGATGTTCTTGTCTATCAAGGAGCCACCACAAATTGACCCCAAATATTTGAAAAGATTTGGGCTCGGCGCATCAGTTGCTCTGAAGCTGGCGAAAAGGCTGAGGGACATTTCCTGTACTTTGACAGTTATTTTTCTACGTTCCATTTTTTTGAAGCGTTGAAGGCAAAGAAAATCTTTGTAGCAGGCACCTTGAGGACAAACAGGTTTGGAAATCCCCCTGTGCATTCAGATAAGTGATTGGGGAAACGTGGAAGAGGTAGCTGTGATGAGTTGGTCAGCAGCGATGATGATGTCATTGCCGACCAGATTATCTTGATGGGTAACACACTTGCCCACATACGGTCGGGGGTTCGATTCCCAGCTTGGGATTGATATTTCTGCTACTCGGGTGGTTTTGCCATAAGAAACACGAGGGTCAATGTATGATATGTGCTGCCAGATGGCCAAGGGTGCGGCCCACTAGTGGAATTTGGGGGAACACAAATTAAGAGAATAACCTGCATGTACAACCTTATGGGCCGACTGTCCATTACAATGGACACGACATTATTTAAACAAATACGATTGCTATGGTTTTCTGAACTCAATAAAATCACTAGTCAGTTAACATAATAGAGGTATGACCTGTAAAATATTTTTTTATTGGTGGAAAATAATTCAGATCTGAAAGGGTTAAGTAAATAGCAACTACAGAAATAAATTGAAATCTGCTTCGCAAAGCGTTATTGACATATTATTTATTCACATTTCACAGGAAAATATAAAAAAGCTAAATATTTTACAAAATGTTTCCCCAGGAAATACGAAAGATAAAGCGAACGCTGCGATATAACTGAGAAGAATGAACACGTTCTCAAGGTTCGAATTCTAAATGTTAGCTAGGATTGAACATTGACAGCGTATACTACTCAGGATGTGAACTCAGAATTCGAATCCAACGCATATTCTACCAATAAAATTTCATTTGATTCATAAGGACCAAAAACATAAAAGGTGTTTTCAAATGGCACATATATAAGTCAATTACATCTCATTGGTGAATTACATCTCTGCATTGCTATCCAACGTAAAATACTACGATAATAACTATTATCATAAGAGTTTTTCGCGCAGACGTACTAGCCATTTTAAACCACAATTCGTTCTCAACATTTCACCTCAGGATCAGGAGACAGACCAGAAAACATTTCTAGTAAAAAAGTTCTGATTCCAGATAAAAATTTTAATAATAAGATTACCTTGCTAAGGTGAAGTGATATGTTAATTAATTAAAAATACTCTGTTTGCAAAAGAAATATTACTCTTACCTACTCCTGGGGCCTTTGAAAACCAACTAGGTCTTTGGCCTAGCCAACAAGCCGTCTTCAAGCACTTCTGCCATCTCCAATTCTGCTCCCATCTTTCTCAAATCGTTCTCAACTTGTCCTTTTCACCTCAATCTTGGTCTCCCTGGCGGTCTTCTTCCTTGTAGTCTTCCCTTTCTCCATTCTCCCTTTATCATAGAAGTTTCATCCCGAATGAAAGAAGTTTACTTCTAAAAAGATTTATTAGACCTTATAAACTAGCAAAAAATTATCACTTAAAATAAACTATGAAACAACTAATCTTAATTAAGCTCTTAAAATCGTTCTAACATCTGCTCCTCAAACAAATTGGTCTTAAACATACCTAATCGTAGTTCATAAACAAATCTGAGTATTTGAGGTGAATAATGCTTGTTGCCGTAGTTTTAATCATAGAAGAGAAGAAAAACGCTAAAATTATACGCTTTGACTAATATTTCGACATTTCGAGATCACTGCGTAAAAATCGGACGCAAGCAAATAAAATGTATTCTATTAGGCGTATGTCAGTCCCGCCGTTGTAGGTGTGGTTTTTCATATTTTAATGAGGGTAATAAAATTGATCTTCAAGGAAATATTTCGTTTTCACCAGTTAATCCCTTCGAAAAACTAAATTTTGTCTACTCTTGAAATATTGAGACTTTCTTTGAGTTTTTAAATTTTCCCGACTCACTGGGTAATTAGGAACGTTCCCTGAAAATTCCATCCGTCGCCTAGGAATAAATAAATTCCTAGGAATTTGTATCTTAAAGATCTGACGTCATCAGACGTATTTCCGCATTGTGTCGTTCATGAGATGGCGTTTAGACTCCTCATAAAGCGAACGTGTTTACTGCGGGCGCTTTTGCGGGCGTGAAGTAAATAACGGCAGTAAAGAAGTTCCACTTCTATTGCAGACATTGAGTAAAGTATTGGAAGACTAGTCTGACGCGTACTATACCAATCCGATACGGGAGACATCGGACGATTCAACATTCCATCTTTCACCGATAGTTACTCTGAAAGTGCAATTGGTGATGTTGACAGTGACTTTGGATCAAATGCATCGATAAATACACAAAGGCTGGTAGAAAAATTTGTTTTTTAAATGATGTCCTAGAAAAATCCAAAATTCTGGTGGTAAACAGTTTAAGGTAGTTTAAGTGAAATATCACTTCACCTATAATTTGATGAATTTGACCTAATTTTAAATGAAAAACTCTCATCATTTCAATAATATCAAAATATTAACCCCTTGCCGAACTACTTTTCGAGCAATTTGCTGCAAAATATAAGCTGTTTTACATGGGGTAGATTACAGCTGTGCACTTCAAAGGGAGAATATTGAAAAATTAGGAATTTATAACACCTAGATTTCGTGAAAAAATGAACGGGGAGTAGTTTGTATTTTTTCTCAACTACGTATAAAAATGAATCTATTACTCACCGCAGAAATTTCTACGGAGTCGCAAAAAATCAGTGTTGAAGGCTTTTTAGCCGTACGTCGTGAAAAAATGAGTCATGTTAGAGACTTATGCAGGCCTCTTCGGATAGTTACAGAAAACTTTTGTCATGCATAACTATATTTTTGCGTCATTAATATTACAAGATTTACTCCATACTTCTTACCAACGCTGAAATTAGAATATAACACTAGAATAACGTGTCCATTATGACTAGGGAAATATCTCGCTCAAACTACCTTACTAAGTTACTCAGCGTAGGAATGACTCGGGGATGTTGGTCAAGGGGAAGGAGCCGTTGTCGGTCGGCGTAGCGTGATTCCACGGGGCAGCACTCCTCAGTTGCCGTTGGATCTGCCGAGCTAAGCCTCTGCTGCGCACAAGGCGCACGAGACAGATAAGTGAAAGAGTGCTCTGGATGGGCTGTGAGAGACATGACCATGTATCATGCAAAGTAGACGTGCTAAACATAATGTGCTCCGAGAAAAACCGGTTCCAATACCGGTTCCGACGGAGAAAATAAATTGAAGAGTCCATGATCTGTCACATTCAGCGATGTACACTGACACGGAGGCGACTCGTCAAGTGTGTTTCTCTCCATGAATTGGACCCCATAGCTGTTTGCTGTACTAAAGTACCCACGTTGAACTCAGTCAAGGTCTTTAGAGCTGGCTAGGATGTGGTCCAAGAAGTGAGGCTGCGGCGTTTTTGCAGAAACGATAAGCAGAGATCGAAAACAGTGTGGGAAGTGCTAAGCGATTACTTCATTGTGGAGCGTGTCTACGAAGTGAAGACTTCATCAGGGCAGTGTATAGGAGTAACTTCATGTTACAGCTCGTTGAGGAATGGAGGGTCATGGTCTCTCCTAGAAGGCAAAACGATGCAATTTGTAGCCTGGACGCGCAAGACAGAAAAAGAGGGGCGGCAAGATTAGAAAATAAGAATAATATTTACAATGTGTGCATGATTCACCTACCAGGAGGAAAGTGCGGGTGTCCTACATTTGAGTATGAGCAATATGCATGAGTAAGGAACGCGTTGAAGTTAGTACTTTAGAAAGACTATTTATAAGAGTTTACTCATTTTACATAAAATTATAGATATAAAAATATGATTCTACATACTGCCAAAAGATTGGTCACATTGCACAATTATATGAATTTAGGCTTACATAATAAAGCATAAAATAATTGCATCGCCAAAAAGGGAACTTTCAATTAACCATTTGCCCATTTATCGCTACCTTCTGTGATTTTTTCAATTCTAGGGACGCAAATTTTATTTTACATTGCCAAGCAATATAATTTAACTTCTCGTAACTTGACGCTACACAACCATGGATTTCACTATAACTATGACGTAAAATTGTTCTTTTGAATGTGCCATGCTAAGTTTACAGTGAAAAAGGACATTCTAGGCGGAAAATATCAGAAAAATTATTTGTAAATTGAAATATTAATACGACCTGGCAAACTGACCGTTTCCGGGGTTCTAGGTATATCTAATTGTAAGTAGTTTTCCGGGGTTTTAGTGATAAAGGAGTTAACCATTTCATGAGAAATTGTAATTTCATGAGTTGTATAGTCGATGATGGGCATTGGTTAGGTATTTTACTTGTTTCCAAATTTTTCGCGAATAGTTTCACTATCCAAGCCCATGCCAGCATTCTTTAATCCTTAAAAGCTGCTCTACACCCGCATGCATCTATTTTAACGTTTAAAGTCTTCTTAATCGGACATGTTCACTTTTTATTGCATTTTAATATGATGACTTTAAAATATAAGTGAATTTTTCAACCCTGTATTTCTTTTATAAAACTTGATGAAGTGTCTCATTATGAGATCATGAATATTTGCGAAAAGAAAATTGTTTCTCGAACTCCTGAATATTTAGGTAGCACAATGCTTCTTGCGGCTACTACTGAATAAGCATTGTCTATATATAAAAAGAGAATTCATGCAAAACGTGAACTCCCACCTTTACATTGAATAGATATATAAATTTTTAAAAACAATGATTGTTTGGGTTAAAGTTACCCTATAATTTGACTCCTTCAGTATTAACCATTTCTACAATGATAACTGATATCCCAAGAAAACCGAAAAAGGCTCGCAAGTTCCGAAAACTTACCTTAAAGGCAAAAAAAATTATGAGTATCCTTTTACCATGTTACACTTAGCTCTTGCTCTTGATAGTTTGTCAGGACACTCCTGCAGATTTTGAGTGCTCAAATGATATTTTTGTTGAACAATTTTGCCTTTATTTTGTACTGCAGTTAAAGGGTAACTTGGTGCTCATTGAGATCAATCCATAAGAGTGACATAGACGGCCATTTATCGTAGGAACAAGGAATAATTGAAACATATACGCTTAAATGCAGCTCTCTTCTTTTATATTTTACGCACGAAACTATGCTGTTTTCAATTAAAAATCCGTTTTAAATTAGTGCCGAAGAGTTTTATTGTCTTGGAAGAAGGATTACAAGCGGTAGAAGAAGCGAGAAAGTTATTGTGAGCCGAATAGCTCGAGAAAAGAAGCCAGTTCAATCAGAAGGAAAATTTATTAAACAGCCAGCAATGCAAGGTTGGAAGTAAAGAAGCGCTTAATTTAAACATATATTTGGACCATGCTATTGCAAGATAGTGACGCCTGAACTGTAACAGCTTTGGAGAAAAGAAGTTTGGAAGCAATTGAAATAAAAAGCTATCGAAGGATAACGAAGATCAAATGGTCCGAGAAAATCCCCAATGAAAAAACAATAGAAGAGTTGGATAGAAAAGGTGTAAAATTGCAAAGGTGTAAACTTCGAGAAGAAGAAGTAACAAACTCATCGGACATATTCACGACGGAACAGCCACCTTAAAACATTTTAAAATTAGGAATGAATGGGAAGAAATTCCGTGTAACATTAAGGATGGAATATATCAGGCAATTTTTGAATAACTTCAGAGTGAACACTTATGTAGGAATGAGACCGTTAGCTGATGGTTGAGTGGAGAGCGGCAACAAACCAGTATTCCGATTCCTATTCCACTCCTTCCCTCCCTGCGCTTACCTAACGTTCGTTCCTCTTTCACTTATCTCAAGCAGCTTTCCATTTTCATCGTGGGAGGGATACAACTCCGAGCAGAGAAACTCTCTGGAAATATGCGGAGGTTAATCGGGGTGTGTGATCGTGGACTGCGGCAGTACACGATGCATACCAGCAATGAGGAACGCCTTTCTCAATTGGAAGTGCCGAAGCCGACCCTGGCGCCGCGCCTGCAGCCTTGGAAAGCTCCGCGCTCAGCTGCACCTCCCCCTCCCCGCAACGCCTCCCCCGTCAGCCGCACACGACACCCGGCAAGGTCCACCGCCACGCCCCGGCCCCCTCGCCTTTCCAAATGCCTCTCCCGGCAAATGAGATTTAACTCGGGCGACAAGTCGACAATCTCTTCATTCGAAGGTTGCAGTTGGCGTTCGCTCGGGGGGGTCACGTGGGAAGCGTAACTGTGTCAGGCCGGTGGGAAAAAATGTGAGCTTAGAACGCCCCTCTCCCTCCACCCGGCAGGCTAGGCGGTGATCTCAACGCCAAACGGTTGGGGAATGCGACTGGCCAAGAGATCCCCCTGCCATTCACTCTGAATGCCATCATGCCCGCGATTTGAAGGTTGGCTCCTCGCGCACAACGTGCACTTTTTTCCGGTTCCCCAATTACCCTGAGGTGATCTTGACCAGGGAGGTTATAAAAAGAAAAAGGCGACTTTCCACATTGATTCCTGAGGCCGAAGGCGCAATTGCGGTTCGCACGATTGCCGTCGCTTGCCTTTCCGGTGTTCGCGATCGATTTTCGTCTAGTCTCCACAAAAGTGCAAGGGCGCCGTGGAGCCACGCCCACTCCCCACTAAATGCACTCCCTTCCTTCACCGCGTCAACCATTAGCGCGCGTGCATAGCCACGTATAAAACATTTCCTTTCAATCTCCTTGGTCTTCACTAACTCTATGGGGGAGATGAAGCCCGATGCCCCGGAAAAAATTGACCTTGGATGAGGCCTGCTTCTGTTCCACCTATTGATTCCCGCTAATATACCTCCGCCATTTCTATTTCCTCCCGAAATTTTTTCTCTTCAATTCAACCTAAAATTTCTAGTTAACGTGCCCGCTGTCTCCACCAGCCACTCTCATACACTAAAACATCTTGTTTTCTTAAATATGACATTCGGGGTCGTCATTTAAAGAGTGAAATTAGCCCAGTTTCCGCTTCCCTTGTGTTTGCGGTTGTTGCGCAAGAGTTGAATGATGAATTAGGGGTGGGTAATCGCAAATGAAAAAATGCGAGAAATTAGCTTTGGAATTGCATGTATTTTTGCAAAAATGTTCTAATTTTACACTTGTTTAAGAAGTAAAATGGGAAATTTATTGAACACGAAGGTTTTGCAAGGGAATTGGGGAGACATAGACGCCTCTTAATGGAATGTTACTCTTGCCTAGAAATTGCTGACCCTCCTATTGCACAGAGACTGAGATACAAGGTCTTTAGAAATTTCTGCCACGTGCTAAGTATGAGAGAGCATCTATCAACGCTATTTTACCCAATGTATTGATTTATCTCCTATAGTTAGAATTGGTAACAGATTCCCGCAAATGACTCCGAAAGTTGTGAAACGGCATTCAGTCAGCGCCAAGTGCGTAACTACGCCATTGGGTGTGTCACTGTAACGAACGGTAAAGGAGACAAGTGCTCCGCGTCAATCGGTTAATTTTAATGAGGTTGACTCGTCAAGTCATCAATGAAATGCTTGCAACAGTTGCTTACCTTAACATTCCACTCTAATGTGAACACTTCCAAGGTGACCCGATGCCGTAAATGGTCACATAAAAATATGTCAAATATAAATTGCAGCCACCTCTCGAATTTAAAAATACTTATCAAAAGGTCAGCGCGATGAGTGGGTGCTAATGAAATGGGTTCGAATTCCGCATAAGGGATATCAATGATTTCTTTGATTTATATATTGAAGTGTTTGTCATGTTCACCGTATTCATGTCCTGACGAGGGGTTAGATGGAAGAAGGGACTTTTATAGTCTCAATCTCGACCCAATAAACACGTTTATCAATCAACGGAAATATGTATTTTAAGATTAATACAACCGTTGTAGACTATAAAACCAGTTTCCATTTCAATTCATAAACCTGAGTTTTGTATTCATATTGACAAACGCAAGTTGGAACCTAATGGGACAACAACGCTTCAAGAATCTAATTTTATACTCGTCGCAGCAACAAGCGGAGTTGAAAAATTTGCTCTTCATCCACAGTCCTTTTTTAAACATATTCATAAAGAGGATTTTTCTAAATTTATATTTCAACGATGAATATTACGCTTACGTTTAAAACAACGCAAGTAACTCACTCATACATTTTTGTTCCACGCCGTTACTGTTAAGACAGATAGAAAGACAGTCTCAAAAGATAGGAATTACTTGCTACGGTATGTAACTCTTTTCATTATGAGAGGAATAATGTAAACCCATTATTGAAGAAGATAAGAGTAGCACAATAGTACAATAATTTAATCAGCTTACGAAAAATCGACAGAGGCAAGAACAAGCGTAAAAATCTCCAACCACAGCATTTGTGATCGTATGTTGAAGTCATACGAAACGCCTTAGGCTGCAGATACGTAAACGTTTTGTGAGCATTCATTTCAGTGGTATTAAAGAGATTTAAAAGAATTATTGCCCTTCGCCAGTGATGGAAAGGATCTGAAAGTACCAAATCTTGAGTCACAATATGCTTATTTTAAACGTCATCTTCACCTGTAGCCTATAAAAATTACCGGGCCACGGAAACTCACCTCGTGTGGATATGAATAAAGGCTTTGTGGAACATAACTTGGCATAGTCGAAAATATCTGCATTTTGAATCGTGTTCCCTCTCGATAGGCAATTCGTCAGGGGTCACGAAAGGCGAATGATTTTCATCGCATTTTGCGGATGATTTTGCAAATGACGTCAACGTCGCTTTTGTTTGATGAAATTCGTAAAATATCGAAGAAGGGACTGACCTTTCAAAATCCTGTAGTCCAAAACACGGGGCTGACCTGCCACCACGTCCGATTATAGGATCGGTGACAACCCAGATGCCTTCACGTATCAGCACGCATCCAAAGGCAAGTTTTACCCTGAACGTCTAATACTTGGCGTTCATTGAATGAATCTTTCATGGTTATTCATATAAAAATAAATGATTGAACAGTATTGGGCTTTTCACACTTTTATTGCAAAACATTAATTAATATGTCATGACTTACATACAATTTTGTAAGTCTAGAGGGATGTACCTAGCTCTTGTTGAAAGTGTAGCTGTAGCCGTCCGGTGTTCGGTTCAGGTTCAGTTTGCCGGGCGGGAAAAAGCGATGCGGCGTCGGGGTGGTGCTGTAGGAGTTGTACTGCTGGGGAGGAGGGTTGTACTGCTGGGGGGGTGGGTTGTATTGCTGGGTAGGAGGGTTGTACTGGTTGACGGGGGGCCTGTAGGGCGCCGGTGTCGGCCTGTACTGCTGCGGGGGTGGGTTGTACTGCTGGGGAGGAGGGTTGTACTGTTGGGGAGGAGGGTTGTACTGCTGGGGAGGAGGGTTGTACTGGTTGGAGTCCGGGGAGTTGTACTGCGGGAGTGGCGTGTAGCCGGGAGTGGGGGCTACCTGTGGGGGGGCCTGGGGGATGTGGTCGCCGGTGGCTTGGAAGCCGTTCTTGCCGGCCGTGTACTGAACCGTGCGGCGCTGCCCGTCAGGGCCCACGTAGCTGTACTGCCCGCGGCGGTTCCCCTCTCCGTCCGACTCCTCCTTGAACTCCACGCCGTCCTCCTGCACGTATGCGGCACCGAAGGTGCCGTCGCCGCTCTGGTACCGCGCCTCACTCAGGATGGCCGCCTCACGGGGGTTCTGAGACCCGCCTCGGTACTGGGCGAGTGAGGATGTCACCGCCAGCAAGGCCGTGACTAGCAACTGCAATGGAAATGATGAGCTAAGCTCTAGGGGACTTGGTTGCAAAAAAGCGCGAAACAGTAATACTCAATTTATACATATATTAAGGCCGCAATTTGCGGGGGAAGTGAAAGACCATTGACCTGGACTATCACGGGCTGTGAGGGTAGGGGATTTAACCACACGGGTTGGGGCCTCTTCAAAGTTATCTTTCCTGTAACGGAAGACGCTAATCATTACTTTATCGAGTTTACCACCTAATTCACTGTAATTCTCCCAAAAATTGCCGATGGAAAACCTGGGTAGCATAGTGGTCTGCTCATTGGCCCAGCAAGCAATGTCAGTGTTGCAATTCCTGAGCCCTGTGGATTATTTTCTCATGGGAATTTACACTTACAGGTTAAATTTAAATTAAAACTATCACAAAGCTTTATAAGGAAATAAGTACGAAGATATTGTACCAATAAAATTGAATTAGGGAAGAAAAAACCTGTTCGATAAGGAATAATAGCACAGTTTTCCGCCAATATATCGGAAAGTTAATGCCTGGAAAAGAAGTGATAAAATGGATTTAGACTGTATGTGACCGAAATGAATATGATGAGTAACGGCTTTTATGAAAGAATAAACATCCAGGTTCATAGTATTGCAGTAATTTACTTTTTTATAAACATTGGAGCATGCAAAATTATTTTCCAACAAAACAACCCCTCGCTCAATTGAAGACTAGAAGTACATTTGAAAGAAACATCATGATGGGCACGTAAAACTAGAAAAATCACGAATTCAAAGTTAGTTGAAAGATATGCATCAAATGCTGAAGTCTTATCGGGTACTATTTTTTACCAATAAATACGCAATTGCTGCAATATCATTCGCCTCAAGTTTGCGGGAAATACAAGAAGAAAAACAGAATAAAATGATCTAGTGAAAAAATGAAAATCACGAGGTCAAGGCATTTTTACGAGATGATAGGTGCGCGAGTATGAAGATAAAATATCAATTCTCAATAAGGAGTGATTATATTATAGTTTACATTGAATATCAATATATGTTAGTGAAAGTTGTGACATTTGAGATAAATAAAAAAAATGGATGAAATCATGAGGAAAAATTCGGTTACTCCGTTCCCGTAAAATCTGTCCGAGGGCCGATGACGAGACGGGAAGATGAGCGAGGAGGGAGGGTAATGTTCGTGGCGCGGCATTTTGAATCAGTCCAATTCGTTCCGCGGAACCCTGCACGGTGGCAATTTAATAATGCCACGAACTTTCCACAGTAAAGCCCTCATTTATACAGGTCCTCCACTCCTATCCCGCTCCTACATTGCTCTTCCTCTTTGCCCCGAGAGATTAGAAGAGAGAGAGAGAATATTTGCAATTTTACTTAAAATATACTACTCCTTCTAAACTTCCAATCTTCGGGTTCGACTCCCAGTAGAGTCCGAAATATCCTTGAAGAATCCTGACCCCTACATGTGCGGCATGCGGAGAGCACTTCTAGTTCATCGCTCCGTCCGTCAAATGAGACGTTCCACCGAGTATCCCTTGATGACCGTCTTTCAGAGCGGCCAAATCCAACGCGCGGCTTCCCTCCACGCTTCTTCATCTCCCTGAAATCTCATCGGCGCCAAAATACTCAACTCAATAAACGCAAAATTTCAGATATGCCTGTCGTTCCCCATATTTTACCGGCTTCTCCAGTCAAGTCGGGAGTTATTCATTATGAAAATATTTCATTGGTGCAATTTACATTCACTCGATATTCAGAAACGGCAAAGTTTTAACATCATCCTGGATACCTTAGAATTAGCTTCTTCTAGTGTACTAATGGTATGAAACATGTGGAATATTACAGGTATATTTTAGCGTAAAATACTTGGTAGCGTCCTCTTTGAACTCTTGACACTTTCAATGGAGGTCACAAGTTAAAAATATAGTCACTAGCCATTATATGCTATCACTTACTGCCAGTGGTTGCCATTTTAAACAAAGACCCACAAAGTAACCCAGTTGTTTTCATAATAATCCGGCTGGGTCTCAGATTTCCTTTTCCCAGTCAGAAATATGCTAGGTATTTTCTCATTGTCATATCAAAAAACATTTATGAGGACGAATAAATAAAACTGAGCTTTATAAGAAGCAGTGATACAGAGGAAAGTCGTTGACATTCTCTTATCCTACTCAAGCCTTATAAACAGAAAAATATGAAAGTTGTTATTTCATATCGTTAGAAAAATAGGTGGTTCCACTAGCTGCACAGAGGGTGAATGGCAGGAGATGGAGAATGGTAGCAAAAGACGGTAGGCAAAGGACTGTCGCTGGAGGTAACATCGAGAGACATATGCTCACTGACGTCGCTTGTGAATCAATATAGATAATTTCAGCCCGCCTTCATCTCCTTTCAGTCACTTTTCCCTCATTTTCACTTTGTAAAAAACTACTTTTGTTTAATTTTTTAGTGGCATCCCTTTAAAAAATGAATTTCTGAATGAAAAATCAATGTGATCTTTCGAAATGAGATTACTTTCCCAATTCATAAAACCCACGACACCCGTTTGATTCCAACTTGCAAATAGCATCTTTGATTTTCATCCAGTTCCACAAGGAGGGTGTCCGGGAAGGCTCATGGCATTCTGAGAAGAAAAGGCCTGAGAAAAAATTGAAACCCCTCCTAGCGTGAAGGATTTTCATAAGACGAATTCTTCTATGCAGAAAAACGTCACTGGATTTCATTTGACGGTAACACTAGCATTAAATTTCCGATTTCAGGCTAAAGGGAACTCAAAAATCAAATATTATTTTGCAAGATGTCTTGCTTAACCCTTTTAGTTACTAAAACGATTGAAATTATGGATTTGGATGCAATCAATAAACTTCATTGACGATACCTTTTTGGCCATGATTAAGTGACGATATCTTGTCGCGGAGTACTACTTTAATTTACGGCCAAACTATGAACCATTATATTTCTTCGCTGGCTACAGATAACCATCGCCAGAACACAGTACACCAAGGTCTCCACAGCATAAGATATCAGGGGCAAGTTGACGACAAAAAATGGAGTGTTCCGGGAAACCCTCTCCTTCAACTAAGCATGGCGAATGGAGGACCTCATTATTGTCTTGTGACTTTTTTTGGCTTGTGCAGTCGAAAACATCCGATTTTTTCCCTCCCTGCCCTGTGAAACTTAAGCTGAGTTAAGAAATGATGAATAAAAAAGGGAAGGAGGTTATGGCAGTAGCAAATTAGGGTTATTAAGATAATTTCATCCCTAAAATTTAATTACTAATATTGAAAAATTTCACATATTTCTTAACAGACATGATAGGACACATGAAATAACTCTTGAATCTTAGCAATTTTCCAATCAGGTATTTTTATTTTTTAAAGTCGAGTGCGACGCAGAATAGAAATATCTTCGAAATTATAATTATTACGAAAGAAAGCAAGTAATCTCGAACTTTTTCCATTTGTAAATGAGCATGTTTTTTGCATTTGAAAGAAAAAATCACTATATTCTTTGGACGTTTTTAAATGCTGCCCCGATGTGCATGTAAAGAAGCATAATAACTCATTTAAGCAGTCTCGGAAGTGTGGAACAACAGAAATCCATAAACAAATAGAAATCTGAAATTTTCATCAGTGGAAATATTAGCCAATAATGGAAACAATAATGGCATTTGGTTGCTAAGGAACCCTTAAAGCTAAAGTATTCGTAGACAACGGATTCGGGAATAGTTATGATTGGAAGAGTGCGGAAGTCATAAGCCGTGGAACTGGTCGCGTGGATATCGGCCTGTCTCACATCAAAATCACAAGTGAGGAAAATTTCCTCGCGTGACAAGAAACCTCTTGGCGGGAATAGTAAACTGTTCCCTTCACTTTACATCGCTAAGGAAATGGGCGTGACCACCTCTCACTTGGAGCTGAAGTAATTCACTTCAGATTGAGCCTTGGTAAGTGTTTCTCTTTGAAAAGGGAGAACCCAAGTAAGGGATGAGGAAAATTATAATACCGCTTACTAATCTAATCATTTATTAAGCAAATATTGATAATATAAACGTTATACATGAATGCTATGCCCAAGAAACCATCTGTCAAAAACCACAGTTCACAACGCAAATAACTGAGCCTACTACTTTTCATACAAACGATTTTATCAGCTGGATGTTTGAATCGTGAAAGTGTTTGGGTGATCGAAAGCATTGAAAAGATATTAATCCCGAATAATAGTATGTAATAACGTAATAATTCATTATCGCAACAAAATCGCGTTATTCACCTCAAGGAATTAAAATCTAAAAAGCCCCATTGCAATTTCGAAAAAGTACTACACTGTCATGTATCCTAAATCACGGTAGTAAAAGTAATCATCGTATATGATTGAAAACTTGGGATATATCTTAAAAGTTTACTCTCGACCCCGTGAACGAACTGAGAGTCACTATTCGCGCTGTTTGAACGTATTGGTCGTAGTTCATTGTTGGCCATAGAAGGAAATCATTGCGGAAACAGTGATGATATGTTCGCATCGCAGAAAATCCATTTCTGATAATGATCAAGCTCTTTGATCCATACTTTTTCAATGGGCATTCACGTTTAATAAACTCACTTTATAAATTTCCACTTGGATTTAGAATTCGACTCGCTGTGTCATCATCATGGTCTCACAGTGTGTCGAAAATATTGCCTGTTTCAAAAAATAAAGCAGGGCGAAAATATGCAAATTTTGTTTACACAAAATGAATTTACTTTGCGTTCATAGTTTGACGCCTTATAGTCATTCTGCTGACGCACGATGTTCTTAGGTTAGTTCCTAAAATGGCAAAACTCAGTGGCACCGTTGATAGCCATGAATGCACCGCGGAGAAATATTTCCAAACTACTTATTCTCGGCTCTTTCTTCGCCGTGGGGATAGTGAACGCCGCCGGGATAACCACGTGGCCGCTTGGCCGGGCGGGAAGGAGGGCGGTTGGTAGTTTACTACTCACCGTGGTGTGCATGGCGTGTGGCGGTGGGTCCGGCGAGAGGTGAGAGAAGACTGACGCTTGGGCTCGAAGGGCGGCCTCCTTTATATGGGGCCATGGAGGCGGCCGTGGTCACCTTGGGCGGGAGAGCGAGAGGGAGCGGTGTGGGCGAGAGGAGTGGCAGCATGGCCTATGGGCGAGGCCGGCGGGCGGGCCCACTTCCGCCTAGATGTTCCGTCCCCCGCCGCGCGCCCATCTTTCCCGCGGAACCGGGGATGCGAGAATTCCGTCAACGAGGCTACGTGCTGTGGGCGCACTCCGTTCCTTACCCGTAGCAATGTCCGTTTGGACCACCGAGGGACATTTTTTTCCACTCGAGCCCGGTGAAAGTGAACTTGGCCTCTCGCGGCGAATACAGGGGTGTCATTGAGTGTGGATCAAGGTGGACGGAAGGAATGCAGAGGAGACGCATTAGCGGCGGTGAAGGCTCTCCCGTCCATGGAAATTTCAAACACTCGCTCAGCTCAATTCATTCAAAACTTGCTCTCACTGCGTAGTTCTGAACTCACGGTAATACATTTTCAAATTTCCGGCAGTGATAATCTCAAATCGCTAGACATTGGATTCAGCGTAATGCCGCCGACGACGTGAAATAAAAAACTGGCGTGAAATTTTATTCAAGACGATGTTTTTAATTATACGCATTTCCAAAATAACGCATCCCTTTGAAATGGCTGAACGACAAAACAAAGGGCTTTTTGATCATATCATATTTTCGCCGTGACTCACGACATACTGGCTTTGATAGCTGGTATTTCCGCATTCTTGACGCAGGGAAGGATATTTTACGAAAAAAATTACTAAGGGCCTTTTTTCAATAAGCAATTCAGTTACGTTCACCACCACTAACTCCTGGAAATGTTCAAAGTACTGTTCGTTGCTGGGGAAATATTTAATTTCTTAGATTAAATAATGTAAATAAAAATGGTATCATCATATTGCTGCAATTTCCAGACCTCAGTTAAAATATATATGATTCAATGGCCTAATTATATATATCCGAGTGCAGTGAGAGACCAAACTTTATTTTCAAAAATGTTAGGCACAATAATATCAAATATTCGAATTCTAAATAGTACCATTAACAATAAAACGTTTAATTGAAAATCATTACTATACATTTATGCGAATAAAAGTTTCTTAAATATGACTTGTCTCAAATTTTTTTTTACTACCACTTACACCTTAAAAACCAGCAATAAAATTTTTTAAGAACATTTATTCAATGAAACGCGACATTTTATATCATAATGTGAAACGGCACAAAAAATTGTTATTCTTAAACTGATAATTAAGTTGTTAATCATGCTCGTATACGTCATCACTCAAAAAATATCCGCAGTTTTAGTGATACGTATTAGTACGAGAATTTCTGTTCGTTTTTTAATCAAATATTGGGGCCGATTCCTCTCAGAGCTTAGAGGAAATTTTATGCTTACTTACGACATGGTTTTAAGAAGAGCATCTTCCTTTAGTGCAGTGGAACTGTGGTGGGTTGCATTTTGTATTTAGGATCTCAAAGACTACATTATCATGAGCCAAAAAAGTTTTGATAAGGTTGCAAAGATGAACAAATGCATTAGTGGCTTAGCTACGCAGTCACATCTAATGATTGCAAACCCTTGAACATTTACCTCTCAGTCCTAATTTCATCTCAAGGGACAACCGTATTGTAGGATTTTAGATTTGATACGAAGAGCATTAGGTTCTTTGTATCTGCGTGACAGCTATTCCTCAGCATTTTCCTACTCATGAAATGGATATCTCTACAGAAGATATGTGCTCAGAAACTAAGTCATCGTAAGATGAGCATATGTATGAGGGGGCATGGGATTACCAGTTCCATTTCAAGAGGTCGCAGAAAATAAGCTGTTTTAGTTATAATGCGCATTCAGAACAGCTGTCAAGGTTCAATTAATCAATCGCTTCCCATTCTCTGACGATTCTTTTAGTTTTTTTGTCAATCGGTCTTGCTTTCCCGTTACCTTTTGCTATTTCATATCCAGAAGGGAAGCCAAGTCGTAACGCAACTCCCCGCACACTAGTTTGCCCTCACTAAAATTATTCTGGCGGCGCATTTTCGCAGGAATATAACTCAGATGATATAACTCAGAAATGCATCGCGGAATGCATAACTTTATTTAGAGAATGACGTTGACGGAAGACATAACGAATAAAAATAGAGAAAGCGGCAGATTTCTCAGAAAGTGATCAGTTTTAATTCTTTTTTTTCACATTTTCATGACTTACACTCACTCAGCATGACAGTATTCCATGCTAGGTGATGGCCGGGGAAAGAGTAACGACGTGAGAAGTTGTGCTGGAGGAGGCGAGCATGGGGGCGGGGGAGCGTGAGCGAGGGTCGCTGCGGGAGCCAAGCATAGACGAGCAACTCACTTACGAGTCAAGGCCACCGCACGCGGAATCTCCAGATCATTTCTGCCATGTTACCATGTAAGAACACCAACATATGCGACTCCAATTGCCACTATAAACCCACGATTGTCGGTGTCGCCTAAAACAGCCACCCTTCTTCAGGACTTAACGGCTTGCACTCATGAATGCACTCACAATTGTTCACGCGGCATCTTTCTTCAGATTACCTCGTGTCAGGATGAGCCTGAGCATCTTAAACGAGGCTCAGATTCACTTGGATGTTTTCAATGGAGCATAACCAGTCCACCTCAAATGAGAGGGTGAGCTTGAGCGAATGTTTTAGCCTTCAATGTTTTCGATATTTTAGAACTAAAGTCCCTTAAGTGTTTCACTTTTACCAGACGTTCCATTATTGAGAAAATTAGTAGTTTTTATGTTAATTAGTAGATTTACCGATACCATTCGTTTCACAGTATGATGCAATGCATTGTAGTATACCCAAAAAATAAGGGTAAGTAAAAATAGGGTGTGAATGCTAAATATTGAGATGAGTTCGAGAGACTCGTGTAATCTCTCAAAGAGGACCATTGTTTTCTCACCAAAAGTAAGGAACTTTGGAATTGGGCGAGGGTATTCGAGGGTATTACCGAAAAAATGCTAGTCTCTTCAGGCAATCATACACTTGACAAGTTAAAGGGATCCTCCTTGATGGACTTTTCCTTGATGGAGTTCATTAAATTTATTTATCCCTGAAATTAGACTTCTATTCGCTCTTTGGGCTCCTAATGGAAGGGGGAGAGAGGAAAAAAAATTTTTGGTTGCCTATTTGAGAAAGACGACCGACGACTAAGTTACGGACAGTCATTTTCGCCACTATGGGTAGGCGAATCAGTTTGTAAGGGAAGGAAAGGTTTGGAAATGGGGAAACGGTGGAGAGAAACCCGGCGTCGGCATTATCCTACCGTCAACGAAATACTCCAAACAGTCTCCAGTTAAACTTCCCATCCACAGCATGAAGTTCTTTACTTGAAGTGATCTCCACATAGGACCCAATAAGGGACCGGAATATCCCTAACTATAATCTCCGACACCCCTGGGATGCGAACTCAGGCCCTCGAGATGGGAAACCAGTACTCTCGCCGCCACACCAACCCAAAAATCCTTAATGAGAGAGGGACGAGATGAGAAAAATTAACCTAAGTAGGAATTCCAAGGAAACATTTCCGCCACTGACGGGATTCAAATCCAGACCCTAAGGATATGAAGCCGGTAATCCAGCCACTACACCAACTCCATTCCCGACAGTCAAACTTCCAAATAAAATCAGGAGGAAGCAAACGTATATGATTTTATATTAATCTGCGCGTGCCCCGATTGACGTCCAGTGCTCCTTACCAAATATTAACCTCGAACGTATCGAGTTCAAGGAAAAAATGGACTTCGGGTAATTCAGCCATATTCTCACTTTTCGCAGGAAAAATCAAATGTTAGTATTTTCTTTTGCATTGATTCCATCGCATGTTTTCAATTTTTTCAAATCTGGTTGGAACTTGTAGATAGGGAAATTAAAATAAATGTTATTCACTGACGTCATTTTTATTGATTGATAACGGTCGGATTTGTTTAGCTTCCTGAGGTTGCCGTTGGCTCAGTGTGGAACTCAATGCCAGCTTGTAAACAACTTTCACATTTACTAGCACTCGGAGACTAAAATTCTGTGCAAAGGCATCGGTAATCGTGATTTCCAAGCAGCAGTGAAATAAATATTTTTTTATTCTGGTAATTATCGCAACAGTTTATGTTTCAGTTAATTGTGTGTAAATTGTATCACTTAACGTAAATTAAATTATGATATTCAAAATCATTAATATTTCGTTAACTTCATTCACTCGTTAATTTATGAAATAAATTTCCTCCCCTAAAATGGAAACGAAATAGGTCTTTACCAATCAAATGTTAAATTTAAAGGAACCTTGGGATATAAAAAGTGAAACAGAACTTCAAATAATCTTATGACTTTTACTTCATATATTGGGAACGATGCAGAATATGAGAATGTACACTACAGCTGTGAATTAAGAAAACACACTCAAGAATTTAAAAGTTACTCTCAAACGCAAAATCTGAATAAATTTACTGTTGATTCACTGTGTTTATGTGTAACCAGCAACTCCTTATACATTAATTAATTGTTAAATTACGGTAATGGATACGAGTGGTATTGACGCATTGCAAAATTTCTGAGTTGGAATGCTCACTGTCATTCCAGCTTACTGCAAGTACTGCTTTTATCCACATAAAATCTAGATTTAGAAATCTGTCTACTTATGCTGGAAGTGGAACGCCTACCCAGGTAGGATATCATAATGTTTACTAGCGACGACGGTGTGCGATCAGAATATAAAAAAAATGTTTGCAAGAGAATTTTAGTAATATGCCAGCATTATTTTTTAAATGAAGAGAATACATTTTTCTTTATAAGTCGACCTTAGCACATTATATTCTATTGCAGAAAAAATTAGTATATACGCGTATTTCGTTACAAAGGGTTTAAATAATTTCATGAGATTCTGGTATCCACATTGAACATGATATAAATGTAAAATAATACGTGCTCACATCTTGATAGACATTGCGGAAGGGAACAATTATTTTATCCAAAGCACGGAGCAAGTCACCGTTTCCGCTTTGTATTAAATTTTGCTGCTTGAGAGTGAATATGTGAATCGTCCGTGCTTCCCTATTAGTTGACTAATTTGGTGATTGACACAGTTCTTTTGATTACTTTCAAAAATATATCGGGAAATGTGGGTTTAACCTGCGTTTACTTTTGGCGGTTGAGGCCTAAGTTTCTATGTCACCGATATTTTATATAGGTACCGTTGCGTTTGTTGAAACTCGGCATCCATTTAACAAACGTAATGTTTTCACGTATGCTTTCCAAAATATTCATTGGCAACACCCATGAATAGATTTTGCCGAGAGATGCCATGTGAAACCAATGCATAAGACACCACACCTATTCATTTCCCCCATGAACCAACCTTATGATATTCGAATATCAATTTGTTCCTCCCTACACTGTAATGCTCATCTTTTCGGCAATGTTTTTTTAGTGTTCTCAACTGGTTCCCGTCAAATGAATATTCGTTTACCTACGATTTTTATTTCCAACTCACTAGAGTTTTTTCGCGATTAGGTTAATGTAGTGGCCAAAGTTCTGGCTTCCGATCACGCGGGCTGGGTTTGATTCCCAGAAATAGCGGATGTTTCCCAGCGGAAACTTGGCCCCTGCTTGTATTTATACCAAGTGGAGAACGTTTCTAGCGTAGTACTCCGCCCGTTATAATGTGTTCTCATAGACGCCTTTCTTTGAAATAAACTCCTGCCGATGCCGAATGTATCTTCAACTTTCCTCCGTTTGTCAAATAAAAATCCACAAACCGCCTCAAAATGGCGCAAATGACCCAGGGTGACGGCTGCCTCCTCAAAGAACTTCTAGCACGTCTAACACCAAGAGTTTGGTACCGGATTGGATTTGATACGAAAAATAAATTTCCAAATCGTAATACCATACAGCACCACATTGTTTGTAAAAGCATGATTAAATGATATCCTTGCCGCACACCGCTCTGAAAAAAATGAGGGAGGGAATCACTCCTTTAGGGGATAGGGCTGGTGTGGTAGCTAGAACACTGGCTTCCCACTTGGAGATCCCGGGTTTGAATTCCGGCGGTGGCGGATTATTTTCGGTGGAATCCCGATCGCTGCTTTTGGGTTCCACGTGGAGAGTACTTCAAGTGTCGTACTCTTTCCGACGGATGGAATGTCAAATTGTTGTCTCCTTCCTATAAGAGTTGGCTAATGCCAGCGATGGGTTTCTCACCTCCATTCCTCGAACTTATTTTCTCTTACCAACCAATTCGTAATGGTACAAAGGACCACAGCTGTCGGTCGCCTCCTCCAAATAACTAATCAACGAATAGCTCCATACGTACATACATACCCATAATGCCATGCCCTTTCGGGGTATGCAAAGTCAAAGAACTTAGTTTTTGCTGTTAGGCCTAGATACACAAAATCGTCCACTTGTTCAATTGTTTCATCATTTACTCTACATACAATAATTCTGCCCATTCTATCTGTCAAAAACTATTATGACTTTGGTTTTTGACTCATTTATCATTAAATCCATTCTCCCATTTGCTTCACAGGAATTTTTCAGGAGCCCCTTTAAATCGTGTGAACTCTCAGACAGCAACACTGCTTCATCTGCGTATCAAGGTTCAAAGAGTAAGAACCTTGGTATTCTTTTGGAACCTTGGCATTGGAACCTTGTCTGCGTACAGTATAACTCGCACATTTATAGCTTCAAACATTACACCGAAATTATCCCTACAAGCATCTCTCACACATTTATCTCACACATGTATACAAGCATCTCTCACACATCTCTCACACACGTATATTTGTTTTTTATTACTATTAAATGGGTTTGTCTTTTCTTTAAAAATGATAATTTCTGACAATTGAACAGGTAACTAAATACATTATTCAATTTTTTTTATTTTTTTTTTATTTATTTTAAACTTGAACTAATGTATAAATATTGTATTTAATCGATTTTAAATATTTATTGAAGACCTAGTGAAAATAAATAGACATAAACAAGAGTACCTGCCGACAAGCCTGGAAAGGCTTAGCAGGACTTAAAAGGATTCTTATGTATGTTATGCATGTTAAATGGCTTGACTGTATTGTAATTGTAATTTTTTGTATGGTTTTTAAATTATGTAAACAACTTTTGTAAACACCGTGCAAAGATATAATAAACTTAAAAAAAAAATCCAAAAAAAAACTTTTAAAAGCCGCGGTGACGTTACGCATCCTAGCTTTATGCCCTGTTCTATTCCAAACTAGTCGCTCAAGACCTTCATAATATTCAATAACTCCTTTTTCACTCCATAGTCCCTCGAAACCTTCCACAGCTTAATTCTATTTACCCTGTCATATACCTTTTCTAAACCCACAAATGCACAATGTTATTTCTTTTGGATGTCCATGCATTTTTCAACCACTTGCTTAAGTGCAAACAGCTGATCACTCCATCCCCTTCAAGGCATATTAAATTCGGAATGTTCACCCCAGATTCTGTCAATATAGTAATATTCCTTACTCTTTCGATTATTATTTTATTAAAAACTTTCCCGAAATACTCAATAACTCAATTGCTCAATTATATAAAATATATATTGCTCAAATATATATTGAAACACTCAATTGCTAACGAATTTTGAGGATACCGGAACTATAAGGTACTTATGGGTACCTAATACTTTTACGAAGTCAACCGCACTAATGCGGCTCTGTAATTTTACATTCGATCTTCCCACCCTTCCCATTGTACAATGCATTATATTATTGTATACCATGTAATTAATAATTATATGAATGCAATGTTATCGCATTCTTCCAATCCGTCGGAATAATAGCAGCTTTAAACATAAGTTACACAATCCATATAAGCGACTTCAAAGTAGCTTGCATTCTTATTTCAGCATTACACTTTATATTTCATCTACGCTTGCATCCTTCCCATTTTTTAATATTCTCACTGCCGTTACGACCTCATTCTCACTTATTTCATTTTCCATAGGTATTGAAATTCTTGCATACTAATTCGCAAGGCTATTCCTCATCACCCTGCACCACTATTGTATAACTCATCCCAATAGTCCCCGACATCGCTCCCATCCCACATGATCTTACCACTTTTGTTCTTTCTTGCATCAGTTCCTCTGCCTTCACCTTGCTTTACACTTTTTACCCATTTCCAAAATAACCTTTCATTGCCTTCAAAATCACTCTGCATTTTTCTAGCTTCATCCGCACGAACTCTTTCTTTGCTCTCTTTCATAACGATTTTTCATTCATTCTTTTTCTCTCGGCCTTCATCGCATGTCTTCTTTCGCTCTTCCTCAGATTTGGCTGCAAACAATACCTGATACGCCTATTTTCACCCACCGCTATTTTCACTCAACCATGCGTCGCCTTCCATTTTCCCTACTACCCTTTTCCCGCATATACGTTCCGCACATTGAACAGTTATTCTTTTCAAACTCACTCACGCATCATTCATACTCCTATTACCAATATGTCCATCCCATTGTCTCTGCTTCGAAGATAGCACGTCCTCATGCATGCATCATACCGCACTCTCGCCTCATTTTTTAACAACCTCTAAGCTGTTATTCTCATTTGCTCATTCGCATCTCTCTTCCTCGGAATCCACTTTCTATCCACTCTAGACACCACCGAATAGTGGTCTTCCATATTTGGCATCCCACATCACCCTCGTATCCATTAATAGTTCTCTCAATCTCTCATCATACACAATGAAATCAATCATACTCTTACAATCGCCCCTTTGTAATGAATAGGTATATATGAATTTTCTCATGTTCAAACCATTTATTTTAGACAGAAAATCCTTTTTCCAAGCACAAACTCCCCAAGTTTTCACCATTATCATTTACTCGAGGGTCATCAAAAGGCTTAACAACTCTCTCACATACATCCTTCACCAACCCAGCCATCCATGTCGCCTTGTACAATTATTCTCTCACCAGGGTCACATTCTTTCAGAACCTATCTCAGTTTCCCTCAAAACTCATCTTTTAAACTTTCTCTTCCTCCATCTACTGGTGCATAACATGCCACAACCTCAACTCTTCAAATGCCTACTTTCGTACCAACCCGGAGCAATCTAAGGGATGCTAACTCGCATTTCTATATCAGCATCTTAACTCTCTCATTGAAGATGAAGCCTACTCTTTGACTGTCATGCATATTATCTTCAACTCCTGACCACAATGCTAACCCACATTTATCAGTTGTAACAACGCCCTGCTCCTTGCGCTTGGTTTCGCAAACACGTAAAACATCCTCTCGTCTCATTTTCATTTAATTTTCTTATCCATGTACACCTCTCACATTCCTAGTACCAATTCCCTCGTTTGAATTTCTAGGTCCATCTCAGGACGGGCCAACCTTATATAGGTTCCGCCGCAATAACTCCATAGGTGCATAATTAATCTAGAGTTTAGGCTTCCGCATCCGTTGTCAAATTCTGATGAGACTGTCCAGTTTTGCTGCGGTCCGACCATATTTAGCTCAACGTTTCCCTCACGTTGCAGCGAGCGTCTTCAGGAGCGAAGTGATTGCTGCTGCATATCCTCGTCTCCGCCGAGACCAACCGTGACGAAGATAAAGGAAGCAGCGAGACGCAAAACTAGACACCACAACCGATGACAATAGCATAATAGATATTCAACCTCCGCAACTCTCCCATTTATAAGACGACGATATTCAGCAACAAACTCTTCGCTCCTGAAGACACTTGCTGCAACGCGAAAGAAACGTTGAGCTAAAAATGCTCGGAGCCGCAGCAAAACTCGAAAATATCATCAGCATCTGACAACAGCGGCGAAAGCCTGTAGTCTAGGTTATCTCGCCTCTACGAGGATGTCTTCACAAAGACGAAAAGACTGGAATGTCTTCGAGAGAAGGAAGGAATGTTGCAGTCTTCACTTGTGTTCTTACAACGCTGCCGAGATTCAGACACGATGCCCAATTGAGTCAAAATTAAGTATCGCATTAAAAACAGCGAAAGCCAAGAGGATCCCGCAATGAGCATCTAAAGCCCTGCCTAGGGAACGTATCCGGAACATCCGCACACGACTTTTCCGATGTGCCGACGTGCTATACGCACAGCATTTGAAACTGTCTTCAAGAATCAAAACCGGACGACTGGAACCTGATTGATCGAATTACGTTCCTGTCTGTCACGAGAAGCTAGAAAAAAGCTGTCCAAGAAGTTTGAGGATCCACAAAGAAGTTAATATTGACAATCTGCTAGTGAAAACCCCTGAGCAGTGCACAACCTCACCGACCGCGAACTCAGTGAAGCCGCCAAATCCCTCCTGGCCAAAGGACTCAACTACGTATTGACGCCAGATCGTATCCTCACGGAAGAATTAACTACGGGAGCTGAGGTGGTCGTCAAGAAGCACCCTAGAGATAAAGCCGAAGAAACACGTATGTACGTCGCGTCGTAAGTATCCTGCGAAAAGCAAAACCACCTGCAGCCAACCTAACCCGAGAGCAGCGTATAGCCATGAAAGAGCTACGGTCGGATGGCAACATTCTGATACTCCCTGCCGACAAGGGGAACACCACAACTGTTCATCAAAAAAGAGGAATATAAAAAGTAAATAGCAGACCTACTAGGAAACGGGTCGTACTGAAAATGAAAACCCGATCCAACTCTGAGGATGGAGCGAGAAGTGAAAAAGCAGATAAAGAAGTCATCTATCCCTTCGGATGAGCATAAGAAATTGTTCCAGTCAGCCCCCAAATGTCCGAGGCTATTATAAATTAGCGCAGCTCTTATCAAGAAGTATTCAACCGTTTACGAAAAAGACAACATCATATGTAAAGGATTCAGCCCACTACTGAAGTAGGGAATGGGACTCCTCTGAAAAATCTCCACTTCCTGGATTCGAACCCAGGACATCCAGAATGGAAGCCAACATTCAATCCCCCAATCCGATCCCCCTAGAAACACCGTAATTACACTCATATACCAAATACTCTAACAATTACATTGTTACGTACCTACCTATTTACACAAAGAAATTATGATTTTCTCACTCCCTGAACATAAAAATGATGTGGTGTACGGGTTCTTACAGCGACAGGGATCCCCGGAAAATAAATATCACGTATGCACATAATAATGGAGAGGGTATGCCATTCCGGCTGAAATTACGTCCGCTTCGTCCATTTTTTTGCCTAATCTCTCAGTGAAACGCTAGGGTTTTGAGCATAAAAGTACAGACAGTTATGCTTCATTTACCTTATGATTTTTTTTTATTTTAAAATTATTTGAAATAACTTTAAAATAATTTTTCAATATTCTTTTGCTACTTTGATCCTACCTCGAATCATATTGTGTACTGTCTGCTGTTGATTACTTTTTAATAAAAATTATTTGCACAAAATGCCGATGTGTAAGAATTTTATGCACCACGATCCTTGTTTCATTCAGCAATTGATGACTTGATAGTTTTCGTTGTGCGTTGATAATATTATTAATTTCACTTCTGTCAAGCAGGATTAAATTTTGTGGTCAGGAAAGTGCACCATGTTAAGAGTGGTAATTAAGTATAATATTCTGTTCAGAAACATATCAATGTGCATTGAGAACTTTCTGAACAGAATCTGTGGGATTGCGTTAATAATGGAAACTCTCGAGTGTTTTCAATGCCTATATCGGTGAAGCGTCTTGAAGGCTTCCTTTATATGCTTACCTAGTTTTGAAATTAATAGTCTTTCTATTTCGGGGCATCTGCTCCGTCGTTCCATGGTTATTTCGCCGGCTCAGTTAAAAAAAATTATAGTTTCAACTACACGTTATTCAGTTTTGAAAGATCATTTTGTTACAAAAACGTATGCAAAACAGTGTGTCTCTCGACGATTCTGCTGTGTAGTTCCGGGGCAATGATTAGTAGGTAATTCACTTGCTCTCGAGCCGAAGAAGCTAGCAAAATCATCGCCACGGAATGACGTGGAGGAAACGCCGAGAGAGATCATTGGCATGTCGTTTTTGCAACAAAATAAAAACATTTAAAAACTGATTAGCGCGTATTTGGATCCATAAAATCCGTTTAAAAAAAGGATTTTTGAAACCACCAGAAACGTTTTGGGGCAAATAATAAACGTTATTAAAACAGATGAAAACGTTAAATAACTGATTATGGAGTTTTTAAAACGGAAAAAGACGTCTTGCAACCATTAAAAATGTTTTTGAAACGGAAAAATCCGTTTTTTAGCCATAAAAAAACGTTTTTAGTACCATTTTAAAATGTTTTCATGGCCAAATACAAACGTTTTGGAGCGGACCTTTTGGCAAGTTTTTTTTCATTTTTAAAACGTTTTAAAAACGACAAAAAACGTTTTAAAATAGTTTTTGTGCTGTCTGGATACTTCCTAACAATAAGTGCAATAAGTATACGAAATACAACTTATATCAAAAAGGAAAAAATAATTCATTACTTACATTTTTTATGGAATTAACTGCAAATGGGGACATTTTGTCAATATGGCCAAAGGATATTATTTTATTCACTTGCACTTGTCTAGACCAATGGGTTTGATTTTGTAAAAAATAAAACATCCAAAGTTGTCTGGCTTCCCTAGTAGCAGAGGAGGTTGTCACAACGTTGCATCAACGTGCACAAGGTTACATGACAACCTGCACGTTGCCACAACGTTGCATCAACGTCCAAGCACAACGTTACCAGTCGACGTTGAATCAACGTGCATGCAACGTTGACGTCAGCTATGATTTATATTATACTTTACCTGTACTTATACCACAGGGGTTGGCAAACTGCGGCACCTTGAATTCGCACACGTGAACATATTGTCTTCACGTATAAATATATATATATTTCATTTTGAATAATGTATTCTACTAGTTAGTTGTCTGCTTGTGAACGTGAATTTGAAGAAACATGTGGGAATCGGATAAATTCTTGTTTATTCTCAGTAATATTGCATTTACATTCATACCACGTGGCAATATCGGTTGAAATTAATTAATGCCTGATAACTGTCATCGTGATTGGATGGTATTTCCTCTAACTACAATCTTGTAATCGCAATTTAAAAAATGTTCTCGAAGTCACATTAATCCGCGGGAGTAGCGATATATATACGACTTTCAAGACGATGACTGTATAACTTCGGGGCAAGGATGTGCGCTTAGAGCCGTAGGACGCGTAGGACTTACCGTAATTCGATAAGTACAAAGTAGTCAGGTAGATAATAGGTAGGATAAGACAATGTAAATTCTTCTTTCATCGCGTGATAACAACATGCATAGTATTAAAGACGTAGATTCCCTTTTTTATTTTGAGAGGGCAGGGAAGAGCCAGTGGAGAGGGCAAGGGAGTTTAGAGGGAGAAAGTTTTACCTGAGTAACTAAGAGAGAATTGTCTGTTGACAAATTATTAACATTAATGTTAATTATGGGATAATTTCATTGATGGCTAAAGCTAGGGAAATGTTTTAACGCTGCCTTAAAATGTTTCACTGATAACGTTGCATCGATGTTGCATTGATAACGTTGCAGCAACGTGGTTTTTCGGGAAATTTGGATGTTGAGGCAACCCCAGCAGCATGCTGATATCGGCCCGATGTCACTTTTACATCATTATAGATCACTTATTAATCAAAACGATATCGGCTGCCGATATCGGCATTAGGTCAAAAATGATAACATTTGCCGGGATAAAAGTGACATCTGCTGCCGATGTCAAAGTGATATATATCTGACATAAAAAGGATATCTTTCCCGACTATAACAGGACACAAAAGTGACATGTTACCGACGTCAAATTGATATATATCCGACATACTAAGGATATCTTACCTGACTATACATTGATATAAAAATGACATTTTCTGATTATGTCGGACCGATATAAAATTGACGTTAAAAAGATATTTTCATGACTATACAATGATATAAAAATGGCATTTGCTGATGATGTTGGACCGATATAAAATTGACATTAAAAAGATATCTTTCCTGACTATAACAGTACACAAAAGTGACATGTTACCGACATCAAATTGATATATATCTGACATACTAAGGATATCTTTCCTGACTATACAATGATATAAAAATGGCATTTGCTGATGATGTTGGACCGATATCAATTTGATGTTAAAAAGATATTAAAGACTTTGGAACTAAATGCACCCAAAAATGGGAAATAAAGTTATAGTAATGATGGCACATTCATATGGCTGTAACTAACCATATGACTGGAGCCAGTACTTGATGTACTTACAATAGGTATAAAAGAGTGTTTCTGAAAGAAAATACAAAATTAGTAAAAATACTATTTATTGAAATTACTAATGGTTACAAAATCCTAGGTGTCATATAAGCTCTTTCATGCCACTTGAAGCACTGTTGCATTTCTTCTGTATTCCTATTCTCATTGATGCTTCATCCTCATCTGTTGCTTATGCTGAAAGAAACAGCTTACATGAGTCATGATATCACTGGGAAACATATTTAAGAATAGGTACGATTAAAACACAATCAGTGCCAAGTTATTCTATTTCATATATATATTCCATAATCTTATTATATTTTGCACCAAGTAAACAGTTTTTATGGCTGATACTAGCATGCTCATGGTCTATAGTAATTAAGGTAGTACTAACATTTTGACACAATTTTTCAAATTCAAAATTCAGCAGCTATGTTATGTCATCAAAAATGAATGTGAAGCTCTTAATTTACCTAAAAAACCACCAGAGAAATCTTTTCAAGTCCCCTTATCAGAAATATGGGTATTCAAAGTTACAAAAAATGTTAACACCATCAAATGGTAAATAAGCAAAGACAAGCATGAATGTCTCTACTTTAAACAAATAATTATAATAAAATCCACAGTTTGAAGAAAGAACTAACTGAAGATTTACTAATCCTCCCTTGATCTACCATGTGACCAAGACAGTCTTGGCTATGGATGGTTTAAATCATGTATCACCTGCCCCAACAAGACGTTTTCTCTTCTATTCCCATTCCTCTTCCTTCATTTTCGCACTCTGGTTTCAGCTGCACTTGTCCACCCTCTCAATAATGAGATTTCCAGCCTCAATCCCACCTCCATGTCTTCATCTGCCCTAGTTAAAGCAGGATGTGCTTATCGGATCACAGCTAGAAATAAAAGTTTTAACAAGTCACCTTAAATTGACCAAAAATTGTAGCTGAGAGTAATAAAATTGAATAAGTGAGGCAAAGTTTTAATCGAGGAAAACAATGAAACAATTAAGCACATTATACACGATTCAACCACATATTCAAAGAAAATTAAAAATTGTCATTCATTGCAGTCACTAATTTTTCACCTTCCACTAAAGCAGTTACCACTGTATTCTACCCTTAAATAAACTCACAAGAAAAAAGCGAATGACAAGTTCCCACACTGAAAACACATACAGAATTAACACCTAGATGAAAACATTTGACCCACGCCACCAATGCATGAGCCCAATGAGATCACGAGTTTTACAACGGCAACTTTCATTGAACAGTGTTGGAAGTGTAGGCATGTGAAAATGGAACAAATCGTATCACGACAGTGATATCTTGAAATATTACTCTTAAACACAGGCAATAATAATCTTCCAATTGTAAACCAACGATTATCGTTTAAAACTTGTTTAACTACGACCTTATAACAAAATTCCGTATTATATTCTTCTTCCTCCAAAATCACTTCTCCCAACGGTTTAATTTTCTTACTCATATGAATAACTTCTTTTCGGAGAGAAATAATCTTGGAGGGTATAATAACTTTCAAAAACCTGATTACTAGACTAGGTTCCTAAATACAGAGTGAAATTAACAAATCAAGTCGTAAGATATCACTAACTGATGCACAAATATGTTACTAGCCTTCTCCTCAGATATCAATACACTACACAATACACTACGTGAAAATACACCGGTAAACTTAATTAAAATAATAGGACAGAATATGCTACGCTAATAGCAAATAAGAAGTTAACTATTTTCAGAGAGGGGTACGGTTTCTTAAACCAATATCAATGTTATAACTGTAGATAATAATGAAGAACAACAAGCAACTTACCTTGCTTCAGTGTCCAAACCATGAATATAGAAACATCCAAACATTAGGCGTCTTCCAGAAAACTTCAGTGATTGCATCCAACCTCACATAACCGGCAAAAGTGATGATAGATTTTAAAACAGTTGCACCAGGAATATATTACCAAAATACTTAGGGAATAGAATTCCCCCTTACGCATTTGTTTACAAACGCTTAACCAAGGTCCCTATAAAATATAAGGACCATGCGCTTAACCACCAACATATCGATCTTCATTTTTTTGACGTATCGAACGCAGCGCCAACGCGCCAATTGCTAGTTGAAACCCGCATTTTTCAAAACCCCAAGTTCTGGGTCCAGGTTTTGAGCACCTTAAAATATTTCATTCGTCATTGAGATTTTGCCGGATTACGTGCTTTAAAGTGTCGGTCGATTCATATCTGATTACAATGCAATATGTTACAGTATTATGCGTGTACTATACTCTATTAAAGGTAAATGCGCATTGCTCACAGCGGAGAGGTAGCCTGGATACTTGGAGCCTTGGCTCCAAGTATCTTGTTATACACCAAGAATTTTGTGATATACCTTACAGTTGTTGTTGTAAATTTATTAATGCATTCAATAAGCTTTAGTAAGATGGATTAATTAATTTTAATAGTGACCATTAGTGGTCAAATTTTTAATAGGTTTATTGAATGTTGGCAACCTCTCTGATGTAACTTATAATTAATATATATTTGATAACACTATTGACTGATGTCGACATGAAAGTGAAATTAAGCCACAAGGAGAATGGATTTGAGGATAATAGCATCAAATACCAAAGTGGTAGTTTTCGAATGGCAGAGTGGTAAGAATGATCGTATGATGAGCCGGGTAAATGATTAAGTACCTAATTGAACCAGTAGACGATTTTGTGTATCTTAGATGAATGTTTGCAAAAGATGGAAGGATAGATGTAGATTTTAAGGTGTGCAAATGCCAGTAGAAATGTCTTAGGTAGCATATTGAGCATATCTATGGTTGATTGAATGTCTTTGGAGGCAAAAATAGAGGTGTACAAAATTGATCTCCTCCTGGGGTTATTATATTGCAGCAAAACCTGGGTATACCAGGATAAGGATAAAAGAAACCTTAACGCAGAGGGAATGGGGTACCTGAGATTATTTTGCGGTAAAAGTAGGATGGATGTAGGGTTACAAATGAGTGAACGATGAAAAATTGTGGGTTGGATGCTCCAGTAATAGACATGTGAAAGAAGTGACCTCCCAATGGTTAGGCCTAGCCGAAAGAACGGAAGAGATTCAAATAACGAAAATATATATCAATGTATCATGGATATATGTGATAATAGAGTGAATGGTGTGAGAGGATGAGGTAGGGCCCAAAAGTCAAGGGTGAATTTGGTAGACGAGACTCTAAAGAGGAGGAGTATTAAGAATAGGACAGCGTATGTGAAGCAAGTTATGAGTGTAACAAAAACAGAAGAAGTCTTAGGTTTTCTCGGGATTCACTCCGGGCTAGGAAATTAGTGCCAATGAGGTTGGAAAAAATATTACTTTTATATCCTTTATTCGTCAGGTCCACTGACATCATTTTTACATCGGAGAACGATATCTATTAAATGTCACTTTAATATCAGTTCGACGATATCACTTTTACATCGGGGAAAGATATCATATTTATGTCAGTTTTATATCGGCAAAATCACCCGATGTTAAAACGACATTGGTGATATCAAAAAGATATTGGGCCGATATATAACTGACAAACGATGCTGCTTGGGAACGTGCATGCAACGTTACAACAACCAACGTCAACGTTGTGTGCACTTGTACCTTTTTCCTATTGTAACGTTGTCACAACGTTGTGACAACTTCCTCTGCTACTAGGGTTTTAGCTGTGTCAATGCGGCGAATTTGTTCTTTGTAGTAGGATAAACTTCCCAAGCCTTGACACTCTACGGTGATGCTGAGCTCTATAAGTTTGGATCATCGTTGCAAAATCCGTGGAAAGCTGTCATCATACTTGTGGTCTAGCCCATCAACGAGATCTTTTCTAGTCAACAATTTGTATTTCTTTCAACGAAAATATAAAAACTAAGAAGAGTGAAGGTTAACAATAATGTCACGTTGCGTCAAGTGAGAGCAACTGTTGGTGCTCGTGATTACTTAGTCCGCCTCAAGGGAGGGGGCAGTGAAGGGATTCGGTTGGGCGGCACTTGGAAAGTTCCACTGACAATGTGAGACAAATTTGCGCTATAGCGAATTTGCGTTAACGGAGGCTGTGCTAAACGAGGCATGACTTAAAACTTCCTTTAACAACCGTCTACCGACAAATGAATAACTAGAGCGAACCATGGAAAAGGCTCAACAGCCCTATATTCCCCTAAAGCCATGGTCTATCCACAGAAAATTGGAGCGACATGCTATTTGCCTCCAGCTGTACGAAAGAAAATTGTTGCTCCATCATCTGGTCATTCCCACTATTGCTAAGGTTGAAATAAGGAATAGGTAACAATTCAGGACATCAATACATTGAAGTTTCATAATAATGAAAGGTTTTTTGTAGATATTGATGCTTTGTATATTCAAATGCAAAGTAAAATAGACTTTACTCGTTATTCTAAAGAAAATTATTCTGACTGAAAATATATACTGAAACATATGCGTTATTTATCTGTACACGCTTTTTACAGGCCAATATTCAAGAAAATCCCTCTTTTTCCAGATGCATGGCAACCCCAGCTATTGTAAACCTTGAGGCAATAAATTTATTTCTCCCATTCTCCTCTCCTGAAAGATGAAGACATTACTTAAATCTCAGAGGTTACGGTGCATCACGTTGCCACCCTCTCACAGCTTTTCTTGAATTTCTTAGAAGTCGGAAGCATTTTCTCCTTCTGTCTCACTTCACACCTCGGTGGCTCAACTCAATTGTGTTGCACTGCCCAAACATCATACGGCATTCCAGAATGCCTGTCATCACTCAAGAGACTTGTGGAAGGAATAGAAGGGGATCGGTTCAATGTGGAGCCAGAGTGCTGGCTTCCCATCCCGAGGGCCCTTAAAAGGGTGCCATCTGGCAGGCACTGCAAGTGCAATGCTCCTTCTGTTGATGTGGGGTCTCTCTCCACCCCATTAGATCTTTTTCTTAACAAAGTTATCCTCATTGACATTAATCTCTTAAACATAGGACTTTGATATAATCATTGTACACATTCCCAATGTTCAATTCAGGATCTCACATTGACCTAGGTCAACGGCCTGTCACGATGGAAACACCGGTTCCCGATCAGTCACCGAAGTTAAGCATCGTTGGGCTCGGCTTAAGTCTGGAGGGGTGATCCTCCAAATCGTCCGAGTGCTGTTGCCCCTGTCTTCACGTGGCAGACAGTATGTGCGAAATGACCTTAGCCGTCGAAGCACGTGAAACAAAAATACTCAAGCATATTCACATTGACCAGTCCTTCAATGCACAAGCTGTTTCCATCCCACACTGGTGCAAAGGTCCTAGTCTGCTCTGTTTACCATCTTGCCAGTATTTGTTTGATGCCCTCCTGATTTATCCTTCATCTTCAAATTCTAGGCAGTCAGCTCCTAGCCAGACTTTCCTCATTCTGGCAATTCCAGGTTAAATTCTCTTCAAGACCATGGTGACAATCTCCTCGACCAACAGCGCGGTCTTTAAAGAATTAGGGAATTTCTTTAGGGAATTCCCACACGTAATATTTTCACATTCTTACTACAGCTTTGATCTCCAGAGCATGAGAACTGCAAATTTATTCCAGAGCATGGACAAGAAAGAGTATGGCACCTTAATCTTCACCTGTTCTAACCTCACAAGTCAAATATAAGCAACCCCACATTTAAACCAGGGTGTTTTTGATAGCTGACTCCACAGACTTGATATATCCTCAACACACCTGTAGGACCCACTGCAAAAGCCAGTCATCAAAAAATGCTTAAGCTATAGCTAGTAGTAACTAGATAGTAGTAACATGCCCTCCAGCATTTAAGAAATGAAACAACATTTTAATAACAGCAATTCTGCAGGGCTCACAACAACATTTTTATTAAAATCCTAAAACATACAATTAGGTACTGAAAAAGATAGCCAGTTTGAAGCATATATTTTGTATAAAGAAACAGCATCAATAAGGAATGTAACAGCCAGTAATAAGATTAATAAGCCCACTTGATAGCACAAAACCAATACAAATGAATCATAATTCATCAATCGTATCATTTTTCCCACTAATGCTCAAACATAGCGCAATTATCAACAGGGTTTTTTTTCTGCTAATATAGTTCTGCCCATGCATCAGTTAAAATTTTGAGCTTTAATGTTCCCATATTAAATAAGAAAGTGAGGCTCGAGTTGAGCTTTGACAGAATGCCAACTGAATTTATTTAACAAAAGCCCCGTTTATCACAATAAAATAATTCTGCAAACAGTCCACATAACAACATGATGCACACCACAGGATTGACACAACAGCTCCAAGACTACACAGAGAACTACAGCTGTAAAACATTAGTAGTGACTTGGTTTTCAAGACCATGCAATGTCAGACATCTTATTACATCGTAAACATGACATAAGACACATCTGTAAAAGAAAACTACCACTCCCATGCCTAATGCAGGACTCAAACCCAAGACTTAGAGCTGATAAGCGATGAGCACACTATCCACCTGGGTTTTCAAATGCACAAGGAACAGCATTACTCTCACAGAATTGTTGTTGCTAAACCCTTTCACTGCCAGCACATTCCACACAAGATGTCTAAGACTACCAAGGTCATTTTTGTAGAGTTTTTCAATAATGGTAAACCATTTCCTTCACTTATACAAATTTTTAAACTAGTTATGCATTTCAAAACTAAGCTATGAAAAGTGAAGTAGGTACCTACTTAGTTTACACTTTGATGGTGATGAAAATGAATAAATTTTTATTCATACAGTAGGAGACATCCTGCTAGATATACTTTCCACATATAACTGAGTATGTGACGCATTCATCAATTCTCCATCGCTCAAATGCAGTCAAGTTCCTATGCAAGGGAAGTAACCATCCCACTATTCTTACTTTGGTGTTTTTTTAAATATTACTTTTTATCACATAATGAGAAATTTTATAAGAATTACTGCTCTAGACTACACTCTTACATTTCCTTATGATACTTCATTATCATCCTGTCCAGTCTTCCTTCCTCGTTGAAAGGAAGGCCAGAATAAAAGGAAAGAGCATACCATTCTATCCTCCAATCAATGCAATGCCCAAGGGCGTTAATGACTGGGATGTCCTTAACGTGGCCACACATCAGTTTTGCCAGTACAGTACCTACTTGTTTTGAGTTGTTTTTCCAGTGTCCCAAAAGATAAAAATATTAATTTGTACCAGTCTTCATATTTAATATTTTAATTAAATGTAAATTCCCTTTGACAGTGGAACTAAAAATAATCATTTTCATAGAAATAATCTTTTCCCCTATGTTTGATGCCCTTTATTTCTCCATTCACTAAATTTATGCTTGCTATATATTCCCTCCTATATTTTTAATATCCTAAGCTCTCACTGAATTAGTACTAATTAAGGTTTAGAAGAAGTGATCCATGCAAGAGTCAAGAGTGAGCCAATTTCTCTGATCAGAAAAACATGCATGAAAAATTGTCTGAGCTCCAGGAGAAATGAAATTTTGACCTGGTTCAGTGGATCAGAAATGTGATTACCATAGATATCTCTATTTTCAGTGCTGACAAACTGGTAATCATATCAATATATCATCCTATCCTTATCTCAAAGAAACTGGGCATGGGGGTGTGGACCGAGCTTCACCCCTAGTTACTGGCTTCACGCCCCCCTCCCCAAAGGCTTTAGGGACTTCAGCTATTTTTTTTCTTTCTTTCTGCATCAAATTAAGATTTCACACTTCATTGTAGATAGGGAGCACTAAAATGCCTTCTCTTCACTTTTGCTGAACAGCTGTTACTACTTATATGCCTCATAAACCATAAATATACGGTAACAACCAAGAGACACACAACGCGCAAACAAATACAGACCCTGAGAATGTTCAAGGTCTAATGGTACTTACTATGTGGGCTCAGGTAGTAATGTAGGACGGAGTGGAATGAGTCATGTGTTTAGGTCTCAGGGACAAGGTTTCACCATGTAGAATGGTGTGAATTTGAACTCAGGGTTAATTATTTCAGAAAAATCCATTGTAATTTTCAGATCAAGTTGACTGTGGATATGGAAACAGAGGATACGGGGGCTATACTGTGCGCATATTAAATCAGTTTTCTCAAAGACACCAATGGCCAATACTTCACCCAACTTGCAACATGAAGGTTAAAAATACACTGACTTTGTTTCTGTGATCATGAGCCATAATGAAAATATTTTTTGCCCAAAAAGTAATAATTGAAACATAGGCCCTTCCAGGAAGCTGTTGGCATAGTTTAATTGCTACAGCAGAGAATTAATTTTTAATTGATGGTCCAACAAAAACAAAACTTATTCTCAGAAGCTCAAACATCACCAATGCCAATGGCTAAAATCTTCAAAATGCTTTCGCAGCATCATGAAAATATTTCTGTTCGACATGACACCAATGGCTAACCAAATCAGCAAAATACAAGTCTCTTGGATACTTGGATAATGGCCTGTCATTGTGGAAACACCAGGCCCTGCCACCAAAGTTAGGCATTGTAGGGCTCAGCTTGAATTTAGAAGGGTGACCCTCTAGTTTGTCCTACTGCTATTGCCCCTGTCCACGAGTGTCAGACAGTATGTGCGACTTTACACTAACAGCTTAAGCACATTGAACAGTTCATAATATGTAGCATAGTGAGAGCTGGTGGATGCTTAATACACAGGAAAAAATTCTGCATTACCATAACACAACA
The DNA here is from genome assembly GCA_963573305.1 of Pyrrhosoma nymphula. Lineage (NCBI taxonomy): Eukaryota > Metazoa > Arthropoda > Insecta > Odonata > Coenagrionidae > Pyrrhosoma > Pyrrhosoma nymphula. Next base: position 75,902,063 of record OY754332.1, on the reverse strand, counting down.
TCACCAGGAAAATAATATCAAGAGCCCCACTTATTCCATTTGATTTTCTCATATGTATTACCTTCCCCTACCATAATGTATCAACTCACACATGTCATAAATGACAATCCAGAGAATGTGGCACCAGATTGTCAGCAAGTCTTCAATGAATACCATTCACTAGACATTGTATTAAATTGCAAAAGCACAAGGAAGACGAATGTGATGGCAGCAAACGAGTAGCAACAACAATCACCGCTGAGAACAAATTCATTCCACAATTTCAGGCAAGGATGAGATCAAGGCTTCCCTGAGCTTATCACTCACCTCATCCAGAGTACATAGTGTGCTGCTATGGCAACTCATGTTGTGATTTGTTTACAGTCGACATGCAATACATGTCAAGGAAATCTTGCCTTCTTCTTTGGAAAATTAGAACTCATTTCTCAAGCAGTGGTGACAATAGTACCTTTCATTATACAGACTGAGAACTCATTCTGGGTGTGAGAACTTCCTCTCCTAGCCATAGTCTAGCATGAGACATCCCCCAGAAATCTCCAAACGCATAACCATTCATTCAGCACGTACCCCACTCTTCCACACACAAATGGGTTTGTCAGCACAGTGTACAGTTGTGAGTATACACAGTATGCCATAGAAAAGAGAATATTTTATCAAAGAAGGCAGTAGAATTTAACATCACATTTGGAATAAAGACCAAAACAGGAAGAACACCTGCATTGTGTATACAATCTTGCATCTGAAAAAATATCAATTACTATCACAATGAACTAGGAATTTACTCTTAATAAAATTCTCCTACTAGCTACATAAAATAGATACTTCCTGAATAACAATAAAGAAATGTACAAAAACCATGGGGTAACTATCACAACAAAAATATTCTTCGAAACACAAGAAGTGCAATTAATGCAATAATTATACTCAGAGGTGCATAACTTTTCAAAATTTCTGAACTAGGAGGGCTGGAAGTCATAACATGAGAAATAACTGACGGTCCAGTCTCATCACTTGTCTCATCCACTGTGGAAATCACTTCCTGTTGCTCCTCACTGCACTGAACCTCATTTTCTTCTTTACAAGAGAGAAAACAGCCGTCATTCATCCCCTGTAACCTTGGCATGCTCACGTCATCCTAGAAAAAGGAAAAAAAAAGACTATTACAAATGTGTCAGACAGGAGCAACTACTGTTAACGACAATCATGTTACCATGAACAACAACGATGTTACCATGAGGTGGTCTAATTGGTATTTCAACCAAGTGTTTGCCACAATTAATTATTGTCTCCTGCAAAATTCTAATGTCTTCCCTTCATGGTCATTTCTTGTCCCTAAGTCACTGTTCACACATTCCTTTTTCCTTTCAATTCCCGACGCCTGACGATGACGTCACAATCAAGGAATCGGAAAGGCACGTTTACATAGTATATTTTCTTTTCCATTCCAGGGCAAGAAAAGTGTGACAATCAGGCAGCAAAATGCTGCCTTTTCAAACGTCAAAGAATAAAAGACAAATTTATACTAACAATGTATGACGAGGGATCATGGTTTTCTCATGAAATCAGCAGTGATTCCAATCATAAATGTGAAAATGAAGTAGGCATGTTAACAATATTTGTTTTAGTAGGGATTTCTTTTTATTTTATAAAGTTTAACTATCATGCAAAAATGAAGTATACATAGGAACTATATTTGTTTGAGAAGGGATTTCTTTATATTTTATAAAGTTTAACTGTCATCTACCATTGCCAATGAAAATATTGCACCCACTACGTCAGTGTATGGTGGATGGTCAGCCGACAACACATTCACGTATATATTTCTATCACTCATCAACTCTGGATTAAATATACAATGGTGCATAATATAAGAATCAATTGTTCAAAAGAAATAAACTACAAATGTCGATATTGAAATAGTGGACTGTAAATCTTACCTCCATCCAATTTATCATGCTAATTGAGTCCCTTCATTAACACGATTCTCACCATTATCACGACATGATCACGATCATCACCATAAACAAACTGACCGTTTTCAAATTCGCGCGATAGATGGCAGAATGATCTTAACTTTCAGCCAATCAGTGCTTTCCAGTCCGCAGCAGAGTAGAACGCCCGGCTATTCCTTTCAAGTCGCTTTCAAGCAGGCCCGCCAGCCAGCTAACACAATTGCGCATGAGCAGAACGCGTCACAGGACAGGAATTGAAAGGAAAAAGGAACGTGTGAACAGTGACTAAGCCATACTCTCCACTTTCCTTTCCATCCCTCCCTCCCATGACCACTATCGAGTTTTAATTACTTGGGACTTAACTCACATTGTTTCTTAGTTGTTCATAAATACTATCAAAATATGTCTTCCTCCCAAGGGTAACTTTTAGGCATGAACACCAGAAGCACAAGTCAACTGGTAAAATTTACTTTTCTTTCCACAACTAATATCTTGTTGCTCCCCTGAAAAACATTTATTTCCCTTTTCCCCTAAGTTGAATTTAACGCAGCAACTACAAACACTTGTTGACCCCTGTTACCCCCACCATAAATCACTCAGTAGCTACCACTTCCATAGTCCCTGCTGCCCTTCCAATTAGCCTTAGCAAACCCTAGGTCTATATATACATAGTCATTTGTTGACTTAGGGCCTAGATATTCATCAATTTTTGGTAGAATTCAATATAAATTCTCTCTCTGGACGACACCTAGTTACCAAATGGTGGGAGTTTGAATTTAAAAAATGAAAATGAATTTAGTTTCAACCACTGCTAATAACAGGCAGACTGTTGAGAGTCACCGCTGAGCAACACCATTAACCTTACTGCCAAATGCTTGGTCATACGTCGGCCTGTTGTATGTTGACTAGTTTGCAAGTCCATGACTATAATAGGAAGTAAAGACCAGCATGTCATAAATTTGTTCATCCAATGGATATAACTTAATTACTATCTTTACTTTTATTGCTGATAACACCAAGCACTTAAGGTCGGGCCATCAAATGTTACGACCAAAAACAACTGCACTGCATCATGAAAATGTACTTACCATGAAGGGGATACAATTTTTCAAAAGAATAAAGTACCCCATCATGCATATTTTATCGCAGTGAATTCAGTACCTTGAAAATAAAAAAAATAGCTACTGACAATTAAGTCATGGATCATTTTCCTTGTCCTTCAAAAATAAGTTCATCCATATTCATTTTTATAAGTATGATGATTAATAAGAGTCATATTGCCTACACAATTCTTTGGATTAGTAAATTTAAAATTAATTAACAAATAATGAAGATGCATCAGAAATGAGGGATAATTTTTTCCCATTGACTGAAAATACTATAGCAGACCAATTCCCTGAGATATTTTATCAAATCAATTGGTTTTGCTTGATTTGCACCCTAGACCATGATCAGCTTCACCTGGCTAAATTATATGGTCATGTAGAATGAACATATTGAACCAGGAGTTAATAATATACGAAGAGAGGTACAAAGATTATTCATCATTGAAATTTTATCCTCCGAATCCATAAGTTTTATTGGATCCATGACATTAGATCACGCGACAACAGATCACGAAGACAACAGATCACGACGACAACAGAACAAGCGACACTAAATCATGATTAAAATGGGAAAATTACTTTGTAATATATTATCTTCAATATTTTGCCGCAGATGTGTAATTGGGAGGGGGGTGCTGCGGAGTCGTTCCGAATGTAGAGAGAGATAACATTACTGGCATACCTGATGACAGTGCCACCAAGCGGGGAAACGCACGAACTCCTTGAGACTGGAGGCACAGGTAACCTTTGAGGCTACCTGGGGAGGAGGTTATTTGGCGGATAGTTATGTTTTTCACAAATACCCTTTTGAATCAACCCTTTCACGAATACCCTTTACCCCTCCGGCGGCTGCCCCGTTGGTCATTACCCAACCCACCCCAATGGTGATTGTTTTGCGTAAAACTACGGCGAGTTGCCCAACCAAATAACCCTAAATGATAATAAAGTGTGTAAGTGTGATTTGTATCATGCTATTAGGAATTATAACGGTGAAATATATCTGATGAAGTGAAACCCGTGTCATTAGGTTTATTCTATCTTTCACTTATTTAAATACAGCATTTTTTGTATATAGTGATCTATTGTCGTCGTGATCTGTTGTCGTCGTGATCTATTGTCTTCGTGATCTGTTTTCGCGTGATCTGATGTCGTCGTGATCTTCTGTCGGGGTACCATTTTATTTCTCGTAGCCATGAATAACCTCTCAACAATGCATCACTTTAAGAGTACTTCTACATCTTGGCACTGGCGGCAGCTAGGGTGCAGTCCTCGTCTGCTACCATGGGGTCACAGACTTGAGTCCTGCCACCCAGGGCATGGATGTTTGTGTACGTCCATTGTTACATGTTATAATACCCAATGTAAAAGGCTTTATCAGCTGTTTTCATCAAAATGAAACATAAATTAAATAAACATAAAAGCTTATAATTTTCGCAGCATAAACTTAAAACTGATCTACAATCATAAGGGCTATGCAAAACTATCAACAAATCACAGCACACTGGGAAAGGTCTCCACAACCCACATATGGATACGCGACTTTCTGATTGATCGTAAGCAAAAAGTAGTTCTTGACGGAATTAGCTCTGATGTAGTTAAAGTGACATCAGGTGTCCCACAAGGAAGCGTAATCGGCCCCCTTTTGTTGATTATATACATAAATGACCTATGCTCTTGAATTAGCAGTAAAATACATTTATTTGCTGACTATCGTGAAATTAGTGATCACTCTGACTTTGAAATTCTATCATCGGATTTAAACAACGTTCATGTGTGGAGCCAAGAGTGGGGACTCGAACTTAATCTGAGCAAATGCATGGCGGAACATTTCTTGCGGAGGTCGTCCAACTATCCCCGTGTATATGCTGTGGATGGCGTTAAGATAAAGGCGACAGATGAAGTTAAGTATCTGGGAGTTACAATTACCTCGAACCTATCGTGGGGAACACATATAAGAAATATTTGTGGCAGAGCTCTGAAGAAGCTGGGATTCATCAAGCATATTGTGGGAAGATTTTCAGATGAAAAAGTAAAAGAGAGGTGCTATTTCGCACTTTTCCGGCCACACCTTGAATACGCAGCAAGCATATGGGATCCGGTGCAGATAAACTTAATTCGGGAACTTAATAAAATACAAAGGAAAGCTGCGCGATTCGTCAAAAACTGCTACGGGCGTACAGACAGCGTTACGTAGATGTTAAACGAATTAGGCTGGGAGCCGCTAGAGACTCGGAGGCTGCGCGCTAGGCTTAGATTACTTGAGCAATTGAGAATAGATATCTTTCAGAGCGACACGGAGAACATCATATTAGAACCCCACTATATTTCCAGGTCCGACACAAACGATAAATTGAGAGAGATATTTTACCGAACGGATAGGTATGGGAATTCGTTTTTCCCCCGAACAATAAGGGACTTTAATTAATTCAAGGCGTAATTTCATTAAAGTGTTTCCTTTTTATATGTAAACGGCTGGTGTCCTAACACCCCCCGCCACACGCCTATTGAGGCTGCTTGCGGGGTAGTAGGTATGTAGATGACCACCAGGAGTACAAAATTTAAAATAAGGCACTATCAATTCACCAACACACCTTTATTGATCTTGCAGCATGCTTTAGATGAAGGATTACGTCTTCAAACTTTTTATTTGACTATAAAACTAGAATTTTAAGCTACAAGGAGGTTTGGTAAATGATTTAAAAATTGTCATTTATGAGAATTGAATGAGAAGAAAGATAGGAATTTACTCTGCCTAAAATATATTTAGTAGTGAAGGAGAACACTCATGCCACAACATTTATGGGACAGCACTTCCATTTCTCTTCATAGCCAGCAAGACATAGAGTCCTGAAGAGAAGTTTTTACAACTCAAGTCTTAAAAGATGACATGGATTAAAAATATTACCAAAAGGAGTTAATCACAGGAAATGGTGAGAAATTAGATCAATTGAAACAATCATGTGTTCTGACTTCCGCTAACTTTAGAATGGCCGAAGACCACATCCTTCCCAAGTGATTTAGAGCAACTACTCAAGTTTTACATCCTGAATGAATTTTGACACTTGCAAAAATTTGAAATGCACCCCTGCTTAATTAATAAAGACAATAAAGTTCTCAGGTAGAAAAAATAAGCTGGATTAGGATTGAACTAAATATACTCGGACATTAAAAGAATTTGGGAGTGGAAGTGCAATGAAAAATTTGGAAATAATAAATGTAAAAATTTGAAATTTCAATGAAAAAAAGGTCTCAGGTATAAGATTTTATAAAATTTTGAAATGAGTTCATCCATAGCTAAAGCATTATAATGTTAGATGGAGGAGAGAGATTGTACATATATACTTCATAAGTAAAAATACCACTATATGATTGAACCTGCCCATCTTCCTTTTGACAAAAATAGGAGGCAAGTTTGTTTCAAACAATGAGGAACATTTTAAGGATAAGTTTATGCAGAAGGAGGGAGAGGATGTCAGTCATATAGCCTCCAGTCTTCTTCCATGCAACATTCCATGAACAAAGCAGGAACAGACAACATATCAGCGAAAGCTTTACTGACGTGTACATACTTATAATTAATTCCTCATCATATGCCACATGAAACACATGAAAGTGAAACACACTCATGCTTTCCTAAGATTGAATATCCAGAGCCATTATTAAATGGCTGATGAATTTCTTAAATATACATGGAAAATAAAAAAATGCAGCTGTAAAATGCTCATTGCTTATTATTAACAGCTCATTGAATGCCAAAATAATTAACAACAATAAAAACACCAGAAACACCCAAGCCATTGCATGATTTTAAAGCTTGTCAATTGTGAATTGGGTGTTGAGCTTAATTATGATGAGGTCACTTCTTCACTATACCAACATGAGTTGATTAACTATTCATCAAAATCATCCATGATAGATAGTGAGCAGCTGTTCTATATTGTTGAAGTACAGCTGTAGACTAGAATGCAAACAGGCAGGCAAAGTCCAATGATCAGTGACTGGCCTGGATATGATTGAAAAGGGAGAGTAAGCTTGCAATTCATCAACAATTTGATCAGGCCCTTCATTGTGGGGCATGTTGTGGACTTATGGAGGATAAAAGCCAGATTATTAATTCTAAAATGCTGCCAGTGGGATAATCTTCGGTACTTGTGCAAATACTGCCACCAGCCATATCAGCTGGGATTTTTACACAGAAGTTTAATTAAGTTTATTTTCATAGCCCACAAACTGCAAATTAATTCATTGGTTTTCACCATTCAATTATTAGGTTTCTAAATAATCAAAGAAAAATTTCTCCTATTTGACTATATAAATACAAGTCTTTAAAAAAATGGCTTTGAGTGTAAGCATACCCTACATGGCCCATGTCCACAGTGAAATAATCCAGTAATACTTTTTCATGATGGTTAGCCATTGTTCTCAATTTCGAGTCTTTCTTTTGCAGCTACCAGTGTGAAGATAAGTGTTCTCTCAAAGCATCTAAATCTAATAAATAATACACAAACCACTTCTGGAGTGTGTGGAATGGGGCACCAAGCTACACCTTTTACTCAAGCAATGAAAGAACTTGCATTTAAGAGCAATGCCAGCATTTGGGCATCTTAATAAAACCTGCTCTCTTGCATTAGATATGCTAAGTCACCACTATATGCGAACTGATACTTCATGTTAAATCCACAATTTTCTTAACATACCGGAGAATAAAAAATAGCATAATTAACCTATAACCTTGAAATCATATTGGCAAGGAGTTGAAATGCCTAAGCAAGAGAAGATAACACCATTCTCCATAAATGTCATTACACATCATCTATGGCTACAACACGCTCAAACGTGAGGACGAATTTACCAATATTAAAATATCAATAGTTAAAATCAAGCAATTAGCCTTTCAACTGGTCGCTCATACCACCCCCCTGGCAAAGTTCTGATAATGCAGGGGTACATGTGCAGCAAACCACGGTGGCAGTTGCACAAAGGACCCTTTTCAGCATGCCTACAACGGAGTATGGCAGTCTCCTCCTTAAGACTATTGGGATCCCATGGTTACAATTCTTTGTTTCTTCAACTTCAAAATGCTCTTGTTGTTACTTGAATGAATAGAGGCCATCTCTATTGCTATTTATCAATTTTTTTAAGGCTTCTTCAATGAGTTGCAAATACTATCAGCATATTTTGTTGTGGCATTGTTTGGATTAATTAGAATTATTGCCAAGTAACACGCTGCTGAAACTTTCGCTCCCCCTCCCATTAAGTGCAATTATGACTGCAGAGTAGACAGCCGCATGCTCTTCTCTGCCCTCTGCGTCTTTGCCAACCCCTTCCACCGGCTCCTTCCCCTAACTGACGTCACACTTTGCCAAGGCAACGGCCATGAAGTTTCACAACCACTGTGAACTATTTCCATGTTTTACACATGTGTTTCTGCATGCTTGAATTGAAATTTCTCTCATAGTTTACAATTTCTCTTTCAAAAAAGTGTTTTCCAAAACTCTGAAAGGTTATGAATCCGATAGTCATCTGTTGAATTATACCTCTTTTCATGATTTTCCTATGAATATTATGAACCATGTTAGTACATTTAAATCAATGATAAATGAAATCCTTTAACCAGAACATTATAGGTGATCCCACAAACTTATAGGACACCAAAGCTAAGTCATCTCTAAATTACATCCTTGTTTTCCCTCTATCCTCTACTAAACCCCTCTGTAACGTATGGAGTATTCACATGAGATTCGAGACAGTAATATTTTAGAGCATTCTCATTCATTGGTTAGAATAAAACTTCATCACGTGACTTTGAATGAACTCGTGTGAGAGAAGGATGAAATCACCTCAAATGAGGTCCTGCAGGGGCCAAACTGAAGCTAGCCATCAAATTACAGCCAATGAACATCATTAACTTCAAAATGGAGCGCTTGCGAAATGCTCCACAGATATTCTATCATTTAAAAGTCTGAGGAAGCTCCAGAACAAACATTTCCTTCATCATAAGGAGCACTGTATTCTTTTGAAATAACAGACTATGATGATTCCATAGGACAAGCTTTGGTGGTCACAATTACACAACTTACCGCACTTGTTTGGGATACCGCTTCATTACTTTGGCGTATTGCAGCTCCAGTTTTTCTACCGACTAATTGTGATACATCACCACAGACAGGGCAGCGCCAGGAACGAGACCTATAATGAAGGGTGTCATAATTATAGCAGGAGATAATCTTCCATTACCCTAAGTACTCCAGCCACTTCTCATGATTGCAATTCTTTCACTAAAAACTACTCCTGATAATGAATATTTACTTCTGTGAAAAAGTAGGCACACATATCAGAGATGCTCCTCATAAAGTTTTACCAAATACTCCCAACATCTAATTTCAACATCCTTTAAAGTAGGCATGGACAACCTGCGACCTGCACGATAGATCTGGCCTGTTTGATATTTTCAGGTGATCCAAATTGCCATGAACATTATCACACGCGTTATTAAGGCCTGGTTACAGGATACATTAACCCATACAAGTTAATGTATGGATGCATGACTGAATGTGAAAATTCACTGTGTAACCACACCAACATGTACCACACAAAATGTGCTAGAGTTTCAATTACACTAGGTGGTAGATGATGGAAATGATGTTTTCTGCCCGTAGGGTTCATGATTTTTTATTCCCACTGTTTGTTTACTTCTGGGATTTGGTTTGTTTTGTGTTTGACTCAGCTTTTTATATTTATTTTGACCTCTGCTTCATTTGGACGTTGCTCTGCTGTTTGAACTTTGCACCTCTTGGACTACCTGTACACAATGTTTATCGACCACTCGCCTTCGTTTGACCTCTATTGCTATAGACCATTGCACCTCGCTTGGACTCCCCCCGACTCATTACCTCAGCAATAACAAAATAAGGTTCAAATGCATTAATTAGCTGAGCTTTCCTTGTGCTTCTATCAATTTCTTTCCAGAGCTAAATACTTCCTCAGTGAGGGCAGGAATGCCAAGAGGGTTAGTCCAGCACAAGTGTTTTTCATACCAAATACCTTGTTTGTGCAAAAAATATTTAACAAGCTCGTACCACGAATTTATGATTGCAAAAAGATCTTGGCGCTCTATCTTTGGTCACTACAATAACAGGCTCCCAGATTCTCTCATTTTTAATTACCATGTTATCTCCTGGTTTGAAATCTTGCCTGGTGACAGCACCTTGCTCATAATATTGTTTAATTTTGAATTGGTTCGACTTCAGCTTATTATGTACATCTTTCTGAATTTGAGGTTTGAACAATTTGCTGTTAATAGGCAATTTGGTTCTATAAAAGATCAGATAAAAGTGGGGACAGGGAGGAGCCCATGGCTAGACATCCTGGTTGACTATAAATCTGGTTATTTAAAATTCCTACCAATCGGTCACTTTCCTAGGTATAATTCAACTCCCCACCCCCCATTGAGTCTTGTGTTTGCCTTTGTACCCCTATGCCCCACCTCTTTTGTACCTGATAATGCCACATCATGGTGAAATGCGTTGTATCAATAAAAGTTCAATGGAAAAGTATGTTGTGCATTTTAATAATATGGATAAATACAACTTTCACAAAGTGAAGCCTGAAATAATGTAGCTTATAAAATTTCAAACATATACAGGCAGTCCCCGAGTTACGTAATAGATGCGTTCCGACACTAGCGGCGTAAGTCGAAATTTACGAAGTCGAAAAATAACTCCATAACTGAGTCCGTGCTCTCATGATTACGGCCGATACGGGGAAGGCCAGCTCTTACTAACACTACGGCACATGCGCTCCTTGAAAGTAGCCAACAATCCTTCCAAATCTGTTACTTTCCTAATTCTTGTCTTTTTTTTGGTAAGGTTGCCACTTACGTAAGTACAGATTTACGTAATTCGAGGCTTACATAACTCGGGGACTGCCTGTATGTATGTTTCGCAAAGTGAAGCCTGAAATAATGTAGCTTATAAAATTTCAAACATTTCAATGTGCAAGATTGTTTCAATATGATGACAAGTTGATATATATATTCCATTGCATCATCCCAGAAATACATAAAGACTGATCATTAGAATAGAAGACTTTTGAGATGCCACCCTACTCTTTTTTAAAATATATAAAAGGAAAAGCCCTGGCTACACTATACATTAACTCGTACAAGTTAATGTGTGAATGCATGAACGCGAGAATGAACGTGAAAATTCATCGTGTAACCACACCAAAATGTACGAATCCATGAATGCATGAACAGAAAATAGAACCTGTTCTAATTTGGTTCATGTATTCGTAACAGTAGTGCTCGTGCTTCAGTGGCACCTGGTGGTAGATAACGGAAATGTTTTCTGCTCGTATGGTGTTCGTATGCTTCTCTTCTTCCTCTTAAATTTTGGAGTGGAAACATTTGATTCAGCTATTAGTATTTATTTTGACCTTTGCTCCATTAGGACTTGGCATTACTTTTTGAACTTAGCACTGTTGGCACTTCCTGGACTACTTGTATAACCTGTACGGTACGTTTATTGACCTCTCGCTATCATTGGACCTCTCCTGCAATAGACCATTGCCCCTCGCTTGGATTACCCTCCTAGACATTCCGTCTGCATTAATTAAATAAAGGTTCAATGCATTAATTAGAAGAGTATTCCTCGTATTTCGCATTCTTATCTATTTTGTTTCAGAGCTTAACGCTTTCTCAGCAAGGTCATGAATGCCGGGAGGGCTAGTCCAATAGAACAGTGAATTTCATACAAAATGCCTTATTTGTGGGGCAAATATTTGAGAAGCTCGCGCCACAAATGAGAGATTGCCCGCTAATTATTTAGTTTTTTACTTTAACAACAATCTATGCTTGTACGACTCTCATATTGTTATATTTTCTCGGATAGTTAGTTCACTGGCAGAGCATCCAAGAAACAGCTTCGTGTTCGAAACTGGATCAGCTGTTTTTATATATGTCCAATTCTACATAAAAAACTTAATTAGGAACCAGAGAGACAATTAAAAATTACCGTTGCATACATGAGGCTACAATATCCATTTAAGAGCAAGTTTATACCCTTGTTTCCAGTACTACCACCATAACAAGTAACAAGTTTTCGAGTTAACAAATATACCTCACCATAACTGCAATATAATTTCCGAAACGTATAAAAAGGGACTTAGCAAGTCCATTCGAGTATCTTTCATCTGAGGAACTACCACTCGGGAAACAAATATGGAATTTGAGATAATTACCGCTGAAAGTCGGAATCTGAATTATTAAGTATATATAACTATATTCTGCTTTATAGTAGGTAGTCTATAGGTAGGTTGACTATATGAACGCTTGAATTGTTTGAATGTTGCACTTAGTAAAGAGAAAAACAACAACAATCGCAAATACATACTGTGCAAATACAAGTGTGGTTTCATGTACCGTGTAACCACTGATTCATCCATTCATTCATGCAAACTTAGATGAATCGGTTCATGCAAACGTATATGAAACCATCCACAGAAGTGTACATGACCTCGTAAGTGTTAATGTATCGTGTAACCAGGGTTTTATAGAATGTTAATAAAACTGATTGAAGAATAAGGCATTAAATCTTAGCCTAATTGGCCATGACCGTCTCATATTCACCTATTTCTAGGTGTCCTAGTTTTTGACCATCATGATTCAGTTTTTGCAATCTGATATCCTTTTTCTTCTAAAACAGTTTCTGGTGACCCTAGTACAAGGGGCTGTCCATAAATGAGGTCACACAATTTTGGACCAAACTAGACCCCCTCTCCCCCCTGTCACAGTTAAGTCCCAAATAGTGTCACCCCCCCCCCCCCTTTAATGATGTCACAAAAATGAAAAAATTTCTACCCTACCCCACAGTCTAAGTAAAACTAAGACATAGTATGCAGTGGAAGTGTGGATTTCACATGAAGCATAGCCCCCCTCTCCTCCGTCACACATTGTCACAAGGTGGTGACCCCCCCTCCTCCCCCCCAATCATGTGGACGTCATTTATGGACAGCCCCTAAGCATCTTTCAATTCCAGATGGCTCTAATTAACCATAAGGAAGAGTAAAGGCACCTTGCATAGATTACATCCAGAAATTGAACTTCAACATATAGCCATTACAATGAACATTTAACTGAGTAACCTTTATCCATTGGTAAAAAAATGTAATGAGTAACGATTAAAGATAATATTAAAACATAGATTTTTCCTCATAGTGCAAGCATGTTTTTTCTCTACTTCCTATTCTTCAATAGCCATAACCAGATAGCTGGACCATGCAACAAAAATAGGTCATCAGTCACAAAATAGTCCATTCATCTTAAATTCCAGATGAAGTTAATCACATTAAACCAACCTCCTAGCTAATGCTCTACGTTCCTCCACTGTGTAGTCAAGAGCACCAATCATACCCTTCCCTGGACTGGGCATAAATGCAATCAAAGCAAGGAGTGCTGTGCGTATTGACCAAGATGGCTGCCATGTTTCTGGGTGATGACCTGAGATGCTGAGGCAAATGCTTTTATTTGTCTCAAATCTCCCATTTGGCTGAAAAGTAAAAATAGGATAGGATAACTGGATATGAATATGCATCCAAGAACCCCCCCATAAGTCTGCTTCTCTTGGTACAGAGATACCAACATTTGGGTGGACATTCAGATTAGTGTCTAAACAACACTGAAATATAACAGTAGCATCTACCTGCAATAGTTTACATTGCTGCCTTCTACATGCTACTTAGCGACTGAGACAATCAAGGTGGCCTAAGAGTCTCACATGCCAATCAACACATGCAGACGCAGCATTTGAAGTAAAAGAGAAGAATATTTAGAGTTCCACAGGGAGGTGAAGAAATCTGAGTATGTTTTTTATCACTAAGTGAATATAACGTTGTTGATTCACGCATACCAAACTTTTATTGGCAGTCCCATTTAATACATGCATGGCTCACAAAGCACTGTGCTGTCCGATGATCATAAATGACTCCATTACTTCCGCAAAATGTAAGCAAACATTGTCATTAGGCTAAATAAAATTGAATGCGCACAATCACATAAAAAAACAAATGCGACTTTAACTTGCACATTTACAAATCCCCCAGGTGGGAAAAGGATTGTTTTTTAAACCCTTCATAGGAACTGAGGTATACACCCTTTCTAGATTCTATCGGCGACTGTAAAACTAGTTGTGTGTCAATCGTGGATTGCCTCAAACCAGCACTTGCTCCTTGTAACACAAACATAGTTTCATTAAGTTTCCGTTTCAAAATCAGTTGAAGAATGTCTGACGTGTTAAGTTACGACGCACCCGAATTACCACTGAGCTGGCTACAGATTGCTAAACGTTCAAACGAGTTCAACTGGCTCATCTATAGAGGCTATTAAAACGCAATGCATACTCTTGTTTGACCTCTTTTAAGTCAACAGAACCCTCGACTGTGTAGTTTGACAACTCCTTGGATCAAGAATACAATAAAAACCGTAAACATTGACTTGAATTAACATGTATGCGACGTAACAGAAACACAACATATCACTTACGCCTAGTAAATGACAATCAACATTAAGGAAGGGACAACACATAACAATAAAACCTTGGTACATACAGTCAAAATAATTATGTTCGGAGGCTTCATAGGATATTCCGTAGGAAGTACAATTCGTCCGTGATAAATTCCTCCCTCAAATTCTGTTGATGGTGGGCCATTGATGGTAAAATGCCATTCAAACAAATTATCCTCCAAAGGTTGAACAAAATATTCATCAGCAGGATCCTTCAGCTCAACGGCTTCTCTCATAAGCCGTTTCACAGCTATGTTAAGAAATATTCCTTGTTAGATTCGACAATAGTGTAAACACTCCTTCAAAACAAACGAAAATGGACGTCAACTTTTAGATTAAAAACAATGAATTTCTACCTGGGCTTCTAGGATTATAAATCGTTTGCGATTCCATTACTTCATCAATTATTCTCCATATAAATACTACATTAAACTATATGAATCAAACAACGAACTGTTGCATGTAAACTTATCACTCCACCTTCACAACACTTGTCAGGACGACAAGTGGCCATTTCCGAAATCGATTGCATCAGGCTCGATACTCGAATCCACGAAGATCAATGGAGGGTTGAAAGGTTCACCCACCCACCAAAAAAGCATGTGAATCACATCTCACATCCGTAGCCTATAACTTTAGTTTTCTATATCACCACGCGTAGCGCTCAAATCGACGTACTGATAGCCGGCAATTTTCAAACTGCAGGAGTGCCTTATAACCATGCGCGGGCAACGGCAATCGCAGAAGATGGCTCTACAACTGACTGGCCTGAGTATATAATCTTTGCTCTACAATGTGCTTGCCATCCGTTGGTGCCGACGACGTACTACAAGACGTTGCTGCCGTTGCTGCCTGCCGGGTAGGTAGTTGACGATCAGTTGGCGATTTGTTACGGAGCACGTTTATTTACTTTAGTGAAATCACGTTTTTGCTCGGAGGATTCGTGTGTTATTTTGTGTTTGCAAGATAGACGGAAAAAGTTTTGGAGCTTTATCGTCACCTAAGAAGCCCATCGGAAATGTGATATTTGGTTGATAAACTGCAGTGTGTTTTCAGGTATGTTTATTCCACCAGCTATGAATAGAGTATTTGCACGGGTGAGGAATTTCCTTTGAATCTATTACAGTGGGCGGTGCTTGTGTTCAAAATGCCAATGTTAAATGACTACCACAGTATTTGGCGTACTTATTTTTTGGCGTTTTTATGCATCAAAGCAAAATTTAACGTAGTTTCCAAAAATTGTGCAAATACTCTATTATTGTGGATTTTAGTGATAAATACTTTAGAATTGTGAAATGCATGTATTACATTCGCATTTTATTCCAGCACACTATGGGGAAGACGATGAGGAAATGCTGCGTTTCCCAGTGTGGGAATACGGAAAGGATGAACCCTGATGTGAAAATGCACTATTTCCCACGATGTGCCAAGACGTAAGTGACGATTATTTTCCTACATTTCTATTTCCGCAAATCTCCGTTAATGATCTGTCGCAGAATGAAAGTTACGCAATCAAGTTCCAAACTCTAGTGTCATTTTTATCAGAATAATAGAATTAAATCCTGGAGATATGTGTCGAATTAGCTAAAATTGTGAAATCAGTCGTACCTTTCCATTATAACTTACGCTTATAACCATCATTATACTGTAAGGCAATAATGACGAATTTTTTGATTCCGTATCATTCAAAACGCAAACACGAGTGTTTATAACGCAAAAATTCGTAATAAAAATTATTGAAGAAAATTTTAGCTACACATCAATGCTAAAAATATCAACAAATTATATTTACAACTACGTCTTTCCGTAGCTAGGGCTACGTCCTCTATTTTGTCGGGTAAACTGTACTTGACTGAAATTTTTGCTATCCACCTATTTTCGCTATAGTGGGGGTAAAAAGTGAATAGGGTGGGGTGATATGACTACTACATCCTTCTTTTTCAATGACCAAGTTTCCGACCAATACCGCGCCACGCTCCTTATTAGAGTTTTCACCAGTCTTTATTTTACACCTCTTCTAAAATCCCCTTACTTTGTTCACTTTCCCTTCTATTTGACAATGCTCCATTAGCCCGAGCAATTCTCATGTTCTTGCATCTTAAGCCATTTCCCTCCAAAATAACACCCAAAAACGTAAACTACTCTTTTTCCCTTTTTCACTCCCACCTTTCTTTTTCACTTTCAGCCATTCTACCCAGCTACGTAGACTGATAATATATCGTTGAAATAAGAATATTGGTATCATCGGCATACATGAAGGTTTTAGAATTTTTGCCTGCATTAAGGTGTAAAGGGAGTTGATTGATATACATTGAAAAAAATAGGATATAAAAATACATGAAAGGAAAGGCAATATTTACAGCAAGGTCATTGAAAACGCATTGCATATGTTTAAGGATTTAGACGGCTATGTAAAGTAGGTCACAATCGGATGGTAAATTATTACCTTTTTTATCTTTTACATATAACAGGAGTCCTCCTGAGTCTTATTCTGCCCATTCCGAGGTTGTGAGATGCAATAATAAAGTTTACCATTTTACATATTATTTCTAATATATTAATGATACAAGGGTGATGATATCCTTGGGAATACTTTGTAGAAATAATTATTTAAAACAGAAGTCATTCTATGAGGAAATATAAATATTTATATAAAAATATGGACATACAATGATTTTTCAATAACAATTATTTCACTTTCTTCTGAACCACACCTAAAAAGTACCTAAATCCTGTAAATAATTTGGGCATATCCTCGTCTTTATTAAAAAAATAGGAATAGCAGTAATAGACGAACTGAAACTATGATTATAGCAATACTCAGGTTATCATAATTTTTAACTATTCTTTCGTTTAAATTCTGTTCCTCATATTATATTATTTCATATTTGTCAAGAAATTAATTTAAAATTAATAATATGCATACCTATTAGTTGTGTTTTATTTGCAACATCTCCAGTGATAAATATATGTGGTACTTATATTCTTTCTTTTTCATATCTGGTATTCCTATCATTGTTCGTTGTCCTAGTTGTTAATTTTGGCATATTTCATAATATTTTCATGTGTTCTAACCTTTGTCTTCCTCTTTAGTTCTTCGCATTTGTAGTTCCTTTTAATATAATTTTCAGGAGACTGTTAAGTGCCGGAATAAGTTCAACACGTTGGTCTGATAAGGTTTTCTAATATCTACATTCCATATCTCACGCTAGACTCTATAATAATAAAAACATATTTAAAAAGTGGTATTCCTGGATCAGGATCTGTGGTGCATCACAACGGGGTTAAGATAATAACTGTGTGATAACTGTTACCATATTTTGACAGGATTGTGTGCAGAGGAATTACCGAGTGTAGAACCAGCGGTGAATGCGGTGTACGTTGCTCAGGAGGAGCAACCAAATGGTAATTGTGAGCGTAAATTACCTTAGTGAATATGTTTCGTTCAAAATCGAGCGAGTCAAAACTGGATGACTAACGGGAAGTGTTCGTGACCCTACCCTACCAAATTTCAAATCTGTATGAATGTAGTTTTTTTCATGTTTCCATCCCTAATAACGATGTAGACATTTTTTAGTGAACTCACTCGCGAACTACTCAAACGCTTTCATGCCGAGCTAGTGGAATTTTACGCAGGCCACAATACATAGCTTTATGCTAATGATTTGCAGCCAACTTTTTCGCATTATAGCGTTTCATTCCCATCGAAGCTGTTGATTACACTCTTTCAACATTAATCCTTTGCCTGGAACTTCATTTTGATAGCTCTTTTACTTTCCTAATTTTGTTTCATCGATGTCAGCCACAAGTCCGCAATATCCGTACTTATTTATAAGACCTTACCCTTGAAAATCCACCTGGATCAGTAATCGAATCATGGACCTTACTAATTAGTTAACCATCATGCTAATGAGGCTTCCTAATTCCCGTGGCAATTTCTGGAGGATTAAACGGAATAAATATCGAACCCTTGTGGTCTATCAAGGAATATGGCCACGCAATAAAATTGGAAGCCACAACTAGCGAGGTTAACTCCAATACCATCTCTGCCCGTTATAGGCTGGATAAATGGAAATGTAATTCGGCAGGAGTGAAGTACTTCAATTAAGCATTTTAAATTCACGTTTACCATGCATGGGTAAACATTTTAAAAAGTGGTGAGTTATTACTATACCACCGGCTAAGATATCGCTTAAAAATGAAAGTGATATGTTCATTTGAATTAGGTATTTCTTAGAATGGTACATAAATGCCCAGTTTTATAATGTTCGGCGGGTGTCAAAGCAAACAAGACAGCATTTTCGTTAACTTGCTGTTAAATGAGAGTTTGGGCTGTTTTTTTTATTATATCATACTTTTGGTTAGATGACTTGTGCGTTAACGATGGAAGAACGTATTACCATCGATTATCATGACAAGAATATATTTAACCAGAGATCATAAAACCGGGCAATAGTATTGAAATATAATTGAATTTGGGTCATTTATCGTCAAAACGGCCAAAAAAGATCTAAATTGCCCTTGACCTCACCGATTTCGACAAATTTGCAGGACGCTCTCCGTTTGACAAACATTGTTAACGGCGCCAAGGTTTTTTTTTTAGAAAATATAAATCCGTTACCAAGTTATACGAACGGTAAACTGAATTCATGAAAAGTAAAAAAAAATAAAAAACTGGAGCGATTTAATTTGTGAAGTGCTGACAAATGTATGCATTTCAGGGAGAGAGTCATTCCACGGAGTAGGTACCGCATATATTCCAAGTAGTCATCGGTATTTCGCTACGAAAAAACCTCCAACACTATCTGGAACGCGAGGGCGGGAATTCAGCACACTAACCATTACTTTAATCTGATATATGGATTATATCCAACTTTCCATTACAACTGTTGACTTAAAAACTGCAAGATTATGAATATTGGTAAATTCCGTTATACAGTGCAATACTAATCAAACTTCGAGGCGATTCATTCAAAACATCTTTCTTTTTCAGTTTGGCCGCACGGACTCTCCTGAACCAGAAGTTAAGATTCCTGAAAGAACTGAAGTACCACCGGATGGCGAAGAGTCTGATGTAGCGGCAGAAGTAATCAAGGAATTACCACCAGTCGACGCTGAATATGATGTAATCGGGTCGACTTCCTCGTGAAAATGCGAGGACGGTGGAGCAAGCTTTCTTAGAGCTGGCTGTTTTAGTCAATGTTTCCCTGTTCTTTTTTCTGTCACTTGATTAAATCCATTACCCTGGAAGGGTGGATTTTTAAATAAAAATTCTAAGAAATTACCAAACCTTTGGAACTATAAGCAACGGACGCTGACAATAGAAAGTTTTTCATTATCGGATGGTTCTCTTTCTCTTTTCATGTATAGACCATAGAAGTGTTATCTATAATTCCATGTCCTTAATATTAATTATGTTATTCCAAATACTTACCTCATAAATGTGGCATTTAGCTGAAGCTATTTGAGTTCAGAAGGATCGTCTACATGACATTAACCTGAAGCTATTTGTGCTCAGAAGTTAGGGTCGTCTACGAATCAAAAGGTGGTATTGGCTTTGCGGTCAGGTTCATAAAACCCTGTTTATGACTGAGGCATGAGACCTAAAAGGAACCAGCTCGAAGGACGTCATTTTAAAGATAAGACCCTTAATATAAACGTTACCAATATTAAAGTGGGATTTGCGGTATCCAAGAAATGAAAACACGAACTCACTCACAATTGAAATAAAAATTAAATGCACATCACGAAACAGCATTACAAAACGACAGTCCCGCCCAAAATGCATACCAGACACAGCAGTCCCATTCTCTCTACTAAAACTTTAACGTCCAAACATCTCCCTTCCTGGTACTCAGGCTTTTGGTTCTGCGATTAATTATTTAGTATAAAGCAACAGTTTTGCTGTGCTATGCTGCCGGCTTCGTCGGGCTTTTAAGAACAACAATGGTCTTTAAAAAAAAAACGTGGTCTGCGTTGGACCAGACGGTGGAAGTTATACTTCTTTGGCCGGTCGCACACACCCGCTCACACACACAGGCAGACAGGATATATAAATGAAATAAAAGACATTTTTTCTCCATTATTCAATATATTTCTCTTCGATATATTGTTATGAGTGACTTAATTTTTATAATATACACCTATATATTATCTGTTATATACACCTATATACTATATGTACGTTTTTGTATGGTTTTTTGTACGTTCGAACTTTGAAAAGAAGTTTTGTTTAAAAAAAATCGCCCCAACCGGGATTCGAACATGGGACTCATAGATGAAAGTCGAGTGCGCTACCGACTCACCCATCGATGCTCTTGTTCAAAGTTCAAACGTACAAAAAACCATACAAAAACGTACAATTGTGGATTTTTCTCACCCAAAAAAGAGCGTGACGCGGTTTCTCGACCAACATCCCATCCCAAAAGTCTCCAACGGGCGCAAAGAAGTATAACTTCAATACACAAAGAGAGCAATTGGATGCCGATTAAAAGAACATGAACGTGCAATCCGGAAGAAAGACTGGTATCACTCTGCCGTGGCTGAGCACACTACGTTAGAGGAAGGTCACGCCATTGACATCGAGACGGCAAGAGTACTACACAAAGAAAGCAGTTACTTTCCACGGCTCATAAAGGAGGCGATTGAAATAGAAAAAAGACCAAATAACATCAATAGAGAGGATAGTTATAAACTCCCTTATACCTGGAAGAGACTTATTCGAAATTAAGTTTTTTACTTCTCAAAATCATCAACTGCTGGAATTGTTTATTTATTTCTTTTATAAAGACCATTGTTGAAGGAGTACAACTTCATTATGTCGATGAAGTAAACGATCTCGGTGTTGTTATAAAGAGAACCTTGATTGGAGCGAACATGTTCATAGTATTTCTAATAAAGTTTTAAAAACACTATCAGCTGAAGCAATTCAGACACCTTTTCCGCTACGCCAAAAGCTGGTAACCTCTTTAGTTTTACCACATATAGATTACTGCTCGCTGGTGTTCACAAATATATCAAAAGAAGAAATTGCCATACGACAAAGAATACAGAATTGTTGTGTATGATATATATATGTGATATCTCACGCGATGAACATGTCAGCCCGTATTATGAGCTGCTAAATTGGTTAAAAATTGAAGAAAGACGTATGCTGCAAAGAGGCCGTGAGAAGAGATGGAAGTCACTTCCATTGGAAGTGGCAATAAACTTCCGAAAAATATGAAGAGATGGAGCCAGTGAATTTAGCACATAATCGGGGTTAAGTTTGCCCGAAGGTTAAGTGAGTGTGTAAAATCACGAAGGCGATAAAAAGGGTAAGGATTTGAGCGTAAATCAATCATGAGGAGTCAGAACTGCCTCTGAGGTTCTGAGGACAGAGCAGCGGTTCTGTCGAGTTTCGGGCCATTCGCAATCTGGAAGGTGCTCAAGTGTGGTGCTCTAATAATAGTAACTTTTGATTGGGGTGCATACTTTAGGTAGAAAAATTATCGTACAAATTGAACATTTATTCTAATTTTTACTAATTCGTGTCAATTTGGACGGACCGTACATGCAAACTGCTTTGTGTATGGGACGCTCAGTGTAAAGTGTCCATCTATTTAGATTTCCAAAGTTATTATCTTTTTGCTGTTCACACTGCAAACTTTCTCTCAAATTTGAACTGTATTCCACATCATTTAACTTATTTTCCTGTGCATCCATATTGCAGGGTTAAAATATCGGAGATGAAGGCCTGCCAGACATTCAGTGCCAATACATATATATTGTAGTAAAATATAACCACAGGCATTGTGCTCCTAGCACAGCTAGACTTAAGCAGAAATGGCACTCAAGTTAGTAACCCAACCAATGAATTTAGTTCAGATGCACGGTGTTATACGCTTATTAAGTGGCTGCTTAAGTAATATTACCCGAAAATTATTCCTTAAATTTGCTTCCGTATGCTTCCACCAGACGCTGCGAAGTGTTGAGTGGATTTAACTTGCATTCCATTATCGCAAAAAAACATGTTTATAGTATATTACAAGTAATTTAGTAGATATTATTTTTGGTCATTTGTAGCTGAGCGGGGCCACATCTCCAGGATCCGTCTCCGTCACATCTTCGTCTTTGGGTAAATGTCAATTAGTTTTGTAACACTTAGTGGTTGCAAAAAATTGTATTTTGATTTTATTAGCTTATTGACTAATTGACATAAATCCGTCGTGTTTAGACTATTTTTTCATGAAATCACGTAGAAATCAAAACTGTAGTAAAAAATTACAAATTACGCTAACTTTTATGTGATACTTTTTCAGAGTGGAGTGCGATTCGCGACTCATTATAGCGCACGCGGTCGACCGGACCCTGGCTATTGTTTGGCGGACGGCAGGTACGCGGCTATTGTTGGGCTCTCGAGCGGTGCCTTAATCTCTCGATTGTAGCGGCGCTCAGTTTGTCGGGATAGTTTATTCCCCCATAATACCTAGATGTCGAATTTGTAGGTCACCTTAAAGTTTCCAAGTCATCTTTGTAAACGAACAACCGTGCAAGCGCAGCGTACTGACTCTCAGCGTAATATGCTGATGTATATACTTTAATTTGGTAGATAGTTTTGCAATTTTTGGTATTGGAAGAAAGAGGTAACAAAAAGCAGAAAACCGTAATTGTGAATTTATCGGAGCACTTGCCATGGCCCACCACAATAAGTGAAGTAGTAGTCGAAGAAGGTGAAGCAAAGACAATGGAAGTGTTATATTTTAATATTCCCTTGGTATTTTATTTTCAATGCTCAGACATGAAAGGAGGAATTAGTTAATTATAATCAACAGTTTTTCTGCCAATTAGTTGATTCCATTCACCGTTGTTGTCTCCATTCACTTCTGTCCCCCGCCTGATCCTTGGTCTCCTGGTATTATCCTCTCTCAACCTCACCTTTCAGTTTCATCCTTCTCATTCCTTTCCACTTCTCTCACTCCACCCATCCTTTAAGAGCTGCAATTAGTATCCCCTTCCCTCTCAATACATGCCCGATCCATTGTTTGTGTCTCTTTCGAAGAGTTTTTAGGAGGTTTATATCCTCTCCAACCCATTTTAGCTACCATTCATTCCTTATTCTGTATGTCCATCGTATCTTCTCTAATCTCTTCCACGTCTTCATTTCAAGGGCCACAACCTTATGTTTTTCTCTTTTCCCAAGGCCTATGTTTCACAGCCATTCACAATGGCACTCCATGCATAGCACTTGACTAGTCTATTCCTCAACTCCAGTCTCAAGTTGCTGCAAAATATACTTTTCTTCTACTAAAGGGATTTTTTGCCATGGGTATTTGTGTTCTAATCTCTTATTCACTTTCCCAGTTCTCAGTTAGCATGCTCCCTATAGAAGTGACCTTTTAAACCTATTCAATATTTTCTTCGATATCCTTACCTTCAGATCTTCTATGCCATTTATTTCCCGAATTTTGTTTTCTCAACATTCATTTTCATCCCATACTCCTTCACTTCTTCTAGTTTTGTCATTATTCTCTAAAGTTCTAAATCATCATCGACTAGAACAACAATATCATCAGCAAATCTGATGCAGTTTACCTATCTTCTCCCAATATTCATCCCTTCTTTTTTCTAAGATGTAGCTTAGTATATATTTGATATTGAATAACGTTGGAGAGAGGCAAGAGCCTTGGTTTACCCCCCTGCCAATCAGAATCCAACCTGTCAGTTAATCTTTCACTTTCACCGTTTTTGTGTGTCATGCACAATTCTCTTACCAGAATTCTTTTTCTTTCTTTTTCTTGAAAATATTCCCTTGGGAATAAATTACAGAAAATTTAAAGGGGATGAAAGCCGACAAATCAATTAATTTATTTTTTTCACGTTTTAGCTTTATATTGAAGAAGTATCATACCAGGAATAAGGAAATATATTTAATCACGAGAGAAGATAAATCTTTTATTTGCACGGAGGATTTAAAAAACAGTGCAAATTTTGGGAATCTTGAATTGAAAAATATTTACAGTCCTCACTTAATCAGCCTATCAAAATTGGGTGTGACAACGATAAAGATAAATTGAGATCCATGTGCCACTACTTTAAAATCTGGGAAAGTTTATTAACCTAATCTGGGCCTTGGTAGGATAAATATGTAATCGATAATTCCAAAAGATGTATTCAACAATGACAATGGCATATGGGCAGTATTTAGATGTAGATAAAACATTCCTAAACTTTTGGCAACAATTTGGGCTGGATTGCAGCCATACCTGCCCCATAAATTTTACCATGGGTGTGGTATGCATAAATCATGTGGCATTCATACTTGTTGGTAATTTATAGACCATTAATATGAGCCGTGGTTATTAAAATTAGATCAATTTGCTATTCCAAAATTGACGAAAAACCGTCCAAAATTGATCATTTTTAAAAATAAATTATTTATCACAAACGCAATTTTTAAAACGTTTAGATCACTTTAAAAGAAAACATTTCAATTTCCAAACCGATCGAGGGTATGTAAGAGTAAATTGGTGGATTTGTTTCTGAATATGTCAAATTGTTTACCCCAAGACCATAAGTGCTGAAAGCCACAACTCTTTTGTACGAGTAAACTTTCCAGGACAATTAAAAATGGATTCTCTTCTAAAAGTTATGTTTTGACTTTTTATTAAAACTCGATGAAAAAATTAAGTATTAAATTATATCTTGCTTCAAAGAAGAGGGTACATTTTTTAAACATGTACATTTAGAGCCACTACATAGATAGTACATTGTTCGAGTTTGTAAATTAAATAAAAAATCAACAGCTAGCTTTTAAACAAATATCAAAAACAAAAAAGTGCCCTACGACTCATAGAGCCCAAGTTAGGAATTTGTTTTAAAACATTCACAGCCGCTTAGGATACAGCAAGTAGAAAGGAACCCAACAGCATCCCAAGTCGAACATTACACCACCAAGATATTATGTTTCATCGAAGTCGATTGAGCAGTTTGAGTTGTCTCATTGTGTGTACGTAATGAATTCTTCAATAGATGTATTTTTTCAGAGGTACAACTGACTATAGCATCAAACAAAAATGTATAAGAATTATGAATAACTTTTTCTTTGATTTGAAAATCCAACCACTTTGAACATATTCTTCATTAAACTCATAATTTCCTCACACCTACGAAAGTTTTTA
Source organism: Pyrrhosoma nymphula (assembly GCA_963573305.1). Lineage (NCBI taxonomy): Eukaryota > Metazoa > Arthropoda > Insecta > Odonata > Coenagrionidae > Pyrrhosoma > Pyrrhosoma nymphula. Next base: position 75,876,286 of record OY754332.1, on the reverse strand, counting down.
ACAGTTTTTGCCATCAACTTCTGGTATCTCCAACAATCTACTGCACCAGTGCCAATAGGGCGTGCCTAAGACATGTGGTTGGATGCTCCACTAGGGGGGGCGAGGAAGGGTCCTTTCACTCCTTCCACGATGTCGACGAGGTCCTCTGCTTCGGTCAGCCTCCAGTCTCCGGCGTGAATCTTTTCATGCAATTTATAAATCCGGTTTATACACCTTCAGTAAGGCGAAATTGATGCCCCTGTGAAGCAAATTATTATTTAATTAAGATACATGATAATTAATTTCGATCTAACATATCGATACGTGGAGGATGGTCATTGTTGGAACACTATTAACAATTATTCTTTAAGAGAAAATTCAACAAAGTCCTCCGCTTGAGTACAAAGTTATTTTTAATTGTTTAAAACCATATTTGCAGTTAATTTCATTATTGCCGTGGAAATATTTTTTGGGTTCAAACTTGATCACTTCACGAATATTTACTAAGGTTGATTTACCCTTAAATGAATGTTTCGTATCAAGAACTATTAATGCATGATGGTTCAACATAGATGCAAGGGATATTTTCGAGAAATATTTGAAAAATGTTGAAGATGTAATTGATCACATTTTAATATTTATATTTAATCACAAGCTTTTTAAGTAAAAATAATATTGAATCAAACACTGCTTCACTATTCTTGCTTCTTCATGAAATTACCAAAATATCATTGTTTTTAATTACTCAAAAAGAGTAGATTGATTGAGATAATTTTTGGGTACCATTATTACTATGCTTACACATTATACATTTCTTTAAATTTTTAACCCCAACACTGACCACTGTTCCAAACTTAATTTATCACTAAATTTATTTTTACGCGAGTTAAGCAATTTCTTCCTCTATTTTTATAGGCAAATCTTATAAATGGAAATAAATAAGCATTAGTAGTTAGTGTACCATTAGTGGGGCACTTTTCCGAAAAAAAAACTCAGAAATAGCATTTAATGAACAAAAAACTCCAGAACTGAATTGTATGTACTTGAGCATTTACATTGAACCTACCAGAAATAGAGAAATACTCGAGGAAACATTTAACTACTGGCTGCATTAACTTCATTTTCTTCTCCTGTCTTGCAGCTGTCGTATTTGTGCAGGACCACCGATATCAAACCAGAGGGAGAGGACTGTAAGGTGGTGAGTTGCGTGCGGACACGTGGCAGTTTGTCTCGGTGGCAGAACTATCTTCTGCTCCGGTGCACCAGTGCCATCGGAGGTTACCTTAGTCCTGCATGTGGACACTCCAGTGAAGAAGAGCGAGGCAGAGTCGTTCGGTCCTCGTTTCAAAATCCTCTGCCTTGGCCAGTGCTGGAAGAGATGGGAGGACCTAAGGAGGCAGTCGGCTAGGCAGTCCTTGGAAAGAATGGCTGCCTTCGTTGTAAGCTTACTTTGGACCAATATGAAATGGATTTCAAAACTGTAAAGAGAACATTTAGTGATAAAGAACTAATAGAATCTATTTTTCCTAATTTTCTACCGTCCACAAAATTGAGGTAATGAGAAAAAAATCAGTCAGCTGCGTCACATTTCTGAGGAATTGTTATTGCTTGAGGCTAACCACTATTTTCTGTGACTAAGCAGAGTGCATGGTGTATTCAGTACCTACAACAAGGTAGAAGAAATAAGTTTCCTATTTAGTGTATCTAATTAATGCTACCCATAATTACATATATCTCTGCTAATAGAATATAATTCTTCCGACTAAGTTCAATGTCTTCCACTTGAAATATTAATGACAGGTAGTTGTTAAAAGTAGTCAAACGGAATTTGTTTAAGTCTTCTTTCAATGCTGTTATAATGGAACTAATGAAAGTAATAGTCAATTTAGTTGCAAGGTGGTGTGTATGTTAATGGGTTTTATCCTGTCACTGTATAACTTGTATGTACATGAAATTCTTCCTTTCATTTTGAAATTACGGAGCCCATGACAGATGTGTACTATTAATTATTATTCCAGTCAAGATAATTAAACGTCAATGGTTGATAAAAATCATGATACTGTTACTTGGGTTATGATGTTACTCTGCTCGTTCTGCATTACTGGATGTGTGGACCAGTCAAACGTTCAAAAGAAATATCCTTAACGAGTAAAGAGCTCTGAAGCTTCTCACTATCATATGTTAAACACGACCAGATTGCTTTGGCGCAGTCCGGTTATAAGCTAAGTTTTATGTACTGGCCCAGTATCAGGCTCACAATACGTAGTAAGGCTAGTTGCTGGTTTTGTAAAACAAGGGTCTACTAAAATAACATATCCGTGGTGGTATTATTAAGGATTTGTTACATGAGGGCATGATCATAAGAGCTCGAGTCATACACCGACCCTAAGATTCCAGCGAACAGGTGCTGAAATATTGGTGTGATCGCTCACGGGATGAAATTAAATAGTACATAGAATGCCGTTTGCAAGCTGTTCCACCTGCTGTGACTTTTACCATCCAAACGCCCCCAATAGTGAAATTACATTGCCTTCATTTTCTAAAGACCTATTTTTGCATCCCATTCTTCATACTATATTTAGAAAAATTCTACGCCTTGATTACAGTTACTCGGCTGAAAGTCAACTTGTTGTATGGTTATTCGTTAATCTATTAGACTTTAGCTGCTACTAACCTACTTTCCTACTCGCATCTCATTCCATGACTCTCCAAGTGACAATTTCCAAGTGACTCTCCAAGTGACACTTAGAATTTCAAAATTCTACTATGTTTAACTCTTAAATAACTAAAGCAAAAAAAGCTTCACTGCTGCCAAAAAGAATATATAAGCCAGTTACTGTTATCAAAGTATTGAAAATATCTCGAATTAAAAACTTTACAAAGAAGAGTAGTGTAGTCATGGTGGTTAAATGAATTTATTTTCTGCATATTTAATAGGTTCGTTAATATCCCACGCGGCCAAAGTAGTTCTGAGGATTCTAAACAGAAGGCTAGAGAAGAAGGCGAATGAATGCCTGGGTGACGACCAGTTCGGATTTAGGAGAGGGACGGGAACGCGAGACGCTATAGCGGTGATGAGGACTCTAGTAGAAAGAAACCTAGAGTATGGACAGGATGTTTTTGCATGCTTCGTAGATTTCGAGAAGGCGTTTGATCGGGTGGAATGGACAAAATTAATGGGAGTGTTGAATAAATTAGGGGTCGATTGGAGGGACAGGCGTCTGATTCGAAATTTGTATATGAATCAGACTGCGCAGGTTAGGGTAGCCAATGGAGAATCGGGATGGGCCACGATAGGACGGGGAGTGAGGCAAGGGTGCCCACTATCGCCGTTGCTTTTTAATGTGTATTCAGAAGAAATGGTAAGGGAGGCTTGGGGGGAGGAGGATGTAGGAATAAAGGTAGGAGGGGAGCTGATAAAATCAGTGAGATTTGCAGATGATCAAGCATTGGTTAGTCAGTCGGCCAAGGGGTTACAGTCGATGGTGAATGCATTAGAGGTGCAGTGCGAAAAGTATGGGATGAAGATCAATCACAAGAAAACGAAAGTAATGAGATTTTCTAGAAGTAAGAAGGCGGGGCTGAATATAAGGGTGGGAGGGCAGAAGATAGAGCAGGTCGAGCAGTTTACGTATCTGGGTAGTATTTTGGAGGCGAATGGGTTTAGTGGTAAGGACATCAGACGAAGAATTGCGCTAGCTAAAGAAGCATTTTCGAAGAGAAGGGAATTGATGAGGGGGTGTCTGAGAAGAGACGTAAAGAAGAGGCTGGTGAAAACTTTAATATGGAGCGTGGCGCTATATGGGTCGGAAACTTGGTCATTGCGGAGGGAGGATGTGCGTAGGCTTGAGGCGTTTGAGATGTGGGTTTGGAGAAGGATGGAGAAGGTTAGCTGGATGGCGAGAAAGACGAACGAGGAGGTATTGGATATGGTCGGAGAGGAAAGGAAGCTTGTGGCAGAGGTTCGGAGAAGGCAGAAGAGATGGATGGAGGAGGTTTTGAGGGGAGAGGGCATGTTGAAGAGAGTGATAGAGGGGAGAACACTGGGGAAGCGTGGGAGAGGAAGGAAGAGGATAGGAATTCTGGACGAAATAAGAGGAGGTAGAAGATATGAAGAATTGAAGAGGGTTCTAATAACGGGCCATCCTTAGGAGGGAATGCGAGACAATTTCTATTAGGTTGGGATACAAAATGGGGACTGTCCAAGAACCTACCAATCAGCTGGTAGAATACTTGAATGAATAATAGGTTCGTAGCGTAACAAAACACTATGGCATAAATACGGGCGAGGTTCCTGCATTGAGAATTTTTTCCTATGATTAGGTCGATAGATATTACACCCTACACCGAATTGGAAAGGGGGGGGGAGGAAGGAAGGATGTGAAGCAGGAGGTGAAGGGTTTGAGTGGACCAAGGAGGAATTAGAGACACATGAAATGACGAATGTAGGGGTTTATAAACTAGTTGGTGACTACTGCCGTCGTTTAATGAGGACCGCAGTTGGGGGGACGGGGGAAATGGGGATTCAAATAGCAAATGCGTAGCCACGACCCGTCACTTTTGGAGGAGAGGAATTTTTTTAAGGCATCGGGGAATATGAGGAGTGTCATGAATGGGTGGAGTAGGTGGGGGCTAATATGGGGGATTGGCGGTTTGAGAATAAACGGATTTAATACTCGGAAAAGCTGTCATTCATTTTATATGGGTCAAATATTGAGATGACATCAGTTTTTTATGTTGGCTAAGTCAGCCTATGTAGACGACTTTCAGACGACATAGGGCCATTAATGGCCTCTGGCACGTTATATGAGAAGAAATATTCAGGCACCCCAAGCAAGTTAATTTACAATGCACATTATTTTCATCGCATTATTCTAGATTGGAAGAATTGACTTATTACTGGCCCTATCTGTAAACAATAAGAGGCGTAGCAATTTGGGGCGTCTTTAATGTCTAGGTATTCTTATTATTACTACTTGATCATCACCATTGCACACCACGTGCGCGTGTGGAAATGCGTGGTTTTTGTGGAAAATGTAAGCGTGTAAACGTGCATCTAAACGTCTGGGAAAAGTGATCAAGATAAAGTAATTTACTAAACTCACGTCCATGTATCACACGGTGTCAGGTGGACGAGTGTAGAATGTCTCGCGCATTCGAATAAAGTTCTTCGCTTTTCAAGACGACCGGAGGACGTCCACCGTCCTTAGTGTCCTTCTGATTACGAGCATCCACCGGAGGAATATTTAGCTTACAAACAGTCGAAAGACATTGCGATTTGCAGTTTCACTGTTTTTGTAAATGAAAAACAGACTTAAGGGCACTGCAATATTATTCTGAGCCTGTCTGCCATGGTCAACAAGGCAGAGGAAACATACACATAAATTCCGCATATTTGAACTTAAAGCGGGACGTAGCAGTGGGCAAAATTAGGTAATAAAAGGCTGGAAAACAATACGTTCAGCAGGTTTTAAACAATATGAACACTGGTGTAAAAATGAAGCGCAATTTGTCACACGTAGGTAAATATCTGATCCTAAAAGGAATTTCTACGCTTAATTCAAATATGTAAATGATTTATTCCTGTCAACCTTAGTTTTTATGAGACACTCGGGAAAACCAAAAAAATCTCGGATTATACTATGCTTATCAGTTGTTTGTTAAAAAACATGCACTGCTCCCATTCTAATTTTTGTAGAACAACGAATCAAAATAGATATACTGGCCATGATTTAAGCTTCGAAAAGCTTGCAATTTTCCACTCAGTGCAGGTTCGGAGCCGGAGGCCCGGGGTACAAATATTTGACTGATTGTTTCATAAATTTTGAGTTTATTCCAGCGTCACAACCCCACACTACACACGCGTTGGCCTTCAGGTACTACAACATAGAAAACACATCACATATACAACAAATCGTGCAAAGGAATGTTTCCCCACATAAGTCCTCTGTGAATAATAGGTGAACTTCCTAATTTTTCTATATAGATTTATCTGCGAGAAAAGACATTATTTCCTCTTATAAATGGTAAAAATATGTAAGTACGCGGGGGAATAAAATAACTAAATAACATAGAAGTGATTTGAAGTTAAGGAAACATGCCAAAAAAATATTTCCTTCCCGATTTCCAGCGAAACTTTGCCTCAGAGTCCTTTGCGTCTCTTCGTAAGGTCCAGCAGTAGTCAGACAGCAATGCAGCACTCCATTTGCCTTGATACCGCTTTTCCACCGAAATATCCAGGTGAAAATTTTCAAAATGCGCATCACTTACGGCGTCAAGGTTATTCGGGAATAAGTCCAAATGATCGCTCAAAGAATGAAGTTTTAGTGACATATTACCAAGGTCTAACATATTAAATCCCATACGGTGGTATGATGTCAGCAATTCTTTTACAATATCGCTGTTGTTTTCGGCCTTATGATTGCGTAAAAGGTTTTTGCCGATACTTGTAAAAGAAAGCCATGCCAGTTTTTCAACATCACTTAACACTTCAACAAAATTGTCATCATTTATTAAATCTCAAACTTGGGGCCATGCGAATATTTCTTTCTTAATTTTTGAAGCGCTGATCTTGGGTAATTTCTTTTGTAAGTACATAAATCCATGCGATGTTTTGTCAATGTCTTTCACAAAGTTTTTGACGAGTCCCAATTTTAGGTGCATTGGAGGTAGATGCACATTTTTTTGGTTAACAAGAGGAGTGTTAGTCACATTCTTCTGTCCATGCAGTAGGGCACTGCTAGTAGGCAATTTTTCCTGTTTCTGCTGTCCAACTGGCATATAAAGCAGCAGCACTTTGTGTACTCGAGATGCCTGCCAGCAGATTTGCATGCACTTTGAGGTCTTCACATATTTTTCACTTATATTTCTCATATTCGATAAGGGTCAAATGAAGTTTTAAGTTCTCATATGTTTCCTTCGGGTTAACTGCATGAGCGATCGGTGTGGACGGAAATTTCTTTCCATTGTGCAGAAATACTGCTTTTAGACTAACTTTACTAGAATCAATTAATCGACGCCACTCACGTACACTGTGGTCTTGGCCAAGAGTCTCCATAATGGATACTATATCATTACAAAAAACCACGTCACCTTCTTCGGAGAAGTAATCTGAAAATTCCAAATGAATTAACGAAAAATATTAAGTTGTATATTATGACCTAGAAAATTACATCCTTTTAATCAAGATGCTAATAGCTCAGACTATTGTATCAACTACTTCAAATCACGCACAAGATCAGTAAGATCCCCTTGTGATAAAAGGTGTGACTTCTTAAATGAACAAGCCTCTTGAAATGTTGAGTCGGCATGAAATTTTCCTTCCTTTTTCTGTATCTTCTCCGTGTTTGTCACCAAATTCATCTTTACTAAATGTCATATTTTCCGGAGGTTTTGATGCCTGCAACTCGGCACTGACACACACTGGCCTCCTAGCAGATGGTATATTTGTGTAATGCACAGTGTACTTAGTTTTGCAAGTGATTCCAGCTAGTGTTGCCGCGAGACGAGACGAGACGAGACTTGAGCCAGTCTCGTCTCAGTCTCGTTTTCTGAACTCGGGTATCGTCTCGAGTCTCGTCTCGTGAACCTCAGTCTCGTCTCGGTCTCGAGTCTCGGACGAGACTCTCGTCTCGTCTCGTTTCCCCAAAATAAATTTAGTACCATAAAAAGCAGTTTCCTTTGCGTACTTAATCGCTGAATCGGTACACTCGAAATAGTAAAGCCATTAATATAAATTTTAAATATATATTGATCTGGACAACCAATTACATCAAACTGCTAGCAAAATCATTCATTTTATTGATACTCAATGAATAAACTAGTATCATAAAACAAAACATTTCTAAAAAGGGAATGTAGACACAAATTTACTGCAGAGAAATCCACAGAAGGTTTAAGAAAATAATCGCAAAAGTGTTGTGAGTGGTATAAGAGATAATTTTCGCTTTCGTAAAGTAGTTTAAATAATTTTCAGATTTAAATAAGTTTAATTAACATCAGTTTTGCCATTTGACTCGCCAAATTGCACGTCACCCACGAGTTCACACAGAGTAAACTTCTTGCTGATTCGTGACCCAAGCGGTTTCTATGCTTCCTTATTGTCAAGGCTGCTCTTGAGAACAACCTTTCCGCTGGAACAGATGTAGTGGGAATACTGAGGAAGTCTCTCGCCATTTTTGATAGCACTGGAAAAGTTGCCTCATTTGCCTTCCACCATGTCAATATGTTTACATCACTAGGGGATCTCGGCAGTTGAAGATAGTCTTCAAGTTCTTTCCTCCATTTTTCATGCTGGGAGGGATAGACTAGGAGCAAATATATGAAAACCATTAGGTCTTAACAGAATAAGGGTTAAATTTCTATTTAAAAGTAAAAATAAATAAATAAAAGTTCTGAGACTAATTGAACTTTTCTCTTAGGTCAAAATAGTTAAGGTATGTGAAATGAGTCGAAAAGGAGAAAATACCTGCCAGCACTGGGCCTTGACTGCTTATAGAGAGAATATACATCTAGAAGGTCTTCCTCGTCACTTTCTACCAAAACAGACATCTCTAGAGTCTCTAGATCCATTGACTGAGCGGACTGTATTTGAGTGGTATACCTTTCGTAATAGACTTTGAACATTTCCTCAAATTTCAATAGGGACTTTTCCTGCATCTCTTTTCCCCATGTCGTCATGGAGAAAGTTTCATATTTATGACGTGGATCTAATATTAATACCGCGCAATAAATCCAGTTTGTCAGGCGGTAGTGCTTCAGCATCTTGTCCCGAGCAGCTTGATAGGCAAGCAACAGTTTTTCATCACCTTCATTCCTTCCAGGCTTGTTGTCCAGTATTTCCATCATTTTTTCTAGCTTATCCAACAGCAAGTTAAATGGAACGGTAACGAGTGGAAGGGTGACGTAATTTTCTCCTCCTAATTTATTCGTCAGAACTTTAAAGTTTTTTAAAACTTTGTGAACATTTTCAAGCAGTGTCCATTCTGATCCAGTGATTTTGAGGCGCTTCAGGTCACTTATACTATCGTATAGGATTGAAATACCTCTCTTCACATTAAGTGCTGTTCCAATCATATCGTCTGTTGAATTCCACCTAGTTGGGACGTCTAATACAAGGTTCAGTGATGGTTCCCCTGCAGCTTCGCAAGCGCTTCGGAATTTATTTCGTAACTGCTCACTTTTTTTAATTTTTTAAATTAGATATCTTATTTTGGCAATTGAAGTTTTATTTTCTTCTTCAAAATCAAAATCCTCGTCGTCAATGTCAATTAATAGAAGCTGGTCTTCTGAAACCCCGTCCTCCAGAGACAACGTTCTTAATAGATCCTGTACTGCAAGTTTTAGTACATGGGCTATGCATCTAAAATGCTGATCAGTGCTATCAAAACTTGGTAGCATCTTGCTGAGTTCCTCTATGAATTTAGTATTTGCGGAGGCGTTATCTACGGTTATTCTTTGCAGCTTGTCCTCAAGTTCAAATAACTTTAGGGTATTCATAAAAACTTCGGAAATGTCCCTTCCTGTGTGGTTACTATTGGATGGAACGAAGTCAAAACCAAGAGATTGGTACTCCCACTTCTCGTCTATGAAATTAGTTGTGATTCCGTAGTACGATTTCCCAGCTACAGATGTCCATCCATCGATGGTGAATGACAGGTTAGATTTATTTTGTTTCAGCAACTGTAACACCGCCTTTTGCATCCTATTATAGCGGTCAAGTACCATCTGCCTCAACTTTGTCCTTTTAGGGAATGCAATGGTGGGATTCAACATCTTGAAAAACTTTTGAGTGTCGTCATCATCAAAAAATCGGAAAGGGAGGTATTTCTGCGCTGTCCAGTCAACTACTGCATTCCCGAAGTCATTATTTCGTTCTTCATACTGAAATCAAAATAAAAATCTTCTTGTATTTCACTTTTTTTCTATAATAAGATAATATTTAACACTGATCATAGTAGTGAGTGGCATTCGTAGTGAGAGACTTTTCGTAAAGAGAGACTTGAGAGGCACGGAAATTGAATGAAATCCACATGAAATTACACAATCAACAATGAACTGAAAACAATTGAAAAATCTACTCCCCCTGTTTTAGAAACGCCAGAGACAATGTTAATGTTTGAAATATTTTAAGTAATGTCAGACTGGAAAAAGGGCAACCTTTAAGTAGAAAGAAATTACTGTTTGCACAAAACATATTTCTACAATCCACTGTTCACTGATCCTTTTGTTGAAACACGAGACGGCGGGGAGGGGTTAGGACTGGGGACAAGATAGCGCTCACTCCACACGTCCTCAACAGTAGTCTGCTAGTCTTCACCCTCGAATTCTTCCGCGCCCTCCTTCATTGTTTCATACTTCTGGCACAAAATCTCCTCTATCAGACTCTAATTCTCCTCTAACACAAATAATATTCAACCATTCCCCCACCCCCAGCCCGTGCTCTATCCTGCATTGGAAAATTTTCACTCAACTATCTCCCTACGGAGTTATAAATGCCACGATAACCTTCCTAATCCGCTCGAAACCGGCCGCTGGTTTTTAAAGTACTGCTCCATAAAAGTACTGCTCCATAAAGCACTGCCTGCACCCGGGTCACCTGCCCTACTGTGTGAAATGCGATCTTCTATGGTTTATATGTGTCTGTTAACTTTTTAGATAGTTTATCATTGACAACTTACGCTCTTTTCCTATCTACTATTTCTCCGAGAGAGATGCAGAGCTACGGGGCTCTGCATCTCTCTGTTAATATTTGTTACCATTCTCTCAAGGGCCAAAATACCATATCGCGCGATACATATCCCAGTGCATTTCATAATGCAACAGAGAGGTTATGATTGAAGGTTCTCGAGTCATCATATAGCAGCATTTTTATTTTGATGTTCAGTTTGAAGATAGGAGTTTGATCTCCACAATGATATGAGAAAATCTGGCTGTAAACGACTAATCATGAGAAGATGTTACTGGGCTATCAATTTTGATATCCATTACACCTCATTCAACGTGATACGCTGTTCACAGCTGGATGATGCCATTTCATTCGATACATTCCTTGAAAAATAAGGGTCCCATTTCTAAAAGTCGCATTTCATATAATAAGAGGAAATGAATATGATTGCAAAAAACTACAGTAAGTATGGTGAGAAGTAATGAGTCACCTTGAAGAGGATTTGCTAAGGACTACATACAGCACCAGAACTAAACAACTCCACCGACAGCAGTGATGGCATGCGGATGGAAGTGATTGCAAAGGAGACAAACTATCTACATACGAAGCACAGGGACGGTTGATATTCTAGAGTAAGCTGCTAACTAATCTCATGATGATTCTGGATGAGGTGACATTGAAAACAAAATTGATAGCAAAGTAATATCTTCTCATGAATAGTCGTTCACATCACGATTTTCATCATCGATTTTCAATTAGTTAAGCACCAAAAGATAGCATATGTTTAAAAAAACTTGTAAATTATAAACTTAGATAGAAATTTTCCAGGGGAGAACCCCCCTTCCATCCTCCCCCTACTCTCCTCCCCTCCCCTCCCCCCCCCTGTTGGTCTTGCCACCCTAGTTAAAAAGCTGAAATGACGTCCATGCACGCCGGTGAATTGCCGTATATTTAAGCCAATGAATTAATCTTTCGCGGTTACCACCATAACCTACGTCAGTCTCTCTTGTTCCATAATTCAAAGAGATAGCACAGAAATTAGGAAAAAATCTTCCTATCGACCCTCAGTTTTCACCATTGCATCTTTGAGTGAGGATATCATTACAAAGGAAGTTAAAAAAGTTGTTTTGACAGTAATAGGAATATGACTCAGGAAAAAAACGAGGTTGAAAAGGAGTAGGGTTTTGTCGTGTTGCAAAATATTAGGCCAGTTTCTAATGAAATGGACATGTTCCTAAGAAGTATAACCTCGGTCAAGAGTTAAACGTTGACAAAGACCGGTTGCCTTTAATGGTCGTCACTACATCAAACAGTATATCCAAGGGAAACAAAGTAGGGTGGATTTTTAGTTTTGGTATTAGGAAACTGTTATGACTACGTTCTTCAAGGGAGTGTGCACTTGTGCCTAAAGAATGACGTTTTACTGATAGTACCTTGAGCGGCAGTTTTATTATGATAATTGAATTTCTGTCATCCCAAATATTCAAGGTTATGCCCGTGGTTGAATGAATGAGACCACTGCTTTATGATACTCAATTTTAAAATAAAATGCATGCGGCACAATAATAAAAAAATAAAAATCATAGAAGAAACATGAATAACTTATTCTCCAAGATATACATAGATATTCTTTCTACTCTCACCATTTCATTGGACTTTCAAATGAATATCTAATTAATGTATGGATTCATGCGTAAACTCATACAATTATCCTAGAATTGAATTATATCAAAAAAGAATATAATTTTACAGACATAAGTAAAAAATCCAAACCTTACCTTTTGTTTTCCCGTGATCATCTCCGCAATCGAACGCTGATGTCCACCGCTGCTATCCTCTTTAATATCCGGGATTTCTTCAGGAAACATGACACTATGCTCCTTCAGGTGGCAACTTTTTAGATGCTTTTTCAATCCTGAAGTGTTACCCTGAGTCATTTTTAACTCGACCCGTTTCAGTTTGCTTCGGCATATCCTGCATATAGCGATTTTTCCTTTATTTTCCTCAGATCTTATCTCAAAATACTGGTCAAATTTGCTTTTGCTGGAGGTTGATTGTTGATTGCTGGCCTTGCTCGGGACATATTCCCGAGGTTCCAGCTGCTTCATTGCCAGCGTTGTCAGTGCGCTTACTCTTCTTACTATTGCTGTTCGACTTCCGAGCAGTGGCGCAGTCCTTGGTCTCCTTCACAGGAGGAGAATGAAAGTCATCGTCGCTTCCTGAGGAATCCCCTGTATCTGCTAATTCACCTCCCCTGCTGAGATCCGTTATTTTGCGCTTTTCCTGCAACCGGTGCATTCTATGCACATTTAATGATTTCGTTTCCACCAAAAGTCACCAAATGTATACCGAAATATAAATTTACACTTTTTTCCTTTTGTCCACTCGGCAATTGGTATTCTAAACTCAAATATAATGTCACTTATGACAACAGAATTATGTCTCGCTAATGCACCGGACCATCTACACAGCACGAAGCAATCAGATTGACTGTGGTGTCTTGGATTTCGAGAGTTACTCCGTGGAGGGCGGTCTCGACCTCCTACCATGCTTTGAAAATTAAGAAAAAGCCTACGAGACAAAATGTGATACTTAGCCCGCCTCCTTCCGAGCCTTCCGCAGCGCAACCCGACACTATCGAGGCTGTGGCTCTCGAATGTTGAGCCGGCACATTTTTGCCGTAAACAAAATATCACACAATTTAAGACGGACTGCCTTGAACTATGTCCCTCTTCTTCAGCGTAGATCTGACCAGTGTCGACATATTTTCCATACCACCGCAAGAGTAATTTGATAACAAAGTATCATCGTCTCATAATACAGTTGTTTGCGGCAAGATGATCTCGTACCAATGGGTACTCCTGACTCCTCGAAGAAGAAATCGCCTCGTATAGGCGCCCTTCATATTAAGAGCAAATGACTACAGATACGTAAAAACCTAAGCTAAGCAAAGATAGGAGAAATAAATTACATCGTAGATGATTACACACATTAGTAATAAAGAGTGCTTATACAGCAAGCGGCAGACATCTTCACAGCAGGCAGCGATTACAGGCAGGCGGATGTGACCATGAGAAAACGACGGATATCTTATTGGGTGGTAAAGTAATAATAAGCAAAAATGAACAGAGTAGGGTTCAAATGAAATTAACACAGAAAACTACTTTTCTGCATAAATATAATTAATATTTTTTCCTGGGATTCAATTTCCTAATATAATGATGCGAATTGAATCGCAAAGGTTCATTAATCGGGTAAATACCCGGCTCTTTAGGTCGAAGGTTTATGGAATCCTAACTGGAGTACAGACTTTTAGGTAAGTATCACGAGAAAAAAGTGAGGGTGAAGTTCTTCAATAAGTAAACGTAACTCGGAGGAAATTATTTGTGGCCGTTAACATGAAAAAGCGGGAAAAAACTGACGTGTTTAGGCTTTAACCACGTATGTACCTTGTTAGTCCGAGACTGGGGCGCTAGCCTCTACATCTGTTTCGTTTCTGATATAGAGCGAGTTTCCTCTCCTTTTAATAGTAATAACAATTATGGAACATATTTTTTATTACAAATTATTAATAACACCAAAACAAGGGCTTGTTGGGGGATTTCCAAAGCGAATTAGCGTTTCATCGGACCTCTTGCATAAAAAACTACGGCATTAAAATCGGTGTGTCTATGAACGTAGGTTCCCCTTGTCAGTCTTTGCTCATAAGGAATGCTTTATCAACTCCCGAGAGGGGGAGAAACCAGAAAAAGATGGTATTCCTGTGTCAGCATGGGTGGGGGGGAGAACGAGATACTCGACGAACAAGAGGAAATTGGGGGGAATTAAGAGGCTAAGTTGGCCTATGGCGTTGCAAGGGCGGCAGAGCTCCAAAAAAGATGCGCAACAAGGTTTGAACTCCACACGATTGTTTCAATTGCATCTTTAGTATTCTTCTCAGAATGATGTGACTCTAAAGAAAGAATCATTCCATGCAATGGACATTCTTGGCCAAAAAATTCATCTCATAGTAAAGCTCTACAGCGGTGAACATGGTTGATTTCGATTTAATAAACACGTTAATCGCTTCGATGAGGGAGGAGTATCAGAAAAAAGAGATGACTTACGACATAGCTGCATCTTTACAGCGAATCGTGAAAACCGTAGTTCTTTTATGTGCCACCAATCCATCGTGGCAGAGAAAAGGTTAACAGTCTGCAAATATTTTTTGAGTGTACCGGGACTAGTTACGGATTACTTTATGGGGTGACCCGCAATCCACAAATGTACGAAATTCCTGAGAGGAAAGATCATTCGTCTTGACCGGGATTCAACTCGGATCTCTCGATTTCCGGCCGAGTGCGTTAGCCATTTAAGCTAAAGAACTCGGCCGCAAATCGAGGGATCCGGGTTCGAATCCCGGGCAGGGCGAATGATTTTTCCTCTCAGGAATTTCGCACAAGTCTGCAAATAGATTTTTTCGAGAGGTTTCTGCACCCTTTTAGAATGGACTGTATGCTGCTGAAATAAGATTACCTGTCGCTAACAGGTGTTTCTGGAGAAAATATGATGAATGGAGTTAGAATGAGTGGCTGATGAATAAATGCCGGTCAGATGATCCAGTAATGGACTTTTTGAGAAAATGGATTTTTGGTTAGCAAAATAAAGGCAAATGAAATAAATTAAAGTCAAAGGAAAGCCAATTGTAGTTATCCTTTTTTATTGTAACATCCTCAACACAATTTAACGACATTATGCTAAATATCCTCACTAACCTTGGAAGATATATCATGCAGGAAGAGGTACATAGTTATTTCAATTATCATTCGCCTTTCTGCCGAGGTGATGTGCTTTGCGCAATTCGAAATGGCGCCATCATTTTCTCCTAGCATGCAAACTATAAGCAGGATTGTAAGTGCCGCTGGGCGATACTTTACACATATGCGAGTATAGTCCAGGATATTTTTGTCGTAGAAGTAAGCACTGAAAATTACCACTTTAGAAAATAGTCCAATTTTTGCTGGATACATTTTTCAAAGTTATCATCGCAGGAGACAAGGAAAAGTAGTCAGTCATTAACACTCCCTTGCTTGGCTCCAGAAGTCACGCTCATGCATTCAGAAATTGATTTTTCGGCAAAAATCCTTTTTTATAGTTAGGTAGTTAATTTATCGAAAAGTTATTATTGAATTATATTTCAAATTTAATACATAACAATAACGTCAAATTTACTTCGTCCTAACAGAAGGACATAGTTTTAGGGATAAAACTATACCAAATACCAATTAAGGACATGTATATGTATTTCGAGACTTTCGAGAGTCTCGTGGAAGTGGTATCGTCTCGTCTCGTCAAAAAGTGGTCTCGTCTCGAGTCTCGTCTCGAATTCTACCCAACGGTCTCGTCTCGAGTCTCGTCTCGTTTTCGAGACGAGACTCGAGACGAGACGAGAAAGTCTCGAGTCTCGTGGCAACACTAATTCCAGCTATTACTGTCTTAAGAAGTAACAATCTGTTGCATGATCCGTTGGTTCCCTCCAAATCATGGGAGCAGAACACAGCATGTGACGTGATCCTTTTAACCAGCCTTTGAGAAGTCTAAAACATGTCAGGAAGCAGGCGTAAGGGTTCCATTTTTTATCTCAGTCACCTACTTTACACCCGAAATAATGTTCGTAATACATCTTCGCAAAAGGACTTAGTCTCCATTTTTTGCGATTTCGGAGTAAACTCTCCGCAGATATAACAAAAAGAATCAGGGCTATTTACACATGCACAAGGCATGTTTATCTTCTGAATTAGCACAAGACTTCACTAATCAAGATGAATAGGAACTGCGACTTCCATACCCGTGTGAATACAATCCTGCGACGCAAGCCACAACACGATTTTAAGTTTTGAAAATAGAATTTAAAATAGAAAATATATTTTATAATTGCACATGTAAGCCACTTATGAAGGCTGGGCTCGGGGAGGTACATCAAGAGAAAGAAATTTAAAGCTTAAAGGATATTATCTGTTTTTATTTTCAGTCGTACGATTGGATTCATACCAAACACAACTCCCGCATTCGTGCGACACACAAACACTGACTCACTCCTAGACTCCTCTCCACGTTTGACATCTACCGTGTTGGTTTACTATGTGTCCTTTTTTCAAGGTGTTGAAAATTTACGAAGTACAGCCTGGAACCTTTGAGTGCATACAATTGTACGTGCTCGGGAATGATTTATTTGCAATATTGCCACACCGCTCTCATTTACGAGTTGGGGTAGTGGAAGTGGAAGTTGGTATATGACTTTAGGGACATATATTAGAATTCCATGTACATATTCTGACACTTTCTCAACAATTATGTGTCCAGAACTAGGGAGTCAGATGCTTTAGTATAAGCAATCTTAAGCGTTTTGAAGGAATTCCGGAAATAACTCATTATCGTATAACAAAAAGCTGAGTCCGATCGAAAATTAATCGATTTCATTTTCAAATTCAACACCATCGACTAAGTTTAGACAACCCATCATATTCCTGGAGACAAAAACATTGTTGACTTATGTAATAGGACCATCTTCAAACAATGAAAATATGCGATATCTAGGGAGATTTTACGTGTCATGGGCAAGATTATTCTCGCCCTCCAGATATTGCCCCCTCCGAGTCGCCCCGTGCATTATGTATCAGGGGAGGTCACTCATTTCTAACTGGAAACTCGGGTGGTAACTCAGTACATGCATATTTTGCTCCAACCTTGTTTATTACCCCGGCGATCGCTCGTCCGATCGCCGCGAGGCGAAGAGGATTCCTTCGTTTTCTGGTGCTTACCACGTGGAATTGGAAAGTGCTTTCAACGGATATTTATATTCATTTTGTTTATTGGTGGGAGAGTTTTTTGTGTTGATACTCCGTGCCAGTGTTCAGTGCAATCCCTGCTAAGATGCCGATACAAAGTGTCAACACAATATGGAACACTGTGGAAGTGAAGAATGGTCCACCGACTGTCCTGGAGGTCCGTCAATTTATCGGCGTGGAACTTGGGCTTGGAGCAGAGGACTTTATTGGTATACAACTAGAAATATATGAAAGGCAGGTTTGTGAAGGTTTTCAACCTTCCATATGATATCTATAACTAGGAGGCAGGTGGAGGAAGAGCTAATACAATACGGAAATGTGCTGCACTACCAAGATAGCAGGTGGTTTGGGGATGGGTATATTCAAATATGGACAGGGACTAGATCGCTACAAATGGTGCTTAAGTAAGTTCGAGATGACAGGGGAGGGAGAAGAAAAAGAAGAATTTTCGGCGGAAAAAAAGGTCAGGGGAAACCTTGAGGGCCGATGCAGCAACGTGGGAAAACCCAGCGAGTGGGACAGAAGGGGCAGGGGGAAAATTTACGAAGGATAAATTAAAATGGACGTCACTGGGCCAGCAAGGGAAGTGGAGGCGGTGAAAACAAAATCAAATGAACTAGAAATGAGAGGAAGCCAGGGGGCCGCGAAGGGAAGTGGGCCAGAGGGAGGGAAAATTTTTATCTCCCAGGTTTTTTCCGTCACTACCTCTTCCTCCTTCTCCCCTATTCTCCTCCCCTATACTCCTCCCCCTACCCCCTTCTCTGAAAAGATATGTATGTGATTTACACTGTTGTAACTTTGCCTTGTACCTGATGAAGGCTTTGTGAGCCGAAACTCGTTGTACCCATTAAAGCTAATTGTGGAAAAGTGCAATTGTTTCTCTTATATTATTACATATGAACATAGATAAAAGAATATGTTTTCATCAATATAACATATTTAAAATTGTCTATTTATGCAAGACCGCAAGGTAAAGCATGGCACGCGACCTCATTTATATTTCGCACCTTTACTTAAATTCATTTAAAGATTTTCTAGATATTGTATATTGAAGCGCTCTCGTTTCCATTGAATACCAAAATCTTCATATTTAATGAATTTATGTTGATATCGATTATGAAAGAGCACCCCATGACTTTCGATGTGTTTTGCATAAATACTCAACTTTAAACATGTTATATTGTTGAGAACATACTTTTTTCTATTTATGTTCATAGGTAATCCATTGTGTGGCTAATTTCCTTCAATTAAATTCAATTGTTTCCAGTACTAAGATAAACATTCATTCGCTCGAGAAAATATTGATTTGTTGTGAACAATTTTAAGATATTTATTTTTTATAGATTGAAAAATGAAATTATTTCTAAGGAAACCATGCTTAATTGTTTTCCTTTTTTATGTTAATCGTAGATTCGCCCCTGCTCTCCGCTACTGGACACTAACTCACTCTATCCCTAACCGCCGATAGGAACTCATCGCAGCTCACATCTAGCGGAATCTGTCAATAATGCATAAACTATCAGGGTATTTCGCCTAAGGGCAGGCAGTCTTGTTGAATACATTTCTTTAACACAATATATAGATATACTACACTACGGGAGACGCTATCCAGTGCAAAGGCTGTGCGTGTGAGCTTATTAAATAGCGGCCGACCCCGTCTCGACTCAGTCTTGCCAGTTCAATTCAGTGTCTATGAATCCAGATTGGCACGTCTCAAAATGGAAGCTCACAATAACGAATCCCAATGATGAATCGTATTGACGTTGTCGTGACGAAGTTAGCTTCGGTCGGTTTTTAGCGGATTATTCTAAAAAACATTCGTTATAAGTTTCTCATACCGACTTTATCGGTAGAAACGTTAAAAATTATATTAAGGAATGACATTACAAGACCGAGATATTTGATTTATTTATTTCCGCGGGAAAAAAGATAGTTATAATTGAATTAGACATTTTTATAATCATTTTTGCTCACCCTTGATTGATTAGAATGTGTGCTTGTACACGTTTATGTCTTAATATTAGGTGAAAAACACCCTCCAGCATATTATTGTTTTCCGTATTAATTACTATCCCCAATTAATAACATTTCGTATCATAACCCGTGTGTTGCATGTAAGAATTTTTTCATAACGCAGTTATTACCTAGTATTATGGCCAAGCCTTTTTCTCCTGAGCTGACTGCCATTTGGTCCTTGTCTTAAACCATAACGCACGTCTCAAGATGATGATGGCAATTCTCGTTGAAATCCAACTGAGAATCCTCTTTATCTTGGCGGTGGGGCTGCGATGAAAAAGAATTGTAACTTAATTTACCGCACCAGCACATTGAAAAACCGCCACAATTAATCCGGGTTGAAAAATTTCTGGCCTTGCCGGCCAGCCAGCCAAAGCCAGCCAGCCAAAGTTAGACAATAAACTACCTAATTAAACGGCAAGGTTAGATTTCGCTCATTTGTACCTAGATATGGACCAATCATATTGTACTGTTGTAGCTTTCATCGATGATACAAAACATTAGATGTATTGAGAATGGACGTGTTAAGCAATGGTTCACACGTATTTAGAAGTAGTTTTAACGATAGTGCTTTTAAGAACATTTCGCTTTTTAAAAAGATAGTATCTTTTGTTTTTTTAAGGTATCACCCAAAAACAAACGGATAAATAAATCTGTACACATTCGTCTGCGTTTTTGGGGAGCAATTTTGCTGTTGGGCCCGGTCCGCAGTTAAGCACACCACCTCGATTGACGTCTAAGAATTACGTCCGAATCCTTCACATTTTCGTAACTTCCATACATAAACGAAGTAGCTGCCGGCAGCCAAAAAGACGATATAGTTGCCAACAGCCTAATATTTGCTTCATTTATTGGGGGACAAGCGTCATCTATTTTCTCATTACATCGTATTTGAAAACTTACCTTTACCTTAAATTACTTCAACAAAAATCTTTGTTTTTTCCGGATGCCGACTCGCAAAGGAAGGGTAGGGTATAACCAGGGATACTGTAAATTTACACACTCCCTGGGTTTAACGAAGGCGACCGCAGTAGGTGGGCTATGGTCTCGTGGGCATGGCGGAAAGGAGGGGGAGATGAGAGGGGAGTGGGGGAGCAGAGGGTTCGCATGCAGGAGACGAAGGTGCGTACGAGGTGATCCAAACCTTCGCTTATCAGTTCTTCGGAACTCGAAGCCAAGGAGCAAAAGGGAAAGCACGAAGATCGTATTGGAACATTCAACCATTGGGTCAGTTGCGGGGGTACTAGAACCTCCGACGGTAGCGGGAGTCATGACTCAAGTGGCCGTTTTGTTGGCGGAGCCATTTTTCGAGCGATGACGACTAGCAGTGAGAGAAAAAGACGGATTCTGTTCACCTCGAAGTTCTTTCAATGTCTTGGAGTCACTCGTATCCCAGCGGTATGAAGTTTTTTTTAACTAAAACGTTTTTATTAAGTCGATTCCTTGTCTGTTATACTATTCGGTACAAATTGTTTTTGATACCGGAAGAAGCTATTGCTTTATAGAGTTTATTCCGTCGTTGGACATGTTCAATGTCCAAGATTCCAATTTCAGGAAAACTAAACATCAATAACTTCACCGAAGAGATACATTTTTCAGGAGCGAAGTGGTGAAAGTTTTGTTTGCGCGGATGAATGCAAATGCCATCCACATAAATAAACACTGCTAAAGTATTTAGTACTATGTAAATACATTATACATAACTCAATACAGTTTATGTATAATCTGATACCCCGGTTATTTTGCAGGTCAATGAAAAGCGTAATTGAGTGGCTGAAGATCCCTAGGTCTACGTTAGTAATATTTTGCCATGAGATACACCCGGAGGTGATGCAATGTTCAAAAAAGGAGATAGAACTCTTGGATTTTCACCCGTTTATGTTGAATTTCATAAGTTTGCACATCAATAACCCCGCAGGTTTTCTTGCAGATTGGCCAGGTGAGGGTATATCCTAGAAGGAATTTCAGAAATTCTAATGATCCTCCGTTCCCAGATTTCTTTTAAAGGTTTCACGTGGAATCGTTCACCTTAATCAATACGCCACGGAACATGCAATCTATTGAAGTTGGAAATGGATGGTGTGGAAGCGACATTAGTTTATCTTGAATTAATTCATGTACGCGACCGTGGCCGTGATGTCTTTTAATTCTCCTGACCTAAGTCGAAATATTCTCAACTTTGAAGAATCGATGATACCACTTCCTAGAGCCTCTAATTCGGTTGCGAGAGAATGTGCAGCAATTATCGTGTTCAAGACGCGATCCCGTTTTGACCTAAGTAATTTTAAATTATTGTCAAACGCGTCCCTCGTCATGACTGCAGACCGCTTCCCATCTTCCGTCTCAGGCATATTAACAGTAAATCACGTCGGGGTCACCAAAATTGTACGCGCCCGTGATGTCCCCAGACAAGTAATGAATCCCACAAGGATAAAATAAAAAGAATGGAGGCTGGCCTTTAACGGGGCACAAAATAATAAACTGAAGAAATACTGATAATAGGTGAAACAAAATTAATAATAAAGAAGGGAAGGAAATGCCGGGCGTAAGCTTCGCGTACCTTGTATCGCCGACGTCTCTGGAGGTCTTCAATTCTCATGTACACTCGCTCAATACACACACACACGTCATGCCTGCAGGCCACTTATACTCTTGTCCTGTCTGAACTCCACACACTGGTTGTGTCTTTCTCCCAGTCAGAAGTCCCGTCTGTCTCTCTCCGGCCAGCGCCCTCAGTGGGCAAAATCATAATTACAAGACAAACAAAAAGGTACACGAAACTCGCCATGGCCAGAGGGAGGGAAATTTAAAGAAACAAAAAAGGTGGCCAGTCCTCGTGCGAACGTGATTCACTCAGAATCACAAAATAAATAGGAAAAGGCAAAGAAAAAATAAATAAGTAAAAATAAATGGTAAAAAAAAATCAAATAAGCTTCTGTGGGTTCACTGGGGTGAGATAGGTAATGGTAGCAATCGCACCACGGGCCGCACTAGTGTACCCGACCCAGTCTTTAATTCGGCTACTCTTGACTCCCCAAGGGAGCCCGGACCCAAGCGAGTAACATGGTCCACTGAGACGGTGAAGAGTTGCGGTCCTTAACCAAAACAAGTTCCCCGATTGAAATTGTGGATCCATCCTTGGTCCACTTGCTTCTCTGCTGAAGCGTATGCAAGTACTCCCAAGACCATCTTCGCCATAATTGGCGGACAATTTGCCTTATTAACTTATATCGCTGAGGAAGTGGTATCATTTCATCGTTTATGGGCATAGGCAAGGTTAACACGGGCCTACCGACAAAAAAATGCCCCGGTGTCAAGCAATCCGTCTCGGAAGGATCCGTCGATAAAGCTATTAGCGGGCGCGAATTTAATATTGCCTCGATTTGGCATAACAAAGTCGCAAACTCCTCAAAAGTGAGAGTATGCCCCTGAGCCACTCTCCGGATGTAATATTTCACAGACTTTATCCCGGCCTCCCAAATTCCGCCGAAATGCGGTGCAGCGGGCGGATTAAATCGCCATTCTATGGCATTCCCGGGATAAAGCGAACTAAGAGCTTCCTTATGAGGTTCCGAGCGAATTAGTCGATATAAATCTGTTAAGAATTTATCCGCACCAGCAAAATTCGTGCCAGAATCTGAATAAATTACATTGGGTATTCCGCGCCTTGAAATAAATCGTTGAAAAGCTGCGAGAAAGGCGGGTGTAGACAGAGACGTAACCAATTCGAGATGAACGGCCTTTGTTACCAAACAAATAAATAAACAAATGTAAGCTTTGGCAATAGCCGCATTACGACGGATGCTCGTCTTAAACATTAATGGGCCGCCATAATCGACTCCTACTTGAGCAAAAGGTTCTTGAGGAATGACTCTTGATGAAGGCAAATCAGCCATAACGGGTTGCGTGGTTTTACCCTGATACCTTGAGCAGATCACACATTTTGCAATCTCAGAACGAATTACCACTCTAGCGGATATAACCCAAAATTGCCTAGATACTAGTGTTTCAACAGCTCTAGGCCCTCCATGAAGGCACATCAAGTGGTAATGTCGCACAATTAATCTAGAAAAATGCTCATCCTTAGGCAATAGGATCGGTTGGCGAGCACATTGAGGGAGAATTGCATAATGCAAACGACCACCGACTCGGATAATGCCGCTCGAATCCACAAATGGGCGAATGCGGCTCATAGGATTAGAGAGTCGGCGGTTTTTATTTATTGAGTCAGCTAAATCAAGAAAATGAACCTTTTGAACTATTTTTACAACGCATGACAGCGCAGCTGTCCATTCCTTTGAAGATATAGGAGTACCAACTGCGTCACGCGTTCCTTTGGAATCAGAATAAAACCTTAACATGAAGGCAGTAACACGAATAAGACGAATAAATGACGAAAATTTCTCAATCCACTTGGAAGGTCTCTCATCAATTTGAGTCATTCCCATAGTGGTTATCAGCGGTTTTATCTCCGGTATAGAGGTACATACTATCATGTGGACAATATCGTCCTGTCGGCCAATCACATTCTGACAATTTGAGAAAAGTCGGCCCGTTCAAAAACTGACACTTAATTAGTTCTGACGGCATTAAGCCTCTCGAGGCGGGATCGGCCGGATTTATGTTAGTAGAAACATGTTTCCATGAGGAAACGGGTAATACTTCCAAAATTTCGACAATCCTATTAGCAACAAAAGTTTTGAGTGCGGAGATATGTTCAACCACGACAAAACGATAGTTGAATCGGTCCATGCTCTCATTGACACACGAACATTTCGATTTGTGAGAGTGTCATTTATGCGGCGCATAAGCTTGGCCAAAAGCAGAGCTCCACATAATTCCAATTTGGGAATAGAGATAGTTTTCATAGGAGCAACTTTAGTCTTAGCCGACAAAAAATGCACATTTATTCCGCCGCTTTGAGAGACAGAACGTAAGTAAACAACTGCCGCATATCCACGCTCCGAGGCATCTGAAAACCCGTGCAGTTGATATTTCGCTTCTGGGGATATATCTAAATGCCGTGAAATTTGAACATTACATAGGTCCGAACTTTGGGAAACAAAATCCTTCCAGGGATTAGTGATGGAATCGGGCAACGATTCATCCCATCCTACACCCAGTTTCCATAATGTCTGCATAAGATATTTTGCCCAAAAGATTACAGGAGCCAATGCCCCAATCGGATCAAATATCCTAGCAATATTGGATAATAAAGACCGTTTGGACCGAATGGATTGATCAAAAGTTACAAAATATGAAAACGCATCAACATCTGGGTTCCAAATTATGCCCAATACCTTAGTCGAAACTGAATCATCAGGATTAAAAAACATTTGATTTTCCCATTGATCCCTAGGGATTTTCGAGAGTAGAGCTGTAGAATTACTGGCCCATTTTCCCAAGGGAAACCCCCCAAGATCATGTAAATCAATTAACTGCTGCTGCAAATCCATTGCCTCGGCAATGGTATTCGCGCCTGTAACTATGTCATCCACGTAAGTATCATTTAATAAGGCATCGGCCGCAAGGGGGTAATCAGAACCGTCATCCTTTGCCAATTGGTGAAGAACGCGAATTGCCAAAAAAGGAGATGAAACCACCCCATATGTAAGCGTATTAATTTGATATTCCTTCAATGCTTTCGTGGAATCATTCCGAAATATTATATGTTGAAACGGGCGATGAGCTTCGGCCAAAAGTATACGACGATACATCTTCGAAATATCTGTAATTACAGCAATAGCATTCAGCCGGAATGCCAAAATAATGTCGAATATATCTTTTTGCAATTTGGGCCCAGTATAATGCACGTCATTAAGACACTTTCCCGATTTAGTATTTGCAGAAGTATCAAAAACTACGCGATATTTCTGTCCAGCTGGAGTAGGTTTAATTACGACATGGTGAGGCAAGTAAACCGAATCAAAGTCATTAGATTCGGTCATATGACCTAAACGTTCGTATTCCTCCATAAAATGAATATAATTATTTTTTAAATCCTCATTGCGAGATAACTTGCGCTCCATGTTCAGCCATCGAGATATGGCAATGGATCGAGACTCGCCCAGTGAGGGAGGAAATTGTTTAAAAGGAAGCGTTACACTATACCTCCCAGTCGCGTCTCTCAAATAAGTCTCCGTAAATAGACGTTCGCAATAGACATCGTCGGGATTTTTATGGATTCGAGGGACTGACTCTTCGACTTGCCAAAACCGACGCAATTCTGCCACCAAAGGATCATTAATAACTGTACACGAAGACACTACCTCCGTCGTTAAAGAATGCAATTCCGGAATATGTCCTAATAATATCCAGCCAAAAACACAGAATTCAAAGCAATCAGCTTATGAGAAGAGAGTATTTTTCGCCCTCCCAGCAGAATCCGGGGAAATAAATCCATACCCACTAAAAAGTCAACTTCGGCGGGTTTATCAAAATCCGGATCGGCTAACTGAAGATGACGAACTCTCTTCCTAAAGGATGGTGGAATAGGAGCATGAGGAAGGTGCCTTGTAATTTGGGGCAAAACTACAGCATTTGATTTAAGAAGCAAACGAGAAGAGTTACGCGGCGTCATAGTACATTTGACCATACCACTAGGCCGGGTCAGAGGAGTGTGAGATAGACCCATTAAAACCCCGTCATACTGCATTACCGGCAGTTTTAAACGTTGCACCGCAGCCGCCGAAATTGCCGACACCATCGACCCACAATCAATCATCAACCGCACAGTTTCAGGGCTACCTTTCGCGTTCAAAACAGATGCAACTGCCGCACAGTGATCCCAAATCGAAAAAAGGTGGTCGAAATTAATACCGCTCTTATATTTACTCACTATTGTATTATGGAGAAGCGTTTAATGTGATTTTTGTCCGCTTAATCCGAATTTGAAGTTATTTTTGTTGTATCTTTGATATTATTGTTTGAATATGGCTAATTATTTAAACAATTTAATGTTTAAAATTTAAATTATATTTAATTTTGTATTCCATATGTTGATCGATTCGTATCAAATGGAGTCGAGGTAATTTTTTCAAACCTGCGATTTTTATTTGTTTTGCTTGGTTAATTATATAAACAATTTAAGTTGACCGTAATTAAAACAACGGTAATATGTGTTCCTATATATTTTTGTTCCGTTGAGCCTAAAGTTGAAGTTTTTTATGCATAATCTGTGATGGTTTCTATTTTTCAATTAATTTGTTTAACAATTCAAAAATATAACACAATATGATCAATTCCTTCAAAGCATAGATGAAATTCGGATCAGCGACCTTCAAGTTGTTTAGTGTGTTAACTACGTACCAGGATTGGAAACAGTCGTTTATGCGCTCTAAATATTTTTTTCAGTTTAATTACGTAACTGAATATTATAATTGACGCTAATGGGATATAAAATAAATTAGGTAATTTATGGTTGCATCAGTTATTATTGAGGAAACAATTACAGACTCTCAAAATCATCGTCTGAGAGTTCATCGGTATCAGTATCACTCAGTAAATCATCCACATTGAGGATACTTCGTACCTCTGCTGATAAAGGCGTCATTTTTTTTCTCTGCACGCCTAAAATATTAGAAATAAAGGGATCGGACGTTAGCTACAGCCTTCTGAAAAGGTCCTCGTTCGTTGCCATTCTCGATTATTTTCTTGCGTGCTGCTCCCGAAAACGTCGGATATCCTTGTTTCTGGCTTCCATCGCCTCTTCTGACAAGATACCAATAGGAAGGATGGCTTCCTTGGCAATGGCTGCCCCGTGAATCAATAGCTTGTGAACTACAGGCGGCATGTAATACCATGCGTAAAGTTTTACGTACAAGCTCGCCGTGGATAAGCAGTATTCTGTGAATGGAGCTTCATTGATTTGGAAACCACTGGCCAATGCCTTCAAAATCACAGCAAACCGATGAATGAGATTCTGATTGATTCCTTTAATGGAAATATATAAACATCAGTTAGGCTTCATTATATCGTTAATATATCATAATACACATTGCTACATATCCTGGAGTTTTTAGTGTTACTTATGGGACTTCACCTCTTAATGAACGTGACAGACATAAAAAAGAAACTTCGGCATTGTCATAAAGGAACACTTACCAGTGATTTCAGCTGCCAGCTTTGCATCGGCAAAAAAACGTCTTGCCGTATTCCCATCATTACTTGTCCCGTAGCCTTGTTTAGGGAAGTCAACGTTGAGATAACTCACATACTGCACTATAACACACCCTTTGAATAGTTATAGACTAGACGTAGAATATAAACTCAGTGTGGAATGGTTTTCGCGGTACACCACGTAATTGTAGACACTTTTCTCTTGGCTTTATCTCAGTGTAACTCAAACCACACGAAGCCACTTAGAGCACAAGAAGCAACTCACAGCACACGAAGCAACTCACAGTACACGAAGCAACTCACAGCACACGAAGCAACTCACGCATTTGAGTATCCCATGCACGGAACTAAGTACAACTGAATTCTAGCGACCAAATTTCACGCTTAAGATACCTAAAGGAACCTAACTGTATTATTGTTTACGTCAAGGACTCGCCCTTACTCTTTTCCAGGAAATGATGCTCACGTGCAGCGGGACGCTCCCGATGGTCAGGGTGCAATTCATTTGGAAAGTATTGAGGCAGAGACGTTGCTGGGTTTTCCATGTATAAGAGCAATAAAATTGCGGATTGGCGCTGCCTGAATCTCTAGATTTTACACTGGCGATACATGAAAGAACTTGAAAGAACTGTAGAAAATTTTGTGTCAAGAAGGGCCTTAATCCTCCTCACTATTTTCCCAAGAAATGTTGCTCACGTGCGGCGACACTCCGGGTGGTCAGAGAGCAATTCATTCCTAGCACCCTGGGACAGAGAAGAGGTCGGGTAAACCTCGTTGAAGAGCAATACAAATGCGGCCAGGCGCTACCCTTTTTGGCAGCAATAATCCTTTCCGACCGCGCGGCGGCTACCTAACAATGAGCTTTCTTTGGAATACACCTCGCGCTCGCAATGCCGCCGCCCGGTCGGCCTGGCGGCGGCGCGGCGGTCGCGGCAGCGCTTTGCACCGTTCAACATAAACCCATCGTGAGGCCAAATTTGCAAACGAAAGCAAGATTTTTCTTTTGCTATAGACTCTATAGACTATACGCTTTCAATTCATGTCAAAATTTCCGGGGGGCTCGGCGGCGCCCAAAACGATATTGCTATTTATATTTCAAAATTCAAGTAAAAATATCATAAAGGTTAAACAATTTTCTTTCCAATAATAAAACAACTAAAGTGAACCAAATCATCAGTATTTGTACACAAAGGTACGAATTTATGCTCTGTATTTTTTTTAAAGTTCAGAAATTGTTTAAAAGCTATTTTTTATGAAGGTGAAATTCTCTAAAAATGAGTGATTTAACGCGACAGGCGTTTTTACCCCGAAGGACCCATGTTTACCGAGTTCCACAGACTACAATGAGCAACGAAATAGCCATTGTACTAGCCTATATCATAGACCATATAGTGTAGAATACGAATAAAACTCTCAAAAATTCCTCGGAAAAAGTTGAAAAAATGACTTTCGACCAGCTTTTTTCGATTTGGGACCACTGTGTGCCGTGCCTAACAAAACCGTGCCCGTTGAGTTATAATCGGTGCATGAAGTCACCGTGGAAGGATTAGCGGGTGCGATGGGATCGCTACTAGTTGAAGACGCAACAGAATCCTCCTTTGAATTGGGCAATGGAGATAAAGAGTTTAAGATTGATTAAGTTTGTCCTTTACTAAGGGCGAAGAATGCAAAGTTACATGATGATATCCCTTGCATTTCAAGCATTTAAGACCTTTTCGCGGGCACCTTGGGGCCCAATGTCCGGTTCTTAAACATCTAAAGCATAATCCTTTTGACCGAACAAATTCCGAACGTTGTCTAACGCTCAAATCTTTATATTGCGCACATTTATGAAGGAAATGCTTCGAACCACAGAGTGGACATTGTTCTGCTTTAGACATATTTGACTCCGAAATCTCGTTAGTACTCGCAGACACTGTCATACTAACTTTCGCGCGAGAAGGAGATTTCGGCTTGGAGGATGACGTGAACACTCGCTTCGATACAACACCCTGGGAGGTTTGTAAAACCTTCATTTGTTTCTTAACAAATGTTAAAAGCTGAGTGAATGTGGGAAACTCTTCGCCAGCTAATGTCTCTTCGAAACGAGTCAATATATCTGAACTGATAGCACGCGCCGCTAGACGAAATAAAACAAAATCACCAAGAACGGGAATGTTTAACGCCTTCAATGCAGCATAAATTTCTGAAAACGTGCAAGTAAAATGTTGCAGATTAGAAATGGGGTCGGAAGAAAGTGGCGTAAATTCAAGTAATTTATCCAAATAGTTAAACCCCAAAACACGAGGATTATTATAATAATCACACAGCTCCTTCCAAGCTAGAGTATAATAGACCCCTGCGAAGGGTACAGACTTTATTAGAGCCAATGCACTACCGGATTTAAAATATCAGAACTTTTCAATGGGTTCGACGTCGTCCCGGTTATGAATTACTGAAATACAAAGGTCACGAAACGTTTCCCACTCGACCATAGACCCCGAAAATCGAGGAATTTCTAGAACCGGAAGGCGAGATCGTGGCATTGACACCGAGGAAATTCCAGGGCTAAGTGACGCATGAGGAGAGGCACTTAAATCTTTAACAAAATCAACCACAGAGAGCACAAATTAATAATATTCCTCTACCTTTACGGAGAGTTCTGTATCAACGGAACTTACATCCGATTTATTGCAATCGTGACAAAAGTCACAAATTGCACTCTGTGCCGATTGAAAGTTACGGTATACTTCTTTTAATTCTCCTGACCTAAGTCGAAATATTCTCAACTTTGAAGAATCGATGATACCACTTCCTAAAGCCTCTAATTCGGTTGCGAGAGAATGTGCAGCAATTATCGTGTTCAAGACGCGATCCCGTTTTGACCTAAGTAATTTTAAATTATTGTCAAACGCGTCCCTCGTCATGACTGCAGACCGCTTCCCATCTTCCGCCTCAGGCATATTAACAGTAAATCACGTCGGGGTCACCAAAATTGTACGCGCCCGTGATGTCCCCAGACAAGTAATGAATCCCACAAGGATAAAATAAAAAGAATGGAGGCTGGCCTTTAACGGGGCACAAAATAATAAACTGAAGAAATACTGATAATAGGTGAAACAAAATTAATAATAAAGAAGGGAAGGAAATGCCGGGCGTAAGCTTCGCGTACCTTGTATCGCCGACGTCTCTGGAGGTCTTCAATTCTCATGTACACTCGCTCAATCACACACACACGTCATGCCTGCAGGCCACTTATACTCTTGTCCTGTCTGAACTCCACACACTGGTTGTGTCTTTCTCCCAGTCAGAAGTCCCGTCTGTCTCTCTCCGGCCAGCGCCCTCAGTGGGCAAAATCATAATTACAAGACAAACAAAAAGGTACACGAAACTCGCCATGGCCAGAGGGAGGGAAATTTAAAGAAACAAAAAAGGTGGCCAGTCCTCGTGCGAACATTCATTACAATCGAATTTACTCATTAATCGATGCAATATTTCCAAGATGTGTAAAATATTATAAAAAGTTAATTTAAAAAGCACTTTTTAAATATTATCACTTGAATCTGAATTTCTGGATCAGTCTATTAGTATATAAAAAGGGCTGATGTTGATGGATTCCTCACTGCGTGTATATTATGCCTTCGAAGTTGTTTCATTTCTTAAAATATGAAAATTGTTTTCAGGTGTCATCTTTCCGAATGTGGACAACAGTAATAAAACGGCAGTGATGTTGGCTGGATCACTGTCTAAGCACTGCTATCTCTGGGTATCTCCGGAATGCCGGATACGTGCCATAAACTTCCTCTTGGCCAAGTAGGGATTCGTCGCATACCGACTTTATTTGATGAAATAGTCGTCGTTGCAGGAGCTTCAGCACTTGAGCCATCATTAGTTCCGCTGGCATTTTCATGCTTCATCCTGGTTGTTATCGTTTGATTTAACATGCTTTCTTCTAACTTTCTCATATTGCATCTGTGAAGACACGGAAATATTTCCTTTGTCACCTGTGTCCCTTCTAGGACGCGAAAAGTAATGTATTCGTCTTTAATGATATACCTATCATAACAGTATGAGAAAGAGGTATATTGGATACTTATAGTTTCGGCTCTACCTTCTTATTCTTTGGCTAGCATTTAAAATATTTGAGGAGTCAGAATTCATGCATTTTATCATGACCCAATGTGTGGCAGACATCACTTTTGTGTCGAGAAAGTTTGCAAATATCTCCAACTTTAAAACGAAATTTGGCCATCATTTGCTGATCATCCTTGGGACGTTAGTTTTTAAAAATATGGGAACCACTTAAAAAATTGAATATTCATATAACCGCGATTACATAATTTTATATTGCAAATATAAAATTACATATAAACTTTTTTTTACCAAACCAATTTTTTTTAAATAACACACACGACCCGGGTTTCGATGAGTAATCATCATCATCATCAGGCGTTTATGTCAATGTTTTGTTAGTGTGACTATGGTAGTCGTCATTACATGCCATCAAAGGAAGGAGGTAAATGAGGGGAGGGGATGATGTTGTTCGAAACGGGCCAGGAAAAGAGAGAAGGATGGGTACAGGTAGGGCTGGGCGATATTGATAATTCAATATGGGGATGCGATAATTTTAGCATATCGAAAGGTGGCGATATCGATAACTCATATCGTGACGATAAATATCGTCTTATCGTGCACCGATATTTTATCGGGGTACGATGACATATCGGGGCACAATAAATATCGCGATAAATATCACGATAAACATCGCGATCACGATAAATATCGCGATAAATATCACGATAAATATCACGCGATAAAATATCATGATATCGCGTCCCGATAAAATATCACGATATCGCGCCCCGATAAAATATCACAACATATTATCACGATAAATATCACAATAAAAGATGGTGATATTGCGCTCGTTCAAATATCGCGTAAACGCGCCCGATGAATTATCGTGATATTGCGCCGGTTTATCGTCTCGGAAAAAGAGCCGTTGGGTTGGCCTTCGCTTAAGCTGGAGCAAGTACGTTTCAAAACTTACTATTCTGCTGTCTGCCAATTCAAATTCTCAGTAGTTCTCTCTCACTCTCTCTTTCAATTTCAGTGGTCCTATAGTTTATAGGTGACGTCTTGTTCAAACTTTGGAAGGAACTGAAAACAACTGTTTGTACATTAGTGTATATATTGTCCACTGATGTAAATATACCGAAACAAACTCAGCATGGAGAGCAATATCACGATCTTTTATCGTGATATTCATCGTGATATTTTATCGGAGCGCGATATCGTGATATTTTATCGGGAGGCGATATCATGATATTTTATCGCGATATTTATCGTGATAACGATATTTATCGTGCCCCGATATATTATCGTTCCCCGATATTTTATTGGGGCACGATAAGACGATATTTATCGAGCAACGATATATCGTCAATTTAAAAAACCCAAAATCGGATTGGCGATATATTAAAATATCGCGATATTTTACGATATATCGATATATCGCCCAGGCCTAGGTACAGGCTCTCATTAATAAAGGTGATGACTAGGTCATTCATAATTTTCAGAATCTTGATTTGTCCTCGTAAGTACAGTTCGCTTTGGTCAATGCAACATTTTTAAATTTTCAGTTCAAAATCACTCTTGTGGTTGTAACATAATACATGTTTAGCAAAAATAATTTTTCTGTCATTGATATTTTTATAAGCACTCGAATGACCTTTTCTCCTCACACCGAAGCTTCTTCCTGTCTGTCCCACGGACACACCATTACACTCACTGCACTTTAATGGATACAATATCTGGTCTTTACATTTTACAAAGAGCCTTTTGAGAATGGCACTTGGTTAAAAAACAACACGGCATTTGTCTCTTGGTAATATTTTTAGGTGATTTAAGAGATAATGCGTCCAGACATGTAAACACGCACCACTGCTTTTTATTATTGTTGTGTGCTGAATACATTTGGTTGATGGCATGCATTGTCTATTTCTTAATACATCAATTTGTCAATTTAACCTTGGGAATGGCCGTTGACTAGGCTATATGAATTATACTTATTTCCTTCTTGAAGCTTCTTTTGAAAGGGGAATCTTGAACAGACGATTAGTCATGAAATGAAAGCCCTTCAGTTTATGAGAGAAATTATGTTTTAAAATTACAGGAATTGAACCTGATGATGGCTCTGTGAGCCAAAACGCGTTGTACGCAATAAAACAATTTGTGGAAAAGTGCAATTGTTTCTCTTACATTAATTGAAATTTCGTTCACCTGTGAAAAAGACTCAACCGTTCCTTAAACTACCTGGATCATTCAATTACGCTAGAGGAAGATCAGCATTCCTTTAAACTTTTAGAGAAGACTGTTACTTTGACCAAGTAAACAACAATGATATAATTCCATAAACAAACCAACAACCAATGCATGAACCAAGGGTAGGATTTAGCATGTCGGCAGTTCTGGTCACTCTATATCGCTTATTGTGATGGAGTCCTAAGGATTATTCCTCCTCCCCTCACCCCCTCTGCCCTTTTTCCTCCCAAAGAGCGAGGAAATTTCTTGAATCCACGAATTTTAATGAAATAGATCTTCTTCTTGGAGAAACATCACGTGCTCCCTCTTAGACCTCAAACTAATTTTAGTGTCCCTTATTTTGAGAAGAGATAGAAAAATAAAATCTCGGATGAAAGGATTCGTACCGCGTGGAAAAAAATTCAAATAAATAACGCGTCGCCCAATCGTTGCTTCCTTACTTCCTTGTCACTGTCGTTGAATGTAATTTGTATTTGACCGAGAATTTTTATGTTAATCGTAGATTGGTCTCTGCTCACCGCTACTTGACACTCAGTCACTTTATCCCTGACCGCCGAAAGGAACTCATCGCAGCTCACGTCTAGAGGACTCTGTCAAGAACGCACCAGTTGTACCACGTAATTTCGCCTAATGGCATGTTGCTTCGTTTTAATCTTTTCTTTATTACAATATATATTCCACTATGGGAGAATCAATCCAGTGCAAAGGCTGAGTGTGTGCTTGTGCCTATTTACTAGCGGCCGACCCTGTCACGCACTAGTCCCATTTCAATGCAGAGACTACAAATTCAGATTGACAACACTCAAAATGGACGCTCATATTAACGAATCCCATTAACGAAAGCCATGAACGAATGTCATTAACGAATCCTACAGCTTTAATAAAGTCGCTGGATTATTAGCATATTATTCGAAAAACCATTCATTATTAGTTTCTAACGCCAACGTTTACTGGTAGAAACGTTCAAAACAATGCGATTAAGGAATGACATTACAAAACGGGGAAAGTAAATGTAATTTCTTCTGCGGGCAAAAAGGGATAAAAATAACTACAATAGATATTTTTTATGAACCCTGCATGATTGAATCAACTGGGTGCTTTTATTGGTTTATGTCTTGTATCAGTGCCAACCAACGCGATATTGTATTCCGTATGAATTACTATCCCAGAGTATAACCATTACTAACCACCATAGCCACCCGTGAGTTGCATTACGTATGTTTCATAACGAAGCACACTCCTATTATTATCGTAGAGCCTTGCAATTTTTGCCTGACTGCCATTTGGTCCTTGTTTTCGCGGCCACAGGAGCGTATGGAGCTCGACCTTGATATGGAAAGGGTGGAATCAAACTGTGCCACACACCCTTGAGGTGGCTTGTACGGTAGTTTGTTTACTAAGATACCTTTGAAATTGTAATGTGAGCTAATAATTGGATATCTAAGTATCATGGGGGAATAAAGGTTCCCAGCAAACGGAGTTCCACCACTATCGCTCTCAGGGAAAATTGTTTTCCTTTCTGATGACTTATTATTCTTACGTCTCGGTCACGACGAGGGAAAATCAAACACCCTAAGGTGATAGAAAAATCGTCTGAATCGGCGATGAATTCCCGTCCGCAAGCCTGCACCGAACGTGTTTCGTACTGACCACGGGAACGGAGCCACATCTAATATCATTATATGCTTTTGAAACGTTACACTGAACTCCCACGTACGCATTAACCAAAACCAGGAAATAATGAATAATTTTCCTAATGCGAATTCTGCAGGTAAGACCACAAACGGCGTATCGCTTTGAAGCTCAAAAATGTTGACTTTTAGGTTAGATGGAGTGCGAACATGAATGTATATGCATTTTCAGGCATTTTATTTCTCTCTTTATCCAGGGATATTCACAAAATTCTATTAAGTCCTGGAGAGAGGGGATGGAAGGAAATGAGACGATGGCAACACGTAAAAGAATTAGAAACAATGATGAACGTATTGAGATGTTGATAGCAACACTTGTTACCATCCTAATTACTGTTGGCAATCGACAATCCTCTTACTGTTGTCGGGGTGGCTGTGATGAAGAGGAGTTATAACTTAAATTACAGCACCCGCACTGTGAAAAACCGCCACTTTGAAGCCGGTATGAGAAATTGCAGGCATGTAAGAAAGGCAATAAACGAAACTACCAATTTAAACAGCGAGGTTATTATTCACTTGTTCGTACCTGGATATGGACCAATCATTTTGAAAAATCGTAGATTTTATCGATCTTAAAAACATTAGAGACCTTGAGAATGGACGTGTTTAGCAATGGATAACACGTAATTCTAAGTAATTAAAATTTGAAAGTGCTTTTAAAACATTTCCTTAATCAGAAAAAATCATATACCTTTTGTTTTTCAGGTATCACCTAAAACAATATAAGTAAATATAGGTCTGGATATATACGTATGCGTTTTTGGGCTGGGAATTGAATATTGGAAGTCAATTTGAGCAATAACGATGAAACACTCCAGCAAAGGATAAGGTCAAATGAAGAATATTTTAACAATAGGCAAAAAAAGTACCAAAAGTGATCACATAAGATGTTAATATTACAACTCAATGACGTGTAAATAAAATTAAAATGGAACATCCGTAAATTAAATAAATAAATGCAATACACACAGAGAGAAGTTTTAAGCAAAAAGGGTCACGAAATGAAGGAGGGTGGAGAGAATCCATACATGTCTGCAGTTTAAGGCAAAAACTCTTTAAAATATTAATTTTATTAACATTAATGGAAAATAAAATGAAATTCTTTCTTTAGTCGTCGGAATAATGTTCATACCACAACTCTTTGAATGCATAGTTCCTCTTCTTGTTCATCCACTATTAATAAGTCTCTTAATTCTTTTGAAATCCTCCTTCTTTCCTTTGGCGTTAAATGCGAGGAGGAGGAAGGTAAAGGATCCGATTTAAGTAATAGCCTCTTGAAAAGGTCCTATTTGGTGGCCAACCTGGAATGCTTCCTAGTAAATCGCTCGCGGAATTTTCTAGTGTCTTTATTTCTGGCCTACAGTGCCTCCTCCGAAAGCTCACCTAACGGAAGTATCACATCTTTAGAATGCTCACTTCCATGCAGGAGGACCTAATGTACCGTGGGATGCAAACCGTACCAGGGATACAGCTCCACGTAGAGTTCGGCAGTTCTCAGGCAATACTGAGCAAATGCCACATCGTTGAGTTGTAGATAGCTAGATATTACTTTCAAGATAATTGAGAATTTTTTTATGAGATCGTCGTTAATTTCTAGAGTGCAAAATCAAATCATACACATTAACTACGATACAGGCGTTATTTATCTAATGAACCAACTCTATACCGAGTTTTGAAAAATGCTCGTATGACGCAATTGATGAGAAATTCATTCGAACACTGCTTCCAATGCGCTGATAATGCGAAATGGAACATTACCGTAAGTCTTGCTGCCGTTTTTGAAGAATCGAAAAAACGCCGAGCCATATTTCTATCACTGGTATTACACGATCCAGGCCGGGGCACATCAACAATTAAGCCCATCTTTTCTCTTAATAATTTATGCACCAATGCCTTTTTCATAGTAAGTAGTAACTAAAAACTTCCACGTGCCTGTAAGGATGTTTTTTAATAATTTACTTACTATATTTTTCAAAATAATAATTTTTTTAACTTAAATTTTAATTATTTCTCACCTGCCACCGTTTAAACTCCAGCCGATACGATATATGTAATATAAATTCAAAAAAACCTTATGCAGCAGTGCAGCGTAGACAAACCAAAATAATATTTATCTAAATTAGATGTACGACCTTTCATATCCCTTAAGTTATTCATCTCCGACGCATTTGCTCCGCAGATGTATCACCTCATACTTCCGCTCTCGGTCAATGCGTTGCATACCTAAAAGATTTGTTTTCTTTTCATGTTGAGATGACAGTTTATTCCTATTAGATTATTAAACAACATAAGCATTACACTTCCGTTGATCATTGTCAGTAATAAACACAAGTTGATCGAGTAAATTCCCGAGTTGAAATCCTTTAGGTCATCAATTTGCTTCTGAATATAATTTAATTCTGCCTTTGTAATGTCTATAGTTTCTTTCGTCCACTGAAAGCGGATGAGACGACAAAATCGTGTAGACGACGGTCGAGGATTTTTCCAGATAATGTCACGTAAAATAAAAAGAGCCTACGTATGAAAATTGCCAGTGAGAGAAGTAAATCAATAGGTTCGAGATGAATCTAACTAACCAAGCGAAAACTAGAAAAACTTGAGTATTTACCTGTACCGACATTATTCAAACGAAGAGGTACTAGGGAGCTCATGAATAAGAACTCGTCCGATGCATCCACTTATTGCCACAGTTGTTTATATTGAGAGTGGCCCGAACTTCCGTCAAAGCCGTACTTACATAATAACGTGCATTTTATTACATCATTGAATACTTGAGCGGTGGATACGCAAAGCCAGGATTTGCGATGCAGTGTGATTCAAAAGGACTTGAAGGTTGAATTCGTACATGGTCTCAGTTATTTTTATTTCCTTCAGGGTAAGCCGCCGTTTTTGCTTGCACTATTCTGTCAAAGCTGGGATAAAATTCGTGACCATGGCTCAAAGTTGTGCTACGGAGAGACATATATTGACTCTTGGTCAACTCAGAGTAAATTATCAATGAAAGTGCCTCCTCAATTGTCATCTCAGTTTGGACATTTTCACTTTTCCTTCACTTAGAAAGAGCTCTCTTCACCCGAGTAGGTGTCGTTGTTGTTATTTCCGTAACTAGCTTAGCTGCTGCAGTATCTCCCTCCTATTTCAAACTCATAAAACTCTTTTCTGAAAAAAAAACTAAAACTTCCCGGTCTTCATCTTCCTGAAGTTTTGTTGTCCCTGTTTCCATATTTTCTAGCGTTTCCAAGTCCAAGAATGTTTTAATTTCCATGGAATTCAGCATGGTTACCAGAAGCGTTGCGAGAAGTTGAATGATTCCTCATAGGTGAACCCATGAGATTCCATCCAAATTTCGGTTTCATGGCGACTAAACTACGTTCCATCCTGATTGACATTGGTGTAATTACTTGAGACAAAACGTCAGAACCAAGGAAAACCTGTACGCTTTCGTAAACGTCGGCTGTCGAAGAGAAAATCCTGACAGTGTAGTTTCCTTTTCTTCTAGTTGTCGACACAGCTTTTCGTCCGTTACCTTTGGCACGAAATCACAAAGACAATCTCCTGCTCCAAAGCATCTTTCTCACATTGAAAACCCGAATCCAAGCCTCGGAGTACGATCCGCTAAACACCGTGATTGGATATTCGTTTAGGATTGGGTTATTCGTTGACAATCTCACTGTTAATTTTTCTGGTGTTTCAGAACCACCCCTCGCGATTTTGGGGCACATTATCGCGTACTGACGCACCTTGCGAGCTGGGCATCTCACAAATGTTCTGCAATCCTTATTCATATGTCCCTTTCAAAGGCATTTAAAACAAGCGCCTTCTTTCTAAATCTCTTCACTCTTTTGTTCAGCAGTAAAGTCGATGGCTGTGACGCAGTGACAGTTCAGTCAAAGTTCGTATTCTTTTGTGCGCTTTCCAGCAAAACTAAAGCGGCGACTGAAGGCATATTTTGTTTGAATCTTACGGATTTTTTTTTGCCGGCCCTTGTAGCCTCTCCCATTGGCTCGAAACTATTCTTTCTCAACACCAACCGCTCCTGGCTCACTACTTCGATGCGCGGAAATTTCATTTATTCGGTCAATTCCAATTCCCAATTATTTCCTTCAGTGCTGTCTCTCATCGTTCTTTGTCGCTCCCAAATCAAAAACAAATCTTCTGGAATTGCAGATTCAAACAGAGGAATTAACAGGGAAATATAATTGTTTCTCGTAACGCCAAGCGTTTCTAAGGTTCTTAAGTTATACTCCAAGTTGTCGTACAGATGAGTAGAGGTCGATCCTCTCTTTTACTCAATGCTAAAGATAAGAGTTCCCTTACGTAAACTTCGATTAATACCTCGGCCTGGTCTAGCATAACGTCGTCGAGTCATTAAGTCGATGGCTTTATCATAGTTTTCATTGGAGAGGGAAACTTTTCTATAAGGATCATAAGAGGTGAGCTGGCCTCCAAGGCTTGTAATAAATATTGGAATTTATCTTCTTCTTGAATGTCTTTCTCCCTATGAATATTCGAGAACTTACCCCAAAATCCAATCCAATTTTTGACTCTACCGTCGAGTATTTTAATTCTAATTTTGATAATTTCAAATTTTTCTTTGGCGCGCGGTTTATGCTATTTTTGCGTCCTGGTTCTTCCGGCAGTTATCGCTAATTGACCTCAGTAATTATTTCTCTAAATGTTAAATATCGTAACTCGCTTTCTCCCACCTTTTGAGTTTCTGCCTCTAAATCACTTTACTAATATTTTTTCAAGTAAGAAGTACTTTAAGGTACGATTCATATGGTGATCTTAATTTATCGTATTTAATCTTTAACGATGCAAACTTTGCTCTTATGTCCGTTCTATATGCTTCCGAGCTGAACATTTCCTCAAATTGATTTGCTTCCTTAA
This sequence comes from Pyrrhosoma nymphula, assembly GCA_963573305.1. Lineage (NCBI taxonomy): Eukaryota > Metazoa > Arthropoda > Insecta > Odonata > Coenagrionidae > Pyrrhosoma > Pyrrhosoma nymphula. The sequence continues at coordinate 75,835,796 of OY754332.1, read as the reverse complement.
TGAAGAGAGCTCGAAGGGCTCGTCGTTCCATGATTTATGCTAACCCTGTCTCTCACTATTATAATATAGCAAAGCGCAAAATAATGCTCAACTTAACCCGATAATGACACTATATAATGTGAGGCTCTCTTTATTATTTGCGTGCTTTCACGGTCGCCACCAATATTCCGCAGGAGAGTCTTGATAATATGTTTTCCGAGCATTTTTCTTATCACTCGTCACAACTCAACATTTTATTTCTCCCCATTTCCATTAAGAATAACACTCAAAATCAATAACAACCAAATAAACATCGCTGTTACGCAAATTAACATTCTTTTCATAAATATGAATTACTTAATGTAACACATTCAACAGGTAGAGTCACCCATCATGAGTCGTATTCACCTGGCGTTATTCTGATATTTTCCGCTCGATTGGTGATATTCTGTAGTTTTTACTCGCTTGCAGATAGTCAGCTATATGTTCACAATGAAAATTGTCGCTGCCCCGCTTTATTGAGGTATTTTATGATGGTATTACTCTTTGGATTTGCCAGGTTAATGAAAAGCTCGTGATTAATCATATTTGCTTATTCCTGGTATGATACTTCTTCAATTTAAAGCTAAGTCGTGAAAATAATAAATTAATTGATTTGTTGGCTTTCATCCCCTTTAAATTTTCTGTCATTTATTCCCAAGGAAATATTTTCAAGAAAATAACAAAGTAGACTGGAAGGAAAAAATTCTGGTAAGAGAATTGTACATGCCACACAAAAACGGTGAAAGTGAAAGATTAACTGACAGGTTGGATTCTGATTGGCAGGGGCGTTAACCAAGGCTCTTTCCTCTCTCTAACGTTATTCAATATCAAAGATATACTAAGCTACATCTTAGAGAAAAGAAGGGATGAATATTGGGAGAAGATAGGTAAACTGCATCAGATTTGCTGATGATATTGTGGATCTAGCCTATGATGCTTTAGTACTTCAAAGAATAATGACAAAACTAGAAGAAATGAAGGAGTATGGGATGAAAAAAAATGCTGGGAAAACAAAAGTCAGGAAAATAAATTACATAGAAGATATGAACGTAAGGATAACGGAGAAAGAATTGAACAAGTTTAAAGTGAACCTCTATAGGGAGCATGCTAACTGAAAACTAGGAAAGTGAATAAGAGATTAGAATAAAAATACCCATGGAAAAAAAGCCCTTTAGCAGAAGAAAATTATATTATGCAGCAACTTGAGACTAGAGTTGAGGAATAGACTGGTCAAGTGCTATGTATGGAGTGCCATGGTGTATGGCTGTGAAACATAGGCCTTGGGAAAAGAGAGAAGCATAAGTTTTTGGCCCTTGAAATGAGAACGTGGAAGAGATTAGAGAAGATACGATGGGCAGACAGAATAAGGAATGAAGGGTAGCTAAAATGTGTTGGAGAGGATAGAAATCTCCTAAAAACTATTCGGAAGAGACACAAACAAAAGATCGGGCATGTATTGAGAGGGAAGGGGACTCTAATTGCAGCTCTTAAAGGATGGGTGGAGTGGGATAAGAGGAAAGGAATGAGAAGGCTGAAACTGAAAGGTTGAGAGAGGAGAATACAAGGAGACCAAGGATCAGGCGGGGGACAGAAGCGAATGGAGACAACAACGGTGGATGGAATCAACTAATCGGCAGAACAACTGTTGATGATGATTAACTGATTCCTCCTTTCATGTCTAAAAATAAATTATCCACTGAATATTAACATACAATACTTCCATTGTCTTTGCTTCACCTTCTTCGACTACCTGAGACTTATTGTGGTGGGCCATGGCAAGTGCTCCGATAAATTCACAATTACGATTTTCTGCTTTTTGTTACCATTTTCGTCCAATACCAAAAATTGCAAAACTATCTACCAAATTAAAGTATATACATCAGCATATTACGCTGAGAGTCAGTACGCTGCGCTTGCACGGTTGTTCGTTTACAAAGATGACTTGGAAACTTTAAGGTGACCTACAAATTCGACATCTAGGTATTATGGGGGAATAAACTATCCCATCAAATTGAGCGCCGCTACAAACGCTCTCAGGGAAAATCTCTTTCAATTCTGATGACGTAATCATTTTAAGTCTCGGTCACGACGATGGAAATTCAAACGCGAAAAGGTGATGGACTAATCGTCCGGATCGGTGATGATCTCCCGTTCGCAAGTCTGCTCCGAGCGCGTTTCGTGCCAGCCACGAGAACGGAGGAACATTAGATAATCATGCATACATTTGAAACGTTCTATTTAACTCTCCCGTACACATCAACCGAAATCAGGAAATAATGAATAGTTTTCCTTATGCATAACTCCGCAGGTAAGGACAAAGGCCAAAAGTCGCTCATGGCAGTTCATCGGTAGGTTAGATAGAATGCGAATTTAAATGCATTTGCTTTTGCAGGAACTTTAATTATTATTTTGTGAGGACTTCCATGGATATTCTCAATATTCCATGAAGTCCAGGAGGGGTGTGGATACATCGATGGGATATTTAAGTCATGCTCAACTGTCACTCAGATATCTAGGGCAAAGAATTTGAACTGAAGCGCAGTATATTGCTGGCTTTAATGCTTCAGTGAGGGAGATGAGACGATGGCAACACGACAAGGAAGCGGAGACCTAGATGCACGTCTCGAGATGATGACAGCAGCACTCGTTAACACCCTAATGACAATTCTCTTACCGTTGGTGGGGCGGCTATGATGAAGAGGACATAAAACTTAAATTACAGAACCCGCACAATGAAAAAAACCGCCTCCATGAAGCCAGTTTGAGAAATTTCACACCGGCAATAAAAACAATAAACGAGACTACCTAATTAAACGGTGGCGTTAGATTTTACTCATTCGAACCTGGATATAAACAAATCATATTGGAATATCGTAGCTTTTATTGATGATAAAACTTAAGAAGCGGTGAACTCACCGGACCCGAATCTGATACAAAACGTTTGCAAGTTAATGGTCGATAATTGGTGATTATAAATGCATACTCTCTTTGCTTCTAGTGAAAATTAATAAATTTGTAAAAAAATTAACTTCCATCTTCAGTAAATATCTTCATAAAACCTTTTTATGGCTGCTGGAATTCATGATACCTCAATTTTATTAATCTAAAGTGGTTACGTTCTCTACTTAGAAGCATAATAAGTCAACAATTCAAAAAAAGCAATCGATCACAAGAAAGCTAAAATATTGTTCTTACTTTCTGTTTTTGGCTGTTTTTGCGTAGTTTTTAACTAATTAGTATTTGCGCATTTACGGCTTATTATGTTGCGTAATCATTTAAATTATACCTCCATCTTAGAAAAATGCATTGAACCTACGTTGTTTTCACGATCAAAAAAGGAAACCCTCTTTTTGGTGGTGTCTTGTCAAGCATCGCAGGTTACAGTGAGAGCAATGGTACACGGGTGAAAACCAGGACCTTGACAGAGTGCGAGAGGAAGTGCGAGGCTTAGAAGATAAGTAAAGGAATAGAAAGAATGCAGAGGAAACTTTTGCGAGAACGAGAGAGTTCAAAGAAACGTTTCAAATGCATGCAAGGTTATCTAATATGCCTCAGTTTGAAGGCCAGTGTGAATAACACTCAAAAGCATGGAAGCGGCCAGTAATCCGTAAATGATTTCGACGGTGAGTCCATCACCTTACTGTGTTCGAATTTCCCTCGTCGTTGCCGACACCATGGAATAATATGCCATCAGGAAAGAAGCCCATTTTTCTACGGATAAATTTTGTGGTTCTCCTTTTGTTGGCAAAATATTTCCCCCCAAGTATGTCACACTAGTGATAAGGGTCATTTTTCAATGCTCACTATACTTATCACCTTTCGATTTACGTTCCACAACACAAAATGCGCGCGCAAGACGGGATTAAATCCCGCGACCATACGCTTGCCAAGCCGACCACCGAGAATGGTACTCAGTTGTAGTCAGTTACACCCTTCGTTCTAAGTTCTCTGTGACTGTTCAGATTCTTGATGTAAACATTTTAAAACACAGGTATGGTAATAGAAACAGGGAGCTACTTTACTGAGGATGCAGATAATAGTGAATTTTGTCTCCAGGGCAAGAAAACAAGAGATTTAACAGGGTAGATGGAGTGTTTGCAATAATGAAATGACTTTTAAAAAGCACCGCCAATACAACCAATGATAATTAATTGGAAATTGTCAGAAGCTACATGAAATAAAGCAACTAAAGGTGTTCGAAGAAGCAAATTTGTTCACTTTAAAGACCGCCCGAATATAACAAGGAAAGTACACTCCAACTTGAAAATCAAATTTCGACATTCATGTCAGAAGAAAAAAAGGGCACAATATTGTGTTATCGGAAACGATTTACGTCTTTGTTCTTTTACCTGGGGCACCTAAATTTTAAAAATCAATAAATCGATACCCTACTCAAGTAAAATTCAATGCGCTTGCAAGCCTTTAAAAACCCATGCTGCTAGTAGTCCACGCAGAAGAAATGAATTGATAGGTCTATGGGCTGTCAGTCTTCCTCCCAGCGGAGGCAGTCTCCCTCCAAGTCAATGATGAGGATGATGGCAGCAGTGAGGACTAACAGGAAGAGAGTGGTTGTCAACAGCCATAAATTTGCTTCATTTATTTGCAGACAAGCGCCATCTATTTCTCATTACATCTCATTCAAAACTTTCCTTCACCGATAACACCGGTCGGCATGAAAATCGGCCCTGGCACCATTCCTGCTGACCCTTATTAAAATGACGTCCTGAATCCGAATATGACCTCCGTTTTTCCCCATCACCCACCTATTTTGGGGGAGCCCCCCCCCCCCCTCCTTTTTACGACTTTTCGATAATTTGGAGGGGTGGAAAGGATTAAGTATATTAGTATTTACATTTCTTCTAAGCGTTTAGAGGGGTGAAAAATTCTAAAATATGAACATTAATGGTAAGGAGATAGATTTGGGGGGATTAGTCCCCGTAAATTGTAAAAAAACGCATTAAAAATGATCGATTTTGCCGTTTTTTCGCAATTTTTCACGTATTTTCTAAATTTTCCAGCTTCCATTTCACCTCATCCTCCCCCGAATGATGAAAATAATTACCAACAAGAAATAGCAGCAATAATTAAAATATTTTGGTACATAACATAGCAACAATAATTAAAATATGTAGCAATAGTTCGGAAGATTCACTTTACCACGCTGGCGCTCGCAATGCCTCGCTCGCTCAGGCTTGGAGAGCGATTCTCATGCTTTCACAGCAAAAGAAGGAAAAAAGAATACTTTGTAATTCCACTAAAAATGTAAGATTGAGATCTTATATTCTCATTGAAGTTACAAAGTATTCTTTTACCTTCATCATGGAGTTCCACAAAGTATCAGCCTCTCAAATCAAAATATTGAAGTTGACGTCATCTTCCCTCGATATACCTCTAGCGATCGCAGAGTCAACTTCACGGTGTTTTAGGCAATGATTCGGTGTTTCCAAGTCGTTTAAATTGTGTAAAACAGTGGAAGTTGTTTTACTCCGGCTTTTTCCAAGTGAATTGCAGTACGCGGGAGTGAGTTGCGTTGGTGATTTAATGTGTAATTATGCCACGCGTGTGTAAAAATCATCCTGATCGCTTCTGCTATGTTTACGGTGAATTGACATTAAAATCGCAACGAAAACCTCTTTCTTTGATTCTTAAAACTGCTTATAAATTTTACTTTGGCTGCCAAGTTGGCGATCAGGACAAGGATTGGGCTCCAAGAGTTTACTGCACTACTTGTAACAGAAGTTTGACCTAGTGGCTCAAGGGTGCCCATGGTTTGGCGTGAACCTCGTTGTCATCTCACGGATTGTTAATTTTGTATGACTTCCACCGTCGGGTTCTTCAGCAAAAGTAAGAATAAAATTCAGTATCCTAATATCCCTTCAGCAATAAGACCAATTCCTCATAACGAGTCTTTGCCAATCCCTGAGCCCCCAAAAACCTATGCTCTATAGCCAGAAATTGATTTGAAAGACTTTGAACACCAGCCGGGACCAAGTGATACTTCCTCCGATGATGAAGAGTGTTCTGATGATTCAGCTGATCCACAACCTCACCTCGTTACGCAGTCAGAATTGAATGGCCTCGTAAGGGATTTGGAGTTGCCTAAGACGAAATATCAACTTCTTGGAACTCGACTTCAGCAGTGGAATCTCTTATAAAAGGGCGTAAAAATCTCTTCCCACAGGACCAGACAGTCAACACTGATATTACTTTATACGAAAGATGAAGGCTTGGCGTTTTGCTCTAATTCAAATGCATTGATGATAGCCATGTGACCCAGAAAAATGGAGAATTTTTATAGATTCATCAAAGACAAGCTTGAAAGTGGTCCTGTTGGCCAAGGGGAATGAGTTACCTTCAGTCACGGTTGCATACTCTGTTGATATGAAGGAGACGTACGGAAATATCAGCCGAATTCTTGAAAAAATTAATTATCATGATTATAATTGGAAAGTATGCGCTGACCTGAAAGTTGTCGCTCTACTCACGGGACTGCAATCAGGCTTCACGAAATACTGCTGCTTCCTTTTTGAATGGGACAGCCGAGCCCGAGAAAAACATTACATCGTACAGAACTGGCCTCTGCGAGAAAGCTTTATTCCTGCTTATAAAAATGTCGCTCATGATCCTCTGGTCCCGAAAAAAAATATTTACTTGCCACCATTGCACATCAGACTTGGACTGATGAAACAGTTTGTGAAAGCAATAGACAAGACAGGTGATGCATTTCAATTTTTAAAAACTAAATTTCCTCGTCTTAGTGAGGCTAAAATCAAGGAAGGAGTATTCTTGGGCCCCCAGATTAGAAAACTTTTCCAATATTCGACGTTCATGAAACACCTGAATCATAAAGAAAAACGAGCTTGGCTTGGATTCCGAAACATGTGTGAGAACTTTTTGGGTAACAAAAAAAGTGATGATTATGTCGTTCATGTCGAGGAATTGCTGTCAGCGTATAAAGCCATAAGGTGTAACATGTCACTAAAAGTGCATTTCCTTCATTCACACCTGGAAATTTTCCCAGAAAATTAGGAGCAGTTTCAGATGAACACGGGGAACGGTTCCATCAAGACATTAGCAAATTTGAGAGGAGATTTTCAGGGAAGTGGAATGCGGGCATGTTGGCAGAGTACTGCTGGTTTTTGACACGAGAAACTTCTACCTCAGGGTATAAAAGAAAATCAAATGCCAAATGAAGGTACTTATGTTATTCATCGTTCTTTACATTTATCATTTTACTCTTCATTGATGCGAGCGAGGTATTGAGAGCGCCAGCGTGGTAGCGTATCTTCTGAACTGTTGCTACATATTATAATTATTGTGGCTATGCAGTGTTCTTAAACATTTTCATTATTGCTGATATATGTTTTTGATATATATTTCCATCATTCTGGGATATTTGGGGGAGGGGAAGATGGAATAGGAGCTGAAGTATGAAGATATTAAGTGAAAACATTGCGAAAAAAAGGAAAAGTTGGTAATGTTTAATGCGTTTTTTACAATTTACGGAGACTAATCCCCCCAAATCTACCTCCTTACCATAAATGTTCATGTTTTAGAACTTTTCACCTCTCTAAAACCTGAGATGAAATATAAATGCTAAATTAATTCTTTCCATCCCTCCCAATTATCGCAAGGTGATAAAAATAAGAGGGGGGGGGCTTCCCCCAAAAATGGTGGGTGATGGAGGAAAACGGATGTCATATTCAGATTCAGGAGGTCATTTAACATCAGAATCATCCGCATGCAGGAGACGAAGGGCGTATAAGGTAATCCACACCTTCGCTGATCAGTTCTTCGGAGCACGGAGCCCAGCAGGAAAAGAGAAAATGAGGTGAATGGAATGGAACATTCAACCATCAGCGCAGAGTGATCAAAGGTCGAGAGACTGAGCGCTCGTTCCAGCGTCCGCTGATCTCCAACTCAACCGCCTCAGTCCCGTGCCCGTGCGTATATATACCGTCGGCAGACCAAGATGGCCGGCCTAGGCATATACTTACACAAGAACGGTCCTGTAAGGACGGTCGGCGAGATTGGCGGCCGTTGGCACAAACCTCCAGGACGCTGACCGCGTCGGGTTCTTTATTATATCAAACAATAATGTACAATAGGCATCATCTTGAAACATTAATCCGTTTCCCCTGCGGACAGCATGTAAAACCGCCTGGTTGTCAAGATTCATGGTTATATTACAAAAATCGGGTGAATTATTGAAAACATGTAAAAGACCTTTCAAAGCTGCTGTTGCTTCGGCATAATAAATAGGTAGTTGGTGGTCCAGTACCTCGGCGTATTCGATATCTAGATCGCGGCACACCACCGCCCACTGCCACGGGGTAGCGTCCGCGTATGCCGTAAAGTGGACTTGATTTGGGGCACATCGGCGCACTTTGCGGAATATATCGTTGTCCAAACACTTATTCAACCAAGATATTCGACGAACATAAACATGAGAAATGAGAAAATATAGCAACTTCCAAACATAACAAATACAACTTAAAAATCCCGCGATCTTGGGGATATCCACCGCACGTAACCTAGGAATGATATTAATTCCCAAGTATAAGCGGGTTAAAGCACCCGGGGTAAGTTTCAGCGTGCTTTCTGCTGTATTAATAATAACTCCAAGGTAAATTAATTGCCGTCTCGGCCTTAAAACACATTTATCCACATTGAGTACCACACGCAGGTCAGTTTCGATAAAATTTACCAATCGGTGTACACATTGTTGAGCTTCAATGAAATTGCCAGAAAGTACAAGTAACCAGTCATCAAGGTATGGAATTAAGCTAATAGAAAACATGGGATACACTTCACGCGCCACCGCTCGCGCCCACCGCTGCATTATAGCAGGGGCTAAAAATCAATTATGTAGTTCAAGGTTAAAAATGACTAATTATGTGGTAAAGAGACTATCGAAAGACAAGAAACCAAAATAGCCTATTACCGTTTCACGATGTACTTGGTGAAAAAATCATTACAATTTCAGAAAAATCCAAACACTCATTCTGCCAATATTGGTTTTTAATCAGAAACCTCTCGTTATTGAGGCAGCTTTCTTCCAAGGCAGGCTACCGTTTCAGGCAAGGAACAAAAAACCTCTTGCGCGTATAATCCTGGATAGCTTTTTTGGAATCGGCATTTGATTCTATATTCAACCTTCTGCATAAATAAAATAATTGTACAGGAAATATTTCTTATAAGTCGCTGGCGCAGTCTTCGCCTCTATTACTTGCTCATGGAGGTAAAGTTGAAATATTTACAGCGAGACATATTTCAGAAATTGACTCTAGAAACCTGTGCAAAATTTCAGAGGGTCAAGAAAACGATGATTAAATCTGATTTTGGCAACTAAATACGAAAACGGCGATGTAATAGTTGAAGTTACTAGGGCTCAACAATGATCACATAAAAAACTATATATACTTTCCAGTGAATAATTTAAAGATAGCTTTACAGAAAAAAAATAATTGAAGGTAAGAAAATAATGGGAAAGGGCATACCTTTATAAACTGAGAAATTGACTGGTAAAAGATTTTCAATGACCACCAAATCAGACACGCCAATGCGATGTGAAGATGATGAGGAGGACATTACACAGACACACGAAAAATGGTAGGATCCTGGAAAGTCGCTACAGCAACACCGCAACACAGCAACACCTTTTTCTCTCTGCTCAAACCACTGTCAATCTTGCACTGAGAGTTAAGTATGCACTTCAAGAAAGGGGTTTAAATCGAATCGCCAGCGGACGAGACGTACGAAACACTAACACTACTCTCGCAGTTGACGCACTGCTACTGAAAAACCCAGGCTCCACCCACGCTACGGTACCAGGCCCGGAGGAAAGGGTCAACGCCAACTTGGCCGACGGCGCCAAAGATTTTATACGCCTTAAATAAATGCGGAAGGCCCCTTTATTAGGGGCGGAGAGCAAAAGGTTTCCGCCAAGGCAGGGAAAAAACCTTGGGTCGGCGGCTTTTGTTCCCCACGCCGCGCCGCGCCGCGCTGTACAGATGAAGGATGCAGCCCGAGCATAAAATGAATGCAAAAAACTTCTACTTAGCTTTGCGTTCATCACAATTCCCCCAATCAAACATAACAGCTAGAAATTAAGTAAAAGTAATGTAAGTTATTAGTTTTGAAGATCAGGATTTATTTGGTTGTGCCTCAATATTAAGCAATTTTCGATAATTTGTTTCCTTCCTGTGCTTATATGCTTGCGAGTTTATGCGTGCAGAACCTGTGGAGATCGATAACAATGCACACATATTTCAAAAGATGAATAAGAGGCGTTATGTTCCTTATGGCTTGAAAAATCTTACTCAGGTCACGACATTTCCAGCTCCCGGCGTGCGTCTCAGGCTCGGGACGCGCGTAGGAAAAAATCAAATGTAAATTTCGGCGTCGCAAATGAATTTTCATTTTTATTTCACATCTACCTTTAAAAAGCTTCAATAATTGATTTGATAAAAGTCACTTGACAGGCACTTTCGTAAAACGCTTGATACTTTATGTGAAATTTTTCGTGAAAATAGCGTCCGCCATTTCGTAAGGTAATATCACCAATATTTTGGAAAAGAACTCCAAAAGTCAATCAAAGTAAAGAAAAAGAGTGGTATTAACAGACCTAGTAGTTTTTTATCCCACCAAATTCCTCCCACAGCGTCACCCTCAACTTAAATAGGAAGATTTTCGTAGAAAACTCAAGTCGGGTGAAAGTTTGGAATATTTGTTATGTTTGAGCCCCCGTATCTCAGGAACGTCGATAGAACATAACCAATGACATGCCATTCCTTGGTTGCCAATCAATTGTGAGGATTTGTACCAATTTTCAGGATTCTACCTCCATAAAAGCCATTTTGGAATTTTGTCCAGCTTTTTTCGGTCCACTGTGCGACGGTAAAAATCAAAGAATGTTGCTATTACTGTATTTCCTTCCCGAAATGCAAAGCATTGCTGTGTGAACGCATATTGGCCAGTATAGTAATAATTTTGGCAGCCGAATTCCTGGTGCTTAAATGAAACACATTATCTTTGAGAAACACTAAAATATAATATTAAGAAAGAGTCGATGACTCCATTTTCATAAACATTTTACACCTTCCAAGACACAACCTCCGATGCAATTTTAATTTACGAATATTGCTTTGTACACTTGTGCCTATTCCCCCATATTAATACAACCTAACCACGTGGAATTTATTGTAAAATGAGCTAAATTATTTCATGCTTGACTGAAGACATCCCCTTAGGCCTGGTTTTACGATGCCTGTTTACAGTTAACTGAGATGTGACGTAGCATTTTCGTTTACGTGCTATCAACTGGAAGTTTGGGCTTTGTATATTATCACAGACTTTCTGTTAATTGGCGTTACGGTAATCTATGGCAGTACGTATAAATAGTTTTCATATCGAGTAAGTATTGAATAAGAGAAAAGCTGGCCTTGGAGTTTCAATTATTGTTTCACACACATCGGACAGAATCTTTGAAATGTACTGTCTGTTTTGAAACTCGAAACAAGTACAAGAGACTTGCGTAGGAGTCACCAGTAGCCAGATATCTAAATGCAATTATTACCTTTATTGAAATGGGTATAGCGGCTCTCCAATTTCTATTATTTTTTACATTTTAAATGTGATCAATGGAAGCTGTTCTTCAAATCACCTTTTTTAAGCGGAACAATATTTTTGAATGAGTAGCCGTGGTTAAGAAGTAATTTTTGCATGATAGTGCCATCCTTATTTTAACATCCAATGAAGAGTTTTTTTCCATCGTATTCTCTTCCTTTTCCACCCAATATTAGAAACAATAAATGCGGAAGCTAATACAGTAGCAATGCGCAAATCCATTTTTTATCAAAATAGAAATATTAACCCCTTAAGTGGGGTAAACGACTATAGTCGCAAATGGAAGTCGCTCCCTAGGCGGGGAGCGCGACTGTAGTCGCGCGATGCTTAACTCTGTGCTTTTTGGTGGGGATGGCGACTAAAGTCGTCCGTTGCGATTATTTCTGTTTCTATTGTGTGTTATATGATTCTAGCCACTCATTTTCTCACCTTTCATTTACATAATCGATTTATCTATCGGAAATTAATTGTAGCGCATAGTATATCTAGGTCTCATTCTCCGATTGAAATTATCGCTTGTTGGGAACACTTGTTTGCGGAATTCGCGTTTGACATTCACATCCAGCTAATAATATAATTTTAATTTATCACCTGCCTATTATTTAAATTTCATTTAATGTTATTTCATTATATTTAGTATATTGTTACATACAAGTACCTAAGTTTTGTTCTGATAATTATTGCGAAATTCCAAAAAATCTTTGTTCACACTTCTTTTTTTTAATACTCAACGGCATATTATTTCAAATCTAATATATTGGCGATATGGTTTACACTAATTACTGCTAAGTTATCCATCCGAAGAATTTTATTTTTACCACATCGTAGTTTTCAGCTTGTTCATTGAAGTTTTACACACCTCGTATTCCCACGAAAAACCTTGAATTTTCTGGTTATTTTTCAGCACCTTCGGACTAAATAGCGATGTGATTTAGGTCAGCTTACAAGCAAGTAAGTAATCGTAATGCATAATTTAAAATATTATTACTACAGTGCGTTTATCATAACGTTATGTTTGGATATTCGGTGATGGTAAATCACGTAGAATAAACTCCCGAACACTTGAATTTAAAATTCCTGAATTTCGAATATTGTCAGATGGAAAACATTCACAACCGTTAACTTTAACACAACGGTTAACCGGCAACTCCTATATTTTATGAGATGATCACCGAGAAGCGATTTTTTTGCTGCTCAATTTTTTTCACTTTGCCAAGAGCGAGGATTATCTCTCAGAAGGTCAAGTGTCCACAAAACCATATATGATAAAACCTGTAATGGATCATCTTGTAAAATAATTTAGGAAGAGTAAAATCACTTATAGGCTGATATCTGTTGATGAAAGCATTTTTCTATGGAAAGGCCGCCTCGGATGGAAGGTTTACGTACAAAGAAAACGTTCAAGGTTTGGTATGGAATCGTTTAAATTACGCGACTCAAAAACTGGGTACGTGTGAAAAATGCTGATTTACACAGGGAAGGACACAGCTAGTTGACACAGTCGAAGGCGTTGACGTGTCAGGTTTCACTAGGCCTTCGAGATTGGTCCTTTCTCTTGCCAAGGATTTGATGAAGCAAGGATATACTACTGCGATAAACAATTGCTTTAGTAGCCCCGAGCTATTTGACATTTTAGTCACATTTGAGACCGATGCAATCGGAACTTTCAGAGAGAATAGGAAAAATCTTCCGCAAAATGTCATGCAAAGAAATTTGAAATAAGGGGTGGTTGTTGCGGCATATCGTGGAAAAATAATGGCAATGAAATGATGGGAATAAAAGGTATCTGTGTGTATTGAGAAGCATACATTATCACACGATGGTGAGCGTTCCAAGCAGAGGAGAAGGAACCAAAAGAAAACCTCTGGCGTCCATTGATTACAACGATGCGATGGGAGCGTAATTGTCCAATCAATGCATCGTGACTTACAGTACCGCGCGAAAAAGATTGAAAAAGTATTATGAAAAGATATTTAGGCACATGTTAGACGTAATGGTGTTCATTTCTTTTATTATATAAAAAAACAAAGCGGTGGTCTCTCACAACTTGATTTCCACATGAATCTTATTGAGGATATGTTTCTAAATTACGGGACATCCACTGCAGATAAGGAAGAAAAAGAGGAAACAGGGTAGCAGTTCAAACCCCAGGAAGACTCATAGGGAGTCGTATCACTGACCATAATTCACCTACAAGGAAGAGAAAACAGGGAGTAAAACGATGTGTTGTGTGCCTTGCTAATGGACAGAGGAAGGAGACAAATTTCTCTCGTAAAGTGCGCCATGCCCCTCTATGTGCGGCGCCATGTATTCAAGTGTATCACATGATGATAAGATACTGAATTGGCTATTTTTGTTTAAAAAACTATGGATAAATTGTTTGTCCACGAATTCAAGTAATCTCCTTGAACATATACTTAACCCCTTCTGCCTAAATGGGAAAATAATTAAAAGAATGCTATAAAAATGTATATTGTTAGGTACATGTAGTTGTAAAGATATTGTAAAATTGTAAATGAAACCATTATGAAATGTATTTCAGTGCTCTTTGCGGAAATGTTCCACAAAAACACTTCAAGGCGAATTTATTCTTTGATTTATGCCCATCTCTGTCTCATCTTCTTTTGAGGCATCAAATCTGTATGACGTTTTTGTATCTCTTGAACCTAAACAACTAAATTCTTCTAAAAATTGTCTAATTTAGTAAAAACACTATCCATGAATCGTTTGTTCACAAATTCAAATCATCTCCTAGGAGAATCAACACAAATTGAAAATCTAAATGGGAAAATGATCGATTGGATGCTAGAAAAGTTAATTTTTGCTATAGTTGTAAACATTGTAAATGGAACATTGTAAAATTGTAAAACATATTTAAAGGCACTTCATGAACTTTTCTACAGAAATGCTTCAACGACTAACAAATATTTGAGTAATGCCCGTTTACTATAAAAGATATAGAATGCATAAAATATATTGGATGCAAGAACGTGTCAATTTTCCAGTGTTATAAAAATCGTATGAATATTGCAATTTTTTAGTTGCATAATTTTTAAATATATTCCAACACCCTTTTTTAATAATTATACCTAGAAGGTCCTGTATATAACTATACCTGATCCGGTTGTACATTTAATGATCTAATGATAAAATAATCAGTAATAAAACCGAAAATGGTTTTTTCATGCATCGTTTGTGTGTTTATTTTATTACTTAGAATTCTTTATTTCAACGTGTACGATGAACCGTATTTCAATATTTTACTATTAGAATTGAGTGAAATACTGCACAAACAAAACGTAAAAACTATATAAAGAAGCGATCTTTGAGTTGTGAGGTTCTGTAGTATATTAAAATGACATGGTTATTTAAAAAAAACTGTGATAAAACCGAAAATGTTTTGTTTTTGAAAACTTTGTTCCTTAACTTATACCTTTATTTTAATCGTTTGAGTTCTTTTATATCAACGTGTTAGATAAACAATATTTCGATATCTTACTATAAAAATTAAATTAAATAATGCACAAACAAAAACATTAAGTACCTCTATTAGAATTCGATGTATGCGATAATAGATACTGTTGTATATGCAAATGACATGTTAATAATGAATAAGTAATAAAAACGAAAATGATCCCTTTCTGAAAACTTCATTGCTTAGTTTCAACGTGTAAGATGAATATTATTTCGATATCTCACAGTAAAAATTGAATTAGTTACTGCTTAAACAAAAGCATTGAAAAGCCTTGTGAAGGAGCGATTTTTGATATTGTTGTATATTAAAATGACATGGTTATAAACTAATCAATATTAAAAACGAAAATGATTTCTTTTGGAAAAATGTTTTTCTTAGCTATGTCTTTTTATCTTCGTTTAAATTGTTTATTTCAACGTGTTCAATGAACAATATTTCGATATCTTACAATTAAAATTGAATTAAATACTTCGCAAACAAAAACATTTACAAACTCTTTAAAGAAGCGATTTGTGCAATGTGAGATATTGTTATACATTTAATGATGTAGAGATAAAATAATCAGTAATAAAACGAAAAATGATTTGCTTTTAAAACATCGTCGCTTAGCTTATGTGTATATTTTTTTACTTAGAATTCTTTATTTCAACGTGTTAGATGAATAGTATTTCAATATTTTACAATTTAAAATTAAGTATATTATGCACAAACAAAAACATTGAAAAACTCTATTAAAAGTGATTTGTTCAATGTGAGGCACTGCGTTATATTAAAATGACATGGTTAAAAATAAAATCAGTATTAAAACCGATAATGATTAGTTTTTTAATACTTCGTTAAAAAGCTTATGTGTTTATTTTATTCCTTAGAATTATTTATTTCAACGTGTATGTAGAACTATATTTCGACATCTTACAATAAAAATTGATTTACATACAGCAGAAACAAACACCGTGCAAGATACTATAATTATGCGATTTGGTTGATGTGAGATCTTTTTTTTAATGAGATGGCAATTATTATATATGGTGGTAATATATTATCAGTAATAAACAAATAATTATTTCTTTTGTAAACTTCGTTGCTTAGCCTATGTGTTTATTTTATTCATTAGCATTCTTTATTTCAACGAGTTGTATGAGCATTATCGTGATATCTTACAGTAAAAAAAATTTAATTACTCACAAAGTAAAACATTGAAAAATTCTCAAAGGATGCAATTTGTGCGATGTGAAATACTATTGTGGATTCATATTACATGGTTTACAAATTAATAGTAATAAAACGAAAAATGATTAGTTTTTAAAAAATTCGTTCCATTGCATATGTTTATTTTATTCGTTAGAGTTCTTTATTTCAGCATGTTATATGAACAATATTTCGATATTATTCAATTCTCATTTCACAAAGTCTAGTCTCGAGTATCTTGGTAGATTTCTTTGCAAGTTCATGACCTCGAACAAAGTCATTTAATGCACTTTGCGTGAAAAGTTTAGGTTCTATTTCAACACCTTCAGGCGAGAAATCACAGAAGTAGGTCACAGAAAATCACAGAAAAGACGTAGCCGTGAGTACTGTGATCTCAAGGTTCTCGCCACACCAATGGAATTACGAATGGCAACGCTTTTCGCTTAGCGAGATGGACAATCACACGAGGCTTAAGTTTGACCTGCGTGAGGAATTTTTTCAAGGAGTAAAATTATGTCACTCATAACATCAATTACGACTAAAAATACGAGTTGGCAAACGCAATCTCTATGAATGAGTGGCCAAAGAGTCATTCTGTATTAAATATACTAGAATAATACACCAGAGGAACATTTGTTATTTTTTGTCTGCATCACAGCGGAGTTTGCCTACCCTGAATGTGTTTCTATTTCAATGAGTATTTTTTTACGACAAAAAATTTTTACAACTTTCCCGCGTTGAAATTCGTGACGATTAATATTAAAAAATTATAAACTAAGATTTCTTTCTTGTAAGTGGCAGGCCCTTGTCTTCCGACTCTAAAACTACTTGTCGATCGTCATCCCAGTTTGTTTCCACTTTATATTATATCTCTCGCAGTAGGAATTTGACATATGAGACAGATGTTTAAAATGTGGAGGTCATTAATTATTTTATAATTGTACTATATTTGGGCGTGAAGGAAGCTCTCCTAACTTTCCGCTCTCTGCGTGATTGCAGAGCAAGTGGACGAGAGCCCGTTTAATTTTATCGTACCACATATAATAATGACTCCGTATCACGGTTACCGAGCCACTATAATAATTAGTAAGGAAATGGTTACCAACCCCAGGATACGTGCCTTGAAGAAATCACTTTTACGATGACCACACTACATGTAGTTGTACTTAATTTTTTTCCTTAGCTCTCAATGATACTGATTCCATATTTTACAAATGTCATCAATCATAATTTGAATTATTTCTAACTTTTACCATTCTTATAACAGTACAAGTATTATCCATTTAGAACTCTTCAAGCTCATACCAGATAAAGCATATAGTCTCATGTGAGATTTTTCAATGACGATCATCATTTGCCCGAAACACGAAAAAAGTCCATTCTTCTGGAATAATTTACTTTCGCGTGAATATTCTTTTCTTGATCCATCTCTGGTTGCAAGATATCGTAATTTTTTGCTAACGTTTTTTGCTTCCAATAAACGGCGTTGTGACAAAAAGACCAAATAAGGCTGCGGAAAGCGATGAACCCAAGAAATGGATTATAACCCTTCACCGGAATTCACTTGGCGAGATCACAGTATCACGCATAGTTAAAGTCTTACCTGTGCAGGTAATGTTTCCGATGAGTCAGGGTATGTCACACACTAAATCAATTGCGACTAAAAATGCGAGTTGGCAAATGCAGTTTCTCCGAATGAGTGGCCAAAAAGCCATCCTGTTTCAAATATATTAGAATTATGCAACAAAAGAACATTTGTCATGTTTATGACTGCTTCACAGCATAGTTTACCTACTCTAAAAGTGTTTCTTTTTCCATACTTTTTTATATTACGTCTCGCAACGTTTACAACATTCCGTCGCTGATATTCTTAACGATTAGAATTAAAAAATTATAAATTTAAACTTCTTTATTCTAATCGGCAATTCCTTTTCTTCCGAGCGATTACTTTAAAATCAATTGTCGATCGTCATCCCAGTTTGTTTCGACTATATACTACATCACTCGTAGTACGTCTTTGATCTATGAGATATTGTACAAATGAAATTTGACTAATATTCCTAACATGAAATATATATTTTCCGTAAAAATTATTATTTTCGTCGCAGAAGAGTAAGTTATAAGAAAAGATTCACCCTCCCAGAATATGACGAAGAAAACCCTCAAAAAGTGTATATATCACAAATTGGCTGTTATTTTGGAAGATAAAAGTACTCATCTCTTAAGCAAATGCTGGAATGTCGGCTCCAGCCGAAGATAAAAATTGAGAAAATCCGGAGTTCAACACCAGGTGCGTATAACATGCTAGGAGGTATCCTCGTAGAAATTAATATTTGACTCTACGTTCCGGATACCGTGAACACTACTCCTCCCACATCGACGACTCCCCGTTGGTTAATCTGCTATGTGGGCGGAGCTTACTACATCGGTGGAGACTCACAACCAATCGAAGAATATTCGCGACGTCAACGTGTGCTGAATTAACCGCAGGCAAAGTTCACGGGATTGGAAGCGGAATTCTTATTTCTTGCTTTTCCCCCACCACCAGTGACAGTTTTCCAATAGGATACTAAGGATATGAAATGGAGGTGGGAAACTTTTTTCGCTGCATTAATAGCTCAAGTCAAGTAGGACATCTTACGGGGATACCTCCTCGCATGTTATTCACGCCTGGCACGTATCTCTCGAAAAATGCTATTTTCGTTCTCTGCCGACCCACGAAAAGTTTCCGACACCGAAATTATTCCACGTTTTAAGTGATTTTCCGGAGGTAAGTATCAGGAGCGAATAACGAGCGAGGAGGTATACCTATCAAAGGTTCTACTTGACTCACACATAGTTTGGACTTCGACTTGCTGTTTCAGCACGTTCAGTTCCCCGCCCTATCTTGTCTTATTATTGGCTGTGGCCGCCAGGTGGGAGGAGCCTTGGAAAAAAAGAAAGAAAGTTAACCAATGAGGTGAACCTTTCGTTTAGGAGGTATGAATGCTGTTTAAAAAAGTGATTGGATGGGTATCTCCCAAAAGACCACGAGCTCAGCTCTAGCCAATGGAATGCTCTCCTACAGAAAAGAGAATTGAGTGGGGCCTGATGATACCAGTATCTCGTAGTCAAGTGACACCTTCTACGAGAATACCTTCTTTCAGGTTATGTGCGCCTGGTAGAAATCTTAAATGTTTACGATATTTTTTCTCCGTCGTGCGTCTTTTCTCGAAATTTTGAGATTCACATGATATTTATATTTCGCTGAACATGTTCTCTCATTTGTACAATTAATTGATACGCGTTTTAAGTGCATTTAATATTAATTTTTAAAGAACATGGAAGTAGAACATTATATAAGGATGCTTATTCCACAAAGATATTGTCTCTTTCAATAAAAAGTATCCCATTAATTACATAGCTAATGCAATTGTACTTTCCAAAACTGGTTTTTTTAGATATTACCGTCGCAAGTGAACTTCACCTCTTACAATGATGGTCGCCATTGTTGGGGGAATGAATTATCACTACACCTAAGTAATATTTATGTAAATCTCTACAGCCAAAATAATCTTACAAGGCATCCTACTTAATCATTATAAAAGAGGTATATCGGATATTTCTGGAAATCCATGTGAAACATTAGGGGTTACGCCTCTAACTAACTTAAACTACTTATATTATTTCCCCTCCTTGTTTCTATTTAATCTACTTTTTATTAATATATTTTGAAATGTGGATGTCATTATTTATTTCATAATTGCACTAAATTTGGGCGTGAAGGAAAACCCCCCTAACTTTCCGCTCTCTGCATGATTGCAGAACAAGTGGACAATAGCCCTTTCCATTTTATCGTACCGCATATTATCATTACTCCTAATCACGATTACCGAGCTACTATCATAGTTGGTAACGTATGATGTTACCTAGACCAAGATAAGTGCATTGAAGAAATAGTTTTTAAATTGACCTATGTATTGTAATACTTTATTTTATCCTTATCTCTCAATGCTTCTCATTTCATATTTAAAAACTGTCATTAATCTTAATTTGAATTACATTTAAATTTACCTTTCTTATGACAGTACAGGTATGATCCACTTAGAACTCCTCATACTTATGCGAGTAATAGCCTGTAGTCCCATTTGAGATTTTTCATTGACGATCATCAAATGACCGATACGTGAAAAAAGTCCATTCTTTTGGAATAATTTACTTTCGCGTAAATATTCTTTTCTTGTAATGCATCTTTGGTTGCAAGAGATCGTAATATCTTTAGCGTTCTATGTTTCAATTAAACGGCGTTGTGACAAAAAGGGCAATTCATTGGTCTGCTTCGGACAGTAAAGAACCCAAGGAATGTAAAATAACCCTTCTCCGGAATTCACTTAGCGAGATGAAGCATCACACGTAGTTTAAGATTGAGTTGGGTAGTGAATTTTTCCGAGGAATCAGGTTGTCACTAACTATATCAATTGCGACTAAAAATGAGAGTAAGCAATTCCATTTTCTCCAAATGAGAGGCCAAAAAGGCTTTTTGTTTTAAAATATATTAGAAAAAAACACCATATAAATATTTTTTTGTTTGCATCACAGTTACCTACGCTGAAAGTGTTTCTTTTTCAATACTTTTTTTATTACGTCACGTAATTTTTACAACCTTCCGCCACTGTATTTCGTGAGGATTAGAAATAAAAAATTATAAAGTTAAGTTTTTTTTATTGTAAGAGGTAAGTCCTAGTCTTTCGAGTGAATACTCCAAAACCACATGTCGCTCCTCATTCCAGATTGTGTCCACCATAAAATATATATTTTTCGTAGTACGTCTTTGACCTGTGAGACAGTCCATGTTAATTTCCAACGGGAGTCAAAAATAGTGCTTTTAATCGTTCAATTTATAAATGATCTCATTTGAAAAAGAATAAACTTTATTGGGGATGTGGGATTGGTTGAAAATGCGAAAGTTAGGCGCTATTTTGCTGGTATTATTTATTACTCTTTATCAATATGTACCTACTTTTCATGTCACGTCATTATGTTTATACATTGAGAGGTAAAAATGCAGAGCATTACTTCCCGTACTAAAATGATAAATCGCTATGAAATATTAAGTCGCGAAAGTTCAATAGGCAACTCCATACGTAATTAAAGTAGACATTTTTATGAGAAATATCGCAAATTCTACTTTAATGTGCTGTGGTTTTTACTAATACGCCGTAGTAACGTTTCCGATACCCTTGGTGTAACTTGCGGCTCAAGGAAAGGTGAAATTAAAAATAAATTGTGCATAAGTCCAAGTACTAAGTTACATAAATCGGTGTTAAAATATCTCCTTAGCCCATCAAAATGAAAGAGAAAAAAGGATTAACTTCCGCGGGGATCGACCTCGTAACCTTCGCATCGGTATTCCCGCACGCTAACACTTCACCAACTGACTTCTGTTGATAAGATATTTCCCCTTTGGGTATTAATATTAAGCATTCAAAATGGCTGAAATCTCTTCGCATGTCTGACGATAAAACGCTATTCCGCTATTTATTCGTATCTATGGAAGATAAACACTGCACAAGATGATGTCTTGACATACTAGAATTGTGATTAACCTCTATTTCGAGTTCATCTTTCCCTTCATGCGATGAAATTAACGACTTTTCCTCATAATGCTCGAGTAATGCAGACGAGTCGTCCTCGCTTGAGATATTATAAGGTGAATTGTGAACTAAAAAGTCCGCTTATCTTGTGTTTACTCATTTATAGAATCCAAGCATCATAGCACTGATTCTTGGTTATAAAAGATGGCTGAAGAAACTCGTGAAATATACTGAAAGCTTTAAATAATAGCTAAATATGGACTAGATGCCCGCCATTTTCTCTTGCAACTTGTGGACTCCTAGCTTTGAGAAACGAGCCTCAGGTTGGAGGAGCTTTGGAAAAAAAGAAAGCAATTCTACCAATGGTGTGCTCCTTTACCTCAGGAGTAGAGAAAATTTTTTGAAAGTGGTGATTTCATTGGTATCTCCCAAAAGACTACAAGCTCACCCGGGTAAGCCCTCTAGCCAATGGAATGATCTCAATCAGAAAAGAGAATCGAGTAGGTCTTGCCGATACCGATATCGCATAGTCAAGTGACACCTTCTACGAGAATACCTTCTTTCAGGTTATGTGCGCCTGGTGGGAATCTGAAATTTTTACGGTATTTTTCCTCTGGTGTGAGTCTTTTCTGGAGACTTTGAGGTTCACATGGCATTTAGATTTCGCTGAAGATGTTCTCTCTTTAGTTCCAATCAATTGATACATGTTTTAAGTGTATTTATATTAAGGTTTAATGAACATGGAGGTAAAACATCATATATAGGAAAGCTTATTCCACAAAGATATTGTCTCTTTCTATGAAATGTATGTACAAGAGTAATTATATAAACAATGCAATTGTACTTTCCTGAAGAGGTTTTCTTGTAATTAAAATGCTAGTGAACTCCACCTCTTACAATGATGATCGCCATCGTTGGGTGAACGAATTATCACCTCACCTAAGTAATATCTCTATACATTTGTTCAGCCCAAATAAAATTGTAAGGAATCCTATGCCTACAGGGTCTTAATCATTATAAACGTGGTATAGCGGATATTTCTAGAAATCCATGTGAAACATTAGGGGTTTGGCCTCTAACTAATTTTAACTACTTATATATTTTCCCCTCCTTGTTTCTATTTGATCTACTTATCACTAATAAATTTTAAAAAGTGGAGGTCATTAATTATTTTATAATTGTACTATATTTGGGCGTGAAGGAAGCTCTCCTAACTTTCCGCTCTCTGCGTGATTGCAAAGCAAGTGGACGAGAACCCGTTTAATTTTATCGTACCGCACATAATAATGACTCCGTATCACGGTTACCGAGCCACTATAATAATTGGTAAGGAAATGGTCACCAACCCCAGGATACGTGTCTTGAAGAAATCACTTTTACGATCACCTACATGTAGTTATACTTTATTTTTTTCCTTAGCTCTCAATGATACTGATTCCATATTTTACAAATGTCATCAATCTTAATTTGAATTATTTCTAAATTTACCATTTATATAACTGTACAGGTAGAGTCTCTTTATAACTCTTCAAGCTCATGCCAGTTATAGCATATAGTCTTATGTGAGATTTTTGAATGACGATATTCAATTGCCCGAAACACGAAAAAAGTCCAATCTTCTGGAATAATTGACTTTCGCGTGAATATTCTTTTCTTGATCCATCTCTGGTTGCAAGATATCGTAACTTTTTGCTAACGTTTTTTGCTTCCAATAAACGGCGTTGTGACAAAAAGACCACATAAGGCTGCGGAAAGGGATGAACCCAAGAAATGGATTATAACCCTTCACCGGAATTCACTTGGCGAGATCACAGTATCACGCATAGTTAAAGTCTTACCTGCGCAGGTAATGTTTCCGATGAGTCAGGGTATGTCACACACTATATCAATTGCGACTAAAAATGCGAGTTGGCAAATGCAGTTTCTCCGAATGAGTGGCCAAAAAGCCATCCTGTTTCAAATATATTAGAATTATGCAACAAAAGAACATTTGTAATGTTTATGACTGCTTCACAGCATAGTTTACCTACTCTAAAAGTGTTTCTTTTTCCATACTTTTTTATATTACGTCTCGCAACGTTTACAACATTCCGTCGCTGATATTCTTAACGATTAGAATTAAAAAATTATAAATTTAAACTTCTTTTTTCTAATCGGCAATTCCTTTTCTTCCGAGCGATTACTTTAAAATCAATTGTCGCTCGTCATCCCAGTTTGTTTCGACTATATACTACATCACTCGTAGTACGTCTTTGATCTATGAGATATTGTACAAATGAAATTTGACTAATATTCCTAACATGAAATATATATTTTCCGTAAAAATTATTATTTTCGTCGCAGAAGAGTAAGTTATAAGAAAAGATTCACCCTCCCAGAATATGACGAAGAAAACCCTCAAAAAGTGTATATATCACAAATTGGCTGTTATTTTGGAAGATAAAAGTACTCATCTCTTAAGCAAATGCTGGAATGTCGGCTCCAGCCGAAGATAAAAATTGAGAAAATCCGGAGTTCAACACCAGGTGCGTATAACATGCTAGGAGGTATCCTCGTAGAAATTAAGATTTGACTCTACGTTCCGGATACCGTGAACACTACTCCTCCCACATCGACGACTTCCCGTTGGTTAATCTGCTATGTGGGCGGAGCTTACTACATCGGTGGAGAATCACAACCAATCGAAGAATATTCGCGACGTCAACGTGTGCTGAATTAACCGCAGGCAAAGTTCACGGGATTGGCAGCGGAATTCTTATTTCTTGCTTTTCCCCCACCACCAGTGAGAGTTTTCCAATAGGATACTAATGATTTGAAATGGAGGTGGGAAACTTTTATCGCTGCATTAATAGCACAAGTCAAGTAGGACACCTTACGGGGATACCTCCTCGCATGTTATTCACGCCTGACACGTATCTCTCGAAAAATACTATTTTCGTTCTCTGCCGACCCACGAAAAGTTTCCGACACCGAAATTATTCCACGTTTTAAGTGATTTTCCGGAGGTAAGTATCAGGAGCGAATAACGAGCGAGGAGGTATACCTATCAAAGGTTCCACTTGACTCACACATAGTTTGGACTTCGACTTGCTGTTTCAGCACGTTCAGTTCCCCGCCCTATCTTGTCTTATTATTGGCTGTGGCCGCCAGGTGGGAGGAGCCTTGGAAAAAAAGAAAGAAAGTTAACCAATGAGGTGAACCTTACGTTTAGGAGGTATGAATGCTGTTTAAAAAAGTGATTGGATGGGTATCTCCCAAAAGACTACGAGCTCAGCTCTAGCCAATGGAATGCTCTCCTACAGAAAAGAGAATTGAGTGGGGCCTGATGATACCAGTATCTCGTAGTCAAGTGACACCTTCTACGAGAATACCTCCTTTCAGGTTATGTGCGCCTGGTAGAATTCTTAAATTTTTATGATATTTTTTCTCCATCGTGCGTCTTTTCTCGAAATTTTGAGATTCACATCATATTTATATTTCGCTGAACATGTTCTCTCATTTGCACAATTAATTAATACGCGTTTTAAGTGCATTAAGTATTAATTTTTAATGAACATAGAAGTAGAACATTATATAAGAATGCTTATTCCACAAAGATATTGTCTCTTTCAATAAAAAGTATCCCATTAATTACATAGCTAATGCAATTGTACTTTCCAAAACTGGTTTTTTAGATATTACCGTCGCAAGTGAACTTCACTTCTTACAATGATGGACGCCATTGTTGGGGGAATGACTTATCACTACTCCTTAGTAATATTTATGTACATCTCTACAGCCAAAATAAACTTGTAAGGCATCCTACTTAATCATTATAAAAGAGGTATATCGGATATTTCTGGAAATCCATGTGAAATATTAGGGGTTACGCCTCTAACTAACTTAAACTACTTTTATTATTTCCCCTCCTTGTTTCAATTTAATCTACTTTTCATAAATATATTTTGAAATGTGGATGTCATTATTTATTTTATAATTGCACTATATTTGGGCGTGAAGGAAAACTCCCCTAACTATCCGCTCTCTGCATGATTGCAGAACAAGCGGTCAATAGCCCGTTCGATTTTATCGTACCGCATAAATTCATTACTCCTAATCACGATTACCGAGCTACTATCATAGTTGTTATCGGATGATGTTACCTAGACAAAGATAAGTGCATCGAAGAAATAGTTTTTAAATTGACCTATATATTGTAATACTTTATTTTATCCTTATCTCTCAATGCTTCTCATTTCATATTTAAAAAATGTCATTAATCTTAATTTGAATTATATCTAAATTTACCTTTCTAATGACAGTACAGGTATGATCCACTTAGAACTCCTCATACTTATGAGAGTTATAGCCTGTAGTCTCATTTGAGATTTTTCATTGACGATCATCAAATGACCGGTTCCTTAAAAAATGTCCATTCTTTTGGAATAATTTACTTTCGCGTAAATATTCTTTTCTTGTAATGCATCTTTGGTTGCAAGAGATCGTAATATCTTTAGCGATCTATGTTTCAAGTAAACGGCGTTGTGACAAAAAGGGCAATTCATGGGTCTGCTTCGGACAGTAAAGAACCCAAGGAATGTAAAATAACCCTTCTCCGGAATTCACTTAGCGAGATGAAGCATCACACGTAGTTTAAGATTGAGTTGGGTAGTGAATTTTTCCGAGGAATCAGGTTGTCACTAACTATATCAATTGCGACTAAAAATTAGAGTAAGCAATTCCATTTTCTCCAAATGAGTGGCCAAAAAGGCTTTTTGTTTTAAAATATATTAGAATAAAACACCATATGAATATTTTTTTGTTTGCATCACAGTTACCTACGCTGAAAGTGTTTCTTTTTCCATACTTTTTTTATTACGTCACGTATTTTTACAACCTTCCGCCGCTGTAATTCGTAAGGATTAGAAATAAAAAATTATAAAGTTAAGTTTTTTTTATTGTAAGAGGTAAGTCCTAGTCTTTCGAGTGAATACTCCAAAACCACATGTCGCTCCTCATTCCAGTTTGTGTCCACCATACAATATATCTTTCGTAGAAAGTCTTTGACCTTTGAGACAGTCCATGTTAATTTCCAACGAGAGACAAAAATGTAGCTTTTAATCGTTCAATTTATAAATGATCTCATTTGAAAAAGAATAAATTTTATTGGGGATGTGGGAATGGTTCAAAATTCGATAGTTAAGTGCTAGTTTGCTGGTATTATTTATTACTCTTTATCAATATGTACCTACTTTTCATGTCACGTCATTATGTTTATACATTGAGAGGTAAAAATGCATAGCATAACTTCCCGTACTAAAATGATAAATCGCTATGAAATATTAAGTCGCGAAAGTTCAATAGGCAACTCCATACGTAATTAAAGTAGACATTTTTATGAGAAATATCGCAAATTCTACTTTAATGTGCTGTGGTTTTTACTAATACGCCGTAGTAACGTTTCCGATACCCTTGGTGTAACTTGCGGCTCAAGGAAAGGTGAAATTAAAAATAAATTGTGCATAAGTCCAAGTACTAAGTTACATAAATCGGTGTTAAAATATCTCCTTAGCCCATCAAAATGAAAGAGAAAAAAGGATTAACTTCCGCGGGGATCGACCTCGTAACCTTCGCATCGGTATTCCCGCACGCTAACACTTCACCAACTGACTTCTGTTGATAAGATATTTCCCCTTTGGGTATTAATATTAAGCATTCAAAATGGCTGAAATCTCTTCGCATGTCTGACGATAAAACGCTATTCCGCTATTTATTCGTATCTATGGAAGATAAACACTGCACAAGATGATGTCTTGACATACTAGAATTGTGATTAACCTCTATTTCGAGTTCATCTTTCCCTTCATGCGATGAAATTAACGACTTTTCCTCATAATGCTCGAGTAATGCAGACGAGTCGTCCTCGCTTGAGATATTATAAGGTGAATTGTGAACTAAAAAGTCCGCTTATCTTGTGTTTACTCATTTATAGAATCCAAGCATCATAGCACTGATTCTTGGTTATAAAATATGGCTGAAGAAACTCGTGAAATATACTGAAAGCTTTAAATAATAGCTAAATATGGACTAGATGCCCGCCATTTTCTCTTGCAACTTGTGGACTTCTAGCTTTGAGAAACGAGCCTCAGGTTGGAGGAGCTTTGGAAAAAAAGAAAGCAATTCTACCAATGGTGTGCTCCTTTACTTCAGGAGTAGAGAAATTTTTTTGAAAGTGGTGATTTCATTGGTATCTCCCAAAAGACTACAAGCTCACCCGGGTAAGCGCTCTAGCCAATGGAATGATCTCATACAGAAAAGAGATTCGAGTAGGGCTTGCCGATACCGATATCGCGTAGTCAAGTGACACCTTCTACGAGAATACCTTCTTTCAGGTTATGTGCGCCTGGTGGGAATCTGAAATTTTTACGGTATTTTTCCCCTGGTGTGAGTCTTTTCTGGAGACTTTGAGGTTCACATGACATTTAGATTTCGCTGAACAATTTCTCTCTTTTGTTCCAATCAATTGATACATGTTTTAAGTGTATTTATATTACTGTTTAATGAACATGGAGGTAAAACATCATATATAGGAAAGCTTATTCCACAATGATATTGTCTCTTTCTATGAAATGTATGTACAACAGTAATTATATAAACAATGCAATTGTACTTTCCTGAAGAGGTTTTCTTGTAATTAAAATGCTAGTGAACTCCACCTCTTACAATGATGATCGCCATCGTTGGGTGAACGAATTATCACCTCACCTAAGTAATATCTCTATACATTTGTTCAGCCCAAATAAAATTGTAAGGAATCCTATGCCTACAGGGTCTTAATCATTATAAACGTGGTATAGCGGATATTTCTGGAAATCCATGTGAAACATTAGGGGTTTGGCCTCTAACTAATTTTAACTACTTATATATTTTCCCCTCCTTGTTTCTATTTGATCTACTTATCACTAATAAATTTTAAAATGTGGAGGTCATTAATTATTTTATAATTGTACTATACTTGGGCGTGAAGGAAGCTCTCCTAACTTTCCGCTCTCTGCGTAATTGCAGAGCAAGTGGACGAGAACCCGTTTAATTTTATCGTACCGCACATAATAATGACTCCGTATCACGGTTACCGAGCCACTATAATAATTGGTAAGGAAATGGTCACCAACCCCAGGATACGTGTCTTGAAGAAATCACTTTTACGATCACCTACATGTAGTTATACTTTATTTTTTTCCTTAGCTCTCAATGATACTGATTCCATATTTTACAAATGTCATCAATCTTAATTTGAATTATTTCTAAATTTACCATTTATATCACTGTACAGGTAGAATCCCTTTATAATTCTTCAAGCTCATGCCAGTTATAGCATATAGTCTCATGTGAGATTTTTCAATGACGATCATCAATTGCCCGAAACACGAAAAAAGTCCAATCTTCAGGAATAAATTACTTTCGCATGAATATTCTTTTCTTGATCCATTTCTGGTTGCAAGATATCGTAATTTTTTGCTAACGTTTTTTGCTTCCAATAAACGGCGTTGAGACAAAAAGGCCAAATAAGGCAGCGGAAAGCGATGAACACAAGAAATGGATTATAACCCTTCACCGGAATTCACTTGGCGAGATCACAGTATCACGCATAGTTAAAGTTTTACCTGCGCAGGTAATGTTTCCGATGAGTCAGGCTATGTCACACACTATATCAATTGCGACTAAAAATGCGAGTTGGCAATTGCAGTTTCTCCGAATGAGTGGCCAAAAAGCCATCCTGTTTAAAATATATTAGAATTATGCAACAAAAGAACATTTGTCATGTTTATGACTGCTTCACAGCATAGTTTACCTACTCTAAAACTGTTTCTTTTTCCATACTTTTTATATTACATCTCGCAACGTATACAACATTCCGTCGCTGATATTCGTAACGATTAGAATTAAAAAATTATAAATTTTTAACTTCTTTATTGTAATCGGCAATTCCTTGTCTTCCGAGCGATTACTTTAAAATCAATTTTCGCTCGTCATCCCAGTTTGTTTCGACTATATACTACATCACTCGTAGTACGTCTTTGACCTATGAGATATTGTACAAATGAAATTTGACTAATATTCCTAACATGAAATACATAATTTCCGTAAAAATTATTATTATCGTCGCAGAAGAGTAAGTTATAAGAAAAGATTCACCCTCCCAGAATATGACGAAGAAAACCCTCAAAAAGTGTATATATCACAAATTGGCTGTTATTTTGGAAGATAATTGTACTCATCTCATAAGCAAATGCTGGAATGTCGGCTCCAGCCTGAGATAAAACTTTAGAATATCTGGAGTTCAACACCAGGTGCGTATAACATGCTAGGAGGTATCCTCGTAGAAATTAATATTTGACTCTACGTTCCGGATAGCGTGAACACTACTCCTCCACATCGACGACTTCCCGTTGGTTAATCTGCTATGTGGGCGGAGCTTACTACATCGGTGGAGACTCACAACCAATCGAAGAATATTCGCGACGTCAACGTGTGCTGAATTAACCGCAGGCAAAGTTCACGGGATTGGCAGCGGAATTCTTATTTCTTGCTTTTCCCCCACCACCAGTGAGAGTTTTCCAATAGGATACTAAGGATTAGAAATGGAGGTGGGAAACTTTTTTCGCTGCATTAATAGCTCAAGTCAAGTAGGACATCTTAAGGGGATACCTCCTCGCATGTTATTCACGCCTGGCACGTATCTCTCGAAAAATACTATTTTCGTTCTCTGCCGACCCACGAAAAGTTTCCGACACCGAAATTATTCCACGTTTTAAGTGATTTTCCGGAGGTAAGTATCAGGAGCGAATAACGAGCGAGGAGGTATACCTATCAAAGGTTCCACTTGACTCACACATTGTTTGGACTTCGACTTGCTGTTGCAGCTCCTCCAGTTCCCCACCCTATCTTGTCTTATTATTGGCTGTGGCCGCCAGGTGGGAGGAGCCTTGGAAAAAAAGAAAGAAAGTTAACCAATGAGGTGAACCTTTCGTTTAGGAGGTATGAATGCTGTTTAAAAAAGTGATTTGATGGGTACCTCCCAAAAGACTACGAGCTCAGCTCTAGCCAATGGAATGCTCTCCTACAGAAAAGAGAATTGAGTGGGGCCTGCCGATACCGGTATCTCGTAGTCAAGTGACACCTTCTACGAGAATACCTCCTTTCAGGTTATGTGCGCCTGGTAGAAATCTTAAAATTTTTACGATATTTTTTCTCCGTCGTGCGTCTTTTCTCGAAATTTTGAGATTCACATGATATTTAGATTTCGCTGAACATTTTCTCTCATTTGTACAATTAATTGATACGCGTTTTAAGTGCATTTAGTATTAATTTTTAATGAACATAGAAGTAGAACATTATATAAGGATGCTTATTCCACAAAGATATTGTCTCTTTCAGTAAAAAGTATCCCATTAATTACATAGCTAATGCAATTGTACTTTCCAAAACAGATTTTTTTAGATATTACCGTCGCAAGTGAACTTCACCTCTTACAATGATGGTCTCCATTCTTGGGCGAATGAATTATCACTACACCTAAGTAATATTTATATGCATCTCTACAGCCAAAATAAACTTGTAAGGCATCCTACTTAATCATTATAAAAGAGGTATATCGGATATTTCTGGAAATCCATGTGAAACATTAGGGGTTACGCCTCTAACTAACTTAAACTACTTATATTATTTCCCCTCCTTGTTTCTATTTAATCTACTTTTTATTAATGTATTTTGAAATATGGATGTCATTATTTATTTCATAATTGCACTAAATTTGGGCGTGAAAGAAAACTCCCTTAACTTTCCGCTCTCTACATGATTGCAGAACAAGTGGACGATAGCCCGTTCGATTTTATCGTACCGCATATAATCATTACACCTAATCACGATTACCGAGCTACTATCATAGTTGGTATAACGTATGATGTTACCAACACAAAGATAAGTGCATATGAAGAAATAATTTTTGAATTTACTTACTTATTGTAATACTTTATATTTTTCCTTAACTCCTAAGGCATCTGATTTCATATTTTAAAAATGTCATTAATCTTAATTTGAATTATATCTAAATTTACCTTTCTTATGACAGTACAGGTATGACCCACTTATAACTCCTCATACTTATGCAAGTTATATCCTGTAGTCTCTTTTGAGATTTTTCATTGACGATCATCAAATGACCGATACGTGAAAAAAGTCCATTGTTCTGGAATAATTTACTTTCGCGTAAATATTCTTTTCATGTAATTTATCTTTCGTTGCAAGAGATCGTAATATCTTTAGCGTTCTATGTTTCAAGTAAACGGCATTGTGACAAAAAGGGCAATTCATGGGTCTGCTTCGGACAGTAAAGAACCCAAGGAATGTAAAATAACCCTTCTCCGGAATTCACTTAGAGAGATGAAACATCACACGTAGTTTAAGTATGAGTTGCCCAGGGAATTTTTCCGAGGAGTCAGGTTGTCACTAACTATATCAATTGCGACTAAAAATGCTAGTAAGCAATTTCATTTTCTCCAAATGAGTGGCCAAACGGCTTTTAGTTTAATATATATTAGAATAAAACACCAGATGAATATGTCTTTTTGCATCACAGTTACCTACGCTGAAAGTGTTTCTTTTTCCATACTTTTTTATTACGTCACGTAATTTTTACAACCTTCCGCCGCTGTAATTCGTGACGATTAGAAATAAAAAATTATAAATTTAAGTTTTTTTATTTTAAGAGGCAAGTCCTAGTCTTTCGAGTGAATACTCCAAAACCACATGTCGCTCCTCATTCCAGTTTGTGTCCACCATAAAATATATCTTTCGTAGAACGTCTTTGACCTGTGAGACAGTCCATGTTAATTTCCAACGGGAGTCTAAAATGTTGCTTTTAATCGTTTAATTTATAAATGATCTCATTTGAAAAAGAATAAATTATATTGGGGATGTGGGAATGGTTGAAAATGCGAAAGTTAAGCGCTAGTTTGCTGGTATTATTTATTACTTTTTATCAATATCTACCTACTTTTCATGTCACGTCCTTATGTTTATACATTGAGAGGTAAAAATGCAGAGCATAACTTCCCGTAATAAAATGATAAACCGCTATGATATATTAAGTCGCTAAAGTTCAATAGGCAACTCCATACGTGATTAAAGTAGACATTTTTATGGGTAATATCGCAAATGCTACTATTATGTGCTGTGATTTTTGCTAATACGCCGTCGGCACGTTTCCGATACCCTTGGTGTAACTTGCGGCTCGAGGAAAGGTGAAATTAAAAATAAATTGTGCATAAGTCCAAGTACGAAGTTACATAAATCGGTGATAAAATATCTCCTTAGCCCATCAAAATGAAAGCGAAAAAATGAATTACTTCGGCGGGGATCGACCCCGTAACCTTCGTATCGCAATTCCCGCCCGCTACCACTTCACCATCTGACTTCTTTAGAAAGGGAAGTCTCCTTTGGGTATTAATATTATACATTCAAAATGACTGAAATCTCTTCGCATGTCTGACGATAAAACGCTATTCCGCTGTTTATTCGTATCTATGAAAGATAAACACTGCACAAGATTATGTCTTGACATACTAGAATTGTGATTAACTGTTGAAAAAAGTGATTTGATGGGTATCTTCCAAAAGACTACGAGGTCATTCGTGTAGGCGCTCTAGCCAATGGAATGCTCTCCTATAGAAAAGAGAATTGAGGGGGGCTTGCCGATACCGGTATCGCGTAGTCTTGTGACACCTTCTACGAGAATACCTTCTTGCAGGTTATGTGCGCCTGGTAGAAATCTTAAAAAATTTTATGGTATTTTTCCCCTAGTGTGAGTCTTTCTTGGGCACTTTGAGGTTCACATGACGTTTAAATTTCGCTTAACATGTTCTCTCTTTTGTTGCAATCAATTCAACACCAGGTGCGTATAACATGCAAAGAGGTATCCGCGTAAATATTAACATTTCACCTTATACTCCGGATACCGTGAATACTAATATAGGGTCCACCGCACTAAGAGTACATTTATTGCCTTTCATTTTTTTTATAACCTTCTTACGGTTATGCATTTTGGCTTTATTTCCTTTTCTTTTCCCATTTTTATCAATAATTTCCACTTAGTGCAACCATTTATGGCGCCAATTTGAATCCTCCATTTTATGCCTCGGTGTTCTTCAAGGTATGTGGTGTCTTTTCTTCTTGACAGCATTATTTTTTACTTACTCTTTTCCTTGTTACATTTAGGAGTGAATTTTTTTATTTCATCTGGACTCGAAATTATTAACACCATTGTAATTTCCTCCATACCATTTATTGTCATAAAAAGTCACAAATCACTGTCCAATTTAGGCCACGGTTTTTACTCCAAATGAAACAAAAAAATGACACCTGGAAGATATTCAGGTTCAAATAATTATCTTTTTTGCCGGGGTTTCAATTTCTTCTTTCGACACAAAGTACATACATGACACTTATGTCAATTAAAGCTTGCATCAACTGTAATCATCAGTATCAGCTTTCTGCAGCACTAATTAAGGACTTCGGACAGGGGATGGCAGCCTCGTCGCGGATCTCAACGATGATCAACTCCCTCAATTACGTTTGCCTCATATATCTTCATTGCTACCCTGAAATTATAAACATGGGAAGGATTAATATTTTCCTCTGCGATCAACTCCCCTTCCTCATATATCGTACTCCTCTGCATCCATAACCGACGACATTTGACCAAAATTTATTTAAAAACACCGCTTTTTAGTTTTGTTCTATTCTTCATTAGGTCAGCGGCTGCGGTTTCAAAATTGAAGCTCGAAACTTTGCAACCATGGTCGCCATAAAATAAAATACTTTTCAAACACAAAGCATTCTCTTTTTATAGTGCACATAGACCCTTAACTTTTGAAAATAAAGATCAGATAACATCAATATTCACCTGCACCTGTCTTAGATTTATAACTTAAAGACAGTATTGAAATAGGCGAATGTGACAAAGAACAAGTACCTTATCATTCATATCATGGCAAAGGAAACAGTTAAAATTATAACGCTAAATCAAACCACCGGCAATACAACGAAGTACATACTTCCAAAATACAATACTTACAAAATTATTAACAACAACAAAATTTCACAAATTCTCGTACGGTAGAGAGCATAAAACTTGATGTGATAATTAAAACTTTGTAATATTCCACACTGTTTTATTATTAGTACAAGCCAGACCGCTTTGAATGTAAACACATCATCATCAGGGTCCAAAATTGCAGCGTACAAAGGAGGTTGGGATGGGAGAGGGAGATGGGAGGGTAAAGAGGCGGGGCAAGGTTACGGGAAATTTAAAACCAACAGCGTCAAGAGTTAAAAGAGGGAGGGAGAGACATGGTAAAAAGGGGGGACAATTTGTCCAGAATAAAATCATTTAATGACTCAATTACCAGATTTTTTTAAAGCTAAAACCATTTCAAAATTTTTTAAAAAATCCAATTTGGCACCTTTGTCACAAAAAAAATAAAATATTGGGATTCAAATTAGAAATGTGACTGTGGTCAAACAGATGCTTAGCAAACACAGAGCTGTTGTCATGATTTAAAAAAACATTTCAAATATTCGGACATTCTAATTTTAAATTTGCGGCCAGTTTGACCGACGTAAAAACAGTTGCATCCGGGAGAATTACACTTCAGGGAATACACACCACTTCTCTCCAAATAGTCATAGGGATGATGATGAGTTTACATTGAAACTGGTCGGGCTTGTACTAATAATAAAACAGTGTGGAATATTACAAAGTTTTAACTATTACATCATGTCGAAATTCCACAAATTCAACCCTTCAACCATATTGTATAAGAATAAAACTTCATAACTTTAGGACAGAAAAGGCAATAACAACTACATATTCATGTGTATTTGCTATCAAGCTCACCAGCTAATAAAGAGAAGAAGATCTAACATAAACATTACTTAGATCACAGAAAACATCTACCATTCTATTTTACATGATTACGGGAAAATTTATTATATACGCCAACTCACGGACACATTTACAGCATCATTGCTCGTGTTTTAATTCACTTAACATCCCTGTTTATTCTTTTCTACCCTGCGATGTACCTCCAAATTCATTCTGGGATCTCCCTAATCTCCCTGGCATGAGAATTTTAATATGCATAGGTACCTACTTTTGAAATGTTAACCGAATATCTAAGAAACTTTGCCATCTTATTTCTATTCATTGCAATTTATCTTCATTACATATAATGG
Organism: Pyrrhosoma nymphula; assembly: GCA_963573305.1. Taxonomy (NCBI): domain Eukaryota; kingdom Metazoa; phylum Arthropoda; class Insecta; order Odonata; family Coenagrionidae; genus Pyrrhosoma; species Pyrrhosoma nymphula. The sequence continues at coordinate 75,799,637 of OY754332.1, read as the reverse complement.
ACCAATCTATATACCTTTATTTTAATATATAGTATGGTGTGGTGACCCTGTAATTTATTTCCTTAAATTTGAAATTCATAAATAAATTACTCAAATAGTACTCCCAATTTCTTCACACACACAGGAGAAGATATTTTCACTTTGCCTTTTAAATTAAAGTAGAAAATGATGATTTTACCCTTTTGTCTTGTCATTGAAGCAATAAATAAAAACGTTTCCCCAACCCTTAATCAGGAGGAAGTTAAACGTCTTTCGATACCTAACATAAATGGTATAATGTGTGTCTATCAATCTTAAAGATCTACCTGATCAATACGAAAATTCGTATCTTTTATTCTCACCTTTGTTGAAATATTAAAAGAAAATGATCATGGATTGATAAAGCTTATGCTGTTAATCTTTGAATATGTGTAAAAACACCATTGAGAGTAGTCAAGTCGCTGAGTTGGTACAAACTGCTGATGATATAAAATATGGCTAAAAATGTGACATAGCCGCATGTACCTTGATCCTCAAGCTGGAGTCGGATATGCGATGCCTGAACTGCCTTATAAGAATGTTATGCTTACCAAATGATCACAAATTTCACCCTTACCTGGATGCTGAGTACCATACCACTTTGGCACTTGGGCCAAAAAAGTGCGTGAAAAGGCAGACTTGGGCATACTTGCAGTGGAGATACAGCACGGGAATGGAATTAAGCTCAGCTTCGCGCTTTGAATTCCAGCCCCATTGAGTACAACACCTAATAGAGAACTCTGACTGACAGCTTGTGTCATTTGCACAATCAAGGGTAGGTGAGTCCAACTGAGAGAGGGAGAAATATTTCTAACACAAAGGCAAGATGACTATTGTACATTTCCACTCATTGCTTCTAGCCTGCTTTCAATTCTAATTGTGAATATAAACATAAATAAATAAGATCAGCGGAGACTAATTAAGTCACTTTTGAAGATAATGGGTGATCTGAAACGTGGCTGGTGGGTTACTATCATGATTTCTCATTACAATGCTAGAGCTAAGCCTATTTTGTTAAAACTTCTATCCACGCACTAGACATGTACCCCCATGCCCCAGTCTGAAAGCCTTCTCATGAATTTTGTAAGTCACAACTTTTTATTCCAATTGTCCTCACTTCGATATCTAAGAAAAATTTTAAACTGCAATTGATGAATGATAACATCACAATAAGATTAACTTGAAACCCATAAAAATATGTAAGATACTGAGTTGGATTTCAATTAAAGCAGCATAATTAAAATGACGAAGAAACATTCCAGTGAACATATCTGAGGTGTGATGCTCTAGATATCATTCTGCTGAGGGCCTTTTCCTTCAAATTTAATATGCGTTAGTCTCCAGAGCAATCAGCAAATGGAGCATGTAAAATGGACCACATTAAAAATTATTTCACGAACATTTCCTGGCGTTTATTTGAAAGATGCAACTAAATATTAAAAATTAGTTTCTTCAAAATTATAAATCGGTTTGGCATAGGCAAGCATGAGTTTAGAGACTTATTAAAACCTTACCTGAGTTTCAAGAAATCACAAGTCCAAGGCATAACTGTATTGCTATGGTCTGGGTCTGAAATGGCATCTCTGGAAGGCCTAGGTGACACCGTTACTGCCAATGACCAACTGCAAATTGTAAAAGAAATAGTGTTTCACAGTAAACCACTCCCAATAAAATTGGTATTAACTGTTACTACCATTCTACTTTACTTTTGTGATTGAAATTCGGCTTATAATTGCATTAGTTAGGTACTTTTTGTAGGTGGACAATGGCCATTAAATGGTAAATAACTATATGAAAAATAATTAGATTACCTTTCTCTTGTTATACATGATATTTAAAACGAGGATCAAAGAACACAAATTTTTTACAAATAAGAGATAGAATTTGGGTAACTTAAGGGAATTCACAACTATACCAAGATACAGAGGACTTTTATAATAATGTTACTAAAAATTAGGGATCACCCTGATGGAGCAAGCCACGTTTCAGACCTTTCGTGGATCAAAATTGGTTGCTTTGGGTTTTAATGATCTCCAACGTAGAAGTATATTTTGAATCATCAAAGCTTAGACCTTTAGCCCCAAGACAAATACAAACCCATGCCCAAGTTGAGAGTCGAACCTGCAACCTTAAGATTGTCAGGCTGGCACGTTACCAAAGTGGCTTACCGGAGCAGACATTTGACTTGAAGAGTGGGATTAACATATGCACATAAGTTTCTGAGTAAATTACACGGGTAGGAACGAAAATAAAATAATCATCTAAAAAAGTAAAATCGGAGGAATTTAGGGTGTGACATGAATAGAAAGATAGTCGTAAGGTAATCTCCGAGTCACATAAATGGGATAATTAAGGATTAAAGCGGAAAATATTGAAGCTTTTTATAAAAGCATGCACCACATTTGCTGGACCATATGACGCACCGGCTCGTAAAAAGCGCTCCGAATTTTCGGGGTTAGAATTGAGGAACAAATACAACCGACGTCGGTTCCCTCGTAGCACACTTCCTGGAAAATGTGCCTTGAAGGCACCTCGGAGGCACCTAAAAAAGGCACATAAGGCTCCTTTAATAGGCACATTGAAGGCACCTTTTAGGCGCCTTTTTCACGGAGCTAAGGTGTGCCTTCAAGGTGCCTTAAAAAAGCACCATGTAATATAAAAATATTTTTCATTGAAGTAACAATGATTAGGGAACAATATATGAAAATTTAAACAGTAGAAACCTTGAAAAATAAATCTAAAAAAGTTTCTGTGAGTGGGGATTATCGCCTTACCGACTGGGCCAACGCCACCACGTTGGTTATGGTATTCTAATGAGGTTACATGCCGCGACATGCTTTTTTACGATTTTTAAATACTTTTTCTCAAAAATTTACGGGAGGTGCATCGTCTCGCTGCGGCATATTGAATAAATAATCATGAACTACTGAATCAAAAAATTTGAGCTCAATTGACCACCCAATGGTCGTGTATTCCCCTTAAGTAGATATGAGGACACTTTTTATATTGGTAAGATATTTCTGCACTGATAATAGGTACAACGAAGGTAGGTCTCATTTAAGGGAGAAATTAATTTGCACATAAAAAAGTGCATATGATTATTTATAGTCCTTGAAAAAATAATGTTTCCAATTGATTAACAATTGGCAATATGATCCAACTACATAGTCGCCTGATTTATACTGGTAGACATATCTAGAATAACCTGCGAGGCTTTTTTAGGTACTTCTAAGGCGCCCTTAAAAGCACACATACTTAGGTGCCTATATTCATCTACATCTACATCTACATATTACCCCGCAAGCCGCCTCAATAGGCGTGTGGCGGGGGGTGTTAGGACACCAGCCGTTTACATATAAAAAGGAAACGATCTAATGAAATTACGCCAAGCATTTATTGAAGTCCCTTATTGTTCGGGGGAAAAACGAATTCCCATACCTATCCGTTCGGCAAAATATCTCTCATAATTTATCGTTTCTGTCGGACCTGGAAATATAGTGGGGTTCTAATATGATGTTCTCCGTGTCGCTCTGAAAGATATCTATTCTCAATTGTTCAAGCAATCTAAGCCTAGCGCGCAGCCTCCGAGTCTCTAGCGGTTCCCAGCCTAATTCGTTTAACATCTGTGTAACGCTGTCAGTACGCCCGTAGCTGTTTTTGACGAATCGCGCAGCTTTCCTTTGTATTTTATCAAGTTCCCGGACTAAGTCTTTCTGCACCGGATCCCATATGCTCGCTGCATATTCAAGGTGTGGCCGGACGAGTGCGAAATAGCACCTCTCTTTTACTTTTTCATCCGAAAATCTTCCCACAATACGCTTGACGAATCCTAGCTTCTTCAGAGCTCTGCCACAAATATTTCTTATATGTGCTCCCCACGATAGGTCCGAAGTTATCGTAACTCCCAGATACTTCACTTCATCTGTCGCCTTTATGTTAACACCATCCACAGCATATACATGGGAAGAGTTGGACGACTTCCGAAAGAAATGTACCGCCGTGCATTTGCTCAGATTAAGTTCGAGTCCCCACTCTTGGCTCCACACATGAACGTTGCTTAAATCCGATGATAGAGTTTCAAAGTCAGAGTGATCACTAATTTCACGATAGATGACAGCGTCGTCGGCAAATAGACGTATTTCACTGCTAATTCGAGAGCATAGATCATTTATGTATATAATGAACAAAAGGGGTCCGATCACGCTTCCTTGCGGGACACCTGATGTCACTTTAACGACATCAGAGCTAATTCCGTCAGGAACTACCTTTTGCTTACGATCACTCAGAAAGTCGCGTATCCAGTTTACTACTGTTTCGTTTAGGCCGCATGACTGTAATTTGTATAAAAGTTTGTTATGAGGTACCGTGTCGAAAGCTTTCTTAAAATCTAGAAATAATGCGTCAACTTGTCTTTTCGATTCACCAGATTTGAGAACGTCATGAAGAAAGAGCGCGAGTTGTGTTTCACATGATCTACCTTTCCGGAAGCCGTGCTGACAGCCATGGAGGACGTTACGACTGTCCAGGAACGTCATGATATTGCTAACGACGATATGTTCGAGTATCTTGCCTATAATCGACGTTAATGAAATTGGTCGATAGTTCCCTGGGTCGTGTCTGTTACCCTTTTTGAATATCGGTGTAACGTTTGCAATTTTCCAGTCTAATGGTATCTTTCCTTCAGACAATGACTTCTTGAATATTATGTCTAAGAACGGTGTGATCTGTGGCGCTAACTCCTTGAGGACACGCGCGGGTATTCCCTCCGGACCCGGAGATTTACTATTTTTTATCGACTGTAGCTGTTTAGTTATCCCATCACGTTCAATAGTGATTTCTTTCATCGGTTCCTCAGTGAATTGTATTTCAAAATTACATGCAGTATCGTCTGTGGTGAATACACTTTTGAAGTGGGAATTTAACGTGTTAGCTTTGTCAATATTTTCGGTGACAAGTTTGCCATCTTTATCAAATAACGAATCTACGGTTGAAGATTTTCCCTGAAGCTCTCTCGCATATGACCAAAAAGATTTCGGATTTTCTTCGAGTAATTCACCAAGTACTTTTTTCTTGAAATTTAGCAATGCAGAACGCATTGATTTCTTAGTTTTTGAGCGTTGCGCAGCGTAACTTTCTTTTGCTTCAAGTTCCTTCGATTTGTCACCTACCGTAGTGAACTTTTTAACCAAGTTGTACAATTTTCTCTGTCTCTTAAGGTCCCTCCTAACATCGTTGTTATACCAGCGAGGTTAACACTGCGCCCCACCCCTCACCCTGAGGGGGGGGGGCGTGAACGAGAACCCCTCCTCCCCGTAGTCGGGCAAGTAGAAAGGCCGACGGAAGGAAGATTTTGGCCCGCGAAAGGATATTTTGTGAGGGGAGGGGTAGGGTTCGGGCTTCCGTTTGCTTTATGAGAGGGCGAACCGACCGCACAAAGACCTCTCGCAGTCGACGACTGATACATGACGGAAAGCCCAACATATCCCCACGGCTCGTTTCGTTCTTTTTAAATACTTTTTTCTTACGCGAATTTATCAGCGTTAAAAATGAATGACGTTTTGACGTATTTTCGTTGTAAGTCATTCATTGTGGTGCCGACATTCCTATTATTATTATTTGTTGAGTTTGTGCTTCTTCAATCCTCTCAATTATTGTGTTTAGCCTTCACCCTATTATCCAGGATCTTTGCATAGAAGCAACACCCTGACGACTCCATCCATTTTTTTCTGGGCGGGCAATAAACTGTATATTGGGTGCCTTAAAGGCACATAAAGTCATGTGCCTAATATAGGCGCCTTTAAGGCACATTTTCCAGTTAGTGTGCTATGTGGGCTAGCGTTAACAATTTATGGGAAGAAAATTGGAGTATATATTTCTAAAACTAGCAACTGCACTGAATTCGCAAATTTGCTTCTGGTAGTCTCGTGGGATTTGGTGGGTGGTTTATCCATCAGCGAGCATTGCCGGGAATTTTCACGACTTCCTTCTTCGGTGAAAAGGACCTTATTTATAATGAAGGGAAGGGACCCATGGCTACTCCTTCTCCACCTGCCATTCTCTGCAGCGGGGATGTGCGATAGTTCATGGTCCAAGACCGTTGTTAATGTAGAGCCAACGCTACGAAGTGGTACAATAGAGAACCCGAACTTTAAGTAAGCATCAAGTAAACACAAAAGCTACATCATCTTGCGGTTATCGTTAGCCGGCAATAGTGAAACCGATCTTGTGGACCCGATCTACGAAGTAAGTAGTTGTTTTAGGCTAGGATAGCGGTTTCCAATATTTGGTACGCGAGCCCTGAGGGGTATGTGCTTGGTGATTTACTGGTATGTAAAAAAATTAAAAATTGCGTTTACGTTTTCAAATTTTTCCGTTCTGCATTGAGTATTATGGTTTCAAAATCTATCCTCTACGAAAATAAATCTTGACATATTCAGGACAGAGTATACAAAAACATTAAAAAATAAATTCACGTGCACCGCTTAAGGTGCGAATTCGATTGGAAAAATGGCTGCCACAGGAAAACAATAGGGATAAATTGCTAAATGGTCATCTTCAACTGTCAATGCATGTCCCCGAAAAAAAATATATTTTTAATGGCCATGCAACCATTTTATCTTTCACTCGGTGATTTCACATGGAATGACGCGAAATTCATTCTAGAATAGTGGCATAAATATAATAAATGTATATTTTACAGACTAGGGGAACAATTTAGGAATATAACTAACAAAGGGTTATGACAGTCAAAAGAGGTAGGGAACTTCGATGCTAGGGCCCAAAAGGATAAGCTTATGAACAAGGTTCTAAACAGTGGATATTGAGTTCGTACGGGTTTGGCCTCGGCATATCGGGTACCGGATATCGGACGATAGGCATCGGCGTCATTACGACTGATGAGAAGTGGGAGCACTCCCCTCTTATTCTTTCAGTCCGAGGGTTTTCTTGCTCTTGTGCTCAATGGCCCATTCAGTGACAACAATTTAAAAAAAAATATCCCTTCCTAGAATAGCTTGGGCCAAACCAACCGATATTTGGCGGCCCGATTTATCGGTCTGACGACGGATATATGGGGTGATATGCCCCAAAGCGATAAATCACATCGCAACGCATAGTCGATTGCGGTTCTCAAGCGGCACCAGTTGACCGACCGGTATATGGGCCGTGACAGACAATACTTAGAAACTTGCTTGCAACAAATTCTAACACAAAAAACTATGGTTTGAACAGTAGGCATCACTACTTAAACGGAATAAAATTTCAACTGGGAAACGAATTAATTCCACCAAAAAATAGGCCCAATCCAGATATCGAAATATCAACGAACGAGTTATCAACTTGATAGAGTCACTAAGTAGAACCCTAAAGGATTCGAAACTCGCCTCGGAGTGACTTATTCCAGGAACTCTGAAAACTTAAATATAACATCTTTGAAGTGGGTTTAATAAACAGAGATGAAGAAAATTGGGTTTCCAGGCTAGTTTTACTGCAATTCAGTCTTGAAAATGGAGATTTTAGTATGGAATCGAATGGAGATTGCTCCGATGACAGCAGAAAAACGTCAGGTTGAACGAGAAAGCAATAAATAATCTTGTAATTAAAACCGTTTATAAGAATCGAAAAGCCTTGGGAAATTGAATAAAAATAAAATATAGGGATCTTACCACCGATATCTTTAGCCCGGCGTTACTCGCGCGGGGTGCCCTGAATACCCCACCCTATTTGTCATTGTATCATTTTTTTAGTCTATTTCACTGACCTCTCTTCTTCAGTAGCTGGAATGTGATATGTTTTCTTTCTTTTGACACCAGCATTTTCAGGCATGTATTGTAAACAACCAGCGTAGTAGTCTCAAAAGGGGACAATGTTCGTTCCACCAAATTTCCTACGGCCAATGTTTACTCCAAACCTCATTGTTTTTTGTTGCAACTTTGTAACTGTGAAATGTTTGTTACAATATAACATTCATTTTCGTATTTTACTTTTATCTGATGGAGACCGCCTCTCAAACCATTCGCCATATTCTCACTCCCGGCGTTACTCACGCGGGGTGTCCTGAACACCCCAGTTGTCTCCGCGCCGTAGACTCCTCGGCATGTGATTTTTGTGAGGTAGGTTTTTCTTGATATTATCCTACCATTGAACAATATTGATGAAATAGTAAATATATCCATGGTTTATTTGTCATAATCTCTTATCTAAATTTCAGATTTTCTGCTCGGTTTCACTACTTACAACTTTTTCGAAGATATTATTGTATTTATCTCCATATTACCATTCATAACTTCATATCGAGTGTAGTAGGTCACCCAATAAAAGGTAATTATCTAATATTGAAAGCTTAATTTTTAAAAATTTACCTACTACTAAAATATAATTCAGAAAAATGGTTTTTATGGGTTACTACTTTGCATGGTATAACTTCATGTTAGAAGGAATATTTTTTTGTGCTTATTGCTTTGATTTCATTCTTGTGTCGGTGCAATGGAACAATGTGTTTGTATATTTTAATACATATCTACTATTCTTTAGCTAGTTAAATTTATTGCAAAATCAAGATTATGCTTTTTCTTACTATCTGTACTTGTCGAAAAATCTAGAGAAGGAATGAGAAAGAATAATGAGACTTTTGAATAAATCATCCGATGAAGAATTAACTGACCCGGACGATATTCATTCTTATGATTGCGTTGGATCTTCTGAACACGACACCAAAACAGGAGGAGGCTGACATTTCCGAAATTTACTGTCCATTGAAAATTACAATCTTTTATTGGGGAAATAAAACACAACTACATGGAGCAAAAAGGAATTGCACTCCAATGTCAGAACACCAAAATGGAATACAATTTCCAAAAAGCCTGGTTTCAAAGGTACAAAAGAAAATATATCCATAGCCATATATCCATATAGCCATATCTTTTGATAGGCAAGTGATAAATACAATTAATGTATGCACAAATATTCAAATTCAAAACGTAGATGTGAATTATTTGCGTGCGAGAGATGCCAGGCCAACTGACGAGGGAGAAATTGAATGTTTCATAGGGCTTCTGCTCTTCGAGGGAACAAATAGATCTGGGTGACAACATATATGGGATTTATGGGATCGAGATTGCTTGGGTGCTGGTATATTTTACGCGTCCAAGAATTATCAAAGATTCTGTTTTCTTTTGCAGTGTCTCAGATTTTATGATATAAAAAGTAGGATAGAAAGAAAAATTATAGACAAATTCGCTCCGATTTGTCAATATTTTGGAATGCTGGTGAGAAAGTTTCAGGATAACTATACCATATCGGAGTACACCACGATAGACGAGCAATTAGTCAGCTTTAGGGGAAGATGTTTATTCAGGCAATACGTCCCAAATTAGCCTGCAAGATATGGCTTCAAAATATTGGCATTGGTTGACGATAATGTATTCTATAGTTTCTATTTGGAGTTATATGCAGGGAGTCAACCCGAAGGACCCTACAAAGACAAAACTCCTAAAGAGGTGGTGAAGCGCTTAGTGGAACCAATTTTATGCACGTGGAGAAACATCACACCTGAAAATTGGTTGCAAGTGTTCCCCTAGCAGAGGATTTGTTACAAAGTAAATTGACACTGGTGGGAACTCTGAAACAAATTGATTTGTCACCTTAGATGGTTTGTACAAAACAGAGGGAGGAGAATAGAAGTCTCTTTGGACTTAAAAAGAGCATGACTCTCTTATCATATATTCCCAAAAAAGGTGAAAATGTAATTTTTTGCCAACGATGCATAGCAGTATTAGCATAGAGGGGTCGACAGGTGTTAAGAATAAACCAGAGATAATATATTTTTATAATGTTACTAATGGCTATTATATATTCAATGGTATTTTGTTCCACTTGATAAACGTGGCAGGCATTTGCTTTTTTGCTATATACAATAACGTAAATCCAAGAAGCAAGATGTATAGATCAAAATTCCTACGAGAAATTGTGAGGGAATCGACAAAGTCATTTATAAGAAGAAGATCGAAAATTAAAATTATCCCAAAGGAACTGAAAAAAAGACACATTATTTCAGTGATTCATCAACGTGTGAAAGTGCTATGAAAAAAATGAAAAAAATGGAAGATGTTTTGTATGTCCGAGGAATAAAGACATTAAAACAAAAATGTCCTGTTGCTCGGGCGGTAAGTGGGTGTGCGCGAAACATACGATGAATATTTCCAACTGTTGTAATCAAAAAAGGTCATTGCTCATCTAAGGATCATTGAAGTTAAAAGTTAAGTGTCAAAAATACAATTTGTGATTTTTTTTAATCTGGACGATGTATTTTTGATAGGTTATGGCAAAATTTAATACGCGGTGACAACGGACAACGGTGCCTATGCCACCATAAATGTATTATTTGTAGGTCATATTCAAGACTCTGAGAAAGTAATTTACGTAAGAGATAGAGGCGAATTGGGATATAAATTTTGGAAGGATCAGAAAATCAGATCAGACCCCCCAAAAATCAGCAATCAGCAACCCATGCATAGTCTTAGTTTCCCGGCGGATGTAGAGAAAACAAGGAACTTCTCGGGTGGTACACCTGGTCGCTTGGTGTTCATTGAAGTAGATGAGTCAACACTCTATTCGAGCATCGCCCTCAGAGCAGAGGTGACTCTCCTTTGCCCTGAGAACGCTGCTCAATTAGTGATGAAACGTCGGCTGCAATGAACACTGCGACCTGGTGAACCACCCGTGAAGCTCCTCATACACTCAGCAAAATAGGCTTTGCTGAGCCCCACTACTCCTCGGAACTTAGCCTCAGCAAAAAGATTTTCTCTTGGATTTGGAATCCCTCCCCCCACCCCCTTGAATCCGCCACTGGTTAGAGATGACGAGTTTGAATGATCTACTCCTCCTCCTCAGAATAACAACCACAACTAAAAACATAGATTTAAAAATCAGGCAGGATCATTATTGTGAACGCACGGCAATATTTGGCGTTAGTACTGGCAGACACCATCGAATACTCAGACAGAAGGCATTATGATGGTTTCAAATGTGAAGTACTTGATAGTCCACGCTAGTTAATTGAGAAGCAATGTTAACGAGGAGTCTGTGGCTATCTGTCTGACTGTCTACCACTCAGCGAGCAATTGCCACCACTTCCACGTATTCCCTCTTTTGTAGTGTTCCACCAATTGGCGGATAGCCTCGGTGGTAGCAGCTATATCCAGATAATATTAAGAACGAGTCGATGACTCCATTTTCATATACATTTTACACCTGCCAAGACACAACCTCCGATGCAATTTTAATTTACGAATATTGCTTTGTACATTTGTGCCTTTTCCCTCATATTAATACAACCTAACCGCGTTGAATTTATTGTAAAATGAGTTAAATTATTTCATGCTTGACTGAAGACATCCCCTTAGGCCCGGTTTTACGATGCCTGTTTACAGTTAACTGAGATGTGACGTAGCATTTTCGTTTACGTGCTATCAACTGGAAGTTCGGGCTTTATATATTACCTCAGACTTTCTGTTAATTGACGTGACGGTAATCTATGGCAGTACGTATAAATAGTTTTCATATCGAGTAAGTATTGAATAAGAGAAAAGCTGGCCTTGGAGTTTCAATTATTGTTTCACACACATCGGACAGAATCTTTGAAATGTACTGTCTGTTTTGACACTCGAAACAAGTACAAGAGACTTGCGTAGGAGTCACCAGTAGACAGATATCTAAATGCAATTATTACCTTTATTGAAATGGGTATAGCGGCTCTCCAATTTCTATTATTTTTTACATTTTAAATGTAATCAATGGACGCTTTTCTTCAAATCACTTTTTTAAGCCGAACAATATTTTTGAATGAGTAGCCGTGGTTAAGAAGTAATTTTTGCATGATAGTGCCATCCTTATTTTAACATCCAATGAAGAGTTTTTTTCCATCGTATTCTCTTCCTTTTCCACCCAATATTAGAAACAATAAATACGGAAGCTAATCCAGTAGCAATGCGCTAATCCATTTTTTATCAAAATAGAAATATTAATATAACAAAACAGAATAATTACAATAATTCGCGCTGGAAAACGTTGTCGGTCCGCTGGCGGCTATGTGGACAAGTAACAACACCAGTTACCTGCATCTACTAGTAGATACAAATCTAGTTTACATATATTAGATTTATTATCTATTACCTAGTTGACACAAATCGGGTATCCAATGAAGATTTCGTCGGGTGTCATGCGGCCGGTATCCGGCGATCCTGACTGACTGTTAGTGAATACTTATTTATAGTGGAGTCCCGCACCGCCACATACCCTTGAGATGACTTACAGGGCACCGCGTGAATAACATCATGGTACCTTGCAGATAGTAGACTGGCATATTCCACCGAAAACAAATGGTGCCGCCGCTAATAATCCGCTTATTATAGCCCATTGGACCATTATAGCCCATGGACCCATTTCTTGATCTGATGCAGTGGCTTCCGTACGAGGGGCTCACTTGTTTAAAGGGATGCATGTTCTGGGGTTTGGCGTGATGTTTGCGCTGAATCAGTATCAACAACTCACTATCCTTTCAGCTAATCATTTCCCAAACTTTTCCGGCTTGCGTACCCCTTAGTAGACTATTTCCCCATGGTGTACTTTTAGGTTGGTCAGTCAATGAATTCAGTCTCTCGCATACAAGGTTCATTCTTGGCAAACTTACACAGCTATTAAGATTTTAGCCAACCCATAAAACACCAAGGGCGTACCCTATAGGAATACGCGTACCATATGCTGTGAACCACTGTTTCGACTCACCTAGTGTTGAAGTCTCCAGGACCAGCAATGTTTTATTGACTTCAACGCTTGGTCGTGGTGACTTAAACGCTTGGTTCTGAAGACTTTAACGCTTGGTCACATGCTCTCAGGTGCGTAGAATGGAAAAGGTGCACAAAATGTGACTTAACCCTTATTCTTACGGTTAGAAATTTCCCTTAACCCGTATGTCCTGGTACCGGGGTCACCCACCATTTAGGTACTTTTCAGTATAAATATTTTTTTCCTCCTTTTAATTTAATTTTGTTAACGATATTGTTTGCTTTTTTTCCTAGCTGAACTTAACCTAGGGTACCTAGCTGAACTTAACCTAGGGCTGAACCTAGGGTAACTTCCGATGGAATGTTATAAATGGAAATAAATAAGCATTAGTAGGCACTTTTCCGAAAAAAACTCAGAAATAGCATTTAATGAACAAAAACACCTCCAGAACTGCATTGTACTTGAGAATTTACATTGAACCTACCAGGAATATGGAAATAATCGAGGAAACATTTATATCCTGACTGCATTAACTTCATTTTCTTCTCCTGTCTTGCAGCTGTCGTATTTGTGCAGGACCACCGATATCAAACCAGAGGGAGAGGACTGGAAGGTGGTGAGTTGCGTGCGGACACGTGGCAGTTTGTCTCGGTGGCAGAACTATCTTCTGCTCCGGTGCACCAGTGCCATCGGAGGTTACCTTAGTCCTGCATGTGGACACTCCAGTGGAGAAGAGCGAGGCAGAGTCGTTCGGTCCTCGTTTCAAAATCCTCTGCCTTGGGCAGTGCTGGAAGAGATGGGAGGACCTAAGGAGGCAGTCGGCTAGGCAGTCCTTGGAAAGAATGGCTGTCTTCGTTGTAAGCTTACTTTGGACTAAGGATGAAATGGATTTCAAACCTGTAAAGAGAATATTTTAGTAATAAAGAACTAATAGAATCTATTTTTCCTAATTTTCTACCGTCCACAAAATTGAGGTAATGAGAAAAAATCAGTCAGCTGCGTCACATTTCTGAGGAATGTGACGCATTATTGGTTGAGGCTAACCATTATTTTGTGACTATGCCGAGTGCATGGTGTATTCAGTAAAAGTTTTTTCTTCAGTCGTCGAGTTTTTTAGGTATCCAATCCACCGGATACCATCTTTTGTTTTGTCCTTTGATCCCTAAAAAATGCCACTTCATTTAGGGGAACTTTATCCTCCACCTTACACTTACACGCGCTGATTCATTTGAAATTACACGCACAAATATCACATAGTTTCTGAGATTCATTTAAAAATGAATTAATTTTGGTGTCAATTTGACACCTTTCGTAGGCTTGCTTGAATTTTTTCTTAAGCCGTAGTACGTCTTATGGTACCGTAAAATCATTTAAATCACACCACGTTCCGGAATGATTGGAATAGAGGTGCGTCTCCAAGGTTCGGGCACTTTTTCGCCACTAGACTAGCTACTTGATAAACCGTTTTCGGATCTCAATATGTCGCGAACAAAAAACATTTTTATGACTTCTTTAAAAGTTGGTAACCTCGATTCGTTTAATGTCGATGAGACACCAAAAAAGGGACATTTTTCCTCACTACGCATCCCTTTTTGGCCTTTTCCAAGTCCAAATTATCGCAAAGTTTAAATATTCAAATCACCAAGGGATATGACTTGAAGAGCGTCGCACTTATTTCCAAATTCTCACCAAAAATGACTACCACGGCACTGACCAACAGGGAGAACGTGTGGAGAAAAGCACGACTTCACCAAATGCCTAGTAGCGAACTGCAGGCACTGTATATGCTCACTGAAATAGCAAGGTGAAATTTTCCACTAAATAAAATAGTGCTAAGCGCTGACAATATATACATATTTTGGAGGCGGTAGGGGAAGGAAGGAAGAAAGGAGAGGCGATGAGATGGAAAACCGAGGGATGACAGGGAGGAGAAGGGGTGGAAAGCGAGGGTATTGGGAGTTTTACCAGGGTTAACAAACTCAGGCAATATAATATGTATACATTGTCAGCGCCTAGTACCCGCCAAAAGCCACCTGAGGCAATTTAGAAGTGTTATATTAATTTCAAATAATTCTTCCGTAATCACTCTTCCGTGGGAATTGTTTAATTATCTAATATTAGTCAGACCAACGATGGAAGACGCATGCATGATCACTTTTGCTGTGTTCGCGGCGAGCGGGCAGGAGACGCGAGCGGGCAGCAGACGCGAGCCGGAAGGAGGCGCGAGCGGCCTGCTGACCGTTGCGCAGCGATGCGTCGCGACGCTGCGTGGGCGTTGCATAATTACGCGCGGCCGCGCACTCAAAAAAGACAATTTGTGTTTTAATGGCTGCAGATACGTCCAAATAGACGAAATTTTTGTCCTTAAGGCTCGAAAAATAAGGCTATAAAAACATGACTTTTTCCATTTTCAGCCCCCCTCCCCATAAATGGCCACGGCGCGAGGGTCTAGGGTTAACCTAGAGGTCCCAAATTTTTCTGGCCTTATTTTAAGTCACTTTGACAAATTTTTCCAGAAGGCCAAGTTTCTCCGCGAAAAATCGATTTTTCCGATCCGCCCTACCTCCCAGCCTTCATCCTTTCGGCATAATTTCCGTTTGCAATCATCAAAGTTGTACTGATGGACTATGCATGACTGGTTCCTTACTTTAAATTTTCGTGACCTGTTAAACCGTCCTAAACTGTTTCACTTCAGGCCTGTAATGACGTTAGAATTCTTATTATTGGTTAACTTGTGATTCAACCAAGGAGATCAGATGTAGGTAATAACTATTTTACAATGATAAGAAAACCACCTTTGTTAATTCCACAAACTTTCTTACGCTGGCACGACGCGCGTTTCACCACACCGTGGCATACTCATGTGCATTTAGCGGAAGGTTGCGTGGGAATATATAGCCTGGGCTTATGTTGAGGACAGAAGAGGGGGTGGGTGGGGATGGTGGAGGGGAGAGGATTTCCGTTAAGTAACTTGAGTTAAGTAACCCACCCCCTCTCCTGTCCTCAACATAAGCCCAGGCTATATATTCCCACGCAACCTTCCGCTAAATGCACATGAGTATGCCACAGTGTGGTGAAACGCGCGTCGTGTCAGCGTAAGAAAGTTTGTGGAATTGACAAAGGTGGTTTTCTCATCATGGATATCCATAATTTCCACGAGGTCAGGCCTGAGATCATCAGTTTTACTATTTTACAATTCACGCGGCGGACTTATTATTTGTATACATATTCATACTGACATATATTTTGAAAATACATTTTAGCAAATTTATTTGAGGAACGTTGAATTTACGTGCATTTTTATCATTTCAGTGGAAAGGAAGCTGATAGAATATGCTGATGATTTTTTTAATATACAACACCAGTCCAGCTGGACAGGGAGGAAGTCCGGATGAGATAAACAGCGGTGAGTAACATATTTATTTCATTTAATAATCAAGATTTGTGTGATTTTCTGTGGAAATATTACTTAAGCCAACCTTAAGGTTTGCAGTAGGTGCCTTGTTGCCGTTATTTCTTAAGACCAGCTATATCAAAGTGACACCGGGATGTTACTGCTATACTAGGTAGCCCCACGTTGATTTTCTCTTCATTCTTCCTCTGTTTTTCCCAATGGCCCACATTAGTTAACGGAAATGTCAGGAACCTCCATAAACTTAGAAACAATGTACCTAGTAACAACGTTAATTAATATGTATATATGTATGTATATATATATATATATATATATATATATATATATATATATATATATACGAGTTCGTGGAAAATCACACACGCGATAATTTAAATAAAAATAAACTTTGCCACAGGTGGGGCGGAAATAAATATAGAAACACAAAAAAGAAGAACACTCACACACTATACGTTCTGATATTTCGGCAGCCGAGCTGCCTTTGAGAGAAAGGCAGCTCGGCTGCCGAAATATCAGAACGTATAGTGTGTGAGTGTTCTTCTTTTTTGTGTTTCTATATTTATTTCCGCCCCACCTATGGCAAAGTTTATTTATATATATATATATATATATATATATATATATATATATATATATATATATATATATATATATATATACGAGTTCGTGGAAAATCACACACGCGATAATGTAAATAGACTATGCCACAGGTGGGGCGGAATTAAATATAAACACATAAAAAAAGAACACTCACAATATTAGTTGATATTTCGGTTGCTAGAACCTTTCTCAAAGCAAGACGGATACAGAATGATGGACAGGCAGGGAACAGAAGGTAGGGTGAGATGGGAGGAGAGAGGGGTAGGAAGGGAGAAGAGGGGAGGGGCGGGAGGGGGTCAGAGGAAGAGGGAGGGGCAAGGAGGGGAAGAGGCGGGAGGGGTTCAGAGGAGGAGAAAGGGATGTGGAAAGGAGAAAAGGGGAGGGGCGGGAGGGGATTAAAGGAGGGGAAAGGGGAGAAGGGGCGGGAGAGGTCAGTGAGAGCGATTTAATCCGGGCGGATTGTGTGCGGAATAAAGCCAGATGCAGGCACCTTCTAGCGTACGCAATTGAAGGGGAGAGGCAGAGGGAGGGAGGGAAGCCAATACGCCTACACGGAAGCATTTATCAAAAATGAGATTGTGGGAGGAAGCATGGATCGGGACGGGGAAGGAGGCATTGGGCGAGGACGGCTTGCAGCTGGCTCGGTGGCCGGTTATTCTAACGCTGAGGGCGTTAGTGGTAAGACCAATGTAATATGAATCGCACAGGTTGCACAGGAGGATGTAAACCACATTGTGGGAAGTGCATGACCGAGAGGGGACGGAAGGAAGAGGGTGGGAGAGGAATTTAGCGGGGAGGGGGTCGGTGATAAGGATAGGGCACGTTTTGCATCTCGCGCGATGGCAGGGGTTGGGTGGGGTTTTAGAGCTAGTATAGGGTTTAGTCAACGGTTTGGTGGTTTTTAAGATGCTGGAGAGGTTAGGGGGACGCCTGAAGGTGAGAGATGGACAAATGGGGAAAGTGTTTTTGGTAGTGAGATTGTCGGAAAGGAGTGGGAAAAGGTTTTTAATGATTTTTTTGAGGGCATGGACGCCTGGGAAGTAGGTGGTACAGAGGGAGAGGTTGTAATTATTCTTATTTTGGGTTGGTTTAGGAGGAAAGGGTTTTTTGAGAATTCGTTTATTGAGAAGAGTCTCAGGATATCCTCGTCGGAGAAGGGATTGGTGTAAAGAGGAAAGGAATTTATCAAGGGAATCGGTGTTATTACATATGCGAAAGCCTCGTGTGGAAAGAGAGTAGGGGAGGGATCTTTTAGTATGGGAGGGATGGCAGCTGTTATAATTCCCTATATACCAACATTCCTCATTCTGAAGGACTTTCTGCCATCCGCCATTTCATCACTAAACGCCCTGCTCCTCATATTCCCAGCTCTGAGTTCCTTCTTGATCTTTCCAATTTCATCCTAACCCACAACGCTTTCTCTTTCAATAACAAATTCTTTCTTCAAATTAAAGGATGCGCTATGGGTAGTCGCTTCAGTCCTTCCTACGCCAACCTTTTCCTTGGACTTTTTGAACAATCTTTTCTATCTTCATGCTCACTAAAACCTCTTCTCTGGCTTCGTTACATTGACGACATCTTCCTTTTATGGCCACATGGTATTCATTCTCTCAACTCTTTTATTTCCTCCCTCAACGCCTCCTCTCCCCTCTCCTTTACTTCTAACATCTCTGCCTCTAACGTCGTCTTTCTGGACGTAAACGTCTCCCTCTCTGACCGCAAATTTAGCACTTCCGTGCATATCAAGCCCACCAACCAACAACAATACCTCCATTATAACAGCTGCCACCCCTCCCATACTAAACGTTCCCTCCCCTACTCCCTTTCTATTCGTGGCCACCGAATTTGCAACAACCCTGACTCCCTTGATAAATTCCTTACTAACCTCCATCAATCTCTTCTTCGCAGAGGCTATCCAGAGCAACTTCTCAATAAAAAAATCCTCAAAAAACCACACTCCCCCAAACTGCCTCCTACTAATAGCATTTCCCAAAACAATATCTCCCTCTGTACCACCTACTTCCCAGGTGTGGACTCTATTAGGCGTATTATTAAAAACCTCTACCCTATCCTGTCGGACAACCTAACCACTTCTAAAATATTCCCCCAATGTCCCTCTCTCAGCTTCAGACGCCCCCCCAATCTATCCGCCATTTTCAACATTACCAAACCCCTGTCCAAATCACTCAAACCCACCAAATCCCTTCCCACCCCTTGCAACCGCCCGCGATGTAAAACTTGCCCCATCCTCATCACCCAGCCCTTGCCGGACAAGTTCCTCGCTTTTCCCCTCCCTTCTGTCCTCTCACCCTCCTGCACCACGCCTAACATTGTCTACATCCTCCTCTGCCAATACTGCCCTTCTTTCTATATTGGCTTATCCACCACTCCTCTCAATATTAGAATGAATGGGCACCGCTCGTCTTGTAACGATTGCCCCTCCCTCTCTGTTTCTCTCCCTGTCGCCATTCACGTCTCCTCCCACAACTCCACTTTCAATAACACTTTTAAAGTCGGTCTACTTGCTTCCCTTCCCCCTTCTTCCTCTCCCCTTCAGCTCAAAGATCTTGAATCTTCTTGTATTTTAATCCACCAGGCTTTCTCGCCCCCCGGACTCAATAAATCACACTAGTTTCTCCCTCCCCCTCATCTCATCTCTCCCTGCTTCCTCCACGCCCTCTCCCCGCTCTTCGTCTTTCCCCTCCTTCCCCTCCTACACCTTCCTCTCTCCCTCTTTCCCCTCCTTCCCCTCTTACACCTTCGTCTCCCCCTCTTTCCCCTCCCATACCTCAATCTCTCTCCTTTTCTTCATTCCTACCTTAAACCTTGAGAAAGGTGGAGCTAGACTTCACCGAAATATCGAAAATTTTTATCTGTAAGTGTTCTTTTTTCCGTGTGTATATTTTTTATCGGCCACCCTCTTGGCATACTGTATATATATATATATATATATATATATATATATATATATATATATATATATATATATATATATATATATATATATATATATATATATATGTATATAACCAGTTAAAGGGTTATTAACCCAATAAAGAAATAACTTATTGCGAGGTTTAAGCCGTTAGGATGGACGGTGTTTATTGGTACTTTCCCAATTACAATAGAAATTACAGTGGCGCGAGAGTGTTCACTCTTCGGTGACTAACGCATGACTGGTCCTCTTTTCTCCCACTACTGTTTTTCGCCTTGACTCGCAAGCCATTGTTAAAAATATCTATTGGCTGCAATTTCCCCTCTTAACGTTGAAGCAGGACTTTGTTAACTGCTTGTAAAAATTGACTAGCACTTCGTAAATAATCTTTCATGTGAACGGTGTAGTGAACTTATTAACATGTCCTAGAAGCATCGGGATTTTTTCTGTCAAGTTCAATTTGTGTCTCAGGACGTCTGATGATGACTCGTTTCTTCATCATTGGTTATTCTACCAGCTTATAGCTTGGTTTTTGTAGAGTCCTTATACCAACTACCCTATTTTTGGGACATCTAACTCTCATTTCAATGGCTCGTCATCAGGTGTCTCTTGATTTCCCCAGGCCCTCTGCTTCTCCTTAGGTTGTCCAAAATCCCTATCCTCCTCCACTCGTCCCAAGTGTTATTCCCTCAATCCTCAATCTCATCCTCTTCAACATGCAAGCATGTCGAAAGAGGCCCTTCATCCACCTTTCATACTTTCGCCGAATTTCCATTCCAAAACTTCCTTTCCTCCCTCATCACAACCTACACCTTCTCGTTCTTCTTCCTCGCTGCCCATTTCACCCTCTCCATACTTCTCCAAACCCTCGTCTCTAAAGTCGTGTGATTAGGTACTTCCTCTCTCTGCCACGACCATGTATATACGACCCATACAGCTCCATGTTCCTGTAGTAGTATTTTCGCCATTTTTTTTACTTCGTGGCGTGTGTTAAATGCTCACAATGTGTCCAGTGTTCTTTTAACAACGCATTTCGATGGACTTTTAGTACTTAGGCATATAAATAATATAATAAATAATTAATTCGAAAAATCGCGCGTAAGGAAGAAGAGAAACGTCATGCGACCTTGGAGACTGAAAGAGAAGACCATCAGAAGGCAAAGGCACATGCTATCTTACCATACGTCGCAGGAACTTCAGAGAGGATCGCAAGAGTTCTCGCCAAACACGACGTCTTGACGAGATTGAAAAGCGTTAAGAAGACCTCTGACCTCCTTCGGAGCGAAAAAGATCGTCACCCATGTGACATATACGAAGGAGTGTATGAAATGTCGTGTACCTGTGGTAAATCATACATCGGTCAAACATCTAGATCCCTAAAAATCAGAATAGAAGAACATCGTAAGGCAACCGAAAAGAAAAATTTTCGCCTTTCCGCGGTTGCAGAGCATGCATGGTCAGAACCCGGAACGTTATTAAATTCCACGAATCCAAAATCATTGCCAGAGAAAATAAATATTTCCCTCGGCTGATAAGGGAGGCAATAGAAATAGTGAACCACGGAAAGAACTTCAACAGGGAAGACGGTTATCCTCTCCCTGCATCTTTCAAACGGCTTTCAAGACTTGACAATCCAGATTAAGGAGGGCAAACACGGTTTTGCTAATTATTGGAAACCGACTTTTACTGATGCAATAGCAACCAACGACTCGTGTCATCATTATATGCATAATACCGCATCCTTTAGGTCGTTAATCTATAGACTGGCGAATATTCCCATGTGTAAAGCATATTTTAATAAGGAGTTAGGAGTGATTAAACTATTAGCCAATCGAAATGGGTTTGATGGTAAATTCATTGCACAATTATATAACAGAGCACTTAAAAAGAACACAATTTGTAATCTAACAAGCCTTTCTCTGGCCTCAAATAGTCCTATGATGTGGTGTGTACTACCATGTATTAATAAAATAACATAAACTACTGAATGTAATTCCTAAGGAAAATATGAGGTCTGTTTACAATCCCACGATGCTTGATAGACCTTTTTAATTCAAAAGGCCGACAGGGTGATTTTGACAGGAGTGGTGTGTACGTATTAAATGCAGCGATTGTAGTACTCGACATATTTTTCAAACTGGCAAAGGTTTTCTGTACGTGTTAAAGAACATAGACGATGTTTAATCAACAACGACGACACTTCTGGGTTCGCAAAACATCTTTGTGAAATGCGCCATTCCAGTGGTTTTGAACCAGAGATTTTACATGATTTAAACAAAGGGCTAAAATTTGACTTGACTGAAAAATTTTAGATTGTGATGAGGCCTGATAATATAATGCTATGTAATGACAATGTGCTCCCTACCTATTCACTCCTTAAAATCCTCTTTCTACGTTGATTAGTCATATTCAGAGCAAGTTCACCTCCTTCTTTGTCAACCCTTATCTTAATCCTCCTGCTCTGTTTTTCAAACCTTTTCCTGGTTCCCTCTCCTACCCATTCCTCTTTATCATGACGATACAAACTATGATACATACAAGGCTAACGACCAGTAAGGAAAGTTACCTTGGAGATGACACAACGTGTCGAAACCTTTGTCGTTTTTTTTTCTTATTTTGTAAATGGTGTGGATTATATATTCTTTGTTATGAAGATAATAAGATTCCACCAAGTGACGCTTTCAATGTTAGCTGATTGTATATGTTGCATGCACTCTCTTTATATGCACTGCACACTTATATGCACTCGTGAGCATGCAACATATTGCACAGATCAGTAATGCCAAAGTCAACACCAGCTGATGAACACAACTCTTGCCTCAAAGCGTCGCATCTTTGGAGACATGTACAGTAACTCAATTTAACGACCAATATGCGCGTAAATCAGCTCAATGCGTTAACCATATTTTCAAAACAGCTTTCGTACATCGGTAATGGAAAAGTACCAGTTGATGCCGACACAAAAACTATTTCAATTCCATTGAACTTTTATATCATTGTTCCATCGATCGAACAACCGCTTCAGAAAGTTTTTCCACAAGTTGCCACAAATTACAAAAATCACCGATGGCTTTGCGAGCGCGCTATTTTGGTAGCAAAAAACACCGACGTCAATAAAATCAACTACGCCATCCACGAACGAATTTCGGGCGAGTCTCTTATCTACAAATCGATTGATACTGTCATGAATGCGGACAAGATTTTGAGCTATTCAATTGAGTTTTTAAATTCGTTGGATTTTTCTGGTGTACCACCGCACAAATTGTCACTCAAACTCGGCGCACCAATAATTCTTTTGCGCAACATTAATGCACCACGAAAGTTCAATGGAACCTGTCAAAACTACTGATACAAAACGTCATCGAAGCAACAATTCAGAATGGCAATTTAAAAGGAGAAGATGTGCTTACTCCACGTATTCCCATCATTCCCACTGACACGCCATTTGATTTCTAACGACTACAGTTCCCCGTTCGCCTTGCATTCTCAATGACTATCAACAATGCACAAAGTAAATCGCTTCATGTGTGTGGGTTAAATCTGGAAAATCCATGCTTTTCACACGGTCAATTATATGTTGCATGCTCATGAGTGGGACAGCCGAAAAAGTAATTTGTTTTTGCAGAGGGTGGTAGGACCAAACATATTGTGTATCCGAAAGCACTCGAATAAAATTTTCAACTCAATTTTATTACACAAAATATAGTTTTCTTTCATTAATGCTGAACATGTAAATGTGTCTGCTTTGTATATGTGTGCCTACTTAAATAGAAAAAGAGGCATTGACACGCATGCCGGGCCCCGCCGGCGATCGCGCCTCAAGTTCGCGCCACCTTATTTCTCTCTCAAGTTTGCATAGGATGGGAAGGCTTAAGACAATGCAATTGCTGTTTTGGGGAAGAAAAATTATTCTGAATGTTTTTTTTTCATTTTTGGGAAACATATACACTCATTTAGCCACATTTCCCATTACTTCCACTTGAGTAGTGCAAAAAAAAGAAAAAACACCAAGTTCACTTGAAGGGTACACCAGACAGAGACTGCCTACAAAGCCGGCAGCAGGTCTGCTAGTAGTGATTTATTATGCTAGACTTGATACTTCTCCTCACACCTGTTGCATCCTACTATACTCACGCATCTCTTCATGCCATGCCTTCTTTGATAGTATTACAGTAGGTGAAAGTACTTATTTTAAATATTACTCAGAGCTTAACTATATCATAACCATGGGCGTTTATTTTACGCGGGCGGGAAGGGCAAGGGTGGGCACCACCCACCGTACAAAACTCATTGCCCACCCTAGAAAAATCGACAGCATTCACGAAATATACTATTTTAATTATTTTTATATTGAGAAAGATTCATTGTCATTCCTCGTAAACCCAATTGCAAATAATATGTACCTACTCAAAAGATAGTTGATTTATAATCGGAATAGCGAAATTGAAACCTTTCGATGGCTGATCAACTGGACGGCTGCCCCCCCCCCCCCCCCCTAGGAAAAATCCATAGGCAAATGATCATAACTGTATATGATATATCCCTCATGTTATTTTTACTCCTAATATCCTGTATAGATCCTAAAAACGCGTGAATCAGTAAACCTGAAATCCTCAAATAATTCACAATGTTATATGCACACCATTATACGTATAATTAAAAAGAAACTCCAATGGTGTGAAACTCCGATACGGGTATCTTTTTCATTCTCATTTTTCATCGTAAAGCCTTCCGTGAAAATAATTCATAAACAACTAAGATTCCTATATGTGTATCACTCGCTGTCATTAGAATAACTACCGCTTACTAAAGCCCACCAAGAGGCAATCCATTATTCTGGTATTAAAAAGATACCAAGTAATGTTGATTTTAAAATACTCCATAAAATATTGGACAACCAAGTCATCCCACACCAAAATTCAGTTATGATCCTCGGCTTGACGTTAATATGTAACTTCTCTTGGAATACGCATTTTGTCGAAATATCAACTATAGTCAATGAAATGATTTATTGGTTGAAATGCTGAATAGAAATTCGTTATTTTTCTATCCCAAAACAAGTTGTTTCTTCTGTCATGCTCCCGATTTTTAATGTTATAACATTATTTTAATTAAAAATAGACTTTATTTATGTGTTCGATGTATAATTGAACTTCGTAAATTTTATTACGTTTCGTCATATTCACGACAAGTACGTAGGTTCTTTCCGACGAAGCGTAGGAAATTCTTTCTCGGTGATTTATAAATTGCCTTTTTCGGTAATCCCATGTCAAAACCACCAAAAAAGACCGTTTTTTACCTTTGACCTCTTCGATTTTGACTTATTTCGTTTTCGTTTTGTTGGTAATGCTCTATTGGTTTGCGAAATATGCATCCCATGCCTTACGGGGGTATGAAAAATTGAGCTCGTAAATTGTTTGAGTTTTTTTTATATTATTGTAATTGCTCAAATGATGTGGTACTCAGTCACGCGCACGGGTGAAACTGGCTAGCACACCTGACCAGCAATTGGGAGATACGGTCATACGGTCGGAATCTCGGTCAAGTCAAATGATTTTTCCATGGCGAATTTCACCATCTTTTGTGTATATCCATAGAGTAAGTATATTATATTATATTATAAGCACCCGTGTAAATGACAGCGTACCACATCATTTGTGCAATCGCAATGATTGGAAAGATTGTCAAAGTTCGTGGTTCTGAAGCGAAAATGTTGGGTTTATTCTCAGTGACTGTGGCATATCATACACGATCTCGTCTCCTGTGCTACGATGTAGACAGGGGACGAGAAAAACTTGTTCGTATTCCCGCTGAAATTCGCCTTGAATGAAGGTGGTTTGGTGAGTAACTGGATAATAGATCTTACCGGCAATTGGGAGATTCGGGCTTGAATCCCGGTCAAGTCAGATGATTTTTTCATGGCGAATATCTCTCTCTTTTGCGTATATTTTTTAGCTGTCCTCGATATCTCCGGACGTGTGATACTTATGTCGCAGCACAAATGCTCAATTGAAAGTAAAAGCACGGAGCCCAATATCATGATTATTGAAATTATTATTGATGAACAAATTACGATTGACGAAAATTAGTTTAAAATATTGCAATTTTTATTTTGAAAATTTTCGACGTGTTTTTCTGCAAACGTGTATCACTTCAATCTTGCTATTTTTTATATTTGGTATATATATATATATATATATATGTATATAACATCTTAGCTATCCATCCTTCAAGTTGTATTGTGGTAATTTCTCTCTTAAGGGATAAATAACTTTTTATGTGCTCGCTTGTTCGCTTTTTACGTCGAAGTTTCGTGGCATAGGAGGGTTTATTTTGGCAAGCAAAAACACCACTCACGTAACATTATATTCTGGGGGCTGATGTTGAACTAATGACAAAGAATTAAAGAGTACCAAATCACAAAAATGCCGTTGTAGCGATGTCTCCATGTCGACGAATTGCAAAATTTGCTCTCGCGATTTGGATGTTGAACCGCTGGAAAACATGTCATTGTTAACCTTAGTATTTACACTTAGTTTATCCACGAACACATTTATCTCATCATACCGGGTCGATTTGCTTACATAATCAAAGCCTTGATTCATATATTTGACCGCAAAACAGTCATTGACCACGGTGACCTTCATTTTTAAAAAAATATTTTAACACGTCTCCGCATTCTTTGCTGGCGATAAAATATTACGCACACTCTATAATCATTAGATGTCCAGAACCGTTTCATCATAAAAGTTACATTTGATTAATAAATGATTACAATGAAGGATTAAAATAACACTAGTTATTCTTTTCGCCACACTCTGCTTCGACAATGACATTGCAGTCATAGCAGGAAATGGTGATGATATTCAAAGATCACTGAACTCAATTAACCATGTTCTTCAAGAATAGCGCATGCAAATAAATTAAAAGAACACCCAATATCCCAGTATGTGGAAGAGAGAAGCTGAATGCAGAAGTCACACTAAGAGAGAAATTGGAGCAAGTAGATTCCTTCACCTACCTCAGAAGTGCCATCATGTGGGACAAAAGAAGTGCAATGGGCATATCAAGTGTAGAATACTATAAGCTAAGTATATATTCATGATGAATATCCAATTACTTTGGTCACAAGAAAATAGTACTATGAATAACGTCCATGTGGTCCATGGCACTGTATGAATTGGATATAATGACCATTGGAAAAGCAGACCAGAAATGATTAGAAGCATTCAAATGTGGAGGAGGATGCCGAAGAATAATTGGACAGATACAACAAGAAATAAAGAATGAAACAGAAAAGTAGAAGAGGAAATAACCCTATGGAACATTATACAGAAATGATAAAACAATGGATTGGTCAAAAGCTGAGGCACGATGGGTTTGTGAATAGTATAATTGAGGGAGAAATAGAAGGAAAAGTCCCAAGTGGAAGGACAACGGAGAAGTAAACAGAACAAATAAAGAGGAAAGTGCATAGGAATAACGACCAGGGAGTAAGGGAACTAGATTTACGTAGGGAAGGATGGAGGGCTCCAGTCAACCAATCTTAGGGTTGAACGACAAATAAAGTAAAAACGAAATAGTTAATCCATGACTCAGTCAATGCATTATCAACTGCTTTACAAAATTATATCTCCTTTGTTTTGAATTGTTCATAGCATATGCATGAAACTAGTTATACTAGAATTCATAATACGGTAGAGGAAGTGGAATTCCACCACATGCGATGTTATGAAATTCAGTGCTTGCTGAAAGTCCACCCAGAAATAATGAATTTCCTTTTAAAAAGGGGTGAATAAAGAAAATAATATATTTGTGTTTATTTTTAACATGGACTGTTGAATTAATTTATACGTCAGTTTAATCTAAACATATTTTAAAATAAATATGTTAGTAAATTTTAAGAACATAAAAAACTGGGTTTTGTATTCATTCAGAAGTTTTTAAATGTTGTAAGCATTGGCTGTTAATCCGTAGACGCAATAGCACTCTTTTACTTTAACACACAAAACAGCTCCAATTTACAAAAAAAAACCTTTAACTCTCCCCCCCCCCCCCAACTTCCCATTCCCACCACCCTCCCTCCCTCCTCGCAACGAACGAAGTTGTGGCTACATCACTGGGTTAGCGCGTACAGTCGTCGTCGCGAAAGCTTATGGCGTTGCGCAGAGGACGATTTTGGGACTGGAACGGTCTATTTTATAAAACCCGGTTGCCGCGGGTGGAAGGGAGGCACCGGCGGGCTAATGTTTACGATTTTCGTTGCCAAATTTGAAAATTGTAATATGCCTTCAATGAATTTGAATGCCCCCAGCTATTCGGCGCAGTGGGTTAGGGCATAGACCTTGTCAAGGTCCATGGGTTAGGGCGCCTTTGCAGCTCCGCGCTGCGCGCACGCCAGGACTCGCGAGCCAATGAAAACCCGTCTTGAGAATTGATGACGTCATGTTGCCAGCTCGCTGGCGTGCTCGCCGGAATTCTGTTCTTGTTGGATTCTCTGCGTGGACGCTGCTGTAGACCGGGTGGTTTGAAACAACATGGAAAGTGAGGTAAGTAGTTTGATTTAAAAATGTTCTGTATTACCTCGACTAGGGTATAAGAATGCGGTTGGTTTGTATTATTGTGAGCTTCCGAATATCGATATTGTGAGGTTTTCCCTAAATTAACTATAATGTGTGCCATGCGTCTTTTTGTTTCCTTTGGGCGAAGTAGGTACCTTGTTAAATTTTAACGCCATGCCGGAGAAAATGTGCGCGATATTCGATGACTACTTTCAAGAATTTCCTATATTAACCATGTACGTTGGCATTTTCGTTTGCTTTGATCGAAGTAATTTAATTTAAAGGCCCTGCCGTTGCACGTGTGCGATACTCGATGACTCATCTCGTGTACTTCTCAGACTAGCCGCAATATCTTTTCATCTGAGCGAAATGATTAGTAATTTATACACTGGCACTCTTCAAAAATCTTCAACCTGTATATTAGCCCTCGAAATATTGGAAATAAGTAATGAGCCAGCACATACTTAGGAATGTTGTCAGATTAGATAATTCCAAATACTTCTACGCTCCACATAAGTATTCTTGCACATTTAATTGCGTGTGTAGTCTATTTAATTCCTTTGTGGGTATCGTTTACTACGCAAGTGTTCTCTCATATACATCTGTGACAGCTACTTTGAGAAGAGACATTGAAGAGTATACTTGTTGTAAATATGCTTAGAATATATCGAAATTTTCTTTCTACGTGCTATCATGGGCCTGCAGGAAAACGTGTTATTTAAATGCTAGAGGCGTGAATATCCTTTGAAAATCAAATCTTTGGTCGTCTAGGAAATATGCTATCGTTGATTTAAGTGAAAAATGTGAGTTTTTTAGACAAAGTAAAAACATGATATTCAGATAAATACGAAGCGAAGTAATTCTAAAAAGCAAAAAATTATACCATTTCACAAAACCCAATACGTAGCGTACCAAAGTGCCAGCACCTTTTTCAGACCTTTTGGAGCCCTGTGATCTTTTTAAAATAGCCTATGATTTTCCTTATGTCTTCAACTATTACTCTGCTAAATTGCAGCTTGATCAGAGTAAACTTGTAGATTTGTATATAAAACATACTCAGTCTATACCGCGGCACATTTTTACCCTGTGATTTTTCGGCTTTACCATCATCCACATCACCAGTGTCTACGTCCAATCTCAGTTATTTCTTTCATATCCCTTTCCTTCACCTTCTGTTCAAATTATAATATTTATTCGCCGTAAGGTGGTGTGTGAGTCAGTGAACGAATTATATACACACACACATATATATATATATATATATATATATATATATATATATATATATATATATATATATACAGTATGCCAAGAGGGTGGCCGATAAAAAATATACACACGGAAAAAAGAACACTTACACATAAAAATTTTCGATATTTCGGTGAAGTCTAGCTCCACCTTTCTCAAGGTTTAAGGTAGGAATGAAGAAAAGGAGAGAGATTGAGGTATGGGAGGGGCTTTCCCCTCCCATACCTCAATCTCTCTCCTTTTCTTCATTCCTACCTTAAACCTTGAGAAAGGTGGAGCTAGACTTCACCGAAATATCGAAAATTTTTATGTGTAAGTGTTCTTTTTTCCGTGTGTATATTTTTTATCGGCCACCCTCTTGGCATACTGTATATTTATCACCCGAGTGATTTTCCTGGAAGTTTTATATATATATATATATATATATATACTCAATCATTCGAAAAATGACGCTCAAAGGCGCGAATAAATTCATACATTCATAGGAAAATGGAAATGGATAGGTACACATAAAAGGATATATATATATATACATATACACACACACACACACAGGGAAAGTTTCGCCAATAGGCCACAACAAGAAAAAGTACACTGGTCAGGGGGTGGGGAAAGAAAAGTAAAAAGAGAAGAATTACTGGGAACGTTTCGGGCATATGCAAACCCTTCGTCAGCTTTCTTTCTTTTTTTCTTTTTCCCCAGCTGACGAAGGGCTTGCATACCCGAATCGTTCCCATTAAGTCATCTCTTTTTACTTTTCTTTCCCCACCCCCTGACCAGTGTACTTTATATATATATAATAACTATATATATATAATAACTATAATATATATATACATGTAATAACTATCCGCATTGCACTTAAGTAAAGTATAGCCATACATGATCAAGTGCCTTTCCTTTCAGTACAATTGTGGCCACTGCAGGGATACCGTGCCCCGTAACGACATCGGTGGACACCCCTGCTTTGTACAGTCTTCCCATGTCCAAGAGTGGCAGGGAAGAGTGTACCGAATGGGAGAAAGTAAGTTTTTGGAGCAAAAACACGTGCTAACCTCCTTTCAACAGTGTCGGTTTAGTAGTGATCATTGTCCTATTTGGCTTGTGGTATGCAATCTTAAAAAATACTTTAACTTGCAGTGTTTGAAACTTGTGCTGACGGTTTGTTTCTTTTTTTTAATTCAAGTCTTTTGTTTCAGCCCCTGTCTCAGCCACTGTACCTCCTGAGGCTACACTTGTAGAACCAGGTAAGTTAATATAATGATAGGTATTAATTTTAAGTTCATAGTTGGAGTTTATGTCCTTCACAACAAATTACAGGTAAAGATTTCATAATTTCTCTGTGATAGACTTATTGCCAGAGATGGCCCGCCAAATCCACATTGGGTTCCCTGGTCGCACGCAGTCTCCACCTCGTCGGGCGAGCTAATTCGGTGTACAAAGTTAGGGTAGTGCACTGGTCGTCCTTTGATGAATATCTTGGCACATTCACAGAAAATGAGCCAGTTTGTCATTAGTGAGGGGAAAATAGTCGTCGAAACCTATGTTTCATCAACCATGCTCATTTATTTCTATTTATCTCAACATTTATTTCTTCTACGGTTTCAGAATTATTTCCATTACTTGTCCACTGGCCATTCAGGTCATACTGTGTACACGATGAAGGGAAGTGCCTTGCCCCTCGCATCGCCTGCCTGCCTAACAGTTTCATGGTATTCCTTACACATTGAACTTTCTTCTCAGTCTTAGCTACTCAATATTATAATTCCAGGTTAGAGGTTTTAAAATTATCCTTTAAATGCCTTTTGTTCTGTATTAATATGTTACTATATGCATTTTGTACTTTCAACATTTATTTAAAAAATTATATTTATAGAACTGATTTTTGTTTTCTTTCGAAATGCTTTTATAGTACCTGCATCTCAAATATAGATATGCATTTTATTACGTGTTGTGCCATCATTAAAACAAAAAATCGTAGAAATTGCTGTACACTTTGTATCAGGGAGAGATTTTGTGAGGGAATTTCGTGGAAATGTCAGGGAATTTCTAAGTTAAAACTTTGTGGTCACCCTGATATATTTTTGACTGTGCATTTACAAAGCCCTAGATGGTACGTATGGACTGATTAAAAATTATGACTCAACCATTTCCCTTTTCAGCTTTTTCACTGAATAACCTTCCCTTCCTATGACATTGCTAATGACAAGTCAAAGGGTCTAAAGGTCTGCCTACTGGTACTGTCTTTTTACAGGAAGAATTCCAGAGACTGAGCTGCCTACAAAATTCTAGACGCTCCGGGACAGATATGTCAGGGAGAAAAATGTGTACGTGCCGAGTGGTTCGGCAGCAGCCAAGAGGAAGAAGTGGGCACACATGGACTCCCTGGCATATCTGAATGGATGCATAAAATATAAGAAGTAAGCATATTAGCAAGCATAATGCTTCCCACCAAATTCCTCTGCTTTCATCTATCTAAATCAGAACTTAGTATTGTCAGTGTGCATGTAGATATATTTCTAAAAACAATGTTTGTGTGTACAGGACGGCGAGCAGCATGGATTCTGTAGAAAAACAAACTCCAACGATGGCAGTTGCTGTACCCACGCCATCTCCCAAAAGGCGTAAGTCAGACAAATAAGTTAAATCTTTTCCTTGGCTATCATCATACCCTCCATGCTTTATTTGAATAATTGATCCTGGACCACTTTTACTTCCTAAAACTGGCAACCTGCTCCATGCTCCGCGACGAGTCGAATTGTCCAATACGGCTCGGAATTACATTTTTACGCTGAGACGCTATGTTGGCCATTCTGCCTACCACGCGCTCACTTTCCCCTCGGTTCCTTTCCTTTACCCCTCCCACACATTTCACCCCCTCTGTTCGGCGCATCTAAAGGCCATAAACTCTTGCGAGGACTGTACCTATTTCCTTGGTTTTCGTTACCACTCCAACGGCAACATTAGAGAGCCACGTCAAATCGTAGGAATCGCGAGTTTCCGTCGAGTCGCTAGCGCCTCTTCGGCCGGCTTCACTTTTTCACCCCCTCTGTCTGGCTCGCCTACCCAGCGCAGCCTGTTGGGCTACGCAGCTGGAGCTCGTTTATCGACAATCGAATGTCTCAATGCATTGGTCTGTTTGTGTCGTGGTCATTAATGGTGCGTGGGAAAAGTGCTATTTTGCAACTCGCATAATCAGAATCGGGGAACCTAACCGCCTTGTTCCGGAGCGACTTGCGTTCCCAATGAGACACTCTGCTCCGGACGGGAGCGAATTCAAGCGGGACAACCCAGTCACCGATGTCTCATCCCAACATACGCTGGCACTTGCGCTGAGAATGGGCTGCAAACATATGCTGTGAGAGCATTCTGAACGTGTGCCGAGAATGTGCAGTCGAGCATCTGTTTTACGAGAACAGTATGAGGATGTGCTGAGCATTAACTTCCGAGCACAGGCTATGAGAACATTCGGAGGATGTGCTGACTACTTGCTTCCGAGCATATATGTCACGAGAGCATATTCAGAGAATGTGCTTCGGAGCATAATTCACAGTAGAAGAGAATTTTGGAGACATATTGAGGAACAAAAAAGTCACTTATTTATAACAACGACAATGACCACTGTGTTTCAATCCACAGAGTTTCACTGGTATTACTTTTTTCAACGCTACAGCTTCATTATCAAGTAGGTAGTACCTTAAGGTACATCAGGTATCAGGACGCCGTCGCGTTGAAACTGGTAGTACCGGGAAAAACCCTGTAGATTGAAACAAAGTTGTAATTGTCTTTATTCATAATGGACTTCCACAAGGTTACGTCTGAAAGGATTGAATACTTATTTCTATTTCAAGTTCTTGCGTTGCTTGTCCCCTTCTAACTGTTCTACGCAGGACCCTTCAACTACTGATATCAAGTTAAAATTTTACTGCAAGGACTTAGAACTAAACGTGCTTACTACATAGAAATTTAACAACACTACTGTTGGTATGTAAGCCTGAAGGATTTCCAGTTCGGAGCGGAATGTTTGCAACTAACCGACCGGTGCGAATTGGGGTGTTTGAGACCATAGCAACCCCAGCAAAGCAAGTGCCAGTGGTTAGCCAAATGCGAAATCGGAGCAGACATGCTAGTCGAATGCTACCGGGTATTTAGACATGAAATTCCTCGTTAAGTAAACCTTTTGAAATCACATTTCCTGGATCACTTATAGGCCTGGATCATAATATTCTGGTGTTTTTCATACGATTCTTCCCCTCAGTTTAACAGGAATTCATTATCACGTGAAATATTTCTGTAATCATCAAGACGATGTGTTCCGGCATCCCTGTCAATCCCGATAAATATGCATAGCTACAGATGTTTACCAAAAATAAATAATCATGGAAATTCAACAAACCTCAACACTTATAGTACATATAGAACAAGGAGGTGTTGCCGTA
The DNA here is from genome assembly GCA_963573305.1 of Pyrrhosoma nymphula. Lineage (NCBI taxonomy): Eukaryota > Metazoa > Arthropoda > Insecta > Odonata > Coenagrionidae > Pyrrhosoma > Pyrrhosoma nymphula. The sequence goes on along the minus strand of OY754332.1, from coordinate 75,765,638 downwards.
AAAGGATAGAAAGTGTCCTTTTCTATGCCATAAATGACAATAGCACATACCTCTCGCTTTTTTTCTGATTCATGCTAGAGTTAAATATTCATTTAAATATTGCCTCCATTGATTACGGCCATCTAGTTGGAAAAATGTTTGAGTTTCTACAGTACCCAGCTGATTTTGAAAGTCAGCCCTGCATTTTTCAAACTCTGCATGCTTATATTTATCAGTCGGCCTGGAGTTTTTCTGTTAGCCACCAATAAATTGAGGCAACCGTATCTCATTGGGACCAATATATATATATGTCACTCCCCGACTCATGTAATTTACAAAAACGCTCTTGTCCCTACTGAATCGATCCGAATTTGCTCGGAATGGAGAAAGGGTTGACGTCAAATGCCATGTATCAACCTGCTGGCGTTGGTAAGGTTGCTTCTGAGGTCACTCCTCTCTCCATTCTCTACAACTTGCCTTCCCCTTCACAGTATCATGCTCATTTCAGGCATAGATGGCGCACTGCCAGGCTCAAATAAATTAAAGAGATCACCAAAGATTAAAGTTGGAATTGATAAAAATATTACAAGAAAAATGTTATCACTCAGTCAGTGTATTAGTGATAATGGTGACAGACTTTGATAAATTTACTATGATGAAACCTACGCAAATGCACTTGTTAATTGGTGAATCGGGCAGTATTACTATTATCATTATCTATTTAAGGCTTAAACCACCATTTCTAATTCTCATATTCACCCATGTATTTTTCAAACGAGTAACTTGTGCTGATGTTGATTGTATATTTTCAGGGAGATCAAGTGTGGAAAGTATCCTGGAGGAGCTCGGGACTAATAGGGAGCAGAGGGAAGGGCTACACAGGGATGGGATGGTCCGGCAGGATCACCTCCTTTGCATATTACAAAAATTAATAAAAGTAATAATATCAATGAAAGCATGTGTGTTTTTAGTTTCTGCGAGCCTTCCCTTATTCCTATATGCTTCCTTTACCTCTATCTACATTTTCCATGGCAACATTATTCCAAGTCGCATGCTGTATCATTGCTAAGTCCTACATGGTGCAGCAGCAGTGATCCTGTGCTTTGGAAAAAGTTTCTTCGTGGCACACCAAGAAAACTGGTTAATTGCAATTGCAAGTTCAATCCATAGACAACGATGTACTCCGCGGTTGTACGCAGGTAAAGGGTAATGATGCAATGCGTACACATTTTGCCGACTGCTGCTCTAGCCTACTGATTCTGATACTGATTCCTATCACCTCCCCATCCTAAGTACCTACATTGCTTCCTCTTTCATTATGCCCACTATCTACTTACTCGATACTAAATATTTGGAAAAGGTATCGAAAAGTAAAACCTCGGAAGATATGTTCCTTTCCAACAATTTGTGCTATTTTTCTTCATGATGCTGGTTGAGATTTAAGGGTTGTACTTCACTTGAGCACTTTAACTTAGCGGTGAATCAGTTTATCTTTTTATGGCCTCTTGAGAGTATTTTCCCTGGCGTTATCTCTTAAATTAAGTGTGGGTACAATAACGATGCGAATGGGAAGAGCTGTGATGTTTATACAAACTTAGACTGCATTCACACACTCGCTTCATTTTCGCTAATAATTTGAGATTCTCAGGTGGAAAAATGTTTGGTGAAATGTTAAAAACGGAGTTAGTCAGTAATGGGTTGATTTTTCTCCAACAGACTACTTTGAAATTCACCTTTGCTAAATTACCTTAGAGCACCCTGCTGCCTACTCAAATTGATAATTTTTCAATATATTTCTGAAGCTGTATTTGTGACACCTGGAATTCAGTTCCTTGCCGACATTACACAATGCTAACTCTACCATGGCTACGCATAAATGAAAAAGGAGGTAGAAAAAGCAAACCTTTGCCAGATATGTAGTTACCTTTCATATTTGCACTACTTACTGCTTACAACGAAGCATTTTGCGAGCAAACAGTGGGAAATAAATCATCAAGTTAAAACAGCCTTATAATAGTACTGACATGTTTAGGCACACATCGTTGGTTGTATTTCTATACCAGTTATGAAATATGGTATAAAATTCCTATTGAATGAATGAATTTAATCCAATTGAATGATAGATTTTACTTCAGCTGATATTTTTATGATTTTGGTTTGAAAATATTTCTCATTTTACTTATGGCACACACTGGCTAACGATGAAGAGAATTACGACATCTTGTTTATAATGCCTAACCTCAGGAAAAAATTACCGAGCCATGGATGAAAACTAATCCTCCTCATCTGCACGTAGGGGCAGCCAAGGGGAATTAACCAAAATTGGCCATATTTCTGGCAAAAGCACCCATACTTCTGAAACCACACCACTTGGGAGACTAAATTTTGAATCGGCTCCTCTTATTGACAGAGGTATGTCTAGGTTAATTTTTTGCCAGCATATCAAGAGTGGCCGAGAAGTTTCATAAACATGCAGTGCTGTAAAGTGACTGCTGAGAAATAAGTAATACGAAGTTATTTACAATATTTAATGAAATAGTGACCAATAACAAATTGTAAAAATCTGTTCATTTTTATAATCCTACAGGAGAGCACATTACACAATACACTAACAAACAAGTATAGATTATACTTGCATGTAAATATTCCCATTTCCAAAATTTGACGTTCCAAATTCAATAGCACCCTTCTTTTAATAGTAAACTTTAAAAGCATGTCGCCAATTTTAAATACACCACTGATTAGTGATGATAGTCATCGTCAATGCTTTGGTAGTCAATGTTTTAGGAGGATGTACAAAGGATGCATTCAACTAAGTCATAAATACTAGATCCTATAGCATACGAGTTGCAAACTGGTTCCATATCAATTACTACATCAAACGAGGAACTAACAGGTAAGAAATTGTCTTAGATAGGAGGACATAATATTTGACATAAGTATAAACTATCAAAAATAAAAGGAGTGTCAACAAGTCTGTCAACAATTGTTATCACCGACAATGACTGCTGCTGTTAAGTAATTTCTGTGAACATGTACATCAAGTTTTGAAAGTCCCACAACTTTACCCAAACCAAAAAACGTTTTATGGTGCCAAGGCAGCTGACTTATCTCTCCAGTGAATGAGATACGATAATCATTCCTAAAAAAGTCGCGGTTGTTATACCTGCCAGCATGTACGGTAAATTTAGGTCAGTAAACGAGTGGCCACCCTGAACTTATCCTGGATCGACAGTCCCAGACGCCTATGTTAGGAACCAAGTGATAAGTGGTATATGAATTCTTACGTAAGGAGTTACATTCACGTTTTTCAACGACGTTATTTTAACGTTATCCCCAAATGGTTTCGTCCAAGCGTGAAGAAAACATTCCGATGGTTCGACATTGTAACGTATTTCAAACCTCGTTGGATCGAACGTTATGATAACGTTTTTCTAACGTTATTTTGCTGGTACTCTTTAGTGGAAGAACGGAGGATAAAGAAGTTCTTGGCCGGTTGGTGGGAATCCAGCCGAATAGTTTCAACATGAGATGCGACATTGCTTTAAGGATTCCGACATTATTAAATGCGCTACCTTATTTGCTCTACCACAAATGTATTTAACCGTATGGATGAAATCAATCTGATTGTGAGATATGAAGGATCCAAAATTCTCTTAAAGAGTAGGTAAAAATCTCTAACTGATTCACTGGTTAGTCTCAGGTCGACTTCGTACGAATGCAAGCTTGTTCCTCTCATGTGTAGCTCTATTCAGCAGATACAATTCGCCCGTTTGTATGATTTTTCTGCTTCAGCGTTATTTTGGTTTTGCAAATAATATTACACTGTAAGGTTGGTATGTGAACTGAGAACTACATCTACAGTTTATTTTTTTCGTAATAAAAAATAAAAATATATTTATATTTTAAAAAGGGAATGGGAATGCTTACATATTCACATTGGAGATTGAATAAATGCAAAGGCTCTCAAGATGGCGATTTATTAATCATTGTGGAGATACTATGCGCCCTTAAGTGTTGCACAAGCAAAGGTGGAAGAAGCTCAAATGTGCACAACGAAGGGTTATTTAAAATTAACTGCTGTTGTGGTTACCTATTGTCCTTCTATTAGCCTTAATTTTTAAGCTTAGACAATGTAAAGTTTGGACGTTAAATCATCTTTAAGGATGATCATCGGATCATTTTCTAGGGTACCAAAATATGACTTTGGTGCGGATGAAATCCCAAAAGTTCTTGTCCCAAATGCGTAAAGAAAAATATTAAGATGAAGAAACTCTCAGCTCCATGATGAGCTCCAAAAGTGGGATACAAAAAAACTCAATCGGGACGTAAAGATTTCACCACGTATTTGACATTATTATAAACCTGTCAGAGGGATCCTGATGACATGCAGAAAGAAAGAATGGAGTCAGCAGTAGGCAACCATTTGAAATGCAATATTTCAGCCCTGAGTCTTGCAAATTTCGCTAAATATTTACCTTAATTTTTTGCTTGGCATATTTTGAGTGAGTATTTTTGGCCAGACAGGTTAATGCTTTCGATGCACGGAATCCTTGCTTCATATTTATTGGATTTAGCAACGTTTTGATGCCCGACTCGTGCATCGTCATCAGGGGTGTTGAGTGTTGTTCTCGTCAGGTGGTCATCTTTATATACTACTCTCGCCGGGTTCAAGTTCCTCGGAAGGCGGGAATCTGATTGTCTTTTTCCCTCATTTTTTCCTTGATGTTCCTCAATACCCGTTTCCAGGTGTTGCACAGTTGTAAACCTGTGAACTCATCCTGATGAAGTTCCTGTCTTCCAACGGCGATAGGCGAGAGGCGATCGAAATGTCGGCCATAATGGAGAGTCTAACCCGGTTGGAAACCCGAGAAGAATTCATTCATTACGAACTGCAATTTTTTTTTCGGAAATGGAGAGGCTCCACATAGTGTTTCCTGAAGTTATTACTAATGTATTTACACTAATTCAGTAATATTCATGGCCTTTGTGTCACGGTTCTCCGCCAAGATGTACAACGCCAATTTTCCACGTTTCATAACTTACAGTAACAATGGGAAAAATAAGGCGATAAAACGCTAGGGAAGCAAAACATTAAAAAGCCGCTAAACACAAATAATGTGTCGAACTTCATATAAGGATATCATTCGATGCTAGGGTCATAGGTTGAGTTCATATTTACGGTTTTGGCAGTTTTTATCGGCTTTCACTATGACGTTTCCATTCGTCAATTTTTGAGGAAAAGAAGAAATCATAAAAATTCATGTATCCTCTAAAAATCTCACATAGTTAATTTATTCCTAGTTTAGTTGTGAGCTTACTTGAAATCTGCCGTCAATGTTTCGAATTAGTTCCCCGCTACATGAATGTATTTATTGCTTTGATTTTGGTGATTTATCACTTGAATTCTTACATAATGCAGTAGTAATCTAAGTTGTGAATATAATTTCTCCATTGACCATTTTACCTTTCCTACTACGGTTAACCCACCATCGTGACGTGACCACCATCTTTTGCGAAAGCTATTCCGGGCTTTCCGGGCATTCCGGGCTCAGTATTAAGTACGAGGCGAGCTCTGTCCTGACAAATTTAACCACCCAGTGAAGGAACTATCACTATTGTCCTCCCCAAAGATTTCTTAAGACTTCCCGTCTTATCAGCTGCACGAATTCCTCAGGGATGTTTCACCGGTGCAGCCTTGAGCCGAGGCGAATTTGTGCCTCTGCCTCTTTTCTTCCTGTTCTTCCTCCTTCCTCCACCCGCTCATCCCGTCAACCAGTGCGTTGTCCCTTTACCCTTTCGAACATGTCAATCGCCTGCGAAAACCGTATACTTCTACCGAAGCGGCATTAAGTGGCGTATCTTTTAATGGTGATCTTGTTGCCTCAGGTTGTCTACTTAGCATGGAAAATTGGGCGGAAAATTTAAGACTACCACTTAAAAGTGGTGACAGCAATGCGCCATTTCGCTCTCGATCTTTCGCTGAAAAAGCTATGAACGCTCAGCATATGCTTCAAAATATCGCACGCAATGTGTATCGGGTCCGACTTGTCGCTCAGAAAGATGGTGGCCAAGGTATTTGGGTAAATCCCCTCTCTGCCTTATTCCCGAGAGCAAGGAAACTTCTACAACACACGAATTCCAGATGAATAGTTGCCCCGCTTAGAGAAAAAACACGCATTCCATTTAAGGTCTCTAGCTGACGTTGGAATACCCTGTGATGGGATAAAAATGACAAAAACTAATATGGAAGGGGGTCAAACCATCAGAAAGAAATCCCATGCATATAACATATTTCGACCGTTCTCTGCTTGCTTACTCCCTTCTAACTGTCGCTAAATGCATTTTCTGACATTAATGGAGCATTATTTTGATAATAATTCATCGAATAGAAGAATATGATGTAATCTTCTGGGTATGTTTGAGACAGACTATATCTCCATATACTTTCAGCATATAATGTTCAAGCCAACGTATTTCGGCGGAAACGTTCACCACTATAATTTTAAGGAAAGAGACTAGTTTCTTGAATTCTTTAACGTTTTATTTTAGTGTTATCACTTCACACAGCATGATTTTTTTTTCCCAATGAATTTATTTCCCTAACTAATTAACGTTAATATCTTAAACGGGGTATTGCAGGAGGAGAGTGCAGGCAAAAAATTCCAGCTAACACATGCACTTACTGCCGTTCCGGTAGAATGAAAAACAAAAGAGTTATTCAAATGTTTACTAATTAAAAATCATTTGTTTACTTTTTTGCGACTTTAAACTGCTTATATATGAAAAATTTATCGTTTTTATTCTCTAATCAATATTTGTTAATAAAGGCTTCAATACCCATTAATTGAAAATGCCGTATAACAGCTCAAACAATGGAGATTTTTATTGCAAAATGAGCCTCGTAGGATAACCAATTACAATTGTGCAAAAAGTATTAAATATCTCGAGCTAAAATTTAGCCCAATTATTTGTCACTATTAGAAGCATGCTTTACAGAATTGGGAATTCATTTAAATACACTAATTATGCTTAATTTACAATGTTAAAATTAGCCATTTTTCAATTGTTTATGCAATAGATCGATCAATTCTCCGTATGGCTTATTTTAGGTTTTCTTCATATCTAAAAATGTTATCCATAAAAAATGCCATTTCTTTCCCAACAGCCACTGATGTTTCCCCTAAATCCACGTTTTTGTGCTTATTTCCTAAATAAAAATTTTTCCACGCAAAACTCTTTGACTATATGCTACACACGTATTATTCAAATCGCAATGAGCCATTTTCAACTTATAAAACTCATATCACTTTTTAATTAGGAGAAAATATTGAATATTCTGGCCTAAATCTACATTTTAGAGCAATTCAGTTCCACATTCATGAGCGTGTAGTGTAGCCGATATGCTTTGACTTTGGCACTTCGACAAGACTTTTTTTTTTATTATATAATAAGAGACTTCTCTTCCCTTCGCAGGTTAGGAACCGCTGCACAGTGGGCCCAAATCGAAAATCGCCGGACAAAAGTCCAAAATTGCTTTTTTTGAGATATCGACTTGCAACTTGGCGTATATACACACAAATGATTGTTGATTATGAAATGGTAAAAAATTTCTCATAGGTCTTACCCGTTACTTAGATACAGAGGCTCAAACACGACCAAATTTCCAAAAAAGCGCCCGCTCTCATTTTTCTTCGAAAATCTTAAAAGTTGAGCAGATATAGGAGTAATGAAAGGATTTTTATGAAATAAAAAGCATTACTATTTGTAAACAGGGTACTTCACCTATACTATGCATAACTTTCGGACATATTTGCCCATATTTGAGTGCTTCTACGTCACAAAATGGCGGACCCTTTTTTTAGGCAACATTTGACATAAAATAGACAATATACTCCTTATTCGGAAAATGGTCTCTGGGATACTTCATCAGAGTATAAATTAAACATATTTCTAGATTATTCCGTAAAAATATTCGAAAAAAGTTTGCGACGCCGAGAATAAACTCGATTTTTCGATCGCGCGTCGCGGCCCGGCTCCGCGCAGCGGGACCTGGAAATACAGTGTTCCCCGTTGGATTGTTCAAGTTGTGTGGACATTAACTCCTCGAATTCAACTTTTTCAGGCTATGTATGTTGTCACTGATATCTAAAGATTCAAAACTGAAGATTTTGCGAGGATATTGAATCGAGAGAATGGATCAGTGCACGCGTAACTGCGACACATTGTTTTTCTTTGGATAATTTTCGGAATCATGCTGCAAATCATGAACGTCTTTCAACTCTTGAGAAAGAATGCGGGTTCTCGGGGTGCCATGCAAGTTTTCCATAACAAAGCAACATTTGGGATTCCCTTCTTTCCCTTCACCCTCCCCTCCCCCACCCCGAACAACACCCTCCGCCTTTACTCCCCGAGGAGGGTGGCGCGAAAAGGAAAGTTTGATGACAATGTGCAGCCTTTAAAAAAACATACCTGTTTGGCAAATTACAACTTGTTGTCACTCTTCGTCATCTGATTCTTTGAGGCGGCAGAAATAACATTAGTAGTTTCTCTCCTACAAATAATTGGAACTGATATTCTAAAAAAATCAATATATTATTTTAAGGAGTTACCTAAAGGGAATCATTCTCCCAATATCATTCTTTATAGCTTCTTACAATGAAATTAATGCTTTAGTTTAAAATCAGCATGATTTCATGAGTTTTTACAAAAAGCTCTGCAATGTAATATCTTTGTGCGCAATGTAATATCTTTGTAATTAGTGACATACTAGATCATTATGTTTGAGGGATGGATTAATTTAAGCTTGAGTCTCCAGTGGCTTTGCATTTTTATTTTGCAATATTGAGCACACAATGTAATTATATGAATTTACAATGCTCTCGACGAAAAGTAAGGGAATATACATAGATGAAAACACAATTAGATTCATCGATAATATATTAAACAAAACTGGAAAACTGATATTGTTCTATATCGAATTCGCTGCGCCAAATCTTACGCAGAATATGGCAAAAAAAAAGAGAATGTATTTTGAAAATAGGATGGCAATTAATGAGAATGGCTTGGATTCGTTTTGATGCCACCAGTAGGTACCTTCAAATATCAATTCAATAACATAAATGAAATTCCATTACTTGTAAGATACTGAAAAGAAAACAAATATCATTTTCTCAAATGATTTTCACTCTCAGAGCATCCTAAGTTTTAACGGTTTTAACTCACCCAGTCATCTTCAGGTAGTTGACAAATTTCTGAAAGCACACACCATGAATATATTTACGAATGGGTAAGAAGGTTTAGAAACAGCTAGAGACGATGGGTTTGTCGCACGTGTACCAACGCGCTCCATAAGAGAGACAGATGAATGTGAGAGGAGGTCTGTTTGAGGCAATGAACGGTAAAAACTCAAGCAGGGAATACCCGGAGAAAATGAAAGGAGAGGAAGTTGGGTCGGCGGGAGGGATTCTTATGAGGGATCAGCAAGGGTGGGTAAGGGAGCGGTTTAGCAAAGGGTGGTGGGTAGCGGGCTCCTTACAATACGATCGCCTTATCACTATTCTTTCCTTAACCACGTTAACCCATCCCCGCGAATCCGTCACTACAACACAGTTGACCCAACTTCCTTTGCCGATTGTTCGTTTCAAGCTAAATTCTTATTCCTCGGACGAATCGTAATTACTACTCATACTCATACTCGCTGTTTGATTCTATTGCTTCTTCTTTGTCTTCTATTAGTATTAGTTCCCGTAATTCCTTTGGAAGCCTCCTATGAGCCTTCGCAGTCAAAGTAATGGTGGAAGAAAGCAATGGATCGGACGTGATCAAAAGTCTTTTGAATAGGTACTCATTGGTGGCCATCCTGGAGTGTTTCCGCGTGAATCTTCCTCGGAATATCCTGGCGTCCTTATTACGAGCCTCCATCGCCTCCTCGGAAAGCTGGCTGAATTAGCCCTGATAATAGAAGTATATTACTCAACAAGTAAACTCACTGTTGATTTGTTGAGTGTAATACGTGGCATTGGCCATATGTAGCTATCTCTGAGCATATAAGCGGATTTAAAACATTACCTGTTACATAAGCTACCAGTTTAGGAGAATCAAAAAAAGTCTAGCTGTATTTCCATCATTCGTATTTCCTGTTCCAGGCCAGAGCACATCTACGATTAAACCCATCCTTTCTCTGAAAGTCTTCTGTATTATAGCCTTTATCATGGACAGCTTTTTTTAAAGAGAACCACGAGCCTAGAAAGGAATTTAATTATAATTTAGCGATTTATTTTTCAGAATAATTTGAATTGAAGCAATTAAAAGTTCCACCTGGAGCTTTGATGTATTCTTACCCGTCATTGCTTAAACCCCAGTCGATACGAAATACGCAAAAGACACTAAAAAAACGAATGTAGCAATGCAGCGTCGATAAACCATAAGCATATTTTTCTACATCTGCCGGTCAATTTTTCATGGCTGTTATGTTATTCATTTCGGAAATTTTTGCTATGCAGATGTAACACCTATATTCTTTTTCTGGCCTTCCCAATGTGCCTGATAAAGTAAATTTTCAATAATAAAGGTAAAAGAGTAAAAATAATGTCGTTAAATGAATACATTAGAGATTTGTAGAAAAATACATAGCAGTCGCCGTAGAAGTACTTGGTAAATAATGACGCACGTTATCAGGCAAAATGATTGACTCATTGAGCCAAACATTAAGATGCAGCAAATATCGCTCGTTATTCCGGGAAATCTATTCCCACTTTATCATGTCATTTTCATTTCATTCAAGTATTCTACCAGCTGATTGGTAGGTTCTTGGACAGTCCCCATTTTGTATCCCAACCTAATAGAAATTGTCTCGCATTCCCTCCTAAGGATGGCCCGTTATTAGATCTCTCTTCAATTCTTCATATCTTCTACCTCCTCTTATTTCGTCCAGAATTCCTATCCTCTTCCTTCCTCTCCCACGCTTCCCCAGTGTTCTCCCCTCTATCACTCTCTTCAACATGCCCTCTCCTCTCAAAACCTCCTCCATCCATCTCTTCTGCCTTCTCCGAACCTCTGCCACAAGCTTCCTCTCCTCTCCGACCATATCCAATACCTCCTCGTTCGTCTTTCTCGCCATCCAGCTAACCTTATCCATCCTTCTCCAAACCCACATCTCAAACGCCTCAAGCCTACGCACATCCTCCCTCCGCAATGACCAAGTTTCCGACCCATATAGCGCCACGCTCCATATTAAAGTTTTCACCAGCCTCTTCTTTACGTCTCTTCTCAGACCCCCCCTCATCAATTCCCTTCTCTTCGAAAATGCTTCTTTAGCTAGCGAAATTCTGCATCTGATGTCCTTACCACTAAACCCATTCGCCTCCAAAATACTACCCAGATACGTAAACTGCTCGACCTGCTCTATCTTCTGCCCTCCCACCCTTATATTCAGCCCCGCCTTCTTACTTCTAGAAAATCTCATTACTTTCGTTTTCTTGTGATTGATCTTCATCCCATACTTTTCGCACTGCACCTCTAATGCATTCACCATTGACTGTAACCCCTTGGCCGACTGACTAACCAATGCTTGATCATCTGCAAATCTCACTGATTTTATCAGCTCCCCTCCTACCTTTATTCCTACATCCTCCTCCCCCCAAGCCTCCCTTACCATTTCTTCTGAATACACATTAAAAAGCAACGGCGATAGTGGGCACCCTTGCCTCACTCCCCGTCCTATCGTGGCCCATCCCGATTCTCCATTGGCTACCCTAACCTGCGCAGTCTGATTCATATACAAATTTCGAATCTGACGCCTGTCCCTCCAATCGACCCCTAATTTATTCAACACTCCCATTAATTTCGTCCATTCCACCCGATCAAACGCCTTCTCGAAATCTACGAAGCATGCAAAAATATCCTGTCCATACTCTAGGTTTCTTTCTACTAGAGTCCTCATCACCGCTATAGCGTCTCGCGTTCCCGTCCCTCTCCTAAATCCGAACTGGTCGTCACCCAGGTATTCATTCGCCTTCTTCTCTAGCCTTCTGTTTAGAATCCTAAGAACTACTTTGGCCGCGTGGGATATTAAGCTTATTGTCCTATAGTCTTCGCAAGTTTTTGCCTTACTCTTCTTCGGTATAGGAATTAGTACAGTCTTCGTGAAGTCTTCCGGCCACACTCCATCCTCATAAATCCTACGAATTAGCGCAAAAAGTTTTCCTCTTCCGTTCTTCCCCATGCTCTTTAAAAACTCTGCAGGTATGTCATCTATTCCCACCGCCTTATTCCTTTTCATGTCTCGTAGAGCTCTTTCAATTTCGCTATCTAGGATACTTGGTCCGATGCCATCTCTGTCGATATCGTCTTCCCTTTCTATATCTAACCTATTGGGCCTTATTTCTTTACCATACAGCTCTTCAACATACTCCTTCCACCTCTCCTGGATCTCTCTCGGTTCTACGATTACCTTTCCCGTATTGTCTGTTATCTTTGTAATTCCCCTTCCCTTATTACCACCCGTCAGTTCCTTTACTTTCCTATATAATGCATCTGCTCTTCCCTCTTTTTGGTATTTCTCTAACGCGTCGATCTGTTCTCTCCACCACGCCTCTCTTGCTTTCTTTGTTTCTCTTCTAAGCCTGTTATTAAATTCTCGGTATTTTCTCTTACCTAGCTCTGAGTTTACACTCTTCCATTTCCTTCTCTCCTCCATCTCCCTGATCATCTCCTTCGTGATCCACGGTTTTCTAATTTTAGTTGCACTCACTACGCCTACCGTTGCTTTCGCTGCTTCTATAATTCCATTTTTCAAACTTCCCCATTCATCTTCCACTGCTCTAACTCCATGATCCTCACCCATTATCTCATCCACCTTCTCCCGAAACTTCTTCTTCATTGCCCCAGTTAATGCCTCCGTATTCCACTTACGTACCCTCCTTCCCATTCTTATCTTTTTCAGTTTTACCCGACATTTCATGACTAATAAGTTGTGGTCTGTGTCTGCATCAGCTCCTGGATAAGTATGCGAGTTTTTAGCACTATTCCTGTATCTGTGACGTACCATTATATAATCTATCTGGAACCTGTCTGTGTCTCCCGGCTTCTTCCAAGTGTACCTACGTCGAGGATGATGTCTGAACCATGTATTTGTAATTACTAGGTTATTTCTGCGGCAAAACTCCACAGCTTTCTCGCCCCGGTCATTTCTTCTTCCTAGCCCGTAATCGCCCACCTCCCGCCCATCTCTTCCTTCACCCACCACCGCGTTTCAATCCCCCATTACTACCAGGTGCTTACTTCCTGGTATCCTACCAATTATTTCCTCTAGCTGATCGTACACCCCATCTACCTCCTCCTCTTTATGATTAGAGGTAGGCATATAAACCTGGATTATAACTAAATTCGTTGGTTCTGCTTTTAGTTCCACGACTATTATCCTATCACTCACCTGTTCTGCATACACTACTTTTCTACCAAGTTTCCTGTTCATTACGAAAGAAACCCCGCGCTGACTTTCATTCCCTCCACTATAAATTACTCTATAGTCGCCGCTCCAGTAATCCCCGTCATCCTTCCATCTTACTTCACCCAGACCCATGATGTCTACACCCACCCTCTCCATTTCTTGCTTTATATTCTCTAGCTTCCCCGCCCTCAGCATAGTCCTGACATTCCACGTGCCTATTCTAATAGTTTCGTTCCTCTTCTTTATCTTCTTTTCCTCTGCTGCTGCTGCTTCGTCTGAGCAAGGATTTCGTGTGATGACGACCGCAGGGGCCTTGCTCCCACCGCTGCCGGGCACGACACCCGGCCCTCTTGGCCGAGTCCCGTAGTTGCCAGGATTCATTATCAATTGAGAACTGTCCATAATTTCAAGGTTTTTGTTTTAATTGAGGTAGTATTCCTTGGCCTTACTCAATAGTGTTTTTTACGTGACACCATCACTTCAGAGGCCGCCCCACTGGGGTCAGACGCCTTTTGCAGCCGCCTCACTGAGGTACAGACGCTGCGCGGACTACCATTCGTCTGTCTCCTAACCTTCGACCAATCTGGCATGGGTGACCCTACCAGGAGCAATGCTCCCGCCAGTGCAGCTCTAGGGGTCATCGGAGCACGCAAGCCCATCAACCACGACAAGGTTGTAGTCCAAGAGAAGGGACTTTATCATGTAGGGCACCAAAAAACTAATCCAAATGAATTCACTAAAACTATTTAGAGCGTCATCATGTGACCCTAAATCTAATCTTCGTGACAAATAATCAATTAAATATTCTTTTTTGTCATTTAATGATTTTCCCTTCATATCCGTTACTTTTTTATGAAGCTCAAGACGCGTGATCTGGTGTGAAGGCAAATCACAACACGTTTGAGGAAAAACCTTGGTAACGGTCCACTAATTTAAGAAAATAATATATACTAAGGATAAAAGAAAAAAATGAAGATACTTTGAAATAATAGTAAGCAGTAAGTACGCGTGGTAAAAGAAATACCACGAGAAGTTAACAAAATATATATGAACACTAATGAGAAAACTACGACGCATAATGTGGGTAAAAAACGTCATTGGTGGGAAAGAAGAAATTAAAATAAATTGCTTACCTTAAAAAAGAGGTATACTTTTAAGAAAATAAACAATACTGATGTCACCACAGGGAACTGGAGGAGGAAATATGTCAGTATTTCACGAGCAAAATAACCAAATAATATGGGTTTTCCAAACTCACGAGTGCACAGGCACCACACTACTTCACCAAAACCAAACTACAACTGCCTGTCAATATGCATTTCTTATAGAAAGGGCGCCAATGGAAATACCCGCTATTTCCCGTCAACGGCAACCCGGTGTCATAAAACGTTCCTTTTCGCGCCACCCTCCTCGGGGAGTAAAGGCGGAGGGTGTTGTTCGGGGTGGGGGAGGGGAGGGTGAAGGGAAAGAAGGGAATCCCAAATGTTGCTTTGTTATGGAAAACTTGCATGGCACCCCGAGAACCCGCATTCTTTCTCAAGAGTTGAAAGACGTTCATGATTTGCAGCATGATTCCGAAAATTATCCAAAGAAAAACAATGTGTCGCAGTTACGCGTGCACTGATCCATTCTCTCGATTCAATATCCTCGCAAAATCTTCAGTTTTGAATCTTTAGATATCAGTGACAACATACATAGCCTGAAAAAGTTGAATTCGAGGAGTTAATGTCCACACAACTTGAACAATCCAACGGGGAACACTGTATTTCCAGGTCCCGCTGCGCGGAGCCGGGCCGCGACGCGCGATCGAAAAATCGAGTTTATTCTCGGCGTCGCAAACTTTTTTCGAATATTTTTACGGAATAATCTAGAAATATGTTTAATTTATACTCTGATGAAGTATCCCAGAGACCATTTTCCGAATAAGGAGTATATTGTCTATTTTATGTCAAATGTTGCCTAAAAAAAGGGTCCGCCATTTTGTGACGTAGAAGCACTCAAATATGGGCAAATATGTCCGAAAGTTATGCATAGTATAGGTGAAGTACCCTGTTTACAAATAGTAATGCTTTTTATTTCATAAAAATCCTTTCATTACTCCTATATCTGCTCAACTTTTAAGATTTTCGAAGAAAAATGAGAGCGGGCGCTTTTTTGGAAATTTGGTCGTGTTTGAGCCTCTGTATCTAAGTAACGGGTAAGACCTATGAGAAATTTTTTACCATTTCATAATCAACAATCATTTGTGTGTATATACGCCAAGTTGCAAGTCGATATCTCAAAAAAAGCAATTTTGGACTTTTGTCCGGCGATTTTCGATTTGGGCCCACTGTGCGCTGGTTAATATCGACTTAGTGTTTCTGCGCGAACATCAATTTTTTCTCATCGGTTTCATATGCCGCCCTCTGTTACAATTTCAATATCTTCTAAAACAGTTGCTACAAAAGCTCTCTCACTCATGTTGAAGCTCAAGCTTTATAAAAGATGCACTCACGCTTGAGTTCGAGGACCTTAGTTCTCTTCGATCAGCAATGAAACATTACACGGAGGCAAGGACTTGCTGTTAAAGCTTAGTATAGGTATTCGTTTTTTTCAAAAATAACGACCTTTACCTGTAGATTACTGCTATTTATCGAGTGTTTTCATTGCTCATTACGTGCCCTTTGAAATTGGCCCTGTGCTGTTTTTTTTGGACTTCATTAAAGAAATAAATAGATGAATTAAATACATAAATAAAATGATTGCAATTTATAGTAGAGTGATATGAAATGGGATAGGTAAAAATGTAAAACTTTTCTAAAATAGCAAGTTCAGCCTTCATGTACTTAGTTTCATCGTCGTTTTTCGCTTTCTCGTCCTCACTCCAAAATTCATACCTCCTTTTTGGTTTATCACTGTCTCCCCCACACCGTTCCCGACATAAGGGCTGAAATATGACCTTCTGCTCCACGTGTATGTCACTTCAACTAATGATTTCGACGTGAAACACGACGAAACCGGTCGGGTATCGCTACAACTTCCACTCCTCACCTTCCCCTCCCCCTAATCTCATTACCCCACTCCCTCTTCTCATTCCCCCTCCCACCAGACACTCCGTCTGCGATGTAGCGTACTTAATAGTAGAGCACTCATGCGAGACTTGCTGTAGGCACTGGTTAGCACATTCACCCTAATGTCAATAACTCGGTTCCCGAGTGCCCATCTAAGCTGTTTTATTTATTTTTTATGCTTCAATAATGATTTCAAAAACCCCCAGGATTGTCACCATTTGACTTTTTTAAATCGAAATATACTTTCATATTTATTGTATTTCCTTCGAACAAAAAATCTGGCGTCAATATTTACTGTGTGATTCTCAATAACCGGGTACCGAGGTGTCCACCAGTAGAAACATTAGATTTATTAAAATTTCAAATAATTTACCATGCTAAAGAGATACGAGAAGCTACAATAAATGAATATGTCCCATCTTTTAGTCCGGTTTCGACCGTTAAAGAGCCGCATTAGCTTAAAACAGACCGAGCGGAAACTTGAGATCTACAATGCTTTTTATCATTTACCTGAAAAGGCCAATACAACTGGATAAAATGTATAGGCAACTCATTGAGGTAACAGCTGACTCGTATCAAGTAAAGAAACTATCTTATTCGAGATAAAACGTGTTTGTTATATAAGAATTCTGCTGGTGGGCTGCCGGGTACCAGGATATTGAACAAAGTTATACATTCCGGTTATTGACATGAGGGTTAATAAATAAATGAATTTGCGAAAACTGTCGCACTATACTCCTAAGAGGTTATAGGCGTTGAAGGCGCGTACTAAGTAAATTTAAAGTCTCCGAAAGTGCGGTGAAACAAGGCAAAAGAGGATTTAACGTTTTCCCGGCGAATTATATAAGTGAAAGTTTCTCGGGTTTCACACCGGGTAAGATTTTTTAAATGGATCAACGTTTCGATGGTTGACTCAGCCATCGTATTCAGGATAATGAGTCGAGCGAGGATGCTGGAGGTTATATATAGCCACAGATGCCCTATTGTTTTGGGAGCCGTTACGCGTTCTTTGAATTTCGTCAATTACTGGGCGCCAAGTCCTACTTAAGTTGAAGCCGTTGTCTCTATTGATGTTATTTTGCTCCATCTGTATCAATATCGCTTCTTTCGTTATTCTTTCCGAATATATTGGACGCCCGGGAAAGTAGTGTGGAATTTGGGAAATTGACACGATGTCCATGGTCAAGGCTATGCTCTGTAAATGCAGACTTTTCCGGTTGAAAAAGCCTAATACTTCTTTCATGTTCTTTGATTCTTTTCACGATGGTCCTTCCTGTCTCGCCAATATACGCCCTTTTTACGTTCTTTTTAAAGCCAAATTTATGTAGGCTATAGCCATTCGCGTGGAAGGTGTCTTTTAGGTGTATTAACTCCGTCTGAAGGCTGTTGGAGTCCGCAATGGCTTTCGCTCGATGGAAAAGCGTACTGAGAACACTCTTTTTCTGCGCCGGATGATGATGATGGCTCCTCCCGTGGATGTGTAGGTCGGTGTGTGTTGGTTTTCGGTATACAGCATGACCCAACCTTCCATCTCCTTTTCTTTTAACTAGAATATTCAATAAAGGTAAAAGTTTATTGGCCTCCAACTCCATGATAAATTAAATACTGGGATGTAAAGCTATTCATGTGACTGAGGAATCCATCAAGGCTGTCACGTCCATGTGGCCACACGATGAATGATGTGTCATCCACATACCTGAAGAAATATTTTGGCTTCAATGGGGCTGAAATCAGGGCTCGATCCTCAAAATCTTCCATGTAAAAATTGGCAATAGCTGGTGATAACGGAGAACCCACAGGGACTCCTTCCGTCTGTTCGTAGATTTCCCACCGTATAGGAAAACGGTCGACTTGAGAACTTGGTGAAATAACTCAATGCTGTTTTGGCCGAATCTCGTTCGAAGAAGTTGAATTGTATCCCCGATTGGTATTCTGGTGAATAAAGACACGACGTCAAAACTCGCCAGCAAGTCTCTCTCGTCAAGGCGGGTTTCATCCAAAATTTGGACTAAGTGTGCTGAATTTTTTATGTGATGGTCACCCCATTCGCCTCTTAATTTTTCACGGATATTTGGGACCTAAATTCCTATTTAATTTTCTTGAAATTTTAATTTATATATTATCTTATAACTCAAGATTGCGAGCACTAATCGGAATGAAATTTAATCACAAGATTTATTTCTTTATTCGTAATGGAATTATTGTAGTTCTTTGCGGTAAAACATAATATTTATACATTAGTTATAATCAAATTAAAAAATGCAACTTTTGATTACGTATGTCATTTTTTTTATCAAAACTTAAAATATTTTTTCTACTTCTGTCTTCATTGTTATGATGCAGATGTTACTCACTGAAGTTTTCTTTCTGATATGTTGATATATTTTCACTTTATTGCCATTTCAGTGTTGAGGCAACCTGAAAACGAATCGTGGAAATGTAATATATTAGGAATGACGTTTTCGCGTTCATCTCAAGCTAAAAATCACTACTATTATATTATTGTGATTATACGTATGTAAAAATGTAAGTTTCAATGATATTTTTATAATTATATAAAAGCAAAATGTTTTAGTTGTGATTTTTTTCTTACCTCGATGTCTCTTTTGAATGATATTTTTTGAAGCAGTCTGGAAGGTGTAATGCGACTTTGCATTGTTCACATTCCCACCTACTTTCACTTTTATTCTGCAGCTGCTGCTTACATAGTTCACAGATCCTGGATGGATTCTTTTTCACGGGATTGGGAGGAATTCGGTTTGGAAAATGAGCCCAGTTTGCTGCTTGAAATCTAATCGGTGATGGGCCAGATGTTGGTCGACCTCGCCGCCTGTATTCCGGCATATTTACTCTCTCCAGGATTTGCTCCGCTACATTTTCCCTAAAGTCATCGAATAGTAGTTTTTTGCCTCTAACTTTTTGAAACAACACATATGAATTATACAAAGCCATGTCCAAAATGTAGAAAAATATTTTACGATAACCTTTTGCATATCGGCGCATGGTGGAGAAAGAGGCCAACTACTGATCCTGCCGGTCTACGGCGATCATCTGCTTATTGTAGTCGATAACTACCTGAGGTTTTATAGTAGCCTCTTTAGTTTTCATGGACACCTTGCCCGTTTTTACCATTTTTTTGTTGTTTAAGGTACGTGGACAAAACATGAACCTCTTTTTTGTCCTTCCACTTATAAGCGGAAATTCCTTTGCAGTACAGCACTTTCATTTCCCCTTTCTTCAAATCCATTGATTTGAACTCCTTCGGCATATTCTTCCTATTTATTCTAACCGTTCCAATGGCGTTTATTTTTTCATTTGTCAATTTATGAAAGAGAGCTGGTGATAAGTACCAATTGTCCAAAGCTACTGTGTGCCCCATGTGATAGTAGGGCTTCATTAGTTCGAGGACTATGGCTTCACTACATGGTACTCCATCGGCTCTTGCTGGATTCGCTCCGGTATAGATGGAAAATTGCATGCAGTAACCAGAAGCACTTTCGCAGATTTTGTAGAACTTCACTCCAAATCGCGCACGTTTACTGGGATTATATTGCACATAAGATAACCTTCCGCGGAATTTCATCAAACTCTCATCTACTGCAAGATTTTGCTGTGGGTCATACATTGTTGAAAATTTTCTGTTCACATAGTCAATCACAGGAGAAACCTTTCGCAGTTAGTTATTTTCATCTAAGTTTTCATTGTCGACGAAATGTAGAAATTTTTGAAAGAAGTAGAAATCGCATATATGGCATCACTTTGCTGAAAAATGGTGTTTCGGTAACTGCTCGTGGACTCCAATATTTTTTTATTTTGTTTTTCCTTACTTGTGCCATCAGTACACATAATGCAAAATATGATTGTAATTCGTCGGCACTATTTTTGAACCATTCCTTTGTCAAAGCACTTTTGCGAGTTGACGGAGACTTCAAATAGTAATACGCATATCTGTTAGTTTCCAAACACACTGAATTCCAAAAATCAACTTCTAATGATAAAAAAATCTACCTCACTCGGTGCACATCCCAGTTTTCTCAGAACAGTTGATTTCACCCCAGGTGAAGCCGTAAATTCGAAATTAGTCACACTCATTCTGTTTATGGACCACTTCCATTCTTCATTGTTATTCTTCAAATTCAACTCTGCGGACCGTATAACATCAATTGTCTCCTCATCGTCACTTCCACTATCACTGCATGACTCTTCTTCAACAGAACCAGAAATACTATCGTCACTCACGTCACTTTCATAATCACTTTCGAAAAGAAGAAACTCCACATCTCCATCAGCCAATAATCCATGTGCCTTACTCATTTTCAAGGGTTTACGTGCATCCAAACCACAGAAAGATCTTTGAAAAACTGAGTAGTGTAGTGTCTCAGTGGTTCAGTATAACGCGCGTTCTATTTCTTTGCACTACCTTCATCCCCAGCACTTCGCGTTCATTCACAGCGACTTGATAACATAGTCTCTACTCCTGAGTGCATCATTGGCAGTTTCGCGCTGACTGCGACTCACCGAACAGATAGGAGATCGGACGTCATATTACTTTCTAGCAAATCGCATACGATGTATTACTATATTGTTATCACCAGCTTTAGCTTTCATTCTCAACGACTTGATTACATAGTCCCGAGTCCATCATTGGCAGTTTCGCGCTGACCCCGGCTCACCGAAGCGATAGCAGATCGCTCACTTACAAAATAAGATGTTACAAAGAAAAATAAAATGTATGAAATAAAACAATAGCATATATATAAAGTACACACAACATACGATAGTACGCAACAAGGTAATACCAACTTCGGCAGGAGAATGTAAAAATGATGCGGTGATAGATTACGAAAAAAGCACGTTGCCTCACGAATCGCACGTACTGCATAACTTTTAGACATTTGACACCCGGATAAAAAATGTGGTAATATAAACATACACATCTAATAAAAATAGAATAAGCTTTAGGTCATTTAGGTCCCATGTCGCAGCAAGAAAAATATTTCTTTTACGCAACCGGCGATTCGCCGGCACTTTACCTAAAGGCAAATCGAGACAGGCCGGCGAATCGCCGGCTCTTTACCCGAATGGGTTAATCCCACAGAGGGTGCCAGTATGCTGGTCAGAGGCTTCCACAGAAGGTACGTGGGTGGCCCAATAGCACTGACGATGGGTCTCAGTGGGGCGTCCTTTTTATGGATTTTCGGCAATCCGTATAACCTCGGAGGAATCGGGGATTTGGGTAACAAATTATTCCTTTCTTCCGGTGTTGGAATGGATTTCTTGGCCAGAACATTTGTCTTTCTCACAATCGAATCCGTAGGATCTCGGGATATCATGCGGTAGGATGGTTCTTTCAGGATATCGTTAATTTTCCTGTGATAATCAGCGGTACTCATAAGAACGGTTGCATTACCCTTGTCTGCAGGAAACACGGTGATAGCAGGATTTTTACGTAAATTGAGCAACGCACGACTTTCCTCCCTCCTTAATGTTGGGCTTAGGAAAGACAGCCTTTTTCAGGACCAAACACACTTTACTCCTAACTTCTTCGGCTTCTGCTTGTGGAAGTTTACGGATGGCTTGCTCTACGTTTCCCACCATTTCCATAAGGGGAATGGATGTAGGAACCGGTGCGAAATTCAATCCTACGGAAAGAACTGCAAAAGTGGGCTCGTCTATTTCGGTCCCGGTCAGGTTTATGACAACTCGACTTCTATAGAGTGGAGTAGGTATTCTCGGTGGACATCTGAACGACCACATTTCTGCTTCTGTCTCTGAGTATTTTTGCGTAATAACAGCTCACCTTGGGCAGCAGTGATTCTATCCACAAACTCCCAGTCCATAGGAGAGAGTGTGATTGCAAGAAGTAGATGGAGATCTATAAGGCGTTTCGCGATGTCATCCAGGACACTTCTGTGATGGTGTTTTTGTTCTCGCACTAGTGCGAGGCTGGCTCGATGATATGATTATGATACGTCCGGCGGCAGGTGAGTTAACCGGTGATCAAATCCTAGCAAATTTAGGAATCACGTCACAGTCTCTGCATCTTAGAAGAAAAGCAAGGGAGCTCAGATGTCTCGCTCTGTCCTTCCTTAGTTGCTCGAATCGGAGAACGCAGCGATGGGTTTCCTCCCCGTAGAGGTGAGATATAAAGGATTTAAGGGTTCCCCGGGGAATTATATAAGTGAAAGTTTCTCGGGTTTCACACCGGGTAAGATTTTTTTAATGGATCAACGTTTCGATGGTTGACTCAGCCATCGTCATCAGGATAATGAGTCGAGCGAGGATGCTGGCGGTTTTACATAGCCACAGATGCCCCATTGTTTTGGGAGCCGTTACGCGTTCTTTGAATTTCGTCAATTACTGGGCGCCAAGTCCTACTTAAGTTGAAGCCGTTGTCTCTTTTGATGTTATTTTGCTCCATCTGTATCAATATCGATTCTTTCGTTATTCTTTCGCAATATTTGGACGCCCGGACAACTTCGGCCTCAACCTGTAAGGATAACCTGTAAGGACAACCTGTAAGGACAACCTCGGCCTGAAAACAACAGGGGTATACCGCATACCATGCCAGTGTGGTAGGGCGTATATTGGCGATACAGGAAGGACCATCGAGAAAAGAATCAAAGAGCATGAAAGAAGTATTAGGCTTTTTCAACCGGAAAAGCCTGCATTTACAGAGCATAGCTTTGACCATGGACATCGTGTCGATTTCCCAAATTCCACACTACTTTCCCGGTCGTCCAAATATTGTGAAAGAATAACGAAAGAAGCGATAATGATATAGATGGAGCAAAATAACAGATAAAAGATCTAAGGCAAAAGAGATTTGGGAAAAGAAAAAACGAGAGGGAAGGAAAATTACGCGCAATTTGAAGAATTTGTGCTTCGCCCTATTATTGCTCTTAGCGTGAATGGTGCGTTGGGTGAGAATATTCTTCCATATTTCGGTTAGACAGTGTATATCTTCCATTTTATCGCTTTGCTCTGCCCTGGAGGTAAAAAGATGGGCTGGAATAATATTCTCTTTGTCAACATTAAACTCGAGTGATATGATGAATGTGCGCGATTCAAAATGGAAAGTAAATCATTCGCTGGGATCCAGTCTAGGATAGCATTTCAAACCTTGAATTGCAGTCCTGGAATAATATTTTCATTGTGACTTTCGCATATTCGTGTATCTTCGTATAATAGTGAAGCACGCAGAAGTAATTATACTGTGAATTTGTGTGGTTTGAATTTTTCTAACGAGTATCCTCTGTTATGTCACCACAAAGTATCTAGTGAATCCCAACGCAGTTTTTGTAAGAGCATTGATAACCTTTCTTTAACTCGCAGTAGTATAAAACTAAACGTGCGGCTATTCAAAGTATTGTGCTGCGTTTGCGACTAATTTTCTTATGCCAGAAGCCATAAACTTGTGGGGTACACATGATAATAAGGTCGTACTAAATTGAAAGCATTCCTCTTTAACTCTACTTCCTGTGCCTAAATTCCTTCAAATAGTTTACAAATCAGTGCCATACTACGAATCCGCAAACCGCAATACATACCACATGAGGAGACCTGGAGTTGGTGGGAGTCAAGTGGACGACTTGATTGTCGCAATGAGTATCTGGTAACAGATCCCGTTGTCGACAGGATGAGCTTCATGGTAGACTGGCAGGCTAAATTTTGTATTGCTCTTGGTGAGCGTGGAAGATCATTCGATCAAATTGAAAATGATGATTTATATTCCTACCTAGTTTATATCTTTCACAGGTGCTTATTTTGAGAGTAAAAGCCCATCACTCAATTTGGAAAGATTAGTGACAGTTAAAAATTCGTTTGAACACAACTGTACACTTGCTCCAAAAGGTGGAGATCATTACCCTTCGGAGCACAGTAAAATAATCTTTGAATTGTAATTACTCTAAGTAAGTACTAAGTATTAGTACTGAGTATTAGTACTAAGTATTGTAACCGCGGTAATCTTATTATGGCGTGAAGTTTTCACTCTTTCCGGGGAAGGTAATTCTTTCAAATAAATTTTCATTCAATGGCAGACATAAAATGTTCCTTTTCATGGTTTTATTCTGAAAAGGGGTTTTACAAACGGATGCCAATTCCATGTGATATGGATTTTCTCCCATACAGATTTTGGATAGGTCGATTCATAACCAATAAGCATTCCACCATTGTTGTTTTAAAGTTAGCGGAAACATATTAATGGAAAATAGAAGTGTTTTAATTAATGCCAGCTAAGCTGACGTCGAGTTGCTCAAACATGAATCATATGCATGTCGTATAATGTTTACTTTTGAACCTCCAGTTTTTCATAACTAAGAAACAGCGCATTGAGTCAACTCTCTCGTATATTTACAATACGATCTTCTAACCGCCTACACGATAGTTTCAAAGAAGCGGAAATTTAGAGTTATTCTGGTGGAATTTCCGAGAATTCAAATTGACATTGCGGTGAAAAATGTAAATTTACGTTCATTTTAGCTTCAAAACCCATTTAGAATATGTATTAAAAATTTTCTTAACGCAGTAATAACAGTTCAGGAACATTTTCATTTTTATTTTTATAGTTTTAATGATGATTTTTTTATGTTGTGTTGTTGATGGGTTACATCTAAGAGTTAAAAAAACCGTAAGTCAGGTATTGCATGAATAATTATAATCAATGTAACATAAAAAATTATAAATACAAACAATGTAGACAAATGTCTGGTCATTGACAGAATGTCACCTCTATCACGGGGGTAACCAAATAACTTACGTTAGTGGCCTTGCATGAAAGATGTTCCGATTTATCAAGCCAATTAGGGGAAGGTCCTTGTGCAGGAAAGAAAAATATAGATGTCATCTAACTCTCGTTATGTCTCATCTTGAATCTTACTCCTCAATTCGACAAGGCAGTTCTTCTACATCCGCAATAACTTTTTTCAAATTTAGAGATTCATGTTCTTATATTAGTGATGATAATTGTGTGCAAAAGAGAGAAAATGTCTAAATATCCCAGAAATGTGTAAGTAAAGGCTCACTGAAAAAGGTAACAGGACGAAAAAGTATCTAAAATTGAATCTCCGAAGCCCGAAATATTATCCAAAAGCGTTCCAGAAAATGTTTGGAGAGACTGCCGCGTCAGCGCCTTGTATGTGTGCAATACGATCGATTTTCACTTTTTTTTCCACCTATTGGTGAGATATCCAACCATTCCAAATGTCATCCAAATAATAAAATATCCTTCCTTACCTACACGCTTAAACGTTGAAAAATTGCCCAAAATAAGGTCCCCAAAAAAAATGAAATCTCGAAACCATGGAGTGTACTTTTTTGAGAATTGATGATTCACTAGTTGGGCATTCATGCATTCTTGAAATACGAGAGGCGTGTTTTTTAAGAAAGTACCGTTTTTAAATTCGGCCGATACAGTGCTGCGGTGGGCATTTGGCATATGCACGCTGTGTACCGACATCTGTTAGGAAGCCACAGACGCTGTTACGGAAACATTCGGCCGTGTTTACATTTGTTTGTGAATATTCTAAATGCCTCCGCCGATTGAGAATCCCGCCGACTGCAGTTTACGCGCTGTGATTCGTTTTCTTAGAGCAAAAGCCGTGAAGGTGGCTGGAATTCATCGTCAGATCAGTGACGTTTATGGATAAAACAATTTGAGCGATGGAATGGTGTGGAAATGCGTTAGAGCTTATAGAGATGGCCGCAAACACGTTAAAATTATCGAAAGTTTGCTCACGCTGGGTACCGAAAATGTTGATTGCTCCATGACAATGCCCGTCCATCAAACTCAAGATCTCATTGGATCATTTTGCTGGGAACAACTTGATCGCCCCCTGTACAGCCCAGATCTAGTGCCTTCTGACTCCTGTATTTGCATTTGAAGATGCATCTGGGTGGAGAGTGCCACGACAATGATGATGAAACCAAAACGACCGTGTTACAGTGGTTGTCAAATCAGGCGGCAGGCTTCCTTGAGGAAGGGATTCAAAAGCTGGTTCTACGATACGATAAGTGCCTTAATATTAATGTAAATTATTTAGAAAAATAGATTAAGGCATAGGTTTTCACGTAAAAATAAAATACTTAAGGAAAGTGTACTAGTTTTATTTTAATTTCAAAACGGTACTTACTTAAAAAACACGCCTCGTATTAGCGAAATGAAATGCTCCCTTTTGGAAGCCTTGGTCAGTTTAACATTTATCCACGAATGCATGCATCACAACACGCGTGCTGTATGAGTGCGCTACGTTTGTCGGACGTTGAGAAGCGACGATATGAAAGAGACTCACTCTGGAACTGATAACTGCCGGTGTTCTTTCTCCTCGCGCGCCTTTCACGACTACGACAAGAGCAGAATGAGACACCTACTTCTGAGAGAACATGCATCACCCACCTTCTACCTCGTATTCCATTTTATTGTACAATTCCTATTATTGGATGGTGCTCAAAACTTTTTATCAAACGACCTTGTGGATGCTTGAACGAACTTTAACCAAGAAGGTTGTGCGAGGAGCATTAAGGATACGATCAGTAGTCCCGCAAATCCCTTGGTTCTTTTTCTATGGGACAATCCGCGCATCAGCTACCTAGAATAAGTACATAATCATTGCTCCCATGGATTAAAGATGATTATAGGTGAAACCATACGATACAATAGTACAGGAGAAAATTGAAGCCATTAAAATACGCGATCGGTCATATACAACCCATGTAGCACAGACGGTTGGGCCAACGTTGGGAAACGGTGCCACGGTTGGGGAATGGATCGCTTATCTTTTGGCCGTTGGGCCAACGTTGGGAAACGGTGTAATTTGCACCGTTATTTCTTATCCGTTGGGCCAACGGTGCCATTTGCACGGTTATTTATTATTCGTTGGGCCAACGTTGGGAAACGGTGAATTGAAGATGTCTACTTACAATCCGGTAGATTGGTAATAATTAATTATCCTTGAGGAAATTCTTTTTTTGCAATCGTCAGTTCCTTTTGTTACATGCATGTCGCGTGGAAGTAACAGTGTATAAAATTTGAATTTTTTCTGAAATGGTGCCGCAACAAGTATTCGGTGATTTGGCATGGAATGACACGCCTGTATGTTTTCAATTGTAAAGATGTCAAGCTTCGCATTAAATGAGCCAATGAATTAATAGAAAAAATGGTTGTATGATTGTTGGTAAATAGTGGGGGAACTGTTGGGCCAACGGTTTAGGTACCGTTGGGTTATTACAGTTGGATAACGGTTGGCCAAACGGCCATGAATAACGGTTGTCCAACCGTTGCACGTAACAGTTCCCCAACGTTGGCCCAACCGTTGGTGCTACATGGGAAGGGATTTTATGTATGGGAAATGCACCGAAAACTATTGTATTTGTATAGACGTTGTTGCAGTATCGTAGTGATTTAGCTATAAAAATTCAAAATGAAAATAATTTACACCATGTTATTTGTTAAATTTATGGATTGATTGCGTGCGATAGCAATGTCAGGTATTTTATTTTTCGCGGAAAATGTTGACTTCGTCATCTACTCTGCATATTAATCTGTGATTGCAAGGTGTTTCAATGCAGCTCGAAAGCATTAGACCCGTGCCTTCATCTACCTTCACCTCTCTCCATCTTAAAGCTCGAAATTAACACACAAAAATTATACTTACGGTTTTGTGGGCGCAGTCAAAATGACGAAATCTGCAGTAATATATTCGTCTGCTCGAGACCAAGTCGGCCGATCTGCGTATCCTCCCTCAGGAAATGCACTTTCAGGCCTATTTTAACGTCCTCGGATTTATTTTTCCTTGAGCAAATGTTAAACATTATTAAATATCCTAGTTATCCCAGTCCTATGGCCATAGACGATTCATAATGTTGGAGTCAAAGACCTAGCAAATAGTGCAAGGGCGGATTTTACGGGTGCGCGATTCAGGAGATATTGAAGTTCTATAAAATGCTCAATAATTGCCGAACGAATTTAGTTCATGTAGCACAATTTCATAAAACTACTTGCAAATGCTTAAGCTACAAAATTTAAGCAGAACATTTAGCTCACGTTCTTAGTTTTCTAATAATGAAGCACGAAACACGCGGCATTCGTTTGAGAGCTTGAAAAATGGGCAGTTTTTCTGTTTCGGAAACGGAAAAAGAATATAGAAAAATTATTTTAAAATATTTTAAAATACTTTTAAAATAAAAAAGTCATAATATAGCAAAATTCATGAGTTTTTAATAATTTTAAAATAATTTTAATATAATGTGTTAAGTGCTGCTCTTTTAATGTTCCGTATCATCATTTCATTTTGTTGAAAACATGCATAAGAGTTCTAAAGGAGACATTTTTGTTGCATTTAAGGTGTTGCAAACATTTCATATTAAAATATATATTTTGATATTATTTCAAAATTATTTCAATACAATTTTGAAATAATTGTTGAAATTATTTCAAAAGTATTTTGAAATAATGGTTGAAATAATTTCAAAATTATTTTAAAATAAGTCACTACATTATAATGAAATTAATTTAAAATAATATGGAAAAAATGTGAACATGTTAAAAAGAAACCCACACAGAACGGGATATCCAATGTACATCCATTTAGTATCAACGACTGAATATCCATGGATATGTTGGATTTGTCCCGTATCTATAATGCATTAGATACACGATTTACGGT
This sequence comes from Pyrrhosoma nymphula, assembly GCA_963573305.1. Lineage (NCBI taxonomy): Eukaryota > Metazoa > Arthropoda > Insecta > Odonata > Coenagrionidae > Pyrrhosoma > Pyrrhosoma nymphula. Next base: position 75,736,491 of record OY754332.1, on the reverse strand, counting down.
CTTGATAAGCGATTGAAGCGACCAGTGATTTCTCTGAGGCCAGCAGGATCAGTGAGAGTGAAAGTACATCTGAAGTGTGGTTTTAAACGCGATTCACGATCTTGGAAAGTGATTGAACATCGGTCCACGGATGATTTTTTACAGTCCCTCGTAGCCGGTACAGCCGGTATCGGACTTAGATTTTCCGGCGAGCGCACCAGTGATTTCTCTGAGACCAGGACAGACTGTTGAAGTAGCGTACATGAAACGTGCCGAAGCGGTGCTCTCTGGTTCCTGCCGCTTCGTGTACGGTTCTTTGTCTGATGAAGTAGCGTGCACGAAACGTACGGAAGTGGTGGTTCCGCTTCCTGCCGCTTCGTGACCGGTTCGTTGTCTGTTGAAATTACGTACACGAAACGTACGAAAGCGGTGCTGTCCGCTACCCTTCATGTACGGTTTTTTGTCTGTTGAAATAGCGTACACGAAACGTACGGAAGCTGTGCTTTCCGCTTCTTTGACTGTTGAAATAGCATACCTGAAACGGACGAAAGTGGTGCACTCCGCTTCCTTTACTATTGAAATAGCGTGCTGAAACGGTGCTCTCCGCCTTCACTCCACATCAGGTTATTATTATTTTTCATTTTCTGTGTCTAAATATTTATGAATCGGCGATGTACCCCGCGATATTACTCCACTTACTGCCTTCGTTCGCCTATATTACGCCATAATACGGGGAAACCATTCAATACGAGATGAAACAACCTATTCCTCTCTAGGTAAGACAAGGAGATTCAAGAAGAATCAAGCTACTCAGAAACGACAGTTACTGGTTGATACCACATAAATCGAGGTAATATTACCTCGATTTATGGCCTGCAGGCTGTGGGTCTGCAAAGTGCGCCGCCTGAGGGTTGCGCCCCTGGCAGCCGCCCGCCTGGCCAGCCCATAGCTACGACGCTGAAGCTAACGTGCGGGAATTGGAAAAATCTTGTTTATTTGAAGTAATATTGCATTTATATTCATACTATGTGGCAACATAGGATAACAGTTATCTGGTATTAATTAATTGAAAATAACTTTTATCAAGATTTTATGGTATTTCCTAAAACTATCACGGAATTATCATTTAATGATTATTGTTCTCGAAGTCACATTTATCCACGGAAGTGACTACATATATATACGTCTTTCTCAACACCAACTATTCAGTAATGTGTGCGAGAATAGGTGCGTTGAATCATAGGTAAGGATATCATGCTATTCAGGTTCCGTAACGTTAAGCAGAAACGATGTAGTATAATACGACGTACTATATCATGACATTGCGCGATTGCCACGTTCAGGTAAATGTCTGGCAAGTTACCTTCTTTATTTTGCTTCGGAGGCGGTTTAGTTACGGTTCATTCACATTCCGATTTGCTTCGTGTACGGTTAAATCTCCGCTTCGTCGACAGATCGTATCCGCTTCCCTCTACAATATTTTCGCCAGGGATTAAATGTATAAAATTTTTACCTCTGTATACATTTTATAAAAATGTATAAATTTTATACGTTTCAATTTTGTATAAAACCCTGAAAAATTTTATACAAAATTTTTTATACATTTTATACGGGGTTTTATACAATTTTTTCATTGGGGTAATTTTTAAGCATTTCTTGATAACATTAAAGTATTTTAAAATACTTTTTAAAATCTTTTTCAAAACATTTTATAATATTTTCAACTCATGAAGAAATCATGTTGAAATAATATAAAAATATTTGGAACGCCAAAAGAGTATAGTGAACATTATTTTAAAATAATTTTAAAATGATTTTAAAATTATTTTTCAATATATTTTAAAATAATTTATTCATAAGATTTTGCTACTTGGAGTACTTTGGATTAGAATCGACTCTACTCACTTTTGTTTTCCATATAGAAACAAATTAAATGTTTGCCAGTGATTATTTGTTGTAAAAAACAAGCGAAGTCAGATTTAGCCATTCATAGGTCATAATTTAAATTACCTAGTTAAAATTTTAAATGCTAGGAAAATATTTAGCAGTTACTTACCTTAGTCAGGAAGTGATTTTTTTACCTTTATCTATATTCCTCAATATACAGGGAGTCAAACCGTTTTCGGTGCAATAAAGAGTTTTATTTGTAAACCATAGATTTTTTCAACCTAAAAGTAGCAAATATAAAATTAGATGAAAAGTTTTTTCTGTCTCCCCATCATTAAGGCCTTGATTATTTTATTTAGTGCAAACGTTCCTTTGTTCTACAATGTAATTGGAAGCAAATCTTCGGCATACATAGTTAGAATATTCATTTTTCGCCCTTACTTTCGCCCATAGTAAAAACTTATTCGGATCCGGAAAAAGGCGAACCAAAGTTATTTATGCGACTTTCTAGAAACTCACTTTGAACTTGCGCTTCACGAAGTATAATGTCTTGGAAATCATGCTGAATGCTTAGTCTTACCTAGAATAAATTATTACGCTTTGTAAATTGCTTCCAAGTAGCTCCATATTTCACGACACGCGATATTATAATTTTTATCGAAAAATGCATTTCTCTAATTATTTTGTTTATCGTGTAGTGAATATTTGAAAAGTGACTGTTGACTAAACCAATATGGACATTTTACTATCGGAAAAATTTATTTTCAACCCGTCAGTGTAAATGGTATTCGTTGGAGCTCAAGAAGAGCAATCTGTATTTCTAAATATTTCGTATAACTGTCGGATTAAAAAAACTATTACACCGAGTGACAAGGAGATTTTTATGGCGGGATGAGTGGACTGTATTAGGAAGATATTAAAATAGAAATTATCTGCCTAAACTTGCCCAATACGATTGACAATTACTTAAGTTACTCTGCCACGTACGTGAACGTCGCCGCCGAAGAGTAATAATGAAAAAATGTTGTAAATAATGCTCTGTTTACAATATATCAGTAATTATTCGTGTGATATCTTCCGTTTTGTTTTTTCATCGATCATGCCCTTGAAAATAACAATCTGTCTCAGGGTGAGTCCAATTCACGGGGCTTTTCTTTGTCTCACTAAGCTTCCAAAGCCCTTGTATTTGTTTTGCCCCAAATGGTGGACACGTCCTTCCCAATCTACTTCCCAGTGCCTTCGGTCTTAAATCCATCACCAGAACTATCATGTGAAGAAACGTCATGTTCAGAAACGGAGGTGTTATCTGATTAAATTTATTAAGGTGCCTTATCTGATTAAGTCTTAAATGGACGCAAGTAATAAATGTTTCGAAACTCCGTTACTCGTTAAAGTACTATCACTTTCAAAAGTCGGTCCACGCGGTGAGCGCGGCCAACTTCGCATTTCGCTGAATTCGAACTTCGGGTATTGCCTATGCATTCAGCGACTACTAAGGTCCAACTTGACTCATTTCCACTCAACTAAGGAGACCCTCGTATGACCTCCCGCTATCGCTGACCAGCCAACTCCCCCGACTCCAAGTGGTAGGCAACGGTAGGCGGAGAATGCAAAAGGGAAAGGCGTTAGGTGTTTTTCACTCTTACGAGTAGCGGGCTTAATTGTATTCTTGATAAATCGTGGAAATAGATCGAAGATCCGACCACCACAAAGCAATATTTTGAGGATAATTCTCGACTTTGCGTTTTACCCTGGACAGCTAACTCCCCGGACCTTTATCCTATTGAGAATGCGTAGGGTAACATTGTGAATGTGTGACATTACGACGGAGAAAGAACCGAGTAAAACTTTATAAGTCTACATACGGGATGTTTAGAATTCTTTAAGCCAACGTCCCCGTGTAATAGAACATTTGGTTGGGTCTATGCAGTCACGATTACGATCTGCAACTGAAAATAATGGTGATATTACAAAATATTAAAGTTGTTCTCTGATGAATGAACATTTTGTTTTAGATTTCTGTTACTATAGGTAATATACTGCAAATGACTATCCCAAATTATCTAGTACACTTTTCTTCCTAACCTTATCAAATCTTGACTCATTCCCATTAATTTTCGCTGCAAAATGAACGCCAACTTTAAGTTTAAACCACAACTTCTATTTCGTTCGAATCTATTCTAAATAACGAGAACATTTTTCATGTTGCTTATTTTAAAATCTTATCTTTTATATATGAGTAGTTTTTCATCGTAGGCATTTTTAAATAAAGTGCATGTCTTCTCTGAGAGCGAGAAATCAATTAAGTTATATCTCCACTGAAGGAAAACTCATTCAAAAATGACCGCATTCATTTCTGATAAATTACAATCCACTTTTTGTAGCTTCATTCGCCATAGTGTTGCATTTATTTTATCCTACTTAGGGTTTTATCCTTTTTTAGGTAATATCGTAAAGTATATTTTTCAGTAATGATATGTGTTCGATGAAATAGGTATGACTTCGCTTTGCGTTTTTAGAAATCAGCTTCGAGCGGCATTACACCGAAGGCATGTTTCAATGTTAATTTTGCTCTATTAGGCTGTAATTCGTCTAACATTGTTTTTATTGGACTGTTAAATGCACTGCGACTGTGTTAAGGAAGTTAATACAAAACAAAAAGATTCATTCACTGCAAGTATATCCATCACTCAGCTCTCCGTTCCTGAACAAACCTCTAATTTCTAGAAGCTATGTTCACTATGGTGGCAATATATTCTGGAGATGTGGTAAAACTCTACTGACCTCTCTGGCTATGGAATCTATCAGTCACGCAATGGGGGATGATAGCTAAAGAATTTTTTGGGAAATCCAAGGTATCAAACGCACGACGTAAATTTAATTAGGTAGCTATTTTTATGCCTCTTTGGACGAGATTGTTACACTGCACAACGCACAACCTACACTTTCACGCGCACTGACGAAAAATGAGCTGCTGAGGAGATATCAGGGACTCTAAACTGTTTAAATCTGTCAATCCTTTAGCATAAATAGATTGGTTTGATAAATAAATATATCCAATCGCAAGGCAATCAATTAATAAATTCAGTTTGAATAAATTCTCGTAAAAGCAATGCAATACTGTGAAAAACATTGTGTCTCATTGTGTGAGTACTTAAAAGCTCTATGCCAAATGCAGTGCACTTGACTTCGGTCACAAAAAAGTTGTGATGATTTCGTGGCACAAATAATAGGCTTAGAGTTAACGTTTCCAGGCTTGGATTGTTTCCTTTCATTATGCCCAGATTATTTCCAAAAATTAATTAAGTAGTGACCGATCACTAGTCACTACCTTGAGGGAAATTCGGAGTGAATATTGAATAAATCTCAACTCCCGATTGCAAGAGAACGATCGGACTCCCATCAGTTTCTCATCCCAGGTGAATACTCGGCGTTAATTTTTCCCTTATTGGTGTTTATGAAATTCTTAACGGTCTGTGTATCCAAGCAATATATTTTGCTAGAGTTCAAAAATGGAAAATCGTTGCATCAGTAATTAATGTGTGCGCTGGAGGCTTTCCAAAACCTGCAAATTTTCGTTCCGATACACTAATTAATGATATAAATTTGAAGGCTATATCAGTTGTTTTGTTCTTAAACTTTACTCAAATGTGTCGTTTTAATTTACTGTGCAATATCGTTTTAATTTTACTTCGCAATTATGGAGATAGAGTTGCACATTTTTCATCACCACGTGTATAGATAATATAGATCTTTGCCGAAATATCCCCTTTCCCGTCGTTGAGTCATATCTCATCTATAGCACCTTAGGCAACACCACGTTTTATTTGTGCTGTATCTCGTATATCTCCTATCGATTTTTAGTTTATTTTTCCCTCCATCATACTTGAAAACAGCGAAATTTCTATTCAACACACAATTCTTTAAATCCTCTGTAACACCAATCTCCATACATTAATTTATCCTTTAATGAATGACGTAGTTATACTTCCCGGAAAGGTAACCCGTTTCCCTAGCTCAGAATTTTCCTCATTTTCCTTCATTTTGGATTATTACTTCTTTACAAACTTCATTACCTGCGCTTTATATGATTAATTCACATTCCACATATCACGCACCTTTTCACCTGCGAAATAGACATCGAGTCCCGTGGCTGACTGGCTAAATAAATCTTGGCCATCGGCAAATCTACCAAAATTAACAGTAACTTGCTACTTTCCTTCGCAATTTTATCCCTTTCCATACATTTATTACCAAATTGTCAGCGAACAATCGAAAATCAATAGTAATATGAAATGGCCTGGCCTGAATCCTCTTCCAACATATACCCATTCCGATTCGTCATTCATTACCCGTATACCGCTTCATCCCCGTGAGGTTTTATAATTATGCACCTAAACTTCCAGTGTACTCCCTATTTCTGCTGTAATATTCATTATTCTCGTCCAATGTACTCTGTCAAAAGTCTTCCAGCAGTCTGAGAAGCAAATAGAGGCCTTTTGGCTAATCTATAAATAAATGTTAGAATACTCATCACCAGAAATGCGTTTCGCGTCCCGCTCTCTTTCCTTAACCCATACTGGTCTTCACCGAGGAAGTCTTCCGCCCTTTCCCCGATTTCATTTTAACAGCTATCTCAGCTATTTTTATTACGTGCGAAATAAAAATTCTGATCTCTTAACATTATCTTTATTTTCTCATTGTCGGGAAAGGTTTCCGAGCTGATTTTGCAACAGTGGATTTTGGCAACGTATTTACTATAACTTTATTAATTACTAGTTTTCCTGCAAGCAAACGAGGCTACTATCTGTCCCCTTTGCGCAGGACTAATGATTCTTGCCATGACGAACCATGTCATAAGAAGAGTACGGGAAATTATCGCCTTCTTTCTCCCACAAGAAATACCGGCCGAAGTCCTCCCACAAGAAAGTCCCTGCCGAAAACACTTCACGGGTTCTTAGGCTGGCGAATTCTTATGGGAGTGGGGGTTGGGATTGTTTTGGCTATTCGTTGTTTGAGGGAGAAGGGCACGCGAGGTCTCTTAGCGAGTAAAAAACAAACTCAAGTTGTGCCTGTCGTAGCAGTAAAATTGGCCCCGAGAAGTCATGGAACGCGTATGCAATACGTGAAGCTCGATTTCAATAGAACACGGAGATGGTCGCGCTCACCGTGTGGACCGACTTTTGAAAGTGATAGTACATCATATACGTAGATAACTTATGCATCAAGTTTCATTAATCTTCGTAGGAGTTGAAGATCTACTTCCGAGGAAAACTTATCATGTTCGCGATACGAAGGTACATTCAATCGAGTCACCCGCTGATGTTCACACAAGTCCCAGTTCAGGCGAATGAGCTACCAGTTAAGCTACCCAGGCGTCATCTCTCACTGTGAATTTTATGGAGGCTTTAAGGAGCGAGGTAGCTTAAGTCTTAGCTTTAGCTTAACTGGTAGAGCACTCCCTTCGCGCGCGAAATTGGCGCGAAATGGCGCGAAATCGGGGGGTCTGGGTTCGAATCCCAGTCCAGGCGAATGATTTTTTCACTGTGAATTTCACAATGTGTGACCACCAGCGAGTGACTTTGTAAAAGTTACTGCGCGGCCAGTTCCGCAGTTCTTTGAAGAGCTATGATGATTATCAATGTCGGGCACGAAACACGTAAACGGTCATTTCTGTAAATATTTCCTTCCGAAGTTTACCTATTCCAAATATACTGCAATTGTTGCAAAATATAGGGCTCTGACGTTATTTTATATGATAATATAACTAGTATAGTGATGGAAAAACAGATCAAAGAAGATAAATGCGACCATTACTGAGGCCTTACTTCATCGAGCTTAATTATTTGTCTAAATCACTGAGAAGACGGCAATAGTTAATCTATTAGCCCTACGCTAAAAAGAAGAAGCTGCATGTAATATTCCAGAGGAAGTATCCCACGCCCTTAATTAAGGTTTTGCGAGTTTTAAAGGCTTTCATTTGTATGCAGACATATTTGGTAAATGACTAGGACCTTACTAGTACTCAGAACTTGTAACAGCTGTTTCATAGGAATACTTTAGCCTAATGAGCTCTTATGGTTTAACTAGTATGGTTAATGAGATTACACGAAAACCCTCATCAACTGCTACATGTATTGACCAAGTTTTTTCCTCTGAGTTTTAACTTCATTAAATTTGAAATACGCGCAATTGTAACTCACTTGACGGTAACTGATCATTCTGCGATTGTATTGTCCATCTCAGGTAGTAGCATGCTCAAAAACGTAAACTTCTATAGTTCTTACTCCATTAATTCTAATAATATTCAGTACGACGTATTAAAAACTAGACTTAGTACCATCGATTGGGGTCCTGTTTATTGTGAAACAAACGTATCGAAAAGCTTTACTTTATTCATAGATATACTGAAAAGCTGTGTCCAGAACTCAAAGCTCCACACGCAACGTGTTGTTAACTTAAAAAAACTAAAACCTTGGATGACTGATTAATTATTGAAAAAAATGGACCTCAAAAACCACATACATAAAAAGCTACAGAAGCATCTTCATAACGAGGAGTTAAGAAAAATAATAGTAAAACTTAGAAACAAATTGCGAGCAGACACAAGAGAAACTGCTAATAGCTACTATATGAAGCAATGTGACAATGGAAAAGTAATGCAAAAGAGCAGTGGAATGTACTGAAAGAATTAACTGGCGAAAAACTAAAGGGTTCTCACATACCAGAGCTAGTAATTAATAACCAACTTCTCACAGATCCTGCAGTTTTAGCGAAATAATTCAACAAATATTTTATTAGTGTTTTCGAGTCCACCAAAAACATTTCCCTTCAGCATGGAAATGCTTCTGGGCCTGATATCCTACATCTTAATCTTAAATATCCTAGTTCATTGACTCTAGAACCAGTGTCATCTTTTGAAATACGAAAAATTGTGAGCTCTATTCAATCTGGAAAATCAGCTGGTCCAGACGGAACAAATTTTACAATGCTAAATTACATAATTGACCTCATTGCTCATACTCTGACCCATATTTTTAATACATGCTTTATTCAAGGCGAATTTACCGATGACCTAAAGAAAGCAATTGTTATACCCCTATAAGGTGACCGACGCAATATAACAAAATATAGGCCAATTTCATTGTTATTAGTTCACTTGAAAATTCTTGAGAAACTATGTTAAAAGAAGGCTTTTGTCCTACCTGGATAAGCAAAAATTTTTAAGTTGAACCAATGCGGGTTCATAAAGGGTAAAGGATCAGAAGATGCCATAGAAAGCTTCATGACACATGTCTAAAGCGTAGTTAATTTGAATAAACGCGTTGCAGTCCTGTTCCTAGGTATAAAAAAGACCTTTGATTCTATAAATCATGGTATTTTGTTGGAATAGTTAAGGAGAATAGGTGTTCGTGGCTCACCATGGAAATGGTTTAAGAGAGCCGATGACAATTATAAGTTCTAACTACCTTGAATGCATTGGGAAGTGGTGCCTTCAGTCAGGGGCGGATTAAGGTCGTTGTTTTGGGGGGGGGGGCGGTTCTCTACTTTCCGCGGCGCCTGGAGGGTATGCAATACCTCTCAACGGACCGGGGCTCCGGGCGGACCTCCCTCAGAAAGTTAAAAGAAATGAAGCGCTTGGAACGTAGTCCTGGTGTGGCTATATTATATAGTAGATGTGATATATTATTAAGTAAAACTCTCTAATTACATTTGAAAAACGTATACAAACGATGTAAAGAATGCCATTCTTGTGAAGATGCAAGTCTCCCGGGTTTTACACTACATTGGTCCATGTTTTCAAGGACGACAGTTTTGGCAGCATTTCAGTCGGCTTCTTCAGGTCGGTGAAGTGAAGGGGTAGCCATTCGTCGTCTTATATATCTCACCCGTCGGAGTCAGGTTAAATGCTTGTGATATACCTCTAAGACGACGAATGGATGCACCTTCACTTCACCGACCAGAAAAAGCCGACTACAACGCCTACGAAATTGTCGTCCGAGGAAACATGGACCAACGCGGTGTAAAACGCGGAATACATGAATCTTAACGTCCATCAACCCGCGGCAGCTTACACAAGGATTTCAAACTCCGTTCTTCTTCAATGCCGTAAAAAATGAAAATTGGTTGGAATGAAATAAAAAATAAGTACACAGAAAATACTATTTTCCTTAAATCATTTTATTTCATCAGCAAAAGTCAAAATTATAACATTCAAAGAAGAACTACCAGGCTGAAGAATACATTTATAAAAGTTTTAATGACGACTAAAACAAGTAGGCCCAAGTTAATATTAAAATAAATGAAATAAACAAAGTATTGACATTTGAGGTAATGCAGTCACCCTCACAATTACAGATATACGGGCTAACATAAATTAAGAAAATATTATTCAGTTGTAATGTAACATTATAAGATTTATGTATACAAATTACAACAGTAAATTTTGCTTCCTTGTTTCTTTCTGCTCGGCAAACCGGTTTATTACATTATCGGGGTCTACATGAATATGACGGTGAATGTACAACATAGCAAGGCCGTTTAAACGACTTTCACCGCATCTTGATCGCACGTAACTTTTCAGAAGGCGTAGAGCAGGAAAAGATCTTTCAGCACCTGCAATACTGACAGGCAAACTTAAGAGGACGAGGAAAAGTTTCTTTATTAGTGGAAATAGGACAGGATGGCATGCATTATAAGCATCGATGACAGTTGAAGGAATAACTTTACCATCATCAATATCCCGGTTCCATTTCACTATCCACTGTTCATACTCTGATTTTAGCTGAAAAACAAAACATTCTTTTTGGAGACCAAAGAGGTCAGAATACTTCTGGCAAAGTGTGTATATATCATTTTTAACGTCTGCAGATTTTAGAACGACATTCTTAGCCAAAATGGCCTGTGGGAGAAATATATTTATTCTGAATACGTCCATTACCACATCAGAAAATCTAGAGGAGAAGTCCTCCAGAACCCAGTCCAAAAGGCGGATTCGGAAATATTCCTCTGCAGACGGTGCATTTTAGCGACATGATTGCCGTTGAGCAATCCTTGGGGCGTTCATCTCTCCTCCTAAGGAGCGCGATGCGGCTGTTGCTTTCGCAAAAACACCTTTAAATCTTTTTCAACAGCAAGTCTTTTACTTCTGAAAAGAGATTTCACTGTGAAAACTGCCTCTGAAGCACTCTGAACATCGAAGTGTTCTGTTTGTAATAACTTGCTTAGGTTGCACGTAACACCCAGGATCTCAGCAAGGCAGCAGAGTGACACTAAGAAATCACTATCTCGAATGCTACATTCGTAACTCCGAGCTTTTTGAGCCGACGAATCCTCATTTGACCACCTGGAAATTATTTCCAAAGCCACTGACACCTTTTCAATATTTGTAAGAAACTGTAGCACGGAATCATGGCGTTCTACCCACCTGGTCTCGCAAAGTTGCTTTAGTTGCCCTCCTAGGGTATTTTTCAAAACCATATTTCTTTTCGATGAAGCACGGAAGAAGTTAATGATTTCCACTAAAATACCATGGGCATTACGAACAGATGGTACTCGATTTGTTTTGGAAATTATTACATTTAAGTTATGGTTGTAACAAGGACAACGAACAGCATTTGTTGGATTCTTCTGAATTTCTTGCACAGCTCCTACGGCGGCTGATACATTTGTAGAGCACCCATCTGTGCCTATACCGACTCAATATTTTATGCCTAGTCCTAAACTATGGATTTGCTGGGTTACAATTTGGCCAAGTTTTATACCAGTAACAGCAGGTTCAATATGTAAATCAACTTCTGAGCTTTCTTCATCCACATCATCTGAAGGAGAATGGTCTAGGTCAACGACTGATTGCCTTAAATCTAAAAATCCTACAAAGTCCTCTCTGACTTCTTCGGCCAACACATACCTAATAATGAGTGACATGTGAGAAATATGGGAAATGTCAGTTGTTTCGTCAAAAACACAACTAAAATATGTAGCCTTCCTGATTCGTTTCACAATTGTAGCCAAAGTCTCTTGGCCACAGCACACAATCAAACAGTTTTGAATTGTCTTGCTAGTGAGCATATTTCTTAGGGAAGCAGTCTCTAAGTGATTCTGTAGGGCTGAATTGCCAACCTCGCAACGAGAACGCAGTAATGCTCGGAAGTTACCGTCATTCGTCAAGGGCTTTTCTAATGATAATGTACCGTCGTCCCGATGACCTCTGAATGGTATGTTCTGACGGCCAAGAAAAATAACATTTTTTAGTATCAGTTTCAGGTTTTCTCTATTTTCCTTGATTTTCTCCCTTCTGTAGCAGTCCAGTTGGCTTGCGATTTGATTTTCAGGTTTTTTGTATTTCTCCAGAAAATCCAGGGCCAAAAGCACTGCACCTTTGTGATAGGCTGTGTTTTGGTGATTTTCCAGATCACCTTGTTTCCCTAGCAGTTTAGAAAACTTCTTTAACGGCTCTGTAACGAGGGATTTTAACTGAAAATTTTTCCCGCAAGCTGCTGTTGATTGGGCAAAAAAGGGCAATACCTACAAAAAAGTCCATTCATTGAGGGAGAAACCACAAGCCAAGGGTATTTTTCAAGATGTTCCCTCCTCACGTAACGACGCTCTTCCGCGGTTCCCTTCCTATGAGTTGAAAAGGGATACTTGTACTCGCTTGTGGGTGTCCAAGGGCTTTCCAAAAGTTCTGCAATTTTCCTATCATCAGGTCTTTCTTGTCCTGGTACAATAAAGAGGCCTACGTCACAGTTGAAATTTGCAGCCAAAGGAAGTGAAGAAATTGAAGCTTCAGTCGATGTTTCGTGGCTACATGGACGTGATTGCAAAAGGACCATGAGCTTGGGTCTCATTGTCAGTTATGCAGCATGAAGGTATGGTGTTAACAAATTGTTTATTTCCTCCTGCTGCTTCTGTCGTCTTTTGTTTTTGGACGCGAGAGAAAAAGCTTCGAAGGTCCGCAGAGGCACTGTTAGTTTTCCGCTTTGTACCAGGCCTACTAGAAGAGGACGCCTGTAAACAAAAGTAAAACTTAGCTATTCCTTCTGCGATGAGTTGAAAAAAAAATAATAAAAGCATGTCTTTTTCTCACCCTCCAGCGTATTACTTGAAAATTATTTGGCTTTACTCTTGGAGATTCCTCAATTTTACTGCTATCAAAAGGATAGGGGTCAAAACTATGGTGGGTGAACCTCTTACAGTATTTCTATTATAACACAAATGAAAATACAAGTCTTGTAAATAGGTGGGTGTTCAATTCCTTGATCAAAAAGCAGATAAATAGCAAGAGAGGCTAACTAAAGAGCTGAGGGCCCGAGCTTGAAGCCGGCCGGCCGACTCTAATGGCGAGCGCGGGAAAGCACAAATAAGTTATGTCGTTGTAATTTATCGATTGAACTTACCATCTCTGGCTGAAAGGTTGATCTTCACGTCAGGTATATCACAGGAAAAAGGATGCAGGGTCCTAAACATGTGAAGAACTCTTGAACTTGTCACTCACTACAACTGGAACAATACACTCTCTAGATCTTGGCCCCACTTACAAACGGCAATAGTTGCGCTCCGCCACTCAATGTGTCTCACCCGTACAATGTCTTACACCCGACTCTTCGAGTCTGCGCTTCACCCGCGAAGTCGCCATCCAACGACCACCTCACCCCGTATCTTCAGTTCCTCATAGGCAATGTCAGTCTAATCTTTAATTAAGCTCAGCAGCGTTATCTCAATGATTCAGATGAGCTGGAGCCACTCTGCTCCGCAGCTTCCCACAGGCGACTGCCCACTAGAGGTGGGCCAAATGATTCTTTTTATTGACTCGAGTCATTTGGATCACGTCACTTCAATGACTCGTTCACTTGAGTGAGTCTTTAGAATCACTTTAGAGTACTGCGGGGTACATAAATGACGAGGCTTACATATAACAGTAAAGCTTAATTGTGAATGAGTAATGAAGGCTTTAAAGATTTATAGAATAAACGGGCAAACTAATTATCTTTGGAAAATGTGACCAAGGCCACTATACCCAGAATCAGATCTTTAAATCACCTTTATGCACGATGACAGAGGAAAAAAACAATAATCTCGTTGATATCTCTAAATGTGCGGTTATGTTATTCGTTCTTAGGAAAGACACACTATACGTCAAGCATTGTACAAATAGTGCAGTCAAATCAAAATAATAAAGGCGAGAATTTAAATGGCAAAATCATAAAATGTACAAAATTACTTACTACTTTAACACTAATTAACTTCTTGTCGTTATTCACTGATCGTAAGTCTTTGCCTTTTAAATAAACGGTGTCTTCTATAATACCAACTCTATATGTCCACTTTTCTGAATCTAAGGGCCTATAACACTATTTAAAACAGCCATCCCATATGATTTACTAGTAACAGTACCTTTAAATAACAGTAATTACATATAATATACTATATTGCTCACTCTTTCAAAGAGCCTGTGATTGTGGGTTGTCGGTGGGGAGGGAAGAGTAACCCACCAGAAATCCTTCTCTCACATTAAGGCATTACACGCAAATATATATTCCCCGAAACACCCTAGTAAGAGCAATAAAGTATGTATAAATTAAAAACTACTAGAAAGACCAGAAGGAAGTTCTCGAACAGTCTGGCGTGCACAAGCTAGAGTATAGAACGCCGGGATGGACTTCGGTGTAAATCGGCCAGACTAGTGGAACGCTTTAAACAAGAGCACTCTTGTTTTAACCGCTCGACCAGTCTGGCGCCAGGGAGTATGAAAGATGCCTCCTCCAGAGCCCAGGCGTGGGCAATGCACTTGATATTTAAACCTCTCCCCTCTCTCCCCCGCCACCCGGGTCCTCACATAAACCTTGCATCCGTCACCACCCTGTCCCTAACCCCTGCAACCGCCGTTTCTTAAGTCTATCCCTCCTCTGCCCTCTCAAAACCCTTGCTGACCCCCTTATTTGAATGATGAGTCACGTGAAGTAAATGTAATGGTTGAGAAAATGCTGGAGAGACACCAGAAGAGATTTAAAGATGTTGAGTTTAATCCCATACTGAGAGAAGCATGTTTACTGGATCCATATGATTCAAAGAATACGCTTTCTCTGAAAATACAAGTTATAAGGTAGCCTACCATGCCTTATGCAATAAATCCCATTACCCCAGAAGAAAGGAACTCCAACATCTGCAGCAACTGTGGAGGTGGACAAGTACTTACAGGAGGAATACTTGGAGAGGACCTCTGACCCACTTGTTTGGTGGAGGAGCAGGAAACAGGTCTTCCCTAGGCTGTATACACTAATGAAAAGAAGATTGTGTGTGATGGCCACTTCAGTGCGTTGTGAGGGTGTTTTTTCGAAGGGAGGCCAGTTTCTTACTGAAAAAAGAAGTAGACTGGGCCCAAACAAACTATCAATGATGATTTTCTTAAATCTTAATCGGGAAGGCTCAATACATATATTTTTTTGTTATGAAGTAGTTTAGTTGAGAGTAATTGCATTTTAAAATACATATTGTTCGCTACAAGTTTTATCCATGTAAAATAATTGTTGCATCATATTTTATTGGTCATCTACTTCCAATTAACTGATCATGATACCGATATGTGATTAACTCTTTGTAAACTGTGTTAATAAATGCAAAGGACATTTACCGGATACCACCTCCCACACAGCACACTCAAAATTTATACCGTATAAAAGTTGCGTAAATAGTATAGTATAAATTGTAAATAATACTCCGTGGATTATGTACGTAATATGTGAATAATATGCAATATATGCAAATAATATGCAAATATTATGCCATCGAAAACTGTAAATAATATTTGCATAATATGTACATATTTTCAGAATATCTCGGCGAATGAAATGTGCATCATTTCTTAAAATTATGCCCTAAAAATCGGCGAATGCCATAAAATGCCCACTACATTATTGTCTTACGTATATAAATCTCCAGCCTCATAATTATGCGATAACAAAAATATATATATTCGCATAATATGCCAAATATATGCACAGAACGAAATGGCATATTATGTGCATAATATTTGAATATTTGGTGAATAAACATGGAAGGTATGCACATGAAGGTTGAATCACCAGTTCCTGTTTTTATCATTCTGTAAATGCATTTTTTGTTCGCTTTTTCTGCCGTAACGTCGGTATATGAATTCATCTTTATGAGCGCGAAGGAAAGATGTTAACAAAACCATAACTTCACGAAATACATGGTGTTTCAATAGAGTTAGGCATATCACGGTGGTGTATGCTGTTGAAAATGGTATAATAGTTATGCGCATAATATGCCAAATATATGCACAGAACGAAATGGCATATTATGTGCATATTATTTGAATATTTGGTGAATAAACATGGAAGGCATGCGCATGAAGGTTGAATCACCAGTTCCTGTTTTTATCATTCTGTAAATGCATTTTGTGTTCGCTTTTTCTGCCGTAACGTCGGTATATGAATTTATCTTTATGAGCGCGAAGGAAAGATGTTAACAAAACCATAACTTCACGAAATACATGGTGTTTCAATAGAGTTAGGCATATCACGGTGGTGTATGCTGATGAAAATGGTATAATATTTATGCGCATAATATGCCAAATATATGCACAGAACGAAATGGCATATTATGTGCATAATATTTGAATATTTGGTGAATAAACATGGAAGGCATGCGCATGAAGGTTGAATCACCAGTTCCTGTTTTTATCATTCTGTAAATGCATTTTGTGTTCGCTTTTTCTGCCGTAACGTCGGTATATGAATTTATCTTTATGAGCGCGAAGTAAAGATGTTAACAAAACCATAACTTCACGAAATACATGGTGTTTCAATAGAGTTAGGCATATCACGGTGGTGTATGCTGATGAAAATGGTATAATATTTATGCGCATAATATGCCAAATATATGCACAGAACGAAATGGCATATTATGTGCATAATATTTGAATATTTGGTGAATAAACATGGAAGACATGCGCATGAAGGTTGAATCACCAGTTCCTGTTTTAATCATTCTGCAAATGCATTTTTTGTTCGCTTTTTCAGCCGTAACGTCGGTATATGAATTTATCTTTATGAGCGCGAAGGAAAGATGTTCACAAAGCCGTGACTTCACGAAATACATGGTCAATTGCACCTCCCCGAAAATTATCGTAGTTGGAAATGTTACCGTCAGGGACCGTAGAGTCGTAAAAAAAGAATATCGTATTTAACAAGTTGCCCACGCCATGGTTGCTATATCGTTCGCTTTGCCGTTCTCTCGCCTCGTGCCTGATTACGCCCTGTGTTTCGACTCGCGCCTCGTTTTGTGCTTCGCCTTGTTCTACACTTCCTTCCTAGAAGATATGTTCTTTTAAGAACTGCTATTTTGCAGTTATTTTTTAGATTTAGCAATCGACGCTACGCTTTCCCTTCCTTGCCCACTTATCCTTTTTTCCTACCATACATTTCCCTTCTTTCGCTACCTTAACCTGTTCACCTTTCCTCTTCATTCTTCCAGCATTTTCCCAAATATCCTTTTCTGTCACCCCTGCGAGTAACCCTTGAAAATAATTGTGAATAATATGCACATCGTATTCAAATATTATGTAAATATATATTAGGCCACATCAATGGCATAAAATGTACATAAAATGTGCATATTTTGGTATAATGTCTTCATAAATTGCGTATATATCTGCACAATATGCCACATCAATGGAATAAATTGTGCGTAATATGTACATAAAATGTGCATATATATGGTATAATGTCCTAATAAATTGCGTATAAATGTGCATTATATGCAAATATATATGTTATGCCACATCAATGGTATAAATTGTGCATAATTTGTACATAAAATGTGCATATATATGGTATAATTTCCTCATAAATTGCGTATATATGTGCATAATATGCAAATATATATTATACCACATCAATGGCATAAATTGTGCATAATATGTACATAAAATGTGCATATATATGGTATAATGTCCTCATAAATTGCGTATATATGCGCATAATATGCCAAAATTATGCCATTCCATTCAGTGCATATATTTTGCATATTATGCGCATATATCGCAATTTATGGGGACATTATACCATTTATATGCACATTTTATGTACATATTATGCACGTTTTATACCATTGATGTGGCATAATATTCGCATAATATTTGAATATTATGTGCATATTATTCACTTTGTGCTGTGTGGGCTATATCTGTATTGTTAATTTGTAAAAAAATAAATGCCTACAATATTCATCTGAGGCTAAAATTAAGAGTTCCCAAACTGCTAATACAGTGCATTAACCGGTAGATTTCCAGCAATAATTAAGAGCTTTTTAATGAACATGTAAGTTGAATGTAAGTTGAAAATCATCATATCATTTATGTGATGCCTAAAGAAGGACTTAATTTACTCCTAAAATCTAGCAAAGTTGCTGATCTTACGGTAAGACTCTTCTTTTGACAGTCATTAATGAATAGTAAGTCTTGCCACTCAACGAGTTGCTGGGATTCAATGAATACTGAAGAGTCTTTTAAGTCAGCAATTCAGTCAGTCCCGCCGTCACGTCTCCGAGTCCGTGTGTCCTTTTTGGTCCTTTGGGTGTGTGAGTCTTTTGAGTCAGCAATTCACTCAGTCCCGCCGTCACGTCTCCGAGTCAGCTTGTCCTTGGAATCTTTGAGAATCATGGGGACTCTGCGACTCTCTCCTTTATGAGTCAGCGCTGCACTCAGCGGCTCATCCGGCCCAAACGTTCACTAAAGAGTTGTTTCTCCCAGACCTATTGACTCGAGTCATCACACTTACCTCAGTGACTCGTTCATTTGAACGACTCATGACTGATCGACCCAACTCTACTGCCCACTCCTATCTTAATGACTCCTTATCTGAATGGTCACTAACCACTGCGGGCCACTCATGAGAAGGGAACCAGCTATTCACTATACACCAGGATATTCACTTACATACCTTATAGTTTTTCCGTTACGGCACCAAAGCTTTCACAACATTGTTCATCATAAGGCCTACAAAAGTACAATTGCGAACATAGAGGATACTGTATCTGTTTAGACAAGTGGCTTATAGATATTTTCCAATTATATTTAAACATTGTATATTGAGCCGGTGAAATAAAAACTTCCATTGGAGAACCACCTTAACGATTACCATATTTTCTATTTTCCCCGGGAATTACGGGGGGGCGGCCACCCCCCCTCCCGACCCCCCCTTAACCCTTTCAATGCGGATGTCATTCATGAAAGACATCCGCGCCTAGCCCCCCACACGGGTGTCATTCATGAACGACACGGCCTTCAGTCCTTTCTCGTGCGGTATTACGGTACTACCACAGAGTAAAGATATATCTTTACTCTTTCTCTATATACTATCTCTCTTTACTATCTCTATATATCTTTACTCTGTGGTACTACGCTCAGCGCCTTCGGTAGGCCGCCACTGCTCCGCTCCTCAGTTGGTTCCTAGCTTCTCTCTCGTGCACTCCGTTTCTGGTTACGCCAATTTTTCTTTTTTTTGTGGATTTTTGCGTTTTTGCGTGTTTTCTTCGAGAATTTCGCCGAACAAGATTTTATTTGGAAGTGACATATTCTATTCTGTTTAGACAAAACGACTACTTGCATTATTTTGTTTATTGTTCTTATTAGTCGTAGTGTTTTTCTTTCTCTGTGGTTTTATTGAGATTGCCATTAGTTTTTGCGAGTGTATTTTATGCACACGCAGGGTTCTGCTTCAATTCTCCCTGGAGAAGGCTGAACTTCTGTGATCAAGAAACTTCTTTTCATTGAAGCAAAGGTAAGTCAGAACTTATTTTATTTTATTTCAGTATCTTTTTCTCCTTCACTAAAATGCTTCATAAACCTACCTTTAGTTGCTCTATATAAATACAATCATAACACTGACGAATATTTGTGTCGCTTCTACAGGCATTTATTTTTACATTGACTAAAATGAAGAGAAGAATGATTCCGGCCACTTCCAAGGGGGCAAATATATCAAGTTCGTCGAGTACTGGTGAGTTTTTCCATAATTTCCATACACTTCCCGACCATGAGTGAGCCTGAAAGACATAACATACTGAAAATATATGACAGTGAGAGTGAAGGGGAATATGGAGATTTGAGTGAGAGCGGTGATGAGGAATGCGACAACACCATTTACCATTCTGACCACAACTCATTTCCTGAGGAAAGTGAGGATGAGCAATCCCGCAACAAGAGCTTTTTCCTTCATGGGAAAAACGGTGTGACAGAGTAGTCTGCTGTGAAGCTAACAAAAAGATCCAGAAATGAGAGATGCAATTTGCTGAAACGTCTACCTGGACCTCTGGGTAACGCACGAAATGTATCGGCTATTTTGGGTTCTTGGCAAAAACTTATCCCAATTGATATTTTATCAGATATTGTATCGCTCACAAACACAGAAGTTCGAAGTGTTCAGGGTAGTTTTCTGCGTCAAAGGGATGCAAGGGAAACGAACTTAATTGAACTGAAGGCCCTTTTGGGATTACTGTATTTAGCTGGGGGGCAAAAGTCGAACCATAAAAATATTTTTGATCTGTGGAGAGCAGATGGAACAGGAACTGAATATTTTAGACTTGTAATGGGTGTAAATAGGTTCAAATTTTTGCTAAGAATGTTGAGATTTGACAACATTCACGAAAGAAACGAATTGAAGAAAAAAGACTTATTTTCCCCAATTAGGGACATTTTCGAAACTTTTGTCAGTAATTGCCGGAATAATTACAGTATGAGTGAAGAAGTTACAGTAGATGAGAAACTTCCACAATTCTGGGGTAGATATAGTTTCCGTGTGTTTCTAAGTATGGGATCAAAATATTTGCCTGTTGTGATGCAAAAACATTTTACACCGGTAATATGGAAGTGTACGTTGGAAAACAAAATCAGGGCACAGATAAAATTGATTACAAGCTAGACTCACAATCAGTGGTAAAAAGACTGGTTCAGTACATTTATAACACTGGAAGAAATTTCACCCTTGATAACTGGTTCATGTCCTACCCGTTAGCACTTCATCTTCTAAAACATTGTGTAACAACAGTAGGAACGATAAGAAAAAATAAGGGTGAGAATCCACCCATGTTTATCGCAAAGCGAAAGATAGACTAGTTGGAAATAGTATTTTTGGTTTTCAAAAAGAAAGGACGCTAGTGTCATACAAACCTAAAGCTAACAAAGTTGTATTGCTCTTATCAACAATGCATCGAGATGACATTGTGGATCCTCAAACGAATAAATCCGAAATTGGTATGTATTACAACTCCAAAAAAGGTGGTGTAGACGTTTCACATCGTTTACAGTCCACTTACAGTGTCTCTCGCATTTCATGCCGGTGGCCGTTAACACTTATTTTTACCTTGTTGAACATTGGCGCGATCAATAGCATTGTTATTTACAAATCTAACTCAGGTAAATATGTTAGCCGTAGGGAGTATTTGAATAATTTTGTTAAACTTTTGACCAGAGATAACATGCTGAAAAGGGAGAAACAGCAAAATATCCAATTATCTCTGCGACTCCGGGTGCGGGAAATATTGGGTATACCTGTGAGAGGAGATAACGTGAGCTGCCATGCTGAAGGCCGATGTGCTTACTGCCCATCTCAAAATAATTATTAATGTTTGAATTTTTTCAAGTTTCTGTAAAAATTAAAAAAAAAAACTATTTTTTAAAGGGGCTGAGAGTTTTAAAACTTTTTAAATACATGGAGATATTTTTTTCAAAAAAGAATGATAAGTCACACGTGAACCCGTGTGTTGAGGATGCCGCCGGCCCTTTGGTGGACTCTCAAGTATCTATATATATTTTCATTTTTATTCTACTTGTATAAATCACCCACTGATAAATTAAAACAAATAGTAACATAAAATTTATTTTATTTCAGGTGTGCAGCCAAAAAAACGCCCCCGGAGAAGGCTTAGAGAGGAAGAAATATCTTCGTACGCCTTGATGAGTTTTTCGGAAGGAGAAACATCTAGTGAAGACTTGTTCAATGGCGAAGAAAGTGAAAGTGAAATTGAGATTGACAGTGAAACGGACAGCGATGGAGAGCCCGTTACACCCACGGAAGTGACGTTGGCTACTACACCCGCTGGTATGGTAGGTACCGCTACTCCCTGTGTCGTCTGGACCCCTGAGCCCCCACAAAACAAGGCAAGCATTCCTTTCATGGGATGCCCTGGGCTCAATGGAAGACCTGCTGCGACTGCTAGGGACTATTTCTCCGTGGTTTTTGCGGAAAATATTTGTAACGTAATTCTCCAGGAAACTGAGAGAAATGCAGAGGACTTGTTTCTCAGGAATCCTTCACCAAGGGGGAGGATTACGGATTGGAAGCCGCTTAGAACGGAAGAATTTAATATCTGGCTTGGATTGCTTTTCCATATGGGGACAATTAAAATCAATAGAATGTCGGACTATTGGAAAACATCTAAGTTTTTTAACATTCCTATATTCCGCGAATCGATGGCAAGAGATCGTTTTCTCGGGATTTTACAAGCGTGAGCATAAAACACTGAAACGGTATAAAAAAGTTGCTATTCACCTATTCCAAATCATGCTTGTCAACAGCTACATTCTATTCAATAAATATAGCGGCCAACGGAAAAGTCTCTATGAATTCCGATTGGAGCTAATAGATTTTCTACTCTCAAGTAGCTCAAATGCCTCAGTGAGAACCTTATCATCAGCAACTGCTCTCTCCCATCTTCCTGCCCCCTCAGAAGTCACGAATAAGGGAAAGAAGCTGCAAAAAAGATGCCGAGTTTGTCATGCGAAGGGTCTTAGGAAATTGGTTGTAAGTATCTGTCCTGACTGTGAGGGTCAACCAGGGCTTTGCTTACGCCCTTGCTTCCAAGAATACCGTAAGAAATTATGAATATTGTGATTTTTTTGTACATATTGTGTTAATATATACATTTACATTGCGCACAGTTCAAACTGATTCGAAGTGCGTGACATGTGAGGTTTTGATTATTTTTGTAAAAGCATGTAAATGTTGAACGTTTATTTTGGTACGGCAAGTGCTTTATCGTAAACTATTTATCTACATTTTATTTTTTTCCACCATTTCCTCAGGTTCCACTCAGTTCCTTTTTTCACCATGTTACTCAACTTATTTCGTGATTCTGTAATCAATTAATTTTTTGAGAAATGGTTTTTGTTTATTTACTGTAGTTTTTTAAAGATAGTAATAATAAATTTGTGCTCTGATATATCTTCTAAAATTCCATGCGTCTACATTATTTCAGTATACATTCTTCCCATGTTTCATTTAGATGACAAAGAGTTAAACCTGTGTTTTGCATTCGTACTTTTTATCTTGAGTTATGGCCATTTTATTTTTTTTAGAAAAGTAACCTTACGCAAGGAAGAAGAATATTTTTTCGGCATTTGAAACGTTGTGGAGTCTAAAATGTAACACTTAAATTACTCTATAAATAAATGAAAAGACCATGTTTACGGGGAAAAGACAAAACGTAGTGGGCATCGTGCATGGGTAAAAAAGCAAAGTGCGTTGACATTGGCAAAAACAGAGAAATGGAAATCTTTTGAAGTTTCCGGTAGTGACTGCTGAGAAAAAGAACTAGTAGGGGTGGGGGGCGGGAAAAGTAGTAGTTAGGAATGCCGAATGTGGACGAGAAGGGATTTGAGAAAAGGGTGAGTGAGGCAACAAAGGAAGGATGCTTCTGCGGAGAGAGGACAAGAGTGCGACGCGCTTAGCTGGTCAGATAAATGAGTACGAAATTTATTAAAAATTCCACGAATACGAAAAATAGAAATGTACATAGATATGATATCCATCACTCCCTTATTTGTGTCATATTTACTGCGGTAAATGCAAAAAAAAATCAATAAAAAATGTTCGAACGGCAAAAAATAATATTTTCGCTGAAGAAAACGGAAAAAATAGGCAGCGAGACATAAAGAAATGCGGGTTGCATACACACGGATTTTCAGCGGAGCGGATGTCATTCATGAAAGACATTTTTTTTTATTACGTAAAATGGGGAAAAAAAGACTAACACATAAATTTTAAATATTGACGGTCACTCACAATACCATTACAGATACGATGTCGTGAAATGTTGAGTTCCGACACCGGGAGTGATTTCTTCATACGGACCCGCATTGAAAGGGTTAATCCGCCTCTGCCTTCAGTCAACACCGAATAGAATACTGGTAATTATGCACAATATTCCTCTTCATATAATACCATAGGGTACTATTGAGTAGCGGTACATATATTTTAAATTACTATACTGTACTGTCATATTTTAGCACAAATTGAAAAAAAAGCTTTGGCTCAAATCCAAACCCCTGAACAATAAGAGAACACCCTAACAGAAAATGAATGTCACTATGAATTTGTGAATGTGTAGGAGAGGCTTCCATCAAGGTGCCTCACCATCCACTGATCACCAAATTGTCAACAAATAATCAGTGATTTTATCTTTTGAATTCATTTGTAGCATCAGTGGAAAAAAATCTTACCAAGAGCTGATTTTCACAACATGTTTCCTAGTTAATGAAAACAATTGTGATGAAAGCTTTTATTTGTTAATTGATTGGGAAAACTTTATTTGCAGACAGCGTGTTCCAAGAAAAAAATACCAATGAAAAATTTCATAAAACGGTTTTTAATTTTCTTGATATCACAAGAACTGGCTTTTTAACAGACTAGTAAAATAGAATATGAAAGATGAACATAACAATAATTTTTTGGGGCAGAAAATGCTCCACATACCTCAAGGTTATATGCAATATGAAATTAGTGGTGGAAATACATGCTTTAAAATAGACATCCCTAATTACATGGTGGTAACATTTAAACACACTAGTTCTTCCTTACCTCAATTGTTACCTGAGAAATAATTCACTCTCATTAATATTTGAAGCAGTGTTCTTGTTCTTGTTTGGAATGGTTCGATTACATGAGAGATTCACTCAAGCAAAACATTAAGTAAATGCACATAATGAGTTATTATGAACTAGCATATGAACTATATGTTTTGCTTATATTATTTATGTATATACATATATCAATTAAATGCTGCATGGCAAATATCTGAACAAGAAAATATATCTCACTAAAATTTGGAATGCAAGAAACATTTGATATAGCACATTCTCCTTGAAATTAAAACTGCCCTTGTAGCACAAAAATCCTGAGCAAGTACACAGGGAATTCCAAATATGCCAAGGAAAACATTTTCATCACACCATTTGACTAGGTACATGCTGAAAATGTGTTCAACATAATACTGAAATCACAAATTTTTAGTACACGACCAGCATCTATTTTGTACATGTCCTTCAAATATACTCAATGTTTTATTCATTTTAACATATATGAAATATTTGGTTAAGCATTGACAAACAAATACTGTGTTTTTCATAGTACCAGGTGGAATCCTCAACTCTATCCCATTGTATATCACTACTGACATCAATTCAACTCAATACCCACCTACTATGGATTATTATGAGCCTTCCAAAAGCCTTATGCTACATCAGATGAAAAATGTACATGATTCCAATTTTTGCTTCCACCAATTCTCATACGGAAATTAGGTTAAATTTTAGTTTCAGAATACACACTAGATAACAATTGTTTACTTCAAGCAGCCACCGATCTCATTCATTGACTTCATGCCTTTGCAGCAAACCAAATAATCATCAGCAATTGTTACTATGTCACTTCTGAAGATCCTGCATTACCCAGGATCTACAAAGTACATTGAAGCCAAGTAATTAGAGAATATAATGGACATCAATTAAATATCCCAATTTAGGGTATGCCTTTGATATCAAAGTGAGCGACAAAGATGCCATAATGGAATCAAAGGAATTATATCTGAAGTACATCAAAATGACCCTCTACCACCAAATTACCAACTTTCACACCCTCATGCTATCCAAAATAAATAATCCCCCTCGTACTTTAGTATCTTAAATTTTCCCCATAACTTTTTTGCTATCTTCTAACATTTTTACGGTATTTGAGTTCTCTACCCACTTTTGCAGGCTTCAAATCAATTTCTTATGTCTACCCCCACACATTTAAAACATCTACATTTGCTTTCCTTCCATTTTTCCTCTTCATTCTTCTGCAGAATAACATCTTTAAAGCCTCAAGTCTATGTTCATTATTTCCCCTTCAGACCAATTTTATGAAGAACATGAATGGTTGGCATGAGAACTTATGGAAGAAAATCCTTTCGAGTCTTTGAGTAATGTGTTCTAATTGCTGCGACATGCTTTTTCTGGTGTAGGTCACAATGAAATGTGATGTGTTAATTAAAAATTATTCAGTATGAATTGAACCTTTCAAGATGAACGGTGTTGAATATAAAGGTATGAAAAATATAAGTGGCAATTACTTTTGGTTCTCAAAGTATTCTAGAAAAAAATTACTATTGAATTCCGTAGTAAGGCAATTAGTCATCAGAAGCACACTCCCAAGTTATTATCTCAATGTTGGCAGTGATGGCCAATAATTCCTAATTGTCAGCTGTTATGAGTGCCTGTGTGTTGTACTTGTTTGGATAGCATGGTGTTTCAATTTGGCCACATTTAAGAGCATGAGATATATGTGAATGTTCATGGTATCTCTGGTACACTGAGGAATCTTGAATAACAAAAAGGGTGAGGTCAATCTTGAGCTAGTTATTTGTTAAGTACTGTATTTTCTTGGAATCAGTGATATTGGAAGTTGTGAAATTTTCATAGAAAACAATTGTTGTGAAATGTTGACAGCTATGGACCTACGATGTCAATAGAGAGAACGGACAAAAATTGTGGAGCTAGACCGAGCAAGAAAAATGCTAATGGCCAATATGTGGAAGATCAACCTCTATGAGGAGCTTAAATGCCTTGTTCAATATTGCAATTTGTGCGGGACCATTAATTCACAGATATATTACATAGCAAACTTCAAAAATTGATCAAACTTCTCAATATGTATTACTCAGGGTAAACTCCTGAAATGGCATAACTTGGAGGATGCATCCTATGATCAGAAGCCAACCCTATTACATCTTTGGTAAAGATCTCACACTGATCTGTACATCAGATTTTCACTGATAATAGTTTTAAAGGGTATTTTACTTAGATTATTTGAAATAAGACTACTTAGATTTCTCACAACAGGATATTATTTCTTTGGCATGGTTCATAATTATGTACCATAAAGCTATTGATGCATTTGTCAGCATATGCCAAGAAGTATTTTCCCTGTCTCAGGATGAAATGGCAATGATATCTGATATTGAAAGGCAATGTTACAACATTTAGAATAACTTCACAACAAAGAACATAGCATCTGTTGGTGTTATTACCTGAAAAAAATATATATCGATAGAGATTTCCATTTTTCTAGAGATGCCTAGCATTCTACCTACAGTTTATTTTTGGAATGGTACAAGAGCATTTAAAGTTGTTTTAAACAACTATAACAAATTTTGACTGCTTTTATGTTAATGTTAGTTAATTAAAAGTATTACCTAAAATGTCAAGTTTTTTCATTTTTTCCTACTGAAGCTGGGTGTGGTCAAATATTAGTGACAGCTCAACACTTTGCTGTGCTCAACTCTACTCATAGTTCCATCACAGGTACTGTTTAGGTGCAGTAAAGTAATTTGCAATATGCATTAGCCATGATTTCTATACTCATTACAGTATTTTTGTGCTTCTTTTTCTAGTTTATACCATTTATGCATATGCATACAGGTACTCCCCGACTTATGACCAGGATACATTCGAAAGACCTATGTCCTATGCATATGCATAGGACATAGGTCTAAGCTATGTTCGAAAGACCTATGCATATGCATACAGGTACTCCCCGACTTATGACCAGGATACATTCGAAAGACCTGGTCATTAGACAAATTGGCCTTAAGTCTGAAATGATAGGAGAAGCATGGGTATGCATGGCTTAAAAACCTAGACTCAAACCAGAAATGCACTGAGTGATGCAGCTTTGCTTATAAAGGTCATGTCAAATTTACGCGTAATCATTTAAACTACCAACTAAGTTAGTCCTAAGTTAAAAAAATTATTGTCTATAAGTAACAATATGAAGTCTTTTAATTCCACTACCCGATATATAAAGAATAGAGGTGCAAAATGGCCTCAGATATCAAAGTAACTTAACGAAGATAATGTTGGCTGAAACTTCAGATGGTTGAAAGTCGGACAGTCATAAGTCGGGGAGTACCTGTATAACAAACAATGAGTAGCCTTTCATTCTTAAAACCATCACTGAAACAATCTTAGCATAGAGGTTTGTCAACACTAAGCATTAGTTTATGATGCATGGTACACATTTTTACCAAAATATGTTCAACAAATTTTTAGCTTATGTTTACCCAAACATTTCTCCATGCTCTAAATATGCAATAAACATGTTTAAAATCTTCAAATAAAAGTCACTGAAATATGATAAAAATAGTAAAAACGTTAACAGTGCCACTAGGATAGGATAACCACCACAGTTCAACCAATATTTGAAGTTAAAACATCATGCTCTGCATCTTTTTCGCAGAGTATATCAACATATTCCACGGTATGTACTTATTTGTACCATTGCATATTCATGAAGGAGAATTAAAAGTATTGTAACAGACATATACTTCATCTCTTAGTTGTATCACATTATCTTGGCCCTAAAGTTACATTGTTTTGGAGCATTTGTACAACCTCCTCTTGTACAGATGAACATCAATATTTAAGGCTAAGTTATATATTATCATCATCTCAAGACATCAGTCATGAAGGCTCCTTTAATACTTTATACTTGAGATCCAGGACAAGGAGAATTACTCCTCAAGGTTCAAACAGAACAATATTAAATCTCGATCTAAAAACCTTGGAATACAGTGTAAAAATATTTAACTTGAGTTTAACTCTGTAACAAGAGAGATAAACTGACTCTAATTTTAACGAGTCTCTTCCATTTATCATCATCTATACTGTTCACAATTTCAGAAAAGGAATCAGATCCCTTATTTTTAATTCCACTGAGCATGGAATAGCTCTCAACCAAATGAAATCTTTTAAGATACATTGTGTATGTTGAGTATCATACTTTTTCAACGACTTTTTCCTTGCCATGGGAGTTAAGTGACTGCAGTTCATCTGGAATCGATGCTTCAACTTCTAATGCTGATTCATGAACATTGCTGGCTGCTATTTTAATCTTTTCTGATTCTGCTTCCTTCTCAGAGGATTCATCAGGATAATTCCATGTCTGGATGTCAGCAGTGCCAAATATTTGAAACATAATGTAAGTAGTAATCGCCACCGCTGCTGTTACACCAAACACTTTTCTCCATTGCTCCAAGTTTTGCTAAATTAGAGGATGAACAGGAAATGATCTAGTCAAACAGTTAAAATTACAGAAGTACATTATTTCTTAATTCTTGAAAACATTGCCCATTCACTTTTGAAAATATAATGCACAATACCTGTGAAACATTAGTATCTCTTCAAGCATAGAGGTGCTACTTAGAGAAACTAAGCACAGGAAAATGAAAAGGCTTAGGTTATCAAATAAAAAAGTTTATTGTAATAACTGCTTAATAACAGCAGTTGCTTAATATCATCCATCTATTGAAGAATGATGGAGATCAAATTAGAAAGAAATATGTATATAATATTTGGACAAACAAAATAAAAAGATAAGCCGCATGCTTTGGGGAGTTTTTGCAGCCATGTCCTTTACTATTATGAATTATTATTGCACTTATAAGCACCAGAAATTTCTGGAAGTTTTGAAAACTGACAACAACCGATGAAAACAGCAAATGATGATTTTTCATACATGATAGTTAACTGAAACTAGCTCATGAGCATATCAGCAATGATAGCCACTGAAGTAATTATTTTTAATGCTACGACTTACATTTTCTTGAGTTAAAAATCCAGCTGCCAAAGGTGACAAGAAACTTGCAGTCATGTGAATAGTTTGTGCAAAGGCTAAAATTGGTCCTGAAAATTGAGTAAATTGGTAGAAATTATAAGTAAATAGGTACATGATGTAAAAGGTAATTTTTTGTGCTGGCCTCATACTTGTTTTTCCACACCAGTCAGACAAAAAAATGTTACTTAATGACATACCCATACTGTCACCTTGATACTGGTGATGCATAAAACTCTGGTAATTTTCAACATTTTTAAAAGCTATCCTAATGTCTCTCATGCTTATAAATAATGTCTACAACATTACATTTTATTTAAACACAATTATGTAATACATTCATCATCACATCTTCTCCAGACACATCCCATTCACAAAGTCATGCTACTCCCAATTGCCAGAGTGCACCATTTTTTAGTCCAATAATGCTATAGAAACCAACTGATCAAGAGACCTACCTAGAAGAAAATTTAAAAATAAGTCCTCCAATTTCAAGTAATTTCCATGTCCAACATGACTAGGGCCCCCATCCAAGAAGGACCCCATCCAGGGAGAAGTTGTGGGTGGCATTTCCTGTCATTTTTGGAATCAGTGTAACCCTGTGCTGGGTGGTTGATTGTGATTGATTGTTAGTCGGGAGGGCCTTCGTCAGGAGCCCGGTCACTTAGACCTTTCTTGGTCCATTGTGCCAACCCCATACCTGTCTGCCACTTGCAGACAGGGGACAAGAGCACCATGGTAGAGGTATGGAGGATTGGCCTCCCCCTGCCTCCCCAGTCCAGGTACAGAGGGTGTCCTCCCTCCAACCTTCCCGGTCTGGGTATATCTCCCTCCAGCCTCCCAGTGGTCTGGAGGGAGTATCACCTCTTCATCCATGCCTGGTCGAGGTATGGAGGAGGGTCACCCATCCAACCACCGTCCAGGCCCAATGTTGCTTAACTTCGGTGGTCTGATGGGAACCGGTGTTTCAACGTGGCTAGGCCTTTGCCCGTGCTGGGGGGTTAATCCAATGCAAAAATTCCCACTACTAGTGTTATAATATTTGCATCGCCTTCTCTAATTTCATCCGAGGGATCAAAGACAGTTACGTCATCAGCATAGACTGATATTGCTGTATTATCTTGACCTCCAGGGATAACTGGAACACATCTAATATATTTATTTGCCATCTGGACAAATGGTTCCACACCTATTAAATAGACTTGACCTCACACGGGGACTCCTAAAACTTGAATAAATCATTTTTCACATTCTCCCATTTGTGCAATCCCTCTTATTAGTTTACTCTTGAGGTAATACTAATATATTTAACTGACTTTTCCCATTTGTATTGCCTGAGTGAAGAATTGTCAGATCTCCAACCAAGTTGGAAAGTTGAAACCCAATGCCTGGCAATGGCTGACTCCACCATTGTCTACAAGTCAGGTGCAGCAGCCAAGGATCCTTCTCACTGGTCAGGGCCCTCTCTCCCCTTCACCGTCTGAAGACATGGCAGAGTAGGCCTTTACCAAGCATCTGGGTGTTCAACTTCCCCATCCAACTGTAGAGCCAAAAATTCTCCACTCATACTAACACCTACACCATTGGTATTTGACAGCTCACAGCGATTTAGCCAAGGACATGTATAGAAATAGCATTACTGATACCCACCTGCCAAATTTGGAGCAATATCCACAATACTGGCCATAGCACCTGCATACGAGGCAGTTATGAGTGTAACAGCTACAAACCAGGTTACCACTACAAGGGCAATGTTGCAGCCAAGGTAACCAATGATGATGACCAATATTCCCGGGATAACTTGGGCTGAAATAAAATTATCAAAGAAATTTAAGTTAATATCACTGGAGGAATTCCTAAGCGGGCATAATGATTTAAAAACTGTAACCTCAGAAGTAAACAGAATGCCTCCACCAAGGTATGGCACTGTCATTTTTGTGCAAAAACAGCTTTCCTTTACACATGAACTCATGCCTCAAAAATGTTACTGGACAAAGCAGAATTTTCTAACTGCAAATGACAAAAAATTTGCAATGCATATTTGTGATGTTTCCGTGGAAATCAGTTTAATGGAATTAATTTGTCATAGGAATCGTTAAAATATTGACACTTATAAGAGAGAAACTCTCTATAGAGATTTTACAAGGCAATTAATATTTCAAAACTTGATATTGATTACATCAGAGTATTTTAAAAGTATAGGAGTAACTTCAAAATTAACTTAATATAATTGGATGTCATTGGTTAAGTGGTAAGGGGATAAAATTAGGTTCATTGAACAATTAAAGTAAATCAGTTTTTGGATAATGGTTGACCTAAAGGCCTATAATCTTCAGGCTACCTGATGAGCAGATTATACAACAGCTTCACAGCAGATCTTTCCTTTCATGCAGCTGCCTTCGCAAGAAATATAACAGCTTGCCTATAAATCCCACTCCATATAATGTAAAGTGCTTTTATTTGCACTCACAGTCAAATTCCTGAATTAATCAGTAATGAATTCCAATTAAAAGCTCCCCATCTCCCCTATGCCTTGTCAATCCTCTTCATCATTTGTACTATGGGAGAAAAAGTTTACCGACACTGCCACTATCGCTCTGAAGAAAAATATGCTTCCTCTCTTATGCCATATTAGCCCTAGGCAACGACGAGGAAAATTCAAAATCAGTAAGGTGATGGACTCATCATCTAAGCCAGTGACGGATTACTAGCTCCTTGCATTACCCAAGTTATATTTGTGCTGGCTTTCAAACGGAGGCACATTAGATGACTTTTTATGCATTTGAAACATATCATTGAACTCTCTCATTCTCGCATAAATTCCTCTGCATTCTACATTATTGATTCAATAAAGAAAACCCAGCTAAGTACCTGGCCTACACCGGCATGGAAAACCACCATATTCTCCCTCGTGGATTCAGCTTTGCATTCAAAGAAGATGTGATGGGATTCCTCCAGGTAAAATAGTCCATGACACAGTCTAAAGACTATATTTAGACCGAACCCCGGCTCAGATCTCCTGGTGGGGATTACAGGAGGATATCAGTCAATGCAGACAAATGCAGGGGACAAAGTAAACATGAGGTCCACTGGACAGAGTGAGAAGAAAGAGTGGGACAGGCTGCGAATAGTGTCCTCAGAGTCAGCAAAATAAAGTGGGCCACAACAGATGACATCATAAGTGACAGATGCAGTCATATATTCAGAAGATAGCCAGAGGATAGTAGAGGGGGAATCATACCACAGAAAAAATGGGGAAGAAGAGTGAAATCATAATGGCAATACCATGAGAGAATCTTGATGAATCTAGAGGAAAAGTCTACAGACACAGTAGTAGTATGAGTCTACCAGCCAAAGTCCTACCATACAGAAGAAGAAATAGATGAAGCATGTGAACCACTGGAAGAAGTTCTCAGTACAGTCAAGGGAAAAGAGAACCTAATCTTCATGTGTGTTGGAATGCAGAGGTGGGTAGGGGCTAGGAAGGAAGCATGTAAGGCAGTTTGGCAAAGGAGAAAGACTGAATGCAAAGAATATGGTTGTGATAAAAACACTTTTTGAGCCACATCGGCAGAGAGGATACCCCAGCAAATATTTGGAAGTACCTCGGATGAAACAGAGGTTGGCCACTTCTCAAGCATGCCACCAGCATTTTGAATACAACTCAGAAATATTTTATCAACATGCTCAACAAAAGTCAAAAGTAATCCATGTGATAAACTAAAATCCACCACATGCAAACAAAGAGTGACAAACCTTTACTATTTAAGCCTGTGGATAGATTTTTAGGACTGAAAGAGGGCAAGGAGGGAAGAAGTGTAGGATAGTTTGAGCTCTGGAAAAGAAATGGTAAACTAGGATGAGGAAAAATACTAGTAGAATTCTGCAATGAGAATAATATGGCTGTGGGGAGTACAATCTTCAAGAAACATTGGCACAGAAGAACCACAAGGAAGATGCCCACAGAAAAATCAAAATGCCGAATCGACAACATAATTGTCCAAAAGAGAGGTAGGTACCAGAACTAGGGAAGGTAATACATAAATGAGCTATCCTGGGGCAGATATACACAGAAACTACAATCTTGTTGTCATGGATAGCTCTCTATGATACAACAAGGTAAAGATAGTAAAAAAAAATCCAAAGGAAAAACTGGGGGAAAGAAAAAGGGACAGCACCGAAGAAAGATGGGAGATACTGGAGAAGGCGATTATGAAATTTACAGAAGAGCAACTAGTGAGGGCGGAAGAGAGAGAGAAGAAACAAGCTGGCCATGGATCATCACTGAGACCTGAGATGATATTAACGAAATAAGAAAATACAAGATATCAAGAAACAATGATGAGACAAGAAGCTATGGAGTCAAGTGAAAAGGGAATCAAAGATGGTCTAGGAAGAGTGGCTTGGAAGCTGCTGCAAGACAACTACCAGGTGAAGAAAGGAAATGCCGAGACAGCATACAACTTAGTGATGTAGCACTTGGGGGTTTTTCGGCAAAGTCAAGGTAAAAAGAGTGAGCTGAGGATAGAGGCGATTGATAGCCTTGGAGGGGAAGAAATAGTGGGGTGGATGCATAGATGGGGAGGAAGCTTTCAATTGGGGCATCAGGAACTGGCTTGTCTCTGGCCCTGGAGTAAAGGGTTATCGCTTTTGTGCCAAAGAGAAATCGTGATGCTGGCATTCTCCTTGCACCAACTGACAGCCAATTCACGGCTGAGTCGCTAGGAAGAAGTGGCAAGGCAAGATATGCAATTTTGGGTCGTAGGCATTGTTGGTATCTTTGGCACGATATTGTTAGTACACGTCGGATGCACCTCAAGCAAGTCCTTAGGAAGTCCACAAGGTTAATAGCCCACAGAGGGGAAATATGTCCAAAGAGGTGAATGGAGAAAAAAGGGGGATGCATAAAAATAACACAAGGATGAGAGTCGATAGTGCGAAATCAAGTGTGGTCGGGTGTGGTGGTTTAGTCATACTGCCATTAAGTTGAGGCCAATGTGAAATCTTCTCCAGTATAAATAATGGACATTTCTTAAAAGATTTTACCAAACCAGAAGCAAAAGTAAACCATTTCAAACTGATGCAAGGATTCAAAAAAGATCAAGGTATAAAAATGATATGGCATTTCATTAACTGGGGGTAAGTCTAACTTTTTTCGACCATCCACAAATGCCAATTGTTTCCCATGCAGCATAAATTGGCATTGGCGAGTATATAAAACTCCCTTGGGCAAAATGGCTGCCACTGCTGAGCTCATCTCACAGTTTAAAAACTGTTTTACTCAGTGAGCAATGACATTTTAAAAATTTTCTAACTTTGGCAACGTGCACCTTATGTGAGAGAGTGACCATAGAAACAACAAATACAACAAAGATTCCCTAGTAGCAGAGGACGTTGTCACAACGTTGCATCAACGTCCAAACACAACATTATCAGTCGACGTTGAATCAACGTGCATGCAACGTTGACGTCAGCTATGATTTAAATTATACTTTCTCTATAATTATACCACAGGGGTTGGCAAACTGCAGCACTTTGCATTCATGCACGTGAACATTGTCTTCGCGTATAAATATATTTTTAATTTTTAATAAGTTTTTCTACTAGATAGTTGTCTGCTTGTGAACGTGAATGTGAAAAAACATGAGGGAATTGGAAAAAATCTTGTTTATTCTCAGTAGTATTGCATTTACATTCATACTGTGGCAATATAGGTTTCAATTAATTAATGCCTGATAACTGTTATCGTGATTGGTTTGTATTTCCTCTAACTATAATAACGTAATCGCAATTTAACAATTAGTTCTCGAAGTCACATTAATCCATGGGCGTGGCGATATATATAAGACTTTCAAGACGCGGGATATTTATAATCGGGGGCAAGAATGTGCACTTTAGGGGCGTAGGACTTACCATAACTAGATAAATACAAAGTCGTCAGGTAGATTTAAGGTAGGATAACACTTACATGTCTCATCGCGTGATAGTAACATGCATAGTATTTAAATCATAAATTCTCTTTTATTATTTTGAGAGGGCATGGAAGAGTCAGTGGAGAGGGAAAGGGAGTTTCAAGGGAGAAAGTTTTACCTGAGTAACTAGGAAAGAACTGCCTGTTGACAAATTATCAACATTAACGTTAATTATGGGATAATTTCATTGATGGCTACAGCTAGGGAAATTTTTGATAGTAACATGCATAGTATTTAAATCATAAATTCTCTTTTTTTATTTTGAGAGGGCAGGGAAGAGTCAGTGGAGAGGGCAAGGGAGTTTCAAGGGAGAAAGTTTTACCTGAATAACTAGGAAAGAACTGCCTGTTGACCAATTATCAACATTAACATTAATTATGGGATAATTTCATTGATGGCTAAACCTAGGGAAATTTTTTAACATATCCTTAAAAATGTTGCACCGATAACTTTGCAACGAAGTTGCACTGATAAAGTTGCAGCAACGTGGTTTTTTGGGAAATTCGGATGCTGAGGCAATGCGCATGCAACCCTAGACAACCATCATCAACGTTGTGTGCACTTGTACCTTTTCCCACTGTAACATTGTTACAACGTCCTCTGCTACTAGGGTTCCAGGAATGGAATGCAAGGTAAAATGTGGAGCCATTGACCAGCTTTCATGGAAATGTCATTAATAGCCTTCATAGAAACCTCGACAATAATTTGCAAGAAAAATGTACATAATTCTACGCAAAATGTTTCGCCAAATTTGTAAAAATTGTGAGCATGTTGTTATGATGTTTTAACTTCAAATACAGTTACTTCACATGGGAAGTTTTCCCTCTCCCACAGATTGCTGATGCAAGGGGTGTGCCAAAAGTCAAACGGGGTAGTACATAGCTACATTATGAGAAATGATCACATGAGTATTAGGTCCCAAACACCACTTGGCAAAATTATGAGCTCAAGAACCAATATTAATTGCTTCAATCATCTGGTATGAGTTCTATAATGACAGGAATCAAGAACTGAAAAACCAGACTGAATCATCACCCTCTAACAGGATTAACTAAAAAATTGGTATTAATTATGTACCTAATGAAAGATCCATACACAAAGAAGAGCTGCATATATTCTTATGTACTGGCATTTTAAAGTAGTCCACTCCAAAAATTGTCCAATTATATCAATTCCAGATAGAACATTCCATATAAAAGATGCCAGGTTCACATTTACAAATGAGCAATTTCTGAAGCTGCCAATTTGATGATTAGTACTCTGTTTACCATGCAAGACTACAACTCCAAAGTATTACTTACTTCCACAAGACAACTGAAATTTGTTCCTATTGGGCAGAAAATATTCACTACAAAATGCCAATTCTATATCAGGATCATTATAGTAGGAGTCTTAACTAATGCCGTAATAATAAATAAATAATGAATACCTATAGGCTATCACTGTAACATATGCCCGAAATCACATAGATTTCATAGCTCATATCAATCTTAAGGTTATCTAGACATGTCGATCAAAACCAAGGCAAAAATTGAGAAATAAAATTTTTCGTAGGTACCCATTTAGTGTACCATAACCCCTACAGCATAATTTAAATTGATGATCCAGAATAATGTTTTGCCATTACTTTCATACTGATTTTTAATAAAAAGCACAAGTTTTAGGAAATATTTTGATCACTACAAGAAAAATTTAAAAATTGAATGATTAGTAGTTACAACTAGCTTTCTTTACAATTGACTTATCCAAAAATTACCAGTGACATAATCATCAATCATGGTCAATCAGCAGAGAAAAAATATACAAACTAATTTGAAAAAACTTCTATACAATTTTTCTTGAGCTATGATTGAAGGCAATATTGTTTAAATATGTCATTGGCAATTGATAAAAATCTATTTCTAGGTCATTGACAATAATGAATGAACAAATTTGTGTATTACTGCATACTGAAGAGAGCTTTTAACTGATATTACTTACACACAGCTGTGAATAATTTCCGCACATTTGTTAATGACAGAATATTTCTTGTAACTAAAACATCAGCCACATAGCAAAAAAGCACAGAGGAAAGATAGCTGCAGAGGAAAGGTGCTCCAGATAATACTCCATTCTATAAAATAACAATTGCATAAATGATAACACATCCCTCACTCATTTACGTCCAATTATATATGCATTAAGATGTTCAGATTGTTCTCTATCAGAGCTGTTGCACAGTCTACTCATGTATAAAAATATTTAAGATACTCCCTCTTATTAAGGGTGAAGCCACCATGTAAATATTATGCATAAAATGAAGTTAGTCAGAGGCAGACATTCAATGAGAGTCAGGAGATCAAACTTTCTTAGTCAAGTTAATTTCAAAAAGAATATTTTTATGAGCATATGACTTAAAATGTTTTTGAATTTCTTCATAAATAGCAAGTCAAAGATAAAAAGTCTACAAAATAGATCTAGGATCATCTTCCAAAGTTAAGTTTCTTCAGTCACTCTTTTTTGGGCTGAATTAGCTCTCACTATATTTTGTAATTTCGTCACAAATACTGAGGAATAATTATTATTATTATTCAACCGTGGTAAACTTATGATTGTATCAAAGCAAATTTCAATTAAGGTAACTGATTCAATGTGATGTGTTTTCATAACAGCCTCAAACAAATATATTTATCACAACTCACACACAAAACACACCAATTTGAAAATTCATGGGCCAATTAAAATTTGCACATGCATGCTTTACTATTTTAAGTGATTTTAGAGAGATTTTAGGGATGCATCCTCCCAAACTCACTGCTAATATCCAATCCAATTCAATAAGTTTTTTATTAGAAAATATCAGTATAAATGCAACAGTGTTTTACTTTGGATATTTCTTTACCAAAGATAAAATCAACAAATAGGATCAGAACAGAGAACTTCCAAGCTGAAGACCAAGAAGAATTAAAAAATGAAGACATGCAGACTCAAGAGGGAATTAATGAACACTAAATCCCACATACTTTGAAAGTTAGACACACCCAGGATGATCAATCATCTGGCCCAAAACATTTTTCAAATATTGTAGGGGTGGTTCTCCCAAATAATACTGAAGTTCATCCCATTAGCATCCCAATCCCACTCTTCTATGCTCCTACTTATCATCTAAAGTCAATCTCAAGAAGAGCATTATGTAATATCATTTCAACTCCTACAAAATGTTTTTATCAACACAAAAATTGATGTAATTCTGTCCTCTAGAGGTACAGAACCTCAGCAGAGCATAGAAAACATGACAACAGTGGTAATTTAAAAAATAAAATACAAACATAGTAAAATCACATTTAAAATTTCTTTGTTCAAGGAGATGTTAATGACTCTAGAAAGTAAGAGAGATTAACATTTGAGCATTGTCTTCATGAAAGAAAGACACTCACTTCAAAAGGACAACAGCTACGCTGATGACCATTTTTAAAATTTTGCTACTCAGGCATACATAACCACTTTAAAGTTCTCAGAGGATGTTTTAGACATAGATATACTCATTACAGTATGCTATGCTCACTATTCACCATGAAGCGCTCACCCTTGTATTGCAGTCAGCCTTTTGACTTAACCACACATATGTATAATCTTAGAGTAAGCATACTGCAGTACTCTTCTTACCAAAGAAATCACAACAAAGCCAAATCTAAAAAGTCGGAGGAGGGAATACGGAGGTGTCCCAAGCAGTCAAATACATACCTGGGTGTCACCATAATTTCATATCTAGTGCAAGTGAAACACCTACATAACTTTTGCTTCACAGCATTAAAGAAACTAGGAGTTATTGATCAAATACATAGTAGGAAGGTCCTTGGAAAAATAAGTGAAAGAGAGTTACAATTTTGCTCTGGCAAAGCCACATGTCGAATATGCTCTGAAGCATTTGGGACTCTACACAGGGAGATTCAATTTGCAAAGTAAAGAAAAAACAAACAAATACAAGGAAAGCTGCATGCTTAATTAAAAAATTCTGGGAGTGTGTAACGCAGCTGATGGAAGGACTAGGTTGGGAGCCGTAAGACTCTGAGACTATGCGCCAACATTGAATTCCTTGAAAAACTCAATTTTCAGGATTAAACAGAGGATATTATTTATGCCTTGCAGCACATTTCTAGAACTGATAAAGTGGCATAATAAGAGTGAACTGATTGGAAAATTAAAATTCCATTCCATATACATTTAATGGCTACAGAAAAACAAAGTGGGACACAGACTATTGACACATAGTTCACT
Organism: Pyrrhosoma nymphula; assembly: GCA_963573305.1. Taxonomy (NCBI): domain Eukaryota; kingdom Metazoa; phylum Arthropoda; class Insecta; order Odonata; family Coenagrionidae; genus Pyrrhosoma; species Pyrrhosoma nymphula. Next base: position 75,696,446 of record OY754332.1, on the reverse strand, counting down.
ATGGCTACAAAAACAAGCCAAACTACTAAGCTATGGATAAATTGTTATTTTTTAAAGCACATTACAATTAGGGTAGATAAAATTCAAGGGTATTGCACAGTTAATTTATTGATAAAAACGCAGGAAATAATATTGTTTTTTTTTTAAATTAATGAATATGCCTGAAAAAATAGAGCATTTTGTGCACAAAAATGGCACTGATTTATTGGTTATTTTCAAGGGATCCGATTCAACGACTATTTTTACAAGATATGCCTTTTTTCCATTGAGAAGGAAAAAGACAGGATTTGCAATAATCCTCCTCATCCAAAATGTAGGACAGAGGACTGGAAATGAATATTAGGATTGGGCAGACTTCAAAGAGCTCTTCAATGGGAATTTAGTTCCTACCAAATTGTAATTCCCCACATTAGCTCTGAAGCAAATTATAGTTGTCTCTCCCCTTAGAAATCCATCATTGGATAACTTAAATCTTCCCTTCTGTTAAACAAGGATACAAAGGGTTGGTCCATCATTGCCATCATCTATTGTTCCCCCATGTTTAAAGTGGTGTAAACTATCTTATCATCAATCCAGATTTGAAATTTTTTAATCCTCTCAAGTCGTGAAATAATTTAAGCAAGTCTCCTAGTATGGTTCTTCTCCTTCCTGTTATATTGTCTCAAACATGACTTTTCATCTTCTATGCTTCGACATTATTTACACTAATATGGGTACAATATCTGTTTTAAATAATAAAATTAAAATCATCAATTCAAAGCTTAGTTTCAATTTATTCATCATTTCTTAAGCTAATTTGGTGTATTTTTGATTTCCTAGAAGGTTTAACCATGGTGGTTAAATGTTATAGCAATCATGAATAAATAAATATTTACAGTTTTCCACCAACAAATTGCAATCTCCCTTCTACTGTCAACGTTAGTGTATCATTGTGTATCAGATGTGGTAATGATTAAAAAACGGCAAAAGAAGTCATCATATTAAAATTTATGAGTGGAAAACTAACTATTCACCATTATGGAGCAGTTGCATCAAACCAAACTGCCTGATCTATCAGTTATCGCAGTACATCAACGGTTATTATGAAGGTTGCATGGCTTCTTAAACTCTCAAGCCATTTTGAAATACACATGCATGGACTATATTTTCTCTCCCAGCACACCAGCACCTATAATTTTATCAATTCTGATTTCTACATGCCACTATAATTTGTAAGATTCATTTTAAAGTACTTGATGAGTATTATAATTGAGCGGTGCCATTTTTCTATCACTTATTCATGCATATGGCTATCTTTTGGTAAATTATCTTGGCCACATTATTTTCTCCAGATGTAAAGTCTTTGTTTGCCAAGGTTGGACAGCTGACAATAGTTTGTAGGTTCGGACAATTGTTTTTTTTTTATTTGCAGCACATATCCATTATTTATTGAGGTCTTGTTTTCTTTATAAAATAGCATTTAATCATTCAAGACACCAAAAAACAATTCAAAAGCAAGAAAAAAGGATGAAAAGTACTACACAAATCTTCAACTGTAATAGACCAAATCTAAGTCTAAGTAAAACCAGTCTAAGTTCCAAATGGTAAAAAAACTGTTACAGCCTTTAAGACCTTCAAAGTGGAATATTTGGAAAAGAAACCTTTTCAGTTTTTAATTTTAAATCACAACCTTTACCACACTTGTCATGAGAAACTAATGCTTGCTGACTGATTTTTTTGTCAAGAAAGCAATGGGTACCACTGAGCCACTGATTACCACTGAATACTCCCAAACAATATTAAGATAAAATATATGTATATTAGCCCTTACCTTCTGTATACTAAATCCAAGGACTGTTTTCATATACATTGGCCCAGGAATAATGAACGTGTAATGAACCCAAATTCTTCCAAAAGTCGTGATAGCAATTGCCCACACAGGAAGTGATGTGATGATACTTTTCCATGGAACTGGCATGCCCTGGAAAGAGAATAAATAAAGGGCAAAAATAGGGTATAGGCTTAGGGTTAAAATAATATGCAGCATAGTAATAAAATATGAGCAAATAAATAGTTAAAGATAATTAACTAGGATTGTAATGAAAGAAATCCAAAGTAAAAAGGAAAGTGTAAGGGTATAGAAATATGGGAAGAGGACAACAGAGGAAATATAATTATTAGTAGTGTGGTAAACAACAATTCATTTTTAAATTATGAACAACCGTATGCAATATTACTTACTCTTTCTAATAGAAATCGTTCAAAAGATCACTAACAATAAAATACCACTAATACACTGATACAACATCTCAGATACCACTGATACAACATCTCAGAAATTTTCCCTGAGGGCTAAGTTTTTCAGTTGAACATATATGTCCGATATAGATTGTATACAATTCCCAATAATGCCCCAGAGATTAGATTAACTATGTAATACTGTGCCAGAAAAATTTACACAATGTTATGCAACCTCTACACTGACCACTAAAATATATGTTTAAATGTACCTTTCCCTCAGGCACACCGTGTAAACACCTTCTCACCACTTACATATCGGGTCTACTTAAGCAGATCCAGGGAGCCCTATTTAAGTGGATTTGAATGATATCGATAGTGTTCCATCAATGCTTGGTCGAGGTGGTCAAGGCCTTACCATTGATAGGTCAAGGAGTTTCGATAATCATACATATCATACATGTGTTTACATCTTTTATAAGAGGAGTTGAGTACCTGACTGTACATATGTTATTATTCTTTTACACTTGTATATGTGGTCATATACCTACAACTAGAAATGCCTCAATTTACTTCCCCGGAAAATACTTATTACTTCTTCATACTTTTTTCACAATACAAATTTCTTTGCATTAGAACTTGGTAGCGCTGAGGTATATTCAATATCTGTTTAGATGCTCGCCTGCATTTTAATGCTGCATTTGAGTACCTCCTACTTCACCTGTAGCGTAGACAAGGCTTCATAGAGGTCTAATGTGATAATGTAGCATCATGAAAGGTACAGCGTTTTGAGAAACTGTTGGTAACTTTCAGAAACCACCATTAATAACATCAATATGGAAAGCTGGTTCCAGAAACATAACACTTTTCCTTAAACACATACATTTTATAGAGCATGACTAAACATTAATATGCATCGGTGTACCCCTTCAGCTTATAATAAAGACACTGGCAAGAATTGACCCCCTTGATGAATGGATACATGAGACATGGCCCCACATAGCTATCAAGAGCTCGACTGAGATTTTATCAAAGGTGGATATGAAATTTTAATGGCATTGCAATTTTGTCTTGGAGGGAAATTAAAGCACCCAGTTCATTCCAGCCCAAGGACCGAACACACTGGAATAAGTGGCATGGAATAAGCAGGGCTAAGCTAAAACTACATACATATTTTTTCATGTCTGTCACATGTACATACTTCAAATACATTTGAAAAATGTATTTTTCATAACTCATTTTTAAGCATTTAAAACGCTTGTGGCTACCACAATTTTAACATGTAATCCAAATGTGAAGTAAACTGCAATCAAAGACTTGTATGTACATTGTTAACAAAGAGAATATCAGTTGATTGGATAACAGGTTGTTATGAAATATCCATGACGGAAACATTGCATACATTCTAACCCAGGTTCTATGTATTGAATACATGGTGATATAACACTTAATATTTTGTCTAAATTGTGGAAACAATATTAGAATGGATATATTTTTTCCAAAGTTAGAAGACAGTTTTATACAATTTTGAGCAAAGTTTGCATTTTACATAAAATGTATGTAAATATTTCATAAAAATTCACGTAACACAGCTGATCGTAAAAATTGCCATTAGAAAAAAAATAGCCTGTGACAAGAACTGAACCACTGACCCTTGGCTAGCCGGGCCAATGTGAGGACACTATGTTGAAGAGGCATGATGTCATAGCGGTCAGGGCATTGGCCCAGATAGCCAAAGGGCCATGATTTGATTCCCGGTCCAATACCATTTTTTCTCATACCAATTTCTACAAATTCCAATGCCGTTTTTTGACAGACATGAAAATTAGTAATGTGAATGTTGCATAGAATTTTCCAATATTAATTTATATGAAATACTGAACTTATTTCTTGGAACTTTTCAGACTAAAAACGAAGGGTGTTGCAGAAAAACTCACCTTGCCACCTACTACTGTATTTCCAACATGAGCTTCAATGTATTCAAGTTCTGCTGGTGATATCCTTGGGTGAGACGCAGGGCTGTCAAAGGCAAGAAACCACCAAATTACACACCACAGCACACCAATGGTTCCAGTGACGTAGAATACTACCCTCCAGCCAAAGTTGGCTATTATAAAGCCAACAAGGGGGTACGTCAAGCCGATTCCAAAGCTGAATCCTAAATAGAAGAAGTTGAAAATTAAATGACTATACAATGCAATGCAAGGATTATAACAGGAACTTGAACAAGCTAAATACGTACAAATCTTATAAAATGAATTTAAGGTATACTTTCACAGTTACTTAAGTTTTACAGACCACCCGATTTCAACAAAGCCGTTACACACAATAAGAAACTTAAAACAACAGACATTCACTTCAAGAGACAGCAAAATAAAACTAATTATTGATGGATATTTCAACCTTCCTCTAAAAACTGGGATACCTATATAGTAGAAAAAAATGAAGAAACAGATACTAGCAAGGCATAACTCTATTTGCTTTTGAAGCACTGCCAAGTTGCTAACAAACTGAGCAGAAGAAATATTATACAATTTCTTCAATGTAAGCTACCCCACAATGATTACATAAGTTGATCTCTGTAAAGGCATAAGTGATGATAAATGACTATTTTCATCCTTGAAGAATGAAGCAGAGTCCACAGTAAAACCAAAATGAAAAATTAATTAGCTTAAAACTGTGACTTCGTAAAATTCAGAAAGAGGCTGAAAGATTCATTCTCTGAATGCATAGCTAGCACAAAGGACAATAGCAAAGAATTAGGATGGAATTTTCTGGAAATTAGGCAGAAGTAAATTAATTAATAAATTCCAAGCAAACTCAATCTTGTGAGTGAAAAACCTTGGTGGAGCAACGACATAAAATGGGAAATCAGGAGCCAGATGAATTCACATAATATAGGTATTTAAAACCTTAATTTCAGGCAGAAAAAAGACATTTTATGCCTACAGAGAGCTTTGTTGTGCAACGCTAAAAAACAAAGAGGATACTGTATTCTGCTCTACGAGGCTCCAAGGAAAAAAAGTACTGGGTAAATCACCAAATGAAACTCTGAAGTCATGCTGGTCTCATGCATGGGAACTGCAGGATAAATTTTAGCCAAGGAGAATTGGATAATAAAAAATGGCAAATAAAAACAGCAATGACAGGCTGCTTTTCAGAAGCGTGTACACCAACAATGACATCAACCATGATGCAACTATCCCTGTCATCAGGCAACAAATTCATGCATCATGAAGGGATAATTACACCCGATTAAAAGTAATAACCCAAATTGAGAAAATGAAGACTAACAAAATGAGGTAATGTAGGATGAAGAATCACACATAATGCAAAATACATAGAAGTCAATGTGACGCTTAGTTTTGGACAAAAATTCACATTTTCTTATCTTTTATTTTATTCTTACTTTGCATTTTCGGTAGTTCACTTCGCGCTCTACCACGCTTTCCTGCTACCTACACCCTCGCTTTTGCCCCCCTTTACCGTTTTCGACCATTCGCTCCCCGACCCCCGCACCCCTAGGTTGACGCCATCAGATTTCAAACGGCCCTGCGCAACTGCAGAGTAACCCTCAGGGTGGCCTTTCAGCCCAGGGGGGCTGTTCTCTACCTCGAAGCTACCGTTGCGGTAGCTTCGAATAAGCTACCAGAATTGGCTACCAACCGTATTCTCTAACTCGCGGGAGCTTTCTCAAGAACGTAATAGGAAGTGAAGAGAAGTTTGACGAAAGGCGGGTATGAAAATATTTTTAAACCAAACCCACGGAAACTTCATTTCTGGTGACGCCATTCTTTGAACCAATAGGAAAGCTCGTCTCAATGTTTTCTCCGTGGATAAAACTGGTGAAACCTGTTTTTAGGGCGTTTTAGACGGTGAAGATGTTCGTGCATCGTGTTTAGCGAAAAATTCCACGCAGTAAAAATGATGCGAGCAAAATTCTAAAATGTTTTATTTTTGCTCACATAATCTCGTGAAGAATCTTGTGAATGCCAACGCACGACGTCCATCTCGGCTGTTTTGATCAATTGCAATAAGATTGTTCGTTAAAATATTCGGGAATTAAGGTTCATGTCAATTATATGATTCAATATGATCCGCGCTATTTGCTTTCGTCAATTACTCGTTGCTTCAAACCATTTAAATAATATAAGAAGATGAAGCTTTCAAAAGAAATGCGAAGTTGATACACGTTACCACAGACCACTAAGTATCCCATTATGGGCTGGAATTACGTTACTCACCAAAGGTAAATATGGCTTTCCGTCACTCCAGTTAATATCTTTTTGTGAAAAATCCCGCAAATGGCAAAAATGACAAACTAACCCAGGGAAAGTGCAAGGAATGCGCATTTAATGAATTTAAGAAACATACCCGTGCGTCGGATAACTATAGATAGATAAGCGTTATAAAATGACCAATATTTAAGCACGGTATTCGGAGGCCGCGCTTCGTGAGGCTACCGTGGGAGCTTATTGGGGCTACGGAAGTAGCTCCGTGACATTTACAGAATACGGGTTGGAGCCTAATAAGCTACGGGTTGCTTCTGCTTGCTCTTTCTCCGGTAGCTTCCATGATAGAGAATACCGATGGGAACAAGTAGCTTATTGAAGCATCTTTTCGCCAGAAAGCTCCGATGCTTCGAGTTAGAGAATAGGCCCCCAGGATTACACCACTCCCAGTGACGGCCCTCACTAAGTTCTTAGATTAGATTCATTTCTCAAAAATCAATGGACAAAGGAAGACATCCCGAAGGAATAACTAAACGAGCGTGGTTAACGACAATTTAACGCTTTGAATATTGTAATACTGGCAAACTCAAATCAATATTTTGATACGTCATAATATTCAACAAAAACTCATAGTGAAACAGAATAATTGCGTTTAATGTCTACCTTCGACAAGCTGGAAGTGATAAAAACCCACATTAGTATAAAGTTCGCTCCAAGCAAGCAGATGTACCAACTTTTTGCCGATTATTCAAGCGCCAAATACCGCTGCTTACGAGCACTCACGCGAGAGCTTCTCTCTTCTTACTTCTCTACGACTGTGCGCGAGAACTGCCAAGTGCTGGGCCACAGAAAGCAGTCTCACCTCACGTAAACCTCGCGCGAGGCCCAGTGCAACGACACCTATGGGCAAATCTAAGGGCGTGCCACGGCCAGGAACCAGTTCAAATCGAGCGCTAGAATGCCTTCGCTATCCACCAATCAGCTCTCTCCACTGACGAAGTCGACGTTTCCTCTCCCCCTCCTTAGCCCACTCCACTGAACCCTCCCCTCTCTCCGCTCGACGGCTAAAGGCGTTCAAGGACTCGCCTCCCTCGCTCGACCATAGTTTAGACGGTTTAGACCACGGTCATACAGACTAAGTGATTTATATTTTTATAAACCAATGGTTTAGGCAGACCACGGCTCAGACCAGCGATCGGCAATCCATGGCACGCGTGCCAACGGATGGAACGCCAAGAAAGCGATCTTTAATATCCTTCTTAAAATTGTAAAATCTCCTTATTTTCTGAATTTTTGAAGGAAAAAAGTGATGGAAGTTCATTTCAACAATAAATTAATGTAAAAGGAAAAAAAAACTTCTAGCGTATGTCTTCCGTATTGTTTAGAATAGCATGGTTTCAGTATCTACCCACTAACATTATTAATTCTCTATGTATTAAGATTAGAATAAACAAAATTCTAAAAAAAATCACGTGCACCATGCTAGAAAAATGGCTTCCACGAGAAAAGAAGCGGCAACTTTTTTATGCCCTCATTCACCAGTCGATACATGTGAAAAAAATTGATTTTTCTTCAAAAATTGAGGTGCAACCATAACTGGGTGATTTGACGTGGAATCGCGTAATAGAATATTAGTAAAAATATGCGTGCTTTTAATTTTATGTGAAAAAATAAAGTTTTTCGAATTCGCATTGCTGTTCATTGAGATGGTAATTGAGCCACTGGATGGCCAATACACGGAGAGGCCTTTGAGGTCACTCATGGCAAACCTGAGTCAGTGCGAAAGGGTTTACAATGGATTACACATTTACACATGTGGGCATGCGAGGAAGGCCAAGGTAAATGCTTTGTTAGGAAACGAATTAGATGCACCCGTGTATTACCCTGGAAAGAGGACATGAATCTGCTCCTTTCAGCAGTGGGAATCCAGTGTCCAACGATTGCATACATGGCAGGCCATGTCAGCCCCTGGAAATAAAATAAAATATATATCACAATGCCAAACAATTGCAAATATTTAATCACCAAAATCTAGAGCTAAAAAAGTTATCATAATTGCGATCAGGACAAATTCTATATACTCGCCGATGCTGAAGCATGCGTATTTTCTGCAATCGGCCGAGCCAATTTCCGAATGTAATGAACTTAGCCCGTTAGAGCGCACCACGATTTGCCGCTCCAAGGAAACTGCTCCAGCGATCGCATGTAGGCGACCGAGGGGCGAGATCCGATGAAAATTTTCATTTAAACTCATTTCAACACAGGTATTGCATGGCCTCGGACGAGTCGTACGTTGTCACACTCATTTGGAGGAAAAGCGAAGCTACAACGGTTGAAACGAAAAAAAGACGAATGAACAGTTAAGAGAGAAAATTCGCAGTTCGTAGTTATTTGGTTACGTGAAAGGTGTTCATAGTAGATGTGGGCCAAATGATTATTTTTATTGACCCTAGTCTTTTGGATCACGTGGTTTGATCATATACTGCTCCATTGCTTTTATAAAAAAAATAACTGCCTACAATATTCAACTGAGGGTAAAATTAGAGTTTCCGAACTGCAAATACAGTGTCTTAAACGGTGGATTTCCAGCAATAACTAAGAGATTTTTAATGAATCAACGATTTTAGTTGAAAGTCATCATATCATTTACGTGATGTTGAAATAAGGACTTAATTTACTCCTCAAATTAGCTAATTTTCTGATCTTACGGTAAGACTCTTCTTTTGACAGTCATTAATGAATATTCAGTCTTGCCACTCAACGAGTCCCTGGGATACAATGAATGGGGAAGAGCCTTTTGAGTCAGCAATTCAGTCAGTCACGCCCTCACGTCTCCGAGTCAGTGTGTCCTTTGTGGTCCTTTGGGTGTGTGAGTATTTCGAGTCAGCAAGTCTTTCGAGTCAGCTCGTCTTTCGAGTCAGCTAGTCCTTGGAATATTTGAGAATCCCGGGAATCATGGGGACTCAGCGACTCTCTCCTTTATGAGTCAGCGCTGCACTCAGCGGCTCAGCCGGCACAAACGTTCAGCGACACAACGAAAGAGTTGTTTCTCCCAGACCTATTGACTCGAGTCATCATACTAACCTCAGTGACTCATTCATTTGAACGACTCGTGACAGATCAACCCAACTCTAGTTCATAGAGGTCAGCACTCAAAAGTTTGAAATATGTGGGCTAACCTGGTTTATGTTTTTCAATATGATATTTTAATGAAAATTTCAAACGTAGAAGAATGCTCCTTTTCCCATTACGAAGAGGCCACTTTGAATTAGTGCCATCGACCAGTGGCTAACGCAAGCCCGGGATTGCTCTTAAGGGGAAGCCCCTATTTCAAATGTCCCCATCACCTTTTTTGTTTTCGCCTTCACACTGTAGGTTAAACCAAAGAGTAAGGTCTCTTACTCTATGGTTAAACTGTCCACTATCGGAATATGTCAACGTTTTATCATGTTATCAGGAATATTATTGAACGCTTGTGCCCAAGAAAGTCCTCTATTCGTCGCAAATTGCAGAGCGTTTCCCTTTTCCCAAAGAGGAGTTGTTTCCTTTGTGAGTTTCATAGCCATGCTCTTTACCTAATTTTAGAAAAAAATGGACTTAAAGAAAACAGCACAACACGCGGGAAACCGCTATTTATTTTTTAAATGAATCTTATCTGTGAGTTAATGTAGTTAAATACGTTTCAACAACGAAGTTCCACCATTTTCAAACCAAGCGTTCTCGCTTACCTATTCATCAGATTGAACGTAAAAAATAGCAGGAATTGGCTTCAGCGTGGTGTTACTTTTGGGCTATTCCAAGCAAAATCTTTATTTTAGCGTTCATCATAACGCCTGGTTGAGGTAGACGCGCTCCTAACCGGGATCGCATTGTGCCTTCCGTGCGCTGTCGCTGCGATGCGGTCTCCGGGTAGATACGATCGGGGAAAAAACATTAACAATTTACCGTCAAAAAGTGTAAAATACTGCTCCATGGCCTATACAGGATTGAGAAAATTATGCTAAATATGCTACTGATTTCGCTTGCTCTTGCTGCAGCTGCAGCAAGCATAAAAGCGTTCAATTCTCTCAGTTTCTCGAACGGGAACAACTAACGTGCAAAGGTTTTCACGTGGTTAGGTTTTCCCGGTTTTCATTTTCCCGGTATTCAATTCTATGGATTAATCTACTTTCCGTAACGAAGCAGTTCATGTGAAAAATCTAATTTCATTAATTTCATTGGATCTGACAACACTTTTTTCCCCTGATTTTAACGAATTCTTTCAATTTTTTGTTATATTCACTCGATTTCAGATTTACATTGAATAAAAATAATAATTATAATCCTTAACTATGGCGTCAGAAAACATGAAAAACCAGGTAGAGAATAGAAGATTCATGATTCAATGAGGATAAAATTTCGCATTTATTGATAAAAAACGAAAACCATTCGGTCTTATTTGCAAAACATTTTTTTCGAACCACAATGTAAGTACTTAAAACTTCTTTAGGAAAAAAATCGTTCACACTTTTCGATTGAATATCCACAAAACTCAGAATTACGGGAAAACAGCTTAATGCCTTTAAAGTCAGAACTTGATTATCAGCAGATATTCCCGTCTTCTTTCAGCAAAGATATTGATGGTGCAACCAAAGCCAATTTCCTAGTATCTTGGGACATAGCTCGTGCTAAGCGTCCACATTGTGAAGGAAAATCCATTGAGTGAAATAAAGAAGAATATAAATGGAAAACTTTAACTTTGTGGTTCCACAATTATATTTTTTCTAGCACGACCTGGGTTTCGACGTGATGGGACCTGAAGATGACGTTATAGCACGCCAAAACCCGGGTCGTGCTAGTAAAAATATCACTGTGGAACCACAAAGTTAAAGTTTTTCATTTATACAATGAATAAGTTCCACCAAGTTACGCCTGAAACAACCAGTTACATAGAGAAGAATAGATCCCAAAAAAATGATAGCTACACAGATTAATATCACTATAAAAATAAATACTGCTAGAATTAGAATAGAGACTTCTGGGCACAATTAAAGCATTCAAGATAGCAAATAACGACTGAGAAGCAATATTTGGGAAAAAAGCGCCTTTTGACGCCATTCTGTCAAAAAGTACAGTCGATATTTTATTGAGAATAACGGCCCATGTGACCTTTTCTCAGCACACAGGTATATATGCAGCATTTTAGATTTCAAATGGATGTGCGATTAAAAAATACCTTATCAATAGCCCCTTTTCAGGTAAGGCTACCACTTATTAACTGAATGATGTTCTGATTAACTGAACTGAAGTCAAAGATTGTGTAATGTAAGCATAACACCTGTACTCTCATTCAAATGTTTTAGTGAAATCCGACAACTACTGAGGAAGTTGTCTTAAATTTGCTGGGTTTAGAGGAGTCCTCAAGACATACAGAATACTTGGAGTGTGATTGCTAATGCCTTCTCACATCTAAGAAAATCTTGCGATGAGAAAATTTTGTTAAATTACTTAATTAATTAAAAAAATTAAAGCTTATAACTAACATGTTAGCCCGTGAATGTTCTGGACTAATTGTTTCAAAGAGTTGATATCTTGTATAACTTACTGATGCAATTCCTTGAATGGAGCGCAGGGCTATGAGGAAGAAAAAATGGACCCCAGCACCATAAGGAATAAGCAGAGAGCACAGAGCAGTGATCAGTTGAGATCCGCCAAATACAGCCTTTGTTCCAAAATGCTGAGTTAATACCCCTCCAACCACTTGAGAAAGGATGTAGCACCAGTAGAAGGATCCTAAAATGGCAGACTGAGTCCGGGAATCCCAGTCAAATTCTCCATCCTGGAATGGAAGAAGCAATGCAGAATAAAGATGCAAGCAATACAAACTCTGAAGAGTTTAATTATAATTACCACAGTATATCATATCACAAGATTTAGAACCTAGTTAATACTTAAAAATTCCTATTTCGGGAGGGGCATTTAGGGAATATGTTGGTGGTGACTAGGTCGTCAGATATGAGTGGCAATATTCCATAAGGGGGCTTGAGGGCTGGACATCTGGGAAGCAGGACCATATTAGGAAAGACTAGCAGGCTATTCCGGATGGCATACTCAGCACTACTCCTTCACCTGAGTATTCTTTACGCGGAAAACACTGAAAATTATTAGAACCCAGAGTTCTCTGGATTGCCTTTTAGCATGACGGAGACATTACCACAGGTAAAAGTCTATTTTTTCCTGTGGCAATTTTTCCGTCGTTTCATCGCCGTATTTGCGGCAGACATATCTTCATTCGTGCCTTTTAGCAACCCCGTGAGTGAGTGGTGTTGAAATATCCAACAAGAGGACATTTTTTTAAGATACCCGTTTCGGAGAAGGGGTACTTACATGGGGGTGCTTAACTGTTGGTTGGAAAGAGTGACGTTAAGACTGAGAACGGCTACAAGGGAAGAAGAGAAGTTTGAATATTAAGAGAGAGGAGGAAATGAAAACAAATAATTAAGAAATCGACGTCACGGGTATAGGAGGAATATGCTGTCGAAAAAGGAAAGCAGAAGAGCAGTCACGCTCGAACATCACTCATGGAAGCTTAATTAGTCCATACAGTGAAAGTAGTGGTGGGCGCCAATAACATTCTCATTGTCACCGGCAGCGGCTGCGTATGCTATCACGTTAATCTCATGAATGGTTCCCAATATACTAGGTGATTACTTGAGAACGCAGAGCAGCACGTGTGCAACAGCACTATGCACGCAATATGATGCGCAATGAGGCAGGCCATTTCACGGCAGACAAGAAACACATGATGCTGCAAAAACCAGGCAACCCATATCGCTAGCACTTACCAACAAGAGAGTAGGTGGCGTGCGAAAAATGGCCAGCTGAGACAGCGTGGCAAGGCAGTGCCCATCTCTAAACGGAAAGTGGCTTCACGAGGCCCTTCTCACATAAAAGATCTGGAGAACAACTCACCTCATATCTTGCTTCGCTGGCTGAATAGTTGCTGTCGATGGTACAGTATGCAGACGAAGCAGGAGCGGTGTTAATGCTAATATTTTCAGCTGATGTTGTATTGTCAGCCAAGCTTGAACCTTCATTGGTATTTGAAGCAGGCATGCGTACCATGGCCACAATTGCAAGATTGATATCGGTCCTCATCATAAAGCTGACCAAAAACCCAGAAAATGACAGGAAGTACAACACGACTCGGGCTGGAATCATACCTGAAGAAGAAAGTTCTCAAATTAACAGTGAATAGAAGTAGACAAAGAAGCATTGAAAATGTCATTGCAAAAAAATTTAACTGCTAGCAATGAATAATTCCATAATCTGAGACTAGATGGCTTTCGGGATGTCATTTTGTCATTTTTACGACGATAGTTTCTCGGGCGTTCCAGCTCGCTTCTTTAGACCTTAAGAAGCGAGCTGGAACGATCGCGAAACTGTCGTTGTAAAAATGAAACAACGCTGAAGCTATCCCGAAAGCCATCCTGTCTCAATACCACTCCGCGAAAGCTTTCACTACAACTCCATCATCTCCAGGAATCCATGACAACTTTGGCTACACGCAAGCGAGTACAAACAACTGAAGATCTATGATACACCACAAATTCGTCTTATATTCCTCCTTTAATCTGGATAGTGATGATGTCAGCCTGGAACGTGGTCAGGGATCTAATCCGCAAGGTGAGTTTCACCATCCAGGATTTTCGTCCATTGTAATGAAATATTTAGTATTTATCTAAAATTGTAGATATTTGGCAATAAACTATTTTAATTAAAGACATTTTCTATAAAAATTCAATAATTTACAGCATTTGGCATGTTATATTGTTAACACTACATAATAAGCTAATTTATCCAATGAGCAGTCCCCATGAAACCTCAAGTAACAATTTTTCTGTTTACTTGATTTCCTCAATTTTTGCTTCAGGTAACTGTTATTTCTTACTTATACATAACTTCTATGGAATAACAATGTCGATGCAACACGATTCACCAAGCTGTAATATTTATATATATCCTGAAATCAATACCAGAGTAAGATTTGTTGATTCTACTTCAGAAACTAAAAAGAAAAAAATCGAAGCCAACGAAAATCACGCAGTTTGCGGTATTCCACCATTACATATACATCTACATATTACCCCGCAAGCCGCCTCAATAGGCGTGTGGCGGGGGGTGTTAGGACACCAGCCGTTTACATATAAAATGGACACGCTCTAATGAAATTACGCCTAGCATTTAATATAGTCCCTTATTGTTCGGGGGAAAAACGAATTCCCATACCTATCCGTTCGGCAAAATATCTCTCTTAATTTATCGTTTCTGTCGGACCTGGAAATATAGTGGGGTTCTAATAGGATGTTCTCCGTGTCACTCTGAAAGATATCTATTCTCAATTGTTCAAGTAATCTAAGCCTAGCGCGCAGCCTCCGAGTGTCTAGCGGCTCCCAGCCTAATTCGTTTAACATCTGTGTAACGCTGTCTGTACGCCCGTAGCTGTTTTTGACGAATCGCGCAGCTTTCCTTTGTATTTTATTAAGTTCCCGGATTAAGTCTTTCTGCACCGGATCCCATATGCTCGCTGCATATTCAAGGTGTGGCCGGACGAGTGCCAAATAGCTCCTCTCTTTTACTTTTTCATCCGAAAATCTTCCCACAATACGCTTGACGAATCCTAGCTTCTTCAGAGCTCTGCCACAAATATTTCTTATATGTGTTCCCCACGATAGGTCCGAAGTTATCGTAACTCCTAGATACTTCACTAAATCTGTCGCCTTTATGTTAACACCATCCACAGCATATACATGGGAATAGTTGGACGACCTCCGCAAGAAATGTACCGCCGTGCATTTGCTCAGATTAAGTTCGAGTCCCCACTCTTGGCTCCACACATGAACGTTGTTTAAATCCGATGATAGAGTTTCAAAGTCCGAGTGATCACTAATTTCACGATAGATGACAGCGTCGTCGGCAAATAGACGTATTTTACTGCTAATTCGAGAGCATAGATCATTTATGTATATAATGAACAAAAGGGGTCCGATCACGCTTCCTTGCGGGACACCTGATGTCACTTTAACTACATCAGAGCTAATTCCGTCAAGAACTACCTTTTGCTTACGATCACTCAGAAAGTCGCGTATCCAGTTTACTACTGTTTCGTTTAGGCCGCATGACTGTAATTTGTATAAAAGTTTATTATGAGGTACCGTGTCGAAAGCTTTCTTAAAATCTAGAAATAATGCGTCGACTTGTCTTTTCGATTCACCAGATTTGAGAACGTCATGAAGAAAGAGCGCGAGTTGTGTTTCACATGATCTACCTTTCCGGAAGCCGTGCTGAGAGCCATGGAGGACGTTACGACTGTCCAGGAACGTCATGATATTGCTAACGACGATATGTTCGAGTATCTTGCCTATAATCGACGTTAATGAAATTGGTCGATAGTTCCCTGGGTCGTGTTTTGTTTCCCTTTTTGAATATCGGTGTACCGTTCGCAATTTTCCAGTCTATTGGTATCTTTTCTTCAGACAATGACTTCTTGAATATTATGTCTAACAACGGTGCGATCTGTGGCGCTAACTCCTTGAGGACACGCGCGGGTATTCCCTCCGGACCCGGAGATTTACTATTTTTTATCGACTGTAGCTGTTTATTTATCCCATCGCGTTGAATAGTGATTTCTTTCATCGGTTCCTCAGTGAATGAAATTTCAAAATTACATGCAGTATTGTCTGTAGTGTATACACTTTCGAAGTGGGAATTTAACGTGTTAGCTTTGTCAATATTTTCGGTGACAAGTTTTCCATCTTTATCAAATAACGAATCTACGGTTGAAGATTTTCCCTGAAGCTCTCTCGCATATGACCAAAAAGATTTCGGATTTTCTTCGAGTAATTCACCAAGTACTTTTTTCTTAAAATTTCGCAATGCAGAACGCATTGATTTGTTAGTTTTTGAGCGTTGCGCAGCGTAACTTTCTTTTGCTTCAAGTTCCTTCGATTTGTCACCTACCGTAGTGGACCTTTTGACCAAGTTGTACAATTTTCTCTGTCTCTTAAGGTTCCTCCTAACATCGTTGTTATACCAGCGAGGTTCTTTACTGTCGCATCTCAATTTTTGCGGAATATATTCGTTGATTCAGTGTCGTAGAATTTTTAAGAAATATTTCCATGATTCATCAGTGCTTTTACCCTCTGTTTTAGCTACGAAGTCCGTGTACGAATCATTAAGCATCTCGCCAAATTTTATGAAGTTGCATTTATCAAATAAATAAATATTGCGTTTCGGTTTTACAGCTGACTCTACTTCAATTTTTAAAGTTGCAAAAATTACTCTGTGATCACTTATGCCGTCAATAATATCGAGTTGTTTTATCAACTTCGGATGGCTTACTGCAAAAAGGTCTAATATTTTATTTCCTCTCGTAGGCTTGTCAACTACTTGGGAAAGTGAGTGATTAGCAAGTGTGTTGAGTAAGGTCTCGCTGATTTCCCTATTCCTAGAATTTGGTTTTACAGTGTAAGAATCCCAATTTATAGATGGCAGATTAAATCTCCCCCAATAATTATTACACTTTTACTGTCTCTCACAGTAAATGCGGATATTTGATTATCTAATTGGTAAATAACATCAATTTTGGAGTTTGGAGGTCTATAGAAAGAGCAAACATGTATACTCCTTTTGTTTCGTTGTTTAATTGTACACCACACGCTTTCTATTTCATTGTTAGTTATTTCGTGGGCGGTGCTGTGTAAATGTGATTTAACTGCTAGAAAAACTCCGCCACCTGTCCTATCGCTTCGATCGCATCTGTAGATTTTATATCCTGGAGGAAAAACTTCGCTGTCGCTTACATCCTCAGTAAGCCAGCTCTCCGTTCCTATGACCACGTCTGCGTCCTGAAATATATGCTCGATTTCAGCGCGCTTGTTTTTAACGCTACGGCAATTAACTATTATAAAGTTAATGTCATATTTTGTAGATTGAGTGTCGGTTGTTTCTTTTCCACGCTTATGGGTATTAGGTGGGCGAATTTCACTGGAAGTGCTTATTACATTTGATATAATTTCTTTCACTGGAGTATGCGTTTTGGGAAAATTGTCACTATTTACCGGCTTTAGCGCTCCTAAGTTTACTTGGATGTGAAAATTTTCGTAATGCGGATTTCCTCGGAGGCTACGTTTGGTTAAATCTTTACAATTCCCACTAGATGACCTATCCTCTAGTCTAAAAAATATCTACAGTGCTCAAAAATCCTACGAGCCACCCGTTCAGACGCCTCTTTGGAATAATGCACCCCAGACGAGTTGAGGGGAGCCCGGCATGATTAATGTGAGAGGTTCGACAAATAATCAGAAAGAATAACGAGCTAAGAAATTTTATCTGGAAATAAGCTAAATACCATTTCCACCATAATTTACTCTACATCAAAAAGTTAAAGCAGCGTTATCATGGCGGCAAAAAGATGTCAAGCCACTTATGAAAACACTCAACAACACTTAATACACCATTAATTGACGAAATTTTCCAGATTTATAGAAGAAAGAAAATAATGTAGTCATGACCATGCGATGCAAACAAAAGCTTGGCTTCCTCTGTCACTTGATTCGCTTTTACGCACGTAATGGGAGGTGTTTGCTGATTGGCTGCATTTACATCTGCCAACTGCGATGGAAAAGAGAATAGCTGAGATAGGAGAGAACTGGAGAGCTGCAGCAAACTAATCTTCGAATTGATGACTGCTGATAATTTCCTTTTCAAGGACAGGAAACAAAATAGATACTACAGATTTTGTGATTAGAATTTCGGCGGACAAGGTTGTTCTCCGTTACGCGACTGTTTACCAGAGAAATCGCGTCACCGACACCTGGCTTTTATCTGTTCAGCTTATCTTTGCGAGTGGAGGCGGGGCGAAAGGCTTCCTCCGATTACATTCCACTTAAGAGATACTGCCACACCAAGAGGACAAGTATGCATAAAGAGTTGCCATATCAATGGCCAATGCTCGATGATCATATGTTCATTCATACTGACAATGATCTTTAAAGCAACATTCCGCGTGGCCAGCTTCCCGTGCAGTGAGTGAACAGTATTATTCCTCACCCGCTCATGCACGTCGTTAAAATTTTTTCAAGAGATTTCGCTCCTTCATCGGCTCTCGTAGCTGAGCTCGCAAATAATGTAAACAAAATCGAGGGACGTTTCTCTTCGCGGCCTGTTTTGGAGAAAAAATTAATCCTAAAGAGCTTAAAGACGTCCAAGCAAAAAGAAACTTTTTTGACCTACTAGGTCAGTTAACGAAACTGATGACTGATTGCTTATCGTACGGAAGACATCGGTCAGTATACCTGCGAAGTTTCCATCATTAAGATACCAAATCGCTAAATACTCAAATATCTTATAAGCGATCTAGAAAGTATGTGTATCATATTCCTTCTATTTGTATTTACGTGAATTGACCATCATAATTACAAGTCAGCGAAGGTATTTTTGGACTGATAGTGATCTGGGCGTGATTAATAGTCCAGAACGCCTCAGTTATTTTCAGATAAGCTCAGATTCCCATTCGAGAGAGGTTGCTCATGTTTTTTTTATTTAGGTGAAGTGTTGGTCCATTTTTTTTAACAGGACATCTGTTATATATTAACTTCTTCCGACTAATCTGCCAACATTAAGGCAAATGAATGAAGGAGTGATATTATGCGAATATTTCCTTGAAAAGGAAAAAATATTCTTCTTCAGTGTAAAATTCTTCACACCAAGGCAATTCTCAACCTTCGACTGCTATCACGCACAGCAAGTAACAATTTAGTAATAAAATTTCTTAGCAGTTTCCCACTTTTTAAATT
This sequence comes from Pyrrhosoma nymphula, assembly GCA_963573305.1. Lineage (NCBI taxonomy): Eukaryota > Metazoa > Arthropoda > Insecta > Odonata > Coenagrionidae > Pyrrhosoma > Pyrrhosoma nymphula. Next base: position 75,677,161 of record OY754332.1, on the reverse strand, counting down.
AAATATAGGTTTGTGCGACCAGTTTTGATGTATTAGATCACTGTCAAGCACGTTATAATACTAAACAAACACTTGTATTTTTGTAGTATTTGTTTAGTATTATAACGTACTTGACATCGAAACTGGTCGCACAAACCTATATTTAATTTTTAAAAGTGGAAAACTGCTAATAAATTTCATTAATATGAATGAATTCCACCATTCCACTTACGAGTGCCCTGATACAACTTTATTTATAAGTAACAATTTAATGAGGCGTGCTTCACGTACTGTAGAGAGACATACATAAGGTTATTGATTTGAAATTCTTAGAAATGTTCGCATGTTTTTCATCTTATACTGTTCACTCACTCACAATCAGTGATTCAACCCGATGGTTGGTTTGGATAGTTGAGGGTAGAGCTCAACCCGGACTAAGCCACAGGCGTGTGAATTGCACACATTCAGGGTAGGGGGGCCAGTTCCTTTCCATGGGCCACCTCGCACTCCGAGGATTTTTGTTCGTATTAACAATGATCTTTAATAATGATCGGTGCAACATATATTTGTTTAATTGTTATTTTCCTGAAAATTAAATTAAAGAAGCAAGCAAAATTAATGTTATAAGATTTTATATCAATATTAAAAGTTATTAATTATATTAATTCATCATTATTATATTATAATTAATTATTATATTAATAATTGTATTATGAATACAATTTATGCATCACTTATAGTACATATTATATTGTAATATGTAATATATATTACATATAATATAATTATTACATTTTATGGTACTGTCATCCAGTTCTGAGCTATGTTTAAAGTTTCAAGTCTCTGGCTCATCGGAAAGTTAGTTTAAAATCGATTGCAAAATTTGCACCGAACAGACGGACAAGAAAGCGACTTAATAAAAACGATTTAATAATAAAGGCTATGAACTTCTCCAGGCACATAATCAGAAAATCGTTTAGACGCATCGTTTCGAAAAAATTCTATCTCAGTGAGTTTTTTTATGTTCTCTAATCTTTATAGGCCCTCGGGGAATGAATCACCTTTTGGAAATGTCATGTTTTTCTAATCGTATATACGTGGCTGGCTATTTATTGAGTTTTTCTCTGAGACACGTAAAGGTGCATCGTAAAGTAACATATGCCCATACAGAACAATTGTAAAAACTTTTAAGAAAAATAAGGATACGGTCGCACATGCAACGCAAAGACTTAGAACGCTGTGCTAAGCAGAAATGGTTTAGTTACCGACAGACTAAAACTGTTGTTCACTTATAAGGACCAATAATAACGGATTTAACATAAAAAACATAAAAAACATTTAAAGGTTCAAATTTTTCCAAATAATTGGTACTTGCACCGCTAGAATAAAATCCAAGGAAGAATCAGAATATCCATCCACGCATCAAGTTATATATTTTCTGAAATTCTACTCACATTCCATTGCGTGTACTCATTTATAGAGCGTTCTTCAACCTTTTTACACCTCTGGAGCGGCAAAAATAAGAGATTCATCGAACTGGCTGACAGTTTAAGACAGAAAAAACAGCAAAAATGTAATAATAATTTATTCATACGGAGGCTTCCGCGGTGATTCGATGAATAGTTTTTATTAGGGTTTCTCCCGCACGACCTGACGACGCTAGCTGGAATGCGATTGAGACGGTAGTCCATAAAATGAATCAACGCGGGAGAAACCCGAATAAAAGCAATTTAATAACTTATTCAGCATATCTAATACTATAAAGTAATTTTTAAGTCGGTGAGACACATGCTGCTTCTTTTTTTAGGTAGTTTGATAGACGTGGCTGCAGCGTTGTCTCTGAAAAACGAAGCGCAGCATTCGATTAATCTTTTTTTTATTAATATGGCTAAATAACTCTTTCCCCTAACGGGCATTTAAAAATGACCAACAATTTGACAGCTACAAAACTCATTTGTCGGGAGACTCGAGACCCGGTGTTGGAGACGAATGCAAAAGATAAAATGGACAGATAAAATGAAGAATGAAGAAGAGTACATATGAGCCAAGGAAGAAAGGCGTATGTGGAGCGTATTGAGACAAAGAATACCTAGGTGGATTGGATAAATCCTGAGATACAATTTATTTCTCAAGAACATAATCGAGGGAAAAACATAAGAGGAGATTCCACGAGGAATACCAAGGGGTGAATAAAGAGGGATATGGGAAAGAAGAAATCCCAGGACGTAAGAGAGTTAGCAATGAATAGGGAAGAATTCAGTCAACCAAACTTTGGATTGAAACAATGATAATGATGGTGATCCAAAATTGAGAGAATGATTGCATTTTATGATTCGAAGGTCTCCGCTGTGTCCACTTCATTAGTGTATCATGGCTTCCGTGCGTTCCTCCGCGGATTTGTCCAATGGCGACAACATTTTCTCCGCCCATCCCATTCAGACCAGACGTGGCGACGATCTCGCGTCCTTCAATACGTAGCGTACTTCACATATTTCAGAGATTGCTAACTGACGATGGCGACTTTCCACTCAGAATCTACACTTCATTCCCCTCCTCTTTTGGCGAACACTGCCAATGAAATACGAAGTGCCCTTTCTGGTATTTTATATTTACCATTTTCATTTATTTTACTTCTAGCCAGATCCTCTTGAATACCTTTTTTACTTTTGTTCTAATTTACTCAAACAGTGGCAAAATTCACGATTTCCCCTCTTATAAGTCCAATTCCCGGGATCTTGTAGACGAAGGTTTGATTGGATAGATGACGGTAGAGCTCACCCCGGACTTAGCCAAAGGAGTGTGAATTCCACACAGTTTGGGGGGCCAGTTCCTTTCCCTGGGCCACCTCGCACTCGGGGTTCGGGGGTCCAAAGGCTTCACCCGGATTTGAACCCGGGACCCTTCCATCAGTAGCCAAGCGCTCTACCCACTAGGCCACCACGCTCCCTTACAGTCATGCCAAAATCATACTTAGCATCACTTATACATGCATCTGATGCATTTCCGTTCGTTTATTCCTAATCGTTTTTAGCTTTCCCTAGTCCAATCCGCAGATGCTCTTTGTCCGTCTTTGAAAGGCGCACCAGAGTCACTGGACGGTCCTGATTGGCGGTTTCCCGCTCTTTCCAGCTTGAAAATTCTTTTCCATGAGCAGGATAGATTGTACCTGACCTCCCGGCTGTACTTTTAGGGGCGTTTAACCACTTCCCTGACAAGCCCGCATATATTCGGGCACCGAGGTTGTGCAAATTCTGACAAGCCCGCATATATTCGGGCAAGTCCGCGATGTCCGTATATTTTTCTTTACGCCCGCATATAGTCGGCCGATGCTAGTAGTTTGCGTTCCTGCCGCCTCCCATGCTGTTGAAGGTCCAGAGCCACCGATGCGGCAAGCGGCGCTCTTTTCAAACAGTGATTTCTAATGTTAAAACAATGGTCATTTTTGGTAATATTTCTAGAAATTCGAGGGTTATAATTTTTTACGCACTGAAAAGTTATCCCCATACGAAATTTCAATCACCTACATTGTCTTTCGTAACTATCCGCCTATTTACTTCATGCATGGAGTTTCTTTTGCGAACTTTTTACGAAATTTACAACTTCAATTTTTGTTATTTATAGATAATTATTGCAAATTTATGATGTAAAACTTCCGTTTTACATGACAAAAACTTTCTAAATAAGTAAATAATTTTTAAATTAGTTATTTTCATTTATTTCGTCATTTACTACATGAGCATTCAATTACATTTTTCTTCAACATTTTAGTGGTCATTATAAAAATTGCAATTTCAATTTTGCGCTAATTTTCACTGCTACGATGAGTTCCACAGTAATTGGAATACAATATTTCTCTAGCAACAGAACATGAATCTTTCCTTGCCTTATTTTTTACTATCGATATATATTTGTTACCATATATGTTTGTTACTATATATATTTGTTACAATATATATTTGTTACAATATATATTTGTTACTATACATATTATGTAATTCTATATTATTCATCTGCAAATTTTTCTTACGGTAATTTTTATATATGTAGGAAATGTCTATTGTACCGTTCTCTTTAGATAAAATGGCGTGAGTGTAAATGTTTAGATATGTTGTGAATGTTATTTCATCAGCCCCTTTCATTTTTCTACTTTGAATACTGGCGGAAGTTGTGAAACATATTTATGGAAACAGCTTTACGATGAAGACGTCTGAAGGTCGTACGTTCTCAATAGAAATCAACACAAGTGCCCTGTGTATGTGCTACCCTAACCCACATGAGTACGAGAAAATAGGAAAGATAGATATAAATCCCAAACATGTGTAATGCCTTCTATTGTCATGCTTGACACTTTCCTGAGGTCAGAAAACACCCGCTCGAGAGCCGATGGCCCGCTGAGCAACCTGGCGCCCGGTATCATGTCATGCTAATATGCCACCCTTTGCTCCCCGAGCTACTTTCCCACCAGCCAACCCTTTACTAATGGGCTTTTCTCGATATAAATTTACCGTTAGTTGGAAAATTCATGCTGTTGCGGTACGCACACGTGTGTTTATTTTCCAGGAAATGGTAGGAACGGAAAAGAAAAATTTTATGATGAGCATGGGATGGGCTTTTCACACTTAGGGGCAAGATCCTTTGCATATGGTGATTGTTTCCACGAGTACTTTGTCGGAAGGACGATAGTGACAGTCTTTCGTTGAGTTTCAGATAATACGCATCCTTGATTTTCAGAGCGCATGCACTTTTTCGCTGAAATTCCACCGATACTAACTTTCCATTTTTAGTTCTAACATTTTCGTTCTAATACGAGCGGTGTAGTAGGAGTGAACTCTACGGAAAATTATTTGTTTTCGCGCAGTAACATTTAGTAATCAGAAATGGATTCTGGAGAGGAATCAGTGTTGACCAGCAGTGATTCGGAGGTTATGGACATTGAAGTTCCTGGCTCCTAGTCGACTCTCTCCGGAGAAAAAAGCTCCGAATCAGAATGCGCAGCGGAACATTCGTGGGAAGCGGAGTGGGAGGAAATGCTTACAACGAATCCTCCTCCGGCACCACCTAGGTTTCTTTTTGAAGGTAATTCTTTGATGAACTTCAACCTGGTTTCCGAATGAGATTCCCTAAAAAAACATTTTTTCCGATGAAAATGTTGACTTTATAACTTGGGAAACTAATCACTGCGCCAGTAACACTTTGCGTGAAAAAGCGGGGCCGAGCAGTGGTAGCGTAAATCAGTGGCGAGCTATGACAAGCTCAGAAATTCGTGTTTTTTGCCCTTGTAATGCTACAGAGCAGAGTGCGAAAGCCAGATACTGAGTTTTATTGGTCAACGAGACCAATACTCTCCTCTCTTTTTTTTGGACACACAATGTCTTACCGATGATTCGTAAAAATAAGGCAATATTTACATTTTGCCTATAATAACGATTTTGAACCCCAAACACACCCCAAACTATATAAAATATGGCTGATTTGCCAGAGGCTGGAGGAAAAGTTCAAGGCACTCCGTACACCATACATGTTACCATCGAAAAGAGCCTACGGCAGTTCATGCCTAAGCCGCCACGGCAGTTCATGCCTATGAAAAGAGCTTCATTTGGCAAGTATTTTTTCTTTGTGAATCGAGAACTGGATACGTGTGGTCAACGACAATTTACACGGGAAATGGGACTGTGTTGGATAAAGACTTTGCCCATTCATCCATGACCTCAAAAGTGATGATGACTCTAATGAAGCCATTATTTGGCCTATGATATTTCCTGACGATGGATAACTTTTATACGTCTCCAGATCTAGCCGACTTGCTCGCTTCACACTCCACTGACTCGTATGGAACACTGAGGAAAGGGATTCCAGCATACTTCAAAGACAATCAAGTAAAAGAAATGAATTTTCTTGTTTTTGTCATAGAATGAATTCTGTTATAACATTTTCAGAGCGAAAGTCGTCGTCATGCGGGTTGCCTAACTTCCATGAATGTTTGTGCGTTGTTTCTTGATGTGCTATGGACTAAAATTATTAGTTAACATTAACCTTGTCGGCAAAGATATGCTTTTGCAATATTAACTAAATGTATTCATCATTGGCTGACTAACTAAGGTTTACGGGAAGGAAAGTTATACTGATATGCAGGTTGCCTAATTATCTTAAGTTAAGGGGCAATATTCAGAAATTATTGAATAAATCATTAGTTATTTGGAATAAAAAATAAAGGAAAACATTTTCAGATTTGCCTCCATTTAATGCTTCTGAATCTGAAATAAAAAATATGACTTTTTTTGACCGGTTTTGTAAAAAAAATCCGTCAGGGAAGTGGTTAACTATCACAATTGCCTCCCGGATCAGTCTGATGTAGTAGCGGTAATAGGTTCGGTTCGTTTGCTATTTGAGGGAGGCGACTGACAACAGAGATCATATGCGCCCTCTTGACAGGCGAGCAGGTTGGGAAGGTAAAGATTACTAGGGGAATGGAAGAATGGTGGAGAGAAACCCGGCGTCGGCATTAGCCCGCTGTTAACAAAAGACGACAAGTGGACCACGGTTTAACGTCCCATCCGACATACGGAGTGCTGTACCTGAAGTGCTCACCACATGCTGCTCAAATAAGGATCGGGATTCCACAGCAAAGTTTACATCACCGCTTGTATACCAACCCGCACCCTCTGGATAGGAAGCCAGTACTCTAGGCACCATACCACCCCGATCCCTATGTAATAGGTTCTCACAGAACATTATCTAGAGGTACCGAATCACCTAAATGTTTCATTTCGACACTTGGCATAATTTCTGTACATTCTATACTCAAAATACCGAGGCTATAGTTCACTTCTAGGAGCTAACACCTTGAAATCAAGCATAAATACTCGTAATCGTATTGCCAGACCAAGTTTTCTTCTCTTTTTGGCTTTCATTGTATATTCAAATGCATAGAAATGATTTTTTCTTCGTTTCTTCCAAACTTGAAAGCAATAGTACCTGCTAAACTTTCAGCACCATCGCCACCTTTCTCTTGAATAATGTCTCTACCAAACATGGTTTAAAAAAATGTTTGCGTTTGAAGTTTTTCGGTCTCCATTTCGACAGGATTCGAATTTTATGACAGAAACAAGTAATGATAGTGGCGAAATTTTCCGTGGACTGCCACCAATCAGTCCAAGAACCACAGGTTGAAAAGCTTTGCATAAACATATCAAATAACGCAGTCTGATTACATGGGTGAGCCTTATCGATTTTGAAACACCAAATCTATTGCAATAGGGTTTTTCCAAATTTTTCCCGGCGTAGCAATAGCCTATGAACTGCAAGAGTATTTCTATGTTTTACATATTCTTAGCCCTGTTCCCACTCTAGGAAATCATATCAAACATTACGAAATCATAAAACCAAACATTAGCGCTCCGACAAGGTAATTTGAATGTAATCGCTATGAAAGCACACTTCAATTTCGATTACTTTCAAATTATCTTGTTATATTGCTAATTATTGATAGTAAATGAGTCGAACTGAGATAAACCGACCACTTTTAACGCAAAAAATAAGCTGAAATAAAAAAAAAACTTCACAGTACGGAACGATATAAGTTCCATTTAGAGGTGTTAAGATGCACAGGAAATTACTCGTACATTTATTTCATTTCCTATGCTTTTGACTAAATGAAGAGGTTACGGGTGACAATGGGGGAAGCGTAGGAGGGGAAAACTTATAATTCAAACCAAATGCAAAGGGTGCTATCAATGATTTCACATACTATTCACAGACTCGCACGTTTTCCATAGGTGAGTACAAGCCCTCACAGTTCACATGGATTTCTCTCAGTTCCACACAATTTTCAGATATATTTCAGTTTATTTCCTTAAAAAAGAATTTGCTATTGCCTATGACTTTCATGTGAAATTGTGAACAAATTGTTCAATTTTACACAAGATATTTCAAAAACATTTTCCTTAAGATTCTTGTAATGCAAGGCAATGTTTATTTTATTTTAATTGTTATAAATTGGATTACATTGAACAACCTAAAAAATAACAATAATTAATCTGATATTTGATGAACAACAATAATTATGTCTCTCTCTTTCCTGTTCACATACAGAAACGGTATATATTGATCCCAAACATAACTGCTACATGTGATATTAAGCGTAGTTTCAAGAAACATGAGATGGAATTATCAATATATAAGTATTCGCGGACAGGCAAAAACTTTCCGTGGCCCTCCACCTGTTGAAGAGCAGCACTGTAATAGTATAATGAATAATTCAATCTGATTACATAAGAGTCATATCGACTGTAGCAGTATGCACCAAAGCTATTAAAATGAGATAATTCCATATTTTGTACGGCGTTGTAATAGATTATAAACTCATTGAGTACTGCTATGTTTCATGTATCTTAAGCCTCTTTACCAATATCAAGATGAAAGTATATTTTGATTAATACAGTATTAATATTAACTATCTCAATCGTCTAAGGCTCGATTTGTGGAAGATCATTTATTAATTTAAAAGCAGTTTTGAATGGAATCATCACTGCATGTCGCCAAACGTAAAACGTTGACGGACATTTTAAATCTACATGCCTTATTAGCTTATATTCTTAAACATAAAATTCTGTTTTAAAAAGTATGCACTGTACTTCATTTTGCTGAGAGAATCGTATTAACGTGTTGTCCTGCAGTAGCCCAAAAAACCGTATATTTTACGTTTCCCCGTCACTTTCTCCCCTCTCCAAATTTTATGGCCTGCCCTTTTCAAGAGACGTTTGAATGGCCTCAATGTCTTTATTATTCCGGAGTAGGGTCCTCCATTCTTAGATATTCGGGCGCGTGCTCCTCGGACGAAGTTTATGACCACGTTGTCTACTCATCTTAACATTAGATATTTTGGCTAAAATTCAAAGAATTCGGGTATTGTTTCGCATCGAAGAAATCAAAGGAAAGTTAATGTGGAATGCGTGTTTAACGGCAAATCAAAATAAAACATATCATCTTTTAGCTTATGCATCCCAACTAGTGCTCGACAATGGCCACTTCCTCCGCCCGTAAGGTCGACCCGGAATAATAAGATGGTTTAAGCGAGATAGTTCCCTAGTCATAATGGAAACCATATTCAAATTTTACTTTTTGATTTGAGCGTCTGTAAGAAGTATGAAATAAATATTGTAATATTAATGTCGCAAAGATATAGTTATTCAAGACCAAAATTCTCAGTAATTAAATAAATATAAGCTACATAAGTCTCTAACTTGACTCATTTTTTCCCGCCGTACGGCCGAAAACCCTTCAAAACAGCAGGTTTTTTTGCGATTCTGTAAAAATTACTGTGGTGAGTAATAGATTATTTTTTATAAATAGTTAGAAAACATGCAATCTATACACCGTTAGTTTTTTGACGAAATCTAGGTGCTAGAAGTTCCTAATTTTTTAAAATATTCTCCCTCTGGAGCGCACAGCCATAATCTATCCCATGTGGAACAGCTTATATTTTTAGGCAAATTGTTCGAAAATTAGTTCGGAAAGGGGTTGATATTTTGATATCATTGGAAAGATGAGAGTTTTTTCTTTATAATGACACCAAATTCATCAAATTCTATGTGAACCCTCGAACTACCTAAAGGCTGGAACCTGCCACTCCCTTGCCAGCACAACAATGTCCAAAAATTCCCCGCACAAAGTGTTATTGTCATCAGCAGTCAGCAATCCGAAGATTGGTTTGCTGCAGCTCACCAATCCACTCGCCTCTCTGCCAACCACTTCATTCCCACATGATTCCTTACTTGGCGTCTTTCATAACTTGCCCGATGCATCCCATTCTTGGTCTTCCTCTACAAGTTTTCCCACTCTTTTATCCTTCCATTACTGTTTTAAAATGGCTATCATGGTGGCGAAAAAATGAGTGGGCCGCAGTCGAAGAGTCAAGATAGCTAACTATTCTGAAATTGAAATCAGAGCGACAGAGTGTAATGTTATATTTAATTTTCCATTTTGTAAGCACATTTTTCGTGCTCTATTTATGTTCGTTTCTCATTGCGCTAATGTCTACACACTCGGGCTGTTTGACTGCCTTCCCGCCATTTACATTGTTTTTTTTTCGAACATTTGGTAGTCAGCCATCGACAACTTAAATTTTAGAGGGTCACAGAGAAGTTCACGATATGACTTTACGTGAAAACCAAGAATCCATCACTCAAGATGTAAAATACAAGTTACACTTATCGTAAATCGTCCTAGATGTTGTGGAAACATAAGAGAAGCTGAAGATCACTTTCTCCATCACGTCATGTACCTACCTATTGCGGAAATTGCATTTGAAACCTACCGTTTTAATTTTACATACGTAGCCTATTGGACCTGAGGTTCTATTTTGTGACTCGAAGCTCCGGAGCCTGCGGGAAAAAAGAGCTTCAATATACGCTAATAGCCCCTGACCGTATTCTATGATAGTTGTCCTAAGTAACTATTGACTCGCTCGTCTCGTTTACGAAAATTAATCTAAAATGCCATTAACAAGATATTATTTTATTTTATTATATTAATATTAAATATGTATATTGGAAGTGAATGAAAAATAAAGTTTTCCTGGGAATAAAATAAATTTATATTTTTCTTGCCATTTACGATTTAGTCTGGGAATTTTCAGGGAAAACGCAAAATATTTAATGCCGTATTTATGCTTTTTGTACGTCAATTTTGAAACGGTTGTATTCTACAGTATGATAACTTGCGAAACGTGGTATCCAATTTGAATTGTAGGCTGAACTTCATTGTTAATCGGCATGTTTCATGTTTTCGTGGCCTCCATCTTCAGTAGCCAGCGGCTTATAAACAAGTCCCCCAGGCGGAGTGTTATCTCTTCCCAATTTCTGCGCTTCCAACTTCGGGAAGCATCTTCCTCCCTCCGACTATGCCCCAGATTCTCCTGCCCACCACGACTTTTTCCGAAGTACGACGAGGAAATGAGATCTAGAAACAGCAAAATAAAGACTTTTCATTTTCAAATAATTCTTGTTTTACTAATTATGTAGTTTACGTAATATTTTTACATACGAAATACGTAAAAAAATGTTTCATTCCCTCTTATCATGTTACAACATTCCAATGGAGGCGCAAGCCACGATTCCCAGCATTTGGCCTTCAAGCTACAATTAAAGATTTAAAAAACTGTTTGGGATTCCGATCGTACACATTTATTTACATGGAACTTGAATTTTACAGAAATATGATGCATAGGGTATAATTGATATTGACGAACTCCTTCTCTGCATCAGTGGAAGGAGAGAAGGAGTTTTATGAACACCCTATTGATTACAACCATAACCCAAGTTAGCTTTAGGGTTCAGGGTGAATATGGAAGCATGGTGGAATTCTTTCCTTTCCTACACTCTAGCGCTCTAGTCGCCCACTATAGAGGTAAAATGATACCTCTATGTCGCCCTCAACGGATTGGAAGCGCACCACGTGGCATCACGTCCCGGAAATGACGACAAAAACGAGCAGGTAAGGGTTTAAGGGCGCATAATTGTGAACCGAAACACGGATTTAGAGTAAATGGGGCCTTGAGTAGCTGCTTTGAAATAAAACATGGCGTAAAACAATGATGCATTATGCCAAGGTATGTTTTCGTGGATAAATGTGCGAGAGGCACATGTAGTGCTAATATCGGTGTAACGGTTGGATGTGTAAACGTGCGAGTTCTACTGCACGCAGATGAAGTTGTGTTTCTGCCCGAGAGACCTTGGGGATTAAAGAAGCTCTTGAATAACTTCTGTGAAGTAATATAGAAAATGGAAATAGTGGTGAATGAGTGTAAGGCCCAAGCATCGGTTTCTGGCAAGGAGAATGGGAAGAATGGTTGCATGAGTGTGAATGGTGAAAAAATTGAAATCGTGGATGGTTTTGTGTACCTAGGGCGAAATTTAGTACAAGATAGGAGGATAATTAAAGAAATTAAAAGAGGTGTAAATGCTGAAAGGAAGTATCTAGGTGGTATGTGGATTGTATCAAGGAAAGAATGTCTAAGGAAGCAAAAACCGCTACATGCCAAAGTCCTCTCTACTCTGTTTTATGGAAGTAAAACTTGGGTGTACCGAGATAAGCTTAAGTGTTGATCAGGTCCTAAGCCATAAGCTTAGAAGTACTATATCTTTGAAGCACCTGGGTCTGAGGGCATGGAGCTCCGTTCCGGTACTGCAAGAAGTACCCGAGCACCACTCCAAACCACTCCGGCTTGGATGGATTGGGTTAGAAGAGCGAGGTTGATGAAAGAAAATGGAATGGATGCTCCTGTAATGGTAATTTATGTAAGGAGCGTGCTTCATTGGTTTGGTCACGTCGAGAGTATGGGAGAAATCCGAATAACTGAACAGGTATACTATAGAGAAGAGAATGGTGTGAAAGGGCTGGACCGGGGAAGTCGTAGAAGAGACTGTAAAGAGGAGGAATATTTAAAAGTCTTAAGGACAATATAACGTGTAAGTGCATGAATGTGCCAGAAGCGAAGACGGTTTGCAAGGATAGAGCAGAATGGAGGAAAAATGTTTAAAGCGGAACCAGTTTTATAGGTCTAAAGCTGACAACGAAGCTCTTTTGATTGCCTCTACCCTGAAGGAGAACAGCGAGATGAAAACGTAAGCTAATAGGTCGAAACCATAGCGACCAACTTTTTCTCACAGCATTAGAATCACTTTCACCAGAATATCCACTGTAACTACTCAGCGATACTTCGCTGCAATCTTCGAAAAATGTCCTCAATTCTTCCTCACTGACATGAGTCATAGTTTACTTCCAATAGCCATAAATGCTCAAGGAGAAGTGATTCACCTCATTCCCAGACGGACTCGCAGGAAAAGTATTCTCGTTGACACAGAAATCTCCTCTGAACGCACCAAGTGACGAAGAACTAGAATGAAGCCGAGCGCTCTTCGTGCCCGGGAACTTAGAACTAAAATCCTTATTAAGGAAGGACCACCACGTACCTCACAAGCATTAATTACGGGCCCTTTTTATTTATCTCTTCTTATCGTCGACCTACTCTGTGCCTATTCGTAGCCAGCACCATATTCAAATTATAGCACTTAATTTTCAGCATTCACTAACATTAGTTGAAAAACAATAATAACAGAAACATATTCATCTAATTCGTAATAACTAAACATAACAGCAAAATATCAGTTCATCGGATTCGGGCACTGAAAATAAAAAATAAATTTGATAAAACTCTAGAAGAGAGCAAACAAATTATTGGCCTTAGAAAGTCCCAGGAGCAAATATTGCCGAAACATAAAGCTGCTAAAACATAAAAATTCGTAACTGGACAAGGTTAACATTCTCATGAAGACTTCACTCTCTCCTGCTTATCCTAAAAATAAAAAAATCGATGGCAGAATAATCACGCTAAAGGGATCAAATTCCATCAGGAATGGGCCCGAGCAATTCATCGACGCGGCGGACCGCGAACATTACGGGGTCCTCCGGTAGGTGCTCCGACGTCGGCATATAAAAGAATCACAAATTTCGTTGCAAGTCCCATGCCTTTGAGATACATGGTTTAACGTTGCAAAGCAGGTTCAAATCAAAAAAAGCGAGCCAAAATTCCAAGAATGCTTTTTCAGTCCGGACGATGAATACTTGCATGGTCACTAGATTCCCATTGATGTCTGCATGTGGCAATGAATATCATTTGTCATAGCTCTCAGTCATTAACAAAGAGCAATGGCTCAAATTTGCTAAAATGGCGAAAAAAGTATCTAAGCTTTGCATTTTCCCGGAAAATCTACGGCTACAAGCTGTTGTAAACTTCTTGCAGTACCTACATTAACTTTATTATTTATTTTTTTATTTATTTCAACAACCCCGAAAACAGCTTGCAATGGCCTCTTACATCGGGTGATGTAACATTAACAATAGACGACAATAACATTAACACAAACACCCATGTCCTGGATGGAGAAACATCCACCCAGGCGGGACTCGAACCCGCGACCCTCGGATTGGCAGGCGAGGACGTTACCCCGTAGCCACCGGATCCGACGTGTAATGAAAAACCTGTTTTTTTCATAAAACAGTTATTTTTGTCTAAATGTATGTAACCCAAGTGAGTTTAGTGAGATTTCGTGATATTTTAGAGAGATTTGCATTCGCCATAAACTATAATGTTTATAAATAGATACTTTAAGTAGAGAAATTATTTATTTATACGTCGACACACGACATTCTACAAAGCATTCACACTGCGAATCCAAAGAAAACTTTTGCGTCACCGAAACTAAAATCGAACTTTCGATCGTGGGGCGGAGTCAGGCTCCACCCGACGGCAGCCGAGACGAGGCCAGTGCGTTGAAATGCTGCGGGGACACATTGGTTACAATGGTGATTTGAAAAAAAAATGTCCCTCAAAAAGGATCTCCTCAGATGTTCTAACCAAGACATTATGTCATTTTCATGAAAAGAACTATTCTGTGACTTTAACCAACTGCACTAATGAAAATCGGATCTTTCCATTATAATAATGTGTGTAATTTAGCAAATCTCGATTTCATTTCACAATTCATTTAACCTCAATCAAATGAATTTTCAATGAGAATGAATTTTCTCAAGATGCTCGAATGCATAACTGAGCCTTTTCAGAGCGGCGGAGCAACCGGGGGGTATGTATAAATAGGTATTACAGGATATATACGTATTTTCATAGTGTTAAATGATACTTTTCCCACTCGAAAGCACGTTGAATTTCAAAGGTATCTCGGTGTCTTATGTATGCACAACACAATTATTCTTTTCTATTTTTCTTTCCGGGCAATTCTAGTTGTCCGTATGTCCATGCCAACCTGATAAGCCACTATGGGCTGGCCATCGCTTTTCCCAGGGACCGAAGCAATAGAACTTGACCGAAGCACCAAGAGCCGTGCCGAGCCATTTTAGTACCGGAGGAAGGAATGAAAAACAGCGCCCTCCCCAAAGATATAAAAAAATACTTGTTTAAAATACAATTCTGGTTTAGTTTTTTTAATAAGTTAAAGGATGACATATATAAATTAAAACCTTTTAAAGGTTATTTTTATTCTAAAAAGCAGTATTAATTACATAATTATTATAAATTATGCCAATCTCTTTGTGGCATTGTAAGCTCAATGAGTTCGTTAGAGATACTATGAAAGAGTAAAATATGTATGCAAACGAAAAATATACTAAGAGGTACGATATGCTTTATGGTTTAATATCACCGGGAATCATGATAATTGTTAGCTCAAGCTTCCTCTATTTACGGTGAAATAGCTAGTGCCACGATAAGGTTTTTGTCTTTCTGTATTTCGTCAAAACGGATTGGGTGTCAAGCGATAAAATCTGAAACGATGCTATTTCATCTTTCTTTTGGCGCCTCTTTTGGCTTGTAACATCAGGCAACAGCCTCACCCTCGGCACGGCTCTCGAAAAACCCATGGTTCAAGGTGGAGAAAAACCATCCCAGGCGGGACTTGAACCCGCGACCAGATTATTAGGCGAGGAGAAGGGTCGCCACCGGAGGCACAGAGTAAAGACCACGACTTGGTTGGTATCAAAGAAATTCAAAGCTATTGTGGTCATGCAACCCAATTTCCCCTAGTCTGAACCTCATTCGTGGGTTCAAGATTTTATAATGAATAAAGACACTTGGTAATCTTCCACAGATTTATTTATTTGACACGACGCTTTTCACCACACTGTGGCATAATCATGTGACATGATTATGCCACAGTGTGGTGAAGCGCGTCGTGTCAAATAAATAAATCTGTGGAAGATTACCAAGTGTCTTTATTCATTATGAATATCGAGAACTTCCACCATATCCAGCCTGAAACAGTAGAATTTATTCTAGATTTTAGATAGAAGTTCATTTGATTGGGGGTCATTAGCTCCAAAACGAAAGTTCCAAAACAAAAGTTCCAAGAAAAAAGTTACACATGTATAATTTTCCAAAATATACAGAGTTCCAAAAAATAAATACAAGTGCACAAAATTAATAGTTGTACAAAATTAGAAGTGTGACGGGGATGGGGATTACGAGACGACTGATACTTTTTGTTTACATGTTGCTAGATGTAGAAGTGAGGTTGTATACAATTGAAAGAACAAATATTTTTTAACGATGAATAATTGGAGAAAAGAATATTTTGGAACTTTTGGATTGGAAAAATGATGTTTTTGGAACTTTCAATTTGGAAATTTTGTCCCTATACCGTTCATTTTTTCAGCTTTTAGAATTTTTTTACATTCAACTAGAAATTTATGCAAAGGTTTCTGCTAATAACTGCAAATTGGAGCATTAGAAACCAACAGCATTATTTCTTCGACTCCGTAAAATCTTAAGGGGTCCATACTTATCCCAGAAACTCAAACAAAATTCGCGCTTTTTTTCGACGGTTTTCCCGAGTGAATGGCCACCCTGTCCTTCATAACATTATTTTGGAAGATGTTCGATATTTCAATCATGATTCCTTGCTTTAACGAGAAATAAGCATTTTCCGCAGCGAATTTTCTGAAGTTACGACGAGCGGAATTCTTATTTCTACAGGGAAAATTATAAGCGGAGAAATTATTAGTCGGATGAAACCATGACTTCCAATTTGTTATCCCAAACCATACTTTGCTCACACAGAGGCATTAACATGACAAACTCAATTAACTCGAGTGTTTTTGTTGACTTCCTGTGCGGGAAGCCCGAGCCACTTTCGGCCTGCGGAGGGCAGTGAAACGATCCAGGTGCTCTCCCTGCCCGAGAGCCTCGAGTCACCGTGATCCCTCAGCGCTCAAGCTCCGCGCCTTCAAGGAAGTGGTTGGCGGATGAGAGACGCTTGGCTCATCAGACTCCAACCGAGGACACGCCTCCTGAATGGGTACCGTGCCCTTCAATCTTCTCCGAAAAGTCGGTGGACCTCCCTTTAGCAGATTCCCCGCGCCAAAGCCCATTCACCTGCCGCGAACGGCACCCAGTTTTCGCCGCGAAGAGGGCGGGTTGGCTTTTCGTACTTAAGGCCGTACGAGGCCGTACAAGCTGCTTAAGTCCCAGAGGTACGAACTTGCAAACTACCTCCTTTAGTAAATTGTAGGGAAGTCACTCGCGAAGGTTTGAAGATCAATCATATGAAACTCCCACCCTCACTAGGTAGAGAAGAATTTTCACTTGTGTTTAATAACACTTCACACTGCTTGATATGTCCGGCATTATTTTATTTTGTTCTCTGCATGAAGTAGTATCTCGTAACATTCATAAATTAATAGTTTTCGTAATAATAACAACTAGATTGTGTCTATAGCATTGTTCTGCATGTTTTCATGTTCATTTACGTAGCACTCTCTCAGGTTCTGGTGTGACTGCACACTGTTCACCTGACTGCTTTTTGGACCGCGCCTAGCGGCCGGGGGAGCGTGCGAGGTCCCGATTTGTACTGGAACGAGCGCTGCATGCCTGGCGTGGAATCACCCCGTGTCTCACACCCTAGTGGTAGCTTGCACGGTACTTTGTAGATGTAGATGAATAGCACGTGAACGGGTGAATGCACGACTCGTCGTCGCTGGTCTTCCGATTCGCGCGCGCCGCGGCGTCCCTTGGGGCTGGGAGCTGAGTCGGCGACAGAGGAGGGGTGAGGCTTATTAAACCCAAGTATCACCCCCGGAGGACACTATTACATTTGAGCCCATGATCCTTGTCCCAAGCACTTTAGAATCATCATAATAGCCCCCTCTTAGTGAAGATCACCCGCCAGTGCAATCTCTTCCACGTAATGATTACCCATAATTATTTGGAAGAGATGACTGGCGATTTTGAGCTGAGTGGAATCCGTAATTCTAGAGTCAAATGCAAGCAGTCCGTATCGTGGAGTAATCCCAAGGTTGCCCACCCACTCTCGCCCTCCAGGTGAAAAGCGGACGAATCCAGATCGGGAGGGGTCGTCGGAAGACATCCCGTTGTCAGCGACTCCGACGAATGGGAAGAATTACGTGACACAAACAGTAATGCGATCAAATTTGTTTACAAAAATACCTTTGATGAGCCTCCCATATATATATCAGATACAAAGCTGCTAAGGTTGTTCGGGCTTCCCACCGGGTTTAACTCTCCATCTCTGCGGACGTTTCGATGTGCGTCCATCGAAACGTTGGCAGAGATGGAGAATTTAACCCGGTGGGAAGCACGAACAACCTTCAACATCACCACACGCCGGGAAAGCCTCTACTTCTTTCATCTTTCATCACAAAGCTGCTACTCTACAAAATTACGAAAGCTTCTAAAATTGACGAACGAAAGAATACACGGAGGAAGAGCATTCACTGCGGAGTACAGATGAAATATAATGATTTCGGTTATCATTATAATCGATTATTTTCTCCGATTATTCGTAATATTTCGATCGAGTATCCACGGGCCGATTATCTTCAAAATCAATCACTCATATGCCGATCATCTCTTCCAAATAATTATGGGTAATTATTACGTGGAAGACATTGCACTGGCAGGTAATCTTCACAAAGAGGCTGATTCTAAATTGCTTGGGACAAGGATAATGGGACCATCTGTAAAAGTGTCCTCCGGGGGTGCAACTAGGGTTTAATAAGCCCCACCCCTCCTATGTCGCCGACTCAGCTCCAACTTAAGTTTCGAAATCATGGGCATGTGGTATATCGAATTTCGATTTGAATCTCTCATAGTTCAATTCCAAGTGTCACGCACTTCCCGTCGACCTCCGGAATGCTCACACCCGATGTCGTGAGGAGCCTCTTCCACGGCAATGCACCCACTGTTCTCGTGTTTCTTTGGGGGCTCTCTCTAAGTCGCCGTTAGTGCATCACCGCCCAACTCCAACTGAGAAGACATCCCCTTTCCGCACGCGCGAGATGGAGTCCGCTTCAACGCCCACAGGCGTGCGCCACATCAAGTGCACTCTCCGGGATCATCTTCAATTACTCTTCAAGCATCCGTTACCATTATCCATTATTCCCTCCAATAGGGTGCACAAATGACAAAGTTATTCATTTCAAAACTACATCTCAATCGGTAGTGATATTTTACAGTGGAGGTTCCATATTTGGCCCCAAAACAGTACCCCGCTTGTGCAGACTGAATAACGGCACTAGAAATATTTATCTTAAATGAAGCAACTTCCACCTCCCAGTCTCCTCCAAGCATCGGGTTTCGTTGCGTCTTTGCGGCTACTAACACAGAAAGGGAAAGACCAGAGACGAGGGAGGCAGTAAACATATGTCCATACGCATTCACACATGAATATAAAATATAAACAGAAATTAACCTAAGTCATCCCATATTGACAAACACTTCTGAAAACTTGAAATAGATCATTTTATGAAATTTTTTAAGAAAACTTCCGTAGGTTTTAGGAACTATTGGGCTACAATGTTTCATACCCATGGTAAAACTTACCACAGTGAGTTTTACCATGGACACGTATTGATTTTTATTTTCCAAGAATTGGCAAAGGAAATATCGCGTTCAGCGTTACCAGAGGTGTGACAGATATGAATCGCTACAATAGAAATGAAAGCATGCTAACATGTAGAGAATCGTGTGCCCAATCAGTGTGGATCTGAAAACCTAAATACAAAAATTACCAACGATTTTTTATAGCTATATAGGAAACTAAATGTTCGCAATTCCGTCATGCACCCCGCCATCTATGTTCAGATTACCATGTGCTAGTCATATGCGGTTCGATTCAGTTTGCAAAAAGTGCACTCTTCTCAGTTTCTTATAACAGATTTTTAAAAGTTTTTCGCATTTTTTATTGAAGTCATCAATCGGCGCAAATTGTGTATCTTGTTTTTAAAAAATTAGTTTGAGAGAAATGCTTTTCCTAATGGACATAAATAAATTACTAAATGCAGCATATAAGATGTCCGTTGACCATGGAATATATTCATGTGAAAACCCAGTTGTATTCGGATTAATATTGAGAGGGATAAGACTTTTCAAAGTCACGCGATGACTGAGACGTGCCAGAGTCCGCGCCGGGAGACAAAGTCACGGTGGTCACGCGAAAGATTTTCCCAAAGCACTTGAAAGAGCAAAAGAACAGACACGCCACTGCGGTCAAACTACGTGTGAAGAAATGAAGATTCCAGACGAAAGAGGTCTTTAAGAAGGAATGACCCAACGGGATAAGTGAGCTTTCCTGGCGCGTGTGTTTGCATTGCCGAGTGAAGATCCTGAGAAATCTCTATCGACCTAATACGCAAAGATAGCACTACCATTTCACCTTCTACGGGGAGGAGATGAAATGCAAAATCACAGGAGTGACTGACCCTGTAAAGATCCCTAGAAATCTTCATATAATCCCAGGGAAGATGACAGTGACCATGAGCTGTAACTAAACAGAACGATCAATTCTTGAAAGGTAAAATTACGCGTATGTTTGTTTCCACCATTCACAAAATATGACCAGCTAATTGCATTCAAGGTAACATTCGCATGCGGATTATCGTAACACTTCCTTCTCCACATAGCAAATAAATCGTCATCCACCTTAAGAAGAGCAATAGGGGCTAAAACCATCTATGACCGCATAATGCGAGTAGTTCAGAGATGTAAACACAAAATAAAGTCACTCAATTGTGACGCTCAACTCGAGCAGGCCGGGTGAAAATGTAGACGGCAGCTGCTTCAATAGCCGACAAGGTATGCCGATGTGCTGCGAATAGGGCACTTCTCCCCTTATCGTTAATAATGATGTCTATAAGATCATAAATTACCAACACAGCAAATTGGAGCTGACCCAGGTGTGGTGTACTTCCCTTGTGAGATACTCGCTGGGACGAGATACCGTGCTGCGAGTCCTACTCCTCAGCCTGCATCCGCACATTAGCAATGCACCCGTACATCTTGCATCTAAGCATCCTGACCAGACCCACTTGGACGAGTTGATTACCACAACTGTAGAGCTGATAACAAAATTCCGTTGAACCGCGACTCTCCGGTAAAAGTGGCATCTTATTTTTACACGCTTGTATGAACGATGGCAACCTTGGGATCAGAAGTGGAAATAATTTGAATATAAGCTTGTCATCAGTTTATGCTTATATAGGAGATTTTGAGCAATAATCCAATGCTAATTGCACTAGCTTTTGCTGTAATTTCCAAGAGGGACTTGACTTTTGAGGCTTTAAATCATTGCGGTCAATGAGGTCGACGGCGTAAGAGAATATTCTTACTAATTTTAATTTATACCAGGCCAACTGATAACGATGCTGCTCGTAAAGCAGGGGTTTCCAAGCTTTTTTTTTATTTATAACCCCAAAACAATATGTGGCGATCACTCGCGACCCCGTGCATTATGGACACTAACAATTCAAATATCAAGCGATAATTTCCCACTCCACGCGACCCTGCGAGCATCTCCCGCGAAAAGGTGGTCGGGACCCATGGGTTGGGATCCCCTGCAGCAAAGAAATCTAGCGAGTTAAGGCTGGCTTTACTTGTATCGTAAGTATTTGTGTACGTTGTGAACATCCGTAAATATGAAAATCCGCAACCAATTGGAAGTTAATGGCTATTTTTTTATGGAATGAATACGTTATCGATTCATTCAATCCATATTGCAAAGGTATATCTGATACAAATAATCCTTCTGAGCGCTTGTCAGTTTAAGACTGTAAAATTCACACGTTGACGCTTATATTTCTAAGCGGCGACATACTAGACGAAGTAGTTAAGTTTGAAAGACCACGGTGGCACGCAGTTTTTTGTGTCATGAAATTGATGACGTGGTATCAGAATGCAGTCTGGTTAATAAAAAAATCGATTCATAAGTACGTAGTCAATTTTCCGCCAAATCCATCAATAAATCCAATGGGATAGGGTATAAGGGAGTAGTATAAGGTATAAATAATCTTCACGGCATCTACATATAATTGGTCTACCGACGGAAAAAGTGACGGATTATTTCCTTCCAAAATGTGAATTGGTGCGCGGTGTCAAAGCTCCCGCACTTTATCCGTCACGATAAATGGGAAAATTACTGCCTTATCGATACACTCGTGTGCTGAATGCTCGCTGTCATCTGACAGCACAGTAAATATTCTTTCGTGAGAAAGAATTCCGGCTAGTAATTTATTAAAAAGAATAGGCATGGTATAAGCGCAACCTACTCGGGAAATTAACCTTTTGAAAAGGTAAGTGGACATCAACTTGTAAATAGCGAGCCATTCTCCCAAATATAAAATCCTTGAGTTTATTTTATTATTCATGGAATTTCTATGACTAATTCTAGTTTGAGTGTCGTATCTTGGAATAAGAATTGTAAAGAGAATCATAAATTCATCGAATGACAAAATCATTAGTTCTCGGAAATGCTCATTATTACTGGTGTTACAATGCTTTTCGTGAGCATTTCCTTTTGTCGCTAGAGAAGTGCTAAGGCACATGAGTGACCAGTGATAATAACACTAACCGCTGGAAGCCTTAGCTCATGCTTCAATGGCGACTCGCTGGCTTATCTCTCTTATCGACTATCCTCGTCAGAGCATCAAGTTGTTCAAGGAATTATTTACGATCTCCGAAAGGAATAATCCACCATCCATCCTTTGCCTTTTGCCTGCTCAGTCCTCCTGGTAAAATAAAATTGGCGTCATGCGATATGTGCGAGGATTTTTGCGCACTACACCGCTTCATGGTGACGGACCGGTATGCTTTACCGCTTTTGTCGGCGTCCGTGCCGCAGAGGCAAAACCCTCGCCACCTAATCGAGGGGTCACTGGTTCGATTCCCGTTTGCAATGAGGATTTTGCACAGTAATCCCGAATCCGGCTAGGGCGCCGTGTGGAGGGCGTTTTAGATCCATTGTTCTCTCCATCGGATGGGGCGTTGCACTGGGGACGCCGACGCCGGGTTTATACCACCCTCTTTCCCACGTTATAAATTCCTCTCCAATCTATCCACCGACCATTCATGGGTCATAATTAAGTGACCTCCGTTGTCGCTCACCATCCCACGTGTACAGAAAACCAAGAGTATTGCTGTCATTTTCGCGAGTTAGAAATCTTGGTAAAATTAAATACTTTCTAGTATTTTCGAATGCATTTTCTGGGTATTGAGAATGTAATTTTTACTTAGTCTGGCGAAATTACGTCAACCTCTACAAAGTGAAACTTAACGCACTGAGTAATACGCTGGTGAATTAATTTCAACTATTTTAATTCAGTACTTCAGCATGAGAAAGTCAATACTATTGTGCATGCGTGGAATATGTACGTCCTTAATTATACCGTTCACAATTTGAACAACATTAAACACCGAACTTTAGAAATCGAGAAGGCATCTATTGAGAAAATTTAAAAATTATCTCTTTCAATGATGGAGCATTGAATGGATGCTAACGCGTTAAAAATACCCTATTTCAATACTTAGAAGGGATTAGAAGGAATGAATTTGGCTACGATAAAGTTTTTGAGCTATAAGTATCAGCCTAATATTTTTATTTCCATGTTTAGTACAGTCATACAGTTCGATACGAAAGGTTTCCTTATTGAAATTCTTTCTAGGGACGAGATACTTGTTAGATAAAAAGTAAAGCAATCTGCTCTAAATACTATCTACCGAAGGCTCACGCTGCGATGCACCGTTGCAGACTTCGGTTCGTAGTTCCAAGAGTATGAGATCACGCAATTTTTGCCCTTACTCATGGTCACTTTATCACCACCTGGCATTCCTGAAGTGAATGGTCGTATTGAATGCTACGTTCGCAAAAGTTAACTGTCAAAAACGCTAACAGCTTTGAAACAGACATTATGGTTCGAGCGACATCAGGAAAATAAAACCATGATTGAATACTCGCCGTCAAAACAAAAAAGGTTTTTCTGAAGTATTTGTTGATTGGTATCCACTGGATCACGTCAAAAAACACAGGCACTGCCTATTAGCACATATTCCCTCGATATTCTCTCTGGTAGCCAGTTAATGCGCCCTACCTAACGATGGAAACAATTCTTTTCAACCGAAAGACCCTACGACTACGAACTTCGACAATAGCACAAGGTTGTGCTAGTGTCGAAGTTCGTAGAAACTTTCAAGGTTGTGCTAGTGTCGAAGTTCATTGCACTGTTACGTATGCCACAGCATTGAATGACTCGGGGAAAACGCCTCTGTTAGCAAGCATATCACAGTACTCACCAAGGCATTGAAGACCCGGTGAATGAGGTTCTCAGCACGAAAGTCTCCTCTTCATCTTCATCGTTTTATGTTGGCCAAGGCACAGCTGATAGTTTGGCCCAACGTGTGGAAGCCTGACGACCTCGAACAGTGCTTCGAGATAAATCATTCATTTGATGTGACAGAGGGGGTGAGTGGCCCTCACGCTGACATATATTATCCACGGAAATGATCGATTGGCTAAATATATTTTCACATGGAAACTTTAGGGGCAAATACACAGGCCAGCTAAAAATGGACATGAAACAGAAGCGCTGCAAGGACAATATGGAGTTAGCAAGGAAAATAGTTGAATGGAAGGCTGCAGTCAACCAATCTTGGGATCGAATGACAAATGGTGATGGAAACTTGCTAACCACAGAGATAAACTTCACAACCCGGGTTTCAATGCTTAATTATCGTCATCATATGGCTAAAACATTACACCCTTCAATCAATACCCTTTTATACAATTAGTAAGTGGAGGAGGGGAGAGGGAGAAAGGGAAGGAGGTGCGGAAACGAAAGAGTGGGGGAAACGTTGACTTCACAGCAGCCGAGAGGACGGGGGAATTTGCGGGGAACAGACACTCTTTGGAGAGATTAACTCCCGGTTCACGACTTCTCTTACAAATTTCGAGTCGTTCAAAGCATAGAACTCACGACGGTCATTAGTAAAATTCATCATTTCCACATTAAAATCCGGTGATCACTGTTTAACAGATGATTCCCGAAGTTTCTTTTCTCGTAATGACCGTTTTTAAATGCGCTATAGTCTTCCTTGTTCTTAAGTACAAATTTATTGAAGTAGTACCACTCAGTTTTTACAGGCCACTCCATAAATCCATTTTTCATTACTGGGTCAACCTTATCTTCACTATTATTGAGTCCACCTTATACTTATTATATTACTTTATTGCACTAACATATAAGTCCCGCCCTAGTTTTGGCCAGATATTTTGGGAAAAATAAACAATCATTTTATTTACCAAGTGATATTGTTTGAGATGAAACCGAGAAGCGATCTTTTAGTGAATAATATTAAATAATACGGCGACATGGTGATTCGGGAATTCGTCATGCTTTCAAATATAATAAATAATACCAGGTATTTTCCACAGACTTTTATTGAGCTACTACCAGTGTCAACGCAGAAGTGTCATTTTCAGGTACCAACCTGAAGGTACAAGGTACCTGAAGATGACATCTTTGCGTTGAAACTAGTAGGACTTCAATTAAATGATAACGCCTAGTTTTCTTTTTCATCACTGAAAATAAATCTCCACGTATTCACGCCAGAAACCACCGAGTCGTCATGCTTTGTTTACCTACGACTGATGGGCAAAAGAACACGTTCACAGTAACGGCGAAAAAAATTCTTATCGTCATTGTGTGAGTGGTTACTTTTATTTTTCTCGAAAACAACTATATTTTCAATTAAAAAGTAAAAAAGTTATTTCGGACGGGAGAAAAACAAAAAGAGCAAGCAATGCTGGAAGTTGACGCTGCCCGCCTAGCTCCGTACGAAACTCTTTTACCACCAATACACGAGCTAAAGCTTCTACTGCTCAGAATAAATGTTCTTTAGCACCTGCGAGGTAATTATTCGAAAAACTCGCCTATTTTTTTAAATTATTGATAAAAAAGAAAAGGAAGATAAGCTGGTGGAAAAACGCTCTACACAATTTTTTTTCTTTCATCCCATTTTGCTCTGGGTTATCCCAGGGATTGATTAGTAGACATATCAAAAAATTCGATTTCTGGGTGATGCCAATAAAAACCACAGCACAGACAACAAAACTGATTGTTTTTAAAGTATGGGAGAACAACATTCAGATTTTATTTGAAAATTTATTCAGAGATGAATCGCATTTAATCTTGAAAGTAATGGTGTTAGACCACAGCCCCAGGACCATGGAAATGCAGTGTTTCGGCACCACAATAATTTTTATGAATTCGTTCATCGATAACTCAAAAATATAATGGCAAGAGCCAAAAATGTGGCATTTTTCTAAGTGAAAATATGCATGCAGATTTTTTACAGCATTCCTCAAAAACGTGCAAATACACTATTGCCAATTATTGACAGCTTAATGTTGTCAAGGGCGACACTTAAGTATGCTACGGTAACGCAATCCGGGTGATGGCGGTATTTTGATTCTGACGTAATTCACTCAGCCAACGAACACGCAACCCCACCGCCTTCGCGCGTCACCCGACAAATGAACAACTTGCAACACATGGCCCTCTCTGCACATTTGGCGGAACTACCCATTCACACTAATCAACAGACAACATTCTACCATCAAATCCATCCCAGTGAACAGTATTGATTTCCCCATACACTGAAACCCATAGAACCAGCCTAACCGAAACTATTTCGTGCCCAAGTCGGAGGACCACCAGAATGGCACACCCAGCCTT
The DNA here is from genome assembly GCA_963573305.1 of Pyrrhosoma nymphula. Taxonomy (NCBI): domain Eukaryota; kingdom Metazoa; phylum Arthropoda; class Insecta; order Odonata; family Coenagrionidae; genus Pyrrhosoma; species Pyrrhosoma nymphula. The sequence continues at coordinate 75,650,590 of OY754332.1, read as the reverse complement.
CAAACCCGCCCTCTGACATATGAAGTCGGAAGATTCCTGCAAAATTGAGTGGAATTTGTACATGATGAATAAATAAACCGTGCAATTCTCCACAAAAAAATATAATTTAATTTCGACCCGGGTTTCAATGCTTATACATCATCTTCAGGCTTACACATCTTGAATGTGATGTGTAAGCATTGAAACCCGGGTCGAACTTCACTTATATTTTTACTGGAAAATTGCAGTTTATTTCTTCATCCCGCCCTCTGACCTTCTAACCACCTCCAAAATTCAAATGTTTGTCACGGAGGAAGGCGAAATACCTATTTAAACCATGATTTCAACAAATGTTTATGCCAAGTGAGAAAGATAGTCTCGGAAAAGAATGCACACAAAAACACCTAGGCATCAGTGAGCAGAAATAGACACCAAGGCCCTCTGATACGTCGTAAGAATGACGACGTAGTGATTCCAGAGAAATAAGGACAGTATTCTTATGATGAGTTCATTCATTCTCCATTCTCCTTTCGGGAATTTCAGCCGCGTATGTTGTATTTTGTGACGATCTTTTCTCGTGATATTTCAAAAAGGTAACTTGTGCAATCTATTTTCCCATACTTTTCATTCGATAGGCACAACGAGTACTTTTAGTTACAACCGTTTACATTGAAAAAAAAACGATGAATGAAGTAAAGGGAATAATTAAAAAATGGATGCATGAGCAAAGAATAACTATCAGCAGGCTAAGCTTTGCTGATGACATAGCAATTGTGTCAGAGACAAAAGATCTGACAAAAATGCTTAACAGTATGGGCAAAACTATGAATAAATATATCTTTAAAATGAAAGGCAAGAACAAGAAAAAGGTTATTCGTGGAAGAAATCAAGGGGAAACAGTCAACGTCAAACTTGGGCGCCAAAAACTTTATTAACTTAGCAAAAAGAATTTTATTATCTGAGAAATCGAATCAACTGTAATGGAGAAGCAAGAAAGATAAAGAAAGCAAGAATAAGGAAAACAAAGAAGGTATCGGAAGTGAAGTCCGCTAACAACCAACACCATGAGATTATATGTAAGGAAGCTCTTCATTAAACACATATTTGGAGCGTGCTATCATGAAGGAGTGAAGCCTGGACAGTAACAGCTGCAGAGTAAAAGATGCTGGAAGAAATGGGGATGTGATATTATCTTATATTGATAACGATTAAGTGGACGGAGAGAATCATCAACGAAGACGTCCTACGAAGGCCTGCAGAGGAAAAATGTATGATAAAAACTCGAGGGTCAAACTTGTTGGACACATTTTGCGACACGATTGCCTGTCGAAAACAATTGTGGAAAGAGAAATGAATACAGAGGAAGACTAAGAACGATATACATCAGTCAAATTATGATGGACGTCCAACTGAAGCAATGTGTGGGAACGAAGCCGTTGGCTGCGAGGAAAAAGGAGAGATTCAGCAAACCAATCTCTGGATGGATGACTCGTTAATGCTAGAATGTGCTCGTTTCTAAATCGTCGGTGAGCACTTATTTCCAAATATTACACACTGAGCTATTTCATGCGCAATTTTCTTCCACTTAATGTGTTTTATTTTTGTCTTTCAAGCGTTTCGACAATCTTCACCTTCAATTTATTTTTAATTTCGCGCATTCGTAATTCACTTTCGGCTACCTTGTGTGATATAGAGGTGCCGAAAATGTTACCCCTTCACCATTCGGAACAACTTGACGCCTCAAGGACTGGAGAAGAAACTGTTATCACGAAAAAAAAACAGAGCGGAAATACCAAGAAGCGTCATACGACGTTATGTCTCGGAAACCTCGGGAATAATGATTAAGTTCAACTATTCCAGTGACAATCACAATATACTAAATAATTAGGAAAGAAGTAATTGCGACGGGCTTACCTTGAATTCGACGATAACACTTGGAGTACGACATTTTTGTTATTTCTCCTGAACACCTAAAATTAATACCAAAGAAAGATATTAGTAATAATGTCATTAGCAGAAAACCAGGCTAATAATCAGGTCATTGTAAGCTACATTAACTTACAAATTTTGATCTTCATTCATGATGACTCTCGGCATTGAAACTTGGCCAAATTTTGCTTTAAACTACTGCTAAAGCCTCTTCAATGCAAGGACAGCTAGATGCTTCTCTAACATGGGCAACACTTTCCTGGAAAGAAGAACCATTTGACAAACGTAAATGATGAGCTTTAAAAAACTGTAAAATAATCTGCAAAGAATAAAAACGCGATTAAAATTCTCTCCAGATTTGATCCATTCTTAGCGAAAAATGAAAACTTCTTGTGAATAACTATAACGAGATCAGCATCATGGAAATTTAAAAAACGGAAGAATTAAATTTTTTAAAAATCTTTTCAAAAACTCTTCTTAAGTAGAAAATTAATTTTGTTTTCAAGAAAGTTACTCATTTCTGTACTGTTACAATAATTTTGTTTATGGATGACTAAGAACAAAAGCGTGGGACGCGCCCTTATCCACTAATTATTTATTTAATTAAATTAAATTAATTAATCCACTTGTTACACTCTTCCAATCTGACGTAACATTTGTATGCAATTTTCTTTTCATTATAGGTACATAATATTTATGCAACATAAAAATACAAGAACGAGTCCCAGGCTTTTCCTTTTAATCATTCATAAATAGAAAAAATTTAAAAAGTATCTTTCCTGAAAACAAAATTATTTTTCACCTTTTAGTACGAATTGTTTTATTTGGCTTGTTTTTAAGAAAGCATGTTTTTAACAAGATTTCTTTCCCACGTTTTAGTCAACATTGAATTATATACAAGGTGTGTGCGTGAGCATATATCTACATGTATGTATTTATATACGTTGTTTATAATATACCTATGTATACAAATGTATGCAGATATGCAATATTTCATCATTGTACGGCGTCGAGAAATGAGTATTAAGGTTATTAGAATAGTCGTATATATAAATACATATAAATATTTAAAAGTAACAATAGAATATTTTATTTTCACTGAACTTACGTCGCTGCTCAATATTTCATCATTGCATAACGTCGGGAAATGAGTTAAATTATGGTCACAAATTTGAGTACACGGTTGAACCAATGCGACTTAAATAAAAGTATGTAAAAATAACATGTCGAAGTCCATAGATCTTAAGCATCCAAAGTAAAAAATCAATTTTTTGGCAAAATAAAACTTTATACAATTTTTAATGCAACGCATATTTGCCTCATAGCCACTCAAAACTTAGAGGAATCATTTCTATTTATCCATTCGTATGCCAAATCGACAAATCCACAATACAAGTTCTTTCGTACACCCATACATTTTTCTAGCACTTTCTGAAGTTTAAGCAGCGTATCAACCTACATTGCACATCACAGATGGTGTCAGTTGTTATCTTCCTTGCCTTTAAATTAATAGTTAACCTTACTTTTTTCCCGGAATTATCAATAAACTAATTACTCTCTAGTTTTTCCATTCATTCATCCCCACCATTCCCATTTGTACATAAAATGGTGCTAATATTGTATTCTTCCTATTGGTTGAAACGAGCTGAGTTTTCAGGTATAATTTACACAATTCACGCACGCCTTTAATTCTTAACTTATGCTCACACTTGAACATTTCTCTATACATCATATCTACACCTGCAGTCCTCGCATCATTTTTCAATATTTTCACTGCCGTCACGAGCTCATTCTCACATACTTCCTTTTAGGCATTACCGCATGCTAATTCGCAAGGCTCGCTTCATCTTCGCCGTAAGAAATATTAGAAGAAGAAATTAACGCAAACTTTTTTCCGCACCTGAATGCGGCATTTACGAGAACTACTAAGAACAGCATTTACTATGAAAGACCACATGCTAATTCGCAAGGCTCATCTTCACCGCCAGTAATATCAATGTACAGAGGCGGAAGAAAGAAACGCAACCGTTTTCACGCGCCTGAATACGTAATTCGCGGGAAATACAAAGAACAGTAATTTCTACAAAAGAATGGCTACACTGAGGAAGGCACCGCCAACACAAATTCGAAATCCACAGTGGAACTTGCTCAAGTCAGGCCCTCGAACTTGACCATAAATTACCTCTTTTTCGAAGATCTTCCTTAAATCCTATTAAGGCTAAAAGGTGTACCCATCGGGACATAACTATCTGTTGATACTAATCTCTCCAAAATGGGAATTAATAAAGGACGCATGCCTTTGATTCGGGACGTAGTCTGCCACTGATAAGAGCTTATTTTCTGCGTGTCGGACGCAATGATACCTCTACTGCCGAAGATCACGATTCGGATTTGACGGAGGGCTCTACAATTCTCGAAGCGCGACAAGTCTTTCCTCTCCGGTGCAATGGGTATTTGAAAACCCATGCGTCATTCACAGCAGCAACCACTCCAACACTTCGGAGTTTCTCACCAGGCTTATTGGCGACAACTAATTGGTGACATTGGATTTCACGTCCATGGACGGACAGCATAGATTTATTTGGCAATTGACAGCGATTTATTCGCATTTTCTAAGAGTGAAAATGACAGGACTAAGTTGGATACAGATATTTGTGTGTGTGTACAGAATATGCATAGATGGAGTAAAGAATACGCAAGATGTGTGTAAAGAATACGCCTTCCAATAAAAATCGTTACCGTATTTTTTCTCTAATTCGACCAATTTGGATACGTCAAAAGGAATTCCTATGAATAAATACTCAAGTTTCATTACGGAAAATCGCATAAGTATACGCGAAAAGATTGGCTGAAGGATATGAGCACCTAGGAAACCGTAAAACTTACGATTATAACTACGAATTATAATTTAAAATCGTAATTAGTCCAAATATGACCAACTATGGCTAAGGATCTTGATAACCCCTCACTCAGTATTTTGAAAATGAAGTAGTGTAAGTTAAGACTAGAATTAAGATTAAATGTCATTACCATCATCAAATCTGCCGAAAGTGGTGTTATTCTCTACAGAAACGAAGATTTCCAGACTAGAAGCTCAGAAAAGTTAGCATTACTGATCACGTGTACTTCATTTGAACTAAAGGACACCGGAAGTCCTTTTGCTGTGGGAAATTCGACTTAACGAGAAAAAATGTCTACTTGAAATTAGCATTGGCGGGAACGAATGGGTAATAAAATATTTTTAAAAATCTATTTCTAAGACGTTTTATGATAAAGTATTACCCTCTATCGCCGAAACAAGTACCTTGAACCACACTGCGAACTAAAAAGCTACAGATGAATGCTGGAAAAACTTAATGAAACCCGGAAAAAGGATATTTTCAAGAGCCTTTTACACCTCTTGGTATCCGTCACTCAGGCCCAAATTTGCTTTTTCATGTATTATACCGGTAGATTGATCCAAAAAAGTTTTTATATAAAGAGTAATTTCCATCTATGCTCAGCCATATTTTCTCATTAATGAAAAATTAAAATAGCCACAAGTTTCCGTTCACTAAATCGAGAGACAGTCGTCACCAGAGATTCTGAAACCACTGTATTTCAACCAGGTAACATACCTGGTTCAAAAACAGTAGTACATTATATGAACATATGAACGTTAGATGACCGGAAGAAAGTGGCGAGCAAGTGGGGAAGCGCACCTCAGAAAGGGAAGTAAAATATCTCATTCAGTGATCGACTTAAAGGTTGGTGTCCATTTCAAATAAAACACTATTGGTAAATTTCCACACAGTAAATTTTTAAAACAGTTAAAACACATCACCGACCAAGGTTTCGGCACGTAATGCCATTATCAAGGCATTACGTGCCGAATTACGTACGTATTATCATTATTATGCCATTATATGAACATATGAACGTTAGATGACCGGAAGAAAGTGGCGAGCAAGTGGGGAAGCGCACCTCAGAAAGGGAAGTAAAATATCTCATTCAGTGATCGACTTAAAGGTTGGTGTCCATTTCAAATAAAACACTATTGGTAAATTTCCACACGGTAAATTTTTAAAACAGTTAAAACACATCACCGACCAAGATTTCGGCACGTAATGCCATTATCAAGGTAATGCCTTGATAATGGCATTACGTGCCGAAACCTTGGTTGGTGGTGTGTTTGAACTGTTTTAAAAATATACTGTGTGGAAATTTACCAATACTGTTTTATTTGAAATGGACATGAAGTATTTCCACAAATTTAAGCCTGATACGCTTTTATACGTTAAAGGTTGGTATATAAAGGTGAGGAGACAGCTCCATTCATTCACTACGTGCCAATGTGCATTAAATTCACACATTCAGGGTGGAGGTTCACACACTATCCTGCGGTTTCCTGAGAAGTTTCGGTGACAAGAAATCTGTCTTGTTATGATTTAGTGATGAGGAGGCCGAAGTTGCTGTTTCCCCGAGTCTCACCCAGATTTGAACAGACAACCTCTGGTCCGCAGACGAACGCTTGTCATCAAACTCGCCGAATAAGTATTACAAGCTGTCCTTTCTATTCACTGAAAGGGTAGCTTGAAAGAATTCCTTCGCAACCTTGTCTAAATGAGATCCTTTGATTCCTTCAAGGAAATCAGGAGGGTTATTCTGTAATTCCACTTCCGAAATAGCTCTTTCGGAAGAGCACCAACTCAAATAAACGATCCATTTGAGCTATTCCGCTCTCTAAGTACACATTTGGAGGCTCAATTCCACGACCGAAAGAACTGGAAATGAACTATTTTCGGCCGAAATTAACGAGTCGATGGTCTCTCCGTTTGGAGGGCACGATTTACAACTCCACTTTCGGTTATATTCAAGGAGGTTAAATGAAATGGAGTCGGCATGACCGTGAACGCTCATGGGTGAGAGAGAAGCAAGAATAGGGGTACTTGGGAGGGATTTTGAGCCGAGTAGGTGTTGCCAAACCAGCCATAAAAAATCGCCTTGCCAGTGGTTTTTAACTTAGATTTGACGAAAATCAAACACGACCGCCGGACACGTTAGCCAGAGGAAGGTCTAAACTGTGCCGACTGCAATGGCGGAATTTTGCTTCAAGAATCAAGTGGTATGTCGCCCCCATTTCTTTTCTAACCTCCTTGGTTACATTCGCTATTTAAGGAGCGATCCGTGACGTCATGTTCCGTGAGGTGAAATTACAGAATAACCCCAGAGGTGGCTTTTGATAATAGTATTCAGAAATGCACTTAATATGCACATATGAACTGAGAAATTTAAGTGCATGAAACCTCCTCTCTCTGCGACTGCGCTAGCGCCAGAACTAAGTTTATTTAGGGGGCACGAACATTTTAAAAGAACAATTTGCTTATTCACTATTTGGTAAGCAAATTTTCGTGGCTAGAATTCTGCCCACAAAGTTCCCTGTATTTTTACGCAGGAGTCGCAAGATTCAAAAAAGTTAATGTTAATGATTTATATTCCTGCACCAAACGACCTCATTTGGCACGATAGTCAACGATGGTAGTTTGGCATGTATTTCAACGACATTCATCCACAACTATTATCTATCAACGGAAAAACGTTTTCTTTAAGAATATAACATAATATCGAGCAAGAAAGCAATTTCATCACTAGTAATAATTGATTTATCGTCCAATTTATCAAGTTTCAAACGGGAAAAATAATGGCTTCCCCGGAGTTACGTCTGCGCCGTAATGCCGTAATGGCACAAGTGAAAATATAACACCAGTGGAGCCGCGTAGAGCCGAACCACGTACGCTGACTACGCGTAAAAATATCAGACGGAGAGCCTGAAATATGAGGTCATGGCACACGAGAGTGTTTACGACGACAATTACGCAAGCAAGGGCAAAAACCTCTGTTTCCGACTTCAGGGGGGTATTTTGTAATTTCACCTCACGGAACATGACGTCACGGATCGCTCCTAACATGGCGAATATTACCGAAAGCGGAGTTGTAAACCATGCCTGCCAGACGACGAGACCATCGGCTCGTTCATTTCGGCCGAAAATGGTTCATTTCCAGTTCTTTCGGTCGTGGAATTGAGATTCCAAATTGCCTGCTAAATGCTTGGCGATTTGGCACTGCTGTCGTTTCCGAAATTGCGGAACTCCCGCGAAATGTGCAAGGAGTTCGCTGTTATTGTGTTTGAAAAGTACTTCGTATTTTTGCCCAAGTGCAACCTCAGTAACTTTATAGATTTTCGCCTTTTTCGTATTTCCATGTTCCATAATTTTCTTTTAAAGTCAACCGTATGCCTGATTGACTTAGTTGCTGTTGTTTGTTAAAATGTCGAAACCAAAGTTTCTAAAAGCCCCGATTTCGTACATATTATAATATTAATTAATTATATATTCCACAGAGAGTATTGCAATGCATATCATAAAACAAAAAACTATATTTTTCTGTCTATGACAATATCCATGTTTTATTGCAAATAACTCGTACGAATTAAGAGATACAATGGAGAATTAGCTATTATCACTATCATCATCTTCCTCCAAGAGGTTGAACTCGGGAAGGATTGGGAGGAATGGCGGATGAGTACCTAGGAAACAATAAAACTTACGATTGCAACTACGAATTATAATTTGAAATCGTAATTAGTCAAAATAAGACCAGCCATGGCTAAGGATCTTGATAGCCCGTCGTTCAGTATTTTGAAAATGGTTCTTCCGCGGCAGAGGGGACAGGTTCTTTCATGACAGGAGTTATTGGAGGGGGATTTTTTAAGAGGCAAATGAGAAGGTAGGGCAGGGTAAAGGCGCTGAAGAGGTAGAATTGAAATGGTTAAAAACGATGATGTGGGAAGTGTTTATAGATGGGGAATACACTGGGGCATGGGGAGCGTTGCCGTCTTGGAAAGCGATGCCCTGGCAAGGTAATGAAAAAGCATTTGGGCACACTGCTGCAGGACGCATTATTGGGAGCAATAAAATTCTACTAGCTGTAATGTCGTTAATTATTCTTGCAGTCATATTTAGTGAGAAGGGTTACCTCCAAGGCATCTTTCACAGTTGTCACACCACTTGAGATCCTTCTTCCTCCTTTCCCCCTAGGAGGGCAAGAAGATTATCCTCAAGTGGTGCAATTGGAGGCCCACCACTTGTGTCCCCAGCATACCTCATCCTCTGGGAGGTTTCCTGTTTTGTCACTCCTCCAATCCGGCCATGACTTAAGCAAACAATCCTCACTTTCATTCATTTCAGCTAGTGCCACTTATCAGTGTCATTCACATCGGTATGTGATACTTAAGGTAATAAGTAAGCCAAAACTTTTCATGTATACTCATAAATTTCTAATGCGCTTCAAATCAGGGGAAGATTTGAATTATATCGAATGACAATAGAAGTTAGGCATAGAAAATTAATGTAAAAAATAATTTTCAATGCATTTCAATGACTTTGTTTCTAATTTTGATTCCATTGTAGTACTCAATAACACGAAAAACTGGAATGACATTCATAAAAATTGTGTGAAACTCGTTTATTTCATATACGAACAAGGTAGGAACAAATCAATGAGATGAATATACCTATTTTCAACCACTTATCCCAACTCTTCCATTAAGGATTTCATGCCAGGCGGTCCCACAGCACTCGCTTAGTGAGAGTACCCTGGGCACCCATCACCTTGTCGAGGGCCATGTTCTATGCATTATTAAAAATTCAAGCATGAACTCACGCTGCTAGAGGGAGACATGGCGGGAGGAAATAGTATCAGTAGGAAGGGTATAAAGCTACAAATGAGACGCCAGTTTCATACTGTATTGGCAGCTTGAAATTTGCATGACCTACGAAAGGGGGTCATACGGGCCAAAATGGAAAATGTGTAAAAGCTAGGCAAAGAAACGTAGGCATAAAGCAATTATCAAAAAGTTTAGAGGAATATGTAAGATTTTTTCAAAGAAATGTTTATTCATGAAAAATTCACTCGCATAGTTTATTTTAAGCGCAATTTCTCTGTGGTCATGTGAGCAGTTTACGCAACGCCAATCAACGGAAATATAGCAAAACTACCAAACACGTAGGTGTATTGAATTTACTGGAAGACGGAGTCATGAGTGTAAAACCTTTTTACGAGAAAATAAAATAAGTACACTCTATTTAGCGGTTTTTGCATCACGTGTTTAACACAAGAGATAAACATGAAATAATTGATATGATAATTTTCTAGAGGATTTAAAAGAACACTGTATTCATCAAAACAAAAAGTTTTAAATCATTGTTTCAATTTCCATTCCCAAGGGCGCAGCTGCCCACGATAGCCCCCTTGACTTGTCGTGTTCATTTTAATATTACCACTGAAGGAACGAACGATTTGTGATATTCGGCTGTTTTCAGCTTCCACCACATGCCGCCATGGGTAGTGGATGCACTCACCCCGTGAGTACGTCGAGAGCAGAATAGCCCAAATGGATCGTTCATTTGAGTTGGAGCTCTTCCGAAAGAGCTATTTCGGAAGTGGAATTACAAAATAAACCCCCTGGTCCGTGGAATGCAGGATGGCAAACGTCAGCTACTTCGAATTGTCCATGCGTTTCCATTTTCCGATAGAAACATGAACTCATCGGTATGCCTCTTGAGCAAGGTCTTCTGGTCGGCTCTTGGTTGAGCTCGACAACGTCTGCCTTAAGCGACAGAATGTAAGTGTCGCTTGCGTTTCCACTGGGAATTGGGTCAAAGTCCAAACTGAGTTCGCCCGCTGCCCTCTTTGCCGCTTGGATTAAGAACACCCCCTTACCCTTGCCCCTCGTCTCAATCAATCCCTTATTTTCTTTTCACTCATCGCTATAAAAGGATCACTCAAATTTCAACATTGAATTTGAGTGATTTAAGATAACCTCCAACGATGACAACACATCCAGTTGATTTCAGAGTTATTTTACAACTTTTACAGGAGATAGGTACACAGCCTCAAAAGTCGCCACGGAGCCGTTGCCACGCCCACTCCGGGAAACGTATTTTCATTGGCTGGATTCATCGTGACGTGGTAGTATGACAGCCGCAGGAGTTAGTGAATAAACGGGGTTTAGATTTTATATTCGCCGTGCGAGAATAATGACAATGAATGTCAAACACTGATGTTGTAGCGGCAAATTCTAAAACTTTACCGTTTGAGTCGAAGGGAACGCAATACTGTTTCTTTAACTCACATGAATAATTTCACTCAGCCGAGAAAAGGAGGGGAAATATTCCTGGAGAGAGAATGAGAGGTTTACTTCAATTGTAAGGGTATATTACATATTTATAAATACTATTCTATCGTTATAGTCGTAACTTCTTAAACTTAGATCATGTCGAGAAAGCTCGGGAGATAAGGACGTGCTTGCGTGGCATTAGAAGGAAATACTTGCCCAGTGAAAGCTGAGTATTCGAGGAAAATTATGACATAAATCCTGCGAATGCTATGCATGCGTGGTTAGCACCGGTTTCAGAATGCATTGTTACTCTAGACCTACAGTGGTTGTACTTCGAATTCATGAAGGTCGTGTAAAGGGGAAACAATCACGAAAACGATCCAGGGAAGATTGTTTTCCTTTTCCTGCTTCCCCAGTTACCGAGAAATAGCTTCTAAATATATCTTAGAATTACGTACTAAGTGATTTTCAACGAAACTGTATTTACGAAATTTTAAATATTTCTACACGCGATGCACCGTACTATTCTTTAAATATTTGGCGGGAATAGTAGGGTAAGAGCAATCAAGTCATTATCACGATGTTTTACAGAAGAACTGAGGATCCTGCAGTAGCCAACTCGGTACTAATCAAGGGAAGGGCCAATATATCTCCAGGAGTGCATTCGGAAAAATAATGAGAAACGCAGCCTGGAGACCTCATCCACACCCTGTAAGTGAATTCAATGATTTCTTCAGCTAATTTCTCTGCCAAGCAAAAGTTAATATGCGTTCACCTTGCTATGTGACGTTGTGATCAACCTTCAGCATCCAAAACCTCGTCAATTCACTACCTGTATATGAATTTTTCCGATATCGGTCAGCCTTCTTTTGCCGATATTCTTAATAATTGCACGACAAAGTGCAACAGTTTAACAACCAAGGAAGTAGAAAGCGTAGTAGCATCTCAGTAAAAGTCACCATATTGAGATCATGTTAGATGTGATAGAATTTCTACCCGTACTCCTACTCCTAATTACCTATCCAGATGCTTTACTCCTGAGGACAGTCTCGTTGAGGAAATTTTTTATGAAAATTAGTCCACTGCATAGGGAGAAGAATGGGATACAGACAAGATAGCTATCTTATCTTCAAATGCAAGTAAGGAGCTGCAGAAGAAAGAATTAGGGTTCAATTAATACCAGAGCAGAAATATGAAAACAGAAAGTTCTAAATCACGACAGTTATTTTAATTAATTTGAAATTCATTGGTAATTAGAAACCACTTCATGTTTATAAACTAAGCGATTTAATAGGAATTTGATCACCTAAAATAGATTGATAGATGCGTGGGAAAAAATCTTTCTCGGTGAAAGATCCTAAGGCTTTCCCGGCGTGTAGCGATGTTGGTGGTTCTCCGTGTTTCCGACCGGGTCGAACTCTCCATTTCTTCTGACGTTTTGATGAACAAGTCGTTCATCGAAACGTCCGCAGAAATGGAGAGTTCGACCCGGTCGGAAACCCGAAGAACCACCAAAATCTTTGAGTTTTTTATAAGACGAACATTTACAATTTGGCGGATAACAGTGACTCTTGACTAATTTGAACAAAAACGGCAAAACTACTCACTTTCACACCGTCCATCCAAAACCAACGATGCGTTCCGAACGCAAACAACAGCAATAGCATTCATTTCCCGCGACATCAACATGCCGTCGACTGAGAAATAAGTTTTAAGCACGGGATTAAAACCGAAATTTCTAACGGCCGTAGCAGGTAAATTATATGGTTCTGGAAGGCAAAACTTGCGCTTGGTCTTTTCCCCTCTAAAATATCAGTATATAGAACAGATAAACCAGCAGCCTGAAATAGTACGATACCTCCTACTCCAACTCACGAGGCATCGCTTTTCATCACCTTTACCACCCCTTTCCCGCAAACACTTTCATCACATTCTAAAGTCACTCTCCGACGCATCATCAAAGGTTATGTGTAGGGTACCTTTACTAACTCATGGCATACCCTACTTTCAAAACTTGCAAATTCTTCCCTTACTCTGTGTATCTATAGGTTCGATTCCCGACCTAGTTGAATTTTTTTCACTTGGAATCGGCCATCATTCCATCTTCACACCACCATTGTGTAATCTCATTTTATTTGTTTCCTATCCTCTTACTTTCACCCTCTGTTTGAACTAAATATTATATATATATATATATATATATATATATATATATATATATATATATATATATATATATATACTCAATCATTCGAAAAATGACGCTCAAAGGCGCGAATAAATTCATACATTCATAGGAAAATGGAAATGGATAGGTACACATAAAAGGACGAACACAGGGTTTGGTGGGGAAGATGAAAATGAGTCAAATCCAGACAGAAAAAATTTCACCTTAGCAATTTTTTCTGTCTGGATTTGACTCATTTTCATCTTCCCCACCAAACCCTGTGTTCGTCCTTTTATGTGTACCTATCCATTTCCATTTTCCTATGAATATATATATATATATATATATATTCATATATATATATACATATATAGAAATATAAACTTTGCCACAGGTGGGGCGGAATTAAATATAGAAACACAAAAAAGAACACTCACACTATACGTTCTGATATTTCGACAGCCGAAAAGCTGCCTTTCTCACAGAAGGAAGGATACAGAAAGTATCCTTCCTTCCTTCTGCGAGAAAGGCAGCTTTTCCGCTGTCGAAATATCAGAACGTATAGTGTGAGTGTTCTTTTTTGTTTCTATATTTAATTCCGCCCCACCTGTGGCAAAGTTTATTTAAATTATCGCGTGTGTGATTTTCCACGAACTCGTGTATATATATATATATATATATATATATATATATACATACATATTACAATGTGTCATTATTGTGATGAAAATACACCCACCTATTTCTCACCTCTTCCCGCCATCCGTCCAATATTCCAATATAATTCGTTCAATATGACACCCGAAGAAAAAATGACATTCACAAACTGGGGTGTAGATTGTCTGATTGCCAAAAGGGTCCTTTTAATGCAGCATCTGTCATTTTTAACAAGCTGCCTGATAACATTTTTTTAATTCTCTTCCCTCCTCTTTCCTCAATACATTTAAAAGAGACAAAAAATACCTACTTTTCAACTGTTTTTATACGGTGAATGACTTTCTAAATGAGAGGAATGCCTAAGTTTGTTTCGTCATTTTTTATGTATTTTTAAATCTGACACTTATCATGACTAATACTGTACTCCATGCCTTTATTGGCCAATGGAATTAAAAAGTAAAAAAATATCACTCCCATTTTCGATACATTCGTCCAATTCCCTATGCTTCGTGGAAATAATATCCTCATCTATGCATATAAATCGCAATCTTAACTCTTCAAACATCCTTTCCACATCTACTATGATTTGCTTACCATCACCATCCTCCCTTTGACTTTCTGCCCAGAACCACTCTCTATCATAGGTAGTTTCTCTCAAGGTAGTTTCAGATTAAATAAAAAAATATCTATTCGATCTTGCGTCCGCTTCCTCACTTCAGCGTTGGTACTACCACTTCGGCTGCCGCATTAGCTCTCTATCCACTTACTAATTGTCTCTTTTTCCCAGTTTTCAAGTTCAATTCCAGAAACATTATCGCAACCTCGCAAAACGATCTTAGGGTAATTCGTCCAACATTTTTACGCTCGAACAAATATACTATATATATATGCTACTTGTTTTTTTAACTCTCCGTATATACTGGACGAAGGTAATACGACCTATCAACAACTGATCGTATTGTTTTATTCACGGAAATACCCAAATAGCACAACAATCTAAATTTATTTTAATTTTCCCTCAAAACTCAATTAATAACCCAGTACCACGATAGCGACAGACAGACAACCTACCGAGCTTCACTCAGGACACGCAGCCATAAATGTCAAAATAGAGACTTCGGCGCCAACGCGACAATGGACAGTGCAGCCAGTGGTGTCAGCCGCGAATGGGGACCTTAATATCTCACACAGAATGACAAAAAGAATAATTGTTCGTAATTGGTTCTCTAAGAGATCTGACCATATAGATAATTCCACTCCAATAGTTACTGGGACATAGCAAACGCTAAAGATTTAGTCAGTCTCGATTTACTAGCGTCGACAGTGCGGTGGTAGTGGTCATTGAATTTTTCAACGGAACACCAAGCCACATCCATCTTTTTACTAGCATAATTTACATTTCTACAGCATTCAACGGTAAATTCGCTCATTTCTACAGCAGAAAGTGTAAGAAACTATAAAAAAGGTTGGTGGGCGGGCCATTTATCCAAAAGAAGAGAGGTATATTTAAGCGTACGATGAACTTTCAGTGATGATTGAACGAACAGATTTTGGTCAAAGACGAAATTTCTAAGGACCAATAGCACGTTTTTCGCGGGGTAAGCCACTTCAATATTTTCGGTAAGTATTTCACAAAAAGAGCACAGGTTTTCTAAATTAATTAATTAATTTAGAAAACCTCATCTCGCCATTAAATTAGCCAGAGATTGCCCATTTACTTGACACGACTTCAGATACGAAACCACCATTACATACACATTCCCCAAGAAAGTCCCCAGCTAGCCACCGCAGGAGTGTGGCAGAGGTAACAAAGTCACCGAAAATGCACTACATTACATGCTAAGAAAGTTTTAGGGGCTTCATTGCAGTGAATATTTGACTCTTGTTTTACAGTACATTTTTCTACATCCACAGAGTACCCCGGATGTTTTAAAAGAAAACTTTGTTTATTCACTATTTGGTAAGCGAATTCACTTGGCTAGAATTCTGCCCACCAAGTTTATTACGGGTGTGCGGCAGGGAGAGAATTTTCACCAAACGTGCAAAATATATTAAATGTTACAAATGTTTTAGGGACTAATAAACGAATAGGTACATATATGCATCCTGATACAAAATTTATAACTTGAGTAAACAATGGGAGCTCTTAATACCAATAAGCGTATCAATAAGAAATCGCTACATAACAAATTAACGAAATAGTTGCAATAACTGTACAATAAATTAATTATAACGTCTAAACGGCAAATATTACGGTCACTAATTAAAAATTAGTATCATAATATATAATAAAAATCCGCAATAAGCTTCCTACATTTTGTTCTCATCCTCGACCGTAGTACGCCGGGGTTCGCATATTGTTTTGACGTCGAAAGAATAAAAAGGCTTCGAACTTTCTTAAAAATCAATAGTGATAGACATAATAATGCACATGAATGCATGGATATTAATTATTTAGAAAATGAAGCAGCCAGGTAAGGTATACTGTCGGCTCTAGTCGGCAAAATAAAAATTCAACTCCATAACGAAATTTAACTACGAAGCCAATCTGTCGAACAGCCTATTCATACCGTTTTATTGAGGAC
The DNA here is from genome assembly GCA_963573305.1 of Pyrrhosoma nymphula. NCBI lineage: Eukaryota > Metazoa > Arthropoda > Insecta > Odonata > Coenagrionidae > Pyrrhosoma > Pyrrhosoma nymphula. The sequence continues at coordinate 75,634,116 of OY754332.1, read as the reverse complement.
TACCACGATCTCTTAAGGCCTTAAGGTTACACAGCATGAACCCGCATGAGTTCATTCATGAATGCATGATACATCAAGAATGCATCGAGTAAGCACAGCAACTTGGGGTAGTGCGAGGATGCTCGGCCAAGAAATATCCCCTGCTCTAATTCCCTTCATTCACGCATCCATGCACTCACACATGAACCCACGCGAGTTCATGCATCGTGTAACCAGACCTTCATAGTTTTGAGGCAAAATGGCATCTTAAAAATATATGCACTGCGAAAAAATTTCCTAATTTTACGCTTAACTACCAATTTACCGTGGTTTACTGGGGTTTGCAAAACTTTTTTTGGAACCGCGAGAAAAAAGAACAGCTAAAAGATTTAAGACCACCCCTAATCGACTCTACGAGGTGCCCGTTTCTTAAATCTTTACTCAATTGACGAATCGTTTAGGAATAAATTTTACTTATAACTTTAAACAATGTTTCTTACGAAAATAGGGCTTAATGAATATCTTGGATTAAGTTCACAGATAGCTACACTTTATTTCACGGCCCAGGTTTCGATGTTTTACATCATCTTCAGTATGTAAAACATTGGAACCGGGGTCGTGAATCATTATTCAAAAATCCACAAAATATCGCCCGAATCTATTAAATTTATAAAATAGGACTTAATTAGAAGTGTGGGGACAGTTTGAAAAACAGATACACTGTTTGTTGGCTCAGCAAGAGGCAACTTGGATTATAAATACGGGCGTCGCCGAGAGAAACTGACACCTGTTACCCAATTCGGTAAGGTATCGGAATGCTCGAGTCCCGGCAATGACGAATTTGGACGTCATCAACTCCCAAAATCAACAAAATGCATTCAATAGTCGAGATTTATCGAGGCCGTGACGTCCACGGAGGAACCACCGAGCCAGCAGACACTCTGAAGGGGGAACACCTTTCAAGTTTGACAACTCGTGACTCACCCGTTTGGCGCGAAGAGCACGGCCGTGCCGCACGCACACTGTGGCCACGTGCGAGTCCAAAGGAGGCCGACAAGAAGACGAAAAGGCACTCGCGAGAGCGGTCGGTCGCCGAAATTGGAGCAACACGTGTCACGGCACACCACTACTCCCGACACCGGCGGAAGACGCACTGGCACTCACTAAAGGAAATCAAAACTGAAAGGAACACACGCAAGAGCCGCTCCCGCACTCAAGTCTCCGCACTCGCCGGCACGCCTCGACACACACTGTCCCGCCTCGAATAGGCCGGGGGGGTTGCCAGGGTGAGGGGGTTGAAGGGATGGGGGAGGTAGGGGGAGGTGTCGGGAGGGGGAGGTGTCGAGAGGGGGGAGGACAGAGAGGGAGAGACCACCACCCTCCCTCCCTCTTCCTCCACCCCCCCCCCAATCTGCCGGCGAGCAAACATACACCAGTCTCATCCCAGAGGGATAGGGAACGGGGGTAGGGGGAGTGAGGCCCACCCCCTCCGCCCCGGCAGCGGCCGCCGGCACCGCGCGTCACGATTCCGCGGGCCGCGGCGCACTTTCCCCTCAGCCACCGCGGCGCGCGCGAGGAGATAAGGCGGACAAGGAGGAGGCGTCGACGTCCGACCGCAGAGCGAGGGGGGGGGGGGGGTTGAGGCGGCACAGAGAGCGGTCGGAAAAGGCGATCCAGAGGCGGACAAAAGGCAGCTTTAATCGTGAAAGTCACTCCTAGAGCAGCGGCCTTTTAATCGCTTCCAAGTACCACTCCGATGTGTTAGCACGGACTTCGTAAGCAATAAAAGGGTCGGGAGGGATAGTGAGCGGTACACTGTAGACCACGATTCGCTCTACCAATAAAATAGAGACCCTGAAAAAATGATTCGATAAAAACGTTTGACGCGGATTAACACAAGGAAGTTACTTCTAATAGAGCTGTACCTACGCCGATGGAAAGATACTTGAAATGTGGTGGCGGCCGGCGGCGCGCCGTCGCGTCGGCGGGACGAGTTGATGATTTTTCCAACGGCGGCACGCCGGCGGCGGCGTCGTATTTATCAATTATAAGTAATTGACATGTATCCTAGCAACATAACATGCTGCCATACAAAATATTTATTATTCCTCGTTTATTTAAGCACTTATTTGTATACAGTTAAAGTAAAAATTTATCCAGTTTTTCCTTTTTTCAGTTTACGAAAATTTATTGACAAATATGAGAATTATTTAGATAATAGTTCGCGGCATTGTATACGATTTATAATGGTTTAAGACTAAGCCATATCGAATGACTGATGAATCGTAATGAATGACTTGTGACTATTTTCATACTGATTTATCATTATATATATATATATATATATATATATATATATATATATATATATATATATATATATAATGTCTTGGTAGAAAATCGCTCTCGGCGACGATGCACATGCATAAATAAAACAGTGATACACTAAACAAACACAGAAACACGCAAAAAGGACACTCACAAAAGAAAACTTGTACGTTTCGGCGTCAGGACGCCATCGTCAGCGGTAGAGGAATGATGAGTCCGCTCTGTTCCCTTGGGAAGGAAAGGGCAGAGAGGAAGGAAGGGGGGTAAGTGCGAATGGATAGTGGTGGGGAGAGAGAGGTGGCTATTGGGCTTTTAATTCAATGGGCTAGGTTTAGCCCGGGCTTTTCGAATGCTCTTGTCACCCAAATATGGGCGTATTCACGAATTTTCACGTCAACATTACCGGCGGATTCAGGAAGGGCTTCTATGATCTCTAGTGAGAAACAATCGTCAAAATTTTGAGAGTGGGAGGCGGTATGTTTGGGAATGGGATCAAGAAAAGGTGGAGTTTTGGTGGCATGGCGGTGATTGTTCATACGGATATTGAGGGGGGTGGTACATTTTCCCACATAGAAGGCAGGGCAGAAATTGCAGGAACATTACATTGACTTATATATATATATATATATATAAGTCAATGTATGTATGTATTGTGACGGCCCTGGTCCGTCACTGACCTTTCCTCCCACTCCCACCTTATTTTGTTTTCCCCCGTCTTAATTTCCCACTCACCACCCCCACCCCACTCTCCCCGGCTCCTGCTCCCGGCACGCCGTGGCCGGCAGTGCACTACAGTACGAGAGTGGCTAAGATGGACAGTGTGCAGTTAAGAGCGACAACGAGTGCGTGGCACGGGAGGGGCTATTTAACTTCACTTCGGGGTTATCACCGATAGTGAACTTATCCCACCCCAGTGGCACGCTCCACCTGTTGTTCCGTATTTGTTTTTCGTATTTGCTAAATTTGTTTGTCTGTTCGTTTGTAACCAACTCCTTAACACTCAACTCCGAAATAATTCTTAAGGAGTCCCCCCCCCCTCACGTGACCCTCCTCCCCCGAGAAGTTCGTTTTCCCGAAGGGGATATACGAGGCGCATTCAGGTGTCACTCGGCACTTCCTTTTTTAACACGCTTTTATTAGCTTCACCTGTATGTTTGTTTGTAACCAACTCCTTTGGACTCGATTTTGACCCACTTTGAACGATCAGATTTCCTTTAAACTTTGTAGACTCATCAATGCCCGATGACAATACAATAATATGATAAGATTTTCACAATATTCTAATCAGGATCGCCAGGATTAATAATTTTCTTCAATTGAACAGATCCTTTGCGTGAGAATTAGAGGGATAGACTAACCACTGCACTATGATCAGATAGTGTAGTGGTTAGCGTCGTCAACTCTCACCGAGGGGGCCAGAGTTCGCGGCTCAATGAAGAACGTTTTCTTTGTTGTCTTTAATTTGATCGTTTAACGGCCAGTTATAATTTAATTTTAATTGCAGCAAGCTTAGACGGGAGAAGAATTTTTTATCGTCGTATTCGCTTTTCGTATTTGCTAAATTTGTTTGTCTGTTCGTTTGTTCGACTGTAACCTTAACACTCAACTCCGAAATAATTCTTAACGATTTCACTCCAAAACTAAAAAACACGCTGTAATGAAAACTGAAACTAAAAAGTGAAAAATAATTCTTAATATAGAAATAAAAAAATAAATGAAAAATATTAATAATATCGTGAAAAAAGCGTGGGGTGCTCGATATATCAATTCTTGAAAATATTCAATCGGTACGTTTAGTAGAAAAATGGTACTAAAAATATGGCATAATCTTTTCCCGCATTTTCCATTCAGTAATTTGGGTAAACAATTACAAAAGGCATATCAAATTAACTAAGCAACGGAGCACCCTACGCTTTTTTCACGATAATATTAATATTTTTCATTTATTTTTTTATTTCTATATTAAGAATTATTTTTCACTTTTTAGTTTGAGTTATCATTAAAGCGTGTTTTTTAGTTTTTTAAACTATATTTATTTCTCCTGATTGTGAGTTTTCGGCAGCCAAGGCGAAGGAACGACGCTCGGCGAGGTGAAGAGAGGAAATAGAGGAGTCCGGCGTTTTCGCGATTTGAGCAACCGAGCCACCCCGTGGGAGTAAAAGCCTCGAATTGAGTCTTCCGGAGCAGGGGCTGACGACGGTGCGAGGCGGATCGGCGAATACTGGCTGAGATCCTGTCATCTTGGTGCTCGGGAGCCGGAGAAGGCGGGCGACTCCAAGGAGGTTAAAATGAAATGGAGGAGGCATGACCGTGAACGCTCATGGGGAAGAGTGAAGCGAGATAAGGGGTGCTTGGGAAGGATTTTGTGCCGAGTAGGTGTTGCCAAACCAGCCACAAAACATCGCTTTACCTGTTGTTTTTTACTTATATTTGACGAAAATCGAACGCGACCGCCGGACACGTAAGCCAGAGGAAGGTCTAAACTGTGCTGACTGCAATGGCGGAATTGGCTTCAAGAATCAAGTGGTATGTCGCCTCCATTTCTTTTCTAACCTCCTTGGGCGACTCCCAGGAGCTGAGCGTGATTCGGAATCAGCGGTCACGTAAGATCGTCGCCGCCCCATAAATCCCTCCGCGAAGCCCACGCTGCTTTTTCCCCGGTGATCCCCCTATGTCACCAGAGTGCCGAACCTCAGTGATTCGATGCCTGATCCCCACTCCCCATCTCCCAGTGCAATAGGTGGGCTTCGCCCGAAGTGCCTGATCGCGCTATCAGGGGGAAGAACTCAGTATAACTTCACGCGATTAGTGTCCAATTAACTGTGGTAATTTGCACTTGACCGTGAATACTTCAGATGAGGCATTTATTTGTAATTTCCATTTATTGTCCCGTGTTAACTTTTCTGCTGGTGCCTGGAATCTGGTGGGTGTTCTTTTGTTGGTTTTCATTCATGTCAATAATTCACCTAGGGTTCATCCATATGTCGCATCTCATCCCTCACTAGTTCATAGGGTTCGTCCTTTTTTTGTGTCATCTACCATTTCATTTTTTCTTTCTTTTCTTACGTCGAATTGTATGTCTCCAAGATATTGGAATACATGTCAAATTGAAACCGTGAGAGTGTGTGTCGGAGGTTATTTGGGTGCTACCCAGGAGCCGAGAGGCGAGCAGTCCGCTGAACCCCACGACCTTTTTTTTCACCCAACCAACCCAACCCCGTTTCGGAAAACCTTTTATTTTCTAAATTTTGGGCAACCGTCTTTTCCAATTCCCTTTGGGACGATCGGCTTCCGGTCGTAAGGGCAGTGCCTCCCGTCCTCGCGGGAGACACAATGCCCACGATTGTGGACGTTTGTCCCGGCTCTTTAAATCACGGTTCGCGGGCGAGGGTCTGGTCCGTCACAGTATATATGTGGGTATATTCCAGATCTTCTCCTTAACCACTGGACCGATTTTGATGAAATTTGGAACACAGGTTTGCTACTGGTAGACAACAAACTCTGTATGGTTGAATTAACCAAAACCCCTTTTTTGCAGAGTTAGGGGTGTGATCCTTACTAATCTATAAAAATGTAATGGTGTCTGTCTGTCTGTTGCTCCATCACGCAAAGACTACTGGACAGATTGAGCTGAAATTCGGCATGTAGATAGAATACATATCTGATTGTATCATATGCTATATTAAAAATCCCTAAGAGCCCCCAAAGGCCCCCGAAGGTCCCCCCTGTTGGTCCATGCTAAGCATTGTGTTCGGTGCAGTGGTTACATGTTTTGCTTTTTAAAATTACTTTCACTCAAGATATAGGGCTGGAATTTTTTTATCAGATGGCTGAATAAATGACATTTCTAATTTTATCAAGTGATTTTCTTCTAAGCTCCGTATATATCTGAAATTCATGTTTTCAGTTGAAAAAGCTCACATTTTTCTCTCAAATCAACAATATCATATTTCCTCGACAACCAGAGATTTTATTTTCATAAAATATTCACGTCTCTAGCATTTAAATATCACGTTTTCCTGCAGGCCCATGTTAGTATGTAGAAAGAAAATCCGTATAAGAAGGGCCCAGAGTCCTAAGGGCCCCATGATAGATTGCTTCGGGGGGTAATCGATAAATTCAATGCATATTTACAAGTATACTCTTCAACGTCTATTCTCAAAGTAGCTTTCAAATGGTAACTGCACGTATATGAGAGAACACTTACGTAATAAACGTTACACATAAAGGAATTAAATAGAATACACAATTAAATGTGCATTAATATTTACGTGCAGCGAATAGCAATGGTAATAATGCCTCTGTTGCTACAACAAACATGGCGTTGTTTATTATCGTTTAATACTCAGATGTATTACACGTAGTGGAACCGTCTGTCTCTCATTACGATTGCGAACTGTTGTTTAGACCAATTCCTAAATCATTAACGCCACGAGTTATTTATATATGTTTAAAAGTGTTAAAGTGCAGTTAACTTAGGTACATTCACTCAATCATCGAGTTGCCTATTCAAGACTCACATGCCGCTGTGTTTCCGTTCCTTGGACTTAAAAATATATCCATCAACATACCTAATAGAAAAAAGAGTATCCTTTCGAAAAAATCTTCTAAAGCAAAATGAATGTCTTATTTGCGAGAAAATGAGCTCTTGAAAGAAAAACGACAAAGGTTAGACTAGGATGTTCAAAGACATGCGCACCAGCGATCTCATGAGCATCTCCCCGTGGTGTTTCTCGAGTTACGTTAAGAACCGCACAAACTTCATCCTTACCCAACCTACGGACGGGTAACCAGCTCTAAATCTGGTTCAAATACAGACCCATCTGTTTCGAACCTTCAATCTGTTTTAAGATGGCAGAAATTATAATGATGTCAATACATGCTTCTTTCCCGAAAGAAGAACGGAAATTCTGCCCAATTAACGACATCCGTGCATGAAAATTGACAAATGCACTAAGAATCACCATAGATTTTTTAATTAGCAACCGAAACCAATGATTATGGCTATGCCGAAGGCGCAGTCCGGGTAATGGAGGATTCATAGGTCAAATTTACATGGCTGCTGCTGCAAATGCTCCTTTTGACGTTGTCAACCGCTGGATTGTACCCTACTCTCCAATCCTGATTACGATACTCAACTCACATATCAACGTTGAATAGAGCAACTGAATTAAGTCATTGAATGCAAATATATGTATGCACACAAAGGAAGCGATTAAGCTGTTAATCACTCAAAAGACGGCTCAGGATAACCGTAGGGACGAGGTGACCATCTATCAACCTTTGCAATTTAAGTAGTAATGAGTCTGCATGGCCGATTTTTGGGTTTCCCGTGCATGAAAGTGGACCAATAGTCACTCATCTCTCCGTGCACCTGGAAAACGGTCAGCGTGTCTACTACAACGAACACAACATACAAGATAGGTTACGAACTCCTCAAATGACCACGCATATAGTTTTTCCTCATGCTTTCCGGTTTTCTTATAAAATAAGTTTAATGTTTTTCACACCCGTTGAATTTCAACGGGTACCTTCCGCTCGTGAGAAATAAAGTAATGCCATACTTAATGCACTCAGTAGATGCGAACATATGAGCAAAATTCCACAGAGGAAAAATAATTCACCTTGACCGGGAATGGAACCAGGGTCACTCGATATCTCGCCGAGGGCTTTAGCCAGTAAAGCTACAGAGACGTCCTTCTACACTGTGGATTTTTGAAACACTCGGCGCAATATCGAGGGATCCGGGTTCAAGCGTCAAGGCGAATGATTTTTGCTCTGTGGAATTTCGTACTTCGACCCCTTTCACACGAGCTCTCGTGAGCGCGCTCACGAAAGCTGAAGCGCCTGGCAGGGTTTGAACCGCCGTGAAAGTTAACGTGACTGAGCTAGACCCTTTCAGACGATTCCTTATGATCCGCGGTCGGAGGCTCTCGAGCCGGCATGCGGCTCAACCTGGTAGCCGGCGACTGGTGGGGAGCTTTGCGACGTCTCATTGCATACACGCCTTTCACACAAGGCTCAGGAGAGCTGCAATCGCAAGAAGATCAGCTTCCTCTTCCAAATCTAGCATCCTGTGTGTTCACAACAGACTAGAACGAAGGGACCTAAGGACAGGGGTGGATTAAGGTCGTTGTTTTGGGGGGGGAGGCGGTTTACTACTTTCCGCGGCGCCTGGGGGGTATGCAATACCTCTCAACGAAATAGGGGTCCGGGGGGACCTCCCTCGGAAAGTTAAAAGAATTGAAGCGCTTGGAACGTAGTTTTGGTGTGGCTATCTTATATAGTACATGTGATAAATTATTGAGTAAAGCTCTCTAATCACATTTGAAAAACTTTTACAAAAGATGTAAAGTATGCCAATTCTTGTGAAGATGCAGGTCTCCCGGGTTTTACACCACATTGGTCCATGTTTCCACGGACGGCAGTTTCGGCGGCGTTTTAGTCGGCTTCTTCGGGTCGGTGAAGTGAAGGGGTAGCCATTTGTCGTCTTATATATCTCACCCGTTGGAGTCAGGTCTAATGCTTGAAATATATATAAGACGACAAATGGCTGCATCTTCACTTCACCGACCAGAAGAAGCCGACTACAACGCCGACGAAACTGTCGTCCAAGAAAACATAGACCAACGCGGTGTAAAACGCAGAAGACATGCATCTTCACATACATCAACCCACGGCAGATTACACAAGGATTTCAAACTCCACTCTTCTTTAATGCCGTACAAAATGAAAATTGGTTGGAATGAAATAAAAAAATAAGTATACAGAAAATACTATTTTCTTTTAATAGTGTTATTTCATCAGCAAAAGTCAAAATGATAACATTCAAAGAAGAACTACCAGGCTGAAGTATACATTTATAAAAGTTTTAATGATGACTAAAACAAGTAGGCCCTACTTAATATTAAAATAAATGAAATAAACAAAGTATAGACTTTTGATTTGAGGTAATGCAGTCACCCTCACAATTACAGATATACGGGCTGACGTAAATTAAGAAAATATTATTCAGTTGTAATGTTTTCAGCGCAAACTTTAACCCATTCAATGCGGATGCAAATAGCCTAGGTCTTGACAGTATAAGATTTATGTTTACAAATTAAAACAGCAAATTTTGCTTTCTTGTTTCTTTCAGCTCAGCAAACCGGTTTATTACATTATCGGGGTCTACATGAATATGACGGTGAATGTACAACAGAGCAAGGCCGTTTAAACGACTTTCGCCGCATCTTGATCGCACGTAACTTTTCAGAAGGCGTAGAGCAGGAAAAGATCTTTCAGCACCTGCAATACTGACAGGCAAACTTAAGAGGACAAGAAAAAGTTTCTTTATTGTGGTGGAAAAAGGACAGGATGGCATGCATTATAAGCATCGATGACAGATGAAGGAATAACTTTACCATCATCAATATCCCGGTTCCATTTCACTATCCACTGTCCATACTCTGATTTTAGCTGAAAAACAAAACATTCTTTTTGGAGACCAAAGAGGTCAGAATATTTCTGGCAAAGTGTGTATACATCATTTTTAACGTCTTCAGATTTTAGAACGAGATTCTTAGCCAAAATGGCCTGTGGGAGAAAGATATTTATTCTGAATACGTCCATTACCACATCAGAAAATCTAGAGGAGAGGTCCTCCAGAACCCAGTCCAAAAGGCGGATGTAGATGTTTCTTCGGAAATATTCCTCTGCAGATCGAAACGGTGCATTTTAGCGACATGATTGCCGTTGAGCAATCCTTGGGGCGTTCATCTCTCCTCATAAGGAGCGCGATGCGGCTGTTGCTTTCGCAAAAACGCCTTTAAAATCTTTTTCAACAGCAATTCTTTCACTTCTGAAAAGAGATTTCACTGTAAAAACTGCGTCTGAAGCACTCTGAACATCTAAGTGTTCTGTATGTTTGGTTAACTTGCTTAGGTTTCACGGAACACCCAGGATCTCAGCGAGGCAGCAGAGTGACACTAAGAAATCACTATCTCTAATGCTACATTTGTAACTCTTGAACTTTTTGAGCCGACGAATCCTCATTTGACCACCTGGAAATGATTTCCAAAGCCACTGACACCTTTTCAATATTTGTAAGAAACTGTAGCACGGAATCGTGGCGTTCTACCCACCTGGTCTCGCAAAGTTGCTATAGTTGCCCTCCTAGGGTATTTTTCAAAACCATATTTCGTTTCGATGAAGCACGGAAGAAGTTAATGATTTCCACTAAAATACCATGGGCATTACGAACAGATGGTACTCGATTTGTTTTGTAAATTACTAAATTTAAGTTGTTTTTGTAACAAGGACAACGAACTGCATTTGTTGCATTCTTCTGAATTTCTTGCACAGCTCCTACGGCGGCTGATACATTTGTAGAGCACCCATCTGTGCCTATACCGACACAATATTTTATGTCTAGTCCTATACTATGGATTTGCTGGGTTACGATTTGGCCAAGTTTTATACCAGTAACAGCAGGTTCAATATGTAAATCAACTTATGAGCTTTCTTCATTCACATCATCTGAAGGAGAATGGTCTACGTCAACGACTGCTTGACTTAAATCTAAAAATCCTACAAATTCCTCTCTGACTTCCTCGGCCAACACGTACCTGATAATGAGTGACGTGAGAAATATGGGAAATATTAGTTGCTTCGTCAAAAACACAACTAAAATACGTAGGCTCCCTGATTCGTTTCACAACTGTAGCCAAAATCTCTTGGCCACAGCACTCAATCAAACAGTTATGAATTGTCTTGCTAGTGAGCATATTTCTTAGGGTAGCAGTCTCTAAGTGATTCTGTAAAGCTGAATCGCCAACCTCGCAACGAAAACGCAGTAATGCTTGGAAGTTACCGTCATTCGTCAAGGGCTCTTCCAATGATAATGTACCGTCGTCCCGATGACCTCTGAATGGTATGTTCTGACGGCCAAGAAAAATCAAATTTTTTAGTATCAGTTTCAGATTTTCTCTATTTTCCTGGATTTTCTCCGTTCTGTAGCAGTCCAGTTGGCTTGCGATTTGATTTTCAGGTTTTTTGTATTTCTCCAGAAAATTCAGGGCCTACAGCACTGCACCTTTGTGGTAGGCTGTATTTTGGTGATATTCCAGATCACCTTTTTTCCCTAGCAGTTTAGAAAACTTCTTTAACGGCTCTGTAACGAGGGATTTTAACTGCAACTTTTTCACCGCAAGCTGCCGCTGATTGGGAAAAAAGGGCAATGCCTACAAAAAAAGTCCATTCATTGTGGGAGAAACCACAAGCGAATGGTATTTTTCAAGATGTTCCCTCCTCGCGTAACGACGCTCTTCCGCGGTTCCCTTCCTATGAGTTGAAAAGGGATACTTGTAGTCGCTTGTGGGTGTCCAAGGGCTTTCCAAAAGTTTTGCTATTTTCCTTTCATCAGGTCTTTCCTTTCCTGGTAAAATAAAGAGGCCTACGTCACAGTTGAAACTTGCAGCCAAAGGAAGTGAAGAAATTGAAGCTTCAGTCGATGTTTCGTGGCTACATGGACGTGATTGCAAAAGGACCATGGGCGCACCTTGAGTCTCATTGTCAGTTATGCAGCATGAAGGCATGGTGTTAACAAATTGTGTATTTTCTCCTGCTGCTTCTGGCGTCTTTTGTTTTTGGACGCGAGAGAAAAAGCTTCGAAAGTCCGCAGAGGCACTGTTAGTTTTCCGCTTTTTACCAGGCCTACTAGAAAAGCACGCCTCTAAACAAAAGTAAACCTTAGATATTCCTTCTGCGACGAGTTGCAAAAAAAATATAAGCATGTCTTTTTCTCACCCTCTAGCGTATTACTTGAAAATTATTTGGCTTTACTTAGAGATTCCTCAATTTCACTGCTATCAAAAGGAGAGGGGTCAAAACTATGGTGGGTGAACCTCTTACAGTATTTCTATTATAACACAAATGAAAATACAAGTCTTGTAAATAGGTGGGTGTTCAATTCCTTGATCAAAAAGCAGATAAATAGCAAGAGAGGCTAATCTGGGCCCGATCTTGAAGCCGGCCGGCCGCCCGACTCTAATGGCGAGCGCGGGAAAGCACAAATAAGTTATGTCGTTGTAATTTATCGATTGAACTTACCATCTCTGGCTGAAAGGTTGATCTTCACGTCAGTTATATCACAGAATAAAGGAAAAAGGATACAGGGTCCTAAACATGTGAAGAACTTGAACTTGTCACTCACTACAACTGGAATAATACACTCGCTAGAGCTTGGCACCACTTACAAACGGTAATAGTTGCGCTCCGTCACTCAATGTCTCACCCGTACAATGTCTTAAGCCCTGGTTACACGATACATTAACATGTACAAGTTAATGTGTGAATGTATGAACGCGAGAATGATCGAGAAAATTCACCGTGTAAACACACCAAAATGTACGAATGCATGAACGCGTGAACCGAAAATAGAACCTGTTCTAATTTGGTTCATGCATTCGTACATTTTGTGCTCGTGCTTCACTGACACCTGGTGGTAGATAACGGAAATAATGTTTTCTGCTCGTATGGTGTTTGTATACTTCTAAAATTTGTTTTTTTTTGCGTTTGATTCAGCTATTAGTATTTATTTTGACCTCTGCTCCATTAGGGCTTCGCTCTACTATTTGAACTTGGTACTGTTAGCACTTCCTGGAATACCTGTGCGCTACGTTTATTGACCTCTCGCTATCGTTGGACCTCTCCAGTTATAGAACATTGCACCTCGCTTGAACTACCCTCCTACACATTCCGTCGGAGTTAGTAGAATAAAGGTTCAAATGCAATAATTAGAAGAGCATTTCATGTATTTCGCGTACTTATCTATTTCTTTTCAGAGCTAAACGCTTTCTCAACAAGGTCATGAATGCCGGGAGGGCTAGTCCAGTACCAGAACAGTGAATTACAAAAAGCCTTGTTTGTGCAGTAAATATTTGAGAAGCTCACGCCACGAATGTGTGATTGGCCGTTAATTACTTAGTTTTGTACTTTAACAACAATTTATGCGTGTACGACTCTCACATAGTTATATTTTATCGGGTACTTAGTTCACTGGCAGAGCATCCAAGAAACAGCTTCGTACTCGAAACTGGATCAGCTGTTTTTATATACGTCCAATTCTACATGAAAAACTTAAGTAAGTAGGAGCCGGAGAGATAATTAAAGATTACCGTCGTGTACATGAGGTAACGATATCTATTTAAGAGCATGTTTCTACACTTTTTTCCAATACAACTACCGACTTCCTTTCCCAAACATGCCGAGAATAACTTAATCTATGTTTTTACGATCCATTATGTTACTACCCATGATAGTTTGAGTTTATTCATGAATTGCATTCAATAAATATCTACTCACAAGCGTTCTTATCGATCCTGTATAAAAAGGGTTTTTTATCGCACTTTTTCTCAACAGGAAATACCTCACGTATCATATAGCTAACATTTAAATAATATTTTGATCCAATGTATTCGTTCTACTACAATTCTTTGATTTTCGAAGTAATAAATATACCTCACCAAAACTACAATATAATTCCCGAAGTGTATAAAAAGGGACTTAGCAAGTCCATTCGAGTATCTTTCATCTGAGGAAATACCACTCGGGGAAAAAAATGCGGAATTTGCGATAGTTACCGCTGAAAATCGGAATCTGAATTTCAAACATTAAGTATATGTAATTATAACATGCTTTATAGTAGGTAGAGTATAGGTAAGTTGACTTTATGAACGCTTGAATGGTTTGAATGTTGCGCTTAGTAAAGAGAAAAAAAACATCAATCGCAAATGACTACCCTGAAAATTGTGCGAATGCATGTGCGGTTTCATGTACCGTGTAACCACTGATTCATCCATTAGTTCACGCAAATGTACATGAATCCGTTCACGCAAATGTACACGAAACCATTCACGCGAATGTATATGAACTCGTACGTGTTAATGTATCGTGTAACCAGGGCTTTACACCCGACCCACCCGACTCTTCGAGTCTGCGCTTCACCCGCGAAGTCGCCATCCAACGACCACCTCACCCCGTATCTTCAGTTCCTCATAGACAATGTCAGTCTAATCTTTAATTAAACTCAGCAGCGTTATCTCAATGATTCAGATGAGCTGGAACCGCTCTGCCCCGCAGCTTCCCACAGGCGACTGCCCACTCCTATCTTAATGACACCTTATCTGAATGGTCACTAACCAATGCGGGCCATCCATGAGAAGGGAACCAGCTATTCATTATACACCAGGATATTCACTTACATACCTTATAATTTTTCCGTTACGGCACCAAAGCTTTCACAACATTGTTCATCAAAAGGCCTACAAAAGTACAATTGCGAACATCGAGGATACTGTGTCTGTTTAGACAAGCGGCTTTTACATATTTTCCAATTATATTTAAACATTGTATATTGAGCTGGGGAAATAAAAACTTCCATTGGAGAATCACCTTAATGATTACCATCTTTTTAATTTTCCCGGGAATTACGGGGGGGGGGGCTGCCCCCCCCCTTAATCCGCCCCTGCCTGAGGAGCATCGCCGTAGCAAGAGGTCTTGTAGTGAATCGGATCCTGTTCACCCGGCTCACGTGAGATTGTGCATTTCCTTCCGGCTTTCTCAAGCCGCTCTGGTGAGCGCGCTCACGAGAGCACGTGTGAAAGAGGTCTTACGTGCACTTGCGGTTGACTCCATGAAGGTAATACTACCGTGGCTAGTCCCGGTTTCCTCAAAATATGTCAAATATTTATCTATGTATTTATAATTAATTTATAAAAATTTATGAATTCCACGAATCTTTGTGAAAATCGAGGAGTGTGGTGAAGACGGTTTACGACAATCGCGTCGATTGTCGTAAGCCGTCAGTATACGTGAACGTCACATTCGTTGTCTATTTCCGCCGCTCTTTTTTTTCGATAACGACGAACCCTTCCACGTGCAAGCCACCTATTCAATTGCTTCCGAGAGTCATTTCGATTCTGCGATAAAATCGCACACCATCCTGTGAAATACTATACATGACTGCAAGCGGGGATAATTAAAAAAAAAAGCCGGACGAAGTCTTACTCTTCGAACTGTAGATATGTATTGTCCCTTAAAGATAAGTGTTGTTGGACGAGTTGGAATTTACACCGTGGTTGCGTGAGTGAAAAGAAATACTAAATTCCACCTTTTTCTCGGTATTGATAAAAATAAAATGCTACCATTAATGATATGCCTTAGATGTTAGAAAGCAAACTTTACATACAACATGTACAGATTAGTCTACGAATATATTTATAATGAACAATTTTTCCAGCCTTAGGAGCTGACTGCGGCGCAAATTCCATTGAATTGGAACATTTTTAATTTAATTATAGCAGTACTTTGCTAATAACAGAAAAAATATTATGGGAAGGTGCCTACATTTTACCACCATTCAATTCCCGGAGAATTTGCTTCTTACAAAGTTTTTTGAGAAAATTAATCCACGTTCAACTGAAAAAATGGGCTATTTTTCTTCACGTTTCAATCCATTCTCACAGTTAACAACGTGTAATTTATAGTTTGATTTGCGAAAAATTAGCTTCGAAAGGTAGAATTTTATCGTTCATATCATACAGAAGACATTTTATTCTATAAATATGAAGACTTTGAGTAAAATAGCATTTAAGACAATTCTTATGTCAACACATCAATGTCATCTATGCTGGAACCACTTTAGATATAAGACTTGTGACTGTTCTTGTCTTGATTAATACGGGATAAGATTCTTCTGTGACTTAATGCGATTCATACTTGCTTGTTAATACTTAATTTATACACAGTTATAAATTTCACTAATGCCTGTGGAGTTTAGTCATATTCTTCGTTCACTTTATGCTGGAACCACCTTAAAAATAAGACTTGTGACTGTTCTTGTCTTGATTAATACGGGATAAGATTCTTCTGTAACTTAATGCGATTCATACTTGCTTGTTTATACTTAATTTATACACAGTTATACATTTCACTAATGCCTGTGGAGTTTAGTCATATTCATTGTTCACTTCCGTCATTCATTTATTACGGCAAAGCTGAAAGTAATGTGTAAACAGGACGACTCTCTGCAAGTAGCGATACACTTCGATACATCGTTACACTCGTCACTCTCACAGAATACAGCTTCCATGTGTAAAGCCACCTAGAAGTCAAAAATCGAAGAAAACAACTTGTGATCGATCTTTCTGGCGGTTGGAAAGAAAATACTCCAGGCTTCATTAATTCGCATAAATTGAGCTTTAGATTCCAGAAGGCATCTGATATATGCTAAGTTTTCGGGTGATAGTAAACGAAAATCCCTGCATGGAATCTGGTTATTTTAAAGGAAATTTTGGTTTTATTGCACTCTAATACTAGGGAAATGTATCAATCCTATTACTTTGGCCTTTTATTTGGTGATAAGGACGCAAATTGGTTATTAACTACAGTGAAAAAAAGACCAATTGAAATGTTGTGTGTGAAAAGTCATTGGCGGAGCTATCGCGATTCGAGTAAGAATAGATCGAGTCCTCTTTTGTGCGTTTAGTGATGATAAAAGCATTTACATCGTGCAATTCTGATATTTTCCCATCATATGAAAAGATATTATCCGCAAAAATAATTGCTACCCATCTAGGAATCCCATAATGGCGGCTGAATTGAAAGCATAAATATAACTCAATGCGCTAACGGATCATACCTGTAGACTGTAAAGGAATGTTGCCAAATGAGATATCCTTTGTCCTCAAACAACTGAAGAATAAATTGTTACCAATAAGTAAATGAGTAGATATAACTGTTTCAGGCTGGACCTGGTGGAAGTTTTCGATACTCACAATGAATATAAAACACTTAGTAATCTTCCACAGAAATAAATCTGTGAAAGATTACAAAGTGTTTTATATTAATTATGAAGTAAATGAGGCTTTGATCATCCCAAATTCAAGTATCTAGCTCCCCACGCGAAGACTTCGATGGTAGTGAACTCCTTTGCATGTCTATCGTCACTGTGAAAATGTTACACACCTACCTAAAAATGGGAGTTCAGTATCGAAAAATCCGCGGTCATCACCGCTCAGAAATGGCAGACCGATCAAGATTGTGTACACAAAGGTAAAAATAATTCCTCATGATCCATGATTAGTGTAACACTGACGGAGAAATAGCGAATTTACAGACGTCAATAATGAGAACTGAGGGTACACCAACAGTTGGCTCCAACTACGGTGGAAAGGGAAAGCAGTCAGTGCTCAACATGGATCTTACCCGAACCTGAAATGTTTGAAAATCATCTCCATTGTTAGTTAATGAATTACTGCTGCTTAGGCTAGTCAATGCGCAAGTGTTTTATACGGAACTCCGGATGCTTGGATACTTTGAATACCATTCAACCTTTTGCACGTCTCCTTACGTTTGACATAAAAAATTCAAAGCGGAATTCACAGAAGAAAAAAAATACTGTAGAAGATAATAAAAATCGATCTAAAATCTATCAGTAGAAGTTATCGGGTAGAAACACGATTCATTATGGACACATCAGGTAAGTGAAACTAGTAATAGCGACAATGGGTACTGACCGGCCAT
Organism: Pyrrhosoma nymphula; assembly: GCA_963573305.1. Taxonomy (NCBI): domain Eukaryota; kingdom Metazoa; phylum Arthropoda; class Insecta; order Odonata; family Coenagrionidae; genus Pyrrhosoma; species Pyrrhosoma nymphula. The sequence continues at coordinate 75,616,245 of OY754332.1, read as the reverse complement.
TTTCAGAACCAGCACACACGTTACAGACACTTGTACCTACCCTTTCTACCAAGCAAAACTTATATACACAGAAATATTTTTGTACTTTACAAGGATAATGTGATGACCAGCAGAAAAATACATAATTGAATATAGGACGCCTTGCCAAACAGTGTTTTTTACACCGTAAATCATTTTCATTTTGTCGTATTTGTTGCTCTGTAATTCCGCGGCTGGACAGGGCAAGCAAAATAAGACTTTTTACTTGTGTATCTCAGCTTTATGAGTGGTAAAATAAATGATGTTTGGCCTTTTTAAAGTTTGCCATACGAGATATAAAGTTCCAAACATGGATAAATAAAAAAACGTGATTTCGGATTCCTGTAATATTCCAGGTAACTATTCATCGAGTTATTTGAATCTACTGACAAGTTTTGCCCGCGTTCCAACGGATTTATTGACGTCGACAACACGCCCGTAGGAACTGTGGTATTTGCACGGAAAATATAGGAATCCTCGCATCAACGCAGCGGAAACATGCGATTGAAAATAAATAAATTTCCGTAGCATAGAAATATGTTTTCAGGGTTATTTTTATTTCTTCAATAATAACGCTATAATACATCGTGCTTAGCGAAAGCACATTTTTTTGGAACTACGCGACCTGTGTACACGTAAATTCAGTACAAATTATTTCTAACAATGGTGTAATTTTTTATGTCAGAGTTATGTATGCGCGCGCAGGAATTTAATCGGGACCAAGAGATTTGTTAGAGTTAATGCTTATAAGTTGATTCCCAATACCTCGACAAGAAATAATAATTTTTGGCAACATTGGGAAACATCAGGTAAAACCTCCGATAAACCCTGCGAGCTAACTATAAAAACGCCTTGGAAGTAGACGTTTAATGCATTAGCTTTTTCTAAACTACCATTTAACCTTCCGACTTTGTCGTTCTTAAATATTGATTCACTTCCTTGAGATTCCCTTTCGACCAAAATGTCTTAGGCAAATCGCTCTCAAGTATTTGCCTAGTATTTTGCTTTGGATTTTATTTTTCTTTGACGTCTCAAGTAATCTTAGTTTCGACATTAATCTAGGAAAATTCCCTGCGGAACACTAGAATTCACACCAATGCCATAATGAGGGAGTAGTACACATAAATATGCCAGATTGAGTGATATACTACGGAATCACCATAACTTCAGGCCTAGCACGGGGGTAACACATTCGATATTTTTATGGCATGCATTATAGAAACTAGAATTTATCGAGCAAATAGTAGGAAGGTCCTCGCGTGAAACTGTTAAAATAGATGTAGCTTTGCTCTTCATCATGAGTACGCCACAAGCATTTGAGACCCTTCAAAGACATTTTTTCTTCGTGAAATAAAGATATATCGCGAAGAAAAGCCTTCGGCTTAGTAACCTCAAATTTTAGATGAGACGAGTATCAGTAGGAGAGGGAGAATGTTATTTCAACCCCACACTATACCTCTATAATCGATATGAGTCAAAGTGATGCACTGCCAGACGGATTGATGTTAAACATTACTTCGTTACTTATACAACCACTTCGAATGAAGTTGCATTCCTATCGAGACTCCCGCAGCGAAGTTTCACCTGACTATTTTTTCTCCTTTAACATATAACGACATGAATGAGTGACTGACATTAAGCGTCGTCTATTTGCAGATGATGCAGTCGTAAACAGGACAACTGTTAGACATTAAAATCGATAAGTATGTTCTTTGAGGCAATCCACAAGTGATGTGGCACATGGATGTGAAAATAAATTGTGACGAAGAACGTAAATATGAATTTTGGGAAAAACTATCCTCACAACACTAATTGTTTACGGAGTAGCGATTTGGAGTCCATATACTTTGTAGAGTAGCTATTCTCTCAGTCGGACTGACTCATGACCTCTCGTGGGTTGAATACAATGTGCAGCAGACTGCCGAAGGGAAATATGTCATATAAAGGAAAGGATGGCCTTTTTCCAACCATCTGGGGTAAACGAGAGAGTGCAAGTTCAATACGAGGCTAGTAATGATACTGACGTCGTGGAATTAACGACACTGCACACAATGAGGGCTATTGTTTTCCTTTCCTTAATATGATAAGTAAATGAAGGTCATAGATGAGTAGCTAGGCTCGCAATAAGACAGCCAGAGAAACAATAACACGCTCAGCACCGGGTGTGAAACTCAATCACGTGGTTTTCAAGAAAGACGTTATTTGCTGTTTGGATTACAGGAAGAGAATTTTTCCCTTTCTGAGAAAGCTACCAGCTTACGTATCCTCAAATATTTCATTAACGCATTCATTGGTGGCTCCTAGCGGCGTCTGATCGTAGTCAACCTCTTATTACTTTACCGACACGGACTTCCAATGGCAATAAGCTGTAGAAACACAGAGCTCGATTCAGCGAATGTGACGGCAACCCTCATGCAAAGAAGAAAGGGACAAGGAGAAAGCTCCCTTGAACCCTATTTCGTCACAAATGTGGAAACGACGCTAAACCTTTCACACTACTCGCACCACCCACAGATTTTCTGCTGCTCCCAGCTGCTCCGATCTGCCTACATGGGCGGAGGGAGTAGGTTCGGGGGAAGGGGATTGGCTACGAGAAGTACAGGTTAGTGTGCCGAGGGTGGTTAATACTAGGGTAGGAGGAAGGGTGAGTTTGCGCTGGGTAAGCATGAATATAATCTAAGTATGACAGAGATGAGTAGAGCGCGGGAAAAAAATCCTTTGTGCTTTTTGTAAAATTCGGAATTAAGTGTCTTTAACGTCTAATTCTCAATTTCGTTAAATAGAACATTCTTTCATCATGTATTTTGTTGGAGACTTTTTTGACATATCAGGACTTTTTCGAAAAAATTAAGAAAATTCTCCGGGACTTTTATTTAAATCACCTTTTGTAGCTGTAAATCACCATCTGGCCTGATTCTAAATTCATCTTACCAGAAAGATAATGATAAAACGATATTTTTTGATCAACTGGGTGTTGTTCAGCGTTTCTCAATCTGCACCCCATGGAGGCCTAGTGATTAACAAATAAGAGTTTGGTGCTCCTCAAACACGTATGCATCAGAGAATTGTTTGATGGGAAAATTATGAACTGCTCCGAAGTAAATAATAACTAATTCCTTCCGGTAGATAAATGAATTCCGACTAAAGCTCCACGATCCATGGAAGGTCACTTGCTTAATGCACAAATTCATTTGAACCCAGGCGTTCTGCCGGAAAGCCGAGCGCTTTACCCTCTTCGCTAACACAGTCTTTTTCGATAAAATGGATGAGAAAATTGCAATAATTGCATGTACGCTTGATCATGTACGATTTCCTTCCAGGTTCAAGCGAACTACGCAGATGATCCCTCTCAAGGTTAATATAGTATTGCGGCAAGCAATATGTCCCTGGTACTTGACATTTAAGAGGACAAAACAAGGATTGAAAATAAAGGTACATGTACGCAGTTTTTACACGTTATATTTTTCTTTATCTACCGTTTGCATCAAACCGCAACGTGTTTTCTTAGTAATTGTGGGAGCTATATGTCGCACTGAAAATTTCCACGCACAAATAAAAACATCCCTTGTACACAATGGTGGAAAAATAGGTCTATAAGAAGTACAGCACCGTCTGAAAGTTCTCTTGGGAAACCTTACTAACCATAAATCCATGAAAAGCTATAATTATTTTTAAATTCAATGTCTCGACTACGTGAAAACCCATTGACATAAGGTACAAATTCAGCTTTCCGTCACCCATCGGTATTTCACGTTGCAAATCAAATCAGATACATAAAAATCCGCGAGAGCTTTTGGGCGATGATTCGCTTCCATAGGACCATACGTGCACCGCAGCTTGCTTCGGGCTTTCCGTCAATAAAAAAAAATCGTAAATTCTTAAACGTTCGCCTAAGTGATTTAGAGTCGACAATGATGGATGTGTAGAAGAAACTTGCGGATGCGAAGGACGAACATGCGAAGTGATCATCAGAAATACCTTCTTATATTGAATAAATGTTAAGGCTTAGAGTTAGTTATCGAAGGATTTCAAATTGTGAAGGATCTCAAATCGATGTACACATAAATAGGAAAACATCAGAAATGTTGCCTAAAATTTCCGTTAGTGAAGCGGCCCTAAGGAATTATAACAGCGTGCGAAGTTGAGCGCTCATTTCCTATGTATAAACTTCGAGCAACCTTTGCACATGCGTCACTATGGAAAACAATCAGAAGTATCTTGTCTCCCACCACTAGATGACACGTTCCTTCCGAGGAAATAAAAGTAATAATGAATGTGAAAATTTTAAACTGAATTTTCTGCAGCAGTGGTAAAAAGGGAAGTAATCCGGATTGAAAAAAGTCGTTTTGCCTTACCTGATAGTAATTAACCAGTGTAATTCAAAACATATAAGGAATATTTAAAACATAATGCAGCGATTTCCATCCCGAATATACCTCAAACTTTTTCAAAATATTTGAGACTTTTTAGGCGACATTTTTCGTAAAATTGAGGATTACTTTTCCGGGTTCTAGAGATGAGTAATGGTAAGCAATGAGCAATATATTACCATTCGCCAAAACATTGTGTTTTATGTAAATGCCAAATTAAAGAAACACTGCTTTGTGGTCACTAATTCCGCAATCATTGTGATTGCCATTTAGTGATCTGCATAATACCCTGATAGCCACCACAAGTGTATGTGGTAGGGGGTGAGTTATCACCAACATCCTCTCCAAAAATACCCTAAATAAGTCGATGAACCTACCACTATTCCTGCATTAGGAAACACCTGCAAAAACCTACGTCGTCCGTCAAAAAGTGGATGACATAATTTTTACTTTTGTTTTAATATTAATTAGCGGTTACTGAAAACCAATTTTTAAGTTTCCTTCTGAAACTATATTTTTCTGGTGAATTTTCAGAGGAAATCATAACAATTCGTGAAATAATGCACGCAATTCATAAATGAATCAAATACTATAAGAGGATAACGTTCACTAAGTCGAATTAAAAAATATCCGTCGCGGTATATATTAAATGGAATGCCATCGAACGATACTGCCTATTGATTGTGTACTCGCGGAATAGATAATTTGTTAAAATCCCTAAGTACAAATATATCCTGAAAACATTCCTGCCCGCGTGCACAGACAATTAGCTTCAGAAATAGCTCCCTGCTTGCAGATAGCATTTATTTCATCCAACCATCCAACCATCGAATTATCGACCCAACATGTTAGTGTTATAGTTGACTAAACCAGATATCCTACGGTAGATTCAATCATTGGAATAGAATTAGGGAAATATACCACAGAACGGACAGGTATAAAATGTCTTTTATCCCACGAACGTAAAAGAGACCATAATATCTGCCAATGAGTCCTTTAACTAGGTTATTCGATAGGCAATATAGCTAATTAGTTGATAGTCTCCCTAATACATGTTTCTTATCTGCTACGTAGTACCACCAGAATATCTTCCATGCTCCCAGTACAATTGTATCTAGTATCTTTGGGTATTTAAATAGTAGCTTAAGACTCAAATACCCATCTCGATAAAATTGTATCGTATAGTATATAGTAGTACTTCAGTACTCTCTCCAGTTCGGAAGAAGACAGTTGAATAGTTGAATGCTGTCGAAAATTAAACCATTCGTGTGACTTTCTTTTCTTTTGTTTGTGCCACTATGTTTTTTACTTGTCACGCCTGTGACTCCTCATTGGTTATATATATATATATATATATATATATATATATATATATATATATATATATATATACACGAGTTCGTGGAAAATCACACACGCGATAATTTAAATAAACTTGGCCACAGGTGGGGCGGACTTAAATATAGAAACACAAAAAGGAAGAACACTCACAATATACGTTCTGATATTTCGGCAGCCGAGCTGCCTTTCTCACAGAAGGAAGGATACAGAATCTTTCTGTAAGGAGTTTCTGTATCCTTCCTTCTGTGAGAAAGGCAGCTCGGCTGCCGAAATATCAGAACGTATATTGTGAGTGTTCTTCCTTTTTGTGTTTCTATATTTAATTCCACACACACACATATATATATATATATATATATATATATATATATATATATATATATATATATATATATATATATATATATATATATATATATATATATATATATATGTATATATCTATAGATCACTGAATGGGATATAGTTAGTGGTTGCAGAATGAGTGACCATGAAGCAGATATTCTTCAAATTTGGCATTGGTGCCACGCTAATAGCCAGGTTTGGTGGGGCAAATCGGATCGTCAAACGGTACCCTTCTTGAAATTTTTGCTCTTAAAATTCTGCTCTCGGTTGATGTTAAAATTCTGGCGAATGGTAATATATTCGCATTGCCATTGCTGACCCCTGCCTCGCTCTGTAAGGTAGTATGTCTACGTACATTCTTTATCGTGGTAAATGTAGTTAAACATTCACCCGTCTCGACCCATTGAGATGGCTTACTGGGTGATATGTAGACTTTGATATAGATTAGTTTGATATATTACGTAAGAACGAATCAGGCTATTTCTCAGAAGAGAAATATTTTAAAGAATTTTCGGCTGAAAACCTACCCGAAAGTTACCTTGCGTAAAACGAAAATGCTTTCTCATTTCCATTAAAACCTCGTAGAGAAGGACGCTAGGCCATCTTTGTTTATGAGCTTTGAACAATGTAATATTCTCTAATCATTAAATCGATCGTTATGTTACCAGATTTTGAAGTGTTTTTAAACAAGGTTGTTAAGTTCTTGTTCTTCTGCACTGATAAACAAGAGATTGCTACCTTAGATTTTTTGATTTTATTTTGTGTAGGTATTAGCAAGGAACACCGGGAAGTTATCTTTCGGTGTCTCTCTGCATACGTTTTAATGTTGGTTAGTAAATACTTGTATCCGTTTTAAAACAGAATCTACTGATTCTTTTACTGTCGAGAAAATTGCGTTGCGCTCACCGTCGCCGTCCACACTATCAACGAACGACAAATAGCGAAGATATGCATTTATTTATTTCCTCTGGGCAGTTTTTAAACAACTTACCACGTAATTGGTTGTACCACGTAATTGATGAAAACGGTGGTTTAATGAATGCAGAGTAGTATGCAGAGGTACACGCGCACAGGAATTACACCAGGACCTGAACATAGATGCATATAATATCTAGGTATTTATTACACACAAATTAATCTACCCACAAAACAAAGTGAGCCAAAAATTATTGTGGAGCCAGAAAAGATAATATTGGAAAATGAGTTTTACACTCCAGATGATATTTACTAGGTCTACATTCAGTCTTAATACTACGTGTATTTAGAGTTAATTAATACATATCAATAATAATGATAAATTTATGGAGAGTTTCGCAATAATGTTTACACAAAAACATACCATTATAAATAAATATACTACCATGTATGCCCTGCGTCTTTCCATGTAACTGATGATCATAATGATCGATTTTATCCTTTATTGCAGAATTAATGTAAACTTGAGTGTTCCCCGACTGAGCGTTTGAGGATTTTTTTATCCCTGATTGCACACTGTTGAATTAAAAAACGTGAGCGTATTTATATTTTTTAAGTATCTGGATCAATATTTCAATTAAAACTTTGGATAAAAAATGTTGAATATATTTATATACAAGTATACGCTAACCTTAAGACGATTGATTAAGTTAAATAAATGACCTAACAAAAACATACGAGTGGAAAGAACGACTCAAACCTTTGGAAAATGTTTTTGAGTTACCCTGTTACGTTAACATTTTTTACCCTTCAATAACTAAGATTTTCTCTTGAATTTTCCATTTATTGGTCTATTTTTTCACTGAAATCTGAGTTTCCTGGGCTGATAAATGTTCTTTTAACATTTACTACTTAAGAAATTTTAAATAATCGTCTATTCTTTTAGTCGGCATTGTATGTTCCCCGTCCCGTGAAAACAGGAGTCCTTAACACCATTATTTCCCTCGATAAGGTTTTATTACTTTGCAAACTACCAAAAGGTTTTTGAAATTAAAATTTCACCGACTTGTACGCATATTTGAACCAAGTTCACGTTGCTTCAAGTTACAAGTTAACGACTAAAGCCATCGGACACAGTCTTTCCTCACTAAGGAACCATAGGAACAAAAAATATCATTAAGTATTATAAGGATTATTAATTAGGAATTATAAAATTGGTCCAGACAGTGCCCGTGATGTATTCTATATTCATGCCCATGATATATTCCGTGAACTGTCCATTGTGCTGAGGGTTATCGTTTGAACCAAAATTTCTCATGCTATGACAAAAGAAAGCCAAATTGCGTGTTGCTGCCGTATTTGTTTTTACTTTTCAAGTAGATTAATGTAGTGCTATGCAAGGTTTAAACGTTTCTATTCTCTTCCTATTGCTATTGGCTTTCCTATTTAATCGTTCATTATATATTAAATTGCTCAAAACTTAAAATAACTGGAATGTTCGAAAATTACCGTAATTTACCGCGGTAATTTACCTCAAATGAAAATTACGGAAATTTGCCCATCTCTAGTCACTTGCGCATTCCTTCTTCCTGAGCGCGCGAAAAGATGCCGCGCGCGGGAGACCGCACGCATAACCACGTGAGTTTGGGCCGGCGACATGCGCACGTGGCGGCAGGCAGGTGTGGTGGATGAGGGGGAACGTGACCCAGCCGGCACCCTGCCGGTGACCCTTCCTCGCGCCGGCGGCAACTACGGATCCGTCAGCGTCCAAGCGTTACATACGTTCCTTGCGCGCGTTCAAGGCTTACCCCCACCCAACTCTTCCTCAAGCCCATCCATCTAAAGACAAGAATTAAAAAAATTTGCGACCAACACCAACCACATTCCCGCATCTTATCTCCCATCCCGCTCTTTCCCCACGGCTCAGAATACCGCTCGCCTCATAGACACAGCAGCCTGCACAACTGAAATCAAATATCACCCACATTAATCGTCTCGCCCTTCTCACTATTCTTTATTTCCCTCTCCCCGCACATCCCCCACACTAATAGACACCTTCTCACCTGCCCTACCTCACTTTCTATTTCCTTTTCCAGACCCCATCCAGGTTTCTAAATTCAACTTCCTTTAACAGTAAACCCTTCACCCAACACAAACCTTCCCCTCCCGCTGGATGAATCTGAGTACAAAAAATATGATAATTATTAATCTTAAAAAAATAAGAAACACTAATAATTAAGGATAAAACCCATAAAAAATTTCCGGAAATCTCATTTCCCCCAACCCTCTCCGACTAATACCCACACCTAACTTGCCTCGTAGCTGGAGGTCTCACGCCCGGGAGCAGGGACAACAGGATTGATTACTGTCCAACTTGGATCTCCAGGGCTTCGCGAGATGAATTACAATCGTACCTTTTTCTTGAGTTCAAGATTGGGTTAATTGACGATTAGATATTAAAATATGTGGCAACATCGGGTCCATTTCGCAATTGACGTGTATGCGGCAGGACTTTGTAACTAATTATGGTGATGAGTTTCGACGTACACATTTGAGTTTCAAACTTACACGTTTAAACTATTGGTGGAATAAAGTGTTGTTCGAGCAAAATGGCTGCAGCCACAACTGTTTTGATCAGACCACTGTTACAAATAACTGTTCCAAACAACAGGTTAGTTTCGTAATCGTGCCGCAGCCGCGAAGTTGCCCTCTCTGCTGTACAGTGGCAACTGATAGCTGAAGCCGACTGTCTCGTCTCCTATTCTGTTCCAGTTGCAAAGCACTTGTGGCTGTGTTGCAGTTACAAGCTACAATTTGTTGTATATGAATCTGTTGCAAGTGGTTGCTGGTTTATTCAGCCAACACATGCCCCCCTCATCGTTGCAGATAGCAATAGAACTGTGAAGAACCTATCTTTCATGAATCCAAATGAAGTTGTTATTTTATGTACATGAATGATTTATTATTGCATAATATAGAACAACCAGCAATTTTCTAACAGCGCCGATCAATCACCCGTTGTTTGGTGTGCCTCTAGATGTTGTCCGCAACAGAATATTTCACGGAACTGTTTTGTTTTGAAACTGTTTCCGTTGCGAAACAGTTGCAATGAAACTGTTGTGTTCTTTCAGTGCAACCACTAGTTTAAACGTGTACGTTTCAAAAAAGATGGGTTTGAAACGTACACGTTTAAACGTGTACGTTTCGTGGAATACGATGGGAGCGCCTCCACCAGCACACGAAAAGGGGTATTATGCGCTTCGAAGCAAGCCTTCCGGCGACGAGCCTCACATCCGGGACACCCGATTCTGTGTGGACTAAGAGATCGGTGGCGTGCGCCCTCCTCTTTGACGACAATTGATGGGTCAAGGAGTCACCGGCAACCACTGCCAAGAAAGCAATGCCCTCGACAAGATGGGTCTCGGAAAACAACTCAACAGATAAAATCATTGATTGTTTACTTACTTCCCCATCGGCATGTTCATATAATGAGTGAGTGGCCGGAAAGTGCACATTCTAAGCGAAAAATATGGCGACATTAATATTAGGTAGCGTCAAAGAATTGACGAATGCCCCTACGCCTGGTTTCATTCTACAGAAGGGCGAAGCAAACGCTTCCGATTGCTGCACTTTTAAGCCTTAAGGGCTCGGAGATGTAACCCACGGGCACCCGGGACAGGTGAGGTGGATGGGTGAATGCTCGATTTGAGGTGAAAACATTTGTTCTAAATAAATATATGAGCACAATGTATTTTGATATACATTTCCGATATTATTGGCAAGTCACTGACAATGAGTATCATCGAATGAGTACATATTACCTACGTAGATTTTAAAATGATACTAGCTACTGCGTTCGCTGGTTAATCATGACTACTTCAACATTGAATTTTCATCAACAAGATTTTATGGAGTGCTAATGGTAGGGCTGGAAATCTAGAAAGAATGAAACCATCGCGGCAGAGGATGAACCAAGTTCGATGACCTCCCGAAGGATTGACTGACGGAGGACTGACTAAAAACTGATGAATCAAGAGGGGAGAGCATCCAAAATTTAAAAATTGTTCGACGAAATGACTCCGCAATACGCGGCAGTTTGAGCTACAATAAATGGCAAGCAGCATATTACGCAATAAAAAATTTATTAAGAGACGTATGAAAAGATTTCCAGTGACACTCCGGATAAGGCTGCCAGGATAAACCTTATCAAACACCTGGATACCAAAACATGAGAATTTCGGCGCACAAAAATAACCGCTATCACCCGGGAAAGATACTATGGGAAAGGAATGCGAAGATAGGTACGAACCGTGATAGTGTGACACATGTCTACCGCAATTTTGTGGGGGAGGACGATCAAAGCATGTATCCGATCTCCTAGGGGTTATTCCAGTATTATGTAAGGCGATGTTTACCACTTTTTAACGTAAGATTTCACGAACCCACCCCCTCCCTTCCCAATCTTACGTAAGTTATCAGGTATTTTTGGAACCATGGAAGTAGTAAACTATGAGGAATTCTATGTCAAAATACGCAAAAACTGACCTGATCACGGATATGGATAACGGTGTTCGATATTTTGCGATTCGCTCTACACAGAACTCGCAAAACATGCGATCTTTGAAAATGCGACATCTCCAAACTAATGAACGCAACGAATTGGTTGTACGTTTTTCCATAGCTTAGCATACATTCAAGTGTACCACAGCGGCGGTAATACTAAAAAGTAAGATTTTTCCTCCGAAAATAATTTTAAAAAGTGATAAAAATACGAATTTAGATGTGACTTATATCGTACGTAAGACTGTCTCGGACCCCCTCACCACCCTACGTAAGCCAACTTAAGAAAAGCCCCATAGAGAAATTGTGTCCTTGACTTGTACCTACCCTTTTCTAAAGGTTTATTAAAATAAAAGTTCATTTTAGCCGTGAAATATGATTAGTTAAAATGAGCGAGGATGAATTCTCCGAGGAAACTGAATACTCGCCATTGTTTACACGTCTTGTAAAATAATCATTTTCCTTTGTAAGGTAAGCCAGAGAAGAAGCTTAAGTGACCACGGGTCAAGGTTCACGAGTACGCTCTGGGCACAGCAACTTAAGAAAACATGGGGATTCAACCCACACATTACGCCAATGAGAAGTCCAAAAAACGAACGAACGAGTGAAAGAGAGCACGGAGAGAGCTCTCACTTTTATTTCTCCAGCGATGTTTCCAGTATCACAAAAGTGGGAGGAGCTTAATCAACACATTAACAACCATTGCTTCATTCAATTCCAGGTCTTTTTCAATAATTTCTCCCTTTTGCTTTCCCTCTAAGTACTGTTTCCCATAGACTGTGTTGCCTCAGCATGCGCCCAAAAGGTTTGTCTCCTCTTCCTCTCAAAATTACCAGTACACGTCTTTTCTCTCCAATACTTCGTATGACTTCTTCATTGATGAATCTATATGATCAACACTCTTCGAGAGCACTACATACCCACTGCTTTCCGGAGAGCGGCCTAGTCCGCCGCGATTCACCTAGTATACATTTTAAGAATCGATTTTATTCCTATCTTTTAAAAATAAATCATCAACAGCAGTCATTCATCCGAATATTGGTTTAATGCAGCTCTCCATTCCACTTTCCTCCTACCTCATCAGATTTGTATTTATTTATTTTTCCACAAGCCTTAATTTTAACGTCTCTCATAGCTTTCATAATGCTTTCCATCTTTCATTCCTCAATGCTCGATAGATCTTCCCATTCATTTCTCCTTCCAGGAGTGTTTTAAGAGGATATAGTGTCTCAGAATATGCCCTCCATGCTTGCCTCTTTTTCTCAGAGTTATCAATGCACTAATTTTTTCTTCAACACTTCGTAAGACTTTTTCTGCCGATTCTCTCCGTCTATTTTATCTTCATTATTCTTCGATAACAAAACATTTCCATTTATGTCAACCTTTTTGTCCAGCAGCATTTTCGTCCAAGCTTTACTGCATGCTCCAATAATATGTTTTAATGAAGATCTTCCTTACTTGCTCGAAGCTCGTGTGACTGGTCACTAGTGAACTCTTTTTGTAAATATTTCTCAACTTTTTATTCCTCTTCAACCTTGTCTAAAACTCTTTGATAGGCCATTCTAGTTCGTTTCTTTTCAGCTTGCCACCAGCCAGCGAGACTTCATTAGTGTCACTTATTTCTTAAAATTACGTTGTCATTTCATTTAAACCAAATTGTGATCACTCGCGATATCCGCACCTGAAAAGCGCTGGCAGTCTTATGCTTAGTTACTAATGCGCCCCTTCACAAGAATCAAATCTGTTTTCGATCTTCCTCCGCCTCTCGCCATTTCCACGCGTATCTTTTTCGCTATTGATTATGAGTAGTAGGTTTTAATTTATTGGGCGCATCGGCATCACGGTCATTCAGGACCCTCTCAAAAAAATGTTTAAGAAATATATATGACGTTATCAAAATTTTTAACTATTGTATGATCCAGATTTTTCTGCGATCCATGGCAGCAAACTAAACAACTAAAACTGATTTAAGATGTTACTTTCCATCAAGAAGTCTAATGTTCTCTGCACCCTTCGCTGGTGCTCTCCTAAAATGTAGCACGTGTTCCTAGATACTTCATAATTTTGACTTATGAATTGGCATTTAGCAAACAAGTTTTACTGCCAGACGAGAGTGGCAAGTTGAACAAATCGGTATTTCTTTGTCTTAGGTGACGAGGTACGAGTGCGTGAGATCGCTACGGGCTGTTCTCATTCTCTTTAACACGTTTCATGGCGCTAATTAGGATCTGGATATCCGAAAGCGGAAATTTCGAGATCACCTGATCGAACACTCAAATTAGTTGCACATTATTTTATTAAAGGTCAGGAGGAAAATGGAGTGCAGGAAATAGAGGTGTGCAATAATCCAGAATTGAGGCCACCAAGGGTTTCCGCGATAGAACGAAAGCTAGGACCCAAACACCGTGGACAGGGGGAAGGAGGAGAGCGCAGAGTGTGGAGTGAACGAAGGAGTATTGGGGAAGATCAAGACTGGAAAATGCGGGTTCGAATTAACGTGGTCCAAATTTGGCCGTAACGAATGAGAAGACGAAGAAAAGGGGAGGAGAAAAGGAAGAGGTCTTAGAAGAGAACAGCTAACGGATTTCACGTTGGAGGAAATGTTCTCCTAAGGACGCCGCGACTCAGATCCAAAATGTAGAATTGCATTCAAAGTTTGATCAGTTACACACTGGGATGTTCCGGGTAGATATAGTAGCAGGAAATAACGCATGAATGCTAACAGATGACAATGACCTGGAATTAGGTGTAAATTATGTTGCACTTTTCTTCCATGCAAAAGTATTCGAAAATTGAATTCCGTCACGTTATATAAGGGTAATTACCATTGACGCATTGCGTCAATCAAATGTGGACAAGGAAGGGTACGCCAAGAAAGGCAACCCTATGAGTGGCGTGATGAAGGACTGTGTTATGGCAAAGAACTGGGAACTTCCTACGTTACGTGTTCCAATGTGTGCAAGAAAGAAATTCTTTTGTCAGAACGGGTGACTCGCAGTATATCTGAGCACAAAGGGTATTTTTAGACGAGACGGTAGGTCTGCCAGAGGAATGAAAGTCCTTGACCATTGCTCCCATTTTGCCTTTCGAGGTCAGCATTAGAGGGTCAATCATTTTTTCAGCGAAACAGAAATTTCGACACGATGCCTGATTGGCGAGGACGAATTATTACACAATTTAATTTCTGAGGAATATTTAGTTCATTGGTTTAGTTCCTTCACTGAGCGAACACAGACAAACACATTTAAACAAAGATTACATTAAACTAACTCACATTACGCCTAATCCTACACTTAATTTAGTTACAATAAACTATCGCAGAGTTAAGAAAAGACAGGCCTACAGAACGCATATTTCAAAACGGTTATATCTTTATATAAGTTTTGTTCAATTATTTATTCATGTTATTTCAAATGCACATCAAATTAGAAACATACAGATTATATGAGCGACAGTGAATTTCTACTTCCAGGGTATATAGACGCGGTGGACTTAACAGGACTGGCGGTGGAGTTTTCAAAACAGTTAACTCATTACCGTATCGAATCGTACCGAATCCTCCTTTCTACGACACTAAAATAGAAAGTGTTTCACCCAATTCTACAAAGTGGCCACCCAATTCTAACAAAAAAGTAATACACTAACTAGAAACTAAAAAATCATAACTAACCGCGAGAGATAGCAAAAGCATAATGATTATTGTATATGTCTACTAGGAGTTGATTTGACTTTTCAGTGGCTCATGCCACTTCACAATTTCGGACCCTCCAAACCTTGCACAAAGCCTCGCATGACATTAGGGGGTTGTTCCCTAATGCCGCAAGTTTATTGACTCATTCCGCGAATCGCTTCGTGACAACAATCAAAGATAGCGCTTTCATTTGGGAATTATTGCTATACATGCCTAAGGCGTTAAAAAGAAGGGATTTACAAGGAAACCCAGACCGATATCTTTGAAATGATGGCATCAATAGAGGTAGCTTGAAACATTTAGTGGTTGTTTTCAATTAGCAATGATAATGAATGACAGACAAATATTTTAATGTACACTTAACTGAGCCAATTTATTTTTAGCAAGCAATTTATAGCCAGAAATTTATATTTAGTTGAATATAAGTATGATAAGACATGCTATGATACTGGTTCTACATTAAAATCGTTGGCTATTTGTACATAATAAGCGTAAACTTTTGGCAGAATACCTCATAATACTTAATATCGTTATCGTTTCCTGTGGCCAAATATTTAACAAGTAAAAAGTCGAAATTATAGCACACACACGCTAAGAAATTATGCAAAGCTTAAATAAATTTTACATGCTTATACTTCTATTCGATATTCTATGAAGTTTTTCAATACAATAAGACTTGCGTTAGCTTTTCGTGGAACGCACTCTGGGAAAGAATAAATAAATATCATATTATAAAAAAACACTGTCTAGATTAGTAATAGACAGTTGAGGAAGAATGGTGTCCTCCAATCTGACGAGTCGTTATTATGCAATCCAATAAATAAGCACACATCCGTTTTAAGCTGGGGATTGTCGTAATGTTGACATCCCTTGGATATAAATTTAGTGAAATTTTTAACAAGTATGACCATTGCACGTATACAAGGAAATGGAATGATAATTAACATTAGGATATTGGCCACTCTTTTGACCGGTATGCTACATCAAACACCGCGTTGATATGCATTTTCGTTATAAGTTTGCTGACCCATATTGGAAAAACATATGCTCAAATAGAAATTTCTCAGGCATTAGTAAATGTAAGCTAAATGTATTTCCTGCAATGTGGTTCTAAAATATCGGGAAATATTCGACCTTTATGGTTCGGAGCCGGAGGCTCAAGGAAAAGAGCTGCAAAGTACTATTGGAGATCCAAAGATGGTCATACCTTCTGTGGAATAGAATATGTGCAGAAAAAATTGAGTCTTTTTCCTCATTTGGTGAAGTAGATCCTGCAATTTCGGAATTACAAAACAACTCCTTGATCACCAACTTAACTCCCTTTCCAACACCCAAAATAATTTCTCAGCGAAAGAGCCCCTGAAGCCTTTTCAGGTTTAGCTCGGGGTGTCCAGTATTTCTTACAACAGGAAAATAACTAGAAATTTTCTGAGTCGCCTAAGACCTTCAGGAAAGAAGACAGATGAAATTTGCAAAGCTAATGAAACAAGGCTGTTCTATCGAGCTACACCCACTGGCTCTCTGTACTACAATTATGCAGAACATGCTGGTACAAAACAGCGAAGAACACAGTTACTGATTTATGCTGTTCAAATATGACGTGAACTGATAAACACTAGTTTTTCTCTATATTAATGGTATAAATAGGAAATAGAAATTTAGCTAAGCGCAGTTTTTGCTTCTCTCGTATAATTAATACATCAACAAGTTCGTCATAATTACTTTGCTTCCCCACGTTTGTCATAATTACTTTACGAAGTCATTTTTGAACAAGACAGTTATAATATATTTAAGATCCGTAATATATGAATAAAAACAAAGAGTTGTATTGCTCACTTTTTTTAAATTCCAACACCTGAGCGTCATCTTCAGGTACATACAGTATACATTAAGATCCATAAGTCATAACTACAAAAATATTTACGTATTAATTGAAGGAAACATTTCTATCAGCATTTTGTCATTGTGTATTTTAATATAACCTATCCCTTTTACATAACAATGAGTATTAATTCAAAAAAATCCCATTTGTGGGCGTCGCATATTATATAATTCACCCCTACTCATATGATTCATCCACACGCGCGTCAACTCCCAGACAGTAATCACCTGTTGAAGACTTTATTGCCACATGACTTTCATTTCCTTCGGTTCACTAAAAGACCACCATCCCGGTTTCAATTATTAATTATTTCATATGCTTAAAAGGAAATACGTCATTCTTCGGAAATCTTCATTCGGTGAAGTTCATTGCCTTTGTGGTAAATAAATGTCAGATCCCGGCATTGGAGAGAGGTGTAAACCAATTAACACATGTAACGGTATCAATTAAAATTCTAAAATCTCCGCAAAAACTTAAAATAGGAAAATGAGTGGGCCATTAGTAAAAAGCACAATAATATTTTTCATATTTTTGTCCTCAGCAATTTTTCATGTCTCTGAAAATGAAGAATTGATCCAATAAAATGATACTTTAAAGAAGAAAATGTTTGCCAATATCAGTTGCCATATTGTAAACCAGAAGCATTGATCATAGAACACGAAAATTAAAGAAAGATACATATATTTGGTACTGCTCAGACAAGTTCACCTGCGTGATACTAGCGGAAGCCACTGCTCTTTGGTGTTTTCATGGTAACTGCAAAATGTTTCGGATTAAATGTTTGCGTTTCCACAGCTCGGAAACTTAGGAGTTTCGATCACATGTTAACAAAGAAAAAATGCTTAAACACATCACCCCTACCACCTTCTGAAGTATCGAATTTTCTTCGTGAATCATCTACTATAGACGTCATAAAGATGCGCAAACCTCAAACTGAATTTACCAGTAGAACTTATATTTTTCTAGCATAATATTGAAACCGGCTAGGCCACTGAGGAAGGCTATGGAAAAAAGAAGAATAGAAAGGCATTGTAAAGAATCTATTGCCGGTGACGTTACGTCGAGGAATACTTATCATGAGGATAAAAATGCATAGTAATTTTCCGCAAGCATTTATTGCTGCTGACCTGACCAGTTTCGATGCTTCACATCATTAACTAAAGGACCTTTGATTGCAGTGTAAAACGTCGATGCAATAAAAAATGTGGAAAATTAATAAGCATTTTTTTCTCGTGAAAAATTGGCCATTTCTCATTTATTGTGGCTCTAGCAGTCGCGATGGAGCCTCCTTCCGGGTCTGGTGATTTCAGGGCAGGGAAATGAGCGAAGGGTGAGCAGGGGAGCGGGAGTTTCCAACGGCTGGCGGGTGAGTTTGGAATTTCTTGCGATGGAATTGTTCGCTGGGGGCGGGGCAGGGCGAAGTTCGGGGTGTTTTGGGGGAGGGGGGATGATATACGACTCGTTATTTTTGCGAGCCCGGGCTTTGAGGAAGGTGGGGCAGTTTCTGTTCGCGGCGGAGTGATTTCCGCCACGGCTACGGCAGATGAGCCGTTTCGTTTGGTGGGAGGGTGCAATGAATACGGGAGTGGTTCTTCCCACCATTCCTGCACCGAAGAGGGATTTGGCAATTATTTCTGGAGAACCAGAAGTTCTGGCAATTCGTCGATCGGTGCAGTGTCTGCGGAAAAAATGAAATTATTCGAATGCCATTGAAACCAGAGATATGTAGAGCGCCAACAAGCAAATTCAAAAGCAAAGAAGAAGGAATTAGTTATTTCTAAAAGTGGATACTTCACATCGGGCCAAAGCGATGAAGCAAAAGGATATGGAAAATATGCTGTCCACTAGGATGAGCAGCACAATTACGGCGAGACCATAAATGATAATCTCTTAATGAAAAAGAGAGAGAAGTATTAAGCTTGATATGGTGGAATTTCAGCATAATGAAGTTTCATTAACAATTTCCCACTGGATAGATTTATTGTGACCTAGGTTTCGATGTGCTACATCATCATCAGCTACTGACGATGATGTAGTAATTCGAAACCTTGGTCGCAACAAATCTTTATCCAGTGTAAAACTGCAACTCAATCCTCATTCTCTTAATGACCTGATACCATAAACACCCCACCCTTAGAGAAGTATGCATTCTCTGCCTTAGGGACGTCTTATTACTGCATGGCATAGTGGGCCTATTTCGCATAAATATATCGGCTTGAGGAAAGGCAAAATTAACATCTAATTGAAGAGGTTTAGCGATTGTAAACATATCGCGACGCACTTCACGTTTGTACGGGGATTGAAAGTGACTTGAAAGGGTAAAGTAAACGCCACAGTATAGGCAGAGTTTGCTGAGTTCCTCCTCTAGTGTGAGGTTGACGAGGGATAATTTGAGAAGTACGTCAATGACCTTTGGTAGGGAGAGTCAGAGGAGAGGGTAACAATTCCTGCAGCCTCGAAACCCGCCTCGCGAAGGTCTTCAGCAACTTGCACGGCCGGTGAGGCAAGGGGAACGCCCTCTGTGATTAAGGCCTTCCGCTAGCCATTCGGTCAGCGAGTGGCCAGCGGAAGGCTTGCGGGCTTGAGATATTCCTGTTATCATCAGACATTTGCAGGAAAAGAGGAGGCAAGAAATGTTAAAGTTTTCGGTTATGCGGGCGAGGCAAGGAGTTGGCCTAAGCCAGCAGATGCACGGGGTGGACGAAAGCCGGACTTTCGGAAGGTTTGCTCGCTACAAGGGAGTGGGAGAGGGGGAGCACAGAGGATGGCCCGCGTTGTGAAATTTCTCGAATCTTGTGGCGGTGGTTCATTGGTCGGGGGAGGGAGATTACTTAGCTGTTGCAGGGGGCGTTTCTGCGCGGGAATAGGGAAGGCCTCCCTTGGTTGGCGCCGGCGGAGCTGGAGGTGCGGTCGATTCTTGCTGGGCGCAGAGAGGACCCTCGAGAAGACAAGCTAATGCCACAGCGTCACAACTATCTATGTCTATGTCACAACGTATACGCGGGAATTCAAGTTATAATTTGTTATCGAAAGGATGAGGAACCAAAAAACATTTTCGTTTCCAATACAAAGCTTTCAAATGTAATTGGGCGGAGGTTTAAGTGACCTTCGTTATTATGGGCGATTGGTGAAGACCCTCTCAGCGGGTGATGAGCCAAAACAGTAAAACGAAGAGCGTCATGCGAAAACTAAGCTGTGATGCCTGAATTTCTTCAGCCAAGCTAAACAACGTCACATCTTATTAGATAATATCTTTTTTTCTCGAAAATATTTTTTTCTGTTTCCGCAACGCTCGGGAAACAAGTTCCTGGTGAGTGGATGACATATATTCCTTCAGAAGCTCTCGGCGCGCAACATTTTTGTTCATTCCCTTTGTTGTGGCGTGTTTGGAGAGTAAATTGATCTGCTTCAATAGCTTATTTGCTTGTACGCATGGATCCCATAAGTGTCAAGCCATTATGCAATGAATCTTTTGATATTTTCTCTTCATTGGACATTTACGGCAATTTATGGGCAAAACAACTAGGTATGCATTATTATTTTCACAAATATCCAGGTGCAACACTGGTGTTCGTCTTGGGTCGAAATCGCGAAAGACTTGAGACACTCACGGTCGCGTCGGGTCAAAAAGCGAGTATGATTGGTTAGACTGGTGGTCGCGCCGGGACAAAATCTCTTTCCGAAGAAATCGCTAAACCCTATGGAGTAAAACTTTTTGGATCGATAAAGTGACACAAAATAGGAGACTGGACGGAATGACAAAGCAATATGATTACATTCTCCATTGAATATTTTCATCGAAAAACTCGTCGGGTCAATATGACCCCACGCGACCGATTTAGGGTTAAGGAGACTAGGTTTTATGGAAAAGGAACAGTGGTTAGGTCCTCGCATTAAACTGTCAATGAAAAATGTTACCATGCACTAGTTCGGCCACATAGCACTTGAAAATTTCAGACGATGCGAGTTTCTGGGTTACATGAAGGATATAGCTAACGGCATATACGACGCTCGTCCGCGTGCAATGTATAGTGTGTGGTTCGCCAGCATTTAGACTAGTAAAACTTTGCTAGGCGTCCTCAGCATGACGATGGTGCAAATACAGTAAATTATATGGTCCGAAGAAAGTTATCTACATTCATTAATATGGTTATGCAATAAGTATTAGTGAATGAGTGAATGGTTAAGGAGATAACGACATAATTAGCATGTGAACTTTGCTCTTGTGACATTCGTCACTGGACAACTCCGTAAAAAAGCAGTGTGATTCGATAAGAAAGGCTTTTTCGGTTCATTAGAATAAAATAATAGCATTCCGTCACTTTAAAATCTATGTATTACTCGTGTTCCCAAAAACTCACGGATATGATGAATTAATGCAAAACCCTCGGTGATTGCTTCTTCGATTCATCTGTCTGGAATAACTGACACCATTTCGTTCCTAACTTTAGAAATATTCTCATAAACTTTGTCCATGCTTACCTATCAATATCCTCATCAAAATCGATATACTAAACATGTGCATAATAAATAAACGATGGCAGGAAAAATCTGAAATATATTATTCATTGAATGAACCTCGACATTTTTTTCCACAGTTTAAACGGCTGATTTTTCATTAACAAATGTTAACTGAGCCCTTAGAAAATTAACAATTTATTTCGCCTTCTGCAGCAACGGAAAAGTGTTTCAGACCACAAGTATTTATGCAATCTAGGAAACCTCAAATAATGTCTAGCCTCTATTTTCACAAAAATTGAATACAGTAAGAAAATGTCAGTTGTTGCTGACGTAAATAGAAAACAAGCAGTGTACGAAAATCTCAGTTGTTGCTGACGTAAATAGAATACAAACAGTGTAAGAAACCTTTCAGTTTCTGCTTTGTGTGCAAGCATTGCAACAGAATATCACGAAGGAAAATGCAAACAAAATACGAGAAATGTTTGCACGAAACAAGTACACTGGTTTATTCCGCATTATTAGAACCAGAGGTGCTGAATGGGCTACGTACAACGCATTTTCAATGTTTCATGCCTATAAAACCGATTGCAAAATCGCTGACACGCAGTTAAGTCGCAAAAGGCGTCAATAAATTAAGGTAGTTTGAGTGAAAAATCACTTCACCTAGAATTTGATTAATTTGGACTCATTTAAAAGAAAATACTCTCATCTTTCTCATGATATCAAAATATTAACCCCTTGCCGAACTATTTCACGAGCAATTTGCCTCAAAATATAAGCTGTTTTACATGGGATAGATTATGGCTGTCCACTCCTGGGGGAGAATATTTTTTAAAAAATTTGGAACTTCTAGCACCTAGATTGCGTCAAAAAACTAACGGTATATAGTTTGCATGTTTTCTCAACTAAAAATCAAAATTAATCTATTACTCACCGAAGTAATTTTTACAGAATCGCAAAAACACCTGCTGTTTTGAAGGGTTTTCAGCCGTACGGCGAGAAAAAATGAGTCAAGTTAGAGAGTAATGCAGCTTTAATTATTAGATTACTGAGAATTTTGGTATTGCGTAACTATATCTTTGCGAGATTATTACTACAATATTTATTTCAAATTTCTAACATACGCTGAAATCAGAAAGTAAAATTTTAATATGGTCTCCATTATGACTAGGGAACTATCTCGCTCAAACCACCTTAAGTAAGAGAAGCATTAGCACGATACTTGTACACTGGTGTATTCCGCATTATTAGAACCAGAGGAGCGAATGTCCTACGTACTATCACTTTCAAAAGTCGGTCCACACGGTGAGCGCGACCATCTCCGCGTTCTGTTGAAATCGAGCTTCACGTATTGCATACGCGTTCCAAGACTTCTGGGGGTCAATTTTACTGCTACGACAGGCACAACTTGAGTTTGTTTTTTACTCGCTAAGAGACCTCGCGTGCCCTTCTCCCTCCGACAACGAATAGCCAAAACAATCCCAACCCCCACTCCCATAAGAATTCGCCAGCCGAAGAACCCGTGAAGTGTTTTCGGCTGGGACTTATCGGTATTTCTTGTGGGAGGAAGAAGGCAATCATTCCCCGTACTCTCCTTATGACATCGTCGTCGTCGTGGCAAGAATCATTAGTCCTGCACAAAGGGGACAGATAGTAGCCTCGTTTGCATGCAGGGAAACTAGTAATTAATAAAGTTATAGTAAATACGTTGCCAAAATCCACTGTTGCAAAATCAGCTCGGAAACCTTTCCCGAAAATGATAAAAGAAAGATAATGTTAAGAGATCAGAATTTTTATTTCACGCGTAATAAAAATAGCTGAGATACCTGTTAAAATGAAATCGGGAAAAGGGCGGAAGACTTCCTCGGTGAAGACCAGAATGGGTTAAGGAAAGAGAGCGGGACGCGAAACGCATTTCTGGTGATTAATATTCTAACATTTATTTATAGATAATAGCCACTATGTCTCTATTTGCTTCTTAGACCGCTGAAAGACTTTTGACAGAGTACATTGGACGAGAATAATAAATATTACTGCAGAAATAGGGAGTACACTGGAAGTTTAGGCGCATAATTATAAAACCTCACGGGGATGAAGCGGTATACGGGTAACGAATGACGAATCGGAATGGGTATATGTTGGAAGAGGATTCAGGCCGGGTCATTTCTTATTACCATTGATTTTCCATTGTTCGTTGACAATTTGGTAATAAATGTATGGAAAGGGATATAATTGCGAAGGAAAGTAGCAGGTAACTGTTAATTTTGGTAGATTTGCAGATGGCCAAGATTTATTTAGCCAGTCAGCCACGGGACTCGATGTCTATTTCGCAGGTAAAAAGGTGCGTGATAGGTGGAATGTGAATTAATCATATAAAGCGCAGGTAATGAAGTTTATAAAGTAGTAATAGTAACAAATGAAGGAAAATGAGGAAAATTCTGAGCTGGGGAAACAGGTTACCTTTCCGGGAAGTATAACTACGTCCCATCGTTTCAGGCTCAACTAGGTGGAAGTTGAATTTCGTAAATGAAATACTAACTTTGTTTCCTTCCACAGATTTATTTTCTTGGTACAACATGTTTCGACACATCGGTGTCATCATCAGGTACCTGATAATAACACCGATGTGTCGAAACGTGTTGTACCAAGAAAATAAATCTGTGGAAGGAAACAAAGTTAGTATTTCATTTACGTATATAACTACGTCATTCAGTAAAGGATAAATTAATGTATGAAGATTGGTGTTACAGAGGATTTAAAGAGTTGTGTTTGAATAGAAATTTCGCTGTTTTCAAGTAGGATGGAGAGAAAAATAAACGAAAAATCGAAAGGAGATATACGAGAGACTTAGCACAAATAAAACGTGGTGTTGCCTAAGGTGCTATAGATGGGGTATGACTCAACGACGGGAAAGGGGATATTACGGCAAAGATCTATATTAGTGAAACACAAGTGATGATGATAACTGTGCAACTCTATCTCCATAATTGCAAAGTAAAATTAAAACGATATTGCACAGTAAATTAAAACGAGACCTTTGAGTAAAGTTTAAGAACAAAACAATTGATATAGCCTTCAAGCTTATATCATTAATTAGTTTAACGGAACGAAAATTTAGAGGTTTTGGAAAGCCCCCAGCTCACTGATACGACGATTTTCCATTTTTTAACTGTAGCAAAATCTATTGCTTGGATACGCAGACCGTTGAGAATTTCATAAACACCTAAAAGGGAAAAATCGACGCTGAGTATTCACCTGGGATGAGTAACTGATTGGAGTCCGATCATTCTCTTGCAATCGGGAGTTGATATTTATTCACTCCGAATTTCCCTCAAGATAATGATTAGTGATCGGTCACTACTTAATTAATTTTTGAAAATAATCTGGGCATAATGAAAGGAAACAATCCAAGCCTGGAAACGTTAACTCTAAGCCTATTATTTGTGCCACGAAAATATCACAACATTTTTGTGGCCGCAGTCAAGTGCACTGAATTTGGCATAGAGCTTTTAAGTACTCTCACAATGAGGCACACAATGTTTTTCACAGTATGGCATTACTTTTACGAGAATGTATTTAAACTGAGTTTATTAATTGATTGCCTTGCGATTGGATATATTGATTTATCAAACCAATCTATTTATGCTAAAGGATTGACAGATTTAAACAGTTTAGAGTCCCTGATATCTCCTCAGCAGCTCATTTTTCGTCGGTGCGCGTGAAAGTGTAGGTTTTACGCTGTGCAGTGAAACAATCTCGTCCAAAGGAGCATAAAAATAGCTACCTAATTAAAATTACGTCGTGCGTTTGATACCTTGGATTTCACAAAAAATTCTTTAGCTAGCATCCCCCATTGCGTGGCTGATAGATTCCATAGTCAGAGAGGCCAGTGGAGTTTTACGACATCTCCAAAATATATTGCCACCATAGGGAACATAGCTATTAGAAATTAGAGGTTCGTTCAGGAACGGAGAGCTGAGTGATGGATATACTTGCAGTGAATGAATCTTTTTGTTTTGTATTAACTTCCTAAACACAGTCGCAGCGCATTTAACAGACAATAAAAACAATGTATGACGAATTACAGACTATAGAGCAAAATTAACATTGAAACATGCCTTCGGTGTAACCCCGCTCGAAGCTGATTTCTAAATACGCAAAGCGAAGTCATCTTTCTCTCTTGTACTCATTACTCATTACTCTTTCATCCAACACATATCATTACTGAAAATTATACTTTACGATATTACCTAAAAAAAGGATAAACCCCTAATTAGGATAAAATTAATGCAAAACTATGGCAAATGAAGCTACAAAAAGTGGATTGTAATTTATCAGAAATGAATGCGGTCATTTTTGAATGAGTTTTCCTTCAGTGGAGATGTAACTTAATTGATTTCTCGCTCTCAGAGAAGACATGCACTCCATTTAAAAATGCCTACGATGAAAAACTGGTCATATATAAAAGATAAGATTTTCAAATAAGCAACATGAAAAATTTTCTCGTTATTTAGAATAGATTCGAACGAAATAGAAGTTTTGGTTTAAACTTAAGTTGGCGTTCATTTTGCAGCGAAAATTATTGGGAATGAGCCAAAATTTGATAAGGTTAGGAAGAAAAGTGTACTAGATAATTTGGGATAGTCATTTTCAGTATATTACCTATGGAAACAGAAATCTAAAACAAAATGTTCATTCATCAGAGAACAACTTTAATATTTTGTAATATCGCCATTATTTTCAGTTGCAGATCGTAATCGTGACTGCATAGACCCAACCAAATGTTCTATTACACGGGGACGTTGGCTTAAAGAATTCCAAACATCCCGTATGTAGACTTATAAAGTTTTACTCGGTTCTTTCTCCGTCGTAATGCCACTCATTCATTCCCCTACGCATTCTCAATAGGAGAAAGGTCCGGGGAGTTAGCTGTCCAGGGTAAAACGCAAAGTCGAGAATTATCCTAAAAAAATTGCTTTGTGGTGGTCGGTTCGCCGATCTATTTCCTCGGTTTGTCAAGAATACAATTAAGCCCGCTACTCGTAAGAGTGAAAACACCTAACGCCTTTCCCTTTTGCATTCTCCGCCTACCACTTGGAGTCGGGGGAGTTGGCTGGTCAGCAATAGCGGGAGAAGGTCATACGAGGGTCTCCATAGTTGAGTGGAAATGAGTCAAGTTGGCCCTTAGTAGTCGCTGAATGCATAGGCAATACCCGAAGTTCGAATTCAGCGAAATGCGAAGTTGGCCGTGCTCACTGCGTGGAACGACTTTTAAAGTGATAGTACAAGTAAGGCATTTTCAGAAATTTTCCATGCCATGAAAACCGATTACAAAATCGCTGACACGCAGCTAAGTCGCAAAAGCGTCAAGAAATTAAGTCTAAACGCAATTCCACAACCGCAGCCAAGTACGGTTGGTATGGCAATGTTTGCCGAGACCATGAATATACATATGGATCCTAAACTTGCCCCCAGCAGGTGTTGCCAAACATTCCGCAAGCACCGAACAATCAGAACCAAGCAGATTGTAGTGCCGTCACTCTAGAGAAGGTGGTTCTAATAAGGAAATGCCGCGATTCAAATGGAGATATCTTTATATATATAAAAGTCAATGTATGTATGTATGTATGTATGTATGTATGTATGTATGTTCCACATCTCCTCCTAAACCACAGGACCGATTTTGATGAAATTTGGAACACATGTTTGTTACTGGTAGACAACAAACACTGTAGGGTTCAATTAACCAAAACCCTATTTTTTCAGGGTTAAGGGTGTGATCCTTACTAATATGTATAAACATGTAATGGTCTCTTTCTGTCTGTTGCTCCATCACGCAAAAACTACTGGACCGATTGAGCTGAAATTTGGCATGTAGATAGAATAAATATCTGGTTGTATCATATTCTATATTAAAAAGCCCTAAGGGCCCCCAAAGGCCCCCGAAGGTCCCCCGTGGTGGTCCATGCTAAGCATTGTGTTCGGTGAAGTGGTTTCATTTTTTGCTTTTTAAAAGTACATTCACTCAAGATATAGGGCTGGAATTTTTTTTATCGGATGGCTGAATGAATATAATTTCTAATTTTATCAATCGATTTTCTTCTACGCTCCGTATTTTTCTGAAATTCATGTTTTCAGTTGAAAAATCTCACATATTCCCTGAAATCAACAATAACATATTTCCTTGACAACCAGAGATTTGATTTTCATAGAATATTCACGCCTCTAGCATTTAAATATCACGCTTTCCTTCAGGCCCATGATAGTACGTAGAAGCAAAATCCGTATAAGAAGAGCCCAGAGTCCCAAGGGCCCCCTGATAAATTGCTTCGGGGGGTAATCGATAAAGTCAATGCATATTTAACAAGTATACTCTTCAACGTCTATTCTCAAAGTAGCTCTCAAAGGGGCACTGCATGCATATGAGAGAACACTTACGTAGTAAACGTTACACATAAAGGAATTAATAGAATACACAATTAAATATGCAAGAATATTTACGTGCAGTGAATATCAATGGTAATAATGCCTCTGTTGCTACAACAAACACGGCGTTGTTTATTTTCGTTTAATACTCACATGTATTACACGTAGTGAAACCGTATGCCTCTCATTATGATTGCGAACTGTTTTTTAGACCAATTCCTACATCATTAACGTCACGAGTTATTCGTATGTTTAAAAGTGTTAGAGTGCAGTTAACTTAGATACATTCACTTAATCATCGAGATAAACAAGATAGGTTACGAACTCCTAGAATGACCACGCATACAGTTTTTCTTCAGGCTTTTCGGTTTTCTAATAAAATAAGTTTCACGTTTTTCACACCCGTTGAATTTCAACGGGTACCTTCCGCTCGTTGTAAATAAAGGTACCGGAATTGGCCTCCCTATTAACACCGGTCATTTTTGACACACACAAGCGAACCATGCCGAATGAAATGCCGCGATTCAAATGGAGATATTGTAAATAAAGGTACCGGAATTGGCCTCCCTATTAACACCGGTCATTTTTGACACACACAAGCGAACCATGCCGAAGGAAATGCCGCGATTCAAATGGAGATATTGTAAATAAGGTACCGGAATTGGCCTCCCTATTAACACCGGTCATTTTTGACACACACAAGCGAACCATGCCGAAGGAAATGCCGCGATTCAAATGGAGATATTGCAAATAAAGGTACCGGAATTGGCCTCCCTATTAACACCGGTCATTTTTGACACACACAAGCGAACCATGCCGAAGGAAATGCCGCGATTCAAATGGAGATATTGTAAATAAAGGTACCGGAATTGGCCTCCCTATTAACACCGGTCATTTTTGACACACACAAGCGAACCATGCCGAAGGAAAGGCCGTGATTCAAATGGAGATACTGGAAATAAAGGTACCGGAACTGGCCTTCCTATTAAACCAGCCATTTTTGACACACAGAATCGGAACCATGCCGACTGCAGCGCGACCTATCATTTGCGTAAGCTAGGCAACACTGCTGCCCATGGTGCCGAAAATTTAGATCCATATGTATATTCATGGCCGAGACGTCGCCGAGCTTCCGAGAGCTTGCAATGACCACCACTCTTAACGCCTAGATGCCCGAGTGCTACGGTTGAATGTAGTCCTCTTCTCGTCCCAGCAGAATGGTTCACAAATATCCAAGGACAGGATTGCACATTCGTTGCTTAT
Organism: Pyrrhosoma nymphula; assembly: GCA_963573305.1. Lineage (NCBI taxonomy): Eukaryota > Metazoa > Arthropoda > Insecta > Odonata > Coenagrionidae > Pyrrhosoma > Pyrrhosoma nymphula. The sequence goes on along the minus strand of OY754332.1, from coordinate 75,586,973 downwards.
GCCGGCTATTGCTTTTCATTCGGCTGAAGTTCAAGGACAAGTAGCGCGACTTATCTCAACTGAAATGATACACGCAGAGTATGTGTCCATTCAATTGAGGTCACGTTTCCGTGAAACTGTGTGTGGTATTTGGATACGAGGACACGGGCGCCAAAGTTTACATTTCCGCTGACTTCACGTACTTTAAACTTTAGTTATAATTTAATTCCCCACGGTAATCAATAATAATTGCAAAATACACCTCATAGTAATTCATTAAAATATCTATTGCAATTTCAAACGCTTTTCAGTTTAATCAAAGGGGACATTTACTGACATTAGTCGTTTTAACGCTTCTTGTGACATACATAAATAAACTATCAACTTTCTTAGTTAGAGGTTTTTGTTCTCGTTGAATCCACGTAACTACATTAAATTTTATGTCCAGTCTGCAGAAAAATTTACGACATTCCTACAATTAAGACAGCATTTGTACGAAAAACATTATTAGAATTATTTGTAAAAAAGTTTCAATTTTCCCGCACTAAAAAAGCAAATAATTCTGCATCCAGAATTAAAAAGAATTATTCACCTCTATCATCTACAAACTAATAATTACTCGTGATGTGGATTATATTGGGAGGTGACCGACACCTGAGGTCATCTGCGCCACTTCGGACAGCAGGTGGGTAGATAGTGGGGCAGGAAGTGACTATTTGGGGAAAAGAGGAAGGGTGGAGAGAAACCCAGCATCGGCGTTAGCCTACTACTGACGAAAGGCGCCAAGGGGACCGCAGTTTTAAGTTCCGGCGGAAGAAGTACTGCACTTGAAGTGCTCTCCAGGCAGTACTCAAGTAGGGATCGGCCGACCACTGAAACATATCCGCCCAGGACCTCTGAATGGGAGGGCAGCCACCATACCAACCCGTGACTCTTCATTTCTCGTACCAATCCTTCTGCTTATTGAGGCCAAAGAGCCAGTTGCCATGGACAAAGGTTTATCCTACATAAATGAGTAGTGTTGCATCGTTGAAATGTGTTACGCTCTTTCAAACTTTTGCATAAAAGAGAAAAGAAACGACCCAAATTTTTAGATGCGTTACCAATGTATAGATTAACTTCAGGTTCACAGCATGGGGATGATGCTTGAGCAATGAAACCTAAGTCATCTTTCTTTCCCCAGTTTGGATTCTGTAAATCGATTGCTAAAGTCGTGGCTTTGTCACCAAAACTTTATACAGAATACTGGGAATTTTAAGCCTGAATCTCTATTATAGTGTCAAATGGAGGTCGCGATGCACTCTTTTGCTGAACATCGATCGCAAATCCCGCATCACAAACAAATAATGACCATTTCTGCCTTACCAAACCGCATTTATTTACCGATTATTATTGAAAGCTTGCTTGCAGTATTAGCTTTCCGTGCCAAATTTATCATTCCTATTTAAGCCGATTTACATTGAAAACTAAATATGAGCTTCCGATCAACAGAAAGCACGATAGCGGTAAATCTTTCTTTGCATATTTGCAAAACAATGGGCAATGAAATTTCTCGTACTTTTACAAATCTAATACGGGAAATGAGGAAGGCAGTCAGGAATTATATTTTCAAAAACAACACAGGTCTATGGAGAAAATATATAAATGGGAAGAAGTGCACTATTGGGAGGAGCCATAAAATATTAATACATCAATCAAAATGGTAACGATCCAAACAGAAATTATACTTTCATAAATGAAAATCTGAACCTATGTCACGATGAGTTCAAGAACAGATGTGATGCGACGACGGTGCCCTTTGGCTACGCTGCATCAGGCTTGTCTTTCACGTCGTTCGCGTAGCTGAGTAAGGAGTACAAGAGAACAACTTCATCAGCAGAAACTTCTAATAGAATGCTTTTATAAGCTTCTTTTTACATTTGTAATCAACCTAACAATTACTGCGCTGAATTAACGAGTGCGAGATTAATTTTTTGTACGAAGTGATATGCAAAAACTTATTAACCACATGACATACAATAAGTACATAAAAGTATTACTAGCTGATTTATATTGCTCATATTATATTATTTTGATACAGAAATTGTTCGTTTCTATATTAAAAATATTTTTGCAAATCTTTGGCATTGTTTTTCCTAATTAAGCAAATGATATCATTCACTATTAGAGATGAAGTGCATGCTTGTTTCATCCTAGGTTAAAAATGTTAAGACCATAATTATATACATTCAAACGCATGAAGAAAGAGTGCATACATTGCTTTCAATTAGGAAATTTAAGCAATGAGAAATGGATAAGTACGACTGTGAAACATGAGTAATGACTGTGGAAATGAGGAAAGCAATATCATAGGCGCATATTTTCGCACAAGCTATCAACAGTAAATAATGCACAGTGTAAGTCTCAGCGCATTTCTAAGCCACTTGTTGAACGAAGACAAAAAAAAACAAAAAATGAAATATCTTAGGAAAAGCATTAACACGGACAGATGCCTGATGTTAAGAATAAGTTCTGAAAATGTTAATGTTCTAAGCGACTTCATAATGCGATAATTTGTCAAGTAATTTAAATTTCGATTAGTCCAACTCTCATTTTCGAGCAATCTTTATGGTTGTTCGATACTGAAACAATAGTAAACAAAATTAGTAAAATAGCGCCAACACTAAAATGTACGAAAATAACAATAGAGAAATTAATCCGCCATGGCCAAGAATCAAACCCTCTGTACTGTGCCGATTGATTGAACCAGATAAGCTAGTTCAATCCCGGCGATTTATTGTGGGTGTGGCGTTAAAGGTAATACCGCGGCTAGTTCGCGATATCCTCAACATTCGTCATCATTTAAATAATAGCAGAAGATAAATATCATAATATAATTAACACGAATACGGTTAAATGACATTTGATGACTTTTCATAAATTTCAGCCATGAAACAAGGAATGTCTTATGTTTCCAAGTCATGAATTTGACTAATCCCCGAAACGCTAACAGAAATTTAGGGAGCCTGTAAGGCAGGTTATACATGCTCCGCAGTGGCGGATACATATGGGGGGCGCGGGGGGCGCGCGCCCCCCCCTTGCGGGGCCGCCCGCATTGCCGCCCGCGCCGCCCCCGCCAGTCAGCCCGCACGCTATTCGTTCGTGTCTTTCGTCAGTCGACTCTGAGTCGAGTCATCGAGTAGTTGTACTTTCTTATGTAGCACGCGCGCGCGTCCGCGTCATCGTATTTTATACGTTTCTGTCTGGCACATAGATAGCTAACTTACGAGAAAAGTCGCGGCCATTCTAGCGATCTCGATACGTTATTCTGTCTGGCATTTGTTCGAAAAAAGTCGCGAATATTCTACTGTTTGTATTTGTTCACACTCCTTAAAAGTCTGGCAGCGAACATTCTGGCACCGAATGTTCTCGAAACAACCGAGCTACATATATAAGGGAAGCAGAGTCGCTGCCAGGCAGTCAGTTTGAAAGCTACAATCGTCGCGAAAACTTGCGCCCCCCCCTTGAGTTTTTTCTGTATCCGCCACTGATGCTCCGTAACTACCTTAAAGGAGATTCCAAAGCGAAAGCGAGAATAAAATAATACTAGATTTGACCTTATCGTTTGTAATGCTTAAAACATTCTTTTTCCACTTATGACACTCCTTAACCTTTAAACATTAAACTTTAGGTAAGAAATATGCAGATTATTCGACTAATATATTTTTAATGAGCATTTTTTCCAGCTATAGGAGCCAACTACAGCGCCATTTTCATAAAACTACGGCATTTTGGCATATATTACAGTAATTAGCTGAAAACTCGACAAATACAATGGAAGTTACTACATTTGACTAACATTCAATTCACCGAAATAATTCGCTACTTATTAAGTTTAAATTACATAGAAAAATACTATTTTTCCCTTGTACTCAACTACATATTTCAGACTTCACTCCGTAGAAGTTGAACATATCCAAATCATTAAAAAGCACGAAGTACTCGGAAGGAATCCTGATAAGGATTGTTGTTTCTTGCATATTTTCCCCTGTCCATCTCACGTCTGAGTCATTAAATATTCTTTTCAGAGAATACACCAAATTCAAACAGAAGTACGGCATACCATATCAAATGAGCTTTCCAGAATTCTTAAGGAGAAGAAATGAACGCAAGGTTAGTTTCCATTGGAATAAATTATCCAGTCACATGCGTTTCAAAAAAGTAAACCCTGACTTTGGTTCGAGAAACGATAACTAATCGCAGACAGATCCAAAATATTGACCGCTTACCAACACCAATCCCTTCCACTCAGTGTCCCTCCTTCCCCAACAACTCTTTCACTTTCCCACTGAAACACTATTGTGATATTTTCACTCAACCCCCACCCCCATGGATCGTTTAATGCATAGTAAGGTAGTTAATTGCTTAGTAATACTAAGCAATTTACCATCTTCATACCCGACGATGCCGTATCACGGTGAAACGCACCGTACCAATAAAATTTCTGCGGAAAAAAACACTTGTGCCTTGAATAAAAATGTACGTGTATGTACTTTTTTCCCCATGCTCCATGCATTCTCGCATTTAATGCCATGCAATTTCAAGTTCAATTTGCGGAGAAAACAGCGTGGAAAGAGAATTTTGTAGTTCATATTATACGTGAGTATACGTATTTCTATTGGTGTCAGAAAATGAATTTAATAACAATTTAACTGTCTAAATATTTTTCGCCCTCGTTCAGAGAAAACTCAACAATGAAATTTCAACTTTTTGAAATCCGTGAATGAGATAGAAAAATTTCGCCCAGGAGCTTGCAGTGATAACGTGAGACGTAACGTGAGTCGACCAGCAACAATCGCTTTCTCTGACCGACTCATAAATTTCGCGAAGCATGAGTTTCGGCCTAATCGTGAGCATGGGCGGCGTAGGTATTCCGCGCAAACCCCATTGAATATATTGAAAGCCCTAACACAGGAGCGAGAAAGAGTCTCCACTTGACCCTGGTAGTCTGGCGCACACACTTATCCACATAACTCCCTTAGCACGGCACCTTTTCACCCCCCACAATAAAGGTTTATTGCACTGCATGTCCACGAGCGGCGTGGCCGAGCTTGTCCACAGATGCCTGTACATACAGAGAAAACCGAAAATAGCTTGGTGGAAAATTCGTGGTACCCTGGAAGAAACTCCAAAAGAAAATACGTAGGTTATAACATAAATCGATCAAAATTCCGGTCCCATATTTATATTAGTAGGAGCTTTGAATGCCCAGACCAGTGAAAAGGTTCTGGTAAATTCTTCTCGGGTTTCCCTCCGGATTAATGTCTCCATGATGGCCGACGTTTCGACAGGAGACTTTCATGTCATCCTCAGGGCTGTTGATGATGTTGTTGATGGCTCATCAACAGCCCTGAGGTGGGAGACCCGAGCAGAATTAACTTGAATCATTCACCGGGAAAGCCTAGTCTTTCATCAGTGAAAAGGTGTCAACGCAAAAGCTACATTCTTCTTCTGAAGACTTCTAACATGACTGATAAGATAGTTCCGCAAAAGTGGCTTTACTTAATTGAAAACATGTTAGACCAGCCGAAGCTCATGATTTTACGCGTAGATGGATCAGAAATCTCCATAACCCGGCATCGAGTCATCAGTCATTTCGACAGAAACCTCTCCCCGTGTGTTTCAAATCCTCAAAAGACGACGAGTGAATAATATAAACGAGGCATGAGCCTTAGTGCGTAATTCCATTCGACCAAATGATTATCGACGAAAGAATTATCACTCGACGGTTCCCGGCAAACAGTCTCGGTAAGGCCCTGGCGCCTGGAACCTAGGATCGATTGAATTGCCGCTCACCCCGGAGAACAGCGTCCACTTGCCACGAGTCGCCCACCCTTTGGCTTAGGGGCAATGCGTCGTCCCCGGGCCGGGTCTCCCTGCGCTCCATATGGTACTATATTTGTATGACTACATCGAGTCATACCGCCCACATTACAGTTAAACACACAAGAAATTACCCCATCTTCAATACTTTTTTCTGCACACGTAATTAAATACTGTACAGGAACTAATAGGTAAACACTGGTAGTGAGATACTTACCTTCAAACAGAGTATTTGAGGTTTAAAACGTAGGTACGTAACTTGCAAGACACGTGCTGCATAAACACGAACACCCACAGAACTAAACGTATCAGCCTATTTTCAATCTTATATGAAGTTCAGGAAACGCAGTTATTGATTTATTTACGTCTCGTTGCTTTTTTTCATGTATATTACCTATATACCAACTTTATAACTTGATATTATTTTAAATTTCCGCTGCCCTTAGGCTAGAATAAGAAATATTATAATACGCGCACATTTATGGAGAGCCATTTTATTCTACCTCCACCGTGTGCCCGAATAGTTATCGTTCAAGTTTCTATTCTCATGAATGCATGCATTAGTAACGAGTACGAATTTTTTCATAAAATCGCTTATATAATCCTCTGCATGAAAAGTCTGCTTACAGAATGAAGCAACCCTTCATCTTCCGCAAGACATTATCCAGATTTATAACGGCTCGTACGCTTACGCAAATTGAATAGGCAAAGATAAAAAAGAAAAATGCTGGAACCAAATTCCGTAATCATTTTGGAACTTCGTGAGCACAAATGCCAACTTTCAGGAGCCAACTGTCACTATTCCCACAATTTCATTTTAAATAGAGCTCGTCATAGATACTGCGACGAGGAAAATCGTGAGGTAGATTCTAATTTTTTATTTAAAATACTTTAATATTCACATTTCCGAGAAACGTGCATTCTCTCGAGTTCCGCCGCGACGCCGTCACTCCCGAGCGGGCCACCCACCGCCGCGCCCCCCATCGCTCACCGCAACCCCCATCACCCACAGCAACCCCCATCACCCACAGCAACCCCCACCACCCACAGAAACCCCCACCACCCACAGCAACCCCCACCACCCACCCCCTCCGCCCACCTCCTCCGCCCACCCACCACCTCGAACGCACAGGCGGGGGAACATATTACACAATCACCCACAACCAACTCACAAGAGCAAAGCACAATTCGCTCAACAGAATAAGAATACGAGCTGCTCGTGCAATAGATTTGTACTGTTCGGTTACATCTACGACCCTTCGCACCGCATCTCACCCTCATTCAACTCCCTTGTTATTAGGACATAATTGCACAATTGCTTGCCGAATACTTTTCTAGATGTAATCAATAGGCAAATCACTGCGACCACGTCTCCTGTGCTCCAACGTGGACTGGAGACGAGGACATCTAGTGACTATAAAACTCCGTTGAAGTTTGCCTACTTATAAGATTGCTACGTGGTGTAACTGATAACACAGAGCTACGATTGGGAGATCCGTGTTCGAATCCCGGTCACTGGTATTGCTGATATTGTCACCATATGTCGTACACCCACTGTCGCTTCCTATGGATCAGCCTGCCACCCTCTCCCCCCTAATCACGGGTAGAACTCACGGAAAGCACCTTCCAGATATAAAGGATTTGACACCTTCCAGATATGACATAATCCACGAGTGGACATCGAGAGGGTTTAACAACGCAGCTTAAGTTACCGGCGCACCGCAGTCTTAAGTTAATTCTCCACGCACACTCAAAAGCCACGTCAATGACGCAATATCCCAGGATCCAGCCATTACTTTTTTCCCGGAACAGTAATTAATTGTAATTGTGGCCGCGCTGAGGCAGCAGCAATCCACTCGGCCGTAAGACCGTATAATGTTCTCCTCTCGGACACCGCACTGATCTACCCCCTGCACCCCCACCACCCACCCCTTTCCCTCCCCCTAGGGGCACCCCAGTTACATAACGCTCATTTTTCAGTGCCCTTCGTTTCTCCTCAACCAAGATATGAGTTATAAAAGACATCTCATCATCTTGCTCAACTTCGGTGTGAGAATGCGTCATCGTCCATAGCAGTCAAGCCGTCCGCAAGTATTTGGAAATTGATACCTGATCTCCACACGCATAACTGTTATATAACAAAGGCCACAATCGGTGCAATGAAAACACTCGATCACGTGTGGGGTCATGAGGATCCTTCGCGGAGATGATTTGAATATGCATGCACGCGAACGCCACCGTTCCCTGTGCCATTCAATGCCTTCTTCCGAGCGAATAGCGCACGTAAAAACGGACGACTAAAATTGTTCTAAAACAGCTCCGCTGCAAAACAGAGAAACGCTGATTTTATTTTCACTGAAATAAAAATGGGTGCTCCCATTTTATGAATATTTTGTCACAAAGAGCTTCGGCAGCATGAAATACTGAATATTGAGGTGTGTATGAACTCCGGATGTGCCGTCTAGGAGACAATTAAGCATCGTTCCCAGAGGGCTGTAAAAAATTGATTCTAAAACATGAACACAATAGAAGAGTTCATTCATCTCTTTTAAATTAAATCAGCACTTTAACTCCAGATGACGGCATATTTAACAGAGAAACAAGTGATAATAATCAGAAAACTAAATAACAATATCACGCAGCGTCCAAACACAATTATTTTACCCCTAGCACGCGGAGACCGCGTACCTAGATCCTCTTACGGGAACGAATAGTTTTTGGTATGACGCAGGACTTTCAGTGCGTCTCAACCCTTCTTGCGGTTTCAGTGAAGAGGCAATTTTAGTTTCGCAAGAAAATAATTCTTTCAGCGGTATTAGACATTATTAGCAAACTTTTACAACAATCTGTGCAACTCAGGGTTTTCCATGCCTAAAAGAAAATATAATGCAGCGAAAAAGGAGGACTCCACTTTAAAGATAGAATTAACTATTCCTTTAAATCACTATGAACCTCTCCGTGGGGGAAAACCAAAATATTGATCGGTCGCAATATTTTCATCAAATCCCAAACGAATGCCTGGTATTGCCTCAACATATTTTGCCGATTCCACTCAAAGTTTAAGACAGCTTGTAGATTTCTTCGTCAAGGTTGCACGGGACATTATTTTATCTTAAATGTACGCATCTAGTGAACCTTGCTGGAGGATTTTGGAGAGATACAATGGTCATGAGTTTGGAAGGATTTCATTTATCGAAGATAAAATCGAGAGCTGTGTACGTTTAAAATGGAACTACGGCGAAGCAAAAATTATTAGCTGATATTTGATACATATGAGCCAGCACAGGAGGTAATCTACTTCGTGCGAAGACCATACGCTGAGATTGACGCAAAATAGTTTTGCGGTATTCCGTCCTGCAGTGATTTCTTGAGGGTATAAATATAAGTCTGGCTAAATGGAAGCATATTCATAACCAAAATCAGCTGTCGTCAATCCGAAGATTGGTTTGCTGCAGCTCTCCACTCCATTCTCCCCTTGGCGATCATTTTCGTTCCTTCATAATTCTTCACTTTAACGTGCCTCATAATTTTCTTCATATGCTCCATCCTTCGAAAAATACATAGCTAGCCTAAATTGCAGCTCGATGAACAATCACTTTATATTTCACTACACATAGTTTTTCTTGGTTTACTACGCATAATAACATGCATATATGTTTTTCTTGCGGTTGCTAAGTACCGTAACAGGGAAGAATTTACTGCAGTTAATTATCGATTGTTTATAAACATGGCGACTGCTTGCCCCTACTCAAGGCTGTAAAATAAAGTTTACTGTCTACAGGTTTATCAAGAATTTCTTCTTATACAATTTGCACGCGTGCCGGAGTGCTCATACCTACGATACTGACCAGAGATAGCTTAAATAATCCGAATCTTTGAGACTTGAATTCAAGTGACGGGCCGACTATGCATGTGCCTCCACGGCGAGACGTCATCGAGTCTAGCAGTGCTCGGCCTCAGTTTCTCAATAACTCCGCGAGAGTGCGGGCTCTCCGCCAGTTGCTCCGAAGGAAAGGTAACAGAGACAGTGACTCATAACCGGCCAACCGATTATAGCCGAATGCGGGAGGCCGTTTTGTGGGGCTCTAATTACGAGGAAAATCGCCTAACTCTCAGCGTGCTGGGAAGCCTTGCGGGGGCTATTGAGACGGGTATAAAACACTTTGGCGAGGCCACTTTGGTGCAGCTTTAATAAACTTCACGGCGCAATACACTATACTGCATAATGTAGCTCAAGAAATGCTAATATAATTCATGCCAACGGAGATAAAATAATGGCATATTAAATTGCATCATACCTGGAGAAAAATACACGATTGAATCGCTAGCAGAGCACACAACTGAGAGAGCTAAGCTGTCAAACTGCTTGTGATTTCTAGGTCGGGTTAAAATACAACCACCCTTCTTATTAAGTATCGTAGCTACCCTATTTAGTCATCTAGATCACCAAGATGGTGAATCTTACGATTTATTACAGAAAAATCAGAAATCTAAATACTTACGAAACGAAGGACCACCGGAAACGCGATCACGAAGGGTTGAGGTCATTTATATAATTTCAAAATGTGATAATGAAACCAAACTTTCCTGCTTATTTTGATGAAAATAGGAAAGTTCGCCGCACTTCAATCCGCTCAATCAATACTTTCACTGCCTGCCATTAACCTGTAAGAGCTAAGTCCTTTGAGTTACGGGGTGACTCTCACGAAGCTAGTGGCACATTCATGACTAGAAAGTTGGTAAGTATTCCCCGGAATCACCTATTCTTTTGTTGATTATTGCTCATTTTAATCTTAAAATCATATATAAATACTAATATATTACAGCAAATATAACTGAAAAAACTCTCGTGGGAAGACAAACGATCAGTGGCAAGATACAGGCGCATTGAATTTGAACTCGTAACTGCTTGACAACTCGACATACATACATACTTTCATCAGTACTTCCTAGCTGATGGAGCTGGTTACGTACTTAGTTGGCTAGAGGGAGGCCTAGGGTGCCAAGACAATAGGAATTTTTACTATCAAAATTCCAAATGCTATTTGAATTTATGAATTAATGTTTTACTAAATTTTTCGCTACTCATGGGGTTATTGTTGTCCTTGCTGTGGAAAACATACAATTTTGCGGTGTGATTAATACAACGCTGCATATAAATCAGTGGTTGTTGGAGTGTTGCTGAACATAGCAGAAAAATCTCAAAACTGTTTCTAAGCTGGAGAGTAGCTTGTATCAGACCCAAACATTAAAGCGGCTGAAAGTAGGAGCCGAGTAACTACTGGCCTCTCTCTCTTTCACATTCACACATCTCGTGAAAGATATTTGTACATATGATTGTCCGTCGAATCATGGGGTATATAGATAGGAAGGAATTGTTCATTAACAGCTAGTTTGGATTTTGGAATGGTAGATCTTGCGAGACTAAACTGGCTCTCTTCGTTCATGACATTTTACTCTACGTTGAAAATATTGTTCAACTCAATATTTCTTGATTTAAATAAGACTAGCATTAGGCAAGGTTCCCCAGAGTAAATTGCTCCTTAAGCTTGGAAACCTTTGGAATAGTTAAAAATATCATATTCTGGATAAACCAGTTCTTTAAGGATCGTAAAGAACAGGTGAAGCCAGGATTTATTAAAAGAATACCTACCAGAGAAATGTAATGAGAATGTCAAAGAACACTTATTTTTCACTAGCTTGTCCCAACCTAGAGCACGCTGTTAGCAATTGGGATCCTAATGAAGCAGCCACGCTATCGGAATTAAAACGCGTGGAGCGAAGAACGGTGAGGTAATTTAAGAGATAATAAGTCTAGCAGATTACCGAGGCTATTAGAAGAATTGGGATGGGAATCGCCATCCCTCCGAAGGATAAAGAATATGCTTAATCTCGTGAGTAAATTTGAGTCGAATTACTTATCCGAAGGTGCTTAGAACATTTTAAAAACTCCGCGCTACTAAGATAGTTTAGTTTACAAGCATAAAAGTAGGGACATAGATTACAGGAAGAACAGGTCTAAAATGTCACTTTCCCGCGTACAATTAGGAACCACAATAGCTGTGATCGAAGCTGCCAATTATGCAAATGGCCAACGATAGGTTGCGATAAAAATAATCAGTCAATATGATTATCCTTTTAACCCTTAGTACTCTTTAGTCAACCATTTCCAAAATCATGCCTCCTTTATTAAAAACCTCTTTTATTTACAATTTTAAAGATAATTAATCTTGAAAACGCCTATAATTATAATTTATCGCGTATCCCTTAACAGCCTAGTCTTAGGGTACGTAGTACGCAGGTCAGGGTACCACAGGTTGCAAACCACTGTCATGCGGGAATACTAACAGCCCAAATATGAGAATAACCAATCAAACATTTTTCATTTAGTAATTGATAGAAAAATATTATGCACGTGATTTGAACCCCTTCCCACACTATGAACTTCAACCAGGCTATCAAGAGCTCCAAGAAAAGACAACTTGTGCATAAGCACAAGACCAATCGGGATATCTCTCGAAAATTAGATTCATATATGGGATTTATTATTCCTTCCGATACCATGCATACATAAGCTTACGGCTAAAGTAGACCTCTTAATCTCCCCAACGCGTTCTATCATACAAACGTCAAGTTCCCAACCAACGTACGTTTCAGATGAAAGCACAACCCACAATCATTGAGCTACCTCCCTGTGACAGGATAACAGTGGTTTCCATCAAGCCGAAATGAATAGTACCAAAAAGAAGACCCATAATTCTGCCACTACATAAACTCTTCCAGACAAAATATTATCGAGAAGTTTGGTAATTTCAGTAGTACAACTCTTTACCACATAACACAATGAGTTTCCAGTACAAAACCTATGGATAGTATTAATAGAGTGATATTACCACCACTGGAGGCGTGGTGAGAGGATCTCATGTCCCTAATAGTGAGTTCCATACTCATTTCTGCGGTACATGAAATACAGCGAAACATGAAATAGGCGGAACCCGTGCAAAACGTATCATTGTCTTATTCAGAAAAAAGTTAAGGGTGTTCATGCATTGATTGAACTGTCAAGAGCATAAACGGAATTAATTCCAAAGCACGTGAACCTGGATTAAGCAGAATTCCATGAACCATTTCTACGGAAAAATTCACTTTGAGCACGTAAAGAAAAAGTCATATCGAGAAATGTTGGAGAGTATCTGGAAGGCTGTTGTCTGGAGTAAGATATTTACAATTTATTTAACTTATAAAGTGGGACGTTTGACGAGGCAGAAAACAGATATTTTCAATACGAAAGAAATCAACAGGTGTAAAAGCCCAAATATGTGCGCAGTTGGTTAAAAAATATATTATGGCGCATAAATAAAAAACTTTGAGCACAATATGACCGTGCTCTTTCGCTATATTGTTCGTATTTCACCCAGTTATGAACTACTTCTAGTCAAAACACGTAGACATCACACCTTACGAACATAACTAAATCCACTTAAACTGTAATCTTTTGACATTTCCGACCATGAATTAGAACTCCCAAATACAGGCACACGGAAATAAATAGGACACTCACAAAATATTTGCGGGACGTATCGGCGGTCATGCCGCCATCGTTGGCAACAAGAGACTAACTAGTGATCTGTTACCTCTGGGGGGAAGGCGGAAAAGGAGAAGGGAAGGGGATTGGTGGGGAGCGGGAGCGAGAGGAGGCTATTGGTCAGTGGGCCAAATTTAGCCCGGGCGATTCAAATGCTCTTAAAGTCAAAATGAATGTCATCTCGCGAGTCCTCAATAGAGTATTTGCGTAAGTGAGGTATTTTGTTGAAATTTATTATAGCGAGTATTGTTTGGTTTCTAAATGCCACGTACGAAATACCAAGGTATAATTCCAACTAATTAATTTAATAAATAGCTTTTAATATGCATTGTTTTAGCATCGAAATTGCCTACGTTTACACGCCCAACCATTGGTTCTTCGTAGTGTGACGTCATCTCGCATATTAACAGAAGCGAAATAGCCTAGCTGTGCGTTGAGAGTGAAATAGTATTTGCCTTTTCGAAGTTATTCCGATATTTGCTAATTAATAGCTAAAGTTTCGTCCGCACGCTAAGACTACAGTCACATAATCTCCAAATCAACAAATGGTCGACTATGGGAGATGACGTCAGAGCCTACAAAACATGGCGGACCAGTGTTTCGGCGCAATAATAATTTATTAGATTTTATAAGCTAATAAAAAATTAACGAAAAGCCTCTCCAGCGTCAGAATGAAAATTTAGTGTCTGAAGTATCGATAGATTTTTTAGATGTCACTTCCAAAAAGTGTGCAAATACTCTATTCGGAATAAGTTACCGATTCGGGGTGAGCTTCTAATATAGAGAAACATTTATTGAAGGTTTTGCGATGGGAAGCGGTATGTTTAGGAATGGGATCAATGAAGGGAGGACATTTGGTGGAGTGGCGGTGCCCATTCATTCGTATGGAGAGCAGGGTAGTACACTCGCCAACGAAAATTGCTGGGCAAAAATTGCACGAGAGACGGTGAACGATATTTGTGGAAGTACAGTTGGCTCATGAGGAAGATATATTGGAAGAGGGCGTAGCAGAAGAGCGGAGGAGAGAGCAGCATTTGCACCTAGGGCGGTTGCAAGTGGAGGAGAGCGGAGGAGAGGGGGCGGTCGGTTGAAGGGTGGGTTTCGTAGATTTTAAGATATCCCGCAGATTTGCGGGACGCTCAAAAGATACTGAGGGACATGAGGGTAATAGGCGGGCAGTGGAATTATTATTCTTTAAAATAGGGTATTCATCAGGGAGGATGTTTATGATTTTATGAGAGCCAGGGAAGAATGTGGTAACGAGGATGAGTCTATCGGGGTGGTGGGTTTTGGTCCGAGGGGTGTAATTGGCATCAGAGGATGTTATCGGCAAGAAGCTTTTTTGGGTACTCACGTTCTCTGAGGTTATCTGTATATTGTTGATGGGAGTGGCGAGAAGACAGCAAGAGAGGGACTCGGCCAAATCTCGCGGTCACTCGCGAAGGAGTGACGCGAGGCTTCTCGTCCGCTCCCTCGCGCGGAGCGAGATGCACTCCCCCCTCCTGCCACGGGCGATTGAGTGGTCGCGCGTGCCCCTTGGATTTGGGACGAGCCGCGAAAGGCGCGCGGTGGGAAGGGGACTCGGGAATCACGCGGTCACCGGGAGCGACACGTCCCGCATCCTCCCCAGCCTCCCTCCCAGCCGCGACGGTTGCGAGGGGCACCGCGCGCTCGCTCGAATCACTCGGACACCGGGAGGGAAGAGGGGCGTGCCGCGACCGCCGGGAACAAGAGGAAGAGGCGCTTGAGAGTTGGGCAGGGAGGCCTGCAAGGGAATCTTTTTTTCGACCCGGCCCGCGACCGGCGAAGATTTGCGCGATCGCGCCCCATACACATCACAGAAAAAGATCATTTAAGTGCTATCAAAAATTGTGGAGCGGTGAGGGTACATAGCCCCCTAAAATATTACGAAGTACAATACAAAGGTATTATCAAGGAGGTACCAAAGGCACCCTCATTCAAAACGACACCCAAAAGAGACGAGGCTTCGGGTCTAGAGAAAGCTGAAAACTGAATCAGAATACTTCAATTCATAGTTTGAAAATAAAAAATATTAAGATTTAAGGACTAGGTAACCCGTGCGAAAAATTCGCACTTTCACGCTATCAGGGAATAAGTATGTTAAAGAAACGGTGTAATTGGGTTTTAAATAGAGAAGAAGGTGTATCATAAAGTACTTTCTTTATACTTGTTTTCTTGCAAAAATATACAAAACATATGAATACAATACAGGCAAGAGAGTTTATCGAAACTTTTAAGTCAAATTAATGGGTAAATAATGAAATTTGAGATTGAGATTGTATTTTTCGTCAGAAGCCGGTGATTCAGCGTTTAAAATGATACCTCATTTATCACTGTAGATGCAGTATTAACGGAGCATATACGGAATGACAGAAAAAGACCTTTCTGTAATAATATATATGATGATAGTTTTAAACGAATTTTGAGGAAATACAGAGGAAAAATTATTCGCCTTGACCGGTCAAAGCGAATGATAGTTTAAAAGCTTGGAAAAAAATTAAACGGCCATACGACCGTCGGGACACCAACATGTGACAACAACAACCCCCCCTAAATCCGCAACGCTGTTACGCCGCAGTAGAGGAGGAAAATTTATATGCATGCATTACGTGGAGTTTTATTTCTCTCTCGTTTTAGTCTTTTCAGCATCTTTGTAGTTAGCAAAATTGAAATGGGCCGAGCCAGATCCGAAGGATGCCTCACAACTTTGGAGTATGGAGTTTTCAGCCTGATGGGCCGAAGCCCCACCTTGAATTCCACTAGATCCCAGATGGCAGAGAGTGAGAGCAACATTACACACCATCTGGAAGAGTTAGGCTCTTTTTAGGTTGATTATGACAGAATCAAATTTTCCAATTAAAGAATTTTTCCGTCCGTTTTCACCAACATCTGGCATATTCTGGCAAACGTTCCGAAGTCAAACACGGAGCGATAAGAAACATCTCGTTTCACCGAGGACTGATTCGTTTTTTTTCGGACATTTTGCAAATGATACGTCGGTACATTTGATCAAAAAAAATTTCAAGCTCGCTCGTGGCTCCGACATCAGCCTCGGATTCTTCACGTTGGTGCCTAACTAAAGAAGAATGATATTTATATGGCAAATAAAAACATAACGCTAAACTAAAATGGAATTGGACGGTATTGAGACAAGTGTTAGAAGGAAGAGGACGGTATTCCTTAAGCTTAGGTATACGGGCCTTTACTAAGTTGAGTAACATTTTGTGTTTTGTTTCATGATTGTAACTTTTAAAACTTAAAATTGATAGACTTCACTTCGTAGAAGTTGATTATGCAAGTACTCATGATAAATGAAAATACTTAGCATTTTTCTAGTTTTTTTATTGTGCATACGACGCGTTTCACCGTCTTACGGCATCGTCAGGTAAAACTTTCTGTACTGTAAGCATATTCATTATTCATGAGTACTATATTTTTAAAAGTTAGTTAAGTTCATTTCATTTGGTATTTCTATTTATGATTTGCCACTACTTCTGAATTACCAACACACAATTCAATCAATGAAAAGGAATACAGGCCTCAGTTTGACAAAATACCGATTTTTCTCAAATTATTACCAAATACTTCATATGAATTCAGAGCTTTGAGAGCGGTAGCAAGAGTAAAAGAAAAGCGAAAGGTAAATTCAAAAACAGAACTGAAATGAATGAAATAAGATTTTTCTGCTATGTTCAGCAACACTCACAACAACCACTGATTTATATGCAGCGTTATATTAATCACACCGAAAAATTGTAAGTTTTCCAAAGCAAGGACAGCAATAACCCCATGTTTGGCGAAAAATTTAGCAAAACATTCATTCATAAATTCAAATAGCATTTGGAATTTTGATAGTAAAAATTCCTATTGCCTTGGCACCCTAGGCCTCCCTCTAGTCAATTAAATACGTTACCAGTTCCATCAGCTAGCAAATACTGATGAAAGTATGTATGTCAACTGTTGCAGCTATCATAGATATTCAAAAAAATGTTATTAAAAGTTGTTCTGAGATTTAAGCTCTCAGCATTGTACGCACTTCGTTGATATATGTTCAACTGTATGCATATATTAAGCATCAAAAACATTGACGAATCCGAATTCATACAACCCGATCGACGATTCTTATCGCTGATACAAGTGACAGAAAAAGTATCTTCGTAATCGTTCAGTCGAGTTCGAGTGGGTGAGAAAAATAATTTGCCTCGCTCGTTTTGCCTACACAAAGCGGCCCCATGGCAAATATAAGATGCTATTAGTTTTAAACAAAATGCTTTTACCGCGGTTTCATATTTATAAAAAAAAATTAGAGAATTATTTTACACGGTTTTTCAACTTATGAGGATCAGTCGGGTTGTCAAGCAGTTACGAGTTCAAATTCAATGCGCCTGTATCTTGCCACTGATCGTTTGTCTTCCCACCAGAGTATTTTTCAGTTATATTTGCTGTAATATATTAGCATTTATATATGATTTTAAGATTAAGATGAGCAATAATCAACAAAAGAATAGGTGATTCCGGGGAATACTTACCAACTTTCTAGTCATGAATGTGCCACTAGCTTCGTGAGAGTCAACTTCGTGAGAGTCAACCCCGTAACTCAAAGGACTTGGCTCTTACAGATTAATGGCAGGCAGTGAGAGTATTGATTGAGCGGATTGAAGTGCGGCGAAATTTCCTATTTTCATCAAAATAAGCAGGAAAGTTTGGTTTCATTATCACATTTTGAAATTATATAAATGACCTCAACCCTCCGTGATCGCGTTTCCGGTGGTCCTTCGTTTCGTAAGTATTTAGATTTCTGATTTTTCTGTAAGACATCGTAAGATTCACCATCTTGGTGATCTAGATAACTAAATAGGGTAGCTACCATACTTAATGGGAAGGGTGGTTGTATTTTAACCCGACCTAGAAATCACGTTTTTCTAAACCCATTCACAAAAACCCTACAGAACTCGGCATAATTGGGTTTTATCGGGCTTTTATGTGCTTTATTAATTACTTTTTGGGCTTGGATAGGTTGTTTGATTTGGTTTATGAACTTTCGGTGCTTACATTTAAAATATTTTGGATTTAAAGTTCCTGTATTTTTATTTTTTCATTCACACGTACAAATTCATCAAGCTTTGGGTGAGTATTTTTATAGCTTTGCTTTAAGTTAAAGCATTGAAATGTTTGGGAAGGTGTTTTATTTTTCAAAAATCGGAAAAGTGAAAACTTTCAACCGGTAAAATATTCATTTTGATGAAGAAATATATTTGCTTATTTCGGTTTGTGCTCGAGGATCGCGTTGAACCGTGCAGTATAGCGTCAAGAAAAAAAAACCCACTAGAAAGGTTTAATTTCTCCAACACTCCCAATAGTTGCCAACACATTTATCCTATATTTTGCCCATAACTTTCACGAATGAAATACATAATTCAACGTATCTTAGAACCATTTAAGGTACCAGACAAAAATACACCTTCTTAAGGGATGAAAAAATTATTTAGCATTTGGTAGATAACAAAATGAAGAATACAAAAAAATTATACACATTACAAATACTAACGTAAAACCACCCTATTATGACTACTTGACCCCAAAGCTACATACCAAATGCCGAAAAAATCGTGTTTCTGTGGTTTTTGATGAGTAAATACTTGGTTAAGCTTGGTTAAGTAAACTCATTTGTGGTTATGCCACATGCGCATACAGCTCCTAAAGTCAGGTGATCGCATATCACTATTATAAGACAACCTACTCATCAACTTTCGTTAAAATCTGAGATCCGGTAATTTAATACTTTCCCTGGCAGGTGAACGCACGTTCCCACATCATCTACATTTACGACATCATTTCTTCTACATCCCGCGACTCATTCGTCGTTGAGGGAACCGCAATTAATAAAATATCTCAGGATAGAGAGAGGCAAATGTAATAATTATTTTATTGTAATTATTTAAAAGGCAAACAATATCAGACATTAATATTTCTGCTGCGGTAAACATTTTTCTCGATGTTTTTTCCATTTATATGTAACAAAACATCGACAGTGGATTTTATAAACCCATGTTTATTGTAAAAAATTATTTCAAGAAATTCAAATGAATAAATAATACATGTATATAAAGCGATCTAAAATTAGTTCACAAATTGACTCTACGGACGCAATAATTAAAATTGTTTGGCCAAATTAAGCACGCTTGTTCAATATTGAAAGATGCATTTCATTGCGTAATTTTGTCAATATTTATTGTTTTTTCGCTTAGTTGTCAACAAAAGTTTAAAACGATACTCCCGTCGCTTTGAATAATTTTGTAGGTAATGTGCCAGATCAAAACATTTTGTATTGATATTTTTCCGAAAAATCTCATCTTTTTGTATTTCTATCCAAACCTTTAAATAGGAAAAATGACAAAAAATGTACATACCAAAAAATGAGAACTAAAAAAAATCGGTTTAACAACAAAAAACGCACAAAGCGGATTTTCGTCAAACTTTAGATACCTATTTAGATATAAGAGATTTGGGAGTAATTTAGAAAAAATATTTTTTTATTTATACCTTAGGCCATATATTTATTCAAAATCATAACTCAACTCTGCTATCATGAATCATATAATATTTAATTTAAACGTGAAAATAAAACTAAAGTAACTAGGATCCTTGAAACTTCCACATTAACGCAGTGAAGGCTTTTCGGGCTTTCTTCCGCGTACTTCCATTGTCGTTGACGACAGATTCGACACCATTGAAGCTATCTTCTTCAGGTTAGAAGATAAGATACTCTCAGATCTCTTATCTTCTGACCTGAAGAAGATAGCTGCAATGCTGTCGAAACTGTCGTGAACGACAATGGAAGTATGCGGAAGAAAGCCCGAAAAGCCTTCACTGCCATCTCAACGACTCCGCGGAAGCCTAGGAGTTCATATTCTTCCACATTAACGTCGTGAAATTCAAACCTAACAACATGTTATAAATTTAAACGTGGAAGAGTTAGACTGAAAATATATAAATTTACCGCTTTTTACACCGTTTTAAGGCATACAAAGGTAACATTTTTTCACTGCTAGGCCGGATTTCATCCGCTTTCGAGGTCAGGTAATGCAAACCTTTAGCATGATTGTAAATTCTGCCAAAATGTCTGAATGCGGTTAGTAGCAATGCTTTGGGGCTGAGATATTATTTTTCTCTTTCTTCGATACTCAGGAAGAGTTTTCTCATTAGCCTTTCAACACACCAATATGTTTATAAGTAAAGGTTCAGGAAATTAAAACTAGTCAAAATCTTATACACGTTACACGCAAGTATAGTAATACTGCATAACTGGTAAACGATGACGTATCTGCGGTCTGCATGGACCGGTGAAATCTTGGACAAAAATAAACAGCATTAAGTGCTACCTTGTAGGCGTAATATTACTCAGCGTTTCACCTTAACAAAATTTTACATAAATTTGAAACGAAGAATATTTTCAGCGAATGGTCTACAGTTCGCCAATGACATGAGGATAAATGTACAGCGCAAAAGCAAATTTCAGGTACGATAAAATCTGACGAGTGACTTTTATGACGCCGGCGAGACGCAACTTTTATAGAACGCTCCGCTAAATATCGGTTTTCATTTCAAATGATAGGGTCTTGAAATAAAAAACTGGAGAGGTAGGATACATTTTCGTGATTTTACGGAAAGATTTTCAAGAGAAAGTGGCCTTCGAAATAACTACCAACAACTCGTGAGTCACATGAAGTTCTGTTAAGGGCGGTACTTGAAGACAAAAGGCACTCTCTATAGCTGAGGAATTTCGCTTTAAAAAATGCTGGGGCAGAAAAATTGCCCCGAGCATTAAAACTAGGGAAATAGCTCGCTCTTGAAATAGCGGTTGCTCCCTAAGTCGGACGGGGAGAGCGTCTCCACGGTTCTCCCGCCCTAAGTACGCGCCTCTTCAAATTATGCAATTGCAAGACTTGAAGACGTCAGGCTCAAAAATACTTTCCAACTCGAGCATTCCAATTGGTTACTTTACATACCCTCCTCATTACTCGACATTTAAATGGAAGTATTCAACATTCAGTTAACCTGTAGGAAGGTTATATACGACGTACTACACATTGGGGGTATAAATAATGATCTTCCTGATTTTAACTGCAATTCCGCTAATTGAGTGCACTAGACAAGAAAATATCCTTAAATATGTGGATATAAGGGCTTTGAACACTCATGCACGGATACAGTTATCGTGAATTTAAAATAAGTTACAAATCTCGGGTGCAAATTACCACTCGGGAAACGAGCTCCCAAATCCAAAAAATATCCATGCACAACAAGCGCTTCGACTACGAAATGATTCTACTCTCTGAATCCTCTGCATTCGCTCTTTCAATTTCTCCGCAAGGAAGCTTTTGCAATCGTGCAGTGTAAGATCTTTGCAGCTGAGACTCACTCCTACCAACGCCAATTCCCCAAAGCAAGAATATCAAGCGACGGCGCGACATTGTCGCAGGACGAAAATTAGGGCTGCAGAAAGATAAGAAAGATATATTACTAAAACGCCCGCACTCGCAGAAAGTTTTCCGTCTTAGCATCAAACCGTTGCAGAAAGATAAAACACATTCTGCTTTGGGGGACGCCATAATAACTAGAGGATAAGTAAATGTTCCACATTATCACAGATAAATATTCCTCAGTTTGCCAAGTTGCCCCGGCAGCGCGCGATTTTGAAATTGGTACAGCTACGCTGACAAACAATCGCTCCATTTTCCGACGCGACCCCCTCGACACACCAACCTCCCAAGCAGCTCGACAACCCTGCGAAGCGCCCTCCGTGGAGGCGGATATACTCGCGTTGCCTTTGAGCGAGTAATACGGCGCGGGATTCTTTGATCAAAGCCCAGGCGATGTCAATGAGCGAAAGAGTACGTTGGAGTACGAATTTCATGAGTCAGCCATCTATCTGGGTTCACGAGGAGGGGAGCGTACCGAGAACCCCCAACAGTAAACGCGTGATTCCCCAAAAAGCATTCCACGATTGACGCAAGGGAGAAGGAATTGGGCTGCGTGAATACTAATGAAAATATGCCAGCTAGGGAGATCGCGCGTGAATTAAACGTCTCCCTCGTAACTGAAGAAATGTTCGACAAGAAATGGAAGAAATTGCATTGAAGGAAGTCATTGCATTGCGAGGAAGGTGTCGTCCAGTAGGACCAAAATTCCCCCTCCGTAGGAGTATGTGCGCACGGTGGAGCATGTCGGGAGAAATCTTTTCTCCACAGTGGTGAGGGTCAGGGATCGACATTCAACTATTTTCGCATTTACCCAAGACTTAGAGACAGCGAAGGAAGTGAAAAGGAATTACTATTCAATTTGATGGAAATGCCTTTTTTACTTAAAATTCTTACCCGAGTGTTTCGCTTCATTTTCTGTCCAATCCAATCGCTTCAGTTACTGGCTTCGCTACTTCCTACGCCGTCACATCAAATGTAAGCATATTGTAAATGCTAACGCAAGTTGAAAACTTGGCATATAGACCGCTGACCATGATCCTTAATAAATAACTAAAAGATGAAATTTTGTTACATAATATCCACCATAACGAATTATTCCAACGGTTTTATGTCATCTTGTAAAATAAGGGCCTTCAAACTTCATCAATTTTGCCATAATTTTAGTATTCACTAATACCACAGAGTAATATGAGTACTCTCTAATTATGATTATTATAACTATGGTATTAATGATTAATCTATGCAAATACCCAGAACCTTTTATCGGGAGAGATTATAGGTTCTAAATTTTGTAAGGGGCTGATATTTCTTAACGATTCCATTGTTCATAATTACTTAATCTGGCGCAATAGCACTAGATTCAGTAAGCCATTAAGTAAATGTAATTAAATGTATTAGCACTATTAAGTAAATTTAAGTCATCGACCAAGAATTTCAATATAGGTTTGGAGATGAAAATCTTTACTTAATGCACTGAAAACTTATAAAAAACCGGAAAGCCATTAGATAGTGAGTTAATTCTAAGGAAGTTATCACGGTGAATTCTTCGAATTGCCAATGAAGGTTTCATTAATACATCTTAATCCAATTTTTATGAGACATCCAAGTCTCGAATATTCGTGTTTGGTCTCGTTTTGAAGCAACACTAAATTATTGCGATTTCTTTCGTAAGAATTGTAAAGCAGTGCATTTACTAAAATTAAGTTCGAGTGCCCACTCAAGATTCTAAGAGCTAACGTTATTTGGATCCGATGAGAGAACCTCAGGAGTAAGTCCACTTTCGCGGCAATTTCTCGGTAGATGACCGCATCACCAGGAAGCAATCTAATTTTTCTACTAACTCTAAAATTAATATCATTTGTATAACTATGGAATAACAAGGGGACGATCACGCTTTCATGTAGGACGCAGGATGTCACACTTAACATGTCGGAGATAATGCCATCGACAACGATTTTTTTTGTGATTAGTTCGAAATTTACGCAACTAATACTCAATATCTTTTTTCTTTTAATGTACAAGATTGTGGTTTGAATATAGTGCCATATTCTATTCGTTTAACGTGAAATACATATTATTTGTTAAATGATATTATTAAACTACATTATTAGCGCAAATGGCTGCTGCGGAATATTATAATTGAGTCACTTTGCTCACTGTTTTAATAATTACAAACCGGATTATAATCGGCTAATTGTTTGCGTATCGAGGCAGCAATCTTTTGGGTTATTCATTTGATTAATGGGGTGTACTCACATCGTCCTTATCTCAAACCCACCATAGATGAAGACGAGAATGACTGCCTCTACAATAAGTAGGAGGTGGGTTCCATTCACCTCAATTCAGCTAATAAAAAGTTGGTTCCTGAGAGATGCCTTTCTCTCAATTATTTTGTCACCTCCAGCTGGCGGTCAAGGACTTCTATTTTTGTACACCTATGCGTTATTATTCGAAAATAAAGAATGACTAAAACGTCAATCAGTGTAAATACTTTATGCTGCCTTGGAATCTGATAAAAAGAAACTTATATTTACTGACAGAGCCGAAAAAACTCGTCGGAATCGTATCCAGTCTCATGCCACAGACATGACTCAATGTTTTTTTAATGTTACCTAACAGTATGGTGCTATCTTTTCTTTCGTTTCCGAATATCTTTCTTTTTATGCATTTGAAGCAAGGTGATTCATCTGAAATTGCCACCTCTCAGCATAAGTTATTTTCTAGGTATTATCAAGTTTCCATTAGTTCGTTCACCCGATTATAGCGAAGTTTGACCCAACCCACCTCGTTTGCGTAATTCTTTTCGCTTGGGTTGCACTGTCTTTTCGGCGCTTTATTAATTTCTTTAGCAGTGAATTTAGTATGTTTTAATGCTTTATATGTTTCATTAACTTTAGGAGCTTGCATTTATAATATATTTGACTTAAAGTTCCTAAATTTAGATGCTTGCACATGAAATCACGCATCATATTCTGGGATTTACCACACCGGAAGGTTTCTGACTATGTACTATGATTTACAGCTTTCCATAACTGTACTGAAAATTATAGAATGCAATTGAAATTTGAGTTGCTCCGAAATGGCCGCTACGATGACATTAAAAATACGCCCAGGCTTATGATTGAAATGTAACAGTTTAATCAATGGCGTTTTTTAACTCACTATGCGCCCGCCAACATGCCAGTTTGAAAGTAATGAAAAGTAAACGAAGGGATGAGGGGAGGTTGGGAAATGAGCGGCGACACCTATTGCTGCGCTTAGGGCAGAATATAATGGAGAAATCAGTCATTTAACTTCCACAATACCTGTAGGAAACAATCAACTTATTCCCAATTACTGAGAGCCAATCATCACAGACTCCTATGTTCGTTGTTGCCAACCCAGAAGTGGTAAAAGAGAGGTAATTTTATATTTTAGTGGGGTCCCTATCCTAGTAAAATAACGATTATTCTCTAGCCATTCAAAATAATCACTTTTATTCCTAATTATAAGAATTAAAAGTTATTTTCCGAAATCATACCTTACTGCAGCACTTCTGCACCTCATTCACAAGATGACCCTGAGCCACTGATCACCTAGGTTGCAGCTAGGTGATCAGCAGATCAGAGGCAGTATTGCAAGGTTAAGGGGCTCCACATTTAATAGAGACAAATATTGACCGCTGAATCGGTTTATTAGCAATCATATTAAATATTGCCCACTCATAGCATAGTTGGACAGTAATGCACTATACAATTCAATGATTTTCAAAAGCTATAAATTTTACTATAGAATAAAACTCTCAAATACAATTAAAAAGCACAAGCAGGTAGCCAAGTCTTTCAGTAAATACTAACATCTGCCATCTATGTATAAAAATATTTTAATAAAATAAATATAAAAAATAAAGGTTTTCAAGAAACAAAAAGTACTTTAAACGAGCAAAGTTACTTAAAAAAGAAAAAATAATTCACATTAACTATGCAATAATGTAAGGTCCAAGCAGGCTAAGCAGTTTACTGGGCTCAAAGTCATGATAAACTTCACATCCAAGGTATTCCACTTCCAAAAGGCGGATCTCCTTTTCTCTAAAAAGAAAACGATAATAGTATTTAGATTTCAATGTTTAATTAAATATTCTGTGTGTGGCAGGGCAATTTCAAGTAAAAAAGTTATCATCAAATGATAATTATATTCATCATTATTTTCAGGCATTAATTAGGTCTCATTTCTGGATCATGAGAGGAAATTAATTAGCGAGTAACGTCAATCTTTTAAAATACTGATTTATTCCATAAAAATATTCGTTTCAAAAATAGAACGGGACGTGCAACCGAGAAAAAAAACCAATACAGAAAAAATAACAGGTTTGATTACAGGACACAATGATATTTCATAACACCAACAAGATGAAATATAAAAAGGCTACTCAATCACTTAAATAACTTATCCCTCTTACAATTAGACCCGAGTACATGCAACAGCCAAAACGGTGGAAAGAAGAAGCAGAATCTTAATTATGCAATGCTACACAAACACTAATAGAAAAAGTAATTAAAAGAAATAATGCACGGCTACTGCACAAGTTTTTCTTCGTAAATTTTATTATACAGTTTCTCATGACACTATGAACCAAAGGTACCATTCAAAGAAAACGAAAATGATTTTTAAGCTGATATACTGCATCCATTCAATGGAATTGATAACACACGTATTTTGTAGTAACTACGCCACTGTGATTATAGGTCTACCGCATTTACTACGACAACATTGGCAGCACTGTTAAGTATAACATTGGACAATGTCCATCTACGTTCAACTGATGGCGACAAATGCATCCTGATTACTCAACTCATACGTTCATGCAATCTAAGACAATCAACTACTTTAGAATGATAACACAGCCAACACGAGGCATGAAATAAAATCTATTATTACAAGAATAAATACTTTTAAAGGAATAAGTTGTTTACAACAATTCAAAGATCATCAAGATATGCTCAGTGAAAATTTTTAATTGATCTTTTAAAAAATAGAGCCGCTAGAAACGAACCAAACGACATCTTCACATGAAGTATGATGTGTATTAAACCGTTAGATACTTGGATTTTCCGAAACAACTGCCGATACTTTCCCATAGAATTTTACCTGTATCCGCAGAAGATTAATCTGCAATTAATCCAGTGCTGATAAAATGTAACGTTTACTCCTCTTCCGAAACACAAGGAATGAAATGATGGACTTCATCATGAAGTTATCATTTGCGACGTTGCAAATGAGAACAATAACGGATCTCGCTCACCTGCCCCGGAGATAAGGACCATATTGACACCCTGTGCTCCTCGGTTACACAGTGACGTTGTAACAGTAATGAACTAAAATAACACTCAGGAGATCCAAGGCGTTGCAAACCTATCCATAAATTAACTTGTCATGAAAGTTAGCGATCAAGTACTTGGAATGTAGGCTCCGTATGTTTTAATACTCTCCCGACACAATCAGTAACGGAATCGGTGCTGAATCGGAATACGTAAGGGTTACCATTAATCGGCGAAGTGAAACGACTTTATACCAATGGCCGAGCCTTGGGATTTGATTGCAGGAAAATGAGGGCGAAGCTGATATTATTATAGATCTATCTGTTCAAATTAATTTAATATTTTTCCAAGTCATCCCATCAGCAGTTTTCATGTGGGATAACCACTTTTGGAAGCATATTCCACAAAGAGAAATCATGCACTGGGTGCCAATTATGACTCGTTCGTCGATACAAGATGCCGTCCGGCAACACTATCGCTCACCGTACGCTTTTCCCTCAAATAATTACGGCTCACGTGCAGTGGATTTATCAATGCTTACGTCCGGTCCCGATCGTTCTCGCAAGATTCTCTGCCTCGAATAAACAAAGCAGCCTTCCATTATAAGCAATAGGACGCTTAAGTTATCTTCACGACCCTGCCGAGTGTGCAGTAAATGGTCCAAGAAAGAGTAGTACGAGTTAGGGATGCGCGGTAAATGTACCGATATATCGGAATTCGATATTTTTAATATATACCGACTTGCCGAAAGGTATATCGTTAAAAATATACCGGTGTACCGGAATACCGGCACTATTTGTATAATATATAATTATGCTACTATTTTTGCTGATATTTGCTATCTACTTGTACCTACTTGCCTACTATCATTCGCTAATCTTACTTAGTTCACAGAATAATAGAAAGCGAAGCAGAATCGTGTAAACTATTAACGATATTGAGGAAACGAGCAATAAATAGGTAATTTACATTTTTTATTAAAATACATATTTATTAGAAATTATTTCCGAGGAAACATTTTTCGATATTTTTGTTCGATTAATTGTGGTTTCCAGTCTAAGAATATGCGGAATAAAAGCACAACTGGTTTCTGCTAAACATGCTTTTATCAGATAAGTAAAATTTTTAAAAGATATTTTTTTATGCAGGAAACACACTCCGATAGCTACCAAATGCTATTTTCATCATTCTCAGTTAGGGTACAGTTTTCCATGCCCGATAGCTTCTATAAAAAATACAAAAATATGCTTAAGAGTAAGCCTAAAACAACTTCATCATCGTATTGCAACAGATTATGAATATATTAGATGTTATCAAGGTAAAGATATAAAGTGCATAGGTCTCAACAAAGTATTCAGGATTCAAGTACCAAGTAACCAATTACATAATATCTCTAGGAGTGTGGTTATGGCTTAATACATTCCTAGCTTGGCTGATTATGTAGCAACAAGGCAAAAGCGATTGATCTCAAATGGCAATCATTGAAAAAATCAATATTTTTTCAATTGATCCCAAAAACACCAGCTGGTTAATCTGCTCCGATTATCAGATGCAACGTTGTTGACCAATAGGACGGTGCACTCGGATGGTACTGAAAATCCCACAACAACCATGTATTAAAGGGCCACTCCGGCTAAATCAGGGAAAGCCATTCTACTGTTCTGCCAAAACTTCAGAGGGTTCATTGCTCTAAGTGATAACGCCTGGCTGAGATATAATTGCATCTCATTCGGTATTGAATTTGACGTACTATATTCGCTCTCTTGCCCTAGTACCCGAGCTGTTTCATCATAAATCGTGCCGAAATGGATTTAGAGGCTTCGTCATCACTTATAACTGAGTTTACTTCTATACTTACGTCAGCTATGGCGTTAGATACAACTGAAGGAATGGAGAAATTAATATAATATTATTCTGTGAACATATCTATCTCGAATGATTAAGAAAATATGATTCCAGCAAGTGAAATATGATTCATAATCAAGGATAAATCTGAGTGAGATAAAGAGTCGTACACAGAACTGCTCGTGAATGGCTTCAATAAGGCTCCCCCACAGAAGCAAGATGAATAATATCGCGCCGCGTCGCGATACAGAATCGCGATATAAAAGTTTTAATTGTGTTCATTGCTTGCGTTTACACGTGGTCAGTTATCATCCCTAGCGTTATTTTTGCAGCGATTTATTCGTGGCAAATCATAATTTTGAGATTGAAGCGGAATGCAATCTTTTTTGAGAGAAAAGTTATTATTTGATCTGACCAAGAGCGACTACAAGAAAGAACAACGATATCAAATCAATCTACATAATATATTAAAATTAAAAAGGAAGAATAATTTATCCTCACTTGTAATCACATAAATCATTTTTAAAGTTATTGTTGCATTAAGACAATACAAAAACCGTACAACTTTCGATAAGACACGTGATGCCAACGTTAAGAGCTTGAAAGGATAGCCATAGCAACTTACATGGCTGCAGTCTCTCCAAATATTTATAGGGTTAGCCTATGACGTTTCGTAAGTGTGTTCTATAAATTCATTTTGGAAGAAATCCAAGTCAGGGTAAATATCTGTTTTCATTGCAAATGCATTGCGTGCAGAATGCTGCATAAAACGGAGGTCGTCATCCTAGATATAATTAGTACACGCAACACGTAGGGAATAATAGTGCGTAACCTTATTTCCATGACTATTATAATTTGTTAAATTATTAGACTTGGGAACATTAGTTTTGTTCCACCAAATTCGGATTGAATTCCATAAAGAAAATTAACATCCGGTTCAAAGCAAGGCCCTCTCAAGATCTATTTATAAGGCACAGCGCTTTACAGAATACCCAGTAGCAGCGTCGAATAGGAGAAACACTTCATGAAGAGAATTCAAAACCAAGGTAAAAGGAGTTCATCATACTTTTTAAAAAATGCGTAGTAAAACGATAAAAACCATGAAATTTTACTTTCCATTTTACTTTGCTTACAGGGCATTTTCAACAACCTCACTCTCTAAAATCATTTCCCTAACTTAATTAATGAACTTCGGTATTAAAATTTTCATTTTGAGCAATATATCGGGTACCGGTGTTTAGAAAAGAACACCGAATATACCGGTATATCGGCTTTAAACAATAAACCGGTATATATCGATATATCGGCAAAAATATACCGGAATTACCGGTATACACCGCACATCCCTAGTACGAGTCGCATTATCCAGTTTGTTCTGTTTCTAGAAAATTGCTTCAAAACCGGAAAATATTCAAAGCGTAACTTTAGCTATTATACATTCAACTAGTGTCGGGCGAGATAAGTGGAACATCAAGGTGAAATTTGGTAGATAAAACTTGGTAATGTCCACAGTGATTTTATTGTATATTACGTGTTTCGATGCTAGTAGTACTCGAAGTACGAAGGGAAACGCGTAGAACAATCAAATTACTCAGTGGACATTACTAAGTTTTATTTACTTAATTTAGCTGTTACGACTATAGTAGCCTTTCGCATTAAGCTGAAAGAACGTTCAATGCATCAGAATTCAAAGCATTCCCAGATACGTTAAAATGCTGTCTATTTGCCATACTTAATAATGCAGTTATGACGCTAAGTCGGTATTTGTATATACATAAGTATTACATTATACATAAGTAATGGTACAGACGATGAGGAAAATAAATCTATGTCTTCGTATGCACTGTTCATGCAATCATGATATTTATTATTTTGCACAGGAACCTTGCAGAGAAAATAACTCAATGGAAGAAAATATTGTTCCTCCAATTATCAAGAAACGTTTTTTCACTAATTGCATTCTTTTTACCAAATAGCAATAAATGTCGTTCTATTGTTCCCAATTTGGAACATTAGACAGTCGCGATATCTCACGTTACTCTTCATGCACACCCATACCACTTCTTTACCCTTGCTACTATTTGAAACTGAGCGAAGCACTGTATTATCGTTGATACATGGAATTTTGATTTGAAGATGAATCGTCACAGGGTTTTTCCTCGGTATTTGGATTGTAGAACTTCATGGCTCTACTCAGCGGAGGGTTTGGGGTCACAGAAAGTGAATTAAGCATGGTTATACGGGTAGAGAACCTGATGGGTTCTCCGAAGGGAAGGAATTTCAGGGTCCGGGGACCTGGGGTCCCTGAAGCTCAGAACCTATAAAATCCTAAACTTCGGATAGTGGGGAGGCAGAAGGCCAAAATTACAAATTTGGCTCACCCTCAAGCCTAACTAGCAACCACTATGCTAAATGTTATATTACAGTAGAACAGATGATATTTTGACCGGTGGTCACTGTGTACGAGTGGGACCCTCTCTTCTCGACGCCATTTGGGAAAATGGCGGATGCAAATATTTGATTGTTCGCACTTTGGAAACCACTCAACCTAAAAACTTCATCTTGGTGTCTAATTATATGTTTTGGGGTCAAGGAATTCAAAAAAGTATTTAACTTATTCATACATACAACCCATCTCTCATTTTTCGAAATGGGGACCAATATATGGCATTACATGAACTGTTATTTAATTATTTTTCAACGATAAAAATCTTCCGTTATTTAACAAATATAATGATATTCCTTTTTACTCAAACATGAAAACCACAATTAAAAATGTCCTTTATGCGGGGCCTAACTTCCCTGTGTGATAGAATATTAATAAATAATACCTTTCTCGGTTTCAGGGTGAGCCAACTATGTAATTTTACGTATACTACTAAATGCGCCTCCCCATTAGGAAGGGACCCCCGGTCCTTAAGTCCCACCACTCACGCATACTTTCCCCACGTTGACGCTACACACTTTGCAGACGAGTGCCGTCAAGTTATGCTGAGAAAATATACAAATAAGTACGTTTAAAATAATAATATGCTAAATATAATAGCATAAGTAACAGATATCCTCCATGCGTCGCTCAAATTCTGAACTTTACGAGGTCAGCTAAAAATCATGAAATGTTGATTATTGAGGAGCCCAGTGGTTCAGAAAGTATTTCTATCGTATAACAACTAATTTTAACCTTTACGTTCATTTGAAAATGATGTTCTTTAAATGGGAGAAAAAGCAGTCTGTTACTGGAAATCCTTTTTCTTAGCGAATGTCACACGATCTCAAATTAAAACCACTTTGGGTATAATCCTGAAGGTAGGTACGTCGATTGTCATAACTTTTTCCATTATTCCGTATATAAGGTTCAGCGAGTTAAATAATTTTTCTATTGGTCAGACAGCAAGAGGTAACAAGGGACGACATGGCAATTTTTCACTTGCATATCAAAAGTTTTGAAAAATTCTATTTCAATTTTGGAAACTTACCTCAGTAAAGAACTTGATTAGGATGAACCAATGGTTTTTCATTCTAGTCCATGGGTTATGATATTCGCTAGTAATAAAATACGGAAGTCATTCTCATCTCCAGGATTTCATTATGCGATGCAGATAAATGGTGAGAAGGAAAATCACTCCAAGGTATTTTTGGGACATACACAAACAGTGACTGGTCGCTAATCTGAAGTAGGACTTTCCAGGCAAATCGAGTCACATATAAACGATTTCTTGTCTTCTCATTTAGAGAGGAATAGTGGGAGAAAAATAAAATCAACCGGCACTTAAGCCGGCAGGGAATAGTAGCAAATGCCCTCAAAATTCTCTTTTGTATTGGGAAAATGTAGATGATACGGTTTAGGTAATCGATGAGACGGAAAGTAGGTATGTGTCCATATAAAGATCATCCCGTAGCCATTACCCACATGCAACACTCATGAAACCGCTTGGCTCAGCAAAAAGATTTTAATGAAAGGAGAGGAAGGTGATTGAAATGACGCAATCACATTCAGTAAAAAAAGGAAACTGTATAAAATGGAAGGAGTTGATGTATTGGACAGAATCCCAAGTACCCATTGGACAAAGCTTTGAAGTATGATGGTGGCAGTACCATTTTTATTTTGTTTTAAATGAGATTTAAAAATTTATTTACACTTTTCCAGCATTTCAAAAATATTTTATCAGAATTTGGCAAAACTTTTTCTTTTTAATTCGTGCATGATTTCCCAATAAGCATTATCGCATATGTATTTAATCTCTTTAGCGTAATATTTTAGAAGAAAATATTAGATCAGAACTGTAATTATCAGAATTTTATTAATCTCGAAGTACAACGTTCATTTTGGGAAGATTAGGTCAATTATAAAAACTAAGATAGGTCAATTTAAAAATTGTTCATCACATTTTCCACTGGGTAATTTCTAAATAGCTATTTAACTATTTTTTAACGAGTTAATTTAACTGATTAATGATTAACATTTTTAATTATGAAATCAGCACCACTCTCCACTCTTTCGAGACTAGAAAAAATCATAGGTTTGGATATATTTAATGGACAAACACCTAAGTTAATAAGCATAACTAGTGAAAATTCACTTTCAGTATGCATCTGCCATTGATTGTTGCAACTAAAAACGTATAAATGTAAAAGGGCAATTTCCCAAATAAGTCACCATTTGATAAATAGGATCTCAAACACGGTGTGCTTCTTTGTATATATTCTGATTTCGAGAATTACCGATTTTACCAGGGAGGCATTCGAATTTTCGCGTGCGTATAACCGTTGAGCTTTTTCATGATATTTTCAGCATCCATATCCAAATAACTTGTGAAAATCCTGTACTATTGTCGGCCACATCTTGGTTAACGTTAGGCTTTTGGATAGCCACCCCTCTTAATGTAGTTTGAGCGAGGTAGTTCCCTAGTCATAATGGAGACCATATTCGAATTACATTTTTTAATTTCAGCGTCTGTAAGAAGTATGAAGTAATTATTGTAACATTAATGGCGCAAAAATAATATTACAAAAATTCTCAGTAACTAAATAATTATATCTACTTAAGTATTTAACTTGACTCAGTTACGCCGTATGACTGAAAAGCCTTCAAAACAGGTTTTTTGAAATGCTGTGATACTACTGCGGTGAGTAACGGATTAATTTTTATAAATAGTTGAGAAAACATACACTCCAAAGACCGTTAGTTTTTTTACGAAATCTAGGTGTTAGAAATTCCTACTTTTTTAATATTATCCCTCAGGAGCGCACAGCCGTAATCTACTCCATGTAAAACAGCTTGTATTTTCATGCAAATTGCTCGAAAATTAGTTTGGTAAGGGGTTAATATTTTGATATCATTGGAAATATGAGTTTTTTTTCTTAAAAATGAGGTCAAATTCGTCAAATTCTAGGTGAAGTGATTTTTCGCTCTAACTACCTTAACACACAGAGCAGCTTCAGTTGGAGGGAACACGCCCAGACGTCACGCGAGTCGGGGGGTCCAGGGGGGAAAGGGTGCTACACCCCCACTCGGTACTCGAAAGGGCCGCAACTCACCGCTGCGTGGAGCGGGGCAGCCAGAGGAGGAGAAGGCGGGCCGCGCGGCACTCCGGCCTCAGCAACACCAGTGCACCGGTCGTGGGGCCGAGGGGCCGCAGCGCGGGCTGCAAGCAGAAGAGAGGGGTGAGCGGGGCAAGGGGTGGCGGCCAGCAGGTAAGACCGCCCTAACGCCTGGATGACTTCCCACGGGGAAGGGCGCCGCTTCCCGGGTGCGCATGGAATCTACACTCACGTGCATGACACACCGTGCAAGGGTGTGTGGCACGGGGTGATTCCGTACCAGGATTGATATACCTGCATACTTAAACGTCCCAGTTCAAGGCCAAACCCCGATCCGCTTCCAAAACCGCTCAGTTCAGGCCATGAACCGATCATGAGAACAACGCTAGGCTGGGCTCCTAACTAATTAGGAAGGGTTGAGGTTATGGATCATGCAGTACACAGGTAAAGATACCAATACTACTACATTCAAGCTACGATGTTACGAGGAACACTAAACAGGAAATTCCACCTTCTTGAGTAACACTTGCAAAAGGTATTTCATCAAAAGTCTTTATAAATCTCGAAATATCACATCAAGCGCAGCAAGACTTCGAGACAATGCCGTGAACAAACACCACCAAGTGAGTTTCGCAATATCTACCCTTCCGTAATCCATGGTTATTTTCTATCATTAAGCTTCGACTATTATAGAGATACCCCATTATCAAACTGACAAGTACACGTTTAAAGGCCTTGCACAAGATGGAAGCAAGGGAAATAGAGCCGTAGACACAAGGCTCTGCCTCATCGCCGCTCTTAAATATACGTGCAAAGTATAGACTGGAAGTCTATACAAACACGGTATTCTGATAAATATTTACCGAATATTATCTTCAACTAACGTAGATACAAGTTCTTCGTACATTCGGGCAGATTTAACGTCGGTATGGGGCGATTTTTGGGTTTAATGACTTTCATGCTATTACTCAGGGTGTCCGGTGAATCTCAATTTCTTTTTTCCCTGAGTTTTCCAGGTTTTCCAGGCAAATGTTTTGCATTTTCCAGGGTCTTGCTGCACTTTGTTTCTAACATATTTTTAATGAATTTCTAATAAAATCGGCATAATTTTCCAAACATGAAAAAACGAGAAATTTCGGTCCCTACTTTGAGCTAAAAACTTAAATAGTATACTAGGAATGTGGAGTGTTACGGGTTTTATTTCAACCAACAAATAAACAAAAACGGTTAACTGACAACAAAATTCTGAGTCAGGTGCAATTTGAACACAATAAAGTAGATTCAGACTAGTTTGATAAAGAACATGTAAATAAAAGAAACTGGTGTGACATTTTTCAATGAGTGCATTTCCGATTCAATTTCAGCAACAAATTTCTCGGCTTTTCAAGAAGTTACGTTATTTTGGTTTGCAGCTCTTGAAACTTTTGCAGTATGTACCTCTTTGTTATTCTTTTTCTCTTGAGGCCTTGGTACCTTTCCTCTTCTCCCAAAAGGCTTCACTGTACTTTACATGAACATTTCGGAAACTGTGAATTAATTGCTTTGTGATAGGTACGGATCTAACGCCCAAAAGCATTTAATTATGTAAAACAAAATTGTATTTTTTGGACAATACACGAATTTAGATTAGGTTGGATTGCCCCTGTACCGTGGCCCTGTCGACTACAAACCCGAGGGCCGTGGTTTCCATACAAAGTGACCGCAAAATGTATTTCCGCTCCTTCAAAAACATTTCTGCAAACATTAATACGAGGAGGGTGGAGATAATTTGGAAAGGATTATCAATTACATATAAAACAATACCCAATTATCCATTTAGGTTGCCGGACGAATGGTTTTCGTATAATGCGGGAAATGCCACTGCACATGCTCAGACGTTTAGATTTCTCGTAAATTTGGCCACACCAAGAATTCCATTCGTACGGCTCTTCGAACAGAATCTTGATTTCCGCGTGAAATTCTGTTTCCGGTGACAGATTTCGGCATCAATTCCGATTCTATTCGTAGCGGCCATTTAACATGGAAATTATTCCGTGTGGAATTTGCCTTGTTATGCAATCGGCCCCCTAGACTGCGCATAGGGAGAGTGGTGTGGGATGACGAAGCACAAGCTGCGAGCGGGCGCACAGCTATGGAAAGTGTATTAAATGAACAGGGATCGCAAGGCTACGCTGAGCCGAGTATAATGCAAGCAAAGGCGGAGGTTAAACCTCTCTCTCTGCCTTAATGGAAATCGGCTGCCATGCATTTTCCAGGGTTTTTCGGAAAAATACAAAAATTCCCTGAGTATTCCCTGAGTTTTCCAGAACAAAATATTTCCCTGAGTTTTCCCGGTTTTCAAGGTTTTCCAGGTCGCCGGACACCCTGTTAATTACTACAAATATTAATGGCCGGGATTGGGTTTCGGTGAGGCAGGAGTTTTTTGGTTTAAGGTGAGCGAGCACTGAGTCGGTCAAGAGATAGCCCAAACCAGCATGACTGTCCCTCATGAATTTTTAAATTGATGCTATGCAGGCTAAGGGCATTGGTGGATGTTTTGTCACCACACGGCTGGTCGCGGATCTGGATCACTAAAACTGGCACTAATTCCGTCGTCATAAAGTACGCGATGGGTTTAAAATGAATTTGGCTTCCATTGGTCTCGTCGTGACCCTGAAGAACGCCAGAGAAGAAGCCTCGGCATTCTCTCTTGAGATTAGATCTCGGATTAGCGTGGAGGATAAGGTACAGACTTCCCACGCGGGGACACCTGGTTCGAGTCCCGGCAGAGTAGCATATTTGTACGCGGTAGTCTGACCACTAATCGAGCGCTTTGAGGGAAGCACTTTCAGTCGTGAATAGAATCATGTTTCACTACACGTGATATTTCATTGACTTTGTTTCCTAAAGTAAATTATTCACATTTGGAATTATTTATCATTTTGTAGATTGCACACATAAATCACTTTCGCTGACCATGGTTCGACATTTATTTTGTACATACTACGAGTACAGAACGCAGAAAAGATAAAATAAGGTTCATACTCACTTTTTGAGTGTCTCAGTTTGAGGCTTTCGCGATGGATGAAATAGATTAAGTCTTCTCGAGTATGTAGGCGGGGTAGGCTTCCCATAGCCCACTTTTCGACGAGCAACTAGCTCATCATTCTCAGGGAAAAACTGATTATCAGTTTTGACCTGAGGAAAACGAGCGAGTTTCTCGACGAGGCGTCGGCCATGGAAAGACCAACCCACTGCCATACTCGATAAGACTTCATCCAACTTCCGAATCTATGGCCCAACCGCGGGGAAGGACAAGAGGGGGATGAGGTTCGTATTTGTTGCGCGGGATGCATATGTGCACGGGGCAACACACGCCTTATGAGACATGAGCCAGCCGATTGACACGTCATTCGTTGACCCTTGGGGAGGCACCCTTTACTATTATTTATTTACCAAAGCTTTCTCCAAATCCGTCCAACTCAATTTATTTCGACAGCCACCCAAAAATGTCTTGGGCGACGAAATACCACCGAGGTGAGATTCAAACTCGTGGCCTCAAATTAGTGGCGAGTACTCAAGCCCATCACCATCGAGACCGGCAACTCAAATTCTCTCCTTGACGCACGCCTGATGCATTCTGAGCTTCCCGAATTGAACTTTCCCCTCGAGTCCTGGTTGAAAAATTTCGATGACAATTCATGTGACTCCTTGAATATTCAAGAACTCCATTTTGTGCTCCATATTATTTTTAACCTCAACTCTGCGACTGTTGTCATTAAAGTATTCTAACTATCCGCTCGAAATACCTATATTAAATCACACTGCTAATTTTTGTCTTTAGTTATCACATTGATTCCATCGATAGCATGTACTAAAGAAACATAAAAGAAAACAGCACGGGCAGAGCAGTAAGTAGATAATCGATTTCATATTGACACATACCTATGACCAAACATTTACTGTTTCCCTATTGCCAATTGGATTTAAGCTAGTCTCCAATTACCTTCACCAAGATTCTTGAAAAACATATTACACCGAACTTAATTCTTCCGCTGTTGCCTTTTATATATCCAGGGTCGTTCCTTTTCTAAAATTCTTATATGATCAGATGCTAGGCGTATCTTGCGCTCACCCTCTACACTGCTAATGAATGCACACAGCGGAGGTTCCGTCGGACTACATCTACTCAAATGAAGGCGAGTGATTCAGCATACACTTGCACATAAATACTTACTTAAGCAGCGACACCAACATCGGTATTGATTATAACTGTTCATTATATCCACCTTTCGGTACAGATTTGGCATACTGAAAATTGTAGGAATCATCCTGGGATCATTATACCTACAAAAGTAAAACTCCAGTAAAATTAATTGTCGAGAAGCTAACATTGAGGAAATTATCCATAGTAATATTGAGTCTTTACTTATTGTTAGTAATTTTCCACACTGTTTATTGCAACCTCTAACGGTTTCATCGTTTACACGCCATCAGTATCACTAGCTTCTTCGCCAGAATTGTAAAACACAGGGTTGCAGAATTCCGCAACATGCCTACTTGTTCAATCCTATCTTCTCTCTCAATCCCTGATCTCTCCCATCAAAGAATTAAAACCGATTTAAAATTTATTTACAATATTGTAAACTCATTCATTGATTGTCCTGAATTGCTTTCCTCCATAAACTTCAGAGTCCCTTGTCGATCCACACGTACGCATTCCTTACTCCATATGCCTATCCCCAGACTATCCCTTGTCAAGCGCTCACATCACTACCGTCTCTCCTCCCTACTGAATTCTCTGCCTAATAATATAGATCCATTTTTTCTCTCTTCGGAATCATTCATCAATCTCGCTATGTCCCATTTTCCCATGAATAAATAACACCTCTCCCATTTACCTCCCTTCCTACCTACGATTTATTTGTATTTTTTTATTATTTTCACCGCATACCAATTGTTTTCATTGATTGTTGTTGTTTTTATTTAAAGTCTGTTACTGTGTCACTTTAAATTGGCAGAAATGCTGTATGTGAGCAATTTAAATAAATAAATAAATAAATATTCAAGAGGCTACTCAACCAAGGAGCAGTCGGTCTCCTAATAATACAATGAACGGGAGGAGGACCAAAGCATAGATTTGTTTGCTTGACCCTTCTCTTTTAATTTTCTTTCTCCAAAAACGTACTGCCACGCATTTTGTTAAGTTCCGACTGTCATTTTCTGTAACACACTTTAATTGCAAATAGATTCTTTGTTGGTGAGTCCCTATCTTCTGATTTGACATTCTATCTGCATACAACGGCGTCGTCTGCAAAAAGTCTACGTGTACAATAAACCAAGGTACTGATTTCATTAATGTATAGGAGAATAAAAGAGGACCAATGCCACTTACTTGGGGAATACCCAATTCGACGTAAGCTGCGTTGGACATGATAACATCTATAACGACCCTTAGTTCGCGACCCTGTAAGAACTGTCCAGTCCAGAAAATGATATTTGTATCTATTCCATAGGTTTCTAATTTAATACTTAGTTTCATAATTTAGTACTTATGAAATGTGATATTAGAATCAGAAAGCTTTGTAAAAGTAGGAGAATGAAGAGGTAGAATTTGAAAGCATCAAAAGGGATGCAAAGGAGAGAATACCAGGAGCTAGTGGAAAGGAATGTAAGTGAAGCTAAGGAAACGGGAACAATCGAAGAAAAATTAGAAAGAATAGAAACGGACATACTAAGTGCGGCATTAAAAAAACAATATGGGACCGAAAAACTATATGAGATGGATAAAGAAGCAATGGGTCACAGAATAAATAAATAGGAAAATTGAGATAAATATGAGGAAAAGTGTGGAAACCGACCTAGGCAAGAAAAACTAAATCGAATGAAATAATAAACTTCGGCGAGTAACCAATTGGGCGAAGTAAAACAGGTGGAAAAGGCAATGCGAAGAAATGAAAAAGCAGCAGGAAGAGGGGGAAGTGAGTACGCTATACGCCAAAGGGAAAACGTCATCGGGTGGTAAAAGGGAGCAAACTATACACAAGGTTAGGGCAACATAGGGAAAACATTAATCGAACAGAAAAATATCTATGACAGGTGGAGAGAATACGTGGAAGAGCTATACGACAGCGGCAATAGACCGGTGAACCTATAGAGGATGAGAGAACAATAGACAAGGATAACCTCGGACCGGAGATACTCCACATAATAGAGAACGCATTACGAAAGATCAAGGTAAGGAAAACTGCGGGACCTTCGGAGAAACTGAAAAACTCGGGCATCAAAAGAAGACGACCTTTTTTGATATTATTCGTAGAATCTACAAGGAAGGGGTTTGGCAAGAGGAATTCGTGAAAACGGTCTTGATACCAATTCCGAAGAAAAATAAAGTGTCCGAATGCGAGGAGTATAGAACAATTAGCTTGATATCACACGCAGCAAATTTTTTTCTTAGAATAATTAATAATAGGTTGGAGAGTACGGTAAATTTCTTCTTAGGCAATAAATAAAAATTCCTTTTTTACTGCCCATAAAGCTCATAATAAAAAACTTCCTAAAATCTGAATGCACACGCTCACTTTAACTTAAGTCTAGCCACACACTAATAACAAAAAAGATAGGCGCGAAGTGCAATTTTCAAAACTCAAAGGCCAGTAATGCATCACCTTCAATAATAAAGGAATTGACCAACACGCGTTCAGCAGTCACTTGCAAAGAA
This sequence comes from Pyrrhosoma nymphula, assembly GCA_963573305.1. NCBI lineage: Eukaryota > Metazoa > Arthropoda > Insecta > Odonata > Coenagrionidae > Pyrrhosoma > Pyrrhosoma nymphula. The sequence goes on along the minus strand of OY754332.1, from coordinate 75,545,660 downwards.
AAGCACATTGCTTTACTGGCAAGGAAATGAACGAGAAGCATTTGAACTTAAAACGTCACCAGAAAGAGTCGATGATTGATTCCTTAATCCCTTGAGGTACCTAAAACGTTAAAAACTAATGACACAACCATGACAAGAATTTTCTGTCACCACGTGGGGGGGGGGGGGGGGGCGAACAAGATAGGCGGGGGGAAAAAGGTTCGTACACACATCGAGTGCTGGGTGCATGGCTTGACTTTCCGATGTGACATTATCGCACGGGAAATATGAAAAGCAAAATAGTCCCACGCAAAAGTTTACACCGATCGGGTGAGGGGATGTGAACTTGTGCGCGCTCGCGGAAAAACGCAACTGCTGTCCTTTCTTGGTAATGAGTCCTACGAGAAAATTTAAGAAAGGTTGGTAAAAATTCGTCCCAGAGCTACGGCGAGCACTGCCACAGGCTGGACAAGAACGAAGAGGAATTGGGAGCGGAAGGTAAATCACTGCTGGAGAAGATGAATGTGAGAGGAGATTAGATAGTATTGATAGGGAAGGAGAAAAAGAGAAGCACGTTTTGCTCCAAAACAGCAGTGTGGGAGGGGAGGGGCTATTTCGACAATGAAGAAAGCCAGCCACTCAAATTACGTCGCTAATCGCACAAAATATCGGATTCAATTGGATAATAATTACATTAATCTTGCGGTTCTGTGCATATTTGTAGTAGCTTAATGAATTAATATAAGAGAATGAAAAGACTAGTGTTATGTTTTTCCACATAAATTTAATATAGTACGACCATGGTTTCGACTTTACGTGATCTTCAGGTCTGAAGACGACGTCAAGTCGAAACCATGGTCGTCCTATATTAAATATATGTGCAAAATCAAATCACTACTCTTTCATTCACAATGATAAGTAAATTCCACAAAGTCACGCTGGAAGCCACCAACCATAATTAATATAAGGTTCCTATCATGCCTACCGAGTAGAGCACGTTGTTGAAATATCACCTCCTGACAATAATTTGTAGGTTTTTGCTAATGCATCAACAGTATTAGTTTCATTAACCTCATTAGCGCACGGTGTAGTGCATGTTGGTGATAACACACCCCCTGACACACACCCTTGTGGTGGTTTGCAGGGTATATGAAGACGTGCATGTAGAATAATATGCCAATGTACATCACATCAGTATTAGTGCTATTTATTAAATTTAACGCTTTGTACCCACTCAATACTTTTCCATTAAGGTGGTATTGTTATGACCCTAGAGCACCCCGGTTAAGAACGTCCGAAATACAACTGCGTAGTAAATCTTCTCAGAGCATTAGATCCAAAAATAATCTTTTCATCTTACAGCGCACTATGTTCATTTTCCTGCTGCTTTTGGCAACATCGCAGCATCGGCCTGGTGGACATTTCCACAGGATAAGAACCCCCATAAGGGCACACACACACACTGCCATCTAGATGAAGAACGCCCTAAACGTTGGAAAATGAAGAGCAACGTCATTAATTAAATTATTGAAAGCAGATCAATTCGAAGGAAATTAGTGATACGAGAGAATATACGAATCGCTAACGACGATTTCGATATCATCCATTTCACTATTATAGTTCTGTTCGTGCATGATTAGTGAGTTTGAAATGTGCTCACATGCGTAATTCGTCTTTAATACATTTAATCAATGAAAAAATTTTAATTTTATTGAAGAACGATAAATCTGGCCCAGATAATTATAGTTACAAAATATTTTTGTTAAAACTGACGTGACACCATCGTTTTCGCCCTTATGAATGTTGCTCATTTTGAATGCCGTCCACTAAGAAGCCCATGGAAAACCCTGGATAGTCACCTTGTAACTACAGTGAAAACTGTTTCGTGATATGCCTCGGGGTTACAAAATGTAAATTGTAGCTCTTACGATGCGCTTCTAACATGTGATACCTGCGTTCGTGACATTGTGTGGACGCTAGCGAAAATCTGCTGATAGCTGGGATACACCACGGGATACTTGTTCTTACTCGGTGCAGTTTTGGTTCGCTTGAACGTGCTCTACTGCGCGACAGGGAATTCACGACAGTTATGAAAGGAACTCGTATTCCTCAGGTGGTCGCTATTGTACACTTAAGTTTGTCAGTGATGACTTCCGTAGAAAGAAGGAGATCTACGTCACGGTAATTGAAGACACCTGGGCGAACGACTTATGATGCAAACTTAAAAACAACGGTAACGAAATGCGCCCGCATCCATGGAATTCATTCGGCGGCTAGAAAGTATGTGGACAGAATTTATACCTTGACTTCAGCAGACGCAGCTACCTAAAATCATCAATATTTCGGGATTATGGCGGCGTTTGTTTTTCAAGATTCGAGACATTGGTATTCGTACGCTAAAAATTATCGATTTGGTGATAAAACATAAGTTTCAGTCTTATGGCCGTGCGTCCCGCCCTGGCCATCAGAAAAAGAGTCTAAAGGTTAGTTTGTACGTGATGCGCTATTTTCTGAGCAAAACAACTATTCTAAGGTAATTTCATCATTTTAGAACCTCTTCGTATTGATAATTTCAACCACTATGGCGTACCCTGACGGCTTCATGGAGATAATAGCACGCGCTACCCTACACGTGACACGCAGCGCCAGGTAGCGAGCGGGTTGCTTTCCGGAGCGCGATCAACTTTATGACCACCAGACCTGTGGCACTGCAATTTCTGTTGACGACAAAAGCGTGCTCGTGGGTAGGCACTGGTTTACATTGAGCCACAACCTTAAAATAATCCATAAACTAATCCGAGAATCGAAGTTTAAAATAGAAGAACGCATCGGCCAACTTAGACCACTTCCTTCCACACAGCATCCATTTCCCACTAAAACTCTGGCAGTGAAACCGAGATATCACGGATGAAAATTACAATTCAAAATCCCCAAAAGAAATTCTAAAGTGACGTAATTACCTACAGAATGGTTGTCATGCCCAGAAAACCGCGCATTTTGAACCAGCCGACCTTTGACCCCTGGCGCACGGGTATGGCGGGACGCACAGCTATGAGACTAAAACATAATCGGTTGCTCCCCAAATCCACCATTTTTAGCGTGCGAATTGGAAAGTCTCTCAAAATTCCGAAAAATAAGCGCCCCCTATAGGAATAGAGGAACTTGGTGGCAGCCGACAGTGGAGAGTCTGAGGCCAGTGAGGATTAGTTTATCGTTGATGAGCAGGCAGAGGTACCAAAAGACTCCAGCATGGATCTCTTGAGGTATCCTCGGTACCTTTGCCCAACCTACCGGACATGCTTTTTCCCTTCCTTCGCGTGATACTCTTCACATGTGAGTGCCACCAAGTTTTGAGTTTTGCTACACCCATACTCGGTCTCTCGTTGCCCATTTTGGGGTCTGAGTACCAGCATATACACGGAGAAGGATTTGCGCGTCGTCAAAGTTAAGTGCGAGAATCGTGGAAGCGGTTCAGGTGCTGCACGTCGTATGACCTGTGCTAATGCCCCTAAGGTCGCGCATGAAATGGGGATTTCGAAGGTGGATTTCCAAGCAAGCTCCGGCTGGCTGCGCCGGATGATGAAAAGGAATGGGTTTCTTTCAAGAGTCGAACAACGGTCGCGCAACGCTTTACCGCTGTTCTATGAAGAGAAGATGCTGAATTTTCAGAGTTCCATCATTTACCTGCGATGGCGGCAGCGGTACCTGCTGACGCAAAAATAGTTAATGCTGATCGAACACCCATTTACTTCGACATGCCCTGTACTACTAAGGAAGAGAGGGGCTCCAGGTAATTTTGTGAAAACTATAGGATACGAAAGACAAGAATAATACCTCGTCTACACTACAGTTGTACTGAATTAGGGTGTACATCAATGCAGCATTTAAATCCAGGCAAGCGCCTACACACGCACATTAAATATACTTCAGCGCTGCCTAGTGCTAATGGAAGAAAAAAATTTGCATTGCGCCAAAATTACATGCCCGAGAAGTAACTTTAGACATTTATAGATATGTATAACCGCATTAACAAATGTAAAACAAGAATAACACGTGCACAATTACTCAACTCCTCATATAAATAATGTAAACGCATATATGATGTGTATGATTATCGAAACTCCTCGACGGAACACAATCAATGTCATCCAAGTCAATCTTAAATAGGGGTCCCCGGGTCCACTGAAGTGGACGACCCGATATGAAAACAACCAAGAGTGTGTGTGATCACGTTTAGATATGAGACAAAGTCTATAAATATTTAAAGTGGCAAGTTGGCGTCTACACTGAGTACTTAAGCGAAAGGTGCCTTTAAATGTATACTTAAGAGGTCAGTGTAGACGCGGCATAACACGCACGCTGGGCATCACCGCCGCTGGATGGGTAGCAACCACTTATTGTAATATTTAAGAGGAAGTCTCAGCCATAGGATAAGTTTCCTCCAGGGATTCCTGTAGGTACGTTTTCAGCAGAATGGATTGATGACTGAAGACTTAGTACGATACTGGATAAAAGTGGTGCGGCAAAGAGGACCATGAGCTATCTTTAATATGGCATCAATGCTGGAGATAGACTCTATTAAGGAACACATTAAAGATCGTGTGAAGGACATCTGCTGATAAAACTGATAAGGTAGTTATATTTAGCAGATTGACAATCCTGCATCAGCATCAGAAAACAACCAAGAGTGTGTGTGATCACGTTTAGATATGAGACAAAGTCTATGTATACATTTAAAGTGAAATTCATTTGCACTAATTAGTCTGTGTGTATCAAATTACAAAGTATTCAAATATTCTAGCCTACACAACCCATAAATTAATATACCATCTACGCACCAAAACAGTCTTTGGAATTCCTTTCAACATATCATCCTCATTTGTTGAAATATTGAAGGTGCATATACCGCACCAAAACACTATCTCTTATGATGTGGTAATTTGTCTTTCTATTACTCTGCCTACCTGAACTTTCTCCTTCGGCTTCTGAATGCAAACATCCCCATTTCCACACTTGTCTCTGATGGTCAAATGTCATTCTGTTGGGAATTTTCTGGCATGCATCCCACATTATCACTATAGCCTTTATTTACTACCCTATGATTATCTACAACGCTCATATTATTATTTGAATAATCACAAAGTTCACTCTGTCTGTCATTATTTAGCTTACATTTCAACTGAAGACTGTGAAGATTTACACCCAAGATGGTGAAATTCGCCATGAAAAAATCATTTGACTTGACCGGGATTCAAACCCGGATCTCCCATGATTGGAAAGTAGCATAAATTTGACACCCACATCTTCAGCAACATTCAAGACTTCGGTTTCCCTAAGGTGAATTTACATCAACACCACGTCTTTAACTCACCCTTTCCATAGAGAACTTCACAAACTAAATCATCAAACATTTCATCAAGCTTACTGCCTTGTAAATTGTACTTTCCTACACCTTCCCTTAAATTTGAGATAGACAAGTTTTTCAAATTCTGCACAACGTCTAGTCTTCACTAACTTGCTTAACTGTATGACTTTGTTTAACTACTCTGAAAACAAGAGCTATACCAACTCTTTGGAACAGCTGATGACATCCTCCTCAGCCATTTAAAAAATCCTGGTGATATTGTTGCCGGTGGGAGGTCCCATTGTAGCCCCTGGGACCCCCCTGGCAGTAAAGATCCACCTTCTAAGAACCTTTGCAACCACCCTGAGCCCCTGAATTGTACATTCAGATTGTGACATCTGGGTGAATTCTTGGTATGATATGATAAACCTCCTTCCATTCTCTGCTGCATTTTATGAGCACTCTCAAGAGTTGTTGCCGACTTATTCATCTTGTTTCTACTCATACTCTCGGGATGTATCTTGCTGGAGTTGAAGAGGCCCTATGAGCATGTAACAATCCATCAGTAATTGAATCACTTCACTGGCAATGACCTGCTACGATAGAAACACCGGTTCCTGATCAGTCACCAGAGTTAAACTAGTACCCGGTGCACAGATGACTTTAATCCATAAAATTACATGGAACGTTATGAGTGAAAAATCACGAAGTAAATATTTCACTCAATAGAACTAGCTGTTGTTCACAATTAACACAATAATGACTGTTCTACATAACTGATCGCAACTCTAAGATTATAAGATGAGGAACTTTAAATTTTAAAAAAATAATTGGTATGATGCATGATATATCTGCATCTAAACCTAATAGTAAAAACGAATAGCTTCCAATTTCGATTTAAAAATGTTACAATGTTTGTTCATTGTTATCTATCACACACATTTCTAATACTACTCCTATTAACATGTGAATAGAGGCATTGGGGTGAAAGGGCTACACCACTGTTAGAACTTCTTCAACCCTTTCGCTAAAAATGTAATATTACTTTATGAAAAGAGAAATTCTGATCCTACAATGATGTCAAGAAATTTTTGAAAATTACTGGTTCTGTGCTTAATTTCTGCTCACCGTTATACTCCTTCCACCTGGCCAATGGCCCCAATAGAACTGTATTTTTAATAAACAAATCTAAAGCACAAGTTATTTGTATTAATTGAGCAAAGTTTGAAACAGGGAGTAATCCTTAGTTTTAAGGTAGCTTCAGCAAGATATTTCCCTAGTCATAATGGAGACCATGAATTAATTTTACTTTTTTATTCCACTGTCTGTAAGAATTATGAAGAAAATATTATAATATTAGTAGGTAGTGCAAAAATTTAGTCATGTACGTCAAACAATATCAGTAATTAACTAAATATATCCACATAATTCTCTAACTTGACTCATTTTTCCACAACCTATGGTGAAAACACCTTCCCAACAGATGGTATTTTTTCTTCGATTCTGTAAAAATTACTGCAGTGAGAAATTGATTATATTTTATAAATAGTGTAAAAAACAAAAACTACACACCGTTAGTTTTTATGTGAAATCTAGGTGCTAGAAATCCCTAATTTTTTTCAATATTCTCCCTCTGGAGAGCAGAGGCGTAATCTATCCTATGTAAAACAGCTTTTATTTTTAGACAAATTGCTCGAAACGTAGTTCAGCAAGGCATTACTATTTTGATGTCACTGGAAATATGACAATTATTTTCCATAACATGATGTCAAATTAATCAAATTCTAAGTGAAACGATATCAAGCTCAAACTACCTTCAATGGTAACTCCATGAAGCAGTGACTTAAGCCAACTATGCCAATCATTGAACAATAATACAATTTTCATACAAGGGCATATGTAAAATCCTAATTACAGTGTAAAAAGTTATATACATTCTTCTGGTAGGGGGATGGCAAGGAGGCAGTACTGTAAAGCAACTCAAAAAGCATCAATCTAGTGGAGTGGAAAGTTAATGAATCTGGCAAGCATGCACTAAATATGAGGTGACCACATGTACTGGTTACGCTGGAACAAAACCGGTTTTAGGGTGATTATTCCAGTGTTCTGAAAGACTAAACAAATATACTAATGTGTACCAGTCTTTGGATTTTTGCCGCCTAAGTTCTAATGATACTATCCATAGATATAAGCGAACAAAGAGGAAATTTAACATAAGGGTTAACTACAGACGGACAGAAAGAATTCATTTAAATAACAGTACATAACACTAAGTTCTTAACATTGCCTACATAAGTTTTCAAAGGAGGACTAGTAGTCGATACATACAGTGCATGAATGCAGTACGTTAGTTTGATGTAGTGTTTTTTTAACCTTTTGTTGCCCCTCACATATTAGGATTTTTAAACGACCAAAGAGATGCCAGATTTTATGAATTTAACTAGTGTTAAGTGACACAAAAAGACTGCCCAGAGCCGGAAAACAACACACATCAGCCACTCATAAAAGACTACCAGCCAAGAAGTGGAAATTATACTGAGAGAAAATGTTGTCACTTTATAACACAGTCATTGTTTGAGAAGAAAAAGATACAAAATAGGATGCACTGGTGATGAGTCTCCTAATTGGAAGTATTAGGTTGAACTCTCCTTTATCACCTGCACTGTTTATAATGTAATCTAGTGGTCAAGAGCCATTGAGTCAAGTGGCAGAACAGCACGCAAGGGGGAATAACCTGAAAAAGATTCAATCCACTTGTTCTCCTTGGATGATGGCTCAAACTGTAATTTAAGGTGTGGTGGAACTATGTGCATACTGAAATCACCAGCAAGAGAGATTCTGATTGTTTTGAGCCAGCTAACTGTGGTCACCGCAGTAAAGAATTGGCACATACTTCTGCAGTGCACTTTACATTGTTTCCATTTAGTAATTTTTATTTTGCTAATTAATAATAGCAGTGAACTCGTCAGAATTCTAGCATATTTAACATATTCATCTGAGATATAAAGATGCAAATAACTTAAATCTGACCCATGAGGTAAGATGTATACAACAACTGCTTGAAATTAAGTTTAAATTATGCAATCTTTAAGCTGTCCAATACAAATTATTGCTTTCTCAACTAACAGATGAAACACTGTCTGTTCATTCCTGTCAACTCTTCCTCACACAGTGATTTCAATTGGAATCGTTAACTTCCCACATAATGCGACAAATGGTTCTAATATTAATGGTACATCATATTGTGGGATGAAGTGAGTTTTTCAAAATATATTTTGCTATTCTTTTTGACACTTCAAGACCTTTTTCAATTTTGAGGAAAAACTTGGTCTTAGGTCAACAAATTACAGGTCAGAAAGGGTTTAATGGCTGAAGAGCTAATTTCATGGTGAGAAGCCACATAAGCTTCCACAATTAACCTTTTAAGTGCTAGTGTACATTTAAATGTATGCTGGAAAGAGGGGTCCATCACATTAAAATACAAAATGTATGCTGAATGTGGTATTTAAACTCACGTTTTTCCACTGAGAAACCTAAATTTAATCCAGCATGCAGTGCCCACAGCAGGAATTTATATCCTTACAATAAAGGTTAAAGCACATGTTTCATTTATTTAGATTACTAAGGAGAAAGGAAAATGCCTCTATATCATCATGGCTCTTGGTATGAAATATAAATTCAATGATAACTATGAGAAAGAGTGAATTTATAAAAAAGGGAAACTTCAAGATTAAAATGAAGTGTGATATACAGCTTGTGGATCAAACATTTAAGTTTATACCTCACTTGTAAATCCCATATTTCTATTCACACATTATTTCACATGCAAAAATGAGCTCTGAATGCAGCAAGTTAAGGCCTAACACTTTGGCCTTTTTTTAAGACAGGAAATTGGGGAATCCGATTTTGTTTGAGCAACATAAAGAGATAATTTTCATATCAATCAATAATATATGGCCATAGTCTCAAGCCAATAGGCTGTAAATCTTTACTAGTTAAAGCCAGATATGGAAAAAAATATCTGTTCCCATACACTGTTTAGATTGCAGAAGAAAGCTGCTCGCTTGATAACCTTCGCACCTTACAACACTCCATGTTGTACCATATTTAAGAAACTCAACATCCTTCCACTTCCATGTATCTATATATATTTCTTGGTTCTGTATATTAAGTCCAACCATAGTGATCTCCCTAAAAATTCTGATGTTCACAACCACCATACTCGTGGTCATGATGCTATACATCATGGTTATGTAAGGACAAAATCAGCCTCACAAGGTCCAAAAACCTTGGGGTTATGCCTTTTCAACAGATTACCACCAGTTATAAGAGAGTGTGAAAGTATGAATACCTTCAAATTGAGATTGAAAATGTTTCTGCTTGGCAAATTATAATATTCATTGGATTAATATTTTCAGAATAATTAGAATGTGAATCTTATTCTTTTCATTATTTACGACTCCTGTATAACTGACGAATCCTATACCTTTGTCATGAGGTCTCTGGATAATCAATATTATTATTAAAATAACTGAGGCAATAGTTTTGAATGTACTTCATCCATTTATGAAAGAGGAAGTTTTGATTATGATTTGAATAAATGTAACTTTATGTCGTCATCCATAAACTTCAAACCATCAAGAATTACAATTGGTCCATCATCGTTATATATTTCAAAGCATATGAAGGGGTGAAAAATCAATCCCTTAGAATTAAAGGAGGATCCAAGACAAACTGTAAAACTGATGGAATTAAAAATATTGTCATTTGCAATTAGATGAATTAAAATTTGTTCATTACACTTGATTCCTTTTATTCTTCTATTAAAAAATACTAAATGCATATATATTCCAATATTTAAAATATCTTAACCTATCAAGGAAGTTGTAGTAAAGAAAAAGTGAGACGTGTAGGGCTCAGAGAGACTTGTTTTCAGATGCTTCACTTGATCAGAGACACATGTATGATAAATTGCCTTTTCTCCAAGATAGCAATAAGTTTGTCCAGGTTGAGCGGATCAGAAATCTGGTCACCTTATAAGTAGTTATAGTTATAACTATACATTGAAAACCCATATTGAACGATAAATAGCTGTGAAGTGATCACTCAAAAAACTAATATGGAAAAAACTAAACTAGGTAATGGAAAATGCCACAAGCAGAGTCCCAGGCAACAAGTACAGAGTATTGAGCAGTGACTGCTGACGTTGCCTCCTCTTACCTCCTCATCATTCGTGCAATCATCATCGCGGAAACCCCCATTTCACCCCTCCCCCGACGCGGCCACTCACGAAAATAATGGCAGACGACGAAAGCGGCCGCAACGAAGTTTACGCACGCAATGATGACGTCATTGTCTTAGGATCCCTTCACCTGTTCGGTGCGGGCAGAACAACGGAACGATCAATGAGAGAAACATTCACACCACTTCGCGCGCATATCATCCATTCGTGGTGAGAGGCTGCACCACTAGTCAGGAGATAGGTCACGACGAGTCACTTCAACGTAAATTACAAGGGAACCTACAATGTGTCCCATCACCAGTTCTGGATGAAGCCAGATAGATACGACTTCAAGCGAGGCCTTTTCATTGAAAACTTCGAATGAGACTGAACTGCAAACAATTCCATTCACCAGATGACAATCCGCTAGAGAGAAAATGCGAAATCAAGGAGCAAAACACACCAATGAATATGCTAATTCCAAAATAAACCACTCGGCAGGGTAAAAGAGTATTGGATTTCCAAACAAATTGCATCAGCATTTTGTAAAGGGGGTAGGGAGTGGGAAGCGTGAGAAGTTCTCTTTCTCATACCTAAGCCTGATTAACCACGATAATGTTCAGACACTAGTAACTGCATTTTCTAAAGAGCATATCGTCATTAAACTTAAAAGCACGGTAATGGAATTCATCACCCCACATTCAAACTGTAGAGAGAAATTAAAGACGCATGCCATAGCGATAAATGGGCTATGGATACTAGATCCAAATAAACAAAGCAGATGACACAACATATTTTAAGACAGGGAAAGGCACACTGATGAATGACAATTAAGGCTTACGTGATAAAGAACGTCCTCATTGAAGAATCTTCATACTTGCACGTCCTTGTGTTGAAGTAAATTCACACTGCCATCGGTAATAACCGTCTTCATATTGAAATTCGCCAAAAACTTCGAGGGCATATCAACCATTTAATCCGGACACTACAGACCGCTTTTCCACAGTTTTCCACTTCTCACCGGTGAAGATCGTTAATAACGTCATCTGACGGCAGATAAAGGTACTATTAGTCAAAAACTGACTGATACATTTCGTCCATTTCAAAATTGTGCGGGAAACGCGCCTATGAAAAATGAATAAAAATACGCTGAATTCCCAAAAATGGGGATATTTTATTTTATTATGAAGTATTAAAATTATTTATTTTGCTGTTTGGTACAATATGAGACTCAAAAAGGTAGATATTTTAAATCATCGATGGGAAAAACATAGGAAAATCATACACGCTGAAGAAAGAAGAGGAATGAGGGGAGGAATACATAAAAAGCACCATACAATAACTACGCTATATCACGTACCGCCCAACCCTAGAAATGAATTGTGACTTTGATTTCATTCATCATGGAAAATGAAACTGAATCGAGTACATTATAATTGGAATTGATACAGCGGTCCCTGTTTTACAGAATCCCCTCCAAATTTAACATATTGTCCTCAGCGCATCCGTCCCTTGACCTTTTCTCCTCGCCCAACATATACAAATCATTCATCAAACGACACTTGGGTATGGAACCTAAAAATTTGATTTAATTTTGTTTTTGTGTTGATGTTTTTATTTTGTATTTCATTCTTCGTGTTTTTCGTTATTGTTGTTCTATGTTTATTTATTTTGTTGCATCGACCAATGTAATTAGCCATTGTGCCGTTTTTGGTTGTGTGAGATAAATAAATAAATAAATAAATAATATTCTTGTAGAAATATTAAGGAGTTTGCCAGAATAGATTTTATAAAAACACTCGATACAATCATAAAGAGGGAGGAGATTTGAAATAACGTCAATTCCCATCCCCAAGATGAAAAAATTATGCTGGATGCAGATTATACAATAAGCCTATGCTTAATTTCTCATGCATGAAAGAAGACGAGGAGAGTAATTAATAAAGTGTTAGACATTGGGGAAACAGCTTACAGAGTCAAATTAGTTTGGATCAGTAAATCTATGGGAACAAGCCACGCTATTACTAAATTATGCGCAGAAGAAACGATGAGGGAGTTATGAGAGGAGGTTGAATAAGAATTAAAAGCAGGCAGGAAACTAATAAAGTTGGTTACATTTGCAGGCGATGAGCCGTCTTGCAGGCTAAAACAGATGGCTAATTTGGCATTTTTTAAAAGTATAATAGTCTTCTACAGAGTATGAGAAAATTTCAGAACCACCAGAATTCACATAAACAAATGTGCCTTCATTCTGACGGGCATCCAAACCTATTTACATATTACATTGAAGAATATTTTCATAGTAATTTTGAAGGAGTTTGGTTGTGATCTTTAACCCTTTCAACACTGAGCCTATATTTGTGAACCCTTCACCCTGGCTGCACGTGTTTTTTTATGTTTTTGGCACGTTTATTGGCACAAAAATGACCCCTTATATTTTTTCGATCAAAAAATAAAAATTTTATTATTTATAAAATTTTTAATTTTTTACTGGAATTCCAGTCCTCAGTCAGCCACAAGGATCTTTTGTGTGATGTGCAGGGTTGCATCGTTTCCCCTTTAAATTAAATTTTTTAAGATACTTTGAATCTAATGAAAGTAAAAGTAGTGTTTTGTCTCTTTAGTAGGTACTTTCAAGGACATATATTGTGGCAAATACAAGTCATATCCAATCATGAATAATTTTTATCAATTTCCAAATTGAGTCCAATCGTAACAATGTTCAAATATTCTGATTATTAGGTTGATTTGAATCATATAATGCAACACTACCATAATTCAAACATTCATTGTGCATGTAGAGTATCCTTAGATGAGGTCAATAGGTCTTTTGTGGATGGTTCCCATAAGAAAAAGAATTGATCAAATCTTTCAGTTTCTAGTTAATTTTGATAACACCAAATATGGTTTCTGCAAAAACTTTTCAGATGTTCTCATCAAGTAACTGGTGACATCAGTTCCTGATGAAAATTCTCACTCACCAATCAGTTACTGGTGAATTTTCTCACCAGTAAGTGGTTCATATTTAAAAAAAAAACTGATCAGTGGCTCTGCAGTTATTGAACAATTTTGAGCACGATTTTTTTAGGATTGCTGTCATTAGTTTATGTTTGTGTTGCTTGGTAAGTTGCTGTTGAAATCATCGTGAAAATTTTATCCTCATTGAAAGTGTTCAAAACTATATTATTGGTTGGAATATTGGAAAACAGATGATGCATAATGTAACATTACATTTCAAATAAAATATAAGCTCACCTTTAAAATTTGGCGATATCAAACATATCATTTCACCTTTCAAATCTTACTTCATATTAAATGTTTTTTTAAGCGTTATAGTCTGCTAACCAAGGTTTCAAAAAATTAGTGTAATCTGTCATTTTCAGGGCAAATTTTCTTGTTAGGGGAGTCTTCTTCATTGTTATCAAGATTCACAGTCTGAGGAGGTGTGGTACAAAGATGGATAATTGGATAAAGAAAGCATCTTTGTTCTTTGCCGAATAATCACCCTTGGCTTGGCAAGTGATAACATATAAATACATATAAGGAGCCTTGGAGAAGTTTTATATCTCTAACAAAAACACTGAAAGACTGCTTTTGCATTAAGTAGCATATTGAGCTCTTTAAAATTCCCAAGAAATAAGGTCATGGAATCCAAGGACTTGGTCAATAATTCTTCAAGTAGCTCACGAAGGCACACTTTCATTTCAAGATACTATCCTGTTTGAGATCGGATCCATTTGTTCGAGAGCATCAGCAATATTCTCCTCAAATTGTTTATTTGGGCCATTTTTTCCATTTTTTCCTCACAAGACTTTCAGTCACTGACACCACACTTACTGGGATGACCTCATTCTGCCTTTGACCTTCAACAGTCCCTCCATCATCATTCATAGCAGGTACCTCAAGTTTTTTTCCAATGCCTCATTTGTCTGTATAAGCTCATCCTCTACAGGAGAAGCATGAAACTTCCATTTCTGACTTGAATTCCATAGTAAAGAAATATTCATATTCCTCATCAAGTTTTCCCCAATTTTGTATCCATTTTAGCTGTGGTAGAAAACATAGCAAAAAGTTTATCCACTGCCAACTCTTCTCATTTAAACCTTGATTATGTTGCCTAATAGTGCTGTGTTTGATAGACCATAGTACACAACAGCTAGTCCCTATAGATCCATTAAAAATTTCCTTTGGAATTGGTAAACCTGGGTCACGTTGTGGTCTATACATTGGAAAGTGGAGGGAGGCTCGGTGTCCAGCATAATTGATTAGAACATCATATCCTTGGTGTATAAATATATGTAGCAATGCAATATGTGCACTGCTAATGTGAAAGAGCTTCATTCACTCAAAATTCACAATGAAAAGGTGAACAGTTAAAATTGCACATGACACAACTAAATCACAAAGCCATGGATTTGTTGCACTTGCCAACCCTAGGGGAACATGCAAAAATTTGTTAATGCTACAGAACTTGGGCCACCTGAATTCTGATTAGTCACAGGTTCAATGTTACACCAGGAAGAATAGAAGCAATGCAAGTGCCTTGTCAGTTGGCTGAAACTCAGATAAATTAAAACAATAATTCTGCATTCATCAATGTCTAATGAGATGCGGTGGAACAGCATCATCAAATTAAGTAAATAAAAAACTCAGGTTAGTCAACTGAATGTTTTTTATTTGTTTAAATGAAATAAACTATTATACTATCCTCATTCACTGCAATAAATTGTTTCAGGCCTGACGCGTTTGAACTCATTCATCTTGAGAAAACAGAGAGGAACCAAAAAACGATACTTCTACATTGGACTTTATTTCATGACATGGTTTTGCAATGGCATGGCGTCATCAAGTGAAAAACTAAATTTTTCATCACAGTGTATAGTAAGAAGTAATATTCTGGGGAGGGAAGGGTAGAAGTAAGGAAAAGGATAGGGAGTGGGAGGTATTTTACCACTTGTGTAAACAATGTATGTTGGTTGGGTGGGGGAAATTAAGAGGGGTGGCCTCAATGTGAGTGGGGAGATTAGGGAGTCACTTTAGGGGTTGTGGGGGGCAGAGGGGTGCCAGTACAGGGGGTGTCAGGCGAGTGGCAAGTGCAGGATAGGCAGTGAATAAGGAAGAGGTCTGATCAAAAGAAATTGAGGAGGGGGAGCTTTATGAGTACAAAACTTTGTTGAATTCAAATCCAAAGAATTGCAATTCTTTGGATTCAGGCATTGAAACATTTCAAGCTTTTCTAAGGCATCTAATCTGGGTCCGTTGGCTTAAATGTCTAACACCTTTTGAGCAATATTATTTCAACTCATTTTCACATTCTCCCCATAATCCACAAAACCAACCACCCTGGGCAATCAAAAGTCTCCACCCACAACTCCCCAACAAAGCGTCTCCACTTTCGTTGACCTGTACCTTAAGCCTCCCCTAGTCTACTCCCTCCCCTCCCGTATCAAAGTTACCAACCATATCCTTGAACGCCTCCACTCCACCCCCCTTCCTCACCACACCAACACAGCTACCATTGATATCATATCCCTTATGATAGCTTATCTCACTCTCAATGCCTTAAATCCCTCTGCAATTTCCAAAATGCCTTGCTCCATAAATTCTTACTTCCCATTCCCTACTTCACCTTCCACAATTTGACCTTGGTCATAATACCTCCTCCTTCAATGGCCATTTCTATCTTCTCCAAACCAAAGGCTGCACCGTGAGAAGTAGATTCCACCCCTCCTATGCCAAGCTCACCCCTGTTGAAGAGTCTGTCCCATTTCCACATCCAACCTCAACTTTGGATTTGAGACAAAGATAATATTTTCTTTCTTCGGCCCTATGATGTTGATTCCTCAAACTCCTTTCAACCCTTGATGAATTCTCTGTTTTCTTCACCCCCCATTACTACTCTTACATAGCATCTTCCTTAGGGTAAATATAAGTTTTTCTAACCACCAATTTGGTACCTCTGTCCATATTATACCCACCAATAATCAGAATTCCTTCAATAAAATAGCTACCACCCATCTCACACCAAAAGGTCCCTCTTATACTCTTTCTCTCTCTAAACAAGGCCTCTAAATCTACACTAATCTTAATTCTCCCTTCCAACTTACACCTATCCATTCTCAACAGAGGATATCCAGAGATCCTCTTCAACTAGAAATCCTTAAATAAATCCTGTTCTCCATTACTACCAACAAGTAAAAATCACTATCGCCTTTCCTTGTGCACTGCCAGCTTTCCAGATCCAGTCCCTCCAAAAATCTGTTGAAAGTTTTATCCCACGCCTTCCTAACTACCTAAACACCAACAGCATCTTCCCTAAATATCCCTCCCTCATCTTCAGATGCCCTCCAAACCTCTCCAGCATCCTAAAAACCACCTAAACTCTATCCAAATCCAGTACCCAAACCAAAACCCTATCATGTAATTGCATGAGACTCAAAATGTGTTCTATCCCTACTATCTAACCTCTTACCCTAAAATTCCTCTCCTTTTCTCTACCTTTCATCCCTCCTACCTCTTGCACCACTGATGACTTACTAGACCCAATAAAGCCCCCTTCTGAAAGCCCCTTTCTGGAAGCCCCCCCCCCCTATTTTTAATCTCCATTGTTGAAAAAAATTCTATCAGGAGCTATCGCTTTCACCCAATGCACTCTACAGTGAATAAAGAAAATTGTGTTCAACTACCATTAAACCTGAATTCATGAACTCACGAACCAATGAATAAAATATCCAACATCCACACACACTATATATAATTCATTACCTTTGAGGGAATCTTGCTCCAACATTGATGGCATTTATTAACGTAAGTTAAGTACTACAGAAACTGCAAAATTGTATTTAACAGACGCATATTGATTTCGTTCACTCATTACTTTTTTTTCAGTTATTCTTTTGTACCCCTATCAAATTACTTGGAACTTGTAATGAATGATATCGAAAAATTTCGTTAGCGATTCAATTTTCCTTGCGTATCACCAATTTATTTAATATTTTTACGATTTAATTAAAAACTAACCTCTTTCGTAATTTTTCAGCGTAAACCCTGATAATTCTTACGATCGGAAAGTATTTATGATGCAGTTGTGTTGCGGGTTGCATATGGCATCTACCGCGGCGCATATTTCAGGGTCGTCATGAAGAAAAATAAATGAGGAATGAGGTGATTGCAAATGCATAAAAGTCTTGCTGAACGCGTGAAATATACTGTTTTCCTTTTATGATGGCATTTATTAACGTAAGTTAAGAACTACAGAAACTGAAAAATTGTATTTTACAGACGCATATTGATTTCGTTTACTCGTTACTTTTTTTTCAGTTATTCTTTTGTACCCCTATCAAATTACTTGGAACTTGTAATGAATGATATCGAAAAATTTCGTTAGCGATTCAATTTTCCTTGCGTATCACCAATTTATTTAATATTTTTACGATTTAATTAAAAACTAACCTCTTTCGTAATTTTTCAGCGTAAACCCTGATAATTCTTACGATCGGAAAGTATTTATGATGCAGTTGTGTTGCGGGTTGCATATGGCATCTACCGCGGCGCATATTTCAGGGTCGTCATGAAGAAAAATAAATGAGGAATGAGGTGATTGCAAATGCATAAAAGTCTTGCTGAACGCGTGAAATATACTGTTTTCCTTTTATGATGGCATTTATTAACGTAAGTTAAGAACTACAGAAACTGAAAAATTGTATTTTACAGACGCATATTGATTTCGTTTACTCGTTACTTTTTTTTCAGTTATTCTTTTGTACCCCTATCAAATTACTTGGAACTTGTAATGAATGATATCGAAAATTTCGTAAGCGATTCAGTTTTCCTTGCGTATCACCAATTTATTTAATTTTTTTTCCGATTTAATTAAAAACTAACCTCTTTTGTAATTTTTCAGCGTAAACCCTGATAGCTCTTATGAGTGGAAAGTATTTATGATGAGGTTGTGTTGCGGGTTGCATATGGCATCTACCGCGGCGCATATTTCAGGGTCGTCATGAAGAAAAATAAAGGAGGAATGAGGTGATTGCAAATGCATAAAAGTCTTGTTGGACGCGTGAAATATGCTGTTTTCCTTTTATGAGGTTTACCACAGTTTTCCAAGAGCAGAAAAATATTTACTACGCATTTGTGTTGCGGGTTGCAACCTTGCCGAGTTGCTGCACTGGTACCTATTATGAATATCATTGTCATGAAGAACTATAAATATTACAACAAAATGTTTCCCAAATTCTTAATGAATTTGACTATTTTCTGATAGGTGGTATAAAATCACATTATTTTCCATTTACTCCACTAGTTTGGACCATTAGCCACAGAATTTCTAAGTGGGTTTCTTTCTTCGTGCTAAAAATAGACCTCCCCAGTATTAACAGTCGATATCTGATGTCTGATCGGGGCTTATATTCGGACTTGTACGGTAGAATTTTCCTATCTCCCCCAATTCAATCCGTGCCTTGTTTTTTTACCCTTCTAACCACAACTAACACCAGCATCCGGATGGACGGCCACCGAGCCTCCTGTAACTCCTCCTTCTAAACTGCATCCTGCCCCGTCCCCATTCATGCCTCCTCCCACAACCTGAAGATCGACCAATGCCTCAGCCTCAGTTTCCCTGCTTCCCTCCCAACCACTCAAAATAAATTAAGGTTAGAAAGCAATGGCGGCTCCAAGGGGGGGGGCAATTTGGGGGGGGGCAATTGTCCCCCCAAAAACCCGGTGTATTTAATTTATTTTTCCTTCATTTTACACATAGTTTTGTTACGATTTCCCGGGACGAAACCCCCGGACTCCCCTTTTCCTGGGAAGTATTCCATTCCTCCAGAGCCAGTTGTACCACCCCCCCCCCCCCCCCCCCCCGATTGCCCCCCACCCCGATTGCCCCCCACCCCGATTGCCCCCCCCCCCCCGAACCTATGGTCTGGAGCCGCCCCTGTAAGTATATTTAAGGTATCTACATCCACATACCAACCTGCAAGCCATTGCAAGGGCGTGCACCAAGGGGCGTTTGGACACCAGCTATGATGAAGGGAAGCAGTGGCGTGACCAATGTTTGGGTCTAGGGGGGGGTAGAAACGTTTTAGGGGGGCGCCATGGCGCACCGACTCGTAAATTAACGAGTTTACTAAACTTTTCAAATTTTGGTGATGAAATAGGCGGATGGGTTTGTACAAAATATGAAAATTAACTACGTATTATACACATTTATTTGTACGTATTTGGGACTTGGAACGTCTGGGAGTGGAAACATTCACAGGCTTAGGGGCGCCAGAACACGGGGCGGGGGGGGGTGCCCCCCCTGTCCTGCCCTAACCCTGGCTACGCTACTGAAGGGAAGGAATAGGGAAAAGTGATTAAGAGGGAAAGACTGAAAATGAAATATTTCTTCACAGATTTCTCACTCATTTAGTTGTAGTATTTAATTAGAAGGAAGAGTAAATATGTTTATTAACATCGAATGGTTAGGGCAATGGCCATGGCCCCGGGGGCATAGGAGGATGGTTAGGAGAGTTGTTTGAGGGCTTCATTGATGAAATTGCAGAAGTACTGTAGCGGTTCTGCCTTCATTTGAGGATGTGAATTCTATGTTGGGGGTATGGGTAAAGGGCTTTTAGGGCTGAAGTTTCTGCCTTGAAGATATTGGATGTGGTGCTTAGGGAGTTGAGGAAGGTTCAGAAATTATGTAGAGGGTAGAGAGGGTTGGTAAAAATGTGATCATGATGATGGGAAGGGATAGGGTCATTGTATAGGGAAGGATTTTATTTACAAAAACTCCTGTCTTCAAATTATGGGTTGCTCCATGAAGAGAAGATTTAGCCCCCTCCTATACTACATTGTAAATCATCCTTCTTTAAGAGCTCCTTTCCACAATCCCTCTGAAACCCCTGCCATTCAACATGGATTTTATTCTTCCCTGGCCTTGAGGTATTGATCATTTCAATGCCCTAATGTCTATCCTTATAGCTTTTCCCCATTAAACCCTAAGTTTTCCTTTTTAAAAGTGAATTTCCTAAATTTAAACATCTTTTTAACCCAAATTCAGCTGTTCTATTCATAGTAATCCCACTAGAAACAGAAATGAACGAATCTGAAACAATCATTATCATCCCTTCCACACCAAGGGGCCCTTTCCATGCTATCTCTCCCTCCAAGGTCTGCACATTTGCTGCAGCCTTGATTCCCTTGAAAAATTCCTTTCCCACTCGCCTCCTAAACAAAACAACATTCGCAATTAAGAGCAGCCAGATATCCTCCTGTCATATTCTTCAAAATGCATAAATCCTTTCCCTCCCAAACCTCCTCCAAGTAAAAACAACAACTACCTATCCCTGTCAACTAAACCTCCTCCTCAGGAGCCAAGACTCTCTCAAACACAACCTCAAATTCCTTTCCCAAATCCTTTCAGACCGCCTTACAACCAACAATATGTATTCCCTAAACACCACTTCTGTAACATCAGTCAACCCCAAGCCTTTCCTGAATCCTTAAAACCAATGCCTATATCCCCAAATCACATCGCCATGCCAAAACATTACTAACATCCTGCATTATATAACACATGCCTCAATCATTATCGCTCAGTCTCTTCCCAAAATAATCCTTGCCTATACTCATCTATTTATTTAGTACAACATGTAATATGGTACATATATTTCCATTTGCTAACTGTCCTTAGCTTTTCACATTGGCCTCTGCAGTGCTCTGTATCTTGCTCTCCGAATTGGTCGGCACGGGGTCCCGACAATCTTTAGCTTGATTGCCACCGGGGATCTTTGATGCTCCCTTTTGTGTAGTCTTCAAGTGATTTTCGAACGAAATGGCCTTGGGTCACGATAGACCCCGGGAATTTGCGGTTGGAATTACTATATATTTTTTTAATAAAAGCTGTGACAGTGGCTTCGTGCTTAGGTGATAAATTAAAGGTGATACAGTGTCTGAGAAGTTTATTTTAGGAAGAGATTTTTTTATTATTTAAAATCAAGAACGCCTTCAACCATTTATAAAAATTTTCTATGAAAAAAAAATTTTTCGTTGTGAAAATTTTATGCACTCTTGATGTCATCGGGCCAGATTTTACAATAATACGCTTGGCCCAAAGGCCTAAATAAAAAATACGCGACAGTAAAGTTGCATTTTCGTCAATAGGTACGTAAATGTTGTTAATATTTTCGTATTATTTTACTTTGAGCTACAGTTACGAAGGCAGAAATTATTTCATGCAGAGATTACTCATTGAACCAGTTTAGTGACATGGAATCGTTTGGCGATTGATGAAACAATTACGTTGACATTTCGCTATCCTCACTTGTTTCAGCAATTTACCGCCCACTTTCTCTCAGTAGGTAGGATTTCCGGCGAGAGTCGCCAGTGCTCTGTCTTGACGTGAAGACCATATAATGTAAGTGCTACGTTTTTCCTCCGGAAATTCCCCTTACTTGTGCCATGGATACTTGGGGGAAGGAACAGGCTGTCTTAAGTAAACAACCCGGGATAAATCCGTGGCTGTACCTTTCCGAGGGATAGTCGTCGAGGTCAGAACTTTAACTGAGGGAAGGAGACAAAAAGTAAGTGCTGAGCCTAGGAAGAGGAACCAAAAGTTTTACCACTTCCATGGGGAGTGAGAGTGACTCTCAGGTCTCGCCTTTTCCAACAACTTCATCACTGTGATCTGACCCCCACTGCGCTACTTCTAAGCGCAGTGGGGGCAATAACTTTTACCTAAGAACCCGCGATTATTATACAGCTACCCAGTAGTAGCTTGTTTGGCGTAACATTAGGGCTAATAATTGTTCTTATTTTGAAATTAACAACAATTGAATTCGGAGATTCCGGTGGCTTATTTTGTTCGCATGTGCAGAAAGGCGGTATTCCATGATCGGAAAATCCTACGGAGGAGAAACAATTGCATAAGAGTTGAAGACTACCCTGTTACCTGCCTGGGCCTAATTGACCAAATCAATGACTCAATCAGTCATTACCGAACTATTCATCGATCAGGCTGACCGGAAGTCCGTCGACAAGCGTAGGGGTCTGGAGGCAGAAGATAGCGTGCAATCGATCCTGAGAAGTTGACACGCTCTTCTGCCATCGTACTATTGAAATATGTGTGCCAGTTTATTTATATAATTTATCATTCATTATCTCGAGAATTTCGCACGCAAAGAACTGCTGTATATCATCCAATATTTACGCATTTGCGCATGAAAAACTATGAGTGACGTCCGGTAAATCACTGTTTCACTTTACGACGAAATTCACTATAAGAACGGTCCTCAGGAATGGATGAATCCTGTTAAGCCGGGGTCCACTGTATCTATGTATTTTTATTGAAAGAGAATTAGCTCATGGGGTCAATTCTTGATTTTGTAAACTTTTTCATTGTCTTCACATTTTATGTCCATTATTTTATTTGCATAAATCTCATTCCACCATGTGACCCAACATTAGGTGGGAGAGGGGACCCAACAGCCTAAATCTCACCCCATGCAATAAAAACACACACCTTAACCTACCTTTTTCTGCTGCACTTTCACCCCTTTCTGCCATCCCACTTCAGTGGTATTTCCCTTTTCCCTCCTGCAAGGCCGTACCCAGGAAAAGATTTCGGGGGGGGGGGGGTTAAAGCACCGGGGGATCTGGGGGGGTATGGAATACCCCCCAGCAAAAGGGGGGTCCGGGGCCCCCCTTTCAAAATGTAAGTGTCAAATGACACATTTTTAGGCCGTTTTTAACTCTTAATTAACAAGAGTTTGGAGGCAAAAAAGTATGGTTTGACTCGAGAATTTTGAAATTTATTTGTGAAAATTAAAAGATAGACAATACAAGTAGACTCAAATAGTTAATTGTAAATTACATAAATGTATCTTTAGAAAACGGTAAGTCAAAACAACAAAATCTAAATTACAAAATCCGATCTTCTGTTCTTTTTTCTGGCGAATTCATCGATCACTTTCTACATCTACATCTACGATGTACCGTGCAAGCCACCACTAGGGTGTGTGGCACGGGGTGATTCCACACCAGGCATGCAGCACTCGTCCCAGAACAAATCCGAACCTCGCACGCTCCCCCTGGCTCTAGGCGCAGGCCAAAAGCAGTCAGGAGAACAGTGCGCAGTCCAACCGGAAACTGGGAGAGTGCTATGATAAATGAACATGCAAACATGCAGAAAAATGCTATAGACACATCTAGTGGTTAATATTACTGATACAGTTAATTTATTAATACTACGAGATGCTACCTCATGCAAAGAACAAAATAAAATAATGCCGGACTAATCGACCGGTGTGAAGAGTTAGTAATTATGTGGTGTTATTAAGCAAAAGTGAAAATTCTACTCTACCTATTGAGGGTGGGAGTTTCATGTGATTGATCTGTCGCAACTATTATGATCCCTTATTGTACGTGGGAAAAATGACATTTTAAATCTATCGGTTCTGCAGTCAATTTCCTTTATTTTATTCCTGTGATCGCTTCTACCGTAGTACGTTGGCTCTAGCAGTATATTTTGAACGTCCGGCAAAAAACGGTCTGCTCCAGGTTTGCGCAAAAGATTTAACCTATATTTCTCCCTTCGATCAGTTAGAGATTCCCACCCTAATTCCTTCAACAATTCGGTAACACTGCTAAGTTTATCGTAACAACCTTTCACAAATCTTGCTGCTCTCCGTTGTATTCTATCTATTTCAGAGATTAGTCCTACTTTGTAAGGGTCCCATATGCTAGCGGCGTACTCCAAGTGAGGTCTCACGAGTGAAAAATAACATCGCTCTTTAACTTTCTCGTCGCATTTTCCTAATATTCTCTTGATAAATCCCAATTTGCGACTAGCCTGTCCGCAGATTTCCCGAACGTGTTTCCCCCAAGACAGGTCCTGAGTAAGGGTCACACCTAAGTATTTAACTGACTCTACATTTGATAAGTCTGTTTGATTAATTGTGTACGTATCGTTGACCGAGTTATTCTTTTTCCAAAAATTCATAACAACGCACTTTTTAAAATTCAATTCTAACTGCCAAGTATTGCACCATTCATTTATAGCATCTAGGTCTTTTTGTAGCGCAATCTTGTCGGACTCATTGTCTAGATCCCTGTACAACATTGCGTCATCTGCGAAGAGGCGAATTTTGCTAGTAACAACGGTAGTGATGTCATTAATGTATAAAAGGAACAATAAGGGACCGATGACACTTCCCTGAGGTACACCAGATGTAACTTTCACTACATCTGAGCTAGCGCCATCTAGAACTACCCTCTGTTCGCGGTCGGCTAAGAACTCTCTTATCCAACATATTACGTCGTGGTGTATTCCGTATGCTTCCAACTTAACGAGTAACTTTGAAGGAGGGACCTTATTGAAAGCTTTTTTAAAATCTAGAAATATTGCGTCTACTTGGACAAGCTTTTCTCCCGAGGAAAGAATGTCGTGAAGGAAGAGGGCCAACTGGGTTTCGCAAGACCTGCCTTTCCGGAATCCGTGCTGATTTGGCGTTAACAAGTTTTGACTATCCAAGTACCCCATAATCGAACTGACGATTATATGTTCCAATATCTTGCACGAGATAGACGTAAGGGAAATCGGTCTATAGTTACTGGGCTCTTCCTTATCGCCACTTTTAAATATTGGTGTAACGTTCGCGATTTTCCAATCGTAAGGAACACGATGTTGTGTTAGAGATTTTTCAAATATTATTTTAAGGTATGGGGCTATTTCTGATGCTAATTCTTTATAAACTCGGGCGGGAATTTGATCGGGACCGGGTGATTTCTTGGAATTAATGGATTTCAGATGACTTTCTATTCCACGACTAGTGATATTAATAGACTGCATTGGGTGCTTATATAGCCTAGGCATTGTAGTGGTGTCGTTTGGAGAGCATTTGGTATAGACGCTTTGAAAAAAGGCGTTGAGGATATTTGCTTTATCTAATTTGTCGTTTGCTCTTTCTCCTAGATTGTTCTTTAGTGACGTTACTGTTGATTTGCAGCCTTGAACCTCCCTCACGTATGACCAAAACGCCTTTGGGTTGTCCTCTAAAAATTCGCCCAATATTTTATTTTTGAAATTTGTTAATGCATTTTGAAAGGCTGCCTTAGCTGCTGTTTTCGTTTCCTTGTATTTGTCGCATAACTTCTTATACTCCTCTTCGGGGAGATACTGGCGTGCGTTCCTCATTTTTGCGTGCCGTATTCGTTGTCGCTTGAGAGATTTCCGGACGTCCGCATTATACCACCTAGGTTCAGTATTGACCTTTTTAAGTTTACTTGGTATTGCGCTAGTTATGGCTAGTTGTGTGATGTTACGAAAAGTATTCCATGTATAGTCAGTACAACGGTTTTCACTAATATCACTAAATTTTTTATACGAGGTCAATAGTTCTTGTTTTAAGCCTTCGAAATCCGCCTTGTGAAATAAATATACCCTCCTCTTTATGGGTGCATTTTTGTCAGTACTAATATGGAATCTAGCTTTAACTGCTCTGTGATCGCTAATTCCGTTCACTGTTACTACGTTAAGGACGCTTTCAGGTATGTTAGTCGCAAAAAGATCTAGAACGTTGTTTCCTCTGGTCGGTGTTGTGACTAATTGATGTAAGGAATTAGAAGTGAATGTGTGGAGTAGAGTGTCGCACAACTCTTTATCTTTGCCGCCATTTTTGAAACTATATGTCTTCCAGTCAATCGAGGGAACGTTGAAATCACCACCGATAATTATATTATTTTCCTTATTTTGACGTGTGAGACGCTTCACCTGTCTATTCAACTCTAGAACTGAATTTAAGTCTGCATCGGGTGGTCTATAATATGAGCAAATAAAAATTCTTTTTGTAGAGCATTTAAAGGAACACCACACACTTTCTAAATTACTATCTGGAAATATTTCGGTTCTGCTGACGAACTCATCTTTGACCGCGATAAATACTCCTCCTCCTGTTCTCGCTGTTCTGTCTTTTCTGTAAATTGCATATGATTTTGGGAAGATCTCGGTATCCGCAATTTCATTCGATAACCAACTTTCTGTTCCTATTACTACATCAGCTTCCGTGCTCCCAACGAGATGGTGAAAATCAGCGACTTTTTTTTTTATACTACGGCAATTAACAACCACAATGGAAATGGGATACCCTGGGATACGACTTACAAGTACTGTCTTTCGAGTATTTTATATCATTATTGACTTTGTCTGTTGAGATTTGATGGCTTCTGTGTACAGATATGAGAGCCAGCCCACTTAGTCTGTCTTGTCCACACGCGTTTCTCAGGTATGTCTTCAATCGTCGAAGAGTGGAGAATGTCCTCTCAGCAGTTGCAGTGGTCACCGGCAAAGAAGCAAATATTTTCAGTAGCGTGAATATGTTAGGGAAAAGTTCCCTATTACATTCGCTTAAGGCCTCAATGGCACAAGAAGGCTTGTCGTGTTCCATTTTGCTTTCCCAAAACAATTTCCACAGTGAGTACTCAGCAGATACAAGCTCTAGATCAACCATATTTTCATATAGTTTCAAAGATTCAACATCTATTGCCTCAGTTATTGAGGTTGGTATAAAGCACTGAAGTGTTCCTAGAAGCGCTTTGTGGTCGCTGAATCTGGATTTGAGCTGATCTATGAGATCGTCTAGGATCGGGATTGCCACAGCGATTCTAAAATAGGTTTCAGAGTCTTTAGTAGAGCAGTTACTTCTATGGCGTTGGCGAGGAGCGAGTCTTGGTAAATGAATTTCTTCACCAACATCATGCATTAAAGTTTCAGCTGTTTGGAAAATACTGGAAAACTCAAGATCGATTTTTCTTAGGATGTTTTCGAAGTGGCTAACAATATTTTCAATATGGTCAACTGCAGACTTTAGGTCACAATTGGGGGACTGAAGTAATTTGCACACTGATATTGTGGCTGAGAATATGTTTGCCAATAAACAAAGGCACACTACAAATTCACCGTCAAGCATGGACTTCAAGAAGGACGAAGCTTTAGAAGATGTCTCAATATCCGGACTTTCACTAAGACTTTCTAGAGTTTTAACAATACCTATCGAATTTCGAAACATGTACTTTCAAAATAGAAATAATATTCACCCTTAGTATATATATATATATCAAGCAAAAGCCTTATGACTTATCGTAACTACATAAGGAAACATATTATCTTACCTTGCATGTGTTGTCTTCAGACTCACAGAACTATAGAGAACTTGTGTGCATCTGGCTACTAGCACTAGCAACAGAAGATCTAAACTAAAAAACAAATTAAACTAACCAACTGAACTGAACAGTGAAACAATTCCACAGAATCAAATAACGCAACGCCCAACCGGCTCAACTGATGTAGTGATGTAAATGAATCACAGACGAAATGGCGACGGCGACGGGTTTGCTTCTATGGACGGCGAGTAACAGGAAAGTGACACTAGCGCTAGCCTAGTGCTGGTGGGCGGGATAGTGGTCAGAGAGAGAGAGAGAGAGAGACATTAGCGAATAGCGATACACCACACCTCTTACTACTGACTGCGTTACTGCGTTGGTTGTGAGCATCAGAACAGGCGCTATGCGGGTGGCTGCGAGTAGAGTAGGCTATTATAGGCAGGCTGTTTTCACATGTACGCTTCTCTCTCGTGATGCATCAGCAAGGTCAGTTGCCAGTTCAATGCATAAACACCATTAATTAAATGATGCAGTACTTTCCTACTTACAGACAGCAAAATATCGAGAAAATTGTAGCAAAATATCGAGAAAATGGTATTATTTTTAATTCAGGAAAACGTGTTTGAAAATACTTATTTCTGGAAAATTTCGGGGGGGGGGGGGTTTCAACCCCTCTGACCCCCCCCCTGGGTACGGCCTTGCCCTCCTGCTATCTCTTGATAAATGTGGCTACATATGCAAATAGCACCACGGAGGGCCAAGAAACTGACAGCAGGATGGGGATAAGGGAGCCAATAAAACATCAACAGATATCATCAAACATGTATACTCTTCATTATCTTGGTTCTTCCTTGCACGTGTGTCACAACGGCCTCCAGTGATCATATGGTTTCACCTGATATCGACATCTACAAAATCTGCTAAGTGAGCTTCTTTTGCGAATATTTATTTACCGATTCGGGCATTATCCATAGCAGCAGACCCCGCTAATCTGGACTGCATAGTGCAAGGGATTTTCCGGATTAAGCTAAGTCCTGATTATCTGAGGATTTCTCCAAATATTTCTTAGAAATTTTATTAGTGAACCCTCGGTTTTTGACGAATCTAATCACTTTTTATGAGGAGGGAGGTCGTCTTTAGTTGAAATGGTGGTTTGAATACTAACGTTATGTTCAAATAATTTTACTTCATGATATGCTTCACGCTTCTTCAGGTCGGTAAAGTGAAGGTACAGCCATTCGTTGTCTTATATATCTCACCCGTTGGAGTCAAGTCTCACGCTTGACATATATAAGACGAAGAATGGCTTCACCTTCACTTCACCGACCACAAGAAGCCGACTACAACGCCTACGATACTGTCGTCCAAGGAAACATAGACCAACGCGATGTAAAACGCGGAAACCTGCATCTTCACATCCATCAACTCGCGGCAGCCTACACAAGGATTTCAAACTCCTTTCTTCTCTAATGCCGAAAAAATTAAAATTGGTTGGAATGAAATAAAAAAAGATATTCAGAAAATACTATTTTCCTTTAATATTTTTATTTTATCAGCAAAAATCACAATGATAACATTCAAAGAAGAACTACCAGGCTACATAATACATTTTTAATAGTTTTAATAACGGCTAAAACAAGTAGGCTCTACTTAATATTAAAATAAATGAAATACACGAAGTATAGACTTTTGCTTTGAGGTAATGTAGTCACCCTCACAAATAAAGATTACTAGCCAGAAAAATTAAGATCAAGAAGGATAGAGCAATGACACCAGAGAAGATACTAAAGGTTTCAGCAGATGTTACAGAGCAGCCGATACAAAGATCTAAAGATGTTAAGAAACGGTAGAAATGCTATTCAGAAAAGAAAAGGTCAACACAATAATGACTGAAATTATTATAGAAGAAACTGGGAAAATTTTGTGTGTCAAAATCACATAGAGGTAGAGTGCACGATTTTCTCATAAGAAAACAGGAAAAGTTTCTTTCAACTATTAGCATAAAATATGCTGATTCTGGTTATCAAGGTTGACAAAAGTTGCAGAATAACGTTTTGATACCGTATCTTGTACCTGATACGAAAGGCTGACGTAAATTAAGAAAATATTATTTAGTTATAACGTTTTGAGAGATAGGTCAAAATAAACGAAAATTCAGCCCTAAAGGCCTTTACTTTTACGTTTTTCATTAAAACAGTGCTTTAATAGCCCAAAAATTCATATTTAGGTCCGAAGTATTTATATTCCTTGGGGCACGGGTTTCCATTAGTTAAAAGTAACCAAATTTTAGCACGTAAATATAAACTTCATTTTGAGAGTAGGAAAACATAACTTTTCTAAATTCTGAAAAATTAGGGTCACCCTACTATCCACCGTTCATACTCTGATTTTAGCTGAAAAACAAAAAATTCTTTTGGAGACCAAAGAGGTCAGAATACTTCTGGCAGAGTGTGTTTATATCACTTTTAACATCTGCGGTTTTTAGAACGACCCTCTTTACCAAAATGGCTTGAGGGGGGAAAGATATTTATTCTGAATATGTCCATAAACACATCAAAAAGCTAGAGGAGAAGTCCTCCAGAACTCAGTCTAAAAGGAGGATTTAGATGTATCTTCGGAAATATTCCTCAGCATATTGCATTGGCGCATATAAATAACTATATTAGATTCACGTTCATTTGAAGTTGATGTAACAGAGCCTCCTTAGGATAAAGTGGACCTTGGTTTACTACCCAAAGTAACATAAGGGTCAACTATTTTTATAGCTGTATTTAAGCTATCATGAAATGTCTGGGTTTCAGTAGACCCCTAACGCCGTCAGGATATCAAACCTCTATATATATCAAACTTATTTATGAAACAGTGTAATTTCCATTGAAAATTGTTTCTATAATTGGAAAAAAGCCAATATACACTATCAAAGCTTTTTATCGGTCGACGTTTTGTCATTGACGTAGTTCGGTTAAAATAAAACAAAACAATCAATTCCCTGGAATAGAAAAAGAATTCGTGTTTTGTAGTTGGACTGCTCAGTAGATTCTGGTTGCAGAATTCTTAAATTATCGAAAAAACACTCGTGTTGGCTCGGCTTTGACTCGAAGCAGCTGAGTAATCTGAGGGAATAATTCCCGGAAATTTGCGACATCAACCTGTGCACTTGTAATCAAAATGAAAGAAAATAGCAACCCGGATCCGCCTTGGTAAACCTAGCGGTGTATCCAATAGGCGCTCATAGATTGTACATACGAAATATATTGCAGCTAAATCGTGATCTTCTCCAATTAGTGAGCTAATAGGAGAATTTCATGGCTCTGCCACTATGTATTTGTTAAAGCGTACGAGGGACCTCCATCAAGTTAGCGCTGCCACTTTGAACACAAATTCTGGGTCCAGTGCCAATTAGTGCTGAATTCGTGCTATCAAATCGCACTAATCCTAGAATTCGTGTTTCATATTTATCTGTCACCCTTAAAATTAATCAACAATTTATATAGGCCCAAAGTTTACCAAAATGTACACATACATTAAAATAACCAATGAGGCCTTAATTCCTGCAGAATTTTATGCATGAAAAGCGCGTGAATATCTTTAGAAATTCCTGCATAAAAGTCAATTAGAAACGTGTGCGGGAATTTGCAGAAACTCATGGATAGAATTCTGGCGAAAATTCTGTGCAGAGAATCCTGCTGAAATTCTTGCAGGAAAATAGCGTGAAAATCATATAGGATTTTCTACAGGATTATCTTCAGAATTTCCTGCAGGATTTTCTGTAGAAAGTTTTCGTAAGTGTCCTAGGCACAGTAGCATTAAGTAATGCTATCATTATTCATTCTTTATTAATAACATCTGTACTTTGTACTCCCTATTCGCGTTTATGTACCTGTTAGTTCAAAATATTCATAGCATAAAAATTCAGTTCTCCAAGGCTTGTTACTGGATCCACCCCTGGTCTGTAATGAAGAATTTCCGTAGACATATGAAATATACCTCCCGCAGTAGACGAGTAAAAAGTCACACAAAATATGAATTATTTCCTGGGGCAAGGTTGCCATCGGGTTGCGGATGGTGGGCCGAAATTTAGATATAGCTGTTCTAGCGATGTTAGATATAACGAAAGTTAGCTACGAAATTAGCGAGTTTACTTGTCAGATAAGCAGTCGTGATCAAAAAGCGGCTGCAGACATTAACCCAGAGGAAGCAGCAGCCCTCCTTCACATGAGTGAAGGTGGAGACCACGTGGGTCAGTACAGCGACACACATTACACGGGCAACGGCCCACCACGATGGAAACACCGGTTCCCGATCAATCACCGAAGTTAAGCATCGTTGGGCTCGGCTCGAGTTTGGAGGGGTGATCCTCTGATTCGTCCGAGTGCTGTTGCCCCTGTCTGCGCGTGGCAGACAGTAAGTGCGAAATGGCCTTAGCCGTCGAAGCACGTAAAACGAAAATACTACTACTACTCATTACACTACTGGCGCGGTAATTAATATATGAAAACAGATTTAGTACTATGAGATGAAAGGCAACGGCAAACCACCACGTTATTATCCCGAGGAGAAGCAGCTCTTGAACTATTTCTCTTACATGTTTTATAATAAAAAAACGAGATGGAATTTTCTCGAGTAAAATATTCCGGAGGTAAACTAGTACCTCCGGGCGGGGACTACTCGAGAAGGCACATCAGTCAAGAACGATAAGCAGCATTTTAGGATTGGTATATGGATCGTAAGACCTCTTCGAGGCCGTGGACGACTTGAAAACCTGAAAATTGAGGTGAGAAGAATGGGTCTGGATATTTAATGTATTAGCGAAATGAAATGGTTAGAAAAAGGAGACTTCTAGAGCTTAAGCTACCGGATTATCACTCTGAACCTAGGAATGGAAAGCAGGTGTTGGAATAGTACTTATGAAAAGTAGGGGTTAGCGAGTGAAAAGCTATCTTCAATACAACGGTGGGATAATAAAGGTTAGATTAGAAACGAAACCTAAGGACACAGTTGTGGTAAAGGTATACATGCCCATATCAGACTACGATGATGAAGAAGTAGAAGACGTACGATGGAATAGAAGATGTGATATGGAATGCAAAAGGGGATAAAAGCCTGATTATTCTTAAGATTGAAATACGGTTGTAAGAGATGGACAAGAAGGTAAGACAGTAGGAAAGTATGGTTTGGGAAAATGGAACGAGAGAGGAGAGAGACTGATTGTGCTTTTCGCTCAAAATGGTGTCTTCGTCACAAGCACATTGTATAGCAACCGCCCGCGTGGAAGAAACACGTGGAAAATGCCAGACGACAGAAGAAGATTCCAAGTCGATTATATATGTATGTGAAACAGCGATTAAGAAATTAAGTAAAAGACTGCAAGAGTTATCCTGGTGCGGATATCGATAGTGATCACAACTTGGTAATGATGAAATGTCAGCTTAAGTTTAAAAAACTGGATCGATCAACAAAGAATCTCTGGCAGGTGGAGAGACTGAAGGAAACAGAACAGATTGGCCGATCAAAATACTCTAGACAAGCCCAAAAGGATGGAAACGATACAGGATCAATCAAAGAGACATGGTAAGAGGTGAAAAAGGTATTCTTAACATAGCAAAAGAGAAGGTCGGAAGGACAAAAACAGATAATCGGACGCCTTGGATTACTCAGGAAGTACTGGACCTAATAGATGCAATAAGAAAGTACAAAAACTCCAAACAAAAAAAAGGGGAAGCAGTTGAAAAAATAATAGGAAATACGATCGGCCGTGAAGCAAGAAAGGCAAGAGAAGAATGGATGAAAAACTAATGAAAAAATGAGGAAGGCCATCTCTCCAAGGGAAAAGTTGAAGCTGCTGACAGAACTGTAGGGATTTACTTAAAAGAACGCCCAATGAAAGTTAATGTCATACGAAGTGATGGAAATGAAATTCTCATTGAAAATGACAACAGAGCGAAGAGATGGGAGGAGTACCTATATAGAATTTACAGCGGCAAATTATTGCTTAGCAGGATTATATGAAGATGAAAAATCAGATTAGGTAAGATCAGATTTAGACGCTGCAGTGAACGACTTGAGAGGGAGGAAGAAGTCAGGAATTGATGAAATTTCCTCGGATTTTCTTACTAATTCCAATGGACTTTAGCAAGAATGCAATCATTCCAATCCCAAAGAAGAAAACAGCCGAGAGATGAGAAGATTTCAGAACATTTACCCCTAGTACACATGCGTCGAAAACTCTGACCAGAATCATCTACAGGAGGATGGAACATTCCAGGATGAAGGCCAATACGGTTTCAGGGAAAGAGGGGAAGGAGATAAGCTAATTTAGCCCTGAGACTTATCACACAGAAGAGGATGCAAAAGGACCACCCCACATATATATTTGCTTCATAGACCTAGAGAAAGCGTTCGAAAATGTGAATTGGAACAGAATACTGACTACAATGAAGAGTTTAGGAGTGTCATTTAATGACAGAAGAGTAATATGCAGACTATATGAAGAACAGATG
This sequence comes from Pyrrhosoma nymphula, assembly GCA_963573305.1. Taxonomy (NCBI): domain Eukaryota; kingdom Metazoa; phylum Arthropoda; class Insecta; order Odonata; family Coenagrionidae; genus Pyrrhosoma; species Pyrrhosoma nymphula. The sequence continues at coordinate 75,511,471 of OY754332.1, read as the reverse complement.
GCAGAGATTAAATGTGGTGGTAGTGCTGAGGAAGTCAATGTAAGGAATGTTGTGCACCAAGAATGTGATCCTTTGTCACCCATGATCTTCAATATTTACATTAAAAAAGGAATAAATGAAAAAAGGGAAAAATAAGAAACAGAAATACAAATGGATGGGGAAAAATCAGCATGTTACGCTTTGTTGAGGATGTAAAAATTATGGCAGAGAAGGAAGGAGATCTGAAGATAATACTCAGCTGTATGGGCTAAACAATAAAGAAATCCATCCGAGGGAAAAAAATAAAAATTGAAGAATAATGTTAAGAAAACCAAGATTATGGTTTCTGGAATAAATCAAGGAGATGGAATCACCGTCAAACTTGGACCGCAAAAACTTTCGCCAGGAAGAATTTTGCTATCTAGGAAACAGTATCACCAGCGTTGGAAGATGCAAGAAAGATATTGTGAGCAGGATAGCCCAAGCATAGAAAGCTTCCTAGCAGAAGAAGAGTCTACTGACAGCTAGTAACACAAGTATGGAAGTAAGGAAGCCCTTAGTTAAAACATACGTTTGGAGTATGCTTTCATATGACAGTTAAACCTGGACAGTAACTGCTGCAGAGCAAAAGTTATTGGAAGCAATGGAGAATTGGTGCTATCGAAGAATGATGAAGCATGGACTGAGGGAATCACCAACGAAGACATCCTACGAATATTTAGAGAGAAAAAATTATAACGAAAACTTTGAGAAGAGACAAATTTACTCGACGTATTTTGCGACACAATAGCTATTTGAAAAAATAATGAAATGACAAATATATGGGAAGAATTACGGAGGAAGACCAAGAATACACCAGACCTATTACGAAGGACGTTAAAGTGAAAAATTACGAAGTAGTGAAGTGGTTGGCTAATAGGAGAGTGGAGTGGAGAGCTGATGCGAACCAATCTTTGGATTGGCGACTGTTCATGATGATGAAAATTAAACAGATTGCAGGGATAACATCTCCAAAATACAGCGCGATGGACTAGTTGACATTGGAAAGGTGCTCAAGGAAAATTCGATGAAGACAAATCAATATCATTATGTGAGTTGTTTTTCTCACTTCAGGAACTTGATGAAATATTTTTGTTTTTTATTGAATCGTAGGTATATTTCATTCGCGAACTACTGGTGTCGCAACTGTCACATAAATACGGCGTTATAACTTAGGAAACAATTTGATCCACATATAAAATCAATACATATAAGATGGATATAATTACTTATACCACGTCATTTTCAGCATGGGTATTTCAATCAAACGCAAAAATAATAGATTTACTTTCGTCAGTGTTATGACAGTCAGTCCTCTACATCTCTAAGTTGTCATCAACATAACTACAACGGACTCCAGTATCTCCTAAAAATCATATGCTTCAACTACTTAAAAGACGTAACTACCCATTAACTCCGAGTGGAGACTACGTACGAGAGGAAAGTAAAGCCCATTAACAATATAATCCTAGTTTTAATCATGTATATACGGCCTCCATGCACCAAAGGTGGCCAACATTAAAATGCGGGATACCGTAGCGCCCAACTTAAACGTCTCATTCGGCCGAACGCGGGTCCGCAGTGAATAAACTTCAGTTCACTCTTAAGTAGGGTCTCCCGCTAGCCACGTAAAGAGAAAGCACTTAATATAAAAGCTAATGATATGGAAATGGTAGTTAATTAATATTAAACTGTTTGAAATAACGATAAACAATATATTTCGCTAAAATAAATGTAAGGATGACAAGGGAGAAATATTTCTCTTGAAATAACTGTGTGGCGTTTATGTGGAAGGGGAACTTCTCTGTTGAAACGTTTGAATTTTACTCTATGGACACGTGTTTACGTAATAATGCAAGTGTCATCCACCTACTTCCCAATCCTACGCTTTTTGCAGCGAGCAATTGAATTTTGCGCTCCCGACGATGTTACGCCCGAATTTTGCCTCCATATGGCGCTTTCCCGTCCCGTGGCGGTTTTTGCGGGCCGTTAACACAACAAAAGCAAAAGGAGGGAAAATTGATATAATTTCATTCTATTTTAGTGAAAAATTGGCCACATCAAAGAATAAAATTAATGGCTGAATTTATGGATGAAGGCGATACTTAGTGGAAATTACGGACGTTACGAATGGTAAATGAAACAAACTTTGTACATTCCAAACAGCTTCATATATTCCCCCATCGATTTCGACGACTATGCGTCATTTTCAAGGTGGGCCAACTGAACAAACATTTCACCACAAGGCATTTTATATGTTTCTGTGAGGAGTGGGGAAGGACTCAAACCGAGAGGGAGGGGGAGTTTAAGGTGGGAGTGAGGGGGGGCGGTGTGGGGGGGGGAAGAGGTGAGGGAGGGAGAGAGTTGGGTTCCATAAAGGGCAGCGGTGGGGGTACAATTAGCGGTGAGGGTTCTGTGGCGGGCATTAGGATAGTGATACAAGTCAGATTTTAAAACCGCTAAAAACATCTAAAAGGCTTTAAAGTCTGTCAGATCATTTAAAATACATATATTCGGAGAAACAGAGTGTCTTAAAATGTCTATAATTTCTTAACAATTTAACAACTTTTATCATATGTATGCAAAATTTTCGTGTTAAATTCACTTTTACGACCAGTCTCTAGAAGATGTTTGGCAAAGTATGATTTCCAATCACTATGGTTCACGCTTAGTTTGTGCTCCTTGATTCGGGTTTCAAATTCCCTACCAGTTTTCCCCACATACACTCCACTTTTTTTCAACATATCCACTGGGTCTTTTGAATTAAAAAGTACTTTCCCTACGGAATTAAGTGAGTAAAAACACACTCGATACTTGTCCTTCGGAATATGAGAGCAAATTTTGTGGGAGATATGGCCGAAAAAAGTTAATTTAAACCACCTTGTGGTTTTCTCACATCGTGCATCTTGAAGAGAATTTTGAGATTTCACTGTATTTTGGAAAACTTTTTTATTTAGCAATTTGTGGATAAGGTGAGAGCTGTAACTGTTATTATTCCCTATAGTTATGATGGTATTTAATCCTTTTTTGAAGCTGGAAGTATCGAGAGGAATAGATACTAGTCTGTGAATCATAGATTTTAACGCTGCTAGTTAATGAGTAAAATGGTGTTGAGAGTCTGCGGGAATAATTACATCTGAGAAAGTATCTTTCCTATAAATCGAGAAGAGGTGCATTATATCCCGCAGGGAGATTGTTAAGTCAAGGAAATTAATACAGCTCCCTCCTAATTCCATAGTGAATCTGAGGGAGGGATGGAGTGAGTTTAAAATATCTAAGAATGAGTCTAATTGTCTTTTGCTACCGGTCAACAGGCATAGGATGTCGTCAATGTATCTAAAATAATAAAAGATGTTCTTTAGTAACGGGCATCCAGAGGAAAAAAGATTTGATTCCATGGAGTAGATGAAGATCTCTGTCAATATAGGTGAGAAGGGAGAGCCCATGGATAGGCCGTTGTTCTGTCTGAAATGCCCTGTGGTGAAATGTTTGTTCAGTTGGCCCCCCTTGAAAATGGCGCATAGTCGTCGAAATCGATCGGGAAATATATAAAGCTGTGAGGAATGTACAAAGTTTGTTTCATTTACCATTTGCAATATCAAAGAATAAATTTGTCCAGGAAAGAATTAGAAATGCCGCGGTAATGATGCTTTCTCACGACCCCTTTATAAACTACCCGCAATACACGCCGGAGGCCTGTCCGGATTAAGTGGGGGACCGGATGCACAGTGGTCCGGAATAGGAAAAAGTTGGCCAAAAATAGGAATAATTGTTCAATTTTGGTGTTGGTATTAAAAGGTTTTTTGGATCCGTTATTACGAATCTGAAATCAAATATTCAATTTTCTCGAAAACAAAATGGCGGACACCAAATAGAATATCTTGAAAGTCTTGTAACACGAAAATTAATGTTTCTTCCAAGTAAGTAGTAGTTTCTCCGTTGAGTTTGGAACTAGGCTCTTATAATGTATCATTTCTGTCACCGTACCTATTATTAACTATGCATCAAATTCAAAAAGTGAAGAAATTATCGAGCAGTAAGCACGAATAACGGGTATTACAAGGAGTCAGAAAAAAGTTTGGCAACACTCAATTTGTAAACTTTTTGATTCAGTTTTGCTAAATTTAAATGCTTTCAGAGAAAATAAAAAAGATGAACTATAAAATACCATCGTTTTCACACGCATGCGTAAAAATTACGTATTAACTGGGAGAATTAAATGAAATATTTCCCATTTTAAATTTTACCGGCTAACGTTGAGAATCAGTCGTCAGCGAAAGAATCGCTTTCCTCATCATCTTGAGTCTCGGTGTCAGATTCCTCGGATAAATGGTGAGGCGCATCTGAAAATATATGCGTATATTTACCAAAATAAAAGGCTCCAGATGCTTGATTTGCTCACTGGTAAATTGTTCCTCAGCTTTTGAAATTCGGTAAATTTTTCCTCGAGCCCTAGGAGTAATTGGTCCGTAAGATTTCGGCTAGTATGTTGATTTGTTGAAAACGCATTACATTTACCTAAGGAGGAAAACTAAGCCACCAGGAAGATAATGATTGCATCTGTACGCAGACATTGTGGCCATTTGAGGAGGAAGTGGGAAGAATGCCATCGAAAAGAAGAAGTGTTTTTTTAAAGAAGTATGAGGCATGGTTGGACTGCACCATATCCTTCCAACTACCAGATGCTACTCCACGCAGCACGCCGGGTAATAACGTTAACACTTTGGAATTTGTATAGAGAATATTAGCTCCACTACCGCATTTCAATGGTTACTCAGTCAGGCGTGCTGATAAACGTATTTTACAATGATTTAGAGATACCTCGTCATACGTACTACTTAAACAAAATACCAACGTTATAAAGAACCATTGCGAAGGGGCTTTATGAGGCAAACGGTACCTACCATTTTACCTACCTATCTATTTTACGCATGTTTTTATCTTTTGTCTTAAACTCGTTTTTCATAGTTAGAGCCGTTTCTCCGAGATTTCTATTTTCTGGAAAAGAAATTCGCGACTGATGGCATCGATTTCAGACGAAAGCCAGTGAAAACCTCATACAAAATCAAAAGAAGACAAGGCATCTTATAAGTCATTGAGTCATAAGGGTCACAGTGAAACAACTATTTGATATTGTCTTAAGAGAAAGCATGTTAGACGTGAGGAGATCGTATTTGTGAGAAAATAAATGTTGAGACATGAGCGAGACAAATGTGACCCGTTGGGTCAACAAAGTGCACTAATTTAGGTTAATTACGAATATGGAGATCCATTTCTTTTCTTCTCATGTGTATATGCTCTCTTCTTTTCTCGTCGCTATTTGACCTAAACCTTATGCGTGGACGGCCATTACAGAACGTAGTAACAGTTCCAAACGGAGAAGAGCAAAAAAAATTAGAACCTCTTCTGAAGAGGAAGAACTTACTTTAGCAACTACCATGAATTTGAGGTCATGCGGCAATGAAGCCGCAGCAAAACTATTGACAGAAGTAACAAAAACTTCACCAGATCAGGCAGATAAAATTATACCCCATTGGAAGAGCTAAAACAAGTCATCCAAGGCAATATACAGCTGAAGAGACTTTATTGTTAATTATTAACAGCAACTTGTGAAAAGGACAATACCTCTCTTTTCAAAAAGGCACAAAGAAGCTCGAACACAACCTTTACCCCTATTACCATGTAATTTCTGTAGCCAAGAAAGAAGCTTACACTGGAGGTATTGGAGTATCAAAAACTGAAAAAATGCGAAGCAAGTCTGCAGTTACTTCTCCACCACACATGCAAACGATTTTAAACGTTTAACCACTCCAATCTTCCTATGATGAAGATCAAAATTACTACATATTTGATATTTAAGTGAGGATTTGATGATATCTCTGGGCACTCCATGTATAAAGAGAAGTGGTCAGAAACAGAAGAAAGCGATGAAAGTCTCTTTGCCACTTCACTTGCTCCCTTGAGTCTGGTGCATGTAGCCAACAATTAAAAAAAATGGAAAATGGAAAATGGAAAAATCCTCGACCACCATCTCCCCGTTTCGGCAGGTCTGTGAGGTTGCAATTGATTTCGGAGACATGAAATGTTTAAAGCCAAGGAACAATTTAGCAGTCAGCAAATTAAATATCTGGATCCTTTTATTTTAGGAAATATACGTAATCTTCTCAGATGCGCCTCACCATTTATCCGAGGAATCTGACAATGAGTCTCAAGATGATGAGGAAAGCGATTCTAGCACTGACGACTGATTCTCAACGTTATCCGGTAAAATTTAAATTGGGAAATACTTCATTTAATTCTCCCAGTCAATACGTAATTTTTACGCATGCATTTGAAAACGATGGTATTTTATAGTTCACCTTTTTTATTTTCTCTGAAAGCATTTAAATTTAGCAAAACTGAATTAAAAAGTTTCAAATTGAGTGTTGCCAAACCTTTTTCTAACCCATCTCCATCTACATACTACCCCGCAAGCCACCTCAATAGGCGTGTGGCGGGGGGTGTTAGGACACCAGCCGTTTACATATAAAAAGGAAACGCTCTAATGAAATTACGCCTAGCATTTATTAAAGTCCCTTATTGTTCGGGGGAAAAACGAATTCCCATACCTATCCGTTCGGCAAAATATCTCTCTTAATTTATCGTTTGTGTCGGACCTTGAAATATAGTGGGGTTCTAATATGATGTTCTCCGTGTCGCTCTTAAAGATATCTATTCTCAATTGCTCAAGCAATCTAAGCCTTGCGCGCAGCCTCCGAGTCTCTAGCGGCGTCCCAGCCTAATTCGTTTAACGTCTGTGTAACGCTGTCTGTACGCCCGTAGCAGTTTTTGACGAATCGCGCAGCTTTCCTTGGTATATTATTAAGTTCCCGGATTAAACTCCTTGTAATGCCCATTATTCGCGCTCACTGCTCGATAATTTCTTCACTTTTTTAATTTAATGCATAGTTAATAATAGGTACGTCTACAGAAATGATACATTAGCCTAGGTCCAAACTCAACTGAGAAACTATTACTTACTTGGTAGAAACATTAATTTCGTGTTAAAAGACTTTCAAGATATTCTATTTGGTGTCCGCCATTTTGTTTCAAATAAAATTGAATATTTGACTTCAGATTCATAATTAAGGACCCAAAAAAACACTTAATACTAAGTTTCACCAAAATTGAACTATTATTTTCATTTTGGCCAACTTTTTCCTATTCCGGACTACTGTGCGGCCGGGCGCGCTTGGGGCCAGCCGGCTGGGGCTCTCCGGAAGAAAGTAAATAATATATCGTGGGTCCGCAATTATCCGCAAATGAATTTTGGGGGCCTCATAAATAACATCACAACTCGCTAAATTAAATTGATAACACCCCTGCTTCTATCAGGCTATTTATTGTAGCTCTAAAAGAATTAGCGTAGTTATTGAAAACTGTACTCTCCTCAATAATCGTAGTAGAGCGCAAAATATATTTCACATTTCTGTGTGGCAACTTCATTCAGAGTTCCTGTAAAATTCATAGATGTATTTACAATTAAAATATTTATGGATTTTCGCGTAGTAATTCCGCCATACGTGTCTATCCAAACGTTGCGTCCCGACACTTCATTCGCCATTATATTATATCCTCATCTTAAGACTGTAATTATCGAATAAATTAAAGATTCGTATTAAAATTTCTTAGTAAAATGTATGCTCTGGACATTTATCTTCAACTGAAGCCATTTCAAACTAATATCAGAAAAAAAAGTTTTTAGGGTTTTTTGCCAGATTTCTCGCGATGGGATGGCGCGGGTCTATTTCATTGTGAATAATTACACTAATTCTCTATTTTCCTTGATTAACTGGCTTTCCAATTGAATAATCTCAATTGTAAACTGAAAAAAACTTGTAATTTATCAACGAAAATAAAAAACAATACCTTTCATTTGTGTATCAGGTACATGTATATTACATTATTTATTAAACCTCTTTTCTAATTAAAACATATGCGCAAAAGCAATGGCCAAAAATGAGTAAATCAAAATTTTCAACTCGCACCAACAAACTCAAGGTACATCGTATACTAATGAAATACATTTTGGATTCATTAGACGCTCAAGCATATCCAAAAACTTGAATAATACTTCAGGAATAAATCTTCAGTCTCAATTGTAAGGCACATAAGTCAGTCAGTCAGCAAGTTAATTGGCTGGTGATTAAACAAACAACCAATTATTGTTGTACATTTTTAGTATCTTCCTCAGTGGAGAGTGGTTGATTTAGCTCTTGAAGTTGAATTTCTCCATCATTATAATCAGTTAGGCTGTTCCAAGGTTGAATTTCTGCTGATCCAAATATTAAATAAATTGTGCAGCAAACTATATGTATGACGGCAGTGGTAGAAAAGACGTTGTACCAACCAGATGTTTTCTGAAAAGAAAAACAGACGATTTTAATTCAATTCTCTAAAACTATGCACGAGGTTCAAAAGGTCTCCAATATATGCGCCGGACTGTAATAATGTTCAAGAAATGTCTCTGACACCAGCACTCTGCATTTCAAACATTCTTTGCGAGATGTTTTTATGATTTCATTTTAGTGCACTCGTAAACTGTGTACACAGGTTATTTTAATCAATACCTACAATAAATTATTTATTTAATCAATTTAAATAAATTATTTATAAATTCAATCAATAATAAATTTAACCAATACCTACTCCAAATCACTTCAGACAAAGTGATGTGGAGTAAACATATTACTCTATAGAATTGGCAACAGTTGACATGGGTGACAATGGTGATAATAGTCACAATTGTAACTGTACCAGACAAATAGCAGTAACTCTTAGACACTAAAATTGGTGAGACCTATACTTTTGTAAACATGATTTTCACTACCAATATGAACCGAAATGCACCAAAGACAAGTGTCATTATGGTTATTTAAAATTCGATATTTGTACCTTTCGATAAAAATGTACTTATCATAGACTTAGATTTTTAATTGATTAATTCATAATTTTAAAATTTCCGAAAATTTCTGTTTTTTCCAAGCAGGGGAAGGTATCGAAATTGACAAGATTTTTTTCAAAAAACTTCAGTCTTTTTCCAAGGCTTTGAATATATCTAATCCCGAATCCCGTCTCACCCGAAACTCCTGAGAAATTACGCCGGTACATTGTCCATTCCCTCGGCTTTGTTCCTTCTCGTTTCCCGGAGAGGTCTTAAACCTCACGGTCTAGGGTAACTAGTCCCATACTATTCTTGTCGACATGACTTCCGCCCCATAAACTTGGGTAATGGGGAATTGGCATGTGTAACTTTGTGGAACTATAGCAACCGAAAGAAGTAAAACACACTACATAGTTACTTTGAAATTTCCATGCAATTTAATATAAAATGTAAAACCGGATTCGTCAACCGTGGGATCGTCAGGTACAGTAAAGATTAGGCCTCACTAGACCGGCCGGAATCAGACCGGACGGCAGGAAAGATCCGTTGGATTGCATTGGCCGGAGCCGACTGACAGGGAACGGCCGCTTCGGAATCGTCGTCAGAGCATTCGTCGGCAAAATTTCTTTCCGACTCCGCTCTGGCCACTTGCATTGGAGCCGGTCGGCATTCGTGAATTTTCGTCCCTTCTCGGTAGATGTCGTTGGAAGCCCCCTTGGAATAAGAATTTCATTTCCGAGCAACAAGCACGTGTTTATCCCATATACTTCTCTTTTTTTCTCTTTTCCTCTTTTTTCAATAAGCCCAACATCATTAAACCTTCGTCTGAACTGCTTGAGTCCATGTCCGAGCCTGAACTGCGATTTAATATGAGGAAGTAAACACAATTTGGCAGTGGTTTGTTTCTGGCCGCTGCGTGCGCATCTTCCAGTATTTTCCGCCATAGTGCGACCACTATCCTGCGGATTCGATTCCGGACGGTCCAGTGTGGCCTAACCTTTAAGAGTTTTAAAGTAGGGCTTTTATTAGCACGTATGTCGAAGAGTAGGGCTAATGGGGGCATTGAGTGATGTGAATCGATAAATTTGAGAAAAATTGGGCTCAAGAACACCTTCGTGCTTTTCATAAATTACTATATCGATAAGTCTCACTTAGCGAGACATTTGATTGATTGAGGTTACTCGAGAGATTTCCAGGACACTCCTCCACGGAACACAGAAAGGGAAGTGGAGTGGACGCGTGTGAGGAAATGGCAACTCTACTCCACCCGAATAATTTCACGCTCGCCGAGGACAACCTATTCCCCTCCCCCCTTCCGGATTCGCCACTCCGCTTTGCCCCCGCCCCTATTTCATGCACCCGCCCCCCAGGCTGACCCGTCCCCCCATCTTGACCTGACGTCTGAAAATCATTTCGTATTCCCTCAACCCCGATGCACCCTCCTCTGTGACTTCTATGCATTTATATAGCCGAGGTTAAAACTTTTACTAACTATGTAAGTGGTAGCGAAACATGGTGGCAATTGCGCAAATGCCTACGGACTAGCTCCGCATAGGGGAAGTGAGGTAGTCTCCGCGTTTGACTACCGGGGTTCCCAAGTTCGCAAACCTTCGTTGCCAACTTCAAAATGATTAATATTGCCTTTTAAGCTCTCTATAGCTCTTAATCTTTGCTTAGATGGGCTTCTCTGACGGGTTGCGATCTATCATTGTATTTCGATGCAATTTAGTTTGGAACGTAAATATCGTCATGAAACACGCTGATGACACTTTCCCATCCACTAAAGTAAAATACAGTTAAATAGGCACCTACCATGAGCTGCCCTCTCCCCTCCACTCCTTTGCCGACCCCTTCCAGACGAGCTTTAGTCATTTATAATAAATAATTAAAAGTTATTAAATTTTTCCGTAATGGATAAATTCTACAAAATAAAGCCTACAAACGTTTCCTTTGAGACCATATTCTCGTTGCCATAATACAGTTCTTCGACGCTTTCTTCAACACTTTCTTAATCTCTTACGGTTCGAGTTAGTAGTTCTCCTGTTTTGTCCCTCATCATTGGAACTTCCTCTTCCCTATCTAACTATCGTTTCTTCCACTTCCCTGCATGATGTGACCGCTTTTCCCTTCTATTTCAATTGCTCCTCCAAGAAGCACATCACGTCTCTCCACCATGCATCTAGCTCCTTCCTTGTTCCTCGACTCATTTTATGTTCACTTCCCTGTACATCACTTTGCCTAGCCCTGCGTTTGAGAATAGAGAGAACAAGAGGGGAATCAAAAAGAAAAAGAAAAATAAAGGGAGACATTCTATTACTATTTACGACAACTTACATTTTCTCCAGTCAGGAAACCAGCTACCATAGGAGACAGAATTCCAGGAATTACTGCTAGAGTCTTAATTAATCCCAAAATGACGCCTGAAAGTGAAGTTTAAAAATGTGTTTCTGAGTGAGCAATTTTCATGAATTCAACGAATTTGGTTTATCAACTGCAACATTCAAAATAAAAACATCAAGGTGATAAGAAAATTATTAGAACACCTAATTAACTGATGAGGCATTAGCAGACCAATATTAGCTGGATTAGAATTACATAAAAAATTATGACTCTGATGCATGCCAGATTCCGTACATATGCCAATGAATGAAGGCTTAAGCCTTAATTAAGTTCTTCATATGAAATATGCAATGTCAGGTTTTGTGGTAGCTTGATGTAGGTATCACATAAGCTTGGATAAGTTTGTTTTATAGTTGAACTTACAAGCTAGCTATCATGGCAATTTTTTTACATTATTAAGTATTATTCACATTCGAGGTGATCTACCAACAGAGATAGGCATAATAGACTTCTTTTACTAGTCTTTCATAGCCACATATTCCTACTTCCTTGCACCATTTCTTCTTTCAGCTTGGCTTTGATTAAGTATGGGACTATAATATTATTAACGTGTAAAACAAAAGTTAAATACGTGCGGCTGAGTACAGAATTATGTTTAAAATATATCTACTACAGATAAGCAATGAGGTATGTTAAAATACTCCCATGGAGTATCCACGCCAGCACCAAGGGGCTGGGTGGACGCGGCTGCGACTGTCACCGCTTTGCATTCGTCTGATACCCCACTAACCGCCGTTTTACCAACACGGGAGTATCGAGGAAACATATTGTCATGGTGAAAATAATTAATGCTAATTAAAACCCCTTACCTATCGAAATAACTTTTTAGACGAACGTTTCGCCGAAAAATATTCAAGGGGTATTTCTTCCTGAATACAACTTTCCGGCTAATTTATTTGAAACACAACGTCTGCGTGAGGAAAATCACAAAATGCTTGCGGTGGTTATAATTTCCGACTTCTTCTCCAGACCATGCCAATGGCTAAAATATTCATATTCGGAACGCCAAGCAAGAACACAAAGCCAGAGAACCGAAGCAGCATGGAGCGATTTCTTGGGAGTTCTGCGCAGGGGGAGAGATGAATATGTTCCAAGTAAACTCAAGCACAGGAGTAGATGGATTTGCTGGTTTAATGACGTAAGACGGGAACCTAGAAGGTAGAGGAGATGATATAAGTACATACCTACTTTTAGGGGCATAAAAATAAACGATCAAGTTAAAGGGCAGATGAAATTAAACTGCTCTAAACTCAAAAACGTAGATCATTCACAACGCTCTAAAAAAACTTCAAGAAAAAGTAATGTGTAAGGTTCAAGATGAAATCCTGCGAGCATTTTGGTCCTACGATTCGGATCTTCAGAGTAGGTTTTAAACCGCGTAGTCTTTGACAGTCAAAAACCCCTAAGTAGACACAGTATCGGCAAAGTAAACATTTAAAATTGCGTTACTGAAGTCCGTTCGGAGTCCCCACCGGGTCAAACTCTACATTCAGGTCTGATGACGAATGACGACTTATAGATCGAAATTTCAGGATAAATGCAGAGTTTTACCCGGTGGAGAACCCAAACAGACTTCGCTAACACCACATGTGGTAGTTCCATCGTAGTATCAGCGAGATATCACTTCACATAAAGTTCGAAGAATTTGACCTCATTATAAAGAAAAAGATCTCATCTTTCCAATTATTCCCAAGTACCAGCCACTTTCCATTAAACTTTTAGATATATTATCCAAAATAAATACCAGCCATTTTACACGGGAAATGGAACGCGTATGCTCCCCAGAGAGATTTATTTCAAATACGAGGAATTTCTAAAGCATGGATCTCGTCAGAAAGTTAAGTGTCTAGCTTGTATTGATTCTGAAGTATTTTAAAATATTTATCAGTTTCTCACCGCAGTAATGTTTATACATCCGCAAATATTCTTCGGTTGTGAAGACGTTTTCAGCGCACGCCGTGAAAATAAAGAGTCAAGTTAAAGACTTATGTAAATTTATCTTATAATATCATGTACTTATGTACGTATATTTAGCTAATTACTGAGAATAGTAGTCATATAAAACAATATTTGTGCGTCAGTTCTGAGGTATCCGCGGTGTTAATCGCTGGTTCTCCTCTCCATTTCTCGGGTTTTCACCGCGTGCGTTGGCATTGGTTGATAACAGTTTCGATAGTGGTCCAACCAGAATATTCATGTCGAAGGTAGGATTAAGTTTTTGTGCGGCCTTTGTACAGGGTATCCCGCGAGCTTGATGCTTTCTTGTTGGCTATTTCTCGGAGAACTTTCTTCCTAGTACTATGGAGAGGGTATCCGTCTTCTCTATTGAAGTTCTTGGGCGTCTTGGTGATCTCAATTGCTTCTTGTATCAGCCTGCGATAGTATCTCTTATCTTTTCCAATGAATTCTGCTCGTCAAAAAGGATGTCATGGCCGGGTTCATTCCAGGCATGTTCCGCAATGGCGGAGAGTTGACAATGTTTCTTCTTCGTGGCCCTCATGTGTTCCTGCAGGCGACTTTCATGGCTCTGCAAGTCTCTCCTATGTATGCCTTTCTACATGAACAGGTCACTCGTTAATTTCCGTCGCGAAGATCATGCGGTAATCTGCCCTAGGGTCCCGGTAAGATGTCAGCCCTATACTACCTTAATCCTACCTTCAACCTGAAGACGCTGGTTGGAACACCAGCGAAACTGTTGTCAACCAATGTCAAAGCACGCGGTGAAGACCCGAGCAAAGGAGACATGATCCACAATATTTTTGCGTTATTAATATTACAATATTTACTACATGCTTCTTACAGCAGCTGAAATATAAAAAATATAATCCGAATATGGTCTCTATTATAACTATGGAGAAATCGCGCTCAAGCCGCCTTAAGCACTGCGTCTTTGTAAACATACACAAATGACCACTAGCCTGAAGCTTGACAACACTGGTCTTTAAAAGACCATACGCGACAGAGATATACACCTCACTAAGGGAGGAATAACTTAACTACCTCACTCGATAGCTAACAACAAAACCCTTTGGCCAGAGGGGAGCGTTGCACGAGTGCTCAAGAAGTTAACCACATGGATTGAACAAGCAAGATTAAGCAGACCAGTAGGTAAATGTAAGTAATATCATGAGCTTCCAGGACAGAGAAAACTAGTTCTTTGTCTAGAGAGGGCACTAATTTTGTAGAAATTGCGATCTATGTGGGGACGACCGCATAATAAGCCATATTTTGTGGGATACTAAGACGACGATCCCTCCAAAACTTAGCCGCCAAATTTTATTTTTAAACTAATCAATCTAATAATCTTCACATTTTAATCACATTTATCTCACTATATGACGGCTTTCAACAACATTGTCCTAAATAAGGAATTATAAATATCTGCCAACCGCATTTTTAAGCCCATTACTATGCTTTTTTGCCAGTGTAGGGGTGCAATACGATCAATACGTTAAACCCAACTTCATTTTCCTCAACGTCCACGGATAAAATGAAATTTGAAATTTCTTCGCTCCGCATTATAATCCTTCATCATGTACTCGTGATCGCCTTTACCATTTTCCGTTGGTGTTAGTAAAATATAATAATGGTAATATATCATACAGTAATGGCAATGAATTGCTGAAATCATGTTCGGTAAAAAAGTAATATGGAAAATACAAAGCTTTCGTTTTTATTAATTATGACTTGGCTCCACTAAGTTAGGCCTGAATCAGTGTCTTACATTAGCAAAATACGCGAAACGCCTTGAGAGAAATAGCCTGCTATGGACTTGCGAAATGCCCGTCACATTTTTCCCGTATAACTGACAAAAGGGGATCACCTTAATCAACCGAAAAATTCACACTTCTGGATTTATGGATACAATCTGTCACAAATTTTGCTGCCATCCAGTCTGAAATCAGCCCAAGTCCATTAGGGTACATATAACACAGCTCTTTCACCTTTCAGTCAAACGTATCAAGAATTGTTGAAATGAAATCCAATCTGCTAGTAGCTTGCACGCAAATTTCCCGGGCCCGTCTCCCAAAAGAGATCGTGAGCAAGGGTTCCTATTTTTCCAAGTGACTTTCCCAAATAAAGGGTGTTTTACTGATCCCATGTTGGGTAATTCACTTTGATTAGTGGTGTAACTTTCAATGAAAGAAAAATTTCTGTCTAAACTATTCTTGACTGAATTTTTTTTTTTTTTTTCAATTTACGTCTTACTGCTACGTACTGAACCATTCAATGGTAACATGTACGTCTTTTTCTCATTGTGATTCTGTCAGCTGGGCAGAAAATACCGTCGTACAAGACTGCGTCGCCAGCGAAGAGGCGAATCTATCTCGTAACTACGGTACTGATGTCATTAATGTATATGAGGACCGATTCAACTTCCCTGGTATGCCTCATGCAGTGACTTGTAACTGTATTACAACTAACGCCATGTAAAACGATTCTCCCTGTGCGGGAACCTATGAATTACTCAATCCAATAATGACGTAGTCGAGTACCTTACATGCTTCTAACTTTACTATCAATTCATAATGAATAAAAACACTTGGTAATTTTCCACAGATTTATTTTTTGGCACGACGCGTTCCACCACACTGTGGCATACTCGTGTGCAACATGATTATGCCACAGTGTGGTGAAACGCGTCGTGCCAAAGAAATAAATCTGTGGAAGATTACCAAGTGTTTTTATTCATTATGAATATCGAGAACTTCCACCACATCCAGCCTGAAACTGTTATATTTATTCACTAGCAACTTCGTATGGGGAACTTTATGGAAAGCTTATTTGAAATGTAAGCAAATCGCAACTTGAACGTGACTCATAGACTAGAACATCGTCAGCAAAGAGACTCAGCTGGGTTTCACAAGATCTACCCTTACGGTACCACGCTCATTTATAATCATCCAGTGTTGACTGTCGAGATACCCCATCATCATACTGACTGTTTTATGTTCCAAGGTCTTGCACGGATGGAAGCGAGGTAAATAGGTCTGTAGCCACGGGGATATTTCTTATCGCCACACATGAGTATAGGTGTGAATTCCGCGATTCTCCATCCATGGGAACACGTTCTATGCTCCTCTTGACTGGCCGCCGAACGGGGGAAAAACAACGGCGGCCGTTTTGCATAGCTCTATTCAGTAATGTTAAAATTCAGTTCATAGAAGATAAACATAGCAGTCTTTTCCTTAAAATGCTGATTGAAAATATTTTTTCAATACTATGTCTTCCATTTGAACCCATATTAATAGAGGCAAACATGAACATGCCTTCATTATAGTAATTGACGGCGAACTAATAGAGTAAAATAAAAGCGGCAGTTCATTTTTTTGATTTTACAATGAGTGTTTTACATTCCCCATTAAAAATTTGAAATTTCCATTAAAGCGACATAATATCACTCATGGTTTTTTATTTATTAGTAAATATGTCGGAAACCTGCCCGCGAGCAATCTTTGACTGGAAGAAACTTAAAAGTCGCTCGAGGGTATTTCGTTAGAGATGCTCATTGTTCTTTCACAGTGATCGATAGAGCTCAACGCATTGGAAGCATAACCCGAAAAAATCATCATTAAGTATAAAAAGTTCATGCGTGTATATTTGTCACAAATAAATTTAGGGTGACCAGATGCAGGCGTATAAAAAAAGGTAACAGCTTCAAAAAGGAGGACAACGTTCAATAAAAGAGGACGCACGGAAATATATTAGCCACTGACAATGAGACGTAAGTTCCAGCTCCACATTTTTTACATTCTGCTTCATACACAGTTTTTCCTTTCTTGGAGGCAGGATATTTGTGTTAAGAACATCTGAGAATGCGTTGCGTTTAGGCATTGTCCGATATTTTATAAAACTCACTAGTTACGATAATCAACACATGGAACTAAGTATAACCAAGACAACGCTATAACGGAGCTGAAAATCCGCAACTGAAATTATAAATAACCGATAATTGCACTTCCGCCAATCGGTCGATCCATGATCAGTAGCGAAAAATCGATAAAATCGACAATCCTGCTGCCATTTGTTGATAATGAATTGAAGAAAAGAACAATAGAACGGGAATGTTGCAACTATGAATTTATTACGGACGAATTTGCGAATAAGGAGGGCAATGTAAAAATCCGCCCGGAAAAGAGATAAAAAGGAGGATATGTCCGGATTAATCGGGACGTCTGGTCACCCCACAAATAATGCATTGTTTTGGGTAAGATATGCATTCCTGAAAAAACCCTCATCTCAATAACTACTACACTATTTTGAAAGGGAAAATACGTGTTCGTATAAAATCATGCCGGCTCTCAAAATTTCCGGACAGGCCTATGTTGGTGAATTTAACAAACTTTTGACGGACAACTTCATATGTTACATGACTATATTCTCTCCAGAAGGCATCAATGCCTTAAGCGGAGAAAATTAACATCAATGAAGGCTGAAATAAATGAATTTTCACTATTTGAAGTACAAGAAATATTGTATTGGTTAGTAAAGCAAACATTTATGTTCACTTGAATACCTTAGCTCCCGGAGCGCTGATTCGTGGGGAACAGACATGAATATTATATTGATAGCTTTCTTGCGCATTTTTCATAAATGAAACCGGTATTCATTTGAGGAAAAGATAAAAAATAACTAACCAGCAAATTGAGGACTGATGTCCACAATGTTTGCAAGGTTGCCAGATGAGCTTGCGCCACCAAAGGTAGTTGCGAGGGCCAGGAGGGTAACTGCAGTGGTCGTGCTCTTACTTGCATCAAGAAAGTGGAAAGCCAAAAGGAGAGCAGCAGGAATATACTCACCTAACAAAATAAAAGAAATAAATTAGTTACAACCTATCAACTTAGATGCATGTTGAAATTGGAATGCCCACTTGATAAAATATCTCAATGAAATTGACAAACTCATGTTAATAATTTTGTGATTTTGCAAAAATTGAAATAATGAATCCTCTAATCATGCTATATTCATTATAATTGGATGCTATTCCAGAAAATATTTGCATATAATCATTACATTTATTCAAAAACAGTTTTTTTATTGCCTCATCACCATTGGCTCTTGTCACAATTTGAAGAGTTTGGTAACGACTGGGATCATCACATTTTTTTAAATACCTGAATACCAAAACCTATCATCATCTGATATACCATTAATATTATATGAGTTCCACAGTTAACTTATAAACGTCGGTCAAGCAAGGAAATATCGTGCAATAAGCTTGTCACATAGATTTGAAATACATTCACTTTTAATCATTTCAGCAGGGTGCATAAAAGTGCCAGTTCGCGACGACACCTTCCTTAAAGAAAAAAGCTCTCCACTTGAGGATATCGACACGGGTCTCCGAATCAGCACCTGGTGGCCCGTGCTACAGAGTGCCGTGCGCTCCACGCCTCTGAGCCCTCAAGGGAACACGGCGACACATGGGACTCGCCGGAGTCCCATGTGTCGCTTGAAGGTGGCACGAGATAAGAGCCCGCCCACAGCGAGAGGTGGATCTTGTCCTATCACCTCTGGAGCAACCCTTGATAGCACCACGGACTCTGACCGTCGCGGGGTGCGGGGAGCAACTGCTGTCCGGGGAGGAGGCTCTGGAGGCGGCGAGGGTGAACCATCTCGCGAGGTGACACCAAGGGGACGGCTCCCGTGGCCCCTCGGGTTGGGGCTCGAGCCAAAAGTGACCGATGCCCGGTTCAGACAACCGTCGTGTCGTAAGTATCAATGTAACCAGCCCGCGTGCATTCCCACAATACCGTCGTAATTATCTAACAAGCTCGAACCTCTGGGTATCAGGCCGCCGGTTCGGCCCTTCACTAAGTTCGAGAAGCCAACCCAGCCTCCCCGTGGTGTTAGTTGGGTGCCGTTTTACGGTAGCTGAATGGGCACTGGCGAGAGGTTTCCGTTAAAGGAAGGTCCACTGGTTCTTCGGAGAAGATTGATGGGCCCGGCACTCCTTTTGGAGGCGGGTTCACGGTTGGATTCTGATGAACAAAGAGCCTTTCATCCGCCTACCACCGTAGTAGCGGAGTGACCCTTCAATGGTGGTAAAGGCTTCTGGCTCGAGGGGTCAATCGTGGAATTTGCACTATTGCTCTTGCCACACCACCCCTCGGGAGATCAATTTCGCTAAATTGAGGCTTCGGACGTCTCAATGAAGGGTTTTGCAACGATGGTGCTCCTCTATTTATGAGGTTCAGGGGTCTTTTTCTTAAACTCCCTCTTCTCCCATAACCTTTTACCCTTCCACCCTCCACAGGTCCCCCGGGTAAGTCTAACGACAGGTACCGGCTGTGGTTGTAACCCCCCAGCGTAAAAGCTGCAAGTACGAATACCATCGTAATTCTGTGATGCCTTTTCCAGGAATCAAAACGAACAGGTGAAAGGTTAGCAGGAAATTTCTAACGAAATTAAATTCTCATATCCTTATGACGTTTTGAAACTTTGGAAATAGTTTTAAAGGCAAATGACCCTCCCCTAAGCTATAACACTTTTCCCTTTTCCATTTTGCTTGCCATAGTTGATTATCGTGCTTCATCTCTCCTGGTTTCCACCCACGGCAACAGCGCTTAACGATGTTAAGTTAGCAGCGTTACAAATTATCAGATGGATTCAACTATGTCCGACGTGGTGGAACAGTATTATGAACTTAAATAAACAAAAATTTGGTTCTGTTGACTCGAAGCTTGATTGTACAACGCGCTACAATGCTTGAAAAATCACAGCTTTTATACATCATTTGAGAACGGGGGTGGGGAAAGAGAGGGAAGGTTCTGGAAGGAAGTTGGTTTTTTGGTAATGAAGGAGGGGGGAGGGGGGGTTGTGGAAATGGTTTTAGTGTAGTAGGTTTTCGTGGCGCCAGAGATGAAAGGTCAGCTTTTTTTAGACTAACAACGTAATATTTTTAACACATTTGCCATAAACATATTAAAAATATTTAACGTTTGGGTAGGACAAATAACAAAACAGGAGATGAGGGAAATAAAAAACCAGGGGGTAAAATCTGAAACCATCACACTACGACTTTACCCCTGGACCATTACCACATCCTGTCTGCGAGGGATCACCTATATCGATAAATGCAATGGCATTAAAATATTTAACCCCGGTTGTCATATACGTTATTGGGTATATAACCCCAAAAGGGGTATGATTTGTAGAACACTCTTCTAAAGGCCGTTTTACACGATGAAAGATTTTGTACAAACGAATGTACGTGAGATTGTACGTTTGTCTCAACGAAATTAGAAAAGGTTCTATTTCCCGTGCAGGCATTGAGGCATTCGCACAAGCGTTCATACAATTTGCTGCTTTACACAATACATTTTGCCTCATGCAAGAGTTTACGGAAGAGTTTGTACAAAAAAATGTACCGTGTAAAACGGCCTTAAGACTACTAGCCTGCCAACATTTGTTGAAATCCGAGACCACGCTATTGAATATCCCCGTCAGAGAAAATTCAGCTTCATGGGCATCCATTGCGTAATCCTTCAAGTAATCCATCCAGCAACTCAATTTCACCCGTTAGCTTCTTCTTTTTGAACTCAAGCGGGGCCCAGAGTATGTATACGAGTACGGAAGTAGGTAACCAGGACCTAGGATCACTATACATTAGTAGACAAACAGGTCGCTACTGTATGCAAAGGACTATACAGGCAAAAAAGCGGCGAAAGAAAATTTTCATTACTGTCTCATAAAGGCAACAAAGAAGAAGTTTCATACTTAAGCGTAAAACAATACCGATTACGATGATGGAAAACAGTAAAAATCTTCGGAACTCTATGCAACCTACTGCTATATATCTTTGCGCCACCAGCTCTGAGTACAGACGCTGGCCGATGGGAACCGCTAAGCGGAACAAACACTTTGAGTGCGCGGACTAACACACAATCCATACTTATAAGTATAAACAATCACACAAAAAAGCTGACTTGTTGGTGTAAAGAGAGCGACATTTCAAATAAAGAATTTTAACCGCGGCCCAGTAGATTCCAAGATTACAAGAGGAGCGCATTCTTTTCGTCTCGGTGTACGGCCAGGTTCTTGAAAGGCCTCGAAAACACAGGTTTGAAGAAACAAAAATGAGCTCTCTCATAAAAACGTGCTGACAGCTATCGACGATTATCGGGAGATCTTTAGGTACTCCTTTCCTCTCACACGCAGCCACGGGAGAGACGGTGGAAAGGATCGGAAATGTCAGTGGGCGGAGAATAAAGGTACTGGTCTTCGAAAACCGCAAGCTATGATCCACATTTTACCCCATTTTAACTTTTATACTCAAAGTAAATTAACCCACAGATAGAGGATGGAACTATGAATCTTCCAAAGGAATTTCCCGTATCGGGTATCAAGTTGACGCAGGATGCAAAGAAAAACGACGGTGAATTTGAATGTACTCAGTAAGTGTTGTGAAGATTTCAAATTGACAAAGGAAATTTAAAAAAATTGTTCAATTCTTGACCTACATCACTTCGGAAACAGGAATTGCTTATCTCTCACCATACGCGTACAATTATGTTTATGAAAAGAGCCCGAAGCGGCGTTTTCAGAAGAGGTATCAAGGCCCATAAGGGTTAGGATTGCCCCAGCAACATTGCCAATCACTCAAGTCAATTGGTGGAACACCAAATACGACACCAGAACCAATTTTAAAAAATCATTTGGTAACGGCTTTTATGAAGGAAGCAAGGCCATAGATTTCATCGACAAGAAAATTAAATACGCCATGGCAGACAAGGGAAGGAATGTTTTACGTATCACTGAAATATTAATAGTTATTAGTAAAATATCTCTTTATCGGGAAACTATGTACCGATTTTATAGTTCAGTCTTGAAAAATAGAAATGGCAACCCAAATGGCGATTCATTTACATGGATGCACATTTACGTAAACCTGGCAAAAGATTTCAGCCATTCAAATTACAAGACTAATACGATAATTATGCATTCTGATAGCTACAAAAACAAAAGTGCTTGGTTGTTCCCGCTACTATAGCTTCTTTGCTAAAAAAAAAAAAGGTTCAGGTCATAAGTCCAAAATGCTAAAAGTCGCAATTTCCTGACCCCTCCATGTATTTACCATCAATTTCAACAAATAATTTGTGAGCCAAGAATTATGAGCAAACACACTATGCAAGGAAATTTGAAGTCGGTAGGCATTCAGTGGTGGAATTATTTCATTGTACAACAAGAAATAAAAACTAGTAAATATTCCGCGGACATTTTTTACCGAAACTGATGATTCCATAGCTGGCGAAACAGTTTTATATACATTTAACAGTTCAGGCAATTTTAGAAATGGGTTTTTCAATTGCTATACTATGCATGGTAAATACAAAGATACAGCGCTCTTGATCTTAATGCCTGAAAAACGTTTTACCTTACAACTCATTAGGAGCGAATCAAACAGATTAAGGGCATACTTACATGTCGCGACTGATATTTTCCGGATTGATGTCAGTGATAGCACTTTTTGCTGAAGAAGGTAATCCATTATGGTTGAGAAGCTGAGTCCAAAACCAAACTTACATAGTTCAGGAACGCCAGAGAGAATTCCATTCTGTAATGCAAATAAAGTTACAACATGATTACATACAAAGTTTGGAGTAAAATAAAATAATTTAAGAATACAACTACATCTACAACAGATCAGTATTTTCGTACAGCGCAGCACCTTAATTTAAATTATATAAAGGCACATAAAAATAAACCATTACCTGATTGAAAAATATATTATAAAACTATAATTTATAGCTTGAATTTATTTACATTTTCCCTCCAATAAATTTAATTTAGGATTAAAATGCGTTCTAAAACCATCATTCAAGTATCAACAAGCCATTTTTCAGGAACTAAAAAATGAGGACAGGTAATTGAAATGACTATGAAGTGATAAAAGAGAAGGTAAAAAATGTATGCAAGTACATCTGACAGGATGCCATTCTCCAATGCAAATAAAGTTAAGACATGATTACATATAACTGCTGGACTATGATGCAATACTTTAAGAATAAAATTACATTTACAACAAATACGCATTTATGTCCAGCGCAGTACATTAGAAAAATACTGTGACTTGATTGAAAAATATATCACAAAAATGTATGAGTAGACGTCAGGGGTTATTTAGATATTTACCTCCAATTATATAATCTTGATAGTCTAGGAATTATCATGTAAGCGAAAGGAGCGAAAACAAAGGCAAGATCGGTATCAAAGGAGGGGAAGTGGGAAGAGAGGAAAGGATCCAGAGCGTTGCTTTGCATGGCTGCTTAGGGGAAGGGTAAGGCTCGAGTCGGCAGGAGCTGAACAAAGTTGCAATGTTGAAGATGGGACGGATAGGATATAAAAGTTGTGGCCAGTGTGAGGGCAGAGACAATGAGAGAAATTGGTGAAGGATGTCGAGTCCGGGTGGGATAAAGGCTTAGCATAAGCAAATGACTGCCATTTCAGAGTGCCTGCGAAGAGTGTTTTAATCAGAGAGTCTGCTTTACACGGGGCACGTAATTGCACAATCTGATGTACGTAAGAACGTGCATTTCAAATTGCATCGTATAAAGCCGCAAGAACGCAAATTCGAATGCATGAACGCGAGATGGCAAAATAGTCCCTGCTTTAATTCGAAAATTATTGCACGCCCGATTAAGAAAAACATGCAGTTTGAAGTTGTGCAATTTCGTGCCCCGTGTAAAACGGTAATTAGGAGGAGGGAGTGGATGATGGTGCCGGAAAAACAAGAGTTGAAGCGAAAGTTGCGAATGGCGCCGTGTTTGGGGGCTGGGAAGAGAGGAGCAATTGCTAATTGTTCTAGACAACTGATCACAACCATTCGAGAATTTTGGGCTTTATTGGGGTGACTTTGATTTTTTAAAGTAGTGGTATGAAGTCTGTATGAGTGTAATATTAGCACGAACAAATATAATTATAGTTGATACAAACAAAATCCAAACCTTTTTCGATAAAAAATATTGGTATAAACCTATGAGTCAATACTTCAAAAAATGTCTGTTTTTGTTCTGAGCCGTCACACCTCCAGCCAGGAGGACCTCCTTAAATGGAGGTCCACTTCAGTATCGACCTTGTATCGATTATCGCTCCGTGAATAGCGTGACAAATGACGTGTTGTTCTCCGTGCCAAATATAGATGTAAGTAAAATTAGATGAATCAGGTGGTGCACGACATTTCTTAGCCATGAATTTCTACAGTGAATACTGGAAATTCGAGTTGGACGAACCAAGTGAGGATTACACGGCGTTCAATAACTACATAAAAAGGCCATTTCCCCGCAATCGAATGGCCTCTGCATTAGCGAACGCTCCCTCCACTTTCATGCGCCTTGTGCCCAGGTATTACGAGGATTATTCACCTTGAATCCTGTGTTACTTAACTGACATGGATAATGGATCATCTATCAGTGAGTGTCCACTGATTTACCTATCTATCCTTACCGAACCTAAACGCCAACGCGCTGTTTTAGCCTATTTCTGTATTCTTTTGCAACTTCAAATAATTTTACGGTGATTTCCTAAGAGTTTACAATAGCTATCATTTAATAATGCTTTTATGATCATTAGTTATTTTTTCATGCTAAAAAAATACATGGGAGTATTCTTGATACTCCCGTCGGATCTTTATTCCGTGAATGCGAAATTGCATACGTTACTCTCGTTATTGGGAGATTCTTTTGTTTTGTTTGTAAGAAAGAAAGTTTAAATGAAAGAAAGAAAATTACGCTATACATAACATTTATTCATCGAAATCATTAGTACAAATGACTAACCTATGAGCAATTGGTCGATGGAAAGTAATATTTTCTGCTTTCCAATGTTTACTTTATATTTCTTGTGTTATTAACGTCTAACTCGCGTTTTCAGTTCTCCGTAGACACCTCGATCACGAAAATCGACCGACTCGTTCCGGAGATACAACTGAACTGAGCGCGCGCCGTGCCCACTCAAGCCCAAATTTAGACCCCCACGCGCAGCGCTGTGACGTCACCTCGCAAACCCCCCTCCGCTCGCGACAAATCATTTCCGGTAGTCAACGAAACGGGCTATCCATTCATAGTTTTAGATATTCTGTAATCTTTATAGTTTTTGCACACGAGGCCCTCGAAAGTACGCAAATATTGGTCGCGGCAAAACCTTACATGACACCAAGAACGAACCATAATATGTTCATTCGCATTCACACCAAAATTTGTTTAGGAATTTCAGCATTGTAGCCAATCATGCGAAAGGTAAGGGACTGCCCTATTTCATTTTCTGGAACATCATCATGGCTGCATTGAAAAATCAAAAACATGTCGTTAGTTTATAGTGGTGCAACCAACAAGTGTGCGAGGACCAGAAGACTTCTGTCTCTGTTTCCCTAAGAATCAGGTGTGTTGAATCATAATTTTCCAAATAATCACTCTCCCATTGTTTGCATTCGAAATACACACATTAAGCATTATGTGAGTGACTCATTGAATTTTTATATTGACTAAAAGCAATTTGGATGCAACCCAGGGCAGGAAATTAGGCTATTTTCTGTGTCCGGAAGAATATTCCTGATAAAGGAATTAGAAAAAGTTTTTTTAGCTGGCACCACTGCCAGGAAGGAATTAAAAATTATTACCTAGAACTTATTCCCCTTACAACGACGGCTTGACTCAGTATAGTTGAAGGTGTGTACATTTGCGATACTGAAATGTTTATTTAAACGCAATACACGTGAAAAAATGATTCTGAATGAATAGGCTTATGAGTACATGAACCTAACTAATTAATATTTCACGCAGTATCTCTGTGTTCTATATGAAGAAGCATGATAGTCATGGGAAATGGTTCGAATGAGAAGGCCACATGATACCAGGGACAACATTCTCCGGGAGTATGCATAAACTCAAAGTAATTTCCAACGCATATGAATAAGTCGATCACGTAAATGGCATACCGTAGTAATTTTATGCACCAAAGACGGAGAAATTCGCCATGAAAAAATCATTTGACTTGACCGAGTTAATGCAATGATTGGAAATTTATCGTAGTGATGTTGATGCCATAATTACATATAATTACATCTCTCTTCTCTGGTCAATTAGAGTTTTTGTTAGGCCTGGTGTGGTTCTTTGTTTTCTTAACTACATTTGCGATAAGAATGTCATGTCATCTAATTCATGCACGCTGTTTAAGCAAGTTGATTTCAGATTCAATTTTCTGTCAGCATCATTTAGACACTATTTAAGTATAATACTTGTTGAATTACGTTTTCCCTTCGTATCTACGAAAGGTTTGGATGCAATTGACTAATATTTAAGAATGACTAGCGGCTAAAATCTGTATTTCTTGTAGGCTTACCTGTGAATAAACAATTGTCCCGGTAAATAAGTCCAATGATGAGCCTTTATTTTTTCTAAATTACATCAATAACCTAAGCCTAATATTTCCTCTAGGTCCTGTAACCTATTTATCTCCTCAACGTAATATCACTAAAGAAGTAAGGTAAATTGGGAGTTATTCGCGAAGTGACGTTCTTTATTTCGAACTTCAGATGCGATACGGCAATAATTGGCGCTATACATGCAATTTAAATTATCAAGCGAAAATCAAATTAATATGGGTTTGCTCTGAAGCTGGAGCCACGTTTCAAACCACACGCCAAGTGCGAAACTCAACCAACCCTTAGTCTTGTCGGATTCGAGGAACTAGAACCTAGGTGGCAGGATAGGGAGGAACTCAAGTAAGTAAGTAAGAGAGTAAGATAAGCTGTACCTATACCGTTAGCCTGTCGGATCGCCAGGAATTGTGGTCATGATTCCTCACTTGCCCCCCTCCCCTCTCCATAGAACATGGCTTTTATGCTTGTATCCCCGAATAAATCAAGGCAAGGGTCGTTACCACATAATAGCCTTGACTCCGGAGTTGACGGAAATGAAAGGCCAGGTGGAAAGACGATAAACCGTGGCCCTCTACTGAGATCAAAGGATAAAGCTGAGAGCGAGTATGAGGTCCCTTCCGAATTCATCCACAAAAGAAGGAGACAGAATACCTCCCTACTCCCCACGACAGCGCGACTAAGAAAATAAACATCCATCAAAAAACTTCGCAGAGGGTGGGAGAACCGACTTCGGCCTCAGAATATGAAAAAAAAAAAATACATTTGAAAAGCCTCCGAAGACTTACAAATGACCAACTCTGACGACGAGAACAGTTCCGAAATAGCCCGAAATATAAAAAGACGCAATTCCGCTGGAAGGAGCCCCAAACCGAGAGATCGCAAATCAATATTTACGAGCGTGGAAGATCCTAACGAAAAAGGAGGAAACATACATTAGAAACAACTATGCCGCAACCAGTAAATCCTGCGAATAGATAGACCCCTATCGGAGCATGGTGAACTCTGAACCAGAAGCTAAAGGTATCCTGTAGACGTCTGTTGGTAGGTAAATAGAGCGCCCACCGCCAATTCAACTCTAAAATGAAGAGTCTCATTGGCCAGAGGCCTGTTTCTCAAAGCTACAAGTCCACAAGTTACAAGTCTATTCACTTGTAACATGTGAAATTCTGTTTCTCAAACGTACAATTCTACTATATACAAGTCCACAAGGTACAAGTCCATGTTACAAATATTTTTTTCACGAGTGTTTTCATGGTCACGACACATTCTGTTTCTAAAGCCGACTTCTAAGTTACAAGTATTGGTAACTTGTAAGGAAATTTCTACTAGTCCTCCAATATGAGTAAACCGGACAGAATAACTGGTAAAACAAATGATAAGCGACTTGCGATCCCCTTTTCTCAACTTATACAAAGACTATAATGATTAATAAGGAATCAGTAAATAGGATTATTTGCCAACTTCTAACATAGCATGCTCAGTTTACGTTAAAACACATTGCTTATAATTT
Organism: Pyrrhosoma nymphula; assembly: GCA_963573305.1. Lineage (NCBI taxonomy): Eukaryota > Metazoa > Arthropoda > Insecta > Odonata > Coenagrionidae > Pyrrhosoma > Pyrrhosoma nymphula. Next base: position 75,483,241 of record OY754332.1, on the reverse strand, counting down.
AAGTTACAAGAAAAGTCTTTTAGACTAAAGCGTAACGAAACAAGAATGTCCTGCCCTCATGGAGAATTCATGAACAAACAACAAAGAAGAAACATTTATTTCCGACAGGATACATGTATGTTGCTTTTAATCGTGCTGTTTATAAACGATCTCATTTGAAAAAGAATAAAACATTTTTGGGGGAGGGAAGGCTGAATAAGCGAAAATTTCACATGGGTTTACTGGTTATGATTTATTACTATTTAACAATATGCATATCATATCATGTCAAGTCATTAGTTTATACTTTGAGAGGTAAAAATGCAGAGCATAAGTTTCCCTACCAAAATGACAAATCGCTACGAAACTTTCAGCCTTGAAGGTACTCACTCAGCCTGCGTTGACCAGCCTTTTTTAAAGCCGTAATTTTTGTGTGGTGCAGGTCGTCAATAGCCAAGCCAATTTTATTACTATCACGATAAAAAATTATTTTGTTTAAATCCACACTTTTTTATTTAATCTAACCTAAGTCTAAGGTCAGAATAAATAAAAAAGTGTGGATTTAAATAAAATAATTTTTAATCATGAATGCTTGTGACTTCCACAAAGTTAAGCCTGATACAATTTCTTACATTTTGATTACGATTAGGTATCACCCCCAAAGGTTGCACCTCGCTTCCTTCGAGAGCATGAGATAAATGAGAACATGTTGATTTTTTTCGATAATTTAGTTTAATATTTTGTAAATACATTACTACTTAGGTTTTTGGAAGGATTAAACCAAGTCTCACACTCTGCTATTTACTAACCCTGAACTTCGTTTTTCACGCAGTATTTTTATTCCAAAATTATATAAGGTAGTTTCCTATTCGTACCTGGGAAATACTAATTCCCAATTTCATTGTTCACTGTCTTCATCTCTTCAGATTTACGAAAATGCAAGTAAAAGAAGCAGCCTATGTTAAATGGGAGAATTTAAACAGGATTGACAGATTATGCAACACGCGGTATATCATCTTTCAAGTGAAGCTCTCTGCCGTGGTTTCCAAACTTGAGTACGGTTTTCAAGGCAAGTGAAATGAAAAAAGTGTGCTGAAGTCTTATGATAAGGTTACATAATTCGGTGGAAAACCCTCTCGTGACCCCATCCAAACGGAGGAGAAAAATATTTTGAAACTGAGACGCTAGAACTAAGTATATTCGGCATTTGATTCCCTCCCGCAATACACTGGGCCAATTCCGTATGATGCCGAAATGCCGTTTCCCTTGGGTTTTAATATGCGGCATTCAAAAAAGGCTGGTTAGCGTATGTAGGTATTCTCCCCTTTCCAGACAATATAACGTAATTATGTCATGCGTACTTTTCTATGAAAGATAAACACTGCACAACATGATATCTTGGCACGCAAGAGTTGTAAATAACGTTCATTTGGAGATCATGTTTCACTTCATACGACGGAATTAATGACTTTTTCTTATGATGTTCAATTTTTGCCGATGACTCGTTCTCGCTTGGGATATTTTGGACTACAATGTGAACAAAAAATACGGTCTATCTAGTATTCACGCATTTATAGACACCAAGTAATGAGGCCCTGCCCATTGGTTATAGAAGATGGCAAGAGAATCACTCGAAATATCATGCAAACTTCAAATAAAAGCTAAATATGAACTGAAATGCGTTCGTCATTTTCACTAGTAAAATCTTTTTTACTTGTGGAGAATTCACGAGTCTTCCGTTCTCGTTTGAGAAACACTTGTAAGTCACACTTGCGCGAATCCGATTTGTAGCTTGTGGCCTTGTAACTTGTGGGTTTGTACCCTTGAGAAACAGGCTCCAGACTGTCCTCGCTAAGGAGACAGCAAAGAAAAGCTACTTCACAACAGAGGTGAAAATAAACTTCGACAAACGACAAATTACAATAAAATACAACATGTATAAGGTAATCGACGCACTGGATCATTTTTTTAAATCGCACAACGACCATAGAAGTCGTAGTTTGCTACTTCATTGACTTCAGATCTGAGCACAGTAACACTTTTTAAGAGGGAACAATAAGAATTTCCAAAGTATGAATCAGAAACATATTTGTCTCTACATGTTGTCTCGAAGAACATCGACGTGAAAACGATCGCCTAGTCATCTTTCCTGATGTACCGTCACACCGTTCGCCGCCATCCGCCTCCCGTGGGGAGATAACATGAAATGAACGAACCAAACAAATTGAAATCGGCAAAAACCGCAGCAATTAGACGGGTAGTAGCAAGGGTCTTGTCAAACCTCTTCTTTCGGCGCATAGCCCTTTGAGGTAGCTATGGATATTCGAGTTTAAGCATCGCGTGTCTGGTGATAAGAGAGGCATGCATATCGTAATGGTGACTTTTTCCGTCACGTACGAAGCTGCTACTCGCAAAACAGACGTGTAATCCATCGAAGAATTCAACACGAGATAAATAACAAAATCATAGGAAAAAGAGAGAGAGACCAAAAATCAAAACTAGAATTATATAAATCTATTTATGTGCCTATACTAACATATGGCTCTGAAAGCTGGCCGATTACAACCGAAATATAAAGCAAAATAAAAGCAGCAGAAATGAAATTCTTGAGAAGAATAGAAAATAAAACCAAAAGGGATCTGGAAAGAAACAAATAAAATCCGAGAAAAACTCTTGCAGGAGCCCTTTATAACAACTGTAGCGAGAAATCAACTTATTGTTATATGGTATGGACATCTCCATAGATTGGGCCAGAATAGAATATACAGGAAAGTAATGGAGGGATAACCGGATGGGAGAGGATGTAGAGGTCGACCGAGAGAGACGTGGATGCAAGGGATTGAGAAGTGTGGAAATAAAAGAGGGACGACTGAAAAGGAGATGAGATGAAGGCATGTGAACGGAAGAGGTGGAAGGCCAATAGCTTAAACGGAAAGAAGAAGATGAAAGGATTTCATAGGCCGCACGTTAGATATTCTGCGTGAAGAGTGTACTAGCCACGTCGACCACAGTCTCTTGTGATTATGTGCCGCAAGTATTGACTTTGATATTTTATTAACGTTGTAAACTTTGTTTTCAACTGGAATATATCATGTTTTTCGTATTATTGCCTTATTTTACAGCGATGGCTTCTGAAAGATGTAATGATGAAGTACGCAAAAAAGACGCAGCGACGACTTTGAATTCGTGAAAGCCCTGATTTGACGTCCCAATTTCCGCGACGACATGATAACGGATAATTTTTCATTTTAGCCTGGAGTTGTTATTTTAAGCCACAAGTTGCGTGAGAGGTAATTTACAGTTCCCGAGATTGAAAGGGAGTGTGACCGCTTGCGGAAATACTGCGCTGTTATATTTCTGATAGGACGAGCCTATAATATTCAAATATATAGTGGTGGGTTATCTGCGGGATAACTTATATCACCGCGAAAGTGGCGCTATATTTCTGACTTCTCTTTTAAAATAGGCAGTATATGGGAGGAAAATCACATCATGGCACAAACTAAAATCATTAGCTGGCATTCTTACATATCATCTTGGTTAACGAAGGGAACAAGGAGAAGGTTCAACACTAACGACTTTATTTATACTCAATAAAAGAAATAAAAGAGTAAATATATATGAAAATAGAATGTAGAAATCTCTCCTGCAATTAAACAGCAGAACAATGTATTGAAGATATTTTACAATAGGTATTATTTACAAACCATTTTTAAGTCGAAATTGAGCTCCTTTTTCAAATACGATGGTATCTGCATGGAAAGGGTGATACTGCACCACATGATTCCGATTGAAGCAGTTAGAACGGCCCAGCAAGCAGACGACTTGAATATCTTAAGCCATGGAGTAACGACATTTTTCTGTGGATAAAAAATACAATACCATATGGAAGTATCTTTAAAACAATAAATTCAAAAGTTCTCTCCTTCACATTTACCATCAACATTTGTGCACAAAGTTGTCTTTAGACTCAATGTTTTCCATACAAGGGTTCGAAGTCTTTATGCATTCCTCAGTGTTCGTAGCACGGAGTAAAATTATTTAAGCGACCCAAACGAGAGAAGCCAACCCTTTTTCAGTTTTCGAAAAAGGTAGCTTCATTTCCTGTGTTAATCCCTCCTCTAAATGAAGAAAACACACTGACATTATGTACGGAATAAATTCCAAAATATTACGGTAAATTTGTAAGATTATACAAAATATGAGGAAATTTAACACCAGCACAATATCGTACGGAATCATAGTCACGAACTTAGGATGATCTCCGCTCAGTCTCAATTCAAGACTGGGATGAGCATCGACTCAAAGCTCGTACTCACAGTCGTTTCTCGAGTCAATCTCAATACTTAAAGCGGCTTGAGAACGCTCGACTCACCACAAGCTCAGGGCGAAAGTTTTGGTTGGATAATCAATTCCTCATAACAAGCGGTGACATCGAGAGACCAACCTACAATTGTGTGACCATTAGCGGGTGACTCCGCTAAAATTACTGCGCGGCTAGTTCCGCAGTTCTTTGAAATTAGACCAACCTACGTCATCAAACTGCATCATGGCTACTTTGTTTAACCTATTAATTCTGGTACGTAGTTGAGAGAACTATCACCGACCGTCTACCGTCCATAATTCCCGCATTCATTGTCGCGCTCTTTAGACGTGTTTGGGAACGATGTGAGAATTCGGGTGATTTCGGATCACCATGGTATTCTCAAGATCGACTCGAGACTGACTTGAGACGTAGCTGAGCATTTCGCTTTGCTCGATCTCACCATAACTTTTCTTCAAAATGGAGGGCTGCTTCCGGCCACCTCATGCCTCAGATGACTTCCTAACGTATTTACGTCGATCATGGACTTACCTCTGCTTTATGGTCATATGAATAAATGCCATTTTATGTTCAGGAGGTGATATAAGCTGAGAATTTCGCTTTGCTCGGCCTCAGCATAACTTTTCTTCAAAATGGAGGGCTGCTTCCGGCCACCTCATGCCTCAGAGGTCTTCCTAACGGATTTACGTCGATCATGGACTTACCTCTGCTTTATGGTCATATGAAATAATGCCATTTTATGTTCCGGAGGTGATTTAAGCTCGATTTCCTGCCCATTAGTGGGAGTGGCATGGTAAAACAATAGCGGATAGCAACGGTGAAATCAGTAAAGTCTCTCATTTGATTATATGTATAGAAAATCCAGTTTACAAGAGTACTAGACGACTCAATTTCACGGTTAACGATTTCACTCATATCAGCTGTAATGGCAGATAGGATACTCAATTGAATATACCGAATTGAGAAGGCGCACCTCCTGTAACCAAGACGAAAGCATTTAAAAATGTTTAACAATAAAACTATACACTCTTGTCATCTGGTTGTGTCCCAGCAGACATGGTGGTTATGGCGTATTTTTCATTGCTAAAAATGTTTATCTTTCGGTTAAAATAGCGTCAAGGCGAAAGCCATTTTTCAAAAAATTTAATTGAAATTAGCGTACTGTAACATCACCCTTTAACACAATAATGTCACTAACCTTTTCCTTCACTTGATCTGCTCCTCTGCGGGAAATTATAGATAACCCTACTAAATATAATTATAACCATCGTGCTTGCTATTAAAAGATCTATTTATTTTTTTGCCCTGACTGCACATGTGAATACACTGTATTGTACCCCACAAACAAATTAATAAACACTTCACTCAAATAACACATATAAATAATTCCTCACCAACATGCATTAACTTCCTTGCGTATGCTTTTCACTCATGAATCAATCACTTTTCCTACACATAAAAACACTCAATACGGGCATAACACAACATAAATCAAATCCTTTACAATATCGGGATAATTGCTCCCTTCAAAATACCTAGCTCCAGGTGTCGTAAGTTGAATGGTCTCGTCTTTATCCCCGACACCACATTCATCGCTTGGTTCCTTCCTTTACCGCGTCTCTCTAGCGGTAATAACCTCGGCTGACTCGGCTGCTTCGGAATGGCTCCTGGTTGACGTCAAGGCTCGAACTTCGGATCTCACTTATCAAATTTCACAAGATTATTAACTCCCTCCGTCTTTATTTCGCACCAATTACGTAAGGTAAACTTATTCTTGAACCGAATGGGCTTAGTTGGGACCGCGTTCGGTCGTGAAAATCGTACAGTATCAATGCGAGTCCACTCTCCAGCATTAGGACCTGCAGCACCTGGATTTTAGAGACAGACTCGACTGTTAACGTGCGTCGGCTTTTATACCTGATCGCTGATGTATTGTCGTCCTTCTAGAAGCTTCGATACTAATGTACTTCTGTTTATCTGGAATGTTCTAAAAACTAGCGTGGTTCCGGTTCTTGCATATTGTTGTAATTTTCACGTGGTCGTTAAATCCCGCCACTTGGTGTTCAATATGGAGGAATGCGCAATATTGTAACTCTTTGAATATGAATAAATAGGTCTGAAATTGAAATATTGGTGTTCTAATTATGCAAAATTAATATAATAGGATAATCTGCGTCACCTTCTGTACAATTTGGCTGACGGGGTTTCAAAAATATACATGAATGTTTTCTACGTGCGAGTTTGCTTATGTGAGTACGAGTACGTCACAGTACACGAGGCGTTAAACAAGGGTTTGTCAATGATTGGAGCAAGCACTGACCAGCTCTTTTCGAAAACGGATATATTTTTTGTGTTTATGTTAGAAAAATGGTTTTGACAACTTAGAATAATATTTAGGGGCGAGGACAGAATGCTATGGTACCTACTGAAAGAGAGAATTGGTGGTAGAATCTACCCCCAACACTGCATATGCTTCTATGAGGATGGGGAAAGTTAAGCATTAGCAACAGCGGAAGAATGATGCATAGAAAGCTGGCGTTTTGTTAGTCTACTCTTAACGAATGACGAGCAGGGGTCACAATTTTTAACGCCCCATCCGACGGGTGATGTACTATACTTGAAGCGTCGTCCATAACACACACCCGGATCAGATCGAATAAAAAAACATAAAAAATGTCGGGGCAGTCATTTTTTACCAGCCTTTTCTTATGAGGGTGAAAGTAGAAAAGTTTCAGATAATGATAACTCACAACTTAATAAATACGAAGAAGCACTTACTTCTAAATTACACGCCATGACAGTTAGAAAGTACAAAATAAAGATTGGCCAACTCAAGGATTAATGCTCACCTGATATAAAATAGGGCAGGGAAAGTTCTGATGAGACCCACAAATGCAAATAGCGTTAAGGTACTTAGTAAAAATGTTCCGTGTCACAGAAAGGTGACGTAACAGTATACCACCACTTGTAGAAAAAGATCAAGTTTGCCGCGTTCTGATTATATTCTGGAGAGTTTCAGCCCCTGAAAATAATTGTTTTCAGACTGCCACCGCATTCTGTGATAAGCACTTTAAATAGCGATCTAACAACTACCTTTGCCTCAGTCCTTCGTTCGCGCATCGACGGATGAATGTAAAGCTTCACCTCTAAATTCGCGAGACGGAAAACAAATTATCAATATCATATTGAAAAGAATTATGCTTTTGAGCCGTACACAGGCCAACATAATTGTCAGATCCTTGATACTAAAGCGAATGGCTATTCAATTATGAAATATGTAGAAAATTGCCAGAGGAAAAAGGAATTCCTGGACTTGGAATAGAACCACGGGCCATAGGTATTGTATGAGCAGCTGTGCTGCTGTATTCTTGGCCAACGCGCAGACCACTACGGTGCTCAGGATTCCCGGATCTCCCAGAAACCCAAATGTCCATGGGTCGATTTTCATCCCAGGAAACCTCTCTTTCCTCTGGAAATTATCTACGAAGTCTTTCCCGTACATGGAATCAGTTGTGAAAATGTTGCAATTACGTATAGAACAACTGCCACTCCGTCATTACATGCGTACATTGGACGTGGCATTGGAAAGGTTGTGACAAATTTAAGAAATTTCGATGACTAAGGTGTTTGAGATAGGAGTTCTGGATGGGAAACTACAAAACACATTATTCTAGGAATTTTGCGGAACGTTCTTCACATTACTAAGGTTCTGAATCCTTGAGCAATGTTTTTCTTCCTAGTTCCACCTTTCTCCTGCAGCTTGTAAAAGAAACTGGACATATGTTAGTAGCATCTTCACAAGCGCAGAAAAAGATTAACTAAGAAAATTGTTGACTAGTCAGGGATAACTAGATAAAAGTTGACTCCGACTCACCAAAAGGTATATGCCAGTGCTGTCAAAGACAGTGCTTACCAAATGATAGGTACTGATAAAATTACAACGTAAATCTGATAGTTTCAAAGGAATGGACTTCGGTGAATTTGGATTGTATCCTATAGCATTGGATTTTAACGGCTAAACATCGAACCCCGGGTACGCACTTGCATAATGGTTATTAACATATTTGACGAGTTAGTCTTCACTTGTGCATGATATCGCAGTCTCTTACTCAATGTTAGCAATGATCTCAATATGCTGTAATATCTTTAAGTCAAAGAAACAATCTTGAATGTCTATGCCTATGTATTTTTATATTTAATGACTGTAAATTTACCATTATGTAGTGAAAGCAGAACTATCAAGCATTTAACATCATGCATCATTGTTTATAGCCCTGAAGATGGATGAATAAAAATCCGAAACGTCGGAAAAAGTTAAAAAAAAAAAAAAAATATATATATATATATATATATAATTTGACCTAAACTCATGATATTTGCACCATATAATATCTTTAAGGGAAAAAGTTTTAATTTTATTATAACGGTACGTCCTAAATACAAGCCAATCGAAGTTTACCATTTCTTTACGAATTATGATCATCTTTTATGTGAGATCACTTGTCAACTAAGTAAACTGGTAATTTAATGCACTAAAATTACGTCGCTCTGTACGTGACAGTATACTGTGATCAGTCGGTAAAGCTGGCAATCATTGATTAAGTCACAATTGTTAACTACTCTAGATAGCTGCTCACTAGGATTATAACTGGGGGGGGGACTTAAATTAATACTATAAATTGTATGATTATCTGTATCAATGTCTATTAGTAGGTGAGACAAATTTCATAATAGTTAATTAACAGAGAATATTTAGAACTTTGTAAATGAAACAAGTAGGTTTCAATCTCTAATCCAAAATTTCCGTTTTTCCCAAGACTGGGAAAAAGTTGAAAAAAATATTTTCCCCCAAAATTTCCTGTTTTTTTTTTCGATGTCTCACCTGTCTAACTTTAGCCAACTGAAGTCTTAAGTTGCCTTAAGGAGATTTGGTGGTTCCACTCAACTTCAGAGAATTCAATGAAACTGCCTGAAAGCATTCATAATATTAGCTACCTGCAAAATTTCAGAATTATTTGACGCTGGTTTCTTAAGATATTTGAACGAGAATTGGGCATGAAATTACACGGGTTCTTATGCCTTTTCTTCTGCATCCTGCAAGTTATGCATCTTCGTACAAGTACCCAATTTCACATCGTCCGAAACCATGACCACCGAGATATACGTACAACTATATCTCGGTGGTCATGCCGCAACGCGCGCCAGGGATTTCTTCACGCACTCGGAGTATAAATCTGTTATACATTTGTCTATAGAAAATATAAATAATTTCCATTGAATAATTAGAAAAGGTTCTTTCTGATGAATAAAGCCCTGCGTTCCCATAAGAACCCATGTAATTTCATCCCCCACTTCTCGTTCAAATATCTTTAGAAATCTACGGCAAATAATTCTGAAAAAATTAGGTAGCTTTAAGACAACATAAGTAATGTTTCCAGCAAGTTATATCAAATTCTCTTCAGTTAAGCGAAACCACCGAATCTCCTTAATCAGGAGTGCTTATCTCGATACTGGACTTTTCCCAACTTCATAAATATATGGTTAATTGTATCCTATTCAAATTTGTGGAACTGCTTCATGTTTAAAAATAAAAAATGCTTAGTTTTTCCAAGTAAATAGTTTTATAGTACGACCCTGGTTTCGTCGAGGATCGACATCATCAGGTGATGCCGATCCTCGACGAAACCCGGGTCGTACTATAAAACTGTTTACTTGGAAAAACAAAGTATTGTTTTATTTTCTAATAATTCATAAATATAAACACAGCAAATGCATTTGGGTTGTTGTTTATGTTAGTTTTAATCTCCACTTACCGGAACGCCATGAGTAAGTGATGGCAGAAAGCGACGGTGAAATCCGTAATATCGCTCATTTAATTAGCTAAAAGAAGGTTAAGGATCTTAAATCGTCGCAAACATCGTGTCAACAATCACATTCACAGAGGACATAATCAATACGCTTGAACATTTAAGCGAAATAAATTTCAAAATTTGGTACATACATAGGCAAAGTAAACGAACGAAAATGATTCAGGAACTGGCTAATAATACCAAGAGCATTTTAATGCGCTAAAATCATAGTTCAAGGTCCCCTTGCACGCAAGATATGGGTTATTCAATATACTTTCCAGGGCATAAGAGGAGAGGACGTTGAGCAAGCGGAGAAGTGGTTGAAAAAGAATAGGCTTTATAAAAGACAAGAAATATGCTTAGGTGAAGAAGCAGATGGCAAAAAACAGTAGGTGCCTTCATTATGAGAATTTGATGATTAGATGGTAGTAGGTACTTCCTTGCCCATCCAAATTTACCTTAGCAGTTGACAACCTCTAATAACAACGCCAATCCCGTAATGTAAAATTTTCACCTTCCTCCTATCCTAATCGTGCCTTATTATTCCTTCTTTGAGCCACTCTTCCTAGTTATTTCAAAATCAAACATTCATACTGTTAACTTTGTAGCGTTTTCCCCCATTTTTTAGATTTTTCCACCTCACTTTCTCCCAAGGTCTAACCCTAATTCACTACTTGTCCAATCAAATCCTAGCCTTCCGCCCTTTTGGCTCCAACTAGTCTTCCACATCCCTAAAAAATACACCTTGACCCTTTCTTTATCTTCTAAATTGGGCTCGACGCCTTTAAACCTAGTTCTACTCGGCCCAAAGCCCCTAAATTCACCCAACTCGGCTTCCATCACATCATGGTCATAATCCAAAGGGTAGGGAAGGGGGAAGAAGGGCAGGGAAATGCCCGACCGCATTCATAGGTTTGTTTGAGTATGGTTAAAGCCCCCAACTTGAAGTAGGAACACCAACTCTTTGTTACGCTCTATGCTAAACCTCCTAAACCTTGATTCAACTTAAAATATATGAATACACCCGGGCATTTCTCAGCTCTTCTTCCCTTCCCTCCCCTAGGACTGAATCCATGACGAGATGGAATCTGAGTCGAGAGGTACACGGGGCTTAAATGAAGCGCTCAGTCATGTCTGGAGGTGGATTTCCAAATGGTCTACGCTGTTTTACTTCCTGCACAAGCAATATCCTCCGCCTCGGCAACATCCCGCACCGCTCACGCTTTTATTGGCTTCCAGCAGCGTACACAAAGTGGATCTGAGGCAAAGAGTTTCGGCTCGGTCAACGATTCCTTTCCCTTGACAACTCATATGCAACAGCTAATTTCGCCGAGTTTATCTCCATCAAAGGGTCGTGGTGACCCAGTGAGTAAAGCGCTGGGCTACCGACCGGAGGGTCCCGGGTTCAAATCTGGGTAAAGCCTCTTACGACACCCCCTCCCAAAATCCTCGCGGTGCGACTGCCTGATTCTCAGACTCAAGGAAAATCGCAGGTGACCCAGAGAAAGGAACTGGCCCCTCTGCCCTGAATGTGTGAATTTCACACGCCAAAGGCTTAATATGGGGTGCGATCTACTCTCACCTAACAAAACCAACCTCCGGGTTGAAACACTGAGTGAGTGATTTCCACCAAACGACCCGATCCTCAAAGGATAAAAATGACTATAAGATAGTTTACAAACATTATTGTATATTATCCTCCCCCCAGAGATCATATCCATCTATAGCATGTCAAAGTTCTGCAGCTCTTTCCCTTGAGTCTACGGCTCTTTCGACTCGCGATCCGTGTCATTACATCCGCAATTGAGAACTTACAATCTCACCCACAGGTTGGCAGGTGACACGGCGCCGCCATCAATTACACGTTAAAAAATCTTGCAGGTATACAGAAGCACAAGGGGCATACGGACGAAGTGGAAGTTTCCGTCGTGAAGGTGTATAAAAACGGACGCTATCAAGCACATTAATCATCTCTAACTGATCTATTTTGTATTTTAACGTCATAGTTTTTATATGCCTGTCCACTGTATTTATCCGATTCGCACACTTGCTTATATTCCTGCGAATAAATACCTACGTGAACTGATGGTTTAATGAATGACCTACGAGAGTGATTTGAGATACAGGACATTTCGTTGTCTAATGGCCATGTGTTGCTTATGTGATTGTTAGGGGCATTTATATTTGCCCAATACCATACATACTACGTGTTTGTGTATCATAATCTTCACAAATCAGTTAAGTCTTGAATACTACTATTAAATTTCAAAAATATCGTAATTCCTTGTTTTTCTGCACCGTAATTGTATTAGTATACTATTGATATCAAGTTGGTTTCAGCAAAATTCGGATACATATAAAATAGAAAAGTGATACAGGTTTTACGATTGCTGAATACTCCGAAAACCCGAGCTAAGTGATGATTAAAAGTAAATTCGTACCCATAAAATGCATACGGCTGCTGGTAGAGGCACTGATTTTCTTATTAATCACGTAAGTAGGTACTTATATTGATATCATTGAGTTTAATCAATGATGTTAAGGTTTATTGATATCAAGACTGTTTTTGGCATGTAAGGCCTTATTGGAGTGCATGATTGATCCAAAGTGATCTAAAACTAACATCCACACTGTCAAATTTATTCTCCCCCAGAATGTTTCATGAAAAGAAGACCAAAGAGACTAGAAAGAATATTAAGGGTAAAAAAATGTGCTATAATATTTTACTGTTTACATAATTTATTGACATTTGTTTGTTATACTTGCCCCTTATTTAATGTTAACTTTTTAACCAAAGACAACGATAACGATAATGCATTCTGCCAAAGTTTTGGGTTTACTGTGCACAAAAAGCCAATGTTTTTTAAGGCGAATCAGTGCCTCAGCATTTTATTTAAAACAACATCTTTACTTTTCAATACACCTCTATGGACGCCATCATTTCAAAGACAGCGGTATGTATTTCCTGTCATCGCAACTCTCTTGTTTTTGTAATGTCTTTCCCCTGACTTTGATGTCTTGGATATGCCTGTAGAGATTGGCCAAGGGTAGTCAAAACTTTTAATGTAGATTATGGTCGCGAATCACTCATTTAGTGAGGGAAATGGGTCTCGTACTTTCCGATAAGAGCCAATAAACGTGCGGCATTCAAAAATTACTCTATTGAATACTGGAGACAACCACTACGTTTCGGTAGCCAGACCTCTATTTTGCGCCCGCCCCTGGATGTTGTCAGTCACCCGTGAATTGTGGCAACCGTGCAATAATGACCAAAAGTTCAACTGGATACGGCGACGCATACTGCGAGCACAAAACAGCTTTGCTAATTATCGTTTCTTATGAATTCAGATCGAGTTGGTGAGCTAAGCGTTGGCGGGCCTAAGTAGCCCTTTGAATATCATGGCCGATGATTACTGGTTGTGTTCCCCGAAGTTCACACCCCAAACGTTTTTATTGAATCCGAAATGCATTTTAATTCATCTGATTATTCTCTTGTATCATTGCAGGGATCTAGAAACGGAGACCACTAGTAATGCAAGCCATTACGTACCAGTATAAAATTCCCCTTTATTGAGCCACCTGGTGATGATGTGAGATCATATCAAAACGTGAGTGAATATTTTTCAGCATAAAAAGCTTCGGAAAATTACGATACTCCTTCAATAGGTAGATACCTTTAACCATAACACTGCCCAGTCCATTGTGTATCCAGGATTAGCCACTGTTAATCGAAAGCGAAATCCCAAGAAGTCCCAGAAACCTGCAACCTCGCTCTTTGGCTACCAAAGCGTTTGTCCTAAACAACTGAATTCCTACACCCATCGTGTTTTTCAATGTTCCCACGAGGCGATGCACGGAGACTGATTTGCTGCAAAAAAAGTTAAGGTGATTGATATTTTGGTCACACTAAGGGCCAAGTTACAATATTCTGATACATTCATTTCTTCCGAATGTTAATTGTATCATCTCCGCTTGGTTTTAGACCAGAGAAAGGCATAAAATGAAATTCGTAATGGATTTCAACGTTGCGGCACAAACAACAAGAACCGGCCGTTTCTATGAACATTTCCTTCCAAAATTTCACCACCCCATATAACAGCAATGAAACGGCGGAAAGGGAGCATTGGAAGGTAAATTCGAGGCAAAATAAATACTGTTAACGAATTTCTTTTTAAAAAAAAGGCCTTCAGCGGACAATCATGGAAAAGAAGATAAAAGCCACAAAAGTGACTCACTCTGAGGCCTGCTAGCACTCTCGGGCACAGTTTCAGGTCTCAGAAGACTAGTCATCTGATTCACTCATTAACTATAATAGAATATTAATATGTTCAACATTGAATATTTTTTACCTTATTTGCAGTTTTAATGTGCCCCGAGAGCTGCCGTCGGAGGTATTTCTTCTCTCTAGAGGAAATTCTAGGGTGCTTATCTGGGTTATCATGTATGAAGAAGAAGCAGCCAAATGACCATAAAATATTTAAGGCCGCAATTATGTAAAACGTAGACTCCCAACCCAGATCCCCCATGATGAAGCCACAAATAGGGTAAGTTACAGCAGTTCCAATAGCTGCTCCTGTTATTTAATGAGGAAAATTTTAAAAGCATGAAATAAAAAATAAGGCATATTCAAGCAAAACTAATTTTAGGAAATTAATAAACAGTTTTGGCAAATGCAAAAAGTAAATAAAATGCTAATCTCAAGCACCATACTCAAGGTATGTGGCAGCTACAACACTAGCAACAATTTGAAAACTTAGGCAGTTACACTACACTACTGCTGCAAGCCATTAGTAATGGACAAGCTAATTTCACTTACTTTTGGTACACAAAATTACTTGAATTCGCTAACCAATTGGCCAGTTCATTTCGATAACTACCCTGTGTTGCAGTTGAGATTTAAGGTAATGAGCCGTTTTTAATAAGAAAAACAAATTTATATTTCTAGAGCAATCAAGTCACTTTTTTATAGCGCGATCAGTGTACTCGAGTTCACTGAGGGATTGATAGAGGTCGTTTGAGTATTGCTGCAGGGAATGGGCGTTGTTACAGTAGCGGAGGCAACGAATAGTGATTACGGAATGGAGCATTTTGGTACGAGTTGGATGACAGGTATTGGTGCATGACATTAGAGCATATGGAGGTAGTGATCAGGGTTAATGGTTTTCTTTCTGAACACTTATGTTTTGTCTTGTAGTAGAATATTTACATCTACAACTGCAATGGAGAATCGGAGATGGATCCACTGTTGCCGTACTCAGCAAAAAGTCAAGTATGTATGACAGTGGGATTTCGGTAAGTAGGTGTGATCCCTCCTCCTGCATCCCCCACTCCATGACCCAACACCAGAATAACAATAAATCTATTAATTTATCAACGAATTGGGACCCGACGAAGGTTTCTCCACTCCGAAATCCCAATTCTTCCACCCTCTAACTTCACAACTCCCCATTTCTACATGGCTCCCCAAACTCCACTAAGCCAACAATCCCGAACGCCATACCTAGACTTAAAATATGAGAATGAAAAGTTAAAAAAATTGAGTCGACTCCGAAACAAACTAAGCTACTAAGAACAGAGTTAACCGTGGCATTTTGGAAATAATAAGGATTTAGATACCACAAGGGATTTAAAATTTTAAAAACGCTCAATGTAAACATTTGGGTCAACACTTATTTCAATAAAATTAGTTCACTAGTAACTTTGTGGAATTCCATTCTGTAAATGGATTTAAGACCTGATGATGGTGCTAAGCGCCGAGACCCGGGTCGAGTGTGAGAGAGTGCATTATATTTTGTGGTTTGTAAAAGTTCTGAAATAAATCGATTTACAACACTTTTCTATTTTGTAAAGCTAATGAATAGGCTTAGAATATTAATAAGTAATCCTAAAAAAGCTCAACGAGTTGCGGGGATGGAGGCCAAACGTTGGCATTTAGCTTTCGCGGCTTCAAGCAGTTGTGCTCTGAGGGTCGCGTCGAACGAACTGCGTTGACACCCGCAGCTCTCCCTCTCGTTCTCTCAGTAGAGAGGGAGCCCGGAACCCAACCACTCCACCAGCAAAATAACCCTTCACAGATCAAAACCTTCCTTCCATGCGTCTTTTCCCTAGCCAGCTGCTGGGAGGGAGGGTCCTTGTTCCATTCAGGGTGAGTATTGCTCTCTCGCGCGAGGACGTGGTTCAACCGCGTTGTCGCATTGTCGTAAACTTGGGACTTAGAAATGTGTCGAATCCGAAGATGTTTTAACTATTGAGGTAATATACCCGCTAAGGTAGTCTTAATTGAAAGTTAGTAAAAACCCTCTAGATTGTTTACATGTGCAGGGCCCTGTCAAACAATATTTTATCTCCCTTTATCTCGGCATACGTCCTACCCGTCTTCATCCCGTCCATAACACCCATTCTCTCTCTTCCCTTTCCCCACTTAGGGGCCATTTAAGTATTACGTAAGACGTTTTGGGGTGGGAGGGGGGTTGGGCTTTTCTTATGTTGTCTTACGTAGAGGGAGTCTGAGACAGTCTTACGTAAGATATGTCGCTTCTGAATTCGTATTTTTATCACTTTTAAAAATTATTTCCGTAGGAAAAATTTTACTTTTTAGGATCACCGCCATGGCGGTAAGCCTGAATGTATGCTAAACTATAGAAAAACGTATAACCAATTCGTTGCGTTCATTAGTTTGGAGATGCCGCATTTTCATAGATCACGTACGTGTTTTGCGAGTTGTGCGTAAAGCGAATCGCGAAATAACAAAAACCGTATCGATATCCGTGATGGGGTCAGTTTTTGCACATTTTGACATAGAATTCCCCATAGTTTACTATCTATGTACAGGGTTTCAAAAATGTCTGATAACTTACGTAAGATTGGGAGGGGAGTGTTTGTGAAATCTTACGTTGTCTTACATGGAGGGGGGAGGGTTAAAAAGTAGTAAAAATCGCCTTACGCAATACTTGAATAGCCCCTTACCCAACATCCTTCCTCTATCTCCATCCTTCCTCCACCTTCTCTCTATCATGGTCTTCAGCAACTCTTCGCCCCTCATTACCCCCATCCAACCACCTACTCTGCCGACTCCTAACCTCATCATCAAGCTTCCTTTCCTCACCCACCATACCAAGCACTTCCTAGTTTTCACTCCTTTTCGTCACCCGCAACTTCTCCATCCTTTTCCACACCCACGTCTTGAACGCCTGCAATCTATTCTCATCCTAATTTCTCACGGTCGTGCTCATAGATTTCAAGTAAAACGCACAAGTAAGCAGTGGCGGTTGGTGCTTGTGTGCTGAAGAGCTGCAGCACATTAAATATTTGAAAATAAGACACCTAGGATCCTTTCTGAATACAACCTGAGCGCGCTTGCTTCACTCATCCGTTGAACACGGAGAAGTATTCAGAACTCCCTTGACTCCCCTTCGTACGAGGGGAAAGCACGCGTCGTGTGCTGGCGAGTTCACAGCCAGCAAGAATTCGGAGGGATTCTCCTCATCGAGTAGAAAAACGCGGTTTTGCGCATGCGCGAGCTACGTAAATTGCGTGCTGTACATCGGACAGCACTACCCCCCCAGTAGTCCAAGCGGAGACCATTTCTTCTTTTGGCCACAGGGTGAAAGAGCTTGTCACACTAGACTTTGTAAAGACAATGTAAGAGCAAATAGTTTGCGCGGCTTGAGAAAGACGCAGGCACACCTTTACCCGCTAGAAGGGTTCCTACCTTATGCACTCTGTTGCTACTTTTTAGCCAAGTTATAATATTTATGCTGATAATGGGGCTTAGATTTTGATACTTTTCTATTTTCTAATAAAAAAATGTTGAATTTCCGGACATGATTTGGGGAAAATAATAATCTCATCTTGCGGTACATCTTTAGTTTATTTGTTAACCATTTTTGGTATCACTGAAAATTTTTTCGCGGTCGGTTACTTGTTCTGTGAATCATTCTTGTGTCTACTGTCTAGTATACACGACCGTAGTCTGGTGCAAGTGCCGCGTGTATTTGAATGCTCGATTAAGTTTAAGGTGTGAGCGTTGCGTGATCTGCGTATTTAGATCCAGTTCAAAATGGATAATTCCGTGGAAAAACTGTTGAGTAGTCCATTTTCTACCAGAACTTTGGAAGAAAAAATTAAAGTAAAAGAGATAGGAAGACCCACTCCGGACTTGGTTATCACTCCGAGTGCTTCTTCGAACAAAACCAAGTACATTAGAAAATTTAACAAGAAAGTGTACGAGCATGATTGGGTGTGTGGATGCGAAATTAGGAACGCCCTTTTTTGTTTTCCGTGTTTGCTCTTTGGCAAAAGTGACTCTTGGGGAACAGTTAGTGTTCGAGATCTTGGACACATTAATACTTAAATAAAAAAACACAACGACAGTTAAAGACATATTATTAATGCTTTAAACCTGAGCGCTCTAGGTGCTGTTAACATAGCAACATTATTAAGTCGAGCTTACCACGAAGAAAAAGAAAGGCCCAACCAACAAGTGGAAAAAACAGGTGTGTGCTCTCATGAATAATTGATTGCATAAAGTTTTGCGGAGCATTTGAGTTAGCTTTGAGGGGCCACGACGAAGGTGATAGATCCGATAATCCTGGTGTGTTTCTAGGCCTAGTAGATTTAGTTTCTAGTATAGATAGTGCAGTGAAGGAGCATATAGAGACTAATAATGTTTTCAAGGGGACCTCGAAAACTATCCAAAATGAAATTTTGGATTGCATGCTAGAAATCTGCAGAGAAGTTATAGCAGAGGAAATAAAACGAGCAGATTACCTGATTGTCATGGCTTATGAGACTAACGATGTTTCTGAGCAGACGCAGTTGGTGTTGGTGATTCGTCATGAGAAGAAAGGTGTTCCTTATGAGCGATTTGGGGTTTCTTTAAACTAGGGGGTCAAAGTGCGAATGCTCTTGCATCATGTATATTACATAAAATTGACGGCATGTTTAAGGACATTCCGCATATTGTCATTGCACAGACGTATGATGGTGCTTCAGTAATGAGTGGTGGTACAGGAGGAGCGCAAGCAAAGATAAAAGCCTACTATCCCAACGCTCATTACATCCATTGTTACGCTCACCAACTTAATTTAATAATGGAACTCACAAAATCATTCGGCAAGGGTTTTTTTTCGCAAATCTGTCAGCGTTCCCTGCCTTTTTTTCAAGGTCGCCGCAGAGAATGTCTGCATTAGATGCTGTAGCATCTCGGAGAATTCCAAGAGGATCAACAACCAGGTGGAATTTCAAGTCACACACTGTTAACACCGTAAATGAATATAAGGATTCATTATTTGATTGCTTGCTAAACTTAGAAAAAACCACGTCAAATAAATCTTGCCTTGAAGCAAACGGACTTCGGCGCATTTTAGAAGACGAGGGATTCATCTTCTGGCTCGAATTTTTCCATAAATTAATGCCACATGTGAATATCTTCTACAGTCAGCTAAAAGCAAGAACAGCTGATGTTATGAAAGCTAAATCTGCCGTTTTAAATTTCATTCATGAAGTCATTAGAATAAGGGACTTGACAGAACATATTGGCGTTAATCCTCAAGAATTACGCGGAACAGAAAACAAACGCAGAAAGGTATCATGTCGACGTACTGATGCCAAAGAAGTATGTGACAGAATTGCGCGAGAAGCACGAAATCGTTTCCATTCCTTGAATCATTTAGAATCTGCGAAACTTTTAAATTTCACAAATTTCGTACTATATTCGAAACAGTTTCCAGATAAATAATTAGATATAGTAGTCAGGGCCTACAACATTCTGGAAAAAAGAGACTCAAAACAGAACTATCTGTTTTGTATTGAAGGCCAGATTTTAAGAATATAGCAGTAGCAGGTCCACTACTGCAGTTCATAATTAACGACAATCTGCAAGGCGCCTTCTGCCAAATAACAATGCTTCTGAGAATATTAATATCATCTCCAACATCGGAGCCTGAGAGGTGTTTCTCATCGCTAAAACGGATTAAGACCTTCCTACGGAACACCATGTCACAGGAAAGGCTAAGTGCACTGGCAATGCTCTCCATTGAGAAGAGGATTATCTCCATCACGCAAGGGTTCAATGCCAGGGTGATTGACAAATTCTGTAGCAAGAAGGAGCGGCGTATGAACTTCATTTTTCGTCACTGAGTGAGTAAATTTTACATTTCCACACATTTCATTTTGGGGTGGGGACGGGGAGGGGGGGGAGTGAGAAGGGGGACAGTGGGGGGGGGCGAGCGGAAGTGGGGGGGGGGCAGTGGGGGGGGCGAGCGGAAGGGGGGGGGGGGGCAGCACATTGCTGATCTTCTGCACCAGCCGCCACTGCAAGTAAGGAGACTTACTTAGTCGGGTACTTATTGTGCTTAGTCGTATGCTAAAAAATGGTATTCATGGATCCTTTTCAGTGAGTCACTAAGAGCTACTAACTTAGAATACTACTATCGTAGCGAAGTATATAATTTTAGATAGCGGCTGCCCTAAAAACAAAGAAACAACGATTGGAAAGACTGGTACTGACTTCTATGTAGTGAATATGACTTGCACTAATTATGTTCCATTTAAGTACTTCAAAAAATGCCAATTAAAGTAATAAATGAAGGGCCATCGTAATTGTATTACATTTGGAATGAATATATACTTAGTTCGGTGTTCCATAGCCTAAGTAAATCTTCGCGGCTATTTTTCTTGGAAATGTTTTTAATCGTATTTTAATGCATTAAACCACTAATTTAACACTTTTCGCTCTCTATCTCCTTTAATTTATAAACCAGAGCCAGATATAAATTAACATACCTACTGAAGGTATAATAATGCAATTGATATCCTATGGGAACGTCTCGCAATACGTTTCTTTGATTATGCTGTTTTCTATGATATCTGGAAAAACGTTTCCTTTAGATAATTAATGTCAGAGGTAACCAACCTTTTTTCTACCCATAAATGGATGAGGAACAACATAATTGACAACGGACGACCAAGAAAAAGTACCAATATCGGGAATTCGAAAAGTAATATTCATTTTATTATGATCAAATGTAAAAATCATTGCCGTCAAAATATCTATCTGCTACAAACGTTTATTGGTAGGTATTGTAAAAAAAATCCGAAATTACACTATTCAATAACTTTATTTTTCGCCGTTCACAGACTTTACACAGCCGTACCACAAACTTGCACAGATGCTTATTAAAATCAGTAGGTACACTAAATTGTCCATACAGCAGTTTCACTGCATTGAACTATAACTAACTGCATAAAATTACACCAAATAAAAATATCGGTTATGCTCAAACATACACAGAGCTTGCTTTAAAGGAATTTACCGTTCCGTCATTCAAAAAAAAACACAAAACAAGGAAAATATTAGCCAAAGTTAATGGCTAATGACTGTTATTTACACAGAATATGCAACAGACTTCACATTATTAGACATACCGTTCATTACGTAAACGATAAATGAACTTTCACATAGTACAGCAGACAATGTCACGATTTTATCAGGATATTTCTCCCTTCACGAATCATTTTCGAGCATTAAATGAAGCGAAAGTGATTTAAGAACGCACCAAAACAAACAACAGCGAGACAAAATATGAATTTACGACGAAATGTAAAACTACTTGCATTATAATTAAAACACATGCCAATTGCTTACAATTCAATAATTAAACACTCTGTACGTCTTTATATCAATACAATTACACATTTTAATGCAATGCAAGAATAATAATTGTAATATGCTCGGGTTAATCACTCTGAAGCACCTCACTAGATGCAATAACTACGCCAACTAATAAGCACTAATAAATTGTTTGTGAGGCTTCCTCCACGACGCATTCTATAAATGCGTCGTGGAGGTAGCCTTCCATATGCTCGTAGTCACACTATTTCACTAATGAACAGCACTGTAGCCCGAAGAATTTAAAAATAAAATTGGCCTCCAGAGAAACATCACACACCCATACGGAGAAATGCACTTTACTATGGTCTGCGGCCTAGAACTGATTCAACGAGATGAAAAATTGATGGTAAGCACTTTCCGATGCTCGAAACCACAGAAATCACTTCATTAACCTTTCACTTTCGTTGAATAAAGTCCTCTTGGGGTACAACTGTGTACCAAAACACGGCGTCGGACATAAAGAAAAAATAATTAACATGTTCAGTTTGCTCCAGAAGTAATAATACACACCGCAACTGCCAGACTTGAGGAAAACAATTCCACCAGTATCTTCGGTTAATTTTCTCTAAAATCTTTGTTATGGCGGAACTTTATCACCCGAGGTGGATCGTTTGTGACAGGCCGCCATATTTACTAGTATTAGTGCCACTAAAAAAGGCGAGGGGGTGTTTAAGAACCAGCTACTAAAATAATATCACACATGGCGCTGCTAAGCTTAGTAGCGGTCTACGAATATCATTTTGTTAGTTGACTACTAGTTCGTGCGCTACTATGCCGATAGTAACTTACTAAGGAATGTATGAATGCGGTCGTTTAAGATTACTGTACTAATCAATTACCTTACAAATAATGTCCATTTCCCTTTCGTAGCCTAAACTCGGTAACGAAGTTCATAATAATATTTTTTGTTCTTTAATCCAATCCGCTGAAAAGTACAAAATCTTAAAATTCCTTTATTCACTTTTCTAAATAAAACATATATTCTTGATAAACACGCTGTTTCTTCAATAAAACTATGACCTCACTTTTCCTTGCCCTTTTCTTCGGCCGAATGACAATTTTCCTGATTGACTTGGGCAATATCTTTTCTTGTATCCTCACGAATAAGGGCCGGTTTACGATTGGTGTCAACTTCAAACGTAAACTGTGAATTAGTTCAAGTTCACGACTTCGGTTTACCATTAGCCGTCAACACGGCATAAATAACAGATTGGGTTAATATGCCCAAGTCACTAAAATACCAGCATGTTTCTACTTATCCCTCCAGAATTCTCATTATTGCTTGTTTTTATCCTCCCACATTTTGTGTTGGGAGCAGTTTCTGAATCGGTAAATATATTTCTGATCAGACCTGCAGTGCTGTCTATGGATCTGAAGAACTGATGCTGCTTAAATGAAAGGAAAGCTTCCTTCGATGGCGCGCGATTTTATGATAGAGAATAGTGTCTGGTACATACGTATGTACATAGAATAATGTACATTTTTCACAAGGAGACGAAATTCCTACGCTCTTCTCATTTTTTCACTTTGCATGTGACGATCCAAATCAGAGGAACCCTTGTACGTAGAAATGTACAAATCACAAACAGAACACTTCGCCTCACTTTCATAACGTTCAACGTTTAAACAAGGTAATTTTATTAAAACTTTCGCAGTCCATGTTTGTCCACCACTGTTCTTTTTTGGTCCTGACGCGGGTTTCCAAAAAAGAACAGAGCTGGACAAGGTAATTTCATTTTCAGACAATTTGTGAATTTACACTTCCTCTTTAGTGATGCAATTTTTCATAGATTTTTTGGACTGTTTCATGCCAATTAAAATAAAATAATCTAATTCATTGTTAGAAGACAAAATAGAAGCACATAAATAGCAATTTTCAGTTATCTTCAGTGAGCAAACTAACGCATTACTTAAATAATGGATTTTCTTGGAAGTAACATCGGTCAAAGAAAGTATTTGACTCCTGAGTACACTATATGTCCGGGAACTAAATGCATTCACCCTATCACTTCTGAAACCATACTGCTTCATAAGTACGGTCACCTTCATTGCACACACGCCAAGGGATTACATTAGGATTCGTATCGAATCTGTTTCGAACTGATGAAGGGTTGTTCAAAATAGTTTTGAAACATTGCCTTGCATTGAAACAACTTAGTCGAAGTTAACACTCGCGTTCCTCCATTCCATACAAATTAAATATTTGATACAATGATTCACAACATTTGCTAGTGCGGACCTCTTGTGAATCAGAAGCAGTTTATTTCGAGCTTTTGTAGGCGCCACACTTCCGCGATCTGGCTAAGCCCAACGTATTCAATTAGAACAGAAAGTGATTCTTTTTTCTCTTTAGCTTGATTTTTGAGGAACTGACCCGGCTTACCGCACAGGGGGAAAACGCCGGAAAAAATTCCAAAAATTTATAATTACGGGATGACAGAGGAAAAGAATTGAAAAAGTAGGACATTTCCTCTTTTAGCCGGACGTCTGGACACCATACGTTATCACAACATATTTATGGGCGATAAGAGGCATGGTTTAATGGCTCTCGAAGTGACAACTGTGTACAACAGACCACAACCCTTGGGATACTCCCGAGGCATCCGTCACACAAGCGTACTTGGCAGCACAATTGAATATAGACCCGAGATAGAATTCGACAGAGGATGAAATTTGTCAAAGATGATTCGAACCCTACATTGAATTTTGAAACAATCTTCTCTGGACCCTCTCATCACGATGGGGATATGAAAGCAACCATTAAATGTCGCATGAACGGTATACACTACACATTAACGTCAGCTTCGCCGAATCATATGAAAGCAAGAAATGTAGTCACTGCGTAATTAGGGGGTGAGACATTTCACGATAAATTCTTTCCGTCGGGAGATCGCGGGCGACGGAGGCGCCATTTCTCATGTTGGTTCAACCATGTTGACTCATTTGAAAGTTTTACAATTTTGCACACGGATACACAAGTATTACACGTACTCGGGCGGACCGAAAATAAACCAGTAAAACACGTGCATGGCCGGTTTACACACGTCCATACTATATACAGCCCGATGCGTAACTCATTCACTGACTCGCGTACACTAATTCTAACAGACTTCTGCTCAAGCTAGAACCTTGAAATTTGGTACGCGGGTGCGTTACGGTGAGAGACCGACGAGAAAATTCGGAAAACATGGAATTCTTATCTTTAACCCACCCAACATTAAAAATGGCTGATTTTATGTCCGGTGGCAGTGCAGGCCTCAGGTTTTCCGGAAATAGCTTCTAAACGGTCAGTCAAAATTCGATTCTGACGAAATTTTTAAAACTCGGATTTAAATTTCTTACATACCTTCCGTTTTTTTCATCCCTCATACTTTTCTCACTACAAGTCCCCAAAGTCGGATTTTAGTAAATAAATTTCCAAATTTTCATGGTTTTCGGGCTTCTAGCTTCTAAACGATGGGTCGAAATTTGTTAGTGCACCGTCTAATGTGTATTCAAAATGCGCGCCTAGTATATATGGCACTGTTTGCTGTTTTTACGCTATTGAGTGTATATGTTGCTCGAGCGTTCTCTCTCTAACTGACCGCATTGACTGCGTCCCCCAAGTAATTACAATATATATATTGCTAATCGGGATTGATAGTCTTTTCATTCCCAAATCCACTCTTATCCTAACATTCCAATTTCTCATGGTTTTCGGGATCTGGCTTCTAAATGATGACTCGCGAAATTCAATTCTGATATTAGATTTAATGTCGGGATTTTAATTTCCTACAATCTCATATTTTCCGTTTGTTTACACTCAGTGGCGGTGCAGGCCTCTGGGTTTCCGGTAATAGCTTAAAAACGCCAAGTTCAAATTCGATTCCAACGAAAACTTATCATATTTAAATTTTCTACAACCTTCTTCCTTCCGTTTATTTACATCTCTTGTAGCTTTCTCACAAGTCCCCAAAATCAGATTTTAGTAAAACATTTTCCAATATTTCTAACATTTTATTTAATTCTATTTTTCCGGTTGAGCTAGAAGCTTGAAATTTGGCAAGCGAATGCGTATCGGTGAGCGACAGACGGAAAAATTCCGAAAACCTGGAATTTCTCAGTTTAACTCCCCCAAAAAAATATAAAAATGGCGGATTTTACACACAATGGCGGATTTTACACACTGTGGCCTGCACCGCCACAGTGTGTAAAATCCGCCATTGTGTGTAAAATCCGCAATTTTTATATATTTTGGGGGGAGTTAAACTGAGAAATTCCAGAGACCTGCTGGTCTTCGGGCTCTAACTTCTGAACGATGACTTACAACTTGATTCTGAAAAAAGCTTATGATTAGGATTAAAATGTCCTACCTTTCGGTTTTTCCATCCCTTTTAGTTTTCTCGCAAGTCCCCAAACCCAGAATTTAGTAAAACTTTTCCATTTTTTCAAACATTGTTATTTAAAACATAGCGCGATGTCGACAGCAGCTGTATCTTCATGTATATGCCGTACTCATGCCTCTGAGAATGGAACTTGTGCCTTCCGGAGAGCAAGGCACTTGCCTGCCACCGATAAATAGATCTTGGGGAAGAGTGCCATATCCTCCGCCAGTTTAGTCTGGCGAAAAGTTTTTCATAGTGGTGCTCCTGAGTGACAGGGAGGTTTTCACAGTAAAAATGTGATTTTCACCTCGTAACCTAGGTATGTACCACTTTCTCTTCAATAGGTATTATCTTTTGATTATTAGTATTTTACGCCAGGAAGTAGTGGATATACACTGTTTTTACCCATTCTTTTAACTGACAAAAAATTTATTTGGATTAAACTCGGATGAGACCTAAGTAACGAGTCTTCTCGGGTGTGGCTTTCCATATCCGACGTTTCGGCGAGCAACTCGCTCAAGGTAAAACTCAGTTTTTCCCTGAGCGTCTTCTCTAAGGAGTAAACTTCCTTTCGTTAGGAATTAATCTTATACAGCTGCCAATTGTTTCCTAAAGGACATATCTATCATTTGCTATTACTCTCCCCCTACACTCAAAACTATTCTACAAAGCCCTCGATAAAATTGATCTATATTCAAAATCCGTAATATACAAGACCTTGTGAGGCTGTTGCGATGCAGTGTACGTAGGGCAGACGGGGAGAGATTTTAGGACGCATGCGATAGAATACGAGAAATGCCTCCAAAACAAGGAAGAGAAACCACAAATCGCCAAGCACCCTAATCAACGAAGGCCACCACAGCAGCTTCACCCCCGAAATTCTGCAGTTCGATGACAAGGGATGCCTCCTCGATGCTCTCGAGCAATGGGAGATCATCAGGAGAAAAAGTAGAGGAGAAAATCTAACGAACGAAATAGGATTTCAAAGCCATTCCCCAAGCTCTCCCTCCCAACAAAAAACTATGACCCCCCCATCATTCCTTCCATAACCATACCACACGTCCACAAATGGTATATGAAGGCTGTAATTTCTATAACGAACATTGCACCTGAATATGACGCTTGGACGTTAAAACACGTTGCACATACCTCCAATAAAATAATATCAGTGAACAGAACCAGTTTTTTTTATTACTTCAGTTCTAAATATCAACAACTGTGGACCTGCGAAAGTAGGAGAAATATTTTAAGGATCGGCTGATCGCTAAGACAGAAATTTTATCCGAAATTGATAATTTTTAAATAAATTACGTAAATACGTCTACGTCTTATGGCAGAATAATTACGTCTTATGGCAGAAAAATTTTTTTCTGCAAGCGCGTCCGAATCATGTAGCTGCCACATAATTAGGGCGAAATTGTTCGCGGACTGGAAAGGAAATTTCCGTGGACCTGCACTGTCCCGCGGACCAACGGTTAAAGAGGGTATTATGAGTAAATGCAAGATTTCCATTGTATTGAGTAATGTTCCCATTTGCCTTCTATCGATGCCTTTAAAGTCTAGTTCAGACATGAGAACAGTCGAAAAGCGATTTCTGGTTTTCTCTGCCGTATAAAAAGGATTTCTCCTGACATGCTCCATGATACACTCATACTCAGTGGCGTACACAGGATTTCCTTCTGGGGGGGTTTCATTAATATTTATGTGTATCACCATAAAATGATGTATTTAGATTATTATCTAAAACAATAATTAAATTAACATTTTCTTTTCGTGAAGACAATTCAACTATATTTTTAGCCCAATAAGCAAAAT
This sequence comes from Pyrrhosoma nymphula, assembly GCA_963573305.1. Taxonomy (NCBI): domain Eukaryota; kingdom Metazoa; phylum Arthropoda; class Insecta; order Odonata; family Coenagrionidae; genus Pyrrhosoma; species Pyrrhosoma nymphula. The sequence continues at coordinate 75,455,236 of OY754332.1, read as the reverse complement.
TCTGAACGCAAGTTCAGGCAAACGAACGAAAACGAAATCAGGTACACATGCTTTGGGGTGGTTTAAACCCTAAATCCCCCACCCTGTACGCCAACTGCAACCCCAATCTGTACGCCACTGCGCATACTCCTCCGGAGAGGAAATTTGAGGAGAGGAAAAATACGATATAATTATGAGGGATACGTTTAATTCCCGCGTGATCTCTCTCACTGGAACATATGCCATTAGCATTCCTGAGACATAATTTACCTTCCCCGGTGTTAATGGGGACGTTTACCATTTTTCTATTGCCAAATCTGATAGAGTTTGTAAAATAAAAAGACCCGTATTTCTCAGTTTTTCGATCCGTCACCTAGTTCTCGAGTTAAAAGCGACGAAAAACTAATGTTCTTAACTATTTCGCTGGAATGGGCGCGCTGAGACTTCTTACGTCATCCCTTCGTCCACAGCTCCTTCACCCAATCAAAATCCTCCCCTCCACAAAATAACCAACGAGGGGAGATGGATGACGTAGAAGTCTCAGCGCAGTTCATTCGATGGGCGTCACCTTTTGCTCATTTTAATTTTCAATTTATGAGTGAATGGCTACGGTTAGGAGTATTATTTTTTCACTAAAATAATTTTTTGTTTTAATCTAACGATTTTGAGAATAAAATAGCAAAAATCGGTTCCAAGTAAACGCCCCTATTGCGGCATGAGTTTTCAGAGACCACACGTTAACTGTTGGGAGTTCTCCCTCCACTTTCACCCACATAGATGACTGACCCATGAAATTCGTACTCCCAACTTCTCTTTCGCTTCCTCGTTTACATCGCCTCGACTCTCCTCGAAGAATCCCTCCCCGTATTCCTCACTCGAAAGCAACGCGAGTAAGTTCGGCTCCCTGCCGGGCAATCTATCGCAAGCCACAATGGTGAGATATTGCTCTGCATGGTTGTCAAATTGCTAGGGAGGTTAGTGTGTGTCCAGCGGGTTTCATCGGAGAATGGAACTATTTTTTATGTGCAGTTGTACATTAGCATTAACAAAGGCTTACCATGATAAACCGTCATGAACTTGCTTCTCTCAGATGCAGGAATCCAGCAACCAGCCAGATTGTGCATTGCTGGCCATGTCACACCCTAGAGGAGAAACAACCATAATGGACTTACTCATAACCCTTAAGTAGCTGTGTCGGGTGTCATGAACACCCCAAGCATTGTCAAAGAAATGTATCTTTCAATTTCCTGTCAATACTGCCTTTGTGCACCTACCTGTAAATTTTAAGCTCTCACACTCCTTTTATAAATTTTATATATTGGTAGCAAAATACATGTCTGTGTGTGATAAATTATGCATTTCAAAGCAAAGTTAATTTATTTATGGGGTGTCGCCAACATCCCATCGAACTACTTTTGTTTCAAAAAGCTATGTGACTACTTAAGGGTTAAATGAATCACCTGATAAAACCATGACTGATAATGCTTCTGAAGTAATTTCATAAATATAAATTAATTGCAGAGCAACAACTTAGAAGGGTCATTTATCAATTCATAACTATCACTCTTCCACAGAATATGTACAAAAGCCCTTATAAGGGTAGGGAATTGCTGCAAAGGCTTGCAGTCATCCTCAAACCATAAAGTGTGCATTCTTGCTATCTTCTACAAGGTAGAACTGTCCTAAAACCATAGTCAAATTTATCCTAGACCTTACAATACAAATATAAAAATAAGCCGCATTATGTAGTTGTGTATTTACAGTGTGCAGGGAACATTTGGCTAGGAGGTATTGCAGTATCAGGAAAGCAAATGCATGATAATCAATCAAAACAAGAGAATAACACAAATAGAATACACCATTGGGCATGGCAAATATGCAGGATGCAGTTAGCAGGGGGGCACTGCAGTCACATATGCAAAAACAAATTATAAGAAATATGCATAAACAAAAATAAGTCTTTATACATATGTATTTGCACATTGCTGGTGTGAGGTGAATACATACATAGTAAGAAGACACTGTGGTAACATGATAACCAACAAAAATATAAACTTAATTCAATATACATATTGTATATTTATATGCAATTGCTCAGTGCTTGTGGACAGTGCTGGGAGGTAGAGAGCAGTTAGCAGGTTTTCAATGCAGTAGCAAACATACAAATACATGACAAGCAATCCAAATCAGATATATGTCACACTATACAGTAGCACTTTTTTTTAGTGAGAAGGGAGAAGCAAGTCTTGCAGCAACATGCATACAAATATGTACATGTTCACCAATTCAAATATAAAAGTAAGTAACTTATACAGTAGCACATTGCTATTATTCACGCATATATATGGGTGGTAGTGCAGTAGCATATACATATACAGTTACATGACAACCAATCCAATAATAGAAATAAGCCACTGTAAATAATTGAACTGTAATAGTATAATAAAGGTTAGAATACATAGACAACCTGCATTTATGTGCTACATGAAATATGTATGTGTTTTTCATGTAGTAGAGCTGAAAAACAGAGGGCTGCCTGTAACTTGAGGGAGATCCTTTTTCATCTTTAACAGTGAGCATAGTGGTGGGAGTGCCAGATATGCATGTAAGCATGTACAAAATACAGTTGGCATATTCTCAACGACTTCCAAAGTCCTTCACTAAACACTCTCTGCCTCTCCATCCTCAAATGAAAAGGACAATCAAACCTAAGATTACTCCCTCATTTCAACCACTTCTGCCTTCTCTGATGCCTGGTAGGCAGCATGCACCCCCCTATACCAGGTCTTCAGTGAGTGGAGGGTTAAAGTGGAGAGCAATGTAAAAATGTCACTTTTCATGAATTGAAAAATGAAGTAATGGGACCCGACCCCTCATAAGAAGAAACTAGTAAGATTATAAAATCCAGCTAAAGGAAGTTCCAGCAACCAAAGAGTTCTTGCAAAAACATGAGGGGATTACTAAAAAATAGGAAAAATATTTTGAAGGACTTTCACAATTGTCACCAATGGCATCCTTTTCTTAACGACACTAAGGGGCTGTCCATAACTCACATAGATACCAAACAGTGGTGGGGGGTATGAGGGTTGTCAACGAAGATCCACGTTGGGGAGTGGGGGGGGGATTGGAGGGATGTCTACGTAGACAATGGTCAACACAACGCCACGCGGCGGGAGTGACATCGCCACGGCACACTCAGTGTAGCGAATGGTTGCGAGGATGTTGTGTCGGTAGCCAGTGCCGCCAGCTCGGTGCCGGCTTGGGGTGGCATGGCACAGCCCAGCTTCTCTTCTATAGTATTGACAGATTATCATAGCTACAAGAGAAGTTTTTCTTTTACTTACCTTTCCTTAAAATTAGCCTTAAATTACAGATAGTCCATGATAATCAATAAATAACCCTTTTTACAGCTTTTTCTGCAAAAAAAAGAAAAGTCTACGTGGGAAACAGGGGGGCACAGGGGAGTCCAGATGAAGTCTACGAGAGTCCATGATGGGGGGTTGGGGGGTCAAAAAGTGGCCTATTTTTGTCTACATGGATTATGGACAGCCCCTAATCAAGCATTCTTATTTCTCCCACAAGTACATGACCTATGAAATAAGAGGTGCACTTTTAAGGAGAAAACTTTTGCACCGACCCTCATTAACAATAGCCCATGGGCACAGTCTAGAATACAATCTCCTTGCTCCCATAAGCCCAGTGGGGAAATCCTGAGGAAGTGCCACACCACATAGGATGTACACAGAATTCACAATCAACTCCCTGCAAATTTTGTAATGTGGAGGCAACCATCAGCCATGTTCATAGTACATTAAAGATGACAGAAATTCAAATACATAAGTCTATGTGTTGAAGTATGTTCCCCAGGCATCACAGGTGAGATTTAGAGGAGCAATTGACCACTTATTAGGTGATCGGAAATTTGCTTCTAAAATATGATTGTCCATTGTCCATTTTAATCCAGAAATTTTATCTTGGGTGACACACATATTGGCAAAACGGGAGCAAATTCTTGTAGTGATATGGCTGGATGAGATAATTCCCCTGAGGTAGTGGCTTTCACTAAATGGTAAGTATGTCAATCCAATGGGGAAAGAAAAGATGAAAGTGAAGTATGCTGCAGAAATCTTCAGCAATACAATTTTGGGCAATACAACACAAAACTTGTATGTATAAATCATTTGGTGAGTTTTTTTTTTTAATTTGCTATTCTCATATTCAATAGGTTGTTTCCACAAAGTTCCGGCCATTATCACTCCATTTCTCAGTTACAAATGTAAAAAGAAGGTATTTTGTTCACAGTGACGGTATGATGATGTAAAAACATTACATAAAAAGCAGAAATGAAAAATTGGAAGTTATTTATTACAACTCATACGTTTCCCAGACATAGCTGAATATCACTGAGCAACATCGTGTGTTACGTGAATTCAAGGTGTGTAAATATGAGGCTTGACTGTAATTTCATTTTTTTCTGATGTTATTTAACCCTTTAACTGCTTCCATCGTCTATTGGCGATTTGAAGTTTGGTTTATGGTTTCAGTAAAAAAAAAGTTCAACAATTCGTATTCAACAGTAAAATCAGATGATAATTACTCATTGTAAATTTTAAAACTAATTTTCCTTTAAATAAAAAGTGACAAATTTTAAAATTACGAAAAAATTTAGAAAAAAAAGTTTGCGTTTGGGGAGAGCTATATTTCAGATTATTTGCGCAGTTAAAGGGTTCAAGCATGTTAAATGAATAGCCAATCTCCTGATTCAACCAATATGATGTTTTTGCATAAATTAAATTTTGTTTTCCCATTAAATATTGCAGGTGGCTTGCCTCCTGATGGCAACATCACTTTTAGGCCTCATGAATGACCTTTCTTAACAGCTGCAATGCTTCCAAATATGCCAATCAGCCTCTTCAGCAAGGAGTCAAAAAAGGTATTTGGGATGCAGCATTTTGGCAGGAGGGATAGCAGAAAACTGAGGCTCTGACTTTCTTAGACAGTGAGGAAAGAAAAGTTATTGCTCCACCAAAGTAAGATTGGCTATTCACAATAGGAGCATTGCAGAAGTCATGGAATGACCTCCAAACTACTTGACTAATGATAATTAGTTGCTGTCAATGCTTAACCTACACCCTGAGAACATGATTCATACTGAAATCATTTTGTCTAATTGGTGCTAACACTCAGATTGACAGTTCCCATGGGGGAATGGCAAACTCACCATAGTCACACTTGATCATTGATTTTAAATACTTTTGATAAACTGACTACTAAACTGACTAGCTTATAGCCTGGGCGACTGCCAGGGGTGCCATTATTGTGAAAAAATATTTTTTTTTATGTTTAACTAGTGAGTAGGTTTGAATAGCAGGGGGGGGGAGTATGCGCCGGAATACTCTCTCGCCCGGGTTAAAATTTTTTCTTAAGCTGGGCCTGGTCATGCTAATCTAATGAAGTAAAAATCTAAGGAAATCAACTTTAAGGATAAAATCTGAGGAACTTGAGCTCTACTTAATTAATGTAAAAGTAATTAAAAAAATCTCCATTGACCGTAGTAAATTGGCACCACACATCAAAACTCAACTACGCTCATTTTGAGCTCGATTCTCCCAGAAGTTGGGCCCGTTTGAATGTGTGAGTAATTTTCTGAGTGCTTGCGAGTGTGTTTGTGGTCATAACCCAGGCATCCTTAGCAGGGTCCCATCAGCCCTTGTGAAGGATCCCAATACGGGTTGAGTGTGTGTGTCTGTGGTTGCATCACTGGCAAGGAAGTAACATTACCGTAAACCACCACAGAAGGGTTTTCTGGTTGAGAGGTTGTGGTTGGTCACTGCGGTAGAATTACCCATTTTACCCACAAACCAACACAGCAATTGTTGTGTACTTTTGATGAGTACATAGTGCCAATTTATTACTGCCATTGAAGATTTACTTAAAACTTGTAACTTTAAGGATAATTTAATACTCAGGAAATTTTGTACATACCAAAGCAAGACCTTGAACAGCTCGAACTGCAGCCAGCAACCCCACATGAAACTTGCTTGCCAATGGCACAAAAGCATTGAGAACACCAGCAACTGTGACTCCGATGCCCAGGACCTTTCTCCCACCCCATCTCTGAGCCATTACTCCTCCTGGCAATTCTGTCATCCAATAACACCAATAAAAGGCTCCAAAAAGGAGTCCTTGGGTGGTTTCATCCCATTGAAATCTATTCCCCTACAGATTTGTAGCAAGAAACAAATAACCAGATCATTACTTTGTGAAAAACTACAAATGATGCAAATCGTACAAATCTACTTCAGCATTGGCATAAAATTATCAAAATAATTACTGAGAGACAACTCATAAATTTGCAGTCAATTCCCGAAAATGACAAACTATAAGCAGGAAGCTACATATTTTTAAATAACCACTAATTCTGAAACATGTGACAGCAGGTGATAGTAGAATCAGAAACACCAACCTCTGTTGCCGGTGATGACTCCATTCCTTGAGACTGAATTGAGAGAGTTGAATTGAGGTCTGATTCATTTATGGATTTGTTTAATACTTCCCCGGTTCCAATCATCCCCACGATGGCTATATACAAATTTGCTCTTATCATCTGCGTCACCATAAATCCAAAAAAAGCCATTACTCCGAGCACTGACCGTGCAGGGATGCTCTCTGGAGAAAAACAAGAAGCAAGCAGCAAACAAATTTAGCAGTTTTTCACATAAAATTTTTAATTCGATTCTTATAGTTATGAATTAAACCCAAGATGGATGTACTTGAAAAGATAACTATCTCCATCCAGGGAGGGGGGTGTCAAGTAACCATCTCCAATTTTCTCATGGATGATACATGTTAAAATAATACACCTGAGACGAATATTGGCACCTTTGTTTGGGCAAAATACCAAACCAAATTCAAGTCACAAACCTTTGAACATAGCTACACCATGCCCTGAGGTAAAAACAAATACTTCACATAAATGCCAGTAACTATGTAACTGCTGTATGCAGAGCAGTGATTTTTGATTAAGTACAAATACGAGGCTTAATTTTAACCGGAGCATGGCTAAAATTGGCTGGAGCTCTGCCCCATATTATTCTGATACTTCTTGTAATACCAGAGAAGAGCCCTGGTGCTTCCGAGCTCTGGTATTTTCAAACTTAGAAATTTCTTTTACAAAGTTCATTTGTTTCAATCATTTTATTTTAATTTTGCAAATAGTTGGGGTAAAACAACTTTATACTCATTTAAACATTAAAAATTAGCCATGATTTTATTTGACTGAAAAAGACCACAAACAATTTTCTTGAAATTTTCTGACAAGTAGGTTTCTACAAAAAAATAAGTGTATTTTTTTGCATTTTCATTCTAAATCCATTAAAATCCATGCTTTCAGTCTAATCTTTAGGTGCACTGGATTGCTGAAATCATAACTACAGTAATATGACGGTCAAAGAATGCTTACACCCACTTGGTATTAATGAGGGATAAGTGGTATTCCAAGATAACACACAAAAATTTGAATCTGTACATAATGGTGTACGATAACGGTGCAAAAATATCCATATGGATTGATTGTGAGAGAATTTGAAGAATACTTAAGTAGGTATCAGTCCTTGAAAGGATGAGCATGCATTTTAAGTAAAAAAAAAACTTAACACGCCCATGTGCATATTTCGTCATAAAGGGCTGTCCATAAATGGCGTTCACATGAATGAGGGGGTGGGGTCACCACCTTGTGGCAATATGTGACAGGGGGGAGGGGGAGGCATGCTTCATGTGACATCCACACTTTTTTTTCATTTTTGTGACATCATTAAAGGGGGGGTGGGGGGGGGTTCGACACTATTTGTGACTGTGAAGGGGGTTTAGTTTGGTCCAAAATTATGACATCATTTATGGACAGCCCCTAAGCTACATAAATGTACATACATGCCTCCTGTAACTAAATGCATGTTCAACTTTCGATAGGTCAGGGGATTTCATTTTACAAATACATCCAACACAACGGACTGAAAATGGTCTGCCTTCATGGCAAAGTTCTCCCTGTTATTGCCCATTTATCTCGGTAAGAATCATGGCTTGTGAATGCATTCGTTTCATTCCAGGAGAATGGTATTTTTTCATATCTGCAGTGTAAAGGAAAGGCAGTTAAAATGAGCACATAAAATGAAACCATTTATGTTAGGTGACAGAATGTACAAAAAAGAACAAACATTTATTCAGAGAATACAAGGAGAGATTTGATATCATTGGAACTCTTAATCATTGGGAAGGAAACTGTAGAGCAAACTTGGTTTAGAATTATGTGACTTGTTTAGAAGTGGTTTTCAAGATGAAGACACAGATGCAATTTAAGATGTGACTCATGAATATTCTGTTTATCAGTCTTCCTGCATAACAGAGAGACTGCAGTCTTAACTTCAGCAGAGATTCATTGTCAAGAGTAATTTTTATCTCAGCACACTCAAATTTGAATGGTAGGGCACATTCATGATAAAGATTAAAAAGGTCAGATAATGATAACAAAACATAAATAGTGAAAAAAATACTTGATACTTGGATGGAACATCTCCATGAAGGCAGAAAAAAAGTATTACAAAACGTTTTCATCAGAACCAGTGGTCAAGTAACCTTTAAAATTTTTAATGGGTTTTAGATGATGAAAGAGCAAGTTGGCATAGTTGATCAGAAGGTGTCAAGTTTTAGGATGTTGTTCTGACCAATTTTGATCTGCCGAGGTCAGATTGACAAGTTGTGAATGGCAAAAGAGGCATAAACAAATTATTGATTTCTATGGCAATTAAGGTCCCGATTTGGCCTAAAAGTTTGATTTAAAGAATGAAGTTGATCCTTCTATGGTTCAGAAAATTGGTCAAGAGGAAATAGGATGGGTGTAGATGAAAATCTCCTGAAAGGCTAGAAGTATGGAGATAGAAAGGTGGATAGAGAGGAAGACAAGCGAAGATAAGTTGCAAATAGTCAAGAATAAAATATATAAGTAAGGGAGATTCAAAGGAGGCTGAAGAAGTGTTTGGAGGAGGAGAAGAGATGGGTAGTTGAAGAGGATTAATAAGTCCAATTGAAACTTTATTTCCTAGTTTATGTATACAAGGCATGATAGAAGACGAAAAAATATGTTAATGAATGCATTTAAGTTTCTTGGTACATATGCGACAACAACATTTGTGATTTGTCCATTTACCATGACTCCATACTTTAGATTATAACAGATTGCCCACTGGTCATTCTAATTCCATAACTGCTCCAACGTGTAAGCCCCGACTTCTTGAAAACTATCATTAGGTACTAATACAAATGATAAACAAGGATAATTCAAATAAGAAAACCATCTGGACTGTAAACATTTTCCTTACCTAGGCATGACTCAATCCGATCGTGCAAACCGCCACACATGCTTGTACGCTAAAGAATGAAAGTCAAGACCTTCCACACACAAATTAAGTCATGAACTCCTTCATTTGGAATAAGCTGACATGCAGAGTACAATAATTATTCTGTCGCAGTGATGGGTCGGGAAGGCAGGGATGAGTGAGACATAGAGGAACAAAGAAAGGACGTTTTAGAATTCTCCTTATCAGTTCCCCCATCGCTTGAGAAACAGAATGTAAACATAGACACAGATCTTACAACACCATACAAATATGCGCAACAGATCAATCTCAGCGGCGGTAGGACACGAGAGGAATGACATACAGAACTCACTATTATAACTCACGTGTGGTAACAGGGAATGAAAGTAAACGCCAACAACTCACATTATTCCTTCCTAAAATCTAGAGGAAAATACATGAGGGATAGTAATCATCTTGAGATTAGGCATCCTAGAAAGTATACGTATACATTATTAATCAAAATTAAGAGCTGTAAAACCTTAACGGGGCTTTTTAATACTATTTGAGTATTTAAAAACTATAATTTGCACAAACATTAAGCAGCTAAAAGTTGTTAGAGTTGACATATCGGTAAGCTACGAACTTGTTTTAATTGAAGCAGCGAAAAAGTTACACTTCGACTGTTTGTAATCATTCAAACCACGAGCGCTCCAGTCGTGCGTTGAAACCACGAACTACTTACATGGGCTCTGTATCAGGGGTATCAGGATTTCTGCGATCCACACATGACCTGTCACAACGCTCAAGAAGAATGTCCCTTTTCCGGTAGATGGCAGCACAAGTATACTCAATCTCGCAAGGGCCGCTCGGGAGCTCTTCCCACCTCCCTTTTATGGGTTTTCTACGAGTATTAAACTAGAGAGATTAATGTGTACACGACTTTCCCTTTTATACAATCACCCCTCTTAGCGACCAAATTTTTTCGTAACCGATTGTTTATTCCGTTGGCTCAATATATTAAATGCCCCTGTTGAACGACCGAGCTGCAATGGGTACTTTCACGGTAGTGGGTACCTACAGGCTCCTTGGTCAAGGTACCAGTGGTACTTCCCTCAAATCAGCGACCAAAAATTCGGACCCTGCTGTGACAACCTGGATTGTCCCTGTTCGGTGTGGAACTGAGAGCGAATTGGTTCATCCGTTCGAGAATCTTCATCATTGGCAGCGGTGAAGCAGAGATCCTATACGGTCTCGCAATCAGTTGACCCTTTTTTCCACTCAAGCAGCGGGGGTGAGGGAAAGGAGCGAAGTGTCCGACATTGATAGGCAACGTTCGTGGAAACTTGAACGCCTCATCCCATACAGCACGGGGAGTAATATACTCGTGTACTCTCGGTCGATATATGGGATAAGGGATAATTCCAAAATTAGCCCTTTTTTACACGTGTTCTTTCAGTGTAAATTTTGGTACAAATTATCTGAGTGGACTTCTGTATTTTATAGAATTTAATTGATGTACAACATAGGTGTAGCTATTACATGCTAGGGTATGCCAATTTGCCGTCATTTCTAATTTTCGTGAGGGCAAACTTTATATTAAAGATGAGTAAAATGATTCCGTTACGAAGCGATCAATGTTAACTGTTCGAAGATGATCAATGATATTAATATAAATATACAGACTTTTTTATAAGTCAGCATTATAACCTTATATAATTCCTTGAAATTCACGTCAACGGCAGTATTTTTCCAGAGTAATCTAAAAATTGTGGTTTTAACTCTACGATAAAATAGAAACTTATCTTAATGTACGTTGCAATCCTAGGTTGCAATGAATTACGCAATTGTTAATTCATTTGTTCTATCAATATCCGTATTATTGACTTTCAAATAACTTAATTGTCCATTCGAAACTACGGATAATTGTGAAAAGCTTTAAATACAATTGGCTAATATTTTTCTCATGCCAAAGTCGATGATTTTCCAACAATTCATTATTTTAGTAATACATACAACAATTGTGGTTGGAGTCAGGTCGTTCGACCGCTGTTCTGCTTCGCTGTGCGCGACTTGCATTCTGGGTAAACAGCCACGTATCGATATCCGAATCGCGATTTAACCGGAAATTGGTCCCGATCGGTCACTCACGCTTGCGTTGTTACCTCGTGCTCCTAGATACCTGTGCCTTTGCGATAATCCAAAGTGTTCCAATCAATCAACAGTTCTTTTCAGGGCTTTCATCCTTCATCTCATTTAAACTATCATCCTATCCATTTTATCATTCATATTTTCATTAATCATATTATTTTTACTTCGTGTTTTGCACGATTTGTAGTCTGTTTTCTTCTCCGTCAGTTCATTGTTTTCTAACTTCACCCTTTTCTTTCATTCATTATATTTCTCCTTCAACATTTATTATTCATTCATTTGAATCATATACCTACGTTTTGTTTCACAATTACCTCTGTGGGAGGTAGTTCTCCATCTACTTCATTTTTAACGCTGGTAATAACCACGTGAGACGCGATCAAGTTTTTCCTGTTCTTTGGCAGTCTCCCCGAAGAGTTAGCAGCACTCCGAGGTGATCCATATTTCTTGGGCTTACTTCAGGTAAGAGTTTTTCTCAATGGTTAATATTTTTTTCCACCAAGGTTTTCTTTGCTAGGAGATGTTTTATTCCCTCATTTTTTGTAATTTCACAATTATCGATGGTAGTATTACCATATTATTATCCTAGTTTTCTGGTCGTAAATGTGCTAAGTATTTAGCTGGTACAAGTGCTCTGGCTTGAAAGTGTGAAATTCCACTTCCCTTTTAATCTTTGAAATACGGGCGGGTGATTGCATTTAATGCTAATGTCCAATTTGTGCACTCCTGGTTCTGGTGTAAGTTCATTGATAAGGGAGGAGAACGTTTAATTTCATTGTTTTAATGTTTGAAGGGTAATATTGACAATATTGATAAACGAAATGGTCTGGTCCAGCACGTGTGTCGAAATTGGTAGCACGACGTTTAAAATCGCTTATTACATAAAGCATGATCAATTTAATGAGATCGAATTGTATTGTCAAGTGAACGAGGTGATTGTTTAAATTTTTAACGCTTAAATATGTGTCATTATCATCAGTTTGTTGCTTTATGTCATGTCAGTTTTTCGTCCCGGTTTATGCACGATTTTGTCCTGCCAGCCCAAATTCAATTTTACCCTTCTTGCAACTTGAATCTTCCATGCATCTACATATTCCTACTTTTAATCTATATTGTTTGTTGGTCCTATTCTTACTGTTTCCCTTAAGAGTGTTATGTATCTTATAATCTCTGTCGACTAGCTCTCGTAATCAGCAGTTTAAAATGAGAGTCGGCATGTTTTTCTAGGTTTAGTTGAGATCTTCTATAGCTGTATCACATGCCTAGATTCCATAACCTTAAGTTTTTACTGAAATCACTATTTGTAACCACAGAAATATATGAATATATATAGACATTTATTTCTATATGAAACACGTATAATGCCTGTTGCTCATGGTAAAATTATCAATAAAAGTTTTATAAAAATGTTTATTGAAACTTTTATAAATCTTACGTAGAACGTACTTGCTCTCTATTCATAAAACCGCATTGTTAACCAAGCTGCCATCTATGAGACGCTTTGCTAACACATGAAGTGATAAATGCACTCTTTTGGATGGTTGTTTGCTTAAAAACTGTGTGTATTGTTTATTTACTTACTTTCTGATCACTCTCAACGGCGCTATGTCTTTGTTTATGCGTTCACCCTCTTATCACGTTAGATACGAGTGTATGAACGATCAGGCGAAAGCATTAATAACAATAATCGCCATGAATTAATAATTTCATGAACTTCAAAGCCATGTTTGCTTACTTTTGCCTTGTTTGGCTTCCCATGGATATCGTTAGCAACCTCATTTTTATAAATTTAGTCTATTTTATAAAACGTTTTAACAAACATTTTACCGTGAGTTACAGGCATAAGTGTTCATAGACACCTTTTTACCACCTTTGTGAATGTATGAAAATGTGTTAGTAATTTGAGAATGTTAGCTACTCTCAATATTTTTGCTAATTGCAGGTAGTTATCATAAATGGGTAACAAGGTTGAGTTAATAATAATGCCTTACAATGTAGCCCAGTCAATAAGCTATAATGTATTGTAATTATTAGTTTGTCACCAATGTTAAGTGCATTCTTTAATCACTTTTTAGGAGCCATTTGTAGGCTTCAACTTGCTCGGCAATGCCTAAAACAAGGAAGAGTTACTTGGCAAGTTCTGAGCGTCATAGGCGCCGCACTGTGTCTGAGATCACTTCCAAGGTTTTCATGAATGATGATACAGAAGATTGTGTGGGACAAGAAGTGGGTGAATCAGATTCTGACACAGATTGTGAGCAATTGTATTCAACTACTGGGGACAACCTGAGTTCTGAGAGACAAGGTGAAAATTTTGAGGACTGGGAAATGGAGTCTTCGATTTCAGAATCTGTGAGTGATATAAGTGTAGAAGAGTTTCCCCCAGAGTTAGAGATTGACACTTTAAGTGCCTTAAGGCGTTGGGCAGCTTCAGGCATTTCCCATAGTAAAGTGAACGATCTTCTGAAAATTTTACAGAAACATCCATGCTTCGTTGAATGGCCTTCAGATGTCCGGTCTCTGATTAACACTCCACGAGTAACACAGACTCAGCCAATAGCAGGGGGTGATTACTACCACTGGGGAGTGGAGGCAAAGTTACGCAACCACTTAGAGAGATATCCAAATTTACAGGAATTAGAAATTCTTAAGCTGCACTGCTGTGTCGATGGTCTGCCTCTTACAAAAAGCACTAATAGTCAGTTGTGGCCTATTTTATTGAGTTTTGAAGATTGTTTTGACATTGAGCCATTTGTAGTTGGCATGTTCCATGGTTATAGCAAGCCAAATTCTGCCATGGAATATTTCCAGGTGTTTAAGGAGGAAATGGTCACACTGAAAACCACGGGATTAGAATTTAATGGAAAGAAATATTTAGTACTGATAACTGCCTATATTCTTGATACACCTGCTTATTCCTTTGCTACTGGCACTGTAAGTCATACAGCTTATTACAGTTGCAGAAAGTGTGTCACCAGAGGGGAGTATGAGGTTTCCAACATTGCCTTCAACGAGTTTGATTCTGAACTCAGGGATGACGTTAGTTTCCGGAACCAAGTGCAAGTTGAGCATCATAAGAGTTATTCTCCTTTGATGGATATACCTGGGACAGTCATGGTTGACAATTTTCCTTACGATTATATGCACCTAACTTGCCTTGGTGTCATGAGGAAAATTTTATTTTATTTTTTAACAGGACCTTTTTTGGTTAGGTTGTCCACTAACATAATGGGACAAATTTCTGTAAATTTGGTATCTATAGCCAAATGTATCCCAGTTGATTTCCCAAGGAAACCAAGGACTCTGAAGGAGATGAAAAGATGGAAAGCTACAGAGCTAAGGCAGTTTATGCTCTACACAGGCCCGTATATATTGAAAAGATTTGTGTCCAATGATGTATATATCCATTTTTTGTGTTTTTCTTTCTCAATGAGGTGTTTTGTTAACAATAAGTATGACCAACAGCGGCAAAAAGCGGAGAAGCTCATGAAATACTTTGTCCTTAACTTTGCAAAATTGTATGGGCGAAGAAGTGTGTCACATAATGTTCATGCTTTGATACACCTTTATAGTGATGTAGCTGCGTATGGTTATTTGGACAAGGTAAACTGTTTTAAGTTTGAAAACAAACTTCAGTCCATTAAGAAAATGGTACGGAAGTATGAGAAGCCTCTCCAACAAATAGTGAGACGTGAGGCTGAGTTAAGCAATATGCCTCCAAAGATGACGAACTGCTCTGCCAATGTTGTAGCTAGGCATGTGGAAGGATTGCCTCAATGTATGGTTGTGCCTGCCTACTCAAAATTTGTGATGAAAGATTTCATAATAATGCCAACTGAGCCAAACAACTGTGTCATACTTATGGATGGCTCAATTGTCGTCCTAACATTCATCGCAATGAAAAAAGATACAAATGATGTTCATATTTACGGGCGCAAATTCAAGGATGTGTCAGATTTTTACAGTTCACCTGCAAAATCAAGCAATGTTGGATTGTTTCTCGCTGCAAATTTGTCTACCCCACATATGTGGCCCACTTCTGCTATCCGTGCTAAAGGACTAATTATTCCATTTAGTCAAGAGAGAGGGAGGCAATATTATGTTGCCGAAATTATACATACTCATGCATAATTGTGCTTAAAGCTATTAGTAAGTAGTATTTCATTACTTAGACTGCAAAATTTAAAATGAAATTTTACTATTAGGCTTCTAAATAGATTAATTTTGCTTCTTTTCAGGATGGCCTGGAAAATTGTGGAATTTGGTGGCTTGTGCCGGAGTGGAACAGTGTCGGGGTGTAATTTAACCAGTACAGCCACCAAATCGGCCAGTATTGTGCCAGAGAGGTGGATTTTTATAAAGGGGGGAAGCAACTTTACTTATTGGCCACCAAAGTCGAGCCTAAGTGTGTCCAACTTGGTAAAGAAGATGAGCGTGCCGCATGCTGACTGGGAGATATGGAGTTTAACCCATATCTCCAAGGAGACTATAGGTAGATTAAACCTCCAGTTGATTGATAGGGAATTATTTCCTAAGAACTAAAACAGCTCCAATATTTTTCCAGTGATAGTTTCTCATCACAGAAAATGGTCCATAGCATTTAAATAAAACTCAATTTTCTGCTTCAATCAGACATTCCATGTTACAAACTACCTGTAAATTTTACTTTTCAGATAACTTTGAGGAGGCAAGAGAGATGCTAAATGGTGTGTCAGAAGTTACAGATATTGATGAGCACATTTCGAAGAGAAGAGGAAAAGAATACGGCAAAGGGAAGCGATCGCCTAAGAAGAAGGCCTACGGCAGTGGGGAGAATGAAAATATGCAAAGAGATTCGGTCCTGTCAGATCTACCTGAAGATTCTGATGAAGGTAATTGCGATTTTGCTCCAATGAGTTATGTATCCTTTTATGGGATTAAATATCAGCTTGTTATAGCTCCAAATTGAAATAAATATAATTATTTTTGTTTATTGCAGAAATTAATGAGCCACATGTCATGAGTCACCAGAAGAAAAGAGCTCACTACATTCAGAAAGGTATGGATTGATCGTGGCACATTTAGCATATTGTCCTGCTATTATATGTTAACTGTGGATGCTAATCATTGAATTTTCTTAGGAACCAGAATTCTTGAGGCCTCTAATAACAACCAGCAAACTGTCACCTCACGTGATGCTGCTTGTAAGTACAAATGACTTGTTTCTTATTTGACTTTTTTCTTGATATTTTGAAAGCAATTGTGCAATCATATGCTCAAAAAATTATAATGGTGATATAATTAATTTCATTAATCAGGTCAGACATCCAGTCATGCCAGGCAGCCAGATAATTCTCAAAATAGCTCAAAGCTAGATAAAATTGTGAGGTCAATTGTTGACATAGAGAGAACTATTTCAAAGTTGTGCTCGAAATTGGTCAGCGTGGAACTTGTGGTGAGAGAGTTGGTGGTGAATGTAGACTCGGGATTCAACAAAATGTCTGTTGTTGCTCAGGCTGCTGAGCCAGTGGCATTGCCATTCATTTTGCCCTTAAGTGATAGCGTTAAATTTCACGAGGCTATGGCCGAGGTACAAAAGCCTGAAATTATGGAGCAAATTGTAAGTATATCTTCTTTCAATTATTATATACTTGCTTTCAGTTATAATTTTGTGGCTTAACCACCTGTCTGAGATCTTTTCCATAATCAATTTCATTGAAAATTTGTGTGCCACCTTGATGGTGAATTGTAATTGACCCGGTAGATTATTTCAGAAGTCAATCTTGCATTCCTAACCAATACAAATAAAGATTCTTCGATGGTACAACTAGTTCCGTGGCTCCTCATTGTCTAAAATACCTATTCTTTCATTGCTTAGCATACTGCCCTCCAAGTATCATCAGATCCATTGCCTAATATCTCATGATGCTCAATCTAAGAGTCTTCTCATCTTTCTTTCTATTCAGCATCCAGGGGGTTAATAAAGTGTTTTTAAAACATTTCAGAGTTTCAAATCAAATGCATTGTCAAGACTCGGGAGTATTTCTGATGACGGTTCACTTATGAGGACTCGCGAAGTCTTAAATTAATAATCAAAAGCTAAGCGAAGAATAATATGACAAGAAGTAAGAGTTAACAATTGACTTGCAAACTGTTTTTAAAATATTTCATTGTTTCAAAGCTATTGAATTGCTCAGACTGGACAAACAGAAACTTTTTTGTGTTAACTGCTGAAGTATTTACTTTTAATGAATATTCCAGCGTTGGATTACCAAAGGTTACAGAAGTTCTTTTCATTTGTATTCATACAAAGGGTGCTACTCCCTGAAAGCTTTAATACTTAGCTACAGTAAATTTTTCCTTCATTTCTTCCCTGCAAAGACTTCAAATTAGTACCTATGTTAGAAGTTTAGACTGACATTTGTTAATACTTGTACTTTTATTTTTCTCTGCAGTTGAATGATCTAAGCAGGGTTGGAGGAAAAGATGAGACAGCCTTGGTGAATGGCATCCTCTGTCGGCTTATGACAAATTCATTTGCCAGACTGTGCTCATGGAAGGGCCAGAGGGGTGGCAAATATACTCTAGATTCAACTCCATTTCTGAAATTAGTTCATGGTAAGTACACTGGCATGTACTTCAAAGATTTGAGTGAAGTCTTCATGGGTTTCCCACCAGGTCTGTTCAGCCATGGCCGACATTTCGATGGCTGAGTCAGCCATGATGCCATGCCATGAACATCCTTGATAATTGTTTTTTCAAATGTTTTGGGGCTTAATGCCATGGGATATATACATTGGAATTTTCACTGCTTTTCATAGTCAACCCATAGAATTCATTCTTATAATGTAGTGCTTTCGGTGCTTCACTGAAGGCAAACTAGCATTGTCTGGAATTCTAACCTAATTACTGGTAAGACAACTAGGTATATTGCTTTAAAAATTTTAATAATTGCTAATTACCTGTCTGTATACAGACCTTGGTTTCGTATTTGCTTCTGTGCACTCAGATTGGTTGCAGCTGGATGTCATGTATGTGTTTAAGGAAGGAAAATAAGACGTTCACGAATGATGGAAAAACAAATAGGGATCCCTAACATTGCTGTTATCCTTCAGAGAGTCATGACTTGAGCTATCATTGCCACTATCCCTGAAAATTAATCTTGTGAATCATGCTTTAGTCACTTGAGCTTGAATATTGTCCCCCCCCATCACTTTTCCAATGAAGATTTTCAGCAAATATGGAGGGACTATAATCGGAGATATACGGTTTAAATGTTTGAAAAATCTTTTATTCCTTACACATATGTTTTTGTTATTTCCAGGAGCTGCCATCCGCAATACTGGTTTTGGCTCTATGACTGAAGAGGTAGTTAAGGACAGAATACAGAAGTGGCTCAAACAAGCCAGCCGCCGAAAAACAGCTGCAGCAAGAACATTGGCAGAAGAACCAATGATTGTCCAGGAGAATGAAGGAAGTATGAGTCTCTTAAAAATTATTCTCTTGAGGCAAATGTTAATACTGCTATTAAGTGGGATAATTTTGCAAACTTTTAATAATTACTAACACTATCACCTTTGATGGAAGGGATGATTCAGTGGCAGGGAGTTCATATCTCCTTTGGAATCAAACAAATATCAAAGGAATAGTCATTAGAACTGTTGCATGGCTTGAATTTGGTTGACTTGTTCCTCTCATGATTCTGATTGAATGACAATTCTCGCAGGGAATTAAAACTGGTCTTTCTCTCACATAATTTGTTTAATTTTATTACATTTTGTGATTCAATTGTTAATTGGTAGGTGGGGATGATAGGATAAGCCAACTCATACTTGATGCATATCTTTTATTCTTAGAAATTCAAAGAGGCCAACTGTGGGTGATTGATTTTTCTCTTGGGGCAAACGTATGCACTCATGCATTAACTCAGTTATTTTCTATTTTTATTTCACTGTGCATGAACTATAAGTATAGTTAATCTCTAACTTCATTTTGAAGGTACATTTTTATTGATTGTGATTTTTCCTATTTTCAGGTGATGCGGACGGTTCTGCTGCTCAAGATTGGATGCAATGGGTGGAAGTTCAAGAGTGACATTTTAATGTTGTTCATTAAGACATATACTGTTTTTTTTGTTGATGGCGAATAAAGATTTGTGCTCATTGAAATCATTTCTGTTTTTGTGATTATTAAAATCTGTAACTACCTCAATTTCCTGCGTGTCTGTATTATTTTTAATATTTTGTTACCTTGATTATTTATGGGGTTGGTAATTGTATATTCTGTAAAGTCCTTGTCCTTGATAAATCATAAGTCTTGACCCTTTTGAGATGTGCGTAAGGTGTAGTGTCACAGGTCTTCAGGGATACTGGAATTAGCGTTATTTACAAACCAGTAATAATTAAATTGAAAAACGCCGCCAAATATCGGGACCGTAATTCAAATATGCCGCCAAATAACGGCACCGTAATTCAAATATGCCGCTCTGTGCTCACAGCGCCACCTATTTCATAATGCGTGTACTACGATACCCGCACGTGTGGCGCCGCGGACGGCAATCTGTGTACTACGTGCGATCCATCGGGGGGCTACTTGCCAATACACGTGATTACACGATATATAGCGGCCAGTAAACCGAATATACACCATTTTTATAGCGTTCTTAGTCGTTGAAAAGCGGTTTTTCGACCAGATAATTCACGTGTTATACTCGTGAATTCAACTGAATATGCTCCGTGTGTGCTGTATGGGATGTGTCGATAACGCCTCGAGAGCCAAGAAAACTGACAAAAAAATCTAGTAAACTTGACTAAGATCCTTAAACTGGGCCGTAAACTGTGGCAAAAGGATATATTCCTTTCCAGAGAAGAAATTAAAGAAGGTTAAACCGAGAAAGAATGGCCTTCTTGAAACATTGGGTCCCAAATTTGAATCTTATAAGAATACTTTCTGAAGTCAAAATGGGAAATAGATTAGAAGAGCAGATAAAATTGGATCAAATTTATGTCCAAGAAAACTATCGCCTGATTCTCCTCAAATACGCAAGTGCATGAGCATTAGTTATCTGCAAACCAAGGGTGAGACGCTTTTCTCAACTTCTAGGAATTAGGCCGCGGAAATTATAATTTCCGTTACACGCAAGTTAAATACGGAAATTATAAAAACGCAAAGCTCTCAGTGAAGTACTTACTGACTGAACTAAAGTCTCTCCGATTCGTTTTCAAGCTTCCCATTTTTGGCAAAAATTCGGGCGAAGGGTGAAGGTACCGGTTGAGAACCGCAACCGTCTAACTTTATCATTATTAACTAAATTATTTCATCGCCTTGGAGCGTATCTCCCGATATATCAGTTGTCACACCGATATGCCATGGCTAGTCCCGGTATTTTAAAAATACGCAAAATATAATTCATTGGGAAAATGAATCCTATTCCGATTAAATCGGTTAGGTATTTTATATATATTTACAGCTGTCGGTCATCTCACTCTATTTGAAGCTACGAGAATTCTTATACTGGTAGATATATTTTTACACTTTTATATTCCCAGCCAGCACGCCATATCATGTTTACGTAAAATGCGTGAAAACCTAAGGTATGCATGCATATGTAAACAAAATCTCTCTGTAGCATTTAATATTTACGTAAACCCTACGTAAGATTTTCGTAAGGGGAACATGTAAACGCACATACTTGACACTTACATAAACAACTCGTAAGCTGGCTTTCACTTTGCACATGTAAACGAATTTACGTGGTTCTTACGAGCGAGGACCAATGAGAAGCAAGTTCACAACATAAAAAGTTGAAACCGTCTTTTTGTATTGAAAATATGTCGCTTAAAATGTACACGTGAGAAATGGAAAATATGTTATAATATTAATCAAGGAGACCTTGATCTGTAAATGTAAAAATTTTTGATCCTTTCACGCAAATTCTTTTGCGTATATTTTTCATTGCGTTGTCTGCTATGTTCTGACGTGACATGGCCAATTTCTTTGATATATCTTCAATCAAGCAACTTTCAAAGCCTCATGCAAAGTTTACTAAGGTCATAGGACGTCACACGCTCTTCTATCATTTAAAAGAACCAAGCCGATCACAAGTATTCTTCCAATATTTTTCCTTGACACGCCAAATAATTTTCGTTACTCATTTGTTCCCTTCTACATCGCGTCAAAGTACTTACATGCCGTAGCGGCCATAGTCGACTGAAGACGTTTGTTTTGGTGTTTTATTTGAATGATATTCATAGAGGAATCGCAGTACGATATATTTTGCGAACAGCAAATCATTTACAACTTACTATTATTGGACTTCAAATGTGAATAGTGGTATAGAACGGTGTGCAACGTTATATTGGAAAATAGTTTCGATCGCACGTCCAAGTTGATGTGCGTGTCTTGTTATGCATTTTAGAGCCTGCGATTTAAAGAAAATTATCCCAATGGAGCATTTAATTTCAAGTTTTAAATAAAGTTAGCATCATTAGGTTTCAATGTGCAAGAAACAACAGTGTCGTTTTTGGTGATAATATATAAACGAAGGTTTTGCTTGTGTTTTGGCTGTGTATGTTACATTATGGCCTGCCAGTGATTACAAGCGTTATTTGTGTGCTACGATGGATTGCGTGTCAAAGTGGTGATATTTTTATGTAAATTAGTTGGACTTGATATCTGTAAGTTTTGGGTTATGACATGAATGATATTAAAATTGTAGCGAATACGTAGTAAGTGTTGAAGAAGACGTAGCAGCAATCAATTCATTGTTTCTACTAATGGCTAAATTAAAATAAGGTACCTATTTTAATTGAAGTGAAGTTGGTGACTAGGTGGATTGCTCTTGTCTTGTAAGTGTGGTTGTTTACGTGAAGGGACAAACAGTGTAATGTTTTACTATTTTTCATTCAGTGAATCTTGTCACCCCAGTGTCATCTTTTTATTCCATTGCATTGTTGTGTCAAATGTGATTTTGTTGAAATAATTAATCCGTCTGCGTTCAAGGCAGGTAATGACTAATTAGCAATAGGCAATTGGATTTGTCCTTAGCTGAGGTTATTGTGTTATTTTAGAGTATCTTCAATTGAAAATGTGGTTGTTTACGTCCAAGTGAAAGGGTGATGAATTTTTTATCTACTTATGCAATGTATGTTGTTTCATTATGCTTCATTCAGTAAATTTTACCATCTCAAAAGTTATCTTTTCATTTACTCGACTTGAAGGGGAAAATGTGGGAAATTATATTTAAAAATTACAAATAATATTATTGGCAAAAAATATATACTATGTAAGCATGATGGCTGATGTTTACGTAAAATGCTTCCGTGTTGTTTACTTAATAATGGGGACATGTGGCCATGATTTTTACCAGCTGCTTACTTGAAGTTTACGTAAATAAATCGTAATCAAGTAAACCGTTTACGACACATTTATGTACATTTCAAGTAAATTTTAGGTAAACTGTTTTAGTGTGCTGGCTGGGTTACTACAACTATGTACCTACTCAAATTTATATGAGGGTTTTAAAATTATTTTAAAATGGTTTTAAAATAATTTCAAAATAAATATCCAAGTATTTAAAAATAATTTTAATTCGTTTATAATTTTTTTCAAAATAATTTTGAAATAAAATTAACATATCATTTCACTATGAAATGTTAAAAAAAAACTTTTCATGCAAAAATTGTCTCAGTACTTCCTACGTAGGCATATAAACGAGTATGTTATCAACAAAATGAGATGACAGGATTTCGTTCAAGTATTCTACCAGCTGATTGGTAGGTTCATGGACAGTCCCCATTCTGTATCCCAATTTCATACACATTGTCTCGCTTCATATTTTCTATCTCCTCATATTTCGTCCAGAATTCCTATCCTCTTCCTTCCTCTTCCACGCTTCCCCAGTGTTCTCCCCTCTATCACTCTTCAGCATTCTCTCTCTTCTCAAAAACTCCTTCATCCATCTTTTCTGCCTTCTCCGTACCTCTGCCACAAACTTCCTCTCCTCTCCAACAATATCCAATGCCACCTCGTTCGTCTTCCTCGCCACCCAGCTCACCTTCTCCATCCTTCTCTAAACCCACATATCAAACGCCTCAAGTCTACGCACATCCTCCCTTCGCAATGACCAAGTTTCCGACCCATACAGCGCCACGCTCCATATTAAAGTTTTCAACAGCCTTTTCTTTGCGTCTCTCCTCAGGCCCCCCTCATCAATTCCCTTCTCTTCGAAAATGCTTCTTTAGCGAGCGCAATTCTGCATCTTATGTCCTTACCACTAAACCCCCAAAATACTACCAGATACGAAAACTGCTCGACCTGCTCTTTCCTCTGCTCTCCCACCCTAATATTCAGCCCCGCCTTATTACTTCTGGAAAATCTCATCACTTTCGATTTCTTGTGGTTTATTTTCATCCCATACCTTTCGCACTTGCACCTCTAACCCATTCACCATTGACTGTAACCCCTTGGCAGACTGACTAACCAATGCTTGATCATCTGCAAATCTCACTGATTTTATCAGCCCCCCTCCTACCTTTATTCCTACCTCCTTATCCCCCCATGCCTCCCTTATCATTTCTTCCGAATACACGTTAAAAAGCAACGGCAATAGTGGACACCACTGCCGCACTCCCCTTCCTATCGTGGCCCATCCCGAGTCTCCATCGGCTACCCTAACCTGCGCCGTCTAGTTCATATTCAAATCCCGAATCAGACGCCTGTCCCTCCAATCGACCCTTAATTTCTTCAACACTCCCATTAGTTTCGTCCAGTCCACTCTATCAAACGCCTTCTCGAAATCTACGAAGAATGCAAAAACATCCAGCCCATACCCTAGGTTTCTTTTTACTAGCGTCCTCATCACCGCTATAGATTCTCGTGTTCCCGTCCCTCTTCTAAACCCGAATTGGTCGTCACCCAGATTCATTGGCCTTCTTCTCTAGCCTTCTGTTTATAATCCTCAGAACTACTTTGGCCGCGTGGGATATTAAGCTTATTGTCCTATAGTCTTCGCACGTTTTTTACTTGCTCTTCTTTGGTATAGGAATTAGTACAGTCTTCGCGAAGTCTTCCAGCCACACTCCATCCTAAAAAGTCCTACAAATAAGCGCAAAAAGTTTTCCCCTTCCGTTCTTCCCCATGTTCTTTAAAAACTTTGCAGGTATGTTATCTATTCCCACCGCCACGCAAAGGCAGAAAATTTAAATTTTCTGTAGCTGAAGCAGCTGAAGGGAACCGGATCCAATAATAACTGAGGTAATTCACTATGTAAATCCTCACCCACATGGGCAGAGAAAATCACAAGATGGGCTGAACTTATCCCAAAAAGGAAGAAAAACACAAGAGAGAGAGAGAAACGCGTGTCTTCACTCTGGCGGCCATGTTTAGTTGAGTCGGGACGTAGGTCCATGTCACCTCTTGTGACTGTACATTTATTAAGTAATTAATATACATTTGTGTTAACTCAGGATGATTTCTGAACATAATGCCGTTCCCCTTATGCAAGGAGTAAAGGACGGCTTGATTATCAAGGCGTATATCAATGGTAAAACATGTCAAATTCAAATAATTCAAAAGAGATTTGGGGAGAACAGGAGGAATGTGGAGCGAGGGGATGGGGGAGATGATGAGAAATTAAAGCAACGGATGGAGTAATTGCCCTTCAGTCCAGTCAAATCCAATTGCGTCACGAATTACTGCATGCGTCCTACATTATCCCAAGCTCTTCACACCTATCGTGGAAGGTTATTCGGGATTTCCACCGGATCAGGTTCTCCATTACGGCCGACCATTCATGCCCTGATGACGATGGACGACTCGTTCATCGAAACGTCGGCCGAATTGGAGAACCTGACCCGGTGGAAATCCCGAATAACCTTCCACGATACAATACGCCGGGAAAACCTGCGATCATTCTTCTCTTTACACCTCCTGCCCTTATTCATTGCGTCCAATATCCCCGCTCTGCTTCCAGCGCTCAACACCCTTCCCTCACCCCCACTTCAACGGTCCCTCTAATCTACCCTCATCACACACTCCGACCCCTTCCCCTCCTTGGTATCTCCCCCTCTCACTCCCCTCCCTCCTCCAACCCTCGTAATTCACAGTGCCTCGCCGGTACTCCTTCACCGCCATCTCCTTTCTCTTCCGGATTCGCATCTCAAAATGCTATAGCATACTCATGCAAGGTGTCTCGTTACACCCTTTCAAAATTTTACTTTATTTGTAACAAATGTCCATTGCAAGACCTAATGATAATTTACAATGCTTTTGTTCATTCCAAGTTAAATTATCTACATCTACATACTACCCCGCAAACCTCCTCAATAGGCGTGTGGTGTTAGGACACCAGCCGTTTACATATAAAAAGGAAACGCTCTAATGAAATTACGCCTAGCATTTATTATAGTCCCTTATTGTTCGGGGGAAAAACGAATTCCCATACCTATCCATTCGGCAAAATATCTCTCTTAATTTATCGTTTCTGTTGGACCTGGAAAAAAAGTGGGGTTCTAATATGATGTTCTCCGTGTCGCTCTGAAAGATATCTATTCTCAATTGCTCAAGTAATCTAAGCCTAGCGCGCAGCCTCCGAGTGTCTAGCGGCTCCCAGCCTAATTCGTTTAACATCTGCGTAACGCTGTCTGTACGCCCGTAGCAGTTTTTGACGAATCGCGCAGCTTTCCTTTGTATTTTATTAATGTGCCGAATTAAGTCTTTCTGCACCGGATCCCATATGCTTGCTGCATATTCAAGGTGTGGCCGGACGAGTGCGAAACAGCACCTCTCTTTTACTTTTTCATCTGAAAATCTTCCCACAGTACGCTTGACGAATCCTAGCTTCTTCAGAGCTCTGCCACAAATATTTCTTATATGTGTTCCCCACAATTATGGGATAATTGAAGTGCTGAATGGCTTCCGGTGTTCCACTGCGTTGTATATCTTGTGATGACGGCAGTTTCGTCCTTATTTCAGAGGACATATTCAGGTCAATGATGTCCTCTGGAAAGAGGACTCACTGTCGTCATCACAATACATACAACGCGGTGGAACCCCGGAAGCCATTGAGCACTTCATAATGAAACACAGCGGAAGCCTACGGCACGCTCAGTTTCAAATCAGGAATGTGACATTGTATGAAAATATCCCACATTTAAAAGTTTCATACATTACTCACAGAATGGTATGAATCCGGAAAGGATCATTCACTCTCTGCAACGATCGATCACTAAAAAGTGTGTAACATTATCCGGTCCGATAAGGCAACGAACCATTCAGAAACCATTCCGAAAGATGAATCGGTATGAAATCTCTGTAACAATCGGAGCTCAAGGAGTTCGAGGGGGCTGGGAAAACCCCCAGGGAGATAAACAGCGGCCCCTTATGATGTACGTAGGAGAGGATTGAGATGGGAGAGCATGGGGAAGGGTCACGGAGGGGATCTTAGAGGGGACGGGCCAGGAAGTGGACTTCCTCTTTTCTGCCTCTATTCCACACCCTCTGGTAATACAGCCATCATCTGGCTGAGAGAGAACAGAAGAAAAAGGCTGTTATGTATTAACCGGAAAGCAAGCTGAGGAAAGAGAGGAGAAAAAGGAGGTGTTTAAAAATCCTTGCCGATGAGCGTAGCGACATGAAAATAGACATCTTCAAGGGGGCCCAGGGTTCACGTCTACGGAGGAAGTCCCTAGGGCAGCTTCTGGGTGGGTCACAATGTGAAGGTGAGAGGAGCGTTGAAGGACGGACCTCGAGACACTGAGTGCGAGATGGCAACGCAATCTTAGAGTGTAATGAAAAAATACTTTTCTTCTCCCCTTCTTGCTTCCAAGGTATTGGAGGCCCTGATAGAGGAAATTGACAGGGGACAAAGTAAAAGCGGTTCTCCATTGCCACCTGCAGGTGAAAGTGCATCTGGAATGTGGTCATGCCATGAAAAATTGCTTTACATAATACAACGGATACACTATCTCATGGCTCAGGTGTAGCAGAGCATATGTTGAGGAATTTTCACTGGGCGACACTGAAACTGCTTGAACCCCTTCCACCACCCAAAACCCCATTAAAATTACCATTAGCTTTCCCTTTTTTCTCGGTCTTTTGGGTTTGGGATTACCTGTCACCAGTGTACTCGGCATTTAACACTTCCTGACTTCAGTTTAACACGCGTAGAACTTGAGTGTTTTCCTTTTTTCCGGCACCAAGTACTGTCACTGGGCGATAAAATCTTGGCACTAGGCGACATTCGTGTTGCCTACTTTGTATGTTATTTTATGCGCTGAGGTGTAGTACCACATGAGGTGACGCTATACCTCAAACAGAATCTTCTAGGGAGGCACAAATACCCCCTAAAGTTTTGGGAGGAAAATAAATTTGTTTCATAGTTTGCATAAAAATAAAATATTTTTGTTCCATTGGGGACATCTGTCACCTCAGAACGCACTGATGAAAGGACACGGTTTTCTTCAGAATGGAGCGATCATCTTTTTCTAGGAACCCTACGTGATGATAAATGGGGAATGTATATAATTATTACTTTTTTGTTATGAAATATTATTGGAGTACTATTTATTTCTTTTGAAAATATTTAGCATTTAAGATTTTGGATTTGTATTTATTACTGTAGTTGCGATGTACTTAAAAAGTTACTTAACTGAATTTATTTATTTGAAATTTATGAAAAAATGAAACTTCTTCTGGAACTTATTTTTAGACTTTTTCCGCTGTTCAGAAAATGTTGTCAATTACTTTACTCCATGCTATGGGCCGACTCTTTGGTTAAAAGAAGATGACATAATTTGATGCACTTGATCACTGTGTAACTGTGAAAAACCTTCCAGATATATTACAATATTCCGAAGCCGAGAGCTATTCTGCTGCTGGTTCGAGAACCACTGATACGTAACCAATGATGTGAAGAAGAGCACTGGTGGTAAAATATTGATGAAGTATATATGCGAACTTATGAAGTTTAAGCCGCTGGATTTTCAGAATTGATAATTAAAACGTGAAATACCCTAATGTTGTAAGTAAATGCCATTTTCATGAAAATACTTTTGACTACAGAATAGGGTTGCAAATACCATGCATTTGCGTTGCAATGCAATATTTTTCAGCTAGTAGCGCTCCAAATGGAATAAAATCATAAAAATAATAATATCATGTAAATAAAATTTGTTTATAATATTCAGTGAAGCTTTTTTCCTGAAAAAAAAACATTTTTGGCACTAACAACGTCACTACAATGCCTGCCTCAATTGTTCTTGCAACTTAAAAATGAATTAGCGCACGCAGAAAAGCTAATCTTGCAATAATATCAGCACTAATTCTTTCCACATGAGAAAAAGTGGGTGAATTAAATGACTTTTGGCTGATAATGAAATATTAAAATGACTTTGCACTCGCAACATGAATTCAGCGGAGTGCGAAACAAAGCTATAACCAGACGAAAATATGTCGTTTCCGAGGTGATTACTAATGTTCAAGTTATACCGAATCATAGCCATACGGAAATGAAAAACTTCGCGATGCGAATTCGCGAAAAAAAAGTTCGCGTGCTTATTACATGTGTTTCCACGTTATTTTCATAAAAATTGGTAAGTAGAACAATCTGGGAGGTTATGCCAGGTTATTATTGTACTTAAGAATATATTTTGGATGATTTTACTGTATCTGTTACTGATTAACATCGATGGTATTGCTCGTAATTAATTATGAATAAAACCGAGAATAAAATCATATTTCATTTGGATGGCAAGAGCGAACACACGCAAAATTATCCATAGTTTACTGTGTTCGACCAGAAAGATTTTTAAGAGACGTGTCGCGGATATAAATAACAAAGCGGAGCTCTGCCAGAGGTGTAAATGGGCATACAGAGGGTACCATACAGAGCATGGAATATGCCATGATAATTTTTACAGCGGGCCAAAGTAAAGCATGTCAGGGTGATTTTGGCGACCGACATTTTTCCGTGGATAATAGCAAAATATATGGCTTTATTAAAGAGTCGTTATTTAGAATGTTGGTGTATAAGTATTTTGATCCACAAAATTGATAATTATTGCATGAATGGAGATAAATTTTGTTTCGTTTTACTAGTTTTTTAATATTTTTATAATTTTTCAAAAATTGTGCAGTTTCCTCATTAAATTTTATGTTTAACGGTAGGTAATTATCGTTTTTATCAACATCAGGCTACACGAAGTTATTTACACTGTGTGATAGAGAAAAGCATATAGAACAATATTCATAAGAAAATAGTTGCGATAACTTGCGATTCTAATTTTAACAACCATTTTTATTTAAAACCACCCCCGCTACTCGGGCCACAGTGGCGGCCACTAATGAAGAAATTATATGATTTCTGAGCATGAAGACGACAGAATGCCAGTTCAATGACATTGGTAATTTGAATAGATATTTTATGAATAATGTTCATCTTGGTTTTGGCACATTCTACTTAAATGGCTAAATTCAACGTAAACCTTGTCGCAAATTGCAATTTCTCGCTACGTTGGCGACTGGTGATTCTACGATGAGGAGGTCGTTATTGAGACCTTTCTCAGCAGAGTTATTGGCTGAAATATCTTTGAAAAGATTTTCCATGAATTGCGGATTTCCCTCAGGTATCGTGGGCAGGCTGTGGTCGAGGAGTTTAGGGGAAGGGTCGTGGTCATGCACGTGCAGCGGCAGGCACCCGCGCCAGGTGGTTGAGGATTTGCGTCCCTCCGTGCTTGCTGGTCCCACAATGCTGGTTTTACAACCTTACCAGTATTGACTCTTCTCTACTTCCCCTAATCCATTGGTAGTTATCTCAAGTTATGCTTTCTACACCTTTTTTGCCTCTTTTTGCTGACACTTGCCGCCACTTGTTCCGCCAAACGGAATCCTAGTTAGTTTCCTTAGGGGGTTTCCGGTTGTTTTCGCGTACCACATGCATCAGTCTTTCCTAGAGAGAGTGTTGAGTAAACATCCACTGCAAGTGACTCTGCTGTGCATCACTGGGTTGATCTGTTCAACATTAGAAGCGTTTCAAAGGAGGATATAGTTACCTACTTGTACCTGGGAACCAGTCTCCTTGCACCCGTCTCCGTTTCGTCGTACCTTCACTATGTGTACTTTGCATCCATCGAGGAAGATTTTGCTTTTCAATCATTAGAGAAGCAGTTTGAAGCACTTATGGTAAGCAAAATTTTAATTTTTAAAATTGTTTCCGAGTTGGAGTCAGTAATTTGTTTTTTGCTACCCATGTAAGAATGATGATAGTAAGTTCAAGTATATCATAGATAAAGTATAAATAGTAAATTATTCAAAAGTTATTTAAGAAGAAAATGGGCCTGATAGTAGATGTATGTACCAAAACCAGGATATGGCACCACAAACGATGGTAACACAGCTGGACGCTTCTTTTCGGACCCTAAATTATCATCAAACATTACCGGTAAGAGAAACTGACAATTTTTTCAAATTTAAAAAAATCAACGGGCAACGGCTTACCACGATGGAAACACCGGTTCCCGATCAGTCACCGAAGTTGAGCATCGTTGGGCTCGGCTCGGGTTTGGAGGGGTGATCCTCCGATTCGTCCGAGTTCTGTTGCCCCTGTCTGCGCGTGGCAGACAGTACGTGCGAAATGACCTTAGCCGTCGAAGCACGTTAAACAAAATTACTACCACTACTTAAAAAAATCAACGCTGCTTAAGTTGAGTAAAATTTTTAAGCTAATTTAATGTTATTCAGGGCTCCATGAACAACTGATTTCAAGGTTTTCAAATATTTTGAAAGGAATTTCAAGCAGTCGAGCACTCAATCATAGTGAGTTCAGAAAATACTACCTAGCAACAGCGAAATTATTCGTGAAGCAATACCCTTTGTATTATATGCCACCAACGGCAGCTTTCAGAAGGAATCAAGGAATAAGGATATTAGGATTTTCCGGCCACACAATACGCGGAAGATATCAAGAGAGGCGACTTATGAAGATTTATTTCAGGGTTTGCTGCTCACCTCTGATCCCTTGACATCTTCAATTTCATTTCAAAATAGTAAATCGAAGGAAGATTTAGATCCAAAAAAAAAAAAATAATTGACTATGGGAATGACGAATGTGAAGATGAGAGTGACGACGAGTCATCAGAGGATGAGTGAACACTTTTTATCAATATTATTCGTCAAAATATGTATTCAAGTTTTTGATAATGATATTATTAACAAATATTTGTTAAATATTAAAATTTTAATAATAAATTATCATGGTCTCTACCTCTGGTTTAAGTTTGGTAAATCCTGATCCCAGTAGTGCTACGAAATTATAGAAAAATACAATTGAGTGGAAAGTAGCCAATTTTAAACTAATTTTGCAATACAAAATAATTAAATATTTATTTTTTAGTGAAAATGTAATCTACGTAAGCTAAAGCTAAAAATTAAAGACGTTTTTAACTTGATACAAGTTCATTTTCAACGAGAAACATATTTTCAATTCTTCCCATTCCGTCGCAGTAGTCATAATTTGTTAAAATGTATTATGCATTAAAATTCAGCATGGACATTTTTTAAAGGATTTTATAGCTCCTAGCATTATTATTTACAGTATTTTGATAATTATCATTGGAAACTTTGAATTTAAACTTGACCAATCAACCATCAAAATTAAGTTTTGTTATTGCATATTTAATTTTATGCAATTAATGGCACTGAATCTGTCGGGGCTATTGAAAAAGTAATGATAAAATCACGTTTATCACCCCAAAAAAAACTTAGAAATGCAATTGATGTTGCATATGGACTGGAGATTATTAGAGTTATTAATTTTGGCCAGCTTTTTTTCAGTTTGGCCAACTGTGTGGCGCGACTATATCATTCCTCTGCCGCGTGTCACGTTAGCGTCAAAGTAGTTGCTTAGAAAATTAAATGTATCTTTTGCTTTGGAAGATACTAAAGACTACATTACTTGTATACTTTAACATAGCAATATTTAGGGAAAAACATCCCACAATTGAGAAGTACCTACATACTCGGGTTAGTAGGTAATAATAACCTGAGCTACATAATTCAACTTTCCATTTCGTCGTTAGTACTGAAATTCTCAGCAAAAGTGAGCAATTCTCAGCCAAAAAAAGTCTAAATACATGTAACTACATATTATTTCCGTTTTTAAAGGATATTCAGCATTCAGTAGTTTAAATTAATAAATTCCATGATTGTTTAAGAGTAATGTTACAGATTGTCCGTGAAAGGATACCAGAGCACAATATACCACAACACAATATTATAACAATAATATAAAAAGGAAGCTAAAGAAGTTTCTGGTTGCTAATGTGTTTTACTCCGTAGGTGAATTTTTAGAATTTTATTAGTGTTTTGACTTGATTGTGATGCAGCATGTTTTTCGCTGTGACCTTTAAGTGTGACTTATAAGTTTGCTTGTATAAATCCTGTGTATGAAATAAACATATTATTTTTATTAATAGTGAAATTCAATGTAGTGAAATGGAAAAATGTGGGGTCCCTTCCTATTCACCATAAAAATAATATTCTGTAATTGTCCATAGTTACAGAAAGATATCTTGCTATAGCTATGGCTAATATTATACTTCATTTATGAGTAAAAACCAGGGGAGGTGCAAGAAAATCATTAATTTATGACAAATAATATTAAGCTGTACTAATTTTTCATGACTTTGTATGCTATATATGCATTTTTCGAATTCTTTTTTTTTTCACTGAAGGTCTCATGGGTAATGACAAATCTAAAATCAAGCAAATCAGTTCGTTATTAATATCCTTTCCAATCTGATCCCCAACGTATATAATCTGACTGATAAGTATAGCGGCAGCTCAGTTTCAAATAGCACTAATTGTAAGAACCAAGCAATTATCATTAATTTGTGAGGCACAATGAAGTGGCCAGCTGATAGGAGAGTGGAGAGCTTCAGCAAACCAATTTTCGGATTGATGACTGCGGTCACATTTATCGCGAGGATAAAAAATAAATAAAGAGGTACAAACAAGGCCAATGAATTAAACAAA
Source organism: Pyrrhosoma nymphula (assembly GCA_963573305.1). Taxonomy (NCBI): domain Eukaryota; kingdom Metazoa; phylum Arthropoda; class Insecta; order Odonata; family Coenagrionidae; genus Pyrrhosoma; species Pyrrhosoma nymphula. The sequence continues at coordinate 75,421,748 of OY754332.1, read as the reverse complement.
TACAACGCATCAAAATAAATTCCAAACTGGTTTAATTTTTTTGCATAAAAATTATATTTTTTTACTTAAGTACAGCCACTTAAAAGCCCCAACTTATTTTTTAGTTGAAACAGCTAATTCCTTCCCTATAATCATTCCAACCCTATTCAAAATATCAAACTCCACTATCAAACTGTTACTATTAAATACTATCAAACTCTTAAAACGTTCAGTTTCAATCAATTCAATAATAAATTTGCAGACACCTGTCAAACCTCATCAGTTTCTCTCTCTTCCTCCTCATCAAACTCGCCCTCTTCCTCAGTTGCTGCCTCCTGATACTGCTGATATTCTGATACAAGGTCATTCATGCTTGATTCTGCTTCTGTGAATTCCATCTCATCCATTCCTTCTCCTGTATACAAATGAAGGCAAGCCTTTTGCCGAAACATTCTAGTAAATTGCACAGAAATTCGTTTGAATAGCTCTTGAATAGCTGTAGAATTACCAATGAATGTGGCAGACATATTAGGACCTCGAGGAGGTATGTCACACACAGCTGTTTTAACATTTTTAGGAATCCATTCAGAAAAATGGGTGCTTTTCTTATTTTGCACATTTAACATCTGCTCATCCACTTCTTTCATTGACATACGTCCCCTGAAGACAGCAGCCACTGCCAGATAGCGACCGTGACGAGGATCGCATGCTGCCATCATATTTTTGGGATGGAATATCTGCTTAATTAAGTCTATGACACTAAGATCGCGAAATTCATGCGACCCACGTGATGTTAGAGGCGCATACCCGGGAATAAAAAAATGTAGCCGCGGGAATGGAACCATATTCACAGCAAACTTTCGTAGATCAGCATTGAGTTGACCAGGGAATCTTAAGCAAGTCGTGACTCCAGACATTGTTGTTGACACAAGGTGATTCAGGTCTCCATACGTAGGAAAGGTCAATTTTAAAGTACGGAAGCATATGTCATACAAAGCTTGGTTGTCAATACAGTATGTTTCATCTGTGTTTTCTACCAGATGACGCACCGATAAGGTGGCATTATATGGCTCCACCACGGTCTCCGAAACCTGAAAATAAATACATGTTATCACATACCACAATGTCATCAACATAGAATAATTCTTCAATAAACATAATAATACTTGAGGGAAAACTCATTATTACCGTTGGAGATGACATCACACTGAATGTATTCATTATTCGATCAGGATAGTCTTCCCTTATCTTTACAATTAAGAGACAACCCATTCCAGAACCAGTTCCACCACCTAACGAATGTGTTAGCTGGAATCCTTGTAGGCAGTCACAACTTTCAGCTTCCTTTCTCACAATATCCAAAACTGAGTCCACTAACTCCGCTCCTTCCGCGTAGTGGCCTTTAGCCCAGTTACTCTCAGCACTGCTTCTTCCGTAAAGGAATTCATTCCTTTCAAGGATTCTTCCATAAGGTCCGGAACGTACTGAATCCATGGTTCCTGGTTCAAGGTCAACAAATATTGCCCGAGGCACATATCTACCACCTGCAAATAAAAGTAAACATTATTTTAAGAAAATAAATGAGTGAAACATATGAATGTTTAAGTAAAACATAAATTTCGAAATACTTATAGACTCCATGATTTTATTCTATTAAAAAAAACATGATGGGCAGATTTTAATTACTCTACAAACAAGATGTGAATTTTAAAAATATATGCCCGCATGCAGTTCTTATGAATGTCGGTATCTAAATTTTATTCATAATGGCACATGTCATGATGGTAAGCAGCCACCAATGTGGAGCTACCAGAGTTCCTTGGTCTGGGTCCTGAAGCATTCAGACCTACTGGTCCATTGTGCCATCCACATAACTGAGTTTCCACCCATGGAGACCTATAGACTTGCCAAAGGCCATATGTATCCAATCTAAAAATCCAACAGGAAAGTTCCCAGCTGACTCGACCCCAGTGAAAAAAATGTATAAAAATTGTATACAATGTGTACAAATTTTGTTGTTTACAAATTGTATACAATGTGTATACAATGTACACAAAATGTATACGGTTGTACTCAATGTATACAGTGTATACAATTTGTACACGGCCTGGCAAAAATATTGTAGAGGGATGCTGATGCGAATCGTCGGCGAAGGGGAGATTTAACCATACACGAAACGAATCGGAATGTGAACGAACCGTAACAAAACTGTCTCCGAAGCGAAATGAAACGTAAGACGAAAACGTTCACGAGCCGGAATATCGTATTACCTCACCACTAACTTCGCTGCTCTCACAAAATAAAAAAAGATAATTTGCCATTTATCATTTAGAATGTACAATTGCGCAATGGCATGATATAATATACCGTATATCACTCCATCGTGTCTACCTAACGTTAAGGCACCCTTATAACATGATTACCAATCCTAAGACTAAACGCACCTATATTCTCGCTCCCTTTACTGAAGTATCAGTACCAAGAAAGACGTATATATGTAGTCACTTCCGTGGATAAATGTGACTTTGAGAACTATAATCATTAAATGATAATTCCATTATAGTTTGAGGAAATACCATAAAATCTTGAAAAAAGTTATTTGCCATTAATTAATGCCAGATAACTGTTATCCTATGTTGCCACATAATCCCAAGTAGCAATATCTCATGAAAAAAGTTTTTTAAAATTATTGCAAAAATATTTTAAAATCATTTTAAAATTATTTTGAAAACATATTAGCTCTCTCTTTTTATGCTTTTAAAATCTTTTTTTCATCATTTTAAAATGATTTTAACATAAGTTTTAAATATGTTTAACTCTTTAAGAAGCTACCCAGTAAACACAAAATGCTGCAGATGCGCATGTGATGCGCTGCGCAGTAGCGCTGCAGCTACCGCGAGGGCGCTGCTGCAGCTAAACTTCCCTTTTTTGAATGTCGGATGCGCGGCAAACGGGTGTCAGGAGCGCTGCACAAGCGTGTTCACGATCGCTTCAAACTGTAAAAAAATGGTTTATACCCTTAGACAACATTATATAACCTAACTCCGTACTCTATACACTCAACTTCAATCTCACATCTACCTATGGAATACCTATCTCGCAAACTACCTACGTCATATCCTACTCGCATCTTAGGATTGCGCTTCAAGAAAGTTGTATATATACGGCCATTCCCGTGCGTAAATGTGTTTACGAGAACTAACTTTCAAATGTCAATGCCGAGACAGTTTGAAGAAACGTACCATTCAATCACGATAACAGTTTTCAGGTATTAATTAATTGAAACATATGTTGCCACATAACATGCATATAAAGTCAATATTAATGAGAATAAACAATATTTTTTCAAATTTCAACACGTTTTTTACATTTCAATGAAGTCATAACTTACTCGCAGAAATGTTACGAACGTGAATATGCATGTAGAATCAATGTTACGAATGTGGAAATGAGAAAACTGATGAAGGTACCAATGAAAGCATAACAATAATTTAGTGTACAGCGGAAATTAATTACAAAAATCTATCAATTTTAAAACTATTTCAAAATAATTTTTAATTTGTTTAAAATAATTTTAAAATCATTTTAAGAACATTTAAAAATCATTTTAAAAATATTATAAAATGATTTTAAAATAATTTTAGGAATATTTTAAAATCATTTTTAAAATATTTTAAAATAATTTTAAAATTATTTTAAGAATATTTTAAAATCATTTTAAAAATATTTTAAAATAATTTTAAAATAATTTTGAAATAATTTTGAAATAATATTATCATATTATTTTAATATGAAATATTAAAAAAAGACTTTTCATGCAAATAAATGTCTCAGTACTTCCTATATATGCATATATATGTTATCAACAAATAGTGATGACATGATACAGAACTTTAATATCATACATTATTTTAAAATTATTTTAAAATCCTGAAAAACTCATGATTTTAGACATCTTATGATATTTTGATTTTAAAATTATTTAAAATCATTTTAAAATCATTTTTCAACATTCTTTTGCTAATTGGGATATGAATATAAATGTAATATGCACATATTGTATAAAATGTATATAAGCATGCCTTTTGTACACAGTGTATACCTTGTATACATTGCATGCATATCCTATACACTGTGCAAATTTTACACAATTTGTATAAACAGAATACAATGTATACATTTTGTGTACAATTTTTACACAGAATGTACATATTGTGTACAGGGTATACAATCTATACAACTGTATACACCCCATACAATGTATACAAAATGTATACACTCTATAGAGCCTGTATAAAAATTGTATACAGTTTTTTCACTGGGGTCCTAATCTTCATATTCCTTGAATCACCTGGAGTACGTGTATTCCAATACCTAGTGAAATCCAGAGATGATAAGATCGCACCGATAGATGAACGAGGTTTGTACTCAAGGAAAAATATTGCTCATGGAAGAAAAATCTAACTTTCTCTCAATTTAATAGAGCCATATAAACTTGCAGTTGTTACCATGAAATATATCGTCTGCTACTTAGCCATTCAAGCATCGTATGACATATTTTTCACATTAGTCTTCGTTCTTCATTACATTAGCAAAGGATTCAACAGCATCAATTTTATTCAATACATTTTCATATAATTTGGCGAAATTATTCTGTACGAGTACCCAAGTGCACTTGACCTGAGTTGCAGGACGAGTGTAGCTGCTTGGAGTGATTTGAAAATGGATTCGTTGCCAACACGCGCTCGGCCGAGCGGTATTCGCTTCGACTTGCGAGCTCCAATATCGCACTGTTTGATTTCGTCCCGAACGCATTTTGACCCCGCGCACAATAGGCTCAATAACAGCAGAAGTGCTTTTCTCATTGTGGAGGTAGACACTTCACATGGTTACCCTAGATTCATTGCTGAACGTGGAATTGCATGTCATTTTTCAGTCATCATTCGCGTCCATCACAGTCAGGTCGATAACAAATAAATATGGCTAGGAGTTGAAACAGTTTCGCAATAAACGTCCGCCTATGGTTTCAAAATGTATAATGAATGCATTTCTGACAACAAATTGTGGGCAGGCAACATTGAAGACATTTCAATGGAACAAAATGATGTATTGGTAAATTTTATGCGTCCACGAGGTCCTGCCCATTCATTTCATTGGTCTGAAAGACGAGATTTTTGTTAGATTCCAGCCTAACATCTCCTTTGCGTGCTTCCAGCTCCCTCAGTTACGTCGTCCGGTCAGCAACATCGATTTATAGAAGCGACGCTAAAGAACGCGGCTCGAAAATTCAATAATAAATAAGCGATCTGTGGAATTTGGCAGTCCATGACACCCATACGAGCTTCGGTTTGTGAATCATTTCAGATACCCACTTTAGGCTTGGGAACCAAGGATAAGTTGCCCAACCTTTGGCTTGGGAACCAGACAGATACCCACACAAGGATTTGGAACCTTGTCGAAGAAACCAAATTGCAGGCTTGGGATCCTCAACCAAGAAATCCACCCGTGGCTGGTATTGCACGGTTATCTGGCGTGACCCCTCGGCGACGGGGTTACTGGTTCAAATACCTCAACTGGTAGTGACAATGTCACCATGGACAAACGCAATATACTAAAATAATCTACATAAAACAAAAGCGGGGTTTGTAAAAGCGGGGTGAAAATGCACTATTTTTGGCGTATTTACAAAAATTGTCCAATTTTGACTCCATTTTTAAAATAATGGAAAGCACTATGAAGTTGAAATTTTATATTCATATACTATATGTATTGATATTTTATCACGCGCAAAGTTTCACGTTGATTATACCTTTACTTCCTAAAATATATTAAGCCAAAATTTTTATTTTTATCGATCCGCAATTTTTCGGGCCAGTTTCGCCCTGCATTTTCTGCAAGGAGGTCGGTCGGTCGGTCAGTTATTATTATTTTGTTTAATAGAGCGCACAACGTTGTACAAGATAGCCAGTTTTTGTTTCTTTCATAACAATAACCCCTGAGATACTATGCCTCAAATTTACCGAAATCTCATAGTCATACTGAATAAGGCTGCGTCACGGAGTCAAAAAAATTACTATATATCAGCAAGTATACCATCGGCGAACGTAAAACTTTACAAATGTTCATTGGAAATATGTGTGAATGTCCATACAAAATTTTATTGAAATCCGTGATGGTCGAGCGGGGCCCACTTGGCATAGAATAACCCTATAATAGCCGTATTCAAGCCACAATTTTAACTAGAAAGAGCCTAATAAACCATAAAAAATAATCAAGAGTCGTTGGTGACCGAATTTTCACTTAAAAACTTCAGAAATTATTGTTTTGAAAAATCCCCGGATTATCCGGACAACCCGTTATCCCATATAGTCCGCATTAGCGAAGGCAAAATCTATTTATTTAGTTCTTCCACGAATATTTACACATGTTCCACATTATTTTCATCCTACGCTCCACATTCCTCCTACCATCCGTCACAGAGACCAATACTTCAAGATAGGAGATGTCCTACCTATACCCTCCCCTTTAGCCCAAAATTCTCCTCTCCATTACTCTCTTCAACTGCCAATTACCCTTCACAACAGCCACCAGCTATTTTCTCCCTATTTCTTAAAACTTTATATGTTATATTTGGTAATTGTTGATTCAATTCGGTCCACATGGTCCCAGAACCTCATAAAAGTCCTGAAAAAAAGCTGGGGAACTCAATTCTTGAGTAATTGCCTGGTTCTAAAATAACCCACCTGGCATAGTTAACTTTGGGTAAGCGTTTACCCTTGTCCAGGTCTTGAGGCGGAATGTTCGGCAACCGCTGATGTGTCCCGTTTATGTAGCCCCATCGCTCTCTTGTGCTCTGTAAGCCTCTGAGAGATGGCTCGCTTACTCTGCCCTGCAAGAATTCATCGGTAGCACGGACTCTTTCATAAAAACACGGTACATTTCATAGAAATTCTAAAAGATCTACGAGTGACTAAAGAAGACGTAATAGTCAGCTTTGATGTGGTGTCGCTGTTCACCAAAGTTCCTGTCCCTGATTCGGTGGAAATTCTAAAAAAATCTAACAGAGGAAGGAATGCCGAAGGACTATCCAAAATTGGCTGAATTCTGCCTCCCAAGCAACTACATCCTTTGTGACGGAGTTACATACGAACAGAAGAGTGTAGCGGCAATGGGTTTCCCCCTCTCTCCCGTTATAGCCAATTCATATATGAAGTTTTTTTAAAAGAAGGCACTGTACTCCTCTGTAGATAAGCCATCATGCTGGTTCGGATATGTGGATGGCACTTTTGTGATCTGGCCACATGGAAAGGAGAATCTGGAGGCTTTCCATGAACAACTTATACCCCATCCTTACACCCCACGTCATATACCCATCCACTATAGTATCCATCCAGACACTACATTTACGAAAGAGATGGAAGAAGGAGGTTGTCTGCCATACTTGGATGTCAATGTGATAAGGAGAATAGATGGGAGCCTGGGACATTCGGTCTACAGAAAGAAAACCCACACCGATAGGAATTTGAATTCGGCGTCCCATCATCATCCAATGCAGAAGTCTTGCGTAATTAAAACTTCAAGCCACTGCGCCAGAATTGTGTGTGATGCCGAAAATCTCGGCAAATAAATGGAACATTTAATGTGGGCTCTCAAAGGAAATGGCTACAGCACCTCCTTCATAAAAAGAGCAGTGAAAGAATGGCAACAACACCATAATGATGATGACCGCAAGAAAAAACCATTGGCGTACGCAAAACTTCCCTGCACCTCCGGAGTCACTGACAGAATTGCTACAATCCTGCAGAGAGGAAACATTGTGACTCGCTTCTGCACGGTGGAGAAAATCAAAAACATCCTGCCCTCACCGAAGGATAGCCATCCTCCCCTTCAATCTATGGGAGTGTATGAGGTTCCCAACCGCTGCGGCAGAAGTTATGTGGGGCAAGGTAAGCGAGCCATCTCTCAAAGGCTTAAAGAGCACAAAAGAGAGATGGAGCTACATAAATGGGACATATCAGCGGTTGCCGAACATTCCGCCTCAAGCCCTGGACATAGGATAATTCGACCAAACACGGGTCTTGGCCAAGACGCAAGAATATCATCCGCGCTTAATACGTGAGGCCATAGAAATAGCCAAAAGGCCAAAAAACTTTAATATGGAGGATGGATACATCCTTAGCAGGGTTTGGAGAGGGTTCTTGGCTCCTGCAAAAGCCCAACGGCTAACGTCTTCCGAAAAAGATTCAAAACGGCCCAACAATGGTGCAACGGACATCGAAGTCATATGCGAGACCATCTCTTGACCGGATTTACAGTCTTATCGGATCAGATTTCATTGGATCAGATCAGACCTCAATTCTTTTATATGATATGCCGATTTTGATCAAACTTAACTTGAGAGATACATCGAAGATTTACTGATTCAAATCAGGGATGTGACCCGAAAAGGCATTTTTCGTTTCGTGCCGTACCTGGGAGGCACCCGAATTTAGACTCCGAGCCTCGGCGTCGAAGGAGACCCAACCCTTCACCACGGGTGGTTTATGGCACCAACTGACCAGTCGCACTATAGTTTATAACTTTTTAAAGTGAAACATAAATCGCACAATTATGTTCGTATTTGTGTTGCACTAGTCGCGCTGATGAAAATGTTTTTTTCATCGCAGTCATACGATAGATATTAACCATTTTACGTGCTTTAGAAATTTAATGTATGTACATACATTAAACTGGCTTGGTTTACTAATATAGATCGTATAACTGCGTTTAAAAAACCATTTTCATCAACGTGAATAGTGCAACACAAAGACGAACATAATTGTGCGATTAATGTTTAACTTTAAGAAGTAATAAATTATAGTATGACTGGTCAGTTGGTGCCATAAACCAACCGCGGTGAAGGGTTGGGTCTTCTTGGACGCCGAGGCTCGGACTACGAGTTCGGGTGCTTTTTCGGGTCACAACTCTGTTTATAACACACACCTTTTAGGCTTGCTTGGGGCTAGCTTAGCGGCACGCCGTTTTAAAACGTCGTTCGTAGCGAAAGGGTTAATTTTATTTTTTTTACTCATTGCATAACGTTAAAACGTTAACATAACGTTAAAAAAAAGGAAATCAGACATTTACTGTCCTTAATTTGTCATCCTCACAGGGCCGAAATTTGGAATCCTAGACTGGAAGAATACCAAATGGAGAAACTTCATGATAGTTTTCAGATATGTGAAAGACATTTCACAATGGAAAGCTTTACCTATCTTTCATCAGGTCGTCTCCTCCTTTATGCCATTCCTAGCCTCTTTCCACCTGTTCCTTCAACCCCTGAGAACACATCAGCTTATCTTCCTCACTCCTCTCAACTACCACCATCCATACCAATTTCTTCTCATAGTGCCCCATCAACTGAACCACAGTCACCTCTGGCTCCCTCTTCCTCCATTGCTGACTCTCCACTTTGAAACCTGACCACACCTGATTCTGTCCCTTCCACATCTGCTGTTAATGTGCCAACACTCACCCCAAAGAAAGCCACAAGATCATCAATTTTGAAAAGAATTGGTAGGACAAGGGTCCAGGAAATGACCCCAAGGAAAAAGGTTCTTCATGCCACGATTGCAAAACAGACGAAAGAAATTAATCAGCTAAGGAAAATTGGCTGAGAGATCAGAGGTGATTTTTCACGAATGGAGTCCCTGGCTAAAGGAAACTTCTGCCAATGACTTGTAAAAAACTAAGTCCTTCTTCATTTCTGCTGGTGTCCTCCATATTACAGTAGAACAAAAAGAAGTCCAAAGGAAGAAGATGGACTCTGAGAAAGTTATGGCCATCTCAGTATTTAAGAAGAGCCCAAAAACTTACTGGTTGCTAAGGAACTTCATCCCTCTTCCATCCAAGGGCAAATTAGCATCTCTGCTGTGCAGATTTCCAATGGGCACTGGACCTTGCAAAGAAATTTTTGATCACTTGGCACATGCAGTCTAACAGCAACAGCCCAGGGACAGACTTTGTGTGCTGCTATTTGATGAAATGGCTGTAAAATCACATTTGACATATGATGGGAGCTCTAACCACATATGTGGTTTTGTTGACCATGGCAGTAAAGGGTGTATACAGGTCACAGCCAAGCAAGCTCTCGTTTTCATGGTGCGTGGAGTTAGGACCACTGGCATATTACTTCAGCCATGGTTCAACTCCATCAAAAGAGCTTGCTGATCTGGTGAGAGTTACTCTCGCAGAGTTGAAGGAAGTGGGGCTTCAGGTCATTGCCACAGATTGTGACATGGCACAGACCAACGTCAAAGCTCTGCAACTGCTTGGTGCAACATTTGACGCACCATTTTTTGACAATGAAGGGAGAAGGATAATAGCATTATTTGATCCCCCTCACCTTTATGAAATACGACGTTAAAATTCCAATTTCTATTTTGGAACAAACTCTGTCATTGAGAGCCACCTGGCAGCATTTGAGAGTGCTGGCAGAGGATGATGCCTCTGTGAAATTCCTACCATTAAGGTAAGCCACTCAATGAGTTACCTTCTATTCAGAACCCTTTCTTAAGAAGCTCATATGATATTCAGAATACACATGTGATAGCAATACTGAAAATTTATCCTAACCAAATATTCCTTTTTAATTTCAGAATGTTCATTTTTACGGATAAGCATCTCGCGCCAAATTATTTCAACAAAATGAAAGTTGGTTTGGTTGCCCGTGTGGTCAGCAAACTTGTCGCTGCTGGAGTGCATTCCCTGGTGGGAAGAAGTATGAACTTCCCCTTATCATCTCCCTATTATGTGTCGCTATCTGTATAACCCTAATGCAATTTATCTTTCACTCCGACAGATGAACTGGGATTAGAAGGCCCGGCAACTGCTGAAGCCCTAATGGTTATGAATGACCTGTTTGATAGCTTTAATGGGACGCACACCAACAAAAGTTCAAAGAACCCTATGATGAAAGCTTTGATGGGTGAGAGCCCCCATCTTCCATTTTGGGAGGAAGCTGAAAAGAAAATTAAGGCATGGCAGTTTATTGGTAAGAGGAGGGTAGTCCTCCCTCCATCTCAGAATAGGTGGATATCTAACATTCGTGCAATAAAAATGCTCTGGGCAGACTTACAGTCAAAGGGGTTTTGGTATTTGAAAACACAAAATTTAAAACAAGACCCTTTGAAGAATTTTTTAAATGTTATCCGACAAAATTGTGGCAGAAATCATTGTCCTTCATGGTATCAATTTCAGTCTGCATACAAAACTGCTCTTATTAACAACCTTGTATCCAATCAGACCATGGGGAATAAAAAAGAGGATGGTTGTTCATTACTTGCCAATTCATCAGCTCTGTTCAGTGTTGATGTACATGAATCCCCCCAAGACATTGTCTGTAAGAGAAAGGTGATGATGATATCTGACAAAAATTTTATGTCAGTGGCATACCTATGTATGCATTTCACATAATTCTTTTGTAAAGGAACGCATTGCATGTACTGCAAAGAATCTTTTGTTGTAGATGTCCTCAAGGTGGAGGACATATTCCTATCCTTTGTATATCGTGAGCCAGGAAGAAATGAGGTATTCCTCTCCGAGAAACTTGCCTCTAGCATATCAAATGCTTTACAAGCAGCCTTAAAAGCATTGAAGGTCATGGAGCATGAGAAAAATATTGTGGAAAAAGTTAAGGACCTGGTTAAGTCCATTGCTTATGACTTCTTCAAGTGTAAAACACATTTGGAAAACCTTGAAGTATCGTATTTGGATTTTGTTTCTGAAATTGCTGTGAGGCAATTTTGCATTTTAATAAACAGGTCACATTAAACTTGTTTGCTGGGGATCTGTGCAAATTTATACAAAATTTGGATAAAAAAATTAGAATCTAAAGCCCATTGAGAGCAATTTGTGACCACAACCATATTCCTATTATTCTGTTTTTCCACTTACTTTAATTTTCCATGTTAATCACTTTAACTTAAGGTAAACTTTCCAATAATGGGCTGGTTAAGAGAAAAAGTGAAGTTAAACTGTGTTTCCACGGTTACAGACAAAGAAAACTGGTCCAAAATTTACCTATCATTCTACAATCTGCCCTACATCTGTTAGCAATTGGAGCACACCGGTTGCATTAAAAAAATATATATATTTAAATTATAACTAATCTGATACACCTAAAATGGGCTTGTAACTCATATTTTTCAACTTTTTCGGCTTTTTCGTTTCTCACCAAGAAAAAATCTCCTTCCTTTGCCATCTCACTCAGCTCCATCCTAGATTCACTACTCTCTGTATCGGAGAAGAGAACTATTTTCAGAGGAGAGTTGTCTGACTCTATATAGGAAGGCGAGGATGGTGAAGGTGAAGAAGAGGCCAGTGGCTTCTGCACCTTGGCTATTTTTCTCCTCAGCTTCTTGTGTTTCTTATAAGTGGAGAAGCTTCTTTTTCTCCAGTTCCTCAGATTTAGCTCTTTTTGCAGCCTCTTTCTTTTGTTATACGCACACATTTGGGGGAATGTCACCACAGCTGGCACTTTTTCTCTTCTTGCTCTCTAGGTTCTTTTAACAGAGCTTTTCCGGGGCATAAACAAAGCTCTTTTGGACTGGTTGTGTCAGACGAAGCTTGGTGGAACTTGCTTAGCATAGTTAAATGCAAGCTTTAACTTAGTAATTCCACAAGAACTTTATTTACAACCGAGATTTCGACTTATGAAGTCATCATCAGGTACATGCATAAGAAAACTGCTCAAATATATAGTCACAAAGTGGGTGAAAGCCAGTGAGGGGGGGAGGAGGAAGGCTGGGGGTGGAAGGGAGTGCAACGTTATTAGTCAGTCGGAAGGGATGGGTTGACTCGGGGGAGGGAAGGGGTGCTCTGTGAGGAAAGGATTATCCAATGAGTGTTTAACCTGTAGTAGAAGAGCTAAACTTCATCATAAGAGTGACTTTGAACCTGAGTTCCTACATGTGGAAAACAAAGGATGTAAGCTCGATGGGTTGGAACAGTAGGAAATTTTGAAAAGTGTGCATAGCAATAAAAACAGGGTAAATGAATTTTTGTACTCCTCCCTTTCCCCACTCCTACACCTTCCACTCTTTCACTGATAATGCTCTCCAACCCCTCATTGGGTAATCCTTTCCTCACAGAGCACCCCTTCCTTCCCCCGACTCACCCCATCCCTTCCGACCAATTAATAACGATGCACTCCATTCCCCCCCCCAGCCTTCCTCCTCCACCCCTCACCGGCTTTCACCCACTTTGTAACTATATATTTGAGCAGTTTTCTTATGCATGTACCTGATGATGACTTCATAAGTCGAAACCTCGGTTGTAAATAAAGTTCATGTGGAATTACTAAGTTAAAGCTTTCATTTCACTACGTTAAGCCCTTTTGAATGGATATGGAACATCTGATGGGTGAGCTTTCTCAGAACTTGATGATGAGCGATGGTTCTTGGGTGTTTCATGTTCCACAACTGATGAAAGACCTGATGGAACAGTACTGCCTATGACTGTTGATTTGTTAAGTTAATGTTTGTGCTTCATGAACAATATCAACAGTATCAGCAACCACTTGTCGTACTTCTTGCTTCTCCAGAGACTCTGAAAATCATATTTTTCGTTTCCATTCACATTCTGTTCAGAGATTTGTCGGCATTATCACCTGTTCAAGTCCCAACACTACATTTAACTTCCAGTAGTTTTTCTGCACCAATCTTTTATTGTAAAGTTTAAAGAAAAATGTCTCTTTCTGAAGTCTTCCCCATCGAAGATCTTGAAGATTTGGGAATAGGGCCACCAACTCTATCTGCTTCTCCTTACAGAACTAGCTAAGCGGCAGAGATATGTGTGATGTGTGACCATTTAAAAAAACACAACTGGTCTCAGAATGTTTTCCGCTGCCAACCAAGGTTCAAATATACTGGATATAAACTCATAGAATGCTTTTTGTGTCATCCACCCATTTTCCAACTTTCCCATAGCCCATTATTCCGGCATTGATGCTGCGATATCTGGAGGGAGCCCCACGTATATGTAAAAAATCATCGGCGGAGCAAGTTATTTGAAATGGCTGGCACGAAATGTCACAAAGAACAAGTAAATACTAAGTAAATCAACAACTTCCTGATGTTTGCACCGTTAAGTGTTGATAGGATGATTTGTTATAGAAGGGTAATAAGGTAGCGGAAGTAATGGCGAAGATTAACTCAGCATCAGAAGTAGCTTGCTGCTATGGAAAGGCACAGAGGGGTGCACAATTCGATATCCCATCTGATTTAAGGAGTATTTTACTAATTATTAATTTCTCTCCACATAAAACGCAATCGTGATGGGAGTTATAGGGAAAATTTTCCTTTCCTTTTGAGATTTGAACTATGGCCCTGCGGATGTAAATAGGTTTGCCACCACACTAACCTAATCCTTAGGGAGTATTGGTGATAGTTCTCATGGCATTTATTTACTCTACAGCCACTAAGATGATAATTCATTTTAACGAGAGATTCCTTGGCACCGTGAGGTCTCGTTATAATGAGTTTGCTCTCTATTTATTAATTTCTCAGGCAATTTAATCTTTTTTGCCTGAAAAAGTTACGACGAGCCAATTGTGGGTCGGAGAGGTTACAGTAATGGGCTACTCTGGCCCATTATTGGTCCCAGTCATGGTGCAATGAGCCTTGCCAAACGGATCAGTTAGGTTTCGATCGAACTTTTCAATGGTAAGCTTCATTCAGAATGACACCACATTCCTGTATTGGACCAGGACCAGGCCCAATACAGGAACAGCCAAACAATTCATGATCCCATGATGGGCCACACTATTTTGAGAATGGAATCAATGTTTTTCGTAATTTAAGCACTGTACAGTTTGAATTATACATATTATCATGCTGAGTAATCGTTACAGTCAATAAATAGGCATTATCTTCTTATATATGAAAATGAATGTGTCTTTGTTTGTCCCAGCTTATGCGCTCCTATACCATTCATCCGATTGCGATGAAACTTTGGTAAGTTGTGCGTGCGCCCAGGAATGTTTCTGAATTACAAAAGTCGCAAATTTTAGGGTTATTTTGACCCCATTATTGTTAACATTTACTCCCATTAGAAAAGCATTGAATTCGGCGCAGGTGTTTCTTTATTTGCCTTTTTTAAATTACTTTCACTCAAGATATTGGATGGAAATTTTAATCATAGGATGCATAAAAGAAAGCAGTATTTAATTCTTTCATTAACCCTTTTAATGCCAGCGGGCCGATATATCGGCCCACGTTGGATGTGCGAAAACTGCCACGGGCCGATTTATCGGCCCAACTTTAAATACCTGAATGTAATGGCTTTCCTTTAAAAACCTTAAGAGAGCCTTGGCATTCTTCGCACATCCTACCCGAAACGGGCTGGCAGTAAAAGGGTTAAATTTTCTTATACGCTTCGTTTTTCTCCAAGTATTACATTTTCATCTTTTAATTAATCTATTATTCTTCTATACAACAATAGGTTAAATTTCCTTGGCAACTAGGCATGAATATCCATTTTTATAGTCATTTCATGAATGGCTTTATTCACGCCTGCAGCATTAAAAGGCCAGGTTCAGTAACTAATTAGATAGTTGTAGTTTGACTGCAGTTCCCCGTTCGCCTTGCCTTCTCAATGACCATCAACAAGGTCATTCGCTTCAAGTGTGTAGATTAAATCTAAAAAATTCATGCTTTTTACATGCTCATGGGTGGGACAGCCAAGAAATATCTTTGTTTTTGCAGAGGGTGCTAAGATCAAAAATATTGCATATCCCAAAGCACTTGAATACATTTTTTCAACTTTAAATTTATCAACAAAAATCATTGTCTTTCATTTATTTTGTACATGGATATGAGACTGCTTTGTATGTGTGTGCCTACTTAGAAAGAAGAAGAGGCATTGGAATGCATGCCGGGCACAGCTAGTAGTAAATAAATATTATTTGTTGAAAAAATTACTAACATTAACAGATTTCTAAAGCAGGCGTTACAATAAACACAAATTTTTGTCTCGTTAGCAGAATGTGACTGACACTTCACTCAAAGTAAAGGGATGAACTGAATTCCAGTGCTAAGGGACCCTCACAGGTTGTAGTCAATGTACCTTGTCCACTGCCCTAGCTAACAAATGACCGTTAATTTATCAACATTTCTAAACGGTGGCCTGTTATAGGGATGTGGCCTATTACAGGTGCGTTTACCTTAATTACTACAATATGTTTTCATGCAAAATATTGTGTGGGCAACTGCCACCCCTTGCCAAACTCAATGTATGCATCTGGCCTTTGCTAGGTGATGGTATATGATACTTATGTATTGCTCAAGCAAACATACATATATATGATAATATTATGATTTATTTGGTGGAAAATACTTTCACAAGTCTGTTTACATATTTTACCGTAAAAAATATTTTATTCTGGTGGTAGAAGCTAGACAGTTTACAGCAGTCTTAAGTAATTCAGAGGTGAGTGATATACAATTGGTAGGGCCTTATATTTTAAGCTTGCTGGATTTCCTGGAGCAAATCGTTTATAAAAATAGGATGATTTACTTTAATGGTGTAATACCTCTTCCATAAGGTTAAAATTAAGGAATGGAATATTTATAATTGAATATATATATTTTATTTCTGTAGGTTGAAAAGTAACTGATAAATCATGTAACTATGTATGTAAATGAATTTGTTTAACTACCTTACCTTTACCTTAAGTCTTAATGTGCATCATTTAAAAGGTTGATTTGTATATTAAATTCCAAAAAATGTGTTTTAAGCTTGTATTTGTTCTTTCACTTTATTATATGTTCGAATTTTGTTTATTTTGGCTTAATATCTATTGTAATATGTAACATATGGGCTCCTACGTTTACTCATTTCTATTATAGTGCTATTGGTGGTAATTTTTACCAATATTTTACTGTAACTATCTCATTGTAATGTTTTAATTTGTCTAGGAAGAATAATAAACATTTTCATGGATATCCTGGGTTTACATAATTTCTTGACGAATACCTTCCAAATGCTAATATGAATAACCAATTTGACCTTCGCGGTAGTTGGTACAAGCAGTGCCTGTTCTGTTGGGTGGTAAAACCACAGGAAGCTAGAACCGCGTTTGAATATCTTTGCACGGCAGTTGTCAGCCCTTGCTCGTAACGAAAATCGTTTATGTCTTCCTCTCTAAAGGACCCACTCGGCCCGGGTTACGTACCCTATGCGTTCTATTGTGCCCCACACGGCTGCGTATGTCGAGATCCAAAGATATGTACTTTTTAATGGCTTATCATGAAAGCTACGATGACATATATTGTGCCTTGTGATAAAGCTAAAGTTTCTAAAATAATTACGCGATGATGAACTGTTCACTTAAAGTTCCACTTTGCGCAGCAAAAATCTACAGTTTATCTGAGATATCAATGGTAGTCAGCGTCATCTCTTATTCAATCATACAACCCATTCCATTCAAACTAGGCGCGAAATGTATCGTGGCTGCATCTGATGTAGCTTCTAATGCGAGCGCGAGCCCAATGAATAATGTTTTTATCCGACAAATTGTATAAATTGGAACTGACACCGATAAATACGGGAGTGTCATAAAACTGCGTGTTCCATTCTGAGAACTTCATTTCGTACTCTACATCAATAGTTTTATTTTAAATTATCTCGATACATGTGATAAAACAGGTGCCTGAAAATATACTGTCACTAACAATTCAACCCACTCATAGCTTCGCATTAGGGGAGGAGTGAAAGAACCCATGTTCTTTCGGCGGTGGCTTCATGCTTCACGAACATGCGTTGGTAGCGCATCAGCAGCGTGTTGCTGGCATGCATCACACATGCACTGTTGATGCGCTGCAGCAGCACGTTTTGGCAGAGCGCTCTGAAATATCGCTGGAGAGACGCTATGTGGCAGCGCTTCCTTCAATGTGAGTTGCGCGCGAAACCTTGAGATCCTTGTGGAGCGCTGCTGCAGCTTTTTGTGTTTAAAAGTTAGGAAATCCTAATGAGAAATATCAAGTTAACATGCCAAAAATGTTCCTACGAAATCGAGTATCTTCCACAACTACTGCCTCCGGGTTTCTAGTGTTAATCGAATACGCCTTTGATTGTTCCACAGCTTTGGTTCTGAAAGTGTAGGTACCTATATTTATTCAAGCACTTTTTCTGATAAAATGCTTCAAATTTAAATTAATTCCTTCTTTCACTTCAGCCAAAGCAAGAAAAAAGAGAAGTTATAAATAACCTTGAAACTCGCTCAATGACAGAAATGTAATAGTAAGAAGGTCATACCTGTAGTTTCATTATAGTAGACGTTGATTTTTTCAGATTGAGAACTGGATTCGCCTTCGTAATGCCCCGTTGGGTCAAGTCCATGCTCTTGACTTATAAGCTCCCAAAACTACAAAAAAAATTAGAAATCATTGATATTCCTTACGTTTTTCTACCTCATACAACTTATAGTCACAGCCAAGAGTGAAGCTGAGACAGTTCACATATGGGTTACTTACCTTTGCGCCAATTTGATTTCCGCACTGCCCGGCTTGAATGTGCACTATTTCGCGCATTTTCGATTACCAATAATGGTAAAAGCAGCTTTCTCAATTAAGCAGTCCTTTTAAGTAGGTACCTATAAGTTCAGAAACCACGGTCCAAGCAGAAAATGGCGACAGCAACTAACAACACGCGGTTAATCGCAGGTATCAGTACGCAGTGCTATAGTACAATAAAGTTCAATATTCCCCTCCCATCTCAACTATGAACGTAAAAAATAAATAATCATAATTAAATAACAACATTTTCCAGTTTTCGTCTCCCCATTCAAGAATATTAATGAATATCTCTCGGAACTATTTTTCCCCGTGATCTACACATTTCCTGAAGCGGTTAATCGCAGGTATCAGTACGCAGTGTTAAAGTGCAATAAATTTCATTATCCCCCTCCCATCTCAACTATGAACGTCAAAAACTAAATATCTAAGCATGGTTAAAAAATAACATTTTCCTGTTTTCGTCCCCTCATTTGAGAATATTAACGAATATTTCTTGGAACTATTTTTCCACATTAACTACGCATTTCCGGAGCGTCAATAGGTACTACATAAATTGTTGAACATTGGTTGAATCATGACCACAATAGGGAAATTGCATACTTTTAATAGACAGTATGGTGATATTCTGCAGCAAATACATGTTACCGCAATATACTTTTTTCCGCTCAAAATTCAGTTTATACACTAGAAAATGACTCCCAATAATCTTCCGAGTTTCGCGGGCTAAAAAATACCGCCATGGCCCCCTTAATTATAGGCCGGCACAGATATACTCCCCGCTTTCGTGGTATGATTTTTTTAACCTCCAATACACATATATTTGCCTGTATTCACCTTTTTAGATCCCTTATTCTATATTCCTCGACAAGCTTCCGTGCTTCCGTGTCATGGATTTAAGTCTTCATAAAAGGGTTTATATCTTACCCCTTCAATAAATAAATTACATAATAATCCTGGGCGAGAACTAACTGATCGTCAGAAAAGCATTATAGATATATACGGTGGTGTTTATTAATGGTATTCCAATTGATCTGTATTTGCATTTCCATTTTTCTAAAGTTGCTTCGAGGTAGATTTTATATGGTTTTGGTCCATGGGCGCCCATACACGAGGGCAGGAGGGGGCCGCCCCCCCCCCTCCCCTAGCCTCCCGGGAAAAACAAAAAAGGAAGGGAAAATTTAATTTATGTGTTGTTTTTGCAGGATTAAATTAAAATTTTAGTTGCAAATGTAGAAAATTAAGTCATTCACCTTAGATGTTCCTTTATTTTTATAAATTTATTCCTGTGACCTCAAATTAACTAAAATTTCTGGGAGAGGGCTCCTCTATCTCTCCGATGGCGCTACAGCCCTAGTTGAGCCTTGGCCACGTCAATTTTCCGTCTCCATTAATCCCGCTCTTTTGACTGTTCTCTCCAGCTCCTGATCCCTAGCAAGTCTCTTGCATCCTTGCTTACATTATCTTCCCATCTTGCCCTTGGCTTGCCAACTGGTCTCTTTCCTCCCATACTCTCAGTGAATACTTTTTGGCCATCCGCGTCTCTGGCATCCGCTGGACATGTCCTGCCCACCGGAGCCTCATTAACCTAATGTGCACGGAAATTTTGGGTTCTTTATATAGTCCATATATTTCATGGTTACAGCGAATTCCCCATACCCGTTCACTGTTTACTAGCCCATAGATTCTCCTCAGCATTCTTCTTTCTAGGCTATCCAGTAGTTCGGCAGATTTGGCCGTTAATGTCCATGTTTCACTTCCGTATGACAAAACTGTACGTATAAGGATTTTATAGAGTTAAACCTTTGTTTCCCTGTACACATTTCTTGACTTAAAGACAGGAAGTAGGGAATAGAAAGTACGGTTTGCCGCATCTATTCGCTTCCTTGGTCTCATCATTGTCCGAGGACACATTGGAACCCAAATAGGTAAAGTTGTTTACACCTTCGAAGTTGTAGTTCCTAATGGTGATGCTTAGCCCATTACCAACTCTATGCTTTCTACTTCGTAACATAAACTTGGTTTTAGGTTCGTTCACTGTAAGGCCCAGATCTTTAGCAGCTGTTTCTAAGTTCCCAAAAGCTTCCTTTATTGATGGTGCAGATCTTCCCAAAATATGCAGGTCATCTGCACACCCTACAATTTATTTTGAATTATTTGTGAGGGTAGCGCAGTGTCAATTCCAGTCTTTCTTATAACATGTTCTAGGGCCAGGTTAAAAAGCATGGGTGCTAGCCCATCTCCTTGCTTTAGTCCTTGGGTTAGTTCAAAATTGCTAGTTAGGCCTCCAGCTACTTTCAGTTAACATTGGGTGGTCATTATTGTGGCTTTAACCAGTCTTACTAGAATGGGCACGTGGGATGTTAGGACTATGCTGAGGGCAGGGAAGCTTGAGAATATAAAGCAAGAAATGGAGAGGGTGGGTGTAGACATCATGGGTCTGGGTGAAGTAAGATGGAAGGATGACGGAGACTACTGGAGCGATGACTATAGAGTAATTTATAGTGGAGGGAATGAAAGTCAGCGCGGGATTGCATTCGTAATGAACAGGAAACTAGATAGAAAAGTAGTGTTCGCAGAACAGGTGAGTGATAGGATAATAGACGAGGAACTAACGGCAGATCCAAAGAATTTAGTTATAATCCAGGCTTATATGCCTACCTCTAATCATAAAGAGGAGGAAGTAGATGGTGTATACGATCAGCTAGAGGAAATAATTGGTAGGATACCTGGTGAATAAGCACTTAGTAGTAATGGGGGATTGGAACGCGGTGGTGGGTGAAGGAAGAGATGGGCGGGAGGTGGGCGATTACGGGCTAGGAAGGAGAAACGACCGCGGCGAGAAAGCTGTGGAGTTTTGCCGTAGAAATAACCTAGTAATTACAAATACATGGTTCAGATATCATCCTCGACGTAGGTACACTTGGAAGAAGCCGGGAGACACAGATAGGTCCCAGATAGATTATATAATGGTTCGTCACAGATACAGGAATAGTGTTAAAAACTCGCTTACTTATCCAGGAGCTGATGCAGACATATTCGCTCGCATACTTATCCACAACATATTAGTCATGAAATGTCGGGGAAAAACTGAAAAAGACGAGAATGGGAAGGAGGGTACGAAAGTGGAATACGGATGCATTAATTGGGGCAATGAAGAAGAAGTATCGAGAAAAGGTGGATGAGAGAATGGGTGAGGACCATGGAGTTAGATCAGTGGAAGATGAATGGGGAAGTTTGAAAAATGGAATTGTAGAAGCGGCGAAAGCAACGGTAGGCGTAGTCAGTGCAACTAAAATTAGAAACCCGTGGATCACGAAGGAGATGATAAGGGAGATGCAGGAGAGAAGGAAATGGAAAAGCTTAAACTCAGAGCTAGGTAAGAGAAAATACCGAGAATTAAATAACAGGCTTAGCAGAGAAACAAAGAAAGCAAGAGAGGCGTGGTGGAGAGAACAGATCGACTCGTTAGAGAAATGCCAAAAAAAGGGAAGAGCAGATGCATTATATTGGAAAGTAAAGGAACTGATGGGTGGTAAATAGGGAAGGGGTATTTCCAGGGGTGGATTCAGCATAAAATTTTGGGGGGGGGGGTCATGACCTGGGTCCGGGGAGCATAGAATACCCCCCGGGAGAGAGGGGCGTTCTCCCGGGGGGTATTCCACACTCAAACTTCTCTCACGTTTGGGACTTGTAGTCATGCATTTGCATATACACTCCCTTTACTCCTTCAAAAGAATACAAAACCTATTAAACTAAAAAAAATTAAAAATTGTTGATAAAATTTGGGGGTGGTCATGACCCCTGTGAATTCGCCACTGGGTATTATAACGATAACAGACAAATCGGCAAAGGTGATCGTAGAACCAAAAGAGATCCAGGAGAGGTGGAAGGAGTACGTTGAAGAGCTGTATGGTAAAGAAATAAGGCCCAACAGGTTAGATATAGAAAGGGAAGACGATATCGACAGAGATGGCATCGGACCAAGGATCCTAGATAGCGTAATCGAAAGAGCTCTACGAGACATGAAAAGGTATAAGGCGGTGGGAATAGATAACATACCTGCAAAGTTTTTAAAGAACATGGAGAAGAACGGAAGGGGAAAACTTTTTGCGCTTATTCGTAGGATTTTTGAGGATGGAGTGTGGCCGGAAGACTTCCCGAAGACTGTACTAATTACAATACCAAAGAAGAGTAAGGCAAACACGTGCGAAGACTAAAGGACAATAAGCTTAATATCCCACGCGGCTAAAGTAGTTCTGAGAATTATAAACAGAAGGCAAATGAATACCTGTGTGACGGCCAGTTTGGGTTTAGGAGAGGGACGGGAACGCGAGGCGCTATAGCGGTGATGAGGACGCTATTATAATTCGATAATTGAAACGGATAATTTAATAATAGTAGAAAGAAACCTAGAATATGGGCAGGTTGTATTTGCATGCTTCGTGGTTTTCGAGGAAGAATTTGATCGGGTGGAATGGACGAAATTAATGGGAGAGTCGAAGAAATTAGGGGTCGATTGGGGGGACAGGCGTCTGATTCGGAATTTGTATATGAACCAGACGGCGCAGATTAGGGTAGCCAATGGAGAATCGGGATGGGCCACGATAGGACGGGGAGTGCGGCAGGGGTGCCCACTATCGCCGTTGCTTTTTAACGTATATTCAGAAGAAATGGTAATGGAGGCATGGGAGGAGGAGGTAGGAATAAAGGTAGGAGGGGAGCTGATATAATCAGTGAGATTTGCAGATTACCAAGCATTGGTTAGTCAGTCTGCCAATGGTGAATGAGTTAGAGGTGCAGTGCGAAAAGTAAGGAATGAAGATCAACAACAAGAAAACGAAAGTAATGAGATTTTCTAGGAGTAAGAAGGCGGGGCGGGGTGGGAGCGCAGAAGATAGAGTAGGTCGAGCAGTTTACGTATCTGGGCAGTATTTTGGAGGATAATGGGTTTAGTGGTAGGGACATCAGATGCAGAATTTCCGTGACTAAAGATGCATTTTCGAAGAGAAGGGAATTGATGAGGGGGGGTCTGAGAAGAGACGTAAAGAAAAGGCGGGTGAAAACTCTGATATGGAGCGTAGCGCTGTATGGATCGAAAACTTGGTCATTGCGAAGGGAGGATGTGCGTAGACTTGAGGCGTTTGACATGTGGGTTTGGAGAAGGATGGAGAAGGTGAGCTGGGTGGCGAGGAAGACGAACGAGGAGGTATTGGATATGGTTGGAGAGGATAGGAAGCTTGTGGCAGAGGTGCGGAGAAGGCAGAAGAGATGGATGGAGGAGGTTTTGAGAGGAGAGGGCATGTTGAAGAGAGTGATAGAGGGGAGAACACTGGGGAAGCGTGGAAGAGAAGGAATAGGATAGGAATTCTGGAGGAAATAAGAGGAGGTAGAAGATATGAAGAGTTGAAGAGGGATCTAATAGCGAGCCATCCTTAGGAGGGAAAGCGAGAAAATGTGTATGAAATTGGGATGCAGAATGGGGACTGTCCAAGAACCTACCAATAAGATGGTAGAATACTTGAAAAAAAACTAGTTTTTGGGGTATGTGGAAGTCGATCATGATAGTGAGTAGCTTATTCCTATCAATTCTATCATACGCTTGTTTAAAGTCCACAAAGAGTTGGTATAGATCCAAGTTAAACTCCCAAAATTTCTCTGTTATTTGCCTTACCGTATTAAGTTGATCTACGGTTGATCTATCAGGTCTGAAAACCCGCCTGGTAATCCCCAATGATATTTTCAGCATATACTTCCAGTTTGTTCTTGATAATCGTTGTGAAAATCTTGTAAGCTGTGCAGAGTAGGGATATCCCTCTGAACTTTGTACAATCGAGTTTATCTCCTTTCTTATGGACTGGGCAGATTACGCTCGCGGGACATTCCTTAGGGTTTTTTTTTCCGTGCTCCATATTTGTAATATGAGCTTATGGAGTATGGCT
Organism: Pyrrhosoma nymphula; assembly: GCA_963573305.1. Taxonomy (NCBI): domain Eukaryota; kingdom Metazoa; phylum Arthropoda; class Insecta; order Odonata; family Coenagrionidae; genus Pyrrhosoma; species Pyrrhosoma nymphula. The sequence goes on along the minus strand of OY754332.1, from coordinate 75,397,276 downwards.
ACTAGTTGCTCCCCACTATATTTGAATAGCTCTCCAGGGAGGTTATCTATCCTTGGTGCTTTATTGTTTTTTAGCTTTTTCACGGCTTTCATTGTGTCCATTATGGATGGTGGTTCAATTGTAACCCCTGCATCTGCCTCTGATTCTAACCTTGAATCTGGTGAGACACTTTGCATACTTGAACTTGGATTGAGTAGCTCGTCGAAATATTGCTTCCATCCAGTCATCACCTTTTCTTTATCTGTCAGAAGATTTCCATTGCGTTCTTTGCATATGCTAGTGCTGGGTTGGAAGCCTTTCTTTAAAAAGTAAATTCCCTTGTAAGCTTCCCGTGTGTTATTCTCTCTGAAATTTTCTTCAGCTCTCAGTATGATGGAATTTAAGTATGCTTTTTTTCATAAAAATTCTACTGGCTTCCCTTCTAGAGTATTCATACTTTAGTTTCTTGTCCCTGGTCGGTCTTTCCAGATGGTCCGAGGAGAGGGCTCCTCGGACCCCCCTTATTATACCTTTGTCCTGCCCCCCCTGGAAAATATTGTATGGGCGCCCATGGCAGCATTATTGCAGCAACCCTGTGTATTAAGAACTTTTTGCTATAAATCCCGGTGCTTTCCAACTTTAATTTTTGTGACCGACTCGTTATACAGGGCTTTACCGGCTTTAATGATGTCAATGTTGATGTTCGTCTTTAGAATGCTTGCCTAGTTCCACCGGAGGAACACTGCCGTATGCTTTTTAAATCGACGAATAAAATATGTATTTCTTGGTTTCTTGCTAGTTTTTTATCTAATATCTACCATTCCCAATTCCAACCATTTTGGTACGCTATAAAAAATTCTGTGGAAAGATTTCGCGTCTCAATCATCTTTTATAAATTTTATTAACATTTCGACCCTTTGAGGGCGTTTCGGTACCCCTATATATTGTCGCATCGACCCCGGATGGTTTTTTTTATATTTTTTTCTCTGAAAATGCCGTACAAAACCGAAACGCCAATGAAAATTTCGAAATTTTTTCGTCCGTGGCCACTCGAGAGGCAACAGTGTCAGGCGAGATAGGGTAGAACAGTAGATCTACCATTTCACCCTATCTCGCCTGGCACTGTTGAATTTATATCTCATGAAGTTTATGCCTCTGTTAATGTAATATCGAGTGGATTTAAAAAGGCAGTATAGTAGCAAGGGTAACAGAAAAAGAAAAGTGACAAATTATAAACGTTCTATGGTATTTGACGGCATAATTAAAAATTATAAATTTTGTGGTGGATCTCACCAATGTAAAAGAGATTAATGTCAGGCTTATGGTGTCCAATGACGTCGTTTTAATGAGCCAAATCATTTTGCTAAGCGTTGCGAAGCTAGAAGACTTAATTCTGGAAAAGATTGTTTTTTTTTTCGGAAGTCAATATTCAAGTGATGAAAGTGTCTTTGATACCAATGTCAATCATGTTCACTGACACGTTTGAGTTCGAATAGGTAGATACCTATGCAATGATCGTTCGCTAAAAAATATGTATCATTATCCGGTTCAGAGACCAATCCGAAAAAGTACGATGAATAGCATCGGTAAGAAGTCGTGTTTTGGTTTCGGAGCTAAACTACGGCAAGTTCGAGGAGGCCTGGGAAACCGCTCTTGAGATTGGCCCCTTGTGCTGTGCGTTGGAGAGGATTTGGATGGGAGAGTATTGGGAGGGGGGAAAGGGGCTCCTGTGTCGTGGAGGGGATCGTAGAAGGGACAGAGACATGGAGGTGGACTTTCTTTTTGCTTTTTTACTTTTCTGCCACCCCTTTGCACAATTGCGCTCCCTCTGGGAACCCAATCACCTCCTGGTTGGGAGTGAAGATGAAATAATAAGATTGTTACGAATTCACCGCCAAGCAAGCTAGGGAGAGAGAGAGCAGAAAATAGAGGCGGCGTTTGAGAGGCCTTGCCAATAAGAGCAGTGACCTGAAAACATACATCTTCATTCCTGAAAATATGTATCATCCGGGTGCACGCCTTCGCAAGAAAGCCCTAGCGTAGCTTCTGGGTGGGTCACAAGGTTAAGATGGGGGAGGGTTGAAGGGTGGACAAGCGGACACTAAGTACGTAATGGCGACCTGGACTTGGAATGCGATTCGGACATACTCAAAACAGATGCTAGACATTAACACCTGAGAAGAAAACGAACCCCTCACAAAAATGACGAAGCACATCCACAAAGGCCAACCAAGGAAAAGAGGGAGAGATTTTTATTTTTTCTCATTTTCCTTTGAGTGGCTTCACATGAAGCCGAAGTGAAGGCTCATGAAAAGAATCTTCGAAGGTGTTAACATTCAATGATATTCATTCAGAATAATCGCTACTTTTTTGGGGTCATTACTAGGATATTTCACTTATCTCTAGTATACGACTTTAAAAATTCATTAAGGGTGAGTTCGATGCATGAAAATAAATTATTCTCAAATTCGTTGAAGATAAATCACACGTGTATGGAAAAAAAATTACTTTCGCTCACTAAATAGGTTTTGTTGTCTTTTAATAAAGCCAATAGTGAGAATAAGTGTCTTAAAATTGATAATTTCAACAGTCAAATCAAATAATACAATGATGAACAAGCGAAAAGTTAGAAAAATCCAGGGAGTTTAGTTTCTTCTTTCTTACTCACTTCATTTCAGTCGGGCAGGAACCATTTATGAGCCGAGTTGGTGAAGTAGGCCTAAAAAGCCATCCCAGAGTATTGGCAGACTCGTGAAGAGCAGGGTGGATGCAAATACAGATTCAATGTATTTCCAAATCCTAAAAAAGTCTAGATTTTATCCTTTTCTGGTTTGTAGGGGAGGGTAGGAATTTGAATGTTGCCATTGATCACAGTAAATGCCACCATTATTAATATTTGTTAAAACTAATTGAAATATTTTCTTCATACGATCTTACCGCAGAACTAATCCATTGCCATTAAATCTTTAAATTCCTTCTCTGCACTTTGATTTTTGTGGGGGTTATGATACATTTCCTCCCTCCCCCGGGTCCTTCAGATGTGGCTTATCCTCCCTCACCACCCAACCCGCCTCCTGCGGCTCTACGTATTTTAACCAGAGAATATGCGGAGACTCATAGACGCAGCATGCATTGTACTTTGAAATGCACATATCGTACATCCGCCAGGGTCCAGAACTACCCTACCAAAAGCTTCCACCAAGAATGTCGGGGACATTCTTAGCGGAAGCTGCTGTGGAAACTCAATTAGGGAACCTTCTACCCCATCAACAATAAGGCGTTTGCACCATTTGCTCCACCATTTGCTCAACCATTCCTATCCCCACCATTGCACCCGAGTACCATACGTCACGACGTCAATAGAAGAATCTGCTTGGATATCTTGGGCAAAAAGTTCGCTGCAGCCAGTAAGTAAAATTAGTACAATTGTGAGTCCACAATATATCGTTTACAAGCCGAGTTTTGAAAATTATCACTAAGCCTTTCTGATTGGGTGATTCCAAATGGAATCAATTACGTTCTTCGACGGCATACCCCATTTCACGCGAGTGGTAATTCGAATCGTCACCTTGCGTTTTATCGTAGTTAAATATTTTGTATTGGACACCGTGGTCATTGAAATTCTTTGCTATGTACGCACAGCTATTCATGTCCGATCAGAGCAGGCGGAGCGATGCCAGAGGCGTGAAGCGACCTTATAAGGACCGCCGCGGCGGTCCTTAGGTATAGGGTCCAATTCTTTTATTTGTTACTCCTTCTAGCTGGTCCTTTTCAGGATCACGTTTCTTCTGAATCCGTTTTTCTGCGGGGAGTCCATGAGATGTCGCTTATCCCGTCGCAGTGATTCAACGTCAGAAGAAATATTTTTCTTTTTGTTTAAAGTTTTTTAACCTCGTCAACGACCGCAAACTAAGAATCTCCGAGTGCTTCGACGATAGTCGTATTTACTACGAATCGCATTCAACATGGGTGATGCATTACCATATTTTTCTTTAGAGAGTACCGACAATTTTTTCCTGGATCACTGTTTCCGCACGCACGCACACACTCAAACATTCCGAGGTAATTAATCCGGTGTCCCATCATCCCCAGTGTAATGTAACGTGAAAATGGGCACGTCTTGTGAAAGGTTATTTTTTTCGATAGTCGTATTGTGATATTTCATTAAAGGTAATTAGGCTTATCATTTCGGTGAATACGTATATACAAGCGCGATCAATTTACGCAGCGTACTATTTTAAAACAGGAAGTGCAATAGGTCCACAGTGGTATTAGTAGTATTTTTGTTTACGTGCTTCGACGGCTAAGGTCATTTCGCACATACTATCTGTCACATGCAGACAGGGGCAACAGCACTCGGACAAATCGGAGGATCACCCCTCCAAACGGCATTCGTGTCAGAGTCTCTGCCAAATGGGGAGGAAGCTGGTCAGGCCGTCTCTGAACTACGATCGCGGTTACTAAGCACCATGAACTATAATGAAGGAAAAACTAGGCAGAGAGACTAGTGGCGATTTTTCCGGGATTTCATCCGCGTCGATACATCTTATTGTTAGTACGACAGTTTCGCCTGCGTCTTCAGGTGTGAAGACGCCTGCTGAAACGCCGGCGAAACTGTCGTACTAAGATGTATCGACGCGGAGGAAATCCCAGAAAATTAGTCACGCCTTTTCCACCACTTCGCGGAAGCCTTCATCAATATCTAGGCAGAGAGACATCCACCGAAAGATCTCCCTGCGGGGTAACCACCTACTCCAGTTGAATGGTCTCCTTGATGAAATCCTGACAGAAACGTCGGACCTTTGGACAGTGAATTGCGTGGGCTAGGCTACTGCCAAAATTATGGCTCACTCCCAAAAGAACGCCTCATGGGAGGAAAAAGCAGTTAAGTGGCTGCAACAGTTGGAGGGCAAGATCACGCAGGAGAGACGACAGGCGTCGAGAATTCAGTGTGTGATGGAATACACCATGTCTGGGCGAACTGTTACACCGAAAGTTCGGCGTACAGCGCAAAGCCTCAGATACAACCATCACACACTGAGTAAGTGCGTGCTGCTTACCAATAAGCAGCACGCGGTAGATAGAGTACGGGCACTCACCACGGCCCGAAAAAAACTCCTCAAGAGGAGTATGGCCGTGAGGGAGAACTCCATATTTCTCCTTCACCCGTCCCGCTTCTTTAGACTAACTCCGCCTGTCGTCAAATCTCCGCCACCCGTCCAAGAGGTTGAACGTTTCTGAAAGGATATCTACGAAACGTATAAGCCATTTAAAGGAGGCCATTAGGCATCTTTAAAGAGTTCTATGACCGAAACCTAAAAGATGTGGATGGACCTCTATCAGTCACAGAAAACGACCTGTAGAAGGCCTTCTCTGGAGAGAAGGACTTCTCGGCTCCAGGAATGGATGCCGTGAATAACTTCTGGTGGAAGAAGTTTACTTCCACCCACCAACACCTCGCCAGAATCTTCACGTCCTGTTTGAATGGCAGAGAGCAAATTCCACCTTGGCTGACTTGGCTTGGGACGCACTGTTCTCATACCTAAGAAGGGAGACTTGTCCGATCCTAAGAACTACCGCCCTATAACCTGCCTCATTGCTGTATGCAAGGCATTCACCTCCATAATGAGCGACCTTATCCTCCACAATTTCCACCCTGGGTGGGAGGAGGTATATAAGCAGAGGGGCTCCAAGCGGGGAATCGCGGGATGCAAGGACAACCTGCTCATTGATAGGTGCATATGCCAGGATGCCATCCGGAATAAGCGAAACCTATCAATGGCCTGGGTGGACTACAAGAAGGCATTTGACACCACTTCACGTGAGCATATCACCGCCATGCTGAAGTTGATGACAGTCCACCCAGAAGTAGTGTCCTACATCCAACGCCTATAACCACTCTAGAAAACGCGCTTCGTCCTGACTTCAGGCTAGCGATCAGATTCGACGGAGTTGGTAACACACCACCTTGGCGACCGTTTTCCAAGGCGGCAGCTTGAGACCCTTACTGTTCTGTATTTCTCCTCTATCTCTGTCTCTAAGACTGCGACGCGGTAGAGGATATATGTGCGGTGTTCCAGGTGACAGGAAACATAAGGTCACCCATTTATTTTATATAGATGACCTGAAGCTTTGTTCTTCTAATGCGAAAGACCTTCGCACTGCCCTGGCTGGACACCGCACCGTATATATATTTATATTAATATAATAAGTGCCAATAAATATTTATCACTCGAGTGATTCTCTAAGAAGTTATATATAGGTATATCAACTAAGGTGTCACAGGCGTGACAAGATAAAAAATATATAGGCACACAAAAATAGAAAACTCGTACGTTTTTTTGATATTTCGGCAGCTCGACTGCCTTCTTCTGAATTCTTTAGAAAAAAATATATATTTTCTTTTATATAAAATATTTTCTAAAGAATTCTGAAGAAGGCAGTCGAGCTGCCGAAATATCAAAAAAACGTGTGAGTTTTCTATTTTTGTGTGCCTATATATTTTTTATCTTGTCATGCCTGTGACATTTTAGTTGATAGTATATATATATATATATATATATATATATGTATCATTAGAGCTATTCCACTAACGCGGATGGCATGCATGTCATAAATCTCTCGTTATATGCTTGGCTGTTAGGGAGCTCCGTTCGTGTGTACCGTTACGTTATCACCCTCCCGCAGTTCGGCAGCGACCTCGAATCTGTGCGGAAGCGTCCGTTTCGAGTTCCGTGTTTTATTGTTTTTTTTATCTTTGTGCTGATTTGTAAGTCGGTATTTTTAATTTCCCTAAGTTTTCTTCATTGTTTGATTCAGAGGAGCTGGAATCACATGTTTAATGTCATTTTTTCCTGAGTGACTTTTTTTTCAATTTTTTTATATATTTATTATCAATAAATATGATTTTATCATTATTTTTCTGGGTTCCACTTCTCTAGGTTACACGTTCTGCTTTACGGTTATTATTTTTCTTTTAAGAAAATGACTTTTACGTTTATCTATCTCTACGCTTACTCTCCAATTAGTCAATTATTTTCTTTTGTTGCCAATTTTATGCATATTTTTTTGGATCTTAAGGATACAAAAAGTTTTTAGATTCAATACTTTTTGTTGTCATATTAAACCGCGTACTTTTAAAAATTTTCTTGTTGAATCTTTTATGTGAAATTGCAATTGCATTGGCAAGCAGTTTGCCGGATTGAATACCACTTCACATTATCAATAAATACAGCTTGTTTATTCATTGAATTGTGTTTTTAAGGGATGATTTTATGCAACACTGCAACACATTCAAAATGCAAGATCAATTTTTTTATTCAATAGGTGATTTTCTTTACTTGTGGCTAGAACTATAGGTACTTGCGATAATAGAAATGGAGAGGAAATCTCTGAGAGCCTTTATTTGTGGCTAGAACTTTACTTGCGATAATAGAAATGAAGAGGATATGTCTGAGAGCCTTTATTTGTGGCTAGAACTTTACTTGCGATAATATAAATGGAGAGGATATGTCTGAGAGCCAAGAAAGGTGTCGCACGTAGTGACGAGAGATGCGCCTCTCGAAGTCCCGGTAAGTGTTGCCATGTTGACTTATTTATGCATTTCTGTAACTATGTTCAATTGATGTCACTTGCTTTCATTGAAACGTTTTATCCATCACCCAGGGCCCGGATAACAGAATGGAAGCAGTTGAGCAGGAAGAGTTTCAAACTTTGCAAGGTCTTCTCCTCCACTTTGGAAAAATCCATTCGAATATTATTGACTCTGATTATTGGAATAGGTCTGCGCTCTTACGCAATTCCAATATTTAGTGATGTGATGAGCCTCGATCGGTGTCTAGGGATTTTGCAGGCGCTCCATTTCTCAGAAATTCCCGAGGTGCAAGACCCAGTCCCAAATGATAGGCTTTATAAAATAAGGCCTCTACTTGACTGCTTTCAAGAGGTAATGGAAGATATTGTTCCCGCGGGTAGAAAACTATGCATTGATGAGTCGATGGTTCTCCGGAGGGGTCGGCCGATACTCGGACAATACGTCCAGGGGAAACGCCTCAAGCATGGCATAAAAATATACATGCTCAGTGAGCCCTATGGCCTTGTTTTGAGACTACTCGTCTATACTGGGGCTGAAGATGTGGAAGTTGGGAGCAAGGGGCATGCAGAAAAGTTCCACAAGTTGGACAGTTTCAATAACAGTGTTAGACAGGCGCAAGACCTTCTTGGACACAAGCTATTCTGCACGGCGACTCAGCGAACCGGAAGGAAAATCAACCCTAAGGAAGTTACCTCGTTAAAAATAAAGAAGGAACTCGCGGTAGCCCGGTACACCGATGAAGATATTTGTGTTTTTAAGTGGAATGACAAGAGGGAGGCTACAATGATCTCCTCTGAATATGGGTGTAACTTTGTGGTAGTTTTCACCACATGAGGGCCAAAGGAAAAGTCTGAGGTAGTAGCCAAGTACAGCATTTTCATGAGGGGGATTGATCATTGCGTGACCAACTCTTGTCTTACTACCCAGTTGAACACAAATCCCTGAGGTGGTACAAGAAATTGTCCTTATATACTTTTCAGATGATGGTTGTGAATAGTTTTGTTATTCAATAGATTTAGTGGAACAAAAAAAGATACACGAATTTCGGCTAGAATTAATTGAGTCGCTAATTCAAACTGCACAAGACATTCCCCTACCAAGACCATTGCCTCATCCCACTTCCCAGCGTACACGGATCCCGGGAAGAAGCACAAGCAGCAGAAAAGATGCCGGGTGTGCCATGATAAAGGCATCAAAAAGGAAGTGACAACCATTTGTCCTGACTGTGAGGGTGAGCCAGGGTTGTGTCTTCGGCTGTCTCCAAATATATCATAAAAATTTGTAAATGGAAGATATTTTAAGGAAAGATATGTCTTTTGAAATTTAAATACCATTTTTATTATGTAAACAGGAATTTTGTAAAATTATTTTTTGGACGTTGTAAATTAAATTGTTAGTAAGTAATTAGCAATTTTTAAGAGATTATTTTTTATTGAGCATCATACGAGAATTGCATTTTGTAATATTATTAAACGATTTTTTACTTTTCTCCACTTAATTTTTAATTCCAAAACTTGTATAAAATAAATGTATAGCAAGCAAAATTGAATCACTTTTAGCTGTACCCTTACCTCAACGAAATCATCGTGCGACTGGAAGTAATAACTCTCCTATCAGTTATGTTTTTCCAATCGTTTGAAAAAACTATGATGCATCGTTACTTCGAGATAATCAATAATTTACTTATTCTATATTCGTATAAGCTTTTGCATTAAAGAAAGAAAGATTGCCAAGCAGTTATTGAGTAGAATATCTTCCTATTTACTAAATATTATATATGAACTCTTCGCTATCATTCCCATTGGTGGAATAAAAAAGATTATACTACAATTTTCCAAAATTTTAGTTTTATTTCGAATAAAAATAATCCTTGGCATATACTACGTTGGTATATGAGGTTTCAGTTAAATAGTAAATATGAAAATACTTTACTCAATGCCCAAAAAAATTAAATATACATAACATTACCTTACCCGTGCGTCAAGCATAATAGTGTGTTGCGGGTGTCATACATTTTTAATTACCGGTGACGGGTGACATACATGTATGTCATTGTTGTTCTTTTTTTAAGTGCAAACAAGGTGTCTGAAGGTGCTCGTTTTGGTATACCATTCAAACATTAGTAATTTAAAACAGAAAAGACCTCTCTGTCATATGCAATAGTCGTGAAAATTTCATCCGCATTGAAAGTTAATGTGCATTGCGTCCTGCGTGGCACAGGAGAAATAACTAGTTTCAAGCATGTTGAAGGCTTTCATCCTGGGGTCAATCCCGTCTACTGCGTACGCATGACCCAAACTCAGCGTCGTCACCTATCCGATGGCCGTCGGACGTGGCTGCGAGTACTGCCCAACCCCTCTCTCGAGTCTCCGGCCATTATGACGTGAAACCTGATGCTTGCCGGGGACTCGGAGGGGAATGTTACAAAAGTAACACCCAAAATAATAATATTCATCAATAATTTTGAGGATACCGGGACTAGCCACGGTAGTTACCTTTACGGAGTCACCCGCAAGTGCACATAAGTGCGATATTCCACAGAGGAAAAATCATTCGCCTTGACCGGGATTCGAACCCGGATCCCGGTCAAGGCGAATGATTTTTCCTCTGTGGAATATCGCACATATTTATCAATCGTTCAGCCAACATTTCGTGGAATAGATCCATGCAAAAGTTAATACTTGTTGGGGGCTGAGATCAGTGGCGTACAGATTGGGGGGGGGGGGGGGGGGGGGTAGAGTTTAAACTTCCCCAAAAACATGTTTACCTGAACTAGCATTTAGAATTTTGCTTATTGGGCTGAAAAATATAGTTGAATTGTCTTCACGAAAAGAGAATGTTAATTTATTTATTGTTTTAGTTAATAATAATTTAATTATCATTTAATGATATTACGCACATAAATATTAATTAAACCCCCGCAGAAGGAAATCCTGTGTACGCCACTGGCTGTGATATCACATACACGAATTATCCGAGGTTCGACCGAGTCAAGTCCTTCCTACACAGATTTAGAATAAATATTTTCTATACTCCTTGCCTTCCTGAATAAGGTCGAGTGAGCCGTGATGAAGACCCGAATACCTGAGAGAATACCACTGAATACAAATAGGTACCTGAATTGAATACGCCAGCAACTACAAAGTACCTCGATGAATACACAAGACTGGCTTTTATGACGTCCACAAGATTCGGGGGGGTTCACTACCTTGTGACAATGTTTGACAGGGCTATGCTTCATGTGACATCCACACTTCCACTGTATAGTATGTCTTATTTTTACTCAGACTGCGGGGGGAGGAGGGGGTTAGAAGTTTTTTCATTTTTGTGACATCATTAAAGGGGGGATGTGACACTATTTGTGACTAACTGTGACAGGAGGGGGTCTAGTATGGTCCAAAATTGTGTGACATCCTATATGGACAGCCCCAATGAATAATATGAACACCCGGTTTTCCGGGATGGCCATCCGATCACCTCCATCGAGTCCTATTCGATAATTGGACGCTCGTGATAATTCTAGACCAAAGATTCCCCCACGCCCTAGGGGTGACTCGCCTGGCATAAGGTAGGAGCAAATACATATTCGCTTTTCACTCAAGAGAACTTAGCGTATGGCCGAAGAGCCCAGTGTGTCCGATGTCAAGAAATCTCAGATGGCAATTATGGCGGCTTGAACCAGGAGTAAAGCTTTGAATTATTTTGAGGCACAATAGCATTATATATGGGGGTCCAAAGGGGGTAGTGCATGTGTACCACACAGAGCCAACTCCTGCTGGCACTGCTTAGCCTCTACAACATAATTCTGACTCTCACCTCCAAGTGGGGACCCCGGAAACCTGAGCAACCTGTGGAAGATCGGGTGTCCAACCCTGGTGGGAAGCAGGTCAGGGCTGATGAGAGTGGGATAATGCTGTCCTCCTAAATGGGGGTTGGACGTGGGGCTAACAACTCTACTCTATAAAAAAAAATATTGTTCAGAAACCTCTAAATAACGACCCTAGCAATGTAAGGACATAGAGATTGGATTTTGGAGCACACATAGTCTATACAAAACAGGAGCCCTACAAACCCTATTGACCCAATTAAAATATTATAAAATCCAAATTACAGCTGTACAAGAGACCCAATGGCCAGGGAAGGGAAACATGGACAACAAAACACATACAATCTTATTGCAGAACAACGACTGAAAGGTTGATCCTTGATTTCAAGCCCCTAAATAAGAGACTACAATGGGCTGGGCACGTACAGAGGATGGATGAGAACAGGGCAGTGAAGAAAGTATTCAGGGGGAAGATGAAAGGAAAGAGACCAGTGGGGAAACCCAGGAAAAGATGGGTGAACAAGGTGGAGAGTGACGCAAAGGAAATACTTGGAACCAAGAACTGGAAGGTGGATGCTCTGAATAGGAAAGAATGGGGGTGAATTCTGGAGGCGGCCAAGGCTCGAATTGGGCTGTAGTGCCAAAGATGGATGGATGGAGTATTATATACAAGTAAACTTTTTTTTATCAATTCCAGGCTGACTAATGGAGTTGCCTAAAATATGTAGGAGGAATTAAGCTCTCTTTAGACAAGTATTACGCATTCAACAATGAGGATAATCAGTATCAGCATACATCAACACAATGATTTGGTTTTAATAGAAAATTATACATTTTTGCGGGCTAATTTTGAAACATTAAAGCAATAATCTAGATGGCTGGCAGTGAGGGAGCTAAACAATTTTATTTATTCTCTCCGCCATATTCGATCGATGTCATTTCATAGATTATGGATCTTGTTTATTGGAAAACACAGTTAAGACCTCTCACTAATACCACCATTTCTACTGATGACCTCAACCATCAAATCGCAAATGCTTTCAATCAAAGGAATGCTCGAAGAGTAATCAAGGGAAGGAAGAATGCCCACTTTGTGGCCCTTAGGACAGTAGAGACGTTGCTGTCGCTGTTGAGTTCTTTACCCCTTGTTTTATTAATCACATACTGTGTATGAAATCCTCTGAATCCAGAAAAAGTGAACATACATACACCACGGAATCGAACAATTCTGCTGTGGTTGGTGCTTTCAATGTCCCTGGATATCACTACATGACGTGGCATAACTTCATCAGGACACATCTAACACAAGCCATCACATTCACAATCATTCTACCACAGCTTTATGTGGCCTCATCTGATTCATGTATACATCTGAGTATTCATGTAATCATCCCAGCACCCAGGTATTCAATCATTCAGGTACTCAAATACCAGTGAATTAATACATTTGGCCCATCCCCAGTCGTAAGCCACCCAAGTTAACTTCCCACCACACACACCCATCCACGGGCTTTGACTAAGAGGCCCATGGTACGCTACAAACCATGGTACTAATACACCACGCCCAAAGCACGTGGAAAGCAGTGCATCCCTCTCACAACTGCTTCAACAATTTCTGAATAGATTCGCGACTCAAGTATATCGGTAAGAATGAAATGGGTGATTTTAAATGTTTTTTTCAAGACTGTTCGACATCATTTTTTACAGAGTCCTAACATAGAGTAAGTATACTTACTCTATGGTCCTACATTATGAAGATGCCACACTATCCAAGTCTCAGCCAACAGTGCGGGAGGGAAGTTATAACCCAGCACTATTTGAAACCATGAGAAAGATGGATTTTTGCAATCAACTGATAACGAATCTTCTAAGCAAATAACTTTAGAATCACAGGAAAGAGAAAAGGCTTGTGAAGACAAGGACTGAGGAGCAAACATGGTACATAATCCTGAATAAGGACAGTTATCCAGAAGAATTATGCGGAACCGATTTCCAAACAAGTTTGTCCTGGGTTCTTCACGAGATTGAATTAATTCGCCAGCCAGTTTTACTGGACAATGTTTCAGGAAGAGACGGACTCTTCATTTCTATATATGCGGCAGTGTTGGACAATCTGCTCCTACCCACCTGAAAATCAGTCATCTACAAATCAAATGACTAAGCACAAAACCATCTCCTTTCTCTTTGAGCTCCATCGTTGCCATTTCGACTGTGCATATGCTTCCTCTCCTCGGCACTAGTAGTGCTGCTGATCAGCATGCTTGCTGATCAGCAGCACTACTTTCTAGTTCTTTCTTTCCAATTTTCAAAGAGAGAATGCAGAAAAAGTATCGCCCCCTCATAAAACGTTTTTAAGGAATTTCATCTAACAGTTTCAAGCTCTACTGAATTGCATATTGACGTCTTATATTTTTTAAGGTCTGTTACCAAGAAAATCACATAACATGGGAGTTTCCATAAGTGGATTTATCTACATTTGAACAAACAATTTTCATACCAGGGACCACACTTATTACCCACAGCGGCATTCCCAAATGAGGAAAAGAGCATATGTGCCACATGGGATGGTAATGATAATAGCTTACACCTTAGGAAGGCTTGGCAATTGATACATGATGCATCATGTTTTCTCATCGAGTTTCAAGTACCAGAAGGAAGTGTGACAAGTTATTTTTATTCTGTAAAAATGGTCGTATTACATTAGCTTACATTCAGAAGCAACATAACAGAATTCCTTCAAGGAAAAGTAACATCTGAAGGGAGGAGAAGCCTTGCATGCTTACAATGACACCATAAGACAAAATTTTTGGCACCTATAGGTGAAGGGCAAGGGCCTAGCCACGTTGAAACACCGGTTCCCATCAGAACACTGAAGTTAACCAACATTGGGCCCAGACAGTGGTTGGAAGGGTGACCCTCCTCCATACCTCGACCAGGCGTGGATGGAGAGGTGATACTCCCTCCAGACCACTGGGAGGCCGGAGAGAGATATACCCAGACCGGGAAGGTTGGAGGGAGGACACCCTCTGTACCTGGACTGGGGAGGCCAATCCTCCATACCTCTACCATGGTGCTCTTTTCCCCTGTCCGCAAGTGGCAGACAGGTATGGGGTTGGCACCATGGACCAAGAAAGGTCTAAGTGACCGGGCTCCTGACGAAGCCCCCCCCCCCCCCCCCCCCCCCGACTAACAATCAATCAATCAACCTATAGGTGATAAGTTTGTGGATTAAAATCATGCTTTCAAATTAAAAATATCATATTAAAAATTAACCAAGGATTGTGATAAGAAGATAGCATTGCTGATAATATCAGATTTTAAGAAAGCCTTGAAGGTGAACCCCCTGTACTGCAATATCTACAAGGTAGACAGAATTTCAGAGGAAAAAGGTGCAAGAATTAATTTTGTACAAATGACAATTTTTTACATGTAAATGCACAAAGAAAACATTTATAGGTCAAACTAAACAGAAAAATTACAAAACCAAACAAAATAACAGCAATATAAACAAACACAACTTTAAATACTAATTTGCCTAGAGCAACTTTTGAACCATCACGAAATCTGAACTGGAAACATAATCTCCAACTTTCATGTGATGAACTTCATTAATTACTTTAGCTTTCTAAGTCCCTCAATAAACTTGAATTTACATGAATCTAGGTTGGTATTTTAAACAACCTGTCACACATCCATTATCAATTAGAAGGTGATTGCGATGCATAATGCAAAGAATAAGTCAAGCACAAATCACAAGAATTATTTCACTCAACTCTCAAACCAAATTTCAATAATAACTCCCTCAATTGCCAAACCCCACTTGGGAATCATTTTCCTTCAAAATGGACAAAAATGGAATGCATAAGCGAGTCGATTTTGGCACTTTACTTTTCCAATATTAACAAAATCTTATTGGCATTCAATGCATACCCCCTGTCCTTACAAATGACACATTCAATTTTTTCAGATCAACAAACAAAAATGCAAAAATATTAACGGTAAATGCGGAGACAATCTGGAGACCAGGTAACCAGTCTCAAAGATTAAGGCAATTAAGATTTTTTGTCTATAGCTACTTGAGCAACAACAGTTCATAATTGCCAATACAAAAATATATCACAGAAAGAGCTAATATTCATCAACTCCCAAAATATCACTTATTTGCATAAAATAATGACTCTTGAGAGGGAGGAAGTACGATCTCTCAGCATTAACAGCATCACACTGCAAAGAAACAATTAACAGATTAAACTTGTTCTAAAGTAGATGGTTCTAACATTATTCTAAAATTATTGTATTTTTCTCTTGTAAGGAGCAAAGTAGAATACTGCTCTGTCATTTGGAATCCTTATGCAAAAACGTACAGTGAAACTATTGAGAGATTTCAAAAAAGGTTTCTAAGATACATGTATTATGTTCAGTATCATGTCTATCCCATCATGGGGAATCATATAAAATACGAGGACTTACTGAAAATGTTTAATTTCCATAAATTATTTGATCAGAGAATATTGAATGATCTTCTATTTTTACATGATGTAATAAATAAAGGAGAATATGGCATGCTGTTGAATCGATTAAATTTTTATGTTCCATTGAAAAAAGTTAAAAATATGATGACATTTTATGTAATTAATGTTAACGGTGAATACTGTAAAAATTATACTATTAACAGATTGTGTAAAACATATAACAAATATTGTAACGACCATAATATGTGTCAAGACAAAAACAAATTTTTAAGAGGTAATTACAAAACTAGTGCAGTAATGTTGTTGATGTGTAGACTAATTAATGCACTATTTAACCATTTGATTGTATTTGACCAGCTATGACCACTGTTAATAATACTTGTATTTTTTGTTTGATTGTTCATTGTTTACCCTGTAATTACATTTATATGTTGAGTAAACATTAAAAATATTAAATAAAACATTTAGAAATAATTTGTTGAACTAAGGGTTCCCAAAGGAAAAGCTGTACCTACCATCAAAAATAAGTGCTTTGTGAAGCAATTGCTAGGATTTTTGTGAATATACTTATAGCCCTACATGTTATTTTACTATACCCCTTACCATGGATGAAAAGAGTCAAGACATCTCTTCCATAGGCTTAGTCAATTTTTTCCAATTCATAAGCTTTCCAAACACCACATGGGAATAACACTACAAGCATGTTTGAAACCTCATACTATTTCTTGAACTCCTATCATGGAATATTCGATGAATTTTACATCAACACTTTTACAACTTTCTCCACTCCACATTTTGATGAAGAGGATGGGATTAATGGCACTCAACATTCCAGAGTGTGTATTACAGGGGTCAGTAGTGGATTCCCAAATGGCAAGTGTAAATGGAGATTTGAAACACTAATTTTGACCTCTTCAAATTACAATTCCTTTCACTGTTAAAGCACAACAGTTGTGAAGATGTACAGGAGCGGACAAGTACATCGGCAAAAAATGAAAAACTTAGCCAAAAACATGGAGAGAAAGAGCCACAAGGACCATAAAGTTGGAACCAACAGGAAGAATACATTGATACCTATAGTATAACAGGGTGGCTACTGATATACAATTTTTAAATACCCTACTTCTCCCTGACTTTTCCCTGGTGGATTTACCAATTTCCCTGACCAATAGCCAAAAGGTCACCTGTTATTGGAATATTTTATTTCTTTTGAATTAAATTTCCATCAAAACTCAGAAAATGTTAAAAGCTGAAATCAATACATTAAAAGCTACAAGTACATCCTAATGAAAATAATATATTAAACCTTCATAAGTTAAACTCTCATCCAAATTATAGTCACGTCCTAGTAGTTTCGGAAGTAGACGATTACTGAAAAGGCATCGAAGGGAAAGTTAATGGCCAATTCACTGGCAAACTCCGGCACAGGTATCACTAAGGTGTGCGAAAAATACAAACCAAAGCCAAGTTGTTGGACTGGATCAAAATTGGATGGCGCGAGTGACCTTCAGAAGCGAATAACAATTTGATTAACATGGTTATAACCCCTTGATTGCAAGATTATTGTAATCAATTGTAATGTAAAAATATTTGGATGAACAAACAAAACGTAAGCGCGCCACTGCGAGCGAAGACAGTAGGCAATTAGCGACGGCAGCATCATATTCAGGAATATCATATTTTAGGTGGTTTGTGACCTAAATTGCTTCGAGAGGGAGCTAATGGGGCCATTCAATAATTATGTCAAGCATGAAAGGTGTGGAGGGGAGGAGGGCTCTTCTTACTGTCTCACAAAGGGGGGTATGGGAATCGAAAATGATCTTGCGTAAGATTTTGTTTACACATGAGATCATACTTGTATTACCATTTTAATAATCATCGTCTCATATTTTTAGAACGGCAAGCATGCATTTACTATGAGCTAGTGTGCTCCATCTACCTCTCAACCCGAGTCTCGGAAGTTAATAAACAAACGCGAGGTAAAATTTTCCGAACAACATAGCCTCGGATTCCTTGTGATGAGCAAAATACATTGTGATCATTAATTTTTACACTACTAGGCAAATATCGCAATAAGGATATGCAAAAGGGATACATTGTACGTCTGATTCACAACTAAATAACAAAGATTCACAACTAATAAGATTTCACAACTGAATTTTCCACGAATTGATGGGGCTTAGTTCATGCACGTCAGCGACAGACATTAGTTTTCATTGGTGAAATAAAGGGTGGGAAAGACTAGCCGATAAACTTAAATAGAAAAATAACGAGAATTTCCATCCCCGGTCTCTCCCTGACTGTCACGAGAATTCCTTGACTTTTCCAGAAATTCAAAATTTTCTGACAATTCCAGGTTTCCCCGGTTTTCCCTGATGATCGCCACCCTATATAATAATATTTTTGCTAACAATCATAGAACCCAAAAAGAAGCTATTTCTGCACTACCAAGTAATGGCTTCTCTAGAAATAAAAATGAAGTTTCTTACAGAATACATAACCCCATCGTCATACTGTAGAACTCAGATGACAATATGTAAGAATGGTTAAAGCAATTGTTTCAGTTAGAAACCATTCCACTTCATCATGAAGTACAAAGCAGCTTCCTCCAGCAACATTTCTTGAGTCTTATAGTTTTCAGTACAATATTATGCTTCTGATAACTTCAACAAAAGGACTGAGGTATTCATTTCCCATGATTACCACATTATTTTCTATTTTATCAAGAATCAAATCTCCAATACAATTTTTTTTACGTTACCCCAAACTAGCCATGGCACTTTACAGAGTCACCCACCAGTGCAAATATGTTGCAGGGAAAAAAACAACCACCTTGACCAGGACTCAAGCCCCTGAGTGCCAGTGAGGTGGCCTTCTTCCCTGGGTTTTTGTGGGCATTAAAAAAGCTAGATGTTCATGACTGCTAAGCAACGATGCCACAAATAAGTCAAATCAAGCACACAGCACCACCAGCCATGAGGCTAAAGCCAAACTCTATTCACTGAGGAGCTGAGGAGGTCCGCCATTCTTGTGAACTCATAGAAGACTCCATCCACAGCTAGTTTGCAGTACCCACAAAATTTAACACAAGTAAACACAAAAAACTCCACTGGGGAGAATGATGCCTTAGTGGCTTCACTTGCTAAACCACTCAAGTGTGATATCAAGGGATCTAGGTTGGAGTCCCCATCATAGTGGATGACTTTTTTTCTCAGCAGAATTTTCACACTCCAACACCTTAACAAGTACGACTAGTGGGATTTTTCACAGATGCAGTGATTTCAAGGACTTGCCAGACTTCAGTTTTTAAGGCTTTTAAATATAATGAAGTATTTATGTGAGATAAAGATAATGTAAATAAATATATGTAGTTATACACTAGACAATTTGTTTGTATACTCACGCTAGCAGTGGTAGAATTAAGAGGGCGAGCATCAACAACAGACAGAGGAGGTTCTTCTTGAAAAGGCAACAAGGGATTGTCCCAAGATTTTGTTCTGAACTTCAAAAGAATAGGAAAAATATGCCCCTCTGTCGTAAAAACAAATTTGCTGAAGTGCTTGTTCACATAATTGTCTTTGTCAAACAACTAGAATAAAGAAAAGAAATCATAAAATAAAATCATACATAACTGAAAGCATTATTATAATTTGAAATATCATTTTCCTATTACCAAAATAATTCAGTGAAAACGCTGATCGCCTTCAACAAAGAATTCTCATTATATCAACAATTACAACTGCTCCAATATGGCGGATGCTAAACTGGTCTGTTCTTGTCACTCCGAACCAATTAGTGATAAACAAAGATTTTTTCTGCATGATTTTGGTTGCAATGCATATTATCACACAAGTTGTGTCGGAGTTTTGAAATCAGTTGCTAATTCAATGATTAACACAGAAAATTTCCACTATGGGTCCAACATTGCTCATTTCAGCTGTTTGCGCCGTGTGACTCACTGAACAAGATTCAAACCCAGCAAGAAGATATATTTAATATAATTGTAGGCCTAGTCTAAATTTAATTGTCGTTTGGAAATTATTGAATCGAAAGGAACTGAAATCTTCTCGTTGAAGAGTGAATTAAGAGTATGCAAATCTGTTTGTGATTGAGAATAAATTTCCACCAATTCATCGCATGCAAGCAAGTTAGTGAATTTCAAAGGTTATATCCCAGTGAAACCTGAATCTGCTGTCAATTTGTTCACAAAGCCAGAATCCAAAAATACACCAATGCTTCCAGTAGATTACGATTTACTGCATCAACCAACAGTGGTCTTAAAAGTCCAATAATCCTACAAAATGCATGTAATTTGATAATACTCTCATCAATGAATTGAGGAGCAAAGTCGTAGCAGATAGGAAGCAAGTTGAAAATTAGAAAAATGAGCAGATGATGAGTGCCTTCGTCTTCTTCTACTGATGGTGATAATTTCATCAACATAAAATCAAGACGTTGGAGGAGTCTACTAAAGACAGCGCCTAGCTGGAGTTCCCCGCAAGATACATTTGAATGTGTGGAGGTTTCTTGCTGAAACAACCTTTGAGGCCCTATCAACATTTATTTTAGGCCAAATTCCTAAGGTAACGTAAGGTAAGTAAATTCCATAATGACTCCGAATTAGAGCAACTCAAGTTCAGCGATAATAAATATTCCTCCTCCCGGGCATCTCTGAATTCCAAAATTGTTGATCTTCTAATTAACATTGACATATGGCCTGAAAATGTGTTGGTTGACAGGTATTTTTTTGGAAGGCAATACTGAATCCCCCACAAGTGTTCTGCACACATTTCATTGTCTTGTATTGTTCACCTCAGACTGATTTCCGGATATATTTTACATTTTAATTGAAGAGATCCATAATTTTAAGAGACTTTCCAAAATAATAATCACAGGTGACTTCAACTGTAATTTACTTGAAGAGAAAAGTGACAAAATTGACTTCCTCAATACTATTAATGTTTTCAAAATGGTTACTAATCCAACATCTTAAGAGGCCCAGCAATGACGGGGAATTCAAGTAAATCATATCCAAATTCAGCCAAAACAGTTTAGGTTCAGGTCTAGATGGAATTCCAAGCAACGTTATATCCCTTAGCTATGACATGATTAGTGTACCTCTTCTACACTTAGTGAATGAATCTCTGAGACTGGGTACATTTCCGGCTTCTCTGAAAATGTCTAAAATTGTTCCTCTTCACAAAACGAAGGGAGTATAGATTATGATTAATGATCATATAAACCTGATCAAACTAAAGGAAAATTTGGCTTGGAGCAGAAAATTGACTACACCACAGTTTTAATTTAGAACTAAAAATCAAAGCCAAGAAGTGAACAGGAAAGAGAACTGCCACATCAAATGTTGCTCTGACCAACATCACCAGCGATGCAAATTGATATGCCCAGAAGCCCATACCAAATGAATTCCAGCATGCTCATAAATAAACATTGCAGCCACAAATACAAATAAATTATTAATTTTTTGTGAATTTTGACCTTTCAGCATTAATTTATCCCACAACACACATTCTAAAATACTCGCCAACCATTCATTACTGTCATCAGAATAAAAGGATAAGCAAGTACCAATGGAAAATTGATATTTTTCCTTCAGATCAAGGTGCCTTAAAATATGCTCCATAAATGTAAAAATCAATTAACACAATAGTGATACCAACCAGATATAAATATTTGCAAGTTTCACTCAAGAAAAAACTTTCCATTCGGTCTTCTAAAGTTTTGTCCAGCACACTATGCACAGTGGCATATCCACACTTGGCTTTCGCAATTCTGTTAAGACTCTCCAGTATTTCCATTCCAACATGCAAATAAAATGGATTCTTGGTAGCCTAGTGAAAGAAAAAATTTAAAGTACACTCCATTAATAAAATTAATAACAGACATTAACAATTTATAACTATTGCTGTGAATTTACACCATAATATATTCAAGGAGGAAAACACTAATAACCTTGCATAATTTTTTTAAACTGATTAAACAGTAGGCGAGATAATTTACAGAATACATATTCTTATCGGCATGCTCACTGTGTCAGGTCCTTCATCTCCACTGACATTTTGATTCGCGACTCACTCATCATCTTCAAGGCTTCATCATAAGCCCTGAAGTCGCCAGATGCTGCAAGATGAGTAAGCGGCAAATCAAAACAGGCAGAGATGGATGACCAGACCTGGTGTGTAACCCGAGAAGAATTTACTTTCAACATTCACCTGGAGAGAATCAGTTCATACATAGATAATTTACTGCTTATAAATACAAAGTTATTAGATGATTTCAAAAGCATGTTCTCTTACCTGGTACAACAAATATGTTGATTCAACAAGCTCTGGACGTAGTGGATAAAATGTCACATCTGCTGATATCTTTTGCCAATTAAACCTCTCAGGAAGAACACCATAACGCTTCCAAATAGAAAAATACAAGGCATGGGTGCATATTGCTTCTTCAATGTCACCATAAAGCACCTGAATTATGAATGAAAATAATTAAATGCAGGTTTTCCACAGTACCAGGTAACTTAACTATTAGCAAAAGAAAGGGCAAGAAATGATCAATGAATGAAAGAAGCCAGGGAGTCCAACTTGTGGCCCTATAAACCAATGGATTTGCAAGTGTATGCAGGGTGCTCCTAACTGCAGGATAGATCTTACAAAATTTGGACTGCAAGGAGTGCTTTTCATTAATTAGATAAGAACACACAAAAATGCACATGTGAATGATTTATACAGTCAACATAGGTTCCATCAGGGTGTCTTTCATGAACTTGCTGATGGAACGACATCACCTGAGAGTACTCTAATTCATTCCAATTACAAGATGCACCCACTGAAGGACGCACCCATGTTTTTACCAGCCATACAAGTAAATATGGTACAGTAGGTAAACAAAGCAGGTAGCCATACAGCAAATATGGTAGAGCGCCGATTATCGGTCATTCGATTATCCATTCTGCGAATTATTGGTCCACCAGTTCCTCCTCTCTCTCCCATAATTTCCCTTTCCTACACTCCCCTACTCTCCCTTGCCTACACTCCCCTCCTTCCCCACCCAATTAGTGCTCACCTGCTCACTATTTGCGTGCCAGGCGAGCGAGTGTATGTTGCTTGTGCAACCATATATCAACCCGTGGTAAATTTATTTGGAAAAAAAGAAGCTCATTGTGTTAGATATACACGAAAAGTTAAAACTAATTGAAATTATGTCGAAGGGTGAGTCGGTGGCCAATTTAGCAGCAAATTTTGGTATAGAT
Source organism: Pyrrhosoma nymphula (assembly GCA_963573305.1). Lineage (NCBI taxonomy): Eukaryota > Metazoa > Arthropoda > Insecta > Odonata > Coenagrionidae > Pyrrhosoma > Pyrrhosoma nymphula. The sequence continues at coordinate 75,374,135 of OY754332.1, read as the reverse complement.
ATAACGACAGTGCACCAAATTATCAGAAAAGAAACCCTGTTTTTGGAATATGCTGCGAGATCTGACTAAAACAAAGACCGATAACGAGGATGGACTTAAAAAAGAAACTACACAATACTTAAGTTCAAAAGAAAGTTACTGATTTTTTTACCGCTTTATAAATGATATTGATAATAAAGTTAATTGCAATATGAGAAACCACCGCTGTGTTAGTAGTGAATACAATTATTCCTTACCCAATTAGTTACAGGAGGCAACAGAAGTAGTCAAAATATTTGGAAAAAGGATCAATTTATAAGTGTGCCATGGGAAGCAAAGATATAAGTAACATCTGCAGCATCATGGGCAGGGGCCACCCAGAGACATTTGGGGTCCCGGGGCAATGTCTTTCCCACTCCGCCCCTACTTTCCCCTACCCCACCTGAGTGCTTAGAACGTGTTTGAGGGGCCCCTTTCGGACCCCCAGGAAGTGGGGTCCCTGGGCAAACTGTCCCCCTTGCTCTCCCCCTCTGGGCGGCCCTGATTGTGTTTTTGGAATATGGGCTGGTTTAACCTTGACTTGTTTACTTTGAGAGAGTGCTAAGTAAGCATAAGGGCTGGGGAACACAGAACTCCTGAGAAGCCACCTCTTATCGTTGCCGAAGAGACGTAATTCCCGTGTCAGCTAGAGCTTGGGGTGGAGGCATTGGACTCCAATATTACTCGTGCATAGGCTACCTTGGTATGAGAATAGAGACTCAGAAGTAAAAAAAAATGTAAGCAAATTTTTCCAATTGGCATAGTCTCATTTATTCGCAATGAGCGTAATACGTTGCAATTATGACTTAAACCTCCTACTACTGCTCAGCAAATATCACTATTATCACATCATATTTGTTTTGCCTTCACACTAAAACCGCCAGTTTAAATCACCAGCATAGGAATTTGATTCACAACTTTTCAGTTGTTCTCCAGACAGTTAATCAATATGGAAGAATATCTATAATGAATACATGAATTTGTCTAACACACCTGAACACCAGCAAAGGCTGCCTGAAGAGAATCAATCCAGGAAGTTTGGACTGCACCATTCATCATGTTGACGTTCACATACAATGGATGGTCACCATGACCTTTGTTACAGTGTGGTCTCCTATGAAATAATTTAAAATAATTTAAGGTCTAACTCTAAGGCTGTGTTTCACACAAGACATTGAAATTACATAAAAGCAATGAAATTTCAACCATCACTCCAAGATAATTAACTGGTTTCAATGCAACTTGTTGAAGTAAAACTCATTAAGTTACAGTGATTGACTTTGACATCATAATAATACATTTTATAAAAATTACATGGGAAAGCTTACATTGGAACAAATGTAAATGCATAATCTTGGAAATCAGGGATCATACTGCTAGTATCAGAATTTGTTATCCACAATTAAACCTCAAATACAGGAGAGCATATGTAAACTACCTTCATCTAGGGCCATCAATAAGCAGCTGTCAAATTTAGAAACACAAGAGTGTTGCAAGTCCTCGATTTTTCTGAGATCATGTTTTCATTTCAATTGATAACATTTTGGAGGTTGAGACATTAGAATATCAAGTTTCTGTAATGTACTACATATTGCTGTTTTTGCATTAATTATCAGTTCCTATACTTACTATGCACATGTACATAATATGATACATCTTTTGAATCACATATTTAACCTTTTTGGTAAAGTGTATCCAAAGTACACGTGAACATTTGGAATTGGTCTGCCAATGTTTGCCTTGCATTTAGGAAAGTCCTAAGCCAACAAATTGCTAATGGGCCACTCAATCATTATTTAAAGCTTATTTGACAATAAATAAAATAAAATAAAACTTAGTTTTGATCCACCCGACTCAAATAATAGAAATGGTAAGATTTCATGTACCTCCCTCTAGTAAGACTTTTAGAAATACGTACTTAGATTTACTAATTGATACATGCATTTTTTTTTAAATTTCAGGTTGCAATGCTTGACTTGGGAGAGTCTTGATTCCAAGAAAATGTGAGTTATGTTTTGTTAGAGCTCTGCATCTAAACAACAAACATTCACTGTCTGGCGACTTGAAACTAAAATGCTCTTTGCAGAGCCACAAACTCTGCTTTACCTTTCCATGACAACCCATAAAGTAAAACAATGTAAAATCTAGAGTAACTACGAGTTTACCAAAGATGATATCAAACTTTCATAACTGCCTACATAAGACCGTGATAGGCAGGTTCAACCCCTCATTGCCAAGAAGCAGAGGTGGATTAGGGGGAGGAGGGGGGGAGGGTGACCACCCCCATTATTCTTCATGAAATATGAAAAAAAATAAAGGTCCTAAGATATTTCAGACCCCAGGAGAGTAGCAATCCCCCCCCTCCCCCAAATAACAACCGTAATCTGCCACTACCAAGAGCATAAACATAACATCCGAAAGACCCCAAACCATACCACCTCTAAAAGGCGAAGGGGAGAGGCCTCGGCATGAGAGGACACGCTGCTCTGCACAAAGATTTTATCCACAAGTTGTAATTTGCTGTGGCCAGGGTGCACTTAGAAGTAGAAACTCTGATTGACTTTAGTTGGGCTGTGTAGCCCTGTCACTCAATGATTCATTCATCTCGAATGGAACTTCACAGAACCCAAAATGCTGGAGGAACAGCAGAATATCTGTCCATCTGCTAGCAAAGAATGCAATAGCAAGGAGTTCTCATGATAATGATAACCAAGTTACCAACTAGACAAAATTTCATTTTTTGATATTCTACACTTGGGATAGAGGATATTTTTAGTCACAATAACTAGCCAGAAGTTTTTACTAGTTGAGGAGAAATGAAGCAGTAGCTGGGCAGACAAAAAGATACTGTGCAGAAGCATAATTTTTTGGCAATAGCTAATAAAACTTTTTATAAATTAGCCGAGAGGACAGAAAAACTAGCTGGGAGAGTACCAAAATTCTTAATCTTGGAGAGATCACTGGATCATTATTCTGTTGACCACCAACGACAAATGCAAAATGGTATTGTAGAGGCAATACAATCAAGAATGTGATATCATGTAATGAGTTTCCTCAATACCATCACTATCAGTATGGCCACAGATGATTAATAAATACTGATTTTTTTATTTTTTGGCCAGAAAATGACAGAGATTATCAGAAGAGGGATTAACAAATATTGATATATTTTGGTATTGAAACTTGGCATTAACCCCATTCCAACGGCAGAATTTAAACATATTGCTTAGGGATGAGTCGATTCCACTTTTTTTAATTTCGATTCCGATTCTTTCAAATCGATTCCCGATTCAGATTCCATCGATTCTTATTCCTAATAACAGGTGGGATATTGATACACCAGTAGCATACAACTATTATTTCAATTCAAGTACTGGCAGGAATAAAATAACAAAGACAATTAAGTCGCTCAAAAAGTGTATTTAATGACAAATAGCAAATATATCCTCAGCTTATAGTCTAAATAGTAAAATACAGTAAAACCTTGATTTTACGCAGTTGGAGGGACCAAAATAAGGGCACAGTGTCAAATCAAAGCGTGTAAAATCAAGACTTTATGAAGAGGTGACAGCAATGCAAGGTATCTAGTTACTTAGGATGTCTCTTACATTTTATTTTTGATAAACATTGTCATATACAGCGGACTCTCGTTAGGACGTTCCTTAACCCTTAAGTAGGCACGTGGGGTCTTTAAAGACCCCATGGGTGTAGCAAACGCAATATTTTATAACAAAAATTGCTTTCGAAGTTGACCTTTTCAGGAAGAACTAATAGGAAAAAATTAAAGGTACGTAAGTCGAATTATCCAACATTCAGTATCTATCCTAAAATATAGCAATGTAAAATAAACAAATTTGGCAAAGTTATAAACAATTCCGCATGGGGTATTAAAAGACCCCACACGCCCACTTATGTCACAAAGTGAGGTGCACCTACTTAAGGGTTAATAGCACGTTTTCCTCATTTGGGTGTTCATTTCCTCAGGTCCACATCACAGTGCATGTAAATAACTATGGTTAGCACATTTTGGTTACCTCTTTAGCACATTTGGAGGAGGACCAAACCAAATTTGTCCTAGGGAAACAACCGCCTTGTAGGTTAATCAGACGATGGATAAATCTCAAGAGGTTTACTCCTCGCATTAAAAAAGATCATTATCGCTTAAAATACTATTTTGATAGTCATATTATGGTTCAAAAAATTGTTTATGAAGTAAGAAAAAAGCAATCTCAAACATTAGAATCACCTATTCAATGATTGGCAAGGTCCCCACAAGCAGCACATTTTATTGCGATATTCGTTTGTTTAATCGCTGTCACGGCTGTCGCCGTTGTTGCCTATGGAATCAAAACTGCGTGAGAAACAGCACATGTAATCATCATCTATGTCATCATCAAAAACTACAGCCCGAATAACATTTTTAATGCCAATGAGACTGGTTTATTTTTCAATTAGTTTCCTGATAAAACACTTGCATTTAGTGGAGATAAGTGCCATGGAGGTAAAATGAGTAAGGAGAGGCTGACTGTCCTATGTTACAATGAAATTGGTACGGAAAAACTGATTCCGTAAGTGATCGGGAAATATAAATGTCCCAGATGCTTCAAACATGTTCAAACATTACCTTGGACGTATGATTGCAACTCTAATGCCTGCATGACCACCACAATTTTCGAAAAGTTCCTGCGAGCACTGGATACAAAGATGGGTGGATGAAACCATAAAATTTTGTTGCTTTTTGATAACTGCGCAGCACATCCAAGACACTGGATTTTTAAGAAATGTTAAAGTGGTGTTTTTTCCTCCAAATTGCACGAGTGTTCTTCAGCCCCTCGATCAAGGCATCATACGATGTATGAAGCATACGTACAGGAAACTACTTGTCAACGACCAGCCTTCTCGAGTCAGTAAGAAAAGTAAATATTCTGAAAGCGATGCATTTTGTGAAGCATGCCTGTGACTCCGTCGAAGCCAGGAGCATAAGAAATAGTTTTCCGACCTCTGGATTTCATTGCAGCACAAATGAGGACAATTCTGCGGTGCTGAGTAACGAGGCATCACATGAGCACACCCTTGAGGGCTGGGATCAGCTGTTTGGAGGTGAGGGTATGACCTTCGACGAGTGCGTCGCCTGTGACGCCGATATCAAAGTCTGCAGGTTGGTTGTTGGAACTTGTGACTACTAAAAATGAAGCTTTATTTATGGAGATAATTACGTAACAAATGAATAATAACTATTCGAAGCATAATCTTTCATCTTCCTAAATATAATTGAAAAAGTCGGTGAATCTCATTATCGCATTTTTTATCAGTAGATTAATAGATAGATGACGTCTATGAACAGAAAGGAAGAAGACGACACCGGGAAAGATGAAGCAGAGCCCAAATATTTGCAAAAACAGTGGAAGTGATGGCGAGAGTTCATCAGCAGTCATGAAGTCGATGAAAGAGTGATGAATACTTAAATAAAAATGGACTGTACTATTAAAGAATTAGGGCTCAAAATGGCAAAAAAACAAAGCACCTTGGACAGATTCTTCCAGCCCCCATAAGTTTATATGTATTTCCATTAAATTATGTATTTTTGTTTGCAATATTCGTGGAGAACACGCAGGAAATTCCATTTTTGTTTTGTTACAAACAATCAAGTGTACACCATTACACATGGGAAAGACAATGATTTTGGGCCGGGAGCTCAATTTGTTCATGTTTTCAAGGAGTTCTGACAATCCTTATAGTACAATAATATTTGTTCATGAAATTAAAATGTTCATCATGGTAAACACAAACATAGCATTTTCAGTGCAATCATTGTAATTTACTACAAGCAATATAAACATAAAGTGCTATTAAGTGAGAAGTGGGTATTCCTGCCACAGACTCATCTGTCCTCTGACCTAACTATTTCATTGGAAGTGCGAAGAGAAAAATATCGCTAGGTGGCTTCGCTAACTTTGCCGCTGAACTTTGAGAAAGCAGCATCTGTAAACTAAACGTGCTGTTTGGTTATTAATAATTACGACAATTGACGACGTCATTAATAAGTGAGTACACATCAGCGTTAGGTATCGTATTTTCTTGGGAGGTGGAATAGGTGGAAAATAAACTAGGTATAATCGCAATAAATGATCTCCAGCTATCTACACTATGAGCTAAAATGAGCGGCAGGATAACATTCACCTGCAAGTTATGCAACCAACCAGTACGTATTTGACTTTCCATGGAATGCCTACCCTGTTTTGCACGTTTTCCTGGTTACCACGTTCAGAATCCCAGGTCCCTTCAAGAATGTGCTAACGAGAGACCGCTGTATATTATTTTAAGCTTTGAATAAGGAATATTCAAACAGAATTTTTTAATATTTATGAAATCACTCATTTGTGGTTTGACATATGTTTGACAACTGAAAATCACCACAAACACAACAATCGCAGGTGTGATTATCAAAGTTTTTATTGTCTAGTGCACATCACTCCTGCTTTTGATCCATTTTGAAGTGCACTGGATCTGAAACAATTGGAGAGGAAGTACGCTATTGTGTTGTTAAGTGAGCAGTGCACTAGAGCAAATGGAAAAACTCCTATCACTGCATTCTTCATCTCCTTCTTTATCTTCAACATTTTGCATGATTCCGTCAACAATATCCTCGTCATTCATGCCATGGAATCCAGATTCTAATTTGCCACACTTGTAGCATTCACTTAGGCTCTCAGAATGACCATCTTCAAAATCTTTCATTTTGTGCAATAGTAGAGAAAAATTAGTATTCCAAGTATTTCATAATCCCTCAATAAAAAATCACAGAAGTTCTCTTCGAGATTGGGAAGAATTTTTTTCCATGACTGAACTAGGTTTGCAGGCTTCACAGATGCCCATGCATGAGAGACACTTTCTATTGCATCAAGGGGTACAAAAACTCCTCCTTTCCATGCACCACTAGTGATTATAAAAGAAACAGCAAGACACTGACTTAAGACATTGTTAACACACAAATCACCTTTATCCTCTCCCCCTCCTTTTCCCCATTATCCCCTTTCCATTGCTGGTGTCCTAACAACTCCTGCCACACACCTCTGTGGCAGCTCACAGGGTAGTATATAGATGCAGACAAGTGACAGTTCTATTCTCCAAAATTGCTGTACACTTTGATCCCCCCAAGCTAGAGTCTCTAAAAGATCATCTCAGTTTAAAAGCCGTGATCACACCTTGATCCATAGGCTGGATAGTTAAAGTAACATCTGCAGCCAAAAATTTGGTTGTAATGAGGTTGGGACAGAAAGCCTTAATTTTCTACCAGCTGCATTCCCACGGCATGGCACTGTGATTCTCACTTTGGAAGATTTATGTCCAGGAGCAGAACTTAATTTGCAAAGTGCCAAAGTTATTTCTGTTGGAAAGTATTTTCAGAACAAACCTGTCACATCAAATTAAATATCTGAGCACATGCCAAATTTTCTTCCTAAACATACGTTTCAAAAACCAACTCAAAGGCATCCTCTGATGATACATTGCCACCTAAATGCTACTGCTATTTCATGAATACTACAACACTGTTTAATCGTAAAACAGCCTGAAGAAGTTTTAAAATAACCTTGAAGTTGCAGCGCACTTCATCTGCTTTTTAAAAAATTATATCCCAAACTATATGTATTCCAAAATCATACTCCTTTCCCTATCTATGCAGAGAACTTCCTTTTTCATTCCAATGCAAGCTTTTTAGCAATAGAAAGCACAATTTTCTTCCATGAATGAGGGTGGAATTACACAAGTAACAACAATAACACACGGTGGTTGCAAGCAGAACGTATAGTCTACCAAACGAATCATTTAGTGATAGAGCCAAGGAAAAACAAATGACTAGCAAAGGAAAAATATAGACTTAAGGATAGCTGATATTGATTCATATTTGTCATTAGATATGGATAAAAATAAAGCTGCATAGGTAATTAGCAACTTTTTTGTGCATAACAAAACTTAAGTTCTTTGCATTACCTATGTACCTAAATAAGATAAAATATGTATACACTTTGGTTTAATTTTATTGATATTACACCAAATTATACATTTTGATAATACTATTCATATTTCAAATCATATGAAAAGGCAGAGATGGATTTTTCATGAATTTTGCATCTTCCATCATGTAATTCACACTGCCCTTATTGCTCCTGAAAAAGTATGCTTATTAAATGCACCACATTTCATATAAGTGTCACTTTCAGGCCCACATTCCACAAATGTAAAATCTCTAAGGGAAGAATCTAACGTGGGTAATGACATACAATAAATATCAAACTGTGTGTGCTCTCTTCCTCAACGCTCTTTCCTGCTCATTCCTGTGCAATGGCAATCATAAGACACTTATAAAAAACTACTGGAACAATTTTTAGTAGTGATATGTCTAATTCAAAATTTATCGAATCTGAATCCCAACTCAGAATCACTTTCTTTTATCAAATCCCGAATACGAATCCTGCTTTCATCAAATTATGAATCCCAGTTCCTTTTCATTACCAATACATGTACGTATGAATAAAACATATGATGATACATTTTTAACTTTGTCTTAAAATTATTGATCAATATTAAATATAATATAGCTGCTAGCAAAGAAAATTGTCTTTATCAACGGCAAATTTCTGTGAAAAGTAATACCTAATTTCACTATTGGGTGATTGTACAAAAATAACTTTACAATAGTACTCCTGGCCCAACTGGTTTCGATTCTCACAATTTTTGGCACAAATGAATATTAAAATATTAGCCCTTAATATTCATAAAAGTACATGAAAGGGTGATTTGAATACATATCTGAATTTAGTGCAAAATGGCACCATGCAGTTTAAAACTGCGACTCCAGTACATGTCAATCTAAAGGCAGGATTTAGACTGTAAAGATGTGATAAGGAGATAATTTGAATTAATTTTGCCCTTTTTTTCACAGTTAATCCATTTTTAGAAACAAATTACTTTTTAATTAATGCTTAGAAATAACCACGCTTAATTTTACTTAACAGTCATGACACAGAACTCTGCTTAAAATACAGCCTCATATTTGTGGTGCAAAATCACGGCACAATGGAGCAATAAAAATGCTTAGGTAAAATGTCACAACTTCTGCGGCCTGAAAAAAGCAATGTTTTTTTGTTCTAGGTTAGGTGTATATTTTCCTACAGATCAAAACTTCGTTTTTCAAAGACAAAAAGCAAAATGTCTTTCAAAAAGGCCTTTCAATCGAACACATAATAAAAACGGCAGGCATTATGAACTGTGGGACATGCATCGGCTTCGAAAATGACGCATTAGGAGGTTATGAAGGTGGTCTGAGCATGAGCGGTGCGCTGAATTTTATATTTAACTTTCTGTGATTAAAAACCAGAAAATCTTCGCTTATGCACATATTTATGACGAAATGAATTTTCACACAAATTATCAACACTTTTGTAGTAAAATGATGTAGAGGTGCTAACATTCTCAGGTGAGATTTTACCACGATTATAGTGTTTTGTGACGTAGCACATATAACACCTGCATAACCAGGTTTCGAATCTTTTTGGGAAGGATTTGATCAAATCTCATATCAATGGATTTTATGCGATTCAATTGAATCCTTGAATCCTGACCACATCACTAATTTTTAGACACCTTGTTTTATTTTTCAACACAATTCTCTCAGTTAAATGCACATTTCCACTTTCTCTTTGCACTATTTTAAATGCAAACCCTGTGCACAGAGTGAAAATGTCCTACATTCTGCATATTAGTCAAAAGAATTCTCATTTTTTGACCACTTTGTGGATAGCCCTCCATTCCACTATGTAACTCTTTCCTCACATATTATTTTCCACCTGCGTAACAGACATAAGTAGCAATTACAAAATAATAACATGATTTAATGATTTTTCCAATAAATAATGACTGAAACACATATTCGTCATCCATTATTAGAATAAACCTATAAATATTTATCAGCCAATGTTCCCGGCTAAGACCGTCACTAAAATACTCATTGCTTTTCTGGCATTTCATGCAATGGTCCACAATATCATAAGGATCATCCAGCATTTCATTGGTCAATCATCTTTTAAGGTACCGTCATTCCACCTTCATTCGAACAGGGGGTGTGGAGTCAGACACTGAGCAGAGCTGTCATAAAAATGTTGTGAAATCATTGCAGTTCGTGCCACATAAACCAGTTGCATACTATCCCGTAGCTGTATCCCGAAATGTAATGATTTCAAAACATTTTTATGACAGCTCTGCTCAGTGTCTGACTCCACACCCCCAGTCCGACTTAAGAATGAATGACGGTATGAGGTAAATATCATGCACCCTCTATTAAAGTAACTTAGCAATTGTGCTTGTTTGATTTGAGATACATGGATGCCACACTAATGGTTAATAACAGGGGATGGTGAGAAAAAAATGCATAACTATAGTGAAGAGACGTCTATAAACAAAATAGTGAAAAGTATCTTTTAAATGGTAAGGCATGATACCAATTTTTCAGAAAAATATTGACAAACAAGAAAATGCACCTAATGAGGTTATGTACATTTATAGTATTCTGCAATACGATGATTATCAATTTCTCACAAATGGGTCGAAACACTAATTCGCATCAGATGAAGTTCGTAAGCCAGTAAAGAAACCTTTTTTTCCATCTTAAGTCTCTATTTACATCTATCCAACATTGAAAATAATCGCATACTAACTGGTGAAGTCATAGTGGATTGTGAGTGTGTTCACCTGTGCTTCGGAAGTGTTGTCCGACATAAGTAAACTTTGAGTTACGTAGAATGCTGTGGAATTCTTCACTTACACAAATCCGAAACTGTCTGTACCACTGATACTTCCCAGGGTCATAATATGTATGTATATTATATCAACAATTAGGAACATTGAAGAGGCTAAACACTTCAATTTTTAATATTAATCAGAGATGGGACAAATAGTAGCTTTCTCAAATTCGAATATATGTATTAATAATAACTCGAATATTCAGATACCTCAAATATTCAAATACTAGAATTGCTAAAAATTTATTAAATATTACTCTGCTAAGATATTTGTTATGCTTTAGTACTCCTACATACTTACTCCTACTTACTTACTTACTACTTCTTAGCAGTTTAACTCTATTATATTAAAATTTCCATTTATAATCAAATCAATAAAATACATCAAGAACAGAGTGTCCTCACTGCGCACTTGATGTAATTAGTTCATCAACTTGCTGAACATCGTGCATGGGTGCCACCCACACTACATTATGGCATATGGTGTGATATTTGAGGTATTCAAATTATCCTTTTAGTATAATAATTCGAGATCTTGCATCACGAATAATTTCTATTATTCGAGGTATTCAAGTATTCGCAGATAGTATTCGACCATCTCTAATATTAATAAGACAAAGATTTCTAACATTTTTATTCATCAGTATGATAGTCGACATGGATTCATGAAGGTTTAAAGGGAAAATTTGATGTAGACAAATTCACTGCATCATGTGATGCTATTTTTAGGTATCGGGTAAAGAAAAAAATTAATTTGGGATATTCTCAGTGTCATAAATTTAACTGATTCAGTGATGTAGCAATTACATGTTTTTCATGATTGTCATAAAACCATTTTGCCAAAATCTAACTAAGAGCAGCCAATATCTCTTATCAGGATAAATTTATTACAGCCATATCATTTTCATCAAAATAATTCAATCAAATGCAAAAATGAAAGACGACCTTCATCTCTCAAGTTCCCCAAAACAGTTTTGGATAGCGCAATAGTGCTGCCACCTCCAAATCCCTTAAAACGTTCACTATGGCACGACGTGATATCACATCATTGTGTACTATACGCTGGGACTGATGACATGATATCAAGTCATCAGCCCCAGCTATTGAAGCTAGGAAAATGAAGGCAGTAAAGCAGTTCATTGCAGTGGTGGTGGTATGTAATTTTCAAGGATTCCAATGTCAGATCCCGATATACTCCAGCAGAGCAGCAAGAGGATAAGTTCACTCCCCCATGGACTACATTACTCTCCTATTGAAACAGTTTTTCAGACAGGAATTTCTGTTTATTCATACTACCCTCCTCAATACCCTCAATACACAACAAATGTTAAGATGCTATCCGTGGTGACCAAATGTATGCTTAATTCTCAAATGTTGACGAATGGAAAGATGTGTCGATGACATATTCCAAAAGTGCTTACTTTTTTTTCCTGTAATGAGACTTCCAACATTTTTTACCATATAATTGTATATCGAATATGGCTAACAATTTAAACTGTGAGTGCAGTGCCAGAGATAATAGTATTTGCTGATAAACACAAAGCAAAAGAATACAGAAGAAGATTATTATGTATGGTATATGTAACCCACATTACGTGGCAATACCCAGTCTCAGATGACGTGATATCATGTCAAAATTAAAATGCATGTTATTAATATATTAAAGCTTTTAAGATTTCAACATTTTTCTTAACTTATTTGGCATTGATACTAACGTCCTGCATAAAAAAAGAAGTCCAGGGGTAAAATTATGTGAATCGTACAGGCAGCGTTGAGAGGGTTAATAAAGCACTTGCATTACACATTGTAGACCTGTCCAGATTAGTGAGGGCTGACTGATTGTAAGGGTGGCCGAGGGCCTTCTGGAGCCCTCCAGGCACTCAGACAGGGGACAAGAGCACCACGGTAGAGGTATGAAGGAGGGGCCACCCCCAACCATACCGGTACAGGTATGGAAGGAACTACCTCCCTCCAACCTTTCCGGTCTGGTTATATCTCCCTCTGGCCCCCCGGTATAGGTCTGGAGGGAATGTGGTTTCTCCATCCACCCAGATAGGGGTATGGAGGAGGGTCACCCATCCAACCCCCATCCGGGCCCAACACAGCTTAACTTCCGTGGTCTGATGGGAACCGGTGTTTCAACGTGGCTAGGCCCTTACCCTTAGTAAGGGTTAACAGTACTGTCAAAATATTCATTTCAAACACAGGACACAGATAATTAGAAATTAATATATTTTCAAATAACATCAATCCAAGTATAGAACATGCAAAAGAAGAACTTTTAGGGTCATATTAAAATGAATACAATTGTCTTTTGTAAATATTGAAATTAATGCAATTAATTAAATTATCTGTCGTTAATTAGGAATATTTAATGAGGCCAACTTTTTTTCAGTACGATAGAACTAATTTACAAGTAAATATTTCCCCTTATATCATAAGCATGGTGCGAACATTTTTTTGTAAGGGATGTACTGAGAACCAACCAGCTGCTTTCTTTCAGTATAGGATAACATAGACCAATAGCACTTTTCAAATAACTGATAGAAATTATGACCGTAATATAATGAAACTTTTTCTGAATAAACCTAGAATGGCTGAAATAGGACATGGCTAAAACTTAAACTCAGTACCCCAATATCATAAGAGATGCTAGAATTTTTAGCAAGGAAAAACAATGAAGAGCATTGCTTCTTTTAACTTACCATCTATCTAAGCCTCCAATTCTAGCAGCACCAATATATAAAAAGAGTGATTACATTGACATGCTGAGAGATGATAATTACCTTAAAAGACTAATATGTGTAGTTCAAAAGGCATTTTTGAGTTAAAGAGAAGAATAGATGTAGGCTTGAAAGAAAATGAATTTAGATGTAAAATTAGTAACTTCTACGTTCTGAATAAACAATATGTAGATCAAGCTTGCACTGTTGAGTTATGCACATATACTGGAGGTTTTCATGTGATGTAATTACATTGATACATGGTTCAACAAAATCCACACCCATGCATTTTTTTAATAGTTAATGTAAACTTCCAATCATAGAATGTATTTTTATAAAAAAAAAATTGGTCAAAAGAGTTGGGTGCATATTACACATGGTTACACATATGTAGTACAAATGATCTCATTTTTATATGAGCCATTTACAACATTTAACATATAAAACATAAGACATAGTGTATTCTGCTTTTCATGCAGTTACTTTAGACCAGTGTTTCTCAACCTTTTTGGCACCAAGGCACACTTGAGGTGTTTGGAAATACAGACTGAACACCAATGAACAAAGAAAAGTTAAAATACAAATACAAATAAAGTATAAACAAAACCAATAAACAAAACTTATAGTTTTAAAACAAAAATAAAAAATTGAAAAGTATCTATTAGTTTTAAAATTTAATTTATTATTATTGATCTTTATTTTATTGCTCATATTTTATGAGCGTTGCGGCACACTTGGCAGAGGCTTGCGGCACACCAGTGTGTTGCGGCACAAAGGTTGAGAATCACTGCTTTAGACAAACCATATATCTTTGAGTATAATTAGATTCCTTCATATATCGAAGTCTTCTTTCCAGCCAAGAATATTGACTAAAATTTGTGACTTGAGCAAAAATTGATACAAAAAAATGGGCTTAATCTCTTAGATTCTGCATCAAACTTTGAACATTAAACAGCTATATTGATGTTATGCCAATTTTGGCATACTCTACACCTCCAAGACTCGGAATCCTCAGAGACTCAGAACCGCAAGAGACTGTCGCGGTCTCGCAAAGTGCCAGAGAATAAATGAGACAAGTGCCGCGTCCTTGCTCATGTCATCGTGGTTGCTGCGATTACTGGACTTTTATACGGTCTGCCCTAAAGCTGCCATCTTTTCCACCCTTTCAAGTCGAGTTGTGAACCTTCCCACCAATCCACCGTTCGACTGCACCTCCCTTAGTCTCCCCACTCCTCCACTGGACAGCTGTTTCTCCTCCAAGGCTGGCCAAATGTGCCACGAGGAGGCAAGCTCTTTCCTTCTGGGCAGCAAGAAGAACACATGGTGAAGATTTTACTGAGGTGGCTATCTATACCAAGAATTCATGGTACCTAGTGTACGGATTTACTTGATTTGTAATATGTCTTTGAAATATAATTGTTCTTGGTGGAAGTCAAACCCATTTGAAGGCTGATGTTAATTCATTTTGTTTCGACTCCATCTACCTTCCTCTGTCAATTCAATCACGATGATGAATTCCCATTGAGTTTCACCGCAATGTCTACAGCATTTCTAGCCGCAACTGCCAGCATTGTTGTGTGATGAGACAGTTATGCCATCACCTTGAATAATACATTCATCATGTTCCTCACCATGACTTGCTTTTCCTATTGCACTCGCAGTGTTTGATGATGATTACCCCAAATGATTTTTATCCATGTGGAATTTTGGCAATGAAATACAAATGACACCTGACCTGCAATTGGGAGATCCAGGTTCGAATCCTGGTCAAGTAAAATGATTTTTTCATGGCGAATTTCACCGTCTTTCGTGTATAACTTCACACTCGTGCACGGGACTGCGTACCACATCATTTGTGCAAACGCAATGATTGGAAATTTACAAAAAATGAGGTAAATTTCATTTCTATGAGCAGGAGGCCTAGGTAGGCAAAAGGACTGTGTTTCGATCCCTGATCCAGGTGGATCTGTGGCTTTCTTGTGGTAATTTCTACACATTGTTCCTCCATTTCAAGTAATTTGTGTCCTCACACTTTAATGACCAGCTTTGCTTTCTTTGTCAAAGAAAATCTCATTACTTCTGCTTTCTTATGATTAATCTTCATTCTGTATTTCCCGCTTTGACTTTCTAATAAATCTACTTAAGCTTGCAATGCCTCCAATGATCAATTAACCAACACCTGGTCATCAGCAAATGTAACAGACTTTATCAGCTGGGCTATTTTTATTCCCACATCTAGCTCTTCCCATGCCTCTCTTAACATTTCCTTGGCATAATGTTACAAAGCTAAGCTATAACTGCCCACCCTGATTCTCCATCAACAACTCTCACTTATGCTATCTGGGCCATACACAAGTTTATATACTACAAATTATATACGAATGAGTTTTTGGTACTAGGGAGTACAGTAAAACCCCACTTTTACGTCCCCGGAATTTACGTTTTCCAGTGATTTACAACATTTTCTCCCGGTCCCAAAAATATTTGCATCATTACAATGTATTTTCATCCCGCTATTTACACTTTCAAATCCCGCCATTTACGATATTTGAAGGCAAGAAAGATGGCGGCTGGCGCACTTCAACTGGCGACCCTTCGAGCGTGATTAATGTTAAATATGGATAAAATACATGCTTAAAGATGATACATGAATGCTGATTTATTTGGTTTCCTTTAAAAAGACAATTATTCGTTTGATGGTAGCACATCACATCGATAGCATTGCTGAAAAGTATTTATGCCGGATATTGTAACGCTTGCAATCGGGATTCTCGTACTAAGGAGCCATACCAGGGATTAGAATTCTCTTCCCTGGCCGTACTAGATTTTTAAACAGCACATTTAAATTTGTAGCGGATGCCATAAATATATTTAATTAGATGTTACTTGGCCAACTACCGCTGTCATTGTGGCGAAAAGTTAAAACGTATGTTAACCCTTGTTCTCATGCTTGGCAGCGATCTTTTTCTTATTTCTCGTAACTCACGCACTAATGCCATTCATCTTGTGTTTTTAGTTACTTCACCTTTAGTTTTATTTAATGAGCAATTACTTACGGCAATTGTGAGGAAACGTATTTTAAAATGGCAAACAAGCGTGCGAGATAATCGTTATCATTTGAAGAAAAAATCAACATTTTGCAAAGAGAATTGACTCTAATATGGGCACTTGCGTGTCCCTGACCGAAGAACTTGATATACCAGGTTCAACGTGGAACACAACCGTAAAAACCCGTAAATGTATAGAGAAAAGTGCTAAGGAATGCGGCCGTATTGGAAAAAGGTGTAAATTCATTAAATACTCCAAGTATGATGAACTTGAAGAAATATTGAAGACATTGTTTCCATCTTCCCCCGAAATAATAAATTTTTAATGTGGACGAAACGGGTCTTTTCTTCAATAATGCCACACACTTAGACCCTATAGACTTCAAAGGGGACCCTTGTCATGGGGCCAAGCTCAGCAAAGGTCACCTTACTGTTTTATTAGGAGCTAATCCAGATGGCAGTGTGAGACTGAAGCCCTTTGTTTTTGAAAAGTCCAAAAATCCACGTTACTTTAAAAACATTAAGAAAGACCTTTGGCTACAACCTATGCAGCTAACACAAAGGCATGGATGACATAGACTATTGTTGAAGAAAAAATTTATGCCTTTGATGCAAAGATACATATATGTAGGTAGACACCACCTCAAATCAAGTTAAGTTAAAATATGAGAATACTTATATTTTTTGTTAACTTTTGTTTATTCATTTATTTATGTCTATTTGGTGACCCATCAAATATTAAACATCACCTGTTAATTTATATAAAATTATTTAACATTAGGCTATCATTTTGCTTCTATTTCCTACAAATTATGATTTCCCTTGATTTACATTTTCCCGCGATTTACACTTTTTTCCTTCATCCCCGTCAAAAGTGTAAAAGAGAGGTTTAACTGTATATAAATTGCACAAGGTTACTAAAATTTAATTTAATTTTTTAAAATTTTAGCAATTTGTTAATATCTAATAATAAGCATGGAAAAAGTAATTTTAGGGGCATTACAACTTGTTGCAATGAGAAATATTAAGCACAAAACCACAAATCATATTTCCCCATCATAATATATATTCATTCTTATTCAACAGATCATGCATCAAATGCATTGTAACTTGAAACCAATTCAAAGAGAGGGTCAAATATGCATGAGAAACTTAGGATCAGTGGACCTCAGTTCAAGGACTGACAAAGAGGACATGGTTTGGGAAATCCATCAACGCAGCCCATTAAATGCATTTGTGAAAATATATAAAAATGATGTACACCTATGGAATGAAATTCACCATGAAAAATCATTAGACTTGACTGCCATTCAAACTAGTGATGGGTCGAACCCAAAATTTATTAAATCCGAATTCCAAATCTCTTTTTTTTTATCGAATCCCACACATCGAATCTCGAATCCAAATCCTTATTTCAGAAAACCATGAATCCCAGTTACTTTTTTGAACCACTAAGTTGTTCCACACTTCTGCTCCCTCAAATTCAATATTTATTCATTAGCTAAGAAATGAAAACAAATTTGAGCAGCTGTTTCAGTTTTACTTAATATTTATTAGTTCTTCAACAAAGTGCAATGTAATCATAAGTTATAAATTTTTCCTCAATAAATGCAACATTCTCACTCTTTTGGGATCTAATCTGTTCCTTTTTTTGTTTCCCAATTTCCAGCAGTACTAAATGCTCTTCAGGAAAATACAGTTGCAGTTCTTGCACTTTGAGTTTCTTAGCCTCTTGAGAATCTTTATTGCTTCTAAACATTTTGTCTTTAAAATGAGGGGCCAATACTGTTGCAACAGCATAAAAGCTGTTCTTTTTTAAGTCAGCGAATCTGAGATTCATCTCATTAATAATAACATTTTTCATCCCTTGCAATCCAGATCCTACATTACCTGGTTCTTCCACAAATTTTAAAATACTATTTATTAAAGGAATTACTTCTGATATTATGGTGTTAGAGTAACAGTATAGCCTGATAAAAGGGCTTCAAAATATGTTGAACATTTTGCAAGTAAGTCCACTCAATACTGCTAAGTTCGTCTGGTTAATTATTCTCCCCATTAACCATAAATAGAGCTGGTTTCTGTTCCAGAAGACGAGTATAACGATCAATTCTTGCATATCAAAGTCAAAAACAACTTCACATAGCTCCTTCAACTTTTACTAATAATTACGAATGTTTTACCTGGGATCTGCATCACTTGGAAAATTTAAATCACTGTCTTGATTACTGGAACCGCTTGGTAGAGTATCAATGGTATAAGATGCAGGATTTTCATCTTCCTGTTTATCTTCTTGTGCTAATTTGCGGGCTTTTGCTGCTGCACGGGCAGATAATGGATGTTCCTTTATGTGCTTCTGCAATGCACCAGTGGCTTTGGAAACACAACCACGGGACATAGCGCAGCCACAAACATCACAAATTGTGAATTATCATCAGAATTTTTTTACCGAGAAGTAATACCATATTTCATTGTGTTGCGACATTTTACAGTATAATTGTTCCCTTCGAGACTTCCCTATCGATGCTGTCGACTCTTCTGTCCGTTCTTTACTATCAAGTCGTATTTCACATCGTACACTTTGACCACATGTTCGGGACCACGATCGTGCATCAACAGGATTGAGTTGTGATCGTGGTATATAGTTGGTGCTTTTGATTTGCTGCTATAGCCAGCGATAGACGGCGATCGGTACACCGCAGTGCTTTTGATTTAGCTGAATTGCCATCTACCACCAGCTGCTGGTGGCTCTCTGCTCCAGAGTGTGTCTGCGATCGACGGCACCTGCATTCGGTAATCGGCTATCGCTGTACTCAAATGAAAAGCACTGAGTACAATCACGAATATAGAGATATATATAGCCATGAGTACAATTATCATCTACAAGTTTTTTGTCGTATTGTACAATTTTACAACGGAATGCTGGCAGATAAAAACTTTGGTTTTCGCAATTCAAATTAGTAAAAACTGGACTATTTCGTTAGTAACTTTAAACATACGTGGTTCCAACCATATTTAAGAGATAAATGCGTATATTCAATCACAATTAATTATTTTTGCCTGCGCATTATTTGGCCATGGGATGTGGGCCTATGCGAGCTAAAAAATTCTACAATCTGGGGTGATCCTTTTTTTTCATTCAGACCTTTCTCATGAGAATATTTTCTTTTATATATGTCGTAGTGAATTTCTGCGCAGATTATCAGCACTTATGACGGTAAAACGGCGTCATTCATGAGACTATTACGTTTCAAGATCGTTATCCTATAAGATATGCCAACCCGCAAAACAAGGATTCGAATTTATCGAATCTTTTTTGAAAGGATTCAATCGAATCTCGAATCCATGGATTCAATAGGATTCAATCTAATCCTCGAATCCTGACCTCATCACTAATTCCAACCCATATATCCCAAATACCGATCAGATGTGCAAGCCAGTTACACCATCAAGCCTTACATGTACTTGGCAAGTGGGGGATCCAGGTTTGAATTCCGGTTAAATCGATTGATTTCTTCATTGTGCATTTTGTCACTTATGTGTATATCTTTGAACTTGTGAACATGACTGCATGCCTAGTCATTCGTGAACTTCACAGTGACATAAAAGTGATTTTATATCGAAGAGCCTAATAGTATTGTAGATTAAGTGCTCTACATACACAAAAGGTAAAATTGCAAGAATGCAACAACACTAAAAAAAAGCATAAAGAGACACCGAAAGAGTGGATTTCGCAATGGATTCCTCAGGTTCGTACGCACTCAATAAAGGATGCATGAAGGCCAAAGCACAAAAAGATAAAAGCACCATAGTTTTATATCACGATGGAATTATGCAGAAAATGCAAAATACTGTCTACAGGAGCAGAACATAATATGAATTCAATCCTACATCATACATTTCTACTGATAGAAAGGCCGAATGTCTAAGAAACCTTTCTTTACTTAGGAGACTACTTTCACTCTTCAGATTTTATCATGGTGCATTATATCATGGCAATGCTAAACTCATACTTGCAAAGAGATTAACTACAAATATTCTTACCCTCTCCTCATGTACTGTTTTATGATATGGTAGGATTCATTAAACATCTGAAAATCATCATCTTCTCCAAACATGATGTAGGACTTCAACAGGTACTCATAAAATGAATCAAGTCCAGCTCCCAAGCCACTGAGTCGACCGGTCCACTTCCCTGACTGCACATCTATGACATTCCCTGCAAGTCAAAAAAAAAAGGAAGGCCAACTGTCACTATGAAAAACTCGATTGATTGTGGCATTAAATATTGAATTAAGGAATCTCTGTATTGTTGAGTTCCTTTCAAAATATAACAGGCCTTTAAGAACGTACTTCTATTGCAAACCAGAGGGACCAAGTGTACATAATTGGCACTGTTAGGCCCAAATACAAAACATAGGACAAACATTGAAAATAATTTTTAGCTATGTTCTCAGATGCCGATGCATAAACAAGAAAAATACAATTTGATGCTGGCCAACTGCAGAAATATTAAACCCCAAATAATCATCTAATTTAGTGACTCAACTATAAGTTTAGCATGTTCAACAAGAGTGACGTTCTGGAACGTTGGTGGTGGGGGTTATAGCCACGCGGCTGCCGTTCAGGAACGGTGGCTGGTTTTTAAAATGGATAGTATTTAACTGGTTCTGCTTGGGAAGAAATTCTTTCCACATCACACTCGCATTGAATGTGTTAAAGTAGGTTTTCATCTTCCCAAAAAAGCTAGAAATGTCTCCACATATACTTGAAGAAGATAAAAGGGTATACACAATAATATACATGAAAGTGTAATATGTATATGCTGAAAAACTGCAATGGAAGTTGCCTATTCTAATTACTTTTTACTCAGAAAAAATTTAACTCTGGAACAACTCTTGGAACACTACTTATTTTTATACCAAGAACAAATGCACACTTTGGCATGAGCATAGTAAAAGCAAAAGTTGCTGAGATGAAAATAGTTTTATGTTGCACATGTACTAAAAACATCCTGGACTTAACCTGGACTTAAAACATCCTCCATGAAATATCCATAAGTGATACTGAAACATTTCTGTGAAATCTGTTCTCTTATGGGCATTGAACCCCGAGTCTGGCTGAGGGAAAGCCAGTGCAAGAGCTGATACATCAATATAATGAGTGAAGGTATGAAAAACAAAACAGGGCTAACTTTCATAATGGATGGCATAGCACATGATTTGTTGCACGTGCCTTCAACAGCCTTCGTGATATGAAAAAACTTCCAAAATACGATTTAGGACTAGACCTTACCAAGAAGGCCAGTATTTTCGGCCCTCAAGTTCCACAATGCTTTGTTAGCTCTTCGGGCATAGCCTTCATAGACAGGGTCTCCAAGGAGGCGACTGAGGATCCCAAACTCGAGAACCAATGATCCTGCCCCAGCAGTGCAAGTTTCAGTGAATAACATTTTAGGTAGGCCCTTTTGAAGATTAACCTAGAAGAAATTTTGAACTATTATAAACAATAAAATGCACAAATAGAAGAAAGCAATGAAGATTTAAAGTTTACCAATAATGTAAGAGAAAATTAACAACATGAGACACACTTATCTCAAAACAATGCATTTCCAATGGAATGTAAATATCATTTTTCCTAAAATATAAATGAAATAATCACTACATTAATATCAACCAAAGGTGTGTCAGCAATTTGATAGTATGCCTATTCCATTTGTCAAAACAGTGGATATGCATTTTGTACATTCATTTGACCAT
Source organism: Pyrrhosoma nymphula (assembly GCA_963573305.1). Taxonomy (NCBI): domain Eukaryota; kingdom Metazoa; phylum Arthropoda; class Insecta; order Odonata; family Coenagrionidae; genus Pyrrhosoma; species Pyrrhosoma nymphula. Next base: position 75,351,789 of record OY754332.1, on the reverse strand, counting down.
GTTCTATGTCAATTTTAACCGACAGAACAATAAAGAATGCTATTATAACTACACAACATAGCAAGAATAAGTAAAGGGATAAAGATATCCATTTCCACAAAATCTGAAGCATTACACATCTCTTCTTACCGCCATTATTTGAAATGTTTTTTCAACCATGTACATTAGTAGTTTTAACACATTCTGGGTGACATAATGTGATAATAAATAATGAAGCTTTATCCTTTGCCAGACAAAATATGTCATCATTGGTACTACACTTAGGTCCTCCAACAATTGCAGAGTAGCTTTCTAGTGACCAGGAATACTACTCCATCACTCAGGATTCTAAGTATCAACATATTATTTTTCTAAGAGGCTCTAATATTCTTTTAAGATCCCAGAATTAACAAAATTCCATTTATACCTTCTCTGGCTCCATTATAGGAATACTTTTCATAAACCTGAAGTAGGGCAGTTTTAGTTTATTTCTGTGCATGCTTAAATTCAAAACTATTTTTTGTCTACTTAATTTTTTCCCAAATTCAGAGAAATGGAAATAATTCTCTTGTGGAAATTAATTTTTGAGTTCCTTCACAATAATTGAACTTGGTACAATTTATTTTCCAGGGGATTCTTTCTGTTAAAGATAAGCATTGAAATATTTAAATCTCATATTCCATCGAAGTAAAATTAGTTTTTTCCTATCGGTACTTTTAAAAATGCATAACAACTTTTGTAAGAATTAACTATTTTGAAATAATTTACATACATCTAAGAATTAAATTTGTAAATTCCAAAAAATTAATAAATCAATTTAATACTAAACGTTACCACCAATTTTAATACAGTAAAACCTCGATTTTACATTTCGTCATTTTGTCTACAAGTTGGACAGGGGGTGTGGAATCAGACACTGAGCAGAGCTGTCATAAAAATGTTGTGAAATTGTTACAGTTGGTGCCATGTAAACCCGTTGCATAGTATCTCGTCGCATACAATGTATGCTATGCAATACTATGCAACGGGTCAACGTGGCACAAACTGTAATGATTTCACAACATTTTTATGACAGCTCTGCTCATTGTCCAACACCACACCCCCTGTCAGACTTAAGACGAAATGACGGTACTCTAGATTTCACATAGTGACATTCTGGTCCAGCTGGGAAGCATATAATATTTCAATAGTAAACTCTTGATTTTAGTAGTTTCTCGATTTTACGTAGTTATTTGTATAAACACAGTCATACTTCGGTCCCTAAGGTCAAACTTTCCTCATTTTTATGTAGTTGTGCAATACTTTCAACTAATTTTGAGCAAAGCTATTGACTACGACACCCAACCCCAACATTTTAACACATATACATATATGTACTCTATTTTCATGCTAACACAGAGAAAATACGACACTAAATGCTCGGTCTTCCAAAATACATTTAACATTATTTCAGGAGTTATTACAATTATGTCATAATTCATGTCAGAATAATATGCCTAGCATTTGGAGACTGTTTCATTAGTTTTTTTCTGGTTTTACCATAGTTAGGGGCATGGTATTTAAAAGCCTTATATGGCAACGATATGACGTATGAGGTATGATATATCGCTCTTCAATATCACAGAAGCAATCAAAACAATATACCATATATGTCTTAATATACCCCTCATTTTTGGCCAAATATTGATAGTAAAAAGGGGGAAGAGGAGCTATATCCGAACACGTAAAGAGAAATCCACTCAGCAATTCCGTTGCTAATGGTCCAAAATAACGGAAAAAAATAAGTAGCAATACGATAATATAACTCATATCAATAATAAACGAACTATATTTTGGATAATTAATGAAAACCTTTTTATCATTTAATTAATTTTCTTCTTGTCGATGCTGTTATGGTGTTAGAGCCATATTGCAACTGGGTAAAGAGCTTATGCAACCCGCAATGCATGTGTACTGCAAATATTTTTCCACTCGAACTAAGGTACCCATTGAAAATACACCAGCAACTTAGCCCAAATATTCAATGATATTTCTAAATCTTTACAAACTATTTTTATTATCTCACTAATTTTCCATCATAACGATGTTTCTATAGATCTACAACGTCAAGGAAAAGTCCATACATGCGACCAACGATACAATTACGTCTTGAATATTTTCCCTAGCATTAGATCTGTGGATACAATGAAAAAAAACTGCCAATGTTCTTTTTGATTTAAATAAGATTAATTTGAAGGAAATTCATAGTGTGAGAGTAAATATGGGTAAAAATTAGGTATCCATTTCCGAAAATAGAGATGAAAACTTGGAGAGGGGGGTGAGGGAGAGGCTTATATACGGAGGATGGCTATATTCGAACAAATACTGCATATATTGTCCCTAGAACTGTTCATAACAATAATACCTGTAATCAATAATAATACTTAGGCAAAAGCTGGGAAGTACAGGCCATCTGGGTTAAAATTTGCCCTCAGTTGAGAGCATTGGGGATGACTTTAGCTTGCATGTGTAGTCACCTTAGCATATAAGATGCGGGGATGACTTTCAAGTGATTATTTTGGGGAAAGGTGTGTCTTGTATGCCATCAAATATGATAATTCATGTCAAAGTCACTCATCAAAACTAATTTATGAGTAAATACCACTGTTTCAGGATGGATATGGTGGAAGTTCTCGATATTCATAATGAATAAAGACACTTGGTAATCTTCCACAGATTTATTTCTTTGACACGACGCGTTTCACCACACTGTGGCATAATGATTATGCCACAGTGTGGTGAAACGCGTCGTGTCAAAGAAATAAATCTGTGGAAGATTACGAAGTGTCTTTATTCATTATGAATAATTTATGAGACTCATGGCTTGATTTTAAATACAATGACGAGGCCTGAAAAACGTTATTACGTCGTGCATTTTTATCAACATTTGATTTAACACTTTGATTTTAAATACTGACTCTTTTTTGGTCCCTCCAACTTTGCAAAATTAATGTTATATGTACTGTATAATCAACGCCCCTAATAAAAGTTTGATATTCTCCATTTGCATGAATTTGAATACACATGAATTTTTCCTTTAAATTTATAAACTATAAGGGTTGTTATTTTCTTCATATATCTATGCCCATGAAATGGAAATATTATAGATGAGCAATTTCGGCATAGTGCTTCATAAGAATTGTTTTCATGACTGATTTTATTACAAGTAATAGATAACATAAAGCAATTGCTGATCAGTTAAAAATGCACTGTTTTCATTACTTTTATGCTAAACTCCAGGTATGCACCTTGCTAGAGAAGCATTTTCATTAGAGATGAATCATTATTATTCACAATAAAACACTTAACTTCATCTCTTCTCTGAATCACCATTAATACATAATTTATTTTATATCCCTATGTGATTACATTAATAACTACTTCTTGACAGTACACATGATATGCAGAGGACCTTCAGCCACTCTTCGTAAGTCATGGACAATAAATACCAGGAGCTTCCATGGTCCAAAGATTTGGCACCCACAGAATGCATAATTAGGGGACAGCTGGACAGATTTTAGATGCTTCATCTGAATTTGAGTGTATGCCTCCACTCAACAGCCAAACTCTCTCCCTATTAGACCTCATCATTGAAGTTAGGGAAAATAACTTCACAACCATGGTCAAAATAATAATAAATAACTCTAATAATTTATACTCACTCTTGGATAAGGAATTCCAGTGGTACTTTTCTCAAATGCAGGGAGGAGACGCGAAGCCAAGTCATGGGCTAGATGTAAGAGCTCGCCATCATACCAGTCTGGTTTTAATTCCCCAAAAGGCTTTTCTGGGTCCATCATCAATAAATGAGCTGATATTAATGAGCCCAGCACCCTGGAAATAAGATCTCACGTTATCACACACAGAGGAGCTATGCAAAGGAGGTAGATTCACCAAAGGCAAATCAAAAGTTCTATATTTAATTCATAACCTCCACAATTTTTCTACTCTCACATTATTTTCAATACACATTTCAGTGATTTCTCTCAACTTTACCATAAATTGAACAATCAATTCTTTGAGAATTTCTACTTCGACCAAAATACCACAAGCTACATGTGCACCATGTTGCATGCATTTACATAATGCATTTCCATGGTTACATCACCTTTTAAATTTAGAATTAATGTTTAAACAAACTTAAGATCAATGAACCAGAATTTGAAATGTTAGGTAACCCCAACACAAAATGAAGAAAAGATTTAAATTGTCTCATTTGAGAGAAACTCATCATCAGCAATCAACCACTCCTAAGGCTATCTTGATGCAGCTATCCCCTCCATCCTACCCTCACCTATCTTTTTCATTCCTTCAGAAACTGTTATCACATAAATGGAGGACATTTTCAACCAATGCTCCTCACCATCTACCAGAGACTTTGTTATGATCGAATGCTTGCTCTGTAGTATCTCATCTCTTCCATGTATTCTTTCCCACGATTATTAGAGTGTGTGTTCTTGACTGTATGGCAATAAATGCAGGCAGACGGGTGTCATGAACACACTGCACTTCAACTCTGCAGACATTTAGGGGAGAAGTAAGACCTCATTCAAAAACCAGACTCCAGAAAAAGTGCTCTGTTTGTGAACCAGCCAGCAAGTTACAAACAAGACAAACAAGAACTAAAAAGAAAAAAGGAAGATTTGGAAATATTGTAAAAATGAAAAACTAGAAGATTAAAAAAAAATTTATAAAAACTTGATACCCAAGATGCAAATATACTCATGATAAATAATTCCAGAAGTGAAAAGAAGGATTGCAATGGCAAAACAAGCTTTTCAAGATGAGAGGAATCTTATGGCCGGCAAACACAAGGATTTTACAGCATGGAAGAATGGAGAAATCTTTCTATGAAGAATTACATTTAAGTAACTCGATAATACAAAGTCAGCAGTACCGGAAGGTCAGCACCATATTTTCAGTGACGTCAATAAAATTTAACCCTAGAAAATGCTGAGGCTAAGTTGGTATCATTATAATCTTTTTTAAGTCATACTGCACTACAACTAGCAATGAAGATCTCATCAAGAAAAACATTTTATGGATCGAAATCAAAAATATAAAAAAAAAAATCGAACATTTTTATGGATCCAAAGCAAAATGGTTGGTAGCAATAAGCAAGCACCTAGGCATTTGGATGTGTAATTAAGAAAAATGTTTTCGGAAATAGAAATAATTTTTGCCCATTCATAACTGAAATACACTCCACGTTGGGTATTATTTTAAATTTCGGAAATGGACTTGATACCTTAGTTCACGAACTTCAACTATCTTGAACTCAGATGTCTATCTATAGGAGGGGGGGGGGAAGAAATCTTAGGGGAAAAGTTACAGCCACGCAAAAAAAATGCGGGAGGGTTGAATTACATTGTACCCAAATGAGTTTCACCTGTTGACTCAAATTACTACATTCACGAGTTAGGGTAGCACAAGTCGGTCAGCAGTAGGGGTTAATTTATTTGCATAAGAGATTTTTAAAAAATACAATATATTATATAGCCACCTTTGAAGCCTAACAGAGAAGTGGAAACCTAACAAGAAAAGAGAGTTGGTGACTTCTCTTGGGCTGTAAATCACTTTTTTGTGTCCAGAGAGCAGAGGTAGCTGGTTTTGATTTTGGGATGGCTTCAAAAAGGAAATTTCTTAGTAGGTATAAAGGAGTAGAGAAAAACTATTGAGGAGGTGGATAAAAACCCTCACTTGAAGAGACTTGACTTGGCAAAGAAGCTGCTCATACCAGTAACAACCCAGACTTTCGAAAACTTCCATATTAGCAAAGGAGATCACCAAATTAATCATATCCTATTCAATTTTTTACAGTTGCTCTGGGACAGCTCCTAATTCTGTAAGGTTTGTAAGCTAATTAATAAAATAATATTATAAACATATGATCCACAAATTGTTTATCATATTTGGTTTTAATTTCATATTTATAGTTGTTTCCTGGAGAGTGTTTTCCAACCTATTTTAGGAAGAGCACATTAAATTGATGATCATTTTTATTATTGTTTGTTACACCATTTAGTGACTTTAAGTTATCCTTTTTATTCATGGAAAACTGTCGTAGCTCATCACAGACTCAAAAAAATGGTAGGTCCTCATTTAGTGTTTGTCCGCATTTAGTGTTTAAAATTTTGTCCCCACTTAAAAACATAAAATCAGGATTCTACCGTAATTTAAGACATTTACTAGGTAATGGTTTCTATTCAATGCCGTTATTATGTTAAGATGAATGCCAAAGTGCACACAAGAAAATTTTATGAGAAACAAAATTATCTTGCCATTACCAATAGATTTTCTCACAGAATCTACTTTATTTTTAGATCTAGTGTAAGCCAATATTTATGATACCAGTTAGTGACCAAAAAAAGAGGACAGATTGCGTGTTGTGACCCAGACACGATGAGCCCTGCTTTTTTGTACATTCAGCAACTAAGACAATAGTGTCCTCACTAGAGAGAGGCATAATTGCCTCAAATAACCTTCAGGGGCTGTTTTGATTTCCATAATCACCCCAGCAGATATTATCCATAGCGCTTTTTGCAAGCTTGAAATTTATTGTGTTGAGTACTGAGTGGAATCTCCAAAAATATGCAATCCATAAAAGAAAACCGATTATCAGAGGACTTCAGCATCTAAACTTCTGAGTGACTGCAAGATAACCATCCCATGAGGTTTCAGTGTACTTGATCGCATCCGGTTCATCAGACTTTTTGCTTAATGTATGCATCAGGGGCTGAAACATTGTTGACTTCGGTCTCTTAAGGATATTTTTTGCTTCATTTTCTTTAGGCACGCAATGCACACTTTCCTAGCTCATTTCTTTTGACCAGTGCATGAATTTCTTTGCATAAACATCCCCAAATACCAATTAGCTCATACTGGGCGTCAATGCAGACTGCCAAGCATTCACCACTTCATCCTTTACTAGTTTCACATTTGTTCTTATGACTGATGATGGCAGATTCCTGGGAGCTTTCTAAGTTGACTGTTTTATTTAACTCTCCGGTGGGCGAATTGTGGCAAATTGCCGCATATTTTAGTTTCTGAGCTCTCTGTTTGGTACTGTTTGTATTTAATGCCTGTGTCTCTAGGTATTTATTTTTCATGATACGAGGCAGTATTTCCGATATACATATCAATTATCCACTGAACACTTCAGTAGCTGTGTGACATAGAAGAGAGTTTGATGTGTCTACACCAACATTGTTGACTGCGCACCCGGTCATGTGAGTAATGTTTTTTGTCTTTTTCTTAAGTTTTCGATTATCACTCTTGTAAATTTTGAAGACCACCATGGAATCAACCTATGTACCATCTTATTATTTTGATTTTTCAAAATGGCTTTCACCAACATTATAAACCAGTATATTACCTAAGTTATCCCAGTTCGTGTTCATTTTTAGGTCTCGTAAATTCTTGCGCCCTGAACTCTTCGAGAGTGTCCTCATGAAATCATCGGAAGGTGAAAATGAAGAGGACGAGTATGAGGATTCAGATGTATAGGACGAAATCATACAAGCTGACAACGCCAGAAATGAGTCAGAGCAATCTGTGGCGGAAGCAGACGTGGAGCACCTGTCAAACGTCGCTGAAGATGATAACCGCTTTCACAATGGCAAAGATGGAGATACACTATGGATGAGTAAACCCATATCTTATAAAAAGTGCAAGGACAAAATTAAAATCAGTATCCCTCCCGGTTCAAAAATGAGCGCCAGAAATGCGCAGACAGAAGTAGATGCGTTTCACCTGTTTATTACTGATGCCACGATAGATGACATTGTAAATCACACTAACAGATGTATTCAGAGAAAAAGATTTGATGTCAATTATGTTAGAAATAGAGACTATAAAGAAACTACAAAGGAGGAAGTCAAGGCTCTCTTTGGTGCCTTATACCTGATAGGAATAAAAAAAGGAAATCACATACAAATTGTGCAGAGCTGTGGGATTCCGATAGCACCGGGACGATAATTTTGCAAAGGCTGTTCAGTTATAAGCGTTTCCACTTCCTTTTCAGAGCAAATAGGTTTGACAATGTAGATATTAGGGAAGAGCGAAGAGCTAAAGACAAACTGGCACCTCCACGTAATTTTCAAGAAAATTTCGTGAATAACTGTTTCAGTTGCTAAAACGCCAGCGAGTTTGACTGTTGATAATATGTTGCATTCTTTTAGAGGACGATGCAGGTTCATACAATACATGCCTAATAAGCCGGCTAAGTACGGACTGAAAATGTACGCTCTCTGTAATGCCAAAACTTTTTACACTTTGAATTTCGAAATATAAAACTGATGATCTCAGGCCTGACCTCGTGGAAATTATGGATATCCATGATGAGAAAACCACCTTTGTAAATTCCACAAAATTTCTTACGCTGGCACGACGCACGTTTCACCACACTGTGGCATACTCATGTGCATTTAGCGGAAGGTTGCGTGGGAATATATAGCCTGGGCTTATGTTGAGGACAGGAGAGGCGGTGGGTGGGGATGGGGGAGGGGAGAGGATTTCCGTTAAGTTTAAAAATGAGTACCAATATACTTCGAAATATACTTCAGGAACCAGGTGCCTGGGCCTTATCTCAAAACAATCCTGATGACATTGTGAAAAGACCTATAAAGTTGAACCTGTAAAGGGTTCAAAGCATAATGTAACTACTGACAGCTACTACACATGCTATCCTCTGGCTAAAGATCTCCTTGTGAAGGGCCTGACCTTACTTGGAACTATGAAAAAAAAATAAACAAGAGATGCCACCTGAATCTATAACTAGTAAAACAAGAGAAATCTGGTGATGCTATCTGGTTTCCAGTACGATTACTGCCCATCTTCCTCTACACCAAAAAGAAACAAGGCTGTTATATTTCTATCATCCATGCATGATACAAATGAGATTGAAGATCAAACAAAAAAATCTGTTATAAACCTGGACTATAATGCCACAAAGGGAGGAGTTGACACCGTGGACCAAATGTGTACATCCTACTCTACTTCTAGAATTACTACAAGATGGCCTCTCAGATTATTTTATCAGCTTCTTGATTTTGCAGGAATTAACTCGAATACTATTTTCAATAGCAATAATGCTGTTAAGAGATGCAGGAGATATTTTTTTTAAATATGGGTCTTAGTCTAATGGAAGCTCATCTTCAATGCAGATCTACTCTCGTGGACTTGCCAAAAGACAAAAGAATTTTTATGAAAATATAAGAACAAGGAACAGGTTCCTGAAGCATCTAAACCAGGAATATGCCATGTTTGCGGGTGTCATAAAAATAGCAAGTCAAAAATTGTGAGCTAGAGTTGTAAAAACAATGTACGTAAGAGGCATTGTCATCAAGAGACAACATGTATCAGATGCGAAGATGAACATGACCTAGATATGAGATGATTAATAATGTACATTCAGTGTCAAACAATAAAAGATGTAACTGTAACAACTTAATCAGCCTTTTTATTGGTAAATTACATTGTCCTTAAATATAGGAATGCAATTTATATTTGCGGTAAAATTGCCACGGCACGCCCACTCAAGGGAGTGAATTTGGCGTGCCCACTGAAGGGTTAAGGGCCTCTATATCTAGTTAACCATAACAAAGCTTCGAAGCAGAAACTACAATAACAAAAAACTTTCCTGGCCTTCCACTTACTTTCAACTAAATACATATTTTGGGTCATACAATAATTGTGATAAAAATATAGGCTATGGTCACCACATAACATTTCTAAAATTTTCAAATAATAGGACCTAGACCAAAATGAAGTGGATACTATCTTCCAATATAAAGCTAAGCCTGTAGTACTCACCACATTTTAGAACTAAAAATTGAATAATCAAAATCATAACTGTGGTTACTCATTCCTTTTACCTTGGCATAGCCAATTCTGAGTAAATAGGTATGTGAGTTACAAATTATCAAATTACGCTTCCACATATTAACAATTATTTGGCTTGAGTAATGACGTTACTCACCTGATATTCACTTCAAAAACTTGAACAACATTATCTTTGTCAAAACTAACACTTCTGACCACGAGTTCCACAGCTTCCTTAAATCGAGTGGCATTTCCCATAATGGCCAGAGTATCTAAGGAGTCAACCAATGTAAGGCAATAGTCACCAAGGATATCATTTATGTTGATGTTAGATCTGAAAAGAAGACATCAAATTATGCTTTTATTACTCCATAATTCTGAACTTCACAAAAAATGATTTTAGTGAGAAACTATCAAAAAAATATTAAATTTTTCAATTTTTGAATTGCTGCCTATATGCAACTCAGTGAAAATTCAAAATAAGAATGTACAGGGCTTTGTAAAACCACCATTATTGAAAAGAACTACTCATATGTATCTCATAACTTAAGAGTGCATATATTTCACTATTATTTTTAGACCAAGTAGATACTATATTTTATCCCTTTTGGCCATGTTAAAACATTTTCCAGAAAAAAATTAAAGCAATAATTCACAAGTCACAAATGCTTTATTGCTATTGTTTTTTGAACCCCTTTTGATATCATCAAAAGAAAAACTCAAATAACAATAATCCATGTACAAAAGCATGAATTTTAACAATAGAACACGATCAGTGGAATCACATAATCGAACAGGCATGGAATATCCCCACACGTCACACTTAAGGACCGTCACTTTTTGTGGATACCCCCATGTTGCTGCGAACGGGTTAAGAAGACAAACCCATTTAAGTAACTCTGCTCTGATTGTGATTCCACAAATTAGAGTTAATTTAATGAGTGCAGGATAAAAAACATATTCCACAACATAAGACCTTCCGCCAAAAGAAATTACATAATTTGGTCGTGAGGATGTGGACAACCAATTTCACATAAGTGTCATTCCCGTCAGAAATATCTGTTAGTGCAGAAATAGGATGCTGAACTGAATTCAATCGGTGCAATGACTGGGAGAGGTATCATGAAAGGCATAGTGACGGACAGCCATAACCTTACTGCCGATAGTTTCAGTACATCAATAAATATTGGTATTGATAGGGTTACCATACATCCTCATTTATGCGGACATGTCCGAAACTTTCGACTTTTAATGTAGCGTCCGCGTACATTTTTACGATTTCAGCTAATGTCCACATTTTTTTATTTTTGGGAAGTAATATCTTTTGATTTTTGTTTTCATCTCGTATCACCAAATAGTTATACATATTTTATACAGATTATTGAATTATACTGTCAGCGATCTGTTAATGTGCTTTCGATTTAGGGCTATAGCCAGCAATAGACGGCGATCGCCACGCCATGGGACTTTCAATTTAGCTGAATCCAGGGGTTGGCATCGATTATGGTACTTCATGGTGTGCTATTTTCTCTGTACAAAAACTTAAACGAATTGTTGATAGATGCCACTACTGGTCTACCATGGGTTGGAAATAGTTCATAGTTCGGCTATCAGATCGCTCTGAGACACAATGCAGGGGTTAGGGCGATGGTGGCTGGGGGGTGCACTGTGGAATATAGCTATTTGACAGTATATAATTGAACGAATAATGTTTCATTTTGTAGTCCTAAGACCGTGTTGATCAATCTCATTGAGGGTGTCCGCATTTTGGGGTTTCAACATATGGCAACCCAAGGTATAGAGGAGAAGTTGATTTTAGCAACCCATTTATTGAAGAAGAGAATAAATGCAGCCTGACCATATTTATTTAATTAAGTACACTTCAATTGAGCAATATGTCAGGTGGAAGTTCAACAAAAATAAACTTATTACCTTGAGTGTACTTACATGCATGTATTTACGCTAAAATTTAATTATTCACATTTAATAAAAGCTGAATGAAGTAACATACCTCTAACTGAAAGAATATCATTATAATTACTTTGATATTGATAAACTCCACCTAAACAATGAAAAGATGAAAAAAATATACAAACAAAATAGAAAAAAATTAAATAAAACTGAGAATTAGAAAACCATGGTTCATAAGAAAAATTCTGTGTGAGGAAATGGAATAACGTAAATACAGCATTAGTGAATAGAATGAACCAGGAATTCAACAGCAAACTTAAAAGAGATACAAAGAAAGCAAAGGTGGAGAAAACAGATCTTGAGAGAGGATCTATCCTCCCTCAAGAAATTTCAAAGAGAAAGAAGAACAGACACCTTGCATAGGAAAGTGATCAGACTAGAGGCACAAAAGTAGGGTGAGTGCCAACTGTCAAATGCAAGATAGGAGAGCTAGTTGTGGAAGCAGAGGAGATTCAAGAAAGATGGAAGGAACATGCCAAAGACCTGTACCATAGGCCTATTATATTAAATGCAGAATGGGAGAGAGATACTGGCAAGGGCAGGATAAGACCAAGTATCTTTGACAGAGAAACACCAAAGGAACATTTCAGGACATGAAAAGAAACAAGGCTGAATGGATGGACAATGTACCAACTGAGTTTCTCAAGAGTTAAAGGGAAAATGGAGTGTGGCCAGAAGACTCAGTGAAGTTGGCACTAATTTTTATACCAACAAGGAGTTAGGCAAAATCATAAAAATATCATAAACATCATAGTACAATGAAGTTACCATGAGACACAGCATAATTGTTTTTGCTTTTTGGATGAATTTATTTGTCAGCATCATCATTTGGCAGCCTGACTGCCATTGCACGGAATGCAATGGAATTATTTATTCTATGTATCATCTTGAAATCACCAATCTGGGGTATTAAGAAGAAGCTATTTACTGTCCCTTGCATCTTGTTTGTGTTGTGGCCGTGGATTTTAAAGGAATCAATCTCAATTAGACAGTGTAGTCAATTGGGGTTGAGGGAGATATACTAAATCCAGTGGACTTAAATGTAGTTTTAAAATTTATTTCTGAATAAATTATCACTCATCTTTCTCATACTTAAAAACTTTATACTCATTTGTAACTACAATTTTTGTGTTCAATGATCAATCCTTCCATAGAAGCCAGTTCTGATGTTTTTCATATATTTTAATTGAATCATAGAATCCATTGTTCATGGCCAATTCAATAATGTGAAGTAGCCAGTACAACAACGCAGAACAATAGGTCTATCACATGTATTTATTCAGATAATGGTCACCCGACACCCTTGCATGAATTGAAATGAAAAGGGCTAACAAAGACTCCTCAGTATATAGAACTGCAAATAATCAGTCAGAAAAAAATTGAATTTGGATTGAATCATGATGCGTGTCATGTTTCACTGCATAGAAATAATATTCCACAGAGGGCCAGTAAGGTTATCAGCCAGCGTTGGGATTGACCCTGATAAACAAAACATTGAGTCTCTCTCCTTACATCAACAGTCTCCTTACTCAAAATACCTTCACTCTTCTCTTCTGGTCACCCATCAAAGAACCACGAGTAGTTTCTGTAATTCCTGATTTTCTATCTCCACTCTCATTTCAAACTAGGCCCCGAGTGTTCATTGATTTTTTCGAAGGATACATGGATGTTCACTCGACAGTATGATGGTAACAACGGTCTACCTTCACCAACGTCATCCCTTTTTGCCTCATGCAACCCAGTTCCATTGCTATTATCTCTTCTACAGCGCACTACGTCCAAGTGAGGCTTTCAACCCTACCCAACCAGCCTTCCTTTCTTTGAAATGAAGCATGAGTTCACACCCTTGTATCAGATATACTCATCAGAATGTAATTTGGTGGAAAACATCAAAACTGGCTTTTATGCAAGGATTGATCATTGAACTAAAAAAATTGTAGTTACAAATGGGTATAACGTTTTGAAGTATGAGATAGAGGACTGATAATTTAATCAGAAATAAATAGATGGAACTGAAGGAAGAATACAACGATGGCACTGGAAAAATAGACGTCTAGGTCAGTATTTATGAGCCCGAGCTCATGAAAATAATTGTAATTTTATTTCTAAATTAAGATTATTTTCATAGAAACGAGCCATTGACTTCCTTGTCAGTACATTTAAGTCCACTGGATTTAGGATATCTCACACACTTCATTTTCAACCCCCAATTGACTAAGCTAACTCAGGCTGATTGAGAAATGCATTTAAAAACCACGGCCACAACACAAACAAGACGTAATGGACAGGAAACAGCTTCTTCATAATTCACCAGATTGATATTTTCGAGACGATAATACACATAATCAAAAATTCCTAGCAGACTAAAACTCTTTTGAGTCTTAAAACTACTGCCTTCTTTAAAATGTTAAGTTAATGACTTACGGGTTGGCGTAATCCGGGCCTCTCCCTTTGCATTGTATAGGGTTCAACTCATCCATTGGAAATGCATGCTCCATATAATTGTCAAATCCAAAATTGAACATCTTTTTGGCTTCCCCAAGCATGTGTAAACGTAAACTCTCGGGAAAAAACCCGTACTTTTTTTCCAATGGGTCCCATGGCTGTTTAAAAATGTTTAGAGACCCGTATGTGTCTATTATCACAGATATAAAAAGCAAAATAGATACTCCGACATATGACAGGAGAGGATACATGTTATTCGAGATAAAAGCATGATATTCGTCATGAATACGGTTTGTTTTCCTCCAGCATTTTCCTGACTACACTCGGCACAACGATTTACCACCTGAGCAATACCATAAATTGAAATGCAGCAAAGATTAAGAACGCAAAAATATATAAGTCAACCCAATTTGAGCCGACTTATTTGGGCAATCCACAATAATACATAACCCTCCTCCACTGACTACAGTTTCGTCGCCAAGTGTCGTCAAGGTTTCCACTGTTGCCAGCTCGATACCCGATCACATGAATTGCTCGACGATAACGATAGAACAAAAACATACCACATTACGCAATAACACCAACCAACACGATTGGCGCGGATTCAATCGTACGCCGTGAAGTAAATACCTTTTTTGACAACTTTGAATCCTTCTTTCATTGATCATATATATATTAATGGCCAAGAGGTTGGCCGATGTGGTGACAGAAAAGACAAAAAGGTACAATTAGACATAAGAAATTCTGATATTTCGATGGCCGTTATATAATATAAGGGTTTACGGAAGTATCGCAAATCGCGATAAACAATAAGTGGAGCCAATGAGTATGGCACATGGTCATAAAAACACAACAAAAGGAACACTCACAGTAACAAAGTTTAGTATTTTCGGCCAGCAATGGTCTGGTTTTCCACAGGAGCTGAGCGGATCTGCGAGGACGAGAAGAGTAAGACAGGGAAAAGAAAATAAGTGGGGGGAGGGCAGAGAATAGAATATAAATGTATTTCTCTATGATAGAATGTCCTATGGAATATGCAGTTCATACAGTAAAAGAAGTTCTGTGGTATTGAAAAATTTATAAGTCACCTTGTTGAAACAACATGAAATTAAAAACCATTCCGGATCCCATATTATTGCAATACAAAAATGACCTTAAAAATATATAATGGCAGATTTTACAAATTAAATTATCAAGTTACTATAACATGCACGAAAACACAAGAACATTTTTAATGAAATTTAAATTATATACTTTGATTGAACGATGTGGTCTGGAGTATCGTCCAAATCTTAATTTGAATCAATTAATTGTTGACGCCCAATATACTAAATAATACATATTACAAGGTAATATGTATGCATAAAAGAGAGTTTGAGAGAAATTATCATTATGATACTTCACTGATTCATTACAAGCGGATCAACTTAACATATATTATGGAGTTATGCGGTCATAACTATTTACATTATGTATGTATCCCACGTCAAAATTTAAATATGTTAATATTAACATAATTAGTATAATGTTTTAGGAAGTTCACCTGTTAAGTCAGCGGGTACTGACAATGAGTACAAAATCAATCTAAGTGAGGACAATTGAGGTAACCAATCAATCACCATAGCTTTTAACTACCAGATATGCAAACTTATTTTATTGAATCGGTTTAAATTTTAGCATTCAATATATAGACAGGAATATCATTCCATACCCTTATACATGAATTAGTAGTTGATAATTGATACACAGTTTTTCTACATTTAAGAACTTTAAAGTTCTTTTTGATTGATAAAATACAATTGAATCGTTTTCTAACTTGGACAAATTTATTTGATACATCGATAGTGATCACTAAGGTTTGCAATTACATACATTATCATAGAGATAATCTGGTGTTTTTCAAGATAAAATTTTATACATGAAGACAGATAGTTGGTAAACTGCTCGCATATTAGCTAGCATTGTGGACAACTGTATATCGTCGTCCACTGCACAACAGGTTTTGTTGATTGTTTGGGTGGGCGAGGGCCTTGTGGAGCCCTCCAAGCACTTAGACATCTTGGTCCATTGTATGTACCCACATCATCCCACATTTAACCTGTCTGTCACTTGCAGACAGGGGACAAGGGCACCACGGTAGAGGTATGGAGGAGGGGCCACCCCCAACCTTCCCGGTACTGGTATGGAGGGTGTCCTCCCTCCAACCCTCCCTATCTGGGTCGTCCCTCTGGCCTCCCGGTATAGGTTTGGAGGGGGTATGGCCTCTCCATCCGTACCCGGTAGAGGCATGGAGGAGGGTCACCCATCCAACCCTCCGTCCGGGCCCAATGTTGCTTAACTTCGGTGATCCGATGGGAATCTAGTGTTTCAACATGGATAGGGCCTTACCCACACACAACAGGTTTTACATACGATACAAATTGAAGGGACAGAATTCGAGGTAGTCTGCCTCGTTGTTAAAAATCTATTCAAACCACTTATATAAGGTGTGGATTTTCTAGTGGATAACAAAATTATCATTGATTTTGAGAAGATTGTGAGGATGAGGGGTGCTGAATCAGCCATCATTACTATTTGTATGAGAGGTCGTCAGAGAATGTCCCAACAAAAAGTAAGGTTCGTAAATCCTTCTGGACATTAGGCCAACCTTCTGTCAATTCCTTCACTCTCTGCAACAATGCACCTTTAGTTGTATGCCCAGAAATAACACCTGTAGTTATTGGCAAATCTGATGCAATATCTACATGGAACGTTTCATCACAGATATGATTTGATGGCAGAGGAGGTAATGCATCCACAGGTGCTAACAATGCACTTCTCCTGTACTCCACCTAAAAATTGTAACCTTGCCAATCATCCGACCAATTTTGAATTTGGGGGCGGGGGAGGGGAGGGGGTTGGGATGGAGTAGACAATGGGAAAACTTTCAGATGGCATTAATGCATTCTTAAGAGGTAATATTATGTGACATAAGTAAAATCTCGACCCCAAAGGTATTTATGATGTGCCTTGAGTGCCACTTTTACAGCATAGGCCTCTTCTCAAACTGCACATACCTTTTCTAGGAGTCAGATAGGACTAAGAATGATACACAACAGGTCTTTCTTTACAGTCAACTACTTGGCACAATACTTAGCCAAAACCATGAGGACTAGCATCAGTGTAGACAACAATTGGTTTAGATTTGTTAAAATCAGCCAACAAGTTACTACAAAGTAAATACAGTTTGCTCTTCTGAGAACAATTTTCAGCTTCGAGGGACCACACTTCCACTCTGATTTACGCAACAAATCATTTAATGCTTGAAGCTTGGAGCTCAAGTGAGGAATGAAATCTCTATGAAAATTTAAAACTCCTAAATAAGCATGTAACTCTGATAATTTGTTGGGGACCAATCCTTAGAAATGGCTTCTTCTTTCTTAGACAGGGGATGAATACCTTCCTCATCAATGACATGACCTAGATACGACAACGAGTTACAATACCCCTGGCACAAGTCACAGTTGACTTGAACATTACGTATGTCTTTCAAATACATTTAGCACCTTGAGTGTTCTCTCTTTACACTCACAATTAGTTAGTCTTTCCTACAATTATGATGCCATATCTGCTTACCTGCAAGTAAAAAATCCATAAATTGTTGAAACATAGCTGGGGCACAAGCTTTTCCATAGATTAATCTACTTATTCTAAACATTCCCCAAGGGGTATTTATTGCAAGTCTTGACAGCGCCATCCCCAGGGTAGTGCAACAGGTGCGGCTGCACTGGGCCCCACGCCTATGGGGGCCCCGCCCGGGCTTGCCTCTTTCAGACAGCACTGAGAAACCCACCTATTACCCGAAATTACCTACTAGTTAGCACACATGTAAATTTCTTGAAATCATTAGCCAGTTTGTGGGTTAATTTCCTTCTTTCCATGAAATATGCTTAAAAGATGCTACTATCTCAATAAGGGAATTCCCTTATTGATATAGATATATTTCCCTTATTGATTAATGCAAGGTTAAGGGGGCTTTCGTTTGCACAGGGCCCCTCCATCCCCAGGGACTGCTCTGACTCTTGACTATCCTCTGCAACTTGAACTGCATATTCCAACAAATCCAATGCCTTGAAATATGCACACCCAGACAATACAATCAAAATATCTTTAGCCTTAGGTAGAGGGTATTGATCTACTCTAAGCTGAGGATTGACAGTCTTTCTGAAATCAACTACAAGCATTATATCTCCATGTTTTTAGGAACTACCCATACACGGAATGCCCAATCGGAATGTGAGAATTGCTAACCTTTTCCCCTTTTCAAATTTTATTAATCAGCTGTTCTGCTGAACTTCTGAGATGTAACAGTATTTCATGTGCCTTATGAAAAAATGGTTGAGTACCTGGCTTAATAACCAAAGACATCTTATATCCCTTAATATAATGGGAATTGTCCTTAGAAAACACTGAAGGAAATTTCCTCTTCAATTCCAATTCTTGACTTTTGGATAGCACACCTTTTCCACATTCATAGGATCCTTAGACAAAAAATGATTGGAACAATTTGGAATAGCTCCAGGACTGGTTTTGATTCTAGATAAATCTGGGGCGTTATTGACCACAGTTGCGCCTATCTTATCTCTAAGTGTCATGTACAGACTTCTCAATGAAGGATATGGGACATCTAGCTATGTTCGACCTAATAAAGGGTGGAAAGTTTTCCAACCTTTACAAACAACAAGTGTTAATGTCATTGACTTAATATACGTAATACCTTCAACACATTGTCACATACTCCTTTCAGCTGTAAATTCACGGGTTTAAGGCTAATGCTAGGAAAAAAATTGTTAAAAGAATGAGTTGACATTAATGACACACCTGAATTAGTACCAGCCTCTATTTCAATAGGTTTACCTTCAACTATAACAGTAACCAAATGAGGTTTACTCGTGGCTTTGATTTTAGTTGACTCAAGGCTCATGAGACAAGGAATTCAGCATTACCACTTCTGATGGATCTAGACTGGTTGATACCTCATCCAAGGTGTCAATCACTTTCACTATTGTACCATTTATCACCTCACGCACATTCTTTAGCACTTCTATGCTGAAATTACCTCACACCCATTAACCTCGTTGGAAACTATTATTTCTGATATCTCTTGCTCTAAACCTCTCGTTGGGTCTGGAGACACTTTTGGGATATCTTCCTCGACTGCTCGGACTCTAGATGAATATTACAGTCTGGAAGTGTGTCCACGTTTATGGCAAACACACTCCCACTGTTGTCCGAGTGCTAGACAACTGTTTGAGTTATGATTAAATCTCCCACAACGTTTGCATCCTCTGCTGTTAGACCTTGGGCTGGACACGTAATGTTGGGCCAGACCACGTCTTCGAGCTGGAGAGGACACCACTCCGCCTCCCTGACTGGGCTGGGACCGACCTTGTTCCGAAGAGCGTGGCACCACTGGGTCTCGAACCGATGAATGTCTTTCAGCTCCACTTGCCTCGACTGGACTGACTGTGACTTGGAGGCCGGTGGCAAGGAGATGTGCGAACTCTGTTCATTGGTGCGGAGAGCACGTCCTCCAACATCTCATATTCCAAGGCCTCTGTGACTGCTGCAGCAAATGTGTAACTGTAACTTACCATCACCGACTGCTCGTTTTTAAGACTCGTTAAGACTCATTAGTTAGTTTTTGTCTTCATGATTTATTCCAAAAACAATTATTTTTATTTAAATGTAATTCTTAGTCTTCTCCACACAGTGATTTACTGCAGTTCAACATTCTCATCAGTTATATCTCACGTCAAAACTGCTGTCCTCCTGAAAATGTAACATGCTAATTGCTTATGTATGTATACTCTTTCCATTTTGTCATATTTTGACAATTTTTCCAATCATCGCAATTGCAAAAATTACGTAGTAAGCAGTCACGTGCATACGTGCAAAGATATTCA
The DNA here is from genome assembly GCA_963573305.1 of Pyrrhosoma nymphula. NCBI lineage: Eukaryota > Metazoa > Arthropoda > Insecta > Odonata > Coenagrionidae > Pyrrhosoma > Pyrrhosoma nymphula. The sequence continues at coordinate 75,331,588 of OY754332.1, read as the reverse complement.
CCAGAGAGGGTGAAACTCTCCATGAAAAACCCATTTGACTCATCCTCTTTCGTGTATATTGTCCATATTTTCTTATATTTCCATTTTCATTCTAACATGAAATGCATATGGAAACTGTTTCAAATTGCTATAAAATCAGTGATCTCTAAAATTTTAGAGGAGTTTTAAAGAAATTGCTTACTAATATTTCAACAAATGAAATGTTTGTCTGTATTAATCGGTTTGGATTTAGGAAAGGAACTGAGGATGCATGTGACTGAAGTATATAATGCAGTCAATTCAAACATGTGTATTGTGGGACTGTAGTTTGATATGACTATGGAATATGGCAAACTTTCATATATATATCCCATTATAAACAAGTGTATTTTTGTACTGCCAAAGAATGTATATGCACTTATTGTGATGAATCAGGTTCTTATGACCTTCGATCTGACCCAAATATTTCTCCTTTACAGTCTCGTTATGTACATATAATGTGGGATCATATATATTAGTTACTAAAAAGCCATATTGGCAGCTTTGCAGACTGAGCTCATGCAACAAAGCTTGCCAATCCAGCTAGCATATTTTTGTAGGCACTTTCATCACGGGAATAGATAACTAAAACCTGTACTAGAATTAAAATATACGACTTACTTGAAACAATGAAAGGCTCAAGAGGAAATAGCTTTCCTTTAATGAGCACAGCACACACCTGGCACTTAAATCTCATCCATAATCGAATCTCCACTAATGTAGTTGAGAGCTGGGACATGAATCACTATCATCCATGAAAAACGTCTTCCTCTATTTCACAATAAGAACTGCATAGAGTAGCATTCACAATAATAATTGTAGAAGGTATTAGATTGGACAAAACAGGTTTTAGCCCTTTGTTATGAATCAGGCAATCAGTGGTAAACAATGAATTTCATGCCGCATACATACTGACCAGAAAAACTTCATATTATCCTTTTAAAACATTTTACAAGCAACATTTTCACATCATTCACTCTACAATAACATCACAGTTATGCAAACATGAAAAATGATGAAATGTCAAAATTATAGCTTTTCCCACACAATGAAGCCAGAATTTCTTAATGGAACGATGGAACTTGGATTGAGCACAATCGAGGGTTACGATTACATATATTATCACTGTCCCTTTCTATAAGGTGCTTTCCCTCCCTTCAAGTGCATTGCTAATGCATTACAATTTTGAAATAAAGAACCTAGAATAAAAGAAAATAACCTAAACTATGTGCTTTAGGTACATTATAGTTACAGAAAATATGGCTTCAGAAAAGTGCTAATACCAAGCAAAACATGAAACATAGAACAATTAAATGCAGGAAATCAGGACCTTGAAGACAATGGCCACACAATGGCTTACTCCAAAATTAAATGCCACGGAGTGAGGCTTAAACTCAAATTTGAAATGAGGAAGAGTGGATGCAAAATGAAAAATATGATACATCATGAAAGTTAATTATGTGGTTCCATAATGCATATATTTTGTGACATTTTGATTCTTATCACACAAGTACTTTTGTGAATTTATATTGGCTGAATAATGTGATGAGGATAATATAAATGCTGCACAGAGTTTGTAATACGCATTTAATTGATTTCTCACTGCCTGCCACTCTGAAATAACACTATTTTTATTACGACAAATAAGTAAATGAGAAATGAAAAGCTTTCACTTGGAAACATAATTAATGTCAAACATGCATAACTCTTGAACACTATTTGCGCACTAAGTTCAAATTCTTCAATACTCAGGTCCAAAATTGTGTTGACAACCTGCTGTTTTTTGAAAATATTTCTCACTAAAAATTTTGCATGCTTGGCAGCTTCAAAACAGGATGCCACCTGAACCATGTTCGATGATGTCACGGGACTCTATTGTTGCAGATCCTTCCTGTTGTAATACACGCATAGGAGAGGTGGACAATTGAGATGCCGTTTAGGATCACATGACTAATGAAAAAATATCATGCACTTTTCAATAGTAATCATTAATGCCTGTGGTTTACGCATGTATAAGAGGGTAAATATTTGAGTTAGTTAAAAAATCTTCCAATGTGTATACCATTTAATTGTGTAAGTAAATTGAATGCATTCCTCATTATGGACACTTCAAAGGCGTCATGATTTTGATGGAAAAATAAGATATATTTTAATTGGAAGTTACATACCTAGTTAGATTTCACTGTTTTTACCAAGAATCTCCCCTACAACCACTAACTACAGGATGAGTGACCTAAGAAGCATTAAGAGACTAGAGCACCAATTGGCAACCTGTGGCATGTGTGCCACTAGATGGCACGCGAAATGCTTCTTGGTGGCACGCCAAGAAAAAAAAGATTAAATTAGGCTTTCCGATATTTTATGCCCTTACTTAGGGACAATCACCCAGTTCGTAACTCAATTTTATGTCAAATGTGGCAAGTGTACAAATATTGGCTGCCTACCAGTGGACTAGAGCTTATACAGGGTATGGAATCCACCTAACATCACAATTCTAATAATTACCTGCCCAATACAGACCCCAGTAATGTTTACGAGGCTTCTTCACACTTCGGAAAAAATTTATTGATTATTACTGGCTATTGCTTGCAAATATGAAGTTCCTATTTGAGCTGCATAGCACTGATTAATGCAACCATGAACCATGAAATAATAAATGAATGTCTGAACAACCACTTATTCCTTAATTCTCTACAATTTACCTTAATTTCCGGCTTAGAAGACACATGGGCATGTAAGACACACCCTAGAGTTTGCTGCATTAGTCAAAAAAGTAAATAGCCTTTCTATTATCTTTTAAGAGTGGAAAAGAGAGCAACATTTAACCAAATATTGAGACAAATGTGGTGACATGGCATGAGCTAGAATGTCATCATGTCTTATTTTTACTTACATCATATTGTAAGATTTGTGTTGTTCAGATTTTCTCCAATTTTCCATCAAACCTTGACATTGACCATATAAGACATAGAGTGGCTTTCCATGGGCTTCAAAGGGGAAGAAAGCATGTCTTATAAGCCGGAAAATATAATAGTCTGAATTGGCTTCTTGTTAGAAATAAGGAGGGAACTAATTGTTTGAAATAAGCTATTCCATTTCTCCAGTTCAATATCTCATTACCAATAGAATTGGCAAATATGGTGAATCCTTTTAGGATGCTAATTGACAATGCTATATTTTAAAGTATTGTCAGCTGAATTAAATTTTGGAACCCCAAAAATCATGGTATGTACAGTGCTTTTAATAATAAAAACCTGTGACTGGATCAGGAAATTTTCTATCACTTTACGCCCTAAAATTAACAAAGTTGCCAGTGGATCGGATCATCCAGCATAAAACTTGCTCTGATGCATAAACAATCAGTATCTTCATGATGCAATGTGCACTGAGTGCCATATGTAAATTGAACTCTTTTCTTTTCCTTCATATCAGTTTAATGTGATTCTTATGTTTATTACCCATTTGTAAGATGAGCGTGCTGTTACTCTGTAACTTACTCGGTAATGCTTCCCTCGATGCACAGTGAGCAAAAGTAAGGAATCATATTCCACTGTTTTTCTGTCCAAATGATTTATAACCTTTCCATTTTAAATACATAACTCTGCATCAGCATTACAGCAATGCAACTGTAAGGCATGTACCAAGAATCATCAACTGAGGGACAAGTCTTTTCAACATGCATAGCATCTTGATTTTGATAATTTTAAACTTCTTCTCATCCTGCTCCTAATTCCCCTTCTATATTAAAAGTGCATATATATTAGACAGGGCAAACATAACTTTAAGTGGCATAGAAGCCTGAAATAAAGCATAATCTAACTGATGCACTATGATCAAATATATTATACATTGTGAATGCAAAGTTGTTGCATATTACAAACTCTCCAGCAATTAACAGCACATTCCATCCACTAAATTCCTCATTTCTTTAACTTATTTCAGCTGTTCATTCTTTCACAACTGAATTCTCAAATGCAGTCACCAGGTTCATTCTCCCAGTTAAAACATTTAAGCTCAATTTGGTAACAAGAAATCAATTAATTGGCTAAAGTTTGAACATGAACTTCTACTCAAGTGACTTAAAATTTTACATTAGCAAGAATGAATGAAGAAGCACTAGCCATACTAAGTGTTATTCAATCAATGCAATATTTTCTTGAATCACATGTAACACTGAGACCACTGCAATAAATGAAAATTCAAGGAATGAAAAAAATGGTATCAGATTTAGGTAAATGATGACCAGGAAGATAAGACTTGTATCTTACATGCAACAATCTGTAAATTGGCATTTCTGCTAATTAAATTCATGACAAACTACAATACACATCTTAAATGAAATATTTTCTTATGATGTCTACACTCAAGTAAGGGTGTTCTGGGCAATTTTTAGATGTGACTTCTCAAAAATCAAAATTATACCAGCAATAATTATGTTACAGTACACAGTAGTGGGTGAATGCAAAGTGATAGTTAAAAAAAAAATTATGACAGAAGTATTTATGATAACACTTAGGATTGTTTTATAATGTGTTTGACTTTCACTAAACAAAATAAAAACAAAACCCTAATTAATTGATGGTTTGAATACTTTTGCGTTCAAAATATTTTATCCAAATAGTAACTCACAGTCACCTTCTACAGGATTTCAGTCATCTGCATAATGAGCTTTAGCAATGGGGTCAGAGATGACAAGAAAATCAAACGTTTAACATATTTTTACCATGTGCCATGCTGCCCTACAAACATGGAATGATTAAGTTAATTTAACACAGCTATATATTGATAAAAAGGAGAAATAATAAAATTCAGCCTTATAATCAGATAAACAATGCATAGGGACACAAAAAGTCATATCCAATTCACATAATGGATGTTTTTATATTTTCCATAAACCAAATTTTTGCACATCTATTTCAACAGGAAATTAAATTGCAGAGCAATATGCTGTATATCAAATGGAGCACTAAAGTGTTCCAGATTATTATGCTGTTTTTTACAATCTCAGAGCTTTTTTTTTTTAGATTTATTCCATTTATTGATTTCACTAGGTAGTATATTTCATTGTAATCCATTCATGTACGTCAATAATTTCTCACAGTTAGCTATTATATAATGACAACTTGAGCCAAAAGTATAAATGCATCCCTTGTGAGATGAGAGGCAAGAGAAGGAAGTTTAAAGTAGCAGTTTAGCATTAATATCACACTTACATTCATGAATTGAGTTGGCTGTTAGAACTTTACAGCAAATTAAAGCTTATAATCTTAGGATTCCTGGTTCCTAAATATTATTGAAAGTTGTTTGCTGATCCTTTAAAATTGTAATAGCACTCAGTCACTAGCATTTCACCTCACTACTTCACATAAATAGCACAAAAATAAATGCTCAAAGTATATGCTGTCTAAAAAAATTGTCAAAATAAATAAGTAAATAAGTTAACTTAGTCAAACTAAATAGCATTCTTTGATGCAGTTTACTAGTGATATTTGTGTTCATAAATATTCTCCAGTAAATCAGACTAATAATAATGAAAACATGAAGGCAATGTATTACTTATTGGTGATAATAGTTATTTCTTTGATCCAAAAAACAACTGGATGTAATGACAGAACACCCTTAACTTGGCCAACATGGTGCATCAATTTATGCATAAATATATAATTTGAGACAGCATATCACAACTTACTTTCTGAAATGAAAAATGAAAATATACTTAATTGCCATTTTGCATAGACAACATGAAAGAATGTGGCAGCAGATTATTCAAAGAATAAAAAATGATCTGGCAAAAAATGATCATGAATGCAGTAGAACTTTGTTCCATTAATTCACACGTGCAAGGCACCAGAGAAAAATCACTCGCTACAACATCTGATAAAAATTGGTAAATGTTTTGTTACAGAATGGACTAGTGTTCATCATTCCAGACATTCCACAAGGGTGAGAGAAAGTTCAAACGGTAGTAATTTAGGGACGGGAACATGGGGAATACACAGTTTGATAGATAGATATATATACATATATATCCATTTTATATGGTACACTCCACAACAAGAGTTTGTACCGGATTTCAACCAAATTCACAGTCAAATGACAAAAGCCTCATTCACAGGCCTTCAGAAAATCTGCCAACAATGTTAAACACGGTAAAAATCCATTTGAATAGAAATTAGCCAAAAGCCTAACATATATACATTAATATACACATGCATTCACAATAGTTCTCCCTTGGTATACACACACACATTATTTTTGGCACTGTTAACCTTCCTTGAATGATCAGCTGTGTGCTTCAAGGCGGTATTCTTTAGCTCGCATAACCCTTTCATCCTATTTCTTCTTGGGGTCACAAGTATATCCTCCTTAGGTCAGACGGTGAGGTAATCATGTTGCATTGTGGACATAACTTTTTCGCTCCCTGTAAAAGCAAACACATACATATTCATTCTTCATGCATTCGCAAAGAGGAACAAATATACCACCATTCCAGCACCATTGAAGCATATCTTCTACAGAGGGGAAATAGTAAACAAAATTAAAAAATTAACACTCCCAAACAATGGGAGATAACGAGGAGAAAAAGAGGAGCAACCCAAACCCCCCCCCAATAACCGAAATACCAACTAGAGTGAGTCTTATATGCCCATGCATCTTATTAACCAGAAAATACCATAAATATGCTACCCATGAGAGGTGATGTGCATATATAATTATAGTACTAAAAACTGAAGTGAAATAATGTAAATTTTTGTAATAAATATGAACGTAAGTTGTTCCAAAAAATTATTAAAAACAGAATAAAATGTGACCCCGGTTTTGACCTTACATTTTACTTACACAATGTAAAACTTTTGGGTAAATTACACTGTTAATATCAATACCCTGATTGCCCAAAGCTTTACCTTTATGCCAAAGATTAAATCAAAGCTGTCACTGAGATTGGATAGTCTCATTTTACAGGAAGCCTAGTTAGTTAAAATGTGGAACAAAACAGGCAGGGTGAGAATTTGGTATCCTTGTGAAAGATAGGAATAACAAAAAGGAGGGAAAAGCCATTGAACATATAAACTGAGCGGCTCTCCCATCCCATAAATTTTGAAGGTTTCAAATCATATAGCATTTCAATGGTGTCAATCCAGGGCAGTTAGGAGTATAAAATATGCTTACCAGTAACACAAATTCTAAAAGGGATTGATGTTTATTACAATGTGGATTAGGAGTAATAGAGGTACCATATTTTCCAGCCCATAGAATGCACTGTGATTTTTTGGATAGATCCAAAAGATAAAAAGTGTCCGTTGATGTTAACAATTTACAGAAAGAAAACGGGATTGTTAATTTCCAACAATAGCAACCGCATTGAAGCTATTCATCATAGAATCCCAGAAGCAAATGAATGATGGAGAGTGCACCTTTAGCTGACTGCTGCAATGCAGTCTGCGGTGGAAGTAGAGAGATGAGCACCTCCAATGACAGTGCAAAATTGGATATGTAAAAACATAGGTTTGCCCTCGACCCATAAGATGCAGGTTGATTTTTTAGGATAAAAAGCTTACCTTACAGGCTGGGAAACATGGAAACACCAGATTCCACACAGAAATTGGGCTTCTTAATTATAAGTCACATTAATGCATTAAATGGAATTATATTGACACTTGATTCAACTTATAATTTTCATTAAATATATTACAATGCAGACAGAGTAAACAATGCCTTTGCTTTTCAAGAGTGGAAAAAATTCACATAAACTTATTTCAATAAAAGATCATATATGTGTATTAGAGCCAAATAAGAGGCATAGTTCACTAGAGACCAACAAAGAACATGACTATGCCTTTGATTTTTTTGTGAAATAAAATACAAATCATAAGAATGGCAACAGTGAGCATCAACTCAAATTATTATTAGCAAATCTGTTTAGCTGACAGTTGACCAGCAGAGATGTTACGGACTCCAAATCATTGTGTATAATGCTATTTACTGAAGGTATAATGACTCAATGATAAAAATTCAACATTTTAATCTCTCATACAGATGAAATTACAACAATGACAAAAGAGTAAAACAATTGTCATGAATTTAAGTAAATTTCTAAAGTAAGTCGCTACAATATACCATTCAGCACATTCATCACTCTTTGCTACAATAACTTTTCATTTCTTAAGCATAGAGGCTATTCATTGCATTGAAGAGAAGGATACAATAGTTTGCAGCCACTCAATCTATCAACATGGAATGAATATTTTTACTCAATTTATGTACAGTAGGTATTGTGACTGTATAAAGAATGTCCACATTTCATAATTAAATTAACAGAACAAATCAGTTAAAACATAAGAGCATCATCAGAGTGATTAAGAAGTTAGTTAATTTTTAAATTTAAAACTTATATAATCATATAAAATAACTCAAATCCTTTCCATAATAAAAAAGGCACAAAAAGATGAGTAAATTATTAAGACTATATCTCACAAGCAGAGCAGAGACTGAATCACTACCTTAATGGCCCAAGAATATTTGAATGGCCAAATGTCCACACCCCAACCCAATTTTCCCAAGACAAGAAATTCTTTCCTGAATCAATGATGATAGAAATTTAAAAATCAGCTGTACTATTACACAACAATGACCACAAAAATCACATTGATATTCATTTTCATTACAAACTGTTTTGGGTGGCAATTAACCTTCGCCTACGAAGAGATATATTGTGAGCCTTTCCTCCAAAAGTGAGCACAATCATGTAAACCAGACAATGTTTTACTCTGAAGGTTGAAGCATATTGATTTGGCACTATACACACATTAATTAAGGAGTCCGCAGAATCATCTCCACTCGACACAAGTTTCACCTACATACACACATCACCAGAATGGCTCAATGCAAATGCACTGGGCACGGCGGCCAAGTCATTTTTTTGGCATACTAAGGAAAGGGATTGAAAATATATGGGAAGGACTTAAGGAATGGATATGTTTAAGAAGAGATGATTCAATACTCACCCATACATTTTCCAATTAATAGAAATAGAGTTGCCAGGAACATGTATTAAGTCCATCTTGTGTACCGACATTCACTTACTAATGTGCCGTAAGAAAATTGATCTCATAATTAAAAATTGAAATTAAAGCACAATGTCTTTTGGATCTATTTCTCAGATGGATTGTTTCATCAGTTTTTAACATGATGCCTTGAAAATACAGCTATTCCAAAGGCGAAATGGATACTTATATAGTGATCCTATTTATCATTACTACTGATATATGTAGTTCAAAAAGTAGATTATATCCTTGAAGTCGGAAATCCTCAAGGGCTACCATGCCCTGAACTGATGATTTTGACCACTATGCTTAAATACAGAAATGATTGACTGCATAGATGGATAGAAAACTTAAGCCATATACTGCCATAGTTATAGGAACATCGGCCAATCTCTTCTCCTGAGGCAGGGCAGGAATGAAATGTAGATGCAAATACACCACTCAGCTGACTGCAAATCACATTTTATATTTATAACACTCCAAAGGCCTCTCAGCTTGTACTTAACTCACTGCACCAAATACCACGAATATATAGGAAGAAGAGAATAAATTTGAATCCAGCCTGATAACATTTAAGATATTTTTTGGACATGGACATCAATGATTTATCCTCTTCATAATCCTGTAAACCACCAGTCCAAGCTATTCATTTTAAGTAATAACACAAGAATGAACTAAGTTCCAGGGAATTCCCATGCATTACTTAGTGCACTAATCACAGATTCTGCACTGTAAAACCATACAAGAGCTCTTCGCTAGATCTCTTGGAGGTGACACTTTCACTACCTAAGGAACACTGCCACAACAAGTGCAATAAATTCCTTGATTGGGAAAACTTCATATCGTCATCAGTGAATTGATGAATGATGTATCTCATAATGTAGTCACAGCTGGTAACTTTCTTCTGATGTTGTAAACTGCAAAATAGCCATTTAATCTCAATTATTTCATGAAATAATTTCTTCAAGCAGAACTTCCATGATGGTAGGATTTCCAAAGATATACATGCATTGTTGGATGATTCAGTTCCTCATAATGTAGACACAGCTGGTAACTTTCCTCTGCTGATGTCCACTGCAAAATAGCCATTTAACCTCCATTATTTCATGAAATAATTTCTTCAAGCTGAATTTTCCATGAGGGTAGCTTTCCCAAAGATTTACATGGGGTGGCATGGAAACATTCAATCGATGATGCAACAAAAGCACTATTACTTTAGGCTGAATAACTTAGTTTCAACCATCAACAGCTAGTAACAGAAAAAATCACTTATTTCATCACTGTGATTTTTGTTTCCATTCAATCACCAAAAACAGGAGGATACATCATCACTTGAACCAACCTTTAAGCACAATACTGCCCAAGAGAAGAAATTATGGCTTTAAAAATTTTACGATAAAATAACTGAGTTACATCATAGTCACAATAAAAAGATTTATGTTCATATAGTTTCTTCCTAGACGCAATTAATCCCTCTTCACTTTTACACCTCCTTACTTAATATCATGTCTCTCTTAAGAAGCTGGTAAATGGTTAATTTTTTCCAAGGCATGGCATAATTAAAATAATATGCTCATCTATTCACCATTCTCCAATGAGATAATAATAAAATTTAAATCTGCATCTAATGAAAGTTATTCATTACTCAATTGTATCTGGCATCCATTGCCACTTTCTTACAATGTCAAAGCACAACTTATGAGGTACAAAGAATATTCCAGAGCTTAATGGCATCATGAGTTATGGAACACTTCCATGCTGGGGTAGCAATAAAATCCACTGGCTGCATGCTAACTGGAAAATAAAAATGCTACCAGCCTGTTTGGGCAGCTCAAGCCTTGTCATAGTTTGTTTTATGCTAACAAACACTCAACTTCTCATGGTAATGCACACCTACCTACTCCTTGGAGTCACTGAACAGGCCGATTGTTTCCAAATCAGGCTGGTTTCTTGATTCTGAATGATCCTTTCAGATAACTCCAAATTAGGAATTTTAAGAAACACTTAATTCTTCTTAAAATTGAAATATGGCATTTTAAGAGAATATATTAATCTCATGCACTTTCAATCCACATCAAATCATCTTCAGAGAAATACAACGCATCTTCATTTGAGATGTATCTGTTTCATTGTAATCTATTTCTCATGATTTTGAAAGAGCCAGCATTTCAGCTAGGTTCAAAGCACTTTCTTTCACAAAATTCATCACACCGTAACTATATTTGTTCTCCTTCTGAATGTCAATGGAGAAAAATCATCGTGGAAATACCTAAGAACATCACAAAAATATATGAATATTCAAATGTGTGGTCCACACTCATTATTTGACATCCTATGCAACTGTCACTGTAATCTTTCATAGTGTCTCTTTACACTAATGCTTCTCCAACTTCTGGTTAAGAATCATATTTCTCCAAATATAAGACCTCCTCCCCCCCCCCCCCCCCCCAACTTCTAAAGCTTAAAGTAGCACAGCAGACCTAATATGCATTAGTCTCCTAAGATGGGCTGTTTTTGCACCAAAAGAAATAAATATCATTATGTTATCACTTCTGGAGTGTATTACGTAAACCTATTGATTGTAATAAACCACCATACGAATCATGATATAAGACACAGCAACAGCATCTGATCAAGATATGTGAGAGAGGCTGACTACTCCCTCTTCCATTGCACCAAATTCATTGCGCTACCAAAAAGAGAAATGAACAGGCATCCTGGATGTGGGGCAGTTGGACTCTCCAAAGTCTCAGTGATTTTCTTTCCTCCTCACACTTTTTAGCCACCACGTGATTCCCATGATCCCTTGGGCATTGTGTGACAGCTATTCAAAAATTCGTTTCACAGCTCGGCCTCTGCTGGATTTCCACACCCCAGCTTCCCCTTAGGAAAACAGCATGGTATTTCCGATTCTGGCCGATTTGTTCGGCATTCCTCGTTCTTGCCTAAAGTCAAGGAAAATGCAGTTTATTACTATTCCACAGAGCAGCTTTCTTGGCGTTTTATTGAGTTTTGATGCTAGCTTTGGACGTGCTCACTGCTAGAAACCATGGCCAGGAGAATCTTTAGTATTGTTACATGACCTCAAAACAGGATAATTACAAGTACTTAATGCCTGCATGTGAGATGAGGGCAAATATATAATCACTTTTATCACCAATGTTTTGGGCAAAAAGTTACTGTTTTTGAAGAAATGTAGTAGATACAATGCTGCCAAATGCACTCTCCACCTCACAATCTGATTTTTATGCCATCGCCTTGGCTAGATCTTCCACTTGTAATATGCTCTTCCCTTTAAGGCAGGTTAAAAATGATGTAGGTATTGGTGGCGGCTGATACTTTACTCGGTGGCGGCCAAGTAAAAAATGACTGCATCCAATTACATTTCTATTACAAGTGAACATTTTCACATTAAATAAAAATAGAATTCACTCCTTAGCATGAATTCACCAGCAAGTATTTTTGAGCTATGCATTCACAATTTTTCACTGGCTTTTAACATGGAATCATCACTCAAGCATTCTGCTGATAATCTTCAAGCCATAAAAAAATTCCTGTTGCAAGAGGTATATGCTAGTTCAGAGGGTGATTGGTTTAATCAACATTGCTCTTGAATCCATTTCTGAGCTTGTTTATGCTTAAAATCAGAGATCACGGGATCAGGCTCAATTCCAATTCATTTGTTACAATACTCTCTGGTAAACAAGAGAATAAAGTTGGGGAAATTGCATTTTATTCCATCAAAGGAACTCAGCCAGAAAAAGAATGAGGAGGCATGTTAATAATGCTAGTTCATGGATATTTTCACACACAATATTTCACCATTATGCATCGAATGCCAGGCTTTTCCTATGAAGTCGGAGAATTTTTTTAACCAAAGCCAATTTTGAAATTTTAAAATAATCCATTTCCTCATCCAATTGACACAAAATTTTCCACGTATGTTTACTTCTGGTAATTATTGCCACTTGAAATTGGTATACATGAAAGGATTTTTCCAATACATGTCACACATCACCATGGGACATTTAATAGGTTCTAAATACTTCCAGTATTTCCAGAATTTAATCAATGGAAAAGAGGCTAATTATCATCCAATCATTTTCTTCTTAATTCCCGATTTTCACTTTCAATATTTACCATAAATAAGACCTCTACCTTGGAAATGTAAAGGCAAAAAACTTCATTAAAGATCCAGTGGATTGCTTTTACATAGAAATATAACACAAATTTCATTCTTGTTGATGATTCTGCCCTGAGCGAAAACATGTGGGAGGCTTTCCTTGACTCCTTAAATCATGTTCTAAGTCAACAGATTCATTCCAATCATTTATACATTTTCACTTTTTAATTTAGAAAATATCAACAGGAGGGATCACATCATCCCAAGCTCACTTCCTCTCAAATTGCCACCCAAAACGTTGCTTCAACTATTTAAATATAGGTACAGCAACAAATCTTGTACTTAAATCACTTTAATAGAGAATTATCCTCTCTCTCTCTCAATCACTCTTAGATGAAAATTTCCCGTTGACAGACTGAGTGGGCAACGATCAGCCAAATGCCATGCTTAAAATTGACGAGAGGATGATGCACATTACCAAAGTATGGAGCCAACATTCCTCACAATGAACATGCCAGCAACAAATGGAGATAACAGGTTTCTTGTACACATCCTGCAAAGAGACAAGTAAAACACTGAAGTTCACAGTCACAATGCTACACTCTATTTATAAAGGCAAATATTTTATTTATGTAGCAAATATCATCTCTTAATCTAGAACACCTCCAAAAAGCAATCTAAGAAATGTGACACACAATAATCAATCGCAGCATTACAATATTTAATTCAAATAGTCATGTCAAAAAAGATTCTTGTAAAATGATAGGTACCTGTCATTAAACTTACTCCCATTTGATTAAAATTAAAGAGAAGTTAAAATCACAGCATAAATAACATAAATTAACATGATGCTTTGCTAAATACCTGCTATGACCAAATTTCATCCTTCTACACACAAATATAAAAATGATGGAAACAAATCAAGTGAAAAGTAGAGAATCTATTATGATGCTATAGAGAGTTGGCGAGGAAAAATTTAGATGAAAGCTAATGAAGCATGAAACTAACTGAAAAGTAAGATGCCAAGCACTGATATGAATTTATTTCGATTTATTTATTAGTGTAATAGGTATATTGGCAATGTACTACTCAGTATACTTAAACTACAAGAACTCTGTAACTTTTACTTGTCAACAGACTAAAAAATATCTATGCACTCATTCTTTAGCTAGTTACTGACACTACTATGAGATAATATCGGAAAAAAGCATATTTAAAAGAAAGAACTAACAAATGGGAAACATGAGGAAGAGAAGCATTCATGATCTGATTTCACTTTTGTGGCCTTAAACTATTCTAAAATCGTATCAGGACCCAATTATAGAACAATTTAGATTGCCACAAAGAGGTTTCCAATTCAAGTGATCAATGACAAAATCTCTTCCACCTCTTTAATAAATCAAATTGGTGACCAAACAGAGGCTGAGGGCTCTATTTCAAGTTACAGAAGATCATACAAGAAGGGGACTCAGTTTCTGTCACCTCCAATTAAGTGACAGCATCAGGAATAAATACTAAGAGTTTAACAATCAAATTTCCTGCGCCAATTTCGCTACTTTTGAAGAAAGCTCAGAAGCCCACCTATGAACATTTAATTCTTCTCCGAGTAAGAATATGACCATGTATTTCCACCTATAAAAAGTCAAGGCATTTTCAGGGTTGCTATAGTCCAGAAGTTATGTGATTCCTCGACTTTTTAATCAGGTTTTACAGGCCAAAATTATCATTTTTCCAGGTGAATCACCATCAAGTGATTGCAATCGCAGATAAAATTTCGATGCAACCCTAAAATACTAAGTTAGCACAAGGCTCCAAAAATTGATGAGGTTACTTCCAAGCTAATCAAAAATGCTGGAGCCCAAACTTTAATTTTACTCGACAAAATCATTTGAGACAGCAGAGTTATGCAACTCTCAGATCATGAGCCAAGCAGTACATGCATCAATGATATTAAAAAAGAATCATCAAAATAAGGACGGAGAGTAAAGCAGAGAAATTCCTGAATGAAGATCAGTTCCATTTCAGTAAAACTAGGGGCACCAGAGAAAATGCAACAACCCCCGTCCTCATTGCAGAGAATAGAAATGGAAAAGGATCAATTAATTTTTATTGCCTTTCTGCAATCTAGAGAAGGCACATGATAATGAAGACTGGAATAAAATAGTATGTATTCTGATGGACATGTCAATAGCTTACAATGTTAGGAGAGTCATCTACAGCCTGTATAAAGACCAGGTAGCAGTTATCACATAATATTGAGGAGGCAAGAGTAGGAAAGGAGTGAGACCACAATGCACAATGCATAAAGTGGCACATGAAGTCAAAGAAAGGGGTTCATGCATGCATATACACCCAGAAAGAACCAGCATGCTACATTTTTCTGAAGACAAGCCCGTGGCATAAGAGACAGATGGACATCTTAAGACTTTTCATACCCTAGAAATTTCAATGAAAACGTGTGCCCAGAAAGCTCAGGAAAAATACATGAAGCAAACATACATATTAAAACGAGGCTGAAAGTAAAGGAAGAATTCTGCTATGCATTTGGGAAGTAAAATCACCAGCAATGGAAGAACCAAGAATGAAATAATTAGTAAGATAGTACAAGCAAAAAAGGTTTTTCATCAGAAAAAAGTTTGAAACTGGAACACAATCTTTGAAGTATGGAAGCATGTCATTATATGCAGTATCCTTCTCCATGACAGTGAGACATGGGCACTAAATTCAGCAGATAAGAGAAGATTGAAACTATATATATGGTGCAATAGAAGCATGAAAAAATAAAGTGGATCGATCGATAAACTAATTAAGACGTAGTGAGAATAGTAAGGCAAGAAAGAAATTTCATGAGTATTCTGAAGAAAAGGAGGGAAAACCTAATTGAGCATATTTTAAGACAAGAGTGCCTAATGAAGACAGTATTTGCCGGAAGAGTACATAGGAAGAACTGCAGAGTTAGACCTCAGATTAGATACATGGAGCAAATAGTGAATAATATGGAAAAGAAGGAATATGAAGAGGTGAAGATTCTTTGCTAATGGAAGCAGAGAGTGGAAAACTAGGTCATATCATCCATTGAGTTGATTACCTGTGATGATAGTGATAACAAAGGCAAAATTGTGATTTAACAGGATGTAATTATTTTGTATAATAGCTCTTTCAGAAATGCATTTTTCATAAAATCTCAGGTGCATACAAACACAAATCCTACTAACTCTTCCCTCTTAATTTTTTTCGGCAAAATTTCTCCACAACCTGAAATAAGGCTTTCAAAGCTAAAATTATTTTTCCTAATTTTCACAGTTTCGGACCTAATATTCCAGCAAGTGAGAAATTTTAGTACTCAATGGACCAGAGATACTGATGCTCATTCCTTTTGACTGTCCTGCCTCAAGACGGAGGTTGCTTTGACTTGGAAGCTGCTAGCAACCTGTGCATACCATGAGGAGAAAAAAATATCCAGTCTTCCTCAGCATTAGCATACAGAATAGGACCTGAAAGTTTAGTTAATGGACATAATTAATTGCTTAATACAAAAGAGCTCCAGTGCCTCATTCAGGCAAGGTACTAACATTCCTATATACTCAAGTTTAAGTGGAGAAATTTCTTCCTTTTTTTTGGTCAATGAAAACAATAGTCTCAAAATACCTTAATGAAAAACTCAAGTCACAAAATTAGATGCCTTTTTCAAAGTCAATATTTCTACGTATCAGTGGCATAAAACCAATGGTATTGCTATTACTGATAAGCCACAGAGAATATTCGCAGAGAAATGCATTAAAATTATGTTCTAAATTTCGTATCAGGACCTAGAACTTTTGCTTTGAAATATTAATGCATTCTTTTAGACCAATTGTATTGTACAAATATAGCAAAACCTACCTGAAACACTAGGATTTCCTGATTAGCTAAGGGCGATGGTGGGGCCATAAATCTTCGTAAATATACTGATCAATACAATGAACATATTTTAAAATTCTGTCGGTGAAAATAACTTTGAGAAAAATAAAATCAATAATGAGATGAAATGAAAACATGTTGACTTCTCATCATGTATCCAGGAATCGCCCAGCTTCTATGCTTCTATGCATAATGCCAGCATGAAAATTCATTACTTTCAATCACAAATGTAAATATAATATGCTAGAGTAAGCCCTTAAGCTAGAGAAAGAAAAAAAATTTAATCGTGTATAGCCTGACAAAACCAACTGAATCATTCTGATTCTGAATAGCAATGGGCCTGAAAAAGACAATCGAATGCACAATTCAAACCACTGAACCCTTATGGCTTAAAAGACAATTTAACATTTGGAAGGTCAGAAGTGGTAAGCAGGTAGGAAGAGCATGGAGGGAGGGGAGGTGGTGACAAGGTTGGGGAAGGGGAGGTGGTGAGGATATTTTGGGAAAAGGAGAGGAATAGGCTCATCTAGACTGCCTCATTAAGGCCCAGTTTTATGTCTAGCTAACGTTAACCACAAGACAACGTATTTTTTTTGTTAGACTAATGTTAACTTAGAGTTAATTTAATATTTAGAAAAAAGCTTTGGGTTCTGCATATTACATCAGACTGGTAGTTGGTTGACAGGAGCATTATCGACGGAAGAACGCTTTAGCTTCAGTTTTTATATCGAGAATATATTTATCCAGAGATCATAAAACTGGGCCTAAGTCCCAGTCAGAGGGAGTGGACTGAAGCCTTCAAAGGCCAAAGGCCAGCCTACTCAAAGGTTTTGAAAGACAATGGAGTGGTTTTTGGAGAAAAGGAAGGAAGTATAACAGGATTATTAAACTCATCAAATTTTATTCAAAGGAGAGACTACATCAGATGGACAGGGAATAAGAGGTTAATTGGGAAGAGAAAGGTTTCCTGATGAGCCGTGACCATTCAAGCTGGCACTAAGATAATGAGTGCAGAGACATATGTAATATTCAGAGCAGAGTTTGCATACAAAGGAATAATTACTCCTGCAATATTTTAGAACTCAAATTTTTGTTTTTCCATTTCCAAAACTATACCTGTAAATTTACACCATTCCTCATATTGGTCAACATCTAAAAATATCACAAACCTACTAGCATAAATAAATATACAGTAGACTCTAAAATTACAAACAGTTCACATTATTACAGGTTTATTACCAGTCATCAGGTAAACTTATAAGTTTGTCTGATGATGGTGTAATAACCGAAACCGGTTGTATTTTATATAATAAATCAGTGGAAAACACAAAGTTGTGTTCTTCTTTTAACTCTATATTATTATTCCAGGTTAGAGTTTTAATATTGACCTTTAAATGTCTTTTGTTCTTTAGTACAGGCAGTCCTCGACTTTTGTACAATTCACACTTTCGTACGCTCCAAATTGATACCTTTTACTTGACTTTCAGTCACCAAATTCGGACTTTCGGACATTTGTCGAACAAAATTTTTGAATTTCCCGTGATGGTGCATGGCGCATCCCGGTATTCAACTGTTTTATCTGGTGTTCTCGCTCGCTAGTATACGTGACTGTGGGCAGTGTTAACTTAGAGCAAGGTATAACTTATTTATTTACTGAATTTAATTTATGTCGTACGATAAGAATGAGTAGAAAACGTAAAAATGATGTGACTGAGACCAACGAAAATACGCTTAGGTCGCATAAACTTAATACTGTCGAGCAAAAGTTGGGAATTATTAGACGTGCTGAACTGGGAGGATATTTTGCTGCAAGACAATCATTGAACTTAAGCCGTTCAACTGTGTGTTCAATAGTAAAGGGGAAAGATAAAATTATAGACCATGTACGACATGCTGGGAAGTGCAATGCAAAATTCACGAAGTTGTATATGGCATTTACCTAGGAAACATCATTCTATTTTCGTTTGTCTTTTGTCCAGTTTAGGAAATTGCAAAAATTTATTGTGTCTTTAATTGTAATGATTGTAATAAATTAAATGACATCAAGTTTAATGTTCCAAAAATTAACTGTCATGATGCTTCTTGTTTTGTGTCTTTATAGTGATAGTGGACATCATCAGTGAAATGTTAATTTCTGCTTGGGAAAAATTAGAAATGTGTATGTTTATTAAGTACACAACGGTATTATTTTAGAACCATTTATCAAGACTGCGTAGTTTTTAAAGTAATTACATATTGTTTTAAATATAATTAATGTATATTAAACTTTTGTATTAAAAATAAAATTTCCTTACAATTGATACGAGGTTTTACTATGTATATTTAACTCTCCGGGAACGTAACCCCGAATTAGTATGGGACTCTATTGTTCGACTTTCGTACATTCGACTTTCGTACAAGTCTTCAGGAACGCATTGTGTACGAAAGTCGAGGACTGCCTGTAACATGTTACTAAATAGTATACATATTACGTTTTGTACTTTCAACCTTTATTTAAAAAAGTTTAATTTAATATGGAAAGATTCCACAAAGTTAGATCTTCTTCATACGATTATAATAATGTGCAGCTAACACAGAAGAAAGTGTAATGTATAAGGAATGCTATGAAGAAAACATGGTTTGTAGCCAGGCAGGCGGTACGAGGGGCAATGCACTTCCCTTCATCGTGTACACAGTATGACCTAAACGGCCACTGGACAAGCGATGGAAATAATTCCAAAAGTGTTGAAGAAATATAAATGCATGGTTGATGCAACATAGCTTTCAATGACTATTTTTCCCTCACTAATGACAAATTGTATCATTTTCTGTGAATGTGCAGAGAAATTCACCAAAGGACGACCAGTGCATGACCCAAACTTTGCACACCGGACAATCAAAGTAGCTCGTTACATGAGGCAGAGACTGCACATGACCAGGCAGCCCAAGGTGGCTTTGGCTGGCCATCTCTGACGATAAGTCTATCACAGTGAAATTATGAAAATTTTACCTGTGATTTGTTGGAAAGGGCGAAACTCCAATGCCGTAAATCAACTCTTTGTCCCAGACCTTTTCTGATGAATTTTTCCTGATAAAAGGCCATCTGAGCAATCTCGCACCATGAGCGTTCGATGTGGAATTTGATATACCCGATGAACCTTCGAAGAGGGGTGTGCGAATGAGAGTGAGTGGAAACTTGGCAGCAGTGAGTGGGCAAACAGAGAGACAGGCGTAGCCTCCGACAATGTTGCAATTGACAAACTGTGGGGTATTTTTCTCCTCCAATGCTGGCCCAATAAGAGTCTCAAAGAAGCAAAGCAAATCTGGGCAATGTCGTATTCGAACCGCCCCTCTCAGAGGCAGTTCTCCTCCCTCGCGGCAGTGGAGACTTTCGAACTGTTAAAGGGTTTCCCAAAAGATACCTATTCCCACACATTTCAGGTCTGCCTTTCCACCAAAGTATTTGAAAAGGTAGCCGGGAATGGCCAGGCAGAGTCAAAGGGAGGAAGAAAGAACTGGCAATGAGTGGCTCGGTATATATCGGATGGCGGCGGAGACGAAAGAAGTACATGGAACATGAGCCAAGCCACTTGAAGAGTCTTGTCCGGGAAACTTGAGTTTCCCGGACAAGACATGAAAATCCCTGACATTTCCCTGACAGCCAACCTCTTTTACCTGACATTATCCTGACTTCCTTCACAAGTGGCCACCCTGAATACACAACTCCCAAATAAAAAAATTGAGCAAAGGGATGCTAAATGAAAATAATTGCTTAAGGTGTTACATTTGAATATATATTGATTTTCTCCCATTTTATCCGTACCCATAGTTATGTCTCCATCAACAACATTTTCTATATCCAATCAAGAGACTGCATCAAAGGAAGTAAATTTAAGATCATATTCATAGTCACAGCATCAAGACGAGCTTGAGAACAATGTGAGAACTTCAAGATAGTGGTAATCAAAATAAAAATTCATAGCGGTAATTTCAAAACTAACTCAAGACTGACTAGAGAATTAATATCCTGATATATTTACTGGACCGTCTCTGCTCGATCTCAGCACAGCTATTCCTCAAAATTGCAGACTGCCTTCGTCCACCTCATGCTGTTGCATGCCTTGCTAGCAAATATTCAAGTCAATGCGGGGCTTTTTTTGTTTCATAATTATAAAAATAGATATCATTATATACTAGGGAGGTGATTTACGCTTGGTTTGTTATCTATCAGAGGGAATTCTACACGCAAGCATTGGTAAAATGGGAAAGTCACATCTGTACCACCAAAGAAAGTTAAGTTAGCTTGAACATAAGCCTCCTTATGTGGCTCCTCCTGCAATCTAGCACTTATCTGTTCACATGAACCCACTTATAAACACCATCACATCGATTTCAATAGGTACCATCCCTCCCACATCCCATGTTCACTCTCATACTCTCCTTCCATCAGAATTCCATTACTTCTTCCTTAAAACGACATGATCCCTCTCTTAATCGCATTCCAAGGCACAAAGAACAACCAGTTTGATGATCTTACACAGCCACTGCTGACTTTAATGAATCTAGATAGACCTTAACTTAATGACACATGTATTTTGATTACCGTACATCATTGAGTATAAGCCGACTCAAGTATAAGTCGAAGTCTTATTTCTGGGCTGAAAATATTGACTAACATCCGTGACTTGAGTAAATAAAGCTGAAGTGAAAAAAATTGCTCCATCTCCTTGCTTCGCAATTAGAAAAGGGAACGGTTAGAGGCACATGGATGAATATGGAATTTAAGAGTGACAAATGATGAAAAAAAAGAGGAACTTTCTATACAAAATCGATCGTGTCTACAGCATCCTTTGATATGATTTTAAGCGGTCATGATGAAGCAGTTACATCATGGTCGTCTTGATTGAGGGAATCATCATCTTCTACACCATCTGCTATGGCTATCACACCCATGGTGTTGACATCATGACAGTTGGAAATGCTGGAGGAAAAATGATACACAGGTGACCAGAGATGTGATCAGCACTTGAGGTGTAAAATGTGAATGTAATGAAAGTGAATGAGGAGACACTAGTAATTTTTCAGAATTTTTTTAAACTATGGACTTCAATAAGCTGACTTTTTCACTACAACAAAAATCCACCATAGACACAGGCGCACATGGTCATGGAAATGTGAATATTTATTGGAAGTGAAGAATATTTAAAAATATTCGGGACTCAGACAAAAAGTAATAAAATGGGATCAATGAAGCTAGTGCCAAGTCTTAACCGACTCTGCTGACAGTCTGTGGGTTTGGTGTACCGGGAAGCTTAGAAGCCTGGTAATTCCCAATTTCATGACAAGAAGCCGACATGTTTTCGTTTCATCTCATTATTCGATTCAATATTCAGCATATTTAATCCCATTCTTCACTAAGTTATTTTCACCAATGCAAACGGGCAAAAAAATGCGCATCATATCGATTCTTTATAATTACAGAGGTTTATGGCCCCAGCATCGCCCATAGCTAACCGGGAAATCTTTATGTTTTGGGTTGATTATGTGATATTTGTACAATACAGTTGGCCTTATGGAATGCATTGTATGGAATGCATATGCAATGCATCCAGAGTTGATTGTATCAAGAGTACTTGTCAGTGGGAGGTCCTAATATGAAATTTAGAATGTATATCTAACAAATTTATCAGCGAATATACTCCGCAGATTATCAGTAATACAGATACATTTTATACAGCCAATACGTAGAAGTATTGACCCTGAAAAAGTCACCTTATTTAGTGGCTTGAGTAGAAGTTGAAGGTGGGTTTTCCATGACCAAAAAATGGAAGAAATTTTTCAACTTGTACTCCAATTCATATGGAACTTCTCCTATATTCAAATGGGTGGCATAGATATTCGTCCCTAACTTCTCCAACAAGTATGTCATCTTTTTTGCCATGCTGGGTCTCATGCAAAGTGACGTTTGCTCAGGCAGAGAAAGCCAAGTCTGGTCAATCACATGAGGAAGGTTTGATTTCTCTATTAATGTGATATTAAATGCGTAGAATCCCAAAAAAAGAGTTGTTTTGAAGCCCTCAAAAGTAGTGTTCATATGTGTCATTTGAGCATATTTTTTAACCCTTCAGTTGCAGCAGCTAGATTTATTGTCTGCCACTCTGCACAGAAGAAAAGGGGCTGAAGCCTGTCCCTCTCTTCCGTAGGGAGAGGCTGAGCACGTAGAAGACCCTTTTAATTCCCTCGCTATCTTTCCTTTAACAGACACAGTCAAACGTATAAGAAAATTTCTCCCACAGTTGCCTGAGAATACATACATGTGTGCTTACCAAAGCTAAAGGGTTAAAGCCATATGCTTCCCCCAAAAGTTTTTCACATGTCTTGCAATCCACAAATAACACAGATCAATGTGAAACAACAAAATCAAAATAATCATTCCAAAACAAAAACATGCCAAAAGAGATTGAAGTATTATTCTGAAAAATTCTCCGGCTACAGTCAATAAATGAACTTCAGGCAATAAAAACAATAGAATGAAAGATTGCTTGAATGTATGAGCCATTTGAAATGCCACTGAAGTTCACTTAAACTTTAACTTGTGCATAATATGGAAAACTTAAAAGGGTTTACTCGATAAGAAGTACTTGCAATCAGTATAGCCACCAAAAAATACCACAAGGATGAATGAAATTATAAGTACGGAATTGAAATAATTTACACTAGTGGATCGTTCAACATTAGGAAAAATGATAAATATATTTGCCTCAGAAGAGGATGAATTGGTAAATCCACAGGTCAAAATCAGTATCTATAACTCTTCAAGTTTTCCCTACACAAAATACTATGCTCAAGTCAGATGATTAAATTAGAGCACATGTCAATGATTTGAAATATATTACAAACATGTATAATTACCATGCAGATAAGACACTTAATAGCAATTGATCGTGTCTCTCCCTCCAGTTCACGGATTCGATTCTTCAGAGCCTCCACTAGAGGGCTTCCAGAATCCTCATCTGGCGACGTCATCTTGTGATGGGACTCATTGCCCTCCAAAGGAGCAGCATCATCTTCTATAGCACTTTCCTCCACTGTATCTGCCATGCCTAATGCATTGTCACTATCACTAGCACTCACACAGTTGGTTGTACCACCAGGACTGGAGAAAAAATGAGAAACTGGTTACTGTACAGAACCAAACACATTAAATATGTACTTGAGAACAATTTCTCAGATAATGCTTAATACGTTAAGCAAAGACATTTTTATAATATGCCCTCAGGGCAAAAAGGCTCAATCAATTTCTCAAATCTGCGATTTCAAGCTATGAATCTGCTTTAAGGAATAGTTTATGGTGGTAATAGCTATTGAACTAGTTATGGGAATGAGCGTAGTAAATGTGTAATTTGTATTAAAAAATAAATGACTGTTCAAGGCCGATAATTGAATTTAAGGAATTCATAGAAATTGCCACAGGAAAAAACCAGCCTGGGCCAGGAATCAATCCACAGGCCAGGTCAATGTGCAGACCACCACGCTACCTAGGCTTCCTAATTCTTGTGGCAATTTTGGAGGATGCATGGGAACTAGATGTAATAAATATTTTTCCACAGTGATTGCTATGCATGTTATCGCCATACTTTTGGCAGGAATGAAGATCTTCATATATATTTAGGGAAATTTTACAACTTCCCTAAAAACATAATATCGGCACTACAGGGAAAAAGAGGCTTAGGACGATGAGTCAGTGACTTCATCTAACGGGAGAAGAAGATAAAGTATTCCCCACTCCCTAAAAAGGAATGGACCATGCTAAAAGGATGAAAATATTGCAAGGGTTATTACATAAAGATAAAGAAAGGTATCATACATGCCATAAGTAACTACTTCTTGTGAAAACTGCGAAGAAAATCCCCATTTTTGCCTTGATTATTTTGACAAAAAAAACTTTTGAGTAGGTATTTAGATTTATAGTGATTAAAATTTGTATTGCAGTGTTGAGGTATTTCTAAGCAGAGAACTGAGTTTAAAAGGATAAAATATTGTGAATAACAAATTCAATATTTTTCAATTAGATTATGCTAGAAAAAAATTGAAATTTTAATGGTTTTTATCCTTCAATTCCTGATCTTCTTCTGTTCGTGGTACTCCTTGGGGCCATAGCAGTCCATTAATACTGTGCTATGTGGTTTAGAAGTGGCCCCCTGGCCATGTCAGGGCTTACCTTATAAAAATGCTGGGTGGTCTCATTGGACCCCCATGGCCACAATGGAATTTTGCACAGCGGTCCATAGAGACTGTCACGGTGATTAATGTGTTAATGATGAATTCACAGTGGCCAATTAAAATTTCAAACCCCAAAAGTAATTTGGGTACACTATAGAATTTCAAGCAACAGATGCTGCGGCACCTCCTTCAATCCAAACAAAATTACAGTAAGGAATGTGTAATTCCCACAGCCACCAAGCTAGTTTACAGGAGAGTCAAAGGCATTGGTGGAATTGAACATAAGGTATGCTTATTTACGTAACTTGCTCTGAATTGTTTGATGTTGGCACTACAATTTTTATAAGTACCTGTTTAATTCCTCACATCCTACAGTATACTTAGACACATGGAAGGAGTATGATTATTGAGGTGGACCCTTTGTAACAAAGAATAAGATGAGAAATAATTACTAAATGCAGAACTTAGGCAACTTTTGAATGAAATAATTAATGCCTTTTGATCATGGCTACGAATGAACCTCTTCTGGAAAAATTGCCTGAATATGGCTGTTATGTTTGTGCTTATTGGTTCCAAAATTATTGCTAACATGTTACCATCATGTATTTGCTAAACCACAATGCGAGTGATGAAACAATATTAATTTAGTCACCGATATGATTCCCTATTTCAATTGATAAATGGAAAATCATTCATAATGTGAAAAAGCAAACCCTATTGTCCATAAAGTGTTATTCAACATTTAATAATCAATAGTAAAAAGAGTATACTGCATTGATTAATGATAAACCAATTTCCTTACAAGCAGGAATAAGCAAAAGATTAATGTAAGTAAAGAGAAAATAGCAAGTGAGTGATCAGATCAAAGCTTTTTGGTATGTACATATTTGAATTTTACTAATGGCAGGATAGATTTTCCAATGGAATATTGTTTTTCATGATGGTGCATGGTTTATTTTCTAGGAGAATTTGGTGTTTTTAACTTCTTATTTATTAGTCAGAGGAAAATGAGGGACATTGTAGAATGAATATTATCAATGGTATACAAATAATCAACACAAGCCAAGTTAATTACCTGAAAGGAAATGCTAATCATTAATTACAGTTTTCAATGTAACTACTTCATTAATGACATTACAGGATGAAGTTCAAGTTCTCTGTATTATTATCTTACCATTAATCTTTTATAGGGGCCTACAAAAGGTGAGGTTATCTTTTGGAGGAAAGTGGGGTTCTTTTTCCTAAAAAAAGGTGTTATTTTACATATTTCCAGTAAATACATTTAACACTGATAATGTTGAAAACAAATATAACCATAATATTGCAATTGAAATAAAAGAGTAAAAAAATATGAGTCAATTCGTGAACACAAGATTTTTGGTAGTTATATTTGTATTTAAAGGTGAGGTTAGAGTTGCATTTTTGGAGGAGATAATGGTGGAAAGAACCGATTAATACACTTTTCAAACCTCTGAAAAATGCAAAAATGATATGATACGTAGTCCCAAGATGGTTATGGAACTGGGATGAACATGAGAAAGATTGGTATTAGAGTAAATAACCCTCAAAACAGGCTCAACAATAATGTATCGGACAATTTTCTAATCTTCATAAAAAATTGTTTAATTGGTCAAATTACTCTTTTACAAGTTCTTTCTGAGTTGTGTTAGAACTCTATCATAAGGTGAAAGTAACCTCTTTGAATCTAAGTCAGAGCAAAGCTGCCAGATTATTTCAAAGCAACCAACAAAAACTCTCATGTCTAATGCCTTTTCACTACGGGGCCACAAATGGTGATTTCATTAATTTTAAGCAGGTCTCAATATCTTCTACTTCACTTTCACATACTCAATTATTTTTTTTAAGATGCCCTTTTTAAGACGGTCATTGGCAGGTGTTGACAAAGGTGTTATTCAATAAACCAGGCCTCGGTGAAGGTTCAGCCCCGATGTGATGATTGCAATTTTTTCTTGGCTGTGAGACATTTCCCCAGTCCAATGCCACATGCAAAGTGTAAATGACATATACTAGAGGAACAGGAACTGCTCATTACAAAATTTTATTAAAATTGATGGGCTACATAAACCTAAAATTTAAAAAATGGACAGCAAATAGGAAGGGGTTAAGGGAAAACAGAAGTTTAGATGCAATTAAAGAGACTGTTTTTGGGAGGCAGGTTCACCTACTAAGAGAAGGAGGGGATATTGTCAAGAAGGCTGTTGGAGATCTATACTGAGAAAGAATGAGGTAACACAACAAGAAGCCAAAGAAGGGTGTCAATGTGGAGGGGTGACTGCAATATGCTTCTGAAGATGAGGATGAAGGGGCAGGAGCATTTGTGAATTAAAAAATCAGAATGTGGTGGGAAGAACACAGGACAATACTCTTGGTTGAAACTATGCATTTACCAAAATTATGCTGATTCTCACCAAGATGTGAGTCAATCAAAAAGGTACAATTGACGGCAAACTCTGAAATGCTGCATGGGAAATTATGAAAAGGTGCATCTTTTACATAGAAAACAGAAATTGGTGGTACTTCCATGCTGACCCTGTTCCTAAAGGATAATTCCAAGTCCCTGAAATGGGAGCATAAAGTATAGCAGGAATGTGTATCTCTTCCAGGGAAAAGGAACCCAACAGGCTGACTTCAAAGCTATGCATGGTCTCAAGTGCTGCAAAATTTGAGGCTTACAAAAATATGGCTGTTTTTTTAACTTTTTAACTATGAATCTTTCATGAAGCAAGGTGCTCTCCCAGCTTCCGTCAGAACTCAGGAGGGTTTTCCCTCGTCAGTTCCTTGATCGACAACTCTCCCTTCTTTTCTCCCTTAGTGCTCCTACCCTATCTTGCTTTCCCAATCACCACTTTCCTCCACACACCTCAACACCAGACATTCTGCCCAGATTAACACCCTTTACAAACCACTCCTTAAAACTTTTTTTAAACAACAAAATATGAAAAATACGTCAGTTCATTAGAATCAATATTAAGGCAGAGGGTTACTTCTTTTTATGTTGAAAAATGTCACAAGGTATAGGGACACTTATGCACTGCTCTTGCAATCAATATTTTGCCTCTCTTCAATGTTTTAGTTTTATTCCACATGTTGAAATTAGTCCAAAGCAAAAGAAACTTAATTAATGATTTTACATTTCCTTCTTTGTGGAAGAACTCTAATATAGTAAGGTAGAATTTTTAATGCAAACTTTCTGGTTTTATTTTATAGAACTGCTTCTTTCTCATCTCAATCAAAATGGTTTCTCACTTGAATGAATCAAATGAATACTTCAGCCCAACAATGCATACCCTCTTAAATGAGACCAGACCTTGATGCTACTATTTAACATATATTTCATGCTCATGCTCTAAGTTGATAACGTCAGTTTTATCATCAATACCTTATAACTGCTTCTCGGAGAGCATGCCTTTCTTTTTCTTCCCTAGGTCCCCCATCAACACTGGGCATGACTACATCTGCTTCTGAAAACTGAGCAGGGCCAAATGTTGCCGTGTCATCTCCATCGACAACTAGATCTTCTTCTTCCTCGCCAGGACGGGGGGCACTGCTTGTCGTCGCCATACCAACACCTGTAATATTATTCATTGATTAAACCATACAATAACAAAGACACAGAGAGAGGTGCAAACAAAAATGGTTAGCCCACCTCTGGGTCAGTGAGGTTGAGCCCTCGCCCATTAACCAAAGGTTCCAAGTTTGGATTTTGGTTAGGTAGTTTGTCACCACTCAAGGCATGGCTGTATTTGTTTATCTAAATATCTATATCAAATTGGGGAAAGCTGTGGCTAGTAACATAATCAATAACTAAGCAAATGAATACATAAAAATTACAAGGGATCTCAAGAAATTATAAGTTAATTGCAAATTACTGACCACTTTGTTACTTCTGCTCCACAAAATATTAAATTTTAGTTTTGGGGAGAAAACTAAAATCCAATCCACAGCCTAAAAATAACAATTTTTATTTATATCAAATAACTACCAACAGAATCCAGATTCAAAGGTTTACCTTTGGGAGTTCTAAAAGATTTATTTAAATACTGAAAATATTTTTCAATCCCAGTTGCCAAAGAAATGTAAAATGGAAAATAGCAATATACTAAATTTTGTGCATTTGAATCTTACTGCTGAAAGTGCAATAAGTTCCCAAATTATGAGTTATAGCCATGAAGTGATCTAATAGTAACTACATCACTGGTGGCCAGTGGTCACAAATAGCCATGTTTTAGCTAAGTTTCAAAATTAAATCACAGATCATCATCCTACCCTAATTGAAATGTCGAAAGCAGCATTTAACTTTCAATGAAGTATTAACACTTCAATGGATAAAGTCAATAAAGCTAGTTAGATGGATGCAAATGTTTCCTTTTCCTTTATTAAAATATTCAGTATTGAACAAAAATTCAGATTCAGAAAAATATGCATAAATGAGGATTCAGAATGCTTAGTCAAACACCATTTATGAACACTATCAAAGTTGCAAAGATTTCATTTGGGTGTTCAATTTTTCAGTGGTAGGGTAACACTATAACAATAAAATATATTTCTAATGTACGAAATTTAAGTCTAGTCCTGCATCATGACTTTTCAGTAAAATGAAGCCTGATCTTTTCAAAAGGTTATTTGAAACAAAACATTAAAAAAAAACGTCACAAAATCATAATATTAGAAAAACCTTCATTTGGAGACATTAGAATAATACTTACCAAGAGAGGAGCTGTGGCATACTTTTTTGCATTAACTTCTGACAAACAATACTCACTATCTTCGACCCATACTTATTAATAAACTGTACTTTTCCACAGAACTTCTTTCAAATTATTATTTAAACTAAATTATTTCTATCACATTATTTCTTTCTGTTTATTTGTTTTTTATGGATACTAAATACTTCCACGAAGTGAAGCCTAAAATTATAAGTGCACTATCTTCGAAATTTATAAATAATAAGGAGAGCTAAAAATTTAAAATCATTAACTCATCATATTTATGCATTGCTAAAAATCCTGAAATTTTAAGATGATGGTACATAATGGATAAAAGTCATTAGGTTGAGGAATCACCTTATTCTTGAATTTAAAACAATTAACTCCAGGGGTAAGGTATCTTGTTTTCCTTTTTCTTTGTCGTTTGCTATGATTCCCCAATAATTTTTAATTCTTTGTGAGGGTAGATACAGCTTAAAGTTTCATGAAATTTGAAGGGTTTCCATATCCAGATACCTTATTTTACAGGCATATTTCCCCTGGTTTCCCCAAATATCCTTCATATTCTGATTTTTTACTAATGTATTCTCACAGGACAAGGTGAGACACTATTATAATCCCTATGAAAATAATAGCGATGGGTTGGCTCCACCTGTTTTTGGTTCCACTTCTAATTTGGTTTCTTGTTTCAACTCTTGGTTCCAGTCCCAGGGCCCAATTATAAACAAACCCATTTTATCTGCCAGATTTGCATAATTTCAGCGATGATGATTTCTTTGCGATTCCATAAGATATATAACAAAATGTAACTAAAAAAATCAAGAGGCAATTACACAATGGCCAATCCCTCCCAAATGAGAAATTAATAACTGAGATGAACTTCTGTCCTGAGGATAAGGATATGAGCTTGACTATGAGTGCTATTTTCTCAAGCACATAAGCTAGAATAAATCTGAAATACATTA
Source organism: Pyrrhosoma nymphula (assembly GCA_963573305.1). Classification (NCBI taxonomy): domain Eukaryota; kingdom Metazoa; phylum Arthropoda; class Insecta; order Odonata; family Coenagrionidae; genus Pyrrhosoma; species Pyrrhosoma nymphula. The sequence goes on along the minus strand of OY754332.1, from coordinate 75,300,609 downwards.
ATGAGCATGCATATTTAGTGACAATTTGCACAGTGCCATTGAAATTATGCTTACAATGACTAATAAATTAGCATGCATCATCCACCACTACTCTCTTACTTCCAATACTGAAGTAGGATAGTAGCAGTGGAAACATGTTAGATGTAAAGGAAGAAACATCTTTTCCCAGATAGATTTTCAATACGAGTTATGTGTCAGACAATAATGAAGATAAATTCACAGAATTACTGTACTGTTCAATGAGACCATAATGAGGCGTAACTAATAAACACAAATCACAATTGTAGAGTAGATAAACATAATACATAATTGTGTAGTAAAAATGGAAAAGGATGCAAGTGCCAAAAAATGAAAACAAATAACTTTTTCGGTGAAAAGCGAAGTACAAGCCAGGCGTAATAAGATAGACAAGTTAGTAAGTGTCAGAAAATTTTTCCCTAGTTTGTAGAGCAGCCGGAAGGCTTATTTGGCCGTAGGCCGTAGGAGAAAGAAGGACTTATTTTATTGAATACTGAAAATTTTAGTTTCTGGCACTTACAACCTTTTCCATTTTTACTACACAATTACAAATATTCAACCACTTTTTAATAACATGATTTTTTTCAATAAGCTTCCTTATTTCTGTCCCTCTTGCTTATTTTCTGCACCTATCTGCATAAGCAATAATGGAAGTCTTTGAATAAAAGTATCAGACTGAACTTCTACGCCCTAACATAGAAAACATTCAAAAGCTCTCGCAAAAATTGAATGCTTGGAATTTTTTAAACTAAACTTAAGCCAATATGAGAAAGATTGATTTAAGCTGGAAGCATCTTATGGGGATGAACAAACTACAATTCATTCAGTCATATCAAGTTGAGGCAGAAAATTTGTTTTCTCCTATATGTACAAACATATATCACACTTATATAAATGGCCATCCCCATACAAAGGTTTACCAAGAGTCATGAGGGGGCATCCACAAAATTCATAGTTTGAATTTCCACCATTTTTACTTATTGCATTTTCCACATCCCCAATGAGAGCAATTCTCATTACAAAATTTCAATAGATTTTCCCACACATATCCCTTATGTTACTCAGCAATACAACCTTAACTTGTCATAGTTGTGTAATATTCCTCCAATACTCCTTATTCTTTAATAATAAATGACAATACAATGTGTATCAGATACATAAATACCAATTAAAAAATTACTACCCTCGGAGATGGTTTATAGATCATGCTCACCTGCATATCCACCAACCAGCAAAGAACTAGCTCGAATCCTTCGCTGCCCTGTCCATTCATACTCCACAAACATTTCACTATCACCCTCAACATCCACATTTTCTTCCTCATCCACACCAGACCCATGCTGAAAAACAAGCAAAATTGAATCAACGATAGCAGCCTCCCTATTTCTGGCAGGATCATGTCCCAGGATAAAAACCCTACATATTATCTACAGCCAGGGCACAACGGCCAAAGTAACATATGGCAGAGAGATCACTGTTAGTGAAAAATCTTAGTAAAAAATTTTAATTTCTCACAGCTTTCCAGAGAAAAGTGCGTGAAAATACAGCTTTGAGTGCACATGCCTCTCATCAGATCTTAAGTTTTTGTATTTTCTTTGATTCCTTGGTCAATTAAACACATAGATCTGGACCTATGGATCTGGCAATAGATCAGGAACTAAATTACACATACTGACAGATTAAGCATTGAAACAATATTGCAGAGTGATCACCTAACAGAAGATTTGCTCAGCAGCTCACAAGTTCCGATGCAATTAGGAACAATGTAATACTGAGGACAAATGGTTAGCCACAACTTTTAATATCATTCCATGTGTAGCACATGGCTCAAACACAACTCCTCCCTGATTAACACCAATGAGGGTGAAACTCACCATGAAAAAATCATGTGATTTAACCGGGATTTGAACCCGGATCTCATAATTGCCGGTCAGGTGCATTAAAAAAAATCCTCCCTGATTGTTACTGTAGTCTCTATATGCACTTATAATAGGGTTTGCAGAGATTTACCTCTAAATAAACTGCTCCCATCATTATGGTGGGCAGATTGTATAACCTTAACAACACACATGGGAATATGGGCAAGGGCCGAGCCACGTTGACACACTGGTTCCCGTCAGATCACCAAAGTTAAGCAATGTTGGGCCCGGACAGATGTTGGATGGGTGGCCCTTCTCCATACCTCTACCGGGATGGAGGGGTGACACTCCCTCCAGACCGATACCGGGAGGCCAAAGGGAGATATACCCAGACCGGGACCAGACCAGGTGGGAGGGAGGACTCCCTCTATACCTGTACCGGGAAGGTTGGGGATGGCCCCTCCTTCATACCTCTACCGTGGTACTCTTGTCCCCTGTCTGCAAGTGGCAGGCAGGTTAAACCTGGGATGGCACAATGGACCAAAAGGTCTGAGTGCCAGGAAGGCTCCAGAAGACCCTCGCCCACACATACAATCTACCATCTATGGGAACATACTCATTCAGTTTTGAGAAAACCTATTTCTTTAAGTTTTAATGAATTCTCACCTAGCTAAAGAGAAATTTGTGGCTGTATTCTGATGGTGCCCATAAAATGTACAATTTGTTTTTGTCTAGTAAAATTTAAGCCATGTCCTTCCATGGTGACTGGAAAAAACAGAAGTGGGGTGCCAAATATGTACCTGTAGTTGATGGAGTTGGAGGTAACCTAGGTAATCTTTTTCAAATAACACATATACTTATGTACTGAACCTCATATATAATGAATAATACATGATATTTTTTTACAAATGAAGGAGGAAGGAAGAACAGAAATGTCACCATGTAGGTGAAATAAAAAGTGATTCTACACTGAGGAGAAAAAATAAGTTTCTTTTATATAGCACTTCCACCATCAAAGATATGCATCACATTTTACTAGCCAAAGTTGAAGTGATATACCACAAAATGTGCCAGGGATACCATCACTAGAAATATAAAAAACTGCATAATGCAGTTACTTCTAAATGAATCTTATAAACTTCAATCACATAAGAAGTATCAACTTACCTTCCTCACACACTGCTCCACATGTGAATTCAGTTCCTCCAAGGAGCCATGCACTCTCTCGTTGCAAACAGGACAAGTTGCTTCATCGGGTTTACGCTTCCGATTCTTTATTCGTAGTCTACCCTGGCGATTTGCTTTGATCCTTTGGTATGTCTAAATGAGCAACAGAGAGTTATTTCGGTTAATTTGTAATAAACACATTTACCACTTCAGCAAAGAGCTAGCTAGCAGTAGCTATGAATAAAGTTCATAGGCCGCAAGTCATTAATTCTCTTTTGCAATCAGATTCAACTCTCAACAAACTTAATGGCTAATATTGAATAAACCTCTTGTTTTAGCATGTTTACAAGCTGAATTTTTTTTTAGAAAAATAAATACTTTGTCAAAAAATTCCCCTTCCAAAAATGGAGTTAAGCACATGAAAAACTAAAGAATGAGTGATAATTAATCACCAATTAGAAAAGACAGCTGCTTTTAGCTTCATTTTTACATGGACAACTCAGATTTCCAAAACAGAATTTTTTTCAACAAGGCTAGGCCATCAATGGCAACTTATACTTCTTCCTTCATATCTGAACTTTAGGAGCTGGAGCAGATAACACTTGTCAGTAGAGGGCAATTTAAATGCCTATCCCATGAAAGCAGAGAGAGGGGATGTGAAAGATGCCAATGGACATCATAGCAGGAACTTCAGAGGTCTCTCATAAGTCAATTAAGAGTTAACAGTTGTATAAATGGCATTAATAGGTATGCAACTACTCCAGATAATGATGCATGATGAAAATCGAAGTTAACTACACAAATCTAATAACTTTCCTGCAAGCATCATTTGCCACCATTTAAAGATTTGGATGCTTTTTCATGAATCAACACAAAAGTAAGATCATGAACGAAATAATAATCACTTGGGTAGAGAGTAAATGTCATTATAGATGGGAAATTTAATGTTGAAGATGTAGAATGATTGAAAAGATAGTGCAACTGATGAGAATAACCTTTCAAGGGAAAGGAAACTAATACAAAAATACTCGAGAGAAAATGACGTCCCAGTTGATGATGACTAAGGAGACCCCTTTGCTCATGACACAGCAGTGAAGAATCCATGGGCAAACAAAGAATCAGATATCAATAGTAGAATATAAAAATCAGTACCCACATCAGTAAGGGATGGTAGTCTGGAAAAATTCACAAATAAATCTAAAATATCAGTCTAAAAGAAGAAGTGCTGAAAACCTCTTAAAGAAAGTAAATATGTCCATACATATAAAAGGAAACAAGAAGACAATTTTGAACAGTTTTAGGCAATTCTGAGCAGTCTATTCGCGTATGGCCCTCTCTCAAGTCTCGAAAAAGGAGAGACGAGGAGGCGGCATGCAAATGGAGAAAATCTCCTCATCGTTACACTACATAAGCGAGTCAATGACAGAGGGAGTAAACGAAGCATGAGTACAAACTCCGTCCTTGAATGGGGGGATTAGGCTCCTGGACTCCTCTAATTTGGAACAGATAGCAGTGAGCTGCCTCCGGGAAATGAACTGATGTTACTAATTCACCAGGGTGTAGCTACCTCAACAAGATACTGCTCCTGTCCTTCTTATATCCTACCTCTTTATCATTCCTATTTCTCCATTCCTCACCTATCCCCAATCAACTGCTCACCCATCTCTAGTGGACATAAAATTTTGGTAGTTAGAACCACTTGTAAATCGATAAATCTGTAGAATAGGTGAAAACTTCCATTGCCTCCGATGATCCTACCCATCACTCCATTAGCCTGACGATCAGCCCAGAGAAAACTAATATAACATACTGAGGACTGGAGAGGTACACAGAGAAGTATTTGAAAGGGATACATTTTGATTCAGAGGAAGAAGAAAAACAAGAGAACCTTAAGGTAACTTAAGGCTAATTGCATAAAGGAGATAACAGAGAAGATGCTAAGAATAAAGCAGGAAGCAAAAATGGAGGACCCCACTTATTGCTGTACAAATTATTACCAAGTATGCACATACTAATATGATGTCCCTAATTTATGTACATAAAAAACAAATTATGCCAAATTCAACTTGGATTTAGGAAAAAAGAGCATACAAAACACATTTGAATTTTTGATGACCAACATTCTAAAATTGAAGGAGAAGGAAGCTCATAAAAATATGATGTTTTGAAATATCAAAAAGACTTTCAACGAGGTTCCCAAAAATATCGTAACAAATTTATCACAATATGAATAATGAGTAAGAGGTAACTTGCTTCTTAGTTCTCCAATGAAAAAAAGTATAAATACATAGTGTAGCCTCTTAGGACCCCTTAAATTCTCATCACCCCTTAAATTCTCATATTTATTATGCCATTATGTATGTGAAAGATCAGCACTCCTCCTTGGGTCTGACTATGAACAATCATGTGCACATGTATGACACCAGGAGAAACAGTGATTTCAGAACTGTGACACATAATCTCTCCATGTTTTCTAAAGGACCATCCTATGCAGGATGCAAATTTTATAATCATTTACCTGTCAATATTAAAACTGATAAGAGTCCCCCCAGGTTTAAGGCAAAATTAAAAAAGTATTTATTGCTAAATGCCTTCTATTCTGTGAATGAATTTTTATTATCTTGATGTAATGTACTATGTATTTCAGATTTTGTATATATATATTTTTTTCCTTCTTTTTTTTGACATGTCCTATACGTGTAATGATGTCCTGGGATCAATAAAATTTATTATTTATTATTATTATCATGCATTGAAAGCAAAACCTCCAGCTTGATAGTAAGAGTACATTATCATTCAAAAAGATAGGAGAATATAGAGAATATATACCTCTACCAAAGGGCAATTCACTTGTACAAGTTTTGGACCAATGGTGTTAAGAATAGGGTTCAGATATACATATATCATGAAAAAACCACAGCAATGGACCTTTGGACCAAAGATATGGAAAATAATTGACAGTAAAAACTCAGATGACTGCAATGTAAGAAAGACAGAGCAATTGCAATGGAGTCACTCCTGCCTTGAGCCTCATCAGGAGTGCATGCACTGCAATAATATGCAGGGGTCATTCTTGAAAATATTTGGCTTCGTCCTAAGATAGGTAAGTAAATCTCATGAGAAAGTCAAGGAAAGATGTTGTTCTACATTGATACAGCCCCCAAGAATATGTAACATGTCACAGGGACTCATTAAAAAAGGACTAATAACAAAAGTCCAATTCCAAAAGTTCAAAGAGGTTCCACCAGATTTCAAAAAAACAAGTTAAGAGAAAAAAAGACTAAGTAACTCGAGAAACAAGGATAGTATCTTCAATCGTGAAGGAAGCAACAGAGATGAAGACTTAAGAATATGGGTTTCTGTTTGATGTTGACACCATTGAAATGATCTGACTCCACCACATGGGTAGATTTCAACCTACAGCAAAAGTACAGAAAGTGGATCAAGAGATTTAAAACTTATATTTCCCTTTCACTATACGAGATGAGTCGAAAAAACCACAGTAACTCACATAAAAAGTTAAATGCATTGTGATTACACTGACAGTAAACACTTTTTTATTTACAAGCACACAAACAAAGCTGCAGTCCAAACACCTTGTACTACACGCTCTACAAGTGGCTCACAGGAAACAATGAAGACAGTAAGACCACTACCCTACTGTTTACGCCATCTACTCTGCTACAAGTATGCACTGGACAGGGCACTGGGGCAGGAAATCTGAGCCACCTTAACTTTGTATCATCTATTAGCAGCGGATCCCAACCTGGCATACGTGCATCATAGTTATGGGGCATGTGAAGAAATCTCTATAATGGCAGAAGTAGGTTTAAATATTTGGAAAAATCAAATTATGAGCTGATTTTCTCTATAAGAAGTACATTCGAGGTGAATGAGCCATTGATGGGGTGTGCAAGTGGAAAAATATAGAGAGCCGCAGATCTCTACCGAAAATCGCACACAATGAACCTTAATGGATTCTGGGTATAGCCCAGCCTTCTTCTGAATGAATGTACTGGCTCTCACACAATCCAGTCTTCCTTTACGCTGGCTTCCTGGGTATGTCCAGAGGCCCAATTTGTAAGGCTCTAGGTATGTTGAGCACGGGAGCCTGCAATTGTCAAGACAAATGGCTGCTCAGCAAATTGGGATGCCACCCATTGGGATGTTTCCAAGGAGGAAAATAGTAATTTTGGGCTCACTATTTGACATAGAGGCGCTTCCTGGGCTGTGAATCCCCATCAAATCTGGAGACCTAACATTTTTCGATTACAGGCTTTTTGGGACACGGGATTGACTTTGAAGGACTTACTATAATTCTCAACATATTTTCGGAAGGAAGAAGACTTCAAGGGCACCCTATATGGACACTAAGGAATTGCTCCATCCTGAAATACATCACCTGTTTTCACAGAGTCATGCAATTATCACCCATCCTTCTCACGCAAAATGTAAGGGAATAACTCACCTAGAAAGCGAAAAAGTGACAGAAATGGCGAGCACCCGAACAAAGAAAAGAATAACAGGTTATGAACAGGGCAAATGCATCAAGGTTGAATTGGCAATGCGATATTCATGGAAAAGTTTCCAAGACCAAGAGGAATGAATGCTCCAAACACGAAGGTGAAAACGTTTTTAGCTTGTAAGAGGCGGAGGCCCATAAAATCGATACAACACAGGAAAACATTATGGAACCACAAGACTCAAATAAGGCTTAAGTAATACGTTGAAGAACTTTATGACACAGATAATATGCTCACACGATTATGCATGGGAACCTTCGCGATTAGATAGAGAAATCACCACGGAAATCGGCCATGCCGCCGCGTTTGCCGTCGAAATCACACTCATGTATTATCGAGAGGAATCGTGGGGAGAGGAGATTGCGGAGAAGGGTCAGGGAAGGATCTTGGGAGATTCAATGGCCCTTGGAATTGGAGCACGATGATCCTCGCTTTCGCGAACGTAGCTGACCGCATTAGGAACCGAAGAGCGGAAACGCCGTTTAGCATTAAGAATAATACAGAAAAGGGGTGAGGGTAAAAAAAAACTACTATTAAGTTCCTAATGATTTCCCCTCCATCAAACTTAAAACATAAGACTCCTTGCTCGAAAGCTTCAGCCATATTGTTTCAAACATGAGAGCCTTTTTAAAACCACACGACCGAAAAGACATTATTTCCAAGCCACTTAATTTGTCTCCGAAATTGATGAAGACGTATAGTAAATAGTAGGAGTGACTCTTTAAAAAGAAACATTCAAACTTGTTGATTCCGGCGATCCCTGGCCTTCTACGTAAAGAAAAAGATTTCTCCAAACAAGCTCCATAATGCTCTCATACTTCGACAGAAAGGTAATTTTGGAACTTCTGGACCCCACCTCTCTTGCCACCGAGTGCGATTTCTCCCATTTCTTATTTAAATTTACTCTAGTTACAAGGGACACGTTTAGTTCTCGCGTGATCACTCTAACTGGCATATTTGCACTAGTATTCCTGCCGCAACAATCCTCTTCCTAGACGTCAATCACGACATGATTTTTGGGGATCACGCATCAACCGTTCGGGGTTCTCGCTTACACCAACACCAGCTCATGACATTCGCTTTCCAACTTCGCCATCTTCTTGTGTATATTGCCTCGATTTTTCCCCAAGAATCTCTCTCCGTATTCCTCGGTCGAAAGCAACGCGAGTCCACCTTCATGCCGGGCAATCTATCGTGTACCGCAACGGTCGGATGCTGCTCAGCAGGGTTTTCGAGCTGCTTGGGAGGTTGGTATGCCGAGAGGGTTGCATCAGGAAATGGTATATTTTTTGTATGTAGCTGTACTAGACGGAGGAGAAATTGAGGGCGTTGATTAAGCCATTAGTGTTGGGTATCGACTATTTGCAGGCAAGTGAACATATCATAGCTTTTCTGTGGAGGTTTATTAAACTGAGAGAAACACCAATAGAAAGCGATCAGAAGTCCGTCGAGCAAAGCTTTTAATCATTTTTTGGACGAGGAATTACGCGGTGATGATACGGAATACGTATCAGCTCCCAAGTTAGCAAATAATTGTAAATTTATTTATTATGCTTTTTATTGATAGGTAAACACAGACATCCCGTGGAAAAATTTGCTCAGGCGCTAACTGGCACAATCAGCTGGAATGTTCACACATTAAATGGGGATTACGAGGATATTAAGGGAGAGGTACTGATGGAAACGTATGAGCGTTAACGCCGCGAGGAAATAGCTAGCAACGTGTGAAGTTGGCTGACAGACAAATACCCAAATCGTAGTTACGAAGGAGTGATGCCAAACATTGTACTATCACTTTCAAAAGTTGGTTCACACGAAGAGCGCGGCCGCCACCGTATCCTGACGAAATCGAGCTTTGGGTATTGCCTACGTATTCCATGCCTCCTGAGCGTTAATTTCACTTCGATGGCTTGGGCAACTTGATTTTTTTTTCTCGCCAAGAGAGCCTCGCATGATCTCCGAACATGAAATACCCACATAACTCTCTCTTCAACTCCAAAAACAATGTTTCAGAGAGAAAGTACCCTTGAAGCGTTCATTAGGTTTGGTTGGGAGTGTTCAGTATTCCTTACGCGAGGGGGATGGGGAGAAATTTCCTGAGTCGTCAAGGGTCGTTGTGTCGTCAAGGGTTCAAGGGTTCAAGTATTACGTAAGACGACTTATGCCATTTTTGCACCCCCCCTCTCCTTATGTAAGGCAATGTAAGATGTTCCCAACCCCCCCTCCCTCACAGTCTTACGTAAGATGTTAGATATTTGTATCTACTCTACAATAAATGCTCACTTTCTGCAGTTTCATCTTTCCATAGAAGCCATCGCACAGATGTGAGCACTCATAGAAGCCATCGCACAGATTTGAGCACTGGATATCGTCTAATTATGCAGTGTTGGATTACCACATTAATTGAGCATGGAGATAATGTAGCTAGCCAGTCAGGCGACAGAATAGGAGCATTGGTGTAGCGGTGAGATTACGGAAAATACGCCATTAACGAGCGGACGCTCCATTTCACTGCTAAATTTCATTCGGAAACGATAGATACTATGTTTTAAGACGGACAAAAATCTTACGTAAATTGGTTCCAGACCCCCTTTACACAAGACAATGTAAGATGGTCCCAAACCCCCCCCCCCCCCAAACGTCTTACGTAGTACTTGAATGGCCACAACCCGCTTACGCGTTCCTGATATGGCGATGGAGAAATACAGTCATATGTGATGGGTAGAAATACGCAACACTAAAATTTAAGACGAGGAATGTGAAAACACGGAAGCAAAAGATAAAAAATTAGAACCATTAGACAAATGAAGTTTAATTTTATACCCGCCACAAAAGTTGTGATATTTAATACGCAAATTAAAGTCCATTATTCACTAGCTAAGTGAAATCCGGAGGAATTCATGATACCATCTCAACTCTGGGAGGAGGCATGGTTGGGGACGAGGAGGGAAGCAGTCTGGGAGGGGGGTTCACACAAGGATCGGTGGCTGTACTGGGGAGGCAATTATTCTTCAAAATTGAGAAAAATAAAGAATTCCACCTCTTAACATGTTCCATGTGGAGTATGAATCAACGTGTTGAAGTTCGGTTAATGTACTGCATGTGGAACTCGTGCCCAATCGGGCCTAAGTACATCGAAGATGCATTTTTTTACATTGGGGGCGGCGAAAGCTTGATATCACTAATGTATGTAATACTAGAAGTCATAAAGGCCGAAATTTTGCCCGTTTTCACGTTTTTGAGGTGTGGTCACGCACAGTCCGAGCCCAGGGTGTCAACCCCTTCCGATGCGCCGCCTAGGGGAGGTGCCCACCACCGACACCTCCCCTCTTGACCCTTAACGCGCAGGCGGGAACGGGGAACGCGGCCAAAACCCTGGACTTGGTTTCTAATCACTTTTAGACGCACATTTGGATAGTCAGAATTTGAAAGGATACTCTGATGACTGTATTGTCCCGTGAAGACTAATAACTGGCAAAAGATGGTTGCCTATGTCGTTTTACCACTTCTCGCACCGTGCATCAATGGGCACCTCGGGTTTAAGCCAGTAAGAAATGCAACTGCAGTAAAAATAAGTCTCTGTAAATTGTTCGGTATGTTACTGGTCAAATTGAATAGATTTGTCAAAGTCGCAGTAAAACCGAATGGTGACAATGATTGGCCGATATTTTGTCCTCTTTTACATAGCACGTCGAAAATTTGATATATTGTTAAGACACGTTGCTTCTCAGTTTCTTTTCTTCGGGCTTTTTTCCTGAATTACATCCTAACTTCAGGCTTTGCCCAGTTTCAGCCATCTCAGACATAAGTCATAATAAACAAACACTTCCACGCCCAATTTCAGCCCTAAAATTATTTCAGAGTGAAAAAGTCTGTCCACTCACCTTCTCCCCTCGGGAACCTTATGCACGTAGGACAGGCACTAGTTATTTCCATCTACAACGCACATAAGGCCACGAAAGATTAGCACCGTCGAACTCTTCCTGAATATTGTCTTAAATATTTACAGCTGTTTGAGAAAGCTGTTACACACCTTATAAAAATAACTGGAATCGCGAGTGTATCCAGCTGAATCTTCATCAATTGCACGCAATGCCGCAGCAAATGTTTCTTTCAAAATATCAAGTCTATACAAATGTAAGCATACGCACGAACGCTAGAATCCATAGTGAACTAGCTGGACGTTCCCTTTAAGGACCGTCTTGCGGTGATAAACCGTCCCCAGGGCAAATTCAAGAGGGTAGAAGTTGTCAGTTCCAAACATTATAATTAAGCTCCCAGAAGGCGAGCGCGGAGGATAATACAGCGGAAGGCATTGAAATAATGATCATTTCCCAAGATGAGGTGGGAAAAATTTTCGTTGGCACATAAACAGCCAAATAAGAACCACAGATCAAAACAGTTGTATTCAACAACAATGCACCATCTCTGAAATCACATGACGTAAAAATGCGAAAGGATAGATTTCGTTGGGATGAAGTTACCAGTCACTGACGACTGTACACATTTGACTTGACCGAGTCGGAGTAACGGCAAAATAAAAAAGTTCCATGACAATAAAATAGGCCCAGAACGAAAGAAAAATGCACAATCACATATGTATATACTCGGAGAGCATTTAATTTAGAGCGATAAGGATTATTACTAAAGTTTTGAACGAAGGGAATGCGAAACACACGCTTGAGAGGCAATGCTCACTTCGGGGCCAGAAAGAAATAAACATTTTAGGGAGCACAGAGAAAACTGTGGAAGAAAAACTTCAGTGGTAGAAACGAATGATGATTTTTCGCATATTATTTTCTGATAGAGTCCTTAATATTTCAAGAAAATGGGAAAAGTGATCGAGACACTGATATTTCAAACGATGAATGAAATATAAAAATGATAGTTACGTTCATAGCCAAATTGTAATATTACGCTTTGGTTTTTACTGCGATTCCTTTACTCAAGTAAACAACATTAAAGTTAAATCCCACAGTCCTAAATAATCTCTCTCCATTCTTGCAAAAATTGGGAGCTGTGATAGGGCCCCGAAAAAAAGGAAACCACCTTTTCCAAGTACATAATTATTCTTCATGAGACCTAACACCACCATCAACAGTACCTCTTTCACTTTTTATTAAACAAATATGCGTTGAAAAGTGATTAGAAACTACATTCTGGGTTACTGCAATTATTCTCGCCCAATAAGCAGTGGCGTAGCCAGGTTTTGGGTCGGGGGGGGGGGGGGGGGGGGGGGGGGGGGGGCAGAAAATGTTTAGGGGGCGCCGACTCATAAATTAACCAGTTTACTAAACTTTACTAATTTTGGTGATGCAATAGGTGGATGGGTTTGTACAAAATATGACAATTGAAAATGTATTATACACATTTATTTATACGTATTTGGGTCTTAAGAGTGGAAAAATATACAAACTTAGGGGCGCTATAACACGGGCCGGGGGAGGGGGGGGGGCATTCGCCCCCCCTGCCTACGCTACTGCCAAGAAGTCTGCAGTGGGCCTTACTTCGCCGGCAAATCGTACGGGAGTGGCGCTCTGTGGGGTTGGGGGTCGAACTTCGACGAAAAATATCTCAAAAATACAGAGAACGTTAAATAGGGCAAAATTTTAGCCCCCAAGTTTTCTCCACCCAGCATCAAGTCTTCTATGGTCTTTCAAGGAGTCACCTTGTTGGACCTTGTTTGGATCTCGAAAGGTCTCTATACTTTATAATTAGGGTCCCAGCCAGCTAAGCCGTCCTGAGTCCACCAGGTAGCCAAACTCGAAAAGTAGGACCCGAACCTGCGATCTAAGGGTTAACCTGGTGAAGTCGTAACCCACAAGGTAACACTAGCCAAATATTAAAAATTAAATGTGCCAGACTTTTACCGGTTTACCAGATTTTCGAAGGTTTCTGAAACCTCGAAGTCGCAAGGGAAAGCTGCCAGCACTTGAAGCCTGTTTACACGAAGCATAGTACACATGTACTTGCGCGAGTAGATGCATGAGCAGATTCCTTTCCGAAATTGTATCGCGTAAACACAACACTAACGCCGATACATGCATAAAAAATTGTCACGGCTCAAATTCTGAGCTTTTGTTTTTGCAATTTCCTGTCGTAAAAAAGTAGCTCACGCATCTACTTGCGCAGTTACATGCCTGGTGAAAACGGCCCTTGGGATCGCAGGTAAAACGGACAGAATAGGTACCCCAGCATCTTTGCTGGTGGCGAGCGGGTGGGTGGAGTTAAGAAGGGGGGGGGGGTTCTTCGAGATGCTCACTTCCCAGCGGCCCTCGGGAGTGGCCTCGCTCGCTGCCAGGGAGTCGCGGCGATTGGAAGAGGCGGGCGGCGTGGCCGGGGTCGGCGGCAGGGCCGGCCTCGTCATGTCCCGCCGTCCCCGACGCACCGACGACAACTTGTAAAGCCTCTCCACCTCCTGGATGTAGTGAGATTCGAGCTCTCCGGGCCGCAGGGTGATACCGCAGGCGGGGCAACACGATGGGTCCTTTTGAATTTTCTTCTTGCCTGCGGAAAGGGGAAATAGAAAGAAAAGTCCATTTTAATAGTGCAATAAATACACACACACATACAATACACACGGCTATTTATGAGACTTAATTTCCACAAGTAACTTGGCAGAGCAAATAAAGTGCTACTGTAAATGCCAGCCATTATGTTCGTTGTAGAAGCAATATCACTCACATTTCGGGAAAATTACCCTTATTTAACTGACTCATCCATAGAGATAATAAATAAAAACTACCCACATTTAGTTACAATTTTCGACAATTTTTACCCAAGTTACAGGAGGCGGAATACGACCATTTTGCCGCTGTCGGCAGCGGAAACTAGATTGGTGACATTGGTGCCCTAGCATTCGTCGGTCGCGGGTTCCAATCCCGCCACAGGTATGGATGCTGAGTTCGTTATAAAGTCCTGACATAGGCAGAGCGACATATTAGTACCACCAAAACTCCATGTGAACAATCACTATTTCGCTACTTTCACGAATAGATATATACATTTTGGCGGAATTAGCATAAAAAATATTTCCCATCATACGGCTGAGGGGAATGATGGCATTGGTGTCATAGCATTCGTCAGTCGCGGGTTCCAATCCCGCCACAGGCATGGATGTTGAGTTCGTTATAAAGTCCTGACATAGGCAGACCGACATATTAGTACCACCAAAACTCCATGTGAACAATCACTATTTCGCTACTTTCACGAATAGACAAATACATATTGGCGGAATTATCATAAAAAATATTTTCCATCATACGGCTGAGGGGAATGATGGTTTATAACAACAAACCCATGCTTTTTCATTCGCCTCAACTAAAAAACAAATTCTTCATGACGGAGAACGAAACTTTAATTGGTCGTCAACACTGAAACCCTTGACATCACTCCAAGAGTTTGGGTAATGGACAGAACATGTGTGCCGTTTCCACGGTGGGTTTCTCATTTCTCAAGGCAATCCACGTCGTTACAAGACGGTTTCATTTGCATCAGGAGTCGAATTACATGCGTTCCAACAGGTAAGGGGAAATCGCAACATAACCATCCAATTAAAGGCAGCATCACGTGACGGAACAGCTTACATTCCGACTGTTTTTAAATTAGCTCCGCTGATGCACGCAGATAACCCGCCCATGTAAATAATCTATGGCAGGCACGTTTATATCGTCGAATATTCATAATTAAAGAGCACGAATAGATCTTGAACGTTCATTTGTCTACCAGAAAAATGAGAGAATGATAGGAACGCTATTCGTTTGGAGGAAAACAAGTGCTTTTAGGTTTTAGTGCCTTGAACGGTTCCATTTCTCCTTTGTGTGAAGAATAGAGAAAAAACTGCCGCATAGCAAAATTGAAGAACATATCCTTGATTGAAGAACATGTCTGAATCTAGAAACTTACTATGATTGAGGACTCCGAAGTTGCTACCTCCATAGGAGAGACTATTTTGGCATTTACCCTTAATTGCTGTCACATTTTCATTCTTAATCGTGAAATTTTTATTATGGCATGAAACAGTGGGTTTATGTACCACAGAATCCACCCCAATAACACGATCGGAACACTCGCAACGCCAAGCTACAGCTTTGAGCGCGGAGTCCCACATTCTTTCGCTCTCGCAGTCGCAGGCATAAATCTCGTCACAATGGGAGCCACCGAAGGGGTCGCGCGGCCCGAAGTGAAGGCAGCACCCGAGTGAACACGAGCAAAGGCGAGAGGAGGACTAATGAGCGGCCGCGTCTTCCCAATTTCACAATCCGAGTCGATCAAAACGTTTCGGAAACCCAAGAACCGAGAGTGAGGGGCTTCTTGGGGGTGGGGGACGGAGGGCGGGGGTTGAGGGAAAGGGGGGTCTTAAATAGCAAGGGGTGAGGGGAGCATACGCAAGGGTCACGCCAACCGTTCCCACCCTAGGAGAGGGCCATAAAAACCCGAGAAGATTTCATTCAACCAAATAAAAACTTGAGGCCGCCGCCGGGAGTGGGAAGGGGAGTGTGAGTCGCACGGCTCTCAAAGCACCGTCACGCTTGGAAGTCGACTTCTATGGAAGTGGAGTGTTGTCCTGAAGTGTATCGCTACTTACACGGCATCGCTCTGCTTACACGTCACTTCCGGCTAATCCGAAAAAAAAGGATGTCGGAAGTCAACAATCAATATGGTAATTTGGAAAACTTGCCGATTTTCGGAAAGCAATGCGTTTGTGCACCACACTCCTCGAGTTCCACCAGAATTCATGCAATTTAGAGCGGTTATTTTTAGTGATCAATAACAATAACAAAAATCTCTAAGTAAACATCAATATATTTATAACAATAAATCCTTCTCCGGCAAATTAATTCGTCATTTAGATTTTTAACTCTCGCTCGTGGTCATGTGATCATGATTTCACCGGATTAGTTATGTGAAAGAAAATAACTTCGACACTTAACCAACAATATCGGAGTGCAAAATAATAAAAATAATATCAATATGATATATTCATCACAGTTAAAATGTAAAGTAGTTGAAGATCGGGAGAAAATTATGGGATTTGTTAAGAAGGACTAATTCAGAAGGCTGGCGCTTCTATCCATCAGAGAGGATGGGGAAAAACTCTATTACATGAGTTCCTATAATTTCCGCTAATTAGCTAGGTACATGTACTTCACGAAGATTTACTTAACAAAAGTGGCGGCAATAGACAATCAAGAGAACGCAATGCGCACGGCAACCAGTTGAAACGGAAAGTCTTCTGAATAAATGTATTTCAATTTACTCAAAGATAGAGATAAAATTGAGCTTTATAGTTCATATTAAAGTTTGACATAGCAACTCCCAGAATTGGATATAAAGCATAAATTAAGAGTCCCTAAAATTGGTAACTAACTTGAACTTGAGGGTTTATGTTCTAAAAATGGTGCAACGGACAGACATACAATTGCAAGGAAACATTTAAACGAAAAACGAGGCAAAAATAGACATGAAACTACGCCCAATGAAGCGTTACCCTACTAAAGCATAAATGGGATTTCACTGCATTCTTCGGCCAGGGTTTTCATGGGGACGGTACGAATCCAGGTTGATACAGCGCGAAACTCCCAAGAATGAACAAGAAGCGAAATACTTGGCTTCTTTCCGTCCGTGAAAATGAAATGTAGCCGGAGCAAGGAGTAGAAAAAATATATCATTATCAATTCTACGGGATTGATCTGCCTCTCTTTTCTATGCCCACCAGAATACAGAATGAGAGCACATAGCTAAACCGCAGGCAATTGTCCCACGCACAAAGGCTTCACGGGTTTATCGAAGACCTTTGATTCCGTAATGCGGCTGAAAGAAACACAGTAGCAAGGATTTCCACATTTTTACGGGGGGGTATATTCCTTCGACAAACTTGATTCATACTAGAGTATCGCATAGTATTGCACACGGAAGTTTCCTTAGTTAATTACGAGGTATATCAAATAAATATCGGCAGCTGTTCCATAAGATGTCGCGAAAATAACCGCCTCAAATCGCACAACTGAAACGCGGGCTCGTCGCCGATTCAAACGTCCTAGGCTTAAGGAAACATTTTTTCTGAGAGCTCGGGAGTTTTCCTGAGCATTCCATAGCCCGTCCGGGAATTCCGGTTACAAGGTTCCAAACCAAAACAAGGATTTGAATATCTGTGAACATTCCAGGCATTCCAGGGGTTGTACCAAGAAAGTTGTCGGACTAGCTGAACGGTGAATGATTACGATAATCATGTAAAAACAAAAAAATATTGAGTTACTCCTTGGTAACACGCGGTGTAACATCTTAGTCAGAGATACCACCACAGCAAAAATCCTCTAGTGATATCCAAGAAACTTTGAACTGAAAAATGAACCAGGTTATGGCTATTTGGTCTTATGACTAAGAAGTCAAGAAATACTAGACACCATTAGAATGGAATCCTAAGCCTTTGAAAAATCACCAAGATACCAATGCATAAAATATTCCGTTTACAGAAGAATCATTAAAATTTTTACGATCGGTAAGTGCTGACAAACATGACACGAAATTTCCTCCCGTAAATATTTGTTTCGTTAGGGTTTAGGAGCCGAGCAAAATAAGGGTAAAAATATCAATTCCTTCCTTTCGGACTGTGTTTTACATAATGAGACCAAAGAAACGGAGTACGGAGAAACGTAAACGTAATATTCATAACAAAAATGTTTAACTGAAATTTTCTTTTAGGAATATGCAATATTTTAGTAAGAAAATTGATTCTTCAAGGCATGAGTTCGTGGAAAAAACGGATATGCGTAAAAACACGTGCACTAGCGCCAGCGCAGACAGACAACAATTTGTTTCGTAGCATTTGGAACCGGGGAATTAGAGTGGATTCCACGTCGATGTAAGACGAGCCGTGAGCAAGTGCCGTCGCACACGGGCGGAATCCGTTGTTCCTCGGCCACGAGCGAGCGAACATCAGATGGTTCGATTCGGACGACCGCAATTACCCGAGCAGCGAGATACGGAGGCATAAATATTGATGCGATCTCTTCGGGAGGAAAAGTATGCCGCTGCCGGGCCGCGGTCGGCCCTTGAGTAGGGAGCCGGCTGCGTCCGACCAGGCAGTGAGTGGTGGGCCGACGAAAGGCTCGAGAGGAGAGTTCCCACGGCGGGGGGCGAGGGCGGGAGGGCGGAGAGCAAAAGCACCTCTTTCTCTCCTTCCCCAGGTGTCACGGGTCGCCTTAACACTCGCGTCAGGAATGCCAGCCGCCTGAATGGCCGTGACAAGCTCGGCGATAGCGATCTCGGGAGGCATTTAAAAATCTCCATAACACCTCCTCTCACGGACCCGAGGGGTCTGCGGGCTCCAAGGACTCTCCCCCCTCCGAGAGGGGGTGGGTACCACCCTCCTTGCGCCTGCCTCGACGCCCCCACCCCCCTCGGACCCCAATCACATTGTAGGCGGACATCCGCGGGTGACAATGACCGAAATCGGGATGTTTGCAGCCCTCGCATATATTGGTGGCAGACGGGTGCGCAGAACGCTACTTCGCCGAGTCTAGTGGAAGGGACACAGAGAAGGACGGAGCGGATGGAGAGGAGGGGAGGTGAAAAGGTGTTTATCTACGAAAGCCTGATTTACCACATGGTTAGAATGGGAGGCGCATCGGACGCAGTAAATCAAAATTTAACGGAAGAACACAGGTCTTACCAATTCACCTGGCGACTGGTTTATGTTGAACAGATACTTCCATTCCCAAAATCGTCCATTGCGCATTTGCCACGGACTTTTGCGAAGGTTGCATGAGCGCAAAAAGAGATGAACATCGCGGTAGTCACTAGGAGAGTTGACGGACAGATAATGTCGTTGGCGCCGTTGCGGAGATGGCTGGACGATTGGGTTGGATTCATCGTGTTTCGCCCTGAGTCTCTTGGATCCCAGCCAAGAGGTGACCGCGAAAACATTAAAACTTTTTCCAGCCCTGAGCGCTTTTCGAAATGAGATCCTTTTCATACCAGCGCGAAGCAGGGAGTGATATAACAGCGGGATCTCCCAGCCTGAACCACGCAGTAAATATATGAATTAATTCAGCAACCCAGCTATCTCAGCCGTTAAGAGCATGAGACGCTTGATTTCGGGATCGTGGGCCATTTCCTCCCCTGCCACACACCAATGAGGTGGCCTGCGAGGTGTTATATAGATGCATGTCGGCCTTATAGTTTGCGAAAGGATATCACATATTACAATTTTCTTAACCTGATTTCCAGCGAGAAACATCATGAATGACACGTGTTTCCTCGGACACGGAGCCACAAATTTTACCACCTAAGACGAGTGAGAAGAGCTCTAGCAATAAGTTCAAAATATAGCCGTCACTGCATTGCTTGCCTTTTGATATTGAATCACCTAGTCAATATATTATTGGAGCATAATCTTAGTAAGGTATTGTTGGTAAATTTTCGGGTACATTGATCGAATTGCTTAATTTACACATATTATTGAAATACAATTGGCCTTTTATATTATTGATCACCTATTCTTATTAAAAAGGGGATTAATTTAGGGTAGGGTTTTGGAAACGAAATGACAAAGAAAAAATATTGTAAGAATTCTGCAATGAGAAGCTTATTGTTGTGGAGAACACACCCTTCAAGCAACATCGGCGCAGACGATATGTAAGAAGCAGTACTTGAAAAAATTTGCATAGAGGGTTGCACTACAGGCCATATACTAGTTACGAACGATGGGAAAGCTGGAGGAGAAGAAAATAGAGGCTCTCGAAACTTAGTCCTGGAAGGCGGATGCCGAATATCAAATGGATGGATAAGATCAGAAAAAAACAAGTGTACAGGAGAATAGAAGAGGAGAAAAACCATATGGAGCACAATCATAAAGTAAAATGGAACTTTTTAGAAGGGAAAATAAAAGGGTAAGTCCCTCGGAGAAGACCGAGGGACAAATACATCGGCCAATTCGGGATATGAAACAGAAACTACTAACGGAAAAAAGAATCAACCAATCGTAGGGTTGAATGACTTACGATGATTTTTTACTTACATCCACATGAGGTTAGGATGAATTTTGTCAGGCACACAACACCATTATCCTTTTAGAAGAGGAAATTTATACGGGGGAATTACCTTTGTGATGGAAAGACTCGAGATGACTCCACGAAAGGGAGTTTAAAGGCCGTGAGTCCCAAGACCTGTCAATATTAGGAGAACACCTGACATGCCTGAAGAGGTATGTCATCAGTTAATCACCCATCGATCCCCCCCCTGTACTGGTTCCCAGTACCTGGAGCCCAATTTTTCCCTTCCATTAAATTCTACATTTATCAGTCCCTTCACTCCCTCCTTTTTGTTTTGCAACGCTCTCGCAGTACCTCCTGGAGTCATGGTATTGAGATAGTTCTGATTTAGGAGCTATTCTCGATAAAATATCTTATCTCAAGACGATTTAAGAATAAGAAAAACTGAATTTAAAGGATAAAACATTATTATTCACGAATTTATAAAACCGATAATAAGCACGCAACATTAGCGTGAGCAATTATGCAATGACCTGCCACCCATAGCTAGACTTTTACCATGCCATCACCTCATTTTTAAAACCTATATTTTATAATCTTAGTTGCTGATACGAATCATTTGGGGCGTTATTTTCAGCCTTTAGAGCTAATTAATGAGTTATGAAAAAGATTTAGAATACACACATATATCGCGTCTAGTACTTGTACTAGTTCGACTTCATTGCACTGCTGGATTAAAAATTGTCCCGCAGGAATAGATAACGAGATTATCGGCCAAAAAGGGGCAAGGAGGTTTTTGTTAAGAATAAGAACTAGCCAGATGCTCTGGTTTGGTCACTGAGTGGGTTGACAATTCTAGCATAAAACAAGGACAGAGGAAGCGGTGAAAATAAGAGAAGATGGAAAAGTAGAAGGTTGACTATTGAACAGTATCGGGAGAGGAAATGACATTTGAAGAATGGAGGAAAAGTGCTTCCGACATGAAGACAAGGCGCATCAAAACATCGGCGGAGACGGAGAACCAGACCCGGTTGGCAAACCTGGGATAAACTCACTCATGAGAGCAGAAATGAAAAGTGAATTTATAGAATTGCCATTTCCACGATGCATTTTATTGTTCACGACCATGGTTTCGCCGCAAAGCAACACCCTCTCATTCATGAGATTCGCCGAAAGAGGTGGAGAAATTGTTTGCAGCAGCAGCACGTCTATGGCATGGAATACCGTGCCTTTGGTTACCCTTCAATATCATGAACACACTGTTCGGGGAACCAGAAATTTCAGATGGGCTCAAGATCGGGAAAAATTAACGAGTACCATAAAAAGACCTCCAACAGGGCTGAAAGACTCATGATGATGATATCGTTGTTCGAACATATAGAGTCGTCACCTAGACACTTTTCCGCCATGATATTAGAAGCTAGAGCTGAATATAGTTCAATTACTTACAATTAGCACTGCTTGTAAAATGTCGCAAAACTTGAGCAATAAGTTCGAGAAGAAAGACACCAGAACGGCTCACGTTCATCGGAGTCAATTCGTATTCACAATTTGCAAAGCGAACACAAGCGTGCCCGACAGAAAAAAACATTCGGAGCCACTTTATGGCCACTCGGAGCCACACACGTTGATTTATCAAGGAGGCAGCAAGCAGGCATTGTCTTAACTTTGCTAGGCTTAACTCCAAGCTGCAGAGTTTGGAACCAATTCGAGATAACGAGAACTGAATTAACCTAAAAGATACAGGGCTAAGTTAAAAATTTTTCTATGAGATATTGGAGCATCATTACAAAACGTGAAGTTACGTCGGGAGCTAACGCAATGGGGAAGCCGTAATCGGAATAAAATGAACTGAAAAGGTTGATTAAATCCCTAGCTTGGATTTAGGGATGTACATGGGAGATCAATGTGTGAGAACTAATAAAATAGGAGAATAGGGAAAAAAGAATCCCGAAGAAAAGGATTGGTGAGAGAACAAATTAAGCAGCCATAAATCACACGGAGGGTTGTCACAAAGAAAAACATGGGATCAAAACTATGGACGAGGGGATGAAGTAAAAACGAACCTTCAGTGAACAAAATAGCATTTCAAGGTAGCGAGTCTGGTTGGAGAAAACTCGGAATTGCCAAGACGCCGAAGAGGATGCGCTACACGAGCAGGTGAAAGAATTGATAAAGGAGAACTATACAAGCAACAACAGATGAGGAAGAAAAAAAACCCCTTTCGGGTAGAGAGGACACCACATAATATATTGAATTCATAATTATGCGCATCATTACGCTAATAATTATAAAGCCCAATCGTGGATTACGACCGCCAGGATTCAGGACAGAACACTTAAGACAGAAAGCTACCTGAAAATAGGCGGTTCGATTGAAATAGATAGTAGGTACGTCAACAGAAACCTTAGTTCTTGGAGGAAATGGAGGGTATTCTTTTAAGGGAAAGATATTCCGCAGCACCCATAGCAAGGTTCCGATCGGTAGAATTCGCCAATCATCCCATCTCCGAAAAAAGTTACAATGTAGCCGTGTGGGAGTCGCCACCGGCTTAGTGCGTGGCACTGCTGGCCGTGGGGGGAGGGGGGTCTCTCTCACGGTGCGAGAGGCAGAGGAGAAGACCCGCCCCCGCAAGCCGCCTCCTCAACCGGAGTGAGAGCGGTCCATTTGGGGGCGGTGGGGGCGGGAGGGAGGGAGGCGGGAGGGGGCGGGGTGGGAATCGGAGAAACCGGGTGTGGACACCTGTCCGACGGGGCCGAGACTCTCGGGCCTCTTCTCACAAACAGAGAGCACGACTCATCCCCGTAAACAAAAGTCACATTTAGCTCACCGGGTGGCCTCCCTCACTCGTTCCCTCCGCTCCCAAAAGCAAACTCTGCCCCCCTGCCCCCCGCCCCCTCCTCCGCCCACACGGAGAGAGAGAGAGACCATTGTTGCCGCTGGGTGGGAGGCAGGGAGGGGAGGCTTCCGGGAGGCCATCCACACCCCCACCCGTGTCATCGCGCGCCCCTCCCCCGCTCCCCCCTTCCGAGTGACCATCCCGGAATAATTCCCGCGCTGGCGGGCTGCTTTATTCAGGAAGAGTTCGAACTTTCCGATTCTAGACAATGACGAAATATGAACTGATATTGACGAAAAATCTCGATTCCGCCATCAAAAACTTAGGATACATCGAGACTTTTACGTCACACCCTCGTTGTTGTAGAGCTTCGACAGTTTCGAACGCTTCCTGAATAAGGTGCCCGCTCTGCACACGATGAGAGATAGTGGTGAATTTCGTGCGGTTCCATACGAAACGATATTATGATATAAAATATCGACGATACTGATCGGTTACAGGACGTACGATAAGCAAGATGGACAAAGCACTTTGTACAATTCCACACCTGTTTATTTCCCCGATCAATTTCCACGTCTACGACGTCATTTACAATGTCGGTACCTCGAAAATAACGCTGCAGACGTCGAAATCGATTGGGCAAATAAGTGTGAAAGTGTACAAAGTGCTGTTGTCTATCATGCTTAGCGTCGTAAATATCCATAAAGTAACGCCTAACTCCATCAGTTTAATTCGAACTTACGATGACCACTTGAATACGCCTTGTCTAGGAATATTTGACGGCACGATTTCTGGGCTCAGTTATATTACACTAGTAATGACTTCGTCATTGGTGATTCGAGTGAATTTTTAACAACCTAGAAGTATACATTTTTTATTTTACTATGCATATAAGAGTTACCGCAAACTTTTATTCTTGTCATATATTTCGAAAAATTCTGTTTTTCAACTTTCTAAGATAGCAATGGTTGCCAATGTTTCCAAAGCACCTAAACCACAGGTCATAAATTTTTAGCTATGGTTTTTAGTTAGTTTAGTTTTATTTTTTTCTCAGTAGCATTTGTTTTTGCTATTAAGATTGTAGAGACAATGTTTATGCAGAACATTTGCAGGCATTTTCGCCTTAATCCATAACACCGCCGCAAGACTAGACCTAGAAATACATAAAAATGCTTCGGCCTGTTATCTTCAAATTTCACCGACACTTAATGGGTGTAGAAAGATGATCGTAGATCACAATCGAAAAGGATTTGTAATTTTTATCTTTGAATCGGAAGGTAATTTTTCAAAAAGCGATTAAATTGTTTGTTTCACACGTATTCCTGAGGTTAATAGACAGGAAATATACATTCATGCGTCAGATGTAAATGACAACATTAGTTTCGAATATTTTGAAAGAAATGTCTGAGCAAACGATGGACAATTAGACGGCAAAAAAGAGCCTTTTATTAAGATATTTTATGAAGATGTAACTCTAAACTTCAAGACGATAAACCTTCCGGTGAATTTTCCGAAATGAATGAAGTTATGAAAGACAGTACAGTAAGGAACGCTTCAACAAAATGAAAACGGCAATAAATTGAAACAAAACCAACCCAAACATGTACCTGCAATTGAGGGCTGGAATTTCGTCGGTGGAAAATCGTACAGCTGAATAATCACAGCAAGATTTGCAGTACACGATTGGGAGCAAAGCCTCTCGTGTCGAGTTCGATCGATGTCATCGCGGCTAAACATTATGATAAGTTTCGGGATTTGGTTTTGGGTGTAGACTGGACATCTGTCTTTTGTGAAACTAATGCTTGTGTGGCTTTTTCTCTCATGCACGAATATTTAATAAGTTGCTTATCTTCTTCTAAAATTAAGAAGCCATATAATTACAATCGTAAAAAACAAAAACCCTGACATTACTTCGTCTTATCGCGAGAAAAAATTATTTGCTTAAAATATATAGGCGCCACCCAACCAATGAGGGGCTTGCAAATGAATTTATCAGGTGCAGGAATAAGCTGAAAACTGAACTTAAGACAGCCTCCAATAATTATTATTTGAAAAAGTTCGAAATGCACAAGGGAAATTTGAAGGAGCAATGGAAACTTTTTAGGGAGCTAACTGGGGAAATTAGTAATATTCAACATAGAATACAGCTCAATGTAGACGGAAAGATAATTTCCTCGAGTATTGTTGTTGCTAATACGTTAAATGATTATTTTAGTAGTGTCTTTGATAGTTGCATACCTCCCGGTAAAACCAATATAGATCCATTCCTATTTTCATCTGTTAGTGACTCCACATGCACTGATTCTATGTTCTTCGAAACAATTATCCCTTCTGAAGTAACTAAAGTCGTTAAATCTCTGCCTCTTAGTAAATCTGCTGGTCATGACGGATTGAATACTAAGTTATCAAATTTGATTATCAATGATATTGCACCAGTACTATGTTACACATTTTATTTAAGCCTGGCCAGTGGGGTATTTCCTAATTCTCTTAAAAAATCGATTATTAAACCTATTTTTAAGAAAGTAGATAGACAACTACTTCAAAATTATAGACCGATTTCTCTTTTGTCAATTTTTTCAAAGATTCTGAAAAAATAGTGAAGGTTAAATTGATAAAATATCTAGATAAAATCAAATTCTTCAGTGGAAACCAATTTGGATTTAGAAAAGATAGATCTACTGAAGATGCCCTAGAAAGATTCCTTTCTCATGTTTATAACTCAGTGAACAGAAACAAGCGCACTACTGGATTGTCTATTGATATCCAAAAGGCCTTCGATACAATTGATCATAATATCCTCTTATTTAAACTCGAGAAAGCTGTTATTCGGGGAATCCCTCTTCAGTGGTTCCAGAGTTATTTGACAAATCGCTCCCAATGCATGGTAGTTGATAACAACTACAGTGACTACAAATGTATCAGTTCTGGTGTCACACAAGGCTCAGTACTTGGCCCAATTTTATTTCTGATATATGTCAATTACCTCTGTAACTTTAAATTTAAAGGCCATGCGACAGCATTTGCTGATGATTTTGCCTTACGTTATGATGAGTCAACCTGGGAAGAAGTTAGAAATAGTATGCAGATAGACTTAAACTATCTAAAGAAATGGTTTAATTCAAACAAACTTAAAATGAGTGTTCATAAAACGAAATATATATTTTTTAATGTTTGTAATCGTTTTACATTTAATTGGAACTTGAAATATCATGACATAAACTGTAATCCTGATACTTGCTGTGATCCCATTGTAATTGAACGTGTAAATAGTATAACTTATCTAAGAATAACCCTAGATCAAGGTTTGAAGTGGACACAACACATAGACTCTGTAACTAAAGTATTGCCGTATGCCCTAGCTAATTTTCATCTGCTTCGTAACAAATGTTCGCTAGATAATCTGAGGTTATATTACAATGCATTAGTAAACTCTAAATTGACTTATAGTATAATTGCATGGGGTGGAGCTCATCTGAACTCTATTAAACCAGCTATAACCCTGCAAAAGAGGATTATTCGGGTGATGCTAAAACAGAATTACTATGAGTCGTCCTTTCCGCTCTTTAAAAATTTAAAATTGCTCCCTCTCAGACACTTGTGTGTGTATAAAGTACTTAAGACTTTTTTTTCTGAGGAGTGGAGCAAAAGTACCGGTATTAAATAGGCCGGGCAAGTGGAATTTTCGTAGGGTGCTGACACCCTTACCAAGGCCCAAATTGTCACAGTTCAGAAAAAGTTTCTTATACATTGGGCCAAAAGTCTACAACGTATTACCATCTGAGTACAAAAGGGCGGTAAATCTTTATATTTTTCTAAAAAATGTAAAAAATTGGTTGTTTAATTATCCTAAAGTTGAAGAAATACTTTGTTAAATCAAATTTGAAATTAATAATATAATATATTTAGTTAAAGATATTATTTTTTGTTAATGTTGGTATATGTCCTTTTTTCCACTATTTATAAACCAATGCATGGAAGATTATTATATAATGATGGTAACCTTAACACAGGTCCGCCTTTTAGGTTACCTAAAGCTCCGTATAGTTGTATATGTATTTGTTTGTAAAAAAATTTTGGAGTAATAAACATTATTATTATTATTATTATTAAACAGCACTGGAAGGATGTACTTGGAAGGTTGTATTCGAACGAAGCACGGCTCGCGAGGGTAAATGCACCGAATGCCAAAAAAGGAATTTGAAAGTGACGAAGCATTCATCCCCACCATAGGGGGCAAACGCCGTTACATCCGGATAAGGAGAAAGGTAAAAAGCCATTGCTCAGGTTTTCTACAATATTGTCGCGTTGGTCCCAAAAGATATGCAACCAACATTATGGATGTAACCGCAATAGCAGGAATTAATAGTTTCCTTAGGCCAGTTTCACAATCCATATAGCCAGCTGAACAACTTCATTATTCCAATAAATTTCATTGTTTCAGGCTTGACTTAGTGGAAGTTATAGATATCCATTTTTAATTTAAAAAACTTGGTACTTTTCCACACTTTACTTAAAAACTGCGACCGGTTTCACCTTATGCCTTATTAAGGTGAAACCGGTCGCAGTTTTTAACTGAAGTGTGGAAAACTACAAAGTTTTTTTATTGAAAATGGATTTATTATTCCAACTATGTCACCCTATCTCAACAATTTTCTACAGACTTCTACAGATAATCTCACAGCACAATACTTTCAGAAAGGGTTCCTATAATAGAGGAAGGAAAATAGAACTTAACTCGAAGTTTAATATGGAGAAGAATCATAATGAAATAAAAGAGACCGTAAAAGTATCGAAGATAACAAGAAAAAGAAGAACCTACGAAATTGTTGATATATTTGCATCCAAGGATTCGGGGCAAGGAGGAGGAGAGTTTTACAACAGGAAGGTAAGTTTTCACTCCAGAAAATAGTGATATTTTGGTGAAATTATCAAATCCTGGAAAGGGCTACAAGAACACGGACGGAGAAGACGACCAGCGAACGATGATCTCTACAAGGGCCACCAACGATAAGGTAGAGAAGAGGAACAATAATAAATCCAGTTCCATTTCATTCCCCCGCCACTTTCAATTCCCAGTGACATACTCAGTACAGTTCAATGCACGCGCCTTTGGCACGCCAAAAGGAGGATGAGAGTTTTACAACAGGAAGGTAAGTTTTCACTCCAGAAAATAGTGATATTTTTGTGAAATTATCAAATCCTGGAAAGGGCTACAAGAACACGGACGGAGAAGACGACCAGCGAACGATGATCTCTACAAGGGCCACCAACGATAAGGTAGAGAAGAGGAACAATAATAAATCCAGTTCCATTTCATTCCCCCGCCACTTTCAATTCCCAGTGACATACTCAGTACAGTTCAATGCACGCGCCTTTGGCACGCCAAAACGACAGTGGACATTCGCAGAGTCTCATAAAGTTGAATTAGAAGGACTATTTCAGCACCACCCTTGCAGTCAATCAGTTCGACATTTCAATCGCCTCAATCCACTTACCACTGCACGGATACATTTAAACCAAGTATTCGCGAGGGGAAATGCACCGAGAGGCAATAAAAGAATTTGAACGAGACCCACCAGAGGGCGCGACCGGCATTGCATCCGGAATAGAAAAAGGTAAGGCGCCAAGAGTGTGCGTTGAAATGATGCCAATGCGACCGGCTTTAAATAACCGATCACTCATTCGACCTCTTGAGGGATATCAAGGCGACCGGAAAGGGGGAGAGAGATTCACGACCGAGTGGAAAGACACGGATGCGGAGATAACCGCATTTAAGTTCCCTCTTCCGCCCGC
The DNA here is from genome assembly GCA_963573305.1 of Pyrrhosoma nymphula. Classification (NCBI taxonomy): domain Eukaryota; kingdom Metazoa; phylum Arthropoda; class Insecta; order Odonata; family Coenagrionidae; genus Pyrrhosoma; species Pyrrhosoma nymphula. The sequence continues at coordinate 75,271,412 of OY754332.1, read as the reverse complement.
CTCGGACTCAAACAAAAGCCGACCACACCCACCAAACATCCCTCGCTAACGACAAGCGTTTTCCCTCCGAAAAGATCAATACTCCACCTCCATGAATTTAATTTTAGAACTGAATTTTAGCGATATCCTAAAAAAGCGTATATGTATACTAAAGCCATAAGTATAAGGAACAGGTAATTGAAATAATAATGACGCAGCTGTTCCTATAATAGTGATATAGAACTATATTGTATTGAGAATGACGTATTTGATGAAAATGGGCATCAGGTACCGATGGAAGGACAAACCGAGGGTACGAAGTTTTCGAACGCTTGCAAACTCCAGAAACTAAACGCTAAAGATCGCAAACATCATGGATTAAAATTTGAACTTAAAACGGGTACACACGGCGGATTCGAAGAAGATTTCATCTAGCTCCCAACTATTTTGCCCTCCGCACGTGTTTATGAACGCCTTTTGTCCATGCAGTTTTCGTGCATTGCAAAAAGTCAAAAATCAAATTTTCACTTTAACTGAGCAACTGACTCTCATTAACCCCAGCTTAGTAAGGGTGGATTCAAAACAATTAAACGGCCCCTCAATGCAAAGCCATCCAACGTTTTTTTGACGGTTGCACCACAATGCGTGCTGAAACATCACTGATCGGCGCTTTCCTCCACTGCTTTTCTTGGCAGCAGAGAAGCTCTCCAACTGTAATCGTATAACAATCGGTAAAATCAATTCATGTTTCCTCCACAAACATTTCAGAGCCAAGAGGGAATGATCAGCCTACGCTGTTACTCAGGAAGGACTCGACCTTGGGAATGTCGTGCACGTGACGTAGCAGTCTCAATAAATTTCGTCTTTTAAATGGCATTATTTGAAAACATTCCAGCTTATGACGTCTAAATGCAGTCATTATCGAAGCTCGAATATCCCGAGGCCTTTCCGAATATGACACCAGGGGGCTTATTTTGTAATCTCACCTTTGTAATGACTCTTTGCGGGAAGGCGGGAGATCCGTTTCGCTCTCTTAATGATCGGCTCACGATCGGCCAAGGTCCGATGGTGGCCATTTCACGTTCCTAACGACAGGTGAGATGAAACTAATGAAATGCGGAGCCAAATGAAACGGATCAAGAGTCGAAAAAGCGGATGAATCAAATAAATAGTCCGGCAGTTCACCACTTGAGAGTCGAAGATGGTCACGCCACCTGGGTGGCGGAGTTGAACTACGAAAAATGACGTAATTGTCCACATTTTATGACGTATTCTCACTTAAGTGAGATAACAAAATAACCCCCCCAGGAGGGGTCCGCGCAGTTCACGCTCAACACCGCCGTCCAAAACTGCTAAAGTCGGTTTTCCAATCATTGCGATTGCACAAATGATATGATACGCAGTCACGCGCACGGGTGCGAAGATATTGGTTCACCAAAGACGGGGAAATTCGCCATGAAAAAACCAGACTCAAATGATTTATTCATGGCGAATTTCACCGTCTTCGGTGTATTCTAAAGTCGGCTCCTCGCTCCCGTCTTCTCGCAAGGCTGATCCGGGACAAGGGTTTGGGAGGGGGACAGAAGAGCTGTCCCTTCGAACCAAGGGGGGTGCCTCCCCACCCCCGCACGCCCCAAACGGGAAACAAAAGCCGGAGCGCCCCCCTCAAAAGCCCCCCGCCCTTGCTTGTTTCCCCTTTTCCTCGCCCGTGTGTTGATAGCACTCGGCAAAACAGTCGTCCCGAGCGGCGGTTTATTAATCTAAGAACGAGAGCACAAAGTGCTTGGCCACGGAGCGACGGCTGGTCCACACCCTCCCACCCAAAACACAACCGACCCCTCTTCTCGACGGGTTCAAATAAACACGGCCACCCCGGAGGGAGGAAGGGAGTGAGTGTGGGAGGGAGAGAGAGAGTTCCTGTAACGACGACTGACTCGGCTTTGTTTACCCGATCGAGTGAGAAGGGGGGTGAGGGAAGGGGGGGGGGAGGAGGAGAGGTGTGGGGAGGGTAACGGCACGCCGGTCAATTGGCGCGATTGGAGTGAGCGTTTTCAAACGCGGCGCCTCCGGCTCAACAGTTCTTCCCAGCCGCTCCGACCGCCCTCACACGGGCGGGGGTCGCACACTGAACGCGAGACCAGTGACACCCCGACTCCAGGAAATATCTCGCACGACTTCCTCAGAGTTTGCCAAATTTACTGATTTATTGCGGCCCGCCTCTTGGATGCGGGCTCATTCACTCTCCCCTGAGGCATGACAGGGGCCAAAGGCACTAGCGAGAACACTTCGGCCGCCAAAGTAAAATTAGGGCGGTAAGACTATTTTCATAACGATTTTTATTGTTACTAAGGTCTAGAGTAAAACATAATCAATAATAAACATCATCAACGGCTGTTATCAGTTCGAAGTTTGTTTTGCTGAAGCCTCTAAACATTTTTTCCTCTTTGCTAACGGCTTTTGTCCTTAAAAAGTCCTCATTTGAATATTTATACCCATCACACCGCTCCCATTCCCGTTCGGCGCAGTCAAAAGACTTTAATTACCGGAGTTAGGTCAAGGAAACTTGCTATGTTTAAATAATTTCTTCCATAAAGACCTACCCTAGCATACCTTTGCTACATCTATTCAGTTCTCTTCTACGGCACTTCATTGATTTAAGGGAGTACATTCAATGTACATACTGACAAATGAGATTAATTTTATGCATTTACCTTCCCACCGTTATAACTCTTAAACCAATCCAACGAAAAATATAGTTTGAAATCATTCCTCGTGCAGCCTGTAAGTATTTTTTCAGTCTTTTATTTAGAACTTCATACGGAATTCTGCAAAAAAATAAAAGTTAATTATAATTAGAAATCTAATTAAAATTACCTCTGGATTTTGTATCAGTATTAGATCGTTTTCCAGCGACGCCCACTGAGAAATTGTCACATAAGGACACATAAGGAGGCTCTCTCCTTGGATCTTAAAAACGTTAACTCGAGGTGTATTGAGTGGGGGCTTGAACTAGATCTAAGTAAATGCAATCAAACTAAAATTACTCTTCTTAACAAATAAATCAAACCAACTCCATAACTAGTTTGAAGAGGAAGTAAATTTAAGTGTATCACATTAAGTTAAATACCTGGTACCACCGTAACATAAGACCTAGCGTGGAGAAAACACAAAGGAAACAGGTACGGCACTGCATTAAAGGGACAAGGATTTATCAAGCGAAGAGTAGGAGGATCCTCGGATAAAGAAGTAAAAGAGATATATTACTTCGCTCTACTTAGGCCACATCTCAAGTACCTATACCACCAGCTTTTGGGAATCTACACAAAACGATTTAGCACTAGTCCTGTCTTCCCAAGCCCAGACCCTACTCTATGCAGATGACTGCAAAATATGTAAACAGATAAATAATGTCTCCGATTCTTATCTCCTTCATGGTGCCTTACCTAAGTCCTCAGAATGGTACAGTCTCTGGCAGCTTAAGTAAAATTATAAAACATGCAGCGCCATGACAATGCCTGTTAAGAAAAGCCCTATTAAAGTCAGGTGCCCTTTTTAGGGAAAGGCACTATTAATTTCGACTACACTATAAATTCAACTTATCTGAATAGAGTGTCCTCCATCAAAGATCATGGAATTATCTTGGACCTCAAACTTCATTTCGGTGAGCATATTCACGCAATTAAATCGAAAGCCATGTCTCTTTTAGGTCTTCTCTACCGTTTCACGGATATCTCTTGTACACAAGCACTGCAGTCATACTTCACACCCATTATTCTTCCGGTACTCACTTATTGCTCCCCTACATGGTCAATGTCAGCTGCCACAATTCTTGCCACCCTTAACAGTGTTACGACTTTCTTCGCAAAAATTGTGAAATATAGAAACCCAAATCTCCGCAATGCGTCCACGGACGCTATATTATCCTCACTATCAGCAGTCTCTCCAATCATAGACTTCAATCGGACATTGAACTCATTTACAACGACATTAATTCCTACGCAGACAGTTCCGATCTTATTTCTTTCATCAATATCAGAGTACCTTCTCGTCCTACCCGAACTAACTCACTACTCTACATGCCCACACCCAGATTATCATTAATTAAACGTTCTCTTTCCTTCGTCTCTCCGCCCTAATAAATTCTCTCCCTACTAACATTTGACCCCTTTTCTCTATCCCCTAAAAATGTCACTGACTTGGCATCAACTCATATTTTCGGAAACAACTATAAAATATAGTCACCAATCAAGCATATTGCTTTCATCTTGGTTTTGTTGTTTTTGTTATTTTTTGATTTTTTGTTGTTAACGTGTGTCTCTTTGTGATTGTTGAAAGTGCATTTTAAATTGGCAACATTGCTGTATGTGTACCATTTTATTTAAAATAAAATGAAATAAAAATATGCGAAATAAAACACAAAATGAAAGCCGCACGCTTCGTTGAACATTCCTACGAGCGAACAGTGTAACAAAGCTGATGGAATGACTAGGTTGGGGGTTGCTCGAGACTTGGAGGATTCACGCTAGGCTTATATTACTTGAAAAATTCACATCAGGTGATTTTCAGGGTGACACAGAGGATATTACTTCAAACCCACACTACATCTGTAGCACTGATTGAAGCGACAAGATAAGACATGGTGGTATCTTCACTGCCGAACTCATAGGTATAAAAATGCCTTCCACCCATGCACAAGAAGTGACTTTCCCCGCGTGAGAGCCCCATGAGGCCGCTCAAGAAGAGTCAATCGATGCACTGCACGTAGACACATCCGTCAAATGGATGCCTCTCATCACTACTGGCCCTGCCACCCCCCGTTCCCTATCCCTCTCAAAGAAAGAAATGGCGTAATTTATATAAATGAGCCAATAGTTCAGGGTGCTGTCAAATAGGTTCCAACGCGACTGAATGAGTGCAAATCAATGATACATTCCACCGTTTCACAAACACCCGATAAAATATAATACTTTGGCTGATAATTTGTCCTAGGTATTGAAACAGGACATCATTTTCCATAGGTATCCCGGGTATAATGAAAATGGCGTTCATTTAATTTCACGGTGAAACCACCTTAGGACTTACTTTCTTACACTGACTCCACAATGCTCCTCACAATGTCCCCTGGCAGTCGGCATGGGGGACGTTCCACCCCTCGCCCTCCCTATCCTCCCCCCACCGCCACATTGGAACTACCCTCCCACCCATCCCCCCCTGAAACATTTTAGACTCGGCCAGGGGGTGGGTGGGTGGCTCGGGCGAGACCCCATTTCTCCTACCCCCCCCCCCCCCAATTTTATGGCACCCGGAGGCGACGTGGTGGTTTCACACCTTTAAGTGGTTGGAAACGGCAATAAAAGTTGAACGCATTCTCATGAATTGCTGGGCACTAAACCTTGACATTTAGCACATAGTTCGCGATACCCTATGGAGTTGAAATTGATTCCAATTTTAAATTACAAAATGTACTCAATCAATCTTGGTCTTCAAATCATTCGTTAGCTTGTAGTGGAGTCTTGAATAAAACAGCGCCCCTCCTCCCCGCAACAGTTTAGCCGAGAAGGAGCCCCGAAACGAATAATACACTTTCTACGGATCCCGGTATGCTAAAAAGTGAAGGAACGAATTTGAATTCCAAACTGCGAACCAAAATTGAGGTCGAAATTTAAATTAGAAGTACCTTGAAAGTGAGACTAAGTCTAAATGGCTTTCTTTCCGCCGCATTTGGGCCTGCATTAAACTGTTCAAGAGATCTCAGGTGTCTACCATGTATTGGCGCATGATCATAAAACATACAAAACTGAAATATTAGTTAGTAGGTGTCGTTAATGATTAATATACCAATATCATCTCCACCCAAATGCCCCGCATCATTTTGCAACATGTATTCGTATCCGTCAGCGCCAAGAGCTCACATTTCTATAGCAATTCTGTTTTATTACTCGGATTGAATTCAATTTCCGTATGGCCAGCGAAGCTTCGAAGACTGTGTGAGCCACGAGAGAAAAAGGATTAACAGCTGCACGGGCTGGTTTTGCAATGCTGCCATATCAGAGACCAAGCGTGAGTTTTATTAAGTCGAAGGAACCTGCATTTCTGCCCATGGAACAAGGTGATGGTCAAGCACTTCCTCACCAACAAAAAATCTCAGACGTTTAATGAATGAATTAAGAAGGCGGAGCCGCAGCTGCTAAAGGACTACCTCTACTTCGGGACACTTGACCATTATCGGCTCCTTTATAACACAGAGTAATATGGAATAAATGGTTTATAAATATTCAATATTTGCCTTCTAACACGACATAAGATTGCAACAACACTTGCTAGGCAATTCATAAATATAGATACCTTCACAAGAGATATATCATGCGGTAAATAATGGTATTAACAGGCTAAAAAGGAATACCTGAGTTTTATTAGTCCGATCGAAGAAAAAAATAAGACGAATCTTTTTCGCGTTCCGTCAATATCTCGTTTGCCCAACTAAGAAGTACGCACAGGCATTCAGTTCGTTCAAAATACTTAACTTCCGACAATGAATGACTCAGTTCTCAATTACATTGTCATTCAATTATTTAAAAATATATAGTAAACGTACTCATTCAACTGCAAAAAATGTCTTCGTAGCGGAAACAATGCCCACCTGCACTAGGAACCATTTAGGCAATGTCTATTTAACGCAACTCCTGTCGCCTCTAACGATAAAAGGTACCTGGCAAGTGAGGTAGCGAGGCTTCCCATCCCAAGGGCCAGCGTTCGATTCCCACCAGCGGTAGACAATTGCCTCAGGAATCCCGACCCCCTACATGAGTGCTACACTGAGATAAATTCAAGTTTTTCAGCTTTCCTTAAGAGCAGGCCTACACCGACGCCAAGTTTCTCTCCACCCTGCCTCCATTCCCCAGATGATCCTTTCCTTACCAACCTAACCACCATTCCTAAGTATCGCAAATAACCCAAGCTGTCAGATTGCCTCCTGTAATGACGCCGATCCTTAGCCGTAAGCTTCGTTAATACCTGCGGCGAGTAGCCTTCGTCAGTCTAATATATAATTCAATTATTTAGATATGTTCGCGCTTGCCGGGGCGTATTCATGGCCGACCTGGGCCGCCTGATGGACACACCACATTTCCACAGTCAGTGCTTGAAGTGCACGAGAAATAAATACACGGAAAAGAGCATGAGTTGGTTATTGGAATGAAAGTGAGGCAAAGAGATTGTATAATTTGAAGTCAGAGCAGGGGTTGAGATACTACCGAAATGAATGACGGTAGTTCAGTTTGATGACCAGGAGTGTAGGTGAGGGAGTAGCAGCAGCCGGGCGCAGGCTCAAATCTGGAGGAGAAAGCGTGGACGCAAGCGTGGAACTGCAAGAACTTGCATGCAAGCGTGCCGTACAAACTGGAGGACGTGATGGAGGCGGGATGCCTCAGAGGCCAGGCCCAGAGTGGCGAGCCTCAGGTGAAAACAAGGTCAGCATATGCTAGGAAAAAGAAAGCAAGTCACGATCACTTGGCCAAATTACGTACAAACAAATTCATTCCTACCTACACATGGAAATTGGGGATTCTATGGTCAATAATGATTTCACCGAGAGTGATGATAAGTTCGCAGGCTAGTGAAGGAAACGAGGATGGTGAATGGGGAATGTGAACATGGGAAAAGCACTCTCGGTAGGAGAGGGACGAGTGAAGCCAATCCGAGCGATAATTGTGGGAGTCGGGAGAGGAGAGTGCGGAGAGGCGGAGGGAGGCAGGAGATGATGAGCCACCAGGCGGGCCTCAAGTCCTCAAAAAGTCTCATCCCTTCACCCGCAGCATGCAATATTCGTGCGATAACTGACGAGAGATGACAACGATCGCCAACAAATGCTACCCAATGCGCTTAAGTGCAGTATAACATCCGGCCCAGGATTAAAACGGGGGGTCGCGCCTTCCCGCAGGGAAAGAAAAGTATTTACGCTCCTTATGGCCCGGACGAAGCGTTATCTCAGCTCCCCGGCGAATAAAACATATCATTCGACGACGGAGCGGAAATTAGGCGTCGACGTTGGTGCGTCGCGTAGTTGGCCGCCGCGGGATTGAGATGGAGGGAGGGAGAAAATGGGTAGGAGAGAGAAGGAGGGAGGGGCGGCCAATGAAGACGCAGCGCCGCAGGTAGAGAGGCGCGAAAGAGCGCCTCGCCCAGAAATCCCACCCCACCATCCCTTGTATGTCACACGCTAACCACATTTCAGCGGGCGAGGCGGAAGTGCCCGGGAGTGGGTGGCCTGCGCTTGCAGAATCCCGTGCGGCCACGGAGGCACACTGAAATATGATTCCATTCCAAAGGACGATAAGAGCTTCGCGGCCCGCGCGGTGCGGCTCGTGGGCGCCGGAAAATGGGGCGGCGGCGATGGAATCCTCCCTCCTCCTCCCTCCCTCTCCTCGAGGAGATTGGAGAGAGGGGAGGGAGGGCGCGGGGCAGGAGGGAGAGAGGGGCAAATCGAGCACCGGGCCGGCGAGTGGGGGAGCGTGGGACGTGGCCGGGTGCGATTGCCGCGGCGCGGTGCGCTGGCGCGGGGCGTGGCGCCGCCGCCCGAGGCGCCGGATAGGGCGAGGAGGCGGCGGCCGCGCCTCTGAGGAGGCGGGGCGAGGCAGAGCGCAGCGGGGGCGAGGAGGCGGCGGCAAAGGGCCACGCCCCCTCACATTCCCTCCCTCCCCCTCCCTCCCTCCCACCTCTCTCACTGTCTCTCCCTTCCGCGCTCGCCACTCCTCGTCCTCCCCTCCGTCCGAGAGGGGCCTCATCTCTCCGCCCCGCCTCTACGACCTCCCGCCCCGCCCAGCCCTCCGGAACCAGCCTCCCACCCTCTTCGGAAAAAAGGGCCCTCTCTGTATTGATTTGGCCGTCTCACGCGTGACATCCACTACATGAGCGCAGAGTGAATTCATGCCTGCAGTTTTGCGGCGCGAACAAGCAATACTCGAGTCGAACCCTGTCATTGAGCCAGCGAATGCCATGGTGTGGCTAACACGCTGGATAGCGTTTGAGATGTGGAAATGTACATACAGGGTGTAACACGTCTTAATTTGTAGTTATCTCCACTTTGAAGACATTCTTTCCAAAATATGCGAAATGGCAGAGTTTGCCATTATTTTCCGGCAATACATTGCACCAAAATTGATATGCACCCAAATGTTTACTGGAAAAGAGTAAGGAAATTCCAAAATGCCATCCCAATGGCGAGTGTAGGGTGTTCAGCGATAATTCAGAAAAACTTCTGAATCAAGTTCCACATTTTTAAACGATTAGGGATTAAATTCAACGTCACCTGATATAATTATGACAAAGATGCTGCTACTCGAAATGCATAATTATGGCACGAGTACCATTACTTGTCATACACGGGCACGCAATCCACCGAGCGGGTCATGGAGCAAAAATATTTTACTTACTCCGACGATACACTCCACTAAATACGACACCAATTTCTTCACAAAAAATTATTTTTACTATTAAATTATCCAATTATCTTCCAAAACCTTTGAAAAACTTACATTATAGCCTCACAAACAACTAGTATGTTTATTAATGTGAAGATTGCACCAATTATATGGCACATAGTCACGCAAACGGGTGCAGCGATATAGCAGAATGATGAGGAAATTACACTGGCAAAAATCGTCGAAAGAGCGTACAAGGGTTCACATACCTATTCGAAATGTCGGGTGAATAAGGGCTACAGTCAATCAGTGCACAACTTTAACGCTGACTAGAGGACATTCTAAAACCGATAGGTCCCTCATTATGCATTTTATAACAGATGAGACTCATTACAATAAACACGTAAATTCACCCAAGAAGCTAGCTATGGAATGGGTGTGGTAAAGGTTTGTACACCAACAGCCATGAAATATTACGATATTTTCATCAGCAAAACTACATGACTGAAGAAGTAGTGCTTAAGAAAAATTACCTTTTGGTATCTTTTAAATCACCCCCAAAATATACAAAATTTGACAATGCGTTGGATTGGTACGGGCAAATTCTTTGACTAGGCAAATATATTGATAGATGATGTTACCATTCTTACAAAATGCCGTTGCCACTGCCAGCAAGTAGCAGACGGAAGGTACGAAATGAACTTTTCTGCCGAAGCACCTTTCAATGAAGTGGTGAAACTGGTATGTAAGGTGATAGTTACAAGTCCTACGCATACCAGGTGAATGAAGAGCTCTCTGGAAGGAATCGAAAAATAATTGAACTAGTTGCACACATAATGAAGCGCGGCTTAATACGGAGAGGCTACCTACTGACGATTTCACGCAGAGCAAGAAAGACAAGAGGAGACGAAAATAGAATTACAAAAAATAAAGAGCGAGAGAAGGCGTCAGCGGACGGGCAATATAAAGAGAGGGCGAGAGGGGCATGGGAAATGGGTGAGAGGTTGATAACCTTCGGCAATAAAAATGATAATTGTTTGACGCACTGATGCCTCTATAGAATAACTACCACTGCATCCGTATTCTCCTTCAATAAAAAAATTTCGAGGTTCCACCATTTCGATACTCGGAACCATTATACCAATAATGCCTACGTGTACAGATTGAATCGACAGCAATGGCACCAAATTGTGAAAAAAACTATCATCCTCGATTGATAGAATAACGCTAAATGCAAACACCGGACTTGTTATAAATATCAACCCCATAAAACACCAGACGGCTTTCACGTTTGGTGTTACTGTTAAGGGCACATGGGTTCACCTGCCATCCCACGCACCTACAAATGCGTCTGCGGGCCGCGTAGCTACACCCCACCTCCTCCTCGGATTCCGAGTGAGCGGGTGGACGGAGAGGCAAGGGGGAGATGGGATGGTGAGGCAGGCAGACGGGACGGGTCGAATGGGAGGGACGGGCATGTAGAATGGGGCGAAAACTGGACACAAAACACACTCGCGAGAGAGGGAGAGAGGCATTCCAGTCCATTAAAGATTTAGAAGTCACCAGGTGAAGCAATTAAGTGCATCCGTGAAAAGATAACAGGATGAAAGCTCTCCCGGTTCTTTTTCTCCTGTAGCTGAAGATTATAAATCGTTCGCGCCAGACTCCCCATCAGAGTCTTAAGAAAGCAGCATATGGCGATCGTTTCAGGGATAAGTGGTTATTGGGCGAAAGAATTGCCGTGTTCGAGGCAATCTGGAGATAACCGACGGCTTCATCCAGAGCGTAAGCGCTTTGGATCCCGCTGGTACGGTACGCCCCAGTTCGCAGACACGACATGCACTCGCACGAACAGCGCAAACAGCCAGTAGCGTAAAGTATGGGACACGAGCAATGGAACATCCGATTGCCAAGGCGAAAATGGTTTTGGTAAATCACGTAGCCTCTACGAGAAAGATGATTCCAGGTGTCACTGCTATGCCGTCTATCACCTGAATGGTTATACCAAATGAGCCAAAATGATAGGTCCGAGAATAACATAGAGGCAGTGACCACCTTGAATTTAGGATCATAAAATCAATTTTCATCGATGGGTGATCACTGAATGGCTATCCTCCGTCATAACAAACATCACCAACGACACTACCAGAATTTCTGACGGGAGCGTGACCTGAATTCACCGATTTTCAATTGCTGGGAATGATTCCTATAGGCCGTTTTACACGAGACACCTAATTGCGCAATTTGATGTACACTAAATTGCGAGAACACGGATATGGAATTGGAGCAAGGGCTATTTCTGTCGTTTATGCATTTGCGCATGTATTCTAGCAATTCACCGTTTTACACGACGCAATTTTCAATGCACATCCGTACACACATCATATTGCGCAATTAAGTGCCCCGTATAAAACGGCGTTAAAACAGCCACAGAATTTAGATCATGCGATAAAGAAACGATCATCTATTTTGATAAAAAGTAACCTGGGTGCAGTGAGAATGCAACAGATCTCAACAATACTACAGCCAGGAGTCACTAGAGAGTTCTCCGCCGAAAAAAAGCCCAGGGTTGAACTTGAAATTCGGGGAAAAGGAACCAAACATATATGAGATGTAGAAAGAAGAGCATGGGTGACTATTACCCTTAAATAATATAGGAATAACGCCTCAGAGCAGCCCGAATTAAAAAATAACTCGTCACTGCCACACGATAAGTAGGCAAATATTGAAAAGGTGATATTGGGGAAAGGCGATTGGGTTATTAATACGTTCATTCGGATTATTCAGGGAACCTGGATTTCATACTCAGGGAACAACATTAACCAACGGAAAAAACCCTACCTTTTAAAGTGATAGAAGCCAACCAAAATCTAGTTTATTTAAACTTGATCAATCAAGCACAAAACTTGAACATTTATACACGCGATTATTATCTCGAATTCGATACGCTTTCAGCAATAATTGACGTCTCACCAAAACTTTATGCATGTTCCGCTTCGGCTGAGTGTGGGAGAAGCAGATGGGCAAAAAAACCACCGGCTCTCCCCCCCCGTCCTCTCTCAATCAATCAATCAATCGATTGATCGATCAAGCGGCGGCGGTGCAGCCAAGGAGGTGGCCGAGGGCGCGGCGAGGTGGACGCACCCCACCAGTCCACTTCCACGCGCCCACGCCAACTGACGGTAGTTTGAGCGATATATTTCTCTAAATACAAGGTAGGTCGTATTTTCGTTAAAAGTTAAGCATTTGTGCTCCGTGATCCGTCTGTAATGAGGATGAATTATATGTAGCAATATCAATGACACAATAAATGTTTTACGGATGAAATACTTATAAACAAACTAAACATTATATATACATATTTGAGGCTTTAACTTGAACTAATTATTTCACCTCGTACACTGAAAAAAACCGATTGTTTTTTCGCAATTTTATAAAAAATTAGTTCGGCAAGCTGTAGTTCATTAATTGAGATAACAAACGAACTACCAACACATCGTTACATATCTCACGCGATCTGTGATCGTCAGAACTTCATTTATTTAAAAAATGTCTATCAGGAACGAAAAGCCGGACCACATACCATAGAACATGGCTTCCAGTTTTGCAATTATCTCGTAAATTAGAGCCATGATTGGTTGACATTTTTGTTTCATTTGAAAGATGTGATCTTTGTCAATACAATGAGGCCATATTCACTGAATTGTATGCATGGTAATATCTCGCATAAACTAACCTCCAGATATTTATATGCTCCCAAAGCGCCATAAAATTAACATTCTCGGACGTCCTATACTCTTTCGTATCAACTCCAATACCGAATGCATCTGATCACCGGTGGGCGTTTATCTACAACCCACATTCATTAAAGATACCTACCATTTCCACGGCCTTCTACATCCTCTCCCTAAAAACACCAATATGCTCAGGACCACAATATATGTTACCTCACTCTACACCTCTATTTCCCATCAAGAAGGCCTTGAATTCCTCTGATATTATCTCTATCAACGTCCAAAACCACACCTTCTTCCACTTACTTCATCTACCTTGCATAAATAGTTATGTCACAAAATGCCTCCTCCTTCAATAACCCAATTCTCCTTCAGACCAAAGGAACCGACGCACTACCTACTGCACTTCCATAGCTGTCAACCACATATCAAACGCTCTATTGTAAACTTTCTCTCTGTCCGCGGCCACAAACTCTGTAACAAAGCCCCCCCCCCTTTCCACAGGAATATATTTACAACATGGATCAGCCTTAGAGAATTCAAGTACTCCATAAAACTTCATATCAACTAATTCCTGCCCTCCACTTCCAAGTACATCCCTCACACCACGGCACCCCCACCCCCCCTCCCCCTCCCCCGACGGACTCAACATCGTTAGCACATTTAACCTCCAGCGCCCATCAAACTAAAAGGATCCTCCAATACTAATACTCCATCATAAAAAAAATACCTCCACTTCCCTCCTCTCACCCCAAAGTTTACTATTTTAAGCGGTCCGGTAACTTGTGTTGCATCCTCTTCAACCCACCTCCTTGGGCACCTCCTCAGCATGCAATAGCCCAAGATGCAAATGCTTCACATTCCACCTCCTTTCTGCCATCCCATCTCCCAACGGATCCTTCTTGACGGCAAGCTGCAGCTTTACAAACATCGTATACCGTCTCTCCTGCAATTTCTACACCTCCGCCACCACGGACGAATGCAATACATTTTCCCTTTCCACCCTTTCCTTCCCAAGCGAAATTATGACCAGTCCTCTGCCACCGATATCGGCTTGACCATCGATACGTCTGAAAAATCCTTGCGAGTGTTCTTTCTCATTCATTATTCGGTGTTTCGGTGCATTGAAAATTTTATATTTATTAATATCCTTTGTCAAGAGCGTTTTCCTTCCCATAATCAATCAAATATATATATGATATTAAGTCTTGGATGCGAGTCCACGTTAAATTATGGCCGTGAAACTTGACACTCCGTTTTCCTTCCCAGCTTTACTCGGACGCAAAACAAGACGACAACTGTCTCAGCCTCTTCTGCGGCCCGAAATAAAAAATGACCCCATGCCACCGACAATCGAAGTCCGCTGCGCACCTACGGACCCCGGGGCGGCAGAGAGACCGGCTGCCTCCTCGCTTTAAGTCCACGCGCGACCAAGAGAGAGCGAGCCCCGGGCATCATCTCACCTCGTCGGCTGCCCTCCTGACCCCCGATAAAAGGGGCCCCATAACACGAGGCAAGGAGGTGGCCACACGCTCTAAAGCAGGCGGCAGAGGAGGAGGAGGGGGCTGTCGGGGGGACGGAGGGTGGAGGCGCTGGTGCGCGCCACTGGCGCTCAAACGAAAATTCCTCCACACCACTTTCGCTCACCCTCCACACGCCTACACGCACGCCAAAGCCGCCCCCCCCCCCTCCACCCTCCCCTGGTGCGCCTTCGCACAATGCGGCGGCGACTCAAAAGGTGTGGACGCCACCGGTGGCCACGCTCCGCATTAAATTAAATTCCATTTTCCGGAAGGCAGCGCGCGACCGAGCATAATCTCCCTTTATAAATGGCCCCGTTCTACAATACCCTCCCAACTCCCTCCCCACCCCCACCCTCCCCCGCGGTAGACCCAGCGGAGATAAAAGGGCGACCACGGCCCCCGGGGGCGGGGGGAAGAGCCTCACTCCCCGCCGGCGATCGCCGATAACGCTGGCCAATTTATTCCGGACGTGTGATTCCCGCTATTACCGCCGTCAGTTTCGACTTCCACAAACCAGCCGTGAATCACTGCCGGAATGTTTAAATTGCGTGCCCTTCGACACAGCGACAATAAAATTGGCCGGGGACGAGGCCGGGGGAGGGGTGTTGCGAGGTCGAGGGGAGGGGGACGAGGATGGAGTGGGAGGGTGGAGGGAGAAGGGGGAGGGAGAGGGGTTGGTGGGACGCCCGTCGCAATGGACGCAGCAGCATCGCGGCGCACCGAGCAACGCCCCCTTTAGTGGGCGGGGGCACTCTCTCGCGGGTTGGCGGGCTCCACCCACCGCGGCCTGCGCGCTGCCCTCTCGTTCCGTCGCCACCCCGCCCCCGCTCTCGGCCGGCGGAGGTCGAGCCGAGGACGAGGCTGGATTTGAGAGCTAGGCGCGGCCCCCGGGCGTGCGCATAGTGCCGGCGGGGCGGGCACACTGAGGGGGAGGCGGGCGGTACGGGTCGTCGCGCCCCCACCCCCCGCCACCGCGGTGCGGGCCCGCGACCGAAAGGATTGCGACGTCCCGAGCCGCGGCGACAGGGGAACGGGCAGGAGGGGGATGCACTGCGATAGGTTCGAAAATCTGGAATGCACGCGACGAGTGCGGAAATGATCAGCCGACGTAAAAAAGCTGGATGGATATGACGTGCGGTCCAAAATCATTAAACTCCATCGTTCAGTGTACATCGAAACAACTTGCCCAAAAAAATCTTCACCCAATCAGGTTGATCCTCAAAGACAGGTACGCATCGTTCCACTGAGTCACTCTTGGGCCCTTCTGGGCAATTTACGAGCCCACACAACTAAATCAGCGACCACTCCTTCAATTCCAGGCATGAATCAGTGTCCAATATATTCATTCATGCTCTGTTTCTTTATTTCATTTGCCCTTGCCGACACAGCTTGGCAATTTTACTTAAGTCAGAAGACGTATTTCATCGGTATCACGTACTCAAAGATCTTATCAGCAAGAGAGTTGAGATCAGGAACAAATTTTTCGGGGGCTCATATTAAATAATTCTTCCCTGAGACTAGCTCTGGTCACACCACCTACACTTTCATCATGGCTGATGAATACGTTTGATCCCATCGCTCCACCCGCTATGTATTCCACCCGCCCCACATCCTTAGCCCTCCCTTAACACTCCCCTCCGAACCCAAGTGAAAAAAGCACTGAAAAAACCCTTGCCAGCAGTACTCCTTTCATCCCCAACCAATTCTCTACCTCATCTCCCCCAGAAACAAAATTCCTCTTCTCCTTCCTGACATTTTTATCTACCTTATCCTCATCCTTTTTTCTATAGGACTCAGAAATTAAAAAAAAAAACAGAAAGACTGTCTAATGACTTGGACGATTCACGTAGAATATGAAGTCATTACAGTTAAGTGGTCATCTAAGGTTAACCTCCGTGGGTGTAATTTCCATTTCACCCCTTCTCTCTTTCTTCGCTTCTGCACCTCACTTCCCATTCTCACACTTTCAAAGAAACAGTTTCATTTACACCTCTGTGTTATACCACAGTCACCATTCATCAAGAGCAAGCCGTGTCTCCAATCAATGGCTACATTCACATGTCTTCACTATCTTTAAGAAACTACCTAGACAATGCCCAAAATCTGGATCTCACGTCAAATGTTAAGGAACATAATCTCTTCCATTATTAGATAAAAGAATCAAAACCATCTTAGTGATTTGGACGTGATTCACGACACTATGGACTATAATCTCGCATTACATTACACAAAATCACATAAACTCGGCCCAATTGATGAATTTTAGTCCTTCATCGTTTCGATTAATCACGATAGCATTCACCTTAAGACGATGCGTAGGCACAAGAAAAACTATGCGCTAACACCAAGGAGAGCGTTGCAAGACGGCGAATGAAATCTGGCCCATAAATGGAATATCCACGATCTCCAAACACCTTAAATATCACCAAAAACCTAAAATAACCTGACCAAAGGTAATAAAATAAAACTCATGCCAGTGAAAAGGCATACATGCCACAAAGAATAAACAGGCGTAAAATTTGATATCACGAAATCAATTTGTCGAGACGTTTGAAAAGCCATATACTATCTTAAACATTCATAAGACGGCAATATTCCTTTCCAAAGGACCAAAGAACATTCATTTCTGAGTATACCTAAGATTCGACATCCATTCTTTCTAATCTCAAGTGACAACATAAAAATTTAGCACCGCTAACTCAAATTTTTCATCCAACGGAGAAGCACCTATAACAAAAATCGGAAATATTCAGGATTTTCCGATAGAAATTCCACATCTGTACGATTTGAACTAACTGTATTGAACTAAATGTAAGTCGCTACACTCGTCAGCTGCCATTTCCTAAACAATCTCCTCCTGCATGCATCAAAACCTACCTCTGAAAATCATCCTGTAGTAATGACAATTTTATTCGCAAAATATTTAAAATACACAGAAAAATTACGTCTTCGAAACAAAGGAGAGAGGTTTGATGATCCAAAAGGCCGCCCACTCAACATTGATCGGGCATTAGTTTACGACGCAGTTCACGACAGCCATATTTAATTCCCGTTCAAGCTCCCAGTTTCCTCCAAAAATCAAATAGCCTTCGAGCACGATCAATGATCATCTGAGGCACACCGCTTTCCATCTCCCGCAATGCAAGACCATTAATATGCAAATCTGTGTACACAGAAACAGTCTAATTATCCCAGGTTTTATAGTTTTGGATTATTATATGTATGGCATGTTTTGTGTCACAACAGAAAATGAATTAAAATTTGCAAACATTTTTAAAATGAGAAGACTTTATTTTGTTCCACCATACGGTTTCAACTAGAGTAGGTATCAAAAGCGTAGAGCCACAAAAAGCATTACTGACATGTTCTTACACGATCATTCAAACAGGCGGAAAACTCGATGTTACTTATTTGCATTCAGAAATACGAACGACTTCATTATATGGCACAGAGAATGTCTTGTTCCTTAAGTCGCGTACCCATAGAGCGAGGCTGCACCGCAACGGTGGTCAGCCAAATCATGTATCTGCAGTATTAATAAAATAATAATATCTGTATTATAATTATATTGTATTAATATTAGTAAAATTTAATAATATTAATATAATATGATTATACTAATATATAATATAAATAATAAATATAAAATACTACTAAAAATTAGTAATTGCATTATATTAATATTAGTAAAATCACTATGGATGTCACCATTAAGAACAAATATTTGAGTACTGCAATTTATTTGAAGTGAAATCAAAGCACAGTGGCCCAGAACTTCAGGGAGCTGAACCTCACTATGAGAGTGATCAAATGGACGGATAAAAATAAACAATAATTCTATTCCTCAACACTCCATCACGACAGGGTTACGCCGGTTTTCGGTATAATTTCAAACGTTTTCATACCTAATGTTTATTAAATCACACACTAAGCGCTCATCAAGCGAACGCTGAAAATCGAACACTCGACTAGAATGGAAACGGCAAGTGAAAATTAATTAACATCGGCGCGTCGAACCATTTCCCTATTTTTCTCGGGGAAACACAATAAGTCAGTTGAAAGAGACACCAAACGGTCTTCAAACGCAGGCATGTACGTACGCACCCGTGAAACAATGATGAAGAGGCAACGCATCGCTACCGCAGCACAATAACACGAAACTACGGACGGAGTCAAGTGATTGTATCTTATCGTGGGTGGATTGGTTTACATTCACGATTACGCAGCATTGAGGGCGCACATGCCGCCTGTGTGTGGATCTGCGCGGAGCCACTGCGCTGCCCGCGAGCGCCGAATCCGCAGCCGAGCGACCCAACTGGAAATCCGCGGAAAGCTGATAAAACTAATACGCAGTCTCAACCCCGGCTTAATAATTAATCTCAGTTTGGAGTTCTGGGCTTTTCTCTATATTTTCGACCGGCCAGATGGAGGAGTGATTGTAAACCTTACCCCACATATGTTAACCACAATGGTAAAAGCGATACAGAAAGTAGAATTAACAATCGTTTTTCACATTTCAGAGCACAGACCTCTTTCAGATCTCTTTCATTGGAGAAGATACAAACAGTGAATATTCCTTTCAAGGGTACCACCTCAATCCTCTTCGCTGGAGAAAAATCATTTTTTTCCAAAACAAAGCGTTGTTTTGTCTTGGGGGGGCACACGTTCCGGGGTCCCTAACCCGTGGAGCTGTGGAATACGACGGGTCAAGGCGTCGCCCGGCCGACTGCACCACCCACATCCCTTTGACTTGACGGGAGTACGTCCTGACGGGACCCCCCCCCCTTTCAACCAACCCCACCCCACAACCGGCCGGCACCAACGCCAACCCCAGTATCCGTGTCGTATTGAGGCCAGCATGCGCTCGTTGAGCGGGCAAGCTTCCATGCCAAACAAAGAAACGTTTATTTCCACGACTCTCCAATCAGATGAACGTTACTACTGGTTAGTGGCACGTTTTCGACAGACCCAAGAAACGCATAACACACAAAGCATCACGAGCTTCTCAGTGTAACATTCGGCCTCCTTCAACCCCGCATTTCTCTCGTTCATTCCAGTTGAGTGGCTTTTTCTTCTCCTCCTCTTCTAGCCACTCCGAACATGTCATTCCGCCAAAACCTTCAGCATCCCACAAATAGATATATGGAATGACAACCCCTAAGACAAAGATAATGGTCAAGCCCCAAGTAACTTGGACGAGGGACTCTCAAACGGCCACCAAAACATTTCGGGGGATTTAGAGCTCTGTTTCCCTAGTCGCAGGACGAGATACCCTCGAGGGGACCTTAAATGAGGACACGCCACCCATTCAACGACATTCGAGCAAGCAACTGTCATCTCCCTCTCAAGTCAGTTATTTTAAGAGGGGAGAAAAGATATGTAGAGAGCAGTGCTCACGTCACGCATCTACACTTAATAGAACGGTGTCACGTTTATTGAAGAAGGAAAAGGCGACGCCATTTCCACGGCAATTTAATGTAGACGTAACATGTCTTAATCTAGGAACAAAATCTTCTTGCAAGTCTTTTTTTGGCTTGATGATAAGATATCACGTAATCATATTAAATTTATGAAGGTACTTCGGATACAGAGGAGTGCATAAAGATAGTCACGTAAATACTATAGAGGGTAAGTTGAGCATATTTCCCAGGCACAATTGCGGGGAGAATGAACAGGGCGCTACTACAGGAACACTGATGCTATTCATCGAATTCATAAATAAGAGATAGACGGGACAAATTCATGCGACTAATAGGGCCGGAAAATGTAGAAAAATACTTTCAATCCAAGGATCTTCATCATAAAATAGAAGAAAGGCTAAGGTCGTTGACAATAAAGATCCAGAAAGCGCACTTACCCTTTATTGAGAAACGCATCAACAGCGTTTCAACAAACAGGAAATTGAGCCAATAGTGGTCACAGGAGCTCAATACCCCTTGTACCCTCAAAGCGTTTTTCTAACTTGCTTTGAGTTAATCGAGGAGAGAGAAACACTTACTATGCCACACCGATAATTTAAAGCTATTCTAAGCAAGTATGCCCGACCGACGTCGCCCCGAGCCAGCCGAGTATAATTAATATAATCTAAAAGCTCCATTTAATGCTATTCGTATAAGAGGTGAACCGTTTGCTTTAACGCAAAAAATGATTAGCTAAACTATATTCATTATTGTTTTTGACTATTTGATCTAATTTTCACGTGTGATATTATTATACAATGGTCTAATATATTTTCTTCTGTGGTTTCCCGAGGAATTATTTGAAATACACACTTTTTTGGATGTCAGAAGGTGTGAAGTCTTTACGATTGCCAAAACCGTTCAGAAACAAATGAATATTCAATCTGTAACTTGACCAAGTGCCATTTTCACGTAGACACTAGCACCCGTGAGCTCCTTAGGGTATAACTTAGTAACTCTGGCGGCGTTCAAAGGTCAGAGAGCGGAGGCCAGCAACACGCCCGAGACAAAGAGGGAGAGGGAGGGGACGGCGATAAACCGGGGGGGTGATAAGGGGGGCGCGGTCGCATTTCGGAGCTCGGGAGGTGACGAGGCACGACTCGATCGCTCGCACCACACCGCCACTCCCAAGTCGACGCACATCCCTCCCTCGGAGGAATGCCCCGCGGAATTCCCGAGCGGGCGTCGAGGGGTGGCAGGGCCGCATTCGCCGCGGGGGCGTGGTGGTGGCCCATCCATCATATGAAGGGAAGGTAGAGGGAGGGAGGATTGGGGATTTTGGGGGAGCCATTTATCCCATCGTGGCCCACCCGTCTCCCCTCACCGCGGAAGGACCTCGACGAAAAGCTAAAATGTCGCGAGCTTTGAAACATATGTTCAACATTGGTCGCGACGAGGGATCAGCTCCTACCGCACGGGGAGGGGCGGAGGGGGCGGGGTGGGTGGTGAATCTCCGCCGGGGAAGGTTTTAGGGGTCCGATAAGATTGGCGCGCCTTTGAGGAGCAATAATGGGGGCGAGGACGGCGGGGACAGGTGGAACATTCGCACAAGAAGCTAAACAAAAAAACATCATAGTTTTCGTATCAAATTTTCAACTGGATTAAATACTATTTTCGTGCGTTAATAGAAAATACTAAATCCACGTGCTGAGTAAGACGTTTTACCCTTCAGTTGCGCCTGACGTGTGTCGTCATGGGTTGCATATCTTACGGCGTGCAAGCCGATTGTGCCTCGCCATAGTATATATTCGCATTGTTCATCTCTTAGCGTATTTTATTTTATTTCCGGCCGTTGTAGTAATTGATAACAGCATTAAGCAAGCATTTGCATTCCATTTTACAGGTGGATATTATTTCTTTGGGTAGATGAATCATTGATTTCTTACTAACTGGAAGATAATACTGAAACGTCATCGCACACAGGAATAATTGACCAACGCAGCTTAAGGGTTAACTACAAAAATATGACAAGGGGATGAGCCTTTAGAATATAAAGGCCGTTCCCCTGTACGCTATCCATGAGAACAGGGAATGCGGCCAAATACACCAATCTTAGCTACATATTCTATGTCACACGTTTCAAAATATTTTTCTCTCATGAAAAAGCGAAAAGCACGCCCGTTTTTACTATGAAATTACTGCATAAACGGCTGATATCTTAAATAAACCCTACCACAGGCTCTTAGCGGCACCTCGTGTGACTGGTTGCAGAAAGTTACGTAAGAGTGCCGTTTTGATATT
The DNA here is from genome assembly GCA_963573305.1 of Pyrrhosoma nymphula. Lineage (NCBI taxonomy): Eukaryota > Metazoa > Arthropoda > Insecta > Odonata > Coenagrionidae > Pyrrhosoma > Pyrrhosoma nymphula. The sequence continues at coordinate 75,249,057 of OY754332.1, read as the reverse complement.
GATTGATTTATACCGCAAATTTAAAAAATGGTGGCAAGGTTCTCGCTAATATTTAAACATTATTTCCTTTATTTTATTTTGCATCCCTGTATCAATTGTTCATCCCGAAATTCCAGCCAAAAAATGGATAGTGAAATATGCAGAATATTCAGGATTGATGCACGTGGAATTTACAGTTGCACAGGCTAAGGGACGGAGTATGAGGGCGACTTCTATTGATACAACAAAGGACTACGCGACTCTACTGCAATAGCTTCCTGGGAACTCCAAAGCACTTTCATTTCAAATGCGATTTGAAGAATGAATAAAGAGAGAGTGCAAAGTTGCCGCGGCAACAATGCTACAAAAGTGGTCGAGTTAGATTGGTATTCCTGAAATGCATGATTGTAGTTCTTCAACAATGAAAAAAATATGTTGAAGTGTTGCGACTCGTCGAATGAATCTTCTGGCGGGCGCCGCCAGGGGGCAGGAGACTGCGCTGCCAGATAAGGGGCGGCCAGGCGATCTGTCTCGGCACAGTAGAGGAGGAGAACGCGATCCCCAAGAGAAGCTGGGATGGGGCACGCACATTCGTCATGGGATTAGCGCAGGGGGGTCAACGCGGATTAAGAGACGGCGGCGGGGTGAAGGGCATAGGAGGAGGGGATGGCGGGGGTTAGGTTAGGGGGGTAAGTGGGTGGGGGTTCCGAGGGGGGTGGGGGGGCAGTGGGGCTGCTAGAGCGCGGCCCCCCGCAGAAAAACAACCCATTCCCACGCAAAGGAAATAAATGAGCAACGGCTTGGTACGATACTTCAAATAATACTAAGCACCCAAATTACCACATTACACATTCCCTGATGGCCATTGAAAGGAATTTTGGGACGGTATACAGCGCCGCGTGAAGACGCTCGGAATGTGGGCATGGGAGAGTGATGGAGAAAGAACGACGTGGACGGGATGAAAGACAAAAAAGCCCATGGAATGGGGAAAGGAGATAAAGTCGCTCGAGGAAGTCAAGAGGACGCAAAAAAGGTGTGAATGGAGGAATTTAATGATTAGGTAGAGTGAAGGGCGTTCACTGAAACCCGTTTTGGGGAAGGTATAGAGTGCTGTTGGGGTCAGAGGGGAGTAGAATGGGGATGGAAAAAGGATAACATTTCGGACGGTAAAGGGAGAGATGAGAACGAAGCTGGAACTTATGAAAGAGATTGAGAGATGGTGCAAGGGAGTGAAGGAAGCCTAGCAAGGGCAATGAAAAACTGCCAATGATCCATCTAAATGTATTCCTAACCGTATGATAATCACATTAAGAATATTGTATCAAATAAACATCATGTCAGTTTCCACACATTTTTTCCTACGTAGCCACACTATAGATTAGTGAAAGTGGAGCTGACCCAGTCCTAACCCGACAGGGTATGAAATACACAACACGTCCGGTCAAGTGGCCCACATCACTCCCCATGCACCACTAAATTCTCTTAATTTTATCGGCATACGCACATTGTCACTGACATGCTACTAGTAGACGCCTTTCTTCAACAGGGCTTTCACAGATGAATGATTTAAATTCACCATCTTCCACTCTCAATGCACGGAGGATATCGCGACAGCCATGGTGACCCACTCATACTAAAGGATGTACTTGTGATTTCCTATTTTTTAAAGGTTAATTCGTTATACATTGACAAGTGACGAATTCACTCCCATTTGTTTACTTTAAATAGCCATTCAATATCACTCCGAACCACTACCTCTCATTTTCTCGATCTCAGTATATAAAAACCTTCCATCATCATTCGTTAAAACATATTGAAGTAATTACAGAGAAGAAACCATTCAGGATTCGATGGAACACGGCGTGTCCTTGTCACATGATAACATATATGAACCCTGAATTCATTCCAAACTACGATTTTTCGGTAAAGGAGGGAAAAATAATCAAGTAAATGCTTTGTAATTTGTTGTCACACGCATACACCTTCAGAAATATTTGAGATAAATGGTAACTTTACAGTGTTGAAGTCACAGCACCTGCTCCACCAATTTGTCTAAATAATCACTATCACACCCACTTCCAAGGATACAGCGCACCCTGAACCAACATTAGAAAGGAAATTTATCTCAATTAGTTCACTGACATTGCTCAATTGTTCAAAATGATGGTCCGAAATTGCAAATCCCACAGTTGTAACTTGTGAAAGAGCTCCTAATATTGTAAATAAAAGTGCATTTATTTCTTTCAGAAATAAGTTTAATATGTATTACATTCAGCCCACAACAGCAGCGAAATTGAAGTTTTGTGACCATAAATAGGTTTTTTTTGTGAGTGACGCCGGCTACATAGCTTCTCTTCACTGCTTCACTAAATTATCTGAACTTACTTATGAAGCTTTGGATGTTATTGCTGAATAAATCTTTCCAACATAAATTGAATCTCCTGAGCACACACGCCTATGGAATAAGGAGCTAAATCGTGAGGCTTATTTTATTCCTACACTCTGGAAAAGAAACCCATGGCTAACAATACATGTTACAAAATCCAATACATGCTTTGCTTCCTACAACTTCCTCAACTTAAACCATATATATTTGGTTATGTGTAGGAATGAGTGTTTCGATTAAGACATCTTGGTTCTCCTTTGTGTGTCCACCATTCTGTGTTCTAGAAACTTAAAATTTTGTTTCATACTCTCAATCATTGACCCAAAAAAGCCACGGGCACCAAAATTCATAAAAAATCAAAGACTTTCCTGTATTACAAACGGTCACCCTATTCCCATTTTGGACCACAGCGCGACCGCCGTGTCCCGGGCCTTGCTGACTCACGAGGCCACCATGACTCTACAATGAGGAGTAAGACCAGTCTTTTGTATTTTACCAGCAATCCGCATTTGAATTGTGACGAAAATCTGAAGAGCAAGAGAAAGTGACATGCGTATTTTCTGATGCAATACTTGTTTGCAATCTGTTTAGAAATCACTGCAGTACCCGAAAATCGATCTTTTACACTCGTGGACAATGAAACAATCTTTAGACTACCTTCTAAGGTATCCGACTACAGGGCTCAAAGACTTATTCCCAAGGTAAAATATCGCGCATTTACAAGACATTGATCTACTGTTTGTCATAAAGAGAAGAACAAGAGTATGGCGTGACTACAGGCCATTATAGATGAACCAAATGGAGAATTAGAAGCTGATATTGTATACCTTTATACTGAATATTCCCATTAAATCAGAGGAAATGTGCAAGTTCTTCGGTGTCGAGTTTCTAACAAAAATTTCCTGTTTAAATACTCTTAAATAAACTAATAAAAATACTGAACGATCATTTCCACATTACAAAATGAGTCTCGGAGGTAAAATGGTGTTACATGGCCATTGTTAGCATTAACCTGAATAATACATATTTGTATTGAAATGTTTATTCCTGAGGTTTATCACCAATGGGGGTCACAAATCAAACAATGTGGACTATACTATGGTGTTTCACACATTTTTTCTAAGTCCTATTGTCATCGACTAGCCTATAGAAAAAGCCAATTATTTTCGTTCGAAAACAAGAAACAAGCGAACAACAAATGAGATGCTATATATTACTATGCCTGACGTACATTTTTATGCTTAGTGAAAATATCATCTGTTTCTGTCTGCCAAATGAAGCTAACAAGAGGGACTTTTTCCAGTGCCAAGAATGTTGAGTGAACCGATTTCGTAGAAGTACCCTGAGATTTCAGGCGATCCAGCAGCTAACGCTATATCGCAACATTTGGCCGAAGACCCTTCACGAAAACACAAAATTCATGATTGAGGCGGGATTCAAACCTACGACCGTGGGGTTACCAGGCCAGCGGGAAGCAATTCCGACATCGATACTAAAGAGAACTTGACATGAATGAACTTGACAAGTGCTGAATGAATACAAGCACTGGGAGTTGGATCGGCTGGATGGGAGGTGCTTAATCACCTTCCATACGGCATTATCCAGCAGATTGTGTGGTACGACTCCACCAAAAACTTTTCATGATATTAACTGACACTTCAATGAAATAAATTGTTATATTTTCACGCTTGAAAAAATATGTAAATAAGCGAAAAGTTCTCACTCCTCAAAGTAACCTGCGACTAATACCATAAATCCCCATAGGAATTAACTTCGTACATTTACTCGATATTTTACACAGGCTTTATCGTGTAGGAGTGCCAACCGCATAGTAAAACTGTATCATGCATGAAGCACTCGAAATTTATCAACTTAATAACACACAACATCCTATGCATAGAGTAAACATCCAGTCACCTTCAAGAGATATTGTTGAATTATTGATTTCATAGATTAGTAAATGTTGACAGTCTCGTTTGAAACAAATGATGCTCGCATCAAACTTAATGCACCGTAAAAACCGGTGTTCGAGACATTATTTTACCAAAATGACATGAAGTTACAAAATACCACGGGAGAACACTTCCACGATAAATCCCAGGTCTCTTTCCAGCTCAACGAGAGGTGAGTATCAAGCACAATGAAATCCAGGTAAACGCAATTACACACCAAAGAGACATTACGTACATTGCGAGACAATTCCTTGAGGCGATCGTGTTCCATCAGATAAATAGATATGCAGCACTGTGTCATACTTATAACCTCAGGTTCATATAATGAGTGAAGGCTGAGAGAGCACATGCGTAGTCGAATCCTGATATTAACTATAATACTTAGGTGATAGAGTAAGTGGCAGCGTAAAAACCATGTAATTACCAATATAAATGAAATACGTAAATAATTTGAGTCTCCTTAATTATTTTTTTTTCTAGTTGTTTGTCCATTTTATGCGTTATCTACCCCTTTCTTTCTCCTTTTGTTTGAATGATGTTAAAACATTTTCTTTCCTAATATTCCATGGTTACAAATTCATTCCCCAAAAATTCAATACTAAGTATCTCCTAAGTAGTCTTAATTCTCATGCTAACTAAAATTGGCGTCCAGTGACAATAGGCTTAATCCATAGCCTGACTTCGCCTTCTTCGGCTTTTTAATCTCAATACGTTGGCACAAGTGCATATAGTTTCCTTTGCACGCGGAAATTTGAGACGATAAAAACAACAGAAAGACAGATTTCCTGAAAACAGATTTCCTGCATTTCAGAACATACACGATAAAAACCGAATGCAATCAGGGTCCACCAAGCAAATATGACGGATTTCGATGTGATAAAATTAACGCTAAGCAAATATAAAATGGTCAGTTTAAAGAAAAATACCAGAAGAGTAGGCATTTAGAAATGCGTGACGGGGCCAGTTCATCGCATGTCCAAACTATTGTCCTATACATTCAGCTGATTTCCAGGAAAACCCTGGGCAATAAGCACTATTACAATTCAACTTAATATATATTTCATGCGTTTGAACACGAGAAAAAAATAACGGTGAAATTCCATTCTTCAAAAATTAAAAGAAGTTTGTAGGTACTCCACCCATGACTTGACAACTATCCATGTTGTTTATGCATTTGGACGGCCTGTGCATGGAAAACTCATGAGAAAATTTATGTAACAAGCAGCTGAGGTGCTTCGAAGTATAAGCTAAAATGAATGAAATCGGGGAGCCATAAGTGGCAAATAGGTTCAAAGAGAAGGAGATCATGATCATATCGGCCGTTGGCCTGCAACCCTCCCGGCAGCCTCCGCGGAGGGGATTGGTTTCGAGGCGACAAGAGGGCACCCACAACGCGGCAGAGCCTTGGGAGGCCGTGGGCCGAAGTACCGCTGGGTGACTGCGGAAGGTTCTCAGGAGAGTGTGAATGTGACAGATAAGCGTGTGTGTACGGTTGCGACTCGCGCTTCGGCGCATATTCTCTGGGATCCTATTTCAGATCTTCATCTAGCCCATTACGCGTCTATAAGACCCAGAAACGAGTTGAACAACCTCTGCAAGGTTAGCTGCTCAAAGTATCATTGACGACATTCATACGATATAAACATCATTATTGTACTCCAACCTCTCAACTACGGGACAGACTTCATTTGAATAAAATATCTCGAAGAAATCCTCCATGAATGCGGTAACTAAAACAAAATTATAAGGGCAAGCTTATTATTTCCGTTCCATCTCATTTACGCCATAAACACTATGAAATTGGCTTCTGAAGAGGCACGAAAGTATCACCCAATCCTAAGGATTAGACAAATATCATTTTGACAATTAGATATAAAACTGGTTGGCTTCTCTGTAATACCCCACCGGTTCTCGCGATAACAAGTAAATTTTATCCAGTAGAGGTAAATCAAGAAAATACGGAATAGATTATACGGTGAGAATAACATAAGGTAAGAAACATTACAAGGTACACAACGCGGTGGAACACCGGAAGCCATTCAGCACTTCAGAAACACATAAATCGGTATAAAACTTTATTATCCAGATGTTGCACCTTATGATTAGAAATAAAATCAATGCATGCCAACAGTATGAAATTAAAACGGTTACTTAGCGATTAGTAAACGATTGTGGTCATTGATTGAGAGAGTATCATGGCGGCATTGACTTTTTACCCTAGGATGCAAAATAAAAATAAAGAGAACGTAGTAATTTTCCACACTTTTTCATTGATCAATCAACCGGTTTCAACGTACTGATCACGTCATTTTCAAGAGCTGAGTAAAAGACGAGCAGTTAGCCTGATATATACCTATAGGTGGGGGTAACCTGACAAAAGAATACAGTGTGGTGTGAGGGGTTTTGAGGACTAACTTAAAAGAGGAAGGAGCAAGGTCACATTGCTCCTTCTTCTTAAGTCAGTCCTCAAATAATTGTCCAAATAATCCACAAGGGAGAAGGACGTCTCGGTAGCATAACTGGTTAAAGCACTCGGCGCGAAATCGAGGGATCCGGGTTCGAATCCCGAAGGCGAATGATTTTTCCTCTGTGGAATATCGCACATACGCATCATCTACACGCGGACCGCATGCACAATACGATTCTCAATAGTGCGACCCAAACCCTAATCAAAAGACACGTATTACAACTATTATGCAACTGCGGGAATTTCACAATGTGCTGGGGGAAAAATTTCCCTGCCAAGTATAAAATGTGCATTAACTATGAATTCCGGGAATATTTCGCTCTTGAATTAACCATTGCTACAAATATTGGGGTGCTGGATCGCCTAAACCCTTGTATGTACATATCTCTTAACATTACGCAATTGTAGAGCTTAAGTACGGGAGCAGAACAAAATAATTCCAATTCATTCCTAACGAAAATTCCATTAAGCCATTTTTATTGTATATACCCGTCACAAGGAATCACAGTTTTAAAGCAAAATTCAACAATCTGTCAATAAGTTTAGGGGATATAAATGAAGATTCAATTCTTTCAGGAGTAACTTTGTCTAACTAGCTTTGTGGAATTAAACATAGTTGGTATTGTCATTATTCATAAATGAAGAGTTTAAATTTTTCCTAATTAACATTTTGGTACACTAAACAAGAAAATGAAGCACATTAGAAAAATGTATGGATAAAGGGGCTCCGGTTGCTCATTAATGACTGAGATTATTGTGTATTTGCAACAAAAAAGTTATGATTCGTAAGTACATGACTCTGGTAGCCCAAAATCCACGGTTGATGAAGACACAACTAGCTTTTCCACTGTTGAAGTTATTCTCTTCACAGAAACCTCTTCCTTCCTTTTGTTCCGCAAGGGTGGAAGCTTTCGAAATCGTGCAGGGTTACACCTTTGCAGCTGGGACTCACGGGAGGCTCACAAAAGCCAAAACAGACATTAATGTTACAATTTATGTGTTATTGCCTTACATCCCTTTTGTGAGATACGCTGTTTAAGGGATGTGTGACAGTTTCGGTACCTCCTTCCAATCCAGGGGATTATTTTGTAGGTCCGAATGTTCATCGACTATTAGTTCCCACGAAAAGCTCGTTAACTCACTGAATCATTGGTTTGTGAATCGTTTCGTAACCTTAAATCACAATACAGTTTATAAAGTCGCATGCCTAAGTCACATGCAAAATGTTAAAATAAACAAGCGAGTCTTGATAATTGGCAACGCAGACCGCTATGTTTGATACGTAGGCGTCTATAGAAGTGGAGTGAAAAATAAAGCTTTCAATAAGTAATGAGATAAAATCCTATATAAGGGTTCTGAAATGAAATAAAATGTTTTTTGAACATAGAATGTGCAATAATTTGGCCAAAAACTTCACAACAATTCTTATATTTATCGTTTTCTGAGGTAAAACATTTTTCCCAAAGTGATTCACAATTAACACATACGTACGCAAAGAAATAATATAAAAGTTATAGTAATATAACACATTTGAATTCTGTCGCATATTCTTACAAGCATTTCCAGGAAAAACATGTCTTGTTTTTATTTTAATGAAATGCACTGTGGTAGAAGGCTTAACATGACGGGAAATCAGTTGTATATCGCTGAGGAAGAATTTTGTACTCCAATCCAACGAGTGGTTATTCTGCATTACTATCTATGAACATGCATCCCCTTAGTCACGTTGTGTCATCATGCTGACATTCACTAAATACAAATTGAGTAAGGCCTTGATGACATTCGTTAGTTCCGTTGAAAAAATAAGCCCTCTTATTCATGAAGAGACCGCTCACCAGCATTAATAAACTCCACGTAGCGACATCTGACAGTATAGTCGCAATATGCGGCCTGGAAAACCGTATATGCGATTTTATTTCAAATAAACCCCTTTCACAGCAGAATGATCAAGATCATATTATTCAGAGATCATCATAAAGTTTTTAATTTGAGAGAGCACCACTAAGATAGCATCAAAGACTCCCTCAAAACCTTTCTCTCGACGATAGGGAAATGAAAAGTAATCCACGCTTCTAAACCGTTTACGTCTATCCTTTGCAGCCGAAATATAGCTGGACTAAAAAGGCTATGGAATAGGATGGGGTGAACGAACGTGCTCAGACTATAAGATTCATTCAGTTTCCCCCGACACCAAAGTTTCCAGCATACACTATTAGTAGAACTAGAATTTCTCTAATCGTAATTTATAAAATATTATGCCACGAAAATTGCTTCTTTTAAGGTAAATCAAGAAAATTTATCAACGATTCCATATCCTCAAGAATTCTTTCGAACCAAATATTCTGCACAGAATAGACTTATCAATACAGGTAGGATCTAGAAAGATTCAAGAATTCTTTCGAAACAAATATCTGGCACAGAATAGACAATACTACTCTTGAATTCACACTCACGGGGTTAGAATTGATGATATGGGGGAAGAATTCTAACTGACATAAGCAGAGCAAGACCTTAGTTTAACATTTTAAACAATACAGGTAGCCTCTAGGGAGATGATAGTTAACTCAAAGGTAAGGTGTCACGGGGAATTCTTTGCATTGCCGAGAGTTGTTTTATTCATAGCTCTTCATCGCATTTTCACGAGGCTTCCGAAAGTCTCGTGGCGCTGGTCTCGTCTCGTCCAAGAGGGGTCTCGCCTCGAGTCTCACGGCAAGGCTAACTTCGCCCGAAAATCCAACTTGATGGCTCATTCTCGGCATCTGGTTTCCCAGCTTATTCCTGGTTTTTTCTCCACTTCCCAGATTGCTGGAAAACCTGCGGAGGTGAATGTTAAGGGGATTAACGGAGGAATGAGCCGAGCATTGAAATCACCCTCTTCTTCTCTATTGCTTATACTTGACGTCCATAGACCCATTGAAGAGCAAAAAACTGAACACTGCGAGTCGTAAAACAAAGGAAAGCAAAGAGAGGCACAAATAAAATTCAACAGAAATTAAAATCCACCACGAACATAAGTTCGACAGAAGCGTGGACTTTGCGGTTGTAGGCATATCGCGTTCAGTTACGGTTAATTTGCAACGTTTTCAATTTCAACAGACAAACAACACTTGTGAGTCGGATCAGTTGCCCCCCGTGGAGCATCGCACACGAGAGCGGCAACGCACAGAGAGAGAGAGGAGGTGGGGCGGGGGGTGACGGGGCGAGTTTGCTCTCAAGCGGCTTAATTTATGTGCGAGTGACTCGGGAGTGCAGCAACAAGGTGGGACGGAACGGGGATCCGACGACCCCCGTTCACACTCGGCTGCACTCCTAGGCAACCCTGGCTGGGGGGGGGGGAGGGGGTCGTGGTGATGGATGATGATGCGCCCCCTCCCCCCTCCGCTCGCACGCCGTGAGAGGAGGTGAAGGGCGGGGGACACCCTCGAATAAAGGGGAGAGGGACGCGGCCACAGCAAATGGGAGCGAGCACCCAGCAACCCCTGCCCTACTCCCCCCGAGACACCTTTCACGAAGAATGCCGGGGAGCAGTGGGATGGCCGCCGCCGTTTAGCGGGGACACCGAGGGGGCTAATTGACGCCGAGCGCTGACATCTCCTTTCCCCCTGGACGCCTCCGGGAGCGGGGCGGACACTCCGGACAGATGTCACCGGCACTTAACTCGCGCTACGATATGAGAGAGACACACACCACCGCCCCAAAACTCACAAACCCCCTTCCCCCAAACGAGGAGCCCGTTGGGTGGGGGGTTGGGGGGAGTAGGAGAATGCGTAGTCTCACGACGGGTGGCGGGTGGCGGGGGGGGGCAGGGGGAAGAGAGGTTCGTTCGTGAGTGTGTGGCGGTGCAGCCCCCTCGCCTCTCGCTCGGTCGCTTGGCTCTTGTGGCCACGGCACGCCAGCCCGTCTCGGAGGAAGAAGCACGCCGATTGGCGGGCACGCGAGCCGCGTGCAGACTCCTCCTCCTCAGGTGACGGCCCCCCGCGGCGTCCCATAAGCGTGAAACACTACTTCATCAAGCTCGTATTTGCTCCATCATTCGTTTATAAATTAGTAGCAGTTCGAGCGAGATATAACTATGGATACATTCAGTGAATTTGGCCTAATTACAAACAAAAAGGTCTCATCTTTCTAATGATACCAAAATATCGGCAACGCATTACATTTCGAAAATTTTCCAAAAAACAGAAGCTGTTTTTCACGGGATATGGCACGGCTCTCCGCTATAGAAAGATGTTCTTTTAAAAGTGAGAAAGGTCTAACGCACATATCTCGTCATAAATGCAACGGTGTGTTGTTTGCCATGTTTTCTTAATTATTTGAAAATTAAATTTATATCGGACTGTAATACTTTTTATGAAGCGCGTGAAAAAAATAAGTTATAACCTGAAATATGTATACTTAATATTCACTAAATTACTGAAAATAAAATTAAAATATGGTCACTATTTTGACTAGAGAAACATACTGCTGGATTGTAGAGAATTGCACCAAGAATGTTTGTGCCCATCTAAGGACCAACTTTTATATCCCATTAATTTTGTTTTCATTTGCCAAAAAGTTTACTGCTAAGTTAACTTCCAAACAAAAGGTTGAAGCACGGTTCACCATTAGCAACCTATGCATTAACTAAACCTTGCATTTACTATTTCTTTAGTTGAACTGAATCACCTATCGACCGCAATGTGAACTGCTGTGCTGAGGACAAAAGTCGTCCAACAGACGCCCAAAGAGCAAATGGCTGGCTACACATTCGCAACGCAATCAAGGGTTAAAAGAATCATAAAGTATATTATCTGATGCTCACATGGGGTTGATATGATGTCGATAACGCTCCCATTCTACTGAAATGTAATAAAATAGTTTCCGCTAGAGTTCTACAGGATGATTACGTAGATTAAGGTAATTTAGAAACAGAGGTCTTCACTGGCATTAGCTTTCTTTCAAACTTATTTCACAGCATTGAATTTTATTTGAGAGCATTAAAAACACGTATTAAAATCCTTACTGTCACAATTCAAAATGCTAAACCGCATTCTTAAGATTATTGTAATATATAATTAAGAGAGGTGATCCACAGATTCACGTAGGCTTGGATAGATTAAGAAGTTCAGCCATATGTTCATTAACTTCCTGCACAGAAACAACACTCATTTCTTTGAACCATCTGCTCCTTCGAATCGGCAAATTCGGCCACCCCCATTCATCTCGTCGAGAAACCCTTTTCTTTAACTCCCCGCGTATGCCCAACATCCTCCCCCTCTATATAACAAGGACTACAGCATCCCCTCGCCCCTTAATACATGTTCAATCGAATTACTCTTGTCATTTCCTAATCCCCTCCCAGCAGTTTCCTCTCCTTATCCAACATCCCGGGCACTTCATAGTTCGTCTTCCCTACTGTCTCTTCGGCCGAAATCTCTAACGCCTGCAGCCTATTCTCGTCCTCTCCCTTCAGAGTCAACGTTTCTGCACCATGCAATGCTATACTCCATGCTAGACTCTTCACCAGTCCTTTCTTAACGTCAGCATATATGAGCAGCATCATTAGTTCTCATCAATGGGAGAACGCCTCCTTTGCTAAAGCAATTTTCTCCCTATTATTCTAACTTTAATGTCCATTTTACGACAGATATATCATGGGACAGGGATGTTTGGAGGGCAGCAGTCAACTAATTTTAAGATAAAAGGACTTTTGATGATGATGTCAATTTTCTTTAAAAATACTGCCAAAATTAATAAATGTTTCTACTTGCTCTAGTTTACATCCTCATACTGTTATCATCCTTCACGTCTTCTTATACGTATAACTTCTAGGAGAATCACTCGGGTGATAAATATAAAATATGCCAAGAGGGTGGCCGATAAAAATATATACAACTCTCCACCGAAATATCGGAAGTTTTAATTTGTAAGTGTATTATCTATATTTATCGGCCACCCTCTTGGCATATTATATATATAAAATGGCTTGGTAAAAAATCACTCTCGGCGACGATGCACATGCATAAATAAAACAGCGATACACTAAACAAACACAGAAACACGCAAAAAGGACACTTACAAAAGAAAACTTGGACGTTTCGACGGTCAAGCCGTCATCATCGGCGGTAGAAGAATCCTCTACCGGTAGAAGAACGTCGCCGACCTTAGCCCGTCTGACCGAGAGAAGAACAAATACGAGAGACAATGTGAGAAAAAATTGTTTACTACGACGACAATGATTTTTAAAAAAACAAGCAACTTTCTCGCGCAGTATCAGTGTCTCTAGCACTCGTTCTCAAACGTAGAAGCATTTTAAAGAAAAAATGATAAAAGACGATTTTCAAAGAAAATCTACGGAAATAGGTGAACATATGCCGTCCAGAAAAAGCGATTTATTAGAAATGTCAGTTAAAAGGGTCATGAAGCTGAAATATTTATTGCAGAAAAAAAATTTCAAATATAAAAACTGCAATTTTATTGCGTAGAAAAATGACTAAAAGCTAAATAATTGAACGCTTACATCTTCCAAGTTAATGGCGAATTATTAACTAAGATCACCGTTCCAATGGCATGTCAGAGCGATAAAGCAGAGATATATGCGCTCTTTTTTATTGTTTAGCGGCTAAAATCCTTAAAATTGAGAAATTATCGAAAGTATTCATAATAAAAAAAACAATATAAAGGCGAGTTAGTTTCAACTATCATGTTTGGTTCAGTTAGCCACTACAGATGCCTACTAGCCTACAGATGAAAGTGATGATGAGACATTGAAATGTAAAATGCAAATCTTGGTAAATAAATATTTGGTAGAACCCTCCAGTAAGACAACCTTGATGTTTCAGGGTTTAAAGTGCTTGTATGTAAATTGTCTAAAATCCTCAGGCAGCCATAGAGGTTCTTCAGTCGTAGTAGGGTGTTTAACAAGCCTTGAAAATGGCAATTTCACTTGAACGAGGCCGAAATATAATTAATTAGCCATAAAATTAAAACCCTACTACGGAGAAATAGCATTAAATAAGTAATGCTACATCGGCAAAAACACCCTGGTAGCAGCATTAAGACTAATCTGAAGCTTGAAGAAACTAATAAATATTCTTAACTCGTTTCATGATCAAACCTCAAAACACGCAATTACAGAATTTAAGAGCAAAACTAATTTTAAAAGCGCCAATGAGGAAATTAAAGATATTACAATGTACGCATTATTTTACACACGGCTCAAAATCAGTACTGAGGAAATGTTATCCCAGGACATCAGATACTTGAGAAATTTAACATTTTCATTATTCGTTCGCAGTTAACTGTTCGCATTTTGCGACCAAGGAGTACGTCGTAGAATTATTCCGAAATCTTTCTGTGGGAGCTCCCAGGTGGAAGAGTAGATTCAATTTCCCGAAAGGATTTCTAAGCAGAAAATTTGGTCGACGGAAAGGTTTTCCCTACACTGAGGGTATACTGAAAAGTAATAAGTACATCCACACGTCTATTTCATCGCTCTACTTGAAACTGGTAATAACACTTAATATCTATTATTGGCAACTTCGAACAATTAATGCAGTGGACCAGAGTTTTCCAACATTATTAGGCTAACCAAAATAACTTGAGTAAAGGTTTTTGGGGAAAAAGGGCCAACATATTTTCTGGCGCAATTAAAGATCACATCAAATAACAAAGGAATACGGAAGCAATACTCACTGAAGGTTTTAACAGAAACCGTGCCTTTCGATAATACTTAATTTTTTACAGGTTTTTTCGGGGAGTTTTAATGTAAATACATTGTAAATTCGATTTCGCTTTGTTTTCTGTGTTGTATTCTATCTACTAAGACCTCGGAATCACACGGAAACATAAATCATGCACAAATTTAACACTTTCCTCTTTGAGCTGAACAATTTAAAAATGCAATTAATCTCGTTTTCAATAACAGCCGAAGGAGGGATATAAGATTCTCCCAATAACTGGGATGTATATATACCAGTTAGCTAACTGCCCAAGGAAACAACGAGTCGCACTGACGAGAATCAACTGCCAAGAAGTCGACTTCTAATCTATACTTACAATTAGAGATAGTTTTGCATTTCGTTTAGTTAAGTAAATTCACAACCAGGATCGCAAGCGAGTGGTTAAGAAGATTTATATGCTGCACATTTGAGAGCATAAGTGACCACATAAAATGAGGCCACCACGCCAAAAATACAGACACAAACATTGAAGCATCACGCAAGCAGTTATTTACTAACTGATTTTATGTTTCTGATTTGACAACAGGCGGAAGGCAATGTAGCAGCAAGAGAACCAAACAGCTACGCGGATGAGGAGGCCGAGCTCGGGAAACGACGACTCACCACGGGATCGTACAAACATGTTCTTTTCATTTGTTCAACTCTATTTGAACGTCACATCCATTTTCAAAGCGAATCCCAGAAAAAAAAAAAACGATAGTATTTTTAGTTTAATCAATTAGTTGTGGTCGTTCACACGGCCAGTATTTTGAAAATCGCTCAATTACATCTATTTTTTGGAGTTTTGACCCTCCTAAGTTAGAACTGGTGCGCAGAAATTGCAAATTTTGGTGGAGAGGCTTCTTTAATCCGATTCTCAGGACACTTCCAGAATTCCAATTCAGAATATCAGGTAATCACCTTAAAACTAGAAACAATAACGGACAAAAGTAATCCTTTTTCAAAAAATATTCGCCACGCGGGCTCTGAAAAACTGTCGAAGAAAGGCTATGGCATTTTAGTATAGTCATCTGAGAAGTGCGTATGAGATCCCATACAGCCCCGAAGAGATTAAGCGGGATTAAGACTATAAAGATCCTGTATAACACAACGTATGTTGGTAGATTATAGAACGCAGGGCTCGAGGATGTGGCTTTTATTGACGCGACTGATAGATCCCAGGGCGATTTTGGATCAAGGCAATATGAAGGTTAAACGTTAATTGATTGAACAGCTTCGAAATCAATAGATTTGATGGCCGCGTAGTGAATCGTTCATGTAAGGAACACTTCATAACTCGCAGCAATTAATTTGTCAATCGCTAGTGTCGTGACACCTCTAACATCTCTCGCAGCGTGTCACGCCGATGCGCCCATATCACGGAGGGATATTCGGTCGATAATCCGCGCGTGCCCCAAACGGACACGGGCGGACTCCTATCGGCTCGAGGCCCGCGCGTCAACCGATGCACTCCCCATCGATGAGGCGTGAAAGCGAACGGCGAGAACCCTCCCTCACGACTGCATATCTGGTGGACACGGAGAACAGATCGGAAACTTCCTCAGAGGTGCGTAAACTAAGGACAAGGGCACGCAAATTAAACAGAGCTAACGGTAAGCGTTCTTTCAACGGTGGCTTAAAAATTGACGATCGGTCGCGGAACCAGAAAAATTACTGAATTTTGATCATCCTAACGAACAGAATTCAAAAAAGAAAACAACCAAAACTGATGGATCTCAGGCCTGACCTCGTGGAAATTATGGATATCCATGATGAGAAAACCACCTTTGTTGTTTCCACAGACTTTATTACTGTGGTATACATGAGTATGCCACAGTGTGGTGAAACGCGCGTCGTGCCAGCGTAATAAAGTCTGTGGAAAAAACTAAGTTAGTTTTCTTATCAAGAAAACAACTAATATTTGGCACACATTTGAAACACGCTATGCTCTGCGATTCGGTATACACAGTTATTTTTCAACGACCGTCAATATTTGAGTACTACCCGGAAAATCAGCATAAGTATATTTAAGCATATTTAAAAAATATTTTTCAACTTTAATTTAGTGCATTTGTACCCGATACACAGCTACAACTGGTTTTGGACGCGCTCTCCCAAGAAATAAACGACTGGCCATTCAAATGAGCAGGGAATATTGAAGGATCAAGCGTTTTCATTCGAAGAGACTGCTGTCATTTCAGTGACCCGTTTTTGGACCAATGTTTTTAATGAAACATGATTTTTCTTCCTTATCAATAACATGGAAGTTATAACAAATTAAATTTGTTTAAGGTGTTTATTTCTTAAATTTGTTTATCATTAGTAGTGCGCCAAATTCGGCACACTGGGCATAGGAAAATGAGCTGAGATGACTCCATAGGTATGTACCGACTTCGGCACACTTTACATTAAAGGGTTAAGGGTAGTTTGCGACTGGCGTCAACGAGAATTTCAAGTTCTACAGCGAATTCAGTGCATTGGTCTTAACGGGAACGTTCCCTATTGCTTGAAAACGTCAATTATGAAGGTTATTCGTCAACTATATGTTCAGCCTGAATCAACTTTAACGTCGAACATAACATCAGCTTAAACTGTTAAATAATCTGTTAAACATAACGCTTCGGTCTAGGGTTATATATATACGACTATGTTTACTAATTTGTCCACAATTTACGTTCAATGAGGGGGTAACGTATCCATACTCCTCCATTTCCTCGTCTACAGTCATTTTTTACCTCAGCATAATTCGTTCACAATATGCATTTACCGCAATAACACAGTTGATGGGAGGAGGCTGTATGTACCTACACACTCGGATGCAACTGAAGACAAACGACAATTTCCGAGGGACAACCACATTGACGGCTACTCGATTATTATCAAAATCGCGGAGGTGAATTTCACTCACGCATTACGTTTGAAATTGATGCCAAACATAAACTGGCTTTAGAGCGCAGAGCTTCTTCACACGCCTTGCCTTATGGGACGTGCGCAACCGTAGATTCTAAAAATATGGTAAATAGGAAATATAGCCTACACAGCGGGTCGTTCACCACACGTGGAATCCCTGAGGAATAAAACTTGAACAAAATCAAATTTCGCAAAGTATATGCAACCCTTCAACCGATAAACTGGAATAGTATCCGAGAAACAATGGCAGTCACGATTCCGCACGCAGGCCATCGTTAAGACGACTCAAGCGAAAGTTTTCCCTAATCATAACAGAAACCACATCAAATTTTACTAGAACATTTAAACAGTTGTAACAAATATAGTATTTCGACTGACGCTAAAACTTTTACTTTATTAATTAACTTCACAGTAATTCACAACATATACGTCCTTGAGGCTTACCTTTTTTCACGCCGTGAGTTGAAAATGTCTTCACAACCGAAAGTTGTTAAATCAATTTTGTAAAAATTAGAATAGTGAGCAAGAGCTCCATTTAATTAAA
Source organism: Pyrrhosoma nymphula (assembly GCA_963573305.1). Taxonomy (NCBI): domain Eukaryota; kingdom Metazoa; phylum Arthropoda; class Insecta; order Odonata; family Coenagrionidae; genus Pyrrhosoma; species Pyrrhosoma nymphula. The sequence goes on along the minus strand of OY754332.1, from coordinate 75,231,119 downwards.
TTAACTGAGAAAGCATACGAACTGCACACGCGATCTCCGCATCAAAATTTACTTTCCTCATATGTTTAATGTCACTCCGGAGCATGACCGGACCATGTCCCATGGGAAAATGCTTCTATTTTTTGGAAAAATCTCGAAAAGAGGTCCTATAAAAGACCGATATTTCGAAATCATTTGAGAGAAGAGATCATTTTCCTTATCGGAGAGGCCAAATTCATCCAATTTAATGCGCAGTGGTCTCTCGCTCGAGCAAATTTCAATGTGAACGCAAATGTTTGACCTCAAACCAAAAGAGTCCTCTCTCTCCGTGGCCGACACCTCAAGCGGGTGAAGCGATTTGATCCAGAGCGACCACAGCACCCCTCCCCCGCCACGTGGGACACAAAAGGGGAGGGAGGGTAAGGGGGAGGGAGGGTAAGGGGGCGGCATGGGTGGGTGACGGGCGGGGGATTACGGGGCATTGGGCGGGAGGGTTCGGAGAAGCTCGTGCCACGCCATCAAGGGACGGGAAAACGTCCGCCCTGTGTTTTAATAAACGAGCGGGAGAATGCGGGCCATCTCAAAGAGAGAGAAAAGGGCCATTAGGTAGGAATGGGACCATAAGAATATAAATGAGACATCAGCGGATGGGGGTTGCACTTAAGCACAAAACAATTGTTTCAGTTTTCCCAAAGTTTTGAGCCGATGTGGCCTCTTCACTCGCAGGGGAATACCGGATTAGATTAAATGGGCACCTCAATGGAAAATATATCTATCGCGTTCCTACAGAATACGAAAAACAAACGATCATTACGAGCTGTTGGCTTCCAATTAATGAGACGTATATGAAATATATCAACAAGAAATTCGACCGGGCAATCCCGCGACATATCAAGAACTACAATTTCCCTTCCTTATATATGAATATTCACTACCATATATACAAATTAATATAGGGACGAACGAGATTGAAAATAAATCATCTTCCCTCTAAGATGACACGATCAAAACAATTTGCTACTTAGCCTCTTTCCTAATATAAAATATTTTTACGGAGTTTTTGCAGTGATAAAATGAAAGTAAATGAGAAGTTCAAAATGTCTCTCTCCTACCTCAGGGCTAAGAGGGTGGTGCCTAGAGCAAGCAAAAGCCTCAGGGTCAGCTCCAGCCGGGAAGGACTCCCAACCCAAACTAAGCAAGGCTGATGCGGAGGTGTTAGGGCAGGATTTCATTTCTGACAGTTCTAAAAAAAATAACAGCTTAAAATTGACAGCGTCACAATAACGCCCAAAGACGTGAAAAGAGTCAATAGGGGATTCACGACACTAAACAGAACAGCAACGGGGCAATTTCATAAATAGAGCAAAGTTCAGAACTCTTCAGCCACCAAACCCCAAACAAGACGGTGGTCGAGGGGTCCAGGCAACTAGTTACGAGAACTCATTTATTAAGTAAAACATTTTCAATGAAAACAACCATTTCCTTCTCAACCTATTGATTCCAGTGTTACTCTGACCTGGACGAAATATTCAACTGACGGTCAAGCTCATCGACGATCTTGTCTTGAGTACAGCAATGATGAACAGCATATCCCATTTTAGGAATATGACTGGTACGTCATAGAAAAAAAACCATACTAGCACTAATTACACATTAACATTATCAAAAAAGCTTGTCTAGAACACAAATGAACAACCTACCCTGGGGCTAAAATAGTTCACAGTTAAAATAAGCTAGCCAAACTGATTTTAATTTGATTTCAAAGTAAAAAAAATCATTAATTTCCGAGGCATCATGTAATTCTTAACGAAACCCCGCTAGCCGGGATGTCAATTAAAAGTCCAAAGGTAACGAAAGCGAACAGCCATAAAGACAACGAATATTGATCACCTTGAGCTTATTGATGTTTAATTAGATTTGAAAAGAGGCGGCGGATAAAAAAGGGCAACAGTATAATTTAGCACATTGTGCAACTCCAGAAGTCATTTTCTAAATAATAATGATTCCACAATGATCATCCTCTCCCGGTACCGCGCGCGGATATACGGCAACAAGGATAGCAGGTTCTCATATCTAGAGGCGTAATGATAATAATTCAGAGGAGGCTGAGGACTATTCCCGGAGCAACGACGCGGAAACTATTCCAGGGGAGGGTGAGGGCGGTCGTCGCCACTGCTCCTCCACCCTCCGGCAGGGGCGGCGGTCGGTGACTCTCGCGTCCGCGATAGAGAGGTGGGACGCGAGGACGACCGACGTCGCCTCAAAGTGCACCTCACCCGCCCCCGGCCCTGATTCCTATTTGCCCCCTCATAATGACCAATTCTCTCTAAACTTTGTGGCGAGGAGACCACTTTACGACGGCCACCGACTGGTGCGCGCCGAGGAAGAACAATGGCGCGCCCCTCCGTAGCCAACTGCCCACATAAACACGACAGGGCCGGAACTCCCGAGGAGTAAAAAGCGCCGAAAAGGAAGCGATACTCGGGCCACGCCGACAATCGCCTTTTTATGCCGCACACCGCCTGCCCCCCCGGGGATATTGCGCACGAATTCCACCGGTCGGGGGACGACACGACCGCTCGGCCCCGAAAACAACGGAGAGGCGACCACGACAAGGATGAGGGGCGGAAGGAAGAAGGGGGGCACGGAGGGGGCGGTCCCCGTTTCAGAGCTATTGGCCGCCGCGTGCTTTGAGGGGCCGGGAGGGCCATATCCAGCGCTCGGCCGTAAAAATCAATCCGCAGCGATGAGAGCATTACACGCGGTTTACGATCCCCGCCATGCGATTCGAGTGCATCGTAACACTTGGGAGCGGGGGCGGAATTAATTGCGGCGGAGTGTAGTGGAGGGGTGCCCCCCCCTCACACTCTCGCGCCCCCGGCCACCCCTTCCGCCCCCGGGCGCCCCACACAACAAGCCGCCGCCGTCCCAGGTGGCAGCAACGTCCCGTACACGACGCGCGCTCATCTCGCCACCCCCCGAATGCAAATGCACGCACTCGCGGGGATTCATTACGGGCTGAGAGGAGGGAAAGGGAGCCAGCAGTAAAAGCGGCCCGCGCGGACAAGGAGGATTGCGGCGGCCTCGGATGACGAATCCATTCGGCCACTCACTCCATCCCATTCCCCGGGGGAAGGGGCGCCGCCATCCCCTGCCGCGGCCAAATCTTGCCGAATGATGGAATGCAAAGCGGCACGGGGGCCGTTAAAAAGGGGTTTGCGACGGTGCCCGGGGGCGGCCTTTTGTGGCGGGTGGGGGGCGTAATGGGGCGCACGTGACGCCGTGGCGCGTCAAACAAAAGGGACGGCGGCCTGCCTCTCTTATGTGTGATGGCAAAATCGATAAAACGGGATACGACACTAATGAAAAGTCCGAGAGCCTCGGGAGGCGATTACCCGCCATGGAGGAAATGTGCGGTGGGCGAACGAAGGTGGAATTGGGGGGCGGTGGGGGGGGGGGGGGGGGTTGCCCCCAACACGCGTTGCCCCCCGTGAGCGGAAACTCCGAGGAGAGGTGTGGGTGCCTCTATGAAGTGAGTGGAGAGGGGGCATGAGGCACCTCGACCTCTGACCGGGAGGGTGAGCCTCTCCGCTGGCTATTTGAGAGCCTGCGGTAAATTCGACTCCTTTAGCAGTGAACCCATCGGAATCTGATAGAGTGACGCCGTATATTGTTCCGAGTGAAGGAACTAGAGCGTGGACAGATTTAAGGATGACACGGAGGATTTAATTTTAACCCCGCATTACATCTCTAGAAATGACAAAGACCACAAAACAACGGAGATTCATTGCCCTACAGACTCGTAGGAAAACCCCTTCTCCCCATGCCCCACGTTATGACCACAACAAAAACAGAACGGGACGTTAATTCATCAAGCACATCTCACTTTTTGTCCTGTCGTCCCCCTTCCCATTCGTTTTCCCCATTCCACCCTTTTTGATGGCTGGTGTCCAAACACCCCGTTCCACACACCCTAGCGGCGGCTTGCACTGTAGTATGTGGAAGAAGAGAGAGCTTCGAGGGGTCTTCAGAAGAATAAGGATACTACGTGAACGCACAATGTTCCCGAGAGAGGTAACAGTTGTTACCACATGCTCCGCGAGGTTTTTGACGTTCGAAATTCGCGGGAATCACAAGAAAGTTTCCCGAAGGATTGGCCGAGGGCTTCGCGTCTCTCACCAGTCGTAAAGATTGCCCGATGACCCTTGATATCGTGGAAAAAGGGACAAACCGAGGGCGTAAACCGCAGTATCCCATAATTCTATCCGGCACAAGTGCGAGCCATCACTTCCGCCAGCATTCGTCAAGCCAAAACTTGACTTGCTGTCGCTTGTCTATCTCGGCTGGTCCAGCTCAACCCACTCACCCCCTGTGTCCTTCTGTCAATACTTTCTCCACACTTATTCCATGATTAAATTCATTAAATGGTGATTCTCGCAAACCTTGATATTCGTTATAATTCTTAGCGGAATTTAACAAGGTTCTTCCTTCTACGCCACTTATGGCATGACGTATTCTCTAATTTTCAGCGCACGATGCTCTTTTGTGTTTTACTCTTCATTTTACGAGAATTTTATGGAATAGAGTGACTTTTCTATTAAATTTACCACGGCTTGTCTGTAAGAAGTAGTCCTAGATCGGAAAATTCTCATTTTTTCCAATCTGCGCTGAATAATTGTATTCGATAATAATTATTAATTAAGCACAGTGGGGGAACGTGCTCAAAAACATTTATGTAATTATATCAGCAAACAATAACCACACGCAGTACAGAAATTTATTCGTAGTCCTCTAAGAAATGACGCGTGCATAGCGTCGAAACCGTTGAAGAAGCCATAAGCTGAATACGCCTTCACAACCGATGTTTTTTTTATTTTACAAGGAGTGGTAGATTAGTAATAAATTCATTTTTTTTTATTGAGAAAACATAAGAACTACACACCATTACATTTATGACGCAAACTGTGCGTCTCAACTCCTTCATTTGTTTACATTATGTCTATCTGGAACGCAAAGCCATACCATCCTACATGAAACAACCTCTATATTTTGGAAATATCTACAAAAGTAGACGCTCTTATTTTTCGGTCATTAAATAATCTCGGTCATTGAGGCAGGGTTGCTGTCACTTCACCTATTCAATTTGAATATCCAAAAAGGGTTAGATGAGGTGAGAGAACTTAGAAAAGACCATTGAGGAGATGAGAGGGGCGTAAAGATCCAGGGAGTACTGGCGGATAGGCTAAGTTTCGCTGATAATATAGCCGTGATTACAAAGAGTGAAGATGAGCTTACACTTATGCTAAATCAATTGGAAACTATACTTGGTGGCCAGTATGATATGAAACTGAACAAAACGAAGACGAAGATACTCAGAGTGGGGAAAACCTATGATGCTAATACAAAGGTTTTCATTCATGGTGTGCAAGTGGAAAGTGCCCAAGAATTTACATATCTAGGCAGTAAAATAACAGCTGATGGAAGGAGCGAACGAGAAATAACTAACCGGATGAATATGGCGAAAGTAGCGTTCAACAAGAAGAAGAGGTTATTAACAACAAATAATATTAGTCTAAACCTCAGGAAAAGATTGTTCAAAGTGTTTGTGTGGAGTGTACTAATGTATTTCTCTGAAAATTGGACTATTGGGAAAGACGAACGAAGGAGGCTGGAAGCATTTGAAGTGTGGTGTTATAGGAGGCTATTGAAAATTCGTTGGACAGATAAGATCTCCAACAATGAGGTCTTTCAAAAAATTCAAGAACATCCTAAACTTTGGGAGAGCCTGAAAAGGAGAAGAGATGAATGGATTGGACACATCCTACGACACGAGGACTGGCTTACGACCATAGTAGAGGGTACTATTCCCGGAAAATATTGTATAGGCCAACCAAGACTGACATACATCAGGCAAAAAATACAAGACGTCGGCTGCACATCCTATGCCAAAATGAAACGATTAGCAGAGAAGAGAGACCTATGGAGGAATGCGATAGCTGCCAACCAGCCTGAGGGCTGATAACCACCGAAGAAGAAAATAATCTCATTCTTTCATCTGAATAATGAGGTTAAATTGTAATGTGCAACGATATCTCACTCAAACTAGTGTGTGGATTGTGTTTTTCATTTCTACTCTAACCGACCAACCGGTTAATTTCGATAGGCGAGTGAAGGGAGCTCAAATTTCCACTGTGCGCGGGGACGCGTCCGGAAGTGAATAATGCTAATTTATTGCGAGCGAAATTAGGAGAATGGAGACCTCTCTCATATAGAACTCATGAGGGGTCACAAACATAGCCATGCTTCGGGTAGATTAACTTCCACCCTGGCGGGACTGAACCCGCGACCTCTGGCTTGGTGGACGAGGATTTAACTCCGCCGCCACCGAGGCTGGGGCTGAGGAGAGGGAGAGAGCGGGGGGAGGGGAGGCGGGCACGCAGGCAAGACGCCTTCTGACCGGCGTCACTCCCCGACAGCATACCTGGACCTAGAAGATCACGCCCCGCAAGGAGGTCCAAAAAATAGTCCTCGACACCCTCGTGGGATTTGAACCCGGGTCCCTGAACTCAGAGACTGGAGAACGAGTTCGACGCCCCCCAACTTTTTCATATATTGCCTAAATACATTGTTGCAGTTTGACTTCTATATAACAATAGCAGTTAAAAAAAACATAAGTCATGCAAAATCTTTAATAATTCTCGCTGCCATAAGCCAAAAGCAAAGAAAAGAGGTGTTATTCCACTACCGTTAAGCTAAACTTGAGTACTCGGCAAGCAACTGGGACCCAGGAAAGAAGAGATGAATAAAGTTCATTTAAAAACTAAGTGTTTAGTTTTAAAAGACCACGAGCAAACAAAACTTATTGGAAGGACTGGGTCGAGAGCCGCTAGAGCAGTGGTTCCCAACCGGTGTGCCGCGGCACTTTAGGGTGCCAAGAAAACAGCTAGGGGTGCCGCGAGATTCTTGAGGGTAAAAACGAAAAATGTTTAGTATGAACAACTTATGAATGGATTACTCTCACGCCCCAAGGAAGGTGACCGTAATCGAAGAATTGCTTCCAACCTGAATCCAGTAGTATGCTATATCTAAATAATGCCATATTATATGTTGGTTGGTGATTTTACTATTACCTTACTTAAATAAATAACAAAATTGAGGAAGTACTTACTGAAATGTGATGTTAAAATTTTCCTGATGCACATGCCACTTTATTAATTAATATTTTTTAAATTCTATAAAATCTAAGAAGAGTGCCCCAGCATGGTAACCTCAGTCTGAAGGGTGCCGCAAACGTAAAAGGGTTGGGAATCACTGCGCTAGAGGCTCGTAGATTACAAGCTATGCTAATGCCAGCAGGGAAAATTAGCATCTCATGAGTTATAATGTCAACACGACAGATATTATTATATCCCCACAGTACAGCTGTAAAACAGAAAAAATCAACAAAATAATAAATTTTCATCGTCGAATAGATGTTTCAGAATTCTTTCTTCCCGGGCACCATTCATAAAAAGAGAGTGATATCGCAATGTAAATACGCAAAATAATGCATCTCACTTCTTGTCCTTTCTCTCTTCCAGTTCCTTTCTCATTAGCCCTTCCTTAAAGGCTGGTGTCCCTGCCACACGCCTTTGCGGCAGCTAGCGGGGTAGAAGATACGTCAGGCTCCAAATTCAAATGCCGGCTCCGGTGCCTCTTGTCCCAAGAAACCGGCATAACTAGTCTATTAAGAACCTGTTGTTCATATAAAGAAATTTCAGAAATATTTACTTTCCGGTATTTAATACTTCCAATTTCGTGCGTGGTACGGTGGAGATACAAATTCGTCATGGGGTAAGCTTCTGATGTAATCAAAGCTTTCCAGATACTGCAACCTAGTCACCAATCTTCTTTTCCAAAAGTACCGCCAACAGCAGTCTTAAAGCGTTGTATGAACTCGAGTAATTTTCTCATGACGCTTCCTAACCAACCAACGGACTTGTTCTACTTTGAGTTTTTCCACGACAGAAATGAGGCTCCTCGCTCCAGAATACACACTCTAATAATACACACTCTAATAATACACACACTAAATAAGCTGAATTTTTATTATGTCCATGTCATCGCCTGATTTACGGCTTTCCGGAAAGCACAGAAGACCATCCAGCATAAGAATTTCATTTCGTCTAACTAAATTATGAGGGAAAGATTTCAGGACAGAAGTTTTCCACAATAACAAGCCTGAAATGCGGCATCTAGTGACGAACCTCAAGAGATTAAAATAACTTCCTAGAGTTCTAAGCCAGTTGGAATGTTCACCTACCGATTCCAGCTTAGAATATATAGTTAAACAGAGGTGGCGTGATGAACTTGAGGTGAAGCCATTTCCCCCATACTGAGCGTCCCCAGAATAAATACTGTGATTGCCGTAATCATGAAGTCGTGAAACCTGACGCATATTCTAACGACGAGTTCTTGTGCTTCCTGCATTGAAGTGAAATACCTGAGGTACGTTAAAACTTTTTCTTCTTAAATTAATTGCACAATGTATTGTAAAGATCAATGCGAACAATAATTTGGAAAAATGCTTATTTCGTAGATCGTCGCCAGCGCTGTTTATATAAATAATACTGGACTGGTAATGTTGGTTATATTTCCTAATCATTTCCGGTATTTCATTCTTGTAAATTTGAAACACGCTACATATATATACCTTAGGCCAGCGGTCCCCAACCTTTTTGCATTTAAGAGCACATACTATGATTCCGGTGGGGTGGCGGGCACCATTAATTTTTTCAAGGTATATTTGTAGACGAAAGTAGAAGACACCAAATATGAACATGTAACTAAGAATAAATGATGAACTAGATACGTCAAATCCACGTTTAACTTACACAACACAAGCTGGAATCCACTACTCACCACTACCCCCACTACTCATATCAAGACCGAAACGTAATAACAGTACAATCGCACAGCGCAGCCGCGGCTTTCATGAGCAGCGGGCACGTCTAAAACGGTTTGCGAGCGCCATGGTGCCCGCGGACATACGGTTGGGGACCCCTGCCTTAGGCACTCAAGAGCAGACGATAAGCTTTACATTGTTCCTACTTCCGTATTTATTCCCAATTAAACATTTTATGTATAGCAAACGTGGAGATAAATATGTTCCGGCCTAATTATGCTAATGGTATATCACGGAAACTCAATATAGAGGAGGCGGCTTCACCTTCGCTCACGGACGAGTATTTGCAGCGCTACCTCTGTTACTTTCATAACTCTATTGATCCCAGTCATAAATTACAGCGCTGCAGTCACGGGTTTCTACGTAAGTGGGAATTCCGTCCGCAAGAAGGCACATGGGCTTCCCAAGGACAAGATCCCTTTCGCAAACCTCATCCTGATTTTTAGACCCATCCTTGAGTCATTAAAGAACGATTAAATACTTCATACTAACCGCCACCTGCTTATCACCTCAACAAATTTCAACCAACAATAAATCCCGAAAATCAACAAATAATCAGATCTGATTGTATTGTCTCATTTTTTCGTGTTCGCTTCTGATGCATCAGTTCGTTGATGCCGATGCTTAAAGCGGACACTCCACGACACGGTCGAACTAATCCTTTGGCGATCGCCGAGTGACTGATGGAATATTTTAAAATTTTGCTCCGAGCACCGGACTGCCCTCCTATCGGGCACACACCTTGACGGATGCCGGGGGAGAGGAAGAGGCGCGCCGTCTAAACCTCAGGCGTTGGTCGAGAGGAGCCCAGTGGTCATAATCTCTCTTCGAACCGTCAATCGCTCGCGAAGGAGTGCGAGGGGGAAGGGAGGACGGCGTGGGTGGCGCGGGCGGTGAGGGATGGGGCTGGAGCGGGGGCGGTGGGGGACGGGCGGTGGTCTGGGGCGAGGCGCGGTGGTGAGAGGAGAGCAAAGGAGAGAGGAGGGGGGCGCAATCGCCGGCAGATTCTCCGCTGTCGGTACCTAATCCCCCCCGGGGCTGGGGGCTAGGGGCTGCGGGACGGGGGCCCCCGCCCTAATCCCGGCGAATTCCGCGGGGGCCGCCACGCCCCACCGCCCCCACACTCCCTCGAGAGGTAAACCCGTAGCGGGCCGTTAATTAAGTCTCCTTATCGGGGTCCATCTGCCATCTGCCGCCCTCGGCACCCGGACCGAAGCACCACCAGACGCCCTCCCCCTCCTCGCCCACGGAAGCGAATTGGTACGCCGGTACGGGCCCTTCCCTAGCGCCCAACGACGACAGGCGCGAATCCCCAGAGATTAGTGGAGCACGCGCCCGCCGTTGGATTCCACGAGCACAATGTGTTGCAAACGCACGGCACGGCAATCGCTAACTCTAAGGGCAGGTCACCTGGTTTCTTCGGCTAGGAAAACATTGGATCTGACGGAACGTCAATAGACCGATGACGTTAGCGATCATTCCATTCCACTTGTGAGCATACTTCTAATCAACCACGGTAAAAAATAGTGACTAAAGATTGCCGATTGATAAGAGTAATCCGTGTTGTGGACACACAGCGTTCGTTGAAAATGTCCTCTAGACTAACTTGGTAATCGTTCCACCTGAGATATAATCCTAGAAAATACGACACAAAAGATGAAAAGTTTTAACTCAAATGTGATATAATAACGAAAACTATGAGATACAGCTTATGCTTCAATTAAAGAGCTATTACTTAAATGAACGATCTAAGCATGAGCGAAGAAACCAGGATAAATGAAGGAAGACTAATTTGAAAAAAATAAGGATATCGACTATTAAAAGAAACTTGGGAACGTCACTTTCATAAATGATTAACCTTGGCACAACAAGTCATGGAGTATGTATGATGAACAGATCCCCCGAGTTTCTTTCAATCAATGTCTCACCACAGACAAATCGTTCTATCTCGTTTTGATGCTGTAAAATAACTAGCACATCCTTGGATCATAAAATGATTTCCAACGTTTTCGCGACAGGACCAAAATTATTTCTAATTTCAACCTTAAGCCACTCATCAGATACACCTAAACGGTTGCCATGATAACTTCTGTCTAACCTACTATTGACCAAGAAACCCACCTCAAAACAACGACCACTATGAAATGAGTGAACGAGAGTTCAGCGTTTATAATCCGAAAAATAATTTCGAATATAATACGAAAACTAATATGTAAGTAAGCAGCAGAGCTAGAATTTCCATTTGGTAACTGCATTCTACCCTGCAAGCCACCACAAATGTGTGCGGCAGAGGGCTCATCACCTTACGAGAGAGAACTTATTTGGTAACCTACATTATGAAATCCGAACAGAGTACATAGTAAAGCCTGGAGCGATGAGAAAATGTGATAAATATACTCTCTACATTTCCTATGACAAAAAAGCCGTTGAACGATATTTCGCAATCCATCATGCAAAGAGTCAACGATAGGTCATAGAAGAAATATTTTTGGAATCAGCAGAAGAGGTAGCGAAAAACAATCACCCCGCGCCGCGTGCACCACTCAGCCCAATACAGCTGAGCATGCACAAGTCATGCCCTAAGTCTAACAGGGATTAAACACTAAGGTTTCGGGCAGCACACCCAGTCCGCTGGTGCTTCAAGGCCAGAAGAATTCGCACTACGGATCAATGGTTCAAATGACAACTAATCGAAGTTCTAAAGCTGCCTCTACCCAAGTCTAAGCGGCATCTGAGTCTAATTTCGCTAAGAAAAATCGCAAATTAATAAGAACTAATTACACCCAAGCCGAATCCTTGTGCCACCTCTAGCTGAATAACTCACGGTGTTTTATAATACGCTATAATAACGATCAAAGTAGATGGGTTAGAAGCCAAAATCACACTAAATTAATCGACTGCGAAACGGTATTATATGTCCCAAGCATCTCGCAGGCGGCTGAGATTCCTCGGCCACGGAGCTCCCTAAAGCCACGTCCTTCGAGGCAGAGCGCCGGAGGATTTGCGCGGGACTTACGCCGTACTCTCGCGCGGCTCCGGCAATAAATCAGACGATGTCCCGAGGAGACGCGAGGGTGGGGGGGGGGGAGGTGAGGGTGGCAGACGGGGGGGAGAGGAGAGGGGGTGGGGGTTAGTCTAAAGAGGGAACGAAACGGCCGCGGCCAGGAAAGGGGTTAGCCAGTCATTCTGCAGAGTGATTTACGCAATAAGGTTATGGAGATATTTTCCATAAGGCAATAAAATTTAACGGCTTGAGGAAAAAGCCCGGACAAGTCATTCGGTGCGTGTCGCCGGCGAGCGGATCCTCTTCACCCTGCACGTCGTCTCTCGCGCTCCCCTCACGGCCCCGGGCGAAGAGATCAAGCGCCCGCGTGCTTCGGGGGCACGCGCCAATGAGCGCTCAAGACTCTCCGCATTCGGGTGCTTCGGTGCAAAACAGTCCTCCCACAACATCAGCACCATCAGTAGCGGTGCTCACGAACGACGATCTCCTAACCGGCATAGTTGGCCAAACAACTGTTGACCTGCTCAAGGACGTGCATGAAAGAGTATAACACTTGAGACTCAGAGGGGCCTTTTTAAAGATATTTCTTACAGGGGGAATTCTAGGATCGAACTAATACTTGAAGGAGGAGAGGGTTCAGTCAAATCGAGGACAGTAGGTAAAATTGTTCTTAATTAACAGTTTTTGAAAATTATGAACACCCTCGCGATGTAGGAAGCGCCAACAATATGCGTAGGTCCTGGCGAAGTGATATCGGTTTATTGTTAGTACAGTGAAAAGTCAATAAGTAACCATGAATTTAAGAAATATCGAATTTAATTATTACCCGCAATACTCGCTCAAGAGGTCACTGAAAATGTAACCCAACGTCATCATGCGTCATAATTAAGTTCAAAACAATATTAACTAGTCCAACAGCAAGATAATGCGAAAATGCATTGAAAGCTAATTGAAATGTAATTGATGCTTATCACGTAAAACGGAAAATGCTCCTTACATAGACAAGATATTTTACTATAACTGTTTGAGGTTTACTCACTAATGCCATTAGTAATTCGGATTTTCAGCTAACAATCACTGATAGACACAAATGGGTTACGATGCTTATCATAAAATTAAAGGCAATACAGTTATGATACAATTGGTCCAACGAGGACCTACCATGCTAATTATCTCAGAGTAGAAGGAAGATTCCACTTACCCTAACGCGGCTTACCATAGTGTAACTTATGAGTAGGGATTAATACTTCTATTAGATAGCAGAAGAAACGAGTCTACATTTAAACATGTACGAAATTCTAGGCCCCTATGCTGTATTCTAGGCCGCCATGCATGACCTATAAGGTAAAACACGGGAATAAGATAATACACACGATATACTTTAGCAAATTTCCCACGAATAATTTTCGAAAATATAAAACAAGTCTAATCACTCCAAGAAATTTATTGGAATCTGGAACCAATCAGAAAGCCAATCCTTCACAAATGCATACTTGTCTTGCGTTACTTTCTAACAACTTGCTAAAAAATGTCTTATGTTAGTAGCGAATCATAGGGTAAAGTGCGTTGTAAAATTTCATTCTCGAAACATTTTCCCATGAACTAAACTCAGCATCGAGGGCGAAAATGCAATATTTCTATTGCAGCAATTCGGTGAGATTTTATTTTCGCAAAAAGTTATGGATTTTGAAGATCCTAAGACACCCTAATGACTAGGGCGAAGACACTATTGGCAGAAGTAATCAGCAAGCATTTTAATTCCGTATAGCTCATGATCTGGCAGCGGAAGCTATAAGGGGACCCTCGGTGCATCGGTGGATAAGTGGGCAGAGTAACTGAATCAGCCGCCCCGAAGAATGACACGAATGCACAGGAGAGATCAAGGGACTGCACCGCATTGAGTTTCAACGGGGGCCGAGGGGATGGGGAGCCAAACTTTTCCATCACAACATTCCATCGAGTCGGAATCAAGAAGTGGAGCGTGGAGAGGCGGTGGGGGTCAGGGAGAGGAAGGGGTGAGGTTGTCTCCCAACGGGGCACGTGGGAGGTGGAGGAGGAAAGGGGCAACAACAACAATAATTTGGGTAATTAATCGAGGGAGGCGACCGACAACCGAGGTCATTTGCGCCACTAAGGTCAGATAGATAGGACGGTAGGGAAAGGATCTCTTGGACAATGGAGAAAGAGTGTCGAGAAACCCGGCGTCGGCATTAGACTGCTTAGGGATCGGGATACGACTAAAAAATCTCCGTCGGGATTCGAACCCAGACTCTCGGGAGGAGAAGCCTGCACTATGGCCACCACCACACCAACATTACGCCAAAAGGGTCAGCGTGCATTAGAAAACTGGGAGTGTGATAAATCAATTAAAAGAGGGCGATAAGCGATCCACTGGAGAGTGGAGATGCCTCCGGAGGCAGAGGCGACGGGGGCAAACGGGTGGCGGGAGTACCCCGGGGGGACGGCGGGGACATTATTCACACAACGCCCCCGACCCCCTCCTCTCGGTGTGGGGGAATTAGCATATTTGGTGTGGAGGGAGGGGGAGCGGCGCCTGTGCAGTCATCGCCCCCGCTAAAGCCCACGATATATATATCACGCTCCGGCCGACTTTTGCGCCCCCCGCCTCCCCCTGTGGAGCGTCGCGAAGGCGTTAAGCGCGAGGGCCGAGATTCATAGCGAGGGCCACACCGCTTCCCGCCCCGGCGGCGGAGGGCGTTGCCACGGGGGGGTGGTGGATATGTGGCGACACGCGCCGGCAACCCCGAGACGATCTTCTTTCTCACTGGAGCGAAGGAATGTTTTGTATGCGGCAATGGGCCACACACTGTTGACTCGGTCGTCAAAAGCGCAGTGAATCAAGTGAAGCACACGAATGAGAGAATCTGAATATATCCAAGAGAAAGTATAATTTAACACGAGCACAAGGGTGCGTAAACGACTACAACATACAGCGCCTGAGGCCACATATGATCTAGGCAATCGTGTTGTGGCCGATTATCATCAATGGTATAAGAAAAGTACAATGAAATGCACGCCATAAAAATTACATGTAACTGGATCGGAAACTTCGATAGCAGTGCCCAAAGTATGACGCACATAGTCACAAAATAGCATCATTAGACCAAATAACTGCGGGTCGATTTTCCAAAGCCTCATCCTTGGTTCATGTTGTTTGACCGTCAAGCATCAACAAAAATTCCCACTTCGTTTTTTACAAGGTAGTTCCGGTTTTTGGACACTGAAGGGAATGATAAACTAATCGGTGAGAGACTTTAGACGACGAAGACACTCGTGATTCGGGTGTTGCTCCCTAGGAATTGACCTGACCAAAAGCGAGGTCTCGGTTGGAAGTCTACCGCCCCCCCCCACCCCCTTTAGACCAACGCGAGAGGGATGGAAACGGGGTGACAAACGCAGGATCCACGACGCTGATATGCGGCCACGACGGCGGGCCGCGCCCGGCAGGGTTGGCGGAGGCGAACGGGGAAGCAAGGGAGTCACGCGGTGGGGAGATCACGCGTCAACTCCGTGCCGCCGGCATCACTCATGGGATGAGGAGCATAAACCGTGGAAAACTTGTTAATTGCCACGGCCGTAAATCAGGATGGGGCTCAAGGGGCTTAGCAAGGAGACGGGGGAGTAGGTGGGGGTCCCCCCGGTGAAGGCATCCCCGGCGGCCACCTGCCTCGGAACCCCACAACAACAGACCCCCCTTCGATCCACCGGGGGGGCGAGGATGGGGACGTACAAGGGAGGCAGAGGAGACGAAGGGGGACGCGGTGGTGCTTCCTCTCCTCCTTCGACGATGAGAGTCCGATCGGAGGGGCGTTGGGGAGGGGGAGTGGGTGGGGGGCTTAAGAGAGCGACAACAACACCCGCCCCTCCCGCGGGATCAACGGCGAAGCGATGAAAACGCGATTATCGAGGCAATGGCGGGGCGGGGAAGGGGTGGGGCCTCGATCCTTGACGCGCGATTACGCCCGTGGCTGCGGCACAACCGCACGGGGGGCGACACAGAGAGAGAGATGCAAAAGGCGGGGGCGGCGGCGACCTCTCCGCCCGAAGTGAGGGTGGGGGGGTTGGGCGATACGCGCCCACCACCCTCACCCGATCGGCATCGATATATTCGGTGCATCGGTGGCGAGAGCACTGCGGGGACTGCAACCGAAAGAAACCTCTGTGGGTAAAAGTTGTGTCTGCACGAGGCACACGCATGAGAAACCATTTACGCGGCAATTGAGAGCATCCGCGCTCAATCGAATACCCCTAAACACGGAGGTTTAGTTCTAATAAGTTAATCGAGATTGACTTCAGCTTCTTTGATATTTTATATTTTCCCACTTCTCGTGAGACAAAGTAACAGTCAATATATCTAGTATTAAAAAAGTAGTAACATCGTGCACAAAATGGCATGACTCAAGCCATAATGGGGATAAAAAATCTCGGCCTGTGATTTAACCGATGAATTTTCCACCCATTTTAGTCAGGTAAAACTACGCATAGAAAAGAACTGAGAGAAAATTAATACTCGAGGATAATTTGTGGACAGCTGTATTTCGCAGTATCATGAGAATATTCCTTAGGGATGAAGAAATAAGAATTACACCCACGGAGCGGGATATTGCTTCAAAGAGAACCCATGAGAAGCCGGGGAGGGTAAGCGCGGAGGGAGGGGAGGGAGGTTGGGGGATCGCAACGTCTGGAAGAGTCGGAAATTGCCAGTGGACCGCCTCTCCGCCCAATTGCACCGTCAAACGACGAGCGTGTCACCCGGCCGTGAAATGGCCTCAACCCCCCCCCCCCCCCAAATTCCCACGATCACCGGGCCAAGCCACCCCCCGACGAACCGGTTAGTCGAACCGGACTCGGGCAAAGAGGAAGAGCGAGAGGCCACCGCAAAGGGCCTTCCCGCGTCGACACGCAATCCAATCTATCGGTCATTAGAGGCGCGCCCGCCCACACCTAATCGAGTTACTTCAAACGCTCCCAATCATTGCGAGCCAACATAAATCCTTTTCCGTCAGAGTTGCTGGCCCGACTGGATTGATGCCGCTCCCTCGGCACGGCCTCACCGAAGCCCTCCGCGCTCACCGAAGGAACCGCGCCGGCGCAAGACGGGGGAGCAGAGGGCGACCGCGCTCCCCCCGCACGCACAATACTATCAAAAACCAACGGGAGATGTTGCGGCAATAAACAAGGCTGCTCCACAGCTAAACGCCATGTATTCCACGATAAGTCATCAAAAATGATACTGGGGCGACGAAAGGCAATCCGAGGGAGGGGATTCCCTCGACAGGTGATTTTAGGGCGCAGAGAGAGGCATTGGAGTGTGGCGTTCCATTTCGGAGAAAGAGATCCAGTGGATACGTATCCTGGAACCACGAAACCCGCATTGCGTTAACCCTTCAGCGACGCATCGCCGCGGCGAGGGACAACACAAGAAAAACCTGAAACTGGATCATTGTGCTGCTCTTATTGTAACTGAATAATCAATAAAATCGTAAAGATCATGCAGGGTAACCAATTATTTAAGGTTTGGAGTAATTAAAACGAACTCCTAGAAATTTATGAAGTGTAACACTAACAATAAGTCTGAACTCTAACTAACGTTGTACAAGGCTCGAAAATATATTTTTCATATTAAAAATGCCTTCATTGAAACATTACGGGAGTAATCAAGTACAAAACTCATTATTAGTCCACAAAACTATAGCTTACGTTAGAATCTCATGGCAAATAAAGTTTGTAAGCTAAAGAATTATTATAATTATTATTCTTTTTAGACAGAAAGTCATAGGTGAATGTGGTGTAAGAGAATGTAAATAGGAGTTGATAGAAGAAGAGAACGCGTGCGATGCATGAAATACAAGCAAAAAGGTTTGCAAGGTGTAAATTATTAAAACAAAGCGAGTTCCCTAGGCCTAACATCAATTATTACACACTTTTGAGGATGCCAACCCTCTAAGGGAACGGCCTATGCATGGATATAAATGCATGTATGCATTTTATAGTTACTAACATATCGACCAATGATTCGACGACATATTTATTGTTCACTAAATGCGAAGAAAATATTACATCTAAGGCACGCTGAAAGAATGATATTTAATGTTTCACAGTCATATTTTCAGACCACAATGTCAGAAAACATTTTATTAAATCAAGTGAACTTTCCTTTCTGGAGGACATGATAGCCCGGAGAATACCTCCTCGTGCTTCTTCGAGTCATTGATACGGGCTTCTCAAGCGCTCTCACATAAATTTCCACACAGTTTTAATGCAATTTACATAGTTTTTAGCAGTCTAAAGACTTCCTGGACTTATTATAACATGCTTAAAGTTAACTATTCGCTCATGTACAGTTTGCATTCTTTTGATCTTAGTTTTTCCAGCTTAAAACACTACTAAGTTTCATTATTCTACCGAGAAATAAGATAGAACGCTTCCGAGGAGTTCACTGTCGCAGAATCTATTCATCGAAAGAGAATTCGTCGTTGAATCTCTCCATTCATAGATTCAACGACATATTCTACTTTGACTTAATTCCTTCGTCAATAGCTGAAACAACTTCATGAATCAACACACCTAGGATGAATGTCGCAGCATGAAGGCAAATACTACAAAAACGATCACGGAGGCCAAGACAGAGATTCGGAGGGGCGGGAGGGGGAGTTGGAGAGGGGGGTTGTCGAGTGGGGAGGCGGGGGAGGGGAACGTGTGGGGGTGAGCGGGTGTGGGGTGTGCGCGGGGCAGGAAACGGGTCGACACCTCCTCACCTGTCACACACGTCCCTCTCGGCCTGAACGCCCCTCAGCGTGCATGAAAGTTCAACAGACAAGCCCATAGAATGATGAGCAAGCTCGAGAATCATGATGGGCCGCCTCCAAATAACACAGATCTTTTACACGATATATGAAGAATTGGACATCATTCCTTATTAAAGACTATATCTTTACTTCATCGTCGGAAGCAGTCGTCAATCCGAAGATTGGTTTGCGGCAGCTTCCTACTCCGCTCTCCTCTCATCAAACCGCTTCATTCCCACATAATTCTTCACTTTGACGTCCTTCATAACTTGCCGGGTGTATTCATCCTTGATCTTCCAAGGCAACCCCCCAATTCATTTCTCCTTCAATTACTGTTCTTCAGACGGTGATGGGACGCCAAATACGTCTTCTCTCCTTGTCATTCTCTTCTTCTTCCTCTCAGCCTTCATTTACAATATTTTTCCCCCAACTCTTCATAGAACTTCTTATTGAGAAATTCTCTCTTTAAGTTTTCGTCATTTGCCTCAGATGATGTGAAAATGATTTAAATGCAAGAGAGGTCTTTAAACACCCAATTACGTTCAATAAAGACGCCAGACGCCGCTTATCTTAACTTCCCAGAGTATATATTGTTCGTAATTTATTTCGTTGAACTTACTTATTCAAACTTTCAATCAAGTTTTTTTCGTCTTATCAGGATGCCAAGGCATGACTCCAAGGCACTCATACTCTGAACCCACGTCTCAAAGGAAGATGGACGGATAATTCGCTCGATAGCCTCATAATCACGGAATCGGATAAAACTATCAACCAATGGGCACTGATAATGAGTTATCTATGCATGCAATAATGGCGTCAATTTTTAACCAATCACATCGAGATTGAATAGGGGAACACATGGGGTAATTATGCATAAATGTGCATAATTTTGTAGTCCTACAAAGACCAATTCAGCATTTTGACATACGTAATGGAAAATAAATTCTAAAAAACCGAGGGAAAAAATTAAATTTCTACTGAGCTTCATAAAGAATACTCAGTCAGAATTTGCGAACAAATCTCATAAAAATTTATTTAAACGGCTTGATAAGATCCAGAGAAATATGCCCGATTAATGAGAAACTGCGATGAAAAAATTCAAATCGCCACTCCATTCCTTCAAAACACTGCATGGGAACACACGGAGGTGTGAAGACTCCGCGCTGCATTAAAATTTAATTTAACAGTGTGACATCAACTGCGACGTTGGAGCTGTATAGATCCACATTACAGCGATTTGTGAGAACAAAGTGGTGCAACAAGAGAGATATCCGGCTGAACAGATAGGGGAAAGAATTAATTTTTCCCACGACTCACTCACAAACCACAACGCAAGCAGATGGAAGCACCAAGATACCAAACATTTCCATTTTCATCCCTTCACCTTTCTCATTCCTCGTTCGTCCCCTCTTTCATGGACGGTTAGCCAACCCCTGCCACAAGTCCATGTGGCAGCCGGCAGGGTGACAAGTAGAATTATATATCGTCAATAACATCGAGAAAAACATGGAGGTGGCCGGGAAAAGCCAATAGAACCCATTTTCAAAACATATAATACATCAATATCTGCAATAATTGAAGCATTTGGGTAGATATATACGCCAGCCAGGAGATAAGAGATTTCTTACCACAGGAAGGGCGAACTGAGAATCTCATAGCTTCGTGTAGCGTAAATACGTGTTGCATTGACAAAAGGGAATTCCAACAAGACGCCTTAGCTTCTTCGTTGCTACTCCTGCTTCGTTTCAACTTCCCATCGCATCCACCCATGTTCCTCATATCTACTCCGCGACCAGTAACGGTGTTATCTCCCACATGGAGAAGCAAGTGAGCAGCAGGAGGCTCGGCAAACTTACGCTTGACAAGGAGCGGCGACATCATTCCCACCACTACCACGCGGGTGCCACAACGGGGGTGGGTGCGGGGGGAGGGAAGGGGGGGAAAGGAAGGGGGGGTTGTAAAGGGGGAGGGAGAAAGGGGGCTAGATGGGCTGTCGTCGGCTTCGGAGGAGCCAAGGGAACACGTGTCGCGAGAGGGCGCGAGAGGGGGGGCAGGTTGGGGGCGGCTCTCCACCCGAGAGGGAGGGATGGAGGTGGCGGCTCCCCCCCGACGCCTCTCCACTGGACCGCAGTGGCTGCCGTGTCCAGGTGTGCGGCACGCAGTAGCGGCGCGGCCGGAGGCACGTGATTAATGAACAGCTCTCCGACCCCTTCCAAGGGAAAGAGGGGGGGGGAGGGGGAGGGCAAGGGGGCGATGGGTATCGAGTGTGGGGGGGGTGAAAAAAAACCATCCACGCGGAGCAGCGGCCGGGATTTTGGGGATCCTGCACGGCCGTGACGGTTGAGTGACGGCGATTCGACTCAGGCACGCACAAATTGGGCCGGTCCCTCCCCCGCGGCCGGGGGAATGCGCCTCTCGGGGGAAGGGGGGCGGATCCCGTAACAACCCACCCATCTCGCACAACGATGACGAATGATTCTTCCAACAGACACGCGCATTAGCGGGTCGGAGACTCCCCGAGTTGGACGGTTGGCTATTTTGTGGAGGCGACCGACAACTGAGGTCATATGTGTCATTGAGGAAAGGTGGGCAACTTGGAAAGGGGAAGGATTACTCAGGAGTGGAGGAAGGGTGGAGAGAAACCCGGCGTCGGCATTAGCCTGCTCTTCGGTTTAACGTCCCATCCGACGGACTTGACAGACACTGCACTGGAAGAGCTCTCTACACAGTACAAAATAATTGTACTGTGTAGAGAGCCGTGCCCATATGGATCGGGATTTTTTGAAAAATCTACTACTGCCGGGATTTGAACCCGTGTCCTCGGAATGGGGCCTGAATTTATTAAAGAACGTGAATTATATATAAAACTTAAGTCACGTAGGGGATCCGTTTCAACATGAAAAAGTTCAAAACGCCATCCAAGGTTATGCGAACTCCTTCGTGATTAAGTTCCTCATTTGTTTGACATCAGGGACTGAGACATAGAGATCCACCTTTTAGTCCGTCGTTGTCTTTATTTTATTAAGACGAATAACCAGCGCAGCCCATTTCTATTATTCCTCGCAAGCATCACTTATTCTAGAACGTTGAAAAACTCATTAAACAGCGACCCCTACAACCCTACAAGTGCCACCCCTACAAGTTTTTTTTCAAAACCCCACATCTAATTTAAGATATCAAACACCCCATCTAAAGGACACTATTAACAACTCGTAAAACGGCATCAATAAGACAAGATAATCCGCAAAACTAAAAGGGGAGCTCCCATGGAAGTGTGCTGTATAAAACCTTGTTCCAGCAATAAATCCAAGCTTAACAGTATAAACTCCTTAGACTAAAACATCTAAATTCTGAGATTCTATCCTTAGTAGTTTTAGCATCGGCTTGTGAGTGAGATAGGGAATGTGGACACCCAACTCTTTCCAACTCTCGCGGGACGCGAACGCAAATGGACACGTGAGTGTCCGGGGAGGAGAAAGGCCTCAAGAGGCGGACGGCGAGGTGAGCGCATTCCCTCCGCCTCGGCTTGAAAAAGCGCGCACGACCCGACGGGACGATCCCAAAGGAGGTTGATCCGTGGCGGCGGCCACGACGCGCCCACCTCCACGCAAACGCAATCCTCATCGGACGAGAAGTGATCGCGCGGCACGACGCGGCTGAGAGAGACCAAAGATCCAAATTTATGCCACGTCCAAGTACAGAAAAATCCGTTGTGGGATAGAGTGTCGCGGCGCATTCGACGAGAAGGCTGAGAGCAGAACGCGGCGATGCTTACTAAGTGAGCGGTTGACGAGGAGGAGGAGGAGTGGGGAGGGTGGAGGGGGTGGAAGGCAAGGGACGACCATTACCCCCCGCCACCCACCGTCTCCTCGTTCCCCGACGAAGGCTCGCCGAGAGTGACGCTAGAGCGCCGTAAGAAATGAACAGACGACTCGGTGTCGGCTGGAGAGTCATAAGGAAAACACTTTAATTCCCCGTCACCCGATATTACACTCGAGCATTAGCGAAAGATTATCTCTTCTCTCTCCTCCCCGCGAGTCTAACGAAATGCCTTGAAACCGAGCCCCGCAATCAATGAAACCCGAGAGGCTCTCGGAGGTTATTCCCAGAGAAAGACCTCTTGGGCGGGGCAGTAACCTGGGGATTTTTCACTGATGGCACCATTGATGCTGCAACGTGTCCCGATGGTGCACGCGTTCCCCAGGCACGGAGGCTCTCCCAGCCGCTGCGGACCACCATCAACAAAGCGGCCCGCGAGGGAACATACTCTCATGACGCCACCAAGCAATGGGCGTATAATTTTGCACTTATTTCTAAGAGCATGAAGAAGTGTTATACGATCTCCTGATCGACGTCGGTGCATTCACCAATGGACCGAAGAGAAAACTTAGCAAAAATTATTTTTGAGTGTTTTTTTGCCCAGCTTTTTTTTTAGGTTCACCGCATCGCAATTTGGACTCTCCTCCTCAGTTGCCCTACAAAATCATTGACACAGTCGTGGAAGCGTAAAAAAGAATCAAGGCTTTTGCCATGTGGGTCCACCTTTTTAGATAAACATAAATAGTTTGAATGTTTTCTCGGGTAGAACATGCGTAACAAGTTAAACACTTGCATTTTTAATTAGTCTATGAGTAATATCATCCACAAACGGTAGAGGGCAATAGCACCTCGTAGTATATCCGAGGGAATTAATTGGGGACACGAAGAAGAAACGACCCTTTCCCATAGACTACAACCTTGATGTGGTGGAAGGATTTACGGCATTGCATGTTCCAATGCAGGAAGTTGGACTGGTTAGAGCAACAATTGTGGTTCCTGGTAAGGCCAACTATGAGAGATACGTCTCAGGGTAGGAGCCAGACGAAGTCAGTTCATTTGATGGTACCACTTTAAAAATAATGTTGGGAAAGGCAATAAGAAACCCACCAAATTATCCATTTCCCAATATATAATGGAAACAATCCTGGCAACTACGGGACTAGGCCCACTAGGGCGGGTGTTGTCCACGGCAGCGAGGGAGACAAGGCTTCCGTTGTAGTCATCACCTTAAATCCTTCCGCAAGAACAACAACAGCCAGTACAAGGACCACGATAAAGGAGAAACCCAAAAGGAAGAGGAGAGGTTAAAATGGGAACTAAGAACGTTAGGACAATGACGAAGGCAGGGAAGCTATAAAACATTGAACCGTAAATGAAAAAGGGGGAAATAGATGTTTTGGGGCAGGGCAAGGCGAGATGAAAGGACAGCGGTGACTATTGGAGAGATAGATACCGGGTAATTTATGGTGGGCGCAACGATTCAACGTGAGGTAGCTATGGCATTAAATACAAAATTGAATAACAGGGTATTGAGAATAGAATAGGTGAGAAACTGGATACTAGAGGTGGAAATAAATGCCCAACCGACTAATTTTGTCGTGGTCCAGACATACAGGTCTACAAGTAGCCAACAAGTAGGAATACATGGATAGAATGTACGAATATCTAGAAGAGACAATTAGAAAAGTCCCGGGTAAAATAACCGGGAAATGATGGTGAAATTTGGCAATAGGGGAAGAGAGGGATGGATAATAAATGAAAGAGGAAGGGCATGGGGCAAAAATGGACAGCAGTAAGAGGACACAGGGAGGGGTCAAATAATTTACATCATGGTATTCAGAGGCTTAAATTAGTTTATAAAATTCGCGCATCTTTATGGGCGCAAAAGCGGACTCGGATCACAATCTACTACACATGAAATGTGACGTTAAATTGCAAAAATAAATCGAAGGATGTTAAAGAGGTTAAGCTTAGGAGCTTCGAACTCGAATAAAATTAGCCAGAAGGGGGTAGGTAGCTCTGAAAAAGTTCTCTCCGTTGAATTTAGGAGTATTCTACGAACTGCGGCAAGAAAGTCCGAGCCCAAGTCGAGCCCGTGTCGCAGGCATTGAAATTGCCCGTTTAAAACAAAATAATTC
Source organism: Pyrrhosoma nymphula (assembly GCA_963573305.1). NCBI lineage: Eukaryota > Metazoa > Arthropoda > Insecta > Odonata > Coenagrionidae > Pyrrhosoma > Pyrrhosoma nymphula. Next base: position 75,206,426 of record OY754332.1, on the reverse strand, counting down.
TGATAGAGTGAGCGGGATAAAAGATTTATTTACACCCGCGCGATTATATGATGGTCGTATCACCTTCTCAAAAAGGTCATTGGTTCAAATCGTGGTTCCCCGAGCTGAGATTTAACACATTCTGAACTTCAAACGACACGATTATTCCATTTGGATGAGGGATAAAGGTGGGTAGTTAGTTCTCCAATTCTTGAGAAGTTTTAATCACGTACTCAAGTTTTATCATAAAGTATTAGCTATCCAGTAAATTAAATTGGGGAAATAAAATTAAAAAATACAGGAAGAATGGGAACGTCGGAGTTAAGTCCATACATTCTGAGATGCAATAATTATTTACTTTTTAGTGGTCGATTTTTTCTCGATTTTCTCTGAAAACAACGTATTTCCATTGTTCAAAATTATATTTCTTTCCTTTTAGTAAGATTCAGAATTTTTTTTGTCTAGGCATTCTTGTAAACGGGCATTTGTATACACTTATAAAGACAATCTGCTATAAAGAAGACAGCTATACTATGCTATTATCTGCATTCCTTTCATTATCTGCGCTGGTGGGTATGACGTTATTGTTAATCAACAAGTAATTGATGTCTGTGAGTAAATGGTGGTTCATGAAAGCTTCGATTGTGGTTAAAAAGTTCTATGGACGGTACGCTAACCAAAGTCTGCTATCTGTGAGGATTAACTAAAAGCAATTTCACAATCCGCCAGAAGGATGACGTTTGTCTTCCGATTGATGGGAAGAACGGGTTAACATATATGACCGCGCTTCATTATTTCTCCAATAGGCCTGTCAGTTAGTGTGGGCGTAAAAGGCAGCCACAAGGAGTGGATTAAATGACAGAGCACGAATGCTGTGCCCCTTACAAGAGCACCTGCCCTCCGCACGAGCTACGCGCGACAACGGATTCGCCTCCGGCTTCAGTCTCCCTCTTCCGGCTGTAACCACACGAGGAGAGAATCAGTGACCTTCTTCACTTTGACTGAATCGATCTCTGCACCACTATCCTCCTACACGCCCTGGCAGAAGCTCGCAGGCATGAAGAAAACAATAAATTGCATTCTTTCTCAAAAATATTTTCCAATAATTTTCAGCTAGCTCCACTTACACAGGAAATCATGTCCAAATGTGCAGGTGCATTAAAGATTTACTAAAATTTGCGTAAAAAGTTTAATGTGAGCAAAGAAGCCCACCCCATCGTCGGCACCAGCCATCATCGGCGTAGGTAACGACCTTGAAAACAAATGCACGGAATACACAATCGCCTGCACTATGATTAAAACACAGATTGCCCGTCAGGAGCAACGACTGGTTTAACAATTTCAGCTACCTTGGCGTCCAGTACCAGAGGGAATAAAAAAGAATCTTAAAAGGCATGAGATATTGAAACAACCTTCTTTTCCCAACGAATTTGACTCTCGCGGCGGATTATGCATCACTAAGACTCGTCATTTTTAATCGATTCTCATTCACGCTCCGTCGTCAGAGACGCTTCTTAGTTGAGCATTTCTTAGTAGACGGAGCTCTTTGTCGGTCCCAGTGGCGGCGGGGTTAAGTCCTCGCCTGCTAAACTGAGGGTCGCGGGTTCGAGTCCCGCCTGAGTGGATTTTTCACCACTCAGGACATGGGTGTTTGTGTTCGTCAATTGATATATGTTACAACACCCGATGTAAAAGGCCGTCAGTGCTGTTTTCGGGGATGATAAAATAAATAAATAAATCTTCGGAGGGCACCAAATGCAAAATGATTCCAAGAATGAAATAAGTAGCTATTTCTATCTACTGTCCTCACCTCCGCCGCTAAGTTAAAAGGTTGCTTCAAAAGTATTTTAAGAGAGGATAGATTATTTCTCTACTCCAAATATACTTCTGTTCATCCTAGGGCACCTATTTGACACCACGTTCGGATAATTTAATCGCTTTTTTTCGCTAATCATACTACAGCGTGGAATGAGTTCACATTCTCGAAGGCTAGCACATAGCGTACTGATTCTGTGAGGCTGTAAGGTCATCAAGTGACGTCATTTTTTTTCCTTCGCTCAAATAAATGACAGAAGAATTTATGAAATTTAATTTTATTGTTCATGCAAACGTACAATTTCTCACAATTCGAGAGCAGAGTCCCCCAATGAATTTCCACGGACGAATTTACCCTCAGCTGTCGCTCGACTTTTCATCCTCCCACACCCCATAACAACTACTCCTGGGCGCCTTAATGGCGGAAATTTGGCGGAAAATCAGAAACGCCCATCTGCTGAAGAGAAAAACTAAATGACACTGTCAAGTTATGTATTTAATAATACAATCCAAAATGCATAAAGGATGATGGCAGAGGAAAGCTGGGAGCTATATTTCAAATATTCGATCCGTGACTAATAGAGTGACGGGCGAAGGGTCCACCCCTAGAAGCAAACCATTAGCAATTTAACAGAATTCCATGAATTCTCTTCCAAGTCACTTTTTCATGCAACACGCGTTCAACGGTTCCTTTCACGCGAACACAATCCTCTCGAATGGGATCCAGAGGCAGGAACAGACAAGACCAAACAGAAAATTAACAGATATTTTTCCCTGAGATCACCAAGGAATTCGACAGTAGTTCTATTTATCAACCTATACGTTTTTTTAATGAATTTAATGTCTTATCTGTTAGTTATTCGCTCCAACTTAAATGCAAACTACGACGTAGATATTTTGAAACGAGTTGTTTTTTTTACCATTCTGAAAATTTCAGTCATTTACGTTTTGTCAGTTGAATAGCAAAAGCTATCAAAGAATTTCACGAAATTTACAGAGAAACCTTGAAAGGCATGTAAATTTAGATTTTACTGGTTTCTCTGAATCGCAAAGACTCCTCATTGCTGAAAGTTCCGTTCAAAAAGTTTATTTTGCCATTTTTTTTTATTTCCTCGCACCCTAAAGAGGGATTTTCGCCGCTCAATGCGCCGAACGCCTCTAATCCATTCGAGATCCACCACTTCGACAAAAAAGCCAGGAAATGCGACGAAAGAACTTCTTGAGATAACTTTGGAAGGTCATGAAAAGTACCTTTGAATTATTTTTCATTCCTCCCACTCCCCTTTTCATTATCATTATTCAAGTGCTGGGATTTACTTTTATGCTCGACTAGAACGGAAATCTCTTCATTTGTGACTGCTGAATATTTGCAGGACTTTTACGGTCGCCATAAAAGCCGGCGGGGCCCGAGGGGAGGGGCCGAGACGGGAAGTGGTGGGCGGGCCCCTATGAGAGTGCCTTCGATCGACGTTGGGCCGGAAAGGGGAGGAGGGAGGGGGTAACGGAGGGGGCGGGAGACGGGAAGAGGGGGCGGGAAGCGATTGTAGGTGGTGAGGGGGAATGCAACGCGAAGAAAGACGCAAGTAGTCGCGGAAGTGGGGGGGGGGGGGGGGGGAGGTCCAGGGGGAGGGGGCTTGGAGCCCATTTCCCGGGCGAAAGGGCTGGCTGGCGCGCTCAAACACCCGGTTGCATTGCTTTCCGGTTTTGCGGTGAGCCGAACCGAGCATGAATATCTCACCGCAGGCATGCGCATCCTACTCCCCGGGCCGCGCCGGCGGATGCCTTGGATGCGGGAGGTCGCTCGTCATCAAACGCATCCACCGTGCAGCCGTATGTTTTGACGATCTCGGGAAAAGTCGATTCCGATGGCGGAGGTTCTTGCCTGCCGATCTGAAAGGTCGCACGTTTAAATCGTAATGGGTTATTACGACTCAGAGTTACTTCTATGTCAAATTAACTTATATAATTGGATTTCATAAATATATATTTAATCAATTAGGAATTTAAGCAAAAAAAACACTTCAAAGAAAAGCAATGAGGTAACAACAATCTACGCCAGCAACAATTGTCATTGAAAGACAATGAAACATTTCATAGAATTATTTAGATAGAAGTTATAATCCATTCAAATAGAGTTCCAGGAATAATATCGAAACTCAAATACAAGGAAAATGAAACTCATAACTTTCACCGAAAATCCATGCAAACATTAATGTTTTTCAACACACAGGGTCATTGAAGGGACGAAAATGAACTAACATATTTCTGATGAGTTTTCCTTGAAAATATAACTTGAAAATAGGCTTTGTCTGGTTACACTCCTGGGCTTGAATGGAGTGAGTTTTAAAGAATAGAGAGTTTCAACTTAAACCAAAACTTTGGCTACATTGCAATCATGAAATGTTTAATTTACTATACAAACTTTCTAAAAAGTAGAAAAAAATATGATTCACCGATTAAATTCACATTTGAGTTACCCACATCGTGTGGCAGCTTGACTATTGCAAAAGGATCCAAGCGGAAATCTAACGAAGTAAGCGCCCGAGCTTCATATCAAACTGCCCAACGCACAATACACGGGACGACCGCTATGACTTGCGGATACGATTTCGGCCACAGCTCGGAGGATTACAAAGGGATTAGGGGCGCATTGATCCGTCTCTCACCAAATCCGTCCCAATTCCTTTCGCTCGCATCACTCCGCGCGGACCCTCGGACACACCACGGCCCACTCCCAGATTCCCAACCACTCGCCGCCCCGACCCGTCGTCCAACCCCTCCCCCCACCCACATCCCCCATCCGATATTAGTTCCCCCGACCCGGAAGTGCACACAAGTTTGCCAATATGCGGGCGCGAGACGTGAGGGGCACCAACAAGCACGTCGGCACCCCTGGAGACCCTCCGCACGCACCTCGTCCCCGCTTCCCGCACTCCGATATCCGCGCCTCCCTTTCGCCGGGAGGCGCGGGTAATCCAACAAGAAGAGCGGCCTACGAAAGAGTGAGGAGAGACCCTCATGTCTCACTTTGAGGCGGACTACCACATCTGCCTGGGTGACGAGCAGAAAACACTTCAGAACCTGATTCAGGGAATCAGTCGAACTACACGGTTGAGATTTATTAAATTTTTAACACAGCTTTCGATACTTGAGTATATATCTATAGACCAGAATACACAAGCGTGCTCTAATTCTGAAAAAACCAGCGGGGCGGAACTCGAACTCGCGACCTCAGGCTGACAGACAAGGTCTTTACCTCCCAGGGCACCACGATCGGAAAAATATCGAGGAAGTGGCGTTACAGCGCTGACAAAAACTAATTTTTCTAATGTACAGTCAGAATTGTTTTCAGGCCGGGTTCCAAAATGTCAACATTTCCGAGGCTCGACAAGATCTAGTCCTTTATGAATAAGGCACCGAGTACAAAGCTCCTGCTTCCGGATGGAACGATAACCCGTGGGCCCTTCGGTGCCTTCCTCCTCCAAGCAGATTCGGGACGGCGCCGTGAGTACCTCCTCATTTCTCCATTCTCTAGGCTGTTACAATTTCCAGGATCACACAATCATATCCAGGGTTGTTACAATATTCTGGAAAAAAATTCCCTGACATTTCCCTGGCAAAAGTTGCCATTTTCCCTGAAATTTTCCTTAACCAGTATGACGCTCTGATAGCAGTGAACATTTTAAGTGCAAATGAAAGTTGATAAAACAAACCAATGTTACTTTTACTCATCAAATTTATTGACAAATTTATGACACGAAGACAAAATCAGAAGATGGAACATCAACTCTGGCAACAACGAACGAACGTATAGTTGAGGTGCGTCGGCCATTGACCAATTCATCGACCTTCGCACTTATCTAATTTTTCCCTGACATCTCGACGATTTTCCCTGACATGTCCCTGATTTTCCTGACGGGTTTCAAATTCCCTGACATTTCCCTGATTTCCCTGCCTTGTAACATCCCTGATATCTTATAAGAGCAAAAGGCATAGCAGGCGCTCATCTTTCCCTTTAGCGATCTAGCGAGTAAGTGACAACTCGAGAAGCAGAGGCGGCTTCAGATTCGCAGCGTCACGCCCAAGACGCGCGCATTCCAAAAGAGTGCGACGCCGGGCAAGTGCACCGCCCGCCACACACCGAGGCGAGGCCGTCGAGGGCGGGTAGCGGGCCCCCCAGGGGCCGGCGACCGCCACCCGCGCGACGCGCCGAAAAATAGCTGGCCAAAATCTAAAATTATCACACGCGTCGGAATGAGACAATGATAAGAGTAATATTTTACAGCATCCATATGGCAGAGAACCATAAATATTTCAACTTTATATATTCCGTAGTAATAGCAAAGCCGTTACAATAGAGAAAAAATTGTCAAAAACAAACTCCGCATTTGGCTCGTAAATCGTGGCTTAGCTTTTGCTGGTGAAAAGTTCGGCTACTAAATTTGACACTTTCAAACTGTGTTTTTTAAATCTGCTCTCTTAATGAAGGCGCGTGCCAAATTCTGTACCGATCATTAAAGCTCACCTTTTAACGGTCGGTTTCACAAACGAGATTGATATTGACGGGGGAATAAAACATTGACGATGTGTTAAGTGTTGTTTGCGCGAAATGAAAATCACAAACTGAAAGCAAATAGAACACTAAGTCTAAACTAATGCTATGGATTTTTTGCACTTATTTCTCTTTCGAATTTATTATGCATTATCCTTTTTTTAGTATTTCTACCATATTTTTAAAATACTTTTTGCCGAATTTTGTACATTTATGCTGCTTTTGTATTGAGTTTTTCATTTTCTTTTTTTTAATAGCACATACTAATAGGACTCTTTCCAGGACAGTGAAGCCGGATAAAAATACGAGCGAGGAAAAAACTACCACTTCGACAGAAAAGACAAGATGTAGAGAAATAAGATAACATATTATTGCAAAATGTGAGCAGTTGAACATGTTTGAGTTAATGCAAATAAGCTGAAGTGGATAGTGAAACGGTTAAACCGTAGAACATTATTTAATCAAAGAAAATACCATATAATAAGTAGGAAAAATCCCGTGAGACGGGAATAAGAGATACAGGAAAGTCAAGTAATTCGTTTAGACAGCGAATGTGTAACGTGGAGGAGGGCGTCATATTTCCAGATATTCATTAGGTGTGTGACAGCCTATCGTGAAATTGATTTTGCAAGTTTGCTAACGTTATCACAGATTGAAGGTAGGTTGTGCGCTTCCATCACATGCTGCATGCTGGAGTAATGCTTCACTCATTCCTCACGACTGATGTCTTGATCACCTCCCTCATTCACTCTTGCTTTATCATTAGCAGTGCCTACGCGCACATGCATATCCCCAACAGCTACATTAAGTCATTTATAAACACCTCTGACTTATTTTACAGTGCGATAACGAGTTTTCAAAATTTAACGACATTAATAAGCCCTAGACACACCCAATCAAGCCTTTTGACGAGAAAATCATATTTCTTCAAACAAAACGAGTGGCTCTAAATGTTATGAAATCAAGGCAAAGGACAGAATATCTGACAGCTTCCCGAATGTCATTATCATCAATGTCACATCGGAAAAGAGTTCACACGTGACCTTCTCCATCCAGAGGGGGTATATGAAGGGTGCGGCCATGATTCAATGCCGAGCAGATGCAGGAATTCTCCTTCCTCCAGCCGTGGGATTTGCCTTCCCGGCCAACGCGCGGCCGTTGCGAGGAGGGCAGAGCTGACCCCGACCCCCGACCCACTTTGAGCGTGAGACGAATGCGATTGGGGAGGGGGCGGGGCGGGGGTTGGGCAGGGGCGGGGGACGAACGTGTGACAGCCGAGCCCGGGCGGTTCCGGCCCCCACGTCCATCCGCCCGGATTCGAGTCCACATATGCCGTGGGGGCTGCATGTGGTCGGTGCATGGGCGGAAAAAAGAAAACATCCCTCCGATGACGATTTTGCTTGAATGGTGAACGAGACAAGGGAGACAGACGAAATGCGAAGAGGGCTTATCCATGTCAAAGCATCGTCCGGGCAAACGGAGACTATTGAGCCGGAACCCAAAAGGGAAAACGCTTTAATTTGTGCCACACCCAAGCCCAGAGATTCTGGAATTTCATCCCACTCCCGCAGCGGTAGGATTACCCCTCATCTCAAATAAGGAGTGAAATGTGCCGTAAGGTGCATGCATAAGTATTACTCATACAAGCACGTTTACTTCAACAACCATTAAATATATACTACACGTATATTCATTCATCATACACTTTTATAATGATACGCTTCATTTCTAACCAGACACAAGGCCGCTTCCACTTTTACACTTGACTTTCTGTTTTCATGCAGAACTTTAAGACATTAACAACTGTTCGTCGTTCGTCAATTTACCCTATCATAAGCCGTCTACTAAGCAATATGTGTAGTATATTTCTTCTTCAGAAAATTCTATTTTTCACAAACCTACTGAAGCGCTAACAGCTCAGCTACGCATAAAAACAAACTGCACACTCCAGATTGTTTTATCGTAGAATCTGTTCCTCCCATCTTCACACACGTTTCGTGCTTCATTGATATTCATTTCTCTTAGGACAACAAAATAGTGGTCTTATCCACTTATCGCAACCATCATTCCTTGAGTATCCTTCACTATATTTCTCAATCTATCATCATACTAAGCGAAAGTAATTATCAGCTTCCATAAAATCACCCTTTTAACATTAACGGAAATAATTATGTTCCTTTATTTACCATGTAATCAAGACGATCAGTTTTCAATGCATACACTCGCCATTTTTCACAAAAATCATTCACATAAGGGCTACCAAAAAGCTCCACCACTTTCTACTACCTCTTGCTTCCATATTATGATATTGGCTCATCCCTCAACGACTATTGAGCCCCTACTTTCTTAATACCCAAAGCTGCCACAACACTAGTAGACTTACAAGTATTGTACCAGATAAGGGTATCCCTTATCTTTAAATGAGTCCGTTGGGCTCCCAATCTTTACATTTTTCGGAGCTGCAATCATCCTACTTCCTCCAATCCCCTCATTCCAATAACAAAATTCTCCTTTTAAGTATTACCATCCGTTTTTATCCACCACGTCCCTTTATTTCTAATTCTTCCACCCTTCCTTCAATTTGTTTCCATCGCGCACAATTTTCCTACTTCAATTTCTCAATTTCATCAATTACTGTTATCTCCTAGCTTCACGCCGAATCCCTATAGTCAAAGATAATAAGAGCTTTAACTTTCGTGCCCATAGTAAAAAAAATGGCTGGCACATATACATGCCCTGAGGGCAGAAATGGTGCAAAGTACAGTCCTGTTCATTAAAAAATTACCACCTCGGAGCCCTGTTCAAAAAAAAGTTACCACCTCGGAGCCGAAAAAGTTCTAAGTCCGCACTTTAGGGAAATGTTGCAACACTGCGCCCCCCCCCCCCTTCACTGAGGGTGGGGGGGGGCGAGAACGAGAACCCCTCCTCCCCGTAGTCGGGCAAGTAGAAAGGCCGACGGAAGGAAGATTTTGGCCCGCGAAAGGATATTTTGTGAGGGGAGGGGTAGGGTCCGGGCTTCCGTTTGCTTTATGACTGGGCGAGAATGAAAGGGAATTGCTTGGTTCGGTTGCTCAAAGATCTCTCGCAGTTGATAACTGCTACATGAGGGAAATCCTAACACGGCCCAGCAAGCCACGGCTCGTTTCGTTTTTTAAAATACTTTTTTCTTACGCGAAATTATTAGCGTAAAAAATGATTGAAGTGTTGACGTATTTTCGTTATATGTATTTCATTGTGGTGCCTACATTCCTATTATGATTATTATTTGTTGAGTTTGTTTAACATTTTAGATAGTGCATTTAAGTGCTTCTTCAATCTCGTCTGGTGCATGGATATACGCGGCATGAGTGGAATTTGATGACGCAATTTACTTCACGAATATGTCAAATTTCTAATGAGAATAATCAATTGTCTGGACTAGGATTCGAAACCAGATCCCTTGATTCTGCAGTACTGTAGCTGAAGATGTCAGGCTCGAATTGTAATACATCCCATTCTCGCGAAAATTACGGGCAAAATGTTTCTTGCGGCGATGTATAAATGCGCTAGGAATATCCTCTTAATGGTTTCAATAAAAAGCAATTAATTTTTCTTTCATATCCATTTCTTATTCCTTTGTCGCGTTTGGAATAATGCGATTACGCGTCTTCGATATTTAATTAGATATTTTTCCCTGCGAATAGTAATGAAACTTTCACTTAGGAGATTTATTTACTTCAAATAATGATTAAAATAGCTTAGTGCTTATCGAATGCTTTGGACACCAATTTCGAACAACTCAATCATTGAATTATGCCTGCGCTCAGTTTTTGTATTGAGGTAGAAATTACTGGGGAATAAATTTACTGGTTGCCGGACAGACACATCTTATTGCCATGCAATGTCGAAACTTGGCACCACTACGTTTCACCGGCTTTTATTGCACTGCGACCTAATGACCGAATGCTTCATAATTCCTAATAATCTTGTATCGAGAGGCAGAGACTTATCAAAATGATTACCCAGGACACCCTTCAATTATCAACCCTTGCGCTTTTCACAGTCGGACTATGTGTTGCTTACATCGCATTTGAAAAACGTGGCATTAGCTACTGGAGTTTGCATCGCATGTTTTCTCTCGTTTTTGTTTTTTTAACTTGAATCTGCAAGTGACTCTTATGAATTCACCTTAAAGTCTCTAATGCTTCTTCAGTCCTCTCAATTAGTGAGTTCAGCTTTCACTCAATTATCCAGGATCTTTGCAAAGAGGCAAGACCCTGACGACCCTATCCATTCTTTTCTATCCATCCATCCATCCGGCGGGCAATAAATATTCCAAACGAAACAACCCTCCCCTCCATCCTTGCTTGAGGAAAGGCTGTACCCCTCTAAAAGTGACCTGAAATGGGCTGCGGTTTCTTTTTCGGCTGGAGGCCGAAGGAAGGAAGAAGTGGTGTTTATGCTGATCGCCCCTTCCATTCGATCTGGTCGTTTTAGGCTTCCGTTTGCTTATGAGTGAGGAAGAAAGAGGGAAATATCTGCGAATTTCAGTGGGGTAAATATCCCTCGTTCACAACAGCTTGGCACCACTACGTCTCACCGGCGTATATTACACTGCAACCTAATGCTCCATAATTTTTATTGAACTTGTGTCGAGAGGCAGAGACTTTTATCAAAATGATTTCCCAGGACACCCTTCAAATATCAACTCTTGCGCTTTTCACAGTCGGACTATGTGTTGTTCACATCGCATTTGAAAAACGTAGCAAATAGTCGTTATTGTTTTTTTATAATGACTATACAAGTGACTCTTATTAATTAACCGCAATGACACAAAAGCGCATTCAAACACGCCGAATCATCGCAGCGGAACGATTATGAATACGGTCAATTGCATTTCATATAATGCATACTTTCTCTGTAAATAAAAAAATGAAACTATCACGAAACGTATTATAGAAATACTATGTTTCCAAAGGTTTGAAATAGTTTAGAATGGTAAGGAAATAAACCTGGCGTAGTATAGTTTGGAAACGTAAAGAATTTAAAAAATTCTAATTCTACCTCATTGATTGTTCTTTTTTGGTCCTATTCAATTAATTATTGTCTATATCATGATAATTGTATCATGATATAGACACCATGCTATTTGGAAGTAATCTCGCTGAATAAGTTTCTTAGCTTTATTTCATAATTTACTTTCAGAAAGAGCAAATATTAGAAGAAAAACGAACACTCGTATTCATTACGGTTCAACTGAGATGGTTGTTTTGATACGCATTTGCTTAATTGCGGTTACTCTATAGTAGTCACTTGTAGATAAATGGATTTTTCAGGTTTACAAGCGATGAAGGCAAAGAACGTGCAATGCGAACCCCAGCAGCTAATGCAACGTTTCCCAAATGCGATGTAAATAACACTTAGTCCGACTCTGAAAAGCGTATGGGTTGATGTTTGAAGGTTGACCAGGAAAATCATTTTGATAGAGTTCCTGCCTCTCGATACAAGTAAGAATTGTGGAGTCTGACATTGTCTGCTACAATAATGCAGAATCGAGTGATCTGGATTTTAACCCTAATCCAGGTGAATGGTATTTCTCGTTGGGAATTTTGTATATTCGTGTAGTAAATTGCGTCATCAAATTCCACTCATCCCGGGTTTATCTATGCACCAAGCGAGGCTAAAGAAGAACATAAATGCAGTACCTAAAATTTGCTTGGTGAAACTTCATTACTTGCTTTTTCCATTGCATTACATTAAAAGGCAGGACACAAGTATCCATCGCAGGTCTGCATCACAGAACGGGAAACTCCCGCTGAAAGTGATACATCGTCCACTTTTTTATATCACGCAAAGACAATTATTACAAATTATCCTCGCTCAGAATCGTATCGAATCGAATGCATAAATTAAACTAATGTATTTACGGTTTTGATGGTAACAATTCCTTGTCAAATAAAGAATAGTGATTCTATTATGTTGAAATGATCAAGAGTTCATCAGATACGAAGCAGTTCTGCTTCTTTCGATTATTTATTTTAGCTTGTGCGGAATGTCTCAACGTATGAGACATTTAAAAAATATAAACGGAATAATACGCCAATGAAAATCATTTTGGTGGTATATTTTTTGTTGCACAGGAGTAAATTTTTTGTAAGAAAAAGGAAAATAAGCATAGCGAATTCACATTTGTCACTATGTTACTACCTAGCCTCACTTAAGTTCATTATGCCCCCTGTAACTCGATATGTCAATACCGAGTGATGGCAAAATGGCATGTGGAATTATCATCGTTCCTCCAACTCCGCAATGGGAAGAGCTGTGGCAGACACGAAATGATACGTGTCCCAGTTTCGCGGGTAGGTCGTTGGACTTCCACATTTATTTTGCGAATCTTTTCATATAAAAGCAAGGAAGAGGAGGGACGTGCGGATTTAAAAATGCATTTTCGTACTCTTCCTATGCGTTTGGTGAAATCGACCAATTTGTTTTTCAATGCTTGTTTTGCTCAATTTCGAGCGTAAATCTATCGTGGACTAACAACTGGCTGTGCTGGATTCGCACACTCGCCAACTTAAACACCGGGTGGGCAATAAATGCTCAGAAGTGAAAGAAAGCCCCTTCCACCTCCTTAGCTTGTCGGAAAGGGTGGACTTCCCAGCGAGACCTGCGAAGGAATTTGGATGGAATGAGGCGGCGACATTGTATACTGCTGGGAGTGGGAGAGAAGGAGAGGTCCCGTGGTCGGTAAGAAATAAGTATTTAAAAAGAACGAAACGAGCCGTGGGGATATGTTGGGCTTTCCGTCATGTCATAAAGCAAACGGAAGCCCGGACCCTACCCCTGCCCTCACAAAATATCCTTTCGCGGGCCAAAATCTTCCTTCCGTCGGCCTTTCTACTTGCCCGACTAAGGGGAGGAGGGGTTCTCGTTCTCGCCCCCCCCCTCAGTGAAAGGGGGGGGCGCAGTGTTGCAACATTTCCCTAAAGTGCGGACTTAGAACTTTTTCGGCTCCGAGGTGGTAACTTTTTTTTGAACAGGGCTCCGAGGTGGTAATTTTTTAATGAACAGGACTGTACATAACATGGACTTCTTATTTCTCGTAGTAAAGTTATATTAACCATACTTCCTTGAGCGTCTCCTTATAAGATTATATTATTTGCATCAAAGGGCGTTTCAAAGAAATGCGCCAAATACCGACGTATGGGCTTTCGCAAATATTTAGTGGACATGAAACAAAATTACAGTAAAAAGGCAAAAAGTAAACGCTTTGTCATGAAGTCTGCTTATTGGGGAAATAAGAGGCTACATGGAAGGTCCTCTAAACTCATTGGAATATAAGCAAAATCGTGAGCTTTTTCTTTAACAAAAATGAAACCAAAATAAATTCCCGCTAAGAAACGGTAGCCACAACAGAGCGATATGTATGAGCACATTCCGCCAACCTACAATAATCATTCATCAAATACAAGAGATGGGAACACGCGGAGTACGAAGGCGTCGCGAAGTCAACGACTTCCTCGGGAATCCCGCGAGGGATATCACGGGCATCGTACATCGCTACACAGGCACGGGAGTGTGAAAAATTTTACAACACCGGGTCTTGTAGGTCAAGCACATTTAACTGTGCCCCTGGTGAGGCACACACTGCCACCGAAAGGGCGTTTGGCTGGGGATGTTATACCATCTGGCTGAGAAAATATAGAGAAAAATGAATTTAAGACAGAGCCGAGGAAAGCGACCTGTATGTAACGGAGAGTATTACTAGTAGTGTCTTGCTCTTTTTGTGTAATATTCACTAATAGTACATGTAATGAAGAAATGTTTGCGCATAACTATCAGTTCGGCAGTGCATATGTCGTATTTTGTCGTTTAAGTTTAAGACAAAATAATAACGAAAAATAAAACTTTTACAATCCACAATCTTTGGTCAAAACATGAATGCACATTCCGGATTTCAATGCTTTTGCATCATTATCAGGTGTTTGATTGAACATGCAAAAGCATTGAAAGGAAGAAAGAAGGAAAGCATTTGCAATAGAAAGAAAGCGTTTTCATCATCATCAGGTGCCTGAAGATGATAAAAGCATTGATATCCGGATTGTGCATGGTCATACATGTTTTGAGCAAAAATTGTGGATTGTAAAAGTTTTATTTTTCGTTATAAAATGGAATTCCACCAAGTCAAACCTGATCTTATTTCTTTTATTCTGTTAAATAAAGTCCTCTGTGTCACCATGAAACTCGCGTGATTCGAACATTTCAAGTAATCTTAGCCTAGCAAGCAGCCTCCAAGTCTTTAGCGTCTCCCACCCACGTCCCACCTTCAGCACTTGGAAAACATCTCGGAACGTAGCACATTATGTTGCTGATAGTTAGGTATCACTAAAGAGATGGGATTTTTTCTTTATCAGACAGCCCAATTCATTGAAATGAATGAGCAATGATATCTCGCTCAAACTATCTAGATAACTTCAAAGACTGAAAAAAGTAGAATTCCAGACGAGTAAGACGACAAAATAATATGAAAAAGAATTCAAAATTTGAATAATCCATCAAGTAGCCGTGAAAGTCCCTCCCTTAAACAATTACTTAGGTACTCCTCAACTTACACCCGCCGTTGAAGAAGTTACTCCATTGATCCACATCCCAAGTTCCAAATATTTTCCACCCCTACACATGACCGAAGACGCGTATAAGAAATGTGACAAGCGAATGATTAACTCGAAGATCTAAAGCTAACACTGTGACGTGTGAATGCATATAGTAGAACGAAATAAATTAAGAATAAAAACTGACGACTAGTTCAAACAAAAAAATGACACCCAGGGGAAAGATATCCAGAGCCTATTTAACGTGGCTCCTCGAAGAAGGGAAACCCGTTGGGGGAAACCCTTCGTCGCCCTGCCCCCGTCCATATGCAAATATGCGCGACCCTCTCGAAGAGAGGAATCCCCCGCGCGTCCCAAGGCGCCGTAATTGAGAGACAGTGGGTCAGGTGCCTGAGCCCGTCCGGATTTGAAAATTCGGCACCTGTGCGCGGGCGTCATGAATTTCCTTCCCACGCCGGCAAGACCCTGTTCTTTGCACACCCACCCCAAGGGGAAGTGGGGGAAAAATCCTAAATAAACACGGCGCGGGAGAGAGAATCCCTTACAACGTAGCTCAACCTCAGAGCAAACCGAAGACATTCAGCCCGGGGGGGAGGGCGAGGGCTTGCATCGCGATAAATTCTCACAAGCCATTTGCGAGTAACAAGCCCGTGGAAGAGTTTTACAGTTTGTGCGCGCCCCACGCACCCCCTTACCGAAAAGAAGAGCAAATCCTCTTCAGCGCCCGGGGGCGGGGGGATGCGGGGATAGAGCGAGGAAAGCAGGTTGCCCTCACAACTCGAACGAGCTATTGATGAGTGTGCAGCCTCCGCACCAGCTGAACCAATTATCGCACCTCGGGGAGGGACCGGGGGGCAGAGGGTCGGGGGCGGCGGGAGGGTCCTATCAGCAGGGATTAGGGCCGGGGGGGGCAGCACTTTGTCATATTGATGCGCGCGCGAGTTCCGGTCGGAGGCGATGATCCCGGGGGCGGGGAGGGCGGCCGGGGGAGGAATACTAAGCGGGGGGCGGCGGCGGGAGGGGGAGGATGGACGGAATGGGAAGAGGGGGGGTGGATGGGTGGGTGGGGGGCAAGGAGTTAACCCGTGTTAAAGTGGCGGATTTGGAAGGATCAGCCGCTCTGGCTGCATGGGTGGACAGAGACGGATGGGGCTTTCCTGGTGGGGTCGGCGTGGGGGCGGCGATGGCAGGAGGGACGGGGGGCCGCAGGGGGCAGCGGCGTGAGGGCCGAGCGATCCCCCCAAACCCCGAGCCCACTTTTTGGATTTGCCGAAGATTTTCCAATCGACCAATCGGGCGCGGACATCGGCATCGATGATACATCACACGGGGCGGCGCGCGGAGCGGCTGGCAGCCCGAAAAACGCCCGGTCCTGGCCACCTTAATGTACGGCACGCGGTTGCTTTTGAAAACCTGCGGGCGTCGAGTTCATTATAATCTCGTGTTGACACATGGATTACCCCTCGGCGGGATTTTGTCGATGGCTGTGATTAAGTTGAACCTTACACGGAAGCGATTAAGATCCAAGTAAACACAATAAATTGTCGATCGACTCGCATCGAGAGGTTCCTGAACGGTAATCAACTTTGCGGTCTCGATGAAATGCATTCGCAAAGTATCGACATGGACTTCCGCTTTGAGCCACCGAACATTATTCCGTCCACTAATGCAACTTAAGTCGCAAAGTAAACAATTATAGCTCCATTGAAATTTAGATTTTCGCCACTACAAGTCTTGCGACATATTTAAAATAGAAACCAATACCAAGAGAGCAGCAGCATCGTTTAGTGGGCCGTAAATGTTTTCAAAGGAAAATGTTAAAACTTTAACGTCTCTTGTTATTGTTTTCAATAAAAACTTTCAAAATCGTTAAATTCTAATCATTGCGCCAAACGCACCTTCTTGGGTAATGTACATACATTGCGGACAGATAAACTAACGACGATGACAGAAAACGGAGATGAAAAAGTACTGCAGAAATGTTTTTCACAATTTCTAAGAATTGTCACGATTCCGTCCAAATTTTCAAAGGTGCAACGCGGGAAACGCAAACGGCTTTTTAGCCATCTCCCAATTAGCCGAGAGCAGAACACAGTGCCTTTAGCTACGGGCAGCAAACAACTTCGGCATGCAATCAAATTCCGCATTTGGCGAGAAACGCATTCACTCCACCGAGGGGAGGAGATGGTTGCACAGTACTCCACCCAGCCACGCCTCCTCCTCCCCACTCACCCACACTAGAACGAACCCCTTCCGGAATCGCGGCTGGAAAGATATGTCTGAAGCGAATAAAACTAACCTTGAGGTGGAAATAGAGAGGTGCTGGGCACTCGCGGTCAACGGTCCACGAAAAAATCAAACCGGGATTGCGCGCTGGACGACACTCAAGGAGAATAACATGTCCGTCCGAAGGGTGAGCAGAACTCGAGGAATAGTGGAAGCGTTCCAGCAGCTATTTATTTTCCTAGCATCAAGTGCACGGTTGTTGTCATAGAAATGGGACTAGCGCAAGTCTCTTAGCTAAGGAGATAGAAAAACACGTCTCCACTAAAAATACGAATATAAACAAATGCCCCAGCCAAGGTGCTAGCAACATTTTAGAGCACCTATATTTTTCAAAGGTTAACCTACAGTTAACTGAAATGTACGTAGCATAACACGCAGAGCTTTGCGCGGAAGCTAGAGATTTGTGGTTCCGAGGGCAAGTCATAACGCAAGATGCGATAAAAGAACGGTAAACAGATGTTAATAGTTAAGCACACGGTAAACGAAATACTAAAATGAGAACGAGAAACCACCCACTGATCACAGCATGAACTGTAAGTGTCAAATTCTGTGCGTGAAAGGAAATTCTCCACTGTGTCATCCCTAGACTTCCAATTGATGTCATTTTTTAATGGAGACAACGGGAGACATCCAAAACGGCTCCCCTACGGTACAAGCTCCTAACAAGAGTTGCGTCGACTGTCACGACAAACGACCACGTCGCAAAAGCAGCCACGAGAATAACAGGGTCGGAATGCGGACCGAATCAAATACCGAAAATGTAGATACATTCACGCACGAGGGAGGCAAATTTGATCAAAGATTAGTCTGCAATGTAGCATAGAGATCAGGAAATGTACTCACCACCACCATCAAACCAATCAAAGCCTCCACCGTGGAAAAAGGATAACTCACCTGAAAAAAGAAAACGAGAGGCACATTAGAGAGACAGAACACGGTGACATTCATAATTCAAACTTGAAACAATGGAATACGCCAGATGAACCTCTGCCAAACTACTCTTGCTATGCATATGATAAATATGATGAAACAGAAAAAATTGCTGAAGTCTCCCTTCAAATCACGTGAAGAGAGTGAGTTTCCAGAATTTACACGCTGAACATATTAACTCAAACTTTCTCGCACTCATACACACAAAGTGGGAGTAATATTTTGCAATAATTTCATCAAAAACAAAAATTATAAATTTCTAGCTTTAGAGAATGAGAGGGGGATGGTCGACGGTACGCTGGCTTGCAAGGCAGTAGTTAGTCCCTTCAGAAGCGATCCTCGCTCATTTAATGACAACCGGCCCAAGGCTTTGATTTCTCTGGTGTCTTACCGGCAAAAATAAGCCCAAACAGGAATGTTGAGAGATACTTAAGCGTCAGCAGCGAGTACTTCACAAGGATCGGGCGCTGCAAATAATGTTTAAGTTGTAAATTCGAACGGCAACGCAGAGCGATATAATATGGAAAATCGGTACTTGAAATGTGAGAAGAGTAAACAAAAAGAGATGTATGCAACAAAAATGGCATTTGCTTGTGAGTCGACGCGTGATTATGAGCCATGTACATAAACAAAAATAAGCGCAAGGGGCATGGCGGTCAGAAGTCGATGAAGGAGTGGGCATTTTGAGTGGAGCATATGATTTAGGCGAAGGGAGGGTTGAACTCCTTTGGGATATTCAACATGCTCATATGCTCGCACTCATGACGAGACGGAATAAACAATGACGTGGAGGACAGATGATGGAATATAGGTGAGGGGAAATGACAGATTAAGAGCTGAACAACCGTGAAAACATTACATTAAAGCGAGACTAAAAATAAGTTTTTTTTAATGGAACAGATTTTTGAGAATTACTGCTTAAAAAGGACATCATAATTTCCACAAATAACTAACTGCTTTTATGATCAAGTAGATAACAAGAGAAAGCAATTCACCGGCTCCGACACAAATATTCTGCACTGTTTCACAAATTTTTAAAATCCAAATAAGAATGCGCCACGGATTTTGGGTTTCAAAAGCAAATGAATCCGAAAACTCATGACTTGATCAATTTCGTGCACTAAATAGGCAAAACACGAGAGATTTGTGGCCGAAACCAATTGGAAGATAAAACCAAACCTCCCTCTATGCACAACCACAATGCTTACTCGGGATACCTATTGTGCGATCTATTCCGATAATAAAGACGTGACGTACCTAAAAAAAAAATAAAGGTCAGCGCATCCTTCACAAGGCAAGCTTTTCCAATATATCCGTCCACTACGGGCAGGGGATAGGCAAGGGTGTAGGCATGCGGACGGACAATTGACCCCCCCTCACGGGCATGCCTCCGGGCCTCCGCAACACAGGAGAAAGGAGGCGTCTTCAAGGAGGAATGGATTCCCGAGCAGGGGGGGGGGGGGGGCTCTCTGCTGGTCAGCGGCACGGAAGAAGGGACGGGATGTGACAGGGGGCCCTTGATCTCTCTCGCCCCCCCACTCGGCACCCCGCCACCACAAATGCCACGGCGTGGCGAGAGGAGGGACGTGATGGCCCCCACCCGCCGCTCGGGGAAGGGGGGGCGCGCTCTGTCAAAAGAGCAAAAGCAAACACGGGCGCCTTGTCGAGAGGGGAACAATGGGCGGCCATCCCAAATCCACGAGATTTGCACCGCGTCGCCGAGGGACAGCTGGGGTTGCCTCCTCGCACTCGCATAATACGCGGGATCTTACACGCCAAACGTGCGTTAAATGCCAAAGTATAAGCTTCGGTGTATGCTTAAGTGACAAGGTGTAAGCTTCAGTGGATACTTAAGTGACACATTAGTAGGGGAGAGAATGTTTAAATATACGGATTCACAATGCACGGTCATGATTGATCCAAACGCGATGTGTGAAGACGAGCCGTGCTCTCGAATGGAAGTCCATTCATAAAATGCCAAGGTTGAACAAAGCTGAGGTATTTTTCTACTAGGCGTGAAATTTACTTGGAAGGTGATCATCAAACAATACAAGAAATGAATTATAAAAACAATAATCCATTCAACTTATATATCAAATACAAAAATGTTTACACCAAGAGATTCATCGTTCAGATGCAAACACAGTTGTAAAGACTCAGCATTTACCTTGAACATCGTTAATATTGTCATTACATTCCGCCAGCTGAATGAAGAGAATGTATTATTTTTACAGGTCCCGTAATTCACAAAGTTCAATCATTTTTCCGAAGAGGCAATATTTTGTGGCCTTTTCCCTACCATATTTAAGCACTATTAGAAATAAAACTGCCCTAATTCTAACATTTCACTACTAATATGACATTCCAACGCTCAGAAAAATTACCAGCTAAATTCCGGGTATTGGCGAAGGAAAGGACAACTGGTTTACCTTCCGCGGTCAATGTTCATTAATAACACATGAGACGATGTGAGCCCTCATAGCCATAAAATTCTTCGACGCAGTCGCAAATACATACAAAGAACATCAGACGGACGACCGAGACCTAGGTATCGACATAAAAGATCCTGCTACGGAATTGGAGAGGTTGATGACCATCCACCGGCACCATGAAGTAATGGGATAGTAATAACACGAGCTGAAAGATTTTTCCAAAATAGAAACAAAATGATTAGAGCCGAAAGCGATGAAGTGATTAGAAACCAGACTACTTTCTGGCTGTTTACAGCTCCAATTGTCTTACTTGTTATTATACCGACTGATAAGAAATTTTTGAACAGCCTCCATCTCGCAACTATAGGTTCCAATTTCCGGGAGACATCTGACAACTTTCCTACACGTAACTCTCTACTTGCCCACCAACAGATTTCAAAGCTCCTCGGATCTCCTGCCTCTCCTTACGTCGTTCAAACTTCCTTTCCTCTTCCTTGCCAATCTTTCTCCCCTCAGTCATCCTCTTCAACATGCCTTCACATCTTAAAACATATTCCATCTACTTTTGCAACCTTCCCCGAATCTCCACCCAAACACGGAGTCAGAATAAAATAAATGAGGAATGAAAGACTCCACTCGCACCATTCAGGTTTTCTGAGCGGAGTGACACCACATTCGAAATTCATTTTACCACTGAAGGAGCTGTAAGAAGCATGAAGTAAATATATTAATAACGTAAATACTTAAGTTTTATACGACTGAACCTCTCAGAATTCAACCTAATATCCACACTTAGTAACTATGTACTAACTTACACTTAATTTGTTATACATTCACGTCGAAGACACCTTCGTCACGATTTTGTGAGGTATTATTACGAGTGGTAAATCTGTTTATATTTTACCCATGAGAGATCAAGCGAAGTACATAGCATAGCATGTCTGACGCGATCTGTGCGTCAGAACTTCCTAATTGTTCACAATGGTGTCTCTCTGGATCACACAGCCAAATCATATCCCATTGAGAACAGCTTCTATATTTTAGCAAATATCTTGTAAAGAGAGCGATAAATGGCTGATTTTCTTGTATGGATAGAAATATGATGCTTCTTAAAAATGGGAATGTATTCAATCAATTTCATGCGTAGAGATATCTGGCTTAATCGCCCGAATTACTGGTGTCCCGCGGTAAATATAGATTGACAAAACATTAGACCAAACGGGTGAGAGTACAGTTTTACAAGAAGAATTTAAAGTAAATGTAGTTTGATTCCAAGAATGTAATTGATGACTTTCTCACCAAACATTCCCTCACATTATGATAGCCACGCAACACCGAAACCCGTTTGGTCAAATATTTCGCCAAACATTTTTGACCGTGTAACAGCGCCTTGACTAGCACCTCAAGTTCTCGATAACTCCAAGCAACACAGCTCCCCCTGCCTACCGCTGAAATACAACTTCCCGACGAGGCCATCACGGGGTTCCAAGAGTTAGGATCCGATTTGTGGTCTTATTAGCGGGGCGGAGGGGGAAGACGAAGAGGGACGAATAAACGTCTCCGCCCAACGGCGAGCAGCAACGAATACTGCACACACACACCCCCGCAAACCACCCCCACTCCCCTCTCTCCACCGAAGAGGAGAGTAGTGAGACTTCCTCATCTATCCCCCTCCTCTCCGTCGTTCCCTCCTCCCTCCATCACAGTGAGCGGGGGGGAAGGGAAGTTGGACGCCTCGGATACCTGGACCGAGGGGCAAACGGGGAGGGAAGGGAACCCCCACCCACCTTCAACGCCGCCTCCCTTCCTTCTTCCGCTCCCATTCACAGAATAAATACAAGCGGGGTGGATGGATATGCCGCTGCCTTGTGGGGAGAAAGGGGGGGGGGTGTGCCTGGCCCTCCTTTTGAGCTCCGAGACCCCAGCGGGAGGGATCAAAGTAAAGAACGGGAGCAGTCCTACCCCCTGCCCCTTCCTCGCACCCCAATCTCCCCTCCCCACCTCCTACTTCCACTTCCATTCGACACAAACGAAGCAAAGAAGTGCAAGGGACGATAAATAAAATACATTCATAATGCCCGAAAAATTTATAGGGCTCCAGATATTTACATTTTCCCTTATTCCGGGCGAGGGGGCAACAAAAGAAGGTGGGAGAGCCGCGGCCCAAGACGTCGGCCGCCAAATCCCCACACCCCAACCCTACTCCCCCACGCCTCACACTCTAAAAACGACGTTTGCGGCCGCGCCACACACACCCCCGCACCCCCCACTCCCCTTTGCGAGGCGTCTCCCGCTCTCGGGCGGGGGAGATTGGTCCGCTCACGAAAGATAGGCCTGATCCGGGTTGACATTCAAATTTCCTCCTCGCTGGCGGCGGGTGCCGCGTGGCTCATGGCGGCGGATATGAGGCAGCCGTGGCCGCGGCGGTGGGGGCGGGGGAGGAGTTGGGGTCTGGGGAGCAGCGAGGCGCGCGGGCCGCAATGCACCCAACGGCGCCCGAGACGCCGGGAGGGGACATGGGCGCCACCTGGGCACGGCCGTCGCCCCCGGCCGCGAAGACTCAAGTGCGTCCACCTTTCCTGATCCTCCCGGATGCCTTTACGAGTTCACGGCGGGCAAGGAAGGGGGAAGGATTGCTATCAGGCGCAACGATTATTCTTCAGAGGGAGCTCTCGTGATGTTCACAAATATGAAGGTATTTGATTGGCTTCTTAGTATGAAGTACCTTAGTAGTTGAAACATGGACCGTTAATATTTTTCTGTTAAGTTAGCTTGAGAGAGATATCACTGAATATAAAATTCATGAATTTCGCCTCATCATAAAGAAAAAGTTATCTTACGGCATTACATAAGCCATTTCGATGGCATTGTCTACTATGAAATATCTGCCAAAAAATAGAAGCGGTTATTTGGATTTGGTACGGCTGTGCGCTCCAGAGAGATATTATTCTAAAAAAATTAGGAAGTACTGACACAAATCGCTCCATAAATATAAATATGAGTGAGCCTGTTTTCTCAATTCTTTCACGAAACGATTTTATCACTCACCGTGACCCTTTTTGTAAAATCGCAAATAAAACTTCCCTTGTAGTCGTGTTTTCAGCGTACGGCGTGAATAAAGTCAAGTTAAAGCCTCAAATACGTATGTATGTACAATAGGTAGGTCTAACAACTGTCTATATTTAAAAATAAAATTAAAAAACGGTCTCTCATATGACTAGAGAGAAATTTCGCTCGAACTACCATAAAACACCTTTCCTATGCCATTGAAAACCTTTTTGAGCTAATAAGTAAAATTTCCATCCATATCAATCGGGCGTTCAGTCAAATGAGATTAAAGTTTCTCTGCGCAGTCCGATGCCACCGCTACTTCGATATCCGAGGGTGAATTTGTAAGAATTAGGTTGGCTAAGCAATAAACAATTCAATAGAGTTTAGTACTTCTTAATGCCGCAGACATTACGAAGCCATGTTCACGCCTCAATGCTCAGAAGACTTAAACGAAGACAATTGCCTTAAAAAATTAGTTTTGTCTCGAACTACGAGTTTAAAAAAATACTTTGCAGACAGTCACATTTTCCACAAACCTAATGCTTATTTATATACCCTTATACTCTATAAATATATATATTCTTAGACTGAGAAAAAAAATATATATATACATATTTATTTACTCAGTTATACGAAAACATGACTCTCAAAGGCGCGAATAAATTCATTCAAACATAGGAACTGGAAATGGATAGGAACACATAAAAGGACGAACACAGGTTTTGGTGGAGAAGATGAAAATCAGTCGAATCCAAACAGAAAAATATTCACCTGACCCGGGATACGCACCCGGGTCTCCCAATTTCCGGCCAGGCTGGTACCAGTTACACCAGCCGGGTTACTCAATTTACTGCGGAATTCGACGGGGGTTCATATAAAAACACCCCATGTCCACTTGAGCGGCCGAGATATGGCGCGCACTGGACTATTTCTCCCACCTTGTAGGAGACGAAAACGTGGAAGAGGGAAGGCAAAGAGGAATACAGGCATACAACAAAGACAAGAGGTGAACAGTGCGTTTAGTGACACGTATAGCCGAAGAAGAGAGCCAACATGGCCAAACATACTCAGTCATACGAAAACATGACGCTCAAAGGCGCGAATAAATTCATTCAAACATCGGAATTGGAAATGGATAGGAACACATAAAAGGACGAACACAGGTTTTGGATATATTGTGCGAGTGTTCTTTTTTTTGTGTCTATATTGAATTCCGCCCCACTTGTGGCAAAGTTTATCTTGATTATCATGTGTGTGATTTTTCCACAAACTTGTGTGTGTACTATATATATATATATATATATATATAGTATGTTGCCGATTAAATATGAAATGACTGGAAAAATCTCCAGATCCAACTGATGATTTAACTCAAGGTCATCGGCACATTTTAAAATTTTCGCAATTTTTACCGTCAGGATGTAAAGAAATCAAATAAAATACAATGTCTCCTATAGTTTCCCATGAGTTCAGAATGACTCGTCTCTTTTCGTCTCTTTTCCATCCGCTCGTCTCTTTTCCACTCGTCTCTTTTCCACTCGTCTCTTTTCCATCCGAACGCTTTAGCCCACGAAACGGGGATCTAAAATCGCCTTAGGTGACATACCTCGCTATCTCTTCCCTTGGCGGGCGCGCGGGAATCGCGAGGGCGCCAAAATCGGGGAAGGCGGGCGAGCGTCAGCGTCTCCCGCGCGGGAAACGTAGCGGCGGCGAAGCGCGCGCGACTCGCCCGCCTCTCCCGAGATGTATGTACGAATGAAAGGAGAAGAAAAGCCACGGCCGGGACGCTCTCGACTTAAATTGCTTTGGGCCGACACGGGACGACGTGAGGTGGGGTTTAGGGAGAGGCGGGTGCGGAGGGGCACGGCTGCAGTGAGGATCTAGATCGAGTCGAATGAAAGGGCTTTTTTGAGCGGAAAATTCGGAGCGGAGTGATCGCGGAGAGAGGAGCCCAAGTGACAACCTTTTGGCACTCGTGGCCGAGACAGGGCAAAGAGATTGGGGGAGAGCCGAGGAGGTGTGGGCTCCGAGAGACACACGAACCTGAACGATGGAGCTATGGGAATACTTCAACATTTACCGAGCGTCAATACACGCACAGGGCGATGTAAATGAACTATAAGCACAAATTCTACTTCTTGGCGTGCCTCATTTCATCGTAATATAATAAAATTTTTCTCACTCCACAAATATAAATACAGTATAAATTACTTATAATTTGGAGGTTCAGGCCTCCTCAAAGCCCTGGGTACAAGGCGCGTCGCCACGATGTCTGCCCGCGTGAATGAAATCGACATATCGAAAAAAGAACTCTTAGAAATTTTTCAAAGATAAATGTTTACTGCGACCAGTTTCGATGTTTCACATCATTAAAAAAATTACACCACATCAGTCCGCAAAAAACATTATGAAATCGATATATATCAGGAGCAACGAAGAAGGAAGGGCTCAAAACTGTCGAGCCACTAACATGACGAAATTTTGACATAAGTTTCGGAAAATCTCGACAGAAAGTTTTTTTTAAACTTGAGTTTTGTCGTCAAGGATGTGACATCACAACTTCAATATTGCCGAAGTTTGATAAATTCGAGCCAATTATGAAGGAGACTCCAGATCCTTTATATCGAATAAATTAATATATTAAAAATTCTTCCTTCTATTAATGTACAGGAGGATGAAATGTAAAACGAGCCATCGCATATCGTAACATAAGATGATCATAGAGCGAGCAGGCCGTGCGTCACGGCCGTGCACGTCACACGCCCCGGGGGCCAATCACGAGGCCCCCTGGTGCAGCGGCTGCGGTACGCGGGCCCCGGAGGTGGTAGAGGTGGGGCGCCTGGGGGAGGGTGGGGAGGGGATATTTCACACTCTCTATATGTATTCGCCCGACTGGGCCGGAGCGCGGTGATCAAACCGTCGTGGCAGAAAAATGAAAGCCGAAATCCGGTTATCGTAGCCTTTTATGGCAGTCGCAGGAGAATTTCCGCCAGCGCCCCCGACCCTAGAGGGAAGCAATCTAGACACGGGAGATGGGAACGGCCCGAGGGGAGGAGGGTGGGGGGAGCGCAGAGGATAAGGGGGGCGCGGTGGATAAGGGGAGCGGGCGGGGAGGCTTTAGGATTGAGGCGGCGAATATGGCATCGGGAGGAGGCAGGGGGCGAGCTGGGGGGGCTGGGGAATGGGGTGGCGAGAGCAGAGCGTTGCCTTTCTGGAGGCCATATTCAGGAAAGTCTCGAAATTATCGTGCCTCAACAATATCGAGTTTGTGACGTCAAATCTTGGAAAAAACTGCAGCAATGCAACAGTAATGCAGTAACGGAATTCAAGATTATTTAGGCCAATTCTTAGACTAGCGGAGAAACGTGTAAGATATGCGGCGTTTGCCATGGGTGTGCATCATACTGGTGGTATTAGGGTCGGTAAGGTGCTAAGTGTTTATTCTGCTTGGTTTGATAGAAGTAAGCTTTTTACAGAATTATAAGGTGTGGTTTCGCAATGATTTGGTAGAAGTGAGCTTTCATAGTTATGTGGTGTCTGGGGAAGGTGATTAATAAATTATATTTCATGTGTATTAGATACTTTTTAAGGTTATCTCTCCTACATATGAGTTTGATACATCCTTTTCTGTAGCTGATATTGAGAATATATTATTAAAAGGTATACTGGAGGTGATAGTTAACCTTCCGGCGGGCGCGTACTTGTACTGAGTACACGGCGGTCAGTTTTCGGAGTTTTAACCCATTTTACCGGAATGGGACCAACTTGGGACCCTTTTCTATTCCTCAATTGTACAAATAGCCTTCGTAGTGTGCAGGAATTATTTTCTTAGAAGCATTTTTTGGGGGAAAAAATAAAGCGAAACGCGTCGTGAAGTCCGTACGTTGCGCGTTGCGAGGCCCGTTGAATCGATGAACAATCAAGGTCTGTTCGTATATTTTTTGTTATTCTGTAAGATATTGATTTTTTTATTGTTAACAATAGTTGGCTGCAAATATTGCAAGTTACTGTATATCTATTCATATTTTTATATGGCAATAATTTTATCTGAAGAAAAATATTGCGTGTGTTGTGGAGACCTGCTGTGATCATGAAAACAATATCTTAGTGAGTACATTTACCTGTATTCCTGACATTTATATCAGGGAATAAGTCACTTTTATTGCATGAAAATGTAATTATGCATCAATACAATTTACATAAGTGAAACTAGTTTTGAAATGATTATTGTTCCAAAAATGAAGCCGAGGAACTATCAACTCGAGGCTTCTGTTGGACTCCGACGAAGAGGAAAAGGAAGATGATGCCGTCGACAATGATGGTTTTGATCGCGAAACACAAGGAGTACGTAAGGATGTGTACAGCAAGTTGGAATAAGGAGCCTCCGAAGATGAAGAAGTACATTTCTGGTTGACATAAAGCATAGCCGCATCATACCAAT
Source organism: Pyrrhosoma nymphula (assembly GCA_963573305.1). NCBI lineage: Eukaryota > Metazoa > Arthropoda > Insecta > Odonata > Coenagrionidae > Pyrrhosoma > Pyrrhosoma nymphula. The sequence continues at coordinate 75,178,349 of OY754332.1, read as the reverse complement.
ATTCTAGAACTACGTAATGCAGACGGCAGCGGAATCGTAGCACCTAGAATTGCCGTGAGGTATAGGAGATTTCGGTTGTATTGTCTCCAATTTGGAAGATTCTACAATCAGGAAGGCTAGAATAAATTTAGACAAACTCGTGGAAATACGGTCGATTTTTGAGTGGCTGCATAAAAAATACAAGACGAGCGATTACATTGCAATTGAAGAAATGTTGCATCCATTCAGACGTCGATGTAGCTTTGTGCAGTACATTCCCAGAAATCCAGCAAGGTATGGCCTGAGTCTGTGACACAATGTGACGCAAACTGTTTTACTCTGGCAATAGAGAACTCAAATGCGGGGAGCAAATGAATGGAAAATATGAAGTATGGAATTCACCGTCAGTAATAGTCAAAAGGCTCGTGCAGCCATTAGACAAAGAAAACAGAACTCTTCCCACTTATAATTGGTACACCATACATTAGCTCAATATCTTCTCATGTAAAAATTTACATTGATGAGGAGGTGCCGAAAAACCAGGAAGAAATCTCGCACGAATTTATGCCGAACGAAGCGAAGTACGTATATATTTCATTGATTGTATTCTAAAGAAACGTGACCCTCTTATTATACGTACCAAGACTCATAGCCATCATTCGAATGCCTACAACGCATGACTCACATGACATCAATGCAGCTACCAACAATCCAAAAATTATAGCGCATTACAATGAAACTAAAGGTGCAGTAAACACAGTTGACAAAATGTGCGTAGCCCGTGGCCCACCACTAGCATGATATTTTGTTTTCTTGAATATCGCTGGCATATACTCAGATTCTGTCTATTCAGTAAACATGGTATGATAAAGAACAGCATCGAAGAAGAATACTCAGAAACGGTCTAGTCGCGGGTCTCAAAAAGGGGCATGTGTCAAAATTGACGGCTTTGACTCCGACGTTCGATTGGAAGCATACCTGAAGCGCTACCACTCCCAAATAAAAGATATTTCTCCCGTGAATTTTGCGAAAATAGGAAGATGTAAACTATGCGTAAATAACGCTTCTACTGTGATATTGCATGTGGTAAATACGTCATCAAAAAACATTAACGAGTCTTCGTCACTTGCCTTTTGTGCCGACAAGACGCAGAGGAATAAGTATCTTCGGCAAGCTAAACAGCTATTTAAATATGTAACAATAAAAAATAAGCGCGCGAAATGTGAAAAATTATGTAAATAAATATAGCTAACCAATGACAAATTAGCCATTATATAACAAAACACATAATGCATTCTTTATTAGCGTCTTCGTGTACTGAACACACAACGCGCCCGCTCGTGTGACTGAAAAATTCGCGCCTACCGGAAGGTTAAGGAATTGAAGTAACAACAAATCGTTCATATGTTGCAAATGCTCCAAATGTATAAGTTATCAATCACGAAATCATAATGCAAATGGTTGTCCACCTGATATTTTCTCTGCACAAGGCACCAAAATTGACAATCTTACATGTTACACAATGTCTCCTTAAAATGTTGCATCCCATCCATCCATTCCCATAAAAGCTTGAAATGCAGTAGAAAATCGACCGGCGACAAATTAACACACACATCTTCAAATTCCAGAACTTTTTCTCAGCTCCGAGTTAACGTAACATATGAGCCCCACTTCAAAGAAAATATCACTATCACGTCGACGTAATTTCTTGGTGACGTCAGGCGCCATACGCATTGATGGAACACTGTATTCTTAGTTTACTCGTGGTTACGGTATTCGTCGAAAGAAGGGGACGTGCCCCGAAATTCGGCACCCGTGTCACAGAGATTATCTCAGGAGCAACAACTTACTTCCAACTGGAAAATGCAAGAAATCAAGGGTTTGAGAGGGTGGGAGGGAGGAATAGTGGCGGGGACGACTCCGCGACGACGATCTGGATATTATTAAGCCGTGTGGGTCGACCCCTCTCACCTGCCGGGCGATGGGCGCTGGCTGCTCCAATCGTTTGGTTCTTTCATCGGCCCTCTACGGTCGAGAGGGTTCCCCTCACAATGATGTCCTCAAAATTCTAAGCATTTGATGGCATTACTGCTTAAAGCTAGCGTCTACCCTTGTCTGATGAGCCGCAGGGCTTGCATGAGTCGGTACCGTTGAGCGGACCTGACCTCTACTAGTCCGTATAACAGAAGGAACAACTCAGCAAACTTTTCATCTCTCTTCTAATTTTATAGGGCCGATATTTTTCTTAAAAGAAGGGACCCAATAGCGGATAACTAAAATATTATGAATATATGTTTAAAAGTAACTAAAAACAGTTTTATCGGAGAATTCCTCTCAAAATACTTATGAATTTCCTGCAAGAAACCAGCTATACTGGTTTTTCCGTTTGGCCGGTGTGCAACGGATTTTGACTGGTTGAATGGATGACACCAAGCGTAAACAACTTTCTCAAGACTTAAAAACTCACATGCATATGTAACTGTTGTTAAATATTTTTTATTACAAACGGAGCAAAGAAAGATGTACTACGAAGTGGACCAAAGTGGAGCAATCAGCAGCCTGTGCTACCACAGCGCACTTTGCTCCGACTTCCAGACAAGTAAGAAACAAGCAAATTACTCGAGTCGAAGACATTGATTCGGATACCTGTCGATCACGGGTCAATATATCCCCGAATCACGCTGCACCTCCTTCGGTGAGTGAACTCTCAACTCATCCTAAAACTCGGTGCCATCAAGTGGGCACCAGGGACTACGGTGGCGAGCGAGTGAAGCTTTAAGGGGGAGCTCCTCCCTCCCTCCCGCTATCAATAAAAGAGGAAAGAGTCATCCATTCGGAAAAGAAAAAAAGCGAATTGTGTGCGAGTGGTGAGATTGTTGAGCCTTGCATAAATCTGTCAGTCACGCTGGGAGAATTTCGGCAGGAAAACCAATATCGACAAAACCCATACGTTTACCAGGCACATGTACCTCAAAAATGGAAGTCAATTTAAAATCGATCGCATTCTCAGACATATGTCATCGACACTTCACAATTTATACGACTTAGAATAATTTAATAATAAAAATTGTTGTTTTGAGAGAATCTTAACAAATGTATACTCAAGTAGGAGTCAAAACATAAGGGACACAATATAAGAGAGACGGGCGAAAAGTAAAATAAAAGATAGGTTTTCCTAGCACATATTTACGACATGAAAGAAGGGCAGAAACAAAACCATTTCAGTTGCCGCGGTGGCGGGGTATAATCAAGGGTCAACGGGTTCAAGCCTAGTCTGTGCGAGATTTTGACGACCTAGACCGACGCTGTTCATTGAAAACCTCGACGTAAAAGGACGATATTTTGAGAGGCAATCTAAAAGAAATACATATAATAATTTTTAAAACACCAAATAACATTTTGTGCTTTCTTTCTTACGTCTACCACGTTTATGGCTTCATAATTTGTCGTTCTTCGCCCCGGATTATATTTGAACAAATACACGAATAAAATATTTCGATCGACAACTATTTTGTAATCACTCCCTCACGAACGTTACTTCTGTAGATAGCAGGGAACCAAAGTATTCACAGTCAAGACTAATGCTCAGTGACTAGACGAAATATGGGTGCAATGTCACAAACGTACACCCGCGCCGAATAATAAAACATGGAATATCCCAGTCCACCTCGCGCTATCTCCGTCCCCGCATCAATGGCAAGAGGCCTCCAAAGGCCGATGTATCCAATACGACCCCGCGCCGAACCGTCGATGACGGAGGAGAACCCTAGTCACACCTGAGGTCGCGGCGGGGCGCTCAAGCCCCGCTATCCAACGTGCGCGGTCCCCCTTTCGCCACTTTCAGCGCCTCCTCTCGCCGAAACTAAGTCGGAGGGAGGGAGAGGTGAACCCCCCCACCCCCAACACAGAGAGAGACAGATCCGATCTCGCGCTCTCCCGCGACACCGACGCCGCCAAATGGAATTCCGCGACCCCTCCACGCCCCTGCCCTCTACCCTCATACCCACCCACCCCCACCAATAAGCCAATCCCAGTCGCAAACGGCACATCCGATCCCTCGAGGCCTTTCTCATATTCCCCAAATTAAATTTCGCCGTTATTACTTTTTTCGGTGTGGGTGCCGCCGCAGTCCGCAGCGACGCGCCCATGGAGGCCCCCCACACCCCTTGCCAACCCTCCCGCCCGCGCCCATAAAATTAAATGATTCCGGCATAGATGACAGCAAAATGATATCACAGGGATCAAAGTACACGTTTCCATTTTCAAGCTCGACTTAACGCTATGATTGAAAAAGAAACGCGCACGGGTGGTGAGGAGAAGGCGCGAGGGGCGGGAGGGCAGGGGGGAGGATGGGAGGGCCCTCCCGCCGAGAAGAAGACGGAGGATGTGGGCCGAGGATCCCTCCTCTCCCGCGGAGGGCCCTTGTTGACCGGCTGGCCGGCAACGGACCCAAAAAGCATGCTACAAGCATCACTCCGTGTCCGCCCCGAGCGAGATGGACCACGGCGATCAAGACGGTGCTACCCACTCCGAGATTTCCAGGGGGGGTTATTTTGCAATCTTCGGGATCCGAATCGAAGCACAGATTCGGTAAGGATTTCCGCAATTCGGGCGGAAACGACAGGATATTTGTCGGGGACGAGCGTTACAAAACAGCGCGGCGACGTATATCTCGACTTATACTCAAGAAACGATCGGTACAAAAGTTACAGAATAACCCCATCCCCCCATCAGAACCGCCGCCGGTCTTCAACTTTTAAACCCGTGAACGCAACAAAAACGCTTACGGACTAATAGAGTCGTCACATTGCACATACGTTTCCGGTCTTCTGACTTTACGCCCTCAAACCCCTCAAGAGTCCATTGAATGGAATTTCACTCAAAATACGCAATAAACTTTTGGTTATTAATGAACGATGATGAATGATTAAAATTCGAGAACGGCACTCCCTAAATTCAAACTTCTAGGTTAGCCGTAGACCAACGCCATTATTTTTTCATTCCGAAATGATTTTCCTATGCACACTAATTATGCAATATTTTGGATAATGGGAACAAAAACTGTATATTTTCTCGGAACGAGTTCTATTAGTTAATTGAAACGCGGAGAAAAATTTAAAACCACAAGTTTTGATGGCGTTAAATAGAAAACTATTTATAGGACATCGATGATGCCAAAAATATTCCCAGGTTAAGTTGGCGACCGTTTTTCCATTTCGATAGAATCATGACTTTGCCGCATACACCATAAAAAGTCTCAAAAGTTTTTCAAAAACATCTAAGGTCACTGTCTTTCTAAATGCCTGCAAAATAAACGAAATATGATAGAATTACCTATTACCGCTGCAATGAGGTTTTCTGCTTGATCCTACAATCTTACAATGCATAAAATCGTTTAAAAACGCACAAAAGCTAAACTCGTGAGTTACATGACCTTCTACAAAATAGATGACGTTCTGAGGAGTAGTGCTGTTTCGTGTGCATTCTACTGAATACAGCACCGTCGGATTCTGAGCAAGAAACGGAAAAAATACAGCATTCACCACGAAAAAGTCACTTCAATAGAGCTCAATCGCCAAAAAGCAACTTATTCTTTATTAAAACGATATTACTATAAAGGAGTCTCAATACGGAGGCATTTAATCTTTGAGCCTCAACGATTACAACCATTTGATAGCATATATTTATTTCTGCTCGTAGTGTTTTGATAAAATGCTGTAATTGGATTGAAGAGTTTTTTTATTTTTGTTTATTTTAAATATTTTTATCTTTGAGCAGAATCGTCAATTTAATGAAAATTCTTTTAGCTATCCTCAAAAGTTGAAAACAAACTCCATTTTATATTTGTCATCATTGACTCATGGCAATACCGAATCAGCGTTCCCCCCCTTAATGCCACCCTCTCCTCACTGCGGTAAATAAAAATTAATCACAGTATCTCCAAATTCACAACATTTGTGAATTTGGGCGCTTGAATAATTTCATTAACGGAGGGAGCGCTGATTCGGAATTGCAGAATGTCTAGCATAGCAAACATGAATTTCAGTTATTTTTAACTGTTGTGGGTAGCTAAAAGAATTTTAGCAATATTGACGCCTCTGCTCACATTATTTAGCATTAAGTAATAATAATAATACTCTTCAAATCAATTGCAGCATTTTGTCAAATCACAACGAGATTATATTAACAGAAAAAAACTTCAATTCAATTATAGCATTTTTTCAAATCACTACGAAGAGAAATAGGCATATGCCGATGTAGTTTATTAGGAAAAAAAACCTTAAGCTTGGATGAGAGCTCGTATCGTAAATCCTCAATTTATATCTAGATGCCCCGCTAAATTTCTGAAATCTCAAAATCCGTAAAAATGATATTTCTCAAAAGAGAAAAATCTATCGCATGAAATCCCTCGCACGCATCCCTAATAGCTTAAAGGGACCTCGCTCAGTCAGGAGGATCTCACAATGGCAAAGGCTGACAAAAGGCAATATTCGCGCATCAAATGCCGCGATGTCGCTTTTCCGGATATAAACAGTAATCTACTTCATTGCCGTCATTGAAAACTCCGGGCCGATCGAAGTCCCACGCCCTCCTCCACACTGGGAGCAGAGGGGACGGGCGGAAATGATTCCGAAATCTAAAAGGGATTCATAAAAACCCGACTTCAATAACGTTCTCCTGGGAGAGAAACAGTCGAACGGGGGCGGGTCGGAGGTAATTGGCGAGGGTGCGTTCATCGATTGGACTCTATGCGACGATGCACGAGGGACGGAGGCTAATTGCCCGCAAAGCGTCGATTATCGAGCAACCGCTCGCCCGCGCCTAAGGAGTAATCACTGCATCTCCACGCTCGCGCTCAAATTATTTCATACCCTCCCGAGCGCACACAATGGGGCGCTGATTTGGACGCGCCACCACCAGAGGGCGCGAAAAAATAACAAACACACGCCCCGCGCGCACTCGGGATATGCGGAATGGCTCGCACTCGGCAAGAGCGACACCAGGCGACGACAAAACGAACTGGTGTCGAGGAGGAGGAGGTGGAGGTGTAGGGGAGGATGGGGGAGGGAGAGGGAGGCCGGCGGGACGGAAGGTGTGGGGGGGATTTGGGGGCGGGTCCCTCCTCCTTCCGGAATGCGGCGGCGAGTATGGCAGGGGGTGGGGCGGCCTGTTCGCTGTGACAAAGACATGAAAACGATCCGTCGTGAGGGAGGAAGATGCCACACCCGTGTCGGATCCGACCCGTCCCCCCCCCTCAACCTCCCCTCCGCCCCCCGTCCCCAGATGCGGCGAATGGGAGGACATTTAAATAAGTGAAATATCTGGAAGGCCGTTGAATGCTCCGGCGACGACAATTTCGCCTCGAAGGAGTTCTACTCGCACGCCCGGAGACATTCTCGCATTCCACCGGGGATTCCGGAGGGAAAGGTGCCACCACCCTCTGCGGGGGTACGACTCAGACAACGATCCATGTGCCGCGTTCTATAAGGCTTGAGCCAATATTCTATGGCCAACATTGTTGACAACAAATTTTAAGTGACGCGTTTGAGAGTCGTGTGACTGGAAAAGGATTTAAGGAATATTACAATTTATTACTAATTACATTTAAAAAATTGACCGAACATAGATTGATCAAACTTGACTGATACGCTTATCACAGAAAAGATAAAAATGGCGCTCTGCGTTCTCTCCCTGGTAAATATATCGGTCTTGAGTGGGGTGGAGCAGATTTTCGAAACTGATGTCGACTTTCCTGGACGCCCCAATCCTTCGCGCCGCGGTGCATTGCTCTGCACTCGGCCCCACGGTAGCCCATCCGCCTACTCCTCTCAAAGCTACCGACGGATTGATCACTGCTCTTTTACTTCAAACCACGAAAAGATCTAAAGTTTGCGCGAAGGGTTATTAGTCTCCGCTACTTGCACTCAAATTTCCCAGTTACTCTCTCCTGTAAAGAGCTTCTTCGTGTTGCAACTAACGTCCGGTTTATCAACATTGGGTTGAACCTCCAGGGAGCCACCCGTAGGATAACGCTATCCGCCGGGTAACCCTCTTGCACTCTTTATACAGTGCATCTACAACCATGGGAGTCGGGAAAACGCTTAAAGTTCATAGAACAAACAAAGAAGACACTCGAGAGGCTTTCGAGGCTATAAATAAAGTTATAGCTGATAGCAATAAATTTATCGGGGAGTGGATTTGTTCGAGTAGACGTTGCTAGGGGAGTTTTTGCCGAGGTATGAGGTCGTAAAGGAAGAAAGGTGGGACAATAAGGGAAGTATTAATGGAGGCATAAGAGGAAGGGTGGAGAGGGAACTGGCATTAGCTTGCTCATAACGATAGTTGCCAAGGGGTCCACAGTTTTATGTCCTATCCAATGGATGGTGTAGCGCACAAATTCTCAAGTAAGGATCAGGAGGTCCCACAAAGAAATCTCCGTCTCAGCCGGGTTCCGAACCGCAGCCTTCGACATGGGAAGGCAGTACTCTAAGCACTACACCAACCAATCCTCAGATTAATAATACCAAGCTACAATCATGAAACTGTGTAGGTATGCCTATTGGAAATCAATGAAGCGGTGTTAGTAAATATTTTATTAATTGCAATGGTATATATACCATCTATATCTAAACATGAAATTGTCAAATGATAAATTACTTAATTTGTTCAATAAAATGATCTAAAACGCGATGTATGCCAAATAATTAAGAAAAAGGTGGAAAATAATCAAGAATTTAATACCTAAAGGGTGGTCCCAGGGAGGGACCACTCTGATATACCATAAAATTCTTTCAATGATAATGCAGCTAATTGTTTCAATAAAACTATCTTAGTAAACTTACAAAAACACTAAAAAATACAGACAGTCTTGCCCCATAAACGGTTAATAAATGTAAATACGTTACCCATGGAGACGATAGAGAACAATTTTAGAATTGGTGAACAACGTATTTTATCATCCCTACGGGAAATACAGCAAATGTGTAGCACATTAGACGGGTTGGACAAATAAGTGAAATATTGACAATCCTTAAATATAGGGTTTATCTGAAACAAAATTCATCTGTAGGTACGTTATGCCAAATTTTAATAACCAACGGAATATCTGATTCAACATTTTAAAGAAAGAGTGAATAATTGTCGTAATTACGGCGAACGTGAGAGCAATGGCAGAAATAGGCAACATTACGAACTTCAATCATCAAAAAACCCTAACCAGCCTAGATATTTAAAAAAAAATCATAAAATGTTCTCCCAATCTTATCCACCCTTCAGCTAACCTCCCTCACCGACAATTCCCTAACAAGCCCTCTCCCGACTCACCTACTGCTCACACTGCTAATCTGTCACTCTGCAACCATAGGATTAACTCTCCCCCCCCCTCAAACTTGCCGCTCTCCCAATCATATCGCCTTCACAGTCCACCATACCCCACGAAGTTCCCACTCCCTACGCTGGCCGTTCCTCCAGTACCTTACCCAACCTTCTCCCCCATTTCCAGCCAGAAACAAAAATCCCTTAATTCCATCGCTTCCCATCACTTCATCTCACCCGCATTTTAACCTACTCCCCTCCCCATCCTCACCACTTTAAAAATTTTAAGGCAGAAAAAAATGTCGATACATTCCCTAATCTAAATTCATCCTCCTCTATAGCTTCCTAACTCCCCCAGCATCTTAACTCACGCCCTTCCCTTCAATAGCCGCCTGTCACGCCCCACGTTTCGAGAGATCTCGTGTGATGAAGAATAAGAATCGGTCTCTATTGAATGATAAAGACAAACAAGACCACTGGTTGACGAGGATCTGAGGAAGACAGCAATTGGGACTCCCTTCGCCTCAGCAATCAAAAACATTACAAAATTACGTTAAAGAGTTTTTCAAAATGTACAGTATCTTTTTACAGGAAAATTATCCCTTTTATTATAATTATAAAGTATCCCTTTTGTTCTTAGAGATAAAATTTATTTATCAATTTCCGGGACGCCATCCGCTTTCACCAGAAATTACCCAGAGAGATAATTCTAATATCAGGATAATTCTACTCCTGAGAGTTTCCTATTTCTTTCCCTACCATTAGCATTTTTCATTTCAATGGCATATTACCATAAAGTTAACAAGTGAAAACAATAACATGAACGAAATGCTGATCGATATAAAGGGCAGGAGAGCAAAATGCTAAAATGGAAGAAAAAGCAAATTTAAGGCAAGATTAAATAAGTACAATTGAATTCCAACTGCTTCTTATTAACAGGATCTCACGAAGGAGTATATTGTCAATTCAAATTTCAGTAAAGAGGAAATTGGTACACAACTTCCACGTTAGAGCCCGCATACTGAGATTTATGGCATTTTCAAGCTCGAGAAATTGATTACAAAAGACACTCATTATCCCCAAGACGTCTGATCGAATACCGTAGGAGTAGCCGATTCTTTTCCGCGGGTCCTCTCCGATATCTCCTCGCCCCTAGTCATGAGCACAACCCACAAGGGACCCGATCCCTTTGCTCTCCTTTCCCCTCGAAAAAATAATCCCTGATAAATGCCTGATCTTTGATATATATTTTTCAAATTTTCTTTCCTACTGGCAAACCTTCCCTTCGATATGACTAACAAGTGCACTAGGTGAAAGATAGTGCACTAGGTGAAACTTATTTCGCTACGGCCGTTTCTCACCCGATTGGAATGCTTATTCATGCAAAAGCAAGGAGTAAATTCTCCTCCCGCTATCAAATTAAGAACAAGATCTCGGACAGGAAAGAGAATATTTAAGAGGATACTCGCATAAGTGGCAACTCACGGAGGTCAGTTGAATCAAATCATGCATCGATGTGAAGGATGAAAGAATCACTACAGGGGCAGATAAGCAAGACTAATTATGCGCCATAAAATATTCCGAAACTGACTTTTACACTTCGGGAGGCGCCAGGCACTACCACAGCGCAGCGAAAATGGGAAGCTAAATTTCAGACCTCATGAATCTGTATCTACTTAATATAAGCCGTAAGTTGGGGGTTCTCACTTTTTGAAGTTAAATGCAAGTAAAGTACGTAAAATGCACAGGCCATTATTTTGGAACGTATTCCAAGCAATAGGTAGTTACACATTATTAAAGCATAATTATTTCCTAATGTTTAGTTAAAATAACGTCTTTAAAATGTATTGGTTTATTTTAATGCGATGCCACATAGTGCACAATAGTACACAATAATATTAACAGCATCGAATAAATTTGCACCACATTTTAAATACCTTTGATACTTAATCGAATACATGAGATGATATAAACATGGCCTAACGCCACCTGCACTTATTCAGAAGGACCCATAGTTTAGTTTTTTGGAGCAAATCAGCCAGATAAAAGTGCTATTATCCTAACATACAGTACTCTGCTCTATCTATTGGAACATAGCTTATTCTTATGCATACCATACCCTATTTAGCCCATAAAGCACTTTGAATTTGACGCAAACTACCCCCTTAAGTTTCAAAGCACCCCCATCTTATAGTATTGGACGGAGCAGACGAATGCCAAGTCCCTATCAAAGCCTCCCGACATTGCCCCGATAATCTGCATCTCTCGACACTCAAGGAACGTCACCATCCCCCGCAAGGAAAGCAATAGTCCCAACAATTTCCATTCGGTACGCCGCGTTTCCCGCAAGCTTCCCGGAATCCCCAGAAAATCGAAACGGGCGTGTCACACCTCTTTAACCCTCCGCGGCGAGGACCGAGGGGAAACATGTTGATTACGACACCGTCGAACAAGGGGACGGGGAGCCGAGAGTGAGGGTGGCAAGGAGGAGGGTAGCCTCAAGGTGGGAGGAGGAGGGGGACGGGAAGGCCACCCCCCTCGAGGTTTCGCCGACGCCCCAAGGGAGCGAAACTACGGCCCGGGCGTTGATGGTGGCAGGCGAGGGGCGACGGAGGGTGGGAAGTGGGTTTTTGAGGGTGGCAGCTTGCAATCGGGCGGTGCAATCGATAGTCCATCACGGTTTACGGCCAATATGCTGTTAAAGGGTGGGGGAGGAGGGCCGAGATGGGGGTGGAGAGCACATTCCGGAGCACCGCCCCCCAAGCAACACCCACCCAATTACGCGACGAAAACCACCTGAAACGACACAATCGTCGACAAATTTATGTGACCGTTCCGAAAGCCGCTTGTTTCCGCCGGTGGATTGGGTGGGGGTGGGAGGAGGGAAGCGGGGGGAGGAAAGAAGGCCGTTGGGTGAGGCGTGGAAATTGGCGCGGCGGGCGGGGGCGTGGTGCGGCAACCGCTCTCGAGGAGCAGAGGGCGGGCCGGGAGGCGTGGCGGCGTCGGCGCGGCCGAGGCGAGCAGCGGAAGAGGCGAGGCGGAGGAGAGGCGAGGAAAGGCGAGGAGAGGCGGCCACACCAATGCAGAGGCGTGGCCGCTAGTTCACGCTGAACACACGAGCACGAGATCGTGGGTGACTGAAGAAGGTTGGACTACAGCACGCGAGCCATAATGGAGAGAGTGAGCACAACGCACCTTGAGAAAGAAACGTGACGCCGAAGACGGCTCTCGTTCGCCACTGTAATTATTTCCTTAGGTTCACCAAGCACGAGGACGAATGAATTCTTAAATTGACCCATCCGAATACACCTCGGCGGGAAGACGCGCCTCCAGCGACGACAAAATAAATACTAAAAATAAACACAAGTTATTTAAGATTGAATCTCTTCTGCACACAAGTTACGTTGTCATGTTCAACTTGAGCCGGCCTCCTTAATCGTGCGCGCTGCACCTTCCCCTTGAGGGGGGGGGGTGTGGCCCCCGAATGAGAACAACCTCCCGTCCACCCCCCAACCCCCAGCGATCAAGGAGGTGGGGGCGGGAGGTCTTCCGCGGGGACGGTGCGGGGGAGTGCGGGGCGGCACATGTCGCCCCCTTGTCTCGATCTCCTTCCGCGTTCCCCCTCCCCCCGCGTCCTGGTTAAACTACGCCCCGGGTCGAAACGCTCGCGTCGCCGGGCGATGCGATAAATAACGAACATCCAAGGGGCCATTTGTCGGCATTCTTACCCCCCAATGGGTCCCGATATGGGCGATGGAACGAGTATACACGAAAGTCGGGGGCAGCGGAAAGGGCGCGCACACGCATCGCGGGCGCAATTTATTGCAACTACGATGACAAACATTAAACGAAATGAAATAGTGAAAAAAACCCTCTTTTAGAGAAATTTCCAAGAGTTTCTACTTTGATGCCATTTAATTATTGATGTTGAAACAGAATTTAGAAAAACACGGCTTAATCTATTCAAAAGAAACTTTTAATAAGCACGGGAATCTTTAACGAATCCGGTTTATTATTTTGACTGTCATCATGGAGGTTTCCCTATGCTTCTAGTACGATGGGATCACGGTGGTTACACTTGAATTTTTTAACTTTATTACTTTCTCTTGGTTTATCCTGCCAAACTCCAGGGTAATTTAAGCATAAATACAAATCTCCACTATTATAATACAGCCACTGCAAATGTGCTCTGAAGAAATTTTAAGCGTTTAAAATTCAATGACCGTTAAAAAGGAGACTGTAAGGGGTCCACTGAACGCATTCATGAAAGCTGTTTCGACCTAGATGATGCTGACTTTATAAATCACTAATGTAATCTAATATTTCCAGCCACGTCAAGATATCACTCATGATGTAAAAAAACTACATTTATTAGCATGCTGTCTTGATATTAACCACAGTTATTTTAAGAAAGATACAAGATAAATTATTATTGTTACATTTTATCGAATATTCCAGTTTAAAATGCTAAAAATGTATGCGACATCATTCCACAAAGTAATCTGTTTTTTCAGCATCTCAAGCTAGTTAAACGGGAACGTTCCACGATCTGCTACAATTGATTTAAGCAATTTTGAGCGAGATGCCACTTTCATAAAATTCAAGGAATTAGGTCTCTCTCTCTTGAGAAGGCAAAAAATCTTACTTTTCTAATGATACCGGCTTACTGCACTACTTTAATAGAAGCCGTTTTCCAAGGCATGTTTTAGGTTATACGTTCCGGAGAGACATCAAAAGAAACGAGAAAGTTCTGATGCAGAAGTTGCGCAAGAAATTTGTGTAGTTCGTATGCATTCTGAATTATAAAAAAAATAATTTGCTACTCAGTGTACTACGTTTTGTCAATCCCAAAAAAACCTTTGGTTTTGTAGGAATTCCCACCGTACGGCGTAATAAAGCAGTCTTGTTAAAGCTTTTGGTTGATGACTCAGCAGTGCAATCACTAAACGAACTGTTAAATTCACAATGGCGTAAGTCCAGATAACAGGAAGTTCACCCGGCGCTTCTATTGAACCATTATGTATATCGTCATTTTATCCTCGAAATGCATTTCTCGTAGCCGAATTAGTTCGGAGACTGAACTCCATGAAAACTCTATTAACGTGGAAAGTTAAAACTTACTGCTAATCGTAACGCAACTTATAACTCCATTGGAGTCCTCACTTTGACAATGACTAAGTAACACCACCATAATCCAGGCTTACTTTGAAATTTATGAACGGAATGTTTTTGCGTCAATAATATCACTGTATTTGCTTCATGCTTATATTTTAACACTGCTTATATTTTAACATAAAATTCGAATATGTTCTCTATTATGACTGGGGAAACTTCACGTTCAAACTACGATAGTCTTCATTAACCGAGTCGTGATTTAACGAAGTTCTTTATTGCCCCAAGTACATGGATCACTGCATTATTGAGCTAGATATATATGCACATTTTGATTTTTGGATGTATTATCATAATTTCTAAGGCTTAATTTATTTGATTGAACAATTAGTAGGAGGATAACACCCCTGCAGATATTTTGCCTTCTGAGATAATCACAGAAATCGGAGAAAAGAATTGAGAACGCATCTGGACAGCTGACATATTCTAAAGAGGAAAAGAGAAACATGCTCTTTAAAGAAATAATTTCTTCAAAGTGATTCTATAAATGTAAACATAATTAACAATACAGAAACACATGAAAAGAGCGTGTTTATTTAATGATTTACGAGCGACAGACGAACCGCATTATCCGAGTTTTCGATTATCTCATGTGCCTGTCCACATTAACTAGGATAATTTAGACCCATAATGTACGTACCTAAAAACCCAGGAAAATTTCGCATCAAGTTTCGGAAAGGCTAGCCGAAAATCTAACGATCAGTCAAGGTCACCGTGGTACTGAAGGAAGGCGGAAAATATGCCCCCGACCAGTTGCGAGAGGGGCAACCGAGGAGGTGGGGGAGGGGGGCAGATTATCCAATTCACCCCCTTTCAAGGTTTTCCTTAATCTTATTAATTTGACCAGCTTACGAGTTTCAACACAGAACAGCTACTACGAACTTACTTGCCTCTCGGATTCGACCTAGGTGAGCCCGATCACAGAACTTAGGCTGTGATTTAGGCTCGTCAGATTTCTCAACGGCCTAAAGCATTTGACCACAAGGTCCTCGTGAGGAGGAGGGAAAGCTAACCCACGAGCTTTGAACCCGCAGCATTGACTTGGCCGGAAGTTGAGCACACATAATGCTCGAGGGAAGAAATTAACCCACGCGAAGAAGCTCCAAGAGAGGAGACTCCTATTCTCAAACGAGCGGCCGGAAAAAACAGGAGGCAATATGTGATCATCAACTCGCAGAGTACGGCGTTTCAAATATAGTGAGCATGGAAAATTTTATGAACAATCCATGCATGAATCCAGAGTTTAAAACAAACATCTGAGCACAGGAAAGTCAAACTGACGAACAATTTTTCTATTTTTGGGACAGTACAGACACGAAAACACAACCCCTTTTCACCAAAAGAAAACAGAAACATATGAAAGACAGAAGTCACCAATGGACAAAATTTATTCCAAAACATGCAAACTAAAGAAGGAGTAGAAGAGAAGGCAAAGAGCAATACTGAAAGCAAATTTAAAAAAAAATAGACATTAGAAGAGTGCGACCGATACGCTAGCCTACGCACTCGGCGTCAAAGAGGAAGATTGATGCACGACGGCAGTCCCGCCACACGGATCGGAAACCATCAGGGGCGATAATCGCCACTGGTGATGCGGCATCAGCGCACACGGATCCCTCCACCCACTTCCCCTCACCAACCACGAGAGATGGTCACCGTGGGAAAGTCTCCTGGAGGTTTCACCGCAACAGAGTCAAAACAAATACTAAATGTCACCTTTTCCTTTGTATTGTTTAAAAATATACTGCTCTCATGGACGTCATGCCTTATCTATTGCATACAAATTTTTTGTACAAAATATACAGATTATTCCACAAATAAATTTTTAATTGAATCTTTTCATAAAATTAGGAGCTGACTGCAGTATAATTTCCAATGAATTTGCGCATTTTGACGTCAACTGTCGAAGTATATTAAAAAACTTTGACGAGCGGATGCCTACAATTTTACTGCCATTCAATTCCCTGGGAAAATTTCTTTATTGTAAATGTTTTTTCACGTAAATGTTACATGTGTATAACAGAAAAATACCAACTATTTTACCCATGCGTTACCCATAGCCGCATTTAAAAACATGCAATTTCAAGTTCAATTCGCTAAAAAAATAGCGCAGAATGGGGAATGTTTTTTCTCATTTCAAGGGCACGGTTTTTATAAAATGAGCCAGAATATAGATTTGATGAAATTCATTTAAACCATTTTTCAGAGGAGCCACCGTAAAGTACTTTGAGCGAGATATCACTTAAATAAAACTCGATGAATTTGGCCTCGATAAAAAAGATCTCATATTTAGCGTGGTAACAAAATATCAGCCACTTACCATTACACTTTTCGAGATATTTGCAAAAAAAAAGTCCTGCCATTTACCATGGGAAATTGGTATGCATTCCAGAGAGACTTCATTACAAAAATTAAGGATTTCTAACGCATAGACATCGTCATAAATTTAACAGTGCTTAGTTTGAATGCTTTCTCAACTATTTTGAAAAATAAACCATTAATTCATCGCAAAAAAACCTTCGGTTATAAAGACATTTTCAGCGTACCGCGTGAAAAAAATGAGTCGAGTTAAAACCTTGAAGGTACATACACGTATATTTAGCTAATTACTAAGAGTTTCAGTAATTTAAAGTTTATGCGTCATTAATAGTACAAAATTTACTTCATGCTTCTTATAGTTGTTTAAATTAAAAAAAAATTATCTGAATATGGTCTCTATGACTAGTGAAAAATCTCGCTCAAATTACCATACAGAGGGCCATCGGTAGCCACGCCGCCCACACCCCGCCAACCCTCGCGCCCCTCTCATAAGCAGCTTCGCCTCAAAAGGGCACCAGGGAGATCCCACCGCATTCCCCTCTTAAGCGCAGAATTTATAGACACCCCCTCTTCCATTATCCGCTGAAGTATAGCATCCAAGGGCCCGCCACAACCGTCCACCCCTAATGCCCGCTAATGCTGCAACACTCCTGTAGACACCCGTGTTTTCTTCGACTAAGACTTCATTGCGGGGTCCGGGCTCGGAAAAAGGCGCCCGGGGGCGGGATGGGGGATGCGTACGGAGAGGACGGCCACCTCACCCTCCTCCCGCGCCCCTCAACCCCCCGAGAGGATTAAAGGAGGACTGGTCATAATGCGCGGCCAAAGCCACGAGGATCCGCCTCTTGCCCTCGCAGACACTGGGGCGGAGGGGAGAGCGGTTCAGGTGCCGCTCACTCGGGTCCGCGCAAGGCGGCGGCACGGGAATTCTTTCGGCGAGAGCTTAATTTGCTTGTCAACGCCGGGATTACGGGCGCCGCCGCGCAAAAGCCCCCTCTCCCACCCCCGCCCCGCGAGGAGTGGACGTGACAGCAACACCGCCGGCAACCCATCAGGGAACCGCAAACCGGATCCTCGACAAAGCGGCGAGATTAATCTAGCGGGCACGACTGCTCATTTAATGGCCAACCTAACGAAATGAAGCCTCGGTCGCGGTGAAGGAGGAGATTTTTTACACTTCCACGCACGGGTATCCCGTGCGACCGAGAGATAGTGACGACAGTCAAGACAGCCAGAAATGCCATCTTTCACTTTTACCCCGAAAATCCTAAATATGGAAACCAAGTTAGGCCGGTGACGTAAGTATTGATCCTCCTCATGCTAAATGGGGTAAACGAAGGAAATCACATAGGAATCCACCCCCTCTCTGATTTTTCATCAGCATGGGTATCCCCAGATCGAAATGACCAGCATACATCAGGCAACAGTTATAAGTATTACCTTGCAAGTCACAGCATTAGCTTTAGAGCAGTCAATATGGTTTCCGAAAGAGCATCGACACCTGCCCAGAACCAATCCTTCACGACACTATAAAATCCAGCAAAACGAAATAAACACGGTTCTTATTCACATTCCACACACAAACTAATACCAAATAAAACAAAAGGTGTAATAAACGAAAAAGTATTGGATTTGGTACGCAACTTCTGACCTGATGGAAAACAAAACTAGGAATGAAAATTAATATTTAGATACCCTAAATCGTGATGTCCCGCGTCCTGCAAGGGCGTGAGTCAGGCCCTTAGTCCTTATTCACATAAACGATATTAACTACAGAAATAAGTTGTTCAATGATCATGCGGAATCACAAAATCAAGCTGGAAAACACCACAAACTCGTGAGACATTGATTTGATTTGGACAAGGTTAATTCTGGCTGCGATAAGTTAGAGGCTCGATCTATGCCTACAAAAATGGACAGTATATTTAACTTGTTAAGGAAAACACTTGGGGAGCGTGGTGGCCTAGTGGGTAGAGCGCTTAGCTACTGATCGAAGGGTCCCGGGTGAAGCGCCTTTGAACGCCCCCGAACAAAAATCCTCAAAGTGCGAGGTGGCCCAGGGAAAGGAACTGGCCTCCCTACCTTGAATGTGTGAAATACACACGCCTGTGGCTTAGTCCGGGTTGAGCTCTACCATCAACTATCCAAACCAACCTTCGGGTTGAATCACTGAGTGAGAGTGAAGGAAAACACATCGGAAATAAGTCAGAAAAGACCAGTTTTAAAAAAGTGTTTTTTATATATTTTTATTTTCTACTTTTTAATTTTCACACTTATATTAATTTAACAATCATTGAAATTTTCTTTAGCTTTTTTAAATTCCGTTACTACTCCTGTCTTAGTGATCGTAATCTTTGCATTTCTGCTAATGCTTCGTTGTTGCAAGGTTTTCTCTATGTACTTCAATCGAAAATATTTAATTAAATTAAAACTGACGACGTTAAAAATTCGACAAAATTTGCCAAGATTCTGTCATCAAAATTAAACATGTATGCAAAATTTGGGAAAGATTGAACAACGGGAAGGGGTTCAAAAATTGGGTAATAGATATGCGATTAAACTCACGAAGCAAGTTGAAATAAGATCAGTAAAAATGGAACTAATGAATGCCAAATCGTAACCAAACGTTATCACGCGAATTTTCTGGAGTGCGTCGAGGCATCGCAACAGAAAGGATGGCTCACAGGACCTTTGAGCAATGTAGGTAATTACTTTTCAGGCTAGGTAGTAGGTCAGTAAATAAAACAAACCTTCTTAAGCGCAACTCTGATTTTACCCTTGGAGGTCAATATTACAGCGTTATTCACCAAAAGGAAATAAATTTTGGGGAAGTAGAAATTTCGACATGCAACTAAATTAACGAGAACAAATTCAGAATTAGTATGTATTAATGAACACAATTTTACTCCAGAGAAAGAGAAAGTTGACTGTTTTCCTACCTCCAAGGAACACCCACAAAAAACACACTGAAACAAAGAGTAGACCGAACCGACTCACATTAAGCCAAATCCTAAGTGAATTTAGTAGTAGTAGTACTAGAAACAATTACCCGGCTCAGCGCTTAAAACAAAAAGGCTAATTCGTTCTGCTTCAAGTAACTTCAAGAAAAAAATATTTGGCGAATTATCAGATGAAAACTCGAAACTATTTTGGTCCAACGCAGGGAACTGCAGAGTTAATTTTCAACCACAGGATCATAGACAGACAAATATTGCGAGATAAAGCGTGCACACAAACAACAACACACTTTTACGCAAGCAACACCGAAGAGAGAAGGCGCGAGCCTAGGGGGTAAACTGTGTGCCAGCCTCCTTTACCTTCGCTACATGCAATCATACATCAACAGTTGTGAGGACAAATGAAAATCGCTTCAAAATTGAAAAAAGAATAATAACACCCATTACTACCAGAATCTGCATAGAAGGCGCTCGAAATGCTCGACATCTACAAAATCACGGCACGTAAAATGGTGATGCGATGCGCGGGGGGTGGCAGGGGGGAGGGGTGAAAGAGGGTGGCGGGGGCGCTTTCACGCCAGGTTACAGCCCTCCCCTCGAGAGCCCACACTCCCCCACGAACCCAACCGACCACGTCGGAAGAAGGCAATCACTTAAGCCCCCCACCGCGATCCAAATGATATTTGACTCGCTGCTCACCTCGGAAACACGATGCTTTGATCCGCACGGGAAACATAAACTACCGCAATAACTCGGGAATCACTCAAAAGAGTAAAGACTCAAACAGATGGGAGAAAGGAGCAGAGCCAAGAGAGATTCCGCCGAGTCCCTCGATGCAGGCCGGAGGGCGGCGCGCCAAAGCGGCTCGGTCGAGTAGCAGAAATGTGCTCCCCTCCCGCCCCTCGCCCGCGCCTTCCACTCCTTCCCTATCCACTGCGATGGCGATGGGGAAATTGTTTTGCACAATGCATATGGCAAATGATCACGGCATCTCGGTAGAAGGGAAAATGCTACAAATGTATCATCAAGCTCCAACAAAGGATGTGAGGTTTGCTGACAACAAGAAAAGCATTACATTGCCCCACTAACGCGCAGGTAAGTAATCACTATACATAAAGTGTGTGTGAAATAAATCCGACAGAAATACATCATACGATATCTGGATTAAATGATTACATCACCTTTTATTGCACGTACGGGATATGATTTTTATACGTGGAAAAACAACTCGGAAGCACAAATATTTTGCAATGGGAGAAACAAACACTAGTTCACACCTTGCTCAATTCAGGGCAATAATCTTTATGACAATCAACAACGCAAGAGCAGAAAATAGAGGAGATTAATGTACTGGGCTAGAGGTAATGCCTCCTCCATCGCTTCCCCCTACAGCCACTAAGCATAATAAATGTTTATACCTCTCACTAAACTATAGCCTATAAAATTCAAATGTAATATCAATAGGCTCTGAGGTAAAAATGTTTACGGAAACCATAATGACAAATATGATGATTATGTTCTTCTACTTGAATCGAACGGAAACCAAAGAAACCATCATACACAGAAACATACAGGTACCAGGTTTTTATATGCTCCAAACAACAGAAAAACAATTCAAAATACTCTGAAACTCAGTAGAAAAACAGTTATTACCACCTGAAGTCTTTCCATAAAATCTTCTCAATTCCTCGCGTGCATCTAGTTTTTCATTCACAAATTTGGCCGCCAATTTCAGCATAAAATTAAATGATTCTTAAATTACCTAAGAAGTTCATACAAAGTTCGAGTCCTTTTCACGAGCAAGTACTTCGACCAGAGGACGGCTCCTGCAATGAAGTCGAAACTGTCACCGACTGAAGCGAACTACGCGGCTGGGAACCGGAATGTGGAGATAGTGATATACTTTACATCGCTATGAAAGACTACGCATGAAATACACCTCATTTTTACAGCCACAAGCTTAGAAACGATAGTTGAAATGCATCGATCACAAATACTTCAACTTAAGTGCCGACGCTGACAATTACAACTCATGACGTTACTATGTAACGGGTACATGCACCCGGAGAAATGAGAGCCATATTCAATTATATTTGAAAGCGAAATCAAGTCTTTATTTTCTACGAACAACAAGAGAAACTCATGTGAATATGGAAACGGTCGAAGCGCCCCCATCCCCAACCGTCACAGGTGCGCTCCACCGATGAAAGCACGAGCCCTTCCTTGGACAGTCCACGCGTCAACTTACCCTCGCCGTTGGGTCATCCGCTAACCCTTCCTTTCAAACAACATTACAAATGGCCGATATAATCTCAAGGATAGGGTTGGTATGGTGGCTAGAGAATTGGCTTCCCATCCCGAAGGATCCGGATTTGAAGAGGCGAAGATTATTTATCGGAATCCCGATACCTACTTATGTGAATTGTGGAGAGCACTTCAAAGAGTAATACCTGGTCACATGGGAATTTTTCGTGACAAATATGATCCCCTTGGCGCTTTCCGATGAGATTAGGTTAATGCCCGATTCGGGTTTCTCTCCACTCTTTGTCAATGATACAAATAATCCTTTTCTTGCCAACCTATCCACCAATCAGTGGCGAAAATTACCACAGCTATCGGCCACTTCCAAACCCCCTCCCTCTTCAAAAATGTTCTGGCTTCCATCGACCGATCCCGAATCCCCGTAAACTTCCTCCCTATCCCTTCCTCCCCTAACATTCTCCCCACCACTGCAGACTTCATTAGACTCTCACCTATCAACGCTATAACATTTCTTTCATAAATTTCATCAGCAACTGCCTTTCCTCCAAAACCAACACCTCTTTTTTGCATTCCTCTGCACCCAGCTTCCCTCCTCCATAATCAACCAAACACACATAACATCATCAGCTGTCAGGAATCCGGAGATTGGTTTTCTGTAGCTCTACAATCCACCCTCCAATCCATCATTCCTAAATTAGCCTTCATTTTGGCGTCCTTAATAATTTGCCTGATATATTCCATTCTTGGACTTCCTCTTTGATTCTTGCCGTTCATTTCTTCTTTCATTTTTTCTTTCAAGAGGATGTTGTGTCGCAAAATATGCCCAGTAAGTCTTTCCTTCTTCAGAGAGTTTACATTATGCATCATTTCCCTTACTCTTCAAGGAGTTCTTCATTAGCGATTCACTCCGTCCGTTTGGTCATCTTTCATCACAAAATCCTTTGATGTACGCCCATTCCATTTCATCAAACACCAAGTTTCGAAACCATTCACCGCTAATATAGGTACATATCCTATTCTGAGAGAGTGTTTTCTCTACGTTTTTTATACCAGTCACTTCCATTACTTCCCTCTTCCATGAAAGCGCTTTGCTTCCTCTACCCTATGGCCAATCCGTTGAATTCTGTTTCATTCAAATGATGCCTTATAAGTAACTTTCTCTACATACTCTAATTGATGCTTGCCTACCTGAACGTTAAGACTAGTCTTTTAACCTCAAGGGAATCTCATTGCTTAGTCTTTTCCCTGTCCTATTTTCAACCCATACATCTTACACTATTTTTGCAACGTATTAAGCACCCAATATCATCACCTGGATGACTATCTACATAATGTGTGGTCAGTCACACAACTTACTGGCAAAAATAGATTTCCACACACTTTCAATATTGCTATAATAGAATCGAGCAGTCGCCAAATAGAACACAAAAAAATCGCCAAATTCCGTTCTGAACGCATGTCATGGGCAAAGTATACACACAATATACACAATACTTTCCAGTTAATAGTTCCCAGCTAACAGTTTTCAGTTCTTCGCGTTTTTACTAGTCTCCGTTACCATAGATTATATTAGATTGTTTGTAGAGGGGTCCTTCGACAGGAGCCCGAGCACTTGGAACTTCTTGGTCCATTGTGCCAACCCTTTGCCTGTCTGACACATGCAGACAGGGGACAAGAGCGCCACGGTGAAGTATGGTCAACCATCCGACCTACTTCCGGGCCCAAAATTGCTTAACTTCGGTGATATTACGGGAACCGGTGTGTCAATGTGGCTGGGCTCTTGTCCCTTGCCCCTCCGTTACCGTAAGTCCAATGCCAATGAAATGTGAAACCAATTTTACCAATGGGATATGAAGATAAAATATGTTAGCTTATTTGCCTCACTGATATACTAAGTGCGGAAATAATTGAGAACAGTGAGCCAAGCAAATATTACTTATTAATATTGCAAATATAAAAATGATAGGCAGGGTCGATTTACATCAGCAAAGCCGAGACATTTTAATGGTAATTCGCTAAAGCCACGATAGAAAATAAGAAAAAAATATGATAAAAACAGGTTCATCAACAAAGGTAACTAAATCAGAAACGGCAATACTAAGAAGCCGAAATACTTCCTCATACGTATCATTATGAAAATCCCAAAACCAATATGGCTGAATCTCACATTCCAAAAGAAAATTGCATATTAAAAAAATTCCTTTTCACTTAGACATTTATGGCGTACTGGTTCATTAAAACTTCACGGGCATTCACCAGCAATCCTTTCTAATGTCATTTACTCGATACCTCAGAACGAAATGCAACGATTCATTCGAACCAACTAAACGCTCAACGTGAGCGGAGTTGGCCGGTATTCCCATTTGGGTACACATGCGAAAGTAATATCAGAAGGGAGACATCAAAAGCCGTGAACGAGACATGCGTTTTACAGGCCGGAGAGATTCTTGGCGGCGAGTGCGCTGCGCGAGTGGAGTGTTTCTCGAACGGTTGAGATGGAAAAATCCTCGAGGAGGAGGATTTGAAGAGGGTGGCTGCTGAGGTCGACGGAAGGAAATAAGGAGAGGGGGAGGGAGAAGGGGGAGGGGAGAGGAGGGCTGGCAAATGGCTCAGCCGAGTGTTAAAAACTTCGTGATCCGCTATCCGAATAAATTATATCCCGAAATTAAAAAAGGAAACGAGGGAAGCAAAAGGGGCCGAGGGAATCCTCCTTCAATTCAATCATGGGGAGGGATGATCACGCGGGTGGAAATTTTAAACGCGGGCAAAAGACTTCGCCCTCCCCTTTCCCCGCCCGGCCATTCCCCTCCGCGACCCTCCCCCCCTCCCTCCACTTCTCCAGACGAGAAAATTCCACCTTCCGAGGAGAGACAAAAGAGGGAGGGAGAGCGAGCGATCGCCCGCCCCCCCCCCCGCCCTCCACCGCCCACCCACCCTTCCCTCCCCCTCGCCGGTAGTGCAAAGGTACTCTTCCGACCTCCCTGGGATACAGACACTAATCCAAGAGCGAGCACACGTCAACGGACTGGCACTCACACACATGCTTGGGCTAAAGTGAGCGGGATAACATACCACATAAATTTCAATGAATTCGGCATCATTACAGCGATAAAGATCGCATCTTTCTTATGATACCAAAGTAACAGCCACTTACAACGCCACTTTTCGAGGTACGTATTTGCCATGGAAAATGAAAAAAATGGAAACAGTTTTCCACGGAATTCAGTACGGCTGTGCGCTCCAGAAACAATATTTTTAAAATTGAAAAAGTTCTGACGCACAGATCGCGTTAGAAATGCGTGTAGTTTTCATGTACTATACATTATTTCAAAAATACATTTATTACAAACCGCGACACTTTTTATCAAATGGCAAAAAAACCTTCGGCTGTAAAGGCGTAAAAATGAGTATTGGTATTTCAAGCCTTAAATATGGATATTTATCCTAGTAACTGAAGAGTTTATTCATAACAAACAATGTTTTTTCATTGCCAACATGGCATTTAACTCATACGTATTACAAATTCTTATACACATTTTAAAATAACATTAAAATATAGGTTCAAATATGATTAAAGAAAGTCTGCTCCAACTAACTTAAACACACATCCAACATTTGTATACGTATGTTCGAACGAATATCAGTTGCAAGAAAAAACTATGCATGTAGTACGTGTACAAAATGTATACAAACGCACACTACATAGGATGTGCCCTATGCACATACGTATGCGTGCATGTACTATCCTTAGGAGGGAAGTGGCAGAGGAGAGAGTGGGGTCGGGGGAAGGGGCAGAGGGGGGGACGGGTGCTCGACGACCGGCTAGAGGAAAGATCCAGGCGGGAAAGTAGGGGGAGGGGAGGACAAGAAGACTTGAGGGCCGGGATGAAAAAAAGCAGAGAAAGATGGAGCGGCCGTATTCATAAGAAGCTGAATGGATTGACGTTTGATCCTTAACCCTGTTTAAACGGGCGGCCGAATGTTTGACTTTGAGAGCTCAAGTGGCATATGCAAAACAGAGTGGGTCGGAAGCTAGGGAGCCAGGGTGGCAGTACCGGGAGGGGGGGAAGGCTGGAAGGGGGGCCAGGGTGCGTTTCTTTGCCCCGTCAAAAGAAAATTTCAAAGGACCGGGAGTCGTGTTGATCTTCTTCCATTTGAGCGGGCCGCGCGAGAGGGGTGAAGGGGCGGGCGAGGGAGGGGGGACGGGCGGGCTGAGGCCGTGGAGGCAGGCGGGGGCAGGAGGAGTGCCCCCGCTGACTCTCCGCCACCGCCCTCCGCCTCCTGTCGCCGCCCCCACACTGAATTAATCAAGGCGCTTCTGGAGACGGGTGAAGAAGCGATGAATTTTCATAACCGCCATGATAATTTTTCCCTCCCGTAGAGTGCGAGGAGGGCGGCGGACGGAGCCTGGCTCGCCGCGGATGGGACGACCGCCTTCGCCCTCCCCTGGCCCCGGCAGAAGGGGGAGGGGGAGAGAGATTCAAATTGAAACCTTTTCCAGGCGGCCCCTCTTCCTTCCGCGCGCGCGGGCCGCCGGCAAAGGCCTCTCTCCTCGGGAGCCACAGACACACAGGAGGGAGACAGCGGCCTCCGCCTGCTCCTCACTCCGATTCCTGTCCCGCACACCGACCGCCCCCGCCTCCCCCCCGAGACCGGGAATGCGAAATGGCCGAGCGGGTGGCCCGGAGAGGAGGAGGAGGGTGGCCGGTGAGTGGGGGTGGAGAGGAGCTGCTGACATTTGCATGTTTCTTTAATGAATTCTCGGGATTCTTACGCGAGAGATGCCTTCCACGTCAGCCGTGAGGGGCTCCACCTCCCACGCATCTGCTTTCAAACCGAGTGCAACACAATTAAAATATTTTCCAGCTTGGATTTTTCGTCCCTTTTCGCGTCACTGCTCGTATTTTTAGCGCCACGACGGGAGAACGTGAGAAGCCAAATAGAAAAGGGTACGGTTGAGCTGTCTGGCGGTTCGGGGGAGGGGTGTGGAGGAAAGAGGACAGGGTGGATGGAAGGCTCTCCAGCGAAAGAAAATTTACCCACGATGCACATCACCGGCAATGAAGACGGAAAAAAAGTGTTTCATTCAAACGTGCGCTTCGGTTGCAGTTTGCTCGGGGGAACTGAGACGCGGGTCGTGGCGTTAATGGATGAAGAGAGAGAAAGAATTAAACTCCAAGGGAGTTATGAATATCTAAGGGACAAAAGCGATCTAGCTCGTGCGGTTGAATAACGAGAAAAGAAAGAGGCCCTCGCAAAAGACTTAATAAAATAACGCGGATCTCGGAATGCAAAGAGTGCTACCACGTGTGGCCGCATACGAATCCAAACGAATTAGAAACCAAGAATAAGACCGAACGAGGAATAAAAAACGCGCAGGGATGAGACTGGATTTGCAAAATGTAAAAGGCAAGAGTGGCCGAATTCATTAGGTCGAATAAGGAGTAACTATGGTAAAACGGCAGATTCACCTATAAAAATCAGCCGTAAATTCATACGTAACCAAGCAGTATTTCCTACAAAATTATTCCATTTTTTTCTCCCATGAACTCTTGGGTGTTTACTATAGAGCCCGCAGTCTGATTTTATAATTGAAAGTCACACCAAGGAACCACGTTAAAAATTAATTAAGTTGATTTTTTCCATTACCCTCTATTTAAATCTATTGCCCTGAAGAGGTTACTAGTATTGGTATTCCTAACAAACTTTTGGGTTCATCTAGCAATACAATGAATAATAATGGATAAGTGTACTTATAATGCTCGACGTCACACTTTCACATGGATAACGAACACAATGACAAATATCTAGCGAAAAAATCCATGTAGGAAATTATTTGTCTCGGTTGAGATCTATAACGAGAAGTGCACGACGAGAGATTTATAAAAATAACGAAAACAATTTGGTCCATATAACAAACATAACAATAAACCTGAATAAATCATTGTGTTATCCCCTTACAGCCATATCTATAAATATATTCAATACGAGCCAAAGCTTTACATTACATGTGGACTATTGAAAATGCAAGAGGGGAAGCATTGCAGATCATTGCCGTTTTGAAATTGAAGCTTTCAATTACTTGAAACGGTAAAGCCAAATATTTTTATAGCTTCGTACACTACAAGGCTCTGGGGCTACTATACACTGATACTAACATCCATTGTTCTATGCTGCTGAAAGTGGGTTTACGGAGTTTCCTTCGACGTAAGCATTAAACTCGCGCATTCTGCATATCCCAGTACACTAATAATTGTATAACGACAGACAGAAATCTTTTTCAGACAGTTTTCTCATAATCACATGCTTCCGTTCACTCATAGAAATTTTCAACGGATTAAGTAGCATTTCTCGAATTCTAATCATATTTTATTTTGAAATTGCATCACACAGCAATGATACTTAACCAATGAAAAACAACATCAACTATCGTATATACACACGCATAAAGCGCGAGATTTTACATTGACAATTAGGAGGTCGACGCCACTGAAAGAATCATTTATAAGCGTAAAACTAGCTACACTGCAACGTGTGTTGCGGTTTCCGCCTGCTGAGCACCTGAGGAATAACGCAAAGAAACCCTGTCAAATTAAGACTAATGTTAGAACCTCTCAGTGGCACTGAGCTTCCTTTGCCGCCCCCCTGGATTAGTTTTCCGCCGGAGAAATAGCAACCAAACGGAAAAAAGGGCTCTCGCGCCCCTACGAGGGGAGATACCGGGATTTCGTAAGAGGGGGAGGGTTCTGCTCCTTTTCGAGGTGCTGGGCCGCTGCGGCTGTGGGGGCGGGATGGTCCATTGGCAAGGAGAGGGGGGCAGCTGAGCAAAGGCTGGAGGGTGAGGGTGCGGCCCGCGACGGCGCATGCCTTGCACGGCCCAGGGAAAGGGGACGGGCGCTCACGCTCGACTGCGGCGCCCGGGTCTCGAGCCGCCGTCCCCCCGGCCGCGACGCCCCGCTCACTTGGAAGGCGGAAAAGAGGAGCATCCCCTGGGGGGATGGGGGAAGGGGGGCGGCGTGAGGTCAGGCGAGCCGCCGCCGAGACCCTCTGTCGTCCACTCTGTGTCGTCTTGAGGGAGGGACTAGCAGCGCATTCAGTCAGGGTGATCTCGGCCAATTCCCTGAGTCATTCCGGTATATTAATTCCCGAAATAATTCAGGGGTATGAAATTATGCGAGATTACGGGAAAACTTCCTTCGGTCGAGAATAAGTATAGCATAAGCAGTAAACTGCACTCGTTTTTTTCGTAATGCGTGCAACTTGAATTCCGTTGCAATAATATTTTTTCTAATGTCATTACTTTTTATCAAAATACATCGTCCTAACGAAAGAAGTTTCAACCAAGTAAGCCACAGATCATCCGATTACGAGATGACGGGCGAATTTCACCCCTTTGCCGTTAGGGACGTGCCAGGTGGGGGCAACCCCGCCGGAGCGACGGCGGCACCCCCGCCCTCGACCTCCGAACGCTCCATCCACTCGGCGACCTCGACTTTAGGTATTCTGCCGACCCTTGTGGGGAGTTTGTCCATGGCCACTCCGCTCTCTCTCACACACATCTTGAAAACCTCATCCCCAACCCCTAATTTACGCCTGCGCGACCCTCCCCTTCCCCACGTCCTCAAACCCCCCCTCCCACTCTCCCCAGAATCCCACCGGATCTCACTGACCTTTTGCCATTTTTACATCGCCTTCTAATACCGGCTGCATTCCGATAAGAGGGATTCATGTTCGGCCCGGCCCACCATGATCAGTCAGCCCGAGTCCCGTATGAACGTTTACATGCATCTCCCCACGCAACCGCCTTTCTCCCAACTGAAACGTAATTCGTATCTTTCATGTCACCTTCGCCTCATTCTCGCCTTGTTTATATTTTGAATATTTCTGTTTTGTTTTTACTACTATTGTTGTTTTTAATTTATTCTGTTTATTGAACCCAATGTAAAAGCCTTAGTTGCGGCTTTTGGAGTTTTGATAAGTAAATAAATAATAAGAAGTAACATAACAACGTTATGTATGAATTTGAAAGGAAAACATATTATCAGATGCAAGCATTACATGGTGTATTATTTATGTCTAACGGCTGTATCGTAGCAGCCGCATCCATTATCCTAGCCTAACAAGACCCAGATTTGGCCCGCCCCCGCCCTTCTCGCAACTTTGGAAGAACGGATTTCGGCCCGCGTTCCAACACTGCCTCCCGTGCAACCTTCTCCTTGAGTATTCATACCACCTTCCAACATCCTCCAGAAACTTGATTTCTTAGCCTAATATGCCGGGCAGTTCAATTATTGTCCTCCTTTCTGTCCATCGCATTTTCTCCATTCTCCACCTAGAGTTAAACGTTTTCCACTAAAGACTCAGATAGGAAAGATCCTCCTCCGAAACCAATATAGAAGATCACTCCAATTTTATTCTCCTGTGATGCACTAGTGAAATAAACGAGCACTTCTGACCGACAATTTCTCAGCAACCCGCCAAACAATCATCGAAATGAAAGGCTAAGGCTCCTCAAAGAGGGACTTTAAGACATACAATACACTAAAAATCACTGAAACACCACCAAACTGAGGCCCAAAATGCGGTCGCCCGAATTCCCTCGTGCAAAATGCACAGCATAAATACCGACGAGGTGGGATTTCAGAGCCCAAGCCCTCGCCGCATGGAATGGGATAACGTGAAACAGGACATTGCCGAATCCGTCATTCATGCGCTGTCGATGGCTTGAAAGAATCCCAGAATTCATCATGAGGAGCGAGAGAAAATTGGATTATTGTAGATAATACGCCGTATTCAAGAAAGCTTACAAACTTATTGAAGATTTGTAACGGAAAATAATATCGTTTATCCTTTAATGGATGGCAAATGAATTACGCAAGAGAAATCGATAAAAATGCATCACCTCATTGTAAAATCAATTAGGTATCCCGATTTGTATTTATGAAACAATACATTCAGCTAAAACATACATGAAAGTCAATTAATCATTTAGGACTACTTTTGCAAAAACTGCCACCATAACGGTAATTGGCTCATTGGTTTTGTACAAAATTTCCTAGATTTTCTGTTTTTAAGGCGAAAAAAATGTTAATTGGCGCAGGCATTTAAGCTCTAAAAAATCTTCGAGTAATACGCAATTCTTTTAAATGGAGACAGGTACAAACACTTTCGGATAATGCACAAGAATCAGAATTTTCTAACCCCACCGGGCCACCGCCTGTGTAAGTGTCCTGTTTGCATTTAAATTATTTTCTAGAGCAAATTTAACGATTTGCCGCGACTTCAACGGATTGGCTTAAAAAAAAACTCAACGCCACGGCAGGACCACGCGTCGAACCCCAAAATCAAAATTGGGCCCAAATTCCCACCCTTCAAGTCACTGCATCCCCCCAACGACGGCTTTCATACCGGAGGGTCGCCTTTGATCGCACGAAATCCACGGACGCCTTCGCTTGGTCAGAGCCACCCAACGATCACAGAATTTCGAACTTTCAGGCAGGCTGTTAAAGTGGATGAGACGCAGGACGACACCACCAAAAAAAAGCCGAGACGGTGTCACTTGCTCCGTGTCCACGGGGGGCCGCGCCCTTCAAAGCACGAGCGTGCAACATTCGTGTCAATCGGCTGCTGCCAGTGGGCAAAGAGCAGGGGCCGGTAAAGTTACGGTGACTGAAGCGAATTCAATTGGATGGACGAGGGGGGCAGCAAAGAGACGACTCCGCCGAGGGGATACACTCGCGATGAAAACGTGAAGATGAGTAAATAAATACACACGTATCAAACGCAAGAAGGAAAAGGCTATTTCAGTTTCGGAAGCCTCGAATGGTGACAGTATGCAACGTAATTCTATCGTATAATTGACATTATTTATTTATTTTTATAATGTTAAGTAGCCTCCCTGTTTAGTATGCGGGTTATGGAGGGTTGTTGATGGGATTGAGGAAGGCACTGTAGGGCGGAGGAAAGCGGGGAGAGGCGAGAGCAAAAGGCTGTGTAGAAGAGAAGGCTCGGAGAGATAATTAGATTTATGGTTGATTACGATTTGACGCTACATGTGCAGCTATTAAAATATTTAAAAGAAATTGGTAAATAGTTTTAAACATAACAACTTTATTCTGTATTCAAAGCTAGTTATTACGGTAGGAGCAACAATCTTTTAGAATGCATGTGGTAAATAAAATGGAACCATTCACGAGTGAATGAATCTCTAGAAATAAAAAAAAATCACAAATAAAAAAAAGAGATAAAGGGCATGAAGGCCCTCAAACTTGACTCATAATACTCGTCACAGCACGTTTCCATGATCTTTCTATACGGGAGTTGGAGGCTATTAGTCAGCCACCAAGACATTCATTACCTGATTATTATTCAGGATAATTATTAGGCGTTTATATTATAATTTCAAGTATATTTTTCATTAATGGCTCACAAAATTCACTAAGACAGAATGGGGGAAATTTTGTCGGGATTTCAGTCTTCCCTTAACTCAAGCTATAAAATAATTTTATCTTGTCTCCGACAACAATTAATAAACCAGGTGAAGTTTGTTCAAGCCATGAGTATCACGATGCAAAATGAATGAGGGCGGTAACGACGAAGGTGGCAGAGAAATGGCTTTTCAGGTATAATAGGTATTTACAAAAAGGAGAATAGTGGCAGCTATAGCATGATATTACTATATTTACATATAATAAATATTTCTCCTCTTGAGCTTAGTGAAGGATTGCAATATATCCGTAATTGAATGCCTTCCGAAAAAAACTCGAAAGCGAAGCGCTTATTGAAAGACCTCATAATCTCATAAATTTGTTTGTCCGGGCCCGCTTTAATGGATTACAGCAGGAGGAAATACGGGAAAAGATATTAAACCAACCTATCGCCGGCGGAATAATGCCACGTCACTACCTGATACCCTTTCCGTTTTGATTCTCTTCAAGGAAGAATATTAGGAAACCGTGAAATAGCGAACTTCTCGGGGGCTATGCTGGGTGAACCTGGGCGCAGTTCGCATGCACTCCCATCACCGAGTCGCGCAAGAAGGCGATAATCGCTCACGCTGTCGCCGCCCGCCTAAACAGCACCCTCTCACGTCTGAGCCGAGCGAGGGTGGGGGCGCCTGGGGTGTAGAGCCGCCCGGCGGCGTCACGTAATCGGATGAAGGGGTGCGCTCCTAACCGTCTCCCCCCTCGTCCACTCCCACCGCCGCAGAAATCAAGCGAGACCCGAGTCGAGAGGGTCCCGCGGGTGGCGGCCGACCAAAAAACCATGCGGCCACTCTCCTTTGACACGTACCCCCCCCATCTACCCGCCGGGGGCGAACGTGCAAAGGAAGGAAGGAACGGTGACGAGGGGAGAGCCGAAATCTGGGCGGGGGTGGCGGGGCGGAAATACAGGAATAATTAGGGGCGGGAGAGGGTGTGCATCGAGGGGGGGGTCCGTGTGGTAGTGGTCAGCAGAGCGGACACGGGGGGCGGACAACACCCGCCCGCCCCCGCATGGGTCGTGTCCAGGAGACCCAGGCTCTCTCCCCCCCCGGGGGGGGGGGAATGGGGGAAGAAAAAAAGCGGCCTCTCCCGGAATTAATTTGTGGCGGTCGAGAGCGCTGCTATTAGCAGGCCGGACGTGTCGGGTCGACTACGCACCGCACCGCTCACCGCCGGACTACACGGCCCGCCCGTGTCAGCTGACACTCGACGCGCACACGCGGCGCGGGGCCGAGAGCAGCAGCAGTGGACCGGGCGCCCCGGGGGTCTGAGGAGGTCGGAGGCGGGGCGGGGGCGCGGCGCCCCCGAATCATGCTGCGAAGACCCCTCTGTCGGGAGGGACGGGGTCGATTCTGACTCGGGACGAGCGACGGGAATGGCGGTGAAGAAAGGCAGGTCACCAGGGGGGATCGACGGGAGTGCCCATAAGTATTGCGCCTCCAAAGAAGAGAGATTCACACGCGGGACGAGCGGAAGTGAGACAATATTCCGGGGCACTGGACGACGATAGAAAAAGTTCTCAAACGACCAGATTTAAACCACTTTTGCCTCTTACGAAAGCAATTCTTTCCCACAGATGACAAGATAAATTAAAACGTTTTCAAACGACCATATTTAAACCTCTTTTATCTCTCTCTACAGCATTACTTTCCCACAAATGACAAGATGAATTACTAATTGCACCTTGACCCGAATAATAGGTTATCCATATATTTCAAACACAGACAAATAACTAGAGTAGTCTCGCCCAGCTAAAAAGTGAGCCGTGGTGATCAGCTTCAGGTAACACGAGTGTTTCATATTTTTGTGACACAAGAATATTCTTTAGGCGCAAGTAAACTAAAAGAAAGTAGAAGATGGATGACTGCAGGTATAATAATGTACACTACTAAATATCACTGAGTTTTTATCAGACTTATCACTTACAGTTTTCAAATAGGTATATTATATAAGTAGCATTTACCAAAGAGTATTATTATTTGTTAGATATCATTTATACATATTTGAAGTAAATTCATTGAAGATTTCATTTAAATATATAATATCTACCAATAGACGGAAATATTTCAATGTAAATTTATAATAGTAATAGACGGAATGCATATAATGCGAGTTTTAAGTGTAAAACATCAAGTTTTCCATACAAGGCTTGCGAATTTATTTAAAACTTTCCACAGAATTATGGAAAACTTTTCATAGAGCAGCACATAGTTGGGTATGAGAAAAAAATACTTTTGCAATAGTTCCCTTTTTGACTCGAGGAATCAAATGTGCGTCCCAGTAAAAAGATTCTTAGAACTCGGATATTAGTGAAATTTTAACGATTTTATACAAGAACGCAGATCGTAAGATTTAAGATTCGAGACGAATATTTTCATCATAAATCACATTAATTTGATATCAGCTTATACATGATAATCTGCGCTACTTGGTCTTGGTCAAATCATGCTGAGCGGGCAGATGAATTCATTCCACGATTAGGACATAGCGAGGATAAAACTATACAGCCTTTATTGCTCTCGAAAGACATTCTACATGCCACAGAGAGAGACTCAAGCTCCTTGCTTCTCGCGAAGTTCATCATTTACCTCTCGATGAGTAGCAAGCAGACATGGCTCGCATGAAAAGCGCCTCGCACGTCCAGTCGTCCATGCTGAGCACTGCTTTTGACTTCAAAACCGTTCTCGAGGGATCGAAATTCCCAAAAGAGCGTCGAAGTGACTTCTTTGCGCGGGGGCGACCGAGCGAGGAAGCAAATTCCATCACTCGGGCTCCACGGGGTGAGAGCGAGCGGTGGGTTGGAAAAAAGTGGGGTGTTCGGTGGAGAGTGGGGGTTGGGGGCGCGTCACCCACCCACCCCCACTCCACAGCGAGCGGGGATCGAGAAGGGGGGGCCTACCTCGGCCGCCCCCCCACGGAGAGGGTGGGGCGAGTTTTTCAGCTTCAAACAGCTCGCCACTTTCGGTGGCTGGGAATTTAATTAGCACGGTGACGCTGGGGGTGTCGTGTGCGCCGATATTAACATCGACAATCCCGCCCCGCCCGCCTCGCCATGGATCCCCCCCCCCCCCCCCTACACCCCCTTCACCACCCACGCCAGAGAGTGACGAGGCCGGCCCGAGAGTGCGGCCCTTGCTTCGCCGCCGCTCCCTCATCCTCCAGAATATCCTGTCGCTAAATTACCAATCATTTCATCGGCATGGAAAGGCCTGGCAAATTTTTAAAAATAAAACCCTAAGGCAGTCGATCCAAGTCAGGGCACATTTGCCATTGTAAAATAATAATAGTAATCGCCGTATAGGGCCGGCATTCGCCCGCCTCCTACTTTTGAAACGCGTTTAGAATATTTAATACAGAATTAGTAGATAGCAACAATTAGAGCTATTTTTTCAAATCCCTATAAGTAAGAAAATAATAAAGAGAAGGCAACCGGCTAGTTGAGATCATCCGTCCTAAACGGAATAGATGCGCAACTTTTTAATGGGTTCGGAGCACAGACAACGAGGGAGGAGGAATTAAGTCACCGTGTAAGCGTGTGCCCATCCGTCGTCGAATTACGCCTAGGGGTCCACAGTTTAACACCCCTATTTAATCCACGGAGCATGGTGACAGCACGCCGACAAGTGCTGTCGTCGTGGATCGATTTGATATACACACCCCTACCGGTTTTGACTGGGGTTAGTCAAGATGAATGAGCAGCCTTAACACTGCATGCAATGCAAGACAAATAAATCCAAAATGCTAGTAAGAAACCACCCAAAGAGGACATTCCGATACTGAAGTCAGAATGAAGCCAACCAAAAAGGCCTGATACCACGCAAGAAATACACGGAAATCGAGAATTGAACATTCCAAGGACCAATGCTTCCTGAAGTAATAGTCGACACGAACGGAGGTAGTCTGGTGCAAATATATTTTCGAATCTTGTAAAATAAAATTCATCGAGCAGTGAGGAAAACTACCTAACCCACTCTCGTGGGCGACGGCATACCACGATGAAAACATTGGTTCTCGCTCGATAATCGAAACTTAGTATGGTTGAGCTCACCGCAACTTGGGAAGGGTAATCGTTCATTTAGTCCCGGTGCTGTTGCCCTAGTTTGAAAGTGTCACACATTAAGTGTAAAATGGCTCAAGCTATTGAGGCACATGATACTAAAATAACGTTACTACTCAATTTTAGAAGCTAGAATATTAATATTACTTCTGCAACCTCATCCCCGGAATGTCTAGATAAAACAACATTTATTCAAACGGAAATTATTCAAAGCCAAGGGTGGTCAGATCTTAATAACGATCACTATGATCGCATCAGCACATGATTACCAACAACCCAAAGAGAGTAACTCGAACGCCAACTAAACTTTTGTCGCAACGTTAATTCATCAGTCAAGACTCGTATAACTTCAATTATAGAGGAAAACATTTTCCACGGTATTTCGCTGTCTTTAAGAAAGGGCTCTCAAGTCTGGCTCCGATTCTGGTTACTTTCGAACAATGCGACGCAATAGATCCATCATGTCGATTACCTTCATTATTACACGCCTATAAGAATAGTGACAACCAAAGTAGGAATAACACCAATTAAACGTTTACTCAAACAACTTGCAAGTGTAACCACATTTTTGTGGAGGGAGAGATCGCACTTATCGATACATAGAGACTAGAGGTTAGCTAGTAATGAAGTAAGATCAATAGGATTGGAGGAAGGGCTACAAAGAAAGGCTTTAGATTAACGAATATCGATGAACTATGAAAAGAAATTTGGCAATGTTCACCTTCATACGCGACAATAGATACAATGACATTGAAGAGCTTTCCACATCCAGGAATGGACAGAAATATCAATGATGAACCCCATTCCGACAAGACTACAACACGGACCGCCGCGTCGGCATGGGAAGCCTACTAGCTACAGCTTCAAATAATTCAAGGAAGAGTATAGACAGGGGTTGGGTAAAGCTAGTTGACGGCCTTATAAATTGGAAATGTAATACCCATTTCAAACTGCTTAGCCAATGATGAAGAAAACCAACATGCTACTTTTGGTACCACCATCACTAGGGGAAGTAGGACCCTAGGAGCCCAGGACATCTGGCTCACCTCCGCACTGGCCAGGTGAGGATCAATATTATTGACCTTATAAATTGTCTCCGTATTTGACCTCAATTATCCCTTCAACAGCTTCGGAAAATTATTCACAATAGCTTTTCCACGAGTAAAATTTTCCGAAAGCCAATGAATCGATTAACCACTGAGTGCAACCAATCACCATGAGGTTGGAAAAAATGGACTTCTCGGCTTGACAAATGAGGCATCCAGTCCGTACATGTTGAGACGGTCATTGGCCGCACCGAAGGCGCGAAAGAACAAAACCATTCCGGTCAGCGGAGCTCACCAAAACCGGACAATCCATATATGAAAAGAAGTGCATCACGGAGGAAGAGAAATTGGTGTGTGAAGTGTTGTTAGCGTGAAAATGAGTCTTACAAACTATTAACAATTTTGCAAACTAACTATAGGGTAAGGGGTTTAAAATTAGGAAAATATACCAGCGACATTGTTTCCCAGGCCGCAAGGCCCCCTTCCACGGATAAGTGGTAGCATCAATAATGTTTATAGTTGCACTCACCGCACCTCCTTATCACTTCCATTTCCTCCTCGCACAAATACCCAAGGCACTGGTTCAAGTTACTTTATCAGTCGCCTACCATAAATATAATATGCCTCTAGCACGTGCGGTGCGACTCGTTAAGTACTATGCTTAACTTTCCTAATTACTATTAGGGTGATCTACCGTTTAAGGTAGATTCAACGGGAGAAGAGCAAAAATCCTCTAGGTTTTCACAGGCTAAGGCAGCAATTTCCTGACACAATTTCTTTCTTCATCTCAACATACGTCCTCTCTCTTCATCCGATTCATAAACATATTGTTTCTATCTCTTCCCGCTAACCCAGCATCCTCCCCTCTATCGTGGCCTTCAGCTTCCTTTCGCTCCTCATCAATTCATCCAAACACCTACTCCCCCTCTTCTTCATCACTTTCAGAACTTTCTCCACTCACCCACCATACCGAGCACTTCCTCGTTCGTCTTCTCTCGGTGCACTGCACTTTCGCTATTCCCGTCCATAACAGTATCTCAAACGCCTGTAGCCTATTCTCGACCTCAATTCTCAATGTCCAGGTTTCTGAACCATACAACGCTTCACTCCACAAAACATTTTATTAGCATTCTTACGCAATGTCCCCCTCATCAGTTCCCGCCGATTGCTGAACGCTTCTTTCGTTAGCGCAATATTCCTTCAAATTTCCTTGCCACTATACCAATCAAAATCAACGAAACAAGCAAAAACATCCTGATTATACTCTATTTTCCTTTCTATAAGCGTTCTCATTTACCCCATGACACCCAGAGTTACCCTCCTCTTCCTAAAGCGAAACTAGTCATAACCTATGATGGAATTTGTTCTAGTTTCCAACCTTTTATTAATGATTTTGAATAACAATTTTCCAGGAAAAAAAATTAAACTAATTGTTTTACGAAGACTATAAAACCAATAGTTTTATAGTCTTCGCATTCTGACGCTTTCTTCTTTTTCGAAATCGGGATCAAAACTGTTTTCACGCAACCCCAAGGCCGTAACCCTTCCTCGCAGATCCTACGAATTGGTTAAAAAAAATGTTCGTCTCCCGTTGTTTCCTTAACTCTCTAATAACTCCGAAGGATATTATCTACTCCCAAAGCTTTTCTTATCCCCATCTAACGTAATTCATTCTCTATTTCGCTGCCGAGCATCTCAGGTCCGATGTTATCCTTCTCTATTTCTAATTGTACAGGTCTATTACATTAGTCATACACCTTTTCCACAAATTCTCTTAATCTATTCTGATTATCTCCTCGCTCGATTAGTATCTTCCCTGTTTTGTCGCCAACTTTAATATTTTGCATAAAAAATGTCAACATCCCGTAAACATTTTCACTTTAGCGTAAAGCACACTCACTTCCACCTCTTGCTGTGGATTTTTTACTGCCTTGCACTGTCCTCTTCACCAATTTTCTTTCGCTCTTTCCCCTAATTAGTTACAGGAATTAATTATGTATTTGATTTCTTACACCACCTCCTACCTAAAGAACTGCATATTATGAGAAATTTATGCTAACATATTTCGACAATAACGATGACGGGAATGCAAAAGTCCCAAAGCGACAGAGCCCAAGGATACAGGAAACTAGAAAACGCCCGTTTCGATAAACGCATTAAATAACTGCAGTGAAAAATGATTTTTTAAATGGAGCTCGTGGCCACTGAAAAGCTTGGTGAAACATAGCTAGGCGAGACAGGGGGACCTTAGCGGGACCTTACGGCAGATTAATGAAATCACCGACCGCGGCGTAAAGCTAATGCCCTCTCCAAGCATGTCAATCTTGCAGCACCACCTCCCTCCACCACCCTCTGACACCCCAGGGTGCCCCAACCGCCACGACGACGAGACCAGCTGAGGAAGGTCTAATCTGTTACATGTGAGCTGAGGGGGGTGAGTCAGTCGACGAAAATCTATTCCGACGATCGCGCTCCAAATGAATGACGGCCCACGTAAATTGACGGAATGAAAAAAGCTGAGGTCATTTAATTGCTAATGCCGAAGCAAAAGAGTGTTATACTTATATAAAAATAGTTTTTTTGCGGAGTCATCAAATCGTTCTTAAGGAACTGAAAAATACATACAAACGTAGGCACTAAACTCTTAAGAAATCTCACTTAGACTTGACGTCAAATTAAAAGAACACCAGTTGAATTAATATTCGAAGTAATGAAATTAGAACATATTGAAGTTCAAGGGTAATTTGCTTTTCAGATATGCACTTCACCAACTCATGCACAATGATTTCCTCAATTGCATGCATTTGCATAATTTTAATTTATTACAGCGAGTGAACCGGCCAATCAACGAAAATAACATAGTAGTTCCCTTAGCGTTACCCCAAACAATTATGGAGCCGACTCAATAGAAGAACCGCACCATAAATTGACGAATTGAATTATCATCGGTTGTCGTTGTCGATTCAGTAACCCGCACATACAGACGATTCGCTCCGAACAACTGTGACCTCAATAAATCGATCGCGATTACATTCTCCCACGAAAAGCTTTCGACCGAACCACAAGAGCCCCCCCCCACCTCTACCCCCACCACTAACCCCCCAACTCACTCCCCATTCAGCGAGCCGGCCGCAATCACTTCAATCCGCGAAATGTACTGCGCGGGAATGGAATGTGACGCCAGCCGGACGCAGTGACAACAGCATTATCAATCGTGAGCTACTACGACCCGGGTTTTGGGAGTTGAGCGTGAAAACCTTCGATACATTCCATGTCACATGTGTTGTCTTCTGAAATTAAGAATGGCCTCCCTAAAAATAGAGTGACTAAAAACAAAGAGATTACACCTCTTCAAAAACAAATTTTTTCCTGATAGTACATACCTACACCCTCAAAACCTGTAGCAGAAATAGCCTTTGGAATTCCGTCAACATAAAACGCGAAAACATAATTCCCAGAAAGAAATGGCTCCAAACACAAACCATGGTAAGTTTTGCGTTGAATCTAAATGACGCTGATCTTGGAGCAGTTTTGATTGGTTCAAAATATAACAAAATCTTAGATACTGAAAGAAAGCTTAAGTAGTTGGATAAAATACGGAATTTCGTATTCTTATCAAACTTTTCCACCCCCAAAAATTCGCAAAACCTACAGGATTCCGATTCAGAATGTCGTCCATGCAAAAAAAAAGCCTTAGAATGTCTCCCCAACAGGAGTCTGTGTCAAACACAACCCCTGAGTAGTGACTTTATGCCGGCGCAAGCGTAAGATAAACCTCTCATTTCAACGTTTTGATGCTCTCGATGGCGGGATTAGGACGAGGGAGGAGGCGGGACGTGGGATGGGGAGAGGGGCTGGCAGAGCAAACTAAACGCGCTCACGGCCCTTCGCTTTAATCCAAGTGTCAACAGATAAGCCTCCACTCTTATCCCCGCCCCCAGGCACCATATTGTGCCCGGGAGAAGGAGGATAATGCCACACGCGGGATCACCTTATTCATCACCTGGGGGAGGCAATTAAGGCGAAGACGTGGGAGCACGGGTGGGGGGCGGAGGGGGGCGAAGTGGGAGGGGCGGCGGAGGGGGCGCGCATCAGTCAGAGCCACGAGGCGACGCAAACCGCAACAATCGTCGCGCGCGAATTCCGACGGGGTGAGCGGGGGCGGCGCGAGCCCGGGCCCCCATCCATCTCTCGGCGGGGACAGCAGCGCGGAGGGGGCCTCGGGTGCGGAGGCGGTGGGGGCGTGCGGCCATCATTAGGAATATTACAAGAGGGAAACCCGGGAGTGCAGCAGATGGCCTCGGGGCGGGAGGAGGCAATTTCCTCGTCGTCCGCCTCCCCCCACCTCCACCCCCGCCATCATTAGCAGGATTGACATCCATGCATCGAGATGGGGGGAGGGGCGCGCGCGATCGGCCGGGGGCGGGCGCCCACCTCCTCCCGGGCAGCAAGGATTTCGGCTGGGTCGGGGGCGGCGGACGAAGGGCGGGCCATTTACACGCCTTGTTTCGGCGAGCACCCCACAGGATCCCAGTGCCGGGGCGCAATATCGCTTCGCCCGGGGGAAAACTTTTGAGATGGGGGGGGGGGGGGGGAGGGGGGGAATTGAGGGAGGAGGCATGGGGTCCACACGCCATCTGCGGGGGAGAAGGGGGTTAGCTCGACCCCCTACACGCCGCCTCTCGCATCAAACTTGCCACGGTCATCGACGGCAACTCCACGGCCGTCCGCCGCCACACCATTATCCCGATGTCAAACTATTATCCTCGCTGCAAATCCGACTTCTCCAAACTAACTCCGTCCCGGCCGCAAAGTTTCCCGGCCAGCCGTGCGCGCACAAAACCTACGTGCCGGGCGCCCAAAGTACGACGCGGCGCCTCTCCCCCGCCCCATGAGCCCGGCACGCGCGCGGGAGTCCACCCCGCAATGGGGGGGTAGGAATGAGAAACACCCCGGCCCCCCCCTCTCTCTCACTCGTATATCCATCCGAGCGAACACAATGCGGAAACCAATGGCCCCAGTGAACATTTTTCGACTGCCAGTCATCAAATATATGATTGCTCTAACGCTGATGAGCGGAGGCAGCAAGGCGAAAATATGAAGGACGTAAATATCAATTTCTTTGAAGTAGGAATGTTGTTATAAAGCAGGCCGAAACCACATCATATCGCTAATTCTACTTCATCACAGAGATACCTTGGATAGCTTAATGTATCATGGGAAAGGTGACCTAATACCGGTAGTTTCCATTCGCATTACTGCCTGCTGCATCATACCATTTAAAAGGTGCGAGTTGGCTATTGCGTGTTAAAACCTTCACTTTTAATATGAATATTTCCAATCATTTGTTTGAATATACCAGATATCTTAATGGCAGCTCCATGTATGACTAGAATTTGCTTTCCCCTATTTATATCCATAGAAACCGAAAATGGAATGTTTCTTTTAAGGGTGAGGACCATCATACTACGTTCAATCATTATAGGGGTCCGCAAATGGGCTTAGGGAAGGAGAAAACTGGATAAAAAATAAATAAGCTCATAGATGGAACGATTTCTACATGCCGTAGCACTTAGCATGGAATAAAATAAGCGTAATATGTTCGCGAATTCATCCACAACTACCTCATTAAGAGCCCATAAGCCGTTATGTAAGGGAACTGAGGGTCCAAACGTTTAGTTGAATGAACACGAGAAAATTTATTTCTACCGAAGAGATGGTATCTAATGTGTGTTGCCTTAGAAGATAATAGCCCTTTTTTCCTCATTTCCACTATATTCAAGCTTGGAGTATTTATTGGTGCTATTTTAAATGGAACACGGATTCTACTCTCTAGACGAATTAAAACAATAATGCAACGGTAAAGAATTTGTGAAGAAAGGGGTAAACTGCGCCAAATCAGCGCTAAAGGCCTCGCCCTGAAAAATGTTGCAAGGAAATAACAACCTTGCCATTTCCTAGTGACTTCCTCCAAAACCTGCTTTCAGCAGCACCTAGGTGAAGTAGCCTCAATGCCCGAGAATTCCGGAACATTGCACAACTGTGACTGAATGGCATATATTTCCAGTAGCCTCATACTACATTTAGAGTCCAACCCGATCATTTTAACAAAATAAACATATTAAGGAGCTAAGGAATCAAAGAGGTCGCATATTATCCACTGTAAACTCATACAGGATTAATTTTCTCAGTAGGCTAAGTGGTTAGCAGAGAAAAACTAGATCAAACATTTCGAAAGATGAAGAAGGAAAAAACACGAAGGATATCCGGAAAAAACTTTCCGCCGTGTACCAGGGACGTTGGAGAGCACTTCTACAGCAAATCACTCAAATCTCGTACGAGGGAGTGGACATGACGGCCAATCGATTTCCATTCATCACCATAAGCCATTGTGCACGCACAAGATCTACCACGCGAAGCATACAAAGGTTTGGTGGCCCGCCAGATTGCTCACTCTTCCGACTTCTGTGACAGCCTCTATTCGAAAGGGAAACATTGTGTACCTATGTCCATGAATGCCGAAAAGCCTCTCGGATCTACAGGGCTTTGATTCAACTTGAATTAGAATTCGTAAAACCTCGTCCATATCAAGGCTGCGACGCCTCAACAAATCCGAACATTTGAATGGAACA
Source organism: Pyrrhosoma nymphula (assembly GCA_963573305.1). Taxonomy (NCBI): domain Eukaryota; kingdom Metazoa; phylum Arthropoda; class Insecta; order Odonata; family Coenagrionidae; genus Pyrrhosoma; species Pyrrhosoma nymphula. Next base: position 75,134,126 of record OY754332.1, on the reverse strand, counting down.
GCAGGGATTTCTCGAGGTTTGGGTGCCAGTGTCTTGCTTTGCTTACAGACTCAAAACTTCCTCATACCCTCCCTCACCCAATGTGTGCCAAAAAAGCTTCCTAAGCTAAAAAATACTTCTCATGTATGTAAATTAATGCAAAATTAAGAGTTATTAATGCAGTTTAAAATAGAAAGGAGGCTCCTGCAAAGCGATAAATTATGTAAGGATAGAAAAACAAATATCAATGACATGGAACACCAGAATTTTTTAAAGAAATCAATTAAAAATTCACGATGATATACACTATCTTCAAATACACTTATGCCAATCTCGGAAAACGAAGACAGAGTGCAAAAACTTGAATAAGGCGGTACTAGAAAATCAAAGAATTTCACAAACAACCAGAGATGACGACGACAACAAAATTAGTCATCACCAAGATCTGAAATCAAAGAAATTATTAACTTTAAAGAATTATTCAAAGGAAAAATAAGAAAACAGAGGGCGATTGCAGCTTAGAGTCATAAACGAGCCAGTCAAAAATAAATCTGAATTTTGATGCGCAACTCACATGGTTGAAACCAAGCAATATCAACATGGCCTCAGTATTACGGATTGAAAAGAACACATGAAAATGTGGAACTATTTCGAGAGCGGGAGTAGTATGTATGCACCAAGGTAAGGATCCGAGAGGGGGAGGTAAAGTCGCCCACAGGCACAGTGGCCTCCCCAGTCGAATGAAATACCCGCCGTCCCAAGGCGTGGGTGGCCGGTGCGAGGTGTAGGGTTGCCTGGGGAGGGGGCCACGCCCCCTGGATGTGGTCTCTGGGCTCTCAACCGCAGGGAATCTCACGACACGGGAAACCGAGTGGGCCCGCCCAACGGGCCCCGGTGGCTCTGCGGTCCCCGAGGGACGGGCCGGCCACCGCGGCTCCGTCGCCCGTGCATCCGGTGTGCGGTGGATGCGAGGCGGCATCCGGCGAGTGCCACCACGCATCGCTCGCCCCCGCGCTCCCGTGCGCCCCACTCACTCTCTGCTGACACGGGGCGTGGAGGGGATCCTAGAGCACCATCCACAGTGCCAGAATTTGCCCCACTCCCAAAACAAACTAGTCATCCAGGCCGGTTGCACCCAGCAAAGAATAATCCGCATTTATGGAGATGGATTTTTTATTTTCAAGCCCTTGTTCTGCTCCGCCTAGAATCCATTCCAAGACTTGGGGAGAGGATACGCCTGCTTTGGAAGATACGGTACGCGTGATACGGTGCAAAGTGGGCTGCGAAAAAACAGACTCGCCGCGAGTTCCACCTAAAATGTCTCACGCGATCTATCTTTGTTGCTTTTGTTGCGCTGCTGGTGTTTTCTTTTCCCACCTTGGATGTACATACTAACTGTGCAAAGGGGGTTTGGTGTCAAAGGGGCTCTACTGCCACCGCAATGAGGTATTGAGCGGAACAGCCTACGACGGTGATACGCATAAGAACGTGTTCTCGCATCTATCTCGTCACTATCGCAGCTATCTTCTGGGGCACATCATCATCAAGTGTTCAGAACCCTGAGAAAGATCCGAAAGCAGAGGTCCCACTTTAACCAATATCAATGAGCAAATGACAAGTGTGTCAGTGCTCGATCACATTCGCAAGCAAAGCGACTCAGTTTGCGTCCGACCGTTCGGCGACAAATCGTGCAGTGTGGCAGCATTGAATGAATGGGAGAGAGGACAGCACGGCTCTCGTGTCGCCCTCACCCCCAAAGTCTGCCCTACTTCACGCGGGTGACATTTCAGTCACGATGACGGCCGGCATCGAAAACGTCGACTTCTTTTGACAGCGGTCTCTCCGAAAAAAAACTAGCTTTTCCTGATCGTTGCACACTCATTTTCGATTTACCAAATAACTACGGGTCATCATGTGGATACACAGCAGGAAAAAAATGGAGGGAATTGCACGACACGCAGGAAACTACACGTGAGATGGACCGATATGCAAAGAAAAAAACAAGACACATACCACTCATTAGAGAGCTATCAATCATGGATGCCGAAAATGTAAAATAAACGCAACAGATCAGCAGCCTGAATAATTATAATAAATTAAAAGGACATTAAAATATAAATGGGCACCTAATTAGTGATCGACGGGTTCATGGCTATTGATCCTGCGTAACCACTACGGCTGAAATATATGTATTCAAGGGTGAATCAGAAAAACTACTCCACACTTGGAAGACTAATCTCAGCAATATAATGAGAAGAGCACGTATGCAATGAGCACAAGAGGGTGCAAGCGTCATTTCGTCACACTCTCTCACTCATCCGAATTCATGGAATGAATACAAAATTCCGAGAGGTCCTGGTACTCACATGAGCATCACATACAGCCAAACACAGATTACACCAATGTTAGTTACGACCCCAGAAGAATAGTAGATTAATTTTCACTTGGCCTTATGCAACGGTGAGCCACTGTCTTTTTTAAATGAAAATAAGAATACATGCACGTTTTAAAATGCGATGGCTATTGATCGTCAAAAAAAAAAATTGCACTGTGAGTCTCTGTATACGCATTACTATTACGGTAGTTTGCATGAGGTGAATCTGAAGTCCTAAAAATTTTCACAAAAAAGGCCAATGAGTCATTTGAGAGATGGAAGATCTCTTTGAAGTCGCAAGGGGAAAAATAGGAGGGAGAAACGAGACAGAAAACATAGGATACTATAAAAAATAGCAACAAATTTGGTAGCATGGGAGGTACGATTCATAAGCATTCCTTGACGAAAAATGGAAAACTTTTCACCTCTTCCAATGAGAATCACTTGGAATCCCACCACACAACCCATCCTTCATCGCTAATCGATAAAAAAAACTCACCCAATGCTCCCGGCGCGACGCAGCGTCATACGCTGCAACAATTGTCAATGAGGATTCTGGGAGTGAAATATCACCCGGAATTCGTTATGCCCGCCGACTAGCGCCAAAATTTCTAATCGAGGCTCGCATTTCACCGCCACGCAACCCTTCACGACACTACGAGTTCCGGGACCGCGTGTGATGCCGCCCCCCTCTACCCCCCCCCCCTCCTGACCCTCCAACGCATGGAACCAGCATACCAAGCCTCAAGCCTAGAACCTCGAAAAGCCATCCAATCCAGCATTACTGTTTGTAGGCTGCAAGACTGACCAGTATAATTGGAATGAGAGCTAGCGTAATGGGAACCATAAATGGGAATAGCGTAATACTATGAGAAACAATAAGCGCTAGCAATGACTGAAAACGCGCCCAAGAAACGACATACTCGAGAATTTACTTTCGAGGGCAGGGGAAAATATGCCATACGTCCCTCAACGTATCGACGGGTCGAATTAAATAATCAGAATTCAAAAAGGCAAATTAGCGATTTGACTTCCAGGTATACCTCGGGACAAAAAATGCATTCCCATGTGCTAGGCAAACGTATGTAAGCGTTGGAAGCCATGTGCATGCATAGGCTTCCGAGGATAAAAATCACCGGCTAATCAACGAAGATAACCAAATTTGTTTTCATATAAATTGAAGCTGCAACTATCCATGCATCATCGTGAACGGATTTTTCATGAGTGTTCCCACCACTCCAATTACAATTACACTTACAATTACAAGTTAGGTCGTTTCGAATCGTTTGGGTCGAACTCTTGTCACATAGATTGGATTACATCAAGCACTAGCTAGGCACGGAGTGCATTGTGTATTTGATACTTGTGTGTTATTTGGATACAACAGCAATGCGAGGAAACATATGAGGGAATAGATACCCCATTTATACATTACACGGGCGAAGCGGGTCCAGGTTTTCCGGAGACGAGAAAACTTTAATGTTGAAAATGGTAAAATTTTCAACTTTAACATTTAAAAATGTTCTGAAGTAATTTCCGCTGTAAACAAGATCGTACTTTCAAACTACACATTAACTTATTATAATCGATCAAATATGTTGAATATAAGTACTAAAGGTTGCAAATATCAACTTGACTCAAATCTGTCGGTGGTAAACACTAAATTATCGGAGCTTTGATCCATTATTCCTCTGCTGATTCTCGAAACGTCTGCTGCTAGTGCCATCCGGATGACGTCATCCGCAGAACGGACTCATTTTCACCACCTTGTATCAGTAGCACCATGCTCGAAGGTAATAAAAAGATGATCCACGATCAAACGATACAATGGATCGACAGCAAAATGAACATCTCTCATTACTGAATATGAATAACTAGTAAACAGCATTTAATTGCTAAAAATCAATTACAAACGATGGTAGATAAAGAGATTGGGAATAAATGAGTAGTTGGAAGGATTGCCTTCAAGAATCTCATGTCCCGATAGTCTTACCTCACGAACGAACTAGCTTCAACGGCGTGACTAGAAATTCTAAAAGGGAGATCAAGAGCCTAGAACATTCCACCTTCAACCTAAACGAGATATGTTTTATACTAACCTTTCACGGTATCATTAAAAATCAGCTTCAAAGCACTGGAATAACAAGCATTTTGAAGTTGTTTCTAACGATACCTGTAAGATAGGAGCAACGTGACCTTTTAAGTACTCCCATTTTCTGGGCAGAAAAAAATTTCCAGGGGAGATGGGATGGTGTCGCGGACCCGAAACCCCCCCTTTCAATGCATCCATCCCCCCACCAACCCCCACAAACACATCCTTCCCTCTGTTCGCACTCAGGGGGGGCATGGGGGGAAGAAAACAACATTCATTCTCGTGGGTAGGGGGGATGACGCAGAGCCCCCCTCGCTGCCTGCAGATACCAGCCCCCGGGGGTGGCGTTTTGCGCTCTGGGTTCCGCCAGCTCGCTGAATGCTGATCGCTTCCGAGTGAAAGGGGGAGGCGGAAGCGGGGTACCGCATGATGGGGGGGGGCAAGAGGATGGGTGGCGATAGGACGGGCAATCGACGCGAACAATTACAATCGGAGCGAAAGAAAAAACGGTCCTACTAACATCGGCAGCGCAAGATCACTCTCATGTGACGTTCCCCTTATAGACTCCACCACAGGTTAAACCCAACAAGAGCAATTAAAAGGTAGCGGATAGGGCATGCTCCATTTAAAGCACTACAGGACATGACATGACTGTCCTGTTTCTAGTCATTAACAGCCTATTTGAGAAGCAATTGAACAATACTGACAGGTTTCAGCAAACATTTCAGCAAGTTAGTTTTTTTAAACATTAGCAAAACTTAATTTCAATAATGTTTCACTAAATGTTCCAGTCCAGTCCAGGGTTATTGTATATTAATAACCACTGTACGCGCGAATACCCTCTACATCCGTGGATGAGAGTTAGGAATGATACACGTGATTAGGAGTGGTGAGATTTAGGGTGGGGAAGGAGTTTGGGGGAGCGTAGTATAGGGCTGGAGAAGGATGATGGGAAACTTTGGGGGTCAGCGCTCGGCAACGTTGTCAAGTTTAAGCATTTTTGGATGTTTTTTCCGAGCGTGTTAAGTATGAGAACCTCTCGAGTGCGTATAGTAATAGTTGGAATGATATTAGGGATAGCCGAGTCCTGGAAGCCTTAGAAAGCGTTTATGTTAGGGAAACGAGGGATGGCGGAGGTGTTGAAGAGTAAGTTTTCAAATAATGACAAGGTCAACTATGTTTAAATCCACAGAGTATTTTATTGGTACTGGTACAACTAGTTGCAACGCTACGGCGTCATCATCAGGTACGATGATGACGCCGTAGCGTTGAAACTAGTTGTACCAGTACCAATAAAATACTCAGTGGACTTAAACATAGTTGACCTTGTCATTATTTAAAAATGGACTTCCACAAAGTTACGCCAGAACGGAATGAATTCAATAAGTTTTCATTTTGAATTTCATAGAGGACGTAAAGAATCTGGTATGGAGCATTTGGTGTTACTGATGGTAAGAATTTATTATTTCCGGTCCTGGGTTTTCCTCAGCAACATAATTACACATAATTACCAAAAACCATTTGGCATAATAAACAGCATATACCCTTTTCTGAGCATTTACGTTCATATCGATCATCTTTGTAGCGTTACCAAAAACTCATGAAAAATCAAACCAATAGTCGGGTACGCTAAAATGTAAGCAATGTTCCTGCTACATTAACGCTCCAGGGCTATTATTAATATGTAATGCACACAAGGAAAGTGTTGGTGCTTTTCCCGGTGCCGTACAACTCCCACAGTGCGTGCCGGCAGATGGCAATGAGGGCAACAAATGCGACGACAGCGCGACAAGTCGCACTGGCCGGTCGACAAAAAAATCGCGGACGCGCTCTCACACAACGACCGCAACATGGAGACGGCCATCAAGGGAGGAACGGGGTGTGGGGTGAAGTGGGGCGAGGGGGAAGAGCTGGGGGGGAGCAGGCGGATGGGAATGGAGCAGGTACCCTTCCCCACACCCCCAGAATCTTCCTTCCCGAAAGAAATTTCATTAAGAAGTTAGGCGTTAAAAACATTCAACTCGAATCAGGGAAATCAGCCCACCGGGCCCACGAGATACGACCCTTAAAATACAGCAATAATGTCTTAAGGTCTATACAATTTAAATTAAACTGTCAGCGTTTGAGAAAAAGCTCCCCATTACTTGCTTTCATTACGGCGGCGAGAGGCGATGGGGGCGCCCCATTCCCCTTAAAAAAACCCACCCCCTAGCCTCTCGCAGCCCCCCCCCCCACAACCCTCCTGGCCACCCACCCTCGAAAAGGAGATGGGATTTCATTTTCCCTCCTCCTCCCCCGCGCCGCCCGAAGGAAGCGGGGTGGGGGGGGGGAGGTGGGCGCCAGGAAAACGAGGGACATAGGGGACAGGCACACCTTCAGGGACACCCGCGCACCAGGGCGCACCCGCGACCGGACGCGAGCATGTCGCATCCCATCTAGTCTAGCCACCGCGGAGCGAACCGTCCAGCAAAATATGGATACTGCTCGCGTTCACATCAGGGGTCACACACAACGTGACCGCGGGTAGCACGGCCATAGCCGGTCAGCGAATTTACTTGCGGCATCTCCTCCAGAACCTGAGTGACTATTTGATCCGTTCGCCTCGAGAAAAACCTAGCAAAGATGAACAGGGCCAGAGGCGAATGTTTTTTAGAGAGCGGGAAACAAGATTACCTAGCGAAGTCCTTAAAAGGAACTGGAAAACTACCCGAACACATTTAGTGGTTCAATAATGTACTTGAATACTGCGTTACTCATACTACAAAAGCCTGATGAACATTTGACAAAAAAAACGAAGGAAGGCACCTCGCTGTACCTTAGGAAGATACAAGTGACATAGCAGGGTGTCCGAAATGGTAAAAGGACAGGGCTGGGATAGTTTGGAAAATGTAAGAATAATAAACAAGAGGATAAACCCAGGAAAAAGACTGAGAAATTGAGCCACAGAATAAAAACACCCAATTCCAATGGGTAAAAATCACTGTACGGACAAGGGCAATAGAATGCCTTCCCTCAAGAAATGTTAAATCCTTTCCCGAAATGTTGTTAAGAAATCAAAGGGAGGCTGATAAACTATCAAAGGAGTATGCATTGATCCCACATCCATCCACCTATTGTAAACATTACCACAAGGCATCAGCCTTACGTAGTGTGTGGATAGAATGAAAAATCAAAATCGAAGACCGAAACCGAATTCGTCACAGCACATGAGAACGTCACGAGTGGAGGGACTGAGAGTGATGGGAGTTGGAAGCGGAAGCCACTGCGATGGGGACTGGGGACGCCCGGGTGGAGAGGGCGGTAGGGGTGGGGGTTGAAGGGAAGGAGACGAATGCGAAGGGCCACCTCACTCACACCGATACCAGTTTTAAGAATATACTTAGAAGCTTACAAAACCAAAACGTTTGGGGATTTCATCAAGTCTGCATACCTCGGATTGCACTAATATGCAATGTATTTTTTATGGGACACTGACATCTTCAATAAAAATCGATTGGCTGCAATTCTAGCTTCCATTCAATTGAATATATGTATATATTTATTTAGGAAAATGACAGCTATGACTATTACTACCAAACTGGAAAAAAATACTAGTACCAAATACTATACTAACATGGAACCTGAAAAGCATACATTGTATTCGTGGGGTACTACAAAGCTCATTCTCATATCGAGAAAGACGATTACGAAGTTAGCAGCAAGAATCATTGCTCTTTGCCAATTAATTAATTATTTTCATGTCATTTCTCGAAAATTAAAATGCACGCCCTCTCTATTAGAGAAAATCCTTCAAAGACTCGCGACGGCTTCAAGCTAGTAATGATCCCTATGATAAACGAAAGACATAAATTATGTTAGATGCTTAAAATCAGCGGCTGCAGAACACGGAAATAGACTAAGAGCTAATTTGTAACAAAATGCATAGCAACGATGGCAATAAAAAAATGGAGAATTCATAGATCAGAGAGTTCCATAGTAAAGGTGATTTATTCACTATGTTACTAAGTTAAAAATGTCTGCCCGAACAAAAACAGATATAACTGAGCTAAATGCCGAAGAGAAAACACTTATTTCTCTATGATACATCTCGTGATCATTTCAAATCGAAGGATTCATGTCAGAGATCATTAACTAGAGTACTGTTAACTAGATTTTATAAGACTGAAAATGCAGAAGTGCACAAAAAATATAATTGAACTTAAGCTAGAAAGAACGAAACTAAGCCAAGACGGACTGAGAAGGAACGTGATACTGCAAGTTCCCTTTGTTTTCGACCTATCATTTTGTGTAAAAGCATTTAAATAAACATTTTTACCATCTAAAATTTAAGAAATTATACAGAAAATATCAGTTCCCTAGTTAATCCCTTCCATAAGAAGTTACGGAAGCACACACGAACTGGAATACAATAAATCCATCGTAACATAGTTTTTAAAAATCCAGAGAAATTGGTAGAAGATACAATGAAATTTCGCAAAATGGAAATGTCTCGCGAAAGGCTTCACAGCAGAGAAATATAGGGGACGGGTAAATAGCGAGACTCGAACCTTGACCCGCAACACTCAACGCACATTCAATTCGCCCACCGAGAGCCAAGTGGCTCAGCCGGCAGAGAGAGAGAACGGGCCGGCGAGCCGGTTGCACCGCTCGCACCTCGCCCTCGGCACACCACCAAAGAGACACGCCTCCCGTCCCCCGCACGCACGCACGATATCTCTGGCGAAGGACACGGCACCACCGACTCCCCCTCCACCCCCGCCCGCCACAAGAAAACTTCCCACATTCCACGAGGACGTGCTGTGATGGTCATCTCCACTCCATCACAAATTGCAATAAACGAGTGCATCAATAGAAGCGGAGACTCACTCCTTCCATCCATCATGGTCGCGTTTTTAATAACACCACCACGCGACACAAGGCAAGGAGGCGGCCGCGTCGTCCCCCCGCTCGCGACCCCCACGGCCCCTCCCACCAGGGGGGGCCAAAGAACGACGCCTCGACAATATCCTCGCGGGGTGGGAGCTGACGTAATATTTGCCGCGCACATAAATTCATGGTGCCCCCGCACAAAGAATGAGCCCAAGGAGGAGGCCGCAGCGGTTCGGGTGTCGGTGGGGGGAGCGGTGGGTGGGGTAGTTCCGAGGGTGTGGGAAGGCCATAAATATATGGCAGTGATAACATTTGTAAAAGGACCCTTTTATGTCGTGTATGGCAACCCCCGGGGTCCGCCGCCTACTCCTCCTCCTCCCGCCCCGCCACCACCGAGGGAGAAAAAAATAAAGCCTTATTGCAATCGGCTAGAATTTATCTCCTCCGGGATTCCTGGAGGGCAGGGAGCGGTGGGGAAGAGGATTTGAAGCCACGGGGGCAGCGGCGGCGAGGGCGGGGATCCGGGAAAAGGGACCCCTCCTTAAATTGCCCAGATAACTCATCCGCGAGATCCTAATAAGCGGCAAGAGAGGGAGAAAGCGCTGACCGCGGCGGTGCCCACCTGAGCGGGGGACGGGAAGGAGGCGCCCCGCGGGGGAACCAAGACGCTGCTGCGATAGCGCAGTTTTCGGCTTAGTTAAGCATCCGAAGACCGGGGTCATTTGCGCCATTGAGGAAAGGTGGATAAGTTGGTTAAGGGAAGGGATATTGATTGGGTAGTGGAGGAGGGGTGGAGAGAAACCCGGCGTTGGCATTAGCCTACTATTAACGAAGGACGCCTAGAGGTCCACATTCCACGTCCCATCCGGAGGATAGAATACAACACTTGAAGTGCTCTCCACGCAGCACCTAAGAAGAGATTGGGATTCCACTGATAAGTATCCACTACTTCCGAGATTTGACCTCGGGCCTTTCGGGATGGGAGGCCAGTACTCTAGCCCCAACTACAGCAACCCGATCTCCGTGGTCTTCGGGCCGGGAGGGGTGTCCGAGCATGGGGAGAGGCAGTAACATGCTCAGAGACAGAGTCCCCGGAAATATATGGCAACGAGAGAGCCACACACGTCTGGGTGCAGAAGTGTTTCACCCGAATCCGAACGCGGTAGCCATTCCAACAGCCAACCCACCCGCAAGACCTCACCGTCAAGCATGAGGTTAAAATGAGATATACGCGGTCGTCACTCCCGGACTACTACACGCTAGACTAGACCATTTTGCTTTCATTGTAAACGCTTTCAAATATAACCACTTAGTGTTTCGTAAGTTTATGAGGCGTATAACCACGTGACTCATGGCGCTAAACAAATTATCACTTTGATCAGCTACAAACCCTAATCCCGGTTTCGCAATCTCTGGCCTAAGATTTCTAAGCATGGTAATCAATGTACGGACATGCACTTACATCGTTAACTCTTCAGCCATTTAACCAACAGGCTGATATAATTCATTATACCCGAACTCAAGTTCAACATCACAACGTAAACGCTACGTCATCTGATGGTTAATGTCAACCACAGCATAAAACCAGATCTAACTACCTCACAGACCACTGTGGGTCGTATATGGGATTTCAAGAAGGGAACTACCTTTTAGTAGTCACCCCTCCGCGGAAGAGGCACCTTTGGAAAACTCAATTCACTCCACAAAGGGCGAGCGCATCCTCTCATCTGAGCGAGGTCTTTAAGACGATTTAAATCCCTAATCCGGGAACCGGGAGGGGAGGGAAACAAGCGATAAAAGGAAAGAGATGAGTTTTCGGAAGAGCTTCGGCATTAAAATACTTCCTCGTTCCCATTTGCAAAACCTCACACATTTCTCAACCTTAGCATAGGGACTTCGAACACCCTCGTGGCAGCTCCCCGCGTGAAGTTGACGGCAATGCACTGCCAAGGATCGCCACGCGAAAACTAAAATGGTAAAACTTTATCCATGGCAGAACGCGAAAATGGTGCACTATTGCCTAAGGACTTCTTTTTTCTGCGCTAATGGCGTCCCGTATTTGTGGGTCAGAGAGATCTAGTAAGAAATGTAAGGACACACGACTTGGCACGTGCAGCACCAAATAACGATGTCAAACGACATCTACTTCTCAGCTAAGGGATTTCATGCGGACACTCTTGGCACCCAGAGGGAAGACAATATAAAATCCCCTCCGCCATACGTTTTTCACTGCCGCAGTCTTTCAACCCACTCATGAGGAAGAACATTTTTCTCGGCCCACTCCTCCGGGGGACGCAGAAAACGATAGCCAATCTGAAGCCAGCTCCCGAGAGTTCCCCTGGCTCCAAAGAAGCTAATTTACGACCGACATTAATTATTGACTAAAGTAAGACATATGAAACTTGAGTAATATTAAGGGCTTGCTGAATTCTCGCAAACAATTCTGAATTTCCTCGGCTAAATGACACACTACTTATGCTTCGCTTGGCTTAAACGGCCCTTCATGACAGCGATTCATCCTCCTAAGCCACTACTCTGCGATGACCCTCATCGTTCCAGTCGATCCTTAATGTACCATTACTCACTTTCACAAATCAGCTTAAGACGACAATATCGGCCGATTACTCGCATCTCTACCTAACTGACGGTAACGTTTTCACCGCTACTAAGAACTACAACAGGACCTGAGGTTCTATGAAAAATCGAAATGCAAACAATCTAAAAAGGGATTTCATTTCGAATTTCCAGGTCGCCCTTTCCGACGTTCCACCAGGTATAGGCAAAGCAAAAGTAAATGAAAGATAGAGACTTTAAGGCAAAACCTGCTCACTTATTGTGTGACATTCGCTTAATGGGAATGGATATCTTTCTATAATGTAAAAAAAAGCCATTAAAATTCAAAAGGATTCCGTAAAGGAGTTATGGAGGTGGTGGAGGGGAGGCAACTTGGGCGGACTGCAGGATCCTTGCGGGAAGGCGGCGCTGCCTGCACCGCAGCCCACAAAGGTAGACGTATGACGTCCTCGGTCACCACGGTTATAGAAAAAATCTGCAGCATAAAATTTTCGAGAAATTAATGAATTCAATGATGAAGGGTTATTGCATGACGGTCACGTTGACGCATACTGGTTTTCATTTCACTCCCCATTACAAAGTTCTGCTCCGCTGAAGAGGTCTGTTTTTTGCGAAGCTTACGACTTTTTTTCTTTCCGATATGATTAGTATCAAATTTACAAACAAACGTTTGCTCCATTACTCCATCTTTCAAGATCCAAATGGTGAAAACATGGTTTTTTTAATCTACTAGCATGAGATCGTAGCGATGAGAACCCCAGCGGCTTAGAAACGTCTTTTCTGGCGTAGTATCCACCCCCCTTAAAGTTATCCCGACATGCGACGTCGCTCCCCGCTCGACGAAAGGGGGAGAGGGCTCTCCCTCTCGAGAGGAGGGGGTGGATGGAGAGAAGGGAGGGGAGGTGGAGAGATGCATACGGGCGGGAGAAGTGCTCTCGAGAGGGGTGGTGCGCAGGGGGCAGAGGGGGGTGTGTTGTTGACTGAATGTTGGTGGGCTGGGGGGACGTCCGGAGAAGGGGCGCACTGCTTGCAAACGCAGGGGGCCGCCGACGGAGGGTCGCACTGAAGGAGAAAAGGGCCGCGCACCGTAGATCCCCGCCTTCCTTCTCATAGAGCAGTCTCGATGATCCGAGTCCCCCAACGATTTCATTTCACCCCCTCCTGAGTATGCACCGCGCTTGGAGATTTCAACACCGGTTTAAGTCAACGCACTGTCACTCGTCAACAAGCTGAAAACTACACTCCCTCCGCCTGAGTGTTACATCCGAAGATACGCTCGAAACTGTTTAAAGCTATCGCTTTGTTGCCATTCAACCGGCAGAAAACTACACGCCCTCCTGCTGAGTGATTCACGAGAAGCGACAGGCACCCGCAGTAATGCACCAAGGCAATATTTTCGACGCAAAAATGAAATAAATAATTTAAAAGCAAGTAAAAACAAAATTGCGACTTGATTCTTTCCATTCAAATTACAGACGCGCATTGTTTTTTCGCTTTTCCAAACTCTTTCATGGAAAAAAAGCAATTGTAAATTCTTCATACGATGAAAATTTCACTAGACCAGGAAAATGTTTTCAAAACAGATTTTTCTAAAAAATTTCAGTCTTCCCAACAGAAAATACGCAAAATGAATCGAACGAGGATGATGAGCAAGGCTTATGATAGGACATTGTACGTCACCCGCGATACATACAATAACGAGGGTATAAAGACGGTATATCGCAAGTAAATTTTTCGTGGACGAGAGGGGAAATGCCTATAGTGGTAATATGGATAGCAAATGGGTATTCTTTAACGCCTCTGCATTATTTTGTACAAGTCTCCAAATTTGTAATAAATTTCGATTGTTTATTCCGAGACAAAATCAGGAAAAAAATGCCGCTTTTCTTGGATTATCGGAAAAAGCAAAACAAAGGCAGAGAATGACATCACCAAATAGTGAAAAGGGAAAAATACATGCAAACATTTTTATTAGAATACACGTCAACGTAGTATTTAAGGGATACTTGAAGAAAACATACATGTTAACTCAATTTAGGGTTGAAAAATTCCGTTGTCCCAAAGGATAGAATAATGCATTTGTACAAAATGAAGGGTGGGAAGAATGAATGAGGAAATTTAACGGCAATTTGACTATTGAGTATTCCGAGAAAAGTGGTGGGTAAGTAATTAGTCGAGAGATCGAGGAAGAGAACCGTTAACAGCATATGAGTAGCACAGCGTGGGTTTCTGGGAAGGGATGCATAGATCAGCTGTCTACACTACAAATGAAAAATGCACGTGCTAGAAAAATGTATGGGTGAACGAAAGAACTTATATCGTGCATTTGTGGATAGAGAGAAGACATATGAAAGGGTATATAAGTTGTGGTATGTTTAGAGAGACTAGGATGTGAATAAGCAGTTATCTAATGCATTGAAGGCGATGTACGATAGTAGTTAAGTGTAAGAGTGAATCGGAGCATGAGAGACTGGTATGAAATAAAACGGGGAAAAAGAAGGATATATTATGAACTCGATACTCTCAGGCGTTACTTTGTAAAATTCCATTTTGATAGAATCAAAAACAAACTTTCTAAATTTTACAATCAATTTTATTCACTACGACCGGTTTCGACGCATAGGCGACATCTTCACCTGAAGATGTCGCCTATGCGTCGAAACCGGTCGTAGTGAATAAAATTGATTGTAAAATTTACAAAGTTTGTTTTTGATTCTATCAGGATATATTATGTCTCCGCGGCTGTTCAATGTTTTTATGGATCAATATGTGAAAGATGGATGATGTGATAATGGCGATGTAATGATTGGAGATGTATATGCGTGAGTCCTACTGTTCGCTGATGACGCTTTGTGAGACCCCTCAGGGATTACAAGGGCATCTGAATAAATTTTGTGAAGCAACAGAGAGGGTGGAAATGAGTATAAAAGTGTCAAATAAGTCATTTTCGGCTAGGAGAATGGGAAGAATGATTGTATGATGAGGGTGAACGGTGATAACAGTGGTCAGGTGAATGACTTTGTACACCTTGGCAGAATGTTTGCGAGAAATGGAAGGATTGAATTAGCGTGCCAATGCTGCAATTGAGGTCGTAGGTAATACGTGTAGCACATCCAAGGAGAGAATGTTTGTTTAAGGATGCCAAATGGCGTCGTGCTAAAGTGAACTGCTGCCCACTTTTTTCAATCGGGATTGGGTATCCGAGAAGTGCTGCCGCTAAAAAAGGATGAGGGAGGGAAAGGAATGAGAGGGCGATTAAATAATATGGAATGGATGCTTCGGGAATGGAAATGTACCAAAGGAGCATGTTTTTTTGGTTTGACCATGTTAGGAAAATGGATGAGTGAGACAAAGAACCCGATTTATAAGTGAATGGTGTGAGCGGAAGGGGTAGACTGAGAAAGCCATAGGTGAATTTACTGGAAGACACCATTAAGAGAATAAATAATGCAGTAATTAAGGCAATCTACCGGTTAAAGGTAGACTTTTAATGAAAGTCAGAAAAAAAGCCTCCAGATTTTTACATGTGCAGGGCCCTACCAACCTCTGGTATTTCTTTCTTCATCTCAGGGTACCCCGTTCTTCATCTCATGTCCTACCCTTCTTCATCCCGTCCGTAAAACCTATTCTCTTTCTTCCCCTTCCCCGCTTGTCCAACACCTTCCCACTATCACCCTCTTAAGCAACCCATCGCCCCTCATTAATTCTTCCAGCCACCTACCCACCCTCAAATCTCATCCAGAAGTTTTCTCTCTTAAGTGACCATGTCAAGAACTTCCTCATTTGTCTTCCTTTCCCTCAACCGCACCTTCTACATCCTCCTCCACACCCACATCTCGAACGCCTACAACCTACACTCATCTTCCTATCTCCGACTCCACGTTTCTGCACCGTAAAACGCTGCACTTCGTATTAAACTCTTCATTATCCTCTTCATATATATTATAACTCAAGGTCTTCGTCATCAGCTCTCTCCTATGTAGTGGACTAAAAAGAAGTATGCCATAGCCCTATCCTTGCTATAGAATATTTCTCATGTACGCCCACCAGCAGTATGAGAAATTATAAGTACAATAACTAATTTAAACAGGGCCAGCCCCTACCCTGACATAAATAATTAAGCTCATTTTACCACGTCGACTATGAAAGGGAACGATACGTATGTATATACGTACTTTAAGAATTTAACTCACCAAAGAACCACCAGCCTAACTTCATATCGATAATCATTTATGAATCAGGGCTTTCTAAGAAAGGACACGATACAGCAGTCAATAACGACAATACCAAGATGTGGATACGAATAGAGCACCACACTCAAGCACTTAGTGGATTAGCCTCATTCTGGGAAGGATGTAAAATTTCTGAAATAGGTATACTATTACTATAAAAAAACTGCCATAGGTAACGCTTAACCTATGGCAGCGTTCTCCAACCGCTGGTTTGCGGACCGGTGGCGGTCCCCGAAATTTTCCTACCCGTCCGCCAATTCCACATTTCGCCCTAATCCCGTACAGGCTACATTGTTGATGCTTAAAAATTATGATTTCAAGACTTTTTATATCATATATTATACACATTGGTTATTTTTCGCCATAGGCCGGCAGCAAGTTCGCGAAATGTTTATCCCGGGCTTTATATCATTTTATATTTTTTTCCAGTCCGTAGGTGTAAAATGGTTGAAGAACACACCGCTATAGGACAGCAAGCTTCACCTTCCATAAATGCTAGTAGTGTGTTCGTTACAACGTGAGGAAATTTTCTCGGAAAAAAAGTCAATCGGAAGACGCTACACCGAGTCACGCCGCGGCACCTCCGCGCCGGGAGGTGCTCGCACATCCCCCGGAAGCGTGCGGGCGACGCGGCGGACGGCGCCCGCGCGCGGCGAGAAGATTCCAGAGAGGCAAGGTGGCCGCTCGATCGGGGGGCGGATGGGGGAGTCTGGGACGAAAAGAGTGAGGCCCCACCCATCCCCCACTCCACCCCCACCACACCCCCATCCCCCCCGCCTTCCCCCTTTGGATGCGGGCGCGCGCGGCAATCTCCTCCGGGGATATAGAGCTCTCTTTCCGTGAGCCCTGATGGGGCCATTCCATAAAAATTGGCGAGATCAACACGGTAACCCTGCGAAGGAATTGGGAAGCGCGCGGGAATAAGACCTTGTTAACAGCAATGGGCTGGGAGGGAGCGGAATGCGGGAGGGGGCTGGTGGGGCGGTTAGGGGTTGACGCCACCCGCCCCTAACTCCCCGACATTGGGCGGCACCCCACACTCCGAGCCGCGCGGCTTCGGGGTCCGTACGCCAGTCAAAGGTGCCACGAGGCCCTCGAAAAAGAACAAGAAGCACTAACTACAAACGCGTGAGCTTCGATTTTTATATTTGCCTTTTGGATTCCGGTTTTCATATTTTACGATAAAATGACACAAACATGATAACGTTTACATAAGAGAGATGTCAAAGAAACTTTGATACGAACGAAAATGAATAATTTTTTCCACATATTATATTTTCCTTTGGATTTCAGCTGAATGGCTCATGCTCCTGGAAACTATTTAACACACAAGGTGTAATTTAAAAAATATATTTACTGATAGAGCGGACATTACCCACTTCTCATCTCATTGCAAAAATAAAAGCTAACGAGGAAACTTCATAGATTAGAATAAGATTATGGAACGTTCTCGAACACGAATGCGTCTTTTTCACAGCTAATCACAGAAAAATAATTTTCCGACATCTTAATACACGCTTTAAAATGGCAAGATATCGGCCTGGCTGCCAATTACCATTTCCATGTACGGGCGCCCATTACCCAAGGGGTGATCAATTGCGTCGACGCCCGCTTTATTACATGAGCGTGATATGAGTAGATTACAGCTGCGTTCAGAGCTAGATTTTTTATCAACGAAAGGACTAGGACACTTATGTGAAGTACTTGGGCGTCCTCCCAACCGGGATCGACATCCGACACGAGCCGCAGGGGGCAAAAGGGGGAAGTGGGGGGGGGGGGGGTAGTGGGGAGAGACTGGGGCAAAGAAGGAACCCGCGTCGCCCTATACCACGGGGCGACCACCTCCGCCACCAGCCGGCCGATATACCACCGCGACCCCCAAGGGAGAGTCTCCTTCCACAATCTCGAGGAAGTAGCTCGAGCGTGCTATCGCGACGCAAAAGATTCAATGAATTGAGCATCACTGCAAATAAAACGATCTCATCGTTCAACTGATACCAAAATTTCAACCACTTCTCGTACAACTTGTAGAGATATTTGCCAATAAATAGCAGTCATTTTCCATGGGACATGATACGGCCGTGACTCTAGATAGACATTAAAAAGTTCTAACGTATAGATCGCGTCATAAATGTAACGGTGCGTAGTTTGTACATTTTCTCATTCATTTATAAGAAATAAAGTTATCACACACATTCATGCTTTTTTTAATCACAAAAAAAACCTGCGGTTATGAAGGCGCTTTTTAGCGTACGCAGAATGTTTTCAACGTTTCAACGTAAACAAGTCAATTTAAAGCTTATATTTTGTTAATTACAGCAACGTTTAGTTATAAAATACAAGTTTTTGCGTCAACCATAATATTATATCTACTTTAAGCTTCTTACAACTGCTTCAATTTTAAAACAACATTTGAATGTGGTCTCTATTATGACTAGCGAATATCAAGCTCAAACTACACACGCATGCGAAGTAGGACGCTTAAACTGGTGGCGTCCACACGATTCCCTGCAATCATCACGCCACGAATTGGAAGTGGATTACAGTCACTGCCTGGAATCAATCGCGGATAAACCTATGGATCATTAACAGCCGAGCTCACCCTTTCTCAAATCGCCCCCGATCGATTGGTAGATTGTTTCGATCGTATTAAGCAGATCTCCGAAGGGGAATCCCGAGTTTCGATTCTAATCCTCTTACATTTCTGCCATTTGCTTCCTGTCGTCTTTCATTGGTCATTACTTTCCATCACCTCAACCAACGATCTTCCTGCGCTCACCTAACGTCTCACAACCGAGCTCTGTCATTCTACCTGCGAACCGAGCTCTGTCACTCTTATGGCAGGCCTCTCTCTTCTTGAATCACACTTTTTTGCCTCCCTGTAAACGCAACTTAGCCTAAAGTTTGCGGTAAACCTTTTTTCCTCAACGCCCACGTTATCCATCCAAGTACGACTAGCATCCACTAGGATCGCCTGGCCTTAGTGTCTGCCGTTCATATGCTGAAATACGCGATGTCATGGAGAATGATTAAGATTTACTACCAAATCACTTGGATTTGCACCAGCTTCAGTTACTGACGCCTTGACATAGCACAGGACTTATTTGAGCAACTATTTGATTATGTCATCAACAGTAGTTCCCCTGCAGTCCAAACTTGCTGCAGAAACCCCCAGCACACGCAGCGGCGAAATGCCGCAGCCGGAGGAACACAAAGAAATTGCCGGAGAGGCCGCGGTGCGCTAGCATATGACGCAGAGTGCCAAGCCACAGGGTAAGCGTGACGCGTGTCACGGATACGGCTGGGAGAAGGTGGGGGACGATGAGGGCGGAGCGCTGGAGGGTGGGGGTCCACAACATTTGCCGTTCGAATCGAAGCCGAAGGGGAGCGCAACCAGTTGCCGAGCACACACTCGGAGCGCCCAGAGGGGTAGGGGACTCGCGCCACACAAACTCATCTCTCGAGTGGCCCAGCAAGAGTGAAGAGGGACTAGGACGCGGCAATCGGGGCGGGGGCGGCGGGGGGGAGGGGTGCAATGGGTGAAGAGGAACCCCCCCCCCACACTCTCCCGCGTCCCCTTCGCTAAAGGCACTGCCCCCAGTGGGCGCGATAAATGGGGCGATTGCTTACGTGCCCTCCAATCTCGGGCAACTTGCTCGAGTGACCGGAATTGAATCGTCGAACCAGTAACAACAATGGACACTGATCTCCGGTCACATCAATGACGACATTTCCATCCAGAATAGTAGTCAAAGATAACGATTATGACACATTGTATTAAGTTTGACAGCATTTGATCATCGACAGTAGCCGGCCGGATCGATGGTAGCTGCGTGACAAGAGTCACAATTCCTCATCATAATCACTAGGTACTACCAGATTATTGGTAGGTTTATAGAGTCATTTCCCTAACTCGTCCGTTTCTGGGACATATTATCTGCTCGTCCTCATGCCTCTTCCTCATACAACCTTCCAATCTTGAAAGTCGCCAAAAATGCCCATCCTCTTTCCTCCCCGCGTTCGTTTACGTTCTTCATTCCCTTCTCCCGTGCACCTTCCTGACCTTTTCTCTATAAATCTACGGTTTTCTGATTTTTATTGAAATTACTACGCTTACCGTTACTTTTGTTATTTCCTCAATTTCTTTTTTCAGACTTCCCCATTCATTTTTATATAGATCCCACTCCACGATCCTTACCCAGGATTTTATCAGCCTGCGTCTGGAACTTCCTCATCGCCCCAGATAACCCACTTTCGTACCCTACTATTCCTTCTAATTATTTCAAATTTAACTTCTATTACTACAAGGCTGTGGCCCGAGTCTGCATCAGCCTCTGGGTAAGTATGCGAGTTTTAACACATTTCCTGAATTTGTGCCGAGGCATAATATAATCTGTTTGAAACCAATATATGTATCTACCGCCCTTTTCCAATAGTACCCACGCCCATGGATGAAGTTCAAACCGTGTATGTCTACTCACTAAGATATTTCTCTTACAAAACCCCGGGTTTTCTTTCCCTCCGCTACATATCACTTTAAAATCATCACTCGATTAGTCACCGCTATCTTTACACTGTACTTTGGACAGACCTATGGAGTCTACACGCACCGCCTATTTTTGTTTCATATTTTTTAACTTCCCCGCCCTAAATATAGTCCTAACATCCCATGCCCCTATTCTAACTATTGCGCTCTTCTATATTTCCATTTATCCTGCATTTGCACCTACTGCCGTGCAAGGATTTCGCGTGATAACGACCGTGGGAGTGATGCTCCCACTACTGCCGGGCATGGCGCCCTGCATAGGGGGGCGAGAACCACAGAGGTCAGGATTCATTTTCACTAAGGAACTGACCATGGAATCAAGATATAGGTAACGCAGACGCACTTTGCAGCTGCATCACTGAGATACAGATCCTGTGTGGGCTACCAACCGTCTGTCTCCTAACCTTCGACCTATCTGGCATGGGTGACCCTACCAGGAGCAATTATTGTTTCTTCCGTCAGTTTACCTCTAGGGGTCAACGGAGCGCGCAAGCGGTTGTAGTCAAAAGGAAGGGACATTACTTATTAAATTAGCTGATGCTCATTATCATTAGCTAGGGGTTATTGCATCAAAAGCAGGAGTTCTAATATTAAAATAAAGTTTAAATCGTCCGAGGGCAAAAAAATATTAAGTAAAATATAGTCAATTTTAACTAAACGTACCAAGCAAGGACTAAAAAAATTCGTGAGAATGTCATTATAACACCAGGGAGCAGCGGAAGAACAGTCACCTGAACACTGCCATGTACTCATTTCCCCAAAATACTCGAACCCCTTTCCCCAATAACGAATAAATAGTAGCGAATGTCCTCTCATTTCACCAAGCTCAATGTGAATCGAGTTTCCACCGTGAGAAGT
Organism: Pyrrhosoma nymphula; assembly: GCA_963573305.1. NCBI lineage: Eukaryota > Metazoa > Arthropoda > Insecta > Odonata > Coenagrionidae > Pyrrhosoma > Pyrrhosoma nymphula. The sequence goes on along the minus strand of OY754332.1, from coordinate 75,112,602 downwards.
ATTTACGTACGGATGGATTTATAGGAAAATAAATTATGAGTAGTAAATTTGTAAAGCTAAATCAAACAAATATACACAAATATGTTACCTCACATAAATGTTTTACGAATCCGCAATGATGCCGGATAACTGGATAGAGACAAGTGACTCTAAACCGGAAATTCGGGACCCTCTACCCGCGTAGGTCAAAGAATGTTCCGAGGAAATCTCCAGATTAGCTTCACAAAACCACCTGACAATTTACGTAGCTGTAGAAAACAAAAATCATAAGGATAAGGCTCCGTGCAATCGTCCAAGTCATATGTACATTATAATCAGTACATTTTGATGAAGCTAAAGCCTTTAGTTTGGCACGTCATCGCTTAAATTAGGTCACAAGGATACTTGCGTGGATCATTAAATACGCTGTCCTAAGAATCCCATCGAATATGAACCTAACCCTAATTCTTCAGGCACCCAGGTTTCCCTCCTACATGCCATCCAGATACGTTCACCTGCTCTCTCGAAAGAGCGCACAAAAGCTGCTAGCCAACAGCAATGACTTCCATTCGCTTCTCCAGTGGGGACGAATACTCCGGAATCACATTACTCATCCCTCAACTCCATTTTATGCCGAAAGCAACACCTTAATACCTACTAGAGCACACACTTGCGCATTCATTGCGACAATCAGACGTTAAAAGAGGCAGGGAATTGCCAAGAAAGGTTTCATGCATGAAGTTGAATTGACACGCGACAGTTTCCCCGAATGTTATACTACACGCACATCTCTGAAACCTAGGGCCATAAGGATTTCCCTGCAACGCTCGGCTCACACTCATCGTGAATACGCCGAAGATTCCGCCGATTCCCACCGAAAAGTGAATGGGCGTGAAACCAGGGGTGCCCCTCGGAGACGACACGATTGGGCCGCACGAGCACTACAGAATCGTCCACCGGGGGAAGGGTGGAATGAGGGGGGGGCGCACGACACGCGCGCCGGGGGTGAGGAGGGGGGGTGGAGCACCGAGAGACACGCAGACTGAGTGCTTGGTCTCTGGGAGGAAGGAGGAGCCCCCTCCTTCTCTCTCCTCCCCCCCGTTCCGCTCGACGGCCCACTGCAAGCGGGCGGGGGAAGTAGATGGCACCCGCCCCTTCGACTCCTTTTTATGGTCAAATCTCTCTTAGATCCTGATGAAATTAAACGCCGAGTTTTAATGTTCATTGGGTGGAAAAAGTTCATATCGTCCCGAAAAGAAGGGAATTTAATTAAGTGAAATTACGCCGCTTGTACTTTAATTATGTTAGTTTCAGATAAAAGGCTACCTCTTCTCAGTTTGCTGTACGGCACACGAGTCCCCCGTAATAACGACTCGACACTGATAAAGCCGAGAAAAGAGCTTCAATACGCTCCAACCCACCACCCCTCCCCTCCATCCCCCCCTTAGACACTCGCTCGCAGAGCAAACGCCACCACCCTCCCTATCCCCCCTCGCAGCCCCTCCCGAAATGTAATACATTTTTTGCCAATCTGGCGAGAGGGGGAGCGCGGGGGTCGTCGTCTGGAAGGGTGGGTAATTCGCTTTGTTTCCCGGCGGGGGCGAGGGGGGGGGGGGGCATAGAACGGGGGCGAAGGCACTCGCGATGAAGGAGTTGGAAAGGAGATGGAAGATGACAATTCTTACGCGGGAGCGGCCCCCGGGGGATGGGGGGGCGGGCGGGTGTCGCGTGCGGCCCCCGCCCGCTCTAAAAGGGGGGCCGACGAACCTTTTTCTGGCCCCCGGGGGCCCTTTGGGGTGAGCGACGATTTCTGTCAAACGGCAAGGCGGCGAGTGGGGAAGGTGGAGGTTGGAGCAGGGGGGGTAAAGAGGATGGGGGGGGTGATTAGGTGCAATGATTCGGTCGCGCTCAAGAAGAAGGGTCTTTAATGGGTCGCTCCGCGGAAATTGTGGCACGTAATGGCGGAGCGGCGTCCTAATTTCAAAAATCTCCTCCGAGCAGAAGCGTATACGTTTTATCTTCACGGGCGCTCGCTGCGCCTTTCCTCATTTCCTGCATTCTTCAATAACATCAGTCGGACGTCTCTTCTTAAGGTTGTGGCGAATCGCGTTACGAAAACCAACGTTAATTACATAATCCTGATAGTGGAAATGAAGGTAATTACTTGAATGAGTCTATGCTGGAAATAAAATCAGATAAAAAGATCTATATAATGAAACTAACACGGTATTACCAAAATTCTTGACTACTTAGTAGTGTTAGATAGCTTGGCAACACGATCAGAGGAGTTTTCTGAGCCATAATTTAGCATTCAAGAGTAAGAATTTGTGAGGACGGTTAGTCTTTGGATAAGGTGGAGTGGAGAAATGAAAGCAAAGACATCTCCTACAGAGGGGCACAAGCCGTTTAAGTCCATGCCCAGGGAGCTTGGAATCCGGAAAGCTAAAATAGAAAATTCTCAAAAAATTGTCAGATATAATTTTGTGGTTTGCTACACGTAGAAATCCAAACCTGCCATCAGACGTCCAGTATTGTAAGCGAAAGCTAGAAGCAAATTTAATTTCAAAATAAAAAACTGCTAATTTTTCACAGAAATGTCACTTTCAAATATAATTAAAAATGAAGGGTTGGATTCCTACGCTCCGGTTAAAGAAATGGAGGGTACACCAAGAATACAAAGTGTTCCAGAGTGAGGGATCATGAATTTTGGACGTGATAGTATGAGAATATTTTGGTAAAGCAACATGGGTCTGCAAAGCAAAATTCCGGCACCACCATTCAATCAAAAGTTAGCGCCTTTGCGCCTGCGAGGCAGGCAACCAAACGTACGCGCGCACCTGCGAATGCATATATGCTTCGCAAGGTCAGCCTCAGTTGGGCCATCATCCCAAATCGTAATTCTAGGGAACAATGATGAAAACATTCCAGGATCGTTTCGATTCCCGGAGTCCACGACGCCATCCAGGATCCCTCTTGCACACGCCGGGCCCTCTGGGATTGGCGACGGTAGTTCGGGGGTCGCGAGGTCAAACCCGGTTCCAAGGAACCTTGCCCACCCGGACAGGTCTTGGAGGAGTGCAAACGGTAACGGAAAAACAAAACTAGAGCAATAAAGTGACACTGTGGTGCATCGCAGAGCCACGCGCTCCTCGCCCCATGCAAAACGCTGACCCTCATTAGCACTCAAAATTACAAGCCCTTATATCCGAACATGCATTGTACTCAAAGCAAAACAGCTCCAGCTCCCGAACCATTTCCTACGTCTCTTTCTCGTGCATCACGCAACGGCCCTGGCACGAACATTCATTACTTTTTTCTTCAAAGTACAGGAGTATAATTAATTCACGTATACATTCTTCACCACTAAGGCTTGGCTGCTTAATTACTGGTTAAATATTTTCCCGGTATGAAAACATATTCTAATACTTTCTCCTATCGATACTACTCAAGTTATTTATCTGACAGTCGGAAGTAATACACAAAACCCAAACTCACAGTTTACATCAAATTAATCAAAAGGCTGCGTCCTCTTGCTGTTAACATTAACCGGAAATTATAAAACTAAACCTAAGAGAAACAATCATCATCACAGACCAAACTTACGAATTAAAAAAAAATAATAAGGGGAACTCAGCGAGCTCAGGACGTGTGAGAAAGAGAGAACGGCTCATTCAGGCTCACGTGAGACGGCGTCTGCCTGTGCACCGCCTCGTCCCCGCCCCTCCACCGAAAAATTCCCCGTCCCCACCCCCTCGCGCACCCGTTACATTTGCCGACCCCCCAGCGCATCTCCAGAGGCCCCCCTGCAAAGCGAACACTACTTTGACGGCTGAAAGAGCTTCGTAATAGACGGTACGCAACGACGAAAAAACTGCCACCGGCGCTGACATACTAAATATTATATAGTTAGTTATTTCTCCACTAAAAGGATTTGTTATTACGACTGAAATTGTAGCATCCTCAACGCAAAATAGAACTCGAAATAAACGTCCTCTCTTGACGCATATTTGACGCATTACGACGTTAAAAAAATCAAGAGACACAATTCACACGGTAAATACATAAAATCACACAACTGATAAACCAAAGCACAGCAATTAGTAATTTCTAGTACGCTAATATTGCATTGAGTTGCACGATTTTGAACGCGATTCGTTCACAGGATATGAAAATTGGGTAAATCATTTTCTAAAGCATTTACCAGTAAAAAATAATTAATTCCATTCATGAGTGAATATGTCATAGGCATTTAATCACGATACCCGATACATAATTGCGTGTCATTCGTACTAAACGTTTTACAAGCATTTCGATAGTCTTTTAGCAAGCCAAACACGAATGAATCTCCTCATCACTTTCTGAAAATGTAGGTACATTGTGGCGTTACGGGGAATTCCACGCTAAGTTCCAAATCAATCGGTCAAGTATATAAATGCATTGGCAGTCATGCATGAGACGCACTCCTATGTTGGCGATAATCTTCAGAAAAAACATGACAAGAGTCGTAAGGACTCTCCAGCATATGAAAATGTATGGAATACTATTCGAAAAAAAAAAACGTGAACAAGGGATTTCGCCGCAACGTCTGTAGCAGTTTCCAAGAGTGGACGGAAATCCGAGAAACACATCGACTGCGTTCATCGGGAAAGCCTCGAGTAATCCATCCGTTTCCTTAAAAGGTTTCGCACTCATCTTTTGGCGTCCAGTTTTTATCACCCCACGCCCCCTTCCTGGACAGCTCACGCCCCTTTCGCCAGTCACCCGTGCTAGCGCTCAGGAATTCACACAGAAATAAAAACTTGGGCCTCAATTTTTAAGTTCCTGCATTTTACAACCTAGAAAATGAATCCAGTTACCTGGTCATGAGGTCGTATTGATTAGTGTAAAGCTATTTCTCCAGATCGATTTCTCAAACATTTTCGCTAAATAAAGATAAAAAAGAATCGGGACAAATATCAATAAATCAAATTCTTCTTTCAAAATTAAAATCATCAATTACCCTGATTCAATTAGACAATTGACACCGATATCTATTCCCGTCTCTTCGCTAAAGCTATTTTCCAATCATTGGGATTGCACGAATGATATGGTACGGAGTCACGCGCACGGGCGCAAAAATATACACCAAAGACGGTAAAATTCGCCATGAAAAAATCATTTATCTTATCCGGGATTCGAACCCGGATCTCCCAATTGCCGGTCAGGTGTGTTAGCCAGTTATACCACCAAGCCTTGGTAGTGTACCAGGCGAACACACCTGACCGACAATTGGGAGATCCAGGTTCGAATCCCGCTCAAGTCAAAAGATTTTTTTCATGGCGAATTTCACAGTCTTTGGTTAAAGCTATTATTGAACCTTCACTTGTTCCACAGCCTCTTACAACTCACAAGGAAATTGGTAATGAGAAAAAATAAATACGACAGAACATATGTGCGATCAAGCACTATAAGTGTTAGATGCGCTTCTAAGAGGGTGTATATCGGAACATCACTTGAAATGAAGAATTTCAGCTCTTATACCTATTCGTGAACAATTGCCAGCGTCGCTCTTTGGTAACTACGATGAACAGCAAATATATAAGATATTTATTTTCTCTATAGACAGGTTCCTTCTCAAACCTTGGTGAAAACACTATAGCCGTTCCGAGCAGTAAACCTCAATTTTGCACGAAACAATACTTACGTCCACACGACGAACGGAGACTATAAAATGTGAGCAACCCAAGAGGGACAAAAAACTAATAGAACACAGCCATTGATGACACCAGGACGGAACAAACACTGGCCCGCGTTCCGGCAAGTGGGGGAAGGGTTCACCGAGGGTCACCCCTGCGGTGCGGCCGAGCTGATGACATTTGCACGACAGAGCTGCGAGATATCGACAAAAAGATAAGAAGAGATAAGGGACCAAAAGGCAGGATCCTGAAATCCACCAAGTTTTCGACCGTTACCATGAAATCGCACGTGGGGCAGTCATTTGCGGGGGGGGGGGGTGGCCTCTCCTTGGGGGAGGGCGGGGGTGGGACGAGACGTGTCCGGGACGCGGGAGTGGGGCGCGCGGCCGCCCCCCGCACAAGCGGCCGCAAGGCGAGAGAGCGGCAGATGTCTGGAGCCCTCGTTACCCTATATGCAGATGAGCCTCATTGCAATTCTTCCTACAGCGTAATCCGTGACAACTGCCGGTCGCAGATTAGGGGCGGGAGGGTGCGGTGGCTCCGGAGGGGGCGGTTCGGCCGGGAGTGGGGGGCGGAGGGACTGCCCCCGGGGGTTGGGGCGGCGCCGACTCCGGCAATCAGCCCCTCCCTCCCGCACGGCGCCCGAAACAAATCAACAACCGAGGGCACGCCGCGTCATTCCTTCACATTACACGGTCAGGTGTGATGAGTTCAACAGATGTGAGCAGTAACCCGAGCAATTTCACCAAAAAGGTAGCATTTCGTATTCAAAATTTAGATAAGTGCGCGCCGCGAAGAACAATGAGCAAGGATCGACAGTAGTAGTTTATTTCCTGAAGTAAAAAATATTCACCTATTATATGTATTCACAATAATCTACCCAAATACGGTTATAATCCGCAAGGATAGGATAAACGACAGGCATTCAAACTCTTGTAGCAAAAGCAGAACATCTAACGCCTCTGTCTACAGTCAATAGAGCAATACAAATGCGGAGGTGACAACACTAACCAGAATTTCAATACAGGCTCAGCCCCAATAGCATTTACACTACCATATTCAATATATTTTACTTAACGTAATCCACTGTTTGGGAGGCAAAGAACCACCACTCATTTTCACAAGGAAACATAAATAAATGCTAGGCCGATATTTGTCAAAATAAATCAAGTTACTCACTTTTTAGCATTAAATTTTTTTAATTTGAGATGCCCAGCGAGTTCAGATCACGATGGCTTAAAAGGGAAAATATTCGGTTTCGGAGACAGATGTCATGTAATGAGTAAGGACGACGTCCATCAAATCCGAAGCACCGTGATTATCAGCTCCTGAGGGGTGTGCCCACGGCTGAGGTAAAGGCTATATTTAATTGATGAAATTGGCAGAAGAAATGGGAAGTAATGTAAGAGGAGAACTTGAAAAAAACTCACTGTTAAATTACTAGGGAAAGCATCTTCATCAATTAATGAAAAACTCCTGAAGAAAAATAAAACGAACGGTAAATAGAAGGGAAATAAAATTCCAGAGACTGCTGTAACCCATGAGGGGAAGAAACCTTCACTTGTTTTCGAAGGAAGAGCCTTTATGTAAATCCTAAGCGATTGTCTCAAGGAGAAGTCACCCTCAATACTTGCACTCTAACAAAATGCCTTCAAAAATAAAGTAATGAATACATCACGGCGATTTAAGCAAGTTTTAGAATCTGCCTTCTTTATCATCTCTAACTACGAACTTTCAACAATAAATGTTAATTTTAAATGCTCCCATTAACTAAATTTGCAGTGAAAAGGGGTTTCTGAATTATACTATATTTATCAAAATTATTAAGATGCTGATTAAGATATGCTGTGTATTAATTCAATACCCACTTCGAGGAGCCAAGTTTTCTTCATCAGGTAACATGGTCATATGAGCTTGGGCTTGAATTAATTGATATTTTTCAAGGTTTTACTCTTTTTAAAATAAGCAAATGCTTCTATACGGCCCTACATGCCGCAGGGGGAATAGCTGTCAAGAATCAGATATAAGGAGTGCTAAATAAATACGATAAAAATGTATTTTGGATACTCAGCATACATCCATTTCAATCAAGTTTTGTAATTTTCTACACTTTTTATTTTTTTTAAACACTACGCGTTTCACCAATTTTTTGGCAACGTCAGGTGTAGTAGTTGGTTTACATACGGTATTGTTGTCGTTGTTAGATAAAGAACATTAAATTTTATTTTAAAGAAATGTTTGCATTAAAAAAATTACAAAAAGGAAATGAAACAAAAAAAAAGGAAAAGGAGGATAAAAAAGTTATTAACATGAAAATAAAAACAACAAAAATTTACATACAATGCTTGGCAAAAACAATCAAATCAAGGGGTAGTGGTATGAGAAAGGTGAACGTTTTTTAACGAAAATCTTTCAGAAAGTAGTGGGGAGATATGTGTAAAAAGCTGCTCATTGCATAAATTTGGAGAATCCCTGACAATTTCAATTTGTTCAAATGCATCCATTTTTAAACCTTTGGGAAGGAAATGTAAAATTTCAGGGGTAAATTCACTGACATGTTTGCAATCTATAAGGTGTTTAGCAAAAAGAGAGACATAATCTCTATTATTTAAACAACGGACATGTTCTTTTATCCGTGTTTTAAAATTTAACCCGGTTTGAAATTGCAGGTATTGCTTTTAATTTTATACATACCCGACTTAAAAAGTTTATCCTGTTTGTCTTTACCGTTCACTAGAACTTTGGATAGGGTTAGGGGAGTGTAAAAAGCGGCTTTCAGAGAGCTTGGTAGGTGGTTCGAAATTTTATGTGAAAAAAAATAAAAGTACAAAACTTTATTGAAATGGATATTAAAAGTTTCTACAAAGTAGAGCCTGAAGCTGTGGATTTTATCCTCAGCATACAGCTTGGCAGCGAGGAGTATGCATAGAAATAAATATAAATGCCCCACAAAGGAAATTTGTAAAGGTGAGCCCTGCTCACCTGTAAACGCGTCTCCGCCACGGCAGCACGACCGTAGTGGGAAAAAAACCTTGCCTCAAGAGTCACCCACGATAAAAACAAATGCCAAGCAGAGGAGACAGGACAAGACCGGGAGCGGAATATGCGCGGTAGAGGTTCCTCCCCGCAGCCCCCGAGAGCCGTCCGCCGATAAAAACAAAAGCCACGACGGCCCATCGCCGGCAAACGACACACGTGCAGCCGAGGGGTGTGGGAGGGGGTCGGAAGGGCGGGTATGGTAATGGAGAGGCGGCCCTTGAGAGGGTGGACGGCTTGTGGGGGAGCAGCGGGCGTAAGGACCATCGGCCGCAAATATCGCGACACTCAAAGAAACAACGGCGAGACTCGGGTTGTGTCGGTGCCTGCGGCCCGGGATGTCGTCAACACGGCGGCGGCGGAATCAAGGAACGGCCAGATCCTCCAGAAACGGTGCGGCCGTCGAAACGGACAGCTCGCCGCAACTCGGCCATGGATATCAGATGCAGGACCCGCTGCATCATGCGGGGACATCGGCGGAATTCTCGCGTCGTTCGGGGCCAATCACAACAAAGAAAAAAGAGCCCACAGGGTGGTCGGGAGGTATCACGGAGATGAAACAGAAGGGAGGTCGAGGCGGACTAGGGTAATGCTACTGACCATAGACTAGTGGATCCTGCAGTTCCGCAACCCGTACAGCAAAAAGGTTAAGCACCTGAAGTGCTCTTCGAGCTGCATTCAAGACGAGACCGGACAGCCACTGAAAAACTAATCCAACTGCACCAAACAAACCTAGGACCGCGGAGAGGGGATCCAAATCTTTTATAACTCGGGGTGGAAAAACGAACACACAAATAAGAACCTAGATGGAATCGCGTGTGATCCCACCGGCATCTCATCACAGAGGACCTATGACGAACCGAAAGCGCCCTTACGAAAGGGAGTAACTCAGGGTATTGTTTCGAGACCATTGAACTCAAACGCTTGCGAATTTGTTCCGCGCACCATCGAGGAGCTGCAGCGTGCGAAGTGGAATGGCATGCAAAAAGACAGGGGTCGCGAGGCGAGGAGGTCATGGCCTTGGAACAGACAGGGGGAGCAAAGAGGGAAGGGTGTCGAGGGGGGATTGCTCGCTCTGTTCGCTTTCGGCGATTCGAGTCTGATTGGGGGGCCGCCGGCCGGCGCCTACCTTGGTCGAACAGAAGGCACCTTTGGCCTTTGGCGATGGCGGCAGCGGCGGCGGGCGAGGCGGCGGCTGCAAGGCGGTACCCGTATCCGAGTCCCAGGCCGAGGGCCGCCCCAAGGCCGCCGAGGGGGGTCTCGGGGCCCGCACATCGCCCGGCAACTGGCGGCCCGAACACAGGGCCGACTAAAAGGAAGAAGAGAGGGGGGCGGCCTTAGTGCAACGAAGTCGTGGGCATTGAGGCACGCGAGAGGGAGGGAGAAGGGGGGCACAAGTGCATGGATGTGCGCTAGGAGGGGGGTGCGGATCACACCGAGGGCCGCAGAGGGGTTGCAGTGGGGGCGGAACACTCTGAAGAACGGCGACCTGAGGGATGAGATCACCTGGGCATCACCGTGGGATTGAATCAAGTCGGGAGTCAAGAGCCGAAGAGGGGGGCTGGGGAACATGGGATGGGATTCCCTCGAATCACGACAATGATGAGCCAGGAGTAATCACAGAGAAATGTGCAGGGCACCCAAGATTACTTCAGAAGCTGAATTTTATCATTTATCTCCAAAGGAAAATGAGAGATTGATGCTTCCAAATGGTAGATTTTTCTCAAGGGGTCACAATCATTTCACGAATGGTACCAAACAAGTTGGTGCTATGAATACAAACTATTGAAAGACCGTTTTCATATCTTCCGATTCATTTACAAAAAAGGAATAAGCAAATGTGCAATTTCACACCGAACTGGTGTCCTAAACCACAGCTTTAATGAGATTTCGAAAGGTGTAGCTCAGATGAAGAATAATAAGTTTGTACCCATTCTCAGGCAAAGTTTGCTTTTCCCTAGGAAGGAAAACTGGCTGAAGAAACAGAGAAATTATATGAGAACATTCATTGTGTAAACACTTCATTCACAGACAAAACGATTAACTACTACATTAACTATTTCATCTGCATCTAAACAATCTGTTACTCGGATTTACGCATATCACGATTTCACAAGCACAGAAGAGGGGAAGGTTAATGAACCCAAAGCATCAAAATGAAGTCAGAGTCCTGTTTTGATTCCATTAGACATTCCTGAAGTAAAATTGTTGGACGAAATAAACCTGATAAAGAGAGATGCAATATTAAGAGTCAAAACCCAAAAGCCTGGATTCTTTATTTATATTTAGTTATAAAAGATAAGACATTCCGAACCAATTAATAAAAAGATCAATTTCGATACGCATATTCCGAGAGTAAAATATCTTGGAGTGGCTTCGCCACCATGTCCAAAGAGAAGCAAGCACAAGAGTCATTGTGAAGTGGAATGACTACACGAACTGAGTTACAGATAAGTGACACTCCATCCAAAAAGGAAAACTAGACTAAAAATAAGCTGACCATGAATGAAAACAAAGGATCGTTCTTTGAGCGAAAACGACCATTGCTAAGTGATTGCCCCAAGACTTTGAAGGAGAGGCACGACTGAAAATTGCCGATGAACAGCAGTGCATTCTGAATAATGACGCACTGATTCAAGGACATTCCTTCTCCATCATTGTGAGGAATGTCCAAAAAAGATTTAAATGCTCCTCACAGAGTACATGATGCCTAAATACTATTCACAGCAGCCATATAGCGATTAAAAAACCACTAGCACTATAAAAAGCACAAAATAGGGGTTCTTCACGGTCTCCAATCCCATCTCCTCGGTTTCTGGCTTTACTTAGTTCCTTTTCATTGAATCTTCTACTTAAGCACGTGAACACGACACAATGTAAGATATTGTGCACCGACGTTATTTTATGAGTAATGACAATTCATGAAGAGCTCGAGATAGTAGATAATCGTAATTTTTCTAATAGGAGGAGGGAATCACCCTCGTCGACAACAAATTCAATCGCTATATGTAGTCACTCACCACTAACTTAAATCACTTCGCATCGCTACCGATTACAATTAAAGTCAGGGATAGAGAACCGTCACTTCGACAGAAATGAAATTATCCCGGCCGTGGTCCATTAGGAACGTACCCAACCAGGAGTAAGCATATCAATAAGTAACAATATAAGCATGCACAAAGGGATACTTGAAAGCACATCGATAAAATATGTATATGGTGAGAAATTTTATGCAATCAAAAGGCCAGATTATAAATGAGAAAAGTGATTCACCGTGTAACTGTAAAAACAAAGAGATGAGAAATAATAATGCGCGGATACGTTAGAATGGCACAAGAAGAAGGGAGCGACAGGGAAAAAAACTATCCTGGCGACTGAAATTATTGCTTTGCATGTCTGTACATGGAATATAAAGATTCCACCAAGATAATCCTCGAGAAAACTTGTCCTCATTACACTCCAGCGTATATTTCAAAGTAGCCAACCTAATCCGGAGGTGTGGAAGGTTACTCGGGATTTCCACCGGGTCAGGTTCTCCAACTCCATCTCGGCCGACGTTTCGATGAACGAGTTGTCCATCGTCATCAGGGCATGTCGAATCTTGAAAGTTCTGTGAGTCTCCTCCCCGTAGAGGTATGTGAAGAATGATCGCAGGCTTTCCCGGCGTATAGAATTGTGGAAGGTTACTCGGGATTTCCACCGGGTCAGGTTCTCCATCTCGGCCGACGTTTCGATGAACGAGTTGTCTGACCTGACCTTGGAAGTTGGAGAACCTGACCCGGTGGAAATCCCGAGTAACCTTCCACAATTCTATACGCCGGGAAAGCCTGCGATCATTCTTCACATACCTCTACGGGGAGGAGACTCACAGAACTTTCAAGATTCGACATGCCCTGATGACGATGGACAACTCGTTCATCGAAACGTCGGCCGAGATGGAGTTGGAGAACCTGACCCGGTGGAAATCCCGAGTAACCTTCCACAATTCTATACGCCGGGAAAGCCTGCGATCATTCTTCATAATCCGGAGGTTGTGACCTCAAGAGCTCCTTCACCAGATCGGTCTCCGTGACAGGTTGTGTCTACAAGCGGCACTGGCGAAGGCTAATTGATACGCGTTTGAGACGCAGAGATGGGGTCGCATAACAAATCCACTGAATTAATTTTGTTTCAAATGAGCAAAAGGAGTTAAGGTCTCATTCAACGAATTATCCCGACCTTTTAAACTGAATTGAATTGAACTAAATTTAACTTAATTGAACCATATATGACAGTTTTCCGCGCCGTGCACCGTCCCAAAGTAATACTATTTGAAACTTAATCGTAACCCCAACGTTGAGTGAATAACTATTAAAACTAAAATACTACTAAAATAGTAGTGGAACAAAGTACGCGCTTGGCTGAAAGAAGAGAAAAATATTTCATCTGCCAAAGCAGGCGGATGCTGTAGCAGACCTTTGGATGTAGTGAAAGCCACGTTCACTCTAAGACAAAGGATCGGCTTTATTTACTAGAATTTAAAAACTCTGACGGAAACAATGAAAAAGCAACAAGCAGTTTTTGGCGTCACAAAACAGAGGATTATTGTATACAACCTTGAGTTTGAAAAGCATACAGAATAATGGGGGAGGGATGATATAGAGTGGCTGATTTCAAACTTGACCTCGAAAACAATAGACTTTTCTTTTGTACATACTTGTCCATGGTTTCAACTTCATGCAAGTTCCATAATTTTAGGAAATTGACGACAGGCTACACCTGTTTCAGCAATGAAACTTTTTGACAAATTCGTCTAAGTACAAATTATTAGGAGGAAAACAAATCACCTAAGCAATTGAAATCAGCGTGATGTATATTTTAAATCTGCATCCACACATTATAGGTACTGAAAAAATTAGCCTTTAAAAACACAAAAAAGTAACAATACATGGCAAAAATGCATGGGTTGACATAATATTTTGCTGCCTGCAGAATCTTCGCATACGCACAGGTGGCAATCTTTAGCTTCAACCTTGTGGTAACGGATATCAGCCGTTTTCAGTTACATGCTGTATAATAAATATTTAATAACCCCTAAAATAAATTACCTCTAATCATCGTCAATCCACTTTCAGTAATAACGATATGCCACTTTGTACAGTTAGCTTCTTTCAATGGCATTCAAACCCAAATTATCGCGATTTAAAATCCTTCACGTCCGAAATGAATACACAAACACGAGAGGGTGGCGTCTCCCTAATCGTCCTCCCGCCGCCGCCTCCCCTCCCTCCTCCTCCCCTCATGGCTCCCGCCCCCCACTCCCTCACACACAAAGCAACGCGACGGAGGCACACACGGTAGGTTATACCAATTGGTGAGGCAGATACGGTTCGGATATGCTTTTAGGTACTCCGAGCGAGATTTTAATCCAGTCGTAATAGAGACAATACTCGCATTAATTTTTTAATTAAAGCAGCTGTAAGAAGCATGAAGTAATTATTGCGACATATATGAAGCATAAGTCCGTCTTATAAGACTGAGCTTCTCAGAAATAAAAATACACACCAGAGGCTTTGACTTTATCTATTTGATTTAAGCCGTACGCTGAAAACTTTATCGCGCGCGTGTGTAGTATGAGCGAGATTTTCCATCGCCATAATAGACACCACATACAAATTTTGTTTGAAAATGGAAGCAGTTTCTTTTTGATTGAATTGAGGCAGTGCGCTAAGGGGTAGTTATTTTTGTGCCATTAGAAGGATGAGATCTTTTCATTACTAATGAAGCCGAATTCACTAAAGTTAATGAGTAGAGATGCCTCATTCAATCTACCTTAAGGCTACGCCAATGCTGCCGCGACAATATGAATGTGAACGGCGCTGGCTGTCGGTCTCGCCGGCCACATGAGGCGTATCAGTATTGATCGTTTCAAACGATAACAATTTTAACCAAATTTTGTTCGTCAAGTCTTGAATAAGATAACTGAACCTTGACGGATACCATCATCGCGGAAAGGTATGACATGAACCCACTTGAATGCAATAGTGTCATCCAATTCTTACATTTATATTGCTCTAAACTTTCTTAAATGAATAATGCCCTTGACCGGCATTAATAAACAACACCCTTGGTAGATAGCGATGGGTGCCAAATCCAAATATAAGGTTCTATGGCACTCAGGCGAGGAAAATAAACAACAATCGCGAGTTAGGATAGAAATGTGCAGTCCAGCTAATTCATTTATGGAGGGAGAAATTTTATTGGCATGTGGTTAGCTTACCGGGTATCATAGCAATAAAGAGGTAAGTATAAAACTTTTCCGTTCCTAATCGCCAACAAATAATGTTTATTCTTAACACATATTGAAACGAACGGACACACCATGAAGAATAACGGATTTCCCATGTACCAGAGGCTGTTACGACACCATGACCTCAGGAAGCAGAATAATCAGATCAATTTGGCATTTCCCACACAAGAGAACTACATAGAATTTACAACTGTAAGACTTCAATTTAAAAAATATGAGTAGTCCAGTGTAGAATGAGGGGAAGTTCAGAAGAGCCCTCAGAGCCGAGGGTCTTTATCCGCTGGGCAAGGCACAGTGATTTGCTTCGAGGTGATCCGAGATCCGACGAGAGTCGCTATGCCCTCTGCCGCCCGCCTGGAGGGAGGGAAGGCGGAGTGAGGGGTGAGGGAGGTAGGTGGGAGAGGGAGGGAGAAGGAGGTGCGTTCAGCCACGGCGCAGCAGCCACATCAGTGAGGCTCAAAGCCCCAAAGTCAGTCAGCACGTGCGGGGCACACCTAACAATACAGACGGTCCAGCTGGAAAAATGTTCACCCCATCATAAAAAACACGAAGTTTCCCCACAGGAACATTAGTCTCCGGCAAGAACTACAAAATCACAAGAGAAATGAAACGGATGAAGGGAAAGGTATGAGAAACATGAGGATGGGATTGGAATGAAATAGTTGGGGAAACGAGAAGCATTTTATAAAACGCTTAAATCATGCATGCAGTGGCGGGGAAATAGAAGTGACACACTAAATATAACAATTTATTGTTTACGAGTGAGTAGGCAGGTTGGATGGGCAAAGTAAAATCGGAATCTTCTGACGGAATACTGAAAAAGAAATTAATGCAGGAGCCAGTGCCAAATTTGTCAACGGGGGAGTCATCTCATGAAATGACATGATTTAGAAGGTAATTCAGCAGGAGGGAAAATGCAGCGCCAAATTTTGATCTCTAGCTAAACGCGTACAACAAGGAATCGGAGTTTTCAATAATGGAATAAAATGGGGAAATGGGAAGAAGCAATTTTTAAAATTAGGATGAACTCGTAAAGAAAAACATTTTGAGAAGGAAAAACATTCACGTGCGGAAGGAATCCTTTATATACGTTTTACTTTTTTCGTCGTTTTAACGATGAGTTGTGCGTCACTCACAGACCTATATTACTTCCTTGTATCTCGTAACCAGCGGTTGAAAATTTATGACAGTTTCTCAAGGCTTCTACCTGCGTCTTCTGGAGTACCTCAGGGCAGCGTTCTTGGCTCCCATCTGTTTCCATTGTATCTGAATAACATTTCTGACAACGGTATCCCCAAAGATGCAACATCTTATTCATATACGCTGACCACTGCAAAATTTTCAAACCGGTAGATGATCCTTCCGACCTCCTAACCCTTCAATCTGCACATGCTTCCTTAAACACATTGTACACAGAGCGGTAGCTACGCATCAAGTCTCCAAGTCAGTTGTCATGACTATTCCTTTGAAACGTAAACCTCTTTCTCATACGTACACATTCCCAAATAAACCAATCCCCGCCGCTAGAACCCACACGAATTTTCACGAACCTACTGAAAAAGTTGGCAAGGTAATGGCAGTGGTTGGCCTACTGTACCGCCACACCGTCATTCATGATCCCCCATCTCTCAGAACAGAATGTTTTGGTGTCTTCCTCCCCATTCATAAAGAAACTGCCCACCAATTTGGTCAACTACTAGCCCCACGACTCTGAAGCTTCTGAATCGAACCGTTAATATTTTACCAAATCGAACAGCTTTCAACTTCCGACGCAGCTGCGGAAACGCATGCTGCGTCGAAAGTTGAAAGATGGACAACTCCGACGGCAACGCATCCCAGATTAAAGATCGGTCTTCTGATTGGCTACACAGCGTGCGGCAATGCAAAAAGAGATACATAAAATGTGTCTAAACTCTATTTACAAGTCAAATTTACACTAAATGAAATGTATTCCAAATATGTATCTACGTCTATTGCTTGTTCAAAATAGTTTATTTATCATTTCCTTATATATTTAGGTACCTATTCGGTGGTCTGACGGTGGTTTTGTGGATCTTTTGCCGGTTTGCCAGTAAATCTTCCCTCTGGACTCGTTTCCCGAAGTCCGCGGGCATTCATACCTAGATTAGGTTGTTAAATGCACAAATTAAAGAGGCGAAAACCTACAGAGGGTATCATTTGATGTTTTGCTCGTTTTTATGCTTCGAGTCGTTTTCAGCTGTATCGCAAATGCAAGAAATAAAAGTTAACTCGATTCGACTTTTGGACAAGCACATATTTAGAGAAGCGCTTTCGGACGGGCGACAGAGATGGGAGAATGGAAGGAAGGGGTGGCGAGGGGACGAGAGGTCCACCGTCACCTCTTCCTCTTCAAGTCTCTCGGAGGGCTACGGCCCCCGCCCCCAAAGAGCCCTCCCCTTCAACGCCTCCGGGAGGGTGGCAATAGGATTAGCCCGGGGGAGTAGGGGGGGGGTCCAGGAGTGAGAAAGGAGTGGGTGGGTGGGGAGGGGGGCGAGCGCCGCCGAGAATGCGACCATCGGCTTACGATGGCAGAGAAGGGGGGGGGACGATCTCTGGAAAAGAGGGGGGAGAGGCCATTTCAGAGCCGCCTCTCGAAACTCCCTCCCCCGATCCCAGCCCACTCCACCTCCCATCATTTAAATCACAAAACAAGCCCATGTTTTACGGACGCTCGTAGACTCTCGTTGAAAAGAATTCAACCGGTAATCTGAGGAAAAAACTTAATTCTTCCGACGGCTTGGAGGAGGGAGCGGGCATGGGGTAGGAGGTAGGGGCGGAGGGGAGCCCGGATTCGAAGAATTCCGCCCGCCGACGGGGTGAGAAGGATAGGAGTGAGCGACCGACCGAGAGAGTCTCATGGAAGGAGGGAAAGAAGGCAGTAAGTCAACGGGACGGTAAGAAGGGGCGGCGAGTATAATCCCCGGATTCCTCAAAGGGAGAAGAAGAGACGTGAGGAGAGGACGGATTGGGTGGGGACGGAGGGGGCGGGGAGAGGGGTTGGCTTGGCGACTGCAGCACTGTGTGGAAAGCAGAGGACGAGTCGAGTCCCTTTCGAGAGAGGGAGAGGGTAGAGGAGGCAGCGCGCAGGTATATCCGCCGGCCCGCGAACGGTCACCTCTCGGGTCGACACCGACCTCCCCACTCCCTCCCTCTCCTAAGGAGGACGAGCAGGGCGCACACAATGGCGGGCGGGCAGCGCCTCGTAATTGAGACACACCTGCGGCGAGAGTGTCCCCTCCCCCACGCTCCCCCGAGGGAAAAGTCAAAAGAGCGCCCCCTCGCGCGGCCCCGCTCACAACGCCCGGGCCAACAACACACACCTGGGCGCGCAAGCATGGGCTTGCGCTCTCAGCGGCAAAGGGCGAGCGGTGGCTCTGGCCACAGCAGCGCCAAAAGGGCCCTCCTCCTTCGCCAATCCTCCGCCCTCGCCCTTGAACAGTTCCACTCTTCCGCCCCCGCGAATCCCACCGCCGCCGGGGGCCATGCGGAGGGAGAGACGTAAAAGAGGGACCGCGGTAGACGCCGGGGCGCCCTTCCCTGGGTCGCCACCTATCGACTCCAGACGGCGCGTCCCCAACGGGCTCGTTCCGACGACCCCCCCCCCCCCCCCGAACGATTGGTACTCTCTCGGAACGAGAGAGTGAAAACTATTCAATGCATCACAACATTTCCATCGTAAGCAGCGGCACAAGGTTTGCTAGAATAAAAAGCTATAATAATTTTAAAGGAAAAAAACGTTTTTTACGATAAAAACTTGATTTACGTTTAAAATTTTAAATTAATTATAAAATTATATTATGTATACGATGTAAGTTTCATTTAGAATATATTTTATATTGTAATATTTAATATATAACATATATAATATACATTATTACAGATTTTGGAAGTTTTTGGATTATCTTAAAAAAAAGTTTTTCACTTTTGTCTTATGCTGCTGGACAAAAGTGCCTTGTTTTGCTTTAAACTAGAATTGTTTTTCATTTAGTTCACATGTGCCAAAGTTGAAAGGGTGTCATATACAGGTCCCCCTTTTTGACACCCTATTACATCTCCTTATATAAAATGTATGTGTGAATATATATACATAAATATGTTATTGTATTGTAAAAAAATACTACTGGAGAAATAAATTTCATTTCATTCATATTACTGCATTGTCATCCAGTTCTGAGCTATTTTTTAAGTTTTAAGTCTCAAGGTCATCGGGAAGTTAGTTTAAAATCGGCTGTAAAATTAGTAACGAACAGACAGACAAGAGCTCAACCTAATAAAAACGTTTTAAAAACTGAGACTCAGGGTGGATCAATGTACTTCTCATTTGCACTTAACATTTTCTTTTGGTTTCCCACTAGAATTTGAGAATAGTTACTTCATACAGCGGGGGCCATGTATTTTTCTAAATCGAAGATCTCTTCCGGCCTTGATTTTAACATCGGTTCCATTAAAACGAATCTGAACAGCATTTTTAAAATTTGCGCGGGTTGAAAGGAGACAAGTTTTAAGGAATCAAAACAAAGTAATAAACGCTTTCAAAATAACACCCATGACGTCCTATACGAGTGGGCATGAGGCTTTTATTATCGCTAATAAAAGAACTGGGAAGAGACAAGACCCTTGCAATTTATAGAATGGAATAAAAAATCAAAAAGTCAACGACACTCAATGGCCTATAATTCCCCTTCCAAACCACCTCAAGAATATCGAGGTGATGACGACACCTTGGCACCAAGATGGATAACTACGGCTACACCTACATCATCGGGCACACCGCCACGAGGGGTAAATGTGTGAAATTGGTGCACCTGGATACTTGTAAACTTATCATTCCATCAAGCAGTCTGGGAGAATTTTATCGAGTACTCTTAAATATTTTTATACTCTAGTACGCACAAACTCTCAAATAAAAGAGAGTTCATATCAATGATCATTACGAAAGGTGATTAACTTGAAATTCACATGTTGATTTATTATAAAAATGCAATGAGAGAATATAACCATCCTCAAGACGCCACTATAAAATCCATACAACTTGTACACCTTTACGGGAAAGGTGGCAACGTTCTGAGTTGCTCCCATTCTGGAGTAGAACAATAAGGCCACGTTTTTCATTTTCGGCATTAATGAATGGCAAGGCGATCTGAACTTTTTTCCTCGCGGTTGCCAACCCTTGGGCTTTTCAACCATTCAAAACTGAGGTCAAGGGAGGGCTGTGGCACACATAAAAGTGTATAGCAGAGCTTCCTATACACTTTTCCGAGGAGCAATTGATGCAACTCCATTTGCTTCAACCAAGCGCGGTCTAAAAAATGATAAATATTAATGAAAATCTCAAAAATGGGTACTCAGTCAATCAACAACGGTATGTGACATGAAATCATTTTAGTGATCGCAATAGAGGTGGCTACGAGGAAATCATGATACATGCATCAGTCAACAGAGATTACACTGTCAATAATGTTACTAACATTTAACAACGACCTAAATTGTTTACAGCGATCGTCAAAGAAATACATAATAACTACAGTATTATGGTCAGTAAGATGGAAAATAGAAGGAGCTTACTATGTGCTAATCACTAAAGTTGTAGGTTTTATGCAATTAGCATATCAGGTACCGTGAAAAACATTGGTACATTGCCGCCAGAAGTAGCTAGTCCCCTGGACTGTAAATGTCATGATCTCCAGTTTAGTCCATCACGCAAATATTTTCTTGCGACAATTTTAACGCAATGAATTGCCTTCCTTTGCGGCAATATGTAGTGGAGCCCATTCATATCCCAGAGCCGCCCTCGGTTTCTCAGGTGATTCTCGAAATCCGGAAAACTCACAGCCTTAGTTCAGAAGGTGGGGTTCGGCGTAGATCCAACAGGATTTTTACAAGAACCTCCACTCAGTATCCGAGCACTACTTATTTGGCTATGCCACATCCTCTCTTCACACTCAAGTCTACCAACAATAAGCATTTCGTCCGTCGTAATGTAGGTGGTAGCATGGGACAACACCCATCAGAACTGAAAGTAGCTCAACCAAAGGACCGCTTCGGGCACGCCCTCGCAAGAGGAATGCCCCAAAAAGGGCGCTACGAACTCCTAGAGGGAAACGGTGAGCGCTCTGCCAGAAAACAAAATCGGCGAGGGGTCCCGGATTCGGTTCCTTAGGAAACTCAATACAAATAAATGACTGGGTTGAGGACACCAGTGAACTGCAACGGCCAACCAACCACATTCAGAGCTTAAAACTTTTCATTTCTGAACGGACAGACGGTCCTGCCTTCTCGGTCGTAATGTCTCCCGCAACACGGAGCCTTGCGCTTTTGGATTCGAGACGCCCAAGAGGTAAGAGATCCATACACGCTGGCGGTTCCCGGGCAGCAAGTGGTGTCGCTCGAGTGGCGGGCATTCAAGTCGCCGCTGGGGAGAAGAGGTTGGGGCGGGCGCTGGAGAGAGAGAGCAGCCGGGGGTGGAAGGGGCCAAGTAGGGGAGTTGCTTTTATGGGCGACGCGGGGGAGGGGGGTAGGGGGGTTGGGGGGCGGGGATTGGGCGGGCGGCACAAGGAGGGCCTCCGTGCGAAGCTTAAGGTAGATGTGCAGTTGGCGCTCGAGGCATTTCCTGGCTAGTGGCCCTCATTCCTGGCATCAATGACTCGAGGGGTCCTAAGCCACGAAACAATGCGCCAATTGTAAATCTCCTCCAGCGAAGACTTCCATTTCGAAGAAAGAAAAAGCCACTCGAATTTTTTAACTTTGTGGTAGCCACTGAGGAAGTTTTTCGCGTACCTAAAATCCTAGCGGACCAAAAGAGTTACCTACACGCACCAATCTATACGTATATCGACAGCATGATAAAACAGATTGAGAGTTTCAACGTGAAGACAACCAATCGATAAATTACTAAAGTAAAGGTACTTGTGGCTTCCGGTTTCGCAAAAGAAATCAAGAAAAAATCATTGCATTGAAAGTGTTCACTTCGTCAAGTCACTACAAGTCTACTTCGTTTGCCACTTGATTTTAGACCGCTCATTACATTTCAGTGGAGAAAGTAATAAATATATACAATGAGAAATCCGTCTTCACCAAGTCATATCTAGATTTGCCGTAAAGTCTAACTACATCGAAGAAATATTTGGTTGAGAGCAATTTGTCTACGTGGATAACATATATTTCAGTATCAACTAAAATATTTTCTACGCCGTTTCATTCCTTTCCTGAGAGTAAACTACAAAATAATTATTACGGTAGCTGAACGAATACAACAGGCCTATAATGAGACCTAAGTGCTACGGATCCACTTCTAATAATTATATTCAAAGGGTTAACGTCTGAACATTACTCTATAAGCCGCCGGTAGAGGTATCGTGCGAACATCTTTACTTTGTCTGTTACCCTAAAGTAACGTGTATACAATTTTTCATCTAAGCTGCTTCCGATATATAAATGGGGACACACACACACAAAGCCATTTTGTAATCACAAACAGCTAAATGTCCATTTCATTTAAATTTTCGCTACAAATTTCATACGACTCATTATATTGTTAACTTCTTATAGAACAAAGTATACACTATAAAGCTCTCGGCAGAAGACCACATTGAAGCATGAGAGAGAGATCGGGGATTGCAGCATACATTTCGACGCGTCTTAGGCAGGTGAATTCATTTGGAACAACGTCAAAACCGCCGTCTGTTTTCACACACTAGGTAGGGAGCATGCTGCCTGCATTCCTACGAAATTCCTGCGAAACATGGCGCTCTCATTAGAAAAATCATTCACCTTAATCTACGTTCGCAATGTGCCACGATGTCCATAATCAGCCTTAAAAGTCGCCCTCCTCAAATAATGCTCGCCCAGAGGTTTGCAGTTCCACACGAGGGCCGAGGTGGCCGAGGCAGCCGAGGAGGAGGCGAGGAAGTGGGTGGCGGGGGGAGGGGAGGCGGCCCCCGGAAGGGAGGCGAGCCTCAAGAGCCGGGGCTCAATAAAAGTGTTGCTGTTGAATGGAGAGGGACGAGTTGAGGGCCGCCTCCTCCTCCTCCCGGGAGGTGTGAAAAGTGGTGGGCGAGGGTGCGGGAGGGCGAGGGGGGAAGCGAGAGGGGCGGGGGGAAGGAGAAGAGGAGGGAGAGGCCGGGGCGGGCGGTCATCCACACGCGGCGAGGAGGGACCCGAAAGGTGCAGAGAAGGGGGGGAGGGAATGCCCCGTAGGCCGGGCCGCGACTCGTCGGCAATCCACCAACAGTCTTGGGCCTCAGCGCGAAAACGGGGGGCGGGGGATGGGGGGGGGGGGGGCATGGGGGAGGTCGACTCTCTCTTCCTGCCATGGGGCGTCCCCGCTGCCCCGGTGGACGAAGAGTCGCTCCGGAAGACTCCTCACAGCTCGACTCGAGGTATCCGGCGTCCGCTCCAAACGCCAGAGGGGAACTGACAACCATCAGCGATTAAAGGTGGTTCCGCCGCCAAATGATTTAATGTCATAGAATTCACATTCTGGCTATTCAAAGAAAAACGCCCCTTGTTCGACATGAACAACAACATCCCACCTTGACACCCAATTGTTTTCGCAAATTTAACCTAAAATTACATGGAGTTTGCCGCTAGAATGGGTGAAAAATGGGATAAGTAGTATATTTCTATTTTAATAAATGCCTTTTTCTCAAAAACTTTTCGTAAGAAAGGAATTTTCCAAGGATATTCTAAGGAAGTTATATTTAGGGATTTACAATCTTATTTTTTTAGTTACCAGCAAATTTTTGCAGTAGTGATGTCAAAATGCGTTAATTAAATGACAGTGGTGTTGCAGTCGGCTCCTAGGACTGGAAAAATCATTTATTACCAACTGTATCCGTAAAATAAAAAACATTTTGTGGGATTACACCATAAACTGTGCACAAGCACCCCACCAATCGCAAATTTAACGCTAAATATAGACGACTATACCTCCTTATTAGCCCCAGTGTAGTATTAAGAACCGCACTGATAGGCGAGGCCCCTAACTATTCACCACTACTTTTATTGGTATTGACCCAGAAGCACACAGGAATCGTTCTCAAATGATACGGTATATTAAACTATTGAGGAAATATATTCAAATGACAACTTGAGTCCACGAGTGGTGCGCAAAACACTATATTATTTCGCAATGATAATATCCTAGAAAAACACGGGTGCAGCAGTCAATACAATCTCGGGGATGCGATTACAATGGACCCTGCGAACCACACGACAAACACTCAGAGGATCACAATCACATAGGATCAAACTTGAGGTAAGCACAAATGTAACTTACATGGTGCCGCAAAAAGAGAGTGGAAAAAAATTCTAAAACTATTTACGCTTTGTAAATCTGATTTTCCACTTCAACTTAAGACCCTCCTGACAGACTACAAATATCTAGTTGGCCATAAGCGAGTCAACTTCGCGAAACAAAAAGATTACCAGCGTAAGTTATTGGATTACGGATCTACCAGCAGTACCTGCCTTGGAGTGGCTAAGGAGGGCGTTGAGGGAGGATCCGCCGTGCGACGAAACTCCGGCCGTGAGACAAGTGAAGGACGGAAACGGTGAAAGTGGACAATGCACGCACGCCGAACAACGGGGAGAACCTACCTTCTCCCTGCCGGACCTTGCCCGCCAACCCCGTCCCCCATCTCCCTCGCCGGGTCCCCACAAAAACCACATTCTTGGCAAGGAGAGAGGGAGTGGTTCCAAGGGAGGTGGAGGGGTAAGCTGCTGACACCTGCACCCCAAAGGTGGTGGCCCCCCCCGCCCCCGACCTAGGTGAGGGCGGCCCAGGAGGAAGGCCCCTGGCCCCCCCACAGAGCGAGCTAATTCTAAGCGAGACAAGGGAGGCTCCATTACGATCGTCCCTCTGCCGTGCTAAATGAATCTTGTAAAAGGAGTCACCGTTTGACTTTGCGACGTCACAGAACGTCATCATTCACTTAGGCCGCAGAGTAATCTGCGCTTAAGGTAGCAATAGAATATGGCTAAAAGTTTCAATGCCCCTATCAGCAGTTATTAAATACCAAATACGGAAAGACGACTTGCGAGCGATCGATAAAACAAAAGAAATTATTCTGCTGCAAATTTACTAAAATATGAAAAATTAAACAATGAATGAATTGCATATTAATATACACAAATTTATAATAAAAATGCGACACTATGTAACGCTGGATTCTGCTTTTAACCCAGCGTTACTCGCACGAGGCGTTCCGTAAATCCCAGATTATATTTTATGGCAGCATTTTGTTGTTTTTACCCCAAACTCTAATCTTCAATAGTTCACTGAAACTAAGTAAATTTTCATTCCTTCGGGATCAAGTCTCAGAAATCAGCATGTTCAAGATCAAACAACGTTTATTTACACTCATTGCAAAAATTGCATTTTTGCTCAATTTAAATTGATTATTGCGTCACGGCGCTAAACATTTTCGAAATCCAAGACCCATTTTGCATATAAACTGTATCTCCAAACATATTTATCGACATATATAAATGATAATGTCAACGAGACCATCGTCTGTACTTACTGGCAAATGAAAGCATTGGAATAGAATAGTTGGCTACCTGTAGCAGTGGGTGGGCAACATGTGTAACAGCGTTATGAAGTAATAATGAGTGAGTGGGTCCTTGCTTTCCCTAACCATAATTCAGCTCATCCTTGTTCGGATGTGATATCATGATTCAGGGCATTTTGTTGCTCTTTAACCAAAAAGGCCATATGAAATAGGTTGGCGTACATACATATTATTTGGACGGAATTACTCCCCCCCCCCCCCCCACTCCACCCCACCGAGTGTTCCCCGATCGGTTTAACTGCCAGTATTCGCTTTTAAAAGTAAAATGATGTTGTTCGTCATACGTTATTTTAGGGATGGAAGAAACCCCACGCGAGTAAATTCGTCCGAAAACCACTCGCTAGTACCGCCGTACTAAATAAGTTCACACGGAAATAAAGTCAATAAAGAAGTTACGATTCATTTGTAATATGTATTATTGATTGCGACAAGAGTTGTCAATTTAAATGTAGAAACAGAAAAATATCATCTACCGAAGTCATTCACTTGACTCATTCCCGAACTACTAATATTACCTAAATAGACAATAGGAACTCATATACTTGCTTTCACCATCCCAGGCTCTATAAGGAATACATAAACCCATTTGAATACGTAAATGCTTATGAATATACTTGTCAAATGCTTTTTAAGTTCTCCCATCAAATGAATACTATACGCGAAGAATTCTCAATCTGGTAAAAGTGGAACATAGACTAACACCAATTTCTAACAAAAGTCCGCATTTGCTTCACATCCATACATCGAATCCAGCTTCAAGTCGACATTGCTATTAAAACTAGTGGGTGTGCCGCAGTCAAGAGGTGGCATAAATGCAGAGCCTGTATCACGTGAATCAGTAAACGGCCTCCGATGCCAACGTCAGGGGTGGCGCTCGCGGCTGAGCCCTTGACGCGCAAGAATTTCACGCCCGCAAAAAAAAACGGCCACGCTCGTCACGTGGTCTCAGTGCGGCAGGGATGGAGCTGGAAGGGTTTGAGGTCTGGAGGGAGGGCGTTTGGGGGCTGGAGTGGGGGGAGGAGAGGAGCTGCCCACTGGCCAAACGCCTGCCCCACGAGAGTGACACTTCCGGCGTGCTCGACGTCCTTTGGACGATGAAGGGCGTTCGCGGGAGGCAACGATCACTCGGAAAGCATTTGAACAAATAGACGGGCGCATTGGGTGGCCCGAGAAAGATGATTAAAAAACTGCGATTTCTATTCGCAGAGAAACATCGACAGTAATAAATTAAATACTTGAGTTTTTAACGAAACAAGAATAAACATAATGCTGCAGCGACGTAGTTAGTTACGCTATTCACCGCTTTGGTTTAAGACTCCCCCACTAAAATGTCAGGAAGCAAAATAAGCAACATCCCTCTCATTTACAACAACGTACAATGCACGTCAGAGAACTCAGTACTGAGATAATCTACTTCCGGTACAGAAGGCTACTACTTCTTCATAATCTTTTTTTATTTTATTTTCATTAATTTATTTTATGGAAAATAAAATACATAAAAGAAGGCAATCACATCCTCATAGTATATATCCTCATCGCCTCGCTGCATTTCCAACTACTATTCATCGAATCCATAAAGACTACTCTCTAATTTTAATAATAATACCCCCCCCCTTCCTCCGCTCAATCTACACCTCCCCTCCAACCCCTTCCAGAATCTCACTACCCACCCACCCCACATCTCTACCTCTCCCCCACGACACCCCGCCATAATCCACGACCAAGTCGAAAATGCTCGAAGTTTGTTCCGAATATCTATCCTCAGATCTATTCAGAATGACCTGATTCCTGCTCTGTTTAATCCTATGCTGCATATTGGACTATTCAATGCCCATTCCTTGACATTCTTACATAATATCCCGGACAGCAGTTTAATGATATTAGTACCATGCATAATATCCCCCTACCATATACACGTTTGAGCACAAATAAATGATTCGCCTAATGATTCACTGCTGTCGTCGATTCTTTTAATCCGGTATCTCCGAAACAGTGTGCCATTTTTTTTCAAATACAAAAACAGTGATGGATCAAGAGAAAAATTCCGCACCACATCAGTGAGCTGGAAGAGGCAAAGCAGTTGAAATTGAATCCTATTTCACATTGACATCAAAATACCGAAAAAATAACTTTATTCCAATCGAATTCAAATACAGAAATCAAGAATATCCAGAAAGGCATAACGCCTTTTACTTTGACCTCATTTATTATTGACAAATATACCAGTGATTTAAATACTGGCGCAGAGCACTAACTTGGTCCTTGCACTGTCAAAATGTTTCCTTACTTTTCTTGTAACCACGGTTCCTCCAAAAGTACAAGTGACAGGACTATCTATTGTAGCGTACCTAAAGATATGCAAAGAAACGAGAGAATGGAACCAAGCAATTCAGCCTTTTGTTTCAGTAAAAAAACATACCGATTTTAGTGTGCTAAGACAGAAATCGTAAACCCCAGAGTATCATAAGTTTTACAGCTGTAACAAGACCTGTTCTCTTCACTGCATTTCCCTGACATTTTAAATTCTGCTATTCAAGCGGAAAATAAAGCGATTCAAACATATTACAGACATGAATCCACATAATAAAGGACTCCCCTACGCACTTCTACTTCCCTTAATAGTATCATGCTGCGCTGTATCTACCGCTTGAATTTTAACATGCGCGAGCAAAAGGCAGAGCTTCCATAAAAGGACGACCAAGTAGGCAACTGAAACATCCTCCTGCGGGAAATGAGTGGTGCTTCGGCAGCGACTGCGAGGCTCACGTGGGGAGGAAGGGGGTGACGATGCGCCGTCGTCTCGGGAGAACCCCCAACCCGGCAAAGCGGCTCTCGACATCGGCTCGACAAAAACACGATTGCCGACATACACAACACTCGAGAGCGAGATAAGCACGGCCGTGGGTCGGGCGCTTCCAGTGGGGGTGGGGGGTGGAGCGTCGGTGGGGGGCGGAGGCGGATGGAAAGGGGTGGGAGGCCGCCGCCCACCCTCTCTATACCTGTCCCCGCACACGGGGCCAATCAAACAATCAAACACACTCGTCAGCGATAAAGAGTCGTGTCTAGAGTGTGCCATATGCCGCTGCCGATCGATGCCGCTCCATGAGAGAGGGCGAATTGCCTCTCCTCCCGCTCGACAGATGCCACCGCCAAGTGAGCCTCAGAACCCCACACGGCCCGCCGCGGCAAAAAGCCTCACGGACCCGCAACGGCACGCGCGCACAAGGGCGCCGGGGCACGCAAACGAGGCCGGGGCGCACGGCCGCCGACTCGAACAAGTGTCTCGCGGCGGGGAGGGGGGATGGGCGAGGGACGGTGCGGGGAGGCCGGAGGGTCGCAAAAGAGGTTCGCATGCGAGAGTCCGCCGCACGCGAGGCTCTGAGGCTCCTTTCGCGTTCCCACGGAGGAACATCTGGTTTTTTTATTCCGAAACAAGAGAGCCGAAACACGGCAACCTAAGTGGTCACTTGGGGAGGAATGAGTGGCCGGTGTCCAACGAAAGGAAAGCCGCACGCATCGCAAAAAACCGCGGTGAAGGAGCAGAGAATGTGACACGGCTGATGACAGGACTAGTAGGTATGGGAGCCTTTAGAGCAGTGGTTCTCAACCTTTTTGACACCAAGGCACACTTGAAGTGTTTGGAAAAATGCAGACGACACATCAGTGAACAAAGAAAAAGTTAATAGACTTATAAAAAATAAAGTAACAACAACAACCGATAAGCAAAACGTATCGTTTTTAAACAAATATAACAAAATTGAAAAGTTTCTATTAGTTTAATAATTTAATTTATTATTATTATTGATTTTTATGAGCATTGCGGCACACCGGTTGAGAATCACTGCGCTAGGCTTCGATCATTTCAAAAAAATCAGATTACGCCCTCAACTTATTAAGGAAAATCACACTATTGTACCCACCGTAAAATTACAGTTGCTACATCGATTTCAGCTTTCGCAACAATTAGTGTCATTTTTTATATAAATGAACACGCAGAAAACGATGCCCTGTATATTGAAAAACCACCCAGCTGGGATTCGAACCCGCACTTAATAACTTTAATCCTGTCGCCCATAGGTTCCCATCCAAGAAATTCAAATAAATATATGGCGTTTCCAAGCACTCTCGAGGCAGTTTTTTTACAAGCCAGATGCCTTCACAATTATTCTCACCTCGTGACTAACATTTCCCGATTCTCAAGTACAGAATTTCGATACCGAGGTATACTAAAGATGAAACTTTTTTTAATCCAAATTTTCATGACGTAATTTCCACAGTGCGCTCCACAAACCCGAACTTTCTCATTTTAGCCCCACGCTAGTTCCGTATGAGCATCAGTTCACTCCGGCATAGTACCTGAATTTTGAAAGTTGATGACTCCGTCGACGCCTCCACATATGGCCCAATGCGGAGACGTTGCAATGTGGGTTCATGGGTAAATGGATAATGATAGTAATTGTGGATTTAAGGGATTCCCAAATAAAAAATTCTTTTTTAATCATCTGGAATTACCAAATGTAAGGATGTAAATTCGAATATATTCAATTCGAATATATTCAATTACTAGAAGGCGGTTTACAGATAAATAGGTACCACTGTTTTTTTTAATATTGGGAATACTTAGGGAGGTATGTACATATCCTTTCACGCTAAGAAATTGGTTCCCAGCAGCTCTCACCACATTGAAATCGTAACACACTACTTCTTAATTTAAATTGCATCGTCTCTACACAGGGACCAGCTCGATCTATAACATCTAGGCGTCTCCTCTCATTTTAATCAGCACTAAAGTATCGTCAATGCTATAGTCTTTCCACACCATAATGATCGATTTCCTATCAGTTCCTATCACCATTCCTATCAGGCTTCATAGCTCGGCGGCGGCTGCACAGTAGCAGAAACCGTACAATAAAAAACCGTCAATAGAAGTGATGTCATACCGCTGACTCATCGTCACCGCAACATCTTAGTCCGAGTTCGATAAACCACAACAAAGGCCCATTGTATCTTATGATGAGTCAAGGAACGATTGGTGAAGAACATTAGAGAAGCAGAAAAATAGCAAAAAAGGAAATGCAGCTGGTATGGCAAATGTTTTGATGAACGACAAGATTTGGTCTGGTTGAATTCATTACTTTAAATTAATTATATCCCATTCCATGACATTCCCAGATTGTACATAAATTTCTCCACATTTTTCTGGTCTTTCTCAGATAGAAACCAACCCTATACAAAGAACTCCATCACAAAGATCCACCAAGTCGTCAGCTGAAAATGTCATGCCCTTACGAGTAAATTACAACATTCACAAGGAGGGAAGGACCGATTGAAGTGCGGCTCCGGGAACACCATATTTCTACTGCTCCGAATTCTGTTCGATTCTAAATGCCTCTACAAGCCTAGCAAAAAAACGAGCTCTCGGCATCCCAAGCCATCGCCATCCCAAGAGATGGCGCACTCCGTCTCAAGCGCTCTCCACGCAGATGCCAGGTTTCAAGTCGACTCAACGATCGAATATGGATCCCGTAAGTGGTAATCCTATAAACAACACCAACGAACCTATGCAAAACACGTAAAACGAACGTACCGTACAAAAAACGTTGAATGTCAACAGAAAAAAGAAACTTCAAGCAGAGAAACCTCTTGAAAGATTTATTAACTCAACGTTAACCCAACTTTGCGCAGAAAATGTAAATCAAAGAACGATAAATTAGTAGAACGCTAACGTTTATGCCTTCTTATGGCCTTACGAACGAGCCGACAATGATAAATGTTTATCAGAAATTCGTAAAATGCATACAGATTTACCGAAATTATGTGGGAGAATATTTTCTTATCGTTGAATGGATAGCTGTGAGGTTAGCCTAAAAATTATAACGCGAAAACCATAATTTATTCTAAAGATAAATAAAAGGTGATTTATAAAGTGTACCCCGTTTTCCAAGAAAATTATATTTAATTTCACGTAGTTTCGATACTTCACATCGTTGCTACCATAGATAATGTAATGCAAAGAAACAAGTCATTGAATGAATTATTATTACAAAAGAAAATTCCAATTACAATACAGTTTTTATTTATAATTACGAAACAGGTGCACCATGCCAGCCCATATTTGATCAGTCATATATAAATAAACATTGACGTTTTCCTATGAGGAAAAGGGGCAGTTAACCATATTTCGTAGTCATATACGCAAAGCACTCCACAACAGTTGTCACACAGCTCATTTATGTATATATAAACAACAATGCACGATTTGAGGTTCAACACTTTTCAAAGTATCAAAATAAATCCTCACCTTCAGAGAACCAATGCAACGTGATGACATGGTCAAGAGTTGAATAATTTGGACTTCCACGTCCCAAAGACTACATTACAACCACCAAAGATCACCTAAGTCAGAAAATATCCAGGATTTCGGAGAAGCAACGGAGAAAGCCGCAGGTAGGTACTGGAGGCGCTTGTACGTAGATAGAAATACAAATTACATCAATTTTAATTCCATTACGAGTATTACATTTTCCGGAGGAATGCGCGCGCACCTCTTCCTTGCCTTCTCCTCCATTACACCCCTCCCCCAACCAAGCCAAGATTTTAGAGATTTCGCAGCCCATTGTTGCAATGTGTGGGCGAGAGTCCAAGGGCGAGAAAGCCACCCTCTCCCGGGGGCGCGGCCGCCGAAAACCCATCACCGCGTCGCGACATCAACCAGGGTCGACCATTGCCTCTCACTGCGGTGCTTTCATTTGGGATCGCGGGCTCAATTCGCCAGCTCGGATCGGAGGGAACCGTTCAAATATCCCGTGTCCCCTTTCAAGGCGTATTTTAAGACACTGTTTTTAACCCTACCGACATCATCATAGAAAGTCATCAATCCGAAAATTGTTTTGCTGTAGCTAAATTCCGACATAAGTCTTCTTCTCCCGGACGCCCTAAACAATATGCCTGATGCATTCAAATCTTGGCCTTCCTTTGTAAATCTTCCCATTCGTTTACCCTTCCATTTCTATTTTCAATAGAAAATTGTCATTAAATGTGTCTAATAAGTTTGTCTCTTCTACCACTACCGAGTTTTTTATTGAATGCACATCTTCTCTCCCCAAATCTTCGCAGGACTTTTTCATTGGTGATTCTCCCCATCCATTTCACCTTTATCACTCGTCGATAACACCACACCCCACATACATTAATTTTTAATTTTAATTATTAACGTCACGCCAATATGGTACCTACCATGTCTTAAATTATGTGAGCCATTTATCACTATCTACGAGTTCTACGAGCCAATTTCAAGGGGCAACTCTATCTTCCCACGTGCCGTCGAAGTACACCAGACCAGTGTTTCCATTTATGCGGTGACTGACTGATAAAAACAGCTCTTGTCAGAACTTCCGATCGGCGAGTGATAATTGCCCAGGGATCCGAGAACTGAGATCAAAATGTTGCCTCTGCTTCATCGCTATTACCGAATCGCCCAGTGGAATAGTCAGGTAGTGCACTACCGCGACACATGACACATGGGATCCATCTTCGATGCCAAGAAAATGTGAAGGATAGTTTACACCATCTACCACAACGCCTGTTGTGGAACAGATGAGTAAAGATTATTATTATTATTCATGCCAATGGCAACGACCGGGGTAAATAGTTACAAGCTCTCCTGATGCTCGCACGGGAATGACGTACACACAAAAATGTTCCATTTAAGGCTATGGATGGGATAAATTCTGGCGAACTGACCAAGGCGGAAAAAATTCTAATCGACACATACCACAGCAAATGATAACCTAATGCAAAACAAAGCAAGGCAAAGACAGCGAAACCAATAAGGCAAAAAGGTAGTATTACATTAGCATTTGATTCGACAGGGCAGGAATTTCACGTGCACTCAAGCAATAAGGTCCCCTAGCAGCAAAATGATCCATCGCAAAAAGCGACCAACACGAACTTACACAGTTTTCCATTTATACCACCACCTCTCTACTTTTATATCACCACAGCCACCTTTATTGCTATGGATATTCAAAGCGACCTCGCCTCCATTCACTAAGCAGGATCAATGGCGTGACCCTTGAAGTCCGGGTCGCTCGGCACAGGTAACACCTCCTCCGCGGCGCTCCACCCCCTTCTCCCCTCCGCAACCCCCGCGCCCAAACGCTGGACGCCAAGCGGGGACCACCCACCCACGCCATACCGTGGCGCGGAAATGCGAGCCTGCGCGGCCACGGACAAAGGCCTGCCTCGCCCATGAGCGGCTGAACGTCCGCAAAGAAAGATCTACTCAATCGATTGAGTTGATGCAACCGAAGTTTGTTTCACATCGCAATATCGAACCAAATAAAAGATTCGTCTCGATTCCGATTCATTTTGACAAACATAGTACACAGACTCTTAGCAATGCCTGGCGGAATTCCACAGTTAAACGCTCTAACCCTCAAGTGTTGAGTGAGGAGAGTTTTTTCAAGCTTGAATTAACATGGAATGACTCGATTTTTCATTCCATAACTTTCGATCCTAATCCGAAAATAAGAATCAAATCGATGAGTCTGCTTGGATTTGACTTAATGAATCTGATTCTTTATAGAATATCATGGCACTTACAATTGCCGTTTTGGCTGAATCGCCTACACGTACACGGTATCACACTTATATTTATTCATTTCGAAGCACTCCTGAAAACAGCCTCTGAGGACTTCACATTATGGTTTAACCAAGAAAAAAACGTACATCCCCCCCGATGTCGTGATTGGTGCAAAATCCATTCAGCCATAACTTTATAGCTCCCCGCGACCGCAGAATTAGCAGGAATTTAACCCGCCACTACCGTCACCTACGGATTTCCAGAAAAACAGCCGCAAACCACATGGTCCAGGAAGGTCAAGTTTTCCGGGCTTACTTATCCTTTGGTAACGAGCGGGAAGGGCGACTGAAATGGTCCGGGAATGGGCTCACTCTACGATGGCCAACACGAAAAAGGAGGGATCGCAGTGGTATGCTTCAGATGGACATGGGTTACAGTGCAGTACGAGGCCAAAATGATTTAACCAAAAACTACAACACGGGAGATGAAGTAAATGTGAACTAGCACCACAGTGCAATGCTAGGAGATGGGAAAAATGTGTTTTCGAGGTACCGAGAGGTAACTGGGGATACCGTCCAATAGAGCAGCCGTAGGTGGGAGGAGGTTTAGGGGGGGATTGATAAATAGTGGATGATCGCCTAAAATGTGTCCGAGCTTAAATGCTATTTCGGATGTTCCTTGTACACAAACATTTAAAACGGTATCAATTACCTCCGTACGTAATGGATTGGCATGGGATAAATTTATGACCGAGGTCCAACAAAGATTTGACTCCTTCATCGCAGATGCTTGTTTAGTACAGTAACTATTAAGAACAGGAAAATAAATCAGCAATTATACATCCAAAAAGGGTGGTAGGGTAATTTGGCAATGTCCTAAATATTAACAGCATGATAACGCACATGAAAATAACAAAAGATCGGTTAAATAAATGGATTTCGCGCAATGCATTCACTTATTAAGGGGCGCGCGACCGTAGGGCGTAGCACACCTAGAGCAGCAAGAAAGGTAGGAAGGAGGATCTGCGACCTCGCTCCACGGCCGGGGGCGGATGGGTGCGACACACGCTCGCGGCAACGGAGAGACACCCACCTAGTCGGGGGGGGGGGGGGGTGAGGTGGGAGGGGACGGCCAGGAAAAGGGGGAGAGAAGGGGAAGAGCGCACACACAGCGTAATGGCACCCATGCGTCTTCCGCGCGCACATCCGAGAAATGGCAGCGCATACGTCTCCATCCGGGATGGAGGACGGCGACCGACGATGCTATCGCCGCATAAAACCTTAAAACAGGTGGATCAATTTTAAACCTACGGCAACAAGAAATATTCCGAAAATCCCCGACAAACACGGCGAGGGAGCCGGGAGATCCGAGCGCCGATTCCAGGCGAGCAAGTGTGCGAAATGAGGGAATCGAGCACATGGTGCTGTCCCCCCCCTCCCCACCCACGAGCACGCACGAGGACCCAGGATACCCCCACCGCCGTCACCGCCGCGGCCCTCGCATTCACATCCCCCCGCCCCCTTCCCTAAGCCCTCTCCTACGCCCCATTTGCCCGCGGAGAGGTGGGGGCGACCGGTGGGGCGATCGCCATCAAGATGCTCCCCCGTGGAAATGGCCGAGAATTTGTTTTTACGAGAGACCGAGAAACCGCATTAGAGGGCATCCCCCATCACGTCGAAGAGCGGCCGTGGTGTCGGGTGGTGCGGGGGCGGGAGGAATGGAATGGAATTGAATGCGTGAGAGAGAGGAAAAGCGGATTCGGCGGAGGGGTGGGCGGGTTTGGAGGGGGGAGGAAGACGAGGAGACGCAAACGACGACGCGACAGACACAAGCACACACAGAGCCTCGCCCCCGTGCACCGCCCCCATCGTCGCGAGCGGTGGCAACTTGGGCTTTCCCGCGAGACGGCGATACGTCCACGGTGCAATTTGAGGCTCGCATCCCAGGGTGCTCGAAAGACTTCGTGCGGACGCAGTTGCTTGATACCGAGGACGGAGCCTAGTAGGACTGAAGCTCTCCTGGAAAGCAGTTTATTGGCATGGTACTGAAAATGACAGCTGAACACCGTATGGGATTTTTCTAAATAAAAGAACGTGTTTATTATACGGCTACTTGATCACGTCAGGGGCTTATGCCAAACTAGGGGCACATCAATTATGATATCAAGGATCCTTCATGTATGCTAGCGGTTATGCTTTATTGCCGATATGTTGGTCGAATATTAAAATACACTAATGTCCTATTAATACCTAGTATCATGGAATTAAAGCGTATTCAAGTATCAAATGACACAGGCTTAGGTCAAGGAACCGGATTCGTCTGAGTAAATAGTTTTCTCTCGTGGCAAACGCAGCCTTGTAGTCTTATCATAAGTCATTAATAGTTTCTGATAATGTATTAATCTCCGTTACCCCAACAGTGGCTCGTAATTCCATGTTAATGGTTCAACCTCAATGAACAACATTAAAACCATGTGGGTATTCAAACAACCGCACTTTTTTACGTGCTAGAAGAAACCGTTCTCGAGTCCTATAATGGCTTATCTGTAGAAGTCCCGACCACCACTGAGAAGGTAAATTGAGAGCTACAAGACCAATATTGAAAATTATGTCAGAAGTACATACATTTGCTACAGACACTGAGGTCAATCGTTCCGTCCTATTCATAAGCATAAATATTGATGGCTCGACAAAAAAACAACCCATGTTCACGTACACAAGAAGTGTCATATTGCTTACTACATCTTAGCATACTCTGACTGACACGATTTTACATTAAACAACCCTAAGGGATCCGCCTTGAGTAAGACACAAATGCATCCGGCAATGGGCATGAGACACGGCGACAGAGTGAGCCCCGCGTTCCCGTTTCTTCATCCAAACGCAACCAATGCACGCATAGCCGATGCCTCTCATACTGTCCAGAGGCTAGGCAGCCACGTCGCCTTCAACTTCCTCGAAAGAGGCGGGGGCGGGGTGAGCGAGTGCATTTGTTGCCGGGGCGGGCCCTTTTGACGCTGGAGGCGGCCCTCGGAGGAAGAGAAAGAAGCAGTGCCTCCCTTCGGCGGTGGGTTTTACGACACCACCCTACCCCCCCCCCCCCCCGTCCTCCTCTTCTACATCCCTATGGCCTATCCCAGCCCTTCTAAAAAGCCTGCCTTCTAGACTGTCCCTGGACACTGCGTTGCCAGAGCACCGCGAGCGGGATATCATAGTCAAAAACGTACACCATTCTGAAGCCATCGAGGGAGCCTGCTTATT
Organism: Pyrrhosoma nymphula; assembly: GCA_963573305.1. Taxonomy (NCBI): domain Eukaryota; kingdom Metazoa; phylum Arthropoda; class Insecta; order Odonata; family Coenagrionidae; genus Pyrrhosoma; species Pyrrhosoma nymphula. The sequence continues at coordinate 75,075,187 of OY754332.1, read as the reverse complement.
TTCAACGTCTCAAAAAAGTACCAGTTTATTCGATTTTGCTTGAAAATAGATTAATTAATAAACAGTGACACTTATATTATAACTCAAAGGAATACGTATAAAACAAAATTCTATATAATGAACAACAAATATCCAACAAAAATAGCAAATAAACAGCAACAGACACTAGCTAGAAGGTACTGTACATCAATTTGTGGCGTCCAACTTTCACCACAGGGTTACGCTTCGTAGTATTCACTAGTTCATCACGTTCTGAAAATCCAATGACGAATTGCTGTTATTTCCTGTTCTTCTGCCACAGGGTTGAAAAAAGAGTCTGAGGTCGACGCACGCCGTTCAGGGATCGACACAAAATTGGATAGGTGAATTAAAATCCACGTGAAACCGGAAATCTACGTCCTTCGAACCTCGCTAGAGGTAGTTCCAGCTATTCTGACGAAAGATTAATGATTGTTAAGGATCCTTGAGATCAGTACTTTTGGAAACTTTACCTCCCGACAGATATAGCTCACACCCAACAAATCAGCCCCAATATTCCGCATCGATTGATGTTCGCCGCCCACGAAAGGGGAAAAGTGAAGAGCCTTAGCGATCATAAATCCCTTGAGCAGCTATTAGACCGAGACATCACACAGTATTTGAGTCACTGTGGGCATGGACATTGCCATCACACTGGACTTAAAGGGTGGAGTAGAGACCAAATGGTTCAGTTCAAAGATTTAAAAAATGAGCGAATTTCTGGTCGATGGAGTAGGATATCAAAACAAATGAGGCCTGAAAACCGGCGAGAGATCACATTACAGATTAGTTTCTATTTAGATGCGAAGTAATAGCAGAGAAATTAGTATTTTCCCGAGTAAGACGGAACAAAGGTCGGAGAGATCGACTTCCATTAAAAGTTAAGTAGGATGAGAGAAGTTCCAGTGCATTTGATACCCTAGGAACTAAAACAGCATAATATTGTAAACCAACGCATTACATGATGGTTGCTGAATACTGCAAACGTTTTTTTTTCAGCAACTGAATACGTGAAACAAGAAGCGCTGAATCATCGGCATCAAACATCATCAAACTTAAAAGATTCTACGACACTTCAAATACCAAGTTCGAAGCAAACAAGCCCTTACTCCTTACACGCATCAAGTTCTTGAATCCCCTCTAATCGGCAGAAGACATACTAAACGACTAACTTGCAGGAAAAACACGTCTCATTTGCCAAGGCATTCGAAAATTCCCCCCACGGACCCCCTTCCCACCACAGGGGCGCCACCCTAAGCAGACTGCAGAGCCTCGTATCTTCCGTGGAAAGAGGGCGGCCCCTAAACACGCCTTTCGAATATTAGAGATGAGTAATTTTGCTCACCGACCGGAATTCAATTTAAAGCGCCGATTGAAACTTTATGGATGGTCGCCAAGCGCGGGCTGCATTCGGATCATTTGGCCAGGAGCCGTGAGTGGCTGCCTTAAGCAGCAGGGTCGGGAGGGAGGGGGCGGAATCGTCAGGGGCGGAGGGTGAGAGACCCCAAAATCCCCAAGCAGGGGAGGGGGGAGGGAAAAGGAAGGCGGAGAAGGGGGGGAAGGCAGAATTATCTTTGGGGCGAGAAGAGAAAATCGGGGGAGGGGGGCCGGGCTGAGGAAAAAGAACGCAATTAATTTACCGGGACAATGGCGCGGCGACCGTAAGCCGCTCCCCATCCACCGGCAGGGATGAGGTATAAAGAGGGTGAAAAAGTGCCCTTCCTTAGCGCCGCCCTCCCCCCCTCCCCCCTTCTCCCCCGCCCGACTCCTTTGACAAGCCACGGAAATTGAAGCGGTGATTGCAAGGGGGCGGGCGGGAGACACTCTCTGTCAGTCATCCTGCGGCCCCATAATTACGACGCCCCCGCAGCACTGATTCGAGGCGAGAACCGGCATTTGTCTGCTGAGACGCTAAGTATGCAAGCCCGCGCTCGCCCTCGATCAATTGGCAACCAAGAGCGTACTTTGCTCTTCACTACTTCACCCGAATATGGATGCGCTCTGAGAGTTTGGATACATTAATCGTGGTGCACGATGGCTTTTCAAAAAACGAGTGAACCCGTAGATGGCACGATCAGAAAGAAAATTATAGGCCACTTAGTAAGTAAGTAAGAAAGAGACAACAAATAATAAGGGGCCACTTTCGAGGACCGGGATCTGTTGAGCCGTTTTATGGAGAGTAGGGCGTAATAGTGTAACAGTGAACCTGTAGCGTATCCCAGCCCCGTCCAGGTGCGACCAGAGAGCATTACATAGAACTCACGGCGTGACCGTCGTTAAGATGTTGGACGGACATACACAGAGGGATTATTATTTTTCCAAAAAAAAAAAGGAATCATTTTTTGCAGTAAAAATGTATCCCATTAGCCCACTTCATAATAAGCGTTTGGTGAAAAATATATGTACCGATGCAATAAAACCCGTACTAAGCGGCCCAATATTCAAGGGAGACGGTATAAGATTTCCCTTCCAGTAGAACATGCTGCGCGTAAGTCGAGATGCACAAAGTTTCAAATTTAATTTGGAGTCGCCACTTCCGCTTAAAAAAGACGAATTAATACCATGGCAGGTGTTTTTAGGTGATTTAGGGACGTTACTTTCCTAGGGCAAACTTTTGTTTCGACGGAAAATCTCACACCTAGAAAATCAACCAGCAGAGATTAATATAGAATTATAAAATAATACTTAAGCTAAAATTTACCATAGGTACTCCGATTAGTGTCCCAACGCTTCAATCATAACGCTGCTATATACACTAGATTAGTTTCACTGAAATTTCAACTCCCCGTAACAAAGAACTCTTCATACCCTGTATAAATGGAGGTCTACAGCAGGAGCCCCATTTTTGCCTGTTGTTATGTTTTGTTTTTATAACTTTTATTTAGGAAGAGAACTACGGCAATAAACATGCTTTGAACTGAATTGCAGTCAATTCCAAGGGTATATAGTGGCGCTCCGGCAGTGTATATGAAGGAGAGGTGCTGTGATTATTTTCATGGGCGTTGAATATCGTATAATAGAAAAGCCTGACACCATTGAAATAATCGTATAGTAGTTTTTTATCCTCTCGCCCGCTTCTATATTAAAATACAAACAAAAATATTTTAACGCATTCCAAAAGTTTATTAAGTTTGTAGCAGAAGTACCCACAGATTTCAGGTCCTCCATTTACCACTATTATATCGCACGGTCGCAATAGGCAATCCCTTCCTCAAGTACAGCATCTTACCACGATTCCCACGCCGCCGTCTCCTCTGTACCAGGAGCAGCGACCGCCCCGCGCGCGGCCACCCTCCCCATCGGAGGATCCCTCTCCCAGCGAGGTACGCCGGGAGTGGGAGAGCGAGGGGGAGCCCCCTTCGCGAGAGGTGAGGCGCATTCCCACCCATGGGCTCGTCCGCTCCTCCCCCCCCCTCCATCCGCCCACCCACCCTCTCAACCCTACCCCCTTCCGCCAACGGCTCCTCCTCCTCGGAGCAGCCCGTGTGCCTCCGCCAATCGATGTAATCGAAACCTATGAGTTGGCACGTAAGAGACGCGGGCCTGCCGGCCGCTCGGCCGTCGAGAACCGCCCCGCGGAGGAGGGGGAGCAGCGGCGGAATTGAAAGCCACCGCCGCCCGCCGCGCATGCAACTCATTACAATTCCCCGCAAGTTCTCCTTCGCCCACAATAAATCCACGCGATACCATCGGGTTGAACGAGGCCGCACTTCTCCGACACTATGTCCGTTGTTATAATACTGCGTGATCGGGGAGAGGTTCCAGTGTCGGGCGGGTGACGGTGGGATTTTTGGTTGTTTTGCGGGAAATGTTAGGACAAAATACGTTCGATAATGCGAAATTTGGAGGTGTCTACGGTGCATGTCAACTCCTAGCCAGACAAACTTATAAAACAAGTTCAAGCGAGAGGGCGGACATTCATGTTTTCCAACTATAAATAATTACTCTGGATCATCAATTTTCGTTGAAAACGATAAAAGAACACAAATGACGCTAATTTTTACAAGTGATCACAATCAACATAGAAAAAATCCCCATTTATTAGTATAAAATCTCCATCATCCATCTCTTCCAACCAGTTGATAATAATCCATCTCTATTCCCGGGAGAAAATAAAGCAGGCGGATGTAAAGAACCCAAAAAATATAACTTCAAAAAATGAAAGGAACGATAGTTACAGAAAGAGTAACACCAATGAACTCTCATGAATCCTCAGGCTACTTTCAGCTGTGACTGCTATCAATATAGATAATGACTAAAACAATTTCTTGTATCTTGCTCACATAATATTACTCTCCGAGACATCATTACAGCGTTGCCAAATCAGTCACAGAGCAAAAACTTAGTTTGATACTTATATCAATAATAGCAATGACTTCAGTCACACATACGCTTTATACGGAGAGCATTATGGATTGGAAACCTTCATCGGGAGGAAACCACCGGTCGACCCAGGATGACTTATCTGCTACCTCTAGACAACTGACAATTTTTCAAAGCGTTTATTTGAATAAATCACTAAATTGTGTGGATTTCTCTTATCTATAAAACATATCCTTCATATTCCTCTCACTATAAATTGGAAACCTGGTTAAGTAACTCCATTAATTTTCCATTATGCCCATGACTTGTGACCACCTTAAAAAATATTTTCCCATTATTTCAGATATATTTATCACATTTCGGAAAGTCTCATTCGTTTGTTTAGACACAGGATATTCGAGGAAGATTGAGCCTTGGCTTTGATTATTAAGGAAGATAATGCCTTGAGGCTCCATATCTTGCCATTCCCATTATAAAAAATCAAAATAGAATTCAGGGTCATCACTATTTATTCCTCCGTCACCACAAGATAAAAAATAAGCAAGGATATTATTGTTGCGACTTCAGAGCACGAAACCAATACTGAAAGGAACATAATACGAATTCACTCTTAATTGACGTCCATCTCCAGAACGACCTATCTGCCCCAGAAATCGGAGACCTTTTCCCATTATCATCACACAACCCCTTCCTCTTCCGATATGGAAGGCAGTTTCAGATGATCCAAAAATGTATTTAGTCGGATTAAAGAGAAAAGGCATGCATGACATTCGCGGAAAATGTTTGAGAATCAAGCCGAATATAGGGCAGTCGTTAATAAAAAATATTTAAACGCATCAAAAGTCATCTTACCGATGTATAACGTATCAAAAACTGGAACGGGACCATTAGCAAGCATGGAAGAGGCAGTTTTGTCTCTTCCAATTGCAGAGAATTCATAACGACCGTCAATAATTCTCAGAATGCTGATACTTTTATCGGCAGTTCATGCATAACGTCTTCTCTCTTCGAATTCCCTTAAACTATTTGCTGATAGGTCTATCTGTTAAAGGGAGAGGTTCTAAATTGGGATTCTGGAGAAAAGCAAACGCACCGTAAAGGCTTGGGACACAGGAAACTCCGTACATCCAAACTATTTATAATACCTACTTGGCATTTCATGCTGCCGCCAGAAGTCAATAAAAATTAAACCTGTTATATACATTATTTGAATTTACCGAAAATACTGATTTTTAGTGTTTTCTTTCGGAGAATGAATTTATTATTTATCTCACATCTCATTCTAGAAAAAATATATGTACCAAATTGGAGAAAATAATTCTGACTCAATTAGAGAAATTCTTTATATCAGACTAAATACTGACTCAAAGGTAAAGATAATGCAAGTTCTTATCATTAGGAAGGGTAAAAAAGTAAGCGTAAGTAAAAACATTTGTGGATTGCAGTTTTTTACAAGGGATAAACAAAGGTGCCGCAGGATAAGAGCTTCGAGCTTTGCTTATTCATTCTGAATAACGAAACATGGCAAACATATTTCACAGCGTTCTGTAAATATCTCTCATGAAGGAACATCGTAGAAACATTAGCCGACTGTGTCAATTTAAATGACAAGGATGAGAATAAGATTCGCTCAGGTAATTACAAGACTTTTATACCTACTCTATAACACGCTCGTTCACCTAAATTAATCTTTAACGCTCAATAATGCCAGTTAATCTGAATATAATTAAATTTTTAAGAATAAAAAAACACATCGCACTATCATTTCAATAACTCTAATTAGCACATAGTATAAAGATAAGGGTGGAAAAAATAATCTGAGAGTAGTCATTGATGCAAAACGGATGTTAAGATTCATTGAAGAAAAACTGAAATTTTTAAGAATTGCTCTGAGCGCCGAGGGCATGGCGACCTAATGGGAATGTAATCTCTCGACTCTTAGCCGAATATCTTGAGATACCAACTGGGGAAGATCTACTCTGGCGCAAACGACTAAACCTAATCTGTGTGGTTTTTCAATTCTAAATCTTTCTGGGAAATCACAGGCGGCACAGGGGAAAGAACTGGCGGCCCCAAATACTCTAGTGTGTGAACTCCTCACGCCGTATTAAATTATACTTGAAGATCTCAACCTATTGGGTTGAAAACTATGGTTTAGTTCTAATACCATGTACTTCAATAAGCATGGTCGTTGACACTTTGCACGATTCCACAGTAAAGCGCGCTCTTTCGGTGACATTATACTCCACTTATTGAAAATCCTAATTGATTTTATTAAGTCACAAGATAAATTGAAGGTAATTTCATTTCTCATCAAAACTGAACGACTTAAAATATACAGGTAAACTGAATTATCAGTCGCAAGCGACACTATTTCCAAACCTGTGCAGTTACTTGGGAATATGGCCCAAATGTCTCGCCCTAGCTGTAACACTGTCAATAGCCGTGTTTGGACGCCAGTGTTGTCAGATGATGGGGGTGATGGTCACACAAGTGCCATGACACTCCCAAACACCCAATTTTTATTGGACAAAGAACAACTTAGGGGTCGGATTAGCACACTGGGTAGCAGGTTGGATCAATGACAGTCTTATCGAGCGTTTGCGGGGGTTAAGGGATGGTTATAGGCGAGAGAAACAGGCCAGGGCATCCCCGGAGTGTCCAGTGCCCCAGGTTTCATGGACTACCATCGGGGGCGGGGTCAAGTGTCGTTCGCGCGGATGCGAACCGCGGGGAGGAGGCAGAAGGGTCCCCCCGTCCCCTCTCGCAAATCCCACGTCGTCACCCACAAGCCACCACCCCCCACCCATCCGGACGACGGTCAGCCAAACCCCACCATAATCCACGTTTTATAAACTGTAAATTCTTCACTTGCATAATTCATGACCCCAGAGGCCCAATCATGATGGACGGTGCGATAACAGTCGTGTTATTACGGCCGGATTAAGGCTTCGGTCACCGCGGGCTCAGTGTTCCCATTTGTCCCGGTAATGGTACATTTTTATGGGGGCGAGATTTATGAGAGTGGGGTGGGACGGATTCTGGGGGGAGGAAGGGGGGGCAAACGAACCGCCGCTCGCTTGTGGGGTGGGAGGAGCATGGGATCTACGCTCGTCCAGGGGCGGGGGTGGGCCGTGGGGGCAGAAGAGGGCTGCTGCCCCTTGAGCGGTGGGACGTGAGCGGGGGAGCAGCAGCGGCAAAGTAGACCCCCGACCCCTCAGTAAGTCCACCGGGTCCCACCAACACCAACACAACTGCCACTTTTGAGATATTCCATTCTCACTGCCACCGAGACAATGCAAAAATATCAAAGGGTCGACGATACACAACCATGGCGATACCTTCAGCACCATTCAGGATAATTTCGTGGTCTCCTCGACGGAGCTTTGTGTTGTTCGGTCACATAGGCTGGGTTGTCCAGTGGCCACCTCTAATTGGCAAAAATGAAAACAATGCTAGGGGGTGCATGAATATACCTCGAATAATACTAAAAAAATGCGTAATATTCTCAACACAAATACGGACGAGATAGAACAGCCGTCCTAAAATTATAACGGAAGGAGCAAAAAGTGGAAAATTTTGCCGAGGAAGACGAGGGATGGAACAGAAGAGGTAAATTATGAAGAATGTCGACATGAGGAACGGTGAAGTAACTGGGCCGTTAGCTGAAAAATAAGGGAGTGGGCAATTTCGGAAAACCAATCATTGCAATGACGACTGCCGATGAAATACGGATGCAAATTGGAATACAGTGCTTAAAAACTGTCGTGGGCAGTGTGTTCCTCCTTGATTCAGAGACAAGGGTCAGGGGAAAATAACCGAGGATTGAATAAAAGTCTACAAAATCTGGAGTTAGAAGCAGACACTGAGGCTCTAGCAGCCAGATGAAATAAAAAACCAGAAAGTATAGAGAAGAGGAGAAGAGGAAAATATCACAAAGCATAAGACGCACGAGGTAAACCGGAGATCCCAGTACTAGGACTTCAAGAAAATATCAATGGTATGAGGTTTACACAACACGTAGCAAAGGAAAGTAGAGGTGACGGTCCCGGTGCGCCATTATTTCAGCGCGTTAGAATCACACGATTATGTTTGCCATCCCTTGTCAGGGATCACTTAAGGAAGTTAAGCGAAAAATCACTTCACCTGGAATTTGATGAATTTGGTCTCATTTTAAAGAAAAACCTCTCATCTTTCCAATTATATCAAAATATCAACCCCTTGCCGAACTACTTTTCGAGCAATTTGCCTAAAAATAAAAGCTGTTCCACATGGGATAGATTATGGCTGTGCGATCCAGAGGGAGAATATTTAAAAACAATTAGGAACTTCTAGCACCTAGATTTCGTCAAAAAACTAACGGTGTATAGTTTGCATGTTTTCTCAACTATTTATAAAAAACAATCTATTACTCACCACAGTAATGTTTACAGAATCGCAATAAAACCTACTTTTTTGAAGGGTTTTCAGCGATACGGCGAGAAAAAATGAGTCTAGTTAGAGACTTATGTAGCTTTATTTATTTAATTACTGAGAATTATAGTAATATATAACTATATATATATATTATATATTAAAAAATATTTATTCCATACTTCTTACAGACGCTAAAATCAAAAAATAAAATTCCAATATGGTCTCCATTATGACTGGGGAACTATCTCGCTCAAACCACCTTAAGACGATCGCTGAAGGTGATTCCCTGACAGCGCACGTCTCTGGCGACTTTCTCCAAAAATAAAAGCACGAAGATGAACCTGTCAAAACAAAATAAAGAATCATCGCAGTTCTCACAATCAGCACCAAAATAAAAAAAGGCAAGTATGTGCGTCATCAAGATCCGTAATTGCACCAAGAGGACGGATACGGGGAGGGGATATGGGCGGATCGATACGAGATCGGAAATATAGAGATAAATTTGCTGAGGGCAGAGAGGGCTACAATCATTCGAAAAGTCGGACTCGAGCACTAATAAGAGAGTGCAGGCTCAGGGGAGTGATATCCATGTCCGCATCCAAACTTCTCGGAGGGGTTCAGGGGACTGAGAACGCACAGCGCCCCCTCCGTCGACGCCGAGCTCAACTTGAACCGAGACATTCGCCCACTTACGATATCGACAATATCGAATGACCATAAGCATACCCGTGCCCTCCAATTCGCCATAGCGAGCATGCTGATGTGAAACCAGTAGTGACGATATATTTTGACAGGTGGCGATTAAGTAGACCGCATTGAAGGTGGCTGACAATGTCGACGGTGCGAGAGAGCATTTTCCGTTTATATCACCCGAATTCCATCAGCAGATGTCCATGACTGGCACATTACGGCTCAACAGAGTTCGCTACTGATGAAATCTTCCATGCTTCCATTCCGTTGTAGTCCCGAAGTGAAAACTACTTAGGTACGTCAAAAACTCGAGTAACCAGCAATGCTATTATAAATTAGCTTTGGAGTCAAGAAGGCTCCAGGTGAGCTGAAATAATTCAAACTGCGCAGTCATGTCAAATGGGCAAGGATCACGCACCATAGCACGAGATGCCATTTTGGCGGTAAGAATAGGACCATTATATATTAGAAAAATACGTAAGAAGATAATGTACTTCGTAACGAAATACTGTTTTATTTTCATGCTATTGCGGTAGAAAATAGAAGAGAGACCGAGATACGAGCTTTCATGCGTCCACTCTTGCATTGTTCTGAATATTTACCTATGACGGTCCAAACCGAAATGACTCTCAGGGCCAAGAAATGCTTATGCTTGTACTTTACTGCACAGTTTTTCACCCATGTTAGCAATTGTATATGGCTTCACTCAGTAGCTGCCCACCACACAACAGCAAATGCACAGTTAAATTCGATATGCATAAGGATTTATAACTGTGGCTATCTAAAAATATATTTTTTTCCTTTTTATTTATTGTAAACTTGTAGATTTAGAAATAATTATAGGAGAGAAGACCAGTTTCATTGACCAAAAAAGCACGAATTTTTAGGGGTTCCAACGTTTTAACGCTTTCTGATTTTTTATACCTTCAGCAATGAAATGTGATCATTACAGCGGCAATAAAAGACGCGTCACATTAGCTTTAACCTTTGTCAATGCTTCCAAAGGTCGTTGAAATTCAAAGGATGCACTGACATTATGTTTCCTCTACGATATGCAGTTTGTATCACCAAATTAACGTCATTAAATGACTTCAGCACAGCTTCAAAATCAAATTGACACTCGGCACAAATGAAACCCTAAATTGCCTCAAGGACACTGGTGGCTCCCGGTGAGCTCCGAGACCGAGGATATTAGCTCTCATTGCGGCGAGGAAACGTTCGACATGATGAACTCGACAAATCAGACATTTCCCATACACTTAACAGTCATGAAAGTTGGTCAACCCAGAGAAAACCGTTGATGGGCGAGAATAGGGTGGCTCGAGAATAGCAAACACTACCGCCGATTTATGCCACTACGGAGTTACACGCGGAACTTTCACGAGGACAAAAAAATCCAATATATTCGAAAGATGGCGCAAGCTATTCCACCATTTCAAGATGGTAATTCATGGAGATATTTTCGTTTTTACAAGCGGCTGATTTTCACGGATTTCTCCCGAGAGGTCATTTCCTTTCGTTCACCAAACTAAGTTGTGAATAAAACTTGAAATGTTCTCTCCGAGAGGACGACCCCATCTTATCCCATAGCACTTTCGAGGGGAATGCGGGAGTACGAGAGCCCCCCCCCCCCGAGCCCGGGGGCGACGCGAGGGGGGTGCAGGCCTTTGCCCAAGAGCCGCCGCCCCCCATGGGGGGAGAGGAGGACATCACCGGTGCTCGGCTGCTCCTTCGACTACTGCGGCACACTCTCCTCCACGCTCGTCTCGATCATTTCAAAAACCTGATACAATCGAAGACTTTCCTGGTGACGCACAAGCCAATACCAATCAATTTTTATGAAAATATAGTTAACGAAACGATTATCTTCAAAAGAAGAAGCAGATTTGCAGAGCAACTTCCAGTTTTCATAAGTGTATTCTAGCTCGAAACCAGAGTTGACCACCGCCAAGCGCCCGATTTTTAACTGGAAGGCATTTCAATGCTCGTTATGCCTCCCATAAACCGAATAATTAAAATTTGGCCTTCACCATCTCCTTGTGAATCGTGTTTTTGAGAGTGAATACTCTTCAAATCACATCTAAATTGCTGCTCATAGCCATTAATATTTCGTGTCTGTTACAGTGTGTACTAAGAGAAATGTCAAATCGACATGATACTTTACCCCCGACTTATAGCAGTTGGAACTGGTCTCAAAACCCTGCCATAGGGCTAAACTTCCGTCTCGGGTGTTACTTCAGTCTGACAGTTATCTGTTCCTTGTGTAGGCTTCCGCGGGTTGGTGAGTATGAAGATACACTTCTTCCGGGTATTACACCGCGTAGGTCCATTGTTTTGGGACAAAACAATGTCCCAAAACAATGGACCCACGCGGTGTAATACCCGGAAGAAGTGTATCTTCATATTGACAGTTATCTATATTGAGTCTTCCACGCTATGTTGACTAAGTCATCCATGTAATTATTTTTATGGCTCTAGATCCTTAAGAAACGTCTACACTGCGACCTAGTGTCCAATAATAATATATATTTTATTCAATGACTGTCTTCTTGCATTGTTTTAGTACTTGTAGAAGTATTTCACTCATTTCACTCCTCACATTTACATTCCGCTCAGTGTAAACCCTCATTCCATAATATTACAACCAATCTGAGAACAAATCGCTTCCAAACTGCAATTTAATCCTATTCCAACTTCAATTCCCCCACTGCCACGTTTGAATATTTTTTAAGCATGCGCGAACGGTGAGTAAGCGTTCCTTTGGGAAATGCATTCATGTTTTCCATTCCCTCTGCGATCGGATCGCACGCAGTCGTCACTCGGCGGTAGGCGATCCTCGGAGAGGGTGCCCGTCCCAAATGCACCAAACCCACCCTCCCGGCCTCTCCAACGGGAGGGGGGGGACGAGCCATTGGACGAGCCTCGAGATTCTGTGTCGACGGTCACCCGCACCCCCCCCCCCTCCATCACTCGGAACCCGCCCCCCAAATTCGAAGAAAATGCCGAGAGCAAGTGGGCCGTAAACACGGCCGGCGGGGCGCGTCTCCCGCTCGTAAAACAAGGGCTCTCTCGCCGCTTTTTCCCACCGCCACCCTCAACCCCCTCAAAGGCGTCCACACAAGTATTCCGCCCTCCCCCGACCCTCATTTGTACTCTCCCGTCCCTCCATATCTCTCCCCCCCCACCCGCGCCCCGCCCAGCGAGTTGAGCAGCGGAAGAAGTGGATCGAGTGAGAGAGCCGTAAAAATTGACGCGCGCGCCCCCGCGGCACCCCCTAAACCCTCCCCCCCCCACTCCCCTCACTCCCACACACACATCTCCACGCACGCAGAGATACGCCTCCGCCGCCCCCTTCCGTGCTCACGGGTAGCCACGGGGGGTGGGGCGGAAACACCTCGGCCTCTTCGTCTCCGAGTGGCCGGAACCGGGGCCCTACCCAGGAAGACCTCTGATTATTCGAGCCTCGGTAATGACGGAATTTGATGTTGCAGTCCCCCTGCGAAACTATTTCAGCCCGCTCCTTTCAAATATCGATACCTTTTATAAGAAAATGTGCAAAAAATACCTTGGATGAAGGATTCTATGAAATATTTCGTTCATTGGCACATTTTTGCTCAATCCAACTTTGTGAAATGGGAGGTGCAAATACTTACTTTTGAAGTATCTGTTTAATGTCAATTTTATAGGAATTCCATAAGCATGTTACTACCTGGCCAACTTGTTACATTTTTAAAATAATAATTATAGCATGTACGTCCATGACGTCATCGAGGACGACTCAGTCCTGGTAGACCCTGGTAGCTCCACTGTCTAACTCGTTGAGACATACTAGCGATTTCATTCGTCTATCCGACCAATCAATCAATCGTTTTTTTTTCCGCGGAGTTTTAATGCCTAGCTCTAAGGCGACAGGGTTAAAGAACCTGAAGTGGACGGCAGTAAGGCTCTGTAACCTGACAAGAGAGTATGAAAATAGATTGAGAGTTTCTGCTGCTCTATTTTTCCACAATGGGGGAGAAAATTCGATGGAAGAAGGAAGAGAAGCGAGAGAGCTTGGAATGTTGCAAAAGGATCAAGCAACTCTTTGAAAGATATTCGCACGATTCGGAGCGGTTTGATGGACGGACGGAGATGCTGGAGCCCTGGGAGGTGAGCGAGGGAGGGAGAGGGGGAGGAGGACACTAAGCTCCCTGAACGGCATGGAAGAGGTGTGAGGCACGTCCGATAAGTAGGTGTCTGCGGCCGTAAAGCAGGATAAATATTCAACCTCCATCCAAGCCCAAATTAATCCCTGGCACCCTTTACAATAATAATAAAACGCGTAAGAACATGATATGCACGCACCTATCCCCTTTTCCGAAATGACATCTCTACTTGCACATAATTTTTCCCTAGTCTATGGCATGATGTATTCAGCTCGTATTTATACTTTAATGAGTAACATACGGTTTACAAGGAATGGCTCTAGAAATCAGTAAAATACAACTGATGGCACGATTAACCCTACTCAGGTAAATGATTTCCAGAGACTCATTTAGTCGCGCTAATAAAATATACTCGATAATGGACAATTTTCATTTATTTTGAACAAACATCGAGCGGAAAGGTATAGCGTGTAAAATGTCAAAAATGTATCCTAAGCGTTGCTGAACACTACGAACTTAGACGTAATATTGAAAACTACTCTTACAATGGTCGTGGAATAGATGAACGAGCAAAATCTCTCAGTGGTGAGGGCATTAAAATAGTTAAATGGAAATGAGCAACGAGCAAGTACACCACCGAAAGAGCAATTTGTTCTTCACGACCACAGGGGCACATTTTCACCATCACGTATGGAGATACTCAAAACTCATTCATTCACACAGCACTGAACATTTAATTAAGTGGACTCATTAAGACACCCAACCAGGAAATATGGCCACGAACAGTTTTGAATTTGATTCCTCCGGTTGGGTTAGTGTGGTGGACAGAGTACTGGATTCAAAGGCCCGGATTTGAATCCTCACAATGGCAGAGATTTTTTCATGAAATTCCCTGAATTACTTTGGATTAATGAGAAGAGAACTTCAAGTTCAGCATATTCACTCTGTCGGACGAGGCGATTAAATATTGACCCGTTGCACAATTCGTCAAAGAGTAGCCTGATAAGACGCCAGGTTTCTCTTAGCCGATAAACACTCATGAAGAGGAACTACTCACCAATTTACCCGCTTATTATTAAATTGCGAAAATGACCTCAGTTAACCATAGAATATCATAATACCTACCACTAATGAATGATTGAGAAACAATATATATATATATATATATATATATATATATATATATATATATATATATATATATATATATATATATGTGTGTGTGTGTGTGTGTGTGTGTGTAATATCCCACGTTTACTCACGGAATAATAATACACTATCTTAATGAGAAGGAGACTATTTTTGAAATAACCTTTAATGTCTCACAGCCATTCCAAAGTTCGATCCAACGGATTCGTCAGACAATAATGTCGATGGTTGTCTGTGAGGGAAAACAACGCCCGTGCCCACGCCCAAAACCGACAGCGTCTTCCCCATTGGCGAACGAGGTGGTCGAAGAGAGAATCCAAAAACACAATCCCCCCATGGGCCAGGCACATATCACACCCCATACAAAGCAGGGGGCTTTCGCGGGGGGGGGGGGGATGGAGAGTGTATGGCAGGGCAGTCCGGCGGGGGCGTCCATGTTCACGCATGGAAATGATAGGGAGGGGGTGGGGGGAGGCGGCGCGACGGCTTGCGAACCCACCCGAACCTCGGGACGTCATGATACAGTGTCCGCATGTCAAGATGGCGAGAGCCCCCGGGCCTTTTTGTGTGTTTTGTATGAAATCCCGCTCGACGGATTCCGCCCCCCCCCCCACCCCCCTCGAGTCCCTCCCCCACAATTCCCACATGTATCAGGCACACACTCTCGTGGAGGCAGCGCCGTGCGCCCAATCCTTCCACATCATACCCTCACTCCACACCCCGCGGTAGCGTCCAGACGACGAAGGATATGCGGAAGAGGCAACGGCGCCGCCCCCCTCCCCGCCCCCCCGCACGTAGCCACCTCACACGACGACACACCACCACCGCCGCCCCTGTCCGCGGTCCATTTGGCCGTTTAGTTTTCACTCCTTTATTGGCTATGCCAGCATTGCAACACAAGAGCTATTTAAAAAACTTAATTTTGAGTCGCCGGAATAATACTATTTTTGTGACTGAGAAAAAAGAATAATTACTATAGAAGTGAAGAAACTACTTACATAATGAATGCGTATGTAGGTATGCGTGCATACAACTTAGACATCAGAGCATCAGAGGCGAAATTGGCAGTTCCGGGATTCATGGCCCCGGCGAAAGTTTTTCGTAAGCAATCTGGCATTTTTTCCTCCAAACAGTACCACTGCATTCGTCCAATTTATGTGCTGTACACCTATTTCTTTCTTTCTTTGTTTGAACGATATGACTAATATCCTCTTTAGCTCTGCTTGGTCTACCAAGCGAATCCACTGATATGAACATCATCAATCCTATTTTAGATATCAAAATGCAAAGCGAATCAAAATACCAACTAGACTCTAGAAAAACGGAGGAGGGCGTTCGCGATTGAGTTTCTTTCCGGCGCTGTCCACGGCAGGAGCGCAATCATGCAAGGATCAGGTTTGAGACCGGCTGGTGATGGTGATTTGAAACTGCCAGAGCAATAATATGCAATTAAGCGATACTGGGACACAACACCAAAGGCAGTAACTTTCGGCAAGCTCTTTCCCGCATTCGAAAATAGTAAATTTCGTTTCGAAGTCATAGATATGCCCGTATAGTGCAGCAACCTTGAGTGGTAACATGAGCCGCTGCATTAAGCTTCTTTCGAATGTAGAAGATATACGTCCCATTTAGCTATATTCAAGAACAGCGACACTGTGGAACTATCCAAAGACATCTCCATACACTAAAAACTTAGAATTTTAATCAATAAGGGATATACACTACACATTTACATAACCCAAATTAATTAAATAATATTAATCAATAAGGGATGAAAAACTATGTTTTTACAAATCCCACATAGATAAAATAAATGAAGTAGGTACCTAGTAAGTTCACGACGTTTTCAATTAACTGAATAAGATAAGACCTCGCATATATTACCTCTTCGATAAGATCAGAAATCTTTCACCATTGTTTTTGGCCCAATTACTGGGCAAGATTATTTACTACAGAAGTACTGATCCAGAAATCATATATGTTCGAGAAAATTGCAAATAATTAAGCAGTGGTCGTTGAGCGAAGAGATAGAAAACAAATTACGGCGTCCTAATCGTCCGATGTAGAGCTGGTATAACATAATTCTTGGGCTGTTGCCAAAAGGAGGCGGAAGAGACCACTTTCCTGCTTTGAAATGCAGCCGAGACCCAAACGAATGCCGTACCTACCGTCGCTGCCGCGGGGGTCACCCTCCGGGGAGCACGCGAACGCTCTCTGCACTGGGGCACGGGAGGGAGGCGGCACGCGTGAAGACTCGATCGCGAGCACGCCTTCGGGACACGCGATTCCTCCTAATCACGCTATCAGCCTCGCAGGGACACCTGTTGCCCACCTCTGAGGCACGGATGTGGCAACATGGACACACTGAGTGACCGGTGGACAGTGTGAGGGACACGGCGATAACGACTAACACGGAGCAAACGCCTTTGTCGAGACTCCATCTGCAATCAACTGGTTGCGTCCTACTCATGGGTATGCATCACGGAGCGCGTCTGCGGCGCAGCAACAAGAACCGGTAGGATGAATTTTACTTGAGTAGCGTGCTGATCACGAATCACGCACTACTAATTCACAGATGCCAGGATCGAAGGCAAGTATCACACTGGTTTCGCTATAATAAAGGAAACTACTTCCCTTCCGATAATAAAGATTGGTTTTTAGCAGTAATTAGTAATTTTCGTCGTCCCTGCTACCGTAAAAAAGCTAACACATTTTACTAACTCATAATTTGAAGGTAGTGCGCGCTAAATATAGCTGAGGGTAAAATTCAGTGATTTGGCTTCATTATAAAGACAAAAATCTCATATTCCCAATGATACCTAAATATCATTCACTAAATTACTATACGAGAACTTTCCAAAGAATATAGCAGAGTTTAATGGGATATGGCACAGCATTCCGCTCTAGAAAGTCAGTCATTATATTGAAAAAAAAAAAAAAAAACTTGAAACTTTTTACGTACATATCGCGTGAAAAAGGTAACAGTTTTTGTAGGTACGCATTCTCAAGTGTGCATTTTTTTTAACAAATGTATTACTCGCCGGAAAACGTGTTATGAAATCGCAAAAAACCTACGGATGTGAAGGCAATGAAGCAACAAGTACAGCGTGAAACAAATAAGTCAAGTTAAAGCCAATATGTAAATAAGAGTTAATTACTCAGAATTTCAGTCATAAAAATAAAGCTTTTGACTCATAATGTTTACTTCATGTTTCTGATAACTGCTTAAATATCAAAATAAAATTCGAATATGATCTCCTGTACGACTAGAGAAAAATCTCGCACAAACAACCTTAAACCAAAAACGTTCTTTTCGTTTATTTCCTTAAGAGAGGGAGGTCCCAAAAATGCCCTTTCTTAAACGCAAAATTCATGTATTCCTGCATGTAACCATGGATCTGGAAGTACTACAACTCCTTGTGTTCTCTGCATGCACGATTCACATTTATTACTCTCCTACTCTACACCATCATTATCGTACTAAGTTTTTCTTCACATTCAAGGAATTAGCATACCCACCAGAGTTACAAATTTCAATTTTATTTGGAAATGTACCGGAAGTCTACATTGTAATCTGTTGCTCCATCTAAGACGAGCAAACCTTCATGGTCCCTCAACCAATTGCCTTGCTTACAACGACAAGATTACAATCCCGCTAGAGTCCCAAGCCGTGGGCTTCTAGGTCCATCTCAACTGTGTCCAAACATCGACGCGTGCATTTAAGTCCGATTATTTATCTGCGACCACTGTGGGATGAGCTGATCAAAAACAAACTCCACCAATCGATATTCCTCCGCACCAGCTGCTGAACCAACAACCGAAATCGATACTTCTCCGCCTTAGTCAAAGATCCCATTAATCCCCCCGCCCAGCCACCAACAACCAGTGGGGCAGGGGACGCTCGCCCAGTGGCCGGCAGCCGTTGGTGGCCAGTCTCCCCGGGGGAGGAGGCCCCCTCCCACTAAAATGACGAGCTGACATTTCAATTTCCAGCGCCGCCGCGGGGGCAGAGGGGGAGGTGTGAAACCGCCTCTCCCCCCGGAAGGGGACGGCCACGCACCCCAACCCCACCCACAAATGCTAATCCCACGGAGTGACGCGCATTCCAACGACACACCCACGCGCCACGGCAGCGGTGCCCTCTGAGAACATCGCGTGACACGTTTAATCTCCGAGAAGAGATCCGGAAGGTCTTGGGCGGGACGGCGGCAGGTCATAAAATCGAGTCTCCCGTCTCACCCCCACCTTCGATGGACCGATTGCATTCACGCTTGGACGAGCGGCGTCGTCACTCTGTCCTTATGGGGGGGGGGGGGGTAGGCGAGCGGAGCATCCTCACATCATGCTCGCTTCGCTGCCCTCGGTCCCCTCACTCCCGCGCCCCCATCGCCTTCCCTCCCCCCACGACACGCAGCTGCGTCCGCCCGAGAGAGGTCTCGCACCTTGGACACGGCTTCCAATAACACACGCCGCCAATCGATTTAGAGCATGGACTTCTGATTTTCGATACGCCATCTACTCTACCCCCCAGTCATCGACAATAAACTCGATAAACACACACCTTTATCAATCAATGATCTTGGCTCTAGGGTCGACCACTAATGTGAGACAAACGACAGAACATGGGCAATAAAAAATGTCGAATAATGGTTTCTTCTAATAAGTAAACCTGAAAATGTGATGAAATTGGCTGCTTTATCGTACTGCAAAGATCTCGGGGCTTAGTTGCCGAAAAAAAACGGATTTAGTCTAAGTACCTTGGATCTTAGTTAACTGTTATGATATTCACTCAAAAGGCACAATGAATTAAATACATAAATCTGACACGACAAGTTGCCTATTGTTTTAACCATAAACGTTCAACGGAAAGTTTTAAAGATTTTAAAGTAATTAGTGTAGTGAAAAGACGAAGTTTTTCTGGATGGATTAAATTTACTGATCATATCTAGGATTTGCTCTGCGATTTGCAGCTCATTTGAGCTAGCTGTCGACCACCCTATTGAAAGCAAATTTCTTCACGGTGACCTCTCTCTGCTTCAAATCTTCGAGGGAGGCATTGCGCACGCTGATCCTTCAAAACCGTTCACGAACCGAGGCGGAGAACACGTTATTCATGATCACCCTTGTCCCATTTCCACACCCGACGTAACGACCACCGTCCTAAGCGGCGCGTAAGCCAAAATCGCAGAGGGACTGCACGTTCGTACGCGCGTAAGTCATAGATCCTCACGCTACCAACCAACAGCGGTAGGGGCTAGCGTTGCGGGTGGATATCGGAAGGGTGAATCACGATAATCAAATAAGGAAAAGTAAATGGAGAGGGGTATTGCGTTATTCTGTTTGATGAGCACAGGTGTGTTATTTACTTTGAAAACCATTTCACCCAAGGCCTCGTGGACTCGGGAATTCTAATTACGTTTTTGGCTACTGTAAATTGGCAATTATGCTGTATGTGGACATTAAAAAAAATAAAATAAATTTAACAGCTAGCTTTTAACTTAATCCTTGCAATTCCTCGAGAGAGTAGGACTGAGTTACGCCTGTAACACCGGAGCAGTGGGTCGCTCCAAGAGGTACGAAAGATGGTAGCAGAGACTTGGCAATTCGGAGTCAAAACCAAATGCCCGAATCTCAGACACCGGTCACAAGACAAACGGGAGAAACGCCCGTGCCTTCGACCGAGCGATGAGGCTCGCAACTCGTCTTAGCGGCGGATACAGGCGAGTGGTGTGCGGGGGAAGGGGTCCACGGGGTGGCCGTGGGGAGGAAGGCAGTGGTGAGGAGGCAGAGAGAGAAAGAGATAGGGGCGTAGGAGGCGGCTGTGAGCGGAAGCATTCGGACATATTCCGATGTTCGGGGGCGGTGCAAGGGATGGGGGGGGGTGGGAGGGGGGGGGGGAGAAGCGAGCGAGGCACACACTCGAGAAATTTCCGAAAGAAGAGCCCCACGTGGGCGGGGCCCGGTGGCCGCCGAGCAAACAATGCGATCCCCCACCGGAGAGCGGGGGCCGCCCCTCCCGCATTCCGCGCTCATTGTCTGCTGCCGCCGCGGCAGCGAGAGAGGGTGAGCAATGCGACGCCCCCCTCCCTCCCAAAAGCACCAAAAATAACAGCGGCGATGAAAACCCCTTCTTCTCCCCAACCCCCGGCATTCCCTCCCACTGCAAAAATATTTAACTGCCCCCGAGAGTGGCGAGAATATCACGACCCGGCGGCTCCTTGGTGCGGCACGCCGCGAGCGGCGGTGGGTGTGCGTGGGAAGCAGCTGGCCGCACGGGTTGCTCCCCGCGCCTCCACCGAAACCTTTCCTCTGGAAGTCTCATGTTAGCCCCTTAGCCTATGCTCCTAAAGAGTTCCTACTTCGTAGTGTACTTTATACCTTAAGGGATACCTGTCCACCAAGCGCAGCAAGATAATTGTTTGCCCAAAAGATGACCCTACAGTCGAAATCCCCCCTTATAATATTACTCAAAAATTTAATTTGGCTTTAAAACGCCATATTCATGATTTATAAGCATACCTCAGTCCATCTTCTTGCCTTTGGCATTGCGAATTCTCGTTTAATATCATTACTCACAAAAGCGTGTAAACAAAGGACGACATGATGCATGACGAAAACCTCCCTGTCATTGTAAACCGATGGGTGACAGAATCATACATCGGGATGGGATAATTAAATAATAATGTTCGTTAAAAAGTAACGAGTCCCCGAGTCCAGTGGAGATACCTGTACGCGTGCTCAAAGATTTATCCCCACACATTGCACCCTTTCTAGAAATCATATATGACAAGTAATTATCCAAAGGCTACAGCAGACATGAAATGTCAAGATTCTCGAGCAAATGACTATAAGTAATATCATGACCTTACTGGATAATCGAAACTTCTAACTAAGCAGTATAAGCAGGCTTCCGGAAAAGTACATCTTGCGAAACCTAGCTGCCATGCATGCCGCAGACATCCCTGTCATTAGTGAACCAATGGGCGACATAATTATTCATGGCCATGGGATAGGTAAACAAATACGTTTTACGGTTACAACTCCACACTACGGTAATGATTAGTCGCTCATACACACAAGCAACCAATGCTTTTCTAATTACCTTCAATCATAGGATGAATCACAGAAGCCCTATGTTACTAAAAACCTCCGTACAATTGTACCTTTCTGCATTTTCTGTATCTCCAGTAAACTTATCCATTATCCTTACAAAATACATTATTAATTGGCAAATCAAAACAACACTCGCGTACATATGAGAACACTCCGAAGCCAAATCCGACCTCACAAGCGTACAATCCGTACCATCGTTTGACATTGAACATAGAACCCCACTGATGTCCTGGTCACAACTAACTGCGAACCAACCATTGTACGCACCATCATAAACGCTAAATGCCAAGTAAACGCGTGCTGGTAAGCAGCGTACTAGTACTCCGCTGGTGTCACGGGCAGAAACGGAAAATAATTACGATAATCTTTACCCGCTTACTAACTAATTTTCCAAGTCTTCATGATCGGTACCCCGCGAGCCCACGCCAGGACGTTACCAGAATCACCATCCCACAGGTAACTGAGGAATAGTTGAGGATTTCAAAATACGTTTTAGTATGAAGAAGGCCACGTTGACAACAATGAAAGGAAATCTCCTTTCCCCACACAACAAATTATATTTCCCACAACACCCTGAGCTGCTTTACCTCATCATTTCCTAATAAAATATTTATTATCATATTCCGGTTCGCTATCAGAAAGAGGTAAAATTTTACACCATTTAATAACGAATAAGAATAAGCTAACATCTTGCGGAATATAGTTCACTAGCTGATTGAGAAAACACGAAATATTTAACGACTGTAAAAAGAATCAGATTTTTTAAAATCCAGGAATTTTCTTTGGCAACGATTTGTCTCCACATTCCAGGAGTCAACTATAGCGATATAATACCTGAAAAGACCAATTCTCA
The DNA here is from genome assembly GCA_963573305.1 of Pyrrhosoma nymphula. Classification (NCBI taxonomy): domain Eukaryota; kingdom Metazoa; phylum Arthropoda; class Insecta; order Odonata; family Coenagrionidae; genus Pyrrhosoma; species Pyrrhosoma nymphula. The sequence goes on along the minus strand of OY754332.1, from coordinate 75,052,480 downwards.
ATAGTTGTAATTGAAGACTGGTTCGATTAAGGTGGATGAAGTTACTTAGCCGCATTGTCGCAACCCAACAACCGAGACGAGAGCATTTGTGCTTGTCACTTTAGACCTTTACTAGATGGCCAAACGGTGCTACGATATAACTGTCAAAACATATCGGGCAGCTGCCATCTTTATCCTAATTCTACGATTCTCAACTACTTCTTTGTCGGTTAAGATGTTTTTCACCCTGCCGTCTTCCTGATTAACTTGTGTACAATGCTTCTTCGGAAACATGAGAGTAGGTTTACCTCGCCTTTCACCTAAGCCATGCACATAAGGCTACGAACCGACACCGCCGCCGCAAGATTGACGCCCATAATGATTTCCAAGGCAGTTTATTACTTGGTACAACTACGCGCTCATCATTCAAAAACATGAGGATTGCCAATAACAATGTTACACATGAAAATCACAGCCGGATGGTTGCCAACCAAGGCACTCAAATCGATCGGTAGCTTACCCATTCGAATCCGAAACCGTTGGAGCGCATCAATAGAGCCACATTGCACGGGACGTGGTGGTGGAAAGACGACCCTCGCTCTGACCCCGTGGTACTTCCACTTTCTTGCTCTCAAACAGAAGACGTTCCCCGTGAAAATGGAAATTTGCACTTCAAAACGCTCAAATGGGCTCGCATATTACCCGCCGTAAAACAATTTCAACCCCTGGAGCACGGCTCAACAACCCCCCTACCCCCGTAACGCCCTTGAAGACACAATCCAACGAGCTACAAAGATATCTAATTAGAGATTAATATCTGCCCCGTTTAATAATTGCCGCAGCGTCGGAAGAGTCGCGTTTTAATTCAAACAACACCGAACACTTGAGGGCTTAATAAGCGGGGGATGTGCGGGAACAATGGAGGGAGTTGGATCAAATATACGCCCCCGCCATCAGCAACCCCCGCCCCCAGCCCTTTCGGTACTTCCGAGCCTCCTGGCAAACCCCACCCCCGGGCGGCAGGTGAGGGGGTGGGGTGAGGGCGCGGAGTATCGGGGGCGGGAGGGTAGGTGGTGGAATACGATGCAGGGGGCGTCGACGCATTGCTTCACCGACGGAAGGGCCGTCGAAGCGCGAGAAACTCCCAAGGGCACCAAATGCGCTGCAGTTGCTTCCCGAGACAAAAACACTGTAGAAACCTAAACAAAAAACTAATATACCCACAAAATTCCCGATTTCCGTACGACAATATACTATTTCAAGTGTATGCATCTTGATGCAACAAAAAAACTTAAGTTTCCAGCGCTATCTACCCCTATGGCTACGAATGAATAGCTGAAAAATCAATCTTGCCAGCAGGGCCTTCACAATTTCTCATGGTAGCGAAGTACATCACATGCTCGGTGAATATCATCACTTAATTGGACGAAATACCACTCAGAATCCATTCGAAAGCTATGAGATTCAAAAGAAGGCTACGTCAACAAAGAAAATAAAATCACTTCGGTAAAATTCATAAACCGATTGAATTATCTTTGAAATACATGTACATATAATATTTTCTCCACAAGTGTAAGAGGAAACATTGGATACAATTGAATCTCATTGGAAAATTCATTTCCCTCCGCGCAAAATGTGAGTCATAAATAAAAATAGTATATCCCAACGTTGATTTAACTCTTCCTCCCAACCTTGGTACTAAACTGGTTCTGGAAACGAGTCAAGTCGGACATTATTCATTGCTAATATTTACGATTGTGAAATAAAACAAGAGGACCATTTCCAGAGTGAGGAACGGCGAATGCAACGTAAAAGCTAAGAGAAGGAGCACGTCGGACACACATGAGCTACCTTCCACGAGACAACCCACGGCCACGACCACAAAGGCCATACACTGGACCCCTGTTTGTGCATCCAATTTTTCTTTCGGACACATACACCTCGAAATTCCGACAAGCTATTCTCTCCAACTCTGCTCCCAATCGTGAGCACAATAGGTGTCACGAAAACTTCACGCCATGAATCGGCGGGCGACCCGCTCGCGAGGTTGGCGGGAGCTGGGCCGTGGCAGCGTGGCCCATCGGGGCACACGCCCGCGGCCCAGTCGACGGGGCAGACGCCCTAGCGAGGGGGGGCATCAAAGGTAGTGGGGTGGGAGGGGTGGAATGTACGCAGGGGGGTGCGGCGAATTCCACGAGGTGCGAAGCGTGGTGTGGGGAGCGGGGGACCCAAAAGGGGGGGGGGAGGAGGAGGGGGACGCCCCAGCCCCGCATCGATAATCGCCGAACAACGAATAAAACTCGCCCTACGCGTCCATAACCCTTAACGCTTCAAAAACTCTGTCCGCGAGAAAAAGCTAACGCCTTACACTCGACTACACCCGTAATATCACGATCGAAAACGATGGTGAGATTTGGAACAACGATGTTAAGCACAGTGATCTTAGAATTGAGAAGAATGAGAGCCCGACAGGTGGAACAGGCAAAGGCGACGTACGCAAGGGGTTTGAAGGAGAAATTCCAGTAAACATGAAAAAACAAGGGTTTCAGGCTCAGGGGAAACGTTTTACATTCGTGACGATGAAGTAAAATATCACTTGATACTATTTTACACCGTTATACGAAACCGCCGACGAATCGTCACCGAAAGCCATTCTCAAAGCTTATATAATGGGTAAGTATACGCATCTGGACGTTTTCTCTCACGAGTCACGTCGACATTCAAGTGACGACATTTCAACTTTCCCAAGCATCATCCCTGCAGCATCAAAATTTCAGAGCGTTAAATAACTAAAATCGTGCTTAAAAAGACCTTCGTCGCATTTATACCGTTTAAAGAAGCACTGCTTCCAATGGACATAAAACGATAATGGCGATATATGCATTTTGTAAACTAGCTACAACCACAACGTAAAGGACATGGTGATACGAATATCATTAGCCAAAGTTCGTCAGTAACAGCCAGTGAGTAGAAACAATCAAAATGGTGCTGTTGCATAGATAACGTGGACCCGATTCATATAATTGATAGGTGAGGTATGCGCATATTATCACGCTCATAGAAAATCTCCTTCATATATCGCTTCATTATGCTTATAGAAAAGAAGTGAAAAGATAGCTACTGTGTTCAAAGAACGAGTAAACGGTACGTGAAAGCATTTGTGTGGAGCGTGGCATCCTAAGGATCGGAAGCATGGGTCATTATTTAAGCAGACCAGAAAAGATTAATGAATTAGAAACCTGGTGTTGGAGGCGGATGCTGAAGATAAAATGGACGGATAAAATAAGAGATTAAGAAGTTTAAAGAAGAGTAGAAGTGGAAAAGACCATAGGAACACTAAACAGAAAAAAAGAACCAAATGGGTTGGGCACACCCTGAGGCACATAGGGTTTGAGAAGCATATAATTGAAAGAAAATTATAGGGAAATGTCCCAGAAGGATGGCCAAGGGATAAATAAACTAAATAAATAGGAAAGCACAAAAGAACTACCAGTCAGTTAGGGAACCAGAGATAGATAGGGAAGGATGCAAGGCTGCAGTCAACCAATCTTAGGATTGAACGACCAATAATGAGAAAAACATGTGCTTTGTATAGCTGAGAGACAGCCAGGGTACGAGGATACGGCCGATATGTATTTCGCAACCGATGCAAAGAGATGTAGGTGTGACGATAATTTGAATTATCATCAAAAGGGAAACCGTAATATCGACAATTCCGGCATAGTACATTCGTCCAAATTCGCAACTGAGATCCCTGTGATGAGGAAAAAAGGATGACACTAAATGTACCATTATTGAAAACATCGTAAAATACCTAACATCGGATTGAGATATCAGCCATATCGACCACACACGGATTTAGGATATCTGCAAGAGAAGGACAGGATGTGCGATTGGAATCTTTGACGCAAACCAACGTTTTTACCGGTTGTATTTCGCCCGAAATAGCCGTACGCAAGCGATATTTACTCAGCATCATCTGAATACATCCTAGCATAGACAGTTATAAATTACCAGTCAGTTACGAGCCAAAATGATCCAAATATCGAGATGCTGATACCTCGCCATATCGCAGAGGGCCGCTCGTTTACCATTCGGGAAAGGGACCACCGTGGGGCGGAGGGGATGGAAGGCAGGGGGCCCCGGGGGCAGGGGGCGCGGGGGATGCGGTCGAGGGTGCGCGGGGATGGGCTGCGGTGGACCGCTACCCGCTTCCGAAATCCGAGGGAGGGGCGCGGGGGATGTTCCAGAGCTGAAGAGGTTTCCGTCGCTTTAGAGCGGAGGGTGAAGGGGGAGCCGATATTGGGGGCGTTAAGCCGCGGATAATCTGATATGACGGGTGATAAAATTTTGCCGGGCAGCCGCCCCGGGAGCGGAGATTCGGATAGCGAGACTTTGGCGCGAGGCCGACGCCGCACACCGCGGGGCGGGTGAGGGAGCCCGCAAGCGCCGGTGGGCAACATGTGTGATGCGACCGAGGAGACTTATGACATTTCAGGCAAAAAACGTCCATCGGACGGTCAATCACTAACGTAGCATGGAGAAGAGATGCCACGGTGAGAAACGAATAGGTTAAGGCGTTAAATATTCTGTCTGCCAGGCTTGCAGGCTGCAGTGCAAACAAGCATGTGCCCACCGCCCGGTGGGCCGGTAAATATTCCGCCCAGCACTAAAGTCTTCTCGCGGTGAGATCCTTCCCCGGGGCCCGTCGCCCCCGAGTGACAACTCTTCGAGAGAGGCATGGGAGACGTCAAAGATTCGTGGAGTCCCTAGTTGTGTTGGGAAGGGGAGTGCACTTCAACATTGCCACAAAATAGTTGCAATTATATCGATGAAAATGGTAATTACGGTAAAATAGAATAAAAATACGGCTATTAACAATGGCTTTTTAGCGTATATTTTAGCTATGGGCGGTCTACTAATCGTAGCTAACTAACATGGGGGATAAAAGATGACTATTTCCTCCAATCTATGTGGTTTATACTTAGTCAATTTGAGCACAGACGCCAATTAAAGCAAATCAAACTATTCATAATTTCCACTATATCAGGCCTGATGTCATCAGTTTTATCTGCAAGTGATAGCGCATAGCAATTGGTGATGCTGAAGATATTCAAAAAAGTTATTCCTGCATAACGAAAAGACACAATAATTGTCAAGTTCCGGAAATTAACGAAAACCACTATCGAGATATGCACGTGATTAAACTGCGATAAAAAATGTTACACGCGATTTTCCTAAAGTTCCGAACAAGTCTTCCCACAAATGAGGGTTAAGGCATCGGAGAAATTGTTGTTATTCACCACACGCCCTATTATTAACATTAATGGATAAGTACTTGCCACTACTTAACATATTCCCACACGCGTAGAGCTTTTTCCTGAACTTGGAGCAAAAGAAAAGAATAGCCTTTAAAATGGCCATAACCTAATATACTTATTGGAATATAATACATATGCGTGTATCTGAGACAAGAATTCTACTCCATTACTTTAAAAAAATACGCAGGAAATTCATCAAAAGATGGAGAAAACACTAGGTAAACACATTAAGTTGCAGAAGACATAAAAAACAGCAACTTCAAATATCGAATGAGTGACGATAAGTAGGCGCTTTGAAAATTGCATATAACATCAACTTCGAGATTCAAATAACTTTACTTGAGAAAGAGATAAACTAATAATATACGTTCGTAATATTAATGCTCTGAAAACTTAATTCTTCATTTTTTACTTAAGGTTATATATTTTAATTACGAAGAGTAACGGAAAATAGGAAAGGATTTCATAAAAATACAAGGAATTCATAGACCCATAGACGTAGACCCATAGTCATGACTACTTCCCGAACGATTTCTAATCTCAAACGCAAAGAGCCAAATAAAGCGAAAACAAGTAATTGAAAAAACTTAAAATCGCCGATAAAAACATGCCTTGGGACACAAAGCACCTCAATTACCCGAATGAATTAAATCAAGCCATAGTGACAATCCATTCACATTCCAGAGAATAACTAGCCGAGCACTTATACATTTTCACCACGTCGAAATTAATACAGTTTTAAATGAACATCACTGTTCAGAATGAATGAAATGAATGCACCCTAGCTTTCTACAAGACCATAACTTACAACTAAATTGGGAGTAAACACAGAGAGGGGAATTGATGAAGTAAACGTAGAACATGCCAATTATCACTACACAATGCGTTTCAACGACATGAAGTCATAACCCGTAAAAGCATGACACTTCTATGCATCTGAGGATGAAGTCCACGCGCAATGGTTTGTAAAATTACCATTGCTCTATTAATGGTATTTTGAGAGAATAAAAGTGGTCACCACGGCGGAATTAAACAAGCGTAATCGCAGAGCTGAAGTGACATCAACGATTACACAAGCAAACGCACGGGCAAGAAAAACCAACCATCGACATAAGCATGACAATCACGAAAAGGCGAGAAAAAATATTCCTAAAAAGTACCGGTACATCGTAAACTGACTCATCCACCAAGGCATTCGTAAAATAATATCAGAGCACGCAAAATCACGGCATTACATCTGTCAAATTTTCCATTTACCAAAATTAATTTACCTCCGCGGTTCACAGATCGGGTCACGATGATCAGGAATGTTTTATTTGCATTTCATATGAGCGCATATTCGTAGGAGAGAGACGAATTTTCGACCAATTGCACTTAACGGTTATAACATGAAAATAAGTTAAATGGGCATGGCTTAAGGAGTAGGACGTGGGAAGAAGCGTTATGATGGACATAACCCGATGCCATCGATTGATTTTTTAGTACAAGGCAAATTTTGCGACGGAATATTTTTGCGGGGACATGTCCAGGTACGATGGACTCGGATAGGGGATCGCGTAGCCGACGCCTGACGCGCGGCGGTCTGCCGTCGGCGGGCCTCCCCGCGAGTCAAGTGCTCGGGCGATCATTTCCAAATTAAAACGCCACTCCCTTCACACTAAAGGGGATGCCGACATGGGGAGGATAAAAAACGGCTAAGGGGAACTGGAGCAGGATTTTTACCTCGGCCGTAGGAAACTGTGGTCGCGGATTCTCATCGTAGAAATCCTTCGGTATAGGAGGTCAATAGGTCAGTTAATGTACCATAACACCTAAGCGGTTCACCATGTTTCCTTAAGACAGGTACAGAACAGCTCAAGAGGGAACCATTGTAATGCCTTACTTAATAGGCTAATCAAGTCTACCGAATAAATGCTTCCCGAAATTATAGCCATAGGTACTCATTATATTCGTAGGCAAGATTATCTATTGAAAAAATCCCTTAATATAAACTCATGGGGCACAACCTATCTCAAAACACACAATTATTGTTACCAATACTTCATCAAATGTTATCATCTATTACTCCACTGCATACAGACTGGCAGGATGGAACGGCGGTGGACATAGCAAGACCACCGGAAGATCCGAGTGCGAGGGAAAGGGCCCGGGGTGCAGTGAGGACGACCCGATCGCAGTTCCCGGGGAGCGGAGGGATGCATGCGCCAAGGGCCGCACGGGGGCCATGCCGCCCGCCCATCCCATCAACGCCCTCCTCGGGGCCCCATCGGCCGCGCGCGGGTCGCCAGGACGTTGTTTGTCAAACGTCAGGGCGCCACCTGGTGCCCAGGAGTGCCACCGGCACCGCAGTGCGCATCACCGTGCCACCCACCCCCCCAATTGGAATCTCACGTCACGCCTCCCCCCTTGGCGGGGGGCGCGCGCCCCCCTCGCTGGCACATGTGGGCCGTCATCACGCCTGCCGAGTGCCGCACTTTCAAATGTGATTGGGGAGCGGTGGTGCGGGGTGTGGGACGACGAGTGACTAACGACGCGAGCACGAGCACCAAGGCGCGATGCTGGGCCATTCGCTTAATAGGAGCGGTGCACATGGGGAAGGGGGGCACACCCCCTACGCGTTTGGCACAAACCAACCGCCGCGAAAAACTTTGCAAAATGAAACTTTGGCGAAGAGATGAGGGGGAAGGAAAAATTAATTAACCGACTTATACAATGCATTCTGTTATTGGAGTCCCGATAGGCAGCGATCACGGACCCGCTTCCATATGCCATTGGCAATTACGGGAGGAACATGAATTTGGTTTTCAGAGTAACATAAAGTGAATCCCTTGGGCATATTAAATATATCCAGACGGTCAGTAAAAACATACAGCTTGACTTTTGAAAGAGATGAAATAGGCATACCAATACAAGAGTCAAAAATTGCATTGAGTAATAAACCTAGATAATGATACGGCGCCAAAGTAATCAGAGTGGCCCATGGTAAAAGGTGCTACATAAATATTGATCTAGGATCGACTGACAAGAAGCAAAATAAGCCAATGGTTACCTAGCATAAGACCTTCCCATTAACATCGTGGGGACCTGAACAAAACAGAGTTAATTAATTACTCCAGTAAAGAATTTCAATCACCGTGTACCGTATGCGTCCCGTGACGAAGTCGCAGTGGCGAAATCGAAGTGAAGAAGAAGAAATTTTGCTTCAAACCATGAAGAACGCTATAGGATATCAAATTAAACCACTCATCAACATAAATCCATAAGCGTGTAACGACTTTACGTGCAATATTCTTGTCTTAGATCCTCGACTGCAGAAACATCATTAAATTAAATATTAAACTGAATCATCATCATCATTGAATTAAATACTCTAGAAGAATTATATCCGTTAAGAGATGAAAATGTTACAGGCGGGGAGAAGAGGTTGTCACGTGTCATTAAGACTTTGAAAATAATATCTCACACGTCAACCACGGAAATGGAATATTACAAGGGAGGCAAATGTAGTTAAGAGTAAAATTATAGGAACCACAAAACCACTGATTCTGATAAGCGAGTAAAAAACGCATCATCAAGGATGCGGGATAGATTAAGAATGTAGCTGAGGACTTAAATGGCTAGTGAAAAACGCGAAAAAATGATAAGCTTAAATACGGCTTTGAGTGGAAAAAATTATCTGAGCATATTGCAAACACCAATCAAACCGATCGGACCCATAACGCCGGATGACGCCGCACAATGACGCGTGCACCTGCCACCCCTTTAATCGGTGATAAACTTGATTTTAGAAGCGAGGAAATTTCTGAACGACTGCCGGCACTGACAAATGATTTACAAGACCAGGAAAATACTTGAATGAGGATTAGAGTGGATTTCAAAATAAAGTCAACACAAAAAATACATATTTTTAATTTTAGATTAATTTGAATGCTTCAGCATAAAAACTCACCGCGGTAAATGCAGAGGCTCGGAACACATAAAGAATAACGTTTGTAATTTCATTAATCCGTCGTTAGCGAAATTTTTTCACAAAATCGAACTTCTTGCATGATTTATGCTCTATTACGAGGCAGATTAATTTCACAGCTATACATTTTCCAGTTGGATATTTCTTTATACATTAGCTTATGCATTCAAGAGAGAAAATTCGATTCAATTTCTAATTACTATCACTTCAAATTCCTTTTTAAAACAAAAAGCACAATAGCTTTCAGTATTATCACGCAAGGGGCAACAACTATCCATGTGAACTCCCCTGTACAAACATAGCACACACAGGAACTCGTGGAGACTGTCATACGGGGGGTGATAAGATGTAATAACTGAGAGGAGACTACATTCACCTAACACCGCGAACAAAGGACTAAGATGATTAAATAGCAAACGTAGTTTGGGCCTAAAAACCTATTCGGCATACAAAATTTTCGATTCAGGTCATGAAATTCATTACTATACACCATAGAACGACTTCGACCGAGATGAACGGGGACGAAGGACGCAGTGTTGTGTTTCCGAACGGAACGATAAAAATTATTGGAAACGAAATATTTAAAAAAACACTCTAAATCCAATACAATTACCAACTTGCCTAGCTTCATGTCGACAGCCACAAGCAAAAATTGAAAGCGTGTTCCAATTAAACATTTCACATATATTTGGACTATTTTTACGAGGTCATAGTGATAAAAAAAGCGTGAGATGACTAGCAAATGAGAAAGTTAGAGAAAATTGCAGAGCCAAACTATTATTTCAATTTTGTTGCACTGTTATATTACTGACTGGGTTCTAATATTCTTATTACACTAACTTTGTAAGTTATCAGAGGAAAAAGCATTGTAGAAATTTTCAATTGCGAAAAAGAGAAAAGGCAACCAATCTCCCAGCTTATTTATTAATCGTTATAGCGGTGAAGAGGTTTCCCACCTGGTTGTGCTCTCTTCTATTGGTCAGTTGTCTCTGAGTGGTCTGTCATACGAGATTCGGATTGTAAAATTAAATTATCTACGGTATGTAACATTTAGCTTAAATATTTTTCAGCTCATTTAACGGAAAACCACATTACTACTATTACAAAGAAGAGTAACATGGTCACATCCTCGCGGTTTTTCTCGGTTATATCTAGCAATCACGTAAATACTAAAGCAATACTACGATACCCGACACGGAGTGAGAGGGGCACGTAGTGTTTGAAAAGAGCGTAACGAAGTTGTTTAATACGATAATAGGGAGAATGACAACGACAGCAATGCCGCGGGTAACAGCTAGTCAAATATAAACTGATATCCTTCGTAAATAAGGTGATCAAAGGTTTTTACGTTGCTCGCCAAACACATGAACATCTAAATTTTATAAGGAAGATAAGCACGTCATTTTATAGGTTTCCAGCGCACCGTTACCACTATCGCGGGCCGCGAGCGTCAGAGAAGAGGAATGGATTCTTCGGCTTCTCGATTGCCGAGCAAGCAACGCGAGTGTTGCCGCGTGGAAACGACGCAATGATCCCGTAATCTGATCACCCGGGTGCAAGTGAAAATATTCCTCCGCCACCATCACATTACTGCGTCTGCATCCAGATTCCAAATTCAAATAATAAAAGACACCCATATTATCGCCCATAACAACAAACGCAATAAAATAAAAAAAAGACTTTTATAAATTGATACGTCAAAGGTCCAGTTCCACAGCACATCGCAAGATACGGTCACGCAAAATAGAGCTCATGGAAGAATCGTAACGCAAATTATACAACTACCCCGCAAGTAACTACGCCTCGGATTCATAGTCGCGATATAAGACGATCCGCGCACATTCTCGACTCAATACTGGGAAGAGCATCGAGACTCCACACAAGCTCAGCGCGAACGTTTTGGGAAGACTTTCAATTCCTCATAACAAATGGTGGAATCGCAACCAACCTACATCATCAAATTGGATGCTAGTTCCTATAATTTTTTAGTCTAGTATGATACCAGGAATGTATCGCCGAACCACTGTTGTCCACATTTAAACAGGTGATGCGGATACGAAGTAAAATACCACTGCAACCCAAATAAAAACGGTAAACACTATCTGAATGATTGAATACACCAATCCAATTCTCGAAGAGCTCCCTGTTGAGTTTCATATCTCGATAAGTCATCATGCAAATGAAAAAAAAACATTAGCATTCAGAAAGAAATCTTATGTTTACTTTTCGCAGAGTCGAAAATAATCCCCCCAGACATTGTCAACAAATTTTCTTTTCGATTACCCGTACGCACACAACTATCGATTTGCGGACCAAGGACTGAGGCGAAGGTAGTAGCTACCATGTCATATAACGTACGAGCATTTATCGCAGAATGCGAACGCAGTCAGAAAACCAATGTTTACAGGGACAGCAACCCTCCAAAATGTCATCATATCGTTTCAAACCTGATATTTCAATGAACTGGTGGCGGTAGACTATTGGGTCAACTTTCTGTCACAGGAAACGTTTTTAGAAAGGATGTTAATCTCAATCGCATCAGCGGGTCCAAGCACCTTTCTTCCGGTATTATTTTGCGCAGCGTGGTTCTTCATCATTATCTGACAGTGCTTCATAAACAACAGAGACATAACTATCACCAACCGTATAAGGATGGGCTGCTTCAAAACTGGCACGAGACTTTAAATTTAATTCGTCAATTCACATTTCACAGTCAATGGCCGATCCAAATCAATATTGTAACATAAGAAAATGTATGCCCTTTCTGTACAAGGTGCGCACAGACATTCCCCCACCCCCTGCTAAAAGCACTTGTATTAACGCCTCATTACCACAATCATATAATTTTTTAATAAAATATTGCTGGAACTATAATTTGAAGCCGGCAAATAAGACTTGAAGCAAATCAAATTTTAAACACATTACTAGCATCGGGAACTTAACTTCCGGAAGGTAGTTTGAGCGAAAAATCACTTCACCTAGAATTTGATGAATTTGTCTTCATTTTAAATAAAAATCTCCCAACTTTCCAATTATATCAAAATATTAATACCTTGCCGAACGACTTTCCGAGCAATTAGCCTGAAAATCCAAGCTATTTCACATGGGATAGATTACGGATGTGCGCTCCAGAGGGAGAATATTGAAAAAATAAGGAATTTATAACACCTAGATTTCGTCAAAAAACTAACGGTGAGTAGTTTGTATGTTTTCTCAAATATATTTTATGAAACAAAATTCATTATTCACCACAAAAATATTTACAGAATCACAAAAAAACCTGCTGTTTTGAAGGCTTTTTAGACGTACGGTGTGAAAAAAATGAGTCAAGTAAGATACTTAGGTAGATAGGATAGGTAGGTAGGATTACTGAGAATAACTAGTCATGTATAACTATATTACTGCGCCATTAATGTTACAATATTTACTGAATACTTCTTACAGACGCTGAAATAAAAAAATAAAATTCGAATATGGACTCCATTATGACTAGGGAATTATCTCGCTCAAATTACCAAGAGGACCATGGACATAAATCTAGGGTATATACGTTATTTTATCCTCGGAGTGGGGAAAAAAATCCTCCGAGTGCGAGGTGGCCCAGGGAAAGGAACTGGCCCTCCTACCCTGAATGTATGAAGTTCACACGCCTGTAGCTTTTAGTCTAGGGTGAGCTCTATCCTCACCTATCCAAACCAACCTTCGGGTTGAATCACTGAGTGAGTGACGTTATTTTAAAAGCATTTATCTCGGTTATCTTAGGTGCGCTTTCCTACTTCAGTATATTTAATTCAATATCATGGTATACGACCACAGTTTTATTAAGTGCGACTAGAAAGTCCTATATTACGCAAGTAAATAGTATTTTTTAGCTGACTAAATGGAAGATATTAAGGATTTCGCCGTCACTGTCCGCCATTGCCTACTTTCGACACTCCCGCTAATTGACAGTAAACTCAGCTAAAATTACCGCTCAAATATACAATGCTGTCTTCATTCAAGACAATGAAAAACATGCGGTAACAGGCAGTCCGCCATTATGAGGTAAAAGCGGGCTGGGACCGACTCAAGAATGCCCTCCCGCAGTCTCAGTAAATACTCAACTCGGTCTCAAGTCTTGTGTATAACATGAGATTACCACCATGAACATGAACCCGCCAAAATTTCACATCGTTCTCAAGCGCGTCATTCGAGATCACGAATCCGAGCATATGGCACGAAGAAATGAATACGTATTTCCACTGACAAAAAATAATTTCAGATAATAATAATAAATTCAAATAATTTCTGCCAAGAAGAATCGGCGAGACATTGGCTGAAAAGAAGAAGCTTCCCGAAGGACTAAAACTTTGGCAAAATCTCCCCACGGCCCAAGGAGCACCAGCGAAATCGCACATAACAGCAGAGCGACACCAAAGTAGTAAAGTTTAACAATACCCAATGTAAAGGATCCAAGGAAGATGGACCAACAACTTGGAACAAAAACAAACAGCAGATGACGTGCCTTTACTGAGAGAAAAGAAAATATCACGGAAATAAATAATAAAATTCGACCTCCTAACTCTAATTAAAACTCTGCATTCGCTCTTCTTCCCCCAGCGCTGAAAACACGACCGACAAACCCGAGCGACAAAACCCCACGGCGAGAGAGTTTGAGAGAGTTTTCATTTCACCGCCATCAAATTTTATTTCCCCACTTAGTCTTCGAGTGAAAATGTTAAAAGCCCAAAATTACGAGTTTGAAAACGAGCTCCTAGCCTCGGCGAAAATGTCGGAAATTAAGATTCTCCCCACCCTCCCGCACCCCTCTTCGAGGAGGAGTGAACACTCATTGCCCTCCCCCGTCCCCAGCGACCCTCCCCCCGCCCCCCAAACAGCCCACCCCTCTCACAGTTCCCACAAGTTGCTCCGAAGAGATATGAAAGAGGTGTAGCGGGTGGGTGGGTAGGGGGCGCGGTGGGGAGGGGGCGTGGCGGGGGCGGCCCTGATGGCGCAAAGCGTTTTGCGGTCGACTCTAGCCATGCGAGAAGGATTAATTAGGCGGCTAAGGGGCTGAGGGGCGGCGGATTTAGGATAGCGGGGCGAGGGGGCTCGGAGTGAGCAGAGAGGCGGGAGGATAGGAGAAAGGCACACGCCCCCACAGCCTCAGTCCGGCACCACGGCCCCCGGCGCCCCTTTCCCGCCCGGAGGGGGCAGCGGCGCGCGCGCGGGCGAGCGACGTCGAAGGCCCGGCCGACTCGAGGAGCGCGAGAGCGGAGGTTTGCACTCTAGGAATTTCCCCTGAAAATTCTTCGCCGCTGCCGGGATTCGAGCTCGGTCCCTCGGCATAGGTAACCAGTTTTCTAGCCACCACGACAATCCGATCCCTGAATTGTTATGGCGAGAATGAACGAGTACCTTTAACACCGAAATATGCTTGACATACATAAAATGGAGCCCGCAAAACGTTTACAAGCTTAAGTGACCAGAGAGAAGACACTTGGGTGGAGAAACTATCTCCTAATCGCATGGCTGGCCGGACAAGTCGTCCTGAAATCTCTCCGCCACAAACCGCCCGAGCAAAGCTCAGGTCGAGACGCCGTTCGCAAGCTGCTATATCACTGACAGTGATGAATCATTGGCACCAAAGATAAAGGTGGAGCCGCTCAAACACCAAATAAATCGAAGTTATAACTCGCCACATAACACTCCATTATGACAGAAAGTTAGGCTCACGGGCGAGAATTTCCACATATTCGTGCCCAGGCGAACAATCACTTCAAATGACGCTCTAAAGAACTTAAGGTAGTTAGAGTGAAAAAATCACTTCACCTAGAATTTGATGAATGTGTCCACATTTCATCCAAAAAAACATCTTTTTATTAATATCAAAATATCAACCCCTTAACGAACTACTTTTCGAGCAATTTGCCTGGAAATATAAGCTGCTTTACATGGGATAGATTACGGCTGTGCGCTCCAGAGGGACAATGTTAAAAAACTTGGGAACTTCTGGCACCTAGATTTCGTCAAAATGCTAAAGGTGTACAGTTTGTATATTTTCTCAACTATTTATAAAAATTAATATATTACTCGCCGAAGTAATGTTTACAGAATCGCATAAAACCTGCTTTTTGAAGGGGTTTCAGCCGTACGGCGTGAAAAAATGAGTCAAGTTAGAAACAGATTTATTTAATTACTGAGAATTTTGGTCATATATTACTATATATTTACGCAATTGATACGACAATATTTATTGCATACTTCTTACAGACGATGAAATAAAAAAATAAAATTGGATTATGGTCTCCATTATGACTAGGTAACAATCTCGCTCAAACCATCTTAAGAAACCGAAAAATATCCCTAAATAGCATGTTCGTTCTAAAGAGTAGCATATTATTCTAATTAACAACAGAGAGCCTTAACCATCTACAACCAGTATACGACGGCGTAATTGGCCGACGAATTCGCCATCGGCAAAAGCCGTTGCGAATCGGTAAATTCGAGGAAGGCTTTTGATATGGAGTAGCGGGTGAAGCATTGAGGAGAGACTTTGAGGTGAGCGATCATCTCGCCGCTCTTTCCGACCCTCCGTCAATCAAAACGACTTTTCCGCAACCTAAATTTTACCATCCAACCAAAACATACGAGGATAACGTACCAATTTAAAAGTCTATCCTACCCCTAGCCGAGGCCCCAGATCGTAAAACTTTCATGCATGCGTACTCAATTCAGAGAAAGGTAGACGCAGCCAATAATATAACAGATAAAAAGGAATAGACGCATAAGCAAGTTATGACATTTGTACATGCCAACCGATATTTCTTGATATAAAAGTAATTTGGCTCTATTATTGAAAAACTAGGCCACGTTTTTCATAAAACAGAATACCTATGAATATTTCTAGGGAAAAATCATACTTACGGAGAAGCGAGTACGGTTTGAATTCAACAGGAGCATAAAAAAATTAGACCTTTTAGATTCAGGTTTTACGAAGCCATAAAATAAAACGCTAACTAAACCCGCTCCAACAGACCTGGTTAACACGTGGAGAACAGAAGTTGACAATCTAGTCCCGTCCCTCCGCGAGCACCGATTGTCAAAACAGCTTTCCAACTACCGACGCGCAATTCTACGGCAAATATTAATTCTGCGCTGCATTTCCGGGGAGGAGAGAGCATGCTAAATTGAAGCTCTTATGGTAGTTTGAGCGAAAAATCACTTAACCTAGAATTTGATGAATTTAGCCTCATGATTTAAAAGGAAAAACTCCCACCTTTCTAACGATATCAAAATATTAAACCCTTGCCTAACTAATTTTCGAGCAATTTGCCTGAAAATACATGCTGTTTTACATGGGATAGATTACGGATGTGCGCTCCAGGGGGAGAATACTGAAATAATAGGAATTTATAACACCTAGATTTCGTCGAAAAACTAACGAGGTGTAGTTTTTATGTTTTCTCAAATCTTTATAAAAAATAACCCATTACTCACCGCATTAATTTTTACAGAATCACAAAAAAAAACCTGTTGTTTTGAAGGCTCTTTAGACGTACGGCGGGAATAAATGAGTCAAGTTAGATACTTAAGTGGATATATTTATTTTATTATTGAGAATTTTTGTCATATACAACTATAATTTTGCGCGTTTAATATTACAATATTTAATTCATACTTCTTAGAGATACTGAAATTAAAACATAAAATTCGAATATGGTCTTCATTATGACTAGGGAACTATATCGCGCAAACTACCTTAAAGGTGTCGCTCAGTTCAAAAACATCGCGCAAAAGCAACGAAAGCTAACGGAGGATGAAATCGCAATCCGACCGTTTCGAAATAGTCCGCGCAGAGCGACCCGAACTCCCGCCCTCGCCGCTCCACCATTCGCCCACCTCCCCCTCCAAACCCCCACCCTCTCACTCGCCAAAACGTCGCCGATCGCCGCGGCAAAGAAAGGACGGCGAGTCATCGTGTTACGTGAAATCGAATATCCCGGCGAGCGATAAAACCGAAATGCTCCGAGATACGAATAGCGATGAGGCACAGGAAAATTTAACCTCTTCAGTGCTGAAGTGCAATCTTTCGGAAAAGCCGAGGGCCACTTGTAAATAAAAATGTATCCCTCCATAAAAAGCAAAATTACGCAGCAATCTTTAAAAATACCGATATACAGTTTACTTCCACCTGAATCCTAATCGTTATATATATATATATATATATATATATATATATATATATATATATATATATATATATATATAGTATGCACAGAAATATTCTATTCTCGCCGACGTAACAGAAAAAAATGTTAAATAGTAAAAAAAATTTGATTAATGCTCCTTATATAAATCCATATATCGGCGTGTGGAATCTATCGCCTGACAAGCTGACGCCGAGGCATAGGTTTGCGGCACTGACAAGACATATATAATTGTAAGAGAGATTGTAAGATATATATAACAAGGCGTACTATCAGCGTTTCCCAAGTTATGGCTATACAATGACTGGCTGAAAACAAAAAGATAACCGGATAGAGAGAACGCATTGATTCATATTCACCATACATTCCCAATATGTAACGATATAAAACTGAATGACACCCATTTCAATTGAATAATATTTCTGTACTGGTAGTTACAATCTTGCAGCCTTTGTTTCATCATGATACTATATAAATATATTGTATTGAGTAAAAGCAAGGGAATATCAATGAAAAATAACATTTCCACTCCAACATAATATAATACTTCGGAGTGGACTCACTTCCATTCCTGATTGCGGAGAGAGAAGTACATGCATACTCTAGGAATCAAGTCTCCGGTAGCCAACATCTACTAACCCTGCCAATAACAGCCGAGAACATATTGTCTCGGAAGTTTACCACGAAACCAAACACTGACGATGACGTGGGATGCAACAAAACTTAATCGCGCACCTACCAAAGCAAGCTCTAAGATCCTAACACCTCTATCACCAGAGTTCAGCGAAATCCTCCGCCCACCCCCTTCAACCAATGCTAGGCCAATTCCCTCCCACACCGATAATTTTTGTTCCAATGAACGACCAATCGATGATTGAAGGAAACGCCCCTCCCCAAAGAGAGGATCCAACGCCGCCGGGAGCGCCACTGCAGGTGCGCACCCGGGCGTCGGACGCAGGCGAAGATGGCGAGGGCGGACCAAAACCAGACGCCCCCCGCCCAGCGGCGGCGGCCAGAAGGGCATTTGCATTGTGCCCACCACCTTCTCCTTTGCCTGTCCCACGGGAGGCCGCGAGGGCCGCAAAGGAGACCCGCGCCGGGACGCATGCAAATGGAGCCGGGAGAAGAAGACGTGCCAAAGGAGCCCGACCATTCCTCTCTGTACGTCAAACGAACAGCAATTCGAAACACTGATAAAAAACAACTATGTCCGCAAACACAAGGCGACTCCCGCGCGGCCCCAAAACCCCTTCTCTACCATCAGATAGCACGCAAACCGGGAGGCTGCGACAAAAAACACAATCGAGGCAGCGATCTCCATACAATGTCCATCGATCCGGCCGCCCCTCGCAAGCAAACGCACCTTCATTTGTACTTGTCAATGCCGCCATTATTTCTCGCGCTCTCTTGGCCCGCAGAGAGCCGCCTCCAAAGGAGCAAGAACAATCGCCCCGTATAACTGCCACGGCGAGAGCGGGGGCGGGGGGGCGGAGGGGAGGGCAGCAAGAGTCCTCGTGAGATAACAATTAGGGGATAAACCTGTCAGCACGGACAGCGGGGGGGAGGGGGAGGAGGCTCCCGCTCTCGGTAGTCCTGCGGTGGTGGGGGCGAAGAAAGAGGGGACGCTGGGGGCCGGACCCTCTCTCTCCCGGAGGAGGCCCGAGAAAGAGAGGTAGCAGCGGGGTGGGGGGGGGGAGAGGGATGGCCGCAAGGAGTCACGCCCACTCGCCCGGCCCCCGACTCTCCCTTGCGCGCACGCCCGTAAGGCAAGAGCGCACCTTGCGAAAACCTACGCGGTGAACATGGTCAAGAAACAATTACTACCATTTTTCCTACAAATTTTAAGGAGGTCCCACCGTGACCGTGCGAGCCCTAACAAATACTGCTATTCACCCTTTCGTATATAAGGCTAAGAAAAAAGGTGCCCCCAATAACATGACGCTTTAGCTACCAGAAAACTAAATTAAGATATGTTGTATACAGATTAGTCCACGAATATACTTTTAATAAACCTTTTTTCTAGCCATATGGGTCGACTACAGAGCCATTCTCCCAGCATTAACACATTTGATTTAAATAATACACCTGAGTGCTAATAACTCAAAAAATGTGACAACGTGGTGCCTACATAGCAATATCATTCAAATCCCTCGGAAAATTCGCTAATAGTCAACAGTATTTTGCTAAAATGACATTTATTTATTTAAAGAATAGACCACATAAAGCATGATACATTAAAAGAAAAATATGATATCCTTCATGTGTGACCCAAGCTGTTAACGTGCGACTTCAAATTGCGAAAAAAGTTCAAATAGCAAATAAAGTAGCGTGGAATGGTAGGATAATTTTTTCATAGTAAAAATGGAGGACGCGCTCATATTTATGTAGCCAGAATATTAATTAAAGTGAGATTTAAGTCAGTATGAAAGAGTTACGATGCTTAACTTGTCAAAAGAGTGTGGAAAGTTGTGTTGTACTGCGTTTTCTGTCAGTAGTATGGAGATTTAAGTCATTTTGCAGTAAATCACCTGATGTGATTATTCTGGGAATAAGCATTCTAGGCTAGAAAAGAAAAACGTGTGAGTGACACCAATCTAGAGTATGACGTGTGCACAGTCACAACAACACAACAGTTGTTTTACAGTTGAGCAAGGTGATGAGCAATCGATACGAAAACACGCCATGGAATACGGGAAACAATTTTCCATTATGAAACTTCTTCGATACAATCTTTCTGGCAAACTCTCAAAACAGACAACAGAACAAAGAATGCTTATTGAAGATATAGATTATTTCAAGGCGTATGATTCGAGCGAAGTATTCACAGGTTATCCACCTGGTCAGGTTGCCAACGTATCGATAGCAGACTATGGCATCGTAATCAGGAATCTCTTATGATGATGGCAGAGTCAGATATCGAAATGCTGGCAGCTCATTACCTGACCTGGTGGAAAACTCCTGATGAAAGTTACCCTACTTAGCGTGCAATTCCCTGAATACATTTTAAAAATTATAGCTCTTGGAAAATTTCAATATTCACCTCGTGATTTAAGTTACTGTCTAAATCATGATTATGCTTGTCATTTGGCCATCCAACATACTAATAATAAGTACATAGAGCTTATTCAAATATTCACACCGTCAAAGTATTCCCAAGCAATTATTCTCTTACGAATGTGTCGGAAATACCGTTGCTTGGGAATCTACACTTATAATTGTCAATGCCTGATATCAATACAGATAGATTCGTATCTTTAGTTAATAAAATGATATCAACGGTAAATATGCCTCACAGCTTTATATAATTTCACTACTCGTCAGAGAAAAATAATTTACCGACTAAATAATTTTCAAAAATCATATACTTCATACCACGAGGAATCACGAGGAATAAAAATGAGGGAACTACCTATATGCACATGGATCGCATACCGACCGAAGTACGGGAATTTGCTTTTCCAACGATAACCGCGATGGGTTGATAAGTGGGTTCCGGTCTACTTCCAATGTGCCTCAGAACAACTGGAAATGCCACAAGTAAACGATGACTTCCTGAGCCTAACACTACAAAACACCATAAAATAAATCATTGGGGCTTATCCAAGCCGAATTGCTGCTATTCCAACTTTCGTCTAAAACGATAAATAACACCTGAATAGCCGGGATAAGAGCCACTGGAGATCAATGAACAGGATGGTGACAGACATTCGTCTTCGAGTGTGTTTTTAGCACAAACAAAATTCCTCGCAAAAACTATAAAAAGCACAGAAAATCGTATTACTAGACAAATAGGATTAGAAGCACAAGCAAAATTGTTCCCGCAGTTCTCTCTCGTTCACGTAAAATAACCCCCGTTGAGTCTCTGCTTTAATACTCTCCAGGCAATCACATACATCCTTATTTGCTTTGATTCGACAAGATCTCGACCGTACACGGAATTACGGCAGGGTAAGCGCGGAAATCCTTAGCAAACGGGAAGGTTCAAAGCGCCTTCCTCTGGCGAAATGAAAGACAGGAGGGGTGGATAAACGCGAAAAAGGCTTTTTTAGAACTCGAGGGATAGCATTACCACAGCTGCATGGCAGTAGGATAAAACCTGTTTTCACTATTTTATGCTAAAATGCTAACGCAATGGGGCAAACATACATTTGTAAAGTTGATACTACTTATCATGTCGAAGAGAAAAAATAGTAAACTTCTTAAATAATAGACCAATTTAACAACGGAGTAGCAATCAATGACGGGAGGGATACGGAAACAGACTAACATAAGCGTCATGCGACGATTCTTCGACTAAGTATTCAGTTCCTTCTCGAGAACGTAGGTGAAATAGAATTTTTGTAATCGCGGTTACCGAAGAGTATGACATCCGCCTTCTTTGACGGGCTGCCGTGCAGGCAGCGCCGTTTCCCCACCAGGGCCCCACAGTCCGACCGAAAAAGAACACAATGTAAGAGAAACAATTGCACCTTATGAAGAACTTCCACGATATCTCGCCTGAATCTGTTGAATTGAAAAAGAACACACTGAGACAACATTCCAGCTGACCCATAAACTCTCCACCGCGGCAAAGTAAGCCCCCAAGTCACGCCCTCGCGTCCTACATCCGCAACCATCGGGACGGCACATAAGAAGAACTATGACACACCGCTCAAATTCCCGTCCCGTGCAAAAACACCACTCCTGATACATTAGAAGCTCGGGGAATGCGCGCGGATTGACCCGAAGGAACACGATCCGGAAGAGGCTGTACTCAAGAAATGCCCATCACTGAAGACAACTTGCAGAAAGTTCACGCGGGCCACTGCAAAATTAAGACTTGGTCGGCAATATCACCACGGGTGAGCAATG
This sequence comes from Pyrrhosoma nymphula, assembly GCA_963573305.1. NCBI lineage: Eukaryota > Metazoa > Arthropoda > Insecta > Odonata > Coenagrionidae > Pyrrhosoma > Pyrrhosoma nymphula. The sequence continues at coordinate 75,030,173 of OY754332.1, read as the reverse complement.
ACGCGCTCGACGCCATCTCACCCGCACGATGAGTGAATACGGACGCGCATTCCGGGAGAGCAATGCGGCGCAATGAATTGCGTGGAAGATAACGCAAAACAACAATAAACCACGTTTTCATCGGAGACAAAAGATGATTTTCCGACGCCATAAGGAAATCTAAATTAAGAGATATCCCACTACATGGAATCCCACAAAATAAAAATCTAATCATGATTATTGATTGCGATCACGACGGCAAGACAAGCTGAAACGGAGACGCGAGTCATAAAAATAGTAAATTATTTTATAAATCGGCCATACTAAAACTAGCCAAGAGCGAAAAAATATGCAAATATCGTTAAAAAAAATTGACCGCGACATGCTGAAAAATAATATCTAAATGATGGGAATACTCACTAGACAAGTTATTAAAAACATACGAACCCGATAGTAGTTTCCAAAAAAAGACAGGTCAAAAAATCCGCCCGTCACGCTAGAACGGAAAGCAACAGGATGCTCTTACACCGGTCGCCGACAATGACGAAAAATACAAGAAAGTATGGAACGCCAAAATCTGATTCACTCAACGCGGAGGAAAAATATCAACCCTATCCTGCAATATGCTCCATAATTTTATTTCTGTGGAGATCCCCGGGATTTCACAGACAATGCCTTACAAAATTTACCGGGGGTCATTCATAACTTTGGCGTTAGGGCCTGCTCGCCTAACTCAGGCGAAAGGGAGTGGAAACGGTATCGAATAAATACCGACATCCAAGCCCACGGATTTACCAGCGAGAACCCCACGGGATGTAAAGAACATATACAACAATTCTTCCGCTCTCACCTACGAAAATAAATGCAGAAATCATTCGAAAAATCAATGAAGACTTCCCCAAGATGCATGTAGCTGCCACTTGGCGGATCCCTTCCCCTAAGGGAAGAAGGCTTGCGAAAAATGGGTTCCGGAAGATTACCGCCACAACTCAGAGCCGTAAAAGCGATCCAAGGAGTTGATTCGGGTGCTCAAATGTGATCACAGATCCTTTTCCGAACCGATCTCCAGGAACCAATCGTATCCAGGATATCACTCAAAAACATTCAAAGTCAAAGTTACACGCAGAGCACACAACTGACTAATCGAGGGAAACGACTATAGGGTACCGTTATCGAATTTGTTAAAAGCTTTTGAAGTTATACTTCTTTGCGCCCGTTGGAGACTTTTGGGATGGGATGTTGGTCGAGAAACCGCGTCACGCTCTTTTTTGGGTGAGAAAAATCCACAATTGTACTCATTGATACGAATTCCTGGGTATTTCTAATCGAGCTAAAAGGATGAAATTTTCAGGGAAGGGTTCAAATTTGGTGTCGAGTCAGGAAAAAATCGAAAATCCCAATATTTTTCATTGGTTTCGAGTCCAGATAGGATTTTGTTTTTTAATGGGTTTAAATGGGAAAAACGAATAATTTACGTGTAGAGTAATTTCCATTCATTCATTAAAATATGAAATAATTTAGATACAAGTTTCATTCTTTGACTGAAATGAGGCCAAAAGATCAATGCATTTACTTCTTGCAACCGATGTTTCTCTATCGATCGATAAATTGAAATATTTGAAGTTTAAACGCAAAATTAATGCAAATTTCGATCTTTTTTCATTTTCGTTGCTAAGCAATTTTTTCATTGTTCCCGAGACTTCCAGTACCTTATACGCGTGCTATAAAGATTAAACTTAAAGGAATATAACATTCTCCGTGCGTATTTCAATCGCTTTTAACGATATTATGCCTTAGAAATATACTTTTTACAATGTTTTATAATTATATACATAAACTGTTTCGTAGCTTTGACACTCCTCCATTTGCTCATGCCTACGAAATCCGTTGGGATCGCTCCAGATTCCTCCATTTTGCTTCTGAAACACTCTTTACACCTTATTCCGGGTTTCCCTCTCTCTGTTTTTCCAGGAAACATTAATCCTTGCACCTACTTTCTGAAATGTACCTCGAAACTCCATTCTACAAGTCAAAACCATGTAAAATGATAATGTTCTATGATGCATTATCTCTTGGATTTTGAAATTATAATAGAGAAACAGGCCCCAACATTTCGAAGAGAAAAAAATGTCTTTTATTTCATTTATATATCCTGTCTGCCTGTGTGTGTGAGCGGGTGTGTGCGACCGGCCAAAGAAGTATAACTTCCACCGTCTGGTCCGACGCAGACCACGTTTTTTAGACGCCGTTAGAACAAAACGGCTAAAGGAAGACAAGAGTGCCACCACGCAGACGTAATGAGTCAACGTAGATAAGGAGCAGAAAGAGACGGATCCAGGAGGCGCCATCCTCCAATAAATAGTTTTCGGGACGAGATCACCGGTTACGACAGTTGTTCATCACGGTAAAAACTACAGGCTTTTGATAAAACACGCATTAAATGGGCGTCAAGCGCGAAGAAAACCCTAAGAGCAAACACTAAGTCTCGGCTTTATAAGGTCTGGTTAACGCTTACCTCAAGATGACGTAGCCTCTTCGCTAACTTCATGTTAACAGAGAATTCGAGCACTTCATACGTATCTCGGCTAATTGCGTGAGCGTAATCGATGGGAGATTATAATCATTAAAGTGTTCGCAGCGAGAAATATTTAACTAGAGATTATAAGGCCGGGCCTATGTGTCTTAACTTCATTGGTGGTAATAATATGGAGGATAAACTTGTCTCTAAGATCAGAAGCTAGGGTTAGTAAAATATTAAAATATCGCGTACATACGACTGAAACAAAGGCATTGTTCAAGCCCCCTAACTTGTGATCTGCAGGTCAGAAACGAGATGCTACTTCTCGTAATTTACACGGGCGACTCACAACCATAAATCAAACTGACGAAAACAGTAACATACGACAGAGGCTCATTTTTCATAATCATTGTCATAATTTCATGAAATGGAAATAAGGATGAAAGTGTTTCTTCTTCATCCATATTCATGGCTGATGGTGTGATACTGCTTGTTACAAATACTTAGCGACTTTCATAATAATATGTGCAAGTGCATATTTCATTACTCCTTAAGTTACTCTCCACTTCATAAAACGGGTGAAAAGTGCACATCTTACACCTTCATAGCTCGCATGGGCGGACCCCAAATACCGCTTCGCTGCTATTAACGAAATCAGAACTGGTTGTACATCTTGGGCCAACATCACTCAGCAGGAAAATGTGTTGCGAATAGAAAACAAGTAACACTATCTCTCGTGACCATTGATAAAGTACCTCCAAAAAGAACGTAGATATTACCTAACGGCTGCCACAAAAAGAAAAAATCTGAATTCTGAATTTCACGAAATTATGAAATTCGAACAGCCCACTTAATTTTATTTACGAACACCACATCAATTAAAATTGTACATAGTGGTGACAACTTAGCATTGAAACGCGGTTTACGTACCTATAGAAAATGTGGACTTGGACGAAACAATCTTCGCAATACACCTTTTAGTTCCACCAAATATAACTAATCCTTGTTCCTTTTACGAGATTACGCCTCGGATGATCGCTTTCAAGAAGCGGGAATCGGAGAAGTGAAACAAGTTTGTTAAACGCGAATGATTTTATTCCTCCACTCTATACATGAAATCGGCGATCGCAAAAATGTGTTTAAAAAACCAGGGCGGAGTATCATCTTAAAAAATCGGTAGTAATAGTGGTCTACCTGGACTGTGGAATGTGGAGTTCAAATTCACTACACCCAACACCCCTAAACAGGGTAAACCACTTTAGATTAAGTTCTACTGTTTACCTGTATAAGCTCAGTAAACGATGTTAATGAAACCGCAGGCTCCAATTACCTAGTAGAACATAGGCCCAAACTTGAAAATTACCAAGATTCACCCTTTGAACACCAAATATCCCACTGTTTTCTTGGTGGCTTATGTAAAATAAAGATATTATCGCCATTTCAGTTGTTTACAGCAGATTTCTATTGAGATTAAATATCAAAATAGAAAACATTCTAAGAAGCTTATACCTCATGCTCTACGATACGGAATATTTTGGCTGAAATTTCGCAATACAAAGCTGTCCACGAAGCAATACATTGGTAAATTGCTCAGAATAGTAAAGGAGGGCAAACAGGCAAAAAAATAAAACATGGTAAAAACAGGAGGCTCTCAACAAATACCTAGATATGTTAGTTTTTTGATAGGTCTTTGTGCAAAGGAACTACGGGATCATGAATAAATATATGGTAACCGCCATGAGCAAACCATATATTTTGAATACATAAATCACTCTTAGCGAAGAAAGTACCACGGAATGACTTAGTCGAACAGACTAAACGTATAGACTTAATAGAATAGACTTCACCAGAGAGGGTAGCATTCTGGAGAGTTCTGTAAAGAGAAGAAGGGGAAAAACAAAAAACGAGGAAATCATTTACGATACAAGGAACTAATGCAAAGTGACGCCCAAATCACGCGTGGAGGAAGATGGCTGCCGACAGTAAAATTAGGAGGTTTGCGTCACCCCAATCGTTGCACAGTGACCAAACTGGAGAAAGCACTCATGCGAGTACAGCATACTCCCACACGACGGATATCCGACACGGCACTAGGCTCGGGTCCGATCGTCAAAAGAGCAGCAACGCCGAAGGCGATGGAAACCTGGCGACTGCGGCATCACCGACAGGGACGCCACCGCGGGGCGGACCGCGTGAGGGACGACGTCAACTAGGGCCGCCGCCATCGTCCTCCGCACGGAAAAATCATAAATGGGTCCAACGAAGCCCCGGCCCAACGAATGGGCAGGAATTCGGCTCTCAGAAGTGAGACGAGTGGAATCGACTTAATTTCATAAAGGCGGCGGCGGCAATAAAACGTAACAGGTTCCTCGGTCAGAGTGCCAGGCGGGCGGAGCGGGGAAGGGGGGGGTGGGAAGGGGGCGGCAAGTCCCGGATCCCCTCTTCTTGAGGAGAGAGGCGATGGGCAAGCTCGCGTCCGGCGAGGCCAAACGCGGGCGAAGAAGCCGCGCCAAGGAGAATTCCCGAAGCCTACGATGACGACAAGGATCACAAAATTGCTAAAACTCACGACCGCATGCAGAGCAAAATATCTAATTCATGATGGGAGAACGACGGCCGACATTAATCCGTATAGCATTATCACAGAAAATCTCTGTAAAAAATTTCCACAAAAAGTTTTATTCTACCGACCTAGGTTCCGGCAAACATAGCCATTATCAAGGTGAAGTAACAACTTGTTGTTACAATATGGCAATGTTTGCCGAAACTTAGGTTGGTAGAATAAAACTAGTTGTGGAAATTTTTACAAAGTTTTTCTGTGATAATGCCGTGTGTCACACATTTCCACAAACTATCGCCTGATACTTAACATTATTCCGTATATTTACTATTCGATCAACGAAAAACTGGCTTATATGTTACAAATTCCTTCTACTGGACATACTTGAAGGTTTAATTGACCAAAGCAATTCGCTTTGACGAATTCATCATTCCTAAAATCAAAGACTAAAAATATATATTCATAGAAGTTGCGATGCATGTGCAGGGTAGAATGATATCACGATGAGAATTTTTTAGACAGTAAAAAAATCATTCTTCACCCACGTTCTACGTTTAAATTCCTGATAATTCATGTTCAATCAACCGATACAAGAAACACTGACAAGGGCGAAGCGATAAATAAACGCAGGGCGAAGCTTTTGAGACCATGGAGAGAACGGCCCGCGATACCTATCATTAAACGCTCCCATTAAACGCCCTAACTCCGCACGTTTTCAAGAAGTGAAGCGTTTCCATCAACATTCCGCATCGTAGCCAATACTAAAGAAAGCTCGTTAGGAAGACACACACAATCATTAAGTTTGAGAACCGAAGTCACAAAAGACGAAAAAAATCAATTCAACTGTATAATTCCACTGTAGTCGCAATCACGTCGTTTTCGCAGGATTTCTACTGGGACAGAAAATCATCCGGCGACATTTCGATGGCTGACTCTATGACATCTTACAGCACAAGGATGAGATTTGTGATGTCACAGCTTATCCCCGGAGGAAGGAACTGTGGCAAAATGAACAGAAAGAATTATCAGCCTTGTATACTCAAGTCGCAAGCTCTCGCAGTCTCCGATCCTCAAGAGAATAATTATTTACACCACAAACGCAAACATAAAAACTTAAATCCAGCCTCGTATTATAAACCTGTCTTCACTCATATTCAAATTATTTCCCAGGTGCCTGCACGCAAGGAACCACAATCCGATGGAAACGAAACAGCTCGGCCGTTCGAAATGACTGTTGATTGGCGGGGGGGGGGGGGGAATATCAGCCCGAGCCGCGACTTTCGCTGGCACAGAACTCCATCAGTTCACACTACACTTCCGAGGTGGTCGTAGTTACCAACTTAATAATGAGTGGTAGCGGCCATCGATTTCCTGTTTTTACAAAATAATTTCTTCCAAGACCTCCATTTCTTGGTTGGGTATTACGGGAGGCGAGCGACAACAGAATTCATTCGCGCCATTAGGGGTAGAAGGATCGGTAGGTAATGGAAGGATCAATGGGGAACGGAGGAAGGGTGGAGAGAAATCCCGGCGTCGGCGTTAACCTACTCTAAACGAAAGGCTCCGACGGAGCCACGGTTTGAGGTTCCACCCGAGGGATGGAGCACCGTAGACGAAGTTCCCACCGCACACCACTCCGGATCGCTATAGGACACGAAGTTTCATTGAAAAATACCCGACAATTTCAGGACTTGAACCCGAGTCCCCGGGATGGGAAGCCATACCTCAAGCCACCACGCCGACCTGGCTAAGAGATTATATGGCACCCCGTGCCAAGGATCGGCGACTGTGCTGCACGAGGCAATATCGCTGGCATATTCGTGGACTCCCTGTGTTTCACCGATAAGGGGGCCGTCACCCTTTAGAGGAAGTGGGGAGATCCGATGAGGATGATTGGGCGGCGAAAGGGCCCACTAACCCTCAGCCGTGCCGCACCGCTTTTGACAAGCACGAGGCCGGCTCCCATGCCATGGACGACGCAATCGAAGTCGCACGGATTAACACGGCTTTCCATGTTTTCGCGCTCCTAATCTCTCCCCGTTCCGACTTCCGATCGAAAAGAGCCCAAAACACTTGAGGCTCGCATCCTTGCATAAAACATATGACAACGAAACATTGCCACGAGTCAACATCACGGAAAGAAAGCCTATCATGAAATGATAACTAGATAGAAAAAATAACGCAATCCCTATTGCTCGCGTGAGCCCAAGAATGTTCAACCGGAGGCGCAAAAACGGACGCATAGCTCTGCAAAAATCCACATCCCACATCTTGTATCTCATTGTGAAAATTAATCCATCGCCGAATGACGATTTCATTAAAATACGCAAGACTTTCCACATTCTGATCAATCACTTCTCAACTACCGGATTTCCTACACCTTTTCGATGGAAAACAATACAAAGCCACTACCTCATATGCGGAATAGCATATTGACGGTAGGAAGCAAAGCCCGTTTCCATAAATAAGAACGGAATCTTTCAACTGCAAGACAACTGGAGTATAAAAAATTTTTATAGACCACAAAAGGATCGCTATTTAATTAGGAAAATAATGCCATGAGTTATAAAAAAAGAACGTAATCACTAAATACCCAGAGTGGAATTAAAAGAGGACCGTGTGGACAAATGCTGATTCTATAAACTGTTTCCTGTCGACATAGATTCTGCAAGCAAGAAATGTATAAAAAATAATAGTGAGAAGCAATAACTTCTTCCGATTTTTATAGCCATTATGTAGATCCCTGCGATACGCTATCTTTCAGAGGACAAGACGAAATTCTACACGCAGACACTAGATACCATCGCGAGGAAGTAAAATACTATAAGTAATGAATGGTGAAAAACCGCAACTGAAACCGTCGACTGGCCAACTATAACTCTCTCATGTTCGGAGGATCGCGGGAGGTCTTTGATGTAAAAGGTCAAAGGGCAGTAGAACGAAGACTGGGAGAGGAGGGCTACAGGTACAGATTAGACCAGTCTCCAAAATGAGTGGAAATTAAAGATTTATTCCATATGGTACTCACGCTCGAGGATAAAGGCCGTACGCGTCCGCTCAATGCGCTTGATAAAACCCCATTCGAAATTAAGATTTTATGTTTTTTTCAAATGATCACTAAAGGTAAGAACCTAAATTAAACCAAATGTGACGATAACAAGGGAGAAGGATGGCAAATATTTCAGATTAAATTATTTATCAGAGATTAAAATAAGCAAAACAGAATGAGAAAAATGTTGCAACTTAAGGCGATCAGTAATTTACAGCACGTTTTAGGGAACTTAAGCGAAAGTCAAGAGGGATATTTTCATAGATTGAAGCGAATTTCACGTCAAGTGAATGAGAAATTGCCATGATCACATGACGAGGGAGAGGAACGAATAGGAGGGGAGCCACGCTCACGGGTCGTCTTATCTTCGGTTCCACATTCGCGTAATATTCTGCGGCCGAACTGCAATCGCACCCACACAGTCTCAGTATCTGAGAGGTGCGGGCGGGTAACCAGCGTCACCCCAGCTACAACTTTGGGGTCTTTAGGAAACCATAGCCAAAAAAAATCTACGGAAGAAACAAAGTTGATACAGCTACCAACAAGAAACTTCAACGCCACGCCAAAACTCAATTTTCGGCAAAATTACGTAAAATTAGCGAAACAAGAAAACCACCCCCGTAGCGGAGAGACTCACAAAAAGAGCACATGCTATAGAAGACTTTAACAGAACGGGGAACCCAACGGTCCCATCACACCCGGGGTTTCCCTCGACGACACCACTCCACGCATCTCATTAATACAAATGCGATGGAAGCGGAGTACGCGACTCGAATGCTGAGCCCAAGGATTACCCACAACTAAGGCGAAGAGAATCTCGGAATGGAGTGAAAAAGACAAAATTTCGTCCGTAATCTGATCGGTGAGAACTTCGGAGGGCGCGGAAAGGGCGGTCAGGGTAAGGGGAAAAGTAACTATGGGGACAGGAGGTTTCAAACGCAGAGAGCGAAGGGAGTCCTTTGAAAAGCAATACCCCCAGTGGACACAAGTACCCCGCGGGGACCGTATCACGCGACAATCACGCCTTCTCGTCTCAGGCTCTTGCATTCGAAGGGATTAAATCACGCTTGAGGCGAATGAGTGGCAATGTTTCCTCTGCAAGCGGTAACGAACCGCGGGGATCAAAAAGCCGACACCCGAACGGCCGTTGAAGGAGAGATTCGTCTGGACTCGGTTTGCGCTGCCGCTATAACGGCGCACGCGGTCCCAAGTCACGCGGTCAAGGGAAGGGTGGCCGGCCGGGAATTGGAAGGTAGCTATCGGACTGACGCCGGGATCGCGAATCCCGAGATTGAGGAGGGTAGAGAGCGAGCCCATGCAGGTCCCCTACAACCGCCCAGGCACGGCGACCTAGGGAAGACAACTTCAACCCCCTGGTGGGTCCAATTTTAGTGAGACTGCTCTTGGGGTTGAACTACGGTCATCCCATATTCACTGAAAATAAAACACCACGTCCATAAAATATCTTATAATTTAGTATACGTTTCACGCCTGATGTAGTTCTCATTTCGCTACAACAGCGTAAAGAAAATTGTCAATACAAGCATTTGGCCAAAGCCAATAGTGAAGGTAGCATCTAATAGATTTAAAAAAGGCTTATCTGAACCGCTAGCAATAGTTAATCGCTTCTAAGAAACTTTCCACTAAAATCTAAGGGTACCTCATTCCAAAACTGTGCAACAATGGCAGTAAGTAACGAATAGAATCGGGCCGAGCACTAAAATGTAATTATATCGTCTTTCGAAGTTCATATGTGAATCTGTTTCTATCTAGATACAAGGGAGGGAAGTCGGAGTAATCAGTGTACACCGTAGTTCATGGCGTCGACCACCCCTGTTTTACCCGAGTGGTCGACTCCGACGATGTATGTGGAGACCAAAACGTGAGGCTCAGTGCCAGAAGTCTCGTATGCTGCCATTGCCATCGAAGGGACAACCGATCACTTATCCCATCAGTCGTTGAACTTTTCCTGATTCCTTGATCAACTAATCCTCTAGCGGCTATTTAGCTATGTACTCTATAATCAACCCAAAAAAGTAAAAAATATTTTTTTGGTCATTTCATAACATTGGCAATAACGGACCATGGACCACACCACGTCACCTGCGAATCTGGCTCATAACCACTGAATCCACAAAACAATTCACGCGGAATGGGCCACGAGGCGCGTGGCTAACCGAAGGAAAACGTAAACATCTAAAAAAGTAAAAAAGCAATTCTTGAAACACGTTAGCTCCAAATGGCCGAACCGCAAGGCGGGGAAGGTGCGGGTGGCGCGAGGCGAGACGTCGCCGTCGCTGGAAACTCCAACGGGCGACCGCCGGGCAGGGCGCCACCCGCCGCGCCGGCCCTTCGATGGAGGCCTAACCCCCGCCAACTAAGGCGTGTCCTGTCCATTAATCCAATAAGATGACATTTCTTCCTTCCTGTGAATATACTTCCTCGGTAGTCCTCTGGCAAAATAGAAGTTTCGAATCCGAGAAGTCAGCATAAGCTACGCTCTTGGAGCAAGAAAACCTTTGTCAAGGAATAGCAAATAACAGTCACATTTGCACTGCCACAATACAACTATAATTCCTGACACTAAAAGAGTTTATCATGCATGAAATAAAATTAAATCTTCGATCATCGGTTGGTACCAGCCACAACTTGAGGGTAAACACATTAATAGTAAAAATATGTGATTAGTCTAAATATAAGAAGAAACTCCAGCATATCTAAAATACCCGCTTGACGTAGAGAACAATACTACTTAAACTAATCGCACGGGGTCTGCAACTCATTACAGATACAGGGTAGTGCATTTTGGAAAGTAAAATATTCTCAATCACACCCCGTGACACGCAGACGCGGGAGTGGTGGAGTTATAAGAAGTCAGTTGAATGACCTATAAGGGAGAACGTTCTACGATGACATAGGATTTTCTTGTCCAACAAGCGTGGCCCTAATGTAAATCTGTATGACTCCCGGATTAGCAAATACGCGCCTGAGTCTAAGCACTATTTTTCCCACAATGCAGGCTAAAAAACAATTCTCACCCAGTTACGAGACAGAAAGAGCAATTCTCAAGTTTATATATGAATTAACAGCGCTTCACTTAGAAATGCCATTTCATTAACAATATTACAAAAACATTTCATAGAAAAAATGAAACAAAGGGATTTGGGAATCTGGTGAAACGTACGGCTCTAAAATGACGTCGAAGTGGACTATCAATGAAAAATACCTACACAAAAACAATAACTATGTACATGACAATCTTGGCATGAGAAATATCCTTTCGCGCACACCTGTGGACATAATCTGATAAGCGACAATTATGTCAACGCGAATGTAAACACTTATTACCTACCCGTAACTAATTCTCCAAATTAGAGGTATATTTGCGTTGGACGGGATTAACTAAAAATCAGAAGTAAACGAGTTAGCAGTGGAGAAATAGCTAATCGGTAACATAATACAAATTAAAACGGAGACAAAAGGGGTAACGATGGAAGCATTTGAGCCCTCGAGATGACTACGAATGAAGGAGAATAACAGGTTTCCGATCTGAAGGAGAGAATGTAGCTGACAACAAACAACAGCGACGCAAACGAGAGAGAAAGGGCTTTGGACTCACGTCTAAATCCTCGTCCCTCTTCGGGCGTGGATCGCTCCGTGCCTTCGGACGCGGGGCTCGCCGCATCCCGATCCTCCTCCATGCTCTCCTCCTTGACGGCGGGCTGAGGGGACGCACCACCCGGCGACGCTGACCCTGCCCCCGGAGGCCTCCTCGGCTGCAGGCCAACCGGCTGCCCCTCGGAGAAGGCCCTCTCTTCGGACGGCGTGAAGATGGAGGAGAGGTGAGCGGCTGGCGGGCCGGGCGGTTGCCGCGACTGGCGCCGCGGGGACGTGTCGTGGCGCCCGGCGGCGGCCCCGTCGATATCGGCGCACTTGGCGGGCGGAGCAAACGCCGAGGGAAACGTTTTGGCGTCGGACGATGCGGGGCCAAGAGGCCGGAAGGCGCCCGAGCCGAAAGGGGTGTGTGGGTCGAGCGCCGGATGCAGGAAGCGCGGCTGTAGATGATGTAGTAGGTGGGCTGGAAGGCCAGGGTAGCCGTCCACGTGCCTTATACCGAATCCGGCGGTCGCAAATGGTACGTGAAGATCCTTTGTTTCCTTAAGGAAGAGGAAAATAAATGAAACCACCCCACTAAGAACTGCAAGGCATAGGGTAAGACACGAATACTTAGCTAGGCCGCCAAGGTCTTACGGATATTACGACTGAACTCATTTCATGCTTCATATATTAGAAATAAAATTATCAAAACATTTCCACTCACCTGTGGGTTAAAGGGCCTCTGCATTCTCAGGGCCTCGGGCAGGCCACTAGCCTGAGAGAACACCACCAGTGCGGGAGGTGGTATTGGATTTGGCACAAAAGCCGAATTTTCCATCTAAAATAACATGTAAATAATTTTAAAATACAATAAACCATAATTGAATTTTGTAAATTATCGATAAAGTCTGAGAAACGGCACCTCTAACATGTAGTAAAAAAATTGCCAACGAAACTCCTGGATAGGTAAACAAACCGGCTTCACGCAAAAACAAATTTACTCAAATAGATGGAGTAATCAAACATTCACAACTACAAATTAAGTCCAAAAATGTAACTCCGAAGTATAAACTCAAGAAATAATATGGACAAAAACATTTACAGCTGTAAAAGAAAGTCAAGTTTAGCGGCAAATTCGTAAGGCAGACATGAAAACAACGGCGCTGCTATCTCCAAGTCAGGCGAAATATCCTTAAACATTTTATAAATAGTGAAATAAAACAGCACTGCCCTCAGAGGTGACTATATGGATACAAAAATGCACATTCCTGTAAACAAACTGAACGAAATAGCACAAAGACGAATGATCACAACGGAATAATCAAAATGTAATACGAAGCTAAGTGGAAGCACACGTGTTTGAATTTCCTCTCAGCCACCGTGTACAAGATCACTGACAAGCTTCCGTAACACATAGAATGGATTAAAACACAATTTACACTACATATCCAAGATCAGAAAGATTAAAAAACCGAAGGAGCCGCACGGCAATAAATGAATCAAAACGTAAACAACTGTGGCTACTCACAGTGAAGGAGACGCTTTGTGTTTACCTTGCGTTACTTCAGAATCAATGTACCATATGAGAAATAATAATCTCAAAATGTCAGAAATAATACAAGGTAAAAGATACAATGATGTTGGCGGCGCAGGAGGAGCGATTGCGTCTCCTGTATCCACCAAGACCCGACTGAAGCTCGTAAACACTTACCTACTCACTCATGTTGTCGCGCGGTGCATTCTGGGGAAGACAAGAGACTATCGTTATTCGCTTCGAATCTTTTCGCGCTAGAAACGAAATGCGCGTTGGAGATTCAAAATCAAATGGAAATAAATGCGAATATTTTGAAATAAGAGAATATTCGACAAAGAAATGGTTCATTAACATGCTTTTTTATTTAAGTTAATACTCGTAGGTGTTATTCAGTGCTAACCTCGGCCATAATGCTTTTTCTCTACGTTATTAATCGAATGTACATTAGATATTAAGATTCGTTCTGACATATACCGTATGCAAAGATAATAATGTATCGTATAACTGCATGGTCCATATTTTAAAATTAATAGATATAAATTTTATCTCATTTACCTCTTTCATTAATGATACCTCTTTTTTACGTGTTGACAGTACATCTAAAACACGAAAACCTGATTCTAAAATTCAGTTAATGTTGAAATTTTAATCACATTAATAGGACTGGCAAGAAAACAACCCAGTAATTTTCGTTTCATATCTAACCGAAATATTTTCCCTGTATTATATTCATTTATTGACGTCTTGGGCAGCTAAATAATATCCTGAATGAAGTACAAAACTAAGATTGCAATGTTCCTTTTAGAATAATGCTGAATTAATTACATTTTTCAAACGTAATAAATAATAACAACATTTCTAAGATTTTCAATTCAATTTATTGTATATTGTGCCTGCATAATGCATCCACTGATAATTGTGACATTACGAACATACCTATAATTTTCCTAAAACACATCGTCCTTTCAAATTGCGTTGGTTAATAATGAAAACATTTTTTCTGTAATATTGATCAAAAATACGGCAACTATAGTACTCTCAAGATGCATCGAATGCCTCATGTTGATGCATTCAATGGTGAAAAACATGTTTGATATATATATATGCTCCTTTTCAGGAATTTTTTGAGTTGTTTATTTCGAGCTTTTGAGTGTTTAACGGTTAAGTTCCCTCCTTAAATTTGTCAATTTTATTTGTAATTCACCAAGATCTTTAATAGGTACATTTTAAACTATTCATACCTTAAATATTTTACTTAAACTCTACCTTTAAAAATATCACAAAAACGGACTTGGGTATACCTTCAAATAGGTAGGTACCTACCTACCTAACTACCAACTTATTCTCTAAACGTTGTTATATCTGTTACTTGGTCGATGCAATTAATCGCCATTTATATGAATTTTTTATGGACAAAAATGCTACACAACGTTCGGTGTAGATACTAATTTTTATTTGCGAGGTACTACTCATTGTGGTGACACATTTTCCTATATCATTTAACTCCGGTATCAGCGTGGAAATCAATATTTGATAGATCCTTGAAACGATGCCAAACTTGTTAAGGGTAAAACGCGTCGAGGCAAAAATATTTCAAATTGCACTCAAGCTAATAAAGAACAATGTAGGTATTCCTTAAAAATCACTATTGTTAGTATAACTGCGGAACTAGGCAGGGGCGGCTCCAGACCAGAGGTTCTGGCTCTGGAGGTATGGAACACTTCCCAGGAAAAGAGGAGTCCGGGGGTCTCACCCCGGGAAATCGTAACAAACTATGCGTAAAATGAAAAAGAAACTCAGCTTAATACATATGCCTACCATCGCACTTCACAGCATAAAATAATTTTGGCTTTTAGTTTTAGGTCCTTGAAAAAAATAAATAAAATACGCCGGGTTTGTGGGGGGGATTGTCCCTACTGCTGCCCCCCCCCCCCCACTTGGAGTCGCCAATAGTACTACGTAATTAATAGACAAAATTCTTGAGCTTCCGGCAAGTCTCAGGGATAAATTTTAAATAATATCCTTGAGAAAACTGCTAAATCCTTTTCAACTATTCCAGTTCAGTAGAGTAGAAATATTGAGTGTAAATTCAAGCAATTACTTAAATTCCGTTTTTAAACGAATTTCATGAACGTAGGTAATTCCTCTAATGCAGCGGTAAAATCACAGTCGTCTTATTTGAATATTTGCTTTCAGATTTAAGTTCATCAAGCGAAACGCTAGCGTCAAATAAATGAACGTTGACATGAAACCATATTTGCCTTGCTTGATTAGCGCCAGGACCTCCAAACTAAAAGAATTTTCGGATAATTACAGAATAAAGATATTCTGCATCGAGGTGATTTCCCTAAAAATATCTGCCAGCTGTTTGGCAGTTCATAGTTTCGTGGCCTTAATTTTTTTTCAATTTTGATCATCGACATTGCCCTCAGGACTACTGAACGTAAGAAATGTTTTGACTCATCTATGTGACTTCGAACATTTCTGAAAATAATTTTATACTGAATGTTTATCATAAATGCCGATTTTAACTTGCATAAACGGGACGGATATAAATAAACCAGTTTTCTGACGAGGCCGAGAGGAAAAGCATAAAATGCCCTGGACTACATGGTAAGAAAGGAAAACCTTTTTAACTCTGAATTAGAATGCTTTGTATTCACAGAAAGTTTAGCGGGTGTCCACATGGGGTACATGGAAAGGAACGGACAGAATTTGGATGATGCCCGTTGATAGTAAATACTAAATCGAGCAAATTCGTCTCATTGGCATGGATTTGTGTAACAAGTAGATTGTGACCACTCGACAACATTCGTAGAGGCAGAAATCTCCAAGAATTTCAGCGCTTCAACGTTATGTGGCATTGTTGTACATCTCGAAATAGTTGCGCCATTAGAAGTTAAATCTAGAGAAGCTACCTCTTTGAATGATCGAAAAAGAAGTCTAGTAAACCATTTGTTGTGGCAAGAAATGTAGAGGTGCTTAAATTCCAAAGTTGAAAGTTTAACTTGGTGGAAGGTCGTCATGATAGTAAAGTGGAAGAAACAAAGTTCGGTTTGCTATCAAAGAAGCGCTTCTACAATAGATATACATAAATTACACTATCGCAATTAGCATTTTCAAGCGGTGATTGAAATAGCCTTCTTGGGTCATGGCATCGATATTCTAGGTACACGAGACTCCCACTCCTACTCCAGTTACGCAAGTAGCCAACGGAAAGAGGATGGAGTCAGGGTTTTTAAATTTTCCTGGCGTTTTAAAGGTGCGGGATGGTGGAGGAAAATGTGCCAGGAACGTGCCGAATTCACAGGAGGGGTGGGGTCACGGCGGTGGACGCTCATGCGGCCGCGACCCTGAAGAACTCCTAGTCCAAGGTGCACATACGGTGGTCTATACATCTTGCTTCTCATCAAGGTGCGCCGCTTCGAGGTTCACGATGCTCGCTCGGGATTGGACGCCGAAACAGAAGTGGACGAAATGGAATGGGAGTGAACCATGCCACTATGGAAGCCCCGAATATCAACACGGTTGTCTGCCTCATTCACGGCCCATCTCGGACTCCAGGGATTAGAGACCACTAGGGAAATAATTATTGCTGGCAATTGGAACATTCGAACAATTTCTAAGGCAGAATCTTTGATAATGATTCCTCATTTTCCCACTGATCTTGCGTGCGGCGCCGGGCCGCAAGGAAGCCATCAACCGGGCGTCGTCGGCGCCGCAGGCCGGGCACTCACCTCGCGCTGATGGCGCCAAGTCCCGGGCGACGACTTCTGGCTCTCGCCTGCCGAGGGTGTCTCCACGGGCGACGCCCCCGGCCAGGTGGCTGACATTACCTCACCTACCAGATCCACCTAGAAGCGTATCAAGGTGGCTGTGACGCGACTAATCTAATCCCGCCGCTCTATTTGTAATATATTTCTGTAAAATGGCTATGGTAGCCAAATATTTTTTTTATTGTGATTATCATTTACATGCTAATACATAACTGCCACTCTTATTAAAACTCACTCTGACCATAGTTACAGCGAACTAACTCTGCATTTGCTCGAGAAAAGAGTGTGAGCAAAAGAGCGTTGAAAGACAGACTCCTGGGAATAAAAAATCAAGATTGGATATAAAAGTGGAGCATAGAAAATTTTCTAATATCCGTGGTTATGCGCAAGCATGATGCAAAAAAGCCAGCCACGATCATATTAACCTGTTACAGCTATTCCAATGACTGGGTACGTTGGGTTAATTAAAGGCTCATGAAACCATAACATAAGTAGTCACAAAAGGAAATAAATAATTGCTAGAAGAACTGAATACCTCAACCTTTTAATATTGCCAAAAACAGTTTCTCATTTATTTTTCTTAATCAAAATTGTGTGATTCAAAGAATTTCGACTTGGCAATGGAAAGTTTGGAGTGTTTAGTTATTAAGTTGTCATAATTATTCAATTAGTGATCAGCGATGAGCCTAATGGTATCGGTGGATTTTGGGAACAGTTAGAAAACAGAGAACAAAACATCCGACGAAATATTATGCAGTTTCCATTTCCTTTTTCCGTAAATCAATATACAGATAACAGGAAGAGATTTAACATATTACTTTTTCTGCCGCACATATTTAACGGAGGAAATTATACGACTCCGGCGTAATTTAGATCGATTCGCAGCACGTTCGGAGGTGAAAATACCTTTAATGAATCCGAGGAAATAAAAATTACTCAGTCCCCGTGCGACGTAAGTCTCTGAGGTCTCGCGCCCCAACGAGTGCCTTCGGCTCCGCCCCATAACAAACTTCTCCCCAACCCTCGGTGAGAAGATTTAAGGGATTGCCTTCGTCCCGCGACGGGTGGGATTTGCGATTCAGCGAGGAGAGTGCGCGAGGGAGGAATTTATCCTCCAACGCCCCCTCATCCCCCCCCCATTCTTCCAGATTCGATTTTCCCACGGCCACGCAGGCACGCCTTCAGCTACCGCCCCCCTCTCCCCTTCCGACTATCCTCCTTATGCAAAAACAAAACCCGTGAAATGAGTCATGCGGACAAAATCCGGCGCAGCTGAAAATCTGCAGCCGTTTGTTAGTCGCCGGGAAAAGGCTTGATTCCGGAGCATGACGTGGCTTAAGGCATGCTTCAGACCGTCATCGGACGGAGTGGAGGAAGGTTTAAGGTATCCAATCCCGAGTTATATGGAATCGGGGAGGGTAGAAACCAAATCCTTCCTTTTAGTCCGCCCAATTCCACCCACGACCTCTCTCCCCGCGCCTCCATCTCAATCCCCTCCGCGCGAATACTAAGTAGGGGAGGGCAACAAATTTCGCATTAATAATCCGAGGTTTAAATTCCCGTTCCGAGCCGTGCTCACTGAATAAATTCCAGGTCAATATCGTCGGAAGATCCCTGATAAGAGACTGGCTCTAAATCTTTACACTTCTGAACGTAAAAGCAATTCCAGTGGGTAGAACACGAGGATGACAGGTGGGAAAAGTCGAAAATTAGTTTTGTAACGACATTAATTGCGATGGTTTCTTCGCGTCTTCACTCACTGCTTATCTATTTGCACTGATTGTGTTGAAAATTGATGAGATCATTTCGAAAATGGCATAGATTACAGGAAAGATGGAATGTTATGGGAATGGAATATTATAGAGCTTTAATTTTTGTGAGCATGCAAAAGTGCCTATGGGTTTGTCAAGGAAATCAAAGTACATGAAAGAATACTCCTTTCCACCAATTTTATGGAAGTAATGCAACATATATGATATACATAAAAATTGGCAGACTGTGGTGTGCAGGAATGAGGTAAGAAAAAGCACAGCAGAACTTGTGGCACTCGTCAGCTCAGAGTTGGAGATTGATGATGGAGAACCAAATAAGTGTGGATGAGTGGGCACCCAAGGAGAACACAAAGTCAGGATGAGCTCATTATGACCTCTGCAGAGGCTTTGGAAGTCTCTCGTGAGAACCTTTGGAGTGACCTCAGCTCATTCATCCCCCCTCTGTCGTATCCTTTCCCTTGCCTGACGTCATGCTCTTCACAAGCCAGTGCCACTAAGTTTCCTTACCCTATGTCAAGTTTTTTTCTGTATTAATGAGGGATACAGAGAAGAATAAATGTTAGATGATAGAACTTAGATTTGATAACCTTGAGTCGATGAAAGGAGTTCACTTCATGGATTTGGTTGTCTTGAGAAAATGTATTAAAGTTAAATAATTGAAATATACAAAAGAGTGAGGTTACAGGAAGGGGTTGACAAAAAAGCATAATTGGATGTGATTAGAGATCTCTTAAGATTGACAGAAAGAAAATTAGCAGTCTCAAAATATGTTTAATGCAGTGGAGGAATATAAGGAGTATGGAAGTTTTGGGCATTAATGTGAATAGAACTGTGGAATAGAAATGGTGGAAAAGAGCCATTTTACCACACATATCACAAATGATCAGTCCTCTTTTTACTGTGGTTACCCTTTCTTCAATAGTGAGAAGGGTACACACATATTTACATTGGTACATCCTTCTTACATTTGTTGCTAAAGCAATGCTCTATAGAGGGCAGTAAAAATAGAGCTGATTATTATTTTCAGCAGAAAGTGATGATGAATGAATTGAGAGATTTACATTATTTTTTTGTTTTTTTTTTCATTGGCTTCGAATGGTGATGGTGCAGTAGCATACAGCAGGTAGTATGCATCCAGGAGGTTAGAGCCCCCCGCAATACTCTCTTCTCTCACCTTGCATCACACTATCGTCCATCAGTGCAATTTAGATCATGTCAAAGGAGACCAAGGCCTTCTTGATGGCCAAGTAAGATGTTTCTGGTCAAAATTGTATTCTCTTGTGCATTCCTCTGCATGCAGTTCCAGAAACACAGCTGCAGGCCAAGAAACAAAGCGTGAGACAATACTTCCTGGCAATCTAGTATGTGGTTTGAAGGAAACAGAAATGGGTAGTTATATATGAAGGAGGAAGTAAAAGACAGCCTCTCATGCTATTTTTATTGACAACGTGAACGCATGTCAGTTTTAAAAAAACCCTTAATTGGTATTTTAGAATCTCATCAATTATATAGCTTTCCAAAATGAATTCCTCACTTTTATATTCTTTATCTGCCACCTGTGATGGAACAGCCTCGTTTGCCCTCAGCCGTCCATTGTGACTGAGGCTAGATTGTAGATTGTATGGGTCGGCGAGGGCCTTTTGGAGCCCTCCTGGCACTCAGACCCCTTGGTCCATTGTGCCATTCCACATTTAACCTGCCTGCCACTTGCAGACAGGGGACAAGAGCACCACCTAGAGGTATGGAGGAGGGGCCACCCCCAAACCTTCCTGGTACAGGTATGGAAGAGGGTCACCTCCCTCCAACCTTCCTGGTCTGGGTCTACCCTCCGCCCTCCTGGTATAGGTCCGGAGTAGTGTAACCTCTCCGTCCACCCCGGTAGAGGTACGGAGGAGGGCCACCCCTCCATCCCCCATCCGGGCCCAACGTTGCTTAACTTCGGTGATCTTACGGGAACCAGTGTTTCAACGTGGCAAGGCCCTTGCCCCCTGAGGCTAAGTCTTACATTAAGACAAAAATTTTAAGAATTTGTTGGCACCCATGCAAAGCCTAGTGAAGAATTTTTATTGATCGTTCAGCCAACATTTTGTGGAATAGATCTCGTCAATTGTATAAAAATACCCTGTTACACAATTCAAATAGAAAGTATTAAAAAACAATACATAGGCATGTAAATACATCTCTGCATCCATTCATGTGAATAACATATATACGTTTAAGGCCACAAAACACTATTCAATGCAAACAAGTGTAATAACTACAAGTAAAAAATAAAATATTGCAGTACAAATATGAACAATATTAACAAGTGATGGTATATACAATTAAAAGGTCAAATCTGTTACGTTTGAGCTAAAAATTTGTCAATACTGTGAAGTGGGTGGTACTGAAGCCACATTTTCATGCTCCTTATGAAGCGGGCTTCATTTGCTAATCTAGCATCATATGCCAAATAACCATAGAAATAGCCAAAAGGCCAAAAAACTTTAATAGGGAGGATGAATATATATCCTTAGCAGAGTTTGGAAAGGGTTCTTGGCTCCAGCAAAAGCCCAACAGCTAACGTCTTCCAAAAATATTAAAATTGGCCCAACAATGGAGCAACGGACTATAAGAACAATGCTATTAACTAATGCTATATAAGAACAAACTAAAGCCGGTAAACACTCATTCTCCTGATGACGCTTCCACTAAGAGAAGCAAATTGTTGAGCTTTCAAAATGAACAAAATGGAGCATTCCCCGAAAACAACATACTACATAGCCTCATATGGTTATATATTGAACATCCTTAAACCTAGCACATTGAAATCTGCTTAGTCTTTTCAATTCTACAAAACAGCACAAGTCCCTCTTTCTTTCGGGTATCATGACTGTGACTGTCAGATCTTATGGGCAAGGTTGACAGGGATCTTTTTACAAAAGAAAGTACATACTTCAAGAACATACAGAGTAACCTGTCATTATCCTACTTTGAATGAAGCAAGGCTTTGAGCACTCATCTTTTTTTAGGACAAGTAGAGCCCTAATGGCTTTTTTCTGAAATAATTTCTTATTTTTAGCATGACTTGAGAGTGCCCACAAAATTATATAGATTATATGGCTTTGAAAATAGGCATAATAGACACTCCATATAATCTGTGATGAAACCACTGGCCTCATTTTTCTGATTAGATATAAAACTCTACTGAGTTTTGTGCATATGCTGTTTGCATGGTTATTCCAGGATAATTTTTCATTAAGGAGAAAGCTTAAAAGTTTAACTGACTTGCTCGAATTGCTTCCTTTATTCTTTAAGACAAAAAGAGAACTTAATTGTTTTTAAATCATTAGTTAATTCATTTTCTTTAAACCAATCATTAGACATGCTGAACATCTCTTCTGCTATTCTCCAGGTCCCATTGAAATTATGATGAGTGTGGTGTTGCCAGCATATAAAATCTGGCAATCTGTGAAGTTTACAGTGTTAAGGAACTTCAATAGATTGGGCCCATTTTTATTTATATTTTGGGACCTGGACAGTAGGGAATTGGATATGATTTAGGAGTGTGTCAACACCACAGCACCTCATCAATCCCAATGTGTTACCCAATAATTTTTTACGAAGAAATAATTTTCAAAATCAAACAAATTTTCAGGTTATAATGAGTTATTTGAAAAATCTCTTAATTACAATTTTTTAAATTCCCTTTCATCCTCACAGAGATCATCAAATAATTATCCTCTTCTGAATCCCAAGACTTTCTCATACCTACCTCACAATTTATCATGTTCCATCATGAGATGTCCCGCATTGAAGGATGAATCTTGAGCACCACAACAGTTGGATTTTCTCTCTGTAAAGATGCATTAGTATGATGCAACGCCCTATCGTCAAGCAATTGATGGCCACCTCCACAACTTGGTTATTCTTGATGTAAGTGGGCGTTACCATGGAATTCACTATATTAAAACTTTCTTATGTCTTATTTAACCTATAAATCTTTTCACTTCCATCTGTTCTGTTTCATAAACCTTGAGAACACATACAGGAGTGACCTTACATTGGAATTACTCAAGGGATCTTTGGCTGGTGATTCTGCTCTCTGATCACATAACTTTCCACAGGAAAGATATTCTAATTCCTATTTCATTGTGGGATAAGATGGATGCTAAGGACAATTGGACCAATGGGAAACATCTCATACATAGAGAAGTGAGCACAGTGTCAGAGCAAATACGGTACATGAATGAATAAATGATTAATTATTAATGAGATAGCAGTTGAAATCTGCTCATAGAATCACAAACTCAACACTGCCTTGTACATATGCCTTATATGCCATAGTGTTCAATAAAGAATATAGACTGAAGTTAAACCTCTCAACCCTAATATACATGATCAAACATGCACAGATATGATGATTCTGTAAGACAGCAAAATCTTACTAGCACAGCTATGGGCCTGTGGCCATGAATTATATACATATCATATTTATTACATACCACCATTCTCATTGAAAAATGAAAAAAATACTAGGCAAAGTTAAAGCCATTTAAAGCAATAGGTATACCTACCACTAGGTAAGTTACCTAGTGTTCCTTATTCACTCAGCTGATGAATAACATAATTTACAACTATTGTGGACTCAAAATTATTTTTCATTAAGTTTCTGTCAAGGTACTAGAGTCAAATTAAGAATAGAGTTGAAAGACCCAAAAATTTTCACGGAACTTCAAGTATCAATTGAGAAGGTATGCTAAGTATTGACCATTGTTTGTAGACTATCAACTTTAAAGCCCCTGTTGGATCAACCATTAGTGGCAATTCATGGGGTCCCAAGGAATCAATAAAAATTCTTTTGACTATAGCTCACAGGGGATAAATTACTGAATATATTAGGAGTCAAATGGTTTCATGTTCTGCGCATCATATTATGGTACCAAAATTTTCTTTAACTGAGCATGCTAATTTAGAGGATTCAATACTTAATTTGTTACAAGCTCTCAAACGTTGATTTACAGCCATTACTTATCCAAGCCAGCCTTACATAATCAAAGTCAAACCCAACGAATATTCCATAATCGGACTTGATTCCAAAACTTCCAAGGCTTTCTTATAGATGCAATAGATCTCCATGAGCAGAAATTAACCTGTTCACTACAAAGGGTGTCAGCATGTCACATATTTTTCATCCCATGCACAAACACCATTTTTAAAGTGTGTTAATTTTTCTATGCATGAGAACAATCCAAATGTCCAACACATCTCTTAAATGGCTCCACAGCTAAGCCAGACGCACACAAGGAAAAAAGTTCCCAGGTGTCATCATGGGCCTCACCCATTCCTCGACCTGTGGGCAGAGTTATCTCAACCCTTTATCTCAGTTCCAGCTCCACTCATGGCATGAGTTTGCGGTCAACTATTCGCTTACACAGTGAACTAAAAAACTAACTGTTGCAAATTCCCAAAAGACAGGCTCAGAAATGCGTCCTTTATGTTCCATGGAGTATTCACAAATTCCAAACGGAACTCTAACGCTATTTTTAACTAAGTTTTTGGGAGCATCATTTACAAAAGAACTATGTTAATAATAATATTATATTACTGTTTAAAATTTTTAACTGCCAAGTTAAACATATGGAATATACTTCTGAGCCAATTTGTTCCGAGTATGAAACAAATATTACTTTAGTCAATCGACTACATAAACAAAAAATTGACTGTGGACACATGCTGCGACTGGGGCTGGCCCTAAGGTGAAGGGTCAAGATTACCTTTGCCCACAGGCTAGAGAAATTGGGTCCCATAACGGAAAAAAATCATACCCGTGTGATTCTTACCTCAAGTGCCGTTCATTCAGCGTAAAAGGTAATGCTCATGGTATCCATGATAAGCTAAGTACATCCCAGAGCAAGGCTCTAGCATGAGATTTGTGAAAGATCACAGCTTGGTAACCAAGAAATACCAACTAGCAAAGAAGACAGAGGAGAGTGATGACCAAAAAAGAAAAGGATGCCAAAATATATGTATATTGTCATCCAAGAACATATTCATCACTTAAGTTGCCACTTGTGAATACAAGCATGCAGTTACTGCACTTCCCAGATGCACTGCATGCATGAATGAAATAAGAGCAATTTTTATTCAGGCTTTAAGGTTTGCAAGTACATACCTTCTTTCCAATTACTTACAAGGGGATTCGGCATTGCTTGAAGTACTAGCTTCCATTCTACAGGTCCAAGTGCAACTACTGACAGAGTGCATATATCTCGGAAGTAACCTGATCCTCACTTAGGTGTTGCGTGGAGGGTACTTTACTAGAATACTCAACTCATCAGATAGGACGTTAACCTGTGAACCTCATGGCTATTTATTTCAGGAATATTAGGTGTTGCCAAGGATGGGTTCCTCTCCACTCTCCCCATCAAAAAATTCCCTCCCTTACCACTTGACTTTAAATGGTGCAAGTGACATATTGGAGAAGTGCTTGCCCAACTGACTTACCAACCTAATTTCACTTTTTACCTAGATTCTTGGCTCACCACCCTTGGTATATTTGGAAACATATATAAATAGGTGAGATTTTAAGGAGAGAGCTGCCGGTATTCATGCACTCTTTTGAACTAATATGGTTACAGATACAGGCATGAGAAATGACTTAAGCTTTCTCTTGAAAATCACAAAAATCATTCTTCTTCAAACTTCAACAGCTCAAAACATACAGGAAAGGTAACAAGGGTAAACAGGACCCATACAGGCTGTTACATTATTTTATTTGATTTAAAAGAGGTACTTTGGTGAGACTTGCATAAAATAAAAGATCACTGACACGGTAACATGGTTAATGAAACTACAGCTGAAAGAAGAAATTAAGTAATATGAACAATTTAACTGCCAAACTTACCATTATAAACTTATCTATGAGCAAAATTGCAGGAACCTAAGACTTTTGGAATGAAAACCTTAAAAAAACTCATAAATAATTTATTTTTCAAATTTTGTGCATATTTCGTTTCAGCTGTACTTAACAAGTCTTACACAATCTTGGGGACAATTCAATACAATGACATCACAGTTTTAGAGGACTTTTTACTGTGCTTTAAACTAGGTCACTGACTCAGACTTAAAAAAAAAATACTCCTTGTCATCTAAACATTCTTCCACATGAGTCCACATGTACAAAGCACTATTTACAGTATATACATAGACACTCAATTAATGAATACTAATATATAAGGCATTTATGCACATGTGGATTCAATGGTAAATTCCAATGCATACAAGTATAAAAATTCCTATACCAGTCTTATGCTGTACGCTACCTTCAACAGCACTCACATTACACACATCCTATGCTCGAGAAGAGAAAAACAATATGTTTTAAACTTCTATGTCAGTTTTAGCACTCACTATAAGGAGACAGTTCTATA
Source organism: Pyrrhosoma nymphula (assembly GCA_963573305.1). Taxonomy (NCBI): domain Eukaryota; kingdom Metazoa; phylum Arthropoda; class Insecta; order Odonata; family Coenagrionidae; genus Pyrrhosoma; species Pyrrhosoma nymphula. The sequence continues at coordinate 75,003,976 of OY754332.1, read as the reverse complement.
GTTCTGGAAGTGAATGGATCACAAGCATAAAGTTCATTCTCAGGCCTGAGGTGGCAAACAACTGTCTCACCATCCAGCACGGCCACTGTTCTCGCATTCTCCCCTGCAAATACCAAAGATTCTGGGGCTGAAGGAGGATCACAAGCACCCGGGACAACCACAGGGAAATCAGATTCAGACGGAGGAGCTTCCAGATGTCCAGCCCGCGGGCTTTCGGGCCCACCTTCACCGATATCACTGTGAGCACCTCGGACGGAGCTTTCCAGGTGATGCAGCTCCCGCAGCTTCTTTTTCAACGCGTCCTCGATGCAGTTTTGAAAGTTTCGGTCGCTCGCTGGGCTGTAGGGAATGAGGGGGCGGTGGTCACCATAGCTGCGCGACGACTGGCGACTCGTATCACTTTGCCTCTTCATGTCCTCGTCACTGACGTCCGAGACTTGGGCATCATTCCTTTCAATCTCCTCGTATACTGGGTCATCTTCTGGAAGCCCAAGGGTATGTGCATGGAATTTCACCAGAGGATGCGACAGCTGGTGCCCTTCCCGGATCTCAGTGTATGTGTGATTCCATGGGCTCATTGACCTGTGCAGCCCATTGCTTGATTTCTTGGAGCACCTGGCACCCTGGTGGGGGGCCAAAGGCTGCAGGGCCGGCAACAAGTGCCCCTGCCGTGCTGAGTATTGAGGGAGGGCAGCATCCTGCCTTCTTGGGTGGGGCTCCTCTGAGGTGCTCAACACAGCCCGGGGCGTAGTGTGGATACCTGACGAGTGCTCCAAATCAATACTGGGACAATGAGTGACCGATAGGTCATTGGTGATTCCCTGATGGTAGTCGGGAGGCATGTATGGCAAACGGCGAGAATCTTTGGAATTATTTAGACTTCGGGCATTGTTCAAACTGTTTTGCATTGTTAGGTTGTGAGCCCTTGGCAAATCCTCCTGCTCTGATCCTCCATGTCCAGAATCCCTGCTGTAGGACTTAAAGGAAATGTTCTGTGGAATAAACAACGAGGTCATATTAAAGAAAATCGTCAAACCCCCAATTGACAAAAATAAGGAGTGCTTGTTGCAAGCATGTGCTCCAGTCAGCTTTGAATAACAAACAATGAATACTATTTAATCAAATTTATCATATGAGAATGAAAATTAAGAAAGGAATGACTCTGGTAAAGAAGTTCATGAAAAAGCGTGATTGAAATCCAGTTGAACACTGAAATTTCAATAGCCATGTGTTAAATGAGTAAATATTGAGCATATATTCAAATGATCTTAAGAAGGTTATCTAATCTACAACACCAGTACATGCAGTGGATTACTGCAGAAAATATAGCAGTGCTTCACATATTAAAGGTGAAATAAATAGCACATCCATTAACCACATTAAAATGGGTCAATACAAAAGATAAGCAGTGACTAATTGTGTATAATTAAGGAGATAAGCACTGGCAAAAGATGCATTGAACACAAGAAATCTTAAAATTTTATGAAGTTCTCATAAGATGGCAAGGTTTAAATTTGGCAGGCAAGCAGACTTGTGAAAGAGTATGGGGCAGAGAATAACTTCTCCAACACCCTAATTAATGTTCAAGTTTATGAACACCTTAATAAGAAATTTAGAGTAAAATTTGACCACTGAAATCCATACCTTTTTAAAAGCATACATTTTCAGTTACCATTTATTCATAAGACTTACAAACCAAAAGGCTAAAAAATCATGTCCAATCATAAATTTAATAATGACCAAATATTATGTAGCAAATAAAATGACACATGATAAAATTCACATATCCCTAAAGGCAGTAACTATTTTAAGCCTTTCTAAGACGTGCAAAGATGCACCAAAATCAGTGAATGAGATAGCATTCATGTTCAGTAAATACATTATGGCGCATTGAATTAAGAAAATTCCCATGTGCTAGGAGAGACAAGAAAACAAAGAATGACAATACATGAGATCCCCAGGCAACAATTCTCAATGACTGAAGTCGTTTAAAGTTTTTTCACTGCTTCAGCAACAGGAAATGAAATGCTCCTGACAGCTACAGATTTTAAACGAATGTATTCCATCATATCAGACAGAAAGAACTAGCAAACCTAAAATTCCTATTTCTGATAAGGTGGTTAGGATATCTCACCACTTGAAACTTTTCATCCTTGTTGCAAAGCCCTACATTCCTTTTAAAATGATTCATTATTTTTATCTTTTGAAAATGATTAGGGCTTCACAATAAAGAGCATTCACCTAATTTTAGTTCATTTAGATAAATAAAACTGGAGCTGATAGAGCCAAAAATGCTAGTAATCCTCATTGACAGGACAGCTTTTCCTAAGGGAAATGCACAAAACTAAAGCAGAGCTTAACTTCACCGCTATATGGTATAAAACAGAGAACTAACATGTTTTCATAAAAAGATGAAAAATTGGTGGTTTAAGTTTACAAAAGTATTAATATCAACACTCATTCTGCAACTAGAAAAGCACTGCAGTATAACTTCCATTACCAGATACGACACCAAATTTGTGACACAGAAAGCCAGTAAAACCTAATACTACTCAGCATGCATGAGCAAATATGTGCAAGAAGACGACTATTCATAAGGAAAGATTATTAAACAAACCTCAAAAATTTGAGAGTTGATTTTTATTCACACAAAATATTTATATTAGCAGAAGAGATTGTCAGTCTTAAGGGATGAATGACAGTTAATCTATGTACCCTCAGCTAACAAACCAGCAATTTTCTTGATGACAAAGGTTGCTACTAGTCCCGGAGAACTGACAATGTTAAGATGGAGATGTACACATCACACCTAGGCCCAGAGGTGGATTAAAGGGAGTGGCCAACCCCCACCCCCCCCCTAATTCCTGGTACAATAGGAAAAATGGTGGCCATAAGGTCCATCCCCCCAGACCCCTGGGAAAGTAGCAATCCGCCCCAACCCCCCACAAAAACGACCATCATCCACAACTGCCTAGGCCTCTTTATTTTAAATTGCTGACACCCTGAGTGTTCCATAAAATTTTAGGCAACATAATTCAGCTGATCCCAAATAATATCAAATATAACATTCCTACATCTCTCACTCCAAAAATTATGATAAAACCCTAATCAATCAAGTATCGATTTCGTAACATTGACAAGCGGCTGCATTTCAAATAATGGGAAATGTGATAATCTAAAACACCATTTTCTAACTATCAGAGTGCTATCATGATAAAATGAAAATTATAATGTCTTTTCTTTACCAATATAATAATTTTCCATCCCAGAAGGGACAAAAAAGCTCATGCAATCAATTGTCAGATCTCCCTATTTCTAGAAAGTTGGACAGAAATATCTTTAATTAAAACCTGAATTAATGTATTAAAAATAACCTGAATTCTTTAACACTAGATTAAAATGATGACACAGAGCTCGTGAGAGAGCCCAATTTAATCATTCAGAAAGCTGAATGATCAGAGTTGCCATTCATTGAACAAACTAACATAGAATAAGTTTTTCACAATGAGCTGACATTATAAGAGACCGTTTGACTCAGCATATATGCATGAATTTACATAAAATGCACCACAATCATCAAATAAAAAGGCTGGAATAGAAACTTAGAATTAATCACAGTGGATAGACATCCTTAACAGCATTTACCCACATTCATAAAGAGCATGGCAATTCACTCAAGACTTATGTTTCTTAAACACTGCACCCAACCTATTCAAGGAATTCGAGGGTAATTGTCTTTGCTGCAAATGTGCAAATGGTTGAAATCCTCAACAGGAAGAGCAGTTACTGAATTAAAATAGTTAATAATATCACGTTGGATGTTGCAGTGAAAATAATTGGCCAATTAACCTAGAAAGGCTCAAACCCAATGGAACTGCCTGAAACACTGGGAAAAGCTGGAATATTTTGGCAGTAAAAGATAAACAGTGGCTACCTGTCCCACAGGATTAACTGAATTCTATCTCTGGCAGCAGTTAAGCACAAATATACAGTAATCATTAAAAAAATGATTCACCTAGTAAGTGCTTAGATTTGATGTCCTTTAACTGGAGCAGAGATGGCACTTATGTAATTGTAAATTTATTTTTTTTTCAAATATGTATACATGTAATGACAAAAACAGTTCATAGTTTAAAAAGCCAATAATCCTACAGAGAAAGGCTAAAAAAAAATCAAATGGACGCAATTATATTCCTAGGCCTCCACGATGAAATTTTTCTATTATGTGAAACCTATGTCAACAAATTGATAACATTTTTACAAAAAAACTATTCCAATTTGAATTTTTTTAAAGTTTTAAGTCTCCCAGTTGTTTCTCCAGATGTATTTTATGAGATTGAATCAGCATGAAACAAATATTACGCTTCAGGCACCATCCTGCCAAGCTTAAAAAAAATTGGCAATGACAAGAAGTTTTCCATTTTATAAGTATAGAATAATTATATATTTGCCACTAACCATTAATTACGATATTCTCTCTCCATCGACTCTAATATTTCACCTCTCTTGATATGCACGGGTGGTTATGTTAACGTATGGGGGGTATGTTACCACATAGAACTTTTGGGTACATTATTTCGGTAACATGGGAAAAAAGCTATCAAATCAAATGATGATGACCATATCTGTAAGTTCTATCAAAGTACAGAGTAGGTTTATGCCTGGCACAGATCTATTGTAAGAACAAGAAAAATCAAGAAATGAAAAAAAAAAAAAGATGAACAAGGGAAAGTAAATTTGCTCATTTGGGAAAGGCAGGTATCAGGGAATGTGAGGTAACATTTTGGCAGTTTTAGCATACTCATGGAGTCGATTAGGATGCGTAAGGATGAACTGAACTTCATGAGACTGGTGTGATAGAAACGAGCATGCAGATTCTCAGAAGAGTCATTGACACATGAGTGATGCAGTGTTTTTGGTTGCCAGCCCAAAACATTGACATGAACTTAATGAAACTTCAGTGATAAGGTAGAGAAAATGAATACAGAAGAAAAGGCACCACATACTTAAGTATACCGATAATGGGAATGATTGTTTGTTTAATGAGAAAAGGAAGGAAAGATAAAACAAGAGAGTGACCATGTATCATAGTCTAATGCACGGGGGATTGAGAACATGTAAGAAATAATAGGTAATAGGTTGGAGTACACTGAGGAAGTCATGAATTAATATAGTCACTGAAATTCTCAAGAGCCAGGCCTCCTGAACAAACCACTCGATTAGTCATTTGCTTATTTGCTCTACTGATGAATCTTTTCCCCAACAAAAAAACTTCAGGATATTTATGGAGAATAAGCTTATAGAATGAACTTGTAGACACACACCAAATATATTTCAGGATTGGGGCATTAAATTGCTCTCTTATCAAAAACTTCTGTGCAAGTGAAAGGGGTAGGAGCTATCATTTTCAGGAGTGTAAGCCTAAGTTGGCCCATGTGCTCCTCAGCAAAAGCAGCATGTTGAAATTACGAATTTCACAGCTAAATATTGAATATGCTGACCCAAAATGGTGGCTAATAATTATTTAAAAGCTAACATGGCGCATAATGTAGCTGCGTGCCTCAGAAAAAAATTATAATAAAACATAACATTTCCCTGTTTTCACCACATAAGTTAAAATTTCTCATTTAAGGTAAAACTTTTACATTTAAGGTCTCATTTGGTCCACACTCCTGACTCAGAATCAAGCATAAGTTAGAATAGAATTTTTACTTCTCATAGGCTCCTTCGCAATCACAAAAAATCTGTCTTAAACTAAAATATTTGTGCTGAAACCAGCCTAAATACCCTCAGCTAACTCTCTAGACCAATTCATTTACTGAATAGTCACATAATTAAAAAACTTATAAAAAAATATATTTAGCTTCACCCGTGGCAAATATTCAATGGTAATATGTGATGCAAAAATGGAATGTCATTCTCTTCATTATGGTGAGCTACATCAATTGCTAAAATGGCAAAAATGATATGGTATTTCTGGGAATTTGCACATTTTGGTGTTTTACATGGATAGAGCACAAATTACTTTTTCCATGGGCTGATCATATGATAAACGAAGGAAAAGATTAGTTTTAAAAATTAAAACAGGAATCAAAAGGAATGACACCCAAAACTTTACTAGGAGAATAGTGTTAAATTTCAGCACAGGATGATATGCCCATCATTAAATTGTAAGGGTTTACGTGAGATTCAGGTTCTGCAGCCCTGCATGTAGCCCTGAAGCTCAGCATGTAGCGCAGGAGGTATGCACTTGATACAAGGGATACAAAGATGAGACCTCACAATGAAAAGACATGACTAGTCATATTTCTAGAGTGGTTTTGAATCTGTTCATCAGTGTTTTAATGCCATTGATTGTGAATGGGTAAACAATGCGATAAGTCAACTAAAAAATTCAGAGAGAGTAAAATGCCGCACAAGGAGACGATCATAGTACTTACCATTATTTTTTTACTGTTAAACTCAATGACAATGGCTCATCAAAGTAAATTCTAGGTTCATTTTAATCACTAGGTATATCTTACAGTTTAAATCCTAAACCAGAGACACCATGAGGTCCACCTATTTAAGAACTACAACACCAGTTTGTGAACTTCATTAACACATTCACTGCGGCGTGGCCCACCGGTGGGCCACACAAGTACAACAAGCGACGCTGCCGTGAAATTCACTGAATTATCGTAACTTGCAGAGAGTATTGTGAGAGTAGGAATCGAGAACTTTTTGAGTGACTTCACCCAGAGTGTAGTCACATGTCAAATAATAGACTTCGATGTGCCACTTAGTGCCCACCGGTGGGCCACGCTACCCCTCCCGAAACTGTTTTCACCGTGAGCGGCGTGGCCCACCAGTGGGTCACGAACAAATGTACATATTTGCGTAATATATCCATAATATAACGTGGCCGCTTGAGAGGAAGCAGAGCAGCTTGTTTCCGGGGCCTGTCTAACCGCTGTTTGCTCGTCGAAGGAACATCTTCCCCGGTTACGTCCCTACATAGTACCAACGATAGAGGAACGTCATCTTCCCTGGATGACATTGCTTCAAGAAGCAACAGTAAGGATAGTGACTATTTAGCTCACTGACTGCTTTGATAATATGCACACACCTTTTTCTCCTCAACTTCTTGGCTCTCCGTCACTTGCTCGTAAACTTAACAATCCAAATTGCACTCGCCTGGCTGTGTGTGAGAGATGAGACACTCTCTTCCATCTCCCCCCTCCATGGAAGGGCAATAGGGAAAGGGACGTGTACTGTTCTTCAGCTAATCCCTCAGTAGGTGGGTGAGCGACCGTGCCCTTTCCGGGCGAACGTCTTCCAAATTTCAGACACCACTGTTTTCTGAGACCAACTACTCAATCCTCTTTCCAAAGGATCCCCCTTCCCTTCTCTCATAGTCAGTGTGCGGCAGGCTGGGTGACACTCGGATAGGCATCTACCAAGGTCTATGGCATCTACGTCTCATGGACGGGCATGAACAAGTGCATCGGCATTAAACAGAGACGGGTGGGAGTCTCCCGGGTTTTCCGGCCGTCAGCAAATCTCTAGTACTTAGATTGTATTGTTGCCCCTCTCTTCCCCCATCCCACCCGGGTCTAACCGAAAGCGTGTCCCACCGCGGCCGGGTTGGCTGTGAGCAAGACTGGGAGTCGCTTCCCCCACCCTTCCTCTTATCTCAGGCAAGAGGTGGGTGTTGCCACTCTAACCACCGTCCCTCGGCAGCAGCCAGAAACTCGGAAGGACTGTGACCCATTGGTGGGCCACGCTGCGCTGTGAGCGGTAGGGATTTAAACGGCCCCGCAGTGAACGTGTTAAAGCAGCATCAGTGTCTCCATGTCACTAATTACTGCTCGACAAACAAAATAGAATCTATCTTACAGAGCATCTTCTCAAAACATCAACTAGTAACACTCCATTAGGTGCTTGCGCTTTATTTACTTTCACTTAATTCCATTCTCATTTGTCATCAGGTCCCACACCATATTTCAATCATTCAGAATATATTTAAATCTTTAAAACAAGTAAAATGCCAATAATCAAAGCAAAGGACCCATATACTAAGAATGAGACGTTGACACACAATGCTACTGAGATAAATTTCTCATAATTACCTTGCCATGACATACTTTCCAACATGGGGTTCTAATTTTAATCATCACATCAGATTTCACTTGATGTCTCACAAAAAGAGTTAATTCCAATATTCTGGGAGTTTCATCCTTACTTTCACTTTGCAGTGCAAATTTGCTATTTTTCTGAATGAACCTGGCACCATGAAGCTATTTTGCACCCACTGCACTTCCCAAGTCACAAGCGATATGCTAATCACTCAATTTATGGTTTTTATTTTCTAACCTAGATGAACTAAAGCACAGGAATACAACCACACACATGGTGATTGTTTGAGTCTTATCGTATAATGATTTCATTATCAGGAAAACTTTTTCTGCCCAGCCAGGTACATGGATCAAGGCATATAGGAACTAATTCTTAACTGAGGTTAGTAATCAATAAGCCAAAGGGAATTTGATGACTAAGACTATGCAATGGAATGAATAAGGTGGAAAGAGGACAACATGGTTTCCCCTTCTTTTCAAAATTCCCAACCATTCTCACATCCACTTGAACCCCTGAGAAGTCATTTGTGTAAGAATCAAGACATTTTAATACCGAGCTCTAATCTCTAATGATGATGGCTGAGTGCCACTGAAAATTTTAGCAATATATGCCATATTTTTCTAAGAATTATGTCATCAAATCATCTCCCATGTGATCTCGTGGACAAAAATGATTTTATAAAACTGACTTTGACCAGATGATGCCTCCTGTAACAGATGAGAAACTGCTGTCACTGCAACACTGACATATGCAGCTGTACCATAAAATGGGATATAACACATCAAGCCACAGCAAAGCCTTGATTCAAAAAATAATTTTCCATTAACTTTTATCACTAGACCTAGTTTTATGAGCTGATGAAGCATTTTTTACATCAGGGCTACCTAAACTCATCCTCCTACTACTAACCACCCTGGAAAATTTATATAATATATACCAGTCAGTTCCAACAATACCACTAGGGCTTTTGACTAGAAATTACTAGATTATCCTGCAATGTACGTGAGCTATTTAACGAGTTGAACCAGAACCTACTGGAGCACAAGCAAATTTGGTAAATAAAAAATCCGATTATAAATATTCCTTTTCAAATTCAGATTAAAGTGCATTTGATCATTATTCAAATACCATGCTCACACTGCCCGACCAGCACAAATGCGTTAGAGAAACGTTAGCATGTTAAAACCATTATGGTTTACAACAATTAAAAGTGGAATACCTTCAAGACACTATTTTCTTGTCTGGAAGGGACCATTTAGCAATATGCACCCTAAAGAAAATGTTTCTGAAAGAATTACTGTATAAATATTTGCAGGTTCTCATCCATTATCTGCTGGCAACTGAGATCTTAATAGGTGGGTCAACTAATGGGATATTGCATTTTAATTGTACTCACAAACCTTGCCTAATATGCGAGTGTATCATTTCATCACCTAGTGAATGATTAATAACAGTTTCATTTATCTGAGTGATTAAGCTCTAGATTACTCAAAAATCTTTTTACTCTTCCTGCCTAATTTGATGTAAGATATCTAAGTTCTTTTAAATTGAATAATTTTTGACAAATTGAAGAACTAGGGAGGGGGCCACAAGAGACAACAACAAAAGACTACGTTCGAGTAGCAGAGTTAAGTCTGTTGAGTTCCAGGACCAAATAGGCCAAAGATAACCAAAGTGTGGCATGACACAGCAGGAGAGGGGAGGAGATTAGCGATGCACGTTAGACGTGTTTTGCTTCTTCATTTCCGGATAATGCCAAGCATCATTCCCCACAGCACTCAGAAGCTAGTCACTCACGCGGTACAGGAAACTAACCAAGCAGGCCATGCACCACCCAAATCATGTGAAACTAGCAATTTTCTTAAGCATGTGTGCTGGAGGGGTGCCGTCACAACCCACGCCTTACTCCCTACAGCTATATCTATTCACATTCTGGAGCACCATCAATTTTTTTAACGACTTATATAAGATTAGAGGAAAGCAATAACAACTTACCATTCTTTAAAAAAAGAAAAGTGAATAATCATAACACCCAAAGGACATTAATTATTATTTTCTAATGAACCATGCTTATTAAAAATACTGCAATCACAACAATTTAAAAATATATATTTACAGTGAATTTACATTATAAGTGTTGTTAGTTGTGCGAGTACAAAATTCAAGCCGACCTCACTGGCAGTGGGGGTAAAGTTCTTGCCTGCTAATCCTGGGGTTGGGGGTTTGAGTCCTGCCAGGGTGGGTTTCTCCACCACCAAGGGCAGGGATATCCATGCTAATTCTGGAGTTTCAGTCCACGGGACACCTGATGAAGAGCCAAGAGTGGCTAGTAGGATTCTAGTGGTGGGCCACCTCGATCACCCCAAAAGCAAAATAATAGCAGCCAACATCCACCGGTAAATTTATCACCAGTCTGATTTTCCCTAAGTTAGTTACATTTTTAACACTGCAGAGCAATGCCTGACTTAAATACAAACAATAGATAATGATGACGACATCTTCTTACTAGCAAAACGTGAATGATACCTCTAAAAATGTCATGAGCTGCCAAGTGAACTAAGGAGGTGAAAATGTATAATATACGTAGTACTTCAATTCATTATGTAATGAAAACCGTAAGTGAATTGCCCCATTACTAAGGCTGGCTCACTACCTCATGTCCAGTAAATCATTGATATTAATAAGAATAGTATTACAACATATTTACAATTATCACAAACTATTGCTTAGTGGCATTGAAATAATTATGATAAAGCTTAATAGAAGTGTACAACAGCCCAACAATGGGGCTAAACGAAGAATAAGTATAGAATCTTCAAGAGAATTCAGTTTTGTGGAAAAATATCCTCATGCCTTGACAGAGCAGAAGATTTACAGTGTTCATTTAATGGAGTCAGTTAAAAGTACTTGAGCCTACGGCTTGGATTCAACATTTATGACAACAATGCACAACATGCGACTGGAGGATTTAAGAAGAATTGTGAACTAATCCGATTAATCTGGCTTTCCGAGTAAGACAAAAATTATCATCTGACATAAACTCACACATCTCCATCCACAGCCAAGTTTCAGCTTAGATATTGAGAATTAAGAAAATTTCCAGCAACATAAAATACTTAAGTCTCCATTCTACCAAACCTAGGGTGCTATTTCTTATCATGCTGATTTTTATTCTTTTCTCTAGCGCAGCTATGTCGAATATTGGCTCATCTGGTACCTGTGAGGTTTAGCTGAAATCCTCCGAGGAGAAGTACTTAAATTAATTACATACTGTACAAACCAGTAGCCAACTCGAAGGGAAAATGCAATGCTTAAAAGAAATAATAGGGCTTTTAATAAAAATCAGGGGTAAAATGACCCAGTTATTAAAAAAAAAAATAATTTTGACATACTGTTGGTCACTTTACAACTTAGGGGTTTTTAAGAACACATCAGTCATTGTTTAAATCCATTTAACTAGATAGCACACAAGCATAGGCAAAACAATGTTTTTCTGTAGCAGGGCAACTTAAAATATGAGGACATTAATGATTGAAGATGGCATAAACAGTTAGTAATATCTGTTAGTTTTGAGAGCATTATTAAATACAATTCAGGATCACACCAATCTCTTTGGATCCTGAAAATAATGCTGATTTATGTTCTAATCCAGAATGGAAGTCACTGTACGAAAAATATAACACAATTGAGGGTGTAATTTAACCATGGAGTCTATATAAAGGAGATGAAAGTCCCAGCGTTTTACAAGGAAAACAGGTGCCCCCGGGGGTCGCCAACTTACGACATTCTGACGTTGGCCATGAGGTAGCGTGCAAGAGCTGTTTATAGCTGGTTTTCGCCATATAACTCCTTAGGTTATGTTGAGAACAGGATGTCTGCCGTATCTATTGAAGGAAAACTCTCACTTTAAGTTCATAATATTGACTTTATGAGGTTGCTGAAATGGGTGGATCACGTTATGCTCCTGGGTATTCTTCGGGATACTCCTCTACGAGGAAAAATTACAAGAATTTGGGAGTAAAAAACCCAAGTGTCTTTAGACCAAAGACACAGTCTAAACAAACAAAGGTACAGTCTAGTTTAGACTGTGCCAAAGGTACATACTTAAGACAGGAACTACAAATGCCATTTACACTGCCCCCAAGGCATGGAATTGTGATATTAAAAATTATTTCAGGATATTAAGTTCAGCTTAGGCTTTGGAAGAGAGCCGTGCCTCGGAAAGATAGGGAAATGTGCCTAAAAGATTCTCTGTGCGAGGCACACTTTGCTCCTGACAATGTCTTGGGTATGAAGTCTATATAACTGGATCTATATAACATTGAGTTTATATAACATGGAGTGTGGCCCAGCATGAATAAAACTATTACTAATAATGCTGGACAATTTTTCATTATATTAGATTTTTCCTTGCAATGTTATCATATCCTGGACCCTTGATTAAGACATTAATAGTACCTACCCTTACTTCCTTATTGAATGTCAATGCCAATGGGCCAATTAATTGACTTCTATGGATTGTTTTATTTTCGCATGTAGAATATTATTTAGACGTAATTTGGTCACCGAATTTATATTTTGAGATCTTCCTTGATACCTCGGAGGTGATTCAAGATATTCCAGGTTACATAAAGAGGACTGATATCAATTGAATGAAATTCGCTGCAACCTCTTGGTTTTATTATTCCAAGTAATCCATAGGTTTGATCGTGAACGCATTCATATTTTTCATTACAGAATTTCTTTTGACGGCCACTAATTGGTCTAGGAGGATGAGTCTCAATACATTCCTTGATATTGGCGTTGAATTTGTCCCATTATTGTGCTTTTTCTCCAAAGCAACTGTAGACAAATAGTGTTTTAACCTTTAAGTAGTCTGCATCAAATATTTTTGCAGAATTCACTATAAATATATGTACTTTAGATCGATAAGCCTGATTGCGATCAGAAAATTACTTTTAGCTAATGTAATCAGATCCTACGGGGTGCTAGAAAGGGTACACCAGCACCACGAGTGGTGAAAGTAGTAACTAGCTAGGCTTACGACGCATAGGGTCTTGCCTGCAAAACGGGACTTTCGTCTCCTTTTTATTGACTCCATGAATTTAACATTTAAATGCCGAACAACTGCATCTCGAACCGATGATGTCACTGTACAGCAGTGGAAAAATTAAAAAAGAGGCTCAAATGTGGAGATGAGGGATTTGATAATGATACATTAAATACTTTCTTAGAATGGGCTACGTTTCCATAAATTGACAGTTGCTGGATGGAGATTTTCCGCTTTGAGGTAGTAACCACTAGACCACTAGTTAGCAATTAAAATATTTGTGAATTTTGAGGGATGAACATTTTTATGAGTTTATTTCACTTTTAATATAAGTATGTAGAAGAACCTACTGTATGAAGTTATGTACAGACCATTTATTAGTGTTTCCAGGTTATTTCCATGTGTTTCATTGAACAGTAACGTAAATACTTAGTATGGAGTACTAAGGTAGGTAGTAACCACCATAATCAAAACACTTTCCCATAACTACACCCTGAATGACCTGAATCAACTAGAACAAGTTAAAATGGAAAAGTGCAGGGGGTGATTATGTACCTACCTTTGAGAGCATGCACATGAAACATTCCCCACACTTCAAATACTATGTATTTCGATAGTTAGTTGATGCTTGAATTACGGATCCCATTTATTTACTATTGCAGCCAAATTTCAACTTACTAATCATGAAACTCTTACAGTTATTGGACAAAGCAAGATTTGTACACACAGTACAACTGGTTGGATAACAGGTACACTTATGCCGATAGCTGATAGACACACAAGCCACTATTTAATGAATACTGAATGGTTTCCAGGAACACGGTTTTTTCTCAATATAATTTTTCATGGTGCTATAAACATCCAATATTCGAAATTTATAAATTTAAAAACTACAGTATTTTTTACTGTGGAATTTAATTTTAATTATATGCAGCAATTAAAATATTTGTGAATTTTGAGGGATGAACATTTTTATGAGTTTATTTCACTTTTTATATAAGTATGTAGAAGAACCTACTGTATGAAGTTATGTACAGACCATTTATTAGTGTTTCCAGGTTATTTCCATGTGTTTCATTGAACAGTAACGTAAATACTTAGTATGGAGTACTTAAGAGTATAGAAGAGTATTTTATCATAGACAAAATGATGGTTTAATTGACAAGCTACCTCCACACTAGGGTGTAGGTCACGCGGAGCCCAATCCGAAACAGAGCACCCTCATCCAATAGAGATGTACATATCGATTTTCACAGATGTACAACTTGCAGTCAAAAATCATGATTTGGAGGAAGCTACACCATACAACCACCACACAATTAACTAACACACATTTCTGACATCATGCAAGGTGGGACAATTACACACTAAATGAATCACCATAGGAACCCTATCACTGCATCAATAAGAGCAACAACCTGCATGCCCACTTGACATTTCAAAATTCAAGCACTGAAGTGCATGTATCGTTGTGCTTCATTCATTCGAGTTTTCCACGCTGCATACATGTAGATCCTAATACTTAAGTAGCATGTGACATAGTGTAAGTTTTATGAGCATTATTCCCCTGACAAGCATCCGCTGCTGCTTAGAATATGGATGAGAAACAATTTTTGCGTGCAGATGTCTACCCCACCTCATATTCACTGGACACAGTACATTGTTTGAGGGCGAGATGAGGGACACATAGGCTTTATAGATATATTTTTTATTTTATTTTTGGCATAGTGACTTCCCCATTACTAGAATCCAATGATCTATTAAGGCTTAAATAAATTCATCTGGTGAAATGGAGCAGTAAATACTTGATTAATCCAGACCATTACCCTTTTTCAATAAAGATTTCTAAAAAAGCATCACAATATTTCTGTAATTTTTACCCAGTAAATAGGTTTCTAAAAAATTAAGGCAAAACTATACTGACTCCTGATCTACACTCCACGTAAATAATTCTTCGAGGTTACCAGATATATTATAAAATCTGCTGTATTCTAAATATATATGGGTCTTCTTTCAATTTGTTTGAGACTGGGCCGAATCTCTGAGTAAATTTAGGATACTATGGGATTTTCATGTGCAAATTTATTATGCTTTTGTTAAGCCAGAACGGCAGAGAGTAAAATTGAATTGTCCTATTAATATTTTTATTTCATATTGTCTAATAAAAAAATATTTGTGTTCAAGAGCCAAATTTATGTTTCAGTTCCACCAAAGAGAATTTCATATTTGATGACGTACAACATCCCCAGAAGCAAAGGGTTAAGTGAAGTAAGAAATTATTAGACTTCATAGCTCACAATAAATAGCAATTTTAATGGAACAATTATCAAATTTTATACTGCTGCGATATGATTACTTGAGTTATTTTATATTCATTTAACATCATTCGGAAAAAATAGGGCTTGATTTCCAAAGCAATAGAACAGTTATATTTCACTTGTGCTCCATTTTTTCTGAAGTCCTTGTACATACAACAGTGGGTAAGGGTATAAAGTGACAAATTAATATTTCCTGTGCTTGAAAGAACATTTGCAAATGTACCAGCCAGTAGTTCGAGAGTTAAGAAATTCCATTTTATAACTCCTGTAATGTCCTAGTCCTGTAATTTCAACGTCTTTATCCTTGATGAAATTTTTAACAGCTGAGAAAGCAGCAGTTAGTCCTAAAACTTTCTTGAAGAAGGGTAATTGTCAAAATGCACAGTTACAATGCCTCCCCTTCCATGAAACTTCCAATTTTTCCAATACTTCAGATGATACCATTTTCATTTGAGTGAATTCACAGTACTGTACTTGTCCTCCCTGCCATTGAATATTGAATTGTCAGTAAATATAATCATTAACCCATAATAAACAGTGCAAATTCTTAGTTCGGTGCAGGAAATTGCATGGCAATGAATAGCAGTTGTACAATTGTGAAGATGCCTATGGCAAAACACACTCCAAATCCTTTTGAGTGAGAGATGTGCATGCGTAATACTCTCGACAAGATGGACAGTGGTTGTTCCTCTGCTTGCCATGAGAGACCTCAACCTCAGCATGAAGAAAGCTGAAAATTTTAAGTGGATTTTAAGATCGTAAGACATCAACCCTTTTTGATCCCATGGAATTGGCCTTTTTCAGTATCAGAAAGCTTGTAATAATTTTTGAAAATTTGAACTAAATATTTAAATATTTTTTGCAAGTTCTATTTTGCATAGTGTGTCCACATTTTTGCTAGATACTTAAAATAAAATGCAGTTTAAATAAAAAATTAATACAAGACAAATCAATATAAATTATTTTGTAAAAAGATTAAAGAAAAGAACTTTTGCATCACATATGTTTGAAGGTGACCTGAAGGAGCCAATACATATTGGCAACTTGACCATCTTAGAATTAAGAGATGTTAACTTTTTTCATTTGATCGATAATAGTTCAAGCCTGAGATATATTTCTGGAGCCATCTTTCAAATGACACCCCACATTTGTACATACTATGATCCAATTCATGATAAAATTATGCATTGTAGAACACAAGCATAAGTTGAGAAATTTCTATCTTTTTCTGGCTGATGAACATCTACCTTCAACTTATAGTTGAGTCACTAAATTATTCAACTTTTTTGGGAACAATATTTACCATATATCTTCGAGTATAAGTCGGTCTTATTTTCGGGCCAAAAATATCGACTGAAATCCATGTTGAGTATAAGTCAAGGTGAAAATAATTGCTTGATCTCCTCGTTTCACAATTAAATAAGCGAAACATTAAAGGCGCATGTATGAATACTGAAGCAAAGAGTGACAAACATTGAAAAAAGGAAAGAAACTTTCAATATATTTATCAATAATAACTATGTACTACAATCGATATCAATACCAATTGCTAAAAAATTGGCCATGCAGATGCCTACAGCATCCGCTGAAGTGATTATCTGCTTTCATGAAGAGACAGTTACATCATTGTCCTTGTCTTGATTGAGGGTATCATAATCTTTCCCACCCATATTGTTGACAGTGCGACAGTTAGTGATGCTGGAGGAAAAACGATAGGTTTGTGATGAGAGATGTGATGTACGCTTGTAGTGTGAAATGAAGTATTAACTCCGCAGTGATTTTGTGTACAATCAGATATCCTCAAATCTGCTGAAGAGGAAAAAGAAAACAAAGTTCAATGAGAATAAGATATTAGTGATTCTTAAAATTTTTTTGCTACACGGACTCTGATAAGCTGACTTTGACTTCAACGAAGATCCACCATCAATACAGATGGTTATGGAAATATGTATATTTCCCAGAAGGAGGGTATTTACAAATGTTCAGGACTCAGAAAGAAAGATATAAAATGGGATCCATAAAGCTAGAGTCTTAACTGAATCAGTTGGCCATCTGAGTGTATGGCGTATCAGGAGGCATAAAAGCCAGGGGATTCCTCTTTTTGTGATGAGACGTCAACATGTTTTCATTTCATCTTCAATGTTCAAGTTCAAAATTTAGAATATTTTATTTCATTTTTCTGAAAGTTATTTACACTAAGGGCATGAAAAAATACGCAACATATTGATCAGTTTATTTACGCAAAATTTATGGCCCCAGCATTGCCCGTAACTGATCGGGAAATCCTAGTGTTTCAGGTTGGTTATGTGATATTTGTACTATACAGTTGGCCTTGAGAAATGCATTAATATCGCAAAGTGGAAGTACCAAGTGTATTTGTCAGTGGCAGGTCCTATTGTGAAACTTAGAACATAAATCTAATGCATTTCTCGATTCTCCATAGCTTATGAGTAATAGGGATACATAGTTTCATGCAGCCGATACGCAGGAATATTGACCCAAAAAAGTCACCTTATTTATTGACTCAACTATAAATGGAAGGTATTTTCATTAGCCAAAAAAAGAAGAAATTAGACTAATACACGAGTACACACGGTAGGCACATGGCTGACATGTAATTGTACTATTCTCCTCAACGCATAAGCCACTGAATATTCCTTGCGAAAAACATTAAATTTACATTCTACAAAATGTATTACAGCATACAAATTCCAAAAAACACTTTGTTCCTTCAATTTGTGATGAAAATCCATTTTACAAGGTTGACTATGTTGTAAAAAGATACCCAAAAATACAGAGGCTCTCAGATTTCCTTAGGGTGATGCTTGGGCAGTGACTCTGTGCACTGATTTTTATGCTGAGTAATTTTTCACAAGCTGTCAAAGAAAATAACTTTGGGGATAAATGGCATTCAATGCATAGACTGAATTGCTTACTCACAATTGATATGGAATGTATCAATTTCTCGTCATAAAATCTTGAATCGCCCAGCTTCTATGCTTACTGATTCACGACACACTAACAAAGCCACCTGAGTAGATACAACTCACCACTAGCTTCATGAATACCATTTTATAAATGTTTTATTCTCTGTAAAAATCAGAATGGAAATATCTAACTCTTCAGGCAACTATTTGCATTGCCCCAATCATCTACTCCAATGATAAATTACTGCTTATGAATTTTAATAAACGACAAACTTTGGTGACTTATTAGAGCCCACATCATTATATATTCAGAAGAATTACTCATATCTTCTCCTCCTCATCAAACTGCTATTTTTATCCCCGTCGCCTAATGTAGCGATATCTGAATGTATTCAAAACCACACTTAGGGGTTCATATTTTACTTTATGGCACTAACTCATGCAACAAACAAACATCTCACGACGGACCTCTTATCATTGATCTATCGCATTACATCCAGTATTACCAATTGTTGCGTTGCCAACACTATGGGTGCTATGGCAAAAGCTATGCCTGGTGAGGAAGACGATGGTCCACTATCCATGATGACGATGGTCTAATTGCCTCATCACACAAAAATGCTGGCAATTGTGTCAATGGACACAGCATATATCTACATGGCCTATTATGCAGCAGATTAAGGGCATTGCTGTGAATTTTATAAGTCATTTTTCCATGTTTACCCCCTTTGCTTCAATATTTATGCTTGCGATACAAGAGGTTTGCTTATTTAATGGCAAATCCAAGCGATTAGGCGATTTTTTTTCACTTCAACTCACACTCCAGCCTCGGATATTAACCAGATGAAACTTTGGCTTGGACTAATATGTACTCAAATCAAGTTATACTTGAAGAAAAATGGTATTTTTCTGTACAAAATTAGTTTATCCCACTCAGCTGTCAGCCAATTGGAAATATTTTAAGTTACAGGGTGGACACTCATTTTCTACATTTCAGCACAAGACTCCATTTATGGACATCTTTCACTGATTGTTTGTTGCATCATACTATTCTCTTGCACTATAGACAGTTGAGTCGCTCAGTTTTAGCCCTGAGGAAGAGTGGCTAATCGAAATATTGGCCATGGAAAACCTAAACTGGTGCCACACCTGAGAAGACTTCATCCTGCAAATACTTTTATTCCAATGATTCTTGTTCTACCCTACTACAAGGATTTCCAAAAGCCAGTCCAGAGTTCACAATTTGGTTTTCCAGGGTTGAAAATGTAATATTAAACTCATAATTTTTTATAAACATGACATGATCCATCAAAAAACAAAAGTCAGAAACACATCTCAAATTCCTTGTCCCTAAAAACTCCTACTGCAGGTAAAAGGGGGAGGTACACATTGATATACCAGTGTATTCCACATACTTGTTTTCAAAACCAGGTATATAGAGTTACAGTTTTAGAGCAAATACATCATGTCAGCCAGGGATATTTTCCAGCAAGAGGTAATCTATCAGAAGAGAGAAATGATGTGGTCATCTACCAAAATGTTACCACTAAAGTGAACTCTAAGGCTCTCTCATTGAATCATAACGGCATCCATTCTTTGTGTCTTGTGTGAGGAGTAAGGTAAAAATGAAAACAAAGCCATATAGACATATCAAGCGCTTGTGATCCTGATGCATACAAAAGACACCACTGTAATTAGCTATAACTTTCTAATGCACTACAACCACAAATAATTACAAAAGTTTAAAAATATATCAGCCGAAATGCCTTCACATTTATAGTCTTTTTAACTGTCATGTGATTGTTATATTTTCCTACTTGATTTATTTTTATACAAATCCATTCATAGTTGTTGGCATTGCACATGCAGTACAGTGCCATATCAGCAACTATTATATCTAAAGCAATGAAAAATCTAAGGGGGAGAAATGCTGCATGAGTTCGAGAAATGAATTTTAGTCGAAGCATATGATTTCTTTCCAGTATGAATTTTGAACATTACCTCAGCATAGGGTGACTCCTGCTAAAGTTATTGTCATGGCTAGTCCGACAAACCTTTGAATTTTCATGGACGAGGATAGGACTCATAAAGTACTGGTCCAACAGTAAGAAATTCACACAGGTTTGTGATATCCAGTTCATTTTCCTTCACCATAGGACTAATAAGAAAATGAGGCATCCTGAAAAACATTTATCTATCGCTAGTATTTATTTGAGAGCCTAAAAATTCTCAGGTTAAAACCAGGAAACCAAGAAGAGGGTAACAAGAGAAAATGTACACTGAAATGTTAATAAACAAAGCAGAAGACAGAAATAATTCTCTTCGACTAACAACTGCATTAAAATTGGACATTACATTCCATCGTAACAATGACAAAAAACTGATATTCAGTCGAGCCCACTCCAATTTTTCGTGTGAAGGCACCCACAATGCATAGAAAAAATTAATTTCTCATCTGGCTAGTTAAGATTTAGGAATTTCATGATGACCCTTCCCATGGGCTGGGAGGTTGACACTTTCTCCAGCTTAGACCCAGAATTGTTCTTCTGTGATTAGCAAAATGCAACAGATATGCCCACTGTCATGTCATGAATAGCCCCATTCCATCTTTACTCCAAGTTCAATGTAAGATCCTGTCTTTGGTTCTACTTAGCAGAATTTTTCATGGCGCAATAGGACAAATAAATTTTGATATTCCAAAATAAATAATTTCATTTAAAGTGTGGTTTCACTTCTTTGTTACATCAGGTAAATAGAAGTTAACATTGAATAAATATATACATTGAGGAGTGGGTGGGTGGGAGGAGAATTATATGGCTGAAGGGAGAGAGGGGGCAGCTGGGTAGAAAGGGATCCTCCTTGTGTCGGATTGCTCATCAAACTTCTGTATATATATTTAACTAAAGATGCTACAGAGTGACAAAACTGGCAAAAATAAAATCATTGAGTCAGAAGCAGCATAGGTTATTTTTCATTTACGCATAAACTCCTAGTCTTACACTGGAATAAACAAAACTTAAATTTTCAATTCAATTCAATTTTCCTCTCTGCCATTCTGGCTTAACAAAAATATAATAAATTTGCACATGAAAATCCCATAGTATCTTAAATTTACTCAGAGATTTGGCCCAGTCTCAAACAAATTGAAAGAAGACCCATAAATATTTAGAATACAACAGATTTTATAATATATCTGGTAACCTCGAAGAAGTATTTACGTGGAGTGTAGATCAGGAGTCAGTATAGTTTTACCTTAATTTTGAAGAAACCTATTTACTGGGTAAAAATTACAGAAATATCGTGATGCTTTTTTAGAAATCTTTATTGATAGAGGGTAATAGTCTGGATTAATCAAGTATAACTTCACCAGATGAATTTATTTAAGTCTTCATAGATCATTGGATTCTAGTACAGTAAGTCCTCGACTTACACGGATCCGAGATACACGGATCCGGAGTTACGCGGATGTTCAGTTAGGTCGGTGACATGCTTGCATTTTCTCCAAGATTCAGTTGCCGCGACTGATACACCGGGTGACGACCCGCGACTCTTTGTCAAGCACGCAATCACGGCACGATAAGCAGTGACTCGTCTGCCAGTTCTCGGTATTGAGAGCGTACATCGGCTATTTGTCATATCGCGCCATAAAAACGACATGCAGCACTTTCAAATCTGTCGCTGGTCGCAAGCCTGGCCGGCTCCATAAGAATCTATGTGTTTGAGAAAACGTAAGCCTGTCACCGGCCTTAAGGCCGAATCACACTAGTGTTCGTCGGAGCGGTTAACTCTTTAACCAATTGGAAGGCAGCGGTTGGCGTGAGCGGGTGCGGGTGTGAGAATGGCCGACTGTCTATTTTTCCGACCGAGAATCACAACTGCAGCCAATCACGGACTCGGATTTAACCACATGACCACGTCGTCTGCTGCTGTTGCACGCGTTTTTGTTTTATCAAAAATCGCCCCCTAGCTCGCTTCAATAGTTCATGAGTGATTCAGAATATGGGGCTGAAAAAGGACAAAGGTTTGTTTTATCTTGACAAAGTATGTTTGATGGTTGAATAAATTGTGATCACAGCCTTGTTCCTTTCGCCTAGTGACACAGTGATGCACCCAGATTCTGCTGTCGCGTAGGCTGTCATAATATTCTGCAATTATTACGAACAAAGCGGCCAACCTTCTCCTTCGCTGATTCCTTCGATTAAGCCATAACCTCTCCATTGTCTATTTCAAGTGACAACTGCCTTTCACAAACGGACTCGAAACGTTCACGCCTTCTATCACAACGTTCTCCGAGAGGAGTACAAGGCAGTACACGGGAGCGGCACCGACAATCGCATCGCGTAATGTGATTGGACGAACCGACACCCGCTCCCGCTAACTGCTCCAATGAACACTAGAGTGATTCGGCCTTTACACGGCATCAACGTCTTTTTTAGGTGAAGTTTGACCTTCCCACGTAAGTCAATGCGTAGTCAATTATGTACTCCATAGATGACGCCTGTTCTACATCAGAGCAAAACAAAAAGATCCCGTTCATGCAGCAAAAGGACAACCTTGTATTTCCGTTGTGACTTGATCATTGGGATTGTTATTTATCAAGTTTGAGAAAGTTGTATCATAAAATCTTTAAAATCGTTTCAGCTAAATACGTAGGTATTTATTGAGAACGTTTCCAATTATGAACAGGCATTCACATTAGTATGATAATTTGACAAAGTTTCAATTGATTGATTTTTTATGTATTATACTAATGTTAGAATTAAATTTCCAATGAAATAAAGATTGGATGTGTTACTCTCGGAATTGTCGTATTATGATAACTGAACGGCCTCTCGAAATATGGCGTTTTCTGTAACAGTCACCGATTGCCGCCAATCGCAGTGAAAGCGGCACTGCTAATGGCTAAAAAATGGATGGGTAAGTTGTTGTGTTTCGACTTCCGCGGATTTCAACTTACGCGGAAATTTTTAGGACGAATTAACCGCGTAAGTCGAGGACTTACTGTAATGGGGAAGTCACTATGCCAAAAATAAAATAAAAAATATATCTATAAACTCTGTGTGTCAATCTTAGTTTGCCACTAATTGTAAGTTTCTTCCTCAAACATCACAAGCATATTCCATCTACATTGGATCAAGATTGTTGGGTAATGATCTCTAAAACTTAATAAAATCTCCGAAATTATAAAAAGATATTAAGGTAAACAAAACTACTGGCCAAAAAATAGGTTGCTCATTGAACTGCAAGTTTTCAGGTGAGAATAAAACTCACCAACTGAATATTCATATTTTCACAACTGAATGTATGTGACTCCTCTATATCATTTGTACAAAAATATATTTGGGCCTATGGCAATCACAAAAATTGTCAGCATATAGGGGAGGCTGACTGACTGGCAAGTCAGCCATGATAGTCCCTCAAAAGACCTGTTGGATATGGCTCCTTAAACCTTTACACTTTAAAATTCGCCATCTCCAAATGATACCTCAGTATGCCAGTGGAATCAGAATCAAAAATAATTTTTTTAAACGGATCACAAAAGCAAATATAATTTTGAGATTCATTGAATGTTAGAGGCATAAGTTGCCTATTAATAAGTTTGAATAACAGAAGTGTCATCTGTATGAAATAAGTACCATGAAAAAATGCTAGTAACTGCAAAAGAATTGACAGCAAATATGTAATTAGGCTACTTGCAGTAATGTCTGGATGTCAATCGAACATGTTGCATATGATCACTTACTGATAGAAAAACTGAAACCAAAGCTTGTGACCATACCAAATCCTGTAGGTTTAACTACTGCTTGCATTAATGTCTTTGAAGTGGACCATTCAAGACTTTTATTAACTCACAGAGATAAACATATCCCTAACGACTAAGCAACTTGGAGTGCACATTAAAGATGGCATGAAACTCTGGCTCTGATCCACATTATTTTCATTCACGTCATCAATATTCAATGACTATTTTCCAGCACCTACAACAAATTTTAGGACTTAAATGACTTCTACATTGAAAAACAAAGCAGTCTAACCATATCTTCAGAGAGTAGGTTATACCTAGTTCAGATCATTTGTTTCAGCAAAGAAGTTTTCTACGCCTTATATGAAGAATGAAAGCTAAGCAGATGATGTGATTCACAAAAATATTCTCATTATGGCTCACCACAATTGACATAATGAAGTGACAGGCAAAATTTAAATTTAGAATTAGTAGTAATAGAAAAAGTTTCCCTAAAATTGAAACCCAATACTGAAACGATAATTCATAGCTCTAAAAAAAATCATAATGAAAAATTTACTGCCCTGTCTTAACTATTATTAAACATAGGACATTGTGGTATATTAAAAAGAGATGGATTAAAATATAAACAAAGGTAGCAATCAAATAAATTTCATAATAAAGGACAAAACAATAAATTGAAAGAATAAATTATAGAACACGCTTCCCAGCTCTCCAGCTTAGTTCTGCCAACAGCCAGTAACGTATAAATCCACATTCCCTAACACTGTGTGACTGCATACTTAAAAACAGAAGTGGAAACTGTGGGCAATCAGTCATCTTCAGGTAATTGGACTGTCATAATATCAAATTATGCTGAAGAAAGAGCAATGTTGCCTTAAAAGGTACTTAAGGCATTAGAAACCAGGGAGGTGCTACATCAATTGCTCAACTGCTCACCCCTGACCTTGCATGAAATCTGAACCTCATCACGATGAAGGGAAGTCATATAAATCATTAAGATGGATAAATGGCTACTTAGTCTCATTGTAATCATGAAGACTTCATTTTTGCATTAAATCCTCTAATCTCTTTACCTAACTTAAAACTGCGACAAGAAAATAGGCGATAGAGGAAAGTATATACAATTTGTCCACCAGGAGCAGGGAAAATCTCACCAACTTTAACTTGAATTTTCTAGTACCCGCACATCCTTATTTTAAGGTTATCAGCGCAAACCATGCACAATTTATTATACAGCATTTTTATCTAAGAGATCTTAGTGCAGTTCAGCTGGAAATTGAATTAGGAGCCTCACCTTCCAAAGCAAAGGATTATGAAGCAACCCACAAGTGGCTGATTTAGGAATGTGAGGGTGAAAATTCCCACTTGCATATGGCAACGAGATCCCAGTGTTTGTTTTGGCAGCAGAGGAAGCACACACCTCAACTTCCAGGTCAGAGGGATTTGAGGCAGCCGTTCGGCAACTAGCATGGTGGCTGCAACGACCGAGGCCAGGCCCTACACTGGCCTTGGCTCTGCTGCTGCGGGTACTCCAACCCCTCTGGAGGAAATACTGCAACAGACGCACCCCACCACCCGCGTCAACCATCACTTGCTCAGCCAAACCATTCTCCCTACTCATATCAAGCTTCAAGTAAGCAAGCTCAGTGGCAAGATCATATTAAGCAAATTTCATATTCAACTTCATCCACTCAGTACATGGTTTGTGCAAACCTATGATCTCTGCAGTAGGATTTTGAGCATCCCCTTAATCTTAACAACTTCCTATTTTTTTAAAACTCAGCCCTTACTCTTTTTACATGTCTGCTTGCCAGGTGAATGACATAAGTTGGGAATTCATGACTTCCCTACGCACACTTTGATGAACTACTGAAGACATTACTTTGGCAATGCAGTCACAAGAAACTAAATTAGTGTTTTAGTCTTCAGGAGGTAAGAGACTCTTTAAAAAGGAATCTCCTTTGGAGGCAAGATCAATTGCTCATAGCCCGCAACTAAGGAAATAAAGCATTATCTACCTAAAAGCCCCACCACACCACCACATCCACATTTAAACATTAAGTTTTACTCAAAGCCTGCAGCAATATCTGTGTTAGTTATAAAAGCAATACAGCTCAGTGCGTCGAGAGCGGAGCAAATTTAAAGCTGTATATAAAACACATCGAGACATTTTTAAACCTTCAAATGACAAGAGTTAATTTTATTTTCATAGTAATTAACCATAGAGAGAGCATGTTGCCAATGGGTACAGATGCATAAACTAGTACCTTGAGAAATGGCATTGACTGAACTAAGTAGTCGGTGGTTGCAGAGGCCGTTGTTGCAGACCGTGGTTGGTGGTGGTGTGGTGGGTGGGGGGGGATGGGTGGGGGGCGGGTGTGGAGGGGGGGGAGGGGCCAGGAGGTGGGCGGGGGGCAGGAGGTGGTGGGGGTGCGGGAGTCGGAGATGAGTGGCGCCGCCTGAGTTACCCACACTTGTCCCGTGAGGCGAGAGGGCAGAGCTGTCTGTACTGTGGGAGTTGGGAGCCGAGGGGTTCCCATTAGAGCCTGCATAGAAACTGGACCGACGTTCTTTGCTGCTAGAATTTTTGGAGCATTGTAGACATTTAGGTAACCAAGAGTTCCTTCTTACAAATTTCCTATATTCTTTGCGAACCTACAAAAGAGGAGATACAGTAAACTGAGGTATCCAACAAAATAAGCAAACAAACTGAGATAATACCTATAAATAAACAAAACTTAAAGAGAGATTTTGACCTGGCACATTTAATGCCAAATAAAGGAGTTAATAAGCTCAGAGAGAAAAAATCAGAATAAAAGTGAAAAATAACATTAAATTTGGCAAAAACCAGTCATCTGATATAATTTTACTTCACAGCAGTTTATTTACCACCATATGAAATCTACAATACACTCTGATGACTGTCATTTACAAAATACTATTCATTAAAGATTCTGTATGTACATAATGGCAGGTTACCCTCATAATTATTACAAGAGCATTGAAGTATGCTGGAGTCCTAACATCCTTCTTACCTTTTCATTTTGAACACAATGGAAAACAAATATAAACAGTCCCTGTAAGCTATTCAACACAGTAAATATGTAAGCCATTATAATGGATTCTTCATTTAAGTAGAGAAGGCCAAATGTCCAGGTAAGCCCCAAGAGGAACACAAGCACTATAGCTCCTCTCAGCCAAGCCCTAGAAAGACAAAGCAAACATAACCTTCAAAAATTTAAGGCAATAAAATCTTGGGACTAGGCTCTAACTTATAAATATTCACTCCTCTTCAAACAAAATATCAAATACAATCCTAAAAGCACTGCAGTACCCATGTCAGACTACTCAAGTACTACACTCAACCCCCTTCTGAAATAGCACCATTAATAAATACAAATTAGCCAGCATCTAGTAGTTACAATGAGTGTAAAGGACCACAGGATAGAACTTAGTCAAAACCAATGGTAACGGTGCAATAAAATGCCAATCACACAAAAAAGGAAAATTGGTTTAAAATTGGCAAACACTTGGTTTCGCTTATTAGGTCTATATGAATTGCATATTATAATGACTAAAATATGACAACTCTTAGGAGGCAATCTTAAAAACACACTAGCTCTAGTTGGCTTTTATGGAGGGAAAAAATATTGTAAGTGCAACTTCCTTAAATTATACATAAACTTTGACGGTAGCGTAAATGAAAATTGTACACATCACCATTTACATAATATAAAAGCACAGAAAAGTTTTTCAAAAAAGATTCAAAAAATATTTACAATACTAATGATCAATATGCACCAATGAGCTTGCACAAGAAGACAAAGGAAGCATTATTAAAGACTGACAGTAAATCAAAACCGAAACGCTACCAAGAAAGATTTATAAAAAAATGGACATGAGATTTAAGTCCACTATCTGTCATTCATAATTTTCAGGAGGGCAAATAAGGTAAATAGGGGATCACATCTCTGTAATATCACTTGACAGCCTTCTTAACTGTTGAGGAAAATCTTTTCTTCCAATTAGGAAGGTGAAATTATTTTTAAGAGCATCACAATGTGCCTCTTTAAAATCATACCTGGAAGGAATACAGCAGCATACTCCAGGAAAGAAAATGGGATTGATTTTGAGATTGCATTAAGTTAAGACAAGAAACATACTGCATCAACTTCTGAAAATAAAATATTAATTCTAATGCCACTATTCCCAGAATCTCAGCTGTCAATAACCAGTATATAAAATTGCATTGACATAGAATCGTGAGACCAAAAACAGCAATCTGGATCCCCTAAAAAGAAAGATGAGAGACTAAAAGGCAACTAGCACCTACAGGAAAATGAGTTAGACATGCGGTTTGCTTTCCACGGCTAGCTTAAAAAATACTCCTGTCCACCAATTTTGATTACCACACTAATCAGTAAGCAAAATGACTCAAAGTCACATACATTTCTGGCAAAATTTCTAGGCACACAAAGTAGGGCCTACCATTCAGTTGCAAAGAAATTTATATGAACAAATACAAAGCTCCACACACGACAGAGCCAGAGCAAGATCGCTCCAACTACATAAATCACAAGCAACTAAGCACAGCCTCAGTCAAGACTGAGCCATTGATTTCTCAAATGTGAAAATAATTCACTGCTCCGAACATGGTTGAGCCTAATTCATACAGAGGCCATTGTAATCACGAGAAATCATTTCAATCAAGTTCCTAGGTAGAGACTGGAAAAAATGAGGAGACCGATACTATACTAAACGGAACCAGGCATTTTAACAAAATTTGTGCACCTCTACACAACGAGCCATCAAAAGAGTTGTATTGTTAAGTTACCTGCATGATTGATGGAACTGTTAGTGCAAAACACAAATGGGGATAAAATTTCATAAATATATCTACATTTTATCACAGCTAGCACTGTCTTCCTTCATCAAGAACACAATACATTGCACCTAATGTAGGCATAAGTTACTCAAGTTTATAATCATCACAATTTTCTTCTGATGCATTTTTCTTCGGACGATTACTATGTCTTAATTTTCTGTGGAACAGTACTATGTCTTAAATCCACCATGGGTTTTATGAAACCTAGCTCATTACCATTAAAAGAATAACAGCAAGAGAGCGCGGGTAAGAGAGTAACAAAAGAGATTGCTGAAGCCAAATCAGCACTTTTGATTCATCATCAGATTAACACAAAGATACCCACACATAGACAACTATTATGATATTTGGAATACTGAGATATCCACTATGAGTTTTCCAGCCCCCCTCAGTTATTATTACCCTGGGTATTTCAATAACAGCAATACTTGCAAGTTATCATACTAGAGAAAATAAATTGCCCTGGAAGCAGATTGCCTAGAAGCACCCTCCCCCGAGTTCATAGCCGTAATAAATAACAGAAATTCATTCATGAAAAACATAATATCTTAATACTAACAACTGACTCATCCAACTCCTCCAGAAACAGCTCAGCCGCATATTTACTCGTGCAAGATCTCACTCTCCCTTACACTTATGCACATCAATTAGTGCTTCAGCCAGCCATTATTAGACTTTGATGTTTGATTATTATCCTCTCATTCCTTTTCTTTGGGATTTTAAAGCGAACTAAGAATTTAACACCACCAGGATAATAATTTAGCTTAAGGGGATCGATTGTTTAAACCGATCCTAATAAAAATTCACCAGTTATCTATTTCTATAGTTGATGGATCTGCCCTTCTCCATTTCCGTATATAATGTTGACATTAATGAGATACATTTACCGAAAAACTATCGTATTGCTTAATTGCTGAGATGATAATGATTTTTAAATGGCTTTAACCGAGTAATATGATATCACAAACACTTCTGCTATATTATCATTAAAGCGATAAATAAAATTCTGAGAATATTTTGCTTGGAAGGCATTTATATGGTTATTCATGCTTAGACAATAAAGAAATTGACATCTGACAATAGTAAAGGCTACATGGAAAAATAATTATTAACACTACACTTTTAAGTGCTGCCATGGGTATTGTTCATTGTTGAATACACTGGACCTGTCAGGCCAGTCAAAAGATAAGGAATACCACTGTGACATTTTGCCATATATGAGGAAGGCAATTTGTTGAAACAGGGCCGCATTTTAAGTGCCCAGTGAGAGAGAACTCCACCATGACAATACATCAACCCATTAGAGTGCAGCAGTAGGGCCAAACAAAATATTACCCCTATCTGACCTCCTTACCCTATCTCACCATTCTTATCCCCTGCAACGTTTTATCCCTACCCAAAATTTAAGTCCACTTGAAAGGTAGAAAAACATAAAAATACAAATCCAAGAAAAAGTTGCAAAGCAGCCACTCAAATCCCATTAGAGGAGTTCCAGGTATGCTGTCAACAACAGAAACAACAGTGGATAAGGTAAATTCCAAGTACCTCAGGCTTATAGTTTTTTTACTAGCTCCAATCTGAATACTTTTGATCACACCTCGTACATATTAAGCCGTAAGAAAATAATTCATGCACGCTTCAACATAATCAGAAAAAGAATATTTTCTTAAGCTAACTCTAAAACTAATGTGTGGTCAGTAACGGCATTAGAGCACTAATTTTGATTCAACTCGCAAGCTAACCTTGTCACCAGCTACCACAGAAACGCAAAATAGAATGGGTATATTTCTGCTGATAAACAATATTTATGTCAACATACCAGCAGTATAAATTTTTTTTCAAAAAGGTAGTAACTCAGCGATTGAACTTCCTTCATGGGAACCAATAGAAATGAAAATAATTACTCACGAGACGTAGAAATGAAATACATATGAACAATTAAGATTGACCCTTCCCATCATCAATAAAACCTTGAATCATCTTAACATTCCAAAACAGAAACAGGCATGAAATCAATGAATTCAATAGAGATAAGAGTCCCCCAGGCTATTTTTAATAATTTAACAGCTGTTTATAATTTTTATCCATCCATGTCTCATTTGCATTAATAACTCATTTCCACAACAAATATCAAAGTAGTATCTTTGCCAACTAAGTCTTAGAATGGTACTGGTAGCGGAGAGGATTCAAGGCAACATTTTAAGTAAGAAAGTGCATTTTTACATTCACTGAAAAAAATACAAAATATTCTCAGAGAAGAAGACTAATAAGCCCTAAGAATAGAACATTTAGAAACAACACAACCAATCCTTAAAGTAAAAATACTTATAGTTTGCTCAATACACTCACTCATGATCTTCCAAATATTGATCAAGCATAGAGCTACACAAAAAGCATGTCTATTTTCTAAAAGAGCAGAGCTTTATCAACAGTAGCAACCATTTGTTTAAAAGATACAAACTCCAAAGTTACAACACTAAGAAACTAGTATGCTCTACTGTAGCTATAAGAAGATAAAATGATCTTACAAGTGTGACTGTAATTTTTTCTGAAGGACATTTTCTTCTTTCCCACTATGCCATGCAAAGGAAGAAACAGTAATGTTAAAACAATGAACCATCACGAATGAACCCAAGTTAATCTACTGAAAATAAATGAGAATAATATAGAAATGCACTGGAGTAACGTTAAAAAATCCTCAAGGAAATACAGATTTCATTTAATCCAAATCATGCAAGACAAATAAGGTCAAATTAAGTATTTTGCCACAATTTCACAATTATTCAGTCTGTATCTACAATTATTCTATTGTTTATGCCAGATTTTTAAATAATTGAAGACATTCACTAAAATAGAAAATATTTTTCATAAGAATGAAAAATTCCTCCAAGCAGTTACAAGTGAGCTGGAAAATTTACTCGTTATATTAACAGATGAGGTCCACCCCAGCATTGGCAATCTAAAGCAGACATTACATAGAATCATCATTAAAGGAAGATCAGTAAGGATAGTATTCAACATTTTAATATTCCCCAGAGGTCTTTTCATCTTCACTGCCTTTAGATACCTATATTCAGCCAGGAAAAGGTATCATTTTCACTAATAAAAAGTAGAATAATACATGAGTAGTAATATTAAGAATAGAATTATGGTAGATAACACAGTAGAGAGTTCACTATCTGTGGATATGGAGAAGAGGACCCAATCTGATAACTGAAATAGACAAAATCCATACTTCTTCAATTTCCTCATGGCCCTACTCTCAGCTTCAAAACAATGCACTGTTTATTCAGCTAAAGACTTCACTTCCATTTCACCATTTGCTCTTTTGAATACTTCTTTGCTTTTCATTTTATCTGTGCACAGATGTACATTATACGAAAGAGGGAAGAAGTAAGAAGAGGTAAGATCCAATTGGAATGCTATTAAAAAATATTGTGCTTGAATCAATTCCCTTGATAAATTGAGAAAGGATCAATGTCTTTGACAAATCAAAGGACTCAAATGAGTATGTTGGATCAGGAGTCCAGAGGTCAAATTAACACAAATGACACAAATGAAGCATCCATTAGTCGGAAAGTGAGGAGATTTATTTACAAACATATTTACTTTGATGTATTTTACATATAGGTACTATAAATGATTTTCCATATTATTGTGAACTTATTATGTATTAGCAAGCAAAACATAGTGATGATAGTTTCACTAGACTTCAGAAATCATATTACTACAATCCTTTCTGAGATACTCATAAAATCCTCATGATTCAGCATTAAAGGCACATTTAAAAGAATTGGTAATTTAGATCCTTTGGGCAACTCAAAAAACAGCACATTTCATCAATAATTCAGAAATTAATATGTGAGGCTAAACTCTCTTTCTAGATATGTTGGAAAACAAAGGTTATAAAAATAGAGGAAAGACAACCACTATAGAGGGTAAGTAAATAATTTTGTCCTTGAGCTGCCACTTTTGTTTACTCAGAACCAAAATTGCTATTTTATTCACGAAATCGTTAGATGGAAACAAAAAATTAATTTTAGTGAATAAATCAATCTTCTAACCGTAGCCATTCACTCATAAATTGAAAATAAAATACGTAAAAGGTGACGCCCATCGAATGAGCTGTGCTGAGACTTCTTCATCATCCATCTCCCCTCGTTGGCTGTTTTGGGGAGTGGAGTTGGGGTGGAATTGGGGAGGGGAGGATTTTGACTGGGCGAAGGAGCTGTGGATGAAGGAATGACGTCAGAAGTCTCATGAATTCACAAGTCATTTAAGCGAAAGGGTTAAGAACATCAGTTTTTCGTCGGTTATAACTCGAGAACTAGGTGATGGTACGAAAAACAGAAAAATACGGGTCTTTTTATTTTACAAACTCTATCAGATTCGACAATAAAAAAAATTTGCCCCCATTGCATTGCCAGTGGATGGATATTTTGTGGTAATTTATTTTTCTCAGCTGGTAATGCCCCAACCCTTTAGGAATGTTCTTAAATTGTTGTTCCAAAAGTTTCAGATAGCCTTACAAAGGATTCCAATTGGGTTGTGTGTGTGTGTCTGTGGTGGTCCCTGGCGAGGAAATAACTTTCCCGTAAACTACCACAGGAGGGTATTCTGGTGGATAGGCTGTGGTTGGTCCCTGTTGCGGAGTCCCCATTCCCGCAAACCAGCACAGTAAGTGTTTGATTTTTGACAAGTGGTGCAAATATTTTACGGCCATTGGAGAAATTTCTTATCTGGTTAATCTGTTAACATTGACAAAAAGTAATATCCATTTCGAGGGGGGCTGTTTTGTGCAGTACATTCAATGTACTGGATAAAAGCTTTCCTATTTGTGATCCAAAATCGTTCTACACAAATAATTTAGAGATACATTGTGGAACGCTACCAGACAGTCCATTCTTTGTTTCCAATTCTCTGTCAGATATAGTGCAGAGGCTAGTAGAGTAAATTGTGGGCATCAATTGAAAACATAACCATTGATAATTGTATGACATTATGAAAGTATGACAATTGTATGAAACCATTGACATATGTATTCTTCTCACGGGGTCATTTCTGGAGAAAAAAATTAAATTCCTTGGTACTCTAGGGAGAAATAAAAAAGAAATTCCTCACAACTTTCTATCAGATGGAAAGAAAAAGAGTTTTCAATTTTAGCTTTTCAAAAAAGGGACTGGTTCTTACTGCCCCAAAAAAATATACTAGCATTGCGACTATCTACAATCCGTGATGATCATTCGATTGACCAAACATCTGGAAAGCCACAAATGATTCATGATGACAACAAAACCAAAGGGGGGGATCACAACAAAACCACGGCTGATCACCTGTGCATGCTTTCGAGCTACTTGGATATGGTCTCTTGCTGTATTCTTCCGACTGATTAATGTGGCAGGGGTAAATTCTCTAATGTGAAAAGAGACAAGAACCAAATGGAAATTTTTTTTTTAACTACTCAAGCTACAATTTCCGAAAGATCATCTTTCTGTGAGGGCTCTCATTCAGGCTTCCAATGGAAACTTGATTGTTTTTGAAAGACCGCTTGAATATAGAAGAATCACTACCTATAGAGGAACCTCCAAAGAAGAGGGAATTTTGTGAAATGAGCGGTAGAACTAAAAAGATGAACACAAACGTGATATGTATTCAGTCC
This sequence comes from Pyrrhosoma nymphula, assembly GCA_963573305.1. Taxonomy (NCBI): domain Eukaryota; kingdom Metazoa; phylum Arthropoda; class Insecta; order Odonata; family Coenagrionidae; genus Pyrrhosoma; species Pyrrhosoma nymphula. The sequence goes on along the minus strand of OY754332.1, from coordinate 74,969,273 downwards.
ATTTTTCATTTCTGGGGTTCATTAAGAAATGACAATGATGAGAAAAAGTGCTTAGATAAAGACCATGGTATATCAGAATAAAATGCTTGAAAATAGAACGTAATCTATCTCAATTTACCTTTAATGGCAAAGGGTGTATTTTTTACTGTGTGGACTCCGAAATAAGCCATTGCACTGAACGTGATAAACAATATATCAAATCAGTAACAAATTGAGATTTACAATGATATTTAACACCCCATTAAAATGTAATTTTTGCATCATATCTTGAAAATAAAATAAATAATAACATTTTATTTTCACCTAATTTCTGATACAGAGCCTTATGATGACAAGTGGAAGATTCTTTTGTCTGTATACCCTTAGCAGTTTATTTTTGTCGAACATTGGACTATGACATGTTTTACATCTAGTTAAGGTTAACTGCAAGATGACAAAGCCTTATTGATAACTGGATATTAACCAAAAGTTTAAATTTTGTACATTACACCAGTATGTCTACTAGTTCATGTGAGCATTATCGATAGGTGAACATATTAATGTCGGTTATCACACAGAAATATTTAACCAGAGGTTATAAAACTGGGCTGTTATGCAATAAGAACTTATGGATTTTCTTAATTTTTATGTTTGGTGGTTAACAGGGTGGCTACTGAGATCTAATTTTTAAATTCCCTGACTTTTCCCTGACTATTCCCTGATGGATTTACCAATTTCCCTGACCGATCGCCAAAAGGTCACCTATTATTGGAATATTTTATTTCTGCTGAATTAAATTTTCGTCAAAACTCAGAAAATGTTAAAAGCTGAAATCAATACATGAAAAGCTACATGTACATCCTAATGAAAAAAAAATATATTAAATCTTCATAAGTTAAACTCTCATCCAAATTATAGTCGCGTCTTGGTAGTTCTGGGAAGCTGAGAATTAGTGAAAAGGCATCGAAGGGAAAGTCAATGGCCAATTTACTGTCGGACTCCGGCAAATATATCACTAGAGTGCACGAAAAATACAAACCAAAGCCAAGTTGTTGGACTGGATCAAAATCGGATAGCGCGAGTGTCTTTGAGAAGCGAATAACAATTTGATTAGCGTGGTTATAACCCCTTGATTGCAAGAGTATTGCAAATCAATTGCAATGTAAAACTATTTGGATAAACAAACAAAACGTAAGCGCACCTCTGCGAGCGAAGACGGGAGGCAATTGGCAACGGCAGCATCATATTCAGGAATATCATGTTTGAGGTGGTTTTTGACCTGACTAAATTGCTTCGAGAGGGAGCTAAGGGGGTTATTCAACAATTACGTCGAGCGTGAAAGGAGGGGAGGGGAGGAGGGCTCTTCTTACTGTTTCACGAAGGGCGATATGGGAATCAAAGATGATCTTGCGTAAGATTTTTTTAGAATTTTATAAATTTTTAGAACTGTTTTCATGTATTTACTACGAGCTAGTTTGCTCCAGCTGCTACAGCTACCTCTCAAGCTAAGTTTTTAAAAAAAATGCGAGGTAAAATTTTCCGAACAGCATAGCCTCGGATTCCTTGTGATTAGTGTAATACATTGTGATCATGAATTTTGACATTATTAGGCAAATATCGCAAAAGGATATGCAAAAGGCATACATTGTACGTCTGATTCACTACTAAATAACTAAGATTCACAACTGAATGAGCCACGATCAATTGATGGGGCTTATTCCATGAACGTCAGCAATGGACATTAGTTTTAGTTGGTGAAATGTTTTGGTGAAATAAAGGGTGGGAAAGACTGGCCGATAAACGAAATGGTAGAAAAATAACTAAAATTTTCCTATCCGAGTTTCTCCCTGACTGTTACGAGAATTCCCTGACATTTCCCTGAATTTTCCAGAAATTCAAAATTCCCTGACAATTCCACGTTTTCCCGTCGCAATTTTACGCAAGATGATCTTGCGTAAGATTTTTTTAGAATTTTATAAATTTTTAGAACTGTTTTCATGTATTTACTACGAGCTAGTTTGCTCCAGCTGCTACAGCTACCTCTCAAGCTAAGTTTTTAAAAAAAATGCGAGGTAAAATTTTCCGAACAGCATAGCCTCGGATTCCTTGTGATTAGTGTAATACATTGTGATCATGAATTTTGACATTATTAGGCAAATATCGCAAAAGGATATGCAAAAGGCATACATTGTACGTCTGATTCACTACTAAATAACTAAGATTCACAACTGAATGAGCCACGATCAATTGATGGGGCTTATTCCATGAACGTCAGCAATGGACATTAGTTTTAGTTGGTGAAATGTTTTGGTGAAATAAAGGGTGGGAAAGACTGGCCGATAAACGAAATGGTAGAAAAATAACTAAAATTTTCCTATCCGAGTTTCTCCCTGACTGTTACGAGAATTCCCTGACATTTCCCTGAATTTTCCAGAAATTCAAAATTCCCTGACAATTCCACGTTTTCCCGGTTTTCCCTGACAATCGCCACCCTGGGTTAAGTTTTGATTGAGTGTGAATTCTATCAAGAAATTTGTAGAGCTGGGAAATTATATTGTGACTATAATATTTTGAAAGACAAAGAGTCGGCCATGGCAATGAAAAGGCAATGAGAGAAGCATATTTTTACAATTATGATAAAATTCAATTCAGATTGCAGTGTGCAGATTCAATTGTGTTCTTTGAAACATTTATGAAAATATTTATTGATGTGTTAACCATCCACTTTAGACCAAATGAAGTGCAAATAGCAAATAAATTCCATCATAACACTGATGAACAGTGTGCCAGCACAACTTCTCATGTTCCATCGGAAGTTGCAATCTCTCAAGGGTTAACACTTCTCAGTCAAAAACCACATTTATACACATCAGCATAACTAGACATAGGAAATATGTTTTATTATTTCATGAAAAGATGATTCCTGCTTTCACCTGATAGCAATCAAAAGAAATTGTAAATATGTACGTAAATATCCTCTGAAAATGGGGCTACTCACGTATTAAGTTAAATAGTACAACGACAATTAACTTTGAAAAAAGAAATGATAAAATTTAAGTGAACAGATATGGGTACAGGTAGTTGAATGAATTAATGATCGATTCTCTTGATGGGTACTTATTTTTTTTTCTAAAATACAAATTTTAGAGCATGAAAACCAAATTAATTTTTGGCCCAAAAATTACACCATGCTGGACGATACCATCATGGGCTGTCATGTTGCCAAATCAACCCTAAGGAGATGAAATTTCTTTTCAAGTCCATGGAATGAAAAATCAACAAATTCACGCTGGACCAATATCCTATGGCTTTTGATTCCACAAAGAAATCATAAAAATATATTCTATTGAATGCATTTATCATAAAAACATAACAGGAGACAGAACTTCTTATGAAGTTAAGTATCATCTTCACGTCACTACATTGGCTGGTAAGTTCAAAATCTTATAAAATAGGATACAAAATAAAATTATTAATGCATATAGATGTACAGCATAGGATTATTTGTGTACAAAGGGCATGCAACATTTATCTCCATGCTATCACAAAAAACATTTCCATAATTTCAGATGATAAATGACTTCATTCTACACATCTGCAAAGCTTAGAGTTAAGAAACATAAACATACCTGGCACTAGCAAGTCGTGAATGCTCTTTACTTTTTATGGAAACTGATGCATTGGCATGGCGACACATCTTGTAAATTGCCATACTCAAGAAGACTAGATTGGCCTTGAATGAAGACATTGGACATTAGTCAAAGAAGAAAAATTCACAGATTGAAAGCACAGAGAATAAAACTGAAATAGAAGCACACTCACAAGTATCACAGCAATGACAGGACCCACAAAACTGAAGATGAAGAAGTTGTCAGCCCGCAGCCAACAATAACGCTCTGTACCATAACTCAATGGATCCACAACACAGGAGACAATAACAATTATTAAAGGAGCTCCATAAGCAAAAATGTAGTACCAACGCATCCTTGATTTTTCTGTTTCAAATACTTCAATCAGCATCACATACAGCTGAAAGCCTGAAATCATACAAATTACAAGGTGTAAAAATAAGGGTGGTGTAATATGAAGAATCAATAGGTAGACATACAATCATCCAAATTTTTAACTAAGATTATAATTTCCAAAATTTATATATGATCAACAAAATTAATCTTAACTCTCTCTTGCCTTTCACTCTTTCTCATTGCAAAACATATCCTTATTTTTAGTATTTATTTATTTGCTTTCATGCAAATTGCAAGGATGCAAGCCAAAAAGTCCTTCTTTAACAGAGCAAAAGTATTAGTCAAAATAGTGTCAAGTTGCATGATTTTTATAGATACAATGATCTCGTATCAACAACCAAGTGACCTCATTGTCAGTAATTTTAAACTTTAGCCTGATTTATTGAAAATGATGCTAAGCTAATATAAGTAAATTTTGGGCATTACTCTCACAATCAGCTAAAATGAACAAAAAATAAAGTATGCATAGGATTTACTCAACTATCACATAAGGGGTTGCAGAAGACACTTCTCATATTAACAGAAAACTCTAGAATCCACACAATACATTGCAGACCTCAAAAGTCAAAGTCAATTCACCTTTACACCTAGCCATTCACCTCAATACAACAAGTAATAAAGAAAACACACAGTTATTCATTCCATAATTTGGTCACTAATGCAATCGATGAAAAATACAAAATAAAGAGGGTAGTAGCTGAATAACTATCAAAAAGTATGACAAGAGTTACCGTGTGGAGTGGACCCCCACTTTACGATGGGTTCACTTTACGATGGGTTCACTTTACGATGGATTCACTTTACGATGGATTCACTTTACGATCTGCATGCTAGAAATTTCAAAGCACGCTGATTTTGCACACGCCCTTCTAATTTCTCATTGAGAAGATTTTTTGTGCCCATAATGTTATTCATTCAGTATTCTAAGCCTTAATTGTTAACGGACTGCATTTTTTATCATAGCAACATTTACATATCTAATGATACATGTTATTTATTATGAGCTGTTTGCGTGATTAGAGCAAATCAAGCAAATATTGCAGTGATTAGCACTGCCACCAATCAGCGCCATTGAGATAACACAACATTCCTTACATAATCAGTATCACATCTATGATAATTCAGATTAAGGCTTTCATTAGCCATTATAGATTTTTCGCTTACCAACTCGTAAAAATATGAGAACTTCCGCAGATGAGTAACTTCTTGTAAGAGTGCTTTACTTACCACCAAAGTGATAGGATTCCTTAATAGATACAGCTGACGTGAGATAATAAATCACAACAATGAAACAAGCTAAATTATATAGTAACATTTATCGGTGAATGATACAGACAAACTGTTATGGCTTATCTAAATTTGCATAGAAATTCACGCCCCTTATCACTTTGCACCGTGATACTGAGAACATCTGTGTCGCACTGCCATCTAGGTCGCTGACGCACTCAGCTGTAATGTGAATGTCTTCAATGCGAAGTGGTATCTTCAACGAAAGGCGTAGTACGTGCTGTGTTCTTTTACAACCGTATTAACCATTGAATTACTAAACTTTCCAGAAGTAGGTGGTTTATTTTGGGAAGTTACTGTAGCAACCATGCCCTGAAAATGCAGCTCAAGTAGAAAATAACAAATAAAATCAAGCAGGAGATAGTGAAGAACCACGATGAGGGTACTCGAGTTAGCACTTTACGAATTCAGTGTTCTCCTTGCGTGTTTTGCGTTCTCTTTTTTTATGTATGGATGACTCTAAAGGCCGTTTTACACAGCACATTTATTTGCACAATCTTTTGTATGAATACTAGTATCAGGAAATTGTACCGTGTAAAAAGACAAATTGTGCGATAGCATGAATGACTGAACGAAAATTCTAATTCCATTCAGACAAACATACAATGGCGCAAATATGGTGAAGCCTGTGGTGCCTCTGACAGTCACCTATTTTACTGATTGAAAATGAAGTTGTTTATAAAAAGGATCTAACATTTTCCCGGCGAACAATATGAGTAAAATCTCCTCTGGCTCTCCCCTGGTTTAAACTATTCATAATTGCTGACGTTTCGAGAGACGACGAAATTGACTCATTCTCAAGGTAAGAATTAATTAAATCAGCAACTATGAATAGTTTGAACTAGTGGAGAGCCCGAGAAGAGCTTACGTTTATGTTTATGTTTACATCGTCATTTCATCGTATTGTTGGGTGTTCTGGTTTTTCAGTGTAATCGCGATCGCGCGATTCAGTTTTGTGTCCTTTTCCCCAAAATTATGAGCTGGTCACGTCTTCAAGTAGAGTTCTTGATACCCCATGTGAGGGAAATTTGGAGGGATTTGCAGCCAAGTTTTCATCCATAATGACTAAAAAAACGTGTGCCGTTCCGCTGTACCACTTGATGACAACACTTCGTCACACACACAAAAAATAAACCTACGAAATGAGTCCATCAAGAGTGGAGATCCGGTGATAAACGCCAATGACTGGTTGTACTAAAATCCAGAAGAGAGAAAACGAAACTGTGCAAAGGTCGAATATAAAGCTAGAGAGCTTATTTTCCAGTGCCGAGTAGTAAACAGAGGTATAATGAGAGTTGAATAATTTCTATTCCATGTTTTCTTCCCATTACTTGAAAATGCTGTTAAATATTAAGTTGTTGCAATTGGATCGCAGTTAGAGGGCGAGTACGGGGACGAGGTGCAAGAGGAGGCGAGGTGTTGACAATATACAACACCTTATTAAAGTTTAAATATTGGTTAAGTAACATTTTAATCATTTGATTCCAGCATATTTCACACCTATACTGTATTGTGTATCACTGACTGCACTAGCGATGATGTACAGTGTGTCCTCGTTTAACGTTGTTAATTCGTTCCTGAAAAAGTAGACGTTAAGCGAAACAACGTTAAACGATGCAGTATTTTCCATAAGAAACAATGTAAAAATTTAAAATCGGTTCCAAACTCACCAATGGTAAAGGTATCATAGGGTCCAGTCTGGGAGAAATTCTTGTGTGAGAATAGTAGAAAAGTAAGGGGTATTCGATGAATGGGAAAGGAAAGTGAAAGACATGCGCATTTATTAAATGTAAGAAAAAATGGCGTGAGATTCTTAGTTTTGGAGAAAATAAAGTTTGAAAATGACCAAATTCGCATATTTTTTGTGATCTTTTGACGCCATATTGCGAGATTTTTGGAAGTCCCGGTAGAGGGATACGGACTAATTTCACGTCTGAAATATGGCCTTACCCAACGCCCCCAACAACGTTGCGGGTCTGTGGAGTGAAACAGGGGTGCTAAGGTGGGACAGTACGCGGCGTCGAGAAGGCCATTTCTGAACGGAAAAATAGGTTATTTGGCGGATAGTTACGATTTATTTTCACGAATACCCTTTTAAACCAATCCACCCCAATGGTGATTGGTTTGCGTAAAATTATGGTGAGAGGCGAGTTGGTGATGAAAGTTCCGTATGGAGGCAGTGGAATGAAGTACCTCCAAAGATTATAGGGTAGCTCCGAGAGGTTACCCGTCCCTCTTGAGTGTGATCAAGCCGTCAAAAAGCGGGAATAGTTTCAAGTTGAAGGCGAGAAAAGTCATGGGCAGTGGGTATAGAAAATGAAGACACTGCTCGACCGCTGCGCCATCTGGGGGAACTAGGAGGAAAACGTCAGTATTTCCAATATGGCATCCAGAAGTAGATTCACATCACAGGTTTAAGTGAATAGTTTATGAAAGAAAAAGGATTTATGAAGCAAACGAAAGGTTAGTATAAATGCGCATATGTAGCGTAGCAATATAAGTGAAATAGATGGTATAAGGTGATCGGGAAGCAGGTGAAATTAATTTTCTCCCAGACTGGACGCTATGATACAAATACCACGGCGTATTTTAATTACGCGGGCAGTCGAACATGATTTCACTAGTCAGAGATCTTCATATCTTACAAGGAACACTTACGAAGTGTAACGCGCCGATTTGATTCAAACTTGGCAAGTTCATAGATTTAAGTATAAAAATGAATTCTGTGAAATTTTACGTGCCCTTGTGGCCTACGAGCCGAGATATTAGCAATCAAAAATCCTCGAAACGGCAACATTTACCGTCTCTGCGATCCAGCCGCCCGCAGAGAGCGAGCCCCTCCCGGCCGGTGTCGCGATCTCGGCCGCTCGGTGTACGGCGCCGCGGCGGTAAGACGGTCGTCATTAGTCTCTAGGAAGGAGGCTACGCAGAATTGTTCATTGCCTTCTCTCAAGCAATGAAAACATATCTTTTCGCCCCACAGTGAGCAAGGGAAAGGTGCCGATATATATTCTCGATGGCTCTACGAAGGGAAACCGAGATGACCGATGAAAGGAACGACCACTCCACCCTCGTCCTCCCGCTGCCGGGATAACCACGGCGGAGTGAGTGAATAGGGAAATAATCCATTATCCTTTGGTGGGAGGTCGGCAGAGCTCGTGCATCTTAAAAGAATGTACACAGACTGGCGCCTTCCGAGAAGTACGCATCCTCAAACAATTTGTATGTACCGACATAAAATCACCCGAGCCTCTTTCGTGAACGCGGTATCCTATCGAAGAGAAGATACCAGAGCAGACAGAATAGCAAGGAAGAAAATGTGGAATTTGGTGATTTCTGCTTTGCCTTTCGGATTATTCGGACACATTCGCTTACCTTCTACACGCCCGCTGCTTATGACTTTAGGATTGAGCTATAACGCCACAATTTCTGTAAATAATTAGTGTCTCGTAGCTTCAAACATTGTTTAGGCGACAATTATGGCCCAGGTGATAAATCCCCTAAACATGTTGAAGCTGATGAAGAGCTAATTTCCAGATACTCGTCGTTTTTCGGAAACCACTGGGGAAGAAACCGAACTGGAAGAAAAGCTCGAAAATAAGTGTTTGGTCAGTTTTAAATTACAGAATTTTTTTATAGCAGTACCTATATATTTATCTTTGTATCATATCAAAGAATTATCATTTAAGTGTGTTTTAATATTCGTGTTGCAACGATACTGAAATCCTGTGTGGAAGATGAAGAATTCCTCTGTGAGACCGAAGAATATCTCATATTTGACAGTGAAAATGAGAGGAATTAAGAAACTGTTGAGGATAATGAAGAGAACAGTGGTGAATCCGAAAGGGATGATGATGTTTCTCATACTTCCCCATCTTCTTCGACATCGTACGACGTCTCACCGATGAAAAAACCAAGACCAGATCCATCAATGCTCCAGAAAAAATATAGCAGTTGATTTTGGAAGTCAGGAAAGAAGGGAAATCTTTCACTGGAGACAGTTCGGCACAACTTCCGCTTTATCACAAGTTGGACACGACAGCATCGCTACGAAAGGCAGGTAATGGAAGCTGGTATTTTAAAGGAAAAGTACAGGTTAATCCGTGCTGCTCTTCTCTCCCGCTTCAAGACAGCGAAGGAGGGTCGTCCAGTAGTTCATGACAGGGATTTGCGAAGGTGGGCTCTTGAAGAGAATAAAAAACTGGAGCAGGGAGTACCAAACTTTAGAGCAACTCCGGCCTGGCTATGGAAATAGAAAAAAACATCACAATATAGAATCGCGAAAGGTGGAAAAGGTTGTTTCAAAGAAATATTCCACGGAAGTACGTTCCATCACGGAAAAGGGCAAGGAATTTGTCCAGGACGTGAGAAATTTGATTGAAAGAGGTGCATCGCAAGTGCTCAATACTGATCAGAGTGGTTTCAAAAAATAAATTCATTCCGGTCGCACACTGAAATTTCGCGGTGTGAAAATAGTTGTGTTAGTCGTCCAGTGTGTGCATGCAACCACCCATTTTTATACGATCCAGCCGACAATTTCAATCGAAGCTGTGCTTCTCTCCCCTCTCCTCATCTGCTTGCAGGATAAGGATGGAAAATTTCCCAAAAATACAAACATTTTTCAATCCTCCAATATTCACTGTGTTGTATCAACCTCTATGCTGCTGACGAAAAACATTCTCATGCAGGAATATTTCGGAAGTGTTTTTTTACCATAAAAAGATTTCTTTTGGTGAATTCTTGGAGCCCTTACAAAGATCATGCCATGACTGAAGTGATACCGAAAAATAAAATAATTCGTGTGAAGATGATAACTACGGGACTTACACAACCACTAGACGTAATTTTTTCGAATGTGGAAATATTTAGTACACAAAATTTCTGATCGAGTGTTATTAGAACAGTTAAATGTGAACCTTTTCTAAAGAAACAATATTCCTAAATGCAATAGCTCACGTATTCCCAGTTCTCTACTCCAAGGTTCATAAATTTTATAATGTTTGCGAGGTTTAAGGCAGGGTATTTAGGGAAAAAGCCACACAGCCACATTACTCCAGTGCAATATTGCTTCGATGAAAACATATTTGTTAAATACTGTGAAAATAAAGACGATAATGTCTGTGGGGACTCAGTATTTATAAAATCAGCCCATTGTGAGTTTCCCCTATGTTTCAATCTTTTTTTTCAAAATCACCATTTCTGTGTATAAATATATTTTAATGAAAAAAACGAAATAATTATTTTGTGGCATGTTTTGCATCCACCATCCTTTAAATTAAACTCACATGACTTAACAAAAAATTAATGTACTGCTAATTAATGCCGTATTTCGGACTATGTGTCGCAAGTCAAATATATAATAATTACGATTATTCTTCAGGTTTTCGCTATTTTATTATTCTCTGGAGCCATCGCGTTTGGTTGCTTTTTATTTGGCGTTTCGTCTCTCTTCCTGGAGGCGTCGTCAGGTAAAGAGACATGCAAATACCTGACCACGACCTTTACCTGACGCTCCAATGCTTTACGTGGAGACAAAACCGCGCGCCGTCCACCGAGCGGCCGAGATCGCGACACCGGCCGTGAGGGGCTCGCTCTCTGCGGGCGGCTGGATCACATAGACGGTAAATGTTGCCGGTTCGCGGATTTTTGATTGCTAATATCTCGGCTCGTAGGCCACGAGGGCACGTAAAATTTCACAGAATTCATTTTTTCACTTAAATCTATGAACTTGCCAAGTTTGAATCAAATCGGCGCGTTACACTTCGTAAATGTTCCTTGTTAGATGAAACAAACTGAAAAGGCATTTTTAAAACAATAAGCACCACGTTTCCCCCCTATATTTCTGATATTTAGAGCTGTTAGCACCGGCTTCCCTCTGGGTAAATAGAAATTTTTGTCTTTCACTGCGGGAGCGTGCGCATGCGGATGATGTGAAGGGCAAAAATTTCGCTCGCTGCGATCGCGAAGACGTAGAATATCAAATAAAATAGTGAGTGAACTAGGGATACTCGGTGCTGTGTACAAAATGTTTGTTATTTCGTAACAATGTTTTAGGAACAGTATCACCCTCGATGATTTACTGCATCATGGAGGGTATAGAAAACTTCCTCTTACACACTAATTCAACACGAAAAACACGTTTTCGATTCACCTAAAACAGCAGTAAATCAACTTTTTCTTCCACCAGATCTACCTTATGGCTTCATGGGATTTTCAGGTATTTTTTTCCCGTAGATGTTTGCCCCTGGATCTACCATTCGGACATGGTATTATTAACACCATGCGATTCAAGATGGTACATTAACGTTGGTTTGAGTTTTAAATCACCCGATGCATTGCCCCCCAATAACAGAGTAGTAAATAATAAGCAAACATACAGTTATGAAACAAAATAACGCAATAATTATTCGTTCAGGTGAACTTTTGACACACGCTATGAGGGGTTAACGTCAAACTTTTCCGCCGAATGGAAATTACGCATCAGATGCGCCAAATTCCTATTCGTTATTCATTTTTTTTTGGTTACGCAAAATTTGAACAACGTTATCGCGAAGCACTGATGACGTTAAACGATTACGGGTTTTAATTGTTGGACAACGTTATCGCGAAACAATGTTAAACGGGACAACGTTAAACAAGGACACACTGTACTTAAACTGATCCCGCTTCCGGTAATATGCAGGTTCACTTTACGATAGAATTAACATTACGATCGGTCCTATGGAACGGATTACCATCGTAAAGTGGGGATCTACTGTATCTTCGGGTATAAGTCAATGCATATGTTTTCAGCTGAAAATATCGACTAAAAACCTAGACTAGAGTATAAGTCAAAGTGAAAAATCAAGCATTCTTTTCTCTTCAGTAAAAAAATTAATGAATTCAGATACAACCAAAAAAGAATCCAAATGAATAATATAATTTTGACTTGGATTCTTCTTTGGATTTACATAATAGGTATGAAAAATAATCATGGCACATATTTCGAGGACTTCGAGCCATCACGTTTATGTAACCCTTATACTCCCAAGCGGCCGATATATCGGTCATGGCCTTAGTAGCCAAAACTCCCAAGCGGCATATATATCAGCCGCTCATTTCGTAGGATATTGCTCAGTAACAAAAAGTCCTATGCACTTTAAATGCCTTTTGTATGAAAGACAACATATTTGTTCGTCATTTGGTAGTAATTATAAAATATTTACAACATTTTAAGTATTTTTAGTGGCTTTTATTTCAGCACCTTTTGTGAATATTTTACATGCTGCTGCGAAGATTGTACGCTGTTCGATTAACGCGTATAGATCTGAACCCTATATAGTCTCCGTTCAAACTTTTTGGAAAAAGAAACTGGAGATATTATTTTATCGAAAGACATTTTATTTTCTTGTTTATTATGACTAACATTATATCGATATTACTGATCTACTGAATTTTCATTGCATCACGGAAAATGTCGGATGGTGATTATCAAGGTAGATAATCAATCGATTGTAAAACAAGTATCCAAATATCTTTGAGAAAGAAGAGAGTGTAGATACTAGTCTGTAGTTTTTAGAAATAGTTGGAGATCCTTCTTTGGGATGGGGCATATGCAAGAAAATTTTTAGTTTGATGGAAATTGACCTTATGAGAAGGAAAAATTGATAATGTGCAATAAATTAGGTGCTATTAAGTGGCAAGAAGCTTTTATGACATTCATAGGTCTCCCATCATGACAGACAAAAAATGAATTACCAAAAGATTTGAGTCCTCATGATTTCTGAGGGATCAGTTCCAAATAAGAACATTCATAGGTATCCCATCCCATATGTATGACATTCATAGGTATCCCATCATGACAGACAGAAAAGGAATTACCAAAAGATTTGACAGTCCTCATGATCTGAGGGATCAGTTCCGAATAAGAACATAGATTTTGTGAAAATTCGTAAATTTCTCTCAATTGTTGAGTAATGGGATGAGTTATTGAAATTAAGGCTTTGAGCAAAGGTGTTACACTGTTTATTGAAATTTTCATTAATGACATGAGGATTGAACACTGATTTGTTAATGAAGATTATTGAGTGGGGACTGAATATGCTAAACAATATACCATATACGCCTGAATATGCCCCTCATATTTGGCCAAATATTGATAGTCAAAAGGGAAAAGAATGAAAGGAGAAAACCACACAGAAATTCCGTGGCTGATGTCCCAAAATAATGAAGAAAAATTGGTAGTACAAGGGTTAACCCAAAAATAAGGTCTCCATAGCACTAGAGAGGCAAGGAAATTTTTTGGGTGGCAGTTGGCACCACTGCTGTACACTTCCATCCCCCCTCTTTCAAACAAATGATCGCTGAGCTCGCTAGTTAAGTCTTTGATTGGCAGCCGTTTGAAATGGAGCTCCCGATCACCATTCCCACCAAGTTTGGACTTAGCGAAATCATTGATTTCTTAACATAAAAGGTGTTCAACCTATTGAAGTTCATAAACAGTTGACTGCAGGGTATGAGGCAGAGTTTATGGATATGTGCGCAAAGACGTGCGCAAATAGTGCAGAGAGTTTAAAGCTGATTGTACAGGAAGTCATGATGAAGAAATAAGTGGACCAAAGACTGTCAGAGTCAGACAATACAATCGCAAAAGTTGAAGAATTCATGTGGCAAGATCGCAGAATCACCATCCACGAGCTCTCTTGTTTAATTCCTGATGTTTCAAAATCCACTATTCGGAGGATTTTGTCTGAAAATTTGCAATATCGGAAGCTGAGCACCAGGTGAGTCAGGCAAATGCTCACAGAAGACCACAAATGGCAGTGCGTAGAAGCTGCCCACTAGTTTCTTGAGCACTAAGCAGACGAAAGAGAGAATTTTTTAAATTCCATAGTCACCACCGATGAAATGTGAGCTCTCCATTTAGCACCTGAAACCAAACAGCAGTCACTTGAGACTCAACTTCATTCACGTTTATGATGATGATGAGGTGAAAGCAGAGTTCATATGCTATTTCAATGAGTTGGTGGCGAGCTTCTTCAGCACTGCCACAGCGGCTAAAAAATGCACTGAACAAAATATCGATTGTATTGAAAAATAGTGTATTGCTATGCTTCACAACCATGCAAAAAAATTAGAAAATAATTTTTTTCTGTTTTAAAAAAATACGGAGATCTTATTTTGGGGCCAACCTTTGATTTTCGCCAATAAACACATATCAGTAAAAAACTAAACTATTTTGAATAATTAACGAAAAGTTGTTCATTATTTAATAAATATTTCTTCATTTCGATGTTTTTATGGTGCTACAGCAACGCCAACGAGCTATTGCTACTCAGTAAATACCTTATGCAACCCAAAATGCATCGGTGTCCAATATTTTACTGCTCAAACTGAGGTACCCGACAAAAACAGACCAATTTTACTCATATATTCAACATAATTTTAAGAATTTATCATCTCATTATTTTTCCATCATGACGCTGCATCTATACATCTATGACAATGGAGAAAAGTCAATTAATGCAACCCCCGATACAATTGCCTCAAATTTTACACACTTTGACTTTACATACTGCCTATTTTTTGGTCCCTCCAACTACATAAAAGCAAGATTTTACTGTAGTAATCACCACTGTCACTTTCCTCATCCCTGATGTTGGATGAGGCTGTTACATCGCCTTCCTCATCGAGGACATTATCTTCCGAGCCATCCATTGCATTGGCGATCTCACATCTTAAGGACTTCTCACCACGTCTTGAAGTATGGAATCCCAAACTTCCTTCACCCATTTGACAATTATTTTCACATCCAGTTTCATTAAATGTCCTTATTTTGTGATCGAAGCTGAACTAGGAATTATCCACTCAATCCACTTCTTCTGCAGATGATCCATGAATGGCATATTATGGCAGATAATGACAAATATTCGGCCTCAATATGTTTTTCTTCCATCCCAACAAGAATACAAATCTGCTGACCTAGCCGAATGAACTTCGATGTGCTTGCTGCATGTTGAAATGCTTGCCTGACAAAAATGCCTTTATTTATTGACTTGAGTATGAGTTGAAGTTAGGTTTCCAGGGTTCAAAAAATTAACACGATCGTGGCCAATGGCGGGATTATCTTTTTCCAATATTTTTTACCTCCATTTCCTTTAACTTCCTCTAAATGCTATCTACTCTTTGGGGAAAGACTACATACAGCAAATGAATGAACTCTTACCTTCCAGGAACATCCAAGCAAATGCACAGAGGAAGAAGAAGTGCAGGAGACCAGCCACAATTCCACAAACTACTGGTTTATCTGTCTGGCCAATTCCAGCTAAAAATAATACTTCAGCAACCAGCAGGCAAACACAAAGGTTCTTGTGGATTGTAGTTCTGTCAGACTAAAGAAAATAAAGACATTATTAATTTTAGCCCCTTTGAATAAATACCCATACACAGCATATTTTAAAAACATGCCTCAATGATTATTTCCGGGATTTTAAGGTAACTCAGCTAGGGCTACAGGGTAGGATACCCATATCCACAGTAGGTATGTTGCAAGACCTCCCGGGGATAACTGAAACCATACTATGGATTACTGAGAACGATAGGTATTGGCTATTTTTCCATTATTTAAATGCAGTCCGATAACCATGCAAGGGAACTACCAGGGTTCTTACTTGGGGTGTTATTTGAAATATTAGTAGTTTTTTAGTCATAAAATGAGATTTTATTGGATACGTTAAAATTTGACACGAATTAGCTTCACACAAACGTAAACGAGATGTTGACTTTTTTTTGGCTATCCAACATTGTAGAGTAAGGTTTGAATGTTTTGTAAGAGTTGGAAGACTAAGCATACAATGCTTTTTTCAAATCAATACCCTATGGTGGCAAAGTATGGGATATCCCTGTATGTCCTGACTGACCAGTAATCATACCATCTCATCTTCATCTCAAAAAAATGAACCATGGGAGTGGGGACTTGGCCCCTACCCCAGCCCTTGGGTCTCACACCCCCATTCAAAAAATTTTCCCATGGCACAAATATTAGCTTCTTGAAAGCAGTACACTCAATGAACCCACAATGCCCCAGCTCTTTCTAATCAAACTGACTTCAAGTCCAATGATCCAAGGTCCATGCAGTCTGGGACGACTAGGGTTATTGAGAGGACCTGGACCACAACTACCCCCTAAACCACATTTAACTCCTTTTCGTCTGATATCTTTGAAGCAAGAAGGGCTGAGGGCCCCCACACTTTGAGCTGGGTGCTCCACACCAAATCTTCCCTTCCTCAAGGGGAGACGTTATATTTTGTTTTTAGCAAAGATAGGCAAATGAAAAATATTTTGGAAACTAAATATGCATAGTTTAAAATGGATTTCATTAAAATATCAAATTTAGATAAAACATCTCTTTCATACCTTGTCACCAAAACAATGGACATGGCATTGTACACGGACACGGAGAATGTTCAAAGAATGATTTAGTGTATTTTGCAGGCTAGGATGGTGGCTGAGGAGTGTGTGATGAGCCATGCATAAAGGGCTAAAGGACAGGGTTTCACCTCACAGAATGGCACACACTTGACCTCAGTGTCAATCAATCCAGGACATTTTAACTTATAATCTGAGCCAAGGGAACCATGGATAACTGAAACTGTGGATATGGGGACACTGGATACATGGGCTCTACTCTAATTAAGATAAGCATAAGAGAAAGACCCATTAATTATGTTCACAATACTATGTAAAAAGTATCTCTACTTAGAAGGAGATATTCTTACAAGATATACTTGGCTTACTCAAAGAGAATTCCCCCCACCAATGTCTTTTAACTCCAGCCTCAGAACTCCTTATAGTCTACAAGATTTCTACTCTACTCTCAGCTTGATTGTTACCAGTGATGCAGGATTATGGAACTTCCAGACTCAAATGATGGGTTACTCAGGCCAAAATTTGACTTCCCATCAAGATCAATGATGAAATATCAAAATAAGGTAATGAAACATTTCATAGTAAAAAAGTGTATTCTCCAAATTTAACAAATGGTTAAAAATGAGATTTCCATGCTAGAACACAAAATATTAACTATAAATGAGCACTTTTCATTACGTTTACATTCAAAAAGGTTAAAGACCACGAAGTTACAAGGCCACTCAGTTGTTTCAACCATTTCAAACACACAGTATAACATGCATCACGTCACTCTTTCAATGGCATCTCTGATTTGACAATAATTGGAGGAGTCAGTGCAAGAATAAACTCAAGTTTGTGGCATATTGGTGGAAAGCATCGCAAACGATAGGAAAACCTTGAATATGCCTCATATAATTCAAATGAAGCTTTAATATTTTTACAGTTTCCAGAAAGAGAAAACTATGTGCACTACACTTGGCAAAAATTGTTGCATGCATGCAATTCAAAGCTTCATAATCTACACTTACTTTCAATCCTCTAAAGAGTTGAAATGTGATGATGGCCAAAACAAGACAAACACTTGATATGATGCATCCAACATAAGTTATTATTTGCAGAGCTGTTTGATGGGGAGGGTTAAGCAAAGTAGAATGGATGTCCATCAACACAGCAAAGTTAGTGAGGTGGTCACACTGGCAAAGGGTGTGGCTGATGTTAGTTGACTCCACTCTGCATCCTTCTTCTGACCATGTGCTACAAGGGAGAGCCAAAAACAAATTGTAACTAAGTCGGTCACCGAACACAAAACTATCAAAGAAACATCCACACACAAAATAAAAAAGGTTATTAGTACCACATGTTAAGGAAGAAAGCTCAAACTTTACCGAACTCCAAAAATAAAAATAGAAATATAACACATTTAAATATTATTGTTTGAGAAATACCTTACTTAATCATCGGCTACACACTAATATCATAAGACCAGATACAGTCACTTCATAAAGTATAGCGACACACTACACTAGAGGTTTGTGTAGGTCGGCTGTGGAAGCTCGAAATACGTTGGCTATCCTCGGCCATCTCTGGTGACTATGAGAATTCGCAGGTACACTTTCCAATATCCATGAGGCATTACGCCAGGTTAAGTAGGACCGCATTCTGGGAGTGCTCTCGTTCAGAGGTGAGGACAGACTTGCACCTAGAAGTGGCCTTGAGGATTGTATTGACAGTAGGAAAGAAGCTAATAAGAAACAGAGTAAGAGGGGAAATGTGGTGAAAAAGCAATATTGAATGGAGCAAACAAGCGACTGACTATACGAGTGAGTGCACTGGACGGTCAACAAAGAAGAGCCGAGTACACGGGAAAACAACCTCTTGCCTATGTGTGAAGGAGCATGGAGATTGCTATCGGCTAGACTGAGCAAAAGCCATTCACGTATCACATATATTAAGTGAAATGTCTTTCGGAACATATTAGTTGTTGGATGTTGATATAGAGTATCCCAATTTTGGAAAATCAATGTCGAGCATATTTAGAATAAATACAGTATAAATAACAAATATGTGCATTCACTTTTATCAGCATATATGTAGTTCAATTAAATCAAGTTTTGTCATGGTTGACAGGTTCTTTTTACTAATGGGAAAATAAAAACAATATTTTTTGGAAAAATTTATTTCTTTTTTCAATAATATGAGTGCTAATCTTCATTATGAATTACCTCTTGCTACCTCATGGTCATCGATGGCACAAGCTTTTAGCACAATGGACTTATTGATACACACCCAGATGTTTCGTTCTAAGATATGGGAATACGAAAACCTGTTAGAAAACCAATTTTGAGTTAGTAGGTTCAAAAGGTATTACATAAGATCCATCTTTATTCTTGTAAATACTTGCAGCACACCTGTAGAATGCGCATCGCAATTTTTATGGATAAAATCCATGAAAACAATTTTCCCACACATTTTAATTTAATTGAAAGTGGAAGAGGTTGAAATTACATGTAGATGTGAATAACTATGTATTGTGGAAAAGAGTGTTTCTTCAGCATACTAAGCAGTAAATTTTATTCGATATGCAGTATTGAGCTGGGAGTCAGGCGAAACAGGTGCAGTTTTTCGTACACATACTCGTGTATAAGGCGCCCCTTATTTTTTTAACGTTGATTTCCAGGAAATACGCGGGCGTATTACCGTATAAACGCGTGTAAGAGGCGCACCCGTGTAAGAGGCGCACCCCTCTTTTTGTGCGTCGAAGTTGAAGAAAAAATTTTGAGTTTATTTTTTCTTCTATTGCGAGGTTTTGCGGGCCTAACTGCGAACTTTCGGCCATTTTCAAAGCCTTCTGCTTGCGATATTCTCTTATAATTTACGCGGCATTTTTCATAGGCATATATAGACCCCGGAGGTAAGTATTCACTTGGATCTGAGGTTTCCGCGGCGTTTCTCTATATTGGTAACGGCTTTCGGGTGTTCCTCTACAAGACAACGCGGAGGAATGCCCGCGTGCCGCGTGCCCAAACGCCGCGTCACACTTTATGCCACTATTTACAGAGTCCAAATGACTCATGCACAGAGAAAAGACAACTGGTTTTCCCCCGCAGGTAATGCCTGTAGTAGACTCCCTCGCGCGCGTTACGGATAGCACCCCGACTGGGCAACAGCGCACGCCTCTCCCTTTCTCTTCCGTGCATGCTCCTGGCAGTTGAACACGCTTTTTTTCCAAAATAAATGTTAATCAATATTGATTAACCAACGAATTCCTTTAAGATTTTATAAGTGGATTCATGATGATGAACTCGAGAGCTTGAAGAAGGTCTAAACGGCGGTTTTCAGGGATGCGCGGAACGGAAAATAACGGATCCGTGCATTTGCATCTATAACTAAAATATTAATGCATTAAATAATATGAAACTTCGTATAGCTGTTAAAAAGATCTTTGCTACAATATTTGTACAGGAAATTTCGATATCTTGATCCGTGTTGTTATTACGAAGCCGTAAATGCGATGCATCCGTCCCGGTACCCGGGAAAATGCGCTAAAATTCTGTTTTAAGCACACACTGAAATCGATATAAACGGTAAAATGTTTTGTACACCATCAATAAACGCAGAAATATACAAGCTTTAATTTGATGTACTTCATTTTAAAATCGATTGAGCCATCTCTGAGATATTAGTCTTCAAACTCGGGTGATGGAATTTTGCAACGGACAGATTCGTGTAAGAGGCGCACCCTCATTTTCGGCTGCGATTTCTGAGAAAAAAGGTGCGCCTCTTACACGAGTTTATACGGTATATTCGTAAATATGGCACTTAAAATTTAAAATTAATCAGACTAATTATTTACAGGAATTTGGGGGAAAATATGTTTACATGATAAGATTTTAAAAAGTAAAATCTAGACGGAATGCAAAATTTCCGCCTTATTTCTAAAATTCCCAGCCTAAGAAATTTTGGCTTTGCAAAGGAAATGGTGTCCTGTCACGGCTAAGTAATATCGTAATTGTAAATAAAGAAATGTGACAGTGCATACGTTATTCACAAACATGTAGGAAGGGGGTTAAAATGAACAGTGGATTTTATTACGGGGTTCCCCATTGACACCAGAAACTTATTTTTCCGTCTTTATTGCTTTGAAAAACCTTTTCGTCTCAGAATATGAACAGTCAAGGCCAAATTTCTCAATGCGGAAATCCCTCATTATCAAGTCATCCTCGTTCAATGTGGTACAGCGGGGTCTTCCAGATTGAGAGCCACTTTTAAATGTCTCATCCTCGCTGATTGCCCTTTTCACCACCGGTGAAGAAAGTTACGATCCATGGACTCCGAACTCGGCGGGCACTTCGGGCACTGAGTGCCAGTTCTTCACCAAGCCCACCATCAGAGCGCGCTGGGCTGTGCCAGGTCTTGCAAAAAGGAGCTCTCTCCATTTTCGACTTCGTAAGAGAACTGCCAAGTAAGATTACGAGGCCATTGAGTTGCCAATACCCTTGCTTCCTGCAATGAATTCATTTCATTGTTAACATTCTAACCCGAATGAAACCGAGAGCACGGTCGGCATTATGTCCCACTTGACTTAGAATATATATCATACTGTACCCAAAAATTCTCACACACCAGTGATTGCCCAGCATAGCCAACGTATTTCGAGCATCGACAGCCGACATATACGATCTGCTAGCGTAGTGTGTCGCGATATTTTATGAAGTGACTGTACTTCAATAAGAGAGTTAATCTGAGAGGCTGTATCAGTTCACAAAACATGAAGCATAATACACATGATGGGCCGCTCTCTAATGCTAAAGTCCAGTCATAGTAAAAATCATAAACTTTTCCCAAGAATGTGGAAATGTTCCTATTCAACACCAAGTGGTCAAAGTAACTACTGTGTTAAAAAAAGGGGAGAATACCAAGATGTGTCTGGCTATAAAACTCTTCACATATTTCACATTCCGTCAAATACCAGAAAATATAGATAAAATAAGATGATTAAAATTTTTGAAAAACCAAATTTTTTTGAAGGCAATATCGATTTAGAGAAAAACCAAGCCCTGAACAGTCCATGATAAATGTAATTTTAAGTGAGTAGAAATTGCACTTGATCAGGGAATGAAAGTAGATGGTGTATTTATTGACCTGAGAAGGGCCTTTGACACAGCCAACCATCAAATTTTACTCTATAAGCTACAAAAAGATGGAATTAGAGGTGCTGAACGTAGGTAATTTTAAGACTATTTAGGTGAGAGATATCATCAGTATGTACAAAATAATAGCTGCAAAAGCAAAATGAAAAAAAATCAAAACTGGTGTACCTAAAGGATCAGTAGGGAAGAGAACAGACATTGTGCCAGCACATAGACCATGAAATGAGGACGGTCATCAACAAACCCAAGTTTGGGTCGCTAGGTAGTTTAAATAAATTTTTCCATAATTTTTAAACATAGCTTCAATTTATGCCTCGAAGATCCTTTGCATGTGACACTGATTTGCGGTAATGTTGAATCATATTATCTTATTAAATATAAGAGAATCACCATCCACAATCGGACCTTGGGAGGGAATTTGAAGCCATCTATGTATTTATATTATACGTCGAACTTCTTCAATATCCATCAGTACTAATAGATTTTATTTTCTTTATTGCACCAAATGTTGAAGAAGAATTGTTCTCACTTGGGAGTATCTTTAGTGATAACACCAGCATTTTTTCAATAAAAAAATACAATGGACCCTTGTTAACCCAGACTACATGGAGTGAGTGGTTGTCCGGATTATCCAAAGATTTCTTTTAATGGACATTTTATCATCACCAACAGCTATGTATTCATCACTCTCCATGACGTAGGAGGTTCTGCTGAGTAAAATTGAAGAATTAAGCATGACAATCATACAATAAGAATGTATACTATGCAATATTCCTTAAAAAAATAAAGGCAAATGTTAATTTTTTCTAATATTCCCCCCCACCATGTGCAGAAACATTTTTGAGTCCGACCACTTGTCCCTTGAGTTCTCATTACCCGTGCCCCTCCCCCACCACACTTCCGCCCATCCCTCCCCTACAGCTCGGTCAGTGAAAGCCTGGAGAAAGGCCGATTGGAATGTCATTAACTACACACTTTCCCTCCTGGACTGGGACCACCTGCAGAGCGGGTCCCCAGATTATGCCCTGGACGTGTTTTATGACTTTGTGCATGGTGTCACCGTCGACTTTGTCCCTTCTCGAAGGGTATCCAAGAAGAGACCCATATGGCTCTCATTGGAAAAATCCCGCGCACTTCAAAATAAACAGGCAGCATGGACGCTTTGGAATTCTTTTCCCAACCCACACACATACGCCTTCGCCGATTATCATGGAATCTCCTATGCTGCAACCATGATAATAGTGTGAAATCAATTATAGACGACATGATTACTAACCCCAAACGCTTCTGGTCTCTATTTAATTCGAGACGAATATGCATGCACATACCCTCCATCATCAAATCAGATAAGGGCCATTTCTCAGGTGCCGAACGACCTTCGGCAGTTATTTCTCTTCGAAATTCGCTACACCCACCCCAAAAATCAATCTCCCAGCACTCAGGGTGGCAACAAAGTTTTAATTTTGAAATTCCCTGACATTTTCCCTGACATTTCCACGAAATTCCCTCACAAAATGCCTCCATGAAACAGTGTCTAGTGATTTTTTAACGATTTCTTTGTTTTAATGATGGCACGATACATTGTAAAATGCATTGCTATATATGAGATGCAGGTGCTATCAGTGCATTTTGAAAGAAAACAAAAGTCAGTTCTATAACATGGTGTCTACTAATATATGAAAAATAAATTAAAGACTTTTCAAGACAAAACTTTTAAAATTCCAGTCCAAAAAGGCTAATTTTTAATGAATTATTGTGAAGGTCAATAACTCGATTTGCAGTCCTGTCTACTTTTTCACTTGGAATTGGCTCCACACCACCATTGTGATCGTCCAGTACTATGCGATATCTATCCTTTTCTTAAATCTTCTGTGTAAGAAATATTATATAAATATGTCTCAATTTATTAAGTCCAATGTTAGTCACATTGCTTAACAGCATTGAATATCAACTTTAAAAATTTGCCGCTGTTTAAAAAAATTAGGTAGGCTACTAAACTAACTAAACAAGATTCATACAATGGGTTAAAATATATTTGTATTTATTCATAATTTTACAGCAAACTGTCTGTACCGTTTACAAACAATTGACTTACTTCAAAACCATCACTAAGTAATAAAAATGATTCACTGACAAAAAAAACATTTATTAAACATACCAACAAAACCAACCTCTTCCGACCCGGCGCGGAGGCATATGGCATCATCCGCGACGACGTAATATGATGTTTTTACTTTCCATGGGTGGATTTCTGTTCTTTCATGAAGATGTAATGCCTGCGTTATGGCATAATGAAGCAACAGAATTCAATGGCAAATGCCAATAACAAAATGGCAAACGTTAGGCTTTACTGAATGGGTGAGGGTGAAAGATAGCACTGCAATTCCACAGTAAGTTAAATTTATTCAACCCAATGATGATGTGCAGCATAGAAACTTAAGACGTGATGGTTTAAACAATATATACACAAAAATAATATATCTCATGGAATTCAACACAGTTGCACCCTCAGAGGCATGGCAAAACGCAAAATGGAAAATGTCACTATCGTACTATAGTACAATCTATAGATCGCTTGAATCTGTGGTAGCATTGTAATGACTACGGTAAAGGTCATTGTTTCGAAATAATCATTCATGGGCAGGAGGGAAGTATACCATCTTCAGCCTGCAACCGACCGAGCTGATTGGTTATGCGGCGGCATGCAGGAAGTGGTGCCCACGTCTAGTACAATCGAATGACGGAAGTCGCAAACTCACACATACTGACCACAGAGGTTTAAAAGAACACCTCCTTCATACTGACACATGGACAAAAAGGGAAACAGAAGATCTATTTTCGTAATGCTATGTCTGCCGTTCCAATTTTTATTGTGACGATTTGCAAGCAACCATCACTTATCCTTTTCCCAAATTTTTATTATTTTTCAGCGAATTCCCAACTTTTTCCAGATTTTTTCCTGACATTACTAAATTCCCGACTTTTTCCCAGATTCCAGACTTTATCCTGGATTTCTGACTTATACCGACTGGTGGACACCCTGCAATAAATTGTCATTGGGGGGCCTATGCCCGAAAACATTTGAGTTTTTGTCGCATGCCATGAAACTCGTCTGAGCGATCTCGCACCACAAGCCTTCGATATGGAGTTCAATACGCCTGATGCATCTTCGAAGAGGGATGTGCGAGTGAGAGAGGAACCACGAGTGGAAACAGTGAGCGGAGAGACGGGTGTAGCCTCTGACAATGTTGCAAATGACAAACCATGGGGTATTTTTCTCCTCCAACACTGGCCCAATAAGGGTCTCAAAGAAGCAAAGCATATCTTGGCAACATCGTGTTCAAACCACCTTTCTCGGAGGTACTTCCTCTCCCCCACAGCAGCGGAGACTTTCGAATTGTTCCGGGGTTTCCTGAAAGGTACCCACCCCACATATTTCAGGCCTGCCTTTCAGCCAAGATATTTGAAAAGGTAGTCGGAAATGGCCAGGCAGAGCCAAAGGGAGGAAGAAATAACTGGCAATGAGTGCCCTGTCATATATCAGACGGTGACGGACATGAAAAAGTGTATGGAACATGAGCCGAGCCACTTGTAGAGGCGCGACCACTACAAGTTTCCCTAACAAGACATGAAAATCCCTGACAGCCAACCTCTTTCAACTGACATTTCCCTGACTTCCCTGACATGTGGCCACCCTGCAACACTTTTTCCGGTTTGCCCTCACTCACTCTCCATGGTCTCTGTTCAGCCCAATGAGACCGTATCCCTCCTCAAATCTTTACCTCCCAACAAAGCCACCAGAGATGACGGTCTTGGCTCACTCTTTCAACTCCGAACCACGGACACTCTTCATATCAATAAAACTGATGATCTCAGGCCTGACCTCGTGGAAATTTCTCATCATGGACTCTTCATATCCCCCCACGTAAATTGTTCAACCGTTTTTTTGGCAGCTGGTTCTTTTCCTTCAGCCTGGAAAACAGCACGCGTGACCCCCATTTTAAAATCCAGCTCCAAAGAAGATGTACGTAAATATCATCATCGACCATCTTTTATCATTCACCATCCCATACAGTTCACCTCAGCAGCACGGCTTCCTCCCGGGAGGCTCCTGTGCTACTAACCTCACTGTACTGCATCAGCACATCACCGCTGCCTTCGAAGCCTCTTCTAAACTTGACGTTTGCAACATCAACTTTGCGAAAGCTTTTGACTCCGTAAATCACACCCTCTTAATCCACAAATTGGCGAATTGGTAAAACATCCACGGTGCTTTCCTATCTATTCCTAATATTATCCTAATTAATATATTCATTATATTAAGCCACTTGTCATTTGCCTAAAAAGTTGGTTTGACATTAACAATTTCTGAGGATCTTGTAAATTTTCATAAAAGGTGTATTTTCAGCAACTAAATAAATTTTGAATAACTTTTGTGGAGATAGTTTCAGCCCTAACTACAACTCTCAAATATGTACCTAGTAAGTAAGGATTGCATATTATCAGGTTATTGGAATAAAATATTGAGTATTGGCTTTGGGAAAATAAGATTATCGACTCACAACAACTCAAAGTAAACATCAATGATGTCAATTTTAAGTCAATACATTTTTTTGATATCAAGAAATAGGTCTATCTATTATAATATAAAGAAATAGGTCTTCCCTGAAATCCAAAAATTACCACAACAGCTGTAATGCAAAGGTTTTTAGATAAAAATCATAAGCAGATGCATTTCACAGATATATTTAGATGCACAGTGGACCCCTGCTTTACAATTGGTTCATTTTACGATGGATTCACATTACGATCTGCATGCTTGGAATTTCAAAGCGCACTGATTTTGCACTAGCCCTTTAAAATTTCTCATTTCCATGATTTCTTGTGCCCATAATTTGTTTTTCATTCAGTATTCTAAGATTTATTTGTTAACAAACAGCGTTATTAATTATGAGCTGTTCGTGCAATTAGAGCAAATCGAGCAAATGTTGGGGTCATTGGCACTGCCACCAATCAGAGCCATCAAGATAATGCAACCTTTCTAACGTAGTCAGGATCAATTCAAATTAAGGCTTTCATAAGCCATTATAGAGACATCATTTTGTTTACCAACTTTTTAAAATATGAGAACTTCCCCTGAAGAGTAACTTATTGCAAGAGCGCATTACCTACCAACAAAGTCATATGATTCCTTAATGGATACATCTGGAGCGAGATAATACAGTGGAACCTGGTTAGGACATTCCTCCTTAGCCCGTTTTCCTCCTTATCACGTTGATTTATCACGGTCCCGCAATCATAGGGACAAAATACAGGTAAAATTATTTGGTTACCACGTTCTAAATACTGGCACTTCCCTGGTTAGTACGTTCAATAACTTGACGCTGAGCAACCCGATCACCATTTTTCTAGTATTATTTAGTCATGTAAACAACCAAAACTCCCAAGTTAATATACTAAATATTAACCCTTAGTATTTTCATGTTTATCCTTATGCATTCCTATTTTCGTGGCATGACGTAAAACAATACGTGGCCGATTAGCGGGAGTGTAGTTCTTGAGCGGGCAGTCGTTCACATTGCACATTTTGTGATCGTAAGGACAGCTAAAATGGAAAGCAAACAAGTTGTGAAGCAGATTACAACTGCAGAAAAAATTAAAATTCTGGCATAAGTAGACAGAAATCCACGCGTCAAGCAAGTATAATTGGTGCGAAGGTTAAACATTCCTGCATCCACTTTAAACACAATTGTCAGTAATCGCGATTAAATCCAAAGTAGTCATTGCGACAAAAAACAAAAGCGTATTCGTGAAGAGAAACATCCAGAATTAGAATCCATTCTCCTTAAATGGTGCAAACAAGCACGAAGTTCAAACGTGCCGTTTGATGGTTCCATCATCAGAGAAAAGGCGTTGCATTTGGCTGTAAAAATGGGCATTGAAAATTTCCATGCCTCCAATGGTTGGATCGATGGATTCAAAAACAGACATGGATTAGTTTATAGGTGTGTGTGTGGTGAGGCAACCAGTGTTAACCTTGATGTGGTTGAAACTTGGAAGAAAACGACCCTGCCCAAGCTGCTTGACGAGTACAGCCCCGATGATATTTACAATGCCGATGAGACAGGTTTATTTTTTAACTTATTACCAGATCAAACGTACGCATTTAAAGGGAAAAAAAGTCATGGAGGAAAATTAAGCAAGTAGAGACTAACAGTTCTGTTGTGCTGCAACGAGAGTGGAACTGACAAGCTGATGCCGCTTGTGATAGGGAAATCAAAACACCCAAGGTGTTTCAAGAACATTAAAACCTTTCCCTGTCAATACACAGTCAACCCTGCAGCATGGATGACAGCATCAATTTTTGAAACCTTTCTGCGTAGGTTAGATGCCAAACTGAGAGGAAATAACAGAAAAATTTTACTTTTTGTCGACCACTGAGCTGCTCATCCCGTCGATACAAGCTACCTTAGATACATCCTGGTTGAATTCTTCCCAGCAAACACAACGAGTCACCTTCAGCCCCTTGACCAAGGCATCATCCGATGTTTTAAGCACAAATATAGAAGGCTGCTGGTACAAAAGAGGCTGGCCACCTTACAAACAGCTGAGCAGAAGATAGATGTTATGCATGCGATGCACTTTGTCAAATACGCAAGGGATTCCGTGAATGGCAAAAACATCGCCAGTAGCTTTAAGGCAGCAGGATTTAGAAATTTGGAACCTGGCATCACGGATGACACAACACAAGAGGCAGAACCGACTCATTTTCCTCAAGAGGAGTGGCGTCAGATTGCTGGAGAGGTGAATTTTGACGAGTACTGCAAGTGCGACGATGATCTTGATGTTTGCCAGACCATGTCAATTGATGAGATTTACGAGCAGGAGTTTGGAAACAGATGATGAAGATGATGCCGAGCAAGGAACTGAGTCTGATTCATCTCCTACGTCTCCAACTGTGACCAAAACACTCGAGGCTATGGAGTACGTGCGCCGTTATTTGATGAGTGTTGTGGGAGCAGACGACGCTTTGACTCTCCATGCAAAGCTTGATGCGAGAATATTAGAGCTCTGTGCAAAAAATAAAAAGCATAGTACCTTGGGCAAATTTTTTAAGTGAATATAAACCAATGAATTATAAAAAACTGTACGCAGTAAAACATGTCAATTTAACTGTTATAAATCGATATATCGATCGATCTAATGGTATTATGCCAAGAATGAATGTTGCAGAAATTTAGGTAAATACAATCATGATACAATGTTTCACAATTTTTTGATCAATTTTAGAAACTTAAACATAAATTAACATTATATTTTGGGCTATTTGACCTTAGAAAGGCTATATAACTTGGCAAAACATCTCTTTCTATTGATGATTCAAGGCGAAGCGATGTAGTTTTCATATATTTATATTTCTGGGAAAGCTATATAACCTATTTATCATTCAGTTTGCATTCGCTTGGCAAATTAGTGCTTATTTTGTTACTTTTATGCTTGAAAATAATTAAGGAAGGTGTGAATATGAGAACTTACGCAAGAAATGGTAATTATTTAGTCTTCTCCTCCAATTGGAATTTCCTGAATTACAATATTTATAATGAATAAATACACTTGGTAATCTTCCACAGATTTATTTATTTGACACGACGCGTTTCACCACACTGTGGCATAATCATGTGGAAGATTACCAAGTGTCTTTATTCATTATGAATATCGAGAACTTCCACCATATCCAGCCTGAAACAGTAGAATTTATACAATATTTACTTTCCTGGTTAGCATGATTTCCTGGTTTGCACGTTCATTTCCTGTGTCCCCTTCAAAAACGTCCTAACCAGGTTCCACTGTATATGAAACGATCATCGAGACGAAACATCAATGAAACGAGCTAAACTATATCGTAACATTTCTCAGTGAATGATAGTGACAAAGTTGGCTTGTCTAAATTTGCTTCGAAATTCATGCCCATAGTGACTTTGCACCGTGATACCGAGAACATCTGCGTTGCACTGCCATCTAGGTTGCTGATGCCCTCAACTGTTATGTGAATATCAGTCTTCCACGTGAAGTGGTATTGTCGACGAAGGGCATAGTTCACACTGTGAACAGCCTCTTTTCCAACCGCATCAACGATTCCAAAACAAAACTTGCCAGAAGTAGGTGCCCCCTAAAGTGCAACTCAAGCAGAAATTAACAAATTAAATCACGTAGGAGACAGTGAAGAAACACGATGAGGGTGCTTGAGTTAGCACTTAATGCCCTTAGTGTTCTTCTTGTGTGTTTCGCGTTCTCTTTCTCAATGTGTGGATGATTTTAAGAAGGTTGTGGGTCCCTAAAGCATACATCCAACCCCCCAATGACTCACCCAGCCAGGAAGAGTCAGGTCAGCTGTTCCGAGAAAAAGGCTTCGAGTGAAGGGCCTCTGCTGCTATCTCTTTTGTAATTCGACTATTCAATCTCCAAGAGATGACCTTGACTGGGAGAACGATATCAATGCTGCTGGTTTGTCATAAGGAGAAGGAAGATCTTTGGAAGTGGATGGCAGGCATGCCCCAACAGCGATGCACACGTAAATTGTTATTACTGATTGATCCATCTGTCATCTATGCATTACTATAAGCTACTTCTCACTCATACTTGGCCTATTTCTGTCATAACCCATTGCCTAATTTTGTGTACATAACTTTAGTAAGCTCGCAACGTCACTTTCCACAGATGCGTTTCAACAGGTATCGCTAAGGTAATTGCAATGTAGAGATGATACCATGAGACCAAAAGAAAGTTGCCAACATGGAGTAGTAAGCAGAGGTATAGTAAGAGTTGAATAATTTCTATTCCACATTTTCTTCCCATTGCTTGTAAATGCGTTTAAATATCAAGTTGCTGAGATTTCTTGGAGTTAGACGGCGAGTATGGAGGCGATGTGCATCTTGCGTATTCATGCAATGATATTTAATGTGTTGACAATTTACAACATCTTATTAAAGTTTCAATATTGGATAAATAACATTTTATATCATTTCATTCCAGCATATTTCGTACGTATACTGTATTGTGTATCACTGAATGCACTGGCGATGATGTAGTTAAACCGATCTGTTGTCCAGTAATATACTGATTCACTTTACAATGGAATTCACATTACGATTGGTCCTAAGGAATGGATTACCATCGTAAAGAGGGGGGTTTATTAGTTAGCCAGTAACAATTATGGAAAACTAAATATGATGAGATGTGAAACAATGAATTTAGAATGGCCAAGTGAAATTTCAATTTCCATACTGAGAAATGCATTTTTTGACTCTCACCAGATTTGTTTGGATTCGGCCAATTGTGTGTGTGGGGTCAAAATTCGAATTGTAGGAAAGGTCTTTATGTTTTTAAAACAATGTGGATTTTTGGACTTTCCTAAATAATAGGGCTTCAGTCTCTAATTGCCATCTGCATTAGCTCCTAATAAAACAGTAATGCGAGCTTTGCTGTGCTTGCCCCCATGGCAAGGGCCCCCTTTGAAGTCTAGGGTCTTGTGTGGCATCATATAAAAAAAAGACGTTTCAGCCACATTAAAAATGTCTAAAAGCGCATAGCCATCAACATGACTAAGCAAAGTCGTGCACTTCCAATGAGAAACAGTTTCAGGATCAACACCTTGAGATTCACCACAAATGGTTTTATAGACAATATTATATCGATTTTTGAAACTGTCTATCCAGCCATTTGATGCTTTGAAGTCATCAATGCCTAGTCTTACTGCTGTTTGTAGTGCCTTTTCTTAAAACAAAACTCCACTAATCGGTATACCTGTAGCTTTGGAAGACTGAAACTATATCCTCAATATTTCTTCAAGTTCATCATACTTGGAGTATTTAATGTATTTACACCTTTTACCCTCAATGCATTCCTTAGCACTTTTCTCCATACTATTATGGGTTAAAACAATTGTGTTCAATGAAGAAATTGGTATATCAAGTTCTATGGCCAGGGACACGTGAGTGCCCATATAATAGTCAACTCTGTAAAACGCTGATTTTTTTCTTCCAATGATAACTATTTTCTCACACGCTTGTTTGCCATTTTAAAACATGTTTCCTCACAAATGCCGTAAGTAATTGCACACTAAATAAAACAAAAGGTGGAGTAACTAAAAATGCAAGAAAAATGGCATTAGTTCGTGAGTTACGAGAAATAAGAAAAAGATCACTGTGAAATATGGTAACAAGAGTTAACAGTAATTTTAACCTTTTCGCCACAATGACGGTAGTAGTTGACCAAACAACATCAAATTAAATATTTTTATGGCATCTGCTAAATTTTAAAAGTAGGTACTGTTTAAAAAGCTTGTAAGGCTCCTTAGTACCATTTTACGTTCCATTCCATAATTCAGATCTCAAGCATTACAATATTCGGCAAAAATACTTTTCAGCAATGCTATCGATGCACTGTGCTACCATCAAACGAATGATTATGTTTTTTTTGGAAAATCAAATAAATCAGCATTCATATATGTATCATGTTTAAGCATGTATTTTACCCATATTGAACATTAATCACATTCACTGGGTCACCAGTTGATTTGCGTTAAGTGTGCCAGCTGCCATCATTCTAGTCTTCAAGTGTCGTAAATGGTGGGATTTGAAAGTGTAAATAGCGTGATTGTCAGGTCTACAATACTTACTTACTTTAGGCTTACTTTAAGTGAATTGACATAAGGTTTCAATTATCACCTTAAAGTAACTTCTCACTTAAGGTGGACTTTAAGGCGCTAGTATAGACCCGGCAGATGGGAATGCATTGGAAGGATTCAAACATTTTTGGGACTGGAAGAAAATGTTGTTAATCACGGGAAAACTAAAATTCCGGGAATTGGATTATGAAATATCTCTAGTCAACCATTGGATGCTATGAAGTATGGTCATTCCCAATCTTGTGACAGTGTGTGATGATTTTTCTCTAAGAATATCACTCATTCTCTAAGAATATCACTAATATGAAGCTCTGCCACTTAGAGACCATTAGGTAATGCTGATTGTTCCAATTCTTTGAGTTACTTTTACATATTTTTACCTTTTTTTTGGATCAGTACCCACACTTGCATTTTTGTCACTGCAATATGATTTTTAACGATAGTATTGAATTCTAAGAGCAAAAATCAAAGCTGATTAGTCAAACTAACCTAAGTTCCTACACAGCAATCAGCTTCTGCAAAAAGTTTCAGTTAATCCTCAAGGAAAAGCTTTTCTATTTGCCAGCTTGTGGAGCATAATCCACTCAGAGCATTTGATGAGGAAAACTAACTTCACAAAAATAAATGAAAGAACTGCGGTACTGCTCTATTCTTAGCCCTTTTCAAGTCAGATTATTACGTTATTCTAAAAAAATTATAATGCTAAACAATTAGGGATAAAATGCACTGATAAATATCTCAGCTGGGTAAAGAAAGAAA
This sequence comes from Pyrrhosoma nymphula, assembly GCA_963573305.1. NCBI lineage: Eukaryota > Metazoa > Arthropoda > Insecta > Odonata > Coenagrionidae > Pyrrhosoma > Pyrrhosoma nymphula. Next base: position 74,935,998 of record OY754332.1, on the reverse strand, counting down.
TTCATGCTATCTTCAAATCACATTGCAATTTTATTTTAAATTAAAGGATTTTTTATGCCTCTTGATCATATTTTCATATGACTCTCAATTTTCTCCCACTTAAGAAAATCCATTTCATTAAATACTTCCTGATTCGATGTATTCAAATCCACTATTTACCACTACCACCGCAACAAAGCAGACAGGTGTTACAAGGAGAATGAGTTCAAATATCTGCCACTACTGGCACTGGGCATGATGCTGTAATTTACAAATTTATAAAAAACCTATTTGAATTACTGTCACTGAGTGCTAAGTTTCTCAATGCCGGCAAATAAAAAAATGTCTTCTTTAAATGCATGCATAATAGGAGAAGTAATCAAAACTAGTATGGGTACTAAAATATTGTTCCAATATGAAATATTTTCAACATTTAAAATCAGCCAACATTTATGTCACTGGCTCATGTACATGGTTATGATTTATAAAGTCTTACCTAGTAGCGTAATCCCAATAGACACATGCTGGATCACTGACATTTTCTGTCCGAATATGACGTAGAGAAAGCCTTACTGGTGATGACAGTTGAATGTGCCGACCCTTTCCGAGAGACGCTGAGATCACTTTGCTATTTAGCACCCGTGTGGCTTTCCGAACCATGTTCATACCATCCCGCCAGCTTGGGCTCACTGGCTGTGGCCTCAACACTTCCTCCAAGCGATCAAAGGCGATGAAAACGAGCCGAACGAGGCCACCTTCACCATTCTCAAGTAGGGCAGCCCTAGGGAGCTGGACCCAGTCACAGCTGGCATTCCACTGCTCCCAGGCGAGTGGAGATGGGAATTCCTCCACTCCGACATTCCGAGTCTCCAGCACCCGCACGGACAACACTGTAACATGGCACATTAAAAAAATTAGGAGTAGAAATGCAAGGCACAAGTATGACGAATACAAAGCTAAAATATTTTCAGGAGAAATACAAATTTCTCATAACAATTACACTCATCCACCACTCTTTAAGTTCGGAAGATTAATTTGGTTCAGTCATAAAAAAGGCCAATAAATCATCATTTCATGAGGAATGGAACCTTCCACAAGTAAGCAAAGTAGGATAACTTCAGAAAATGAGAAATTTACTAGTCCATAACCAACTGACCACACATGAGTCACAAAAGATGTGACCCCCTAGAACAACACAATTTTCTTGTGCCATTTTCAGTTCATAAATTCATTTAGGTACTGTCATTAGATACTATTAGAATAAAAATGCTATATTTTTATTGATTTGAAAATGCACATATGATTGAAGAATATTTTTACTTGGACTTAGGAAATAATTAGGAAATATCAGGTACATTGTGACAATGTGAACCTCTTAAGCATTTTTTCACCATACACAAGAGTCCATTCCTTCACTGGCTATTATCACACAATGATCTCTGTTGATGCATAAGCTCCAAACAGTGTTTTTCTGGACTTAGCATTTTAAAAAGTATTTATTTCCTGTTCAGTTACCTAAGTGGCACATCATGTACTTGTCTCTAGCATCTTATAAATATCATTTCCGTCTGGGTATGTATGTACCTCCTGGGTGGCTGTCGGTTTCTCTCAGAGCGTGACTTTTTTGCTAAGTGCATTGTACACTACCCAACAATTCCTTCCCAATCCAGAAAATGGCAGAATATTAGACCTCACTACAGTTTATGCTATAGTTAAATCTGAAAAAAATCGGATAATTTCTGTGAATCTCCCAAGAGCCTTCATCACATATATAATCACTACCCCACTTCCTGAGTCATGATGAATATAGTTTCTTCCCTTGGCTACAAAAACACGAAGAATACATATTGTGACTAGATGCAGTCTTATTGCATAAAACAACATATTTCATAATATTTTCATTTTTATTCACACTATACTGTGCCTGTTGGAGTCAGACCCGCACTATCTTTGAAAACATTACTATGCCCATTTCTAGCAGCTGCAGGGTGTCCAGTGAATCTCAATTTCTTTTTTCCCTGAGTTTTCCAGGCAAATGTTTTGCATTTTCCAGGGTCTTGCTGCACTTTGTTTCTAACATATTTTTAATGAATTTCTAATAAAATTGGCATAATTTTGCCAACATGAAAAAACGAGAAATTTCGGTCCCTACTTTGAGCTAAAAACTTAAAGAGTATACTAGGAATGTGGAGTGTTACGGGTTTTATTTCAACCAACAAATAAACAAAAACGGTTAACTGACAACAAAATTCTGAGTCAGGTGCAATTTGAACACAATAAAGTAGATTCAGACTAGTTTGATAAGGAACATGTAAATAGACTGGAAACTGGTGTGACATTTTTCAATGAGTGCATTTCAGATTCAATTTCAGTAACAAATTTCTTGGCTTTTCAAGAAATAAAGTTATTTTGGTTTGCAGCTCTTGAACCTTTTGCAGTATGTACCTCTTTCTTATTCTTTTTATCTCGAGGCCTTGGTACCTTTCCTCTTCTCCCAAAAGGCTTCGCTGTACTTTACATGAACATTTCGGAAACTGTGACTTAATTGCTTTGTAATACGTATGGATCTAACGCCCAAAAGCATTCAATTATGTAAAACAAAATTGTATTTGTTGGACAATTCACGAATTTTAATTAGGTTGGATTGACCCTGAACAGCGGCCCTGTCGACTACGAACCCGAGGGCCGTGATTTCCATACGCAGTGACCACAAAATGTATTTCCGCTCCTTCAAAAACTATTCTGCAAACATTGAAACGAGGAGGGTGGAGATTATTTGGAAAGGATTATCAATTACATATATAACAATACCCAATTATCCATTTAGGTTGCCGGCCGAATGGTTTTCGTATAATGCGGGAAATGCCACTGCGCATGCTCAGACGTTTAGATTTCTCGTAATTTGGCCACACCAAGAATTCCATTCGTACGGCTCTTTGAACAGAATCTTGATTTCCACGTGAAATTCTGTTTCCGGTGACAGATTTCGGCATCAATTCCGATTCCATTCGTAGCGGCCATTTTACATGGGAATTATTCCGTGTGGAATTTGCCTTGTTATGTAATCGGCCCCCTAGACTGCGCATAGGGAGAGTGGGGTGGGATGACGAAACACAAGCTGAGAGCGGGCGCACAGCTATGAAAGGAGTATTAAATGAACAGGGAGCGCAAGGCTACGCTGAGCCGAGTATAATGCAAGCAAAGACGCAGGTCAAACCTCTCTCTCTGCCTTAATGGAAATCGGCTGCCATGCATTTTCCAGGGTTTTTCGGAAAAATACAAAAATTCCCTGAGTTTTCCAGAACAAAATATTTCCCTAAGTTTTCCCGGTTTTCAAGGTTTTCCAGGTCGCCGGACACCCTGAGTTGATTAACTGTCCATTTGCTCAGCTTTCCCATGATTACCATTTTGAAATACAGTTTTCATTTGTATAACTGACAATACATCTCTTCAGTCCTTAAAAAAAAATGTGTAGCTGATGTATTCAAACATAAATACACACATGACGTAATGTTACCTCTCCTCTCCTTACAGCCAATTGACAACCGCTGTAGTATTTCATGGCTACATAACTTGACTGCACTTTTTTTTAGCTTACACAATTGATTGCCTTTTCTACCAACATTATGTCATAACTAATGGCTTTATGAATACCAAGCATAGTTTGCCAATTAAGTTGGGACCAACAAAATAAAAAAGCATGAATGCTCATTGTTGAAACCTTGTAACCTAATATATCCAACTGCCATTTTAGTAAAACTGATTTTATCCAGGGAGGAATGCACCTCAAAAGTCTAATTATGTAAATTTATTAACCCTTTCGAGCCAGTGAAATTTTCACATAAATATCTTTAATATCTTGAGCTTCATGGGAGACTTAGGTCATCTCTGTACGGAGGCATTTCAAAGGGAATAACCTCTTCGACGTACTGACCCCACCCTCCTGTCTCTTCCCTCGGCAACTGGTCTCAACCCTCCGACTCATTAGCAGACTCTCTCACAGCATGGGGTTGCAGTCATTTTTTTGCATGCCCAGTGGTTTTTTAAAACAATGATTTACTGCAAACGTGAGAGAATTGATGTCTGAAATGAATTCTTCATGTCAACTTGGTCGTTTTAAAATTTTAAATGAATTTCCAGCTGTTATATTAACGATTTTAGGATATTAATTAGAAAGTAACGATTAAAAGAAAGCAGAAGAAAACTCCGTTAATATAAGAGCTAGAATATTGTTTAAATTTGAAAACACAAGGAGTTCATTTCAATGATTAATATTTTTGGATAGCCAACGAATACTTATTTAGAAAATCCACTGCACACACAATTAGTGACGGTGGGCACATGGAGAATTGCCGCTAAAGGGCTCGATGGTTGAGAGAAGTTGCCGAGGGAAGGGTCTTGCCACCCACCAAGTAGGGACTCGAAGGGTCGAATGAACACCCTTCACAAATGCTTCAGCGGCGGTCACTTCCTCACCCTCCATGAAATCTATAGGTGATGTCCGTTCTTTTGTGTATAGAACTCCCCGACATCGATGGTAGATGTCTGGTCTTTTGCATTAAGAAAACCCCGACTACTATAGATGACGTTCGGCGCGAAAGAGTTAAGAACAATAATGGATAAAAAGTCATGGAACTCTAGCCTCTCAGGTGTAAATTTAATGGAGAGAGGAGATGAAGCACTAGGTGATGGGTCAAGGATCCAGTCACGATTCTGGAATTATTTTCAGAGAACTACAGCATCAACAGGTGATAGGTTAAAAAGACAATAATCTTTTGGAGCATAAATTTGTTTGAACTCTCAAGTTTCCTCCCCCTATGGCATATTCCTCCCTGCTTCGTATGGTTTGACATATCAAGACAGCATAATCTTAAAAAAAAGAATTGACCTTAATATTCCCATTCAGAGACTTTACCTGTTCATCAGCAGTGACAAATTTAACTCACTACGATATCCAAATTGTGAGCTTCACACACACAAAATGCCATTATAGAAATCCAGTGGACAACTGGCCTTCAACTGATGACAGCACAAAAATGCATCCACAGAAATGGAAGTCCTAATCTTCCAGTTACCAAACCTTCAGTTTCCAGCAAATATTTAGGTGATTTGAGCAGCTTTCAAGTTGTAGGACATGAACATTTTACATTAACACTTTGTATGCTGATGCGTAATATTATGTAGCATAAGGACTTTAGGGAGTGTGGTGGCCAAGTGGGTAGAGCACTTGGCTACTGATCGAAGGTTCACGGGTTCAAATCCAAGTGAAGCCTTTGGACGCCCCCGAGCAAAAAAATCCTCGGAGTGCAAGGTGGCCCAGGGTAAGGAACTGGCCCCCCTACCCTGAATGTGTAAAATTCACACCCCTGTGGCTTAGTCTGGGGTGAGCTCTACCCTCAGCTATCCAAACCAACCTTCGGGTTGAATCACTGAGTGAGTGATAAGGACTTTGAGAAAATGCAGCATCAATAATATTACGTCACATGAAGTTCTATGCTTCTTTCTTTAAAACGTATAATTATGGCTGCCACAAAATTTTATAATTAGCCAAAAATATGAAAAAACAAAGCTAAACATGCCACCTTTTGAAAAATGTATTACTTTCTTTCCTAGCAAATATGATTTTTATTTTGTCACCCCGGGAAAATTATGTAAAATAGTGAAAAACAGCCAGCACACAGGGGTTGTCCAGCACAGCACGCTGCAGCATGTTAAGTTTTAAAGATTATAATCACAATACAAACGTCACCGAGCACTTACAAATATTCTTCACTGACTGGACCACTTCCTTTTCACGAACCACAGTGTCTGCCAGCAGAAAGGCATTCTCTTCAAGACCTTTAAGGAGTGAAGTTGCCACTCGCATCTGCTCCTCATAGGCAAGGTCTCTCCAAGATGCCCTTTGTGAGCTATCAAGGAGGTTGCTACCAGTCCTCACCACTCCATGAAGAAGTTCAGTAACTATAGCTTCACGCTGCCTAGGATCAGGGAATGTTCTGATGTCTAAGCTCATTTTCTGGGCCATTTTCCTCACAATCTTTGTAGTGGTCATCATGTCTCCACCATAAAGGATTTTACTCGCAGTCACTTGTGCAAGATCATTTGCAATGCCCATTATTGAGTCTCCTTCCTCCACTCTCGACTCGAGGCTAGTGAGCCACACTGAGCGACATTCACCGAGGTCAGGACCATTGGGAGAGCGCTGGCCACCACCCAAACACTGCCACCTCACCACACCAATTGCACCACCAGGGCATGGCTGGACTGCCATTTCACCAGCAGCTGTCCAGTTCCAGTACAAATCACGTGCTGTAGTGGGGCTGCATGACTGAGATGATTCCCCTTCCCGGAGCCATGGCACACTCGGGGAAGGGGCGCTCGGCTCCGGGTAAATGGTGCCAGGGGCTGTAATGGAAGAGCACATGCAAGGTTGAGTTCACAAATTGTTGTCCAGAGCACTGGTGTAACAGCGCAAGAAAAATCTGAATGATCTGCAAAGAAGTAGCTAAATTTCATGGTACAGTCAGAAAAGTAGATTAAACAGTGCTTAGCTGAAAAAATTAAAATTATGTATAAGATAAGTGGCCATATTCATAGATTCCTTACTAATAGCACACTATCTGTCAACCAATGAAATAGTATTCATAGAGCTACTAAGCTTAGCAGTGCCAAATGTGCTGCTATTTCAGGAGCTGGTTCTTAAACACTATCCTGCCTTGTTTAAGGCCTGGTTACACGATACATCAACATGCACAATTTTATGTGTGTTTGCGTGAACAAATGGATGAATCCGTGGCTAAACAGTGCATGAAACCACACGTGTTTGCACAATTTTCTGAGTACGCATTAGCGATTGTTGATTTTTTACTCTTTACTAAGTGCAACATCCAAACCATTCAAAAATGCAAATAGTTAGAGGCCACTATGAAGCTGACAATACTTTCTCGAATTCTGCTTCCAATTTTCTTCGGTATTCATCTCAAATTCCGCATTTGTTTTCCAGAGTGGTAGTTCTTCAGACGAAAGATACTCGAATGGACTTGCAAAGTCCCTTTTCATAAGTTTCTGGCTTATTATTCAATGGTAATTATTGAGGCCATGGTGAGGTACATTTTTTACCTCTAGGATCTCATAATTGAAGTAGAATGAATAAATTGGATCAAAAGCTTATTTAAATCTTAGCTGCACATGTTATGAGAGGTATTACCCAATGAGAAAAGTGTGATAAACACTTTTTATAGAGGACTGATAAAAACACCAGTGAATATGTATTAATTTGATTTATGAATAACCTCAACTAGTAACTTATGAATAGCTACTAACATGATGGATTGTAAAAACATCAATAAGTTATTTTTGGTGCATTTTGGAAAGGAAGTCGAGGAAACAAGCGGAAATTTGCTCTTAAATGGATATTGCTGCCTCATGCACATGACGGTAATTTTTAATTATCCCTCCGGTTCACACTCAAATTTTTCATGTAGACTTGGACATACGTAAAGACAGGCTGTTCCATTTTCGTGCACTGACCGGAAGTATTCATTAAACAGCTGATTCTTGAATGCTCTGCCAGTGACCTAACTACCTGAGAAAATACATCAAGGAGAGTGTCCTGCAGGCATAAATTGTTTTTAAAGTAAAAAACTAAATAACTTATGGCCAATCATAAATTTACAGTGCGAACTTCTCAAATTTTATCGCACAAACAAGGTATTTTGTATGAAATTTACTGTTCTCCTGGACTAGCCCTTCCAGCATTCCTGACCTTGCTGACAAAGTGCTTAGCTATGACTAGACATAGATAGGAACACGAAATACAAGGAAAGCTCTGTTAATTAATGCATGTGCACCTTTATTTTACTATAGCCGATGGAATGAGTTGGGAGGGTAGTCCAAGCGAAAAGGTCTACATAACAGGAGAGATCCAACAAAGGCAAGAGGTCTTGGACAGAGTCTGAACGGGTAATCCAGGAATGGCGAAGGTGAAACAGGAGATTGAAGTCCAAATGAAGCAGAAGTCGAAATATTAATGTTCAAATCTGAAGCCCACGTAAACACAGTATCCCACAGGTCAACTGACTGAATACGTCGCTTCTGTTTACTGCCACTAGGAGTCCCTGAAATCGACTCGTACGAATGAATGAATGAAAATAGAACATTTTCTATTTTCTGGACATGCATTTATACATTAACTCATACATGTTTATGCATCGTGTAACCAGGCCTTTAAGAGATGCTACTAAATATGGTGGTCTGTCACACGGCGATCCACCTCGGGAGATAAACTTTAACCATAATGGTGATTTTAGACAAAAACACCTAAGATACTGGAGGAATTGTTTTCCTTAAGTCTTGCAGATGCATTTTATAATTTATTTCTGGATCAAACTGAAAATGTCAATTATTTGTTGCATTAATCTTTGACGCTGTTTTGATACACTGTTGTGCTTCATGAGAATTTCGTTCAACGAAAGAGTTAGTGAGGTGATTTCTGTGATTTTGAGTTTCAACTGATAGCACCAAGAGGTGTTAGCTCTTTAAAGAACAAACACCTCATTATGTTCCACGTTCGGCTTTATCCTCTTGGACTGTGGCATAAGCACACACTTTGGACTGCTTAGTGACATAATATGTTTGGCAGTTCTGAACACCTTGTTTCTGTAAAGCCCTCAAACAATCCACATGGGAAAAGGATGCCTCAGTGGCTTAACTGGCTAAAGTACTCTGCACAAAATTGCAGGATCCGGGTTCGAGTCCTGGTCAAGGTGAATGATTTTTCCTCTGTGGAATTTTGCACTTATGTGCACTTGTGGGTGACTCCGTAAAAGGTATCACTGGCTAGAACGGTGCCCTCAAAATTTGACAAATATCCTGATTGGATCATGGTATCATCTGCTATACAGTATACAAGTTCATTTATCATTCACATGGTGAAAGAGAAGTCTGAGAATGTGAAATCGGTTCCATTTTCAATAAAAATGAGTTAGTAACCATTAACTTCTGGCTAATGTTTTCCTTGGAGGTGGCTTTTTTGATTGACAGAATGGTGAATACCTTTAAGCAAGCTCTGAGTATGTTTTAATACAACCGATACCTTTGTTGATAGGTATTTGGTGCAATTGTATGCAGTTAGTTATAGTTTGACAAAGTGAAGCTGCTGTGTGGCCAATTGAGTGAACTGATTTTAATAATTATGCATCTGCGCAAGTTTGTGGTGTAACAAAAAAATAGTTTCAGTATTAATATAAATATATTGTGTAATTCAGGATTTCTCTTTGCAATAACAATAAACATTTTTGACAGCAATAATACAAAATGTGCAATTTTCCATTGAAGAATGAATATTACTTTTCAAATGCCCAATATTGGTACTTTTTGTCTGTCATCCGTCGCCATTTACGCTGTTTTTCATCCACTTACAAATCAAATAAAGAAGGCTACCTTCGACATTTATCATCCAAAAGAAATGTTTTTGAGATATCATAGAAAACAGCATATTCAACAAAACTAAATATTGCAGTGATCTTGCTGTAGAATATCGATCGTATTTTTATACCTTAAGTATGAATGTTAACTTATATTTGGCTGTGATTCAAAAATTAAGAGAGATTGAGAGTGTTATAATCGTGGGTTTATGCATAAAAATACAATTAAAACATATTTCAAAAGAAATTAGCCACGAAGGTTATCTTACACTATGGAACACTGAAATAAGAAAACATGTTTCCTAATACACATCATGTAATTACAATGGCCTTTTTTATTACTTTAGTTGGCATTATTTAAGTGCTCTATTTGAGCATGATTAATGCATAGCATATTTCACTTAAATGGAAGCCAGTAACAGTGTTGCAAAGTGTTACTTCTTTTGTTTTTAGGACAGCTGTTACATAAAATTAAACACTCTGCTGCGATAGTGGAGATAGTAGCATTCCAAGTTAGTAGCTCCTAGTGGCTTACTGATGAGGATCCATGAATACCATTGCTTAGTAAACGACAAAGTGCTCGAAATAGCTGACTAAGTTAGTCACCTTACTTGCGCATTTTAGTGGAAATCTATGAATATGGCCCAAAGTATTTTGTGTTTCTCAATGCTTCATGAGAAGTCCAAAAATTTCCAAAAGAGTCAATTCTGGATAAGCAGTTAGAATTTGAATTGGTTTTCTAATTACAAAAATAAAAAAATGCTGGAACATCGAATTAACAAAGTGAAAATAAGAGTGAAATTCCACAGAGGAAAAATCCTTTGCCTTGACCGAGACTCGAACCCGGATCCCGCGATTAATGCTTTAGCCAGTTAATCTACCAAGGCATCCTCCCCTTTCGACTTTTTAGGGCTTTCAAGGAACAAGGAACAAAGACAATTTCAGACTTATATGCACTTCTGGGTGACTCCGTAAAGATATTACCGTGGCTAGTCCCAGTATCCTCAAAATTCGTAATTAAGAAGGTCAAAACTGATAATACTACAAAATTTGAACACCCATTCCAACAGTTAGCTGTCTCATCCATTGGAACTCCACTAATGGCATATTACGTTGCAAAAGTAAATAGTCATTTAGATGTTACAAAGACACAATAAGAAGCATGAGAAACAAAAAAACAATTTTGAAATACATTTTGGGAATAACATTAATCTGAAATGCAGTGGTAATAACAGTTTTATTTGCACAATTCCTGAAGATGTGCTAATGCAGGAACGTATGTATCCTGAAGATGTGCTGTTGTGAGGAAGATGAAGAATAAATTGATAATAAAATAAATGCACAAGTATTTAGAAATTCATAGTAAATATTCCATTATTTTTATAATACCATTAATACTGAGTGCACTGTGAGTGCTACTTAGATTCTGTCAAGAAAGTATTGTTAAATAATCATTTTTCAAATTGAGTCAATATTGAATTATCCACCTATATATTTATAATTTGAAATATAATTAAATTGAAATTGATAAACTGTAGAATTCATTTCCATTGCTATTTTTACCATTTCTCACCTGTAACATTTTTTTTTAATTTAACGTAATTGTAGGAGATTTTTGACCTATTAGCAATTAAATCAAAATTATATCAAAACTAATTTGGTAGCTCTGCCAGAGTGCAAAGATAATTTATATTAACCCCACTTGTGACACTAATCAGCCACAAGTATAATTCAATAAACCCATTTTGAACTTCATTCACTATTTCATGTAACGTGTCATGTCCATAGAAAAGGTGTGCACTATCTTCTGTCTACTACAGAAGTTGAGGGTTGGCCTGTAGCCAGCAATTGGCTTCCTGAGACTCTAGAGGTCACAACCTATCAATATCTGAGAAGGCCAGTGCCCTATTGGTGTTAGCACCCATAGTACTACACAGGATAGAGCCATAGCTTGAGGAAGAGAGATAGCAAAGGGAATTTTACCAGATGTTGGTCTGCCAGTTGTCTTTCCCACTGGCGTTGATGACACTGAAGGAGATGCTGGTGTCCCAGGGACAGACAGAGCTGTCACACTGCTCACAGGCAATTCGTCCGTGCCTGCCTTGGGCACCTCATCCTCCGCTCCACCACCCACTAATCCCCCCTCCTCCTCCTCCCCGCCTGGCTGCGGGTGCACAGGAGAAGGGGGGTCCCCTGGGGGCCGAGGTCGAGACGGTGCCACCGCAGATGGTTGTGGAGGCGTGGGTGTGGGCGTTGAGCTGGCAGCCCCCACTGCTTCCGGAGCACCTCCCCCCTTGGAGGTGGGTGCTTTCGGTGTGCTCCACGCACCCGGCCGAGACGTTACCAGCCATGGTGGACTTGGCCTGTTAGTGGTGGTGGTGGTGGCGGCTGAAAAAAAAGCAATGAAGAGAGGACTTAGTTTCTCTAGCAACCCATGACTCCCATGGATCCAAAAGAGTCCACCAATAATATACCTTTGAAAAAAATTAGTCAGACAATTGTAAAAATTTCATTCATAAAATCACGTGAAATTAGAGAATTTATTACTATAGGTATAAATGCATTAACATAGATGCTGCCATTGCTATGAAACTCCTGTCTTCAGACAACTAAGGAACTTGACACCATCCACCAGAATGCATTAACGTACCTGGCATACATTGATAGTGGGCCTCTAAGTACTTTAGAGTGCCTGGACAAGGATCACCAAACGTGCTTGTGCTGGCGAGAATACTGCAGTTTTGCTGTTGAGTGCACCTGCAACATAGATGAGTAAATCATGGGTTAGAAATAGCATTTACCTCTTTGAAACTTAATGCAACAGCTGAATAATTAATGACTGAAGCACACAATCTCCAATTGTGGTGATGAGTTTTGCATAAGAAAAAGCTAAAAAAATTGTACTGATTTGATAAAGAGGAGTTAAATTTATCTTCAACTAAAATGGATATAATCCATAACATATCTAATTTTACCAAATAATCATTTTACTATGCACATTCACTACGCAGCTGAGACCACTAAGGAGTTAATATATTCAAGGTGTGGAGAGAGAAATTTAACATTTGCTCACCCTGAGCAAGAGGTGCCAATAGGTCTATTTTTCTAACTCCCATCCCACTGAGGATTATTATAAGCTGCCACAGCACTTTCTGTAATACCTAACTCAAGGCATCCCAGAATTATATGGCATTACAGTGTGCTTAACTAATCACCGAAGAGGTGAAAAGATTTCTACTGAAAAACCCTGGCACCAGAACTCGAACTTAGCAAGGAAATGCAGAATTACAGTCACAAAACCATCTGAGCGCCTCAGATTTACCTTCTGGCTAGCCATCAACTTACATCACAATTCAAAGTTATTTCAATTCCTAAAATATGAAGTCCAAATTAGATAGATAATAAATTATTTAAATAATAAATTATTTTAATAAAAAATAAATTTTACAAAACGCTTTAAAAACGTTTATTAAAAATTATTTTTATTTAAATAATTATTCTCTGCTTTGTAGTCTTGTGTTACTACATTTGAAATAGAAAATTTTAATACCTATCTACCAATAATATATCAATCTGTTTAATTGTTTTTTTTCCTGAAAATTAAATTTAAGAAGCAAGCTATATTAATTCTATATCAATATTATAACTTATTAATAATATTTATTAAATATTATATTATGCACATAATGTATGCATAATTTATAATATATAGTATATTGTAATATTTGATATATAACATATAGAATATATATTATTGCATATTATTGTATTTTCATCCAGTTCAGAGCTATGTTTAAAGTTTCAAGTCTCTGGCTCATCGGGAAGTTTAAAATCGATTGGAAAATTTGTACCCAACAGACAAAAAAGTGACTTAATAAAAACGTTTTAATAAATAGCTACTCACTTGTTATGAAGTACACGGAGGGACTTTGTGGACATACAATTGACACTCCATTCAGTGTTTCCATGCTCATTACATATAGTTATAGAAAAACGACCATAATTGGCACGGATGAGATGGATCAATTCACCTTCCCGACACTCAATGCTCAAAGTTGAACCCTCACATGCATAAGCAGTCGCATAGCGTGGTTGTTCTGGAAAAGAAAAGCAGCAATTAAAATTCTCTTCCTAAAAGAATTACCAAAAAAACTGGCTAGACATAAAAATCATTATTTAAAATGAATTAACAATCATATTATTGCATGCGAAGTGTTTTTGATAAAATAGTTAGAGCAATCATATTCAAATATACTACACCTATAATATTAAAATAAAAAGTTGGAGTTTGTCATTTAAAACGAATAAAGCTGTATACACCAATGGAAGTTTCAAGAAATTGCGCACAGTTATTTGATGATGTATATCATAATTTTATTTTGCAACATAACTTCAATTGAAATCTTTAGTAAAAATTTTTCATGAAGCGATATTTACGCATCTATCTATAGTAATTTGTTCTTACCACATGGTTGAAAATATAATCGTAAGTTTGCATTAAACAAGTAAATAACTTCAGATATGCTTTATACAGAAGCAATCACAAGAAAATTAATTAATGACTCAGAAACTCAAGCTCGATAACTAACTTTCTAACTAATGACTAATTTCAACTTCCGGTTTTATTACAAATAAAAGGTATTACAGGAATCTTCATGTCTTCATGCAGAAGTTACGTTGGCCTATACGCAGAACCTCATCGTGCACCGAGATTCTCCCTGTGAAATAACTAGGACTCAGGGATTTTGGAGAAAACTTAGCTAGGAAGCAAATTAATCAATTTTGACGATACTTTGTGGAAATTGAAGGTAGAATTCATTGTCACAAAAACACGGTACAAAATTCCACTAATTATTTTATTGCTGTCGACCGGTTCCGACGACTAAAGCGTCATTTACAAGAAAAAACTGTTTTGTCTTGTAAATGATGCATAAGTCGTCGAAACCGGTCGACAGCAATAAAATAATTAGTGGAATTTTGTACTGTGTTTTTGTGACAATGAATTTTAGCTAGGAAGAATTATAAATGACAACCCTGCACATTGGGCACTTCTGCCTCGCAAGTATTCAACCTCTGAGGTAACGAAACGCCAAAATTATGCACTAATATCAGTAGGATAAATATGTACCCACATAATCCAGATGAACCCCACAGACTCCCGGGTCAATCCTAGTATTTCATTATAAAATTCTTGTACAGGAGTACTCCTTGGTAGATCATTAAACGCGACTTTTGCATACATTAAGAATAATGCGATATTTACTCGCAAACAACATGGATATGTTTTACTTCAAGAATACTATAGTTTTTCATGCCTCCTAAATCACAATCTTATAGAGGAGCGCGTCGAAGATTGCATGAACCAGAGCAAACACATCCCTTTTCACCTAACATGGTCTTTTCATACAAGGAGTAAACAGTATTCACGATGAATTTCCAATTGTTCATCCCGACCGCGAGCTTTTACCGCTCTCCCCCTCGATTCGCACTGCTCGGGATGCGAACCATCTCTATCCCGTATATTGCTCAAATAATTCTCATATAGAGAAACAACACATTGGCAGATCATCGGTTTGGACAACACATTTTTAAGTAGCGCATTTACGCTTTCCAGAGACAGAAATAACTCAAAACGCTGAGCTTTCGAGGGTCTTACGGCAGACGAATATTAAAACCTGAAGAGAAGAGCAGTCACGTATGAGATAAGATGGCAACGGTAAGTTTTCGGTGCAACATTCGGGCGCGAAAATATCTAGCCAATTTTTTCACATTAATGTAGAACATAGAAGTAAAAAATAATAACTAATAACTCATAAAAATACATTTATTTAAAAGTGGGAATTCAGCCCATTTCTGCTCCAGCTGTACAACAGAAAACACATGCTTCCACGCTCCACGGCGGAAACCAGCACTAATGTTTTTCAACAGGCCAATGACAGTAGAATTTGAGTTTTTTTAGATTGCTACGGCTACCATAACACCTGCTGCCAAACACCCCCGGGGGCAACCTTCGTTTTCACACGAATGAACGTCCATGGGAGCGAAGGGGTGTCTGCCCAGGACTTTGGATATAGCCAGCGCTGGGCGCGGGATAGTGAAGCATCTCTCTGTCCCTTCGAAGCAGAGTAGAGTCATGAGGCGGGCCGCCGCCGCATTCGGCAAACCCATTCAAATCGGGCGAGCGCAGAGCGGCGGCCGTGGTGGATGCGCTCTCGCGGTCTGGGGGAGGGGCGGAGGGGGGGAGGAGGGGCGGGCGGCTGGTCTAATGGTCGGTCGGCGCGGAGGGGCACCTCGAGATGGGGAGGAGAGCAGCGGGGAGAGGAAGGGGCCGTGACCTTGAGGGGGGCCGACGCTGTGGGGCGGAGGAGTGAGGCGAAGAAGGAATGCGGCGGGGGTCTGGGAGGGGGCGGACCGGGCAAGGTGTAAGAGAAAGGCGGAGATGTAGCGTGGGGGCGGGGGGCAGGAATTGTGGAGGGCGGGGGGGCAAGATTGAGGGTATTAGGGAGGTAGGCGGGGAAAAGGTGCCGGGAAGTGGGGAGAGGCGGTGAGAAGCCAAAGGAAAGGATTCGGGGGAAGGGGAGCGGGGAAGGATAATGAGAAGAGGTGGACGACCTCCGCCCACTCAACACTCGGCCCCCGGCCCAGTACAAAAGATTTCCACGACCGGACTTAGTCATTAGGAAGGCCCACACAATGACAACAAAGCAAATACTTTTCGAATCTCGTCGTTCCTGCAGTTCATTCCATTACGGCTAATGATTAGGACGGAGTGTAGCCACCCATTGCGTACTAGGTGGCCCCCACTCGCCAGCAGGCGTTGCCGTGCCGCGGCAGGAAGGAAGGGCAAGGGCCCTCGGCCTCCGAGTGGAGTGGTGTGGCGGCGGCGGCTGCGGCCGTCGGCGGCGCGCGCTGTCGGTGGGAGGTCCGGGACTCTGCTCTCGGCGGCGGCGCCATCGGACGCGCGCCGCCTCGTGGCGTCGCACGCAAACAGCCGCCCACTCGACGCCCCCGCCACGTCCTGCACTTGGGATTGCGCAGCCAGCCGCCGACGGCCCCAGCCCCGGCAACGCATTCGGGGAAATAATCCCCACACCACGCCGCGAAGTAAGACGATAATGAATGGTCACCTCCACGCGGGGCGGTCTAACTTGGGACAAGAATTACTGAACATGAACTCTTGAATACTAATGTCTTGAGGCCCGACTCCAGGGGACTCTGACGAAACGTTCATACTATTGAAGAAAATACGTGGATGGCCACCATAAATAACGATATGAACAGTTATATTTCCAAGGAAGAGACAAAGAGAGAAATTTATTTTGCATTAATCCGCAGCGATGTGCAATATTGTCATTAATTTCAATAACTTCGTATACCGAAATCGCTACTTATGATATTTCCCCTGCTTCAATGCCCTCAATTCTGGAACAATTATAGGTACCACTCTAGAACACAGCTGCATTACTGCGTATGTATGTACTTCCAATGTGGCACTGGAATTTTAGAATGCTCGAAGCGCGAACTTAGAATCAGCTCGAAGCGTCCGAATCGATACAAATAACGTGTGGCTTTGATTAGAACGAAGTTACATTCTAGCTTCTCGTGCAATATTTCATGGAGAAAACATTAGCCGTGTGAAAATATGAGTCTCAGTAACTCGTTATCTCCGTGCATAATTCTAGATCACAAGGAACACACAGGAAAACACTAACACAAAAAAATATGTATCTGTTCAAATTTAATTTCCCTCGGTCTCTTAGGTACTGCTCTTGACCTAGACCTTACGCCTTGGCGGCGGCTTGACGCAAGTATATTACGATGTCGAACACTGATATGCTACTGCCGCCCCTCCCCCCGTCTCACGTCTAACCTCTGGTCCGCGGGGGTTATGAAAAGACCTTACGCTTTAGCCATTTACGAAGCACTTAAAAGACTTATAAAATGATTTTTACTCCGGAATCTCATGTGGCAAACTTTACAATATCGCTAATGCGTACATAGTCCATTTAAAATAAAATTCTCCAAGAACGGCTCTTAGTTTTAGAATTTCATGAGACAATAAAGACCAAAAGCAAGGATCCAGACAAATGGTCAGACCAGAAACCGTGCTTATTTGGTTCACAAATGCAATTTAGCATGTCTTTGCCTCAAACTATGCAAAAAGAAAGGCAATTGACTGAAGCAAGGTGTCATAAGGACGAGGGTTTTGATAAATTGGGCAAATAAATGCATGAAGCTACCTTAAAATTTAAATTATCAAGCACATGTTCCGTTATACCGAAATACCGAACGTTTAACAATAATAAATCGTTCAGATCGCTAGTCATGCGGACTTGTGAAAAATTTAAAACATATATTTACTGCCGACCAGTCTTTACCAAAACATTTTTTCAATTAACTACTAGCTCCTCTACCAATCAGTATAACATGGCACAATATATACGAAATATACACATTTGCGGTTGACGGAACAGCTCCTTCTCCAATGCCACCTTTGATCGCGAAAAAGATCTGTGGCCCATAAAATAAACCGCTTCGATGAATCTGAAGGTGTTTTATCGCAGGACCACGCTGTCACTGACCACACATTCTGCCACTATGCTGCCTAGCCACCTGAGGTACTCGATTAAGATTTAATTGTATATAAACGACTGAATCCTGATGTCCTCACGCCACTTCTCACACGTCCCATTGGCGAATAGTCGGGTATCATACAGGTAAATGAGATTAATGGAAATATAATAGCATTATCACCAATAACAAACCCAGACGGCAATGTGAGGTAACCGAAATACCTAATTAACTTCATTCCGATGCTCATTCAATTATTTAATTGCAAACATTTATTATGAAATTAACTTTCCATCCATTTTTAGTAGTTACCCAGGTCTAGTTTTTACACTACCGTCACAACGCAGAATGACTTTATAGGTTCGTTTATTCAATCCCGATTCAGCCAACAACACAAAAGCCATACCAGCCTCTCCAAAGGAAAGAATTTTTTCATGCCACAGGACGTGCAATACATGATATTATCGAACACATTTACATGCAACTACGCGGTAAATTTTCGAATAATACGCCTCAACGTAAAATAGGACCGTTAGATTTATTTTGGACCTGCTTCCGAAGCGTCGACCACGCTTATCTCGGCTCATGTCTCACCTTTCGAGTAGACACCAGAAGTGGTTGAGAAATGCTGAACAGCCACTCCGCATTCTGAGAGGCTCAGGGGATTGTGGATACGGCGGAAATTCGAGGCCGAGGAACACAGGAGAGCACCAGACAAGAAGATGTGAAATCGGCTCTGGGTATATTAGCAAAAGTAATATAGGTACCCCATTATGAGATAGTATTATTACAGTGGGTATGTAAGCCTAGCTGTACGTTTTAGCACGACTTCACGACGAAAACTTCGTTCCCAATTAATTTGCACGGTGTCTTCGAGCTAAATTCAGATACAAGTCTGCGAAAACAGCAGGGATATTATTGTGGAGTTGAAGCTAGCCGAAGGTTCTCGGTACTGTAATTAGTCAGCGCACATTTCTGCTACTTGGCCTGTATAAATGAATCCCGATGATTTATAGACCAACAGAGCTAGATGGGAAAAATGTGGTTGACATTTTGTGGTCTGGAAACTAAAATAATGAAGGCTAATATACTACTCAAAACACACTCCATAAGATTACTAAGTATTTTTCGGAGAACAACAAACCTTGTCAATTATAAATATTAGCATTTATTAATTGTTTAAGGTTTCTTCCACCCATGTACAAAACCATTTATCTGCATAACTTAATGGAAAATGATATCCAATTAATAAAGCTTATCCTCTATATTTTTCTAACATCCTTTCACTGGCCACCGGACCACTTACATGAGTTCCGATAGCATCGAACTCATTGCCTCCTGTGCAAACTTCGCATTCGCAGACACCAAAGTGTGACTATCGTGGGGCGGTCGAGAGAAATTAAATAGATGAAGGAGTCAATAAAATCTTACAATGAATTGTTAGGCGACTTATTATTCAACAATTCACTGCTGCCACGCAATAATTACGGTACATCTCAGTAAAAGTATCACGGTGGAAGAAAATGAGCTCATTTTCGTAGTGTACTACTTTATAATGCTGAACACACCTCTGGCGACGAATTAACAATGATTGAGGTGGATATTTAGAAAACGTCGAATATAACTGCCAACGGACATACAATGATTGAGGTGAAAAAAGAGGCATCACATTACACTTAGAATCTGATATAAACAAAGGATATTAAGAATAAGTCTCATGATTAGTCTCTACCCGGGGTAGTAAGATGATCATACAATGGCTGGGAACAACACCTAAAACTACGCAATTACAATCGCTCGGCAAGTATGAATCCTCGCTCCGGATGCTCTTTACACGGTTCATTTTTCCTTTTTACTCCTTAGTAACATCTCCGACAGCCATCTTATCCCACTTAAGTATAAGTTCCTTGGCGATATAACGTGACGCTCTACGCTCACTTCCTGACGCTACTTCTACCACAAGGAAATGGAAAAATGAGCACGTAAACGAGCGTTCAAAAGATGAACGAATGAAGGGAACCGTACACAGGGGCCAAATCTTTACCATATGCTCTTTGGATCTGAGTGTAGTGCACACCATCGACCAGCCTGGGTAGCTGCGCTAGAGAGCAGCCCAAAAGCCTTGGTGGCATCTACGAGTCACGGCGATATTGTTAGTGGCGAGGTTTTCATTTTAATATTTTCATTATCCGTAAACAACAGTATACTCAGCATCCTCAACTCTGCCATTGACTGTCCAGAACTGATTGGCAGTACCAACATTATAGTTCCATTTAGACTTACTCGCACACATTCGTTACTCCACATGCCCATCCCCAGATTATTCTTGACCAAGCACTCCCTCCTCTTCCGCCTCTCTTCCCTGATTAACTCACTTCCAGATGATATTGACTCGCTTTCACTTTCTTCCTACACCTTTAACAGCCGTGCTCTTTCGTACCTCACTGGCAATTATTAATTACTTCTTTTTTTTATGCGTTTATTTTCATACATTGTTACTGAGCCGATTGTTTTTGTTTGAATGCATTCGTATATTTTTTCTAGTTTTGCTGTTGCTACATTGTGCCACAGTAAATTGGAAAGCATGCTGTACGTGGACAATTTTTATAAATAAATAAATACTCTAAAACCTCTCATTTCAATCGGTAATCATAATTTGAGGATCATTGAAATATATAGGACTACACTCATCAAAGCACTTCCCCGTTGTTGTCTAATTAAATTTCTATTTCCAATTAGGTACTTGTAAGTACAATACCATTCGCCTACCTGCCAACGAGAAAAACGACGATATAATAATGACTTTTCCGAATCGACTGCATTTATCTGTTGACCAACACATTTAATTTTGCAGGCAATATGGAAAATACTTTAAACGATTCATCCAGTTCATATAACTAAGAGATTATCGGTATTCGCTAACGAAAAACTTCATATCGTACTTCATCACATCATTCATTGAGCAACATTGCTTCTCCTTCTATAAGTAACAGCAATAAATTAGAAGGTCAATAATTGATAACGATGAGAAATGGTCTACCTTAGGTTTAGATGGAGATAAACTTACTCCTACATAATCTTTCAAACCTACCTCCTCACATGGTTTCTTTCTTCGTCACGGCATAAATCTTACCTCTGTTCATCCCACCCAGGAAGCCTTTTCTTTTTCTTTCCCTTCCCCGCAAACCCGAGATCCTCTCCTCTTATCACGGCCTTCAGCATTCCCTCGCCCCTTAACACTAGCTCAATCCACTAATTCCTTACTTCCTACGTTCCTCCTGCATAAATCTCAATTCACACACGCCTAGCACTGGCTTTCTTTTATGCATCCATCCATTCCCCTCCACCCCACATCTCCAATTATTTCGGTTCACTTTCAAAAAAGGTTTTCCATAGTGTCCAGGTTGCTCTACTGTACGACGATTACTAGCCTCTTCTCTGGTAGGCTCTTTACTATCCTCTTCTTAACACCATTTACTTAAGTTTCCTGCCATTTGTTCCATTCAATTAGTTAGCACCTCTTTCATTTACGTGATTCTCCTAATATCCTTACCATTATGCCATTTCCCTCCAAGATATAACCCGAGTACCAAATTTTTCAATCACCTGTTCCAGTTTCTGCTCTTCTACTAATTCGCCTCGCCTCCTTTGTCCCAGAAAATCTCATTGCTTCAATTCGCTTGTGATAACGACTTTCCCAATTTCTCGTATTTATTTTCTAATGCGTCTTCGAATAATTAGAACCCTATCAATGACTGTGTAACGCCTGGTCACCAGCAAATAAAACAGACTTAATCAGCTAACCTCTCCCTTTCCTGCGCCAAACTGTTCCAATGCCTCTTTCACCACTTCTTCGGCATGAAGTTGAAAAGCAATGCTAGTCCTTCTTCTATATTCTAATCTATTTTCATAAGAATCTCTATTACCTTTTACTACTCCACTCAGTCAAAAGCTTTTTCTCAAAATCAACCAAACAGGCGATCACAGCCTGATAATGCATTCTTACTTCCACGGGCGATCTCAAGAGCCCAAATTGCCCCCCCCCCCCCTACCAATCCCCAAACTCCTCACGAGAGAGAGAAGCCGTTCCTCTTATTCACCGAACTTCCACTGATGTGTATACCACCTATGCTGCGTGAAAAATTAAATTAATTGTCCAATAGCATTTGCATTCTGACGCCCTCTTCTTTTTCAGGAGAGAAATCCAAACCGTTTTCAAGGAGTCCTCCGGCCCAACTCTCTCTTCAACCCATCAATTATACTCACACAAAAAATGTATGTTATCATGAAGGTTATTCTTCAGTTTACACGACCAAAAAAGTAAGAAAATTAGTTTGAACCAATGATGTAATTTACTTTTTCACTAACGAATACTCGGCGTTACTAATGTGAATCTTCCTTAACGAACCAACAGCTAATGAAGCTTAAGCCCCTTCTTTGGAACTGATTCCAGTTTTTTCTCCATAACTTATTCGTTTCGTCAAGAACAAAAAACTCTCACTCCATTGCCATCAATGACTTAACCCACTACTGCTTTCCAAATTCCATAAAATACCATGTACATGCACCACTTAATTTCCCTAGAATTTATTACAGGAAACATGCCGAAGTCATATTAATCACGCATTATTTATATTCACAGGTATGTTCTTGAACATCGACATTCGTAGCAAAGTAATATCGGTGTTTATAGAAGCCCTAAGGGGTCAAAATTTTCATAAAAGTTTATCGTAAGAAAATAATTCGGGAAATGGTTTGATTGGAATGCATGCCACGATTTATTTTTCAATCATTAAGTACACCAATGTACTTCCCCAATAAATTTAAACCCAGCTCTCGAATGACGGGCGACGGCGTTGCCCTGCGGGCGCGTGTCATTGCCGCTCATTTCGCAAGGACCGGCAGAGGCGACAGAAATGCAGCAACGCTAGATTTAGTGCCAGGTACCAACGCATTATTCGTATATTTAGACCCTTTCCGTGAGCGAGGAATATTCTGTCATATTTCTCCAGTCTGAAGCATCTTCACGAGAAAGAAATCGGCATTAAGCGTGAAAAATGGGTAAGGCACGTGGCCACGCGGAGCTTCAATAAAATCATTAAGCCTATTCTGAGAGATTGCCAGAATTAACGAAAGCTTGTACGCCACATTCAAGTGAAATGAAGTTCGCGGGCAATAAATTAAGGTTCCTCTTCGAATGACATTTTGCAAGCCGCGCTAAGTCCTAGAGCAACATGTGACAACTTGCGGCTCTAGAGAAATAGCACATCGGAGTTAATAAAGATTATCACTTTAAATTGCTTCACTACAGTTATCACTATTGCCATTACACAGCAGTCGCGGCTCGTGACTCTTTTAGGGCTCGTTCCCGACACATGAACACGGCTTACCGCGGAGGCGGTTCCCACGTTATAAAATCATTGGAGCATCGTTCACCAGTTCATTACAACAGCTTAATAAGCCGGCGCAACACGGACTTGGAGCATTCTCGAGTTGAACCCGGCTAAATTCTCTCGTAATACGTAACAGTAGCGTGGGCTGCAGTAGTATCAACAACGGAGGACTATCTAAGTTGCTGTTGGTGAACTCGATGTCAGAAGAAGCCATGATCGAAATAGATATCCAGATGTTTTCCTCGACATCTTTTGAAAGAGCGCGGTTAGTTCTAATGATCACACGGCTTATTCATCAAAAGGCAAGAACACGTTCTTAAAATTCGCTGACAACTAATCGTTAAAAAAACACTTAAGAATAACGTCATCTGCGTTCCAACATGGTAACAGTTACAACCTAGTACCTAGGGGACGCATGCAAAGCTCGCTCTAAATACTTCATCGTCCTTTGTGAATCGAAACTGACAGCCTCGAGAAATAACTTAAATAAAATAACTACGCACATTTTCACAAGGTTAATTTAACGCATGACCGGATTCGTCGTCGAAAATTCAAAGTCAACAATTAAAATAACAATGGGTATTTTCACAAGATTAATTTACTGCAAAGCCTAACGTGGGCGAAACACATACGAAACATTTGCGGCGCTGCATTAAAGAAACTAGGGTTAATCAAGCGAATAGTAGGAAGGTTGTCGAATGAAAACGTGCAAGGGAGATGCTATTTCGCTCCACTTAGGGCAATATCTCGAATATGCTAAGAACATTAGGGACCAAGCACAGAAGTATTAGATTCGTAAAAAAAATTCTAGGGAAAGCCACACGCGTCGTGAAAATGCTACAGCGAACAGTGAGTGTACACGGCTAACAATAAAGCAGAAGGGCCAGATTCGGAGTCATTAGAGAGGCTAATGCTACACTCCTAGACCCCTGATAAAAATTTCCGTACAAACTGTTCTGCAGAACATAAGGAATTCTACGGAAATCGTCGTTCTTTCCGTAGAAAGAGTTCCTTTTCGAAGGAATTGTAAGGAACAAGGGCTCACGTTCCGTAGAAATAATTTCGGTACAATAAAATGTACACCGCTGCAAACTAGTTCCATAGAATCTGTTCTGTAGAATGTTGTAGAACGTATGGAATTCTACGGAAATCGTCCTTGTTTCCGTAGCAAGAGTTCCTTTGCTAAGGAATTGTAAGGAACGCTCATGTTCCGTAGAAATAATTTTTGTAGAATAACTAGTTCCGTACAATTTGTTCTGTAGTACACAAAAAAATCTACGGAAATCGTCGTGCTTTCCGAATAACGAGCTCCATTTCTAAGGATTTATACGGAGCATGAGTTCACATATGTTTTGTAGATAGTTTCAGTAGAATTAATCGACGAAAATTCTACGGCCTTCTCAGCAACTGTTTTGATATTGAATTCGCTAAAGCAAACTCATAATATCATATAATGAAGGAAAGTAAAGCCATATCAATGTATTTGGAAATAAATATCTCTGTAGGCAGGATGCAATGCACTCACTGTGGCAAACGTGGAATGGTCATTTGGTTAAACCTATCTTGGAGGTTTTGCAATATGAAAACATCGAAATCTCATAGATTAACCTAAATAAATCTGACCAGACCTTCAATTGTTTATTCAGGGCTACAGTACAACAAATATGGCCGTATTATGACTTCAGGATCTGGACGGCAGACAAATGTTCGTAATGATATCAACGATACACTACAGTTTTCTTCAAAGTTTTAGGATAAAGACAAAGGGAGACACTGCCAAATACAGAAACACTGAATAGATCTGATGTGCAATGATCTCTCTCACGTAGCCATGGGGGGGCTTTAGGGGCTTCAGCCCCCCCCCCCCCCTCCCCCCCCCGAAATTTTTTCCCCGTGCGGCGACTGCCTTTCGCCAAGGGGCACTCATGCTCTGAGCTAGACTTAGGAGCGAAGCAAATTTCTGGCTACGTACAAACCTATACCTGCAAAGCGGAGAATATTTTAGAATCGTTTTCCTACGTTCATTTGCTAATTTTTTTACATTGCGTTATAAATTCCTAATCCACAGAACTGCGTTTTTTTTCAAAACATTTAAAATCAAAATTTAAATCATTTTGTCCATATCGTAATCCAGGGAGTTCTACAGAAATTTCTAGGGAATTCTACAGAAGGTATTCTAAGGAATTCTACAGAAATTCCTTAAAAAAGTGTTTCAATATTTTAAGGAATCTCTACAGAACTGCCAAGGGAATTCTGTAGAATATTTTTTAAGGTAAGTGTACAGAATTTTCTAGCAGGGACTACTTAAAAATTTCATATCAGGAGAGTTCCAACGTGACACGGAGGATATTATTTAAACCCCGCAATATATATCTATAGACCAGATAGAAGGAACAGAAATTGAGAGATTCGCAGCCGAAATCATTAGATACAATGCCGAATTATTTTCTGCACTAGATTGTCAGTCCTTTTTATTTTCAATGCTTCGTGACTATAATTAGACATTATAAGCAACGCTATTTATTTAAGGTTTGATTATCAATTTGTTGGCCATCGAATTTAAGAGAAGGTAACTGATTTCACTTCTCGTTTGCCAAAAGTAAACAATGCACGAATCAACAAATGATCGACAATTATACAGTGATGTTGTTTGTGAAATCGGGCCTGATATTACCAAAAAGGAAAACTTTTCGACTCACCCCATTCCCTCTCCACATCAGTAACAAATCGGCCTTCGCCTTGCGTCTCTACCCCGCACGCGAGAGCAGGCACGCAAACGCACTGCATCCACCATTATCAACTCGTACACACGCCACCCATCGACTGAAGTACAATCCGAACCATTCTTGAAGAGCGCAACTCCTCATCTATGGTCTAACTACCTAATTAGATCCCCTTAATCTCATTGAACGTGTTAGTCTTTTGGACAGTTACATTACTATTTTGTGAACCAACCAACCCCCCGAAATTTGCATCACATATGCGCAAATGGAGAACATCATCCGGGAAAATTATAGAATCGTATTTTGACGACTAAAAATGTGAACATCCGTTGATACTGCAACATCGCTTTTTCATGGAAAAAAGGTATTTCTTGCATTCACCTGTGATCTGAAAACGTAAATGATCAGCAAGCACTCGCGTGTAACGCACTTACAAGGAGACATCGCGTGAGTGATGTTAGGGATCCAAATGACGCAATTATTTTCTGAAAGTATATAGAAAATGCGGGAAAAGTGTCACGACTTTCTTCCATTAGGGCCCTGGTTCGAAAGAAAAACGCAACTAAAGAATTTTCCTCCGTATAAATTCTTCAATACGTGGAGGTGTACCAACTGAAGCCGTGGCGTAGTGGTTAGAGGTGCTGGACCACTAATCCACGTAATGTGGCGCGGGTTCGAATCCTTCTTGGGTCATTTTTTTTCTTTCTTGTATTTTACGGAGTCACTGTAAATTGCCCAATCTACAGCACATCTATGGCATTAACAACAATATTTTTTAATTTTCATCCTTTTTTCTGGATTTTCAATCAACCCCCTTGTGAGAGTTTCCAAGTTAATTTCGGGATTTTTGTTCGGCCGATAAGAGGTTTGACATGCCGACAGGCTTAATATGTTTAGATTTTGGAAATACAAGGATACTTCCGTGAATAGGATGAGCGTCGATTGGTCGTCCCTCTTTCTCAAGGCGGTAAACAATGAACGGATTATAACTTTTTAATATAAAGAGATGCATGCACTTCAAATTTCCCAGGAACTGCGTTCGAATAATGACTTTTGTGACTCAATTTTTATTTCAATAGTGAACATAATATAAGTAGAAAAGAGATCGTAACTGTTTCCGAGGTTATGTAAAAATAGTTCCTATGACCTTTCTGCCAGTGGCGGATACAGAAAAAAACTCAAACTTGCAAGTTATCGCGACGATTGTAGCTTTCAAACTGACTGCCTGGCAGCGACTCTGCTTCACTTAGAAATGTAGCTCGGTTGTTTCGAGAACATTAGGTGCCAGAATGTTCGCTTCCAGACTTTTAAGGAGTGTGAACAAATACAAACAGTAGAATATTCGCGACTTTTCTCGATTAAATGCTAGACAGAATTACGTATCGAGATCACTAGAATGGCCGCGACTTTTCTCGTAGGTTAGCTATCTATATGCCAGACAGAAACGTATAAAATACGATGACGCGGACGCGCGCGCGTGCTACATAAGAAAGTACAACTACTCGATATCTCGACTCAAAGAGTCTACTGACGAAAAAAACGAACGAATAGCGTGCGGGCTGACTGGCGGGGGCGGCGCGGGCGGCAATGCGAGCGGCCCCGCAAGTGGGGGGGGCGCTCGCATTGCCTCCCCGCACGAACGATAAACAGACTCCGTAAAATACAAGAAAGAAAAAAAATTGACCCAAGAAGGATTCGAACCCGCGCCACATTACGTGTATTACTGATCCAGCACCTCTAACCACTACGCCACGGCTTCAGTTGGTAGACCTCCACGTAGTTAAGAATTTATACGGAGGAAAACTCTTTAGTTGCGTTTTTCTTTCGAACCAGGGCCCTAATGGAAGAAAGCCGAGACACTTTTCCCGCATTTTCTCTATACTTTCAGAAAATAATTGCGTCATTTGGATCCCTAACATCACTCACGCGATGTCTCCTTGTTAGAAGAAGAGTGGCTGAATCGCGAATACTGATGGAGACCTTTTCCCGACTAAAACCTAGCAACTAATAAAAGGCACGAAACTGGCAATAATAATTGTGTTACTACAATAACGAAGGGGATTTCAGAAGTAGAATTGTAATTCTTGTGCTAATACGTGACTGCTTAAAGCGAAACAATAAACGATACTAGTCACTTCTTAAATAACTATTAACTAATTATACCCCCAAAATACATCTCACGCTTTTAACTATCAAGCAAAAAAGAGAAAAATACTGAGGGATATTCGTAAATACGGTGTATTACTCGAAGCACACTACTTCCCTTGGACTTAGAACCCAAGAATGCACCGTGGAGGACTTATACCCACTTTCACAGACCTCAGAACTGCTTTCCACCCCTTCCTTTACGCGACTTCGCCAGAAATTAAACAAGATTAAGATTATTTACTTTCGGCCATCAGTCATCGAAGAGACATTCATCTAGAAATACGGCTTAATCAAATTATTACATTCGTCAGTACAGTAGCTAACCTACGTGCCACCCCCACTCATTTTTGTAAGAACCTTATTGGGAGAGAGGAAGTCGACGAGAGGGCAACGCTTAAGGCAGTAATGCCCAATTGATTTGACATCGTGGGTTAATAAGGTTCACTAACAATTGAGGAATTAAGGAACAAACATTTCGTTTAGCAACGGCAACAGCCCAATAAAGTCACAAAGTTGAGAAGAATTAAGAAAGGTCAATTATTTCACCGCAGCAAGGAAAAACAGGGGGAAGCGGTACGCGGAAGATGGAGCGAGCAAAATGATACGGACAATATTTCTTCCACCGGGAACAGCGGACACGCTCTACAAAAAGGTGAAAGAATTGACATCGTCCAAAACAGAAAAAGACAATATAAAAATTAATAAATAATGATGGAATTGAGAGATTGAAGGAAGGTAAAAAAAGAATGTAATGAGGAAGTACAGGGCTTTCACGTTCCAGCTCCGTAAGCTATGGGATCTACACAAGAAATGTGAAAATGAAGACGTGATTGGATGGTGTGGTAGATAATTCAATATGATAAATGAAAGCAAAAATTCGATAATGATTATGCCCCAGAAATATGACTATGAGGGTAAGGAGAGAATCGAATCAAGACGTTTTATCCACTCTCTTACCATTCATGAGGAAGAGCGCGGTGAGAAGGGGAATATTAATAGGATTTATTCCTCATATATGAATAGTGCAGATGAAGAAAATTATCATACCATCTCAAACATACTATAAAAATGCATATGCAAAAACCGAGGGCATTAAAAATTACCTTAAAAACCAGTACAAAAATTTGAAATGTCACATGATCCGAAACGGCTTCTCAATGGCTTGACGTCACCGCACGGTATCGCTCCTCTGCCCTGCATGTATTTCACCACGGATGATCAAATCATATTAGTGTCTTCCATATAGGAAATTAAAATGATTATTTCACTAAAATTAAGATAAACCAGATCAATTTTATTTAAAAAGGCGTTGCATTCGTGGCTGCTATACCGTTCCGTAACGTCATTCACCGGATTCTCGATTATGTTATGTTTTGACGCCGCCGATCGTGCCAAGAAATATTTTCATATAACATCGTTTTTTGTTCACAAAATTCTTGTCTTAATTCAAGAACTTGCACTCAATAAAATTGTCAAAAACAATCAGGTTTAATAAGTAATTCATGTTCCCCATTCTGAAGGATATAGAACCTAGACTGGATCTTTCACTAAGAGCTCGGCATTAGTGTGAATCATTGTACTAAGACTGGAGACCACGGAGGAGGGGAGTGGGGGCGGAGAATGTTTTGGACGGGGCAAGGGAAGGGTGAGAGTGTGTCGGGCGAGGGAGGGGGGGGGGGGGGAGGAGGTGTTGTGACAAAAGGGCGCCTGTCGATCATGTCTTATGTTACCTGTGTGGATTCCGAGAAGGCATCCGGCAGGGTGAACCGGAAGAGGATAATGAATGAGCTAGAGTAAGGAAGTGTAGAGTAGAAGTGAGTAAGAAAGGGAAAGGCGCCGTCTCGAAACCTGCGCTATGACTCAACAGAGTTCGAACTCGAGGAAAGAGCACTGAGAATATAATTTGGGTCTGTGTCACCACCCGTGAATTTCAGTAACAATAGCATAGAGACTTCTATTGAGGTATGGGAAGGGCTATGGCTGGGATTAATTTGAAAGCCTTGAGGAGCAACAATACAGCAATTTTCATAATTACGCTTCATTACGCATGAAAGCAGATTCAAAACAGATTCGTACGTATTGATACTGGGTGACAAATATACCTAAGAATTCCTCCCCCCTCCATAATTTGATGGCGCATGTTACATTGCATTTGCATCCCATTGTGAGGAAACAATGGTGTTGAAAAATAATGAGGACATAAGAAGTACCCCAGCTTTACTGTCTTTGAATTGGAAATGAATAAATTAAATCACAAATCTGTGCGTCAACCTTCTGCTCTTCATTTTCATATTGGCTACATTTAAGCGCGTTGATATTTACTTTTTCTCCCGCGATAAGTGCATACAATTCGATGTACATAAGAGTTCACTGCACGAGTTTGACTTTCCGCAAAAGATTCCCCATAAAGTAAGTCCGTGGCATCAGTTTCGCGAAGGCTGAGTAGTTTCTCTTCTACGACTGTACGTAGGATTAACGCAATCAATCAGAATAGCCACAAAAAATTGTACGTCTACAAATTAGCAATTTTCAACTGAATTATGAATTACAACGATGCGTATGCGCTTCACTTGTTTCAATTCAGCACATCACGTCCGAATATTCGCTATTTAGCCGTGTAGAAGATGCTCACTTTAAATACTTCCATAAAACTCAGAAACAGCTTAGAAAGCAAACAGATACTTAATTATTTTGCGTTACAACGATGCGTATGTGCTTCACTTGTTTCAATTCATCACATCACGTCCGAATATTCGCTATTTAGCCGTGTAGAAGATGCTTACTTTAAATACTTCCATAAAACTTTCGGAAACTGCTTAGAAAGCAAACAGATACTTAATTCTTTTGAACAGTTATTATATTTTTCTAAGTAGATTTTATGGGCGCGCCAGTTAAACAGCTAATTTTGCAATCAGCAGTTTTTAAATCATTACATAACCTAATATGTGTCAAACTGACCGGAGAAGGAGGTAACCGTTGATTGAGGGACCATTTTGAACCCACGGGTTTTCTGGGCTAAAATTGAAAGTGTTACAAATTATGAGAAGATTTTAACGCCATCCCTTATCGAGTAGAAATCATTTCAAAGTTTCAAGATGGAGTTGCAATGTCATTTTCACATGCCACCGACCCGTGTACACGACCTTTTTAATCTGACTAATATCTACATACTACACTGCGAAAGGCGATATGACGTAGCATTTAACGACGAAATAGGATCACATTTAGCATATTTTGCATTAACTGAAGCTCTACACACGTTTTTAAGAGCTCAATGTTTTTTCTTTATTACACCAATACAAGATATATGCTACGTAATTATTTATGACATTTTTACATTCATCGCTCAAAAACAAACACTTTCAGTTAACTGCATCCAAATATTAGATACCGTGTGAGCCGCCGAGAGGTAGGTAAGACGATAGGAGGATAGGAAAGGTGATAGTATATCCGTCATGAACAGGGAAGGGAAAGGAGTAGGAGGAGGGTAAGGACTGAGGTTAATTATTCTTATTGTAGTAATTAATGGTGCGAGGGAAGGAGTTTTTGTACCTATCCGTTCGGCAAGGTACCTTTCATATTTTGTCGATTCTATCAGTTCTAGAGATTTAGTGCGGGATTAAAATCATACCCTCCGCGTCACCCTAAAACTCGCGTGATTTGAATTTTTCAACAAATCGTAGCCTATCGCGTAGCCTCCGAGTCGCTAGCGACTCCCATACAAGTCCTTACATCTGCTGTGTTGCACACACTGTTCGTTCGTAGCTGTTTTCAACGAAGCTCGCGGCTTTCTTTTGTATTACCTTTCTCGTAGTAAATATTTCTGAGTATGATCCCAAATGTTCCCTACGCAATGAAACATCACGACAGCGTTGTTGGATCTCTTTTTCATCCAACGACCTTACTATTATCAACTTGATAAATATAGTCTCTAATGCAGATCCGAAAATATTTCCTTTGTATCCCCGCAACGCTAGGTCTGCAATTAATATTTCCAGGTACTTGAGTTCTTCAGATACCTTTATATTTACTCCACCCACTAAATAGAAATGACGCTGTTTTGATTTCTTTCGCAACTAAGTTATTCACCGAGACGTATGTTTCTAGGGGTATACTCAAATCACCCACGAGCTAACATCATTACGTTCGATGAGAAAGGCTCAAAGTGTCCATGAAGCATGCAATGTTTATTTTCGAGTCACCCATTCAATCTTTACTCAACAGAAAAGCCACGTTTACAGTTGGCAATTAAGTATTCATCACGGTGAATATATTAAAATCATTATTTAATTCTTATTCCTCAATTTTGCACTATTTCAAAATCACACCAGAATCGCATTAATTTACACGTCATCCAAGCGAAAGCTGAGTTATTTTTTTAGTATTTATATTATACTACTCACGTTTTTATTACTGAGCTGACCTAAATTCTAATCCGATATAGATGCTTTTGTGGAAACTGATCAATCATTCAACCCAACTATGGAAACGGCAGCAATGCCATTCACGATAGCTGATTCATATCCTGTCCTTATGTTGGCGATTTGCTCATTGGAAAACTCAACACACATCTCGGAAATATGACGCATCAAATCGGTAAGTGCCGCTCATGACTTAGTCCAAAGAAATGCCCGCCAAGATCATTTACACCTTACAAAAGGAAATGAATCACTGATTCGGCTCTTTCGGCAATGCAGAAAGCGACCACAAGGCCAGGAAATTGACAAAGCTAACAGTGACCATATAAAATTCCGTTCATGAGTCGATCCATACAGTAGCCTTTCCGCAACGCAATCGAATCAAGGGATTTACTTAACACTAATTTTTGAGCAAACGAATACTGGTAGCTACATTACCAATTTCATACGGATATACAAACATTAAAAGAACAATAGAGCACGATACATAGCAATAACAGTCGATTTCTAGGGAAAATGTGTATTGAATGGCGATAATTGTTAAGCATACGTAAAGAAGAAAATCCAAGACGCAAGGCATTGCGCTTTATGCTCATCAGTAAAACAGATGAAATGAATTAATACACATAGTGGGTTCAATTTAATCATGAAAAAGTACTCCAGTAAAATTAGAGCAGACGGAGACAGACAATGTTTGAACAACAACATTTTCCACAAGAAGGACAGTTCCTAACATGCTAAAACACACGTGAAATTAACAATAAGTAGCGCAGAAAATTCCTACATTTCTATTAACAGAAAGCCCTCTTCATACTCACTGAGAAACTTCCACGTCTTCGGTTTGAATCCCTGAACATACCGATTCTCAATTTCAACATATTTTCATTATATAGTGTACACCAGTCACCGATTCGTACCGACCTTCCATTACAAGCCTTACCAAATCTCGTAGATAATCTGTACATAGAAAAACGTTTCTAACAAAATACACGGAGAAACACTGGGAATTACTATCAGCTGTGACAATTGGTTGCCAGTAGTCAAGGAAACGATGGCAACTGAATGACTGGAACTATGTTTTCCCAAACATTATCTCTTCCTGCATATTAACTATATCAAAACAAAAAGAAAACTCATTAAACTTTCTCGGTGGTGGATTTACTTATAATAACATTAAAGCCTATAATGATGACCAGCTCCCTATCTTTTCTATGATAAAGGTATAAATATCAAAATTTTACTACCCAAAATGGACTTAATTCTGCTATTACACATATTTACAGATAATTATGAGATTAATTTTTTTAAACAAAGTCCCCCAAATTATAACTTCAAAGAGCTAACATAGGTTATCTAGAACATTTATCAATTGTAATTACGGTCAAAGATTGCTAGCCCAATAGAGAAGTCCGTTTTTTCTGTATACTATAACGCATGAAGAGGTAATTTTCGTAAATAAAATTACTGCTGTACTTCATTTACTAGCTAAACTCAAAATATTATATCTAATGATATCCGAAGAAAAGGCGAACTGCAATGTGCGTACGTAGAAGACATCCCATGATGATGACATTGACACTCCACTTAAGGCTTTTACAAAATATAAAAATAACACTGATGAACGGATTTATGCAACTGGTATGACAATCAGAAGAGATCACAAACTTGGAAAAAATCTTAAATCGTGACGGTAATGCATGCACAGGTTTTTATTCCTTTCGATTTTGATCCGTTAGAATGCAGTTCTAAAGAAACCAATCCATAAGAAATGAGGTTTCCGCGGCATCAAGTCGATGGCTCTATTCTTCATTCGGGAATTTCCGGCACGTACGTTGTTTTCTATGACAACACTCTCTCCTTCAGTCCTTCGACCTGAAGACGCCTCTCCACATGTTTATCAATTTATTTGTTTATGCACATGAGCAGGTGCCACTAAAATCTGATCAGATTATTATAATAGCTACAACAGATACAAAAGCTTGTAAAAAATAATCATTCTGGATTTAGAGCCTTAGTTTAGCGAAGACCTCTCCACCTAATAGATGGATTAGTATATTTTATGGCTTCCAATTCAGAAGTCTTTGCTTAAACACTTGGAATTTTGATTCCACAGAGTTGACATAACCGTCCCAATGTCACGTCCAAGATGCTCTTGCAGGCATAACTTTTGTCACCAATGCAAAATTTTCTCAAATGTCCCGATGAATGTCAAAGAATGCAATGAAAACTGACAAGGAAAGTTGGTTTTCCCGACTGAGAATAGAACCATGGACATTCAGCTTTATGGAAGAATAGGGAATCTTGGTTACACCATAAAGGGCATTAATCCACTCTTGATATCATTCACTTTCAGGCAGTGGGTTTTCCTTTACTGCTCTCAAAGATCACAGATTCTCACCGAAATACAGCATATACAGAAGAATGGTCGGAAATGAGGACATTATATCAGGAAAAATGGAGGAATGCCAGAACGGACATGGACAGCAAGCTGTCAGGAAGTCTCTCACAGCACACGAGGATAATGGCCGGTCGCACAGGCAACGGAAATGCGAAGACCACAAGCATCCCCACCTTTCTACCCCATAATGTAGCAACCGCAAGCCGAAATTAACTCTCAAAATCCTGGCACAAATGACCCCTGAGAAAATAATCCCCAGCGGAAAATAGCAACTTTCCGGGGATTTGCAATAACTAAGAAGAATTCCCGTTACTCCCTGATGTTGCCGGTGGGCGGCCACCGTGACGGACTGAACAAGGCATTCGCAACCTTTCCCTTCGCCCCACACCCCCTTCACGGAGGACTCAGATTCTCAAATACCGATAGCTGCAGAAGAAAGAATACACTCAAATAGAACGTCCGAGGCGCCCACATACGCAATAACCTTTCAGACTCCTTTGAGTGTATGTATATATATATATATACATACACACAAGTCCATGAAATAGCCGCCTATGATGGCACCCTAAGTCACACCTCAACCGCAGGCTGCTCTACACGTCGGTCACCATGATGGTTTGGCGCCAACACCGATAAGGTAAATATGCAGCATGAATTTGCAGCGCGATGGACCATTCAGTGGGTATTTTTCCCACTACAGCGGCCGCTGCGCAATGTATAAAAGGCGGCTGATATTTTCCTAAAGCCCTTGCGCGCTCAATATCTCAGCAAGTTGCGCTAGAATAGACAAGGAAAATGAATCCTATCAATCGGAGATTAACTGAGCGATGAAATATCAGTAAGATGATACGCGGCTTGTCATATTTTCCTTTTGATTTCTGTCTCAAAACGTATACATATGCTAGATTAAATATGAAGAATTCGTCGAGCACGAATTATCACTATTAATATCGTAACTTGGTTTCAGTAACTTTGCACGCCAGTAATTGAATTCCGTATTTAATAACACCTATGAGCCGCACATTATGGATACATACAGACAACTTGTGGAAATTAAACGAATATAAACAAATAATTTCCCCATAATATTCTATAAGGGATATTATTAATCACCTATTTCTGGGACGATATTGCAGATATTACTTTTCAGTAAATTGAGCAGATATTCCTTTCCAGCAAATTGATTCGAGCATATAATTGCTAGTAATTTAATGAGCACCTTGGATAGACACACTTTTTCAATTAACCGTCAACACCACAAAGCTTCCAGAAAAATAGACCAAGTAAAAACAGGTTATCCTCGCAGTTTGCGATCCCTTCTATAGGGACAAATGAAAGAACGCGATAATCTATGATCTTACGAAAGCATTTGGCAAATATCCAGGCAGCTAATTAACATTCAAACTCCAGTCAAGCAAAATTATAGAAAAATAAGATTTAAATTGTGAGTAACATATCTTATCCGAATCTTGGAGTTCATTGGTCCCAAATGATTTACTTCAGACATCGAGAGGATAACCACCCTCCGTCCCTCAAGAGATTGCGATCTGTTCCCGTCTTGCTCCTAATACATTTTATGATATTTTTTTCCAATTACTCGTAACAAAAGGCTATTATCTGGTGATGCTACCATCATCTAGAAATAGTCAGTTTTTCATCAGAACCCAATCAAGTTTATGCTTGGGAGACGAGAGTAGACATTCTTGAACAAAATCTACAAAAAATGTAATGCACTTCCTACAAATGGTATCACGCTAACCCTACCAAGGAGGAGTAGATACATGCGTTGGGTGAAGTTAAAATACCTAACGGTCTCTTCAGATCTCTTATGAGGAAAGCACTTACGAAAAGCCTTTGGCTTTGCATTTAAGGGGCAGGGATCTATATAGTGAACTTTTGAAAGTTTCTCCAATGTAAAAGTGTACGGGAAGTGACACCGCCTCTATCCAGTACAGAAGACCTCAAATCATTAATTGAAAATAATAAACGGAGAGATGCTAATTTCGTTAAATATTCCCATGAGCGGACACAAACAGCTAGTTGTAGGAGGAAATGGGAGTCACAAGAGCCTCAAAGGAAAAACGCCCAAATTAAGCCACTATATAAATTC
Organism: Pyrrhosoma nymphula; assembly: GCA_963573305.1. Lineage (NCBI taxonomy): Eukaryota > Metazoa > Arthropoda > Insecta > Odonata > Coenagrionidae > Pyrrhosoma > Pyrrhosoma nymphula. The sequence goes on along the minus strand of OY754332.1, from coordinate 74,898,833 downwards.
ATTACAGACGATTTTCGACTCGTACCACGGTTCTTATTATAATATTTAACTGAACCCCATAATCAGGCAAAAGAGACACAATAAAAGGGAAGATTGTCGAAAAGATAGGCACACGAGGAACTTTTTTCCCACGCACCTTATTTACCGCTACACGAATGGAGCAAAGCAATAGCATCTGAGAATTTTTCCTCCCAGATCATTTATCCATTATTCCTCCATTTTCCACCACCAGCCAGACGCCCCAGAGGCGGCGGCACGTAGGGTAACACAAACGTAGATGAACAGCGGCTCACGAAACAATCGTATCGCCTATCGACGCAAAGAACTTGAAGCAACTTCCTTCCAAGCGAATTGACAACACTGCCGGGTGGCATCAGATCGCCTTACTTATTTTTACTCACATTGCTATAATATAGCCTATGATCTCTTGGGGAAACCTTTTGATAAATAGGTCTCTCCTTCAACTGGCAATCAGTCGTAATCTGAGAATATAACTTTCTGACGTTAGGTTAACCCTTGAATGCCAAGCGTGGTCATATGCTCACAGCAAACATTTCTTGTTCAAAATTGCCCTACTTACGGCATTTTTAAAATTTACGCAATACGGGATTTGTAACAACATCAGAATATATTATCTCATCTAAAACCCCAAATATTGGTCGATTCAATTGAATATTTTTAATATGTGGCTTTCCAAATGTGATGGCCATAAAAAATTCCGGCGTTGATGGATTAATGTTCGAACTCTTCCCATTGTGTGACCTAAAGAATAAACAGCGATCTAAGAAACGTTCTACTGATATAGAGCTGGAATGAAGAGAGCATCCGTTTGAAAGTTTAAATAGTATTTAAACTTCTGGACATTTTCCTTCGAAAACGTGAAGCACTCCCTGTAAGGCCTACGCCCGAGAGCCAGAAGTGAACTCAAAGGGGTTGCTTATGGGATCGTTTTTAGAGAGAAAAAGCCAAGCGTAAACTTAGGCGTCAGAAACCACGATCCTTGGCTCAAAACACCATAAATATGATCCAAGAATATGATAGCTCTTATGAGCGTTCCCGAGGCGTGGCGTGGGTCCCAAGATGAGTTCGGAAAAAATAATTATGAATTGACATCCAAAAATGACAAACTTAGAACCACTGAGCGAAGCACGCGGCATTACACAGTAAAATGAATGGACAGCTTCGTTCCTGCGACCTTCTCTCTCTTTCCAATTCGTGTCCCTTCTCGCCCCACACGAAACTTCAATCTCCTACACATCCCAAAATTCCGGCTTTCCCTATCACAGCGTTCCCTTTTTTACCGAATTCCCTCCATATTTAACATATTGTCCTCAGCGTATCCTTCCCTTGACCTCTTCTCCTCGCCCAACATATACCAATTATTCATGAAACGGCACTTGGGTAACGGAACCCCAAATTTGAGTAAATTTTGTTTCTGTGTTAATTTTTTTTTTCTTTCTTCATGTTTTTCTTTATTTTTTTTCAATGTTTATTTATTTTGTTACATCTACCAATGTAATTAGCCATTGTGCCGTTTTTGGTTGTGTGAGATAATTAATAAATAATAAAATAAAAATCTATCATATACCATCCCTGAAATCACATACCTACATTAAAGCGTGAACGGCATGAGTTCGGAGTTCGTTTGGATGAAGACTTTGGGTTGCGCGTTGAAGCGACCAGGTCGGAGATATGAAAAAAGTACATACCACACACAAACACAGGAAAGAGAGAACCTCAAAACGGAATAAGCCAGCATACGCTCAAATATATTATCTTTTAATGCTAGTTAATTAAGGCGTGAGTGATAATGAGTCGACGAAAAGTGTTACGAATGGGGTGCGGAGCACACGTTTGAGTGGTTAATTTGTTCACTTTGGAGGCAGTGATGGATATAAATTATTAGACGTACAAAGCAAATAATGGGAGGAAAGCTGAAATTAAGATTGGATGAATGTATCACTAACGTCTTAAGATCCTGATCATTTTTCTGGGAGGATTTAAACTCTTATTTCGAGGAGTACTAGTGACACGTGAGGCGATATTTTCTAATTGCCAGCACGCAATTCAAGTTCTTGAATCCAGACATAATGACTGCAAAAAATTTGCATGGATCTCATGTATAAAAATTCAATCATCATGTAAAATATTTGTTTTTTTAAATCAGATTCACTTCTACCATCAAAAGGAGAATATCCGCAGGAAATTGCTGATTCCGTCACACAAAGTTATTAGCCAATTATACCAGTTCATCGGAAAAGTGCGATGTTGAGTCTGAAGAGGAAACGGAAGTATAAATGGAGAAACGTAAAGTTAAACGACTTAGTAGAAAAAAAATTGAGTGAGTCCATGATTTTGACTCTTTTGAGCCTCTATTTTGTTCACCTATTTGTTGTTTAATTAAAAAATGACTTAATTTTCATAATTAGCCACCCAAAAGACCGCTTTTTTCGCGGGAATCTATTTACTTATTCTATTTTTGGCCAACTTCTTCCCCACTTCGGACCAAAGTGCGTCGCAACGACGATTTATGCCGGAATGTATTTACACAGTGACCGATTGTTTAATGTTACACCATGTGTTGTAGATATACCGGTAACCATCGCGATATCTAGAATCGACGAATATTACGTCATTAATGAGCACCCAGAGAATTGGAATGTTGATAGATCACTCAATATTCACAAAAACGGCATCCCTCAAATTACGGCAAATATTTTCTCAAGATGCACCATGAAAAGGTCGCCAATTCTTAGTTCAAAATAATCAGCATTGAATAGCTTCCGAAATAAACAAAATCCAACCTCAATCCACGCTATAAGGCCTGTTCAAACACCAGAACCACTAGGGTATTCGGAGGGAACTGAGCGAGACTGTTTTTGACGTGATGACTAGGCAGTCGTATATTAAAGAAGCACCACCCCACTATCTCCTCAACCTACACTTCCACTTCCAGTTGCTTACATTAACCATTAACTCTACGTTACTTCTTTCGTACGTTCTAGACACCTCAAAAACTGCTATCCATCGTAACGCCAAAGCTAAATACTCGGCTATATTTAATTACTTGACACTAGTACAACGCCTTTGGAAATTCGTGGTTCATGACATCTACATTCTACCCTGCGAGCCGCTGCAAAGGCGTGCGGCAGGGGGTGTTAACATGGAAGTCATGAATGGGGAGGGAAAAAGGAAAAAAAGGAGGGAGAGGACAGAGGTGAATTATATGTTAACGGTGCGTCTTATGTTAGTATCACACCGTTTTCTTTAAAATCATAATGGTGCGTGGAAAAAAGAAAATGCTTAGTCATCAGTTCGGCAGTCTCTCTATCTTATTTTGCCGCTTCTGTCAGTTCTCGAGATACAGGACGGGGTAAAATAATATCCTCCGCGTCGTACTGAAAATGGCCTGATCTGATTTTTTTTATCTTCACCACATACCAGAAATAAATTGAATTACGCACAATTTTTGGTTATTCTGCGAGGGTAGTTACTCGCGAAGTTCCTCTTGTTCACCCCATCAACCCCCTCGGAAAGAATGAAGGGACAGAGAGAGAGATGGGGAAGGAAGCACCCAGTAAGACCACGTCGTTCGAGGAAGGAGAGGGAGGTGGACGACGAAGGAAATGCCTGAAGTGCACTTGGAGACAAATTGACACGGTAGCTTGAGTGCACCTCGAGCGGAACATCTAGCGTCGTCAAAGAAATGCGACTCGTGAATGAGACGACCTCACGGAATGGCATGGTGCCAAAATTGCCGATGTGTAGGCACTCGAGCACTCGAATAGAACTTTAATCGAGGATAATGACAAATGGTGATTGCGTTGGTCACTTCACGGTGCTCTCCCACACTAGCGATTCGTTGGTGGTGAAGCTCGGGATTATTATCTGAAAACAGCGCGGCCTGTAATTGGCCATACGAGTAAGGCACGTTAAATGCCTCCGTTTTTTTTAAGCTTCAGGAGAAATTTAAGCTTAGGTAAGCCAATTCTGTTGAAATTGCATTAGCAGATTACGCAATTCTATGCGCTCCAGTCGAACTTCGATGATCGCAAAAAGAAATATCGAAAAGGTACACACATTATTAAGACCTTCCATACCGCAAACAATGGTTTTCTTCGGCATGAAATATATGTCATTTAGACAATATCTTTGATTAACAGTTACATTGTACATTGAATTCCATGCAGGTTAGCGTTAGACACTATAAATGGTAAAAATGATAAATTTTCACCAAGACTTAGGCGACGGAGTTTTTTTTACCCAGTCACTCCTAAACATCATCTCGCACAACTCACGGTATCATGGTGAATTTTTTACTTCTTTCCCATTTAGAATTCTAACGTCCTCAAAACTGGAAAATGGATCCTTTCTACGAAATAGGATGAGAAATTGAAATACCACGAGGCACTGCACAAGTTTAAATCGCCCGATTTTGAAACAATCCCACCCACTTCATCCTTTCGGTGAGCTACTTCTCATTGAATTCAATTTCTCATTAAAAGAGCGACCGGAGCTCACTAAAAGCATAAAAAGTACGACGAACACGTCGCCAAAACTTCGTACTTCTGCAATACTTACTCAGTGTATCAACCCGAAGGTTGGTCTGATGGGTGAGAATAGAGCTCACCCCGTACTAAGCCTATGAAATTCACACATTCAGGGTAGGGGGGCCAGTTCCTTTCCCTGGGCCACCTGCGACTTCCCACGTTCCAAGTTTTCACATTTACAAGTTCTAACAAGCAGATAGTCGCACCGCGAGGATTTTCGAAGGGTAATCCAGAGATGCTTCATCCGGATTTGAACCCGGGGCCCTGTGGGCAGTAAGTTCAGCGCTCTACACACTAGGCCACCACGACCCCCTGCTATACTTAATGAATCCTAAATACGCGATTCGATCGGCAAGACATGTCACCTGGGACAACGGTTGGACAGTCGGTGGACGTCGGTTGGCAGTTAGGCCAGTTCGGCCTCCAAAAGAGTACATACTTTTAATCGCTCATCAATATCATCGATTGCTTGGTTACAAAAATATTCTCCACAAAATGCCTAGGCGCATACCACCAGCGTCTGTGCAGCTGTCTTCACGTCCCACAAAACTGTCCCAGTAGCTTCTGCGCGATCTCCCTAAGGAAAACAACCTCGAAAATATTCACCTTAAGGGTTGGGAACTCAACTTACTGTAAAGACGCAGGAACCAAATGATCTGCTACAAAATGAAAATACTTGACCATGCATTTCTCAGTCATCAGCTCCAAATCCATGAATCACTTTTAAGACGTACTTCCTTCTTTCTCTTACCACAATGCAGCCGTTTTCAGTACACTTAAGACGAAATTGTTAACATGAAATACGCGAGTCATTCATAGATTCACCGGACCAAAATCAAAATGAGCATAGGGCACGGCACTAGGACCTGGGGTAAATCCAAAACTTAAGAGTCCCTAGTTCCCTATACACGTGTTTTCTCATAAGAGCTAAGAACGTAATAAGAAAGGGTCACAAAAAGAGGGCGAAACAGAAACCATCGCCAGCCATTCATTCAATGAGACATTCTCATTCCGAGACTCCATTCATCGGGTGTACGGCATTGGGAGAGTCACCGAAAAGGCGTGTCCAATCGGTCTCGGAGCAACGATCATGCCACAGTTGCTATGAGGGGAGTCGCGCGCGTCCCAAGGAGCGCGGCCGATGTGCATCTCGTCTCAGCCAGACGCCATTATTCCCTCGGCACTCGACTTTCCCACGCTGAAACGGACATGACGTCACGCGGCAGGAAGAACAGGGTGCAAGGAGTGAGCGGCGACCGTTTGTCGCCTCGGCTGCGCTCTTGGGGGTGGCTGCTGCTTCTTCAGAAGCGGAGGCGGTGCCTCGCGGAGTCGCGAACGAGTCGATGACGGCCAGATCGGTAATTCACAAAAAATCTCCCCTTCACAGCGTCCATTTTTCATCCATGCTCGGTATCCACAATATTCGCCCTAGCGCAGTCGATCAAAATTTGCCAAATTTGAAAATAGACTTATTCTGTAAAGTTGATAAGTAGGTGTGGTAACAATGTTTACTAATACTTGACACAGTCGACATTAAGCGTAAGTTAAAGCCACTTACAATCCCGTCCCTAGCAATACACCCCAAGCTTCTGCGAATGATTCAACCGATTTACCCAATGACGAGTTGGGATGGCTGGTTATGGCACTAAACATTCGAAGCATCGTTTTTAACCGTTTTTAGAGATTCTTCACTAAAATATAATTGCCAACATATCTCGCAGAATATGGACTAAATATATTCAAAAGCCTTGAAACATTAGTGAACATCTGTCACTTACTGATAGAACTTCTGCGAACTAGAAACTGACAGATAGTAAACAGTTCACAAGAAGATATTAGCTTAAGAGAAGTGAACTCTTCAAATACAAAGAAAATGCACCGTTAAATCAACAAACTAAGTTCATCCAACGGAATTTTCAAAAGCAACATTACAGGTGTCAGATCCTGGAGATACTATATGAAAAACAAATTGACAGTGGATAACAGTTACTTTAAATCCCGACCAAATATGGAATATATACACTATTTTAGTGCTTTCTCTAAGCAACCACAAGAAAAAATGCGAAGTAAAATGACTGAGTGAAGATATAAAATTAAAAAAATTACATATGCGATAAAATGGCAACAGTAATTTGACACGGATGACCATAGACTGACAACAAAGGACTCAATTCTGAAAATTAAGGGTGAAAAAGCTATGATGCATAACACCTATCGATAGGATACTATCAGATATGCGCATAGGGGATTTCAAGTGTTAATGACCTTTGAGCTCATTAGAGGCCTTCCGCGACCAAGGGGTTTAGGGGACATATTCGGCATGTGTTTATCATCTACGCCTTGCATTCCTTTGCCTGATGCTAGCTGTCTAGGTTTTGCAATGAAAAACTCGAGAATTATGCCTCCATTTTAGAGTTACTGCAAGGAAATATTTTCAAAGGGATAATGAAGCCACTTCTGAGTCAGATAGGTCTTACAAACGTAACGGATGAGAGCAACCTATTAATTTGTAAGTGCAGCCAGTTCAAAGAAGAAGTTTGACCCTAAGGCAAGTATAACTAAAGAATAAATTACAACGCCAAAAACCACAATGTGAAAAATAGACCGCCATTAAAATGGCATATTTGCATTATTGATTACATGCTTATTTCGTTACGATACAGCTAGATTATTCATTACATTTGGTATTACCGCAAGACGAGAAAGCTGGCGAGTTCCTTCCACCGCTTTTGACGTTGCGCGACAGTTGAAGATGGGAGACATCAATGGACGTGAAGGGGGAAATGGCTCCAATGACGCACACAACGGACGCTTGGGAAGAGGGAAGTCGACGCGAAGAGGGTTAGAGATTGGGGTTGGGGGGGGGACAAAAGGCAATAGAGTAGGGGAAGGGGGCAATGGCGGTGGTATAGCATAACTTGCAGCGAGGAAAAACAGTTTCGCGAAACGGCAAGCAACGGCCATCGTTGGCAAAGGAAGCGAGATGGAGAAGGAAATAGAAAATAGGCTCTAGCCGACAGGATACGGTTCTACACAACAAGTGATCAGCTCAGCTGCTAATAGAAAGTATAATTACATTGCCACTTTCGCGGAGCAGGAAAAGACAATATAGGAAGGGGGATAAGTAACGCGCAACGAAAATAGGGAAGCAATTTCCTTCTAACTGCGTAAATTCACTCTCATGCATGACTATTACGTCAGAAAATCGTGCGAATACATTTTTACGAACTCTCCGGTCTAAAAGAATTGCATGTTGGCCAGGAATCCACTCAGTTACTTTCACGATACCAAAACGAACTTTCACGGTCCTATGGAATAAAAAAGACCACGATTTCCGCCAATTTTATAAGTCATCTTCCTTGAGGCAACCCGAGAATTCGGCTTGCTTACAAGTATCCAATCATACGACCAGCAATAAATTGTTTGTCCTTATGCGTACGCAGGCAGAAGTAGTCATCCGGTGTACTATTCTCTAAAACGAACAGCAATCCAGTCTAAAATGTAAATCACTTCCGTCACAGCTAGGGCGAAAGGCCGTATTATCCGCAATAAGATTGCTCAGCCATCCTACGAAGAGGAAAATTCCACCCTCGCCGGCTAAATGATTTTGAAACTTTCCCTCGCGCCCTCCGCGGCAGCAGGTATTGCAGTGCTTCTCCATTGCTGACAAAAGGTTTTGAGATTCAAATGAGGGAAAAGTCGCAATGTCGACGGTTTATGAGGATGTGAGCAGCACAGATCCAATAAATATTTGCTTATTACGACCTAGGTTTCAACACGTAGCGTCATCCTCACGTGACACAAGGTGTTGAAGCTTAGGTGGTTACAAAAAATTACGTGAAATCTACATACTTGGTGCTCATTTCCCTTCTTACCGTTAAGCCTGACAGTGAATAATAAAAAGTTTATCAACCCTACGAATAAAACAAACTTTGATATTTATGCTTGGGTACTTATTTTTCACAATATTCTATGGAGATTTAAAGTTGGTTGAATTATTTATGAAAAAAGTTTCCCACCACCCACATTTTCAATTGCTTTATTATTTTATAACTTGCGTGTCTATTCATTTGGTTTTAAGGCACTGGTGAGATAGCGGCTGAGATGCTGAGTCGTTGAGGTTGATGATGCTGTGTCCTCAAAAATTAGACCGTCCATCACAGAGCATTACAAGCATTAAAAGTTGACTTCTCTAATTTTTCATTCTACTCCTGTGATTTTTCTTTTGCACTTGGCATCAAGATAACAACTGGTCGACAAACGGCGGCTGGGCTGCACGTGGATGGCCTAACAATTTGATAGCATTCTTCCAATATAAAATATTAAAGGCCATTTCTAAAATAACAGTCACTATAGTAGCATAACAACTATCCATCAGTTCAAGCGTGTTCCGCACAAAATCGGCCGTTCACACCGGTAGAAAAAGGAATCAGAGGAGGAAAGTGGAAGGGAGGAGGAGTCCGGCACTGACATTAGCCCAATCTTGAAGAAAATCGGTCGGAATTCCACGGTTCAACGTCCCATCCGACGGACGGAGCACTTTACTTGAAGCACTCACCTCATTGCACAAGTAAGATGATTCCGACTGCCTATGAATACTTTCCGCCTTCTCGAGTAGAAGCCAGTACCAGCCACCGTACCAATTAGAAACCCCCTATACTACTTGAAATTAATAAAACAATATTAAAAAAAAATAAGCATGCTTTTCTAAAAAATTAAAATATTATCCGCATTGAATTATCTATATATACATAGTATCTTCTCAGAAAACGCACTCGGCGAATAAAAACACAAATATAAATATAGTTTTAAAAACACAGGCACACGGCAATACAAAGAAGGACACTCACAAAATATTTTACGGACGTTTTGACGGTCAGGCCGTCATCTTGGGAGTGTCCTTTTTATTTCCGTGTGCCTGTGTTTTTAAAACTATATTTATATTTGTGTGTATGTATATATATATATATATATATATATATATATATATATATATATATATATATATATATAAGAAAAGGAAATAAATATAAAAGTATTCGCTAGCAACAAGGCGTTGAGGTTGGGGAAGGATAGGAAAGTAAATCAGTGGACACTCACTGGCAGATGATCCATGACGAAACCGGTGTCCACAGCTTACGGTAGCTTTCGTGCTAAGGACCCTTCTTCAGCTGGAGGAGATCACTACCAAGGAGTGTCACACTGGAGTTGAGAGTATAGGGTATGTCTTGGTACGGGGTAGGTTGTTGGGGAAAGGGGATTGGTAGGAAGGATGTGTAAGGGGGGGAGTGGGAGGGGAAGGGGGGGGGAGTGAAGATTGAGTCCGGGCGGGCAGGTTGACTTAAAAATGGAAATTTAAGACAGCTCCCAGTGGCGGAGCTCTATTATTGGTGTGTCAGGTGGGAGGGCGCGAATTATTTTTATATGAAAGCAGTTGTTGAAAGAGAGGTTATGCGAGTTGGCGTGCTCGGCTACAGGCAACTGTAATTGATGCATCACGCTGCTCCGGTGATTATTTACCCGCATATTTGAAGGTGTGATGGTGAGACCAACGTAGAAAGCCTGGCAGTGCTTGCAGGTTATAAGATATATTACATTACTCAAGGAGCAGATTCCCCGAGTAAGTATTTGATATGTGACATTCGTCACCGGAGAAGTGAAGAAACGGGAAGAGGTGTTGATTGGGCAAGTGAGGCAACGGGGCTTGTTGCAAGGGTGAGAACCTATAGTAAAGAGATTGGTAACACTACTTGCAAGTGAAGTTTGACGGATCTCACGGATACAGAGACTATTTTGTAGATTGGGAGGTCGACGGAAGGAGAGCACGGGAGGTCTTTGTATAAGGGAGGAAGTTGAGGGGGAAGAGGAGAGAATGGAGTGTGCTGATTTCAGACGGCTTTTCAGTGAAGCATCAAGACCTGGATGAAAGGTAGTCGCAAAGATAATCGAATCGTCAATGGATATATTATCCTCCGGTTGAGGTACGAAGCGCGGTCTCGGAGAGGGTTCGGTCGCCTTAGCGAGTTGTTCTCTCACCAAGGAGGGGGATAACCCCAACTCACGAAAGCTTTTTCCAGGTCTTCCAAGTATCGAAATATTGAGAATTTTCAGAACAGATTCGGCGACCTCGACGTGCCAAAGAGAATAAGAGAGAGCGTTTGCAGTGTTCGGGATGACAGATCCTTCCCCAACCTCAACGCCTTGTTGCTAGCTTTCATATATATATATATGCTCTTCGCTCTTCATGTATATTATATATATATAAACATCGTAGTAAAAAAATAATATTTTCTCAAGTTAATGAAAGTTTAGCCAAGTACTGGAAATAATTCAACTGAAGGAAATTAGCCACACAAAGGATTACCTTTGAACATAGATAGAAAACAAGATAACAATAATTTTTAACAATATAACATGTTTAAATTTGCCTATTTATGCAAGACCACAACAAAAATCATGGGGCGCTCTTTCATATTCGATATCAGAATAAATGCATTAAATATGACGATTTTGGTATTCAATGGAATAGAGAGCTTCAATATACAATTTCTAGAAAATCTTTAAATGAATTAAAGTTAAAGTGCTAGACATAAATGAGGCCGCGCCCCATGCTTTTCGTTGTGGTCTTGCATAAAGAGACAACTTTAAACATGTTATATTGTTGAAAACAATTATTTTCTATTTATGTTCATCCGTAATCCATAGTGTTGCTAATTTCCTTGAATTGGATTGAATTATTTCCAGTACTAGGCTAAACTTTCATTAAATTGAGAAAATATTTTTTCTTTTTTAGTACGATGTTAAGATATTTCTTTTTTTTACATTTTTCAATAGCATTTTATTTTTTTAGAAAAGCATGCTTAAATTTTGTTTTATTTTTCACGTTTTAGTCCTAGTTAATAAAATTATTTTAAAACAAAACCAGTTGTTTTATAAACGTATTATTAACTAGGACTACAAAAAATAGACTGTTTGCCAGGTGTGGACTTGATACGACGAATCTATATGTTCCTCGGGACGAGAGTCAGGATGCTTTACCACTATTCCCCCTCGAATCACAATATAGGAATTCATTACATTATTTTTAGCTATAAATGAAGTGGTAACAATGGATCCATTGATCCTTGGAACCATGTATCCTTGGCAAAGCGTGTTAAAGAAAAGCATGTAATAAGGGAAATTTTTGAGAGCTCAAAACAATTCCTAATTAGCAAGGAATTATTTACTTTATAGAGAGAGTGTAATAACGTATGCTCTACAAAATTATTTAGCTAGATACTATTCTGTAAACTTTTACACAGGCATCCATCGCGCCGTACTCTTTCGGGTAGGTACAGTCAAAAGAGCTTGATTCTTGGCGTTACCTAGAAAAATGGCTCCAGTTTAGGAATTTCCTACATCCTACCCAAAGTAGTTAGAATGAATTGGGCGATTGCTTTCAACCCTTTCAGTGGTACATTCGGTACTACCACGCCACACATTTGAGGGCGAATTTTTAAACTTTGAGTTTGTATAAGTAACTATGTACATGGAAGAGGGTTCTGGGATATAAAGGGGTATACGATGTAGAGAAAGCTACGAAGTATTTCCGGACAGACCCGCGATGAGGTTTATTGTAGTCCTCACGACTGCCTCCCGGAAAGACTTCGTAAGACACTCCATTTTCCATTACGGTCTGGCTAACCAATCCTATCCACCTCAGCATAATTTTCTCTGCAAAAAGGCATTTGAGTAGAATTAGAAGTGACTATTTCTCTAATTGCAGCGTAATGAGGCTTGAATGTAATCCTCGCTCCTAGATACGCACTCAATCTCATGTTCTCGGATAACTGAGCGACAAATCCTTTGCGTAAATGCCAACTTAACACGAATTGGGCATCTATCCTTGGTGCACCGCTCAATTAAGAAATTTAATTATTCTCAGTTGAGTCCCTGTATTACGAGCACAATAAGTAAATCTTGCGCTATCATTCCAAGACTTCTTTCGTCTACTTATCTACCACTATTTTGAGTAACTCGACCACCGACACCTTACATTGTGGATTGGATTACTGTAATAACTTTTAATTTCGAACTGATTTCACTAAAATTTGAAAAAAAAAATAGATCTGATTTAGTTATCATGTTCAAGCATAGATCTTCACTTAAGTGGTATAAAATATTCACAGCCATTCGCTAGCACTTAGAGATGATTTCTTTTCTACCTCGTTCCACCCAGACAAAGCCAAAGAAAATGACTCGCTCCTTCCTTCGTTAGGCTCGCAATTGCAGAATATCAAGGCTAAACTACCCAATCTCTGACTGCGGCCGGCCATTCCAAGCGAGAACACTAAATTACTCCGCACAATTGAGTCAATTCAAGGACACTGTCTTGACAAGCCCCTGCTAGGCATGCGAAAACCTTTTACGGCGGAGATGAAATAACTCGGCGGGTAAAGAGCAATAAGGGCAATGAACACTCGGACTGGACCAACACAAGTACATGAGGGTACATTCACGCTGAGAAATCCAGGGAAATACAACGACTTGTAGAGAGGTCTGTGCTCTCCGCATGAGAGAGGGCCGAAACCAGAGAGGCAAAATTTGATCCAACGCAGACCCGGTCAATATTTAATTCACGGATATAATGCATCCGGAAACTGGAAACCACCACATTTATTTCGGGGACTATCTTCCCCCGGGGACTATCTACCACCTTCCCTGTATCGCCGCTCTTGATTTCACGACAAAATGGAAAGAAAACACGGAAAGAAAAATGGGCATCTCGAGGGAGCGAGAGCAAGCCAAGGTACTGGTAACAATCCATTCACGATTGGCTCTTGCCGGGTTTCGCTGGATACGAGGAATATGGTGATATCTGAACTGAAATGGACATATGAATATGAAAAAATGAATTGGACAGGAAAACGACGCTTATGGAGCGCCAACGACGAAAACATTCACGCTGTATACATTTTTCAAAATTATAATGGAAGATCATTACAGGGAGCACAGGAATGAGAGTGACGAGCTATTGTACACCGAAAGATAATCACGGGTCCGATAGAAACTCAACCCACGGATACAGCTATGAGTAAAGTACACATGCCTTATTCGCCCCTTAAATAAACAACATGAATAATATTAGAATATGATACGTAACGTCTTTTAAAAGTAACGCGAAAACATGCTAACCAGTCGAGTGACAAAATAGAAGTGAGAGGAATATTTTTTAATCTTTGTTGACAAGTCTAAATAAAAAATTCAGAGCGCAATCAGTGAATTATGTAACTCCTTTGAATTTAAAACGGCGATGACAAGAACATGGGCTCATGATGGGTCGTGCAGCAGGTGAAGAGGGCGCGAGCGAGGGGTGAGACGGGAAAACGGTCAGGGAAGTAAAACAGAGAGAATTGGGAAAGTACCTACTACTAATTCACACCTGGTTTGGCATGAAGATGAACCGTAAGAAGACAAAGATAATGAAGTTCTCCCGGATGAGGAAGGCGTAGTAATGACATTGGGCGAAAAGTAGTAATGACAAAGGAAAATCCTTGAACGTATGAGGGAAAATTTCAGTGGAGACGTCAAGAACATACATATATGCTAACACCTTAATGTTTAGCGAGACAAAGCATGGCTCAGAAACTTGATCGTAGAGGAAGGGAGCTGAGTGTAGACTGGAAGCTTTCGTGATGTGGGCGTGGAGAAGGACGGGGAGAGCGAGCCGAGGGGAGAGGAAGGAAGACACTTGAGGAAGATCTGTTGGAGAGGGGTGGGGGAGGAGGATGTTGGAGTGGGGGGGAGGAGGAGGCTGGAGGAGGAGGGGCGGCCAAAGTGGCAGGGCGGAGGAATGAGGGGCGATGAAAATCAAGGGGAAGGGGGAGGGAAGAGAAGGGGGAGGAGAGAGTGCGGGGCAGCGTGGGAAAGGGGGAAGGAGACCATTTTTACATTAGGGATGAAGGGAGTCAGAAGATCCGACGAGATTAAAGGAGATTTAATATTTTAAAAATTGCATTGTGAAGAAAAAGACAGGATTCCCTGCGGTCGGGGAAATAGCAGCCATTTATTTGGTAGAACACCTACGATAATAAATATGACCTTGTACTGGCACACACATTTTTCGGAAAAAAATATCCAACGAATAAACAACATAGCGCACATAAAGAATCCCCGGAAGAAGATTTTTCTTATTATATTCTGGTGGAACAGATTTGGGAATCACTTGAATAGCTGCAAGGAAAACCCTGGAGCGGCTATGAAAAGTGATCTAAGTTTGGTGGTGAAGGTAGAAATACCATTTTAAACTGAAAATCGCATTGATCCATCACTCTCTGGGGAAAACCTTAACGAAACAGACCAGAGGTTGAAGTTTCGAAGAACAGTAGATGAAGAGAGGCCAATCAAAGAATAATGGCATGGTATAAAAACGGAAAATGGAAAGCGACGGAGCGAAAAGTCGGAAGGAGGAAAGCAGTTTAAGGGGAAGGTATGATCAAAGAGGAAGAATTGGAACTAATACCCAATGATTACGTACCGATTATAGGTAGGTTTTGCACGGTCCCTGAAACAAAATTACACATCGTCGCAAGCACCTTAAGCCCTAAAACGCCTTAGCCCAAAATTATTTTCCTTTTCAGATCTTCATAGAGAAAAAAATTATAAATGCAAGAACTGACGAAGGAGAGCAGGGATATAACACGATCATAAATTTACTAGCTGCTACAGCGGACCCAAGGAAGAGATGATAAAAACAAAGGCGATGAAGTTTAAGACGCCATACTACGGGTAAAAAATAGTGCCGCTAATAGACCTTTAAAATGACATATCAAAGAACGCATTACCAGAGGCAATGCAAATTCAGAAATTACAGGGCAGAATCTCCACAGAAACCGAAGAGAGAGGAGAGATTTCACAAAAACATAACCACGGGAAAGAATAAAACGGTGGTCAATCCGCATTCTTGCCCCTCGCAATTTCACCCAAGGGCAATTTTCAACGAATGAAATAGTCGCTGTTTGAGGCAGGATTAGCATTTTGTCGCGCAATCAGATTGGAAAATAAAAACTAACACTGATACCAAGTTAAGGGAAAATCGTAGGATTTGACGAAAGAATCCACAGTCACAGAAATAGTTCACTGAAACGAAGACGCGAAAAACTGTTCGGTAGAATTTAAGCAATAGGAAAATTTTCCACTGGCTTTCAGAAGAACCTGAAAAAAACAACCCTAAAAAGTATTAGGGTTGTTATTATTGAAAGTGAAAATTTAAAATAGCATAATAATGAAAGATATAATTAAATAATTCACACGGAAACATTTAGTACAGAATAGCGGGGGAATTAGAATTAGAGGAATATCGAGATCAGTTTTCATTTCCCATGGTAGTCTACCGAAAGAGGCACGGCTGGATGGACATCTGATTTCTTAAGGCCGTTTTACACGGTACATTTGTTTGTACAATCTATCGTGCGAACGCATGTACAGTCAAGTGTGCAATAAAATATTGTATGAACAACTGAATCAGCCTGAATGTCGCTTTACACGATGAGTGCACACGCACAATTTTCCGTGCAATTTAGCGGTAGAAATCGATCGGAATTCGCGAGTGTTGTGTTTATCATGTTTATGTTTCACTCGTGAACATATGTTTCATTTACGTATTTGGCATCTTGAAAAGCTGATAATCTGAAATTCGGAACCTAGACTCGACCATCTGCCTACTGATTTTTCTCCCGGTTTAGACAAAGCTCTCTTGGACTCTTCTCTCTGGCTTTATATTCGACCTTTGCATCGTTTAGTTTTTTCTCTTCTGGATTTTAGTGCGACATGACATTGACGTTTCTCGCCGGATCTCCACTCTTGATAGACTCATTTTGTATGTGTGACAAAATGTTATTATGGTAATTATCAAGTGGTATAGCGGAACACGGGACACGTTTCTTTAACCCCACCAAATTACCCTCTTGTATTTGTACCAATGTTTTAATGTCTTAATTTTACGATTTCGTCACTTGCTAACCAACAGAAATAAAATAATTTATTATTATATCACGCTGGATACCAAGAACTCTACTTGAGGGCGCGACCAGTCATAATGTTGGGGAAAAAGGACACAAACCCAAAGATCGCGATTACACTGAAAAACCAGAATACCAAATAACACGATGAAATGACAATGTAAACATTTGAGCAACTTGGAGTCAACTCTTCTCAGGTTCTCCACGGGTCCAAACTATTCATAATTGCCGACGTAATAATTTCTTTCCTTGAGAATGAGTGACGAGTCGCCTCTCGAAACGTCGACAATTATGAATAGTTTAAACCGGTGGAGAGCCCGAGAAGAGTTTACTCATTAAAGATTATACACACAGGATAATAGTTACAAATATATTCGACGGGAAAGTGTTAATCCTTTTTATAAACAACTTTATTTTCAATCGTAACACAGGCACCACGTAGATTTCGCCATATCTGCGCAATTTGTTGAATAAAACCGGATCGAAATTGTATGATTGTCTGAACGGAATTAGAACAGGTTCTATTTTCTGTTCAGTCATTCATACATTCGCACAAGCGTTCGCAAAATTTGCCGTTTTACATGGTATAACTTCCTGATACATGTGTTCGCACGATAGATTGTACAAAAAAATGTACTGTGTAAAACGGCCTTTATAACAGTAGGAACCTAACTCGTCACACGCTTTTCTTCTTTTCCTCGGCGCATTTCCTTACTCCCTCATTCTCATAAAAAATAAGACATTCTTATAATATTTAGTATATTCTATTTTACGAACGTTTTCGATGGTTATTTACGTATATTATTTCCCCATACACAAGTTTTTCACATACACGGTCGGAGCTGGGCAAGAATAATTTCCATATCTTCGTCATTATTTCATTTTATCAGATTCCCAAAATGAATTTTAATACACAGCGTGAATTACAAACAATGACAAGGAAACTAAAATCATCAAATTAATGAAACACAATGGTTTTAAAATGAAATTATTTTTGCTAAAAGATCATTGAACGTTGAAAATCGGAGCCGGGGGGCGAACTACACAGCGCCATTAAGTTCGTTCATTTTTCCATGGGTAGACCAAATTATTTCACTAAAAAAATTCTTCAGGTTTCCTATCGAATCTACTAACACAATATAAATAATCTACATGGGCTGGCTAATGGAAGCTCTGGCCACTGCCTCACAGAAAATGACGTCAGCCCGATGCGTACACGTTACAACGGCATGAATAATTCTCTTCGCCACTAACGTCATCAGCTCCGAGTCTTCAAATTCGGGGAAAGCAGTGACTCGAGCTTTCTCCGCCACCACGACCGAATTGCTTCCTTTACGTGCACGCAAATACCTCATCCGCGTATTATTTAAAATTGGCGCTTCTTCATCGACACCTTTTTGCTTAACTAATAACAACAGTTCATCGTATCATCATAAGCTCGAAGCTAGCTCACACCATCACAATGCATTCCTTTGAATTTCACCATATTCAATATTTAAAATCCATAAAAAGTCATTCAATAAATCCATAAATTCAAAAGTCGTGGATGCACAACGTACATGCACGAGGTTCCCATCCGAGTCCTTGTATCTAATTTTTATTGTCCTCATATATTTAAACGGCGGAGATTTCCCGGGTAAACGGGAAAGGGTCGGTGACTCACCTAAACTTCGCCCGTGCACCACGACAGCAGTTAGCATCACAGCCAGGAGGATTGCCTTGGAGAGAGCTTGTGGTCCCATTTCTGCACAACGGTCGCGTCACCAGGTACCTGGAAGAAGCATATGATACACTTTATGATTTCAGACTTCGAGGAAATTACGGAAATCTATTTTAGTAACAAAAAAAAGTGCTTATCCATAGATTTTTATTTTGTAAACATGAATAAAAATACAGTGGAAAAGTACGAAGTATTTTTATTACGATGGACAATCATTTACGGCATAAGTAAAATATGCGATTTTACAATTTCATATAAACTAAATAGTACAAAGCGATGTGCGAATATTATCGTCAATTGTTCAATCGTAGATTTCCGCGGCGTTGAAGCAAATTTCACAGCACTCTAGGGCGTTCACCGCGTATGTTGTTTTTCTAGGCAACAGTTTCACCCATATTCGACCGTCGAAGTGACCTCAAGACGCCAGTTGGAATACGGGCGAAACTGTTGTCTAGAAAAGCAACCTACGAGGTGAACACCCGAAAATGAAGAAACAATTGTTATTATGTCACCATAAATCAAACAGCGTGTGCCTATAGAAACTTATCGAAAGACGTACACGGCATCAAAGCATGTAAATAAATGGGGGATGGATTTGGGGATGAATTTCTTACACTTGTGCATCCTGGGCAGATACTAATGGGCTTGTGGAAGAGTTATTACTCTATCAACCATTTCCCATCCCTTGAGCGATGCTTGCTTGATTTTAGCAAATCCCTTATGTCATATCATACGCTTACTCAGACTACATCTCCAAAACAGCATATGCAAGGAGCCAACAAATGAAATATTAAAAGCGCCAAACCAAGATCTGTTCAGTATTTTTAGAGAGACATTTTGCATTCCATGCATCAACTAATCTAAGTAAAACAGGCATTTTCAAAATAATGTCCCTGATTGCAGCAGGTTTGCCCAGCTTAAGGCATTTCCGTCACCAGCCGATCAGAGTCGAGGGTTAGATTTTAGTATGTCCTTGATTGGAGCGATGTTAGGGCCATGGCTCGATAATGATAAGCGGTTGGGGTTAGACTTAAGCATATTTGGGTCTGAGATGGTTAAGGCTTTCAAGTCAAGTTCAAATAATCATTTTAAGAGGCCTCAGGGCAGCAGTTAACGACCTTAGTCAAGTATCGAACTAAATCTGACACGGACAGGATTTTTAGGTCTCGAATGATACAAATGAAATAGGAGGTGCCGGTGATTTACGGATGATTACGGATTGGAAACAGGTGAAGCGAAGCGGCGTTGCTTCTCGTTGGCGTGTACCCACTCAGGAGGTGATTACGAGGCGTCACACTGTCAAAGACTTCTACCGCCGACGAGCGAACGCGATGACTACGAGTGGAACGAAAGGCCTCCATCCCGAGTGCCGAAGCCAAGTGCTTTCGAAAGAGGATTTTTTCCGTCTCCGGGACGCCGAAAATTTATTCTTTCTGCTTCACTGAGATTGGGCGCTGGAAGAGAAACACGGGTCGTCCATCTGCTTTGCGGCTGAAACGTGTAAATCCGACGACGCTGCGCTTGTCCCATGTCCCAATGAGCCCACGAAATCGTTCACCTGTCCCTAAATGCAGCCAAGGGACGACTACTGTGGGTGGACAAACTGAGCACAAGACATTGGCGTGCGGCACGTAGCTGGTACTAAGGGCAATAAGCTGGAGATAGGTAGGATGAATGTAACGATATCAGGGCGACGATGAACAAGTTGAAGGGGTGAGGAACATTGGGGTTGGGTAAGGTGGCTCTCGTCTAATGGTTAATGCCATTTAAATTATCGCGATATATACGTCCCACCAGTATCTTCAAGCCCGCATCACATGACACTTGACCCAGCACAATAACTAGTACACTACCTGGAACTTGATACCGAGGATAAAATCAAGCACGATTTGAGCCGTCCTAAAAGGTTTCACCCAATAATTGGACTTGCACTAGCGAGGAAGCGGTATTTTAATTCATAATGTTGCGCACTTTCAACAAATATGGATTATTTCCACGAAAAAGGGAGAATTGAAGCAATTGCTACTGGTTTGGTGATAGCTGGAATAGCAAAGAGAATTAGAGCCCAACAAACGTCGAAGATGCAAGGTATAAAATTCTCCAATGGCCGTAATAAATTGGCACCACTCGTCAAAAATACGCCACAATTGCTGTGTTGGTTTGCGGGAAAAAATGGGGGGAAAATCCACGCCAGTGACCAACCACAACCTCTCGACCAGAAAAACCCCTGTGGTGGTTTACGGGAATGTTACTTCCTCGCCAGTGACAACCACAGACACACACAATCAACCCGAATAGGGATACTTCGCTGGGCTTATGAGACCCTGCTAAGGATGCCTGGGTTATGAACACACACACACACTCAACCCAAAGAGGGATTCTTTGCTGGGCTAATGACACCCACCTAAGAATGCCTGGGTTAAGAACACAAACACACTCACAAGCACTCAAGAACTCACTCACTCACACACTCAACGGGCCCAACTTCTGGGAGAATCTAGCTCAAAAGAGCGTTGTCAAGAAACGGCACAAAAACAAGAAAATACGAGGGTGTGCGTCGGATACGCGTATTTCGGCCACAAGGTGGCCCTCTTCAGCGAACTGAAGGGAGAAATCACTTGCAACGCAAGGTTGTAAGTGATTTCGCCCCCCTTTTGCCCGCAAACCAACACAGCAATTGTGGCGTATTTTTGACGAGTGGTGCCAATTTATTACGGCCATTGGAGAATTTTATACCTAGCAACTTTAAGAGGCCGTAGAGCTCACGTTCCCTAGTTTTAAACGTCGAAGACTTACGGAAAATTGCGTTCGCAACCAATTTAATTTCGTTCGAACGACAACTGGTGGAGTTTCTGGTCTAATTGTTGACTACATTCGCTGCTTACACCAAGGGACGGATTATTAACGCAGTTGTTTTTGGGGGCGGGAAATTTTGGGGGGACTTTTGGGGGGTCTGGAGGGTATGGAATATCTTATTATTACCATTTTATCTATTTTACCACGAATAACCCCCGCTACACCCCCCTCCTAACAGCAATGTCCTCGCCGTCGCTGCCTTCGCCATTTTGAGGTCCCTAGGCGATTTTGAGTCATACAAAAACTCGTTTACTATAATTTTCAACCAAGCAATCTATGGCAGCATGCGACCAAAACGACTGTCAGCACATCATCACCCATTGTTGATTTCGATGCTAGAACATTACTAACAGCCACGCTGATTATATAGCAGGCGCTTATTTCAAAAAGTGAAGATTGCATAGCGAATGTAAAAGGCAACATGATAAGTCGACAGCTTTTAGATTATACTGAGAGCAAGTAGCAAACTATAATCGCTTCAATAATGAACCCCAATTTCTCAGCAAGTGAGATATCGACCATGCTTTATAGCCGGCATGCTAGTTCAGTGATACACGATAATGGAAAGCTGTCATTCTAGCGACAATCCTCGACCGTGTGCTGGATCTTGATTCGTGTGATAAAGGCTTAACGAAAATAAATGATCCACATACTACGGATAAAATTGGTAGGCAAAAGGTCGGTTGACAAAAGGACCTCAACAGTATAAGCATTTTGAATCGGTCGTTTCTAGTGAAAAGACAAAGTTTGCAGCATCAAATTATCATCGTCTTGAGGTGCGCCGTAGAAAAAACACAGCAATCGGATCTATTTCGCTCAGTGATAACTAAGCTGAGGACATTGCCTAAAATGCCTATTTTTTCTTTTACTCAGGAAACCAATTTTATGAAGTTAAAGTTCATTTAGGATCATTTATGGTGAAATTAAAGCGATTTGATACTGCCTAAAAATGCCTATTTTACCTGTTTATGCCTTTTTCTGCTGATATCGTCTATTTAAGGGCCTAAAAAAGCTATATTCTTCTCAACGTCACCAAAATTCTCTTTAGTGTAGACCTTGTCAGGTATTTCAGTTTCGTTTTTAATATATCAAGGTTGAAATAATGTCATTAAACATTCATAAAGAAAAATCATCCCAAGTATTATTATATAAAGAGTAAAAACAACTATGGTAATTTTACGTGATCCGTACATGCGATGGTTTCAATTGCCAAAGACTTGTTTTTGAAGGTACCACTGAGTATTGCTGAGTTTAAAGGCAGATCAACTTCAGGCAGTATGCCTGAAGTTGATCTGCCTTCACAGCCAGTATTGATATTATGGGGAACATGGCTAAATACTGCATTATACTCTGCAGATAAAATTATTGAAATATGTGAGGTATGTGACAGGAATAACGTGTGCCTCCGAAACTTCAGTTCGAACGACTTTTCCACCCACTTACAGGTACACTATTGGGCCATTCCATGCCAAGTGGTCCGGTGGTCCCCGCTCGACCATCACGGATTTCAATGAAATTTTGTATGGACATTAACACATATTCCCAATAAACATTTGTAAAGTTTTACGTTCGCTGATGGTATACTTGTTGAGAAAAGTAATTATCTGACCCCGTGCCGCAGCCTTCTTCAGTATGACTATGAGATTTCGGTAACTTTGAGGCATAGTATCTCAGGAGATATTTTGATAAGAGAAACAAAAATTGGCTATCTTGTGCAACGTTTTAAGCTCTATTAAGCAATATAATAAAAATAACTGTAAAAGCGACCTCCTTGCAGAAAATTCAGGGCGAAACTGGCCCGAAAAATTGCGGATCTAAAAGAAATTAAAATTTTGGCTTTTTATATTTGAGGAAGTAATGGTATATTCAACGTGAAACTTTGAGCATGATAACATGTCAATGCATGGTTTATGAATATAAAATTTCATCTTCCAAGTGCTTTCCATTATTTTAAAAATCGAGTCAAAATTTGACACTTTTTGTAAAAACGCCAAAAATAAGGTATTTTCTCCCCGCTTTTACAAAAAAAGACCCCCTGGAATTTCTTTTGGATCATTTTCATTATAAAGAGAATGATTTCAACTCTCTAAATAGTATATCTGGTTTTTCATCGAAGGCATATATGACCCTACAAATAGGGACAACGTTGAGGATGACATTTGTAAAAACGACAAAAATAGGTTATTTTCTGCCCGCTCTTGCAAAATAAAGGCCTTCTGGATACTCTATTGAATCATTTTCATTTGAAAGAGCATGTTTCACACCTCTTAAAAAAGTAGACTTTGTTTTTCATCGCGAGCACATACGGCCCTAAAAATATGAACAACGTTGAGAACGTTGCTATGGTGGCGCCAAATGAATTCTGTTGTTTGTCGTCCTGTTGGTTTTATTTAGAAATTTTTAGCATATTGCGTTGGTCCATGGTGAAATTGCCTCCACCAATTCAGGCATTTGAACCAGGGTGGTTATTTTGTAATATGATCTTTTTAACGACTCTTTGCGGGAAGGCGGGAGTTCCGTTTCTCTCTCTAAATGATCGACTCACGATCGGCCAAGGTCCGATGGTGGCTCCATTTCATGTTCCTTACGGCAGGCGAGATAGAACTAATGAAATGCGGAGCCAAATGAAACGTATCAAGAGTCGAAAGAGTGGATGAATCAAATAAATAGACCGGCAGTTCACCACTTGAGAGCCGAAGATGGTCACGCCGCTTGGGTGGCAGACTTGAACTACGAAAAATGACATAATTTTCCCCATTTTATGACGTTTTCTCACTTAATTGAGATTACAAAATAACCCCTTAGTAACCCCATCGCCGTAGGGGTCACGCTCAATTGCCGTGCAATACCAGCCACGGGTGGGTTTCTTGGTTGAGGATCCCAAGCCTGCAATTTGGTTTCTTCGACAAGGTTCCAAATCCTTGTGTGAGTATCTGTCTGGTTCCAAAGCCAAAGGTTAGACAGCTTATCCTAGGTAAGCTCGTATGTTTTTTGATACTTACGTAAGGGGACTGTACTAGAGATTTGGGTTCAGTCGTGGCCGTGTGGCTGTTCTGTATTGTGTGAGTTCGACTTTTTATAATTGTGAGTGATGCTATGTATTCATTTCTTGGATCCTTCAAATTTCACCTTAATGAATCCGTTATTCCACTAGAGGTGCTTCTAGAATAGTGACAGCTGTTACTGGTATAGACCAACTCTTTGGGGGCGAAGTTAATAATTGGACTTTCGTTGATTTATCGGTTTTTTTAAATTTTTGTTTTCATATGTTCGATTAAAAAATATTTTAAGCGCCTATTTTAAGTGCCTATTTTGAAATTTTTAGTGCCTATTTAGGCTGCCTATTTCTTAATTTTTAGTGCCTAAATGTCCTCAGCTTAGTGATAACTGAACGAAAGGTTGGAAGAGCGATTCAGGTCTGCATGCTTGCTTCTTCCACGACACCCCTTCAACGGTCACTTTAACTCCAAAGGAAGGGCTGCGCCATGGGAAGGTAAGCCATGCCATCTAATAACAGCCTATGCCAACATTAACATCGGGCCTGTTGAGAAATCCTTCTTAACCTCCAAACCAATCAAACCCCTTCTCTGGCTTGGATACATTTCCATTATTTGTCCCCAAGAAGTCGATTCCTTTAATTCCTTCATTGTCTCTATTAAAGAATTCTATTGCCTCCACACCTTCCACATCTCTCTCTCTCTCTCTTTTGTAACCTTCCTTATTATAAAGATTGCTCTTTCCAACCACCAGAGGCCATATCTGCAATGACCCGGGTTCCTGGGAATAATTCCTCTCCAACCTACACCTATCTTTATCCGACGAGGTTACCTAGAGACCCCCTTCAAGAAAAAGTTCCTATTAAATCTATTCCCGGGCAACGGCCTGCCTCGATGGATACACCGGTTCCCGATCAGTAACCGAAGTTAAGCATCGTTGGGCTCGGCTTGAGTTTGGACGGGTGATCCTTCGATTCGTCCGAGAGCTGTTTCCCCTGTCTGCACGTGAAATACTGTACGTGCGAAATGACCTGAGCCGTCGAAGTACTTTAAACAAAAACACTACGCACTGCGCTAAACCTATTCCCCTAAACCCCATCCCAGTAAAAATCACCAATAACTTTTCTTGGTCGTTCCAACTTTCAATGCGTCTTGTCCCTCAAAGGAACCCTCAAGAGCCTTTTTCCAGTCGTCTCCGACATCGTAGTCACCACCAACATCTTCCCTAAATTTCTCTCCTTCAGCTTTAAGATACCCAACAAACCTCTCAAGCATCCTGATATCCACCGTATCCCTGTCCTGGCTCACTACCCACACTGAAATCCTACCCCATCCTAACCTGCCTCCCTCCCCGTCCCCTCCCATGCTTCCTCCCAAAACGCCAAGTTCGAGAAACGTAAGATTTTTTTCAATTAAAAAATTTTTAATTTATATTTTAAAATTACGACCGACTCCACGCAGATAGTCAAAAATAAGATAAACATTACGGTTAACTTAACATTGTGAATAAAATTATTGAATTCATCTTTAATTTCAAGACTTTTTCTAGGAGCTTGTTGGAGTGCAATTAATTTAGTACGATCTTTTCCTCTTAAAATACGGAACCAATTAAAACACCTTCACTAATAGGTAGAGGTGTTTGTTTTTCGGAATACACGATAAAAACTACAAATAACGCTAATTTCGGCAGTTTTAATAAGCAACACGGATTTTGGAGGTTTTCCTTACATTCATCGTTTTTAAAAGAGCGAAATTTGTTTTCGGTATGATTAAAATAAATGTACAGTATATAATTTTATTATTTACAGATTTTTTGTCATATTGCTGTTCACTCACGATATCTTTGCCTACGCGTATTCGCCTTGGATTTTTTTGTAATAAATTCGCGAAATTAAATTACTGTCTAAAATACATGTTCAGCAAGGAGCTGGCCATCGGCAGTGTTGCAACGATAATAAGTTTCCTACTGCCGCTACAACGAGGTGACAGAAATGTATGCACGTGCGATACATTGTGGAAAGACGCGCTATCGGTTTACCAGAAAACGGATGAATACAAAATATTCTTTTGAATAGAGTACAATTGCATAGGTGGGTCTTTACTTTGTCTCCCGCAGAATCAAATAGTCAGTTCAAGTCAGATCGAACTAAAAGAGAGACAATGCCGAAACAACAGGTTAATTTATTGGACCGATCAAACGAATTTAAATCAGGACTAGTAGTATCGGCAATGTGTCACTGCGTTAAAGCTGTGATTGCCTGTTGGAATACAAAAGGAAAGATGCACTAGATAAACATTGTAAGGCAGAAAAACATTTAAAAAGGAAATCAGGGCGTGAAATGAATGCGTTCAGGGTGGCTACATTAAAAACAACACTAGTGAAGGCTGGGCGTGCCGAATATTTAAAAGAGGAATTTATCCTGGATACCGCAGAAGCTTTTGTGAAAGCTAATATCCCAGTTGAAAAGCTTGATAATGCTGCTTTTCTAAATTGGATGCATAAATACATCCGTGGAATTGGTGACCTGCCGTCTGCAAATAGAATAAGACATAAGTATACTCCTGTGCTCGGATAAAGAAAAAGACAAGAAATAAAGGAGAAAATCCAAGGTAAACGGTAGTATTTTCTGCGACGAGACCACAGACAAAAACGGTAACTGCGTTCTCAACAATTTGCTATGTACTTCTGTTGCGTCTAGGGAACAGAAGACGCACTTGGCGTCATCCGTAGTACTTGACACGGCAAATGGAATTAATTATGCTTATGCTGTAATGGACACAAATGGCGTCTATGAAAGTCTACGAGAGAATGTCGTTGCAGTCGTTACAGATTCGGCACCTTAAATGACCAAGTGCTTCAAGACTCTGCAAGGACTGATGGAAGAAGTGAACCATGTCCAATGTTGGGCCCCTAAAGTTAATTTAATCGGCAGAATATTTGAACATCAGATGGAAGAGTTAAATTTGCCCATCGTGAAAGTGAAAAATTCATTCATAAATACCCGAAAACGCAAAAGCATGTATGTACATCGAATTTATGAAAGAAAAGGATCAAGGTACTGAAGATAAAGGAAAGTTTGCATTATTTCCCATGCCTGTTCACACGAGGTGGAACTATTGGTTTGAGTCTGCTATTTATAAGATTTCAATGCGAGTAGCTTCATTTGGTGGAATATTTCAAAACTTTGTAGGATGGTAATGCAGGGGTGGCCTTCCTAAAAGACGCTTCATCAACAGACATTCAGATGATAAAACTACAGGCAGTCTACATTTCAGTGAATTGTACACCTCTAATGGAACTTATTCCATTTTTGGAGGACTCCACCTACCCGACAATTCACCTTCTTGAGGGGAAATTAAGTGATATTGAAGTTAAATTTAAAATTATTAGTGAGGGAGCATTCAGTCAGGCCGTCACCTGTGAACTGGACCAGCTTCCGATGACAGCAAAAGTGGCAGCACAAGCAAAGTGCGTATATGCAACTCAATCTGCACAGATGAAATTAAATTATTTAAAGACCACAGATCCCGCAAGAAGGATAATTCAAAGATAATTTGGATCACTTTTTGATCCTCGAGATGCGGTAAAAAATAAAACTGCCACAGAACTACAGAACAGTAAAACAAATGCACAATTTCTTCAGAGAGTGGAGTCAAAGCATTTCTTAAAAGCCCACACAGCATTTTTTTTGGCTACAGTCAAGAGCCAGCTTGGCAGAGAAGACTGTGGAAAGGTTAATATTGAAGAGGTTCTCACAGGACAGAAACTTTCACACTAAGAATATACAGCAGCTGCTCTCCAGTGTGTTTGGTTCCCGTGTTCCAATGTGGATTCAGAGAGATCATTCTCAAAGCACAGCCTGGTGGATAGTGACAGGAGGAGGAGACTGACACCATCTAATGCTGAGACACTCACAATACTGGTATTTGAATAAGGTACAATTTGACAATAGTTTACTAAGCATGCAAGTACTGTTGCTATTACAACACTGTGCCATTTTACTTCCCAAAGGAATTGAACAGTCTCAATGAAAGTTAAGCTGACTTACTTAACCTTGGAAGTAAGTAGTTTATCATATTCTCAGACAACTCTGAAGAAAGAAATATGTTTTGTTTTTCCTAATATCTATCGTATCAATATATTTTTTAAATGTGAATATCATGTTTTGTTGATCTGCAGGTGTGAAAGCATTTTTACATAGGTGTAAAAAGGAAATTTCCTCGTATAAAAAATAAAATGTATAGTGATTAATATCTCGAATGCTTTCGATGTTCATGCTACAGTGTGTCTAATATAACTCCTTTGCTTACATGAGACTCTGTGGAAATTATAGTAACACCAAATTTAGAAAACGTTATAAAAACCCAAAACACGACAATTTAGTTTTCTAATCAACAAATTTCAGAAAAATAAAAACATTTTCAAACACCTTTACTAATAGGCATTAGTAGTTCTTCGCCGAACTATTAGGCACTTCGTAGGTACTGATTCCACACATTCAGGGTAACGCGCTTCTTGATTATTTCGAAGGTTCTTACCACACCATCGACATGTAAAAAAGAAACAACTATTATATAAGTGTCTCTTCTTAGTTCCTTGTTATTCGGGAGTCACAAAAATTGGTACTCCGGGATGAATTTCGAGACAAGCTTCGTTACTGCCCTTTCGAAAATCACTAACTATTTTTCAAAGTTTCTCATCAATTACAATTACAGCAGCTCGAAGAACGACATAAACACGGGCAATTTCTTTTGATGATAGCACTCCTTTGACGACTTTTGGAGAAAGGCTATCAGGAAAAAAGCTATTAGGGTAATGATATTAGGGAGACAGGAAATAAAAAAGTGAATGATCCCTAAGTGCTATCAAATGCTGCCTCACTTTCGCTGGATAAATACGTAAGTTCTCAAAGGCTTCCGCAGCTGGTAACGTTTTGCGAGACGAAAATGATTGCGTCACTTTTGGAAGAGATGGAAATATTCTAATGAATCACACCGAATTTCCCGTCCCGCAAGTGTCATTTTATGACGTAAAGCAACTGAATACTCGCATATATATGTGATATATCTCACCTCCTCAAATTCAAACCGCAGGCCGAAACGAAAATGCTCCTCCTGTCCATGTTAAAACTCATTCACCAAATGATTTGAGGAAACTTAACCCATTGTGTACCTGTGAGCTCTACGACCGTGTAAGGACTCTTAATAGTATCTAGAAGGGCATCGGGGGAGAAGGGCTAGTACACTTCACTATTATTTTCATCGCATTCTCTCCTCTTTCACGCTCACTAACCTGTCTTTTGGTAAAAAATACCTTAAAATAATTTATGGCGTCTCAGCGTGGATGACTACATGGTTTTGTTCGCGAAGCATTTTATGAATTTAAGGACACAGAGGATAAAACAGAAACGCGGAAATCACAGGTTTTTGACTAAGATATAAATGCAAGTGGGTATTTCAAAAATAAAACTGTTTCTTGTCTATTACAGTAATGATTTCTAAAACAATAAGAGAAAGACAAGGATACCAGCATTCATTCTTCCTTATCTGAAGGGACAGGACCGACGCAGCACAGGGGTTTTTCTCTCTCGTTGAGAAACTAGCATAAACGTAAATACCTAGTCAGCAGACTTACATACATATATAAGTGTCGTCATTTCACAGCAACATTTCACCTTCAGAACACACGGGAGTTACTCGGAAGCATGACGTACCACAAACATGTGCACACGCGCACTAACAAATAAATGAGGAAACCTGGATGAAATTGAAGTTTTCAAACGTTTCGCCGTTTTCTCCTACAAACGCCGAAACGCGCTGTATTTCATTACATAAATCCTGTTGAAAATTACGACAGACTCATGAATTGGGAATAGAGTGCCGAATTAGGAAAAATTGATTTTGTTGTTCCCACGGAAATCCCGGGAAGCCGAATCGCAAACCGAATTTCCGGTTCCGACTCAGGGATGCCCGTCTCACCTGACCCCGGGGATAATAAGCATCTATATGGTATAGGACAGCTATCCGTCGTTTGGTGTTAAAGGGGGAATCTGGCCAGCATAAAGTCATGTGAAATATCACAGTTTTTTAAAATACGTCCTCTCGACCCGCACTACCTTACACCCGAAGAAACACTCCATGAGGAATGAAGCGAGAAATCCTTTCTTTCCTTGAAGGGCAGAATTATTATCACGCAGAGGTACACTCTCACTCGGGCAGAACAAAGCTGAATAATGAGTCGGAAAACCATTTTTCTTGGTACGTGTGTGTATGTACAGTCTCCGCATAAAGTCTGGCGACATCGGCAACTTCATCCCTTAATTCACTAGCCCCTAAGACGAGGTTCCCATTCACGACTACTATGGCCACTTTCTCACCTCCCTCCCACCCCTCTCCTCTCTATCTCCTCTCCCCTCACTTTTGAATCAGTGGAGCCACACAAAATCGTAGTTCCGCTTATTCGGCGCTTTTGTCGATGTCGCCAGACTTCATGCGGCAACTGTACATTACAGATCATAAAAATGAACAGTAGGTATAACTAAGAAATTTGTAATAGATAGTCTTAATAATTGCCCATTTCGGTAGATGGAGTACCAAATCACTGATACGATGGTCAATATATGAGTAACAACTTTTGAAAACAATCATTACGAGACACTTAAGCGAGACTTCGACGGATAGACATAAAATACATAAGGTTACACGTTCTGCAGCATATTATTGATGCTACTTAACCAGGCTACCACTGCCACCACGAAGGTATTCTTTTAAATAACCCATAGAGGTTCAAATTATTTCAATTATTTGAAGAGATAATTTTTATGCGTTTATTGTTTTACTTTTACTCTTAAATACGAATAAAATTTTGTAATATTATAAAAGCACAAGAACCTTACACAGCAACACAAAGAGATAAACCTTCTGTTTTCTACCGAAACAAATACTTGTAGTTTCATGCTTTTATGTCGGTGTTCTGGCATTAGCTAACATTTTCCCAGCAATCTGCGTCCACAAGAAATTCATAGACATCGAACTAAAAATCTTCTTGAAATTTAGCTCTGACAAATCCTTGAGCTAAACATTGTCATGTAATTCATTAATTAACCGAATAATTATTACAAGATTACCGAAAACGAGATCATTGCCATTAGATATTCGTGCCTCAAACAATAGTTCTTCGATTACGTCAAGGACACAACTGTTAAGGATGTCTATACTGAACTTCTCTTATCGGGTACGAGGAATTTCTCTGAAAAATGGATCAGTCGTAAATTCTATTTGAAGATACGACACATTTTCACTATTCTTCAATTTATGAACCATTTGGAGCTAGCTTCATTCATCAAAGGTGTTCAACTTAAATAGTAAGCGGGACAAAAAAAGTACAAATATTAATAACGACTCTCCTATTTCAGTCTTCGATATCACTGCATACAATACTTATATATATATATATTATATACAAGAAGAGCGAAGAAACTAAACTATACCGATTACCTCGAAAGGAATGAATAAAAAATTATGACTTATTTTAATCCAAAACTTTCTGGATCCAAGCATAGCGCATCAGAATGGCCACTATTCCGTAAAATCACTTCCCGAATTACCCCTTATTATCACAATCATGACTTATTTTTCCTGCGTTATTTCTCCTACTCCACTACCTCGTTATGTTACCCAGTACCGGTTCGTTCAACTATAAGATATTGTACTGATGTTCTATCTTTAGCCTAAGTTCTTCACCTATGGACACCCGGGCTTATCGTAAGGTTTTAAAGTGGTCGAATCAGTAGATTAAACAACATTTTGTGATAGTAATTAAAATTGTCGAAAGAGTAAATTCTAAATTTGCAAATAAAAATCAATTTTATCCGAGAAGTCAAATAAATAGCCAAAGACAAAACCTTAATTATGTTCCACAATGGATTCAATAACCGACTTATTTCGACGCTATCGTCAACACCATGGAGGAATCACTGAGCATATTTAATAAAATTCCTGCAGTAATGAAAACAGGATGGGGGAGGGATGAGTCAGAGAGAGAGAGGTCACGTTGTTTAGATGTCGTAATTCAAGGGTTAGTAAAAGGTTATATCTCGCGACTCGAGAACTGCTATGAGGGGGAAGGTTTAATGGAAAATATTTCTTCAAATTTCGCTAAATAAAACGCATAATTTAAAATCTACTCGGACTTCAGAGAATTTTCATAGCCACAGAAGCAACAGAAAGGCGTCTAAAATAATTTTCGGAGGGGCAGATTGTTTATATCACGAAAAAAAAACACAGAGCACATTGTTTTATTTCCATGAAACAAGAAACCGTTCTATCGGTGGAGAACCAATACTGAGCACATAAAATGATGCACATGGCCTATGCGCGTTACATAGTGTATCTCCAAGTCAACGAAGATAGCAATTTGCACAACAATGGCTCATTTTGATTACAAATAATTCTCCGTAAATATTAGTAGTATTTTGGTTTAACGTGCTTCGACGGCTAAGGTCATTTCGCACATACTGTCTGCCACGCGCAGGCAGAGGCAACAGCACTTGGACGAATCGGAGGATAACCCCTCCAAACTCGAGCGATGCTTAACTTCGGTGACTGATCGGGAACCGGTGTTTCCATCGTGACAGGCCGTTGCCCCCGTAAATATTGTCCCTTGCATTGTATGTTACTGTAAAGTGACCTGGTAGAAGGGGAGAATTCCCACACTAAAGCGCGCGATAACTTTCACATATATGTGAAGATATATACGAATTCTATTCAAAATTGGCCCCAGAGAATATATTTAACATATATGAAGAAATATATGGGAAATATATGGACTCCATATATTTATTTATCCATATATTGTCAATATATTCAATTCGGCCAATTTTTAATAGAATCCATATATACTTCCATATATTGCACATGTGAAAAATGAAATAAAACAAGGAATATGTGGCCATACACCTAAACTATATTTAGCCTTATATGGGCACAATTTGTAGCCATAGCTATAGAAAAACCATGAAAACGTATACGGAACCCGAGGAATGGGAGTGAGCATAATTATCTGCGATTTCTTATGGACCAAACCTAAACACACTTAACTATAGTAAAACAGCACTGAAACGTAAGTTCGACAAAAAACATATACTTACCGTTAGAAGTTTCTACTTTTTCCAACCCGTGTATTATCACCTAGTATTCCTGCCTGTCCACCCGTTGGTTAGAATGTACGCCAAATTTGTTACCAAAGGCATCTGGTTCGTTCTACGCAGCTGCGTCACTTCGAGAGGCATTTATCATAGTCATTAATCGTTCATTATTTATGATACGATGACAGAAATTGCGCCTCGTGATAATATTGCTGTTGGTCAACTAATAACGCGGAGTTAAACTATCCCTTATAGCCTGCCAGTTGGCGCGGCAACAATCTATAGTTCATCTGCGACGGTCAATCTATAGTTCATCAACGGTGGTCAACGCCATCTATTAACCGACTATGTAACCCTATATATCCAAATTAATACGTAACTATAAATACATATATGTTTTTAAAGAAACCTATTCATATCTATATAAATCTATCCATTTCCAAAGAAGAAAAACTGCGAACGTACAGAAATTTTCATCTATAACAGTGAAAAATATGGTTAAAATTTATTTTAAATGTCATATATAAAACATATATGGAAAACATATTGATGAAACATCATATCTAACCCACATATTCCCCCATATATGAAACATATATCGGCTGTGCAACATATCATGAGAAAAGATATCCCTTGTAGCCTGCCAGTTGGCTCGGCAACAATCTATAGTTCATCTGCGACAACAACGGTGGTCAACGCCATCTATTAACCGAGTCTGCAACTCTATATATGCAAATTTATACGTAACTATAAAAATCTATGTGTTTTTAAAGAAACCTATTCATATCTATGTATATTAATCTCTCCATTTCCATAAAAAGAAAATACGTACCTATAGAAATTTTCATCTATAACAGTGAAAAATATGGTTAACATTTCTTTTAAATGTCATATATAAAACATATATGGAAAACATATTGATGAAACATACATGCCTAATCCACATATTTCCCCATATATGTAACATATATTGGCAGTTCAACATATCTTGAGCAAATATATGGGTCGTATATGGCGAATATATGTCCATATATATCCATTATATCTCCAATATATGGGGCTTCAGTGTGGGATACACGTTAGGGCCATGTTATGTTCATGCTGCATATGGATATTCCCACAATTTAAGACTATTTTAAGACAATTTAAGAATCTAAGACGCATAATTCAGACCATAAACGGTTGCACCCTCACCTGTCCAAAACAGCAAACATTCTTTAGTAGTTCCCAGTTGACGCGAAGGTTAAAGAGTGAGGTTGTAACAAGTTTAACTTCATAGGTACCGTAGCGTTGAATACATGAGTCACCAAATAGATTAAGCATAAAATTAGGTATCGTTAGTCTTCATAATTCGGTAAAACTTGTTTCTGTGTCGTAGGAGAAGAAAAAATCAATAATATTTTATTTATTTATTTGATTTAATGTATGTCGTGAACATTTTCTGATAAATAGCTTTTAGGATCTGAAAAACAAATCGGGAAAAGTTTTTAAAACCTTGAAAGTTTGCATTAGCGATTCTTTTGATTGCACATTCAAAGAAAAATTATAATATTAATCATCACACGGGTTAAATAGATACCTTGGATTAAGTAAAAACCCGCTGGATTTCTTCCAGAAAAGAAGCAGAATAAAGCGGAAAGATCGAAAATATGCGTTCTCCGAAATACTATGAAGATAATACCAAACAAGGTTTACGCCCGCCATAACCATGGAGCATATTTTGTAGTATGTACTTGAAAATCGGAGGAATATCAGTCTCGGGGAATTAAATACACTATTACATGGTAAACACCCCCAAAATGCACATACTCTTGTACACTCAAAAATACTGAGGTGCTTTCTTAGAAGAGGATGTTTTTTACTCACCGAAAACCGAAACAAATAACTGGCAAAACTTATAAATAATCATAGAAAGACTATTTAATAAGGAAATTATCATAAAAACGCTTGATTTTCGGAATACAGTGAGGTCGAATGACAGGCTGACGGCGTGCGATATTCGCAAAGGGACAGGCAGTCGCTTCCTATGCTTCCTTCTGATGAAGCAGGACAGATTAAAACTGGCATAAAGAGTTATGATTACGGCAGTATAATAGAATGACGGGGGATGAAATTCAATGCCTGCTTCCTACACCGATTGATTTTGAGTCTCACACGGTATTGACTAAAAGTCTTGATGGAAGAGTATCATGCAGGCGAAGGTAACAGGCGCCTGGCATGAAAAAGCAAAAAGTTATTGCTAAATTCAAAAGATTTCCAGATCTACTTCGCGGAATTTCAGCAAATTGAAAATAGTGGAAACTTTGCATTTCCACACGGTAGTTGATAAAGTCGACGGCGGTTTCAACGCAAGAACGTCAACGAGACTACTAGTCATGTTAATGATGCTCTTGCGTTGAAACCGAGATCGACCTATAAAACTACAGTATGGAACTACGAAGTGTTTAGATTATTTTCAATGTGTTATTGCTAAGCAATAACTCTACAAGAATACATCATTTACCATATTGAAGTACGCCTTGAGTATTGGAACACGTGAATTGAGTCATTAAAGAGTCATTTCACGTAGAAATACGTCACATAATTACCCCACAAACTGCAAATCGAGTTCCAGCCTCGAGAAGCGGGTGCTTTTTCAAGCGAAGATAATAACTCGGGAGCTTCGATGCGTGACGAGGAATCAGAAGTCATGACATAACCACGGGAAGCACCAATTTGACCTTTAACATTTTTAATGGAGTCCTGAAGTATAGGGGAGGACCAGGGAATCGCCCACCCTCCCCGCGGCGTCCTGCCCCTCTCCCCATTGAGACCCCCGGCCAACAGCGCGGCCGGCCACACGTTGACCACCCTCAGACTTCCGCCAAAGCAGCAGCATTTTTTTTCTTCATAATCAGCAATAACCAACCGAAACGCTCAGTTAGGATATTCAGGAAATTATCCATAAAACATCTCACAGTAATAAAGAAATAAAAACTCAATCGATGTTAAAAAAAAGTTATGTAACCTGAAAGGCCCAATAAAACAAGAAAAAACTCCGAACTAACAAGTCCGAAAAACCCACAAGGACTGTTCCTTTTTTAGACCTGCTGCGACCCCTCGACACCCTCCGCCGTGCACGGGGCCCGCGGTCGAAGTGAAAATTACAAGCGAGAAAATTATGCCGGCGACATCTCAGAAGAGTCATGAGTTCCGGACGACGAGAAATAGGAAACCCTATTTACGATGCAACAATTTCGCTACTGTAGGAGGCCAAATGCATACACGTAAAATTATTGCAGTGATTACCGGAGGTATTGTGTCAAAATATAATAACTTTTCACAAAATAAGACATTATACTTACTGGTGTTCCAGCAAATCCATCGAAAACCATCCGTGACATCGAAAGCATTTCCTCCGACCCTACATTGTGACTGCCCGACATGAAATCATTCTTCTCCGCTTCATCCTGTTCACCCTTTATCTCCAATTTCCCTGGCTATGCCCTTTCTTCTTCAAGTGGAGCTAATTTCGTCCTCCAAGCTATTCAGCTTACGCTCTCATTTCTTGAAAAAAGTTACATTCAAATGAATCATCAATCGATGCTCCTCTGCAATGCAATCCACCTCTATCAAGGACTATACGTGATGTACAATAACAATCGTCTCGAGAATTCACAAATATATGCTGTAACTGCTGTGTACCAATTACAACCTAAAGCCTCGACTGAAAGACGACCTTGGAATTTGAGAAGTTTCTCGTCAGGAAAACTAAACTTATCCTCCATTTTATGTGGATAAAATGATTCATTAATGCTTGGGCAGCTTAGAATAAAATCTTAGAAAAGAAAGCTCCTAGCTCTGATTTTATTATTGCATTAATTTTCACCTAGGAAACTACGCCTTCATCGAATCCGTTAATCTTTATCTCATCTGGAATTCAGGAGATAATCCACATCCAAAACCCAGCGGACGTCATAATATCCTTTTCCCAAATTCTCTATTGTAATTCATTGACATTTCGACGGAGACCAGAACTCATTTTCTTAAAATTTGCGTTTGCAATGTCTCTAATTTAACCAGAATGGCACGACCCAATTTGGCGAAGAAAACACTGCACCCACGAACTGAGTATATGATAATTACGCGATCAATAACTCTCGCATTATAAGTAATTACTGGAACTACTACACAGATGGCTTAGGTACAGGAACTAAAGTTTGTAGTCTTTATAATGGTAATAACGTTAAAAAGACAGAACACAGTTGTGACATATTTTGTTCGATGATTTATAGGCCATCAAATTTTGATTTAAAAAACAACGCCTGAACACGGAAAATAAACGCTTTATTTACAGATACTAAGATAGTGACATTTTGACTTAATGAAACCGTAAACGGTTATTACAGAAATGTCCTCGTATCACTCCACGACGCTAGGAGAAATAGATTCTCGGCATTAATATTCATTCCTAAAACTAACCAACACGAAGTTACCGATGCTATATTTTGTAATGCCTGATAAAGGGTGGAAATTTTCAAATCCTACAAATTACTGTAATAACAGACTAATATCAAATAGTTGCGAGGGCTAAACACCCATTCGTTTACGACGACGTAAATATTCAGCCACCTCTACCCTCGGAAAAGGAGGAAGGATATGTCTTCGATGTTGTGAATTAAGCGACCAATAGCAATGTAACCAGTATGCTAGTAAGAAATTGAGCGAATGGAGCACAGAGCTCGCTCAGTCAGGAGTTCACTCCACCGTCAGAAAAGTTCAGAAGCAGGTCATCAAAAGCCTGCTTCCATGTATCGTGCAAAAAAAAATAACTTCACCTTTGCAATCGCTTTTACCTTTTAGGGCTGGCGTCTACGCCAAACAGCCACACGACACGAGACACCCGAGCATCGGTTGGATCGGCATACATTGACGGCGAAAGGTAGAGCCTAAATTATTTTGTACCACATGAATCTATTTTGTCTAAAAGATGCGTGTAAAAAAGGAACGATTTTCAGCAGTTTATTCATTTCACTTACCCCCGGTTTTATAATGTCTGATCAGCGTTAGCCGCAAAATAACGTAGCCTTTTCGTTTACTTGATGTTCACTAAGAGTTCCGGTTTTGTATATTACATCAGACAGACTGTCTTGAGTAATATGTTTACGTTAGCGTAACCGAAGAGGGAACATCCGACTTATGTGGTTATATTTATTTCATTACTTGAGAATCTTTGTCAAATACAACTATATTTTTGCACCATTAATCTTACAATACTTACTTCATAATTCTTACAGACCCTCAAATTAAAAAATAAAATTCGAATACGGTATCAAGGAATTTCTTGGCTAGTTTGGCTAAAAATTTAAGATTCTAGAAAGAAACTCTCGTGTATTAAAATATATTTTTAATCATTATCATTTAAAAGACTACAAATATAACATTAAATATTATGTGAAATATATTTTCCATAACATCTGTTTGAAAGTTACACAAAGATTACTTAACATTCGAGTGTCGTATGAATTCTGGTCAAAATACTTCAAGTAACTTCAAGGGGAATTACGATATCTTGATATTGTAAGACGTGCAAAAATGGGCGGTAGACAATCAACTCGAGGTTCTCCAGGCTTATCTGGCTCATCCTCTGTTCCTTAACGTTTCTCTAAAACATTTTTCGAGGAAGGCAGTGTTAAAACTAAAAAAAGAAAGGTTGAAACTCGAAAATCAAGCACAAAGCGCAAGGGACTAAGTAAGTACGTTTCTCCACCCAGGTTAGCTTGAGATCACGGGGCAAAGATATGGCTGAAATTATTAAAAAGTTACACCATTTTAATGATTCATAGGTACAGTTAATAATTTTACGTAGTATCTTCAAGCATAATGCTATTACAAAAATCATATTTTGGTTAATATAGCGATAATTGCTAATGATTAAGAAGTACTGTTTAAAACTTTGGAATGACATACTAATTACTTCATAACTTAGGGTTGTAAAATTAATGTTTCCGAGATAAGTGAATTGCACGTATATTTAAATTCAATTGTTTAATAGTCAAAATTTCATGCGTGGCGAGATTTGCCTGTTGTTTTACTAATATTAGAGTCATACTTGTGAAGAAAAACTTTTTCATAGGCCAATTCCTGCAACTGAAATTTAACACATCAAATGGGATAAGAACATTCAGTTTCTATGCCAAATTCACTTCATGGATATTTTTCCCAGTCAGATTCGGAATGTGGACCGCAGTGCAGAGGAGACGTGCGATCTCTTCACGGTGGCAGTAGTTCGATTCCTCACGTCGCTGCCTTCCCCGAGAGAGATCAGGAACCCACAAAAGTAGACGGCTTGGGTTTAATTGGCAGCGACGCCTAACCTTGATTTGAACACATGACCGCCAGGGGTCCAATGCTTAAGACCGATGCTCCGCCTATTCCTACTCGACTACGTCCTTCAGAGCACAAACAGGCATTCTTCGCGGTCTGCAAGCAAAAGCGATCGACAATGGCACCAAATACATACAACAATATTTTACAAAACGCAATGACACAACGGAAATTCTAATTTCGAGGATGAGGGCCGATTAGTTGCCAAGCAGTAAATTACATTCTCCCAAAAAGCATATACCACAGTTTTACACCACGCGTGAGTAACCCACAGAAACCAACTAACCACGTTTCCACGAAGACGGAAAATGTTATTCTCTAAGTAGATGACGAACACCATGGCTATTGAATACTGAAAACCATGAACCGTAAAACTATAATTGCAATTAAGCAACATAAAACAGACGTAAGGGAACACTTAACCCATCACTAAACGACAATGACACCAGCGATATTATAACCATTAACTTGATAGTAAAACGTTCCTAGAATCACTCCGCAAGATATGCACCAGCGCTGTTTATTAATCAGCCTTTAGCACGCGCATGTGAACAAAGATGGAATGGATATCTGTATCAAAAGTTAAAAAAATTGATGACACGAAAATATGTAGAGGACACGAAGGCACGAGAAAACCTAGGACACTAAAGCGTTGGTTTAGAATAAAAAATACATATATCTTCAAACCCTTCAGGGCTTCACCGTTAAATAACTTCCAGGTGGAAAAAAAAATTTCCTTCATCCCAATGTTTAAATTTAGCATTCAAATTTAACTCAGCAATGATTTTTATATTCACGCCATTCTCAATCCGATACACTGAACCTGAAAATGAAATGCGAACGTTAAAAGCATGGTTGATTGTCACCACTAACTGTACAGGAAAAACGTACTTTTTTAGTGCCGTTATGAACATTAATTTCCGTTGTTGACTGATGAGAATTCCTTCTTTATTTTTCCGAAATAAATAATTTTCAGTGGCCAGCATTCAAATGAAGCAGGTGAAGCACTGCGTGAGAAACTATTAGGAGACTTGTTAATCATGACTACACAAAAACGCAATTATTGATATTTTCTCCCATAAATAATGATTAGTCGTCCACTAACTTAAGGAGGATCCACACACCGCACCCTTCACTCGATGTGGCAACCATTGGCTCTGACGGCAACCAGGTGAAGTAAACACGATTAAGCTTCACTCTAACCCTAGTGATTTCTGCACAGGTTCACGAGAAGTATATATTTCAGTGAGAATGACAGTGAGTGGATAGCATTAAACATACAGTAATCGGTGAAATATATTTAACTGCCAAAATAAACATATTCATCCAACCTTCTTCCCCAACATCTGCGGTAGAAAAAACGTTGCAAAATGAAGGTGTTTGGAATTTTAGAGTTGTTTATCCCCAATATATAATATAATATTAAGTAATATAATATATAATAAGTTTCCCTCTGCCAGTTTATTGCTACTATGATCCTCTATTGTCTATCCAGGGATGTCTTGTGCAACATAAGTCCGGGAGGTACACTAGCAGGAGAATCTAGGTGTTGCGTCATTTCATTAGTAGCATGAGATTTTGACAGCTGCGGTGGTCGTGAGTTGAAATGGCAGAGCCCAAGGCTTGAAAAACTAGAACCGTTCCGGTGAGCGGAGACAACCACAACCGGTCGATTGACAACTGATTCAGAGCATCACAGGGGAGAGTGAATAGACGCGCGAAGAGTCGTTTGGGTGAAATTAAAAAAGCTACGAGGTAATGACATTTTAGAATACTTAACCTATGGAGATGAGATTTACTAATGGAAAATGAAATATGTACATATTTACAGGTTCTTTCCGTAACATACATGGCCATTTGTGGGTTTTCATGATGTCATTTTTGTCTATGTTTCACCCTCCTTACTCTTCCTCCCTCCCTCTCCATGTGACTATATATTCAGCATTGGTTAACTTGTATTTAGTCCTGATGATGCTGTAGTGCAGTGAAACATGTTGACTCAAGAAACAAATTTATCCAGTGGAATTGTGCAAAGCATTTAATCTTTTTCCTACAATTGAATTCCACCAAGTATCGGCCGCCACCAATAACTTCATCTATATGTTTTCATTTTAAAGCCACTTTGGCATCTTTATTACGTCCACCACAATTGCTTAGGAAAGTATAAGCCATTTTTCTCTTTCGTGCATGTAACAATTCGAAATCTAGGAAGAGAATTGAAAGGCAGGAAAAAATTATTAACAAGTGAGTGAGGGTTGGGTAAGAAGGATATTTCCACATATTTTGTTGGAGGAGGTTCACAGCACTTGGTAATCAATTTTTAAAACTGTTGACGAGGGAGTGGAAGAATCCATGGATGGTTGGGAGGTTTTGAGATGATCGGACCTGGTTCATGTTTTCTAGCTTTTACGGAGCAGCAGACGAAAAGATTTTATCTGAAACACCCCTAAATGTTGAATAATGGTTTCGCGACACGAAAAAAATTCGCAAGCATAGATTGCCTCCTCTCCAATTACGCCCACTGCTATCTTCAAAGTATCTTAATGGCCTCTTCCGCACATCCCGCAACACAGCTCAGCGTTTCTAGCTTCAAAGTACATCAGCATTCACCCCACGCCACCTCTGTGCAGAATGACTGGGTCTCCTAATTACGATTGCAAAGTCTTCGACGAGACAAGCTATTGGCTGAACGCGCGATAC
Source organism: Pyrrhosoma nymphula (assembly GCA_963573305.1). Classification (NCBI taxonomy): domain Eukaryota; kingdom Metazoa; phylum Arthropoda; class Insecta; order Odonata; family Coenagrionidae; genus Pyrrhosoma; species Pyrrhosoma nymphula. The sequence continues at coordinate 74,856,500 of OY754332.1, read as the reverse complement.
AGGCACATTTTGGCTAGGATAAATACATGTTGGATACGAAACAAGAGAAAAAGATACGTAAAACTTAAGGGGTAGACCCCATCGGGAGAGGAGAGGTGAGCCAGGTGAGCAGAGAAACGGGAAAAGGGATTTCATTAATTCAGGGCCGTGGATTCATTGACTAACAGCAGTAACTTTGAATAGAGTATGCAAGGTTACTAGCCTTTGCAGTACCTGCGCCACTTGTAGCTTTCCCTGCTAACGGTTACAGTGCCTTACCGGTCAGTTTTGACACATTTAATCCAGTATTTCATAAGAGAAACCAAAACCTAGTACTACCCTACGTCCGCTTTCATTCTTCTACTCGAGCTAGGATCCCTTCTCAAAGGACTACCTTGAGAGCGAGCATACCATTGCCCCCGACTCACCACTAGGAGGTATATGCGGTGTACTGACGGGTTCCGAGAAAGAGAAGTGCGCCTACGCAAAAGAGAGGGAAAATGGACAGATTGTTAGACAACCAGGTGAGAGTAGAGTATGGATGCATTCTTGAGGATATGCTAACATTAGAGCAGAGAGGATGGGACGAATAAATCGGTAATGGGAGAGTGAATGATGCGAGGGTGAGTTCGGAAGGAATAGCTGTAGAATGTGCAGAAAGTTAACGTGGAAAAGGAGTGCTATGGAATATGAAAGGCATGGAGGAATAAAGGAGTGGAAATTGCAATGAGTTAGACGAAAGAGGTATCTAAGACATTGGTAGCAGCGAAATCTAAGGAAGAGAGAAATAAGGTATGCAATGAATACAAAGAGAAAAAGAATGAATGCAAAATCGTCGTGAAGGAGAGCACGGAAAGAATGCGCGAGTATGAGGCTAGCAAAATACAGAGTGATTTTAAAGGCAATAAAAAGTTAATTTGAAAATGGGTAAAAAGGGAAAAGCACGGTGAGGGCAGGGAAATAGATGCGACAAAGAACAAGGGTGGCGAGATCGTGTGGGATGAAGGCAACGCCAGGGTCTGTTGGAGGAAGTATTTTGAAGATTTAAGCAATAATGGTGCAGGTGATGAGGATGAGTCTTGAAAATTAGTATGCGAAAATGTCAATATGGAAAATGAAACACGAATCAGGTCGTAAGGCCAAGAGAATATTGAAAACTGGGAAGGTTGCTGGCGGGATCTCGGGATATCCAGTGAAATGCTTAGGTGTGGGTGTAAATTAATGAAGATTCCCCTCGGGTGAATTGTATCTTTCATGTTTAAAAGCTTCTGGTGTTCCAAGGGATGAGAAGAATGCGATAATACTTACATTGCACAAAGGAAAGGGTGGGAAGACCGAATGTAAAAATTACAGAGCAGGTAGCTCGTGAGTAGGTACTGCGGGAAAAGTGCTCTGTAAAGTTTGGTTAATCGAAAGAGAGAGGAATATAGCTATTGACAGGATCGGGGGTGTACAGTGTAGGTTTACGCCCGGGAGGGGATGAAGTGATCAGCTGTTCGCACTTTAGCAGTGCTAGAGAAATGCATGGACGTCCGAAAGAAATAATATTAAGCATTCGCAGGATTCAGAGAAGTCATATGATAGGGGAAATAGAAATAAGCTGTGGAAGGTTTTGAAGGACTATGGAGTGAATGAGCAGTTACAGAATGTTATGAAGGCGATGTATGAAAATAGTAGTGTGCGAGTTACTGGGGTCTTGAGTGACTGATTTGAAACGGAGGAGGGCGTAAAGTAGGGATGCGTAATGTCACCGTGGCTGTCACCACGTTTTCAGGGATAAATGTGTGAGAGATGCGTGCAGGGGAAACGTCGGAGTAATGGTTGGAGATATAAATTCACGAGTTCTATTGTACGCTGGTGATGCAGGGTTGCAGTCTGAGAGCACAAGGGAATTACAGGGACTCCTGGATAACTTCTATGAAGCAACAAGGAAAGGCAATGAGTCAAAGACCAAAGTAGTAGTTATTGATAGGGAGGTTAGTAAGAATGATTGTATGATGAGGGTAAATGATAAAATAATTGAACAACTATACGAGTTCGTGTATCTCGCCCGAATCCTTGCGAAAGATGGAATGATATATGAATAAATTATAACGCGTTCGTATACTGGTAGGAAAGCCATAGGTAGTATGTGGAGCATATCTAGGAATGAGTTTTTGTCCAGGGAAGCAAAAATCGCTGTGTACAAAATTTTTCTCCTCCCGTCGTTATTATATGACAGCAAAACCAGGGTATATCAGGATAGGCATAAGAATAGGCCAAATGCAGTGGGAATGGGATACCGGAGAAGTGTTTGCGGCAAAATTAGGATGGATACTAATTAGCCGGCATGAAAAGCCGTTACGATAATCTTGTTAGTGTTACTGACCTCTTAGAACAACTCGGATGGGAATCACTGTCAGACCGTAGATTGAAAACAAGACTAAATCTATTATGTAAATTCAAGAGTAGTTTATTTTCCGACGAAGTTGATCATATTTTACGACCGCCAGCGTACTATGGTAGATTAGATCATAAAAATAAAATAAGAGAGATAGACTGTAGAACGGATAGATTTAAAATGTCGTTTTTTCCGCGAGCGATAAGAGACTATATCGGCTGTGTAAGGCCTTAGAAATAGATTAGTTGACTGGTAGTGTAGCTTACTAACTTATGTATTTCTTAAAGCATGCTTACGGAGTTTTATGGTGTTTCTTACAGCATGTTCTAGCTTCATAGGCAGATTGCCCTCTTAAGTAGCATGTAGAATATTATGTGTCATCGTACATGTGTGGCGTGCATGTGGGGATTCTCTTGCATGCTGCATGATGGTTTTTAGTTAATGATGGAATTGGTTAGTATCCTTAATATTCATGACCGTGCGGTGTGCATGTGGCGGTCCGCTTGCATGCTGCGTTTTGGTGACTTGTCACCCCCTGCCAAACACCCTAGAGGTGGCTCGCAGGGTAATATGTAGATGTAGATGTAGAAATAGTTGCGACTTTGTTTAGGGCGAAATTAGAGCTATGCTCTCTTCCATTTAACCCTCATACGTTCATGCCCTGAGAGGAAGAAAACCCACCCAGGCGGACCTCGAACCCGCGACCTTAAGATTTGCAGGCGAGGACTTCACCCCGCCGCCACCGAGGCCGGCAAAAGATTCCATGGGAGGGCATCGATCTCCAAACCTTGCTACTCATAGCCGACCGCCTTAGCCACTAGGCTATCACCGCCGGATAGGGTTAGAAACGAGTGGGTGATGAAATAATTTGGGTTGGATGCTCCAGTAATAGACATATATGAACAGAGTGTGCTTCGTTGGTTTGGCCATGTCTAGAGAATGGAAGAGAGTCGAAAAACGAACCAGACACATGAAATTAGAGTGAATGGAGCGAGAGGTTGGGGTAGACTGCAAAAGCCGTGGGTGAATATGGTAGGAGAGAGACTAAGAGGGATTCTTAAGAATAGAAAAGCGTGTATCACGCAATGCATGAGAGCACGAGATGCGAAAGTGGTTTGCAAGGATAGGGCATTATGGAGGAAATTATGAAAAAGGAAGCCAGTTTCCAAGGACGAACGGCAATAAGAAAATTCTTTGACTTTGCCTCCCCCTAATGGGCATGGCGTGATGGGTGTATATGTAACTTCAACAACTAAATTCATTCAAAAATAACCAAAACTTTACACACATACAGTGGACCTCCGCTTTACGATGGTAATCCGTTCCATAGGACCAATCGTAATGTGAATTCCACCGTAGGGTGAATCAGTATATTACCGGACGACAGATCGGTTTAACTACATCATCGCCAGTTCATTCAGTGACAGATTTGCTACAAGATATAGGTTTTCATATTTCCTGAGTTTTTCCAGACCGACACTTAGATTTTTACTGACTTTTGGAAACGCAACAAAGAGCCCAAGTCCGCAATTCTACATGAGCAGGGGAAAAATATTGACAAAAATGCATGACTAGGAGAGTATTTATCATAATCTCATAAACAAAAATTCAGGCACAATCTCTCCTTAGTACAGGAGTTACAGTAATAAATTAAATTAAAACTAAATTAAAATGCCGTAAATTACACATTTCAATACTGCAGATCAACAATTAAACAAGATGATTTATTACAGGATAATATTATGCACAACAAAATGCACATTTACAAAAATAAACCTAATAAAATGTCCTAAATGGCCCATTAGACTTCTTAAAAACAAAGACTTAAAACAATTTGGTTGACCTCACCAATATATTATGGCATAATAAAATGAAAACTAGCTAAACCAAGGTAAATGAGGGAGTAATTGACCATGTACAATTAGCTTTTTAGGGGATAACAGATAAAAAAAGCCTTCCTCCGGTTCAAATATTGCAAAGTAGCGGGAAATTATACTCCTACCATCTAACTATTAAATAATGCGACGCGCATAGGTACCATATTGAAAAAATATGACTGACAGTTAGTGTTGACCTGCAGTACTACTGCCTTCTTTTCTAAGTTTTCTTCCTCAAATTACTTAAGAGACGCTTCAGACGTTGCTGACTTGAACTCAGTTTCTTATATGTATTTCGATCCAAGTCTTTATACTTCATACTTTGCATGTTTGGTGAGCAGAAAAGGAGCATTGGCTGCCAGTATTTTCAAATTTACTGACTCCGCATCGAATTTCCCTGATTTCCTGTTTTTTCCCTTATTTTACTGAACAGTTTTAAATTTCCTGCCTTTTCCCTGACTTTACTGACCTGTAGCAACCCTGAGTGACACACAATACAGTATAGGTACGTAATATGCTGGAATACAATGATTTAAAATGCTATTTAAGCAATATTTAAACTTAAATTTAATCGTCAAAATGGGAAATGTTAAAGGGCGCGCGCAAAATCGGCGCGTTTTGAAATTCCTAGCATACAGATCGTAAAGTGAATCCATTGTGCAGTGAACCCATCGTAAAGCGGGGGTCCACCGTGCTTTTAAGAACTGTAAATCGAACAGAGGGAAGATATTGATAAATCACATTTAATTTTCAATGGTTTAACAATTACCTAGCAAGAAAACAGTCGCGAGCTCTGGGCAATTGTTTTTGGAGATTCTTTGTCGTGCGCCTCTCTCCAATAAAGGAAAGGGTCACATGCGAAATGAAAGAACACGCTAAAAATACATTTACAAATTTACACCCCTCCATATAACCCTGCAAGCCGCCGAAGGGTGTGTTGCAAGGAGTTTTAGGTCAACGACCACGAAGGAAAGGAAGGAAACGAACAAGGGGACAGGGTGGAAACGGACGCATTAAGAAAGTTGTCCCCTAACATACCCGTATATTGCTCTGTTTGTGCTACGGTCATTGTGACGCGAATGGTAACGACTTTTCGGAAAATACATACCTTAACCATAAATTAGAAAGTTCTCCGAAGGGTTTACGACCACTGCAATCCTAAGTTAAATGACTTTGGACACTAACGGCAATACCCAGGCTATTCTTCAGGGTCACACTTTTCGTGGGCTTCAGTCACACTTATGGAGTTACCTCTGCATACGGAAAATAAAATTCTAGAGTAAAGTCAAAGCAATGACCGGTCACACATGACCCAATTGATTCACTGCCATGAGGCTGGTAAAAAATAAGTCCAAACCGATAACTTGTAGTATGTATTATGTTTTCCATTTTATAAATAATATATGCATATATGCATCCTCGACATAAATGTTATGATATTATAAAGAAAGTGGTAATTTCTTCTCAGAAATCCCTAGGCTTACAAACTCTGTTGATAGGTTACCGTTTTTCTACGTTTTAGGTCTTTAACTTCAGTATCGTAGTACGGTCATATAGACCTAAAAAGGATATACGCAATGCTATGCCCTTCCCGTCAGCCAGAAATGAGAAAAACGTGGGTTCAATTTCGGGAGCATATCAAAATATAGGATGAATAGGCTACGCTACGCCTGCGCTAAAATCTATCTTATATATATATATATATATAAAAGGGAAAGGAAATAAATATAAAAGTATATGCTAGCAACAAGGCGTTGAGGTTGGGGTAGGATAGGAAAGTAAATCAGTGGACACTGTGAGTGTCCACTGATTTACTTTCCTATCCTTCCCCAACCTCAACGCCTTGTTGCTAATATATATAGATATATATATATATATATATATATATATATATATATAAATCACAATCAATCAAAAAGTGGGAATCTTATATTTCAATGAAAAACGAAGCGAAAACATCTAGAAATTATTATACATAATTATCGAGAAAGATATAGAGAATAGCTCGATAATGACATAGGTCAGCCTTTTAGTGCTATTCAGCTATGAAACACACAGAATTTTCCTTTGAAGAAATATTGAACGTTCAAAGCGATGTAAGATTGAAGCTTTGCGTATTTTTGACATAAGAGCATTCCTGTGCTCCATAAAAGACCATTCAAGCAAATGCCCAACTTTGACGATACACTAACGGTAAAAAGAAGTCGCGAAAACTAGACCTAAAAGAGACATCAAATACAGCTAAGCTCAAAGAGCTGATTCAATACTATCAACACCGATTGAGGAAAAATCGACGAAGCCTCAACATTAAGTAGATACTTCCATGGCGTCATTGTACAATAGATAATGGAAATATCTTAGTTTCACAAATGTCAGGGCAGGGAAAAATACCCTAAAAACTGTATTTGAAATACAAAATGGAAATACATGTATTTTAAAATACTCATAATTCTAAAATACATTCCATTCCACACAGAATAAAAATCTTATAGAGTTTACAGTTAAAACCATAGAAATAATAACACTACAATATATATTTAATATAAAAATGGGTCCATGAGTTAGTGTTTATGGAGCCAACTCTATCTAAAACATCATACTTTCCATACATACCATATTGAATCATTTACTTACATTAAACCCTCAACAAAGCGCCCACAAGTAAATGAAAATTCAGAATGAGTTAAAAGTGCTATAAGATGGGTGTACAACGATGTGACTAATTGTGATAAAAACATTAAAATTCTGAAAATACCAATAAATATTACCTCCATATACCTCCAAAGACATACTTGAAAAGTTCCTGTCTAGCTGCATATCTGTCTCCTTAAATACAGCTCGGGAAACGACCAAAAAAGTTTTTTTTATTGATGACTGGCTATTAGTGCACTGTGTATCATCCATAGAATCTGCATTGACACCATTTCATAACTACATATTAGGGTAGTTGGGGCAATTTACATGAAATTTAATGAGTTTGGCATCATTATAAAGAAAAGGACCCCGTCTTTCTAATGATATCAAAATATCAGCCACTCACAGCACAACTTTCTGAAATATTTGCAAGAAACAGCTGCCGCGTTCAATGGCATGTGGTACGGCTATGCACCCCAGAGAGATTATTGAAAAAATACGTCAGAAATTAAACAGTGTGTTGTTGGTATGTTTTTCTAATTCATTTTACAAATAAACTCATTACTCACCGCAATAAATTTTATTAAAGCGTACGTAATGAAATAAATAAGTTAGTACTCGGTAAGTTACTGAGAATTTCAGCCATATAAAACATGACTTATGTCAATAGTATCACTATATTTACTTCATAATTCTTAGAACAGCTTTAACTTTTAAAAATATTCGAATATGGTCTTTCTTATGATTAGAGAAATATATCCCCTTAACTACCTAAAGGAAGTTAAATGCATATTTAGATTTGCAAAAAGAAATGTCAATTTTTTCTAGATTCATCAACCGGAAGAGGGGCTCTGGAGGAAACTGGAACTGGCATCGGTGAGATACCCGATTCCCCTCATTCATGCACTTTCATAAGTCAATTAGCTCATAGGATAAGCTCTTAAAATAAAATTACGATACAGAAATGTTCATAAGAGTAATCCAAGAAAATAACTTGTTGACCTAAAATTAAATTTACCATTCATTAAGTCTAAGGACTTGCTATCACTGACTTGACTCAGCAAACTCTGATATACTCTTGCGATTCGCCATTTTTTCCTCCACTAGATTTGCTAGCTTACGCCGTGAACCAATGCGCTCCGCATTATAGTGATCATGTTGAATAACTGATACGAAGATCATCCACGCCAAGTAGGTGGGGAAGGGATGGGCTTTAAGGGGAGAGTCGAAGGGATTTTCAGACCAGAGTCGACCTTCGTACAACTCACGGAGAATTTGGGAAAGTGGCTCCTCCCAGAGCCTTTTCGCCCACTCACATTAGAGACTGTAGGATTTCAGGCTACGCTCAGAATTAATTCGTCGTTGAAACGGCACTTATGCCGACAGGAGGAACAATCGCATAGCAATGAGTGCTCGTAACACTGATTTTTCATTTCAAATTTAAAACAATATGAGAAGAGAAAGTTGCCTCACCTATTTCTCAAAATCACGAGTAAATACCAGGTCTCTGAAGAGATGAAGATTATTACCTTACGGACAGTTTTGGATCGATTGCATTTATAACGTTTATTAGACACAAAATCATCAGTCCATATAATCATGGCCGTCCCTAGGGATTGAGGGACCCTGTGCAAACGAAAGTCGGGGCCTCTCTCACTTTGCATCCCCTTTTGGATATTGTAGCATCTTTTAAGCATATTTCATGGAAAGAAGGAAATTAACCTACAAAATGGCTAATGATTTCAAGAAATTTACATTCGTACTATGTAGTAGGCAATATGGGGAAATGGGCAGGTTTCGCCGCACCGTTTGAAAAAGGCAAGCCCGTGCAGGGCCCTCATAGACGCGGGGCCTAGTGCAGCGGCACCTGTCGCACTACCCTAGGGACGGCACTGTCTATATTTCTCAACTAGGTAAACTGCGTCTGGAAACAGAGGAAAATTCAAAGTGAAAAAATATTATATGAAGTGTGTGAAATTAAATTTAGAGAATTCCTTAAAACAGATGCCTGAACCAATCAGAAGCATCACATTTCCATTAACGTTGGTTATAAAAAGAACGAGAACTATAGCATAAAAGATAACCAAAGGACACGTTTTTCTTGTCCATTAAAATATGAAAACTATCCTTTATGAACATTTTCTATTAGTATCCATTATCAAAGAATAAAATTCAAAGAATTTACTACGTAAAATTTATATTTTCCGGTATATTCCAATGGTATTCCGGTAATACATCCAGGAATGTGTTCACGTGCAGATAATCTGAGAATCTAATAAATATGGATTGCGCTACTCAGCGAAAGCAGTCAATTAATTCTTCTAATCGAATAATACGGAAGGCTAAATGCCACCAAAGATTCCTTAACTAAGTTCAACTAAGAAATAGTTCTATTTCTCAAATTCAATTGGTTAAACGGAATAACTTAAACATGGATTTTCTCCCTAATACGCCGTATTCAATGGAGCAATAGATAGCAAACGCCATAAAATCCTGAGGTAGGTGGTTTTCATCCCGTTTATATTGATTTATTCACACCGCCTTGGAGTGAGATGTTTTTGCTCGTCCACGTAGCGCCGGCTGATTGTGAGAACAGATCAATAAATCGCATGATGGTGAGACCTTATTGACTTTTTATAAATACATAAATATAAAATGATCAATAAGAGTATTATACTAAGGAACGGTATATAGATTGTCACATTAACTAAACGGATCCGCGATGCATTTCTCATCTGCAATTACGCTCAGAATGAGTACCTAAATGAAATACACTTACCCACCCATTGTGTCGATTTGAAACTTTCTGCAAACTATAAACATTATACAATATAAATTATTAATAGGTTTATTAGAATAACTTAGTAACTGCAATTGAATTGACATTAATTTCTAGTTGGAAATACTGCCATTTGCAAGGGAATATATATTTAGGTAAATTCTTTCCCCAAGAAGAAGAGTATTTCTCTACACTTTCCAATTTTGCAGGGAAAAAGGCGAAAAAAAACGTTTGTTTACAGAGCTTTACTATTTCCGGAAATTTTACATCACTAGCCTCAACGCAACCTCCAACGACAAGGAGCCGCATCCCCCAAGAGCGAGCCCAAAGCCAATAAATTGCCGGCGCTTCGTGGATATTTGGTCACCTCCGCTTTTCCCATCCCAGTGAGTGGGACTGAACGACGGAGCTACCAATAACAACGAGTTGGCATAGGACAGTCGGGAGTTTCACGCACGAAGAATTCTAGAAACCGATGCACTGTTGCGCATTACCGTCCCTTGCCCGTGATAACAGATATGATGACTTGGCAAAGGGCAAGCCAAAGAAGAACTACTATTAAGAGCTGCCGGCGTACGACCCATGTTGGCGCAAACACCACAGGTCTTCGCTCTTAAGATACAGAAATCGCAATCCTGCGTGAGAGTTTACCATCGTCATATTCGTGGCAAACTTCAGGTCAACTGGTATATCTGAGGAATGCCGCGTTTCCGATTCCCGATCTTCCGATTCACCATTACTCAACGAATAAAGGAGAGCGAAGTAGAGCCACACGACCCCTTGACCTCACATCCCCCCGCTAACTTAGCCCCTCGCTCCAGCCGACCATGGCCGCCTCCACATCGGCCACCACATTGCTCGCTCGCCCACCCCCCCGGGAGCTTCAGGGGGGGTGCATGGGGGCGGCCCGAGGTAAAGGGAAAGAGGGGTGGGGGAGGTGCGGCGGCGCCCACCTGGCGTAAACATTGTCCGCTTTCATTTCTTCCCTCACCCGATTAAATTCTTCCCAGCGGAAAATGGTTCAACACTGTTGCCAAATTGCTTGCCAGGACGGTCGTGTCACCTTTCGGGCTGGAAAAGGCAATGGCGACGGTCCCACAGGGCAGTGGCCCACCCGGAACCAGAAGGAACAAGAGTTCATGAGAAAGGGCTTCCCCAGGGTAAAACGACGCGTAATTTTAACAGCTAGTTACTCGCAATCCCTATGCATTCGTCTCGCGTCGGCTGGCTTTCGCTATGACTGCGGCAGGCAAACAAATATTTAGGTCAAATTAATAAAATACATTGCTGGGAAAGACTGAATTTGAGGCAAAAAATTGCAACATTTTGACGCACATTAACCATTTATGCTGCTACTGACTCTTGGACGCACCTCCTTGAGCCATATTATGCCAGCCACCACGCTCGGCCTACACAAGCACGTTAAAATGTCCCTTCGGATGAACGGAGAATGCACAGACGAAATATAACAATTCAATTGAAAGACATGCTTGATAGGAGAGTGAAGAGATCACCTGAAGCCAACCCCCACCGTGTGTGATGTTCACACGAGAGCGCAGGGGAGTGGATGAGCAATCAATTTCCCAGAGCCACTAGAGGTTAATTAAGTAGTTTCAGAGCCGGTCCCCAGACGAGGGTGTTCCAGAAGCAACACCCGCAATTGAACCTGGGGCCTTCAGTCTATCGCCCTGCAATCTACCCAAACTCTACCTTGCCTGGAGTGAAGAATGAGAGAATTATAAATTGAGGCGAGCCTAAGTGAGTAGATGCGTAGTTGGAAATAAGCATCAGTTGACTATTCGCATATGTATTACCAATGTGGTCTACACATATCACAGGATAGGTAAGATAACAGCTGGCGTAGATACGTGCTACAGTTAATATTTCTGAATGTGGTCACACAAACAAAGCGACTGCGATTAAGTTAGACGATTGCGTAAGCAAGGCCGACGTGAGATATTTAAGGTTTACTTATATCTGGAAATATTATTAAGGTATCGCTCCAACCCTTTCGATATTAGAAGCATCAACGTATTATTTAGAGAAATCGTCAAAGTAACAAGGGCTAGAATTTATTATCAAATATTCAGTCGTATTTTGTACTTAACACTCTTCTCCATGCTATTTAACTAACGGAACATACCGATTTCGAAGACACCAAAATACAGAAAGGCGGAAAGGTAGCCTAGAGTTTAATGAATACAGCTACGGTTCGGATGCTCGCGGTAATAATTTGAATTTCTTCTACGGACACCCAAAATCGAAGGGCATCCATTTCTAATGGCATCTCCTGGCTATCTGCAGAAACGTTAGCAGAGACCCAGAAACAAGCTCCACTATCCTAAATGCTTAGAGATTTTTAAAGTAGTAGTTGTAAATATGTAGTTATAAAAAGCCATCGATCTTAAACACCCATGTACAAGAAACGATGACGACCAGCTCCTTCGACATAGGTACAAGGGTGCATCGGAAGTAAAACTCCTGCCTCAACTCAATCATGAATTCCAATGAAATTGCTACCCGGTAAGAGCAAAAACTGATAATTATATTTAACAATAATTAAAATAATTATATGCTACAATAACGCCAGGCACATCTGAACATTTCAACGAAATTATGGAATATGACTTGTGAAAGATCATAAAAAGCATCATCAAAGTATCCGCTTTAACCCCCATAAGGGTGTCGGTGAAGTTCCTAAGTTACAGGAGCAATGAAACGACCAACGAAAAAAATTGCCGTTTCATAAAAATCTCTATTAAATTTAACCTTTACGGGTTGAACTGCGGCTTGAGCAGAAGATACTATTCTCACCGAGCATCCTCAATTAAGATGAAGATTAATGGAATGAAGACCAAACAACTTTTCACATAAAATCTTAATTCATCGAGGCTTAATATGCTTTTCCTTAGCAGTTAAGCTTAATGCCTAACAATTTCTCCGCACACAACAGTTCTAAAAAAATTCATTTCGACGTTCCCGGGACCATTGGGTTCCTTGGCTGTTGCCGACCCATCTCTAAAAAAAAAGACGTAATTCTCGACTTCAAATTCAAATGAATTAAAACGCATCATTTACAGTCAACGCTAGCCACAGTGTCACAGCAATACGTCATTGGTTTCGGCGCGAATTCCTCCCGCAAAACGCACCCGATTCTATGTCGCCTGACGACGCACAAGAAGAAGCACATTTTACCGCAGAAAGCAAAAAAAACGAAGAACACGTGATAGCCAGAAGGGACGTAACATGAGGAATAACATCCTGGCCGAGGTCTTTACTCCCCAATCAACGGGCTGACAACGCTAAAGCCGAACACAAAATGTGAGGAAAAAGCACGGGAGCAGCGTGCTTCGACTGCGCCTCCCACACCGCCAGCGTCCACCGAGACACGAGAGAAGCAATTCCGGCCGCGACGGGCATAGCACCCGGGCGCAGAGCGGGCAGTGAATACGAGCCCCGTAGGTCGGCGGGCCCCCCGCCCCAAAATGGGCGGCGGCGGCGCACCGCTCCCGGTCGAGAACCCCCCGGAGGACCGCTCTCCAGCAACTTTAAATCTCTTCTCTGAGAGAAAGGGGGGGGACGGGGCGACGCTTTTGCATTTCGTGGTCGGCCGTGACTCAATGTCGCCGGGTGCGGCTCCATCGTAATGAAGGGGGGGAGGTGGAGGTGGGGTGGGGGGGAGGTGGGGTGGGCGGGGGGTAGACTTGGGCCGCCAGCCCGCCCGTCCCGTGGGCGTCCCACTATGAGCGGAGGGGGGCGGGGAGGGGGGGAGAGAGAGAGCACTCTTTGTGCGCTCCCCCCCGCCCCGCTCTCACAGCATCTGCGACTCCTCCTCCGGGGCGAGTGAGAGAGAGAAAAAGAGTGAGGAATGGGGGGGCAACCGGTTTTGGGGGGAAGGCGGGGGGAACCGGTCGACGGAGAAGGCCGGTGTGTCGTCACGCGACCTGATGTGGGGGGTGGGGTAGGGGGGGGGTTCTGAGGAGGAGGGAGAGGAACGAGGGAGGGGAGGGTTTCTCGAGAGCACGAAGAGGCGATGCTTCGGCGGGAGTGTGAGTGCGTCTCAATTCCGGGGCTTGGGCCGCGAGTCCAAAGAGGCTGCAACCGTCATTGTCGTGGGCCCGCGGGCCACCAAAGCCTTCTTCCCACGCCCCGGGATCCCACAAATGGCCAGTCGGAATTCCTGGGCCCACCTCGGGGCGCAAGACGAATTATTCTGCCGCGGTACGTCGGCCCGACCCACCTCACATCTGGCGTCGATACTCGATTCACTTGCACGCCATATTTCGGCGTAAACACTTTGTGGGAAACGCACATGGAAAGTACCATCATACCCGGCTGGGTTTCGAACCCTATGGCGTACCCCGCGATTTTTAGAAACTAAGAGACCAAGGCATCTTAAATGCTATGGAGTCTTAAGACGGAACGAGATGTTTTACGATCAAACAATGCGTTGCAATACTCTTACTCTGGGAGAGACAGGTTACAGTCTCCAATGGGCAAATGGGTGTATTATATCGGACAAATTCAAAGTACACCGTAAATAGCCGTGATATCGAAGGATCTGGGTTCGAATCCTATTGCAGACGGGTCATTTTCCTACCAGGAAGTTCTCACATTCTTCTCCCCGGCGGGTGACTCCCCTTTCGACACGGCCGCGGCAAGCGGCCCCACCGCATCGCTTCGGAAATTAGTAAACACGGATGAAGAGACACCCTCAGCAAATATTTCACTCGAAGGGAAAGAACAAGAAAATAATGAGCGAAGCAGGTGGTAGATTTCTCTCACGCAACCCACAAAAAATCTCCGGGCAGGTGCACGGTTTGAAGATTCAGAAAAAATATGTAAAAAAGAGCATCTATGAACACTTAGGCTAAAAAAAGGGCAGAAAAACGACTAATCAAAATGTCTGGGATTTTAGCAACTAAGAGCAAGTTAAGTGCTTCAGAGTCACTCAAACTTGCTAACTTTTCATGGGCAATTACATGTTAGGGGAAAAAGATCCCCTTCTGACAAGCGGAAAATAAAAAATGATAAGGTTAAGAATTCACAATCGCATATCTGAGTTGTTCAACAATTTCGAACCTTACAGAGAAAACAATACAAATTAGATAATTTCCAAAAATATACGCCAAATACAACAAAAGCTGTAATAAAAAGGATAATATGATAACGGAACCAAAGGATTCACGACGGGAATGAGCGAAACGTAGGAACTGTACGAAAGCAACACAACACATAAGATAACTTTTAACACTAAATACTGAATAATTTGATAATTAAAACTAATAAGACCGATCAAAAAATGAAGGTAAGATTGAAAAGACCTTGCTGGTACTTGAAATATTCGGCCACCTTCCTTTCAGATCACTAAGTCTTTCCACGTGGTAGCGCGTTGAAGCAGCGGAGTTTCGGCCGATACTCGGATATTGTATTTTGAGTAACGAATGGGAAGAAAAACTCCGCCTTATTCATTCCAACACTCAATGCAAACGTATGCAGACATATTAGACCGAATAGGGATAGTTATACTCGAAGTAATGGTGACTATAAAGGGGAGGCCTCTTGCGTCATTAATGGCATTTCGGGTAGGAATGTGTCGAGAATGGGGGAAGGTGAAGAGAAACACAGCGTCAGCATCAACCTAATCGAAAAAGCGTAGGCGGTCTACAGTTTACGAGTCATAGCATCAAAATAGAGTTCGGAACTCTACTCGGGATCCACCACCACAGCCAGGATTAGCAGCTGGACTATCGGGATAGGCAGCCGACATTCTAGACACCGCACCAGACTGCATTGCCCATTGCACACGCATACCAATATTAAGACTTAATATTTCAAATATAAAAGATTATATTGGTCCGGAATTTGAAACAGGTAACGGAGGGACGGAAACCTCGCCCATAGACCCTTGAGGGAAGGAAATCAGGGGCGCAATCACGGTTCTCCATAACGCGTGCGCTCGCGTTATACTTATTTTTCAGCTGTGCTCCGGAGAGTGAAAACGTGATCGTCATTCTTCAAATTTTGTCATGTGCTTCAAATCAGCAATGCCAATCAGGAGAGCGTTCTTAGGACAGTTACTGTGAGCATTGCCATTATGGATCGGTCTGCGTTGTGCGTAACGACAACGCGAAAGGAAGAACCGTGATCCCACCCCAGCCTCTGCACTCGCGTTTGGATCGCCAAACCCCAATAAAGCCAAAGAGGTCCTACAGCCTCCCTCACACCAAGCGACGGCGGTGATGGACAACATGCCCGTGGGACTGCGCCGTGAGAGAGAAGAGAGGGGGGCGATGACTGGGGAGCGTGGCCGCCCCGAGACACGGAATGCGAGACACCACGGGACGCGACGACTCGTCGTCGCTCCGCACACGTTAGGCGGAGGGAGGGGGTGGCCGGGGAGAGAAAGACCGCCGATTGACGCTTTTGAAGCTGGTGGCCGACCAGGGAGCAGACATCGGCGGACGAGACGACGGCGATGAACGTTTAAGCGCAGGGGATCGGATTTGTGCGTTGAATAGAATACTTTTTGAATTGAATAGAATCCCATTCCAAGGTCCCAGGTTTGAATTCCGGCAGTGGCAAATGTTTACAAGTGAAAATCGCGAACCCTAACTCTGATCACTTCAAGTGCAGGGGATGGAACGTAACATGTGGCTCTCTAGGTGCCTCACGTAAAGAGCAGGCTAATGCCGACGTTTCTCTCCATCCTTCCACCATTCCCAAATTTATCGCTGAACGTTATTTTCGTAGCGAGGGTAATTTCTCGTTTTCCATTTCGGCAGCCGTCGCGTGTGGACCTTTTTTTCTAAGCTTTCGCGTCCATTGCAAGCCGCATCATCAGGAATTCAAAATAAATATACGGGAAACACGGGAGTATAACTGCAGTCAATTTTTCTCTTTGATCTCTGATGACGCGGCCTGCAATGGACACGAAAGCTTGGAATTCGATCCATTCCATTCATTCCGTATCTGTCGTACTTCTCCCTCATCCTAGATCTGGTCTCGTCTTTTTCTCCCTGTCAGTTTGGTTCGAATTTGTTCAGTGTTAATGCTACTTTTCTATTAATTTATTTAAAGCTGTTATTTGTCATATGGTTCTTTGTTTTTTGTTTTGGATTAATGTTGCTATTTGTCAATTGCAATTGGCCTTGGCCTTGCTTTTGGACGTGAATAATAAATAAATAAAGATAGCTCCACACGCAGCGGCGCTCGAAAGCGACAACATGAAAAATCACCAATTAATCCTACCCCCCACCAACCCTACCCTTCCATCCTTGATAGCGCAAATGACCTCAGTTGTCGGTCGCCTACCCAAATAACCAATCAGCGTGTAGGTGGAAAAATAAATTTTGTCCGTTAATTCGTCGTTAGATACAATTCACTTCCCGCATAGGCGACGAGCAATTGTCCTCACCGCGGCTGCTCGGAAGAATTCATTGGAAACCTGACTTCAACCGTCCAACTCCCTCGCGCGTGTTCCCCATACACTATCCTGCTCCTCGCGGCACACTCTATCTCCGTTAGTCACCCGCTCCCCGTCCACCGCACAACGCATCCGTCACTCCCCTCTTCCTCCCCCCGTGGGTCGCCGCAGCCTTCCCTCCGCCCACAATAAGAGGAGGAGGGGCAACAGCAGCCATCCACGTCCGACCCAATCAAGGCCTTTCTCACTTTGACGACGCTCCTCATTTTTGCCATGCCTAGATTCTTTTCCTGGCTCATGCCATGGCAGACTTCGAACATCAAAGGTTCTTCTCTCCTCGGGTTATGGCCCCTTATATCGGGATTCTTTGTGCCTGTTTACACAAGGCATGCAATCGCGCCACTATATGTACGAACATATATGCATTCAATATACATGCGACTGCAAATTGCGAGGATGAATTCTCGGGTTTAGAAGGGGATATTTCATGTGTTCGTGCACTTGCGTCGTTTTCGTGCTCACACGAGGCAATGTATATGGCGCGTTTGCTCAATAATCAAATCATGCACTTATATTCCTCGTGCAAAGTCTTGCGAGTTACAAAAATAACATTGATAAGAAAAGAAATCACAATTCTTGTTATTTCGCAAATATTATTATGGAGTCTCCAATTTACACATGATGTAAACAAGAAACCTAATCGAGAAACAATCTGTGTACAAACCCAGCGTCATAGCATACTCAGCAGTACGCATCGCACACAGATACAGTACTAGTACTATGCACTAAAAAGTCACAAATATTTGTTAATCAAATACTCGTACGCATTAATAATAGGCCGAAATCTGAGGCAAAACGTTCGCATTAATTTCAAACTTTATCAACTGTTCTTAAACTTTTCGTGACACAGAGAAATTATCCCCGACGAAGAATCATTAACTGCAACACTTTCGAACATCAGATTTCTGGGTATTGACAGCAGCCGTGATGATGGGGAGACAAAAGGAAAACGGTATTAGTTCAGTGAAGGGATTTAAGAGGGAAATGTATCGGTGCATTAATATGTCGCTGATTGTGATGCCGTATTAAGTTTTCAAAAGATGCCGTTTAGCTCCCATCATTTTAGCTTTTTCTATCGCAGGTGATCTTGTATCCTAAAGCACAGAATTATTTCACTCCCATTCTCTCTTTAGCCCATGAAATAACATATTTAGGCTGATATTGCCTTCAATAATTCAACAAAATATTATTTTAAGGGCTGTTTTCACCTTCATAACTTACCTTAACAAAACGTAAGGCAAGATAATACCACTTCCTATCTCCACTAAAGCTATTTTCCAGAAATAGTGTAACATACAAACTTTTTCCGTGGGCAGCAAGCCATTGGGTGACTCCTTGGTTTCATGTTTTGCCTTCGCTATGTTCAAGCTGACATTAATGGGTGAAAATGCAACGCTTGCTTTAATCTGTCATATACTGTCGCATCATCATCGTCCCATCCGAGGACTGTTTAGAAGCAACACCA
The DNA here is from genome assembly GCA_963573305.1 of Pyrrhosoma nymphula. NCBI lineage: Eukaryota > Metazoa > Arthropoda > Insecta > Odonata > Coenagrionidae > Pyrrhosoma > Pyrrhosoma nymphula. Next base: position 74,837,900 of record OY754332.1, on the reverse strand, counting down.
GCTTCTAACTAGTCCTCGATCTACACACCATTCCCTTTTCAGCTTAACGCTTCATTCCTTCACGATTTCTTATTCTGAAATCCTTCATAATTTTCTTGATGTATTTCATCCTAGACCTTCCTCGGTCATTCTTCCAATTCCTTTCTTCCTATATTAATTTTAAATTCAGTCCCTTCCACTATTGTTTTCAGATTCACTAAAATTCAAAATCTTAATAACTGACCTTCTCGCGAGTCTGAATTACAGTAGAAGGGAAAAATAGTTATGGATTACTTATGTGCGATATGCAGAATCCAAGATATAAAATTACGAGTACATTCACAATTTAGGATTTAACTTTAATATAGGTTTATCGGAGCACATCACAGAGCGACCGTCCGGCCTCATTCACACTTCAAAGCAGACACTTCATTTTGTAGTGATGGGCGAATAGTAACTATTCGTTACTCATCCAGATCCGAAGTGACGAGTACTGATTTTTAAATCTATTAGTTACTTGGTTACTCTTAACTGGATTTAGGAAGCTACTCGTTGAACAAACATTCGGACTCACTCAAGTAACTATTAGTTGGATTCAATATGTATGGTTTGGGTAGTTGGATTCGAACAAGTAATCTGAATCATTTGCGTAGGTGGATTCGATTAAGTAATCAGATTCGTTTGGGATGGTAGACTCGCATAAGTGATCAGTTTCAATTAAATAGTGATACGCCGAGTGAGATCGTTCATGATATGGAGTTTTCTCAATTAGAATGTCTCTCAGAAGTTTGTGTATGCATCGTATCCATCTTTGGATGTGCCGTACTCGCAAAATGGATGCTGAATTAAAACTCGTGGGATGTCCCAAAATTAGTTGTTTGAACGGTTTATCTCTGAAAATACAGGTTGCACATGTAAGATTCTTGCGTTTCCTGAACGAGGAATTTTTCCTTTTTAATGTGGAGTAAGTGCCATAGGTTTCATAGATTACCGCAGAAAAATGTTTGAGGCAGTGGGACAAAAGCGCACACTTATCCCTATGCTATATATTTTTAATGCACTTAAAGGTATTACCATGTTCACTGCCTATAATAATTGAGCATTTGCGCTAACAGCTTCAATCTGATTCAAGATTGTTTTCAGTGTGAAGAATTGTATGCGCATGATCAGTGTGTAACTATCATCTATTGATCTCGATGGTAAAAACTCCTACTCCAAACCAATATTGGGTTTTTGAGAGGAATTAATAGACGACGTAACATTAGTAGTGATTTACGCCCTCACCGGTTTAAGAATACACTATATAGCTTAATTAATGGTTGAATTAAGGTTTGTATAACATTTAAACATTAAAAAAATACATTTTCTCGAAAAGAGTACGACTTTTTGTAATGGGATGGGGAATGAATAGGTATGATAATAATAATGAATGTATCCTCAATCACTCCCCTCCCTCACTCCCACTATCGAACATACCCCTGTCCGCGCGTCTATTAGACGCCCGACCCCACACTTATAACAAGGGCAAGAGGAAAACTGAAGGGCCATTTTTACTCTTTAATGATTATAATAATAATTCAATTGCGTTCAATGAAAGCAAATGAATTAAAATTTATTATAAACCCAACAACAAAGTTAATAGCCAACTATTTCCGAGAGAGCTAGATATCATTCCGCCACATGAAAATCTATCAACGCTTCCATCTCCTACTCATCCCGAAATTTCCACTTACCCCTCAGGGTTCCCTATTCCACGGAATCCTCTCCAAATTGAACTTCCCTTCCCTCCGAACCCTCCCTTCATTCATCTTGTAATCTTTTATTGTTGCTCTGGCATTTAGGAATTTTTATTGCATCAACCAATGCAATCAGCCAAAGAGTCAGATTTTGTTGCTTCACCATATGTAGTCATCAATCCGAAGATTGGTTTGCAGCAGCTCTCCATCACACTCCTCTATACCATACGCTTTATTCATACATAATTATTTACTTTGACGTCCTTCATGATTTTCGTAATTTATTCTTGGTCTTTGTCTATAATTCTTCCTATTTATTTCTCCAACCAAGATTGTTTTCATTGGGCTGTTGTTTCGCAAAAGATGCCCAGTAAGTTTGTCTGTCCTTCTACGCAGTGTTAACTATGCATCTTTTCTCTCCATCTCTTCGCATAACTTCTTCGTTAGTGATTCTCTCCGTCCATTTAATCTTCATCATTATTCGGTAACATCACATCTCCATTGCTTTCTATCTCCTTTGTTCTGCTGCTGTTATTGTCCACGATTCCCTGCCACATAAGAGCATGCTCCAAATTTATCCTTTGGTAAATTGCTTCCTAACTTTCCGGCTAGTGTTTCCAGCTGTCAGCAGACTCCTCTTATGGTAGAATGCCTTCTCTGCTTGGGCTATTCTGCTTGCAATGCCTTTATTGATTCTTCTATCACTGGTGATCCTGCTTCCCAGAAAACAAAATTCTTCCAATTGCGCGAGTTTTTCCTGCTCAAGTCTAACGGTGATTCTGTCTTCTTGATTTCTTCCAGAAACCATTACCTTGGTTTTCTTAACATTAATCTTCAGGTTCTATTTCTTCAAAGTTTTGTCCGTATAGTTCAGCATTCACGTCAAATCTTCTTTCTTCTCAGCAAGAATTGCTAAGCGCAGCATGCCATTTTTCTCTATGCACTTGTATTCCTGTTTTTAATTTGTCCTTAATTTAATTTGTGGCTTTTTCATTTCTTAGGGTAATAAATTAATTACTAATCCTATTGCCCAGAAAATCAGATGCATATACCATTGTTTCATTCCATTTCCATCTCTTCGCACGGTCACCAAATCCATGAGTATTCAGTTACCAGTGGCTAGTTTTCTGCAGTTATTTCTGAATAACCAAAAACATTTTACACGCGTAATCTAATATGAACGTTTGTTTTAGCATTGCAAGTGGTACACACAATATTTCCTAAGTCCATGAGAGATAATAGTCGTGGATTGGGAAAGCATTGCGAGAAAATGCGACTTAGATATCCCAGAAGAAAGCCCACCGCCGCTGAGAAATTTCGAAAGGTTTCACGGAAAAAGTCGAATAAGGATATCTAAACAAGGAGTGGTTGAGATGCATGCATAAGAGTTAAACAGCATATGGGGTGAGAACAAGAAGATAGTGATCGAGATAAGGCGAGGGTGATTTCGTCAAAAGATCAGTTCTATTCAAATATTTCAGTCGAAAATGATACATCAATCGCAGACAACATTGATTCCTCGCAAAGTTGCATTCCTTCGACGTCGACAAATAAACCGAGACGGCTCCGCGAATGGGCGCCAGGGAAGCTGAGGTCATCAGCCATGAAATGGTCGCCAACGTGAATGCTCGAGGGAAAAACTCTTGAACATTAACCGTTCAATTTATTTTTTCCCCTATTATCGGATTTGGTTTGGTTCCTCAGACAACCGACGCCATTTACGCTAAGGAGAGTATATGGGTGGGTGGATTAGGGGAGGATTATTAGGGGAAGGGGTGGTGTGACACCCGGAGTCGGCGTTAGCCTATTCTTAATGAAAGGCGCCAAGAGGATCACAGTTCACAGGGCGTCTTAGGTCTCATGCGACAGACGGAGTCATGCACTTAAAGACACCGGTAAGGATCAGGATTCTAATGAAAAATCTGACAATGCCGTAATTTGAACCTGGGTCTTCCGGATGGGAAGCTTTTATCGTACCTACAATAATATGGGGATGGAATGAAATCCTACGCGTAATCCTCCAACTTTTGTGAGTTGACTCTATCCAGAGCTCAAATTCTGGTTTATGACCCTCAGGTCTCCATCCGCTCCGATCCCTCCATTCGCGGCAACACACACATGTTCTTCGTTCACGAGAGTTTTTCAAACGAAACGCAAGCATTTCCCATGAATTCTGTTCCACTCACGAAGTTAATCTTTCTCCGCTGGATCCTTTATGTTCGCAGCTTACTCACCCAGAGTCCCAATTTCAACTATATAAAACCTTTCGATGACATTTCTATCGGCGATTCTCCCATGATTTTACTCTCTGAATTCCAGAATTCTTAGTGCTCTTCTTCAGTGCTCTATTAAAAGCTCCCAAAAGGAAAAATATTCTAGAAAAATTAAAAGATGAGGTAGTTTTAACAATCATGAATAACGGCTACTAATGACAAAAATCAAAATGGGATGGTGACACCCATAGGAACCATCCTTGTATTAGAATTCCATAGAGAAAAAAATCAACCGCCCAGAATAGAATTCGAAGACATATCCCTTAGCATCCCACACGGTTCTTCAACAACTCATGTTACCGAGGGCAAATCGCTCACATGGAGATTGTTAAAGACAGTCAAGGACCGAACGATGTTGCCCCGAGGTAGCGCGCTTTAATGACCACGAAATACTCGTGCGCTGCGCAAACATTCCGCCAGGTTGAAGTCACATTTAAACGCATAAGTGTGTTTATTCCAGTAAAGGTAATGCGGGGCATGCCGCATCTGCGGAGGCCACCGCCCTGGAATACAAGATTGATCGAAAGGGATGTCGTCATATAAATGTGAAGGTAAAGACTATGGGAGGAAGTTAGAAACATTTGACTAGTTCATTTGATGCAGGGCTGGCGGATATCAAACGAAAGTATTCGGCTGAAATTAATTGACGAGAGGATACAAGCACACAAAACATAACTCAATAGATAGGACTGCAGCCGTTAAAGCAGGAATGATCCGGCTTGTATGAGACAATCGCATTTTTACACAAATGTTATGTCTGTCACTGCTCATGCTTTTGCTCGCGGATATGTTAGCATCTGAAAACTCTGCGAAGACTAAAAATACTTCATCCGATTCGAATACATTGTGCTCAACTCCCCGGAGCTTCGGCCACTATCCCTACGATCACGAGAAACTGAGACCACTTTTCCCGCGGGCCACTGCGGGAAATAAATTGAAATAAACGGCAAGGCCAGTGGATTTGTATCCACACGCACAATAACTATCGGAGATATCACTAACACTCGAGAGCATCGTCAACCAGGTGGGTTCCAACAGATGGGAGGACAAGTCGTGTTCCTCCAAGCCTACACTCACCCGACAACAGAGCATGCCACTCCAAGCTATTCGCGAGTCTGGCCATAAGAGGAGCACTGCATAATTCCTATGCGACGTGATTAGGAGTTAAGTAATATGACTTCAAATTACTTTGGGTCATGCTACGCCATACTTCTCCATCAAAATATTTTCCATCAAACTTCAAATCTGTAAAGCAAAATTATCTATGCATAGTCAAAACCGTACTTCTTTGCAACAAGTTTAAGTAGTTTTTTTCGTGTAAATAAAGGAGTCGAAAAGGGAATAAATATTTTAGAAAATACCACGATTTCGAAAGAAATATTTAATAGTGCACGACACCATGGTTCCGATGTTGTGAGCTGATGACAAAGCCTCAAAGTACAGATGATGATGATTTTCGGGCACCCAACGGAGACTTAAAAGGATAGAGATATAGCATTTGTAACTCAATACCGACTTAGAAATCTATACTTCTTTGCTGTTAAGACCTAGAAAAAGTTTTAGCGATTAGACATTCAAATTGTTACTCTGGAAAAAACTAAATCAGGATGAAAAGGATTTTATATCCTTTCTTAAATAATCAATATTTTATATTTGACAGCTTATTAAAACATTAGCGGTCATATGTGATGACCAATTACATTAAGTACAGGTGCATTTATCGCTACGTAAGCGATAAGTAGGTTGATTATCGTAAATAAACGTTAGTGATTACAAAATGGGCCCAATTAAGGTGTATATATCAACGCCAAAACTAATCTTATAAGAATAAATTAAATATACAGCAAGAGTACGCTCTTGCTATTGTTATTATTTCAACGGCAATCATTAACGAACAGTATCATGGACACTTAAGGCAACATGAAGTTAACTCCATAGGTATGCAATGCCTGTTAGCAAGTAACAAATCTCAAAATATTATTTCTACGAATGGGCAAATGTACAAATCTTCGCAAACAATTTATCGCGAAAAAAAAATAATTTTCATCGCTCTGTAAGACCCCTGGCCACATGACAAATTATAAACGCGCTAGATGTATCCCAGTTATTATCCACGAGTCTTTAAGGAGACACTAGGCAATATTCCATATATCGTCTATCGCTCCATGAATAGAGGCGTGAAATATTACTACGCGTGATAATGTTACTACGCATGCGTAGCGGATGAATTAGCGTAGTGGCTAGGGCACTGGCTCCTGATACAAAAGGCCCAGGTTCCCGGTCAATTTCTCTTCGGTAATCCGATCCATACTTGGGTGCAGTGAGGAGAGAACTCCGAGTAGTGCGTCGAGTGGCACGTGGTGGCGTCTTTCCGTTGTGAGCAGGCGTATGCCGTTGGCGGGTTTCTTTATCTCCTACCTCCTTATACACGCAAACGTCTATCCGATAACTTTCCCTCCCGATTATAAGCGCCGATTCGCGCGGAAAAGACTTGGATTACATGATGAACACCTATAAATGTTTATCGCGTATCAATTACACAACGCCAACGCTCTACCAACGCAATCTCACTTACCGGAAGGTCCATCAATTTAGGAAGCATTACGAAGATTAAGCTCATTTCAAGATGTCTATTCGCATAAGATGAGTCATTCAAAGAAATGAGAGCAACTGTTAGAAAGTAGCCTACGAATAACACTTTCACCCAGGGCCCCTGCCGTTAGTTCTTTCCTAATTGTGAACGTCTCCTCCGCTAAAGGAACCCAAGGAACTCAACTGTTAAGCTGGCTTTAACGCTCTTCCACTGATAAGATAAACAAAGCATTCTTCGTTCAGGAAATCTTTAGTTAACTATGGATACACCATCTTTTCGCACTTGATACACAAATTCGGTTGTTTTTTCGAACTACAGCAATCCCTATACTGACTTAATTAGCGAATCAGTTGTAGGTATAGCGAAACTTGGTGGCACTCAACAGCGGAGGAAAAGAGCACACTGACCGTAAACCAAGAGCTGATGAGAGGGCATAGTTATCGAAGGACTACAGCAGGGTCCTCTGGAAAAAGGCACGGCCGCCTCATCCCACATCTCATGCATGTTTTCCTCACTTTTACGTCATGATCTTCACAAGCGAGTGCCACCAAGTTTCGCTACACCTATATCTAACCGATTTATTCAATTTTCTCCCAAGTGATATTCCTAAATATGGATCTTCCCTCACATTTTACAATTTTCACTGTTCGCATAATGATAAGAAATCATGAAAAAGCGCAACCTTTCTTCCATTGTTTCAATTAAAACAACTTAAACTTCAGTCAAATAACTTCAAGCATTCCCTCCTCTTCCCTCCGATTGACAATCCCAAATTCCACCACTCAATCTTTCTCTCTTTCAAGCCTCCTGTGTGCTACACTGCATTCCATAGCCACCAGAATTTCATCTGAAAATAAAACAGCGCCAGGAAATACGCAAATTTGTGACGTACCTCCCACGTCATCCTCGAGCAATGACGATGGTATTTGTAACTCTTGGCATTATACCTACACCTCTTATGACTCTTGAATCAAGTGTTGGTTATTACTACCTTTCTTTATGGCAGCACTCTGATCGTTGAGGTCATTTCTCGCTCCTTACTTACGCTCACATCATTTCCAGCCGTCCCTCCATCGTACACTACAGATCAGCCCTTCGTATTACTGCATGGAGTTTCCTTTCCGCTGATTTCAAAATGAATTCTTCCCCCATCAACAATTCCTTCCAACTGCCACTAGTCTGCATGTACACCCAATTTACCACCAAATTTTTCTGGTCTGCCTTCAATATACCAACGTTGAATAATATAGCAATCCACGTTACCTCCAGTTTCCTAAACCATTATTACACTACAAAATGTCAATTATAGCTCTTAGGAGTCCCTCAGTCCTTCGATTTCACGTTGCATAGTATGGCATATTAAGATTTCCCACCTCAATTTCTAAAAAAAGTGTTTTCTAAATTCCCTCTTCTCATTAAAATAGAACCCAATCCTAGAATGTGATAGAAGCTGATCGGCAGAACTATATGCTTTAGTGGTGACCAACGCAGCATCTAAACACATGTCTACACAATAATCGACGAAGAAAGTAACAGGAAGTAGAAGATGGATAGGATTTATAAGCTACAATCAAAATACTCTCCGAACGATAATCCATAATTATCATGGTCTCAATCGACAAGTTAAAAAATGCTCATTATTGTCCTTCGAAAAATTCTGTATTAATTCCATAAAATACGATTTCTAAATCCTGTTATCGGCGCTAACCCCAATAATTATTCACAGAATAACGAAGGAAAGATTTCTTTGCAATATATGAAAATTACGGGGAATGCCATGAGGGAACATGTGACAGAGGATCTATCTTAAAATCATACGCCTCCAAATGCGAGGAAAGAGCTCAGAATCACAAACGGGGTCACGACGAATACTGTGGCCCGCCGAATGTGGATGGGCCATTGACGCCTGGCGGACAAGTGCTCGGCGTGCACTGCGCTCCGTAGGACTCGCACCAGAACACCCTCGGGGATTCCCAAGGGGGAGACGGGTGACGGGGCGGAGTGGTGGAGGGAGGGGGCGGCGAGGGGGTTCGCCAGGGTAAGATAGGGGGAAGGGGTGCGAGGAAGGGAACTGCAGTCGAGCTACTTCAAAAAATTTCTAATTCCAAATTGAAGAACGAAACAGCAATTCATTCCCTCGAGATTGCCCGCGGAGCATAAGAAAGGTTATCATACGACCAAGTCCCGATGACTCGCTGCGATTACTACACTGGCTAAAGCAGTCCCTAACCCAGGGTTCCACTGCGCTCACCCATAATGCACCTCAAGGATGCACAGCAAGAGCCTGAGAAAGCAGGGTTTGAGAGTGAACTTCGTGAACACAGGCAGGGCGAATGCATTGGACTGGATATCATGGCATAATCCGCTCGGACGAGTAGAGCATAAGTGTCTTGTAGAAATATAGTAGTGATAGAGGATGTCATATTTTGAAAGCCAGAGCATGCTGTTTGGAGACAATGAATTAAGACTACATAATACTACATTATAATAGAATTAGACTTCATATTATAATGCTGAGAACAAAATGTCCTTACATTTTTGTACCATTTGTCTTGTGAGGTGTCTATAATTGAAGCCAATAATAGACACCTCACAAGACCTAAAACGCCAAAGAAGTAAAACCAGGAGATATAATTATGCAGGGCCGTTAAGAGATTTCTTGTTTGCAATGGGTAAAAACAAGCATTCATTTGAACACAGCCATGAAGCCTCCATTTTTCAAGAGGCAACGCACTCGATGAGTTTCTCACATACACACAAAAAAAGGATCAATCCTCTTTGGATACTCGCGCAAATGCATGTAGAACGTGAGCCATGAACAAAAATACCGATTAGGAAAGAGAAGTGCACGGCAATTGCCACGGCCAAGAGTAGTGCCTTGGTGCACTCCTAACTCTACGGGGTCCTATTCAGGAAGGAATCGACCTCGACAATGCCGTGGACGTGACGTCAGCCCCGACAAATCTCAGCTTCTAAATGGCACTTACTGAATTTTTCGAGGTTGTAACGTCCAAGTTTCGTCATTGTCGAGGCTCAGGAATCCCGAGGCCTTCCTGAATAGAGCTCCGGTTCTCTACCGTCTCGCTTTCCTTGGGCCGCGCTCTCTCCCCCACTGGACCACGAGCAACTCATGCCTTTCGATGCCTCGTGGCGACGAAGGGCTAACTCAGCACATTTCGCAGGCAGCAAAGAATGCGGAGAGTGCAATCGGACGCGCGTATCTTGCTAAAAAAAATATGCCTATTTGTAAAAGCGGGGGAAAGTTACGGCCGTGAGGATGAATTCTGATCGAAAGCCCATGGCAAGAAAAGCGTACATTACTCACGAGAGGCACCTGGAAGGAGCTGCCGTTACATTTACCTGATTTCATAAGGAAAAGGGATGGCATAGTTTAAAAAGTTCTTCATTTTAGTTCAAAAGGGATATCAGGCTTTGGCAGCTATTTCACCGAGCCGGCAAAAAGCCTTTCCTCAGAAAGCAATCGAGACCAATACGGAATGGCTTCAAAGACCAACTTTCCCAGAAATACCGACCCTCCGTGGGTGCTTGAGGAAAAACGGAAGAGAGTTGTTCCGAAAATGTGACAACTTAGCGACAATGGCCACCCCGACGCCTGAGAGCGAACAGAGTGCATGAAGGCGGTCAGATGCCAGACGCCCCGCAGGGCGCACGAAGAAAGCTGAAAGTTGGAGGGTCCGGGGCACCTGCCCTCGCCCCGCCCCAACCCCGACAAAGAACCCCTTCCGACGTTATTTTTGGCATTTGGGACCACGTGCGGGGAAGGTCTATGGCTGCCTTTGAGCCCACAGCACCACCACATCCGAGGCGGTCGAGTCATGGTCCGAGGCCCCTCTCTGGGCGGTGACGACAGAAGCGTTCGGGGGCCTCAGGCTTCGACTTTCGGAAAACGTCAAAGCAACTTCGCCGGGAAAAGATGACAGCTCCAAATACTAGAAATGAAGAATGAAATCGGGCATGGGCGCCCACGCATTCGTCCACGGCTGCTTCAAAATACAGAAAATATCATTCATAAAATAATGCTGCAATCTATTGGTATAAACAATTCAGAATGTCGAAAAGCGATGAGTATTTCATCCTTATTTTCCTGTTCAGCGCAAACAATGAAAAAACTAAGTGACGCCCGATGAAACAACCCTAAGAAATTAAATGCATTGATTTTTTCTCTCTAACAGACGCTTGGGGTGTCGTTTGCAAAAAATAAAAATAAATAAAAACTAAGTAACATGATTTTAACCTAATTGCTCCGTTATGAAATTTTAACCAGATGGATCACATCGGACCACCATGCCACGATAAAAATTTCCGCGTTTTATTAAAGAGTAGTTGTGAAATTTGAACATCTCCGACGGTAATATGAACTACACTGAAAGGTGTTCTCCTGCTGTAGAACCAGGAAAAAGGCAGCTTATCACACAATCATAAGCATTATATCTCGGAGCTCAAGCTTTCGCATCGGTTTGCCAAAGCTAGGGCAGCTGTCAACCCATTTTGTCGGATTGCCGGATTTTGTCGACATCCTGGGGGCGCGTCTCCTCCGCTCACACTTTTGCAGCGACGCACGTGCAAGTGAGAGGGAGAGAGGGGGGAAAGAGAAAAAAGAGAGAGAGAGAGAGAGAGAGAGAGAGAGAGAGTAGTTCTCACGTTATTCTATATATTACATAACTATTTAATAATCAGAGTCCCATACCTAGCGACCACGCTGACAAAGAATATGCACCCGTGAGAATCGTTACAGGAAATGACCGCGAGTGGAAAGACCATTACGGATTATTCTGAATTGCGACGCTTGCCAAGATAATGAGAGAGCAGCCGACTATAAAGCAACTCGCTAACAACCAGGGAAGGTAAGGCCGGTGATGAAGTGTCGCATGTGACGGAAACATTTTAATGCAATCTAACGAAAAAATTCAATCGACAAATGGCTCATTACACGTCAAATCACCAAATTTCAGAATATCTATGTGCCCTCAATACTCAAATACTATTTAAAATATTTTCCTTATGTAGGCATGCATGAGTTAAGCACAACATTTTTTTTCCAGATATGTTTGTGCATAACTAGCCTCCGGATTGCTTCCTGAAATAAGGCTGTTTTTGTGCAAAATACATCCCTCATGCTTTAATAGTAATTTAGAAAATCAATCAGTTGGCTTGTATATGAACATACTGCCGTACCTTCAGTGTCAAACTAAACCTTAATAGTTCCACATGTACATAGAACTGAAAAATTGCAAAATGTTATGATTAAATTTGTAAATACAAATATTAAATGAAATTTTCTCATTTTTTAAGGTTTTTAGTGATGCAAAATTACTATTTCAATGATCAGATAATCGATTATTTTGCTCGATGAACCGCAAAATTGAATTGATTATTCACGGACCGATTATTTTCTAATTCCATTATTTAGGCATATTATTATGACCGAGTATCAACGGATTATCTCTCCCACATAAAATTGTAATGATTATTGTAGCGAAGAGATTGTATAAGCAGGTGATCATCTTCAAATTTTTCATATGCATTCTGAAGCGTATAGGACAAGGATCAGAGGTTTATCCATCAAATTGTTTCATGAAAGTGCTACTTGGGTTAAATTCCCAACAAGTCCTCCGTCGCCGACCTCACCCCTTATGACGCATTGCATCGACATTACGGGGATGTGGGTAGAAAGGACAAGTGATGACGAGTTGTGAATTCACGCATTACCTCGCAATTCAAAGCTTAGGAAGTGACTTCACTACGATTCACCAACGTGATTTAATTCTTTTTTCTTTAATTTTTTTCCAATTGTATTTTCATGCATGATATAATTTCCAGTTTATTTCATGAAACGTATTTTATTTTTAGCCAATGAGATGCTGACATTCTGTATGGATAAAAATAACAGTACTTGCATTCCACGAAATTATTTCTTAATTTCCAACCTATTCCGCACCGCAGAAGTATCTTCAGGGAATGGTAGTTAGATGCGTATTCAAAATCAGAGGGCTGCACGGACGTCTTATTTTTTTGCCTGCCCTGCGCCCAATAGAAATTTTCATTATCAGCCCTCCAGAGGCCCGGATGGACATTTACAGGCATTAGAGATAAAGATAACACTTATGGTACGAATTTATTAGAAAATAATACTACAAATCAGTCCATCGATGTATACATTGACATATCTTTTTAAAGATTAAAAGCAGTTAAAATCTAAGGAAAAAATACATATCTACTAGTAATATTTTTCATTAGAAAACGCGTAGAAATATTCGCGATACTAACCTCAGCATTGAAGAGCTAGTAAAAAGATATGTCGACACCCTGGATCGTGCCATGTCGCCATTTATGTTCACATAATTCGGAAAACACAGCTTTTCAGTTTCGCAGTGAACAATATCGAAATGTAATAGAGGAATTTACCATCCCAAAATATGTAGCCCAAACTAGGATGCGTCTTGTATTCCGGTTCGTCGTATAAGCCAATGCGGTAACACCATTTGTTACAAACTTTTTAGTTTAGCGCTTAAATATGAAAAGACTACTTCAATTTGACACCCAACTAGAAGAAATCATGACTTAGTGAATAGAGGCCAAGCATTTTGTGAGAAACAAACACTTTCCAATATTACACGCAAAGGCCACATATGAGCAACAAAAATGGAAAAAATGGTATTATCATTGGTATGTCTACACAGAAATGTATCACATGCAATCACAGCTGCTAAGGCAGATAAATATTGAGAAAAAAAGTGATTACACATGGAATTGGTTTGACGTTAATTACAATTAGCTCATTACAATTAATAGATTACACAACTTTTTTACAATGTCTAGATGTAAGCCAGGGGTTTCAAAAAAGATATTTAGAAACAAGATGCTGTTATTACATACTTACTGGACAATGCGCTTTCGTAAATTATGGCACCGCATATTTTAGAAAATTTTAGTGATTTTTTCAGAATAAAAGCATACATCCTGATGATTTTCCTCCGAGTTATAATAAACAGAGATTAATAGTATTCTTTACAACTTAAATCGTTACATTTCAGGTTAAAGTGAAATCGCAACTCCAAGCTTTTATTTAACAGTTAAGTAAAGTCTTTCTGTTCATACACAAGCATGCATTGATTAATTTTCAGAATTAATGTCAAAACAAAAGACTCGCAATTATCAAGAACAGCCTTATTTCAAGAGGTAATACAGAGGGCAATTTAGGACCGAAAGCCTGAAAAATAATATCGTGCGCAACTCATGCATGACTACACAAGGAAAATATTGAAGAAAATACAAGTTACGAGACCACATGGTGTGAGGTGATATCACTTAATATGATCCATCAACTTCCATTTACACTATGTAATTATATTTAACTACAATTAACATACTTCCTCCAAGCTAAATTATAAAGCGCTAAAAAGCGATTTCATAACAGGTTCAAGTAAAATGGGTAAAGAAAGTTGGCTTACGAAACTTGGACATAAGGCATTGTACATACTTGGGAGACTTGCTGCCGATAAAGAACTAATACAATTTCAAGAAAATGTTACCAAGGAATATAGGTACATTCGTATTTCCGGAAAGGCTTAACTCCGTCCCAAATATTTTAGCATTTACTTCCACCTGATTTCTCGGAAGGTCATACTCAGAAGGTCTCGGGACTTAAGATGTAACCAAAAAGCAGCATGCACCCACACGTAAAATCCAAATAGAAGTTAAGTGTACGAATATGGAGACAAGCTAGCATCGCGAACTATGGATGACATTGTAAAGATATCCTTCCTCAATATATATTAAATTCATCAACAGACCATTAATGGATTAAATTTTGGTAGATTCCTAGGTAAATCAGGCATGTGATAGACACCTGGCTCATTAAGGGTGGCCATATTGTACGACACTTGCACCCGCACAAGAAAAACTGAAGTTAACTGGACCGGTTACCGAATATCAGTGAGTTTTTAATTGGGCTATAGGAACGTGAGCGAATCGCCTTACGTCTATGATGTTCTACGAGTTCCCATCTTTATATTTATACCCAAATGAAAATATGTGTAAAAACCTGTATGGAAGAGTCCTCGTGGCAATCAGGGCAAACGTTAGATGGCAAATTAGGGTATGGAATAACGCCTGGTATGATAAATACAGAATAGAGCGAACATACCTGCAGAAATACTTATTAATGCAAGATACGAAGATACACTAGAAAGTTTTGAAAAACTATCCAGAATAGCTCAAACAGTAAACAAGGAATTTGAAGAGCCTATATTCTACGAGTATTATTAAAGACAACAATTCTAAATTTTAAACACGACAAAGGGAATTCAAAAATTGCCGTCGCTAACTTGATACTGAGAAACAGACCGAAGTCTTGCACGTATCAAACAAAACACCATTCGTGGTGAAGCCGAGCACTAACGCCACCGCCCATCCAGCGCCCAGTAAACTAAACAGGGGTAACATTCCGTTGACCGTAATAGAATTTTTGACGAAAAGGGAGGCGACAGATACTACGGACTAAAAAGCGAGATTCGGACAGCCGTGCCATGGGCGGCAGTCAGACTGATATCGCGGGAGAGGTGGTGATGGGTAGGGTGCGTGGGAGTGGGGAGGGGGGGAAGTGGGGTGAGAGCGCAAAACGATAGGAATAAATGCTACCCTTGCAACACAATATCTTCGCTCGCCGCATTCTAGTATCAAGAGAAACTGCGTGAATCGAAAAAATAATCCCAGCTCAGCTCGAATTCTAGACAGCGCATTCGAAACAAACCAACATTCCATCGCCATCACCCACGACGGACTCCTTGAGTTCCATCTCCTGTGTTAGCGCGCGCGCCTTGGTCTGGTGCTCGCCCGTCGTATCGATGTTGACGTTAAAACCCGTACTATCCAGGATGCTTTGATAACATATTTTGATTTTAAAGCGGCAGTCATTACTAAACCTGTCGCTGAATTCACGTTGGTAGTCGACCTCAACGCCATGCAGAAATCTCTCAAATTGCGGGGTATTGCTAACATTTGAATGCATTATTTCTTTTCCTCGCATCCATTTAAATCGCATTCGCTGACCGCGGAACGTTACACCGACGTTAACGAACGCATGTGTCGTTAATGTAAGAAAATAATAACTTCATTCACATCGAAAAATAATTAACAGAGTCAAACACAACTATCGTTTGAATTTACGATCGCCAGGAGAAGAAAATGAAGCATATCTTTCTAACAGTTTACCCAGTATAGGTTTTCATTTTGGAATCAATTTAACCTTTTCTTATTCCAACCTAGGAAGCGGATGTGCTCAGCTGCCGATCCGATTATATACTTTAAAACGTATTCAAACGTATTACACCGTATTTCCGACACGGGCATTGACTTTTCGAAAGAAAAGAGGCGAATAGGACACGATGAGTGTAGAGGGAAGTGGATTTGGAATGAAAGTAATGAAAGGAAGGGCACGAAGGGAAAGGTATGTTGTTCATTATGCAAATTTAAAGGCATGGGCCGCAAGTGAGAACGTAAATTATGTTTTTGGAAAGTCAGCAGGATTGGAGGGAAGCGAGGCTGGGGACGGGAGCGACGTCTGCTCGAAAGCGGAGCGAATGGAGAGACCTTTCAAGGTGTGGGGCCGGGGGGCTGGAGGGGAGGAGGTGAGGGGCGGCGAGGACGTGGAAAGGATCACCATCACCGAAGGACTGAGGTGCCTCTCTCCCACAGATGAGCAATTTGAAGCATGCAGTAGGGTAACGAGGGAGACACTTTTCTCGAGTCCGGCGGATATCAGCGATATTTATAAAAGAGATTCGTGATGTTCTAAATGAGGAGATAACATTCACAAAAACTTGATTGACCACCAGAAACAGCTCTGCAAAAATCCATTCAGGGTAAACAACGACCGTAGATTAAAAAAAGGAATTAGCGTCCCTGGACCACCATTTTTTCGAGAACGGTATCATTCAATTCATTTTTAGCTACCCCTGCACAATTTGGTTATACATGAAACTGACGTTAACAAATGTCGTATGGTGCGATAATCGCTTCCAAACGCACACATAATAAGCAGTGTCTGCCTCCAAAATGTGAGCTGTTGTAACACAAGTAGCCTATTCGTCATGAATAAAAGAAAGGGTGAAAACGAGTCGTGTCGCTTTTAACATGGCGGTAGAGTAGCCAGTTTATCATTCATCATGAATATTGATGACCTCCATGACTTTAAGCATGAAGCACCCTTATTTATAAGTTACCTGATTTTAACGCGTCTATTTAAAATTGCCGAAATTGAATAAATGTTTAGTTTATAACCAAGCATCAGCATATGAGAAATTGTGGATGTTATGCTGGAAAAAACCCCAGCCAACACCTGGGCTGCAGAGGGTCACTATGAGTGTAAATGCCTGCCTCAGTGTCAGAGGGGTTAAGGCCTCGTCCGCATACCAGAGGTCGAGGTTTCGAATCCAACCTGGTGGTGTTTCTCAACAGCCAGGGCTAGCTGAAAACATTAGTTTCAATCTAATTGATGGTACGTAAATGCTGTAAGCAGAATTGAAAAATAACGATGATGAGATTGATGATGTAATGAAACTCATCTATCTACCGCATGTCTATCGCTCTTTGTCTGCTTAGGTTCTAATTGTTTTATTGTCCAATGCTACATTTCTTATATATTGTTTGTTGCTTATTTGTTTACTGCTCTTATTTTAAAAATAGTTTGCTATCTATGTATGGCAACTATTATTATTTGTCCAATGTAATTGGCCTTGCGATGTTTTAGGACGAGAATGATAAATAAATAGATGTGTAGAGCTGAGAGTACTCTCCAGATAAAAATGGCTGAGAGTAGCAAAGTGAGTATAAGTGGCGGGTGCTCGAGGTAGGAGGCGGCATTTATTATCCTATGGATCATATGAGGCAGAAATGTTGTCACCGAGGAGAGTTCAGGAATGCTCACCTTGGTGCAGCGCGGAATAAACACTATTAAGGTTTATGGGCTAGGATGTGCTCCTTCCATTAATTCGGCACGGATGGAATGAGTGCATTTGTTAGTAGAGACAGACGGTTTTACGTGAAAAAATGAAGGGCGTTGAAACCGGTTATCAACATAAATGAGTACCAGCGGCTTTAGATATTAAAGTAAATTCATGGAGATGCATAAAGTTACACTGGAATCGAGGTGTCTATAGAACTCCCGGTCACGGGACCAAAGGAGAAAAATCAATCAAAATGGCGAGGCACAGGGCCGTAACATGGCCCCCGCTGTAGGCGCTGGAGGCAGTCCGAGAGTGCCAGCGGCGGAGCGAACGAAGAATGGAACCGTGGTTTGGAATGAGAAGGCTTCGATGCCACGACACTCCGCCCCTCTCCTTATGGCACACCGACAAATTGCCCACGGAGTCCAGCACGGCCGAAGAATGCGCACCAGGCCGCCAAATCACATTCGTGCAGCGAAAATCGGTGAGATTCTTACAAAGACGACATGATGATTGCTTCAAAGCCACAACCTATATAACAGGGAATTTAATACAGGCAAGCATCGGAACGTAATTAATACCCAGCCCTCTGAAGTGCATTCGGAGCAGACTGATTTTGCCACGATGTCAAAAACATTTTCATACACGTCAGAGTGAAGAGTAAAAGCCGAACGGAGAGGCTGAAAATATGTAGGTACCTTTCTAGTAAGCACACGCACAATAAGACACCACGACCGCTGACCAGCTACGAAGAGATAGGTTGTTAGCTAAGGTAACCTGCCAAGTCGAATCTCAATTCAAAGCTCTATATAATGAAAATCACACCTCAGAACATGCATCGGAGGATACTAAACTTTTGAGTACAGAAATACCGAAATAATAGCGTTTTTAAATAATTTTACGGTTTCATAGCCCCGAATACTTACGCGACATACAATGCAGTGTAGTGCAGGTCTAGCGATGAGAAACATCATTTGGACGTAACATTCCTGGAAAAATGAAATAGATACGACGTGGTCAAGTAAACACGATGAGGTTCGTACAGCCGGCCTACCGAGAATAAATCATGCGAGGATAATTCTCAATGTCCTGCCTCACACCATACCAGAACTCTTGAACAAGTCCTTATGGAACTTCACAGACCACTCAAGGCGGCCTTTCAATAATGATTGTTCAAGTTAACTTGGACCGACATGAACGGCGTTTCACAGCCTTATAAAAAGATAAAATGGACATTACTGCGACTCCCAAATAAATGAAAATTAAAAAGCGCATAGAAAAAAGTGACTAGGTGAACACAAATTTTTCGATATCATTGAAAAAACAGATTTTTCTTCGAGCAACAAATATACACCATCTCAAGAGTTATTAGCGGAATAAATATCTAGTTCGTTTGCGCTTTCGAGGTTGAATTTCTGGTGTTGCTTCAAAGAACGCATGATGTAGCAGTGTATTTTGTCAGAGTTGCATTTTGTACTGTAGCGGCAGGATGAGCATTGCTTGAAGAGGCTCCGAGAAGAATTTGGAATAAGGAATGGCAACTACCCAGGAATGGGGTTGGTACGATGTATTTCCGCTCCTCCGCGAACTGGAGACAGAAAACAACACCTGGTGGTCACCCGGAGCATAAGCAGCATAAATTCTTCTCGAATCTTCCACCAGGTCAAGGGCTGCACTTGGGTCAATGTTGTGACTCGAGCATCGACATCGGTGCAATGACTGCTCACTCACCTGGCCCGAAGACTAATTTCCAGTCGAGCGTCGAAACGTTTCTAAACCTTGGTCAAAATGCCGCCCTAGACCCGGTGGAAGACCCAAGAAAATGTTGTGCAGGAGTTGGGGGACCCCAGGTCATTTGCCTAGGGTCGTCTATATGTACCTAAAATTAAAAATTATTGCGGTGACTAACAGATTAATTTTTATAGATAGTTGAGAAAACATACCGACTACACAGCGTTTTTTTCTTGACGAGACATGGGTATTATAAATTCGTAAATATGCGAGTTATAAATTCGTAATTGTTTCAATATTCTCACTACGGAGCGCACAGCCGTAATCTATCCCATGTAAAATAGGTTGTATTTTCAGGCAAATTCCTCGGAAAACAGTTTGGCAAGGGGTTAATATTTTGATATCAATGGAAAGATGGGAGTTTTTTTTTCTTTAAAATGAGGTCAAATTCATCAAATTCTAGTTGAAGTGATTTTTCGCTCAAACTATCATAGCCTAAAATACTGAGTCCGAAATCAGAGCTACAAAAGGTTTTCTTGATAAAATTCTCCGACATTTAAAAATGCATCTTCAATATGAGATTAAATAAACATTGAAACTTGCTAAAACAAAGGCTCCTTGGCACAAGATAGCCATAATATTCTTCCTCGAGTCCGTCCATGATAATAGCGTAGTTGGCAGGAATACAGCCAATCAGTAAGTGCGGCCAATGACCTAAAGATGATGTATCAACACTGAAACCCGGGTCAGAAGTAAATTTTATTTTGTGGAAAATTGCACGTGTTATTTCTTCATTACGTCCAATACCATTTGGGGAAGGGAATCACGACGATCATGAAAAATTATGATTCGTATAAAGTAGGCCTCATAATTATAAATATATGATACAACGCCTAAAAGAAAAGGAACTGGCTAGAAAACGCAGGGCTGCCATCGAATGCAAAAAGGGGTCAAATGACCCCGAGCTGTCCTTCTGGATACAACTTATAGTTCAGACATTGCAAAATAAAGATTGAGTATTTATTGTTCTTCCCCATTAAAATAAAAGTAAAAATGAACAAAGTAACAACATTTGAAAGGAGTCGAATGACAATACGCCCGCTACCATGACGTTTCAATGGTGTCAAGTCTATTTGAGAAACCTTGATCAACGATTCTTAAATGGTATTGGACGTAGAATTTGATGGTGTGACACGGCCTTATGTCGCCTAGGCGGTGGCGAAGGGAAGAGATGTGGAGGGGGTGATGAGAAGAAGGGGGGGGAAGGAGAAGGCCGCCGCCGGCCGGTCGTACCCGCGGCCACCCACCCTCACTCTCTCCCCCTCCTCACTGGCAGCCGTCGAGTCGGGCCCAGGAGAGCCGAACCCTCGCCTTACCTCGCCCATTGTCCTTGCGGGGACATAAACAGGGGAGGAAGGGATTGCCCTGAGGGCTGAGCTAAGGGGCAGACGCATGAGGCAAGCATCTGCAAACGCGCCTCAACCTCTGAATCTGAAGCACCAAGTTATGACACGGACAGACCAATTGGAACTGATTACGCCATGCCGCATTCTCCAATTTCAGTAAAGCCTTCCCGGATTCCTGGTGAGTGGCAAGAGAGCGAGAATCTTCCGCGTCGCACCCTGTGCAATCCCACCGGTGTGTGGTTTCTTGGTGAGAACAAAATTACGTGCCAGAGAAGAATTCAACGTCATTGAATTTAAATTGACGACACCGTTCTCGTCTCAAATCCTCTAAGGAAAAACGTAGAATCGTCGGAGGCGGAGATACCTCGGCGGAATCCAGATCCATGCTTGGGTACCGTATCGAGAGCACTTCAAGAGTAGTGCACCGTCCGACGGATGGGACATAAAACTGTGCACCGCTTGGCGCATTTAGGCGAAGGAATCCCGACGCCGCAGCCTTGAAGCAATCTAAAACCGACGCCGGGTTTCCCACCACCCTTCTTCCATTCCCCAATAATCCTTTCCTTACCGACCTCGCCATCCTTCATCACGAAAATGACCTCAGCTGTCCGTCGCATCCCCAGTTAACCAATCAACGGAGAATTTAAATCCAAGCGTTCTTGCGTCCAACGCCATGGTGTTTTGACTGCAATGTTCGATGCACGGATATCTAAATCTCCATTGCTGAGATACCGTTTGAAGATGACACCCTGGACAATTCAAATCCATATGCTTTACAAACAATGACAAAGTGGGTATACAATATCTGATAAAAGAAATTGCACTTATAGTATCTATATACATCAGGCGTTTCATAAGGGTGGTCTAGTGTGTGAATATACATAATGTGGCAATCTATACAAAAAGTAGAGATAGTCCTGCTTGAAATGTTATATCTCGATAACCATTGATCTGACTGCAAAGAAATTACCTGCAAATGTTAGTCATAACCTCGGTCCCTTAACCTAACAACCTGGCCAACACTAAAATATGTTACTCTGTACCTTTCCCGTAGTCTTCTGGCTCTATTCTAATCTCCCTAAAATATCTGTCTAGCTTCCTTTTCGTTGAAATCTCTGGTAAACCTTACCTTTAGTCAATGATTGGTGCTAGAGACCCATTATCACAAGCCATGTGACGCCCGCTAGAAATTATATACTGTTCAATGCACAGCAACCTTATTAGTTGAAATAACGAAGGCGTTAGACACGATCGAGTACTGCGCATTGTTATATACACTTCTTCATGCCGGAGTTAAGGGAATTATCCTACATCGGCAAAGTAATCATTTACCCAAGCGGTCATATTGCGTTTGTGCGCATGACAGTTATAATGAATATAAGGATAAAGGCGGTGTTCGTCACGGGTCGGTGCTGGGATGCCCTTTTTCCACTATACATAAATGATCTCTGCAATCATCATTTTAGTGGGAAATTGAATACTTATGATGTTGCTCTAAACTAAAAGCTCTATTCTTGGTACAATATGAAAAAATATGATCTCAGAGTACTCAAGGCAGTGGATTGACGCAAACGGACTTTCCACAAGCGCAAAAAGCAAGTACATGTAGTGTGATTTACATAAAACCTACTAGTTAAACTGGAATATAGTTATCACTCCTTTATTCGTCGCGAAAAAAACTGTCTAAAATGCTCCCCTAACGAACATGAATCAGAGGCAATTATTGATAACAAATTCAAATGGAATCATCATGTTACCAGTGTTACATCTGTAGTAACCCACTGTCTTTCTTAATTGTACTTTATTCCAAACAAAGTCTGCTCTACTCAAAGGATATTCACTTCGTATTACTTCAATAAACTTTTAGGGAGGAGCACATAAAAATCGATGCTTAAACTTTTCTTTTGTCTTTAGATATGAACATAACCGCTTCGATATCTGTATTTTTACATCGTACTAAATACCCTTCCAGTAATATGTGGTAACGAAGTAAACTTGTTTCCAAGGGTGCACAAATTGTATTTAAGCAATAAAAAATATTGTATAATTGCCGAAACCCAATATTACATTATTTCGGTGTTTTGTGAATGTGCCACGCGATGTTTCCAATTTTATCCAGATCATTCAAAAAATAAATAAAAATTTGGAAGGCTCCTAAAAGAGGGTAAAATATACTTTTTGAGTCTAAAGGATGTGGAAATTTTGTTCGGTAAAACCCATGCACCAAGAACCGTATTAAATAAGAAGTAAGAAATCATTATACACCCGGTTAAACTTTGTCTTTCGCTTTCCCGTATTTTTCAATACCAGCGTTGATATTTTATTCATTCAAGGTAGGTATGATTTGTTCTTTTCAGATTATGTAAAACCTTTACAGCTGTTTGGGCACCTATTCTTATGGAAGCTGCATCATGGCATGCTTCAGCTGATGGTGACCCCACACAGGCGTACCTAGAGGTTTCCTTTGCTTCAAATTTGTTAGTTATTTGTATCGTTATTATGTAAGACATTAAAAATTATTATGCACCATGGAGAAGAATAAATAATGCTAGCGAAGCAAATGCGCCCGCATTGTTGTTGAGGAGCAACGCGAAACCAACCTTTTTCGGCACAAGACCAACCCACCTCGGCCAGTGGCCATGATAGTCAGATAAAACATTTTCAAGACCACAATCGCTTCATCATACCAGTCACAGTTCATACCAGACACAATCGCTTCATCGACTACTTTAATGTCTAAACTGCAAAAAAATGAGGATGCTACCAATTTATGGTCAGAAGGTCTTTCTTTCCACGAACCCGTAAAGTACAGCTGTAATTAAAACGGGTAGCAAAGTAAAACAGTAGCCTACGTGACAACATACACAGAGCATGTAAGTTGAAAATTCAACCAATGTCACACACCTTCTAAGTAACTTTCCGGGTATATTTGGCTTTAAATTATTAACTATTACCTATAAAAAGAGTCGTTTCAGGCGTGATCTAGTGAAACATCATAATTAAAGAAAACTGGAAATTTTCTACTGTATAAAGTTACTTACATTGTGGAAAATTGCCAATTTTCGTTAATTAATACTCTTCATTCATTATCGGTCAACAATCCTAGGATTGGTTTGACGCAGCCCTCCACTCAATTCTTCTATCTGCCAACCTCTTCATATTGACGTAACTCCTCTCATTTACACCCTTCACAAGCTAAACAAATTTACATAGTTTATTCTCTCATACGGCCAAAATGGCAGTTGAGCAGAATTTAAACTGCAACCCGAAATGTTACTCGCGTGATCCACCCAATCAACGAGGATAGAATGATTAGTGAAAAATATTAAGGTTATAGAGTCCCAACATCCATCACCACATATGAGGTGGAACGCAGGGTCTTGCGAAGATAAATTATATCGATTTCCCAGCAGACTAGGGGTGGCCAGGAAAAAAATTTCGACAGCTCAGACAATCGATATTCTTTCCCTTCCACCGATAATTCCGTTTTAGAGTTTCTCCTGGGAAAGGGAGCCATTGAAAGGAAAAGACAGTTCAGACACCACCGATAACTGGTGGGTTACACCTACTAATGAGAAAAAAGAGATTCAATGAATGCATAGAATGTGCCAAATGACAGGAATCAATCATGAATAGATTAACTAAAATTGTCTATAAACCAGACATTTCTTCCGAAATCCTGTAGTGCAGTTTAAATTTAAAACTAATATCCTTCTCCAGCTGTGTTTCGGGTAGCTCCAAAACTTGTCATGTCATAAGAACTTCAACCACATCAGAGCATGTTAAATGTCTATTTCACACATGGGTCTTACGAGGGAAGTGAGTGCCACGTATATAAATAACTTTTTTTAAACCACAATGTTTTAACTTGCCTAATCACAACTCTATAAGGTTATATACAATCATTCCTGTTCGGTGAAAAATTTATAAACCTAATTTCATTCAATGAATCTGCAATGCATTTCATTTATCAGACCACTGCACTAGTGCCGGTATTTCCGCAACTTGAAAAGTTTATTTTTATCACTTAAGCAAAACAATGAGAAAATGGAATTGGTATATGTAAATTAGAAAAAAAATCACTTCTAATTTAAAACAGATTTTAAATTTAGGTTACCGGTAAAATAATTATTCTAAAAATGTAGTACCAAGCTAATATTACAAGAGGTAATTAAAACCTAAGCCAGAATCAGCGAAAATACAAAGCAAAGTGCACCGATACAGCTGAAACTTTAAGATTTATCTCAACGCATTGTTGAATTAGGACCTATGAAAACGATAATATTTCGATATTTGCCATTTTTCGGTTCCGATAGCATAATCGAAATAACATGGTTGATGCATCAACTTCAGTAATTTACTCGTTACCGGTCACCCCTACTGCACAACACAATTACTCCCGAACCTCCCTCCAAGGCCATAAAGGCATTTCCAGCCAGACAACAGAATTCAAAGCCGTCCGAATTCTGAGAAATCACTATACCTATTTGAGGATCGCATCTGGTCCACGAACACGACTCCCGATGAGAGCCCAGAGTAGAATGACGACTACGCTTCAGTGACCTAAGAAGCGACAGGGTCTCTCTCTTGAACGAGGCAAAAAAAACAAAGTGACCTTGAACGTCGACAGCAACCTGAACGAACACGAAAATTATCTACCTGAAGACATCTTCGATCAACCACCGACGCCAATTCCCACTTTTCTTCATCCGAATATACCCTCGACGGAGTGGGATGATAGAATATTAGGCAGTTTTTCTATGCAGAACAAATTCCAATGTGGGAACGAAATGATGATCATAGGATTTTAAAATGCATGTCCAAGAGTCTGTTACAAAATTTCCGGTGGCTACTTAGTCTAACACGAAAAACCACAGTAAAAACAACAGCAGTAGTAGTGTCGTAGACATAGTAGGCATCGGCTGTCAATGGAACGTGGGCATTTGGCTGAGATACCTACTCTACATTCTGCCGTGCACTTAAAGCAGATCTCTTGGCAATTCCATAGTATGCCGATGACCAAATTCTCGGCAGCTTCCATCTTTCCCTCAAAGCCCTCTTTCTTACGTCGTATCTGGGAGTTAAAAACTCAAAGCTAGAACAGTAAATTTTACCCCATCTACGGCATCTACCCCAGCAAGTTCACCCCTTTTTTCGAGGCATGATCGCCAAACTAATCCGGCGCTCGAATCTGCTTTTCGCAAAATTATCCAAATTTTTAATTATGCATTTGCTAATTCTAGCTCTTATGCTTCCGCAGGAGAGGATAGAGAGGATCGACGGGTGGCATTCACCCCAATTAACGAGGAAGGTGATTTTTAGCCCAAAGCTATGCAGTTTCGTGAAGAACAAGCCCCATAAATAACTTGAGAAACCCCAATGCGAAAAAAACAACCACATATGATTTTTGACAACAAAGAAATAAGGGGCGAATATGTTACATATATACCCGAGAATATGTCCTTAAGTTTAAGAGCAAGCGATATAGATTTGGAAAAAAATTCGAGAAATTAAATCAAGCGCCTGCAAATGACTCCTTGATGACCTCACATAAAGGAGTACCAATTTCATTCTCCTGGAATACCATATTTTTACCTCATAGAATACCTAGATATTCTAAGCGGGGCGAAGGCGCTTGAGGAAGTAGAGTGTAACAAACGCCTTTAACAATTATAAAAAGAATGAACAAGTAAAAAAACGAACCAGAAAAGAACGAACGAATCGCAAATCATGAATCTATTGGTGGTCGATAACATGTAATGCGGGAAACCTCAAAACGGGAAAGATGCGTGAAGAGGGAGAAGTCTAAATGAGCTTGAAACGGGGTAGAGAAAGAATGTAACGAAATAAGCATGCCAGATGCTGATAAAACAAGTGCAATGCTACGTGGTGAGGGCAGGGGAGTCACTTCAGGTAAAAAAAATGCACACGTAAGTTTTTGATGGATAACGTGGTCATATTAAAATAGGGTAGCAATATTAAAATGGAAAGATACTCGAGAAATATATTACATAGGAACGAACATCGGAAGAGGCTCAGCAAAGATTTAGACTAGGAAATCAGCCACACACACCTCCCTAGACCATAGGTGGCGTCAAAATTAATGGTGGATATACGCATCAAACAGAGTGAGGAATATTCACATCACATCCTTCGAGATTTTATAAGCAGAATGAGTAAAAAAAACTGTAAGGAGCCATGAAACGAGGGCGAAACGTTTATAAATGTTTGAGATGCATAATATGGTCTGCATTTAATTTAAAACATTTCCAATGAATTGAGGGTAAAATATTCACCATAAGCACGGAAATAAGTTATCCAGCAATTACACTTTCGATCATATAAAATGGGACACGCGATGCTATGAATACACAACACTCTCCCGCGCTAGTCATCGAAAGAGCTCAAAGTAAATGTTTTTTTTTCACGATTCCATTGATGAAAGCGGTTCTACTTCACCGCGTTCGGACGAGTCCTTTCGAGAATTGGATAATACAGTGATTTTTAAAAATAATTGCCAACACATGAGTTAAAGAAGGATAAACTACCGAGGAGAACACTGATGAATTACACGAATCAAGGAATTAACCGACCCACAAAACTAAAGGAAATGGAAACATTTACACAGAATATCGCATAAGATGACTTTACACCAGTTGGAAAAAAGCTTGTTTTTCATCTCTTTAAGAGACTGAATCCTCACGACGAATCGGTTCTTAAATGAAGTCTCTGATTTAAAGAATACAACGGGAGGAGCACAAATAGCCACACACATCGGCCACTTATAGCTTTAAAAAATCCACCGTCAAGAATAGAGGCCGAGGTAACCTGATCATCAATGTACCACCGGTGGACTGAATGAAAGAGGGTTTGTGAACTGAGGGCCTGAAATTTAATAGACTAAAAGGAACACCCGACAAAATAAAATAGCATCTTAATTATAACAACTTTCGTGCCAGCAAATCTCGACTGAAGTTCGCCACCTCCATTCCCCGACTGCTGACGTCCAAGGCATCCAATTACGATATATTTCATTACACAAACCTCCCAGATTGATTGTGGGTTAAATTGATTACTATAAGCCGATAAAAGTATAAAGCACATTTGTCAGCTTGATAAGGAGAAAAACTCCATGATTTCCTACCTCGACTAGTTCCATATGTCTAATAAAGAAAAATTAATCGATAAATAATAACTTGTTTTACAAGAAGAATGAAATAATTCATATTGAAAAGAACGAACTTTGATGTTTACGCAGAGGGGACAAAAATTTTCTTTTCCGATAGGGTTATACATTGTTTCCACAATGTCAAACCCGATTCCCGAAACACTTGTTCAAATGATTTGCGTTGACGCAACCTCCAATATGGATTAAAGGAAGCATGAGATGAATACGATATACATAATTTAGCTTTAAGTTCATCAGCCAAGCGCAGTACAGGCGAGTATTTGATTGTAATTACTGTCGAATGGAAGAACCAAAATGAAACTGATAGAAAATATAAATCACTATTTTTACTTTTAACGTCTTTGTTTGAGGTTTCATAACATTCAAGAAATGATATTCATCCCTTTCGATTCACATATGAGAAAATATGAAATCAATGGGAGACAGATCTTAACATGAAATCTAAAGCTTCCCAAGCAAATAATTCACTGATTAACTATGATACTTTGTGGTGAACGATAACAGACAAAGGCAGTACGGTAAATAATGCTCCAGTGGCCTTCTCGAAATTTAAGGGTTCTAATACCGCCGGGGAAACAGGCTGTGCTCTACTAAAGTGGATCTCTTGCTTGGATGATTTTACCGAACGAAAGAACTGGCTGAAGATTACTATAATGCAACCGCAACTGGAAACAAGATACTAATTCAAGACGACGATAAAAATTCCAAACATTGTAATAAGCACAATTTTATTGACTACTCTTACGATGCATTTATCATCAATAAAAATGAAATTAAATATTATTTGTCTTTACTGTGCATTTTCTTCGTTTCCATTAAGTCACAAATGAGTAAATCTATATTAACTAATCCATTGTTAAAGTAAGATGAAATCTACATTTTGAACAATTATTATTCGACATATACACGACCTCATTAGGAGAAATTATTTAACAACAGGGGAGCGGTAACCTTGAGCCGTTGAGTTGCAACGGTTATAGGAATCGCGGAATATATCAGGTCTGGCAATCCGATGTACGTGTTTCTGGATATCAAAATGTTATGCTGTAGCCTAACAATCGGTAAAGCTGGTGCAATTACCTCGTAAGTGACTAAAAACAGCTTTTAAATCACGAACGTATAATATATACAACACGAAAATACCTACCGAGACCATTTCCGTAAAATTTAACTGGGTAAAACTAGATCGCCTCAGTATTAAACAGAGAAAAGCATGCTTAATACTTGGAGGACTAAGATTTTATGTTAACTATTATCCGACATGCTACCCTAAACGGAAAATGAAGAATATAACAATCATCACACGCTGAATGCTATCAGGCGTCGAAATGACAAATGGTGGAAATGGTTAAGACTTCGTTGGCAAAATCACATTGGAAGTAACAGTGGGGAATAATAACCCAATATTTGCGATTCTGCATTGCAGAAAACCATTGTATTGACTTTTATAATAGAGTATTGCTTCGTTTAGACAATGTAGAAACACTCCTTGAAGAAAACTAAAAAATCGATAAAGTATCGGACAAAACGCCAAGAATAGCAGGTTGGTAAAAATCAGCGATGAACAAAACAGCACAAAATCAAAACAAAATCTGCGATGGCTGCATCTCGAGACACGGTTCCATGAACATGAAGTTCCTAAACATATATCAATCGCTGATTTCTATCGGAGGTAACAAAAATATGTATGTCCTTGCTCTTAGCCACACAGATTATTCGGTTTTTTCGAATTGAAAGAGTAACTATCTAACGAAGGGTTCATTTATTTCTTTTGCGGAGCTTAAAAGCATCACAAAAGAAAGAATTCAATAAAATAGTAAAACGTACACTAGGTACACACGTCTACGACTCTCCCTGTTCCCACAGTCATAACCTCCCATCCCCCCAGTGTCACAAGCACGGGGTATTGTATGAAATTACGTGCATACCGAACTCTCACTCTGAACAGGAAGTGAACGCCGAGTGGTAATTGCCTTATGACGATTGCATTCGCGTAACAAGGATGCAATTCCAACAGGGGAACAGTCGGCTTCCAATGATAATGTTCAACTCTTTAAAATTTAATTTTAAAAAATTAATAAAACGTACATCAATAATTATTACGTCAACATCGATGCCTCCTGCGAGTTCCTGACAATAGTAGTCGGCTACACAATATTTTAAACGCTTGGTAATTCACAATTTTCCGCAGGGACAACCAACTTCCATGAATTGCCTGTTATTTCCCACTTCTCCACAACCCTTCCTCCTAAAGAAAATGGCTGATTGGTGGTATGAGAGAGGCCAATGTCCAAGATGATCATCATATAACAATCAATAATAATAAAACTACCAACGTGCACAAACTCAGCTCGAAGAAGAAAAGGGGGAGATCGAAAGAAGAGGAGACACGCCGAATGCGGGGAAACATGCATGTAGTCCGAGAGGACAACATATAATTCCAGATTCACCGACCACACCGCTTGTGTACAACATCACCCACGAAATCGCTTGGGAGTACCGAGGTCTTCTCCACAAAAACTACCCGCAAAATATCTCATTTCCCGGCTCACGAACTCATCTGATATGAAGTTAAGTTTACTACATCATGCACCTCTTTCATTGTTCAAAATTTTTATAGCCATACCTTCCAGAGAATAAATATTACTGGATACCTAAATGTGCAAAATTAGCTTTTTCCCAGGAAATGGTAGTTATTTGAGGGGAGGGAATAGCATCGGTAAGGACAAAATAAGACAAAATCTGAGTTCATTCCTAACGATATTAGCTTCCGCAAGGTACAAACAGGAATATAACAAAAAATGTACCGCAAACTTTAAAGGGACGAATTAGGCAAGCGGCAGAGGTTTGGTAACTTGTAACTTTGAAAGAACGTCTATTTTTATTGTGTAAAGCGTTAAAAAACCCGCTAAATGCACAAAGAATGTAAGGGACCTTATCCAATATTCATTCCAAGGAAATTGCCTGAAGCAAAAAATTACTATCTGTACCACTCATGTTCTACACCTAACGGTAGAGCGCATTGAGGAGGGCTTCACTTCGTAGAAACGCTCCATACGAAAGGAATAACTTAGTACACTTCATACTGATATATTATTATGACCCAGGATAGCAGTTATCAGTATAAACTTTTCCTGCTAAGTTATAAAAAATTATTCCTATTAAAGGTAGATTCGAATGAGCTGTAGTACCAATATCTAACCGTAGCGTTTTACTTATAAACCAATACTGCCTTAAAATATTTCTTCCTTCAGCCAGATATTATATACTGCCCTTCACTCTATCTTAGAAGTAAATAAATGGGTGTGGAGTAAACTAAACTTGTTCGCCTGGAAGCAAGCATTGCCACGGTTACGACGAACGCACTACGATACTTGGTCCATACAGTATACTTCGCGATTAATGAACCCATAAAGCAAGACATTCTTTAAAAAATAGCCGCTCAAGGAAACCATCGCAAATCTCAAAACCTGGAGCAGTAACCGGATCTACCATCTCCAAAATAACATGAGCTACAAAGAATTTATTTAAGCCTTAAATACAATTGGGAAAATTGCAACACCCTTTCGCCGTCATCACATCTTTTCAAAAGGCCTCCAAATTTTAAAACTACACGACTAGTTCCCTTGTAACTTCCAACAAGTGTAAAATGAACCCCCCTTTAAAGCGTTTAACCTATGAAATTGGCCTTTCCTAGTCAACTCATTGGAAAAGATTTTTAAATGAAGGCAAAAAACTTCCCGTTGAGGTTCCAAATTATCATTAACACTTGATTTCTCAGTTTCACCGGGTCGGCAATGAACGAAAAATGACAAGATATTCAAGACTTGTTTCAGTTTTATCGATGAAATCGAATACGAAGGTAATAGGGAATTTCTTATTTCTAAATCCCAGGGTGATTAATTAGCTGGTCGTAAAAAAATTACTTCTTGTTAAGAAAAGTACCCAAACGAGATGTTTTCATCGTGAACGGCACGGCGCATTACATCACTAGGTCTTCGTTGGTCCGGCTGATCCTAGTCATAACGGCTGTTTCCCCCGGGTTTCAGGTAGAATTGTAGATTTTTGGATGTTGTTACCACAAATCTCAGGACATTAAACCTAGCCCAATTATATTAAGTCACTTCATTTTTACCGTTGCCAGGACTCCAGGGCCCCTTGCACTCGAAAATACGCTCACTTCCAGACAGTGCTTGCAATTTTTTTTACTTTTTCCCCGAATAAAATGGCATTGAAAAAATGTATCCACTCCTTTCCTTCTCAGTTTCGTGTTCGACCTTCAGAGAACTTAAATCCCTGTGCTCCAACAACCGGAAATATTTTACCCCATGTCATTGAAAAATCACAATGTATTAAACTGGCGACAACACAACATAAATTCCCGAACTAAGCTAATCTCCTCCATCGTAAAATGCACGTAGTTTTAAATGCTATTTTATATATAATTCCCAAAATACTCCACTAACACCGCGAAGGTGACAAAAATAAGAGGGCTTCTTAAGTTTGTACTCGAGCACGCTTGCGTTTCCTATTTGTTAGGGCATTCAATCAATAAAAATTCCCTGGCATGCATCACTCAAAAGCTTAAGAACTGGTCGTAAGGAGCCGAGGCAAGGAGAACGACAGCCCGTTGCAGGGCAAGAGAGCCGCGATGGCGCCATTTTGAAGCGCGTAGCTCTCCTTGGGCGCTGCAACCCACCGGCCGAAATTCCCCAAACACCCTTAAAGCACAGAGGCCCGAGCCCATGGAATGCTAACAACAGGGCCATTTTCCGTGAACTACGATGTATGTTTATCTACGTGTGAACAATCAATTTTACGCCAGCATATTCATTAAACAGGATTTAAATGGAATAAGATAAAAAGGAACCTACACTTGCTTAATCCATTGCTCCTTTTCACTATAAACCTCAATAGACATTTGCTACCTACCAATCTCCGTCATCATTATTTGAACGCAGACATGGGATATTTCAATGGCCAAAGACGGCCAACAACAAAATGTGCGTAGTGCAAATTTGCAGAGAGCAGTAAAATGAATAAATTTGCAGCTCTACACTTGCAACAGAGCTGTACATTACATATGAACATAAATATTTTCGCCATACATGTTTTATTGTTTCGTTAAGTGCGGATATCGTGAAAAAATAAATCTTTCGATAGTCTCCCAGTAGGACTTGACCGTAAGATCACGTTGCAATTGCACTGATGATTCTTTCCCTTAAATAGCCTTTTATTTACCAGGATGTCGACAGTGAAAAAAAAACAGGAGAATATCATGCGTGGAGAGAGTACCCAGCTGTTTATTTGATAAAATTACAAGCCCCAGCGAAACAACGGGCCAATAACAATGAATGCATTCACAGCCTTTAATAAAGGCTTTGAACGCTCCGAGAGTAGCTCCGAGAATACCATCAAAATTATGGATCGATATCAGTCTCAGTCGCTGGCCGCCTAACTCTAGAAGCTGCTCATTGGCCAACACTGTATGTGCGCAACTTTCGGAGCCTGAATAAGACTGCAACGGAGGCCCAAATTATTAACAAAATCCATATCTTAAAATTTTAAACGACACCCCTATACCTGGAATAACTTCTTTCACAACAGGAGGCTAACTTACACTACCTATATTACTCATCTCTTTATGCGTTTCAAACTTGACTAAACATCTCGCGATACCGATCTCAAAGCTTAAGAAGGGATTGATTAGCTAGTATTTTCTCAAATATTCCTTTTAAATTAAAGACCTTGCTTTCATCATATATGACTCGGTCCTCCCAAAACCGGCGGCGACAGTTCTACTACATGTGACAATAGTAACTTCCGTGCTACATAGAATTAAATTACAATGGATGATTAATCGAGAGTTCCACAAAAATGTTTGGATGAATTCTTAATTCATTCATTTAAAATCGTAATTCACCTACGCATTTCAATACTTGCATCCAGTTCCTCCTAAGGCATTAACAAGTCAATTAAAAACAATACGCAATTGACACCTAGCATGAAGTCAAAGTATCACAATAATCAACCTAACATGTGATATTAGAGACTTCCCATCATTAAGAAAACACACACTCAAACCACAGATCACCAACAGCATCACATGCAGAGCGCCCATGCACCTGACACACCGCTGAACATTTCTGACACGGAATTCTTAACGATACCTAGCAACCCAGGCATATCACTAATAAAATTATACATTTCTCACTATGTTATACGAAGATCGCGTAATCTCTGCTAGGACCTTAGGAATTAATTACATTAGTCGGACTTCACTGGTTAAAGATTCAGGTAGCTTCGACTAAAAAACGATTCATACTAAAAAATATACATGCGAACGTTCTTTAAAATGGGGCTCAAGATATAAAACTCCGAGAAGCATTCACTTAAATGTTATCAGCAACACTTCCCCGCAATGCTGATTATATCTCCGCTTCAACTGGTCCAAGTGATCTAAGTTTTCCGGACAAGAAAACCGCCAACGAAAACAACCGATTAGCACTCAAAATATTTGGTATTTAGGCCACACAAACCGCAGCGGAAATAGTAACTCATTTCAAAAACCCCTTACATGCATTCGTTTCATAACTAAGGGTTGATACGAAGTAATTCCCATGTGATACAATCATAGAGATCGAAGAACACAATAACAATATTCCACGTTACAAGGACTCCAGACCCGGGCAGAATACCCGCTACTCGAATTCGAATCCATAGGGTAAAATGCACACAAATGAAAACGCCAAAAAAGATAAAATCATGCAAACAGAAGAATAAAAAATGTCTTGACAAGTACAGATTAGCCAACAAAATCAAAGTGTTTGGCTTTCATCATGAACCACGTTCCCACAATAAATACGTACGTGGTTTACTTGCATTGTGTTAACAGTAGACTCATTATATAACATCAAAAATACAATGACAAAATATAACAAAAATAAGCTTGGCATCGTCCATACATGGTTAAAAATATATAGGTACTACATAAATCAATGGCAGAATGATGGAACGCAAAATAATTAATTGAAATTAATGACAAACAAACTGCATAGAAAAGAATGGTAATACGCATGCAGAATTCCATGCATTTCAATGGCGATCCCATACCGTCGCGGAGAAGGGCTAGGACTATTGAGTAAATGTAAACAATTCCATGTGATCTAATTTGACAACACCGTGTAACAGACACTAATCCAAGATCTCAACCTCGAAATTTGATGAGACATGACATTTAAAGGGCACTAAACTCGGGGCACCTTCACCATGCTAATAACCGCTGTACCAAATCCAATAACTAAGAGACTCCACATAAAACCTTCTCGACATGTTCGAAAATAGAAGAACGGCTAATTTCATATATTACTAACAACTAAAGTAAGCCTTCAGTAACCCTCTACTCCGTATCAAAACAGTCCATTCGATAGGTCTATCACATTCAACTTAAACGAAATGGCACTTACCACTTTTGGACAAGCAATGAGGCACTATAAAACGTGACGTCTCCTTCTTGGAGCACATAGGTATAGCAGGAAAAACACAAATACATGAGGTGCACATCACGATGAGTAATAGCCACACACAACTCAGTCAAAAGTTAGCAATATCAGGAATTTTCATCTTCATTTGAGAATCAGTCCATTGCACCTAACAACGCAAGTAAAAAGGACCCGAGGCGCAGAGCGTCGCAAGGATGCAAAGGCTTTAGTTTTGATAGCGCGGAAGTAGAATGTAAATCCATTAAATATTTGGACAGTTTTCTAAAGGTCCTCTCCTCACTCACACCACAACATGGCCGTAGCAAGCGGCTCACCCAGACTCGTTTCCTGGCGGAGCCTATGGCATCGGCACAACTTCCATCACATCCCACTCCACATCTCGAGGCTCGCCTTCGTTACAAAATAATCACTGATTTGTACAAGCGAGATTCCCGCAACGCCGCATACATCTTCGTATACCCTTCCTCAGATCTTCATTGGGTTCTCGGGCTAAGCATATCAAATAAAGAATCATAACACTGCAGAATTCACTTATTGACGTGACCGAAGAACAACGGTGAGCCAGCGTTCCGATTCCCTTAAGCACACTTAAGATGGCTGGAGGGGCCGACCGTTGGCAGGTTTCACATCGATAGCGCACCCCTCCTAAACAAAAATCGAGACACTGGATGGATGAAACGCGTCGCTATATCGTACATCAGAACTTTAGCACAGTGTAAATAACTACCGAGCACTGGGCACACACACAATCCGTTAGAGATATTCAGGAACTAACTGAGGCGAGCAGCCGTGCCACCCCAGTAGGTATTTTAATGAACACAGGTCGAACTACCTCGCGTCTGCTTCGCCTGTCGTGCCTGCCGCTAGAGGCCCTCAGCGCAGCCGTTACCGACCCCAGTGGGAAGTGCAGCGGAGCGCGATTGCCAAGTCGATCGACACTGATGACGTTGGGGTTTTAGGTACGGCGGGTACGGCTGTAAAGGTAAAGAGAGGAGAGAGAGAATCGCACTCAAGTCCTGTCAGTAATAGTACATTTTGAATGCTACTTTTCGGATAATTTTCTTAGTGCTCTACATTTTTTACACGTCTTGATGCTAATGACGCCATTATAGCCGTCACAGGCGGCGATTTTATTACACCAGTATGGTTTTATATCCTCATGACGTACTTCAATAAAGCACAAAAATATTCGCTAATTGAAAAATGCTGCGGGCTAAATGGAATTTAACCGTGCACTTATGCAGTACTGAATACGCGGAACGATCCAAAATAAGGATGATGTAGAATAAAATTCGAAGTACAAGCGCGAAATTTCTAGTGCGTAAATTATCTACCAGAGATATTAGGAGCGAAATTTTTTTTTTAAATATTTTGACATCAAGTGCATTAACCACACTCA
The DNA here is from genome assembly GCA_963573305.1 of Pyrrhosoma nymphula. Taxonomy (NCBI): domain Eukaryota; kingdom Metazoa; phylum Arthropoda; class Insecta; order Odonata; family Coenagrionidae; genus Pyrrhosoma; species Pyrrhosoma nymphula. The sequence continues at coordinate 74,801,125 of OY754332.1, read as the reverse complement.
ATAGTACCTGTTTATTATGACAGTACATGTAATTAAGGATTCTCAGCTGAATTTTAAATTCCGTGCTGGTTTGTTTATCAAATCAATTATGAATACGCGTATGTGTACGCGCGTGTTCATTGACACGCGTAATTATTTAAATAATTGCGATAATTGTTTTTCACATGATCCACTGCTCCTGAAAGCTTGAGAAGATCCTCAATTAAAGTTGAATTCTAGAATTTTAGTAGATATTTAGTAGATTTAGTAGAAATTTAGCACTGATACACAGTAGAAAATAACTAAAGATGATGTCCAAATTTTACCAATATGAGGACGGAGTATGCATTAACCATCGTAGGCACAAGAATATGGTGCCTGACTCTCGAACTACTAGCAAGTAATTAACCACGGTCAACATCATTACCTTCTCGGTTTTCGGGGATTTGTCCGCGTTTGGTTATATCAGATTTTTTTCCGGATCCTTTCCGGTTTCTGAAGGCCAGGCATCACCACAAGAAAACGTGGAAAATACACGTAATTCATGTAATTGTAAGAAAGAGCCACAAATTCTGAAGTCAAAAGGGTGTCGTGACACTATGGACTTTTTCATGGAAATATATAGTTCTGTCGGAAGGAGAAATTTTGGTGAAAACCTCAAATGTCCCAAAGCGAACATTTAGGAAATAATACCCCTGGCTACTTCGCATCCGAAACTCGCGTGTATGAAACAATTTGAATGTCAAATTTATACGATTGTATTGATATGACTTTGTTTTAAATTGATAGTTTTTTGTGATCATCCTCAACCTTATACTCGGAAGTTACGAGAGCATGCTGATCCAATAGTAAAAAGGAGCCTTACGAATTGCTAATTCGATCATTCTAGTTAATAAGGTGCTACCCCCTACATTAGATTCAATTTTGCATAGGTTTCATTTGTGTGAGGAGCCAGACGGCCTGTCCATTTAGCTCATGTGCTGCCATTCGGGGGCTATTTCTGTCTTCAACATCCTGCCAGCTTTTCCATGAATTGTAGTCATTAAATGCCAAAAAAAAAATAAAAACAAAAACAGTTTTTAAGAACTGGTCTTATTTCAAAATGCACTAAAACGTAAAAAAATAAAATTGCACTAAAAAGTATAAAACAAATTTTAGATTGAAATTTACAAAGTTAAGAGACCTTCTATTCCAAATTTATAAATATATTAAAGTTGAAAGTGAAAATGAATATTTGATGACTTTATCCGTGCAATTCGGCGATGATTATGAGGGAAGAACGTAATAATCGTACGTCTAATTGATCATCATGATTATAAGTCCAGAGTGCAAAGTAACTTACTATGTTGAATTGGAGCCTACAAAGTAATTTACTAAGTTGAATTTGAGCACCCTGGTCTAATAATCATGATGATCAACTACACGTACGATTATACGTTCTTGTCTCATAATCATCGATGAATTGCACATTTAAAGTAAATAAATATTAATTATCACTTTCAACTTTAATATATTTATAAATTTGGAATACAAGATCACTTAACTTTGCAAATTTCGATCTAAAATTTATTTTCTAGTTTTTAGTGCATTTTTATTTTTGACTTTTATATGCATTTTGAAATAAGACAAATTTTTAAAAAGTGTTTTTAAAAATTTTCTACTTTTTAGTCTTCACACTTTTATTAATTTAACAATTATAGAAATTTTCTCAATGTTTTGCAATGCTTTCAATGTTTTACCATTCAATGCGCAATGCTATATTAATGTTTTCTCTAAGTACTTAAATAAAAAATATTTAATTAAATTAAATCTGACACCGTGAAAAATTCGAAAATATTTACCAAGCTTCAGTCATCAAAATTATACATTTACGCAAAATTTGGGAAAGATTGAACAACGGGAAGGGGTTCAAAAATTGGGTAATAGATATGCGATTAAACTCACGAAGCAAATTGAAAGAAGACCAGTAAAAATTTTCTGAAGAGGCAAGCATGTCAGCGGAGAAACTACGGAGAGAATTTCCGCAAATCATGCTCTACTCTAAATCCATATGGCATTGATGTACGAGCACCAGTCTTCGCTTCGAAGGATGTCTCAAAAGGGGAAGCCCGGGGTCCACCAAGTGCGTGTTCAATTCCTCTATCGCTATGGGAGACCTATGATTTCTGAAAGAGATCATAATAGGAATAGCAAAACTCTCGGCGCTCTCACGAGCGGAGAATTAAAGGTCACTGAGGGCATTGGCGGCCCCAAGGGGGGGCAGTAGGGGCAATTGCCCCCCCCCCCCCCCCAAAACCCGGCGTATTTATTTGTCATAGACCTTAAACTAAAAGCCTTAATTATTTTGTTGCGTTTTTTGTTATTGAAGTTTTAGTTATTTTAGTATAAAAGCCAGTTCAATTTTATGTAAACTACAACGGCTTTACAAACCTCTAGTTGAATGTGAATGTAAAAAAAATAATTTTGGAATTAGTCGAAACTTTGTGGTAATCTTAAAGGGAAATATGCATTTAGTACAAACTTGCCCAAATTAAAACGGAAACTTTTGCTTCCAAACCACTTATAACGCGCCATTTTGCACATAGTTTGTTTCGAATTTCCGGGATGAGACCCACGAACTTTCCTAAGGGGATATTCCATACCCCAAGAGCCGCTGGTGCCCCCACCCCCCCGAACCTCTGGTCCGGAGCCGCCCCTGACTGAGGGTGAATCAAACGCTGACGAGCGGGCAAAGGAACCGAAGGACTACCGGAGTGACCTCTTGAGGGACACTCGACCGCTTTGACCTACCTCTCTTGTATGCTTTCCTCTCCTTTGTGTCATGCTCACCAGAGAATTCCACTAAGTCTCGCTACACCTATACCCAGTGGCGTTACGGGGTTTAGGGTTTAAACCCCCCCCCCCCCAAAAAACGTGTTTACCTGAATTCGTTTTCGTTCGTTCACCTAAACTAGCGTATAGAATTTTGCTTATTAGGCTGAAAAATATAGTTGAAATGTCTTCACGAAAAGAGAATGTTAATTTAATTATTGTTTTAGTGAATAATAATCTAAATATCATTTTATGATGATGCACATATATATTAATGAAACCCCCCCCCCCAGAAGTCAATTCTGCGTACGCCACCGCCTATACCCAAAAAATCAGCAAGCCAGGCATTAGTGTGACAAGGAAACTTTACCCGGCTTAGAACCGGGTCCTCAGATGTTAGCCGACCACTACCCACTTGGCGATCATATCAGGAAAACCGTACAAGGCAGAGGAGGTCCTTGAACAAAGAACTGATATTATAGGTATCCTGTAAACAAAATTATCTACACGCTTTATTGCATAATTATAACCGAGCACCAAAATTATGTAGCAATAAGTGACCAGTAACTTTTGTGAAAGCTGCAGTTCCATACTTTACCACAAAATACTAAGGTTACAATTTTTATAACGGTTAAACGTGACTGAATAATTCGCCAACCTTTGACGTAATATAACGGTATATAATCATAAGTGATTAAAGGGACCGATCCACAGTGAAAATGTGGTATCCAGGATGTTTTGAAAACTTCGTAAAAATTGTATTTTAAGTGCACGTAGATAAAGTTCACATCTGCTCTCTAATATGCGCTTTGTGATTAATTTCAAGTAATTACTATCAGCATTCAACATTAAATATATCGTCCAACTTTATTTATACAAATCTACTCAACTCTATGTATTTTACATATTTAACACATCTATGATGGTTATAAGCAGTACTCAAACTACTATAGTAGGTGGAGTATATATAGTCATGGGCAATGACCCAGTACCCATGTGATTGCCATAATTATTTGTTGTGAATTGATTTGAGGATGACATTTTTATTAGATTTCATGTCTGGATATAATAAATATTTCAAGGATTACATAATACTTAATCTATCTAGTTAAAATATGGACATTCTTGCAACAATTAATAAGATTAAGAAGATTTATTAACATATTCATCACAAGTAACAATAATAATGGCTTGATATACTATTTAATCGTTACATAACCATGATTTCTAGCCTACCGCGCTGAAATAAGTAGACATTGTGACGAGAAAAAAATCGGCCTGGACCGGGAATTGAACCTCGGGCCTTAGGCTATCCTACAGCTGCCTGCTCTGCGCAGGCCTCTACGTTACGTGTTTATACTGCTACACTACGCTACCTACTTTTACTGCTACGCAGTGGTATGCGCATTGCCTCGTAATGCCAAAGGTCCGTGGTTCGATCCCCAGTCCAAGCCGATGTTTTTCTCTTAGGAGATTCTGCGATACATTAGTTTAAAAACACATGATAATAATAAGACTTTCGTCTTCACTTTTCGAGAGAATAATAGGGTTTAATTACCATTTCTTACAACTAACTCGTTAATAAAACTGCACGAACACCCATGTCCTGGCTAATGAAAAACTCACCTCGGCGGGACTAGAAACCGTGACCTCAGGATTAGCAGGCGAGGGCTCTACCCTGAGGCCGACGACGAGATGGCCGCTGAGGAAATGGGACGTTGATCAATAATTGTCAAATTCCAAATGATAGTTATTGATAATGTATTTTCACATACCTTTTGAAGAAATGACTGTCAGCTGAACCGTAGTTAAGGTGATGTTTTTCGCAGAGAATTTTTGGGGGAAATTATTACTTATTCACATTGAATAGATGCGACAATGTTATGGTACAATGAAGTCACAAGCTAATTTTATGCCTTCATAATTACGAAAGTCACAAATGTAATATTAACGTACGCACGCTCCTGCGTTGCAGCGCGTAGTACTTCGAAAGAGTGGGTTCTTGTCCAAGCCTCTGGAAGCAGAGAAGCTGCGGGCGATGGCGCGCCGGCTCCGGGCGCACGGGTTTCATGGCCTGAGCCTCGATTCCCCTTGTGGCCAAATGTTGAATAGTTGCTGGCTAACGTATTACCGCTGAATGACGAGTCAGCTACGAATGAGCATTAGCATCCCTCTCCGTGGCATTTCATAGAGGTGCCGAACGAGAATATTTCCGGCAAGGGGACTAGGATAGGCGGGGACGAAAGAAAGGTTATGTCCCCACGTTGTTAACAACAGTGAAAGGTTATACTCCAGAGGCATAGTTTCCCTTTTCTGGCTATTCTGAGCATTTCTCACCTACAGAACAGAAACAAAACCAAAAGAAAACAAGCACATCAAGATCCAATGTAGATATATAAATAGAAGAAATAATGGTAAATAATACACCCATATCCAACATAGAAGAAAACTCGCCCGCCAGTTTCCAGCTCACAGCAATATTGCCTGGGCATAACATGTAGTCAGAAATAAATGAGCCACAGAATATAACAAGAATTGTGTGTTATAAAAGCAATAAGACATTTACACTGGGTAAAAACCCCTTGACTTCTTCCTGACCCCTGACTACCTCCCTTCTGTCTTGTGCGAAGGCACTGCCTCAAACGTCAACAATAATGGCATTGAGACTGGGTGAAGAATAGGTTTTTCAATACCAATTACTGACATTACAGCTTTGTTAGAGACTTTAGTGGGAAGGACATATTTAAGGAAAAACAAAAATCAAAATGGAGGTTGTGAAAGGATGCATGCTTGAGGACAGGAAAGTGGTGAGGGGAGGCTCCATGATTGTTCATTCAATTGGATACGGGGGGAGGGGAAATGTTCGCACAGAAGTAAATAAATATAGGAATGAAAGAATCCCCATAAAAAACACACCCATATTTCCTAAGCTCCAGGCTCAACCCAACCCTCCTCCAAACCTACTAGCAAGGTTATCAGCCCCTCTTTTGCCACTCTACATGGAGACCAAAGAGCTGAATAGAGAAGCCTTTAATCCTCAGATAAATCAAAACACTAATGCCCGAGGTAAGATTCAAAACTAAGACCTTTGGGTTGCAAGACCATACCTGGCCGACTTGGCTACTGGGCCAGTGACTCAACTATTTGAGGTAGTTCATTCATTAGGCAGCAGGTCTCTACAATGCTAGGGAAATGAGCTGTCCAATTAGCTTCCTGTAAAAGTTAAAGGATTAGACTTTTTGAAGTTTGAGAATGCAATACAGTCAAACCTCCCCATAGCGGACACATTTGGGCCCGGAAAAATCATCCGCTATTGAGAGGTGTCCGCTATTCAGAGGGGACCGAAATTACGACATGGTTCTCTATGCAGTAGCTACGCCAGTAGATTAAAATATAAAGGCGTATATGTATTTCATTTATCTTTTATGTCTTAATATTGAAAAATTACAAATTTCAACAAAAAATATGGAATGAAATCTAATAAATTTGATGCCACAAAGTAAGAAACACCCATTTCTTTTGCAATTTGAAGAGCTCTTTCCTAGATTCATGGTCCAGACTCTGGAATGTTAAATGATCAAGCCCTACAAAACCACTTGTACGTGAGACTATCAATTACTAAACCGTCCAATTTCGGAAAGTGCCTCTTTACATTTTCACTTATGTCCTCAGCCCATTCTTTCATCAAACTCTCCTTGCTCTAAATGATGTGATTCACTTGCATTTTCCCAATTCCAAATTTTTCACTGGTTGCACGAAAACTTAACTTTTTGGTATCCAGCATGTGCAAAATGTCAACATTCTCTCTTAAAAACACCCTTTTTCTTTTGCCAGCAATTTTTCTATGCAACAAAATACTTTTGATGGATGGCTTACAAGCTCTTGCTCGCATTTTCACTTGTTACCTCACGATGTTCAAGGAGATACTGAGGCTAGAGTGCTAAAATCATTCAAAACGATTGGGGGGTGAGGGGGAGGAAGGAAGAACAGAAGTTGGCAAACGGAGCAAGCTTGACACTAGGAGGTCTAGAAGCCCTCAGTTTGCCAGCAATAAGGTCATCATGGTTAGCCACGAGGGGAAAGGGAACAGGAAGGATTACTAACTTTTTGACAGACAATAGACTGTACCTGAATTGCTAAGATAAGCTTTGGTCTGGAAAAGTACTTGAGTTCCTTAAAAAAATGAGGTTTACTGTTCAGAAGTGGACACATTTTTACAGAATAGCTCATCACGAGTCTCCGTTAATGGAGGTAATTGAAGGAAAAATATTTCTTTTCTGTAGTCCACATCTGTTATTGAGAGTGTCTGCTATTTGGAGGTATTATTTCCATAAGTTTCCATGTTCTACTGCCGGGGATTGAAAAACTGTCCGCCATTTGGTGGTGTCCGTTAAGGGAGGTTTGACTGTACATAAATGGTTACTTTCTGAAGCATTTTATTCTGTGCAAGAATATTTTTATCATGACAAAGTATATTATTTCTCCATAGTGCAATAATATACAGGTGTGTATCCTTTCCTATTATGCTTGACAATGTCTATTGAGATTTCCACTACATATTTAATGACAAGTCAAGTTATCATAATTATTATAACGGTGAACTGAAGTACAGTCATTTCAGAATACAATTCTAAATCTAAGAGGCTGTCCTATTGGCTTTTTTCAGCAAACCTTTCACAATACTTTTCCACTAATATTCCACAGCCATTTTCCCTTATATTCCACCCCTCAACCACCCAAAGAAGTGGTATGACAATTCTGCCAGCAGTTTTGTGCAACTATGACAGTAAATGTTTTTATAAAGGCAAGGTTAAATGAACTCTTATAATTATAAATGACTAAATCCACAATGCAGAACACCTTGACCAACCTCTCATCTACAATTGAATGTTGTACCAGCTAGAGTACGCTTTCTGTAAAAGTAAGACGAATTTGCATGAAATTAGGTAAGAACCATCCCATAAGAGAGGAAAATCTAGTAAATGAATGAAATTTAAAGGGATCTTATACCACACATCATGGGCAGTGAATGACACAGTGGTGATTATATGGATGGGGGCCCAGAAATAAGGCCGCATGGTCACGGAAAGAGGCGCTCGGCGCATGCGTGGATACCTAAACTACAGCTGGTCGCAGCTAGCTAGCTGGTCTTGGCCCCCCCAAAGTTATAACCTATAGTCGCCACTAGAATGACATATTTTCTTTTTCCCTCTGACAAGCTGTCAATGCATGGCACTCCTCCAAGTAAGAGAAGCCCCCCTGGCTTTCGGCGAGGGTCCTGTCCCAGTAGTGCCCAGCAACTGCCTATGCAGTAGGTTACCGAGAGTCAGCCAATTCATTGCAAGCAGAGAGTACTAACGTGTGGGTCCAAATATATCTTTTTAAACTTATTCATGCATTAGTAGTTGACCTCTGATCTTATTGCTCAAGGAAACTGTATTTATAATATTTCTCAGCCAGACGCATTGAATCATGTAGGAAGTGAGAGACCAACTATTTCCTGAAAGGGAAATAAGGCATTCCTCAATATGTTAGAGAGATATTAGAAATGCCAATCACATCTCATACTCAAAACGCTTGGTACATCCATTGTGACAAGGTAAAAAAGAAAGGTTCGCTTATTGAGGAATGCCAATTATCCTTCTAAAACACATATATTAAGAAAAGATACTATAGGTTGATACTCACTAAGAAAATATTTCCCACATTGCTGATCCTAGAATCATTGAAATCATTTTTCTTTATCCATTTTCATAACCACAAAAAACAGCTGAAAACCAGGTGTTTGTCACAAATTAACATTGGATAGACACCATTTTACAAAGGACCATTTCACACATTTGTGTGAACAAAGGACCATACCCTGAACGGTGGAAAATTCTACACAGGCAGGACTCAAACGTCTAACCCTATGGCTGGTAAGCCAGGGCTTTACCCTCCCACCACCACGGCTACCAATTAAGAATTGATTATTGAACAATCATTTTCCCTGAGTTAACAGCTATGAAATTCAAGTGTTAAGTGCATGTCGATATCCCACATCTGTTTCATTTTCAACCAATTGGTCACATTATTGTAACTTTATTCCATTCTTGGGGAAGACCAAAAAACTACTCACTAAAAATTAAAGCCACAACTTTTAATTATTTTCGGTAAAATGGTTGAGATTGAGCATAGGCATATTTGACACTCGTTTTTATGCAGTGAATTCAACACTATTCAACAAATGTAATTAATAATACCCCCTAAATATATCAAGAGGAATAATAAAATAATATGGTATTGCAGATATTTTTTTATTTTCTCATTTGCACTTGCAACATTTTCCACAACCATGTCAGAACCACATGAATCAATACATTCTAAATGAAGCTCATCAAGTTATATCACAATAAAATAAATAAATTATCACATAAACACTCAAACTTCAAACACACCACTCAGACAAAAACTGATTTATAAACCTCGCAGATGGATAATTCCGTGATTTGGTCATATTTAAAAACCATGTTGATTTAAGTCAGTAAAACATGGAAATTATATCCTAGAGAATTGCTGAAGTTAGTTGGAGGGAAGAATTCTTCCATTTTGTCCATTATATAATGGAATGGCAAAGAAACCCAACTTTTTAACCCATGAAAAACTAGCAGATCGATAATTCCGTGAGTTGGTCATATTGTAAAAATGGGATATTTGACGTCAGCAAAAACAGATATCATATCCTAGAGAGTTGCTGAAGTAAGTTGGAGGGAAGAATCGCTTCCATTTTGTCCATTACATAATGGAATGGCATAGAAACCCAACCAAGCATCTGAAACACAATAACGTCAATTATTAATATGTGTAAGTAACAACAATGAATGTAACATGGAATCATGATTTTGCGTTTAGCAGCATACCTGATGCTTCAATACTATCTTAATTATGCAAAAAGAAAGAGGTATTACTAAATAAGAATTCACACATTTTCTAACACAAGACTGCTAATAAGAAAACCCCATCCTTAGTTCAAAACAGCACAAGACAAAAGAGGCTGAAAAGAAAGACCTTTCATAGCTACCTCAAAGAATTTTTAATCCTGACTTTCGAGGAGCCCTTCTATCATTACCTACAAGCTCAAATACCATTTATTAGCTAAACTTTAGGCAGAACTTTTTGGCACCTGCCTGGGTATAATATGATGCTAGAGAAAGGAAAACATGTGAGATTGGTGGGGCTAAGGGCTATGGGAGACCTTCAGTCACCCTGCTGGCTGATACACACTTGTTCCACCCTCCTTGATCTGTTACTACTCGCAGAAAAGTGCCATCAAGTACAATTCACCAAAAACTTTATGTATTCTATGAAGAGAATTCCGATAAAGAAGTGACAATGAAATATGAAAACTCAAGTTTCATTCACACTAAGAAATCCTTCCTAAAATGCTACAAAGTCGTCACTATATGCACTAATGAAGTTCAAGATTACTGCAGTGGATGATGACTTAAAATTGCCAAATGCTCACCGTCTTAGCAATGAGTCCCATTGGTTCAGGATACTGGTGGGTGAGCAGGGCCAAGAGAGCAGTGAACGAACAGAGGCCAGCCGTGAACAAAATGAAGAACGGAAGCTCTTTCTTGGGATACACACTCACCTCATGGAATGCTAGAGCAGAGAAAATGAAAAGAGATCAAACGTTAATAATATTTCAGGAATCCTACCATGGAGGGAATAACATATCCCATGAACAAGCTCAGGCCATTTCCTGATACTATAACCAAAGAATGGAAAATAAGTCCACGTGTTATAGACTATTCCCAAAATACCATGTGTGCCAACCCTGATAAACCACCATAATTCATGTTCATTTGCTGGCACAGTAATGGGACCTCAGGTTATCTATCAAATCCCTTATCTACCCTGATCAGACAATGAAATAAATTTTATCTTCATCTTAATAGGGGTAAAATAACAAGAAAATTCTTAAGTTTTTGATTGAACATGGAGGTACGAGTGTCAGCCAACTGATGAGAATAACTATTGCTACATATACCAAATGGGTTATTCTAAGAATTGTAATTCAATTAGAATAGCTAATAAATATGTACAATTTTAAATTTTATCCAACTGAAATAAGTTTCAATGAAAATCATTATTACCAATAACAATAATAACAATCAAGATCTATCTGCAGGATGCACACCTATCTGCCAATCCCCTCCCAAGTCTCTGGCCATTATGACAGCAAACAAACCAGATGCTTGTCAGAGACTTGGAGGGATGAGTTACAAAAAGTAACAAGAAATAATAATATGGGTAAGAAACCTGGACCCCTCACAGTATACCTGGAAATGTCTTTGCCAGCTAATGGTGGATATCTGTGTGTGGGGCCAACAACCCCACATGCAGTATTACTAGTTCCACGAGACACCAAAAATGCCATCCACAACTGGCACTTCTTGGATAAGGGTCTTTGTAGAGTTGAGCATAGCAATGATGACACATCTACGATAGGAGCTCGCATAGAATGGACGGAGGCCGTAAGGAGGGACCTACTTGCATGCCATGCCGCAAGTATGCTCAATCGCAGGGGTAATATGGGGAGGATGCAGACTCTGTGGTTTGAGATGCATCCACAGTTTTCCCATCTCACACAGCAGAATCTAATTAATACACCACCCACTTGTAGAAAAAAGAGGCTCCCAACCAACCTCAAGGTCAGAGTAGCACAACCCTATTACGGCCCCTGAGGAAGCAAGCAACTACTCACGCTGGCAAAAACTCTGCTAATGTAGTGGGAATAGGGGATGAACAGCGGCCAGCACACTCTGATCTTAGTTTGATATTTATGAGCACAATTGCCTACAATGAGGCTCAGGTGAGACAGAGGATCACCAAAAGATTTCTCAGTGGGATAAGAAACTCTCGAAGTTAAATGGCCTCTTACTTAGATGAAGCTCTTACAGAATGTTCAATGATCTGGGAGGCAAACTGCATGGTCTATGCATCTGTCAAAGTAATGGCCTCCCTCCCAAAATAAGACCCTTGGGAGGATAAGCCAGCAGTCAGGGTGAAAGACCTTGAAAAAAAGATCACAAAGGCCAAGCAACAGGCATCAAAACTTCACTGTGTGATGGAATACAACATAAAAAAAGATCACAAAGGCCAAGCAACAGGCATCAAAACTTCACTGTGTGATGGAATACAACAAAAATCTGGGTGAACTACTATGAAAAAGCTAAACCACAACACGTGTAACATACAGGCACACCATCTCACACTGCGGGAAGATGTACTCGAAAATTTTAAATAGGTAGAAATGATACATCACAGGATGTAAGGACAACCTGCTCATTGACGGGTGCACATGCCAGTATGAGATTCAATTGAAGCATAAACTGTCAGTGGCCAAGGTGGACTACAAGAAGGCATTTGACATCACTTCTCATGGCCACACTGAAATCGATGTAAGTCCACCCTCCAACAATGCCTGCATCCTCCATCTTCAATTGCAAATTTCAAATGCAATTCATCTTCAACAGAGTTGTTAGCATTGCACCATGACATTTACCATGACAATAGCTTGATTCCTCTCCTCTTTCACATTTCTCTCCTCTCTATCTCTTAAGTGGAGATGTGGAAGAGGATACATATGCGTTGTCCTGGGCAATAGAAAGCAAAAGGTCATCCATCCATTTTACATGCATGACCTTAAACTCTATGTTTCTAGTGCCAAAAACTTCCTCCGGACATTGTGTATACATCTAGTGAAGATATAGAGTTGGAGTTCAGACTTGAAAAATATGCAATCATTCACCTGGCGAAGGAAAGATTTGGGGTAAACAAGGAAGATGTTCAACCTGTTGATGGAGACATCATTCATCATCTCGATGATGATGAGACATACAACAATCTTGGAATTCCCTAGCATCCGATATAGGAGGTGAGAGCAGAGAGGGAAGGCTTAACTGCTATATATAGGCAGTTACTAAGATGCATCCGGCACTCTTGACCTGTCAGGCAAAAACAAGCTTCTTTCCTCAAGCATGCAAGTGGTTCTAAAACTGCTCTACACCTTAGGATGCATGAAATGGACTACCAACAAGTTGCAAAACCTTGATTGGGGGAGGAGGAGGGGAAGTAAATGATGACGATCCATCTAAGTCTTCACCCCAAATATTTTATTGCCAGAATTTATTTCCCAAGAAATTTAGGTGGTAGAGGGCTAAGTCTGGAGTGTCTGCATGAGTAGTCCTGGGGACAGCATGCCTGGTGTTCTATAGCAACATACCCCTTTTGCACCTGATGAAAGATCACAGGAAAGGTGGTGTTCTTTCTCCAGGTGGCAAAGGGAGCAGCGAGTGCATTCCTTTTAGACCCGATCACCAGTGGAGATGCAAGCGACACATCCATTCTGTCACTGAAAGCTTAAGGAAGTTCTCAAACTTTAAATCAAGAGAGCCGAGCAGAGGACATTGCTTAAGAGGCACACCGATAAGCCCAAGCATGGATGTCCCTATCACAATATGGAAACGCACTGGCTGTCGTAGGAGCTGACACTTGCCTTCCTCTGAACTGTGGATCTGAAGTCAGAAACTGAGGGATTCATCCTGGTGTGCCAAGATGGTGACATCAAAACATTCCTGATCCATTGCATAATCTTCAAGGCAGCAATAATGGACACAAAATGCAGAGCTTGCTGAACTCAGCTAGATACATTAAGTCACCTTCTCCCTGGCTGTATCTTTCACTCCAAGTCATTTTACATAACCTTGCACAAAATGGCCCTGCAAGTGTTAAATTTTCATCTGTGATACCATTACGGCATAGATTCTATGCCCGAAGCCCTTGAAGATATTAAATCTGTCATGGAGAATGACATGGAGGAGGAGGAGTCGACGAAGCCTGATATCTTTCTCCTACACAGGAACATTAAATGCATATGGAGGCAACAGGAGTACCAGATGACTCAGGGAAAAGGGTAGCAGAAATGGGGGTTGATCCAAGTGCAGGAGTGTGGTGCTAAAAGACAAAATTTGTGGGAATCTCTACTATATGTGGTTCAAGACTCAACCTTTCAAATGACAACACCCAAAATGCACTTCAGGGTCCATTGTATTGAAATTCATGCACAAGTGAACCAAGATGGTGGAATTTTGCCATGTGGGGTGGGTACTCCTGTTGCCTCCATTTATTTCTAAAAACTGAAAAAATATCAGGACCTGCAGCACAAACTGAGGCAAAAATACCCAGGTTATTCCATCAAAGTCATACTCCTCATCGTAGGAGTGATCAGAGAAGTGAAGGGCTCACTACTGACCAGCTCACAAGTGCATCCCCACGTGTACTCCTGGGATCCTTCCATTTCCTCTGCGCAGGGCAACTACTTATCCATTGCTGGCAGATGTGGTTACCAATCTACACATCACCTACTGAGCCTCTGGCCATTATAATGGCAGCGAAACCTACTGCTCATCGGAGACTTGGGGGGGGGGGGGGGGGGGGGGGGGGGGGGGGGGGCATGTTACATTAAGTAATAAATCAATATAATAAAACTGAATTGGCTAAAATAGTTAAATAATAATAATTTGAGAAAAAAAATTGACATTTCACATTGTGATAATAAATTACGCCAGCCAATGAGCAGCATAGGGGAATGGAGGATAGTGGAGAGAAACTGGCAATAAGAATCAGCCTATTCTCAACGAAGGGTCCGCAATGTAATCTTATTGAACAGTACTTGAACTGCTCCCCATAGAACACACAAGTAAGGATCAGGATTCCAAGGAAAAATCTCCACAACCACCAGAATTTGAACTTGAACCCTAAGGATGAGAGGACAGTATTCCTGCACAACACCAAACCAATCCCCACCAACCAATGTGAGAGGCTCCGAGAGTTTGTGCACAAGGTGATGAGGTGTGAAACATATCAAGCTATTTTATCATATGCAAGTAACTAATTCTAAGAAAAAAATGAAAAATAAGTAAACAAATGCTAAAACAAGCAACAGATAAATTAGCCTACAACTGTAATAAAAGAGACTTGTCTTTAAATTAAGAGATATGTACATTAAACACAAGCAATGTTATCGCATCCATACACAGCCTTTCTCATGAGCTTTTAGTGCATAGAGTTCCATAGTACTTATACGCATTATCTTGCCAAAAATATCCCCATATTCTCTCACTCAAATGAACTATTTGAAATATCAAAAGCAATTCTTCCACTAAAGAACAATTCTTTCCATTACACCAGAAGGGAAACATAGGAAAGCTGACGGGGGTTATCATAGCTTCGCTTCTTTTTTCATCACAATTGATCAATGCAATCACCTCTCCAAACCAACCAAGACTAACCTTTATCCTTGTAATTATTACATTCCATTGTCATTAAAGATAAAGCATTTTGTTCCACTACTATAAAAAGCCTTCTCCTGTTCCATGGATGGATTTAAAGTCATCTGGTCTCCTTGTATTCCCTTCCTTATGGCGTGCCTCCAAGAGAGAACTGCTTCAATTTTCCCTTGGCTTCTTCTAAATACATCACAAATTTACTGATACACACTTTCCTTTAATATCTATTCTTCAGTAGAATATTCTTGTGAAAACTATTGATCCTAGGGAAGACAAGTTAACTGAGCAAGAGCTTTGTGTAAATATTTAAATTAGTGGAGGTTGCAGTGAATATAATGTGAACAAGACATAAAATCACAAGAGTTGTATATGCCAACTCCCTCCACTAGGAAGTTTTTCAGAACCCTGAAGAAACAAATATTTCACAAACTCAGGTTCTAATACAGCCACCTCAGAGAGACTACAATCAATACAACCCAGCTAGACTATGAGACAGATGTCTTGTAAATGGTGACAATATTAGTCTGACTCCCCTCCTCAGGATAGCTATGGCTGTTAGTTTATGCTATGGGTGAATAAAGTTTCCCAACAAAGGGAGCACCACCACTTTCACTCTGGGGTAAAATTGGCATCCTTTCTGATAGCATATTATTCTCAAGTCTTGGCCACGATGAGGGAAATTCAAACGCAGTAAGGTTTAAGGACTAATCACTCAAATTAGTGATGGATTCCCAGTCGCTCACCTGCCCCGAGCATATTTCGTGTTGGCCACAAGAACGGAGGCACATTTGATACCCTTGTATGCATTGGAAATGTTCCATTGAACTCTCTCGTACGACTCAACCGAAACCAGGTAATAATAAATATTTTTCCTTAAGCAAAACTCCATAGGTAAGACCACAGGCAGCACATTGCTAAAAGACTCATGACAGTTGATCGGTAGGTTGACAACATGTGGATTTGAATTCATTTCCTTCAGCAGACACTTTATTTTCACTGAGAGGACTACCATGGATATTCATAAAATTCCATTAAGTCCATGAGAGGAAATCAATGGGATAGTTGAGGTAGGCTTAACTGTCACTCAGATATCGAGGGCAATGGATTTGAATAGAAACACAGAATATCGCTGGCTAAAATGCCCCATGGAGAGATTTGAGATGATGGCAGCACAACAAAGAAGCAGCGACCAAGATGAACGTCTGGAAATGATGATGGCAGCATTCCTTAACACCCTACTGACAATCCTCATAATGTTGGTGGGGTGGCCGTGATAAAGAGGACATTAAACTTAAAAGCACCTGTTTGATGAGAAACTGCCTCCATGAAGCTGGTATGAGGAATTGCAAGCCGGCAAGAAAGCCAGCAATGAACCAAACTAATTAAACAGTGAGGTCAGATTTCGCTCATTCATACTTGGATATGAACCAATGATATTGGAGAATCGTAATTTTCATTGATGATTAAACATAAGGAGTGTTGAGTGTTAACATGTTTAGCTATGGAGAACACGCAATTCTAGGTAAATATAACTTTAGTAACCAATAGTACTTTTTAGAACAATCCCAATTTAGAAAAAAAATAATATTCCTCTGGTTTGTCAGGTATCACACAAAAAACATAATAAGGAAAAATAGATCTGGGCATATATGTCTGCATTTTTGGGGAGAAATTTCTGCTGCTAGGCCAGGACCGCTGTTAAGAACATCTACTCGAATGACATTTCAGGTTTATGTCTGAATCCTTCACATGTTCATTGCTTCCATTCATTAAAGAAGTAGTATCAGAATTCAAAGAAATAATATTTGTGCAGGACAACTGTCCCATTCACAGTGCACAAAACTCAGGACATTTTTTCGAGGAACATTTGCACAGTACGGTGTTACCTAGACTTCCCAACTCCTCCGACCATAATCCAATGCAAAATATTTATGAGCTAATGGTCGTGGAATGGTAGAATGCCAATGAAAGAAACCAAGAGACACTAAAAGGCCACATCCAGGAGGTATGGACATCTTTGTGTCGGCGCCCTCCATTATTTCAAAAGTAAATAGGGTCAATGAGAAAAAGACTTAAATGAGTCATTGATAGTGATTGGGAGGGGGGGGGAATACATACATGATTAATAGTTAAGTATGAGTTAAACCGTTCATCAGGACATAGTTTTACTATGCCTCTTGATTTTCAGTGGCCGGAAAATTTGTTTACTTCGCCTATTTTTCATAAAGTTGACAGATAATTTGACCAACAGTGCATCTACCACAAATTTATTTATTCTCATTGCGTTTATTTAAAAAGAATTAATTTAAAACACTGAAAATAACATAAGATATTTCAATTTATGAATACCACGGTATTTAAAAAAAGTAACTTCCATCTTGAATAAATACCTCCAATAAAACTTTCTTACATATGCTGGAATATATGATAACTCTAGTTACATAATTGAAAGTGGATACGTACTCCACCTAGAAGCATAAATACATATTTCAAAATTTTAAAAAAGCAATCAGTCATAACGAAAATGTAATATTTTTGTTACTATTTTTGTCCTTTTTATTTGAGTATTTATTAATGCATTAGTATTTGCACATTCAAAGCTTATTTGCGTAGTCATTGAAAATCTACCACAATGCTTGAAAGGTGCATTGAACATACGTATGTATTCAAGATTAAAAGAGGAAACCCTTTTTCATGGAGGTGTTCTGTTAAATGTTGTAGGTTGTAATGAGAGAGGTGGACACTGGGTGAATACCGGGACCTTGCCAGAGTGCGAGAGCAGGAGCAAAGCCGATAAGAAAAAGAATGGAAAGAGACAGAATTCAGAGGAAAGTACAGCAAGAATGAGAGAGTTCAATAATATGGTTCAAATGCATACAAGGTTATCCAATGTGTCTCCATTTGGAAGCCAGCGCGAATAAAGCTGCTGGAAGGCAAGCGGCCAGAAATCTCTCACTGGCTTCGACGAATGCCCCCTGAGCGGGGGAGCTATAAACTTTCCGAGCGGAACAACGGCAATCCTTCCAAACTCACCTGCCGAGAGGGAACCTCCACCCGAAGGACGATTTTGAGCTGCAAAGGGATTTCTGAGGAGATGGGTTGGATTTCGGGATTCCGTTTGGTTATGCCTGAGCGAGAATGAGTAGATGAATGATCGGTCACTCGGCCGAAGTCACCCGATCACTCTCGTAATTGAAAGCTACCATGTAGAAGCCAGGACTCAAATATCCATTGGAAGTCTCAATCAGAATAAGGCAAATACCACCGCTGCAAATGACATATCTTTCATTATTTTTTCTCTAGAAAAGGCAATACCGCATATCGTCGCTCGAGGAGATCGAATCGTGTCGAAGAGAATACACAAATTATTACATTTAGATTTTCTCTAATAATTCAATTATTTGAAAAAATTATGAGTTACTTAGTATTTCTGCTTGTTTTGACATGCTTTTATATGTTACAAGGCACATATATGACGCTTAAGATAATAATAATAATAATGATTTATAAGGGTATGAAAACCGGACCACCAGCCTCCACGTGGCGTACCTGGTAATGGCTCTTGCCGGCTAATGGTGGACGTCTGCGTGTGGGGCTAACCACCCCACACGCAGTAAATCTGGTTCCAAAAAGGAAAACAGAGAAAGCCACCCACAACCGGCCCCTCTCGGATGGGGGCCCTAGTGGGGTTGGGAGTGGCAATAACAATAACACCATAACGGGAGCCCGGATGCAGTGGACAGAAGCCCTAAGGGGCGACCTCCTTGCATGCCATGCTGCCAGCGAGCCCGAACGCAGGGGGTATATGGCAAGGATGCACTCTTTGTGGTGTGAGATGCATCCAGAACACGACCACCTATCGCAGCAGAATCTGCGCAATTATGCCAACCACCTGCGAAAAAAGGAAACTCTCCACCAACCGCTAGTTCAGAGGAACACACCACCGGCCAGACCACCTTCCCCGACACATGCAGCCTCTCCACCGCCTGAGGCGAGAACGGCACTCATGCTGCAGTCTCTGCCAAATTGAGAGGAAGCTGGTCAGGCCGTCGCTGAACTACGAACGCGGTTATTAAGCACAATATGTTATGATGATGGACAACCTAGGCAGAGAGATATCCACCGAAAAATCTCTCTGCGGGGTAATCACCTTTCCCAGTTGCATGGCCTCATCGACGAAATCCTGACAGACGTCGGACCTATGGACGGTCAATTGCGTGGTCTACGCTGCTGCCAAAATCATGGTTCACTCCCAAAAGAATGCCTCTTGGGAGGAAAAAGCAGAAAAAAGGCTGGACAGTTGAAGGCCAAGATCACGCAGGCGAGACGACAGGCGTCGAGAATTCAGTGTGTGATGGAATACATCGCATCTGGGCGAGCTTTCACTACTTAAGTTCGGCGCATAGCGCGCAGCCTCAGATATAACCATTACACACTGAATAAAAGCGTGCTGCTCACTATTAAGCAGCACGCGGTCGACAGAGTACGCGCTCTCACCACGGCCCGGAAAAAAACTCCTCAAGAGGAGCAAGGCCATGAGGGAGAACTCTACCTTTCTCCTTCACCCGTTCCGTCTCTTTCGGCCACCTCCGCCTGTTGTTGAATCTCCGCCACCCGTCCATGAGGTTGGATGTTTCTGGAAGGAAATCTGTGAAACGTCGAAGCCATTCAACGGAGACACTCCGGCCCTAGGCCTCTTTAAAGAGTTCTGTGACCGCCACCTACAAGATGTGGATGGACCTCTTTCAGTCACAGAAAGCGATGTGAAGAAGGCCTTCTCTGGCAAGAAGAACTTCTCAGCTCCAGGAATGGATGCCGTGAATAACTTCTGGTGGAAGAAATTTACTTCCAGCCACCAACACCTCGCCAGAATCTTCACGTCCTTTCTAAATGGTGGAAAACCAATTCCATCTTGGCTGACTGAGGGACGCACGGTTCTAATACCTAAGAAGCGAGACTTGTCCAATCCAAAGAACTACCGCCCTATAACCTGCCTCAACACTGTATAGAATGCGTTCACGTTGATCTTGAGCGACCTTATGCTACACCAAGTCCAGCCGGTGTGGGAGGAGGTGTACGAGCAGAGGGGCTCAAAGCGTGGAATAGCAGGATGCAAGGACAACCTGCTCATTGATAGGTGCATATGCCAGGATGCCATCCGGCATAAGCGAAACCTCTCAATGGCCTGGGTGGACTACAAGAAGGCTTTTGACACCACTTCGCATGAGCTTTTGATCGCCATGTTGAAGTTGATGAGAGTCCACCCTGAGGTTGTGTCCTGCATCCAACGCCTGTTACCACTCTGGAAAACGCACTTCATTCTGACCTCAGGCAAGCGGTCAGTTTCCACAGAGTTGGTAACATACCACCGTGGCGTTTTTCAAGGTGACAGTTTGAGCCCCTTACTGTTCTGTATTTCCCTCCTACCCCTGTCCCTCAGGCTGCGACGAGGTAAAGGATACATGTGCGGTGTTCCAGGTGACAGGAAGCATAAGGTCACCCATTTGTTTTATATGGATGACCTGAAGCTCTACGCTTCTAATGCGAAAGACCTTCGCACTGCCCTGGACACCGTACTGGAATACAGTGAGGCTATAGGGATGGAGTTCGGATTGGACAAGTGTGCATCCATCCACTTGGCGAGAGGAAGATTTTCGGAGATCAAAGAAGACGTGCAACTTGTTGACGGGAGCGTCATTTGTCACCTCGAGGACGATGACACCTATGAATATCTCGGCGTCCCCCAGCGCCGTATGCAGGAGGTTGCAGCAGTGAAGGAAAGGCTCACCGCCAAATACAGACAGACTCTCAGGAACATCTGGAGTTCTGAGCTGTCAGGCAAGAACAAGGTTCTTGCCACGAACATGTTCGCGGTTCCTGCACTGCTGTATACCTTCGGATGCATGAAGTGGAACGTCAACGAGTTACAGAACCTCGATAGGGGAACGAGGAAGATGATGACCATCTATAGAAGTCTTCACCCGAAATCTTCCGTCGCCAGATTTTATCTCCCTCGCAATGTAGGTGGTAGAGGACTATTGAGTCTGGAGTGTCTCCACAACAGAGTTGTCCTGGGTACAGCCTGCCGAGTTTTGAAAGGCAGGGACCCCCTGCTCAATCTCGTGAGAGATCACGAGAGTGCGGGAGTAGGGGCGTTTCTCTTCCAGGTGGCAAAGAGTGCAGCGGATGAAACCGGTCTCGACTTCGACCCGTCATCCGACGGAAGCGACAATGACACGACCATCTCGTCATTGAAGGCAGACGTCCTCAAGCTCGAAATAAAAAAAGCCGAGCAGAAGGCCTTGCTCAAGGTGCATACCGATAAGCCCATGCATGGAGGTTTCTATCGAAACATCAAAAAGCATGGGTTATCGAGGGAGCTGACGTTTGCCTTCTTACTCTGGTCTGAAGTCCGAAACCGAAGGTTTTGTCCTCGCGTGCCAGGATGGTGTCATAAACACACTCGTGTACCGCCGCATTATATTCAAGGCGGAGGTTACGGACACGAGATGTAGGGCGTGCCGAGCCCAGCCGGAGACGTTGAGTCACCTCCTCTCTGGCTGTAGCTATTATGCCAAGTCAGCGTATTTAGCTCAGCACAACGCGGCCCTACGGGTGTTATACTTTCATCTTCGACACCATTATGGCATCAACGAAACACCTGTGCTGCCCTATGCCCCTGGAGATATTGAGTCCGTTGTGGAGAACGATAAATGCACAATCTGGTGAAATTACTCCTTTTCCACCACCAGGCAGTTGGAGGTGACCAAGCCTGATATCGTTCTCCTCGACCACCTCACACGCTCCATGTTCATGATCGAGTTTTCGGCTCCAGCTGAAACTAACATGGATGCGAAAGAGGTGGAAAAACGGACGAAGTATCAAAACCTGCTTTTCGAACTTTGACAGATGTACCCCGGACACTCTGTGAAACTGGTGGTCCTCATCATATGTGTGCTCGGTGGAGTTAAGGGCTCGCTGATAAATAACATCAAGTGCATTCCGTCCTGCGTGGCACAGGCGGAATCACTAGTTGCAGGCATGCAGAAGGCCGTCATCCTGGGGTCACTCCGTCTACTGCCGACGCATGACCCGACAGCAGTGTAGCCACTCATCCGATGGGCGTCGGACGTGGCTGCGATTACTGCCCAACACCTCTCGAGTCTTCGGCCATTATGACGGCAATGAAACCCGATGCTTGCCGGGGACTCGGAGGGTCATGTTACAACTGTAACAATTAATAATGATTTATAAAATATAAAAGGCATAATGCAACCGTCAACGAAAGCTTTTTGATGGCATAAAAAGTTGTTTTGCTGCACAAGAGATAAGCTATTGAAAGAGAAAGGAAAAGAAGCCTAAAATAATCACAGTAGCGAAATTAGATCTGTAAATATGTTCTCACCTAGCGTCAACATTTTCATGCGTACTCACAACACTTATAAATATTTATTTTAATATATATTTCTACCATTGATTACTCCATTTGTTCAACACCTAGCTACAGGAAAATGGTGTGACTTTAAGCCTCAACTCTATCCTTTTCAATCAACACGGCTTAATTATCATTGTTCGTCTGATTCATCCATGTAAAGGACCCTGGCATGTATTGAATGACATGGCTCATGGATTAAGATTTTGGAAGGGGGTTGGTACCTCACCTTCTTACAGCGAATATTTTCGTGAGAATGCGGGGCTCAGAAAATAGGAGGGACGTGCCGATGGAAATAATGCAGTATTCGTACTGATACTATCGTATTTGTGATATTGACCGTTTTGTTACTAAATTTTGAACTTCAGCTAAGAGCGAGTATAAACTGTGAACCAATGATATCATATAGAAAAATATGAAGAACATTAAGCAGGCTGATACCTCGATTGTGCCCACCTTCCATTCAGGAATCCTATGAGTGCAGCCTTTTTTTACCCTTTTCCATTGGTTCACAGTTCATTACGGGGACAGGCCCTGAACAGTAAATATTCGAAGAGAAGATAAAAGTGTGTTCCGCTATCGCAATATTTTGTTCACGTCAGGGAGATGAAGAATGAACTCGATATTCTCAGACATAACTTTGTGAAAATCCATATTGACAGAATCAATACAAACTTTGTAAATTTCACAATGAATTTTATTTTATACGACCGGTTTCATTGCATTGGTGAAGATGTCACCTATGCGATGAAACCGGTCATATTAAATAAAAATCATTGCTAAATTTACAAAGTTTGTATTGATTCTGTCGAGCTGAAGAATACCTTATGAATCGACGAATCCAAAATAAAGATCACTTAGCTTAATAACATCGAGATCTCATTAAGCTTGCTTTTTCCACAATTCTCTTCTAGTCCCAAGTCTACGTCTCAAGGCAACAATATGAATACATTTTCGAGGAAAGAACCTCATATCTTGACTATTTATACTAAGTTTAGTTGATATCCATGATTGACTGAGTTTTGTCTCCGTGCTCCTAATAATTTCAAACACCTCATACCTACGGCTATTGTTTAAGGCCCCATATCGTATAAGACTTTGTATCCCTTTTGCTTCACCACCATTACTGCATTTCTAAATTCCCTTTAAGCCAGATTTTATCATGCACCATGTGCGATTAATTGAAAAAAATCGTAAAAGCAATTCCTATGATGTGTATTGTGGATTTTTTCAAACTTAATTCTGGAAACAGTACATGATTGAAGGAAAAAAACTGAACAAAAGTAGGGTAAACTGACTAGAATTAACTATGGCATCTTGGATATGATATGGACTAGTTTTTTATGATTATTTTAATTTACACGCGTATTCACGTTCACTCAGCCATAATGCGTGGAAACGAAATGCCCATATCTTTGGTTTACATCCCCGCAGCTCTTTTTTTTATTAGCTTCCTGCTCGTATTAATAAGCATTATTAACTATTGATATATTGACCCCAAATATATAGAATTTACATTTTCTTGGTCTGGAAGTCCTTACGGTATCAAAATCCCTGTTACTTTCAAAACGTCATGATTAATTCTGCACTTTTTACAGGACATTAGTTCAATTTTCTTATATCATAAAATATTGGCTGCTTCCGGAATTAAGTTAGGAAAAAAACCACAAAATGCACTGTGGGAAGAGCTATCACGAATGTTCTCTCTCTAGATCTCACATGAGAAAATTCTGGCCTATGACGAATGAAAAATGCAGTAATGGCGGTGAAGCAAGAGGGGGACAAACTTGAAGCTGATACGGTCATTGATCTAAGGTGTCAGTCCGCTCTAGTCACACATATACGATATGATGCCATTAGTGAATGCATAATATACACTCATATTTGAAGTTCTGCATTGATAGCAGAAAAACGACCGAATTCACCAAAAGCATGGAATGAGTACGAATGGTGCATTTTTCAATCGCATCCCTCTCTTGAGCCTCGAATTATCACGAAAATATTTGCTAAAAGATGGTAAAATTCAAAGCTTTTCATTTTAAAATGAAACAGTTGTCAGCATATAAATATATCGCCCCTAGAATATGTTTTGCTAGAATACTTTTCGAGGACAATTGTGTGCTAAAATTTGAACCTGACATTATCGGTTACTACAGAGCATAATAGAGTGATCCAGTTTCAAATCCCATCTAGGCGACTGTTTTTTTCGTAATGAATTGTGCACATTCTTGTAGCTCATTGTGTATTGTAATTCCACCTACTCCAGGTTTATCTAAGCACCTTATGAGATCAAAGGAAAACTTGTAAAAGCACTTCCTAAGATGCTTTTCATGGTTTACTTTTATAACATACTTTCGGAAACAGTAACTAGGGGTGTGATTAGAAAATTTAAAAAATTGGGCCCAAGTCCAAAACAAATGAAATGGCTTTAAACATATCACACATTACAAGTATAATATTGATTGCCATATCACAAGGACTTCCAGATAACGAAATTGCGTCAAACATTTGATAAAATTTTATGCTAGATTGTATGTATTGCCTTTGACAGGAGCCCCGGCACTTATACCTTCTTGGTCCATTGTGCCAACCCCTTACCTGTCTGCCTGTGGACAAGACAAGACTGTGGGGACAAGAGCGCCACGGTGAAGGTATGTATGGTCACCAATCCAACCTCTGTATGGGCCCAACATTGCTTAACTTCGGTGATCTTACGGGAACCGGTGTGTCAATGTGGCTGGGCCCTTGCCCCAATTTTATGCTAATGAATATGCATATAAATTAAAATATTCGTAAGAAACGAAAGGAACTCTGGGGATTGAGACCTAAGATAGGCTTTTGTTTTCCGTGGCTGCTT
This sequence comes from Pyrrhosoma nymphula, assembly GCA_963573305.1. Classification (NCBI taxonomy): domain Eukaryota; kingdom Metazoa; phylum Arthropoda; class Insecta; order Odonata; family Coenagrionidae; genus Pyrrhosoma; species Pyrrhosoma nymphula. Next base: position 74,775,711 of record OY754332.1, on the reverse strand, counting down.
GCATCTGTCGTGTGCGAGGGATCTTGGCGTGTCTGAACTTTGCAGATCTCTCTTTCCTTCTTACTCCCACATCACAAGAAAAGAAACCCTACCCCTCTCCTCGGAAATAATCCCTTTCGCAGGTCAAAATTTTCCTTCCATGGGTCTTTCTACTCGCCCAACTACGGAGAGGAAGGGTTCTCGTTCCGCTTGGAGAGGTTATTGCTCCCCCGCTCAGGGGGACGTGGTTTGGCCACGTTGTTACATCGTCATCAACTCGGGACTTAGAAATTTTTCGGCACTGAAGTTGTAGGATTTTTTTAAACAGAACTGTACATCAAGTTGGAACTGCTGCTTGAACTGGCTATGAGGAATCTTGGGCCATAAAAAGTTAACAACAGTTGTTCTTCAGTCACTCGCCATTATGTCCTTTTGGTCACCACATTCTTGGTGTAAGCTCCTGGAAGCCAACTTCTTTCACTATTTTTTCCTTTTGTTTTCAATCACTAGCAGAATTTTGAATAACCATAACATTGCCATAAAGAAGGCATAGACACAACAAATTAAATAAACCATATAGGTGTATTCAGCCTGCCTTTAATTGTTAGCTAAATAAATAACCTTCCAACTTCTCATGTACTAATTCACTCACACCTAATTTGCAGATTTCATTAACTTCACATCTTCAAGGACATCATATTTGTCTTTAACTACCTATGACCAAATAAATGCATACTACATACTTGCCAATGACACACATAAATGATGAAAAACTGGGATTAAACTCTGCATCTTACGTAAGATATAGGAAAAGTATCCACATCATTAAAATTAATACCAAATTCCATGGGGATATAGCTTAGTATAAAATCTTCTAAGTATGCCATTTGATTGATTTTAAAAGATTTTTCATAGCATGAAACTACTCTAATAGTTAGTAAGTCAAAACTGCATTTAAAAATTTAAAATTGTTATCGGAACCTGTTATGACAAAATACAGCAACATTATAAGCAAGGTATAATGGAAAGCAGGTTAAGGTCCTATTTTGCATCATCAAGAGTGATATAGTTGTGCAAGTCTAAGATGCTGTTACACAGTAATCCCCATTTTCTGCCCTTCAAATAAAATTAAGATTTTTTAATTATGCAACATTGCTTTAAAAAGACAATATCAGCAAAATTTTAATGTACATAACAAATGTATAATTTTAAATACATGACAGTAGGCTGGGGAATAAGATGTAGTTAATGATTATAAAATTTTCTCAGGCATTTGCAGTAACGTTTTGAAAGCACTAATTTTTTGGGATTGTGATGCATTGATTTTTACATTTATAGGATAGCTTTGGTTACATTGCAACTTCTATTATCACTTCTGACATCAAGACAGAAGCTGAAATGTACTTGAAATGTAATCCACTCAAATTAAAATCAACGCAGAACAATAAAGAAAAAAGTTCTTTCAACTATAACATTCTTTAAGTAAATAATTAGAAAAGGCTGATCGCAAGCATTTAAGAAAAACTCATGCGACAGATGACCATTTTTTTATATTATGAGGATGATTTTGGATGGTATGATACATATTATCATGATATTTAGTTTGAGGGGCAGATTATTTTTTATATTGTTTGCTAATTTTTATTATGTTCATTTTGCCATTAAGCCACACATGTGGCAGTTGATTCTGCACCCCCAACATAGTGGATGCACTTTTAAGGTTAAAATTCAACCAAGACGTATAACACTGAAAGCTAACTTTATATTTTGACACAATTATCTCCTCAATCAAAATATTTATTGCCATGAAATTAGGGAAAGGAATGCTAAAGATATTTAATTCAGTTTTAAAGAAATTTGAAATTATCTCCGCCAACGGTTAAAGGTAATCAAAGAACTGACTCCATTAATCAAAAATGCAAAAGTGGGATTCTATTTTTGAAACGTCCTTCAAAAGGAAACTAATACCTTTTCACCAAAAACAGTAAACTAGCAATCTGAAAAAAACACTACCTAGCTGCAAGTGTTTCAGTACAGAACCAAAGAAAATTTCTGCAGAGTAACTGCGAGCATCAAATTATGCTTGGCAGAGTTTCATTCCAAGCTTTCATTTCAGGCTTAAACGAAAAAGTTTCAAGCACACTAGACTTCTACTCTAAATCCAAAGCCTGTACATTCCTTTTGATTAAATCGCTTTTGTGATGAAAATCCCATGTTAGCATCTCAATTAAAGTCACTGAACAGGGAACTTGGGTCATTCAAACCTCAGAGTAAACCTAAACTATAGGATCAAGATCAACAGGGCTTCACGACACAGGCAGTGTGTTACATCAGAAGACTAGCCTAGCAAGATTGGGAATAATGCATTGAAGTCAATGAAAATGGGAGAAAAAAGCCATCAAGACCCGAGGACTATGTATGATATTTTAAGAGACTGATATCAAAAATTCCCCATTTAACAGTGGACCAACCGTGTTATGCAGGATGAATTCATCTTGTTGGGCCACACACTCCTGTGGTAAGAGCACACTTCAGCGGCATTTCAAGGAAGTGTCATGCCATGGTGTGCCATCCAACTCAGATCTCAGGTTTCAGAGACCGAGAAGTCCACCCCTGTACAAGAAATGAAAGTTCTGAATGACTTTCCATGGTATGCACCAACCTCGATTCAATCATATGGCAAAAAGAGCACTGTTATCGAAAGAGATTTAAAGAATGGCTTTCAAGAGTCATTCGGCAAATGCAACTTCCACTAAGAATATTCACATTTTAGTCCACCTAGTTGAAGTTATTTATATTTTCACATCAACACTTATTAGCAGTAGATTTGGGTTTCCATTCCATAGCGAATCTCTCAGAGCTGACAAAAAGCAAAGGTAACAAATCTTCCAGACTTTTCATCCTTGCAATATGCTAAAAAAGTTTTACCCCTCTCACACTCTCAGATATAGCTTACACTCAACCCCAGAATGGCTGGCTGTTGACATGTTTCTTTCTCATTAAAGTTACCACTATTTCACAATTATAATTTTCTAAGTGATACATTCCATAACTCTGGACACATAATTTATTGGCCACACACCGATGTTGAATCATTCCTACCTCACTCCCCTCTCCACCCATTAACGTTTGCTGCAAATCATACCCCATCATGCTTCTCTCGTACACCAACTCCCTAGCTTCCTGTTTTTCAACATGCAAAACCTCAGAAGTCAGTTGATTAAATGCATTTTCGAATCAGAGGTAGTTTGGTTTTAGTGGACAGGTAGGCTGAAGAGTGAGATCAATATCAAGAGTACGCTCTTTTGGCAATAAGATAATGATTCAGGCTGAAGCAGATATTATAAGGATAATAAAAAAAAATGTTGCTGTTGTTATTTTAAGGAAAATAAATGTTTCCAAGAAGCATATTACAACTGTTCATCTGAAATACATTAACAGCAGGTAGAGTAGTTCCTCTATGGTTGAAGGGCTAAGAATCCTTTCCTCTGTTCTCTAATAAAAGACCTGAACTGCAAGCAATCATTTGGTACTGCATCATTCTATTCACCAATTATATTTTCTAGCATCCAACGTGGCTACTTGGACTATCTGCACCTCTCCTCCTTAAAATGAAAACAAGTACTGGTGCATACTGGTAAAATCTCATGCTTTATGATAATATCAACCCTAGCCTTAAATAGTATTCTGGGAATACATGAGAATACAAAGGCAGTAAGAAGTAAGAAAAGACTCCCCATGGTATACAGTATATTAGAATACAGCTAGGCAACACATGATCATTGAGCAGTAGGCCTATTTGGAAGAGAGAACTCAGGGAAGAACACCACACTTAGGCTCAAAAGATCTGATCATTCAGGAAAACTTCTCTCACATATGCTTTAGATATGAAGTATAGATTGGGAAATGATTAAGTTCAAATTGGACATAAACAATTGATCATTAATTCAGCCCAGATGGGAATTTTTCAAATTTATGTGACCAACAAGGGTACATGAAATGACTCATGATAGAGTAATGTACAGGCAATGAGTAAGAGGAGGAAGAAGCATCTTGAATAGGGCCAAGAACCCATCTAGACTAAGTCAATTTAAGTAATAAGGAGTAAGATCTTCTACACATGTTCTCTTTTTAATGACTGATTACATGGCCTGTAGTTGTACATGAAAGCTACAAAAAACAACCTTCAAGATTAAGTAGAGTCCTAAGGTAACAGTAAGCCAGTGCAACACAGAAACTCAAGGAAAGTGAATTCAATTCTTTCAGGTGTAATCTTGTGGAAGTCCATAATGAATAATGACAATAACTACTAAACTTCAATTCACAGAGTTTTTACTCGTACTACTAGTTTCAACGCCATGGCGTAAGAGTACCTGATGATGATGCCGTAGCGTTGAAGCTAGTAATATCAGTAAAAACTCGGTGGATTGAAACAGTTGCTATTGTCATTATTCATCAAGGAAAGTGCTGATTTGGAGAAATGATGATTATAATAAAAAATCATGCCATCATTATAATTTTCAATTCCCATATATAATGTGCAGATTTAAACACACTAATAATGTGAATTCAGGAGCTTAATTTTAATTTGTTCAACCACTCTGCAAACTAAAATCTGGAGCTTTCAAAAATATTCTCTCTCGCTAAAAATACTATGTCCCTGTGGCATTGTTTCACAGGTTACCTACTCCAATTGTACAAGGATCGACTACTTTTACTCAACACCTGCCGAAGTGTTGGTGGTCCACAACACTGAAGACAATATTCCACATGAGAAAATAAAATTAATAGAAATCCCATCCTTATGAAGGCTTCCACAGAGTATTTCATTTGAAACATATTATTATATTATAAGGCATTGTACCAAGAATGTCCATATTTTTGGGACAACAGTTTTGCCAGCGTTGCAGTCAGAGTCTTCAGGTCAATTAAGAATTAAGAATGTGGTATATTTTAACCTCAAGAATGCTCCAGTACATAGCAACCATTAGAGTCAGGTGCGCGGTGATTGATTGATATCCCATTGTTGTTGAAAAGATGTTTCCAAACCTTTTAAAGCTTGCAATAGTCTTCCCTATTGGAATTATTAAGATTTTTGTCAATCTCAATGGCTCCTCTTATCATACAGGGAGAGTAATGATTTTCTCTGTTGATTAATTTTGCCTCATCAAAGTTTATGTTGTGCCCAAACAGATGTGTTCTGCCACAGCAGAAAGGTATATGTTATCTATTTGTAGCTCTTTGATGTTCTTTCAAAGGTCTTTTCAACAACAATGGGATGAAATAATGTTGGATAGTTTCCGGTGTTCCACCGCGTTGTTTGTTTTCAAATGACGACAGTTTGTCCTTGTTCCTGAGGACATCTTCAGGTCAAAATGGAACACCAGAAACAACGGGGTGGAACACCGGAAACCATCCAACATTATTTCATTAACTAGATTAGATATTTCTCCAATGGCCGTAAAATATATGCACCACTCAAACTTTACGAATTAAGATACAAAAAAATCCTCTCAACAAATTGGTCACTCAATTTAAGAATGTCCTTAATGATTGTCATAACCTTATCGATAAAAAAACCAAATTCAAAATTTCTGTGTCCAACTGAGACAGAAATTACTGTGTGTTACTGAGAATGTATTGTCTCCCAAAAGTTCATAAAGATGGTTGCCCTATGCGACCAATAGTTTCTGGGATAGATTCTCCAACTTATCTCTTGTCAAAATGGCTTGTTGACCAATTCTCAGAATTAAATTTTCAAAGCCCCCATTCACTTAAGAACAACTCAGATTACGTAAACTAAGTCAAAGACTATATGTTTTCTGAGGGAGAAATTATGGTATCATCTGATGTTACAAATCTATTCCCAAGCGTGCCAATAGATATAGCCATAAATTCATTAAAGGATTGGTTGATCTCCTTGAATTTAGATGATTACAAAATAGACGAATACATTAGACTCACTAATTTAGTCATGAACCAAAATTTCTTTGTTTTCCAAGGTATTTATTATAATCAAGAGTTCGGCACAGCTATGGGTAACTCCCTATCCCCTCTTCTAGCTAATATGTTTATGACTCATTTTGAGAATACCTTCAAAAGTACGTTCAACTATTTCCCAAAAGTTTATTTAAGATATGTTGATGACATTTTTGCTATCTTTGATACTAAAAAGTATGATTTAAAACAATTCGTGTGTGATCTAAATAGTTTATTTCCATCCATTAAATTCACGTACGAAACAGAAAACAACAACCAACTCCCTTTTCTAGATCTCTTGTTGACCAGAAACAGTAAAAAACTCGAATTTGACATTTACCGTAAACCCACACATACCAATAATTACATTCATTCTGATTCTTTCGTTCACAACAGCACTAAGCTCGCTTCTTTTCATGCTCTTGTCAATCACTTGCTTAACATCCCACTAGGAAAGACTAATTACTTTAAAGAACTTAATAACATAAAGGGCATTGCAAGATTAAATGGCTATAAAGATTCTGTAATCGACAACATTGTTAAAAAACATAAGTTTAAGAGACTAATACAAAATTCCACTACACTAAGAAAAGATGAAACTACTCGCTACATTAAACTGCCTTACCACCCGAAAGTCACCAAAGGTTTGGAAAAGATATTTAACACAGTGAACACCAAAATATCTTTCAGTAGTAATTACAAACTAAAAAACATATTAGGGAACACCAAAGACAAAATAGATAATATCAATAAGTCCGGAATATATAAAATATCTTGCTCCTCATGCGACCTGGCATACGTAGGGCAAACTCGTAGAAACATTAAAACCAGATTTAAAGAACACATGGCCCATTACAGATTCAACCGACTGGAAAAATTGGCGCAACATTTAATTGACACAGAACACGAAACATCAGAACAAAACCTTCAACTCATCAAACAAACAGATCATTTACTTGACGCCTATGAAAGCTTAAATATATACAAACTTAGAAGAAACCTTGTCAACAGCGACAAAGGCCCGATTTCTTTCTCTCCATTATTTTCTATTATAGAGTAAGAAGTTCTCCATTTTCACAGTTTTTGCAATTTTCTAGGTACTCTCTGACCACAACTGTCATTTAGTTTTAAATTTATAAAAAAAAAAAAAAAATTTCATCAGTTGCAATCCCCACGCTTCACTTCAACGGCCAGTTTGTTTTGTTTCCCCTCCCCCCACCTCTCTTGACTCACTACAACGGTCATTAGCTTCCATCCCCCCTTCCAACCAACGGTCAATAGGACTCCCACCCCCTTCCCTACTTCAACGGTTACGTTCCTTCACTTCCGCATCTATTGGCCATTGGCTCCCTTTCTCCCACCCCTCCTCGCCTCCCCCACTCTCGACTTCACCCACATTCCCACTGCTCACCAATGACCTTTTAGCTGTTACCAATTTACCAAATTTTGATTTAAGGATTTCCAATGATGCCTTCAATTTTTACCACTGCACTAACCTCTAGTTTATTGACAGAATTTAAAGGCTTAATGAGTGAAAATTGTTTTAAAAAGTTAACTTAAGAGTCATTTCAGTGTTACATGCTGGTTTTGCAGTACACTAAACTAGATGTTTTTTAAAATCGGAACTTAACTTATCATAAGAATAAACTATAGCAGTCATGTTAAACCAGGGGATTTTTTATACAATGCAAATACATTCACAATTAGCTTATCCTGTAATAGCAAAAATCGTGTTAAACAAATTTGTGTTAAGCGAGGGATAACTGTACTGACCTACACGATGGCCTTGCTATGCATTACTTAACCTCTAACCCACTCAAATCTGTCTTGATTAGATACATCAATGGCATTTTCCTTCTTTGGTCCCATGATGTTGACTCCTTAAATTCCATCATTTCCTTCCTCCATGAATTCTCCTTTTGTCTCCTTCACTTCCCACATTTCTCTCTCTCTGGTAACCTTCGTAGATGTAAACACTGCTCTATCCAACCACCCATTAAACCCACTAATAAACAGCAATACTTTCATGACAATAGCTGCCATCCCTCCCACACCAAAAGATCCCTCCCCTTTTCTTTCTCGATATGAGGCCACCACATCCGCAATCACTTGGATTCCCAGGGAGAATTCCTCTCCAACCTGTAACTATCCCTTTTCCAAATAGGTTATCCAGAGACCCACTTCAGCAAAATATCCTAAACAAAATTCCCCAAAACCACCTCCCTGAAAAATAACTAACATTTCACCACCTACTACCCAGGCACTTAAGCCTTCAAATGAATCTTCAATAGCTCTTTCCCATGCCTTTACAACAACCTAACCACTACCAACACCATCTCTAAATGCTTCTCCCTTGTGCCTAATCCTTATCACTCAACCTCTTCCCCAAAAACTCATATCCTTTTCCTTCTTTTTGTCCCTTCTCCCTCTTACACCACTAATAATATAGTCTATTACCTCCAATGCAACCTCTGCTCCCTATGTCACTTTATTTGTAATACAATCATTTGAATGATATTAACAGGATTATAAAACTCTAGCCCTATCTGCATTTGCATTTCTCACTGTGTCTTCTCCTGTCTTGCAATAGATCAGCCAATACTATTTAGTACACTTCAGGTACTTCTGTAACCTCTTAGATAGCAACCAATGTCCCATATACAAACTGGTGATAACAAACTCAGTATACTAATGGAATTTACATACTAAGAAATTGTAGAAACAAAAAAATACATCAAAGATACCAGGAACAACTTATAGGGATAAGTGTGAGAAGCATCTTCTGTTGGTGCCAACAAACTATATTTCACATCCAATGGTATCTCAACCAGTTTAGTATTCCAAGCACACAATTTCTTAATTATTCCTTCCATTTAGTTCTGGCCAATGCTGATAATCTTCTCCTTGTTTCACACGACACTTATTCCAAGGAATTTTAATTTCTCCCAAGTCCTTTAACTGAAACCTAGGACTCACTTCAGTCATCACTCCATGGTATAGATTCAGCATCATTTGTGAAGAGAAAAAACTCAACACACAATGAATGATGCGAAGAGCATCTCTTCCCTAATGAATGAAAATGTTTGGTTCACTATCAGAGTTCATGCTGCCAATGTCACAAATAATTGAGCTCACCATGAAATACTTAAGTCAAGATGCATACCTAAAATCACAGATGGCTTTTAACAAGTGACATACCTGGCCTGATGCTATTCTACACGTTCTGGATGCTCTAACAGCTCAACATTTTCATAATCATTGAGAGAGATGGTTGTGAAAATTTTACTAATTAAAATCCTTTCCCTCTGCAATGGCAAGGAGTAGGCAAACAGTAGCATATTAGAACACCTAGCTCTGATAGAAGGCTTTCAGAATAAGTCTACCCACAGCTGTCAGTACAAGCTTGAAAGTAAGGAGGAACAATATTAATGCATGTATAGTGTTTGCTACTGTATGGCAAAAAAAGCTTGGATGATAACAGGAGCAGAAGAGAGATTGGAAGCAAAGCAAATTTGGTAAATATCACTGAAGAATTATGAAAATGAAATGAACAGAGAGAATCACAGATGAAGAAGACCTACTAGGAACCAACTCCAATGCAAATGAAACCTCTATAAACTCTACTCCAATGAAACAAAAAAATAGAAGAGAGAAATTTCTTGGGCACATTCTCAGATATCCTCCAGCCACAAAGCAGTAGTCCTAAGAATAATGAATGGTAAACGTTACCGAGCAGGATCAGGGAAGGAATGCATCCAGAAAATTTTGAGGGATGTCAAAATAAGGCATTATGGTGGAATTAAGTGGTCATAATAAAAGTGAATACGGTGGAGAGCAGCAGCAAACCAGTCTTAGGATTGATGACTGTTGATGACGATGCCACATTCTGTTGAATTATTGCCACAGAGAGGCCTCATTTTACATCGCCTCCTTTTCAACAAGCAAATGGAATTCAATGAATTTGTTCATAAATGAATTCTTTGATTTCAAAACATACATAAAGGTCATGTAGGTAAGACTGTAGACAGGAAGATATACCTTCCACCACCCAAGGATTCCAATGGCATTGGCCCACATGTGTCTATACCAACTTCAATTCTGACTTGCTCAGGCATCTCCATTCTTCAATGAACGTAGGTGGCTCCACTTTCATGCAGTACTTACAGTACAGCAGTCATTCTGGTGTGATAAGTCTCCTTTCCCATAGCAATCAATTCCTAATATAATAGTTCAGTAGACAATCCAGATTTTCCTTACCAAGGAGACAGACATCTGAGCCATAAAGCACTGGAAGATAACTGAGTAGTCAACATATTTCATCCCCTTTGCTAGCAAAGATTACTATTTCCCCTCCAACTTGGACTGTCTAACAGCAGTAAATTCTACAACCTGTAACAGAGAATTCTACAACGTTTCCAGAATTGTGGGGAGAGTACATATTAAAGTAGCAGATGAAGTCAAATACCTGGGAGAGACACTAAATTCAAACCTATAGTGGGGTGAACACCTTTGGAAAATAGTGGCACTGAATTAAAAAGATAGGGATTCATCAAGGGAATAGCAGGAAATACCTCAGACAAAAGAGAGATGTTATCCACATCGAATCAAAGGATCTCAGTACAGAAAGATTTAACACGTGAAATAAACAAAATGATAAGGAAAGCCACATGCATCAATAAAACCTCCTACAAATAAATGGAGAGAGTTACACAGTTGATGGAAGAACAAGGTTGGGAGTCTGTAGAGACTTATGGCCTACATGTAAGGCTTAGATTAAGTTTACGCCCTGCAATACATCTATGGAACTGATAACGAGATCCACAGTCAAACACAGGTACAACTAAACCTTCTTCCCATGCATCATTAATGACTACAACATAAACAGCATGACACTGCGACACTCCCTCCAACACACTTTCCCTCTCCCTGCTAGCATCTCACTTTTTGTCCTTTCTCTCTTCCCAACTCCTTTTCTCAGTCCCACTCTTCTTCATGATTGATGTCCTAATACTACCTGCTACACATCTTTGCAGTAGCTCACATGGTATCACTTAGATGTAGGTGCATTAGTAACTTATATCACTACCAGAAATTCGATTTTTGCAAGCTCTGTTAAATAGGAATAGCGATAGTTTTCAGTAATACATTACCACCTTGATGAATATGTACAACAACATTACCACCATCAGCACTAGTCCTGGTAGAGTCATTTGCAATAGCCATTACACTACTGGCAACATAAGGTTATAATTTCACATTCACTCTTTCCGCAATGACAAACAGGGCGAATCCCCAGAGACGATGCATTAGATACAAAAATAAAAACTGCTCAGGAAATTCTGTAAATAAAACATTTTAACTGCTCTGTTTCCTAGGAGTACATATCTTCCTTGGATTTAAGGGCTCTTTATAGGCTTTGAGCTGCCAGGAAGCAAAAGATTCACTTCCTTATAATTAACTCACCTTGGAGTAAATTTATTCTGAGAGGGCTTCTTGTTGCCACACTTATTTTTCTTCTGCTTCATTGAGGGAAAGCTCGGTCATTTGTACAGCTAGCTAGGACTAATGCCTCAGACCCAACTGGTGCATTTTTCTAGAAACGTTCAGCTTATTTCAATTTAACAAAAAATTATGACCTAATACCAGTTTTTTTCTAATTCCAATTGTATACCATTAATTTACTGTCTGATCTTCAATTATGCATGACCAATCTGGTACTGATGTTGCTTTGAACTAGAGTAAGCATCAATTTAAAGAGTTTATACATATTATTTTTTCCTTGCATGAACCCAATAATAATTATGCACACTACAAAATATTTTTATAGCAATGCATTAAATTCACCCGAACCTCTTCATCCAACAAACAACCCATTCTCAAATACTAATTTCAATTGTAAGTAGGAAATCACCAAAATGTAGATGCTACAAAAGCTACCCGATTGACATAATGCTCTTGAGGAAAACCAAACAAGCCACTGAAAGCCACATCCCATAGCCAGCAAATGTATCCAAATCTTTCCCTTCATTCCAAGCCTTAAGGCTAAATGAGCCAACTTACAAAACATTCACCTCAGAACATCTTGTTCCAAGTCAAATCAAAGGCTAAGATGAGCATAATACATTTCCTAATTAAGATGTATACAAGTGTATCTGCCAAACAGTGAGGAGTAACGGTATACATACAGACATTAGTCAGATGAGTTGGTTGAGAATCAATTGGTTGATCATTCACAACCAGGTTGAAAGATCATCAATAGTTGGACAGGAATTGTGATCCCCAAGTATAGATTTGTGAAATGTTTGTTTGAGGATTGATATCACAATGTTTTATGACACAGATAATAAACAAAATGGCCAAAGCTGGAAAAGTGGACACAAGGTGAGAAGGAAATTATCATTTGGGAGTATAAATTCTATTTCAAATCACATAACAAACATGCATGTGCTTGAAAGCATTTCAAATACTGCCATCACCACCCAAATTCAAAGCCAAAAATCCTTCACACCTGAGTACTTCCCCACTCTTACCTTTTCTTCCTCCTTCACCCGGCCAAGTTCTATGATTAGGAGTGGAGTATGTACTTAAGAGTGGAATGGATTGCATATTGACTACTAAACCATAGGCCTGCACAGTTCCCCAAATTCAACAAAGTAGACTTATAATCATAGATCCGAGTACTTCCCTGTAACATTGCATGCTATCTACCATGGCTTGTTAAATTATAACCTCTAAAAGCACTCATGTACCGAGGAAAGATATATCCAAGTGACCAACCTTGGGAGCAGACCAAATTTAGTCAAAATGCTGACAAAAAGTGTGGAGCATGGAGAATGAAAAAGGAAAATTTGCTCATTTACACTGACCCTCTTGGTTCCTGGTTCGTTGAATGGGGACAGAGTGATTGTTTTGCTTGTGATTGAGCCAAAGGTCAAAAGGGAGGGAGATCAGACTGTCTCTGGGAAGTGAAGATAACTCCACAGTTGTCGATATTTTGAAGTATAACTTATAAACCATCCTCAGGGCTTCTGAGTGAAGCTCTCAGATATTATGTGCGAGTATATGCGGTCCTTCATAAGTGTAAAATAGAGGTTTTACCATAATTCCAGCAAAAAATAAATATGTATATGCTCTTTGCTAAGAAATAAACATTACTGTCACGTTTAAGTTATTGCTTTTTTATTAATGGCTAAAATATCTTTGGGAATGCAATATTAATACGTATTTTTAATTATGCATTAGAGATACAATTTAGCAGGATTAAGGAACCAGTTTTGGTTTAGTTTATTCAGATTTAAAATTATTCTCCATTTATATTTACACTTATTCTCTTCAATTTTTAAACTTGAAATACATACTTTACTCAAACATCTATAAACCTTTCCCCTCTCCCGTTGTCTGCTATCTTCCACGCCACACAGCCTTCAACCCCAACAGCAAACAAGAGCATTTCTTCACCCCCCTTCTCTGCTGACTCCCTCCAAGGCATTTATTCTACATTCCAGCATGTACCTCAGGGATATGATCCGATATGAAAAGGCGCTTCAAAGTTCGCATGCACTAAAACGTTCGTAACCGGAAAGGTACGAAATGAGAAGTCTGAAACCGTATTCGGTCCAAAAAGACACGGGCACGAAATGGCAGACGATCCGAAAAGGCACTATTATCGGCATTTAATTGTGTGTCTGGTTTCGGACTTTACTCATTGAAGCCGAGAAACTGGATTCAGTACAGTTAGGTGCATGGGATTATCTCAATTGTGGGTGGCGCTTTGAGGGGCGGTTTGGTGGGGCCGGGGAAACCCAGAAGGGTGGACAATGGTCGCAAGTGTGGAGGGTGGGCAAGAAAGGGAATTATTGGCGTTCATTTTCTTGAACCCCGAATGATCCACCCTATCCATGCTCTTGTACCCTTTGGATTCTTTTCTCCCGTAAAAATACCATGCAAATGACCAAGGTCGGGTTGACATCATCTGAACCAGCGAGGATGCTGGTACGAAAAAGGAATGTAAAAGGATCATTCAAAGGGCGTCGGTATACAAGCACACGTACCACTTAAAAATGGAGCGAGGAAAGGGATGGGGAGGCAATAGTTGAGACGAGCCGAAAGACATCGGGAACTTCAGGGAATGTGCATCGCGGAGGGCATCGTGAGAGAAACCAGGATGTTCATCTCAGAAAGAAATGCTAGCTCCCTACCTCTGACCATAAAACAAAAGTAAGGGGAAAGTGTGAGAGAAGAGGATTTTGACCGAGTTGGTGAGATAGTATGCATGAGGGAGGTAGATACAGAGCAATGGGAGTTAAGAAGGGAGGGGACAGTCACAGTTGGAAATATGCACATGGATGGAAACGCACCCACCGAAATAGGATTATGAGGGAACCTGAGAAGAGATCTCAAGTTGACCCTGATATGCACATGGATGGACACGCACCCACCGAAATAGGATTATGAGGGAACCTGAGAAGAGATCTCAAGTTGACCCTGATAACTGGGTTCAGAATCCTTGACAAGAAAAGAACAAAAGAGAAAAAGCGTAAAATTTTACCACAAAATTTTGCTGCATGTGTACTATTTTCTTAAAAATAATTGTAAATGCTTCATTCGTCACCTTCACAAAACCTATTAACAAAGTAAAATTCCCTCCTGGCTGAGTAAAAACGTTTTGACAAGAATATAGGGTGGCTACTGATATCTAATTCTTAAATTCCCTGACTTTTCCCCGACCTTTCCCTGATGGATTTACTAATTTCCCTGACCGATTACCAAAAGGTCACCTATTATTGGAATATTTTATTTCTGTCAAAATAAATTTTTGTCAAAACTCAGAAAATGTTAAAAGCTGAAATCAATACATTAAAAGCAACAATACTGCTTTTTACATTTTAATAAAAAAATATATTAAACCTTCAAAAGTTAAACTCTCATCTAAATTATAGTCGCGTCGTGGTAGTTCTGGGAAGTTGAGGATTACTGAAAAGGTATCGAAGGGAAAGTTAATGGCCAATTTACTGGCGGACTCTGGCACAGGTATCACTAAGGTGTGCGAAAAATACAAACCAAACCCAAGTTGTTGGACTGGATCAAAATTGGATGGCGCGAGTGAACTTCAGAAGCGAATAACAATTTGATTAACGTGGTTATAACCCCTTGACTGCAAGAGGGAACAAAAAAAATGTAAAAATATTTGGATAAACAAACAAAACATAAGCGCGCCACTGCGAGCAAAGACAGGAGGCAATTAACAACAGCAGAATCATATTCAGGAATATCATATTTGAGGTGGTTTGTGACCTGACTAAATTGCTTCTATAGGGAGCTAAGGGGGCCATTCAATAATTACGTCAAGCGTGAAAGTTGGGGAGGGGAGGAGGGCTCTTCTTACTGTCTCACGAATGGGGGTATGGGAATCGAAAACGATATTACGTAAGATTTTGTTTACACGTGAGATCGCACTTGTATTACTATTTTAATAATCATCGTCTCATATTTTTAGAACTGCAAGCATGTACATATTTACTATGAGCTAGTGTGCTCCAGCTATCTCTCGACCTGAGTCTCGGAAGTTAAAAAAAAAACGAGAGGTAAAATTTTCCAAACAACATAGCCTCAGATTACTTGTGATGAGCGTAATACATTTTGATCATGAATTTAAACCTACTAGTTAAATATCACAATAAGGATATGCAAAAGGGATACATTCTACGTCTGATTCACAACTAAATAACTAAGATTCACAACTAATGAGATTCATAACTGAATATTACACTAATTGATGGGGCTTATTCCATGCACATCAGCGATGGACATTAGTTTTAGTTGGTGAAATAAAGGGCAAGAAAGACTAGCCGATAAAGGCAGTGGTAGAAAAATAACGAGAATTTCCTCTCCTAATTTCTCCCTGACTGCGACGAGAATTCCCTGACATTTCCAGAAATTCAAAATTCCCTGACATTTCCAGGTTTTCCCTGTTTTCCCTGATGATCGGCACCCTGGAATAGAACTAAAGATAAAGCATAAAACAAGCAATGTCACCTTAAATAAGATCGAAGTTAGCCTATCAAAATTGCCAGAAGGATCACTCAGAGGTCACAGGGGTGACAAAAAGTGAATCGGGGCTACAAACGTATGGAATCATAGGATGACAAAGGTTCCAAAGTCGATGGTTAGGTCTTAAGATCCGTCTCATCATCCCTTGAACTTTAAGGGTCACTCAGGGGTCACAGGGGTGACAAAAGGTGAATCAGGGCTACAAACATATCGAATCATAGGTTTATAAAAGTCACATGGTGGATGGTAAGGTCTTCAGATATAACTTGTCATCCCTTGACCTTCAAGGGTCAATCAGGGGTCAAAGGTCTCAGGGATGACTGATAGAAAATTGGAACTACCAAATAATCGAATCATATGTTTCAAAGAGTGCCCAATACGATAGTAACCACCCTTCAGGAATTTGCTGACCTCCAGGGTCAGGGAATTGGGCAGGGGTCAAAGGCCACTAGGTGTAGCCAAGGAAATCAGGGCAACAGACGCGTTGATTTGTAGCTTCGAAAGATTGAGGAATTAGATGATGAAGTTCCCTGATACTGCTTGTCGTCTCCTGACCTCCAAGGGATACGCTGAGATAAATGGTCGCAGATGTTAGAAATGGTGAGATGGGGAAACAAACATGATGAATCTGAGACTTTTTAGGCCACTTAAGTCAATGTCCTCAGATACCACCTGTCATGCCTTGGCCTTTTTGGGTCATATGGGGTCGTTGATTTTGAGTTTACAAAGCAATGACAAACTTTAATTTTAATTTCAAGTAAATTCCTTTTATTCAATTAAAAATGCTTTATCATATGCTTCATTCAAATAAATTATTAAATATGCAAATTATCAAATTTTTTTATGAAAATGTCGAAGCAGTTCAATGAAAAATCAATTTTTCTTCACTTCACTCTACGTGCCCTCTATTCTGTGCCAGGCACAATTGAAATCGCTTGATTTAAGCGTGTATGAACATGTCTTCCAGCATATTTGGGGATATGAACTCTGCACATCTCGTAAATTCTTTCTTCAGGACTTCGTTGCTTGGAAATTTTTTCTTTGGAAACCAACTGCTTCAAGAATTTACAAAGAAAGAAATCACAAGGCGTGAGGTCAGGGCTTCTTGGCAGCCATGGGACCTACATCCCCATCGTAATAAGCCAGTCGCTAAAATCTATTGGAGTACATGAATGACTGCCTGGGACATATGGGCAGGTGCTCCATCCTACTGGAACCACACCTCCTCAGTGGTGCCGTAGTTCTCCCTCCCATGTCCTGGAACAGGTTTTCCTACAGCATAGCTAGGAAAGTTTCTTTTTTCTCGTTCTCCTAAAAATTACGGCCCAAAACGGGAGTATCCACCATAACCATGAAGATCATCACGCCACACTTGTCGAGGTACCGCTCACCCCGCACGTCGGGGTTGCATGCGGCCCAATACCTTGCGTGAGTGGAAGAAACAGCCCCATATAAAAAGAATTTGGCTTCATCGGAAACCATAAGCTGAAACAGACAAAAATATTTTTGTGTGAAATTCACAGTGAAAAAATCATTCGCCTGGACTGGGATTCGAACCCAGACCAGATTTCGCGCCGAGTGCTCTACCAGTTAAACTACCCAGGTGTTATCTCTCACTGTGAATTTGATTTTTTCACGGTGAATTTCACACAATTCTGTGACCACCAGCGGGTGACTCCGTTCAAGTTACTGCGTGGCCAATTCCGCAGTTCTTTGAAAAATATTTTTATATCAAAACTCGAATAAAGCAGAAAATATCGTCACGAAGCATCAAATAACATCAAGTAACTACCTAAATCATGAACATAGGATTTTCATTCAGTTTCTCAGCCATCCAGTTGCAGAAGTGGACGCATTCTCCATAGTCTCCCTCACGAAACTCCAATGCCATTTTGACTTTGTACGGCTTCAGTTTCAGCATCCTCAATATTCGTTGCAAGGTTGACCTGGGGATGTTCAATGAAAGCCGCCGCAGCGGATGGAGCACGATGAGATAACAAGACCAAAGCCAGTACTGCCTGCCTCTACTCCGGAGAGATTGATATTTCAGAAGGGTGTCTGGTATGGTCCCCCTTCTTGTGGTGTTCAACGTTGAAGCAGTTTTTCTCCCTAAACTTCTCAAATATACGCTGAATTTGCATTCTGTGAAGGTGAACTCGATACTATTCGATATGTTTGCTGCCCCATTTCACTTTTTGTCACCCCTGTGACACCTTGAAGGTCAAGGTATGACGAGAGGGATCCAAAGACCTTACCATCAACCTTGGCACCTTTTTAAACCAATATATCGACACGTTTGTAGCCCGTTGTTGTGTCTTTTATTGAATGAAACATATGATAAAGCATTTATAAAAAAAAAGGAATTAACTTGAAATTATAATTAAATTTTGTCATTGATTTTTAAATTGGAATTTAACGATCACCATATGACCCAAAGAGGTCAAGGTATGACAGGTGGTATCTGAGGACCTTACTATTGACATTTGGAGCCTTAAAAGTCTCAGATTCATCATGTTTGTTTCCCGGTCTTACCATTTCTAACATCTGTGACAATTGATCTCAGCGTATCCCTTGAAGGTCAGGAGACGACAAGCAGTATCAGAGAACTTCATCATCTAATTCTTCAACCTTTCAAAGCTACAAATCGATGCGTCTGCTGCCCCGATTTCCATGGCTACACCTAGTGGCTTTTACCCCTGCCCAACAGTTGGATGTCAGAAAATTCCTGGAGAGACTTTACTAACGTATTGGGCACTCTTTGAATCAAATGATTCGACACTTTAGTAGCCCCGATTCGCTATTCATCACCCCTGTGACCTTTGACCCCTGAGTAACTCTAGAAGGTCAAAGGAAGACAAGAGGGATCTGTAAACCAAACCATCAGTCTTGATACCTTTTTTAATTTATGTTCAATAAGTTTAGTCCTGATTCACTTTTTGTCACCCCTGTGACCTTTGGCCCCTGAGTAACCCTTGAAGGTCAAGGGATGACAAAATATATATGAAGACCTTACCATCGACCATGTGACTTTTATAAACCTATGATTCGATATGATTGTAGCCCCGATTCACCTTTTGTCACCCCTGTGACCTCTGAGTGACCCTTGAAGGTCAGGGGATGACAAGAGGTCTGAAGACCTTACCATCGATCTTGGCACATTTTTAAACCTATGATTCCACAGGTTTTTAGCGCCGATTCGCTTTTCGTCACCCCTATGACTGTGCCCTTTCAGGGGTCGCGGTTGCAATTTCGAACTCGAAAGTTCTTCCCAAGTTTTTTGTGCCCAAAAACCTAAAAATTGAAAGTTTCGCAATGAAATTCGTTTTTTTTGTATTTCGAAAAATTTAACATTGAAATCCTAAAAGGCAAAATTTGGATTTTTGGTTGGACCCTATTTATGGGGTCAAAAGTTCATATTTATAAAATTTCGCTTGCACTCAACAAAACTTACGACCTTTTTCTACCTAGGTTCCAAATTTCATTCATGTGGCATGAAAGAAAGTGTCTGAAATTATAGGTTAAAAAATGACACATGATCAATGGGACACTGTTTTGTTAGAATGACTAAAACCTTGTGATCATTTGGATCAGCTACAATTGCGAGAGGTACAGATGGGTACACCATCTAGTGGCAAGGATATGGAACTAAGTGAACGGTGCCAATACTTGTTTGCTTGTATTTGTGAGAATGATGAAAGATAAAAAATAAAGTGTGTTCCCACCAAACCGTGGAGGTGTACGTTTTTCACTGGGTCCCTAGTAGATGAGGACGATTCTGGAAGTGTTTGGGCATGTTTGTTTCTGGAAAATAACTCTTACTGACAGGTTATGGGCGCAGGTGGCCAGTGAAGCAAAAATATGTTTTTGAAAAGTACTCATCTTGGTGATTGAATTCAAAAACATTTTTGTGTGCACTAACCCTGAAATCAAGATGGAGGCAGAAGGTTACCACATTGGCGTCGAAAAATTAACATTAAAGAATTGGAAAACATGGAAGCCAGGGGTTAAGAGATAACTGCTTGTCAAGGAGGCTTGGGAAGCAGTGATTGGATTTCCATCCATGGAGGGCTCTCAATTATCCAGAGCGGAACAGGCGAGACGGATAAAAACCAACCATACAGTGATGGCGATCATTATGAGGTACGTTGGGCCAGAGTTGGTTATTGACATTTCCAAGTATGAAGATGCAAAGGAGGCTTAGGAGCACCTGGAGTAGGTTTGTTGCCAAAATATGGACTGCAGCACTGCGGAGAAATTCAGGGAATTGGCGACCCTGAGAAAGATGCCGGATGTTCGTGATCGCATATTGCAATACAATGATTGATATGAACCGGAGGCTCAAGAGGAACAAGCTTGATTTACCTGTCAAACAATTGGCAGCCGTAAGTCTGACTGGTCTTCCAAAAGAGTATGATGCCATGGTGAAGACCTTGGTGGCTCAAAAGAACATTCTTAGTATGGCAGTGGTGAAGCAAGTTTTGTTGGAGGAAGAAGAATACCTGAATACAGAGGAATATTCCACACATCTAGCACTGAAGGAGCAAAAGAAAAAACCCATTACAACAAAAGCAAGAATAATGGAGGTTCACAGAAAAGTGATGATTCTGGAGGTAAAAAAAATCATACCAAAGAACATCTCAGAAGGGAAATACGTTTTGGTGCTATGCATGTGGTAAGAAAAATGATCACATTGCCCGTTTCTGTCCCTTGAAAATACAGGAAGAAAAGGAGAGGAAAGAAGAAAAGCAAGCAACTGCAGGAGTGGTGACCAGGAGCATGTGGTACTTCGTGCTAAGAGAACTGGAAATAAAGGTGATGGAATTTGGGTGGTTGATTGTGGGGTAAGTGATCATATGAGTTACAGGAGGGAATTGTTTACTAGTTTCACAGAATCAAAAGGGACTGTTGGTATGGGGGACGATGTACCTGTACAGATTGAGGGATAGGGAGCAATTTGTATCCACCTTCCAGATGAGTGTGGTGCTATCGATGTAACACTTTAAAATGTGCTGTATGTCCCAAACGTGAGGCATAACTTGATACCTGTAGGCCAGTTGGAGGAGAAGGGCATTAAGTTTGTGACAGAAGGGGACAAACAGGTGGCTTCAAAGGAAGAAAAGACATTGTTAATGGCCCACATAATTTCCAGGCTGTATTATTTGTCAACAGTTGGGAGACCTAGCGATATAAACATAAGAGGTGCTTATCATGACAAGAGGGCATGTAAAGTGACTTTCACTACTTGGCATGGTAGGCTGGGGCACCCCAATTTGGATGCGATGAAGAAATTGCAAGCATTGACCTCTTTAACTTGTAATACGAAGATGGATGAGGACTGCTCTGCAAGTATCCAAGGGAAGATGAGGAGAGAGAGTTTTCCTACCGGGAATGATGACAAAGTGAAGAATGTGCTAGACAGGGTCCACACATACTTCATGGGCCCAATCACTCCAGCATCATTGGGCCAGAAGAAATTTATCATCACATTCATTGATGAAGCGACTAGGTATGTTTCTGCCACAGCCAGTAGAAAGAGTGGAAGAATTAATGAAATTCAAGGCCAAAGTGGAGTTGCAGCATGATAGGAGTGTAAAGCAAATCCAATCTAATGGTGCAGGGGAGCTGACCAGCAAGGAATTCCGAACTTTTGTGGAGAAGTGTGGCATCACTCATCATGGGATGGTGGCCTACACGCATCAACAGAATGGTTTGGCAGAGCGGGTGAACTTATCGCAGTGCAACACTATCAGGTGCATGCTGATCCTGGCGGGGGTGCATTTAGGGCAGAGGCTTTGAAGACTGCTTGTTATCTCAGAAATCGATGCCCATCTAAACCTCTGGGATTCAAGACACCTTTGGAGAGGTGGAAAGGGAGATCACTGAGAGAAACAGGTTTTTCATACTTGTGGGTGTCAGCCATAGGCATGGATTCCTAGACAACACCAAGAAGGAAAGTTTGGAGCCAGGGCAGTGGAATGTATGATGATAGGGTATGAAGACAATGTAAAGGGGTATAGACTCTGGGTGTTGAAGGAGAGAAGAGTTATTGTGGCACGAGATGCGATTTTCACGGCAGCAGTCTTTCCCATGAGGCCACAGGAGCTGGAGCAGCACCCAGTGGAGCTTGCACAGATTTTTGAAGTGCAGGAAGGAGTAGACAAAAAGGATGGTGAACCAGGGCTTGGAAATGGAGAGGCACCGGATCCAGGGGAGGCACTACTCAGGGGAGGCCGAGGAGGGGCTGATAAGGAGAGGTGCCATCCAGGGAGGCGCCGGATCCAGGGGAAGCACCACTCGCGCGAGGACTGGAGCAACAGCCCGGAGACAAGTATGACCAGGAGGGTGCCAAGGTAAAGGAAAACGATGGTACCAATCCAGCCCATGGGGGTCGAGCGAGAAGGGAGCCCAACCCGAGGGCACCATGCCACCTACCATGCTGCATGGTCACCACAGGAGACCTGAAAGGGGCCCACATTGACGTGCCAAATTCCATAGGTGAGGTACTGGGAGGCCCACAGGCTGTTGAGTGGAGGGCAGTCATGGAGGAGGAGCTGTCCTGAAAGGGGCCCACATTGACGTGCCAAATTCCAAAGGTGAGGTACTGGGAGGCCCACAGGCTGTTGAGTGGAGGGCAGTCATGGAGGAGGAGCTGTCTACCCTCAAGAAGATGAACACTTAGAGCTTAGTTAAAAGATCTGTGGCGGGGAATATAATTAGCTGTAAGTGGGTATTTGCCCTTCAAAAGGATACCCACGGGGAAATTATAAAATTCAAGGCAAGTCTTGTTGCGCAGGGGTTTAGGCAAGTTGCAGGGGTTGATTTTGGGGAGACATTTAGCCCAGTCATGAGGAGATGATGACTTAGATTACTTCTGGCTATAGCAATTGAGAAGCAATGGGTAATACATCAATTCAATGTAATATCAGCTTACCTAAACAGCCCATTAGACATCCCTGTGTATATGGAGCAGCCAGAAATACATTTGGTGGAAGGGAAATGTCCTGAATTTTTTGTTTGTAAACTAGAAAAGAGCCTGTATGGTTGGGAAGGTATTGGAACCATTTCCTACATCAAAACCTTTTAGATCTGAAATTCTATCAATGCAAATATGACCTGTGTGTGTATAGGAGGGAGACACTAATTTTAGGGATTCATGTGAATGACATGGTATTTATTGGTGAAAAAACTGATGTAAATAAATTTCAGGCTGAATTAGCAGAACTGATATAAATCAGAGATTTAGAAATTAGTAGCCGCACATAATGCTCCACTTGTCACAGCCCTAGAATAATTGATTCCCCTCGGCATATTTCTCAGCTGGGGAAGATTGTGCTTACTTAGTGTTTCCTTAATAAGACCACGAAATAACCAGCTTATCTCCCTCCCTAGCCTTCCAGCATGCATCTCATCAATCACACCCCTCTAGAATAGGAAGGAGGCTATAGAAAACAGGATCCCTTCCTGGAATAGGAAGGGGGAAGGAGAATGGGATCCCTTCTTGGAGTAGGAGGGAGGGTAAGACAAACTGGGGTACTTGGGAAAGACTTGGTTTATCTAGAATTATAGCAGGTCAAAACAAGATGCACCTCGACAGATGCTGACCTTCCGGCATGTATCTCATCGATGATAAGGATTCATCTTCGCTACCTCCGCTGTGATTTTGTTAACGTCAAGACGCAGTGAGATCTTATTGTTACCGCGGGAATGCGCTTTCTAGGTATATCCAAGCATTTAAGTATACCAAATCCTGTATTAATTGTTCCACGAAACAATCGGAGTAGTACCAAATGTTACGATAAAATATAGTACACAAATATAATCCATGAAATTATTATGATATAAATTATCTATTACATGAATTACATATTCACCAAATGATGCAGTGAAATTTGTCAATTGTGTTCTCTCAGTATATACCTACTAACTGTATGACATTTCATCTTCAAGGTCAATTTCTTCAAAATTTTCTAGCAGGAAGCTTTTCAAATTACCCTATGATGGACATTGATGGCAGTGTCGCAACATACAGTCTGTGTTTTCTTTATAACAAACTAAATAACCTTTCTGGTCCTGGTAGGTTTCGTCCATGTTAAAGACATGTAATACAGCCTAAATTTTTTGTGATTATGCAAACACGTACAGTAGGGTCATCAAACAACTTTTTTCGAAACTCTAAGTTCGACATACGTCAAAATGTAGCCCGAGGTACCAAATGAACAGGGAAAAAATTTTGTTCCTGTACGTAGACATCCTGCGGTGGCGCCAAGGTAATTTATGTTGAGTGTAGGCAACCCGCAACACACACACCCCTCTTTTTACGCTAATTCGGCTGTAAATGCCGTGATTTAAATAGTTTTTTCAGCCGATTCTGCACCATTCATGTCTGAAATTGTCGAGGTAAGCCACAAAGATCGAATAGTCACGTTTTTTATACAAAACCCGGTCTTAAAATGCAAAGAAACGTAAAAGACTGAAAATTTCTTAATAAATGGCATATATTTTAATTTGCTCTACTCGTATGGGAATGATCGCACTAAAAGGACCCTTCCACTTATATAGAACAACAGGTCTTTTGACTTACCAGTTAAGATGTAATCGTTTTTGGATCCAAAATTGGTGGAGAGGAATGGTAAGTAAACAGAGTGGAAGGAGGTGAGCTGCTGAAGACCATGTAAATACAAATTAAAACAAAGTAACAATTGCCGGTATCCTCTCGTGGAGGTGGTTACAACTCTAGCTCCTCTCGTACCCACCCACCCTCCAAGTCTTATGACTTACAAGTTAAGATGTAATATTTTTTGGATCCAAAATTGGTGGAGAGGAATAGTAAGTAAACAGTGGAAGGAGGTGAGCTGCTGAAGACCATGTAAATACAAATTAAAACAAAGTAACAATTGCCGGTATCCTCTCCTCTTTCTCCCTTTCCCCTCTATTCTCCCTTACTATATATATTCCCTGTACGCTATTGAAAAATTGTCTTGTACATGGGGATGGCCTTTCGATAGGTTTGGTGAGGAAAGGATTGCATGCCGAAGTGATTTTTTTAAGTGGAGAAACAATTAAAAACTACAATGAATGTATTGACACGCTCTCCAGTTGAGAGTAATCTCTTTGGCACTCCTCAACAGTTGTCTGGGAGAAATCTTCCCATGTTTGAAGATATTATGAAGTATTACAAGTGGGTGGAGATGAAAAAGAAGCAAGAGAGAAGAGGATTTGATCTATCGGTCCAGGAGATTGCCCATGTTGTCGCCGATAGAGTGGAGCAAGTGCGGAACGACGCGTCTGTACCTGTCATCTCAAACCGCGGCATCCTCATGGCAGTTTTGAGATACCATACAAAATGTAAAAAAATTATGAAGAGCACGAAGAAGAAAAATACATCTGTTGTCCATCTAGACTTGAAAAAATTTAAGGAAGATGCTAAAAGGCTGTTTGATCTTGCTCAATGCAAGTGTCTTCCGAAATTGGCCAAGTGAATTTGTAAGCCAAAGACATTAATTAAAAATGAAGAAATACCATTCCTTAAAGACCAAAGATCAACCAGAGAACTAGTGATTGATTGGAAAACCACAGAAAAACATAGGAAGAAGGCTGCCAAAGAAAAAAGAAAATTGATAAAAACGGAGGAATCATTTGAAAAAAGGGCATCAACATCCTTAGCCCAGAAAATTGGTTCTAAACTCAAGTCTTTGTGCACAAAAGTTCCAGATGACTCGCCGCCTGTGCTCGACGATGAATGGCAGCCATCCTCCCGCCCATCCTCAAGTAGCTCGTCGCGCAACATCCTGAAGCTGCCTGTGACCTGCCAATTGGCGGAAAGGTACAACGTAGCAAGCGGTGTTGCAGCAGCCCTCATGACTGCAGCTTTTGAAGACGTCGGCCAGGTCACACCTGAAAATGCATCAAAGATTGTCGACCGGAAGAAAATTGCGCGCCAAAGGAAGAAATACAGAGAGCTTGCGACTGCAGAGGATATGGAAAAGCTTAGAGACCAACCGAGGATAGCATTGTTCTTCGATGGAAGAAAAGACAAGACGAAAATCAGGGAATTGTGCAGCAACAATAAAGTGCGCATCACGACTTCCGCTGAAGAGCATGTAGTTATTCTTGCAGAACCCGGCGGGGTTTATTTGGGACATTCATCACCTGAAACTGGAGATGCAGAATACCTTGGAAACACTATCCTCGACTTTGTCGAAGCCGCTAGAATTGACACGTCTTCCATACGGTGCATCGGTTGTGATGGTTGTCCTATGAACACCGGCTGGAAGGGAGGCGCTATACGTTTTATCGAAGTGAGTCTCAGGCGTGCCTTACAGATTTGTGTGTGCCTGCTACATTCAAACGAACTCCCTCTTCGACATGTAATGGAGAAATTTGATGGACCGACGACAGGACCCAATAGCTACAGAGGGCCAATTGGTCGCCAACTGAAGACCTGTGTGCAGCTGCCTGTGGTGAAATTTCAGACGATTGATCTTGATCTGCCTGATCCTGAACTAGATTCATCACTCATCAGCACACACCAAAAATATTCGCTGGACATGGCTCGTGGTATTGCCAGGGGATACATCCCACAAGAGCTGGCTGATCGCGATCCTGGTGAAATGAATAATAGCAGATGGGGAACGACGGCCAACAGAGTGATGCGCGTTTACATAGGAACAAGTCGACCAACAGTGGCTTTGAAAACAATAACCAAGATTATCATGAAACTCTATATTCCTATGTGGTTCACAATAAAGAAAAATTGGAAGATTACAGAAGGAGCAAAACATGTCTGGGAAATGCTTCAGAGAATAAGACAATTCCCTAAAAAGTACAGGGAGGTTCTTGAGAAATTCATCCAGAGCAACGCGTTCTTCGCTCATCCAGAGAACATCCTCATTGCAATGGTGAATGATGAAAGGGCCAAAGTGCGAAGAGTAGCCTTCCGGAGGATAGTGCAGGCAAGAAAGACGTATTTTCCAGAGGAAGGCATCAGGACTTTTCACATCCCTCCACTTAACTGTAATGCATCTGACTACACCAATTTAATCGATTGGGAATACACTACAGTAACAGCACCACCTCTACTGGATCACATCTCGACAGCGGAGCTTGAATCTATGTTGGCCGACCAGACGGAGGAAAGTCCACCCCGGATCAAAATCCCTGACTTACCCTGCCACACTCAAGCCGTCGAGAGACATGTGAAAATGGTCACAGAGGCATCAGAGAGCATGAGCTCAGCGGAGGAAAGGGATGGAAACATACGCCAGAAAATACAATCAAGGAAAATTATGTCAAAGTTTGGATCCAAAAAAGATTACATCTTAACTGGTAAGTCATAAGACTTGAAGGGTGGGTGGGTACGGGAGGAGCTCGAGTTGCAGCCACCTCCACGTGGTGAGTTCTGGGTCACCCTGAGAGCCGGAGTGGCACCTGTTCTCATGGTGGGCAAAGAGCTGCAAAATTTGGAACACGGAGCCATTTTCGTAGACGATGTAGCCTGAGCAGTGCATTGGCATTAGTTCATAGGCGGGCCATAGGGAGATGAGGAGATCCTCACTTTAGGATGAGAGAGGGGAAAGGTGTTGTTCTATATAAGTGGAAGGGTCCTATTAGTGCAATCATGCCCATACGAGTAGAGCAAATTAAAATATATGCCATTAATTAAGAAATTTTCAAAGTTTTTTACGTTTCTTTGCATTTTAAGACCGGGTTTTGTATAAAAAACGTGACTATTCGATCTTTGTGGCTTACCTCGACAATTTCAGACATGAATGGTGCAGAATCGGCTGAAAAAACTATTTAAATCACAGCATTTACAGCCGAATTAGCGTAAAAAGAGGGTTGTGTGTTGCGGGTTGCCTATGCTCAACATAAATGACCTTGGCGCCACCGCAGGATGTCAACGTACAGGAACAAAATTTTTTCCCTGTTCATTTGGTACCTCGGGCTACATTTTGACGTATGTCGAACTTTGAATTTCGAAAAAAGTTGTTTGATGACCGCCCCTAACGTACAGGGAGTGTTCAACACCCTGCTAATACATAACATTTTCGATGCTGCAAATAGGCATTCGATAACCAATTTTGATGAGGGGATAGTTGAACTTAAAAGCAGAATGCGATTCATTTAGGTTAGCAATTAATAATCTCTTTTGCACAAGTACATTTTTCAAAATACAGTAAAACCTCAATTTAACGAAGTATGGAGTTGTTTTCCTGCTCCATGACACCCCTCAAACGCACATCCCACACCCTCATGTTGGTTATCTTCGAGCCAAGAAGGGCTGACAGCTTTCCCTAGCATTGTGCCAGGCACTGCCAGTTGTACCTTTCATTTCCAAAGGCAAGATGTCATCTTTTGTTTTGAGTGCTTGTAGCTGCCGCCTTCGAGCACAGATGGGCATATAAAATTATTTTTGACACAAACACAATAAAAACAGACATTGTTTATGATTATTTCATAAAATATCTAATATCAAATTCAGATTAAATAGTTTATTTCATTTTTTGCTACCCCACCAATGGAAGATTCCTCCCTTGATAGTGAGCACTTCATGCCTTCTCTTCACTTTTGCTTAACTGCTGTCACTACTTTAACCTCTAAGAGCCATCATAAAGTATAAGCACAAGCAGTAACAATGACAATACTGAAACACAGCCGCAAATACAGACACAAAGAGTACTCAAAGCCTTGGGGTTATTTTGTGGGTTTGGAGAGTAGCTGAGAATACAGTGCAACAATATATGCACCAAGGGATTAGGGATAATCCACCTGACCCCCCCAACTCCTGACCCCAAATACATAGTGTCATGTGGGTATGTATTTGAACTAGGGTAAATTATTTCAGGAAAATTTCACTCCTTATTTCCAGGCTGAGAGAACCACGAATAAGTGAAAATCTGAATATGGGGGCTCCACTGTTTTAGCTTCATGTGTATTAGTAAAGGATTCCAAATGGAAAGCAATTACATTGATTTCATTTGGAAATTACACATGGATTACATAAAAAAATTGCATATAAATATCTAATGGGATCCATATGAAATATCCATTTAGATTCAATCTGGAATTCACAAGGGTCCATCAATTTTCCAACACGAATTCGGCATGGAATGAAGGTAAACCCATGTTTATTCCATTATTTACACTGTCTGAATAGCTTCCTCATTATGGGACATCCATGACCCAGGAAGGAATAGAGTGATACAGGGGAAAAGGAACAAAGAGATTGGAAGGATGGATTCACACACACATACACAAAGATTTGCTGAGATGCTGAATTTGCTGACAAAACGGAAAGTGTGAATTGTGGTAACAAGGTAATCAATTTACCTTTATGCTTACACTAAGTACTAATGCACTATTTTTAATTAATGGCAAAGGGCCAGGATGACAGAAATCATCATGCAATAAGGATACAAAGCATAAATGAAAATCAGTCGTTCCTCATACTTGTCAGACCTCAGAGAATCTACAAGCATGACAGCTCATCAACTGCCATTACTCTGCCACTTTCTAACAAAACTAAGCCACTATCATAAAACCTAAATGTTACTTCCGGGCCGTCCTTAGTTTTTCCCTCCACAGACTTTCACTGTAGAGAGTGGAGGACAATGCTTATCCCTGTACCAATCTATGCATCCCACAGCACATTCCAAAAAGAGAGATGGCAACATATGGAGATATTATATAAAAAGCTCCAGGCATCACTTGTGCAACTCACCAGGAAGAAGCTCTCTATCAGCACACTCCGTGCACGTAGGGTAGGGATAGAACAGATGACCCCGTTCCAGAGGGTAAGGAAGCATACGAAATGTACCCTCCCACGTGCAATGAAGTAAATTCAAAGCTCCTTCCACCTGCTTCCAATGAGAGAGGTGGAAAAATGCATACGCTATTGCTTCAGAATCTCCTCGCTTGAGCACATGTTCTGGAGGAAGTATTAGAGGCTTCATCTCCAGGAGGTACTGAAAATTCAATGCAAAGAAGCCAGTCAGCACCAAGCCAAACAAAACTAACACATTTCATTTATGCACAAAAGGATTCATTCTCCCCATTTAAAAAAATTGCACATTTAAAACAAGCCTAAAAACAAAATGCAGCATATTAATTTAAAATTAAAGATTTTGATAGTTTCTTCATAAAACTAGAAAATAAACTCACACTTATTTTAAAAAGTGGCACACCATGATAATTATTGGTACACAATTTCAATGAGAACTTCCAAATAAAATCAATCACGAGAAATAGAATCACACTGTACTTATGATAACTGCAAACACATTACCATTGTTTTGTCATAAGATAATAGAAAATTTGATATTTGTCTTAACTATCCAGAAGTATTGCATAATGTATTCGTTTCACACATGATTGTCATATTCACGCCACCATTAGTACTTTGAAGGGCCTCTTGCCTCATGGGAAGTAGTGTAAAGATGGTGGCTGATGGTTTGATAAAAAACTCCATGAATGTAACTTTTGAGAAATCCGCAAATAATCTGGACTTTTCATATAGTGGACAACCCCTCACCCCATATAGTCCAGATTAATGAGGGTCTAATTTGCACATAAACAATTGAGAGAAGAAATTTATTTTCCACTAATCAGGAGTTCAACTTACTTTGGGAACATGAGGATTAAACTCAACCGCTCTATGAATGGCTTCTACAGCTGTCATTTCAGATGTTGTCAAGCCTCTTTTACTTGCAATATCTGGAGAAAATCTGTTATTAATAAAAAAAAGACAAGATTATTAAAACTCTCATTGTATTAGATGTATTTTTTAACACTTAAATTATGATTCTGAGATTGCAGCAATAGAAATGAAATATAGAAAATAATTTTTAAAAAAGATGGAAATTTGAAGGGAGGAAGAAGTAGGAGAAACCATCACTTGATGCACCAAGAGAAAATGCACCAAGGAGTCAAAAGATATTTATGACCCCAAATAAATCAATATTTATGCACCAAGCAATATCACAAAATTGAAGGCTTTAACATTACAGAAATGGTCCATTTCAAAACTAAAACATTTTCACAATATTTTTTCCTAAAACACCAACCTAGGTTTCAGCAAATTAGTGCCATTAACCAGGTGGCCACCTTCTCTGTGAGTTTTGTGTTTAGCATCAAGTTTAAATTGGGAATCCAGTTAATTTATTGCCGGCCCATTCAAGAGGGGGATTACATTATACATACAAAAAAGAACAGATTCAAACATTTTCTCCCTGAAATCTTTTTATTCACCTTCACTTACTTATCTGCAACAGCTCTAGCTTTGAGAAGAGCAGCTGTATAGCATATTGTGGCTGATTTTGGCAAACTTATATCATCATATTTTGCTAAAACAGCTTGAACATCTGCATAAGCCTGCATCTCTAGGAGAGCTTCAATTAAATTTTCATGAATGTTTAAAACATTCATAATTGGAGGTACTTCTTTGGTCAACTGGAATAAAAGATAAAATTATCAGAATTTTAATAGGAAATATTCCATAAAATAGCATTTACATCGGTAAAGTCTTGACTATTGACTGATGGGCAATACACCAAGCATAACAACATGCCCAAGAATATTTAGCAGCAAACATTAAGCTAAGTTTAAAATTAGCTTAGCCTTGAAATCCTTGAAAGCTATCTGGGTGAAATCAAGGCTAAACAAACCATGAATATTGAACCTAGAACAAAGTTGAACATTATTCATGAAATTGACCCATCTTATTTCAGATTGACTTTATTGTGGTACAGGTATACCTCAACTTACGTCGTTTCGAGTTACTTCAATCCCGCAGATACGTCGGTTTTTCTGGCTAATTAATGGATAAAATAGTTCAAGATGCGTCGACATTACGGAGTTCGGACGAAAATACTAAAATCGAAAAAACACTTGAAATAATAAAAATATAAGAAATCATTGAAGTGAAGTAAAAAAATCATTTTCAATCAATTAATTCAAAGTAAATTACAATACAAAATAACAAAGAAATTACGACAAGGAAGTAAGCGCAGATTAAAAAACATCATTGAGAATGAACGGTGATGAATGGATCGATGTGCGCAGAAGAAACCTTCAGTAACCTGCCGGTAGGTAGTATGTAGGTAGTATTCACAAAAGTCAGAGCCAAATGTTTTGTGCATAGTTATCAAATGCATTCAACATGCATATTTGAAAACGTTAGCTTTTTATCACAAAGTACTTTAAAACTTCACATTATCCATGTTACGATGCCTTACGGAAAATCAACAAATGAAGAAACCCATTGCGGATGTAATAATCAAAGTTCTGTCATTGTCCCGTGCTCATCAATGCCCTGCTTCCACAAGAGCCATTTGTACCGAAGTAGTTATGCCTGTAGGCCCAAATCGCCATGAGAATGCATGTCCGTGTAGCTGGAACACGTAGTTCCCAATGCTGCCAACCCTACATTGGTTGGCACTGGCGTTGCGGGGGAGGAACAGGAAATATGAAGCACAATACTCAGAAAAAGGAAAACAAAATGGATATTGGAGGGATATTACTGTGTTTGTTCAACAGGGAAGAGTTTCATTTGCTTTAGAAACTATTCTGAAAATTACAAAATGTACCATAGATGTGGTAAATCTAATTTAGTCTGAAATTAACTCCTTGCGTTTCACGTGTTTGCTGCAATTCTTGGAGAGGACAGCAGAGAGTTATAGCTGTAACGCCAATGCAGAGGGAATATGTGTAGTGAATTGACATCAGTCCATATGGCTGTTAGGGAAACGGGGCATAAGTCTACTACTGATCTGTTTTGAAGTGCACTGTCACATACACATGCGCTTCCCAGTGCCATCAGAGGCAGAAGAGGTAACACTCCTAACTTTCCATTTTAGGTGTTGAAGTGAGCACAAATTGGAGCATATCAGTGCACTCAAAGAGCGATAAATGGAGCAATGTGGACAATAGAAATGATTGGTTAACTGCCACTGGAATTCTTTGTACACAATAGTAACGGCATAATTTTTTGTGTGCAGTTATCAAATTCATTCAAAATACTAATTTTAAAATGTGAGCTTTCGACCATAGAGTAATTTAAAACTTTGCAATATTCATGTTTGATGGTTTCACTGAAAATGAGCATGAAAAAACATCGCTGATATGATTATTTTGATGTAAAGTTATTTTATTGTCTAGCGCTCATCAAGTCTATTCCCGATCTGTTTTGAAGGGCGTTTCTTAGAGCACAGAGTCTGAAACAAATGAAACGAAGGAAGTGCATTGTTTTGTTGATAAGTGAGCAGCACACTAGAGCAAATAGAAATGCATTTGCAATGCCTATTATTGAATAGGATTGCAATTACATTTTGACATCTTTATAGTTACTATTATTTTACTTTTGCCGATAAGTTCCTTAACTATTTCTTAACACTTAAAAATAAAGTTTTTAAAAACTAAACCTGTCATGCATATGCTACTGCAGGTTATTATACATTCATAATACGTAAAAGGGGTGCTGGATCGACTTATGTCGGAATTGAACTCATGTCGCGCCTCTCAGAACCAATTAATGACGTATAACGAGGTATACCTGTATAGTTAGTGTTGCTATAAGCAATGATTGCATCCTTTCTTTGTTACTTTGTATTCACTCACAAGACACAAAAGGCAGCAAAAATTAAAGCAAATGCATAATTTACTGATAAGGCAGGAAATAAACAAAAAGCTGTATGGAGCATCATGAAGCCTTCAGTCCCAAAAGTTTTGGTTGGGGACACATTTTGAAGTAAACTTTTGAAACTTCCCCAACCATTCACTCGACTTCTACCAAAGCCTATACATATATCAATAGAAAGAAAAACAGACCCATGAACAGTGAAAATGGCCCAATTTCCTCTTGCTTGTTTATCTTGCCTACCTTTCTAAACCTCCCATCATGGGAGTCCAACTCAATGTTATTTTTCATTGCAAAAGCATGTGACGTCAATAATGTTTCATGCCTCACATCTAGGTGGCAGCTAGCCCCAGTCGCGGCGCGCAATTCGATTTTTCGATACAAATTTCCTTAGGTACTACGAATGGTAAATGTGGTGAATACCACAATACAAAGCAAGTTATCACTGTTAAATTTTAATTGTTCCTTAAACATCAAAATCAGACTACATAGGAACACTGAAAACTATTGTTGAAGCGAGTACTGACAAATACTTAGTAAAGAACTTTTGATGAAAAGTGGTTTACTAAAATGTGAAAATATTTATTATGGGAGTATCGTGAAAATATTTTAAATGGCATTAACGACGATGGAAACACAATTTCTAATGATATAAAAGAAAAACAACTATTTAAAAAATATAAAAAAAATTTCCAGGGCAGGGAAGCGAACCTCAGACCTTGCCATTATGAAACCTCCACGTTGCCACGAGGCCACCGCTCTCTGAAAGAAGTTGACCTGTCACAGGGTTATTTGTAGTTTTTCATTATGTCTGACTTAGGTTAGGAGACGACTGGTCGGTAGTACTATTCCTGCGATGGTTATAATTAAGATCGGTAGAACTGAAATGCACATCTGGGAGAAGTAAAGGGTATTATTTCAAGTCAGCCAATTGCATTCCAAGCCCGCGAGCAACGTATGATTTGGCGAGGTTGGAGGTGGCGAGGCAGATGGGCCATGGCGGGCATAGATGGTTTGAAATAATAATTTTAAAACAAAATATTAATACCTTAATGTTCACGAAATGGATTTAAATAATTCAATGAAGAAACTATTAACATTATTGTTTGAAAGTATTACTTAATAAAGTTTCGGGTCGCGCGCCCCACTTATAGGTGGCGCTGTTAACAGGTGGAAATAAATTTGAATTCCAGTTGGACCCCCATGCCTCCCATCCTTTGACTCCACATCCCCTTCCCCCTGACCATCCGTTACATGGCTGTCCAAAGGTCACGAAACTCTGCCCCCTTTATATCCTTGAGTCCTTTCAATAGGCTACCTTCCCCCACTTCCCCCTAAGTTCCTCCCTCCCCTTTCTTCCTCACCCAATTTCCCCCCCCCCCCCCCCCCGGATTTGATGCCGTTATTCTTCTCTGAAGAGGCCTGCTTAGCAGGTGAACCACCTGGTGACAGGTTTCTTGGCACTTCACCCCCTATCTACTTAGTTCACCATTTTCATATTTCGAGTGTATGATTATATAGGGATATAGTGTGATTGCCTAATCCCTTAGCGTGTGTGACGGGCCCTGATGTGAGGTTAACTCTCTTTTAAACCCCTGAATGTGTGAGTGCTTGAATATCCTTAATGGTCACAGTGGTTCACATATATGAGTGTTTTTTTTACTGCATTTTTAGTAGTGCGTGATTTCCCTTTCCTTTTAATTGTTTTATATCTTTCACTGTGATTGATGGGTCCCTAGCACGAGGTCAACTTCTGCGCACACCCTGATTATGTGCGTTTTGTGCGTCTCTCGATGAGCACAGTGTACCACATACCGGAGAGAGGGAGTGAGTGTATTTCGTCATATTTTATGCCTCACAAGGGTCACTGTGAACATCTCACAAACCTCTATGAAGTATCACCGGAATTAGTTATTTTAATTTACCTCTTCCACTTTTACTTTTATCTTTATGAGAAAAGCTTTTCTTTTAATTAATTGACCTTCCTGTGTTCCATTCCCCCCTCCTATTTTATTTCTGGTGCCTGTAAAGATTATGGCTTTGGGTAATCTATTCTTTAAATACACTTCCAGCCATAGATACATTCTCTTTACCAATCTAATACAGCAACTGACTCCTCTCATACAGGCAATTTTTTTGGTTATTTCTTTATTAAATTCTGTTAACTCAATTCAAGTAAATATCGAAAAACCACATGTTAAAGCAAATGAATTGTCAGCAAATAAAGTGATATATGAAGTTGTCTTTAATTGGGATGATATTGCTGCAGAACAAATTGAAACGATCCTAAATTGCATACAAAACTGTACCTAGGACATCTATAACCTATAAAATTCAGTGATAAAGTCTACTATTAGAGAAATAACTCACCCAATTGCAGTGTGCATTAATAATAGCTTAGCACATGACACTTAACCTGGAAAGTTGAAATTTACATATTTCTATTCATAAATAATAATATGTAAAAAAAATACTGGAATAGGTGTTGATATAAATGACAGAGGTTGGATGTTGGTTAAGAAAACTGCTCACGCTTATATTTTCCGAGTGATGAAAAAATTATTTTTTTACTTTCTAGTACACTTGAATGTAAGCGTGTATGTAATATAAGCGTTAATAAAAATACTTTAAAAAAAATACTTTTTTTAAAAGTATTTTTTACACATGTATTATTACTTTCAACTTTTTAGTCTTTATGTTAATTGCGCAACGGTTCTTTGAAATTTACATTATTAGCACTTTTTCTCTCTATAAATGCTAACTTCTACTAGTGCCAACTATTGGCAAAAGACTTTTTTCCATATAAAATTGAAACAATTTAATTTTAGTAGAATTACTTGGTAATTAGTGAATTTAATGACTGATTCATGTAATGCCACCGAAGAGTAAGAGTGTGTGACAAACTTCAGCTTGATTGAACATTGGGAAGTGGGTTAGATTTCGATTACAAGATTTCACACAGACAAACCAACAAACAAACAGGTGAAGTTAATGATGACACTGCTAATGGTACTAATCGTAAGCATCAATGAAAAGCGAAAGCGCTGACTGCGAGTAGACAGTGTGATGTGGGTTGTGTCATGTTAGGATAAAGAAATACAGTGAAACCCCGTATTTGCGTTATCGGAAATTACGTTTTCCCACAATTTACACCACTTTTACGAAGTCCTATTCCATTTCCTATGTTTCCAATGTATGCAGAACCCCGAATTTAGACTGTGCATTTTTCAGTTTTCCCGCAATTTGCACCACAACGCGCTCAATCAAAATAAAATTTAACTTTTAAAGTCCATTAATCATGCATATAATCCATTGTTAAACACTTTTTGACTTTGTCTTGCACATATTTGCGGAAAAAATACGAAAGAGAGCAGTAATAGGACCTGTTTGAAGAAAGAATTTGA
Organism: Pyrrhosoma nymphula; assembly: GCA_963573305.1. Classification (NCBI taxonomy): domain Eukaryota; kingdom Metazoa; phylum Arthropoda; class Insecta; order Odonata; family Coenagrionidae; genus Pyrrhosoma; species Pyrrhosoma nymphula. The sequence continues at coordinate 74,738,667 of OY754332.1, read as the reverse complement.
ATTTGGTGGGGATAGAAGACAGCGCCACTCGTAGCAGAAATTGGAACTACGTCAACTCGTCAATCTGCCAGGAAATGATTCAAGCTATGAAATGAACACATTGTAAGGCGAGGAGCTAACTACGTAATTTATACAATGTAATTAAACCTGCGGAGGAGTATTCATTTTTTACCTAAGTATAAACTTTGGAGAATGAAAATGGATTCTTATCCAGACATGATGAAAAATGAAAGAACTCGTACTAGTGGACAACTGAGATCACTTGCACTGCCTCGATTCCCGAGTTATAACTATGATAGGCTACAAATGAATTAAACTTATCGAAACTTGCGTTATCGTACCTTAATTAGACTGAATCATAATGTTTATTTTTTAGTTGAACAATTGTTTGGACTAGTCAAACATCACGACTGGTCAGATTCTCATGTGTTGTTAAGTCATCCTCAACTAAACTGGGACGTAATTTTATCCTGCTTGGCAATGGAAAAGCGAGGAGGAAAAAGGACTTTTTCAATCAAGGAGACAATTGACAGTTTAGAACAAGTCGATTCTCACGGTGGAACTCGCGTCGATCTAGCGAAACTGCTACGATTGCCTATCTCTACACTAAATTACTATAATTGTGAGAAATCGCGATGGGATTCTGAAACAAGCCAACCAGTGCAGTAATTTGTCTAAAAAGAGAAAAGAAGTTAATTCAAAAAAGTTATGTTAAGAATTCTAAGTATGAAGAAATCAAAGGGTTACTTAAAGAGTGGTTTTTGAGTGCTAGGTCTCCAAATATCCCTATATATGGTGTCATCATACAAGATAAAGCTCTGCACATCGCCACAAGATTGGGAATTGAAAATTTCACAGCATCCAATGGTTCGTTGGATGGATTCCAAAATATTATTTTCTTAAGTTAATATATGTATTATTATTATTTATGGGTAGGGTCCAGTTACCATGAGTGATGTGAATTTTTAAGAAGCTGTTTCTGTAACTTTTATTTATTCATTTGATCTTGATTTTGTGCGATATGTAGTAATCCCTTATTTTATATATCAATAATGAAGGAGAAAAATAATTTTCACATTTCTATTCATCTAAGGTGTTCAATGTCTTTTTTTCATCGTATATAAATTAATGAAAAGAGCTAGTTCAAAGAATAAATTATGACACTGCTCTTTTTCAGTTTATCAGTCTATTTCTTATTTTTATCCTTACTCCAGTGAAGGAACATGGCTGTAGAAGTGAAAATTCTACTTTTCCCGCAATTTGCACTTTCCCGCAATTTGAACCTTTTTTTTATGGTCCCTAGAAAAGTGCAATTTAGGGGTTTTACTGTATAAAATGTAAACCATTTAATTTTAGTAGACTAACTAGGTAATTAGTGGATTTCAGCTCGATTGAACATTGGGAGGTGGGTTACATTTCGGTTACAAGATTCCACACAGACAAACCAACACACAAACAGGTGAAGTTCATGATGACACTACTAATGATTACTCAGCTGATACAGTTCACGTTTAAGAAGAATCAGACCTCGCTTTTCATCTTCAGTATAGAAGAGCTTGGAGGTTATTCCATTCTCAGAAATTACCTACTCAGCAAAATAGTCTCTTAACCTTTTTAAGTCAGGTACTAAGTGATTGGGGACTCTACAGTAAGTTAAATTTTGTGGTTATGTTTTTTGTCTACGTAATCATTACATGCATGTCTATTTTTGGACTTGATCAATATTTTTTGTCATTCGACGATCAATAAAGCTATGATACAATACAATCTATTTTTAACACAGAGAAACATTGATAACATTTCTACACTTTTATTGACCACTGACATGTTTTGGCATGTTATGCCATCATCAGGGCAAGGTCAATAAAAGTTGAAATTTTACCAGAGTTTCTCTGTCTTGAATATGGATTTGATCAGAGCGCTTGAAAAGTGGGGAGCTACAAATATTTGTGGAATCTCAAGCGCTCCAAAACCATTTATCCTCCTTTCTGGCATCAACAACATATTTTTGATATGAGGTGATTCAGCAGTAGTAGTAGAAGAATAGTTAATCAGTAAAAAAAATGCCAGAGGGGTAACAATGTGCTATATTTCTGAAAATTCTGAACTGTTGAGGGTTTTTTTCTAGATACCAACTCCAAAAAATTTACCTTAAGCATTAGCGCTTTTCTTGGAAGTAACATAAAAACACAACTGAATAAAACTTATTGATCCCAGCCTTGGAAAACAACAATGTCAAATGATTGTTACAGATCAAAATGCTAAATAAAACTCTATCACTATAATACAATTAGCATGCAAGTGCAATACAAATTTAGGTATTCACAGGCATTTAAAAGTAACAATAGGCCACTTACATCTCGAAACATTTTCACAGCTTCCTTTAACTTTCCTAACTTTCTGGAACACATGGCTAACCTCCTCTTTATATATATGAGTACATTAGTATCTCTTCCTGCAAAATAAAATTTTGATTGGAAGTCATCTCTTTACAAACTTGTAATATGAACATTTCTAGTGCTCTCTTTCTCAATACTATATTCAAATACCAGTTAATTGAATATTGCCATTGAAAAGTACCAGTGCAGATGAAGACAAAGATCAACAAGTTTAATAAGCTCAAAAGTAAGTCTCAAAACAATCAAATGTTTTGAGATTGCCACTAATCCAATTGGAGCTCAGAAAACTCAAATCCGCAAAAGATGTGAATTATCATAATGGTAAATCATAAATAATCCTATTACTGTCAAAAGTCATAGTTTGAAGGCTTTTAGAGCAAATATTGAGGGCAATAGTGACTATTTTACCCTTTTAAAAGAGTAAATTGTAAAAATTAATTCTATGAATGGTTGGAAAAACTTTTCTTCCACATTTGGCACCAGATAACAAAATTTCTACAAGTGCCCAGGATAAGGCAAGCTTTGCTTCTACGAATCCAAATTTTTTCTTTGAATTACATATTCAGATACTTTATTTTTAAAATAGCAGTAAATTTCCAACATAGCAACAATTAATGACTTGGCAAAGCAATGTATACCTGATGTATTCATATCTTTAATGCAATGTGACACAAGTTCTCAGACTAAAAAAAGATTCATGAAATACAAACATATGATATGATGATATAATCATTAACTCAATCAGGAATATAACAAGGGCATTTTGATACTTCAGTGATCAAACTGAACCTTGAACAAAACAACTTTCATCACAATAGTTTTACCAAATTTCAGGGTAATTTTTACAGTCACAATTGAAAGCATTGACCGTCATTTGAAACAACAGCCAGAAGTAGCATTACTGAGATTGGTAATGATGAGATGTATCCTGAAATTTGTCATGCTTTAATTAGACAGAAATATACCCACTATCAGTACAATAATTAAGTCGACTCGAGTTTGGATAATGATTTAGGATTATCTAGTAAACCTACATGAATGCAAGTTAGATTGAACTACAGCTTATTTTATTCTGCATTTGATCATGCAAACTAATTATTTTCACAATACAGTTTTGATTTATTATCGCGATGAGACCAAAAATAGTGCTGGATTTTTTGGTGTATTTAATGGACTGCTCCCTTTGACATTTCATAGAAAAGGAACTTGAAGTTCAATTGCTATTAAATTTTTGTACATTGCAAACAAAACATTTCCTTTCTTACATTTCCAAACATCCTTTGTTAAAAAATTGCTTTATTGGTACCGGTACGTTGATGACGTCCTTCACTTGTGGTTGGGAAGCGCTTGACAGCTAGACAATCTTGTAGTGAAATTATATATGTAACTTGCATACTTTATAAAATTTACAGTTGAAGTGGGAGGTGCTACAATAAGTTTTCTAGATTTAACTATCGTCCTCTAAGAGAACAAGCACAATCTTTCTATCTATAAGAAACCAACCATTACAGATGCACTATGATACTTGTCACCACCACAGTCACTTCAGCCTTCCATACCATAATTTTTTGTTTGATCAATGTACCTTTAAGTGACGCGAGTTATGCTAAAGAGTTAAATATTATTTTACAAATAGCAAACGGAAATGGCTATAATAATGATACTATTTTTAATATTTTAGACCATAAGCTTAAACAGCAGGCCATTCACTCTATGATGACTCTTCCTATTGCAACCACGGGTGAGCCATCAGGTTGGTATAAGCTACCATTTTTAGGAAAACTGACGTACACGATCATGAAAGTCATGCCTCCAAAGAATTTTACTTGGCATTTTATAATCCCGTGACCATAGGTAACATTTTATTTAATGCTAAAGATAAATTTGACCATCTTGACAAGAGTGGAGTGTATGCTTTAAATGGTAGCTTGTGCAATGCTAGGTTCATTGGCCAAACAGGACGCCAAGTTTTTAGTAGGATTAAAGAAAATAAAAAGTGCTTTATAACTAGTGATGTCTCATCCATGTTCGCTAAGTATTTACTGGAGTGTGAGCATACAAGAAACTTTGAACAGGAAATTTTACATATGAAGGGTAAAGGCTAAAAATTGGATTTTTTAGAGCAGTATGGGATTGTAAATGCTGGAAAAAAAAATTTAATCTTGTTAACGATCTTGCTTTTGACTTGCATTCACTATTAATGTTCATTACCTTTTAGTATATTGCTTGATCTGTTTACGTTATTAACTCCATCCTTAACATTGTGTATGTTTCTTCTCTCCCCCCCTCCAGTCATTTACCTTGAAACACCTACCTCCCCAAAGCATAAAATAACCTCCCCTTCCCTCCCATTACAAGAGTTGAGCTTCACTCACTTCAGCAATCCTCATTACCAAAGCACAAATGTACAAATGTCATAAACAGACTTCTATAATTTTTTAGTACAAAAAGAAGAGTTACATATGGCCTATACTCACTATGAGCAGCCTCCATCACAGATCCTTGATGCTGGGTTTGTTGAGATTTCCTATAATTTAGTTCTGCTACCCTTAATGCTTGCCGAAGAATTTTTTCAGCTTCTGATATTGTCGTGGACTCTTCCTCAGCAAGTAATATGTATGCTGGAGCACACTCTGGGTTCTTTTCTATTGCCTCATGAGCTGCTTTGATGCGAGCAACAGGATTTCTTTCACGCCAGGCTGTCTGCATGACTAAATAAAAACAAAAAATTGATTAAAAATCATAATAATACATCAATAGCAATGGTGTAACTAGTTTCAAACGAGTTTCAGTCATTAAAACCCCAACTTATAATTATCATCAAAAAAGTAAGTTAAAATATTGTATATAACCTAGGTAAAAATGATTTTTCATGGTGCTAGATTCTCATTTCCAAGAGTTATTACAACTATGTCCTAGTAGGGCAGTATATAATGATTTGATTTATTTAGGGCTGGTTGCACATGTCTGATCAGGTTTTGTACTGGGTGATGTGTTCCACATCTGCCAACATTTCGAAAAGAGACTTTCTTTCCATCACCAGGGCTGTTGTCATCAAATAAAGTCTCTTTTTGAAACACCAGCAACCATGGAAAACATCATCCAGTGGGAAAATCAAGAAAAGTTAACATTCTGATCAGGCCTTAACTTAAAGCTACATTCATAGTCACATATAAGATACTTATTCATAACTGTGACTCTAGTTGTAACTATGTAACAATGTAACTAGACAAGGTGAAACTGGCTCTGAGTGCAACATAGATCAAATGTTACAGAAGAGTTGAAGAGTATCACATGAGGTACATATGTAGATAGAATTACATCCTTAACACACTTCCATAAGGGAATGACTTAATAAAATTTGACAATGCATACAGATTTGTGCTTCTTTAATTATCACTAGTATTTAGACTTTGCTATAAGAATCAAACAAACATTAATGCTAAAATTTCAGCCTACAAAAGAAAAATGTTTTTGGGTATCACATAGGCAAATTCTTCCACAACTAAATGAAAAAGTGAACATTTGGAATCTTCCACTGAAAATAATTACCCGCCCAATCAACTCAATTTTAATAATTGCTTTCAGGACATAATTTAAACATCAAACTCATATCATTTCTATAACACCATTGAAAAGAAAGAAAGGTACATGTGAACCAAATTCAAGAGTGCCAAAATTACTAAAAAACTAAATGGAAATTACAGAGCTCGAATACAGAAATACCATTATTTCCCACTCAACATGGTTTTTGATAATCTTACAGTGAGAGGCACTCTAGAATAAAGTACAAAAATTTAAGTGTAAGTCTATGGTTTACATACACTACAAAACAAAGCGATACTATTTCACTCTTCAGCTCAACATAATTTTCAATTCCTATCATCCCATTTGTTTTGCCTTTTCTTTCTAATCCTCATTCATACCAACTTGACACAATCACATTCTATCCTTTCACTTGTGTATCTCTAAGTTAGAAATTGAGTGAAGCAACAAACAATTTTGAAGTACATAATAATTATAATAATTTGTGGGGTAAACTATCTTAGAAGCAATTTTCATCATAAAGATATTACAACGGTCACTAACTTTCATATTCAGCTTTACCACTATCTCCTTCACATGTAAAAAACGTTTGGTGATCTTGAGCAGAAAGATTCATATCATAATACGTGAGTGGCTCCTTGTTAGTTGCCCAATAGAACCTCTGATACTCTGCGCCACGAAATAAATTCAATGGATTCCGCCAAACTTTGCACTCTGAAAGAAAAGGGTTGAAATAACTTTAATGAATTACCATGGTGCAGTTGACCATTTTTCAATTATTTTCCTTACAAATTAAATATACAGCCTATAACTACTTTTATCAGTTACAGGTGCACATATTTGAAGAGCTTTCAAAGACATTCAAACAACACCATGAATGTGGATTCCTAAACAATAAAATATAACACATTTTGAGTATGACAGAACTTGCCATGGTATAACCTTTGTAGTGCACGTAAGTAAAAAGGCATGATTGTGCCATAAGCTTCAATTAATGTGGCATGATTAACATAAATCTCTTCTGCAAGTGTGCATGTGAGTTAACGGGTAATGACAAGTTTCTCATAACAGTAAATCACTAATGTAATATTATTTAAACCAATTATTTATGAATGAAATAAATTTGTCAAACAACAAAAACTATTACTGCTGATAACAATGACAACATAAGAATTACGAGAAACTTGCTATATAATGATACAGCAATGAAAAGCCATTGCATTACAGATGCACGCCAAAGCAGTTATCCCTTGTAAAGCATATGCAAGGATAAGCTTTTTTAAAAAGAAATAATATGCACGGCTTAATATATTTCAAGGATAGTATCACATACTACTCATATATCCTTCAACTACTCACAATTTATTTCTAATTCCCAATACATACATAATTTTAGGTTCATCTTAGCATATGTGGCCATCAGCAAACAAACATTTAAGTTAACATCCTTACAAAATCCATACGAGGACATCCCTTGAATGTACAAAATCAGGACATTTGAACATTCATAGGAGGTCCATCATCATCATAAGTATTCTGTATAACCTAATCCTAGGGTTATGGATTTACCTGTCCATAATTGCTCAGTCCATAGGAAGTTTTCTCCAACATTTCCTGCATAAAACCATACTTTTCCAATATAAAAGCCATTTTAAACATCTTGTATGACTTGCCTCCCTTCCTGCCACCTAAGATTCCTATTCTTCATCTCCCTCTCCCAGGCCTGCCCAGCTTTCTCCCATCTATCACCCATTTCAGCAAGTTGTCACCCCTCAATACTTCCAGCAAACCCATTTTGTAGGCCCCTCTAAATTTCTCCTACCAGCTCCCTTCTACTCCCACCATATTAAGAACTTCCTCTACACCCAACTTACCCTTGACATCCTTTACCACACCCACATCTCGAAGGCTTTCACTATACAATCACCTTTCTTCTGTAAGGATCGACTATCAAGTTTCTGAACAGTACTAGGTGATGCTCCATATAAGAGTATTAAGTAAACTTTTCTTAATGGCTTTACTCTAATTGGCCAGCATCCATTCCTGCCTTTCCATAAAAGCTTCCTTAGTTAATGCAATTCTTTGCCCTATGCCCTATCCACAAAACCTATTATCATCCACAATACTCCCGGGATACATAAACAATACTCCAAAATACAAATATGTTGTTGAGATAGGAGACTCATTTGAGACTTGTACAGTAAAACCTTGACTTAACGTATTTGGATGGATAAAAAAAGAAGCAGAATGTAAAAAATAAAGGATGATAAAAATGTACACATTTTGTTGGCCTCGGTGGCGGTGGGGTAATTTTCTCACCTAGCAACCCAAAGGTTGCGGGTTCGAGTCCCGCCTGGGTGGTTTTTTCCCCATCCAGGGCATGGTTGCATGTGTTTTCTAAATATAATAAATAGTAATTGGCGAAAGCTGTTACCTATAGATAAATTATTATTATTATGTAATGATGTTTTTCAGATAGTTTCACTGTATTTAAAATCAAGCCATGGGTCATATAAATTTGTTTTTGATGAGTGAATTTCATTTTAATAACTGTATTTGACAGCTTATGAAGCACCACCTTTTCCCCCAAAATAATAGCTTGTAAATCACTCCCAGGTGTTATATGTGAAGGCGATTCCACACGCAGGTTTAAGTCATTCATGACGCTTTCTACTGAGGGCAATTCTTACTCCACATGGTCTACATTAACTACCGTTTCCCTAAGTGTTATTATTCACCACGGGAATTATTGATATGAACAGTACTATGCTTGATATATACTGATTTTGTCCCAATATAGCCCCTCCAAATATAAGCCTTCCCCCTACTTTTCATCTCTATTCTTGGAAATGGATACCTGATTTCTATCCATATTAACTCATAGTCATAGAGAATGAATTTCCTTTGCATTAATCATAAAAAAATAACGTTGGTCGTTTTGTTCAACGTATCCGCATATTTAATGAGAAAAAAATTTCTATGATATTGTATTGCAGGTTGCATATATGGAATTTTCCATGGCGCTGTAGGTGTATAGAAACTGTGTCAATGGAAAATTAAAAAATTATTTCAAAAATTTTAGAATTATCGCCGAATATATTAGCAAGGTAGCTGGTCTATTTCCGACGGGTACCTCAGTTCGAGCAGCAAAATTTACGACAAATGCCTTGTGGGTTGCATAAGGTCTGTACAGTTCCCATGCGGCAGTAACACCATAACAACAACGACAAGAAGAAAGATTTATTAAAAAAAAACTTTCGATAATAACTCAAAATATAGTTTGTTAAAATATATATTCGTTATATTAACGTATTAAAATCTATTTTTCTAAGTTATTTTGGATCATTAGCCAGTGGCGTAGCCAGGAATTGATCCAGGGGGACAAAAATAGGATAATGTTTTTTTGTTAAAAAATGATTTTATTTGAACATTTGAAAATGCTAAAAGTTTTTAGTTGCAATGCTATATGAACCTATCTAAATCTTGTTTCAGCACTAGCCTATGAGAGTTCTGGCTAAATCTTGACAAAATGTTTATCTCATATTTATTTTTAGCTTCCAGAACCCTCTTTCTATGCATACTCATCATATAATGACTGACAGCAAACAAGCCGATTTTTTGTCATTGTTGACCAAAACCAATTTTTACCCTGCATAAGGTGCTGAAGGATCTTTCAATAGTGCACGTTGTGCAGGGCTGTGCATGTGAGATAAGTAGTGCCCATTTTATGGATGGGTAGAACAATTGGATTTCATTAACTAGTGCAGCTAGTTATATCACCTTCAGTTCGGCATTTGGCACATTTTTTCCTTTCCATTACCTGTACCAAAGTTCAGATTCACCGAGGAAATCATTCAAATTGTAGTAACTACAAAAAGTTGTATTTTTTTAAAATCCTCATACATAATATCAAGCATTACGTTAGGATGCAGCGTAAGCAATGAGAACGCGAACAAATTCTCCTCAGAAAATCGCTGTTTCAGAGACATTATTATTGGCTCTATGTACGGAAAAATTAGTGATCTTTTCCAAAACTTGCTAGGAGTCTGTGCTGGTGGATTCGCACGATGTTTCTGCTGATTTATGACTCATGGCATATTGAAATCTGTTCCAAAATGCTTGGTGATTGTTCCAGCCTTTGCTGTAACACTTTTACTTTCAACAACCGCATTTCCACGGTGTTTTCTCATGATGTACGTGATTAATTTATGCGATATGTACATTGAAGTAAGTTCACACTTTTTGACTGAAGAGCATTTACCACCGGTTGCAGGAGTGCCAAATATTTTGCTATGAGACAAACACTAACAATGAACTCTGATTTTGTAGCAGCAAAATGCATTTGAAAAGAAGCTTTTCTCATTGTATTGTTACAGTCTGTTGATTCAAGCGCCATAACGATTTGCATATAATGTTCCTTGAATGTGGTGATACTTTTATATTGTTGAGACGAACAGGTTTCGTTGGTATACATATTCGGAATGCATTTTTGCGAAAGGGCCGATTCTTGTAAGAAACTTTTTATTTCTTTTATTGTGGAGACGGTATTTCGTATCACTGTTATTTCATTTAAATCGTTCACAACTAAGTTCAGTTTGTGACTAGCAGAGTGGGAGTATGTATAATGCTCTCGTATACTTTTCTCAAAGAATTTTCTGGACACCACCATCCTTTCCTGCCGTAGTAGAACACCCATTGTATCTTTGTCTGACGCTCTTCTAGATCAAGGCCTACCTTTTCTACAAAGTTGATAATTGCAGATGCTACAGATTTTGCATCCATGTCAGTTAACTCTACAAAATCTAGAAATTCCTCATGAACCATCATCTTTTCTTTGTTAAAAAATCCGCCAAAAAAGATGGTGTCTTCCCACCCCATCCATGCTTTCTTTCCACGCAATAATATTATAACCTATTTATATTATTGAACTATTATTTTTCATTTGACTAAATGAGCAAGGGGGGCAAGCAACCCACCCTGGCTATGCCTCTGTCACCTAGTAATTATACATAAATATCCCATCAAGTTTCTACTCTCACATCTTGATAGCATTTATTTAAGTTTTCTCACTGAACAAAAAATGTTATTATCTTTGCCTTCTTATAGTTAATCTTCACATCAATTGTAGACGAGTTTACTCTGTGGAAATTCATTGTACTAAGAAAGAGACAGATGTAGTAATTTTTCACACTTAAATTTATTCACTATTAATTGAATAAATTTAAGTGTGGAAAATTATTACATCTGCCTCTTTCTTAGTTAATCTTCACACCAAACCTATCATCCTGTGTCTTTAGATTGGTGATCATTGACTACAGAGGCTGACAAGCTGATCAATGCCCAATTGTCCACAAATCTAAAGCCTGTTTCTCACTGTTTGATGGGTCTGAACAAGAAACATAAAATAAGACATCTTGAATATATGGCGTTCATTCAAGACCATTTGAGACAGCTTTTAAATGATAATTGTTCAAGAATTCTTGAATAGACTTGAAAGGTCTTCCACATTGTCATATAAAGCTTGAATGACTTCTACATATTACAATTTCTGAAGAAATCAATGGCAATTGGAAAGTGCCTGAAAATCTAAAGATGAAATGTGCACACAGGTGTTAGTTTAGACTAAATAGCAATTTTCTTCAAGTCACAATGCACAACTCTTGAGTATGTACTACCTCAAGAGTTGCTGGTGGAATGAATATTCAGTTTGTTTGCACTGTTGTCGTTAATATTTTAGTTTTAATTCCACAAATGTGTGTTGATGAAGCGAATATCCCTATAGTTTCATTTTCAATGTAATGTCAGCAGTGGCATTGCAGTTGGAAGCTACCAGAAGAAATCGCAAATCTTGATCATACTCTTATATTCCTTTCTACACGTGTTCCCACTGCGACAATTCTTTTCAGTAGCTCTCGAGTTCCAAATCCTGAAATGATCTTCGCCTAAGAAGTCATTAAGCGTTTTCTCCAACCATCTATTGTTGACTTCGCAAGTAATGATTAATTATTGCATACTGATATAGATAAAAATAACCTCCAAAAAAAGAAAATTACTCATAATGAATAAAAAAACACTTCGTAATCTTTCACAGATTTGGGCACCCCCTTCCGCCCCTTAACCATTTTCTCTCTAACTGACTCCTGCCACATGTCCCAAAATTTTTCACTCTACTTCCTTCCCCCCCCTCCTCCAGTGCTCTGGTGTGGGCAGTGCACTGGACATTTAAAATCCGCAGAATCCTTTCCCTCTCCAACTGGGGTTCTCAAGTAAACGAGGCCTCCACCACCACCCAGTCCCAACCCCTGCCTTCGTTTTCTTGTCTTAACGCCCTATGTCCACTAAAAACCCTTAGTTCCCCTGCCCGCTTCACTTTCCTTCTTCCTACCCCCACTTAGCCCCCTCTCCGCCACTCCCTTAGTCTTCCCCCCTTCCCCACTCCCTAATGCTTTGGGCAAAACCTATGTATCCAAGAGGAAACAGAAGACTCTTTGCATATGATTGTCAGAGTGGTGAAATGCGTCGCGCCATAGAAATAAATTTGTGGAAGATTACCAAGTGTTTTTTATTCATTATGAATATTGACAACTTCCACCAGGTCCAGCCTGAAACAGTTATATTTAAGAAAATTATCTCGAGGTTAATCTTAAAATTACCTCAGATTCACAGAGTGCTTACCAGGCACAGATTGTTGATTTGCAGCATTTGGGCTGCTACCACTGTTCCCATTGCTGCCCTCAGTACCCCCATCCCCACCTCCAATCCATGGACTTATATGATTTAAGGAAACTTGCTCAATAAATGATGTGCCATATTTTCTAAAGTACCACCATTCAAATATCTGGAAAATAAAAATGTTTCGCTCACTAAAAGACAAGACCTATTGACTTTCAATCAGTAACTTATCCCAAGCAATCAATTACTATGAAGCTAAACCAATTTATTTGGGACATGATACTTTCAGTCACAGGTTAACTCTGAAGCAATGAATTTTTAATCCCGGTAAATATTTGAAATTTTAATTTGGTTCTCTGTAGCACTAAAAATATACGATTCTTGCCATCCTATATAGTTTTTACTTAAGAAATGGAATAAATGGACTTGACTCAACTTAACACAGAGCCCTCCAATTCATGAATGAAAATATTTTCAAAACCAAATGAAGCGAAAGTAAGAATTAATTTTATCATGGTTGGTGGAAATGAAAACTAAACAAGAATTAAAAGTCCAGGGCAATGTAGCAAATCCTTAATATTCAACAAAACTCTTTATTGTCCACGTTGTATGGACCAAAACAGGCTGCAGTCATAGGGTTAGTGGAGTTCTGCATATAAAAAATACTAATTTTTCCAAGTCCAACCACATATTTCCCTTCTCATTTTTTCTTTTGCGTTTTCCCCATCAGCACGAGCAAACATAACTGCCCAGACCATTCAGATGCCAGGAAAAGCTATTGTAACATTCATGCATGTAGCCAAAGCAAGAAGCACCGGCCTAAACATTAATTATAAAAAAATCACCCGCACATTTGAAGTTGGACAGTTAAAAAAGAAAGACCCAGATAATAGTTTAAACATCAATGCAGGTCTGTACATAAAGGCTATAATTACCAATATGAGGCCAGAGATAAGAGATGATGTTCCCGTCAAAGCAACATAGAACTTAGGAGTCAATGTACTCAAGAACATAGTGGCTGAAAGAAGAGACATTTAAATTAATTACATGCACTTATATGAACATTTGACTCTCATAAGAATTATCTGACAAAGACACTTAAAATATAAAACAGAAATCTCAGTGCAGCAAAATGACAGCTGCATGCTAAGAGAAAAAAAGATGCAAAGAACTGACGTATCAATGAAATAATGGAACTTGATGTCCTGACTGCCATTTAAAAAGGTGACTAACATTTGTACCAATTACAGTCAGTCCCAGAGTTACGTAATAGATGCATTCGGACACTAGCGGCGTAAGTCGAAATTTACGGAAGACGAAAAAAAAGGAGTCAAAAATTACTCTGTAATGGAGTCCGTGCTCTCAAGATTATGGTCGATTAGGAGAAATACGGGGAAGGCTAGCTCTTACTAACATTACGGCACATGCGCTCCTTGAAAGTAGGCAACCATCCTTCCAAATCCATTACTTTCATCATTCGCGTCTTTTTTGGGTAAGGTTGCAATTTACGTAAGTACGGATTTATGTAAGTCTAGGCTTACGTAACTCGGGGACTGCCTGTACCTCTAAAGGTGAAAAGCAGAGAATAGCAACAAATTATGTATCATTCAACTAAATAAAAAAAAATAGTAAGCATATCACTAATACAACTTAAGGGAACATGTTTTCCTGATATGTTCATACACACTGATAACTATAGAGAGACCAAGATGACATCTAGAGGAATTAAAGGTCAATAGGAAAAAAATAATTTGATATGCGAATCAAGCAGAATTCAACCCCTCAGCTTATTCCCTCCTCTCCCAGTCTTTTGCTGCAAGAAGGAACATGCACCATTACAATATTTCCTTTCAGCTGTCAGTCAAAAAACAATTCTACAAATATGTCCATTACTTCTATATCACCTCAACGCAAGATCAATTTTATAAACATAATGAACAAACTATTAGCAAATGAGAGATATAAAATCACTTCACTGACATTAATAACTCATCACTACAAACCTCATTCTGTCCTTCTACTCTTGTTTAAGCAATGCAGAGTTACCAGTTGATTCATTATAATTTCTAGGACTGAGATGCTTGCATCAGTCAATTAGTTTTGTCCACAGCAGATTGTTAACACTGCTCACTCTTATTCCCACTAGTTAACCACACCTAACAGACATGGAACTCCACAGCCCATCCAAAAGGTGGATTAAAAAAAATTTAACCCTCATCCCACCAACAGGCTGTGTTGTGGATGACGATGGGAAAAACAATTTTCTTGCTATGTGAAGAAATGTGAATATACTAGAACATTTCATGAGCTAAAGATATTTTCGCACATTCATCGTCTGTATATTCTTATGGATAAATATGACACTGATGCAAAAAATGACATGGTAGAATCACTATTTGAAAATAACACAAATGAGATAACCTATATACATAGACAAAAATGGTACTGATGGCAAGTAGAACTTAAAAGATTCATAGGGATTACTGGTTATCTTCAAGGAATATGGAATGGAATAATTCACTCAAAACCTGAATTGTGCTTGATAAGAAGAATGGGATAAATAACCAAAATTAAGGCCAATGGTGAAACAAATTAACTAGTAGGTGGTTATTTATTGTACCTTGGCTGCATGTTTACAAAATATGGAAGGATATAATAAACGGCATACTAATGCTGGGTAAAAGATCATCGGCCATAAGTTGAACACACTGAAAAATTAATGTTAGGAGGAGACATTGCAAATGAGAGGAGTGCCTGACTCTTTCAGTGCTACCATACGAAGTTATGCTTCTACTTACACTGCAGTTAAATGTTAAGAGTTGAATGAATTCTTATTGGAGAAGCACAGATAAGTAATTTGAAGCTAAGAAGTTCACACCACAGCTGTTTGGTAAAGCTTCAAAATATGTGTACTACATGTGTGTAATAAGGAAGGGCACAGGCGACTGGGGTCGATGTGAAGGAGTATACTCAAATATTCAAGTAGGAGCGTAGGAATCAGTGGCGGATACAGAAAAAACTCAAGGGGGGGCGCAAGTTATCGCGACGATTGTAGCTTTCAAACTGACTGCCTGGCAGCGACTCTGCTTACCTTATATATGTAGCTCGGTTGTTTCGAGAAAATTCGGTGCCAGAGTGGTCGCTTCCAGACTTTTAAGGAGTGTGAACAAATATAAACTGCAGAATATTCGCGACTTTTCTCGAACGAATGCCAGACAGATTAACGTATCGAGATCACTAGAATGGCCGCGACTTTTCTCGTAGGTTAGCTATCTATGTGCCAGACAGAAACTTATAAAATACGATGACGCGGACGTGCGCGCGTGCTACATAAGAAAGTACAACTTCTCGATAACTCGACTCAGAGTCGACTGACGAAAGACACGAACGAATAGCGTGTGGGCTGACTAGCGGGGACGGTGCGGGCGGCCCCGCAAGGGGGGGGGGGGGTGCGCGCCCCCCATATGTATCCGCCACTGGTAGGAATCAAGACTCATGATTTATCAAAGCCAACCAAAAAATTTTGCATAGAGAGAAATGAACTATGCTGTTGATGACTGCATTTGCTAGTGGTCCATTGAAAAGTAATGACATATTCTGGCAGTGGTGGAAGTCAACGTAAGACTGCATGCAGTGATTAGATGGAAAAGATTGATCTTAATGAGATTACATTTCTCAATCCACCTCAACCAGGTCTGACAAGCTCAGTAGATTCTTTGACCATGACAGGACTTCTGTGAAGGGGGCCGAACTGATCCAAACCTTACTAATGGTATCGAGGGGGAGTAGGGGGGTTATCCTAAGAGATGATGCCACAGTAATTCTAAGAAAAACCATGAAGATGCCTGGGCATGGCAAGTGACTCCTGCCAAATAATAAGCAGCCAGTAAAGGAAGAGAAGACAGCAGCCCTCTTTCATATGATTGAAGGGGGAGTGTGTGTTGGTTGGTACAGCAACACTCACTACAATGCACACAGGGTTAAGGTATTTACCTAAAGAGCTGTTATGTGAAAGGAAACTATATCATTCTTATCCCAAGGAGCAGGAGCTTTTAAACTATCTCTGAAGTTAGATTAACAATTGCAGATACAATGGATCCCTTTCAAGTAAAATACCTCATACAACCTTTGGATCCCTGGACAGGGAATACCTTAGAAAGTACATCAGCCATATATGATAAACAAAAATATAGGTTTGATACAGGGAGCATATGATTAATTATGGGCATTAATGAATAACTTGAAATGAGAAATTCAAAGGATGGGCCAGAATGTTTTAGGTATATAAGAAATAATAATTGCTTGCAGAAGAAATGTAGAAGACTCAGTCTCCATTAGATCAGGACAACAAAAACTGGAACAGATGGAAGAATTTTACTATGTACATGGTAAGTAGGATGGTAGGATATGAAAGAAAGGTACAGCGAGCAGAGTTTCTCCAAATGGAAGGAAAAGCCTACTTAAGAGCTCGGCAACAGAAACTGGTAAGGTAGCATTTCATAAACACATGTACGTAGCATGCTGTTACATGGCAGTGAAGTTTTGACTATGACAGCAGCAGAACAAAAAAAGATTGGAATCAATGGAAAAGAGGAGTAGAGAGGAATGATAAAGAAATACATTTAATGGATATTCTGAGACATAACAGCCTCATGAAAACAATAATGGACAGGAAAATAAGTGAGAAGAACAAGTGAAGAAGACCAAGGGTAGACAAGACACAGACAAATTACGAGGGATGTTAAATAATGCTTTTAAAGGAATCGAGCAGCAAGCTAAAAGGAGAGGAGCGCTGTTGCACATCACTCTTCTGACTGATCACTAATAATGATGATTCATAAAATGGATCAGGTTAAACCCAAGAACGATGAACAAATAACTAAATAAAAATCTTCCAGTACATTCCTATCCTTCTCAATTACCAAAGTAAACAGCAGAGAATCACATAATGTGATAATAGGGAGTGTTGACAAAGGAAGATATGTGGTCAACCCCATTAAGTGCTAAAATGGTTATATAGTAGAAATAAAAACTATGCCCATAAGAAAGCAATAATAATAAAGATTCAACAGTCAAGAAGAGGTTCAAAAAAGCAAAGCAAATGCAAGGAAGAACTTCAAGCAAAATATAGACCAGCACAAAAACTACATGGGAAACGATAACACAGCCAATGTGGATAGCAAGCCTTCAGGAGTATTAAATACAAAAACCGTTTTCATAGAAGGAAAAGAGTGGGATTACGACACTAACGTTTATAGGGCAAAAAATTCTTCAATGAAAACCTATTAACATTCAAACTAAGAAGGGTACAAGTGGCCAATAATTGGCATCTGATGACTTTAGATGCAGAGGAACTTGTTACCACTGGTCAATCCTGAAACACTTGGGCAAGAAACAAACAGACCTAAACACACATCATTCATACACAAATTTACAGTAATTAGATTCAAAAGACCGCTTGGATATCACATGCAAATAACATGCTCGCATTTAATACACAGCATAGACTCACGAGAGTCAACATGCATGTAGTGCTGATTAATAAGCACCATAAAGTACAAGATAATTACAGTATTACAATGCAGAAAAGGCGTTAAATTCCTCCTGAGTTACACAAAAGTAAAACAAAAAGTTCCGACAATAAAGTGCCGCGCAGTGCGATTGGAAATACCATGCAGGATACGTATAAACCACAGGAATGATTTAAATGCAGAAGAAAGGGTATTGGGGACATCAAGGACAAAATTTCACTGATCACTTGTCAAAACAACCGATCTTGAATGCTTATGAGCATATGAGAAGACGTAACTTAAAATGACAAAATAGTGACAAATAACCGACATTACGTCTCACATGAAAGCTATTGAACAATAATACTTTACCCATTCCAATATTTTCGCTTATTTTAAGAGGCCCTCGGAGGTAATAAAGCACAAACACAACAAGCAAGAACCAAAAAGCCCACAAATACGTCCACGACCACACGATCCAAGACTTAGTTTTCCGTAAAATACCTATCATTCTAACAATGTAAGTTTTTTCGCGTACAGTATTTTACTTTTCATTCTGACAAGGGCATGAATTCACAAACGGACGACTTTTCAACCCCTGGGGGAGGGACTGCGTTACGGAAGTTGCGAGTTGCGACCAGAGCTAAATAAGGTAGAGTACACAATGCGTAATCCGAACCGGCGCCGATACGGCTTCTAGTCGGTCACATGACATGTGTACAATTGCGCTTCTCAAGGCTTGTAACGTATGATAGTTCCGTGAAGGAGGTTCTATCATTCTTTACTGGGGATGAATTCTGTACACTATAGCATGAGTGTGTTTACCAACTGCATCTTAATCCTGTAAAAAGTTTTATTTCGTCTTGACGATGTTATTACCTGTGAATGGTACCATAGAGTAAGTATATACTTACTCGATGATGCTGATGATGCTACTCACATATTATGGCGCATGTTTTAAAAAGTCATTGAGATCTTAATATTTTATGATGTTAAAACGTCGTTCATAGTCTCCTTTCGTTAATGGTTTCCCACAGTTTATTTTTTCATGAGCTTCGCAGATAATCCCGAAAGCGAAAGCTTTTTGAAATTAAATAATTAAAACAGCACAAATATATTTTTGACATCGATAAGTTTGCAGAAGCAAGGCTTAAAGAGTATTCTGTTGTCATTGGTTTCCTGGCGTACATATCCACATTAGTAAATGTTTTGGATCACTTATATTATCGCTTTATCACACAGAGCCACTTCCTATGATTCTGCGATCCCTATAAATAGAGAGGTGTTTTCAAATACAAAGAATTTTATTGTCGTTGGGCACGAGTCGTTGACTAATTTCTTTGTGGAGAGGTCAATCCACGGACAATTTTTTTTACTAATTTACTGTTTACCTACCTCATCTAAAATCATTCCCCTTACAATTAGTTACATCCGGCTTATCTGAAAAGATATGCCTGATGATAATAAATCTTCGGTCGCAGTCTAGAGCAGACCGTGCATCGAAGTTATAGTGCGGTGAAGCCCTTCACTGTTAATCCAGCAGGTCCGGATTCATGTCCTTCGATTATGGAAGGGAATGTATACTCCCAAGTTTCGCTTTAAATGGCGACGTCATTATTATTGTACCATGTTGTCGATACAAGAACTATACCGAACGGTTCAGGGTGACTTCATGCACTTTATTTCTTCTTCTCTTTTTAGAAGGTTTTTAGACTGATCGACTGACTTTTTTTGGTGAGGCAACGCCTCTACAGTTTCAAGTTGAGGCGGCTGCAATAGGCGTATGACCCCAGTGGGGCAACGCTCAAACGTGACGGTGTCACGTATATAACATTAGTGAAGTAGGCCTAGGAATACCATCTCAATCGCTTAAACCTTTAAATCATAGGCAGTTCTTACATGAAAATAAATGCTGGCTACTCAGGGACCTTTCAATAGGGCGCCAAAACGTACTAAGGAGGGGGTGCAGATGGCACTATTATTTAATACAACACCCCAAGGAGACGGAGCACAGTGGGCTGAAATCGAAAAAAGCTGGCCAAATCGTAAAAATGTTTTTTTCAGTCCAGAAGTTGAAACTTTTCACATCCATTCTCCATTGATTGTTGCATGTGATGTTGCATGCCATTTGTCATAATGCGTACGTGTAAACAATATGCATGGGCTCAAAGTTGGATCAATTTCACAAAAATCGCCCTCCTTAAGTTTTTTTTTCCGAAAATCACCGAAAATCGTCAAGCAAATGTGGAGTGAAACGAAAACCTTTTGTAGTAAAGCTGAATAATTAAAAACTGAAATTTGTAGGTTTTACATTTCTTTTTCATCAAATATTAGATACTTATTTTATTTGGCAAATTGTAATATTTGTTATCGATACATGACAAAATGGCAGACCCTTTTTTTCGTCAATTTTTCGCCTTTATGTAGTAAAAAAATGGATATCGACGGAAACTGAGATACTTTCCAGCATGGTACTAATACATGGTACTAATACTGTGTTAGTACCATGCTTTCCAGTATCTCCATTTGAATTACCGTCTTTCCTTATTAAAACCACCTTCTCTAGAGTGGCAGCGCTACAATCTGCTTGGTCCTAATTTTTCGGTGCATGTGGATTGTTTGGCAACACCCAATGGGGGCAAGTTTAGGATCCATATGTATATTCATGATCACGATAATAATGAAGCTTGTAGAGTGTGAATTTTAAGAAATCATCCTCGACCGATTTTTCGATCCTGCGGCCCTGTCCGGATCTGCCCTCCGGCAACAGGGAATGCGGTGACGTGGCGAGTGTTGGGAAGCGCTATTGTTCCATAACCTTCGTTATGGTTATTTTCAAACCATATCCATTGAAAAGGACTACCATGTACATACATTACAATGATTTTAGTATGAGGAAATCGATCTCCTTACACATTTTCTAGTGTTGGCCAAGTTAGCATTTAGCCCGCTTTCCTAGGAAGAAATACAAACTATAATACTGGCAATTTACGCGTAAATTTTAGCCTTTGAAAGAATATCGCAGCTTTTCTGGGCTAACGCTAACCTTCTAAGACATGAAAATCTTATTTTGAACGGTGCCAGCCAGCAGCTGGAGTCTAATTGCCGCTCCGCCCTCACCGCGGGGGGCTTCGCAAAAAGGGTATTTTTATGACCCCGCGGACCGTTTGTGACTTCTGCCAGAGAATCCTCGCTTATCCATTTGAACGACTTAAAATCTAAGCACCGTTTCTTAATTCGTCTGAAAAAAATGTGCACAATGTCCGTGGTTCTGGCCAATTTGAAATGTTTAATGATGGAATTGAAAGTCAAATCCACCTTCATCGAATGAAGCCTCACCTAATGTTAGTAAGCAGAAAAATCTTTGTTACTTAAACTTGAAAACTAATTACTTTCGGTTTTGGAATTTTAAATTCAAATATATTATTAATAAATTGTTGGATAACATTGGAACAATCTCGTGCAATCATAACGGTATTTTTCTGAGCCGGCTGAAGAATCTTCCTCTTCACTTCCTGAGTCCTGTTCGGCATCGTTTAATATTATTATATCCCTTTAATTTAACATAGTAGTTTCATATTATTAAATAAATAGCATTTAATATTATTATATCCTTTGGAATACTCCAGGTATTTTTTGTAATAATTTCGAGGAGTTCGAAATTAAGGAGGTAAGGATAAGAGGTAACCCCTCGTTGGTGGCTAATCTCGACTTTTTTCTTGTGAAAATTCTCTAAATTTTCTTGCATACTTATTTCTTGCCTCTATTGCATCTTCTGATAAATAGGCCAATGGAAGAATCACCTCATTTGCAATTTCGGCTCCATGTATAAGATCCTTGTGAAACGTGGGAGACATGTAGAACCACAGATAGAGTTTAGAGGGAGAGAGGGAGGGAGTACAGAGAGCCATTTTTCGTTTCGTCTCAGGAATATTTCCTTATTCCTAGAACTCAGTACTCACTTCTGTTGGTAACGCTCCAAGAAAAAGAGCCTCAGGAAATCAGTAAGGAGTCATTATTACCTATCTTATAGGTAAAATTTCCCTGATAGTAGATTCAAATGCCTGTCAGCGGTGTATTGGTGACCATGATATATATTTTTTAGCAACAGTATACCTGATATCTCGTAGCGAGATTTTATTTCTTCTAAACGTGTACAAGACTCTACCTTTTCCTTGCAAAAATACTATGCATCAATTTTCGCGCGAATAGGTACCCGCACTTATAGGGAATAAAAGAAATATATAAGAATATGAGACAATTAGTGATAGTATAATTAGGAAACTAATGCCGATAAAACATTTGAGAAATTTTCACTCAGTAGCTTTTGTGAATATTACGATGTGTACGAAATGAAAACACATACCTGAACGGATGATCGAAATATGGTAAAATAGATAAATAAATATCACCACAAACACCGCCCGAAAACGATAATTTAGTGGGCTGAGGTTTTCACTAATCAAAGCCAAACCAGGTGAGAGTTTCATAAAAAGCACCAGAACGCAACTGCTCTCTTCCACTGACAATCTAGAAATAATTGCACACATGGATTTCTCACAAAAAATGGAAGAAAATCTTCCAAAAATAACCCGAAAGGACCGCGCAAACGGTCCTCGGGGTGATAAACACCAGCTGCTGGCCGGTACCGTTCAAAATAAGTTTTCATGTCTTAGAAGGTTAGCGTTAGCCCAGAAAAGCTGCGATATCCTTCTAAAGGCTAAAATGTATGCGTGAAATGCCAGTGTGCGTGAAATGCGTGAAATCCGGGATAAGCGGGCTAAATGCTAACTTGGCTAAAAGTAGAAATTATATAAGGAGATCGATTTCCTCAGACTAACATCATTGTAACTCACACAGAAGTCCTTTTCAATGGATATGGCTTGAAAATAACCATAACGAAGGTTATGGAATAATAGCGCTTCCCAGCATTCGCCGCATCCAGGCTAACAAGAGAAACAAATAAAACAAGGGAGGTATGGTGAAAGAACAGATTGATACCTTGGAGAAACTTCAAAAACAGGGAACAGCAGGGAGTGGGAATTACAATGATGAGAGACAAGACCGGAACGTTGATTATAGAACCAAAATAGATCCAGGAGAAGAGGAAGGAATATGCCGAAGAGCTTTATCGCTTCACGACGAGGAAAAAAATGCCCAAGCACAAAAAAGGCAACATCGACAGGGATAGCATTGTACCAGGTATCTTAGATATATAAATCGAAAGAGAACTAGGTAACATGGAATGGAATTATAATGCATAACATACACGTTGAGTGTCTAAAAGGAATGGAGAGGAGTTGTAAGTTATGATGGTCTTTCCAGCCTGGATGGCAGGTTTCTGGAATAGTACTTCACCCCTCCCCCTCCTTCCCTCTTCCAGAATTACGGAGGACGTTGCCCTTAAGGTTACTCCTCGCCCTCGAATTCTCCCGACTCCTTCCAGAACCTTCCACCCTGTCTCCATGGCGGAATGGCGGGTAGAGGCCTACTGTCCTACAAACCCCTTCCCAGCGTATTCACTCGGTGCTCTTGTAAAAAAGCAGGGCACCGAGGCCAACTCAGGGAGATGATCGAGAAGCAGTTCATCGTGGGACACAGGAGAAGAAGAACAGTGAAAGGCAGCTCATCGAGGGATCAGGCGTCGACCATCGGTGACTTGGAGGAATATCCCAAGGAATCGAAGAAGAATCGTCGCATCAACAGCCAGGGGACCGCTCCCGTCGAGACAGCTAATCCGCTTCGGCGATTGGCCACGACTCCGGGCTCTCCCACCACCCGCTCAGTCGGGCTATATTCCCCGGCCATCTTCTCTTTTCTCTTTCAATCCAGCAACAGGAACTTCTTACTCGGACCGGCCACCTTGGTGGAACAGTATCAGGTGTTTAGCACCCTGTTGGCTGTAGGAGTCTCCCCGCCCGGGGAAAACAGACACAGCAGCAGGATCAGCCCAGCAGTCTACCAGTGCTCGTCGAGACCACTCTAACAGGAGCTAGAGTGCAGACTCCGAGCTCACTCCATCTGAGAAGGACCTTGCAAGGACCAAGAAAAGAAGAGAAGACTTAGTCTCAATTTCTCCCGTCTCCTTTAGGCGAACAACAGGATTTTTTCACTCGGACCGGCCGCCTTGGTGGAACGGTATCCGGTGTTAGGCACCCTGTTGGCTACAGGAGTCTCCCCGACCGGAGACCGAATACTCTGGGCTCATCAGTGACGCGAGGGTCGGGTCCTTGCAACCTGCGGCTGGTACACTAAACCCTCTCAGTCGCCCCCGACGCACTCGTTGGCCTGACTGGGAGTCCCTTAATCTCCTCGGAATTGCACGCTACCGCACTCGTTAGCGGAGCCCCCTAAACAAACAAAAGCGGCGAGAGGCTAACAAAGTCCATCGTTCTCAGTCGCGGAGCACTTGGGCGCCTCCGTCCGTCTGTGGGCAAACGGTTCAATAGGTACACACGGGTTGGGAGGGGCATCACCACTCTAACCCTACCGCCCCCTTCAGGGAGGGTTAAGGCACTTGACTCCGGTTCACCAGACTACACATCGTGACCTAGGTAGGACCTTCTCAGGACCAGCGAGGGAAAGAAAAAGGCAGCCCAGCAGCAGCCCAGAGCCCTAATAGGAATAAGACTTACCACTAAGAGATTTTTACCACTTCATTGCCACTTGCCAAACCTTACTTTTGACTTAAAACTATTTGTACTTAAAACCACTTAAAACATCCTTACTTAAAACTAATTGTAGATCCTAAAGTCCATTCCTAAAGTCACTGAAAATACCACCCACTGCTCATGGACGTTAAATTAAAGCAAATTTGAAGTAAAATTAGAAATAAATTTAACACGGCAGGTTCTGCCTCACGGGGGCCTGAGTACGCTTCCCGACTCGGGCGGGAAGGATGAAGGATGGCCTACGTCCGCGGATTTTCCCACGAGACCTACCTCCGCCCCTACCCTGAACCTGAACCCTACCATACCCGCCTGCGATCCAGTCGCAGGAGACAATCCCACCCCTCCCTACCCAGCAACCCTTCCCCCGCAGTGGACAGTCCTCTCTCCCCCATTTCCACCAACACCCATTCCGCTCCTAATGAACCCATCCACATTCCGCTGGAGTACCGGGAGGCTCCGCCTCCCACTTCCATCTCTCCCCCTCCCACTTCCATCACTCCCCCTCCAACTTCCATCTCTCCCCCTCCTACTTCCATCACCCCCAACCCCTCCATTCCCCCGCCCAACACTCTCCACCTGCATTCTCACTACCCTCCCCTCACTTCCCGCATAGATCATCCTCCACCCCTATCCCGACCACTGATGCCCCTCATCTCTTTTCCCAGCCCCACCTGGACCCCCTGCCTGCACACCCACTCAGACCCTCCAACGTTAACCTCCACCTACATTCATCGCCATGTTCACTTCGAACATTGCATCACCTCCCCGTTCGTCACCGTGACCCACCAAAAGGATCCCCAGCCACTGCTCCTCCTTCCACTTCTCCTCCCCCCCAGCCTCCTTCGCCGACCACCTGCATCGCCCGACTCCTGTCAGGGCACGAGCAGCGGACGCGCGCGTAAGACAGGAGGGCCCTTGTGACCCTCAACGCTCCCAACCCCCGCGCACAGCGACAGCCATGAACCACGCCGCTCCCGCTCTCCCCCACCGACCCCCTATTCCCTTAACCTCTGTCCCCCCACTCCCGTAACAACACCCAACTGGTGCGGGTTTCCGTCTTCGGACTCCCATGGAATGACACAGTGAGAACCTTCCTTAGCCAGTGGTTTCAGGCATTCCCCCACCATGTTGGGTGACACCCCCCACTCCAGTTTCAGGCATTCCCCCACCCTGTTGGGTGACATGGGACCCCCTATTCCCCCACCGTGGGTGGCACCCAATTTCGGGTTTACCCCGCCCAACGCTTGGCGCGCGTCGAGGTACCCAGCGCTTGCACTGAGGACCTCCGCGGCGGCGACGGCCAAAGGCAGCTAGAGCACGCCGTCGGTGAGCCCTTAAGGTTTGAGTATCCCGGCGGAATCCAGAGTTGCCCTCCACGCCCCACCCCACTACTTTTCCCTTTCCCTTCTACTTTGTAGTCAAAGGCGTGCTCCTCACCACCCCAGTACGGGTCATTGGCGAAGCTGCCCATCAGCGCGCTCCCATGATCAACGCAGAGAGGATCATGTCCAATGGAGGCCGAGGACGACGGACGACCCTAGTACGGGTCCGGACAACAATGGCAGAGGCGGCCTCTAGATTCATATCCTGGGGACTCTTCGCTTGCGGGAGAGTATAATCTATATCATCGCAGGCAAATATATTTGCCTGCGAGCCCCTGAATAGCCCCCCCCGAACACGGGACTCGCAGCCGAGGGACCGATGAGGCCGGTGCGGTATCCTTACTGCACCTAGCACTGCGAATCCCCGGGGCAGAGACGCGATAATCGTGAGGGCGAGCTTAAGACCGGGGACCAAAGGGGTCCCATGCCACCACGAATCCCGGCCCAGCCCGCCCATAACCCCGACACTAACCGCACTCCCTCTCAAACTCCCCTACAGGCAGCCACGGTCACCAAGGCGGAGCTCCTGCGACTCCTAGCTTCAGTGCTGAGCACCATTCACCATGGCGGCCAACCGCGGATGACATCAGAGAGGGTGATCGGCATCTTCGACACCGCAGCCAGGGACATCCTCGGACTGTCCGTGGCTCGGGGCTCGGCCCGGCGTGCCCCCACCTACGCAGACGTAGCGAATGGATAAGTACTCCAGGATATGCTTTTTAAATGTCCGTGGTGCCATGCGACAAAAGAAGCCGCTGTTAGAGAGCCTGATAAGGACTAGGTCGATCTCCATAATGGGTACTTAAATATAACTACAGTAATTGTACTGTCCACTTAAATTTTAATGTAAACATTGAATAACACGTGTTTCGACGTTCCTTAGGGCGTCATGATCAGGTCTGCACACTGTCGAATTTATAACTCCATAATGGGGTTAGTGGAGAAGTTCCTTAGTTCTTCCTCAAATATCAACTTCCAGGTTTTCTAGGCACCAAGGATAAGCAGAAACTCCGGTTGCATCTCCCTGCTTGTGCGAAATGACATCGCGGCAAGCAGAGAAAACATCCCCCCAAACTGCCTAGATAAGGCAGCGAGGCGCTTCTGGCCTCCATCGTCGTATGACGCAAGTAAATACTTATCTGCGTGGTTTACTCCAGAAATTGGGCACCACTACCCGTCCTCGTCCTCAACCACCTGCTCTCCACAAAAGTCTCTTTTATCCTTCTAGGTGATCTCAATGCGAGGAAAATGGCCTTCAGGGACACTATGACAACATTGAAAGGCAAACACCTGGAGGACTACATACTCGGCAATCCAATAGTGAGACTGGACATCCACACCCCTACCTTCATCCACTCCGGAACCGTCGGTTCCTCCTTTACCGACATAGCCCTCTGCTCTACCTCCATCTCCCAGTACGTAGGAAACGTCCGTGTAGAAGACTTCGTCCCCTCCGACCACCTACCCTTTTCTTTCCCGTTCCAGTTCTCGCAACGGACGACGAGTGTAGCCTTTACCAGGGTGAACAATAAGAAGGCTGACTGGAAAAAGTTCAACGCGTCGATTGCATCAGCCATAGTCAACGTACCACAGCCTACTATAACGATGGAAGCCGACGCAGTCATCGGGAAGATCGAGACCGCCTTCCAGGACGCCATCACGGAACTTTCCACCATCACTATCGTACCATGCAATCCTCTCCTCCCGAAGGAAATAAGAAGGATGATCAAGGACAAGAGAAAGCTCTACCGAAGGTTCATCAGGTACAAGGACCCCGCCATTAAGACGGAATGGAACCGCACCAACGCATTCATCAGACGAAATATCATTAAGCACAAATAGAAGGCATGGAACACAGCTTGTTCAGCTCTGGACTACAGAGACGGTGCCAAATTCTGGAGGACCTTCAAAGTAATGACCAGCCAGATGGTAGGACAATCGAATAGTCTGGTCGGCTCGGATGGGACCGCTATCGCCGACCCGATGGGAAGAATCGAGTAAATCAGAAAAACAATGGCGGAGATATACACCCTCCTGGACGACCCACACTTCAACTTAGCTAACAAAGACGACTGCGAAGAAACCCTCAGAAGCCTTCCATTCCCCATCACCCCCCTCCCCTCAACCCAATACCTCCCTGATGCCAACGATCCAATCACCACCGAGGGTTTGCTGGAGGCCCGCCCGCGGAAAGTCAAGGCACCAGGAGACGACAAGATAACGGCCCGCCACATCAGCATGGCCCCGTCCAGCCAATACCTCCATACTAACGCTATTTAAATCTCTTCTTCTTCTAGGGTACTACCCAACCTCCTGAAAGAAGACTACGGCGGCCATGATCCCAATTGCTGGCAAGGACACAAACTACCCAGACACAAATACGCCAGAAACTACCACCCGATCAGCCTAACAAGCTCGATTGGTAAGTGGTTCGAGAGGATCATTATCAGGAGGATGGCCACCATGTTCGACCTCAATGGCGTCATGCCAAACCACCAGTACGGCTTCAGAACGGGACGCTGCACCGCGGATCCCCTGGATCTCCTCACCAGCATGGCCACTTCCATAACCATGGCCATAAACCGACGACTTCCAGCAATGGCCCTATTCCTGGACATCGAGTGGGCTTTCGACAACTTGTGGCACGACGGCCTCATGAGCAAACGGTCAGGGACTCCCGGTGTTTCACCGAGCCTACTCAGGCTCATCAAAAGCTTTCTTCGGGGTCGCCTGGCCATGGTTCGCGATGGCGACCGTCTCTCCGACACTTTCCTACTGAGGTCGGGCTTCCCCCAGGCGACTGTGCTTTCCCCCATACTCTTCAACCTGTTTTGCTGGGATATGCCGGTATGATACGGTGTCATGCTTATGCAATACGCCGACGACACCGCATTATGGTGCACCGGGATGACTCCGGAGGCAGCTGCGAGAAAACTGCAAAAAGCTACGGGGGAATTGGAGGAATGTCTCCGCCAATGGCATCTCCGGCCGAATGCAGATAAGTCGCAGCTCCTTCCGACAAAGCTTATGAGCCGATCAACCGGAAATACATCAAGGATCAGCATCAACCTGTGGGGTCAACAGATAACAGACGCCCCAGCGGCTAAGTATCTCGGTGTCACTATTGACAGAAACTTCATCTTTAGTAAATACATAGCTGAGATTAGAAACAGATATAGCATGCGCAGCGAGAGCAGCTGTTACGGGGGCATTGCCCCCAAGGGTCCTCCGTCCTCCACCCCTGGGCAATAAGTTCTCACTAGTTCCAGGGGTCTTCTTTTGTTTCATTCGGTTCTTTTCGGTTTTGAGTGCAACTTGTGTAAAATATTTCCACTTTTTTTCGCTAGTGGTTCTTGCCACTAGCCAGCTGTCCCCGTCACCTAACACCGTGGTGCAAGGATCATTGGGAAGTTGCCTCATTCCGTTTCTTGGTTCGTGCTATTCAGTTTCTGGTTTGACTCTCATTTCATTGCTACTCACCACACATATGCTCAGCTGCCGTTGAGATCCACTTGGCATCAGGGGATTTAACGGCTACTTGCCGGCATTTTTTCCTCTTTTTGGGCAATATGGGTTGGTTCACTTTCGATTTCTTTCTGATTTTCTCTTAATTTTGATCCAGTTTCTTTTTTTTATTAATATTTCGTTTGCCATTGTTTTGAAACAGTTCCATATTTTCTCTTTTACCAAATTTGGCCGTGGACAGTTTAAATTTTCTTTCCATAGTATTGTTCGAGTATCTGCACTGTGAAGTTCTAAAGTTGGACATTCTGTTAGTATATGTCAAGCGTTTTCATTTTCATGTCCACAGTGTATACAGTTTTTGTTTTCTTTTAGGTTGAAGTTATGTAATTTCCCTGAAAAAATTTCCACGGCGCACAGTGGGCTCAAATCGAAAATCGTCGGACAAAAGTCCAAAATTGCTTTTTTTGAGATAACGTCTTGAAACTTGGCACATATACACACAAGTGATTAGTGATTATGGAATGGTAAGGCATTTCTCATAGGTCTAACCCGTTACTTAGATACAGAGGCTCAAAGACGACCAAATTTCCTAAAAAGCGCCCGCTCTCATTTTTCTTCGAAAATCTTAAAAGTTGAGCAGATATAGGAGTAATGGAAGGATTTATATGAAATAAAAAACATTTGCATTTGTAAACAGGGTTCTTTACCTATACTATGCAGAACTTTCAGATATATTTGCCCATATTTGAGTGCTATTATGTCACAAAATGACGGACCCTTTTTTTTAGACAAAATTGTACATAAAGTGGACAATATAATCCTTATTCGGAAAATGGTCTCTGAGATACTATATCAGAGTATACACTAAACATATTTCTAGATTATTCCGTAAAAATATTCGAAAAAAGTTTGCGCCGCCAAGAATAAACTCGATTTTTCGATCGCGCGTCGCGGCCCGGCTCCGCGCAGCGGGACCTGGAAATACAGTGATTCCGTTGGATTTTTCAAGTTGTGTGGCCATTAACTCCTCGAATTCAACTTTTTCAGGCTATGCATGTTATCACTGATTTCTAAAGGTTCTAAACTGAAGATTTTGCGAGGATATTGGATCGAGAGAATGGATCAGTGCACGCGTAACTGCGGTACATTTGTTTTTCTTTGGATAATTTTCGGAATCATGCTGCAAATTATGTACGTCTTTCAACTCTTGAGAAAGAATGCGGGTTCTCGGGGTAACATGCATGTTTTCCATAAAAAACGGCCACATTTGGGGTTCCCTTCACCCTCTCCTCCCCCACCCCGAACAACACCCACCGCCTTTACTCCCAGAGGAACGGAACGTTTTATGACACCGGGCTGCCGTGGACGGTATTAAGCGGGTATTTCCAATAGCGCCCTTCCTTTAAGAAATGCATATTGACAGGCAGTTGTAGTTTGTTTTTGGTGAAGTAATGTTGTGCCTGCGCTCTCGTGAGTTTGGAAAACCCATAGTATCTGGTTATTTGGCTCGTGAAATACTGACATATTTTCTGCTCCAGTTCCCTGCGGTGACAGCAGTTTTGTTTATTTACTTAAAAGTATACCACTTTTTTAGGTAAGCAATTTTTTTAAATTTCTTCTTTCTAACCAATGACGTTTTTTACTCACATTATGCGTCGTAGTTTTCTCATCTGTGTTCATATATATATATATATATATATGTATATATTGTTATATTCTCTTGGTTTTTCTTTTACAACGCGATCTTACTGCTTACTTTAATTTCTAAGTATCATCTTTTTTTTCTTTTATCCTTCGTATATTATATTTTCTAAAATGTTTGGACCGTTTCACATGTTTTTCCTCAAACGTGAGGTGATATGCCTTCACACCAGATCACGTGTCTTGAGCTCCATAAAAAAAGTAACGGATTTGAAGGGAAAATCATTACATGACAAAAAAGAATATTTGATTTATTATTTGTCACGAATATTAGATTTAGGGTCACATGATGACGCTCTAAATAGTCTTCGTGAACTCATTTGGATAAGTGTTTTGGTGCCCTACTTGAGGAAGTGGGAAAAGTGTTCCCGGAATAACGAGCGATTTTTGTTGCATCATAATGATTGGCTCAATGAGTCAATCATTTAGCCTGATAACGTGCGTCATTGTTTACCAAGTACTTCAACGGCGACTGGTCTGTATTTTTTTACAAATCTCTAATGCATTTCATAAAACGACATTATTTTTACTCTTTTGCCTTTATTAATGAAAATTTACTTTATCAGGCACATTGGGAAGGCCAGAAAGAGAATTTAGGTGTTACATCTGCGGAGCAAAAACGTCAGATATGAATAACATAACAGCCATGAAAAATCGACCGGCAGCTGTAGACAAATATGCTTAAGGTTTATCGACGCTGCATTGCTACATTCGTTTTTTTAGTGTCTTTTGCATTTCGTATCGACTGGGTTTTAAGTAGTGGCAGGTGAGAAACATCAAAGCTCAGGGTGTAACTTTTAATTGCTTATATCCAAATTATTCTGAAAAATAAATCGCTAAATTATAATTAAATTCCTTTCTCGTGGTTATCTTAAAATACAGCTGTGCAAAGGAAAGGCTTATAATACAGAAGACTTTCAGATAAAGGATGGGTTTAATTGTAGATGTGCTCAGGCCTTGAACAGAAAATACGAATGATGGAAATACAGCTTGAACGTTTTTTTGATTCTCCTAAACTGGCAGCTGATGTAACAGGTAATGGTGTAAATCTGCTTATATGCTCAGATATAGCTACATATGGTCAAGGCCACGTATTACACTCAACAAATCAACAGTGAGTTTGCTTGATGAGTATTATACTTCTGTTATCGAGGCTAATTCATGTTTTCTTATATTTTCATTTCAGGAGTAGAGTATGAGCTTATCACTAGGAATACCAGACTTGTCACCCCTCCTAGAACTACCGAATGGAGTCATTTTGAATCCTGCCTTTTTATTGTTTATTATTGCAGTTTATCTCTGCTTTTATTGTTACATTGCTTTATTTTATCATTTTTATATAAACGATGGTTTCAGACCTCACTTGGTGGAATTCCTTAATATCAGGGATAGAAGGATTAACTTTGCAATTCCACATTGTAAAAGATTTATTACGGCGAAACCGGTCGTAATAAATCTTTTACAATGTGGAATTGCAAAGTTAATCCTTCTATCCCTGATTTATAATTTTTGTTTATTATTGTAATATTTCAAACGTGGTTTTAACAAAAAATGATGCATTTTTTAATGCGAGATCCGACAGTATTGCTTCGGCAATCTTTTTTCTTACATGTAATATTTTCTTAATGGGATTATCACAAATGAACGTGATAAAACAACAAACAAACTTTTTACAATCATTTATTATTGTCTTTGAATAATCAAACGCATTACGCAGGCTACATGGAATGCGGAAAGATAATTGAACAAGAGTGAGAAATAAGAGAATAGATAAGCATATGGAATAAAAATATTTTTATTACAATTGGCAAGCCACACATTTGTCTAAGGTGCTTCACAGTTCAAGAATCGTCGTTCATTTACGGTGGTACATTTTCCATACAAAGATTTTCGGCAGGCCATACAATTTTCGACCGATCGATTCTTTTTGCATTTTTTTTACCTGGCAAAATTTTGCTTGCAGAATCCCGTCAGAAGAATCTGCGTCATTGGACACGCCACGCTTTTGCTTAGATCTAACGTAAGGATCAGCCAACTCAGTAACGTCGAGCTTTTGCAAAAACTCAGTAACGAGCTTTTGCGTGAAATGTTTTCGGAGGTAGTTTCCTTGTACACGATCCTAGAATGTATACCTGCTAAGTCGAGAGTATTTTCAAACGAGTGGATAGGCCATCGCCGAGTACATGTTACTGTTGTATATCTGCGCTCCATTTGGTATACGACATCTACCCCGTATTTAGTTTCATTGAAAAACTTCACAGTTTCAGGAGTTTTTTTAGCGAAATCAGAAGCAATGTCGACATCTGGATGGATGGAACTAAGAATTATGACATTCTTGTTTGGTTTTCCTTGATATACAGTAAGTGTGAAATCATCGCTGTTTTTAAAAAGTTTATAGTTGTACAAGTCTTCTTTCATTGATTTGATCTCTATTGGTACTTCTCGTCTTTTTCTATTTACCATTCCCACAATACTAGTACCCTGGCGTTTTAGTTGTTCAGCGACTTTGACTGAAGTAAAATTATTATATACGGTAACATTTTGCCCTTTTTTCAGAAACGGCTGCATTAATTTGAGTACTACGTGGTCAGCTAAATGGCACTCAGCATGACATGAATTATCTTTTCCAACATAAGGGAAGCCATTTGCAAGATATTTGCTATCCTTGTCAACAGCTAGCCAATACATTGATGGCCGTATTTGTCCCGCTTAGAAGGAATATACTGAGTGAAAGGACACCTAGTTTTGATGGGGAAAAGTTGTTCATCAACCGTTATGTACGAACAAGGTTTGTAACAAGCAATGCAATTATCAATGAATCTATCCCACACTATTGAAAAGAGAGCAAACTTGTCAGCTTTGAGTCGCTGGGATCTAAGATTTGATAAGACTTCTCATCAAATCTTAGATAATGCAAAATGTTTAAAAAACGGTTCCTAGGCATCGTCGTTTTACAAAATTGTATTTCCCAGTCGTTTGACCAAATACTTGTAATAGAGTGATCATTTGTGCCTGATGTTTCGCAGGCGTAAAATATGGCAATACATGCATCTAGCTCCTCATCGGAAAGAGTAAAATCTTAATCGTTTTGCCTGCGTGCTTCTGGAATTGTTCATCGCTTTATGTGAGTCAGTATAAATAAGCCGATAAATAATCGCCAAGAACTCAAAGAACTATCACTAGTTATATTTCTTCTCGCGTGTCCTGTAGGTCCAGGCGCTTCTATACGTATGTTTTAGTTTACACGCCTACCAGGTAAGTGTTCTCCGATCTTATCGGTTTCGATCGCATTCAATCAGCTGACACAAGCGTTCCTGGAGAGTAATCATCGCCTACTGTGGTTGTATTTCCTCCATCATCTTCACCGCCGCAGTCATCTGTTGAGGATGCATTTTGCGTCGTTTGGTTCACCTTCCGGTATAGAATGCAAAATAGAAAGGATTTCTTCTTCAAGCCATATTCCCAGTCAGGAAAAATGAAGGCCGTGCTTCACAGGAGTTGTGCAGTCCACTCCAGAGTTCACAGGATTCACTAATACAAATTATGGGCAGCGCACAGTTGTCCTGTGCGGCGCGCGGCAGCCAGCGCCGGCAGGGCCGAATATGCTAGGAGAGTAACTTTGTTTATTTCCATGATTTATTTTCCTGGTACATCAGTATATCAATGGAAGGATGCAAAATTACTTTTTCACGTTTGAAAATCAACTTTCACGTAGTCGAGGCTGAAACAATGGAGCATGCTAAACAGTATTACGCTGCAGCGAGACTGATGGGCGACGAGAAGGGAGGGGGAAGGGATGCTAGGCAGACACGACAGCTTCCAAACACGGGAATTTGAAAACGTTTCATATGGATGGCATATTCGCCACTTTATAGCAAGGTAAAATAATATCAGGACATTCTCATGGTTTGTAGTTCCAAAGACAGACCCTTAAAATTAGAAATGCCTTCAAATTCTCGCTAATAATTGCCAAAAAGCGTAATAACTGTAGATTTAAAACAACAATTGCTTTAAACTAATTATGAACATAAATAAAAATAAAAACTTGAACAAATATTAGTATTTGGCGAAAATACTAGCAAAATACAGTAGGGAGTCAAAATGACTCTCTTTGGTAGTCAAAGGTAAATTTTGAAAAATGGGTACTATTTTTATTTTTTAAACTGTTTTTATCGCAAAGCATTCTTTTCTGTATAAAATGAGTAAAAGTCACGGCATCTCAAGCCGGAATTCAGATTATTTTATTCAGGGCAGAGAAATAAAAATCTCGAGGAGTCAAAATGACTCCATCGGTAGTTCTAGTGTTATAATAATATTTTCAATTATTCTCAAGGAAATTTCAAGTGGCCTACCACTAAACGACCAGGCATTTTCACTGTACTGCCTGAGGACGGGCGAATTATACATTGAGCTCTATCCCTTTTACTACATGCCGACCACGGTCCATAAAATGCTCATACATGGCGCGGAAATTTCGAAAGGGGCAATTCTTCCCTTAGGCCAGCTATCCGAAGAGGCGATGGAGGCTCGCAATAAGGACGCCAGGATATTCCGAGAAAGATTAACGCGCAAACACTCATTAACACAGGATGGCCACCAATGAGGACCTATTCAAAAGACTTTTGATCACGTCCGATCCATTGCTTTCCTCCACCATATATTTGACTGTGAAGGCTCATAGGAGGCTTCCGAAGGAATTACGGGAACTATTACTAATAGAAGACAAAGAAGAAGCAATATTATCAAACAGCGAGTATGAGTATGAGTAGTACTCACGATTCGTCCGAGGACTAAGAATTTAGCTTGAAATGAACAATCAGCAATGGACGTTTGGTCAACGGTGTTGTAGTGACGGATTCGCGGGGATGGGTGAGTGGGTTAAAGAAAATATAGTGAAAATGCGATCGCATAGTCAGGAGCCCGCTACCCACCACCCTTTGCTAAACCGCTTCCTTACCCACCCTTGCTAATCCCTCATTAGAACACCGCCGACCCAACATCCTCTCCTTTCATTTTCTCCGGGTATTCCCTGCTTGAGTTTTTTTCCCTTCATTGCCTCAAACAGACCTCTCACTCTCATCTATCTCTCTCACGGAGCGCGTCGGTACACGTGCGACCAACCCATCTCCTCTAGCTGTTTCTTAACCTTCTTACCCACTCCTAAATATACACATGGTGTGTGCTTTCAGAAATTTGTCAACTACCTGAAGATGACTCGGTGAATTAAAACCAAGGCTGCTCTGAGGATGAAAATAATTTCGGAAAATAATATTTGGTTTCTTTTCAGTATCTTACAAGTAATGGTATTTCATTTATGTTATTGAATTAATTATTACCGGTACTGACAACATCAACACGAATTTAAGCTCCTAGTTCATTGCCATCCTATTTTCAAAATACTTTTTCTCTTTTACCATATTCCGCGTAAGGTTTGGCGCAGCAAATTCTATGCAAAACAACTACAGTTTTCCAGTTTTGTTTAATATATTATCGATGAATCTAATTGTGTTTTCATCTATGTATATTCCTTTACTATTCGTCGAGAGCATTGTAATTACAGTGTGTGCTCAGTATTGCGAAATAAAAATGCACAACCACTGGAGTCTTAAGTTTAAATTAATCCATCCCTAAAACATAATGATCCAGTTTATCACTCAATACAAAGATATGATATTGCGCATAACAGAGCTTAAAAAACTCATGAAATCATGCTGATTTTAAACTCAAGCTTAATTTCATTGTAAGAAGCTATAAAAAATGGTAATATGAAAATGATTCCCTGTAGGTAATTCCTTAAAATTAAATATTAATTTACATATTTATCAGTTCCAAGTTATTTGTAGGAGAGTATCTAATACTATTATTTCTGGCGCATCAAAGAGTCAGATAACGAAGAGTGACAACAAATCGTAATTTGCCAAGCAGGCATGTTTTTTTAAGGTTACACATTGTCATAAATCGTTCCTTTTCGCGCCACCCTCCTCGGGGAGTAAAGGCGGTGGGTGTTGTTCGGGGTGGGGGAGGAGAGGGTGAAGGGAAAGAAGGGAACCCCAAATGTTGCCGTTTTTTATGGAAAACATGCATGTTACCCCGAGAACCCGCATTCTTTCTCAAGAGTTGAAAGACGTACATAATTTGCAGCATGATTCCGAAAATTATCCATAGAAAAACAAATGTACCGCAGTTACGCGTGCACTGATCCATTCTCTCGATCCAATATCCTCGCAAAATCTTCAGTTTAGAACCTTTAGAAATCAGTGATAACATGCATAGCCTGAAAAGTTGAATTCGAAGAGTTAATGTCCACACAACTTGAAAAATCCAACGGAGTCACTGTATTTCCAGGTCCCGCTGCGCGGAGCCGGGCCGCGATGTACGTACTCTATGGTACTAGTGAGGCGCAAGCCTCCCCTGAAGAGGCGCCAGCCTACACCGGGGGCCATGTCAGACATGGCGCTAAACACGTTCACGTCACGCCGACTCAGGGCGAGTACACTTCCTTCCGCCGGTGACCCTAGTCGGACCCCGTTCCGGGCGACCCTCAGCTGGACACCACCGCCACCCTTACCTCGGAGATCCACGCTCGGACTCCGCCACACCCTTACCCCGAGAGACCCTCAGTCGGCCGCCAAACCCGTTGCTGGTCCGCGCCCAAGGAAGTACCTCTCCGTGAACGCCCTCCACGTTGCAAGGCCTCATTGTGTAAAACAGTAAATAAAAGATCGTTAACCTATCGACTCCGGATGGTTTCAATTTGGCTTTGCTCCCCTCCTTAGACGAGTATCACGACATAATTGGTGTCAGGTGAAAAAAGGAATATTCAATTTCTGCAATAATTTTTCTGAGGAGTCGATATTGATCATGTTTTGCTATCGTGAGGCTCTAAAGGCATATATGTGAATTTTACATTACATTTGATTTACTTTATTTCTTTTTAAATATTTATATTTGTTATTGTGCACTGTTCTTGATCGTATAAATAGAGTTATATAAATAACTAAGCACTAAACTTCAATGCGATTGTCAGGTTCTGCCGCTGAATATGGTTCTACAAATCCTCACGTAATCACCAGCTTAGACTATTTAACCACGTTTTTAAAACATAGATTTACGTCGCGTATCTCGCCTCTGCCACTCAAACGTTTGTTCTCTAACTGTATTCAGCAGCATCTAGAATCGGTCTCAAACTACGCGACTCGGCTCAAGTTTGCAAATCGCAAGTTTTTTAAATAAATCGTTCTTGATCGTTACTCGCCATGGGCTGGTAACATGGAAGTTTTCTGTTTCCTCGTGTACCACCTTTCCAGGGAAGGCAGGGACGCTGTCTGAGTTTTATTGATTTTAGTCCTACTGTCAACTCGATACTACCCAATGGTGCGGAAGATAGTTCTCATCCCCCACCTGCAACTGGGAATTCCGTGTTCGCAAATACGCTTGGGGGGCAAGTGTATTTTATACCCTCTTTCAGTGGTGACGACGAAGTCTCTGTCGAAACTTTTTTAGATAGACTAAAACTCACGAGTCATCTAAGTGATTGGACCGACGAGAAAATACTGTGTGTGGCTCGCTTACGATTGTCAGGTTCTGCCGCTGAATATGTGTCTGCAAATCCTCACGTAATCACTAGCTTAGACAATTTAACCACGTTTTTAAAACGTAGATTTACGTCCCGTATCTCGCCTCTGTCAATCAAGCGTTCGTTCTCTAACTGTATTCAGCAGCATCTAGAATCGGTGTCAAACTACGCGACTCGGCTCCGGAAAATCGCACGGCAACTAAATGGAACACTGGCCGATCGGACATCAGAGGTAGCCCAGTCAATGATGGAGAGAAGGCTTTTATTGTAATTTCTTACAGGCTTGCGCGAAGAAATTGGCCGTTTCGTGCAAGTAAGGAACCCTAAGAACATCCTCGAAGCCGAAGATTTTGCCCTTCAAGAGGAGTCTAATGTTAGAAGCTATGCTGCCAAGAGTATAGACACACCATGTACGAACATTGTTCCTATCAAACCGGAGGCATACCTCACCTTTCTGGAAGACGAATGCCTTCCCTTCCCATATCCCCCTCCCACTTTCTCCAAGTATACCACATTCAAAACCGAGATATCCACCCGCACCACACCCCAGAACCGCCTCCACCATATAGGAATAATCCTATTCCCGATCAAAGACGAACCGCAAGCCGATCGTGCTACACTTGTGGACGTCCAGGGCACATATCATGGAATTGTCCCTCACGACGATGCTATAACTGTGGAGATGGCGCACATTTTTCCAAAGATTGCCCGCTCCTGAGCTGTGGCATCTGCAAAATGACCGGTCACCGCCCATTTGATTGTCCTACCAATAAACCCTCCGCGGCCCGGAGAAATGGAGTAACCCCGGCTGCGAGGTCGGGGACGAACTGATTCTAGCAGTCTCACCGGTAGCAGGCAAAACAATATTACTGCAAAATTTGGGGAAACATTGAAGTTTCTTAGTAGATACCGGAGCAGCAATGACTACTTTCATAAGAAGATATTCCCATTTCAAGCACTCAAGTTTTCAGCCGACTGTCGACCAATTAAAAGCGCCTCTAGTCATTGTTTACAAACTTCAGGGCAAGTAACATTCCATTTGTCATTGGTGGACAAACGTACCAAATTGACGCCCTAATAATCGATTTTGGAGAGACAACGTAAGACGGCATTATTGGCTTAGATTTTATGACTCGTTATGGGAGTCAAATCTGCCTAGCTAGTGGCACGATGAATGTAACTCACAATCATGCAGTGATATTACAATCTAGAGATGAGCCTTTGGATGAGACGTCTTTAATTGCCCTCTGTGACCCTGATTTGGAGGTGAAACCCAACTCACAGCCCAGAAATATTTCAACAGACGATATTGACTGGATTTTATCCATAATGGAGGAGGATAACGACGCATCACCGGAAACAATACCGCCACAGTGTACACCAATAATAGCGGAAAATGTAGTTGCAGTCGAGGAGACAGAGGTGTAAAATAACTTGCCAAGCATGAGTAATTGCCAGGCAACAAGTAATTTGTAAATAGAAGATATTTCTTTACATGGGAGAAGGGAGAATTAAAAGGGTGATAACTGTTGTAAAAATGAGTATGAGAAAACCTAAATTTTCCCAGCTGAAAGGCAAGTACAAGATGATCTTGGAACGAAAGGAGATATAAGTAAGGATTCTGAGAAAGGAGCAACAGTTCAAGGAAAGGATCTCTCGAAATTAAGTGAAAGTTATCAGGATGATGTTGCATTACTTACTTGTGATATACGTGATATGGCTTTAGTTACTCCAAACTGTCTTCAGAGAGAAAAAACTTGCGGAGTAGCATATCTAAGAAAACGTGTGAAAATTCCCCCGTCCTCTGCAGTTTTAATATCCGCTTGGAATCAAGAATTATCCGGAAAATTCGTCTCCGTGGAAACGGAAGATAAGGGAACACTCGTGCTCCCTTCATTATATCAATTTTCGAAGGAGGGAATGGTGAACATTCTCTTCGGTAATGTCATTATTTCCAAATAGACCTTGAAAGCTGGCACAGAAATTTCAGTCGACGAAGTTGATGACGGATGTACGACTTTATCCATACAGGAGGTAGATGAAGGACCACCAGTTTGGCCGGATGGGATCAAAATGGGTGCATTATTGTTGCTCTTCAATTTTGATAACGTACCGGAAGAAGCACGAGTCCCCCTGAAAGCTTTAATTCAACAATATTCGGACATATTTGCCCATGAAACAATCCCTCTTGGATGCACCAGCCTCGTGAAACATGCTATAAACGTTGGTGATGCACGGCCGATTAAAAAGCAGCCTTATCGCGTCCCTCATGCTCTTTGACCTATTCTGGAGGAAGAACTTAATGAAATGCTCGCTCAAGGAATCATATCACCTTCCACGAGCCCCTGGGCTGCGCTCATCATTCTAGTCAAGAAGAAATCTTCCACCCATTGGCCTCCGCAGTACCGTCGTGCGTAGATGATCGCGCGTTAAACAGTGTGACAGAAAAGGAAGTTTCCCCCTTGCCTAACATTGAGGAGACGTTCGGTCAGTTGGGAGGAGTGAAATATTTTTCCACCATGGATCTCTGCAGTGGCTATTGGCAGGTGGAGATGGAAGAGGAAAGCAAACAGTACACCGCTTTTAGCACACCGAACGGACATTATCAGTGGTGTCTATAACAGTATCAATACCAGCAATGTAACCGGATGAGTTTTGGTCGGGCGAATGCACTGTCTACTTTCATGCGCCTGATGACAACGGTCTTAAGTGGATTGATTAACCATGGTTGTGCATGCTATCTGGAAGATATTATAAGATACGATTCAAGCCCGGAAGAGCACATCAAGGGACTCAGAGAAGTCTTCAGCAGACTTAGAAGCGCGAACCTACGACTTAAACAACAGAAATGCAACTTTTTTCAGGAGCAAGTAAGATTCCTTGGACACATCGTTTCTGCGGAAGGAATTCTGTCCGAAGAAGGAAAAATAGAGGCAATAAAAAACTTTCCAGTACCAAGGAACGTCCAATCAGTGCAATCCTTTCTCGGTTTGGTTGGTTATTACCGACGTTTTATAACGGATTTCGCCGACCTTTCGAACCATCTCACAAAATTAATCAAGAAAGGCAGCGAATTTCATTGGAAATATGATCAGCAGCAGGCGTTTGAAAGCCTAAGGCTATCTCTCTCCACGCATCCCACTCGTAAGTTTCCTGATTTTTCAAAACCATTCCTTGTCTATACCGACGCTTTTACTCAAGCTTTAGGCGGAATACCCGCGCAAAATACGGAGGGTGGCAAACACCCTGTGGCGTGTGCCAGCCGGCAGTTGCTCAAAGCTGAAAAATCATATTCAGCAACGGAACTGGAGTGCTTAGCGGTGGTAGAAATGATTTAAAAATTCCGTATTTACATTCTTGGATGAAAATTGACCCTCTATTCCGAACATTCAAATGGCTATTCACTCTTAAGGAACCAAAATCGCGATTGGCACGATGGATCATGGAAAAATCAGAGTTCACCTTCGATATTCAACACAGACCTGGGAAACAACTGCCGCACGTGGATGCTTTACCTGGAATAATTCCGGAAGTCAGCACTCTCGACTTGGAGACTGTCACTCACGAACCAACTTGGGAGAAAGAAAAAAATCTTCAAGAGCAGTCCACTCGCCCCGATCTACGACAATTCCACGCTATGGTCCGAAGACATGACCCCATCCTTCTTTTATGATAATATGGGACTTGCCCTTGTATCGCTGATGGTCGGACAGATGATTCGCCTACGAAATATGAAACTGCAAAGCGGTACGAGCAGAAAGCTCGCACCCCGATGGATAGGGCCATATCAGATAGTCAAGGTGAGAAGTCCAGTTACCTTTGACATTCAGCACTCTCAGAATGGTAGATGCCTCATTACCCATGCACGGAACATTTTACCTTTGCCTCCTGACCCCGTGCCATCACCTCCCACCTTTGTCGGCGACGGCACCACCCAACCCTTCTCGTCCTGTGAGCCACACGGGACCTCCTCTCCTTCATTTTCTGAGGTGGAATCCTCTTCCCCACCGTCATTCTCCGCCCCACAACCGCTCCGAATTTTCCTTACAATCTCCGGCCCTTACCCGGCCAATTTTTCATGAGTTAAATCCCGAGCTTCCATCATGCCACGGCGTCACCGGACTCCAGCACGCTCCCGCCCCGCCATTCTCTACGACATCTTCGGGAGATCCTTGTCCGACCTGGAGGACACGGAACTGGAGGCGCCTCGCTCCGTGCCTCTTTCTCATACGGATCAGGGCGCCGCGG
This sequence comes from Pyrrhosoma nymphula, assembly GCA_963573305.1. Classification (NCBI taxonomy): domain Eukaryota; kingdom Metazoa; phylum Arthropoda; class Insecta; order Odonata; family Coenagrionidae; genus Pyrrhosoma; species Pyrrhosoma nymphula. The sequence goes on along the minus strand of OY754332.1, from coordinate 74,695,497 downwards.
ATGAGGAGTGGGATCTGCTGGAGCCATCTAAAACCCCGGAGCGAGCGCCGACTCCGGGAAATGGGATGGATGGTGAGGAGGACTAGGAATCCCTTTCCCTTCTTCGATCCCCCGTTCTCCGGGATGCAGCGACAAGGACGAGGCCATGTCGCCGGCGCTGAATGCAGACGCTGCGATAGATCTGTGGGCCATCGAGTGGAGCGACTCGGATGATGGCCGAAGTCACTGACTTCGCACCCCGCATTATCCGTCGCTCCAGCGCAGTGCGAGGATTTTTTAAATCGCGAACACAACTGACGGAGGCGTCTCATGTAGCGGAGGTAGAGGGCGGCCCAACGAAAGCCCGAGCACTACGCCACGGTCCCAGTCCTTTTTCTCTTGCACCCCCTACTACACCCCCTTCCTACATCAGTCCAGATGTGCCATTAATAGCGTCCCCCTAAGAAAGCACAGCACCTACCAGGGGCGGCTTAAGGGGGGGGGGGGCGGGGGGAGCGGCCGCCCCCCCCGTAATTCCCGGGAAAATAGAAAAGATGGTAATCATTAAGGTGGTTCTCCAATGCAAGTTTTTATTTCACCAGATCAGTACACAATGTTTAAAGATAATTGGAAAATATCTAAAAAACCACTTGTATAAACAGACACAGTATCCTCGATGTTCGCAATTGTACTTTTGTAGGCCATTTGATGGAAAGCTTCGGTGTCGTAACGGAATATTTATAAGATATTATACTATGTATGCAGACCTATATACACCTATTTACTATACATGCAGAGAATCGTTCCGCGAGTTTAGGCAGTTGAGCCGTAGTGCGTCTGCGAGAGGGGAATACAGTCTTCACGTCCTCCTTCAGCATTGCCTACTATGCGACACCCTCCGCTCTCGTGCTCGTCGCGACATGTCAGTTGCCCGGCTCTAGCAAATGTATTGTTTCAGTTGTAGTGAGTGACAAGTTCAAGAGTTCTTCACATGTTTAGGACCCTGCATCCTTTATTCTGTGATATACCAGACGTACAGACAGGGGCGGATTAAGGTCGTTGTTTTGGGGGGGTTCATGGTTCACTACTTCCCGCGGCGCCTGGGGGTATGCAATACATCTCAACTAAATTGATGTCCGGGTGGACTTCCCTCGGAAAATTAAAAGAAATGAAGCGCTTGGAACGTATTTTTGATGTGGCTATATTATATATAAGATATGTGATAAATTATTGAGTAAATCTATCTAATCACATTTTAAAAACGTAAAAAACCGATGTAAAGAATGTCATTCTTGTGAAGAAGTGAAGTGTCTTCCGGGTTTTACACCGTGTTGGTCCATGTTTCCTCGGACGACAGTTTCGGCGGCGTTTCAGTCGGCTTCTTCAGGTCGGTGGAGTGAAGGTGCAGCCATTTGTCGTATTATATATCTCACCCGTTGGAGTCAGGTCTAACGCTTGAGATATATAAGACGACAAATAGCTGCACCTTCATTTCACCGACCAGAAGAAGCCAACTGCAACGCCTACGAAACTGTCGTCCGAGGAAACATAGACAACGCGGTCCAAAACGCGGAAGACCTGCATCTTCCCACCCATCAACCCGCGGCAGCTTACACAAGGATTTCGAACTCCTTGAAAGAAATCGTCTTTAATGTCGAACAAAATGAAAATTGGTTGGAATGAAATAAAAAGATAAGTACATATTCAGAAAATACTATTTTCCTTTAATATTTTTATAATTTTTTATAATACCAAGCAACGAAAACGCAGTAATGCTCGGAAGTTACCGTCATTCGTCAAGGGCTCTTCCAATGATAATGCACCGTCGCGTCGTCCCGATGACCTCTGAATGGTATGTTCTGACGGCCAAGAAAAATCACATTTTTAAATATCAGCTTCAGATTTTCTCTATTTTCCTTGATTTTCTCCCTTATGTAGCCGTCCAGTTGGCTTGTGTTTTGATTTTCAGGTTTTTTGTATTTTTCCAGAAAATTCAGGGCCAACTGGGCACTGTACCTTTGTGATAGACTGTGTGTTGGTGGTTTTCCAGATCATCTAGTTTCCCTAGCAGTTTTGAAAACTTTAACGGCTCTGTAACGAGGGATTTCAACAGCAAATTTGTACCGCAAGCTGCCGTTGATTGGGAAAAAGGGCAATACCTACAAAAAAGTCCATTCATTGAGGAAGAAACCACAAGCCAAGGGTACTTTTCAAGATGTTCTATCCTCACGCAGCGACGCTCTTCCGCGGTTCCCTCCCTATGAGTTGAAAAGGGATACTTGTAGTCGCTTGTGGATGTCCAAGGGCTTTCCAAAAGTTCTGTTTTTTTCCTATCATCAGGTATTTCCTTTCCTGGTACAATGAAGAGAACTACGTCACAGTTGAAATTTTCAGCCAAAGGAAGTGAAGAAATTGAAGCTTCAGTCGATTTTTCGTGGCAAAGTGGATGGGATTGTAAAAGGACCATGGACTCAGCTTGAGTCTCATTGTCAGTTGTGCAGCATGAAGGCATGGTGTTAACAAATTATGCATTTCCTCCTGCTGCCTCTGGCGTCTTTTGTTTTTGGACGCGAGAGTAAAATCTTCGAAGGTCCGCAGAGGCACTATTAGTTTTCCGCTTAGTACCAGGCCTACTAGAAGAAGACGCCTGTAAACAAAAGTAAACCTTAGCTATTCCTTCTGCGACGAGTTGCAAAAAACATTATAAGCATATCTTTTTCTCACCCTGTAGCGTAATACTTGAAAATTGTTTTGATTAGTGAGTCCTCAATTTTACTGCTATCAAAAGGAGAGGGGACAAAACTACGGTGGGTGGACCTCTGACAGCATTTCTATGATAACGCAATGAAAATGAAAGTCCAGTAAATAGGTGGGTGTTCAATTCCTTGATCAAAAAGCAGATAAATAGCAATGGAGGCTAATGTGGGCCCGAGCTTGAAGCCGGCCGTCCGACCCTAATGGCGAGCGCGAGAAAGCGCAAATAAGTTATGTCTTTGTAATTAACCGACTGAACTTACCATCTCTGGCAGAAAGGTTGATCTGCACGTCAGGTATACCACAGAATAAAGGAAAAAGGACGCAGGGTCATAAACATGTGAAGAACTCTTGAACTTGTCACTTACTACACCTGAAACAATACACTCGCGAGAGCCGGGCAACTGACATGTCGCGACGAGCATGAGAGCAGAGGGTGTCGCATAATAATAGCCAATGCTAAAGGAGGGCGTGGAGACTGTATTCCCCTCTCGCAGACGCACTACGGCTCAACTGCCCAAACTCGCGGCACTGTTCTCTTCATACATATTAAATAGGTGTATATAGGTCTGCATACATAGTATAATAGCTTATAACTATTCCGTTACGGCACCAAAGCTTTCACAACACTGTTAATCAAAATGCCTACTAAAGTAAAATTGCGAACATCTAGGATACTGTGTCTGTTTAGACAACTGGCTTTTAGATATTTTCCAATTATCTTTAAACATTGTGTAATCAGCTGGTGAAATAAAAACTTGCATCGGAGAATCACCTTAAAGATTACCATCTTTTCTATTTTCCAGGGAATTACGGGGGTGGCTGCCGCCCCACCCGCCCCCCCCCCTTAATCCGCCCCTGCGTACAGATCAACCTTTCAGTCAGAGATGGTAGGTTCAGTCGGTTAATTACAACGACATACTTATTTGCGCTTTCTCGCGCTCGCTATTAGGGTCGGACGGCCGGCTTCAAGCTCGGGCCACAATTAGCCTCCATTGCTATTTATCAGCTTTTTGATCAAGGAATTGAACACCCACCTATTTACTGGACTTTCATTTTCATTGCGTTATCATAGAAATGCTGTCAGAGGTCCACCCACCGTAGTTTTGTCCTCTCTCCTTTTGATAGCAGTAAAATTGAGGAATCTCAAAGTAAACAAAATAATTTTCAAGTATTACGCTATAGGGTGAGAAAAAGATATGCTTATAATATTTTTGCAACTCGTCGCAGAAGGAATAGCTAAGGTTTACTTTTGTTTACAGGCGTCTTCTTCTAGTAGGCCTGGTACAAAGCGGAAAATTAATAGTGCATCTACGGACCTTCGAAGCTTTTTCTCTCGCGTCCAAATACAAAAGACACCAGAAGCAGCAGGAGGAAATAGACAATTTGTTAACACCATGCCTTCATGCTGCACAACTGACAATGAGACTCAGGCTGAGTCCATGGTCCTTTTACAATCCCCTCCACGTAGCCACAAAACATCGACTGAAGCTTCAATTTCTTCACTTCCTTTGGCTGAAAATTTCAACTGTGATGCAGGTCTCTTCATTGTACCAGGAAAGGAAAGACCTGATGATAGGAAAATAGCAGAACTTTTGGAAAGCCCTTGGACATCCACAAGCGACTACAAGTATCCCTTTTCAACTCATAGGAAGGGAACCTCGGAAGAGCGTCGTTACGTGAGGATAAAACATCTTGAAAAGTACCCTTGGCTTGTGGTTTCTCCCTCAATGAATGGACTTTTTTGTAGGTATTGCCCTTTTATTCCCAATCAACGGCAGCTTGCGGTACAAATTTGCTGTTGAAATCCCTCGTTACAGAGCCGTTAAAGTTTTCAAAACTGCTAGGGAAACTAGATGATCTGGAAAACCACCAACACACAGTCTATCACAAAGGTACAGTGCCCAGTTGGCCCTGAATTTTCTGGAAAAATACAAAAAACCTGAAAATCAAAACACAAGCCAACTGGACGGCTACATAAGGGAGAAAATCAAGGAAAATAGAGAAAATCTGAAGCTGATATTTAAAAATGTGATTTTTCTTGGCCGTCAGAACATACCATTCAGAGGTCATCGGGACGACGCGACGGTGCATTATCATTGGAAGAGCCCTTGACGAATGACGGTAACTTCCGAGCATTACTGCGTTTTCGTTGCTTGGTATTATAAAAAATTATAAAAATATTAAAGGAAAATAGTATTTTCTGAATATGTACTTATCTTTTTATTTCATTCCAACCAATTTTCATATTGAACGGCATTCAAGAAGATTTATTTCAAGGAGTTCGAAATCCTTGTGTAGGCTGCCGCGGGTTTATGAATGGGAAGATGCAGGTCTTCCGCGTTTTGGACCGCGTTGGTCTATGTTTCCTTGGACGACAGTTTAGTAGGCGTTGTAGTCGGTGTCTTCTGGTCGGTGAAGTGAAGGCGCAGCAATTCGTCTTCTTATATATCTCATGCGGACCTGACTCCTACGGGTGAGATATATAAGACGACAAATGGCTGCACCTTCACTTTACCGACCTGAAGAAGCCGACTGAAATGCCGCCGAAACTGTCGTCCGAGGAAACATGGACCAACACGGTGTAAAACCCGGAAGACACTTCACTTCTTCACAAGAATGACATTCTTTACATCGGTTTTTTACGTTTTTCAAATTTGATTAGATAGATTTACTCAATAATTTATCACATCTCTTATAAATAACATAGCCACACCAAAACTACGTTCCAAGCGCTTCATTTCTTTTAATTTTCCGAGGGAAGTACACCCGGACATCTATTTAGTTGAGATGTATTGCATACCCCCCAGGCGCCGCGGGAAGTAGTGAACGGCCCCCCCCCCCCCAAAAACAAAGACCTTAATCCGCCCCTGGCACCTACTTGCCTTGACTCTTATTAACATTATGTAATGAAGAGATTAGCAATACTTGAGTACCTGAATATGACGCTGCTGCGTCGAAACTAGTGCCGTAATATAAATTAGTGGAATAAGACAAAGTTTATCTTTTCACTTATGGTTTACAACAGTTGGATTAGACAATATATGCATTCATATTTATGGAAGTACATACATTATCATGTATCCCCCCTGTGAAGCTAGGATTCTTGGCAGTTAATAAACCTATGTGATATAATAATAAAATAAAATAATGATCATTTTAATGGCTCTCGCAGAAAATTTTAATTGGCACGTAAATAATTCATACATTTTTTGGGCATACTCAAAATTTGACCATTTAAGACCCTGATTAGCTCTATGATAAGCATTTAAGATTATATTAAAACAAAACTGTGCTACACATTGAAAATTTAGTTATTTATAGGAGCAAAATGAACAGTAATTGTACTTGTAATCCTATTAATTAATTTTTAAAAGAGTAATTTGTAATTGTAATCAGTTTAAAATTTCCGTGGATTTGGAATTGAGCCCGACTACATTTCTTCAGTACTTTTGGCATCACTGGATAGAGAAGGTAAAACAGTTCACGTACCTTGGTGGGAAAATGGCTTTAGCTGTAGGGACATCAGATATAGAATTGCCTTGGCCAAGGAAGCTGTTTCGAGGAGAAGGGAAGTGATGAGGGGGTCTGAGGAGTGATTTAAAGAAAATAATGGTTAAAACTCTGAAAACGAGATGGAGCGTGGCGCAGTAAGTCGGAAACTTGGTCGTTGCGGAGAGAGTAAGTTCGTAGACTGGAGGCGTTTGAGAATTGGGTTTGGAGAAGAATGGGGAGGGTTAGCTGGGTGGACAGAAAGACTAACAAGGAGGTATTGGATATGGTGAGAGAGGAAAGTAAATTAGCCACGGAGATTCGGCGAAGGCAGGAAAGGTGGATGGAGGACGTGTTGAGAAGTGAGAGCATTTTGAAGAGGGAAGCGTGGAAGATGATAGGAATTTGGAACGATATAAGGAAAGGCAGAGGGTGTAAAGAATTCAAGGAAGACCTGATGGTGAGCGTAAGTGGCGAAGTAAGATGAGGGAAAAAAGAGAAGCTGTCCCAGAAATTAGGATAAGGACTGTCACTAACCAGCCAATCATCTCGTAAAATACCTATGATGACTGCGTAAGCTAATTTCGGTCAAATGAACTAAGGTACACCTATATGCCAACGTTTCCATAGTTAAAAAATGAATTACACTCGAATTGGGGATATTTTGACATTAATGTTGAGGATAGAGCCAAAATGAGGCTGTGTTAGGAAATGAGAAAAACTATTATTTCATGGATGGCTGATGATCTTAGAAGGCTAATTTTCACCTTTTGATCATAAAAGCAATTGTGCTTAATAGTATAATTTTTAATTCGCCAACAACACAAATGCTTTGATGAAACCCTCGGAGCTGATGGAGTATTCGTTACCCCGTAGAAGTAATGGTGGGTTGCTCGATGCCCCCAATCATGGTCACAAAGACCTCTACAAATTTTCCGCCAATCTCCACTGTCTTACTAGCATTTCAACTTTAGTGTTTCTATAGCAAGGTGACTGAATAATGATCACTGGACTAAGGAAAATAAGAGATCCACATAGTGAACGAGAAGATCGATTCGACCAATTGTACCTACATCATTTTCTTAATTTACAGCATAGAAATTAAGAATATATCTTAAAATATTCAATTTGGCACTCTAACAATAATATTAATGCGGCTAGAGTAATTTTAATGGTACAAAAATGCTAATTTCTCGATCTTTCAAAGTAAAAACAACGATGAATTCAAAACACTCAAATTCACGACCATTTAAACGTAAGTGATCGCTGCAAGCATTCATTGAGCTAAGTCATATGTTATTTAGCATGATAAAAATTAAAGGTTTACGTATGTTGCACTTGAAAAAACGTATGCGTAAAAAACCCTTGGAATAACTTCATTATCTTTCGGGGTTACAGAGTTAAAGTAAAACAATGGCTAGCTGATGTGCGCCGGCTGCCGGATATAACATCCTGAATCAGTGCATCGTACCCACCATTAAGCTTTGTGGGAGGTAAAACACAAATCTACTGATCAAACTCCAACCAAAGTTTTAATTCATAAGTGAGTGAATAAAATATTAGAGCCGAGTAGTAGTCGCGGATATCGTGTCCTAGCCTAAGCCCTCTTTGAACTGCCGCGTTAATCGTACCAATGAGACCGACGTTGGTGCCACCTCCCCGTCTCGCCCAGCATCGAGCGCATTCTCTACCCTTTATAATACTACTGTTACGACTGTATCGAACAGCGTGCTTCGATGGCCAACACAGGGATCCAACTGTAAACTGTTTTAGAGATGAGACTGGCGAAAATATTTCTCTGGAAACTGAGTCATAGCTGCAGTGAAAATAGTGCAAACTGAAGAATGAAAAAACAAAATTACGATTGAAATAGAGGTTTTCTAATAAATAGAGATTTCAACTACAACGATTGAGCCTATAAAGTTGGCCGGTGGCCAAGGAACAATACAACAACGCTTTCGCATGGCGGGAATTCATTATCCGTAAGTGAACAGACATTTGGTGCTTACAAATCGCGCATTTTCGAACTGTTCAACGCAGAGCGCTTTCCAATAATATCTACGCTAAATGTATTAAAACTGAGCTTTACCATTGTTTAGCTAAGTTTTGCAGGACACACCTGTTGTCATGCTAAACATGGTCGCAATTTTACCACGCTAGTTTTCACTTCAGCCGTTTGTTTGTTTTGTTGGTTTGTCTGGATGGAATCTTGTAATCCAAATCTATCCCACTTTCCAAAGTTCAATCCAGCTGAAATTTGTCCCACTTACTTACTCTCGATGACAATACATGAATCAGCCATTAAATTCATTAATTAACAAGTTTATCTACTAAAATTAAATGATTTCAATTTTATATGGAAAAAAGTCTTTTGCCAAAAGTTGGCGCACGTAGAAGTTAGCATTTTTTGAGAGAAAAAGTGCAAAAAATGTAAATTTCAAAGAACCGTTGCACAATTAACATAAAGAATAAAAAGCAGAAAATAATAATAAAAAAAATATTTTTATAAAACTACGCTTATATCAAAGTGTACTAAAAAGTAAAAAATAATTTTTTCATCACTCGGAAAATAAAAGAGTGGGCGTTTTTTATTATTCAAAATCCAACCTCTGCTATTTCTATCATTATCTATTCCACAAGAGCCCACCTTTTATGAGGAGGGTGATGAAAAAATGATTTTTTACTATTTGGTACACTTGAATATAAGCGTGGTTTAAAAAAATACATTTTTGTATCTTATTATTACATATCAAGTAGCATTGTCTTAATCAACGCTAACTATATGAACATTATACTCGGTTAATTTCATTTCTAAATTAATGCAGTCTTTGTTTTTTCGCCTTGATAGTTAAACTCATTTACCTACTTTCAAGTGCTCAAAAATGATTTTTAAATAATTGTAATTTTTAGCTGAAATATTATTATATGAGGCTCATAAACTTTAAAAATAAGCTCTTTTAATAAATTGAGGTTTGGTCAATTAAAATTCCTTTATTTCACTTAATCTTAAAAAAAAAATATTGAGATGTAGACGTTTTGGTTTTTTTCCTAAACATACAATTAATAATGTTAGTTGTACATTTTCATTAATTAATACGAACCACCCATTCATAAAAGAAGTAGATAACATGGTGTTTGTAGAAATAAAAATATGTTTGTGAGAGATACGTCGTTTAAGTAAGGAGTTAAGCTTTTTTTAATTTCATTTTAATTAATTCAGATTAATTTTCGATCTCATTTTCCTGTAAATGTATTCATTTGCAGACAGGATATCTTCTACAAAAGATATTTCTGAGAAGTCAGAGACAGACAAATTAAGAAATTCAACTTTTTGTTATCTCTTCCTATGGAACTAGGTTCTATCGATTGGTTAAAAAATTTCACTTCTATTTATATTCCCCCTCATTTAGCTGATTTTTTGAGTTTAGGACCGAATTTTGCTATGCCATATTCAAATAATAATTTACCCACTTTACAACTCATTGCAGACTTAGACAGTATTATATCTGATATCAAAGATAAATGTGAACAAGACTCTCTGAGGGCAGAGTGCACCAACGTAATCACTAATTTTATACACAAACAAGATAGTTGCTCAAATAAAATAGAACTTATCAATAAATTATTAAGAATATCCAAAGATTTTATGCAATCAAATCCTGACATTATTATTATTAAGACTGACAAAACTAATAGCACTGCCATACTGTACAAAGATGAGTACAATACAAGGATGAAAGAACAGCTTTCAGACAACCTAATCTACAAGCCTACCACTAACAACAGAAATCCTACTTCGTCTTTGCAGGCTAAAACGAATAATCTAATCAGAAGACTCTCTAGGGGAAAAGAAAATTGACTCAAATACTAAACGTAAACTTAGCAAATCCAACAGCACATCACCCCAAATGTATGGGTTATTGAAAGATCACAAATCTGGGAATCCCTTAAGACCAGTGGCTATCTACACTTCCCGTCAACTACATCAAGGCAATGAGAAAACTGCCACTTCGTATTGTATTCTTCAGCTATGTCCATCCATTCTTTTTCGGTCGTTGGAAACTGAAAAAGACGAAGAAATAAAAGTGAAACTGGAAAATTGTAGCAACAAAGTTAAATAGTTGTTTCCAATTGTTTTGGTTTTATTTATAAAAATAAAATTGCTTGTTTTATTGTGATTAGGGGGAAGATGAGTAAGAATCATTAGTTGAAGAGGAATTACAAACAGTGGCTGTATTCTCAGCTCCTCCAGCACCAGGAGAGGGTAGAACGGAAACTGCCAGCAAAAATGTGTCAAGCTGTAACACACTTTTGTCTAGCGGCCGATATATTTTGATCATAAGGAAGAGGAAATGATCCCATTACTGAAGTACTTCAACTAGCTGGAGAGAAATTGAAAGCATTCATTCCGATGATGAATTTGATACTTACTGGAAATATGTAGCGCATAAATTACGTGGTCTAAAAGGGAGCCAAACTATCTTTGCACAAAAGCTTACTAACGATGTTATCTTTGAAGCTGAACTGGAAGCAATTACGAAAGACTTTTAAGTTGTGAACTGTGCTGGTTTTTCTGGAGGGAAGTTATGAATGCAACAGAGTTTTCCTTGTAATCATCAGACAAATCCTCCCAATAGCACGATGGGTTCCACAACCTAGTTACCTATCAAGTTCAGCCTATGACAATTTCAAGTAGTACTACATAATACAAATATCAAGAATTCCTCAATATTACCAGGAATTTCGGCGTACTATGCTGATTTCTGAAATAATCCCTGAAGTCTGATTTCTGAAATAATCCCTATAATTAGTTTTCTTTATTACGTTTACCTTTTCAAGCAGTTAATGTTAATTTAAAATTTTATAGCCAACTGAATGCATTTATTAACTGATCGTGAAATTTAAAAATATATCTCAGTTTGTAGGAGTAAATACATGAAACTTCTTTTTTTAATGAAAGTAACAATTGCTTATGTTCATCAAAAGTCAGTTTAACTCTGAGGTATTTAACACATTCTACAGTCTATACTTGATTATAATGTATGCAATCGGTGTAGCGATTATAGTTTTTCCATTTCCAGAAATTCTTTTGAACACATTTTTTCAAATTCCAGTTTCCACGCATCGAACCACTCGTGATTGCCTCGAGGTCCTTCGTTAGCGCTTACTTATATTTATAACTACGAATTTCCCTATACAATACCGTATCGTCTGCTATTAATCAAAGCTTACTGTCAACCACTTCACCAAAATCATTAATATGTAAGAGGAATAAAACAGGGCCCATGACAGTCCCTGTGAGACTCCCGATGCGACTTTAACTCCATTAGAGATATCGCCGTCTACAACAACCCTTTGTATGTACATGATTGCAAAAGAATTCTCTAATCCAAGAAACTACATCTTCATCTAAGCTGAGATTTTAATTTTATAAGTAACCTTCTATTGGACACTTTATCGAATGTCTTTTACTGTTGAATAATATTGTAATTTAGAACAATAAAGAGGAACTCCACCCTACCCTTGTAAGGGAAGACGAAGTGGGAGAGAATTGGAACACAGCGTGAAATGTGGAGCATGGGTGCCTTTGAGAAGGTGTCCAGCTACTGCGTGTTCCAATTTTCTCCCTTTCATGATTATTATTTTAACTCCATCCTAAATTTTCAGTGTACAAGTTTACTAATACTTAAAAGAATTGTTTAATTCGCAAAAATAATTACTAGAATAACAAGAATAAAAGCATTAAAACACTGGAAAAATGAAATTCCTGATCCTTCACTGCACTTAGGTACAGCCATACAACGCACAAGATGTTGGCTCTTCGAACGATCTTCCAACAATGAAAATAAATCTGTTTCCAATGTTTTTCTCTTCATTAGCCTCCCAACTCTTGGCGCACTCAACTGCATGTATTCGCTTCTTGACTTACTCTCTTACAACGGTCTTTAGTTCACTTGGCTTCAGCCTTAGTGTAATGCTGTCAGGACTATATGCCCTGTAAGTATACTACAGCTCGTTGCTCTAGCCTCATTCAGTCCGGATTAGCGAGGGTCTACTGTTGATTCATTATTTATCACAGCTACACAATAGATATATCTACGAGTTGCACAAACGACATGAAATTTAAGCAATCATTTGCTAAAATAGTTCTTTAGAATAACTTTGGTACTTACCTTCGACTTCAAAACTCTTAAGACAGCAGCCACAACGACAACATTGGCTTCCCGAAATCAGGAAATGCAACCGTGAAAGTTTAAGAATGGATCTGGAATAAGGTAAGAAGCAAATGTCTTTGCCCCTTTCTTGTCTTTCCAAAGGTTGTCCTCACTGCTTTACCGAGAAACAATTATACGAGAGTCACATCGGTGTAGAACATTTCCTGGAGATACCTTCATAACCGAGTTTCAGTATTTCACCATGTTGGGCATTTACACTCACCATTTCAAAGCATTAAGAGTCGCACAAAGCACAGTCATATGCTTTCCCTATCAGTTATTCCAACAAATGATCAACGATACAAAGGAGGGGCAATTTCTAGTCTCATCAGCCATAAAATTTAGACATTACTTGACACTCGTATTTTTACTAATACATTGATTATTAAGCATTAGATTTATTCAATATCACAGAAATATATTTCATATTAATTGGACCCGCATAAGCCAATTCTATCTCCAGTCTTCCGGATGTAACTTCCCTGACGATGGTTATTGGAAGTTTCAAACATTTGTCATACCACTCGCTCAGTCATCAAGGGGATCATCAGATCAAGGGGACCCAACATATGCTGCGTACATACTGGTTCGCTCCAATGATTGGTGAGCGATACTCTCCCAGAATGAGCCCAATCTCTTCTAATTTTGCTAATGAAGTAACCAGCCACCGTTCAGCATACACAATAGTGAAATGAAAGTTGATGTGACTCTTATGACGTTGTGAGACAATTTGAATAAAAATACTATTTTCAACATGAATTGATTTTTATTGGCTTGTTTTTTTTGGTAAAAAAATATTAAAATACTGTCATTACAGTGCAAATATGGAAACAGGAGGAGTAAACAGAACAATGGAAACACACCCATGTGCATGTGGTCACAGCTCCAATTTCATTTGATTTTTACATTTTCACAGCCACTGTCATCATTTACATATTTTACAGTCTATGGCGCCTTCCCTGGAACAAAATAAATTTCAGTTAAATTTTTTCATCTACAAAAACAGATACATAAGAAAATTTTGGAGTTGGAAATGAATCATCGCACTCAACGAGTCACACTGATCATCTCTTTTTATGATGCATTCTTACAACATTTAGTTTTACTGTCGTTGCTTGTCATCTGAATCTATCAAAATTTCATGTTTTTCATTAATTCTGTTTGAAAACAATGAATGCAACATCAATGTGACATAATGATTATTAATTAGGCTATACAGTGGATCCTAACCAATCCGGACCCTCTGTTTAATAAGGACAAGCCCCTGGAAGTGCTGGTTGCTTCTACACGGATCGGGAGAAGGCATCACAACCACATTACCCAAAATTATTCCCTGAATCAATTGTTTTTATATGGTTGACTCATCACTAAAATTGAATGCCTAGAAACAGATTTTCCCTTCAATGTTTTATCGTTTTTATCAACGTTTTTTCCAGCAAGTCTGCAAAAACCGGCGAGGGATGCTAATGCGACATTCGCTAGCGAAATTCACGCGGAATATCATCGGGAGTTCTGACAACAAACGCTCATGAAAGAAAGGATAAGATCACAGCGGGAGCTGGACGAGACTTCTTTTATATCTGAGTACTCTTTAAGTAAAACTATAGTTCATAGAGGAAAATTCTTACTATTCATCAATGAAGGCGAGCCACATATTCACCATTTAAAAATAGCATGACATAGGAATACTTTGACTCACTGTAACTCTGGACTTTTTCCACTATTTTCTTTGGGTTATTAGTGACATCCACATCTGAGTGAAAGGTGCTTAGGATAAGCACATTCTTCTTTACTTAACTCTGATATACGGAGAGCGTAATGTCACTTTCATGATCTTTGAATAATTTTGTGGAATACAAGTTTTCTTTCATGTTCTTTATCTCTTTTGGAACCTCCTTCCTCATTTTATTTAGAGTTCCTAACTAGATAGTACCAGCATTTTTCAGTTGTTTTGTTAGCGTTACAGATGTGAAGAAATTGTCGGTGGTAACGTTACAACTCTTTCTCAGATAAGGATGCATAAGTCTCATCACTATATCTTTGTCCACAGCCAGCCAGAGTTTTTGTCCAAATTTATCTGGTTTGTTCACCATGAATTATGTAAATGGGCATCTAGCTTTGTTTGGAAAAAACTGTCAATTGGACGTAATGAAAGCCCCTGGCCTGTAGCATGCAATAAAATTGTCAATAAATCTATTTCACTCGGCTGAAAAGAGGGCAAACTTGTCAGTTTGCAAACGGACGCAGGGAGTGGGTTTCTCATCAAACTGCAAGATTTCACAGCATCTATATCTAGACATTGCTTTCTTAAAGAAAGGCACTCCCCAGTTTCATTCCACAAACTGTGCACAGACCTGTCATTTGTTCCTGACACCCCTCTGGCGTACGAAAGAGCAATGAATGTCCCCAGCTCTTCCATAGTTAGCCCAAATCAATCGTTTTCATTCTGCCTATGAGCCAGTTTCTTATGTGCTGTAGTGTGAAGTTGTCTATGAACAATTGCAAAGCATTCATAGGACTACCAGTAATAACACTTATTTTTGCATGTCCAGTGGCCCCTGGGACTTCTCTAAGTAAGTTTAGTTCTGCACGCCTACCTCGAGTATGCTGCTCGGGAATGATTTGCATTGCCATCCCATCGAATCCTATGAACTGCAGCGGGGCGTCGTCCTGCGTTGCAACTCCACGACCTCACCCAGGTGCAGTTACCAGCACTTGGGATAAAGCTGCAATTGAACCACCTCATCCAAGGGAACACCATCGAGGGGTTCCTCTACTTCCCTTCCCCTAGTACCACGTCCTCGGATCTCAGGCATTGCGATATGAAATGCGCAACGCGTATTAGATAAATGTGGATCGCCAGTAAACCGTAATTAAAGAATTTTACTTACTGAAAGTGTAGCATTCCTCTCCACTCCCATCGCTCTAGGATGAACTTGCCCCTCCGCTGCGAATCTCATTGGGGGCTAAGTCATCGTCTGATGAATCTGCACTACTTTCATATTCAGACTGGTCTTGTCTGTGTAATACTGAGATAATGTCCCAAGGTGTAAGATCTTTCCTTAGTGCCGTAATTATGAAAATGATCTATACTTCTACTAAGTATGTAGTATATTCCGAGACCGCACAACAAGCGTGGCCAACAGCCTTTCATGTGAAATGGAACTGTGTCTCGCGACAGAATCCTCCAGACAACATCAACGTACTCGCTCAACTTTTCCCTAACAGCATCTCGGCCTAGACCGAAGAGCTAACTTTTTCATTTATGACCAGAAAAATCAAAACAACGTCACCAGCAAATCACCACGCAAAAAGTTGCTGACTCATTGTCAATGAGGGAAAGGGAGATATAAGGGACCTAAAGTAGCAGACAATAAGATGGAGGGGGAAAGGTTTGAGGATGTGGGTGAGGGGATAGAGATGTTCTTATGCATATTTGAGTGTTTGTAATGCATGCTTTGGACTATCGAAATGTGACTACAATTGCAAAACTACAGCTTGAGTGAAATGTTATAAAATACTTGATATTTCATAAAAAGGCCTACTTTAGCTAAAATGTTTTACTGAACAGATGGAATCTAAGCCATACATATGCAAGTAGAACAATAATGACTGAAAACATTATAAATAAATTCAAAATTCAAAGAAGGGGACAATAATAAACCTTAAAGACAAATGTAGTCAAAATGACTACCTTTGGCATTTAAGGTAAATTAAAAAAAAATTGTGTTAAAAATAAAAGTTACGTAAACCAGGACCACTTTTTCTTTAAGTACTTAAAAAATGATTAATAGTCACAAAAGTATATTTTCATGGAGCAATTATAGTACACGTGAGAGAAAAAACAAAATCAAAAGTAGTCAAAAAGACTACCTCGGGAATTCTAGTGTTAAGACTACTTGGGAGTCAATTGCGGGAATATAAAAGATGCCAATGAATTTATTTTATCCTATACACACAAACAAAGCTAGTAGCCGAATGCCGGAAATTCTCTTTATAAGACAAACTCAACCATGTTTGGCAACTTATCAGTTCTCTTATTTGTAAGTAATCCTCTTGTGATGACAATTGCAAGTGATCATGTCGGATATATAATGAAGTTAAAATTAACAAAGGTGAACCTTAACAAAGACTTTTTAAATTCTTCCGTAAAGGTTATCAATAAATTGCAATTTATGAAGTTTGGACAGGCCTACCACAGTTATCATGTTAATAATTGCAATTAGTAGTGACTTATGCAGGTAACACAGGAAATTGTGGTGATAGGTAATTTCCTTTAAAAGCTATTGCTATTCCATTCATTTATTAACAAAAGGAACATTAACAATATAAACATCATCCCCACCATAAGAGGAAATTGCAGTGAATGTGTGCATTATGGTAACTTTGGTCCTTCACAACAAAAAATGCAGTACTCTGGAGAATGTTCCATCAAAATCAGTCCATTCACTACAATAACGAATGTTAACTTAAAAGACAAAAGTTTCATAGCAGGTAGATTTACCAACATTCTTTCGACGGTTAACAACACAGGGTCTATCTCACTGCTGACTTTTTTCTTAATGCCATCACATGGCACATTTTCCTTTCCCCCTTTCCCACAAAGTTTTACCCTGTTTCTAAGGTGGCACAGTGAAAGCAACATACCAGGAGAATTACAGAATTGTCAAACAATGTGTAACTAATGCACCTAAGGTTTTATAATGTTAACGGATAAAAAATATTCACAAGGCTGTAATATATGTTATGAAATCAATGCCATAAGAAGACTTGCTGTCACTACTTACAAAACTGAATAAAAAAACAGCAGTAAACAAGAATTGCATAAGGTTGATAGCTTATAGTGACACATTTAAGAAGTTATCACAGAGGAGAATGTGCTTAGGGAAACTTAGTGGAAATTAGCTGTATTAAGAATAAAAAATCCCCTTTCCACTGTTCTGTACTGGACATCAAAATATTGAAGCAGCATTATCATGGTGGCAAAAATATGCCTGGTTAATTTTGAAAACACTTGCAAAAGGTTTAAATGCCATAATTTGATGAAATATACTGAATTGGGAAAGATAGAAATGAAAAGTAGTGTTGTCACATCCGTATGATGTAAACAAAGACCACCACATCTTGGCTTTGTCTGTGACATCATTTGCTTCTCTAGCTATCATTAAAGGTCTATAATGATTGACTGTATGTCTAACTGCCAACTGCAGTATTTTGATGGACAGACTACAGGCAACTATACATGCTGTTGTGCTATATAGGGCCACCTCAGGATAGAAAACTCGACAAAGAATTTTTATAAGCAGCTGAGATGCTTTGATGCATGCATAAACAAAAATGAATAAAAATAATGGGGTAACTAGAAATCAAGGACCAAAGCAGACGTAATCAAATTTTGGTCATTTAACAACTTCATGCTTTTTGGTAAAAAAATGACTAAACAGGATTAGAATTGTGAATTTGCAAAATTACACCAAGATTATTCCAAGCCATAAGAAAATCCAGGAAAAACAAAGAGGAACACTCCAAAATCATGTCACAATCAATAAGAATATTGAGATAGCTCATGCAGGTATCATTTTCAAGTAGTTTTCCTAGTTTCCAAGGATTTCAAGGAGTGGTGGTGGCCACTTTCATTGGGCATAACTTCCTTAAGTATCTAAGAAATTTGAGAGTGGGCCACCTTTTCAAACAGTAGATGGCAGCCCCATAAACCCTACAACAAGTGCACACTAGCAAAAGTTTATCTGATATGTCATAAGCTGCATGGTACTTACACATCAATCGATAGCTCTAGAGTTACTTTCCCAGCTCCATATGCTTTTGGAATAACAACCTGTCAAATCAATAATTGATCACATACATTGGCAGAATTTAATTATTATCATATGGTACAGAATGAATGAAAAAGTAAAAGCTATTGCTTTCATGTCACTCAAATGTTAATTATGAAGGTGAATTAATTTTAAATGGAGTAATTATAAACACATTAATTTCAACTTTATCAGCCATAATAAGCAGACCAGCATGTACAAAACTTTTGGAAAGACATGGGAAAATGAAATGAGAAAATTTTCTGGTCAAAATAGAAACTAATAATACGTATATCACATCAACATGTACATTACCATCAAATACTAAACACTTGCTAGGACTATTACTATGAACATGAATTAAGATTATACACATGTACTGACCACTGAAATGCTCACAATTTTTTGAGGCAACAAGCAGAGGATGCAAAACATAGAGGAAAATTAAATAACCTATGAAAGGAAGCTAAAACATTCTTTTAAATATGATTCCCATCCATGAAAATCCTTAAAGTAAAATTGATAATAACTTTCATAAGGTGGCTTTTTAAGGTAATATTAGAATTCGGGCACAAATTTTAAAATTCAATACCAGAAGCTACAAGTTATCAAAAATGGATGCATATCTCTTAATTTACCTGAGACACCATTGCAGTAATTTTTTCAAGCTCGCTTAACAGAAATACAGGCATTCAATGTTCGAGTAATGTTACATTGGTCATATGGGAATTGAGTATGACAGGCATGTATATTTTTAATTTTAACGAATATTAATAATACTATTGAAGCACAAAACTAATAGAAGATGAACTGGAACCTTTTGGAAAATTTTTGGAAGGATTAATTCTATCCACTATTTAAATTATACATGTGCACCTATAAAATCTAACATAATGCAATTATTAATGCTATGATCGATAAAATATGATAGAGAAACACAGTTGCATAATTTTTTTCCTTCGTTCATTTATCTTCTGCCTACTTTGACAGAGACAGTATATAAATAAACTAATAATATTAAATAACAATATTAGTCTATGGAAATTTTGACTAACTAATTAAATCAACAACAAAATAACAGAACAGCAACAACATGTCAAAGTAAATTGGCTGGTACACGAAAGCAGAGGAAAATCAATAACTAAGAGGTTTAAGATGAGCACCGTTCAACAATAGCGTAACCCAATCCATATTCAGTGCCAACAATAAATATTGAATATTATTAG
The DNA here is from genome assembly GCA_963573305.1 of Pyrrhosoma nymphula. Classification (NCBI taxonomy): domain Eukaryota; kingdom Metazoa; phylum Arthropoda; class Insecta; order Odonata; family Coenagrionidae; genus Pyrrhosoma; species Pyrrhosoma nymphula. The sequence goes on along the minus strand of OY754332.1, from coordinate 74,676,018 downwards.
GTAGTAGTTTTCAAGCCCTTCATAAACCACTTTTAAAATATTAAAGAGCAACAAACGAAATAACTCCAAAAAAATCTTTGTATAGGAGAGTTTGTATTATCCTTTTCAAATATCTTGGGGGCTGAGAGGCAGGACTAAAATTCGTGGGGGTGAGCGAAGAGAAAGTCACTCGTCACGTGACTTTCTCAGAGCCAACTAGAATGCAGAAGGCGTGGCCTAGCCTCTCGCAAATTCAGTCGCTCTCAGATCTTCGTTGTGTCCACTTCGTGAATCTGCTTGCTGTGTTGCCAAACCTTTGGTGTTTTTGGTCCATGTTGATCGGTGTTTTTTTGGTCCTTGTTGATCGGAGAAGTCCTGTACTAGTAAATACTATATATTGGCTTATATTCACTGTTAAATAAAACAGGCCATTTATTGCGAAACTTTTGTGTTACGATTCTACTTTCATTCAAATTGTGTATAATATGTCGAGAATAACATTGACAGCAAATTATGTAGGTTAACCCAGCTGCTGCTGTTTTCGTGGGAAATAGCATCTTCTTTTTCGTACTGTTATTGTTTTTACTCTAAAAAATTCCACTCATGAATCAACCAGTTCCTCTAAGCCCACTTATTCTGCTGCAGTTTTTGAAGGAAATGGCATTCTCTTTTGCACAGGGAAAGGCCGGGGAAAGGCACAGGGAAAGGCCGGGGGACCCCAGGGAAAGGCCGAGGTAATAAGAGCCCCTAGAGTGGAAAGAATGTTTTAGTCAACCTCCCAAAGGTTTCTCAACCTGGTCGTTAGCCGGGCGACACCCGCCACGCAGAGAGGCATCTCTCGCCGTGGCCCACGTGGGCTCCTGCTGAAGGAGTTGAGGGATAAAAATATCGGCAACGTCGAGCTTAACCCATCCCTCTGGAAGGCAATTCCCCAACCCCTGGTAGCAGAGACATTCGAACTGTTCCAGGCTGACGCGAAAGACACCCACCCCCACAAATTTTAGTCCTGCCTCTCAGCCCCCATGATATTTGAAAAGGATAACAGGCGTGAACAAGATAACAATTGCCTGATAACGCACTAATGTTGCATTCAACAAAAATGAGCTTTTTTCAGCTTAATTATTCCCTGTAAATTTTAGGGTTCCCACACAGTAAAAAGTGGTAAAGAGTGATGAAAATATGCCCAAATCATTAAATTTGCAATCAAACATCAATTCTACTTCAAATGCAGTTTTAAGGGATTTAAAAGAGACATACTACATTTTAGTTAAGTCACTTCTACTTTTTTATCTTCCAAAACTGTGAACCTGACTCACCTCAATAGCACTAATACTAAATACTTTAATTAATTTCAAAATGTTACTAAGATTCACAACTAACAAAAAATCAATATCATAGGAATCACATCACTTCTTAACTTACCTCCTTCAGCAAATCATATGAACTGTCATCATCCAATGCATAAATCTCAACAATGGTATTAGGCTCATTCTCTCCTTGTTCAAAAAGTATAGTTTTAGAGACAGTTACTGGAAGTACTGTATCTTTATGTAGCAAACTATCATAACTATCTGAAGATTTCACCTGAAAAAAAAAAACATTTTTAAAACCAAGGCCTAAAGTACTCCACATGTTAACATAACGCATCACAGACTTAAGCCTTACTTTGAAATACAACGAAGTATCAAGGCGGGCAATATCTTTACGGAGAAGTGAGTGAGGCACATTTGGACCCTCTACAGGGCAGTTTCCTTGTTTTGCTGCACCGACAGCAATTACTTCATCAGGCAAAATACTGTTCAGGATTTCAGCCGCAGGAAACAAGTCTTTGAAGTACTTTTGTAGTTTTGGGATCTTTAAGGTTCCGCCACACAATATCACCTGAAACAGAAATTCAGAAATTGTACTTATGAGAATCTCCTACATTTATTGTTTTTAGCCTCGATGCATAGCATATTGAATAAGATGAAGGAAAAGTTATCAATCAAGGGCTATTCTTTCATATATTGATATATCATGGTTAAGTGGACAACCTAGTCTCAGTTTCACCATAATAAAGCCACTAGTCCATCCATCAACCAGAAAATTCATATCTCACATCTATCTTAATTGAATAATAATTGAACAATGTATGATGCTATTAGAGTATACACAACACAATGAGAAGATGAAGAATTCATGCCTGTTACTGGAAGAAACATGCTGAAACCCACTACCCCATTGATGCCCTAGAATGTACAAAAGAGACGCTGACATCAAACCCATATAAATCATGGGTGAGCAGCTGGAGTGGCAAAAGTAGTATTTATACTGACATTTACCCATTCAACAGGGTGATTTAGTTGTGAAAATGTTGGTCTCCCTAATCAGACTTGGGGAACTGAACTGTCTTGGGAGTATGAATTGAATATCACCGATGTTCACTCAAAAAATGTGAAAGAAGAATGCTTGGACAATGGCATGCCATTGTCACTCAAAGCCAAGAAGGAAGAAGGGTAAATACGGATTAGAACAATATAATGAATGAGGAGAACCACTCTTAGAATTTCAAACAAATTAATACCAGCTGTTTAAAAAATAATCCACAAGGAATTTATGCATGGAGATATATACAATTGGACTTACAAGTGGATTGATCGATTGATTAACGAAGAGACACTGAGATGAGTGGGAGATGCTTGAAATCTCATAAGAACTCGAAAGAAAAGGAGGGACAACCTACTTTGGCATATTTTAAGATACAAGTGTCCAATGAAGACAGCCATAAGTACAGTGAGACCTCGGCTGAGATACACGGAGCAAATAATGAATGATGAGGAAACAAAGAAATATGCAGAGGGGAAGAGGCTAGCTGATAGAAGCATAGAGTGGAAAGTCATGTCAAACCAACTGTAGTGTTGATGACCAGCAATGATGATGATGAAAAAGGCACGATTGTGATTTATCAGGAAGTAAGCCAGTTTGTATAAGGCACATTCAAAATAGACATTTCACAAAGAATGGTACATATTCTAAGGTATGTACAGGGGGTGAGGGATGTGTGTTCCCAGGGTGTGCGGCGGTGATCGCACACCAAGACCGTCATGCGTGGTGAAGAGCCACATCCTCCACGAGGTGCCCCTGGTTTTCGCAGAACATGACGGATCTAGACCTGGCGGTCGATAAACTGCTCCCATCATCACGGTGCGTCCCTGTGCCAATGGTGACCGCATCCGCGGGGCGGAGGGTAAGAAGTCATTAACAGGTGAGACTCCGGATACAGGGCGACCTCCGGTTTTATTTAGCCTTGCCCATGTATGCGGGGCTCTGCATGGGTGGACCCTTTATTTCCCTAGCCACTCGTGGGATTTATATGGATTCAAAAACCAAAAACAAAACCAAAACTGCGGAGGCCGCAAAACGGTCTCCAACTAAGGACTCCTGCGTCACTTATGATGGAGGAGGCGCTGCTGGTGAGCCCTGAAGGGGCTGCCAGCGGTCGCCACTCCCCTGCCCCAACCTTGGTGGTCCCCTTGGGGGTCCACACACCGATAGGCCTTCCTCAGGTATCTACCAAGGATGGCAACACCTCATCGGACTCATCCGAGTCCACAATTAAAGAAGGAGCTGAGCTGGAATCGGACGCTGGAGCCTCCAACACAACCCTGGGGAGCATCTCAGGGAAATTAAAGGGACTGTTGACAGATCCAGAACCTAGCGGCACGGTCAGGAGAAGGGAGAGGAGGAGGAGGGAATGCACGGAGAGAGCTGCAAGGGGCCATGCACACCCCCCTGCCCTGGCAGGAACTGCTGGTGATGAACCCACTAGCGGAACCCATGGGCGGGGTGAGGATACTGCTACGGCCACGAGCAGCTCCTCTCAAAAGAGAAATAGGATGCCTGGGAGCACACCAACTCCCTCCCAGGATGCCTGCATTTCCTGTGTACCTTGACCTCCCAACGAAGAAATTTCTTCACTATGTGAAGTTAGGCTTTCGAAGGTAAAATCATGTTTCCTCAGACATTCAACACCTAATATTCTCACAAAAAGGGAAATAATGACACTCAATGGACCAGAGATTCTGTTGCTCGTTCCTTTTGATTTACTGACACATGCTGGAGGTCATTATGACTAGAGAGTGACTAGCACAGAATTACCTTTACGTACATAATTTGAGGAGAAACAAATATTCCATCATCCTCTTAATGATTGCATAAAATATGGCCTGAAATTCAATTTTAGGTGCATACAATTAATTGATAACGACCAAATAAGCGCTTCAATGCCTCATTTAGGTGAGGTACTAAAAGCACTACAATAACACACACAGAAAGTGCCTAAAATGATACTGCTGATTTATTGAAAACAAAGAATTTGGACTTGGGAAAGCAAATTTCCAGGTAAGATCTTATTTTCCCTGATATTTCTAGGTTTTCCAGAGCCATTTTCAATTTCTCTGACTTTTCCAGGCTCTCCAGGTCTGTAGCAACCCTGCCTATACATTATTGCGTATAATGAAAAAAAATCAGCTGTTTGCAGGCAAGGAAATCAGTTGTTTCCAAAATGAAGAAGTGCTAGAACTAATAGTACTGGAAACGAATACATACACAACCCAACACCTAGAATCTACCAAGCCAAAAAGAAGAACTCTGATGAAGAAATGGAGGGAAATTTCGGTAAGAGAAACGAAAAAAAAAATCTCAGTTCTCATGTCAATGGGAATAAACCATTTGCCAACAATACGGCTGTATTGGTTGGAACTCTCCACTGTATTAAAATGACAATACAACTCAACCACTTGGAAATGATTCTTAAGTGCTTACATTTTAACAGCACAGTTTCTACAACAGAAAACAGTTTGGCTAGGATGAAAACCATAACCTGATGTTATATGCAGGGGTTTTCAATCAACTGTTACTCCTGGGGAAATAATTGTAATAGATGAGTCAATGGTACCTTGGCGGGGCAGGTTACTATTCCATCAGTACATCCCAGGAAAGGCTCACAAAAATGAAGTAAAAGGCTGTAAGTTATGTACACCTGAAGCATACAATTACAGGATGAAGATATATGCTGGTAAAGGCAACAATCCTGGAAGAGGCCAAAATGGCCATGCTCGAAGAGGTCGACAATTTTTACTCTAGTGCTTCTCTTTGTGAGGAGTTGTTGGTGAAAAAATCTCTCTTGTGGAACATTGCGAAAGAATAGATGAGATAATTCAAAAGAGGTTATTTCAAAAAAGATGATGATAGGAGAGGTGTGTGCAAAAGTAAAAAAGTGAGCAAGTTATAAACTGGAAAGACAAAGGACCAGTGATAATGATTTCCTCGGATCCCACTCACACCGCTTATTTGGTTCCGTCTACATCCAAGACAAGAATTGGTGTATAAAAAATGAAAGTTTTCTGTGTTTGATTATAATTTTGCAAAAAAGGGTGTTGACCTCTTCGACCAGATGAGTGCCATTGAAAACAAGACTCAATTTCATTTTGCAATGTAATTTGTGAGTGTGTTCATGTTTTTAGAACTGTTGTTTAAATTATGATTTATAAAGTAAAAATTTTATTTATATAATATTTAGCCCCTTTATATAATGAACAATTTATTTTAACAATCCACCTGCTTTCTTACACGTCAACAAAAAAATACATAAAGAAAGGGAATTTATGGGGCATTTTCTTGAAAAAAAATTTACTAAAACCAATCAGAGGAGCGTCATGGAGAAATAAGTCCTTCACAGCTGTCAATGCATAGCTAATGCAGTGGAAAGGGCTCCACCCGTCGGTCCCTCCACTCGTGAGCGTGAAAAGCTGGGACCCACCAGTAGGTCCTGACATCCATGAAGGTGAACAGCCGAGACCCACCAGTGGGACCCCCGTCACGAATGTGTTAAGGGCGTAGGGGTTAAGTGGGGTGGCATACCCCCCCCCCCCATAATTCCTGGTAAAATAGGTGGTCATAAGGTATTCCAAACCCCACAGAACCCCTGGAAAATATCAATCCACCAATGACTGTACAGCAAAATTAAATGTGGTTTTTCAAAGGCTTAATATAGAGGTTACTAGGTTCTACATATGGATGATATGGATCAAATAAATAAATTGGGTAAAATTAAACTGCCTGCGGACACAGGAATATATGTCTATGTAGCCAAAAGTTAACAAAACAGCTTGTTGTCTCCTAACCACAATAGTAATAATATTAATATATTTTATTTGTCCAGCGATTTTTTTGTTACAAATATACGACACGTCAAGGTAATACACTACATAATGCGCATAATACAACACAGGTGCAAAAAGTTAAAAATATGTCACTACATTCAAAATCTGACCATTAAAATCAACATTCATCATGGTCGCAATTTGAAACTGCATCTAATTGCCCTATAATTCACATTAAAAAACATTACCAGCGACTGTTTTGCAAAATGTCTATTTGTGTCATACTCTTCCTTAGTGCCAAAAATCATGAGAATCAAAGCTGGTTGAGCCATAACAGTAAGGCTATTTGGTTGAGTTTGTGAGGAATCGCTGAATAGGAAAATTAGGTACATATTACTTTTCAGAGAAAAATACCACTGATAACTTCACCATTTGCAGCAGTACTATACACTGTAGTCATGTCTCTGAAGCCACTTACGTATACTGGATCCATTAAAAAACATTCAATTTCAGCTTATGAAACAGAAAAAGCCTGCAAATTAACGCTAAAAGATACAGTAGAAGCCCTATATAGCGAGAGCTCTCGGGATCTGAAAACTCACTCGCAAAACGGAACTCTCATTAATACCAACGATGATTAATAATCACTCAACAGCCAATTCCTACAACTGTAACCCTAATTTAGCCATTAATGTGGGAATTTTTAATGAGTGGCGAAAAAATTCTATTGAGATAGCTATTAAAATCATGCTGTAGAACCTCGATCTATCATTTTCGCATTGACCGTTTTCCCGCTTCTATTGTTCGCCGTTTTTGGTCCCGAATGTAGTTCCATGCACATAATATTATTAATTCCTGCATCCATCGTTCCCGTTTTCCCGCTTTGATCATTTCCATATCATGGTCCCCCACATTGCATTTCTCGCATTCACTGTTTGAAAAAGATGAAATAAAAAATTTACACCGAAGCAAGAAACGGACAAATTTCATATTATACTTGTTCTAAAGATTTTTGCCTACTAAAAACTTAAGCAAAATTAACTGAAGTTCCACTAATGCGCCCCTCTGTGGGTGGGGGCCTTTCCGTGGAAAGAGTCAGGAGGGTCTAAGGTCTTCTACCCACCCTGTCCCTCCCGGCGAAAAACAGGGTTTGGCCTCCTTCCTACGCGCAGTGGAAGACTTAAGATCTAGCAGCTGCAGCTGAGGGGTGGCAACGGGTCTAAAAAGCGAAAAACTGGCAAAGAGTCAACGCTTGTGGTATTAGAGACAGTGCTCTTCAATTGGTACCAGCAGGCACGGGCGTCCAACATCCCAATTGATGGGGTTACCCTTAGGGAAAAGGCAAAAATGATTGCCACTCAGTTAAACATTGAAAATTGTAGTGCATCCAATGGCTGGATATGTCGATTTAACAATCAACACGGACTGGTTGATAAGAAGCTCTCAGGATAGAGTGCTGATGTAAGTGCAGAAACTACAGATGCGTGGCTGGAAAATCTGCCATCACTTTTAGAGGGCTACGAACCACGCGATGTATACAATGCCGATGAGACCACCCTGTTCTTCAACGTGCTTCCCGACAGAACCTTGGCGTATAAATGTGAACTCTGCCATGGGGGTAAACATTCCAAAGACCGACTGACTGTATTACTTTGTGTAAATAGTGATGGAAGTGACAGACAAGTACCGATTGTGATTGGGAAATCACCAAAACCGAGGTGCGTCAAAAATGTAAAAAAATTGCCCACAAAATATCACGCAAACACTAAAGCTTGGATGACGATAGATATTTTTTGATCGTTTCTACATACCTTAGATGCCCAAATGGCCGGCCAAAACAGAAAAATTAGCCTCTTTATTGATAACTGTTCGGCGCACCCCAAAGACACATCCTTTCTGAGGAATGTTAAAGTGATTAGATGTCCGGCAAACGCTACAAGTGTGCTCCAACCACTTGACCTAGGAATAATTCACAGTTTAAAAGCGCATTATAGAAGACGCCTTGTGCAGACATCCATCTGTGTCATGGAGTCTGGGAAGCTGATGAAAAAAAAATTAATTAACTTGAAGCGCTACACTACACAATGGCAGCGTGACAACAAGTGAGTCCACAAACCATTCAAAACTGCTTCAGTAAAGCTGGATACAGACAACAGTCGGATTCCCAAGAAGTGGCAACTAGTGATGATGATGATTTCGGTGAAGACTGGAATGAACTGTGTAGATCCCAGAAGTTGAATTTTCCAAGCTACGTTTCAGTGGATGACCATGTGATAATGAGCGGAATAAACACGGTTGAAGAACTGTGTGAAGAATTTGTATCTGGGGGGGGATACCGAGGAAGAGGTGATGACGATGAACAAGAAGCGGTCCCAAGTTTTACTGACACAATGCTTTACAAAAAGTGAAAGCATTTTTCTAATCTCAAAGAGTTAGTGACACGGATTGGGAAAACATTTTAGCTCTTGAAAAATCGTATTTTCGATTGAAACAAAGTTCCACAAAAAAAGAAGACCCGTGACAATTTCTTCAATAAAAAAATCTAATGTGTGTCATTTTTTTAAAATATTCTTGCTAAATTAATACAAGGCTATCATTTCCTGGATTTTTTTTATTTACCATGATTGAAGTTGCATTTCTCCCAATTACCTGTCTCACCCAATTCTTGTCACCAGCGCATTATTTCAAATGAAGTGGGCTTAAATGGGGGTGGTGCTGAGGAAAGGGAGGGAGGTGGGGTTTGCCATCATGTGACTCTCGCGGAACCAACCAGTGGGCAGTGGCCGTGGCTGGTATCCTCGGCAATTCAGTCACTCCCTGACCTTCGGGCGTCAAGTAAGTGTGGCCAAACCCTACGTGCTCTTTCCTTTTTCTGTTTTTTTCCGTGTTTAGCCAGTTAAAGTAGGTATTTATGTCTATTAATTTTCCTGAAGTATTTATTTCTGAGCCCAAATCCGAAACTGTACAAAATAGGTGTTTTAAGACGGCTGAAGGTAACACAGATGTTTCAACCATTAGTTTGTCATAGTGGAAGTCCTGCGAGCGTGGGCTAAAATCCTTCTCGTCCATTGTCTGATGTGGGCTTGCATTGGCAGAGATGGTTTTTTTTTGTTTTTTAGGCACTGTGACTCATCAAAATGATTTTTCTTTTGAAATTGGTGTTCATTTAGTAATGCCAAGCCGAACTCCAACCACTGATATCGGACTTCCTCATTTTAACCCGATGGCCCGCTAGCTTTTGCCTCTCTGAACCAGATGGTGATAACCTGCCACACCTCTCTTGCACTATGCCTCATGGGTTACACGACTGCTCCAGATAAACAAGAGTACACTTGTTAACGTCAAGCTCGCTCCGTATTTCACGGGTGGCACTCCTCCATCAGCGGAGCACCATGGAAAGCGCGACAAAAGATTACAACCTCCCTCACAAATTTTAGGTGCGCTTCTCACCCTCAAGGGTATTTGAAACGAATAAATTTCTATGCATGGATAGGTAGGTGTGCGGGCTTGAGGATCATCTAATAACATGATAATGGACCTTGTTTGTTTACTTCTTTCATCCGAAACACCCAGGGGCGTAGCCAGGACGATGTGTTGGGGGGGGGGTACGACCCGGGGGGTCAGGTGGGTGGAACCCCCCTCTGGGGAAAATGTGAACATTTTTATATCCAGAAATAACATTTTATGCTATTTTGGCTCTTAAAATTACACAATTGATGGGTCGTCGGGAAGCTGTTTTGCTAAAACATACTAAGTAGGCTATAAAATACATTTTGCAAAAATGAGCTTTTTTAGAAATCTAATCACTATAATCAATAACTTTTACTCAAAGAAAAGAATAATGGAATATAAATAAATCACTCTTGCTTTATAAAAGATGTAAATACAGTATTTATTTGTTTACAGTGTAAGTTCTTTGTATATTCCTAAATACAAATTCAACAAATCTATGAAATTATTTATTGTTTATTGGTCTAGGGAAAAGAAATATAGGCCTATCTTAAATTACCAAATCCATTCTTCAAGTGGAACAGTTTGAAAATTGCTCCACTACTTCTTCAGCACTAACGGCACCTGCCAGTGAATGTTGAGTAGGGCTAAGCCGTTGAGTCTACCACCAGATGTGGTGGATCGTATCCACGTTTTAAGTCTATGAAGGGTAGAAAAGGAGCGTTCACCTTCAGCAACAATGACAGGAATTACACTTAATGTTTCAAGCACTTTCCTTATATTTAGCGACACTGCGAACCACGGCTTTGCGCCGTGGTTCGTAGTGTCACTTCACAAAAATAATACTCAATATTAGTTTTGCTTCCTAGTATTGGTGGAGTAGAATAAATTTTTTTTATAGGTTAATATTTTTCTGCTAAAATTAATTGGTTTGGGGGGGGCACGTGCCCCCTCCTGGCTACGCCACTGGAAACACCATTGGGATATGTAATACTAATAAAATATTTTAAACAGTTAGTAGTCAAACGAAAAGTAGGAGATGCACTAAGTATTTTCATTAAATTTAAATATTCTTCCGCTTTTAAGAGAAATTGCTTTAAGGTTTCCCTCTACTGTGAAAAGTTACCATAAAATTATCACGTTTTCATCTCGATTGGGCTGCTTGGAAATCTTTTCCCACATTGTTCATTTTCCCGCATCCATCATTTTTTTTGCCCATCCCCTTGAAAAACGATAGAACGAGGTTCTACTGTATTTTCAAACACTAACATTACTTACGATCGTATTCACTTTCGATGACATCAAATTCCATGTTAGATGTCATACACTGGAATATTAAACGTCTTATTTTGACACTTCAGGACACGTGTACTGTACTGCGCATTGCTGTATTGTTATTCCCCCGATGTTTTGGGTGCGTCAAATATGTCGTGGCTACAAGTAATAGCAATGTAATGAACTATAAATGGCAAACACTTATAGCAATGCAATGAACTATAAACGGCAAACACTTCGGAAACGAGAAATAATTTCATGCCTTCTACCTCTCTAAAAAGTGTATAAAAATGGATATATGTTTCGGAGAAAGTTCTGTTAATTGAAATTTGCAAAAATGCTAGATAACTCAATGACCAAGATATAATCTACAAGGATTTTGTTCCACGCAAGCACCGGGCCAGACCGGGAGTTCCAGTTAAACAGTGGAAATAAAGGAGAGGACTTCAACGTCTATAAGATCGCCTCAGAAAACAGCTGATTTCGGCTTTTCGGAATCATTGAGCCCAATATCACCAGCATTTATGATTAGCCATTAACAGTATACTGTCGTTTGTGTTATTATTACAATAATTATGCGTGGAATATTTCCTTGATTAAACGGAAACATAACTGTTTCTAGCAAGTCTACATATGACAGTTGTAAGCATGGAGCAGGAACACAACGCGGACTTTCAAGGATCGACTGCGTTTAGATAAGATGTGAAACTTTTTAACACTAGCAAATATGGTATTGGCTCCAGCGAAACACATTTTTCAAGCGATAGTGCACGTTGCATCCGCTAGGTGGCAGGGCATATCAACATTTTTATGGTTCACTATTTTTTAGGTATTCCATGGTACATATACATGATTTGCTGAGAGTTTCAAGCACGAGGCAGAAAGTTCCGAAGGTTATAAGTCTCGAAATGAATTCCATCACTACACACAATATCTTCTGCCATTCTTACATCTAGCGGGACTTGTTGATAATGAATACCATGAATACTGACTACACTCCCTGCTGCAAGATAGACGTATGATTTATAGTACATACATACCTTTCGTGTATATCGAAATGAATCATCCTTAACCTGTTTTTTTTTTTTATCTTTGAAACAATTACAAAAGACAATACAATACGTAGAAAACTTAAAATATAGGGAATATGAATTCATAACAATTTATGTATTCAACATTAGAACATTTAAACTTATCAATACCAAGCCTCTTACTTAATACTCCTCTTTTGCCTTCATCAATGGGCCATTTATCGGAATTCAGGCTGCTATCTGCTGGAAAAACCACGAGAAAAGGGCAGATTCTAACTGCGTATGTTCTCCTGGCCGCAAATATTCCTGGCTGCTTGGACATCCTTTTTGAAGCATTGCGGCACAAAATGTTTCCTTATTCTTCCGAATTGTGAATAAGGTCGAGGAATATATGCCAAATCGCCTCCCTATCTCGCTTTTGGACCTATCGCCACTTAAGCATTCATAGTAATTCGTATTTTAGTTTTCAGATCCAACAACTTTCGTTTCCGAGCCATGATGTTGTATCAGTCGGACTGAACTTAATAAAGCGGGAGGATGACAAAAGAACAATGAAATGCACGAATTTACAAGGAATTTATTTGTGTGAATACGGGCAGGCCATGAATGTCCGAAATGTGCATTTGAACATCAAATTGTGCCGAAAAAATACTGCTAGACATATAATTTCAATGACAGAGGACATAAACACAAGTTTGTGCAAGTTTGCCGAGATTGAAGCAGACATTTGCCACTTGTAATAGTATACGACCCCAGTGGAGGCTGGTTGTTGTCCTCACTAATACCGATTTATTTTACATGCAAATCATAGGGTTTTAAATTGTTCTTTGGCCATCCCTCGCAAAATCGAGCTTCTCGTTATATGCCCTACACATTATAAGGGCTTCTACTGTACATAGAAAAGTTTGGAAACACCTTGCTATAGAAAACCTACTCACAGCTCTAACAACAGTATTTTTAAGAGGACCCTCAGTACTAGTGCCAATATGATTGATAAAAAGTGAAACATTCGATCCTGACAGAATGAAAATGCTCCATTCCATAAGCCAAAATTTTAAAGTTACAATTGTTCCCTTTGTCTCATCACTTAGGAATCAATAAACTTTATCGTGAAACTGTAATTGATACTCAGTTTTATCTATATGTTAAAGCTAATTAATGTACATTTGGGTTAAAAGGAAAAACTAGAGTTACTTAGAGGTTCATATATTCATCAGAAATTGTAAAAAAAGATTGGATGTTTTAAAAATTAATTGTAAACAATAGTAACTTATAAATGCGATACTCCACAGAGGAATAACCATTCACCTTGACCGGGATAATAGTAACTTATGCTATGAATTGGGTGAAATAGGATTCAGACTTAAGATTCCGAATTGGAGATTCGATAAAAAAACAGATTCAGATAATTAATTTGGGATCAATAAATTTTGGATTTGACCAATCATTTCAAAATTAAATTAGAGCTCATAGCTTAAGATTAGCTCACCTTATCCAAGTCATCTGCTTCCATACTGAGCCCCTTCATAATTTCTAAAACTGGCTTGGTGAGGCGAGTTAGAATTGGAGATATTAAACTTTCAATTCTTGATCTAGTAACAGTGTGGCTATAATCCATTCCATTATAAAAAGTTTCCAAACAGCAAGTAGTTGAACTATTAGTTGATAAAATATGTTTACTATGTTCTGCTAGTTTATAGAGCTTCATTCTACACCTAGAATTTTCTAATGGATTGAACTGCATTCTCCTGAAATATACATAGCAAATTTTTTCATTAAAATTCAGCTGAAATATGTTGAAATATATGCACACGATTTCAACACTAAAAGTATTATCAAAAAAAGACTTGAAATACTTTTAACATCGGAATAACCCTAAGTCACTATTTTGAGAGAGAACAAATTATTTTAGTATGTTATGTAAATTAAACTTAGAGACATTCGCATTTAACGTAACGACAGGATTTCAGAATTAATAACATTTACCATTTATAAATACAGCAGAAACCCTCTATAACACCTATCAGTAAAATTTTGCATATAATTTTGAAAAGGAAAATATGTATCTCCAACATTCAGAAATTACAACAAATGCACTAGGTTTATCTATGTGTAACTAATACTAAGGGAATTGTACATTTATATGCATACGAGTGCTGGTGAAAAACTTAACAATTTATTTAGCCATGGGATTGCATCCAGAATAGAATAATAACAGCATTAAATGATTTCAACAAATATAGTCATCTCTATAAGAACATAACTTTGAAAATTAACCTATTTTCCAAATAATAGATTATCAATTTATGAAAATACTGTAAAATAGTTCTACAACCTTTCAAAACACTGCTGATGAAACCAATGTCCTCAGACATGCGTTATAACAGGTTTCCACTGTATATGATAATCAGCAAATTTGTTTCCTGTTTTAATAACTCCTGCCTCCTTCATAATTTCAAAACAATCAGCTCTTACATTTTCACATCTTGGGCCAAGTATTCAAATATAACAGCAGTTAAAGCATCTCCTCCAATTCCAGGCTCATAATGAGACTTCAGTATCTGAAGCATTCCGCCAATTATGACACCTACACTGACATCCATGGATGTTGCACCCACTCTGTACACTAGAAATTTTCTGAAATAAAAAAAATCTAAATACTACTTCATCAAAGGAAACAAAAGCCCAAAGCATTTTTGCAAGATCAGCGAGCAACAATGGGCTATATATATCAATAAAAATAATTTTACTTTGCAAGTGGAACAACTTTTTCTCCCATTTCAAGCAACTTTTTGATGCTAATGAATATGGCCATCTGAAATTGTTTAATTTCATGTCCTTATCTCCACTACTAGGAGCGGGAGCAAAACAGATTAGTCCTATCAGCATCAGTTCCTTTAGTAAAGCGAGTGAAATAGTTGTCAGACCCAAAAAGGTGGCCATCCAAGGGATAATGTCTTGTTAAAAACACTCTTGGGCAACAGCAAACCACACTGATTACTTTTTCCTCAATGATAACATGATACAAATAACAGAGAAGAAAATTATGACAGTTATGGCACCAGGAGGGCAAGTAACTTTTGTTGCTCATTGACTAATGCTGCGGCCTTCATCAACATTGGCGAGTCTATGAACCTCATACTTCTCAACAGTAAATAGTTTGGTGATGCTGATCATCAAGCACTGGATCTGACGAATGTATAAATTTCAACTTGCTGAGCTTAACTAAGTAATATTGCCACATAAGTGAACCAAATCACTTGATTGACACTTAGCAAGCCGATAATTTACTTTGTAGACTGTGATCAACCAATTACTGATCAACATTGCTCAAACTGTAGACTGTTGCAAAATATGAAGTTTAAAGACTTGCCAATTTCAATCAAGGCCACAAGGGAGATGATTAGCATATGTCGACCGATGACGAAAGTGGACTTCCCCCTAGTCCACATAGGTGGGATTCATGCAAAGGCAGATGGGGAGGCAAGGCTTCCAATGATTATCCCATAAAATCCTTGTACAAAATTTGATACTGGGATACTGGGGAAAACTCAGTCAAGGACAACAACAGTTTGAGTAGGGACATGGAAGGCATTCTGGCAAATATAAAAAAATACTCAATAAAATTTAGAAGGCCAGCATCTTTCATTAAGGTTTAATTAAATGGTTAAGGTTGTCAAGGTGGTCACCTAGAATGAACAATTTATAACCCATGTGCATCTTGCAGAATTTGGAACTTTCAGGTGTCTCATGCAAAGAGAAGAGTCACAGCAGAGTGGGTGACCCATTCGCATCTCCATTGCAGAGAGATGAGTGCGCCTAGCAAAGTGGCCTCTTTGTGATTTTATTGTCTTTGGTCACCTGAAACATTTCATGCTTCACTTTGGCATTGTTTTTGAACATGAGTTTGTCATAACCTCATTTTTCACCATACTTTAATCAGTTGAAAAGAAAAGCTTTGCCCAACATAAGTTTCCTCACGGTGGAACACACAAGCAAGCCAAAGAACTACTCCATCACAGGAAATAAAAAAATCTTAAGGACACACAAAGCACTCTTTAATTTAGCACTTTAGACTTAGATCTCTTGTTGGGGTCCGTCATCATCAATTCAATCAATCATCCATTTGTTAACTTGATTTCAGATTCCCAGTAGAGTTTATAGAAGATCCCCATGATGCACTTCACTTTCAGAACCATAGTACGGCCAACACCTTCATCATCCAAAAGAAATTATTTACTTAAAAAATGATAAGAGATCTATCACTAGAATTACAGGACTGAAATGCTCTCATAACTGATGAGCCACACTGAACTCACGCATGAATTATCAGAGGTTTTAAAGAAAAGATATCACGCACATTTTGATGGAAATTATAATATGAATTTACAAATCAGGAAAAATTACAAAAAAGATGCCTCCTTAAAACTCGTTGCTGGTGGTAACATCACATCTGAGAAAGAAATTTCTGCTAATTTCTCATAATCTAGTGGCTTGCTTGTGATAACTCAGAACTAAAAAGTTTCCTTCCTTGGACAGAAACTGGAAACAGGACTGGATCTGGTCCAGAAAAGCCAGAGATAATATTTACAGGTCCCAACCAAGTGAAGGGATTAGTGCAAAATGGAGACGCTGCCTCTATCTAGGTCCCCTATCCATGAGGGTATGTAGGAAAATGCCGAAGATGAAAGTGAAAGTGGCTTTCTACAATAAAAAGTGCCTAAAAAACTTGTTGTCACATACTAAAGACAAAATTCCTCCGTTAGAGAAAAGTGGAGTATACAAGCTCGTTTGTGAATGTGGTGCTGCCTATGTTGGCCAAACTGGACGAAAATTCAAAGAGAGAATTAAGGAACATGAAACGTGTGCCAGGAACAAGGAGTTGACGTCGCTATTTGCGAAAAAAAAGAACAATTAGAAATTTTAAAAAGTGTTAAGCGCCAAGAAAATATTGTTAATGAATTTTTGTTCTGTTGCCATTCCCTCCTTGTGGACCTTCCTCCCAGCCTCACCTTAACAACTCCTTGTTAACCATCTAACCCCCCCCACCACCACCAGCCTGGGAACTTCTACCCAACCCGTCCTTAAACTTCCTTTCCTGCCCCCCAACCCCAGGGCAGTGATTCACGAGTGCACTGAGTAACCCAAACTTTCCGTTCCAGCCTGAACCCCCCCCCCCCCCCCCCCCCCCCAGGAGGGACAATACCTCTCCCACACCTAACTACCAACAAACCCTCCCCAATCTACGTCACCATCCCTCTCGCCCCTTCCCCCCTCCTCTCCCCCCCTTCCCCTCTTTATGTTTGTAACTATATATGCTGAGTGTTCTAAGATAATTGTACCTGATGATGACATGCTACGTCGAAACCCGGGTCGTTTACAATAAATAAATGTGGAATCACAAAGTTACGGCTTTTCATTCAATATGCTAAGCAAATTCCATAAAGTTACGCCTGAGACAACGGGGCTTAACTTAGATTTTATTTGAGGTGACATTGCTTGTTTTGCGCTTTCTCTTTTGTTTCATTCTTGTCAAAACGTTTTTACTCAGCCAGGAGGGAATTTTACTTTGTTAATAGGTTTTGTGAAGGTGACAAATAAAGCATTTACAATTATTTTTAAGGAAATATTACACATACAGCAAACTTTTGTGGTAAAATTTTACGCTTTTTCTCTTTTGTTCTTTTCTTGTCGAAGATTCTGAACTCAATTATCAGGCACGGTGAGCTTGAACTAAGTTTAAATAAAATGTTTTCGGGAATGGAATTTTCATTTTCTACCCTTCAGTACGTACTTGTTTAAATGTTTTCCAACAAAAATCAAAATAATCCGTCGTCTGTTTAAAAATAAAATCGATTTTATCATTTTGCATGGTGAAAATACGTATTTCTTACACACGAGAAGGTTCCATAGACTAAAATCATTTTTATAATTATTACTAAGACTATTTGGCGATAAATTAGTAAACATGTTTGTTTATTTTAACATTAAAGTTCGATTTCCAATAAATTTAGATATGCTTAGCGATTTCAAGTAGCTAAAACAAATTTTGTTGTTCATTGAGTACACATCTCAAAATGTCTAGATATCAACCTGCAATACATGATGAAAATCGAAGGAAAATTTTCTTATTTTGTTGAAAAAAAGAAAGTCGAACAGCTAAAAAGAAAATGGTACAAATATTGCCTGATGGAAAAATAGAATCTTAAGTGAAAACTGTGCTAGAGTATAGTGCTACTAATGTATGGCTACCAAGTGGAATTTTCAATACATGCTTGAACAAATTGTATCAAGCAAAAAATGGCTCACAGAAGACGATAAATTTACCTAATTGAAGCGTTTTAAGGAACCCGTAAATACACGATCTACTACAAGTGATGCAAGATGTGAATGCACAATCTGCACCTTAGCACAAAAACAAACAATTTTGTTACAAGTAATTTCAAAACGTATAAAGAAATATTACCCCGAAACCTGGGAAAAAACGTAGAGGAAACAGATTATTTTAGATTTTTAACTTTAATTTTAGAAAATTTTGAAAATAAGTTACTTAAATTTGAACATTTCAATTAGGCCAAAAGTGTATGCTGTTTTCTATCACGTGAAAGAATTTTGTGAAAAAGCTCAAGTTGGACTGAGTATGTAAAGTGAACAGGCCAAGGAACCAGTCCATTTTCATTTCAAGATCATCTGGAATAAGCACAAAGTGAATCCGATGTATTCAGGCTCTAAAAAATATTTGCTCAGGGCAGTTTGCGAGTTCAACGGTCTGCATCTTTAGACTAATCAAGAAGCATCTATTTTATTTTTATAATGCTATAATGTTATCTTAGCTACTTTATTGTTTACTGTGCAGAAATTATTTTACAAGATTCAATGTAAAAACTGTTTGGAATAGTGTATGATAAAAACTTGATAATTTGATCTTTTCAACATTTTAATCGAATTTTCTTGTGTGTAATACACCGGCAGCACATTTTATGAAGAAAGTGACTGAAACCCTTTTCACCTCATATTATTTTTATTATTTTAACTACTAATTTATTTCAATATCTTTCTTCATTCAGTGTAATTTTTTAACACAATACTTGCAACGTTTTCAAGTGGCATAACTGCATCTAGATACACGACAATGGTCCTGTGAGTAAGAAATACGTATTTTCACAATGAAAAATGATAAAATCGATTTTATTTTTAAACAGACCGACGGATTATTTTGATTTTTGTTGGAAAACGTTTAAACATGTACGTAGTAAAGGGTAGAAAAAGAAAATTCCATTCCCGAAAACATTTTATTTAAACTTAGTTCAAGCCCACCGTGCAGGGTCAACTTGAGATCTCCTCTCAGGTTCCCTCGTAATCCTATTTCGGTGGGTGCGTTTCCATCCATGTGCATATTTCTAACTATTACTATCCCTCCCCTTCCTAACTCCCTCCTGTATCTAACTCCCTCATGCATACTATCTCACCAACTCAGACAAAATCCTCTTCTCTCACACTTTCCCCTTACTTTAGTTTTATGGTCAGAGGTAGGGAGCTAGCATTTATTTCTGAGATGACCATCCTGGTTTCTCTCACGATGCCCTCCGTGATGCACATTCCCAGAAGTTCCCGATGTCTTTCGGCTCGTCTCAACTATTGCCTCCCCATCCCTTTCCTCGCACCATTTTTAAGTGGTACGTGTGCTTGTATACCGACGCCCTTTGAATGATCCTTTTACATTCCTTTTTTGTACCAGCATTCTCGCTGGTTCAGATGATGTCGACCCGACCTTGGTCATTTGCATGGTATTTTTACGGAAGAAAAGAATCCAAAGGGTACGAGAGCAAGGATAGGGTGGATCGTTTGGGGTTTTCAGTCTTCAAGAAAATGAACGCCAATAATTCCCTTTCTTGCCCACCCTCCACACTTGCGACCATTGTCCACCCTTCTGGGTTTCCCCGGCCCCACCAAACCACCCCTCACAATTGAGATAATCCCATGCACCTAACTGCACTGAATCCAGTTTCTTGGCTTCGATGAGTAAAGTCCGAAACCAGACACACAATTAAGTGCCGATAATAGTGCCTTTTCGGATCGTCTGCCATTTCGTGCCGTGCCTTTTCGGACCGAAAACGGTTTCGGACTTCTCATTTCGTGCCTTTCCGGTTACGTACCTTTAAGTGCATGTGGTCCGAAACCTATGAATTTCTAAGTGCCTTTTCATACCGGATCACATCCCTACTTGAGATACGATGCGGTGAATTTTTATCTTTTTCTGAATATGTAGTACATCAGTGGAGGGGAAAGTCCAAGCTGGGTTTTGCATGAATATTAACTGTTAATAGGAAAGTATCCTGGAATGCATTGCATTTGGGACCAGGAGAAATGAACGCCTTGATGAAGAAAACAGGCTATGCATTAAGGTAGTTTGAGTGAGATATTTCCTTAGTCATATGGAGACATTGGAGACCATATTCGAATTTTATTTTTCAATTTCAGTATTTGTAAGAAGTATGAAGTAAATACTTAATTGTATATTAAGTCATAACAATGGCGCAAAAATATAGTAAAAACTTCTCAGTAATGAAATAAATATATCCACATAAGTATCTAAATTGACTCATTTTTTCACGCCATATGGTGAAAATGCCTCAACAACAGATGGTTTTTTTTGTGATTCTGTAATAATTACCGCAGTAATTGATTCTTTTTCATAAATTTGAGAAACCATACTAACTACACACCGTTAGTTTTTTACAAAATCTAGGTGTTAGAAATTCCTAATTTTTTCAAAATTCTCCCTCGGGAGTGTACTGACATAACCTAGCCCATGCAAAACAGCTTGTATTTTTAGGCGAATTGCTTGAAAAGTAGTTCGGCAAGGGGTTAGTATTTTGATTACATTAGAAGGATGAGTTTTTCTTGAAAATGACGTCAAATTCTTGGTGACGTGATATATCGCTCTCACTACCTTAAGCGATGCTATAATAAGAGTCGACGTAACAAATATTTTCTGTTTTCCCCCATTGAGTCAGACTTCCAACACACTGGCCAGTGTGTTATTCAGTGGGCGCTGAAGGGGGGTGCACGCAACTTTTTCTTTTGAGTATGAAAATTAAAAGTCAAAGAACTTCATCATGTTCAGTGAGTTCCCTAGTACCCAATGATGCATTACTTACGAAAACAATTAAATGAGATAACTCAACAACGAAAAATTTTAAATTACACAGTTCCTTACTTTGGTAAACTCTCTACAGTCATTGGCTCATAAGCCATAACAGCCGCAGCATGATCAGTTATCACTTGCAATATATTGAAGCCACTTGATATAGCAGCTTCACAAAATTCATCTTTTGCACTTTGGCTAAAATAGTATGGCACTGTTAATATAGCATTTGCATCACCATTGCCCCGAGCAGTGCTGTTGGCAATTTCTGAAATAAAAAATAAGGTATACATTTTAAAAACAACTCCCCAAGAAATTTCACCAATCCCAGACTTTAAAAATACACTTAATTCGTTTGTTGATCCTAAGGTTTCTGTGGCGTTGATCAGTGGATCTTCTCTTCATTTCTCTGGTCTTCACCACATGTGTTGAAATTTCTAGACAACAGATACTTTCAACCATTCGTTAACAGATTCCTTCACCAGGAAGATGCTGATTAGAATGCCACTGAAACTTCTCCAACAACGTCAACACATGTGATGAGGACCCGAGAAATGGAGAGAAGACACACTCGATTAATTTCAAATATGAGGAAGTTAAACTAGAAGAAGTTACAGTACCTACATCTTTGAGTATAAATGGAAGTCTTATTCTCAGGTATGTATTGACTAAAATCAGTGACTTGATTACAAGTTAAAATGAAAAAAAATTAGCTTAATCATCAAACTTTTCTGTTACAGCAGTGACCCAATAATGGTTTAAGGTTTTCTGCTTTAGCACCCATAGTGTTGACAGGACAAGAGTTGGTACCACTGTAGGCAAAGTGACAGATCCACAAAGAGAGGTCTTGGAATTTATTTTATTTTATGGCACTATAAAATAAAATGTTGACTCAGAAATATGTTTTTGAATACAGTAGATATCTTCCATGGTTCGAGAGTGAAATTTGTGCAACTTCGAGTTCATAATGAGGAAATAAATAAATATTGTATATTCCACACAAATATTTAATGTTATAAACCCTGACTGATTTCAACACTTTCATATCATTTTGAAGGGATAATGCATATTATCCCAAAAATAATTTACATATTATCCCTTGAAAATGACATGAAAGTGTTGAAACCGGTCGGGGTTAAAAACCATTAAATATTTGTTTGGAATGGACTAAGTATATTTATTTCATCATTATGAAAGAAAGTAGCGTTCAGTGACCAGAAGAAAAAAGTTATTCTTCAGAATTTTGGTGAATGGAATTTTTCAAGTTGCTTGCACTTAACACTTACACAGATCCATACTTGGTCATTGGAGCACATGGTTGAGGTAATGTGAAAAAAGTCAATTAAAGACCATTTATCGAAGGTAGGCTTTCATCTGTGGATAAAGGCTAGGAATTCCTCAACTTATGCTTGAATATATACAGTAACTACATTCAACAAATGATACCTAGTAGCCCATACTAATCTGCACATGACGAATACCATATTACCTGAAATACCGGGTACGGTGGTTCCAGGTTCTAGTCCTGGTCAAGGCAGATGATTTTTCCTGTGTGGGACTTCCACCATTATGTAAATTAGCATGCGACTTGGTTAAATTAGTACTGCAGCTATTTTGCTGTCCCCTCAAAATTGATCATAAGCTAACACTGCTTTGTTTCAAGTCAGTCTATAACCTTGTGGACAAAGGTAGCATGGTTTCAACAGCTTCGTGACTTTGTACAAGTGGCAGTCATGAACATCTAGCTCCCTTAAAGCCAACAAAACTCCAAAAGGGAGAAGGATACATTGCCAGCTCAACTCGCTAAAGCACTATGCGATATTGAGGGATCCATATTACAGTCCCATTTAAGGTGGATGAACTTTCCTCCGTGGAATATTTGCACTTAGTAAATGGTTTCTTTGCCAAAACAATAGTGACTTACTAACATTAAATTATGATTTCATATAGGGTACAATTAAAGAACTGAAAATTAAAATAACTACAGGACTATACATTTTAATGATTGTTAAGGGCTGTCGTCTTAATGATTACATACTCCAGCATGAAAAAATTTCCCTTGGGATTTTTCACATGACAACGTCCCAATTTTCACTACATCCTCCATTCTATAGAAGCTGATTATTCAACCATTGAGGAGAAAATTGGTTGCCATAATTTTACATATTAACATGTGTTTGACCAAATTTTGGCATGATCAATATTAAAGAAGGAAGGTTAAACAGGACATTTTGCATTGAGTTGAAAAGGGGATGGAAAGTGGAGTGGTATCCTTCATCTCACCTCTTCACAAGTTGGCCAAAAATACACCAAAACTATAAGACTTCCACATCCACCACTTCACTATGGTAAGGCGACATTACAATAAGAACATTAGTTGTCTACTTACATGAAGTAGACAAAAAGCAGAAAATGTTGGGAATGGAAAATATAACCTGGGCTGCTCAATAATATTTTGGGCAAAATACATAGAAAACTATCAAAATGTTATGGAAATGGATCATTAAATTGTTTTATAGCAACAAAATAACATCACCTTATATTTATCGACCTATAAACCAAACTGGAGATGTCCTCAAAAATAATTAAAAATTCCAAATACTAGTACGTATGGCCTACTGCACATATTACTCATTGCAATAATTTATATAAAAAACATTAAATGGCTATATCAGATATGGGCCTACACCAATCCAATTTCACAATGCTGCTCCAGCACACACATGCAGTAGGTATTTAACCAATTAAGTCTCATGAAGTAATTATGTGCTCCATTATTTAAAATTAAAATGAGGAAAACTCTATGCTACCATGGAGGAAATAATCCTGAGTTTTCTAACATGCTTTTATAAACTAAGGTACACGTAAACAGTTAGCATTGCAAAAAAGGAGGGGCATTTCTCTGCTCCACTGTAATGACTCAATATGGCATTCTCTATCCTCTCTCTCCTCATTTAAATCACATAGTTTCCTCAAACCACCATCTCTCCAACACATTAACCTCACCACCATTTCATGAACCCCAAAGAGAGATAACCTGGTTCCACTCCTCCACTCCCCCTCCTCCACCCAACACTGTTCCACAGATACAAAATAGCTAAGTTCAATGCATCTCAGAATACCTGACGATGTTGAGAGCATCAAAATGCATTACATGCTAATATTAAAGGAAAGCTCCATTTGATTATTTTATAACAGGAATTTAGATTGACAGGAATGCCAAAGTATTAAATAAAACCTCTGGCCAACTAGCATTCTCAACAGAATAATAAAAAAAACGAAATAATCCAGTTAAAATAGACTACATGAGATCAAGCTACTGTACATTAAGAATGTTGAATTGGCGATTTTATCTGCAAGAAATACTTAGCATTTTTTAGACCGGAAAAACTAGCACCAACCATGAGCTTTGACATTTAAATATTTATAACTTACTTTTGAGAGACCATGAAGGCAACAAATAAAACCAATTGAAGATTTATGGGAAAATATCACTGCTAGATGTACTAAACTAATTATGAATACTCAAATACTTACTATAAAGATAACTGAATATTTCCTCAACAACTTCCTCTGGAGTAACATAAATTTTTTTAGATCCAACATCTATCACATATCTGTACTCCCCCTCTTCCACACTGACAGGACAATAACCTTCAATTCCACAATCAACAATTCGATCGTGGCATAAATGCATTTTACTATGGATGATTATATTCCCTGAATTATTAGGTCCAGCCTTTGCGGCAACTCCAACAACCTGCCAAAAATGGAAAAAATACCACAAAAATGATAAACAAATTGCAGGCCTCTTTATCACCCAAATTGAAAATCGCAGAATAAGATGAAAATACAAGATTAAGCAAATTTAAAAAAAACCAACGATCGCTCCACAAAAAAATTAACATTTAGCAAACGGGTTCCAAAAATTATCTTCACCACCTTAGTTTAGAAAAGAGAAATAAGCATATAACACAAATATGAAAGAGTTGATTGGTAAAAGCGATGCGTAGAACTAGAAGTAGCTACCTCCCCGGCACACAGTGATTTGAATTTTCGCGCGTCAAATGAATTAATTACCTTTGATTTATGGAATATTTCCAATACATTCCAAAGGTAATGACTTTTCGTCATTACTAATATTTAAGTTATAAAGTAGCTTTTGTAATTTTAAAACATACCCTTTCATTATCCAATATCTCCACCGACGCTGACGTTACCCGCTCACCTACGTCATTGACTAATACTTGAACTTCACCATCCTGATAAGTAAGTAGAATTCCGTTATAAATTTCTCACAAAAATCCATCAAAATAAGAAGTAACACAAAAAGCTTTGGATACCTTGAGCATGGCAATGCATGCCGACGTATTTCCCACGTATAAGCCAAACATGTTACGCTATGCTATCACGGGAGGTAAAAAATTGGTGCTAAGAAATTTACACTCTTTGAGCAATATCATCCAATGAGATCAACAAGAACAAATAACAATTAATTCCAGTAACATGTGCAGCATGTGCAGCATTAACTACTCCCGTAATCAAGTAAACGTTTGACGATGGTAACGAGTAGCACGACAGGACAGCAGTAGTGCCATCTCCTGGGAAAAGAGAGTACCACATTGCCGGGATTTCAGCAGAATACGTACGATATATGTACCGTAACTTACTGAATCCGTCGATACCGGCTCTATCTTTGCACAACTTGCAATTTGTCGTCCACTACGGATAAAATGTCATTCAGCAAGGATACAATGCACGGGTCGTCGCGAATTTCGCCTCTGATACACTTCCAATAAGCCACTATGCCTTCCAATGCCTTCAATGAACTGCGTACTGAAGTGGCCAGAGACTTGTGTACGAGGCAATTTCAAATACTCTCCCGGCTCGTACGTATACTCATCAGGCCAGTGATGGCCTATATGAGCCCAAAAGCCTTTTTACACGATGAAAGATTTTGTATAAACGAATGTACGTAAGATTGTACGTTTTTCTCAACGAAATTATAACTAGTTCTATTTTCCGCTCAGGCATTGAGACATTCGCCCAAGCGTTCATACAATTTGCCGCTTTACTCGATAGATTTTGCCTCATGCAAGAGTTCACAGAAGATTTTGTACAAAAACATGTACTGTGTAAAACGGCCTTAAGAGTCATGGTAATTTACATGCAGTCATGGGCGTAATTTCAGCTTTTTAACTGGGGCGGCAAGGCCTACGGGGGGAGGGGGGTATGGAATACCCCCAGGTGGAAGGGAGGTCCGGGAGTCCTCCTTAAGTACGCATGATTATCGAAGAATCAAGAAAGTATGCATGTAGAATTGTATTTTCCAATTGTTTGTTCATAAATGAGTTTTTTACTTCAAAATTCTGAGGTGGCAAAATACTGGGTTGGACAGTTCTGGGGTGGCAACTGCCACCCCTTGTCACCCCCGAATTACGCCACTGCATGCAGTGTCAGGGAATAACTTTTTTACCATGAAAAAAGAAGTTTAATCGTTTCTCATTGGAAGAGAGACTAGTCAACGATAACTAAAAAGACAAAATAATATTATAGAAAATATTTTTCGACCAAAAGTCCATTGTAATTGATGACGGCGCCGCGGCGAAACATACAAAATAATTAGCTCAACATCAAACGAGAGTCGCTCATAAGGGTAAGGGGGCAGTTCATTTTCCTGCGCTGCTCGTAGTGTCACTAAGGGATCTTCGACTGTGCAATTTTTTCAACTCAATCAAATCAAAGCCAATATCTTTATGCTTTTCCTCTTGGCATATATGATATTCACTTCCTTATGATAAGGTTAAAGGGAGTGCCCTTAAATGTGGGATGGTCATTGTCATTCATCCTATTTTGTCTAACATAAAATGCTATTAATGTTGTCAACTGGCAAGTTGGGAATATATGCTGTGGTTTGGCAACTATTTCATAGTGTACTTGTAGGTTCTACAGTAACCATTTTTTGGTAATATAAGTTTATAATTATTACCATACTAGATCTCAACATAAGTTATCATGACACTTTAGAGCGTTTCACATTTATTAGACGGTAATGGAGAGTCATTTCCCTTCTAAATTTTCTTGAGGTCGAATGCAATGCCGCCAAAAATAGCAGGAAAGTCTACATAGTGCTATATAGTTTGAACCAAAGTTTCGCAAAAAAGAAAGACGCTACATATAATGACCACATTGATTATTAGATATTTTTTTTCAAGAACTACTTTCAAAAAATATTTCAGTGAAGTTCTGCGAGTGAGGTATCTTTTTTATTTTATTTTCATCACGTAGTTGTCGACAAACGGTTCACATCTTCTTATTTATAAGGAAGGTTTTTTAAGACATTTCCCTTTTCATCGGTAAACTTTAATTTGTTTACGATTCAGTTTCAATATAGTGACCGTAAATTTCGGATTTTTAAAGGTAAGCAGCGCTCGCCTACTACGTTTTGTATAATGAGAAATATATATATATATTTTGTATAATGTATGTATGAAATTTGAATATATTTTTGGCGTAAGAATTAAATCTGTCGCTCCGTAATTTCTCACCAATTTAGAAATTGGTAGTGGGAAGATCACTTGTATGAGATTGAGGTTTTCTTAGAGGTCAGAAAATCTTTTGTGATTTATGGCAGTACATAATATACGATATCCACGACGAAGGTGTAGATGTCGATTTGTCGATATTACAAGTTTAATTCATTAATAAATCACAATTAGCAATAAAAAAGGAACATTGTAATCTTGGAAGATATATTGAGAGCAGTTTCCTTTTACCTGCGTGGGCTGAAGTGTTGCTGTTATACCCTTCAAAAAATATTCACAGCTGTGATCTAATGCATTCAAACACTCATGATAGCAATATTTTATGAATTTATAAGGACAAAAACTTTATTTCATCACAATAGTTTCATTAGGGTCTCTTCCACTAATGGAGAGCATCACAAAAACTGTGCTCCGGAAGCCATTTTGTGAAAATTAAACTAATGTAGCAATAATTTTTAATGAAGGAATGAAAAAGCCATAATTTTTATTATTGGGGATGATAGCACATACCTTTATGATGATTATGATAAAAATGTTAAGATTAAAAAATTCCCTTTTAGTGATAATGGCACTGGTAGTTAACAATGTTTTTCGTCGAAAAATGACGCTGACTTAACATAAGAATTTTTAAGAGACTGCAAAAGAGAATTTAAGGGCTCATGATATTTTTCCTGCATTCCTCGTAGCCTTGTAGTCATAGCTGGAAAATATTTGGAGAATTGATCCACAAATGAGTGAGATAAAAGTTTTTGAGTAAAATAGTACACCTTAGGAGGCGAGCTTCCTGAATGGAAGAAATTTAGAACTTGCTTGAAGTTTAAGAGGCTGTGACGAAAAAACTACTGGAGCTAAATAAATAAAATTTGGAGTTGTCTCTTAAATTAGTGAAGGGATGATATGTAACAAGTTTTTTCAAAATCCGAGTCTGTGGGTGTCATGGTGTGGTTGAACTGACGTGGAATGACCCCTCTATAAGCTTCGGAAGGAAAAATTTACAAAATTGATCGTTTACGCGTTACGTGCCACGACGTTGATAACCATCATGGTTTTTATTTGAAGCCTTTTTCCGCATTCTGATAAGGGAATACCGGCTTTTTTTTCTTTCGTTTTAATGATTCTTCAAGGAGTTGATTTCCATTAATTTCCCTTTCATTGGTCGAAGTTAGATTGAAAGTTTTGCAACGAATTATACAGAATTACTTATAAGAAAGTATTAGCCTATTATTTATTTGGCTATAACGGACAGCAAGATTAAATTCATTCCGCTCTTCGCATCGTCTCGTGGGAGCATACGAAAAAAATTAAAGGAAACATTTTCGGAAAAAAATTGCTTAAGCAGTCTCGGAGAAAAAAAGGAGTTTGCATTCAGACTTCCGCTTTGTCGACGTGCATGAACCGATAATCGGCTGAACTTTTCTCAGGGTAAGATAATCTTGAACCTCTTGAAACGGTTTTTCCTACTTTATTTACCATCAGTTGCTGCATTACGGCTTACTATATACATTATTATTTATTGCAGGCTCTCCACTTATTCCGCATTCAAATTTTAGTCTTATTTCCTCAACTAGCCTCAGTACTTATTTTACCATCCATCTAATGCCATTTTCTCCTTGCCTTCTTACCTGCTATTTTCTATGCTAATTTATTATCTATTCCTTTGGTGTTATCTTTCCATCATTTTTAAAGTGGTTTTTAAAGAATGAAACCGTTTTCATTTTCTTTTCGAGCCACTTTTATAATAACGTTAATAGACCGAACTAATTTCTGTGTACTTCAATTTTTTCATCAGCTAGCGATTCTTCGAAACTTTCTTTTTCCAAGCTTGATTTGGAATTTTATTTTTTTTTGCTCTCGTACGATTCAGGTGGTCCGTATGCCCCTGCGATCCCGATAAGCCATTGGCTTGTCATTAGGTTTCTCAGGGGCCGAACCACCAGAACTTGACAGGAACACCCATGCCCTGGGCATGCGAAAAACCGACCCAGGACCCGCGACCCTCGGATTAGCAGGCGAGGATTTTACCCCGCCGCCACCGGGCCCGGCGGGGTAATCATGAGGAAGATGTAATTGTTGCTAAATTCCGCTCCAGGGTAGCCCTTGTAGTCTTTCATGCGATTTCTATAACGCTTCTATCACTACTGTATGATCAATTAGGAATCTTCTTCTGCCAGGCAGCATTCTCTTGGTGTAATTTCTTCACCTATGATTTCCTAAAATAGTTTGTGTACGCACGGTATTTTGACGCAAAACGAGCGTATTTAGCTTGTAAGAATAAAACGTAGTCTTCAGAAACTTTGTGGTATTCCATCACAACAATTTATTACAGCGAGGAAACTAAATTATGTGGTTTGTAAAAGTTTCCTCGCTGTAATAAATCGTATTTAGCTTCGCTTCTCTTTCGTTTTTCTTTCCCAATCAATATGTCTAAACAGTCATTCTTTCTTGGGCTTCTACAACCGCTGTCCAATCTAAAAGAACTATGATGGTTTCCATCGTGTCTACCATTTGGTTTTTCTCTTTTTCAATTCTGTCTTACATGTATTCCAATTGTTCTTCTTGCAAAATACCTGACAATACAATGCGTGGGAAACCCCCTCTACTTACGTGTTGTATACGTATAGATGAACAAATTACCTTCCTGAGAAATAGTTAGTGTTCTTTCATTCGGATATTGAAATCTCGAGAAATTTTCGACGGAGAGGGTGGGCTGATGGACTCTAAGACTTAAATTAACTTTAATAATTATTTTATCCAATAAAATTAATTTTACCACCCCTTATTACAGGAAAAGGTTATATATAATCTATAATCCTTATCAGGCCGATGTAAAGCATAGGATGCGTTCATAAAACTAATAATTAATTTATAGGAATGATTGTAGTACCACGGTGCCCGTCGACGTTTCGTATGTCACAATCCATAGGTGCCACATTATTCTGCGCTTAATATTTTGAGTGTAAAAATAATTTTATCTACATTAGGTTAGCATATCACGTGACATAAATCTCTAGTGATTTTTAACAAAGAAAAGCTGCTGAAGTATTGTTCGACTCTAATCATTGTCACATAATAATTTAATTAGTGCCGATTTGCGCTGTCTTATTGCGAAATTAGCATTCAATTACATTTTCTCCCGCTGCTAACATGTATACAAAATGTAAATCTCAATTGCTTTTAGATGTAGGTTTACAGTACAAAGCGTTAGTTTTCGCGTAGTGTGTGACTGTTCCCTGTTAGAGAGAAGGACGCCGTTGACAGTGTGACAGTTTACAGACAGGCGCTCTTCGCCAAATCAGTACATTTTATCGCACTGTGGTAATTAAAATATTGTTTATTGTTGTCGTAAATGATCAGGCGTATTTTTGCCGTAATGATGAGACTACTTTAATGCTTTGATGTACAGTAGGTAAGGGTGGAACAGGGATTTAAATAGTCCCTGCAAAGTTGTGTAGGTATGTTATTATTAGCTCGTTATTTCCTATGACTTCTCGTCGATTGCGCCTAATTTTCAAAGGCTTTTGTGTATTTATTTTCTGTTTCTGAATTCGTATCAGGAAGTCTTCCTATGACATTGATTTCTTAATATGCTTGATAACCATGTGAATAGCGTTTACTATCGACATTGTAAATAAAGATATTTTAATTGATTAGACATTGTTTGACGATGCTTTTCTTTCTTTGCTCATTTACATATAAACTGGGCAATACTTTGTTCGTTAAAGAAAATAACTCAGCGAGATAAGACACTGCGTCTTCAATCGTCGTAGAAATGTTAATGAATCTGCACTTCCAGGCGACTTTCGTCTTTTGAGTTACTATTACAAATTGTGAAGAATGGCCAGAGCATCCTCACAAGTGTTGCATTTATGCTGTAGTAGCTGAAACAGTTACCTTAAAGCGTACATTTACCGCAATATCCTCTGAAGCTGGGGATGATAGTTGACTTCTATCATTATATTTTTTTGTTTAAATGTGAGGGGAAGAACAAAAGCTCTGAAAGGAAATTAGCAATCGCATTAGGTTTCTTTGTTTAACTTACTTCATTAATTTCTGATTGCACGTATATGAAGACGATAACTGCGGTTGCGTCATCCAAACTTAATCATTAGCGATATACTGATAATACTTGCAGAAGATTTATAGCTAAATTTGTAATAAAGATTCATCTTTATCTTAAAATTCATTTTATATTCTACAACACGATTATGAAGGTGCCAACCAGGCACGTAGCCGGGGGGGATAGGGGCTTGAGAGGCTTCAGGCCCCCCTGAAAATTCAAATCATATTGTTAGTTTAGTTTTTCCATGTATTATGTTGGATGAAAAATACAAGAGTTCAAGAGGGGAAAAAGGTAAGAACAAAGCAGTTATCTATAAAAAAGTAGCCATGAATAAACTGCAATAACGAATAAAATTGTACCAGGAGAGGACCATGCTTCAGAAAAACCGACCCCAACCCCCAACCAAAATTCTGGCTACGTTACAGGTGCCTAGTGACTGCAGTGGAAGCTCTAATATCGACGACGGCGACGGTCTCGTGTTTTAATAAGTCGCGAACATTTGTCGTTAGAGTATAATTACGTTTGAGGACAAACAATCGTTAACGTCATTCAGGTGATGCCAAACTTTTGCTCAAAAATATTTCATGGTAAATAATACACACTTACGTAACTGAATTTACCTTTCCCACGAGAGCTCATCGCTTTCCTTATTGTATTACCTACTAAAAAATATGAGAGGTGATAAGTTATCAAACATGGTCCTAATGGCGTGGTAAAGACAACTTCTCACTTCCGATGGATTTTCCAGCAAGCCTCACAGAACTTCTGAAGAATAATTAAATTCCAATCAAGGACACAGATGACAAGGAACGACAATCAAACTAGAAGACTCATTATGTGGTATGGTAAATCAATAGAAAACTATTGCAAGCCGAAGACCTAACGACAGACGATTTAAATGTGTGCACATCGATGAAAAAGGACTAACCGAGGAGGACCAGTCTTAATGTTTCGACAGAAGCACGAAGCAGCTGAAGGAGGGAGGCCTACGCTAATCCTGTGAACCCTGGATCTACCCCCTAAAATAACCAGAGGTTAGGTTGACCGCATACGGAGGATATGAAAATTCTGTATTTTTTTGCGAAAATGTATAACAGCGGCAGCCCGGCAATATTAGAAGGAAGCTCACGGAGGGTGTTTCGGGCAGGAGTCGAAGTAGAGTCAAAATAACATCCGTCTGCGTGTGCAGCTTTAAATTCAGATCAAAGCAATATGCAATAAACGCAATTTGGATGGTACTTCATGTAAGGGTAGAAAAACACTGCTTCCGACCCTTACCCGCTTCAAGTGGGTCTGGCACGTGTGCGGATAACGGGTCCCCTGTCACTTTGTCTCTGAGGGAGAGGTGGTTATATATTTTTTAAACTGAATATCATACATCCTGTCGCATTTAATTTTAATGATTTCCTAAAATTTTTATAAATCGTACTGAGAAACGGTCGAAGAAAGTTTGGTCCTCTACTTCCACGGAATAAAATAATACAACCGGTTAAACCTTGGAAATGTCCACTGGATTTATTTTAGGTACAACGCCGACATCTCAAACAACTGTAACCAATTTTCTTCCTCTGCTATAAAAGTCCAAGTTTCTGCACCATAAAACGGTACACTCCATACTAAGCTTTGCGCCAACATTTTTTAACACTCTTACACGGAGTTAATGGACCATGTTGACATTAGACAAGCAAACATTTTTGGAAAATTGTCACGGCCTGGATCGTCATCGTCTCATGTTCTACCGACAGATTGGTTAGAATGAAAAGTTATCGGGTTCATTCATTCATTCTAGTATTCTACCAGCTGATTGGTAGGTTCTTGGACAGTCCCCATTCTGCATCCCAACCTCATAGACATTGTCTCGCTTTCCCTCCTAAGGATGGCGCACTATTAGATCCCTCTTCAATTCTTCATATCTTCTACCTCCTCTTATTTCGTCGAGAATTCCTATCCTCTTCCTTCCTCTTCCACGCTTCCCCAGTGTTATCCCCTCTCTCACCCACTTCAGCATTCCCTCTCCTCTCAAAACCTCCTCCATCCATCTCTTCTGCCTTCTCCGAACCTCTGCCACAAGCTTCCTCTCCTCTCCGACCATATCCAATACCTCCTCGTTCGTCTTTCTCGCCATCCAGCTCACCTTCTCCATCCTTCTCCAAACCCACATCTCAAACGCCTCAAGTCTACGCACATGCTCCATTCGCAATGACCAAGTTTCCGACCCATATAGCGCCACGCTCCATATTAAAGTTTTCTCCAGCCTCTACTCTACGTCTCTTCTCAGACCCTCCCTCATCAATTCCCTTCTCTTCGAAAATGCTTCTTTAGCGAGTGCAATTCTGCATCTGATGTCCTTACCACTAAACCCATTCCCCTCCAAAATCCTACCCAGATACGTAAACTGCTCGACCTGCTCTATCTTCTGCCCTCCCACCCTTATTTTCAGCCCCGCCTTCTTACTTCTAGAATATCTCATTACTTTCGTTTTCTTGTGGTTGATCTTCATCCCATACTTTTCGCACTGGACCTCTAACGCATTCACCATTGACTGTAACCCCTTTGCAGACTGACTAACCAATGCTTGATCATCTGCAAATCTCACTGATTTTATCAGCTCCCCTCCTACCTTTATTCCTACCTCCTCCTCCCCCCATGCCCCCTTACCATTTCTTCTGAATACACGTTAAATAGCAGCGGCAATAGTGGGCACCCCTGCCGCACTCCCCGTCCTATCGTGGCCCATCCCGATTCTCCATTGGCTACCCTAACCTGCGCCGTCGGGGTCATTTCCAAATTTTGAATCAGATGCCTGTCCCTCCAATCGACCCCTAATGTCTTCAACACTCCCATTAATTTCGTTCATTCCACCCGATCAAACGCCCTCTCGAAATCTACGAAGCATGCAAAAAGATCCTGCCCATACTCTAGGTTTCTTTCTACTAGCGTCCTCATCACCGCTATAGCGTCTCGCGTTCCCGTCCCTCTCCTAAACCCGAACTGGTCGTCACCCAGGTATTCATTTGCCCTCTTCTCTTGCCTTCTGTTTATAATTCTAAGAACTACTTTGGCCGCGTGGGATATTAAGCTTATTGTCCTGTAGTCTTCGCACGTTTTTGCCTTACTCTTCTTTGGTATAGAAATTAGTACAGTCTTTGCAAAGTCTTCCGGCCACACTCCATCTTCATAAATCCTTCGAATAAGCGCAAAAGGTTTTCCTCTTCCGTTCTTCCCCATGATCTTTAAAAACTCTGCAGGTATGTCATCTATTCCCACCGCCTTATTCCTTTTCATGTCTCGTAGAGCTCTTTCGATTTCGCTATCTAGGATACCTGGTCCGATGCCGTATCTGTCGATATCGTCTTTCCTTTCTATATCTAACATATTGGGCCTTATTTCTTTACCATACAGCTCTTCAACATACTCCTTCCACCTCTCCTTCCATCTCTCCTTCCGTCTTGTTTGTTATCGTTGTAATTCCCCTTCCCTTATTACCACCCGTCAGTTCCTTTACTTTCCTATATAATGCATCTGCTCTTCCCTCTTTTTGGTATTTCTCTAACGAGTCGATCTGTTATCTCCACCACGCCTCTCTTGCTTTCTTTGTTTCTCTTTTAAGCCTGTTATCTAATTTTCGGTATTTTCTCTTACCTAGCTCTGAGTTTACGCTCTTTCATTTCCTTCTCTCCTCCATCTCCCTTATCATCTCCTTCGTGATCCACGGTTTTCTAATTGTTGTTGCACTCACGACGCCTACCGTTGCTTTCGCAGCTTCTATAATTCCCCATTCATCTTCCACTGATCTAACTCCATGATCCTCACTCATTATCTCATCCATCTTTTCTCGATTCTTCTTCTTCATTGCCCCAGTTAATGCCTCCGTATTCCACTTTCGTACCCTACTTCCCATTCTTATCTTATTCAGTTTTACCCAACATTTCATGACTAATAAGTTGTGGGCTGTGTCTGCATCAGCTCTTGGATAAGTATGCGAGTTTTTAACACTATTTCTGTATCTGTGACGAACCATTATATAATCTACCTGAAACCTATCTTTGTCTCCCGGCTTCTTCCAAGTGTATCTACGTCAAGGATGATGTCTGAACCATGTATTTGTAATTACTAGGTTATTTCTACGGAAAAACTCCACAGCTTTCTCGCCGTGGTCGTTTCTCCTTCCTAGCCCGTAATCGCCCACCACCCGCCCATCTTTTCCTTCACCCACCACCGCGTTCCAATCCCCCATTACTACCAAGTGCTTACTCCCAGGTATCCTACCAATTATTTCCTTTAGCTGATCGTATACCCCATCTACCTCCTCCTCTTTATGATTAGAAGTAGGCATATAAACCTGGATTATAACTAAATTCGTTGGTTCTGCCTTTAGTCCCACGACTATTTTCCTATCATTCACCTGTTCTGCATACACTACTTTTTTTTCCTATTTTCCCATTCATTGCGAATGCAACCCCGCGCTGACTTTCGTTCCCTCCACGAAAATTACTCTATAGTCATCGCTCCAGTAGTCCCCGTCATCCTTCCATCTTACTTCACCCAGGCCCATGATGTTTACACCCACCCTCTCCATTTCTTGTTTTATATTCTCTAGCTTCCCCGCCCTCAGCATAGTCCTAACATTCCACGTGCCTATTCTGATTGTTTCGTTCCTCTTCTTTATCTTCTTTTCCTCTGCTGCTACTATGTCTGAGCAAGGATTTCGTGTGATGACGACCGCATGGGCCTTGCTCACACCGCTGCCGGGCACGACACCCGGCCCTCTGTGCCGAGTCCCGTAGTTGCCAGGATTAATTATCATTTCAGAACTGTCCATAATTTCAAGGTTTTTGTTTTAATTGAGATTGTATTTCGTGGCCTATCTCAGATCTCGGGTTAACCACCGGATAATATTGTTGATCGGCACTGAAGATTCGATAGCGTAGTCTGCCGTCTTCTTCAGCGCAACTGTTCACCTTTTCCCCGGTGATCCCCCCATGTCACCAGAGTGCTGAACCTCAGTGATTCGATGCCTGATCCCCCCTCCCCATCTCCTAGTTCAATAGGTGGGCTTCGACCGAAGTGCCTGATCGCGCTATCAGGGGGAAGAACTCAGTACAACTTCCCGTGATTAGTGTCCAAATAACTGTGGTAATTTGCACTTGACCGTCAATACTCCAGATTTCTCCAGATACTCCATTTATTTGCAATTTCCGGTTATTGTCCCCTATGTACTCTTTGGACCAAGGGTCCAAGATGGCCGCCGGTAACCACTCACGCGCTCCTCGGTTTGTGTATTCTGTGGTGATTTCAGTGGTAGTTCTCTTTTGTCCGGTGCTTTTTCTGTGTGGATCCTCCATTGTTCGCAGCCACTCACCTTATCTGGTCCCTCTGATAGGATATCCCAAAAACTTTCATAGTTACGGTGATATTCACTTCAACGCCATCCATGCCTGCGGTTTCAACGTCAGCCATCTCCATCTTTCCCGGCCGCCGCCGGACCTCTCCCCGAGTGAACGCTACCGAGGGACCGCCCCTGGTCGTTCGTCTTCTGGGTGGAATCTACTCGCCCTCCTCGTTCTCCTCGCCGGGGATGTCAGCCTCAACCCCGGCCCCGTCTTGCAGTTTTATTACCAAAACGTTAGGAGTATTCAGAACAAGCTCTCCACTATTTCCTCCCACTGCTCCGATCTCTGTGCATTGGATGTGATAGCCCTTTCCGAAACCTGGCTCAGCGACAGAGTGGTTGACAGTGAACTAGACTTCACACGCAGTCATCAAGTGTTTCGCAGGGATCGGAATTCTCGCGGTGGTGGTGTACTACTGGCGATTAACTCCTCCATCCCGGCGACTCGGCGTTCCGATCTCGAGACTCAGTGCGAGATTATCTGGACGGAAGTCCGACTTGTGAGTGGGTGTGGAACCCGTTTGCCTAGCAAACTTTTCATTGGCTGCTTTTATCGACCCCCTTCGAGCAACATTTCCGTGTTGGAGGAATGCCTTGAGTCAGTTCTCCGCGTGCACACCCTTGGTGACCTGATCCTGCTCGGAGATTTCAATCTTCCCATCACATGGAATTCATCAACCAGCGGTAATAGTGCCGACTCCAATGGCACGTTTTTCATTGACCACTTCATTGACGGCATGGGTCTCTTCCAGTGCAATCCCTTTCCGACCAGAAATTCGGCAACATTGGACCTCATCCTTTCCTCATTCAGTGTACACCCCCCCACTATGTGCAGAAACATTTTCGAATCAGACCACTCCTCACTTGAGTTCTCTTTACCCGTGCCCCTCCCCCACCATACTTCCGCTCATCACTCGCCACCAGCTCGGTCAGTGAAAGCCTGGAATAAGGCCGACTGGGATGCCATTAACAGCGCACTCTCGCTCCTGCCTTGGGACCTCCTGGAGAGCGGGTCCCCGGAAGACGCTCTAGACTTATTTTATGACTTTGTGCACGGTGTCACCGCCGACTTCGTCCCTTCTCGAAGGGTATCCAAGAAGAGACCCATATGGCTCTCAGCGGAAACATCCCTTGTACTAAAAAATAAACGGGCAGCATGGAAGCTTTGGAAGTCCTTTCCCAACCCACACACATACGCCTCATTCTCACGCCTTCGCCGAATATCACGGAATCTCCTACGCTGCGACTATGACAATAGTGTGAAATCGATTACTGACGACATGATTACAAACCCCAAACGCTTCTGGTCCCTATTTAATTCGAGACGAAAATCCGCGCGCATACCCTCCATCATCAAATCTGATCAGGGCCATTTCTCGGGTGCCGAACGAACTTCGGCCTTCAACAGTTACTTCTCTTCGAACTTCGCTACACCCACCCCACAAATCGTTCTCCCAACACTTCTTCCGGTTTGCCCTCACTCACTCTCCAGGGTCTCTGTTAAAAACGACGAGACCCTATCCCTCCTAAAATCTTTACCTCCCAACAAAGCCACGGGAGCTGACGGCCTTGGCTCACTCTTTCTACTCCAAACCGCGGACACTCTTCATATCCCCCTGTGTAAATTGTTCAACCGTTTTTTTTGCAGCTGGTTTGTTTCCTTCAGCCTGGAAAACAGCACTCGTGACTCCCATTTAAAAATCCGGCGCTAAAGATGATGTAAGTAATTATCGTCCTATATCTATCCTTCCCATTCTTTCCATCCTATTTGAACGAATTATTCATGACCGTCTCTTATCATTCGCCATCCCATACATCTCACCTCAGCAGCACGGCTTCCTCCCGGGTGGCTCCTGCGCTACTAACCTCACTGTACTGCATCAGCACATCACCGCTGCCTTCGAAGCCTCTTCTCAACTTGATGTTTGCTACATCGACTTTGCGAAAGCTTTCGACTCCGTAAATCATACCCTCTTAACCCACAAATTGGCTAATCGGTACAACATTCACGGTGCTTTTCTATCTATCCTGTCCAAATTCCTCACCAACCGCACTCAGCGTGTTGTTCTTGACGGAGCCTCATCAGAAAATCTACCTATCCTCTCTGGTGTCCCCCAAGGAAGCGTTCTCGGACCTCTTCTCTTTTCCCTTTTCATTGATGACGTTACCAGCTGCGCGCTTTCCAACTCTTGCGGAATTCTGCTCTATGCAGACGACTGCAAAATATTTAAAACAGTTGTGAATGCTGCCGATTCCCAGTCACTCCAATCTTCACTCAACTCCCTTGAGGCCTGGTGCCTGCAGTGGCAACTTAGAATTAATACTCTCAAATCAAAGTACATACCTTTTTCCTTAAAACGCACTGTAACTCCTAATAACTATTCTATATTTAACGAATTTGTTCCATTTGCCTCCTCACATAATGACCTGGGTGTTACTTTCGATCCCAAACTGTCTTTCGTCCCGCACCTCAATAAAATTAAATCTAAGGCTATGTCAGTCGTTGGTGTGCTCTATAGATTCACCAACGTCACAAACCCCATAGCCCTGAAAACCATATTCACTGGCTGCGTTCTCCCAATTATCGAATACTGCTCCGTTATCTACTCCACTGCATGTCCCTCCAACTTGAAAATTCTTGAACGCCCCGTTAATTTCTTCATTTCCGTAGTCCGTCACCGCGTACCGCACCTCCGTAATTCTTCTCGTACTGAAATCATGTCTGCTCTATCATTGACCCCACTGGCCACCCGTAGGAATATCAATGACCTTTCATTTCTTTACATTGCGTTAAATGGTCAGTACCGATCCACTGAAATACTCCCATACTTCTCACTTCACATCCCCGGCCGTGCCTTACGCAACAATCACCTTATACACCAACCTAAATTCCGTCTTTCTCTCTCCCAGCGATCCCTTTTTTACAGGCTTCCTGCCTTGTACAACACCATTTCATCTGCTTTATACCCTTCTCTCGATCTCTCTGCTCCTTTCGGATCATTCAAGCGCCAGCTTAGAAAAGCGCTTTCTCCCTGATTCCCTAACTTTCCATGTTGTTGTAATGTATTCTTTATGTTATTGTCTCTTTGTTTTTATTTGATGCTACTTGCCAACACATGTTTTTTTCTTATTTTATTTTGTTAATACTGCAGATTTTAAGTTGCAAATATTCAATGTAAAGGCCGACATCGGCTGTTTTTGAATGTTTAAAATAAATCAAATCAAATCAAATGTTAATTTTTCTGCTAGTGCCTGAAATCAGGAGGGTGTTCTTTTGTTGGTTTTCATTGATGTCAATAATTCA
The DNA here is from genome assembly GCA_963573305.1 of Pyrrhosoma nymphula. Taxonomy (NCBI): domain Eukaryota; kingdom Metazoa; phylum Arthropoda; class Insecta; order Odonata; family Coenagrionidae; genus Pyrrhosoma; species Pyrrhosoma nymphula. The sequence continues at coordinate 74,635,691 of OY754332.1, read as the reverse complement.
CCTAGGGCTCATCCATATCTCGCATCTCATCCCTCACTAGTTCATAAGGTTCATCCTTTTTTTTGTGTCATCTACCATTTTATTTTTTCTTTCTTATGTTATTTCAAGTTGTAGGTCTCCAAGATATTGGAATACATCTCAAATTGAAACAGTGAGAGTGTGTGTCGGAGGTTATTTGGGTGCTACCCAGGCGCCGAGAGGCGAGCAGTCCCCTGAACCCCACGACCTTTTTTTTCACCCAACCAACCCAACCCCGTTTCGGAAAACCTTTTATTTTCTAAATTTTGGGTAACCGTCTTTTCCAATTCACTTTGGGATGATCGGCATCCGGTCGTAAGGGCAGTGCCTCCCGTTTTCGCGGGAGACGGCTTGTCCACGAATGCGGACGTTTGTCCCGGATCTCAAATAACGGTTCGCGGGCGAGGGTCGGGTCCGTCACAATATATTAACGGTCCCTCTCCATTGTGATAATATCTGTAGTGTAGTGCATGCTTATGAGACTTCGCCTCGAGACAAGCATTAGCGATTTATGCTAATGCATAATTAGTCGTAGTTACACTAACTTTAGGGTATAGTGTAATGCATGTTGGTGAATACTCACCCCCTGCCACACACCCCTGAGGTGGCTTGCAGGGTATTTTGTAGATGTAGATGAACACATAAATCGTATGGACGAAGAAAGAATGGTAAAAATAGCTCGTTAAAAAAAAAGTTACCGTTGGGAAAACGAAGTAAAGGCTGGCCAAAAATAGATGGTGTGATCACCTTAACGTCGAGCAAGAATAAAAGGCGAAGGGACGAAGAAAAAACAGGAACTGTGCCTACTTTATAGAAGGAATAAGAGGATTAACATCAAACTACTCACTTGTGGATTACTTTTGAACGCTCCTACTCTTGACCTCTTGACTCCCCGCTGTGGAATTTTCTTTGAACATTCTCAATCGTAACTATCCATTTGCCAGCCATGAAGTTTCTTTCACGGTGTATTTAGCGGGATATCTCTACTCATAAAATTCAATGAATTTGGTGTCATTAAAAATGAGGGGGAAAGGAATGCTGATGGCCGTGATTGAGGGGAGGATGTTGGGTAAGCGGGGAAGGAGAAGAAAAAGAATAGGTTTTATGGAAAGGGACGAAGAGAGGCAGGGCAGGGTGTGTTGAAATTAAGAAAGAGATTGCGTAGGTAGGTTCAGGCCTACGCCTGTAAAAATCAGGAGTATTTTTTTCTCACTTCAATTTAAACTTACCGATAAGTTAAATTACTGTGATGATGATTTACAAAGAAAAAAGCTCATCTTCAAGCTGATATCAAAATATCAGCCACTTAAGGCACCATTTATCGAGATTTTTGGAAAAAAATAGGCCGCTTTCTATGGGATTTGGTGTGGCTGTGATCTCCATGGAGACATGGGAAATGAGGAGTTATGAGTTACAGATCACGTAGTAAATCTAACGTGTAGTTTGTGTTTTCACAATTATTGTCAAAACCACACTACGGGTTATAATATTTTAAAAATAGTTTAAATAACTCGGTATTGAAATTATTTTCAGAGTAAGGTGTGAAACAAATAACTCAAGTTTAAGCTTCAAACGCGTAAATGTTGTTAACTATTGAGAGGTTCAGTCATAAAAAATAAGTTTTATGACATTATTATTATTATATTTACTTGATGCATACTAAAAAAGTTCTAATTTTTTTAATAAAATTTTAATTTTCATTAGAATAGGTAAAAAAAACAAATACATATAGGTAACCAATGTTCCGCAATTTATGTCTCCCAACGGCATATGTTACTTGTCCTCTGCGCCTTTTTCATGTGCGTTAATTGTGGCCTTTATCGACATTGGCGAATCTACAAATCTCATCTTTCTTGAGAGTCGACATTATCGGTGATTAATAAATGGACTTGGCTCGCTTATTTCGCGTAGATTCGCTTAAAATTTGTAGCCCAATATTATATGGGTGTACCCAGATAAATCGCTTGGAAGTAGCTTGGGTGAACTCTACCAAACTATTCAATGATGGTTTTAATTTTTTTTTCAAAATGACAGATGCGAATGACGCTGAGAATGACATGCCAAATACTCGTCGCAAGTTCTGTGACACCTAGTTGTGTCCATAAAATTATAAATATTTTAATGCTGTTAATTTTTCTTTTTTAAGAAAAGACTTCAAACCAATTTTAACTGGCAAAACACTGCATTAAGTTTTAAAATAAATCAAATCACATTCAATGTTGTGAATGTTTATTTGTTTTATCTTTAGCACTGGAACTGGACATGATTTTCCCCTGTTTTTGTAGATGATCGGGCACTTCTCGCACCTTGTAGGCTGGCAGGATCGGGGTGCAGCTGCAAGTATTGGTGCTCACAAAGGTTATGCTTGTGTCAAGCACCGAAAAAAGTTCTAGTAATGCCGTTTCGCAGCATAGTAGCCCGGCAAATATCAGTTTTAGGCGAGTTTAGTTCATGATATGGCACTTCATGACCTTCTAGTGGACCAGGATCAGAACGGGAGCCTCGGGAGGCTACCGGGCACCTTTCACAAATGTAGAGCACTAAAAACAGGTGTGCTGAAAAAAATAACGCCTCTCTAGCTCTTCTAGTTACCGAACAGCACGAATTCCAGGCAAACTCCAGTATTTCCAGTTGTTTCCAGGATATTTCCGTTATCCATAGGAGCGCTTAGGACTTTTGATATGTTCATCTCAAAGGGGTCCTGAATACATCTCAAAAGGTCCGGCTTTGTTATTAATTATTTCCGGGTTCGGGTCATTTTGTTTATTTTTCCTGGGCTACATGGCATCTTAAAAGGCATCGTTTCATGAGCGCATTGTTCGACATCTCTCTTCCATGCATGGAACTGGTAGTGATTTACCGAAAAAGACAATTACCTTCACCAATCTAAGTTTATGTAAGTATTTTTAAACGTTTTGAAAAGGATAACCAACCGTGGAAACCCCAGTAGAGGTTGTTTTTGTTAACCAAATGAAGTAAACAATCAAGCGGCTATAAATACCTCAAGCGGAGATTATCTCCATGGATTAATTGTCGACCACTGGCGCTCAGATTGATTGTTTAAGAAGCTAATTGAACTTTAAAAAAGTCTGCTAAGGAAATTTAATCAAATGCATTATTAACTTTTGAATATATTGCCTTGGCCATGGGTTCTCAACAGGGAGCAGGTAGGCCTACGGATAGTAGGGGGAGGATTTCATTTAGGGATTCTTCGGAGATGCTTACTAAATTCAACGGAACGGGCCCCACTCTACCCGTTAAGGTCTGGATTGGAATGGTCAATTAGGAGGCATTTTTTTACGGCTGGTTTGAGGTTGAGACGTTTTTGGCCACAAAACGAGCATTGAAGAGCACGGCAAAGTTATGGATAACCTCCATGAGAGATATAAAATGTTGGCAAAATTTTCAGCGGGCGTTGGAGGAAGATTTCGCAGAAAGAGCTGACAGCTTCCAGGTACGTGGAACCATGTCGAAGGAGAAGAGCCACGATGAGCAGATGATGGTGTATGTACATCGAATGTGTAGTCTTGGCAGTAAATGCAATATGGAGGAGACTGCGATTATTAGGTACATCTTTAATGGCTTGCGGGAGGATCCAATGAATAAAATTATCCTGTATACTGCACGAACAATTGTCCAATTGAAGGAGATATTGGCGAGTTATGACGGTTATGACTATTATGAGGCAGCGGCGCAGGTACAGGGGTCCCTCCCGAAGATAGCATCAGCCCAGAGGGGCGGTAAGCAGCTGGCGGGAAAGGGGAGGCTTAGAGAAAAGCTACGCCCTGATAGTGGCGATAAGAGACATAGAGTCCGAAGAGTAGCTGCGGCGCAGTGTGCTTTAGACATAAGGAGCCGGGGCACATTTCCAAGCACTATCCAAAGACAGGCAGCGGTCAACCGAGTGGAATGGAAAGGACAAAAGTACTCCAGGCCTCCGAAACAGGAAATAGAAGTAAAATTGTTGCGGATTTTGTAGGTATGAAGGTTGAATGTCAAGTTGACAGCGGGGCTGACCACAACATATTGAGGGAGGACCTTTACAGAAAGATGCGGGATCGACTGAGAGAGTCGATAACGTAATCGAGACGCTAATTGGCGCTGGCTGAAACTCATTTACCACTTAGGGTCTCGTCGAAGTGCCAATTGCTATCGATGGGAAGAATTATTCACTTACGTTTCGGGTAGAACCTGAAGGAGTTATACCGATACAGATGCTGCTCGGCGATCCATTCCTGGACCACGCGAAGGTGAAATTAGAAAAGGGAGAAGTTAAAGTGGAGCCATATGTCAGTGACCAATTAGTATTCCTCTTAAACGAGGAAATGCAGTATAAGCCAACTTTGGGAGAAAATATTGAAGAGAAACACCGAAGGGAAGTAGAGGACTTGGTGTGGAACTACGATCCGAAAGACATGGAGCAATCGCTCATCGAAATGAAAATAATTTAAGAGATTGTAACAGAGGGAGAAAGCTAAAGTAGACCAGCAGATCGAGTAATGGTTAAAAGAAGTAATAATCGTTCCCATTGAATCTGAGTTTGCCAGTCCAATAGTAATTGCCAGAAAGAAGAATGGGGAGGTCAGAATCTGTGTATATTACAAGGCTCTAAATAAACGGGTCGTGAAGGAGCATTTCCCGCTGCCATTGATTGAGGATTTGCGGGAATAAGCTTGCGGAGTCAGTTGTATTCTCAGCGCTCGATTGCCGAAGTGGCTTTTTCCACGTGAGTGTCAACAAGGAGAGTGAAAAGTATACATCCTTCGTGGCACCGTCGGGGCAGTATGAATTTTCAAGGGTTCCATTCCCACTTTGCAACTCTCCAGCAGTGTTTCAACGGTATGTTGCCTTCATATTCAGAGAACTGGTGAGGCATAACATTTGTGTGGTTTACCTCGAAAACGTACTGGTAATTGCAAACAGATATGGGCTAATTACACTCAAAATGTACTTTAGATACAAAATACAAACTACTCTCAAAATTTTTATTCCAAATCTCTTATTACTATTGAATGAAAATTAATTCGAATTCAATGCCTATAAATTTATTAGCCCACGTATATTTACCACATATTTACATGCATATAATATAGCTTATTGTTGGACCATTCCCCTGCGGAAAATATATCAAAACATGCTTAACACAGCGCATTCATTCATTTTGAGGTTCTTATTTTACAATTCCTAGCGCAAAAAAATTTCATTTCCTTTTCAAAGCAACAAGGTCTCAAACATAGATTCAGATAAATAATGTATAATGCAGCTATGAATAAATCCTGCGAAATAAAATACCTCTCGACAGGAGCTCTAAATGTGAGGCTTGTGTTTAATAAAATAAACTATTTTTTAACATTTAGGCATGTACCCGATATTGATAAGCATTTCGACTTAACACCAAGACACCTTCCATTTCTGCTGACTTCATGGAATGATGAATTACCCTTATCATCCAGAAAAAAATCATCATCAGAAGAACCTACACGTCTTACGGAGCTGAGGGCTTCACGATTAACTTTTTCGTAGAATTTATTAAAACGTGCTACATGTGTCCACGAAGTCCCTCTTGTCTATTTGGAAGCCAACTCATCGTGAACAAGAGACAGAGAATATCTTCTCAGCAGAATGAGGCCACCCAGAAGTATTCCACAAAAATGTACATTTCCCAAGGCCAAATGATGCATAGGTGACAAAGATGGAGATGTCGCTATTATTTTGGTAGCATCAGTTGTAGCTAGCAAATTCAAGGAGTGAGAAGCACACCTAACATGATGGGGTAAACTTATTTCTTTCACTTCCTCATGCACATGCTCAGAAATAAGAGACTTTTTCAGCACTCTCTTCATTTATATCACTTTAATTTTCACAGCATGGCATTTATAAATCTTCGTGAAAACTGTATTGGTCCTTTTTCCGAAAAAGAGGAAAGCCTCAGAATGCATAGAGAACAATTACATTAAGTTCACATGCTGAAAAAGTTTTATGTAATTCTTTTTTTAAGCTTTCTGGTATTTCAAAAAGGCGTTTTGACAGAGTTATTTGGGAAAAACCAATGAAGATACTCGTGAGAATATGAATGGTTTGGGGAAATAGGAGACCCATCAAAAAACATTTATGGCATGGAGGGAACATGTGAGGGTGGCGTACGAAGAATCAGTGTGGCCAGTTATAGGTCACGGGGTAATGCAAGGCTGCCCATTTTCGCCTTTGCTTTTTAACATTTACACCGAGGAAATGATAAGTGGCACTGGAAGAACTAGATGTTGGAATGTAATTAAGAGGCTAGCTGATAAAGTCTGTTGGATATGCGGAAGACTAGTGGTTGGTTAGTTGATCTTCTATAGGCTTTAATCAAATAATTAATAATTCAATGTGGTAAATCGGAATCTAGGGGCTAGCTTACCGCTATCGAGTTCGTCCACCGGGTTGTAGATGGTGGGCCGACCTTTAAATATAGAGGTTAGTTGCGAAATATGCGAGTTTACTCGACCAATAATCAGTCGTGGACATGATTGGGCTTACCTTCAAATGAGTCTAAAAATTCATATAGGTGCGTATGATCCATTTATGATGGTTATTTGCCACGTTTGCACAAAAAGCACCGACTTTTGACTTTTCCGACACACTTCTGAATAACGGTTAAGTATTTTTCTGTCCAATATAGCACACATTGCTGTTATTTTCTCGTCGCCAGAGAATACTTCCTTAAAAGTGATTCTGTCAATTACCGTCAGTTGCAGCTGATCAAAAACTCCACAGAGTACTTTCTCAGGGTACCAAGAGTTCGAGCAGCCACGTTTTCCATGAGTTGGTTGCAGAGTGAATGGGGCTTACTGAAGTGGAGTAAAGGGGCAATTTAATCATCATACCGATCCCTGCCCTGTAATTGGCTGCGCGCACTCAACGTGAAAAGACAGAAAAGATTTTTATGAAATCTATGAAACATAATTTGTATTCTGTATTTTAACGCATTTTCAAAATGCAAACTACTTCTCAAAAGTATTTTTTCTACAAAAGACAAAATACTTTCACAAAGAGTATTTCCGATACAAATTACAAAATAAAAAAGTATGGAAAATACGAATTTCAAATACATGTATTTTCGATACTGCTCATCTCTGATTGCAAATTACTATGGATCAGCTGTGGACAATTTGAGCAAGGTTCTGAGAGTAGCAGCCAGGTATGGTCTTCAAATGAATTGGAGGAAATTCCAACTTTTATGCGATGTCATCGAGTTTCTCGGCAAAGATTTCTCGGGCTGGCTGGTTACTTCCGAAATTTTATTTCCCATTAGGTATACCAGTATCGCTCGACCATTGAGCGATTTACTGAAAAGGAAGTGAGATTTGTCTTCGAGCAGGAGCAGCGCGAGGCCTTTATGGCATGAATGAGAGCGTTAGCCGAAGCGCTGGTGCTGCAGCTGTATAATCCGTGGAGAGAAACGGAATTGCACACTGACGAATCACAGGATGCTATGGAGCAATCCCATTCAACGTTGCCCTGATGACCGACAACTGCACCCTGTGTACTACATGAGCAGGAAAACGACACCGGTTGTATCACAGTTATGAGTTGGAGGTTCTCGCTTATAATACGATCACTGGAGAATTTCCGAGTGTATCTTCTCTGCATTGTGTTCAAAATAGCCAGGGACTGTGCGGCCTTCAAGGAAACAATGGAAAATAAATGTCTTGCGCTGAGAGTGACAAGATGGGTGATGTTATTAGAAGAATTTAATTATAAGATTGAACATCGATCAGGAGAGAGAATGCGCCATGTTGACGCAATGAGCAGGAGAGAAAAGGTGTTAGTCGTATCCCCATTTATCTTTCATAATGCGTCCAAGCGTCTGTTGACTCACTTGTTATCACCAGGGAGGTTATGAGGGAAGATTCTCGAGTCATCCTAGAAGTCGTTATTGTTTTGGGGACCAGTTTAAAGAGAAGTGATGAGCGATGATTTCTCGAGTAAATGAATGGGTACAGTTCATGGGACGTTAATTAAAGATGAAAAATGCAGACCTCCTCTGGCTGGAAAAGGAGTAGCACTAATCCACAGTGAAGATAGTTATCCTTTGGTGGTCACCACCACAACCTACGCCAGCCTTTCTTATCTCCTAAGGCAAGGAGATGGAGCACAACCCAAAGGAAAATGCCCTCAGCTAACAGTTTTGACTGTGACTTCATTGATTGGATGGATGGAGTGGATGCTATTACAGAGGGAGTTCATTTTTCGAGTGATTCTGATAGTTATAGTTTTTTAAGTTCGGAAGAGTTCAGTGTTTCAAGTGAAAATTGATCAAGAGATAAAATTACACCGAATGCGAGCGATATCCAAGCTACGGTTCAGTTGCAAGATAATTGGAGAGATAATTTGATTTTTAAAGAGCCTTATAATTTCAAAGAATACATGGGGCCTATTCATGATTTTGCTAAGGCAGCAATGAGTTTTCCTTTCTAAAATACATGTTATGGGGAGAAGGTCTTATTTGGGGAATAGTCAAGAATACGAATAAGTGGGGGGAACATCTCCAACGTTCCACAGGAAAGGTTAACAAAGAGTGGGTAGACGTTACATACGACGAAATGGTTGCCTACATCGGAGTATTTGTGTGCATGGGAATACTTTATTTGTCAGAAATCAGGGGTTACTGGCATAGTCAAGATATTGATTGCACAATAGTCCGTAATTGTATGACTTTTGATCAATACACAAAAATTTCGAAATATTTCCACATAAGTAATATACGTCAGGAAAAAAGGAATGAGAGGAAGGTTTGCATGTGTTGCAAAAAATTAGGCCGATTCTTCATGGCATGAACACTTTCCACTAAAAGTATAAGCCAGGTCGAGCGTTACGCGTATGACCAAGCAATGCTTGCTTTTGAAGGATATCACTACAGAAAACAGTACATCCAAGGAAAGCCAACGAAGTGGGATTTAAAGTTTGGGTATTAGCAACGTCTCATGGTTACGTTCTTCTGGGGAACGTGCACTTGGGGAAAAAAGAAATAAGAAGTGTAGTAAATTCACATAGAAGTAAAGTTTAATAAATATCCATTTTTAATTAAAAAATTCGTACTTTTCCACACTTTATTTAAAAACTGAGACCGGTTTCACCATAATATGGCATCTTCTGGCACATTCTGAAGCTTAGGTCATACAATATATACCCAGAGAAAGTTAAAAATGATTGGCTTTAAATGGGGGAGAGAGGAGCAGGGCGGTTGGGACATGGCAGACTGAGAAGGGGTAGTGGAAAAATCGAGAGGAAAGGAAGGAAAGTGAATCGGGGGAAGACAGTGGGAGGAGTAGAAGGTCACCAAGTTATACTGTTTTCTATTTTTTAAAAAAGGAAGATTGGTTAAAGCCCCAGCCCAAACATCTGTGACTGAAGGGCAAGGAAAGTTGGCTAAGATCTGCCGAAACAATGATTCAAAAAAGGCCGCGAAGTGAGGAACTGTAAAGGAAGGACCCCAGAGGAACCTCGGGTGGGTTTATGCATAGATCTTGAATATTCTTAATATCTATTCAAGATCTATGGGCTTATGAATGGGCAACAGACGGAGGGTTGTGAGGGGAGGGGTTTGGAAGGGCTCCTAGTAACCGTAAGAGGGGAGAGGGAGAAGGGGAGTGGAGGGGCCAGAGTAGGATGTGGGGGAGTGTCATTTACTTTTGCAAACATGGAAATATCGAAAACAACGGAGAGGAATGCATATATACATGGTAATTACACAGATTAACATATTGGTTTTTCGCTAGCACACAAATTTCTAAATGTTCCAAAGCGTCCATTTTTAGGCCTTTCGGTAACATATGTAGAATTACAGGTTTAAAAGCACTGCTGTGGTTACACTCTAATAGATGCTGGGAAAATAGGGAATGGCCATCAGCATTTTTGAGGGAGCGTTCATGCTCCTTAATACGTGCTGACACTCCTCTTCCAGTTTGCCCAACATAACAAGAAACATTCGTCACACTGTATTTGATAAACACCGGATTTCATATATGTCAACCTTATCCTTCCCACTATAGAGCATTTTTTCTAAGGTAAGGGGGAATAAAACGCTGCCCTCAAATGTTTTCGCATTAAGTTACTCAATTTATATGCGAGATTACTCACGAAGGGTAGAGACCTCCATTTTTCTCCGGAAACACAAATAGAGTTGGAGGAAACTATCTCTTTAATCGCCATCTGTTTTTGTTTTGCCCTTAAAATTTTTTACACCAGTTATATCGAGAAACCATTTGTTGTGGCAGTGGAATACATTTTTGGAGCTCTGTATTATGACTCTCCGGTGACAGGGGAAGGTGGACGAGACGGTGTGCCATTACATGGAATGCGGCGTGTTTATGAGAGGAATCTTGGGGAATAATATGATCCGTGGCGGTAGGCTTTCGATTGATTGAAAATTGGCGCCTCTGTGCTGTAATTGAGATAGTTAGGTCAAGGAAATTCAGACTGCCATTCACGTCCTTTTCCATCGTGAATGACAAATTATTGTGCAGATTATTTAAATTAGCGAGGAACTGATCCAACTGTCGTTCCGTTCCCGTCCAGAGGCAGATTATGTCGTCCACATATCGATATAAATAATGGACACATTGAACGAGTTTGTCTTGTGACATGAATAGTTTTTCTTCTAAATTATTAAGAAAAATTTCGGCCAGAAGGGGTGAAAGTGGGGAACCTATTGCAAGACCCTCTTCTTGTTTGTAGAAAACGCCGTTGAAAGTGAAATAAATTTGAGCAATATTTATTTTTGTTGAGAGCACAAGATCATCCCTGACGTTTGCATTAGTGTTTGAGTTTTCTGACAGGCTTTCAACTAAATCTAACGTTTCTGAAGTAGGGATCGACGGAAATAAATTTTGAACGTCAAAAGAAACTAATTTCACCTTCGTAGGAACCACCATGTCTTTTTGGATACTTGCTAGCTCTAACGTATTTGCAACACTATATTTTGGTTTAAAATTTGTGTAAGACTTGATAAGTTCATTTAACTTTGAAGCAAGGCGGTGGCATGGCGATGACATGCACGACACTACCGGTCTAGTGGGAACGGAGGGTTTGTGCAATTTAGGCAAGCCATTGAACCTGGGCGCTAACGGGTTCATTTGTAAAAGGTTCCTTTTTTCACTTTCTTTGAAAATAACAGTTTTAGACACGGAACTTTTCACAGCACTTTGAAACAATTGTGTTGGGTCTTTGGGCAACATACAAATACTATTATTTAAAATGAAATGGAACACTTTTCCACATAATCACACTTGTTCAGGATGACCACACTATTTCCCTTGTCTGCTTTTTGTACGACAAGGTCCTCCTTTTCAACCACCTCCCGCATGGCTCGAACCTTCCGTTGCCTTGCCGTGGTGGGATCCCACAGCTTTGGGTGTGCAGCGGAGATGAAGTTGGAGATGAAGTTAGCAAACAACTGTTTTGTAGTCAGTGATTCTTTACGTAAGGCCACCTCACAATCCGCAGCAAGGTTTTTGAGCACACTCTCACAAAGGGTAACTGGTGGCGAATATTTTAAGCCCTTGCTTAGTAGATCGAGGTGGTTCTCAGAAAAACAGTGACTTGAAAGATTAACCACACGTTCAACGGGAACAAACGAATTCACTGTTGTAGGCAATATGGGACAAACCTTTATGGTATATGAATGACTGGCTTGAACATTTGCCAGTTTCTGGTTTATTATTTCTCGTTTTTAAAAAGATATTTTACTGCCACACTCTTTCACACCATCCAAAAATGTTACCTACCTATTCCTCAACATGTAAACTTGAAGAGAGTTCAGTATAAAGGAACAGCAAATAATGTGAAAGGAGTCTCTTACAGCATACCAATATTTTAGCTTCCCTTGTAGCCGCTGCAATTTTCGCGCCGCGCCCGCCGCGCTAGCGCTGTGCCTCCGCCCCACCGCCGCCGCGCTAGCGCTGTGCTTCCGCCCCACCGCCGCCGCGCCGCCGCACAGTGGGCTGAAATCGAAAAAAGGTGGCAAAAAATCCAATTTTCGACTTTTTTTATTTAGATCCGGGAATGAAAAATTCACATTTTAGAAGGTCCATATGATGTAAAACTGAATTTTATTTTTTTCAAAAGCATATATTAAATTATTGCAGCCCGCATAAAATTAATAACAATCTATGAATTCTGGAATGCGCGATTTTTACGAAATATTTCAATGTTTGTTTCCCAGGCAATGGGATATCATAATTGATATGGGATATCATCATGGGATAATTTTAAGAATTCATGTTTTTTATTCATTTTAAGATTTCATAGTAATATTTTTCTAGATATTAAAGAGCTAAATTTTTTGCGGTCAACCCTTTATTTAATAATTTTACAATTTGTTTAAAATAACACTGTTTTTTGATAATTTTTTACCTCTTGCTTGGATAAAAGTACTTCTCGCCGCTTGTCGCTCCTGAGATATAAACACCAGGAGTAAGATTGAAGTCTATATTATTAGACGGAAAAGAAATATCTTGCACCAACTTGCACCCCTTCTTTTTTTCGCGGTAAAGCAAAATGATGTCGGGCGGTTCTCTCGCCCCTTGACGCTCAGGAACTTAGCGTTAAATGCGTAGCAGTCTGTTTGAGAGGCTGGATTTTCCGTAAATCCTGAGTGCACTGTACTTACCACTTATTCTTTGCGCTGCCTTCATGGCATGTACCCTCTTCTAATGCTTTTACCTTAGGTATAATCCCGCAGCCGCGTGCGGGCGGCAATAAACCTAACGGTCCGCGCGCTCCCCATGCCCTTTGTCCGCGGTGGCTCCTCCCTTTTGCACCCAGATTTGTTCTTTCACTTTCAAAGTTTCAACACGTTCATGTTACCATTCTGCAAACTGGGTTTTTCCAAGATTTTTTGAGTGTCTGCTCCGAATCTCTTATCGCTTGAACATTAAGAAATGGAGGGTAAATGTTATGTTCTATGTAGGTACTTAAAATAATCTTTTCTTTTAATGCTCCATTTATTATTCTACTATATCTATAATTAGCCACAATTTCACCTGAATTTCGTGATTTCTCTTAGACCAAAGCTACCAATGGGAGCAAAAATGCATTGGAAAAGACGAAATAAGAAATCCAAGAGGCATTTAGAAAAAGAATGGAAATTTTAATAGACAAACCAAATCCTGGTCAAGGAATAACTATAGTAGTGATGGAAACACTGCCCGAAGATTTTTTTCCAATCCTAAGCTTTCGATGGAAATTTGGGGTATATTAGCAATTTATTGCTTTAAGAATATTCCCAAAACTGAAGCTCTATGATCAGCATATTACGTGTAGATAACCAAATAATTACAACGTATTTCTGTTTCAGTTCTAGGTATGGATGAGGAAATTATTGTGATATTTTCCACAATTTTGAAACCCTATCTTTTATTATCTGGGCTTCAAATAAATCATACCGCGTTCTCTGACTACTGTTCCAGCACTGCTTCTCATTATGTAAAGTTGTATCCATGGTATCATATGCCACCTACTGTCCACAAAGTGCACCTTCATGGAGCACTATTGGAAAGGTGGTAGTGCTCCCGATAGGTCAGCTATCAGAGGAAGCCCTAGAATCGAGACACAAGGACATACGAAGATACTGGGCGCATCGAACGCGAAAATGTTCGCGATCAGCTGAATTCGAGGATCTTTTTCGGAGGCCTCTCCTTACTTCAGAGCCGTTCATATCAGCATATGATGCTCCAAAAACTAAGGAAATATACCGAAGGAACCTCGGGACCACCTTCTGATGGAACTGCTCACCAGTTCCGATGAGGATAGTGACTCGACTCGGATGAATATAATTAATAGTTTAGCGCATTCATACTTATTATTTATAATTATATTTTGTTTTTAATTTTATATTTTACACATTTTACAATTAAATTTATTGTATTTTAACTCATCCTGCTTTTTGATTACTACCCTATAAGTTAAATTAGCTTTTGATACCTTAACGGTTCAGGTAATCGGTTTTCAGATTTAACCGTCTCCGCCAATTTGTTTAAAACTAGGTCTCGGTGCCATCAATTGGCTCAATATTTCGGAGTTTATATAGGGAGCCTAAAAATATTCAACTGTGAAGAAATCATAGTTATAATTTTAAAAATGTGGAAGATATGATTTTTGATTACTACCCTATAAGTTAAATTAGCTTTTGATACCATAACGGTTCAGCTAATCGGTTTTCAGATTTAACCGTCTCCGCCAATTTGTTTAAAACTAGGTCTCGGTGCCATCAATTGGCTCAATATTTCGGAGTTTATATAGGGAGCCTAAAAATATTCAACTGTGAAGAAATCATAGTTATAATTTTAAAAATGTGGAAGTTATGATTTTTGGCAAGCTTTTTCTGATTTCAGCCCACTGTGCGCCGCGCCTCTTCCAAGTCGCCTCCTCAGTGGGCGCCCTGCTTTATACCATAGAGTAAGTACATCGCTTGTATCGGTAATATACTTACTCTATGCTTATATATATCCCATCCTTAGTGGAGGGGGGGGGGCAAGTTGGGGCAAGATTTTAAGTTTTCGGGTTGCAGTAAAGACTTAACTATTTTACTTTGTTTACATTTTTTAATTGAGGCTTGTTGCTAACATAAAGAATTTTTCCACTTGACGAAAACAATAGGTAAAAAATAGAGCATTTTAAATGTTTAATAGGTACTAGTAAAATAATAAATAAAAATAAAATGTTCACCAAAAGTCTTAAGCAACATGTAAGATTTTAGAAAATTTGCTTGAAAATCAGAAAAAACTATGTATGCTTCACAACTCGATTTTTTGCCGAAAATGCCAAGTTGAATTTTTCGATGATTTTTTTGTACTTACAATTAGACGGCTTCTGCCGATTCGACAGATACTCCAAAAACTTAAATAGCTAAAGTTCCCTTCAGTATAAATTATAGTATTTATTAGAGAGTACCATTTTTATATTCCAAAAAAAGTCACAAGTTTGCATTGTGGCTAGCTTTTTTCGATTTCTGCCCACTTCGCGGCGGACCAATCGGAGACGTGGAGCCGAAATAAGTGCGAATTAATACCCATCTCATGCAACCCGGCGCTTCCTGGGAGGTTGTTATGCAATGGTCGCTGCAATCCCGGAGACGATGCTGCGGCCAAGCTACGCTTTCCGCGTGCCAGACTTCGCCATCTTCCGGACCGACCGCGCAGACGGGAGAGGAGTAGCCATTCTGGTCCGCATGGACGTCCAGCATTGGGTCTCAAAGAGCCACAACCACCCGCACGTCGAGGCCGCAATCGACGTTTCTATCAAATCTAAGGGTAAGTAGGTGCAGACCACTTCTTCATACTACCCCCCCTCCCACATGAAGCCCTGGGACGGCGACCATCTCACCAGCTTGGTAGAAGACAACGGGTCTCTCATGTTGATTCTCCACGTGGGCCTCAATGTCAAACACCACAGTTGGCACTCGCGGGTGAGCAATTACAGAGGACACTAACTTCGCCGCTGGACTGACATCGAGGGTTACACACTAGTGGCACCGATGACTACCACGCATGAGCGGGGTGAATTTGCCAGCAGCCAGCGGGAGTCTCTCCGTGTGTATTCACGCGTGGACTTGTCTTCGGACCACTACCCGTCGATACTACTTCTTGGTACAACTTTCGAGAAAGTCGCACTTTCGGAGAGCCTATACCTTTCCTTAGCCTGCAGGGAGGCCATCCGGTGGACAATCGCCAGGGAACTGCCGAGAGACCCGCCACAACTGACGACTGCTGGAGAGGATGACTGCATGGTTAGGCATCTCACGACAACCGTCGCCCCCGATATTGACGTGCCGTGCCGATGGTGCAGGTGAATGCACAATGCCTGAGGATTTATCAACCCTTGGGTGTTCGAAACCTGATCACCAGACGGAACAACATACGGCTTAAATGGCAGCGGGTGCGGACTACGGATGTCGGGTAAGAGCTCACCCGATTGAACGAACAGGTACGTTGTAGACGTTGCACACTTGCAGACGTTCGTCGGGAAAACTGGGAGACCCACCTGGAGGATTGCATCGAAGACGACCCAGAGATTATTTAAGGTTTTCCGGCGTCTACCTGGTACCAAGCGGCGTGATTCTCTCGTATTTCACGAGGACAAAGTTGCTGTATCGCCCCATGAAAAGGTTGAGATGCTGGATGAATACCTGGTGGGTGTGTTCATGCCAAACCCGGCTACGGCTGAGTCTGCTGCGGCGGAGACAGCGAAGTTCATCCCGTCGCGAGACGACGGATCAATATACGGCGCGGATATCCTCGTCTTCAGCGAGAAGGACATCACAGGACACCAACTCAACATTCGGAAAGTACCAGGCTCTGATGGCATCCCAAATATTATCCGACTGCTTCCTAGAGCGGTGGAGGTGTACCTGACCAGCATGTGCGTCAGGACTTAATGCTTTCCGTCCACCTGGAACAAGGCGAAGATCGCCTGCGTGCCGAAGGCTGAGAAGTCTGATGTGGCTCCCGGAGACTTCCAGTCCATCTCACATATTGACATTTTCGGCAAGATCTTCGAACAATTGCTTCGGTGGCCGATGTGCAATTTTATCCGGTGTCTATTTTCTTCCCGGAAGAGCAGTTCGGTACTCAACGATCCAGCAGCTGGCAAGGACAACAGACTTCATCACCGTCGCCTTCAACAGAAATAGCATGATAGCTGGAGCCTTTTTGACGCATTAAATCATTCAACCGCGTTTGGCACCCAGCACTCCTTTTGAAGATGGGCCGGCTCCAGTTCCTGATGTGGATGCAACGGATCATCAAGGACTGCCTGAGGGACAGGACTTTCGTTCTCAACTGGACTGAGAAAACCTCCGACAATCAGCGTATCAATGCTGGAGTGCCAAAGGTTCCGTCCTTGGGCCGCTACTGCTACACATATTCACATGGAACACGATCCTGTTCCTCTACGCGGACGTTGCGGCGCTCCTAACACGGTCCCAAATGGACGGCTGTAGATGTGCTCCAAGGTCCTATTGGCGAACTCCTTCGCTGGGACCAGCGGTGGCACATCCTAGTAAACGGCGGGAAGACGAAGGCCGTCACTTTCGTCTTCCCAGCGTTTTCCCAGTAATCCCGTAATCCCAGTAAAAACCCAGTCGTGGAGCGTCCGCACGAGGAGCCGGACAACTGACGCTGTATTGAGTCCAATTGCCATGGGAGACCGAGATTCTCAAACGTCGGTGTGCTAATGGACCAGAATCTGTTGTGGAGAGAGCAAGCGGAGCGTGTATTAGCATGTGCAAAAATGAGCGCTAAATCGGTTCCACGCGATTCTGCGCCCCCCCCCCCACGCTCAGCATGGGCACGAAGCGGAGACTACAGAGCCCGCGTACTGCCATTCATCACGTACGCGGTCCTTGTATGGAGTGCCGCAGTCATTCCTTCTCGGTGGTTGTGAAGAACTCCACTGCCACTCAAGATACAGGATTCAACTTTCACATTATGTTAGGCATGTTTTTTGTGCATTTTGTTTTGAAAACCCTGAGAATGTCTTAGAGGGAAGGTAGATGTCATCTTCAGTTTCAGCTAGCATTATTACACAGGAGGAGGTTCAACCAATTTCTCATTAGCCTCCTCTTCCTTAATGACTACTATATTCATGAGTGCTTACGGCGATTATTTTATTTTATTTACTGTTTTCATGTAATCATGTAAGGCTAATGTGTCACTCGGCCCCTTGATCTTGTACAGTTGTCAAGCAAGGACTTAGGAATACAAAAGTGTTGATAAAACACCATAGTAACATTGTTTCTCCTTGGAATTTTCTTCTATAAGGAATCTATTTCATGAGTAATGAATGTTTGTTCAGGATTGTTATCTTCCCCATTGACTAAGTCTTTGAAATTAATAATAATTTTCTCTGAAGCATCTTTCTTTGTACTGGCACCATCTCCTAATCATACCATGACCGTGTCTCCCTTTATTTCAATTAGTAAATCAACCTTTAATAGCCCTTAATTCTTCAGCTGTAGATCCAAGGGTATCATGCTTAATGACTTCAGCCTAGTGTTTTTCATTAATTCAAATCAGCAAATGCCTTTTTCCATTTCTTTCACTGCAGGTGTACTTTTTCTGGAGAGGGTTTTCACCCCTTCTGCCACATCAGCGTCTGCACTCTTTTCTCTTCTCCTTTGTTCATCACCAGGGCTTTGTCAACTTAGCTATATCATACTAAATATCCACGTTTGTTACCCCATTTTATGGTGATTTCTTTCCACAATTGAATTGACGCTATTAACGTTTTGAAAGATCTCTAAGGTTTAACCATCACTGATGGTCTTGTTTGTTGTCATTATGGATATGGCTATTGTTAAATTTCAACAAATATCCATCATTTTACTTTAAATTCATCCATCCATCCTTGGCACTACAGCCCAATTTGAGCCTTGGCCACCTCCAGAACTCGCCCCAATCCTTCCTATTCAGTGCATCCTCCTTCCAGTTCTTAGTTCCTAGGATTTCCCTTGCATCACTCTCCACCTTGTCCGCCCATATTTTTCTGGGTTTCCCCACTGGTCTCTTTTCTTCCATTTCTTGTACAGCTGTAATTTGGATGCTATATTGCTTTAATTGGGTTTGTAGGAGTCCTGTTTCATATAGACTTTGTGTGTTCCAAAATTCAATCTCGATGTCCTTACATTGCTTGGGTCTTGGTCGTTCTATCCGTCCTTTCCGAGGCTTATTTAAGGTTTCTGAACAATATTTTTTTAATGGAGTGGGGTTGTTAGCCCCACGTCCAACCCCCATTTAGGAGGGCCATATTCTCCCGCTCTCGTCACCCCTGACCTGTTTTCCACCGGGGTTGGGGTACCCAATCTTCCACAGGTGTCCGGGGTCCTCCACTTGTAGGTGGGAGTCAGAATTGGTAGGAGAGGCAAAGCAGTGCCAGCAGGAGTTGGCTCTGTGTGATACACATGCACTAGCCCCTTTGGACCCCCTTTTACTATAAATATAGCGTGCAAATAACCAAAAAATCAAAGAAACACTACAAATACACAAACTATGGACAATTCTTACAGAACCAAAGTCAAAAAGGACTGTGCTCACAGTGTATAAGGGAGATAGGGCAACGATGTGATTAAAGCAAAGAACTTAGTCTGGAACATGAGAGGTAAACTATATATGTTGTGTTAGTGTGCTTACCCTTATCCTTTACCAAATGGATTCCCAAGTAGCCTCTCAGTGTCCATATCTTCTCCTGTCTTCACGGAGGAATGAGAAACAATGCCAACGTTGGAGAGCATTTGGAATAATTATACACAAAAAATATAGTGAATATAAATTAAGGATTACGAGCAAAGTTGAGGTTTTTTTCTACGGATTTAGCAAATTGCACTTTTTTGTTCAAATGCAAAGGTAATAAACAACACAACATACATGTCAGCATGATAAAAAGATCTTAATGTCATCAATGCAAATTATCAACTTGCTCATGTGGTAAAATTATATCTGGGCCAGAAAATTTTTTCCTGGCCCAGATTCTGGGAACTGTTATCATGCAGAGTAGACATAAAATATAGGTATTATTTCAGATCCTGGCGGCACGGAATCTACAGGTGATAGAAACTTACTGTTGGTAATAAAAGATACACGGGACATTGTTGAAATACGTTATCAATGGAAAAATTCTCAGAAATGTCCCACTTCCTTACAAATTGATACGTTTTGATGGACTATTTCGCGTCATCCTCCGCCGATTTGCGGCGTATTTTAGTTACGCGGGCAGCCCTCAGTTTCCCTCCTTAAGTATTCAGTTTTTGTGTTGTCATAGGGGTTTTTTTTACTTTTTCATTATGTCAACGATTGGTGGGTAGTATTATTCCTGCGATGGTTATAATTAACCCTTAATCGGTCGAACTGAAATGTACATCTGTGAGCAGTAAAGGGTAGTATGTCAGCAAATTGCATTCCAAGCCCGCGCGCAACATGATTTGGCGAGGTTGGAGGTGGCGAGGGCAGATGGGCCATGGCGGGCATATATGGTTTGAAATAATAATTTTAAAACAAAATTTTAACTCGTAAATGTTCACGAAATGGATTTAAATATTTCAATGAAGAAAATATTAACATTATTGTTTAAAAGTATTACGTAATAAAGTTTCGGGTCGCGCCCCAGCTATAGGTGGTGCTGTAAAGCAATCAGAAATAATTTTGAATTCCAGTTGGACGCCCATGGTCCTGTGTATCTGTGCCTAGTGCTTTCATCCAATTCGTGTTCAGCCATCTATTCATATATCATCTCCATCCATACATTTCGTTATCCGTGTGCATCTGTGTGTCTCAGTGTTCATTTGCCGCTTTTAAGTTTATCCTTTTATTTTCAATTTATTTATTTATTTAATTTTCCTTTCCGTTCGTTATGAGTTGTCATTCCTGTTCCTTTTTCCTATACCTCTGCGGCGAGGACCTTTCTTTCTGAGGACGGGTAAGGGACTCAAGTTTTTAGAACAACATGGCTGCATTTTACCCACCGAGGGGCAGCTCTGTGGCAAGTGTGGCCATACTTCAGGGTTCAGGGAGGGCAAAGGGGAGTGGTTTTGTCGTCGACTGTCCTGTGACCGCAGT
This sequence comes from Pyrrhosoma nymphula, assembly GCA_963573305.1. Lineage (NCBI taxonomy): Eukaryota > Metazoa > Arthropoda > Insecta > Odonata > Coenagrionidae > Pyrrhosoma > Pyrrhosoma nymphula. The sequence continues at coordinate 74,615,082 of OY754332.1, read as the reverse complement.
GGACGCCCAAGGAGGTGCCAATTTCACATGTCGCGATTCAAAGGTAAGGAATTGAATGGCGGTGCATCTTCTACTGTGTCTCAGCGTAACTTTAACTCTTTAGCACGGGCATGTTGTGAAAAATTTCCTCATTGCCATCAGATACTTGGCCCGAGCGGGTCCGGCTTCCTGCCCACACCAACATCCTAATAACCTTTCCCATCCTCCTTTGGGTATTTTCCTACCGGTGGGCAGAGCGGGAGCTACAAATCTCTCGCGCAACGTTCACCGACTAGTGCAACTTTGTACGAGAGGTTTGCTATGCTGACCTCCTTATTTGGAGGGGGCCAAATTGAGGGGCCGGGGAAGACAGTAGAAAATGACGAAAGCCATTTTGGCCATAGGAAATTCAACGTCGGGCGGCTCTGGGTTGGGAATTGGGTGTTCGGCGGGGTGGAGAGAGGCAGTGGCAGGGCCTTTCTCGTCCGGTTCCCAACCGGAGCGCCGACACACTCCTGTCCACCATCGAAGAAAATATCCTCCCCGGTACTACCATAATCATTGATTGCTGGAAGGGGTACCGGGGATTAGCCGATAATCCCAAATACCTTCACCTCACCGTCAACCACTCCCTTATCGTCGTCGATCTCTCCTCAGGCGCTCACTCACTAACTATCGAGCGTCTGTGGAGGGACGTCAAAGAATACCTTCCCCGTTCCGGTCGGGCCCGGGAACACCTCCTTGGATACCTCAGCCTTAGGTTGTGGCTGTGGAACCATCGGTCGGAGGAGTCTCTCCTCCATGGCTTTTTCCGGGCAGTCGCGAAAGTATACACTCCCCGGTCACCGTCCTCCGTAAGTTTTGATTGCGTACAGTTTTTATCGCAACTCACGAGCTTCTTCCATATTCCTGTTACTAATTCTGTTAATTATTCCATTTTGTCACGTCTTCCTATTTTATTGCAGTGAACGACTTCACGCCCGTCCTCCTTGTTTCCTTTTATTTCGCTTTTTTCATTTTACCCTATTTAATTTACTTTCATTTCATCGCCCTTATTTAAATACTAGTCTATGTTGCGCTTTATGTTCCTCAATTTTATATTACGTTACTATATTTACACCAAACCTATCCTTTTAAAAACTGATTATCGGGCTTTGAGGCGCCAATCATCGTCTATCATCCAGCACTTCAAATCACCCGCTCCAACATCGACGCCATACGAATACACCACTTTTAAATATCAAGTGATATTCATTTTTCGATATCATTCAAGCATCGATTGAAGTTAGTCGACCCGTCAGCTGATATATTGTCTATCGTTGCAATAGATACTGCTATCAGTAATATCAATCACGTGGTCATATATATTGGTTTCTTCCCCTTTATTGCAACAAAGTATTCGGATCCGGTGCTCAAGCAGAGAATTGGGAACCAGCTTGTCACTCATATCGAAAAAAAGACTGAGCGCTACGGGGGAACTTTTGAATCGCAGTCTCTCTCCGTCCGCAGATTTCTTACCGGAGATAATTGATGGAAAGGACACAAAGTGGTTTAATAAAGCTCGAAATTACCTTCCAATGAATAGTGAGCACAGTTGCAGATGTGTTAACCCGCGCTATCATCGCGACGCGTCTAGAATATTTCTTATTTCCAAAAAGGATAGAAAATTTTCCTCATTGGACATGTTCTTTAGTTTATCCTTTCCACGAAAAGAAGCGACGGAAGGTGTTGAATAAATAAACAATAAACCACGCTTGGATGGGCAACTAACCTTGGTGAGCTCATTGCATTGTGCCATATTTTACTCATTTCCATGACCAAGATTACTCGCGGGATATCCCAGAGGTCTCTGCTGTAGGTCTGGCCTCTTAGGATTTCATGTTTCGGAGATTTCAAGTCTGGTATATATGCTGACGTCAGCAGACAAGGATTTTAAATTGAAGGTAAACATGCGAAAGACAATTTGAGTAGCAGTACTGATAATAATCTGACTTGAATTTGCTCGTAAGTTTGAACAAATCTTTTATTGATTAGATTTTGCAGTAATATTCAATTATTGCATCCTTTATGTGCTAACCCACCGAACTATTCACTTTGGAGATGTGTTGACTGGAAGGTGCTTATTGAATACGTTGTTTAGTGATGTTGTTTTCATTTTACATATTTTAATCTCTTGTGTGATTGTTTTTTCATACAGTTCAACTTTTACATGCTTCACAGTACTGAGAGATCTACAAGGGACGGATACAATTGCTGAATCGATTACTTGGTGATTTAAAGGCAATATGGCTGAGAAGTCTCAACAAGGCTCGCACACTCAGCCTTATGTCAAAATAGGCCATTATACTTTGGGGCCAACACTTGGTGTTGGCACCTTTGGTAAAGTGAAAAGTGAGTAATCTTTCATTAATTCAATGTGAAATTTTTAAGTCACTGAGGGATTAACTTACCATGGCGTAAATTAGTATAGTTGGACTCACTCTACATAAAAGCTTTCGTTTTTGTGTCATTAGAAATTTATCCTTTATATGTATAGCCTTGGAAGTATACCAAGTGAGTTTTTTAAATATGTGGAGACCTGTTCCCGATGAAATTTCCCGTTGACATTATTTCTTAAGATATTATGTTTATTTCATAAAATGTGATGTTTATGTCATAATATCGCTGTGGTCCAGTGAGATAAGATTATATTCATTGTATTGTTTGGTAAGTTCACATGATATATGAATAATTAACGCGACGCGGTTTATGATGGTAGCTAATTTGTGAATGGTTGTCTTCTTAGTAATACAGATTGTAGCCCACGTTGACGTTGATTTGTTTACTGGAGGCTGCCAAATTCAATGGTGAATACATTAGAAAAGTTCGAATCATGAATACAAACAAGTGCATGCATACAAGAGGGTGGTAAAGATCTCGTTCTCGATTATTTTATTTGTGCGGATACGTTGTGGGTTCCAGAGCGTGCATATCAGGATCGGGGACAATTCTATCCTTTTTCCGAGGTCTGCATAATTGCAATTATTGTGTGCGATGTAGGCTAAATATAGCATTCATATAGACGTCGGGAAAGGTCATTCTGAACAATATATAAAACTGTAGATAGTATGGAATTTTTAAACTTTTGATTATTGAATATCGATATAAAATGTTGACAGTAATCATAAATCTAGAGTATAGCAAGTTTTTTAACAGGTCGTAGTTCTCCAGTCCATTTTCATTAAGTAATTAATTCCCTGCTTGAGAATTGGCTTGTCATAATCATGAGTGTGTGCTTGATAAGCTCTGTTTACAGCCGGTTCAAAGTCTCATGCCAGGCACCATTCCATCCGCTTGCGGGTCCGTATACTCGTGATATGCCAAAGATTGCCTACTTGGTACATAGAGAACTCACCATGAGTAGTCTGTTAGAGCTAAGATTGCCCTATGATTTTATGCACTTAACTTGAAATAATTAAATAAATGGCATGTATGTACCAATTCATAGATTGCTAGCTGCTCCATTAGTACCATAAATGATAATTTAATTTTACCTTCCCTGAGTGTATTTATTTATTTATTGCTCATGAGTGTACATGTATAAATGTACGCTCATTCACAGCCACCCAATTACAAAGAAATCAACTTCCGATGGAAGAAGATTCCCCTCTCTTAAGAGTTCTACAAAAAGACTATTATACATCAAATAAGCCTTGGCATATAAATAATTATTACATGTATTAACATTTGGAAAATGGAATTACACAAGTTCAAGTAATTTCAGACAGGAGTATTGGTTATTCAACAATCAATTGAGAAAAACTAAATCAGCTTGTTAACGTCTAGTTGATAAAGTCTTCAGCCCCAAACTGTTATAAAAGGGACCATAAGGAATAGTGCTTGGCTCAAATCCGAGACGCCTGGTGACTATTCTAATTAAATGCCTCTGAATATTTTCCAGTTGTTGTACTTGACATTCATATTCTGGAGACCATATAATACTTCAATACTTGGCATTGGGTACCACCAGAGAACTAAATAATAAATAAAATTTACATATCAGGGTCTGTAAAATCCCTGGCAAATCTACAAATAAATCCCAGTAATGTTTGTACTTTACCAACAACCATAATGTCTGCGTGGTAATCTTAAGCCAACCTATGATCAAAGAGTATACCTAAGTCATTTATGACTATCTCTCTTGATGCAGTAGTTTCATTGATTTGTTAGTAAAAATTACAGAGTTTTTTACATGGTGAAAAGTAATAATTGCACATTTCTTTAGATTCAGATCCAGGGAATTATGAGTACACCATGAAGACAAGTTGTATAGGGCATCCTGCAGTACTTGGGTTATATACCTAAGGGTTAAAAATAGAGATGATTGCTTAGTAAAGCAATCATCTCTATTTTTAACCCTTAGGTATAACTTTAGGTCATCCACAATTAAGAGAAATGGAGTTTTTTTTAAACATGGTACCGATATCATTTATAAAAAGAATAAATAGGAAATGACCCAAATGTGATCCCTGCAGGACTCCAGAAGTAACATCATATTTGTACGATATTATACGATTTGATTCGAATGCCTTGTCGTCTACCACTTAAGTAACTGCAAAACCAGTCTAAAAGTTTACTGCTTATCCCATGCACTTTTAATTTTTCAAGTAGGTGATTTATACTAATAGACTCAAAAGCCTTTCTTAAATCCGTATGAATTGCATCAACGTGTAGTCCATCCCAGAAAGCTTCCAAGATGTAATGCTGGTAAACGGCCAGGTTAGTTGCAGTGGATCTACCGGCATAGAATCCATGTTGCTCATCCAAGCAACATGAATTCTCATTAATGTAAAGTTACAAACATTCCTAAACTTGGAAGTCTACTAAGTCCCAAAGTCAATTTATATGATGCAATAAAAAATCACTCATGTGCCCATCTATATTTGAGAATTCAAAAATTTAATCTGGGATCAGTAAAGGTATATCTTCTAGTGTAGCAAAAAGATGCTTTGCCAGTGAGCAGTTAACAGTGTGTCATAATTACACTTTCCCTCCAATTTACCTAGCCTACTGTCCAATTGTTTTGCACAGCTTATTTACTGCTGTGTGGTATCATTTCAGTAGAAGTAAAAACAAATTACGATCAAGTTCATTAAATGCATATGAATTGATCACAAAATTATGATGGAATGCTTGCCAACATCCTGTAGATTTGACTCAATACGTCAAGTCCATTGCTTGAAGGTTATATGGCTCTTTGTATTTATACACAACTACAGGCCTTTGCCAATAAACATTCTGTATTTAATGCATGATGCCATTCTGTAGGGAATGCTAACTGAATTAGAGGCTCAAAAGTTAAGGATAAGTTGCATCTATTCACCAACCTATGGAGAAAATAAAAATTATGACAAACCTGAATGCTGTTACAAAAAGAAATTGTGAACAGGTTGACTAAATCACCCTTGGCTCTCAATTGGTGGAAACTTAAATATTAATTGATCACAGTTTAGTCGAATAAAATCTTGCCAAATTTCTGATCAGCAACTACAAGCATTTTCCCAGCTGCAATGTGAATTCATCAGCTACCATTTGGCATGGGCAAGAAAATGTTACCTTGTGTATTCATTGCTGTATTTCTGCAGCCTTGGACATAGCAGTGCTTACTGATGTTTTACAAAACGTTGAAAGTTTTCAGAGTTATTAATATTTTCTAATTATGGAGTACGTTCTTGTACAGTATTCGAACCTATTATCCAAACCCCAACTATCCGGATCACCAATTATCTGGATCGCTTAAGGGGAAAAAATCCTCGTAAATGGGCTTTTTACAGTCACGGCAATAGGCTATTCGAAATGTGTATTGTATCTTTTATACCGTTGATTTTGTTTGACAGTTATTGGTTACAGCACTTACTTTTCTTTAGCGTTCTCAGATCAATCTGTAGCAAATAGGTTAAGAAGTTTCCAAAGAAATTACCTTTTTTTGTGAGTTATCCATTTATCCGGATGGGGTCCGGTTCCAATTGATCCAGATAATTGGAGTTCTACTATAATTATCATGATTTTCCAACAACTTGCCACCTGTACCTTACTATTTTTTTTGTGAGTAGGCTTCTCTATCATGAGTCAAAAACCCTCCTCTCTTCTCTCTTACAGCATGTTCCTCTCATGGCTAACTGTTTCACCTGCTTAGCTGATTAATCTTATTGGTATTATTTTTACTAACAGTACTATGAATTGTGCACTCTTTTCTGAATGATGACCGAATCTCAATGTCTGATTTAAAAAAAATCTTTTATTTGATTATTGGCCCTTTTTTAATCAAATCATGCAAATCCATGCAAGAATTTTCTTGTGACTATTGTTAAGTAAACAATGGGAGCTTTCCATTCATTTCAGACCCTATTCCATGGCTACTAGGATTTAAGGATAGCAGACTCCCAACTTCGGCATGATACCTTTTTTGAAACTGCCAACGGCGGCACCACTGTCATGAATGAATCAGATCCCTATGTATCACACGTATTTTTCGCATTTTTTTCAATTTAAAACTTAAGGAAACTATGGCAAATTAGGAAGAAACTAATAGTTTTATTCAAAAATGATAATGTTAGAACAACCAAGGCTGCAAACAAAATCATTAGCGTCAGTATGGGTAATGAGCATAATTCACGAGTACTTGAATTCGGTAATACATAGACCTTTCAATGATCACATCAAAGAAATTTATATCACATAGAGAAGAAAATCCAAAATCTGTCAAAATAATAAAGAGATCAGCTATGGATACAAAGGTAATCATCATCATCATCATCAACCATGCCTTGCTACATGGTAATGTGAAGAATACAAGATACTACATACTTACATTAGCCTTAAACAAGCTTCTATTCTTCACACCTAAAATTTTGTTCTTTTCTCATGGTTGCGGAATACCCTGTGGAGCATTCAGGAACAAAGCAAGATCTTTTACCCATTTTTAGTCGAGCAGTCAACCATTTTCTATACCAACATCCAGAAATCCCCTCAAGCTGCCATTCGTAACATAGTGACAATGTGCCACCGAGTCCTCACTAAGCCACATATCGAACAGCTTCAAAAAATAATGAAAGCGCGCTGAACTTGGCAGGGCTGCCCTTTGCTGTAGGAGGCGCACTTCAAAACAGATCGGTAGCACATTTGATGTGTGCTAAACTACAAAAGAACTTTGACAATCACATCTGCAATTGTTTTTTGTTGTTGATTTTCAGTAATGGCATCGAACATGGACAATTTTGGCATATTTAGTATGTACTCTGTGGTAAAAAGCTTACATTTTTCAATATGTATTTTTTAAATAAAGTCGGTAGAATACACAACACATTCGCCTGTGACTGTTGTGTACCTACAGGATGCTATCTACCGGCAGGTTACTGTACGATTAGCCAGTGCACATTGTTCCATTTGTCGTTTGTGTGTGCTGATGTGTTCTTATCTGTGCTAACTTCAACAATTTGAATGGGAAGCTCTGAATATCAATAAGGATGCAGTTCCATTAGAGCCCAATGGCACTTGGACCTATTGGTCCATTTTGCCATGCCAATAACGATAACGTCATAAGTGGTGCAAAATGCAAAAAAATTGTTACCAGTGTCACTATTTTTCAGTCATATGGGAAGCAGGTCATAGATAATTTCTAAATAGCTTATAACTTATGCCTACTTAGTCAAATGATTGAGTTAAAAGTAATGGATTCTTTTCTTTGATGGAAAACTTAAGTGTAATTCAGGCAGATTTGGTACTTGAGCATGTACAGGAAATCATAAAAAAGGTACTCTTGTTAAACATCTGTTCAGATTATACACATTGTACTGATTTTTGTACACCTAATCATTGATCTATGAAGAATCATTGGAAAATTGATTTTTTGTTGCTAAAAATAAACAACTTTTTATGTTTCCATTAATGAACATTAGTACCTAAGTGAAAAGTTAATATTCGAGAATAAATGTATTGTTATCAATTTTTTTACAGTTGGAGAGCATCAGAAAACAAAACATAAAGTTGCTGTTAAAATTTTGAACAGGCAAAAGATAAAAAGTTTGGATGTTGTGGGAAAAATAAGAAGAGAAATACAGAATCTAAAGCTGTTCAGGCATCCTCATATTATAAAGCTGTAAGTACCCATGAAAGCTGTTTTTTGACAGTTTTCTATGATATTTTCTTATTTACTTCAGTGGCAATGAAAAGTGGTGTAAAGGATGCTACAGTACTGTCAGAGGATTGATTGAGTCATCTCTCAAGTTCAAATCTTAAGGTTTTTGCATCTGAAATTTACTCCATATGGTCCCAAAAATGTTTGTGATTTTGAGGGACACAATTAAGGTTACTCCAAGTGTTGGATTTTATTAATATGTAGATCCTAATATGTCAAAATTAGCCATTAAATATTCAATTAACAATTGTGAACTTACGCCTGTCTTCCAACACACTTTTTTATAAATTAGGCACTAATTTGTATGGTATTATTTGGTTACCTGTCAAATATCTGCCTTCCTCAACTTTTCTCCAGCAAATCTATATTATGTCCTCACTGGTGGCCCTAAGTACATAATATCCTCATTCAGTATTTAAAATTGATCTTATAGGGGCAGCATGTGTATTTGCTCTTGTGTTAAAGTTGGGAAGTGATGGGAAAAGTAAAATTGGGAATTGGTAAAACCTTGTGAAATATCATGCTTTGGTGTTTCAATGTTCCTGCAAAGTAACCAGATTCACATGTAAAAAGGAATACATGATAGGTTTGAATTACTTTCAACTCTAGTCAGTGATGGAAGACGATATTATGTAGTGTTTTCTGTTTTATATATGTATGTCATAAATTACATCTCCCTTATGTGGAGGTAAGTCGACACATAACTTTCATTTATTAAACCATACTAGAATCCCAAAAATATCTTTCTTGAGTTGGACATTACTTCCTTAAGCTGGTATTACACAGGGCACATAATTGCACAATCTGATGTATGTAGGAACGTGCATTTCAAATTGCATTGTGTAAAGCTGGGAATTGCAAGAACGCATGTACGAATGCATGAATGTGAGATGGCAAAATAGCCCCTGCTCTAATTCGAAAATGATTGGACGCCCAATAGAGAAAAACATGCAGTTTGAAGTTGTGCAATTTCGTGTCCCGTGTAATCGGCCTTTAAAGTCAGACAGCATGCAAGTTATTCTTCATTTGTTCTGTAGCACTGACTTTATGCATGAAAGAGAAACTTTCTCTTTTGTGTCATTTCTAACCCCAAACTAGGAAGTCCAGACCTCAGAGAAGATGCTGTGTTCAGATAAAGGAAAAACAAGGTTGCAAAAAAAATTGACCATAGTATAGGCTTTTGTTTTGACAAATGTTTTAAACTTTATCACTCTAAGGCTAGATTTTTCAATCAAAATTGGCTGATTAGTGGAAAATTTGAATATTAAAACATTAGCAGTATTTAATTAAATTTTTCACTGTATAGAACTGAATATCATGTTACTATATACCAGTCTCTTACAAGTATACAATTATAATTGGAGAAAATAGAAATTATTGTTTGCAAAGAGGACGTTTGAGAGTGAATTTTTAAGAACTAAATAATGCGAGCAGGATCTCATCATGCAAATTAATGGATTGGTTTGAAGGCTTAAGGTATGTAGTGATGGATAGTTCTAGACTACTGTGACCCATGATACACTCGTGTGAGGCAAGGGTGGGGAATTAAAATTTTGTTCCAGATGACCTTACTACATACAAGATGAGTAGTAGCCTAATGTCAGTGTTTCTGGATATTTTTGTTTATGTAAAACTATGCCAGAACTGTATTTATTCCTTGTGTTTTATAGCATGTGTCTTTTCCCTTATTTTTAAAATTTTGTAAAATTATTACATATTTTGAGTTTTACAAATGTCTTCAAGATTATAGTATATTTTTCAATCCACATCATTACTCTCACAATAGACATGCTTTCATTTCTAAGTAATTTTTTGCATGAAAAACAGATGTAGTAGTAGTAAAACTTATAGTTACAGTTCATGGCTTGCCCTACTTCCATTCCTGCTGATATCATTATGTGTTTTAATCATGTTAATACTCACTTGGTAATCTTTATTTTAGGTATCAGGTCATCAGCACACCCACTGATATTTTTATGATCATGGAATATGTCTCAGGGGGAGAACTTTTCGATTACATTGTGAAGCATGGCAAGGTAATATACATTTTTTGTATTTTCTCTTTAGATAAGTGTGGTTTCTAATACTGGTCTTTACAATAAATTGATCAAAGCTTAAATTTTAATCTATGTATAGTTTTTGTGATGTGATGTATCAAGTAAATATATTGGACCTTCCCATCTGAAATCATGCTGGGATCGTAGTTCATCATCACCCATCTCAAAAAATATATTTCAGTAAAAAAATTTCTCTAATGTGGTTGGTTACCAGCAAAAAGTGGCATTCTATTAAGTTTACTTCTTGACCCTTAAGAAAAAACGAGTACTATTTTCTCATGTGAGAATTTATCAAATTTGTACTTACTTAATATTAAATAATATTTCATAATGGAAAGATATCATAACTCCTGCTTGATTTTTCTGCCATCATGAAAAGTGGTGGAAAATAGAGAATCGCTTCATTATGTGGTAAATAAATATCTTCTTAACACTTTAATAACACATGATAAATTTTGAACCAAATTCAAAAATATTGTACCATTTCAAGTTATTAGTGTACAGTTATTCTAAATTTATCCGAAAAGTTAATGTAATGAATATGTCACATATTTACAGTAAAAAGTTTTTGCTGTAATCTATTGATGATTCTTGATTCCCGGCTAAGTTCTATTTTCTACACCCTGCAAACTCTTTGCGAACACCATAAATCAGTCTTGCCATCTATTTTATGAAGTACTCATAAACCTAACACATTGTTTCTCTGACATAAGTTCAGATTTTGTCAATCCATTTAAATCACAGTGTGGTTTAAATTGATTAACGATAAGAAACTAAAGGAAGTTAGAAGATGACACTCATTCTAATGTCGTGAGATTTGTTGCCAGCGAGAATCAACATGTTTTCCAGGATTTAGTTTTTTTTCAGTTCTATAAAGATAAGTAAAAGGTATTACATATCAAACAAGTTAATTAGCATTTATCACTTGTTAAGAAATTGCATTTTTGTTTGAATTTCTGGGTGTGAAGAGAGTCCTAATGAAATGGGAGATGGCCAAGTGTGACAATATGATAATAATGCTTTTCAGTATACTTGATTTTTTAATCTTTTTGTGCATCAAAAAGCACTGCTGTAATTGTTAGGGGATCTGTTCTGAAAGACTTATATGCTCATACATCATAGTTATAAAATGTGTACTACAGGTGTATTGTTTATCCATATTGGAATGAAGCCCTCGTATTTCCATAAGGTTAATGCTCCGATGCAAATTCACACAATGCAATTGCAGAACATTTGGTAGGGTGTTCTGCAAAGTTTCATTGTACTACTCATTACCAGGCAAGTGAGGAGTTAAGGGACAACTTGTTTGCTTCTGGAAAGCATTTGAGATCTGGATGGCCAGAATTGGCTTCTGATTATCGAAAAGTAGGTTTTGCGTGCTCTTGAGAGGCAATAACTGACGGGCCAGTAACTCAGGAAGTTGAGAAATCTCACCTGAAGCTTAGCATAATTGTAGATATCTTCTGAGCTATTATGATCCCTATCATTCTGTCTGAGGTAGTGCTTAATTTCCAACTGCCTCCTTATTTTCTGACTTTTGAATGCACATAATTTTGAATTCTGTTGGAGCATTTTTACCACCTGATTCTTTCTAGTAGAGTTGGTGTGTCCATCCAAATCAGTTGTTCCCAACCTTTTTTATGCCTCAGACCCCTAAAACTATTTATGTATTGTGTTCTCACACTAGTGGAAGCCACCTGGGTTAAAGTGAAGCTGAGCGAGGGTAGGTAAACACAGTTAAGACAAAGTAGTTATCTTCTTGGGTTACACTCATCTCTTTCTTGCAGAATGAGTCCTGCACAGATGAATTTCTTTGTGCTCAGGAATAAGCGATGAAAACATTTTATCTTGAGCAAGGAAGGGTCTTTGGGGCAAATATGAAACATGGAAAAGAAAAAAATATTGCAATAAATTAAAAGCTGCTTAAACTCAACAAAAAAAGGACCTTAAATGTTTCTAAATAAGACTGAAATGTTATCTCGTACCACCTGGAATGCTATCTCCCAGGTGCAAACACCCTGGTTGGGAAATCCTGATCTAAACCCAGGGTTACAGTTATCATTGTGCTAGCACATTTTTATATCTCTTTTAAAATTGCTGTAAGAATTTAATGCCCCTGAGATTCATGTACATATTTCATTAATGCTTATTGCTTTTTTTATTTAGTTGAAGGAATATGAGGCACGTAGATTCTTTCAGCAAATAATATCTGGCGTTGATTATTGCCATCGACATATGATTGTCCATAGAGATCTGAAACCTGAGAATCTTTTGTTGGATCAAAACCTCCATGTGAAGATCGCAGATTTTGGTGAGTACATTGTGTCCAGTTTTCCTTTGGAAGTATTTCTGGCTCCAAATGCTCAGTTTAATTTTTACTTGTGAAAATTTTCTTGAAATTCATTTCTCAACATTGAATAAAATTTAAAATGCCGAGTGAGTAATTCCTTTCTTTTTATATTGAAAGCACTGCACATAGTATCTAATTTTTGTAACTCAAGCACAAATTTGGTTGATGGAAAATTCTTATCTTTATAGAAAATTAGTCTATGCTGTACGTTAATCAAATACAGTTAAATGTCTCTTATTGACCACCCCCTTTGATGCCAATATTTTGTGGAACCTGTTATAATTCCCATATGCTCAATTGAATAAAATTTAAAATGCTGAATGATTAATTCCTTTCGTTTAATATTGAAAGCACTGCACATAGTATATAATTTTCGTAACTCAAACACAATTTTATTCAATTTAACACCAGTGCTTCGAGGGGTACTTCCCTCAATCCACTGACCAAAAATACGGGCTAACCCCTGCTGTGGCAACCTTATTTACCTCTGTTCGCGGATGAACTGGGGATGAAAGTGGACCTCATTCTCTTAGGCTGTGGCAAAGCAGGGATATAGGTGGGCATCTGTATTCATGTTGGACCTTTTTTTCCACTAACAAGGAGACATTGCATGACTTATGTTCAGGATTCAAAGGAGTCAATTATTTTCTGAAACTATAGAGAGAATACGGGAAAAGTGTCACGGCTTTCTTTAACATAGGCCTGGGTTTGAGAGAAAAACACTATTAAAGAATCTTTCTCCATATAAATCCTTTATAGTTCACGCTTCTCTCATCAGAGGTCGTAGCCCAGTGGGTTAAGGCACTGAGCCAGTCATCCTCATATGGTGGCTGGGGTTTGATCCCAGGTTGCGGCATTTTTTTTCTTTCAAATATTTTACGGAATTACTGTAAATTGCCCACTCCCATTCATTTATGGCAGTAGCAACAATTTTTTTAAATTTTCAGCCTATTTGCTGGATTTTAAATCTATCCCCTTGTGAGACTTTCGAAGCTAATTTCGGGATTCTTGTTCTGCCAAAAAGAGGCTACACATGCTGACAGACCTAATATGTTTAGATTTTGAAAATACAAGGATACTTCCATGTATAGGATGGGCTTCGATTGGTCGTGGGTCTTTCTCAAGGCGGTAAACAATGAACGGATCATTACTTTTTAATTAGCAACGATGTACTCACTTAAAATTTCCCAGGAGCCACGCTTGAGTAATGAGATTTGCCATCCGAAAGTATGCAATTCCACGCCATGAATGAAAAATTAAATTCCTTCAATTGAAATAAACATGAGGTGGGAAAAGAAATAGTGTTATCATTACATGATATTTTTTTTGTTCTGGAATATCTTCCTCTCCCCCAAGATATAGGCTTCGCTTCAATATAATATGTTGCTCCACAAAAAGGTCATAGCAAATATTTTTTACATAACCTTGGAAACAGTTACCATATCTTTTTTACCTACCTATATCATGTTCACTATTGAACAAGAAATAGAGTTACAGAAGTCATTCCTCGATCGCGGCTCCTATGAAATTTTAAGTGAGTACATCGTTGCTAATTAAAAAGTAATAATCCGTTCATTGTTTACGGCCTTGAGAAAGACCCACGACCAATCAAAGCCCATCATATTCATGGAAGTATCCTTGTATTTTCAAAATCTAAACATACTGGGTCTGTCAGCATGTGAAGCCTCTTTTTGGCTGAACAAGAATCTCGAGATTAGCTTTGAAAGTCTCCCAAGGAGGTTGATTGAAAATTCAACAAATAGGCTGAAAATTTTAAAAAATTGTTGCTACTGCCAAAAATGTATGGGAGTGGGCAATGTACAGTAATTCCATAAAATATTCGAAAGGGAAAAAAATGCCACAATCTGGGAGCGAACCCCAGCCACCATATGAGGATAACCTGGTCAGCGCCTCAACCCACTGGGCTACGACCTCTGTTGAGAGCGGTGTGAACTATAAAGGATTTATATGGAGAAAGATTCTTTAGTAGTGTTTTTCTCGTGAACCCGGGCCTATGTGGAAGAAAGCTGTGTCATTTTTCCCATATTCTCTCTATAGTTTCAGAAAATAATTGCCACGTTTGGATCCCGAACGTATGTCACGCCATGTCTCCTTGTAAGCAGTGAGGCTGCAGGAAAAAGGCTAAGTATACAGTAGATATGGGCTATGTTAGGTGAATCACTTTCACTTGTTCACTTAACGGAAATGTTACTGCTTATCCTCATGACTTTTATTTCATCCTAATTTTTCCTTGTGACTCCCCAATTGATAAGGGTTTTCAGTGACTCTGGTGCTTCAAGTGCCCTTTTTTGCTATGCTAATATTTTTGGTTGAATTGAAGTTCAATTTTAAACTTATAGGTCTTTCAAATATGATGATGGATGGTGAGTTTCTCAGGACAAGCTGTGGATCTCCAAATTATGCTGCCCCGGAGGTTATCTCTGGAAAATTGTATGCAGGTCCAGAGGTTGATATTTGGTCCTGTGGTGTAATTCTCTATGCCTTACTCTGTGGAACCCTACCATTTGATGATGAGCATGTGTCATCACTGTTCCGTAAAATAAAGTGTAAGTACTCCAATTTTATTAGATTAGCACTTTCACGCTTATGGCATTTGGCTCTTTTATTTTCAAAAAGCTCACGCCAAATTTTTGAAAATTGCAACCCTTTTTTGAAATAATTTTTTTGAGTCACATATTCCACCTACAATAATGAAATTTTTACTGGATGCTGATACGCAAATTGTAAATTAAAATAATGTTTTTTATAAGATGAAGTAATATTTTTGTTTTTATCTAGCATCAATTTTTTATGCATATTTTTAAGTTTTTGTTAGGAAAAAAATAAAGTTTAAAGTTATGTACTTTTGTAAACTCAACGTTTACCGTACATGAGCTCATATATTATAAAATATTGCACTTTACACTGCAATATGTTAGAATTTGAATTACATTATCCATTTTGTACATAAGATAAAAGTCATTATATGAAATGATAAATTTCATCACGTAAAATGTGGAGTGAGACAGAGAGAGGGTGAAGGAAATGTGGAGAAATAGAGGAAGTGAGAAGAGGAGTTACAGGGTGGAAGATGTAAAGGGTGAGAGGTGGAGGGTGAAGAATCGAGATGAGAGAGAGGGAGAAAGATAGGAAGTAGCCCAGGAAAATTCGGTTTTAACCCAGAAATAATTAATGACAAAGCCGGACCTTTTGAGATGTATTCAGGACCCCTTTGAGATGAACATATCAGAAGTCCCAAGCGCTCCTAAGTGGGACAGCAAAAATATCCTGGAAAAACCTGGAAATACTGGAGTTTTCCTGGAATTCGTGCTGTTCGGTAACTAGAAGAGCTAGAGAGGCGTTCTTTTTTTCCGGCACACCTGTTTCTAGTGCTCTACATTTGTGAAAGGTGTTCGGTATCCTCCCGAGGCTCCCGTTCTGATCCACGTCTACTTGAAGGTCATAATGTGCCACATCATTTACTAAACTTGCCTAAAACTGATATTTGCCGGTCTACTAAGCTGCAAAACGGCATTACTAGAACTTTTTTCGGTGCTTGACACAAGGATAACCTTTCTGAGCACCAATACTTGCAACAGCACCCCAGACCTACCCGCCTACAAGGTGCGAGAAGTGCCCGATCATCTACAAAAACAGTGGAAAATGAAGTCCAGTTCCAGTGCTAAATATAAAACAAATAAAAATTCACAACATTGACTGTGTTTTGATTTATTTTAAAACTTAATGCAGTGTTTTGTCAATTAAAATTTGTTTTGTCTCTTTTCTTCAAAAAATAAAAATTAACAGAATTTAAATTTATATAATTTTATGAACACAATTAGGCATCACAGAACTTAAGGGGCCGTGGGACATAACTGTTTCTCAGACCTATTTTTCGTATAAGATTGATCCAACAGGAATCAAGATATTTCTATGCGGTTTCTGCATTTACAAGAGAAAGGATCAAACTATTATTCTATTATATAAGAATTTAAATAATAAGCCTAGTTGAAAATATATATTGATGCAAAAATAGAAGTTTGTTTATCAATTATTGAGAGACCAGACCAGAGAGAAAGGGGCCATTTATACACTTTTTATGCTAGGATGCAAGTTTCATGCTTAGTCTGTTGAATCCTTAAAAATGAAAGGTTTTAATTAAAAGACATGCTGTTGGGATACTCTGAAAGTAATTGATGTTTTTCGCCAACTTCTGCCTAGGGATACGCGTCGATCACCGTGCAAATCACTAAACAGTTCACAACTTCTCCGCCTACAGCTCTGCTCAAAAAGCGGCAAGGTTTCTCTACCCTATAATGTATAACTGTACGCTTGAGGGAGAGGGGGTGATGAAGGCTTGGGGGAAGTGAGAAGTGATGGCGGGTGGGAAGGAGAGGCAATTGACCAGCAAGGAGCACAAGATGTGAGTCTGTTTTACTAACTGGCAGTTTCTTGAGTCTCTGTTTAGGTTGTCACACTCGGGGTGTTGCCAGAAGTCTCGAAATGTCATCGAAAGCGTACCGGTATCGGAAAATGAAAGTAGGTGGTCGGCTGACATTATCGGCGGCTAGGAAAAAAAGAAGTGGTGAATGTTTAGCCACGTGGAGGGAATAAAAGAGGTAATTATTGTCATTTTTTGTGAAAACTTTATTTGCATCTTTATGTAATGATATATTCATGTGTATGCATGTAAATTTCTATTATCCGAAACAGGTGTCTCAAAATTAAGGGAACAGAGTTACACGTAGAAGCAACTTCAACAGCTATTGAAGAAAACCTGTCCACTATTGACGACTCATTGTCAGTAGTAGATGAAGCTTTGGGTGGTTCATTTGACGATGTGGCAATTGCTAAAGAAGGGAAAACCCAAAGCATATCCGGTGGAGTAACTGGAAGAAGAATTATCGACTTAAATTATTTTATAGAACAAATACAATCCATTGATCGTTCTCCTTTTTCCTGTTCCTTTAAAGACTTGAAACTGTTGAGGGAGCATCGTCTTGGTTTGAGGTCGTGCTTGGTATTTGTATGCAAAATTTGTCAAGTAACAGAAAAAATTTGGACTGATAGCTTACACTCCAACAAGGCAGACATGAATTTTTCAGCCGCTTCTGGTGGGGGCCAGTCTCAGCTTGAAGATATACTGACAGCCATGAATATACCTATAAATAGCTAGCAGCTGCAATAGTGAAAGGGCTTAAGAGAAGTGAGGAGATGTACGGTATTACATATTCAAGCCTGATTGCCGATGGTGATTGGAGTGTCTACAAAAAATTTTGGATAGCAGGCCTTATAGAAACATCACCGTAGAAAAAATAGAGTGCCGCTACCATATTTTGAGGAACTACTGCAATAAGCTGAAAGAACTTGTCATGAAATGTAATAGGGAAACGTGCGATATTGCTCAGAGAAAATTGTTAGGCCAAAACATTTTACGCCTACGAATGGCCATAGTTAAAGCTGTACATTTCCGAAAAAAAGAGGACGTGCCCTTGGAACAAAAAGTTTTACGGCTGAGGGAGGACATATTGAAGAGTCCAAGTCACGTTTTCGGAGAGCATGCTCTCTGTAAGAAATTAGGATATTTTTGTCATGGCATTAATCCTCCCGATAGGCAAAATGAAGTTCCATCCTTGACAATGTGCGGCCAGCTATCTATGACAGGATTATGGATATAGTCTGATACACTGCAAGGCACTTGCGCAGTTTAATTTTTGATGTGGTCAGTAATGCAGTGGAACATTACAACTCTGTCATATGCAAACACACAGGGGAGATACACTGGAGCAGTAGTCAGTGTGAATACCGGAAATCCAATTCCTAAACTTTATAAAACAGTGGTCGATGCCAGTCCAGGGTTTTATACGAAAAAGCTATTGTCTGAGCGGCGAACGAAAAGTTCCAGTTCCAGCCAGTTCAGGTAAACGAACCAAAACGAATTCGGTAAACATGTTTTTGGGGGTTTAAACACTAAAACTAGTCCGTACGCCACTGCAGAGATTCCTGGTCAAAATAAAAAGAATCATCGCAGGAGTGTCAGAATGATGTGCACAGAAAACTTACGCGAGCGGCGTTGTGGGGGTATCTAAGGAGCCTCATTTTTTTATATTTTCATGTTTTATTCATTTTTGTGACTGCATTTTACATTATATTATGCATGTTCTGTTAAAGCTCCGCTTATAGCAATCATTCATCAGAAAAATATTACCTTTATTGTCTGGTAATGTTGTACATGGAGTGTGAATAACTTAGTTGTATACTAACCTGAACACTACATATAATTTAACCTTGAATTTTTTAGATTAATATCATACTTTTTTCCTCATATAGTTCAGCCTCTGTAATGGTTACCTGATGCATACAGTCGATTTTAAAAACATGGATCACTTTTTTCAGTAATTAGATGTATGGTTTTTTCTTAGTCTTTAAAATGTTGACCAAAAGCTGCCATTTTTATTAACTTAAATTAGGTACTGCAAAAGATAGTCACGTTGAATTATTTTTTATAAATAATTTTGTGGTGTTTGTTACATAAGATCATTCCTGTGCCGTGAGAAATATTCCATCGGAGTAGCTTTTTCTTGCATTAAGTTTTCCATGGATGCAGTTCTTTTCTGATGTCATGGAATATCCCGGCTGTTTGATTCAAAATGGAAAGGAATAAATTTTTTGCGAATCTTTTACAGTCAACCTCTCTGTCTGTGAAAAGCGAACTAACTTCCCTAACAATTGATTACGTATGCTGCAGCTATTTTGCGATGAAAAAATGAAGAGCGAAGCTAAGAATTTTTTGAGTTGTTGTGCATATGTTTCTGAAGCGAAGTGTATGAAGAATTTCTTTCTACCTGATGCTGTCAAAACTTAGCGTAGTGACTGTATTTAAGTTGCCAAATCTTGCCTTGAGTGTCATGTGATTTTAAGTTATCGAAGTAATGAAAATATTTTTATTTATGCCCTGTTAAACTAAAGTAACGCACTGCAGTGAGTTGTATCCTGATAAAAAATTCACCGAATATTGGAAATCCCCTTCATTCCACGTTCTGCTCGTGCGCACAGGGAGATAGGAATACAGTGACGTTACACGCAATCCAAGCTACCTGCTGAGACCACCTACTATTACTGCTAAACTGTTGTCCAAGCAACCAATGAATGCGGCTTTCTTGAAAAATGAAGCCCATTCTCTATTTGCACCACGGAACCAATCGCCTACACCTATTTACCCACCCAGGGCCTGACCGGCACCCGGCAATGAGCTCCAATCTTAAAAAAACATAGCGAGTGCATTTCCACGTTGCCTCGTGGAGTCTACCAAACACGGGATGAAATGGCAACCCTGCGTCTAGTTGTCAGGAATGGTACGAAAACTTCCTCGTGGGAGGGGGTGAAGGGAAAGGCTCGTCCTTGCCTCATCGCCTCTACGCAAAACAATAATAGCTTAGAGGACGCACTGAAAAAAAATTTGACTGGTTGGGTAGGCAACTCTGGTAACTCTACCGGTCGACGGAAAAAGTATCTCCATCATCTCAGCACTCAGAAGTGAAAAAATAATCATCTCCCACGGCCCCTTAACACATTCAATGCGGGTCGCGAATTTAAGGGAGACACTAGAAACGGAACCCATTTTTTAAAGGACTTAAAGTTAAAGGACGACGTCAATAGAAGTGCTCCACGCTAAATGTGTTAAGACGAGTATTTGGCATGTCATTCTTTGCGTCGTTTGCATCTGTAATTTTGAAAAAAAATTAAAACCATCATTGAATAGTTTGGTAGAGTTCACCCAAGCTACTTCTAAGCGATTTATCTGGGTACACCCATATAATTTTGGGCTACTTAGCGAATTTACGCAAAATAAGCGAGCCAAGTTCATTTATTAATCACCGATACTGTCGACTATCAAGAAATATGAGATTTGTAGACTTGACAATGTCTATAAAGGCCACAATTAATGCACATGAAAAAGGTGCTGAGGACAAGTAACATATGTCGTCGAGAGACATAAGTTGCGGAACATTGGTCACCTATATGATATTGTTTTTTTCACAAATTTTAATTCAAATTCAAATTTTACTAAAAAATTAGAATAAAACTGATGATCTCAGGCCTGACAATAATTGCGATAACAAAAACTACACCCCGTTACATTTACTACGTGATCTATAACTCAAAACTCCTCATTTCTTATGTCTCCATGGAGATCACAGCCACACCAAATCCCATAGAAAGCGGCCTATATTTTTTTGCAAACATCTCGATAAATGGTGCGATAAGTGGATAATAATATTTTGATATCAGCTTGAAGGTGAGCTTTTTTCTTTGTAAATCATCATCACAGTAATCTAACTTGTCGGAAGGTTTAAATTGAAGTGAGAAAAAAATACTCCTGATTTTGACAGGCGCAAGTCTGAATCTACCTACGCAATCTCTTTCTTAATTTCAGCACACATCCTGCCTCTCTTCGTCCCTTTCCATAAAACCTACCTATTCTTTTTCTTCTCTTTCCCCACTTACCCAACATCCTCCCCTCAATCACGGCCATCAGCAATCCTTCCCCCCTCATTTTTAATAAGACCAAATTCATTGAAATTTATGAGTAGATATATCCCGCTAAATACACCATGAAAGAAACTTCATGGATGGCAAATGGATAGTTACGATTGAGAATGTTCAAAGAAAACTCCACAACGGGGAGTAATAAGGTTAAGAGTAGGAGCATTCAAAAGTAATCCACAAGTGAGTAGTTTGATGTTAATCCTCTTATTCCTTCTATAAAGTAGGCACATGTCCTGTTATTTCTTCGTCCCTTCGCCTTTTATTCTTGCTCGACGTTAAGGTGATCACACCATCTTTTTTTGGCCAACCTATACTCCTTTTTCCCAACGGTAACTTATCACGAGCTATTTTTACCATTCTTTCGTCGCCCATACGATTTATTTTCATTCGTGCTTTTTTTTAAGGTCCACTCAATAATGTATAAGTACTATTTTGCAATTTTTTCTTGTAGCTTCATATCATTTTCGGTCCAGTAATGTTTCACCGGTGATTTTCCGCAGTACTTTCATCTCACCAGTCTCCAAGAGATCTTTTTCCTGCTGTGTCTTGCCGCTTGTTCTTGCTGTGTCTTGCCGAGTCTCCACCATTTATGTCATTAGTGATATTATACTAGCTTATTAACTCTAGATTTTGCATATAAATTGCTTCAGAAAAAATCAACGTGGACCAGAGATCGAACCTTAGGCTTGCTTGGCCATAGTGCAGACCACCACGATACCCAGGGATCCTGATTCTTAAGGCAATTTCTACGTAATTCCTTCACTGGTTTTCGGCAGACCTGAAATGTCATCATACAGATTTATCCCCGTGGTTAGTGGCTTCTTAGAGGTCCATATTTCCCTTACCAATGTGATCCTTGATCGACTTTAAGGGCTGAAATCCTAGTTCCCTTAAATCCTCTCAAATTTCCCTAGGAATCAGGAAGCCTGGGTTGCGTGGTGGTCTGTGAATTAGTCCGGCAAGGCAAAGGTCCATGGTTTCTACTTAATTTGATCACCGGTTTTTAGCAGACCTGAAATACCTTCGCCTAGATTTTTTTTCTATCCCTATACGTCGGTTCTTCTATATTCTTTTGTTCAAGCATCCAGTCACCATTAAGTCTTTTGTTGTTTGCTGTCTGAATTAGGATTCCACATTTCAATATCAAGACAGTTTTATGCCAAGGTATTTAAACTTTATTTTCTGCTGTATAATTTTGCCCTCTACTGTGAGCATGCATCTAACAGGTGTTTTAGGGGTTGTTGACATATAGACTAAATACAATCTACTAATCTTTTGAAGGCTCTTTATGTTTTCTGACCAATATTTACAATGAAGAGTTATCAGGTTTTCCACCGGTTGGTGGTGTAAATCAACACTGACATTTCGATAGGCTAGTTTACTTTTTTCTTCAAGGTGAACAGTTGCGCTGAAGAAGATGGCAGACTACACTATCGATACTTCAGTGCCAATCAACACTACTATCTGGTGGTTAGTCCGAGAACTTTTCATTCTAACCAATCTGTCGGTAGAACATGAGATGATGACGATCCTGGCCGTGGCAATTTTCCAAATATTTTTGCTAGTCTAACGTCTGCATAGCCCATTAACTCCGTGTAAGAGTGTAAAAAAAAGGTTGGCGTAGAGCTTAGTATGGAGTGTTTATGGTGCAGAAACATGGACTCATATAGCAGAGGAAGAGAATAGGCTGCAGGCGTTTGAGATGTGGGCGTGAGGGAGAATGGAGGCTGTGCTATGGACGGGAAGGAAGATGAACAGGGAATACTTCGTATGGTGGGTGAGGAAAGGAAAGTGATGAAAGAGATAAGATCGAAGTAGAGTTGGTGGTTGGAATGGGCAGTGAAGGCCGTGATGGAGGGGAGGATTTTGAGTAAGCGGCAAAGGAGAGGAAGGGGAATAGGCTACAGCATGGGGGGAGGGGGAGCATCGCAGACTCGCAAAAACTCAGTGCTGCCCCACTGTGCACTCTCGACATCCAGTGGTGCCAGCAGCGGGAGGACTGAGGACATTTTATTTACAGATCTCTCGCTTGAAGTTAACCTTTTATGGCAAATTTTTAACGCAGTGAGGCTAATTGTCGGCTACAAAATAGGAAAGTAGGTGAAGAGTCACAGCTCAACTACAATTTGCTCCAGGAGAAGCGAGTACTCGAACGAATAGCACCCTTTAAAGGCATCAGGGCATCGGCTGTAGACGATCGGGCACTTCTCGCACCTCGTAGGTGGGCAGGTCCGTGGTGCTGCTGCAAGTATTGGTGCTCATAAAGGTTATACTTGTATCAAGCACCGGAAAAAGTTCTAGTAATGCCGTTTTGCAGCTTAGTAGACAGGCAATATCGGTTTAAGGTGAGTTTAGTACATGATGTGGCACTTTATGACCTTCTAGTAGACCAGGATCAGAATGGTGGAGCCTCGGGAGGATACCAGATACCTTTCACAAATGTAGAGCACTGGAAGCAGGTGTGCCGGAAAAAAAGAACGCCTCTCTAGCTCTTCTAGTTACCGAACAGCACTAATTCCAGGAAAACTCCAGTATTTTCAGGTTTTTCCAGGATATTTTCATTATCCCACCTAGGAGCGCTTGGGACTTTTGATATGTTTATCTCAAAGGGGTCCTACATCTCAAAAGGTCCATCTTTGTTATTAATTATCCCTGGGCTCGGGTCAAATTTTGTTTATTTTTCCTGGGCTAAACTGTGAGAAGAGGAGTAATAGGAGGGTGGAAGTTGGAGAGGTTGAGAGGTGGAGTGCAAGGAGGTGAGAGAATATATTTTTGATGAAGACACTGCGAGTAAGCTCTGTTAAATGGATGGGGGAAAGAGCAATAGCTTTTGTTTATATAATGTATTAAAAACTTGAAGAACCATAGCATTAAAGAGGATTTGTAACAAAAATAAATGATATTCAGTCTGATATCAAATGTGATACAAAATTTAACATAGCAATGTTTTTATAGCTATTTAAATCTAGAGCTGATATATTGGCACCTTGAGCTTTTTGTTGTGAAATGAGAAAGCACCTCGAGCACCAAAGGATTAAAGATGCTTAATGTATTTCTTGGCAAAATTTATTTTATTTAATTATGATTTTTCTCTTCCAGCTGGTATATTCCCGATTCCTGAGTACTTGAATAAATCGGTTGTCAATCTTCTCTGCAATATGCTTCAAATTGATCCAATGAAGAGGGCAACAATTGAAGACATCAAGTAATTATTTACTATAATTTTTATCATTTTCAATTTGATTGTTATATTTATGGAATGGATTAAATTTTGATTTATTTGATGTTGAGAAAATTCAATGTTGGGTTTCCGAAGATCAGCAGATTACTATCCGACAGTCCTGTAACCAGCAAGATGCGCACCCTCCCTTGCTTGCCTTCCCATCCCCTTCTCTCGTTCAGTTCACCGGCAATTGCCAGAGGCACATTTAAGTCCACAATATGGCAGTAACTTGTTCCCAAAAACATTTTACCAACAATAAGTTGCTTATTTGTGCAAATGAGAGTATCACATGCTGGTGAGTTCTTGAATAAATGCAAAAGTTTTCAACGAAAGATGTGAACAAGTAATCATACATCAAAATGATGGATAATAATGATTAATTAAAATACTTGGTGCATAGGAGAATTCGTGATAGTGTGATTGAGAAGGTGAAAGGCATCTGAGAATTGAAGATGTAGTGATTATAGGTCACTTTCAATTTCCCATTATGGTCTTTCTCTCAATTAAAATGTAACAGTGGCTCTCAACTGCACCTTCATATGTATGTTCTCAACATCTAACCATAGGGTAATTTTTTAAAGCACTAGTGTTAAATAAACTCATGAGCCACACTTTCCTATTCGTATATATCGTTGAGGGTCTACTCATTAGAAGTACTGAATCAAATGAATCAGTTGTCTTTCACTTTCTACACCATAGCATGTTTGGATTACTAATGGTGTATGGTAATACATATAATGATGTTTTCTATTTCCCCACTTCACTGATCCCAAAATCTCTTAATATATTGTGTGTGACTGTTGAACAATTGATCTATGTTGTTATTACATTAGTGTACCTATAAATGCAGCAAAGCAACTGCTTTCAAATCATTGGTGTTTAAATATCTCCTTGAATCGGAAAAAAAACAATCCTTGGACTAATTGAGAGTGCTGTCACCTACTCAGTGAATAAAGGCCATGCCCTCAAATGAATCCAGCAAGGGCTATATTTTCTGGTAAAGATTATGGCAAATAGTAAAGATTATTGCAAGTACTGCATAAACAGGAGGAAATTTGGGTCGTGAGGACTGAAAAAAACTGCGTGAAAACAAAAAACTACATAAAATTGAGAAACTGCATAAAGTTAAGAGTTAGTCATGGAAATTCCCTACCCTTCCCATCTTGACCTAAATGCCACTATGTAAGATGGAGAGTTGCATAAAATCAAGGTTTTCTGTATACATGAAATACACTTGTACTCTATACAAATACACATACTGCTATGGATGGGTTATTAGGTCCACCTTTGCATAAAAGGGATGTTCATGAATGTTTTCCTAGCTTACTGGAATCATATTGGAATAATTTCAAAATAGCTCTCTGGATAAGCTCTTAATTTACCTGTTGCCAAATTCAACGGTAATCCTGGGTCTGGGTATAGGTCTGGTGTTTCCTTGTTGGGAAAACTTAAGAAAAAATAATGCAACTTTGTGGGTAAAATATAAGTACTTTTGGAAAACAAAGTATATTTTCATTCATTTCCTATCGAATTGAGGATAAACAATATCACTGTCATTATTAAGCTGTTGAACATTACATACCTGAAAATATTAAACCACATTTTTTTAGCACTGGTGCTATTTTTAACCTCCGATTCCTCCCCTAGGAAACATGATTGGTTTCAAAAGGAACTTCCGGCATATTTATTTCCTTCACCAGTGGAGCAAGATTCATCTGTTATTGACACAGATGCTGTAAACGAAGTCTGTGATGTAAGTTTCATTTTCCTCTTTGTTTCCTTCCAATCCCCCTTACAAAAGTTTTCTTTAGGTTCTTTGACCTACACCATAACTTGTTATAATAGAACCTTATTCCAAGCCTGCACTGCTGTAATTTATCAAATACTGATTGTATTCAAAGCTACCTCAGGGTCTATCCTGTCAGTAGGTGAAATAGAAACTTTTTATAGTCGACGGTAGACTTTTTATAATTTGCCGACCAAAGTTTCGACTTACACAGTCATTGTCAAGGCTTGTAAGACCTTGGCAATGACTGTGTAAGTGGAGACCTTGGTCGGCAAATTAAATAAAAAGTTTACTGTGGGCTAAATAAAATTTCTCTTTTACTTAGTTATGGAGTACCACTGAGAGCCTGAGAGAATTAAGTCTATCGTGTCTCTTGGATAGTCAGAAAAATTTCGGTGTGCTACCATAGTAAATATTAAGCATACTTAAATGTTATCCTGGAAATTCAATGGAAGTTTCTACAAAATCACTTCAGAATTTTGTAATTGCCATGAATTTTGACCAACAATAAGTACATTCATTTGGGAGTATTTAGTCATGATTCTTTTCCAATCAGCTGAAAATGCTGTTTGGGAACGTATATGGGCAATTCACATTTTGATCTCCCTTTTAAGACAGAGTTTTTCTTTTGAAATACTGAAATTGCAGTTGTGATTTCACTAGTAATTTTGGTGCAGTCCCATTCTTTAAATGGGCCTAGAATGAAATGGTGTAGGTAGTGTGCTACTTGCTGTGTGTGCACTGTATTTCACTTAGAGCTGACCTGAAAATTTTAAAAATACATAAATACAGTATTTGCTTTGGGTTCGATTGGAATTGTTTCAGAGACTTTTTTCCATTAATAGTGACCTGGTCATTACAGTGAGTATTTAATTACCTTTATGAATACAGAAATTTGGTGTCAAAGAGCAAGAAGTGCACAATGCTTTACTGAGTGGAGATCCGCACGACCAACTTGCCATTGCCTACCACTTGGTGATTGACAACAAGAGAATAGCAGATGAAGCTGCTAAAGCTGAAATTAAAGACTTTTATGTGGCTAGCAGTCCTCCTCCAGTGTCATTCAGTCCTAGTGAACTCAACCCAAGCCCGATACGACCTCATCCAGAGAGGATAGCACGTGAGTATTTGAGGTTATTTTAGCAGGTGTTCATTTGCTGTCCTTACTGTGCTCATAAAAAAACTGCTGCTCAGCTGCTTGGATAATATTCTGCTGTTGTTTTAATCTTTGCCCCATGTAGGTAGATAATTTCTATATTCTGTAGACTATTGTATTGCATTTGGTTCGGATGGAGTTCCCTGTGGTCCCAAAAGCACTTAGCCTATCGGTTCCATTGTGCCAGCCACCTTGATAAGAATTTACTCTTGGTGCCCTATGGCTGTCAAGTTACCGAGTCAGAGTCCTTGCGACCTGACTGTTTCCTTGTAGTGTTGCAATACAATATGTACAACTTAAATTTCATGTATTTGAAAATACTTGAATCTTAGTCCTGAACTTAAGACAAAGCCAATAGTGTTACACTGATCTCTCTCCAGGCAGTGAGAACAGAGATGACGTTGTTCCGCAAAAATAAAGACAACATTCAAATAATTAAAGCTTGTTTGTTTTTTTGAGTTGTAAACTCTAAAATTTGTAAATAACTTATACAATGGTCGGAGCATAGTTGTATTAAAGTGTGACCTCCATCAAACTCACATTAATTTTGTTGTAATCCTTAGAAGTTGGGCATTGCTTCTCTAGGGTCAACATATGTGCTCTTTTCTCGTCTTTGCCTGAAAAGCAAACTTTTATGAGAGCTGAAACAAAGTTTGCTTGTAATCAATGAACTTAGATTGAAACAAGCTTAATTCCAATGTCCATTTCATAATAATCAACCTAGGCATCTCTGGATAGTAAGTCACAAACTCAGGGTAGGATACATCCTGTGCTAACAATAGGCACTCACTTTGGAAGGAAATTGAATGCTTTTGGTAATGATAATAGAAATCTATAATATTTACAAAATATTTTAAATATAATTTTTGCCTTTAGACATTGAACACGTTCGCGACGTAGGGCTTTTTATTAGACGATTCTCAGGGGCGTAAATTTTTATGAAAAATGGAAATTAATTTTTCAGTTTTTTTAGTAACCAAAGTGTCCCTGAACTAGAGCATTATTATTTTAATAATTTCGGGGAATGGCAAGCATTTGTGAATGATAGAAGGATATTTTTTTAAACAATACCCCTAGTAGGTATGCAACCCCTTCGATCAATTTTGGCAACATTTGTGAGAATAATTTTTCTTTTATTTTGTTTTCAACACTAGTGATGCGTAGATTTGGTAGACAGATATTTCTGGATGCTCTCTAATAATCTTTCTATAAGTTATTCAAAGCAAAACAGTAAATTAAAACTTTTTAGGACATATTTATCAATATTTATCAGTATGTTTCTCATGCTTGAGGTTCCAAGTCTGTTGCTTAAGCCATCAACCTTGATCTTAGTTTCTTTTTTGGAACTGTGCTATTACTTTGAGCCTAAAAAAGAACTTTTTGATGATTAAGGTGTGAAATGTTTGTTGATACATAAAGTCTGGGTTACTTGGCCAAAACAGTTAGAAAATCCATTGACTTCAAAGTGTTAAAGAAACTTTTGGTTGATCTCCTTTATGCTTATGTGATAGCATATCATTAGGAATTAAATTGATGGATACCATTCTATACAGTTTTTTTAGCTTCTCACTTTTAGATTCATCTTGGCATTCATTAATGACTATGTCATTCTGTTCACAGCTCTTCGGGAACGTGTTATGGGCAATGCAGGTCACAATGCAGGGGAGAGAATGATGAAGGGAACACCTGTCAAGAGGGCGAAGTGGCATTTGGGTAAAGACTTGAGAATTATTTGCTGCTGACTATGTAAATTCTTAGTGCTGGTATACCTATTGGTGTCGCTTTATGGTGGAAAAGTATGTTTTCATGCTGTGCTTTTTTTCAGGCATCAGGTCTCAGAGTAAACCTCACGACATCATGAATGAAGTCTATCGAGCCATGAAGGCTTTGAACTTTGTAAGTAATACCATTTATTATCACTTACATATATTTATGTAATTTAATTCAAATTGTCTGCAATAAAAGGCCATTCTTATTTTTTGTTGGCTAAATTTTGTCACTTCTGTCAATGCTAGAGATGTAGTCTTTGGTTAAAGTAATATCTGGTTTGTCAATCTGAAACTTATGTGATTCAAATTATTCAAGTAATCTACCCTTGCCTGGAGTCTCATGCAGCTCCCAACCTAGTCCATCCATCTGTCTATTCTGTCTGTTATCTAGCTGTCAACTGGAATGAAAGCATAAGTATGTACTGCTGTTGAACAGGTGTCACATCAATTAGGGAGTGACATACTGCATTAGAAAAGATTAGCAATCATTAGAACATCAAAGCAATTGTCCAAAATTTTACACTTGAATACTAAAATGAATTGATATTCATCACAGGTTGATTATATTTTATGAAAATTAACTCTGCAAATACTAATATAGGCACTGAATCCCTGAGTATGAGGTTGCTTTAGACAAGAGACCAATGAACTTGAAATATTTGAAAATGTAGATGTACCTTGAGGACCATGGCCTGCCCCAAAAGCAAGTACATATAGTTTCTATCGAGTAATGAGTAACTATCAATCACCAAAGTTGAGTATCGCTGGGCTCAGCTCTAATGGGGATGGGTAATCATTCAATTTGTTCTGATAGCTATTGCCTACGTTTGCTCGTGGCAGGCAGTAAGTGCGAAATAATTACCTTAGCCATCAAAGCATATTAAATTGAAATCTACTAGTACTACACATTTACTTCAGAGGAAAGCAAATGAAAATGTTATATGGCCAACATGTAAATATGATAGCTTAAGTTTTTATTTGAACCAGTAGCACTACATATATATTCTAAGTGTATAATATTATAAAATATTCAATTAATATCATGATAACATCCGTACAATACAAACTTGTGATACAATATTTGACATAGCCACTCACATAGTATCTGTCTGGCTCATCAATCTGAAATTTTGGTGCTTTGTGTGTTTCCTATGGTAAGCGTCCCTCTTGGTACGCATAATGGGAGTATGAGTTGAAAGTAAGGAGGGGTCCTTGAAATGTCTAAATACAGTAGGAGATCGATAAACTGGAATACGCGGGATCAGATGCGTTCCGAAATTACAATATTTCCGGTGTATAGATCGCTTTCCTTTAAGTAGGCAACACCACAACATGGTAGGTAATTTGACGGAAACAGCAATGGTGGCTCCTCAATGATCGCTATCATTGAGGTGGCAAGAAGTGAGAAAAACAAACATGTTGTCATAAAATTTGTGACGAAAAACATTTTACAAAGTTTCTCATTCGTAAATGATGAATCGTGAAAGCAATCAAGATGAGGTCCCCTGTAAATGGGAAAAATGGCACTTAATAATATTTCTCATTATTTTCTGACACGCTCATAAAGCGTATTTTTTCGACTCAACGCCGAATTTCGACTGCAATGCCGGCGAAAGTGTCGTCCGAAGAAGATGGACCAATGCGGAGTAAAACCCGGAACACCTGTATCTTCACATCCATCAACTCACGGAATCCTACACAAGGCGGTAAATTGTCTTCAGATTCCGAAAGTGAAATTGGAAATAATTTTTCTTTAGCAGAGGCTCCCGCACGATGTAGATGGTTTAGCAGATTGAGCTCTAGAAGCATCTTACTCTTCCTCCTCAGAGTAATCTTCGTAAAAATTGTCTAATAATTCATCCACGCTCTCATTTTCCTCTAGAATTTCTTAAACACCTTCCATTGGAATTCTCTTCTTGAAAAAATTTATATCCTTCATGTATATTTGCACGTAGAATCGGTGAATTTCTCACAAGGGAGGGTGGAGAATAAGCCAACGATAATCCAAGCACAAAATAAAGCCTAAGCTACAAGGATGCCGCAAGACTGTCCAAAATAAAGCACTAGTCAATGTAATAATAATAAAAAAAGCCGAGAGAAATGTCCAAGATGACGTACAGGACTATAAACAAACAAAATACTGTTGAGGTTGGCTCAGGTAATCCAAAGAACACCCTGCCACCAATCAAAAGCAGAAGTTAGTAAACAGTCAAGAGATGAATGGCCAAAACAAAGAAGTTAATACCGGAAGAGAAGTCCAGAGAGATTATCAATAAATGCACAGTGAAATTATTTTCAAAGACAAAGTCCAAGCAGTATGCAATATGGGTCAAAATATGAGCGAGAAGAAATGCAGAAAATTAATCTCAAATGGCTAGTGCAATAGAAGAGAAGAATTGAGTGGAAAGACGCATGTAGAAAAAGGTAGCGGTAAGGAAATCCGTAGATGCAATAAATCTAGCTGCTGTGGGTAATACGTTACTCCAGAAGCACTATCGCGAAGCTAAGGGATAACCATGGACCCTCCTTGACTTACAACGAGAAAGGGAAACTCCCAAGGCCAACGTGCCTGGGAGTGGGAGAGGGAAATCCTCATGCTCCCAAAACCTTGTCAGCAGGAAAAAGAAACGGACAAAAGAAAGTCCCAGAAATACGAGCGAGTGACCTGGAGACCTTGTGATGGTCAGCATAACTTCTAAGAATGATGAAGAACCCACAAGAGTTTGTCAGAGCAATCGGCGACATAACAAGCCTATCAAAACACAATGCAGCAAAGCGAAAACTCGCCAAATGCCCCTTCCCTTCCGAATGAAAGAACACTAACATCCGATGATGGTTTAATCTTCACCAAGTTTTTACCCCCGAGCATCACTTGCATACTTTAGCCAATTGATCACGGTGTCATTGTGTCAATGAAAAGGAATTAGCAAGCTTGTCTTCTCAGGATGCTCGCCAATGAAGATGACAATTTATTGAAATTTAGGAAGAAAATGACAATATAAGAGGCAATACATGGTGTGTCACAGGCCTGTTCCTCAGTGAAACCTGTTGCACTAGTTCGTTCTTGGAGGAAACTTTTGCTTGACCTTTAAGGTGATTTCAAGGGATTTTCAGAAACTGTAGTCAATGACTCCCGAGTTGGGGGATTTGGTGAAAACCATGAAAGATTCAAAAATGTTGTTGCTGAGAACTTAAAAGAATGGCTAAAGAGAGATGAAAGTGACCCGGGCTTCCAGCATGTGACTGATAGCAATATTGTTTACGCCACGATCGGGCAAGGGGGATAGGAAGAGAGCAGGAAGAGCTGAAGTAGGGATAAAGACAAGGGGAGCAGCAAACGCACGAGTCACAGCCAGACGCTCAACTTCGTAGATGGTTTGTTACATTATATGAAGCAGTGGGAATGCGACTACAATGGCATTATCGCTGCTAAAAAGATACACGGTCGAGTGAAGAAAACTCTCAATGAGTCTATGAAACAATCTAAAATAACGGACTATGTGCGCAAATGATAGTACATACATTGTTTTTTTACCTATATTATGAAAATTATAGGAAATAAAAGTGAAAGTTTGGATTATCCATGTTTTCTGATTATCCGTGCATACTAGTTCACTTTATTTCATTGGCTGGCACTCGTGAGATAGACAGGAAGCCAAACAGGCTCTGAGGCGGCACTTTAACCACTTATATAACCGTATTTTCGGTGGCGCAACTTAAAAAATAGAAAAATTTGCTAAATTCTGGAAAACCTTCCGTTATATAGTTCTTCCGTTATTTAGAATTCCGGATTATCGATCTTCTACTGAATGTTGACTGCTAACAAATGAATCTTAATGGCATTTTGTTAACTCTTTACAACTACTCATGAGTTGACACAATTGACTAAAGTTCATTCAAGATAATAGTGCAGTTGATAGAAATGCAGGCAATCAGTAAACACATCCAAAGCTTTATGGGGAAGGGAATCACATGACCGAATAATCCATGATGTTGACCTGTGTTTAAATCAGGGAATCCTGAAAAATTGTTTCCTTTTTATTGCTTTCTTCGGCTAATCATTATACTTCAACTGTGCTATTATCTTGGATGGACTCTAAATATGTATGTATGATTATAGTCATACCTGGACAAGGTTTTGGGACAGTATCTTCCTCTGAATTTGGAGGCCCATGGCAGAATGCATAGCACTCAAACTTAACCTTTTTTGATATCAATGACTGCAAATGAGTTTTGTGTGTGAGTCACCATCTACCAGTGCATTTTTTTCTGTATTGTAATTTGTCTTGTTAGATAACATTGAGGGTAATTCTACCATGAAAGTCGCTAATGAAAGTGCAAATGTGTACGTACAAAAAGCTAATGGTCATTGCACGTTTTAATGGCCTAGCTTTTTAAATTTATGTTGAAGAAGAGTGGCAAATAAAATTCTTCATTCCCACAATTGAGTAATTTTTTGGATAGTGGTATTTGCAGTTTTATTAGTCCTTGATCTTTTTTGGTGTTAAGCCAAAAACAGATTCTTTATTAACATTTTCAACTCTCCATTAGAGATGGGAAAATGATCGTAATTTTCATCTGAGGTAAATTACCACGGTAAATTACGGCAATTTTCGAAAATTACCGTAATTTTCCAGTATTTTTTAGTTTTAAGCATTTAAAAGCAAATGTATGATTAAATAAGAAAGCCAATAGCAATAGGAAGGGAATAGCGATGTTTAAACCATACCTAATACAACATTAATCTATTGTAAATTTTTTAAATTGTAAAAAGAACAACGGCAGCAACATGCAATATGGCTTTCTTTTGTCAAAGTGTGACAAATTTTCAAGGAGAATATTCTAATGCATTACTCTATTATATTATAATTTAAGTAAAATATTCCAAAAATGAGTTTTTCATGCCTCAATTTATTATTAAGGCAGTTTTACACGGTACATTTTTTTGTACAATCTATCGTGCGAACGCATGTATCAGGAAATTGTACCGTGTAAAGCGGCAAATTGTGCGAACGCTTGTGCGAATGTATGAATGTCTGAACGGAAAATAGAACCTGTTCTAATTCCATTCAGACAATCATACAATTTCGATCAGTTAGTATCGTTAATATTCAACAGATGGCGCAGATGTGGCGAAAACTGTGGTGCCTGTGTTACGATTGAAAATAAAGCTGTTTATAAAAAGGATTAACACTTTCCCGTCGAATATTATGAGTAAATATTATCCTGTGTATATAATCTTTAATGAGTAAACTCTTCTCGGGCTCTCCACCGGTTTTAAGTATTCATAATTGTTGACGTTTCGAGAGACGACTCGTCACTCATTCTCAAGGTAAGAATTAATTACGTCGACAATTATGAATAGTTTGAAGCAGTTTAGAACCCGAGAAGAGTTAACTCAAAGTTGCTCAAATGTTTACATCGTCATTTCATCGTGTTATTTATGGTTTTCTGGTTTTTCAGTGTAATCGTGATCTTTGGGTTTGTGTCCTTTTCCCCCAGAATTATGACTGGTCCTCAAGTAGAGTTCCTGATATCCCGCGTGATATAATGATAATCATTTTATTTCTGTTGGTTAGCAAGTAACATAGAAATCGTAAAAAAGACATTAAAACACTGGTACAAATACAAGGGAGGGAAATTAGGAGGGACTAAAAAAAAGGGTCCCGTGTTCCGCTATACCACTTGATAATAACACTTGGTCACACACACACGTAATAAACCCATGAAATTTGTCTAACAAGAGTGGAGATCCGGCGAGAAACGTCAATGACTTGTCGCCCTAAAATCCAGATGAGAAAAAACGAAAAGATGCAAAGGTCGAATATGAAGCCAGAGAGAAGAGTCCACGAGAGCTTTTTCTGAACCGGGAGAATTATCAGTAGGCAGATGGTCGAGTCGAGGTTCCGAATTTCAGGTGATCAGCTTTTCAAGGTGTCATATACGTGAGTGAAACATATATTCCCGAGTGAAACATATACATGATAAACAAAAGACTCCCGAATTCCGATCGATTTCTACCGCTAAATTGCACGGAAAATTGTGCGTTTGCACTCATCATGTAAAACGACATTTACTCTGATTCAGTCGTTCATACAATATTTTCTTGCACACTTGACTGTACATGAGTTCGAACGATAGATTGTACAAACAAATGCACCGTGTAAAACGGCCTTTAAACATGTACGAAATGTGAACTTGGCTTAAAAGAAGATGTTGGGAATTTATCTGTATGAAAAATTATCTCAAAAATAGGTGAATTATGTAGAGAATTACGGTAATTTTCAAGGAGCGTGGTAAATTATGAAAAATACCGAGGTAATTTGCGAAAATTACGGAGGTAATTTTCAGAGTGGCCCATCTCTACTCTCCATTTTTTTAGCCATTACTTTCTCTGTGACTAAAACAGTTTCCTTGCAGCCCCTTCACATATAGTCTCACAATTGAACATTGAAAAACTAGATTTTTTATCATCCACCTTGTATGTGTTAAACCATTTTCTTACGTGTAATGGCATAACTTAATGTTGGATAATTCTTTGATACATTGTTGGAATCATTTTCAGGAATGGAAAGTGATAAATCCATATCATGTTCGAGTTCGCCATGAAAATCCTTTGACTGGGAAGTATGTGAAGATGTCACTTCAACTTTACCAAGTGGACTACAAAAGCTATCTTCTGGACTTCAAAAGCCTCAGTAGTGAAGAAGCTGATGGCCCTAATGTTTCTTCTGGTAACTTTTAAGAGATTGTTTGTATTGATAATATTGGTAATAGATTGATTTTAAGTGTTTGGTACCTAGCATATGGGTACCTAGTAGGGAGCCTTTGCAAGAATTAGCTAAGAATTTGAAGACATGCATTGTTAAATAATTGGTAATCACTCATCATATGTTGTGGTCGCAAATGATGCTGGAAAGAAACATTTTCCTCTATATGTTGGACTATAGTTAGTGAAGAGCCCAAGGGTTTTTCCACCTACTACTAATTATTGAACTTTGGTCTAACTATTTGGTCAAAAATAACCATGTCTGATTGCTTCAGTCCTCTTCCTAATTTATTGACTAACGTCAAAAAGATTTCTTAGTAGATTCCAGTCACTTGATAATGGCTTGCCATGGTGGTCTGGTGTTAATTTAAGTATGAAGTGGATAGATGCAAATGGGTTAACCCGCCATTTGTTCGCGCAATGAGATTTTCTCTCAAACCAAATTTCAACTTGTGATCACTTAGTAATCATGAGTTAGAAAAAGTTTCCTTTCCTTCTAGCTGACTTTATCTCTTCCTATTGACCGATCGTCTCAAAAAGTATAAATGAAGCGTCCACAGCTGTGTAATGATATGTCTGATACTATCGGCTACAAAGTGTGAGACACTCTCTCATCGCACGACCACTGACGTTAATGTTTTTGTATCACTCAGTTGCGTTACACTCTCGCAGCATGTGGGAAAAGTTGATTCATTTCGTGGAGAGCAGATATTTTAATGCAAATTTATGAGTCATAATAAATAAATATTTCTTTATGAGAATGGTAATTTCTTCATTCATACCCAATGATATCGTCCAGTAAAATTAGCAATGATTACATAATTGTATCAGTAATTGTGTATCTGTGGAAATCAGTGTTTCAAATTAACATTTAGAGAAATAAATTAAATCTAAATATAGTGTAATATATTGCCAATAAACGCTCTATGATAAATAATCAATGATACATATGAGTGGGAGAAAAAGTCTCACACGCGACCACTCGTGTGATAGGTAGCTTACCGACCACTCCCAGGTTAAAATAACTTTTAAAAAAACAATTCAACCACACTTGTGTCAGCACTTTTTTCTGTCTATTCAGGCCACAGTTCCTACGTGGCCCCAGGTAAGGCAATGGTGGAGGATGGCAGGCAAGGAACTCTCGCCATGAAATGTGAGAGGGGAGAAGATGAGATCATACATTGCTTTAACCCTTCAACAATGAGTGACGTAGTCACTAAGTTGGGCATGAACTTCACATGCTGTCGAGTGACGTAGTGATTACGCTGCGATGATTCCATTTAAATCAGTGGAAAACCAGCGATTCCATTTAAATCTCCTCCGAGCTTGAAGGGTTAAGCCATGGGTGGTCAGCTTGCCATTGGGAAATGCGAAGGGCCTATGTAATCTCTCTCTAATAATACTGATAAGGTTGTTGTTGTTGGGGGAGGGTTGGGGAAAGCAATGAAATGGGGTGAGATTTTGGGTGCGTCTTTGCTCTTTCCTAATGGTATGGGGTCTGCCCCTCTGCTGCTCACTCAATTGATTGTTTGTGATGCTAGGGATGTTGGTGTCACACGGTCCACTGCATCTTTTGATGAGGGTGCTGGGGTCTCCCATTGGGGGAATTAAATATTTTGATTTCATGAATATCTCCAATGGTAGTAGTTTTATTTTCACTCTGAATAAAGTGGCATACATTTTTAATGAAAACAAAAAAACTACTTGCCATTAGTATGTATTTCATTGGACAAGTGAGTATGTATGCAGTGGGAGTACCGTATTTGCACGAATCTAAGACAAAGACAATTCTATCCGCCTTTTTTGGGAATCCACGATGGGAAAAAAATCATGGATTGTGTTTCTGATTGTGAGACGAACCCACTCTTCTTCAGGAGTCCAGAGGGGAAAGAAACATAGTCTGAGATTTGTGCAAATACGTTACTTTTAAAAGATTATACAGTGTGTCCTCGTTTAACGTTGTCCCGTTCAATGTTGTTTCGCGATAACGTTGTCCAACAATTAAAACCCTTAATCATTCAACGTCGTCAGTGCTTCACAATAACGTTCAAATTTTGCGCAACCAAAAAAGATGAATAACGAATAGGACTTTAAGGCATCTGATGCGTAATTTCCATTCGGCGAAAAGTTTGGCGTTAACTCCCCATAACGTGTGTAAAAGGTTCACCTGAGCGAATAATTATTGCGTTATTTGTTTCATAACTGTTATATTTTCTTATTATTTACTACGCTGTTATTGGGGGGCAATGCATCGGGTGATTTAAAACTCAAACCAATGTTAGTGTACCATCTTGAATGGCATGGTATTAATGATACCATGTCTGAATGGTAGAGCCAGGGACCGATATCTACAGGAATAAATACCTGAAAATCCCATGCCGCCATAAGGTAGAATTGGTGATAGAAAAAGTTGATTCACTGCTGTTTGAGGTGAATCGAAAACGTATTTTTCGTGTTGAATTAGTGTGTAAGAGGAAGTTTTCTAAACCCTCCATGATGCAGTAAATCGTCGAGGATGATACTGTTCATAAAAACTGATACGAAATAATTAAATTATGAAATGAAATAATTAATAAAAATTTTGTAGAAATCACCGAGCTTCCCTACTTCACTCACTATTTTAATTGATTTCCTGTCTTCGCGATCACAGCGAGCGAAATGTTTGCCCTTCACTGCATTCGCATGCGCACGCTCCCGCAGTGAAGAGCAAAAATTTCTATTTACTCGGAGGGAAACCGATGCTAACAGCTCTAAATAGCACAAATATAGGAGGGAAACCTGGTGCTTATTGTTTAAAAAATGCCTTTTCAGTTTGTTTCATCTAAGATATGAAACTCTCTGACTAGTGGTGCCATCTGTTCGACTGCCCACATACTTAAAATATGCTGTAAATCAGCGTAGGGTGACACGAAGTAGTCCATAAAAATGCTTAACTTTTTTAGGAAATTGGCAATTTTTGTGCATTAATCCATTGATAATGCCTTTCAACCAGGTCCACTGTATTTTTAAATATCAACAGTAAGTTCATGTCACCTGTAGTTTTCGTGCCGCCAGGATAGAGAATAATTCCAAAATTTCTTTTGTGAGTGAAAACATCAAAGTTTCACCATTAAAACGTTTTTGAAAATTAGTTTGAATGCTTCATTCAATAATGCCATATATCCAATCTTTTATCGCTGTGTTGTGCAGAAATCGTTATTGTTATGAAATGAAGAATTGTTAAGTTTGGAACAGATTTTAATTTTTTACATTGTTTCTTATGGAAAATACTGCATCGTTTAATGTTGTTTCCCTTAACCTCGAGTTTTTCTGGAATGAGTTAACGTTAAACGAGGACACACTGGGTCATTCCACGCCACTTCAGACAGGAGTTGACCCTTGACCTCTCAGATTTTGATGAAAATTGGTGAAATTGTTTGCCTCACCAAAAAAAAATACAATTTAAAGCGTTTTGCGAAAATCGAAAAAACAGATGAATAACGGACATTTTACAAAATGGCTGTTTTCGATATCACGAAATATTCGTTATCATATATCACGGGGAAGAAACTAGGTTAAAAAGCACTTGATGGCTCATTTCCAATTAAAATTCTTTGAAAAATCTCAAACTGGCGTAAAAATAGCGATAAAATGATAATTTGTTTAATAATTCAATATTAAACAATTAAAAGTTTAAACTTTTGAAGTTCTTCACACTTAATTTTTCTCATTTTTTCAACTATGGTACCTTGTAATATTATGAATGTTATATAAAAATTTTGAGAGGGTGTTTTTCCATTTAAGAGAGAAAAACATTTTTTTAATTTTCCCCTGCAACGACCATTTGATGTAAACTTACGAAGATAACTCCACATATGCCTAGTTTTTATCACTTATCTATCAAATTCATACTTCCCCGAGACAGAACAATGGCAGATGAACTTAGATTAAAAAAATATATGGCTAAAATTTGACACAAAAAATTTCTTAAGGTTTCTTATTTAACAAAAAATGAAACAATGTTGTCCAGTGAAAAACGATCTCGTAACCGATGACTTCAGTTCATACGGACTTCTCAGTTATTATTTCCTGGAACTTCTTAAGCGGGCATTCATTAGTTCAATGTTATTACATACTTAATATACACATTGTATGAAACGGGTTTAAAATATGTGAATACAAATTAAAAACAAAAATTGTAAACACTTTGTGGCGTGGGGCACCGGCTGTACGGGCGATTGCTTCCCACAACTATTCCTCTACCCTTTAGTCTTGAGTTTTGCTGACCTCTCTTTGGTCATGGTCCTTGCCATTATAACTGTGTTTTGATATATGGTGAAGTGTTATTACGAATTGTGTTGTATTTTGTGGCGTGAAATGGGTCGCAATGGAGGCTCACTAGGAAAAGTTTTAAAAACACCGTGTTCACGCTCCGTCGTTATAAAAATGAAGAGGGAGTTTTCACGCCGGGGCTTGCACTTACTACGACTGAGAAATGGTTTTAAAGTGAGTGTTTTGTGTCAAGAAAACGAAACAGAGAACCTATTAAGATATCCGGCTCAGCTAACTAAATGCTCCGACCCTTTCACGATTCAGAAAGCATCCGTCTGAAAACAGCTGAAAACTATTTCTTTCGAACTTCACGAGAAGTGTAAAATTATAAGTGTTCCTGGGATAAAACAGGGTAAAAAACTGTGCATAGCTTATAGGAAGGCCGTCTATAATGAAGTAAGTACGAATGAGACTATACCGAAAGAGCATGACCCTGATAATGTAAACAAGAAAACATCCACTTCCTCCGTGCATCACAACGAGACATTAGATAACTTAGGCCTTCAGGAGTGCACCATCAATATGGTGGGATAGTATCCGAGGATAGATCATCTGATCACGAGTGTAGTACAAAAGTGTAAAAGAAGGATCCCAGCGTATTTTGAAACAAAAGAGATTAGTTTTAGGAAACCTGAAGTAGTCATTCACCCTGTTCAAAGAGAGATTTCCAAAAGAAGATTTTCCAAGTTTGCTCATTTAGACCTACAGAGTGTCCTTGCTGGAGCTTCAGGTATGCACAGTTTGCATGTGCCTTATTCATCAAAACACAAAACTCATGTTCGAAGGTGCTAAGCTCGGCCAACTCAAGGGTGAAAATGGAGAAACAGTTTTTAACGCTTACAGAGATTGTCTACTGATGGCTGTATGTGAGATTCCTGGGAAGATACGTTACTTTGGTAGTTGCAGCAAATGCCCGCAAATGTCAGAGAGTGTGCTTGATTCAAATTTCATGAAAAACTTATCTTACCAGCAATGGGTGAAAGTAGTCTCATAAACAATGAAAACGGTTAGGAAGACCTCAGATGAATTTAATGACTTTTTCGTGGAGAAAATCACGAATTTTGTGAGGCATGATCATGTGGCGAAACAGCAGGCTGAATGTTTTCAATACACAGAGAAAACTTAGCAGTGGGGGAAGCGATAGTTGTTGCTGACTTCTCAAAAAATTATTCCATTGTAATTCAGGAGAGCGTGCAAGGGGTGCATTGGAACAATAGGCAATCTAGATTACACCCTTTTGACTGCTACTATCGCCTAGTTGAAGGAAAGGAAGTAAGCCCTCTGAAGCTTGTTGCCATATCTGAATGAACTGCTCATGTTACTGCGACTGTGAATTGTTTCCAGCATTCACTAGTTCAATTTCTGAGAGTCACTGTAGCAAATTTGAAAAAAGTTATATATTTTTCTGATGGATCCACAGCGCAATATAAAAATATATATAATCTCCTTAACCTAATCCATCACGAAAAGGATTTTAAAGTTGCAGCGGAGTGGCATTTCTTTGCCACCTCCCATGGGAAAGGCCCAAGTGACGAGTGATGGGACGGGACGAGTTTCGCATACGTGCCTAATGTGGTAGTGGATGATAATAAAAAACATATAACAAGAAGGTATCGACAAGCTCCTGCTGTCAAGGGAATCCGTTCGTACCACGCAGCAATACCACCGGGTGTAGGATTCCTCATTTCAAAGACACAATCATCAGGTTCCGATGAGCATTTGATGCGAATGAGGGGAACAACTAATACCCATCCCCGTAGAAAGTATGTCGAGGAACCAGTTAGAGTTCAGACGAAGAAGAGTTGTATTAATAATGCCATATAGTCACGTGGGATAAACTTTCTTCTATTGGCTGAATGTATTCCCTAATATTTCAGGCTACTTGTATGAGCCACGGGCAGAAATTAG
Organism: Pyrrhosoma nymphula; assembly: GCA_963573305.1. NCBI lineage: Eukaryota > Metazoa > Arthropoda > Insecta > Odonata > Coenagrionidae > Pyrrhosoma > Pyrrhosoma nymphula. The sequence goes on along the minus strand of OY754332.1, from coordinate 74,573,048 downwards.
AAGCGGTATCCAAAGCAAAGTAATGAATTTTTGCATTTAGGGTAAAATTAATTAGGAAAGATATAAATTACATGAAATCAGCAAAGCTTAGGATGTACGGCTTTTTATTCCTAATTTTTGACAGGTAATTATGACAATGTAGACAAACCTGTAAATTCAATTTGTTCATTCAAGTCTGTGTAACTTGAAGTCATCGGTTACGAGATCGTTTTTCACTGGACAACATTGTTTCATTTTTTGTTAAATAAGAAACCTTAAGAAATTTTTGGTGTCAAATTTTAGCCATATATTTTTTTAATCTAAGTTCATCTGCCATTGTTCTGTCTCGGGGAAGTATGAATTTGATAGATAAGTGATAAAAACTAGGCATATGTGGAGTTATCTTCGTAAGTTTACATCAAATGGTCGTTGCAGGGGAAAATTAAAAAAATGTTTTTCTCTCTTAAATGGAAAAACACCCTCTCAAAATTTTTATATAACATTCATAATATTACAAGGTACCATAGTTGAAAAAATGAGAAAAATTAAATGTGAAGAACTTCAAAAGTTTAAACTTTTAATTGTTTAATATTGAATTATTAAACAAATTATCATTTTATCGCTATTTTTACGCCAGTTTGAGATTTTTCAAAGAATTTTAATTGGAAATGAGCCATCAAGTGCTTTTTAACCTAGTTTCTTCCCCGTGATATATGATAACGAATATTTCGTGATATCGAAAACAGCCATTTTGTAAAATGTCCGTTATTCATCTGTTTTTTTCGATTTTCGCAAAACGCTTTAAATTGTATTTTTTTTTTGGTGAGGCAAACAATTTCACCAATTTTCATCAAAATCTGAGAGGTCAAGGGTCAACTCCTGTCTGAAGTGGCGTGGAATGACCCCACTGTATTAAGTCGGCTTGCCATCATTTGGTCTGGTAGTTTATCCTCATTCACCCCACCTTGGGGGGCAGATATGAATGAATTTGAGAAGTGATCATAAATTTTTCCTTGTTGTTTCAGAGGCTGTGTCGCATCCCTGTACTGGTCATCACACGATGGAATTCTTTGAAATGTGTGCAGCTTTAATCACACAACTAGCCCGCTAGTTGTGTTTTTTAGGTTCCAAAATAATGATGTTGAGATTTTGTGAAACATAATTTTATTCAAGCATTAAGAGATTTTGATGGTGAAGGGGGTCAGTTGAGAGGTGTTCTTTTGGCCAAAATAATTTACATAGATGTTTACCAAATCATATTTTAAACCACCTATGTATGATGAGTAATGTTAGTGGATTATTAAATTTTTTTGTATGAAAAGTGCATTATTAGGTAGAATCTATGTAACAATTAATTGAAGTTGCTTTTTCTGGTGTTGAGGAGTATTGAAACTGCTTTATTTAATATTATGTACCTTATGCATTGCTTCTAAGAATTGGCTATTGAGAAGCACACAGTTATTTCAATGAGAGAACTGTTATATGTGTTTCATCCAATTGCTGATTCTGTGAAATGTGTTGGAAAAAATACAAAATGATTGTAGGTTGATCTACATGATCATATATACTACTATTTTTTAAAAATAGTTACTGTGGTGACATTGCTTTTGTGAAAATATTTGAGAGTTGTGCTCTTGACAGAATTAAGGAAAGCTTTTCAATGAAGTTACCTTAAGGCATATACAACTGTAAAACTGTTATGGTCAGTCCAATGCCTTTCTTCCCTCATTTTGTGATGCACCGAGGAAAGTGCTTGCGTATATGTAGGGAGAAGATGGCATGGTAATGAATGACTCAAATCCCCACTCCCCTAAATCCAGATAGAACTTAGAAATGAATTTGCCCTATGAGTGAACTGCATTGCCTTGAGAATCTCGATCTGAGTCAAGCATGAATTATGGCAGTGGTGGAAAATCAAAAGCTTTGCTTAGTTTGTGCGTAGTGAAATTAAAATAAAAATGTTCTATGAATTGAGTGTTTAACTTTACCTACTATTTTTTAACTTTCTCTTGGATAAACACATGTGGTGCATTCTTCTCGGAAACTTTCTAGCTATAAATTGTTCTCAATCCTTTAATCATATAGGTATCCAGATTTTTAAAAAAATCTGTCTACCAACAACTTTTGGTAGAGCCTTATTGTTTATGCAGAACCACTGTGAGCTGTTTCTACAAAAACGTATTAGTTCAAAATATTCCCCATGTAAAAGAAATGTTTGTTTATAGTGGCAGCATTGGGCTATCACTGCCTTGATATATATTTGTTCAACTAATATGCCGAGTGCCATCAGTGCTTTAAATCCATGATCATTTCTCAAGGTCTTAGCTCAATAAATCATCATTTTGGTTTTGTTTGTTACTAAAAAATTGTTTAATTATATATTTGAAAATATTTTAATCCCGGTGATGCGGATGATTTAGCTTGTGTTTTGATTGTTGCTTGAAGAGATTTGGATGTCAAAGAACTTGATGATGTGAAATTAGTTTGAAAAGGTCTCAGGCATTCTCATGCCACTGCCCTGCCTTGAAGCTGAAAAGTGTTGTGGAAAGTAAAATGCTCGGCTAGCCTATTGTAAATGGAGTTGACTTTGTTGGCTGTGAACAATAAATGTACTTCATCCTAAGATTATGAGTTTTAATTCACCATCATGTGGTAGTAGTTCATCTATGGATTCTCCCTACAATTCTAATTATGTGTATCCTTTCTTGTATTTACTTCAGCTTTTTTTAGTGTGGAAAATTTCATGTATATCAGTATTTTCACAATTTGTATTAGATTGGGATACATAATGGGGACTGTCGAAGAACCTACCAATCAGCTGGTAGACTACTTGAATGATCAGTTTTTTCAAGAGCTTTACTGACTGTCGTAATGGTGATTTCCTCTGGCAGTGTAATTCATAAGTATGTACCTTGTCAGTCTCTTTGGGGACACCAACCTCTGCACCATCCACCCTAAGCACATCTCCATCATGCCCAAGGACATCCAACTCGCACACCGTATCCGAGGAGAACGTGCTTAGGAAGTCAAATGCTCTCTGGTTAGCAATAAACAATGCTAGTGTCATGTGCTGAGCCGATGCAGGAAAAGGCATCACATCCTTAGGATGTGAAAGGCTTTATGCACTGGTATGTTCCGAACTGGAATGAACAGAAGTTCTGAATGGAAGCTGTATATTTGGACCACCCTATTTGGGTCCCTGCAAAATCTTCACCTCATTTTTGCTCAATGAATGATGAAATTTCATCTTTGGGGCCAGTATTGAAGAAATAAGATAAAGTGTGACAAGTAAAATGCAAATATTGAGCATCAGACTTTTGATATGAATTCACAAGTCCAAAGATAATTTCATTGCTCAGTGAAACAGTAAGGTAAATTCGTTTTACAGCCATTACCATGAATATGCTAGTATGGATTACTAGTCTTTTCAAATTGCAATGTATCCAGATCTCATAAGTGAACTACCATGGATGTTGATTGAAAATGAGGAAGGCTTCAAGATGAGCAGCTTCCTGGGAGATGGTTTGTAAACTTTAATAGGAAAAGTGGCATCCATAGTTGTGAGGCGCGGAGAGGCTGCAAGTTTGGATGCTAAGACAGCTGAGGTGTTCAGAAGCTTCAGAGAAACCTTCAGTATGGGCAAGGGCCTAGCCACGTTGGAACACCGGTTCCCATCAGATCACCAAAGTTAAGGAACATTGGGCCCGGACTGGGGTTGGGTGGGTGGCCCTTCTCCATGCATCTACTGGGCGTGGATGGAGAGGAAATATTCCCTCCAAACCTTTACCAGGAGGCCGGAGGGAGATACACCCACACCGGGAAGGTTGGAGGGATGACACCCTCCATACCAGTACCAGGAAGGTTGGGGGTGGCCCCTCCTTCATACCTCTACCGTGGTGTTCTTGTCCTCTGTCTGCAAGTGGCAGGCAGGTTAAATGTGGGTAGGGACAATGGACCAAGAGGTCTAAGTGCTTGGAGGGCTCCAGAAGGCCCTTGCCCACCCTAACAATCAACCTTCATTACAGGAGAAGAAAACGCTATGTCCAGTCACAAGCCCATGAAAGACTATAGCACTCTACTTTTGTGTGCTAATACAAGCAGAGATTCCAAAGTCAAGCCCATACCTGCATATCATTCCAAGAATCCACGAGCCTACAATAAATGCAAGGAACAGAAGAGCCAGTTAAAATTGAGATGGAGGCCCAACAACAATACTTGAGCCACTCGTATCTAATTTTTTCAGAGGATCAATGAGGGCTTCGGTTCTACAGAGTAGCAATACCATACAGAAAAGAATTTGCCATCAATAGTATTGCTGGTTATGGACAATTGTCCTGCCTTAAACAGGACCTTCCTGATAAACAGTAGCCTCCTAGAAGGCTCCTAATTATTCCCCAGGCCTTGAAGATGACTTATTAGAGGAATTTCAGTTCATTATTGTCAATTTTCTTCCTCTTAACACCAATCCACTACTCCAGCCCATGGATCAGTAAGTATTTTTATACTTTAAAATCCTATTCACCAATTTAAAGTACCACCTACTTCAGTGATACTTTAAGGTGGCCGTCAGAACCAACCTTAACCTCTGAGGGCTTTGGAAAAATTGTTTCCATGACGTGAACTGCCTCTAGATCATTGATCAAGCCTGGGATGGGATAACCAAGAGAACCCTCAACTCTGCTCGGACAAAACTGGCCTGGGGCGGAATTCTGTACATGCGACCGACACCTATCGGTGTCGCTAACTCGCCCGACCGACACATGTCGGTCAAGAGCTATTCCGGTGGCACCTTCGACCGATACTCGTCGATAACTTGACCGACAATCGTCGGTCAGCCGGGGTGATCCCACCGACGACTTTGAAGCTCACGGTAGGCCGACCGACACGTATTTCGTCGATTCGCGATTCCTTAAGTGTATCATCTTTAGTGTGAGAAATTTCCTGCACCGAAAGTGCAATAGTTGGGTGCAAGGAGATTGTAATTAGTTGATAAATATTAACTTTCAATCACCTTAAATGAGTGTCGGCGTTTTAACACAACCTTCGTCCCATCATCACAAAAAGGAATAAATCTGCATCTAGATTTTATACATTCTGGAAATAAAATTGAACAAGGGCTATATCCTACATCTGAATACATTTTATTTACTTTTTCCTGCACAGATTTAGCAATTAACGGTGACCCACACTCAATCCTATCACTTCTAAGGTCATTTACCATAACTACGCTCAGACAAATATGACATCTTGGTATATAGAACTTCAGACATAAATTGATTTGATATTTATTGACACAATTACTATCCTCGAGCCAGTCCCTGGCATTAACGCGCTAACCAACACAACACACTATTAAACACAATGTTCGTCCCATCACGTCGAATACAAATACTTATGTAGCTCACTTTTAGAAGACCATTTACCGCTTGTCAAGGGCATTATTGTAGCATACATGAATACCTAACGTGAGATATATTTCTCCAGACACACACAGCGGCACTCAAATAGAGGAACAATCCATGGTATTGACATCAAGTCGAGTAAATGAAAACACAACTTTTGAGGTGGTAAAATTTACTGAATGAAGGATAGTGAGACAACATAAATTTTATAAGTAGACAACAAATAATCACCCTTTCACTTGGACGTAAACAACCAACCACACAATTTATGGTATTCTACAATAACACAATAATATCTGCCAATGACAAATCCTAATGCCTATTGCTAATTAGTCATTATCTTCCTAAAATATAGACGGATTAATTACTTTTTCAACAAAATCATATTGGACACAACAATGCAAAGAAATTAATAGATGAAACATGGGGTGGCAAAATTCACTGAATGAAGAATAATGATACACATCACTGTTTATCCATTCACTGGGACGTAGACACTCAATTAAAAGACAAGAACCATTCACCTAGTCACCGTGACTTCAATTCAAATAGATTCCACATCTTAATTTAGTCAAAGGTAGAGACAACGAACTGATTGCTGTTACGTCTTCTCCAACACTCACTACGTATTTGTTACACTTTTAATACTATTCATGTCATAACAAATTATTTAAAGAGATCAAATCAACAAATTTACGCATAAATATCACCACTTTGACACACAATCCATCGTAGCACATAAATAACGCTTGTAATCACTGGCATGCCATAATGTAACACTCACAGCCAAAACACACGCAAAACCTTCGTTTATATATTATCACAAAAAATGACGCTGTTGTTTCTTGCACATTGAAACCTAATGATGCTAACTTTATTTAAAACTTGAAATTAAATGCTCCAATGGGATAATCGCCACAGCTTAAAACCGAAAAAGACGTGCGATAGAAACTATCTTCTAAAATTACGTTGCACAGCATTCAAGACCACTATTCACATTTGAAGTCCAAGAATAGTATGTTTTAAATTATTTGTATTTAAAAAAATATATCACCCTGCGATACTTCTTCAAATATCATGAAAATTAAAAACTAAAACAACCTGTGCAAATAATCGTCGCTCGAACGTAAACAAACAGCAATTCGCCGGAAAGCGCCGTGTTCTTACGCCGTGTCCATAGTAATCATCCGCAACTTAGACAAAACAAAATAGTCCCTTTTAGGAGTTCGATTAAAATACTTTTATAGAGGATGTAATGCACATCGGTCGACTTAAATAGCATGCTCATCTTTTTGAGAACTTATAAATAAATAATAATCTCTGTTCTTTTGCAAAACTTCAATACGAAATATTTAGCCTCTCGCGCAGATGCCAGTTTCCGACCGACAACTGCATGACGTCAGCAAATCGTCGCTTGCATCGACAGGTGTCGGTATGTCTCTTGTAGAGAATTGCTCGGCTGTCGGTGCAAGCGACAACCGTCGGTCGCGACCGACACCGACAGTCGTCGGTCGACATGTACAGAATTCCGCCCCTGGTGACATTCGTGGGCATGACTGAGAGGTTTGCACATAAACAGGAGCCACCTGCTGCCGATGAAATTGCAATTGTGCTCTTGGCAGGGGTGAATTAAGGTCGTTTTTTGGGGAGGCTACTTTCCAGGGGTCCGTGGGATATGGAATACTTTATGACCGCCATTTTTCCTATTTAACCAGGAATGTCTGGGTGGTGACGCCCCCTTCCCCCCTGCACCCCCTTAATCCGCCACTGGTCCTTATGGAAGACCTATGGGACAGAAAGTGAATGAGAACGAAAATCAAGAGCTGTTAGAGGAACATAACCACAGGACGCATCACCGAATACCTGATGGATCAGCATCACAAGGAAAAGCAAGAGGTTATATGGAGGCCTCTTCGGAAGAGGAGGAGAAAAAGATGAAGGAATCATTCTCACTTCAAATGAGATTAGGGAGATGTGTAATATGTGAGAAAGTGCAAAAGGTTGCAGAAAAACACGTCTAAATATTTTGTAGCAGTGCGAGCAATGAATCAGTTTAACGACCAAGCAGTGTCCATTTCCGCAAAATTCTCACAAGGTGGCAAAATCAACTGTCATGGGTTAGGTTAGTCATTTTAGTCTCGCAAAAAAAATATCCCAGTGACCCAACAGATAGCAGTAATTCCGTTATAGTGAGCCTTCCAACACAATCACCCTCCTACTCTCTCGACTTCTTCCCACCAGCTAAATTCTTTTTGGAGGCAGAGTGAAGGTTAATTTTAATTTTTGCTTTATATTTTGGATTTATCATTTTCACCTGAAAATTTTTGGATAGTGGAATATCTGATTGAGAGTTTCCATTATTTCACATGGGGAAATTCGCTTTGATACACGAGTGGTTTGGATTACGAGCTCGTTCCCGGGAGGAATTACGCTCGCAATCAAAGGTTTTACTGAGGTATGGGGTCGTTACCCTTGGTGGGGAATTAGGAACTATATTACTTAATAATAAATAAAAGTCAAAAGTGTTGCCCTGAGACTGATTCACAGTAGACTGCGACCAGAGTGAGTCAGCTTCCAGAATGGGGAATAATATTTGTTGGTTGGCATTACAGCTGGATAACTCACTGTAGCAGTTGGCGGCAGTGGTGTAAATATAACAAGAAGACGCTAATGTCGATTCAATTTGTTCTTCGGGAATTCGGCGGTAACCAGGGTGATGAGGAAATATGAGTAGAAAAGTCTGCCGAATATAAGAATAAACAGCGTTTGGGAATGCTTGCAATTGCTTCTCCTGATTTATATTAAACTCTTCATGGAATGGGTAGATAAAAAATGTTGTCATCTATGTGAAATTTTTGACCTTAGGATCTCTTATGTTGCCATGGCAATTATTAGTCATAAGACTTCAGTCACTATTATTATGGTCTACGAGAAATAATTATAGTAACGGCAAATATTATGGTAAATATGGATCTGTTTCCGCATGTGCTGGAATTATTTGTGGGAATGAACGGTGAAGTAAGGAAGATGTTAACCGGTTTCAAATGGCTAATTACAGAAATGATCTAATTTGTTGTTCCCTATGTACTTCAGGTATTGATGCAATGGTAGTCATTCATAATTCCGTATTTTATGCTAATTCTGTCTCTGATATATCTATACCATCCATTGTTCTGGTTCGTTATTGTGAACTTCGGTTTCTTTTGGTGGGTTTTAGTTTTATTCCGGAATAAATGCCCTATTTCAGTGAATGAATCATCACATAATACTTTATTAATCGATAGATAATAGAAAAAGTTTATTAGTCATCAGAGGTCCTATATAGAAATGGAACTGTTAATGGTGATTCATCATTGATGAATAAAATTTTATCATGAGATTACTTCAGATTTTCTAATGCTCATTCTGTAGCCTATTTACAAATGACAATTTTAAATTATTTCGGCATTTTGTATCCAAGTACGTGTGCCCTGGGGATGATTGAGAGTGAATGAAGCGTGTTAATTATCCTGGAATTCCTCTCATCAGTTTTAATAACTACTTTTTGTGTGTTAATACCCTGCCATGTACCTATCTTACAGGTTCGGATTGTGGTTTCTGTGGCCGGAGGGCTATTATTCCTTTAATTAGTGCAGTGCTTCTTGTGTTCGAATCTTGTTACTCAGACGGTATGTGTAGTTTTTTCAAGAAAATGCTATGCTTGATAAAAAAAATATTTTTTAAATGGGATTAAATTCTATGCTTTTCAGAGCTGGTTAGTAATCATGTTGGATGCTTTAAGCTTGGAAGTTATGATATTATCCACCAAGTCAAAGACCCTCATTCTGCTGATACTGCCCGAAATTGTGTTACTGCGTGCCTAAAGCTGTATTTCAGGTTAGTATTAGTATCACCCAGTACCTTGGCACTTTTATGTGCTTGATAATAATATTGATAGTTTCATTGATCCATTGGTCAATGGTAATGCATGGCATACATATCTACGATTGATGCATTGGACAAAAATGTAATGGACACATTGTTTTCATTATAAAATATATGAGCAGTAAAACTAATATAAGTACAAAACATATGATAGATACAAATGTTATATGCATACATACTGGTTAATACACCACAGGAAAACGTCACAGTGTATCAGTCATAAAATCATTGACACTGTAGTAACACTTAACTAATGATAATGCTTAAAGTTCCTTTTTTTTAAATTGAAGTAGTTTTTTGTGGATTCAGGAAGCTTATTCAATTAATCAAAGCTGAGTGATGTGGTACACTTAAGGGTACCTTTTTATTTTTATTTTAAAGCTTTTATTTGAAGCTGATAGACTATTTGGATGAATGTTCTCCATTCCCCAGGTTGGATGATTATGTACTCTTTAGAGTTTCATATGAATATTGATGGAATATTTTTAACCAGTAAGGCAGAGTGGAAATCCCCGCCCCGCCCCTTCCGACACAGATACTTTTTTTGGGTTCGCTTCGTGAGAACGGTGGTAAATCATTCTGTGATGAGAAGAGGCTGACAGTTTCTTCCCCCTCATCCAGGGGTCCCATCCTGCTGCTCCGAGGCTTGCTTACTCAAAAAGTATTGTCAGCTAATTCCTCTGCGTGCTCTTCTCACACCTCCATAGGCTCCATGCCCTCTTGCTCAAGATGAAAAAACATCACTGCTAATTTTTGGACAAGACGAAATTCATGAGTACGCGACACATTCTGCGAGAATGATATGGGAGCCAACCGAGAAGATTGCTCCTTTGCCTTACATAAACAATGGATGTTGCTATTATCAATTTGCAATGTTCTTTGTTTACTTGCATCATAATGTTTACAGATGATTTGGAAGTAAGGCGAAAGCCGAAAGATGGCCTGCAAGTAGTGATATACCTATTTGGGGATATTGATTTCAAATTTCAATGGAAATCGACTTCCATGTATCAAGCTGCCTTCGCATCAAATAGAGGCATTATTCCATTCACTCATTCATTTTGTGATGAAAAATGGTTATTACAGGCAGTACTATGCTCGATTAAGCTCATCGTGATGAATGGTAAAATATCCTTTCCAGATTATCTGTAAATTGAGCTTAAATCAATTTCATGCCATTCAGATTCCAACCATATCTTCACCAAGCGAAAATGCTCTCATATTAATCAAATTTATTTTTCAAAGAGTATTGGGAATTATCTCTCTCTGTATTTATTTGAGGCATGATCCTATGGAGGAAAATTCTAATTTATAGTTTCCTTTTAAGGTATGCAGGTTTGCACAATGCGGTGAACTGCTTATGCGGTGCCAATAGTGGATCTCTTATGAAAGGTGACTGTTACTTGCCATGCTCCAAGAAGCCGACTCAGTCATGCGGTGGCCATGATTCTGTTGATGTATATGACACAGGATTAAGAGGTAACTATTGACAAAACAGAATTTTTTATTTAACTTTTTTCCCTTGTGGACAGCAGTCATGTAATAGAAAATCATTGCCCTGGAGGATGTCTTTATTTTGAAGCACTTCATTCTATAGGAAGTATTTGGCCTAAGACTTCACCTAGCACATCTTCAACTGGGCAAAGTAACAATACTCTAACCGAATTGGACAAAGGTTGTATCCTAAAAAGGGTTAAAATTCTTGCAGGGCATAATTAATTGTTCAATACAATCTTTTCTCTCCAGTAAATTTTTTATTTTCTTTTACTACTTTAATTACAAAATTGCTGTTTTTTCCTGAGGTGTGGGGAGATAAGATATGCATCATTAGCATCATAATTAATAGTGTTCAATATTTTAAGAAGGATGTTCCTGCATAGTACTACTTAGTATGTGGCTCAGGTTTATCCATCTATTATTTACATGCTGGATGCAAATACCCGGAAGGTCCTCATGCAAAAAAGTGAAAGAGAGATGCTATGTTTCTCCGGTTATGCCTCATCTCAAATATGCCCTTAGCCCAACCCAGCACAAAAAAATTTGATTCCCAAAATAAATAAAATGCAAAGAAAAGCTGCATATAGCCAGGGGGGGAGGGCTTTAGGGGCTTCAGCCCCCCCAAAATATTTTTCCCAGTACGGCGACTGCCTTTCGCCAAGGGGACCACTAATGTAATGGTAAAAGGTAATGCTTAAGGTGTAGAGTTCTCTGGGTTCCAACCTGAGAACTTTACGTCTTGGAGGCCACATGCTAGGCTGTAATTACTTTAAAACTCAGATCAGGTGAATTTCAATATGACACAATATTATTTTGACCCCAAACTATATCTTAAGAACTGATAAAAGTGACAGAATAAGTGAGATACACTGCTGAACTGATAGGTACAGTCCCGGACAAAATATTCTTAACACCTCGGGATGGAAATTTTTCTAAGTCCCGAGTTGACATCGATGTGACAATGCAGCCCTCTCCCCGTGACTCTCCCCGCGACTCTCCCCGCACCTCTCGCCTCTCAACGCGCGACTCTCCCTGGCCCCTCGCCTCGTGGAGGGAGGAAGGGTCCTCGTTCCGGTCCAAGTGTTTGTTGCTCTCCCGTTAAAGGGGGCGTGGTTCACGCCCCTTTTCACGGGAGAGCAACAAACACTTGGACCGGAACGAGGACCCTTCCCTCTTCCAGATGGCGAGGGGCCGGGGAGAGTCACGTGAGGGACGAAGGAAGAATTTGACCTGCTGAAGGATGTTTTTCGACGGAAGGGGTAGGGTTTCGGGCTGGGATTTGCTTACGGGAGAGTGACAAAGGGAGGAAGGTGTGTGAAGTTGTCGCCTAGGCCTCTACTTCTTTAAAGCTACTTGAAGGAAAGGGATGTATTTATCTTTTCAAGAATCCACCACGGCATGGTAGAGGCGGACTATATCCACTGCAAATAATGTGTTTACCGCATTTATATACGAACAGAACAGTTACATATTACGCACTACCGTTGTCCAAACATATCTCTGAAAATTTATTATGAATCTTTGCAGTATTTGCACTGCAAGAGCTTAATTAATTTTCAGGCATACACATTAACGTCACAAACTGTAGCAGATGTAAATGGAAAAATTCATCGGGGCGTATTCTACTATAGACTGCCTGATGCTGATATAAACTGAATAATTGGACTCGAAAGAGAGGTCATAAAATTTGCGTGATATTTTGAATTGAAATATGTAGGGGAAATTGCACCATATCTAGCTAAGCTAGCCATAGCTAACACCTCACTCATTCAAAGCAGCGGAAACAAAGAAGAGCCCAGTAACCACATCGTGTAAGATATTTGAACGTTTAACCGTCCGATCAAGCACGCATGCAGTCCAGCACGGATTTCGAAAAGCAATATGTTATAGTAAATCTAGACTTATTGCTGGTGGTGTGCTTTCATACAGAGATATTTGAAAACAGAAGATAAGAGACTAAGGATCTAGTAGCAATCCAAGCCTGATGTGAAAAATGGCAGTATGAACTTAATTTCAAGAAATGCGATTGTCTGTTAATAAGTTATCTCACGGTTTACCTCATAAATCGTTGACATTTCACGTTCTGCAGGGACTCATTTCGTGAAGACATGGAAATAGTTAAAGAAGGGTGACGAATTTATTTCATGGTAACGGTTGTAAGCTTGACTTTGTGGAAGATATCCATTACGGAAGAAATCAAATACCTTAGTTTATTCCACTTATAAGATTTAGTGTCACATCCTGGGTTTCAACACTTTGTGTCGTATTCAATCTGCAGATGACACTAAGTGTCGAAACCTGGGTCGTTACAATAAATATTATAAGTGGAATTAACTAAGGTGTTTTGATTTTTCCGTTATTTCATTGTTATCTTAGGCAAGAGAAAAAGTAGTTTCTGCGAGAATGGAGAATAACCACCTAAGTTTTTGGTAAAATGTTTTCAGAAACCCTTGTTGAATTAATAAAATAAAAGAAATGAGAAAAAATGAATTATTTTATGGCTCATTAAATCTTTTTGTCAATAGCGAAGCGTATAAGAAAGTTGACTTATAACTTAATGCAGTAGAAACTCGAGATTACGAAGTCAACGGGACTGGAAAAATCGGCACTTCCGAATATCAAATTTCGTATGAAAGAGTATCTTTCAAAAACATCGCGATGAAGATCTTTTTTTGTTTCCTTTAATTAAGATGTACTCTCGCAACGTACTTGCATGATTTACGAAGTTATAATTCATGAAAGTATATTTAAATGTGTATTCATGCCCACTGGGTACACACAGTTGAACACTAATTTTTAACTAATATTTCGTTGTTTGATTCTTCCGATTTTTGGGATTTCCACCGCATCGTTCCAGCTTTTCTTGGCAAAAATCCCAAAAATCAGAAGAATCAACCTCCATTCAAGCCCCGCAGAAATTTACATCATGACAACTAACTTGTTCTTTTTTCCAATGAATGATTAGGTAATGATGCATCTTTGCACAGTTTTCATGCAGTTTGGACTAAGCTTATGATGCTTCTTAGGGGATTTTCTATATTATTTTCTAACTGGAGAGCTTTCTAACTTTAGCGTGAGCGATTTATAATCATCAATAATATTGATTTATGCATACACTAAGGAAATGTGCCACTTGCGCAATCATTTGCACCGGATATTTAAGACAGTGAAAATAAGATTCTCTCACAGATGCTATGCGATGTATGCATGTTATGTATTTTGTACAAATACTGATATGCCCGTTGATCTAGCAAAATAACAAGTCACTATTCTCCCTTGGATTCATCTTATTTGTGCATGGTTATTACCGATACGTGCGGCTACTAACGATGCTATCACTGCAAGTCAATAATTTTCTTTTTCTACTCTACAATGTGAAAGCTTCATTTGTGGCTCTATTCAGATTAGGTCGCCTACTCTTCATTCATTAAATCTCAGGATTCATTTAAAGATTCTATATTGAACTAAAATTTGGGATATTTTTTGTTATTGTTTTCCCTCTGCTTTCGATCAAGCAAGGAGATTTTCGTCCGAGCATTGCAGCTCCAGGTCAGGCCACTCACCAGGCCGGAATCAGCTGTCTTCTCCTCCTTTCCCTGTCATTGCGGGGGTTACTCCATTCATCCTCTCACAAAAACAGCTACGCGACCCATGGTCTTGGAGTATCATGTGTCACTTGAGAGGTTGATCTACCTGGGAGTCAAGGCCAAGGGATGCGCGCGAGGAATAAACATCGAACGAATCATTGGCTTTATGCTGAATAGTCACATCTTATCTTCCTCCTCCAGGGTGGCGATCGTCAGGGAAAACTGGGAAAACCTGGAATTGTCAGGGAATTTTGAATTTCTGGAAAAGTCAGGGAAATGTCAGGGAATTTTCGTAACAGTCAGGGAGAAACTGGGGTAGGAAATTCTCATTATTTTTCTACCATTACGTTTATCGGCCAGTCTTTCCCACCCCTTTTATTTCACCAAAACATTTCACCAACTAAAACTAATGTCCGTCGCTGACGTGCATGGAATAAGCCCCATCAATTCGTGGCACATTCAGTTGTGAATCTTAGTTATTTAGTAGTGAATCAGACGTACAACGTATCTCTTTTGCATATCTTTATTGCGGTATTTACCTAGTAATGTCAAAATTCATGATCACAATGTATTACGCTAATCACAAGGAGTCCGAGGCTATGCTGTTCGGAAAATTTTTTTTTAACTTCACTTAGCTTGAGAGGTAGCTGGAGTGGCTAGAGCATACTAGCTTGTAGTAAATACATGCTTGCAGTTCTAAAAATACGAGACAGTGATTATTAAAATGGTAATACAAGTACGTGTAAACAAAATCTTACGCAAGATCATCTTCGATTCCCATATCCCCCTTCGTGAAACAGTAAGAAGAGCCCTCCTCCCCTCCCCTCCTTTCACGCTCGACGTAATTGTTGAATAGCCCCCTTAGCTCCCTCTCGAAGCAATTTAGTCAGGTCAAAAACCACCTCAAACATGATATTCCTGAATATGATGCTGCCGTTGCCACCTGTCTTCGCTCGCAGTGGCGCGCTTACGTTTTGTTTGTTTATCCAAATAGTTTTACATTGCAATTGATTTGCAATACTCTTGCAATCAAGGGGTTATAACCACGTTAATCAAATTGTTATTCGCTTCTGAAAGTCACTCGCGCTATCCGATTTTGATCCAGTCCAAGAACTTGGCTTTGGTTTGTATTTTTCGCGCACCCTAGTGATACATTTGCCAGAGTCTGACAGTAAATTGGCCATTGACTTTCCTTTCGATGCCTTTTCACTAATTCTCAGCTTCCCAGAACTACCAAGACACGACTATAATTTGAATGAGAGTTTAACTTAAGAAGATTTAATATATTTTTTTTTTCATTAGGATGTACATGTAGCTTTTAATGTATTGATAATGAGCTGAAATGGATGGTGACGATTTAGTTTTGTTGCTTTTGTTGGAAGACGAAGAAGAGGACAACCAAATGTTGCAGGTAGTTTTACAGAAAGAGCTGGAAATGATGCTTCACATAAAATGCAGAGTGAGGAGAGCAGAAATATCACCGAAAATTGGGACTGCCCGACCAGGCGTCTGCGTCTCGATTGCTCTCGAAGCAGTCGAGACGCAGACTTTGGGCGTCAGCAATCGAACGCGACGGCCAAGACATCTCAGGGAAATCAAGCCCATTTGATGTATATTGGATGAGTACGGCAGCGACTTCCGACTGCTGGACGCAGACGTGGCCGCAGGACGCCCCAGCGAAACCATGCATTTACTCTTGTAGTATTGAAAAATGAGTTATCGTTCAGGTAATTCACATTCAGTGTATAATGCATTCGGCGACGATGATTAATTATATGTTTAACTCTGACAAGGAGCATCTAAAAACGTTGCTGTGATCCGTCACTATGGGTATAAATGAGTCACTTTTTCACGTCGGGACCAAGACCCGAGGTTCGTAATTTCAAAACTTCGTTATTTCATAATATCGTGTACTGTTGCATACACTTAGATACCCTTTTGGTTGGGACCGAAGATTTTGCTTCGTAAAATTAAAATTTCGTAATTTCGAGTAATGTATTTTCGAGTTTCTATTGTACTACTATTTTTTAAACTGCCTAGGCATGCTTTTCGTCCATTTTGGGACGACCACTCCCTCCCCCCTGCCGTTGGGCGGAGATAATCTCGAATCTTCGCTTCAGTACCAGCCCCACTCTCGGAATTTGCCCAAGGTCATCTATTAATTTATGTTGTGGATAAATTAAAAGACTATTTGTTTCATGCTCAGAAAGTATAGCGTCAGAAGTGCATTCCTTAACTTCCGCTGAGTATTTACAAATGTCAAATGGAACTCCAATGCTATTCTTAACTGAATTTTTCAGTGCATCCTCTTTGAATGGACTTTGTTTATTATTACCCTAGATCTCCGTGTAAAATGTTATAATGCACAGTGCCCGAGGGGTCAGTGGGGAAATCTCAGGCAAGATAAAATGTCCCAGGTGTCATTTGGGACCCCACCCTGCTGGACGTGGGACTCTATTATCGGCTTGCGAGCAGGGATTACAGGGTGCCCACTTTCTGGAAAAACAGGGAAAACACAGGGAATTTTTTAGGGAGAAAATCACAGGGAAAACACAGGGAATTTTTTAGGGAGAAAATCACAGGGAAAACACAGGGAAAATCGGCAACCGATGCGCTAAGATTTGTTTCTGAGCTCCACGCGCAACATAAATTTTAAATTTCCAGAACTAAGGTAAGCTGCGAGCTCTCAGTTCAAAGAGAACAAAATTATGTTCTCAATTCTTGCAGAATAAAGAGCTTATCTACTCTCGCATTGTTGCCTCCTGCGAGGCGACCGCGGGTGTGTTTGTGTGTGTGCCTGTAGGGCTATTGTGCAGCTCACCTCATCTGTTCTGTGTGTTCCGTCTCCACCACGGCCACGTGGGTTCCGGTGCATGAAGGAAGCTGATTGGCTGTGCATTCCAAATCCACGTGGCCGTGGTCAAGACGGAACGGATAGAACACATGAGATGAGCTGCTTAATAGCCCTGCTGGTGGGGAGACGAGAGCAGCGAGCTAGCTGTATGTGGAAGGAGTGGAGGGTTACAGTAGCGTGTAGCGTCGGACTGCAGTTCCCCTATTATGTAACTTTTTCTCCAGGCGAGAGCTACGACTTTTGGTAGTATTCTTGCATTGTATCATATATTTTCGCTTTTTGCGATTATGTAACTTTTCTCGCCCCGCGCGAGCATCCTAGATTACGCGTACCTCTCTCACGGCCAGCTTAGAGGGTCGTAGAATGCGACTCATTCACCTTATGACAGTTTGTCGCTCCTCAACACCATATAATACCACTTTTCAAGCCTATGCTTCTTTCTTCTTTCACCTTAATGAATTTATATGTATTATAGTTATAACTAAACATGCTGAATAATCAATGATAAAGGTTTAGGACGAGGATTAAAAATGTGATTTTGGCCAATTTCATGCGAGTAGCAATGGGGCATTTTAGATGTAGGAAGGCTAACTTTAAAATATATCTTCATTGACATTATATAATAAATTCTACTTACAGAATCTAGGATTTCTCTTTCATTTCTTTGTTATAAATATTTTTTTATTGAGAACTACTGATTGGACGTCTAAGTTCTTTTAAGTGTATAATGACAAATGCAGAGAAAAATTGGTTATCTGTTACATTGAGGGGGTGTAGTGAGCAGGTGTCAATATGAGATATTAACTCTTGAATTGACAGATAAAGATAATTCATTGTTTCACTCACTGTATATTGTGGTAGAAAAAGATTAATGAGTCTCACTCATTATGCTTCGCACACCAGCCAGTATTGAGGCAACTACAAATCATTGTTGCTCTCTTAATATTTCTCAGACACGGGATTTATGCATGAAATTACATGAAGAAAAATAGGATTATCAGATAAACCAACGTGCAATGTCAATGCATAGGGTGCTTTATTTTGGTAGAAAATTCGCTAAGGTGCTTTTTAAGAAACTTAGAGCATAAACTTACTGTAAGCCATATTTTCGATTGCTATAATTAAAAATGGAGCTTAAAATTGTTTTTCTTTTTGGATATCTCAGCTTCGTTTTGAAATTTTGTGCAAAGTAATTAATATATTATGCTGTTTTTTTCAATTAGCGCACGATAAATTGAATGACCGCCCGAATAATCTATCTGGGACAAGTTTCTTTGGGGCAAGTTACAACATCAATTCGCAGTCATGAAATTAAATTTGTTACAAGTCAATGCATTTTGAAATTCATTAATTTTTTGTCATAAATTCTGCACAATAATATGCTTCATTTCATATCATATTCTAACAGCCATATAACTTCAGTTTAAAGTCAACAGCTGCCTGCTTCATCACATGATAACTGTCTATGTTCTCATTGGCTTGGGGAATATTTAGCGGACTGTTCCGAAACTTTTCATACTTATAGTTTTCATGCGAGAATCTCGTTTTCTCGTCCAAGAAATCCTTCTGACCCCCCAGTTACATAATCGCACGAGACGAGAAGGACTGGGGAGGACTATGTGGGCGGCAATTCTAACCTCGAGTTAAATAATAGCCCTGCAGCGCGCATTTAGGGAAACTCGATACGGGTGCGACATTTATCTTGCAGGCGATAGTACAGCAGCGAGCGCAGTATCTCAGACCTCGAGGGGACGGTGGTAGGAAAGGGAAAATCGCAAGCTATAATTAGTTATTTGATGATGAATAATCTAAACTGAAAGCGTTATCTACTTAATTTTCACGTAGCTGGATTTTTTGCGGTAGGGTCTGTTTTCAGTGTTACAATTTTTTATTCTATTCTATTGCATTGAAAAACTTAATTAACTGAAATGTGTTTCTTAGGGAACTGCGGTTACCAGTGCTGCGTTAGATGTTCGTTGTGCTGACATCCAGTTGTTGACGGCTACAAATGATTCAGCTCCTCCCGCAACTGAATTTTTGCTCCCTTCCAGCATGGCAGCGTCCTTGACCTCCGCATCCACCTCTCAAGCTGCATCCACCTCGGGCCTTGGTTTTTTACCCGACAGTGATGTTAAGGCGGCCGAGCTACTATGGGTTATACATGTGATCAGTACAAAAGAAAGCTTTAGAGCTCAATAAGGGGTATGCAATGTATTTGCCAAAATGTTTAAGGACAGCCGCATCGCCCAAAGTATGCAACTCAGCCATACAAAGATGGCGTATCTGGAGTCATTTGGCGTCGCTCTATATTTTCACCACAAGCTTGGAGATGACGTGCTGTTCTCAAAGTATTTAGTGGTATGCTTTGATGAATCAATGAATAGAATTTCCAAGCTGCAACAAATGGATATTGCAGTAAGATTTTGGAATAATGAGGTGTCCACAAGATGCTGGAACTCATTGTTTCTCGGACATACAACCGCAGGGGACCAGTTGCAGGGGTTCAAAGAGAGCCTTGGAGAGGGAATTGTGATAAAGAAGCTGTTGCAGATATCTATGGATGGCCCCAACGTCAATTGGGCTTTCATCAGGCATTTGAAGGAAGAAATGAAAAAGTTTGATGAAGACCCAGATATAATTGACGCGGGATCATGCGGCCTTCACGTTTTTCATGCAGCATTCCAGCTGGCTTTCAGGAAAACTGGCTGGGACATAGTCAAATTTTTTAAGGCAATACACAATGTATTCAAGGAGTCTCCTGCCCGGAGAGCTGTCTTTTTTCTTCAACAAAATGTGACACTTTTCCTTTAAAATGCCGCAACATGTGAAAGGGCACTTAAGATACTCCCTCATTTTAAGAAATATTTCAAGGAAAAGAAAGTGGTGTTGCCAGACACTTACTCTGTTAATAAATCAGTTGAGATCCTTGAAGGTGCCCTCCTTCTTCCTAAATTACTTTTTTTATGACTATTGCCGTCTCATTTGAGCCATTCCTGAGAGAATTTCAGACCTCTAAGCCAATGTTTCCTTCTCTGCATGTTGCTGTAGATGAACTCACCTGGGAACTGATGGGGAGGTTCATCAAACCATCTGTACATGAAGGTGCGAAGTCTAGATACAAGCTCACCTGCATTAATGTAGATACTGCCGATAATTGTGTGAAACTTCAACATGTCAACATTGGAGTCGCAGCGTGACACGTGCTAAGTGAAGCTCGCGTCAAAGACATTGATGCAGAGAAATACCGTTCATAGGCCAAGAACTGCTTGGCGAAGATTGTTCAAAAAATCATTGAGAGAAGCCCATTGAAGTATAAGATCTTGAAGGCAGCTACATCCCTGGGTCCCAGCAAAATTACCACGAGACCAGAGCAGTGTAAGACTGATTTCGACACTTGCATGGGGATACTTATGGCGAATTGCCATCTATCTCCCATTACAATCAGATCGATCAGATCGCACCAGTGTCCAATACAAGTCGTTTGTCTCTCAGGCTAGCAAAACTCAGCTTGCTAAGTTCAGTCGTAGCAAATCGAGGCTTGACCACTTCTTTGCTGGACATCTTAAGGGCAAGGAAGAATTCAAAGATTTGTGGGAAGCTGTGAAAATCCTTCTTTTGTTTTCCCATGGAAATGCCTTTGTTGAAGCTTGGTTTTCGATTAATAAGAAAATGCTTGTAGAGAACTTGCACAATGAGACCCTGATAGCTCTCAGAAGAGCATGGGATGGTGTACAAGATGCAGGGGGTGAGCATGATATTATTGTTGACCAAGAAATGGTCCACTACGCTCGCGGTGCTAGCTCAAAATATAAGGAAGCACTGGAAATGATGAGAAAAAAGGAGAGTGAATTAGAAAAGCTAAGCAGGTATGAGCGAGAGGAGAATAAAAGGAAGAAGGAAAAATTGGAAGACTTTGAGAAGCAAAAGAAAGAGCTTGAAGTGAAACAGCGTGAGTTAGAATCAAAGATTAAGAAACTTGAGAAGAAGTGAGATTCTTAAAATGGTTACCTACCTACCTCGTGTGAGTAGGAAACCATAGGGCTAATGTCAAACAGCTTTGATTTGATTGATTTAGAAACCAAAGATGGTAATTATGAGTTTCTTAATGGTTACCAGTACTTGTTTGGTTTTTAATTATAAGATGTTTTAACCATGATTATAATTTTTTAAATTTCTGTTTTGCTTTTATTATTCTTCCAAAAATGCCTTTCCTTCCTAAAATGATAACAGAAATGTTGATTTCATACATAAAAATATCACAATTTACTATTAACATTGTGAAAAATGGGCTTTAAAAAAGACAGAGAAAGTCAGTCGAAGACAGGGAAAATACAGGGAAAACACAGGGAAAAGAGGAAAAGAGAACTGGTGGGCACCCTGGATTATCTCTGCCCTTTCTCTCG
This sequence comes from Pyrrhosoma nymphula, assembly GCA_963573305.1. NCBI lineage: Eukaryota > Metazoa > Arthropoda > Insecta > Odonata > Coenagrionidae > Pyrrhosoma > Pyrrhosoma nymphula. Next base: position 74,551,402 of record OY754332.1, on the reverse strand, counting down.
CCGAGACCCGCACTCATTGCTTGTGGCCGTGGTTAAGTATTTGTTATTCATAGTGGATACTCTTGAAAACTATTTTAGGCTAACTCGGAAAATATAGCCTCCGAAGCACATTCCGCATGTTCAACTGATCGTTTACAAATTTAAAATGGAACTCTGATGCTAATTTTAGGCAAATTGTTGGGAGCACCCTAAATAAAATAACTTTGTTAATAATTAACGTACAGTTCCGTTGTGAAATATCCCAATGCACTGCAAAACATGAAGAGTACACTTCTAAGTATATATTTTCAGAGTATAGAACTACTTGTTTCTCGTCAAGCCACTGCGTAAACCTATATTTGACCAAGAACATGGGATGGCACTGAGGAGAAGGGTTAGTTAAGATTACCTCCACCTATCGCCCGAAGAAAGGGTTTGATATTCTGAGAAATCAGGCCCTAAAACACGAAAAGTATACCTGAGCGAAGTCTCGAACAAGGAAAGTTGAACAAGACATCTTGAACGTTTGAAGTTCATTCGAAATGGCCTTTCAATAATGATTGTTTAAGAATACTCGAATCAACTTGAGCGACCCTTCACACTGTCACATAAGGCTTTAATGACTTCCACTGCGGTTTCTAATTTCTAATTTCTTGCGAGTACTAGAGTCACAAGGTGTGTCTCAATGTGTCAGTTATTTTCGACTAAATATTAATTTTCTTCTAACCATGACAGTGTTGAGTTACCTCATGAGTTGTTTGTGAAATGAATATTCAGTTTGTTTGTGCAGTTGTCATTAACATTCTGTCTCTGATTTGAAAAGTACGCATTGATGAAGCAAATTGTACTAAAATTTCATTTTTATTGAAGCGTCACAATTGGAGGCTCCAAGAAGATATCGTCGTAGAATTTGGAATTTGGAATCGTGATGACGAAGGCATGCATCAGGCACGTAAATTTCAGTTATATCACGAACTGTAGACAAGGGATCCCGTTTCATACTCCTATAGTCACTGAAACATGGTTTGCCGATAAAAAAGGGCGGAGACTAAACATAGACATAATTTTTTGGTAAGACTCGCCGACACTACTTATGAAAATATTTTATATCCAGAGATGTAGAAGTAACAAGACCTGAATAAGCTGCAAATTGAAAATCCCTTCATAAAGTTTTGAAACGGAGACCTCTTCGATGAACTGCATGGACGATAACCACCTAGCTGGGAGCGAAAAGTGATTAGAAGTAGAAAAAAATTTGGTATTTCTTCCTTTTGACATTTCCCCTTAGGTTTTCGTGATTTTCGCTGGCTCCAGTCCTTTTTTGGTGCAAAATATTCTTAATATTCCTTCAGAGGGTCTTATTTGTATGCATAAACAATTATTATTTGCTGATATCTAGTCAGTCTTCATGTAATGGGAGGAAACTAGTCCAGATATCGTAAATTATCATAAAATATCAAATCAATGGTTTGCGAGTTCACTTCGTGGAATGAAGACATGATAGTTTCAAAAATAAACTTTGTTATTATTTGAGGATATTCCCATCACACCTGGAAATTCTGGGAACAAAATTTTTGACTATTAAGTTCTTATTGGGTCATCAATTGACGCTTCACATGTATCAAGCACGGTAGAAATGATTTAAAGAAATGCAGAGATCAATATTGTTAAGTTAAAAAGTGTATTTGTTAAATTAAACATTTTATCATCATATAATAGCATAAAATATGAGGTGATTCCGTCAAAGTGAATCGCAATTATTAGCAACCCTCAATGATAACAAGCACCAGTTACAGATAAGATTTTTTGGAAACCATAGCAAACAAGGGATTGAGACATGCATTGTCGTAGGAATTAGGACCCACTAGAAAGGAGAAAATCTACTAACAAGGGAAGTCCCCCTACTGGAATCGGCTGATCGTGATAAAACTTCGTAAGGTTTGGATATATTATATATTTTATTTCCCTCGTATATTTTTGGGACCGGAAGAAAATGTTGTAAATCACGGGGAAACAAATTCCAGGAACATAAAAGTGAGGTTTCATTGTATTTCGTCCTTCTCATCTGCGTGTGTGTGAAGGTAACAAGACCCTCATTACGGGATGTTTCCGTTGTCATATTAATTTACACAGTGGTTAAACTAAAAACTTTTGTTCATACTCAGAAATTGTAAAGTCAGAAGTGCATTCCTTATCTTCCACTGAGTATTTACAAATTTCAAACGGAACTCAAACGTAATTATTAACCAAATTGATCAGTGAATCTTTTATGAAAGAACTTTGTTAATAATTACCATGGAGTTTTGAATAAAATTTTATAATGCACAGCGTAACATATGGAATGCTCTCCCGAGCCTATATTTTCGGAATTAACAACAAGTATATTTTTAGTTAATCTACTGTGTAAGCTAATGGCTGACTGTGGGCAAATTCCAAGATAGGCCTTAGTCTTGAGGCAAAGGGTCGAGATTGCCTCCTCCCACCAGCCTCTCTCCCTTTGTCGCTCTCCAGTAAGCAAACCCTAGCCCGGAACCCAACCCCTCCCCTCGAAAAAAATCCCTCAGCTGTCAAATTCTTCCTTCATCCCTCGCGCAACTCTTCCTGGTCCCTCGCCATCTGCGGGGAGGGGAAGAGTCCCTGCTCTGGTCCGAGTGTTTGTTGCTCTCCCGTGAAAGGTTTGGCCGCGTTGTCACATCAACCTCAACTCGGGACTTAGAAAAATGTCCATCCTGAGGTGGTAAGAAACTTTTGTCCAGGACTGTACATACAAAATTCCTTCTTTCTATGCACCATTAATAACAACAGCAAAGACAGAGCATGGCATTGAAGACTTTCTGTTAACATGCAGTTCACCTTTGTCATCTCTCTTCCTCCTTTTCCTCTTCCCTATTTAATCCCCTTCACGTGGCTGTTGTCCTATCACCCCCTGCCTCTGTTCTCTGGGGAAGCTTACAGGGTAGATCCAGTAAAATGTAAATCCAACGCTTTCCGTCATCATTGAGTTCTGTTGATTACAGACTTATTAATGTTGTGTTTTGGAAATTGAAATTGGAGTGCATGTGAAACTGTGCATGTAGATACATATATATTTAATTTGTATTATCGTTTGTCATTATTTCAATTGTTTAATGAATTTTAATAGTTCCAGGTGCACCTGCTTCAATGACTGTTCTGAATGTCACCACAACTAGTGCCCTGCTCTCGTGGAGTCCACCTAAAGTCTATGATGGCATTATCATTCGCTACATGATATCTGCTAGTTATGTGCAAACGCATGCAACTTTTCCACTAAACTCACCAATGGAATGGAATTATGCAAATACTTCTTTCAGAGCCGATTTGTTTGGCTTTCATCCGGGGACACAATATAATGTTTCTCTTCAGGCAGTTTCCAGTGAAGGGATTGGTGCAATGATTTCACAGTTATTTTGGACTGTTATTGGTGGTAAGATCATTTAGGCTTGTTTTATGTAAATGAAATATAACATGTTGTATCTTTTGCTGGGCTACCCATCTTTGTTCTTTAAATTGCAGATCCTGATGTACCTGATGTTCCAAAGATAATTAAGACTGACAAAGACAAAATTACTATCAAGATTAAACCTGCATTAAATAATTTTGGGCCAGTCACATCTTACAGAATAGTCGTCATAGATGGATCAAGTTTAGTGTCATTTGATGCTGTAAACTTAGAATCCTGGAGTCGAGCTCATTGCAGGGAGAAAATTGGACAAGACAACTGTGTCGACCAAAATGAAATCCCATACTACATAGCTGCAGAATTATCTCCTCAGGTAAATTCACTTCTTTTTTCAAATTAGTTTTTTTAACTACATATTTCACAATTTACTCACTGAAAATGGAATTGAGTGTTCTGAGCCCTGCAAAACACTTAGTGACAGCTTGTGAAATCAAATTCAATGCATATTGGCTATTTGGTCAGTCAGGTTGTGGATAGGGCAATCATATCAAAATCAGAGGAAGGAAACAGTGGGGAGTTTATTTTAAACACTCCAAACATTATGGTAGCAAAACTCATGGCCATGGTTAAAGCTGATGTCACCAATGAAAATAAGTTGTGGCAATTAGGTACACCCAGATGGTGAGCAACTAAGAGTGGCTAGTAAAGGGTCAGGCAGCTTAAGATAGTTGACTTCAAACCGCATGCGAAAAAGCCATTGGACAAAAAAAATCACCACTATTCCTTTTTTTATTGTTTTGTTTTTTCCAAGATCAATGGTCAAACAATGATCAATCATCAATCAATGGCAGTTAAAGATCAATCTACATTTAGGAATGAGATAATAAAAAATGCATATTCATATAATAATGCAGTAGACCCCCATTTTACGATGGTAATCCATTCCTTAGGACTGTTCATAATGTGAATTCCGTCGTAAAGGGAACCAGTTTATTACCGGACGAGGGATCGATTCAACTACATCAACACCAGTGCATTCAGTGGTACACAATAGAGTATAGGTACGAAGTATGCAGGAATGAAATGATTTAAAATGTTATTTAACCAATATTTAAACTTTTATAAGATGTTGAAATGAATAAATTGACGACATCAAATTTCATTGCATGAATACACAAGATGCACCTCGCCCCCATACTCACTATCTAACTGCACACCAATCTCAGCGACTTAATATTTAACCACATTTTCAAGCAATGGGAAGAGAACGTGGAATAAAAATTATTCAACTCTCATTATACCTCTGCTTACTACTTGGCGCCGGCAATTAGGCATCTTTCTTTAGGTCTCATGCCATCATCTCTAGATCACAATTGCGTCAACAATACCTGAAGGAAGGCATATGTAGAAAGTGGCGTTGCAAGCTTATTAAAATTATGTATGCAAAATTAGGCATTGAGTTATTATAGAAATAGGCTAAGTATAAGTGAGAAGTAGCTTATAGTAATACATAGACGACAGATAGATCAGTCAGTAACCTTTCCACGAATTATAATTTACTTGCGCATCGCTTCTGTTGCAGACCTGTCTTCCACTTTCAAATTTCTTTCTTCTCCTTATGCCAAACCAGCAGCATTGATATGATTCTTCCAGTCAGATCATCCCTTGGAGATTGAATAGTTGAATAACAATAGAGATAGCAGCAGAGGGGAGAACCTTCACTCAAAGCCCTTTTCTTGGAACAGCTGACCTGACTCTTCAGGGCTGGGAGAGTTTTTTGGGGTTGGTTGTATACTGAGACCCACAACCTTCTTAGAGACTTCCATATATCAAAAAAAAGGAATGCAAAACCCCCAAGAAGAGCACTGAGGACTTATAGTCCTAACTCGACCACCCTCATTGTGTATATTCACTATATCCTGCTTGGTTTTATTTGTTATTTTCTGCTTGAGCTGCACTTGAAGGGGCATGATCACTACAGAAACTTCCCGCAGTAAAACACCTACCTCTGGCAAGTTTTTTTATCAAATAGTTAATGTGGTCGGAAAAGAGACTGTTCTCAGTGCAAGCTACTCCCTTCGTCAACAATACCACTTTGCATAGAAGACACTCGAAGACTTATATTCACACAACAGTAGAGTGCATCAGCAACCTGGATGGCAGTGCAATGCGGATTCTCTCAGTATCTCAGTGCGTAGTCATAAAGGGTGTGAATTTCAATGCAAATTTAAATAAGTCATCACTGTACATCCCTGTAATTCACCAAGAAATGTTGCGTTATAATTCAACTCGTTTCATTGATGTGATTTACTATCTCGTGCCAGCTGTATCCACTGAGGAATCATATCACTTTGTTGGTAGGTAATGCACTCTAACAATAAGTTACTCTTTGGTGGAATTTCTCATGTTTTTACAAGTTGGTAAAGAAAATGATGTCTCCATAATGGCTAATGAAAGCCTTCATATGAAGTATCATAGATGTGATCCTGACTACGTAAGGAATAATGCGTTATCTCGTTGGCTCTGATTGGTGGTAGTGCCAATCATCACAAAATTTGCTCAATTTGCTCTAATCGTGTGAACGGCTCATAATTAATAACACTTATCATTTAATATGTAACTGTTGCAATGATAAAAAACAAATGAACTAATAAGGCTTAGAATGCTGAATGAATAACAAATTATGGGTGTAAAAATCGTCAGAATGGGATATTTTAAAGGGTGTGCGCAAAATCATCACCCTTTAAATTTCTTAGCATGCAGATTGTGAAGTGAATCCATCGTACGTGAAACCATCGTCAAGCGGGGGTCCACTGTATATGCATTGGTTAGTGATCCAGGCTGTGATTTCATTCATATTCGTCCTATTTTTTAGAAGTAACTTTTTTCTCCTATTGAACTACAGGAAATTAGGGAAGAATTCATTGTTGGTGATGGCCGTACATATGGGACATACTACAACTCACCTCTGCAGGAAGGTGCTAACATACGTCTTGCTGTAGGTGTCGTAAGTTCCATGAACGGTGTGACAAAAGTGTCCTATTCCAGTCCATCCCATGGGATAAACCAGCAGTCGACCACCTCTTCTGGTGAAATGACAGGTATTGTTATTTTTTTTATGTATTTTTATTATAACAGGAATTATTGATCCTTTTTTCTGTCTGAAGAGTAATGCCACTCAAATGTAAAAATTTGTATGGGCAAGGTAGTGCATAAAAAGTATTGAGTGCTTTTTGTGACCCGTAGTTAATGGATAGTGATTAATTGGAATATATTATATAGAAAGGGGATGTAATGAATGAAATCAAGAGTATTGGTGGGATTGGTTTGTCTATTTTTCTCGGAGGCTGACCGCTGTAAGGCCTCCTTGTCCCCTCCTTGCCCCTCCTTGCCCCTCCTTGTGGGAGGCGGCGGTCACATCTGCGAGAAGCAAATGGCATGGGCAAAGGGAATTTGAGGGTTGGTATGCACTTAAAACTGGTGAGAAGAAGATGAAAGAGAAAGTGTGCTGAGATCTGGAGAACCTTAGTGCCGTTCAGTCGGCACGCGAGCCGGATGCCACAGCGAGCGGCCAGTGTTACGCCTACATTAAAATATTTTTTCTTTCTTAAATGAAATATTACCCCTACCAATTTTTTTTAATTTGTCGAAGAGGGTTGTATCTACAAGATATAATAAAATGAGCAAAATCGAAGGCATAGGTACACTGTCAAAAATCGATTTGAAAATTTCAAATTGTTATAAACTTAATAAAATTGTTTAAATTTTTAAATATAATCAGTTATTATACTTTCCCAATTTAAGACCTTTAAAATAAGTCCTTTTTTACATTTTTAGATATTCTCGGAGATATGCCGTCAAATGTGTAGACACTTATGTAGGATTATAATTTTGCGACTTAGCAATTTCTCGTTAACAGTTGCATGTATTACAAAACGGCTTTGGAATTTTCAATTTCCTATCAAATGATGATGATTTGCCAATTTCAGTCATAATCGGTAACCCTAAGGCTAATCACTTGGTTGAGTTGACATGGAGTGACCCCCCTCATTTTTCACCGAATATTGGTATCTAGTCAAAAGGGGGATGGGGAGCTATTTTCGAGCATGAAAAGGGAAAACCACTCAAATTACGTGGCTAATGGTCCAAAATAACAGAGAAAAATAGGTAGTAATATGCTATTAGAGCTCATATCAGTAAAGAATTATCTATATTTTATATAGTTAATGAAAATTTGTTATTATTTCATTAATCTTTCTTCATGAAGTTGTTTTGGTGTTACAGCAATATGGCAATTCGGTAAAGACCTTATGCAACCCACAATGCATTGGAGTGGTAAATACTTTTCCACTCGAACTGAGGTACCCATTGAAAATAGACAAGCAACTTTTCTGGTATATTCAGCAAAAATTCTAAGAATTTACGAACGATTTTTATCATGTCATGAATATGACACAACATATATTAATCATCTTGACAATGTTTCTATTGAAAAAAAAAAACACAGAGGAAAAGTCAGTATGCAACCCGCAGAACAATTGGTCTTGAATATATTTCTTGGCATTAGATCTGTGGATACACTGATAAAAAAATGACCAATGTTATTTTTTATTTAAAAATTATTAATGTGAATGAAATTCGTGGTAAAAGAGTTAATATGGGTAGAAAATTAGGTATCCATTTCCAAAAATAGATGAAATGTTGGGAGACTTATATTTGGATAAACATGGCAAGTATCACCCTAGTTCTGTTCGTAACAATAAAATTCATATCAATAAATGTCTTATTTATTTATAAAATTATGAAAAAAATGTATCATTTAATTATTCTTCCTTAATGGCAATGTTGTAACAGCCATATAACACCTCTGTTATAACTTAACCACAATGCAACAATATTAGATATTTTTCGGCTCATGAGAACAACTTAGTTAACTGTAAAACAAAAGGTTAAAAAACGTTACTCATGTGTTTAGCAATGGTTCCAGGAATTCGCAAACTTATTGTCATCTCGTTAATTATCCTTCATGGCAATGTTGTCATTGTCCTAAGACAATGTGGAAAATGCCTTATACGACCTGCAATGCATTGCTATGTGAACATTTTCACAATGAAACTATCACGTAATAGATCTAGGTAAACATGCATTATACATACATACTTGATAAATGATGAACAACATTATTTTTAAGAGCCATGTTACAGATATTGTGATAAAGGATACCAGGCGAGGTCATTCTGATTTGGTAGTAATCCCTAGAAGAATGATGAGCCTTCTTCAGCCCCTTGATATATAAATTAACATTTCCTTGAAGAACAGCTTGAAGACTATATTTATATGCTGAGTGGATGCTGGATATCCCAATCATTTGTTCATGTATTAAAAAATTCAGTTTATATTGTAGTGAATTAGTGTTTTCTTCATTTTGATTTATAGTGTGCCTACATGAGCTGGATAGCTCACTATAGAAATTAGTTACGCAGTTCCAAAAATGTGGATGAAAAGATAGGAGAATGGGGATGTACAGAGGGGGCTACATTTGGACAAAACGTGGTGGGATCCGTGGTGGAAGGAACAATTTAGGGAATAGTGGAAGTAATTGAGGGGGAATGTTTACTGTAAGGCTCTATTTCTTGCAGTGTTAAGTCGTACTTTTTGCCATATGAAAAATTTGCTTATTGGTAAAGGCTTAATTTATTCAGTGGTTATAATAGGCTACTGGGCTCATTACTGCTCTAGTTATATTTTTCAATAAGTCATAATAATGCCTTGTTTTCTGGCTCCCATTAGTGATTTTTTTTCATAATTATGTACGTATTTATTGCAATTTATTCTTTCAGTGAGGTGTTGGAACTGTTGAGGACTTAATCTGTGGTGTTGATTTTTCAAAATTCAATATCAAAATTAAGGACATGAAATTTTTTTGGAAAGTGAGAGGATATTTGTCTGCAGAGTGCATTGCCTTCCATCTCTTATTTGACTGTGTATTTATTTGTTTGGTTGTTGCCTCAGGTTTGCTGTGATTGCCAATCTGCCTCCATTTTTTTATTTTGACATTATTTTTGTCGGTAGAAGAATCAGATTCAGGGATCATCCTTGGCCTTTCAATTGCCATCGGGATTTTTGGATTCTTTCTGCTACTCTCCATTGTTGGCTACTTTTTACTGAAACGAAAACTGGAGAGACGTAGAGGAACATCTGAGCATCAAGAGCTCTCACTTCATGGGCCAATGGCAGAAGTGGTGAGTAAAATTTTTTTGTCATGCATTATTAGATTAATTATAATGAAATTAATCAATTGCCATCATGTTACATTCTTTTTTATAGTAATGAATAAGGCCATCGAAAAGGAAAATAGGACTGTTATAGTTAATTAGTTAAAATGCAGCAAACAGTATTTTTACTAATAATTTAAATCCAAGATTTGAGGAAAATACGAAATTAAGTTGGTAATTGAAATTACAGTGCTAATTTGAAATACAAAGTAGCTTACTGATGGAGTGTAATTTAACTCAAAATATGAAATTAATATTGTTAGTGGAATTACTGCATGTTTCAGTTTATTCGCAGTAACCAGAAAGAAAACTGATTGAATAATATTAGGGATTTACTAGAAACGACTCCAGAAACTGCCTTATTTATGATTACATAGTATGAAATTGTGCAGTTTACCCATGGCCTTCAACTACTCAATTTAAAATGAAAGAAAACACTCTGTATTTCCACACGATTTAATAAGTCTATTAAATATAGTGGAAATACAAAGTTGAAGAGGTGGTTAGACACCGTTAAGTGGTATCCTTTCCCACATCCTGCCTTCCTTCTAGTTTACCCTAGCATTGCAGTTTCCCCTCCCACATTCCACTTGTTTCCGGCCACCTCTTGCTCACCTGCCTGTCCATGTAAGGTAAAGTAAACTTTGCACCCTTAACTATGACGACTTGTACAGCCAATGGGCTGTGAGTACGTAATCACGAGGGTACGCGGTGTGGGGATGAGATGCGCACTCTTGGCAGTTGGCGTCATGATGTACTGGGAGTAAGTTGAATAAACGTGTTGTTAACCAGGACTATGGAGTTTTCCTGCACTTTCCCTTCCATCCTCCGGGGAACCAACCGTAGCCGACGGGGGAACCAAACGATGCCGTAGATCTTACAAAGTGTTTTCTTTCATTTTATAATGAATTTCCACAAAGTAGAACCTGCAACCTTTGATTATATACTTAATTTGATTTTATTGCTCTTAATGCTAAATCTAGCAATATTGTTAAATAAGTCACAAAACCTGGGTTATAACTTTGGTGTTTCTTGTTCTGTAATTTGTAAACTACGAAACATATTGTAGAAATTGATGAATACAAGTCTTTTGATCTTTCTGTGTGTCAAATGATAATGGATAAGGTGAATATGCTCATTGCATGATATACTAATTTTTACTGGATGTGTATTTCATTGGATCAGTTGGGATGCAGTCAACCAATGAATTATTGCTAAAATGTAAATGACACCCTCTTCTCTCAGGAATCCAGTGGCTACATTCATGATGCTTATATAGCAGAAGATGAAGGTCCCATTAACCATTATGATAACTTGAAGAAAAAGGTTTGGAACATTCCAAAAAACTTTCTTGAAGTAAGAGCAGAAGTAATAGGGCAGGGTAAATATGGCTTAGTGGTGAAGGGGACAGTCCGTCAACGGGGTACTCCTGTACCTGTAACTATACATTATGTCATGGGTAAGTAAGTGATTGACACAGAAGTTCAGTGTATTCATAAACTTAGTGTGAATTTTATAGACAGACAAATATTGCATATTCTTTGAGTGAATTTATATTAATTTCATTTCCCTTTCGGTATTATTATTCTTGGAATAGGAAACACTCCTATTTCATTGTTTTAACCCTCGCTAGTGAAAATTTACTTCATTAAGCATTCTAGAGTAGAACCTCACATTGTCCGGACTAAGTAAGAGCTGAATAAGGCATCTTCTAGATGCCTTATTAAGGTGAAACTGGTCGCAGTTTTAAAAAATAAAGTGTGGAAAAGTAAAAAGTTTTTTATTCAAAATGGACATCTATTGCTTCCATGAAGTCAAGTCTGAAACAATAAAATTTATTCAAGTAAGAGCAGTTTATTTATGGAAATTCTGTTTATTTTCTGTGCAAATGGCATATAGGTCCACGTACAGAGTATGTGATGTACTCAGTGAGGTTAATGATGTGTAGAGCTAGGTGATTTATGCAACTGCATAAATGCATAATTTCTCAGAAATGTACAAAATGCACCAAAAATGATATTTATGACATGTGCTACAAAAATCTGAACTAAATTCAATCGCATAAAAATGCATAATCATGAGGTAATTGCAGCATACCCAAATTCTCACGCATAATCTCGCATAATGACCCGAAATGTGATGGTGTGTGCTATTTTTGTCACACTTTGATGTTAAGAAAGGCATTTTCGGGCCCCGGGAAATTTTCTGTGCGAGTTTCAAGGCCTGAAGAACATTAAGTGTCATACTGCATGCAGATAGGATATAGGAGTATTTCCTATGCACTTCTATGCTTTACTCCATGCACGTCTGTCCACTGCAGAGCTAGGCAGCTACACTCGGCGAGGAGTGGGGGAGTAAGGGGAGGGGCACCAAACGAAGGTGGCTGGACGCTCTCTCATTTGTTTTCTTCGAATGCTTGCTCGGCTGCCCTTTACATCCCGCCGAAAACTGATTAGGATGTTTTGCTCGGCTAGTACGGTGCTACGTTGTTGCTTGACTGCACTTCCCTTTGTTTATATCGTTGGACTTCATGTTGCAACATGTCCGGGAGAGCCAAAACGACTATTTCCTCGCGTGCCTTTGAGTTTTCTGGAGAAGGCATGTACGTTTTCGACAAATCAAAGCAGATTATGTTGTGCAGATTTTGCAATGTTAGACTGGCGTGGGACAGGAAAAGTATTGTTGACAACCATTGTGCGTTGGCAACTCACAAGTCAGCTAAAATTGCTGCCAAATCACTATCTCAGAAAAAACAGCAGGTATCTGTGGGAGAATGAAAATGCAAAGTGAAAAACAGCAGTTTATTAAAAATAGAGCTGTTGCCTTCGCTCTTTAAAAAGAAATATTGTACAAACAGCAGTCTAGTCTTCTAATGTGATGCTGTAATGATTGATGCTTTGTTCCAAAATTTTATTTTAAACACACTAGTAGTGTAATATATGATGTTTTGAATGTGTAGTATACACATACATCATTAACTAGAATTAGTTATTTTTATTTCATTTTACACAAGGATATCTCTGTCATGTTGTGTAACTATGTAATTATTTTAATTTTTCATTCAACTGACAATATAAAGGGTCTGTTATTTTACTATTTTCAGGTAGTATCATTTTACTTCCGTTTTATCGGTCCTGTTAGTATATGTTTATGGTTATATCAATATTATGAAGTGCTTTGAGGAAGATTTGGCAAAGATGGCAAATGGCCATTTAGGGAAACTTATATCGGTCAGTACAAGCTGCATATTGTGCGTATGTGAGCGCCAGAAAATCAATTTTTTGGCATAATTTCACATAGTTTTGGAAATTTTCCCGCATAAAATACGCATAGCAGCCATTCCTTAGTCGCATAAAAGGCGCATAATTAGACCAAATTTTGGTGCATAATTTTATGTTCGAAAATGCATAAATCCCCTAGCTCGAATGATGTGATGTAGAAATTGATGTTGAAGTAAGCTGTACTTACAGAGTGTACAATGAATTATACCCTTTTAACTCAGATTTAAAAAAACATTAAGTTTAAGAATGTTGAAATTTGTAGATTCTTACTTTGCAATCAGTGGTTTGGCCACTGTAACCTCTCAACTGTAGTCAATGCAAAGATGCCTATGTGAAATGGGATTGAATCTATATTACCCCATTAACTATCTAAAATACTAAAGTATTTCACATTAGAATCCAGAATTGACTCCCAACGCCCGCATTCTATGATTTGGCCAACCTCATAATTCAGGGTCCACCTGGTGAGAATTGTAGGGGTTATGAAAATAATCATCTATCTTTGACCCTCTCAATCCTTTCAGAAATCTTTGTTCAGAGCAATGCTGACCAATCTTTACTTTCGCAAGGTAAGGGTATTTTCTGTCGTTTTGAGGGTTCATTGTCGTGATGTGGGGGATCCCGAAGCAAATTTGTCTAATCATCTTAAATCAATACATTTTAACTGAAACTCAGTATTCTCAATGGCTTTATTTATGTGGTACTGAGTGTGGACTCAGATTGTTAGAGACCTATAGGGGATTATTTTGCAGCATAGGGCATCTGTTGAGGACAGTAGAACAAATCATGTTCTGTAGGGCAAGGGGGATAGTTTCACCACATAGAATGACATGCATTAGCTTGTGGTCGATTATATCTGGAATTTTCCTGTTATTTTTTCTTAGTAGTGTAAACTGGAGACACCTGCATTCTCCTGTAAATTTCCAGAGCTGAAACTGGTATAGCTTGAAAAGGAAAGAAAAAATAGTAACACAGCTTATCCTGTCTTATGTAGAGTTTCTTAGTGTTTTTCAGTCTGGCACTCTTATTCTTGGATTTATATGAAAATGCGTACAGTGTTTGTAATCATGGAAAGTTAGTTGCTATGTTGTGGCCATCCTATTCTTCAGAACCAGCTAGTCCAGCATATATGTCACTTCAAGTTAGCAAAGCAAAGTAAGCAATCTGCAAAACAATTTCTAAGGGGCAAATAAGTGCTTTACTTTTTAAAATTTAAAAATGCGAAATTTCATTCTAATTAGTTTATTTTAATGCTCATGGGGCTTTAATGATATTATATTGCAGAAGCTGTTATTGATATCACTTTTTGTGCCATCCTAATGAAGCTGTAAGGTGCCACAGGGATAGCACCCTGAGCACATAATTCAGTATCTTCCAGCATTGTCATATTCACTCAGGCTCCTGACATGTAATCACTCACCTCTCTTCAAATTATTATATATATATATATTGCAGAAGCTGTTATTGATATCACTTTTTGTGCCATCCTAATGAAGCTGTAAGGTGCCACAGGGATAGCACCCTGAGCACATATATATATATATATATAATAATATATATATATATATATATGTATAATAATTTGAAGAGAGGTGAGTGATTACATGTCAGGAGCCTGAGTGAATATGACAATGCTGGAAGATACTGAATTATGTGCTCAGGGTGCTATCCCTGTGGCACCTTACAGCTTCATTAGGATGGCACAAAAAGTGATATCAATAACAGCTTCTGCAATATATATATATATATATATATATATATGGGAATGTCCTGACTGACTCACTCACTCACTCACTCATCAAAGCACAGCCCAAACTACTGGTGATAAAAACGTGAAATTTTGAGGGTATTTCTCCATCGTGGTGTACAGGCTCACTAAAAAAGGAATTTTGCGAAAAGCAATTTTTGGGGTTGTTTTTACCCCATTAATGTTAACTTTTACTCCCATAAGAAAAGCATTGAATACAGTGCAGGTGTTTCTTTCTTTGCTTTTTTAAATTACTTGCACTCCAGTAATTGGATGGAAATTTTTATCATCAAACGCTTAAAAGAATGCTGTATTTAATTCTTTCGTTCAATTTTATTATACGCTTCGTTTTTATCCAAGGAAGTATTGCGTTTTTAGCTCTAAATTCATCGATTTTTCTTCCTTTTCAACAATAGAAATTTCCTTGCCAACCAGGTGTGAATATCCATTTAATAGCGATTTCATGAATGACTAATCACGCCTGCAGCATTTCCAAACCTCTCTTTGCATGGCAGTTCAAGAACGACCAGCACCAAGTGTATACTAGCCATGAAATTATTCATTAGAAATTTTAACACCGCGGGGCGATAACTACTGTTTAAATTTTGTAGATACGACTAAAATGTTTACTGTTGATTAGTCTTTTAAATTCATATTAATAGCGAAATTAAACATTGTGAAAACATGGTATGTGTGGTAAACTTTACTAAATAGACTTAACGGTAAACATGATTGAATTTAAAACGTCACATTGAAAAGATACTTTCAATCCTTTGCATCCATTTTTTTTTCTTCCTGTAGAAATTTAATGGGCACCCTATACTAGTACATATATACATATTAGGAATTGGCCAGAGTCGAACAAAAATGGTGTAGAATTGGGGAAATTGTAAAATAGGGGAGTAAAACATCGAAGTTTCACTGTACTCATAGGCTTTACCCTTTTTAGAATATTTTGTGAGGGTGAAAGTTATGGAAAAATTAGCAATGATGAGGTGAAAAGTCTCTGTGGACCAAAACGAATATCCAAGAGAGAAATTTCAGAACTCGTGTGAGTGAACATAAAAAGTGCCTAGCTAATGGAGATATTAGATCCCATTTGGCAAAACACCTTATTGAAGAATCCCACCATACGGATTTGAAAGTGAACATTTTAAGTTTCGAAAAAAAAAGGTCGTCGCCTGCATGCCTTGGAACAGTGGGAGATCATTAAAAGGAAGAAAAAGAAAATAAAATTGTTAAATTATATTGAATTTGAATGCCACTCCCCCATCCTAAACCCCTCCTACCGAGAACCCAAAAAATGACTCCACTTCTCCCCCCTCCAAACCTACCCACACCCACCCTACTCTTCTTCTTCACCTACATGATGAATGGCACTGGGATGATCTAACCATCGTGCTATTATGTTAACCCGCATACCTCTACCCCCTCCCCCTTTTCCTTTATTCCTCCTCAAGACTGGTAAATCTTAACCCCCAAACCTCCCCTCCTCCCCCCCCCCTCCCTCTTCCCCGGCCTTCCTTTCACCACCCCCCTTCCTCCTTCCCTTCTGTTGGACTGGATGTGTAAATATATACTAACCGCATAACTGGAATGTTATTGTACCTGAAGATGGCTTAGCGAAAAGCCGAAACACGTGTAGTGAATTTTTAAATAAAGTGGACGTACTAGATAGATTACTTTCTTTATAGATCAATTACTTTCTTTAACGAATATCCAATCTATTCCAATGAGTTAGTTCTGATACTGACAATGAGGCAAACAAGCTTTGTTAAGTGACCAAAGACCGCTAAGCTCTGCTGTTTCTAACTTCATTTTTCTGGGTACTACTCACTCATGTAACAGGCTTAGACATTTAATGTTGATGTTTAGAATTGGGATTCTGAAAGCATTTCATTCTGGATTTGATGAAAAGCATTTATTATCAGCCAAGCTCCACTGGCTGGCAATTTTTGGTAGTTAATGCTATGTAGAAAATAATGGCACCTACAATGAGCAGTCATAACCAATGAAAATTAACTGGAGATGGGACGAATCCTAAATGTTCTCAAATCCGAACCCGAATCTGAATCCTAAAAGTGTCTCGAATTTCACGAATCCTTCTTTATAATGATAATAAGAAAATGATTGAAAAGAATGATAATAAGAAAAAAAACTTATTCTTAAAATGAAGTTGTTAATGAAGGCAAAATTTGATACCTGGGTTTAATGAGAACTAAATTTACAATTGAATTTTTTAATATTATATTTTTTAAGAAAAACCAAATGAAATTTAGTACAAGAAGCAAATAATAACGAAACTGATGTATCTTGAGGTTCATATTCACAACTTAATTTGACAAAAATATTTGAACATCAATTTGTATTTTTTACAGCAAAGCAAGTGTTGATGGAGGAGGAATATTTCAAGAGGTAACTTAGATAAACCAAAAATGGAACATTACATTATCTCCAGAAATTTAAGAAACATCAAAAACTTGCTTATATCAAGATTTCTCATTAGTACAGATCGCTGGAAACTTTTAGGCCCATCAAAAACAGCATAACTCTTCAATGGAGATTTGTATTTAAGAAAACCAGCATTCAAACTCTCTCTAGGTTCAGCCTACTTCGGTTTTTATCAGCTATGATGCCTGATGTGCTGAATAGTCTTTCCAAGATGACTGTTGACTGTGGTGCGATTAAGAACTTTTTAGAGAGTTTCCTTAATTTTTTATATTTTTTGTTGTCCTTCCAGTATTTAAAGATGTCCATAGATGGTGGAAGCAGTGTTTCTGCTAAGTAGCTATTTATTTCTTCTTCAGGAGACAAATTGAAACTCTGCTCACTTCTAGTAAATGGTATCATCCATTGAGAATAGTAACTCCACATGCTATCCTTGCTGTTCTGTTGGCAATGTTTGAGTGGTATGTCCTTGACTTTGTTCTGATGATGATAGATCATTATAATCTGCTTGCATATAAATTTCTGAAATTTCAATGGCCATTGTTGATTTAGTTTGCTCAAGGTTTTCTTAGAGCATGAGTGCTATTCACTTAGGGAATTATTTCTAAGATTGTCACTTGGCTTGAATTGGCAACATCTCTAGCATCTTGGTATCTCTATCAAGCATATCTAGTATTTGTATCACTTCATCGATACTTGTCCACTGTCAAGCACCTGATCTACCTGAATATTTAAGTATGAAACATAATAAAACTGATTGATTTTATTCCATGAGACAAGTGAGCATGTGAAGCTGTGAGTTCCATCAAACGATGAGGTTTAAGACTTAACTTGGCTTGAGAATTTAACTTCAGTAGACCATCATTTATAACTATTGAAAAGTATGGGTCATGCATGGCAAGTGGTCAAAGATGCTGCATTCTAAAGCTGTAACCACATTCAGACCATTATATCTTATAAAGCACACAACTTTTTCTATAAGATTCCATTCCTTCATAGTGTTGGTGATGGAAGTTTCTATTGCCGAAGCTGTGTGTGAAAGTTCTGCAAAAGGAATACATTCAAAGCACAAATGATGATACTCCAAGTTTTCATCGAAGAAATGAACTGTCAAACTGAGGTAGTTGTCAGAAGATTTTGCTGCCCACATGTCTGTTGTGACTCCAATAAACTCAATATTTTTAAAGTTCCCAACTTATTTTTTTCTTCTTCATACATCTCTGGAATTACCTTTTGGGCAAAGTGCTTGGGATCATATAGCTTGGCTCAAGGTTGTCTTCTACTATGGGCAGTGGCTAGTTATCTCTGCAGATCATTTTGGCAACTAATTTGGTTATTGTTTTAGCTCTTTTGTCTCGTGACTTAAAGGTTTGCATTTTATCAAAAATAGCTTTCAGAGTCAGTTGGTTAGTAGACAATGCTGTGTGGTTTACTGGTTTTTCAAAGGGCTTCATTCTCTATATGAAGAAGCTACTGAACCTGGACTATGATTTGAGCTAATTGATGCGGGACTACCAGTAACAGCTGAATCATCTGGGTATTCAGTGTCATTAAATGGGGAATCAACTCAGACAAATGACTATGGACAAAGCAGGAGTCAGTAATGTGGATGATGAACTTGTACCTTTCAGTACCCTTCCGTTGTGAAATTTGGATAAATGCTTGGCTTTCAAATGTTTCCACGTTGCAGTAGTAGTATGTGACTCTTATCCTCCGGATATTTTTTCAGTACACTGACTGCAAATAGCATAATTTTTACTATTTGAAATTTAGAAACAGTTCAGGTATTAGATGCTTGAGACTATGACATCTCCTGGGATGACATAAGAGAGGTCAGAGATCAGATGAGAGATTAGGTCAGAGATAAGATGGTTGTGCGCATTCAGTATACTCCTAACCTCAGGCTGAAAATAAAGAAAAAAAAACCCTACAACTGTACCGAGGTTGATATTTTTTTTTGAAAATGTTGATTATATCGAAATTAATAAAATCATGTCAGTTAGTTACAAAGTTCTCTGCTTGGTTAATATTTGTCAGTGTCAGATTATTCCATCAATTGCCTATAGGCATACAGAAAAAATTGTCTTATGAGCAAATTTTTTTAACCAGTTGACTAATCTACTCATTGTGGAATGAAAGGTTGCAGTAGGTTTGACACAGGTCACATAGTAGATCTGATGCACGAATATTCGTTTCAATTTTTATTTTATTTATTTAATCCTGTTGTTTTTGTTTTTACTCTTATATTTATTTTATTTAAAAATATAACAGTAAAAACAAAAACAAAAGTTTAAATTACATAAAAGTTGAAACGCATATTCGTGCATCAGACCTACTACGTGACCTGTGTCAAACCTACTGGGACCTTTCATTCCACAATGAGTAGATAAGTTAACTGGTTCTAAAAGTTTGCTCATAAAACAATTTTTTTCTGTATGCCTATAGGCATTGGATGGAATAATCTGACACTGACAAATATTAACCTAGCAGAGATCTTTGTAACTATGTAAGTGATATGATTGTATTAATTAATATATAATCCACATTTTACTGTTATATATTACTGTAATATTTAATTTATTCTGTTTATTGACCCCAATGTAAAGCCATTAGTTTCTGTTTTTGGTGTTTTTAATAAATGAACAAATAAAATGACTCGAATAATGATAAAAGCACAAAGATTCAAATTTTCAAATCTCGAATCTTTTCCAATATTCATGGGGCTCGTGGATTCGGATGACCCAACCCTAAAATTAAGGGAATGCTAGTTAAAGATGTGTAAGCATGTAAACCAGTTAATGGTATTTGGTTAACCATTGTGGCAGTAAAATTATCGAAATGTTTTATATGCTCTAATTATGTCATTGCAGGACACAATTAGAGCCAAGCTGACAAAGCTTTAGATGACAAGCTGATTTGTGTTGTGTTTGTGTGTTTGTTTGCTATAAAATAATTGTTGATAAACGAGGCGTAACTGTATCGGGGTTGCTACAATCCTGGAAAACCTGGAAAAGCTATGTGAATTGAGAAGTTAGCATGCAAATTGGCTTTCCCAAGTCAAAATCTGATTGTTTTCAATGAGTGAGCATTACTATTTTTGGCACTATCTGTTGGTGTCAGTGGCGGATACATATGGGGGGTGCGGGGGGCGCGCGCCCCCCCCTTACGGGGCCGCCCGCATTGCTGCCCCTGCCAGTCAGCCTGCACGCTATTCGTTCGTTTCTTTCGTCAGTTGACTCTGAGTCGAGTTATCGAGTAGTTGTACTTTCTTATGTAGCACGCGCGCACGTCCGCGTCATCGTATTTTATGTTTCTGTCTGGCACATAGATAGCTAACCTACGAAAAAGTCGTGGCCATTCTAGTGATCTCGATACGTTATTCAGTCTGGCATTTGTTCGAGAAAAGTAGCGAATATTCTACTGTTTGTATTTGTTCACACTCCTTGAAAGTCTGGAAGCGAACATTCTGGCACCGAATGTTCTCGAAACAACCGAGCTACATATATAAGGGAAGCAGAATCGCTGCCAGGCAGTCAGTTTGAAAGCTACAATCGTCGAGATAACTTGCACCCCCCCCTTGAGTTTTTTCTGTATCCGCCACTGGTTGGTGTGTGGACATAGGGTCTTCAAAATCTTGCCTGATTGTGGCATTGTAGCTCTTATTTGATGCACAGAAATTTTAAAACAAAATATGTCCCTGAGTATGGTGAGAACAAGAGTGGTAAATAGAATGTTTAAAATATGTATATGCAAGGTTATCCCATGTGCGTCTGTTTGGTAGTCAGTGTGAATAACGCTCAGGGCAGGCAAGTGACTGGTAATCCGTCAATGACTTTGACGATGATTCCACCACCTTGCTGTTTGAATTGCCCTCGTGGTGGATGAGACCTAAGAATAGCATGCCATCTGAAAGGAAGCTGACTTTCCCAAGAGCAATAGCAACCCGTCAACGAAAGTGCGATTTCGTTCATAGAAAACTTATTCGCCTATCTTTCGTTAAAGGACCTCCCGGAGAGGTGCTGCTGTAGCCTTATACAAAGTAAATTTTTAGTTATACGTTTATTAGATGAACTTACATTATCTTAATAATTTTGTAATATTTAAATACCCCTCAATAACACTTTTCAATGAAAATAAATTCATATGGAACTTAAATTGTAGCCTTGAAGCCAGGTTAGTGCTTGCATGGTGGTGACCATATTGACTCCCACCAAAATTTGAGGATGTGAGTGTGGTGCGAGTAGATTTCTCTGCTAATTTTTTTCAAGGTTTCTAGTTACTTCAGAATAATTTGCAACCTCTAAAGCTTTCCGTTGAAACCCACGGTTTTCCTTCAATAATTTTCCTGTCACTGTGGCATGATAAAAATTTGAAATAGGCGGCGATCTCCTCTTTTAAACCCCGCGGCTATAGTGGACCTCACCACCTACTTGATGGATGCGGTGCTGATGATTAGAAACGTATTCGCATGGTCCGTACAGGTATGTCGCCCGGTTGGCGATAGTGACAGCTCCATTTGTTGGGAAATTTTATTCCCCCATAGTAAGTGCATTAACATATTATGCTCCTTGTTTAAAATAGACACAAAAAAATGGATATTTTCACCTGGAAAATGAAATTTTTAGCTTTGAAAACCTGGATTGTCAAGGATTTTCATTATCTCTGATCTGTACCAACCTTGCTGTACATGCTTCATAGTTCAGGTCCATGTCTAATCTACTCCTTACCAAAGCTGATTACCAAAACCATTGATTATAGCTTGTTAAAATTACTCTCTGAACATGTTGAATAAAATGGATACTTTGAGATTAAATAAAATCATATCGCTCCTCCCAAATTTATTTTTGACCTAAAATAACCTTTAATAACGTGGAATAAGTTTCTTTGAACCCCTGAAGGATTTCATTGGATGTCACTAATATTATTCTTTGTGTTGTGGAGGTGTTGTATGTTGTGTTGTGTGTTTCCAAAAGAAGTTCACCATAATGGAAGCATGTAGGCTTGTGAGAATTAACAAAGTGTCTCAAGTGAACAGTAATCTCTTGGTAATTTACTACAGTCTGTGTAGTCTTCTTCCTGTCAGGGCGATGCTCTCAGCACTGCTGCAGAGCCTTCAGCCTTTAGGCTAGCTCAAAAACAAAATTATGGCTCACTCCTTGTCACATTTATTACTATTCATGTGTACAGCAATGTTTATGTCAGCATTAACACCTGCACCTTAATTGGTACTCTAATTACTTCAATGATAATTATAAATGGCCTTCATCCATAGCTAAACTCAGTTAATTGTTCCAAATATGTTACTACATTGGCATATAGAATTGTGTGGCCTATATATGCCTTTACATATATAAACACTTAATCTGTTATTTCCAAGAACTATAAACATAATTATATTCAAATCCTTTGGATGCCAGATGGTGAGACCCACATGTGCATCCATAATTTATGTGGGAGTGATGCTGTCACTTATGAATTAATTGTATTAGTTCTTATTATTATAATTTCTTTATGCATACCATTCTGGTTATTTATATTATTTATTTCAGATGAATATACTAAATCTCCTAATCATAAAGTAATGCTGGAAGATTTTGATAAGGTGATACGCCCTAGTCCTCATTCCAATGTAATTGGCCTTATTGGAACTTCAGAATCACCAGGTAAGGGAAGCCAAATAGGCCTTTTACTAAAAAACAAAGAAATTTTTGGGAACAGTTACATACAGGGTTCAGGGGGATAATCCAGAAATTTTAAGGCCAAAGCACCATCCAAAGGAAACCCAAGAATCTGTATTTTTGGGATCTGTTTAATAGGCAATCGGTGTGGTGGAATGAATTTTTATCATGGACAGGAAGTAGGTACTCTAAGCAGTAATGGCAAATGAAAGACATGGGCTTTCTTAACTAATTCAGCTCATAAAAATTTTTTTAACAAATAATTTAGCCTACCCCTTAGGAAATTCATTCATTTAAATGGGCGCTGAACAAAAATTCAAAAAAAATTCCCATTAATGTGTGTTTAACTTTTTCCTAGAATATTTCGTTTTCAACTATGTAGTTCATTAATATATATGACATTTCACCAACAAAAACCAAAATTAATTTTGGGTATTTTTTTGCTTGACTAATTTGATATCTTTTTTATGTTATGTTATGATTCATTATATTTCATGCTTAGTGTTAGTCAAAACATGTATTTTACAAAAAAATCATGTGCTAATAAAGGAAAAAAACAGAAAATTGAATATATAGGTGAAAAGATGGCATTTTTTGTTTCCAAGTTATTTATTTCAATCGTAACTTGAACGAAAGCAAAATTCAAGAGTATTTTTACATTAGTTTTTATAAATCCCTCAGCCTGAAGGCATTTATTTGAATATGAAAATTTTCCTAGCTGGGAGTGATGCATAGAGGTGGTTTTACCCCACATTCCTTGCAATAAAAAGCAGTTAGTTTTCTTTTGCATGTATCCTTGCATTCCTTGTTGCATTGATAGGGTAAAATCGAACATACAATACAGGCTTGTCCACTTTCCTCATACTGTGAATGAAAATGCCATTCTATTAATCTGTTTTTCGTAGGTTAAGTTGAGGTCCTATTTGGTTAAGTTGAGGTTAAGTTGAGGCAGTTTCCTAGTGTTTCATCTGTTATAACCTTCCAGTGAGCTCTCTAATACTTCCTCCCTAAATTCTCTTTGATTGTGGTTTTTATCATTAGTGAGATAATAGCAGATTCTGGAACGGACAAGCGCTGCTGCAATTAGATAATGCCAAATAGACTGGTACCATTTCTGGGATTTCTGTTGAAGGGATACGTGGAACAGTACTGATCGAACTTATCAACCCTACCCTTGTTTTGGCTATTGCAAATGTATTTTGATTAATGTCTAATTAAAGGTATTAATATTACTACCCCTGAATATGTGTTTGGTTTCTTAATCAATCTTTCCCCCTTTTTGGATCCGAGTTTTAATTGAATAATATCTCAATCCCCTCTAATATACAACATCATAACTTCCAGTTTCCTGCCAGGTACATGCTATCATAGTGGCATGATTACGTATCCAAAATGTTGGAAGTTCACTTTTCTTCTTTTTCATTGCTTTCATAGCAAGTGGTAGCTCTCTGATTCAAATCAGGTGAGTTTCAGTACAACTTGGAGAATATTATTGTGACCCTGTGCTATATCTTTAGAGCTGGTAGAAGTGACTAAATAAGAGATGTGCACTGCCAAACTGATAGGTACAACAATTCCTTCTTTCCACACACTGCTAGTCATTGTAACAAAAAAGATTATCATAGAGTAAAAATTTTGAGGGAGCATATGCAGCATTTTAATATGTATAGAAGTAAACTTAAAATGAGCATTCACTTCGTGACAGTTCATGTAACAACTTAAATGTCTGTAAATATAAATTTTCATTCATAATTGGATATACATGCAGGACGTTTTAGAGTACAAATTGCTATAAATACTGAATTTATTTTGCCGTGTTGCCTTTCTCTGTATGAAAATTTCTATTTAATATCTTTTTTCCATTGATAGAAGCACTTTTAGTTGTATTGGAATACCATCCAGCAACTTTAAAAGATATTCTTCTGGAGAGTCGTGTGCTGGACCAAGTTGGAGTTAACCAGAGTCGGGATCGATTTTGTTCTCTCCAGGAAAGTTACTTAATGGAAGTTTGCGTAGGTGTGGCGACTGGGATGGACTATCTTTTTCAGAAAAGGGTAAGGAAGTAATGTATTTTATTCATAGGAAACTTTTTGTAACTTACGGGGCAAATTTGATGCTAAAATATCATTTTCTTCCTAAAATAAGGATGCATTCCTGAAAGCCTTCAGCTGTCAATGATTGGTGACATGGAGTGTTACTGCTTTTTTGTCTAAATTTGTATGATGTGCAGCTTCATTAAATATGACCCCTCTTTTATAATACTAAACAATTCCTTTGGAGTGATTGTATTGTAAATTTTATTGTGTAGAGTGTAAACTCATTGATAAATTGTACAATTGTCATTGTATTGTTGTACCATATGTCAGTGTGATCCATTGCATTTAATAACAACAGTAATTGGGGTATGAATTGGGCTGACAAATAACGGAATATAACTTCAAACATGATGAATAACAGAAAAACATGTGGACTGCTTTGAATTGATCCCAATCAGTCTCATGTTGCCTGGCCCCTAAGCTGGGAAGCAAACTTATTAATTGGTAAACTGATTTGTGAATACATCAAAAATTAACTCTCAGCGTTGACCATGATCAGAGTTTGCATTGGAAGTAGCTTGCAGTATTAAAGAGAAGAACTATGGGAGAATAGGGTACAATTTTTTGTGAATGAGCCACTCTGTCTGTGAATGCCTGTGAAATTCCCATTTCTGGATTAGTATTATTTGTTTTTGTTGACTTAATGATCTTCTTGAAACCTTCAATGACATCCCTTGAAATTATTCTCAATTTTCAGATAACCCATGAAAAACTCTGTGCCAGAAGTGTTGTAATGGCTGATGGAATGGTACCTAAAATATCATTTTTTGGTATGGCTGATTATATAAAAAACTCAATGGTTGGTGTTCCTTATTTGTATTTCCTGTCTTTTAAGTCTTCCTCAATATTTGGATTTTGTCATGAGCATAATTTGCCATTGTTATTTACATTAGGTTCCGGATTATACCAGGTGGACTGCTCAAGAAATTTTCCGGAGTAGGCATTTCGTGTCCAAGAGTGACGTTTGGTCATTTGGCTGTTTGCTCTGGGAAGTTGCCACATTTGGTAAGATGGGAAGAGAATAAACCTCATTATGAAATAGAATTCTTTTACTGCATAATGACAAATATATGTATTTTTTAATCCTTGAAAAATGTTTAATAGGTTCTGTTTATATGGTCTAAAACAACTGTTTTTTTGGTAGTAATATAAAAAACAATTAAGTTGCCAATAGTTGAGGAGATGCTAATGGTTAAGTTTTATACGATCATTTAATCTTAGGGTTGCAGTATGAAGGTGAAGTTGAAGTAGATAGACTACTTAACCCATTCAATGCTGACCTGTTGACATGACATTTATTCCCACGCTGAAGGTTTTTTTTCGTTTATTTATATAAAACGAAAACATCCAGCAAAGAACGAAACTCATCCACGTGTGCCTAGAGCAAGACTAAGACGCTGAAGGAAGTTGGAAGAGTCAGCGCCGACGCTTGGGAACTAGGGAAAACCGAGAAAAGTAACAGGACCGATGCCTTGAATTCAAGGCATCCGCGCCTCTGGTTTGCACGGGTTGCCTTGAATTCAAGGCATCCGCATTGAATGGGTTAAGAAAATATCATGGGCGAATGGGAAATTTGGCCAACAAAACTCTCAATTGTCCCGACTTTGCGGATAAAGTTTCAAATAGGGGGAGAAATTTGTTATTATGTTATTTAATAATTTAAACATTTGGATGTAAATCGATATTTTTCTTGAAACATATGCCACAACTATTGTGTTAATCTGGGATATGCAACCCGCAAGACACCCAACGTTTTCCTTGCCTGAATCAGATAATCTTATTCATTCCTTTTATTGTACTCTATCTCAGCCAAAATGATCTGATTGTGTTCTTAGTTGTTTTTACTCGAAAAAACATTTTTTAAAAGATTTGAAAAATTAATTTGAGCATAATTCATGCAAAAAATGAGCAAAGACTGGTGTGTTTTAAATTAAAACTGAAAAAATACTTTCTTGATAACTGTTTTTTTCACTGTTAGCAAATTCTTGTCGAATGACACATGATGTGCTGTGTCTTTTGTATCCAAATTTGTATAACCTTTGTACATTACTTTTTGACCGGTCTTATATATGTACCAACATATCTCCTGGATCAATAAAACTATTATTATTATTATAAAGAAAAAAAGTTGAAGAAAATCTGTGTCATGAAGGCATGAACCTTTTCTGAAATTGAGTGATTTGAATTGGACCCTCAAGCAAGTGCTCTTATTAAATTATGTAAATGTTTGCTGGTTTATTTTGTTTTTTCAGTATGCTTATGTGATCCTGAATTCTGTTCATTTTTATGAAAGTGTGTTGAGACAATGCTTATTTTTGAACTGTATCTCTGCAGGTGCCACTCCATACATGGAAGTGCTGACAAAGGATGTGCCAACCAGAGTAATGAGGGGCCTCAGGCCCTCACGGCCATCGTACGTTGGTGATGACCTGTATCAGTTGATGCTGCAGTGCTGGCAGATTGACCTTGATGAAAGGCCTAACTTCTTTGAGGCAACTAAAATACTGGAGCAAATGGTTCCGGATAGTGAGGTAACTACTCCTGATAAGATAACTGTATTTGCCTAAATCTAAGATGGTTTTTTTTCCATTCCATGACTTCTGAAAAGGATTTCAGTTTTGGATTTATCTTTTAATCTTAAGCTCAATCATTTGGTCCATTTCAAAAAGACATAAATTCCAGCTTGATTGTGGAATCATTTGAGTTTAACTACTTCCCTGACGGGTTTCTTTTACAAAAATGGTTAAAAAAAGTATAATTTTTTTATTTCAGATTCAGAAGCATTAAAGTGAGGCAAATCCGAAAATGTTTTCCTTAATTTTATATTCCAAATAACTAATGATTTATTCAATAATTTCAGAATGTTGCCCCTTAACTTAAGAGAATTAGGCCACCTGCATATCAGTATAACTTTCCTTCCCGTAAACCTTAGTTAGACATCTAATAAGGAATACATTTAGTTTTATCAAATGTATATTCTTTGGCGACAATGTTAATTTTAACGATTAGTTTTAGTCCATAGTACATCAAGAAACAACATACAAACATTCATGGGAGTTAGGCAACCCGCATGACAACGACTTTTGCTCTGAAAATGTTTTAACAGAATTCATTTTATGACAAAAAACTAGAAACTTTAATTATTTACTTGATTCTCTTTGAAGAGTGCTGGAATCCCTTTCCTCAGTGTTCCATAAGAGTCAGTGGAGTGTGAAGCGAGCAAGTCAGCTAGATCTGGAGACGTATAAAAGTTATCCGTCGTCAGACAATATCATAGGCCAAATAATGGCTTCATTAGAGTCATCATTACTTTTGAGGACATGGGTAAATGGGCTAAGTCTTTATCCAACTCAATCCCCTTTCCCATGTAAATTGTCGTTGACCACACGTATCCAGTTCTTGATTCACAAAGAACAAATATTTGCCAAATGAAGCTCTGTTCATAGGCATGAACTGCCGCCATCCCAATCTTCCCTTGTACAAGGGCAGGCTCTCAGAGATGGTAATGTCCATCTCTGGTGTATGGAGTGCCTTGAACTTTTCCTCCAGCTTCTGGCAAATCGGCCATATTTTATTTAGTTTGGCGTTGGGGTGTGTTTGGGGATCAAAATCGTTATTATAGGCAAAATGTAAATATTGCCTTATTTTTACGAATCACCGGAAGACACCGTGTGTCCAAAAAAGGGAGAGGAGAGTATAGGTCTCGTTGACCAATAAAACTCAGTTTCTGGCTTCCGCACTCTGCTCTGTAGCATTACAAGGGCAAAAAACATGAATGTCTGAGCTTGTCACAGCTCGCCACTGATTTACGCTAGCACTGCTCGGCCCCGCTTTTTCACGCAGTGTTACTGGCGCAGTGATTAGTTTCCCCAGTTATAAAGTCAACAATTTCATCGAAAAAAAATATTTTAGGGAACCTCATTCGGGAACCAGGTCGAAGTTCATCGAAGAATTACCTTCAAAAAGAAACCTAGGTGATGCCGGAGGAGGATTCGTTGAAAGTATTTCCTCCCACTCCGCTTCCCGCGAATGTTCCACTGCGCCTTCTGATTCGGAGCTTGTTTCTCCGGAGAGAGTCAACTAGGAGCCAGGAACTTCAATGTCCATAACCTCGGAATCACTGCTGGTCAACACGGATTCCTCTCAGGAATCCATTGTTGATTGCCAAATGTTACTGAGCGTAAACAAAGAATTTGCCGTAGAATTCACTCCTAGTACACTGCTCGTATTAGAACGAAAATGTTCGAACTAAAAATGGAATGTTTGCATCTGTGGAATTTCAGTGAAAAAGTGCATGCGCTCTGAAAATCAAGGATGCTTATGCTCTGAAACTCAACGAAAGACTCATCATTGTCCTTCCGACAAAGTATTTGTGGAAACAATCACGATATGCAAAGGACCTCGCCCCTAGTGTGAAAAGCCCATCCTATGTTCATCATAAAATTTTTCTTTTCCGTTCCTACCATTTCTTGGAAAATAAACACACGTGTGCATACTACAACAGCATGGATTTTCCAACTCACGGTAAATTGATATTGGGAAAAGCCCATTAGCAAAGGGTTGGCCGGTGGGAAAGTAATCTGGGAAGCAAAGGGTGGCAGATTAGCAAGACATGAAACCAGGCGCCAGGTTGTATAGCGGGCCGTAGGCTCTCGAGCGAGTATTTTTTGACCTGAAGGAAAGCGTCAAACATGACAATAGAAGGCATTACACATGTTTGGGATTTATCTCTATCCCTCCTTTTTTCTCGTACTCATGTGGGCTAGGGTAGCACATACACAGGGCACTTGTGTTGGTTTCTATTGAGAACGTACGACCTTTAGACATCTTCATCGTATAGCTGTTTTCGTAAATATGTTTCACCACTTCCGCTAGTATTTGATGTATAAAAATGAAAGGGGCTGATGAAATAACATTTGCAACACATCTAAACATTTACGCTTACGCCATTTTGTCTAAAAAGAACGGTTCAATAGGCATTTCTAACATATATAAAAATTACCAGAAGAAAAATGTGCGGACGAATAATATAGAATTAGATAATATGTATAGTAACAAATATATATATATATATAGTAACAAATGTATGTAGCAACAAATATATATAGTAACAAACATATATGGTAACAAATATATATCAACAAATAAGGCAAGGAAAGATTCATGTTCTGTTGCTAGAGAAATATTTTATTCCAATTACTGTGGAACTCATCGTAGCAGTGAAAATTAGTGCAAAATTGAAATTGCAATTTTTATAATGACCGCTAAACTGTTGAAGAAAAATGTAATTAAATGCTCATGAAGAGTGAATGAGGAAATATAAATGTAAATTTACTAATTTAAAAATTATTTACTTTATAGAAAGTTTTTCGTCATGTGAAAATGGAAGTTTTAAGTAATAAATTTGCAAAAATTATCGATAAATGACAAAAATTGAAGTTGTAAATTTCGTTAAAATATTACAAAAGAAACTCCATGCATGAAGTTAATAAATGGATGGTTACCAATGACAAAAAAGGTGAATGAAATTCCCTAAGAGGATAACTTTTCAGTGAGAAAAAAAATTATGACCCTCGAATTGCTAGAATTATTACAATAAATGACCATTGTTTTAACATCAGAAATCAACATTTGAAAAGAGTGCCGCTCGGCTAGAGTGAGCTACGGGTCCTAACCTGTTCCTCTGACGGCAGAAAAATGAACTACTAGCAGCTGGCAAGAATATTCGGGCATGAGAAGAAAGGGACGAAATTTTTGGACTTGCCCGAGTATACTTGGGCGCGTCAGAATCTGCACGTTTTCGGTGCCCGAGTATATTCGGGCGCCTCAGGGAAATGGTTAATGTCTTTGAAAGAAAAAAATGAAATAAAAATCAGTGGAAGCCCGGTATAGTGAGTACGGCTTATTGCTAGAATCCCGTTTTAGCGAGTGATTGTCTTTGTACCGCCAAAAGGCCTATGTTTTACATGTAAAATGAAGTGGATGTAGTGAGGCCAAAAAGTTCCTTCCACGGTATATGCTCGGTATTACGACAGATATCTCTCGAGGGCGATGCACCACCTATCAAAAATTAACTATTTTGTTTTGTATTATCTGTTAATTAAACTAAATATTCAAGATGTGAGCCATATCTGCAACACCTAAAGCCAGTTATGTCCAAACATTAGTAATTTACGGCCTTGAGTACACTGTGCGCGCTCCCATTTTACGTTCTTCTTTTGTTAGGCCCAGTCATCAGTGAGAGGGGAGTGGGCAGACGACAAGCAAGTTGAGAGTAGAAGAGGGAGTTAGGTCCCCCCTACCCTATGGCTTGCTCCGTCGCTAGGCGATGTCTTAAGCACGGACACTGTTACATTGTGGTGAAACCCCCTCCATCTTTTCCCATGTTACGGATGGTAGTTGAAAGTGGAAAGCGCAACTCTGTCGTAGTTAGATTGGCACCCTAGAATAGATTTTTCACTCATGGAAATCTAGAGCCATGTTACTTGTCGCTGCATGCTGCCTAGCAATGTATATTTCAATCTTTCATTCATGCATAGGAATTTAAATCGATCAAGACCTCGCCAGCTATTGCCATGTAGGAAAATCTCTTACAGTGATGACCAAGGTGGTAAAATAACCGCCAACCTTAGGCTAGCGAGTGAGGGTTCAACACCGCCCCCACTGAGGTCGAGGAAACAGCGGTAAAAAATGTTGTAACAGCAGAATTACTCTACGGATAGCAGAAATCCTCTGCCCGGCGACCAATCATAGTCAATCTTTGTTATCTCTTCTTGATGCTCTCCAAAATTCTGTACAATTCAAAGTTTTACACCATATCAGCAAAACTGTAACGCACTCCTGCGCAGCCCCTTAAATGAATGGCAAAATAAGGTGCTGGTTACCCTCGAGGGCTATTTACTATGCGAGCACGATTAATAAAATGCAGATTCTATTAACAGCTCCTTTGAATCTCGTGGCATAGATTAAAAGCTCCTATATTATTGACTCTGTCAAAAATAATATTCTGCTCTGAATTGCAGCAACCAGTTCTCTCATCACTTCTCATTCAGCTCGAAGCAATGTATCCGATGCTTAGGGCACGATCCGTGGCATGGGGCCTCAACATTCAGCAGAATGAGAGCGATCTGTCGGAGCGATTGAAAAACTCAAACCATTCCGTCAACTCAATGCGCCCAATCACACGGCAGCAGAGAGTTGTGATGTAGGTAAGGGGCGGAGTTTACTCGGTCGGTGGGGCGGTGTTTTCTCAATCGGAGGGGCGGAGTTGTCTCATGTGGTTTGTGCGGCAGCATCATGTCCGCGAAACGTAAGTCTTTGGACCTTAAAACCAAAATTAAAATTATAGACCAGTGCGAAAGTAACAGGTCTTCAAAGACTGATATCAGGAGGCGGTTTGGTGTGTCGTCATCTACGTTGTTCACAATATTAAAGAACAAAGATAAAATTTGTGCAGCAGTGACCGAACTAGGACGACCTAGCAGCCAAAAACATTTGCGGCATGGGGAACATCCTCAAATGGAATCTGCACTATTCAAGTGGTTTTGTCAGCAAAGGTCTGCAGGACTGCCCATAAACCATCCGATGTTAAAGGCGAAAGCTGACTACATTGCCTCTGGAT
Organism: Pyrrhosoma nymphula; assembly: GCA_963573305.1. Taxonomy (NCBI): domain Eukaryota; kingdom Metazoa; phylum Arthropoda; class Insecta; order Odonata; family Coenagrionidae; genus Pyrrhosoma; species Pyrrhosoma nymphula. The sequence continues at coordinate 74,518,856 of OY754332.1, read as the reverse complement.
TTGGAATCGAGAACTTCAAAAGCTCGGACGGATGGCTTGCTCGTTTCAAGCAAAGGAAGGGTATATCACTTCACAAAGTGTCGGGCGAGTCAACGAGTGTGAATCCGAAAGCTGCGGAGGACTGGGATCCAGTCCTTAAAAGTTTCCTGATTAAATATGAGCCCTGCGATATCTATAATGCTGACGGTCTATTCTACAACCTCTTGCCTAACTCAACTCTTGCAGTTCGAGGGGATCCTTGCAAAGGGACCAAAAGGAGTAAGGAGAGATTGGGTGCATTCAGGGGACGGAGCGCTCCGGGAGCGCTCAGCCAAAATTCCAGGAATTCCCCCTGAATGCGACCGCTACGTAGCCGATCCGACGGAGCGGTCGGCCATTTTCCGGAGCGGTCTTTTGGGCCGCTACCTGTACTGAGCGCTCGGTGACTGGGCGCGATTTTTCGAATGCTTGTTCTACTACTCGGCGTGGTGTCTTCGCGTGACTCATCCAAACATGCTTGTGTGGTCTGGTGCATGAACATATGTATTCAATAAATTATCTTCTTGAATGCGATTAACATTTATCTTAAAATACGATTAATATAATGCACTTTCGATGCAAGCGTGCGGTTGACTTAGTTACTTTCCGTCTCTCATTCATCGCAAAAGTTGGCTAGAATTAGTGTAGAACTCTTCTTAATTCTCATGGTATTATTGAGATGTTTGTCACAAATAAAATAAACTAGACATATCTCCCTTGCCAATGTTTTTTGTGCTATTTACACTTATTATAGGACTGGGAAAATAATACACAAGGGTCAGCGAACTTAACAATTTCTTAACGTCTCGATAGTGATATATATTGTATGCCCACGAATTTGTGTCTATCGTTGACGGTGTACGATTATGAAAGAAAAATATTAATGTGAATTGTTTGCGAGAGAATTATAAGAATACTTCACAGTTCGTTCTCTAAACGATTATGCATGTCTTGTGGGCTGAGTTTGCTGGGCTATGGGCTAAGGTAACGATCGAATAATTTAACAAGTTTCGAGAGAGCATACGCTTATGAAACAAGAATATCGGGCATTATTAATATACTTAATATGTAATAATACTTTGCTCAAGAGCGCAAATAATTAACGGAGAGCTTTCTAGAAATGAAAACCTCGAACACGTCCACATTTTCCATGACGAGGGATTGGAACCACAGAGGGATCTTGTCTTGTAATGCAGCATGCATGAAAGATATAATTTCACCGTAGCGCAATACAAAAAATGTGGCCTGTGAAACACCATCACATGTTTGCACATCCCCAAGGAAATTATTGAAGTACAAAAGCTTTGAACAGAGTCATTTATAATATATTAATAGCAGCGTCAACTTGCAATCGATGCTCGGAAGTTCACACAACAGCAAGAGCAGCACAGCAAAAAATTAACCGTCTTCGTGTCTTCCCTCGGTGAAGTATTTACGAGAATGCAATGAGCTCACCAAGGGTAATTGCCTATCCAGGCGTGGTTTATTGTTCATTTATTCAACTCCTTCCGTCGCTTCTTTTTGTGGAAAAGATAAACTAAAGAGCATGCTCTATGAGGAAAATTTCTATCCTTTTTGGAAATAAGAAATATTGTAGACGATAATAGTGCGGATTAACACATCTGCAATTGTGCTTCCTTCTCATAGGAAGGTAATTTCGAGCTTTATTAAAATACTATGAGTCCTTTCCATCAATTATCTCTGATAAGAAATCTGCGGACGGATAGAGACTACGATTCAAAAGTTCCACTGTAGCGCTCAGTCTTTTTTCCATTCAGGGGAGCTGAGCACAGGCTAGGTAGCGGTCCGCTCCACCGATCCCGGAGCGCTCCGTCCCCTGAATGCGCCCATTGACAGTTATGCTTTGTGTGAATATGGATGGCTCAGATAAGGTGAAGCCGTATATTATGGGGAAATACGCCCATCCCAGGTGTTTCAGGGGCGTAAAAACATTACCGTGCTCCTACAGTCACAATAAAAATGCGTGGATGACTTCTGAGTTATTCACGCAGTGGTTGCGAGCATTCGATGCAAGGATTGGGGGGAAAAATCGTAAAGTAGTGCTATTTGTTGATAATTGTCTGGCCCATCCAAATATTGAACTTAGGCATGTGGAACTAGTATTTTTACAACCAAATTCTACATGCGTTTTGCAACCTTTAGATCAAGGTGTCATTAAACTCTTCAAGCACAATTTCAGGAGTTTATTAGTGAATTACATCGTGACTCGTCTTCCAAAGAACGACATACAGAGACTGAAGTGGAATGTGCTTGATGCAATGCGGGCGGTTGTAATCAGCTGGGAAAAGATTTCTCTGGTGCACATATCAGCTTCCTTCAGGCATGCAAGATTCATTGTCGAGGGAAACACCCAGGATGACGAGCATTTAGATGAAGCCCTGAGTAACCCTGGCCCTGAAGGTTGGCAGGACATAACCGTGCATTTTGGTCCCTGCGAGTTTCGTGACTATGCCACTGCCGATGACAGCTTGCCTGTGCGGGAGGAGTTGACGGAAGATGAATTGATTGGCTCAGTCAGAAACAAAGTTGACGACGTAATTAGTTCCGATTCGGAAGAAGAAGAATTGGTGCCTATGCCCTCGAGAGCTGAAGCACAGCAGGCTATAAAAGTAATTAGCGACGTCTATAGGGCCAGTAATGCTTCCCTGGACGAACTAAAAACATTCAGTGAAGTAGAAGGATTTGTGCTTTCTGCAACTGCCACTAAATTGAAGCAGACAATGCTTGATACATTTTTCGCCACTGAGTAGGCATTGAAACTATTTTGTGATTTATATTATTGATGTGAAGTACGTGTGATGTGTTTGTGATAAAGAAGGTCCCCCCATTTTTTTTGTTATGCTCGTACTTTCCCAATGAAGTCAACATGGTTTTCATTTGCAAAAGTATTATTTATTTTCTCGTACGTTCAAAAAGGAATTATATTTTTGATAGCTGTGATAATGTTTGCATATTTTTGTTTTTTAAAAATATAACCAAGCCCTATACTGCGCTAATAATTAAAATTTATCCTGTTCACCATATTTTTGTTTTCTTTTGTGATTCCTAATTTCACAGGTTATCATCATTATTAAAATCGCGTGGTATTTTTCCAAGAAACACATACCTGCTCTATATCCTATATATATATTGTTCTATATCCTGGAGATGGCAGTACTTGCACGAAACATGATGTGCTAGCCAATCGACTGAGGTATTTTCTTTTCTAGTGTAAATACATACTCGATGACATTAATTTGCAGTTGATAATTGAATTTGAATCATAGAGACTGCTAGGAATAGGTGACTATGCGAGAAATATCTTCGACCACCGGTACATGCCGTATTTCAGTGAACCTTCAGGCCAATTTTCCCAACTGATGGACGTACTGGTTAACATTCGAAAACTCGACAAAGTTGATATTATCGTCATGACATATTCGCAAAATTATCCAAAAACTACAGTTTACCTAATATTTAAATTCCGATTAGTTATGGTGTCTTTATAGCTTTCTTCGGCGATCGAAAAATAGAAGAACTGGAAGAAAAACACCGAAACTGGAGGAATTAATATTTTATGTAATGGAAAATGTCCTGTTTCTTTCTTAAAATTAGTTGATATTCCACCAGATTGTGCCTGAAACGACTTTTTTTGCTGTTTACCTTCGTCAAATACCATGGAAACAAAAGAAAAACGGTAAATACGAACGACTATGAGAATTAGGTGGCTTTATTCAACACTTTCGGATACAACAAGCGCTCGATTTAGCGAGTGATTTCCGAGGGATTATGAGCACTCGTTAAACCGGGCTTCCACTGTACCAATCACAAGAGTCAGTCACCTTTCTTTATAATTTTCTGTTTCTACTATATAGTTTCTGTTGATACATATATATGTACTTCCTTATTGTCAATTTTTTGTTAACAAGTCCTCAAAGTCTTTTTTTTCTTTCACTGCCTGGGATGAAATATTTTTTATCCAGAATAGAAGCTTTGGCTGTATGTTTTTGTGCAGAAAGATTGAATCTTGCCGTGGTGTGTTCTTGATGTCTATGCCCAAGTGTTAATTGGAGCTATTCCAGAAGCTTTATTCTTAAAGAGTCCATAGTATAAAGCATTCTCATAAAGCACTTTTGGTTGGAGATATAGTTTGGAACTCAGTCTTTGGGGTTTTATAGGTACTCATTTTTTAGAAAAAATAAATGTAAGCTTTTACATAGTGTTATGTAGTGGCATGGGAATTTGTATTAGAATAGTTGTAAACTTGTATGTAGTTATATTTAACCCTTTAGCTGCGTTAATCGGATATTTCCGCCCAAGGTTATACCGCCCTTGAATGCGGAAATTGGATTTACCCCTTATCTTAGAAAAACATACATTTTCACTATGACCATCAAGGATATCCCCCTGGGTGTTGATTCTGGTTCTTCCGTCGCTAGGCGGTAGCTACTGCTAAGTTTAGCAAACGCTAAGAAGCAACACTATTCCCGTTCCTATTAAGTTAGCGGTCGGTAAGGTTTGGAAAATTTTGGGAAGTTAGCGAATGATTCCACCATATTGTCAAATAATGCGAAAAAATCAACACAACGAGGAAGAACAAAGCAACGATGAATTTATACAGGTTGGTAACGGTGAAGTAAACAAATAGTACTAATTCAATAGCAATCAGTTACAAAGCGTATGGGTATATGAACATTGTTAATTTATCTTTTTCAGGTTGATTTCACTACGATATCTGTATTACTTTATTTTCATTTCTTCTATTTCCCTTGATATGTAGCTACTATTAAGCGAATGAAGACGAAAGTCGGCAATTAGTCGAGTTGAAAATGAAAGGTGCCAATTAAGTGTGCCAATCGAAGTTATTTTGTGATGATATTTAGAAACTATCCAAGTGAATGTTTAAATATATGCCACTCCAAAACAATAAGGTGCGTGTTAAAGTGCTGTAAACTCAACGTTTTTATAATCAATTAAGTGTTTTGATATTTCCATTCCCTTGATTTGGTTTTATTGCGTTATATTTACGATTATCTAGCGGAAATGAAATGAACCTAAAGAGCTTTCCATGTGTTAAAGTGTCTTGATGAATACCTATGTCGTAAACGTTTCAATACATATACGTATTCCGCTGTCTCAATATTGGTACAAACATCCCGTTGAAAGTTTAGAAGTATTATTTATACCATTAAAAATGCTATATGAATGTGCTATAAATTAAACTCCGAGATTATTCATTACCAATATTTATTAATGTATTTTTCATGTCTCTTCATTATATTTAAAATCAAGCTATGAGTCAAATATTTGTTTGATGAATAATAATGAACAAAAATGGTTAATTTGACTACCGTATTTGCATGAATCTAAGGGCCCGCTCACACGGAGCCACTCAACAGCGCTGCCATTGGCTAATAATGGGGTCGAATAGAAGTGAAACAGGGCCACAGCCACCGGCTGGAAACACCATAGATGGTTGCAGTGGTTCCCTCCGCCGCAGACGCCGGCGTAGAAAAGTGGTGCTTCTAGTGAGTTTAGCCATAGCTAAATGATGGTGTTCTCACGGAGTGGCTGCCACGCCACTGTTCAAGCAGCGTGTTCGTGGCCCTGCAGTAGTGCTGCAAACCAGCGTTCGAATTTCAAGTAAAGCATGTATATGGACAAATGTCAGGATAATGGACAGAATACAAGCTTGAAATGCTACAAATCAACTGCTTTCAAACCATTTGAGTGTAAAAATCTTCACAAATGGGGAAAAAACATGCTACAGCCTATTTGACGGTGCTATCACCTCCTCATGTCACGAGCTATGTCACGAGAAAAGGCCATGCCCTTGAATGTATCTTCTAATTAGGTTGGGCATTTAGTGCCGTATTTTTTGTGCAGGTTGCAGGAAAATACTGCTTATAGTTGGATATGCTTGTGTACATGTTAGGGTTATCTGCCATTATTAACAGTTTTGCTTGCAACTAGTAAAAATGTTTGAAAATACTGTGTAAAAACGAGGAATATTTGGCGGTAGGGTATTTAACTATTTAACTATTTAAAATAAAAGATTACACCAAATTGAGAAACTACGTAAAATTATGAGTTTGTCATTGAAATACGCTATGCTTCCTGGCCAAACCTTAAAGTCGATACGAAAAATCATGAGTTACGTAAAGTCAAGATTTTACTGTAATAACAATGGTTACTATAGTGTGACTTTATTGTTCAATGGGTCTACAGATATGGAACTCTGTCCTTATTTTATTTCACCCCTTATCAATGATCCTTGAATAATTTTTTATTCATTAATATGAGTGAAATATGAAACACATTCTTTTAAAAGTATGAATGAGGACAATAATTAACATATATTTCTTAGTGTTTAAAAACATATGCTAGTTACGCCCTTCATGTGATGCTTTTTTTCAATAATCGTTGGTGATAAATAAATATTTTTTGTGGTAATAATGAATATTTTTTTTTGCAGATTCATCTGAATTTCAGCATGTATTCTGGATTTCACTATGAGCCATACATTCCGGATTTGGAATTTTCTCAGTGAGCACATTAAATCCATTAATGGTGTATCCTTTTTGGGAAACATTTTCCATGCAATCAAAGTGTTTCCCAAGTACATCATCTGGGCTTCCCTTGTAACTCTTGGACAACCAGTGAAATTTCATGATGGAATCATCTGCCGTTGTGAGCATTTTTATTAGTTTTTACCTGGAAATAATGCCATGTTTACACATTGTAAAGATTTTATTTTATCATTTATCTTTGTGATCTCTGGATGTGATTCTTTTTTTTTTTCAAATTTTTATTGATCGTCATTTTATGTGAACCACGGAATGGCAGAAACAGTTTCATAATGTGGTTTAGTTGGATATTAATTTTCTTTAAATTTTTACTCGTTTAAGATATTTATGTATGAAGAAAGGTAGTATAGTGGTGGGTTTCAAACATATGCACCTTGAAGCCCTTTATAATTATTACTTTTATAGTTGAATTAATATCTTGTTTTCCTTCCATTTATGTTTTTTTGTGAAAAATGATAATATTGTCTTTTTTTGGTACCTTTTGTCAATACCACAATAGTATTCAGTGGGGCTATGATTCTATAGTGGTCGCAGAGTTTCTGTGCACTGGAGAGTTTCTCTTAGCGTAGCTGCCCACAGTAGATGGGCAGCGATTGGCTACTGGCGTCCTATCCCGTAAACCGGTTCTTAGCTCAGTGCTCGCCGTGTACGAATGCTCAAAGCAGCGATCCCAAAGAATCGGCTAAAACGAACGGAATGCCTCGCCGACGCAACAGCCTTTAGCATAGAAATACTCTGGACAAGAAACTACAATAGATATTGAGTCAAAACTTTCAGTGATTGCATTATTCATCGCTAAAAGTTTAGAAACTGATGTCCATCGGCGCATGTCGCCTTGGTTCTACGATAAATTAACAAAACGTAAAACCTCTTCACCAACCTTTTACAAAATAAAAATACGAAAATTCCACTTAATCGTCAGAACGTCAGAAATAATTTTTATTTCCCACCTTAACTATGTTTCGAGTGACAGGCTTTCTTTCCTGAATTAAATATGGTACGATAAATTCTTATTCCTTTTCTGGTGAGAAAAATATTAGTTAGGCGATTCTTTGGGATCACTGCTTTGAGCATTCGTACGCGGCGCACACTGAGCTAAGAACCGGTTTACGGGATAGGACGCCAGCAGCCAATTGCTGCCCATCTACAGTGGGCAGCTGGGCTAAGAGAAACTCTCCAGTGCACAGAAACTCTGCGACCACTATAGTGTGCCTTTAGCCCTCATATTTTTTGGCATTTCACATTGAAGTTAATTTGTGCAAAATTATCATCAGCAAACCCGTAGGAGAGCTGTGAGCTGATGGCTGATTTTTGTTTATTTTAGTCAATTATGCTATGCTCAGAAAATCCTTTACAGCAGAGAAACAAGGGATCTCAAAAACGTGATACTGGTAAGACTTCTTTCAGAAAATCAATTATTGTGTGATGTAACAATATTATTCGAATTACTCAGATGTTTTGCCATTTCATGCATCCAGTGATAAGCACAAATTGGTTGTTGCCCATTGTTGGTTTAACCAGTCATTATTTTCATTACCTGCCTGTCAGTCAGAAAGAATGGGCACTACCCTCATGGACTTGGTGTGCTCTGGTTTTTACTGTTTGTGTTTACATTCATTCATGGTTTGGGGAAGTACCATTCCATAACTATCATTTCATGTGGAACCTTGTCCTATTTGATTGTCTATTAAGATTCATTCAAAAATTGCCTCCTTTGATGGCCTCCAGAGAAATAGCCAAAGGGTATTGAACTCCCAGTTGGTATTCAAAACTATGTAGTTACAACTTGATAGAAATTATTTTTGAGGTATTTGCTTGAAATTCTATTACATATTGACTACACTGAACTACAGGCAATGAATAATGCAGGCAAGTGTTTGTAAATAATTACCATATTTTTATGGAATCTTTTCCCAAAGTTCAAATAAGGATCATGTTTTGTTGCAGAACCTTGTTAATGCATCTCAAAGGAGTATTGACTCCAGTTAACTCAGCCCTTTTATCTATGTTAACATTTTTATGACAACTTTTTTATTGCAATATTTTTCGTATGCATTTTTTCAGGCTCAATTTTATTTTGCCCATTTTTGATGTTATAAACTTGTATATTATTATGTGAAACCATTACTACTCATTCCCATTGCTCAAATGACTTGTTTTGTAACAGAAATTACCAAGAGTTAAAACTGAATGCCTGTGACTATCATGTTTCACTCCCTCCTCATACTTCTTTCTCATAGATTGAATAATAGAAGGAGTCATTAAGCAAGATGTAGAGTGAAAATATGTGATTAGCTATCTCAAGGTGATCAATTACTCCTGTAATATCCTACATTTATATATTTTGTCTAGCACAGATTAATCCTGGTGCCTTGGCTTCTTATCTCCCTTCCACTCCCCTATCCGAATAATACCCTTCGTCTTTGTCTGTGGTGCCGGTTCATACAGGAGAGGCTTAAATGAAACTGCAGTAGTTGTATAGGTGTAGGGAAACTTGGTGGCACTCGCTCGTACAGAAAATGACGTCAGGGAGAGGAGATCATACAAGAGAGGAGGGGTAAACACCCTTAGGTTCTCTCTACAAGTCCCAAACTGAGCCCTTTGATAACTTTCCCCGCTCATCAACGCTTAATTCGTCCTCAGTGACCATAAACTGGTCACTGAGGCTGGTGAGTGCCACCAAGTTTCGCTATACCTACACTGTCCACTTAAATTTAATGTAAAATATTACACTACACGTGTTTCGATGCCTAGGGCGTCATCATCAGGTATCTATCTATCTATATCAGGTATGATGCCCTAAGCATCAAAACACGTGGTGTAATATTTTACATTAAATATAAGTGGACAGTACAACTACTGCAGTTTTATTTAATTACTGGAATGCTGTTTCACCACGTAACACCAGATACAGTTGAATTTATTTGAATGATGTGCTCTAATGACTGCATAAGGGTAGCCATTCTTGTAATCCTTGAAAACTGGGAAAATATTTAGAGATTGCTACTCTCTTGAAAATATGGGACTTCTTGAATTTGAATTGCTATTGGAGTTTCTCCTCGATTTTTCTCAGATTTTCTCATGGCACAGAATAATGCGTGAATAATTTAGCTAAATCACAAACTCAGTCCTGTATAGTTTAATTAGGGAGGGGCACTGTTTCACTTTGGTATATTTACATGTTTGTTGATTTTTATTCGGCCTCTTTTATACTGCCATTCAACTTTCGTTGACTCTTTGCCAAGGTTTGTGATATCTTTATAGCCATAAAAACATTAATGAATCAGAAATTGACTGAACCCTTTGTATCGCTTGTGTACGAAATTGCCCTTAGCCAGATTCGGATGTGTCCTTCATTCTTTCCCTTCCTATGGTAGCTTTGCAGAAACATTTTCTGAGTGAAATCCCTAGATGATTGCCAGCATACAAGAAAATTCAAAATAAGTGTGCCTTAGTCTTTTAATGTGTAATATGGAATATTTCTCTCAGTTCTATAAAAGTTACGGTATATCTTAAGAGTCGAAGTCTCATTTTCAGGCCGAAAATATCAACTGAAATCTTTGACTCAAGTGGAAGTCAAGGGGAAAAAGTTGTTTGACCTCCTTGTTTCATGATTAAAAAGTGAACCATCAGAGGAACATGTGTAAATATCGAAGCAAAGAGCGACAAACATAAAAAATAAGAAAGATAAGTTCTCAATAATTTTTATCGATAACCAATATCTTTAACTGCCATCAAATCAACTGCGTAGATGTCTAGAGCGTCCTTTGATGTAATTTTAAGCATTCGTGATGAGGTAATTATGTCATCATTGCCGTCTTCATTGAGGGTATAATCATCTTCCACACCATCCACCAAGGCTATCACACCTGTAGTGTTGACAGCTTGACTATTAGTAGCACTGGAGGAAGAACGATAGGTCAGTGACAAGAGATGTGATGTACACTTGCAGTGTAACATGTTGCTATGAAATGAAGTATTGACTCTGGAGAGTGATCTTGTGAACAATCGGATATGCTAACATTTAATAACGAGGCTAAAGAAGGTAAAATTAGATGAGGAGGAGGAGATGTTAGTGGTTCTTCCAAATTGTTTTGCAACACGGAATCCGATAATCTGCCTGTGTTTGACTTCAACAAAGATCCACCATTTACATAGATGGTTACGTAAATGTGAATATATGCAGGAAGATAAGGATATTTCCAAATATTCAGGACTGAGACAGGAAGATATAAAACAGGATCCATGAAGCTAGTGGCGAGTAATAACTGGCACAGTTGACCATCTGAATGTGTGGTGTACTGGGAAGCATAACACCTGGGCGATTCCTGTTTTCGTAATGATAAGTCCGTATGTTTTTGTTTCATCTCATTATTAAGTTCAATATTCTGAATATATGCTGCCATTTTTCCCAAACTTATTTTCACTGACAGTATGTGAAAAATATGCAACATATTGATCAGAATATTTATGGAGATTTATGAGCTTAGCTTTGTCTCTAGTTAATTAGGAAATCCTAGTGTTTTTGGGTTGATTTTGCAGTATCTGTGCAATACAATTGGCCTCGTGGAAAGCATTAATATCGCTAAGAGGAAGTACCAAGTATTTGTCAGTGGTAGGTTGTAACACTAAACTTTGAACGTAAATATAATACATTTATCAGCGTATATCCTCTGTGGCTTATCAGGAATGGATGCTCATGGTTTAATGCAGCTGATATGTAGAAATATTGACCCTGAAGAAGTCACCTTATTTAGTGACTCGACTATTAGTCGAAGGTAGGTTTTCATTGGCCGAAAAAAGGAAGACATTGCTCGGCTTATACTTGAGTATATGGGGTAAGCATTTTTAATCTCAACTAAAACACTGCTAATGACCTGAAAGTCTCAATCTGCTCACTGTTTATGGTGGGAGGTAGTTACATATACCTCTAGTTTTGACAGAGGAAAATATTCACTATACATGCCATGTGTGCTGCTAATTTTTGATCATAGGTTTAAGATTTTATTATAATAGTAGAAGCTGTTAAAGTCCTTTCAGTTTCTGAAGAGGAATACAAAGATTAAAGGGAGTCTCCAATAGCTGTAAGAGCTCACCCCATTATTTCTAAAGAGGAAGTTTGGGGTTTTAAGATGAAACGAATGACCATGAAGGGTTGGTCTAGATGCAAAGGGTCAAAGCTGACAAGTGCCTTTTGTGGCACAGATCTTACATTTTAACTCATATTTATCAGTTTTGACGCACTCTGTCCTTTATGGCATGTTAGTACTCTCTGCATTGAGGCATCCATATTGATTATAAATAAATAAGAGAATAACTTCCAGTAAATTATGTATGAACTGATTCTCTCCCGGCGAATATTGAATGTAAATTTTCTTGGGTTACACACTGGGTCAGGTCTTCCATCTCTACTGATGTTTTAATGAAACATGTGCCCATCATCTTCTGAGCTTCCCATAAGATAATCCCTGAAGATACTCGTCTTACAATGAACGTCGGTAGAGATGGAAGACCTGACCCAGTGTGTAGCCCACTGAATTTATCATTAGGAGTCATTCTAAAATTTAAACAGCCAACCATTAGACATATTAAGGCCCAAGAATTATATACCTATGTGTACACATGCATAAAAATGGGAATCTAGGAAATTTTAATCCAAAATATCATAAATGTTCGAACCAAAATCCAATGAAACGAAGCATAAAAACTTACCCAAACTCCAAATTTATGAATAAAATCCAATAAAGACCTAAAACACCCAGAGAAACAGAAAAAAACGGTTTGGATTGGGTGAAAAAAAAGGGATTTTTCTCAACCCTGGCCATGATGCTCTTTTATTTTACTTTTTTTATGTTATAGTGATCCTAAAATAATAAGTGCAATGATATTCTGAAATTGATGTCTTCCAAACACAGCCTGTCTTTCAGGGAACAATCTATCTTTTTTTCTTGTCTTAGCCAATTACCTATTTGAATATTTTAATGGATATGAACTGTCAGTAATGCTGTGCGAATGTATAATTTATTTTCTTTGAGAAGTATTTTTACCATGTGATAGTTATATTATATTTCTTTATTTATGCCATTTGTTAATAGTGCCATTTTAATGAGCAATGCACCTTTGGATGATTTAGCAAGGTTCTGCCACTAATACCATTTTGATATTGATATAACACTTTTTTGTATTTGAAGTGCTAACAGGTAGCACGAGTGTATAAAAGCTTTTATTAATCATTTTTATGTTGATCTGTATTATATTGATTCCGTCCTAATGTTTTTTATATTCTGTTGGTGATATTATGAGTTGTTTAATTCATGAAATTATAGTAATATGTATCATGCTGTTAACCCAGAAATAATTTCATGCTTGATTTGTAATTTCTTGTGATTATTTTAAAGATTTATATTCACCATTTGATTGACTGATAATATTTTGAATCCATTGGATACAACAATAAATTTGAAATAATCTATTTGTTGAGTTATTATGCATAAAATAAGGTTAGAATGGAGGAAACTGGATCAAATGGTTGGAATGTGGTTGCAACTATTTCTGAAGTGTGGTTGCACTGTTAGAAGAACCCTCAGCTGTCCCAGAATGGAGGTTCAATAATGTAACGTATGCCCCGTGCTTAGCTTAAAATACATCATGTTCTACACCTATGAGTCAGTCGAGTAAAAACTGTGAGGGATCAGTCTGAGTAAGCCAGATCTGTTAAATCCAAAAATATCAAAATCACTGTTCAAATTGACTGTACATATTTAGGCAATGGCTTGCCTCTGTGGAAACACCTGCTCCCATTGAGTCACCAAAGTTAACCCTTAGACTGTGTCGCCTGATTGTCTGAATATTCCTGAGAAATGTGAAAGAGTCACGAAAAAATGAAAATTTATATATAGGCTATTTTTTTTACGTAGCTGGGAGCAGTGGCGTAACTAGGACTTGGCTTTGGGGGGATGGATCAGATTGAATAGCACACCACACAATTCGTTATTTATGCAAATAAACTACTAATTTTAATACATTAGATAGGCCAAATCAAAACTAAAACATTTAATTACTGTATTTCAAACAAGTAGAATTGCAGTGATACAAATGTTTTTTTTTTTATTTTTAGGGTTCTGGGTGGGGGGGGGGGGGTTCTATCCCCCTCATCCCCCCCATAGTTACGCCCACGGATACTATATACAGGATTCGCAACTCAGCCACGAGAAGCGCTGTTTTCTGCTGTCATTTCGCGAGCTTTTTAATAGCTTCCAAATTGTCCGCATCGTAGCGCTGTAGAGAATAGGGATCTATTTATTCTCGATATTCTCGATTGTGGAAGTGAAAGTGCATGTGCCTGCTTCGAGTTAAATCGCTATAAATAAAAGTTTTCCATTTGAAAGCCGGTGAGTTAAGTTTTTTAGAATTTAAGAATGTCTTTCGCCACATGTTCAGATCCTTCCCGAGTGTCAGCGCCGCGAGTGGCAGCTTAGGAAACCTAATAAAATGCTCTGGTAGTGGCAGCACGTGTTGTGCCTGACTCGAAAATCCTGTATATAGTATCCGTGATTACGCCATTGGCTGGGAGAGAATAGTTGTTTCACGTGACAAAGGAGAAAGATTTTTCTTTCACCTGGAGTAAAGTCGCTCTCCGCGGTAGGGACCCAAAATATTCCCAGCAACTTCAGTTGCTTTGCCTGGCCTAAGGGTTAAGCATCGTTGGACTAGGCTTGAATTATGAGGGGTGATCCTCCAGTTCGTTGATATGATGTCGTCCCTGTCTTCAAGTGGCGGGCAGTAAGTTCGAATGGACCTTGGTCATTAAGTGACTTATGTACTACTACTTGATTATATTTTCCCCACCCAAGTACTGTAATAAGGCAAAACCTCATGCAAATAGAAAGAGGTATGCCGTGTGTTATAATATGTAACCAGAACAATGAAAATACAATCAGCAGCATTTACAATAAGCATCTGTGAAAGATCAGCAAATTCTGTCTGGTGGCCCACCTAAAGTTACAATCAGATTACTGATCACTAGGGTTGAGCAGTTTTTAAAATACATGTTTATTAGTTATGGTATTTTTTATTTTATATTTCTAAATACTTCCTTGAAGCATGTTACATTTAAAGTACCTTTTTGAAGCATATTCAGTATTTTTAAATGTCAACAAGACCCATGAAATTAATGCTGGAGCCCTGACTGCACTTAGTGAATATTTGCAACAGGACTTGCACACCAGACCTAAGGTGAATGAATGATGTTGATTGTGAATCTTGACATGTTCTTATTCTCCATTGTGAAACTATGGGTACAAGTGGGTGGTCACGACCTCTTTATATTGGCTGCCATGGGCAGAACTTCAGTTATAGAACCACACCTCGAGATTCAAAGTAAACATCTTGTAGAGTTGAGAAATCACTATTCTTTTCCCGAATGAAATTCAAATAAGATCTTGCCTCAGGAATGTGTAATGGGTTCTTTCCTGGCAACATTTCAGCTTTATGATCACCAAAACTT
The DNA here is from genome assembly GCA_963573305.1 of Pyrrhosoma nymphula. Taxonomy (NCBI): domain Eukaryota; kingdom Metazoa; phylum Arthropoda; class Insecta; order Odonata; family Coenagrionidae; genus Pyrrhosoma; species Pyrrhosoma nymphula. The sequence goes on along the minus strand of OY754332.1, from coordinate 74,503,745 downwards.
GTACCTATATTTATGGTTGACTCACATATCATAGTGGTTATTAAATTTTCCTGTGTGGAGATATCACACCATTCATAAAACATGGAATTGAGAATGTTTCACCCACGAATTCCTGGATTCCATTTCTGATCATAATTTTCTGAAATACAATGTTAGAAAACTCCCTATTTTTTGTGAGTCAAGTGTGTTTTGCACTTTACCTGTGCATGGTTTTCACTCCATACTTTTCAATGACAAAGCAATGCGCAGGCCGGTAGGTAAGCTGCCCCTCATGAGAGAATTTTTAGAGATTCTTGTGGAAAGCTGAACAATTTGTGTCCATCAGAGTTTTTGATCGTCGATGTGTTGCTTGCATTCTTTCCTTTCTCATCCAAAGAGGCAAAATGTCTATTTGGAGTGTATATGCCTAGTAAAACAACAAAAAACGGAATAACTATGCCATAGCTATTGCAAAAACTTCTAAATATGTAAAATGTAGGTAAACAGCCTGATGGTTCATTCAGCAGAGACAACTCAGCAATAGCTGTGGTTACAAGGCTCACCGCAGAAGTCTCAGGATCAGGCAGAAAGGTCACGCTTGACAACTGGTATACCAGTTGCCCATGGCGTCTAAGGCTTCTTGATGACCACGATATGTGGGCACACTTTATACAAATAAAACTAAGATTCCTGCAAAATTTCTTGCAATCAGGGCAAAAATAAGTGTGACAGCATGATTTGATTTACAAGTAAAATGACTCGTTGGCATGAAAATTGAAACTTAGTTTAAGCCATGCAAGGCAAGTGACCAGGGAAGGGTATTACCTGATATAAGCATGATATGTGTGGGTAAAATGGGTGGCTAAGTTGTACCTATTTAAGCTCACATTTTTTATTACGACCAAGCCTAAATGTTAATATGAAGATGGATTTTTCTTTCAAAGGAAGGGAGTAAGCAAAGAGGCTCTTCAAAGTACCTGAGTAAGGGAGCTCTTCAAAAAGCCCAGTGGCAGGCAATAAGCTTTGGGAGTAATACAAATAAATCTCTGAGCTCTTTGGAGACTTATCCAGCTGTGGAAAAAGCATTCACTTGATGTACAAGTTCTGTAAATAAAGTGATGAGATTAGAAGGCCTTCAGATTGGTTACAGCCTGTGTTATGTTTTCCGTCACACCAAAATGATGCCCTTTGAGGTGCTGTTTCAATCTTGGGAAAGCACATTGACAGTGTAGCTAATAAAGTGGCAACTAGTCTCCTTATGTTTAGAAGGCTAACTTCAGTGATTTCTCTAGATTTCTTAAAGTCTCTACTAATTGCCAAAGTTAATTTATTTCTTACATATGGAATTATATTCTGGGGAAATTCTTCCCATCGTAAGAGAGATTTATCTTTACAGAAACAGGCTGTTAAAGCAGAAGTTTCTCTGAGAGAACATAGCAAACCATTTCTCATATCCTTAAAAATTTTAGTACTACCCTGCATTTATATTCTGCTATGCTCCTCTGTAAAACAAAATTCAAGTATCCATATGTAGTTCTTTCGATTCTCATGCAACACAGAATAATCATGACGTGAACTTCAAAGCCTTACCATAAATGGCCTGCATTTAATATGTGCTAGAATTTAGAATTTATTCAGTATGAAGGCGGGGCTGAATATAAGGGTGGGAGGACAGAAGATAGAGCAGGTTGAACAGTTTATGTATCTGGGTAGTATTTTGGAGGAGAATGGGTTTAGTGGTAGAACCATCAGATGCAGAAGTGCCCTCGCTAAAGATGCATTTTCGAAGAGAAGGGAATTGATGAGGGGGGGGTCTGAGAAGAGACTTAAAGAAGAGGCTGGTGAAAACTTTAAATATGGAGGGTGGTGCTGTATGGGTCGGAAACTTGGTCATTGCGAAGGGAGGATGTTCATAGACTTGAGGCATTTGAGATGTGGGTTCGGAGAAGGATGGAGAGGGGGAGCTGGGTTGCAAGGAAGACGAACGAGGAGGTATTGGACATGGTAGGAGAGGAAGCTTGTGGTGGAGGTTCGAAAAATGCAAAAGAGATGGATGGAGGAGGTTTTGAGAGGAGAGGGCATGTTGAAGAGAGTGATAGAGGGCAGAACACTGGGGAAGCGTGGAAGAGGAAGTAAGAGGATAGGAATTCTCGACGAAATAAGAGGAGGTAGAAGATATGAAGAATTGAAGAGGGATCTAATAGAGCGCCATCCTTAGGAGGGAAAGCGAGACAATGTCTATGAGGTTGGGATGCAGAATGGGGACTGTCCAAGAACCTTCCAATCAGCTGGTAGAATACTTAAATGAAATGAGAATTTACAACCACATCCAAATCTGAAAGGCATTTCTGCAGTGAAGAAATTCGAAAGCCAGCTGAGGATATTAATTCTCGAGCATGCATTTTAAAGCATCTCTGAATATGTTTAGGTTAGTAATTTTATATGTGTGTATCGTGCTGTATTTATTCGACGGCTCCGAGTGTCTGAACGACCTAATGGAATTAACAATATTTTATTTTTAGTAAGAAAAAGGGAGCGAAAAACAGACCACCAGCCTCTTACTGGCGTACCTAGTTATGCACTGTCCGGTTTATGGTGGAGGTATGCGAGTAGGACAACCCAACATACGCGCAGACTGGTTCGAAAGACACCAGAAAACCTGTCCACAACCGGCCCTTCTCGGATGAGGGTCCAAGTAGAGTTGCGCGTGGCTACGATGAAACATCAAAGAAGGGAACTCCCATTGAGTAGAAGGAGGCCCTGAGGGCGATCCTACTCGTATGCCACGCTGCTAGTGAGCTCTGCCGCTGGATGCATTCTCTGTGGTGCGAGATGAACATTCCCCCCTCACGCAGCAGAATCTGCGTTTTGAACCACACACCTGCGAAAAGTCGGCACTTCTATCCTCAAGGTCACACCAGGCCTCGCCGCCACCCCAGAGAAACTCAGCAACTCCTCTTCCTGGCAACCCCGGCAACTGGTGGCGGGGAAAAGGGATGAAGTTGGTCCGGTCGACTCAGGCCTAAGATTGAGGTTCATGAGCGCTGTTGCCTACGATGAGGTGATCAGCTGAGACAGAAGCACGGGCGGCTCCAGACCAGAGGTTCGGGGGGGGGGGGGGGGCACTAGCTGCTCTTGGGGTATGGAATACCCCCCAGGAAGAGGGGGGTTCGTGGGTCTCGTCCTGGAAATTCGTAACAAACTATGTGCAAAATGGTTTTTGGTGGGGGGGGGGGGGGGCAATTGCCCCTTAAGGGGCCGCCAATGGACAGAAGCACCATCAAATGATTTCTTTGCGGTACGAGCAACTGTCCCTAATGAATGGCCTCGTAGATGGAGTTCTTTCCGAAAGTATACACACTGGGAAATAAACTGCGTGGTTTACCTGCTTCCAAAATAGTTACCACCTCCAAAACTGGAACCTCTTGGGAGGATAAGGCTGCAGTTACGCTGAAGATGCTTAACACAAAGATCACGCAGGCCAGGCAACAGGCGTCGAAAATTCAATGTTGTGGAGTAGGAACGGAAAAATGTGGGCCCACTTTTACAAATAAGGTGAAGCACATTACGCGCGGCATACGGGTGCATCATCACTCACTGATTAAAGGCGTGCTGTTAATTTGAAAACAACTAGAGGTGAATAAATTGCAAGCTTTGACAGCCTCCGAGAAGAGGAGGGTCAAAATAACCTGGACAAGGAAGGAAAACTCCACCTTCTTCCTTCAGCGGCAGTGCAGGATTTCCGTAAGGGCCCCCACTTTCTTGGGGGCCCCCAAAAGGTATCTGAAAATCATATTTGGAACTGACATAGAATATCTGGACTTTTAAAGGGCCCCATATCTCAAATAGCTTATGGCCTTATCAAGTGTAAATCCGGCCCTGTTCAGCGGTCGCCATCTCATTCCGAAAATCAAGGAATTTCTCTCAGGAGAGCGCTCCGCGCTGAACTCAGTGAAGACACCCACGTTTGTATCCTTGGCAACGCGTGATCGGTTTGATCGAGGAAAGCTAGCAATGGTTGCAACCGTCGCAACAGGGGCACATGCAGCTTGTGAGAGGGTGACAGCATTACGATAAGGTGAGTTTATACTGTTGCTATGCTTGCTCTATACGTATCCACCAAGTATTCCAATGTATGCAAATGCGCATTGAACTTTAAATGGCTTGCCAATGAAGAAATTAAAAAATCACCGATGGAACATTTTGAAAAAATGGAAAAGAGAATACATAACATATTGTGTGTCTTTTGCGAAGTACTTTAAGCGAAGTTACGGTCGGTTGACATTTTTTTTGTTTCAATTGTGGTCACTGTTGCGAACGTTCGCGTAAATTAGAGTACTTAGAAACGTTTTTCCCTTTTCTTATAATGTTGTGAATCTAAAGTAAAATTGTTATCGCTGTATGACAACGTGCTACAACCTAATGTTACTCTATTTTTATTCTCTTAGTCATCCGTATGTTCTTGATAAATTTCTAAACCTACCACCGGTGGTAAATTTAGAAGGGGCCCTTACTGCTGTAAACATGGGAAGTGGAACGGCCTCTTGACTTCAATTTTTTAATAAGTAATTCTATGAATGCTCATAGAAATACGTACTTGAATGAAGCACATCCACGAGGGAAATTTAACGAAAAACTATATTTAAAAAAAGAATCAGTTTAAAACACGATATATTATATCGTATTTGTATACCCAGCAGTTTTGGTTGCTTCAATCTGCGCTGGAATTGATCTCAATGCAGCATCAGTCGCAATCTCCTTTTTAGTACATACGATAATCAAGTTTCAGAAATATAATCGTGATTAATGTAGCAATTAGAATGACGTCTTGAATAAGGTCAAAAATAAACTTTTTTACAACGCAGATTTCCTTCGAATGTGTAAGTGTACTTCTAAAAAAAAAGCGATTTTTTTAATCAACCTATGCATATTTTCTGCGTACTTCTTTTCATAAGTAGTCCATCGTCTTCATCCATGCTTACTTGCCATTCTATCTGTGACTCTGTCTGTTGATATTTCATAACTGCCCAAGTAGAACACTGACGTCGTGAAGACGTCTTAAAGACGTCATAATGGTTTGAATTTGGTTTAAGGTCAAAGTTTGGTCTTGGATGACCAAAAAATGACCACCGAAACTTTTGTCCGGAAATATATATGCAAGACGTGCAAGTTTTTTCTCGTGCTTGGAAGCTTTCTCCAAATCATGAGTGGTTTTTGTAAAATTATTTTGGACTTAGTTAGGAATAAAGCCACGTCTTGAGGGAAGTCATGATTAATATTTCTAGACGCCTAAACGACGTCTTCGAAGACGTCATCAAGACCTCTTCAAAATGCCTTCCATAGCGCAGCGAAAAATTTTTATCGTGGGCTTGAATGTATTCTTCAGATAATGAAGGGTGTTTGGCCATTACTTTTGGAGCTAGTGAGGATTAAAGTCATGTCTTGAGATCAATAGGTATTTATAGAGGTCAAGAAGACGTCTTTGAAGCCGCCAAGAAAACCTTGACCTTGAATGAAAAATAAGACCTTGTAAGTTGGCACGCGTATGCGCATTGACTTGCTTTTCACATTATGCATGGTTAATTAGCAAAAACCCGGATTTTTTATCCTAAAATCACCGAAAAAAAATGGCGGATTTTTCGTCCTGTGGCGGCGCAGGCCTGTGGTTTTCGTCCGTTGCTTCTGAACGGTAGGTTATTGTTCCATTCTGACGAATTCCTGTTATTACCGTTGAAATTGACTAAAGATTCTTGAGACCTTCCTTACCCTCACGATAAACTCACAACAATCCCTCAAAGTCAGAATTTATGAAAATGAAAATGCAATTATCCCCTGTGAAATGCCTATTTATTCAAAGCAGCGGTAGACCGGTGGTAAGGTGGTGGATTGTGTTATGGAAGGTATGGAGTTCGTTGCCCTGGAATGGAAATATTGTTTTCTGTTTTTTAAATACATTTTCCCCTTATATTTTTATATATTGTTTTTTCATCACCGTAACTCCCATTAAAAGTATTTCACGTAATTTCTTACTCTCTAAAGTGATAAACTTTTATTAATTCCGGGGATCAGCACTTTGCAACCCTTTTTTCGAGCCCTGAACCCAGAGCTCTGAAAACTATTTTTACCGGCTGCATTCTCCTCTTCAGTCTTGAATACTTTTCCACTATATACTCCACTACATTTCCCACCACTTTGGAAATTCTAGAATGCCCCGTTAATTTCTTTCTTAAGGCCGTTTTACACGATGAAAGATTTTGTAAAAGCGAATGTACGTGAGATTGTACGTTTGTCTCAACGAAATTAGAACATGTTCTATTTTCCGTACAGGCATTGAGACATTCGCACACGCGTTCGTACAATTTGCCGCTTTACATGATACATTTTGCCTCATGCAAGAGTTCACGGAAGAGTTTGTTCAAAAAAATGTACCGTGTAAAACGGCCTTTAGAGAAGATACCTTAGTAATAATTGTTTCACTTTCATTCCTGCTTAGATATTCACTGGCATCCTGTTAAAGTTTTACAGCAGTACCTTTAGGTAATATGCTGCATGGTTCTCTTCCATTGGAGCCTCTGGCTGTCGGATAGGAGAGCTACTTCACCGAATGGAAGCAACTGATGCCTTATCAGATGCATGGCGTGGTCGGCGTCACAGAGAGGAGACCATGGTGGGACCACCACAGCCACCTCTCCGTTCCCGTCACCCCACTCACCGTGACCCACTTGACTTCAGCATTCGTGGCCCTGTGGCTGTGTCCCTTGATGAAGAGCAGCTCACCAGCCCTGGATGCTCTGTCATTGACCTTCTATTTCCATCACCTACGCATGTAAGCTAGTCACTCATATTTCAGGGATCCATATTTGGGAAGAGTCGAAAATTTTGAATACATATTGGGGCTGTGAAATTAGACACAGTTAATTGTTTATAGAGACTATGACCTATTTATTTTGTTTCTGCCAAGGATTAATAATACTGAGTGCCTGGTTACTGGTAATTCATCATGATTTTTACATCCAGTGGGGAAGTTAGAAGAAATGTGTTTTCTTTCAGTTGAGCAAATGGAATTGTTTTGTCAGTTGATCATTTGGTATCTAATGGTGGAACTACTGTCTTTAGGCCATTCACTCTTTAGTAGGTAGCTTTTACTCCGATAGACTGCCATCTTATCTATGAGTTAAGCCCAACTTTAGTACTGTCATTTATCTCAACCAATGCGATAGAACCCGAAAGAAGAATGGACCATCCATCGAGATGCCACCCAAACCTTCAGAATTAAGCCAAAAATGAACTATGCTATACCTATCCTGGGTATTTAAAATTTTTACGCTGTTGTGTAATTGTAGTCTCGTTCAACCAATTTTAGAGTGCAACTTATTAGTCCAAGCAATAAAATATTTTGAAATCGAAAACGTACTGGCCGCGATTTTTTGGTGCAAATATCTTGGGGAAGCTAAAATAAAAGACTTTTCATCTCGTGGGTCATGAAATATTTGGTCCGTCATTGTTTTTTTCGAACAATTAGATCGAAAAATCGTTTTTTCTGTTCTTTACGATATTGTGAACAAGCAATACAATTTACAGAAAAATGTTGTGCAGATGAATTGTACGTGATGAACAGATGTAAGAAATGAGATTTGTAAATTAAAATCGGTCTATTAACAAAAAGATTATTTCAAAATTAAATGGAAAATTAGCATTTTTTACAATTGTTTATAACTTTAAACCATAATCAAATCATAAGCGACTTATAACCGAACTTTCCAAATGTTTGAGTTTTTATGTACTACTCAAAAAGTGCGCAAAAGGTGGGCCCATCCGATCAAGTAGTTTTTATAAAATTTTATTTATTTATCCCGTTTTTTTTTAAATAGCCATTTTGATTGGCTCTAAAATTGGCCGGGCAACGACTAAAACAATTTTCATGGTCTCTTTCTCTTCACCAAGCCTAAAAGTTTCATTTATTTGAAAAAAATGTAAATGTTTTGCAATTTATTTATAAAAAATCGTTAAAGAACGAAGTGCACTTTTTAAGCTAATGAACAATTAGAATATCTCCATTGTTTTTTTACTGTATCATTTAATAAAGCATACCATTCAAAAGCTGACTCAAAAACACAACTAAAAAAAGAACTTCTATGACGAATAGGACCGGAGATAGCGTGCGCTGGAAGCTTGTCGGGGGGTCGTGGTGGGGATAGCTTTTTTCTCGTCTAGTAAAACCGAGAACGGATCTTCAAATCGGAGCGCACTTGAAAAATATGCAATATCTCGGTATCTAGATATCGTAGAACCTTTTTTTTAAGTTTTGGTTTTTAGTCAGCTTTTGAATAGTATGCTTCATTAAATTATACAGTGAAAAACAACGGAATTATTCTAATCGTTTATTAGCTTAAAAAGTGCACTTCGTTCTTCAACAATTTTTTATAAATGAATTGCAAAACATTTCCATTTTTTTCAAATAGATGACTTTTTGAGGCTTGGTGAATAGAATGAGACCATGAAAAATGTTTTAATCGTTGCCCAGCCACTTGTAGAGCCAATTAAAAATGGCTTAAAAAAAACGGGTTAAATAAACAGAATTTTACAAAAACTACTTGAGCGATCGGGTCCACCTTTTACATACTTTTTGAGTAGATACATAAAAACTCAAACGTTTGGAGAGTTTGGTTAAAGTTGGTTATGAATTGGTTATGGTTGAAAGTTATAAACAATTGTAAAAATGCTGATTTTCCATTTAATTTTACAATAAGACCGATTTTAATTTACAAATCTCATTTGTTACATCTGTTCATCACGTACAATTCATCTGCACAACATTTTTCTGTAAATTGTATTGTTTTTCAAAATATCGTAAAGATCAGAAAATACAATTTTTCGATCTAATTGTTCGTAAAGAACAATGACGCACCAAACATTTCATGACCCACGAGATGAGAAGTCTTTTATTTTAGCTTCCCCAAGATATTTGCACAAAACAATCGCGGCCAATACTTTTTAGATTTTGAAATTACTTTTCACCTCTGTCCCTTGGTCTATATGTGTGGAGTCCTTTTTACAAAATGTAGCGAAACCAAATTAAAAAAAATATCAGATTTCTTCATTATATCTACTGGAGTTTCTTCTCTGACAGATTTGTCTCTTTTGATGTGTCCTATGATGAAATTATGACATTAGATATGTCTCCATTCTCTTTGTCCTGTAATGATGCCCACCTTGCATTTTTCTAAATTATAGCATAGGTAACTTAATTGATTGTTCCTCACAACTTGGACTTCTTCATTTCTATATACCCACCATGAGTCTGCTCTAGAAGTTCAATTTCATTACGTACCAATCAATTATTGCTGTAATAATTACTCTTTCAACTCTCCAATTAGTAAAATGGTCCATAACTTTGATTTACCTACCAATTGTGACAAATAATACATCATACTCGTATTTTAAAAGTTTGCTAAAGAGTCTTCATTAACCTTGAGTTAAACTTACATTTTCTTGGCGCCTTAAAGGCGTCTGAATAGTGCCTTAAAGGATTACCTGCCGGAAAAAGGCACCTTTAAGGCGCTTATGATAGTGAGCTGCCGATAAAAGGCGCCTTTTTTGGCGAGTGTGATATGTGGGTAAAACTCAGATGGCCTTATGTACTTAACACACAATATATTGCACGGTAACAAATTAAGCTTATACATGTGCATGGATGAAACAATGAAGTCCATCTCATTCTTGTTTTCATTTTCTTCTTAATAATTAATGTTAGATGTTATCTACCAGTAAAGGTAGTTTTAGATGGCAGTAGGAATTCATAAACTAGCCTCTTACTGCTGGAGGTCTTTGTCTCCACAAAGTATTTCGTTTTTCAACTAGACACAAGTCCTATCGCGCTCTTAATTCCTGTATGAAGCTTATTCCATTTCTTACCCTTATCCACTTATTCAACATCTTCCCCTTAATACAACCCACAGCATCCCTTTACCATCTCATTATCTGTTCCAAACACCTACTCTGCCGCCTCCAGATCTCCTCCAGAAGTTTCCTCTCCTCATCCACCATATTCCACCACCCACCACTTCCTTATTTGTCATCTTCTCCATCCTCGCACCTTCTCCATTCTCTTTCCTTTGTGTATCATATATAATACAAATTTGTTTGTTTCTCTTCCTGAGCATTGCAAATTCTCATTCTATTCTATCTAATTGGATGCGTCGGTATCACATTGTGCCACTCTCGTTGAAAAACTCTTTGACTGCGCCGTCATGTGAAACAAAACTCTTTTAGAGGTGTGAAAACAGTGACAGCTCCACGCACACCCCAGGTGATGACGTCCCGCATCCAGGGAGTCCCCTCCCTGACAAAAACCCCCAAACCCTTTATTAAAAAAACTGGCTCTCTATGACCGTGAAAACTGGGAACATGTCTTGTACTTTCCCTCGTATTAACCCCATCCACACCACCTGACGCGTGACGAACGAAACAATGAAAAGAATTATGATTAGATGGTTGGAACCCACGACACATCTCCTATGTCGACCACCTCCCGAGAGCTGTACGACCTGTAGATCCCGACGCTGGTACTCTTTTTAATTTCATGTAACTCTCGATTTACGAACGGGTTACGTTCCTTAGAAACAGCTTGCTAAAAAAACCGTGAATCAAAAATAGAATAGCTATATTGAGTCCATCTGAATTCTTTCTTGAACCGAATATAAAGACATTCCCTCAATGGAAAGTTACCTGTCTGTAAGCTTCCTTATCAACGTGACACATTAATGGATGCTTAGAAATGTACTATATCACTGGAGGGAGATAGGCATTAAGATCGAGTGAGCAAAAATACGGCAGCATTATAAATATGAAATGGCGTTAAAATATTTTGCCAATGTAATAAAATTGTCGTCATATTTTCGTAAACAGTGCTTGCCATTTAAAATTTACAATTTACCAAGGTTTACAATTCCGAAAAACGAAGCCGTTACTAACTACATTCATTTTTTAAGTTTGTTCCGCTCAAAAAATATTGTTGGCTGGCCTTACAGCTTACCGCTTACTGGTGAGAATGAAATATTACCATCGTCTTGGAAATACGGTGTCCGTGGCAGTTATTGCAACTACGTTCATAAACATTTCGATGTTAAACAAATATATGATAACTATAACATTTGCCCTAAGCACCGGGGAAAAAATTAAATTTAGGAAAAAAGTAAGTTAAGAAAAAAAGAAGATAACTGTCCATAAATTGCTGTATTTAGTTAGCTTTTCCCTCTATTTCTGTTCATGAGCTAATAAAATCCCCATCCATTTTCCAGTGCATGTGTTATGACTCGAAAAGTACGCTAGAGTACGGCACTTGCATTACCTGACAAACAAAGATGAGATCCCGGAGTTTATGATAGTGAAGGTTATGTAAATAAATTTTTTGGCCTCGGCAGCACACTTCCTTCCCGTAAAACGACCCATATTTTGCGATCATTTGAATGGAAAATCCAGCAAAAGTCAAGTTAGTTTTTCCGTCTTTGAACTCGAAGAAGTGGACATCCAAAAACTTGTGGATACTCTTTTTGCAATGATTTATCTCACGGGATAGGATTCTTTCGTGGACAAAAATGGATCCGTAGCCCCGAGGACTGTCACACGCGCGGGAATGTAAGAACTGGTTCGCATAAAAACCACGATCTTATAATAATTCTTAGATGATTCTTCTTCATAATCTCTTTTAATTAATGCAATATTTTTTCTTCTTTCATTTTATAGACCTATATCTCCAGGAAGAAGAAAAATATTGCAATGATTCTTAGGTATTATAACATTCTAAGATCTTGGTAACATCTGTTCAGGGAGAACATAGCATATGGAGTGTGATTTCTACGAAAACGCTATGCAACGTTAATTTAAAAAAAACCGCAATGAATGCCTGAAATTATCATTTTCCACGGAGTGCGCCAAAACAAAGCACGTAAAACAAAGGTGCGTAAAACGAGAGTTGTCTGTACGTAATTTTCTGCATTCAGGGGGATTATTTTGTAATTCCAAAAACTTGATATGTGCATCAAATACATAAGAAGAACTACCAAGGAACAAGGGAACTATTAGATAGGGAAGGATGGAGCGCTGCAGTGAACCAATCTTTGGATTGAACGGCCAATGATGATTATATCACAATGTGGAAAAAGACATGTTTTACAGTTCATATTCTGCTTCACAGAAAGCATGACCATCTAAGATTCTCAGAAAGAGTTCTGCAGCTCTTTCCACTTTTTCTTGCAAGTATATGGCTCTATTGACATACGACCCAAGAAATTTTTCCAAATTTAAGAAATTCATATGCTGACCACAGTTTAGCTTGTAGAATGGCGCTCGGAGGTAGGTATAAATATGAGTCTAACAAGGAGTTCACTAAAGCCCTTTCTCACCATCCTTCACTAACTTCCCCACTTTATGAAATCCTCTCCCACATTGATATTCATCAAAAACAGACTAAAGGCTGGTTTTATAGAAAAAAATTGGTTTATTATTTTCGCAGTGTTACATAAATTCTTAGCGTTTGAGTGTGTTGATTTTCGCTTGCTTTGTGTTGCCTATCTATTTGGCCATAGAGTACGATAATATATTGATTATCATGAAACATTCCGCTAAATTAGTGTGTAACCTATGCTCAACAAGGCAATGTTTTCAATACAGAGCCCTTTTCTTGTCATTTTATATCTCCACGCATTAAAAATTACCTCATTATTTTTTACTTTACCTGTACTGATGCATTCATTTCAACGATATCACTCTGCATTGCCAGTGTTACATTACTCACGTGTTTTTTTAAGTCTTGGAAATTATCTATACTGATCGACCGCAGTAAAAAACTATTGTAGATTACAGTTGCGAAACGATTCATAAACCAGTCATTAAGTGGGCCTTTTAGGGTGACTTTTTTCATCTTGGCAAATCTAGTATCACAGGATTTATTAGTAAGTGATAATGTTTTGGAGCAGAGAGAAGGAAAAGAGCTCACTGAGCAATCTTTTACACCTCTTATAGCATTCTTATAGCTACAGTGTGCATAATAATGTGTGCGGAGAAGTGTTCATGATCATGAAATTGGGATATTTAGAAAGCCAGGAGTCCAGTTAGGTCTGTGGACATGTACATTTTATCCCTGGGGACACTTGGAGCTCTCTGGTCTTCCTTGTCTCATTTTGATGAAGTGGGCATTGAAATGAAAGGGTAATTGTGAGAAGGAGTTTAATCCTTTCTGAACTTGACGGTTTTTTACAGGTTGGGGAGTTAGTATTTCGCAACTACTATACTGGCTGGATATCTGTGTTAGTGCGCCCAGTGTGTACTCCGTCCAGTGAGAGTTTGGATGAGTCCCGACCGGATCGCACCAAGCATCCGTCTTCCCCGTGGTGCGTGTCCATTGGGCGAAAGACGCTCATGCCACTGCCTCACCAGGAAGTTGGGAGTCATGATCTTGTGTCTGTCGTTGCCACCGAGGTGAGAGCTCGCTTTTATCTGGCTATAACAAACATCTGTAGTAATTTTGTTGGCAGTCAAGCCTTACCCCATTAGTGTACTGGTTTGTTTATTAATGTTGAATGCATTCCCAACTACACAATTTTTGTTCGACCAACCGGGTCTAAAATATGTGCTTCATTTTGATTACTGGTGCATCTTATGCACCAGTAATCAAAATGAATTTAAAATTTTAGATCGTCTAAAACTTTTCTGGTTTATATTAATGTACATACATAAGTATTCTATTAAATTTTCGCTAAGGTAATTTCCTGGCCTATGAGACGCTCTTTTGTTTAGCTTGAAAACGCGTTCGAATAATCAGCCTGCGTATTATCGGCGGAGAGCAAAGCTATGTATTTATGCATCCGATTTTGCGTTGCCATTGGAGGTGCCGATCTCTCTATTTTCTCCGCAGGCTGCATTGTGGTCGCGATCTAAAGTGCACTCACCTTCTTTCATCTGTTTTTGAGATTCGGTGACAAATAATTGTAATACTGTTGCTGTTTTGGAAATTAACAATCCTATTTTCTTCCAAATTGATAAAGTTAATGACAGTAGGTTAATATTTTTTCTTCTAAATTGAAATTTTACGAGGCGTCTTATGCGCTGGTGCATCCTATAGGCGGAGAAATACCACTTATCAGGCATTACGAATATGAGAAAACGTTTCCGGCGTAACTTTTTGGAAATGTTTAATATGCATATTGAAAAATCACTTGGTAAATTCAACACTTTATTTACGAAAAAAACCGACCCAGGTTTCGGCAACTAAGTGCCATGTTCAAGGTATCTGATCGTGTGGTGGCCGAGTATATATACCTTATAGGGTGGAGGGGGATGGAGGTAAAAGGAGTAGGAGTGGGGGATGGAGGTGCAAGGCCGGGAGTTGGGGGGGGGGGGGGAGGGGGTTAGGGTAGTCCTGGGAAATTGGAAAGAAAGAAGCAGGAGGGATGAGTCAATCTGGGGTTCTTTTTGTGGAGGAGTGAGAACAACAGGGTGAAGGACGATTGTTGGTGACTACGAGGGTAGTAGGTTGTGGGAAGGGGGGATACTGATTTTTAGGAGAGGAAAATGGGTGGAGAACATATGGTCATTACATAAAATACTTAAGCAGTTAGCAATTTCAAATTGCTCTAAAAAATCCAGCTTATAGCCTTTGTCAACTGTATGTAAAATTTCATAATCAAAATTGCTAAAATGGTTGTTTAAACATAAATGTTCTGCAAAGTTTGAATTACCATTCCCATTTATAAAACAGTTTCTGTGTTCTTTCACTCGATCTTTGAATTCGCGTCCAGTTTAACCAATATAACAGATGTCACAATCGTCGCACTTCAGTTTATACACTCCACTTTTGTCTGTTCTCACATATTTGTCTTTGGAGTTAAAGAGCATTTTCTCCACAGTACCTGAGTTGTAAAATGATACTCCATGTGTTTTGTCCGATATAAGTGACTCAAGTTTATATTCCGCACCTTGGAAAAATGGCAATGGGTACCTCTTTTTTAAACTGTGATTAGGGGGATGGACAGTTAACAATTGTATAGCTTTGGATTTTTCTACCTGTTTTATCACGTTATCAACACAAGCCTAGGAATAACCGTTTCTGGTGGCGATCATGTTATTTATGGACCATTCTTTGTTGTAATCACACCGAGGCATGGGTATATTTACCAGTCTATGAGCCATTGCCCTCAAAGAAGCTAGCTTGTGCCTATGGTGATGATGAGAATCACTTGGAATTATCACGTCAGTAAAGCTGGGCTTACGATAGATAGAAAATTCGTGGTAGCCTTTTGTAACATTAATGGTTAAGTCTAAAAATTTAATCTCACTACCACCAAATTCCATGGTAAAATTAATATTTTTATGTAAAGAATTCAATACAACCAAAAAAGCGTTTAACTGTCGTTTCGTGCCCGTCCACATACAAATAATATCATCCACGTATCTAAACCAATAATTTACAATTTTAGTCAGAGGATGTGAGGATTCGAACAGTTGCATTTCTAAATAGTTCATAAAGATTTCATCCAGGATTGGCGATATCGGTGACCCCATAGCGAGGCCCGTCGAATGCTTGCAAAAACGTCCGTTAAAAAGAAAATAATTTTGGCTTAACCATAAATCTAAAAGGACTCTGAGTTAATTTTTTCGGGTCATTGGTAGTCTTATTAACCAATTCAAGGGCAATGTTGGAAGCCTCAGCGGGAGGGACAGAGGTGAAGAGATTCGTTACGTCAAAAGATACCAGTTTTCCATTGAGTCTGGGTTTAATAGCAGACAGTTTATCAGCCAGTTCTACTGAGTTTCTTACTGAGTATTTGGCAGAGAATGCAGAATAATTCCTCACCAACATACTCACTTTTACGGCAACTTTGTGGAAAGGTGCAGTGATATGCGAGACAACAGGTCGGATGGGTATGTTACATTTGTGGGTCTTAGGAAGACCATAAAGGTTTTAAGTTGCTTTTGGAAGTTTGACGTAGGGTCTCGTTGTAATGTCACTAAATCCTGAGTATTTAAAAAATCCTCACACTTTTTAATGTAATCACTTTTATTTAAAACCACTATACTGCTTCCCTTGTCAGCTTTCGTAAACACTAGGTGCGATTCAGCTGCTGCCTCTTTCACACTGCGGATTGCACGCTGTAACGAAGCATTCCGATTCGTAAATAAAGTGTGGAATATACCAAATGATTTTTCAATATGCATTATACCACTTATCATCTCAACATTGATTTGAAAGTCATCAGCGTCCTCTATAGATGTTGCTGAGTAGTATTTTGTGTGAAAGCCCTTCGTTCCAGTTTTATTTTCCTTTCACCAATTATCATTGCAATCACTATTGCATCGATTTACATCCATCACCTATTATTGCCTTGTTATCCCCTAGAGATTAGAAAGAGATCTGCGTGATGTTTTAAAATTCTTTTGATGTCATGTGATGGCAAAATAATATGTCAAGATATATTTGGCACCTCTGGTTTGTGACTTTGGACCATATATTATGTGGCCAGTCCTTGTGCGAAGTTTTCATCCAGTAATTTTCCACCTTCAATTTATTAGGAAATGTCTAACGTGAAGACATTTGAGAGAAAAATCTGGAAAGAAATGGCATTGTGGTGTGTTTCTCCATTTATGGGCGTTCACATTGTTGGTTGTTTTTCAAGACAACAGTTTCACCTGTATTCCAAGAGACATCTTCAGGTCTAAGTGCCGGAACTGCATTTTGGCCACGATAGTATAGGGCTATTATTCCCTTCCGTGTTCTCAGATTGGCTCTCTTCTTCCTGCCAAATCACTTCACATGGGCCTACTGGGCGGTAGCCGTCTTCTTTTTTGAAATTCAATTTTCTTTTGGCTATCATAATGGATTCTCTGTCAGTGTTCGAGAGTAACGTTTTTTCATTGGTGATCAATTTGGCCCATTAAAATTAATTTTATGTCCGTGTTCGCTCAAGGCATACTTTGCAATAGCTAACAACCTGAATTGCTTGTTTATTGTGGCCCTTTCATGTTCCTTCAGGCGTGTCTTCATGGACCTGCAAATCTCGCCTATGTACGACTTCCAGCATGAGCGTGGCACTTGATGGATTCCCTCAGAGTTGATGAGGAAATTTGTCCGGGTGATGCGTTGGATCCTTGGTCAGTTGTATCTTGTGACAATGTTGTACTTCCTCTGTACTCTGGCGATCTTTCACTTGCCCCAGCGATGGTAGGTATGGCAGTTTAGGCCTTAGGATATTCGGTGGTGCTCCGTTCTTCATTACTTCGGGTGGTATTATGGCGTCGTAATTATTTTTTTGCGGTCCACCAGCAATGAAAGGGATGGTAGCGAAGACCTTGGAAACCTTGGTGTTGCTCCTTTCTTCATTACTTCAGGTGGTATTATGGAGTCGTATTTCTTCCTTAGCGGTCCTTTTCAGATCCATATTCCTCCGGTATCCGTTCTCCTGCAGGAATGTCAATAAGAATTTCTTTTTTAAAATCAGAGATTCGGCATTGCATAGCTCGTAGGCATGATATACCAGTGTCCCTACTAGCGCAGCCTTCTGCGCTAGGAGTTGATGTGATGATGCAGTTCTATAGATATCAGGATGGGTCGCCTTCCTGTAAACTAAATGGCCTAGACTCCTATCGTCCCTTCTTTTCATCAATAAGGCCAGGAAGGGTAACTGGTTTCCCTTTGGACTCCATGATGAATTTCATCGTCTGGTAGTGTCTGTTGATGTGACATAGGAATTTCTTCAGCTCTGATGAACCATGTTGCCACACCATGAACGCATTATCGACGTATTTAAGTCATAACGTAGGCATCTTCGTTTAGGCCTCGATCGCCGATTGTTCAAATCTCTCCATGTATAGGTTGGCAATCACTGAGGAGAGCGGTGTGCCCATGGCCTCCCTTTCGCGTTGCTTGTCAAAATTCTGGTCTCAAAGGAAGTAAGAGTTTTGGAGGTAGTACACCACCAATTCAGGAAAGTAACAGGGATGAAACGTCAACACTTCTCATTATGTCGTTCTTGGTTACCACCGTCAAGATTTAAAAAAATGAACGGAGTTCTTTACGAATGAAAATGCCTTACTGTCATGGCGCTGAAGCGACCGTGCAAGATACTTGGACAACTAATAGGTTGGTGAGTCTATTTGGCTGACTATTGGTCTGAGTGGTATGCCGCCCTTGTGCACTTTCAGGAATCCATTACGTCCTGGTGGTATAGCAGCAGAAGGAAACACGCTCCCATGTTCTTCTTTTCGGATAGAAGAGTTCATTCCCTTAGGGATAGAAGATCGCTCTAGTTTCGTTCTCTATTCTGGGGGTCAGATCCGATTTCAGCTTAATGCACTTTGGGTCCTCGAGCATTAGAGAAATTTTGGTCTCGTAATCGGTTTTCAACGTCGAGACAGTTGAGTTGCCTTGGTCCGTCGGTAGTATCAGGCTGTTCTTGTTGTTACGGCAACGCTCCCGCTCCACTGTTAAGATGTTTTTCTTGGGTGGACATTGCGAAGAATACGTGCAAAATCTTCCCTGCCTTTTTTTTGGAAGCTTCCGGACGCTAGACTCCACTTTTATGATTGTCTCCTTAAGTATTGCTGTTAGAGCAATAGTGAAGTAAAGTCCTTTGGATAAAACTGAGACCGCTGCATTACTCAGGCACACATTTGTCAGGTAGATGACAGAATGTCCCTTTCTGAAGCCAGTATTGTTGACATGTCATTGACGGGCGGATAGCTTCTCAATTTTGTTGTTTTGCATCTCCCGGACTGTTGCCTGGATCGTTCGGGAAGGGTCAAAAATTACTATCTCTATCATACCTCAGTCGAAAGCGTTCAGCGTGGACTCATTTGCAGGTGCATGTGGAAGAGTTTTTTCTGAGAAAAGGTCGAGAGAGTGGTGAGTTAGACATTCTCAGGGTTTTACCATTTTGTTGTTGAAACTGTTGTCTTGAAACAAAACCAACGTGGTAAAAACCCGAGAATGGAGGAACATTCGCTTCAACGCTGTTGGCGGAACGGCATGTATGTTGTACGGCATTGTGGTGTATTTGTTTCTGCAAAGTTGAGAATCACTTTTAATCTTAAAAACCTTTGTACAACTCTGCATGGAGGTATAGGAGGGGAGGAACTTTATAGTAATTGAATATCACATCAGGGATCTAGGGATGGTGTGTAAGTGCAAGCAGGGAGACTGTTCAATTGCATAAACTTCTGAGAGCTGAAGGGCAAGTGACTATCACGTGATACCATTGTATCATTTAATTGTCATGATGAACTAGAGCACCATGATAAATAGTTGCTTATTGTGCATGATTATGAGGAAATTTTCATATTTTGGTGGGAAAAACACTGGTATGAATGATAGTTGAAAAATTATGGTACTCTTTGGAGGTGGGAAATACAATAGCATGCTCCAACAAAATCCTTCTGGTGCATGCTATTACACATTAACTGGCTCCCTTGAGAAAACAAAAGATTGAAATTATTATTATTCTTGAAATTCTTCCAGCACTTGAAAGTGTAGAGTACTGTACAGTAGGTCCCCTGTATCTGCGGAATATACATTCTGAGACCTTCCTCAAAGAATTGAAACCAGGAATATCTGAGTATAAAACGTAGTTGTCATTTTTCCATCATCTAAATCGTGTCAGACTACCATTCAAGAGAAATACCTTCTCAGTATTTATTCTCATAGTTTTTAAAAATGTTTTTCATATGCTATGCGATGTGGCAGAGGCAAGATATTCAATCTTGCTTGTTTGTTTGTCCCTCTATTCTTCTCATGGAAAGGAAGGTCATAGTAGGAGGATTGAGTGCTTACAATAATTTTCTCGAATCATTTCCCTAAGATGTCAAAGTGTGAGATATTCTCCCGGATGCTAAAAAACCTGTAACCATCTAGTCTTGCCTCCATTTCAAATGAACAGACCATGGGGCAGGTAATTGGCCTCTCCCCCAGTTCATAGCCTCACATCACCTCCTCACTGAACAAACATCGGCTACTTGAAAGAATTACAATGAACCCACAACTCCTCTTCTCTCCAGCTAATCCGACGGACCTGAAAGTCTAATGAAAGGTCTTCATGGCAAGGGGTTGCATAGGAAAGGGTCGTTTATCTGCTCCACGGCACCCCCCAAACCCATTCCACTCCCTCTTATAGGAAATCTTTGAGCCAAGAGGGGCTGAGAGTCCCCCAAGCATTGTGCCGGACACTGCCAGCCAAGCCTTCTCTTTGCAAGGTGAGATGTTTTCTTTCGTTTAGAGCGTTCATTGCTGTCCCTCTCGAGTGCAGACTAGTGAATGAAAACTATTTCTGACACAAATACTGTAAAAATACACATTTGTTTATGTTTACTCCATAAAAATATCGCAATTTTAATTTTGACCAAATTTTTTTTCTTTCTTCGCCACTTCACCAATGGACGCTTTTTTTTATTATAAGTTTTAGTGACTTAAATTGTTTTTTCTTCCTGAATAAAATAAAAATATATACTTCTTCCTTGATTGTGAGCTCTTTACAACTGCTCATAACTTTTGCTGCGTATTTGCAGGCTAGGATGGTAGCTGAGAACTGAGTGCAATGAGTCATTTACTAATGGCTGGGGGACCAGGTTTCCCCTCACAGAATGGTGCATGTTTGAACTAAGGGTTGATTATTTCAGGAAATATTCCCTTCCACTATCTGAGCTGAATGGACAACTGAAACTGTGTTTGTAGGGACCACGGGCACAGGGGACTTACTGTACTTATTGCTCTCTTTTGTAATAATATTTTCATCTGGGATAGAAACCTTAATTACCTTATTACGCTACCGCCTTATAATGGAAAGAATCTCTATAAGGTTTTCTGTCCTTACTTTGCCTTTCCTATATCTAAGTTCATTGGCCATCTGTATTGTAAAGTTCTTCTACCCGTTCTCCCCACCTATTCTGAATTTCTTCTGGTGTAATATATAATTTCCCGGTCTTGTCCTTTGTTGTAATTATTAAAATGTTGGTGTAATTTTCCCTTTTTTACCACATGATTAAGTTTTCACTTCTGTGTATAATGCCCATATTTCCCCTCTTTCAGAAGCTTTTCCATTTAATATCATGGTTTTTACCCAATTTCCTTTTATAAATTAATTTCCCATGTATGTTTATTATTTAATGCTCCATAGTTTTTCCTATCTGTAATGTAAACTTGAATGAAACAAGGAAAAATTAAATGAGACCTCATGTTGCCCAAAAAATCACTTACTGTAGCATCATCTTATTATTGAGGCTAAAGGAGAATGTTTTTATGATATTGATGGTGAGTGATGAAAATGATAATTATTTAATTGCCGTATGCATCCGATTATACCCCCATTTCCTGTAAAATATATCGGCTGAAAAGTGTGGGTTGGGGGCCATTTTCGAGCGCAAAGAAAGGAATTTACTTTGAAATTCAGTGGCACATGGCACAAAATAGCGAAGAAAATCAATATTTATATGCTAATATACCTCATATCTTCAAATACAGGTTTATTGTCTCATTGATTAATAGGTTTCTAAATGTTTCATATCATCTCATTAATTTATCCTGATGGGGATGCCCGTATACCAACTCTGTAAAGAACTTATGCAGCCAACAACACATCGTCGCCGTAATATTTTTCCGCTGTTATAATAGCGCAGTTGACAGAAATGCAGCCGATCAGTAAACACGTCCGATGCCGTTTGGGGAAGGGGATCACGTGACCGAGGAGTCCATGATGGTGGCCTTTGTTTAAATCATTCGATCGTGAAAAAATTGTTTAATTTTCTTTTCTTTCTAAGCCAAATCAGTATATTTCAAATACGCTATTATGTTGGACGGTCTCTGATATCGAATTGTCTTTGAGCCACTAAATAAGGTTATTATTTCCACGTATTGGCCACATAATACCATACGTATCTCTCATGGAGAATAGAGAAATGCGTTAGATTTATGTTCTAATTTTTTACTAGGACCTACCAATGCTAAATACACTTGGTACTTCCCCTTTGCAATATTATTGCATTCCAAAAGGCCGATTGCATCGTAAAAGTATGACTCAACCAACCAGAAAACATTAATATTTCCCAAGTAGCTACGCAGAACGCTGGGCCTGTAAATTTCCGTAAATATACTGATCGATGTGTTGAGTATATTTTTACATGCCGTCAATGAAAATAGCTCGGAGAAAAATCAAACTGAATATTCTGAGAAGTATATAAGCTGAGACCTTTTATGCAGTGATTCACAGGGATTGATCGTTTCTGGTGATCAAAATAGTGAACGTCTTTTTGGCGTCCTCTCGTCTATTTTCCCCCCTCCTAATTCGTTTCCTTTTCCCACCTAACTTGCCTGCCCCTCTCTCTTCACCCACCAACGTGCCTCCTCCTCCTACTACCTGACTTCCTTCCCCATTGCTTTCGTCGTTATTGTTTTGCTCCCTTGTGAAGTTGCTCTTTATCAGTGCTCTCAGGGAGTTCCCATCCCATTATGGCACTACCCCTCCCTTCCTCACTCAGTCACAATTCTTCCTCTTGACAGAGCTTGGCTCCATGGATTGGGCTCACTGCCATGCGGCTTGTATTGAGGCAGCCATCGCCATCATGGAGGACATTCTTGGTGGAGGAAGTGGCTGTGTACAGAGACCTTCCAAGGCGACTCCCTCGTCCCACAGCACCTCCACACGTGAGTGCAGCGTATTTTAATAATACTCTAGGAGAAGTCTGTATCAGCGTGGTGTACTCAAAGGCTTCTGTGTGATAGTGAGGCATTAGAATCAGTAAAGGGAAGCAATTGATTGCAAGTGATTCGATTAACGGCAACGATTGCATTTGACTTACTTTTAATTAAATTTAAAATTTACTTTTAATCTTCTCCCATATTAATCGTTACATTAGTGTAACCATTGCTTCGGGATAATTGGTTCTCATTGCGTTATTGGTCAGTGATAATGTCGATTACCCTAGTTTTCGACTGCGAGAGCAGTTGCTCGAAATCGTTTATTTCTTCTTGTTTTGACCATCATCCCCTTCAGCGCATTCTCAATCTGAGTCTCTTCCAGAAACATTTTCCGCACAGTGTTGTGCCCAATGTGTCACAATTTGTCAATATCTGAATGCATTTTATTGCAACAGACTGTTGCGTGCAACAAAATATATGGTATTTTGTAAATTCATATGGTTGAATATACACGGCACATTTCCACGCCGCATCCTCTCTTTGCGTCGCAGTTAGCGAATCCATCTGGTCCGCAGCCAGCCCTTACGAATTTATAACAGTTAAGCAGATTAGGTGAAGTTTTACATTCTCATACACTGTGAACAATAAAATTGTTATCGTATAATTATTATTTTAGACGAAGAAAAGAAAAAATAAATGCATCTTCCAGTAAGTCCATGGATATTCATGTTCGAAGAAAAGATTCAGGGGTTGAGAACATGCTATCCAGCATTTCACGGGCTATGAAACCATCACAATGTAGATAATAAAGATGCCTGTAACAAGTAATTCAAACCAATGTATTTTGTTAAATGGTAATGGTTTCTGTGGCGTGCGAGATGAGAAGGACCGGAATAAAGTCTTCTCGAGTATGGCAGCGGGTGAGGCTTTCCATAGCCGACATTTTGATGAGTAGCTCGCTAATCTTCCTCAGGGCAAAGACCGAGGTCCGAGTTCGGTTTTCAACAGGTTTTTATTGTTTAGTTTATCAATACAGATGGATCACCATTGGTCGGGATTATTTATTCGTTTTCGCGAATTTCTTATATTTTCTATTTCCGGTATTCAAAGTTTGCTGGCCTTATGTTCTATGTCTTTATCCAAATTTTTCTCCTCTAAAATGATTCCAATAGCCTCCTTTACAAGGCGATCCCAAAATCCGTTGGAGTGACCGAGATTTTTGGCGTCGTCAAAATAAGTGTGGTGAACCTGACCGAGGCTAAGTTCCACTAGGGCTGATTTCGCGGGCTGATAGAACCTTATGTGCTCCAAAGTTGCTCCTTGATTCTAGTCTCCACGGTGCGTGAAGTCTCTCCAATGTTGGGCCGGCCACACCCGCAAGGGATGCGATAGAGTCCAGCTTTTCTGAGGCCAAGGGTATCCTTTACTCTTACGAGGCAGTCCCAAAGTTTCCCTGGTGGTATATGGATTGTCTCGATGTTATAGTTTTCCAAAATTCCTCCGATTTTCCCGTAAACCGTGCAAACATAGTGGATGCAGGCTGAGAAGACTTAATTCATCGGGAAAGCCTTCGGTCTTTCATGAGAGGAATCCATCGCTTCAGGGTTGACACCACATCCATTGTTTTGTGTAACAGTTTCATTGCCATTCAATACAGGCCAATCTCACCGGAAAATGCCAGCTGAAATGCTAGTGACATTGTTGTAACAGTGAACAACAGATGCAGTTTAAACCCTATAGCCATGAATCCCTCGAAAACCATTGGAAAGAAAATGCAATGTGGGCTAAAGACGCGTGAATGAACTAGTTAATCTTTCAGTTAAGGACATTGACATGTGATAGTTAGATTTTAAAAGCTATGCATGATTATGATTGCACTGATTCTGTAGTAGGGGCTGGGAGTGGTTTGAGTGGGAGTTGAGGGAGCCACTTCAGCCGTGTCCACCAGAAAAATGCATTTGCGTCGGATATTGTGCTTTTTTGTGTCGGACATTGTCAATAAAACTGTGCTCAATGAGGCATGCGTGTAAAATATACATGATTGCAATACACACATTTAGAAAATTCATCACATTCATCGCGTTAGTCTTATGTTTTTCCCACATGTGGGAAAGCGTTCCCTCACATTTTACAATTCACTGCAGTTCATTAGAGTAGTCAATGCCTCGCATTTCCATAGCAATACGTACCACGTCTCTCTCTTTCTCTCTGCTGGCAGTTGAGCGGCGATAGCTCGTTGAAGAGCTTGGATCCAGCTCCAGGACCCAAGGAGCAAGGCATGCCGCGCAAGGGCTCTACCGATGCCGGCAAGGGGAAGCGGGGAGAAACTCGGGTGGCGCTCTTGCAGCGACAGCAGGATGGCCATGTGGCAGTGGTGCACACCCGCACTGCACTCGTATGGTCCCCTGGTGGTGGCCGAGGGTACTCACATTCTGCAAAGGGTGGTGCGCACCCCAAGGCTATGGTGAGGAAATGCCCTCCACCCCACTCTCATTGCCAAGGGTTTCAGCAACATACCATGCGGCATGAAATTACAGTATGATGTATATCCTTGCTCATGGAATTTTGATGAGATGTGGCAGGGAGTGACTTATCAATTTTCCGCCAATATCCAAATTCAATCTCTCAAATAATTCACACCTAAACAATTTGGCTTGATTTTTCACATTTCATGTTGGGTAATTGGCAACTCCTTCCTCTCAGATATAAGTGGACATATTTACTTGGATTTTTGAAGTGTTTTTGGATCTGCCTCAACTCTTTTCATTCAAAATTTTCAGCCTTCATTCTCACTGGGAATTTTATTTTTAAATACCCTTATATAAAAGGATAAGAACTACTAACAGAATAAATGCAATGTTTCAAAAGAAATCGCTTATTTTACATCTGTGATATTTTGATTCAGCATAAGGCTGAGTATTACATTAATCTCACATTTTAAGTGCATTTTTATTTTTTATTTAATTTTTTTAAACATCGCATAAATATCTAAATTTCCTCAAAATTTGATATTATCTAAAGTCATGGGCGCCCATACAATATTTTCCAGGGGGGGGGGGGGGGCAAGGCATAAGCTTTAGAAGGGGGGGCCGAGGAGCCCTCTCCCGGAAAGTTTAGTAAATTTGAGGTCTCAGAAGTGAATTTTTGGAACATTTTAGGTGAATGACAATTTCCTAAATTTGTTACTGAAATATTAATTTAATCCTGAAAAAACAATAAATAAATAAATAAAATTTTCCCTTAAGTTTTTCACCCTTGATTCTTTTGCACTTCCATAAATTAAGTGTACCTAACTCACAACCTGAATTCTTCCACTATCTCCCACCCTCCACTTAACCACATCCATTTCAGAAGTATCCCAAGTGCTTAGCATAGAAAGCTACCTTTTGTACTTGCGTGCCATACATTTTTTAGAAATTTTATTTACATCGAGTTACAAAGCAGTATAAAGCTCACAGGTTTTTTTTGGGTGCCTTCGGTCACCGATGATTTCTAATCACTTTGAATGAGGTAGGAAGCCCTAGTGAGTAAAAATAGTGGCTTATACACGACATGCATGCATATAATTTAGTGAAACTTTCCGAACGCAGGGGTTGTGTTCCGCAATTAACTATATCTGCATACTACCCTGCAAGTCGCCGTGACCTCCCTGAGAGGGAATCGGGAAAAGGAAGGAGGAGAGGGTAAGAGGACGGAGGTGAGTTGTATATTAACGATGCGTCTTATGTTTGTGTAACACAGTTTTTGTTATTTCCATAAATGATGCGTGGAAAGAGGGAATTTTCGTATCTATCAGTGCGGCAGTGGATCTTTCTTAATATGCCGCGTTTATCAGTTCTTGAGGTGTAGATGTAGCGGGTGGTCAAATAATATCCTCCGTGTTGTACTGAAACTCGCCTGATCAGAATCTTTCAAGTAATGTAAGTCTAGCGAGTAGCGTACGAGGCTCCAACGGTTCCTAACCTAGTCCTTACATCAACTGTGTAACATTTTCTGTTCGTTCATAGTAGGTTTTAACGAAACGTGCGTCTTTCCTCAGTATTGTATTTACTTCGCGAAATAAACCATTCAAGGCAGGGTCCCAAATGCTCGCAGTGAATTCGAGATGTGGCCTAACCAGAGCGAAGTACCATGTCTCTTTCACCTTTTCATCGGAGTACCTTCCTGCTGTTCGCTTGATGAATCCTAATTTCTCTACTGCAGCGCTGCAAATGTTTCGTAATTGTTTCACCCACGCTAGGTCTAAAGTCAAGGTGATTCTCAGGTATTTAACTTCAGCTGACTCGTTTATATTTGCCTCTCCCACTTTACATATATGGCGTTGCTGTGATTTATTTAGTAGGAAGTGTACTGCAGTGCATTTCCAAAGGCTAAGTTCGAGCCCGCACTCAAGACACCACGAGTTGACACTGAGTTGAGGGAAATTCTATGTCAGCATGTTTAGCTATTTCTCGGTAGATGGCAGCATCTTCTGCAAACAAATTTAATTTGGCCACTTACTCCAGAGTTAATGTCGTTTTATAAATGAGGAATAAGTGGGAGCCAATCACGCTTCCTTGCCAGATGTCATTCTAGCCCTGTTGGAACTATTCCGTCGATGACTAATTCTTTTTTGCGGTCGATTAGGAAATAAGTATCCAATTAACTATTTTTTCATTTACCCCACATTATTACAATTTGAAAATTAGTATTTTGTGAGGAACCTTGTGTGATACTTTTTTGAAATCCAAGAATAACACGTCATCTTGCAATCACTTATGGCCTCTAGGATACTGACGTCTTTAACCATCGTAGGGTGACTGCCAACAAAGAGGTCTAATACTTCGTTTCCTCTGGTCGGTTTGTTAGCTACTTGGGTTAGAAAGTGGCTTGAAAACGCATTGAGCAATGCCTCGCTAGTGTCTCGGTTTTTTTATTTTGTGTTTTAACTATAGGTTTCCTAGTTTATAGACGGAAGATGGAAATCCCCGCCGATTATTAATTATGCTGCGATGCGTGAATGTATTACAGGAATCATTATCCATATATCAATAGGAGGGTTCCGTTCTAAGATGGATGAAAAAATGCACCTTGAGGGGGGTGCAGCCATCCACTCATTTTTAAAACAGAAATGATGATTGCATAATTCCTAGGTTACAGAATAAGTAACATGGATAACATAGTTACATATTGAAATTAAAAATAAATCTCTCTCAATCAAATCATAATTTTGGACATCCTGTATTTATTATTATGAAGAACTACCGTAAACGTTCGAGTGTTAGGAGAGAAATTTCCAGCTTTTTTCTGCATACGAAAACCTACCTTAGACTTATAGTCGAGTTACTAAATATCATAAATTTTTCTGGGCGAATATCGATAAAAAATACCGCCCCCACCGATGAAGTGCTGTGGCCTCACTGCTCAGTATCAAAGCCGTTTTCTACATATTTTTCTGGTGTAGTTGACCCGCGCGGTTGCCATATATTCGACTGCCGGGCGTGGAATTTAAAAACCTGCAGAGGCGACAAAAGTGAAAAATAAAATAGGATTGTAAAACGGATTGTAAGCCTGTACTTCAGTAATAACAAATGATGCCTTAACCCTTATGTCAATAACCAATTATATAATTTAATATCCAATAGCCATGGTTGTTAAATAAGTGGGTACTCGATCGCCTCAAAAGCAGACGAAGACTAGCTCTGTTGACTAGGTACTGCGACTTTGACAACTTTGGATCTTTGTCAACAAATAACCGGCCAGAGTTTTGTATAACCAACATCAATTGGGCGTAGATGTCATGGCGTAGATCAACTGTTACCACGTCACCGCGCCCAGAGGACGGACAGGTGGCTGCTCACTTTCTATTATTACATTGTAGACATTGCAGCACTTGCTGCCTCTATGCTTTACGCAAATATTAACAAAATGCTGAGACGAAAAAGTAATCGGTCCAGTTTTTTCTTGCATCAAATGGGCGATGACCTTTGTCCACCGTAAATACAAGACCAGTCCCAAAATTCTCGAGAGACGCACAACATAGTCAACAAGAATACCGCACGGGCCCTCCCTCCTCTTCGCTAAAGATGGCTGAACGGTACGCGCAAAGCTAATATAAATGTATATCAGTATTCATAATACTGGTAATATTTAACAATTTTCGTATTAGCATCCGAAATACTGGCATTCTTGAGCACACAACGTTCCCACTCAAGATTCAATAGTCATTCACTTCAAAGTCAGCAGAGTTTTACACTTCTCACAGTTACTTGTGCAATTTTAATAATACATGCAAATGGTTTTAAGTAAAATGTGAAGATTAACCAGGCGCTTTAACTTTATAATCGCAAGTTAATAGGGTGAAAAATAACAGAATATTATGCGCTCAAACAGGGGCAAGCAGGGGCATGGCAGCAGACCGATAGGAAGACCACCAAAAAGGTGGATAGACATATGGCAATCCACCTCTCAAAATCAAGACTGAATTCCAGTTAAAAACAGGCGACTTGCCTGTTTCAAGAAGAAGAAGAAGAACGCCCTGACGCTAGCCTCCATGAAGTGCGCAGCAAGGGGAAAAAATAGATTCCTAGTGATTTTGCGCTCGGTAGAATTACCACTTATATCGGCTTTCCAGGAGGCACTGCGACTTGCAGGTGAATTCCGAGTAGCACAGTTTGACGCCGTCGGACGAAGTCATCTAATCCCGTCCACAAAAAGTGATGATCGAGGAGGGAGGAGTGCGAGCCACCCCATTCGAGGAGAGGCGTTGTACGTGGGGGAGGGCAAAAGTGACGGACTGTGAGGGGGCCGTGAGGGGGCCGTGAGGGCAGGAAGAGACTTGTGGAATGAAAGAGACGCGGGGAGCGGGAGGTGGGGGGGTTTTCCTCGGAAAAAGGCCTTCTCCGGTAAACCTATTATTACGGACTCAAACGGAGAAAAGCGACCCGCCGGGAGTCTTTTGAAGGAGACCTCTGGGTATGACCCTTCGCTTCGAGGACCAGTCACTTGGAAGGCGTGAAAAGGAAGGAAACTAGGCGGGAGAGGGAGGTAAGTTCTCCCTAAGACACTGAGATACTTCAAAACTCCAAATAAACTTTCACAATTGTGGCTAATGCAATGTATCTATGACTTCCCAACTTTCTACGAGCAGCACAGTTATCAAAAATCCAGTCGAGAGAGACGCTGTAATTTAGTTACACTCCGTTGAATGGGAATTAAAAGATTTCCAAAAGAAAAAAATCCCCATTGCGACGATGAATATATATTATTATTGAATTATTATATGATGAATATTATAGTTATTGGCTTTCCATTTAGATGGTCCAGGTTCGACTTCCGGGAGTGTCAGAGAATTTTTTTTCAGATTATCTCAGTCCTTACTATAGTGCTATGGGGAACGTTGCGCCGACAGGCGTTACATACGGCCTGAAGGTCGTCTAGTTTTCTCAAAAGTTCCTGGCGCTGCGCAGAGGACCAAATTGAGACATGGGATACTGAACTTTCGAAGTCCTGCTAAACAGGAGAGGAAGGCTGTTCAGTGAGGAGCATCAGAAAACCTTCCCTAATTGCTACCAACGCGAGCGCAACCAATACCAGGCCATCCCATTTCAAATCGTCTCACAAAGAGGTCTCATGATAGGGTTCCTGCTAAAGTCATAGCGATGAGTGATTTTAACCACTTGGCTCGAGAATGTGTGCGCCTCGTGACTCTTGCGCGAAGTAGTTTGTTTCCCCTGCCTCGATCCCTCTCATTGCCTTCCTCTCTTCCCCTCCGTATTTTCCCTTCACCCCCACCACATCTACATCTCCTCTTTTCCGCGCTGCGTCAGGAACTTTTTCGGGATCTATAACAATATAACATGGTATGATGGGAGGACATGGTATGACGAGAAGAGAGTTACCCACCTCGGAGGTTTAAATCTTTTTTACCCATCGATTATTTGACTTCTCTTATTTTGAATCTACCAAAATAAGACCTAAGTTAGCAGAAGGATGAAAAAAGGTTTCTGTAATTTCGCGTGATTTATGGCAAAGTTATCAATCCAATCGAAGTAACCCTCTTCTACACATTAATTATGATGCATAATGCATGTAACTCTTCCCAAATTTTGCCCCTTCCCTTTCTTGACCATTCTCTATTTCGAATGTTTAATAGCCGAAACCCTGGGTCGGAAGAAATAAAACTTTCTGTGGAATATTACTGAGTAAAATTCTTTCCAAATTATAACAGCTTCAATCATGAATCAGTCAATTAATAATAGAGTAAACTGATTGACGATTCATGTTGTTTTCTGCAGTGAGCCGTGCTCACATTCAAAGCCGTTCCTCAAAATTTCTTAAAGGTTATTTCATAATTTTGGACAATCAGGCTGGTATAGCATTTACGCTGATAATCTCTACAGCTGTTATCGTTACAGCTACTACTGAGTGAATTACATTCATACATGGCCGTACTTTTACCAAATACCGCATAAGTTTTTGCCTATACCGTCTCATTCCCAGTGGATAAGGAATCTACATTTGCCTTCGAAGGAATTGCTTCACAAAGCATGTACAAAAAGCTGAGTGTTCATGTCTTCAGGCTCGAGAAGAAAAACCAAACTTCATTTTTTCCTGATTTTCCTCTCATGTGATCGCAAAATATGGGCAGTTTTTTGGGAAGGAAGTGTGCTACCAGGAACAAGACACTTCTTTACACATCACCAACTTGATAAGCACTTGATAAAATCCAGCATCTCGTCTTTGTTTCCAAGAAAATGCTAGTGCCACGCCTTAATTGCGTACCTAGTTTTTAAGCAAAAATCATTTTTGGGGAAAGGTAATGGGGATTTTTAACTCATGAATAGCAATCGAGGGAAATAGGTAAAGACATAAAAAAAACTCCCTCATTTATGGACAACTCCCTCGGTTTTTATAATTCACTTTCCTCGCTGTTTGTTCGGGTAAATGTTATTGTTACGTTAGCATACATTCATTTCACATTGCAATTTTACCAACGTAGTTCCAACAACTGCTATTGAATTTTACCGCAAATGCAGTCCTGGGTTTCGCTTTCTCGAGGTTGACCGGATCTGGTCGCTTTCCCAGATCGTCATCTTTCAAGGCGTATTGTCCTCAATCGCCGTAGCTCTTGTTTCCTCCTTATGCGTAGTTGCGGGTGGCTCGTAATGGAAGAGCCACGGTATTTTGTTCCTCGGGAGGGACTGTGAGGTATCCAGGCTGGCTATGGGCGCTTGCGACGATCCCACGGCCAAACCTGGATCCTGGCGAGGTTGCTGATCGCCGGGTGCAGTGAATAACCCTCCTTGTCGAAGAACCGTCGCGCGATCTTCGGCAAGTAGATATCAAGGGGTTCCAACTTCCCATCTCGATGCAACTCGGAGACGTGGTCATATCGGCCGCGTCCCAGGATCATCTGAAGTGCAAAATTATGCACAATCTGGATTCGGTAAAGGGTAGACTCGGGAACCCCAGACCATATAGGCGCTGCTTGCTCCATGACAGAGAGTACACAGGCCTTGTATGGCCTTCTCTTTGTGTTCATGCTCTGAACCAACGGGCATAGGATTCGCCGAAGTCTAGCCAACGTCACGAATGCTTTTGCACGGACACACTCCGCTTTAGGCTTCCAGAGAAGCTTCCGGTCCAGCAGCACTCTTAGGGAGGTGACCTCGGAGTTCCACGGTTAGATGACGCCATCAACCGACAGGTCGACTCCTGGCGGCGCTCCATGTCACGTATGGAAGACGATTACCTTCGTCTTCCCTGAGTTTACTGCAATTCGCCATAAACGATACCAAGCGAGGGTCTCATCGACGGCACCTAGTAGACTCTCAACGGCCGCTCTTCCGCACGGTTCGGGACAGATGTGCTGTATCATCGTCGTTCAGGGACAGGACTATTTCTCTCCCATCTGCCCGTAATTGCAATAGACGGTGGCAGTAGTTAGATTTAACGCATTGTACCGAACACAATTTTCATGCCCACTGCAGGTAAGGTGTATCATATGACGGCCCGAATTGGAATCTCCGGAGGTGATAATTATGCTGGGGAACAATCCTTACTTACGCCCGACGTTACTCATCGCCTCGTTTTTCGGAATAGCCCCGCAGGATTCCGTAACTGTAGATTGTTTCCCCAGGAATTTGAATGCATTACTGGTTCCATTGGATTGTTATCAGGGCATCGAAAAAGGAAAAAAAGTTCATCGAGGACGAATCGTGGAGATTTGTGGCAGTAAAGGACGAGAGGTGGGAGGTATGAGATGTCATCAATGAGGTGAGAGGTTATGGAGTGCAGTCACTTTTAGCTGTAGGGGATGTTATATTTGGGTGTTCTTCTGGCGTTCTACTCAAGGAATAATTTTACCGGGCATTTAAGGAATGAGACATTGCTAAAAAAGCGAACCCAGGCTCTCATCCGGTCTTAACAACTTCAATAATGTTGTACACGACTTTCGAAAAACATCACGACTCCGCCATATCTACAAAGTCGGGGAGGAAATATATAATAACAAGAATATTATTTGAGTATGAAAACACGTACGAAACATTTGCGGCACTGCATTAAAGAAGCTAGAATGCATGAGGCAGATTGTTGGAAGGTTCTAAGTCGAATAAGTGAATGAGGAATGTTACCTCGCCGTACTTAGGCCGCGCCTAGAGTGCGCCGCGAGCAATGGGGTCCCTGCCCAGAAAGATTTAATTCGCAAAAGAAACAAAATATGTGTAGGAAAGCGCAACGCTTTTTAAATAAATCTGCATCGGGCGAACTGAGCGAAAAATATTATGGAAGCAGGGAGTAGCCGAAGTCTCCGGAGTCCACACGCAAGGCTAAGACATGGAGGATATTATTTTAGCTGTATTTAAACTCTAGAACTGATAGAGGCGGCTAAGTGGCAGAGATACTCTGCCGAACTGATAGGTGCGAAAACATTTCCCACGCACCATTACTGAATACAAGGAAAACAAAGCAAGACACTAAGACAACTCCGTTCCCATACAGTTCACTCTTCCTATTCCAATTCCTTTTCCCTATTCGTCCAAACTTCCTATTCCAAATCCTTCAAACCCATCTGATTACAGACCAATCTCTATACTGTGCACCATCTCCAAAGCTCTAGAACGTATCGTCCATTCGCAAGTAGTTGAATTTCTATCCCAGGAAAACAGTTTTGACCCATTTCAATCGGGATTTCGTAATAACTTCTCCACTCAGTCTGCTTTAATAAAAATAACGGACGACTTACGTCATGCCATAGACAAAAAAAATGGTGACAGTGCTGGTATTATTTGATTTTAGTAATGCTTTCGATCGAGTAAACCACACTATACTACTTGAGAAACTGAAAAAACTTAACTTCTCGTGCTCCGTGCTAAATTGGTTCTATTTTTACTTAGCTGGCCGTTATCAAGCAGTGAGAGATAGTCAAGGTAATCTCTCAACTTGGGCAGCAGTCACCACTGGTGTACCCCAAGGGTCTGTCCTTGGCCCCCTATTATTCTCTCTGTACATACTCGACCTTCCTAAACGTCTAAAGCACACCAGTTACATGTTCTATGCCGACGACCTCCAAATGTATCGCAGCTGTTGGCCATATGAAATTAACGAGGCAGTATCAAAAATTAATGAAGACATTAATAGAATAACCGAGTGGGCCACGCGTCACGACTTCATCCTAAACTCAAGTAAAACTAAGGCTATTATTATCGGTAGTTCCAGGATGCTACGTAACATTAGCCACATTACGACTTCCAGTATCGTGGTTAATGGTATCCCTATTCCATACTCTAGTAATGTACATAACCTAGGGATTACGTTCACAGCTAACTTATCATGGGATTGTCATGTAAATAATATTTCTAACAAAATTCATTCTATACTTTACCAGTTAAAAGTTCACAGAAACTTACTTCCTTTTAATACTAGAAAAACACTTATATCGTCGCTTATTTTCTCTGTAATAGATTATTGCTGTCTTGTTTATAACGACCTCAACGAAGAAAATAATCTCAAACTTCACCGGGCCACTTAAACTTAAACTTAAACTCCTGCCTTAGGTTCATTTTTGACCTTCGCAGGGACGTCCAAATCACACCATATTATAAACAACTAAGATGGCTCAACGTCAAATCCCGTAGAGAATACCTTATGGGATCCTTTTTGTTTGTTCTATTTAAAAACAAATCGCCCAAGTACCTGTATGACTTGTTCCTTAGTTGTCCGTCTGTCTCCACAATGTCCACTAGGACTGATCCTAATCAATTGTATTTTCCAGGGCATCGCACCACAGCATACAATAAATCATTTCTTGTAACAGCTTGTCACATATGGAATAAGATGCCAACTGATATTACAAATTATAGATCTGTTAAAACATTTAAAATGAAATACCATGATTATTTACTTTCCCGGGAATAAAATAAGTTACTCTTATTATTATTTTTTTTCTTCAAATTTGTGTTCATGTTATTATGGCTCCTTATTCACTGTATCATTTTTCTATTGTTAAGTTATGAATACATGAGTTTTTTGTGTTAATTGACATTTAAAAAATGATGAAAAGTTTGTCCTTTTGTACTTATGATTGTGCCTGCAAAGTGTATTACTATTATCTTTGTTCTTATGGTTTTTTTTCTAGAACAATAAATATTTTTCTATCTATCTATCTATCTATCTATCTATCTATTCCGTACATTTTTCATGGCTGGTGTCCTAACGTCCCCAGCCACTCGCCCCTACTGCATTAATGCATCATTTTACAAGTATGATAATTCTGAAACTTAAATTCAAGCTTAAAGAAAGCATTTGACCTTCCATAAAATCCCGCTTGAGCTAATTCCAAATTGCTAATTCGTCTATCTTTTTGACCCATTAATTAGGACTAACAGACCTGATGGAGGTTGTTTGAAAGGACGCTAAATTTCTAATTTTCCATATTCCCTCCATGTGTAATTCCTTCTATTTTCGTCGAATTACTTTGTGCTCCCAGTTTGTAGATTTAAGCCATGACATCTGGAAACTATTCATTAGCTGGACTCAGGGATTGGAGGGAATGTTCATCTGCGGAATTAATATGAAATGACCCTTATGCACGTTAAGGATAGGCCGAGGCAGCTCCCTCGCGCTGTCCTTCCCACGGCACTGTACTGTCATGTACATTCACTTGATAAAGTACTGCGACAAACTACACTCGCGGTTCCTACAGGTTGGTGCCAAAAGCTATATGTATTCTGGACACTGTGGAAGTGTGATGAGTAATGGAGTGAAGGAGCATGTGACCTTTCGAAAGGAAGTTCGTGGTTTGCTGCTCCCTTCCAATTACAGAGGAGAGGACGCCTTCGGGATACGCCTTCGGGATACAAGGGACTAGACTTAAATCACTGTACTGGGGATAATACGAATAAAAACAGAATAAACAGCAATGGTCTAAATCCCTCTTCATGAGGAAGTTTGCTTAGTTTCCTACATTAGTTTCTGCTCACCTTGGCTCCAGCTATACATCACAGCATGGTATATTTTGTGCTGTCCTTAAACAAAAGCTTGTGATGTAGCATTGACTAATGGGAAGGCGCTATATGCCCTGCATATACGAATTAAAACACTTGAATGAACTTTCTTCATGCAAATTAATTATTATCGCATTCAATTGTAACAATTACATAACTACTATGTAATCTTAAAGTCTCTCTGAAAATCTGGTGTGCCACCGAACAGCAGAGAATATTTTGTTACTGTAGCTATTAATAAGTCATTCTCGTCACGGGTTTTCAATGGATAAATGTTTTCATGATTTTGGTTATAAAATTGTAAAATATCAGGAATGCTTTAGTCATTTACGTAGGCACGACTCTAAGGTTAACTTCGCTACATAGGTTAAGAGTCAAGTAATTCTTTAATAAAAGGAGAAGGACAGGTACTCAGATGCAGACAGAAGTGGGGTGTACAAACTCATATGTGATGACTGTGACTCAGCGTACATAGGTCAAACAGGGCGAAAATTTAAGGACAGAGTCAAAGAAAAAATGAATTGATTTGTTAACGGTAATGGGAATTCAAATTTTGCGGGGAATTTATGTAATTTTAAACATTTTAGTGATGAACACTTCCACCGGACGGCTGAACTCGGCCCCAGTGGCGGCGGGGTTAAGTCCTCGCCTGCTAAACTGAGGGTCGCGGGTTCGAGTCCCGCCTGAGTGGATTTTTCACCACTCAGGACATGGGTTTATGTGTTCGTCCATTCGTCCATGGATCGTCCATTCGTCCGTTCGTCCATGTTACAACACCCGATGTAAAAGACCGTCAGTGCTATTTTCGGGGATGATAAAATAAATAAATAAATAAAATTAAAACTCCACGCGATTCACGTAATTAATATACATTTGAAAGAATATTTTGCATTCACCTAACAAAGTAGAAAGCTTATCGCACTTGAGAAGTGGGTTACTTCGTGTTGAAGTAGTTTAAACCTAGAATAAAATTAATATCCCGTTAAGTCACTCGAAAGCACAGCGCTAAAAACATATTTTTGAGAGGCATTGAATTACGCGGATTTAAAAAGAAGAATCTGCGTCTGCATACTATTATGTGAGCTGCCGCAAGGACGAGTGGAAGGAGGTTTTCAGACAAAAGCCATGAAAAGGATATGAATTGGGAAAAGAAATTGGAAGAGGTAGAGTGAACTGTATGTGAACCATGTGAACGAAGCGCCTTAGTGTCCTGCTCTGTTTTTATCGAAGTCCTTAATGGTACGTGGGAAGGAGGAGTTTATATACCCATCTATTCAGCAGTGCATCTCATTCTTATGTTGTCACCTCCAATCAGTTCAAGAGATATAGTTCGGGGTTAAAATAAAATCATCAATGCCACCCTGAAATTTTCAAGTAATCTTTGTCTTTGCGTGCTGAGAATTGGGTCTTCAGCCGCTCCCAACTTCCATCTTAGCTCTCTCATTTCTCTCTCTTTCAGTCTCTCTCTGTCAGAACACTCTCGGCTCATCCGCTGTAGATTTTAACGCAGCGTGCTACTTGACTTGTTATTTTTTTATTTCGCGAATGAAATATATCTGGGAAAGTACCCAAATTCCCACATCGTATTGGAGATTTGGCCTAAAGAGATCGAAATAGCACCTCTCTTTCATTTCATTATCCGCAGACCTTCCTACTATTCGCTCGATAATTCCTAGCTTCTTTAAAGCAGTTCCGTGAACGTTTCTTATTTGTTTTCCCCGCGTTAGGTATAAAGTATTGATAATTCCGAAATAATTGACTCTATCTGATACATAAGTCGTTGATGTGATTTATTTCGCTAGAAGGTTACCGCAGTACATTTAGTCATAGCATACGAGGCCCTAAAAATGCACCACAACTTAATGTTGTTAAGATCATATGAGAGCTAAGTCCACCTTTGTGTCTATTCTCGGAAGATGGCCGCATCGTCAGCATAGCATTTTGCTGACAACTCTAGAGTTTATATCATTCATGCGGAATAACGGGCGTCAATAAAGGAGATTTCACTCTAACCATTTCGCAACTAATGCCGTTGATTACTTCTTTTTCTTTGTGATCAGTTAGGAATTTACATATTCAGTTCACTTATGTTCCGTTTAATTCACATGACTGCGATTTTAATATTAGTTTTTGTAAGGAACTTTGTCGAATGTTGTCTTAAAATCTCGCCTGCTTGCATTTTCGTCTCACCTGATTGCAGGAAACCGTGATAGGAGAGCCCAAGCTGGTTCTCGCGTGCTCTACGTTTCCGGAATGCGTGCTGACTGCAATAGACGTTTCCATCATTCAGGAACTGGGGACTTATTATATTCAATCGAACGCAATCGTTCAATTATCCCTTCACGATGCATGACTATGTTGCACATCGGGTCACACTAATGAGGGGGGTATATTTCATGGGCGCCCATACAATATTTTCCTGGGGGGTAAGACAGGTAAGACAGGGGGGGCCAAGGTAGGTTTCCAGGGGGGGGTCCGAAGAGCCCTCTGATGGAAATTTGAGTAAATTTGAGGTCTCAGGATCTTTGGTACATCTTAGGTGAATGAAAATTTTCTAAATTTGTTACTATAATATTAATTTAATTCTGCAAAAACAATAAATAAATAAAATTTTCCCTTCCCTTTTTTATTTTTCCCGGGAGGCTAGGGTGGGGGCCTGCCCCCGAGTATGGGTGCCCATGGTATCTTTGCAATTTTACTGTTACCGTTTTCATTTTTTAAGGTGCAACAATTCCGAGCACAAACCTTTGAGCGTCTTTCCGAATTTCACGGAGTCTAATTTTTTCGAATGATTTAACTTCTTGTGTGACTTTTGTAATAGCCTCCGCTGTTGAAAGAAGAAAAATATCAGCAAAGACAACCATTGATACCTAGTAAGTTTTCACGCTCTCCCGGCGAATTGCAGTGATGAACTCTTCTCGGGCTCTTCACCGGGTGAGTGATTGAAATGTTGCCGACGTTTCGGGTAGCGACTCGTTACCCATCCTTAAGGCAAATGTCACGTAACTAAATAATCAATAGTTAATAATCAATAATAAACTTACTTTCAATCACTCACCCGGTGTAGAGCCCGAGAAGAGTTCATCATTGATACCTACATTGGCATAGTTGAATATTGCGGTAAAATTAGTCAAAATTGGTTACAATAAATATTGCACTCTATTAAACTGACATGTATTAACTGATTTATGGCCGGTTGCAGAAACAATACATATGTATCCAATAGAGCTATGAGATGTATAAGTCAAGGCATTGCAGAAAGATTCAATGTATTTATTGGTTTCATAAATGCCCTCAACTTAGTTTGGATAAAATGGAGTTTAATACTTATGAGTTCCATAAGTTCTCAAGATGACGGATGCGCGATGTACCTTTTGGAAACTTAATCAATTGATAAAATAGTTATTAAGCGATGATTAACGAGTTTATCTGCTCAGGTTGGCTTAGTGTGCATAAGTAATTCATAAACATAAAATAAACATGCATCAGTTTTATCAAGCGAAATGAGAGTTGACCAGACAACCAAAGCAATGGCTACTTGAAGATAAGTTATGAAACGGATTATTCCTGTAACTAAAATTTTGTAGTATAAAGTGACCAGATTCGGTGTTATTTTGCTTACGCGACCAATGTTCGCACTATTTGGGACATTCGTTTTATTTCGCGATTTTCATGTTGCAAAAATACCTATAATGCGTGATTACGCGAAATCAATAAGATTATATGACAAAATATGTTTTTTTAATCGAAAATTTCGGAAAACGAGTACCTCTATCAATACCCATAAAAATGGAGAGGTGTCTGTCTGATCAGGAGTTATGTAAGTGAATAGGTTTTTTAATCAATCAACTCGTGGCTAAAGTGTATATTTTTATTGTTTCGTATTCGTAGTAATAGGGTAAAGTTTCTTTTTCTTTTCAATTGTTTTACGTTCTTGGATGTTTGGTTTGAATGAATTCTCGGCAGTTTCTATTTGTCTTATTCCTTTTTCTGTCGAAGTTTCTGCTTTCTTAGATTTTTTTAGTGGAATAATAATAAAATATCGATTTTAGGGGCTTAAATCATGGATGCGTTCTGAAATGTGTTACCCACTAACTGTAAATAAATGAAATTAACCTGTAAGTAATGGTAACCTTCTAAACATACATCCGTTTTTATTTCAGGGGAGCGCTGGATACGAAATCGTGGGCTTGCCTCAGCTATGACACCTTTTTCTGCCCTCGGCGTTAGCATCCGGGAATCCGAGCCGACCAGAACTACATGGCCCATTCCATGTATCAGATGAGAATAACAGTCGTTGGAATATGCGATACCCATTGGACTCGCCCAGTGACCTCACCTCAAAACTGTAGCCTCGTATCAGCTGCATTTGCCCCAATGTACGTTCCCTTCAATTTCATAATAAGCAGGAATATATGAGGGATGTTTGTTTTCAAGAAATATTAGTTAATAAAAAATACAATATTTTTTGAAGAAATTCATTATTTCAGAAACGGTATGGAGCTAAAGCTGACTTTTGTGGGCCGGAAACCCTCGGTCTTACTGGCCTACGTTGAGCAGTCAAATTCCCCCTTAAATGTTGCATTCGATGTGGCGTTCATATTTGTTTGTGGGAAAGTAATTAAAAGGAGGATGTTGCTTGCCAACTCGTCAACAAATGTTAGTAGCATGGGCGTGGCAAAAAATACTGCTGACTCTTGTGGTATAGGATTTTGCAAAAACATTCTGCGACATGGTGGAGGTTGTGCGAAAGCTAATGGTCCCTAAATGCACATAACTGGTACGAAAGGGTATTTGGGTTCCGCTGTGGGAGAATTTGGAGGGAAACCATAATGTCGGGGGCCGACATTATGGGAGTGGTAAATGTGAGGAAGGTTTGTTATGAGAAAACTATTTTAATTGGATCAGCAGTGAATCACGAAAGTCAAAGGCTTTTCACAGATGCAGCGAAAGCGGTGAGCTTGGCAGCGGACGCATGTGTTACCTTGAGGACCCAAACGATCGTCCTTTCTTTCGCCTACAGCCCCTTGCGGGCGCAGCGAGTCATAATTGATTCGCCCAGGTCGAAAATGAGTTTCTGCGCCGGGGCCATAGGCTTTCGCACAACCTATGAGTTTTTCTTCAGCCGTCTCGGTTTCAATTGACGATTTACGATTGATGTTTAGCGATTTTAATGTGTGTCACACGATTCAACAAGTGATTGTCGCCATTTGAATTCCTCTTCCATTGCAATACAATTAACAGCCTGGCAACTTCGTCTGACTGCCCAGAATGACAAAGAGAGCTAATCTCCCTTCTGTTTGACTCCAATATCCTTCTCCCATTCAGAAAATCACTTGGACTGATTGAGGTTGAAGAATTTATGGGAGTATTTATGGATAATTTCACATTCCACTGCCTGTGAATAATGTTTGGAGCCTTTTGGAACGAAGTAAGGCCGTTTGACGATTGGTGTGATACATATTGATATTCCTTCATGGCTTGCTGCCTAACCCTTGTACTCCCTTTAGAGAGATTTTTCAATAGGATGGTAGTCAACCCGAATTGAAATAGTTGTGATTTTTTAATGTATTAATATAAACTTGGACATGTTCAGCAGCATGAATAATATACATGAATTGAAGGACAATATATGTATTTATATTTTCAGATACATTTATTGATAACTGCGCAAACGTGAGTTCAAAATGTTTGTAAATATTGAATATTGCACACATGAATTATGACAATTTTACTTCCAAAGTGGATTTTAATGATGAGCTTCATTTACTCTGTTTCTCCTGCCATCGTCTAAATTATACTATATCCATCAATGTGTATGTTTTCATTAATTATATGTTAGATATTAAAAAATGAAGTAATTTTTATCGTAAATATGCATTCCTTTTGTTTTATTCGTAACAACTACTGGACTACTTTTTCAGCTTTTAGAGGACAGGAAAAATTTGATAAATCACTTATTGATACAGTGAATTGTGAGCGGTGAAAGACTTGTGTATGACAAGGTGCATTGCGTTTTTAAGACTACAGCGCATTCGGACGTAGGCACATCAGTTGTTTTAAGTTTGGCGCCGCTGCGGGAAATGAGGGCCTGACCGCTTCCTTTCCCCTCCCGTCCATCCATTTGCTTGCCTACCGCTAAACAACTTGCCATTCTCCCTTTGTCTCTGCTCTGAGTAAGGTAGTCATGGCTATCGAAATATTAGAATTTTTTCTTTTTAAACATGTATGTTTACACATTTTTTGAGAGAGCATTATATATAACCTTTATTGTGTTTTCTGTCACCATATCGGCCAACCTCCTGGCCATTAATATATATAAATATAACTATACATATATATATATATATATATATATATATATATATATATATATATATATATATATATATTGTAACAGAACCAAGCCAACTCTTAGTGCGTGGCATCGGTTGTCACCTAAAACACGGACATCGGCAATGTCCGATAGAAAATACGTGGGTTCTAGGGCCAACGATCATGAAGAGAACTGGAGTAAAATGACGCGATTTTACACGCGATGCACAGCGTTGACGGGAACGCCAGGCTGTGACGGCCAAGGAAGGTGGGAAATTGCGGTATATTGAATAACGAAACCAACGCGTGGTCCCGAATGAGACAGCCAAATCGAATGCTTCTAGTAAAAATACGTTAGACGAAATATTTTTAGAAAAATAAAGAATCGTCTAGAACTTGGTCGCGATGCACAGCATTGAGGTAAGAAAACTCGTTTGAAAACAGTTAGATTTCACACAAAATCTATTTGCCCAAAAAGAATGAAACATAAACAGGAAATTTCTTAAATCTAATGAGGGATGGTATGATAGGACTGGGTGAAACATAAATGATTTTAAATAAACACCAAATTTATACTGGTGAGCAATTAAAGAATGATAATGAAGTAACTTTAAACCTAACAAAAATGAGGAATGGATTGATTACGAGTTCTAGCGACACACAGATGGAAAATAAGTCATCAGCGAAACAAAATACATGAAGAATGACCCTTGACGTCTTCCATTTCTCACGTCACAAATACTGCAATCGGCAGAGAACAACTAAATTGTCGCAAAATGACTATTACAGGCTCCACGTTCTATTTTAAGGAAAGTCCAGCGTCAATACAACGGGACGAGAACGGGAGAATTATGATACAGATTTTAATGGCACTTATGCCTGGCAAGAATGATATGTCAACGTTTCTCAAGACCACATTGAATCAGGGTGACGCACTATCACTTGGGGGGTTTCTTCGGGAAGATGGGGCTGGCTGGATCGAGGGAAAAGAATAGTAAATGATTCACCATTCGGGAGAGTGGGTTTTGAGTACTTAGCGTTTCGAGGGCGTCGCCAATTCAGGTTGCCCCTTCACGAGTCTGTCCTCCGCAGGGAAACTTCGTCCCGTAGATTCCTGGACGAATGTCGTGAAGCTTGACACTATGAGGACGTTTTTTCGTCGCTTCCAGGTACTCTCCGACTTCTCTCCTTTGCTTTCTCCTCCGTTGTCCTATTCCTTTGGACATCCAACTGCCGCGTGGTGCTTTCCACGTCTTCCTCACTGTCTGCCCCCCCCAGCCTTCGGGTGGTCACTTCTCCGAGGTCCGATCGTGGTCCGTCTCACTTGAAACCTTTGCCAAAATGCCTCTCTAGACCAGTCAAACTTGGCCTTTTATACCATTTTACCCAAAACATAAGAGTAACAGAATTCGTCGCTTCCTTATCCCAGCTGTGCCCGCGCGCCAAACATGAACGTGAATTACACGGGTAAGGAGTCGGGAAGACCGTGATGAGACCGTATCATCACAATATATATATATATATATATATATATATATATTAGGGTGTCCCTTATTTTCCGAATCTGAAATTTTTGAACGCTCACCCTCCAATTTTGTTCGAATGACTCTAAAACATGCCTATACAAAATTTTGTTGAGATCGGAGCATTCTAACCCGTGCCGACTTGAGCGCGAACTCGAATGAAGAAAAGTCCGGACTATCCACCCAGCGCTGAGCCAGGCCTCAGCCTGTCACTACGTGCATTGACGTGAGTTCTTTATTTGTTATCCATCGTGACACACGTGTTTTCGGGTCGCTTATCTAACATAATTTCACATCAATTGCCCACAGCCAGGAAAAGTTTGTTTTTAATAGGAGATATTATGCAGCAAATAACTGGACACAAATTGCCATCAAATAGACAAGTGCTTGAAGTTTTATTTTGTAATATACGGGAGGTAAAATTAACTCTCAGTGTAATTGCTAATCTTGTGATTCGTAAGTGTATTATATTTTGGGAGAAAACATAAATTCCGACAAGAGATATTCAGCATTGTTTACTACAATTACTAATTAACTTGCATTCGGAGTGGAAAAATGGCAAAAATACGCAAATAAGTGTGAAAATATTTTTAAGCATCGTGAAGAGGAGTTTATTAAATAGGAGAGGAGGAAATAATTTGGACAACCTATTTGAT
Organism: Pyrrhosoma nymphula; assembly: GCA_963573305.1. Taxonomy (NCBI): domain Eukaryota; kingdom Metazoa; phylum Arthropoda; class Insecta; order Odonata; family Coenagrionidae; genus Pyrrhosoma; species Pyrrhosoma nymphula. Next base: position 74,459,107 of record OY754332.1, on the reverse strand, counting down.
ATTGCACATGCCAATGCTCTTCAAATGATCAAGTTGGAAGTAGACAGGATGCGAGAACCAGGACGTAAAAACTACCATGCAGGAGTAGACCAAAAACTCGCGGATAAAGAAGAAAGGGCGATGAAATGAAAATTAGAAGTAGAGAAAAGCAGTGTGCAGCATCTACGTCTTCTGCTGTTCCTGCTTCTTCATCATCGGAAGATTCAGATAACGCACATCCAAGTTCCGATGAAATCAACGTTGGTAAACTTTTAGGAGAGACTTCTGAGAGTACATCAATGCAGAATGCTGCAAGGCATGGCACGAAAGATTTAATCACACTTTATAAGAAATTAGTGACTGCTTTGGGTAGATGCCAGCTGAGTAAGAGAATCTGTATACATCCTTCTTGGTAAAGCAGAGGCACTTGGTCGCAATACCGAAGGACTTTTAATAAATCTCCTATTCATCGAATCAGACAGAAGAAGAGAAGAGAACGTTCTGAAACAATTAAATCTGCTTTCAAGAATGATATACGTGCAAGTCTTACTGTTCAATGGGATGGAAAACTGTTGCCTGCATTAAATTTCAGCGACCAAAATGAAGAATGTCTTCCAATTTTTGTTACATTTGGGGACAGTAAGCAGTTCATCTGGGTTCCAAAATAACAAAAATCTCCTGGTAAAGAGCAACCCAACGCTGTTTGGAATGCATTAAGGTATTGGGGTATAAAAGACACTGTGCAAATTCTCTGCTGTGACACAACTGCATTAAAATCTGGAAGTTTTAATGGTAAATTCGTCTTACTTGAATAAAAAGTGTTCAGGGAATTGTAGTTTTTTTCCATGCCATCATCACATATATGAACTTGTATTTGAGCGCTGTGTATTTGAATGTAAAGTATGTGATGTAGCAAGCAGTCCTGACATACCACTTTGTAAACATTTTAGGGAAAGCTGGGAAAGTGTCAATGCCAATAATTTTCAAAGTGCCAAAGAGAATGTGGAAATGTTTTTAGTGAGTCGAAAATTAAAGAAATGTTAGACTTTAATGAAAGTTAATTAGATAAACCAACACTAAGCAGTGATTATCGTGAATTCATAGAGCTCTCTCTAATGTTTTTGGGAGAAAAATTTTATTTATTTCATTTATTGTTTTAAAAATATTTCTGCTAATATTGCAACTTAAACTATCCAGTGCAAATAAAAATGCTTTATAAGATGTCTCTCTATTCATTGCAACTATTTATGTCAAACCGTGGCTTCAGTGCAGTGCAGCTGTAAAAGCTCCTTATCAAGATCCCTGCTTCTTAAAAGTTCTAAAATCATATGAAAGAATAGATTCCACACTTTCAAAAGCAGCTCTAAAGAAATTTAGTCACCATATGTGGTATTTATCAGAAGAGTTGTCTGTCCTATCGCTCTTTAATGGTGAAGTAGACATATAAATCTAAATCAAAATGGAGGCAAATTTAGCCAGGGAGAATCAACACATGGAAAAGAGATAAATTCCTCTTTGTGGAGAATTGGATATACAATTATATAGTAAGTTTAATTTTATCCTGATAGGCATTCTTTAATTTTTTATTCGTTAGTATACATACATCTCCTAATCTTATCTTCATTTCGGTGAAAACAATGGACTACTTTAGGTCAACCAAAAGCAGAGATATGTTCTCTTGCCTGAATATGGACACTAGTTTTATTCAAGAATGTCCTTCGACATTGATGAGCAACACTTGATATGTAGAATCTCAAAGGATAGTTATGGAGTTAACAGCTGTGAATGACTGTGCTGAAAGGTGTATTAAATTTATACAAGATTTTTATAGACTACTGACTGTAGATGAGGAGAAAAGTCAAATTGTGTGTGTTCAAAAAGTCGTATACTGTACCCAGATTACAAGAAAGAAACACTTAAAAGAAAGTATCCACAAGAACCATAAAATAAATTAAAAACCATAATGCAGGAAACGGGAGGAATCAGGCGAGATGTTATGGAATATGAACATAATAAGAACTTATAAAAAGCAATTTTCCACGGTTAAAAATTTTAATTCGACCCGGGTTTAGATGCACTGCATGATGATGCAGTGCATCGAAATATGAGTCGAATAAAAATTTTTGTCTGTGGAAAATTGCATCTTCTAAGTTCTTATTACCATAATGCAGTCTAAAGAGTGAAGATGTATTAAATTGTAATATAAAGTTACGTATTAAACACGTATCAATAACTTTTTCACAGAATTAAAACTACAAAAACCTATAATTCCTAACATTCAAACTTTGCGCTCAAGTCGGCACGGGTTAATATTGGCCGATTGAGATGAAATTTTGTTTTTGAGAACACCTGATCTAATGGAATATATTTAGGGGGTGAGCCCGAAAACATTTGCAATAAAATTTTTTTTTGCCAAATAAGGGACACCCTAATATATATATATATATATATATATATATATATATATATATATATATATATATATATATATATATATATATTCAAACAACGAAATTCACACGTAGTGAAAATATATCTAATAAGGAGTCACAGGCGTGACAAGTAAAAAACATAGTGGCACAAACAAAAGAAACTCACACGAATGGTTTAATTTTCGACAGCATTCAACTATCTTCTTCCGAACTGGAGAGAGTACTGGATGCAGATGTGGGTAAGGAGAGAAGAAAGAAGAAAGGAGAGGAGGGGCAGGCAGGGGAGGGCAGGTTGGGCCAGGCGGGGAAGAGATTGGAGGAGAAAAAGGGGAATAAAGGGAGGGGCAGGCAGGAAAGGGAATGGAGGGGGAAGAGGGGAAGGGAGTTTAGTGAAAGACATTGATGCCCGGAGTTTGAAAAGCTTTATACAGCCAAATAAAAGATAATTCCACCGATTTCAGTTCAAGTAGGGGAGCAGTTGGGGGGAGGGAAAAAAGAACTGAAGCATTGTAGCAGTGGTTGTAGGATTTTTTGTGAAGGGAGGCGTGTATCGCAACGGGAAGAGAAGCAGATTGGGAAGGATTTTTACAATTAGCACGGTGATTATTAATACGTATGTTCAGGGGAGTCGAGGATTTACCAATATAAAAAGCTGGGCATATATATAAAAAAAATAATATATATATATATATTTTATATATATGCCAAGAGGGTGGCCGATAAAAATATAGAAACAAGCAAAATACACTTAAAAATTAAAACTTCCGATATTTCGGCGGAGAGTTGTATCCACCTTTATATATATATATATATATATATATATATATATATATAATGTCGTGGTAGAAAATCGCGCTCGGTGACGAGACGATCCACATGCATAAATAAAACAGCGATACACTAAACAGACACAGAAACACGCAAAAAGGACGCTTACAAAAGAAAACTTGGACGTTTCGACGGTCAAGCCGTCACCTACGTTTAGGTACCATGACAGTTTACTTTTTTTGAGAAAGCATATAGCTGCCGGGAAGAACATTGAAGAACTAGGCCAAATACTGCAGAGAATGTCGTGATAGATTAATTAACAAGATAGTATTAATGGTTTGAGTCGTAACTTTATGGAACTCCTTCATGATTGAAAAGAAAAAACTTTGTTTAGTTCCACATAAAATAATTTTAATGCGACCGAGATTTCTGATGTCCTGATGACCTAGGTTGCTGGGCGACCTGATGATGTCACCCAGCGACGAAACCTAGGTCGTATTAAAATTATTTTATGTGGAACTAAACAAAGTTTTTCTTTTCAATCATTAACAAGATAATGGTAATTAATAATATAATATTCAATGCCTTCAAAATTATTATATTGAAAGAACAATTGCTGCTTGTTTTAGAATAGTCACAATAATGGTTCAATTCATAATATGATTAATCTTGATGATTGAGAAAAGAAAATCTCGGGTGCGGAAATGATGTTACGAAGAAAATGATTGAGAGATACAGAAAACGATAGCATCAGCGCTTCGTTTGAGGGACCGCGAAGAGCATCCTTTAAATGATACCTGACAAGGGACGGAACAAATGATAGTGTGATTCAGTCTTAACCAACGGAGTAATGGGAGTGTCATACTCTTGATCCTGCAGTCATTGCATTTGACTGAGAGGGACCGCATTCTGAGAGCACTCTCGTTCAGAAGCGAGCACATGCTTGCAAGGAGCTAGCAGCGATGACAAACTGATAATAATAATAATTGCGACTTGGTTCTGGGCGAAATTAGGGCCGTGCAGCCCTCTCTTCCATTTAACCCTCACACGTTAACACTCATGCCCTGCGCGGATGAAAACCCACCCAGGCGGGACTCGAACCCGCGACCATAGGGTTGGCAGGCGATGACTTTACCTCGCCGCCACCGAGGCCGATACGGGTGGAAAGAAGCGAGTAAGGAATAGGGCTGCCATAAGGCTGAGCTACTACTACAGGACATCAATATAAGGGCGAGATAAAAATGCAGGACATCACTAGGTTATAATTTCATTAAGTGAGAGACCTTTTCAGATATTTATAGTTACCAGGTTACCTTATTCAAATGCAGAAACCTAAACAAAGTTCTCAAACCTATCCTATTTCTCTGAACATGATCCGTTTTTTAGCAATGCATTATTTTTAATAAGCAGTGACGAAACTGCATGATTGACGTCTCTCAAATTATTCTGAACCATTAGGATTGACCTAATGGATTCAACTTACAGTCCATTCCTATCATCTGTCCATTGTGCATTCATAATGGAAAAAATCTTACGGCATATGGATTATTGCCACATAAAAAAATGGAATTGAGCCAGATATAAGTACTCAAAAGTGAGAACACTGTTCATTATATTTTATAAACTGGAAAAAATCTATCCATTATCAAACGAAAGTTTATTTTAGAAGATAATGCCAGGTTTATTTCATTCTTCTTTTACAAAATTCATAAAGCATCAAAAAGAAAAGTTAGATGAATTTTCAACACAGCTTTTTCCTCATGCATTTTTATTTTTCATGACCATGGTTTCGTTACAGAGTAGCATATTCAAGGACCCGAAGATCTGTACTCTGTAACGAAACCACGGTCGTGAAAAGTAATAGGTACAACATGCGGAAAAAGCTGTGCTAAAAATTCATCTAACTTTCCTACTATGAAAGACTTCCAAAAAGTTACGCCCGGAACCGTTTCCTAAACATCAAATACTAATGGGTCTACAAGTTTGTACCCATGCTTCGGGAAATATATTTGATCGTTTCTTCTATTTTCCAAAGCTTGAACTTGTTTTAACATTATTTGAACTTTGAAATCCAGATCAATTACAGAATTTTACCATTATTACAAATACTTTACCATTAATATAAATAGGGGGTAATATAACAATTATTTATTTATTTTTCAAAACTTGTGATACTTGCTGGGTCATCTATTTTTTCTGGTATGTCTTAAACAGTTAGAAGGAGAAAATTCTGGTTAAATACGTCCATAAGAAAATTAAATACAAAACTTAATGTATTATAAATCTCAATAATAGAAACTCTCTTAATAGTCATAATTGATTTTATATTTAAAACATTTAGGAAAATCCCTCTTTTTCAAGACAAGTGGCATCCCTAGTAAGGAAGGGAAGGATACGGAAGGAGGAAAATATGGCAATAAAAGTTATATTTAATGGACTGATGGACGGAAGGTAAAGTGAACAACAGTCAGATACACGAATGGAGGACCTCTTGTTAATGAAGGAGCTTGTGGAATGTTTTCTGCTACCTTCCAAGAACCTTTGAGCCAGCCATGTATCGCAAGCTGATATTCTAACTGACATATCTTTCGGCAAATTTTGAGATGCATTGACTTATGAACCGATGTATATCCACCCAATTTTAGTGCATCAATACGAAAAGCACCAAATAAATTAAAATAATACTTTCATTTTACTAAATTTTTGTCATATTTACCTACTTGAAACAACTTATTTATGTTCATATTTTCTGGCATTAGTAGATTTCTGTGGGTCACGGTCACGTCATTTGTGGCCATGCAGAAAACTAAAAGTTTATGTTGGCAATACATGGCTGATTATTGGAGAAGGAATATGTGATGCTCCGGGCTAAGTTGATGAAAATAACGAGAGTGAGGGGACGTCCCTCAGAGGAGGGTAGAGGGATGCATGAGTACCCGGGTCGAATGGAGGCCCTATCTCGTCCCAGTAGAACATTTCAAGAAAAAAGTACTTGGTGAATTACTCGAAGAAAATCCGAAATCTTTTTGGTCATATGCGAGAGAGCTTCAGGGAAAATCTTCAACCGTAGATTCGTTATTTGATAAAGATGGCAAACTTGTCACCGATAATATTGACAAAGCTAACACGTTAAATTCCCACTTCGAAAGTGTATACACTACAGACGATACTCCATGTTATTTCGACATTTCATTCACTGAGGAACCGATGAAAGAAATCACTATTCAATGTGATGGGATAACTAAACAGCTACAGTCGATCAAAAATAGTAAATCTCCGGGTCCGGAGGGAATACCCGCGCGTGTCCTCAAGGAATTAGCGCCACAGATCGCACCGTTCTTAGACATAATATTCAAGAAGTCATTGTCTGAAGGAAAGATACCAATAGACTGGAAAATTGCAAACGTTACACCGATATTCAAAAAGGGAAACAGACATGACCCAGGGAACTATCGACCAATTTCATTAACGTCTATTATAGGCAAGATACTCGAACATATCGTCGTTAGCAATATCATGACGTTCCTGGACAGTCGTAACTTCCTTCATGGCTGTCAGCACGGCTTTCGGAAAGGTAGATCATGTGAAACACAGCTCGCGCTCTTTCTTCATGACGTTCTCAAATCTGGTGAATCGAAAACACAAGTGGACGCATTATTCCTAGATTTTAAGAAAGCTTTCGACACGGTACCTCACAACAAACTTTTATACAAATTACAGTCATGCGGCCTAAACGAAACAGTAGTAAACTGGATACGCGACTTTCTGAGTGATCGTAAGCAAAAAGTAGTTCTTGACGGAATTAGCTCTGATGCAGTTAAAGTGACATCAGGTGTCCCACAAGGAAGCGTAATCGGCCCCCTTTTGTTCATTATATACATAAATGATCTATGCTCTCGAATTAGCAGTAAAATACGTTTATTTGCTGACGACGCTGTCATCTATCGCGAAATTAATGATCACTCTGACTTTGAAATTCTATCATCGGATTTAAACAACGTTCATGTGTGGAGCCAAGAGTGGGGACTCGAACTTAATCTGAGCAAATGTGCGGCGGTACATTTCTTGCGGAGGTCGTCCAACTATCCCCGTGTATATGCTGTGGATGGCGTTAAGATAAAGGCGACAGATGAAGTTAAGTATCTGGGAGTTAAGATAACCTCAAACCTATCGTGGGGAACACATATAAGAAAAATTTGTGGCAGAGATCTGAAGAAGCTAGGATTCGTCAAGCGTATTGTGGGAAGATTCTCAGATGAAAAAGTAAAAGAGAGGTGCTATTTCGCACTCGTCCGGCCACACCTTGAATATGCAGCAAGCATATGGGATCCGGTGCAGAAAGAATTAATTCGGGAACTTAATAAAATACAAAGGAAAGCTGCGCGATTCGTCAAAAACTGCTACGGGCGTACAGACAGCGTTACGCAGATGTTAAACGAATTAGGCTGGGAGCCGCTAGAGACTCGGAGGCTGCGCGCTAGGCTTAGATTACTTGAGCAATTGAGAATAGATATCTTTCAGAGCGACACGGAGAACATCATATTAGAACCCCACTATATTTCCAGGTCCGACAGAAACGATAAATTAAGAGAGATATTTTGCCGAACGGATAGGTATGGGAATTCGTTTTTCCCCCGAACAATAAGGTACTTTAATAAATGCAAGGCGTAATTTCATAGAGCGTTTCCTTTTTATATGTAGACGGCTGGTGTCCTAACACCCCCCGCCACACGCCTATTGAGGCGGCTTGCGGGGTAGTATGTAGATGTAGATGTAGAAGGTTCTACAAGAATTACTCAAGTCGGGATTGTGTTTTTCGTCAGTTTTATCTCCTATGCTCTAAGTTCGTTCGAAATCCATGAGTATCCGGCGCGGCTGAAATGAGTCGCGCGGAGTGAATTATTCCATCACAATTGAAACTGGAAAACCACCGGTACGTGTGCACAACTGAAGACACGAATAAATCATGTATCATTATGGAATTTTGTCAACCAGGGGGTATTAAATTGATTTTGAAACAACGCTAAGCGTGACACATCAACTAAACTTATAAAACTTAATTTATTTATATCCTTTCAAGAATAGCTATGAAGGTATTTTCTTGATGTCTGTACCTATGTATTTTATCACCCGGAAATTTGATTCCCCGTAGTGAACTCAACAGTAATTTTCACGAGTTTATACGGTAAGGTGTTTCATTAAGAGTTGACTCTATTTTGTGCTACCGAAAGTTAATAAAAGACATGGACATATTTGATAATTTAACAACACTAGTTCTCAAAATTTAATCCACATAAAATAATTCACAGGGGAGAGGGACGCCTCGGTAGCTTAACTTGTTAAAGCACTCGGCGCGAAATCGAGGGATCCGGGTTCGAATCCCGGTAAAGGTGAATGATTTTTCTCATGTGGAATATCGCAAACTCTTCTCAACATTTGATTTTTTGGAACAGAACATTTTTTCCCTCTTCCACGCCATAAAAAAACTCTGTGCGATTTTCCATTACTTGGCTTACCCCAAATCCTGTCTTATATGAATTCGGAGACGTTTGTAAACGACACGTATAGTAACTTACTTTCGGAGGCTTTGCTCTTGCCTACCTCTTATCGCTGGTATCGTCAAATTTAGCTGTCCATTTGCATTTTAAATAATTATTATCTAATTGATACATTTCCATAATGTAGCTCCACGTTTAGCTTTCTCTTTTTTCTACATAATGTTCCCAATTGCTTTCCGCTTTTGGAAAGACAAATCAAAGTCTAGTTAAAATGTTACTCATTCATGCCATTTAATCTCAATAAATGTGCAGTGGAATTGATTGAAACACAAATTAAAACATTAGGAATAATGTCTGTAAATTATTTCAGTTCTCCTTTATTTTTTCCTTGGTTAATAGACTCAGCGTTTGTGTCCTTCACCGTGGAAATAATATTTATTTCATGTTGGAGACATTGTCAATTTATATGCATGCCAAATTGGAATTTGAAAAATATATCAAATTATGTTTTAAATTAATAAGAAAGCATGTTATTGAGGAACTTGAGTGATTGTCATTTGACGAGTTATTCTGTGGGAAAATAAATTCGATAAAGCTTATTTGGTCATCTCCAGATTAAATAGCTCTTGGGCTGCGAGTATATCACATCATTAGCATTTCAAGCAGGAGACTCCAGAGTGAATTGCTTTAATTAACAACCAATTATGCAATTCAGCCATAAATGCAGCATTATTCAAAGTCTTCGCAGTCACTGATATCTGCTTTATATTAAGAGAGTCTGGTGCCTACATATTGGTGTACTTGCCCCGTTTTCGATAATAGGAAATTTTCAATTTATTTTATACGCTAAATATAAATAAAATTATTTATTTTTATAAAATTGTTAGCAAAGTGCTTATAAACTAAAAAAACTTAGATAATAATAAGGAAATTTATCACATTAATCCACAAACCATCGCTTAGCCGGATCGTAGCTGGTACATCTACATTTGTTCAATGTGATCATATAAGGACTGAGTTTAAAGGGTGATTATACAGTCAATACAGCGGAAGCTCTTCATAATGCTGCGCCATCGAAACGAGAGTTACCAGCGGAAGCCGTTAGCAACGGAAATACGCGCTTTCGGTTTTTTCGACGATTAACGAAAGTAGGATTACCCAGCGCGGCCGCTTAGGACTTGGGTTGCAGCGCTGTTTAGCGATTAAGACGAACGTAAAAATGTCCAGCTAAAACCTTGCCGCCAACAAAATGTACCAAATACTACTGGTACAAAAATATAACGCTGGAAACAATATTTTATATTTGTTTCTGTGGTTGGCATCGAAAAAATGACCATCATGGGAATTTGAGTAAGGAGAAAAACTAAATAAATCTTTCTTAATATATTGATGAACCAAAATACGCACTAACTCTTATCCGCATAATAAATCAAATGAATATCTACTTTTGGCTTATTAAAATGTCTCTAGGATTACTAATGAAGAACCAAGAGCGTCTGCCGTGGTGGTCGACTTCTGTGGTCGAATTGTGCATTGTGAACCGGTAGCCGGTTGGTATCGCCGGTATTGTAAGTCATAATACCGTTTTGTTTCGTAACGTTCTTGACTCAGAACTATCCCCAGTCGGTAAATGGATTGCGCATGAACACCTCATTGAACACCTCATATCCCCAGTCGGTAAATGGATTGCGCATGCCACGTGGACGTCCTAGCGCCCGGCTGGCGCTAGGACGTCCACGAGGCACGTGATTTGATCCGTCCCAGAACCCCACGAGGAGAGGAGTGTCGGCGGGTGGTGCGCGTGGTGCACGCGGAGACAATTGAACATAGCGTAGCGCACTGAGAACGCTTCCTCTACCCAAGACAGACCTTGCCCTCTATCTATATCCCTTGGCTGCTGCCACCAGCGCCTTCCCTCAGACGAATACTCGAGTCCGTCGTCAAAACTATCCCTAACTCTTTTTGCAAGTCAGGCAAGGGATCACTCCTTTACTCCTCCATTAAAGGTGTATCGAGGAAGGATAAATGAAGTGCTTATCAGTAATTGAAGAATAATTTCCCTTGATAAATGCGTTCGCGTTGCACTGATAACTTATTAAATGTTGAATACTGTTGAAGTACGACACATTTTTATATTTAGGATAATCGACCCACGGAAACAGTTTTCAATATTTGACGATGAAAATTACCTCAGAAGTAATGACCTTATTATAAAAGTGGATATTGCGGCAGTTCCATTAGTAACGTCTCTCCACGATTATTTGACCTAATGCTTTGTTATCCTTCGGTAACTGGAGTAAAATGAAGTTTACGGGGGCTTGAGTTAATTTTCTGGGTGCGCGGATTATTTCTACCTGCTCTTGAGGCTCCCTCGTGGGGCCGAACCTTGCTTGGGTGAACCGCAATCGACTTTGAACCTCTACAGTGGGTAATTACAGCGGGCACTAAGCGATGTTTATTGGCATGGTTTTTAGAATCTTAAGATAAAGAAATCGAGAAACGAAAGTGGTCGTTTTATCGGACATTATGCGCATAATAAAACGAAAAAAGAACAATAAAATATGCGAGCCATTTTGGGAGTGGGGAGTGTACGGTGGGGGAGGGAGGAGCCCTCGGCAAAGGCTTCGATGAGGCAAATGGAGATTTTTCCCGAGGAGGTCGAATGTGCGTCAAGTAGTTCCGCCTCCGTCCGCCCGAGGAAGCAGCGCGCTCCCGTGGGCCCACGCTCGTATTGATCAAATTCGCCGGCCCCCACGAGGTCGCCCTTCTCCGATAATTATGGTTACTCCGTTGAGGCACCGATGAGAGAAATACAGGTATATAATGCAATACATTTCATTCCCGAGTGGATCGGCGGCATCCATCCGCTTGTGGTGCCACTGTGTCGCGTCGGTGCAACTGAACCAGTCTTGCATGCAATGGCGTATGACTCCCTCCGCGGGGGTGGTGGAATCAATTCTCGAATATGCTATGATTTACCTGACATTGGTGATTATTTCACATACATATTTTTCATTCTCTAAGAAAAGGAAGAATCCTGCTTGTAGGTTTCCTTTAATCATTCGCCTCTCGTAAATCATCTTAATGTTTGCGCCAAATTTTTTTCTTTCGAAAGTACTCGATTCTGTTGATACTGGAAAATATTTATAACGTATTTCAACGTATTATGGTTGTGGTTGGATTCAGGCTTCATTCAAGTGGTTCGGCATTTTAGGGCATAGTTTACTGGTTTTTATGGGATTAATGAAAAATGGATGCAATTAATAAAGATAATTCTTAACATACATAAACTCATTCGACTCTAGAGTAAAATCGATCAACAGGATAAAATCAAACTACAAGAAGAAAGGTGGCAGTTATAAATATTTTCTATGGTTTGGAAAACTTGAGTTGGGCTGGTGGGTTTCACCTACACTGCATCCGCTCACGATCTTCGTGGCTATTTCGGTTCTTAGCCCAGATGTTTGCGTGATTAGGCATTAAAATATTTATAGAAATGCGTATTTCTCCAGAATTTGAAATACTTAGTAATCAACCGAAGGCATCCGCATATCTTTCCTCTCGAGTCGCTACCGTTTTGCTGTATATTTGCAGAGGAAGACCAATGTGCGTCTTTAGTATCTTCCTATAACACTTCCCCATTGCTTCGGCATTATGCGAATCAAAACTATAGACCGTTCCGTATTCAGTTGACCGTATGGGCGTTTCGGAGAACGCTGTTGCCAAGCTTACGTTCCGTGTGCTCACTTCCAGACCACGTACACAACAATTTCCAGCACCGTACTAAATTTGAGTAAGTTATTTTAGGGAATTATATTTGCGCATAAAAAGGCTCCTAGATGTGCAGCCAGTATACCGCATAGCTCTGTATCAACCTTCCTGCTGCTATAAGTAACATCGCACCTCCAACTTCGTGGAGATTTCCACAGGAAACGAATATCCATAAGGGCGCATAGTGACAACTAAATGTGGAACGCTGTAGAGATCATTTTCACTGGTTGTCATAAAAAGCTAAGCTTCAGGTAGTTTGAGCGAGATATCATTTTACATAAAGTTCAATTGAATTTGGCCTCCTCATAAAAATATCTCATCTCTCTGATGATAACAAAATATAAATTTATCACTGTACTTTTAGAGTTTGCGAAGATATACCACCCATTTTCTACATGAAATGGGACGGGTATGCGCTCCAGAGAGACTTTCTTTAAAAAAAAGAGGAATTTCTAACGCATAGATCTCGTCAGAAATGCAAAAGTGTGTCGTTTTCATCAATCTCAGCTATTTTTAAATATAAATCAATAACTCACCGCAGTAATTTTTACGAAATCGCAAAACAAAATTCGGTTGTGCAGGCTTTTTCACAGTATGGCTTGAAAAATAAGTTTAGAACTAAGGAAATATGCATATTTAGTAATTACTGGGAATTTCCGTCATATTGTAACAATATTTTTGCTCATTTAATATTACTTTATTTACTTCATGCTTCCTGCAGTTTCTAAAATGAAAAAAAACATTAATATGGTGTTTATTATGACTAGGAAAAAATCTCGTTCAAACCACTTCAATTTCGTCTAAGCCTCAAATCCCCGTTAACTCATTGAAAACGAAACTCTAGAGTGCAAATATGAAATATTTTGCTCCGAATTCAGCAGAGTCGCAACGAACTTTGGGGTGCGTAAAACTACTAAAGGCTATATCTATGTCATATGAACATTTGGGATCAGGGATTTTCCTCGCTTATTAAAATGGGTGGGATCCGATCAAGTTTGTATTCACAGTGGGCTGTGGTGCTGGCCGAGACCGTCACAGGCCGAGGGAGTCACCAGCGGAGATGGACACGAGCGTGAGCAAGTCGCCCTGCGCTGAAAAAATAATCATCCGCCTAGATCAGGATTCTCAGTGGATTGGTTTAAGATTTAAAAAAATGTGAATGCGAATGAACATATTATGGTTCGTTCTCGGTTTCACGTAAGGTTTTGCCGCGACCAATATTTGTGTACTTTGGAGGTCCTCGTGTAAAAAAACTATAAGGATTACAGAATATCTAAAACTATGACTAGATAGCCCGTTTTGTCGACTACCTGAAATGGTTTGTCGCGAGCGGAGGGGGGGTTGCGAGGTGACGTCACAGCGCTGCGCGTGGGGGTCTAAATTTGGGCTTGTGTGGGCACGGCGCGCGCTCAGTTCAGTTGTATCTCCGGAACGAGTTGGTCGATTTTAGTGACCGAGGTGTCTATGGAGAGCTGAGAACCTGTGTTAGACGTTAATAACACAATAAATATAAAATTATCATTGGAAAGAAGAAAATGTTAATTACCATCGACCAATTGTTCATAGGTTAGCCATTTGTACTAATGATTTCGATGAATAAATGTTATGTATAGCGTAATTTTCTTTCTTTCATTTCAACATTCTTTCTGGCAAAAAAAACAAAAGAAGCTCCCAATAACGAAGGTAACGTATGTAATTTCGCATTCACGAAGTAAAGATCCGACGGGAGTACCAAGAATACTCCCTGTGTTTTTTTTTACAAATGAGCCTCCCCATATTTTATGATTCGAAACGAAACGAGTGTCGACTCACTGATCGCCGATCACCGTGCTCCGGTTGTGCGCCTGTGTGTGTTTGTCTGGGGGATGCGTGCTCCGTTGGCCGGTCGACCGCGGAGGTTGGGAGGCGGCGACCACCCCATTCGCCTCCGGTGGGGCGCGATCGATGACGGAGCTCGGTCGACAATATCCTTTCAGGGTCGGCGGCTCCCCGTGGGGCGAGGGTATCCGCAAAGTCATTCCGAGCGAGTGGCGTGTCCTCCCCCCCTATCGCTGTGATAGGCATCGAAAGAAAAACAAATCCCAGCGGATGAACTGTATGATGCACTGCCCAATCCACGTTCCCCTGTCCAAAAAGCAACTACTTACGGCGACCGTGACATCTTGGCGTCTCTCTTCGTAACGGGGAGGAAATCGCTCAGGATACTGCTCAGATTTCCATAGCCACTATGTTAAAAGTTGGCCGAAACGACGTGAGGCATTCATTTGTGAATTGATAGTTGATCAGCTGTGTTCCGGAGAAAATGGAGGCTATCGGGTCCCTTCATGTGTTTAAATTGTGGTCATTGTGGTTTATGGGCAGAGATTAGGCCGAGTAAATATAACTCTGAGTTGCAGCGGCACTGGAGTTTTTGGGATGCATTGTAAACGAAGGCCGTGAGCACAACTTGCCCTAAGTTGAATACCAGAGAAATATTAGGAAAGAACGGAAGTAATGGAAAAAGAACTACGTATGTAAAATTCCACCTTAGCAAATAGAATTTATATCGTGGAACCTTGCATCGTTCTTTTTTCATTACTTCCGTGATGGAGAAGTTCCACATAGTTAAGCCTGAGACCGTTCATATTGTGGCCGGAAAAGTATATGTCAAAATTAACTAACCGACTTTCAATAAAATTCTCTGGCCAAGTGACATTGGTGTCTACTCCTAAACTTTAGAAATCTCCTTGGAGTAGCAAACCCTCATTAAGGGTGGCCTTTGTTGACTTGCAACTTAAATTGATTTCATCATCTTGATAAACTCAGTTTTCCCAATAACCCTGAAATACGTTGAAAGGTTTTTCTTTAAATATGTTACACTAGTTTCCCACAAGAATTTGTTGATTATCCTATAATGCTCGCGCACCGTGTTTGCGGAAGCTGAAATAATTACTCCATCAACATCCATGAGGTCTCCGTATTATTTTAAGTTCTTTTTTTCCTGTATACTCACTTAGAGGGAGATCGAGATTTTGGATATGATAAAATTTAAAAATTACAAAGGAGGTTGATCAGTTTAGTTTTCATGACGAGAGCACTTGAAGGAACGAGTTTATGGATGTAATGAGGACAGAAACAGAAATGGACGCGTATACTCGCAATACATTATTCAAATTTTGCATGTTCGAGTCGCAGATGGGATGGATAGGTTGGCAGGTTTGTCCCTTGTTGCCAACGCTGTTTATGGTGGAACATCTATTGCAAGTATCTCCGATAACTTGCCCAGATATTTTCATATACAGTAAAAAACTATTCCTTTGTCAATCTGTAAAAAAATAATTGGGGTAAACGGCCATTTAACGCTCATATAAATATTTGAAAATAGTAATTTTCATCCATAAATTACATTTTCCTCATTGCGGAATGTTGACTTTAACTCCACTCAACTCTTTAACTCCCTCACTTTAACATTTCATTTCTCGATAAATACCACGAAAATGCTACCTCAAAAACTAATATTTCGTCTTAAAATCATTGCAGTAAATATTATGCAGGGTACCTTATGGATCATATAATATTTATATTTAAAATGAAAAGCGACTAACTCCCGGTCCGTAGCCGCCATATTCAAACAAGCTTGACAAAACCGTTGAGGTGTCATCAAAACAAACTATTTAACTAGTGCCGTTATTCACGTAACATATTTCCAGTCGAGACGATGCAGGCTGTTTCGCATCTTACTATTTAAATGTTCAAGGAAAATATTAAGACAGAAATTTTATTAAACGTGCAAGAAATCTTAATCGGGATATGAAAAGTCCCTAAATATATCTCTATACTTCACAGATGCTGTCTATTGATACTTACGAATATTGAGTGCCCTGGAAAAGGCTATTGAAGAGGTTTGATGCTAACCTCGAAATAATAGGTCAATATTTCCAGCGTACACATAGTACTTCGTTTTGTATAAGGTAACTGAAGATAATAACGCCACAAAAATGTCGAGGAGTTGATAAGGAAGTATATATTTGATGTCAACACCTGTAAAATAGCTTATGACGGAGGGAGTAACCTCTGTTAACCCCTTGATACGACTTTGAAACGTTGTGCACATTCAGTCAGATTTTAAAAGCTGCCAAAATAAGAAGCAACCTTGGCAGTCAAGGTTCCGGACAGGTTGAATATATTTTTTGGATATAACGTTAGAACAAATAATGCCGTAACTTCATGCAATACAAAAATCATGATTTATCTGTACTTGACACAATTCATTAGTGTTATTTTCATGCTAAGAGCATTATAATAGAATAGGCATTTGGAGAATAATATTACTTAAACTAAAATATGGCATATGCAGGTAATAAAAAAGACAAGGATTTATACTGTGGTGATTGCTATGGATATTTTTACAACAAACGATCCAAGAAAAATTGGATTCAGTGTACCGACTGCAAAACATGGTACCATGAAAATTTTTCAGGAGGGAGTATCCTCAAAACGGGACTTGCTCTTTATGCGAAGACGGTTGTGTGGAACTAAGTGAGTGATAATGATTAAAAAGTACTTTTGAGGCACTAAATTATTATTTATACATTTAGATGGCTTGATAATTTCATTTTTACATTTACTGTACTGTTATATGAACATAAAATACTCTTGAGTTGCAATAAAAATCAATATTATTTTAAATTAAATGAAATGGCGCTCTTACCTTCACTGAAGGTAATAACGCCATTAGGTACCATTCCTGTTTTTTTCCTATTCTATTTCACCAAATACAAGTTAAGTCGGAATAATTACATTGGGATTGTGTGTGAGGACCATAGGCCTAGCTCTCAAATTGAATTTGCAATGCAAAAAGGCCAAACTACACTGCCTATAAGAGCTAGGAAATGAATATCATTGCGTTAAGAAATGGTAAACCATAAATGTACTAAAATTAGAATTAAAAAAATTATATAAGCCTAAACGAAAACTAAATTCTTGATAAATAAGACCATTAAAATACGAAGAACAACGAAGCAGCGCAAGAAGCAGAGGTTATCGAATCGAGTAAATTATTCATGATAATGTCTTAAGCTTCTTATGTAGATTTTTTTGCTTTTCATTTGATTCATTTTGCTCTTTTTCCTGTTTTTGCTGTTAGATTTCAATTGATAGCTTACCACTTTCAGTTCGTTTCCTTATGTTTGCTGTGATTTCATCCTTCATTTTAGTCTCTCGGTTTTTTTTGCGTACTCTAAATCGCGTTATATGTCCGCTCAATTTTGAGTTGTGTATCATAAAAGTTTCTTATATTTAATTTCCTGAAAGCGTTATCCGAGCAACCTTCCCTTTCCCTATCTCCCTTCTTTCCTCCTCCAAGTTTTCTTTGATTATGAAGGCCAATTTCGTGTTACTTCATGCGCTAATGCAAACTCTGGAAGCCACGAATTTTCAGTGGATTGAACTCAACATTATACAGAAGACCCTTATGTTGCTAATGATGCGATTATTGGAGAGGAGAAATCGGAAAATTAACTTTAGTTTCAGCCTTATGTTAAGAGTGTAATAACGTCATAAACATTTGGCATATCTGTAAATTAGGTACTCAGTATTTTAATCATGTGCTAAAACTATCTATCCACCGTATAAGGTTTGAGGCAGATGCTGCATACTAAACAGGCAGAATAGTCTGATTCAGACTCTATTTGCCACGGACTGGAGAATTTAGACGAACATAACCGTAACTAGACAAACTTTTAACAATATGCTGATCTTCATTGCGACGACTCAACACCACGGATGGGAGGCTAAGGTTTCTCCGGCGGTTTTCCTGTACTGGCTGGCCTGTGGAGCTTCTTCGAGGGTTGTGGCGCCAACATTCGGGATACTCAAATCAACTGTCCATGACGTGGCCCATAAGATCCTGGACAATATACTTCCAGTAATGAACTAAGTTAACGAATGGCCGTCAGAGGAAGAATTTCACACTCTAGGGTAAGATTTTGCTGCAAGGTCGCGGAGTATGGAGCTCGCCAATATGAAGGGCGCTATAGATGGTTGCCACGTTGCAGTTTTGGCCAGGGGACCCAACAAAAGTGCCAATTTTAATCGAAAGCTAAGGTGAACTGTTCATTGTCAGGGAATATGTGATGCCAAGGGCATGTTGGTACATGTGTTTGCTGGCTTTTATGATCACTTAATGATTACCTGGTTCTGAGGGGGAGCTCTATTATGGCAGGATTATATCCTCCTGAAGAGTCGGAATTGTTGGGGAATTCGGGCTATCCGTGTCCCTTCCAATAAATTTGTTAACTCCCTTACGTAAACCTCACAACAGACCAGTAGATGGAAAGTTCATTACCGATCACAAAAGTGGTAGAAATATTATCCAAAGAACATTTGGAATGTTAAAGGTGAGATGGAGACGTATATTTATGCAGAGAGTAACACTAGGTCAAAATAAAGTAGTACCATAGAGTAAGTATGTATCTACGTAGAGTAAGTATATACTTACTCTATGGTAGTACTCACTCCAAGTCTAGAAAGACTACTTAACAGAGGAAGGAGAATGTGTACAGCAGAAAAGGTCATAAATGACTCGTACCCTCCATTTGTACTGCCTCTTCTGAATATTGCCAACGATTTTCTTACCTCCATTATCAAATCATCATTTCCCCATTCTTCTTACCACCAAGTTTATCCTTGTTGTTTCTATCCACTCTCACACCCCAAAGTGGCAAGTTCAGGAAGTTCTATTGACGAAATGTAGAATAATTTTAACATTATTACTTATGAACGGAATCGAGACATAATTCCAAATCTAATATTTTATATTTTCCACAAGGCCAAATAAGCTAAATAAAAAATGTAACCACTAACAAAATAAACAAACTAAAATTGAAACTGAGAAAACTTCACAATATGGGCAAAATTGGCGTCAATTACCTCATTAAATATAAAAACACTGGGAAAAGGCTAGAAAAGGGGAGGCGTTGAGCAAACGATGAATACTTCTGCAATATATCACAGTCACATGATACGAACACTTTTTCAAATATCTTCGAGCCAAAAGGGACAATTTTTCAAAATGACCGGTGTTTAACGCTGGAAATGGAGATTTAATCATTGAAGACAAGTACTTTTAATGACTACGATGCTAGTATAATTGGTGAGGTAGCAAACCCTTCAGAACTAAATGCTATTAACGAGATTAGTAATGAATACAGCGCGGACTCTTCTCTATAAGAGGGACAATATTAATCTTAAAATATTAAAACTTGGGATTTCGCTATTCCAAAGGGCCTGATAACACTCCTAGTGAACTAATAAAATTTGGTTCAGATTCTATAGCCTCGTGCCTTAGGGTTCTATTTCATACGTCATTGAATAACAGATGTCTACCATCAGAATGGAAATTAGCCAATATAGTTCCAGTGTGTAAGAATGGGAGTAAAACGGATGTTAAGAATTATTGACCAGTGAATTTAGCATCTATCATTTGTAAAACTAAGGAAAGGATAATTGCTGACTACAGTCGGAACTTTTGGAAAGGAACTAACTACCTGGTTAAAAAAACCAACATGGTTTTAGAAATGGATTTCGTGCGAAATTCAGCTGACGGGATTGGTTCAAAACATATCAGATATTCGGTGGCGGCGGGATAACGTCTTCGCTTGCTATCCCAATTGTCGCGGGTTCGAGTCCCGCCTGGGGAGGATTTTTCACCTACCAAGGCATGGTTGTGTGAGCTCGTTCATTGTTGAATGTTAATACCCTGATGTATAGGCTAATGAGAGCTGTTTTCGGTGGTAAATATATAAATAAATATTGGACAACGGTGGGCTAGTTGATGCGACTACGTTACACTTATCAAAAGCTTTTGATGTTGTACCTCACGATAAATTGCTTGCAGGGCCCGCTCTACCATATAGGCGAACTAGGCGAAGTGATGGGGCGCCGCGATTTGAGGGGCGCCGAAATGAAAAGTGAGGAGAAAAAAAAATAAAAAAAGAAGAAAAAGGGAAAAAATCGAGTGAATGTAGCATGTGGTGCACATTCGTTGTGCTTAGTTGTGAATGATGCTGCCACAGCTTGCCCTGAAGCTACCCGTTTTTTTCTGCAAGTGCAGAAATTATTCGTGTTTTTTTCAGCATCCACTCGTCGTTGGAAAATTTTAACCAAAAATTTATCATTAAAACCTTTATCAGATACTCGCTGGTCTAGTCGTATTGATGCAATAATGCCCCTTAGGTATCAGATAGGAGAAAAATATGATGCACTCATTGAATTGTGTGGGGACATGAGCGAAATTTTTTTAGGGGCGCCTTTTTCATCATTCGCCTAGGGCGCCTGTATTGCTTGAGCGGTCCCTGATTGCTTGTGAAACTTAGTTTTTTGGACACTAACAAAAGAATATTTCTTTGGTTAAAAAAATTAAAAAATATAACGTACAGGTAAAAATAAAAAAAAGATAAGAAATAGGTAAATAGGATAGGATTGGTATAGGAAAATAGGACAGTTTCTCAGAATACGTTGATGTGAAATCTGGAATTACTCATGGTAGTGCATTAGGGACACTACTCTCCCGAGCATTTATCAATGACCTATATTATATGTATTCTTACGGAAGATATCCAGTTAAATATAAAACTATTTGCCGATGATTGTATATTTGATCGGAGAGTTAGAAGTAAGGATAATAAAAAGATTCTTCAGCATTCTTTGAATTAAATAATGGAGTTGGTATGTAAAAACAAAAGAAGTGTAAATGTTGACAAATGTAATTTTATATCATTTACAGGGTGTAGACCGCATTTAGAACATGATGAGCTCCGATTTAAAATTATGGGGAAGACGTACCAATAACGGATCAATCAAGTACTTAGGAGTGGTACCTACTAAATAAAGAACTAGGTTTGCAGCAACATATTGAAAAAAATACATCCAAGCCACTCAAAAACCTATAGTTTATGATAAAGAATTTAATGAAAACGTCAAAGAAAGTGAAAGAACTGGCGTACATAACTACAGTGCGGCCAACATTAGAGTTTGCCATCAGTGTTTGGGACCCACACGAGTTAGGATTAGTGAAACCGGTGGAAAAGGTGAAAGGAAAGGTATCCGTTTTGTGTTAGGTAGGTATAAAAAAGATGACAGCGATGTTAACAAGTATGAGCTTGGATAGCCGGAAAGAGAGAAGAAACTATAACAGGCTGGCAAATCTTTATAAAGCATTTACACGGGCAAAATGGTGGGAGGATAAAAGCGACAGGCTTCAGAAACCAACGAGAATATGGAAAAAGGATCATTATTTTAAAATCAGACCTTTAACACAAAGAACAGATGTAGTAAATTACTCTTTTTGAACAGGACCTTTAGATGAGAGGGATTCTCCTCCTGAAGGAATCTTAAACCCTTTCCTGAAAGAAAGAAAGAATTTAAAAGGAAATTTACGTTCAAATTTGAAAAAGATAAAAATTTAAATTGGGGTACACATATCACGCATCCAAATAATCACAATGTGTGGCAATCTACCATGGTTCTGTGGCAGATATATTTTAATTTATGTCTTTGTAGAATTTGCACAATTACTTAGATTTGGCTTGTTTTTATAAATCGCATGTTTTATTTGTTTTTCAATTGATGCAAATTGTTCACGTTACCATCAGGCGAATGCCTAATGTAATATTCTGTTCAAAATAAATAAATGCAAACTTTGAACAGTTCGCAAATATTGAAATCCGCACTTCATTGCGTCTCAGTATGTTTTCGCCAAAGATGGCTCTAGCGTCGAGCCAGGGCTTGGAAAGCCCCCTTACGATGGGGGCAGAAGAGCGCACTTGTACCCTACGCACTTCTGTCTTTCGTTTCGGACTTAAGATGAGCTTTACGGCTTTAGATTAACTCGCGGCTTGTCTTAATTTAACATAGTTAACGTCAATGTGTACCTCTAATTTTTATTAATGAACTCACTTCAGGTCAGAGTTTTTTTTTTAAAAACGAATTCAATTATTTCTTTCTTTAATGTTTAGCCTCCACAATGTAGACACGCTTTCAGGGTTCTCAAAAAGCAATAGACTCCGGTAAGTCTTCGACTAGGACCACCGTTCCAATTTTCATAAACTTGAGTCGCTTGCGCTGTTACCAGGGCTCACGTCACTATGCTGCGGAGGACTAGGTGGTAGCTTAAATCCAAGGTTGAAAGAGTGACTTCCACCCATATGTAAATTAGGGTTTTATGGGTGAATCATCTGAAGCTTGCAGTGCGCATGAGGACTCCATGGTCCTGATTGGGCGTCGCAGCTGGGCAATCGGGAAATTTCCTAGAGATCCAGCTCTGAATTGAATGGGATTGCTTCACTCCGCAAAACCGGATGTTTGTAGGGTTGTCTCGATGTAAGGAGGAGGCTTAACTGTGGCGTGGATTGTGAAATGCGGATGCTAATCCCATTCCCGTCTCGAACAGATGCCAGGTGCTGTCAGATGGAGAGACTATTACTCCTTCCCCGAGACCAGCACCCAGGAACTGTCGTCTGAGACTGACGTGGGATTATAGTGATAGAGAGTATCGTTGCCTGTCGTGCGATGGGCGCTTGGCGCGAAAGAGCGGGACATGAGGGCGTGACACAGCGTCTGACGTCCTGGCGCATTCCGCTTGGCTGTTGTTCCCCAGGTGATGCGGGCACCAAATGCTGCGGGTCGTGCGTCGAAGGAGCATGTATTCGAGGAGGTACCGATTACCTGAAATCTGAAAGTAATCGGATAAATGCAGTCGATATGCCTTTATCAGTCTCTCTTAAAAGATATATTTATGAACAATAAGAATATAAACTTTAAGTGAGGACTACAGAATAGGCTAAAGTGAACGCTCATAAAAGAGTCCTGTGATGAGTTCAGTGCTCGGTATTTAATTCGTGGCTAGGGCTCTTTGCTAAGGGAAGTACAACAAAAATAGTCTTAAAGCTAATTGTGAGGGCATGCAAAAGATGCAATGCATAAGAGAAGAGCATGGAGACTTTAAACATCGGAATGTGAGAGCCAAGGGACACCGAAGTCTGTAACGTAGAAAGTGAAGCAGAGTCGACAGATGAGGGGGGTTATTTTGTTATGCCGAAAGTTTATTGACTTCTATTGGAAACCCGGGAACTCCGTTGGCTCACTAAATGATTGGCTTGCGATCGTAACCTTTGATAAAGTTTTACACTAGGGCCCTGCAGTGTCCAAGATGATTAAATAATCGGCGAGTTACGATTAGCGGCAACACATACAGCTATAATTGAAATGAATGCACCGATACATCATCATTGGTTACTCTACCAGCTGATTGGTAGGTTTTTGAAAAGTCCTTTCCCTAACCTCCCTATTTCTGGGAAATCTTCACATTTTCCTGCCAAGTTCTTTTTCGGCCATTATTATTCTCTTAAGTTCCTCTTACCCTCTGCCTCTCCTTATGTTGTCCAATATCCAATCGGCGTTCTCCCTTTTCTCCCTTCGGCGTTCGTCCTCTTTAAATCAGCTTCCATCCCTCTGCGCTCACCCTCTTCAACACATTAACACCCGTCAGTATATCTTCCATCAATCTTTTAGGCCTTCTCCGCATCTCCGCCAATAACTTCCTTTCCTCTCCCACCACATCCAACACCTCCTCGTTCGTATTCCTCGCTAGCTCACCCTCTCCATCTCAAATGCCTCCAGTCTACGCATATTCTTCTTCCTCAATTACCAAGTTTCCGATCCATACAAAGCCACGTTATATATCTCAGTTTCCACCAATCTGTGTTTTATGTCTCTCCTCAGAGCCTCCCTCATCAATTCCCTTCTCTGGGAAAATGCTTCCTCGGCTAGAGCAATTCTGCATTCGATGTCCCTACCACTAAAACCATTTACCTCCAAATTATTACTTATGTAAGCTCTTCCACCTGCTCTAATTTATGCCCTTCCACCCTTATATTCAGCTCTGCCTTCTTACTTTCAGGAAAAAACTCATTATATTCGTCTTATTGTGATTCATCTACTGCTCATACCATTTACACGGTATCTCTAATCAGTAATTAAAGCCGCTTGACTTACTGGCTAATTGACGCTTTGGTGTCTGCACATCTCACTGAGTTTATCAGCTCCCCTCCTGCTTTTATTTCCACCTGCATGTCCCTCCAGGATAAATAATTTGAGAAATATTTATCCTGAACAATTGTCAAAAAGCATTAGGCGATAGTAGGCATCTCTGCATCACTCCCAATCTTACCGTGGCCTATTTCGATTCTCCAGCCGCTACCCTTACCTATGCCGTCTCGTTCATAGTACAGATTCCTAAGGAAGCGTCTGTCTCTACAATCTACCCCTACTTACTTCAGCACTTCTATTAATTTCTACCAATACACTCTATCAATCTACTTCTTGAAATCTATGCAACAATCAAAAACATCTTAGTCATATCCTAGATTCTTTTTCATTCCCACCACTTTCCTAAACCCAAACTGGTCGGCACCAAGGTATTCGTTAGGAACCTTCTCTAGTTTCCTATTTATAGCTCTAAGAGCTACTTTTGTCACGTGTGATATTAAGCGCATTGTCCAATATTCTTTCAATGTTTTTTGCCTTTCAATTCTTCGGTATCGTCTGAACTAAGTCCTCCGGATACACTCAATCCTCAGAAAGGTTTCAAATTAATCAAAATCTTTCCTCTTCTGTTCCATCCTCAACTCAGGAAAAACTCTGCGGGTATGTTATCTATTTTTTACCACCTTATCCCTTATCATGTCCCGTTGGTCTCTTTCAATTTCACCATCAAGGATACTTGGTCGGGTGCTATTCATTTGGATATCGCCTTCCCTTCAATTCTCTCCACCATGCTTCCATTGCTGTCTTTGATTCTCTTCTAAGTCTGTTATAAAGCTCCGGGTTCGTTCTATAGCCTAGCTCAGTTTACATTATTTCATTTCCTTTTTTAATGTATCACCCTCACCTCTCTCGTGATCTATAGTTATATGATTTGTGTCCTACCTCCTACGCCTTCTTTTGCGTACCATTCATTTCCTTTAAATATCACTCCATGATCCTCACCCAAGACTTTATCAGCCTGCTCCTATGTACCATAAAATTTGTCTACAACGATTTGTAGTCCAGATAATATTTTCTAGTGCAATAATTTATTCAAATATAATTAACAGTAAAACCAAAACAAACCGTTCTTCATAAATTCAACAGATTCAGGCGAGATATCGTGGAAGTTCTTCAAAATGTAAGAGAAACAATTGCACTTTTCCACAAATTGGTTTATTGCGTACAACGCGTTTCGGCTCACAGAGCCATCATCAGGTATAAGACGAGTCTTGTACCTGATGATGGCTCTGTGAGCCGAAACGCGTTGTACGCAATAAACCAATTTGTGGAAAAGTGCAATTGTTTCTCTTATATTAAACCGTTCTTCGATCGAAAGTGGCCATCTCTGTAATTATTTTGTGATTGAAGCTTTGGATTGGAGTGTAAGACTGAATTCATTCGTGCCTTTAGCAACAAAAGAGCGACCGGCCATTGGTTTCAAAATAGTACCCACAGCCCTGCGGCAGTGACTCTTAGATATACGAACGTAAAATTATTAAGTCGTACGCTTGAAATAATTTTTTACTCCCTTTTTTTGTTTTTAGGAAGGGAATTGATTATTTTTCAGATTTTTTTCTGCCGTGTTGCGAAATAGGTATCGCTAATTATTTACTAATTTCTGATTGATGACACACAATACTACCCTACGATCTGTATCTACAATATTGTTTTTAAATTACTAATGTTCATCATGCTCTCAAACTTTAGCATACAGGTAGGCACGAGTGTAACAGGTGACCGACGAAAGTTCAAGCAGGAATAAGAAATTGGAGAAATGAAGTTACGGCCGTTTTCCATGGGTTCCGATAGTTGTAGGAGTTTTGAGAGAAATCTTGGAACGTCTCTCATGGCCTCCTCCACAATTAAGCCGTATGCAAATATCGTGAGACAGGCAACAGGATAGTGAGAAAAAAGGCGGAAATGGTTGAAAAGACCAAGAAAAAGAGTGGAAAGTCGCACTCAGTGGAGTGATGTCTCTCTCTTCTATCTCTATCGTAGCTGTAGGCTGCTGTTGTTCAAGAAGTAAAGTCACTGATTTACACCATTTCACCTTAAGCACGAGCTCTGATGCAATCATAGGAAGAGAACAGGTTAGCTGACGAGTCAAGTCGCGGGCAATAAAATCTTCCGAGAACTCCTTTAAAATAGGAGAAAAACCAGTAGAAGAGACGGAGTGCCTAAAGAAAACTGGAGGAGCGGTGCTTATTGCAGCTAAGGACCCAAGTATCGGCATAGCAGTGATCATTCCGAGCCGGCATGGCGGTTCAGAAAGTGTGTGTTTTCCTAGATTCTAGGTCTGGATTCGAAATATCTTCATAGCCCCTTTACAGAACACCTTATGCTAACTTAAATTCAACGTTTATGGTTATAAAGACGGGTCAAGAGCTTTACGTGCTAGAAAATTAAGTGTAATCTCATGATCAGTGGAGACTTAAACGTACCCTCGATAGAGTGCAAGGTTTATGGTTTTCTATCAGGCGGTTAGGATGAGAAGCTACGTAACTCTCGTCTCATATCTTATTCCTTTAATCAGCTTAAATATCCCGGATCATAGAGGCAGTAATCTTGGCCGATTTTCCCCAGATATAGATGGAAACGTCCTAAATTTAGTTATTGACGAAGAAATTAGTGATCACAGCGCTTGCTAAATGAACAGAATTTTTGGGACAGAAAAAGACAGTGGCAAAGAGCAAGATCTACTTATTCCACAGAGCGAATTTCAAATGCGAATTATAAATCTCATTTGCAAAATTTAAACGCAAAAAGTATTGCCGTATTCCTCACGATGCATGAAATACTTTGGAATGCACCTCTAGCCCTCAAGAGCGAAATGTACTGTAAAGAGAGCCAACGCAGAACATATGTGATGTGCACAACCAAATGCATTAAAATCTCCCCGTATGGGAACGAAACCTTAGTCAACAATTCAAAGGTGTTTTGGCTATATGAAAGGCTATACACACATGTATATTGACAGCGCTATATTTGAAAACTGGGCTAGGGAAAAAATGCCCCTCTTTTAGAAAACACTAATATTCTTCATTTCTTTAATTCAAAGCGGTTGTACAACATATTCCATGGATACAACCGTAACTATGTCTAGTCGACACTTCTGATTAATATTTCAAGTCGCGGCATGGAACTTCGTGAAAGTTTCTGACCGTTAGTAATCACCTGTACCCGATTAAATGCAGGCCAAGTATGTAAAGAAAAAGCATCAGAAATAGTGGATTACTTGAATATAATATTAGAAAATATTATCAGAACACTGATGTGCAACATCTCACGGTCGGTGTACGGCGCGATAACGAGGAGCCCAGTAACTGCTTACATATTTGCCTTTCTTCTGTCAAATAATAAGCCTCAGATCATATAATTGTCAACTCGATCATGGGACGCCTCGATAAACAAGATTTAGGCATGTATACGAAATCAGGGAGGGAGCGTGGTGGCCTAGTGAGTAGAGCGCTTGGCTACTGATCGGAGGGTCCCGGGTTCAGATCCGGGTGAAGTCTTTGGACACCCCAGAACAAAAAAAATAAACAGTCGGAAAGGAACTGGCCCCCCTACCCTGAATGTGTGAAATTCACACGCCTGTGGCTTAGTCCGTGGTGATCTCTACCCTCAACTATCCAAAACAACCTTCGGGTTGAATCACTGAGTGTTGCTAGCAAACTTCAAATTGATGCGATATTTCTTGATTTGAAACGAGCTTTCTATAAAGTTGTCCATATGACGTTCATCGAGAAGCTAGAAGCCAATGGGATTTCAGATGACGTAATCATTGTAACAGCTGGTGTTCAAGTGTTGTAACGTAAGGATCATCGGGCCTCATTCATTCCCTAGATGAATAAATATTATCAATATGGGGGAAAACTACAAGATTCGCCTCTTAACAGACAACGCAACCTTTTGCAGGGATATTTTCCATGAGTCTGACAGGATTTGATAGACAGACACTCATTTGCCAGCAATGGTGAATGGTTAAATACCTGTCAGTTTGAATTGTTTTGAAATAAATATGTAATTTGGAAAAAAGAAGCGATACAAAGGTTACACCACCATTCAACATGAATTATCAAATGTAGAGATACTAATTCTTACTGTACTCTTTAGGTTCGACAAATGTTTAAAACTAACTCACAGAAATGCAGATACAATGACTACACAACAAAAAATTTATATTTCCCATTGGAACTATGTAAGTTGCGAGAGATCATCTTATCTCATATACGCATTATGTCATTAAGATGTAATAAAAAGAAATTAAACATTATGTCCTTCAAAGCCCCAATTTTTTGGCTGGCCAGCAGGCTCTAGCATAATTGATGGCATAAATCACAAAGTTTTATTTATTCAGATGACTCAGTAGATATTGCGTGGAATTTGAGCATTATGGATGGATTAAAAGATGCGCAATTTTCCACAAATTATAACAAATTTAGTTACGACCCGAGTCTCGATGTACTACATCATCATCCTCTGATAACACAAACCGCTATTTATGATAATTGAAATTTTTCATTTTTATTTTGATATCTATTGCCAGTTTCCGTTTTTAACCTCTCTCAACTAATTACAATATTTTACATTCTTTGCTATTGGGAGTTGTAAACAAAGTGGTTGACATCTGGGGGCGATCTTTAGAACTGAGATGAAGGGGATCGGACATAGCAATAGCCCTGTATTTATGTTGAGTTTATTGCTCGTTGAATGGCTTTTAATGTGTATTTTAGTGGCTAGCTCAACCAGTTGCGTGGATGTAACGTCCAGCATAATTTTCCCTTTATAAGAAGTTCTGGATTTCAACGAAGACTTCCGGAGACTTTTTTTTAGGATTATCGAGTGGGACCCTTCCATTAGGCTACAAACTTGACGTAGTGAACGGGCTTGTGCGTTCCGATGACCCATAGAGCTTGAATGGAAGGAGAAATTACGATTGCTCCTGGTAGGGCCACCCATGCCAGATAGGTCGAAGAGTAGGAGCCAGGCGAAAGGTAGTTCACGTGATGGTGTCACGTTAAAAGTGCTATTGGTCACGGTAAAGGGAAGCCCACCCGAATTTATATTTCCCTTAAAATTGAAGTCATTCAATGATAATTGAATCCTGACCAATACGGGACACCGCCCACTAGGGTGGGTGTCGTGCCCGGCAGCGTGGGAGGCATGGACTCCGTGGTCGTCATCATATGAAATCCTTGCGCAACAACGTCATCAGAGGATACAAGGACTAAGAGATAGGAGAAGAAAAAGAAGGAGCGGAGGAAAGTACCGATAAAAATACGAACTTGGAACGTTAGGACAAATATGAGGGCTGGGAAGCTAGAAAATATTAAACAGAAAAAGGTACTGGAGGGATAGCTATAGGGAAATCTATAGTGGTGGGGATGAGAGTCAATGTGGGGTAGCTATGGGACTGAATGAAAACTTAGGGATGAGGGTAGTTAACACTGAACAGGGGAGCCACGGCCCAAGCACTTCCCTTCCCAAACTGTAGAACGGGTAAACAATCTGGTGACATCATTTTGTGAGCTGCCAGTGCAGACGTCATTTTGTTAGCTCCCATTTGGAATCGTAATAAATAAAGTATTGGCTTTTCAAAGACTTCAAAAATAATTGATGATTTTTAAGGTACATAACTTCCTTAGTTAATGACCATCAGCGGAATAGCCACGTATATGGTGATCTCTCTCTCTAAAATCTCTCACTATCTCTCTCAATGTGATTGGCCAATCACAGCGCGCTATTACGGCCAATAAACATTTTCAATATCGTTTTGAATTATTTGAATATCAACGTAAATATTGCACTGAACGTACCTACAACGTACACATTTTATGTGTTTTTGTTCATTTGTTGTATGGGGACGCCTTTGTTTATGGTATCACTGAGAGAGTATTTGAAACTCCAGTGTTATCAGACATCCCTTATCTCATCAAGAAAATCCCCGATATTAATTGGAATGTACAGCATTGACGTGTGGACTTGCGATGCCTATCTTTATTTTTTAATCAATGTGAGTTTTAATGCACGAATGACACAAATGTTTTCTCGATTGAAATATTGGAAAAGTCAATTCCCAGGTGAATATGTATATTTTGCAAGTTAGACTAGTAAATGGTGACTTCTAAGAAGAATTAAGTCGTGTTCCGTTATCACTGCGTACGGACAAGCAAGGAGCGAAAAGCTAGCTGTACTGCTGCACCTGAACCGAAAGCCAGTGAGCATACGTTTTAAATATCAACGTAAATAGTATATGTAAAAAGTATATAATATAATATATGTAAAAAATCAGATTAATCTAGGGTAGCTACGCCAGAGCAGAAAATTTGCAGTACTGCAGGAGAGTAAATCTATGTCAGTCTACTGTTATATTTCCATATCACTGATTGATTTTCATCTGTAGCCAAGACCTTATGTATCGATAATAAAAGTTAAATGTACAATAGCTGGATTTCATCATTAAATTTTATTTGGGATTATGAGGCGAAATGTACTGTAGACCACAGTACAGAATCTCTCAGTGTCCACAGAAAAGTTATTTCTATTATTGCCACTTTTTGAGTGAATTCCCATGTTTGTGGTGAAAGTAAGTTCCATATTACTGACTCTTCACTAAGCGCATGTCAAAACCTAAAAGACTTGACCATTTGAGAGGGGAGTACTTCATGTATTGATGTTTTCTGATCTAGAAATGGGTACTGCATATAATGCATATCACAATAAAGCTATTGTTTTAACCCTGCTCATAGTTCTGTCAGTCGAATAGTTTATCTTTAAACATTATATATCTACCATGTGTGCTAATTTCTGTAATTTTAACTTTACATGTAAATTATGAAGGATATAAAAATGAAGAATTATGTATGAATGAACCATTTGGCTATGATGGAAGAGTGGAGTGGCGAGCTGCAGCAAACCAATCTTCAAAAATTCACTGCTGATGATGCGTGAATAAGCCACCCAACCCACCTACGAAAAAGAGAGCTCTTAATCGGTAAAGGGTCAGTTGAAGTTGCATGGCCCTTTATCTTGTTAAATTTTATGAAATGAGAATCCCTTTGCCAATCTTATTCTTTCCACTTTATTTCTATTTTCCTCAGAGTTCAGCCAACGGAAAGTGTTTTACGTCTCTTTGGTGTCAGGAAGGCAGCAGAGTTGACTCCGAAAACCGAGCACTTCAATGAGCATGAAAAGGAAAGTGAGTTTCTGCTCACAAGTTTTCAGTCAGTTAGGCTATAAATCATTTGTGGGGTAGCTGGCAAGTGTGGGTAAGTTTTTTCCATCATCATTTCTCTGATTTATACCTAATTTTCTTTGTCATTGTCTACATTCTGGATTCATTTAACTTTTTTCTAGATATCCCTGGCTTAAGAGCAAAAGCTATCGAGACAGCTGATTTGGTCAGCTTTTTGATAGTGTATTCAACAGCGTCAATGGGAAAAGTCGACAGCCTCCTACAAATAAGTCTCTGCCCTGTAATGTTATGTCTTCTACAAGACATATGAAATTCTGTGCTGAAGCTCTGGAGGTCCTGGAGTCATTGCTGTATACTAATGGGGCAAAAGACATCTTCCAAGAAAAATTTGGTTAGGACACTTAGTAACATGAAGGCATAGTTGCTCAGATTAAAGTATATTGCATTGAAGTACCGTTCTTCAAAGAATCATAATCAGCATCCCTTGGAGAATTGATTTGGATCTATTAGATACCACATATTTTCGGATATTAATCTGGCGTGACCAATTTTGTTGGTCATACAAGGCACTGCCTTTTAATGACATGGTGGCAGCTAATTCTCTGGGAGTAAACTGTGAGGAAGGTGGCTGTTAGTTGTTGAATAATCTTAAAAATTCAGGTATTGTTCTCGGGCTCTGCACCAGGTAATTGGCTTCATATTGGCCGACGTTTCGGAAAACGACTTGTTTTCCATTCTCAAGGCGTGTTACTCTATGTAGGAATTTACACTGAACTGAATTGACCGTTCGACGAGTTCAACAATTAAGCTCAGGTGTCGTATGATTGGCTGATGTTCCTTTGAAATCTTTTCTGTTCTTTCCTGATGTCTTTCATGCAATATGTTATAGGTGCCCAAGTATTGCTCAGATAAAAGCCAGTATCCCGATTGAAATTTTTTGGATTAAGGTGGATTTCGATGGCTTCCTTGATTATGCGGTCCCAGTAGCGTTGTGAGCGGCAAAGAATTTTTGCATCTCCCCATCGAATGGCATGATCTTCATTGATGCTATGCTCCGCCACTGCCGACTTCTCTGGTTGCGCTAATCTAAAATGCCTTCCGTGCTCTCTCAGCCTCGTCTCAACCGTTCGCCCTGTCTCCCCCACATATATTTTCCGCACACGCATGGAATCTGGTAAACCCTTGGTGTCTTCAGACCTTCGCCTTCACCAGTCAGTGCCTTAATTTAGGTGGTGGTAGGTGGATAGTTTGCATGTTATACCGTCGTAGAATGCGGTGGATCTTGCCAGATATGGTTGAAACATAAGAGATTAAAGCTTTATCCAATGTTTTTTCAGGCGACTCCCCCGGGTAACTCTCCTTTTTCGTATTGGAATTACTTAGGGCCTTAAAACTCTGTTGTCTGCCGTAGCCGTTCAGTGAAAATATTCTTTTTAGGTGGTCCAACTCGGCTGGGATGCTCACTTTAACCGGTTTTAACTTGGCTCTATGAACCAATGTAGATAATACGGCGGCTTTTTGCGATGGATGGTGGTGGCTTTGTCCGTTGAGGTACAGGTTAGTATGAGTTGGCTTCCGATAAACGCTATGTCCTAGGCTTCCATCTTCTTTCCTGCGGATTAAGATGTCAAGGAAGGGAAGTTGGCCATTTTCTTCTTTCTCCATGGTAAATGTGATGCTCGGGTGCTGGTTGTTCATTTGATTTAGAAATTCCTGTAACGCAACTGTACCATGTGGCCAAACTAAAAAGGAATCGTCTAGATATCGGAAAAAACATTTTGGACGGCGGGGAGCTGAATTGAGAGCTTTTTTCTCAAAATCTTCCATGCAGAAATTAGCTATTGCCGGTGATAACGGCGATCCAATGGCGACCCCATACCTCTGCTCATAGAAAATCTCCTCAAAAGAAAAGTAGGAAGAAGTCAGCACGTGATGGAAAAGCTTGACTGTTTTAGCACCGAATTTACTCTCCAGCAGTATCAAGGTGTCAGCAAGAGGAACCCAAGTGAAGAGTGACACCAAGTCCAGACAAACCATCAAATCAGTCGGATCTAAACGAATATCCCTAAGAGTTTTCACAAATTCTTGCGAGTTCTTGAGAATGGAAGACAAGTCGTTTTCCGAAACGTTGGCCAATATGAAGCCAATTACCTGGTGCAGAGCCCGAGAACAATACCTGAATATTATTCCCCAGGAAAAACTTAAATCGTATATTAAACCTTAGAAATTACTTAGTGATTCATTAGCCATCCACCACTACATCATATCCTATCCCTGATACATTTCATACTGTTTCAGGGGATTATGATGTCACGTTAGTGGAGGATACGAGATGACCCTCTGTGGTCCCCCATTTATGTGAAGCTCTACTTCGGAATCCAATTCATGGTCAGCATTGAATATGCTTCAGAAATTTGGAGTTCTACTCTGATCCAATAGCCACAGAAAACAAAATTTGAAACATTTTAGCCATATTGTGCTCCTAAGAGCTGGTTGTGCAATATCTGGTTATGGGATTAGTTGTTACTGTCGTGATTGGACAGAAAAGTCTTCTGTGCAATCATGGTTCTAGCCTTTACTTGCTTGTGACAACATATTGTTCAACCATAACTCAGCAGTGTTCATACAATACATAACAATAGGCCATAACTCAGAACCCTTCCCGGAAATAATGCATCTCCGGAAAAGGTTGTTCAGATTTTTGGATAAATATCATCTGATTAGCTCTTTTATATGAAGTGGGAAATATAGGGTCTGGGGCTCTCCTGGATTTTATATGTTCACGAAAATCTCTGGATACAGTGCTTTTTTATGATGTAATTCTTCAACAAAGCTGTTATTTTCTGCCGAAAGTTTTGACTATAGGATTGTATCATGTTTAAAGTCTGAAGTCATGAATTCACAGTTCGTTTTTGTACTTTCAACTACGTGGCTAGTTTTGATCATTACATTGTATTACGTTTAAATTTTGAAGTTATAATTCTGTGTTCTTTATGTACTTTTATCATTGCGGCAAATTTTGATTATTTCAGGGTAATACGCTTAAATTTTGAAGTATTGACTTCACGTTGTTCGTTTTTTACTTTTGTCTTTATGGCAGTTTTGATCTTACAGTGTTACCTACCTGTATCATGCTTAAATTGTTATGATCTCACAGTCTTCTTAATATTCCTTTATCTCAGTGGTTGTTTGTAACATTCCAGTGTATTTTATGTGTAATTTTTTAAGTTCTCACTTCACATTGTTCATTTTTTATAATTTCTTCTGGAAATTTTTGTACATTGCAGTATATTATGTGTTTTCAGTTGGCATTACTTTGTGTTGAAAGTGCAACAATGCATTAGCGTTTATGATCTTCGCATGTGTGAGTTTCATTTCCATGATAGCCCTAGTATCCCAGTAGAACGCAACCTGCACAGCAATTAAGAGGTAGGGGGATGAGGACTGTAGGGGTGAGGAAAGGGATAGGGGAAGTAGGGGAAGGGTGAGAGATTGAGGTACACTGCCACTAAAAGCGCTGCCCATAGTCGTCGTCTGCTTGCCTGTCTCCGTCGCCAATGTGAGGTGAGTGACAGTATACTAGTATATACGACCGTGATACTTGTAGTAGAAATAAAAGAACGCCCGACGGATTGCGTATTGGTCCAGGTGTAAGTATACCTCCTACAAGTAATAATTGGGAGGAATAGATGGATGGGGTATATTAACAGCTAGAGAAAATAATTAGAGAAGTCAAGAGCACGAAAAACCTGATCGTAGGCTATTCTCACTTACTGAATCGGTTACATAAGTTGATTAATATAGATTTTAATATTATTCTTTGGTTCATGAGATGTAAGTCATTTTAATAAAACTTCATTACCGTTTCTCCATTCTTCATACCAGACTCCGTTAACATAATACTCAGTACATCGTTAAATATTCGTCTCTATTGACATACATCCTAAGGGCTTAGTAAATATTAAGTTGTCAGTTTAACAAGTGAACATGGAGCTGACAAAATGTCAAAATAAAGATGATGAAAGCCATTCTGTGTGTGGCTATAAGACAAATATTTTGTTGCTTTGAATATCTAAAATTATTGAGGTCATCGTTGCAATGGCGTCAGTAACACCACGGACGTCCTACAAATGATATTTCTAATGACTACGCTCGAAATGGCTTTAATTACCTTTATTCTTTGATTTTTTGCTCTATAAAGAGATGCTCAACTGAAAATAATTCGATCCGCCATAACCCCTGAGCATGCGTATGAATGTCGAAAATATCGACATCTACATACCGCCAGGCGAGACACCGTAGGGACGTAGGACAGGGGGCATAAGGACTCCAACCAATAAAAAGGAAGGGAATAGGGAAAAGTAATAGAACGAGGGAGTAAACGAAAGTGAATTGTATGTAAATGGAGTGTCTATGTGTCTCGCTCTGTTTTGTTTCTTGTCACTATTCGTGCGTGGAAAGAAGGATTTTTTGTATGTACCTATCAGTTTGGCAGTGTATCTCTTTCTCATTCTGTCGTTTCTACCTGTTCTACAGTGGTGAATGATTAAAATAATGTCCTCCGTGACCTACTGAAACTCGTATGATCTGAAATTTTCAAGTATGTATCCTAGTGTGTATCCTCTTAATTCTTTAGTGGCTCCCTATAATTCCATTATCTGTTTTTTCACTTTGCTCGCCCGATGCAGTTTTCAACGAAGCGTGGGGCTTTCCTTAAGATTTTTCGTATTTAACCTTTCTGTGCGGCATACTCGAAGTCCGGCTTAACTAGAGCGACGTGGGACCTCTATTTAATTTTTTCATCAGAGGAAATTTTGTATACGTTTTCCCCAAGTAAGGACTGAAGTTATGGTGATTCCCAAATATTTGACTTCGTCTGATACATTTATATTTAATCCCCTCTATGGCTATAATGTAGTTGCTTTCACATGAAGTGTACCGCGATACATGAAGTAAAATTAAATTCGAGTCCCAAACAAGATACCACGAGTGAATGCTGTCAAGATCTAATGAAATAGTCTCCAAGTTTTCATTTGTGTCAATTTCACTG
This sequence comes from Pyrrhosoma nymphula, assembly GCA_963573305.1. Classification (NCBI taxonomy): domain Eukaryota; kingdom Metazoa; phylum Arthropoda; class Insecta; order Odonata; family Coenagrionidae; genus Pyrrhosoma; species Pyrrhosoma nymphula. The sequence goes on along the minus strand of OY754332.1, from coordinate 74,422,345 downwards.
TCGATGACCTCACCGTAAGCAAATAATCTATTTTTGCTGCGAACTCGAGTTTATATCGTTTATGTTGTAAGGAATAACAGAGGACTATTACGCTTACCTGTGGGATGCCGGATTCCACCCTAACCATTTCAGAACAGATTATGTCGATTTTTTTTGCGGTCAGTTAGAATTTATTTTAATTTTACCCAGAATCTTGTGATTTGAATATTATTTTTTGTGGAAACATGTCAAACGCTTTCTTCAAATTCAAGAATAACGCGTCAAATTGCCTTTTCTTTTCACCTGATGTGTGGATATCATGTACGAAATTGAGAAGCTGGGTTTTACGTCATCTTCTATTCCAGAAGCAGTGCTGACTACTGGAAGGTCATTTTATTATTGCAAACAATCACATGCTCGATAACCTATTATAATTGCAATTTTTACGAATTAGAACTGTAATTTTGTGGGTCCTGTTTCTTTGTGTAAATATAGGAGTGGTATTGGCTACATTCCAGTTTTGTTGTACTTAACCTTCGGTTAATGACCCTTTTACATATGGTTTTTTGAATTGGTGCGATGTGTGGGACTAACTCCTTAAGAACGCGTGCAGATATCTCCTCGGGTCCTGGGCACTTGTTATATTTGATTGAACGCAGCTGTTTAACTATCCCATTTTTATGTATAGGTAATAATGTCACCCACTTGTTTACCAATTACATTGATGTCTGCATCATGCATGATGTCATCCTTTGTGTATACGCTTTCAAAAAAGTTGTGTGTGAATGTGTTCTCCCTGTTGATACTTTCAGTGACTACCTCGCCATCTTTGTTCATCGAGGACTACTGTTGAAAATTTACCCTGAAGTTCCCTTTAATAAGATCAGAATGGTTTAGAGTTTTTATATAGTAATTCACGTATCACTCTTTTCTTGAAATGCTGTAGTTCAATGCACATTAAAGTTTCGTGGAGGAATGAGAATTATTTTCTTTGTTTTTGAGCGTTCGGTGATAAAGTTTTCTCTAGCCGTAAATTTCGTCGTTTACTACCAAATTTTAGGCGCTTTTAAATATTCTGTGTAAATTCCTCTGCCTCCTGAGTTCTCGTCTCACTTAGCCATTGTATGTACCAGCGAAGCTCTTCACTCTCACGTTTGAGTTTCTTCCAATATATTCATCTATTCCCTTTCGTCAAATTTCCCAGAAATACCCCAATGCTACTTAGGTGCTTCCGTCAAGTGGACTTGCTGTAAATTTCGATAATGACACTTCTAGCCTTTCAATGAGTTGGGAATCATATGGGATACTTATATCGGAAAAGATTGGTTTTCTAACGAAAGGTTGTTTCCTTTACTGAAAGATCATGATATCTATCTTTAATAGGGATCGTCAAATCAAAAAAAGTATAAGATCACCACCATATTCAAAGGTGAAAGCAATAGAGCTGTGTAATGAGTTTTAAAATATTACGAAGGCATCTAACAGGCGTAATGTAACCATCCATAAACACAAGACATCTTCCACATACCGTAACCAATAATATATACATTTTAAGATTGGCTTATTTGAGGTGAATAGTTAAGATTCCAAATTATTCATGAAAATATCAGCTAAATTAGGCGAAATAGGAGAGCCCTTAGGCCTGTCCTTTGAAGGAAAACCTTTTAGTTGGACAAGAAAAAATTTTGCTTCAGGAAGAGTTCCAGCAGGAAGAGTTAGAAACATTCTAATATCAACGTAGACCGAGTCGTCACGGCCAGAGTTTTTTTTACCAGGTCAAGGGCTAAAAGAAATACTTCTGATGCAGGTACTGAAGTAAATTAATTAATTTCATCCAATGATACTAATTTAGCATTAGGCGTTGGTGTGATACCTGATACTTGTTCACAAGTCGCCAATAATTTCTTAAACTATACATGGTTTACATGCTGTATTATCTCTAAGTTGATGATATAACATAATGGCTAGTTATTAACAAGGGGCCGTGACATGAGACACCACAGGCCTAATTGGTATAAAGCATTTATGAGTACCATTGCATACAAGAACCATTCCAATGGAACTGATTTCAAATGTGTACCATAGAAATGAGTTATCTACCGTAATAATGCGTAAAAATGATCCTGAATATATGGTGTAAATACTTTTGGTCCAATCTATATATGTTCATGTGACATTATAGTATGCCATATAAATATGGAGTCGATAAATAAAATAAATCCAAAATTGAAAAATAACCCACATATTACAAAGTTTTTACATCTGATATTAGACCTAACCTTTATTTCGTTCCCTTATTTACATCGTGGGAAAGCGTACACGAATTACCTTACGAACTCTTCTCACCGAAAAAGAGATTCTATTTCAAAGAATCTATGACGTAAGGATGCCGTCAGTTATTCGCTCTTCTTCTAATCGATTCTCGTGCCGGTTACCTAAGATGCTCTCGGAGCGGTTTTGGTAAGGCACTCCCGAGCATTCGACGCCTGTACGTCGAAAACGGAACTCTGATTCCGATCCAATGATCACGAGATCCAGGAGCAACCAATTCGTCCCATCCCCCGAGCTATGTGCGTCGGAGGGCAAAAGTCGGAACACCTCACCTCCTTGGAAACTACCACTAAGTTGCTATCCACTCGGAATACTCCGGCGGTAAGCCCCACTCCGAGCCCCCATTACGTAGTTCTCGACTCCGCGGGATCCATCGGAGGTTCGCGGCGGGACGAGGCGCGTCGCGTCGTCAGCGCTTCGCTTTCGCTCGGTCTCTGCCGATTATCGCCCGCGTCATGCAACGCGGGGGACTATAATGGATATACGTCGATTGCCTCCCGTAATTCTTCGAGAATAGTTACGCCGAGCGCAGCTGACGTCGATGCGTCGTCATTCAAACCGCCGTGAACGGACTCGCTCAAGTCGGCGTATGGCAGATCTCGCCTTGTCGCGACGCCCGCCGCATTTTCTCCGGGGGAGAGGGCGGGATAGCGTTTGCACGGTGGGTCGCGAGGGGCCAAGAGAACCTCGCCTCGAGTCACCTCCCACTTGTAGCCCCCCGCGACCGGCGGTGACGGGCCATCGCGAGCCCTCGCGTACACCAAGCCAGCCGCGGCATCGACGTCTGCACACTCCCGAATTTCGCCAGGTGAGAACCACGTTGCGTGGTTCGGGGGCGGGGCGCGTCGGGGGCGAGCGGGGGGGGGGGGAGGAGGCGAGGAGGCGGAGGTGAGTCGGTGCCCCCCCGCCCTCCTCCGCCGCCGGAGGCCGCTTCACCCGCTGGTTCCATTTCCCCCGCCGCCGCGGAGGCCGTGACGTGAGCACACGACGGTGACCGGAGTCGGCAGGTAGAGAGAAGCAGCGCCACCTGCCGCCGCGGCCCCGAGCCAGCCGGAGGCGGTCGGTGTCGCCCGGCTCCCCTCACACGACCACAGAGGACCCTCGGCCCCACACGATCAGAGGACCCCCGGTCTCGGACGGCGGCGGCCGAGTTGCCGCTCTCGTGCTCGGATGGGCGTCGGGGCCGCCCAATTTCGGCCGGGCGTCCGCGCGGTGGTCGCCGCTTCGAGCCCCGGAGAACGACGGCGCAGCAGCCGGGTGCCGCCACAGCATGGCCATTGATTGGTCGAGCCGCTTGCGTGTCCCCTGCGATGCCTCGTCGTGCACGAAATGCGCCCGAGACGCTTGCGTGATTGGCCGTCGAATCGATCCAGTTGCGTCCGGCGGCGGCACAGAGGCCCACACTGCGCGCTACTCGGATGGAGGGAATTCTCATCGGCCGAGCTTCCAACCCGGCCGACTTCACCTCGGGACCAAAGGTAGGCCTTCAAAATGCACTTTCCCTCTTTCCTTTCTCTTGTCCTTCCGGCTTTTTGGAATTCAATGCGTTAACCTTCTTAGTTCTCCTTCCGCTCTTGATGTGAGCGACACTACGACTCAATGGTGTATCTATCACATTTATAAACTTCTGATCCACGCTTTCCTTGTTTGAGGCGTACCTTTATATAATAATTTTTGGGTTTACTGAGTTGCGTTGGATACCACCAGTTTCATTAATTTCAACGGATCTTCCAGGCGCTGGCATTGAAGTCCCGCTCAGAGTCCGTGACGGAACGTGGCGTAGCTGTTTGCCATTTCCGTTAGGCTATTAAAAGAAAGTGATTGTCCGTGGAGGAGAAAAAAGAATGAGCTGTGTTACCTGACGGGTTCCTTCTTTTCTGTGTTCATGCATAAAAACATCCATCAAAGCGACTTATATTTTCAGTTCTGCGCGTCTAGAATTCGCGTTGAACTTGCCGTCAGTTTATTTTTTTAAGTTCACGGGAAAATGACTCTCGTCCGTGAAATCGGTTGGTGCGGAATCGGATACTCTCGGGCGGGATAATATCGATCATGGGGGGGGAAATTGGGGAAAGAATGCCGTGGCGTCGTGCCCAGGGGAAATTTCCTCCGCTCGTCTCAAGTCACCGGTCAGGTGGAATATTTTACTAATCGATTCGAATACTGGGAACTCGATACAGCCCCGCGGTTTGTGAGGTGTCCGCAAGAAGTCGACCTCCTTCGGATTCACCTGAGCTGCGCATCTGTGAGGGGAGTGTGGGGGGGCGGCGGTGGAGGGACGGAGCGGGGGGGGGGGGGGGGGGAATGAGCATTTGATGAGCGCCCCCCCCCCCCCGGCCTCTCTCTCCTCTGCAGCAGAGCAGACGCGGGCCTTGTCCGTGGCACCGTCCTTCTGTTGGGGCGGCTTGCGGGCAATCGCGCTTCTTTCTTTATGCTCAAGTCCCTTCCTTTTCTCTTCTTCTTCCTCTTCTTCCCCACTCACACACTATCCATTCCCCGGGAAGTCTTCCTCCGCCCCCCCTCCCCCCTGCCCCCGCCCCCGCCACTTAACCCCTCCCCCTCCGCCCTCTCTCTCTCTCTCGCACGCTCGAATTCCAGCACCGGTGGCCCTCCTCCTCACCGGGGGCCCCCACCTGCCGCCGCCCCCGTGCACCCGACCAAGGCCCAGAGGGAAGGGGGGAAGTCATCTCTCCTCCCACCCGCCTCCCTCCCTCCCTCTTAACGGCGCGGCATTTACACTCATTTCTTCCACCCCCCCCCCCCCCCCCTTCCCCCCGTGCATGTGTCCGGCCGATCGCCTTCCAACCGAGTCGTGGAAACTCGCGCGAAAACTCTGGGGGGGCGCTGCTGCTCCTTCTCGGGCCCCGCGGACCCTCCTTCCGCCTCCTCCCCCCCCCACGGGGAGGAGGCGTGAAGGGAGAGATGCCGAGACCTCGCTTCCCCGGCATGGAGGAAGGACGGGCGGAGGTGCGTGCTCGACGAGGGAGAGGAGCGAGCGTGGATTGGCGTGGCCGTCGATCAGCACGGCCGCCCTGAGTGGCGGGCGTCATCGGCTCCGCTGCGCTCTGCCGCGCAGCCATTTGTTTCACCGCGGCACTCTGCTTGAGGCGATGCTCAGCCGGCGGCGTTGTCGGCGGCGTTGGCGCGCCGCCGCGGCGACGGCCGGGTTTGATGGGCTCTCTCGCCGTGACCGTGGAGGAGGCGAGGGCCTTGGTATGCGCCTCGCCGCACGACCGGCCGGGGGAGACTGGGGGGGGGGGGGTCGAATTCGATGTTGCCCGCCAGCGATTTCGATCCAGGCTACAATATGCCACGCTTGAGAGGTATATTTGGAAATATACGGAAATTCCGCCAATTGAAGAATTACTTCTATTCTATGGAAAACTCCTTACTTCTATTCTATGGAAAACTCCAAGGTATATTTGGAAATATACGGAAATTCCGCTAATTGAAGAATTACTTCTATTCTATGGAAAACTCCTAAAACCAACGAAGAGAAACCGTGCATATAATTTCGAAAAATTCAAATTGTCTAAATTATAAGTGATAGGAATCAGTTTGGAAACGATACCTTCATGACTGCCGGCTTATATAAGGGAAAGGGTGAATTTGAGGGATGGTTTAGTTTGCTCACGGTGGATCTGTACGCCTGCGGGATGAAATGTTGAGCTATTGAAAGGGATTTGACCACATTATCGAAGTGAGGTGGCAGAGTTTGTAGATGGACTTAGCTGTACCGCGAGGTGGAAATTTTCCTTAAAAGTGGAGAACGCAGAGAATTATTCTTTTGGAAAACACCGGTTTACCAGGTGCTCATAAAAATCTTGTTTCATTTACTCAGAGTTTTCTGGAGCGTTCCGAGCTCGCCACCATGAACTGTGTAATATGCGGGTAAAACTAACTGTATTTTTCGGGAATAATTAGTGGATATTCTATATGCTTCACCCATTTATTCCACTGCCTGTCATACTTCCCAGGCAATTCTTTCTACTCCGCTCGATATTTACCTCCGCGACGTAAATTAGTCCGAAGATATGTTCAGAGTCTGCAGAAAGACATGGAAAACGAGAAAATATCCCTGGGAAACCTTGAAAACCCAAAGCAGTTGGTATTTGATGGATATGGGGTTATCCCGTAACCTGAAAGTACTTTAGTTCCGAAAAATATAAACCGTTGAGAATGGTGCCGGTTTAATCAGTCCGACGGGGTGGGTCTATCACACTCCGTTGTTCACTCCAAGACGAATATTGTCTCTTATCGACCGCGATGGTTGATGTTTACTAGTGCGGACAAAGAAAGTGCCAGATTTTGCGGTAAAATCAATATTCCCTGAGGAAAACATTTTCAGTAGATAAATGTAATTTTATATGCGGAATCCATAATGGATTTTTCTAAACTGCGAAAGATATTCAATGAAATGGGATTCTATAAGGAAGCCGCATTTTTGAGCCGACAGTTTATGAGTAAGATCCATTTTTTCTCGTCTTTCAACAGATGAATGAGTTTTACTTAACTCTGTGAGTTGCTCAAGGATATAAAAAAGCAGATGCTGGAATTGGATGGCGAATGTTTTTATCATTGCGATAATATATTACGAGTGGAAAAATGTGGGAAAGTTGTTCGAGAATCTACCACACATTACTTTTCTGTCGTCATAGTAGAACCCATATTCCAATTTCGTATTAAAAATGCATTTTTAAAAAGCAGTCGTCAGAAGTATGAAGTAAATATAGTGACATTAATGACGCAAACACTCTTGTTTCTATAACGTAACTTCTCGGAACTAAACTGCATATACGCATTGAGGCTATTAACTTATTTCCGGAGGTTTTTTTTTGCTATTTCATGAAAAGTATTGCGGCTAATGATATTTTTTTTAATAATTGAGAAAGCATACTAGCTACAAACGTTACATTTCCAACCCGATTTCTGCGTCAGAACTAGCCCATTTTGGCTAAATATCTTGTTGGAGCGCACTGCCGTACCTAAGTTCACGGAAAACGGCTTCTATTTTTGACAAATCCCTCGTAAAACAGTGAGATCTGATATTTGTGTTGTAGTGTAATAGTGAGAGAGTCATCAGAATGATGGGATCTTTTCCTTCATAATGAGGCCACATTCTTTGAATTTGAGGTGTAATGATATCTCGCTCAAACTACCTTGAACATGACAGCGAAACTGTTGGCATCCTGTCGCTCGCGTTTCAAATTCGAGTCCTCTCTCATTGCGGTCTCCAACCACGTACGCCTCCGTCCCCCTGACACAACCAGTGCTGACGCTCGACGCAGTGGTTCACGTTGCGCCTCTCGGATGCATTACCTGTTTGCCGTCCGATTCCCAAGCCGTGGAAATGAGCAACCGCCGTGCTCTCTCGCGCAACCAGTTTGTGGAGTGGATGGGAGAGGTGCGGGAGGTGAGGTCGGCAATTGCGCTCGGTGACGCGGGGACGGGCGGGCATACGAGGGAGGCGATCTCCGGGGCGCGCGCGTCCAACATCCATTCACGCGGCCACTCCGCCAATTCCGGCCCGAATCGGGGGATCCCCCGAGGAACAGTTATCGATCACCTTGGCGTCGATTTCGAAACAATTTCTGCGTGACGAGAGCGATGGCTTGCTGGCGGCGAGCCGATTGTGGCGCTGACTGGCGGTGCTCCCGGCTCAGTAGGAACCGCCGCCGGCGCCACTTACGGCCGCTGACGTGACATTGTGTGAGGGAGGGTGACCCCTGACGTCCAACCCCTCCCCCCCTCACTGGCGGTGGTGACCCACACGGTTACCGTCGGTGCTTGGCCGCTGGCTGATGGGGCCGCGCGCCACCCTGTGGTAGCGTGCAGCAGGGGATATTCCCCCTATGCTGCAGTCAGTCGTGAGTAGTCGTGGATACGTTGATAAAGAGTTAACGAGTACAGAACGGGGACATTTTAAATATCGGTTTTTGCTATTGGTTTTTTACTTTAATTCATAAATTGGGTACATCAGTCAGATGTCTTTTGGGCAATTCAATTTCGGCCGATTGCGATGGGTTCTGAGTATCTGAAAAATGTCTGCAGAACAAAAGGCGAGATTTGTTGTGTCATGAAAGAATGGGGCTAGGGTGCTCCGATAATGAGCAATTATGAAAGGAGTGTGATCTTTGCCTCCACTAAAGGCACCTGTCAGCAAGGCCTCCGGTATCTTTGAGTCGAGTTCGCTTTTCGACTAAAGGACCTTCCACCTTAAGGTGGTTGGAGAGATTTTCATGTACAGATTTACGAGAAACTTTGCTTACGCATTCTCATTAGTGATTCATATCCATAGATAAAAGTGCAAAAAATGCATTTTACCGATTTGGTTTTTAGGCAATTCAATGGTATTTTTACATGTAGCCTTATGGAACGCGACATATATTTCGTAGATAATATTTCAATTACATATGTTCATATGTTTCTTCTAAACGCGAAATAATACATTTCTTCTAATTATTTTTGTTGCTTACATTTAACAAGGTGTCGCACCGACTCCAATATTCGAAAACAACATACTTCAATGTAATTTCGTCGAAATTTCGAAAATCGTGCCGACAACTCTAGTCATAACATGCTTTAATCTATGAAACAAAAACTTAAAACATGATTCTTGTATATCATTTCCATCACTGCCTGCATGGTGAGTCCAACGCATTAACAGATGCACTTTACATGTGGTCCTAGTATTTTTTTCGACTTAAATAAATTATTAACATGTTCACCCAATGACCCGCGGTTACCGCTCAAGCCACCCTAATTTCTCTCATTGCCCCGTCACTCATGCTTTCTTCTGGTCGACTGTCTCAGGCAAATATTTAACGGCTATCCTATCCTTTGTTGAGGACTTACTCAGAATTTTAGTTCATTTTATCAGTGTGGCCCAATTCACGCAGGCATCCACTCACCCCTCTCGTTTCCGTCGCGTGCTTGGCAACACCGGCCACCTAACCGATGCAAGTCCTCCTTTCGGGTGGAGACACTTGTGATCTTCCCGCGGAAGTCTCATCGCGTTGCAATTGAATTTTGCGCCCTCTCTGAAGGCACTTTTACACGAGGAACTTCATTGCTCACTTTTATGTACAGAAATTGCGAGAACCCGAGCGCGGAATCAGAGCGTGGGCTGTTGTCCTTCCTCTCGTTCATCCATTTTCACAGTAATTCCCGCGATTCTCTGCTTTACCAGACGCAATTTTCGCGGCAAATCCGATCACACGCATCAGACTGTGCAGTGAATCGCCTCGTGTAAAACGGCCTTTAGGAAATGCCTCGGTTTCCGGGGCCCATCCGTGCGGCGCGCTTGATGAGGAGCTCATCCGTGTCGCCCGGGAAACGCGTGCTTTCGACGTGGCTGTTCGTGCGGGCGGTATTGAGGCGGGAAGGAGGCACCACTTTTGGGGTAAGGACACTTTCGACGGCTGATCCGACACCCCCATGGCGGAAGTTCGTTGATAAAGGGTGGGAGGGGGGGGGGGTAGGCTCTTATTAATTGCCTCAAAGGGAAGACTACTGCCATTTCAAATTCTAACGGTCTGAAAGCTTCTCCGAATGTGTTGAGAGTGAGAAAAAAAATAGTAGTTCCGCTTGAATTAAGTGCATGTAATGGTTACGTATGTGCACCTGTTCAAATAGGCAAAGCAGCTGTCTTCAGACCACCATCCTGAGCAAAGATATATGAGCGAGAAATATTCGATTCAAGGACTATGTAGGTACCTGCGTAGAGAAAGACGCGGAAATTTGTTAAAGGCATTAGCAAGAAATTTATACCCGAAAATCGATCAAGTTCCTTCCAGCGGTCACGCCCTGGGGCGAAAACTGACGAACGTTCTATTTTGGTTACGAAAAGATCTAACTCCCTTTCTACAGTTCAACGGCGTAGGGTGACAATCAAGAGACCCCAAACCCAAGATCTCTCTACTGCGCGGGAGTAAACGAGGCATTTCCATCAAGGTGCGGTCGGGGAAGAGAGGTGGCCGGAGGAAATTCGGAATACTATCAAATAAAATTGACGAAGGAGATGTTGTGGCAATGAAGTGTTGAAGGACGTTTTCCAGTGTAAAAACGTGATGGAAATTAGTGTGGAAAAATGCCATTATCCGATGTGAAAGGTGGTAAAAATTGTATTAGACTTAGAGATGATAAAGTGAAACACTACGTGCGACTGCATCCGGCTAGACTTATATATATATATATATATATATATATATATATATATATATATATATATATATATGGTTTAATGGTTGTATGGTATAATGGATGGTTTGTTATATATATATATAACAAACCATCCATTCATTCACTCAGACCACTCGGAGGCGTATATAAAAAAATGTACATCAGGAAGTCATTCGTAACTCAATACAGAATATTCTTCATCTATTTCCATGATACTGATGGCATGCAATGTTCGGAATCACAAAATGTATGAGTTCGCATGGTAATCAGGTATTAGTAACGCACGAGGGTTATTAGAGCCAATCCTTCCATGGTAAGATTTAATAATGGTTACGAAGCATTGGTAGGTAGTATTGGTCTTAGCTGGGCTGCTGCCGTTGCAGTTCGTGCGGGCTCGTGACGAATAGTGGGCTAAAGGATTGATTACGGAGACAAACGCCCTCAGACATTGATTACAGTCATTTCTTTTGGCAGCCACTCAGCCTAATGCTAAGCACTAACTAATGGAGTTAGTGCTTACAGCATAATTTAACTTTCTTTAAATCGGCATAAATACACCTGTATCGTCAGCTATTCAATTTTTAAAGATTTATTTGGAATGGGTGTGCGCCATCTGTATTTTCTCTGGCCGCCCTAATGTGCGAGGCTGGTTGTGCCCTCTCCTATGTGTGTCCCCAACTTCAATGTCCGGCCAGCGCCTGGCACACGCGCACTGAGTTTGATGGGCGAACGATCTTTAACTTCCATAATTTGCGTCCTCATTCGTAAGATACGCATCCTATTTTAATAAAAACAGCTCAATATTTGTGAAGCACCCTATACCAGTTAAATATTCCCCATCCTTTTGCCAGCTGATGATTCTATTTGTAAGATGTAAACTCCGCTTGTGGTTATTTATGTGCGTGAGAACACATTTATACTATATTTTGTACGTCATTATTGAAGCCTAAATAATTGGATAAAATTACAGAGAATGGGAAACGAATCTATTGTGTTGAGTCAGGAAAATTCGATTTGGCCTATGTTTCGTACAGTTTTTGGAAAATCATATAAATGCATTATTAATAAAGGAATGTATTTCCCTGTTTTGAATTGGTAATGCTCTCGGCCATCAAATTTAGAGATTCGGAAAACCGATGAATACTAATTGATTGGCGTTTGAATTACTGTATTGTAGGATAAGCTTCCTCACTTCGAAGTTCAGTTCCAAAAACTTTGAGTGAATTCTGCATAATGAACTTATCACTTTTATCTGTAGCCTGGGGTGAAATTACTGTTCCTTTCGTATTTTCGTTATCGTCATCAAAAAGGCAAATCGCTCTAGCAGGGTTATGCTAAGTGTTCTGAAAACACAATCCAACTAAAACTATTGATTTAAAGCACCTGACAAAATTTGAAGAATGGCGATCATGCTTTGAATGTTATGAGTGCAATTGCAACATGACTATCACGCAAGCGCACGCGTTATCAGGAGCCGTAATTGCGCCCTGGGGTCGCATTCCTCGGCCGGCGAAGCTTGGACTTCTCTCTTGTGTGATATGCATACTTTATTTCAGAGGCGGAGGCGTGGGCCGTTTATGAGCTAATTATTGTGAATTTGGGGTATTCTGTTACAAATTAACTATTCCGTTCCATAAACGATTCCAAATTTCAGCAATGCATAACTGTTCGAATACACCTTTCACCCAAGGGTTTTTGACTGAAAATGCAGAAGGTGCAATTTTTCTGGCAGCAATAATGCCATCGAAGAAAATAAAGAATTGGTTATGTGGAAACCGTTATTAATAAATGCCTCTGGAAACGTCAATATATTTTGCTGAACAGAGAGTGGGAGAGGTTCTTGTGGGGTTCTGTGTGCACGTGGGCCGTTCGTAGTCGGGTGAGGTCTTGTCAAGGTGGGAGCTTACACAAACAACCGCTGCGGGGGCAGCTAAGATTGGCAGCACGGTACAATAGTAATATTTCGGGTTGATGTCACGTCAAATATTGTCACATCTTGAATTCGCAACAAATTCAAAGAAATGGTGTACTGCAAAAGGCTAAATCGAAAATTTGGCGCCTGCCCACAACGCAAGATTAAACAAACTGCGCCGAATCTCCTTCAGATCCTTTCGGTCGTTACTTAGGAGTTCAAATTCTCGTAATGGTGTTTTGAAATGGGAGGTATTTTTGAGCGATATCTTACCACCTTTTCTGAGGAAAAATACAAATGCATGCGGGTTAGCGCATTCATGCTCCCGCTCATATTTCGCGTCATGCCATTCGTCGGTTTCAAATCGGCAGGTAAGGACGAGGCGAGCCGGGCGCTCACCCTCCATGTCCCATGAGATAAACAGGCGTGGTGCTCAATGCACGTGAGTTATTTTCAAAGTTCAATACACCTGATGGTGCTGTGTAATATGAAATTGATTGGACTGCAGCTAATGTTATTTTATCATTTACAAAGTGTTTTATATACTACAATGCATATAATTTCTGAAGTAACGCCTGAGGCTCAACTTTATACGGCTTCCTATGCCCGATGGGTTGCAGGCAATGGTGGATATTGTCTAATTTAGTAATCCAAGCCCCTAGTTGAGTTCTGCGCGGAGAGGTCGCATTATGTGCCGCAAGCCATCCGATATCGGTTTTGATAAGGAGTCACATGGTTTCCTGGATTTAATCGAATATTTTTATGTAATTTGTTTTATCTAGTTACGCGACATGCAGAATTATGGCGAGCAAACTTAAGGCATCTTTATTGTAAAGTGGCCAAGCCAGTATGTTCATTGCACATCAGCTGTTATATAGCGTATTATTACACAATTTTTGGATTACTCATTTTTCTCATTCTTCTTCGTCATTCTTCAGGGAAATGGTAGTGGTCCATCGATAATTTATTACGATAAATCGTTTTCTGCGTGTTAATAGTCCAAATAGTCATTCTGAAGTCGATTGCGCTTCTTTCTTTTGTTATCATGCTGCATGGCTTCATCGATTTATTCTCTCATATTAAGGTAGTTAGAGCGAGATTTTTCCCTAGTCATGTGAGAGACCATATTGAAAAACTATTTTTTAATATCAGCAGCGGTAAGAAACGGGAAGTAAATATTTTAATATTTTATTGTAAGTGGCGCAAAAATATTGCTTTATAAGACCGAAATTCTCAGTAATTAAATAAATATACCTATATAGGTATTTAACTTGATTAATTTTTCCTCACCGTACAGGGAAAACTTCGAAACAGGTTTATTTTGCGTTTCTGTCAAATTTACTGCGGTGAGTAATTGATTTATTAAAAAAAATAGTTGAAAAAACGTACAAGCTACACACTGTTAAATTTCGGTCGAGATCTTTGCGTTAGAAATTTCTTATTTTTAAAATATAGTCTCCCTGGAGTTCATACGCGTAACATTTCTCAAGGAAAATGGCTTGTTTTTGGCAAATATCTCTAAAAAATAGTGCGGTTGTTGACTGACATCATAGTGCCTTTGGAAAGGTGAGCTATTGTTCTTTAAAATGAGGCCGAATTATTTGAATTCTATATGAAATTTTATCTCGCTCAAGCTACATTAATTGGTGACTCTCGTCAACGGGTTGCGGACGGCACGGTGTGCGGCGGTAGACAGTGCGGAAAAGACGAGCGGCATGAAAATGTTTAGCGGCCCCACTAACTTGCAGTGCAGACAGTCGTTCCACTTTGCTGACAAGGATGACTAGAGGTCATTTTACCCAAAGCTTGTGTCTTTAATCGCTGCCATTGCAATTGGTTATCCTAATTGTTGGATAAATTTGAGAGAACCTCTGCCAGTAGTTCAGTGTACCTGCTCGTCTGCGTGTTGATTACTGGCGACCGAATAGTAAAAATGTGCACTATCTCAGTGCAATTTTCAGGAATGGCGATCGACGTCCCATATCATCGATGTCATGTGTTTGGATAGGTTAATAGAAAGCATACTCCATTTTTACCACACAACTTTGTACTTTTCCGTAGTTTATTTATTTCTGCGACCAATTTAACATTGATAAGACATCTTCTAGCAAATAGATAAGCGATAGAAGAGAGAGCGTTTGGGTAAATTACCCTTGCTTAGTCGTTCAGTCTGAATGTCTAGACTGGTTTGGACCTAGCAATATTAGAAACGGGAAAACTAAGTCACTTCTACGATATTTACGATTAAAATACATTTATAAGTTTATTACCTGACGTTAGTTATGTGATCGGGCTATTGTCTGCAATGTTCAAGCATGTAATAAAATTATGATTTCCCTAATTATGCCACGATAGATTCTTAGAAAGCAACTAAAAAAGTTAACATTGAGAAGGTTACCACAAGTGTATACACTTCCCATAAAAGTTTCCGTACTTTGTATCTAAGCTATATGACCGGGGGGAAAACTGGAGTTACGAAATTAAGAAAAATTATAACAGTAAAGGAGAACCATATGATTGGAACCAAATAATTATACATTTACAGAGTACAAAGAGTTTTAAAATAATAGCAATGCGAAATTTATATTAATTCATTCACTAACGTTGTCTACCGGTTGTGGCAGGCTCAAAACAATGTAAGTAAAATCACCAAGATATTTACATGTGAAGGGCCAATTATAATTTTAATATTACCTTCTTCATTATGTGCATAAAACCTCTTCTTCTTCTTCTTCCCGTTCCACCCTTGCCCAACATTCTTCCCTCTATCACAGCAACCATTCGCCCCTCATTACCACTTCTAAACACCTAATTTGGTTCTCCCTTATCTCATCCAGAAATTTCCTTTCCTCATCTAACCACACTTCCACGTTTGTCTTATTTTCCGCCCACCGCACCTTCTTCATTCTCCTTCACACCCACATCTCGAACGCCTGCAGCCTATTCTCATCTTCTTTTCTCAAAATCCACGTGACTTCCCCATACAGTGCTATGCTCCATATTTAACACTTCACCTCTACTTTATATCCTTACCCAAGATCCCCCTCATCAGATCCCTCCTACAGTTGAACGCTTATTTTACTAGTGCTGTTCTCCTCCTAACGTCTTAGCTACTATGACCATCTTCATCTAACGTACAACCCACGTAATAAAATTGCTCTACTTGCTCCAGTTTGTGCCCTCCTACTTTTATGACCAGCCTCGCTTTCTTAGTCTTACAATTAGTCTTGATTGAATATATATATATATATATATATATATATATACTAAAATTTGTGGTGGAAAAAGCCCTTAGACACGGTAGCAAGTTACACGAAGATGAATAAAATAATCATCAAGAAGCAGATAAGAAAACTAAAAATCGTTAGAAACCAGGAACTCAAGAGGCCGGATGATCAAAGCAATGAAAACAGGAAAAAGAATAAAACGTAGTCTTCAGAAACTTTGTGGTATTCCATCACAACAATTTATTACAGCGAGGAAACTTTTACAGAAATTCAACGATACTTCCCACTGCTGCAATGCATGTATTTCAACCATTCGTTCTTCAGTCCCCCAGTATTCAAAGCACAAAAGTAGCAATGGAAATGCACCGTGTAACACAGGCAGGCTGATGGTGGCAACATTACTAGCGTCCCCTGGCACTCCAAACAGAAAGCAGCAATGCGTTCAGCGGTTCAGCGTAACAAAGGCAAGCTCATAATAACAAAATTACTAATAAAGAACATTCGAGGTACAGACGTCAAAGGTCCAGGGAATTTAGCTACAGTTAAATAGGCAATCACAGTATTCCACAATATAAATATAGTGAAAAAATATATATTTCTATATTACGATATTTATTTTGGGATTGTGAGGAGTCATCGTTGCTGAAACTTGATATGGGGTGAAAGCCACAAAATCTGGGACCACAACTGGATCTTGAAGAGAAACAGGATCACAAGGAGGGTGGACACCCGAAAGAACAATCAGTTACAACCAGAAAATAGTATTCCAATGAGAATAAAACATACGACACTCATTCGTAAGAGAGGTTATACCCTGTCCAAGATAATAGCGCACTTGACAGAAATGCAGCCAATTTATAAACACGTCCAATGCCGTGGCAAATTTAACTAAGACGTTGTAGCTGACTTACCTAATTACCGAAGTATAACGACCAATCAACGTCCATTTCTCAAATAAATTAAAATGCAATCAACTTCGAAACATGCCTCACTACCGAATTACATTCCTTAAAAAAACCGTATTAGAAACATTTACTCAATTGAGCTCTAAGGCTCCTCATTCTCTCTTGAAAATTTCCTCTTACGGGAGATTGTCTTTTCCTCTCCTTCGTACAAAGGTAAATCGAAAGTCTTTGGCACAGCAGTGGCTTGAAATTAGTGCCCACCAAATTTGTTCTCTGTTGACACAATGGTCGATAACTGACAGAAATGCAGAAATTCACTTAGTGCTCTTATTCGGTACTAATTGTAAGATCTCCCTTTTCACATATCTCACCCATAATTTCCTCCCCTATTCATTAACTGGGAACCTAAGTTCGTCATATTTACAGTGAAAAGGAAGCCATAATCCACAATATATGTATGGATAAATGCCGAAATTAGTTCACAACGTTCGATTCCCTGACCTGGTCATGCATATTGGTCTACGGGATACACTTACCTCATTCAGTCGTTCAAAGTATGTAATCTACATCTTCATCTACATACTAACCCGCAAGCCGCCTCAATAGGTGTGTGGCGGGGAGTGTTAGGACACCAGCTGTTTACTTATAAAAAGGAAACGCTCTAATGAAATTATGCCTAGCTTTTATTGAAGTCCCTTATTGCTCGGGGCGGAAGTAATGAGCGCAATGCAACATCCAAGAAATCAATTATCAGCATCAAGGATAGAAAAGCACATTATAGGAGTCATTCCATCGCAGAAATTCACCTCACTACCATGCCTACCTCGTGTTCCACTAGTCGAAAAATAAATACAATCCTTTGGAATCTATTTCAAGTAGGGTAGTTAAAAAACAAAGTATAAAACAGGTATGAACAAAAAATAAATACTTGCGAGTGGAAATTTACGTTGCCGCTTTGCATGTATTGTACTACGTACTCTTTCACGCACAGCAGTACATCATTATGGTGCTGATATTTAAGTGAAAACTGGAAAAAATGAGGAATTAAAAGCCCCAAAACAAGTCTCACATCAAAGCCTCGTATCTCTTCTTGTACGAGATGATCCTCAATTTGCATCAATACAAAATCATTCGGCCCAAGTAAACAAAAATTACTCACCTTGACAAGAAAATCCACGCCATGAAATAGCAGAAACTCGCGTTCACCCCCAAAATCACGTGACGTACCCCCACGCCGACTATTTCAGTCTTGGCCGCATGCGCAGAAACCAACAATCGCTCTCCCCTATCTTTACTCCGAGGTATATTCTGGTTTAGACTAATTTAAAATAAAATTGAAGGACTTGACAATGATGTGAGGCATCTAAACTAATGGGAAATTAACTTTTGTTTAACTCTAAATTTGCTAATTCCTTATTCATGAAGATGAAAACAATTTGTCAAAATATATGAATTCATAATACTTCATATTCACATTGAATACTATTACCGACTATGGAGTGCTCATTGCGTGATTTTTATCTTTTGACTCATTGAATGTGCTTCCCACCGAGACAAAAATGAATGTACCTACTAGGAAAGAATTGCTGCAGCTGCTTCGCCACGCGTGTGTTCAATTTAGTGGAAGAGGGAGAAAAAGATAACTTTAACAAATACCACTGAAATTTGGAGCTTACTATACACCTTGACTTTAGTTTCTGTACTAGCATTACGAAGAGCAATTACTTTTTCAAGGTTTACTTGGTGGTATTACATCATAAGAGGGAGAAAAACACAACTTTAACAGATACCACTGAAATTTGGAGCTTACTATACACCTTGACTTTAGTTGCTGTACTAGCATTACGAAGAGCAATTACTTTTTCAAGGTTTACTTGGTGGTATTCCATCATAAGAGGGAGAAAAAGACAGCTTTTACAAATACCACTGAAATATGGAGCTTACTATAAACCTTGACATTAGTTGCTGTACTAGCATTACGAAGAGAAATTCCTTTTTCAAGGTTTACTTGGTGGTATTACATCACAAGAGGGAGAAAAAGACATTTTGATTGGCAATTCGTCTGGAAATTTCACTCTGTAATGGATGTTAATTCAACGCTGTTAAGCATCCTTTAACTTTGTCATTCGCCCTAACAATTAAAGGCTCGTGATCTTTTCTGTTTCTCGCAATGCCGTCGTCAATGGTAACGGTTAGAAAGAGAGAGAGAAGCGTTTGGTTTGGGGGGTTTCGAGGAACGGAACCGAGTGCCGTATATTTTGTTAACAGTGGTTTACATACGAAAATTGCTAATATACCCAAAAATAATGCATACCTGTATGGGTCGGGTAGATGTCGGTAGTACCGAAGAAATAAATCATAAGAGAAAATGAATCACTTGATAATTGAAACAAATTGGTAATGTGATGCAATAGAACTGGCAGAAAGCTTCAAAATGCTTTCGAATATATACTGAAATTCGAAATGATATGAAATATGTGATGAAATGATATCATAAAGTTCTGTGTATGTCCCACGTACATTCGCCCGCGTAAAAGCAATTTTTGGCTAAATATATAGCCAAATTAATTTTTGCTGCAATTGAACTAATTTATGAACATACATGCGAATATTAGAGTCCAGTTGTGATTCGAAGTCAATTAGCGAAGTCTTAAATGCAGTGCATCCTAAGGCGAGCTAGCAGCAAGCGTGATTGGACCCGAGGCTAGGCTGAGGGGCCGAATGGAAGAGGGGGACCCTGGGCAACTCTCACTTGTGCACCCCACTACCATTGGGTGCTATTACTGCTCATGCCTCTTGCACGAGTTTTTTTTTCTCCCTGTGGGGATGATTCACAGGGTTGACCATAAATGTAGTTTTCGATGGATGGGATTGCATTTGTCAAAATTATTGAGAAATAAATAAATTATTTTAACGACAAATCATCGAGTTTAATGGAAGTATATACAAAAAAACATTTCCGGTGGAGGTGGGAGAGTCTTAAAATTGACTATTTTGCCGCTGGCTCTGTCTGAATATTATATCCCATATTACAGATTATTCGAGTTGTGGAAGTTGTTATTTGTTGCGTAAATTCCCTCAAATGCTCGTATGATCTCTTATTCTCTTACTCACAAGCATGGTTACCTAAATAAATAGTGAATAATAATTACTCTGTGGCATCGTAAAAACCACGAACTTGAAACGCCTTGTATGGTCAATGTGGCCTCACAAAGTTTATCTTCAACTATTAATAACTGGCATCTGCAGTTGCTCACGCAAAATGGGAACAAAATTTTGTTAGTAACAATCCTCACCGAACTGTTGGCCGCAGCAACTCATACTTATAGGATAATGTGCTCGCGAATTTCGAGTGTTTTTTTAACCGCCGTGCCAAGTCCTGCTACCGCCGCCCGTGCCATAGGTCTGTGCCGCCACCAAAGTGGCCAGCCAGAGTGATCGTAATGATTCTGCTGATTAATATTCCTAATTATTTAACAGAAGTTTTAACTTCGCGCGATTACTCTCGTTTGATTGGTTTTTGTGATGTCAGATGCCTTTGGACTTGGCTCTTACGCACGAATATGCTCATATGCAAGGGCTCAAAGTTGAAAAAATAAGCAAAACATTCTACTAATAATTCTGGAAGGTTTAATGGAGTGAAAAATTATTTTATTCGGTAAAAATATTTTGCCTTTAAAGGTTTACAGTTTCAATGTTATCGATCGAATTTATATTTTTCATCACCTACTAATACAGAATGGCGGTTGAAGTTTGCCTATTTTTCGCGTCGTGCAATGATTTGGTGAGACACCGAGTGACCCAAAGTCAAATTGACTCTTTAAGCTTTCAGACTTCGAGTTAGAACAGAAATGTTTCGACCGTCTGCGGCGTCGATAAGAAATCGATTCTTCGACCGTGCGGCGAGGTCCGACTCTACCCGCCTTACAACTGGGCGCTCAGCGGATAGCGACTAGATACGTAACAATCATGCATAAAGTACTTCACGGTGATATAAAAACATGCCTGGAATCTCGATTGCTATTATAATAGAGACATGCAAAGAAATTTCACCCTCTTTATGCAATCCGGTGGATTATAGCCTGCGTGACATTACGGTCTAATTAAATAAAAGTGGGGTTTGGGTACAATGCGGAAACTTTTGTAAACAGTAACTTTTCGTGGAGATTTTAAGCTTTTGGAGGGATATGTGTAATCTTTGGAGGTAAATTATTTAATAATAGTAATAATTTATTTACTCCCACAAAATTGGTACAAACTGGTAACAAACAAAAGAGCGGGAGCTTTGGGTGGGCTTCAAGGTCATAAGACCAGAATTGAACCGCCAGCAAACTACAAAAAATGCATGCCATTAAAATAAAAGCAGCGACTGTTACTTAAGTGTGGTTCCAATGAAAATACCAACAAAATAAATGTTTTACATTTTCTTGCTAAAAAAACCAGTCTTTGGCAAGTTTTAACATTCTTTTTGAGAATGTAATTTTATTAATTTCAACGGGCAGTATATTAAATATCTTTGGCCCCATATACAGAAAGGAATAATGTTAATCTTGGTCTGTTTGTTACAATGTTTGACTCATTCCTTAAATTATATTTACATTTATCAGATACACTCGGAATACTGCCACTTCTGGCATAAAGCAATTTTAAGACCTTAAATAAATACAAATGCCTTAGTGGCAACAATTTGAGGGCCACGAACAACGGAAAGGAGTGTTCATTAGAATGTTTTCACGATATTACAAGAATTATTTTTTTTGCAAGACGAGTGTATGATAAATGTGTTTTTTGACCGGAAGTGGACATTTGTTTCGTAAGAAGTAAAATTTGGACAAGGAACTTCTAAGACATTTGTTTACAGTAAGTAAATGTTTATCCCAGCGTAGATTACTGTCAAAAATTACTACAAAATTACTTCCAAATATTTCATTTCGTTCACTCTCTCAATAGCTGGACAGTTACAGGAACAATTAGAACAATTTATAGTATGAAATACTAATTTATAATTAAAATTACGTATATTACAGATGTCATAAAACATAAACTTGGTCTTATCACTTAACTCTAACCCATTGAAATGAAATCAGTTTGCTATGAAACGTATATCCTCTTTAACAAATGTTTCAACACAATTCCAATTAGGTGCTGAGTAACACAACGCTATGTTATCAGCAAAAGCTGTGAGTTTACCATTGAACTTATTTTCATACAACTCGTTTACATAAATAAATAAAAGAATAGGTCCTAAAACAGAGCCCTGCGGAACTCCTGTCTCAATAGTTACATATTCACTAAAACAATTATTTACTTTCACACATTGGTATCTCGTTGACAAATAACTGTCGAACCAATTTAATGATATCCACGTATTCCAGCTTGTTCAAGTTTCATTAATAATACTTTGTGTGAAAGTGTGTCAATTTAATGATATCCACGTATTCCAGCTTGTTCAAGTTTCATTAATAATACTTTGTGCGAAAGTGTGTCAAATGCCTTAGTTATATCTGAATATAACCCAATAGTCCGCATGCTTCAATTGACTGCTTTGTATACTCTGGTCATATGCTTCTCTAGAGCATCTTCAGTTCCTAATCCATGTCTAAATCCAAACTGGTTTTCGCTAAAAAATTTTGTTTTTTCTAGGAATTTCAGTAGGCGGCTTTTAATTAGTTTCTCTAAAAGTTTTGGAAACACTGACAAAAGAGATATCGGTCGGTAATTCGTGATTTGCAGTCTGTCCCCTTTTTTGTGCAATGGTATGACAACGGACGCAATGGTATCACAACGAAAGTATTGGACGGACACTCTCTCCCGAAGGCTCGAGATGGCAGTAGCCGGCGACCGGTCCCTTGCTTCTCCATTGCGAAGAGAATATAGTTTCAGGGGAAAGTTTTTCGGTCGCGGAGACGGATAGCTATGTTCGAGGGCTTTTCCGCACACTTATGCTTTGCGTGAAGCCTCCAGGTGACATCCGCGTCATTTCCTGCGTGCGTGTTGATTGTTATTCATTCTCACAGTATTCCGTATCTGGATAGATATAGGTATCACATGTCATTGAATACTCTGTCTTTTATGGTTTGATAATCGCCGCTTATGTTGCATGTCGTTTTTTAACCGCAATATTGACGTATGTACACGTAATGATCTTGTTCAACGTAATGTTCGTAATCATTAGTCAGCTCCCCATTCTCTGTCACATTTTAGTTATTGCAGAGGAATCCACGTAATTTATTTAAAATTTTTATGATTGGACCATTTTTTTGGCGTCTATGAGTCATCTCAATTAAAGATTTAGATCTTTAAAAGTTAATGAATTTTAGGTTTGGAAAGACAAAAATTAAGTTATTTTGGAATATGAATCAGGAGACAGATCCGATTTGAAAGAAGCAGGAGTTAATGACTGCAGATCTGCTATGTCATCTGTGGGTGGAAATTAAGATCGAGAATCAAAACATGCCGTCATAAAAGCGTTTAATTCATCCGAAGTTAAATTTTGTGGTTATAGGATCCGTTTTAAATGGAATTGGTGAATTTAACTTCAGCTTCCCTAATGCAACCGAAATGTGGGACCGTAGACGGATTGAACTTCCAAGAAGTGCCGTCATTAGCTAAATTCTTTATTACGGCATTGCAATGAGCAGAAGCTTTATCAAAAATTTCTTTATCCTGAGTCCATCCCTACGAAGCTTGAATCCCGATCATTATACGATGTTGCGCAATGACCTCTTCGAGAAATAAACCTAATACATGCAGCAATAAAACATGAAGAGTCAGAGCTTGAGACGACATCTATTAAGATGAACCGCTTTCATACTCAAGCATATGAATAATGCCACGTAAACTTTTATGACTTGCAATCTTGTCCAGGTGAACATTTTATTTTAAAAAGGCCCACAGTAATCATAACTCGAATGAAATAAAGATAGGTTTATTCTTACTCTCATTGTTGGATACCTCCCATTAAAAAAAAGAAGCTGAGGAACAAAGACAAGTGATACAGTTATGAATAACCTCTTCTTCACTGCCCGCTAGGCTCCAAGTTTCCAATACTTGCATCTGATATTAGAAAGTTTCAATTAAGTTCCCACATGAAGGGTTATATCCCTGCTCATTGCAGTAACTTAATAATTAGAGATGTTAGGCGAGAATATTGAGGCAAAATTACAGGATACTTCTTGTCCTCGCTCAAAATGCAGTGCTTTTTCCTACCACCAACTCGAATATAAAGGCCATCTGAAATGGTGATGGTGAACAATTTTTGCTGATGTCTCTGGTTTAGTAGTTCAATTTTTTCCGAAATCATTGAGATTTCTTTGGAAAATAATCATCTTGTACAAGATGAAATCATTTTAAATATGAGTATTTTTTCTTCTACAGTAGCACTAGGGCAATGACAAATCGGAAAGTTTTTTGAAAACCTTAAGAATGTGCCCTGAATATCTGAGCAGCAAGTTTGAGTCTTCAAAATCTCATTCAGAATGTAGTTATTCTTAAACTCTTACGTAATGATGAATATCTAATGACTAAATTTCAAACAGGAGGTATTATGGCAATGCAAACACAAACTATCCTTTAATTTCTAGCGGTTTTCTGTGCAACAGTATAGGATATACTAGCCATCATGCATTGGAACGAGATAGTTGTGAGGGACCATGCCACCAAAGTTACGATTTAATTAACTCTGAGGGCGTTATACCTATTGGCATAGCATCCTGAGGATTAGCTGCAGAGCGAACGTGTTACAAATTTCTATCATGAAGTAGCGTTAAAATTTCCGAACAACGATTAGCCGCTAATGTTTCCCTTCTAGACGGATGATCTATCGATCAGTACAAAACATCAACGGAATCTGACCAAAGGTACACTACTGAATTTGTCAAATTGAGAATATTTTTAACATGCTCAGCATGTTGAGCAGCCAGGAAAGCCACACCAAGCTACAATCTCGGAATAATTATAGTTTTAATAGGAGCAACTTTGCTTTTAGACAGCATTAATATCGAAGTCCAACCCTGATCTGTTGCAGCTCGGAGGTAAACCTCAGCACCAAAAGCTCTCTGAGAAATATCATCGAACGCATGAATGTCTGAAAACTTAGGTTTTTGGGTATATAGTATCCATCTAGGATTTCGTAATTGTGAAAAAACGGAGGGTGATGCAAACTTACTGATTCTGAAGCAAAAGTTTCTTCCAAAATATTGCTTCGGAATCAGTAATTTCAGAATCCCATTCAGTTTCCAACAGGCATAAACATAGTAAGAATATTTTAAAATAATAGAAATTGGAGATAACCAACTAAATGGATCAAAAATTAGTAAATACTCAAAAGAATATTGCTTTTGGTTATTGAATCTGTGGAACATGATTCGATACTTATCTTGTAATGAAGAATATTTCATGCGGAAGCCAGGATAAGCCAAATACCTCCGTCGACCTGGATTCCGGAAGGGGAAGTCAAAGTGCGGTTCCTAGTGGTTTAGTCGGCAACCACTATAGAAGCTACGATGAGTTAGAAGCCCATTTTTGCATATGGAAGCCGCCCACCATCAGCAGCTTGAGTATCTCCTTCTGATTGGGGCGAGCGTCCAGGATGGTGTGGGATTCAGTCATTACCTCGTAAGTGTGGATTTCCTCCATCAGTATAGGAACAGCCAAGGGGCACCTCCATCCATGTGCTAGTTGTCTGACACCTCGATTTGCTAAATAAGGGGAAAATGCCAAACCATAAGTAACTGTTCTAAGCTGGTAGGAAAGCATAGGGTTATTCGTATTTAATCCCCACACTACATTCTGTAGACGTTAATCTCTTTCATTGAATAATATTTGGCGAAGTTTCTTTTCATGCCTGCAGTAAACGCAAAGTGATAAAGTCTTCCAGTGGAGCATAATATTGGCTAGCATTGGTTATAAATAAGGACATATGCAATTCATTATTAAGAGGTACTCATTCAGTCCTTCGAGATCCATTAACGACAGCTAAGCAAGGCAGAAACTCAAGATTTCGTTTTGGAGAAGGTATTGAATGAACTGACGTCAATGTATACGAGGCCCTGACAGAAGGAAGAGAACTATTTGTAATAGAAGTATCTGTTGCAGGCGATGAAAGTTTTACGGATTCTCCTAGGTCATGGGGCATCGAATATCGTCTTCCCTGACAAAACTTACACTTATTTGGACATTTGCATAATCTCACCAAATGGCGTGAGAGGTAATTTGTGCAAACGTGCAGAGATTTTACCATTTCTCGGCGCTCCTGATGACTTTTCACTCGGATTTGGTCGCAAAACATAATGAAGTGCGCTTGGCTGCACAAGGCACATTTATCTTCTGCTCTTTTGCTATCGCAGCTGATATGAAACATACTAGGCAGTATTCGCGTTAATTTTTCCTTTAGATTTTGAAACGCTTGAAAAATTATTCTTTAATTATTGGCCAATTGATTCCCCCTCTCATACGCCTCCGAGCTGATTACTGTATTTTATGGAAACTTACATAGAGAATCAACAATAGGAGGTGAGAATTCTGCAGATTGTTTCTGCAATTATTTTGAGTTTTGGGATGTAACTTGCTATAATTCGTCCATTATAATAGTGCAGTTGACACTAATTAACTCATCCAATCAGTGCGCACACTCAGTTCCGGCTGGGGATGATAATCACGTGACCGAAGAGGCCTGATGGCCTTTTATTCATATAATATGATCGTGAAGGAATTGTTTACTTTTCATTACTTTCTTTGCCAAATCCGTAGATTCCATCGAATTGTGGTATTGTAAATATTTTTTAGCGTTGTCGCAAGTAACTAGATGTATTTTTACTGCCTTGATGACGCTAGTTTAATATTTTGATGTGATGAGTGTATACATAATGGTGGATCTAGGAATTTAACTTGTAACGCTGCTAATTTCCAGGTAAGTTATCCTTAGCTCATTTCATCTATGATTACTATTCGAACCTTTCGCTATAAACACTCGTCCTCGCGTGATCTTCATTGGCTGCTGTTCTTTTCATTTTAGTTTCTGAAGTAGGAACAGCAATTGTTCCTCTGACATTGATTTCATAACATGTTTGACGTCCTTGCGAATCACGTTTGCTATCGATATTTAAAAAATATAGAAGCATTATTTAGGAACTCATTTTTAACGATGCTTCGCCTTCTTTTTGTTTAAGTATAGAAATTCCGTTAAACATTATGCGTTTAAGAAAATAATTCAACAGTGACAAAAGACACTGCATTCTTAATCGTCGAACAAATCCGGGTGATCTTTAATTTCTGATTACTTTCGAGTCGACATTCTAAATTTTGGGAATGGACGGAACATTCTCCAAAAGGTTGCATTTACGTCTATCTAGGAGACAGAAGATAGGCAACAACGCTAAAACAGCTGACGCATTTTGATGAACTAGATGAATCGTGATTACGTCATGAATGTAGTTCAAGATGTACGATGAACACGCATGATCGGATAATCTAGTTTTTTGCATCAATTTTATGCCGGTGTACATTGGTATACACCGATTCATAAACCTTTACGTGATTTCTCAGAGAATCACTTCTTTATAGTAGGTGCACCAGAAATCATTCTGGATTACACATTGGAGTTTTTAAATATTTAACCATTTGATAACTTACGTTTAACACCGAATTTCATCAAATAACACGTAATCGAAAAGTAATTAAAAATCATGTCGGTTGCTACTCGTCCATGATGGCGTTACTACTGCGTCATATCTGCCTCGCCGAAAGGCCTGCACAAGTTGATGCCATATTGGTCGTATGTTTGAATGCTGAGCTACGCTGTTAAAGTGGACGGAGTATAGCAATAAGATAAACTCGTCCCTTTACTCAGAAGCTTGCCCCAAGTTGTTAAGTGGTTGCACACAATTTAGCGTAGAAGTTAAACTGAATTTTAGCTCTGCGGAAGTTGCACTTTTAGCGGTAGGAATTGAAAATAAACGGTCGATATGAGCACTGACTTGTCAATGCTCATTTTCGAAAGCGTTAACTAGAGATTCGCAGGCAAACTTAAAATAATTCCCTGCGACTGGGATGGTAGAAATGAACTAGAGTCTTCTCCCATAACACAATTTTGAAGATACTGAATCGTAGCGACGCTTGCTATGCCCAAAAAGTTCCTTAGAGGGCAACCAATCTCAAAAGGCTCTGGAAATTTTCGGCAGATCCACTCGAGGAACACTAGAAAGTTTAGTTGCAATACTACTGTCATCTACTTTCGGCATGTTCAAAAAGTCGATTTTAAAATAATGATCTAACAAATGAACTTCCTTCGATCTAATCATTGAGTTATGGTCACGATTTAATCTATTTCACTATTCATTGAGAGTGAAGATGCGCACCTCACAAGCTCCTCTTTGAAGTTCTCAAAAGAGTTCGTCATTTTTACCAATAGATTTTCTTGTTTTGACTTGTACAGATCCATCCATCTTAGTGGGTTCAAACAAAATGAAACGAAATCCGAAGAGAGGTAACTTGAGCAAAAAGGAATGCAATACAGACCAACACAAATGAATACTATCGCGTAGGGGTTACATAATGACTACCAAGCTAGTACAACGGAATTCAAAGCCTGTGGTCTAATTACAGTTTAGTGGGGCTCACTCACTAAGAAGTGCATTAAACTAACGCGGAAGCAGGAAAACGAGCTAAGCATAGCGATCAGAAAGTACAAGATTATTTCGCAGACAAATAATTATTGAAAGCTCTTATATTGGAACTTTATGTAGCAAAATAAGCTTACATACGAGGTGTGATAAAAAAAATAACGGGAATTTTTAAATTTCGCGGGCTTCATAATTCCGATTTTCAATAATTCCGAGTTTCTGCCACATGGTTGTACGGTCAATAAGAAATACTACCTGGAAGATATGCGCCATTTCCGTGAAGAAATCCAACGAAAACGCCCAGAATTGTGGCAAAACAGCTCGAGGAAATTGCACCACGATAATGCTCCCGCTCACACCTCACTGCTTAATCGTGATTTTTTTGTAAAAAACAAGGCGTTATTTTGCCTCAGCCACCGTATTCGCCTGAAATGCCCCCCTGCGACTTCTTTCTATTCCCGAGGCTGAAGAGAACCATGAAAGGACGACGTTTTGATGAGATAAAAACAGAATCGCTGAAGGAGCTGAACTCTATACAGAAAAGTGAGTTCCAGAAGTGCTTCCAAGATTGGAAAAACCGCAGGCACAAGTATATTTCATCTAAGGGAACAAAATTGATATTGATTAATAAATAAATATTCTTTAAGAAAAACGAAAATTCCCGTTATTTTTTTATCACACCTCGTATATCAGCAAGCAGGCACAAAACTTGAATTAACAGAAATTTTTAAAGAATGAGAAACTTATCGTACATGCGGCAGAGCAAAACAAGCCATACCTCAGTCCGATCGTTCCATCGTATAATCTTCTTCCGATCGAATATCGTAAAAATCGCAATATTAGCAGGAATCTAGCCCGAGGAACCACTTTTCATGTCTAAGAACGCAAAGCACTTTCTAAAGGCCGTTTACATGGTACATTTTTTGTACAATCATTCGTGCGAACGCATGTATCAGGAAATTGTACCGTGTAAAACGGCAAATTGTGCAAACGCTTTTGCGAATGTATGAATGACTGAACGGAAAATAGAACCTGTTCTAATTCCATTCAGACAATCATACAATTTCGATCTGGTTTTATTCAACAGATGGGGCAGATATAGGCGAAAACTGTGGTGCCTGTGTTACGATTGAAAATAAAGTTGTTTATAAAAAGGATTAACACTTTCCCGTCGAATAATATGTGTAACTATTATCCTGTGTATATTATCTTTAATGAGTAAACTCTTCTTGGGCTCTCCACCGGTTTAAACTAATCACAATTGTCGACGTTTCGACACACGACTCGTCACTCATTCTCAAGGCAAGAATTAATTACGTCAGCAATTATGAATAGTTTGAACCAGTGGAGAACCCGTGAAGAATTAACTCAAAGATGCTCAAATATTTACATCGTCATTTCGTCATGTTATTTGGTGTTCTGGTTTTTCGGTGCAATTGAGATCTTTGAGTTTGTTTCCTTTTCCCCAAAAATTATGACTGGTCGCGCCCTCAAGTAGAGTTCTTGATATCTCGCGTGATATAATAATAATTATTTTATTTCTGTTGGTTAGCAAGTACCGTAGGAATCGTCAAAAAAGGACATTAAAAAACTGTTACAAATACAAGGGAGGGAAATTTGGAGGGACTAAGGAAATGTGTCCCGTGTTCCGCTATACCACTTGATAATAACACTTTGTCACACACAAAATAAACCTACGAAGTGAGTCTATAAAGAGTGGAGATCCGGCGAGAAACGAAAATGACTTGTTGCACTAAAATCCAGAAGAGATAAAACGAAACGATGCAAATGTCGAATATAAAGCCAGAGAGGAGTCCAAGAGAGCTTCGTCTAAACCGGGAGAATAATCAGTAGGCAGATGGTCGAGTCAAGGTTCCGAATTTCAGGTGATCAGCTTTTCAAGGTGTGAAATACGTGAGTGAAACATATGTTCATAAGTGAAACATAAACAACATAAACATGAAAAACAAAACACTCGCGAATTTCGATCGATTTCTACCGCTAAATTGCACGAAAATTTTGCGTTTGCACCCATCGTGTAAAGCGACATTCAGTCTGATTCAGTGGTTCGTACAATATTTTCTTGCACACTTGACTGTACATTCGTTTGCACGATAGATTGTACAAATAAATGCACCGTGTAAAACGGCCTTTAGCAATGTGGCTGTATTCCGTGCACAGCCTCGGGACTCACAGCCGAAAGACCCGGCATGTAGTCACTCGACACACTCCTGCCATGGCGAGGGGGGGCTAGCATCGCTTATACAGAACGCCACCTATCAAGTAGGTAGCGGCGGGGGCGCAACTTTCGCCTGAATTTCGCGCGAAATTAATTCCGTAATGAATCACATTTAATTTTCAATGACATTTAATCACATTTACATTCAATTACATTTTATCACGTAATCAATCACATTTAATTTCATTGAAAGTTAGCCCATATGCGTATTTTTATATGGTAACGATCACTCGTCTTGTTGAAGAACGCCTTGAATACTGACCAGAATTCAGTGGTTTCAATTTTCACGGAACTCTTTGTTTAAGCCCAGTTTTTCCTACGAAGGTAATATTGGGCTTTATCTTAGTTTTTTTAACTTAGTTAAAGCCATTATCCAGATAATATGTATTTTGTGTTTCGCTGTTTTGTTTTTATCCGAATTTTCTGAATTTGATTTTATAATTGAAGCTCGGAGATACATAATTTTCTCTTTTTTAGAAGTCATAACAACAGAGGGTAACCGCCGTATGAATTAAATTTTTGCTGCGTTAGAATGAAATGGACAAAAAAATTATGGAAGATACTTGACTTAAAATATTGATGTCGAGGGAAAAATGAGAAAAACATTTCTCCGCATAGGTTTTAGTAAACTGGGAGGAATCAAATAATTAATTAATCAATATAAAATGTCCATGATTTGAGAATCCTCATTGTACAAGACCCTTCATCGGAGATTTTTGTGCAGTGAGTTAAATACACAACCTTGAATAATTTTTTCATTCTAAATCTAATCTGAATGTGCAGCCTGTAAATATAAAAATGGCTAAAAAGCTTTCAAAGTTAAAAAGCTCTCAGTAATTCTTTTTCAATATATATTAGAAATAAACAACTTTGGTTATGGAATATTTCCAAAAACTTTTATTGATATTTTTATGGTGATCACAGTGTTGTAATGTGTTGTTACACCATTATCACAGAATCTTAATAGTAATTGAATAGATGAAACTTAAAATCCTTAAAATATGAGTGTATGGGTAATGCAATACGGTTCGGCCATAGCAAGGTCTAAACATTGTGTAAATGGGAAAAATTAATGGATAAACAAATCGAGGTAATTACTACTAAATGTAAAACGCATGGTAGTTTGCATTAAAATTTCAATGGAGTACTAGATCATTCTAGAATTGCAATGGATTGTGCATGAGATACCTCATAGAATAATAAATAATTCATGAAGAAAAATAAGCTCATAGAATAGCTCATAATTATTAATAGAGGAAAAGGAATGCTTAATAGAGGAAAAGGTTAGCCCGCCAAGGGCTGGGACTAGCACACTCCTATTTCACCGTACCTAGGCTTGAACTAATTAGGCCACCCAAGGGAATGGATGCTAAAGATTTCGTTGAGAATCTAGACGACCAAGAAGTTCGTACAAAGTGACGTGCATATAATGCCACATACTACCCACATTGGTGCAATTAACTCCACAATACTAAAGTAGGCAATATATATATATATATATACTCATTTTTAGTCTGCATTTTACAAATTTACAATTGTGGGATAAGTAACAGTATTTAGTTGCAGTAACGAAACTGTCAGGGCTAGCAGCAGTACTCAGAATTTTACCACTACCAGCAGATACTTCATAGTAACTTACACGCTTATTTTTCATCTTTGTCATCTTACATTGTAACTTAAATTATTCCTCTCCTTCTGTTTCATTGATTACCCTTGAGTGTAATATCGCTCCCTTTAAACGGTACTATCTCGATTTACGGCCATTTACCTAACCACGAAAGTTCGCCATTAAAATTCTCCAGTAATAAATAAAAAACAGTTTTAACACTCGTAAACCGGGATAATATCACTGGTGAAACCGGAATGCTGTATTAACTTAGGTGTGCTTTGTATTATCCGAGTTAAAGAAATTACGTTGGATGCGAAACCGGACCTTGGCAAGAAAAGCATAGGCTCCGATTTTCATAAAAATCTGAGAAGTCTCAGAGCCAAACTTCAATAGAATGAGCGTGGGATGACCCAGGTTGTGTAGGCAAGATATAATCACGTCAAGTTAATTATCTTTAAGTGTCCATGTGATTTTATATTTCTTTGGGCGTTTTCCGAGGGGTGATCGCTCAACTCTCGCTTTCCCTTGCGTCCCTCGAATCGACCCATTCTCCAGATGCCAGCGTTTTCGTGACGTGAGGGGTGGACTTGATGGCACCCCATTGAAAGTGGCGTTTGAGACAACCCAGGTGTCGTCCACCCATCGAGTTTTCCTCAGTCGGCTCAATCACTCTCGTCACGTTCGGAAAACCAATGACGAAGGCTGGAATGGAACACTTCTGATGCTTTGTGTCATATTTTCCCTCCGGTGGCTTGAAACACCTTCAGGCTTCGATGAACAGACGACTGAAGTCGAGTGAAGTTGCCGAAAAGGTGTGATTTTGCAATATCGGATGTGCAATATTGCAATATCTTGTCACGAGGATATCCAATTTCGCTCCACAAGTATTGCTGTACACAGTATGCAGTTCCATTACTTCAGTTTATTCCTCTTTCAGACGTCCCTTGCAACGAAACCAATCCAACTTAGCAAAAAGTTAGTTTTAAATTTTTTCTGTTACATTTCGAAGACTGGTCGAATTTTTGGTGCAAACGCGTAAAATCAAATTTATGAATGCACCATGAAGAATGAATTTTTGTATTTTCCATTCCTTTTCGTTATAAACTCTAAGTAAGAGTATTTGTAATTTAGTTTTTCAAAAGATTGGAAGCTCTTTTTTGAAAATTCTTGTGAAAGTTAGGAAATTATTTGTTAAGCGCGGTTCAACGTATACCAATGAATCGCTGCTACGGCGTGGCTATGCAAACAGCTATGCGAGGGTTTTTTTGCAGGAGCATCGTACTAATTCGCAAAATAGTGTGTTGAGAAGTAGTATTTACATGAACCAAGTGTACATATTGTGAATTTTAGAATTTCCATTGTTTGCTTTAACTTCTTCCTGAAATTGAATCATGCAAAACTTTATGCATTGCTTTAATGCACTGAAATTAATTGAAACATGCATTGCTTTAATGGGCAGATGGTGGGAGGATGATTTCAAGCGTCCAAACTCTCCCTAATTACTCTTCGCCATTTTCTCACCCGCGTCTACGCGCGGCCGGGTTACAAGCCGCAGCGGCCTGTCGCAAAATGCTTTAGGGCATCAGTTATTCAGCGGATAGTTCTATTGCATTGCATAACACTTGTATGATCTCGAAGTAACTAACTCTCCTCGCATTCACAAAAGTCTGCTCTTAGATGCCGAGGAGGAAAGACGTGTTTTCACATGATCTTTAAGTCATTACCCACTGGACGTTCCCTGAGAGCCTGCACGATGGTTACCACGGCCATCCGGTCCACACTGGCACCCGCGCGGCCTGTGGCTCCCCCTGAGCGTCTGCCACCTCGCCAGCTCAAAATTCGGTAAATAGCGGGTATTGTGGCTAGAAAACTGGCTGTTAATCCCGACCACCCAGGTTCGAATTCCGGCAATGGCGATGATTATTTCAGATAAATCTCGATTCCTTTTTGAAATATTTGCAGAGAGCACATGAAGTGCTGTAATCCGTCCGTCGGATGGGGCGTTAAACTGTGGACGCATGGCGCCTTTTGTCAAAAGCAGGCTAATATCAACACCGGGTATCTTTCCATGCTTCCCCCCTCCCAAATAGTCCTTTGATTAGCAACCTGTCCTCGATGGCGTTAATAATCTCAGTCGCCTTCCCCAAATGAAAATCCAACCAATCCGTGAATACCATCGATTATTTTCACTTCGCTTGACTCCAGAGGTTACTGTCGCGCTTTTTGATGCTAATTGATAATCAGCATAATATTCAGCAAACCGAGCTATTTTCCGTCGTATTTTGTTTGATTTTGACGGTCAATTTCTCGGTACTGGGTCTAAATGCTAGATGCGCACCAGAGTGTCCCCTGCCGTATATTCATGTTATTTTCCCCGGGCTAGCAAGATAGAAAACTAGCTTTTTTAATTCAGAGCCTCCGTATATTCTAACGTGCTTTCTATTTGTGAGTTCATACGTGAATGTGACATTCACGTGACTCAAAAGGTTCACGATGTTAACAATAAGTGCAAGGTGCTACGAATATGCTGGTTGAAGAAATGGGCTTGGTTTCTAGTGCTGGAAGAGTTTCGCCACTTTTAATAAATCAGATTTCACTCGTGATCATGATCGTGACACCCAGCACCCTTAAGATTTCTCTTAAGATCGGTCGCAGTGCCCGCATTATAAGTAAGTAACCGTATTATTGGCGGTAACCTCATTTTTATGAACTGCATATTTTACCATGAGTAGGTATAATTGATGAACGCACTTCATAAGATGTAGTCGGTAGTTATTCCATGGGGAACATCGGAGGTTACTTTATTAACAATTTAATAATGAGATAATTCCATTAAGTAGAGCCTGAAACTGTCTTACTTCCATTGCAGACAGCTAGTTTCGCCACTAAACTTTGGCTTGCACTCTCCGTGAAAGTAAAAAAAAAAGTATCGTTCCTTCATTAGTTTCCTAAGAGACCACTCCGCTAAATGAAAAATACACTCACGAAGCTAATCATTGTTTTTTTTTAGTGAAAATATTTTGTTAACTATCATAAAATCTCAATCACAAATGCCCGTTTCTGTTTCCCTTGTGAGTTTTAAAGTTGACATAAACCGTTGGTCACAAATGTAGCTTCGCAAAATGTTGTCTTCGGAGTTTCGTTGATATTGTGCCTATCCTACTAATTGTGTACTTTATTCAACGTATTCAAACTGATATAAGTCTGCGGTAACTCCAACGAAAGTCATGAATACCGGTGAAAAGACTTAATCACTTTATTTGAATCCTTGGAAATTTATTTCCCATCAGGTGCTCGTGAGGCTCTATGTAAGTCGGATGGGAAAAGTTGCTGCCTTGCTAACCTGAACTTAACGAGCTCGAGTTTTGACAGGGCTCTAGCTGTCTCTACTTTCCCTAATTCCTAGGAAAATGTCAAAAAGGTCCTGATGGTCTTAATCAAGTGACGGGAATAAATGCGAGCACACAATTATTGGCTAACTAAACTATCTGAGAGAATTTTTTTGACGACTGAACTTTGCTTGAGTAAGTTTCTCGCCATCCAAAAACTACGTGGTGAAAGAAATGTAAATCTACGAAAGGAGAAATTATAGAATGAAAAACTACTGGATATACGAAACCTAGCTGAGAGCTTATTTACTCTATTCCTCGGTATCATAATTTTGATTTCATGTTGATACAAACCCGTGTCAAAACAAACCCGTGCTTGTCAATTAAGTGAACAGGGAAAATGTTCATATCTATTTACGGCATGAATTGCGGTGCTGTAGCGAGCTCGAAATATACATTTTGGTTTTCTCCTTCGTTTTGGGCTCGCTTAATGAGACACACGACGCAAAATGCGTTCCAATCAAATCAAAGGTACCGTGGCATAAAAGCAACAATGCACGAGGCGCAATGCGAGAGAACAACTTCTACAGTATCAAAATGTTTATTTTTACTTTCATGGATGCATGAAAGCATTCAGCATACTTTGATGAATTCATGCATCAAAGTATGCTGAATGAAATAGCTACTAGAGAATCTCGGTCAAGGATCCTTCACATCAAAAGATCTTGTCATACGATTTCTCCCTGATGATGTTCAAATATTTTTCTAGTTTGTACCTCAAAGTTGTAACTTTTGAGGTTTTTTTAAATGCGGGTGGTCTACCATTTATTTCCATGTATTTATCATGGTTTTCAGTGATCATTCTGTGAGACACCCGACCCACAAAAACTTATAAGCGTTGCAGTATTTTGAAGTTTTTTTTGCTCTCTCGAAAATTTTACGATGTGGTGTATGATCACAGGATGCATTTCCCATGCATAGGGCTATTTTTTTATTTCAATATGTGTATTTTGTATCCAATTATGTTTCTCATAATTTCTATAAATACCTTTTATCGTGTTATTCATTGTCAACGTGAATTTTGCCGATGGAGTATAATTATTAAATGTCCCTCAAGTTATTTGATCGAATATGTATCGTTTCAACTCTAAGAGTACGCAGAATGAATAACCTCAGCCAATGTACCTAAGTAAGCGGTCTATGATTCAGCCCCATATGGGCACGAAATCACATATTGGAGGTATTAGTCTTTGAAAATTCTGGTTTGTTATTGCCCTTGTTAGACATTTTCGGCTGTTGTAGATATTATGTTCACTAATATTTTAATTGTTTTAAATGATTGCCTTCATTGGCTATTTTTACGCGGCTATGATTGGGTACAGCTTGTGAGAGTGTCTGACTCAAGTATTTCCTACAGACAATCACTGGATGGTATTTGGTGGTTGTGTACCCACAGTCGTAGAGGTCAGGTGACATTCGCAATTAATGAGAGGGTGGAAGCGTCGTAAAAGGCCTAGAATCTTAGGAAGCCTATAGCCTAGCCACCAATGTCTCTCTTTTAGATCTTAAATCGTTAATTCCAAAAACCTCAACGCTTTCAGGATGCCTGCTTGTTTGAAGAAAAATTGAAAAGTTGACAGGTTCATTTCTATTTTTGTTGCCGTTAAGGTGGTTTGAGCGAGCTAGTCATAATGGAGACCATATTCAAATTTTATTTTTTGATTTCAGCGTCTGTAAGACGTATGAAATAAATATTGTAATATTAATAGCGGAAAAATATAGTTACATATGACCAAAACTCTCAGTAATTAAATAATAAAAGCTATGTAAGTCACTAACTTGACTCATTTTTTCCCGTCGTACGGCTGAAAACCATTCAAAACAGCAGGTTTTTTGCGATTCTCTAAAAATTACTGTGGTGAGTAATAGATTATTTTTCATTAAGTTGAGAAACCATACAAACTACACACCGTTAGTTTTTTTTTTTACAAAATCTAGGTGTCAGAAATTCCTAGTATTCAAAATTCTCCCTCTGGAGCGCACAGCTATTATCTAACCCATGTAAAACAGCTAATATTTTTAGGGAAATTGCTCGAAAAGTAGTTCGGCAAGAGGTTGATATTTTGATATAATTGGAAATATGAGTTTTTTCTTTATAAAGAGGCCAAATTCATCAAATTCTAAGTGAAGTGATTTTTCGCTCTACCTTAAGTACGTGGTTAAGAGTTGGTAAGCACGTTGGAATTTCTTTTTCCCGACCCATAGAGAACGGTGAAAAAGTAATCATCTGGAGCTCTCAACCCAATAGAACCTAATCAAGAGCTACTTTTCCATTTATGTGAGGTGAATGCTCTCAGAAATAGCTGAGTGGGCTTATAAGAAGAGGGAATGCAAAATGCTGTTACATAATGTATTTGCTATTTGAAAAATACCTGTCAAAGCTTGGAAGTAGCGTTTATCACTCCTTTTTTTGTGAACATCAATGTTAGTGTGTATTTTTACTATTTCACAGAGTGACATTTACTTTTGTTGCTCATTGGGTTGAGATTTCTGCTAGTCAATTAAAGTGAAAGGGTTCACATTCTCACGACAATTCTACTAATAATACTCACGACATCACTACATAAACGAGCTGGTTTTCTTGGGACGCTGAATGTTATAAATGCGGATTGGCACTTTTCTACCTCTAAAACCTTTTAAGTCTTCATAACCGGGATGTTGAAAATAATAATCAACTATCGTTAGATATAGCTGTAATGCATGAATGTAAACATATATTATAATAATAATACATAATTGAAATAGGCCATTGACATTGTAGTTAAGAGGAGTTAAATATATTTCAAACATAATATTTTGAAAAATGTTAGTGTAGTGTTTTAGACGTAATTTTTGTCAGGTTGTTCGTTATCATATTTATTTATTTCTCGTGAAACATTGAAGTGTTAAGGATATTTGTACTAATTCGCACAAAAATCTATTACTTACTCAGCATTTACAAGTATTACGGATAAAAAAGCTGTAAATTAAATAAGAATATGTGTTATTATTACTTGGCTGATTTGAAGAAATTAAAATTTGAACAAGACGCTGTGGAATTACGTATCATAGACATCCCTTTGAGTTTATAGCTTAAATTTTTTATGCAAACCGTATTGTCACATTAAAATGAAGTTATAACCTTAACATCAACTTCTGATCATTCGATCGATAGTTTTTTTTACTATCAGCCATCTCTGGTGCTGTCATCATATATTAGCTGTTTGTGTTTGCCTTTCATGTGAGTGAGAAGTTTCTGTTTCCAAATCTGAGGGTAGAGGTTGCCATAGCCAATCTATTACGTATTCATTTGCCGGAACATCGCCTCTTTATGGATCTTTATGGACTTAATTAGCGAGTGAGGGCGTTCATTGTGTGGACAGAATGAAGTTCGTTGATGAAGTGACGAATAAAAAACTGCCACTGGAGTAAAAAAAATCTGGATTAAAAGGGTAGATGGCATAAAATAGAGCTAGTGTAAATGTTTGTATAATTCATTTTCGATACTTAAATAGGTTCATATGTGAATTTGTTAGATAATTTCTGCTAAGATAGTATTATTGGATAGAGGGAAATTGCTTCATGCGGTTTGAGTGAGATTTTTGTCTACTCATAATAGAGACCATATTCGAATTTTATTTTCAAAGTAAAGAATTTGTAAGAGGGATGAAGAAAATATAGTAATATTAATACCGAAATAACTTTATTCTTACGATTGAACTTCTCAGTAATGATCAAAATGTACTCATTTGGAGCTTTAACTCAACTTAATTGTTCCACTCCGCCGGAAACGTCTTCACAACCGAAGGTTTCTTTGCGGTTTTACTAAAATTATTGCGACGAGTTATACATTTATCTGTAAAAATGATTCAGAAAACATACAAACTACACACTGATGCTCATCTAACACGACATGTGCACTAGAACTTCGTTTTGTAAATAATGTCTCTCCGGCGAGCACAGCCCTAACACAGTCTACCGGTGGTCGTCCCAAATCCCATGGTAAACGGCTTCTATTTGTTGGCAAGTATCTCGAAAATTATTACAGTTCAAGGCTGATATATTGGTATCATTAGAAAGATGAGATCTGTTCTGGATAATTTGGAAAAACTCAATGAAATTTATGTCAGTGATACATAGCTCAAATTAACTTAAGGGGAATCTGATCAAAAGCTAAGGAAAAAATGTTAAAACTCGGATATGAAGCGCGGCGTTGTATCGTTATGGAAGTTTGTCGTTGAGGAAAGCGAGTAAGAGTATTGTGGAGGTTTCTGGATTGAATGACGATACGAATGAGGGTAACAGTGAGGTGGGCGGTGGGGGGGGGGGGGGGGTGTGAGGCGGGAGGGCGCCGGGGGGAGGGAGTGGGGATAAGGAGGTGCTTGCCGTGGGCGCGGGGTCCCACAACTAGCACCTCTCATATACATATAAAGAGTAAATGTAACGTGGACTAAATATTCTGGGTGTTGCCTTTGCATGAAATGGCGAGAAATATAATCATAACCTAACTCGCGCGTTTGATAAAGCTATTCCTCACAATTACCTCACCCAATTTACTTACCCGTGATCGAATGAAAAACGAAATTTTGATGTGTCTGACGAAATATTGCCATGAGATTATTCTTGATGGGATTATCTGCGTGGAATTATTTCATTGAGTGGAAAAAAACAAACGTTATCAAAATTCACCAGTATCATTTCATTCTGCCTGACTAATTTTGTCTCCCAAATTCAACGTAACGTGGCCTGTGCAAGTTGTTGCCAGCGGAATTTTAGCGGAGAGTTTTATTTTATATGCCTCACCGATATTGTGCGTAAGATGTATCAGTTATTGACGAAGAGTGTTTTCATTCGTTAAAAGGACGTAAATGCATGAAATCGGTGAAGTTTCATTTATCGCATTAATATTGCAAAAATCGGGAAATTGTTGGGAGTGAAGCCGTAAACATTGCTTAAGTGCAGGGTGTACATTCTGGAAGTGGCTTACGAGAACTTAAATTTATTTAGTCTTTGTAGACATCACGCTTTGTGGGAATGGTTCCTGAAAAATAATAAGTTTTTGCTATTCGAATCATAGCTTGATGACTTATTTTTGTTTTTATCTTTGTTGTAATAGACCCGGGTTTTCAGAAAGAACTCTTTGGCATCCTTTCTTTTCACTTGAAGAAATCTTTCTTTCACTGCGTTTGGCAGTTATTTCTACCTAAACTTTATCGCATCCGGTTCATTCTTCCTCGCCTCTCATTCATGACTATGTCCTTACTCTACAAGTTGTCGGTAATGCCCGAGGCGATGGTTTCCGAGATTTCCAGGAGTAACCCGATGAAATAGAACCATCTTTAATGGTGATTAGTATCGACACGCACTAAATATCATGAAAATCCAGCTATGGTGCAAATTACCGAAGGTAGCTGGCTATCTCCATTCTTGATATTAGGGAACGTCCAAACAACTATTTTAGAGCACCATTGAAGTGGAACTATTAATTTGATACCCAAATAATAATTCCGTACGAAATTTCGTGAGTCACATGCGAACGTATCAATTTATAATCCTCCTAAACATTACCTTTAATTTCAACGTGACTTGGCGATGTAACTGGCTAACGCACATTACTTTCCATCGAGGAGACCCAGTTTCTAATTCTGGTGAATTTTGCATGCAGAGCTTCCGTACACTGAAACACCTAAAGATATGATGGATAAAAACTGCAATATCCCATGAAATACAATCCAGTGTTTCTCTTCGGACTCTTAAGACACAGGACTGACATCTAAATTACAGGATGTGCCTCATTTCCGGTGATTTTCATTTTTTTGAATTAGGCGATCGCTTTATCGGAGGCTCGAACCCCTTTGTGTATACTAATGTGGAATAATATACTTTTGGCTGCGGAAATCTTATTCTGTGGTTCAGTGTTAAACTTCAGTACTTTTATTCGTCCTCGCGGCTCGATGTGAAACTTGCGCGGGGCCCGTAAGCCGCGAACTAGGCTTAAGTTACGTTACGTCGATGTTGCAAAGTACTTCTTGCTCTAATTTTGTAATTATTTTACGTTTGTGGCCCAAATTGTTCTGACTTTGCACATAATGATGATTTTACCCGCAGATAATTGAAATGGCTTTTTGATTACTGAATTAGACTTTCAAAACGACAGTAAAATCATCATGACTATAGAGAGTTTTGCGTATTTTATTTGACTTATCTGAGAGGTAGACATGGGGACTGCATCCATTATAATAATGGCGACTGCTTTCCATAGATTGCACGAGGTGGCGTGGAAAATTAAGCTCCCGAGCTCAGCTCGTAATGCTCCCGAGCATGTAATACAGTACGAATCAGCTCTCGCTGACATTGAATACTTTTCCTCGCGAGCTGCTTCACATCGTGGGTCGACAAGGGGTCAGACGGCCACTTGGCTCGCAGAGGCATTTACGCACCAAGTTATGAGACACTCCCGTGATAGCAAGTTATAAAATAAATAAAAAAGGTTACGAGTGCCGTCACGCCATAAATACTGCAGTCACGCATTCACAGATCTCATGGAATTCACTCCAAACGGTAGACCCCAAACGGTATTGCAACGCCATAATAATTTATGATTAGTACAATGATTTTCCGTTTTTGAAATTATTTTGATGGAATTAGGTGAGTTTCACACCTAATACACAAATTTATATCAATGTCCTTACTTGGTAATTCCATGCCAAATCAACTGAAGTTTTATGCATAACCCTTTAGGTATAGTTTTCATTGGATTCGGCTAATGGAAGATATATGGGAGTTATATTAGCCCTGTAAACAATGCGGTGGTTTATGTGAAGGTTTCTAGAATACGTTAATTCCCATTTTTGAAGCTTAGCCGAATAAGGATATTTGAGGATACATAATTCTTTCTGCAAGATACTAGCTTTAGCCCAATTCTGTTTTTTATGAAGTGCCTGCCCAAAGGGCAGGATTTTCAGCATCAAGACAAACATGTTGATTCAGTCGCAGACTTTTTTTGATGGTGTGAGTATTTGCATGCATAAGCGGCATCTTAGCAACGTAAGTAGACGATTATTGCTCACCTATAGATTTTTATTCACCAATTGCGTTTTATTAGTTGGTCCCCTACCCGCATTCTAGGAACTCAATTCTTGCCTTCTCAGGAAAACGATGCCGAGCAAGTATCCCGGTCGGCTTGGAAAAAACATGCTTTAGGGGCTACTCCGGATTTTAACAGACGCCGAAACCGTGCCTTTTATTATCCTGAGATAGATTATTAGAGTGTTTATAGAGAAAATTGTGTGAGAGCTTCGAAGTCCCACCCGCGGTCACCCTTGCTACACTGCCGGGCGTGCCGCTTGCCGCTAACGTGAGATAGACTAACGAGGGAAATGAAATCAATAACCTGGGCGTCATCTTGGCTCTTTGACCTTTTCGCGGCAGCTTTTCTCACCTGCGTGCTCGTGAGCGGCAATTCAGGCCTTTCGAGCCGCAGTGTTGAGCCGTGGCTGGAACGTGATTGCCTGACGAGTGCCAGCGAACAGGGAACACAATTGTCAGCGCTGTACCTACGGTCGGCTTATAATGCTTTCAGGAGGAACGAAGACTGATTCCAATGGAAGAATTTAATGTTTTTTCATTTCTTCTCTGATTTAAGAGTGCACACCAATTTTGGTATTTTTTTGTTTTTGCGATCATAGTCATGCGCCTTTGAGGGCCATTAATAGTGTACAAATGGAGTGTTTGTGCCGATCCTAGTCCTTGGAGTATCGGGAGCGATCCATTGGTTTCCAGCGTTTCAAGCATTATTGTTGGAGTACGATGGTTGAGTCAGGTCGTGCATAGCAGTGAACAAACATGATCGACCGTCAGTCACCTGTATGAGCTGAACGCATGTAATCTCTATTTTTCTTTGATGGTTTTGAATTCGCTCAAAATGATTTCTCAATCTTCAAGTAACTGGGGCTTTCAATGTTTTTAAAAATTGACAGTGGATGAATACTCTTAATATAATTCAAGCCGTTGAATTAACCACTTGGCTTCTATGGTGGTGAACTACCATCTAATGAATAGGATGAGTCAGTGATCTGATGAAGATGTGTAGAGAGTTTTATAGAGAAGAGACTTAATTGGTCAACATGCTATTTAAAAATATCACAAGAAATGAAACATTTCGTATTGCCAAATCGTCGAAATCGCTTGATATATATTTTAGAACTAATATTGTCACTATGAAAAAATACACATGTAATAAGCAATGTATTGGTTTAAAAATAGGGACGAAAATTGTGTTACCTACTTCCAAAAATCATAAACGTTCCTATTCAAAAATAGATGTAGGGGTATATTTGTGGCTTCCCGTGGATTCAGGGTTTTTTTGCCAAAATTAGCAGTTAATAATCCGAAGACTGATTTGCTGCAGTTCTAAATCACACTGTACAATCACCGCTTTATTCCCAGGTTGTCTTTCTTTTGTGGTCCATAGTTTTCCCATAGTATTCCATGCTGAAATATTCCTCGATAATTCCTTTGCAATAAGTTCTGAAGAATCTGTTTGGACTCATAATGTGTCTCCTCTACTTCACAGAGCTGTCATCAAACATCGTTTCTACGTAGCTAATGGTAAAACTTAATATTTGATGATTATATCTATTTTCTATTCACCAGTCTTCGTTAACAACGAGTATCCATTCCTTCATGTCTTCTTTGCTCTGCAAATGCTATTGTCCAGTCTTCACTGCCATTTAAGAGCATCCACAAATTTATGTTTTGATGAAATGTTTCCTTACTTCCAAGTTTGTTTCTCTGGCTGTTAGTAGACTCTCCTTCTGGTAGGAAACCAATATTATGCTCTTCTCTGTGGGGTAGTACCCAATATTTTAACAACATGATCACAAATAATGCCGCGAGCGATTTACAAGTTGCTGCGAATCATGAAATCAGTGTTGACAAGACCACGGGCTCTATTCAGGAAGGCCTCGGATTTTTTGAGTCTCGACCCTGACAGAAATTATACGTCATAACCTCAAAATTTCCAAACATTACTACCACGGGGCGGGGGGTGGGCGAATGCCCCCCGCCCCTTGTACAAACCCATCCGCCTATTGCATCACCAAAATCTGTAAAGTTTAGTAAACTGGTTAATTTAGGAGTCGTCCCCCCCTAAACATTTTCTACCCCCCCCTACACCCAAAACCTGTACTACCATTTACTATTTGAGGAGGAGAAGGCAATTCATTTACTATTTAAAAAGTAATCTAAGGAGGAGAATATTCTCTTATTGGGTGTGGGAATATTAATTACTAATTTAAGTATTATTAAACAATTTGTAGTATCTTTTAAAAATAAAAGCCCATTAAGGGTCATTATTTTATTATTTTCTTCTTCCAAGCATGCTGTAAATTTGTATGGTGCGGAGCTTGTTATAACATCTGATAGCAATCCTAATGTAATGGAAGTTTGAAATATTTTATCCTTTT
Source organism: Pyrrhosoma nymphula (assembly GCA_963573305.1). Classification (NCBI taxonomy): domain Eukaryota; kingdom Metazoa; phylum Arthropoda; class Insecta; order Odonata; family Coenagrionidae; genus Pyrrhosoma; species Pyrrhosoma nymphula. Next base: position 74,377,506 of record OY754332.1, on the reverse strand, counting down.
GCATTGAGTTATTTCTATGAAGGCTGCTTTTTCGAATAACAGTTATTAACACATTGAAATGGGTTTTCATAGTCGTAACATGTACCTATATATCTTTGAAGAGCTTTAATATAAGCGATGTTGGCTTCGCGATGATGTCGCTTTTCAACTCTTCAAGAGCCGATGGTTGTCATAGTTTTCCCCGCGAAATTAACGTTTAGTCTGATTGACCTCAGTTTCCCAAACCATCCTGCCTGCGTCTCTAGGAGGAGGCCATATCCCGGAAAGCCATATGTTTCGAAATCACGCTGTACCGCGGATGTACGATTAATAAGCTCTCACTTTCCAAAAATGTAAATTGTATTTTTTTAAATTTGTTAAAACAATTTAACATTAAATGTTATACAACAATCTAATATAAATAGTATGCCTCAATTGTTATTCCACTTATTGCCTCACTTTTTGTTCCGATGGAGAGAAAAATACTAATTTTTACATAGCAATGCATGGTGCAGAAATGTTTTGGTTTAAAGCTGCCCTCAAAATTTCACATCATAATATGATCATGGGAACCTCTGGTAGAGAGAGAGAGAGTAGGATTTCATAAATTTACACGATCAAGGGTAGAAAGAAACGAATTTAATCAGTTCATTACGTCCTACCCTTGCTTCCTCTCGACCAGTGCTTTCCAAGGTCGTGTTGCGATGTGAAATTGTGAAGGCAGCCTTAAAAATGAAACAATTTCTCCGCCATGCATTGCGGTATAAAAAACAAGTACCCTCCTCTCCGCGGGAACAATGCTTTTCCGGTCAGGTTGGTCAGACATGTAACGAATTGGCCAGCGAATCTAGAGGTAGCGGGTTACCGGTACCGCCTCTGACACGAGTGTCGTTGAATAGCTGGTCGTTTTGTCTCTGTAACTCCTCATGGTGCGACCAGTGCGACCAATCTCAAACTGAAAACACTCCAGAAATACTATGAGGAAAGGAAATAGTAAATTTTGGAAACGAAAACTTGCTTGTAAAATATCCCTGACAATTTAACTAATGTATTTCTCATTTTCTCTTTTAGATGTGCAGCCTTGGATGGGAGGACTGAAACGATTTAGGGTAAGCAATTCCCTGCACTTCATTAGCTAGCTTGATAATGTGTTTAAATTCATTAAATTTAAGGGCGCTTCTCATGACGAACGTGATTCGTGGTGACTGCTCTCTGTGCAGTGGCATACGAAATCTCAGATTCTGCTTCGTACCTGAGAACCTGAGTCTGTACATAAATAGCTCCACGCGTCCGCAACCAGACCGTCAGTGGAACGGAGAATCTTTACATAAGAGATTTTCAGCGTGCGTAATAATATTACTCGCTTTCTCTAAGGGCTGACGCGAAATTGGGAAATTCGGGTATCAGTTTGGCCCTAGGAAGCCCCGAGTGAGGTGTGATGGAGAGTCAATTATGGACCGGAAGAGAGCCGAGTACCCCTTCGACGGTCAAATGCGCCTCGCTCGTTCACGTGTGCTTCATTAGAGGGCACTCTGGTGAAATAGGGTCACGCTAGCGTCAAATGTTAACGTCCCGATGCAATGTCAATCAAATTATGCATAAGAGCTGATATCAAAATAATGATGCAAGTGAATACATTCCATTTCAAGGTTAATAGCGTGAAGGGGATGATAGCAATCAATTATTGATCGAGATGATCCCTTTTGTGCGACGTGAATCCCATTTTTATATTAAAATTGCATAATTTCTAATTTGTATTTTATTGATTTCTGATCTAGAAATTGGAATCGTTTTACCGGTAATAATAACAAAGGAAGCACGATTACCAGAAATGTAGGAAATTACATCCACTATTTTCATCGTAATTTTGCTAATAGGGCTTGGCAATGAATAATATCAAGGAGCTCTTGAATGATCAAACCAGCTGGATATCGTGAAACGCTTAGACTGTAAGACTCTCTCGAAGACTTGTGCGGAGATTTTCCCAATTCAAATCGATCTAACATTAAGTCGTAGGTAATTGTTTGCCATGTGAATCTTATCGAGACGACCGTTTTCCACTCGAAGATGAACTCAAATGCTAATAATTTGTCTACCAATAGCCGGCGTACGAGATGGTGCGTTCAGTTAGTCAGGGAGGCTGGCGGGCCGGTGCGCGCGCCACTGACAAGCGGGTCGCCGCCCCGCCTCGTCCTTTCGCGGCCCGCGCTCCTCGCTTGCATCGGCCAGTGCAGCCCTTGGCTCGAGAGTCACGACTCCTGTCCGGCTTGGATTCCGGCACAGGAGCTGGGGATGGCTCTCTCTCTCTCTTTCTCGTTTGCTCACTCAATGGGTACTTACTTCCGTGGTCGCGGCGGAGGACGTGCGAGGAGGCTGGGGATGACCTGTCTCGACATAAGGTCACTACCTCTGACCCCGTCCTCCGCCCTTTCCGGAGCGCGACCCCCGCTCACGACGCGTGCTCACATTGCCTGCGAGCCTTGCATTTCCCGTTTCCATTGGATCTCGTGTCCCGATGTCCGTGTCTCACCCTTGCATTTCCCGGTGGTGCGCATTCATAAGGTGATACACGTACCTCTACTAGCATTCTGCCGTTCTTATTTGTACAGTTAACCAATGCTACCGTTTTTGAATGAACAGTGCAATTGAGCTTAGAGCAATGCATATAAAGGATTATAGTTTTAAATAGAATCGAAGCAAAGATTCCCAAAAAAATATTCGATCCGAATCTGGAGGAATATTTTGAACCGTAAGTAATCGAATCAATTAATTTCACGCCGTAATAAGATGCGCAATGCCGTTCAGAAAAAAAATTAAAAATCAATGTATATTAAATTTTCATCGAGTTTTACTTGTGTTAACGGGAAAACATCCACGAGGAGAACGTTCCACAGCTGAATGGGCGTATACTCGTTGATGTGGCGATTCGAATAGATGCGAACATTTCTCATCCTGCAGATTCGAAATGGTCGGATCATTTGTAATCAAATTAGTTGATTCGACTTGCGAATCAAATCTTACTAAGCATTATTCGAGTCACTTCAATTCGAGTGATAATCGTGCACTCAGCGCTAGATGGTTGAAATGGTGAATTACTGATGTTGTGTGATTAGGAAAAAAATGGAAAAGTAGTGTTCTTTTCATCACATTTTCTTTGGAATTTTATGGCTATTATTGAATAGTAGTTATTTGTTTCGTGATTTCTTCTGGGTGAGTAATTTTCCTTATTTGTACATTTTTTCTTCGAATTTGAATTTTAATTTGAGCTTATTTTTACTGGATATTGTTAATTTTAAGATATGTTGTCATTATTATTTTTCCTGGAAATGAAATATTTTTAACAACGGCTTCACCTAGTTTCTTTTCACGGATGTGCTGAATAGATTTGATCTGGAGGCTGCTGTCATCTTCAGCACCCTGGTTCCTTTATGCTTAACCTAAAGACGTTTTTAAGCGTCTCCGTATTTTCGGAGATGAACGCTGACAGCCAGTACCTTCCATTATTCTTGTGACTAGTGACTAATGATCTTACTGCGAAATCCATTTTTGTCACCTTAAAGTTTACGTTTAAGTTTGGTTTATACTTTTCTTTACCTCTCTCCTTGCATTTCGCGGAGTTTTCATTTTTTCGTACACGATTGCACGAGATATCATCAATTTGATCGACTATCTTACTGGAAATGTCAAATCTCCTCGACTCGTTCTCGCCGATTAGGCATTTAAATAATGCTGAAATTCAAGTAGTGCCTTCCTTTTCGTTATATTAGTGGATCATTTCTGCGCAAATAAATAATATACTTGAAGCATTGTTGAAATAAACTGAGTACTATTTTTAAGCATATTCTACTCGGCAATTTCTGTGGTCACCTTTCGCACCAAAACCTGTGTTCGTCCTTGTATGTGTTCCTATCCATTTCCAATTCCTTTGTTTGAATGAAAAGATATATTTATAAAATATATATGTTTTTTGAAGTTACTCTTCCGAAGTATTTCTGTGGTTAATTCGCGTAATTAATTTCTTTGTATGGTTAGTGAAAACTGCTCATTTTTACTAACTTTTTGATGATGATCACTTATCTATTTTGGTGTTCATAACGCAAAATTAGTTACAATTTATTAAAGAATTTGCATTCATTGATAATAACTGGTGTGACCACGTCCTGCAAAATTATTGCGGACGAGTTCTTGATAGCTCTTTCAGTTCGTCTACGGACAGTTTTAGGGCTGTCATTATTAATTGCGTGATCCGGTCACTGATTTTAAATCACTGTTTCACTGAATCTCCGATTCTGTTCAGCAACGACTGTCGTTAAATTCGTGCCTCATCACGAATTTAATGAAATTCGTTGCTGGTCAAACCGGCAGACGGAAACAGATGATGTTTTCCCTTACGTCTGTTATCATATTGAAATTATTCAAGGTGTACTGTTTGCTAAATTAGAATATCTGGGACATTGGTAGGTTGATGACACAAAAATCGTTTTCAAAATCGGGAACGGTGTGATAATGGCGTTTCTGTTGCTAGAAAAAGAAATAAAAGTAAGAGATGGATGAATTTTAGAAAGTGTTCCACTGTTAGGAAGTTTTATATCTAATCTCTTCGAATGTTAACTTCGACTGTCACCCTATCATTCTCTCTAAATTATCTCGAAATCTTTGCTGGCATCAAAAAAGTGCATAAAACTGTCACTCAAGGCCAAATTCCTTACATTGTATAAAATGCTGACGAAAAACTTCAGAAAACGATTGGCATGCCAACATACATGAGTTGTTGGGTAAACTTTTTCGTGTATCTCTGTTGATAATTATTTTTAACGTAGTTGTATAAATGTATTAGTCTATCGTCGGCCACTGCTGAGGATGCAGATCCGATTGCTGTGAAGAGCTTTTAACTATCGCTCGAACACTTTCTCGCATACTTCTCATAGGGGCGAAAAAATAATGACTTTGAGCAGTGCCCCCGTCACTAACGCATGCGCAGGCGCGTTCATCATAACAGTTATTATATCTCAAAATATAACCTGTAAAAATAGCCAGTCTGTAGTCCGTATACTGGTTCTGTTCCGTTTTTAGGCGTGATTGTTTGTCTCTCCTCGCGGATGCCGCTCGATATTTCTCTTCAATGGAAACAATGACGTTGAGACAGCAATCCTTGGAGCAGGGTTCAACTCTGCTAAAGATTATTGCGTCAAAAGATCGACGGGAGATGTCGCTCCTCGGAGACAGTTTCAATCGGCAAAGCATTCAAGTCCGCATTCGTCCAAGCATGATGGCTGATTCGTAAACCATTTTCTCCTTGGAAGTCAAACGATTTTTTTTGTTTTCAGTAATTTAATGGCAGCAAACCTCAACGAAGGATATCATCGAACTGGGAGTTATTTTCGTCGCGGTATTGAAACTGGGGCCTTTCCAGTCCCCGATTATGACAATGATGCCATCGTGAAGGAAACGGAGTGAACCCGTAATTTTGGGCGATGTGCATGTCAGCGTTGGTAACATGTTGACCCTCGGAGATAATTGCAGTCACGAAGCGGCACGGCTCGCTGATAATTCGGGACGAAAAAAATAAAGAATTTAAGGTGAGGTTTAGTGTGTGTGAGAACGTGGGAGGGGAAGCGTGTTTCCCCGTGCTCTCCGTCCGCCAATCATGGCGACGGCTGCAAGTGAGCGAGTCCCCCCCTGCATCTCGTGTCCACGCTTCCTTGCGTGTTGCATTCAGTCACGGGAGAGGCGGTCATTTGCCTCAGAGCGGGACGGGAGGGGGGGGGTGGAGGTTGGGAGGGGGGGGGGGGTTCCGCGAGAGAGCGCTCTCCAGAGCCCCCCTCCCGTTCCCCCACCCCCCTCAAGCGCGCCGCCGCCGTCCCGTGGCGGGCAATGCCTGCTCTCCTCCGGAGGCGCGACGGTCACGTCGGGGCGGGCCGAGCGGCGAGTCGCACCGGAGCACGTACATACCTGCGACTCGGGATCCTGGCCATTGTTGTGGGCATTCCAATCTGCTTCTTCGTTGCGTGCGAAGCTCCTTTCCCCTGCTCTTCGGTGCGTCACTCGGCTGGTGGCATTATCGTCCCGGAATCATATGAATCTCCGAGTCTGATAACGAGGTGGTATCTTCGTCTGCGTTCGAACCCACCCCCCCTCCTCCCTCCCACCTCCCCATCTTCTGCCGCAGGTTACCCAGCCGTGAACAGCATGAAACGGATGTGGCGACCGAAAATGTCTCAAAAGAGAATGGATGCGGAAGTCGCTATAAGTCATAAGTGTTCGTGACAGCTCTTCATTCCTGGAAATTCATTGTGTACATTCAAGGAAGGACTTGTTGAGCGTAGTGAAGAGATAAGGGAGAATTATTGCGAAGTGTCAATGCAGTGAGGAAGGTGGTTGGTAGTATGAGAAGTATGTAAAATAGTAATGTCTTTCTAGGGCATTACAAATACTGGTGTATGAAAGTGAACCTCTTCATGCGGCACAAAACGAAGTGGATAGGTATTGCTGGAAACGATTTTATGGCGCCAGGGAGTGTAGGAAATGAATTTTCTCTAAGAGACGTGAATTGGTTGCTCCGTTGATGGACGAGTGCGTAAAAGTTGTGCTTCCTTGGTTTAAAGCCTAGAGTATTAGGTGGAACAGCATTTTCCAGAAATAAAATATGCTTCGAACCGTCCACTTTATTTTATGAGACGACACGTTCCGATGTATAACATCGTCGTCATCACAGTGTACCAGATGATGACGATGTAATTCGTCGAAACGTTTCGTATTGCGCGATTTAAGTGCGAAGTACTGCACGAATCATGTACTCATTCATATTCCTTGGTTTGTTCAAGTTTATAGAATAGATCCTACCCTGATAAAAATTGACGCACGAGTTGAACGGTGTGAGAAGAAGGGAAGGAAGAGAGAAGTGAGTGGTGAATTTGGTGGAAAAGGCTTCAAGGAAGAGAGTGCTTGGAGAGATTGGACCAATAGGTTGATGTGGCAGAAAGCGATTGAGGCTCTCAGGGATGGGGCAGAGTAGAAGAAATCAGTGACTCAAATCCACTCTCGTTGAAACCTGGCTCCCTAAAAGTCAGTGGCCCTAGAGCAACGACTCTTTCTCGACTTTCCTTGGACGTCGTGCAACACTATTTTCCTTGGCAAATTAATCTCATGCCATACTTTTGGTGTGGTAACTTTTGCACTCCCACGGTAGCGAGTCGTTTTCTTTGAACATGTAAAAAAGTTATAGAAATTATTACCTATTACTATTGGGGAAAAAACCTTTGAGACAACTGAAAATTCGAAAAAGCTGTTAAGTGGGCAAGTATCGGAAGAAAAAAAGTGCATTTTTGTTATGATGCATGACGCAGTGCACTGTGTCAATTTTCAACACCTGGGTAAATCACGGAGCGTTGCCTTCTCGTAACGGTTGAGTAATTGGTCATTACGCTATCGTTGAAAACGTCATTCTATTGTACGACAATGAGCGATGTAGAACGTCTGCAAGGAAACCAGCTTGATGGTGGAATTTAAATTTTACTCATGCAAATATTGTCTATTCCTATTTCATGCATAGATTCTGTTTCATTTAATTCAGACTCGAGGTTGTCTCGACGTGCAGGTTTGCAGGCATCGATTAAGCCATGGAAAGATATGCTAGCCGCACAGAGCTGTATCGCAAGCTGTCGAGAGTTGCGCGGCGGTCACTAATGATGGCAAGGTGACGTACTGGAAAAAGATATCAGAGCACCTATTTGCTCTGATCACCGAGTGCTAATTGTATTGTTTTGAGTTTTGCGTAGAACAAATGCCTCACGTCATTGCCAAAACCTCTTCGTCATCATCGATATTCTCCCCGTTTCCGCATCGCCACATGCTCATTTAAATCCAACTCCCGAATGTACCACTTTCCGTTTTTGTAGTTTGGGCGCCCGAGCACGGCGTAACAAGTGAAGGGGAGGCCTGCGTGCGTGTGAGAATGCCAGCCATGCAGGCGTCAGGTGGGTTTCCTTTCCAAAGAGGAAGTGAGCCAGTGCTGCCATCTGTGAGTCGCGTGGATGTTTCCTAAGGAGAAGTTAAGGCGAACGCACACTGACAGTAGAGGCGCTTCTGAGCCTCTCCCATTGAAAATGGCTGGAGGACTTTTAATGCACTGGGCCAGCATTATAATGAGTCTTCTGATTAAAATATTAAGAAATGCAATTGCATAGTTCTTCTTTCCTCAGCGTCATTCCCTTTTAATCGCAATGCTCGAATTTGAATTTGATTTTAAGAAATCTGCTCAGGAAAATTTCTTTAAAATGACCTGACAAAGCCTTTTCCTAAAAGTTACAATTCCAATATTAAATAGCAAGAGTTTACCTAGATGTTTTAGGAAAACAATATCAATATACCGCTTAAGTTTGTTTATTTATTTTTCATTGTTGATTTAGAATGCCTGACGAAGCCGGCAGAATAGCACGGCGAAACTGTTGCTAAAAAAGTTTAGTTTAATCGCAGATATCCATAAGAAACTTATCAAAATTAAAATGAACTGCGAAAATCTACGAAAAAATATAAAAGAAAATTAAGATAATGAATAGTGCCAATGGAATTCAATTAACTCAGAAGATCCTCAACAATTTAGGTTAATGTGTGCAAACCGACGTGTTAATAATGTCTGTAATGATAGGAGAATGGATTTATGCCATTCTGGTATGACGGTATTACCCGTCCTAGAATAGTAGTGAAATTTGTTGGACCGCTGGATAAATTATGAAGACAGTCCCAATATACAACAAGTGTTTCCGTTTTTGCTCTCGAGCTGGTGTTCACCAAAAATATTATTGTTACCAAAGAATGCGCAATTTTTACCCTTCCAATGCCGTGTAGTCGCGAATGTTCTATGCTAAACGAAAGAGTTAGACCGGCCATCAAATCAGTGTAGTGTGAAATGTACATACGGGTGGTAATCCTTCATATTAAATAAGTATCAGGGGTAGGATTAATTCCTCCCGAGAGAAGAAAAAACCGAGCGGAAACACGGTGGGGTGGTTGGCTGCGTCCGAGGAGGGGGACGGGAAAGTGGGGAGGGGTGAGAGGCGGATTATTGGTCTCGCGGTGGGCTGTGACGCCGGGGGCCGCTTCTCCTCTTCGTCGTCCTCGGTTCACGGCCGCCGCTATCTTTCCGACTGTTAAGCAGCAGCCCTGGTGCGCTCTGAAAATGTTCGCAGGAAGTCGCGGCGCTATCTTGATGGCGACGAACGTAGCTCTTTCTTCGGGGAAAATCTGGTTGACTAATTTCTAGTCCTTCATAAAACTAATCTCACGCGTCCGCAATAAAGGCGTCGAGCGAGGAGAGCGCGGAGAATGGGAGTTGATGCCGGTTCTCCTTCGTGTCCGTATTTTGCAAGTGCACCGGGGACGACGCACGGGTGTGCTGGAATCGAAAAAAGTTGGCGAAGAGTAATTTTTTTCACTTTTGATTTAAAATGTGGCAATGGAATATTACAATTGTGCAATATCCGTAATGCAGAAAAAAATTGTCATCTACATTTTTTTCGTGCATGTGAAACACGAAGGTATTTGAAGTTGAGAAAAGTGGTCAAAAATTCAACGGCCCTTGAACTCGTGCGTTACGCTTTGTACGTTACAACTCCTGAAGCGCTCTATAGATGCATATGAAAATTTCAAACATATCAGATAGAAGTATTTATTTTGAGGAAGTAATTTTATGATGTATATGCTTTTCTAAATTATTTGTACCACTTTTCATTTAACAATAACAATCTTTTTCGTCTAATTTTCCAATAAAGTAGGTAAACAAAAACTTAATATTACCTGGGTACATTGACGGAGATATTTATAGCAAAATAAAGTGCCAAAATTAAACTTCAATCTGATCAAGTAAAATCTCGCCCCAACTTTGACCCCCCCCCCCTTCACTACGCATGGGATATGTACGCAGAGGAGGGGTAACGTCCAGCGCGGAGTAGAGCCGCGAAAATTTCAGATTTTTATGTAGCTAACGTGAACTCGATGTACGTTTAACAACAATGTGGTTTTTATGTGAGTAGTTAAGGTAAAGTCTATTTAAAAATGCGCATTCAATATTTTCCCAGTAAAAACCTTCGATCCCTTATGCCCCGGGTACGTTTCTTGGGTTGAATGATGGTGAACATGGCTCTCTCTCTCCAACTCGCCGCACATAGTTTCCAGTTGACCCTAGTAGAGATGATGTTGACCTCTGGAATCGCTAAAAAAAACAATTGAAGCAACCTACGTCCCTGCAGCACTACCGCGGTTATAAATACACAATATCAAGGCAATCTCACGAAACAAATATCTATTCATCAGTAAAATAACATTTTTTTATTTTCCACGTACAGGCATAGTTTACTTTTAAAGGCTGGGAGCCTAGTAATTGTTTCTCTTAGGTAAAGAATAAAAGAATTTCACTCCAACATAGATTGTTCTTTATTTTGGAAAAGGGTTGAATTATGAAGGGTAATCTATTTATCTTTGGAGTGCCTAGTATTGTAACCGTGCATATAGCATTAGTTCCAATGTAAAAAAAATTGAACAAGTGGAAGAAAGTACGCTAATAGAAGTAGACGATATATATATTGCTTCATTAAAACTAACCATCGTAAATAAATTATTCTGGGTTTGCATTTACGATCACTTCCTAACATATTTACAAAATATTGTAGCATTAAGACGCGGGTAATATGTGCAGAATGTCTAGGCTGTCAATTTCATCAATGCTTCCTCTTCTGAATGAATTCGCTGGTTTAGAAGAACTTCAAATTTCTCTTCAGTGTAATACTACCGTCTTTCTTATCGATTCACAATTTCACGCCTCGTATTACAACCTACTGCCGTTCGCACGCATTTTAAATGCCAGTAACCAGTGCACGCAAAAATAAATCTATCGTGGTAAAGAGTTTACTAGGGTTAGCGCCAACTTGCGTGCGAACGTCGAAATCTTTACCAGCGTCCTAGTTACCAGGGTAGAAAGCTAGTCATGTAAACGGGGCGTTATCGGGATGGATTAATAAAGCAAGGTTCGACGCCCTCGTTTGCAACTGTGAAGCGGAAAATGTTCTTTCATATTTTTCCGGAAACCAAGATTTTCAACAATTCACGGATACATATTTCGGTTTTCACGCACTCTTGAACCTCCATTCCAGCGGCCCCTTCAACCTTCGAAAAAGGGAGAAAGTCCCAGGGTGAACGTGGTCGAAAACAAACCGTCCGCAATACTCCTTATGGTGGCCGTTTACTCCATATACTCTGTCCAAGTAATGTCTCCACAGCATGAATTGGTTTATCATCTTGAGCATTAGAGTGCAGGTAAAGATGATATTTGGTCCTTTCTTGTCATCGTAAAAAATAACGTAATTTTTTTCTACGTCGTCGCATTTGACTCAATGCGCTTCAAATATTGGCTTAACTTGGACACGTTGGCATACTAGTTCCTCATTATAACGCAAAGCATGTTTATGAAAATGCGCGATTACCATTGGTTTAAAAATTTAAAATTCTTATTTTACTAAACGGAATAGTGAGCTTTCTCGCCAAGATCTGGATAATACCACGACAGTTTCGGAGTTTACCTCAAATGGAAATGGGATTTCAATGAGAGCTTTAGCCACTCTTAGTATTAAGACTGGTAAATATACAATCCTGGGATATAAGACCATTTTCCTACCTCCTTGAACCCCTTGGTCTGCTGGATCATGTGATAGGATGGTGAACAAGAAGCAACAAGGCCTAAGTTTTATATTGCCAACAAAATCTACATTCTTTTTAAAAATAAAAATATTTTTCAAAATTTGAATCCTGGTAATCCTGGTGAAATTCACAACCATCCTGATCAGGCTTTGTCGACGGATACGACTTCTGTTGATGCGCGAGAAATATCAATTAAGTCACGATAAGAGTTACATTAATTGGAAGGATGAGAGTTGCAAAAATGCACAGATGCATGAGCTTCAGCTTTCTGATAGGCATAACTAAACCTCGCAAAGGCGAATCAATATTATGTTAGAGTCTTTAACCGAATGTTGGAAATTGTCATAACTACTCTTCAATATTATCAATATTGATGGATAAGAAATTTGATATTTTAGTAGAATAGGTATATTTCCCCCTCTAGCTCAGTTTTTTATCCAAGAATTTCTCTGATGATTGCTCTGCTTTTTATAAATAATAAATATAACATCTGATTTCCCATTGGTCATTGAAATATTCATAATGGAGGTTGTAAATTATAAAATTCACTGTGGTACTAATGAATTTAAAACTGTTCTATTTATTTATTTATTTCATCGGAGTGAATTAAAATATCAATTCTGCATTTATGAAGTGAGTCAATTTCTGGATTTTAATTTTCTATGATTGTGAGCTCATTCATGTCGGGAAGTTCTTCGGCTTCTCAATGGCGTCGGAGTCACATGACAGTTTTCCCATTCGACTGTGACCCGAGTCGAATGGCACTCGCCAAGCGAGTCCTTGGGGCCGCCCCGGGGTCGCTGACTCACTGCGCCGCGCCGCTACGACGGCTCGTTTGTTGCACAACTCGTGTGAAGACTCCGGCTTGTGGGAGGCGTTTTTGCACGCGACTGCCAGTCTTTCCCCCAAAACCAAAGGCTATTCTCTACTTTCCCAGGAAGGTTTAACGTGCATCTATGGGTAATTATCATTTTAAAATCCTATAGGCCTTGCAGTTGACGTTACTTCACGATCGCTTGTCATTGCTTAAGCGTAATCGTAAATTATCGTACATAGTATCGTAATTATTATTTAAAAAAAATATTTAAGGAATGCAGAAATAGTGGAAAGAAACCCGGAATCGGCTGAATGATTTTCTCTCATCGGAAGGCGCGATGGGGATCACTGGTGTAGGTACTTGTACTCTAGCCTCCACATGAAATGTAACCCTCTCTGTGGTTTTTGCGCTGTACCCAGATGAGAGGAGAGGGTCTCGATGGAGATAAATTTGACTTATGAATAGATACTTCTTTTTCATGGTTTTTTGATGTTTCACAAAAGCTAGGACTGAAGCTCATATATTTTAGCTTCGTAGAAAATGCATTAACCCGATAACAACTGGATTTTCTGGTTGTCCAAAAAGGCTTTTTATAATTTTAAATGCGATCATAGAAAATGTACTATATAGTTGGTTTTTACGATCATAACATAACCCTTGGTATTTACTAGGTTTCCTAATCGGAATTGTTGTCGAAATTGCGTAGGTATGTATGTGGTGCAGACGGACGGTAATATTGCAATAATGCTGTTTTGTATCAATATGTTTGTGAGCATAATACATAAGGGAAAGCTCCAAGCGTTAACTAAAGAACAGAAAATTATTGAAGGACTAATAAATTGCATTTTCTCATTGTCTCAGGTAAGAGTCGCATGAAAAATATTCCATAGGCATTCAGCATTTCATTCTAATAAATCCATTTCCGACATGCTGTGTTTTGGGGAATTTTATCTCCTGGTTACATTTCAGTATTAGTGCCTTTCCTTATCACCTATATTTAATTCAGTTATGATTGCGGAATTAACGAACTAATTAAATATAAAATCTAGAGTATCTTGAATCTTGAGACTGAAGTCGGAAGGGCTAATATTTCCGTGGGCATCGTGCCGAGTGCTGGAGATGTCTGACGACGAAGCGATCACGCACACGCGATCCGACTCCACGAATTTGGAAGGCCGCCGTGCTCTCGAAACTCGGAGCTTTCCGCACCGGAGAACTCTCGGGTTGTCTGCGGATTTGTGGTTGAGTGCCGCGGGAAACGCCGATGAACTCGCCTTCTTCCGACCGACCATTGTGGAGAGCCGTGAGTGAGGTGATGCCGCTGCGGTTCTGATTGGCTCGCCTCGCCTCCCACACCAACCTCCCCCATTTCCATCCTACCCCGACCCGCCCCCCTTACCCCTCGCCATCTCTCGGTGGAGTTCCCCTGACCACGAGGAGCTAAAAACATGTGACTCGATTCTAACTCATATCCTGGAGTCAATTGGCATTATGACAACCTTATTCATAAAATGCACCATTGATGAGAGTTTATAGTCCTTAGTCTTAAAAATTTGTGCCTAGTATTAGTGTGGAAATCATTGATTATGAATATTTCATGAAACGAACCCAACAAAATTCAGAGTAACGTAGTCTTTTTTTTTAATTTCGCTGTACACATTTCAAAATGTGTGATAACGCGTTTCTATCAGTTTTAGATAAGTTTTTGTTTCTCCGTATAGATGGAATAAATCCCTCAAACACATCTTTAACTCGGTGTCTAGTACCGCCATAATCTGCTACCTTCTAGCAACTTTCCTCGCCTGGCAATGAGGACGTGGAGTCCGTGAACTGATATTAATTTTCATGCTTTGTACATTATTTTAAATCATTTTTATCCTTGTTTCTTTTTATCCTAGTTCTTTCTTACGTATTTTTACAAGTTCAACTTTAGAGATGAGAAAGGCAATCGATGCGCCGCCATCGCCCCTTTACCGTCCCACAGTGGGACCGATTGGAAAAAAGCTGGCCAAAATGAATTACTCTGTCGTTATCGGGTTTAACTGCGTTTTTTTGGACGTTCTTACAGTAATTTGAGCTGCATAACTTGATTTCATTATTACATTGTTGGTATCTATTATGTATTTAAAAAAAGGAAATATTATAACTTAAAACCCGCAAAAAAGCATGACTCGTTCGACGGTTCAGAATCCCTATTGAGCATTTCTTTGAACATAAAGTAAGAATTATTAGTATAGCAACTAGAGTAGAATTAGATTTTCCGTTAAATAGGATACAATTAAAGATTTAATGTTTTAGATTTAATGTCAAATAATTCATTTTTGTTTCTTAAATTAATGCAAGGAATGGGTAGAATTGAAAACATCTACTTGTTAATGACCATTAAATCATATTACGAGATCTTGTTACGCCAAATATTTCCATCTTTACGTTTTCCAAAATATATTTCGAAAATTGTATATTTGTATTTTATAATCAATATTTATAATTTCAAAGTTAGTTTAAATTTTTTTATACGCTTATATAGATACCTACATAACATTCGCTGTAATCTCTGAACATCAAAGGTATCATAAACTAACAAAAAAATTTAACTCGTGGTTAATAAAGTATAGTTAGCTATTATTTAACATTTATTGAGAAAAACTTTGTTCATATGAAATTAAGATTAAATTACACATACGAGCACATTACGAGCACTCACAATACGTAATCAATTGTTATTTTCACTCCATTAATTCCTCCTTCGACGACACGTCATCAATCTCCGAGTCGTCCTTTTCTTCATCCTCATAGACTAGTAACCTCTGGGTCAAAATATTCTTTCGATTTTCTTCTTTTGAATGAAATGGTGGACACCAAGTGATCGTAAGTAAGGAGCACCCTCTGAAATAAATCTCCATTTGTTGCCTCCCTCGACAGTGGTTTAAGCCGCGTCCAAACTCGCCTGTTAGGTACCTAAATCCGGAAATTTAGGGAGGACGCCATCTTTAAGTGTGTTCAAACTCGTTAGGCATCATAAGGAAGCGGATTTGGGCAGCCAAATCGCTCGCCAGATTTAGGGTACAACAAGTCCTTCCTAAATCTGCCACCATTTTGAAATTCCCATCATTCCGAGTGGTAAAAGCGTGAAAACTAGTGGAATGAGTGGAATTGCAGTAAATATGGCAGGGAGGTAATTTGATTTGAATGGAAAGGCGTGAGTTTTTATGAATATATATAATTAATGATAAATGTTTGATTTATTTGTGTTATGAATTTCATCTTCGGAAGCAACGAGTAGACTGAGACCTTCGTATCAAGAAGTGAGACAAAATATACAAGTATCATAACGGGGAAGTATTTGGAGTGTGTACAAATCAGATTTTTTATATTGTCTTACGCATGGTAGATATTTTTTAATTAAAATTTTGTTTTCGGGAGTAACGAATCAATCAACCGAACAGTTAATTAAAGCTAGAAAGGAGAGGGCGGATCTAAACTTAAAATATAAACTAACAAAAAACTACCTTACGCGCCTAAATAAAGTCTACAATGTTGCAAGTTTTTAACGAAACTAAAAGGAATAATATAAAATGCGAATTGAAGCTATTACCTACACGATCAAAAATGCAATTAACTGTTCAGTCTAACACGAATCGTTATCCGCCATAGCGGCGAAAGTTAATACAAGCACAATGAACAATAACTAAAAATACGTGCTTTATACTGACAAAAGACAAGGATAAATACACAATCACAAATTTAATGAACTGCTCAGTCCAACACGAATCGTTATCTACCATGAGGAAACATTGATACAAACCACGAACTTAGCAAGATACAAACACATTGATCAAAAGCTCTAAGTACGTGCTATAATGTACTCTGTAAGAATCTAACTATATAAATCTCAATGTTACGAATTAACCACGTTATATTTCGAAACTACGAAAATAATGAGGACATGTATTATAATCGCAATCCAATTTCAAAAAACACAAGTCATGAGGGTCATTTGTTCAAAACATTATCGTATTTCGTATTTCCCTTGTCCTTCGTTTGCTTGAAGCCCAGCAGATGGCGACACTTGTGAAGGACGTCCAAACTCAAGCTCCCTTTCTGTAAGCTGCCCAAAATTTAGGTAGCCAAATCCATGCTCCCTAATGCCTAACGAGTTTGAACACGGCTTTAGCGTGTTTCCACTTGAAACAGCTATCAGAATGTGTGAAAGCCTTGAAATTGATTGCTCATTTATCCATTAAAAAAATTAAAAACAAATGGTCACTTCAGTCCCAACTTGACGGCAAAGAGATGTTTTGTGATTTTAAATATGAAAGACAATGAATAACAAGTTGTTACATTCATTAATATAATGACAGATTGCTCTTACTTGTGATTGCTGCCGACTTAGGGTTCCCAAAGGAGCGTCTAGCCGTATTGCCATCATTTGTGGTCCCATATCCCTATTTCGGCATGTCGACCATCAGACCCATCCCCTTCTTGAATAGCTTCTGAATATTTGCTTTCCTGATTTGCATTACACATGTGTTGCACAACTTGGATCGCTTTCAGTATATAATTCTCTTGACACACTCGCAAAGATGACTGATGAATACAACACGCGAACGCAACCAGAAAATCCCCTAACGAAGTGTTCCGTTAGTGTGTGCAAGCGGCAACAAGGGTGGCCAAAAGGAGGCAAGAGAAATGTAAAAGAGACACGTCCCCCCCTGGAGCCTAGTCACACATGAATATTCTACTGCTGAATTTTTCCAGAGGACTTGAAATCGCTTTAAGCGCTCATGCGCATCACAAACAGTGGCATCAAGATATCCTTGATGTAATTCCCATCTTTGTGATATAAACATTGATGCGGAGATGCCATTTCAGTGACCAAGTTCGAATGACTTCTTTTCCTCTCATCTTAAACGAAAAATTCCAAGTGGAGCGGTGATCATGAAAAAATTACTAAGATACAAGTAAACTCATATTGATTCAAATTTATTACTTCATTATTTATGAAGATGGAAGGTATTTAACGGACACAGAAACAATTATTGGCCAATTATACCTTCTGTAACTTAAAATTGATATTTCTTAAGGTTAAAATTTCCCTAGCTTTACGTTTAAAATTCGCTAAACGCATTATGCACGTCTCAGTGAAGGTAATTGGCATTCGAAATTTATGAAGCAATGTTCACATTTTGTGATGCATTCATTTTTAATAGTCATTTAATAAATAAATATTTAAGCCCTCGGTACCATTGAAGTATACGTTTTTTTTCCGGATGTACCTTCTGAAATAATTTCACCAATGTTGTAAAAAAGCATGTACTTGTTGGAACAGAGCGTTTCCTCCAAGTGAGCTGTATTTTCCTCCTTCCCGAACAGAAGCCAATATGAGCTCTAACCTGATAAATAATACGGTCGGGAGGAAAATTCACGGGTACCCGGAAATGCTCCGGCTCCGCGAAATATGGAATAGCCTCTACGTGTCGCAAATATGATTATTATATAGGATATAGCATAAATAAGTTGTCTTTCTTAATTCTTCATCGTAAATTTAGTGTAATTCAGCATATTTGTCGTAGTAGAAATGAATGCAAATCTTTCTCTATTAACCCCGAAAATGCTTTTCCTTATTTCCTGAATTTATATCCATAGCACAGTGGAACAGATAGCGTCGGTAGACATCCTACATGTGTTAAATATAGAAAAACGTTTTCAAAAACTTTCGAAAATTCGAATGTCTGTGGCTCAAAGCCTGAATTTAAGTATTGGTGATGTAAAATAAAACACCTAAGGAATCCTTAAGTGTAAGTATATCTTCATTTAATAAATTTATAAATATAATTCTATCGGTGCCTATAATCCAATTAAGGGTCTTCTATTCGCATTACTCGTAGAGCGAGACAGTTATTTGTCCTCATTTCTACGGAAGTAATTTAGTCGTTTCCATTCAACGAACAATCACTGAAAAACTAATGGATATTTGCTCTATTCTTGGGCAAATGCAGCTGTTTTGTAAAGTTCATTGAGAACGACAAAATTGTGTCATATTCTATAAATGTCTAAAAAATATTGATTGTGTCTCAAAATTCGAAGATAAAAAACGGGAATTTTATCTTAGTTAATGCTAAGATTACGAAAGTTTTTCGTTTGTACGCGGTTCGATGGCTGGCGAGCAATCATTGCAGTATCCAAGCTGCGCTCGCGTCAAGGTGAATGGCTCCGAGGAGGTGGTGGTGGGTCCAATTCGACAAAAGAGAACTCTCTATTTCTCGTCCAATGGGGCCCTCGGCGTCTCTCTCTCTCTCGCCGCGCTGTCTCTACCAGTGTCATCTGGGGGTCGCGTTAGAGGGGATTCAAACTTTTAGCTTTTTTTTACAATTTATGCACGTAATATTTATTTAATTTAAAATCTGCCATTGCAGAATAAAATAGTACCAGTACCAGCATAGTAGTAATAGCCAGTACCCACAGTCGACCCCCAATTATGGGACATTTTCGACGGCGCCCAAGGGGAGCGGTCGTGATGAGTACATTCTATGATGAATTCTTCTGGTTGACTGGAGTTCCATTAGCGACGTCGAGCGGAGAGATACCCGCCGATCGTCAGCTGCTGGGTTAGGGGACATTTAATTGTGAAAGTTATTGAGAATCAATACAAAATACACACCGTTAAATTTCTGGCGATATCTTATTTTTACAAAATTCCTCAATTTTTAAATAAAGCCCCTCTGGAATGCATTACCCGTACCATTTGCAAATACCCGTACCATATCCCTTGCAAAATGACTGTTATTTTTGGCTAATAACTCTAAATCGTAGTGGTAAGTGGATGATATTTTTTTATCTTTGGAAAGATGAGATATTCTCCTGTATGATGAGGCCTAATTCAGTTGAATATCATGTGTAGTGATATCTCGCTCAAACTACCTTATATACATAGGTTTCACAAAAAAGCTGAGTTCTATCTTCATTTCACTCGTCGGTTCGAGACCATCTCTTAATTGTAACTAGCTCGCTTGGTTGCACGTGGCGGAGCGCCATCGGGCGTCCCGTGCGCGCCCCCGCACCCGCACGAGCCGTTTCTCTGCCGCATCACGGGTTGTCTTTTCCTCTTCGGCCCGTACGCGGCGTGGCCATCTTGCGTGCCCAATTGCCGCCCTCTAGGGATCGTGGCCCTCGGCTCGCTGCCATGGGGCCCGGACACCACCGTGGGACCGGCCCCCACCGTGGTGGGCCCCGGCTCCTCTCTAGGGGCGGCGGGTGAGGGGGAGCGTGGAGGCGGAGGGGCCTCTCTCTCACACACATCCTTGGGCCAACGGCCGTCACGGACCGACGCCCTCCGCCGCGCACCCTAATCGCCGCCCGCCCCCTCCCACCACGCCGGAAGCGGCCGCCTCCTCCTCGGCACTCCTCCGCCCCCGCTTCACCATGCCCCCTCCCCACACCATTCCCTCGCCGCCACCCCGCGCCACCCGCCCCCGCCTCCACGCCCTGCAGCGTTCCCACCACCTTCCTCCGCCGGCATTTGCATCGCCGCGGGAGCTTCTTCGGGGGCTGACGATTTGCGGCCCCCGGACGGCCTCTTTGAGGTTCGTCTTGAAACCAATTTTCACCGGGAGCTTCGTCGGATTTATGTGTAGCATCGGCGAATTCCTAACGAGTATTAATTCTGTAGGTTTTGGGAGACTTCCCAGGATGGAAGAATTCCACTTAAGTAAGAATTTATCCGGTTTTTCAATGAAAAGTTGCGTACTTCAAAAATCAAACATATTTTGAACGGTATCACATTCGATGCAATCCCTACCCCCTGTTGTTTAGAATCGATTCCCTTGAGTATGATGAGCAATAGCTATGTGAAATTCTTGGAAGAGGAATCTCTTCGGTAGGTTTTGGGAAATCGTTGGATTGTAATAATACAACTTCCCCCTAGTTTCATGTACAAAACGAATTAAAATGACATCTTATCGGAATTATTTGAAATAGATCTCATCGTTCTATTCACGCCAAACTGTTAGCCCCTCTCAGAACTCCTTAAGATTTGGTACGATAATTCGCTTCAGAGACAAATTTTTAAAAATTGAGCTAAGTTCTGTCCCAGAGATCTCGTCAGAAATGCAACTTATTGTGCATCATTTGTTTTCTCAACAATAAAAAAACTGTTAATCTACAATCATTTTTATGAAATCGCAAAAACCCTTCTTTCGTGAAGGCGTTTTCAGCAAACGGTATGATACAAACGTGATAAGTTAATGGTTTAAATATAGATATATTTTGGTAATTACTGAGAAGTTTCAGTCGCAGAAAACAAAGTTTTGGCGTCTACGTACATTACTCCTCGCGTCTTACAACTGCTAAAATATTAAAATAAAATGTGAATGTTGTCTCTCCGATGTGACTGGAATAAAATCCCAGTGAAATTACCTTAACATATCCCGTGGATGCCATTTCGTGAACTAACCTCCCGCCAGGATCGCTCCGAGAGTGACTCTCGTCGGAAGTTTGCACTTCCTCTCTTTTGTCCGCGAATGTCAGAGAGGATGTGATCGTGTTGCCGTGAGGGAGTGTCACCGATCCATTTGAATGGCCATTCTCGGTGACCGTTTATCATCATCATCAAACGTACATCACCGATAATGGTTTAAGGTGGCTGGAGCGATTTTTGTATGTATACAGATTTGCGTGAAACTTTGCATACGTGTCCTTATTAGTAATATCTATCGATAAAAGTGAAAAAAACTGCATGCTACCGATTTGGTTTCCTGGCAATTCAATGATATTTTAACTAGTACTCTTATGGCACACGGCATATATTTTGAAATAATTCGATTGCTTATGTACAGATTTTCTCCTAAATGCGAAATAATACTTTTCATATTATTATGATAGCTGCTAACAAATATCAAGGTATCATGCCGAGTAAGAAAAGCGTGTTTAGATATGATTTTCTCGTAAATTTCGAATTTCGCGCCGCAAATCCAAGTCAAAACAATGCTTTAATTAAGGCGAAAATTTGAAATACAACTCTTGCATCATATACATTACTGCATGGTTGGCGATTTCCAACGTATAAACTGGTGTACTTAAGTGAAAAGTGGTCCAAGAATATTTTTTTCGACTTGCTTGAAAAGTTATTAGAATGTGCCTTCAACGACTCACGATTACCGCTCCAACCACCTTAATCGTTTACCTTCGCAATCCATATTGTCCGCAGCAACTCCTCCATACCTTCCCGTCCTACTCATCATCACCTATAACCCTCTTTAAAACCCCCATTGCCTCTTAATGAGCACTTAGAGCATTGTCTTTGAATTACTTCAAAATATATTCTTCATTTTTCTGCCATATAATTCTGTTGTTTTTCCTCCACTCCGCCAAGAATTTTATTTCTGCGCTTGACATCCCCTCCCAACTTATTCTATCCCTATTCGTTTCTGAGCATTCTGGAATAGTCTCATCCCCTATCCATAAATAAAAATTTAATCGGACCATTAGCGCTTAACTGGGAACGTTTTGGGCCAAGCGAGAGTGTGGCAGACCTGTGTGGAAATAATCTTATGGGTGAACGGTCTCCACTTACTACCTTTTTTTTGGTTAAAAGCTTCCACTGATTTCGAATCGCAATAAGATTCAATTCCTCACCGGTATAATGGTGTGGCTTTGCTAGGCGGGTGGGATGAAATAATTATTCTCGCACAAACGAGGTACCTAATCACCCAGTTAAATTAGTTGTTTTACTTTCCGTTCCATTATTTTTCATATAACTTATCCACTCGTAAAACACGTACATAAAAATTAAAAATTATACTAGCCTTGAAACATCTGAAAAACGTTAAATGTTACTTTTAATGCACCCTTAAGTCAATTTCTTGCGTTACTCAGTGAAAGCGATTCGTGATTATGTGAAAACTTTATGTTTTTTAAATGACTTTATCTTAAAAAATAATTTATTGAGGATAAACATAAAAAAGATCAATTCTACCACTACTACGAGGGCGCCAGCCGCTAAACGAACGATGCGTTCGCTTTGTCTGCGTGTGCATGAAAGTTATCATTTCCTGTAGTGATCTCAAAGCGAAAAATTCTCCTTCAGGATAAAATTATGCCATTGTAGGCAGAGTGGGCGTCGGGAGCATTTCGAAGGCAAGGGAGGCACTCTGCGACGGTTGGCAAATTGCTTGGGCGAGGGGGAGGCTAGTGGTTGGGGGATCGGGGTTATAAATTGCTGCATGTCCCACCGGTTTCTCCGGTTACATCTTCATTAAGGAAATTACTATTGGTATTTTTATATTTATTGTATGAAGCCTTGGCTTTTGAAACTGGCACGACTGTTATTTAATGCTCATTCTGTAACTTACCTCTTGCCCTCATATTTTTCACTCTGCGCAACATGCAGGCCCTGAAAACCTTCCCTTCGAACATTATTACTGCTTTAAATTCTGCGTTTTATATTTTGTAGCCTCTCTTCTTCCGACCAATTTGGATGGCTTCGGGAACCTGTTGAGTTACCCTCGTGCATTTGCGAAGCACGCCACCGCTTTCCCTTCTCCGCTTGCCTAACATCCTCCCATTAACTCGTAGCCTTCAGCGTTCAGTGGTGCCCATTCTTCCCTCCACTTTTTTGTCTTCTTCCAAGTAGGATCCCCGCCCCCGCCCCTTGTCTCCCCCCTCGTGGCTCAGTGGGATCGAACGGGGAGGCGGGCGCGCGTCCCTCCCAAAGGCGCGGAAGTTGGCGAGCGGACGACCCAGGCCCCCTCCCCGGCCGCCCCCCCCCGCCCCTCGCACACCGCAGCGATCAACCCCCTCCGCGCCGTGTTTGCGCCCGTCACCACGCGCTTTGCTCTAATCGAATCTGTGACATATATCCTGGGGCAAGGGAGAATTGGAGCACAGAAGCGGTCGGTTCCCTTTGGAGGAGCAATACGTGCACTGTCCGTAGAGTTGAGTGATCGGGTTCAATTGTTATTTAAGTCCCCACTCGACTCACCCAGCAGTGCCCTTCTGCAACTCGTTTAAGTTGGCTGGAGCGGTAATCGTGAGTCACTGAGGGCACATTTTAATAACGTTTCAAGTACGTAGAGAAAAAATGCTTGGACCAAATTACAATTAAATACATCTGTCAATGAAGTGGAAATCTACAGACATGCAGTAATGTGAATGATGCAAGAGTAATATTTTAAAGTTTTCGCCTCAATTAAAGCATTGTTATGACTTGGATTTTCGGCGGGGAACGCTTTTTTCGCTCGTCATGATACCTTGATATTTGTTTGCAACCATTATAATTATATGAAACGTATTATTTCGCGTTGGGAGAAAACCTGTACATATGTAATCGAATTATTTAAAAATATGTCATGTGCCATAAGGCTATATAGCATTATTAAAATAACAATGAATTTCCTAAAAACTAAATTGATATGATGCAGTGTTTTTCATCTTAATCTATAGATATCAATAATAAGGACACGGATGCAATGTTTCACGTAAATCTGTACATTAACTAAAGTCGCTCCAACCACTTTAAGGCCCAATTTTTTAATCCCTAGTTGAATTTTTTTTCGTTTTGAAACCGAAGTTTATCAGTTTTCCCGTCGATAGCGCTCTCGTCAACTAACCGAAAATCTGATGTATTACACAAAACACGAACTCTCAGTTAAGATCAAGTAAACGAAAAGGCTACGTTACCTAATGGGGAACTTTAGTGAGTCAGACATTATTACGAAATGCCAGCGACTACTGACGTCTATCAACTAAAATCAATGGTTTATCATTTTCCGTAGTATTTTAAAGCTTAGCTCTTAAGCGACTGCCTTACTAAGATATATTTCCTGATTGCCAACAAGTTAAGCAAGTATAAAAATCGTAAAATGTGTAGTTTACCGACTTGCGGTAGCTAGTCGTTTGAAATGACAGCAAACGACGTATGTCGTCAGTATGTCTTAACGAGTTATAGAACAGCACTATAGTGTCGGGAAGGAGTCGACATTCAGTAAAAAGCTCTAATGGGATTTCGTCGTGAGGCATGTCATGATGTCTTTCTTACCCTCGAGTGAAGCTGTTTTTCGATGCTCTCGCCCCTAACACCCTGACCCCCTAAAATGCCTTGTGCACCCTCCCTCTTGCATAGCGCTGCACATGCCATGAATTATCGCCGTCCCCTAACCCTCACACGTCTTCCACCCGCCCCCCTTCATAACGTCCCCATCCCTTCGCTCCGTCTTCGCACACCACTCACCCACGCGTCCTTCCCCTATCAGCCCCCCCTCCCGCCTTTCCCCTCGTCTATCATTCGGGGGATTATGTTGTTAAGGTTATGAAGAAAACTTTGATTTACCCAGAAAACTGTGGCAAAAGAATAATGTTGCTAGGAATGGCATTTTCTGAACTCTAATTTGTGAGGACTTGGTCTACGTCGGCCAAAATACCTTTATCCTAAGGTTTCATCCACGTGACGGGAATGCAATATTATTATTCTTCTATGCGTACATTATAAGAGAGAATATCTTGTAGTTTCTTCGGTAATGATTTTTCTGCTGAACAACTTCAAAATTTCGTAAAACAGCTGAGATCATTTCGGTGTTTTTTTTAACAAGAACAAGAAGTGCAGATTGTTTACAAACTAGGCGATCCTACAGTTAACATGCATCATTCTCACGAAATCTTGGTACGTATATTTTAAACTTAAAACTCGTTTTTTATTCCATCCGAAAAACATTTTCCCTCTCTTGGCTCACATTTTTGGCAAATGAATGCAACAGAAACCGTATACTTCCGTGACAACTTTACTCCTTGTAAAACGTACTCTAGGATCTCATGGTCGCTCTTGGAGTTGGTCTTGTTTTAGAAGTCATGGCTCCATAATCAATGGGGCCGCTCACAATAATGCACTCTGATAAGAGCGCCCTCGCTTCAACCCTGGCGTGATTTACTTCGGCATGACGCGGAAACAAGATTTGCGGTGTCACTGACATTTCTCGGGCGTGGCTTCCTACCAAGGGGGCATGCAGCTAGATGAATGCTATCGCCGATACATTCTTCATTACTTATTTAAGGATGTTCCACCGCGACTCTGTGAGCCAAAACAAATACTCAAATCCACCTTTTCAT
This sequence comes from Pyrrhosoma nymphula, assembly GCA_963573305.1. Lineage (NCBI taxonomy): Eukaryota > Metazoa > Arthropoda > Insecta > Odonata > Coenagrionidae > Pyrrhosoma > Pyrrhosoma nymphula. Next base: position 74,351,921 of record OY754332.1, on the reverse strand, counting down.
TTTTATTTTTCAAAAAAGTCTATTTGCACTTATGACATGCTCTTAGAAAGCAAAATTAAGGAAATAAATGTGTTGAAACAACACCGTGAGTCGACGAAAACATTCTTATTGAATACTTTTTCTGTCATAGCAGACTGCAATACTTTTTCCATCGAACTACGCATTTTGAATTCAATTCTTACTGTAATTTGCTAATAACCCAAAACATATTAAGGATAGAGGCCTGCATAGCATTAAAATCGCATCATAGAAAGAATTCTCTTCTTTTGAACAGTTTTAGTGACAAAAATGAATTTCATGGTAGATATAAAAATATATTTTTTCCCCAAGTTACAGCCATTCTCGTATTTAACACAATGTTATTTCAATATTAGTTTGCGGAAGAAGATGGCGGAAAAGTAGGATTTTGTTATTTATATCGAACAGAGAACAAGTTTTCCTTTAAGCAATTAAAATGTGAATTGAAGGACGTCTAAGGTATTTCACGGTGGAACCACCTTCAGGACTAATGGTCGAGTTTCGTGCACGATTAATTTCCATACATGCGTCGAGTGCTACTGTAATCATCCATGGAGCATGATAGCTCAGAGAACGGAGCATTCGGCAGCTGACCTGACGGCCCCGGGTTTAATATCTTGTGCAACCAGCGAGCATCATAAGCTCATTGTGAAATTAAATAAACTTTCTAACTTCCACGCCGTTTTATTGTAACAAACCACGACCAGTTTCAAAACTTTCGTGTCATTATCTATCCTATATGACAATGAAACAGTGTGGAAGTTACAAAGTTTATTAAATTTCACAATGAACTCTAAATTTCGCAAAGTTAACTCGTGAGCCATTGATGATGTACCTTAGGCTCATTTCAAGTGCCAAGGCGATTTTATTTGCCAAGGCAAGGGGAACGCACCTCCCCTGCCCTCTGTGAATTCGACGACAGTCCCTGGGCCGTGTCTGTCGTGTCGTCGTGTGCCTCGCTGCCTGCGTGACTCGTGCTCGGATGCGTCGGCAGAGGCTCGCGACGGGGAAGGGGGGGAGGGGGGGCGAGGCGTCGAGCAGAGTGGAGCAGGGCAGAGTTTTGGGGCATTGACAACTTGGCTGACGCAATTAACAGCGCTGATTCTAATTTGTGCATCGTGTGTGCACTCCTTTAAGGTAGTTTGAGCGAGATATTTCCCTAGTCATAATGGAGACCATGTTCGAACTTTATTTTGTTAATTTCAGCGTCTGTAAGAAGTATGAAGTAACTGTTGTAACATTAATGGCGCAAAAATTTAGTTATATATGACCAATATTCTCAGTAATTAATTAAATATATCTACTTAAATCTCCAACTTGATTCATCTTTTCACACCGTACGGCCAAAAAGCCTACAATAGGGTACGTTTTTCTGTGATTCTGTAAAAATTACCTCGGTGAGCAATGGATTAATTTTTATAAATAGTTAAGAAAACATAAAAACTACACACCATTAGATTGATGTTTGTTTTTCGGGTGTACCCCGCGTACTATAACCAGGTGTGATACCTGACGTTTCGTGGCCGTTGCTGGTCACTTTATGAAAGGGGATGAGGTATCTGACGATTTGGTGGAGTTTATATAGGGGTTTCATGGAGGGAAAAGGATGGGAAGGGGAGGAGTGGAAGGAGTAGTCATTGCATTTTTATTTAGGTTCAAAGCAGGGTCCCACGTGTGGCTGACTTGGAGGCCACAGTCCCTATTGTTATACTACTAAGTGTTAGTTACATTTTATTTATTTAGTTTAATAATTCGTATACCCTACTGGTTATAGTACGCGGGGTACACCCGAAAAACAAGCATACATCTATATTGACCCGCGAAAGTTTTAACCAAGAATTACACACCATTAGTTTTTTGACGAAATATAGGTGTTATGAAGTCCCAATTTTTTTCAATATTCTCCCTTTGGAGCGCACAGCCGTAATCTAACCCATGATGTTACACAGCTAATATTTTCGGGCAAATTGCTCGAAGATATTTTTTTCAGATGAGGTCAAATTCATCAAATTCTAGATGAAATGATTTACCGCTCAAACTACCTTAAAGTAGATTTCATCTCATCTGTCAATGTTATTCGCTCGCGTGAATGTCATCTCTTCTACTAGGTTAAAATCATTCAGATTCCTAAGATTAATGGGTATTCCGGTAAAAGTTACTCTGTGATTTACTGATCGTATGGACATGGTTGTCAACTCGGTTTACAGAGATTTTAAAGAACACGACTAAAGATAATCTACGTCTAGCAGTTATAGGTATATCAAAGATGTGGACTTGCTCTTAAGATGTCGGTACTGGTATCTCACGTCATTCTCTGTGAATCCGTTTCGCGAAAGGCTTAATTTTCCTAATGAGATTCGTCTCAAATTAACGATTCTTCCACTTCCGACCTAAAATTGATAGAAGTTCTGCTCTTTACCAATCAACCCAATGAGAAATCCTAGCAATCAGAGTGATATCAATTCATGTTTTGAGCTGAGGTATAATGGAAAGGTTCATTTATTCATCTGTTCTAGCGCAAATGATGACAATTTATCTTTCAACATCAGCTCCGATCTTTTTCCCCGACGCATAAACAGCTTGGGGATCCACGTAGAAATTTGACATCGGCATGTGCAGCAAACAATCGTCGTCAGTGCGCAGGCTCGTCGTTCGAGCGTGGGCGGGATCGTGGGAAGACAGGCGCTCGTTTGAGCGACACACACGCCCAACGGGTGCATTTTCCCTTTTGTCTGTCCTCCCAGCCTCTCGCCCCGCTTCCTCCCCCTCCCCATCCAACGTCCGACACCCCCTCCACCGACCCCCATCCTCCTCCCACAGGTGAGGCGCGCAGCCATTGAATACGGCCGTTGAATGGCTTCCCCGACACACACACCGCTCTCAATCTCGGAGTCAATCGCTGCACGAATTGTGCGCTAATGAGCCGAGTGGCGGTCCCGAATCGAATGAAGCGGACTAAGCGTCATTCTTTTCAAACTTTCTTGATAGAGATATGGAATAGTGAGGGTACTCGTATGTTACCGAATATTGCTCATCATATGTGCTTCTATATTGATCTCGTAATTACGTGCAGTAATCTGTGGGACCTGTCATACTTGAGTTGAATGGATATTTAAGTCCGTCGTGTTAAATGGACCAATTTAGTTGGAATCTAGCTTAATGAGAGAAGGCGTTCGGGTTACTGGTGTAATTTAAAGTACCCCCATGGTTAAGTTCGTACATAAAAGCATTATCTTCCCATGATTTTGTTTCCATTAAATATATTTGTTACCTTTTAGTATTAGCGCTATTATTACTATAATTTTGAAATAAATTATTGATATCGTTTTGTGCTAAGCTCTCCCTTCCTGCCATTTTGGCAAAAGGCATAGTATATACACTATAAAGCAGAAGAAAATTATTGCTTATATTTGCTTATCTGGCCTTCAGATCGTGTTAAGTCGAGCGGTACAGTGCGCTGGCGTGGGCGGTCGCTGGTCCCGTTCCTGTACCACGCGGTCTGACCCGAGGAAATCCAATTTTTGTGACTATTTCGCGTGTTATTTAAATTTTGTTTCGTTTTCAATGCCCTGTACGTTTATATGATGTATTAAAGTCCCTCTCGATGAATTTAATCAATCGTCTCCTTCACGTCCAGGGTGTATCGCTGAGGCCAGCGTTGGGGGCGAATGGCTATGATGGTGGGGCATGTTTCCTAGGCAAATAATTTTTCGTTAATTTACTTACATATATCAAGATGTACTTTAAATCACGTGCATTAAGGGCCTTTTATGCACTAAGGGCCTTTTGAAAGGCCCGGCGACTAGAATGCGAAGTGGCTGCGAATGACGGGCCGGGAGAATTACATCGAGAGCAGTTTGGTGATAGAGCACCATTGTGGTGAGTTTCGAGCGCCACGAAACGAAATGGCATTGTGACGAAAAATATCGGCGATACTGATTGGTCACCGGTCTACGATACCCACGTACGGCAGTATCAATTTAGAATGGTTACAATGAATTCGAGAGGCATTGAAGTAAGTGAAAGTTGAATAATTTCATGGTATAAGCTAATGAGCATTTTTATTCAGATATTATACACCCTCAGTGATTCGTGGCCATGTACATGAATACACATATCATTTTATTTTTAGCTTTAATTTTTTAATGCTTTGCCAGTAATATTGAAAGCATGTAGTTTGCGGTGCTGTTTTAGCCTTACAATTGTATATTCACCACACTCGGTGAACACTGCTGCAACGGAAGACCCTGGTGCCCTACCGTCGCTAATTGTCCCACTGGAGACGCGTATTTCCACTATTATCGCCCTCAGTCGATGACTCTCGTTTTGATGGTGCACCTCTGCATAGAACACGCTGAATACTCTCTGCAGGCCCCCAAAATGCAGTCACAAGAGAGATTCAAGTCCCTCCGTCTGTTGGATCAGCTTCCCGATAGACCACGAAGTGTGAGTAACCTCACGCACGTGTTCACTATTAGCTTTTGCGGCTTGTCGCACAGGTTAAAGGTTTTCGCTAGAAATCAGACACAGTTAGCAAATTTGTTTCAAGTTTTATCATTCATTTCAAAGTGCGAATTTTACGAAGTGTCAAGCATGACGTTACCCGATCTGTTTTCTACCCTCACGCGAGTACATGATTCTTTTGTGACTCCCACGAATCCTTACGACCTGACAAACCAAGTGATGTCAAACTGTTTATAAGCCATTTTCCATTCAAATGTTCACCAGTATCAAAAATCAACGAAGAAGCAGTGAAAAAATGACGTAAATACGTTGTGACAGTGAATGTGTCGTATCAGGAACTACCAACATGGTGCGGAATGCAAAATTATTATCATGCATGTGAAGTTTTGCAATCCACTATCAGTGAAACTTGGAAAGAAAAACTACTCATAAATAAGTTCTATCGAGTTGAGTAAAAATGAGCACGTGCGACTAAATCGTCGGATTGTACATGAAATATTTTCTTAACTCACCGGGAAACAGGAAATTAGCACGAGGGCAAATAGCGAGACGAAGAAAAACGATGATCACGGAAATGAAAAAAGTTGCCAGTTCTCACTCTGCATTATGCATTGTGTACCAGCGGGGGCAGCGGCCGATTTTTCGCCGTCGAAGAGTTTATGGGAGGGTGGGTGGTTGGGGGTGTTCGATGGGTGGACTCTAATGGGGTGGGAGGAGGGGTGGTGGAGGTGAGGAGGACTCTCGAGGCGGGACGAGGGTTGCGTATTTGGGACCGGAGGGAGGGGGTCAATGCGAGGGGAGGTTTCTCTTCCTCTCTGACCAGACGCCGTTCTTTCGATGACCGGTGGGATGTCTGGGTGGCGAAAGAGACCTTGTACTCGGATAGGGTGAGGCAGAGGGGAGAGGTCAGAAATATGACTTGTTTCCACGAATTTGCGTAATAGTTCAGTGTGAAAAATTGTTCGACTGGACTTGGATGCGCCTGGTGAAGGCAGTGTAAGCAAAATTTCACCACGCATAACATTCAATGAATTTTGCTTCAGCATTGAGAAAAAGATTCATCTTTCCAGTAACAAAACATTAGTCACTTACTGAAATAGTTTTCCAGATAACCGTTTTCTATGGGAATGGGTACGGCTGTGTATTCCAGGAAGATATTAATATTTAAAAACAAGGGATTTCTGACGAACATATCGCGTCAGTAATGTGTCAATCTTAGTTACGTGTTTTCTGAATTATATTAATCATCTCTCACCTTAATATTTTTCTAAGATCGCAAAAAGCCTTCGGTTCTGATCAATTATAGTCTCTATGTTCTCTATTCTATACTATGGTAGAGAAAAATCTCGTACAATCTACTAGCAAAACACTCGGCACCAACTAAGAGGATCTGAGTTTGTATCTTAGTCCAGACGATGGTTCACTTCATTGTAAACTCCATACATCTATCTCTCCACGCAGTGCCTTGCACGCGTTGAAGTCTCCGCCTGATCCCGCAGGACTTAGAAAAGCTGGCATAACTTAAGGTGGTTGGAGGGATTTTGTTTACATACAGATTTGCGTGAAAATATGTATACGTGTTCCCATAAGTGATATCTATAGATAAAAGAGCTGTTAAGTATTTCCTAGAACATAAGAATCCGAAAATAAGATGTTCATGTGCCAATGAATGTTTATGATGTTTCGAGGACTCAAAATCAGATAAAATCTGGAAAAGTTCCACAGCTTCAATTAAAACATCCATCTGGTCTCTGCCCTTTTACCACCTTTTTGGAAGAAAGTCTTTGAATGTTTTGTTTAAGTTTCCAAAATAGACGCAAATTATGCTGCGACCGCCTCAAACCCCCGATTTCTGAAAGTGAGAGGGAAGAGCGCCAGTGTATCTTCTCTGTAATTGATTCCTTGGTCAAAAATCAAGAAGCACCTCTATCCAGTTAGATTAAATTATGTTTCCTCGAAACAGTTATGGAATTTTAATCTAGTTTCACATTATTTAAAGTATATCACTCGATACTAAAACTCGTGAGGTCAAAATTTGTATGAAAACTGACTGTGACAACGGGTTTGAGTATATAGTTTGTCAAGCATCGGCTTAACACTTGGGTTGAAATATTTCCTCCCGCTCATCCGATGCTGATGACTTATTATTGTACTGTAGATGAATGAAACTCCCGGTAGTATAAATTTAGGAAGAGGTATGATATAATTGGTACTCTTAAATATCATGGGGAGGGTATTTACTCCCAATATCCTTCACTTCAATCTGCCAACTTAAGCGAAAAATACGACGTGCTGGCAAAAATGAATAAAGCACGGCGAGTGATTGTCTAATTTCTATTGGAAGCCATTTATTGTTGTTATTTAAATGTTTAATGGAGGAAGCATATAAAATATAGCATGAAGAAATCCCGGAATTTAAGGTGCATTTTTGAGTAAATTAAAGATAAACTCAATGAAAAAATTAATTTCACGAATACCTTTTACAAATACTAAAAGGCTGTTGATGACGACCAATCGTCGAAAAACGCAATTACTTGCGCTACTCGCAATTTTTCTTGTGGCATTTGTAAATGATATTCACGCCATAAATTTAGTTGACAATGGAGTACCAAAGGTTTCTAGTACTTAGGACAGGGTTTCATCAATGAAGTCAACAATACATTTGTAGTATACCTATTACAATGAACAGTTTTCATCTTGGATTTTCAGTTCATTGATGCAATCTCGTTTGTATCTATGCTCTTTAATAATGACTTAATGCGATATTTTGGGAAAGAAGTACCTCGCATAGTTGCACTCGTAACTGAACGCCTCCTCCGAGACCTCTGTCCTCCATTAATGGGCATCTTTTTTTCCTCTTCGTGATACCAGAGCAGGTATTTAGGAACTATGTGAACGACCGGAATTGAATGATATTTCACCTAATATTGCCACATTTATACCATAATCAAAACAAGTTCCCTGAGCCGAAGTTTTGAATGTGTAAAATTTGGAATCAATGGACTTAATTTCATACGATGTTTAACGATCGAAAGTTCCCTTATGTACCCCGTAGGGCGCTATCTTGGGTTTTTCCTGCACGTAGCCGCTATCGATGTTCAAAATGCGAGCGCTTAATGTTGCGAACCATTCCGCAGCCACACTTCTTGAGACTCGCTCTGCAAGTATGAAAAGTGTAATTTTAAGGAAAGGTGTTTAAATAATGATGATAGCGTTTCATAAGTCGTTAAAGCTGTATGGAAATTATGATAACGCGAGTATAAACGCTATAAAGATCCGTAATCACGCCTCGGGTGATCGATCATAGCTTCTCTCGGCTACCTCCTCGCTTGCCCTCTGTCCAACTCGAGGGAAGCGCAGGTGGGGGGCGCCGGAGTGGATTCAACGCATCCGTTCGGGATTTGAGGTATGAGGGCTCTGATGCTCGTTCACGGGGCTGAAGGGAACAGATGCGAGCAACAAGGTTTTCAGTGTCAATGAGGCAATGCCATCGGCCGAGAACGAGGCGCCTGATCACGACGCCTCAGCGTCTCGCTACTGCTCGCTCGTCTGCCCGCCCGTCACCTCACCTGGATCGCCTCGCCTCAATCGCCTCGCCTTGATCGCCTCGCCTCGCCTGCGTCGTCTCACCTCCCCTCCTCCTCCAACCCCCTCTTCCCTCTACTTTTTCTTTTCCCGTGGATCCGATTCGCCCCTCCCCTCTCGTCCCCCGCGGTCACGGTACGATGCACCTCATGGCTCCGCACCTGCCCCGTCACCCCTCCCTCTCTCCCCCTCGCCGCCCTCCCTCCTCCTCCTTCCCCTCCGCCCGCCCCCTCACCACCGACGAGGGCCAGCCGACCGTCGCCGTGCACAACTCCCCCTCTTCGCCCCCCCCCCCTTATTCAACCCCCCCTCCAGAGAGCGCGGGCCGCGCCGCCCTTAATCGTCGTCGTCCGACTTCCTCAGGGGGTGGGTGGGATGGGGTGGGTTGGGGGTGGCGTCGGGGGAGGAGGCACTTTTCGGAGCGCGTCCCGCTCGGGCGTGGGATTCCGAGGAAGCGGCGGCGGGCAACGCGACTCTTCTTCCTCTCTTCCTCTCCACGGGGTTGGGGTGTTGGGAGGGGCGGTTGGGGGGGATCCATTCCCCTCCCCACTGTCCCTCTGACCGACCGACCGAGGTGTGGGGAGTGTGTCCCTCTCGGTGGCCGTCGCCGGGAGAGCGCACTCCGATGGAGACTGAATTCTTACCGACGACGCAAATGCGGGGGTACAGAGAGAGGCCTCGACAATTAGGATCCCCCCTCGGGAGCGGTCGTCGTCCCTCCCCAGCCTTCTTGAGTACTTGCGACGGCACACCCGGGGCGGCGACCCCATCGCTGGATGACCCCGCTCGGCGGGGACTCACTCGTATGACGGCCCTCCCCCGGGGAGTGGAGGCGCTCGCGAATATACTTGGAGCGCCGCTGGGGCTGCACGCACTTTGTTTTGACGTGAAGTCTCGATTACCGGAAATGTGGGCTGAGGCCACCACGTATAATCAAAACTCGGATAATAAGGAAGGATTCTGTGCGAGGTTAAATTTCCCCAAACTGTAGACATTTTTATGCTTTCCTGTACGTAACTTTTTGACATGATAGGGATGAAATGTTTATGTGAATAGCCTTTTATTTGGAGATGAAACCAATTGCCGGATTCTGGCGTTTGTTTTCCTGGGGTAAACATGCTTGGTACAGCCACAATACAACGACCTCTGCTGTGGAAAATAAGGAATCTCGGTAAATGGGGACACAGAGTAGTCTCTCGATTATCCATCTTTAGGAATTATAGAAGTGACAATGTTTGAGAAACTCACAATCAGTGCCGAACGGAGAGTTGCAAACATTTCTTCTTCCCACGCACCGATAGCGACTAAAACGAAAACAGAGCCAAACACAGAGACAATTAAACACTCCGTCAGCAATCAATTCACAATCGTCCATTCAACTTCCAATTCTATTGTCCCTCTTCTCTTTTCCTAAAAGATTTTCTTAACACCCCCTGTCACACTCCCCTACGGATGCTCGAAAGGTAAAATGTAGACCTATATAGCGCCCCCCCAAGGGCAGCGTGAGTGCCAAAAGCCGTGGGTTCTGAAATCTCTTCCTTCGCTTACCGCGTGCCTTCGTGCGACGACCCTCTTCCCCTTCTGCGTGGTTGACCTCGTCCGTGTATATTAATTCGTGACCTCGACGACCTTTGCGAAAGTCGGCCCGGTCACCCTCGTGTCATTCGTCCGAGGGCCTCCGATCTCACTCCCCGCCGCGAGCCCTTTACTTGTCATTTTCTCGTCCAAATTTTACTCATATATCGTGTATTACTTCAGCACAGTTCTAATGCATTCTAGTGATGCTTTCTGTGAAGCATGTAAACAACAGTACCCCCAACAGTGCACTTTTCACCTGATTGCCGCGGAGGGTCGATCAACGTTATACACCTATACGTTATTTTTTTCCAATTTTTAAGTGCTCGGTTTCTATTACAGGTCTACATAATTAAAAACGTGCTGTTTTGCAAGCCCAGAAGTAATGTTGGAGGAGATTTACTTGGATACTCAAAAATTCAGCTAAATTAACGGTTAAAGGTTACTCCGTGAACAAACAAATCGAAAATCCTCCGAAACTCTTCAAAATAATATTTTCCCTCACTGCTCAGGTGATCTGGAGATGAAGATGAAAGCCAAACTGAAGTTAACTGATGCACCGAGAAATGACGAACGTAAATTACTGAAACGTGGTCTAAATGTTCTAACTTTGTAGTAGACCCATAAGCTTTTCCCAAAATCCTTGACTCGCTGTATGTATTCATCCAGTCCGAAATGTCAACTCAACATGAGCACTCGAATATTTTAGATGCACGAGACGAAAAACTGCTAAATATTTCCAACTGGATTATTTTTTTTAAACTTCAGAATTCTGCGGATGGTTGAGTGGTGGTCAAAAAAATTATTTTAAGTTATATAAGTCACCAAGTTATCCATTATGGCAAGCATGTGCGGGGAACGATTCTTATTAACGTAAGCAAGGGTGACTGCTTTTATGTAAAAGGTGCTATCCCGCCATCCACCGACCAACACGCTTCTCGTGGTGCTCGGCTGGGACTACACGACGACAGCCATGTCACCACCGTCAAGACTTCGTCGTACACAAGTATTCATTCAATGCCCACTGACGTTCTCGGGATCTATTTTCCGCCTTACCAGGCATCCGCAGAAGTTGTATATTGCTTCATTTATTTACCATAGCTGTATTTTATTCTATGGGAGTACATGTAAATAATAGAAACATTTTCATTGGTAGTATCTGTTGATTTACAATTAGCCTTTTTCAGCGAGGTCTTCCATTTTTTGGCGAAACAGCGCTGTGCCTGTCACTTGCACTCGAACGCGCAACTCACGAGTCTTGAATGCTACCGGGCATCGTCAGGCGGCTCAACCGATGGAACGTGGCGCGGCCTCTCGCCCACGGCACCCGCACGCCCTAAGCCTTCCGACCCCTAGCACTGGATCATTTCCTCGCGGGCACTACGCGTCTCCTGCGAGTGGTCGTAGCGCCACCGCACGCCGACGCGGCGCGCAAACAGCTCGGCGCGCGCGCGCCTGTCGTGTCTGGCACGGGAGGAAGGGCACGGCGAACGAACTGCGGAGGACCCCCGAGTGGCCTTTTGCTCCTCCGGCGACCCCTCGCTCTCTCTATCCGGCGGACGCCTCGGAAACGCGCGTGTACCTCAGAGGCACGCATAGAAGACCAACCACTTTTGCCTTCTTCAATTGGTGTTCCCTCAAAACCCCCATTCCGATTCCTTGCGAGAGTTCCTCTGCCCCCTCTACCCCATCCCCTCCCCGTTCCCCTGAGAACAACCACCACCACACTCCCTTGCGTGGCAGAGCGTGGCGCACCCCCACCCTCTTTCCCCCTTTGCCGCCGCTGCTGCTCTGCGAGCCGCGCGCAACCAAGCACATCCCCCCCCTTCTGCCCCCCCTCTACAGTCCCCCCTCTCGGCAGAGGGGCCACCGGGCGGCGGCGGCGGCGGATGGCCGTGTCAGTCGAGGGGCCGACGGCCCCCAGAGGAGGCGGCGGCGGCTCTTCCAGCTCCGGCCGCGCTCACCTTCCCTCTTAATGGCACTGGAAGAATTCACGGGGGGATGTTGGACGTCCCGTGGATCCTCGGTGCCATGGAGAGTGAGATGGGAGAGAGACGACGTCGAGACGAGCAGCAGCCGGGAGAGCAGGCAACGTCGGGGCCGCCGCACCAACGCACCCTCCCGCATGTGCGCCCTCCACCGCCCCCGGCGAACAGAATGCGGTTGCTTGCCGGCCTTCTCTCCACCGGCGCCTCCTTATCTTGCGACGCCGCCGCTTTAGGATTCTCTCGGCGGATGCGATGTTCGGGCGCTGCGACCTCACCACTTGGCGGTGGCGAGGGCTCGTATGAGACGACGATCTGTGGAGCCGCCGTCGGTCACCATGCCCCTTCGCCACCTATCCCTCACCCTGCAACCGCTCAAGTCTCCTCAAAAATTCCTTTCCAGGAGCTGCCTCTCCGAGGCCGCACACACCAAACTGTGCGACACCCGGCCCAAATATTGTTTACGTCGAGCCGTGATTGCATTTATGTCGTACCATGTCGATATTACGCCAATCTACTCTTCTTAGAGTGTCATGTTCGTTGCCCTTTTACAATTCCTGTTGATGTGTGTGCGGGACCGAAATTGAGTCGATCGTTGACTGATTGGTATCCTGTGCTATGTTGTCAGATAGCGTTCTTTTTTAAGGCACTCAGCGTTGGAATTTTATTGCCGAAGCTAGTGAGTTGTGCAAGTAGGCGACAAATCTGTCATCGCGAAGAATAACGTGATGAGAAGTGGAAAAGAAGCCATACGTTTGGGACTGAATCAATTGTCATTGATTTGCTTAAGTTTCACTATGTCATATGTGTTTAGTTTGTGAAGCGTATTTAACATAGCATGTCCCTGTTTTTTATTTTATCTGTAGTCTTGCTTGTGTCGTCTCAGGTCCACGCGAAGATGTGACGTGACCGGAAAAGACCCCAGACATTAAATGTAGATTTCTTATTATAGAGGTGTCAATCACCTCTATAATAAGAAATCTACATTTAATGCCTCTCTTTAATTTAATGGTCCCGATCGCGATCGAAGTTCTTTAACGAAGGCTGAAATGCCTCGCTTGCCCTGGGCGTAATTAGGCAAGCGCTGGGCTCTATAGAAGTGAATGAATCGGATAGGCAATATTGCATACCGCTCACGAAGCGTTGATACCGTTTCGACTCGCACACGTTTTACAGTTCGCTGAATTAATTGCCATATTTTCGCGTTCATCGCCCGCAGAGTGCTAATTAATGTGATGGGGAATATTCAGAGTGATTCGTCGTCATTTAGGAAGAATTTTTAGTGGAAGATAATACCCGAGAAAAAGTAGCATACGAGCTATACTGGTCATCGGCAGTATCTCATAGAAGTATTGAATTACTAGTTTATCCGAAGACTACTTGTAATTAGTCACTGCATAGGCGCAAACTAGCACGAGTCTAAACTTTTTTGTTACTCCCATCATGCAACTTTTTGAAGTATTGTTTTGATTTCTTTAATGGAAGCCCAGTTGGTAGGCCGTCCAGTTGCCGTCTAGTAAGACTCAGATTCAAAAGAGGTTGATGCCTGAACAAACGAGTTGGTTCACCAAAGATTTAAGACTGCAGGGCGACAGAACTTCCTGGGAAGCGCAGTAGGGAAAGGAACCGGCTTTCTTAGCGCACTTGACCCTGCTGCTGGTGAGCTGGCCTTCAAGTGATCCTCGGGTCCAAGGCTGGTTTCATAATTGATTTTGTTCTTTTGAAGCCTTCTCCAAGTGATCCTCGGGTCCAAGGCTGGTTTCATAATTGATTTTGTTCTTTTGAAGCCTTCTCCTAGTGATTCTCAGGTCAAAGGCTGGTTTCATAGTTGATTTTGCTCTTTTGACCTTTTCATTGCAAATATTTCTATGATTTTCTATTTCACTGCGATGGACTGGAGTATACTTTCGAGAGACAATGTATTCCCAAGGTGTGGTAACAATGGCTGGTTGTTCGTTCTCCGTGGCTTGCCCGTATCCCGAAGTGTCCTGCCGTGGGCTCCGGTGCACTCTTGCACCTGCGTGCTTTAGACTGAACACGGGGATTCACGCACCGTCATGACGCTCGATGGCGTCTGAAAATAGTCTCATTCTAACAGTAGTGTCATTAGTTAAGTTTTACCAAATGGATAGCCCCTGAAATGTTGCAGTAATGAATACTCTCAGAAAATATTTTGGGTTCTTTTAAAATAATTGATGACGGCGGAATAACAATTCCCCACGCATGATTTTGAGGTCTGTGAGTGGATACTTGAGCACCAGATTTATTGGTAATTTCATGGGTATTCAAGGGTAAAGGGATATGAGGTCTACCATACAACTTCTATCCGTCGGAACCGTTGGAAGATATTTTTGCACGATGATTTGCACAAAAAATATGGGGTTATTTAAATAATTACATGTACTGCCTCGTAGAATCAATCTCGTAAGATTGTAGCAATTTTTAATTCGACCTTCATACTTCAATTGACGGTGAGTTGAAGGCAAGTCAAGTCAAGACATCAGTTACCTGGGGTCCATTTATGAGGTAAAATGGCGATGGGTACCTTCGGCAGTACATTGAGTCGTCATTAGTTATTTGTTGTTGTCATTTCATTATTTTTCTTAAGAAAAGAAAAAAACGATCCATTCTATTTACATCTTGATAAATTCGTTGTAAAGGTTACCCCTGTTTGCTGAGTTGGAGTTTTCCTGGGGCTCCCTTATACGAAGGGGTGGCCAAAGGGTTGGCCCTTACACGGTACATATCCCCCCGACCCATCCAGTATTGAGGCGCACAGGACAGGCAATGCCAATCGGTGAATGAGTAACCCAAAAATGTTGAGCTATGATGTTCTCGCCTACGTTTCGTCGCATGTTTGGAAAGATAGAAACAGGAATTCATTCTACAATACCGCGACCAGTTTCATTGTAAAGCGATATCGTCCAGCGGTAACCTGCCTGATGATGCTGATTCGCATAGGCACCTTGGCAGAGAATTGTCACTATAGTTGGCAAAATTCCAAATCACCAAACTTCCTTGGCGCACAGGATTTGTACGCTCTAGACTTTATAGTGGTGTGTGGCTTGATGTTGCATAATCGGTGCGCTAATTAGCCGTGGGGCCAAAACCCCTGAGAGCCGTGGAGGGGAGGGCCTATTGTCTTGAGTTCCTCTGGCCCGCATTCACGTTTGCGGCGAGAGATATTGCCTCTCTCACTGTCTGTGGGGGCGCGACGACCCAACACCCCCACTCCCCCTCCTTCCTCTAAAGGTGTTTCCCCCACCCTTTGCTTCCTGTCTGCCTCCCCTCCTCCTCATTGCCCCCCCACTCCACCCCTCCCGCCTCCTCCATGCCCTCGTGCACGCTAGGAATCCCGAGTTTCCTTTGTCGAGGAGGGAAAGAAATAAAGAATGAAAGAGTGAAAAGCAGCAAGATGAGCGGCGGAGACATGTCTTTCGTGATTTTACTCTTCGCGACGATTAGCGAACGCATTAAATCGCTTTTGTGTGGGATTTCGCCTCTTCCCAACCTCGTCCGCATTATGTTTTCTTTTATCTTGCGACCATCCACCGCCGCCGCTGCTTCCGGTGCCCTCCCCCCTCCCTTCCTCCCATCTTCCTCCTCCTCCCCCCCTGAAAGAGGGCCAGGCCGCGTCGGCGGACGGCTTAGCCTCGGGGGTGCCTTTTCCCGCGCGCGCGCTTCTGCGCCCGAGCGTCCCCATCCTCCCCGCCTCTCCAGCGCGCCCACCTCGTTCTTGCGCGCCTTGGAAGGAGCCCTCGCCAAATGGGACCCGCGTGTGCAATGGGTAAGGGCTAGCGACGTGGACAGGGTGCGGATTATGGAGTCTAGGAACGCACTTTTGGATGGAAAAATCTTTACCAGCCTGTGGAGCCGGGAGCTGCGCCGTGTCTAACTCACACGCATTTCCTCTTCAATAGCAGCGGAATTTCGCGAATACTTTGAAGGCTAAGGCACCCCGGTTCCTTAATCGTCATGCAGTTATACTTCGTGATAAACATGAATCTCGTCTCTCTTTCTAAAATTACTTTTCACTACCTTATAAAACTTGCCTTTTCCCATTCCTGCTTTAAATTGTATGACATTTAAATTGTGCTGAAAATTTCAAGTCTGTTGACATTATTTCGTGAGGAATATTACTCACTTTCTGTGAGTACCTAAAACGAGTGAGAAATTATTTCCTTATGCCCAGCAGCTTAACTCGAGCGGGAGTAACCCGCCTGAGGGACTCACGAACGTGCGTGGCATTTAAGATCTCAATGGAAGCAGCCATGTCATTCAAGTTCTCGATTTTTAAGGTTACCGCGAATTAGCCGCGATGTTACTTTTGCGGAGTCACCCGCATGTATTGCCAAAATTCCGCAGAGGAAACATTATCCCCCTTAACCAGGACTTGAACCTAGATACAGTATTCTTTACTGTATGATATTATAAATTTGAACTCAACACGTGTTATCCTACTAATCTAAATGACAAAATTATTCCTTCACTTTCAATTCAACCAATTATTCAAAAATACTTGAACTTAAAAACGCCCTCAGTAAATATTTCATCGTAGGTTTCCGTGGCGTTCAGATGAATGCTTTACCATTTCCGGGTTTCCACCGCGTAGGTTGCTTTTTCAGACAACTGCTTTTTCCGCGAATTGTTTTCCGACAAAGTTCGGCCTGAAGACGCCTGTTGGAATACGAGCGAAATTGTTTAACGTAATTTACGTGTTCTCATTAGTGATATCATACTAATATATAAAAATTGAATGGTGTCTGTCTGTCTGTCCGTCTGTCTGTTGCTCAATCACGCAAACACTACCGAACCGATTGAGCTGAAATTTTGTACGTCGTTAGAAAATGTATCGGGATGTACCATAGGCTATATTAAAAATCCGTTAGGGCCCCCAAAGGCCCCCCTGGGGGTCCCTTGTGGGCCATGCTAAGCATTGGGTTCGGTGCAGTGGTTTTATTTTTTGCTTTTAAAAATTACTTTCACTCAAGATAGAGGGCTGAATTTTTTTTAACGGATGGCTGAACAAATGAAGTTTCAAATTCTTTCAATCGATTTTCTTTTATGCTTCGTAATTGTCTGAATATCATCTTTTTTGCTGAAAATGCTCACATTTTTCTCTGAAATCAACAATAGCATATTTCCTTGACAACCAGAGATTTGATTTTCAAAGGATATTCACGCCTCTGGCATTTAAGTTTTTCTGCAGGCCCATGATAGCACGTAGAAAGAAAATCTGTAAAAGAAGGGCCCAGAGTCCCAAGGGCCCCATAACAGATTTCTTCGGGGAGTAATCGACATATTCAATACATATTTACAACAAGTATACTCTTCAATGTCTATTCTCAAAGTAGCTCTCATAGGGGCTCTGCATGAATATGAGAGAACATTGACGTAGTAAACGATACACATAAAGGAATTAAACGTGCAGGAATATTTAGGTGCAGCGAAAAGTAATGGTAATAATGCCTCTGCTGCTACAACAAACACGGCGTTGTTTATTATCGTGTAATACTCAGATGTATTACACGTAGTGGAACCGTCTGCCTCTCATTTCGATTGCGAATTGTTTTTTAGACCAATTTCCACATCATACGAACGAACGAAGGAACGTCAACAAGTATCATACTAGGTAAGTTACTCCTCAATTGACTACGCTGACAGTATTCTTCAGGCTTTGTGGTTTTTCTTCTAAAAGACATTTAATTTTTTTCACACCATTTGAATTTGATAACGACTGCGAACAGTTTTTTAGACCAATACCCACTTCATAAACGTTACGAGTTATTTAAATATGTTTAAAAGTGTAGTAAACTTACATTCACTCAATCATCGCGTTGCCTATTCAAGACTCTCACTCGCCGCTGTGTTTCCCTTCCTTGGACTTAAAAATATATCCATCAACATGCCTAAAAAAAAGAGTAAACTTTCGAATAAATCTTCTAGAGTAAGAGGAATGTGTTCTTTGCGAGGAAATGAGCCCTTGAAAGAAAAACGACAAAGATTAGACTTGGATGCTCAAAGACATGCCCACCAGCGATCTCATGATCATCTCCCCGTGGTGTTTCAGGGGTTACGCTAAGAACCGAACAAATGTTTTCCTAGCCCAACCTACGGACGGGTAACAAGCTATAAATATGGTTCAAATATAGACCCATCTTTTTCGAAACTTCAATCTGTATTAAGATGGTGGAAATTATAACGACGTCACTACATGCTTCTTACCCGAAAGAAGTACGGAAATTAGTGCACAGAACAACATCCGTGCATGAAAATCGGCAACTGCACTAAGAATCACCATAGATTTTTTATTTAGCAACCGAAACCAATAATTATGGCTAACCTTTATGCCGAAGGCGCAGTCCGGGTAATGAAGAATTCATAGGACAAATGAACATGGCTGCTGCTGAAAATGATTTTGACGGTGTCAACCGCTGGATTGTACCCTACTATCCAATCCTGATTAAGATACTCAACGCACATATCAACGTTGAATTGCGCAACTCAATTAAGTCATTGAATGCATATATATTTATGTACACAAGGGAAGCGATCAAGCTGTTAATCACTCAAAAGATGGCTCAAGAAAAACGGAGGGACGAGGTGACCATGTATCAACCTGGGTGCTATTTAAGTAGTGATAAACCTGCGTGGCCCATTTTTGGGTTTCCCGTGCATGGAAGAGGACAAACAGACACTCAACTCTCCGAGCACCTGGAAAACCCTCAGCGTGTCTACTACAACAAACACTACATACAAGATAGGATACGAACACCTCAAATGATCACGCTGACAGCATTCTTCAGGCTTTGTGGTTTTCTTAAAAATAAGTTCAATGTTTTTCACACCCGTTGAATTTCAACGGGTACCTTCAGCTAGTCTATAGATAAAAGTGAAAAAAAAAAATAGCACCACAACGATTTGGTTTTATGGCAATTCAATGCTATTTTAACACGTAGCCTTATGACACATATTTCGTAACAATTCCATTACTCATTTTCAGATTTTCTTCTAAACGCGAAATGATACTTTTAATATTACTATAATTGTTGCTAACAAATATCAAGGTTTCACTACAAGTCCAATATTCAAAAAATATTTTAATATAATTTCGTATGAATTTCGTATACCCAGCCAAAAACTCTAACTTAACGTGCTTTAAATAAGGAAATTAATTTAAAATACAATTCTTGTATCATTTTCATTACTGCCTATATGGCGAATTCCAACACATAAGCAGATATATTTAGATGAAATGTGGTCTAAGAAGTTTTCCGACTCACTTCAATTATTAAAATATGCACTCATTGGGCCACTAATACCGCTCCAGGCACCTCAATTGTTAGATTGTTGCTACCAACATTTAAACCGTTAAAGGAATAGGAAATCAACAAATCCCTTGTAGAAAATTGTGTGATGCGGTCCCTCATGAATCCGCATCATGCACTTCTACGAGTGGTTAACTTTCAGTGAATATTTAAGTTTATAATACGTTGGAGTATTCTCCGCTCACAATATTTTCACAGAATATCTACGAGGAATAAAAATTACAGGATAAATAAATTTCGAATTTTTTCTCGAGTTCTTTTGATATCCTTTCACTCCGCAATCGTGCATGCGCTCAGAGAGAAACTATGGTTAAACAATCAAATGAAGAAATAAATGTTCCTACTGGATGACTATTGATGCCTTAGTACCAACTTACCACTAGAGTCTTGTTTGAGCTTATGGACGTTTGGATTATTGAGTTTTGGTACGCTTTCTGCATATTCCGGCCATTTTAATAGGGAATAATGTGCAGGAGAATCATTAGGGTTGAGAGGAGGGGTCGACATTGGAAGGGAGGGGAGAAAAGAGGTGCGGAAGCGTGGTGCCGCTTGATGCCGCGAGTGGTGGTGTTGAAGCCGTGGTGCCGATGGAATTTATGCGCTCACGTTCCGGCTGTCATTTCGGGGGTAGGGGTGGCTGCGGCAGGGAAGGGATTTTCTCAGGCTATCCCTGCTAAAGACTGTCGGGTGGACAACTGAAGCGAGAGGATAATAAGACTCGCATGTGCTTTATATGACAAGAGTTTTCACTAGTCGACTTGAGGTAGTTTGATCGAGGTTTTTTAAGGTTATAACAGAGACCATATTCTAATTTATTTTCAATCCAAGCTGTTGTACTCAGTACGATGTATACATAGTAATATTAATGACGCAAAAGCTTTGTTTTACATGACGGAATTTCTCAAAAATTAAAAAAAAATACATATAGAGCTTTACTCATTTGTTTCACACCGTACGCAAAAAACGCCTTCACCCCCGACGATCTCTTTGCGATTTTGAGAAATGTATAACGGTGGGTGATAATTTTATTTTTAAGCAGTTGAGAAAGCATACGATGTTCAGAGCGTCACATTTCTGACGCGATCCAGGCGTTAGAACTTCATTTTTTAAAGTCTCTCTGGACACATAGCCGTTCCATAATCCCGTAGAAAATGGCTGCCAACCTTTGGCATATATATCGAAAAGTGGAGTAACATGTGGCTGTTATTTTGGTACCGTTTGAAATATGATATATTTATCAAAGTAAGGAGGCCAAACTCATTGAACTTTATGTGAAGTGATATCTAGCTCAAACTGCAGCGGCTGATAATGACGTTTTCTCGGATTTTCTTTCGCGATGATTCGTGTCCCCGGAGAATAGTTTCGTCAGCATTCCAGCTAGCTTCTTCAGGTCTGAAGTGAAGTCAGATCTCACTTAAGACCGGAAGAAGATTGCTGGAATGCCGGCGAAACCGTCGTCCGAGGATATGGATCAACGGGTAAGAAAACCCAAGGTGCCTTCGTCATCTAAACGACTTTGCGGAAGCATTCACTCCGACTTAAGCGGCTAATGAAATGCATGCCTTTGTAGAATTTGCTTTCGTTGAAGATTCGCACGTGTGACAAACCGCAACGTAATGTAATGGTTATTCTTATAACAGGCGACATCTAAGCCTATTTCGATAATTTCCTAAGAACCCAACGTTCCTCTCCGCTTGGTTTTATCAGTGTTAAAAAATATAAACTTAGTGTTTTCCAGATTTTATGCAGGGTTTTCCTCACTATATTATTAGCGCACATTGCAGTAATGTCACAGTGCAGCGTTATCTTAGAAATATTGCAACTTCAAGTGCGCATCCGATATCTCGCGAACATTGCTCATCACACGCCACTCCAAAGAACCCGTATGACACTTCGCTGAACTAAGAATTGGGAAACCTTGTTGTTTAAACGTCTATCACTGCATTTATATCCACGTTTCTTCGATTTTCAAACCCCATTTTATGGCCGTCCGTAAGGAGTCTGGGATTTTGTTGAAAATGTTTTCCAATTTTGATGGTTTGACCAATCTCCTCCTTCATGCATGGGGTTCATATATTGAAGAATTTATTTAAATTTATATTTAAGAAAATATTTATTTATTATATTTAATCTTTCTTTACCTCTCTATGAAGAAGGTGGTGGCGATCCACCGAAATATTCTAAATCCATGTGACTGTCTTTTTATGTGTTTGTACTGTATATTGTCACCCTCGTGACGAAGTTTTTTATACGTTAATTCTCGTGAGGACTTTCGACAATGTTATATAAATTTATACATAATCTATGACGTGCATATTTGAAGTGGAGGCAACAATTCACTAATATAATTTAACGATTGAGGCATTAAAATTCCTCAGGTATTTGCATGTAGAAAAATGGCATCAAATTATATAAGAGTCCTAGGATTAAATTCAGTTATTATAACAAAATATGTGATAAATGTCTCACGAGAAAATTAATGGTAAATTTATTGGTAATCGCGAGTTTTTTTTAACTCCTTGTAAATGCCCTTTTACGTGAATATTCTTTCTCAAGGTGGGATCTTTTCCGTGAACTTCTTGTTACTAGGGGTAATGTTTTGAAAGGTTTTGTCGGCGCATGTCAAATTTGTAAAACCCATTTTAAATCCTTATTTAAAATTCCCCGTCGATATTTAAAAATATGAGTCTTCCATCAGAATTACCATTGCAAAATATTCATGCTCTTTTGTATTTCTACTCTTACGTAATCTAACCAACTTCGTTTTGCTGGTATTAATTTCCATCACATTTTCTTTCGGTCTTAACTTTTACCTGAATGTGTAAACTGGCCAGGCTATTTTAGGTTCCCCAGAAAAAATATAATTTTCCTGGTGGAATTGAGTGAAGAGATCCAGAATGTAACTTGGATCGTATTTTAGAAAAGGTGGAAAATTACTCGCCCTTTCTTACGTTACCAAAAGGCATACATTTACATTAGAACTAAATATTGTGTCTAGCGGAAATTATTTCCTAGTCGTTGGTATTCCGTGTTGATAAAATTTTTATGTTGAGAGCTGCTCTCCGACTGACCCTTTCGTCGTCTCCTTGCGCAGAGTGTCACTCCGCACCGCTTCAACTTCGGGGGAGAAGACGGGGGGGGGGGGGGAGGGAGGGAGCAGAGTAGGACTCCACTATGCTCAGCGAGATTGCATCCGCTCAAGCGACCGAATGTCTGCTCGATAATATGATGGCCTTACATGAGGATTCCCACTGCCCTCACTTCTCCTGTGCTGTTGATTCCATTTGGATTTCGTAATTGTTTAATCGGGAGCACATTCTTTACATGTGTAATTGATGCCGGTTCTGATGAGTTTAACTCTGGTTAATTCAACTGATTTTGAAGTAATTTATAAAAGTTCCAGGTGAGCTCTGTCCCCACCTGTCCAATTGTAACTATGTAATTAGACCGTCAGTTTTCGCTTATGTCTTTGTGCACTGAATATCCGGAATGCGTCCAAGAACTCCGAGGAATGATGATGCCCGAGTTATTTTCTACTCCTTGGTCACGCATTTTTTACGCGTAATTGCAGTCTTTCTTCTGATCAACGTTTAAAGACTGCTTCAGTAACATTGCGATTCCAACCAAAGTCATATAATATAATATTATTGCGAAAAACACTCAAGCTTCTCCAATTCGGCCATTTGTGGAGATTTTCAATGTGTAAATTCGAGGTAAAAATATTTCTTCGTTTCCAGACAATCCCATAAAATTTAATAAGTGATGGATTGATTATTGGTGTGGATTGTGACATTCATTACAGTATGCTTCTATTTTGCGCAACGTTGGCACAAAAGTGAGGAGTCCTGTATTACATCGCGCTGATTAATTGACTCCACGAATGAGGTTTACAGAAAATTAAATCATTGATCGTTTCATTTTTGTCATTAAAAAAAATAATATCTTTGCCTCCCGTTACCTCTCGTTAATGTATAGCTACTTGTCGCAATATGAAAGCAGGATGAAAATATGCATATAGTGCTGGATTTAACTTTAGATATCCAATTAGTGGTCCAATTTGCTGCAACAATAACTCACGAAGAAGAAACTCTGCGTGCATTCAGACAGAGGTCCGTAAACCTCTTCACCAAAACAGGAGGTATTTCATGTCGAAAATTTGAGGCAGAGTCATTGGATGCAGATCGGTGCATTTCCGTGCGAAATGAAAGCAAATCATGGCGGGAGACATAGGAGGAGCAATAGTTTTGGATAATAATGGAGCCTCCTCGATGTTGCAAGCGGTTGCGTATCGCCGGTTCGAGTCATCCGCGGACAATTGCCGCGCGCGGGCGCAGCGCGATGAGGATGGCGCTCACTGGCGGTGGCGATGGCTGAGCGGACGGTGGCGCCGCGGTAGATGGCGAAACGAGCGACGCTGTATGGGTGACGCTCCGAGGAGAGTTGACGAGAAAAAACATGCGTGGCGTCACTTCAACCTTGCGCCAACTGGAAGAGGACTTGGGAAATTTCATTGTTGCAGCAAACTGGGAAATGAAAGCTAAATCGCTCGAAACAAGGATTGAGCAATTGTTGGAATGAGAGGAAGTTAGCAATGGCTACCTGCTGGGAAGCAAATAGAAAGTGTGAGCGGATTCATCAGTGACTAGAACTTCGATAGCAATTTTTTTATTATCTACATTTGCTTCAATATCTTAAGTCAGTACAATTTAATTATCGCGCTATATATATATATACTTTGATCATATTTTTCTTCCTCAAACTTATCCTTTTACATTTCAACTTTTGTGGCACATCGGATGTTCTTCGATTTTTTATTCTTATGCTGCCCTTTGTGTTTGACCCACATGGCTGAGATTTAATTTCAGTGATAAAGTAAAGGACGTGCAATATCTTCTTAGCTGCGATATGATAAGACTCTTCCACTTAATGATGAATCAGTCGTGATGGACGACCTGCGAGCCCCGGAATTTCAATTCTATAACCTAAGCTTTGAACTCACTTCATCATTGTCTCTGAAACACGCAACTAAGAGAATAATAAGGTATGGATGTAGTGGTGGTGGCGAAGTGCTAGTAGTAGCAACGATACGGCCTGTTCGCCAGAAACGGATCGAAATGATATGGACCTCTTTATATGGATCCTCGGGTGGATTACTTAATTAACTTGGTGGCTAAGTCACTGAAGGCTTTCCGGGCTTCCGGAAGGCCTTCAAGCAATTGCAGTGTGTTCACAGCAGTGTACCTCATCATGTCAGTTCTCCTATATAGAGTAAATGCTCAGTATTATTGAATGTTTTTATAGCATAATTTATTTGCTTAAACTGATATTTTAAATATAAGGTACTTTTGCAGTGAATCAGAATATTTTTCCTCGATTTCATGCAACCTCAACGTTTTGGGTATTATTGATATTTTTTTTTCTAAACTTATTCTCAAACTGGATAGAAGTTAATTCGCATACATAAGTGCTCCAAAGCACATGCCCTATTTCATTCATTTAGCTTCCTTTTTTCCTTTTCTCCTCTCCCTTTGGATTTTGAGTCGAGGGTGGGGCACCGGGGCTAGGTTGCCATGCGGGAGGCCACTTTTACTATTGAGTGTACAAATGTGTCACTATCGTGCCGTATTACTACATTTAACTTAAATGAAGTTGATAACATTTTTGAAGTATCGAGTACCAGACCTCGGATAAAATAAATTATTTCCATACGCGCAGTTTACGAAGCAACATACTTTTATATAGGTGGTGTAGTTAATGAAAGGATCTTTCTAAACGAGCCTCAAATACATCAACTACATCTACTGTTAACTTATGGGTTACTTCCCGTATTAGAGTCCATCGCAAGGTCTTGGTGTCGCAAAAACCCGAGAGGATGAAAGTATTTTGGTTAATTTAACCTAGTTAGTGGTTTTCTCTGCAAATGCTTTGTGTAACTGACTTCTAAACTTAACTCACTAACTTCATATTCCAACTTTCATGCATTGGGGAAGCATTATAAAGCCGTTTAACCTCAAAGTGATTGGATTCCAGGACGAAGGGCCTTGAGCATTGCTCACAAAATGATCAAAATGCCTGAATGTAGGTTGGTTCCACTCTCCCAAATTTATGATATTCTGGGAAGGCATGCGGGAGGAGCCGAGTGGTCCTTGCCTTCTTTTATTGCCCTCCGCCCTTCGCATGGCCATTTATGGTATTCCCTCTCTCCCCCTCTTGGAGCTCGTCAACTAATTGTACCAATGGAATTAAAATTTCTTCCAACCGACCGCTTCTCGATGATTCTATCATTTTCTTCGTGTAGTTTTCCTGCTAGGGCATCCCGGAGTCTGAAAAATGTTATATGCCATGTTGAACACATACTTAAAAATATAGCCCACTTAAAGTCACCTAACGTCCGTAAACGATTTTAAAATCATTATACCTAATTTTTATATTGCTTATATTTTGCTCTATTTCTGTGGAGTAAATCGACGAAAAACGTTTAATTATGCAGTGAGTAATCTTATCCCCTTTTAAAGTTTTAATGGAAAACTATTTTTACTAGAAATTGTTATTGAAAATGCTGGGACCTGTAGGATGGCTGCCTTCTTCACGGTCATTGTCAAAGAAGCGAAGAAGTGTGAGCCTTTGAGCTGACTGGCGAGGAAGACGAACGAGTAAGTGTTGCACGTGTTGGGAAAGGAAGTCGCTGGCAAAAATTCGTTTGGGTAGAAAAGATGGACGGAGGTTTGCCGAAAGGTGAGGGCATGCTGAAGGAGGTTGAGGGGAGGGTATCTGTTGAGCGCGGAAGATAAATAAGGGAGTATGAATATTGGATTGTGTGGGGGGAAGCAGGAGATCGTATGAGTTTTAGGGAGACTTAATGCGAGATAGGTAAACTGTGTTTTGTGGAAAATTTAAGAATTGCCCCGTCATGGAGTACATTATAATAGAACTTCCTAAACAGCTTGTATTCGAAATGAAGGTGAGCACACGAATAATGTATGGTATTAACTAATAAAGACGCTATGAAAAGATGAGCTCATAGAATAGCTTCATAATTAGTGAATACCTAAGGCATGGACTTATATAACCACCATGGACTTGTAGTCACCAAAAATTCGCTCGAAAAGCTAAAAATGTCATAATTCTCCTTCGTAAAAGATCCACCATATTCCATCTGGCTGTGAATTTAGAGGATAAAGTTAAGATTGGCATCTTGGAAGCATATGTGAGTCCTACGAAAAACATACGCCTATGCAATGTGTTGCGCTGCATGCATAAATTTGCAACCAGGCCTTATTCTTGGGAGATACCCTTTTTAAAGGATATGGTTTTTAATTTAGGGTTTGTCAGGAATTTGCTTTCCTGCAGAAACTGTTTTTAGCCCTAATGTTGAGATACATTATGCTTCGAAACTTTGGCCAAGAGTACCTGGTTTATCGATTTCTGACCTACCCTCGATAAAACTGTAGACTTTGAATAATTTAGGTCAATATAATGAACATTGAGACCGACCTTTTCTTATAACTTATTCTTTCAACTAGAAATAAAAGTCCTCCTGACTTGTTTGGAGGAATGGGCTACACATAGACGATGGCCATTCTTGTAAACTTCCCGAGGAGAAGGGAGGTGAAATAATGGCATCTTAACTCCCATTTGCAATCAAAAACTCTCATAGTCATTGTTTCCAGCCCAAATGAAGCAACAAGGGTCATGGAAATAGAAGGCGCAAATAAAGGCATACGCTTAGGCCAACGCATATTTCGCGTAGTCATCTCAATTTCATTCGAGCAACAAAGTTGCAAGCTTCGAAAGTACTGTGCGAACAGCATTTCCTCTCGCCGTAGTTTCGAGTAATGCCGAGGCAAAAGTTCTAATTTCAAGAAGGAAGAATGCTAGAGAAAATAATTACGCAATGCCTTCAAGAAAAGGATTACATTAACAAAAACCCGCGTAACGATAGACAATAAGTCTTTATATGACTGACAGTAAATGCTGACTGACCCGGATGTATTGCCTCACATGGTGAATTAAAATTTTGCATGTAGGCTAAGTGCACAGCACTTGTGACGGTACATCACCTCTTAAGGTAATGTAAGTAAGCTTTTACTATTGTCATGCTCGAATTTTATTTTAAATTTTAAGCAGCTGTAAGAAGCATGTATTTTAAAATTTAAGCAGCTTTATGAAGCATGAAGTAAAAACTTTAGTATTAATAACGCAGAAACGTTTGTTTGGTGACCGAGTTTCTCAAATATATAATTAAATATACATATTGGAGGCTTTTACGTGACGCTAACAATGCCTTCACATCCAAAGAGTATTTTTTTTAGCTTTTTAAAAGTTTTAAGGCGAGTTAAAATTTATGTTGAAATTTTTTGAGAAAATATAAAAACTACACACAATTACATTTTTGACGCGATTTGTACGTCAAAACATGCTCATCATTTTAAATGATGTCTCTCTGGAGTGCGAAGCCGTAGCCGCAAACCCCATGGGAAACGGCCTTTCTTTTTCCACAAATATCTCGAAAAGTAATGCGATAATTGGTTGATATCTTGGTATCATTAGAAGGATGAGATCGTTTTCTAGAAAAGGAGGGTGAATTGATTAAATTTCAAGCGTAGTGATAAGGCACTTTCAAATAAACCATACAAGAAAATGACGTATCTTTGGCCGTAACGAGTCGGTTTTTGGATTCCTGCCTAAGCTTAAAGAGGCGGCCGCGAGGTCAGCGATGACTTGACCTCCCGTGGAGGTGGAAATGTAGCTTGGCGAGAGGGTGCTCCGCTCCCATTGTCTCGGCGTTTCCTCCGCGGCACACCGTCTCGGGGAGTGATGTGCAGCAACCCTTCCCACCCTACTGTGCCCCAGCCAGCTCCACCTCCTCTGCCCCCCCCCCTCACGCTCTGATTGGCTCAGCGAGAATTACTTGGCTGTGCACTCCATGAGCAGCGGGCGAGATAATTACTCGTCGGTGCCTGGGGATCTTCGCCAATCTTTCCGATCTGTTTCCACCTTTCCAGTAGTGATTTCTAAAAAAAATAGCCATTCTCATTAATGTATAAATTCTCATCCATTAAGGGGAGAATTTTGCCAACTATCCGGCACTCATTCACAGTAGTAGTGCTCTCCAAAGGGTGCTTATTCATTTCAGCCAGTTCAAATAATATGCCAAGGTAGGTGACTTGAAAAGTGTCATCTCTTCCGACGTACTATTGTCTACTCACTCATTCTGACGGATATTTAGGAAATTCAATTCACCAACAAAACAAAGGAAATCCGTGGGACAAAAACGGATTAAAATAGAGCTGTATGTTATCAAAGCATTAATCATTTTCATTTGAAAACTAAATTTTAACGTGATGTGGGCTATTTTCTGGCCTGTTTTTGGTATTTGGAGCCTTATAACTTGAGACACCTTTGTATGTAGTATCTCAAAAGGCATTTGTCGATGCTGCAATTAGAAAACAGCACGCGTGAGAGCTCGCCTTGCAACTCATAGCTAGCGGACGTGTCGGTCAGCGATTCCGCGTTGTTAAAGGGGTGTGCACGACGCCAGAAAAGGCGTTTTCCAATAGCTGTAGTATTCATCGCCACGGTCGCATGCTAGATGATTTTAAAATTGTGGTTTCCACCATGCGGCACTTAAATGATGTTCCTCAGCGCCACTGTCCTCGATGGGTAATGTCTCCGCGGAAATGACGGCCATTCGCACGAAATCCGCGGAAATGACGGCGAGCGTGGCGGCAGCGGAGGTTAAGAGGATTACAGAGGTTGTCTGGTTTTTAATGGAGACGACCGACAACTAAGGTCATTTGCGCCGTAAAGGAGAGCTGAGTAGGATGACAAGGGTGGGATTGCATGGGGAACGGAGGATGGGTGGAGAGAAACCGAGCTTCAGCATTAGCCTTCTCTGAACGAAAGGCGCAAGGGATCCCGCAGTTAAACGTATAATCCCTTATTTCTGGTGATTCTACACCACGCATGAAATACTCTTCCCATATCAAGGGAAACCAAACCATGCCGGGTAAGGGGCTAGCAATAATAAAAAAAAAATAAACACTCGTACCCAGCCCAGTCCACCGAGCGAGATTAGTCATTTCTTATATAAAATCTATCAACTATTACGGTCCCTTATCTGCGGAAAAAATGACTTTTTAAATCTCTATATCCTGCAATCTATTTTTTATCTTATACTTCTGATATTTTCTAACGTAATACGTTGGCGTAATTAAATATATGTAACGTCTTCTGGGAAATAGTCTGCTTCAAACTTACGTGATAGACGCAACCTATATATTGTATTTTCTAGCTATTTGGGGTCCCCAAGTTAATTCATGTAACTATTCGGTCACAAAGTGGAGTTTGTCACAACGAGATTTTACAAATTTAGCTGCTTTCCGAGGTACTCGATCTATTTATGAGATCAATCCTACTTCGTTAGGGTCCCACGTGTTTGCAGTTTATTCAAGCGAGGGAACGATGAACAACGACTTTGAAATTGGGTGTATTTCAACCTCCTTGAACCTGACACTATCAACTAATTTGACAGAAGTAAAATACGTGTTGATCCGTATATAGTGGCTGACAAATTCCCTAAGATCCAGGCATTGCCATTACAACACTTGAGCTCATACCAAGCTTTTGTTATAACGACATTTAAACTCCTAGGACATTTGAAATTTGTAAAAGATCCAGACCTCAAACAACGAAAGCAGACACCGCTCCACTCATAATTTAAGTGACACGTTCACTTTACTTATTTTTGCTGGCGTGAAATTTAAATATTAAGTAGTCATATGCTTAATACTAAGTTATGTACTCTTTGTAGTTCGGGTAAGCGGATAACCATAACTGAAAAACGCTATTTAGCGATAAAATAAACTCTCTAGGACGCGATCAGCCACTTCGGTAAGACTTAATGCCGTACTTCTACTCATAGTAGCGGTCATTACATGTGCGTTTTTCAGTTTTATCCTGAAACTATCATATTTCCAGATATTGAAATTGTTTAACTCTAAATAGTTTATTATGGTTTTTTTTATCTCATGGGCTCTGAGGAATGATGAAAACATTGATTGACCAAGTTTCAAAATCAACAATTTTTTAAAGTATTGGATGGGTCTAATAATCTAAATCTTCCACGATCAAACCCTTCCATCTTTTAAAGTAAGTAACTTATTACCAATTCACTACTCCTATCCCCATTCTATTTTTATTGCTGTAAAATATGCATTATTACACTAAGATAAATTTCCACTTTCGAGAGATAGCGTGCCTACATTGTACCATATGTATTAATTCTAAAATTCATACACACATTTAAAGGGAGCTCTGCCTGACTACGCGACTTTCTATTTTCATTTACATTTAGAGTAGCACTTTCAAAATGAAATCTCTATTCTTTAAGAGCGCTATGAAATGGTAATGTATTGGTGTGTCTGAATAACTCTTTAAATTGTCTTTGATTTATAATCTTAGTAATAGCATGGATGGTGGCGCAACGTCCCACCTTTATCATATGATCCTTCGATTTTGGATTGACTCTGTGCGGTACATTTTGGCGCTATGCAGTGTATTTCGTCTGACAACTGGCGGTAGGAAACGCGGACGCTGAAAACGAAGACCATTTTCCCGTCATTATTTCGGCATAAATATCGCACATAGTCTAAGGTCACGCTGATAATATTATTTTCTCATGAGTTTTGTATTAATGAAATAGCTAAGTCATCCGGTCCTGTATTTTTCCTTCCGTGTGGACGTTACAATTTTCTGGGATAATTTCGTCAAATTGCAGTGCAATCGGTGTGTCAAGCGATCGATATCCAGCCGTCTTAGATATGAACCCTCAAGGGTCGAGACCTCTCTTTCTTTCTTCATTTCCGCCCCCCCCCCAACCGCCTTGGGAAGTGCTCGCGTGACGTCACGCTCGTGATGGCGAGTCGACGGCGGGTCGGCGCGGCGTGACCGCAGAGATTCCTTCCCGTGATCCTCTCGCAAAAGTTACGCATTGCCTCCACTCGTTTGGCGTGCCGGTGACACCGGCCCGCGACCCCGTCGGCAATCGCTTCGCACGCGCTGCTCTGGCCCAGGGAATATGCCGAGCGGTCGTGGTTTGGTGAGCCCACAGATTAAAGAAGATAGTAGAGATGGCGTCTTGACTCACGAAAGTGAAGCCCGTTTTTTTGCGGAAAGGTATACACCTAAAATCGCTATCGTGCGTAATTTCCCCATTATTTTTTTGAATAGTGAAGTGTTTTTTGGAAATTATTTTCTTTTTTGATTTTTTCTAGATAAATGCATCATTACGGTACCGCGATAGTTACCGCTTGTAATACCTATGTTTTTGGCGTATTAACAGCGCAACTGATCCATTCAATATGGCTGACTCCGCATTTTAACGGCTTCAATATTCCCCTGTGATTCGATATCTCCGTACCGTATGGTCCTTGGTCCCACTTACTCTTTTAATCTCTGGATGAGCCGGATGCGTGCACGGTGCTTGAAGCATTGAGAGATCTTCGCTGTGCAAATGGGCCGGTCGAGAGGTAATGCAGGCGCGAGGCTCTGGTGTTGTGTTTCATGTCTCTATTCCCCTTCACCAATAATTCCGGAATTTCCTTGTACGTTGTTGGGCGATACTAAGACGTTTTACGGTGTCTAATGGACGCTGTAAATCATAAACTGGCCACATGTTTGGATCTAAGGGATAATTATTATTTAGCGATTTTTACATTTAATACGTGAAGACAGTGAAATTTACTGGATGAATTTACGCCTAGATGTATGTCAGCAGTCGTCAATCCGGAGATTGGTTTTCGGCAGCTTTCCACCACTTCACTCTCCTCTCAGCTGACCGCTCTACTCCTCCTTAAGTCTTAACTTTGATACCATTCATAATTTGCTTCATGTGTTCCAGTCTTCATCTTCCTTTTGGATACTTCTTATTCATTTCTCCTTCCCCTATTTTTTACCAGAGGTAACCGTAACGCAAAATTCGACCAACCTGTTTGTCTCTTCTTCTTCTGAGAGTTTTCATTGTACTTCTTTTCTCTCCAACTCTTTACTGATCGTCTCCACTCCATCCGTTTGATCGTCATCATTCTCCCTTAACTCCTCATTTCCATTTCTTCCAATGTTTTCTGCTTTTCAGTTGTTACTGTCGTAAGCTCCACTGCCATATAGTAGAGTATGCTCCAAATATATGTTTCAATGTAGTGCCCACCTCACATCCAAGTTTGTATTTCTATCTGTTACCTGACTCATATCTACAAGCAAAACCATCGTACCATTCCTTTTTGGGGTAAACAGAGTCACATAACTTAGTATTTGCGGTTAGGCCCAGGAAACTGGCTTTGTTAAAATAATAACCCCCCCCCAATACCCTGGCTTTGCATACTTCTTTCGCTTCTGTTACATTCATGCCTTGCTTCATACATGCTCTCCCATTCCATGGTATCCTTTGGTAAGTTCCTCTTACGTCACTAATTTATAATTGTAATCAAAGTATTTTCTACACAAATAATTACTTAAAGTCAAAGGGATAGTAAACTTCTAATATTCCTATTCTTATACATAGTTCCTATTTTTATTTCCACTACGATAGATTGAACCAGAGAAAATACAAATGCTGGATAACGCTTGGGGCGCGCACGTCGGCGTCTCGGACCCACAAACAACTTTCTGCCTCATATATGCGGTTACTGACCCTCACTTGATTAAACAGCGTACCAGACTTGGTTGGCGAAGTTCTTACGTGGAACTTAACTGCGGATGCATTTTGAAACTACCAGCAATAAGTACACCGTAGAAAGCAAACGAGAAGTCAGTGTGGAATGCTCGCGCTGCACATTGATGCTCGGTTCGGTGGCGGATAAGCCCACTTTTATTTGAGGGATTTGAGGGGAAGGAGCGCTGCTTCACTCTCTTCCTATTGCTCCCACTCACTACCGAGCATGCAGGCCCCCCTTCCACGCATTTGCCACCGCTCGGGAATTACTCCGGGAAGCCTACTCGGGGAATTAAAGTCCTTTGAGAAGCCGAATGCCTCTTTGAGGCTTGAGCTCTATCGAAGCCGTTAAATGCCGCAAGGGAAGCAAGCTTACCGTGGGGAAATTCCAATCACAAAGTTCATAAATATCATAGTTTATTTTTCTTTTGAATACTTTCGTAGCGATTTTTTGAGAGCACTGATCTCTCTAGCAATTTACGCTGTGTTGATTCGCAGCAATTACGATTCTTGTAATGAAAGAACATAACTATTCTAGTGTCAATTTCATTCGAACGCTTTTGTTGCGATTTTATGAAAGCACTGGTTTCTCGCTTCATTTGTGCTGCGTTTATTTCTCATTTGGTGGGCATCGTTACGGGAGCATTGCAGCCTCCGTCATTACGTTCGCAGGGAATGCGAAAAAAAGGCAGCACAAGGGTCGGGAAAAATCGGTACTTTCAGCCTAAGTCTATGCTGTCGAAGAAATCATGCGTGGGGGCGGGAAGAGACGTGGCTAATTGTGAGAACATGTGGAACTGCGCCTTCCCAATCGCAATGGAGGAGATTGTGATTATATGATTCCCTTCGACCATCTTGCTCATCCGTTGCTCATAATAGAGTTCTGGGCACCAATCGAATGGAAGACTCGAACGGTTGCGAAGGAAAATTAGTAAAAGGAACAGATAAAAGGCTCTAAGACTCGCTGCGCGAACTCAGTTGTGGACCCGGACTTCACCTGTTAACTTGGCGTCGTTGTGGGCCCTCTCGACGGAGTTTAGGGCTGGCTTCCCAGCATACAGGGCAAACGAAAGTGGCAGCACTTGGTGTGGAGGACGTGCGTAAGTTGGGGCTCGCTCGGTCTTCTCTGATCGCATGACCAGCGTTCTTTGAATCTCCAAGCCATAACTGCGACTTCTTTGTGTGATATAATTTGTCGTCGGCACGAAAGCACGGCAGAAAGACCTTTAAAATAAATTTAGTTTGGATTTTTTCGCGCATAAAGGGTCCTATTACACCTCATTATGTGGTATGGAAACTTTCTTTGAACGATTAACTACTTTATTTCGGCGACTGAAGAAGAACTTTCTGATAAATAAAGTTACATTTTCCTCCTGGGAGTGGTTAAGGCTCCCTTGACATCTTTATAGATTGTATATTTTTTACTTCGTTACGATGTTCTTCTTTTTGGTTCTGGTAAAAATGTGTGGATTGTTGCCCTAATTCATGACGCAAGTAACCTTCGTTGGTCGCTGTTTTTGCAAAAAACTAGGTATAGAGTGGAAAGACTGGGGTCGGAATAGAAGTTAGCAAATAAATCGGACGGCACTAGTTTGGACGGAGGATGGCGTGCTAGGGTGAGTGGCGATCAAGGCCGGGGA
The DNA here is from genome assembly GCA_963573305.1 of Pyrrhosoma nymphula. Classification (NCBI taxonomy): domain Eukaryota; kingdom Metazoa; phylum Arthropoda; class Insecta; order Odonata; family Coenagrionidae; genus Pyrrhosoma; species Pyrrhosoma nymphula. The sequence continues at coordinate 74,317,615 of OY754332.1, read as the reverse complement.
GAGAGTCAGTGAGCCATTGCTCTTGAACGTGTGCCGTGAGGAAACGGTTCTAGAATGAGAAAAGATGGAATTGGGAAGGAAATTGAGCACTTAGATGATAAAGTCAGATTTTTGGATTATTAAGTGTTAGTTAACCAGTCAGCCAAGGGACTTAGATTATGAGCAAGTCAGAGGTTCAATTGAAAATACTGGTTTGAAGATAAATCATTCGACGACATAGTTAGCGAGATTCTTACGAAGTAGAAAGGCTGTAATAGACTTAAAAATAGAAGTGTTGCATAGAAAAGAAGGCGATTGGCGTTTACGAGAACTTCAGCTTGAAACGCGAGCTCAGTGTATTGGTGCTTAAGGAGGCGTTTTCGGTCGCGTTAAAGCGTCAACCGGGAACGTCAACCATCAAATTCAAATTTCAGCCAGTTCCAAATTTCACGTTCGCGGTTAACGCAGGTGCATGTTCAGTGCGCGCCGATGATGTAGTTTTGTAATTCTTAGATATTACGTTAATAAAGTGAATATTGACATGCTTCTCCTTGTTAGGTAAAACTCAATTTTCTATCAGTGTAGCTCAAAAAAATGTGCATTGAAGAGTTCATAAAAATATGTAAACCTAACTTTTTTCTTTTTATTTTCAGCCCTGATGCGGATTTATGAGGGAACCCGAGATCAAATTCTGTAGTTCTTGGCACTGGAAGAATTCACAGATGGATTAAAATCGTGGATTTTCTGGTGCCAAAGACGACAGAATGACATTACTCCACTCGGTGGGACCGTGGGATCAGAAATGAAACTTCGAATGCAACGCGGGGCACGATAGCGGCTCATCATTTTTCCGATGAAGTTACAAAAAGAGTGATGCAGAGTTGAAAACGGTGAGGGTTTATGAGGTTTTTTTGTATATGTTACCTAAATTTATCATCAATGTTCAAATAATGAATTACGACCAAGTTTATTATTTTCTTATTTAATATTCAAAAGCTTGTTACCTACCTTATGAACATGGAGAAAGAATAAACTTGTTGAAGATAGAACAAACTTTTTAAAATGCATAATAATTACCCTTTTTCAAATTATGTAAATGGTGACCCCGCTTTCAGAGGTGTAAGTATATTTTTGTGTTAATCTTCTAGCTAAACCATTATCAAGAACGTGATATGAAAAACTTCTTACTCTGGTAAATGTAATTGATGCATAATATGAAGTTCCTTTGTATTGTATTCTCGTAAGAGGATTTTATATTGATTTGCAAGTAAATAAAACTATAAAATACGGTGATGTAATATAAATAATAAGGCCACCGTGGTTGTGGGGTCAAGTCCCCACCTGCTTTTCCACAGGTCGTGGGTACAAGTACCACCTGGGTAGGATTTTATTCTCCACCCAGGCCATGGGTGTTTGTGTTCCTATGTTATTGTTATATGCCGTAGATGTAAAGGCCTGTACGAGATGGATGTTTTCGGGGTTTTTGAAAGATAAATAAAATAAAATAGGTAAGTAAAAATTATAAAATGAAAATAATAAAATTCGGTGAAAGTAATATGAATAAAAATAAGGTTTGATAATGCCTATCGTAATGTTCCGATACAATTGTCACTACAATTTGCTAGTTTTCATTTTAAAATATATCCCCGAGAGATTACGTGCAGTCTTAAGGAGGCCAATGGCAGCATGGATACAGTAGCTTTCTTGCTTGTAATGGTAAAAGCCTGTCGGGAAGTATCTCATAGCAATACAACCTTAAGGTGTATTGAGATAAGAGTGATTATTTGGAATCCATCCTCCGAATTTTTATCCTCCAAAGTAACGGTTCTCTCCCTTTCTTGTAGTGGTGCCCTTGGCAGTCTATATTCCTTGATTGCACTCTCAAAAGATGTCTTCAGCGCAGTATATAAGCAAAATTGGTACTTATCTCGCGTTCTTTTAATGTCCTCCTTGGGATACGCTGGGAACCGCTCCTCCTTGGGAACTTCACTTTGGGAACCGCTGGTATTAAGTTAGTATAAACGGATTTCAACCACATATTAGTATATTAAACAGGACTAATTGCCCTGCTAATGACCTGAGAAATCAAAGAATAATATGTGATCTTAAGTTATGCGCTTCCGTTAACCGTTAAGTCAAAGCAGAATATATGACGTTGAAACTTGGTGGAATTATATTGGAACTCATTGGCTTTCAGAAATAAAATGCAAACTCAAAGTTTAATCTTAAACCATGATTGAAGCGTGTTAGAAACTGGAAAACGTAGGGCAATGAATAAACGTACGCAACGGAAAAGTACATTCTAATCATTCTTGCCAAATTTTAATTTCGTGTAGGTACATTGTCATTTGAGATTCAGTTTTCAGTATTTTATTTCGCAATCGTCAGTTTTTCTCAACCAAAGCCGTGAATGCAAGGGAGAGGAACTCGGTGTCAAGAACACCGAGTTAAAATTCTCTCATGATGAATGAAAGAAATATGACTTATTTGGCGATTTACTAAAATGAATATGGATTTATTATGCCACGGGAACGCCAGTTTTAAACATGCCACGATACAAGTCTGTTTTAAAGCAATACTCCGTATGGTATTATAACTTCAACTCAAGTTCGAATGGTTACTTTTGAAGACTCGCGATGATGTTTAATTGATGCAGAACGTGTTGCAGTCTGCTTTGGAATTTATTTCACAACATTATTCCTTTAAGGACAGGGTTGAATTTAACGCTAACTGAGGTGCGACGATGAGAGAAGCGGTGATCCTACCGCGAGCATGCGCTAGTTTGGGCTTCATGTTATCTGTTCAATCATATAGTCAACATATTAATAATAAATGCCTGGGTCTGGTAATGCCTGGCCTTGGCGATGTTCTTAGAGTCCATGAAAATGAGGAGTGCATTTAGCTAAAAAACAAAGATTTTGAGGACGTCTTTCCATAAAATATCAATGTACACCTCTTAAGGTAGTTATAGCGAGATATATATCACCTTCAATTGTTAAGGCGTTTTGAGCGCTTGGCGTTAAAAATGAGTCAAGTTAACATGTTATAAATGTACATTTAGTTAATTACTGAGAATACCAGTAATTTAAAACATTTTTTGCACTATTAATGTTACAATATTCACTTCATGCTCCTTACAGTTTCTTAAATTGAACAATAAAATTTGAATATGGTCTCCATTATGACTAGAGAAACATCTCCAACTACCCTAAGTATTTCTTGTTTCCTGTTTGTTAAAGGTTAGTGATTTTTTAGTGTTCTAATTACGATATAATGGCAGCAACCACCGTCTCTGTAAAATTAACAAGCTCTGAAATATGTTGCACATATCAAGCCTCTTTAATTAAGACTATAATCTTAGGTGGGAAGCTTGTATTGGAATTCATGGATTATAATTCTCGGTGATGCAATTATGGAATGGATTAAGGACACGAGCAACGAACTTTTCCATAGCTTACCTCAAGCAAAATCCGATTTGCAATAGAAACGGTACCGTGACGTCCACTTGGCGTAGCAAGCAATCAATATTTTTCAGATATGACCGGACCACAAGATATGACGGGAAAAAACAAAATAGCTTGGCCTCCCGTGAGGACACTGGGATCGTCTTTCAAAAGAAGCCATGACTCAGTAAAATTTAGGTACTTCAGTAGGGAGTGAGGCTTCCGATTGAGAGACACAAGCAGTCTTATTCAGGAAGGACTCGACATTGCCGAACCTCGGAAATGTCGTGGATTTGACGTCACAGCCTGGACAAATCTCAACTTTGAAATGGAATTTTATGAAATTTTCGAGTCTGTGATGCTAAAATTTCGTCACCTTCGAAGGTAAGGAATCACAAGGCCCACCCGAATAGGGCACAAGGGAGCTTATTCTCAAAATTATTATTATTAATAAACACGGGGAAATTATCTCGGGAGAAGGCGCTTGACTTCTCAGAACCTGTGTACAAGTCAGGAGCCATGGAGACGATGGGCGAGACGTGCATTTAAAGGTCGGTGGAAGAGGAGGACCTGACCCGGTGAGTGACCCGAGAAGAATTCTTTTTCAGATGAGGACGTGTCCCGGAAAATGAGGATGGTTCGCTTTTCTTCCAACGATTAGATATGAAGTATTTTTATTCCTTTGAATTACTCGTCGACAGAGAGATTTCACAGTCGGTATGCATCCACCAAATCTTAAAATGGAATCTCCAATGGGTACGAGTGTATTTCTATGTAGAGGGGAACAGTTGTTTCTCGGATACCAATTACATGTAAAACACCCTCGTAGGTGATTATAATATCAGGGATACCGCCTTGACAATTTTTTGCGAGGGGGAAAATGCATCGCTCACCGTTGGAGAGCCGCGTTATCTCCGGTGTTTGGTACTCTCACCCAGTAAAAAAAATCAACCAACTCTTCAGGGTGTTTTCGCGTTGGAACCACTCTCGCATTTCATCAAGGTGGAGCCTTTATTTCGCCTCAATAGGCTCTTATGCTATCTTGCAATATTTTTCTTGACCTCAGGTGCACCATCGGCTCTCTTCGTCGTCGACGAGAGCCGACCAATTTAACAATGGACTTCATTCGTAGATCATCTATTACACGAATAATTTACGATGAAGTTGTTTCTGTATGTATTGTGGAAGTTTTTGATCATGAACTTAGGGCATTTAAAAGTAACAAGGTAACGTGAGGCATAAGGTATCCGAGTAAAGAGTCATGTTTGACAATTATGGTCCGTAGGGTGATATAAATCGACAGAAAGGTCTAATGGAATTCCCTGAATATTTGAAATTTTCCAGAAATTCAAACTTTCCTTAATTAGGAAATGGCAGTGTGGAGGAAATTATTAAATCGGAGCCAGTTTTCTAATTCTCCTCTCCAAAAGGAAACGCCGTGATGTGTAGTCGGGATTTCCGTCAAAGGTTCTCTCCACGGGGTCATATATTAACTGAATGAAAGTGACTACCAAAGGGGGTAATTGTTTCTAGGATGCCAATGGAAAGGTCATCCGTGGGTTATCGTGTTAATGAAAGACATTCTGTTTAATGCCGTGTCTGGTAGGTAGGTACTGACGCTTTCATAAATACCTTGGAAACATCAGGTGTACGATTGCAATGGCAGGAGCCTGGCTGAAAATGTCGTTAGGTGATAAATCTATCAAAAGGCAGGAAGTTGAATTGGTAAATATATATTTGAATGATTTCATCAGTGTATAACTGACTATTGAGGATTCTTTTTACTATCATGAGACCTCTATTGGGTTAGTCTGGCATAGTATATTCGCTCGAAATCTTAATTTTCCCGGAAGAAATGTGATATTTATTTCAAAGTTTGATGATCTAAAATGGACTATCTTAAAACGAGCCTTATATGCAAGAAAGCTATGCGGCTTTAGAAGTAACAGTAAATCTTTGACGAATACTCTAAGATGATGAAGTAAAACATGCGATGTTAGGCAGTCACTGATTATACTGTCAAAGATAATACCGATTATTAAAATTACTATGAAAACGTCAGGTTTAAGGCAAGCCATAATTGGAAAAGTTTTAAAAATTTACACAATAGAGCTGGATCACAATGTGGGCAGCAGTATTCAAAATAATAATTCCAAATTTTCATCCTGTACTTTTTGGATTTATATTGTGCCATCATTGTATCGTTTCAGGAATGCTAATTAAGAGGTAAAACACGCAGAAAATTTATTATTATTACCAGCTTTTGTGTGAGTTGTAAGCTATAAACGATAGGCTAAACCGTGCAGTTAATGGCCATATAGTATTTTGAAGAGCATAGTAAGAGTACAGTTGGAAAAATTGCAATAATGATAGCAACATTTAAAATAGTGATTATTGTAAATTTTGTCCAACTGTACTCTTACTATGCTCATCAAAATACCACGTGGCCAATAAATGTAGGTTGACCAAAACTGTACGGTTTACCCTATCAAACCAATTTGCGAAGCATATTGAGAGCTAATGACACTTTATGGGAACGATATATTTAAAGTCTGCTATACTGAAAGCCTAGTCCGTAAAATAAGCATCATTGGGTCATTTAACTCTGACTCAGAGTTTCTCTTTATTTAAACTATAATGTCGAATGCTATGTCCTAGAATGCATGTAATTTTGTACTAGTTTTATAATATGGCATCTTAAATTGGTTAGAATGGCCAGTCTCGCTGGTAGGGGAGGAGTATTTCTGAATAGATTCAATTTAAATAAAGCAAATAATTTATGTTGCCTATCAATTAAGAAAAAAAAGTTAGATTCTTGGCCTGTTCTTATATTTCAAGGAATTAGTTTATGGAAAAGACAAAGTGCACCCGGCACAACCCTTGAAATTTTGCGATTTTGCGATTCATCTTCATAATTTCTATAGTATGGTAAAAGTAAAACGGTCAAAGCCTGCTAAATAATTTCCCTTTATGACAGAAAATCGCATCTAATTTTTTTTCTTGGTGAGTTTTCTGTGTACTTTATCTTTTTACAGTCATAATTGAAACCCATCCAAAATTTCCATCCCCTACATGCTAGGCTTCATCTGAGTTAACCTGACCAATTAATGTAAAACAGTGCACAAGAGAAAAAGTCGCAGAAGTCTAAAATACCCGCGATACATGGTAAAAATTCAACATGAATATTTCAAATCAACCATTTCAACTTTAGTTAAAGTTTCATCACCCTGCGGCATTAAGTTTTCAAATTTGATACTTAAGTGGCAAGCTAGAAACTAACATGTGTTTTTATTGTTTAAAACATGACTTTTTTCCCAGAAATGGCCTGAAATCGTCTTTCTCTTACCTTAATATCTATAGACACAGTTCAAGGAGTAAGTAGTATACTTAATCGATAGCTGAAGGTCATCCCATATTCCAAGTAAGAGGATTCTTCCGAACGGGATATGTTCTAGGAACACTTAAAATTCAAACGTGTGCATGTCTTTTTCAATTTAACTACATAATTACTCTTAATAAAATTAACTAATTCATTATTGCCCCATTACCCGGAGAGTTACAGACGTCAATGCGGCCAGCAGCCTTGAGGTAGGTCAGCGAGTGTTGTGATTTTTCATTTTTGTAAAGAAAAACCACAGAATGGAACAACGTGAGGTATGTGCGTTCATCTTTTTTACTTTCATTATATTCCCTAATTTTGAGAAAAACACTACGGTTTGTAAAACCAACTACGATTATGGTCTGAAATATATTACTGACCCTAATCAATCTACTTTTTTTAAATCGATTACTTGCCATAAAAGTCAATCAAATTCCATTTAGGGTATATTTAGGGATAATCAATTTAGGGATATAATAATTTAACTGTATTTAGTAATTATCTATTTTAAATACTGCTGAAGAGCAGACATATCATAATTTTTACTAAGTATTAATGATATTTATGCGAAATCATTGTCACAAAAACACGGTACAAAATTCCACTAATTATTTTATTGCTGTCGATCGGTTTTGACGACTAAAGCGTCATTTCCAAGACAAAACACTACAGCAATAAAAAAATAATTAGTGGAATTTTGTGCCGTGTTTTGGTGATAATGATTTCTATCTTCAATTTCCACAAAATATCACCACAATCGATTAATTTGATATTTATGCGAATTGGGATCACTTTGCTGAGAGCAGAAACAATTATAATCAGCTAAATAATTCATTGACCAGCACAAGTATAATTAATTACGCTGTACCACATGTACACTGCAGCTAACTGTCTGTAAATTATAGGTAGCTCCTTTGAGTATGATGACCCTTGAGAATGGATGCCTTGAGAATCTTCAACTGATGTCAACCGTTTTTCATAAAATAAAAATCATCTGATGAGAGGCTCATTTTTGCACTTATTTTTTTATCTAAAAATTTTCACGTCGTTAATGCATTTTTATCATATGTTTTCATTAAGTAAAATGTTTGTTAAAATCCCATGGCCAAATTTTAAAATTACTGCTTTTCAGATATCTGCGAAAGTCCTTGAATAGGTGCAACTATGAGCCTATGGGCGAAAATTGCAAATGACCTTAATCGATTATTTTGGCCTCCAGCGACAGCTATATACGAATATTTGGAGACCTTGTGAAAATTACGGAAACTGATGGAGAAATTGGATTTTTCCTAATAATATTTGGCTAACATGCTGCTTAGTTATTTTTATTTATTTTCAATTGCGACAGAAAACTGCACTAATGGCCTTTTAATCAGGATTGTCTAACCTAAAATGAAATATGTACTCATACACCCATGCCCTAGGTGGTGAAAAATCCACATAATCGGGTCTCTAACCTGATCAGTAGGAGAGGACTTCATCACATCGCTACTGAGGCTAGCATTTTAAAAGTAGTTGCATTTTTTCTCGGGGCCTAGAACTATATTGTATATAATAACCTCTCATTTTTTCAACATTTTCGGAGGGCTTACAAAAAAAGCCGTGAACAAGTCAGTTTCATTCCCGGTAACTCTCACAATCACGTCAAAAATCTTACTGTGAAATTACATGTGCAATATTTTATCACGTGGATATTATTCCTCTTTCAAAGTTATTTTTAGCGCACGTTTTAATACTAAAGAATTGCAAAGACCGAAGTCAATAAAACCCCCAGGATTCCGTTTTGAAAACTCCCAATACACTCATCGTAAGAAGTTACAAAAAGACTGGATTTTTTTTAACATTTAAAATAGTATCCCCATTCATCTGATTTTGTAACTCAGGGCACTAAATATTCTGAGAACAACTATGTACTCTTTAAGATTATATGCACAAATATATCAGAAAATAACTCCTAACTGGCTCCGCTAATGTCACTCAGCGTGGCGAAATGGCAAATTTTAGGGTGCACTCCTAATGAAGTACTTATGCAGCAAAGTAATTAGCGATAAAGTCTGCCCTTCACTCGCGAAGTAATCTTCTCTCATTTGCTCACATTCTTTTAGTATCTTGAAAGTAGTTGTCAGCTTCTCGAAAAATTACTCAATAATTTGGGATGTGCACTGTTTTAAATATCATGAAATACTGAGGAACCCCAATTATATTAAGTGAGTTCAAGTGCATGTAAGTATTCCTCAGAACGAGCATTCTGACCCGACGGCGGGGAAAGCCCTCTACAAAGAAGAAGTTGACCTAAGCCTTTTAATTCACCAAGAAGCAAAAATTATATTTAATAACTTACCATTGAAAGAGTAGCAAAGGTTATGGAACGAAGTAACAAACAGTAAACTCCGAAAAATCGCAGACACAATCTCCACTTGTGAGTCGACCATCAGGAATAGTCGGCTCGAAGGAGTCGTAAAAACGAGGTTGAAGTTAGGTCGTAGTTTCTTGACACATTCCAGCCTATTTACGTCCGGAAAAGATCCATCTCTGTACAATGTGTGTGTAACTACCCGTCTTTCTATGAGGCATCTGCTGGTGGACTGCCCGAAGTGTAACGATTTAAAAGCCAAATTTTATGTCCCAGAAGACCATGAATCAATAAGCTGTTGACATTCCTTGACCCTTCCTTTCCTAAGCTTTTTCACTTTCTTTTGCCCAAAGAGATATTTCAACTACCTTCTGAATTTTTTAATTCTCTACGTCATAAATCACAATTATATGCGGTTTTGCCATCAAATAATGATTTGGTCTATTTCTCCCACAAACATACAAAATGTGTTTCATTGACGTATAGTGACGGCATATGATAGAATCTCTATGCATTCATCCCTTTCTTTTTCAACGCCACTAACCACCACGCACCATATAGGTGCACCGGTATATATAGCTTGAATTACTTTAATTAGGATGAAATATTTTTTTCTTTACCAATTTGAGCATTAAAATACTTTTTAGGATCTACCAAAATATATACTATTACAAAAATTTACCTATTGCATTTGTTGTTTTTCATATATTCCCGATACCACATCAAACGATATATTTCGGTCAACAACGGCAACATTAGGTGTTAGGTCCTTTATCCTTGGACAGAAAACACTTGAGCTGAAAATTTATTAGTCGTCATCTATATTAGCGTCATGACTTAAGTTTCTTAAATGAATAGCTTAGGATGTTATATTCTGTACAGTTTAAGAGTGAAAAATACGTCTTATAAAAAATTCCATTTTCTACATGGGGTTTTTCGAGAGTCATACCTCCTCCTACTCCTGCAATACATGTCCCAGTCTGGGTGAATGTGAGCCAAACTAAACAATGCAAGCATTCAATGCATCTTTTTCATTAATTTCCATTAACAGTTTCAGTTTTCTCCTTTTAGTCACACTTGGGCAACTAACTCTCTCGTCAACTTATCCCGGTTCAAACAGCGACTTAAATTGTTCCAGTTAATTACTTTCAGTATGATTTCTTATTTTTTAATTCCACTCTCCACATGCAAATGATTAATAACACTGAGTTTTCAGTGAAATCACGCTTTTATATACTTTTACTGGAACGCAGGAGACTAAGGTTTTTGTTCCTCGAATTTAAACTTAAATCGATTCTATTGGCATATCCGTTGGTTGGGGCGTTGGGAGCCTCTTATTGAAGACGGGACATGTAGATGGTAGGTAAAGATTCCCCTCTGATGGGGTGGAGAGAGAGGGGAGAGAGTCAGCGACTGGTGCTGAAGGTGGCGTGGAGGTGGGACAGCTTTTTCGCTCTCCAGCGGTTCGTCCCTTGATGGAGGTAGGTGCATCGGACGGACAGAAAACCGCGGGCGGACAACCGCCCGCGAAGACAAAGCGATAGTTAGTGAAGATGATGCCTACTGCGACTCGTGCGTTCATGTGGTGCACACCTCGGGTGAACCAAACTGCTCGGGAGCTCTTCCAGATGGGAAGTCACGTGCGGAGGCGATGGAGTTTGGAAAGGGTGAGATCGCCTTTTAGGGCGAAAGTTGAACTTTGATTATTCGCCGGGGGGATCTTCAAAACGAGTGATTTTACAGTGGAATAGAGATAATAATAATACAGTGAGTTCAATACGGGAGTAAAACACTATATACGCCAGTTGAAGTCTCCCAAGTGCTGGTGGGTTTTTCCCGGGTACTGGTGGCTATTAGAATTGCGAGGTCCAGAAATAGGCTGTAAATTCCGTCAGAAGTTGCCAGGAGGGAAATTAAGGAACCAGGCTGGTGTATTCCACGGTGATTCTAATTATAATCAATTCTAGCAGGTTCAAAGTGGAGCCGCACCGTTCGGCGGCTTACAAGCATACACAACGGGAATATTCACATAATTAAACGTCCAATTTAACCTCAGAGTCACATATTTCGCTCAACATTTCAGTTCCAATGGCAGAGGGGTTAAAGAGGGTCATTTTTAGTTCTGAAAATGCTGCATTGACGTCACAAAACACAGAAAAAGACGCCCTTTACGCAGTTTGAAAACTACTCCCCAGACGGAATGACCATCTACGGATTTACGTTTTTGCAGCTCTTTTTCGTGAGTCCGGCTCTTTCCCGCGAGTCTTCAGCTCTTTTGACTCGCGATTTGTTTAATTAATTCCGCATTTGAGAAGTTCCATTTCTGCTCACAGTTTGACAGGTGCTAGATGCATCAATTCACCTTTTTTGTAAATATTGAAGGCATACAGAAACGTAAGGGACAAAAGAATGAGGAAGGATGGAGCTGAAGTTGTAATCGTGAAGGAGTTCGCGTTAATAGTGCGTTAGTAGCGTTAATAGCATTAAAAAGCGTTAATTAATACATTAATCATCTCTGACTGGCTGATATCTTTTGCATTAACATTTTATAGTTAGTGCATGCCAGTCAATAGCATTTGACCAAACGAGAACCAGTGGCTTAATGAACGAGGTAATTGCGTGAATTTGAGTTTCTGGACTTTCCGTTGTGTAATAGCAGATGTGTTATTTCTGTGGATGTTACTAGCATTTGCATTTACATAATATCTTATACTCTGCGTGCTTTATGATTCATTACCTTCCCAAGTTAGTTGGAGTCCTTAGTTGGCCTATAAACCTGCGTGTTACTGAGAAAGATGGCGATTCTTTGTTCTTTTTTTCTGTACGGTAATTGTCTTCGTATCGTGCTGATATCAACTTCGTTCAACAAAAACCGAACATTGATGAGGTAGAAAAATTATAGTTATTTTGCGATGGATAATAATACTCCAAAAGCCCAAGCTGAGTTGTTCTTAACGTCAAAATACGATCCCAAAAAACTGGTATCGCTATAACTATGTAAGTCTACGAGTGTAGGCTACTGATAAAAGTATTGAGGTTCGTATTATATCGCCTCTGTGCGCATAATGATATCATAAAGAAATGTGTAAAGGCTGTTTTCGGTAAGAACTGAGCAGTTCCCACGAAATGTAGATGATCGCAGTGGCTTAGTAGTAACGCGTTGGAAGTAGTACTTCAATAGGTACGCAGGTTTTCGGCTCTTATGTGGTAATTATTTTTTTATTAGTGATATTTTAGAACCACAAAATAAGTTTTTTATTGGAGGACCAGTGAAATTTATGTTTTTATTGGAGGACCATAGCGTGATGTCTCATCATATTAAATTGAAAACAAATGCTAAATTTTTCGCTCCACCTATGGCTTACCTGGCTTTCACGGCTACTAAATCCAATATATTGTTGAATAAATATACGGGCCAACCACTACACGGTGCTTTGGAGGATCACTATAGAACTTTCATGTCAATACTTGACATGATTTACAGTATTTTACATATACAGTAGTCCCGTGCAATTGTAAAAGTGAACACTTTCAGAGTTTTTATTCTCATTATCACAGATGTTCACGCTAGGGTGTAGGGAATTCATCACTAAAATATTTTAACTTGCTTTCCCCTGGTACACTTAGGGTGGTATCTTTATGCTTTATAATTCTCGTAGAGTACGCTCTCATCTTTTTTAACTTGGTAAATACTTTCCTACAAGCTCGATTCAATGTCCCAACTATGGTTGCCATTACGTTTCACTTTTTAAACCAAATTTAAAGAAGTGAAGCAGTTATCTGCAGTTATATTGAGCCCTTTGATTCTCTACAGTCCCATAAACTTCAACACCACATTCTACGCCATGGATATCCATAATTTCGGTTTGATTAGTCTTTTCCAAGATTGAAAACCCATTTACCAAATAGTTCGAGTCGACATATACAGAAATCCGGTATCTTTGATCAAATTTGTCGGGCTTTAAAGACATAAATTGCGGTATCTTGCCTCTTAAAAAACGACTGTTAATTAGTAAGGATATTCGGCCCAGGGTTTTAGCATGATCTTCAATTACTAATAAGTATAGACCAAATAAATGAGAAAAGCAATCAAAGCAAATCAAAAGAAAAGCAAAATGTAATCGAGATGATCTTGTGTTTTTTTGCAGTTTCAAGTCGAAGGATTTCACAGAAGCAAAACTCGCGACATGGAACTTTTACACAATGGTATACCCAAAGACTCATTCCACATTTCATGCACTGGATAATTCCTTGACCCTGCATGCTCCACGAATATACATGATCCCAATAGAAGCCTCTAGTTCATTAATCGACAGATACCTCTCCTCTCCACCAGTCACTCCGCGAACCTTCAGTTCGGTGCTTATTTTTATATGCTCCAACAAGACATTATTGAAACAGCCATCATTCACTTGGGACGCATTCATCACTTACTGATGTTTCAGAGTTTGGTTTTTGGATGTACTGTCAGCTGAAAAGTCCTCTTAGCATGGGGAGTTGGTTCAGGTCACTCTTTCACTACATATTTCTGTGCCCGCATTCCACAAACTGCAGAACTGCGATCAATCGTGGAACAATATAGCCGATTATACCGGAGGCCCTTTCAAATAAACTCTCAAATAAAAATATTGAAATGAGATTATCGAATGAAAGTCCACTATGTAGCGACAAACTCATAGCGTAAAGAAGAAAAAAAGCAGGCGACCGTCACTCACTGTATTGATATATTTTTAAATTAAAAAAAAGTGAAAGGAACCTCATTCTCAGTTCATACCATTTTAAAAACAATGAGAACAATTTAAAACGCGAAATGAAGTCCTATTACGACGATATTCATGTAAATCCTTGCTAATAAATAAAAATTAATGGTGCCTGTCTGTCTGTCTGTTCGTCTGTCTGTCAGTTGCTCCATCACGCAAAAACTACTGGACCGATTAAGCTGAAATTTGGCATGTAGATAGAAAATATATCATATATATGGTTGTAACATAGGCTATATTAAAAAGCCATCAGGGCCCTCCTAGGCCCCCCCTGGTGGTTCATACAAAGCATTGGGCTCGGTGCAGTGGTTAAATGTTTTGCTTTTTACAGTACTTTTCCTCAAGGTTGAGGGCTGGGATTTTTTTCGAATGGCTGAAATAATGAAGCTTCCTAATATTTGATTAGATTTTTTTACGCTTCGTATTTGTGTAAAAATCGTGTTTTCAGCTGAAAAGTCTCACATTTTTCTCCGAAATCAACAATAGCCCATTTCCTTGACAACCAGAGATCTGATTTTCAAAGGATATTCACGCCTCCAGCATTTAAATATCACGTTTTACAGCAGGCCCATGATAGCACGTAGAAACAAAATTCATATAAGAAGGGCCCAGAGTCCCAAAGGCCCCATGGTAGATTGGAGGTAATCGATAAATTCAATGCATATTTACAAGAAGGATACTCTTCAACGTCTCTTTTCAAAGAAGCTCTCATAGGGGCACTGCATGTATATGAGGGAACACTTACGCAGTAAACGATACACATAAATGAATTAAATAGACTACGCACGCAATTAAATGTGTAATAATACTTACGTGCAGCGAATAGTAATGGTAATAATGCCTCTGTTGCTACAACAAATACAGCGCTGTTTATTATCGTTTAATACTCAGATGCATTACACGTAGTGGAATCGTCTGCCTCTCATTGCGATTGCAAACTTTTTTTAGACCAATTCCCACATCATAAACGCTACGAGTTATTCATATATGTTTAAAAGTGTTAAAGTGCAGTTAACTTAAACTCACTCACTTTTGGGTTTCCCGTGCATGAAAGAGGACACAACGTTCAAGATAGGTTACGAACTTCTCAAATGACAACGCTGACTAAATTCTTCAGGCTTTGTGGTTTTCTTGTAAAATATGATCAATGTTTTTCATACCCGTTGAATTTCAACGGGTACCGTCCGCTAGTAAATGATAAAAGAGTCAAAATGATTATTCCGCCAAATTGGCGAAGTCGGACATGTAGGGCTCATGTATCTCCAAAAATAATTACTCTTGAGTTCCTCTGATTTTGACTGACCAATTTTCTGAACATTTTATTATAAGTCACAAAAGCGATTGGAGTTGCAACCAATGCAATAGAAGTACGTAAATACAGAAAACTGCGATCCGCCATTTTGGCCAGAATGGGAATCTAGTGTGGAGAAGAGGACTCAGCAGAAGCACGATCTCATGCTTAATTAATTGATGAAATTGAGAAAATTGTGAAACATTTGTAAACCTCATGAAAATATCTTGAAACTATACTTAGTTGTCCCTAATGAGGTGATCTTTCAACCGTTATAAATTTCTGAGCGAAACTTGAAACCTCCGGGGCCAAAATTGCTCAAAAGCTTGTTGCATTGAGATATATTGACCCATTTAATGGAGTAAGGTAAGTTTAATGAAGACTTTTAAAACGAAAATATTTAAAAATTTGAGGAAATAAACTCAGTGTATGGATGGAAAATTGAGGTGTATGGATGTAATAGCGGTTAAAATTGTGTAATTAAAATCAGAACCATTTTAAAACAATATAAATTTTTCGCTAAGTTAACTGATAAAACAAATGGTATTCGTTGTTATAATTTTCACATCAGAATGCATTAATAACCCAGATTTTATATTTACGTTATTTATAAGAAATAAACGATTATTTATAAAAATCCATTAATTGAATACTTGTAGCAAGATTTGGAAGCTGGCCAAAGGTGGAAGAGCCATCTTTAGAAGGAATAATACTGAACCGCTACTACTTATTTCAGCTCATCTTAGACACTTCTTAACTTAAAATAGAAATTTATGGGATTTCGCAAAAAGTGATATTAAAGTTAAGGAAATTCATGGAAAATTTTACTACTGCGAAATATTACTAGGCAAAATAGTATCTTTGTCCTATCTACTTTGCCTAAAAACTGGAGTATGGTAAACATTCACGACCTTGGGGACTTCAATAAGAATTTGAAACTTCTCCATGCGAAAATAAGAAAGAATATCATGCACTGCTAATCCTAGACGAGGCAAGCCACTCTCTCAAGAGACAGTAAACAAAGTGAATCAAGAGCTTTCGGGTTTCACATCATTCGCCGGGAAAGCCTACAGTCAGGAAACAGAGTGATTTCATTTCTTCAAGGTCCTAATGTAAGCAGAAAAATGCCTCGTGTTAAAGACTAGACATTAATACACACAAAGTGGGAAGTGAGTACATAAAAGGAGTGAGAACAGAAAAGACTATGCATAGGAAAATTGACGAGAGATTTTTCTAATCTTAATATCCTAGAGAGACATGATAAGGTGTTTTAATTCAATTTTTGCAGAGCTTAGACGGAAAGAGTGGGTTATTTCTCGAGCATCGGGAGCTCATACGCTATGCGTTTGTTTGGAGCATCAAAATGTTAAGTAAAAGCTCATAGGGGCTAGGTTTTCGGCACTAGACCTAGAGAATGACTTACAACCGAAAGTGATACATTCAGCCTATTTGTCTGTAATGCAGTGCTATCCTCCGACAGACGTATGCCATTTCGGAGAGATTAATGACTGCCCTGGACCTCAAATAAATTCCACCGGCCATAGAGGAACATTTCAATGAAAATTTAATGAGTGCATTACGTATCGCCAATAGGTACAAGTTAATTGTTACTCACTTTAGAAATTATAATTGAATCAACCGTTAACTTAATTGTAACTGAGATTAAAAAGCTGTAAATGCTTCAGTGTCATGACTTCAATCCCTAAGAAACAGCTTGAATGCCTGAGGAAAGTTAAAGATAACATAGACGTTGAGCTACTCCTTTTCGTTGTAATTTTCAGAAAATTGCATTTATGTTACAGTCAAGGAGCTCAATAAAAATTCACTCAAGAAATAACGACCAAGCAGTAATTCACCTCTTCTCTTGCTATTACCGCACAAATATGATGATATAATCCCTTTGAACTATGCAATTATATCAAGCAGTCTGATTCAAAAAAACATCAACTGTGTCTTTAAAAAAAGGCAGATCAAATATTTCTTGTAACCTAATATTCCGATGCTCATAAATGTCATTTGCACTCAGGTGGATTTCTTATTCCATATTAAAATTAGTAAAATATTCTAAACTTGTTTCTTATTGGGAAAAATGTTAACGTCCCAGCAGAATAGAACTTTCGCTACACCCCAAGATTGACGGTCTCGAAGGAACCCTAAATAAAGTGGCTGCGTGAACTAAACCTGCAGTTTCATTACAACAATCAAATTCAACTATTCTCCCGTAGAACCATTTAACTGTGCCAAAGAACACACATCTGAAACAGAATTTTGCTACGCAACAAAAGAAGTGGAAAAAATGCGAAAGTACTTGCATAAATATTTCGGCAAGCAGTTCGCATGGCAGGAATTATGGAGCCTCATGCTGTAATACCTGAAGTTAATTAATTGATTAAGAGGCTTTATACTTCCAACCAGAGTACCAGGATTCTGCTTTGATACCAACACTGAAAAAACAAGGTTTTCCTTAGAAAAAGGTAAAAAATAAACGTTTCAACCCATACTTCTTAAAAAACACACTGCCTTCAGCAGTCCAAGTTTTTTATATGTCACATTATTTTTAATGCTCATTACTTTCCAGTTGCTATTGATAAACCTATCTTTAATATTGATACTTAGTGACCTTATACATACATAAGAGATACATCACCAGAAATACGAGTGCATCTTTTAGTGATCTCTTGTTTAAATTTCGCAAACAGATTTTAAGTAACATTACAAGGAACAAATATTAGCCATCGGTAATTTATGATAGAGTTTTTACACTTAATACAATTTGCTGAAGCAATCAGTATCTATATCTCAAGCTCCGTATCAAATATTCTAATGCGTGAATGCTTTAAGCGGAGCCCACGGTGCCGGACGGAAGGAAAACGTAAATGTATAAAAAATTTTATGAATTTCCATAGAAAATATTTTCAGGAATGTTAGATATAATAGTTAGTATGAATAAAAAGATTTCGCCGGGTCAGAGAGGTAGTATTAGAGAAATGTTATACTACAATGTTACAAAAATTTTAAACAAAGCAAAAATTGAAAGTTCAAGACAATTTTACGAAATATTTTTGTATTTATAAAAGACAGATTTGACATGAGCTATACAAAATTTCCATAATCAAATTAGGAGCAGAGGAAAAGAGACAAATGCAATTCAACGCTCGGATTTTTGGCAAAATTGTGAAAAATATTATATAAGCATGATTCACATAATATTTCTCAAAACGATTCACAAATATCTCGTTTGAGGTGATATCCTACTCTTTCACCAACTTTAAGAGAAATGGGAGACTATGGGTAAATCGTTTTTTAAACTGAGATGGAATGACCCATGTACAAGATGTTAAAAAAAAGGGAGTATAATTATACAGTTGGTAATAGCGTGAAAATTTACGGAATTTCCGGAGAAAATGTTTGCGAGGGTGCGATAATATTTCTGTCAATGAATTTTAAAAATTGGGGAAAAGAATGAGCGAACGGCTAGAAAGGTAATGCGGCAACAGCAACGGCAGCAACTGATTGGTGCACGGCGAGGGGAGTTAGCGGGGCGGCATCAAACCACCGTGCGCCCGCTTCCTCACTTCAACGTTGGCACTGCCGTTGCAGCGCGTCTCTAGCCACTCGCTCATTGGTTCTTTTTTTCAAATATTCAAAGTTCGATTGTAAAAGCTATCGCAGCCTCGTAAAAATTTCCATGAGATATTCATCTTACATTTTTACACTCTATTTACCGCCTATACCTGATACTACTTTTTAACACCATTTTTAATTTGGTACTCCTTATTTTCTGACTTGCGAATTTTCAAACGCTTTCCATCCGTTCATGTTGCCCCCAAAAATGTTCTGCTTAATATCTCAGGCATTAGAGCACGCTAACCCGTGCCACACTGCACTTGAAAAGGTGACCGCAAATTGCAATTGGACCTCCGCTATATTGAATACGTATAGCTAGTCTCCCGTCGATTAATAACATTATAGCCAGGATACACCGCTATCAGTTTTAGTTTTTGAATTGTAACTTAGATTTAGCTCACTTAGTATCAAAGAAAACGTGTATTCTTAATATTTATTGTTTTTTTTTCCCTCACCTCACGTTTAAGATCAATACCTGAGAATGTTGCAATTTACCAGCGAGTTCAACTGATAATATTAATAAATTAGTTTTATTCAGAGTTGTTAAAAAGGTGTACTCCACTTGCCTGTCATTATACCGCCAAAATTGCCTAGTTCTGACATGTATACTTAGGGAGAAAAAACATCAAGTATCATGCATATTAGTTATCCGTTAAACCGTGAAGTACAAACGGTTTTATGTTTTTATACACGATAAGTTAAACTTCCTACCAGAATGAGTCGTAATCTTCTTATTCGGAAGCATGTCATCTTATTGGAAACATATCAGGTCTATTCCCCATTGTGTCGAGATCTTAATAAGCTGATTTACATTTACTTATATTCCTAATAGATAAACTTGCAAAAGAATGTAAAGAAAACTGTAAAACAAAAATCACACGAAGAAGAATCTGTGAATAATGTACATAGCTTTAATCTTTTTATATAAAATAGAGAGCAGCTCAACTGAGTTCCATTAACTTGTATGCTCCATATAATCCAATGTCCATTTTACTAAAATTTTGCAAGCACTCTGAACTAAAAAGTCATGATTGACCTTTTAAAAATATCTCACACAAATATTCTTTTATCTCACAAGGGAAGGCACCCAACAATAATCGGCGGATCGCGATCAAACCTCGTAGACTCATATAAAACGAAAATTCATTAGACACGTGTCTTTGGTAAAGCATCCATCAGGCCCTAGTTTTCGAGATATTTGCAATTGCAAAATTTCTAACCCTGAAAATACGCAATCCGCCGTACATACTCGGGCACAATCTATGTGTTCAAGTTTAAATGCCTAAAACACCAGAACATTTGGTTGAGTGGTAACGTCTTTGGCCACCAACATTTTTCCTTCGGTTCGAATCTCCTGAAAGGCGAATTTTTATTCCTTCTTAAGTTGCAATTTTCTGCTTAATTATTTTATTAGTTTCTAAATTATATGATTTGCAATTTAAAATAATTTATTCTGGCCATAATTTTAATTTTTAAATCAATTCCAATCCTATCTTTTAATTTTGCATTCAATCATGCAATTTAACTTCTTTAATTGATAAACGTAGAACAAGAAAAGATATTTTTATCACAGCTAAGGCAATCAATATCGATCGCTTATCTCGCTGGAAAAGACAGAAAACTTGCAGAGAGGGAGGAATAAATGCGGCAAAATAAAGTCGGAGACGAAGGAAAGCCAATTGCATTTTTAAACAAAGCGCCAAACTCAGCTTCCTTTGCTATTTGTTCATCTGATGAGTCTGATGTACTTAAGTAAAAATATTATAAAAAGAGCTACTAAATATATCACTGTACCAAAACTAACATCTGAATAAGGCGCATGCCAGCTGAGTGTAAGAGATGGACTATATGTCCTTCAGGCGGCACGAGAAGCACTCATTTACAAATATTATAAACTCTGCGCTGTGCACCATTCAACGAGCTCGGAACAAAATAAGAAAAGAACGCCAATTCTGAACTTCTAGACCTAGAACTTACTTACGTCCACTTATATGGCACACTGCTGCCGGTGTTGAATTTCAGATATTCAAAAGAAGAAAGATGCACATGGTAATGTATTGTCATATCAAATCCATTGATTTCTACTGGTAAGGAGCAGTCGCATGCAGAAAATGTACAAATTATAATTTGCGATCCATTGCCTCAAGTATGCGCCCCATCAAAGGTGCAGGTTCAAACTGAATGAAATTTAAATGAAATGGTGCTGTTTATGGATCCCGGCCAGCATCATATTCGTGAATTAGCTCTGTGCTCTGTATTTGTAAATGAATTTCTTCACTTGAAAAACAATCCTGATATCCCGCATTTTTCAAAACTGAAGGATAACTCGGAAAGGAGTTTAAATCGAATAGTTTTCAAGATAATCTGCCATTACTAGAAAAGAAGTCCGCCATTCAGTATAAGAGGAGTATATTATATTCCATAAAAGCAAACTTAATAAAAAAGATTACCAAGGAAAGATTCCCGAGGACTTGTTAAATTTTCATTATTGTTTTTGGAGGTCAATTAAACTGTAAATGCACTTACCAGGTGATATACGTTAAGCTCGATGGAAGTTTATGCTTTTAAAATGTTTTTGCTAAGATCTGAACTTGAACTAAGTGCTGAAGACCAGGAAGTTTTGAAGGACATACGCTTATTTGTTTTGTTATCCCTATAAGCCATGGTTACGTTGTTATTCTGCAATGAATGCTTCTAATAAAGATTTGGGTTTCCGGAAGTTATTAAAAACGTATTCTTATTAAAATGTATTCGTATTAAGCCAACGATTTCAAGAGCAGCCTTAAGAAATGTAGCCAACACTTGAAAGCATTTGATGGAGTAGCAATGTTTTCCCTGTTGAACTATTAAGTGCAAACAAATGTAAGAATGTTTAAAAGCTTGAAAAACATCAATAGTTTTTCAAGCTTTTAAACATTTTTCTGAATATTCTTCTTCAATGCTGCTCATTATCATACCATGTTTAATGAATGAACAGAATCTGAGTATATTCCAGCTATATTCAAGAAAACAAAATATCATGCAAGTGATGGGCCACTGGCTACGCACATTTTACCAGATACGTGAAGAAGCTATAACATACACTACGTGTACCAATCGATCTCAGATCGATCTGACTGGCTCAGCTCGCTATGGTAAACGGAGCGCGCTGGCCAGATCGATCTGAGAAGCGAGCCGAGTCAGCCCGCTTTCCCTAACCGGTCTGAGATCTCAGATCGATCCGAAGAGGCCGGAGCGTGGCGCTCATCGTTCTTCTTTTGGTTGCCGATGGTAAACAAAATATAATCGATATCATTTACGGCGTGACTTGTTGCAAGAAGGGAAAGGAGAGAAGTGTGCGGCTGAAATATGCAAGAAATCTCAAAATAATTCAAACTACTGAAATCGATAGTTCAATAACGATATTTTCAGACCGTGTTGGAAAACCAGGTGATCTGAGTCAGCTCCCTGCTGAACTTTCAGATCGGTCTGAACTCAGACCTATCTGAGATCGATTGGTAAACGTAGTGATATAGGCAGACGAAATTGACGAATAACTTTGGGAATTGTACTAACAAATGTAGCGATCATTCTTAATATAGTTGAAACTTTAGGTTCCTTTTTTAAGTGCAGTTTGTTTTTTTCGGATAAATCTATGGATAACTTAGCATCTGAGAGAGAGTTGTTTTCCCGTCAAAATATACATTTTAATGTTTTGCTTCCTCGTCCCTTAATCTGGGAGGAAAGGAGTAAGTTTTTACACTCCCGTTTCCGATATATTTGTCCCATTCCCTCTGTTTCAATGAAAAAGCCTTCTTAGAATGCATCCATACTGTAATCCTTACATCTAACAAACTTGGCAATTCTACTCTCAACTGCTTACCCGGAACGTTCTGCCTAGCAACCCACTTAATATCCTGATCCACTCTAGAGATAACCAAATCTCAGTCTTTCGTCATACTCAAATCAATCACGCTATTATGATCGGCCCATTTATATGCATAAAAATGGATTTTATTATACTTAAACCATCTAATAGAGACAGACAATCCTCCTTCCAAGCTCCATCTACGGCCAAACTTAATTATCGGGCAGGCGCGCATTTTTAAGTCACACGAGCGGTACACGCAGTACACGAAGACGCTAATAAATAATTAATCAGGTGTTTTGTTATACAATGGTTAATTTTTCATTGTTTAGTTATATTATTTATTTGTTTACGTAACTGTTTACATTTCACGTGCTTATTTTCTATTATTAAATATTGTAATAGCTGCCTAGCTTGCCGAAGAAACTTGTTCCTCGGCGTCTTGTAGGCACTAAAGGCAAGTGTCAAAGACTCGTTAATTTATTTTGCTAACGTATTTACCACATGCAATATCACAGTAGAAGTGTCATTTACACATATTTTATATCTCCCTCTTTTCGAAAAATTAACGGGAGAAGTAATTTACATTTGAGAGTGATAGCGCTTCAGGTATGCTTCCAATCGGACGGCGGAGTCAAAACCGTCGATTTTGACACTAAATACCCCTTTTTGAGACCCACGGCTGGATCGTTTCTGAATATTCTTCTTCAATGCTGCTCTTTATCATACCATGTTTATTGAATGAACAGAATCTGAGTATATGCCAGCTATATTCAAGAAAACAAAAGATCATGCAAGTGGTGGGCCACTGGCTACGCACATTTTACCAACTGCGTTTACTGCACCTTTAGTTTCATTGTTATGTGCTATAATGTTCGGTATGTTGGTAGCTGTATTGATATCATGCGAGTCATGCTTTGAAGGCATTCAAATAACGGCTTTGATTCCTGGTACGTATAACACGAAGATCACGTTTATTTAAAATCCAAGCAATTAAATATGTACTTAACTCGCTTCGTTCGCCAGAAATTCGTGCGGGATTTCTTGCTTGTTTTTCGGCACCTCCCGATCAATGTAATTTTTATCATGAGAAGAGATTGAGCTAATTTATTGTGTACCAATTGTAAGTGGGAAGAGTCCTGTTTTCATTTACTTATGGCTGCACGAGAATTTTGACTATAATTGACAGTGAATTTCATACTTTATATTTTCCATCCATTTGCTGCCCGCATTTGAGTCCTTTATTGCCAGAGTAAAACGATTTTGCGTCACATTGTGCCACGCACTCAGGCCATAACTTGCTGGATTGCTGGGATTGTACTGCACAAAGCTACATCAACGCTTGAATGGATACAAAATTTATTCGATTGCAATGTAATCGCTCGTCTTGTAATGTTTTATGCAGCCACTCAAAAATCTATCTAAAATCCACAGTATTTCCTCGAGTTTGTCTAAATTTCTTCTAGCCTTTATGATTGTAGAATCTTTCAAATTGGAGACATTACAACAGAAAATTCCTATACCTCACGGCAATTCTAGGTGCCACGATTCCACTTCCATCTAATTTACGTAGTTCTACAATATTGGTAAGATGCGGCTATGTTTTATGCCAACCAGAAATGCACTTCTTCTTCATCTTCGGAGGCTCCTTCTTACAAATTGCTGTACATATAATCCTTATCTACTTCTCCTACTTCGACATCAGAAACATTATTTTCGACGGCATTATCTTCCTTTACCTCTTCGTTGGAGTCCAACAGAAGCCTCGAGTTGATAGTTCCTCGGCTTCAATTTGGAACACTAATCATTTCAAAATTAGTTTCACTAATGTAAATTAATTGTATTGATGCATAATTACATCATTTTTATGCAATAAAAAGTGACTCATTCTCTGATATAAATATGAGGAATACAGGTAAATGTACTTACGAAGATATAATTTTCATGATCACAGCAGGTCTCCACAACACACGCAATATTTTGCTTCAGGCGAAAATTACTGCCATATAAAAATATGAATAGATAATCAGTAACTTGCCATATTTGTCACCAACTATTGTTAACAATAAGAAAGTCTACATCTTATAGAATTACAAAAATATACGCACATACCTCGATTGTTCATTGATTCTACGGGCCTCACAGCGCACAACGTACGGACTTCAAGACGCGTTTCACTTTATTTTTCCCCAAAACCTGCTTCCACGAAAATAATTTCTGCGCAGTACGAAGGCTATTTGTACACATGAGGAATAGCAAAGGGTCTCAAGTTGGTCCTAGAACGGTAAAATGGATTAAAACGCCGAAAAGCGACCACCGTGTACTCAGTACACGTACGCGCCCGCCGGAAGGTTGTATCAATCGATAGCTCATGCGTGTGTTATGTGGGTGGACTAACCTCAAGGATGTTCTGAAATTATCCTCGACTCTTTGCTTCCTCCGTTTTTATCACGCTACTTCGCACGCTTGTCGCAACGAGCAACGTCTGTCAGGTATGTACCACATGCTTTCTTGTCCATGTATTAGCATTTAATTGAAATATTATTTGTATCTGATGTTAATATAACAGCCCTAGAGATATCGATGGTATGGAGAATGTTATGCAAGCGGCATGAGGGAGGGAGAATGGATAGACTTTTTATTTCATGAAGGATGGTATGCTGAGCTTAAGGTTTGGATCAGTGCATTTCTAAAATAAGGTAAAAGTTATTGTGAATATGAAACGGCATTTGTACATAATAATTTCTACGTAACTCAAATGACAGGATATATTTTTTGGCAATGCTGCACATTAAGAAATTATCCTGGTACTTTTAATTTCGCATTTAGGGAAATAGAAAAAATAACCGAGGGAAACTTTACATCAATTAGTGAAAATCTATTGTTTTTAGTTATTCAGAGATTGTAAATAGTCTAACTTAAGAGAGCTTCCTCAAGTCCTATATTGTTAAATTGCGTGAAAGCTCCAGTGAAGGGATTAGGAAAGTCTATGGAATATATTCCAGCGGTTGATTGAATCCCACGAGCTTAATGCAATTGACTGTTTATTATGTACATTTTGAAACTTGTTCAACTATTTTTTTCATATTCGAAATGAAAAGGGAGGTTATATGGAAAAGTATGGAGAAGAGGACAAATTTTAATTCTATATTAACGATGTCTCTTCTGTTAGTCTTAATCCATTTTTTTATAGTCCCTAATATTGCGTGCAAAGAAGGTATCAGTTCGGCAGTGCATCTCTCTTATTTTGTCACTTCTCCCAGTTCAAGAGATATAGCGCGAGGTTAAAATTGTATCCTCCGTGTCGTACTGAAACTGGCCTGATCTGAAATTTTCAAGTAATGTAGCGTGTAGCTACATTACTAGACATTTTCAAGTAATAGCGTGTAGCCTTTGAGACTCGAACGGCTCCCAGCCTAGTCTTTCTATCAGCTGTGTAACAATTCCTGTTCGCTCGTAGCAGGATTTAACAAAGCGTGCGGCTTTCCTTAGTATTTTATTTACTTCACGAATTGAGTCATTCTGTGCAGAGTTTCAAATGCTTGCGGTCTCTTTGAGATGTGGCCTAACCAGAGCAAAGAAGCATCTCTCTTTCTCTTTTCTGTTGGAGGACCTTCCTACAATCCAATTGATAAATTCTAGTTCCTTTAATGCAGCGCCGCATATGTTTCTTATGTGTTTCCCTCGTGTTAGGTCTGAAGTTGAGGCGATTCTTAGATGTTAGACTTCATCTGACTATTAGGCTTTATGCTAACCCCTCCGATTTCATAAACGTAGCATTGGTGAGACTTCTTTCGTAAGAAGTGCACCGCAATGCGCTTACTAAGGCGGATTTCGAGACCCCCCTAAAGACACTACGAGCTAACGTTGCTTAGGTCCGATTAGAGAATTTCAAAGTCAGCACTTTGGGTAATTTCTCGGTAGATCGTCGTCATAAAAAATAATATAATTTTGCTTCTTACTATAGAGTTAATGCCGTTTACATAAATGATGAATAAAAAGGAGCCGATTACTCTCCTTGCGGGAAGCCCAATTCAATCTATGTTGGAACTAACGCCGTCGATAATTACTTTTGCTTGTGGTCGGTTAAAATTTGTCTCCTATTCACTATTTTATCGTAAAACCCACATTATTTTAACGTGAATATTAGTTCTTTTGTAAGGAAACTTGTCAAATGCTTTCTTGAAATCCAGGAATAACGCGATATTCTACAGAGGAAAAATCATTCGCCTTGACCGGGATTCGAACTTGGATCCCGGTCAGGGTGAATGATTTTTCCTTTGTGGAATATCGCACTTATGTACACTTGCGGGTGACTCCGTAAAGGTATATACCGTGGCTAGTCCCGGTATCCTCAAAATTGGTCATAAATAACGCGTAAGCTTGCTTTTTCGCTTCATCTGATGTTAAAATATCACGAACGAAGAGTCAATGCTGGGTTTCACAAGATTTACCCTTCCGAAAGCCGTGCTGACTGCTATGGAAGATGGTTCGATTATCCAGGAAGGTCATGTTGTTACTAACAATTATGTGCTCGAGTATCTAGCATGAGAGCAATGTTAACAATATAGGCCAGTAATATCCTGAACCTTGTTTGTTTCCTTTTTTTAATATTGGAGTGACATTGGCAATTTTCAGTTCTGTGGTACTTTACCTTCGGGTAATGACTTGTTAAATATGACTTCTAGAAAAAATGTGCGATGCATGGGGCAAACTCGAAAATATTGACAAAGCTAACACGTTAAATTCCCACTCCAAAAGTGTATTCACCACAGACGATACTGCATGTAATTTTGAATTACAATTCACTGAGGAACCGATGAAAGAAATCACTATTCAACGTGATGGGATAACTAAACAGCTGCAGTCGATAAAAAATAGTAAATCTCCGGGTCCAGAGGGAATACCCGCGCGTGTCCTCAAGGAGTTGGCGCCACAGATCGCACCGTTCTTAAACATAATATTCAAGAAGTCATTGTCTGAAGGAAAGATACCATTAGACTGGAAAATTGCAAACGTTACACCGATATTCAAAAAGGGAAACAGACACGACCCAGGGAACTATCGACCAATTTCATTAACGTCGATTATAGGCAAGATACTCGAACATATCGTCGTTAGCAATATCATGACGTTCCTGGACAGTCGTAACGTCCTCCATGGCTGTCAGCACGGCTTCCGGAAAGGTAGATCATGTGAAACACAACTCGCGCTCTTTCTTCATGACGTTCTCAAATCTGGTGAATCGAAAAGACAAGTTGACGCATTATTTCTAGATTTTAAGAAAGCTTTCGACACGGTACCTCATAAAAAACTTTTATACAAATTACAGTCATGCGGCCTAAACGAAACAGTAGTAAACTGGATACGCGACTTTCTGAGTGATCGTAAGCAAAAGGTAGTTCTTGACGGAATTAGCTCTGATGTCGTTAAAGTGACATCAGGTGTCCCGCAAGGAAGCGTGATCGGACCCCTTTTGTTCATTATATACATAAATGATCTATGCTCTCGAATTAGCAGTAAAATACGTTTATTTGCCGACGACGCTGTCATCTATCGTGAAATTAGTGATCACTCTGACTTTGAAATTCTATCATCGGATTTAAACAACGTTCATGAGTGGAGCCAAGAGTGGGGACTCGAACTTAATCTAAGCAAATGCACGGTGGTACAATTCTTGCGGAGGTCGTCCAACTATTCCCATGTATATGCTGTGGATGGTGTTAACATAAAGGCGACAGATGAAGTAAAGTATCTAGGAGTTACGATAACTTCGGACCTATCGTGGGGAGCACATATAAGAAATATTTGTGGCAGAGCTCTGAAGAAGCTAGGATTCGTCAAGCGTATTGTGGGAAGATTTTCGGATGAAAAAGTAAAAGAGAGGTGCTATTTCGCACTCGTCCGGCCACACCTTGAATATGCAGCGAGCATATGGGATCCGGTGCAGAAAGACTTAGTCCGGGAACTTAATAAAATACAAAGGAAAGCTGCGCGATTCGTCAAAAACAGCTACGGGCGTACTGACAGCGTTACACAGATGTTAAACGAATTAGGCTGGGAACCGCTAGAGACTCGGAGGCTACGCGCTAGGCTTAGATTGCTTGAGCAATTGAGAATAGATATCTTTCAGAGCGACACGGAGAACATCCTATTAGAACCCCACTATATTTCCAGGTCCGACAGAAACGATAAATTAAGAGAGATATTTTGCCGAACGGATAGGTATGGGAATTCGTTTTTCCCCCGAACAATAAGGGACTATAATAAATGCTAGGCGTAATTTCATTAGAGCGTGTCCATTTTATATGTAAACGGCTGGTGTCCTAACACCCCCCGCCACACGCCTATTGAGGCGGCTTGCGGGGTAATATGTAGATGTAGATGTAGATGAACTCTTTGAGCACGCGAGCGGGTATCTCTTCTGTGCCTGGGGACTTGTTAAATTTAATCGAGCGGAATTGTTTAGTTATCCCATCGCACTGTATAATTAGGTCACCCATCGGTTCACAAATGAAAGGGATACCTGCGTCGTGCATGGTGGCGTTCTTTGTTTTTACGCTTTATACAAAAAAGTAGTCGGATGAGCTGGCTATACCGATACTGTTAGTGACTACTTTGCCATTTTTGTCCGTAAAGACTCGGCCGTTGAACGTTTACCCTTAGGTTCTCTAGCGTAAGAGCAAAATAATGCAGACTTTTCATCGAATAATTAACCTTCATTCACTTTTTTTAAGTTTAGTAGAGCTGTGCGAACTGATTTCTTTGTTTTTGTGCGTTGAGTAATTAATCTTTCTCTAGTATTGAGTTCCGTCGTTTCGTCGCCACATTTTCTGCTTTCATCGGATATTGTGTTAATTCCTCTATCTCTTACTTTGTTATAGTACCAGCGAGGTTACTTGCTCTCATGTTTCAGTTTAAATGGAATATATTCATCGATTCCTTTACGTAGAACTTCGAACACAAATCCTCATGCTCCTTTGATGTTTTCGTATTTTATACTAGCTACGAATTTTGTGAGTGAAACTTTCATTGCCACTCCGAATTTTAAGACATAGCATTTTTGGAATGAGTAAACTTTTTGTTTTGCCATGGTCTCTACATTTGTTTTTAAAGTCGCAAACATCCTCTCATGATCACTTTTGCCGTCTAGGTTATCAAAGTATTGAACCATCGCAGAGTGACTGACAGCTAAGAGGTCTAATACGTAGTATCCTCTCGTGGGTTTGTTAACTACTTGGGTTAGGGAGTGGTTTGAAAGTGCATTGAGTAAGAGAATAGAAATTGCCTCGCTGGTGTCTCGATTTCTTGATCTGGCTTCTACACTACGGGTTTCCATTTCTATAGATGGAAGGTTGAAATCACCGCCGATAATTATAATGCTTTTGCTGTTTCTCGAGGTGAATGTCCATATTTGGGCTTCTAGTTGGTAAACGTCATTTCTGATAGAATCGGGTGGTCTGTAAAATGAACCAATAATTTTTGTTTGTTTTTCGTTCTTTAATGGCGCACTAGACGCTCTATATTCCATTTTCGTTGGCAATGTGTGCGGTGCTGTTTAAATGTGATTGAACTATGAGCATAACGTGGGAAGTTAAAAGATTTAAACCCAAACATTCCTCTAATTTCGGCCCTTGGGTGAGAAAACGCACTCCAAAAGTTTATGGAACCCCATTAAGAGATGTATCCAAGAAAAGGTGAGAAGATAGATTTAGCCAAGATAGATTCATCGATCTCGTTACTTATTTGTCACGGGTATTAGAGACCCATCAACATTTACCGTCGGCGCAAAATGTATGTGGTCCTGAGGCTAAGACTTATTATCCAGATAATGTCTGAATATACGAGTGTTTCTATGTAGGAGACAGCGAAACTAAGCTTTTACAAATCCAAGTAAATGAATTACAAGCGAATGTATAGCGATTATTATGTATGCCACGTTTTTGTCATCATCCAGCATTCGTTGAGTCAGAGATGCGGGCTCTCGGAACTTTCCCAATCCGTTTCCCCATCCGTTTCCTCGCGGTACCACTCTACAATAAACCCTCACCTCCAGGTATTTGAAAATACTGAAATCGTAGTCATGAACTCACGATAAAGCCAGTGTGTTATTCTGATCCCTCTCCAAGCAGTGAGATCGGAGATTATGTTGCTCCGCAAAAAAGACAACATGGAAACAAATAAAGCTATAACTCTAAAATTAGATAATAATACATAAAAAGGTTGGAACATTATTGTATTAAAAGTTTGACTCTCATCTAACTCCGCGTATTTCACTATCCCCGAAAGTATGGAATTGCTTCTATGGGGGGTCAAAAAAATAGGCTCTTCTCTCCTCTTCGCCCGAAAAAAAAACAAAATTTCAATAGAATTGAAAAATTTTGCTTGTAACTAATTAGCTTGGATTACAAGAAGCTTAATTTCGATGTCTGTTCCATGAAAATTGACCCAGGTGTGTCTGGATAATAATCATCAAACTCAGAACCGCATAATTTCTGCGTCAACAGTAGGTACTTCGAAAGGAAATTGAATGCCTTTGGTAATGATAAACAAAATCAATAAAATTCACAAAATATGTTGAATTTTATGCTGAAAGAAATATATTGAAAATATTTTATTTATAAATCTAATTCTATGAAACACAATTTCTCGTCACTGCGAGATCAGCTTATGTTTTTTGTTTGAAACTTTTATATACGTAGGTGCAGCGTTCTTTCAAAGAGACGAAGCGCTTAGTTAATATACATTAGATTTATATATAATTAGAACACTACGGTCAGCGCGACCGGTCAAGTCTCGCCCTCCTGCCTTTCTGTCGCCTCCGGAGGCCTGTCTGGATTTCATCCTCAGTGAGGCTGTCATTCTCTATCTCTTCGTCAATAATATCATGGCCTTTACAGGAGGGATTCGGTGAGTTCGAGTTAGAGCGTTTTCGGGTATGATTATTTCACACCAGTGAGATGCTTGAATTCTTCGAATTTTTTGGCGATCCTGCCCGAGTATTATGGAAATTTTCATTTCCATGTGGTATAGCCATTTCACCTTGGTAGAGCCATTGCTGGAAGAACCTTTCTCATTCATATTCTTGAGAGATTTTTCTCGTTTTCAGGTGTACTATCTTTCTTCTCGTCTTTATTCAATTCTGGGCGGCTTGGCACGTTAAACTCCGTTTGAGTGAATGCATTCGCCATTATCTTCTTGGTTGCTGCAATAGTCGCAAAGGACCGTGACAACACCGGGGCCGCTTGAATTAGGTACTGCTTCCTTGCTTCCACGTACGGAATTTTATTAATTGTTTTAATGTCCATGATTTTCCTTTCTTCCATGAATTTGAGGCATTTCCGTGAAAATACTGATACCTGTTTTCCTTCACAATTTCCACAAAGTACTTCGGTGGTGCATTCCTCCTCGTGTTTCGCTTTTGCGAATTTAGGGCAGGTTGGTTCATCTCTGCATTTAATGCAGTGTGTCCAAACTTTTGGCATTGGAAGCATTGCTTTGGATTTGGGATATAGGGTCGAACAGAGACAAGGTCGTAGCCGACGTATACCTTTTCTGGTAGCTTGTCTAGTGCGAAGGTTGGAACTACAGATGAAGTATTTACTTTTTCCCCATCCCACTTCGTCGTGAGTCTTTGACAGTCAATGACGCCTTGTGGGGCCATCTCCTTCGTTATCTCTTCAACGTCAACGTAAAGAAGATCATAGACCGATATCACGCCTTGGCAAGTATTTAGTGTTTTGTGCTTAATCACTTTCAATGAAAGATTGTTGAAGGTCTTGGTAGTCAGTAACTTCTCATTCTGCTGATCATTTGTTGTTTCCATTAGCAGCGTGCCGTTTCTCAGTTTTCATGCTGACTGCAATTATCCTTGTACATATCCTGACAATATACATCTTATAAGAAAGGGAGAAATCTTCTTGAGATTCTCATCTTCTTTAACACATGACATTACCAAATATTTTTGGCATTTCTGCATCGGAATCTCTGGTCTATCCGGATCGGGTCGGAGTTTTTTAATTGGAGGGAAGCTTTCTTTCTCCATGAGAAGAAAATTCTACGTCCCCCGGGCTCCCCACCCGCCACGGAGCCACACATTCGGGACGCCACACCGCAAACCGGTGTGGTCGCCAGGGCTACCCGAGGGATAGAATCCAGGGCCGAAGTGGGGTATTGAACTCCGGCCCATACCGGGTATCCGACACCCAGCTGGGTGCCGGGGAACTCACCCACCAGGATCCCCTTCTCCCGCTTACGGGTCTCCGCACAGGGCAAGCATGCGGATGGATCGCAGGCCAGGTGATATGGCCGCACACAAACAGTAGACACACAAGACTGTCCGGACTCAACCCTTGCTGACTCTGGGTTTTTTTTCCGGAGTTTCCTTCCCCGCCCTTTTAGTCGTCTTTTTACGACAAGCAGGGATACTGCGGAAGTATTCTCCATCCCCCTACCCGCAGAGGTACTTTACTATACTATTTTTTTTAAATAATACTTGCCAATTCCCATATGAGTCTCAATAATTGTGAAGATTTCCCTCGGAAGCGGGTCGAAAAATATGACCTGTGTAGTTATCCACTTTGAATACGCGACTTAACTCTTGAAGGTGCTTCAGTATAGCCTGAAATATGTGGAAAAAATGTATTTACTTCGTGAAATTCAAGCGTTGATATTTTAATCCATACAGAATCATCGCATCTCACCAGCTACAAATAAAATGCAATTAATTTGAGAAACTACTACTCATATCCCTTGTCGGCCACGCTGAAACCGAAATACTTCTTTCGCTACGTGGAATTTACCTTTATCACCTGGCCCCATCAAACCGAATTACTGCAGAGTGATTGAAACACATGAATAGCCAGCACCTAAGCATCAAATTCACCATAGAGATGGAACAAAATAACAGCCTGTCCTTTTTCGACACCCTGATTCACAGCAGGGAAGACGAAACCCTGGTACACCGTGAGTAACGGAAATTGACACTCGCAGACCTATACCTTAACGTCCAGAGTCACCACCACCCGTCCTGACGGAAAGAAGTCATGATAACACTCGTACACTGGGCTAAAATCGTCGCATAGACGCAGAAAAGGTGCATCGGGTTAGACTACCCCAAAACATCAGTTATTGCAGAGCACAGCCTTTCCCGTGACAACATTACCACCTTTGAAGACGCCAAAATAATTGGCAGATTCAACGGAGACTGGGACAGATTAATTAAGGAGGCCATTGGGACCCGGCTGGAAAAAAAGATATTTCCACAGAGAGGCGGGATACGGACTAAGCCAAGCTTGGAAATCTATTATCACAAAATTAAAACTACGAGGGAAAAAAAGGTTTGTGGTGCAAAAGTATCTCCTCTCAACAGCCAATCAGTGGCATCTTGAACTAAACTTTACAGTGCATAATACGGCAAAATCGACGTCCTGGCTTCAGCCTCCTTGTTAACGATGGCGGGGTTAGCCATCGAAACGTAGGTACCTGAACTCCTGACCCGGTTGAAAACCCGTGAAGAATTTACTCATACTACTCATATCATTCGCGAAAACTATAAATTATATTTTTATAAATATATAGAAAAATAAATAAAAAATATTATTATAGTGAATCGTGGTTAAGTTACTTTTGAAGCTGTAAATAGCGTGCGTACAGGAAATAATACTAGACACTTCTTCGTCAGTGTTCCCCATTTGCGCGCGTTGCTGCGTCATGGGTGGCGGGGAGCGAGGTCGGTGACAAAGGAGAGATCAAACCCTTAGAGCACTTTTACTGGATACTTTTACCGTTAAGTCCATGATCCTATTCCTAAGCGCTGCAGAATCTGCAGAATAACCTCCATTTGACATGGTCACCTGCCTGTAGAATCTCTTCTACTTAACAATGATAATTTGTGTGTGAGATACCTGTATAATCGCTCGATAAATAGTCAGAATAATCGGTCTGAAAAATCGATTATTTCAGTAATAGTTCCTTGGAGAATAGATTAAAAAGTTTCTAATAATCGGACAAAATAATAGACTATTATAATGATCGCAATCGTAGTCGTGCATCCCTAGTCGAGAGTGAAAACATCCTACAACGTAGACTTCCCCTCGTAACTTATTTGCCATGTAGTATCACATACCTTGTAGGATTGTACAGTGAAAAGGCTGATAATGATCTCGGTTCTATTGATTCAATTTAAACTATGTAATTAAACAGTGTGTAATTAAACCGGTGAATATACTGATTGGCAGACAAAAGTAAAGCTAAAGGAAAAAAATCCCGTCGTGTTATAATTGTGTTTGCATCAGTTTCCTTAGAGTAAATGGAGAGGTGAGGCGTGGAACAAAGCGCTAAGGCTTCACGATTCATCGTTGGAGACACTCAAACAACGCTGGTAGGTTTGAGGCTATTGGTTGGTGCCCACAGACCAAGTTTTCTTTTTACGTGGGCATGTTCACCTGATGATGACGTGCTACGTCTAAACCTAGGTCGTTTGCAATAAATACATGTGGAATTACAAAGTTGCTGCTTCTCATTCAATAGGCATGGTTTGAGATAGGAAATTTCGTTTTTTTCTACTGAAAACAAAATAAAGTTAGTTATCTTTCCGCTGGAAAAAATACAATTAAATTATTTCATAATGAAAAAGTTATAGTTAATTTATCAATATAGGAAAAAATTATTTCTAATTTTGTTCATTCCCTATAATAAGCAGTTTTGCACATGGTAAATTCCGCAATTACTTTAAATTTTCAATGAATGGTAAATTAATACACAGAAATGTACTACACTGTGTTTTGAATCCTGGACAATCGCGCTGCTAGTGATTTATGTACCTAGTTCCTTTTAAACCTCTCTGATGGATGATAGAGTTCACAAAATTATGGCATATGCTTTCAAATGCAGAACTAAGCAGTAAATCGAGGTAATCTTGAAAGTGTCGTTGACTAAATATGAAATAGACGGAATAAAACTGCACGATAGCTCGAGGGTAATTTGCATTGCTAAAACAAAGCGCAATTATCCACACTGAATTGAATGCGTAGCCAAGACACCGAAAATGGAAGTACTACTCCATTAAACATAACGGAAGAATGAATAGAGAGTCATCTTTATACATACATGCAAGTTTAAAGTTATTCACAAGAACACAGTATTTCATGCCACGAAACCAGACGAGTTCACCGTGATATCCGTATTAATTCTATATATTAGTTTTGCAAAACAAAGGCTTTGATGTCGTGGCCCAGGAAGACCACCTTCTATGTTTGACTGAATGTGGTTTGTCAAAAACGACGGAATCCAAGAGTTTTCTGATGCACCTCAACACTTTCAATGCACACACATTGGTGATTACGAAAACCACACCACTATGAGGAGCAAGGCGCTTTAGTGACATTAGTGTTTAGAGCTTAGCAAGAGATTTACAGTGTCCCAATAAATCGTGAGATTCACAGTTTTTATGAAACGTGGTATAGTTTTTATACGTGATATAAACGTGGTATAGTATAGGTTTTAGTATAGTGGTAGTGAAACATGGTTGCAGTTTCGCAGAAGACCCTTTGCAGTGGAAGTGTCCATTACCTAAGAACTGACTCCGCACAGTGGGACTACTGGTGTTCCATAGGTCGAAAACCTTCATTATCAACTTCAAAATTCTCAATCTGTTATTAATATCGTCTTTCTAGGCCTCTATAGCTCTTAATCCATGGGATTCTTCATTTGATGGCCAAAAATAACAGAGTATTTTGATCCAGCTTTGTTTGTATCGCAAAGATTGTCGTGAAACGCGCTGCTGACACTTTCCCGCACTCTGAAGTTAAATGCAGTTATGTTGGTAGCGCTGTCTACATTCTGCTGTCCTCTCCCTTCCGCTCCTTCGCTGACCCCTTCCACATGAGCCTTCTCCTCCTTGATTCCACGCTTCGCGCAGCTGACTTCCACCACGTTTCGCTACCATTATGTATTTCCCACAGTCCATGGCTTGAATTACACTCTCGACTCAATGTTTTGGTAAATTGAGTAGTCCACCTACCTTTGAATTCCGTCTCATTTGATGCATCCACTGATGTCACATAAGTAGCCCATTTTACCCAATAATAACTAGTTCATGGCATAGCAGTGACATTTATCCGTTTCACCCATAGTTATATAAAAGGTAAATGGCGTGCTTAAGGCTTAGCGAGACGAGGAAAACGGCATCAACATGGGTCACGTGGTATGTGTGCGATTTACACGCGGTAGTTCAAAGAGGGCTTACGTTAAGGCACGATCTCCGCGAATACCGGTAGACCCTTATCTTTCATTCGCTTACAGAGTAACCAAATGGAGAGTTAGATATTTATGAGCAGATGTGCGTTTCACCTCGCCCCGGGTGCTCTCTCCTCGGTCTCCACCTCACCTCCCATCACCAGGCCTCGTACCTCGCACCGGGTACAGGTGAACTTCAATGATTCAGCATATTTGACCCGGCAGCCGGCGCGCGAAACTGACACCAGCCATAGCTTTAATTTAAATGACTCTCTCGTCGCAAAAGGTCATTGAATTAGTCTTACGAGTGCTTTTACGAATCAAATTTTGTAGTTTGCATGTGCTTCGCTCAGTAGCACACTTAATGTCAGATAATCCGGCGTCCTACGCTAGTGGAGGCCTGGCAACAGCTCTGCCTTATTCGCTCTTGATCATCTGATAGACTTCTTGTGCGAAAATCTTAGGGAAAATGATTTTTTTCTTTTTTCTTTTGTGTATTAAAACTTTCTAAATATTTTATTTGAACATTATTTTTTTTTAAATATAGCACACAATTCACTCAACTTAACCACCGCTAAATTCACTAGTTCATAATTAACTTTGTGGTATCCCATTATGTTTATCGATGAATATCTTTTACTAATACCTGATGATCAATTAATGCCTGATGATGGTGATTTTTCACTGAAACCCGGGTCGCTTAATTTAAATAGAAGTGATATTAGTAAAAGATATTCATCGACAAACTTAATCACCACTATTTATTTTATTACAAGCACGCGTAGCGTTCAAATATGAACAAATGGTCTATAATTTGAGTGTCATGAGTTCATCATCATTTTTAACATTAAAAGATCAACACCTTATCCTTTATTATTCATGGCAATCACTGTAACCACATCAGTAAAGAGAGATAAGATATTATTTCACGGATTTTTCCTGGAAATCTAGTTCATAATTTGACAGCGATCTTTTTAAAGGCTAATGGTTCGCTTCTATCATTTCGAATAAATTTAAAACCAATCATCGGACAAAAGACTATGGCATAATTTTATCTGCCTAGCTTCAATTAGGATTGTTAGGACATTAAAATTATCACCTTCCATCACCAGTCAATCATTTCATGGCCTGGATTTTAGCTGAGTGAATTAGCAAAATCTAAAAAAAAGCTTTTTAAATTAAAAATACACTGGTTATCCCGAAGAATTGATTTGAATATAGTGGATTTGAAATTACCCTAAATGGCCTACAAGACTGGTCCCTTGCAAATTGTCTCCGTTTTTCTGAAGATAAAACGAAATGCCTGCACTTCCACAGGCTGAGGTGAATCTTTCAAAGTCCAACCTTAAGGCTTGAAGACAAGGTCTTATCGTTTTCCCATCGTTTCCTCGGCCTTTATTTAGATAAGAAACTTAACTGGCGAGATCACATTCAACACACTAAGAAAGCATGCCAAAAGATTTTAAAAATTTTAAAACTTATAAACCATTCGACATGGGGCGCAGACCGCACCATGATGCTTTTACTATACCGTTCGTTGGAGCGGTCCAAACTGGACTACGGGTCCGTGGTATACTCTGCTGGAAGAGAATCAAATTTGAAACCTTTGAATACCGAGCACAACACCGGACTCCGACTAGCCATTGGTGCCTTTCGGACATCACCCGTTCCGAGTATCTACTCAGACTCAGGGGAGCTACCTTTGGCCTCGCGAAGGAAAATTTTAATGAGCAACTATGTAGCAAAGATTTTATCAATGAAAATGCACCCCTGCTTCGATATAGTTTTTAAACCTCGGTTCACAAATATTTTTAATCGAAGGAAACGGGCCACATGTCCACTTGGAATACGTTTTAGAGATTTTATTGAAGAAGTGGGCATGTCACTGCCCACAGTGCATCAGGTTAAATACTGTAACCTACCACTCTGGCTAATGCCCCTGCCTAACGTAAACGTCTTGTTTACAAAAATATTGCAATAAATTTACGACCCCTATTGAATACAGGCAGATGTTTAAGGAACTTCTAGAAGCTCATCTCAACTTCATACCTGCTTACACTGATGGGTCCAAGACAGATCTTGCGTGCGGGGCTGCAGTGGTATCCGTACATCACGGCGTCCTTAAGACGAGGCTAAGTCCACTCTATAGTGTATTTAACGCAGAGCTGTTCGCCATAAAAATGGC
The DNA here is from genome assembly GCA_963573305.1 of Pyrrhosoma nymphula. Taxonomy (NCBI): domain Eukaryota; kingdom Metazoa; phylum Arthropoda; class Insecta; order Odonata; family Coenagrionidae; genus Pyrrhosoma; species Pyrrhosoma nymphula. Next base: position 74,278,513 of record OY754332.1, on the reverse strand, counting down.
TTTATGTAATATTAAGGGCAGTCAAGGATCATTCTTAATCTGTTCTGATTCCTAAAGCTCTTTGAAAGCCATATTAGCCATGTACTCAGACCATCCCATGATTCAGGAAATACATTTTTTTCCTCTCATCCCTTACTGAAAAAGGAACCCAAATCCTTTTTGTTTGGATTCCTGGCCACGTAGGCATTTCAGGTCACGAAAAAGCAGATAGAGAGGCAAAAGAGGCGTTGGAAAACCCGGATCCCGTCTTGTACTTGGTTTAATCGGAAGATGTCAGGTCCATGCTTCGACGGATCGCCACTAAGCAGTGGAGTGAAACTTGGAGTAGTATGGAGGGAAACAAGCTGCGTACGATAAAATCTGACACTCTGGCATGGCCTTCTTCAGTCCGAGGTTATCGGAGGGAAGAAGTTATTATTGCCCGTTTGCGGATAGGCCACTGCGCATTTACCCATTCTTACCTACTCACGGAAAATAAGATACCCCCTGTGATACATGCGATAAGTCCCAGACAGTGAAACACATCATGGCGGAGTGTGTTAACAACCAAGATGCTCGCAATATTTTTGGCCTAAGGGGAAATCTAAAATACGATCTTGGTGATAACTCTGTCCGAATCGGGTTTTAAAAAGATATAAATATCTTCCACTCAGTTTAATAATTTTTAATAATTTAATATTATTATATAAATATATATAATTAAAAATTCCGAGCCGCTCAACGCAGTGACAACTTTTATAAAATGGACGCGGTGAAAAATGACCTCTGCCGTCGACGCACCCACAATCCCAAATACTACTACTACTATAGTGGATGTCACGATTTATCTGAAATATTTAAGAACAAATATATAAACCAATCAATAGCCTCGTAGTAGTAATATAGAGGCAAAAGCTACAGTAACTCTGTTCAATTTGCTGGAGTTTTCTGATAATTTATTTTATTTTGGTGCCAAAGATCTTCTTTCTCTATCCTCAGCTTTTCCCATTTTTATATGGGGTCGTCGTCTTAAACAAGTGTTCTTCACTCCTCTCCATCTACGTACTCGACCCCTGTAGGACCTTTGATACATAAATTCTTTCAAATAAACAGTCCCTCCACCTTTTTTTTTAGTCTCCCTCAGCTTCTCTTACCTTCTATATTCGTATTCAATCGCACAGACCCACGCAATAGTAATGTCTTATGTGTCCATACCATTTTAAGCGGCTTTCTTGGGCTGTATTTCGTATTTTAGTGACTAGATTTATCTCGCAATCTGTCATTCCTGATCCTTTCCCTTCTTCCTATGCCGAGGTTTGCTTGTTATTTTTGTCATTGTGTGTGGTAAACCTCTATTTTACTGGATACATGCCATATGCTAAAGCTAGTTAAAAAATACTCTTGCGACCAGAGGTTTAATTATTGATGGCAATGGAGGAGTAATAAACTGGAACTGTATCGTTGAATTAGAAAAGGATGAAAAATAACGGTCTTACTGAAGCCAATACGCCAAGATTAACCTATTCAGTGGCAAAGCCAGAAAATGAAAGTTATACGCAGACAGTAGTGCGGCTGATGTCCTACATTTTCTTGGAAATAATTTCAAAGTTCTTAATTTCCATGGTTGATCTGTAAAAATTGCATTAATACGAGTTTTTGGTGATTTATTTGACATGATTAGCCGAAGGAATAATTTAGTGAAAGGGAAATGCTTCCATGGATACTTCCATGTAAATTGACAATGAGAAACTGTTGAAGACATTTTAAGAATGCAGATCATATAAAATTATATTAGCATTAACTTGAGGGTAATAAATAGGTGAACAAATTAGCATAATTTTGTTGTATCAATGACCATTGGAATGCTGTAATCAAATTCTAGGAAATTTTGAAAAATGTCCGTCAGAACTTGAAGAAAATAGTAGAGTAGTCATTGATAGGGACTATAAGATTAATTTCGTGAAAGAAACTCTCCAAAAAAGTGTCATCAACATGGTCGTCATATGACTTGTCACCACTAACTGAAAAACCTGCCAAATCAGAGACTGCCACAACAATAGTTCACAATATTGTTATTAACGTTGATCGTGCCAAATATATTTTATCAGTAATTGATCGAGAAATTTCTTATCATCATGCTCTGGACATCAATTTAAAAGCTTTCCAAACTTTGACGACTGAAACTAGACATAATACCAATAGTGAAAGCAACATTCAAAATTTTAGATATGAGCTGGAAAAATATGGCCGGTAAGAGGTATCACTCTGGAAATTTTTGATGAAAGTTTAGAAGAATTTTATCTGCCTTTTACATATTCATTGATTGTATATTTCTCTGAAAAAACTGCGATTAGAGATAATAAAAATTAGAAATGGATCACGGATGAAATTATCAAAATGGTTAAGATAATGAGATGCAAATATGATGAATGAGTTGACAAACAACCCCAGAATCAATTTCAGAGTATAAAAAAAGCCAAAAAAGTGCATAGAAAGTTAATTCAATCTTCAAAGAGCATTTAATGAGAGCAGGATATGTCAGCGTCGAAATACAGCCAAAAATAACTGGAAAATACTGGAAAGAATTCAAACTCCCAACAAAAACTATGCATTAAAAATTATAGATGCGCAGGGAAACCCCATAATCAATCCTTTTGAAAAAGCAAATGCTTTCAATTCCCACTTTATTGATTCAATCCCAAGAGCATCAAACCAAACTACGGACGTACAAAATACCTCTCGAAGAGTTCCACTTTCCTTTTACTTGTCCCCTAATAATGGAATAGAATAAATAGACATCGTCTAAAAGAAAGGACATAAAAATCGTATGGTTTTTATGAAATCCCTGTGTAACGGTTATGCCTCAGGTTAAGCTGGGGTTCGTCGGGATGGTGACGGAGTTTTGGGCGCCACTACGGGTAGTGGTGAGCAGGGAGAAAATTCCGCCCGTACACGGAATAGGAGGGTGGTAGTATCAACTCCCTTTTTGGAGGAAGTAATTCCCTCAGAATGAAAGGAGGATCGAACTAGCGATCAAACAACTCCTTTTTCATCACCGGGAATTATAAGAGGGGACAAGGTAACAAACAGGAAGGAGGAAAGGAAAACTGAGGAGGTATACCCCAAACGAAAACTCAGCCTCTCGCACTCGTGTCTCGAAGAAAGAACGCCCCAAAAACAACTGACCGCACTCCGGCAGTCGCTCGCTCGCCTCTCTCGAATCGAATGCCCTCCTCGCGGCTGGAACTTCTCGCTTCGCTTCCGCGCGGGCCGCGCCCTCCGCGGACGGCAGGTGGAGCACAAGTCACGGTCGTATATACAGGTCTGGGGCCTTATTCAGTAAGGACTCGACACGGTCGAACCTCGAAAAATCCGTGAATGTGACGTCACTTCCCCCGACAAATCTCAACTTTTGAATGGCCCTATTTGAAATTTTAGAGGCTGTGACGTCAAAATTTCGTCACTTTCGAGGCTCGGAAATTCCGAGATCATACAGAATAGCCCCCCTGGTCACTTCCTATCTTGCCCTAAGGGGTCGGCTGGCAACCGCGTGAGGCTTAGGTAGTAGTTCTCCCTTATTGGCGCTGGTTGTTCTGTAGCCCACGTTTTCCTGACCGTTTTCACAGAGAGAGAGGTGTAATTCCTGAAGGCGGAGCAAATTTACAAGAATATCTTTCTCCATCGGTGTTTTTCAGTTTTCTGGCGACCAAAACTGAATCATTGGTGAGTGTTAATGTTATTTTTACAGTAATTTGTTAATGTATTCTGAATATACACGGTCTAAATTGCTATTTCTCATGCAGGATTTCAGAATGCCGAGGAGTTGTGTGGCTCCGGGTTGCACTGAGGGATACGGCTCGAAGAAGTCTACCTTTTCTTTCCTTTCTTGCTATTGCATGTCTATTTTTATGTTGATGTACCTACTTCCTTTTCCTGTACTCTCCACAGTTTCTTAAATTATGGTTTGCTCGCATGTGTATGCTGATGTGTGGTATTTTAGCTACCACGGAGAAATTTTGTTTCTGCTTTGAGTCATTAAATATCTCATTAGCCCAAGCCTGTTTTTTATATTCATTGCCACTAAGTTATTGCAATTTGACCCATTTTTTGTACTATTGCCACAGTCTAAACTTTGTTTAGACTGTGCTATTGCTATGTCGTCGGGTTCTTCTTTCGTGTTGAACATTGTATTTCGTGCCCTCTAAGACTTTTTTTTAGATAAAGACAAGTTTTGAGGATCAAGTTTTAGAGGTTTGTAGGAAGAAACTTCATAATATTGTATTATTTTGTGTTATTGGGCCTCCTTTGACGTATTATTTCGGGGTGGGCACTTTTAAAGTGAGGTCTACGTTGCGGGTCTTGACGGTAATTCCGGAAAAGTGAGGAAAATAGCATTAGATGGGCGTATTGAAAGCTGCAGTCAACAATCAAAGATTGAGTGAGCGGTGGTGGTTCAAGTCTCTGTCTCCCATATGTCAATAAGTGGCTTGTGAAATATGATGATATCTGATACCATACACACATGATTTTAACCATAAAAAATGGTTAAAATTTTGTATTGTAGTATTGTATAACAGCCCATTGTATCTATGTTATGATGCCGGTGCACATGTTTAAAAGTCACAGTTCTTACAGCATTATTTCAATGCTGTGTAAAAGGTTCCACGCCTCGATTATTTTTCATGTTGCCGGTAAATCCCTTATGCTAACCCCGGATACAATATCTATAAATGGGACATAGCCGGCAATATAAGTAATAACAGCTTTTTGTTGTCATTGTGCTGACCGGGCAGCACCCATTTCGGCTCCGTATCCCTCACCAATGCGTTATTCCCGAATTATTAGCAATGGCCGAGTTTATGCAAAACTGTCAATTTTTCATGTTCAAACTTCTTTCATCTTTCTAGGGATGTTTTAAAATCTATTGCAATGGGATGACATGCGAGAACATTCGCTAATATTGTCGCCCTTACTCCTCCGTACACCTATGAGCGGTAACGTAGTGGGCGTGCCTCGTCAGATAATTATTGCCAATCGCGGCCGAGTTTATGCAAAACTGTCATTTTTATTATTTTCGAACTTCTTTCATATATTTGTAGATGTTTTATAAGCAATTACAATGGGATGACATGGAGAAAATTCGCTAATATCGTAGCCCGTACCTACAACGGCCCGTACCTACGGCCTTTACGCCTACGCGGTAACGTAGTGGGCGTGCCCGCCCTTCCAGCGGGGCCAATCGCGGCCGAGTTTATACAAAATCATCAATTCTTAATATTTAACATTATGATAGCGTGAATTAAATGAATATTCGTGTAACTACGCCATCGAGGTTTGAAGTCCGAGAAGTATTTTTAGCCCGTCGTCCAGTACTTTTTACCATTCTGAGCATTCGGAATTTCGCCTTATTATCACTTATGTCAGTCTTAATAAGCATCATTGTTTTGGCAGGCCATGAAATAAATTGTATGATATGTAAATAGAAATAAATGCGAAGCAATCGATTCCAAATTCTTTCACCAATGGATTAGTAAAATATGAAGTCACAAGCAATTACTTTCAGGGGTATTATCTTCAAATAAATAGAACGGCAACTTAAACTTTACAGGAAAATATTGTATGGAAATTTCACAACTTTACCAGTCGATAATTATTGTCGTCGTCCCCCAAAAGAGTTGACCAATCGCAAATTTATTTACGAAAGTACCGCTAATTTATGAAGCATGTTAAACGATTCGTATAGTTCAATAACTCCATCAATTAGTGGCGAAATACCTTCCGTCATCATTAACTTCGCTCTAGCAGACGCAACACTCATGGGCTGGACGACAAGCAGCGCCGCGTAGTTCACTATTTCTCCACGGCCTCAAAGTAAAGCCAAACAAACGACCGGAGTGTCAGTGGCGTGGCACAAGTCCACAAAACAAAACTAAAGCGGCGGGCCCATACAGCCGTCACACCTGGCTGGGTCTGGGATGCTTCGAACTAATTAAAGAAGCTTCATCTTTCCTGTAAAATGAATTTCTATTCAACGGTATATTTCCTCGAATAGGTACTTAAAACTCCCAGAGTGTTGCCAATTTATTAAATAGACTAAAAATATAAGTTAGAAAGTTATAGACCTATCTCCATCTAAAGTTATTTTTAAAAGATTTTCGAATCACTATATTGCAATAGATAACGCCCTTTCGAAAATCACTTTCTCTTATCCGCTCATCAATATAGTTTTCGTAATGGAATGTCCAATAATTTAGTTATTTTCAATTTTATCAATACTATTCTGAATTTATTTAGCATTAATTATGTTAACTTTGGCTAATATTTCGATTTAACATGTGCATTTGATATTGTAGATAACTTTCTATTGATGAGTAAATTGGAATCCCTGGGAGTTTGTGGGATTCCATTACACTGGATAAAATCGCATTTGTTTAATCGAAAGCAATATGTTTCAAGAGGCAACGATAAATCTAACGTACAAAAAGCGAACACAGGAGTTCCTCAGGGTTAAATTCTTGGCCCAATTATTTCCATCCGATTCATAAATAATCTCGATTATAGTCTATTTGAACACGTGAAACCATCAGTTTTTGCTTATGACACTAGTTATAACAGCAGGTATCTCAAAGAATAGTAACCACGAACTATCTGAACAGGTTGTACATGATGTATACAAATGGTGTGTTATGAATATCAATGTAAGCAAATCTGTTATAATCAATTACACAACCACAAAAAGGCCTCAAACAGAGAGTATGCTGGAAAAAAATAAATGATAAGTTAATGCAACAGGTTGATAATTTACACAAGATTTGAACGACTGTTCAATTATTCGGTCTACATATTGACAGACAAATTACTTGGAATAGTCAAATTAGTATTTTAACTGGAAAACTGACTTCCATTTTCTTTCTAATTAAACAGATTAGTTGTGAGGCAAGCGTGAAAATATTGAAATCTGTCGATTACGCAGTATTTCAATCAAGAATATCATATGGATAAATATTCTGGGGTAAAAGCAGTCATAGTAGAGATGTTCTCATAATACAGAAAAGAGCAATTACGTTAATTATAAATCCCAAAATCAGAGAGCACTTCAAAACTTTATTTAAAAAAACTAGGCATTTTACCCTAAATATGCTTGTATATAAAACCATTTGTTTTATATGTTAAAAAACACAAACTTCTATACTAAATGCAATGAGAATATTTATAATATTAGGTGTAAACATAATATAAAATGAAAAAAGTTGCATTAATATGCATCTAGATGGCCCGTACAAAATGGGCTTGAAATGTTTCACGAAGCTACCAGAAAATATTATATATATATATATATATATATATATATATATATATATATTGTGAAATTTTTTCTGTCTGGATTTGACTCATTTTCATCTTCCCCACCAAACCCTGTGTTCGTCCTTTTATGTGTTCCTATCCATTTCCATTTCCTATGAATGTATGAATTTATTCGCGCCTCTGAGCGTCATGTTTTCGAATGATTGAGTATATATATATATATATAAAATGTCTTGGTAGAAAATCGCTCTCGGCGACGATGCACATGCATAAATAAAACAGTGATACACTAAACAAACACAGATACACGCAAAAAGGACACTCACAAAAGAAAGTTTTCTTTTGTGAGTGTCCTTTTTGCGTGTTTCTGTGTTTGTTTAGTGTATCACTATTTTATTTATGCATGTATATATATATATATATATTGATAAGTTCAATGTATTTAGGAATAGAGTTGATGCATCAATGATGAAAGAGTGCTACTGTGAGGTTGATGAATTCCTGAATGCAGCAATGTAACTAAAATTATTATTATTGTAAAAAACAAAATAATATGAGTGTAGCAATAATTGTGAAGTACCTAGGAAACAAAGTGATTTACTTGACAGGTGCAATGTGAATATTTTTTCCACGCTTGTAAATTAAATTGTAATTTCATAAGTGGGTCGGATTTTAAAACTAACGTTTTTATACACCCGGTATACACATTTGTGGTATTTTAATATCTGTTATTCTTGTATCTTATTGCTTAACCTCATATTCTGAATGCATGAACAAGCACCAACTTTACCTAGGTATTTGTTACTTTTTTTAACATTCCCCTCCGAGTCCCCGGTGAGCTTCAGGTTTCATTGTCGTCATAATGGCCGGAGACTCGGCAATGGTTGAGAAGTTTTCGCAGCCACGTATGACGCCCGTCGGATAGGTGGCTATGCTGCATTAGGGTCATGCGCACTCAGTAGACAGAGTGACCCCAGGATTATGGCCTTCTGCATGCGTGCCACAGATGATTCCGCTTGTGCCACACAGGACGGAACGCACATGTTGATATTTTGCTGCGAGCCCTTAACCCACTGAGCACAGCTATGATGAGGTCTACTAGTCCACAGAATATCCCGGGTATATTTGCCGAAGTTCAAATAGCAGGTCATGATATTTAGCTCATTTTTCCACCTCTCTCGCATCTATGTTTGTTTCAGCCGGAGCTGAAAACTCGATAACGAACTTGGAGCGTATGAGGTGGCCGAGGAGAAGGATATATTACTATTACATTGAAGGGCTGAAGACTTGTAGGAGTGGACCAAAATTTGTCTCTAGCAACAGACGAACGGGGTTGATTGGTTTTTTAAATATGCATTTATAGTGTGAGTCATTTGTTCAGAATGTATTTGAGAGAAGATCTGTGGCCATTTCAACATTTCCTCTTGACTTTAACACTAAGTCAGGATCATCCAGAGATGTTCATTTGTGCCATTCGCAGCAGAGAAGACTGGAAATCCAACCTTAAAAACAAATAGTTAGAAGCAGCCTATCAAAGACTCCTGGTATATCAGAAAGTCACAGGATCTGAGTTTGCAAATTATTTCTACGAGGCTAATATGAATATCTTGTATTCTTATAGTGATGATACCGCTAAAAATCAGTTTTTCATGCAAACAGAGCATTGAGCACGTATTTGATTTTGTGAAATAATATCTGGATGTATTGAGAGGAAGTTAGTTAAAAGGCTGAAGTGTGAAGACTGCTAATTTTACATTGAGTGTCTGCCTAGAATTCAAAGTAGTTTGTTAGAGAGGAAGCAAGGGGAGGCTTCATTAACCCAAGATCAAGAGTATCCTTGAGCAAAATTGACAAGAAACATTTTCGCTGCTTCCAAGCTAAAGGTTTTCTTTGGAAGAAAAATGCAATTAATACCGAATTTGCAGATGCAAATCCCAAATTTCGTAAGGTGTATTTTTTCATTCTGAAAAGATCATATATTAGACCAAACTCCAGTAGCTAACCGCAGAAACTTATTGATAAAAACAGGAAAGGAAGCCATGATTCAACTCGTTGGGCCAAATTATCAGCTAATCCTTGGCTATATCATATAAAAATCGTGAGGCAGCTCCCACACTGAGAACCTCATACTATTCACAGGGTAAATCTTCATCACCTCGGAGGGTCCTGTGAAATACATGTAAACAGAGGCTTAAACCTCGAGTCAATCAATGCGGAGACAAACGTACCTATACAAAGGTTGAGGGTGTATCGGCGTTCCTGGTCGAAATCTCTGCGTGAAACTCTTCGTAACGCTGCTGAGACGAGAACTCGCACTTCGTAAACAGGCTAACGGGGAGACTTTCGTTTACAAATGAGCAATGAATGGTTTCAGGCCTGGCCCCTACAATATCTATTAACTAATGCATCGGAAAAAGCGTTGGATTTTGGGGGTTAAAATTAAAATACGGCTAAATTTATCAGATGTTGCTCGACCATTCTGACTCAATGAACGTTTCTAAGTAGGCATCGCTTTTAACTGTGTGAACGTATGAGTCCAATGGGAACATTCCCTTGAGGAATGTCAGCTAATGTTAATAAAGCAGATATGAGTAAATAAATTGCGTGAACGAATTCCCTTGTAACTTCGAACCATTAACCATAACAATGCACAGCAGCATGAACCTTTCTTTGACAGCCTTTAAGACTAAAAGCTTGGACTTTTTAAATGAAAAGGATCTCGTTCCATGGAAACAGAGTTTTATTCAGGAAACCAGAAATATATTAAACAACTGAAACATTATGATCAATCTCTGAAAACAAAAGCATTACAATTTCTCTTCACAGTTCACGTTCTAATAACACCAGTAACGAGACTCATGCCAGATTCAAGTATAGCAATTTAAACCAATGATACGATTACCCAAGGATGAAATATTTGTGAGATTGACACACTTAACATCTGGGCTGATGCCCCTGTAACTAATGAAAAGATTATTTTCCCAGCAGAAATCACAGTTCCCGTGCCTATTCCCTTCAATACATTACGAGCATGAAGTTTTTCGCATGAAAGAGTAGTTACCCTGCTATTCAATGATAGCAGGACATTCAGCATACGATTCTTTGAATACGTAACTTATTTTCTCACGTATTAAAACGAGTGAAATTATGGAATTTTGATACCTCGCACAAATTAATATTTTAAAAGCAAACAAAGATATTCACTCTCGTCCGACACTATTCCTAGCGCCTCCTCAAGCAAATGCCGCAAAGAACAGTCCTTTTATACCCTCTCATTGGATCTACCGGTGAATTTACTAAATTCTTCGGAATCCCTTTTTCTCTTCTTAGGAGGTGGCATTTCTATACCATATGACCAATATTTTGACAAACGAAACGGTGTTTCACTGTGTCTTTCAAAAGTAGCTATTACGTCTTTTGGATTGCCGCATAGAGATGTAAGCACCAATTTATGACTTTAATCGTCACAAAAACAAGGTCTGTGAAATGATTATTCAAATTAGGCAAGAATTTGCAATTAAAACAAAAAATGGTGTACGAACTACCGAATAACCGGTGCATTTTGTCATAAATCTGTTATTACCCTTCAATTCATTGCGAGTATCATAACATAGGCATAAGATTCACATCACCCATTCGATTACAGCAATAGCTAGTACAATTCACGTGAAACTTTTAACCAAAATATTTTAACAGAGCAAATGCTGGTAGCAAATATGTACTCAAAGTATTCCCGCGGTTGATCACAAGGTTGCCATCGCTCATGCAAGCGTTTTTTAAGCGTTTTTATATGCAAAATAAAATGCCTCTCTTACCACAATGTCGCGGCTCGACAACGGAGTCCTGTAACAAACTCTTCATTGCGACAATCATCTCGTCCAAGTTGCTCTCCTCAGGACAGTGGGCTGCCGCTACTAGATTGGTGGATGCAGATGGAGGACCAGGATTCACCGTGCGGTATCTCGGCGAGTTTCTCAGCCGTGGTCTACAATCTCTTCTTCCTTCACAGAATATTCGTCAGCAACGTTGGTCGAATCCCACTTTTGATGTTAGAGAAATTGCGGACTCGTAGCGTAGAGTTTAATGAAGATGGAACTCTGCCATTTCAGGGAAACTTGTGTATGTAATAGAGGATAGCGAAATCGCTTGGTCACAAGTTACCCGCGCCAATGCGGGACAACGTATGCTATGGCGATATCGCAAGCTGGTCATATATACATGAACAGGCGTCAAGTAGTTCCTCACAATCAGACGTCCCAGGTGGACGACCACAACAACTGAAGATCGCATAGGTATCCTTCCGCTCAACGTCAAACATGGGGCTTCATTCAACTCCGAGCTCCGTAGAACACCCACCCCATTTCAACTCGGCACGTCCCGATATCCACCCCTCCTACACACTCTCCCCGATCGAGTATTAATCAATATTATAACATTGGAAACAGTTACTACAGGAAAGAGAAACTTCACTTACACTTAAATGAGATTGCAATTAAATTTATAGTCCTATCTTGACAGTCAGGGCAGTTTGACCGTTCCAGTCAATTGAAATTTCAACAAATAGTGCGTCACTGTAAAGAGCCTTCACTTTCTACTTCAATGCATACATTCTGGCCTATCTTTGTAATTTTGCCCAAAATACTCGTTTACTAAAACTTGAAATATTTTGTAATCTACCAACTTCTACCGGCTTTCATGCCTTCCAGTTAATCATTTCCTCCCCTCCTTTGTACTCTCTCCTATATTGTTTAACGCATACATTTAAGAAGCTATAAATGAAGTGAGAGGAACACTGGATGTGGGGATTAAAGTGAATGGAAGGAAAATTGACATGATAAGATCTGCTGATGACTTTACTGTAATCACAGACACAGGGGAAGACTTATAAAACATTGTAAATGAAATGGACCGAATTCTCAGAGAGAAATACAATATGAAAATAAATACCAAGAAAACCAAAGTAATGACATACAGCACATATCAAGCTCAGGAACAGAGAATAAATATCCTGACGAGAACAGAACAACTGGAAGATATTCAATAATTTACCTATTTGGGAAGCAAAATAAAAAAAGATGGTAAATGTAAAGTGGAAATAATACGCAGGATTCAACAACCCAAGATCGCCTTTCACTCAAAGAAAAATATCCTTACCAAAAGAAACAATGATCTAAGCACAAGGAAGAGATTCATGAAACAATATGTGAGGAGTGTTGTTTTATATGGATGCGAGGCATGGACTGTTGGGGGACAAGAGAAAAGAATACTGGAAGCATTTGAATCCTGGTGCTACCCTAGGATGCTGAATGTCAGCTGGGTAGAAAGAATAACTAATGAAGAAGTGTTTAAAAGAGCAAAAGAGAGAACGACATTATGGATTAACATGTAAAAAAGACGTGACAAATTAATAGGGCACATCCTACGTCGTAATCATATAATTAAAACAATAATAGAAGGAATGATTGAAGGAAGAAACCGTCGAGGAAGACCAAGACTGTCCTACATAGAGCAAATCATGAGCGATATGGGTTGCATCTCCTATGAAGAGATAAAAAGGAGCGCAGAACAAAGACCGGAGTGGCGAGCTGCTGCAGACCAACCTCAGAGTTCATCTACATCTACATATTACCCCGCAAGCCACCTCAATAGGCGTGTGGCGGGGGGTGTTAGGACACCAGCCGTTTACATATAAAATGGACACGCTCTAATGAAATTACGCCTAGCATTTATTATAGTCCCTTATTGTTCGGGGGAAAAACGAATTCCCATACCTATCCGTTCGGCAAAATATCTCTCTTAATTTATCGTTTCTGTCGGACCTGGAAATATAGTGGGGTTCTAATAGGATGTTCTCCGTGTCGCTCTGAAAGATATCTATTCTCAATTGTTCAAGTAATCTAAGCCTAGCGCGCAGCCTCCGAGTCTCTAGCGGCTCCCAGCCTAATTCGTTTAACATCTGTGTAACGCTGTCTGTACGCCCGTAGCTGTTTTTGACGAGTCGCGCAGCTTTCCTTTGTATTTTATTAAGTTCCCGGACTAAGTCTTTCTGCACCGGATCCCGTATGCTCGCTGCATATTCAAGGTGTGGCCGGACGAGTGCGAAATAGCACCTCTCTTTTACTTTTTCATCCGAAAATCTTCCCACAATACGCTTTACGAATCCTAGCTTCTTCAGAGCTCTGCCACAAATATTTCTTATATGTGCTCCCCACGATAGGTCCGAAGTTATCGAGTTGACAACTTAGAGAAGAAGAAGTTAATCCTATCGGTCCACTTTCTCAGGTCTTATGATTTCGGTAACTCTTACCTTCTCCTAGTAGATATGCATCTAATTTACCTCCCATTTTGTCTCAAATACTGTTGTGACTAACTCGGGTTACTACACATATTTTATCAGATGTGTGCTCTTTGAATGTCAGGTAACAAAACAGAATTAGGGGAAAGGCTCCTGCAGGAGCTACATGAAAACAAGGCCAAGGGAGATAAATGGGTTGCAATACCTACCTCTGCCTATCAGTGGCAGCGATTGTAAGAAAGAGGACTACAGAGGAGCATTAGAACAACAAATAAAAATATTTGCAGTGCTTAAAAATAAATTTAGTTTACATTAATTAGAATTTATTTATATAATAAGTTGCCATCCATCCATTTAAAATCCAAATAAATATTAAGATGAAATTGGCAGTTGTAGAATCCGAATTCATAATCAATGAGATGAGGAAATTATTTAGGCTGACTTTAGAAGGTAAGTGGCATAAGACAACACAATAAAGAAGCTGGTGGCTTACATTTCCATAGGCATATTATTGTGAATGAGGAAATAGTTGCTAATTCTAAGGATGGCCACCATCGTTTCATCAATGTCCTAGTCCTTGTGCATATGCTTCTAAGGTTCACGGGTTTTCGAATCTGATGCAAAAGGAATAACTTGGTAATGTAGTTACAGTGGGGTATGTTTATTCTATATCTTTTGTGAACAAGCCGGAATTATCTCATTTGAAGAAAACAGTAAGTTAGGAGAGGTTGTGGTCATTCAGTGGAAGGACTTTCTAGACTACGGAAGGTAAACAACGATTTAAAAAGTTTAACACTTATTCTGCAATGACATTAAAAGAAAGTATTCCTTCGTTAGAGAAATATTTTATTTAAACTTCCCTAGTCTCTTCCATTCCTCCGGGTGTGGTTCCTGCACCCCACAGATCCCTCAAAATCATTTTCTGTCATTGCAGAGTTGGACCTCTCCTCCCTCTCGTCTTCCATCTCCCTTAGGAAGTTGTGAAGGACCACTGCATCCTTTAAATTCCTTCAACAGTATCCTCCGATACAATAATAGGTTTTCTTAATACCCTTTACCAAGAAGTTAAAATACCAAAAGCGCACTCAAATGCTTTTTTTGCATCAATGATAATTTGCAAAAACAAGTGAGTTGGTTATTTTGTCGCTGCAACGAATAACACAATATTATGTATCAAACCATTGTTAAAACATACCGGTATTTAAACGGTCGTTGCTTTCTCGTCAGTCTCCCACTTGTTCTGCCGGCATAGGGCCTCATCAGGTAATCCTTTAGCCCAAATGGTTCATCTCCAACCAAAAGGCATGGGCCGGCCTTGAAATTTCGGTGGAAAAGGTCACGGTGAGGTAAGCTCATTCGGCCATCCATGAAGTTTAAGCCCATGGCGGAGTCGGCGAAGACACCCTCATCACTGAGTCGGCATTATGTGCTGACAAAGAGCAGCACAATGCTGAGCCGCCATTTTTTATTATAAAATTCGGAACCAGAGTTTGCAAAACTGTTTAAGAAAGAGAGGCCCATTTTTAAGCTACCTTTGGGAAATTTTAGTGTGAACCTACCGTTCCACATGAGCTCATCTATAATATTGTGCCGAAGTGTGCTACTTACGAGCTTCCCATCTTCTGCTGCTGCCTCAGCAGAGCGAGAGAGACCAAATGAGCTCTCTTTAGAGTTTGATTACTGGAGGTAAGGATGAAAATGAGGACGAGGGCCAAATTGAGGGCTCACTTGAGCGAGCAAGAAAGGAGGGATGAGGAGACGTAGAGGGAGAAAATATCGAGATATTCAATCATTTCACAATATGCCACAAAGTACTGGGACACGTAAAAAAGCGAGAATGGATGACAAAGGTGATATGTCAACAAGCCTTCTTCGTCTAAATTTGAATGGAGTTTTCATAATTCTGAAATGAAAACTCACGCTAGGAGATTATCAAAACTGATTTAGGCCTCGCTTGCGGAACCGAGTAAGGATGATAAAACCAAAATCTCAGTATATTCTTATCCAAACAATTATTTATTTCCGGGCCTTGGTTTCAGCAATCTATTACTATGACAAACCCTATCAGTTGCGAACGCCTTGGCCAGAAATAAACTGTGGAGCGAATAAGTAACAAGCTATTTTTTCATTATGAGGTAGGCAAGAGAACAAAAGGCGAAGTTTTTGAACCTCATGTGAAGTTATCCTGCACAATAATAGAAAAAGCAGCCAGCACATTATAAAAACATTATTTGCCAGCTGAGTAAGCATTAGCTTCATGAAGTTAGGTCAGAGCTCGAATAAAATGTGGAAACATTAGGATGGGAGGAGCGACAGAGGTACAGTTATCGGGAGCGTATCGTTGCATGGTTCATACAGAAAACAATGCCTTACCTCCAACTCGCGTTACACGACCATATTGAGGACTACCCTATAATGCAAAGCAAATCAATAAAACTACTTCACTCGCAATATATACTGTAGCCGCTGCCTGCCCGCCGACAGCGACGACCGTACATCCAAAATTCCCCGCGCAACAGCGTCTCCCTACCAGGCGCGTGAGGCCTATTCCGAATCACCCTCAAATTCTTGAAGGCAAACAAAAAGAAAAGAAGACCTTTGGAAAGAAGGTCATGCGGGGGGGGGGGATGTCCCTCGATCCACCTTTACCCTCGTAAATAACTTTAAATATGGTACGAAATGGAGTAGGGTGACACCAGACGTGAGATAAAGAACACCAACGCTTCAGAAACACGTATATTGTCATCACTAGGACTCACATTACAATAAATCACACTTAAACTTATCCTAACTGAATGATAATGAACGAATGAATGAATGGTGAAACACCTTACATCGACAAACCGGATGAATGAACAAAGGATGAAATAAACATGAAAGGAACTAATACTAAATGAAATAACATATGACAGAATCGTCCCCTTTTTGCATTATGTATGATTGAACCAGAAACACACTCCTCGCACGTGGGGATCGATCGGGAAGAAAATAACAAATTAAGACCGGGCTCTGAGGGAGCCGGATCACAACAATTATTCCTCTAACCAAACAGTTCAGTCTCTTCAATTCTTGCCGAGGAGGGCTTGAGAATCGTGAGATGACGACGCGAAGTTTCGCGTCTTCTTCGGGGAGAAACTGGTGATTACTTATCGGGATGGGGGGGAGGTAGCACTTGGAGGGTGTATGGCAGATGTTGGTCGTGCTCGACCGGTAATTATCCGTCCTGACGGGGAATCCCTTATACGTGAGACACAGGATCGTGGATTCTTGACGAGGATCGGCCCTTTTCTTCAGCCGCGGGGCAATGACAGACGTGCGGGGGACAGCTTTCCCCTCTTTGGCACGCAATCGCTGCCAGCCTTCAGCTGACCACCGCTCGATCGCCGACTCTTCGTCTCCACTCCCGCGTTACTCACATCATGCCAATCAAGGGATGTCAGCAGCGCGTCCCAATATGCTCGGGACCCTTGGACTCGCTATCTGTGCCGGCGATGTATACTTGTCGCCCGACACGTCCCTTGACTCCGCCCACCTTCGCTGCCCGTCACTCATCCTCTCCAGACCTTCCTTCGTTCCTTAATAATTCTGCCTTCCGGCACTCTCTCTTGATCGTTCTGTGTAATTCTGCCTTTTTCTGCCCGTCCACCTCTCTCACGGCCTCATTTTATAACTCCCCGGCGAGAGATAGCGCACGGGGAGGGGAAGGGGGTCTTTTCACGGTAACTCGCCGCACCCGGGGAGTCAACTATGCCCGCTCACTTCACTACCCCCGACTCCAGGCCTATTCAGCCCACAAAAACCACTTTTGACCACGCCAATTTTTCAAACTCACGCCACGTCTCTCACTCCTTCCACTCCTCTCACTCACACAAGGAAAATACATTCACGCTCTGAGCGCGTAAGACAAGAACAAAAAAAATTATAAAATCATCTGTTTTTTCCCCACGCCTGGGGTCGCCCAACTGTAGGGGTCCTTGACCGCTACAATAATCCTCTTAAAACATGACGATCCCGTATCTCCTTATCAAACTCACCTAAAGCATGTTGAATAGTTGGTTTCTCCACCGGAACGTGCCGTCGGGCATTTGCGATGTTTCACAAACGTCAGTTTTTTCTTCTCCAGCCAGGGCTGCCTCACGATTAGGAAAAAGTCGTAAAAGTGAGACCCCAATGGTGAGATATTTCACTTATGTTCAACTTAAGTATTCCTATCCAGTCCATTAGGCCAAATCCGGAAGGGAAGAAAAAGCAATGAAGAATGAATATGGTATGCTCGCGATATCTTAGATAAAATGTCGCTTTTTTCGATAAAAAGAAAAAATTTAGAAAACAAAATAAGGACAAATTAGATCTTTCACTCTATTAAAATATATTTTTTTCCTACGAATATGACAGATACTACGAATCTTCGACAAAACGCTGTGCTACAAAATAGCCATATGACTGCCTTAAAAGTCCCAGTGGTGGCGCGCCGGGAGTTTTAACTCCGAGACATCCTAAATATAGGACTCTATTCAACACCCACGCAATGCTGGGATGGGTAAGTGTGGCCGAACAAGGAACCTTTCCGGCCGATGATGCTTTGAAACTAAGCGGGCTAATGTTTCTCACTGATTGGGCCGTGTTGGGTGGTTTCGATTTACGTACCATTGTGTTCTTCAAGGAAGTGTCATCGGTACTCTTCTGTTTTTCTCCTACGTATTAATAAAATCAGTATCGTTATTAATTGTAAATTATTAACGATTGTTTTCCCTGACGACGATGTCGTTGTCGGTACAGAGAGATTTCGAAACCAGAAGATAGGGGCTGATTAACAAAGAATCTAGTAGCAATTCCAGACTAGTGCGAAAAATGGCCGAACTAAACCACAAAAAGGTAGCCAATTTTTGGAGAAAGATAAATATGGCAGATCAATCTCACACAATTAACCAAACAGAAATTGAAAACGTCGAGTCTTAAATATTTTAGGTGTTACTACTCAGGACCTGTCGTGCAGTAAACATATCCAGGAAATATTCAAGGGTACTGGAACTATAGTACTTGTATTGTAAAAGATAATAATCCATCTAATTCAACAATACACAGCCGAAATAAATACGTCACCAAGGTTCCGCTGGCAAAGAGATTTATTTATACCACCAATATTCTGCCTCAGCCGTTGGTTACCCTGGTTACCAGTCACGTGACTCTAGCATTTTGCGCGTCTGCGCGAATTCGAGGAGCAACGGGAACAACGTAACAACCAGGGAAATCAATAGAATAACGCTTGAATCGTGAATCACTAATTTGCGATTAGTCTCTATGCATAATGGATTATTTTAAAACTTCACCTCTTTTCGTCACCGACGGACAATATCCTACGATGGAGGAGGGGCATTCACATGTCCCAGAAGAAGAGTTGAAAGATAAGAGCATGTTAAGGAGCATAATTGGGGCCGAATCAACCAAATGTCATTCCGCGACAGAAAAGTCAATCGCAGGAAAGCGAAATCATAGTTGCATTGCTAGAAAGAGATAGTAAGTATCATGAATATTTCCATGATACTATTATTTGCGGAAAAAAATGTTTTTCCGGAATCTGCTATAGTTTTATTCATCCTCTTAAGGTGGCTCTATACCGGGGCTAAGAAGCTCGTTTCAGACGTTTCCCTCTAACGCAGTAACGGCTTTACCGTGACAACTGGAGACTTGCACTTTTTGTCTATTGTAGATGAAGAGTAATTTTTTGTTTTAAGTTGAGTAAATTTATCGTGAAGTGCTTGTGTCTTTTCATAAAATATAGTGAAACTTTGGTTTTTAAGAAATATTTTGGCAATATTCCGAGGTGCGTTGCGAAGGCTACATTCCGAAATGAGGATTTTTAACTCACTTAAATCAAAGAATCGTCTTTCACATACGCAAAAAATCAACTACCATTGATGCTTTTTCCGTATTAATTCACGCTGTAGCAACCGTTGCCAGTCTACCCCCACTCCTGACCCTAGACCCCACCACCCCGCTTGTTTACTTCTCTCAAGAGGGTTCGCGGCACACGGTCGGCCTCGTCGGCTGTAAGCAGTTGAAGCAACAATTTTTTTGCCAGTCGTCGGCTTCTTTTGGGAGGTAAATGCCTTCATAGGTCGGCGGCAGAGACGGGCGGCGATGCCAATCCGGAGTACACTTTGTACATGTATTCATTTTCTTCTACACTTTGTCATTCCCGTGCACACTAAAAGTGAAAATAGCCAAAAATTAGGTTACTAAATCGAGTGATTGACGTCATCAGAGGTACGGACTACTAACTGATACATGGATAGCTGAAACAGCAAGAGAGTGGATAAAACATCAGATGACCTGTAATCACGTGGGCAGAGTGCCCGAGAAAGAGAAGTAAAAATATATCACATTCGGCGTTCAATCCGAAGGGAAATTCCAGATTAAGAGAATGTTCCTTCACAATGTTCCTTAAGTTCCTTCACAAAGCCCAAGTGTGTGTAATATCATGTAATATTCACACACTCATGGTAGAGGTCAACATCCGTTCTCTGGCTCTTCTGGGGATTCCTTCAATGTTTTGGTAACAATAAAGTCACACAGCGAAGATGAAGTGAGACGTTGTTCAAAGTAACCTCACTCAGATTTGAACCCCTGACCTTCTGAGCTGCAGACGAACGCTCTTCCCTTGGGCTACTGCGTCGATTAAGAATTGACCGCTACGAGTGGTTCTTTTTTATTCTCCGAAAAAAAACTAACTGAAAAGATTCTTCAGCAAACCTAAATAAATTATATTTCCTGGACTCTTAATATTGGCTTTCAGAAATTGGCTAACATGCAAGCATGAACAAAAACACTAAAGGACTTCAATCGTCCTATCTTGAGTGCGCTAGCGCCGAAACTTTTTTAGGGTATTTAGGTATCGGTAATATTTTAAATGAAGAATTTTACCCGCTTTTTCTAAGTGAATGATGCCTTTCTAGTAATGAGTGTTAAGGTCTGACCCTGCAAGTGCGTAGAATATGAAGTACGAAGGGAGTGGAAGCGTTAGAAGTGCACTGCGAAAAGGTATGGGGTGAAGATAAATCATAAGACGACGGAAGTGATGAAAGTCTAAAAGTAGGAATGCGTATCTGAATATAAGGGTGGGAAGTCACAAAATAGAGCATGTTGAGCAGTTAACGTCTCTGGATAGTATTTGGGAGGATAATAGCTTAAGTGGTAGATGTAGAATTGTCCTGGCTAAAGAAGCATGTTCAAAGAGAAGGGAATTGATGAGGGGGGTCTTAAAAGAGACGCAAAGAAAAGACTGGTGAAAACTCTAATATGGAGCGAGGCACTTTATGAGTCAGAAACTTGGTCATTGCGAAGAGAGTATGCACGTAAACGTGAGGTGTTTGAGATGTGGGTTTGGAGAAGGATGGAGAGGATGAACTGCGTAGTGAGGAAAACTAACGAGGAGGTAGTGGATATGGTTGGAGAGGATAGGAAGCTGGTGGCGGAGGTTAGGAGAAGGCAAAAGAATGTACGGAGGACGTTTTGAAAGGCGAGAGTATGTTGGAGAGGGTGATAGAGGGGAGAACTCTGGGGAAGCATGGAAGAGGAATGAAGAGGATAGATTTCTGGACGAAATAAGAAGAAGTAGACGATATGAGGGAGTAAAGAGCAATGGCGAGCCATCAATATTAGGCAAAATGAGATAATCGATTTATTTTAGAACTTTTACAAACCACAGAATATTCTGTGGTTTGAAAAAGTTCTTAAATAAATCGATTTACGGAATGGTATTCAACCAAGTCAATAGAGAACTCATTTTATATATACGAAAGTGAGATAATGTCCCAGATTTTGGGACGCTGGAATAATGACTCCAATAATCTAACAATCTGCTGCTAGAACATCCAAATGAACATTTCTTTCTATAGTTTCATTGCGTCAGCGTTATTAAGATTGGGTCATGTCGAGATTGTGAATTCCTTTTGTTTTCTTTTTTAAGTCAGTATCCAGCACAAAAACGAACCGCTCCTTAAATCAAAAAAGTATTATTTGTTCTTTGAAAACGAGACTAGTGTCTCGCACGAGACTCGAGACGATATTGTGGTTCATGAGACGAGTCACGAGACCCGAGTTCGGAAAACGAGACTTACCCAAGTCTCGCCTCGTGGCAACGATATATTAAACCTTGAGGATATGACATTCTTGAACAAATATACTTTTTGTGAAATAAGCATGAGTTTCCGTAGTCAATTTTTATAAATTGCGTTGAGAGGTTTAACTGGAACGGAATTGCGCGAGAAACTTTGCCGTCAGAAGAAACTATAATGACTTCACATTGGTTTGCCTATGCACCTTATTTCACGATAGCCTTTTTCGACTAGATACATTTCGGCTGGAATGGGTAACTGGAGACAGTTTGAAGGCGATGGTTAATTAATACTTCGCTTTCGTTGACCTCCGTAAATAATATTGCCTGGCCATGTGTATTGTTTAATAAGTCCACTCCTTAGGGCAAGTCATTGGGATCATCTTCGTGGCCCTCTTTCAGAAGAAAAGCCTGTATCTCAGAATAATATGGTCTTCATAGTTCTTTAATGAAAAGAATCAATGGGTAAGCAAATTACGAAGCGCGTTTTTTCGACCGAGTATTAAAAATTTACGGTTACTTGGAAGGATGCCGCAACGAGGAGTACCTAGGGAACATTGTTAGATATATTGAATTGTTTTTACTATCCACGTTTGAATAAAAAAACTTAGTAATTTTCAACACTTTAATGCGTGGAAAACTACGAATTATTTTTTATTCAAAACTGGATATCTTTCATTTCCACGAAGTCAAGCCTGAAACAATCAAATTTATTATTTTTACTAGTTTTACTTATGGTCTAATATAGTACAAATTGAAAATAAAACCGGGTGTCAAAAGAGCGTTTTCAGAAATATTTATCCCTGCTCACGCGGAGTATTAATTGTTCTATAGTTAGTTATGGCGTTCGAAGGAATAAAATGATGTAAGAATCAAGTGTTGTGGGGGAGAGAAGCAAAAAGCTAGCACTGCGTAATTCCGAAACGGGGATGGAGGTTTAGCGTAAGAATCTAGAGAGTCAAATGCGTTCACAAGTCTTCCAGTGATTTCGAGCAGAATGGAATCGGCAACAGCCAAGTCAAATGCTACCTACCAATCCTTATCACCATGTAATCCCAAGGTAGACCACTCACCCTCCTACTCCGGGTGAATGGGAAAAAGCTGATTAATGAAGCACGGGCGGTGAAGTGGGAAGGCTACCCTTCATTAAGTGATTCTTAAGAAAGAGACCTATGATATGACTCACAAATTGTAACATGATCTCTTCACTGCTGCTCTTTTCACAACAAAACACTGCACCTGCTTTCCATTCATTTCAGACCCAACGCACTCAACAGAGCACTTCCAAACAGATCGGGAGCGGAGTTGGTGTGCGTTAAACTAAGTAAGAGCTTTGATAATAAACAAATAAATAAATATTTATAAGCTCTAGGTACAATACCCCTAAGAGTACCAATATTACAATTAAAATTGTGGTGAGGTTAAACAACCAACATAGTATCAAGCATAAACAATGAGTACAAACATATTTGAAAACATATCAATACAAAGAGAATACGAAAATTATTATGCATATTCATATCACAAAATGACAAAAAAAGTAACAATCGTAGACATTAAAATGAAGATTGCACAAGAACAAAGTAGGAAGCGGATGGTGATATAGATATAAAAATGCGAATTAGAGATTTGTGTTTACACGTGAAAGGTAAGAATAAAGTTTCGTTTTGAATGACTGCCTGTTTTTACTGTTCTTTAGGTCTATGGGGAGAGAATTCCATAATTTTGTGGATTTGACCAGGAAAGAGTTGTGATATTTGGTGGTTCTATGGGCGGGGCAATATAAATCAGATACGTCACCCCTTGTATTCATATTACGGGACTGAGGTTGGTGTATAAACAAGTCCATCAAATATTTAGATTCTGTAATGGAAAATAAGGAGAACAGGAAGACGCTTAGCAAGTAATTACACCTGCCCTTGACAGTTGGCCAAGATAGTTTTTCCATATACGAAGAAACATGTTCATCATATTGAAGGTTAAAAATGAATCTGATGCATGAATTTTGGATCCTCTGTAGCTTGTCATTAAGCTCTTCTGATAGGTCACCAAAAACTAGAGAGCAGTAATCTAAATGGGGAAATGCTAGAGTTGTAACAAGCAACTTCCTAGTATGAGTCGGTAAGACGTATTTCTGGGCTTTGAGTTGATAAAGAATACCGTTCACCCTATTGGACATTTGGTGGATTTGATTATTCCAGGTTAAATTATTGTTCATTAGAATTCCAAGATTTCTAACTACGTTGGAGAAGTGAACGGTGACACTGTCGATCTCCAAGCGCGGAATGATGTCGTAGTTAATTTTATTGATTAACTTAGAGTTACCAATAATTATAGCTTTAGTTTTAGTGTTGTTAAGGATTAATTGGTTGTTTTTGACCCATGAGGAAACAGCTTCAGCATCACGTTGGATTTTTATTATTCCATTGTGAAGGTCTTGCAGGTGACATTGAATGTAAATTTGTAGGTCGTCTGCATGTAACATGTACTGAAAATATTTTAAGGTTTTTAGAACGTCCAAAATGTAAATTGCAAACAACAGTGGGCCGAGAACAGACCCCTGTGGAACACCATGTGTAATAGGTAACCACGAAGTCAAATTTCCGACGGGGTCCTTGACTGCCTGTTGGTGGTCCGTTAGATAAGAATGGAACCAGCTTAAAACGGATGCAGAGAAGTTCAGGCCCCTCAATTTTTTAAGGAGATTGGCATGATTAACTCTGTCGAAAGATTTACTAAAGTCAAAGAGAACCAGGATGGTCACCATTTTTCTATCAATAGCCAGACGAATGTCGTCAGTAATCTTGAGAAGGGCGGATTGAGTACTGAAGTTCTTTCGAAATCCGGACTGGTAAGGGTCCAATTTATGATTTTTTATAAGGAAATCATTGACTTGCTGGTGAACAAGTTTCTTCAGAACTTTGGACAATGTGCAAAGTAGAGAAATGGGGCGATAATAGGATGGTGAAGTAGGATTTCTCGATTTTTTAATCGGAAGTACAATTGCTGACTTCCATACTGATGGATAGACAGATCCGGATAAGGAGTGATTGAATATTTCAAGGATGATAGGTACCAAGACATCTCCAACCTTAATAAAAAAGTCGATAGATAGTTCGTCGATTCCCAATGAGTGCGATTTGCAGCGACTTAGGGTCCTGGTCAAGAGATCAGTAGTAACATGCTTAAAGTAGAAGTTTTTGTCATTGTATGTTGAAGTAGTTGTTGACTAAAGGATCTATGTCAGTAATATGATACAGTGGTTCATTCAGATCTCCAGCGGGGACACTAGTAAAGTATTCATTGAACTGGTTCAGTGATAAGTCATGGATAATTAGGTCATCTTTCTACCGCAGTAAACCAAGTCGCCGTAGTTGTCGCCACGCCGTATTTGAGTTCGTTGGTTTAGAGAATACATTAGAGTAGAATTGACGCTTGGCACCACAAATGAGTGACTTTACTTTATTCCTATGTGATTTATATTTTCTGTGAACAATGGGATCTCTCGTGCGAATGTAGGCACATCTGAGTTTGTTCCTCTCCTTGATAAGGCCTTTTATTTCCTCTGTGATCCAAGGGGAAGGAGGCCGTTTACGGTAGCAGATGCGTTTCGGCGCCTGCATATTTACACAATGCAAAACGTTAGAATTTAATGCCTCCACTTTCTGGTCAATGTGACTGGAATAAAAAATCTGAGCACAGTCTTTAACAAGGAGATTATTCTGAAATAGCGAGGTGTCAAATTTTCTCAGATTGCGTGAGACATATGTCCTTGGGAGAAAACGTTGACTGGAGAACGTATACTTAATACAGATATGGGCGGATAAAAACGGAACAGGATATTGAGAATAATTGTCGAACTTTTCACAATCGTCGACTATGCACAGATCTAAGAGGGTATGACTAGTAGTGGTGTAGGTATGACTGGTAGCTTCAAATGGGACTAAGTGTAGATATTACTAAAAAATAAGGTTTTTAAAGTATAAGCTTTCGTAGGAGTCTCGGCGTACATCGATGTTAAAGTCACCAGCAATGACAAGGTTATTGAAGGTTGGATAATATCTAAGCAGGGCACAATCAAAGTCACTCAATAAACAGCATTTTGGTGGACGGTAGATAATACATAATAATAGATTCGATGAATTAAAACCTGTAACTTCAGCAAACATAAATTCAGGCTTTGATGAGTGAAGTGGAGGTGAAGTATACAATACTCTGCCTTCCAAACTATGATGGACATAAATTCCCACACCACCACCAATCTTCTCACATCTATATAACCTAAATAAGTCATATTCTGGAAATAATCGCACCCTCGATTGTTTTTTTGTGCTGATTTTCAGGAAACGCATCAGATATGGATAATGTTAACTTTCAAATTCATTAAAGTGATCTACCGGTTAAAGGCTGATTTTAATTGAAGTCAGAAAAAAACCTTCAGATTTTACAAACCTACCTGTAGTATTTTTTCTTCATATTAGCGTAGGTCCTACCCTTCTTCATCCCGACCCGAAAAGGTATTCTCTTTCTTCCCCTTCCCCGCTTATCCAACATCCTTTCCTCGACCACGGCCTTAGGAAACCCACATAACCTGCATCCCCCTTTTCTCTTCCAGAAGTTTCCTCTCCTCAACAAACCGTGTCTCGAACTTCCTCATTTGTCTTTCTTTCCGACCGCTGCACCTTCTCCATCCTCCACACCCACATCTCGAACGCCTGTAGCCTATTCTCGTCCTCTTTTACTCAAGAGTACAAGGTTCTGCCTCAAACAACGCTACGTTCGATATCAAGCTTTTCACCAGCCTCTTCTTCATATCCTTACCGACGGTCCCCGTCATCGGCTACTTTTTATTACTAATCTCTTCCTTCGCCAACGCTATTCTCCTCCTAATTTCTGTGCTAATATGGCCATTGTCTTCTAGCGTACTAAATACGTAATTTAATTGCTCCAGTTTGTGCCCTCCTACTTTTATGACCAGCCTCACTTTCTTTGCCCTAGGGAATCTCATTACTTTTGTTTCCCCAAGATTTATCTTCATAACGTATGCCCTGCACTGCTTTTGTATACATCTACTAGAGCTTGCAATCCTCTCAATGATCGACTAACCAACGCCAGGTTGTCCGCGAATCTAACAGACTTCATCACCTGGCCTCCTTATACGATTCCCACACTTAATAGCAAAGGCGACGACGCGCGATGGGCACCCTTACCTTACCCCGCGACCTATAACTGGCCACCCTGATTCACCGTCAGTCACCCTAACCCAGCGGTTCCCAAACTGGGGGTCGCGGGCCGTTCGGAAAGGGGTCGCGAGATGTATACAAATAATATGGTGAACTATGCAAGTGAGGATTGTAATTACTTTAAAACCAATATCATTTGAATGTACACATTGTTTGTTATTTTTAGGGGGTCGCGGCTAAAATGTATGGGCTAAATTGGGTCGCGGAAAGAAAAAGTTTGGGAACCGCTGCCCTAACCTATAGGTTAGGGTTACTGACGGTGCTGTGCTGTGGCTGACGGAGGCTGTGCCCTCTGGGCCATGTAAAATTTTTGGATGAGTTTCCTATCCCGCCAATCTATTCCTATTTTCATCAGTGCTTGCATTGTTTTTTCCCAGTTAACTCTGTCAAACGCCTTTTCGAAATCCACGAAGCAAGCAAAAACATCCAGATTATACTCCATGTTTCTTTTAAGAGTGTTCCCATGAATATAGAAACAGTGTTCCCATCACCGCTATCGCATCCCGAGTCACCCTCCCCCCCTTCCGGAACCCAAACTGATCATCGCCCAAGTACTAATTTGCCCTTCTGTTCAACCTTTTATTAATTATTCTAAGCAAAACTTTTGCGGCGTGTGAATTAAGCTAGCTGTTCTATAATCCCTGCATTATGACGCTCTCTTATTCTTCGGGATAAGTATCAGTAGGTACTGTTTTCACGAAATCCTCTGGCCAAACTCCATTCTCGTACATCCTACGAATAAGATCAAAAAAGGTTCGTCTTTCCTTATCACTAAAATTCTTCATTAACTCCGAGGGTATGTTATCCACTCCCACGGCTTTTCTTCCCTTCATCTCTCGTAATGCTTTCTGTGTTTCGCAGTCAAGTAACTCCGGTCCGAGGTCATCCTTACCTATTGTTCTCTCATTCTCTATATCTAGGATCATAGTCCTATCATCGCTGTCATATAGCTCTTCCACATATTCTCTTCACCTATCCTACCTATCGTATGGATATCTTCCTGTTCGATTAATATCTTCCCTGTTTCGTTCTTAACGTTTGGTATCGTTTGCCTTTTTCTACCGCCCTATAGCGTTTTCACTTTAGCGTATAGTGCACCTATTTCTGCCTCTTCCTGTAGCTTTTCAATTTCTTCTCACAGTCCTTTCCACTAGTTTTCCTTCGCCCGATTGGTAACTCGCCGGAATTAATAATTTTATTCCTTGTACTTCCTCTTATCTAGGTTGGTGTGGACATTTTCCACATCATTCTCTCCCCCGATTTCCTTGTCATTTCTTTCGTAGCCCATTGGTTCTTTACTTCCCTCCTTCCACTGACCATATTGTTTTCTCTGACACACTTACTGCACCTGTTTTTATCACCTTCGCTCAACTGCTCCTACTTGCTTTGCTTCAACCTAAGATCTTTTCCACTAACTCCTGGTATTCCCTACTTTTCAATGCTTCCACGTTTCACCTTTTCACCATCTCACTTTTACAAAGCCTTTTGAATCTAGCATCACAGTTCATCATATCTACGTTATGATCTGAGTCCGCATCCACCCCAGATAGCTGTGCGAGTTTTTGACTTTCTAAACCTCTGCACTACCATGATGTAATCAATTTGATATCTCCCGGTTTCAACCGGCATTTTCCATGTGTACTTACGACTGGGGTGATGTTTAAACCAATTTATCGTTAGCGCTAATTCATTTCCCCAATAAAATACGACTGTGTTCTCACCGCTGTCATTTCACATTTCTAGCCCCTACCCACCCACTTCAAATCCTTTTCACCTCCACTGCATTCCAGTCGCCCATCACTATCAGGTTTTTCTTGCCAGGGACTTCCCTAATTATCTCTTCTAGTAGCTCGTATGTGTCGGTCGTGCTTTTATTTTTACCACAGTTATCCTGTCGCTCACCTGTCCAATCTTTACCATCCTCTTCCTAAATTTTGCATTCAGTATCAAAGCTACCCCTTGTTCACTCTGTTGATCTCCCCCACTGTAGATTACCCTGCAACTATCACTCCAATAGTTCTCAAGTCCCTCCATCTCACCTCGCACAGCCCCAAAGCATCTATCTTCCATTTCTCCAATTCCTGTTTAATATATTCTAGCTTTCCCGCCCTCATCATTGTCCTAACGTCCAAAGTTCCTACTTTCACCGCTGCTTCCTTTCGCTTTCTTTGTCTCCTATTCCTCGTATCCTCTGTTGACATTATTGTACAAGCATTTTTGTGATGACGACCATGGAGGCCTTGCCTTCCCCGCTGCCGGGCATTATTTTATTCATCACTAACCAGTGCGATCACCTTTCGTGTCACACATCACAGTTTGGGAAAAAAATGTAATTGTTCTCTAACTTGAAATAGTTATCGAAGAATAAGAATGGTCTACCATGCATGTTCAGGAAGATGTTGAAAGATAATCTGCTTATTTATTACATGAGATTAGTTTTCCCACCATAATAATCCAATCTGAATGAGCCGAGAAGGAAATATATTTCCGGTTCTCTGTCTGATTTGTGCATCTACTCATTTCTCAACTGGAGGGACCGGAACTTTTGAACAGAGTTTGACCTAGATTTGGCCAGCATGAGTCACAATCATTGCACAATCAGGGAAAAATATTCTCTGGCTACTAAAAAGCATCAATATGCTTGGTATAAACCTAGAATGGAGTAGCCAAAGATGAAGGAAGGCTATTAAACAATTTTTGTTGCTATTTTTGAGGCCTAAAGACAAAAAAAATTTAACATATATACATATCACCTGTGAGAAAAATTGATGCAGAGAAAGCGTAACAAAAAAAAGGACAGCACACTAACATGGAAATAACTAAGGTATATTTGACAGATTTTGGAAACAAGATCTATAATTTTGTAGGTAGGCTGACAAAAGTTTATTTGAACTATTTATCATTACATTCCGACGAAATCAACATGTACTGAATGTAAATCCTAAAAATGGTTATTTAAGAAAATGTAAATACTCTGTTTCAAATTAAAATACTTGAGTAATTAGTATTAAGTAAACTTTTAGCATTATAATGCTTTTTGCTTCATCATTCTGGCATTTATAGTCTGCAAAACATAGTAATTTTTCTGACAGAGTGCGGAAGCATTTAAACTTCCCAAGAAGTTATGCGTGCTGAGAGAATTTAAATGTCCAACACCAACGCATGCTGGGCGAGTCACTGGATCTTTAAACGATTAGCACGGAAAGGGTTAAGAACATGCAAACATATGAAAGTTAATTAAACATATGAAAGTATGCCTGGCAAACACTACAATGATGCCTCCACGGTTCACCTTCTCCCTCTTGTTTTGTTTTCATCTACAAAAACAACTTCAATAAATATTTCAAAATGGCTGATAAGAATAATCAAGTAAACCAGGAAATACTTTCAACTACCTAGAAACTTTACAGTCAATCACAACATTCAATAATGGCAAGTGAGTAATAATAACTAATCTAAAATTACATACTGACTATAATTAAGTCCCACAATTTTCTTGTATTTACGATACTTGCATTTACCGTATTTCTCCGATTATAAGCTGCACTTTTTTTTCCCGATTTTGGGACTCAAAATCAGGGTACGGCTTATATTCGAGGTGTAGATTATATTCGAGAAATTTCTTTAAAAAATCGTTAAAATGACCGATTTGAGCAAACCAGCCATTCGGATTCACACGGACGACAGCTAAACTTGCCTAAGCCACGGGGAAAGTAAGAAATAACACTGAAAAAGGTCAAATTGGTGCAAAATTTATTCATATATTAAAGGATAATTTTGGTAACATTGTGTCACAGTTACAAAGGTAATGTAAAAATAGATATAAAATTCTAATGCCTAATACTGTAGGTAGTGCGGGATGCACTAAAAAGGGTGCAGCTTTAATTCGCATATTAACTTTTTTCCCTGTTTGAGACCCCAAAAACAGGGTACGGCTTATATTCGAGTATGGCTTATATTCGGAGAAATACGGTACATGATGCAGGCACCCGAGAAACGAGATGCATGAACACTTCTGAGGACAAGTTCACTGAATTAGAACTGGCTACTTTATGGACATGCCTCCATGCATTCACGCGTTAACATGTTTACATGAAGCCATTTTGAAGGAACATCTTCCTACATAACTACTCCCTATGTAAACAGGCCTTAATACTTGTAAGCTGCTGATAGTAAGAAAACATTGGTGTTTCTGTATGTGAGCTCATGGAAAGTAATAGAATTTGTTGCATGGCATATAATGACCTCTCACCAGTTGAGACAGCAATTCAATATTGATATTCCAAGCACTGTGAGATCTTTTTTTATTGAGTTTACACAGTATATTACCTTCATTATTAGTATATAATAATAATGAACAAGGTATTTTATAATAATATTATTATTATATACCTTGAAGCAAGACATCCATTGAGGCTGCTTGGCAGAAGAATTCACATTAGTACAGAGAAATAGCAATAAAGTGGCAATAAAAAAATAAAACAATCTCTAAAAATCTGACCAAATGTTTAATAAGTCATCAATTCTACTTGAATTAATAACAAGCCTTTCAATAATCTGAGATTGCACAACTTACAAAATTTTTTATCTAAAACATTTTCATGATTCAACATAAGGAACTCTATTCAAGGCATCCATTGATTTATTATCAGTGATAACAATCACAACTAATTACTTATAGTTGTCCTTCATATGCGATATTTATTTATCTCCATTGGTCTCAGGACCACACCTGAACTTCATGCTTAAAGTACCAAAAGAGAACTCTACCTTCCTAAAAGGTAGAAGAGCATTTACATGAAAAGAAATTAGACAATAATAAAATCTCATGTCAATTTTATACTGTAATTGTGAAATCAGCAAACTGACACAGAAGATACAGCAGAAATCCATCAGTCTTGATGAGATTACACAGAAAACTGCATGGTCTTGATTATCACCATTCCATTTCAATTCCTGAAAACACTTGTGGAAACAACTATTCCTGTTCACTCAAATATTACTGAATGTGTTCAGCCATAAAGGGACTAAGGATAACTACAAATCTCATAACTCATAAAAGACTAAATTGATCATTTTTGCCCACAAATGCAACCAATGAGTCAAGATGGCTTCTCAACAAACATCCATTTCATCACAAGTCTAGCTCAACTTCTCATTAGAACTTCAATATGAAGTAAATACTGAATTTCTCCACACAGCCTCAAGTGTTTTTAAGAAGTTGGCTGGATATCTGTATAGTACACAAATGATTCAAAATTAAGTACACAAAAACACACCATTGCATGATGTGTTCCTACAGCTATCATTTCCTTAACTCAGCTGAAGAAATACACTGAGTCTAGAACACTTTTCAAATCGAAGTCACCCTTCTTAGGCACCTTAGTAAGCACGGAATTCAGCTTTCTTTTGGACAGACCAATGATGCTGTCATCATTACCATCAAAATCCCTGCAAAGGAAAAATGCCATCAGCTAAAGAAAAGAACCACTTGGTCACAAAAGGCAATTAATCACAACATCACAAGGAAATAAGAGAGTAGATTATTCCCAGAATCAACTATCCCTAATCTTTAGATCCATCATCCAGTAAAAGGTTGTGGCTGCCGTTGGTTGGCGAATAGGTTATTTTGGGGAGGGGGCCAACAGCCAAGGCCATTGACCTATTAAGAATATGAGGGTAGATTGGTTAGGTAAATGGGTATTGGAGGAATGGTGGAGAGATACCTGGTATCAGCATTAGCCTGCTCTTAACAAAAGGCACCAAGGGATCAACAGTACAGGTATCCCTCATCAACCACGGAGTTGAAAGACCCCAGGGTTGGGAAAACCATGCTTGGCAAACTACTATTTACATGGGAAATCAGGGGTCAGTTTTCATAAGCCGCAATACAGTGTGTGAAATTCAGCATAACTTTATTTTAACTATAATATTGCACACATGTATTTACATAGACATGTTTTTTTCTACTTTTTGACTCACATACAATACCCTGATAGTGCCTGTAACTGCTTCAAAAAAGACGAGCAGTGCAAACAGTACTCGCTGTATTGGAATGTTTGCATAAAATGGAGTCGCTCCATCACTATGTCATGTGACATACATTTTTCTGGCCAAAGGATCTAAGTGATTTCCCTACCATAAATACATCTATATCGTATATTATAAATTAATAATATTTTAAAAATTGTGAATATTTGTCAATTAAGAATAAATATATTGTAAATGCAAACTTTATTTGCACTAGCTCAAACATTTTTGAACCTACTAGAACCAAACTTTTGCTACCAATGTCCACCTTTTCTGGACTCCATCCACATTCTTATGCACGTTTTATTAGGGCAAATACACTAATATTAAGGGGAGAGTAACGTGTCAAACCTGAGAAGATTATTTCTTGCTCTCCACGATCTAGGAAAAAAAGTCGTGTAGCCCTATTCCCTCAACGGATGGCACAGCGGTAGTGCAAATACTTTTCTATGCTAAATCCATGCGAAAAAAAGTCACACTGTCAGCACATAGTGCTGGGTGAAGAGTAGGAGGTCATCTTAGTGTGTACGCAGGTGCCGTAGGTATCGTGTTGTATTTCTGTGGTGCAGTAAAATCATAACTTAACACTGGTGAGTTATTTTGAAATAGATGTTTGAAGGAAAAAAATGTGAAAATAGCCACAGATGACAACCACATAACATTAAAAAACATTTCGCGATCGGCGAAGCTTGGTAAAAACTTGGGTACCACGTATACAATGGACTCTCGTTAGGACGTTCCTTGATAGCACGTTTTTCTCATTTGGATGCTCATTTCCTCAGATCCATGTCACAGTGCATGTAAAAAATTATGGATAGCATGTTTTAATTACCTCTTTAGCACGTTTGGAGAAAGAGCAAACCAAATTTGTCATAGGAAAATAACCGCCTCGTAAGTAAATCAGACAATGGATAAATCTCAAGAGGTTAACTTCTCGCATTAAAAAAGATCGTTATCACTTACAATAATATTTTGATAGGCATATTATGGTAAAAAATATGTTTATGAAGTAAGAAAAAAGCAATCTCAAACATTAGAATCACCTATTCAACGCTTGACAAGGTTTTTTTGCGATTATTTTTGCGCATTTTATTGCGATATTTGTTTGTTTTATCGTTGTCGCCTATGAAATCAAAACTGCATGAGCAACAGTGCATGTGATCTTCATCTACGTACTTTGTGATCAAGGTGATAATAAAAGTGAGAATCTAGTGCTTAGAATCAGCCATGGTAAAGCGTGTGTTGAAAAGACAAATATCGACGATTGAAAACCTCAACCTTCTTGGAGAGGATGACAAAAATCCACATATGAAGCGTGTCAAAATAGTGGCAAAGATGAAAGTTCCACCATCGACATTAAACTCCATCATTTAAAATAGGAAAAAATTGAGAATTCAGCTCAAGAAGGTACAAGTCAGAACAGAAAAAGAGTTTGAGGAGGTAAATTTTGTTAGTTGGAGGATATCCTGCTGAACTGGTTCAAACTAGCATGTGCATCCAATGTGCCATTAGATGGTGTATTAGTACGCAAAAAGGCCTCATATCTAACTGATAAAATGGGCTTAAGTGACTTTAAAGCTTCGATTGGTTGGGTTGAAGGATTTAAAAAATGCCATGAACTAGTTTACAGGTGCACTCGAGGTGAGGCAGCCAGTGTAGACACTAATGTTTGGAAAACATGGAAAGATGTCACTCTTCCAAGCATCATCAAAAACTACAGCCCGAATGACATTTTTAATGCCGATGAGAAGGGCTTATTTTTTTAATTGCTTCCTGATAAAACACTAGCATTCAGAGGAGGTAAGTGTGATGGATGTAAAATGAGTAAGGAGAGGCTGACTGTCCTCCTATGTTGCAATGACCTACCTATGTTGAAACGAAAGTGGAACCGAAAAATTGATTCCGTTAGTGATCGGGAAATATAAATGCCCCAGATGTTTCAAACATGTTCAAACATTGCCTTGCACCTATGACGGTGCCTGTGAATACAACTTGCTCCTTAAAGCCTCCATGAAATTCACAGTGAGAGATGACGCCTGGGTAGCTTAACTGGTTAGAGCACTTGGCCTGAAATCGAGGGGTCTGGGTTCGAATCCCAGTCCAGGCGAATGATTTTTTCACTGTGAATTTCACACAATTGTGTGACCATCAGTGGGTGACTCCGTTAAAGTTACTGCACGGCCAGTTCCGCAGTTCTTTGAACTTTCACGTATGATTGCAACTAACTCTAATACCTGGATGACCACAACAATTTTTAAAAAGTTCCTACAAACACTGAATGCCAAGATGGGTGGACAAAATCGTAAAAATTTTGTTGCTAATTGATAACTGCGCAGCACATCCAATAGACACTGCATTTTTAATAAATGTTAAAAAGGTGTTTTTTCCTCCAAATTGCACGAGTGTCCATCAGCCCCTTGATCAAGATATCACATGATGAATGAAGCATAAGGACAGGAAAATACTTGTTGTTGGCCAGCCTTCATGAGTCAAGAAGAAAAGTAAACATTATGAAAGAGATGCATTTTGTGAAGTATGCCTGGGACTCCATTAAAGCCAAGTGCATAATAAATTGCTTTTGGACCTCTGGATTTCATCGCAGCACAAACGAGGATGATTCCATGTTGCTGAGACAAAGCAGCACATGAGCACACCCTTGAGGGCTGGGAACAGCTGTTCAGAGAAGGGGAGGGTATGACCTTCGACGAGTATGTCGCCTGTGATGCCGACATCGAAGTCTGCATGTTGGTTGCTGGACTTCATGGGACTACTAAAAATGAAGCTTTATTTATCGAGATAATTACGTAACAAATAAATAATAGCTATTCCAAATATAATCTTTCATCTTCCTAAATTTAATTGAAAAAGTTGGTGAATATTAAGTGCGAAGAGAAAAATATCGCTAGGTGGCTTCGCCAACTTTAATAATAATAATTATTTATTTCACCATTGGCAGTACATACATCTGCATGGCTAAAGTCAATAAATAGAAAATACAATCACATACATTCATGAAAAAAGAAACATCATACCAATTACAATTCAAAGTGCATCCTCCAAATATTCCACAACACTGTAGTAGCATTTATCAGTCAAAAGAAGTTTGAATTTCTTTTTAAAAAGAGAAGGTGAGGTGCTATTTTTTATTTCATCAGGAATCTTATTATATAGGATAGAGGCAGAGTGGATAGGACCTTTAAGACAGAGAGAGCTGGAGTACTGATTGGAGTGAATGTTATTTCTTGAACGAGTGAAGTGATCATGGTAGGTAGAATTGGTAGGAAATTGAGAAAGGTTTGCTTTCACGAAGCAGGCACATGTAAAGATATACAGAGATGGAAGGGTGAGAATTCTAGATTTAGCAAAGAAAGTTTTACCTGGAGTGCGAATAGGGACTTGGTATGGATTTTAGCATAGTAGACCATTTTTAAAATATCGAGTGAGACTATAGGCGACAACCTCCTAATCATGTATGCACCCACAGAAATTTTATTGAGTACAACCTGTACGTGAGGTGCCCAGCCGATGTTGTTAGAGATTAGGAGTCCAAGGAACTTCGTTGTAGACACATCAGAGGAGTGAGTAATTTTATCTATGTGAGGGATGAGGTCATGTTTGTTAGAATTTTTTTGGAGGAATTGGAGGCAGACAGTTTTCTGATCGTTAACTATCAGATTGTTTATATTACACCACTGATGCATTTCCGTAATTGTGAGATTAGTCAAGGCAACTGTGTTTTGAGCACTTTCGGCAGTAATGATGGTGGTGTCATCAGCATAAAGAGTGGTTTTACAGTGAGACAAGTGATTAGGAAGATCGTTGATGTAGAGTAAGAAAAGCATTGGACCAAAGAGGGATCCTTGAGGCACTCCCCTTGTTAGTTTCATGGGGTTTGATTTAATGAATGAGGAGCTGTTACTACAGCGATAGCAGACCGTTTGTTGCCTATCACTTAGGTATGACATGATCCAATCCTGGACTGGACCAGTGATACCCAGAGCAGTTATCTTATTTTTTAGATTGCTATGGTCAATCAAATTGAAGGCCTTGGTGAGATCAAAGAAGATTCCGACAGTACAGAGTTTATCATTCACGCCATGTAGGATGTTCTTTATCAGCTCAAAAGATGCAGAGGTTGTAGACTTGCCAGTCCTGAAGCCATGCTGATTTACATGAAGTGCATTGCATGAAGTTAAATATTCCTGCAATCTCTTGAGGAACAATTTTTCAAGTAGCTTTGAGAAAACAGACAAAATTGATATGGGTCTGTAATTATCAGCTTCACTTTTAGAGCCTTTTTTGTGCACGAGGATAACGCGGGAATGTTTTACAGACGATGGGAACTGACCTGAAGAAAAGGAAGAGTTTACTATGTCTGCCAAAGGAGTAGCAATGACATTAGATGCAGCTTTTAGTATGGGCATGGGGATTTCATCCAGCCCTGCCGAATGTGAGTTATTAAAGGAATTTATAGTCTTTACAATCTCTGAAGGATCAGTTGGAAAGAGGAACATTGAATGAAGGGAGGAGTGACTATGTTTTGCGATGGGTGAGGAGGTATTTGCAACAAGTTGTGAGGCAATATTGCAGAAGTAAGAGTTGAACATGTCAGCGATTTTCTCAGGGTCAGTGAAATTTTGGCCATTGAAGTTCATGGAGGTAGGGAGAGTTTTATGAGAGGCTTTAGTTAAATTATTAATTACATTCCAAGATGATTTGATCACATTAGTAGAGTTCTCAATGTAATTTTCCACATGTGACTTTCTGTTATGTGAAAGTAGGGCTTTGAACTCTTTTCTGGCTAACTCATAGGTTTGGCGTAGATTAGGATCATTGAATTTGTATTGAGAGTGAAGAAAGTGAACATGCTGGGACATAGCTTTGAGCTCAGGAGAGTAAATTACTGATTCATAACCTGTTTTCCTTTGCTTAATTTCCCGGAGTGGGAAAGCAGAGTTAAAGTGAGATACAAAAATATTATAGAAGGCAGTAAATTTATCATAACATTCAGAAGCATCCAACACATCATCCCAAGATTCTTGAGCCAGGGCAGTTACAAATTCAACCTTAGATTTTTCAGAGAAGATTCTTTTAATAGTTTTTTTAATAGATTCATTATTGAAAATTCGTTTGTGCTCAAATTTACATCCCTCAACTGTAGGTGGAATAATTAAATTGACTTCAAGAAAAAGACCAAGATGATCAGAGAGTCCTGAGTCTAGAGTCCGGCACGAAATGGAGGAGGAAGGTATGTCAGATATGATGTAGTCTATAAGGGAAGCAGATTGATGGGTGATACGAGTAGGTTCTACATTTAGTATGCTTAGGCCAAAGGAGGTGAGTAGTTGCAGAAGTTCACTCCGTTCAGATGTGTCCCTAAGGTAGTCAATGTTAAAATCACCTGCCAGAATAACCCTGTCAATTTTATTACACATGACAAAGGCTAGAGCATCACTAAGGTGCTGAAGAAATATACTTGTGTCACTGCTCGGAGAACGATAGACACATAGTATAGCAAAAGTACAGGAATTAGATTTGAAAGTGGCTACAGAACATTCAAATTGTTTATCAGTGCAATTATTGAATTTTAGACACTTTACATTTAAGAAATTCTTGCAATTTTGCCACTGAACTTTGTGAAAGCAGCATCTGTAAACTAAACATGCTGTTTGGTCATTGTCGTCATAATTAATAATTGAGTACGCATCAACGTTAGATATTGTATTTTCTTGGGAGGCAGAATAGATGGAAAAGAAACTATATTCGCAATAAATGATCACCAGCTATCTACACTATGAGCTAAAATGACCGGCAGGATAACATTCCCCTGAAAGTTATGCAACCAACCAGTACGGACTTCCATGGAATGCCTACCCTGTTTTGCACATTTTCCTGGTTACCACATTCAGAATCCCCGGTCTCTTCAAGTACTTGCTAACGAGAGTCCGCTGTATTTGAATTTGTGTTGAGGGCAGCCACGTTGGGCAACTCACAGACCACGGTTGAGAAAGGAAACCCCCACGGTTGAGAAGACTGGTACTCAAAACAAACCACAGATAATTGAGGGCTATGGTTGATGAGGGATACCAGTATAACTTCTCTTCCAATGGGCTGAGTACTATACTTGGTGCCCTGCATAGAGAAATCATGTAAGGATCGGGATTCCACTGAATATTTTCGGCCACTAAAGGGATTCGAACCTTGGTCCTTCCGGATGGGAAACCAGAACTCTAGCCACCCAATCCCCTGATTACGTTGTCCCTTCCAGAAAATGGGTGTTCTGCAACTGCTGATTTCAGGGTCTCATTTCTCAACTGCTCTTCAGTACTCCTCTAATCTGAATTTGATAAATCTCTTTGCTCATCCTATGTATTATTTACCAAAGCTGCAAGGTATTTAAGCAGAGGATTTATCTTTGGAATCAAACTTATCAATAAGGACCATACTTCCCGTGAAGTTCATAGCTGTTGTTTGTTCCTGCACTCATTTGGGTCTATCCTTTTGTTATAGTTTACAGCCCTTTTTCAATTATGTTTGCTTTAACTCTTTCTCAGTTATCTTAAGGCTGTGCTTGATAACCAACATACTTAATGTTTCAAAATCACCAACCTGTGTGATGTTGGGTGTCAACTCCATGAGTACTAGCACGGAAAATGATTTACAGTAATTTGAAAAAATATTGGATTGAAAATAACAGACATCTGTTGACAGAACC
Source organism: Pyrrhosoma nymphula (assembly GCA_963573305.1). Taxonomy (NCBI): domain Eukaryota; kingdom Metazoa; phylum Arthropoda; class Insecta; order Odonata; family Coenagrionidae; genus Pyrrhosoma; species Pyrrhosoma nymphula. The sequence continues at coordinate 74,238,830 of OY754332.1, read as the reverse complement.
ACAAGTGATTCACCAAACAATGTCCATCACCTATCCCCTTTCCTTCTCTCCTCTGATAGGAGCAACCAAAAAAGGAGGTTGACTGGACTGTGACCATATAGCCATGGTTTTCATCGCTGCTAATGATGAAGAGGGACATTTTCACCAACTTATCCTCCACACAAGTGTTCAGAGACAAACAAGGATGCCACAGGTGAAAGATCAAGAAACTAGGCAGGAATCTGCACCATAAACAATATGTAAAATATGCTCACATAATTTTACTATTGATTAAAAACAAGAATTAACATTTCATCTCATTTACACATGCAAAATTTTGTAATCACAAAGTTTTCCCATTGTTTTACAGGTAAATTTTGCTGGTAACAGAGAAATCTGTTTGCTAATGGAAATTTTGCTGAATTAGAGTTCATTATATGGTAGTTCTACTGCACAACATTCATCAATGGTGATGAGGCAGAGATGAAAAAAATTACTTCCCAGAAAATTTTAAATATGCAACATCCACAGAACAAAGGTCATAAAAACACTCAAGATAGAATTCAAAATTAACATAAGCACTTTACTATGTTTAGGAATGGGCTGATATCAACAATTCGATACTCAATTCTCAATACCAAAATTTTCACCCTACAATTATTTTTCGAAACTGGATTCCTCTTAACACCAAAAGTAAATCAATTCATCTATTGATGAGAATTAGTACACCAGTAAGTATATTTAGTACCATTCATTCCATTAATTCAATAATCATAATCAAGAATGCATTAAAGTGAAAACTTGTCTACTATTTCTATTGTCAACCAATTAGTTAGAAAACTCTTTTCAGGACACAAACATTTGATATAAGCAGTTGAAAACTTGCTATGTGTCAACATCCACCTACAGAGGTAGATACTTTTCCCGCTATGCAGAGGAAAATGTAGCACAAATATTCTTGAACAAATTACATAACTACTTGAGGCATTCAGAATGTCATTTCATGATAACTCAAACTGAAATGTTATGATGAAATATATTTTCGTTACTTTTCCTCATTCCTAAGCAATGTACCAAGTGGACAGCAAGGAGTCATTAAATAGCATTAGGCATAGGATAATTTTTTGTGCATTTTTACTGTAAATAGCTTGTTTTGGCCACGACCCGTAAAATATAAGAGCTCAAGGCTTGACTATTTACAAGCACAGTGGGACCCCATATCCGTGGTTTCAGTATCCACTGTTTCAGTTATCCGCAGTTCACTTGACTCGGAAATTAGAAGTGCAAATTTCCCAACATACTTGACCTTAGTAGTAATCTTTGTCACAGAGTAACCACCGGTGGTTACGCTGAGTCGCTCAAAAGCAAGTTACTGCCCAGCGATTTGGGATATGAAAAAGCCACCCATCTATACCATCCAAACCCACACACAACAGTAGGTCTTGAGCATTCTGCTTGTGACAGCTTCTTTTATAATGGCCCCTAAGCATAAAAGTTGTGAGTGTAGTTCAGCAAAATGAAAGAGAAGGCATCAGGTGCTTACTATCAAGGAGAAAGTTCATATTCTTGATTTAACTCAGAAAGAAAAAAAACAACTGCTGAGTTTGCAAGAATGAATCGTCCATTTGAGAGGTGGTGAAGATTAAACAAGAACAAAAAAATTATTCGATCAAGCTTTCCAGTGTACCTCTGATTGTGAGAGCAAAAAAGACATCAATAGTGCATGAGAAGGTGCTGGTTAAACTGGAAAGATTATGCCTGTAGACAGTAATGTGCCTCATCAAAAATCCTTAAGCCCATATGAAAACTTCAAGAGAAAATCCAATGAAAATGAGAAAAAGCCCTTAATCGCAAGCAAGAGATGGTTGAAAAGATTCAAGATGATTCAAGAGTAGGCATGATTTGAAAACATTAAAATTACTGTAGAGGCTATGTCATCCGACAAAGAAGCTGCTATGACCATCAATGTGGAGGAATAACATCGCAAGCAAGTTTTTAATTTCAGCAAAACTAGTGTTTGTAAAAAATGTTTCGGAAAAAGATGCCTAGCAGGACTTTGACCCACAAGGCAGCAAAGCTGTTGCTTTGCTTTAAATCTAGGAAGGACAGATTAACTCCGCTGCTGTGCGGAAACACAGCAGGCCCCAAGATCAAGCCCAAGCAAGTGAAAAATCCTCGCACACCATAGAATGTAAATAAAAACTATCCCCCTTATCATCTACTCATCATAGGCATTGCATCATCATCCCATTATCCTTTTAATTGTGGGAATCATAAATATCAGAGAAGTAGATGAAAACCCGCAACACGCTGAGATATTTAAATGAAATAAGCATGTCTGTATTTTGACAGTATTTGAGTCATAACTATGTTTCATTGCCCATCTTTGTTCAAGATCGATGGCAATGAGCACTCAAACCGAAAGAAAACATCTGGTCTTGCGTAAGGGAACTGGCGCAAAGCTTTGGGAGCTTTCAGCCCGTGATGACAGATTTTTCCAACGGAAAGGAGTGGGATGTGATTTAAGATGATTTCATGGAGATGGTAAACGATCCTTTCCATCCATTCAAACACCTCTGTAGTCCCCTAGTGCTCTGACCTTGGGTCACGAGACTTGAGGTCAGTCGAATTTGCTGGAATGAAGGGGCATTGTGGAATTATTGTGCTGCTTTTGAGCTACCAACGTTTGGGTGGGGGGTGTGACACCACGGACTGGGACAAGAGCCCAGTCTCCACCCCGTTTCTGTGGGATCCCCTTTCCTCTGCAACACTACATGTAGTGAAAAACATTCAGTGAATTGATAACAATTGCAAGACAATCCACGCACAATTTTAAATTTTCCCCTTACGTGTGAAAATAGTCAATAATTCAAATATCATCATTAATAAAAATACTGGGAAAATATTTCCCTTGTATGATAATCAGACTACATTTAAATCATGGCAAAATGACTATACATCGTGGACTCGGTTATCAGTGGAATTCGTTATCCCCGGAAGGTCTTAGAACATATCTACCGTGGATATGGGAGGTGAAGCTTCTATTTTAACTTTTGAAGGAACCAACTCCATGTAAAAATTAATTTAAAATTGATACAATAGAAACTCGAAATTACGAAGTCGACGGGACCGGAAAAATCGGCACTTCGCAATATCAAATTTTGTAAGAACGAGTATCTTTCAAAAAAATCGCAATGAAGCTCTTTTTTTGTTTCCTTAGATTAAGATGTACTCTCGCGACGTACTTGCATGATTTACGAAGTTATAATTCATGAAAGTATATTTAAATGTGTATTCATGCCCACAGCGTGCACTCATTGTCGGTTGAACTCAACTAATTTGTCGGAGTTTGATTCTTCCTATTTTCGGGATTTCCACCCCGTCGTTCCAGCTTTTCGTAGTGGAAATCCCGAAAATCGAAAGAATCAACCTCCCTCCAAGCCCCACCAAAATTTACATCACGAAAACTAACTTGTCGTTCTTTTTTCCAATTAATGATTGGGCAATGAAGTGTCTTTGCAGAATTTTCATGCAGTTTGGACTAAGCCTATGAAGCTTCTTAGCGCATTTTTCTATATTATTTCCTAACTGGAGAACTCGTAACTTTAGCGTGAGCGATGTATAATCATCAATAATATTGATTTATGCATACACTAAGGAAGTGTGCCACTTGCATGATCATTTGAACCGGAAATTGAAGACAGTGAAAATAAGATTCTCTCGCGGATGCTATGCGATGGATGCATGTTACGCATTTTGTACAAATACTGATATGCCCGTTAATCTCGCGAAATAACAATCGTATTTCTCCCTTGGATTCATCTTATTTGTGCGTGGTTATTTCCGATATGATGGAGCTTATAGAAGAGTCCAGCTAAATATGTACCTCCTTTCAAAAGTAGATTGTACTATGGGGGAAAAAAGTTTCCCAACAAACGGAGCGTCGCCACTAGCGCTCTGGAGAAAAATAGGCCTTCTCTCTTATGGCATACTATTCCAAGGCAACGACGAGGGAACTTCGAACACAGTAATGTGATGGACTCATCGTCGAAGCCAGTGACGGATTACTGGCCGCTTGCCTTCCCCGAGTGTTTTCGCGCTGACTTCCAAATTGAGGCGCATTAGACAGCCACGTAGGTATGCATTTCAAACGTATCATTGAACCCATTGAACGCTCTCGTTATCGCCATAGCTTCCTCTGCATTCTTTACCTTTCCTCTCCTTTTCTTCTTGGCTTCGCTACAATTCTCGCACTATAGCAAGGTCCTGAGGTTCACCCGCTGTCTACTATCCTTACAACCTGCGATATTTAAAGAACACCGCATTGAATAAGAGTTTCTTCTTTTAATTGTGAATACAAACGTATGTTCAATGCACATTTCAAGAATGGTGGTAGATTTTCAATGAATAGGCAAATAAATAAGCTTTTTTGCGCAAATATGTTTTAATGAATTAATAAATACACAAATAAACTAGACTCGGAGGCTGCGCGCTAGGCTTAGATTACTTGAGCAATTAAGAATAGATATCTTTAAGAGCGACAAGGAGAACATCATATTAGAACCCCACTATATTTCCAGGTCTGACAGAAACGATAAATTAAGAGAGATATTTTGCCGAACGGATAGGTACGGGAATTCGTTTTTCCCCCGAACAATAAGGGACTTTAATAAATGCTAGGCGTAATTTCATTAGAGCGTATCCTTTTTATATGTAAACGGCTGGTGTCCTAACACCCCCCGCCACACGCCCATTGAGGCGGCTTGCGGGGTAGTATGTAGATGTTGATAAAAAGACAAAAAACAGTAAGTAAAATAGATATTATATTTTGCTTATGATTGATTGTCTTTTTGAAATGTTGAACTATTTAAGCTTCTAGATGGAGTACGAAACCACTTTAGATTATGTAACTGGAGTTATATTAAATTCCAGCATATCAAAAAAATATTTAAGGCATTTATTCAAGATGGAAGTTACTTTTTTTAATACCGTAGTATTCGTAAATTAATATTTTTACAGTAATTTGAAGTAACTCATTTTAAATAAACGCAAAGAGAATAAATAAACTCTTGGTAGATGCACTGTTGGTCAAATTATCTGTCAACTGAATGAATCAGCGATACGACCGGACCCTCACTCCGAAAATTCACCAGTGGCGGAAACACCGGAAAATGTTAATCTTAGCGAAGATCCAGAAAATAATCAAGAATGTGAGAATGAAGGGTTTGAAAACTCGAAGGACCCAAATTTCGGACCGAGTACATCTGATGTATTTACCTCATTTTATAATGCAAGAGGATTTAAATGATCTAGTGCGCGATTTAAATTTGTCCAAAAAGCAGAGTGAAATCTTAGGATCACGATTAAAGGGTTGGAAATTTCCGGATCCAAATACGAAAAATTCTATGCATCGATCTCGCCATGACGAATTTAAATTATTTTTTCTCAAGAAAACACCCTTATTTTTTGCAATGATGTTCTCTCTGTTATGGATACTCTTAATTTTGAATAAAACACAGATGATTGGCGTTTGTTCATTGATTCCTCCAAGGTAAGTTTAAAGGCTGTTCTCTTACATCATGGAAATGAACTCCCCTAGATACCGTTAGCTCATGGAACTGACATGAAAGAATCTTACGAGAATATGCAGTTGCTTTTAGAAAAAATTCACTACGAAAAATATAAGTGGAAAATTTGTGGCGACTTAAAAGTAATTGCAATTTTACTCGGCTTGGCTAAACGAAATATTTTTGCTTCATCTGCGAGTGGGATAGCAGAGACAGAAAAAATCATTACTTAATAAAAGATTGGCCAGAACGTAAAGCACTCGTTCCTAGATCCAAAAATGTCCTTTTTCAGCCTTTATTCGATCCGAAAAATGTTCTTTTTCCACCTCTACATATTAAATTTGGACTTGTTAAAAAAATTGTGAAAGCCATGGACAAAAAATGGTGCTGGTTTTACTTATTTGAAACAAAAATTCCCTAAAATCAGTGAGGCAAAGATCAAAGAAGGAATTTTTATTGGGCCTCAGATTAGGGAAGTGCTGAAGGATTCGGAATTTCAACAGCAATCGAGTTGAACGGAAAAAACCGCGTGGAACGCATTCAAAAATGTTGTTGAACATTTTCTAGGAAATATCATGGCTGAGAATTATCGCGATCTGGTGGCTAATCTAAATAAATCGTACCAAAAAATGGGCTGCAATATGTCTTTAGAAATTCACTTTCTCGACTCACACCTGGACTTTCTCCCACCAAACCTTGGTGCCGTTAGAAATGAACACGGTGAGTGTTTCCACCAGGATATTTAAACACATGGAAAAACGGTACCAAGGAAAGTTCAGCAACATGTTAGCAGATTACTGCTGGACACTGAAAAGGGACTTGCCAGATGCTAAATATGCGAGAAAATCCTAAGCACCCATTTCTTCACATTGTTTTAATTCACGATTTATTTGCTGAAACCCACTTGAACCCACATTTAATTCGGTTGTTCTAAGGAAACTAGACGTGATAGAAAAAATCTGAGCCCAGATTCGGAATCAGCACGAAAAATACCTCTAGAATCACCCAACAACATGTCTAGGACAGAAAAAAATATTTTTTTTGTTGACCAGTGTAATTCATGAAAGTTACGATATTTTAATATGATCCCGTTACGAATGACCGAATTCTAACCTCGCCGTTTAATTAGTTTCGCTAATTTCTGACTTTCTTACTGGACTGGAACTTCTCATACCGGCTTCATGGAGGCGGTTTCTAATCATACAGATGCTTTTAAGTTTAATGTCCTCTTTATCACGGCCACCCCGCCAATAGTAAGAGAGTTGTCAGCAGGATGCTAACGAATGCTGCCATCATCATTTCGAGACGTGCATCTTGGTCTTCGCTTCTTTGTCGTATTGTCATCATCTCATCCCCTCCCTCTAGCATTTTCGCCAGCAATATACTGTCTTTCTATTCCAATCCATTGCCCTCGATATTTGAGTGAAGTTGAGACTACCTCAACTGTCTCATCGATTTATCCCCTCTCTCCTGGACTTAATGGAATGTTTTGAATATCCCTGGAAGTTATCACAGGGAAAAAGTGTCTTCAAAAGCAAATGCTTTCAAATCCACATTCCACCTAACCTACCGATCAACTGCCATTCGTCTTTTAGCGATAAGCTTCCTGTGGTCTTACCTTTATCACTACCTGGTTTTAGTTGAGCCGTACGAGAGAATTCAAAGAAAAGTTTCAAATGCATTCAAGGTTATCTAATGAACCTCCGTTCTTGGGGCCAGCGCAAAACCCACTCGGGTCGTGCGAGCAGCCGGGAATCCATCACCGATTCGGACGATTAGTCCATCACCTTACTGTGTTTGAATTTCCCTTTTGTCGTGGCCGAGACCTAAGAATAACATGCCATCAGAAAGGAAAGCGATTTTCCCCCGAGAGCGATAGTGGCGACGCTCCATTTGTTGGGAAACTTTTTTCCCCCATAGTACATACAAGCCACACACTTCAACCGTGAAGGCGATTTAACTCCTTTTACACTTCATCGGCTACTAACGATGCTATCACTACAAATCAATAATTTTTGTTTTCCACTCTACTACGCGAAAGCTTCATTTGTGGCTCTATTCAGATTAGGTCGTCTGCTCTTCATTCATTAAATCTCATGATCCATTTAAAGATTCGATATTGAACTCAAATTTAGGATATTTTTTTGTTATTCTTTTCCCTCTGCTTTCGATCAAGCAAGATTTTCGTCCGAGCATTGCAGCTCCAGGTAAGGCAACGCTCCAGGCCGGACTCAGCTGTCTGTTCCTCCTTTCCCCGTCATTGCGGGGGTTACTCACCCTCCACCATTCCCCCTCTCACAAAAACAGCTATGCGACCCATGGTCAAGGAGTATCGTGCATCACTTGAGACGTTGATCTACCTGGGAGTCAAGGCCAAGGGATGCGCGCGAGGAATACACATCGATTGAATCATCGGCTTTACGCCGAATATTCACATCTTATCTTCCTCCTCCCTTGCCTCAACCGGCTGCGTCCGCGGAGAGATCTTGGGAAATCCGGTAGCAAAATATGCCAGGGATCATGAGAGGAAAATGCTGGTAGTAGCAATTAGTCTCTCGCGGGCGATTATATCCGTACACGACTAATTTACATTTTTTTACTCGTTGGCAACTCTGTGGACTCATGGAACGCATTTTTTGTCTGATTGGTTTCATATTTTATGTGCTGCAATGCCTACGATTCAAGGTCGTTCTTAAGGTCTGGTTTCACTGGGGCGTTCAGTGGCCACGTCCAACGGCCGCATCTGGACATCGCGGCTGGATGACACGGGCGGGTGGTCTCATTCAGGCGACTATATCCAGTTTCCGCGGCTGGGCAATGTGGGAGAATGTGGATTTAGTTTAATTACGAATTTGTTATCGCTTTGTGTTTCCTGGGAGTGAGTTGATTTTAAGCTGAAATGGATTGTGACGATTTAGTTTTGTTGCTTTTGTTGGAAGACGAAGAAGAGGACGACCAAGGTTGCAAGTAGTTTTACAAAAAAGAGCTGGCAAGGACGGGTAATATAAAACGTGGAGAGAGGAGAGCAGAAAAATCACCTACAATTGAAGCAGATGTCGGGCATCAGCCGTCGAACTCGACATCAGTGAAACTGAACCCATATACATTGGATGAGTACGGCAGTGACTTCCGACTGCTGGACGCAGACACCTGACGTGGCCGCAGGATGCCCCAGCAAAACCACACCTTTACTAATGTAGCATTGAAAAATGAGATATCGTTCAGGTAATACATTGTGCATAATGTATTCGGTAACGATGATTAATTAGATGTTTAACTCTGACAAGGAGCTCCGAAAAACGTTACTGTGTTCCATCACTATTCGTATAAACGAGTAACTTTTTCACGTCGGGACCAAGATCCTAGGTCCTTAATTTTAAAAACTTCGTTATTTCGTAATATTGCTTACTGTTACATACACTTAGATACATACCCTTTTGGTCGGGACCGAAGATTTTGCTTCGTAAAATCAAAATTTTGTAATTTCGAGTTTTGTATTTTTGAGTTTTTACTGTAATAATGTAAAATAGAGGAAATGAAAATTATTAGGCCTAAAAAATTGTAAGATTGAGGTGGGCAAAATCAAAGTTTCACTCCATTTTCTCATTAAATGCTTGCCTAGGTATGGAATTAACAGTATCATCAAATTAAGTCGATACTCGATACTTTCCATACCACCGAGTATCAAGTGGTGTTGAGGGATCAACAGGCATCGAATCCCATCCCTAACTATATTATATATCGATAAGAAAATACTTACTCATCTGAATAGCTGTAATTGTGAACCAAGAAAGAAGAGAGATCTTCCAGGATGGGCTCCGAATGAAGGGCTACAAATTGCTCACGGCAAACCTGTTGAAACAAAGTGATGCAAATAAATTTTCATTGGTTTTTTACAAAGCTACAAATAACAAGAACCAAAGATAGCCTTATTTGCACTTATCATAATATTTAGCCAATACTGAAATAATTTTCCCTTGTCAGGAAATCACATAAAAATAATAACATAGGTTGCAAATATGTTAAGGTTCATAAAAATTACTGTTAAGGATCCACAATTTTTTTTGTAAAAGACCAACCATAAATATCAACACAGAATATTACCAGTCATAAGGATATAAATAAATGAGAATACTTAAGGTGAATATAAATGAAAACCATACCTTGTTCATGATTTCTACAGTTGATGGATGAGTCCAGTAACAATCATGGACTGATACAAATGTGAGGCCTTTTATTTCACACCACAGAGATGTCAGCATCATATGACTTGAATCAATTGAATGTATGAAATTGGGAGGAAAAGCATTCTTCTGCTTCATCACATTTGGTCGCCTAGGATGTAAAGTGATGGAAAAATTTATAACGATGGGTAGAAACTCATACAGGTAACATCTTTCGGATCATCAGAATATTTTAAAACCACATACATGTCTACAGTCTGTACTAGTGCACAGTGAGTCCTAGAATTACATGATAACTCAGATATGGTTGAAAAAATAAGGTGGTGTAAACTATAAAAATACTTATAAGAACAAACGCTGCACGTGTCAAGCATACTAGATTAGTTAGGTAGTCCGTTAATAGATGAAATAAATTCACAGTGTTTTAATAGGACACAAGATGATACACATGCCTAATTTTCTTTGATCTTTTTTTTTGAAGTTCCTAAAATTATGTGCACCACCTTAAAGATTTGACAGTAAATGGATGGAAGCATGTTCTCTAGTGACTGCCAGCTGCACTGAATCCATCCCAGCTCTCAATGGCACATTTCATTAAATAATTCAGAGAAATAAAATTAGTTTCCAGCACTTAGTTATGTCAAAGATGACACCTAAGACTACAAGAAGAAATGGCAAATAAGATTTCAGCTCTCAGCAAGACATATAAAAATGCATCAACCACATCCAATCAGTTAATTTATATTACTGAAAAGTTGTTATATAATGGATGAGGGAAAAAAATTCACTCACTCCTGATTCCCTACAACACCATACGGTAGAACCACAAAGCCAGTAGAGAGGGGGTCAGCTGCACCATGTCGCTTGGAGCCAATCACTCGGTGATATGGCTGCACCACAGGAAGTCCCAAAGGGGTCACCCACTCCACACTCCGACCACAAACTTGAGATATGAGACGGGCACAGTCAGTAAACCAATCCTGAAAGATAACAATTCGTTCGTCACTAGAAAATTAAAACTAAACAACTTTTAGATTATACCACTTGAAGAAACCAATTAAAATAGTAGAAATACATGGAATCCTTTTATTCTTCATGGAGAAACAAGCTATAACGTCAAAGAATGGTGTATTTCACCCTCATTGGTGCATGTGACTGTGTACCACATCATTTGTGCAACCACAATGATTGGAAAATTGTCAAAAGCTATAACGTAGTTCCATTAAACCAAAAGTGCCATAGTGGAATAATGTTATAAAAGTTGAATGTGGAATCTAGTCAACTATTGTTCGATGTATGTACACTAGGAATAAAATAACTGACTTCCAGGGGAGATCAGGATGCCATAATGTTATAATTCCTCTTCATAAGCTAAAATTTCTTCTCGCCTGGAACTAGTTACTTTCCGAGACATCTAGAAGTAGTTGTCAACACCATTTACTTTTTAACTTTGCCACAGGTAGAATAATTCATGGGGATGAAAAATGTGGAAACAGCAGGGGAACAATGAAAAAAAATCTCACAAAAAATTGAAATACATTCCAGTAAATGCAACTGTTTATGTTGACATTCAAAGAACTGATGCTTCATATTTTGACTTGAGAGACCAAGAACATACTATCAAGCTATTCTTTGGCTAGTAACTTATAATGATTAGCACTTCACAGATACTGAATATGCCCACAAGTATTATATTTGGCGGCATATAAAATGCACCTTTTCCCCCAAAATATTAGCTCGAAAATCACCCTTCATGTGCAAATGCGATTCCATACACAGGCAAGAGTCACCCATAACAGTCTCTGTTGTGGACAAATTTTACCCCAGATGGTCAGTACTTCCCAGCGACCACCAACATGTTGCTATTAACATAAACAATGTTTGGTTTGCTACTACTATAATTGATATTATAGTTACGAACATTACTGGGGTCAATTTATATTGACTTGATTGTGTCTGCAATATTGAAGAGCAATATATTGAACATCATGCCATCGCCATTGATTTCATAGCAGGTTTGACATCCTGGTGAACCACCTATACTAGCGACATTGAATAAAAAGATACAGTGAAACCTCGTATTTACGTTATCGGAAATTACATTTTACCGCAATTTACACCACTTTTGCTAAGTCCCATTCATTTTCCTATGTTCCCAACGTATGCAGAACCCGGAATTTAGACAATACATTTTTCAGTTTTCCCGCAATTTGCACCACAATGCGCTCTTTCAAAAAATGTAATTCACTTCTTAAGTCCATTACTCATGCATATCATCCATTGTAAAACACTTTTTGACTTTGACTTGTACATATATGCGGAAAAAAATACGAAAGAGAGCAGCAATAGGACCTGTTTTAAGGAAGAATTTGAATGTGGCGGGAATAGTATACAGCGCCACTAGTAACAAACATTTGAACAACATCAACTCGTAATCTGCCAGATATGATTCAAGCGATGATTCAAGCTATGAAATGAAGCGTAGTCTTTTTTATGTAAGGCATTTTCATCCCAGTTAGTGATAATTCTATAATATCGTTCTTTTACTGTTCCTATGCATACAAATGATAATAAATATCTGGTTTTAACTTCATAAATCACTAAAAGATAGTACTTTTCGGGCAAATCTGTTGATGCCCCTGACGACAAGGACCGTATCGGACATCGAAACACCAGAATACATAGAACCTTTCACCTGTTTGTACACCCCAAAAGCTTTAATTCGCAAATAATAATTTATAGAAAAAAATATATTTGTTAATATAATGAGGAAAATTTGAGCATACCAAAATAAAAATGAAAACTACAAAACACTCTTTGCGACGGCTGATTGATTAATGTGATTGACGATCAGTTTTTTCATCGTTTTTGATGCTATCGTCACGTCGGGAGTTAAGAAATTAAGGTTAATTTCAATGGAGCAGTTTAGTCTGCTTCATCCACATTGCTGTTTCAGGAGGCTGGTGAGGATACACTTCTACTTTTTCTGCAACCGATAGTTTTGTGCCGTCGCTTCACGCCGCTGGCATCGCTCCGCCCACTTAGATCTGACAAGGTCATAATAACTGCGCGTACGTAGCAAAGAATTTTAATGAAGTTTCTTGCACATTACAGCCAGAGAAAAAGCAATAAAGCATTATATTTAAGCATGGCTAAATGTGCGCGCCATGAAGTAGCGTATCCATGCGAAGTCACTAAAACATTATAGCGGTTTCTCAGCCAACAGTGAGGATTTCAAACTGCAATTTGTGTAACATAATCGTATAATTCATTTAGATTGCATGTACAATTATTTTTTAATGAAATTACCTCGAAATACTTTTCAGTTACATTATATTCCAGCAATTAAAGGAAATACTTTTATTAAGTGCATAGTCAAAATCTCTTAAAATAACGTTTATGGTTAAGATTTTTTGATTTCTTGGAATATGTATGAGGTTGTTTTCGCAACACTGCCGGACTACAGCGTGCTCCTGGATTACCGGGTTATGGGTGCTCGACTGTAATTGAACCTGCAGGGGAGTGTTAATTTTTTACCTTAGTAGAAACTATGAAGAATAAAAATGGATTCTTAACCAGATACATATGATGAAAAATTAAAGAACTCGTGGTGAACAACTGAGATCATCTGCACTGCCTCCTTTCCCGAGCTATAACTATGATAGGCAAGACACAGTGTGTGCTGTTCTAACTCTAAGAAATTAGTTAGTAGGTATTCACTGCTGTAAGCAAATAGCTTGAAGAACTGTAGAAAATTGAAAATAAAGTGCATAATATTATTAATAGGCAGAGGAAGTCCAAGGAGTTGAAAATATCAAATTTCTAAAAATAATCATGCTATATTCATTGGATAGTTTCAATGGTTGCTAATAAGAAATATAATGTATTTTTTTATCAAATATTAATAAATGAGAAGTGCTAGATCAAGGAATAAATTATGACACTGCTCTTTTTCAGTTTATCAGTGTTTCTTATTTTTACCCTTACTCTAGTAAAAGAACATGGATGTGTAAGTGAAAATTCTACTTTTCCCGCAATTTGCATTTTCCCACAATTTACACTTTTTTTCAAGAGTCCCTGGATAAGTGCAATTTAAGGGTTTTACTGTATATTAGTTACTTACACCTTGTTTGACGAAGCTTTACTTTCTTTGCATATGAACATGGAAATTGGGTAATACTTTGTGCATTTATGAAAATAACTCAGAAATGAGATAGGACACAGTATTTCTAATCGGCGAAAAAATATTGGTGAATCTGCACTTCCAGGTAACTTGTATTTAGAGTGAGCATTATAAACAGTAAGGAATGGCCGGTAGACTCTCCAAAAGCGGTATTTATGTTGTAGCAGGGGTCCGCGGTCAGTTGCTTGCTAGTGCAGTGGAATAACAAACTTAAAAGTTTTTGTGTAATTGGCAAATTGAGCATTATAAGTGCATTTCTTATGTTTAGCTCTACAACTACAAATTTTAAACTGAGTTCTACAGTTATTTTTAACGTAGTTTGTGTGTAAAGGAATCTCAAAACTAATTTTTTGTTCGTTATGTAGTTGGTTTGGGAGTGTTTTTTTCTTTAGTTTTAAGATAGTAAGGGAGTTATTATATTTTTTAGGTAAACAACTGAATGTTATTCTTTTATACGAGTTGACAACCATATTTTTAGTGAGTTCAAATGTTTATTTTTCCCTGTAATTACTGATGCGTATTTGATCATGACAGCTGTCTATTTCAGTTTGGTTTTCGTTGGTCAATGGTTTCCACCTAAAGATTACAGTGATTCCTGGCAGTGTTTTGAATCCCGAGGCACACGAATGTTGAAGTTATAACATTGGCTTTGGAGAATTTCATACTCCTCAAATTGGGTGATTTTAGGAATAAGAAAAGTATGAATAAGAATAATAAAAAAGAATGCTGGGAAATTTTTACATAATCAACATATTCGTACGCGATGAATGTAATCTGTGCATAAATTTCCAAAAACAAAAGAGTTCCATTGACCGTACATCTGAAGAAATAACACGGCGAAAATTTCTAAGCACTGATTCTTTGATTCCCGCTATGATGATGCCAATATCCTGAATAAGGGCATTTTAAATTTACAATAATTTTTATCTTTGAATACTCATCAAAACTATTTCCGAATGCGAAATACAACGGTGAAATTATTTATTTTACCATTGATACGATTTTTGTTGCTAGAGAGCTTAATATAAACTATAGAAGTTCGTTTAAGAGCTGTAAAGTCATTGTAAAACAAGAATAATTCATTTCTGATTAAATAAATATCGAGGCTGTAGCAACAATATTTTTAGCAAAACCATTGCATAAAAATAGTTGACCGCGACCGCATGCCGTAATGGGCACCCCAAGCGGAAAAGGGCGGAGATTATCTCAGCCTGGTGGCCGAGAAAAAGGTTCTGGCCCCCGACCCAAGTTAGGGAAATAGGTACCTGTGAAGATCCTAGTGTAGTGAAAGCTCCGTACTGGCAAAACAAAGAAATTTTACCCGTCCCCATCACGAAAGGTAGTTCAATGCTCCCCACGAAATGCCCCATCACGAAAGCTCAATGAGGTACAAGTTAGAACAGAATAAGAGAACAAGGAGGTTAATTTCATGAGTTGGAGGATGTCCTCCTGAAGTTATCAAACATGCACTCTCATCCACTGTACTATTAGATAGCGTATTATAATGAGAAAAGGCCTCATAAAATGAGGAAAAAGTGACTAAAATGCTTCCAAGCTACAACTTAAATATTATAAATAAAAACCCTAGGTGACATATACTGTAAACTTCTTTAAAAATTGTTTTAGCAAACAATCACCATGTTTAATGCTATCCATCCCTAAAAAATATTTAATAACAAGTATGTATATAAATATTATAATATATTTTTTTAAATATTGAGAATAACAAATTTATGTCAATAATAATGCTGGTAGTTTTTATTTCAACCCCATTCTTTTAATATGATTACCAGTAAACTCGGCATCAGAGGCTATTGCTAATGGCGATAGAAAAATTTATATTCTACTGATAGGTAGGAAGAAAGTAAGAGCAAATACCGATTTATATTCCGCATGATGGAAATATGTACTACTTTTAAGTCGGCGTACAGCCGGAAATTTTCTATTTTGAAGAACGATTTCTAGTAAACTAGGTATCAGAGACTATTGAGATTGCTAATGGTGATAGAACAATGTACATATTTCAGAATATCAGAGAGAAGGTAAGTGAAAATGACCATTTTACATTCCTTGTGATGGAAATACTTATTATGAGTCAGTAGATCGTGGACACGTGGCGATACCATGTGTTGGCTATCTGTAAACACAATATTGCTAGCTTGTGTTACCATGCGCCAACTTCCTCGTCCCAAATTTCCTAGCATCTTAAAAGCAAAAATTTCATTCTTATTACTTGGTAAAAAAATCTTTATTTCTGGCCTGGCCTGATTTTGACCTGCGATTTCACAAGGCCCATCCCAGAGTTCAGGCCCTGACGATGGCCTGACCCAAAAATTTCAGGGCCCCGTCAACATCTAGTGGTCATACAAACAACTTAGAAGATTCCTGGTATATGACATGCTGCATATACAACAATACCAACCAGCTGGATATTATTCAAGCTGGTAATTTGTTGCCTCAGACTCTTCTGACATAAATACATTAATTTGACATTTCATTTCATAATGCAGCTTGGTACCAAACCTGAATTTCCTTAGTAGAGGTGAACATCTCCCGCAGACAACCAAATGTTTTGCCAACAAGGTATGATGATGCACGCCAAACATACTCCTTCGGGAATTCATCAATATCTATAAGGGAATGATTCAATTGGTTAGATCTAAACAATGAGAAGAAAGTGACTTAGCAATAATTTTGCTTCATCAAAATCAATACGTGCTTCCTGCAATGACTCACAGCTCACCTCTCAATTGACGAGCTATTTGAAGTCTTGCTCCAAAACGTGTCACACCATACACAGTGGTCATCACAGTCTGCTTTATGACTTTCCGGCGTACAAATCCTTCCAGAACCTTTGCCACAGGGAGTCCAATTTTGGCATCCTCCTCTCGTTCACGTTCCACCTGAAAAATAAATGTTCCTCAGTCAAAAAATTCACATAAATAGTGAAAAAACTTTCGAGACTTCTACAAATTTCCTTCTACAACCACTACAGTAACAACAACTTCAACATGCACATTCATGCTATCAAATACTTCACTTCATCTAAATAGCCACCACGCTATTAAATCCACTACTAGCGATGAGCTACTTGTGGATTTGAAAATAAATTTTTACCAAGAAAAATCAAAGCCACATTTAAGGATTCATTTCACTACACCTTGGAAATAAAGTATGATGCATACGATACCAAGATACAATACATAAAGATCAAGTGAAAGATTGCATTTGCTCATGGATAACTTATTGGTATTCCATTCAAAAAATGAATTTATTGTATAATACACACACATTACCTGGGTTTTAATTGATAATTATCATTATGAGGTGATGATGATCAACATGAAACCCAGATCGCATGCACAGTTCATACTGTAGTGTGTAAAATTTTGTCACAACAAATTCTTCGAATGTTAGGTAATAGCCCCAAAATCTCTTTACATAGGTATTCTATACTGTGATTTCATTTATTATAAAATTATATCATTTCACCATCAACTTAGATACTTCGTGTGATTTTGTGCATGAGATCTATGTTAGTTTTTCAGTATTATTTCCACGGCAGAGTTACACAAATTTAGGCATGCTAAGCAACTCCAGTGTTTGAACTAGGGGTCAACGGAGCCCTGAAATTTTTGAGTCTGGCCATCGTCAAGGCACGAACTTTCGGCAGGCCTTGTGAAATCGTGGGAAAAAATTGGGCTGGGCCACAAATAAAGATTTTTTTACTAAGTAATAAGAAATAAATTTTTGCTTTTAAGATGCTAGGAAATTTTCAATGAGGAAGTTTGCACATGGTAACACAGGCTAACGATATCGCTTTTACAGATGGCCAACACACAGATTCCACTGACTCGTAACAGAAGAGAACAGAATAAACCTTTAATATACTCTGGGACAGGTCCCCAAAAGCAAAAATACCATACAATGAAATAGCAATGAGGCAATTAACAAATGATTTTGTTCAAATCAGAAAATAAATGGAGCTTAATAACATAGAAAAACAAAGATAGGCATAGATATGATAAAAGATGATCAAAATCAAAAAAATCCAAAAGGTTAAAATACATATGAGATTTTAAAAAACATTTTAAACAGTTACATATAACAAAAAACATGAATGGACCACGAAAAAACAATTTTTGTCAAAAAAAATTAGTAATGAGAATTTAATACTGAACAGGCTAAACTAACCAGGAAAACATTCCTTAAATATAATTCCATACCATTTAGATTGCAAAATTGCCAACGAATGAAACTTCCTCAAATCGATTGAAATAGGATTCCAGAGTAGTGAGAAGGCCACGACAAACAACTTGTGAAAGGTAGTGGTTTGGTCGGTCGGAAGCAGAAGGCTACTAGGTTCTGTAATAAGTATTTCCATTACATGAAATATAAACCGGTCATTTGCACTTACCTTCCCTCTCATATTCCATAAAATGTACATTGCTCTATCATCATTAACCATTTCAATAGTCTCTGACCTAGTTTACTGGAAATTGTACTTCAAACTAGAAAATTTCCACCTGACATCACCAACATTATTGCTGACATAACTTTGTTATTCTCAATATTTAAAACAATGCATAATATACCTTCGTTATTAAATATTTTTAGGGGTACATTGCATCAAACATGGTGATTGTTAGCTAAAAAAATGTTTAAGGAATTTACAATAAAGAGAAATGGAAACACTACTTAGAAGTTTAAGTAGTGTTTCCATTATATAATATTAAGTTTAAGAAGTTCCACTACTTAGAAGTTTAATTAGTGTTCCAATATAAGTCACCTAGGGTTTTTTATTTTTAATAACCAATTTGTACATTGATTATTGAATCAACTGTTTTTATATAGGTACATATTTGATTTTTGTGTTCCTACACTTAAACTGTAGTCCACCATATAGACCCAGGTTGGTTACGAGTTTCCTATAATAGACCTCCATAGATGTCATATTTTAATGGATTTCTGCATGATTTTTTTGGAAAAAAATTAAGGTTCAATTGTAAGATGCGACCTGACCTGTGGCCAGAGGTTCAATAAAAATACCCAAACCAACCCAACCCAAAACTTAACAGTCTGACCCATCCACACCTAGCTTGAACCCCATCCAAAATGCTGATATTAGAAAACAGGTACTCTTTCCTCAACCTTTGCCAAAGGTTCTAGAATGAGCAGCTGAGTCACCTCAAGTACTATCTTCTCTGCTCTGGGTTCTTTGGTGATACAGCAACATTCAGTTATAATGTGCCTCACTATACTGTGGTTTTGGATAAACTGCAGGTCTGGACTTCAGGATCTGTTTTTCTCTTTTACTGGCTTTCTATTGAACTTATCACAAGCCATTCCAATGTTATGCGTCAATTTTCTAGGGTAATATCACACCAGATCTATTATTTTTCAGCAGAAAGGTTACAAATTAGTACGTTAAGGATTCCCATTTCAACTGCGGTTTGTCTACTGTGACCCTTGATTAACTGCAGTAAATGTTTTGAGTATAGAATTCCATTTCAAGATGGCGGATGATAAACAAGTCTGCCCGTGTTGTTCCGATGAAATTAGTGAAAAACAAGGATTTATGTGCTGTGATTACGGCTGCAATGAATATTTTCATGCCAGCTGCGTTGGCGTTACTGAATCTGTAGCTAATTATATATTTCAAAGTGAAAATCTACACTATCGGTGCAAAAATTGTTCATCTCAACCGCTTTCACCATGTGAATGGCTAAGTAAGATTCAAACCCGGCAAGAGGACATGTATAAGATAATTTTGGACCTACAATCCAAAATTACCTGCTGCCTGGAGTTGATTGAATCCCAGAATGCTGAAATCTCAACGTTAAAGAGTGAATAGAGTGTTTGCAAATCTGCCGATTCGTCCTATGCGAGTAAGTTGGTGATTCCTAAAGGTCACATCCGCGTGAATCCCGAACCAGTTTCAGAATCTTACGTCATACCTGAACCACAGTCTGTGCCTGAACCAAGAAATTCAACAATGATTCGAGTAGATTATAACTTACCACGGCATAAAAAAATTGTGTTTAAGTCCGATAATGTTGCAAAACGTGTGACCTTCGCTAAGCCCCCCGTCGCAGAATCAATGAGCAATGTAATAGGAGAGAGGAAAAAAGTGGAAAGTGTTCAGGCGAGATGTGAATCGTCTTCATCCACTGATGGTGAAAACTTCATTGAGGTGAAATCAAGACGCAGAAGAAGAGCCCCACTGGCCATCGGTACGTTGTCTGCTAAGGACAGCAACTTAGTGGGTGTTCCCCGTAGGATGCATCTGCATGTATGGAGGTTTCATCCTGATACGACTGTTGATTCCCTGACAAAATTTATCGTGGAAAAAAATCCTAAGGTAAAGTGTAATGACTTGGACATCAAGCAACTAAAAGTAAGGGATGATAAGTATGCATCCTTCCAGATTTCTGTCAATCCCGAAATTGGGAATATTCTCATTCAGGGTGTATGGCCTGAATATGTGTCGGTAAACAGGTATTTTTTTCGGAAGGCAATCCAGAAGTCCCCACCGGGTTAGTTCCAGCGAAGTTGCAAGTGTTACACCTTAATGTGCAATGCTTACGAAACAAACTGTTGCAATTGGAAGTACTTGTTAATGTACATAAACCTGACGTTGTTTGTCTGAACGAATATTGGTTAAAAAGTGCCGAAATGTGTTCTATAAATCTTCCAGGATACCATATCGCCGATGTTTTTTGCCGTACATCTTGTAAGAATGGAGGAGTTATGATATTTACTCATGAATCTCTTAATTATATTCCCCTAAAGTGTTCGCATTTGCCGAGAGCAGAAGACAGGCTTTTCGAATATTGTGTCCTGGAAATAATTAAAGGTGATGTACTATCACTTTCAAAAGTCGGTCCACATGGTGAGCGCGACCATCTCCGTGTTCTGTTGAAATCGAGCTTCACGTATGGCATACGCGTTCCATGACTTCTGGGGGCCAATTTTACTGCTACGACAGGCACAACTTGAGTTTGTTTTTTACTCGCTAAGAGACCTCGCGTGCCCTTCTCCCTCCGACAACGAATAGCCAAAACAATCCCAACCCCCACTCCCATAAGAATTCGCCAGACGAAGAACCCATGAAGTGTTTTCGGCTGGGACTTCTTGTGGGAGGACTTCGGCCGGAATTTCTAGTGGGAGAAAGAAGGCGATAATTTCCCGTACTCTCCTTATGACATGGGTCATTATGGCAAGAATCATTTGTCCTGCGCAAAGGTGACAGATAGTAGCCTCGTTTGCATGCAGGAAAACTAGTAATTTATAAAGTTATAGTAAATACGTTGCCAAAATCTACTGTTGCAAAATCAGCTCGGAAACCTTTCCCGACAATGAGAAAATAAAGATAATGTTAAGAGATCAGAATTTTTATTTCGCACGAAATAAAAATTCTGATCTCTTAACGTGTTTCACACGTGGTGATGATAAATGTGCAACTCTATTTCCATAATTGCAAAGTAAAATTAAAACGACAACTTTGAGTAAAGTTTAAGAACAAAACAACTGATATAGACTTCAAACTTATATCATTAATTAGGGTATCGGATCGAAAATTTGGAGGTTTTGGAAAGCCTCCAGCACACACATTAATTACTGATGCAACGATTTTCCATTTTTGAACTGTAGCAAAATATATTTCTAGGATACACAGACCGTTGAGAATTTCATAAACACCAATAGGTAAGGGAAAAATTAACGCCGAGTATTTACCTGGGATGAGTAACTGATGGGAGTCCGATCATTCTCTTGCAATCGGGAGTTGAGATTTATTCAATATTCTCTCCGAATTTCCCTCAAGGTAATGACTAGTGATCGGTCACTACTTAATTAATTTTTGAAAATAATCTGGGCATAATGCAAGGAAACAATCCAAGCCTGGAAATGTTAACTCTAAGCCTACTATTTGTGCCACGAAAATATCACAACTTTTTTGTGACCGAAGTCAAGTGCACTGAATTGGGCATAGAGCTTTTAAGTACTCTCACAATGAGGCACACAATGTTTTTCACAGTATGGCATTGCTTTTACGAGAATTTATTCAAACTGAATTTATTAATTGATTGCCTTGCGATTGGATATATTGATTTATCAAACCAATCTATTTATGCTAAAGGATTGACAGATTTAAACAGTTTAGAGTCCCTGATATCTCTTCAGCAGCTCATTTTTCGCCAGTGCGCGTGAAAGTGCAGGTTTGGCGCTGTGCAGTGAAACAATCTCGTCCAAAGGAGCATAAAAATAGCTACCTAATTAAAATTACGTCGTGCGTTTGATACCTAGGATTTCACAAAAATTTCTTTAGCTAGCATCCCCCATTGCGTGACTGATAGTTTCCATAGTCAGAGAGGTCAGTGGAGTTTTACGACATCTCCAGAATATATTGCCACCATAGTAAACATAGCTTCTAGAAATTAGAGGTTCGTTCAGGAACGGAGAGCTGAGTGATGGATATACTTGCAGTGAATGAATCTTTTTGTTTTGTATTAACTTCCTAAACACAGTCGCAGTGCATTTAACAGACCAATAAAAACAATTTAAGACGAATTACAGACTATAGAGCAAAATTAACATTGAAACATGCCTTTGGTGTAACGCCGCTCGAAGCTGATTTCTAAATACGCAAAGCAAAGTCATACCCATTTCATCCAACACATATCATTACTGAAAATTATACTTTACGATATTTCCTTAAAAAAAGGATAAAACCCTACGTAGGATAAAATAAATGCAAAACTATGGCGAATGAAGCCACAAAAAGTGGATTGTAATTTATCAGAAATAATTGCGGTCATTTTTGAATGAGTTTTCCTTCCGTGGAGATATAACTTAATTGATTTCTCGCTCTCAGAGAAGACATGCACTCCATTTAAAAATGCCTACGATGAAAAACTGCTCATATATAAAAGATAAGATTTTCAAATAAGCAACATGAAAAATGTTCTCGTTATTTAGAATAGATTCGAACGAAATAGAAGTTGTGGTTTAAACTTAAAGTTGGCGTTCATTTTGCAGCGAAAATTAATGGGAATGAGTCAAGATTTGATAAGGTTAGGAAGAAAAGTGTACTAGATAATTTGGAAGAGTCATTTTTAGTAAATTACCTATGGTAACAGAAATCTAAAACAAAATGTTCATTCATCAGAGAACAACTGTAATATTTTGTAATATCGCCATTATTTTCAGTTGCAGATCGTAATCGTGACTGTATAGACCCAACCAACTGTTCTATTACACGGGGACTTTGGCTTAAAGAATTCCAAAATCCCGTATGTAGACTTGTAAAGTTTTACTCAGTTCTTTCTCCGTCGTAATGCCACTCATTCAAAATGTTACCCTACGCATTCTCAATAGGAGAAAGGTCCGGGGAGTTAGCTGTCCAGGGTAAAACGCAAAGTCGAGAATTATCCTCAAAAAATTGCTTTGTGGTGGTCAGTTCGTCGATCTATTTCCTCAATTTATCAAGAATACAATTAAGCCCGCTACTTGTAAGAGTGAAAAACACCTAACGCCTTTCCCTTTTGCATTCTCCGCCTACAGTTGCCTACCACTTGGAGTCGGGGGAGTCGGCTGGTCAGCGATAGCGGGAGAAGGTCATGTGAGGGTCTCCATAGTTGAGTGGAAATGAGTCAAGTTGGCCCTTAGTAGTCGCTGAATGCATAGGCAATACCCGAAGTTCGAATTCAGCGAAATGTGAAGTTGGCCGCGCTCACCGCATGGACCGACTTCTGAAAGTGATAGTACATGTCATTGTTGTGTCGGTATATCGATCACCTCAAACTGATCTTCAGGTGTTTTTGGATAAATTCTACCAATTGATTGAAGAGATATTCAATGCTAAGAGGTTTTCCAAAATAATTACTACTGGTGATTTCAATTGCAATCTACTTGAAGAGACAAATGACAAAATTGACTTCCTCAATACTATCGCAGTTTTTAACATTGATGTAACTAATTTTATGCCTACCAGAGTAACTCATTCCACTCAAACTTTGATTGACAATGTTCTTACTAATATAAACCGTAATGATGTTAGCACAAGGGTTCTGGGTGAGCAAATATCTGATCACTTGCCTATCATATCTACATTCAGTTTTTTGTGCCACCTAAAATTAAAACATATTCAACAAGAATTTTCTCGGATCTAAATATGTCTTACTTCAGAACAACTCTCATCTCCCAAGACTGGGCAGATGTTTTCAATGCTGAATCCTTTGAGGAGAGTTTTCAAAGTTTTTATTCAATTTTCCTTTACTATTTTAATGTAGCTTTCCCTCTCGAGATTAGAAAAATTCAGAATGCAAAAAGAAAAAAATCCTGGATCACTGATGAAATTCGTTCATATTAATCATTCCTCAAAAATCTAGCATATGAAGCGAAACTATGTGGTAGTGCTGAAAGTAAAGAGCATTACAAGCGTGTAAAAAATCAGTACAGATCACTTCTTACCAAAGCAAAAAGGTCTTATAATGATGACATTTTGTCTAAAGCAAATAACAAAACTAAGGCTGCCTGGAAAATTATAAACAATGCTAAACATAAAGATAAAACGTCTGCTTTGCCCAATATCCAAACTTTACGCGGTGGAACTCTAAATTGCTACTCTGGCCTTGCTGATGTATTCAATGAGCATTTTGCTTTAGTACCAAACTCTACAGTTCCTCACTCCACCTACACTGCAATGGCTAATCCAATGTCTTTTTTTATGAGGCCTTGTGATGACAGGGAATTAATGTCAGTCATATCCAAACTCAGCCAAAGCAGTTCAAGTTCAGGTCAAGATGGAATCCCAGCAAAGATAATATCCTGTAGCTATGATACGATTAAAATTCCACTTCTTCATTTAGTGAATGAATCTCTGAGAATGGGTGTCTTTCCAGCATCTCTGAAGACGTCCAAAATTGTTCCTCTTTATAAAAATGAAGGGAGTATAGATGATTTTAACAACTACAGACCAATTGCTCTGCAAAATTCATTTTCAAAAATTTTTGAGAGAATTGTATATAATCGTATAGTATCTTTTCTGGATAAGTACAGTCTTCTCTCTAGAGATCAGCATGGGTTCACACATGGAAAATCCACCATTTCTGCCATGTATCAGGCAATAGACAAAATATTACTCTCTATGGATAACAAAAAAGAAACACTTGCTTTACTTTTTGATTTCACTAAGGCCTTTGACCTGGTAAATCATGATCATCTTTTTTTGAAGCTTGAAAAATTGGGTATCAGAGGCATTGCTCTTCAGTGGATGAAATCATATCTTAACAACAGAGCTCAGGTTGTAACATTTACTGTTGATGGTGTTAGGCATGTATCTTTACCTCGTAATTCAAATGTCGGTGTACCTCAGGGATCTACACTGGGTCCGCTTCTTTTCCTGATATATATATATATAAATGATTTACCGCTTGCCTTATCTGGTATTGACAACATTACCCCTATTCTGTATGCTGATGACACAACAGTTATAGTATCGTCCACTTCACGTAAATCTTTATCTAACAAAGCCCAATTAGTTGCCAATAAAATTAGTAAATGGGCTCAAGATAACTTTCTAATTGTTAATCCCAAAAAAAGTAATATGATACACTTTTTAACCAGCAGTCAGCCATCTGAAAGTATGCTAATAAAAATTGAACAAAAATCAATCGAACAAGTCAACACCAGTAAGTTCTTGGGTTTATTTATTAATTATAAAATGTCCTAGGCAGAGCATATTAATTTTCTTAGCAGTAAGCTTAGTTCAAGCTGCTACATACTTAGACAGCTTAGTCAGACAGTAACACGGGAAATTTGACAAAGTCTGTATTTTGGCGATTTTTACCCACATGTTTCATACAGTATCATCTTTTGGGGATCTACCCACTTATCTTTAAAAATATTCAGAATTCAGAAAAAATCTGTAAGAATCATCGCTCAAAAGTCTAATAGATCCCCCAGTAAGCCAATCTTCAAGGACCTGAATCTCCTTCCGATTCCATGTATATATCTATTTTTAACCATAATGTATGTAAAGAGCAATATTGTCAATTATGAAGTGAATAGTCCATTCCACCATCATCACACAAGGACAAAAAACGATATTCATCAGAATTATGTACGAACAAGAGCTGCCAAAATGGGGCCCAAAGAAATGGGCATTAAACTGTACAATAATTTGCCATTATGTTTAAAAGAAATAAAAAGCAACAATGTTTTTAAATCCGATCTAAAAAGGTACTTAAAAAATAAGCTATTCTATTCAATCGATGAATATCTCATTGACTCTTAATGTTAAAATATTCAATTGGATATAAATGTGAATATATGTATTTGATTGTGACGTGCCTTATATCTATGCATACAAATGCATCAGATCTCTGGGCAAATAAAGATTTATTATTATTATTATTACTAGATTTCTCAACCACGGGGGTTTCACTTGATTATCCATGTCTACTATTCAAGTGCAGCGAAAATTCATCGAACGTGGCTTTCCACCACTCAAATTCAAATTTACACAGTACCTTATGGAACCCAAATCCCCCACATCAGTGCCAAGCTTTGCCGACCACAGAGTGCGATTCAATTTTCTGTGGTTGCCTTCAGTGACAATTTCTACAATTTTGCTGAAAATATCTCACTCAATACATTCTATTTCAAATAACTCACAAATGTTAACTTTGGATTGTACTTCATAGAGTCAACATGCTTTTTAACCAAATTTTTACTCTAACAGTGAAGTGGCAGGTTATTGTCAACAGCTGTATACTACGTATCGCCCATACTTTGTGCTGTGCTTTGTGATACTGTTTATTGTTTAATAATGATGCTGCAGCTATGCATTTATGCGCAACATTCTCACTTGGTCGAGACACATAGAACTCCAATTGAGTTGGGTGCTGACCATCATTGTGATCAGAAGCTTGCGTGGTAGAAGGTGCCTATCTTTTCAGGTTTTTCTGATAGTCTTGTGACTGGAAAAAACATTGAAATAAATCTTTAATACACTTCATCCATTATGATAGTGCAGTTGACAGTAAGAAATACGGCCAATCAGTAAACACATTCAATGCCAGCTGGAGAAGAAAATCACATGACTGAAGAATCTAAGACGGTGGCCTTTGTCTAAATCATATGATCGTGACAACAATTTTTACTTTTCATTACTTTCTTCCTCAAATCAGTAGATTTAATTGAATGATAATATTAACAATATTGAACACTTATCTTAAGTAACTAGACATATTTTTGACACCATGATGATGCTGCTAAAATATTTTGATGCACATTACACAATGAACAACTGAGATTTAAACTCTTAACACAGCTAATTTCCACCTAAATGGCATTGATTTCATAACATGTTTGAAAGTCTGGTGAATCGTATTTGCTAACAACATTGTGAAAAATAGATGCATTAGTTACTGTTTAATGATGCTTCGTTTTCTTTGTTTACAAACATAGAAACTGGGTAATACTAAGCACATTTAAGAAAAATCTACAGCAAGTTAAGAAACTGTGTTCTAAATGGTCGAAGGGAGTCTCTTTCAGGCACCTAACTTTCGTCTTTTGAGTTAACATACTAAATTGTGAGAAGTGGACAGAACATTCTTCAAATTGTTGCATTTATGTTGTGGTAGCTGACAAGGTTAGATAGCTGACATTTACTGCAATGACCTCTAAATGATGATTTCCTTCTATTATTATATTTTAGTTTTTCCAATTATGGGAAAAACAATAGTTTTTAAAAGATATAAGGTATTGCGTAAAATTCCTTTGTTCCACCAGCGTAATTTACTTCTGATTGCATTAATATGAAGATGACAACTGCAGATGTCCTACCCCAACTTTACTACATAATAGCAATACATTGATTATGTTTCCATAAGGCATATAATTAAATGGTCACATGACCAGTATTCATCATTTTCTTTACCTTCGTAATAAATCCTGTAAGATACTTACAATGATGCTAGCATGATCAGAGTGGTACATTAACTTTATTGTACGTTAATACTGACGATGCTAATCAGTCTAATGTTTTTTAAATAAAACAAACTCATTTGTCAAAAGATATTATTGCATTTTATGACAAAATTTTGTTTGCGTCATAAAGGTGATTCTAAAGTTTTCCTTAAGAAGTCCATTCACAGTAAATCATACTCACTATCATACACGAATTTACCTTTTGCGTGAGATCTCTTTATTTTCCTCATAATGTTTCTCAACTAACAATTAAGGGAACTGATAAGTATTCAAACAGCCATATTTGCATGGTGAAGAGAATTTGCGACTTTCAAATGTTTTTCAAACAGGTCTGAAAGAACAATGTCTACAGAAAAATAATTATATTCCAATCTGGGAGACATATGACAAGCAACGATGGTATAACTAGCCAACACATGATGATCAACAAGAGGGCTCGCATGATGGATCATGATTACATCAAGAATGTTTTTCTAGAAGTGTACACAGCGGACTCTCGTTAGGACGTTCCTTAATAGCACATTTTCCTCATTTGGACATTCATTTCCTCAGGTTTGCATCACAGTGCATGTAAAAAATTATGGTTAGCACGTCTGGAGGAGGACCAAACCAAATTTGTCCTTGGGAAATAACCATCTCGTAGGTTAATCAGATGATGGATAAGTCTCAATAGGTTTACTTCTCGCATCAAAAAAGATCATTATCACTTAAAATACTAATTTGATAGTCATATTATGGTTTAAAAAATGTTTATGAAGCAAGAAAAAAGCAATCTCAAACATTAGAATCATTCAATGCTTGGCAAGGTCCCCACAAGCAGCGTATTTTATTGCAATATTCGTTTGTTTTATCGGTGTCGCGGCTGTCGCCGTTGTCGCCTATGGAATCAAAACTGCGTGAACAACAGCGCATGTGATTATCATCTATGTCATCATCAAAAACTACAGCCCGAATAACATTTTTATACCGATGAAACGGGTTTATTTTTTAATTTGCTTGCTGATAAAACACTGGCATTTAGAGGAGATAAGTGCCATGGAGGTAAAATGAGTAAGGAGAGGCTGACTGTCCTATGTTGCAATGAAATTGGAATGGAAAAACTGATTACATAAGTGATCGGGAAATATAAACGGAAACATAAGTTTACACGTATTTCCATTAAATTATACATTTTTGTTTGCAATATTTGTGGAGAACTCGCGGGAAATTCCATTTTTGTTTTGTTACAAGCAATCAAGTTTATGCCATCACACACGGGAAAGACGATGTTTTTGGGCCGGGAGCACAATTTGTTTATGTTCTCAAGGAACTCTGACAATCCTTACAATGCAATAATATTTGTTCATGAAATTAATGTGTTCATCATAGTAAACACAAATATAGCATTTTCTGTGCAATCATTGTAATTTACTACAAGCAATATAAACATAAAGCGCTATTAAGTGAGAAGTGGGCATTCGCGCCGCGGATTCATCTGTCCTCCGACCTAATTATTTCATTGGAAGTGCTAAGAGAAAACAATCGCTAGGTGGCTTCGCTAACTTTGCCGCTGAACTTGGCGAAATCAGCATCTGTAAACTAAACGTGCTGTTTGGTTATTAATGATGACGACAATTGTCATTATTAATAATTGAGTACGCATCAGCATTAGGTATCATATAGGTCATTCCATGCCAGTTGGTCTGGTGGTCCCCGCTCGACCATCACGGATTTCAATGAAATTTTATACGGACATTCAGATATACCTCCAATGAACATTTGTAAATTTTTACGTTCCCCGATGGTATACTTGCTGATATATAGTACTTTGTTTGGATTATACAGTTGAGTTTCTACATGTTTATTCATGTAATACTTGACTTTTAACACCGAATTTCAATGAATAAAATTGAAAAAAAAATCATTGAAAAGTGCATCGGCTGCTATCCATCCATATTGACGTAGCTACAATGCCATTTCTGGCTCACCAAAAGGCCTTTGCAAACTGTTTTTCTACTGGTCGTAGGTTTAAATGTTAAACTGAACTATTTTAACTGACTATTTATAATGTATTATGGCTTTTACCACTTGCATTAGTCAGCACAGTTTACCATTGACAATATCTGATGCTGCCTTTCATTGTGCGGCAAGTACTTTTTGTGAGTCATTGTATGAGGTGAACTCATTCCAAGCCACGACCATCAATTGACTGCAAGAATTTGGTGGTTCAATTGGAATTATGAGTTTTGACTATAGCCTCATGCATAGACCATAAATGACTACAGACAGACCAGACAGACCACCACCACAGACAGACCAGACAGACCACCACCACAGACAGACCAGACGGTGATACAGTGTCTGAGCAGTATATTTATGTAAAAGCAAAGCAGATTTTAAATGATTTAAAATCTCACAACTCCTTCAACCAGTTATGCTGGCTAAGAAAGTTTTATGTTTTGTTAATGTCATTGAACATATGCAACAGTAATATGCTAGATCCAAAGGCTGCTTTATAAAAATATGTAAAGTTGAAACCATATTTTTGTCTCAACGAAAATGTGAATGTTGTCATATGTTTTTACTTTGAGCTTCAATTGATTGTACAGAAATTGTACTGTGTCGTGATTACTCCTTCCTTCCCATAAAAGCATGGGTTGCCAATAATGCACATGTAACTCCGTCCCTAAAGACAAAGGTAATAACTGAATTTAACTGTATTTGCTTCCTCTTATTAGAGTATAAAATAACATCCTACCTCTGTCCTTATGACAGTACGTTGTGTGTGAAATACATCGTAAATTAATGGTGACATAAAGTCACCATGGCAGAGTGGCAAGCTTTATAACATTACAATGGAAATCTACCAACCAAGAGGGCACTTGAGCTCATGGAAAAGGTTGGGTTCTTCTTGGGATACATTATCTAATGCTGAAAACACTACTAAAAGGATTGATCATTTTAGCAAAACTAATGCCCATTCAATGAAACCTAATAAGGCTTGGCAATCTACTTAACATCCTGCACCATCCAAAAATACCTTCTTCTCATACATGGAGCAGGGAATGTGGTCTCCCCTTGTAAGAATGAGTCAAAGGCATACTATCAGTTATGGGCTGTCTTGAACACTTACATTGCAACCAATGACTAACCATTGAGCCAGCCAATTGAAGGTTTCACTTGAGAGCATTTTGCTCAGTTTTACTTCAAGGAGGAGCAAGCTTTAGCTTGGCTCATCCTTCAATACTGTAGCTCACCAATATGATTGTCTTGATAGAAAAAGTGAAAGATATGAAAGTGTTAAAAGAAAATTACCATAGCTGCCACGACACCATAGACATCTTGAGGGCATTCAGATGGAGCCATGCTAACGCTGGCAGCACCAGCAGCATCCCTACCAAGGGCAGCATAATGCTGAAGACCATTGCATGAACCATCCTGATGAACAGGGAAGTGGCACACATAATTCTCTGGTCCTTCTTCAGCCTTCAAAGCAGCATTGATTTCCATGCAGACAGCCAAAGTTTGCCAAGGTTCATCTGACTGGGCCCACCACATCTCACCCTATTGAATCATCAAAGGGCATGAGGTTAGAAATAACAAAAAAGACAAAACATGGTCAGTGGTTACCAATGTTTTAACATGCATATTTGAAATTATCAAATTGTGTTTTCTAACAAGAGAAAATGAAAGAAAAAAAATTCTTTTCTCTACATTTTAATTTTAACTTATTCCCATCACGTCAGTTGCAATGAGATGACAGTTATTTATGTATGCTAAAGACTTCTGAGTCTATATAAAAACAAAATTCCTGATATCATAAAATTAACCCTACAGCCACAGGCATTTTTTTTTAGTATGAACAAATGCACATGCTCACAATAAAATGGATAGCAAACATATATACCCCTGAGCAGTTATCCACCAAAATAGAATGGATGGGAGAATTCAGATGTAGCACGTTTTTCTAAGAAGAACAGTGCTTGAGTTTTAATGAGTCAACTGTGTATGTATTGAGAAGCACAGATATAAAAAGTTCATTCAGGGGAAATCAATACGATTGGGCTATAAAGTTTGCTGCCTCGGTAGCCTAGAATGCTAAGATGTGAATTCCAACATGTCAGAAAATAATCCAAGGAGAACTGAGAGCTATAAAAAAGAATTTTGAAATGCCGCAGCCGCAGCACCTCTAAATGAAATGATAAACAAGCTGCTAAAGAAGGAAATACCTTTTGATCTGTACTTCGATCATTAGACTCAGTCCCCAAATAGCACTGACTCAATTATGTAGTGATGTTTCACCTTCATGCTGTCAAATATTTATTACTATTTTGCTCTCATTAATGCTCATGCTTCACATTAGCACTATCCAAAACTTTCATGGCATTTCATAAAACTCAAGTGATCACTGCATCAGATACAGAAGGCATCAAAAACTGCAGGAGCTAAGTTATAAGGCCCTAAACATGGAACAAATTTGAAAAAAAAACAATGGTAAAATTTAACTCTTGTAAGAGCTTGGAATAGACGATGTCGCCAAAAGGTAAAAGAAAACAGATTATTGTCTCTTTATTATGGAAATGTCATTTAACAAAAAAAACACTGACCATTAGATCGACATTAATTGAGGGGACAGTATGGAGCTATGGGGCACCATTTTGCACTCACTAAGAATCTCGAGGCGATCTATCTATAACATTTATAATGAAACACAGACAAGAAAGAGCACTTGACTGAAAACTGAGATGGAATGACATTTAGTTTTAGCCCACAAAAAATGTATAGGCAGAATATATTGGTGATATGAAGGGATGGATCTTGCACCCACACATAATTATATATGTTCAGGGATAAGGGGTCAGCAGTCAAAGGACCAAAAGGATCTCGGTTTTCCCAGATCCCCACCCCCTGGCCCAAGGCCTTGGCCATGAGCCTTCGAGGGCCCTTCCCCCCTACTGAAAGCCTGCCCTTTTCTAAGCATCTGGATACATCAATAGTATTACTGGCCCCATCTGAAGGTGTTTTCTTGGAGGGAAGTAAAATTGCAGGGAAAATCAATGCCTCAGCTACTGCTGATGTTCATGACGGTTTGACAGCCTTACACCCAAAGAAAGAGTTGAAAAATTATTTGTGCATTGCCTCTGAACATTGTAAACTATAATTGAGGACAAGATTGAAATATACAAGGGAAATGACAAATTATGGGCACATCCAAAAGTGACTTGCAAAGTTGGGTTATGAGAAAGCTTAGTGCGATCATTCTCCAGCTAAAATATTTTTTTTTAATTCAGAAACAATACCATTCCATTAGACAACTAACTACTAGAAAATTGCATATAGCTAAATTGAAAGATACCCGAGTTATAGTTGAACATAGTTAGTGTCCTTGTGAACAAAGAACAGTCCTTGTATGGACACGCTTTGCGTTCAAAGGTGAAAATATGAGTTCTTGCTAAATTCTAAAATCTTTTTTCCAAGCTATTATAATAATTGTTACTAGGTTAACAAAGGTCAACAATGTGAAGCAAAAAATTAGCAATGCCACATAATTTCCATGTCATGAATAGATACACTTGTGATTGTGATCACATTTAAGGACCCAGAGAGCATATCACATTAATGTCAGGGTATGATGGCCAGATTCACAAACCCAAATGCCAATCCACAATTCCTCCCACACACACAGCCTTCCTGTATGAAAAAATAAGTAATCACACCAATCACAAATTGAAAGTTCACAGATTGCAATTTAGGTAGTTCTGATTTCAAATCAACACCAATGTGAGAATTTGTGATTTCTTACTTAAAAGTTGTGGGTCCAAAGACTTTCAACTGCATAGCTCCTTAAAAATATTTACTTGACAAAACAATGTGTACATACCGTCAAAGGTTTTTCTGCTGAATCAATTATTTTTGGCATCATTTCCTCTGCAAAGGCCATCCTTTCTTTTATTGAGTTGCGTTTCATTAAACCAGTTAAATTCACCATATGTAGCTTTAACCAGTCCAGGCCCTTGGGCCCTAAGGGTTTTCCTTTTGC
This sequence comes from Pyrrhosoma nymphula, assembly GCA_963573305.1. Lineage (NCBI taxonomy): Eukaryota > Metazoa > Arthropoda > Insecta > Odonata > Coenagrionidae > Pyrrhosoma > Pyrrhosoma nymphula. Next base: position 74,204,903 of record OY754332.1, on the reverse strand, counting down.
AAAGCACAGCAAAGAACGTGCAACATCAGAACCCAAGTGGTTGAGGTGTGGAGGACATGGGTACACGCGGCCTCGGAAGTCCATGTTGTGAGGCAACCAGAAGACACGATCACGGAACTGTAGAGGCATCAAGCAAAGCCATTTATAGAATACTCCACTTCTACCTATTCTATCCAAATGATAGGTAACTTATGAAGAGAAACTGTGCAAATAATTTCACATAATCGCATACTTATATTCGATATGATATTCTGTCGCGTACTTACACTATAGGGAAATGTATTCAACTATAGCCATTAGTATTATATTTTGGGGCTCAGCTAGCATCTCTCTAGCCATTTTCAAACTACAAAAGAAAGCTGTCAGGATAATCACTGGGAAATCTCATAATGCTCCATCAAGGCCTATATTTCAGGAATTAAATTTACTACCTCTTCCATCCATATATATTATGGTTTCAATCCTTAATATAAAAAATAATACTGAAGACTATTCCCATAATTGTGACCATCACCACTATTACACCAGAGGAAGGCACAATATACATTATGACAATATAAGAACCAAATCAGTAAAGATAGGGCCTAAGGAAATAGGTTTTAGGCTATACAATAATTTGCCTAGAAGCATTAAAGATATTACGGGAAATACAGACTTTAAAAACAAATTAAAAAGATACCACCTAAATAACATGTTCTATTCTATAAATGAATATCTAAGTGTTACTTCTACTGACTGAGTCCATTACTATATACTTTTGTGTACAATTATTGTTATTGTGTTACTATTGCATTCAATTTCTGTGGTTTTATTAAATTGACATGCCTTATACTATGCATTTCAAGAAAACCATGGTCCTTGGGCAAATAAAAATGTTATCATATATGTATATTATTACAGAAAGGTCTTTTTCTGTCATTCCGTATATGCTCAGTTAATACTGCACCTACAGTGATCAATGAGATATCATTTTAAACGTCAAATCACCGGCTTCTGACGGAAAATACAATCTCAAATTTCACTATTTACCCATTAATTTGACTTAAAAGTTTCAATAAACTCTCTTGCCTGTATTGTATTCATGTGTTTTGTGTATTTTTGCAAGAAAACAAGTATGAAGAAAGTACTTTATGATACACCTTCTTCTCTATTTAAAACCCAATTACACCGTTTCCTTAACATACTTATTCCCTGATAGCGTGAAAGTGCAAAATTTTCGCACGGGTTACCTAGTTATTATTATAATTATTAAAGAATGTTTTGCTCAAAGTTCACCATTTTAATAGTCTGTTCAACTTGCTTTCATCAGTAACTCATCTCAAAAGCCGAACTCGGACCTTGGAAATTAACTTTTCTATGGAACTAACTTTTCCTCCCAAGTTGCACTGTACAACAGCTCATAACTCCTTTGTAACACTCAATGGAAATAATAGGATGATCAATCTAATATGATAATCACTGAGGTGTACATATAAATGTCAGTAACTTTCGCATAAGAAATACACGTGAAGCTGAATCTTCATTTGGCTGCAGACCTTCTTTATTTGCGAAATTAAATTAGAAATATTGGTTTTCTGTTTTTGGAAAAGGCACCAATAGAAAGAAATATTTTATCGTTTTTGAGTCATCATCCCCATAACGACCATGCTCATTGTTTAAGTTGAGATTCTGTGTATAATCCTTTAACTCAATGATTCTTTGCTCTAAATAAGATATGTACATTATAATACTTTCAATGATAAATCACAATTGATTTTTTGCTATTAAATGGTAAAATGTTTAGTAAATTTCATCGAAAAATTTGACGTAGTACAGTCATGCACAGTGTTGATTTTTTTCCTTGCCGTTGATATTCCACGGGCACCTTCACTAGTAATACAGAAATATCTAATACACAGTGATACAGTATTTGTAATGGAAGGCCAGATAGAGCTATTGATGCTTCTGGGTTCTTATCTTTTACTTTCCAATTTCTGATTCCCGCCCTTTCTTCCAATTCCTTAACCCTTTCAGTGCGGAATCGTTTTTCAAAAGAGCATATCCGTAGGCGGAATAATGAAAATGCCATTCTTTTCCATTACAAGCTTGACTCATGCTGTAAGTCATCCAACCCCATTAAGTATTCATCCATGACACTCAGGTGTGAGTCTTCCACAATGAAAGGATTAACTAGTGATGTGGTCAGAATTTGAGATTCGATCGAATCCTTCCAAAAAAGATTCCAACCCTGGTTGTGCTGGTGGCATAAGTGCTATGCCGCGGTAAACTGTAAATCGTGGTAAAATATCATGACAAATGTTAGCATCTCAACGTCATCTTTACTACATAAGTGTTTAATTTATGTGAAAGTTCATTATGTTATACCATTGTACATAAGCAGAGATTTAATGGTTATTTATCACAGAAAGTTTCATTTAAAATTTGGCACACCGAGCATATGTACACCACTCAATGCATAATTTTCAAAGCTGACATGCACACCGCAGACCATTATGCTTGCCGTTTTTATTATATGTTCAATTGAAAGGCCAAGAATTTTTCTTTTTGTCTTTAAAAAATGAAATTTTGATCTGCAGAAAAATATACACCAATCCTAGAACCCCTTGTCAAATACATAGCATAGTAACATAGCTTTATCACGCTGCAGAAGTTGCCAAGTTTTCATCTAACCATTTTGTAGCTCCTCCGTGCCGTGGTTTTGCACAACAAATATAAGGCCATGCATTTTTAGGATAGGCCTTTGTCATGAATGCTCAGTAAAATTAAGCCTGGTCCTTTCTAAGCACTAATTAAGGAGTTGATTGGTTCTAAATATGGATTCATTTTTTTTAATGGGCAAAATTTAACTGCACTAAGAAACGGGAATAGATGTTTTTGTGACCAAATGGTAAAAGAAAAGTGGGGTTACTGTCTCTTTATCAGGTCACTTCATTTGAAATCTATACTTAAGATTGACACTTACAGAGTCACAGTTTTAAACTGCATAGTGCCATTTTGTGCTAAATCCAAATGTATTCAAATTCCGCCATAATTTACATTTATGAATGTTAACAACTAATATTTTATCCTTTGTGCCAAAAATTGCAAGATACGAAACCAGTCGCACCATATGAGTACTTATGTATGGCCATTTAAGTGGAATTGCCCAATATTGAAATTAGGTATTACTTATAACTGAAAAATGCTGTTGATAAAGTCACAATTTTCATCTCTGGCACCAATATTATATTTCCTGTGATGGCATCCCTAAAACCAATAATGCACAATAGCAACACATAAAAAATACTACTGTAAGAGGCGGTTAGACGCCGTTAAGCGGTATCCTTTCCCACGTCCTGCCTTCCTTCTAGTTTACCCTTGCGTTGCAGTTTCCCCTCCCACATGCCACCCGTTTCCGGCCGCCTCTTGCTCTCCTGCCTGCCCATGTAAGGTAAAGTAGACTTTGCACCCTTGCTATGATGATTGTCAGCCAATGGGCTGTGGGTGCGTGGTCACGGGGGTATGCGGTGTGGGGGAGATGGGACGCGCACTCTTGGCAGTTGGCGTCATGATGTACAAGGAGTAAGTTGAATAAACGTGTTTAACCAGACGACGGAGTTTTCCTGCATGTTCCCTTCCATCCTCCGGGGAACCAACAGCCCGATGTCCTAGATATCTTACAAATTGGTGTCAGAAGTGGGATTTCCAGGATCGTCGATGGGATAATGGATCGCTGCTCGGAGGGCGGAACATCGTGCAGGGGAAAGGTGAGTCCATAATGGCTGGGCGTGTGAGTGTCGGTGGGCAAGAAGTAGAGTTGCAGCAGGTCATTGAGGATGTGCACGAAAGATTAAATGCGCTAACATGTGAAAATCAATCCCTGCGTTCGCGGTTAGTAGAGATAAGTCCCGCCCAAGTTGAGACCCCAAGCGTAGGCATCAGTACCAGAAAGTTCGGGTTATTGACATCGATTGATGCGTTTAGCGGCGGTCCCTCCGAAAATGTATTTGCCTTCTTTGAACGCCTAGAAGGGGTAGGCGTCATTAGCGGGTGGGGGGAGGAGGAAAAGCTGCAAGTGGCGAAACTACGCATCACTGGGAATGCGGCGGAATTCGCCAGGTCAAAGCATGAGTGCCGCGAGGCGGGAAATTACAGTGAATTTAAAAGGGTTTTCATCGAGAGGTACAAGAGGAAGCAAGATGCGCGATTCTACCGGGAATTGGTAGCACAGATGAGACGGGGACCGAGAGAGGATATAGAGGAATTCGCGGATAGAATAAGGAGTGCCAACGCGCATACTTTCGATGCGGATGGGCCCTGCGAATCTCTACAGGCCACGTTGTACGAGGCCGACCAAAGGGCGCTGGACGCCTTTTTAAACGGTCTCACGGGAGAGGTGGAACGCCGTTGCCGCCATGAATCACCGCGGACCCTCGACGAGGCGGTGCAGGTGGCTGTTCGCGCGGAGGCCGTGGAGGCGAAGGTGTCGTCACGAGCATCCCCGCCAGCCCCGAGAGTGTTTCGAGCGCCGGTCGAGAGGAAATGTTTTAGCTGCGGCCAAGTGGGTCACTTTGCTCGGGAGTGTAGAGCGACGCGGCGGGGTAGGTGCTATGAATGCGGCCAGGAAGGACACTTCGCCCGAGAGTGCAGCCACCGTGGAAGACCGAGGCAAGATTTAAACGCCGGTGGCACCGGCGCGGCCGCGGACGCCGGGTGCCTCTAAAGATTTCGATTCCTGTGACGGGCTATGATGCGGCAGAGGGTGACTTGAGATTGGAGGGAGTTATTGAGGGGCGTGAGTGTTCACTTCTGATAGACACGGGGGCCCAGGTGTCACTAATATCGAGAAGTATCAGTGGGTGTTATGGACTTGTGAGGCCGGGACACCACCTACGAGGAATCACGGGAAGGACCCTTTGGACGCATGGGCAAAAGGTGGTTTCGCTGCGTTTAGGAGACCATGTATATCCCTTACAAGTGCAAGTGGTGGAGAAACTGGACGGAATCGACGGAATTGTGGGACTTGACTTTTTGGACCAACATCGAGGTGTGTTGGATATGGGAAATCGAATATTGCGGTTGTGGGGGCGGGAAATCCGGTTGGTGGGTCGTCGAGGGAAAGTGTACTGTGCTCCCAATGTTCCTTTACCGTCGGTGAAATTATTGGAGGATGAAAAACGAGGCGAGGCAGTCGTTGGTGAGGGTAGGGATTTCTCCGTGTGCCTTGAGAAGGAAGTGAGAATACCACCAATGTCTGGACGAATTTTGAGAGTAGCGGTTGATACAGGTGGGAGTAGAGGGGCGTATTTAGTCGAACCCGCGTTAGAGTCCGTGGAAGGTTGCTACGTCGCGAGGGGGCTGTGCACCATTGATAATAACCAGTGTGTTACGATGCAAGTCACCAATTTCGGGAGTGAAGAAGTGGTGTTGTGGAAGGGAATCAAGGTGGGGGTGGGCACCAAGGCCGAACTATGTGAGGGCGGGGCTAACGGGACCAATGATAGAGTGATAAGAACAATAATACCAACTAATGGGAGAGGGTTGTTCCAGGCTAAGTTGGGACACCTAAATGCTAGTGAGAGGGAAGTGCTCATGCCCTTATTGGAGGAATTTGAGGACCTGTTCGTGGAGAAGGATCAACTACCAGTCACCTCTTTCACGTCTCACCGGATAAACACGGGCAACGCCCACCCGGTCTATCGAAGACCCTACAGAGTGCCACACCACTTGAAACTGGTTGTAGAGAAGTTCGTCGATGAACAACTAAAGGCAGGGATTATCGTACCCAGCGAGAGCCCCTGGGCGTCTCCAATTGTGATTGTGCCTAAGAAATCGGCTGATGGAAAACCCGCCTACAGATTTTGTGTGGATTTTCGAGCTTTGAACACGGTGACTGTCCCCGATGTGTACCCTATTCCAAACATCGTGGAGTCCCTGGACTATCTAGGTAATTGTCGATTCTTTTCGACGCTGGACATGACAAGTGGCTATCACCAAATACCCATGCATAAGGAAGACCAAGAGAAAACGGCATTTAACGTTGACAGCGGGCATTATCATTACACTCGAATGCCGTTCGGGTTACGGAACGCCCCCGCCACTTTCCAACGCCTAATGGATAGCATTTTGCGAAAGTTGAAGCCGGTTCAATGCCTGGTCTATTTGGATGATGTTATCGTCTTTAGAGCGACGATCGAAGAGCATGGTGTGCGGAACGTACTCACGAGGTTGCGAAATGCTGGACTCACTCTGAAATTTGACAAATGCAACTTTGCAGAAGGAAGGGTGAATTACTTGGGACATGTCATCTCGAAAGACGGGGTCCAACCGGACCCCGGGAAAATATCTGCGGTTCAGGAATTTCCCACTCCCACTGGTGTGAAGGAGTTACAGTCCTTCCTGGGTCTTGCTAATTATTATCGTCGCTTCGTGGTGGGTTATGCTGAGATGGCGAGGCCGCTGACGAGGTTGCTGAGAAAGGGTGCAGTTTTCAACTGGGCGGAGGAATGTGTGGAGGCCTTTGAGAGTTTAAAAAACGCCCTGACGAAGAGTACGGTACTATCCTATCCGGATTTCGAGAAGCCCTTCATTATTTCCACCGACGCCTCCAATTTCACGATAGGGGCGGTGCTCTCCCAGGTGAGGGAGGGGGAGGAGCATTCGATAGCATATGCATCACGGCAGCTCAATCCCGCAGAAGTAAATTATTCTGTTAGTGAAAAGGAACTACTTGGTGTTGTATGGGCAGTGGGGCAATTCAGGTGCTATGTATATGGAAGAAAATTTACAATTGTTAGTGACCATGCGGCTCTGAAATGGCTGTTTGGTTTAAAGGATCCCAATAGCCGCCTAATGCGGTGGACTCTCAGGCTTTCCGAATACCATTACGAGGTGGTGCATAAACCGGGGGCGCTCCACAAGAACGCTGATGGTCTTAGCAGAAAAGTGCGAATAATTAAGAGAGCACCGGGCGTGGATATAAAACGTAGTCAAGAGAAAGATGCTGAGTGCGCGGAGTGGAGTGGTAAGGCGGGATTTGAGATAGTTGACGGTGTCCTTTTTAAACTCAACTCCCGAGGAAAAGGGTTAGTGGTCCCGAAGTGTGCAAGGGAAGATATCTTGAAACAATGTCATGACCACGCCCTCTCAGGACACCTAGGAGTCAGATCCACGAAAGCCCGTGTGGCAACTCAGTATTGGTGGCCGAATATGGGAAGGGATTGTGAGGCGTATGTAAGAAACTGCGTGTCGTGCAACAGGAGAAGTCCGTATGGGAAAAGTAAGGCCCCATTGCAGGCGCTACCGGCCACCGATAGGCCCTTTGATTTTATTGCGTTAGACGTAGTCGGTCCATTGCCCCGGACCGAGAAAGGCAATAAGTTCATTCTGTCTATTTTGGACCATTTCTCCAAGTATTTAGTAATGGCTCCACTACCCAACCAAACGGCAGAAACAGTCTCCGCTGCCCTGGTTAAGGAGTGGGTTCTGAAGTTTGGTGTTCCCGACAAAGTATTGACAGACCAAGGGAGCAATTTCATGTCGGACTTATTTAGAAGCGTCTGTAAATTGCTTGGAGTGACGAAGTTGCGCACCTCCCCTTATCGACCGGAGTGCAATGGGCGTGTGGAAAGGGTGCACCGAACGATAGCACAGATTTTATCACATTATGTAAATGCGAAAAAGGACGACTGGGATGAGTGGCTAAGCTATGCTTTAGCAGCATATAACACCAGTGTTCACACTTCCACTGCATTCAGCCCTCACGAAACCATTTTCGGTTACGGAATGAGCTCGCCGTTTGACTGTGTTGAGAGACCCGCGAGAGAGAGGGGCCAACCCCACGTGGCGCAGTTGCGAAGCAGATTACGGGCGATGTGGCGGAAGTGCGAAATGAATAATGAGCGGGCGCGGAGACGACAATTTAAGGGGGCAGGGTGCAAGGGAGCCGAGCGAAAGTATTTGGTGGGGGATTTGGTATATTTAAGTGACCCATGCGTGAAGTCTGGGGTAGGTAAGAAATTCCACCGGCCATGGAAGGGACCATACCAAGTTTTGAAAGTTCTCCCACCCGTAAACCGAATGCTGCAACTTCCCCATCGTACGTTAACTGTACATAAAAATAGGGTAAAGCCCCATCCCAGCCATGTTGGACTCCCCTCTCCCACAGTTGCAGGACCCGCCAGTGAGAGAAGGAGGGGGAGACCCAGGAAGCAGACCACGTCGGCCACTGCAGAGGGAGCAGAAGGAGATTCCCATTTCTGGGGAAGTCCTCAGCATCCCGGAGGGAACGGGAGAGCGGGGAGGGAGGCTGCAACACCGTTATCGGAGGAGACAGACAGCTCGGCGCCGGCATTTTCCACGTCAAGCGGCCGGCTTTCACTCCAAGAGGCGGCCATCGAGGAGGAAGAGGCGGAGGGGAGTGAAGGGGAAGCGGCCGAGGGTGAGTGGGAGGACGCCGAGGAGAGCGAAGGGGAGGAGGCGGAGGGGAGTGAAGGGGAAGCGGCCGAGGGTGAGTGGGAGGACGCCGAGGAGAGCGGAGGGGAGGAGGGTGAGGAGGGGATAAAGGACGAAGGACCAGAGTGGAGACCGCGGGGCGGGCCCGCCTCGCTTCCGCCACCCCTCCCGCAGCCGTCCCCCTACCCCCTTCGGTCGAGAGGACGTCCACTTCGTCCCCTGTCGCCACCGAGTGATCCCCCTCCCGATCCCCCCCAACCGACGGAACCGCCCCCCCCGACCCCCCTCCCTACTTTCTCCGTCGTAGAGGGGCGCAGGAGCCATGAGGGAAAGAAGAGGAGTAAAACGCATTGGGATGCGGATTGTGTGGGTGTTGTGTGTTTTATGTATGACAGTGAGTTGTGACCTCTGTTATCGGCTCATAATTTGTGCCGGTAGGCAAATGGAGATATTTGGTTGAAATCAAAGGGTTTTTCGGATGTCAATGAGCATTTGTTTTTCTTGGCATTAACTTTGCTGTCAATCATGTAGGGAGTAGTACCAATGTTTTGTTGCATTGTTTAAGCTATAAAATTAATACTTGGATTTTGGTGAGTGTTAAATCATGCTGTTTCCTTTTCGATGCGGTTGTTTTTACGTATGACCGTGAGTTTGTTATGATAACTACATTGTGAGTGGTGGTGTTGTAGGTTGGGGAGTAAGATAGCAATGGAAACTATTGTGGGGTGAAACTAAGTGGGGTTGTGTAATGACGTCAGGAGTTGCGTCGAAAGAGGTGCGGACGACAAATCGAGCGAAGGCTATTTGTCAGCTGTGAGGGAAATGGCGCTGGAATACGCCAGGGTCAAGGAAGACTCGGGAATTTAATGGATGTAGCCAAGAGAAAAAGGGGAAAAGGGGATTGATCAACGTGAAGGGTACGTTGCTAAAGTCACTACGTTGTGGAAACTTGGTATACAATAGTGGCCGAATTAAAGGGTGTCCCGGGCGGAAGGAGAATTCCGAGAGAGTACGTGGCCGATATGAGGAGAATGTGGGGGGAATACTGAGGTGTCTTAGAGGAGTTAGAGGTCCTCCTCGTTATGGTGGGTGGTAAGGGATTTAAATGGTGATTATGCCGGAGGAGCCATTTTGGGAACTTGATGTGGGGATTTAGAAATATTAAGAGAAATTAGGGATAGGTTAAGACCCCCGTTGCGTATGATAGCGCCCTGCGATCACGAATCTCTTTATAAGTACTACGACGCTGCGAAGGCATCCGCTGTCATTGTTGATGATCAATTACGGCTCATAGTTGAAATACCTTTAGAAAGCGAGGATAGCGTATTTGAAAGTTATAACATTCGGGCAGTGCCGGTGTGGTTCCCAAAACTTCGTGTGTTTAGTATGTGGAAAGTGGGAAACAAAATGCTGATCAACACAGATAGGACGCTGTACGTAGTGCTTAAGGAAGGAGAGATGGACAACTGTAGAAAGGGGCCCCTGGATGCGTGTCCGGCGAAGTTTGCGTTGAGGACAGGACCGCAGGGCAGTTGTGAGTATCAGTTATTAATGGGAAGGGAGACGACAGGGTGTCACAGAGAGATAGTGAGTTTGACTTCCGCTAAATTTGAAAGGGTCTCCCTAGGCTGGCTTTTTGCGGTGCCGCTACCCACGCATGTTACTCTAGTATGTCGGGATGGAGTAGCTAGGGGAAGACCGAAGGTCACGCGCCTGGAGGGCAGTGGAATATTAACCAACGTCAGCAATTGTGATGTTATTGGGGATGAATTTAAGCTGATGTCAAGTTGGCATGGGCAAAGCGTGGTCAAGGGGAAATTAATCGAAATAGTGTTGCCTGAGGTGGAAATGGACCAAGGTGGAGGGGTGCCTTTGAATATAGAAAACGGGACAAGATTTGAGGAATTGAGGAGAGAATTGGAGCGCGAGTTGAAATGGTCCGGGGGGCCGGTAGATTCTACTAGGTGGGTAGATAGAATGAACGAATTAGGTAAATTCGACCCGCCGCGAGTTGAGCCGTTACACCTTGGACCGGTAGTTGGGGTAATTGTGGTTTGCGGTTTGGTCCTAATTTGGAAGCGCAAGTGGGTTGCGGATACATGCCGGAGTGCGGTAAACAGAAAACGTAGCCCGCGATTTATGGACGCGAGGAATGTAAGGGTCACTATAGAGGGAAGCGAAACCCAGGCATCAGGCTAGGTAAGAATGTCGAGGAAATAATTGGCACGCCTTTGCAATTTCATGAAAGATATATAACGTGTTTTAGGATGGGAATGAAGAATTTGTGCCATGGAGCATTGTGGTATAATATCTGTGTTTCCATGTTTATATGGCCAAGAGTTGTGGCGAGTAAGTGAGAAAATAAGTTGATGAATATTGATTCTATTGATTGATTGAATAAGAATTCAGAAAATAAGTTGATGAATATTGATTCTAATCTAACCTGGAGCCACGTCTCCTTCGGTGGCGTCCGAGGAAGTCCCCCCTCCGACGTGAGCTGAGGAGATTTCCCGTGTATAGCGGGTTTAAGGAGTAGCACTCCTGGGCGACTGGCCCGAATTGTGCTAGTGTTTAAATTTCTTGTGTATTGGGGTAGTTCCAAATTGCGTTTTCGTTGTGGTGATTTTTTTTGTGGACTGTGGACGTTTCGGAGTTTTAGTGACTATGTGTTGATATTTGCTACTATTTGTTATATTTTGGGTTCTGGTATTAGACGAGTATGTTGTCATATGTTTTAAATTCATTCATGGGTGCAAATTGAATTTTAGTGACTTGTTTTGTGCTGAAGTTAAAATTGTCCTGTGTCCAATTTTAATTTTGCAGGGGGGAGTGGATGTAAGAGGCGGTTAGACGCCGTTAAGCGGTATCCTTTCCCACGTCCTGCCTTCCTTCTAGTTTACCCTTGCGTTGCAGTTTCCCCTCCCACATGCCACCCGTTTCCGGCCGCCTCTTGCTCTCCTGCCTGCCCATGTAAGGTAAAGTAGACTTTGCACCCTTGCTATGACGATTGTCAGCCAATGGGCTGTGGGTGCGTGGTCACGGGGGTATGCGGTGTGGGGGAGATGGGACGCGCACTCTTGGCAGTTGGCGTCATGATGTACAAGGAGTAAGTTGAATAAACGTGTTTAACCAGACGACGGAGTTTTCCTGCATGTTCCCTTCCATCCTCCGGGGAACCAACAGCCCGATGTCCTAGATATCTTACACTACCAATTCCAGCCTGTGAAGCAGCAAAAGTCTGAAATTTTAACCAAAAATAATCATGGAAAGGTTTTCAAATGCCATCTACGAAAACACCTTTGGACTGCTATTGCACCAGTACTTTTTAAGAGAGTCTTCAGTACTCCTGGCAATATGATTAATAATAAAAAACATTAGATTCTGACAGGCTAAGAATTCTCCATTTCAATAGCAAAAATTTACAAGTTGCTTGTGTTCACTTAGCTTTCTTTAGCGTTCTTAATTTAAGAATAATAAATGCCATTGTGAAACAAAAGTGCTGCTCATTTCCATTTCTCCTTTAATGGTAAACCATTAGATTTGTGTCTGAGGGAAAACCTAGAGCTTCTTATGGGTTCATTAATGTACAGGAGAATTAAAAATGGATTAGGACACCAAGTGGTCCCCGCTCGACCATCACGGATTTCAATGAAATTTTATATGGACATTTAAATATATCTCCCATGAACATTTGTAAATTTTTACCTTCGCCAATGGTATAATTGCTGAGATAGAGTAATTTGTTCGACCCCGTGCCGCAGCGTTCTTCAGTATGACTATGAGATTTCAGTAACTTTACGGCATCGTATCTCAGGGGATATTTTGATGAGAGAAACAAGAATTGGCTATCTTGTAAAACTTTTTGTGCTCTATTAACCGCTTCCCTGATGGATTATGCAATAATTTCTGAATGTTGCCCCTTAACTTAAGAGAATTAGGCCACCTGCATATCAGTATAACTTTCCTTCCCGTAAACCTTAGTTAGACATCTAATGAGGAATACATTTAGTTTATATTACAAATGTATATACTTTGCCGACAACGTTAATGTTAACAATATTAGCCATGCAATTGTACTCTTGCTAATCGGTGAAATAAAATATTATTATTATTAAAAATATTGCTATTAGTTAATTATTAATTTTAGTCTATAGTACATCAACAAACAACGTACAAACATTCATTGGAGTTAGGCAACCCGTATGACGATGACTTTCGCCCTGAAAATGTTATAACAGAATTCATTCGTCGGCCTCAGCGGCGGCGGGGTAACGTCCACGCCTGCTAACCCAAAGGTCGCCGGTTCGAATCCCGCCTGGGGAGGATTTTTCACTTCCCAGGACATGGTTGTTTGTGCTTGTCCGTTGTTGATTGTTAAAATACCCCGATGTAAAGGCCAATATGTGCTGTTTTCGGTGGTAATATATAATAAATAAATAAATTCTATGACAAAAACAAGAAACTTTATTTCTTTTACTTGATTCTCTTTGAAGAGTGCTGGAATCCCTTTCCTCAGTGTTCCATACGAGTCAGTGGAGTGTGAAGCGAGCAAGTCGGCTATATCAGGAGACATATAAAAGCTATCCGTCGTCAGGCAATATCATAGGCCAAATAATGGCTTCATCAGAGTCATCATCACTTTTGAGGACATGGGTAACTGGGCAAAGTCTTTATCCAACACAGTCCCCTTTCCCGTGTAAATTGTCGCTGACCACACGTATCCAGTTCTCGATTCACAAAGAACAAATATTTGCCAAATGAAGCTCTTTTCATAGGCATGAACTGCCACCACCCCAATCTTCCCTTGTACAAGAGTAGGCTCTTTTCGATGGTAACGTCCATCTCCGGTGTATGGAGTGCCTTGAACTTTTCCTCCAGCCTCTGGCAAATCAGCCATATTTTATTTAGTTTGGCGTTGGGGTGTGTTTGGGGATCAAAATCGTTATTATAGGCAAAATGTAAATATTGCCTTATTTTTACGAATCATCGGTAAGACATTGTGTGTCCAAAAAAGGGAGAGGAGAGTATAGGTCTCGTTGACCAATAAAACTCAGTATCTGGCTTCCGCACTCTGCTCTGGAGCATTACAAGGGCAAAAAACATGAATTTCTGAGCTTGTCACAGCTCGCCACTGAATTATGCTAGCACTGCTCGGCCCCGCTTTTTCACGCAAAGTGTTACTGGCGCAGTGATTAGTTTCCCAAGTTATAAAGTCAACAATTTCATTGTTGAAAAAAGTATTTTAGGGAACCTCATTCGAAAACCAGGCCGAAGTTCATCGAAGAATTACCTTAAAAAAGAAACCTAGGTGGTGCCAGAGGAGGATTCGTTGAAAGCATTTCCTCCCACTCTGCTTCCCGCGAATGTTCCGCTGCGCCTTCTGATTCGGAGCTTGTTTCTCCGGAGAGAGTCGACTAGGAGCCAGTAACTTCAATGTCCATAACCTCGGAATCACTGCTGGTCAAAACTGATTCCTCTCCGGAATCCATTTCTGATTGCCAAATGTTACCGAGCGAAAACAAAGAATTTGCTGTAGAATTCACTCCTACTACACCGCTCGTATTAGAACAAAAATGTTCGAACTAAAAATGGAATGTTTGCATCGGTGGAATTTCAGCGAAAAAGTGCATGCACTCTGAAAATCAAGGATACGTATGCTCTGAAACTCAACGAAAGACTGTCACCATCGTCCTTCCGACAAAGTACTCGTGGAAACAATCACGATATGCAAATGACCTCGCCCCTAAGTGTGAAAAGCCCATTCCATGCTCATCATAAAATTTTTCTTTTCTGTTCCTATCATTTCTTGGAAAATAAACACAAGTGTGTGTACCGCAACAGCATGGATTTTCCACCTAACGTTAAATTGATATCGGGAAAAGCCCATTAGTAAAGGGTTGGCTGGTGGGAAAGTAGCCCGGGGAGCAAAGGGTGGCAGATTAGCACATCATGAAACCAGGCGCCAGGGTGCTTAACAGGCCATCGCCTCTCAAGCGGGTGTTTTCTGACCTTAGGAAAGCGTCAAATATGACAATAGAAGGCATTACACATATTTGGGATTCATCTCTATCTCTCCTTTTTACTCGTACTCATGTGGGGTAGGGTAGCACATACACAGGGCACATGTGTTGGTTTCTATTGAGAACGTACAACCTTTAGACATCTTCATCGTATAGCTGTTTTCGTAAATATGTTTCGCCACTTCCACTAGTATTCGAAGAAGAAATATGAAATTTTCCCTTATATTTCTTTATGGCCCTTTCATATTTCTTCTTCGAATACTAGTGGAAGTGGCGATATATATATATATATATATATATATATATATATAGTAACAAATATATGTAGAACCAAATATATAGTGTAACCGATGCAGTTTGGCCGGTTGCATAGGAGGAGATGAATGGAGTCGCTTGAGGGATGGAGAGCTTCATTGTATGTTTGGTTTTAGGTATGCTGGTTTACATGGAATGTGTGCGTGAATGGACTATGTGTGATTCATTCCCCCCACCCCACAATTCCCCATTTTCTGACCTCGTGCTTCTTCCTGTGTGCCCTTGAGTGTTCGAGAAGAAAGAAGAGTCCCCTCCCCTTTCCCTCCTGCCAAGAACAAGGACGCAATTCGGCGGAACCCAAGTTTCCCCACCTCCATGTTCAGAGGAAAACCCCCGGCGATGATGTGGCGGAAAAGCACGACCATTCCCCATACTCTCCCCACTTCCCCCTCCCCGAGAAAACCACCCCTCTGCAGGGTATATAATGGCGGTGAGCGACCTAGGTTGGTCACCCCGTTGGAGGAACTGTTGGGCTTGTCACCCCGTTGGAGGAACTGTTGGGCTGGTTATCCCGTTAGGCTGTTATGCTGTGAGCCTGTATGCTGAACAAACGCAGTCCGAGAGTGTGGCCTGGAGAGACACAATTTGGAGTGGCGTATGAGGTTGGACGAGAAAAGAAGCGGGCGAGCGGAAATAGGCGAATGACCGGTAGTTTTCCATCGCCGAGGAAAGGTCACCCCACGCACTCCACCAGAAGCTCTCTTAGCCACGGACATGGCGGAAGGCGCAATAACCCACGAGGAGGAGGCGCCAAAGGAATTAAGCACAGCAGGGACAGAGAGCCAGAATCCCCCCCCCCAATAAGTAGAATTACCATGCCACTAACCCCGAATTTTGCCCCCTCAAGTAATGAAGATTTCAACTGAGAGTCTCCCATAAGTGTTTTTCACGGACCCCAAGTTACCGTATAAACTCGTGTAATAGGCGCACCTTTTTTCCCAGAAATCGCAGCCGAAAATGAGGGTGCGCCTTTTACACGAATTTTTTATCTGCCTGCCTTCGAGCCTCGGTCACGATTTGAGCGGCAGGCTGCGGGCGGCAGAATAGGCACGTGGAATGTTAGGACTATGCTGAGAGCGGGGAAGCTAGAGAATATAAAGCAAGAAATGGAGAGGGTGGGTGTAGACATCATGGGTCTGGGTGAAGTAAGATGGAAGGATGACGGGGATTACTGGAGCGGCGACTATAGAGTAATTTATCGTGGAGGGAATAAAAGCAGCGCGGGGTTTCATTCGTAATGAATAGGAAACTCGGTAGAAAAGTAGTGTATGCAGAACAGGTGAGTGATAGGATAGTAGTAGTGGAACTAAAAGCAGAACCAACAAATTTAGTTATAATCCAGGTTTATATGCCTACCTCTAATCATAAAGAGGAGGAGGTAGATGGGGTGTACGATCAGCTAGAGGAAATAATTGGTAGGATACCAGGAAGTAAGCACCTGGTAATAATGGGGGATTGGAACGCGGTGGTGGGTGAAGGAAGAGATGGGCGGGAGGTGGGCGATTACTGGCTAGGAAGGAGAAACGACCGGGGTGAGAAAGCTGTGGAGTTTTGCCGCAGAAATAACCTAGTAATTACAAATACATGGTTCAGACATCATCCTCGACGTAGGTACACTTGGAAGAAGCTGGGAGACACAGATAGGTTCCAGATAGATTATATAATGGTACGTCACAGATACAGGAATAGTGTTAAAAACTCGCATACTTATCCAGGAGCTGATGCAGACACAGACCACAACTTATTATTATTGAAATGTCGGGTAAAACTGAAAAAGATAAGAATGGGAAGGAGGGTACAAAAGTGGAATACGGAGGCATTAACTGGGGCAATGAAGAAGAAGTATCCAGAGAAGGTGGATAAGATAATGGGTGAGGATCATGGAGTTAGATCAGTGGAAGATGAATGGGGAAGTTTGAAAAATGGAATTGTAGAAGCGGCGAAAGCAACGGTAGGCGTAGTGAGTGCAACTAAAATTAGAAAACCGTGGATCACGAAGGAGATGATAAGGGAGATGGAGGAGAGAAGGAAATGGAAGAGCGTAAACTCAGAGCTAGGTCAGAGAAAATACCGAGAATTTAATAACAGGCTTAGAAGAGAAACAAAGAGAGCAAGAGAGGCGTGGTGGAGAGAACATATCGACGCGTTAGAGAAATACCAAAAAGAGGGAAGAGCAGATGCATTATATAGAAAAGTAAAGGAACTGACGGGTGGTAACAAGGGAAGGGGAATTACAACGATAGCATACAAGACGGGAAAGATGATCGTAGAACCGAGAGGGATCCAGGAGAGGTGGAAGGAGTGTGTTGAAGAGCTGTATGGTAAAGAAATAAGGCCCAATAGGTTAGATATAGAAAGGGAAGACGATATCGACAGAGATGGCATCGGACCAAGTATCCTAGATAGCGAAATCGAAAGAGCTCTACGAGACATGAAAAGGAATAAGGCGGTGGGAATAGATGACATACCTGCAGAGTTTTTAAAGAGCATGGGGAAGAACGGAAGAGGAAAACTTTTTGCGCTTATTCGTAGGATTTATGAGGATGGAGTGTGGCCGGAAGACTTCGCGAAAACTGGACTAATTCCTATGCCAAAGAAGAGTAAGGCAAAAACGTGCGAAGACTATAGGACAATAAGCTTAATATCCCACGCGGCCAAAGTAGTTCTGAGGATTCTAAACAGAAGGCTAGAGAAGAAGGCAAATTAATACCTGGGTGACGACCAGTTCGGGTTTAGGAGAGGGACGGGAACGCGAGACGCTATAGCGGTGATGAGGACGCTAGTAGAAAGAAACCTAGAGTATATGCGGGATGTTTTTGCATGCTTCATAGATTTCGAGAAGGCGTTTGATCGGGTGGAATGGACTAAATTAATGGGAGTGTTGAAGTAATTAGGGGTCGATTGGAGGGACAGTCGTCTGATTCGAAATTTGTATATGAATCAGACTGCGCAGGTAAGGGTAGCCAATGGAGAATCGGGATGGGCCACGATAGGACGGGGAGTGCGGCAAGGGTGCCCACTATCGCCGTTGCTTTTTAACGTGTATTCAGAAGAAATGGTAAGGGAGGCATGGGGGGAGGAGGAGGTAGGAATAAAGGTAGGAGGGGAGCTGATAAAATCAGTGAGATTTGCAGATGATCAAGCATTGGTTACTCAGTCGGCCAAGGAGTTACAGTAAATGGTGAATGCATTAGAGGTGCAGTGCGAAAAGTATGGGATGAAGATCAATCACAAGAAAACGAAAGTAATGAGATTTTCTAGAAGTAAGAAGGCGGGGCTGAATATAAGGGAGGGAGGGCAGAAGATAGAGCAGGTCGAGCAGTTTACGTATCTGGGTAGTATTTTGGAGGCGAATGGGTTTAGTGGTAAGGACATCAGATGCAGAATTGCACTTGCTAAAGAAGCATTTTCGAAGAGAAGGAATTGATGAGGGGGGGTCTGAGAAGAGACGTAAAGAAGAGGCTGGTGAAAACTTTAATATGGAGCGTGGCGCTATATGGGTCGGAAACTTGGTCATTGCGAAGGGAGGATGTGCGTAGACTTGAGGCGTTTGAGATGTGGGTTTAGAGAAGGATGGAGAAAGTTAGCTGGATGGTGAGAAAGACGAACGAGGAGGTACTGGATATGGTCGGAGAGGAGAGGAAGCTTGTGGCAGAAGTTCAGAGAAGGCAGAAGAGATGGATGGAGGAGGTTTTGAGAGGAGAGGGCATGTTGAAGAGATTGATAGAGGGGAGAACACTGGGGAAGCATGGAAGAGGAAGGAGGAGGATAGGAATTCTGGACGAAATAAGAGGAGGTAGAAGATATGAAGAATTGAAGAGGGATCTAATAGCGTGCCATCCTTAGGAGGGAAAGCGAGACAATTTCTATTAGATTGGGATACAGAATGGGGACTGTCCAAGAACCTACCAATCAGCTGGTAGAATACTTGAATGAATGAATGATGTCGTATCTACGCCTCATCGTTCGTTTTTGACGTGGCTGACACTTGGGTATTTTGCATTTAACGTGTTTGCATTCCCGCTCGTCATCGTTTACTGCAAAATATAATTAGTAAAAGTTAACCACATTTTAAAAGGAGACTTACAGTGACTACGACTTGTGTATTAGGAAAACGGTGGGGGAAAATGGATTTAAAAATCAGAGCTCAAGTTCAGAAGAAACCTCCCCGTGATTTAGAGCCGCTGCATTGCATCCTTTTTTTCATTCCGATTCCCCCCTCCCCTTTACCCCAATGTGTGATTGTGTGTGTGTTTAACATTATAAGGACAGGGTATTTTTCTTTTTTGATATTATTGTCGTGTATCATTTTTGGGTGTCTTCGACAAGATTGTCGACAGGTTTATTTTGTTTTTGTGTTAGCACCTCGCAGAGGGATCGGTCTGTGAACCGAGTAGGAGGCAAGCTATTTTTTATTTATCTCTCGTGTTTGTTTCATTATTAATTTTTTTGCTCACCATTTCATGTGTTTTGTTCTCTTTTTTGGACCCCATTAAATATATGTCTCCAAAGGATTTGTGTCAAGCTCTCGTTCTTTCAAGCATTCCAGTCATCGCAAGGTTTTCCAAACTTTCCCCTCACATCCCCCCTCTCTTATTCCCTTTCCATTCATGATCCAGGTGCCCGGGATCACCCACACGTCCCCCACCTTTTCCCGTATTTGCCCATTGCACCTCAAAACCCTCCCATATTCCCCCCTCCCCCCGTGTGTGACGTCACAATATAGTAACAAATATATATAGTAACAAATATACATAGTAACAAATATATATAGTAACAAATATATATAGTAACAAATAAGGCAAGGAAAGATTCATGTTCTGTTACTAGAGAAATATTTTATTCCAATTACTGTGGAACTCATCGCAGCAGTGAAAATTAGCATAAAACTGAAATGGCAATTTTTATAATGACCACTAAACTGTTGAAGAAAAATGTAATTGAATGCTCATGAAGAGTGAATGAGTAAATATAAATGAAAATAACTAATTTAAAAATTATTTACTTATAAAGAAAGTTTTTCTTCATGCAAAAACGGAAGTTTTACATCATAAATTTGCAAATATTATCGATAAATGACAAAAATTGAAGTTGTAAATTTCGTAAAAAGATCGCAAAAGAAACTCCATGCATGGAGTTAATAAATGGATGGTTACCAATGACAATAAAGGTGAATGCAATTCCATAAGAGGATAACTTTTCAGTGAGAAAAAAAATTATGACCCTCGAATTGCTAGAATTATTACAAAAAAATGACCATTGTTTTAACATCAGAAATCAACATTTGAACAGAGCACCGCTCGGCTAGTGAGAGCTACGGGCCCTAACCTGTTCCTCTGACGGCAGAAAAATGAACTACTAGCAGCTGGCGAGAATATTCTGGCATGAGAAGAAAGGGACGAAATTTATGGACTTGCCCGAGTATACTCGGGCGCATCAGAATTTACGTGTTTTTGGTGCCCGAGTACACTCGGGCACGTCAGAGAAGCGATTAGACAAAATAATTAAAATCTGTAAGAGCGACCTCCTTGCAGAAAATTCAGGGCAAAACTGGTCCAAAATTGGGGATCGAAAAAAAATTAAAATTTTGGCTTTTTATATTTTAGGAAGTAAAGGTATGCTCAACGTGAAACTTTGCGCGGGATAAAATATCAATACATGGTTCATGAAATTAAATTTCATCTTCCTAGTGCTTTCCATTAGTTTAAAAATTGAGTCAAAATTTGAAAATTTTTGTAAAAAGGTCAAAAATAGGGTATTTTCACCCCGCTTTTACAAAAAAAGACCCTTTGGAATTTCTTGTGCATCATTTTCATTAGAAAGAGAATGACTTCAACCCTCTAAAAAAGTATACCTGGTTTTTCATCACGGGCATATAAGGCTCTAAAAATAGGGATAACTTTGAGGATGACATTTGTAATAACGACAAAAATAGTCGCCCGCTCTTACTAGTCCAGAACTTCTGGAAACTCTTTTGAATCATTTTCATTTGAAAGAGCATGTTTCAAACCTCTTGAAAAAGTAGACTTGGATTTCCATCGTGAGCACATACAGCCCTAAAACTATGAACAACGTTGAGAACATTGCTATGGTGGCGCCACATGGATTCTGTTGCGTATCGCCCTATTTGTTTTATGTAGACATTTTTAGTGTATTACATATGTCCATGGTGACATTGTCACTACCAGTTCAGGTATTTGAACCAGTAACCCCATCACCGTAGGGGTCACGCCCGATAGCCGTGCAATACCAGCCATGGGTGGGTTTCTTGGTTGAGGATCCCAAGCCTGCAATTTGGTTTCTTCGACAAGGTTCCAAATCCTTGAGTGGGTATCTGTCTAGTTCCCAAGCCAAAGGTTGGGCAACTTATCCTAGCTTCTCAAGCCTAAAGTGGGTATCTTATATGGCTCCCCAGCCGAAGCTCGTATGGTTCTCATGCACAGCCAAATTCCACAGATCACTTATTTATTACCTATTGAATTTTCGAGCTGCGTTCTTTAGCGTCGCTTTTGGAAATCAATGCTGCTGACCTCTGTTTTTGTTTGTTTTACTCATCAAAATATCCCCTGATATACTATGCCTCAAAGTTACCGAAATCTCATAATTATACTGAAGAAGGCTGCAGCATGGGGTTAAACAAATTACTATATCTCAGCAAGTATACCATTGGCGAACGTAAAACTTTACAAATGTTCATTGGAGATATATGTGAATGTCCATATGAAATTTCATTGAAATCCGTGATGGTCGAGCGGGGCACTATATATACATATATAATGTGTGTATTGGTAATGAAAAGGATCATTCAAAATTTGGTGAAAGCAGGATTGAGATTTGAGATTCGATAAAAAAAAGAGATTGAGGATTCGGATTTGATGTATCTTGGATTGGACCCATCACTATCCTTAGCCTTTCAGTTACTAACCATATTAACGTTTTTACATTTCTAAAACAACTCAGATGAGCATGTTTCCACCAATCTGCATTCTTATTTGTAACAATTATAACTTTCCTGCTTAGCAAGAGAAGAAATGGTGAATAATTCTGAAAAAGTCAGTCAGCATCTCTCTGCCAGCCATTATTTCTGTGATATGCTAAAGGTAGAAGACTCACAGTACAGATAATTTGCACATTCTGTGGCATTGGGGAAGAATTTCAGAGGGATTCTACTGGACCTTATTGGCTTTAGAGAAGACTACCAGCAGTTTCATCATCGCTTCAATGGGGAGAATTCTAATTGCAGCAGCAGATGAATAATGATGCAAGGATAACAATTAGAATTAAATATTACACACAAGACTCAGAGACTGAAGAGACTCTAAACAGATGCTAATGGTGAGTCTCGCCGAGACATCTAATCGTCTGTTACGTCGCATTTCATCATTTCCATGCATTCTAAGCATTAAACAGTAAAAATCTACACCAAAACACTTGTACTCACATGGTTTGCCAGAGATAATCTATACAGCATATCACACCACAAACTATATGCTTCAGCTCTCTTTCTTCGTAAATGTAGGCTATGCCTATGCTGACGAAGTTTTTCATTTGGTAATAATGTTTGCACTTCATTGGCTTGGCCTGACTCATTAGAAGTTGACTCTGGAGTTGCTGGAGGTGGCACAGGAAGAGGAATGGATGAAAAAGTGAACGAAGAAGGAGGAGCTGGAATGGCCAGTTGAGATGAACCTCCAGTGTTAAAAACTTCCACCACAACATCGAGAACCTGCAGAAAATGACATGAATCATAAAACTCAGTGAAACATAAATCTTCAAAGAAATGATATTGAATTACATTGCATTAGAATAACTGCTGTCCATAATGAAATCACTTGTCTATTTCCACACTGTTTTATTTCAACCGACCATGGTTTCGGCACGTAGTGGCATTTTCAAGGTTTTTCAGGTTCAATTTTGCCTTGAAAATGGCACTACGTGCCGAAACCATGGTCGGTTGAAATAAAAGTGTGGAAACAGACAAGTGATTTCATTATGTTTAATATCAAAGATTTCCACCGAATTACGCCGGAAACTGTATCTTTTAACTGCTGTCCACATCACCTTTTTTTCTAACCTCACAGGAAAATTAATAAATAATTTCCAAATAGTAGATGCATAAATATTTTCACAATATAAACATATATGTACATAAATACTGATGAATATGTCACCAAACAAAAAAATTAAAAGGCAAACACAAGGTTAAATACAAATATCAATTCACCAATCATGCACTAAGTAGGTGGGAAAGGGAACAAATTCATCATGTACTTTCAATCAATGTACTTTAAAACAACCAATCATATACCCATCTTGGTGATAATTTCATGACTGTGAAGGCCTAACGGCTGAGAAATATTTTTATCAAGCTACAATTATGATCTTTCCATGAAATACAAAGTTTTTATTCTCTTAAAAGTAGGCAATAACACAATGGCTAAACATGATAATATATATTCTATAATATTCTGTTATATAAGTCACTGTCAACTTCATAAAAGGTGGAATTAATACTTAGAATTACAGATAATTCAAAACTAAAAATTCCAGATAGTATTCATTCTTCATAAAGGAAATGCCACATCATATTGATAGATTACACAAGATTTTTAATAATAAAATATTGCCTTAAGGCATGAGTAGTGCTTCCTTAGGTGAAGTCAAAACTTGGCTAGTTGCGCTTCTTTCCTATATGCACAGAGCACTCCAACACTCATTATGCTAAGAGGAGTAAATACTATCACTCTTCATGACACTGCTAGTCTGCATTTGGATTTAAGCTGTGAAATTTGTCCACTGGAAATGGACCAGGAATTAAACTCCATACTTTTAACTGAACCACAGAAATTTGCAGTACTCAATGTCCCAAAGGAATTTGTAAGGGGTTAAAGGAAACAAGGGGTCAAGTCACTTTGATCCATCAAGGATATCACACACAGCAAAGGAGTAACAGACTCACAGAAGAAACAATCCCTCATAACACTAGTTCTATGGCAAAATGTACAGATCAATTTATATGAAGCCAGTTGTCAAGCAGACCAAAGTATAGACAGCTACATAAATTGTTAAATTTTCCAAGGGCAAAATACAGAATCATTAAATAGCCTCTATTTTCAGTTCAACCAACATATTACCAACATGGGAACGAAGGATGAAAAAGTTTGTCATTACTGATTAAGTACCTCTCCACATCAATTAATAAACCACTGAAGCAGAAGCAGAATGTCACAGGACATCATGACATTAGCTACCTCCTATGCAGGCACACTCAGTATAAGCTCAAATAGTAGATGCAGCATCTCCATGAGAAATATGCATTATATTTATTGTCCTACTGGATGACGTATGATCCGCACGTGTCCTCAAGGAATTAGCACCACAGATTGCACCGTTCTTAGACATAATATTCAAGAAGTCATCGTCTGAAGGAAAGATACCAATAGACTGGAAAATTGCAAACATTACACCGATATTCAAAAAGGGAAACAGACACGACCCAGGGAACTATCGACCAATTTCTTTAACGTCGATTATAGGCAAGATACTCGAACATATCGTCGTTAGCAATATCATGACGTTCCTGGACAGTCGTTACTTCCTCCATGGCTGTCAGCACGGCTTTCGGAAAGGTAGATCATGTGAAACACAGCTCGCGCTCTTTCTTCATGACGTTCTCAAATCTGGTGAATCGAAAAGACAAGTGGACGCATTATTCCTAGATTTTAAGAAAGCTTTCGACACGGTACTTCACAACAAACTTTTATACAAATTACAGTCATGCGGGCTGAACGAAACAGTAGTAAACTGGATACGCGACTTTCTGAGTGATCGTAAGCAAAAAGTAGTTCTTGATGGAATTAGCTCTGATGTAGTTAAAGTGACATCAGGTGTCCCACAAGGAAGCGTAATTGGCCCCCTTTTGTTCATTATATTCATAAATGACCTATGCTCTTGAATTAGCAGTAAAATACATTTATTTGCTGACGGCACTGTCATCTATCGCAAAATTAGTGATCACTCTGACTTTGAAATTCTATCATCGGATTTAAACAACGTTCATGTGTGGAGCCAAGAGTGGGAACTCAAACTTAATCTGAGCAAATGCACGGCGCTAAATTTCTTGCGGAGGTCATCCAACTATCCCCATGTATATGCTGTGGATGGTGTTAACATAAAGGCGACAGATGAAGTGAAGTATCTGGGAGTTACGATAACCTCGAACCTATCGTGGGGAGCACATATAAGAAATATTTGTGGCAGAGCTCTGAAGAATCTAGGATTCGTCAAGCGTATTGTGGGAAGATTTTCAGATGAAAAAGTAAAAGAGAGGTGCTATTTCGCACTCGTCCGGCCACACCTTGAATATGCAGTGAGCATATGGAATCCGGTGCAGAGACTTAATCCGGGAACTTAATAAAATACAAAGGAAAGATGCGCGATTTGTCAAAAACTGCTACGGGCGTACAGACAGCGTTACACAGATGTTAAACGAATTAGGCTGGGAGCCGCTAGAGACTCGGAGGCTGCGCGCTAGGCTTAGATTACTTGAACAATTGAGAATAGATATCTTTAAGAGCAACACGGAGAACATCATATTAGAACCCCACTATATTTCCAGGTCCGACAGAAATGACAAATTAAGAGAGATATTTTGCCAAACGGAGAGGTATGGGAATTTGTTTTTCCCCCGAACAATAAGGGACTTTAATAAATGCTAGGTGTAATTTCATTAGAGCGTTTCCTTTTTATATGTAAACGTCTGATGTCCTAACACCCCCCACCACACGCCTATTGAGGCGGCTTGCGAGGTAGTATGTAGATGATATAGAACCACATAGTCAACAAACAAGTGAGAAATATTATATTTATTGTCCTAATGGATGACGTATGATATAGAACCACATAGTCAACAAACAAGTAGAGTCAAAAAAATACAAATTCTTTTAAACATTTAAGAATATTCCTTGCAATATGCAATACATTTGTCAACAGAATACTGATGTTTCCGATAATTTTTTAGCTTGTGTTTAAATATGTCAAGAGAATCTGTTTTTGAATTTGGTAACAAATTGTCAAGTTTTACACCATTATGATACGGGCCATTACTGTATTATTCATATCATCTAAGGTGCACATGAATATGCATTATTTTTTTATTTTTGTATCATGTCCAGGAATGCTTTGATTCCTTTCTAGATTTGAAAGGTTTTTCCTACAAAAGAATACTATTTCCATGACATGCATTGCTCGTAGAAGTAATACTTTTCATTGATGAAAAATATTTCTACATGACTCTCAAGCAGACAAATTAAAATTGTTCTGATAGCTTTTTCTGCAATTTAATTACGGCTTAAATTCCCCCAGAGAATAATGCCATCGAATAGAATAGAATAATACATCAGTAAGGAGAGAAAGTTTGGATGTTACACACATTTCAGCACTGCTTAACTAGTACTTGCTCTAAGAAATGTAAGCTGAATGATTACTTCCCTTGGTTTCGGCAGCAGTGACTCAACTTGAGATTGCCACTTTAATGTTTGATTAACTTAGGTGCCAAGAAGGTTACATTATTTACTAAAGCATGCCTTTTTAGAAATCTCTCTGTGCCGTACATATTCGTCGGGCTGGCAATTAATGACTTCCAAGAAGTGAAATAAACCGATTGGAAGATTTATATTTTATAGGCCTATATTTGTAATAAAACAATTAAATTTGATTTTCGTTTCTTTTTTATACTAATGTGCCAAATTAGGATTAAATAGAAGTTCACCTATTTTATTTGATTTCAGAAGGCATTTTCTCATGCAACCCACATATTCATCTAATCAGCAACCCCCATGCCCCGTGCATGCCGGATAATAGGGAGTTTAATGTATAAAGATGATTCAAAGATAACAAAACATTACAATTATTTATCTCTTTGATAAAAAAATACTTTTCTCAGTGCTTTTCTAGGTATAGCAAGAGATTTATATGATTGAGAGTCAGTCTATGATAAAATTATGTAAACCGGAGAACTTTACCATCTACACGAAAACCTTGATTTAAAGCAACTTGATTTTACATTACTCCCAATTTTGCATAGCAACAATAAGGTCTGGCCGGGAAGCATAGGCTAATTCAATGGTAAACTCTTGATTTTACGAAATTTACTGACTTAACGCAATTTTGGTTTTTAAGTAGTCACACCTCAGTCATAGAACCAATTTTTCTCATTTTTACATAGTTTAGAAACACTTTTTACTGATTGTGAGCAAAGCTATTCTATACGACAGCCAAACCCAATGTGTTAGCATGCATATCTAACTATGTATTCCATTTTCCTGATACATATGCAGAAATTACGGCACTAAATGCTGTCTTCCGAAATAAAAGACATTATTTTGGCAGTTATAAGGAGTATATTATAATCTGTATCAGAATAATATGCCTTACATTTGGAGGATGTTTCATTAGATTCGTCTGGTTTTACCATAGCTGGTAATTTTTTTTTAATAAAAAGTAAAATAATTTACCTAGCTTCACCATTGGCATGTTACTACAAAGTCTTACATTGTGACAATATGAAGTTCAAAATATTACTCTTAAATATCGCAGAATCAAACAAAAAGATATACCGAATATGTCTGAATATGCCCCTCATTTCTGGCCAAATATCGGTAGTAAAATGTGGGAAGGGGAGCTATTACCGAGCATGAAAAGAGAAAACCACACAGCATTCCATAGCTCCATAGCTAATGGTCCAAAATAACAGAGAAAATGGGTAGCAATACACTAATATAACTCATATCAGTAAAAAACGAACTTATTTCGAATAATTAACAAAAAGTTGTTTTTTACTATTTAGTAATTCATCTTTCTTTATGTCAATGTTGTTATGGTGTTACAGCCATATGACAACTTGGTAAAGACCTCATGCAACCCTCAATGCATCGGTGTTGTAGATATTTTTCCACTCGCACTGAGATAACCATCGAAATTAGATGAGCAACTTTGCTCACCAAATAAATGATAATTCTAAGAATTAAAGAACTATTTTTATCATCTCATTAATTCTCCATTATCACTATGTTTCTAGAGCCCAACAATGCTGCAGAGAAGTCCATATAAGCCACCCCAATACAATTGCATCTTGAATATGTTTCCTCTCATTAGATATACAGATACAATGAAAAAAAAACAACCAACATTATTTAAAGAATATTAATATGAAGGAAATTCATAGTACGAGAGTAAATATGGGTCGACATTAAGTAACCATTTCCAAAAATAGAGATGAAAAGTTGGGAGGGGGAAGACTTATATTCAGAGATGGGGGGGCGTGATATTTCGGACAAATACGATATATATCGACCCTAGTACTGTAGGAAACAATAATACCTGAAATGAATAATAATAATTAGGAAAGGGCTGGGTTGTACAATTTGCCAATCTGGGGTAAAATTTGCCCTCGTTAGGGAGTGTTGGGGATGATTTCAGCCTGCATGTGGAGTCGCCTTTGACATAACACTTAAGGCGGGTTGATTTTCAAGTGATTATTTTGGGGAAAAATATGCATATCATATGCCATTAAAAAAAGTAGTTCAAATAAAATTAACTCATCAAAACAAATGCATATGACTCATGGCTTGATTTTAAATAAAAGAAGAGACCTGAAAAGCGTACTTACATCATACATTTTTATCAACCTTTGATTTTACATACTGCCTCTTTCTGGTCCCTCCAACAACATAAAATAGAGGTTTTATGATATTTTCTCACAGAAATATGCACCAGAGCATCTACATCTACAAAATACTCTGCAAGCCACCTCAGGGGTGTGTGGCAGGGGGAAAGAGCATATTAATTACCGTAAAACTGCCTAATTGCCACATCTTGTAGGCTGCCTTGATGTGCAACCCTCTTACTTCCTAAACATTAATGATTTCTTCAACGTGTATTCATACAACAAGGCTTAATTGCAGACCCACATTCAGCAAAGTTTCACATTACAAAAAATACTTAGTTTACTTTTCACACTGTATACAAGACCATTGCTTAAATTCAATAGCAAGTATCTCAATGATGTGGACCCAAAGATATTTTCCAGAAATAAGGATTGAGTGATCTTTCTTTTCCTTTCTTCTGACGAAGTGTGACCCAGATTACCTCATTTATATGAGAATTCCATCCTGTTAAGAAGGAATAATTATGGCATGAAAATGTAGGTACTGGCTGTGAGATAAAGATGAAATTTTTGACCATCAAGGGATAATTCATACATCTGAGATACAGAACATCTTCAAGGCTTCTAACCCTCAGTCAGTTAACCCCTCCAGCATCGCCACTGAAACAATATTCCAGTACATACATCCTTGAAGACAAAGGAGATTTCCTTTAAACAGCAGTGGACCAAATTATTATACTAAAAGTGCTTTTTAATGTCTACTGTTGTATTAATCTCAATGATTTTCTTCAAGTATCCAGATAATAAATTGCTGAATTAGTAGAAATCATTTTTGGACATGAGTAAATTTTTCTCAGCTTTATTATACTTTTTGCTGAATTAGCTGATAGAAAATACGCATGACAAAATGGACATACCTACACTATTATTACTGCATTTCCACTACTGACGCACTTGTCGAGAACCCTCAGAGCTCAAGTTTGGTTTGAATATTCAAAGAATTTATATTTTTAGCTTTGACAACTGTAATGGAATTTTCATTTGAGAATAATGAACAAGCACAGATGAACATGTCCCAAACTTTATTGAGGATACACATGCTACACATGCCACAAATATGTCATAATACACATATACATGGTCATATGTGATCTGATGAACAATAAGCCACACTGGTTAACATTCCCAAGGCCAGACTATTTTTTTAGCTATTGGTTCAAGAAGATTCCACTGTACTATTTCAAGGTGAATACAGTAAAACCTTCCAAGGAGCCAGCCATGTAATCTGGCAACTGTCTCAGACTATTATGCATCGATTAAGAATGAATCAGTGATGATTTCCATTATTAAATCATTCATTATGTTTTTCCCAATGAACTTGAGCCCAGTTCATACAAAGTTCTCCATCTCAAATAGCACATAGCAAATGAAAACATGAGTCCCAACTGACCATTCCGGTGCCAACCTTACACTGAGGATTCCAGTAATTATGTCATTTTGAAATCTATATGTATTTGTCCCATTGTAGACCCCCTACCACTCTCTGATGCTAGTGAAAGGCAAGGAAAATAGTGGTGACTCAGAAGAAGCCACCGGTTGAACCTGCTCCTTCACTGTAACCTAATCAATGTTGAAAATTTATGATGAAATAAAAACCAGAAGCTAGGCTTTAAGGCCATACAGTACTAACTATAATATACTCAGAAACTCAGGAATAATTTGAAGTACTAATTACTTCTCCCAGAAAATTGCCAAAATGCATGCATGAACACTGCATATGGTAGTACTTATGCAGTAGATGAACATTCAAGGAATGTGATTATTGTTTCCTTTCTTTGCTCATCCCACAATTTCATGCTGTGATGCCAAAGGGCAAGCTGAAAGATATATGGGTCCCTGACATTTATGGGGTGACTCCATACGAAGACAGGACTAGACAGCCCATGCAATTGTTCCTTCACTCTTGTTCACAGCCAAATAAGAATTTGAGCCCTCCCTTCCAGACAGACAATCTTTAGTAGGTCACAGTCATTAGAGGAGTTAACCATTTTGCCAAGCATAGGTAGAATGGAGGGCCTTCTTTCAAGCCAAGGGGTCACTGCTACTCTGAACATGCCTGGGGGTGCAGTGGCAGCCACGATGTTATCAGCTCTGGACTTAATATATTTTCAAAATTTCTCACATCTGAGATAATACTTTTCTAGGGTATATCTCTACAAATTATTTCATCTTGGTGACCATTGGAGATAATCTGCGGAGTACCACAAGGTTCTGAGTTACATCCCTTCCAATTCCTTCTTTATACATAAATGACTTATGCTCCCGCATGAATATTGGCACACTGGTGATCTATGCTGACTTCATCAACCATATTATCACAGCCTCCATAAAACATGAAGAAACTGAGAAATAGAACTGTTTGAGATATGGTCAACTGGGCAAACCTAAATAATCTACACATCAACCATGCCAAAAATCCTCATAAATAATTTAATTCCAATCCTTAAAATAGGACATCTGAGCATTACTAATTGTAATATGGTGCAAAGTAATTAAATAAATGCTATCACATGCTACATATTCATATTCCCAATGTGAAGCAGCACCAATTTAACACTTGCCAA
Organism: Pyrrhosoma nymphula; assembly: GCA_963573305.1. Taxonomy (NCBI): domain Eukaryota; kingdom Metazoa; phylum Arthropoda; class Insecta; order Odonata; family Coenagrionidae; genus Pyrrhosoma; species Pyrrhosoma nymphula. The sequence goes on along the minus strand of OY754332.1, from coordinate 74,173,845 downwards.
TAATAGTTCAAAGAGTTTTCCAATAAGTTAACCAGCACAGTGGCAGCATTTGTTCAAATGTGGTTGATTAGGACACATTAGAGAATAAGTACTTGTACAATGAACTTCAAATTTTGTCTACATCTTTAACCTTCATCTGAAACATTAAGAGCTAATACAATTTATTTACTTTTGATTATTCTGATAAAATACCACAACAAGAGTGTCAATATTTTTTCCTATTACTCGGGCCCGTTTCAACCAAGAAATTTACTCGTGGCCCCGAGACCAGTGAATGAGAAACACTCTTATCTCAGGCAATAAAGCGGAGACTATTAAAACAAAATTATGTCCTTCGCAAGTTTAAACCATTCTCCACCTGTTATATGACAGAATGCAATTATTAGAACACATTGAATTTGGAAAAATTTGTGAGTAAATTTTTCAAAATTGAGAAAGTCAATAAGTAAAACTTACAAGGGGAATACACGACCATCGGGTGGACAATTGAGCTCATATTTTCTGATTCGGTAGTTCATGGTTATTAATTCAATATGCCAAAGCGAGACGACGCACCTCTCGTAACTTTTTGAGAAAAAAGCATTTAAAAATTGTAAGAAAGCATGTTGCCTTATCTAATCTCTGATGAATGTGTAATCTTATATGGCGGCGGTGGCCTAGTGGAAAAGGTGGTCCACAATGGTGGTCTACAAAGGTGGTCCACAGCCGCAACGACTGTCCTGGATTTTCGAAGGAAATCACACGTCATTCACGTTTACGAAAAACAGTCTCTGGTCAGTGATCTTTGAGGCAAACCATGCACATTTAATAATTTCCTGGAAAATTGGAGCACTCAATTGGTACTCGGACTTGGATTTATATGATACCGTGGGAGAGGAATCCTCTCCAGGTCAAATTATTCCTCTTGAATACATGAAGAAAGTTGTGACCCTCTCAAAGCTGCATCCATCCTACAGTTTTACAACTCTCCAAAAAAAGGGGGCATCCCGTCTCAAGCGGAAGGAGGATATAAAAAAGTGGGAAGAAGATATCAGAACAGGCAGAATGAAGCACAAGTGTTTTGCCATCAATTCATCGACACATGAGAGGTTTTTGGAGGCTAGGGGAAATTACGAGCAGGTGACAACGAGAACCATAATGCAGTGGGCCATGGCAGCAACATCCCCGCTTCAATCCGAAGATTTTCGTTTTTCTGCCAGTATTTCTTGGGCAGCAAAGTTTAACTTCCGGCAGAAAAAGATCAGGAAATTCATCAGCGCAAGGGATGCAGCAACGTTAGACAAAACTCTAGAAAGTGCAGATAAGTTCAGGACGCAGATGATATCAGTAATTCCCCGTTTCGATGCTGACCTGATCATTAATACTGACCAAACGGGTTGCCAGTATCTATAATCAATTGATAGGTCTCTCAACCGGAGAGGAGATAAAACGGTTCTGGTGAAGAAGAAAAGCCTGAACAAGTTAACGCACTCGTACACAGCGCAGTATGGAATGACATTGTCAGGGAAGCTACTACCAAAGGAATTTTTGTGCCTTCAAGAACCTGGAGGAAAGTTTGGACCAATACTCCAAAAAAATCTTGACCAACTGACAAAAAATTTCAAAAATATTGCTGTGACATGCTCAAAATCCGGAAAACTGACGACAAATATTAATGAAAAAGTTTTAAAAAATGTGATCAAACCACATGTCGACGGAGAGCATTTTCTTCTTCAGGGTGTCCGGTGAATCTCAATTTCTTTTTTCCCTGAGTTTTCCAGGTTTTCCAGGCAAATTTGAGCATTTTCAAGGGTCTTGCTGCACTTTGTTTCTAACATATTTTTAATGAATTCTTAATAAAATCGGCATAACTTTGCCAATATTAAAAATATGAGAAATTTCGGTCCCTACTTTTTGAGTTAAATATTTAAGAGTATGCAAGGAATGTGGAGTATTACAGGTTTTATTCCATCCAACAAATATCCAATACGGTTAACTGGCAACAAAATTTTGAGTCGGGTGCAATTTGAACACAATAAACAAGATTCAGACTAGTTTGATAAAGAACATTCAAATAAAAGAAACTGGTGTGACATTTTACAATGAGTGCATTTCTGATTCAACTTCAGCAGCAAATTTATCGGCTTTTAATAAATCACTTTATTTTGGTTTGCAGCTCTTGAACATTTTGCAGTAAGTACTATCACTTTCAAAAGTCGATCCACACGGTGAGTGCGGCCAACTTCGCATTTCGCTGAATTCGAATTTCAGGTATTGCCTATGCATTCAGCGACTACTAAGGGCCAACTTGACTCATTTCCACTCAACTACGGAGACCCTCGTATGGCCTTCTCCTGTTATCGCTGCCCAGCCAACTCCCCCGACTCCAAGTGGTAGGCGACGGTAGGCGGAGATTGCAAAAGGGAAAGGCGTTAGGTGTTTTTCCCAGTTAGGTGTTTTTCACTCTTACGAGTTTCGGCGGGCTTAATACACAAAAATACAACTTTGCGGGCTTCATTGTATTTTTGACAAATCGAGGAAATTGCTCGGCGAACCGACCGCTACAAAGCGATCATAAAGTAATTTTTTGAGGATAATTCTCGAATTTGCGTTTTACCCTGGACAGCTAACTCCCCGGACCTTTCCCCAATGGGGAATGTGTGGGGTAACATTGTGAATGAGTGGCATTACTACGGAGAAAGAACCGAGTAAAACTTTCGAAGTCTACATACGGAATGTTTGAAATTCTTTATGCCGATGCCCCCGTGTAATAGAACATTTGGTTGGGTCTATGAAGTCACGATTACGATCTGTAACTGAAAATAAAGGAGATATTACAAAATATTAAAGTTCTCTGATGAAAGAGGATTTTGTTTAGATTTCTGTTACCATTGATAATATACTGAAAATGACTATCCCAAAATATAGAGTACACTTTTCATCCTAACCTTATCAAATCTTGACTCATTCCCATTAATTTTCGCTACAAAATGAACGCCATGCCATCTTATAGTTTAAACCACGACTTCTTTTTCATTCGATTTTATTCTAAAGAACGAGAAAATTTTTAATGTTGCTTATTTGAAAATAGTATATTTTATATATGAGCAGTTTTTCATCGTAAACATTTTTAAATGGAGTGCATGTCTTTTCTGAGAGCGAGAAATCAATTAAGTTATATCTCCACTGAAGGCAAACTCATTCAAAAATTACCGCAATCATTTCTGATAAATTACAATCCACGTTTTGTAGCTTCATTCACCATAGTTTGCATTAATTCTATCCTAATTAGGGTTTTATGCTTTTTTAGTTAATATCGTAAAGTATTATTTTCAGTAATGAATGTGTTGGATGAAATAGATATGGCTTCACTTTGAGTATTTAGAAATCAGCTTCGAGCGGCGTTACACCAAAGGCAGGTTTCAATTTTAATTTTTCTCTATTAGTCTGTAATTCGTCTTACATTGTTTTTATTGGTCTGTTAAATGCACTGCGACTGTTTAGGAAGTTAATGCAAAACAAAAAGATTCATTCACTGCAAGTCTACCCATCACTCAGCTCTCCGTTCCTGAACGAACCTCTAATTTCTAGAAGCTATGTTCACTATGGTGGCAACATATTCTGGAGATGTAAAACTCCACTGACCTCTGACTATGGAATCTATCAGTCGCGCAATGGGGGATGCTAGCTAAAGAAATGTTTGTGATACACAAAGTATCAAACGCACGACGTCATTTTAATTAGGTACCAATTTTTATGCTCCTTTGGACGAGATTGTTTCACTGCACAGCGCACAACCTACACTTTTACGAGCACTGACGAAAACTGAGCTGCTGAAGAGATATCAGGGACTCTAAACTGTTTAAATCTGTCAATCCTTTAGCATAAATAGTTTGGTTTAATACATCAATATTACTACCGCAAGGCAATCAATTAATAAATTCAGTTTCAATACATTCTCGTAAAAGCAATGCCATACAGTGAAAAACATTACGTGCCTCATTGTAAGAATACTTAAAAGCTCTATGCCAAATGCAGTGTACTTGACTTCAGTCACAAAAAAGTTGTGATATTTTCGTGGCACAAATAACAGGCTTAGAGTCAACGTTTCCAGGCTTGGATTGTTTCCTTTCATTATGCCCATATTATTTTCAAAAATTAATTAATTAGTGACCGATCACTAGTCATTATCATGAGGGTAATTCGGAGTGAATAGTGAATAAATCTCAACTCCCGATTGCAAAAGATTGATCGGACTCCCATCAGTTACTCATCCCAGGTGATTACTTATCGTTAATTTTTCCCTTTTAGGTGTCTATGAAATTCTCAACGGTCTGCGTATCCAAGCAATATATTTTGCTACAGTTAAAAAATGGAAAATCGTTGTATCAGTGACTAATGTGTGCGCTGGGGGCTTTCCAAAACCTCCAAATTTTCGTTCCGTTAAACTAATTAATGATAAAAGCATGAAGGCCATATCAATTGTTTTATTCTTAAACTTTACTCAAAGGTGTCGTTTTAATTTACTGTGCAATATCGTTTAAATTTTACTTTGCAATTATGGAGATAGAGTTGGACATTTATCATCTCCACGTATGTTTCGCTAATATAGATCTTTGCCGTAATATCCCTTTTCCCGTCGTTGAGTCATATCCCATCTATAGCACCTTAGGCAACACCACGTTTTATTTGTGCTAAGTCTCTCTTTTATCTCCTTTCGACTTTTCGTTTATTTTTATCTCCATCCTACTTGAAAACAGCGAAATTTCTATTCAAACACAATTCTTTAAATCCTCTGTTACACCAAGTTCCATACATTAATTTATCCTTTACTTAATGACGTAGTTATACTTCCCGGAAGGGTAACCTGTTTCCCCAGCTCAGAAGTTCCCTTAGTTTTCTTCATTTTTGGCTATTACTACTTTATAAACTATATTGCCTGCGCTTTATATAATTAATTCACATCCCACATATGACGAACCTTTTCCCCTGCGAAATTGACATTGAGTCCCGTGGCTGACTGGGTAAATAAATCTTGGCCATCTGCAAATCTACCAAAATTAACAGTTACCTGCTACTTTCCTTCCAAATTTTATCCCTTTCCATACATCTATTACCAAATTGTCAGAGAACAATTGAAAGTCAATGGCCCGGCCTGAATCTTCTTCCAACATATACCCATTCCGATTCGTCATTCATTACCCGTATACCGCTTCATCCCGGTGAGGTTTTATAATTAATCGCCTAAACTTCCAGTGTACTCCCTATTTCTGCAGTAATATTATTATTATCGTCCTCACTCGTCATACTCGTCGTATACTCATCACCAGAAATGAGTTTCGCGTCCCGCTCTCTTTCCTTAACCTATACTGGTCTTCACCGAGGAAGTCTTCCGCCTTTTTCCCGATTTCACAGCTATTTGAGCTATTTTTTATTACGTGCGAAATAAAATTTCTGATCTCTTAACATTATCTTTCTTTTCTCATTGTCGGGATAGGTTTCCGAGCTGATTTTGCAACAGTGGATTTCGGAAACGTATTTACTAATACTTTATAAATTACTAGTTTTCCCGCATGCAAACGAGGCTACTATTTGTCCCCTTAGCGTAGGACTAATGATTTTTGCCACGACGATCTTATGAGGAGAGTTCGGGAAATTATCGCCTTCTTCCTCGCACAAGAAATACCGATAAGTCCCAGCTGAAAACACTTCATGGGTTCTTCGGCTGGCGAATTCTTATGGAAGTGGGGGTTGGGATTGTTTTGGCTATTCGTTGTCGGAGGGAGAAGGTCACGCGAGGTCTCTTAGCGAGTACAAAATAAACCCAAGTTGTGCTAGTCGTAGCAGTAAAATTGGCCCCCAGAAGTCATGGAACGCGTATGCAATACGTGAAGCTCGATTTCAGCAGAACTCGGAGATGGTCGCGCTCACCGTGTGGACCGACTTTTGAAAGTGATAGTACCTCTTTCTTATTCTTTTCTTATGAGGCCTTGGTACCTTTCTTCTTCTCCCAAAAGGCTTCACTGTACTTTACATGAGCATTTCGGAAACTGTGAATTAATTGCTTTGTGATAGGTTACAGATCTGACACCCGAAAACATTCAATTACGTAGAACAAAATTGTATTTGTTGGACAATAGGCAAACAATAATTAGCTGGGGTACCCATTGTACAGTGGCCCTGTCTGAGGGCCGTGATTTCAACACGCAGTGACCGAGAAATGTATTTCTGCTCCTTCAAAAACATCTCTGCAAACATTAAAACGAGGAGGGTTCCTATAACTAGGAGAAATTATAAATTATATAACAATGCATCAATTAGCCATTTAGGTTGCAGGCCGAACGGTATTCACATAATTGTGGGAAATGCCACCGCGCATGTGCACACGTTTAGATTTCTCGTAAATTTGGCAACACCAAGAATTACAATCGTACAGCTCTTCAAACGGAATCAAGATTTTCGTGCAGAATTCTGTTTCTGCTGATTGAGATATTCAATTGCATTTCGGCATCAATTCCGATTCCATTCATAGCAACCATTTTACATGGAAATTATTCCGTGTGGAATTTGCCTTGCTATGCAATTAGCCCCCACGCGAAGGGAGAGGGGGTGGGGTGACGAAAGCACAAGCTGCGAGCGGGCGCACAGCTATGAAAATAGTATGAAATGAACAGGGAACTCAAGGCTACGCTGAGCCGAGAGGATAATGCAAGCAAAGGCCAGACTTGCGGACGGTTAAACCTCTTGAAGACCTAAACCTAAAGACTGCAGATTAAACATCTCTCTCTGCCTTAATGGGAATTGGCTGCCGTGTGTTTTCCAGGGTTTTTCGGAAAAATACAAAAATTCCCTGAGTATTCCCTGAGTTTTCCAGGACAAAATATTTCCCTGAGTTTTCCAGGTTTTCAAGGTTTTCCAGGTCGCCGGACACCCTGTTCTTCTAATAGATACGTGGGTAGGCCAGACGAACCCAACACTTTGCGATGACATTTTTGTGGACAACGATGGCGAGGCATCGTGCACTGTGAAAATAATACCCCCCAAATGTAGCCCGTTATGCCCGCCATACGAAGTATATTTTTTCAGGCAAGTTAAAATTTTTATCGAACGGCTACAGAATTGCTTGATTCTGCTGGAGGAAAATCTGGACATTGCCACAAGAGAAGATGCGATCAAAATACACGCGTTAATGAATCACCAATTCAGTGCTCCAATTTTCCACGACATGATTAAACATGCATGGTTTGCCTCAAATATCACTGACCAGAGACAGTTTTTCGTAAACGTGATTGACGTGTGGTTTCCTTCAAAAATTCAGGACAGACGCTGCGGCTGTGGAAACCGATGGTTCAGTACACCGTCCGTTGGATGGGATGTTAAACCGTGGTCCCCTTGGCGCCATTCGTTAAGAGTAGGCTAATGCCGCTGTCGGGTTTCTATCCACCCTCAATCTTCAGTTCCAAAACCCCAACTGATCCATTCCCGATTCCCAATGGAAGCATAAGCAGTCTTTGGGGTGGATTTCACCCCCAATTACTTATTCCAATGCCATTATTCTGTCCCAACCCCTATATAAAACAATTTATAATGGCAATATCCTAATATACCTTTAAATATAACAAAGAAACAAATATATTACCACCATTTAAAAGGTTATTTTTAGCCATTGCTCCATTCCCTACCCTGTTAAAGACTCATAAATATTTAAAATAATTGCCTTGAAAATATTTTTCATTGAAGTAATGATGATAAAAGATCAATATATGAAAATTAAAACAAAAATAACCTTATAAAAAAATAAAGTAAAAAAAGTTTCTGTGAGAGGGGATCAAACTCGTGACTTTCGCTTTGGCAGTTGACCACCTTTTCCACTAAGCCACCACCACCATATACGATTGCACATTCATCAGAGATTACATAGGGCAACATGCTTTTTTACTATTTTTAAATGCTTTTTTCTCAAAAAGTTACGAGAGATGCGTCGTCTCGCTTCGGCATATTGAATTAATAACCATGAACTACCGAATCAGAAAATCTGAGCTCAATTGGCCACCTACGGTCGTGTATTCCTCTTGTTAGCCGAAAGGAGATAAAACTAAGGTTTTCTATCACTGACATATGATGTGATTTCACATTCCAATAGCTAATAATATTTCAAACCAGTATCTGGATTATCCTATCTTTTTATGAGAAAAAGCAATAATTATCTTATAAAAATGATTTCGTTGATCTCAGTCTATAACCTGGTAAGGTAATCATTTAACTAGGAAATAAAAACACACTAGTTTTTTGTTTATAATTATCATAAAAGTTAAGCCAATTATGTAGACCTTTTAAGGATATAGCAGCTCAAATGTAGCAAATATTTTAAGTAAGCCAACATTAGTCATCAGGATGGAAATCAATAAAACTGCATAGCTTATTACTGTATGCACTAGTGCTAATAATACTGTAGTGTACTAATTTAATGTAATGGTTTGTAGAAAATATGAGACGAATAACTTGAATTATGAATAGATACATTAATTCTTCTAGTGAAACTTTGCCGAGAATAGGGTTAACATTTTGCTGGTTATGGGAATTGTGATTCTTATGGAAATATGAGGGTTACATACCACAACCGATTAATAAATAAACCTTAAGGGAGGTTTTTTGGTAGGTAGAACATGCTAGCGTGTTGTTATCCCACAAAAGATTGCCTGACACGGCAATTGCACATTGTATTAAGCAGTATTCACCTTGGAAAACAAATCTTCCACCCTCCTATTTCTCTACAGTTATTATGTAATCATAGCTATCCTTCTTTCACTGCTTTTTCTATCTCCCGCACCTTGGAATGCAAACCCCCAACTTACTCCTCATCCTCTTGAGTTGTAGCATATAAGAACTGCGAATGCTAGCTATTGTACCATGATAATGTATGTCAAAACCATGGTTAGAAATAATAGTGTGGAATATGCAAAGTACAAAGTCATTTATTTATTTATTTACCACCAAAAACAGCTCTTGTTGGCCTTTATATCAGGGTATTAACATTCAAAAATGAACAGCACAAACAACCATGCCCTGGGAAGTGAAAAATCCTCCCCAGGCGAGATTCGAACCCGCGACCTTTGGGTTAGCAGGCGAGGACGTTACCCCATCACCACCGAGGCCAGCATTTAATAACGTGTACCAATTCCATAAAGTTACACTAGAAACCTTAGCTATTATTATAGCAGTACATTTGCATAAAATTTGATGCACAAAAAATATGGCATTATGAAGAGGATAGAAGTGAGAGTTCACCTAATCACACTCAGCCGTATCTAATTTTGTAGGTACTTATCTCTCCGTAACTATTAATTAGAATGTAAATATAATTTTGTACTAGATTGAAAAAACTGCCCAACTTGCATTACCAACTTGATAGACAATATTACCTGGGAGCATGACCCACACATTATGCTGTCTCCTAAACAGATATTTGTTCATTAGAAATATCGCAACATGGTGAAAACTTTTCTACTAGATTCAGCATGTGCTTAGCCTAGTGTTGGTGTGAGGTAAGGAATTTTTTAAATTTAATTTTTATTAAGACTGCTGGTCCAAGTTTAGGGAAGTGTGTTAGGTTATCATTAGAGATACATGTAAATAGCACTTTCATTTTTATTTTATAGCGCTTTCAATTTCAGTTTATAGCATTTTGTAGCGTCTATTTTTTTCTTTATTTTCATACTGTATCATTAGTTGATGATGACAAAATGTGGTGAAACAGTTTATGACAAAATACGGAATAATTGAAATAATTACGAGGTAGAACAATAATAAAGTAAGGAATAAGATACATATATAGTAAATAATTAAATATGAGATTAGTAGCCTGAATATCATTTAAACTACTTGAACATCAACATAGAACAAGTTTCAGCACTTTCTTCCTTCAGCCGGTTGCGTCTGTCAGTCACAACTAGATTGTACTGGCTGAAAAACCTCTCTGCATCCACGCTGCTAACTGGTGCCCAGATTGTGTGGAGTGTAGCATTTCCAAACTCAGTTTTTTCTTGGCAGATGGCAAGAAATATTTGCTTAACATCGCAGAAGTTACCAGGGTTCTCTCTCAACCTCTCTAGTAGCTGCCGATGAAAATACATGTAACCATCTATGAAGCAGTCAGGCCCAACGTCTCGGAAGGCTGGTAGCTTTGCTTTTAAGGCTAGCTTACTTTGAAAGGTAGTCCCTCACTGCCAGATGGTCTAATTTGTGCACCAGAATATTTGCCTTGAGGCACATTGACAGAGTGTCATGTATGAAATTGTGTTTCTCTGTTTTTGTCTCCTTAGCATTTTCATTCGCCTCAAATAAAGTGTTGCTTACCTGCAGATCTTGAGCAACAGACACTTTCTTAGCCAAATGTGAACTAGTTAAAATATGCTTGTCTAAGGTATCTTTTTTATTCCAGTCTAATCTGAGCTTACATATCCCACACATGAGAATATTGGATTCACTTACATAAAACTTTTCATTTTTGTAAGCATCCGCACGTTGCTTAATTGTAATTTTAACTCGCGGCATTTTTCCGGTAACACGTGTCGAGATCAGCTGAGAATAAATGACCACCAGTAAAATCAAAACAAGTAGGCGATTACACCGAGATAAAACTCTGTACGCTTGTAACGGCGGTACTCACGCCAAAGTCTCCCGCGAGACTTCCACACTCGCAGCGAGCACCGAACAAACTCTGTCCTGGTTCACGCGGTGCCGACTGGCCTCCTCCCGCGAGCTCCCCAAACCACCGGAGCCGTATGTACATTGTCACCTTCCCGTCACTATCTCACTCAGCCACTCCCGCACTCCGCCAACGTGTCGCCGCTCCCACCCAATACCGCTCTCCGCCAACGCGTCACCGCCACAACGCAAAATCGTAAGACAGATACAACGTTACTGCTTTTAGAGCATTTCCTTATACCATTAGAAAGCTCCGCCTAGTGTAAATGCTAACAACGCAAGTCGGACGTTCGGGTGGTGGGGGAACAGGGTGGTGCGTACTCCGATCGATAAGTTTGAGTCAGACGTGGCTGCCGACGACATTTTTGTCGGTGGCGGCGGCTGTCCCTCTTCCGACCCAGCGGCGGCACATGCGGCGTGGATCTGATAAAATGTAACTACATACTTTTCAGGAGCGGATTTTTTCATGACGACGCAATCTTGGCGTGACGACGTCATGAAGGAACCCAATTCAATGTCAAATGCCTATGACAGAAAGGCAAAACACAAAATGACAAAATGTCACTATTGTTTGATATTGATCGCAAACGATCTTTGGTAGCATTGTAATAATCGTAGTCAAGGACATAGTTTGAAAAAAACACCATTCCCAGGAAGAAATGGAAAGAGAGGGAAGCGTTTCTGCCTTCCGGCAGCTATCGCCCAGGTTGGTGAACTCGCCAATTTCGCGCCTTTTATGAGTTCGGCGGCAGCAGCGTGCGAAAATGGGCCGGTGACGGCGGTGTAGCTTGCCGGCGCCCACGTCTAGTTTGAGTCCCAGCCAGCGAGCAGCTGGCCAGACGCTCACAAGCGGTGAGCGTCGGCGGAGCATTTCAACTGCGCTCGGCACTAAATTTACGAATTTTGCCATCGAAAAGGCAAATTTGCTGTATAAATATAAAAAAAGTCCAGTCATCGCACCTATGTCGCATTTATTCACGTGCATTGCGGAAATATCACATTTATCGCAAATTCGATTTTCACGTATCTCTAGTCATCATATTTGTAGTTAGTAAGTACGTAAGTATAGTTAGTAAGTGAAAGTATCAGTGTCAGAACGGGAAACTCTCATATGGATTCCAAAATAAAAGTATGCTTCAATGTGAAGCATTGGTCTATCATTGTAAACTTCCAAGGATATTTATTTTGACTAGATGCATAAAATAACACGAAGAATCTTTCTACTAACAACTATCATCTCATTTCACTCAGCACCTCTACCCTCCCATTCTCACACTTGTGTCATCACGAAAGGGACACATTGCTGCATTGCATCGTTTCATCGTGACAAATACCATTTATTCTTTTATGATGGTTCCCAAATGTTAAAGTGGTGATGGTCATTCACCAAAAGTCTAGAGAAGGCACTACGCCATCATGGAAAAAGTGTGAATCCCTGATTTAATTCAGAGAGAAAAAAGAAAGCTTAAGTCACTACAATTATGACTGGAACAAATTGTCCATTAGTGTGATGTCATTTTCACTGTCTCTGAGTTAGTAATGCTTCTCTTTAACCCTTCTTGGCTCTAGGGCAACAGCAATAAACACTCAAAACAAAATTAAACACCTCACCTAACAAAATGGAAGATTTGACCACTAGTGCCCGGTGTGAAGCTCATGGGGCTCTCAGCCCTTCCTAGCACAAAGATTTCAGAGGGACGGACATAGAATGTGATTCCGGAGGTTGTCATGGAACAGGTGATTCTTTCTATTACCTCTACCATCCCTGGATGCATGCACCTTGAGTAATGAGACTTGATAGCAAAATATTTATATTATAGATATTGTTTACTTTATCTTTGCAATTCGTCGATGATTATGAGGCAAGAACGTATAATTGTACATCTAATTGATCAACATGATTATAAGACTAGGGTGCTCAAATTCAACTTAGTAAATTACTTTTCACCCTGGTCTTATAATCATGATGATCAACTAGATGATCAATTAGACGTACGATTATACGTTCTTGCCTCATAATCATCGACAAATTGCAAATATAAAGTAAAGTAAACAAATATTCATTTTCACTTTCAACTTTAATATATTTATAAATTTGGAATAGAAGGTCTCTTAACTTTGTAAATTTAAATGTTAAATTTATTTTCTACTTTTTAGTGCATTTTTAATTTTAATTTTTTAGTGCATTTTGAAATAAGACCAGTTTAAAAATAGTGTTTTTTAATATATTTTAATTTTTTTCTTTTTAGTATTCACACTTTTTCTTTATAGCGGTGTACCCCCTCAATGTTTTGCAATGCTGACAATGTTCTACAATTCAATGTGTAATCCTTGATTAATGTTTTCTCTATGTACTTAAATCAAAAATATTTAATTAAATTAAATCTGACAACATGAAAAATTCAAAAAAATTTACCAAGATTTTGTCATCAAAATTAAGCATGCATGCAAAATTTGGGAAAGATTGAACAACGGGAAGGGGTTCAAAAATTGGGTAATAGATGTGGAATTAATAAAAAAATATTTAATTCAATTAAATCTGCCGACGTGACAAATTCAAAAAAATTTACCAAGATTTTGTCACCAAAATAAAACATGCATGCAAAATTTGGGAAAGATTGAACAACGGGAAGGGGTTCAAAAATTGGGTAGTAGATTGGGGATTAATCAAAAATATTTAATTAAATTAAATCTGACAACGTGAAAAATTCGAAAAAAAAATTACCAAGATTTATAATAGATATGCGATTAAACTCACGAAGCAAGTAAATCAAAAATATTGTAAGATTCTGTCATCAAAATTAAACATGTATGCAAAATTTGGGAAAGATTGAACAACGGGAAGGGGTTCAAAAATTGGGTAACAGATATGCGATTAAACTCACGAAGCAAGTAAATCAAAAATATTTAATTAAATTAAATCTGACAACGTGAAAATTTCAAAAAAATGTTTCAAGATTCTGTCATCACAATTAAACATGTATACAAAATTTGGGAAAGATTGAACAATCAGAAGGGGTTCAAAAATTGAGTAATATATATGCGATTAAACTCACGAAGCAAGTTAATATAAGACCAGTAAAAAGGGAAGAATGCTGGGTAAGCATTGAAGAAGGCAAATGATTGGAATTTTGGATGATGTAAGGGGAGGCAGTGGACTTTGAATTAGCCTTAATGGTAGACAAATTGGCACATAGTAAAGGTTTCAGACTGTCCTGAAATGGGGAAGAAGTAAGACAAGGACTGTCAAAAAACCTACCAATCAATTGGTGGAGTACCAAATGAGTGTACCATTGAAAAGAAATTTTTAAACAAATCACCTTTATGTTGAAACATGAAAAAAATTTCTGAAAGTTTGGTTCTAAAGTGAACACATGGTAGTCAATAAATGCTCCCATGAGCTTTTAACGTAAGGCAGGAAATTTTTCACAGCTAACACTCTGCAAACATACTTTTCTTATTTATACAGTCCAACCAAATTAGTATGAATATGGCTAATAGCAAGACCTCTGCTTGTATGAGAGATTGCAGGGGCACCATCAATTGGCCCTGCAGGTGTCATGCAAAATAATATGACTTATGCAAGACCCTCGTGCTGCTGGTACCCACCATTGTGGGAGTTTCCATCACCAGTAAAAATATGAGGAACTTATGAGGAGTAATAACTGCTGCAATCACTTGCCTTCTGAAATTTTATACACAGTAATTTACTCCATATGAAATGTATTATATTAATGACCACATGATACACAGTAAATGTCCAATTAAGGAGCGGATAATTCGGCATTTCTAGATACACTCTGATCTCTTTTGTTTGCAAGATGGTGGGCTGATGGTGGGGTACATCTCCAGAGGCAAGCCAAGTTAATCAAGAATAAAATTTGCATTTTTTCACAGAAAACCGAGACAGCTATCTCTATGCAAGATGAAATACACATACAAGAAAAGCAACTTTGAACTATTTCATTTGGACACCTGAAAATTGCCAAATACTATTATCAAAAGCCAGCGTTCACTTTACCTATATGGAAAGCACCCATTGTCCTATCCTCCTTTTGAGCTAGTAAGGTAGGTAAATATCTAACAGAAATTGAGCGGCTGAAACAAAAATTAGGAAATAATACAACATAAATAGTGGAATGTCAAAGAGAAGAGACAGAAAGAAATTTTACTTTTCTGCCTATTCGTCGCTGATGATAAAAAATAACCAGTCCAGGTTTGTTAAAGGGAACATTTTCCAATAAAAGCACCTGCCAAATATTGAACATGATGTTATAAGTCAGGCACTATTGTATTTGTTACTACATTGCTTTGATGTCCTTTACTGGATAAGTATAAATAATGACATTGTTCTGTGTATGTATTCTAACTGTTTCTAAATCAAGTTCACAGAGTTAAAACAGAGTACTTGTGGGCTTGCATTCATGTATTCGCTCGAGTTGACAAGTTTACACAATACAATTTTGAGGAAACAGTTTTTCATACACCTCGCTTTGTAAACATTCCTTAATACTCATAAGCCGCTGATATCATGATAATATTGGTTTTTCTGTATGCGAGTTCATGGAAAGTAATAGAATTCACAGCATGGCATATAATTTCCTCTCACCAAGTAAAATGATTTGGAAAATCACTCATTTGACAGAAAGGTTGATTTTCCAAGAACAGTGAGGTCTCAGTTAATCGAGGTTGTACAGTATACTTCACAGATAAAAATGGTAACCCAGTGTTGATAAGAGACATTGTATTTGTGGAATATTCAGCGCATCCCCAAGTTCAGGCCAATAGCATATCTTTTGAAATATGGCAACTATTACTCTTCCATTACTGATCATGAGAATAAGCATCATACAAAGCTTCATTCTGCCACAAAAGTTTAAATCCAATCTCAATTATTTTGAAACGCAACACAATGACTCATTGCATAATACAGAGCTTGTAAAACAACCTTAATTAATATGATTAAATAATCTGGTGTCTTGAAAATGCATCTGAATAGATGAAGAATAGTTCCCAATGTTTGCAACAGAAAAAACTAAAATTGATCCCATGTGAAGATTTTAGAATTTTGAAGCCTGTGCAAATTTTTTTGGGAAAGTAATCACACACAGCAATTTATTACATAAGAATAATGGTTTAGGTTATAACAAATTTTTAAAGTGATTTGACAGTTCACTACTAAAGAGCCTAACATGGAAAAACATCAATCCATTGGAATTAGCCTGATGGTATCTGGGACATATATCTTCCCATTGCAAGAAGTCAGCAATTAAGACACAGCAGTAAAATTATTCCTCTTCTTCGGAAAGCTACTAAACAAAACTCAATCTTATTACATACAGAAAATTTAACAAGAAAAGCAAATTTAAGCAACTTAAGCAAATTTAACAAGAAAAAAAAAAGAATCAAATTTCTTTTTTGTAAATTTGATTCTTGTTTTTTCTTGTTAGATTTGCTTGTATATGTCCTCAAATGTATGTATTGTTACCTGGCCACTATAAAATGGCACCCGGCTATATGTGGTTATCTTTCTTTAAAATAAAAAAAAATGCAGGGAAGGATGACTGGCCACATAAAAC
Source organism: Pyrrhosoma nymphula (assembly GCA_963573305.1). Classification (NCBI taxonomy): domain Eukaryota; kingdom Metazoa; phylum Arthropoda; class Insecta; order Odonata; family Coenagrionidae; genus Pyrrhosoma; species Pyrrhosoma nymphula. The sequence continues at coordinate 74,157,580 of OY754332.1, read as the reverse complement.
CAAATTATATGGAACAATAAGACACATCCAAGTTGAGGGAGAGGAGGTGAATTACACACAACTTAAAAATATTATATGGGATCTTTGATATGCTGCAGTGACTGTTGCACTTTTTCACAAGAGCTTTAAATGTAAACACTAACCAATTCAGTATGAAAATTGGGAAGGCAACACATGTTCATCCTTCAAACACAGTTGTTTATTCCAAGAACTACAGAGAACTGGACAGACCCATTGCTGATTTCATGCAAGTACAAATTGTTTCTAACCTTTGCCCAGGCAAGAAATATGAAGGAAACTAGGGGGACAGCTTCTAGTAGTAGTAGTAGTATTTTATAAGGGTGCACGGACAGCGGGGTCATTAGCACCACGGACAGCTTCTATGGCACTTACTTGTTTATTAACTTTCCAAGGCACAGCTCCAAGTTGATTGAGAGAATCGAGAGCAGGATATAGCTGTTGAGTAGGGCAGTTAGCCAAACGGTTCCACTGCAACATACCCTGCTGAGGAAGTCTGAAATTTGCTTCCTTGTTAATAATAGCCAATCAGAAGTTTACTTACACACAAAAATATTGCTAATATAACTGTTTCAAATATTAATGATTAATTACCATGTTTGACAGCATAAAATAAGAAGCATGGGCACAAAAGATTCACTCTCATTTTACTGGGACATACTCAAGAAAAACGTTTTTACAGCCCAAGCAAGATTGTGACATTAAACTGCATTAGAAAATTTTGGGACTAAGTTTTTAAAAACTGGTTTCAATGGGCAAAAAAAATTATTCACTACATTAACAAAATATGAGTAACACTCTTTTGGCAAAGTTGTGCATCATAATCTGTGATGGAATAATCTGCCATAAATATGGATATTAATTTGTTAATTTTGTCTGGTATTACTGTTAGGGGCACGGTATTCTAATGTCTTAAGCCCGTTTTACACGGGGCACGTAATTGCATAATCTGATGTATGTACGAGCGTGCATTTCAAATTGCATCTTGTAAAGCCGTGAATTGCAAGAATGCATGTGCAAATGCATGAACGCGAGATGGCAAAATAGCCCCTGCTCTAATCGAAAATGATTGCACGCCCGATTGAGAAAAACATGCATTTTGAAGTTGTGCAATTTTGTGCCCAGGGTAAAACAGCCTTTATATGGTGACTATATGGTGTCCGATTTACTGTACTTCAATATCACAGAGATAATCAAAACAATATACATATGTAATGACCCTTACACTACCATCTGTATCAATAATACCAATTATAATAATAACCACAACAACATTTAAGTAGCTAAACATCACTTTAGCCTGCATAAGGACTAGCCCTATGCATGAATGACATGGGGGTTATATTTGAGTTATTATTTTGGGGAAAAAAATGCATCTTATAAGCCAAATGTATGTCAAATATGAAACTTAAAATTTGAAGAACAAAATTAAAAAATTATATTCTTTAAACATTAGAACAGCATTTTCCATTTTTTAAACATAATGACAACTATTACTGCATTTTCCCATGTACTGCATGTTTTACCCAAAAATAAACAAGAAAAATCAGGAGCATGTCATATACAAAGATATGTGTGAAAGCACCAGCTGGTTGTGAGTCGAGCACATACAACATACTGTATCATGTGTAGAAAGAAAGAGGCACGCTCTCTAATTCAGTGAATCAGATCAATGTCTAATATACCTTTCCTGCTTCTGTTCCCTTCACAATGAATAGGAAAAATTTTTCCATGATTTTCTTAGTAAAAACAATAGCAGACATGGTAGACAAAGGTGGCAGATATGGCATTAACAAGTTTTTGACTGATTCATTACATAGAATGATGTCTATTATACATCATATTCAAGCTAATTTTTTCTTTCAATGTATGTATTGCAAACTGAAAATGAACACATGAAGATATGGACAATAATCACCATAAAATACTCGAGTTTTTCATTAAAGCATATAACATGTATAATGGAAAAGAATAACTTATGATATTATAATGGAATTTTATTTATAGCAAAAAGTAATTTCATCTGCAATATAGTCAGTATAAGTTATGTTCACAATAGTTATTAACAAAAATATCACCATTAGATACAACATATACATTAAGTAATTTCAGCAGGTGATTAGCAAGCATGAGACGAAGGTTAAAAAAATTCAGTAAAAACCTGAGGTGTCCCAAAAAAGCTGTTACATATCACACATATGAAATCCACTAAAATGTGAAATAACTGATATACAACATGTGGGTGCTAATCCAAGAGCTTTCATCACAAGTTAAATGATCATAGAACTACCTACTACTAAATCACTCCCATTAGCTTTAAACACTTTCAACATTAGGTCCCAACAAACTGACTAACATCCATCAAGATACCTGCATAGATAATTACACATATTGTTGAACAGAAAGGATTATACCCAATTAACTGTCTATCCTTGAGTAAATATACTATAGTGAAACCTCTCTATACGACCTCTGACATACGGACACCTCCAACTTATGGACAGTATTCGAATCCCAGACTGAGTTGTATGCAACTCTGCTCGGACAGACCCACTCACATACGGACACTCCCACTTAAGAACATGGACACATGGTTTTATTTATTCCTCTAATAAGGATTAATCTACAAAATCCTTAACATGTTCTTCATCACTCTGCAGAAATTAGGCCGAGAAGCAATAACATATCCATAGTGTAAATATTCCTTTTGAGCAAAGAATTGTAGCATACCTGATAACATCAGCTTTCGTCAGCAGATAAGCACCAGATGTGACAGTAGTCCATGGAGTTGGAGGGCATAGCATAGGCACACATTTTGCAGGAAACTTTAGGCTGTCATTCGCAGCACCACGAAAGAGTCGGGCCAGCACAGGGTGAGGCTTCACTTCTTCCTTCACCACTTTCCCCTGCTGCTGTGAGCGGAATAAGGTATAGAAGGCAGGCAATGGATTGCTACAGAGGAATAAATAGCAAAACACTATCAATGTACAACACAAATACAGGGTTACTTCATCAATCTGATGGACTTCAGCAATCTGACGATTAATATTCATTGAGTATTCATCATCATGACCATTGTTGAAACATCATAATGCATGAATTTCACTTATTAAATCAAAAATACACTTCAAGCAATCACTTACCACAAAGAAACTCATGATTTAACAAATGCCTTACTGAATTCAACAATAACAACAATACTTTACTAATATTCAATATTATGAGGTACCAACAGAGAATCAGTTGATATGGATACTCTGGAAAATTACAGAAATAAGAAGTGGAGATTCACAGGAAGAAACAAACTGTGATTATATGTGGAATTAGTTCTCACTGGATACTTATTTATCAGTAATAAACTCACAGAGTGATTAATATGCCCTTTTACAGATAATTCTTTTACTGTGGCAACAAAGTTCATGTCTGTCTTTATAACTATATTTATCCATATTTTTCAACTAGTCTGGAAGCTACTTATTATATTTCATTCCCACAAAAAGAATGATTTTTTCATTGTGCTTCAGTACTGTAGTTATGTGTTCCTAAATAGGCTACGAAATAATGAGGATGATGTATTTGCATGGTAATTTTATTATTATTTTTTCTTCATAAAGTGAGGTCAGAAGATTCCATAGGTTTGAGGTTGTAAAGTAGCCTAAGTTCAGTCTTCTAAATTCTAACGAGTCAGTCCACATGTTGGTTAGATGGACATTAAAAATTGAGTATATTATGAAGGATTCAATTGAATCTCCATTCCAAGGATTCGATAATATTCAATCAAACACTCAAATCCTCACCATCGCTACTTTCAACCCTAAAAGCTCAAGATAAGGTTCACTGCAAAGATACACATCGGGTCCTTTATCAAGTATATACTAATTATTTCCTTTCTTTCATGGAATGAATATTTTGCACAATACATGTTGACGATGCATCGATCTTTATCTCACCTACAAATATCTAAAATACTATACCTGAAGTGCTTGAGAATATACAAAAAACTATGGAACTAATGGGTCTTATAGGCAGAGAGTAAAGCTACATTTTCATGAATCTGATTTTGCATTGCCGTCAGAGGTGCTCATCTCTCTGCTTTCACCACAGACTGCATTGCAGCAGCAAACTGAAGATACGTGAACTCAATCATTCGTTTATGGGGTTCTAGGATGAATAAATTCAATACAGTTACAATACTTGGAAGTGAACAGTCCCCTTTTCTTCCTATAAATTGTTGGCATTAATGGATGCTGATAATAATTTACTTCTTTCCAAATCAAATTTGAAAAATCACAGTGTATCCTGTAGGTCAGGAATTACAGTATTAAATTGTGGTAAACTGAGAACTTTCACACCAAATAGGCTTGCCTTAGAGTCGGGATTTGGAGCTGGAGCCAGAATTGGAGTTACCCAAAGCTCCAAATTTATGCTGGAGCCAGAGCTCAAAATTAAATAATTTTCCCACTCCCACTCTGACCACTGATTTAAAATTAACATAGTCTACAACCTGGGTATCTGTGCCACACTACAATAAGTAAATTTCATTGCTGTTAACATTCCATGAGCTGAAGATTTTTAAATTACTCAAGAGTACTTTTGATAGTGTCATAATGTTGTCCTCACATTTTTATGAAAAGCCAAAAATTCTAGAGTGACTCCCCTAACTTATTTCTTAGCTTGATATTTTCTCAAGTGACTTTATCTCATCATTTTCTCTATCGAGCCCAAAGAATAAAATTCGTCCGAAATCCTTAGATGCATTTAATTTATGCTGTAGAGAGTATTGCGAATGTGTGAACCTTGAGGGTAAGCAACTACAGGCTCATAGCACCAAAATTTAGGGAAGCTTAATGCCCCGTTTCCAGGTCCATTTTTCCAGTGTAGGGATAATGAAACTCAATGGGGCTCAACATTTCACATGAATGACTTCCTTCTTGCTTAATGTCCATTCTGTGAGCAAGTTGCTGCAATAGATACTGTATATTATTTATCTCTAAAATTATCAGAAAATATTAAGTGCCTCTGTAAAATTCTGAGAGAGCCATATTACTATTATTTACTTGCCCAAGGATCAATTACAGACTTGTGCATCGATATAAGGCATGTCAAAAGATATGTTAAAAAAGTTACAAGATACAAAAACACAAAAAATACCAAACGTACATAGATTACAGTAAACCTGTTCAGTTAGTTTGAACCCTCTTACTTCGAAATATCGATTAATTCGAAGTTGTGAGCAGTCCCTGGGCAAACGGAACAGGAAATTGCGTACTTTATGGTATGGATAATTCAAAATACGCTTAATATGTAACTCTAATTCGAATTTTATCCCTTGACGACCCAACGTATCATTTATTTCTAAACGATTCATCGGGGCAGTGCACTTCGATGGTTAGACACTATTGGTGCAAAATAGGTAGAACGCTGAACTTTAAGCATTTGTATGAAACTCCAACGGAGCTCCATAGAGTCGTGTAATATATGGTTTTACTCCTCAGTTATTTGATTACAAAATACATTAATTGCAAAGTGATTAAATGTAAACGTTTAGATTCTACAGTCGAAAGTGTGAAGAAAAACACGCAATAAAACTAGGAGAACAGTGAAACGGTCATCTGCTTCATCTCGCCACGGCCAAAATATTTGATTGGTGCACTTCATTATTTTTTTGTTAAGAGAACGACATCTCCGAACTATAAATATTACTTTTTAATTAAATATCACCCATTTTTTTATTTTTAAGTAAGAGAAAGAATATCAGCAATTTCCTTACATAAAATGTTTTGCAATATTTTTTCCATAAAGCATTCAAAAATTCGATATTATTATACTTTTCTTCATCTCGGAAATTGAAATCTAGCTATTGGCCATTTTAAAAATTAAAGAATGGGTAAAATTTAATTTTAAAATAATATTTGTAATGTGGAGATGTCGTTCTCTTCATAAAAAATAATGAAGTGTACCAATCAAATATTTTGGCCGTGATGAGATGAAGAAGACGACTGTTTCGCCGTTCTCCTAGTTTTTCGCATGTTTTTCTTCACTCTTTTGACCATAGCTGCTAAACGTTTACATTTAAACACTTTTCAATGAATACATTTTGTAGCCAAATAAACAAGGAGTAAAACGATATATTACACGACTCTATGGAGCTCCGGCGGAATTTAATACAAATGCTTTAAGTTCAGCATTCTACCTTTTTTGCACCGATAGTACTGCTTATTTCAAAGTCATTGTGATTTTGGTATCGCTTTCTTGAGCATAAGTTACTTTTAAGTGTTGTCAAGCTATTTTGAGCATTTCCTTATGCTTATGGTACGCCACACGTCAGCAGCTGTTGACCCCAATCAAATATCCCTCGAGTACATACACATCTCGGCTGCTACCTCCCATAGCTTTTTTTTCAGGGCTTTTGCGCCATGACTAATGCCTTCCCCTCTCTTCCTTCTGAGCCTCCCTTCCTTGAGTGATGACTGTAGGATCGCCAGGCATGGTGGAGTAGTATTCTTTGGATGGTGCGATATCCTTTAACCATTTTCCCTGCATGAGCACTTTCATCGTTAGGTAGCCGCTCTTCCCATCTTGCTTCGCGTGCTTCCCCAGATTCTTTTGTTTTCCCCGAATCACTGATGAGTCATGATTCTCAGCTTTGTTTACGATTTTCCTATCTACTCTTGCCCCATCTCCCCAAACTCGAATATGAATCATGAGGTAAGGAAGGCTGAAGATATAGGGACTATCCATTTTGAATAAAACACTTTTATTCAAAATGGATTCCACGAAGTCAAGCAATCAAATTTATATAGTGACTACTTCTTGGTGGTTTCTGTCTGACACTGCATCAGTGATTTTTTTATCGAGTTCCCTCGAGCTTCTTTTGGAGGGCTAGGGATTCTGGGTTCGTCACCGACCTTGACGTGATACTCCACCCCTGCCCTTCCCTCCAGTCTCCCAAGCCCCTCCCATAGTGGAAGCCATCTGAGAAGTTAGGGCGAGGGGAAGTGATGAGTGAAATGTGATACTTTTGGTTCGCGGTCGTAACTGATAAGGGACTTCCGGCGGGCAAGGATGATGATGTAGCAGTTCTTCATCTTAGATGAGTCTTGGGGGAAATGGGCTGAGGGCAGGCCGGTAAATTTAAAGGTCTACGGTGAAAATTTTGGTGACCTGGAAAATACACCTAATGTGATATTACTGGACACATGCCCGAAATCATTAATTTTTTTTTATTTTGCACGTGATCGGGTCTGATAGTGCATACTTCCCCAACTTTAACATGAATCTGATAAACGTGAAGAATTTCGCATATTAACTCCTCATTTTTGAGCATATTACATATTTGCCTTTTTATCAAAAAATATTGCAGCGGTGATTATCTCAGAAAATACGGGATATTTTTCGTTAATTTTCGGAAAGTAGTTTAGTTCGAACCCGGATAATTCGAAGACCAATTTTTGTGGTCCCTTGAATTTCTAATTAACAAGGTTTCACTGCATAAGATTTTGTTCTTTCTCAGCAAATTAAATGTATAAATTGTTCAAGGGTTTCCAACCGAGTAAGGATTTTGGCTGTTGCCAACGATTCGAGGAGACAGGACGGATGATAGAGACCCAAATTAAAGAACACAGGAGGTGTATTAGACTGTTCCACCTGGAGAAATCTGCCTTGGCTGAACATAGCTTATCAGAAGACCATATCATCTCCTTTGATGATGCTCAACTGGTCTCCAAAGCTAAAGGGTATTGGGAGCATCTACTAAAAGAAGCCATTGAAATCAGGCTAGAAAATAACACCTTAAATCGGGACTCTGGGTACATCCTAAGCAGGGAATGGAAACCAATAATTAAAAAAATAATGGAAAGAAGGAGACAACAATGCCCACCTGATTAGACAGGTATATAAACGTCAACAGAATGTCCTGCAAATCATTACTCTGAAGACAATGGAGGAGTATTCCGTCGAAACGTTGGCAACAGCCAAAATCCTTACTCAGTTGGAAACCCATGAACAATTTATACATGCATACATAAATTAAATATAACCATTAACATATGATGTCACCATCAAAATTCAAAGCCAGACATAATATGTATGTCACTTGGTGAATTTTTAAATGAGTAAATGTTAAAACAAAAATTAGAGAAGAAACAAGGAACACTTGCAGCTTCTACCGTGGTAGTGATTTTATGTGTACATGCAGTTATAATTGCTCACTGCAAATTTTAGCAGAAAATGTTATAGCTATGTATAGTTACACTTGATCTGGTGAATACTATGCATTGTTTTTGGAAAAGAATGAGAGTATTTTTAAGGAAATTAACGCAAGTTGATTACTACAGGGAACGAGTTCTGTATTTTTATGAAAACACAAGAAGGTCTTTTTAAATGGAAATATTAAAATAATAATTGTTATCTGAAACAGAAAAGTTTGACCAGAGCTGGAGCCAATCCCAAAGACTTTGGTTCCAAAGCCCTGCCTTAGAGTGAATATGTAGTTTTACTGCCAATTGGGAAAACATTTAATTTATTTTGCCATACATATCTGTAGCCATTTAGGTGATTAAGGCAGCCGAAACAAGCTCATAGTGAGGTGCAAGCACTTCACCCTTCCCCCATTAGTGGTGCTAGGTGCAGGGTGACACCCCAAACAAGGATGAGTAAACTTCTACCGGTAGCTATTGATTATCGCCTCCACTGATAATGGTCACATGCTTTATATTCTAGACTATCTACCATGATTAGCAATGCAGCTAATGTTTGAACAAATTGTATGTTTTGTACTGAGGGCAATGTAATTGATGCGGAACTACATTATGATCGCCTTTAAGCTTGTCCAGCTGTGAGTGGAAGGCCATTTGTGCAGAATTTCCCAATAGCGAAATTAGGTATTACTTTTCAGAGATAAATTCCAATGGTTGTCACCATTTGCAGCAATAATACATCCTGCAGTGGTGTTTCTTAGGCTAGTAATGCACTCTGGAAGCAAGCAATGAAAACTTTCAATTTCAGCCCATAATAAAGCCTTCAATTTAACCCAAAATACACACGGAAAGGCTTTAAAAGTCTTGTCTGAGAGCATCTTTGCACTTTTCAAGCATTGGTATTCATAGAGAGAGCCTCCATTATTTCTAGCAATTACTTCAATAAAAAAAGAAACATTAAATCCTGGAGCAGTAAGATGGCTCAATTTCATAAGCAAAAATGAGTATATTTGACAGAATCGAAGACACACCTTTTATCCAAAAATCATTGCTATAAAATCAATCACAGGTGTTACATGCGAAGGCAAGTCCTCATACAGGCTAAAGGCATCCCCAATGATCACTCCTGTGAGCAAATTTTACCTCACAAGGAGACATCGCGTGAGTGATGTTAGGGACGCAAATGACGCAATTATTTTCTGAAACTAGAGAGAGAATGCGGGAAAAGTGTCACGGCTTTTTTCCATTTGAAGCCGGGTTCAAAAGAAAAACGCAACTAAAGAATTTCCCTCCGTATAAATCCTTTTAAATGCGAGCGTAAGATAACAGAAGCCGTGGCCGAGTGGTTAGAGGTGTTGGACTAACAATCCTAGGACTATGGTGCGGGTTCGAATCCCAGTACTGTCAACTTTTTTTTCTTTCGAATATTTTACGGAGTCTCTGTACATTACCCATTCCCATACAGTTATGGCAGTAACGACAATGTTTTTTAATTTTCCACCTATTTTCTGGATTTTCAATCAGCCCCTTTGGGAGACTTTTGGAGCTAATTTCGGGATTCTTGTTTGGCCGAAAAGAGGTCACACGCCGAGAGGCCTAAAATGTGAGGATTTAGAGTATATTTCCGTGAATAGGATGGGCTTCGAATTGTCGTGGCTCTTTCTCAAGGCGGTAAACAATGAACGGATTATTATTTTTTAATATGTACACAGCGATGCATGCACTTCAAATTTCCCAGGAACTGCGTTCGAATTATGACTTTTGTGACTCAATTTTTCGTTCAATAGCGAACATGATACAAGTAGAAAAGAGATGGTAACTGTTTACGAGATTATGTAAAAAATATTTGCTATGACCTTTTTTTATAAAAATATTTTCTATGACCAAAATAGCAGTTATCTGTTAAAAGAAAAAAGAGAAATTACATCCCGGGATGATGGTATTAAAATACATTCATTGCTGCACCATCAGCTATCTTCGCCTGTATTCGGTGACATGATTAGATATGCGTGGTATGCATCAAAACTGGTCGAAGATAGGACAGTATTCAGCAATGTTCGAGAAATATGTTTCCCACATGATCTGGGTTCACGCAAATGTAACTGCTCAGGTGGGAGCTTTATAAAATGTGCTTGGTGTAGAATTATTCTTTGTTTTAAATGTTTTTACGATGCATATCATCCAAAAGTATGCAATTCAACGACATAATTGATACGTTACATTTCATCAATGAAATAAACAAAATTTAGAAAAAGAAATACTTTGTTATCAGCACGTTTCATTTTTTAAGTTGGAATCTATCCTAAGGGCTAACCACTTCACAACCCTAAATATGCATCCTCCTACCCTGAATTTTCCGCTTCTTCTCTACTTTCATCTTAATATTCTTTCCGCAGGGTTTTCCCTGCATTACCTCCTCTCCCCAACCCACCCACTGTCTTTTCAAAAAAATTTTCCCCTTTTTCTTTCCGCGAAAATTTCCACCCCTTCTTCTTGTAAGAACTGGAGCGAACGCTAGACAAAGAGGTCTTTGAGAATGCCTTGAACAAACCATTGAAATGTAGGGTCATTGGTCTTGGCAACCCCTAAAGAGAGAGAGGGAAACTAGTTAGGGTTAATAAAATCATAAAGACGTGTAGGGGCTGAGGGAGCAGATATAAAGAGCGGCTCAAGCGTAGAAGATCGTATTTCCAGGAGTTGCACATGTTCATGTGTTTCACCCGCAGTAAAAGAATTAAGGCTCGCTTTAAAATCCGAGAAAATATGAGAAAATATAAATAAATGGTCTGAAGTTTGTAGAACGGATATGCCTGCGATCAGATGCAAACGTTCTGGCGACAGAAAACAAATTGGCTTGGAGCAGAATTATTCTTTGGCCAAACAAGAAACCCGAAATTAGCTCCAAAAGTCTCCCAAAGGGGCTGATTGAAAATCCAGAAAATAGGTGGAAAATTAAAAAACATTGTTGTTACTGCTATAACTGTATGGGAATGGGTAATGTACAGAGACTCCGTAAAATATTCGAAAGAAAAAAAAGTTGACAGTACTGGGATTCGAACCCGCACCATAGTCCTAGGATTGTTAGTCCAACACCTCTAACCATTCGGCCACGGCTTCTGTTATCTTACGCTCGCATTTAAAAGGATTTATACGGAGGGAAATTCTTTAGTTGCGTTTTTCTTTCGAACCCGCATCAAATGGAAAAAAGCCGTGACACTTTTCCCGCATTCTCTCTCTAGTTTCAGAAAATAATTGCGTCATTTGCGTCCCTAACATCACTCACGCGATGTCTCGTTGTCAGATGGTCAGTACTAAAAAATCCCCTCTCCTAATATATTATTATTCACCCTAATGATGTAGCGGTTGTCATTATGGTAATCAGTATTATTGTTATGAATGAGACTAGGGTCGATGTATATTGTTTGAAATTGCTTCTGAAATATCAAAGAGCAATATATTGAACATCATATCATTGTCACGAAAGACTTTGGAATACCATACCCCTAACTCGTAAAACCATACAAAACTAACAAAACATTACCCAAATATATGGCACATAATTCCGATATGGATTACAACACATATGCAAAATATTTGCCAAAAAATGAACAGGTCTCGTAACACGAGAGTTGCATTCCAAAAACTGTTGTGTTAAGCACGTATGTATATAAAAGTCATAAAAACTATGTCATTGATAAGTGATACATACGAGAAATAATACATAGATTAGACTGTGTCAACCATTGCTCAATATTTTAATAATGGCTTCATGCACATCAATACACACCATGTTAACAGTAAGAAAGAAATAAAACACTTTCAGAAATGCAGTGCAAAAAGTGCCTACTTGAATTCATTAATTAATAAATAATAATGTCAAATTATCCTTATTTCACGTTGAATTAAATTATCTGTATCCAGCCAGAACCACTGGATTAACTACGGTCGGGCATCAATCAGAAAGATTATGCATAAAGATTAAATTTAGCAAGATAAAAGTTAAGATCTTCACAAATGCTAACAAGGATAACAAAAGACATACTATAATCTTGTGCTTGCAAGTAGTAAGTGCTGATGCACTTATGAAGAGCAAAATAGCATTTTTTGCTCATGCGTAGTTGCATCTAATGAGTACTCTACGGCAAGTGATGTGGATGCTTTACTCCCTGAATATTCAGCTTTTTTTTAGAGGAGATATCCATGGAGAGTTGTCTCGGTCTGCAGCTTTTTTTTTTTACTGTCAGTAATATCTCTCTTTGCATTCAAAGCTTTAATTCACTTTCTTTGCCTACAGCTAAATAATATTTGTCTTTTCCTTGGCCCATCCCTTAGAGCCAATTCCACACATTCTATATTCATGTCGGCCACGGATAACTGTATATGGATATTTTATTATTACCTTAAGGCCTCTGTCAGGGATATATGGTAAGGATTTAAAAAACCCTGTCACCCTCTCCCAATGTTGCTATGGTCAACCTTGCTCGGTGTGAAATTTGAGACACTTCTTGCTGCTTTCCCAAAAGCATGATGCTACAGAGATATGTAAACACTATTACTTCATATCAACACATATAAATAGATTAGTGTGAAGTGATTCTCCTGTTATGAAATAAAACTTTGTCATTTTAATTCAACTCACTTCTTTGTCAGAAAAATTGGATAGAGGTCAATACTTCTTCCAAGTGACACTGAGGTACTGAAACCCATGTCAGCATGGTGTTATGGTGTACTGAATGCTAAAAAGTACTAAAATCCCACACCTAATCTAGCACCCCAAACCCTGAACTAAACCCAAAGTGGCATGCATGGCCACAAGGCTTATTACTAAGTCACTGCAAGCTTTTAAAACTCCTCGGAATGAAATTCGGAACCATAGAGGGATGGCGAGAATGAAACTTCTCCAAGCCTGTACCGAAATCAGAACAGTTTCTTTTTCATAACTTGGAGCTTTCGTTCAAAATATTATCGTCCCAATTTCGTTCCAGGACCATTTTTGTTCCTCTTCCAGTTTGATTCCGTGAACTGAAACTGTATCTGAACCCACTCTGAACTGTTTCAGAACCATCGGTTTAGTTTTGTTTCACATCCCTGCATAGAATTGAGCTCTTTGAAGAGCCAAATGCATACCTGCTCAAGGGTCTTGAGTTCGAGTGGGGAGGCTGAGGATGGGAGGGAAGCAAGGATGCCTAGGTTATAACACTGTTCAAACTTGAGGTAGAGGGAGGAGGCACGGATCAGGACGGGGAGGGAGGCAGTTTTTGAAGATGGGTTGCAAGAGGCTTGGCCATTTATATTCACTGAGGGGAGCAGTGGTGAGGCTGATACAGAAAGCAGGAGAGAAGTTGCATTGGAGACTGTGAAAGATAGTTCTTGGTTCCTTCAAACCCCATGGCATGTCATGCATCATGAATGATCAAAAATTCCACATATCTTGTCATTATTTCTGTGGGATGATTTATTGTAACACATTTAGGCAAGGTCCATTTTTAAGAAGAGAGCAAGACACATTTATACATATAGGATACACATAATATTTTTAATGATAATACAAATTATGATAAGCCAAATATTATGAGCCAATAACAGATGATGAATCCAATTATAACTGCCCACATAACAGAACACATAACAGCAGTTCAATGTTACTAGTATCAATTGAAATTTCAGTCTTACTGTAAATGGTTTCCATTATTCAAACAATAACTGGAGGAACTGAAAACTGGGTAACTGAACTGAACCTATAGCTCTAATACTTATCAAAGAGCATCACAAGTACTCCACTCAAGTAACTCATAAAACTGCTGATGAGTATCATACCTTGTTACAACTGAGTAGGCAAATAACAGGTCATTTTAGTTAGCTTCCAATGTTTTGAAGTTAAAAGGCAGTTTTCTTAAATACTGGCCCTCACGTGACACAGCCTTTAGATTAATATTGGTCAAAAATAGAAGGCAATCTAGGTGACTCAGCCCAAAAAAAATCTCATACATTTATTGGGTTCTGAACAAGTCCTTACTGACAGATATGAGAATTGTGATGAGCCAACCAACGAGTCTCCACATCAATATGAAAGGTTGGGGATGAAAAAAAGAATTCGAAACCTACCTCTTTTTATTGCTGGGCCGTGAAATGTTTATGTCTATCCTGATTTCTCGAAGAATGATGTCGTATAAAAATTTACCAATCCCAACTTGAACTGATAATGGCCAATTCCTTTCCCTGAAGTTCTAAACAATGATAATTACATATTAGGAAAACAACAACGTTGATAAATGATAACAAAGAAATATCAGGATGTTATAACAATTATGGATACATGATTTTTTAAAGTTTCTTTGAAATCACCCAGAAATTTTTTTAAGCACACTGTAATTTTTGCGATGGCAATAAAATTTGACATTTCCAAAATTCTCTTAATGTAAAACTTTTAATGCAAAAATGTATGCAGTATCAGGCAATGGTATTAGGATGAATCAACCTACTAAAGGCAACTGCTGTATTTTAAAAATCCAGTATCTGTCATTTCTCATTTTTCCCACTTGAAGCAACATGTATGTGTATGTATTTTACTGAGATCAATAATGTTACTAAATAAAAGATCATTAGAATTAACTTACTAGAGATGCTCCTACACCCTGATGTGAATTGACTAGAGACTGCCATGCTTGTCTTGTGCACGTGATTGGTTTCTGTGAGAGATACACCTCTTCAGGATTGGCAAACCAATCACAATATTTGTTATACAAATGTTTCACCTTTTCCAAGATTCCAGTCCTCTCTTTCCAATTGATCTGAAATCTAATTAAAGGATACCAATGAGAATGGAACACCAATTTTGGCAATATAAAATTAGGCAATACTTTTAAAGTAAAATTTACAAATATACATAAGTATGTACTACTGTTCACCTAATATACAGTAAAATTTGCTTAAAACGAATTTTAGGGGATCAACCTTTTCTTTCGTTATAAATGGAAAATAATTATGTACATCCAAACTACAGTATTTTTTGCAGAGCACATTGTACGACCACAGACCATTTTGTCGTTAATCATATTTATTAATGTAACAGATCCTTAACAATTGACCACCGTCCCAAAGCTTAAACTTTTTTATTTAACCTAATATTGCTTGCATATCTGCAATTACAATTATTGATGCTTGTTCATCATTTATAAAACATCGCATTAATCTGTTCCTGAGTTCTGAATCTAAAAGAATAAAAATTGAAAATATCCTCCACATCTTCTGGAGCGAGAGCACCTTGCTATGATCTGCTTAGTAATTGATATTTACATACACTCCTCTGTTGACTCACAGTTCGTGTAAAGCCATTAGCATTTCATGCACATGGACAATGGAATTGGAAATCCTTAGGTACAGGTTTAGAGGTTCTGCTTTCTTCAAGAAATTTAAAAAGCGGTAATCTAACAATAAGTGAATGTCACACCACACCAGATCAGTATTTTATACGTCAAGTGTAAGAAAGAAATGAAAGAACATGTTATGAAACTCAACATTTGAGTGCGATGCATCACGTAGAATCAGTCCCCATTCTGTGTCATAAAAAAATACATAGGGGGAGGAAGAAGGCCGACTCTCTCAACAATTCCAAGCAATCAGCATTTTTTACACAAAGTAATCAACGTGCAGCACATCACTATCTATGAAGCCAAGCACCATGATACCGACAATTGAGAAAATGTAGCTTCATGTTCAACACAAGTGATGTGAAGTCGCACTCACAGCGAAATAGTCAAAACCTATGCCTTGCGGGTGGTAGGGTGTAAACTGTCACTTTTGTCATTAAGTCAGACAGGCTTACATTACAAGCATTGCTGAGCTTTGCTTAACCTTCCAGCAGGTGCGTACATGTACAGAGAACACGGTGGTTGGTTTTCGGCATTTTAATCCCTTTTACCATCACGAGACCAACTTGGGACCCTTTGCTATTCCTCATTTGTACAAATAGCCTTCTTAGTGAGCAGAAATTATTTTCTCAGAAAAAGTTTTTGGGGAAAAAGAAAGCGAAAGCGTCGTGAAGTCCGTATGTTGTGCGCTGCGAGGCCCGTTGAATAAATGAACAATCGAGGTCTGTTTGAATATTTTTTGTTATTCTATAAGATATTCACTTTTTTGTTGTTAACAATAGTTGGCGACAAATATGGCAAGTTACTGATTATCTATTCATATTTTTGTACGGCAGTAATTTTCGCCTGAAGCAAAATGATGCGTATGTTGTGGAGATCTGCTGTGATCATGAAAACAATGTCTTCGTAAGTCCAATCACCTGTATTCCTTACATTTATATCAGAGAATGAGTCACTTTTAATTGCATAAAAATGATGTAATACAATTCAGATTAGTGAAACTAATTTTGAAATGATTAGTGTTCCAAACTGAAGCCAAGGAACTATAAACTTGAGGCTTCTGTTGGACTCCAAAGAAGAGGAAAAAGGAAGATGATGCCATTAACAATGATGGTTATGATTGTGAAGCAGAAGAATTACATAAGGATGAAGTGTACAGCAATTTGGAAGAAGGAGCCTCCGAATATGAAGTGAATTTCTGGTTAGCATAAAACAGCCGCATAATACCAATATTGAAGAACTACCTAATCCAGACGGAAGTGGAATCGTGGCACCTAGAATTGCCGTGAGGTATAGGAGATTCCTGTTGTAATGTCTCCAATTTGGAAGATTCTACAATCAGGAAGGCAATCTTCTCATGATAAAAATTACATTGATTGGGAGGTGCCGAAAAATAAGCAAAAAATCCTGCACGAATTTCTGCCGAACGAAGCGAGTAAAGTACATATTTCATTGCGTGACCCTCATGTTATAAGTACCAAGACTCAAATCCATCATTCGAATGTCTACAATGCATGACACACATGACATCAATACAGCTACCAACATACTAAAAATTATAGCACATTACAATGAAACTAAAGGTGCAAACAAATTTGATAAAATGTGCATAGCCCGTGGCTCACCACTTGGATGATATTTTGTTTTTCTTGAATATAGCTGGGATAAACTCATTCTGTCTATTCAATAAATATGGTATGATGAAGAATAGCATCAAAGAAGAATATTCAGAAACGATCTAGCCATGGGTCTCAAAAAGGGGCATTTAGTGTCAAAATCGACAGTTTTGACTTCGCCGTCCGATTGGAAGCATACCCGAAGCACTCTCAAGTAAAAACTACTGCTCCTGTGAATTCTGCGAAAAGAGGGAGATGTAAACTATGGGTAAATAACACTTCTACAGTGATATTGCAAGTGGTAAATACATTACCAAAAAATCATTAACGAGTCTCTGTCACTTGCCTTTTGTGCCTACAAGATGCCGAGGAACAAGTTTCTTCGGCAAGCTAGACCGCTGTTTAAATATGTTATAATAAAAAATAAGCATGTGAAATGTAAACAGTTATGTAAATAAATAAATAATACAGCTAACCAATGACAAATTAATCATTATATAACAAAACATCTAATTTATTCTTTATTAGTGTCTTCATGTACTGCGTACACAACTCGCCCGCTCGTGTGACTGAAAAATGCACGCCAGCCAGAAGGTTAAAGGCAGATTTTGATGTGTTGTTTTTTGACTCATTAGCGTCAAAAACGGTGACAGGTTGCAAGTAAGATTACCACTGAGCTCACACATCTACCTTCCTCTATTAATTTACGCAGTACAGACTCAGACCCCAAAAAATCAACCGCCATGGAGGTGACTGTTCACGACTATGGTGATAGGTTCACCAAAATGTCTTCTGTTTAGGCTGCAAGTGAAGTTAAAAAAATAAAACTTATGAGAAAATCTCGATCCAACGAAGTGAAGATAAAAATTCTCAACAATGTGGACAATAATCCTAAGATTTCAAAAAAGGAAATAAAAAGAAATATGACATTTTGTCTTCAATGCTCTCTACTGTTTCAGCTCAGGAAGTGCAATTGAAAAATCTGCAGTTGAGGGCAAAGTAAACCGAAAGAAACTTAAAACAGAGAATGAGGAATTAGAGGATATGCTTGCGGAATGATTTTATCAAGTTAGAGCCAACAACATCCATTTCAGCAGTCAGCACATTAATGAAGAAGATAGCTAGTCATTTGCATATTCAAGGGTTTGCAGCTACCAATGGATGGCTGGATCAGTTTAGGAAGAGGAAAGCAATTGTAATATAAAACGATGGCAAATAGCAGTGAATCCCAGGCTGTTGATCAAATATCCCTTGGCACGTGGGTTAATGAAATTCTTCCAAAAAAAGGTGTTGGATATACACCCAGAGACACATTCAATGTAGATGATTAGGGGCTTTTTTAAATCTGCTTCCTGATAAGAGCAAGGTGTTCCACACAGAGTCATGCCAGGGAGGTAAACACAGCAAAGAGTGAGTTATTGTTCTTCTATATCTTCTGCTATTGTTCTTCTGCAATATGGACAGATCAGAGAAATTACAGACCCTTGTCATTGGGAAATCTGCCAAACCTAGGTGCTTTAAGAATATGAAATCATTTCCTTGTGAATATAGGCACCAAAATAAGGCATGGATGTCTGGAACCCAGTTCACTGAGTGGCTGAAGAAACTTGACAGGCAGATGGGGGCAAAGCATCACAGCATTATTTTTATCATTGATTGCTGCCCTGAAAATCAACAGACTTAGGTTTCCTTAAATACGTTCATGCTGAATGTTTACCACCTAATGCCACATCAAAACTCTAGCTTCTCAATCTGGGAATCATCAGGGCAATGAAGCATTACTAAAGGAAGATGATAGTTTGGTGCCTATTAAATTTGGTGGACTGGAAGACAGAGAGGAAGGACATGAAAATCAACATTTATCAGGGCATGCATTTTGTGGTGGTAAGTAACCATATTTATTCCCACCTTTATGATCGCTATTTTTATAAATACAGCATGAGTGCAGGGAAAAATACAGCTTTACATGCTCTTGTATTCACTTCCCTTGTAATACAAGGCGTGGGATCAAGTTACACCACAAACAGTGCAGACGGCTTCTGAAAAGCTAGGTTTAAGGATGTCACTGATGAAGAGGATCACTTCGCTGATGCAGAACTTCCAGGAGAAGAAGCTGGCCAAAGTTTCATTGATAGATGGGAGAAGGTTCAAACCCTTTTTGAGTCGTCTGCAAATTTCAACAAGTTCGCGTTGATGGACGACTTTATGCCAATTACAGCTGTGAAGCCTGTCGAGGAGCTACTCCACTCCTGTGGCCGCCTTCACACGGATAGAGATTCAGACATGGGAGGAAGCGAAAATGATAGTGATGAGGAACGTCTGCCAGTGACCCGAGGGGAGGGGATGGAGGCACTGGAAACTTTAAGGCAATGCATGTGCCAGATGAACGTGGCTGGGGAAGTGTTCAGGATGCTTCACCATCTTGAAAATGCTGCCTATGCAGCTTCAGACACTACGAAACACCAACCAACAATTGACACTTATTTTGCTAAGTTTGAATTAGATTAACAATGCTCCACTTGTTATACATTTTACAGTTCAGAAATTTGTAGTATAGGTTGATAAGATTTTAAATTTGTGTTTTTGCATTAATTTTCATCATTTAGTTCATAACATAATACCAGTTTGTACATTTTAAAATTAATTGAAACATTCACTGAGCCTTATGGAGTTCTCAATGAAGATTTTCCCTTGCATGAAACACCTGAAGGGCAGGATTTACCAGGCAGCAGCAGTACTGTATGTGGTCACTCTGAGGGAGGCTTAAGTCATGGCCATGCATGAGAAGAACTTATGATGCAGGTAGGGGCAGTCAGGTGATAAAAGGTGACGAGAATTACGCTATGAAAGAGGTAATATTGGCCAAGGGACCAAAGAATAGTTTGTTATGGTGGGGATTTTGTATCATCCATACTTGTTATATTCGGGATAATTAACATCTGCCACCACAGGAAAGTCCAAGAGACCAAGAACTCACCTCATTATAGGCGAGATTTCGTTACAAGCAAGATCGTTATAAACGAGTTTTACTGTAAATACGTAAATATATCCTAATGGAACTAAACAGACCATCTCCTTCATTTAATGAAAGGTTTAGTTTTTCATATGATTAAATGTAAAATACCTTTCCATTACACGGCTTCCTAACTCCCTATAAAGCTGATGGGTCGAAGGACTAAATGTTTCTGATCCTTCAGCCAGTTTTCTGATTTCCTAAAAAATTAAATATTAGTGAGTAAGTTCAACATGCAACAAGAAAATGTAAACAAATTTATCAAAGACACATGGACTTAGCAAAAATTATGGAGTGATAATTATAACATAAGTAAATATTAAAGCCTCCTCATTATAGCCCCAATAAAATACCTGAAGAACTAGTTCAACTAATTCCTCCTTCTTCACTGATGCCAGGAAAGGATAGAGATTCATGAAACGATGTCCTATGACTCCTCTTTGGCAACGATGCTGCAAAGCCTGAAGGTCCTGGCTCAGTGCATTCAAAATTACTTCACGCCACTCTTCATGGCTTTGAGTAAGTTTCTCCCGCTGATTCATTCCATGCAGATAAAAAATAAATCATATTTAAGCAAATGAAACACAAGATGATAATTTAGAATTAAAATAGAACAGAGTGCACTTAAGTAACTTTGTGAATTAAAAAATCGATTTTCTCATATCATCCATATTTTCCAAGATTTTGTCATACAAAAATCCTTTCCCATTAAGTACTACCTCAGAAGTATTACAGGGAAATTCAGGGAAAGAAGGTATAGAAAAAGAAAAAACATAACTTAAAACATCTAAACAACTAAACATTAAAAAACAAGCACCTCTAAGCTGTTGCCCTCGTAAGAAAAAAATTCAAGCAACCGTCAGACTGAGAAAATGTTACCAATTAGTAATCTACTTACAAGGAAAAGAACTAATTCATTTGGATCTTCCCTCAGTTCAATGGACTTGACCTCTAAGCAGTCCTTCAGTTCAGTTTGAAGCTGCTCCAATGTAAACTTCTTCAGCTGCTCTCCATCAAATAAACCAGACACAGGGGAGTGATACACTTGGGGCTGAAAAATTAAATTAAATTTCAAATGAAGTTGCTTATGTATATGCTCATAGAAATCCCACTAAATGAAAAGAGCATTAACTTTAAAAGTAGATTTGTCAAGGACGGAAGAATTAAAATAACTTTGTTGACTCCATCTTCAGGTGAAGATGACACCAAGTGTTGAAACCCGGGTTGTGATAATAAATACTAGTGGAGTTAAAGAAGGTATTTTAATTCTTCCATAATGGATAAATTACGCCAAATTACACCTACAACAATTTCCTTTGTAGAATCATCAAGCTTAGTATTAGAAAATAATTTTCATTGACGAACTTTTCAACTTTTGCTACAGTATTTATAAACCTGGATCTCATACATTGCTAAAAACCTTCCTTGAAAATGCCTTAATTTTTTCTGAATCACAGATGTTTATTTTACTATAGTTGACTAAAAATTCAGTGGCATTTGAAAAGGAGGGTAGAGCACACCATGTTGGAAGTAGGAAGCCTGACGTCACAACTGCTCTTCTCCATTGCGGCCACCCTAGATTCACTAGCTCATATTCGCTTATTGGCGTTCATTGCAATTCCATGCCTAAAGCTTCCTTGACAATCTTCAGGAGCCTGTACCATATGATTTCCAAATACCTAAGTAGTTAATTATTTGAGAATTGAAGGAGGAATTTTTATGGGCGGAGTCAAATAACTTGCCACATATGGATGCTTTGGATGTCAAATACTCTTTCTATAAGCATTGCTAATGTAGTCCATTGCTTGGTGGTTTATTGTGCGATAAGTGAAATTATATTATGTTTGCCCATTGTTTTCATTTGACGTCCTAGCGTACGATTTCGGGTGAGATATTGTATGTTATCTTACAATGTGGTAGGTAACGCTATTATGGTTCTTCACATCAGCCGATAATGCTGAGATATCGAGAGATTTCCTGTCGTCGACATCTAGACATCGATTTTGCTGTATCTTGATTACTCCGTAAATAAACCAAGATTTAGTGAATAGTTTTTTGTGCGTTTAGTATTTTTAGAGAATTGATGGATTAATATCAACGATAATCCATGTTATTTAGTGAACATCACACTGATTTGATAGTTTACCAGGCATATGTTAGTTAAATTTCACTGTTATTCCCAAAAAGAAGGTGCCCAAGGTGCTGTTTTGGGATATTTATAAGCTTTATGTAATAAACTTACAGTAACTACCTACGTAAAGTGAACCTGGAATGCAAACTACTTTAATGTATTTCTCAATTCTGTTATTGATGCCATATGTACTTTTTTGCGCTGCCATGTCAAAGCTATGCTCACATACCTCAAGCCACTGACTTATGACTGTTTCGCTCTTCTTTTGCCTCAGTCTCGCCATACTGCATGAGAAGAATCGACCTCAAGTACTGATACAATAGTGAATACTACCATAGAGTAAATATAATACACTTACTCTATGATACTACCAACAAGTTTTCTAGTCCTTGTAGATGAATTATTGGGCCTCATAACCAATTCTCACTGCAATGACAACCGTAGGTCCACTCCTTTTGCTATGTTGGCATTCAAATACCCGAGGCACACTGCCTGGCTTCACTTTTGTTTTACCTTCCTAGTAATTTCACCTCACAAAATTTATCCAGTGCTTATTATTTGTTTCCTGTTTATTCGCTGATACTTCATTTTATAAGGAAAATAGTAATTTTTTGCTCGTAGCTCTACAGATAAATTGCTCTATTTGATTTGTCACTCTATAAACATCCATGAATCATTTATATATCCCCCATTTCGCAGTTCTCCAAGCATGCCACTGGGATTGCCCAAGCCTGTCGGGACGGGGAAGGTGGCTGGCTCTCGAAAGCAGTTGTGACGTCAGGGGACATGCCCCCTTACAGGCCATTTTTCTCGCCATGTGTGATCTTTAGCTCTTGTGGATTTATAAAGCAAATCCTTACTTTAATATTTTTGTTCCACCTCTCTAGATCAGTAAGTTAGTCAAATGTTTTATTTTAAGCTTGCCATTGAAATCAATGATCACTTGGAATTTAATATTGTCAATTTTTATGAATTAAGAAGTAACATATTTATAACAAATATTAATAGGCTATAGCTTATGAATATAATTTCAAATGAGACATGAAAGCCGTATTGAAAGCAATATCATAGGTTTTTTAGTACTGTATTGCAGTAATTGCACGTTTCGTGCGAATTCGGCAATTGCAGGAAGTGCAGCCAGATAGCTGCCTTACTATTCCGCAATGGCGGATTTCCGCGTGACCGCGATTCGTCATTGCCATCTGTCAAATCGCCGCCAACATCGCTATCCCCACCTCCTACACCTAGGTCAGCTTGTATCATTCTCACATGTCACGAAAATAGAGATGAAATTGTCAAAAAATAAAATCGGTAAATATCACTTAGAGAGCAAGTGGATTCACTGACTAGGTCTACCGGAAGATCGACAGTCGATTATCTATTTTTTCTAATCGATAAATCGATCGATGTTTCATTCTTGGGTGCTTTTGATTTGCGGCAATAGACTGCAATTGCCACGCCGTGGTGCTTTCGATTTAACTGAATCGCCAGCTGATGGTGGCTCTCTGTTCCGAGGTGAGCTGGCGATCGACGGTATCCACGTCCGATAATCGGCTATCGCCGTACTCAAATGAAAAGCACTGATATGTATTCAGTGCTTAGAAACTTCGGCTTCGTTGCAATTGCTGCGATCTAGTAGTGCCCCCTTCACTTAACAACCCAACTAACCTAACATCCTTCGTCCTTGCTGTAGTAGGCGCTAAAAACCGTGTGAATGGGCATTGGTTAACGATAGAAAAGTAGTTCCTGACGCTACCACTTAACCCCTTCCACTGAAATGACGAGTCTAGCTCGTCATGAACTTCCGATGCCAAATCGCACAATGACGAGCTACACTCGTCATCTGATTTTAATTATTGTAGCGCTATTTAGGAGATTTATATAAATCTTTTGAAACTTAGACAATGTTAAAACATATTTTATGTATGTAAAGAACTCATATTTCATGAAATATAATGCAATGGAAGGAATAAAATTATTTTTTATGGGTAGTGATTGCTGTGTTCTCCGTATGTACGGGAGAGGGTTCTTTCGTCAACTTTGTAATTTCCTACTTTTGGGCAGGAGATCGCTGTCACTCCGGAACTTCCCCCGATAGTCGTCAAATACATTGTGTTCTCTTCATATTTCATGAAATATAATGCAATGGAAGGAATAAAATGATTTTTTACGGGTAATGATTGCTGTGTTCTCCGTACGCACGGGAGAGGGTTCTTTCGTCAACTGTGTAATATCCTACTTTTGGGCAGGAGATCGCTGTCGCTCCGGAACTACTCCCCCGATCGTCGTCAAATACATTGTGTTCTCTTCCATAAAGATTACTTATTCGAAGGATATGTACTTTTACAACACAGCTAAATTCACAAATATGTTTTCATTTGTATACTATTTGTAACATTATTCGTGAAACAAAGATACAATTAGGGATCTTTGACAATTTGACTTTGACAATTGACGATCTATTTAGTCAGCTTTCTGTCAATATCGTTTTCTTTTGTTTTCGTACTTTGTATCCACCGAACAGTATCAAGTGTTGGGGAGAGGAGGCAATGCAGGGAAAACCCTGTGGAAAGATGGAACCAATTTCAGGGTAGGAGGAAGTGCTTTTCGGACGAAAAAGGGGTTTGCCTTACATACAACAATGAATTTTAGTGTCTTTTTCACCAGTTCAGACCCAACTTTTGATCTGTGAAGTGAAGGAGAAGCGTAGTTCAAGTTATCTGGAGCAAGTCGTGTCCATTCTCAAGTGTTCTGCGTATCTGTGCAACTGTGTTAAGAGTGCGCTGAAGTATAAATGGAGAGAAGTCGAGAAGCAGGACCATTGTCTAGTAGCGGCATGTGAAACCTCTTTTCAGCCCAACAAGAATCCCAAAATTAGCTTTGAAAGTTTCCCAAGGGGGCTGATTGAAAATCCAGAAAATAGGTAGAAAATTAAAAAATATTGTTGTCACTGCCATAAATGTATGGGAATGGGTAATGTACAGTGACTCCGCAAAATATTTGAAAAAAAAAAAATTGACCATACTGGGATTTGAACCCGCATAACAGTCCAGGGACTGTTGGTACAACGCCTCTAACCACTCGGCCACAGCTTCTGTTGACTAGCACTTGCATTTAAAAGGATTCATACGGAGGGAAATTCTTTAGTTGCGTTTTTCTCTCGAACTCTGGTCCAAATGAAAGAAAGCCGTGACACTTTTCCTGAATTTTCTCTCTAGTTTCAGAAAATAATTGCGTCATTTGGATCCCTAACATCATTCACCCGATGTCTCCTTGTTAGCATAATACTTTAGAATGAACAACACTATAATAAAATGAGATTAAATTTCATCTTTTACATACAGGAAAAGCTAAACAAAAAAAAAAGGAAAAAAACATAAGAAGAGAATCGTTACTTGGTATGCTTACATCAAGTCGCTATACTAGGCATACATATAATAATAATGACCACAAATGATTAATCACATGAGTCTATAAAAAAAGAATATAACATCAGTTTCAGGTAAGTATATGCCGACATTTAATGAGCAGGCAGTAAATTAAAATAGTGCATCTTTCATTAGGGCAAAAGATGGTGAGTTTTGATGACTACATTTTGCTTCATTATGAAAAAATCACTGGTTGAGAAAATTTTTCGTGATAAAAAATTCAGGGATAAGTATGCAATCGTGCACAACAAATTCTAGGCAGAGACTGATCATGTGAATTCACATCCACTTTAAATTTAACAGTAAAACAAAAGAATTTATTGCATTTTGAAATAGTTTCATTTCAAATACACTTCTAATGACATAGGGTAATGAGTTGCCTCAAAAATGCATTCAGCAAAAGTTTAAAAATATTAGTTCATGATGTTAGAACGTTTTAATTAGTTTGCCTGATGAGTATGTTGAGTATTTTGGGCCTCGTCATAAACACGCTATCCAAATCCAACTGAACCTGGACCAAGACATGTACATACCTTGTAATAGTTTAGGTCCTGTAGAAGCCTGCAAGTATATCCAAATTCTGGACATGGAGGCCAAACAGGTTTGAAGTGAGGATCAATCCTCAAAACAGATTCCATTACCATATTCTTCTGGTCAGACAGCAAACAAGTTTCAGCAAACAAATCATTAAGGCTGAGGCCCTGGAAAAATAGTTTAAAAATGAAGCATAGCTCAGTAACAACATCTTTAACACAAAAAGGGAGGAATCAGGTGTGATGTTGTGGAATATGAACATAATAAGAACTAAGATATTACAATTACACCTGATGATGATGCAGTGCATCGAAACCCGGGACGATTAAAACTTTATCTGTGGAAAATTGTAATATTTTAGTTCTTATTATTAGCATCTTTAACATTACATTACTTCCAAATTACACCAGAAAAAGTTATTTCAACTTATAAATAATAAAAATTTATCTTACTTTAGGCCACCCTCCATAGATAATGCCAGATTTCTCCAAAAAATATATTTTAGTGTCCTACCAGCTGATTGGTAGGTTCTTGGACAGTCCCCATCCTGCATCCCAATTTCTGGAATTCGTTTTTTCCTCCAATGGATGTCCCACCATTAGATTCTTCTTAAATCCCTCATATCCTCTACCTCTTCTTATTTCGTCCAGAATTCCTATCCTCTTCCACACTTCCCCAGTGTTCTCCCCTCTATTACCCTCTTCAGCATACCCTCTCCTCTCAACACTCCCTCCATCCAACTCTTCTGCCTTCTCCGAACCTCTGCCACCAGTTTCCTTTCCTGTCCAACTACATCCAATACCTCCTCGTCTTTCTTCCTTGCCACCCAGCTCACCCTCTCCAACCTTCTCCAAACCCACATCTCAAACGCCTCAAGTCTACATACATTCCTACAATCCCTTCGCAATGACCAAGTTTCTGACCCATACAGCACCACACTCCATATTAGTTTTCGCCAGCCTTTTCTTAACTTCTCTTCTCAGACCCCCCCTCATTATATCCCTTCTCTTTGAAAATGCTTCTTTAGCAAGGGCAATTCTGCATCTGATGTCCCTACCACTAAACCCATTCTCCTCCAAAATACTACCCAGATACGTAAACAGCTTGACCAGCTCAATCTTGTGCCCTCCCACCCTTATATTCAGCCCCACATTCTTACTTCTAGAAATCTCATCACTTTCATCTTTTCATGATTTATCTTCATCCCATACCTTTTGCACTGAAACTCACTTATTCATCATTGACTGCAACCCCTTGGCAGACTGACAAACCAATGTTTGACCATCTGCAAATCTCACTGATGTTATCCGATCCCCTCCTACATTTATTCCAACCTCCACCTCCCCCCATACCATTTCTTTTGAATCTAAGTTAAAAAGCAACGGCGATAGTGGGCACCCCTGCCACACTCTGTCCTATCATGGCCCATTGCGATTCTCCAATGGCTACTCTAACCTGCACAGTCTGCTTCATATACAGATTACAAATGAGACACCAGGCCAATTGATCAGGCCAATAAAATCTGAAGATACAAAGACTTAAAAGAAAGTAGTTAAGTAGGAAGGACACACATGAAAAGATATAGCACAGGATAGAATACTTTTAAAGAGTGCTAAATACACAGTATTTCATCTCTATAAAAATCTCAATGTTACAAGGAAAATTGAGAATATTGTAACAGAATTATTTTCATATTTTGTTTAGTTTTTCATTTGTATGTTTGCACATTTTGTTTCTTGTTAGATTGTGCCACTACTTCAAAATACGTGCTTAGCGTGTACTTTGTACAGTTTGTGCCAGTGGGCACCAGAGACTATATCATATTTTACAAAATTGTAAGAGCAGTTAAGTGAGACAGGAAGTGAAAGTGACAAGGACAGACAGGATGAAAATGGTGCTCAGAGATGTGACCAAAGGAGTGCAAGGGAAAGGATGGAGAGACACTCGTGGAGACCACAACCAGGTACCACATGTTCGGAAGCCACGTGGCAGTCACGATAAAAGAATTTTTTTTGTGTCACCCTCCAATACTTTCTGCCAATGGCACTCGTCTACATGTCATCCAGTAATGTGAGGAAGTCAGCTGATCACTCAGCATGGTTCAACGGCCTGAAATTCTACAGCAAGACATCGCTCAAGAGGAAAGTTAACATTCTGAGCAACCATCATCATCCTTCTCATGACACCCTTTCAGCTTTTGATTTCTTAGAAAGACCCAAGAGCATCCTTAAGAAGGCCCATATTGTCATACATACATACCCATCACACTTACCTTTTGGGGTACGCGCATTCAAAAAAGTTTACTTCTCAATGGTGAGCTTGTAAAGCTGTGTTTTAATAATTTCCCCCATACTGCCCTATCCTTGTAAACCTCCTTTGCCTCTGCCACATCCATACACTGCTTCATAAATACTCTCCAATTCTTAAGACTCCTAATATTCCTCCTCTTATGGATCTCTTCCACCACATTCACCCATGACTTTCTCGGTCTACCACTTCCTCCCATACCATTCATTCCACTATTATATATATATGCTTCGTTATTAAACTATCATCCATTCTTTCAACATGGCCAAATAAATGAAGCGCACTCCTTTCACATACATCCATTAAT
Organism: Pyrrhosoma nymphula; assembly: GCA_963573305.1. Classification (NCBI taxonomy): domain Eukaryota; kingdom Metazoa; phylum Arthropoda; class Insecta; order Odonata; family Coenagrionidae; genus Pyrrhosoma; species Pyrrhosoma nymphula. Next base: position 74,128,658 of record OY754332.1, on the reverse strand, counting down.
GAAACATCCATCACTGCAGCATCTTTTCCACATTATTTCATCACCCACTAACTCCTATCCCAATCCTTTCTGTTTTTACTGCAAACATACCTCAAGATTCCCCACACCCATTGCATAAAGCCAACTCTAATGCCTATCCTAGCATACCCAAGTTTTAATACCATACAATTAAGTTGGAAGGAGTACACTTCTGTACATAGCAATTTTTGCTTCCTTAGACAAACATTCATTCCTTGATATACCCCCACATGCTAACTACGACTTTCCTTCCGGCATTCACATGCCTTTTGATCTCTTCATCTATCATCCCATCTTTCACAAAACATTCGACAAAGGTACACTAAACCATCCACTTGCTCGATCATTTAACCACTCACCCTCATCATACAAACACTCATTCCATTTTCTTCGTTAATACCAAATACTTTCGTCTTTAACACATTAACCCTGAATTCCATTCTCTCCGTTGCCTGACAAAAGTTATCCAGGAGCCTCTGTAATTCCTCTGGGCTCTCCGACAGCTACACAGTATCATCCGCATACAGTAGAAATTGCACATTTACATCTTCAACCATTATGCTGACATTGTTAATGCTAGCAACTCTCATTTATTTATCCATAAACACATTAAACAGCCTCGGAGACATAATGCATCACCATCAAGGTAATCTGTCCTGAGACAGCTTCCAGCTGAACTCCTCAAAACGTCTCTATTTTGTGCCCACATTTTCATCTCTTGATAACTCCTATTCTGCCTCAAATCCATCAAAATATCAAATTATCTTTTTCATTTCACTTTTCCTCCCATTATCTTACTCAGGAGGCAGTCATGCCTCATGATGTGCCCTAACCAGTTTGCCTTCCTTCATTTTATTGCATTCATGATTGACCTTTTCTCGTCAATCCATTTCAAAACTTGGTAATTCCTCACCTTGTTTGTCCACCTTTCTCATCATTCTTCTCCATAACCACATTTCAAAACTTTCAAGATATTGCACTTCTTTTTTTCTATAAGGTCCAAGTTTCTGATCCATACAGGACCACGCTCCATACAAAGCATTTATTATTTACAAAAGACATTATGCAAACTTGTTTTATTTCAAACCAGTCACTCAAGACCCCATTCACTCTCACACTTTCCATACTATTATCGCACATACCCTTCATCATAACTATCAACAACTGCTCATTCACAACATATTCACTCAAAACCATCCACAACCTTTTCTATTTACCCTGTTTTATGCCTTCTCTAAATCCACAAATGCACAATACACTTCCTTCTGTATTTCCATGCCCTTTTCTAATGCATGCTGAAGTGAAAAGAGGCCTGATCTGTACATTCTCTACTGGGCACAAACTCACACTGCACACCCCAAAATCTGTCAATTGTAATCTTCATCACCCTTTCAATTAGTATTTTACCAAACATTTTTCCCATAATACTCAATAGACTAATTGCTCTATAATTTTTACACTCACCCTTCTGACCCTTTCCTTTTCACAAAGGTACTATTGTCACATTCTTCCAATTGTTAGGCACTACAGTAGTTTTGAAGCATAAATTAAACAAATCACACTAAGTTAATGAGTGACTTGCACCCAAACTTTAATATTTCACCGGATATCCCATCTGTGCCTGAAGTCTGTACATTACTCAGTATTCTCACTACCATTTTCACCTCATTTTCACTTATCTCCACTTCCCTGTTACATTTCCACATTCTGATTCATAGGGCTCTCCTTCATCATCAGAACTACAAAATATGTATGTAGTATAAATCTTCAATATACTCCCTCAAATAGTCACTAACATTGCATTCATCTCACATGATCTCGATACTTTAGAATTTTATTGCATTTATTCCCCTTCCCTCATCTTGCTTTGCCCTTTTTACCAATTTTCACAAGAAGTTTTTATTCCTATCAAAATCACTAGATTTCCTTGGCCACATGTACACGCATTTTTTCCTTACTTTATATCACAACATTTTTGCATTCATTCGTTTTCTCTCTTTATACATCACATGCCTTCTTTCACTCTTCCACAGATTTGGCTGCAATCAATCCCTTGTTTGCCTCTTACTTTTCACTCACTGCAATTTTCACTTCTTCCTTCTACTAAGCATCACCTTTCATATTCCTTGCCACCCCTTTTCCACAAACACTTTCCGCACATCCTGCAATCACTCCTTTCAAACTCTTCCATGCATCGCTCACACTCTTGTTCCCAATATATTCATCCAACTCCCTCATCTTCAAGGATAGAGCATCCTCAAGCATGCATTCATACTGTATTCTTACCTCACTAACAACTTTATACGAGGGTGAGTCAATAAATAAGTCGCAAACGTGTGTGTGCCTTATACCGTTTGAAATTACGCGTGCATATTTTGCCAGCAGATGGCAGCATATGTATGCTTGTCGTACGACATCTTGCAGGCACTCAGTCAGCCAGAGGCTGTTAGTGCACGATGGCACATGTGTTGCATGACTGTACACGAGAAGAACAGCATACAGTTGTGCGATTTTTGTGGGCCAAAGGACTGTCCACAGAAGAAGTGCATCGCGAAATGCGTCTCGTCTATGGTGAAAGAAATTCCAGCCTTATGGCGAAACTGTGAATGCTGCGTCGTACTGCACCACTCTGCGGGAACTCCGACAGCCCATTCGCCGTGAGCGACCTGGACTCCTGTCAAAGGGTGTGATTCTTCTGGATGACAATGCCCGCCCTCACACAGCAAGACAAACGCAGGAGCTGTTACGAACATTTCATTGGGAACGCTTGGAACATCCACCGTACAGTCCTGATTTAGCCCCAAGTGATTTTCATCTGTTTGGGCCCCTAAAAAATCATTTGAGTGGCCGTCATTTTGATACAGATGATGCCGTAGTCTATGAGGTTACACTTTGGCTGTTACAGCAACCAAAAGACGTTTTTGCTGCTGGCTTTCAAGGACTTGTGAAGAGATGGGATAAGTGCTTGAATGAACAGGGTGAATACGTGGAAAAGTGAAATAAATGTCAGAAAGTTACTTTGATTATTTTTGCCTCAATTCAGTTTTGCGACTTATTTATTGACTCACCCTCGTACTTTTACTCTCAACTGTTTACATGAAACATGCACTGCTTTCTACCAAGATTCGCTCTTGAGATAACCAAATAGTAGTCTGTTCCACATTCAGTACCCCTCACTACCCTTGTATCCCACACTAACTCTCTCAATGTCTCATCATACACAATAAAATCAATCATAATTTTACAACCACCACTTTGCCATGTGTACAAATGAATATTCTCATGCTTAAACCACGCATTAACCCCTTCCCTGACGGTTTTTTTTTACAAAAATGGTAAAAAAAAGTCATATTTTTTTATTTCAGATTCAGAAGCATTGAAGGGAGGCAAATCCGAAAATGTTTTCATTAATTTTTTATTCCAAATAACTAATGATTTATTCAATAATTTCTGATTGTTGCCCCTTAACTTAAGAGAATTAGGCCACCCACATTACGGTATAACTTTCCTTCCCGTAATCCCTTGTTAGACATCTAAGGAGGAATGAATATAGTTTATATGAAAAATGTATATACTTTTCCGACAACGTTAATGTAAGCTATTAATTTTAGTCCGTAGTACATCAAGAAACAACGTACAAACATTCATGGGAGCTAGGCAACCCGCATGACGACGACTTTCGCTCTGAAAATGATATAACAAAATTCATTTTATGACAAAAAACAAGAAACTTTAATTATTTTACTTGATTCTCATTGAAGAGAGCTGGAATCCCTTTCCTCAGTGTTCCCTGCTAGTCAGTGGAGTGTGAAGCGAGCAAGTCGTCTAGATCTGGAGATGTATAAAAATTATCCGTCGTCAGACAATATCATAGGCCAAATCATCACACTTCATCATCACTTTTGAGGACATGGGTAAACGGGCAAAGTCTTTACCCTACACAGTCCCCATTCCCGTGTAAATCGTCGTTGACCACACGTATCCAGTTCTCGATTCACTAAGGACAAATATTTGCCAAATGAAGCTCTTTTCATAGGGATGAACTGCCGCCACCCCAATCTTCCCTTGTACAAGAGTAACGTCCATCTCTGGTGTATGGAGTGCCTTGAGATTTTTCTCCAGCTTCTGGCAAATCGACCATATTTTATTTAGTTCGGCATTGGGGTGTTTGGGGATCAAAATCGTTATTATAGGCAAAATGTAAATATTGCCTTATTTTTAAATCTCTTAAGACAATAGAAGGCATTACACGTTTGGGATTTATCTCTATCTCTCCTTTTTTCTTGTACTCATGTGGGCTAGGGTAGAACATATACAGGGCACTTGTGTTGGTTTGCATTGAGAACATACACTTTTTAGATGCCTTCATCGTATAGCTGTTTTCGTAAATAAGTATCACTACTTCCACCAGTATTCGAAATAGAAAAATGAAAGGGGCTGATGAAATAACATTCGCAACATATCTAAACATTTCGCTGTCGTCGCGTTGCATCACATTTTCATCCTCACTAACATCCGAATCAATGTTCTTATGCTCAGAGAGGCTTCACTCAGAGCCAGAGAGTTCAACATCCTCCAATTCCTCATCAGAAACATCAACGGTCGAAACACTTTCGGATCCACTCTACATAACGGTAAGATTCGTATACCAAAGAAAAACAAACTTCTGAAGCAACGAAATGATATCACCAGTTCAAAGGAAACTTCGAGATGTGCAAACTACAGCGTACATACGATGAATAACTAACGCATCCTAAAATTTTGCGACAGCTAGAAAGAGGCCGATGGCAGGAGAAACAAAACATATTCGCCGAAAGTGAAGTATCAGTAAATGAAAGAAAAATCTTCACCCCTTTTCCCTACTGTAATCCATTTTCCTAGAGGTAGCGTCATAAAATCCCATTTTCACAAGTGAAGAGAATAGTAAGGGGGAAAAGGGCATGAGGGGTCTGAAAGGAGAATAACCCCGGGAAAGAGGAAAAATAGACTTGAGTAACAGAAGATTAGCAGAAAATTGTAGAGGATGTTCAATGAGAGACCTGCAGACGGTCGGAAAATCCAAAAGACTTCCGACCGCCTGTTTATTGCCCTTGCGCGTGATCTTTCTTGCCCGTGCCCGACCGTGTCTTGCTGGCTGACCACCCAGTACGGTGACACACGCCAGACGTCAGGGTTGGGGAGGGGAATTTTAGGAAATACCAAAGGACCCTTCGGAGAACCAAAGACAAGGAGCATCAGAAAGGGTACGTGAATGAAGCCGCGGCGAACGTCCGGCAGGGGTCGGTCGGTGAAGCATATACGGATACCAAAACTACAGCGTAAATAAGTAAATAATACACAACTAATAGGTAAATATGTATTACAAAGTAAACAATAAAAAAATCGGGAATGCATTGTTTGTCATATTATAACAGATTAGGATTTATTGAGTAACAATTGTTACTTGAGTCTTCTTGATCGAATGCAATTTAGCGATAATGCAGAAAAGAACTTATGACCCCATTAGAAGATTTCGCTTCCAGGGAGCGTAGTTCCACTAGTATTCCGGTAGGATAGATAAATAAAATAGATGAGTTTTGTGAGAACTGATAAAATATAATTCTCATAAGTAGATAGGGAATAGTAAGTAATCGTGAATAAAAATAATTCAAATCTAAAATCAATCCTTCAATCATTATATAAATTACGTTAACAATTGCATAAGCAAGATTCCAACTGTTGTACTTCGGGATATCAAGTAGCTAATCTTACAATAATCATAGTAGTATGCAGAGCACTTGATAAAATTGAATTTTCATGACCATAAAATGTTTCCTAACATTTATATTGGATGAAAAAATAGTGCGTAAATTTTGATATACGGAGGGTAATTTTGGTGCGTGAAGTTTTTTTGTGAAACCTTAATACAAGTGAAAAGCCTTCAAAAAAGCGAGAATACAGAGATAGGCATCCATACATGACATCTAGCGGCAAAGCATTGAATTACTACGAAGGGGGCGAAATATCTCGTCCAAAACAGCTAAAGAAGGGAAAAAGTAGAGTAGGACGAGATATCTCGTTCACGTCAGAATTTGCTAGACCATTCAGGACGAGATATCTCGCCCGCGTCAGGGAAGGGGTTAAAGACAAACACTCCTTTTTTCAAACACATCAACAGTTTTCAACATTACCATTCATTCAAGAGCCAGCAAATGGCACAACCACATTCTCGAAGGCATCCCGAACCCAGAGAAATATAGGGGATACTAACTCGTATTTCCTGAATATAACAACTTGGCTCTCTCATTAGGATCAAGCCTACACCTTGGCAGCTGTACATACTATCTACAATACCAATCCACCATTATCAACTGGAAGCGTATCCCACCCCTTGCGCTTCGATTTCACACACACATGAAACATCAACTCATCTCATTCTCACACCCTGATTATTGATTTTCAAGCACTTATTATTCACTTAATTTTAAAAAAGGTTGGAATTCTAATGAGTGAAGCCTTAGTAAACTGTGCACATTAAGTATAGTTGAGGATAATGTCATTGTTGACTGCCTCATTCTAGGTGCGGGCATATACCAGGCACAAGTAATTGTTTTATTGCAAACTTGACTGATAAAACTGAAGCACGAAAGAATAATTCAATTGGTATTATATATTTATGGTGATTGATTGTGAATTTCTTTTCTGCTCTCTTTGTTCTTTGCTGAATTGTTTCATCCCATTCTCATCACAGTTAACATCATCTGCTTCACATTGATATCCCACATATCCATCATCAAATTAGGGTTTATATCTTGTTTGTTGTCTATACTGGTCTTTAAATACTATGTGTAGTACTTTTAAAATCTGGTTTATAAAATGCCCTTACTACCATGACCTCCTCCTCATTTTTCTTTTCTTTATGTCTCTCAACCGGGTCGTCAAATAGCATGAGCAAAAGTAGGAGGTACGGAGGGGCATTTTCTCCCCTACCAAATCAAATCATCTTCGTCAACCTAGCTGTATATTTCTACAGAACTTGGTCATGTTTAGTGAAGCCTTAAAGTGGAGAGAACCTCAGGATGAGTTTATTATTTTTTCCTTTGAATTCAGAGCCCCAAGATACTATAAATAAACTATGTTAGTAGAGTTATATCACTTATTGCTGATTATCTGAAGCATTTTGTACCTAAATAAATATGGCATATAATCATGCATACACATCTGAGCAGGAAAAAAATTAAGACAACAGCTAATGCAATGGTTCATTTTACGATGAAATTCACTACACAAAAGATTAGTGATGTGGTCAGGATTCGATCGAATCCATGGATTTAAGGTGTGATCAAATCCTTCCAAAATAGATTCAAACCCTGGTTAAGTGGGTGGCATAAGTGCTATGTTGCTGTAAACTGTAAATTGCTGTAAAAATCATGCCTCGGAAGTTTAGCATCTCGACGGCATTTTACTACAATTGTGTTTTCATCATCGTAACTCCTATTAAATTATTTTCAAGTGGTAAGGTGGTGGGTTGTTGATTTGAAGGTATGGAGTTTGATGCTCTGATGAGACGTTGGGGGCAAAGGCCCCTAGAGAGCGATGGCGAGCGAAGCGAATTGTCGCGAGGTCCCGAAGGGACCAATTTTCTTTTTTTCGCTAGAAAAAAGAGGCGAGCGTAGGTTCTAGGAGGTGGAGCCCCCTATTGAGCGCAGCGAGTAATAATAATAATTTTTTTTAACGTACTTCGACAGCTAAGGTCATTTGGCACTTACTGTCTGCCACGTGCAGACAGGGACAACAGCACTCGGATGAATCAGAGTATCACCCCTCCAAACTCGAGTCCAGCCCAACGATGCTTTAACTTCGGTGACTGATCGGGAACCGGTGTTTCCATCATGGCAGGTCATTGCTCATTTTAATTGAAAAAATTTCTATCAATTCATCCTCAGTGAAAAATAACGACCACAAATTTGATATTTAGCAATTCATCAACATTCATAAGAAAGAATAATACTCGGAACAAAAAGTAAAACTTTAATTAGCATATGTATGATTTTAACTGACCATTGAAAATAAGATCTCACTATTTTACTACATCATTATCAATGGGGAAAAAATAAGGTACATAGTTACCTTTTGTGACATTTCCGCTGCCCATGATTTTAGCTTTTTCCTGGCAGCAACCTCAGTACTACTGAAGACATGGTGCCCTCCTCTGATCAAACTCCTTTCGAGTCTTCGTCCCATACATTCAAAACAGGCAGCATAACACTGAGCTGTTTGCACTATGCCATCATCTGCCATAGCTCTCATTAACTCTTCGACTTTGGTAATGTTTCTCTGTAATTGAAGAATAAACATGTGATTCGTATTCAACCCATCACTACTTTTTAATTCTTAACTTTTTCGTTAGCACTACCTTCAAAATATTTTCAAGAATAGTATTGAAAAACTGAACATATTATAGCAATATTTAATTATGCTATCTATTTGGTTAATTTATATGTCTGACGATATATTAAACACAATTATACACACTCAGAAGAGTCATGCCTCGTTCAGAACTTGTTCCTTCAGAGTGCAATTTCATTACAGCACAAAAACAGATGCCAACTCAATCTACTCCCACCCCCACAACCTCCTCCCCCTCCACTTTGGCAAGGCTAACATCTATACTATTAAATAAAAATGTAGTAGTGTCCGTCTGCATGTTAGCTACTCTTCTCCTTGAAAACTGATGAAATAAATGACCAGAAATTTTGAAATTTTGCATGATTCTAGTTTATACACTAAGGAGTGTTATAGGTTATATAAAAAAAGGCCTCAAGGTCACAAGGGTTCCTATATTTTACTCTTATAATAAAAGCATTGAAATGAGTGCAGAGGTTTCTTTTTTTTGTTTTGAAAATGAATTGCAATCAAGATATGGAGTGGAAATTTTCATTATCGAATGGCAGAGAGAAATTTCTTCAATCCATTTTGATATTCATTAAAGTAGGAGGCCAGCTGATAAAGACGGTCAGATTCGTGGATGACAAGGCGTTGGTTAGTCGATCATCGAAGGGATTGCAAGCTCTAGCAGATGCATCAGAAAAGCAGTGCGGGAAATACGGAATGAAGATAAGTCATAAGAAAACAAAAGTAATGAAATGCTCTAGGAAAATAAAGCTAGACTGGTCATCAGAGCAGGAGGGCACAAACTGGAGCAAGTAGAGCAATTTAATTACTTGGGCAGTACACAAGAAGAAAATGGTCATTTAAACAAAAACATTACGAAGAGAATAGCGCTAGCAAAGGAAGTGTTCAGTAGTAGGAGGGAGCTGATGACGGGGACCTTGGGTAAGGATATAAAGAGAACTAAAGCAGAGCTTGATGTGGGGTGTAGCATTACATGGGGAAGAAATGCGGACTCAGAGGAAGGAGGACAAGAATAGCAGGCGTTTGAGATGTGGGTGTGGAGGAGAATGGAAAAGGTGCCGTGTACGGAAAGGAAGACATGTATGGAAGTGATAGTCATAGTTGGTGAGGGAAGGAAACTTATGGATGAGATCAGGGGGAGACAGGGTAGATTGTGTAAGAGGTAATGAGGGATGACGGTTTGCTCAGAGCCATGATCAAGAGAAGAATTTTGAGCTAGCGGCCATCCAGCATTGATAACTCGAATGAGAGTAGAATTTGGCACATGAAGCATGCTTATCGTGGATTTTTGAATGACTATTCATTCAAAATATAAGTATTGTTTCAGGTAAATACTCACAAGTAATTTTTAAAAGTTTACAGTACACCATATCAAATTACTCCATAAAAAATGCAACTAAAGAACTTAAGAACTTTCTTTTGTGAAGTCAATTGATATGTTTTTGGAAATCAGCCCACAAACAAAGTTTCACATCTTATCTAAATGCAGTCCATCCTTGAAAGTCCGCGTTGTGTTCTCACTCCATGCTTACAACTGTCACATGTGGACTTACTTGTAACAATTGTTTCCATAAATTCAAGAGAGTATTCCATGCATAATAATTGTAATAATAATAACACAAATGACCATATACTGTTAAGGGCTATTCATAAATGCTGGTGATATTGGGCTCTATAATTCCAAAAAGCCGAAGTCAGCTGTTTTCTGAGACGATCCTACAGGCATTGAATTCCTCTCCTTTATTTCCACTATTTAACTGGAGCAGATAGCAGCCGCCCGGTGCTTGCTTGGAACAAAATCTCTGTAGGTTTTATCTTGGTCATCAAGTTATCTAGCATTTTTGCAAATTTCAATTAATAGAACTTTCTACGAACCATATATCCGTTTTTATACACTTTTTAGAGACGTAGGAGGCATGAAATTTTTTCTTGTTTCCCAAGTGTTTGCCATTTATAGTCCTTCGCATTGCTATTACTTGCAGCTGCGACATATTTAGTGCACCCAAAACATTGGGGCAATAACAATACAGCAATGCGCAGTACAGTACACATGTCCTGAAGTGCCAAAAGTAGACATTTAATATTCCAGTGTATGAAATCTAACAAGGAATTTGATGTCATTGAAAGTGAATACAAACATAAGTAATTGAAGTGTTCGATAATATGATTTTTAATAGCTATCTCAATAGAATGTTTTCGCTACTCACCAAAAATCCCACAATAATGGTTAAATTAGCATTACAGTAGTAGGAATTGGCTATGGAGTGATTATTAATCATCTTCGGTATTAACGATAGTTCCATTTAGCGAGTGATTTTTCAGGTCCTGAGAGCTCTCGCTAAATAGGGCTTCTACTGTATGTGGTTCCAATATACTCTAATAAATACCAACAGCACAAAAGATGCATTTGAAGTATTATTAAATTTTTTTTCAACCATGGAATGGAGTTAATTGACATTACATTTAGTGCTAACTTGAAACAAGAATATCTAATAACCATTGATAAGACTTAAAAATTTGAAACCATAAAGATTTTCTATCTCCACCATGATCACTCACCGATGTTTTACATACTGACCGAAAGCCCCAAAGATAGAGACCTCACCTATCAAATCTATCCTAAAGCAAGTTGTCTTCTCAGTGGAAAACTGAATCTTAAGACTTTCATGTCCCTCTGTTGTTCTCTCTGATGGAGCCCCTCATATTCCTTCCCCTTTGCAAGAGGAGAGGCAGTGTGGCCCTTTCCGTTATTCCCTTTCAATGGCTACTCATTACCCCCGCTTCACATCCCCTAGCATCTTCCTGAGTGCCTTCACCTGCTGGCCTATTTCACTGCTGTAGCTGCACTTAGTTTGTGATGTGTTTTTAGTTAATTCTAATTTTAATAATAAATTATTGAGTACTCAATGTACTATTATTCTAAATTGAAATTTAATACTGGACCAATTCTATTATTTTGGTTGTAATCATTTTTTGTGAAGAAAACAACTGAGGCCAATTTTAACCATTGCTATGGCTTAATTACAAATATTTTAAAATTTGAAAGAATTTGCCGGACAGTGAAATTTGTTTGCTATTATTTAAATTTCTCATTCTACACAGTTAAATTGTTTTCCGTGCATTCATATTTCACCTTAATTCATTAACACACATCTGCCATGAAATTTGATGGATAACAAAGAGTAATCTGAGAAAGGTCATTGAGAAAGGCAAAGTCATAATGTCAAAAAATCTTATGCTTTTCAAGCTTCAGAGAGTTAGCCCTCCCTGCCTTCATTCTGGCTCAGCATACTTTACATACCCTGGCAGCATACCCATGAAGGAGAACTTCAAAGACTCTGGCATCCCGAACACGAAAGTTTCCATGACCATCTGCACGTTTGCCACGCTCTCTATAGAACATTAAAGCATTCATCCCACGGTTCAAAAAACCACAGTTCACCTGAAGGAAAATTTCAAATTTTATTATAATTTCATTTAAATTTTGTGAATAAGGATAACGTTTGAACCAAACTTCAAATATTACTTCAATATAAATAAGTGAATTAGCATTCAGGGTTACTTTTTAACATTTTATTTCTACCTTAAATTTCATAATATGAAACAACAATTATGTAAATATTATTGGATACACTAATACTTAAAAAGTAGTCATTAGAAATTAGTTAAACATATGTCTTATGCACATACGTGTTATGAGGAGAGGAGATGAATAAAACATCACTCGTTCCACAGAACTAAAATTTTCTTAGGATTAGTAATGATACAGGAAAATGGACATGGCCTTACTTAGCTTACATTAAGTCTTAATCAGTCATGGGAAAAGAGTGAAACATGATGAGATGATGGGGCAAAGGTGATCAGAAGGGATCTGGAGTGGGAGATCTTTTGGTCACCACCATAGTGAGAGCCGTTTGAGGTGGGTTCGGAGGACAAGTAGCTCAAGGAGGGCCCCCAACACATGCTTTTGTGCCTGTTGCATGGCTATACATAAATGTAGATGATCATTTTAAAGTACATTTACAAGTTCAGCAAAATTTTAAATTTTGCTGAGACATAAATTATTTTTATTTTAGACATTCATGCTAAGCTTTGGCAATTAAGTAGAAGAGGAGATGACCCATGTAAATGCATCTCTCACTAACACATAAGAATTTCAAATGGTCTTTCCAATCACTTTTAAAGAAAAAGCTTTACAAAGTGGAGTAGACCAGAATGAATTTCATGGGCATTAAAAATTACTATTAAACAATTTAATGCCTAAATTTATTTCTTTAAAGGCCATACAAAATGGTTCTCGTTTAAAGTATTGATTATTAAAATGCAGTGAGCTTGAGATATGACCGAAATTTCCTTAAAAACAAGTCATTCAGCACAAAAAAAGAATGGCTTCAGAAAAAAACCATACCAGCAGGCAGAAGGATGGGGACAAACATATATTTCCATTCCAGGCATTTCTAGAGTCAAAAGGAAAACCAAAGGTCGATGAAATGCATTCACAATTTTCGCATGACTGCTTCGAAAGAGAAAAATGTGCTACCTGAGTAAACAATGAAAGTACGATTTGCTAATTGCTACATTTTTGCAATCCCGGCTCATTGAAAGTAGAATTACTGGTGCCATGACTACAAAATTTACCAAAATATAGCAATTTTTGTGGCTGAACGAAGACTGAAGTTATCTAAATAAAATAATGCACTTATCAGCCACATGATAACCACATTATTCTATTTAAAATGAAGTAAACCAGAATTTTATATCTCAAACAAGGCCAGGTAGGTATGTAACTTTTGTCAACAGTCAACAAATGCCAATGTCGCCTATGCGCCCTAAATGGACATTGATGAGTTTAAAAACTCACTTCAACAACATGGGAGGTAACCACTGTGCTCACCTCACAGTTTTACAACTTTATTGCGCAGTGAGTATTGATAGATTTGAAATTTTCAAACTGGAAATGTGCACCTAGTGTGAGCAAGTGACCTGAAAAATGTCGCGAACCTCGAGTAAAACCAAACACCGCTAGACCAAGAAGTCTTTGTGCACCTAATGTAACTCAATTTTTATCAAAGTTCGACAATTTTACGAATGGGATAAGTGGTTGTATCTAAAGTAGGTATCCAAAGTCACTTAAATAATAGTCGACAGCCAAAATTGTCGACTGTCAATAAATTTTGGGAAGAAGTGTGTTTTAGGAGCACATAGGATATAACGGCATTAGTTTTCTCTAGAGATTTCCGAAATTTTCTATGGTTTTTCTTCCACACACTACACACTTCCACTTCTACAATGAGAAAATAAAAATTATAGGATATTTGTATTTTACTTAAACACAAGACACAAACAAAACTGAGCCACTTACACATGTGTCAACATATGCCAGTAAGCTTTGCATGAAACTTTCCTCCCGAGCCGCAAGCTCGGCCTTTGTTAATCTCAGCCTATTGGATGCTTCTTTATGCACAGTTTTACCATTGACCTCAGCTTTTCGACCTTTTTCAATCATGTATTTCTTATGGGGATGAGCTTTCTTCTTCTTCTTCTTCAAATGCAAAGATGGTTTTTCAAGGTCCTTATCAGGTCTGCTAAAGGCAAAGAAACCAAAATAACACATGAATATTAGTATAAAATATACTGCTTAATGAAAACCAAAACTATACTATGACTAATTTATTCATCTGTACTCACACTTCATGAGTTTTTGTATTTAATCCATAAGTTTGCAACCCATGACCCTCAGAATGTGCTTGCTCTGCAATGTCCCTACGAAGAGGTAATGCAAAAGGAGGTACCAAATGGCTGTCATGGTACTCTTCCTCAACAATAGTCACCGGTTCTGACTCCACTTCATGGAAACTTATAGGATCAACATGCTGTATAAAAGAAACACAAATATTTCCAAAGTCCACAAAATCATTCCCTACTTATAATTACATATAAAAAATTATTTTTCATAAAACTTCATCGATATAGTTACCTCTGACAGGACATCAATATCATCTTCAGGAAGCTCATGTAGGCACTCAGGGACAAGCAGCTCATCTAAGCAATTGCAGTAATTTCAGAAAAGGAAAGAAAGCAAAATCAGAAAAACTCTCATGAAATACTGGAGACATTTAAACAAAAAAACATGGGATAACACCATTGTACTTGAGGATGGCTTAACAGCCGAAACCAGTTGAGTCAATAAATTTGTGGAAGCTCAATCATGGGGTAACACATTTTGAAATGTAAGTAAATTCATTTGTTGCCAAGGTAAAAAGAGCAAGGTGACACACTGAAGTAGTGATGTCCTAAGTCAGTCTTTTGAGAGATCTCGGTCACCTCAATCATCCACATTTGTAAGTCAATCGCAATTGACAGCTCTTGAAAGAATGTTGTTCCAGCTAGCGAGCTGTATAAGCTGCCAACAATCATAGATCTCTAAGGGAAGTCATGATTGATAAACCAAGACTAAAATAAAATTCATCCCTGATGCTCTCCACTGAGAGCAAATTTTACCCCAGATGATCTGTACAACCTATCCCTCCCCTAAGTATTATTATTCATTACCAGTATCATAGTTACAAACAGTACTAAGGATGATATTAACAGTATTTTTCCCAATATAGTCCGGTAAAAAAATATCAGTCTTACTTTTTCAGTGTATCCTTGGATCTAATACGAGGAAAATATTCAAGATTCAATTGTATCGCGGGTTGCATATATGGACTTTTCCAAAGCGTTTTAGGTCTACAGATACATCGTCTTGATGGAAAATTAATAAGATGATAAAAATAGTTTGTACATTCTAAGAACTGTTGTTGAATATAGGAGCAAAGTTGATCTCTATTTAGATGGTTAGGTACCTAAGTTTGAGCGGAAAAGTAATTACAACACTGATGAATTTCGGGTTGCATAAGATATTTTCAGAGTTGCCATACGGCTGTAACACCATAGCATCATTGACATGAAAAAAGATTAATTAAATGATAAAAAACTTTTCATTGATTATTCTCGCATAGTCCGTTTTTTACTGTTACGAGTTATATTACCATGCAACTACCTATTTTTCTCCGTTATTTTGGGCCATTAGGCAGGAAATTCCTGAGTTTTCTCATTTCATACTCTCCACTTCCCCCTTCTTGAGACTGATATTTGGCCAAAAATGAGAGGCATATTCGGGATAAACGGAATATTGTCTTTATTGCTTCTGCAATATTGAAGAGCAATACATCGAACATAAAGTTGTTGCCATATACGACTTTGTAATACCATGCTATGGTAAAACCAGACAAAACTAAAAGAAGTCTCTCCAAATGTAAGGCATACTATTATTCCAATACGGATTATGACATGCTTGTAATAACTGCCAAAATAATGTTTTGTGTTCAAGAAAACTGAGCATTTAATGCCGTATTTTCAGCACATGTTGCAGGAAAATGTCATACATATGCTTGTAAACATGTTGGGGTTGGCATTTGTATTCAATAGCTTTGCTCGCAATTGGTAAAGCACATTGCAAAACTATGTAAAAATCAGTAAAATTTGACTGCGGAGGACGAAATATGACAGCATAAAAATAAAAAAACATAAAATCGATAAACTACGTAAAATCAAGACTTGACCATTGAAATACCCTATTTTTCCCGGCCAGACCTTAATCGCTAAGCAAAATCAAGAGTAACGTAAAATCACGGAGCATAAAATCAAGGTTTTACTGCATGCTTATCCAAACAGATAGTACACAAAATTCTGAATACATGGTTTTGTGAAACAATTGGCATGACAACAAATGTTATGATAAAATGTATAAGACTGATGAAAATGTTGAAGCATCGTGCCAAAACACTGTAACAATTTGATTCTGATGAAGACCCGGCTTCAGCATAGAAAAGGAAATTTCATCGGGATTACAGATGACGTGTAAATAATAATTTATTTTTGTGCTGGTGGTTCAGGGTCAATTCTTGCATGAAGAATATCTGTGGTGTAGTAAATCAATGGCTAAGATCAGTGAGTTATTTTTATTTGGTTTGATCTTACCTGGAAAAAATTTGGAAAATTACCTCCTATTGAAACCAAATAAAAGTGAAGCTTCATACCACGTTTGGCGAAACTTGGAGCCAATTTTTAATTGAAATAAATTAGAATCCGCGTCGCGAGAAACTGAATTCGGGGAATTTTTGCTGTAGTGAAATTAAGCCCATCAATATAGACTTTTACGATTAACCCATTCGCATCCATCCCCTGGGATTTAAATCGACCCCAAACACCACGTATAATAAGTTTGCAAGTAAGAAAAAGAATTTTCTAAGGTGATTTACGATGGAAAACATTTTCTAAATAGCCACCAGATGGCAGCTACAAACAGGTACACTCTCAGGCCAAAAAGTTACAAAAAAAACTCGTAAGATAGCAGCAGGATCAACAGACAAATAACACTACGCATTCTGCGTACCAGTACGCTTGTGGTGTTTGTGGCCAGCTTGAGGCCGCGTACCAGTACGCTAATGGATGTGAATGGGTTAAACAATATAGATACATATAGTGAAATGTTTGACGTTATGAAGCCACTTTTTTAGTCCTTAACAATATGGTGAAATATTCACTTTGAATTTTTCCCAGTTTTTCAAAATGGTGGAATTCCCTATTCACTTTTTCATTGAATGAGGACACATACGAACTTTACACAAAATTTCAATGTCCTCTTAAACTGCTTAACACAGACTTCAAATATCTGCATGAAGAAGCAGTTATTTGTTTTTAAATACTTGCATATATTGGTCATACATATATTTTTTATTAATGCTATAAAGTAAAAAATTGATAATAGCCAAGCCAGCAGTGAATGAATATTTCCGACGATAATCTACCCGGAAACGGGTGGATTATCATCAGTATCATTATGCCATTCTGGGGGGGGGGGGTATTTTCATGCATGAAGTGGAAAATTCACTCAGAAATTCCATGGCTAATGGGGTCAAATAAGTGTAAAAAATAGGTATTAATGCACTAATGAAACTCATATCAGTAATTAATTAAGAAAATCAATCAATAAGTAAAACTAAGGCCTCATTGTTTTAAAGAATTTGCCATGATTTTCATTTAATAATTTTTCTATTTGGTGGTGTGGTAACAGCCGTATAGTAGCTCTGATAAATACTGTGCCCCAATAAATGTGTCATATATATTTTTCCACTTGTGTTATGCTCATGTTCTCAATAATTGTTACAAGAATATGCAAACTAGCTTGAAATCTCATTAACTTTCTTCATCACGAATATTTTTCCACACATTTGATCTAAAAATGCATTAAAAAATGATTAACAATGTTATCTGATAGTAAATGCAGATTAATTAACATAAATTCATGATATGAGAGCAAAAATGAATTTCTGACGATATTATTCATCTCATTACTTTTGTTTATGGTTTTGTCCTGGCATGGATAGCACATGTGCTTGATAGGGATAGAAATGAAAAAAAAAAATTGACCTAAAAAAAAATGGGTGAAAAATATTAATCAATGAATGCTAGATGTTTTTGCATTTTCAGCATTCACCAATTTAAGCCAACAAATGCCATCAATGTTAAAGCCTGAATCATTTAAGGGTCATGTTATATAAGATGTGAAAAATTATACCAGCACATTTGATGATACCAGCATGAGTAGTATTCTTTAGCGAAATTCCGTGAAGTGAAATGGAAAAATTTTGGGTCCCATTAATTTTGCTATGAAGAGATTTAACTGTATGCCGAGCTAAAGAATGTAAACCTGTAAGGAGAAATGGGCTGGCAGCTATAAAAGATTATTAAAGGTAAATCTATTCCCAGTGTCCTGATGTGTCAGTACACAGCATATACCTCCTAGTGGTAGGCCGCAGGCAATGCTATTCTCTGTCCCAAGGCAGTCCTTACAGAAGGGATACTGGCTCAAGTACATCAGTGAAAGTGGGCCTAGTACATATATTACTAGGCTTTGTTTTTCTTGGGGCATGATGGTGAAGATGTGAAGAAACTGACCGGTAGAATGCAGTATCCATTAACACGAGGCATACAGATGGTGAGAATTCTCCTCATTTAAATCCCAACCATTGCGGATGAATGACGAGAATTCTCGTCATTTAGGAGCATCACTGTAAACTTTTAATTGACATTATTTAAGATTTTGGTGGTGATTTTTCATTTGCCTTTCGTTATTTAATAAGAATAGTCGAAAGATAATTTTTTATTTCATTAAGTAATTTTGATAATATTAGCCATTTAACTATTTAAATCCAAGACTGGTTTTCTGTAATAGCACGCAACTTCAACAGCTTGAAATTTATTCATCGTCTCTCTTCATTTCGGAGGTAATGTTTCTGTCATCTCTTTCTCGGGTACCCCAACTCCTTGCCTCATTGTTTCTTGATTGTTTATCCACATGGCCCTAGCTGAGCCTTCGGCAAGGAACCTTATTTCTATCACCTCGAGGACCATATCTGCATTGCCTCGCCTTCAAGTTCCACTCCCGGCTAATGGAATTCACTCTCAGCTCTACTCCATCAGTATAAGAATTCATTATGAAAAGAATGAGGGGGCCAATTATGAATTGTCCATAGTTCCTTTACAGCTCTGGTCAGTTCCTTCTCTCGATGTGTCTTGAGCAGTTCATTTCCTTGAGTCCCAATGATTTGTGTTTTGGTGTTGGGTTTGTCTTGCGAGAGGGTTTTCTCAATCCGTATTATTCGAAATATTTAAAGGAATATTCCATATAATGGCATTGCATAGGAAAGAAAGTGCTTCGCGCGAGGACTACATTTTATTAGATCGGTGCGCCAATGATTTGTCAGATGTGCCATTAGAGTATGACGAAGAGAGCGGCGAGAGTGAAGTGATTCCGATATTGTTGTGAAGGTCAGAAATAGAAAATCCACTCCTCTCTTGTTAAGTGAAAGTGACTTCGATAAGAGTGCCAACGGAGACAATACTTCACCAGGAATCTCAACTACATGGCCAGAAATAACAAACAGCAAGAATGAATCTAATTGGATGACGGAAGACGAGTCATAGAAGAGCCTGAACATGCCATCCCATGCTTCACCTCGTCCACAACACAGTTGGTCGAAAACACTTGGCTTCATCTTTTATGTAAGTCTTAAGGACTTCAGTCTTGGATATATAATGCTTCAGTAAGTTAATTTTCTGAGGAAAAACATTAACAGTCTAATATACATTTACCATCTTAAAACATACTGTAAGGTTAATGAATTAAACATACTGTAAGCGTAATGAAGATCTTGTGTTAAGGTTTATTTTACTCTACAGTATTATATGGAATTATACTATGGGGATCACCCTCTTTGCTGCTGTTTTCACTACATACAAAAAAAAGTGATTAAAACAATGTGTAAGAAGCATCCATGAGCTCACTGCAGACCCCTTTTTAAAGGTCTTGGTATCTTAACTGTACCGAGTATGTATGTACCAATCTGTTATTTATGCAAAGAAACATATTGGTGACCTTAGTATGAACCATGAAATCTATTCCTACAACACCAGAAGATGTAATGACCTTCGTAACAGACAAACTTATCTAACCATGACAGCTAAAGGGCCTTGTGCAATGTGTGCAAAAACGTACCATCAATTACATTTCTTTCAAGAATAATGAAGAAATATCTGAATTAAAAAAAAGAGCTAACTTACTCGTTTAAAAAGTGCTTCTACAATTTGAATGAATATTTATACACAATGTGACTATAAGCTTTCCTCTCTTTCAATGTATAATTTAAGTGTCCTATGCACTTATCCTGTACAATGTACCGTGTATTGTGTCACTTAGACAAAATAAATTATTATTATTTATTGTCCCATGCCTTCTATTCAATTACATTAGAAGCCTGATTATCTATCGAATAATGATGGACTGTAATGTGTAAAGTAATAATTTTGACTTTTTGAAACTCCAACTTTATTACTTTCAAGAGGTTTGCATTACATAGTACACTTAACTTGGCATGTAAACCATGAACAATCACAATTTTTTTTGGATATTTTTATATGAAATTGTTAATAAACCATTAATTGTATTACTTTAGCATTGTAAATGTATTACCCATGTCCTTCTATAATTTTTTATAAATTGTATTTTTCATTGTCTTGAAACAGGGCTCAGGCACGTAGAATAAACTATTATACATATTTTTTAAACCATGTTGACATTAGAAGACATTAATTGCAGTTTCTTCGCAATGAAACGCATAAGATGGGCATATTCAACAGACATGTACCAAGGATACCACATGGGTATGGCCAAAAATACCTGAAGATGCTACTAGTTGCACATGCAGTTTCAGTGTTAAACAGTTTGTAGAGTTTAAACAAGTTTTTATTTTTCTTTTCCAGGGGCCTTTTCGTGGAATACGTGACTTCAAATATAAGTATATGCCAAAAATATCGAAATATACTAAGTCACAGCAAAGATATTTATTTGGTTGAGTCAGAATTGAAAATAGCATAACCACTTTTGAGGAGGAATTAGGCCAATGACAGAAAAAGAAAATTTATGAAAGCGAGTTAAACTATAGTGATTAACCCACGGAGAAAGAATAATTAATTTCCTAAATAAACCGAAACGAATAACTGCAGAACATTTGCGAGCTGATTGCTAGAAATTAAGTTTGGTTCAAATGCTCAACATAATTCAGGAAGCTTTCTCATAAACATTTCTACTACGCTTCATTCGGAAGTAACATGTATAAGAACGCTCAATTAGTTGGTACACACCGTGTTTGACTTCCCACAAGTTTTCATAGGATTTGCTCGGGTCAACAATAGTACCACCTTCGGCATCTTCCATTTTTCTAATAATTGGTGCAACTCTGGTGCACTCCGCATCATCTGGGTATATTAAAACATCCAAGTCTTTCGATTTCAAATTACTGACAGGAGCTCCACTCCTTGAGCTAGCGTGACGTCCAACTGGTGAGAGAGAAATGACAGCTTGATCATTGTCATATAAATACATCGACAACCTTAATTGTAACCAGCATTATCAATCAGAACTGTAACTAGTGAGGTTCAGCTAACTGGTCTTTCATAACACCAATACCAACATATACATGAAGGCTCTTAAGATAGTGATAGTAAACAGCTATTATATCACTACTCACTCCTTACCTTCACTTAAATTAACATCTGTTACATGTCTCTTGTACCGTTTCCTTTTCCTTCCAATTCTTACTTCAACATTCGCCCATGTCATCTGCCGTCTCTCAGTCACCGAGCAATTTAGTCGACCTAAATGTATAGCCGTACAAATTACTAGCAGAAACCCTTCACATGGACTACAAGTAAATAACCATTCACACAAAAAATGTTTACCAATCAGCCCTTGCTCAGTACTCCGGCATGGACAGGTTAACCTTGAGGCCTGACAACCGGCATGTGATTTCACCAAATTAGCCAAAACTGACTCCCCATAAATTCGATGAGCAAAGAGTCGATACATGATTGAAATACCCTACTCATTAGTTGCCTAACAGCTCGATGCCCAGCCTTAACAAATCAGATTTCCACCCTTAATGATAGAATGTGCGAAACATTTTGCTATCTACAATCATAAAAGCATATCCTCGGAATGAAAACATTCATGTATAATAACCACAACCACGCACATTTTCAAGTCCCCTGATAAGTCCCGCGGGGAGACACCATGATACCATATAATAATAATATTGGAGGACACCGGAGAAACGGAAAACCCTAGCGCATTTCGACCGTCATGACTTCTCTCGCAGGTTAGACCTGTAGAAGGTCGTCACACCATTGACACGATCCCATGATGCATCATACTTTCGCCATTGTGAATCCATCTCGACGTACCGTCGCACAGTGGTCCGGATCCGAAAAAAGGCGGACAAAAGTAATTTTTTCGACTTTCTTGAAACTCACTTTAAATACGCAGTTCTTATAGCAAAATGTCCGGGGAATCCTACCGCACACTTAGTCTTGCATAAAAAGTTTTGTTAAGTTTAGTAAATTGCTTCAAATTAGAGCTAATTTTAGCTAAACCGCGCTCTTTTCATTTTTTCGAAAAAATACACATTTTTTAACAATTTTTTTGCTCTATTTCGTATTAAAAATAGGTAAAATGAGTGTGGACTATAATTATGTGGACACTTTACCATGAGCAAAACTAGGTTTCAATCTTGTAGTCGTTGTGATGATCGCTAAAGGAGTTCTTCAAGAAAAATCATTTTTTCTCGCAAATTTCGCATAAACGTTGGATAATAAAAAGAGTGACACCGAGTGACACGGAGATTCTTATAGTGGCAAGAGTGAGTTATATTAGAAAGATATATTATTAAAGGATTTAGCTGCAAATATTTGCAAATAAGTGAATGACAACGACTTATATGACTCTCTGCCGCGGACGTGAACGTTGGGACTAGACACGCGAGCTTCGTCACAGTGGAGACATTGTAAAATACGTCTTTTCCAATGTTTTATTGATTAGGATTTTAAAAATGAAGAAGTTAACAATTTTTTTCTATTATATTCTGTTCTTGGCCGAATTTACTCTAGAAAGAGCGAGAGAATGAATTTCAGACTGCGATACTAAGCGAAATTGTGACGCTGGAAGAGAAGGAAAATATTTTCTTCGATCGTTTCTCAGTTCGATTCCCATCGAATTTTGTTAATCGTTGGAAGTATATAAGACTGGTTGTATGTACTGCTGCTGGGAAAACCCACCTCTGGCTGTCCCTTTCCTCAAAGCCTAAGTGACAGGAGACCCGTTACCCGCACATGTGCCGGACCCAAGGGTAGTGGGTATATATATATATATATATATATATATATATATATATATATATATATATATATATATATATATATATATATATATATATATATATATATATATATAAGGCTTATAAGGTCCTTAGTCGGGTTATTTTACTATCCCTACTTAGCGCACCACCCAACTTGTGTTTATTGCCTAAAGGCAGTTTCTTTGACCTGCAAGTGAAATTGCAGTTAACAGATGTGGTATTTACCCTCCAGGTGCATCTTTCCAGATGGGTTTTATTGGAGGGCTGCCGCTGGTAGGCATTTTCGCACAAAATTCAGGCATTGCATATTTCTCTTTATGCGGTCCACCAAAAACCCTCCTGGTTATCCTCGGGGGTAGACCCAGGTTCTTGGGGGTGGTGGTAACTTCTCTTCTTAGCCTCCTCCATGCTTCAGTCGAAACATTTCGGTTCTCTTCAGTTGGTCCTTTTCCATCGATGTGTACACATGCCAGTTCTTAGTCGTTTGGTACTCGGTTGGGAATAGATTTCGTGATTTGAAGTAATTTCTGAAGAAAGTGTTAGTGTTGTGATAATTCGGAATAGTGTTGTGATTCAATGATTTTTTTGTTCCTGGCTACCACAACGATAAGGATTATTAAACAGGTATGCTATTTCTCTTTTATTTCCGTTTTTGAAGGTGATCTAGTACGGGGTACCACACTAAATTTTGCATTGTTTTTGCTTCCGTTTAAACTCCTAACTTTCTAGAATAAAGAATATTGTTCAGTATTTAACGAACCAAAGATTCTAATTTTTAACTCACATCTATGTCGTTAACATTTCCGCGGAAGCAACTTCACGGTAAAATGCAGGAGAAAAAAGGAGAGTCAATGGACGACCGAAAAAGTAATTTGACGGGACTTCTTGAGGATTGCCTACATTTTACACGGAGATGAGAACGCAAAAAAATGAGCGCAAAAATTTTTTGAAAGTAAATTTTTTTGTTGGTTATGAGAAAAGATGGCGAGCTTGCTCTCGAACGAACTCTTTTTTAGAATAGAGATATGCGACTTGGTTGGATCAAATCGTTGATTTCCCTGATGTTGTGTATCGTAACTTTCCAAGCACCTGTTCGCATTTTCCCTGTGTTTTAATTGTGATATGACATCCCTTGGGCAACTGTCTAAATAATAAGCCTTTTTTATCAAGCACATCTAATAAAAGAAAGGGTAGGGCAAGCAAACAATTTTCGGATGTCATTATCCGATCAAAAAGAAGGAAAACTAAATTCCTTAGAGAAAATACTTTCCCAGAAGAACTGTCTTCTGCTACAGCCATGAATCTAAGAGAGAGAGAGAGAGAGGATATGGCGCGCAGAAGCGTCTCTAGTTAATACGATGACCCCCCTACACGGGCAAAACGAATATTGAAAAAGTAAAAGAGGGAAAAGAAAGAAGGTACTTCAGGAGAAATTTAAAAGTAGACTGGGTCTAAAAGTTGATCTACCAAAGCCAAAATATGGCACATCGAATGATAGCAACACAGCTAGGCGCTTCTTCAAAAATGCCCACCTATCAGCTGAAATTACGGTAAGGATCCATTTATTTTACAAAAATCTTCTTTAACTTCAACGCTTTTTACATGAAATAAAATATAAAATTGATTTTCAGGGGTAGAAGAAGAACTTATCAATAAATTGTCAAATATTTTGAGAGCTTCGTCATGCGGCCTTCTAATTGATCCCCCAAAATTTAAAGAATATTTTATGGACACGGCAAAATGTTATGTTAAATATTATGAGTGGTTCTACATGCCACCCACAGTACATAAAGTTCTGCTGCATGGTGCAGATGTGATTGAGTCAGCTCTTCTTCCAATTGGAGACCTTTCGGAGGAGGCTCAGGAATCGCGGAATAAAGATACAAGAACTTATCGCGAGCATCACGCAAGAAAAATTTCAAGATTCCACACGACTGAGGACGTTTTCCGGACCTCTGATCCATTAGTCAGTAGGTACATTAGTTGCTGAATTAAATAAATACCGTGGCCTAAAGATCTGCCTAAAGAGGTCCGTGAGCTCTTGCAAGAATATCCTGACTCAGCGAGTGAATGCGAAGAGGAGTGGAATTTAGGAGAATCTGATTTGGAATTATATAAATTGTAAAGTTAATAAGATACTAAGTAAGTTTTTTTACATAAATGAGTTTTTTTGCACTTAAAACAGTTTTTATATTTATTTAATAAATACTTATTTTTTAGTTTCAGCGGCACTATACCTCTGCTAGCAATTCGATAATCGCAATCACTTCAGCGTTAGAATCAATTCCCCTAACTGCCTTACATTTACCCATTTATTAAAAATTATTAAAAAGTCTAGAAGTCATATTATACAAATACTTTTTGTATATTTGCATATTTAATAATAACAGGCGTTTTCTATGCAGTCTCCTCATTATCGGTTAATTTAGAATTAAAATTCTCAATATCTTCTAAAATAATTATTTTTTGTTGAAAATAACAGCAGAAATGAACTAAACGCGTCTTAAAACATATATTTGTCAATTTTCAAAGTAATCTGACAAAAATCTGATTTTTGTCCCTCTTTTTCGCGATCCGGACCACTGTGCGTCGCTCTCCAGTGAGGAAGCAATGATTTGCAAAATTGGTTAGTTGTAGTACTCCATGTTACTCGAACACAACCAAAAACCTTTGACTGTTTCGTTTTTCTACTGATCCAGCATGAAGAGAGAAGTGGGTGTTGAACTGCCGGCGGGACAAGTGGAAACCTATAGTTAGATCACGCATGTATCAGGTAACTATAGTAGAAGGAAGAAGATACCTATAGGTACCTTCTTTCATGGTATTATTCGCTCTTCCACCCGACGTGGCTGATATATGGTGGTCAAATTCGTAGGCTTTCAAGAGAGGATAGCAAAGATTATATACTCAGGAGGATAGCGAGGACGTGCAAGTTCTGCGTTTTCAGCTATTCTAAAGGCCGTTTTACACGATGAAAGATTTTGTACAAACGAATGTACGTGATATTTTACGTTTGTATCAACGAAATTAGAGCAGGCTCTATTTTCCGTTCAGGCATCGAGACATTCGCACAAGGGTTCATACAATTTGCCGCTTTACACGATGCATTTTGCCTCATGCAGAAGTTCACGGAAGAGTTTTTAGAAACAAATGTACCGTGTAAAACGGTCTTAAGCCAAGTTGTTATTGCTAATTAGCTAAGAGGCTAAATGTTCTTTCTTTGTTTAGAATTTGGTGGATTTTGAAACTGCCATCCTTAAATTATTGGGCTCCTGCGTAATTTCTGACCGCTCAAGTTGATTAATTTTCTCGGACACTTATAAATGCCGTCGATGTGAATACGGGTATAGAGCTAGACGCGCTGCGGCAGCGTCTTCGCGGTAGCTGCAGCGCTGCCGCGCAGCGCATCAGATGCGCATCTGCAGCATTTTGTGTTTACTGGGAAGTGAAAAAGTTATTGGTCGGCAGTCTTCCATAAATAATTTAGTCGCGGAGGAAGTGATTTACGATGATAAATTCCGTGTGAATTTTATTAAGCCTCTATTCCTGAGTAAAGAAACAAAAAAATCTGATAATTACATTTCCAGAGGAATGGAAGAAATTTATTCGTGCATGAAAGAGATCAGTAACTGCCAGTTTTCCATGGACAAATTAATGGCCGCAGTGACTGGGAAAAAATATCATTAGGCAGAACATCCAGATCTGGATGTTCTGCCTATCGAACACTTAACTCGAGTTAAGTGTTCGATATAAACACAACTAACCTTTATCACACAAAGAAATGTATCACGTTCCTGTCCTCAATATTGAGTAGCCTCTCCCTACTACTTCACAGAAGATTTGCATCTAAAAACTTAGATAACATTCTCACAAGTTAGGGATTTTGTTCATCTTACTACGAAGTCCAAGATTCAGAAATTTATGATCCGTGCTCAACCAGTGTTGAAAACATGATCATTAAATTCATTTGTTTTTTACTATGCTGATATTAATGTAAGTATACCATTGAATACTTTCCACTCTATGCATGCTACCCATAGGTACCCTGGGGATTGTACGAGTTAAAACGAGTTGGATTTAACTAGCATGTTTTTACCTGTTTCCGACTCGGTTTAACTCGTTATCTCAACTCGTTTGAAGTCGGTTATGGCCGCTCTTTGCTTGCTTTAACTCGTACCATGAACATGTATGTATGCATGTTCATGACTCGTACATTGACCTCGAATTATCTTGAGTGACGTCGTATCAACTAGTAGGTAGCTGTCGTTTCTGGGCAGCTCGATTCTTCTTGAATCACCTTGTCTTACCTAGAGATGAATAGGCTGTTTCATCTCGTATTAAATGTTTTCAGTTAGTAACACGCAACCTCGATTCACATTGTAGTAACTTGTTTCAAATGTGCAACAGTCAATTAGTCTTACCTAGCATTAGCCCGTTTTATCTAGAACAGGCTACCTCGATTCATATTGTATTACCTCGTTCGACCTGTACGAGAAGCAACTCGTTCGATATAGCATTAGCTTGTTTCAACTGGTTCCAGCTAGCGTCACCTTACCTCGTTTCACATCGTATTAACTCGTTTCATATGGCAAAGAATCAACTCGTATTACCTAGCATTAGCAAGGTGGGTTTACACGTAGCAGTTGACTGCTACTTGTAAACCCAGCTTTAGGCCGTTTTATCTAGAACAGACTATCTCGATTCATATTGTATTACCTCGTTCGACCTGTACGAGAAGCAACTGCTTTGAACTAGTACTACCCCGTTTCAACTGGTTTCAGCTAACATCACCTTACCTCGTTTCACATCGTATTAACTTGTTTCAAATGTGCAATAATCAACTCGTCTTACTTAGCATTAGCCCGTTTTACCTAGAACAGGCTTCACTTCAAACTAACCTGAACACACACCAATCAATACATTATTCAGCCTTAACCTTAATGAACAATCTGCACGGAGACAAGATTAATTATTCCCATTGTCACAACCCGGTTTTAAAAACACTCATTCAAAAACTACTTTATTCCACCTCTTTGGAGATAATTATTTGACCCAAAACTATCTCTTATCCAAAAATATAATATTGACAACAAATTGCCTCGATATTGATCAATCAGTTGCACCTAAAACACCAATAAAATTAACCTACAACCATCATAATAGCATGCATATGAGACACCCTTCGGGAATGAACACTACCTGCTTCACGAGAGATCACAAAAAACCAAGCGTGCCATTGTATAAAGGCAACATAAGCTGTGCATGAGGAATAAGTTACCACAATGATACACCTACATCAACCAATGTGGATAAACAACAAATAGGCAAGAGGAGATAAAGACACAAAACAACGCATTTGCAAAAAAAAATATTTGTTATCTCTATTAGATTTATTTTTTCTATTTAAATCTTGAATCTTAGAGCATATTTTGATAATCCTTGCCCTCACTTTCTTCGCTTCTCGCCCCAGCAATATCTCGTCAGTCCCTTTCCTTTTTAGGTATTCCATGTAACTATCTGTAAAGATAAATATTGTCATATTAAGAAGAAAAATCCTAAATAAATTCCCTTAATAATACTCAGCAAGACACGTAGCATGCATTACATGAAAATGCAATGCATAAGTACCCGAGAACACAAGTGCACCAACGAGTTCCTATACTAATCTGAAAAGGCAGATTAATGAATAAAGAGTGCCCTTTTTCTAGAATAAACATAAACACCGACATTTTCCATCATAAATCATCAACAGGGCTGGATTCTGACCATTATATGAGCACAGTTGGGCATAAAAAGAGAAAGCTGCAACTTAGTAATACAACCACTTTATTACGATGTTGAAAGTAAATACTCAGATGGATGTCATACATTTAAATCATGTATTTTTCGCAATGACTTGTATGCGAACTCAAAAGATAAAGAGGGGTGGATACAATGTATCAGTTGCCGCGGCTAGGCCCATGAAGCATGCTCCAATTGCGAGGAAGAAGATGACCACTTAGTTTGCGATTTTTGCTGCTAAAATCTAACGTAACCTAATTTTGTACATTAATGAATACTCCGGGTGTCGTGCCCGGCAGCGGGGGAGGCAAGGCCTCCGCGGTCGTCATCACACGAAATCCTTGCACAGAATCAGAATCATCATCAGAAGATACAAGGGAAAGGAGGGAGAAGAAGAAGAAAAAGAGGAAGAGGAGGAGGAAAACATTGGTAAAAATAGGAACTTGGAACGTAAGGACCATGATGAGGGCCGGGAAGCTTGAAAATATTAAGCAGGAAATGGAAAAAGGAAAAATAGATGCTTTGGGATTGTGCGAGGTTAGATGGAAGGATAGCGGGGACTATTGGAGTGATAACTACAGGGTGATCTATAGTGGGGGAGATGAGAGTCAACGGGGGGTAGGCATGGTACTGAACACAAAGTTGGGACTGAGGGTGGTAAACATTGAACAGGTGAACGACAGGATACTAGTGGTAGAAATAAAAGCACGCCCGACGAATTTCGTACTGGTCCAGGTATACATGCCTACGAGCAACCACAGGGAGGAAGAGGTGGAAGAGGTGTACGAGCAAGTAGAAGAAATAATTAGAGAAGTGCCGGGGAAGAAAAACCTGATAGTGATGGGTGACTGGAATGCAGTGGTGGGAGAAGGGAGGGACGGATTAGAAGTGGGAGGGTTTGGGCTAGGAAGAAGAAATGATCGCGGGGAAAAGGCAGTTGAATTTTGTAGAAGAAATAAATTAGTAGTGACAAACACTTGGTTTAAACATCACCCCAGGCGTAGGTACACATGGAAAATGCCGGGTGACACTGGGAGATACCAAATTGATTATATAATGGTGAGGCAGAGATTTAGGAACAGTGTAAAAAACTCTCGTAGCTATCCAGGGGCGGATGCGGACTCGGATCATAACTTGGTGATGATGAAGTGTGAAGTTAGATTCAAAAGGCTTTGTAAAGGTAGGAAGATAAAGAGGTGGAACCTTGAAGCATTGAAAGGGTTGAAAAAGAGGGAATACCAAGAGCTAGTAGAAAAGAACATAGGTGAAGAGAAGCGGAGGGGAACCATAGAGAAGAGATGGGAGGTTATAAAAACAGGCATCGCAAGAGCGGCAGAGAAAACAATAGGAACGGTGGAAAAGAAGAGGGTTAAGAAGCAGTGGGTTACAGAAGAAATGATAAAGAAAATGGAGGAGAGAAGGATATGGAAAAACGTGAACACCGACGTAGGGAAGAGGAAGTACAAGGAATTGAATAATAAACTCAGGCGAGTGACCAATCGGGCAAAAGAAAACTGGTGGAAGGGAAAATGTGAGCAAATGGAAAAGATGCAGGAGGAGGGGGAAGTGGGCGCTTTGTACGCCAAGGTGAAAATGTTATCGGGTGGTAAGAGAGGTCAAGCGATACCAAAGGTTAAGGACAAAACAGGAAAGATATTAATCGAACAGGAAGATATCCAAGAAAGGTGGAGAGAATACGTAGAGGAGCTATATGACAGCGAGAATAGACCCCTTAGCCTAGATCTAGAGGACGAAGGAACAATAGATAAAGATAACCTCGGACCAGAGTTACTTGAGAGTGAAATAGAGAGGGCACTAAGAGAGATGAAGGGTAGAAAAGCCGTGGGAACCGATAACCTACCTTCGGAGCTACTGAAGAATCTAGGTAGTAGGGGGAGAAAATCGTTTTTCGAACTTATTCGCAGGATCTACGAGGAAGGAGTATGGCCAGAGGATTTCGTGAAAACAGTATTAATACCTATCCCAAAGAAGAAGAAAGCGTCAGAATGCGAGGAGTATAGAACAATCAGTTTAATTTCGCACGCAGCAAAAGTGTTGCTTAGAATACTAAATAGAAGGTTGGAGAGCAGAGCAAAGTGCTATTTAGGCGATGACCAATTTGGGTTTAGGAAGGGGAGGGGAACCAGAGATGCGATTGCGGTAATGAGGACACTTATAGATAGAAACATAGAGCATAATCAGGATGTTTTCGCTTGTTTTGTAGATTTCGAAAAGGCGTTTGACAGAGTAAACTGGGAGAAATTAATGCAGATACTGGGGAAAATAGGAATAGATTGGCGTGATAGGAGACTCATCCGAAACTTATATATGGGGCAGAGGGCTCAGGTAAGGGTAGCGGACGGTGAATCAGGGTGGGCAGTTATAGGTCGCGGGGTGCGGCAAGGGTGCCCGTTGTCGCCTTTACTTTTTAACATCTATGCTGAGGAAATGGTAAGAGAGGCATGGGATGAGCTAGACGTGGGAATGAAAGTAGGAGGCCAGTGGATAAAGTCGGTTAGATTCGCAGACGACCAGGCGTTGGTGAGTCGGTCATCGAAAGGACTGCAAACTTTAGTAGATGCACTGGAAAAGCAGTGTGAGAAATACGGAATGAAGATAAATAATAGGAAAACAAAAGTAATGAGATTTGGTAGGACAAAGAAAGCGAAGCTGGTGATAAGAGTAGGAAGTCACAAACTGGAGCAAGTAGAACAATTTAATTACTTGGGTAGTACGCTAGAAGAAAGAGGACATAGTAGCAAAGACATTAGGAGGAGAATAGCGCTAGCGAAGGAAGCGTTCAATAATAGAAGGGAGCTGATGACGGGGACCTTAAGTAAGGATGTAAAAAAGAGGCTAGTAAAGAGCTTGATATGGAGTGTGGCGTTGTATGGGGCGGAAACGTGGACCTTGAGAAAGGAAGACGAAAATAGGCTGAAGGCTTTTGAGATGTGGGTGTGGAGGAGGATGGAGAAGGTGCGTTGGACGGAAAGGAAGACAAATGAGGAAGTGCTTGACATGGTGGGCGAGGAGAGGAAACTTATAGATGAGATTAGGGGAAGGCAGGGTAGGTGGCTGGAAGGGGTAATGAGGGACGATGGTTTGCTGAAGATCGTGATAGAGGGAAGGATGTTGGGTAAGCGGGGAAGGGGAAGGAAGAGAATCGGTTTTATGGACGGGATGAAGAAAGGTAGGACTTATGCTGAGATGAAGAAAGAAATACAAGAGGTAGAAAGGGCACAGCACGTGTAAGAGTTCGTTGGATATTCTCTGACTTTCATCACAACCTACCTCTAACCGGTAGATTACTGTAATGAATGAATACTCTTTCACCATATATAGATACTGTATTAAAATTGATTATTTCGTACACCTATATAAGTCTATGCTTAGGTTTATACGGTATGCCTCAATCTTTTTTTAAATATGTTACATATGCTTCATATCCTAATGCAACTGAAACAAGATTTCCGTTTTGTTTAACCCGTTTGCAGATGTAAAAAATGATTATTTTACATTCTGAAAGGACATAAGTGTTCATTTTACAGATTAATTAACATACTTCATTAAAATAGTGTGTCATTTCTTAGGTACTCATACAAATTGTCGTAATAAAATATTTTGTACGGTATTTATATGGCTGTCGGTTTTACCCCACCCAGTCATTTTGCAGACTTTGGGAAAATTTTTGTTTTAAATATAACCATTCGGAATATTATATACTCAGTCTATTATACTGAGCACGTTGCTTCTTTAATATTTAAGGACACAGGACATATGAGTTTTATAAAGAAACATCAACAAATAGCTTTTTCTTATATGTTTAATGTTTAGCAGGTCGGTTTTGCACCACTCTCCCCTACATGTAATTTATATTATCTTTTTTCGCGGAAAACCGAAGCTTGCTGGCATTACATGGCGATGTGAGCAGTTATCCATATTTTCCTTTATTTTTTCACCCAATAGTTGCTGTGAACAACGATAACACCGGTGACAATGTTACATTGGATGATTCGGTGGAAGATTCGCCGGCAAAAGATCAGGAGAGACTTGGATATTGGAGTTAAAGAAGGAAATTCGGTAAACCTATCGAAGCGTCGAGCCAATTAAATTTTTTTTGTCGAAAACCTAGGAAATTGATGGACATTACAGTGATACCACATGATAGCGCAAGGAAAGAGCATTAAGGAAATGTAAGGAACATACCCGTGGGATGCGTAGTTTTTGAGAAAATGACGAAATTAGCGACTTTTTCGTGATATTTTGACGCCGGAGTGTGAGGTTTTCGGACGGACAAATTTCACGTCTAAAAATGCCATAAACCCCCCCCCCCCACAACAAGAATGCGGGAGTGATTGTGGGAGGGTGCTAGGGTGGGACGGTACGCGGAGTCGATGTGGCCATTTTAAAACGCGAAAAAGGGATTTCTGGGTGGTGAGGAAAAGCAAAATGCGGTTAATAAAAGGCGTAAAGGTGGAAAAAGACATTTTTCAGTGGTGAAAAAGGAGAAAAGTAAAAAAAATGAGGTATAAGGAGATTAATGGAAATTGCCACTTTCAAATACGGGGAATGCATTTATGGGTGAAAAGAAAGTGAAAATAAAACGTAAAATAAAGCAAGAAAGAAAGATGGACACAGCATTATTGAGTGTAAAAAATCGCGACATGGTAAATGTTCGGGAAAAAAAGTTGAAGTGTGAAGGCAAAATGTAAATATGAGAAAATTATGAGGAACAAAATCGTTGGTAAAAAAAATAGTTGGTGATTGGCGGGAGGTGTAGTTGTTGTGTGGTCAATGTTGTAGCGAATTTTTTTCAAGAAAAAAATCCCCCGAGTGGGTTGGTATTTGGAGGGGTGTGTAGTTGTAGTATCGTCAATGCTGTAGCGTATTATTTTAAAGAAAAAATCCCCCGAGTGGATTGGTGATCGGTGGGGGGTGTAGTTGTAGCGTCGTCAGTGTTGAAGCATATTGTTTTTAAGAAGAAAATCACCCGAGAGGGTTGCTGGTTGGAGTGTGGTGTAGTTGTAGTGTGGTCAACGTTGTAGCGTATTGTTTTTAAGAACAAAATCTCCAGAGGGTGTTTCTCAATTGCTGAATTGAATGAAATCTCAATTGTTGATTGGAGGGTGTTGTGTGGTCAATGTTGTAGCGTATATTTTTTAAAGAACAATCCCCCGAGCTGGTTGGTGATTGAAGGGGAGTGTAGTTATAGTATTGTTAATGTTGAAGTCAAATGTATCTTTTCCCACTGTAACTTTGTCACAACGTCCTCTGCTATTAGGGTTGTAGCGTATTTTTTAAAGAAAAAAATCCCCCGAGTGGATTGTTGATTGGATGGGGGTGTAGTTGTAGTGTCGTCTATGTTATAGCCAATATTTTAAAAGAAAAAAAACCACCCAAGTGGGTTGGTGGTTGGAGGGTGGTGTAGTTGTCGTGTTGTCAATGTTGTAGAGTACTTTTTAAAGACAAAAATCCACCGAGTGGGTTAGTGATTGAAGGCGGGTGTAGTTGTTGTATCGTCAATGTTGTAGCGTACTTAAAAAAAAACTAATTTCCCCGAGTTGATTGGTGATTGGAGGGTGGTTTAGTTGTAGTGTCGTCAATGACGTAGCCAATTTTACTAACGAAAAAATTCCCCCGAGTAGGTTAGTGATTGGAGGGGTGTGTAGTTGTAATGTCGTAAATGCTGTAGCGTGTTTTTTAAAGAAAAAAATTCCCCGAGTAAGTTGGTGATTGGAGGGGGAGTGTAGTTGTAACAGGGTGTCCACGGACCCTTGAAAACCTGGAATTATTCGGGAATTTTTCGAGCCTTGAAATTTCCGTGAATTATGCGGGAATTTCTGGTTAAATCCGAGAATTTTTAAAACTATCATTTCAAGGCGAAAAAATCCTTATTTTATAATTTAAATCAACCGCGAAGGCATTAAGATGTATGTTGTTTGATATCTGTACACAATCTAATGGACTTTGCGTAGGTATGAATAAATAAATAGAAGACCAGAACTTAGTTAGGCTCATTGTAACGTCACCGTCACGTCAAATATCCTTTTACCCTCGTTAACTGCGCATCGAACAATAAGACCTGTTCGCCGGCTGTCGTATTCGTCAGTGGCGGCGTCGTGGCGTATTTTTTTAGCGGCGTGCGGCGGTGCTCCGGCGTCCACGCCGTTGATATCTACGGCGCTAATTGATCCCTGACGACTGACAATTGGACTCCATATAGAAAGACTCCACAAAGAAATGAGGTTCAAAACAAAGGTTAAAGATTGAGTACGCATCCTAGTGCTGATTGTGAGTCAAATTTGTGAGCTTCACGATCTGAATTAAACTACGACTGCGCGGCGGCTGTCACGCCGACGAGCAGACTCGGTGGCGCGGTGTGGACTAGCTGTCGGTGGCGCGGCGGCGCAGTCTTAAATCGGGCTAAGGCACGGGCAGAGATACTACATAATATATACTATATATAATATATACTACTACGTATATAGACTCCTTGGGCACGGGCACGATTCATAAACAAATACCTTAAGCAGTGGCTAATATAGGTTATAACTTTGGGGGGAGGCAAGACTGTAGCTGGCTGTAGTTTAGGTGTCCGCGCGTGTGCCGAGCTCCTCTCGCCGCGGCCACGCGGCCTTTTTTCGGGGGGAGGGGGGGACTGGGCCCCCTGGGCAATACATTATACAAAATAATTTTCAGTAACGAATGTAATAGCGTCAATTTTGGCTCGCAACGCAAATCCGCAGGATAAACCGGTAACGTGAGACGGGTCGGAAGTGGGAGTCGGCCGACTGCGCCATAGACGTTGCGACGCCAAATAAATCGGGAATGTCGGTGATTGGATGGTCTGGAACTTCTGGAAGGATCAACCACCCGTCCGTAGTGTCCGACTGTTTTCGTCGGGCGTTAGACTAGGGTGGTACGAAAAAACCGAAGTTGATATTTTCGAGTCGCTATAGTGCAGAAATGTTGCGATTGGTAAATACAAGAAAAACAAAAAAAAATAATATTCAAATCGAACTTCCGATCGCAAACCGCCTAAAAATTCAAAATAATTAAAAAATTTCCGTTATTTTGAGAATTTTTAAAACATTTTACGTGCATATATTTTTTAACTATGGTGAACAATATTTGCAAATTGTACTTTTTAATAATAATAAAACATTTTTACGTTTAGAGAATATCTTCCGATCGCGCAAGCTCAATAAAAATCGGGGAAAATTCAATTTTGGGTAATTTTGATGAATTAAGAAAATTATCACCTGAGGTCAGTTTGCGGTCCCAGGTTAACATTTACAAGAAAACTGCGCAGTTCTTCGCATGTTTAGATATTTGATAATATTTTGACAACCCATAACTCACCAAGAGGAGGTGACTGCACTTTGAGTTCCACCCACACCACTCCCTTCATCCAACCAATGAGGGTGTGTGCTATTTACATTACTTACAAATTTTACATATTTTATTTACATTTCTTATTTCGTCAGTTTTAGTCTGACTTTTAGAAACAACTTTGTACTGCGATTTGGTGGTAACGTCTGGCATCATGGATAGAGATAGAAAGATTATGCATTTTGAAACCCACTATTATGCGACCAAATAGTGATTATTTATGCGGCCATTATGCGGCAAAATTCTAATATCTATGCTGACATTATGCTGCTTAAAAATTACAATTATGCGCTTTCATGAAAATTATGCAACATTTTGGAGATTGCCTCCATCACGCATACAATCCCGTCAGGTATAATGCCCTTTGTCATTCTCCATATTTTATGGAAACCCATGCATTCTCATCAGGTACCCTCAATTATTTAATCTATTTAATTTA
The DNA here is from genome assembly GCA_963573305.1 of Pyrrhosoma nymphula. Lineage (NCBI taxonomy): Eukaryota > Metazoa > Arthropoda > Insecta > Odonata > Coenagrionidae > Pyrrhosoma > Pyrrhosoma nymphula. Next base: position 74,091,836 of record OY754332.1, on the reverse strand, counting down.
ATTAATTTTAATTTAATTAAATATATGTGTATTGTATACTATCCCTTCTCTTGGACTACAACCTTGTTGTGGTTGAAGGGCTTGCGTGCTCCGATGACCCCTAGAGCTGCACTGGCGGGAGCATTGCTCCTGGTAGGGTCACCCATGCCAGATTGGTCGAAGGTTAGGAGACAGACGAATGGTAGTCCGCGCAGCGTCTGTTCCTCAGTGAGGCGGCTGCAAAAGGCGTCTGTCTGACCCCAGTGGGGCGGCCTCTGAAGTGATGGTGTCACGTAAAAAACACTATTGGGATAGGCCACGGAATACTATCTCAATTAAAACAAAAACCTTGAAATTATGGACAGTTCTCAAATGATAATGAATCCTGGCAACTACGGGACTCGGCCAAGAGGGCCGGGTGTCGTGCCAGGCAGCGGTGGGAGCAAGGCCCTTGCGGTCGTCATCACACGAAATCCTTGCTCAGACGTAGCAGCAGCAGAGGAAAAGAAGATAAAGAAGAGGAACGAAACTATCAGAATAGGCACGTGGAATGTTAGGACTATGCTGAGGGCGGGGAAGCTAGAGAATATAAAGCAAGAAATGGAGAGGGTGGGTGTAGACATCATGGGTCTGGGTGAAGTAAGATGGAAGGATGACGGGGATTACTGGAGCGGCGACTATAGAGTAATTTATAGTGGAGGGAATAAAGTCAGTGCGGGGTTGCATTCGTAATGAATAGGAAACTCGGTAGAAAAGTAGTGTATGCAGAACAGGTGAGTGATAGGATAGTAGTAGTGGAACTAAAAGCAGAACCAACAAATTTAGTTATAATCCAGGTTTATATGCCTACCTCTAATCATAAAGAGGAGGAGGTAGATGGGGTGTACGATCAGCTAGAGGAAATAATTGGTAGGATACCAGGAAGTAAGCACCTGGTAGTAATGGGGGATTGGAACGCGGTGGTGGGTGAAGGAAGAGATGAGCGGGAGGTGGGCGATTACGGGCTAGGAAGGAGAAACGACCGGGGCGAGAAAGTTGTGGAGTTTTTCCGCAGAAATAACCTAGTAATTACAAATACATGGTTCAGACATCATCCTCGACGTAGGTACACTTGGAAGAAGCCGGGAGACACAGATAGGTTCCAGATAGATTATATAATGGTACGTCACAGATACAGGAATAGTGTTAAAAACTCGCATACTTATCCAGGAGCTGATGCAGACACATACCACAACTTATTAGTCATGAAATGTCGGGTAAAACTGAATCAGATAAGGATGGGAAGGAGGGTACAAAAGTGGAATACGGAGGCATTAACTGGGGAAATGAAGAAGAAGCATCCAGAGAAGGTGGATAAGATAATGGGTGAGGATCATGGAGTTAGATCAGTGGAAGATGAATGGGGAAGTTTGAAAAATGGAATTGTAGAAGCGGCGAAAGCAACGGTAGGCGTAGTGAGTGCAACTAAAATTAGAAAACCGTGGATCACGAAGGAGATGATAAGGGAGATGGAGGAGAGAAGGAAATGGAAGAGCGTAAACTCAGAGCTAGGTCAGAGAAAATACCGAGAATTTAATAACAGGCTTAGAAGAGAAACAAAGAGAGCAAGAGAGGCGTGGTGGAGAGAACAGATCGACGCGTTAAGAGAAATACCAAAAAGAGGGAAGAGCAGATGCATTATATAGGAAAATAAAGGAACTGACGGGTGGTAACAAGGGAAGGGGAATTACAACGATAACATACAAGACGGGAAAGATGGTCGTAGAACCGAGAGAGATCCAGGAGAGGTGGAAGGAGTATGTTGAAGAGCTGTATGGTAAAGAAATAAGGCCCAATAGGTTAGATATAGAAAGGGAAGACGATATCGACAGAGATGGCATCGGACCAAGTATCCTAGATTGCGAAATCGATAGAGCTCTACGAGACATGAAAAGGAATAAGGCGGTGGGAATAGATGACATACCTGCAGAGTTTTTAAAGAGCATGGGGAAGAACGGAAGAGGAAAACTTTTTGCGCTTATTCGTAGGATTTATGAGGATGGAGTGTGGCCGGAAGACTTCGCGAAGACTGGACTAATTCCTATGCCAAAGAAGAGTAAGGCAAAAACGTGCGAAGACTATAGGATAATAAGCTTAATATCCCACGCGGCCAAAGTAGTTCTGAGGATTCTAAACAGAAGGCTAGAGAAGAAGGCAAATTAATACCTGGGTGACGACCAGTTCGGGTTTAGGAGAGGGACGGGAACGCGAGACGCTATAGCGGTGATGAGGACGCTAGTAGAAAGAAACCTAGAGTATGGGCAGGATGTTTTTGCATGCTTCGTAGATTTCGAGAAGGCGTTTGATCGGGTGGAATGGACGAAATTAATGGGAGTGTTGAAGTAATTAGGGGTCGATTGGGATTGGATATGGCACACCTGTACCATAAAGATGCGGACAACGGACTTCGCAGTTCTAGCGAGGCCCAAACGAATACAGATGAAGGTACTGGATTGCAACCCACACAAGGACGAACTGTGCCTACTGGGGGACCCTTTTGGAGAGGCGCTAGCTGCTGCTCGCTGTGCCAAGGCAATGGTGCGGGGAGGGTCGGCCGCTCAACTGACCGCGGCCTGCCCGATACACTGTGTGCCATCCAGTGACATGATCGTCACTAAAATCAGCACCACCACATACGTCATCACACACCCCCCGGTAAACGCCAAGGTACTATGCGAGTGGGCGAGAAACCGCACTGGATGGACTAGTGACATCATTGGCGCCTTCAAAGTGGTCCTCCCCTGTGATTTTGTGTTGCACTTAGGTGAAGCCGAATTCAGACCCCAGTACCCATGTCTGGCCGACGAGGGCGATACATCGTTTCTCAGAGTAATCCCAGCTCCATGGGCAACCATACCTTCTCTTACCTTACCCCCATACAACGCTGTGAATTATGAAACGTGTGGAGAATTAAGTGACTGCCTAAAAGAGTTACCACCCTTGACCCCCACGTCGGTGACGTATCCAATCATTTCTATAGCCAGTTTAGTGTGTTCATTTTGTGTCACGGTAGGATTAGTATATAGTTGGATAGGATACTGGTGGAGAAAATCGGACCCTTTAAGATCTTTGCCGCAGGGACAATCAATGTTAGTGTATAAGAGACCACCAGATAGGGAACCACCAGAAGGAAGAGCTCCAAAACCACCATCGTTAGAGACTTTGCCATCAAAACGTGCTCCTGCTCCTCTTCCCAGACCAGTGTATTGTGACATCCAAGAACTTGAACTGGAATCTGAATATCTGTCTATGAATGCGAGTGTTCGATGAATGTATGATTAGGGTTGGTTTAAAAAAGTAGTAGGCGGTAGTCCCGCGGGTTAGCGCAACCTTGGGAAGTCTCTGGCCGAGGGCGTCAGAGGCTGCGGAGGAAGGGACAAGTTAGCTTGTCTCCGAAGACCGCTTTATTGTTTAACAATGAGCGGCTTTCAAAGAAAATATAAAACGAGGTGCGAGAAGCACCAGAGAATTAAAAGATTTTACTGGCCTTAGTAAGGGGGGTGCACAACTTTTCTTGCTCTTCCCTGCCTTCGGCGAGTGTCTCAGGTGAGGTGGTATGCTCGTCCAGGGAAGAGATCGTTTTTTTCAGATCTTTTAACCGCACCCTCCTCCCATGTCTGCACGGACGCCGCTGTTGGTGTCCCCCAGCAGTTTCGGTGGTGTAGATTTCTTGATGAGAGCAGAGGGTAACACCCTCTCATCGAGTTTAAGGGTACCAAGTCGAAAGATGCGATCCCTTGCCCATGTGGCTAAAAAATTGTACAGGTATCGTGTCAAGAGACACGATTCCATTGTCATTACGGCATAAAACCAATGTAATTGGCAACTATGTCCTGTTAGGACCAGGTCCCTTCGTGTAGTAGCTAATCAAGTCAACGGCATGTCATTTGTATCGGGGTTATCATTTGCCTGCCGTGTGTCTCAGTTTGTAGTAAGGTGTTCGGAAATCTGTACGTCGTAATTGAGTAAGTGTATTCTGTGTTGTTTAATGTGTTTTATAGGAAGTTAGTAGGAATTTAGTGTAACATGGTTATGTTGAATTGATTTCTTGTGTATGATTTAACATAGTGTTTTGTTCTCATGTCTATGATAGTTTAATGGTTTCAATATATGTTTGGTAATCACAACTGATTTCATGTGTTTGTAAGATTTGTCTGTAAATTTTGAGTGCTATCTCTCTCTTGGTAATTGGTTATGGCCAATACCCTCGCCCAGGAGGTCGAGGTGTTAAGGGGGGGTGATGTTGTATCCTTCTTGTGTCCAAGTAATTCAACTCATTCCAAATCTTCAAATCTTCGCGCGCGACTCGCGTTTCGCGACTCTTCTTTTATTTTCGTAATCAATGTCCTTCCTGCGTGCGCTCGTACTAACCTACGACCGCACCCAGGTTGACCTCGATGGCACGTGCGGACTCGAAGAGAGTACGCAGGTGCCCTCCTTCATTTGCCCTCTGATCTTAAAAAACAGGAAACCTAAGCACCGCAAGGCGGCGCCCAAGAGACGCGCTTAGCGTCTTAGCAGGAAACGTGGTTTCCACTGACGCAAAAGCGGTTGACCTTTTACGAACATAGCAGGTGTCCACTTAGGACACAAACAAATGACGCAAAAGGCAGATGTTCATTTAGGACACAAACAGGATACGCTCTGGGTATAAATACTGGAGCTTCGCTCCACACAATTGTCAGTCTTTGGCCCAACGTTGGAATGAACCCTCGAATGCACTAGCCGTTCGAGTAGAGGGAACTCTGCCCTAGAGAGACCAAGAGCACTCTGTGTCTTGTACTATTGACGGTAATAAACCCGTTATGAACTTGATAATGCTCTTTGACTTCACTCGACCCACACGGTTGTAGTACGCACGGCCCTCGATCACATTTGAGGGTCCTAGTCGCCATAGGGATGCGACAATTTGGTGGAAGCGGAGGGTATTTTCAGGGCCGGCGGCCATACCGGAGGGCTCGATAGAAGCCAGGGAGATTTAAGTAGTACTTTCCTACATAATGTGTGTAAAAAATAGTTAGTTTTAAGATTTTTGTGATGTGTTTTTTATTTTTTTGTCTTTTGGTGGTAGTTTCTGTGTGCTTTTTCTTTAGACTTAGTGAGCATAGCTTAAAATTGCCTTATTTAAAAATGTTTTGGTTATGACGTAGTCGACGGTTGTTAGGAAGAGAGCCTATAATTTTCTCGGTAGTACGCCCGCAAATAAGAGAGGTTAGGACCGCAGCAGAACCCCAGATAGAGGACGAACGTAGGGTACAATTTGAAGTCATGGCGTCCCCCGATAATAGACCCGAATCAGAACCACCGCCCAGCGAAGGCCAAGAAAGTTCCGAAGACGGCAGAATAGGCACGACAGGCAGAGAAAATTGCAGGCACGGCGAGGTTCGTCCGGCGAGAGGCGCACAGAACCACATCCTCCCACAGAAGTTCCGAGGATTAGAAGGAGAGGATCCAGTCCATTACATAAGTCATTTCAACAAAATAGCAGCAGCAAATGGGTTCGTCCGGCGAGAGGCGCACAGAACCACATCCTCCCACAGAAGTTCCGAGGATTAGAAGGAGAGGATCCAGTCCATTACATAAGTCATTTCAACAAAATAGCAGCAGCAATGAGACAAAAGTCAGACTCTTCCCATGTTTCCTAGAAGGGACAGCGGCCTTTGGTTACAAGCTCTAGAAGGGTACGATAGTGAGACAAGTGTAATTCGCGGAGAATGGGAGGAGTTAGTAGGATCATTTAAAGCCGCATTTAAGGGCTCGTTCTCAGACGAATTAAAAGAAAAACGGCTGAGAGACCGTAAGCAAGGCCCGTTCGAGTCCGCAGAAAGCTATTTTTACGATGTAAAAGCACTCTGCAAAGAATTAGACCCCCAGATGACAGAGCGAGAGGTAATTAGAAACATAATAAAGGGACTCAGACCCCACCTCCTCATGAATATAGTACCCAGGCAACCCCGCTCGGTGGGAAGCCTCCTAGGACATATTAGGTTACAGGAGGAGGCGGCCTGCCTGGCGGACGCCGTACGAGAGGAACGCCCCCGTCCAGGCAGGGAGGAAGACGCGTCAAGGGAGAGAGCGAGCGCCGCGGGTAGGCGGATCGAGGAGGAACTGGACCAGCTACGGGCAGAGGTCCGACGCTTGAAACAGAGCAATGAGTATTCCCGGGGGTAGACAGGGCAACCAAGGCGGGAACAATGGAACCGAGGACCGGCGGTCCGCCGAGGCAGGAACAGCGGGGCCCACGGTTCGATCGCGGAGGACCATCACCGTTCTCCCAAGCATCACGGACACGAGATGGTAAGCCAATTTGCTACCAGTGCAGGGAGACACAATTGTCAGTCTTTGGCCCAACGTTGGAATGAACCCTCGAATGCACTAGCCGTTCGAGTAGAGGGAACTCTGCCCTAGAGAGACCAAGAGCACTCTGTGTCTTGTACTATTGACGGTAATAAACCCGTTATGAACTTGATAATGCTCTTTGACTTCACTCGACCCACCCGGTTGTAGTACGCAAGGCCGTCGATCCCATTTGAGGGTCCTAGTCGCCATAGGGATGCGACAATATGGGTCGGAAACTTGGTCATTGCGAAGGGAGGATGTGCGTAGACTTGAGGCGTTTGAGATGTGGATTTGGAGAAGGATGGAGAAGGTTAGCTGGATGGCGAGAAAGACGAACGAGGAGGTACTGGATATGGTCGGAGAGGAGAGGAAGCTTGTGGCAGAAGTTCATAGAAGGCAGAAGAGATGGATGGAGGAGGTTTTGAGAGGAGAGGGCATGTTGAAAAGAGTGATAGAGGGGAGAACACTGGGGAAGCGTGGAAGAGGAAGGAGGAGGACAGGAATTCTGGACGAAATAAGAGGAGGTAGAAGATATGAAGAATTGAAGAGGGATCTAATAACGGGCCATCCTTAGGAGGGAAAGCGAGACAATTTCTATTAGATTGGGATACAGAATGGGGACTGTCCAAGAACCTACCAATCAGCTGGTAGAATACTTGAATGAAATGAATATCATTAGCAGATTTCACAACTGAAAACACTTTCCTTACCTCATTCACCTTGGAGTGTAAAACATGTGATACAGGGTACGATCCCTCTAAAAATAAAATAAAATTACAGATAGGTGTGCAGTAGTCCAATACAAAGAGCCTCAGCTTTAATAATGTAAATATCTTCTTTTGAGAGTTTCTTAAAATATTTTAATGACTGAGGTGATTCGCAATCGAGCATAATTCCAAACATCCTCCACATACACAGACATGTATTCAGCAGACCTCCTCCATGATCCCCATCTTGTCATAATAGGTAGGGAAAAGAGTTTTGCCTCCTTTACTTTTCTGAATGCATAAGAGTCTTGCAAGAACTTCATATACATGTGTTTCCTCTTCCTAGTGTTCTTAAATAATCTTTTAGTGTTTGACATACATTCATTCAGCCTTGGTAGCTTTTCAGGGAAAACTTTGCCCACCTTGTCAGCTTTATGTGCCCAGCACTGGATATGGATGAGTTTCGGATTCACCAATTCATGCAAGAGCTTTGCACATAAACCCATGTATGCCACACTATCAGATGCTGCAGCGACACAATCCTCATATGCAATGTCATACTGGCTGAGTCTCTAAAAAATAGAACAAAAGAAGACTGAAAATTTTCACAAAACTTAAAATCAAAATTAAAATCCTGAACCATTATATAATTTATAACATTAACTGAATAATTGCTTTACAACACTAGTCTGCATTGCATGCCGTTAAGACCTTCACTGAGCCAACAAATAGAAAAGTGTCAGGAGATTCAGCACAAGGAAGCGCTTTCAAAAGTGTGATGAAAACAGCCTCTCCTTTCCTGTTGGTTGTTTCGTAACCGAAAACAACCACCTCCCTCCCTTTCAGTTCAGACTTAATGAGATCTTCATTCTCCTTAAGTAAATGCACATACTTTTCTCGTAGTATTTTAACACTAGGCAAGTCCCCTCCACCTGAGAATAAAAAATATATGTATAAACATTGATACTATAATGACAAGTGATTTTGAGGTTATGTGTAACGCCGATCTTTGTTCCTGCACTCAATAAATTTCGAAGCGTGAATAAGAATAAATGACACTTAAAATATCGACTTATATTACTTTGTACTCATCGGGAATATACTTCTTTAATAGATTTCGAACTAGTTCGTGGTCCAGTTTCATCAGTGGTATCCCTAGCAGCATGCTGATATCGGCCCGATGTCACTTTTACGTCATTATAGATCAATTATTAATCAAAACGATATCGGCTGCCGATATCGGCATTTGGTCAAAAATGATAACATTTGTCGATATAAAAGTGAAATCTGCTGCCGACGTCAAAGTGATATAAATCTGACATAGAAAGGATATCTTTCCCGACTATAACAGGAAACAAAAGTGACATGCTACCGATGTCAAATTGATATATATCTGACATACTAAGGATATCTTTCCTGAGTATACATTGAAATAAAAATGACATTTGCTGTTGATGTTGGACCGATATAAAATTGACGTTAAAAATATATCTTTCCCGACTATACAATGATATAAAAATGGCATTTGCTGATGATGTTGGACCGATATACAATTGACGTTAAAAAGATATCTTTCCCAACTATACAATGATATAAAAATGGCATTTGCTGATGATGTTGGACCGATATAAAATTGACGTTAAAAAGATATCTTTCCTGACTATACAATGATATAAAAATGGCATTTGCTGATGACGTTGGACCGATATAAAATTTAAGTTAAAAAGATATTTAGGACTATGGACCTAAGTGTACCCAAAAATGGGAAATAAGGTTATAGTAATAATGGCACAGTCACATGGCTGTAACTAGCCATATGACTGGAGCCAGTACTTGATGAGCTTAAAATAGGTATGAAAAAGTGTTTCTGAAAGAAAATACAAAACTAGTCAAAACACAAATTATTGAAATTACTAATGGTTACAAACTCCTAGGTGTCATATTAGCTCTTTCATGTCACTTGAAGCACTCGTTGTATTTCTTCTGTATTCCCATTCTCATTGATGCTTCATCCTCATCAGTTGCATATGCTGAAAGAAACAGCATATATGAGTCATGATATTACTGGGAAACATATTTAAAGCCGGTGTTTCCCACGGTCCAATTTTGATCCAATTTGGATAAAAGTGGAGTGCGCCGTGGCCCACGGTGAATTTGTATCCAATTATCTTTTCGACCAATCAGTTTCATTGAATTCCGTTTGCTCCAAACGGATAGGACACGTTCTAAATTTTCATCCAAATGTACGAAACCAGCCAATCAGAGGGCTGAAGAGAAAGAAGCATCGCTATGCGTTGTAACCTAGGTGTTCACTTCTGGCAGGAAATACTTCTTGTTTTTCAATTACGGTGGATAGCGTTGTCCGGTTCGTGTGTTGTAATTATTTTAAGAGAAAAAATCAAAATGAGCAAAGGTTGGGTGCCTGAGGCAGTTGTTATGCGCTCATCGAGCAAATGAAACAGAACGAGTTCATGTACAATACGAAATATGTGATATATCGCAACCAGAATGCCCGTGGAGGTGTTTTGGACACTATTAAAGATTTACTTATAGAATCCCGGGAACCCGGCGTATGTTTTCATAGCCTCTATTAATTTTTTATGTGGAGAAGTACGATGGAAGGGAAGCTAATTACGAGCCGCTTTTTCATTACACACGAGTGGCAGTGATGAAAAAAGGAAACAGTATAAGCATACTAATAGGTTTTAAGCTGCTGCGGATATTATGCTAATGAAAAACGCTCGAAATCAAAATAATTTTAGAAATAGACCAAACACGGTGGTATGTAAAAAGGCAGTACATATGTATATGTATTCAGTTAAAACTTTTTTAAACTGGCAAAAATTTGTTTCTAAACCACTTAAAGCACGCAATTTTCCACTTTTCACGAATTCCATGATACCTCTTTTCCTGGAGGGTATTCACTATTCAATTCCCCAGAGCCGCCACAGAATTCAATACTTTGAACCCCTGGAGCCGCCCGTTTCGATCGCAATGATAATAGATGACTAAGGTCCTCTTTGCAACTGCCCAAAGGCTAATTTGGAAAGACAAATGTCATTTCAACGAACGTTTATAGCACCACAGCGGCATAAGTATGTAACATCATCACAACTACTATGTCAATTTTTAAATTATACAACTGTTCCTTATGGGAATACACCGCCTCATATTGGTGCCCTGGCGCTTTATTCTACCCTCAACCTTGCTGAGAAGGGACATGAAAACATCCTCACTCATTCTTAAGTAATTCCGATAGTGTTCGGGATCGTCGGCAACCATCTCCTTATCCAACATGATAGGCATGCCTCTTCCCACGCCTTCATTTCTTCTTTCCAGCCAAGGCCTAGTCCACCATTGTCTTCGCTTTATTTTCTTTGCCTCTTTTATTTTTAATTAATAAGCCTGCGTAGCCCCTTCCGACTGCTAAAACTGCCAAGACGGCATTCTCATAATCCGTAACTTCCATATTTGTTTACTATAATATCGTATTTCGTTTGTTTTAAATCCTTTGGTCCAAATGTGATGCACCGTGGAAAACACCATTTCCGTTATACACAAATTTTGGACCAAAAATTTGGAAACAAAAATTGGATCCAAATTAGACCGTGGGACACCGGCTTAAGAATACGATCAAAACACAATCAGTGCCGGTTATTCTATTACATATATTCCCTGATCTCATTACATTTTGCACCAAGTAGACAGTTTTTACGGCTGATACTAGCATGTTCATGGTCTATAGTAATTAAGGTAGTATTAACATTTTGACACCATTTTCCACAATCGATATCAGCAGCTATGTCATCAAAAATGAATGTCAAGCTCTTAATTTACCTATGAGACTGTTAAAATATAAGTGCACTGCACACTGGTGGCACTACGGAGTAGTGGTGAACTAATGAAAGTTACAATTTGTGATACTCTTCTGTTTTTTCTTTGGTATGCTAGTCCTGTTCAAGACAGCGGCAGTCTTGGTTTGGTTTTGTTCCGATGTACTCGTGTTCTGCAGCAAGTTTCATTAAAACTTTATTTTGTCTACACGTTAACAGGTTATGGGCCCAGCATACGTGCCTAACGCGATTAGATTAAAAGTTTATTCAGATTTTGCGCAATCGGTAATGATTTGCATTTAGCTCGCAGTGTGCCGTATTTGACTCGCGTGTGTTTTGAGTATTGTTAAAAAGGACACGATGGCGGTGAGTCCGGAAATTAAGATTGATAAGCTTGTCGGTGCAAGGAATTGGGCCAAATGGAAGTGGCAATTGAACATGCACTTTAAACATTATGACATGATGCCTATTACAGATGGAACGCGGAAATGTCCGGTAATCGTGGATCCAGGCAAAGCAACGGAGGCGGTCCAAAAGAGTGTTAGTGCATGGAAACGAGACAACGCGTGCACGGCAGCATTGATTGCCAGTGCTATAAGTCAGCAAGTGGCAGACTTGGTTTTAACGTATACCAATGCAAAGGAAATATGGGACAAGCTGGTCAGCGTATATGAACAGAGCAGCATCCAGCGATTAAGTATGCTCATGACGGAGTTTTTCAAGATTCAGCGCGATCCGGGAATGAATATAGCATCACACGTCGAGAATATGGAAAAGGTATTCGCTGACATGAATACGGAGCTACGCCGACGAGGATCACACGATATACCAATCGAATTGCTGCACGGTCAAATTCTTGCAACTGTGGGGCAGGAATATCAAGAATTCAGCAACGTTTGGGAGTCTCTTGATGGCAATTAGAGGACAACCAACAGTTTGCTCGAAAAATTGTGCACAATTGAGAAGAGGATGAAGTCATCGTCGGGAATTTACTGATACTGGTGCGTTTGGGGCGCATGCGTCAATCTCAAAGAATCCATCAGTATTATACCCAAGGCAGTGTGCGCGTTGACCTCCTGGACCCCGGTGGGGTCCAGGAGGTCAACGAATGATAAAGGGGACCGTAAATGTTCCTATTGTGGTAAGAGTGGGCACCTGAAAAAGAACTGTTGGAAGCTGAAAGCTGATAAAGGTAATGGAGCAGTGATGGCTAATACAAACCTGTCCAGTGCTCCAAGTGACAGTTAACGTGGCACTGCGTTTGCAGTGATGGGCGACTCAAGATATGCTGACACTTGGGTGTGTGACTCTGGTACTTCTCATCATATGACGTCAAATAAGCAGTATTTTACTACTTATAACAGTTTATTTACCCCAGTAAACGTATCTTTGGCAAACAAATCGCAGATATGTGCTTATGGGGCAGGTCGTATCAATGTACTAGTGTAGACTCGTGGAAAATGGAGTCATGGTTATTTAGAAAATGTTTGGTACGTGCCGGATATTGGGAGACTTTTATTCTCAGTTAGGAGTGCGACGGAACATGGTATCGATGTATGCATGGGTAGCCAAAACGTTACATTTAGGAAAAATAATCAAATAGTTGCGACAGGTGAGTGGAAAACGGATGCATATATAATGAACATGCGTGTGATAGTCCCAAATGTGCCAGCTGAGGTTAATACGGCAACAGCATCTGAAATACTTCAGCTTTGGCATGAGAGACTAGGGCATCAGGATAAGCGTCATGTTCGGAAGGTACTCGAGCGAATGAACATCCATGTAGGTGTTAAAGAAACATATATTGTTAGGAAAGTGGTAATCTTGGGTTGGTACGAGTTAACTTATTCCATTATTGGTCCGAGTTTAATTTAGGTTCGTATTCGTTCATTTCTTTCGTTTTTACTATTTGCCGGGAAGGTGATATTTTTTTTGTGTCGCCCGGTAGACAGTGTTTTTTCGCCTATTAGCTCGGTGCGTAGAGGTTTGAGTGCTGTACTTAATGGTTGAAATTTGTGTTTTTTTGGGTGTCTGTTGGAAAAAAGCGGCGGTACATGTGGGGCGGTCGCATTGCGCGCGCGAGTCACTACTTGAAGCCGCGTTGGGAGATTACCTTTTGTTTTTTTTTCCGAAGGCATTCGGGTAACCACGTACAGCTATGCCTAAGGGAGAGGGGAAGCCAGACCCGTACATGGAGTATCGGGAGTCAACGGGGGTCATCACCCTTGACGACTCGTCGAGTGAAGGAATTGAGGACATAGAACCGTCCCGGCCAGAGGCTGGGCGGCTCAAGTAAAATATTCCCCAGTTAGACCCGATAAATGTGATGTTGGCGTGGAGGAAGGAGTGGGAGAAAAAGAAAGAGGGAAGGAGACGCCGGGAGGAGGAGTGGGAAAAAAGAGGTGGAAATAAGGAGCCGGGAGGGTGGAGAAGGAGAGAAGGGATAAAGAATGGACGGCGGCTTTAATGCAGAGGTTGGAAGCCTTAAACGGTCGTGTGGGACCATGTGAAGAACGCATAACCACGCTCGAGGTGTCTACACGAGAGCAATTCGAAGGGGTGGAAGGACGGATTTCGGAAATCCACCGTTCGCTAGCGCAGGAGAGGAGAGACGCGTGTCGCGGTGGAAAGACAGGGTGGTAAAATGGGTAGATTAGAGGGACTTGCCGGTCAAGTGGATCGGAGGAACTCGTGGGAAGCCGGGTATATTTCGCCCGCTCCAATCAACCCGCCTACCTTTTCCGGGAACGGGACATTTAATCCCCTCGCATTTTTAAGAGAGGTCGAGAGATATTTTAGAATAAATGCTATCCCGGAGAGTCACAAAGTGGTTTCTTTCAGGCAAATGTTAAAAGGCAAAGCCAACATTTGGGCAGCAGCTTGCGGGAAATATTTTGAATCTCTTGATTTTGAAACTTTGAAGGGCAAGTTCCTGAGTATGTTTTGGGACGCGGGGACTAGAGATGTGTATAGGGAGAAAGTATGCACGGGAACTTATTCCGAGGAAAGTGCCGGTAGCATGCTTGACTATGCTTTAAAAAAAGGTAGCCGCGGCGGAAAATTGTGATCCGCCCATTGAAGGGGGGCATCTAGTGCGAATGATCATACGACAATTACCCATTTCCACGCAAACCCATATTTTCTCAGCTGGGGAGTTGACGTTGGATAGGTTGTACGAGTTGTTGAAGATATATGATCAAATGAACGAACGGGGCCGAAGACGGGAGAAAGATGGCAGGAGTTTTTTTCTCTCGCGGTGATGCCAACCCCATAGAGGGAAAATGGGGCAGATTTCCACCGCACGTCGACAGGCCGAGTATAAAATCTCGCCATAAATATCCTCTGCGTGCAAGTTCTCCATATAAGAAGTTGTTCTTTCCTAGCCAATACCATGGTAAATAATAATGACAGTGATACGAATAGAATAAAAGTACAAATAGGCATCTTCTTTGATACATTATGACACACACATTAGCACTCTACTGACAAATGAAACGCTTATTTGCACACTCAGCCAGCATTTTGCAGTTTAAAAATGTGTCCATTTCTGAAAATTCTGGAATACACTACAATTGATTGAATATAATTTCACTCAGGACGAGGTTTGATTGCAATCATTTGTTAGACAACAAGTTCTGATACTTAAAGAGGAATCTTATCAAGCGCTCCACATTCAAGAACTTTGAATGAGGGTGATTTCACCAGTTTAGACTAATTAACTAAACGATTGATGTTTATTTAATAGAAAAATATTTGAAGACACATGTTTGACCATGTAAATATATAGTATTTTAAATAATTACATTAAATTCTAACATTATTGTTATACACACATACATACAAAAACATATATTGTTAACATCCTATTAGTAAGTAAAATATTCACAGATCATGGCGACGACTTATGTGAGATGTGCAATTTTGGGTGGCCGTGGTTATCACCCTATAACATATTGCTAAGGTAGTTAAGTTTGTTGGTGATCGAAACATACAATTAGTGTCTCCGGGATCAAATGGAAAATTTGGGTGAATACTTGAGTGAGGGCCTTCCTTTCCGTCCGATCCGCTTGGTTAGCAAGACGGGCAAAGTTTGGGAACCTCTTAGCCAACCCTCTACTTCCTTCGAGATGAATTTTGATGAATATTTGAGATACAATTTGATAAGATTGAATTTGTATGAATTTCTCTTAATCATTAACTATTTTACCCATTTACTTATTAGTGGAGATTTACATGCAGATTTTCCACGGTCATGTTGCGTAATATTGTCACATCATGTCGTATTTTCACCCTGCTATCCTACATGAATCTATTAACAGGACTTCATTCAGATCAGGTTTCTTTAAAGGACCCTAATTACCTTGGAACGATAATTGCTCAACGCTCACAAAAAAATGAGGTTGTTTCGGCAGAAAGCGACTGTCTCCCTTCGTTAATAGCCCTGTTCGACATAGAAAGAAATCGAAAAATACAACTTACTAATACCATTCCAAAAAAACTCAAGTTTTATTTAATATTATCTTATTTCAATGCTTATTTCCCTGCAGTTTCAATGAGACAGGATATCTATCGGCAATTGTGAATTGTATTTGTGTGTGTTCAAGGCAATTAGTCTTATGAATTGGAAGAAGATTGTGATTGGGTCAACAGTCATACTCATTAAGTGGTAGAAAGTTTTTGGAAGAAGTAACAAACTGAGTTGGAGAATAACAGCCACAATTCATTTCCTTGTGTGCTTCCATTGGATAGAAACCTTTGTGTATTTGACTATGTTCAATCTGAATCATATGTATTTCTACACTGAGATAAATACAAAAAGGCAAATTATTGAAAAAAAGGAAAGTCAATCAACGAAATGAAGAATGTGTAATCCCTTACAATCAGGCGCTATATTGAGGAATCTGTTAAACTTATTATATCAATGGTGTACTCATTTGACATATATAATTACAATAAATTGTTAAACTTTAGAAAATATATTCACATTAAAGGTTTTGTGGATTAATGAATGACATTTGTTTTGATTTTTTTATATTATATTATATTATTTATCTACTGTATAACCTTCCGCATCTATAAATACAATTGACCCATCTGACAAGCAATGTATCTTACAAGGACCTGACATTTAAATGCAATAAAGGCACATTATTGCATGTATGGAAAAAAACCTAGAACATAATTGAATAAAGGAAATATATTCAATTTTTCTAAAATTCTTTGTTTTAATATTTATTTTACTGGATTTAATTGCTTAATTAATGCTTTTTACTTCAGAAGTGATTTTAAACAAAAATGTTTGAATTTTGTCCCCACATTTACCTTTCACAAAAATGTTAAAATTTAAGAATAATGATTTCTCACCAGGAATTAAACGCAATTCAAATGGTGACAAAGTAATGACCTTCCTATCCGACCGATCCCCCTCGCTCGCAGGACCGACACAGCCTGACTAGGTAGGTATCTCCTTAGAAAACCTTCTATTTCCTAGCAAGAAAACCGTCGAAATAATTGACACAATTTCGGAAGGAAGCGATATTCTTCCTTCATTATTTGCCTTGGTCGTCATTGTCAGGTATCGAGCAATCATATTGGAGTCTCCTTGGTTTAAGAGAAGAGGCGTGGGGATATCTGAATGAGGACCTACCTATCAGACCGATCCGCCTGGCTAGCAGGACGGACACAGCCTGACTAGGTCGGAACCTCCCTAGCCTACCTTCTATTCCCCAACAAGCAAGCCATCGCACTTTTCATCGAAGAGTAAAGAGACCTACATTTTATTTCAGGTTCACTTGACGAGACGACAGTATGGGGAAAAATCAGGCACCACCTGAGGGTGACATAGGTGCACGGAAATAGTCTCCACTTATGGAAGTCCCAAATGTGGATCCAGGAAATGAAGCATTTACTTGTGGTTATTGTCCCGAAACTGCAGCCCTTTGAGTCCAGGCAGTTCCCATTCCACGAAAAGTTAGAGGATTCCAAGAAATCGCCAAATTCCAGGGAGAATGGAACCATATAAAAAAGTGAATTATTTTTTCACGGAGATATTCGATCCTCTGGCTAAAACATTTAACGCTGAACGTATTCCCTGACGAATTACTCCGTGAATATCTATCAAACAACACACATTTTTATTTTACGTTAACTTAACATTCAAAATAATGGAAAAATGATAAATAGTCAATTTTTCTATTAATATTTGTTTTAATATTTATTTTAAGGTTAATTATTGCTAATATTAAAGATTTTATAATTCCGAAGTGTGTTTTATACGAATTTTTTTAATTTTGAACACAATTTCGTTTCACAATAACATTTCTAAATTCAAGAATATTGATTATTCAGCAGGAACTCATCGCACTTTAAATAGTGAATAACAATGTCTCCAGGACAGATGGGAGTCTAAAATGTACCAAGCGGATTACGGAACTGGTGGCAATGATCTGGTCTCAAACAGCAACGATGAGGTATAATTGATTTCATAATAAATTTTTTATTACTAATTAAGTAATATTATTTCGAATACCCTTACCAATAAAATGTCAGAGAAATAGCTTAAAAGCTAATACAGCTAAATTTACCTACGACTTATCCTCGATCCAAGACATGAAAGAAATGAGGATCGTAAGTTTCTTCAAACCTAACCCGTCAGCGCCCACGGGTACCATATGGCATCTCTTAGCGACAAAGAGCTTAAATTGCTTCTAACTATAATGTTTTTCTTAGCTTTCCTTATGATGCGTTTACTTAGTAGGAGGCTTTCTCTGCTTTTTATCAGTGTGCATTGTGTTTCTCACCGTTACCAATCCTTCTATGTGTCGCACAGCAAAAGGCTTCTCCGTAGCACACAAATTATGGTGACTCGATCAAGGTTTGTGTTCTTTATGAGCCATGACTATTTTAGTAAAAATTAGATAACGATTATTTCCTAGAGTTTTAGGTGAAACTAAGTACTTTGCTACGATTAAGCTACTTCTGAAAAGTATATTTTAAAATATGTCAACATATGTAAGCGGTGCCGAATGGCACCGCTGTGCGTTATTCGATTCAAAATGCTATTTTTGCATCACTTACGTACGATAGCGGTTTAAGGATCCAAAGTTTATTAGAAACTCATTTTCCTCAACTGTGAGAACTAATTACTATTAAAATGTCAGAGAAATAGCTTCAAAGCTAATAAAGGTCAATTTAACCACGACTTATTATCGATCAAAGACATGAAAGGAATGAGGATGATAAACTTGTTTAAATTTAAGATAGCATTACATTGATTCTAAAATGATAACAAACATTTCAGAATAAGAAGAAAAATCTAAAGCTCCAAATAAACCATTTAAATGGATAATAATCCCAAATGCTCAATAGAGTCATGGATGCCCAGGTCCCAACATTTCAGTCGTCGTGATATTTTTTGTGAGATAAATAACACTATTAATTTGTTAGCCGATATACATTCACTTTCCAGAGAAAAACATTTTCATGAATATTTAAGGTGCAATTTGAATTGAATGAATTTGTGTAAACTTTTCCTAATCATTTATTTCTTTGCCAACTTACATAATAATGAAGAGTAACATGCAGGTTTTCCAGTCATGTTGCCTGATATTGTCATAGTATCGAACTTTTCCCTGATTTTCAGGGATTCTTCTATAAACGGTAATTCATAAATATATGATTTTTTAAAAGGATAATTTTTACCTTGGCACAATAATTGCTCATCTCTCATGAGAACAACAGACATAATTTCGGCAGGAAGCGATATTCAACCTTCTGTAACCGCCCTGATCGTCAATGTCAGTTATCGAAACATCATGCTTAAGTCTCCTTGGTATAATAGAGGGGTGGGGAATGTCTGATTGAGGACCTTCCTATCCGACCGATCCGCCTGGCTAGCAGAACGGGCACAGCCTGACTAGGTCGGTACCTCCCTAGCCTACCTTCTATTCCCTAACAAGCAACCGATCACTATTTTCATCGAAGCGTAAAGAGGCCTAAAATAATTTTTTGGTTTTCTGGACGAGACGACGGTTTAAAGAACAAAGAGACACCACTCGGGAGAGTAATACCGCGACGGAATGAGCCTCCTCATTAAGGCGCTCAAGTTGCTGTCGGAGATTCCTTTTTTCCTGAAAATATACTGCCATTCTTTAACTCACGGATCAAACAAATGCTCAATTCAAAGAAAACTTGTGCTCATAGATTCAAATTGAATTTAAGTATTGAACAAATTCATTAAAAGCTTGAAGGTGAATGCAGTATTTAAAGTTAGCTTTTACCGCGAAAACTAGTCCTTTGAGTCCAGCCAATTCCCATCCCAGATACAGTGAGAGGATTCCAAGAAATCACCTATATCCAGGGAGAATTGAACCATATAAAAAAAAATTTATGATTCACGGAGATTCGTGCCTCTGATTTACAAATTAGGGGTTGAACGAATTCCCTGACAAATTTCATTAGAGATTTACCATTCCAAAAAAACTCAAGTTTTATTTAATATTATCTTATTTCAATGCTTATTTCCCTGCAGTTTCAATGAGACAGGATGTCTATTGGCAATTGTGAATTGTTTTTGTGTGTGTTCAAGGCAATTAGTCTTATGAATTGGAATAAGATTGTGATTGGGTCAACAGTCATACTCATTAAGTGGTAGAAAGTTTTTTGAAGAAGTAACAAACTGAGTTGGAGAATAACAGCCACAATTAATTTCCTTGTGTGCTTCCATTGGATAGAGCCCATTGTGTATTTGACTATATATTTAATCTGAATCATATGTATTTCTACGCTGAGATAAATACAAAAAGGCAAATTATTGAAAAAAAAAAAAAAAGAAAAGTCAATCAACGAAATGTAGAATGTGTAATCCCTTACAATCAGGCGCTATATTTAAGAATCTGTTAAACTTATTATATCAATGGTGTACTCATTTGACATATATAATTACAATAAATTGATAAACTTTAGAAAATATATTCACATTAAAGGTTTTCTGGATTCATGAATGACATTCGTTTTCATTTTGTTTATATTATAATATATTATTTATCTACTGTATAACCTTCCGCTTCTATAAATACAATTGACCCATCTGACAAGCAATGTATCCTACAAGGACCTGACTTTTAAATCCATTAAAGGCAATTTATTGTATGTATGGAAAAAAAATCCTAGAACAATTGAATAAAGGAAATATATTCAATTTTTCTAAAATTCTTTGTTCTTATATTTATTTTACTGGATTTAATTGCTTAATTAATGCTTTTTACTTCAGAAGTGATTTTCAACAAAAATGTTTGAATATTGTCCCCACATTTACCTTTCACAAAAAATGTTAAAATTTAAGAATAATGATTTCTCACCAGGAATTAAACGCAATTTAAATGGTGACAAAGTAATGACCTTCCTATCCGACCGATCCCCCTGGCTCGCAGGACGGACACAGCCTGACTAGGTAGGTTTATCCTTAGCTAACCTTTTATTTCCTAGCAAGAAAACCGTCGAAATAATTGACACAATTTCGGAAGGAACCGATATTCTTCCTTCATTATTTGCCTTGGTCGTCATTGTCAGGTATCGAGCAATCATATTGGAGTCTCCTTGGTTTAAGAGAAGAGGCGTGGGGATATCTGAATGAGGACCTACCTATCAGACCGATCCGCTTGGCTAGCAGGACGGGCACAGCCTGACTAGGTCGGAACCTCCCTAGCCTACCTTCTATTCCCCAACAAGCAAGCCATCGCACTTTTCATCGAAGAGTAAAGAGACCTACATTTTATTTCAGGTTCACTTGACGAGACGACAGTATGGGGAAAAATCAGGCACCTCCTGAGGGTGACATAGGTGCACGGAAATAGTCTCCACTTATGGAAGTCCCAAATGTGGATCCAGGAAATGCAGCATTTACTTGTGGTTATTGTCCCGAAACTGCAGCCCTTTGAGTCCAGGCAGTTCCCATTCCACGAAAAGTTAGAATATTCCAAGAAATCGCCAAATTCCAGGGAGAATGGAACCATATAAAAAAGTGAATTATTTTTTCACGGAGATATTCGATCCTCTGGCTAAAACATTTAACGCTGAACGTATTCCCTGACGAATTACTCCGTGAATATCTATCAAACAACACACATTTTTATTTTACGTTAACTTAGCATTCAAAATAATGGAAAAATGATAAAAAGTCAATTTTTCTATTAATATTTGTTTTAATATTTATTTTAAGGTTAATTATTGCTAATATTAAAGATTTTATAATTCCGAAGTGTGTTTTATACGAATTTTTTCAATTTTGAACACAATTTCGTTTCACAATAACATTTCTAAATTCAAGAATATTGATTATTCAGCAGGAACTCATCGCACTTTAAATGGTGAATAACAATGTCTCCAGGACAGATGGGAGTCTAAAATGTACCAAGCGGATTACGGAACTGGTGGCAATGATCTGGTCTCAAACAGCAACGATAAGGCATAATTGATTTCATAATAAATTTTTTATTACTAATTAAGTAATATTATTTCGATTACCCTTACCAATAAAATATCAGAGAAATAGCTTAAAAGCTAATACAGGTAAATTTACCTACGACTTATCCTCGATCCAAGACATGAAAGGAATGAGGATCGTAAGTTTCTTCAAACCTAACCCGTCAGCGCCCACGGGTACCATATGGCATCTCTTAGCGACAAAGAGCTTAAATTGCTTCTAACTATAATGTTTTTCTTAGCTTTCCTTATGATGCGTTTACTTAGTAGGAGGCTTTCTCTCCTTTTTATCAGTGTGCATTGTGTTTCTCACCGTTACCAATCCTTCTATGTGTCGCACAGCAAAATGCTTCTCCGTAGCACACAAATTATGGTGACTCGATCAAGGTTTGTGTTCTTTATGAGCCATGACTATTTTAGTAAAAATTAGATAACGATTATTTCGTAGAGTTTTAGGTGAAACTTAGTACTTTGTCCTTTGAGTCCAGCCAATTCCCATCCCAGGTACAGTGAGAGGATTCCAAGAAATCGCCTATATCCAGGGAGAATTGAAATATATAAAAAAAAATTTATGATTCACGGAGATTCGTGCCTCTGATTTACAAATTAAGGGTTGAACGAATTCCCTGAAAAAATTTCATTAGAGAATTACCATTCCAAAAGAACTCAAGTTTTATTTAATATTATCTTATTTCAATGCTTATTTCCTGCAGTTTCAATGAGACAGGATGTCTATTGGCAATTGTGAATTGTTTTCGTGTGTGTTCAAGGCAATTAGTCTTATGAATTGGAAGAAGATTGTGATTGGGTCAACAGTCATACTCATTAAGTGGTAGAAAGTTTTTGGAAGAAGTAACAAACTGAGTTGGAGAATAACAGCCACAATTAATTTCCTTGTGTGCTTCCATTGGATAGAGCCCATTGTGTATTTGACTATATTCAATTTGAATCATATGTATTTCTACACTGAGATAAATACAAAAAGGTTAATTATTGAAAAAAAAAGATATATGTCAATCAACGAAATGAATAATGTGTAATCCCTTACAATCAGGCGCTATATATTTAAGAATCAATTAAACTTATTATATCAATGGTGTACTCATTTGACATATATAATTACAATAAATTTATAAACTTTAGAAAATATATTAACATTAAAGGTTTTCTGGATTCATGAATGACATTTGTTTTGATTTTTTTATATTATAATATATTATTTATCTACTGTATAACCTTCCGCTTCTAAAAATACAATTGACCCATCTGACAAGCAATGTATCCTACAAGGACCTGACTTTTAAATGCAATAAAGGCACATTAGTTGTGTTTGGATACAAAACCTAGAACATAATTAAATAAAGAAAATATATTCAATTTTTCTAAAATTCTTTGTTCTAATATTTATGTTACTGGATTTAATTGCTTAATTAAAGCTTTTTACTTCAGAAGTGATTTTCAACAAAAATGTTTGAATTTTGTCCCCACATTTACCTTTCACAAAAAATGTTAAAATTTAAGAATAATGATTTCTCACCAAGAATTAAACGCAATTTAAATGGTGACAAAGTAATGACCTTCCTATCCGACCGATCCCCCTGGCTCGCAGGACCGACACAGCCTGACTAGGTAGGTATCTCCTTAGCAAACCTTCTATTTCCTAGCAAGAAAACCATCGAAATAATTGACACAATTTCGGAAGGAAGCGATATTCTTCCTTCATTATTTGCCTTGGTCGTCATTGTCAGGTATCGAGCAATCATATTAGAGTCTCCTTGGTTTAAGAGAAGAGGCGTGGGGATATCTGAATGAGGACCTACCTATCAGACCGATCCGCCTGGCTAGCAGGACGGGGACAGCCTGAATAGGTCGGAACCTCCCTAGCCTACCTTCTATTCCCCAACAAGCAAGCCATCGCACTTATCATCGAAGAGTAAAGGGACCTACATTTTATTTCAGGTTCACTAGACGAGACGACAGTATGGGGAAAAATCAGGCACCACCTGAGGGTGACAAAGGTGCACGGAAATAGTCTCCACTTATGGAAGTCCCAAATGTGGATCCAGGAAATGCAGCATTTACTTGTGGTTTTTGTCCCGAAACTGCAGCCCTTTGAGTCCAGGCAGTTCCCATTCCACGAAAAGTTAGAGGATTCCAAGAAATCGCCAAATTCCAGGGAGAATGGAACCATATAAAAAAGTGAATTATTTTTTCACGGAGATATTCGATCCTCTGGCTAAAACATTTAACGCTGAACGTATTCCCTGACGAATTACTCCGTGAATATCTATCAAACAACACACATTTTTATTTTACGTTAACTTAACATTCAAAAAAATGGAAAAATGATAAATAGTCAATTTTTCTATTAATATTTGTTTTAATATTTATTTTAAGGTTAATTATTGCTAATATTAAAGATTTTATATTTCCGAAGTGTGTTTTATACGAATCTTTTCAATTTTGAACACAATTTCGTTTCACAATAACATTTCTAAATTCAAGAATATTGATTATTCAGCAGGAACTCATCGCACTTTCAATGGTGAATAACAATGTCTCCAGGACAGATGGGAGTCTAAATTGTACCAAGCGGATTACGGAACTGGTGGCAATGATCTGGTCTCAAACAGCAACGATAAGGTATAATTGATTTCATAATAAATTTTTTATTACTAATTAAGTAATATTATTTCGAATACCCTTACCAATAAAATGTCAGAGAAATAGCTTAAAAGCTAATACAGGTAAATTTACCTACGACTTATCCTCGATCCAAGACATGAAAGGAATGAGGATCGTAAGTTTCTTCAAACATAACCCGTCAGCGCCCACGGGTACCATATGGCATCTCTTAGCGACAAAGAGCTTAAATTGCTTCTAACTATAATGTTTTTCTTAGCTTTCCTTATGATGCGTTTACTTAGTAGGAGGCTTTCTCTCCTTTTTATTAGTGTGCATTGTGTTTCTCACCGTTACAAATCCTTCTATGTGTCGCACAGCAAAAGGCTTCTCCGTAGCACACAAATTATGGTGACTCGATCAAGGTTTGTGTTCTTTATGAGCCATGACTATTTTAGTAAAAATTAGATAACGATTATTTCGTAGAGTTTTAGGTGAAACTTAGTACTTTGTCCTTTGAGTCCAGCCAATTCCCATCCCAGATACAGTGAGAGGATTCCAAGAAATCGCCTATATCCAGGGAGAATTGAACCATATAAAAAAAAATTTATGATTCACGGAGATTCGTGCCTCTAATTTACAAATTAAGGGTTGAACGAATTCTCTGACAAATTTCATTAGAGAATTACCATTCCAAAAAAACTCAAGTTTTATTTAATATTATCTTATTTCAATGCTTATTTCCCTGCAGTTTCAATGAGACAGGATGTCTATTGGCAATTATGAATTGTTTTTGTGTGTGTTCAAGGCAATTAGTCTTATGAATTGGAAGAAGATTGTGATTGGGTCAACAGTCATACTCATTAAGTGGTAGAAAGTTTTTGGAAGAAGTAACAAACTGAGTTGGAGAATAACAGCCACAATTAATTTCCTTGTGTGCTTCCATTTGATAGAGCCCATTGTGTATTTGACTATATTCAATCTGAATCATATGTATTTCTACACTGAGATAAATACAAAAAGGCAAATTATTGAAAAAAAAAGATATAAGTCAATCAACGAATTAAAGAATGTGTTATCCCTTACAATCAGGCGCTATATTTAAGAATCTGTTAAACTTATTATATCAATGGTGTGCTCATTTGACATATATAATTACAATAAATTGATAAACTTTAGAAAATATATTCACATTAAAGGTTTTCTGGATTCATGAATGACATTTGTTTTGATTTTTTTATATTATAATATATTATTTATCTACTGTATAACCTTCCGCTTCTATAAATACAATTGACCCATCTGACAAGCAATGTATCCTACAAGGACCTGACTATTAAATGCAATAAAGGAACATTATTGTATGTTTGGAAAAAAAACCTAGAACATAATTAAATAAAGAAAACATATTCAATTTTTCTAAAATTCTTTGTTCTAATATTAATTTTACTGGATTTAATTGCTTAATTAATGCTTTTTACTTCAGAAGTGATTTTCAACAAAAATGTTTGAATTTGGCCCCACATTTACCTTTCACAAAAAATGTTAAAATTTAAGAATAATGATTTCTCACCAAGAATTAAACGCAATGTAAATGGTGACAAAGTAATGACCTTCCTATCCGACCGATCCCCCTGGCTCGCAGGACCGACACAGCCTGACTAGGTAGGTATCTCCTTAGCAAACCTTCTATTTCCTAGCAAGAAAACCATCGAAATAATTGACACAATTTCGGAAGGAAGCGATATTCTTCCTTCATTATTTGCCTTGGTCGTCATTGTCAGGTATCGAGCAATCATATTGGAGTCTCCTTGGTTTAAGAGAAGAGGCGTGGGGATATCTGAATGAGGGCCTACCTATCAGACCGATCCGCCTGGCTAGCAGGACGGGCACAGCCTGACTAGGTCGGAACCTCCCTAGCCTACCTTCTATTCCCCAACAAGCAAGCCATCGCACTTTTCATCGAAGAGTAAAGGGACCTACATTTTATTTCAGGTTCACTTGACGAGACGACAGTATGGGGAAAAATCAGGCACCACCTGAGGGTGACATAGGTGCACAAATAGTCTCCACTTATGGAAGTCCCAAATGTGGATCCAGGAAATGCAGCATTTACTTGTGGTTTTTGTCCCGAAACTGCAGCCCTTTGAGTCCAGGCAGTTCCCATTCCACGAAAAGTTAGAGGATTCCAAGAAATCGCCTAATTCCAGGGAGAATGGAACCATATAAAAAAGTGAATTATTTTTTCACGGAGATATTCGATCCTCTGGCTAAAACATTTAACGCTGAACGTATTCCCTGACGAATTACTCCGTGAATATCAATCAAACAACACACATTTTTATTTTACGTTACCTTAACATTCAAAATAATGGAAAAATGATAAATAGTCAATTTTGCTATTAATATTTGTTTTAATATTTATTTAAGGGTTAATTATTGCTAATTATAAAGATTTTATAATTCCGAAGTGTGTTTTATACGAATTTTTTCAATTTTGAACACAATTTCGTTTCACAATAACATTTCTAAATTCAAGAATATTGATTATTCAGCAGGAACTCATCGCACTTTAAATGGTGAATAACAATTTCTCCAGGACAGATGGGAGTCTAAATTGTACCAAGCGGATTACGGAACTGGTGGCAACGATCTGGTCTCAAACAGCAACGATAAGGTATAATTGATTTCATAATAAATTTTTTATTACTAATTAAGTAATATTATTTCGAATACCCTTACCAATAAAATGTCAGAGAAATAGCTTAAAAGCTAATACAGGTAAATTTACCTACGACTTATCCTCGATCCAAGACATGAAAGGAATGAGGATCGTAAGTTTCTTCAAACCTAACCCGTCAGCGCCCACGGGTACCATATGGCATCTCTTAGCGACAAAGAGCTTAAATTGCTTCTAACTATAATGTTTTTCTTAGCTTTCCTTATGATGCGTTTACTTAGTAGGAGGCTTTCTCTCCTTTTTATCAGTGTGCATTGTGTTTCTCACCGTTACCAATCCTTCTATGTGTCGCACAGCCAAAGGCTTCTCCGTAGCACACAAATTATGGTGACTCGATCAAAATTTGTGTTCTTTATGAGCCATGACTATTTTAGTAAAAATTAGATAACGATTATTTCGTAGAGTTTTAGGTGAAACTTAGTACTTTGTCCTTTGAGTCCAGCCAATTCCCATCCCAGGTACAGTGAGAGGATTCCAAGAAATCGCCTATATCCAGGGAGAATTGAAATATATAAAAAAAAATTTATGATTCACGGAGATTCGTGCCTCTGATTTACAAATTAAGGGTTGAACGAATTCCCTGAAAAAATTTCATTAGAGAATTACCATTCCAAAAGAACTCAAGTTTTATTTAATATTATCTTATTTCAATGCTTATTTCCTGCAGTTTCAATGAGACAGGATGTCTATTGGCAATTGTGAATTGTTTTCGTGTGTGTTCAAGGCAATTAGTCTTATGAATTGGAAGAAGATTGTGATTGGGTCAACAGTCATACTCATTAAGTGGTAGAAAGTTTTTGGAAGAAGTAACAAACTGAGTTGGAGAATAACAGCCACAATTAATTTCCTTGTGTGCTTCCATTGGATAGAGCCCATTGTGTATTTGACTATATTCAATTTGAATCATATGTATTTCTACACTGAGATAAATACAAAAAGGTTAATTATTGAAAAAAAAAGATATATGTCAATAAACGAAATGAATAATGTGTAATCCCTTACAATCAGGCGCTATATATTTAAGAATCAATTAAACTTATTATATCAATGGTGTACTCATTTGACATATATAATTACAATAAATTTATAAACTTTAGAAAATATATTAACATTAAAGGTTTTCTGGATTCATGAATGACATTTGTTTTGATTTTTTTATATTATAATATATTATTTATCTACTGTATAACCTTCCGCTTCTAAAAATACAATTGACCCATCTGACAAGCAATGTATCCTACAAGGACCTGACTTTTAAATGCAATAAAGGCACATTAGTTGTGTTTGGATACAAAACCTAGAACATAATTAAATAAAGAAAATATATTCAATTTTTCTAAAATTCTTTGTTCTAATATTTATGTTACTGGATTTAATTGCTTAATTAAAGCTTTTTACTTCAGAAGTGATTTTCAACAAAAATGTTTGAATTTTGTCCCCACATTTACCTTTCACAAAAAATGTTAAAATTTAAGAATAATGATTTCTCACCAAGAATTAAACGCAATTTAAATGGTGACAAAGTAATGACCTTCCTATCCGACCGATCCCCCTGGCTCGCAGGACCGACACAGCCTGACTAGGTAGGTATCTCCTTAGCAAACCTTCTATTTCCTAGCAAGAAAACCATCGAAATAATTGACACAATTTCGGAAGGAAGCGATATTCTTCCTTCATTATTTGCCTTGGTCGTCATTGTCAGGTATCGAGCAATCATATTAGAGTCTCCTTGGTTTAAGAGAAGAGGCGTGGGGATATCTGAATGAGGACCTACCTATCAGACCGATCCGCCTGGCTAGCAGGACGGGGACAGCCTGAATAGGTCGGAACCTCCCTAGCCTACCTTCTATTCCCCAACAAGCAAGCCATCGCACTTATCATCGAAGAGTAAAGGGACCTACATTTTATTTCAGGTTCACTAGACGAGACGACAGTATGGGGAAAAATCAGGCACCACCTGAGGGTGACAAAGGTGCACGGAAATAGTCTCCACTTATGGAAGTCCCAAATGTGGATCCAGGAAATGCAGCATTTACTTGTGGTTTTTGTCCCGAAACTGCAGCCCTTTGAGTCCAGGCAGTTCCCATTCCACGAAAAGTTAGAGGATTCCAAGAAATCGCCAAATTCCAGGGAGAATGGAACCATATAAAAAAGTGAATTATTTTTTCACGGAGATATTCGATCCTCTGGCTAAAACATTTAACGCTGAACGTATTCCCTGACGAATTACTCCGTGAATATCTATCAAACAACACACATTTTTATTTTACGTTAACTTAACATTCAAAAAAATGGAAAAATGATAAATAGTCAATTTTTCTATTAATATTTGTTTTAATATTTATTTTAAGGTTAATTATTGCTAATATTAAAGATTTTATATTTCCGAAGTGTGTTTTATACGAATCTTTTCAATTTTGAACACAATTTCGTTTCACAATAACATTTCTAAATTCAAGAATATTGATTATTCAGCAGGAACTCATCGCACTTTCAATGGTGAATAACAATGTCTCCAGGACAGATGGGAGTCTAAATTGTACCAAGCGGATTACGGAACTGGTGGCAATGATCTGGTCTCAAACAGCAACGATAAGGTATAATTGATTTCATAATAAATTTTTTATTACTAATTAAGTAATATTATTTCGAATACCCTTACCAATAAAATGTCAGAGAAATAGCTTAAAAGCTAATACAGGTAAATTTACCTACGACTTATCCTCGATCCAAGACATGAAAGGAATGAGGATCGTAAGTTTCTTCAAACATAACCCGTCAGCGCCCACGGGTACCATATGGCATCTCTTAGCGACAAAGAGCTTAAATTGCTTCTAACTATAATGTTTTTCTTAGCTTTCCTTATGATGCGTTTACTTAGTAGGAGGCTTTCTCTCCTTTTTATTAGTGTGCATTGTGTTTCTCACCGTTACAAATCCTTCTATGTGTCGCACAGCAAAAGGCTTCTCCGTAGCACACAAATTATGGTGACTCGATCAAGGTTTGTGTTCTTTATGAGCCATGACTATTTTAGTAAAAATTAGATAACGATTATTTCGTAGAGTTTTAGGTGAAACTTAGTACTTTGTCCTTTGAGTCCAGCCAATTCCCATCCCAGATACAGTGAGAGGATTCCAAGAAATCGCCTATATCCAGGGAGAATTGAACCATATAAAAAAAAAATTTATGATTCACGGAGATTCGTGCCTCTAATTTACAAATTAAGGGTTGAACGAATTCTCTGACAAATTTCATTAGAGAATTACCATTCCAAAAAAACTCAAGTTTTATTTAATATTATCTTATTTCAATGCTTATTTCCCTGCAGTTTCAATGAGACAGGATGTCAATTGGCAATTATGAATTGTTTTTGTGTGTGTTCAAGGCAATTAGTCTTATGAATTGGAAGAAGATTGTGATTGGGTCAACAGTCATACTCATTAAGTGGTAGAAAGTTTTTGGAAGAAGTAACAAACTGAGTTGGAGAATAACAGCCACAATTAATTTCCTTGTGTGCTTCCATTTGATAGAGCCCATTGTGTATTTGACTATATTCAATCTGAATCATATGTATTTCTACACTGAGATAAATACAAAAAGGCAAATTATTGAAAAAAAAAGATATAAGTCAATCAACGAATTAAAGAATGTGTTATCCCTTACAATCAGGCGCTATATTTAAGAATCTGTTAAACTTATTATATCAATGGTGTGCTCATTTGACATATATAATTACAATAAATTGATAAACTTTAGAAAATATATTCACATTAAAGGTTTTCTGGATTCATGAATGACATTTGTTTTGATTTTTTTATATTATAATATATTATTTATCTACTGTATAACCTTCCGCTTCTATAAATACAATTGACCCATCTGACAAGCAATGTATCCTACAAGGACCTGACTATTAAATGCAATAAAGGAACATTATTGTATGTTTGGAAAAAAAACCTAGAACATAATTAAATAAAGAAAACATATTCAATTTTTCTAAAATTCTTTGTTCTAATATTAATTTTACTGGATTTAATTGCTTAATTAATGCTTTTTACTTCAGAAGTGATTTTCAACAAAAATGTTTGAATTTGGCCCCACATTTACCTTTCACAAAAAATGTTAAAATTTAAGAATAATGATTTCTCACCAAGAATTAAACGCAATGTAAATGGTGACAAAGTAATGACCTTCCTATCCGACCGATCCCCCTGGCTCGCAGGACCGACACAGCCTGACTAGGTAGGTATCTCCTTAGCAAACCTTCTATTTCCTAGCAAGAAAACCATCGAAATAATTGACACAATTTCGGAAGGAAGCGATATTCTTCCTTCATTATTTGCCTTGGTCGTCATTGTCAGGTATCGAGCAATCATATTGGAGTCTCCTTGGTTTAAGAGAAGAGGCGTGGGGATATCTGAATGAGGGCCTACCTATCAGACCGATCCGCCTGGCTAGCAGGACGGTCACAGCCTGACTAGGTCGGAACCTCCCTAGCCTACCTTCTATTCCCCAACAAGCAAGCCATCGCACTTTTCATCGAAGAGTAAAGGGACCTACATTTTATTTCAGGTTCACTTGACGAGACGACAGTATGGGGAAAAATCAGGCACCACCTGAGGGTGACATAGGTGCACAAATAGTCTCCACTTATGGAAGTCCCAAATGTGGATCCAGGAAATGCAGCATTTACTTGTGGTTTTTGTCCCGAAACTGCAGCCCTTTGAGTCCAGGCAGTTCCCATTCCACGAAAAGTTAGAGGATTCCAAGAAATCGCCAAATTCAAGGGAGAATGGAACCACATAAAAAAGTGAATTATTTTTTCACGGATATATTCGATCCTCTGGCTAAAACATTTAACGCTGAACGTATTCCCTGACGAATTACTCCGTGAATATCAATCAAACAACACACATTTTTATTTTACGTTACCTTAACATTCAAAATAATTAAAAAATGATAAATAGTCAATTTTGCTATTAATATTTGTTTTAATATTTATTTAAGGGTTAATTATTGCTAATTATAAAGATTTTATAATTCCGAAGTGTGTTTTATACGAATTTTTTCAATTTTGAACACAATTTCGTTTCACAATAACATTTCTAAATTCAAGAATATTGATTATTCAGCAGGAACTCATCGCACTTTAAATGGTGAATAACAATGTCTCCAGGACAGATGGGAGTCTAAATTGTACCAAGCGGATTACGGAACTGGTGGCAATGATCTGGTCTCAAACAGCAACGATAAGGTATAATTGATTTCATAATAAATTTTTTATTACTAATTAAGTAATATTATTTCGAATACCCTTACCAATAAAATGTCAGAGAAATAGCTTAAAAGCTAATACAGGTAAATTTACCTACGACTTATCCTCGATCCAAGACATTAAAGGAATGAGGATCGTAAGTTTCTTCAAACCTAACCCGTCAGCGCCCACGGGTACCATATGGCATCTCTTAGCGACAAAGAGCTTAAATTGCTTCTAACTATAATGTTTTTCTTAGCTTTCCTTATGATGCGTTTACTTAGTAGGAGGCTTTCTCTCCTTTTTATCAGTGTGCATTGTGTTTCTCACCGTTACCAATCCTTCTATGTGTCGCACAGCCAAAGGCTTCTCCGTAGCACACAAATTATGGTGACTCGATCAAAATTTGTGTTCTTTATGAGCCATGACTATTTTAGTAAAAATTAGATAACGATTATTTCGTAGAGTTTTAGGTGAAACTTAGTACTTTGTCCTTTGAGTCCAGCCAATTCCCATCTCAGATACAGTGAGAGGATTCCAAGAAATCGCCTATATCCAGGGAGAATTGAACCATATAAAAAAAAATTTATGATTCACGGAGATTCGTGCCTCTGATTTACAAATTAAGGGTTGAACGAATTCCCTGACAAATTTCATTAGAGAATTACCATTCCAAAATAACTCAAGTTTTATTTAATATTATCTTATTTCAATGCTTATTTCCCTGCAGTTTCAATGAGACAGGATGTCTATTGGCAATTGTGAATTGTTTTTGTGTGTGTTCAAGGCAATTAGTCTTATGAATTGGAAGAAGATTGTGATTGGGTAAACAGTCATACTCATTAAGTGGTAGAAAGTTTTTGGAAGAAGTAACAAACTGAGTTGGAGAATAGCAGCCACAATTAATTTCCTTGTGTGCTTCCATTTGATAGAGCCCATTGTGTATTTGACTATATTCAATCTGAATCATATGTATTTCTACACTGAGATAAATACAAAAAGGCAAATTATTGAAAAAAAAGATATAAGTCAATCAACGAAATGAAGAATGTGTTATCCCTTACAATCAGGCGCTATATTTAAGAATCTGTTAAACTTATTATATCAATGGTGTACTCATTTGACATATATAATTACAATAAATTGATAAACTTTGGAAAATATATTCACATTAAAGGTTTTCTGGATTCATGAATGACATTTGTTTTGATTTTTTAAAATTATAATATATTATTTATCTACTGTATAACCTTCCGCTTCTATAAATACAATTGACCCATCAGACAAGCAATGTATCCTACAAGGACCTGACTTTTAAATGCAATAAAGGTACAATATTGTATGTTTGGAAAAAAAAACCTAGAACATAATTAAATAAAGAAAACATAATCAATTTTTCTAAAATTCTTTGTTCTAATATTAATTTTACTGGATTTAATTGCTTAATTAATGCTTTTTACTTCAGAAGTGATTTTCAACAAAAATGTTTGAATTTTCTCCCCACATTTACCTTTCACAAAAAATGTTTAAATTTAAGAATAATGATTTCTCACCAAGAATTAAACGCAATTTAAATGGTGACAAAGTAATGACCTTCCTATCCGACCGATCCCCCTGGCTCGCAGGACGGACACAGCCTGACTAGGTAGGTATCTCCGTAGCAAACCTTCTATTTCCTAGCAAGAAAACCGTCGAAATAATTGACACAATTTCGGAAGGAAGCGATATTCTTCCTTCATTATTTGCCTTGGTCGTCATTGTCAGGTATCGAGCAATCATATTGGAGTCTCCTTGGTTTAAGAGAAGAGGCGTTGGGATATCTGAATGAGGACCTACCTATCAGACCGATCCGCCTTGCTAGCAGGACGGGCAAAGCCTGACTAGGTCGGAACCTCCCTAGCCTACCTTCTATTCCCCAACAAGCAAGCCATCGCACTTTTCATCGAAGAGTAAAGGGACCTACATTTTATTTCAGGTTCACTTGACGAGACGACAGTATGGGGAAAAATCAGGCACCACCTGAGGGTGACATAGGTGCACGGAAATAGTCTCCACTTATGGAAGTCCCAAATGTGGATCCAGAAAATGCAGCATTTACTTGTGGTTTTTGTTTCGAAACTGCAGCGCTTTGAGTCCAGGCAGTTCCCATTCCACGAAAAGTTAGAGGATTCCAAGAAATCGCCAAATTCCAGGGAGAATGGAACCACATAAAAAAGTGAATTATTTTTTCACGGATATATTCGATCCTCTGGCTAAAACATTTAACGCTGAACGTATTCCCTGACGAATTACTCCGTGAATATCAATCAAACAACACACATTTTTATTTTACGTTACCTTAACATTCAAAATAATGGAAAAATGATAAATAGTCAATTTTGCTATTAATATTTGTTTTAATATTTATTTTAAGGTTAATTTATGCTAATATTAAAGATTTTATAATTCCGAAGTGTGTTTTATACGAATTTTTTCAATTTTGAACACAATTTCGTTTCACAATAACATTTCTAAATTCAAGAATATTGATTATTCAGCAGGAACTCATCGCACTTTAAATGGTGAATAACAATGTCTCCAGGACAGATGGGAGTCTAAATTGTACCAAGTGGATTACGGAACTGGTGGCAATGATCTGGTCTCAAACAGCAACGATAAGGTATAATTGATTTCATAATAAATTTTTTATTACTAATTAAGTAATATTATTTCGAATACCCTTAACAATAAAATGTCAGAGAAATAGCTTAAAAGCTAATACAGGTAAATTTACCTACGACTTATTCTCGATCCAAGACATGAAAGGAATGAGGATCGTAAGTTTCTTCAAACCTAACCCGTCAGCGCCCACGGGAACCATATGGCATCTCTTAGCGACAAAGAGCTTAAATTGCTTCTAACTATAATGTTTTTCTTAGCTTTCCTTATGATGCGTTTACTTAGTAGGAGGCTTTCTCTCCTTTTTATCAGTGTGCATTGTGTTTCTCACCGTTACCAATCCTTCTATGTGTCGCACAGCCAAAGGCTTCTCCGTAGCACACAAATTATGGTGACTCGATCAAAATTTGTGTTCTTTATGAGCCATGACTATTTTAGTAAAAATTAGATAACGATTATTTCGTAGAGTTTTAGGTGAAACTTAGTACTTTGTCCTTTGAGTCCAGCCAATTCCCATCCCAGATACAGTGAGAGGATTCCAAGAAATCGCCTGTATCCAGGGTGAATTGAACCATATAAAAAAAAATTTATGATTCACGGAGATTCGTGCCTCTGATTTACAAATTAAGGGTTGAACAAATTCCCTGACAAATTTCATTAGAGAATTACCATTCCAAAATAACTAAAGTTTTATTTAATATTATCTTATTTCAATGCTTATTTCCCTGCAGTTTCAATGAGACAGGATGTCTATTGGCAATTGTGAATTGTTTTTGTGTGTGTTCAAGGCAATTAGTCTTATGAATTGGAAGAAGATTGTGATTGGGTCAACAGTCATACTCATTAAGTGGTAGAAAGTTTTTGGAAGAAGAAACAAACTGAGTTGGAGAATAACAGCCACATCTAATTTCCTTGTGTGCTTCCATTGGATAGAGCCCATTGTGTATTTGACTATATTCAATCTGAATCATATGTATTTCTACACTGAGATAAATACAAAAAGGTTAATTATTGAAAAAAGAAGATATATGTCAATCAACGAAATGAAGAATGTGTAATCCCTTACAATCAGGCGCTATATATTTAAGAAACTGTTAAACTTATTATATCAATGGTGTACTCATTTGACATATATAATTACAATAAATTTATAAACTTTAGAAAATATATTAACATTAAAGGTTTTCTGGATTCATGAATGACATTTGTTTTGATTTTTTTATATTATAATATATTATTTATCTACTGTATAACCTTCCGCTTCTATAAATACAATTGACCCATCTGACAAGCAATGTATCCTACAAGGACCTGACTTTTAAATGCAATAAAGGCACATTATTGTATGTTTGGAAAAAAAACCTAGAACATAATTAAATAAAGAAAATATATTCAATTTTTCTAAAATTCTTTGTTCTAATATTTATGTTACTGGATTTAATTGCTTAATTAATGCTTTTTACTTCAGAAGTGATTTTCAACAAAAATGTTTGAATTTTGTCCCCACATTTACCTTTCACAAAAAATGTTAAAATTTAAGAATAATGATTTCTCAACAAGAATTAAACGCAATTTAAATGGTGACAAAGTAATGACCTTCCTATCCGACCGATCCCCCTGGCTCGCAGGACGGACACAGCCTGACTAGGTAGGTATCTCCTTAGCAAACCTTCTATTTCCTAGCAAGAAAACCGTCGAAATAATTGACACAATTTCGGAAGGAAGCGATATTCTTCCTTCATTATTTGCCTTGGTCGTCATTGTCAGGTATCGAGCAATCATATTGGAGTCTCCTTGGTTTAAGAGAAGAGGCGTGGGGATATCTGAATGAGGACCTACCTATCAGACCGATCCGCCTTGCTAGCAGGACGGGCAAAGCCTGACTAGGTCGGAACCTCCCTAGCCTACCTTCTATTCCCCAACAAGCAAGCCATCGCACTTTTCATCGAAGAGTAAAGGGACCTACATTTTATTTCAGGTTCACTTGACGAGACGACAGTATGGGGAAAAATCAGGCACCACCTGAGGGTGACATAGGTGCACGGAAATAGTCTCCACTTATGGAAGTCCCAAATGTGGATCCAGAAAATGCAGCATTTACTTTTGGTTTTTGTTTCGAAACTGCAGCCCTTTGAGTCCAGGCAGTTCCCATTCCACGAAAAGTTAGAGGATTCCAAGAAATCGCCAAATTCCAGGGAGAATGGAACCACATAAAAAAGTGAATTATTTTTTCACGGATATATTCGATCCTCTGGCTAAAACATTTAACGCTGAACGTATTCCCTGACGAATTACTCCGTGAATATCAATCAAACAACACACATTTTTATTTTACGTTACCTTAACATTCAAAATAATGGAAAAATGATAAATAGTCAATTTTGCTATTAATATTTGTTTTAATATTTATTTTAAGGTTAATTTATGCTAATATTAAAGATTTTATAATTCCGAAGTGTGTTTTATACGAATTTTTTCAATTTTGAACACAATTTCGTTTCACAATAACATTTCTAAATTCAAGAATATTGATTATTCAGCAGGAACTCATCGCACTTTAAATGGTGAATAACAATGTCTCCAGGACAGATGGGAGTCTAAATTGTACCAAGTGGATTACGGAACTGGTGGCAATGATCTGGTCTCAAACAGCAACGATAAGGTATAATTGATTTCATAATAAATTTTTTATTACTAATTAAGTAATATTATTTCGAATACCCTTACCAATAAAATGTCAGAGAAATAGCTTAAAAGCTAATACAGGTAAATTTACCTACGACTTATCCTCGATCCAAGACATGAAAGGAATGAGGATCGTAAGTTTCTTCAAACCTAACCCGTCAGCGCCCACGGGTACCATATGGCATCTCTTAGCGACAAAGAGCTTAAATTGCTTCTAACTATAATGTTTTTCTTAGCTTTCCTTATGATGCGTTTACTTAGTAGGAGGCTTTCTCTCCTTTTTATCAGTGTGCATTGTGTTTCTCACCGTTACCAATCCTTCTATGTGTCGCACAGCCAAAGGCTTCTCCGTAGCACACAAATTATGGTGACTCGATCAAAATTTGTGTTCTTTATGAGCCATGACTATTTTAGTAAAAATTAGATAACGATTATTTCGTAGAGTTTTAGGTGAAACTTAGTACTTTGTCCTTTGAGTCCAGCCAATTCCCATCTCAGATACAGTGAGAGGATTCCAAGAAATCGCCTATATCCAGGGAGAATTGAACCATATAAAAAAAAATTTATGATTCACGGAGATTCGTGCCTCTGATTTACAAATTAAGGGTTGAACGAATTCCCTGACAAATTTCATTAGAGAATTACCATTCCAAAATAACTCAAGTTTTATTTAATATTATCTTATTTCAATGCTTATTTCCCTGCAGTTTCAATGAGACAGGATGTCTATTGGCAATTGTGAATTGTTTTTGTGTGTGTTCAAGGCAATTAGTCTTATGAATTGGAAGAAGATTGTGATTGGGTAAACAGTCATACTCATTAAGTGGTAGAAAGTTTTTGGAAGAAGTAACAAACTGAGTTGGAGAATAACAGCCACAATTAATTTCCTTGTGTGCTTCCATTTGATAGAGCCCATTGTGTATTTGACTATATTCAATCTGAATCATATGTATTTCTACACTGAGATAAATACAAAAAGGCAAATTATTGAAAAAAAAGATATAAGTCAATCAACGAAATGAAGAATGTGTTATCCCTTACAATCAGGCGCTATATTTAAGAATCTGTTAAACTTATTATATCAATGGTGTACTCATTTGACATATATAATTACAATAAATTGATAAACTTTGGAAAATATATTCACATTAAAGGTTTTCTGGATTCATGAATGACATTTGTTTTGATTTTTTAAAATTATAATATATTATTTATCTACTGTATAACCTTCCGCTTCTATAAATACAATTGACCCATCAGACAAGCAATGTATCCTACAAGGACCTGACTTTTAAATGCAATAAAGGTACATTATTGTATGTTTGGAAAAAAAAACCTAGAACATAATTAAATAAAGAAAACATAATCAATTTATCTAAAATTCTTTGTTCTAATATTAATTTTACTGGATTTAATTGCTTAATTAATGCTTTTTACTTCAGAAGTGATTTTCAACAAAAATGTTTGAATTTTCTCCCCACATTTACCTTTCACAAAAAATGTTTAAATTTAAGAATAATGATTTCTCACCAAGAATTAAACGCAATTTAAATGGTGACTAAGTAATGACCTTCCTATCCGACCGATCCCCCTGGCTCGCAGGACGGACACAGCCTGACTAGGTAGGTATCTCCTTAGCAAACCTTCTATTTCCTAGCAAGAAAACCGTCGAAATAATTGACACAATTTCGGAAGGAAGCGATATTCTTCCTTCATTATTTGCCTTGGTCGTCATTGTCAGGTATCGAGCAATCATATTGGAGTCTCCTTGGTTTAAGAGAAGAGGCGTGGGGATATCTGAATGAGGACCTACCTATCAGACCGATCCGCCTTGCTAGCAGGACGGGCAAAGCCTGACTAGGTCGGAACCTCCCTAGCCTACCTTCTATTCCCCAACAAGCAAGCCATCGCACTTTTCATCGAAGAGTAAAGGGACCTACATTTTATTTCAGGTTCACTTGACGAGACGACAGTATGGGGAAAAATCAGGCACCACCTGAGGGTGACATAGGTGCACGGAAATAGTCTCCACTTATGGAAGTCCCAAATGTGGATCCAGGAAATGCAGCATTTACTTGTGGTTTTTGTTTCGAAACTGCAGCCCTTTGAGTCCAGGCAGTTCCCATTCCACGAAAAGTTAGAGGATTCCAAGAAATCGCCAAATTCCAGGGAGAATGGAACCACATAAAAAAGTGAATTATTTTTTCACAGATATATTCGATCCTCTGGCTAAAACATTTAACGCTGAACGTATTCCCTGACGAATTACTCCGTGAATATCAATCAAACAACACACATTTTTATTTTACGTTACCCTAACATTCAAAATAATGGAAATATGATAAATAGTCAATTTTGCTATTAATATTTGTTTTAATATTTATTTTAAGGTTAATTTATGCTAATATTAAAGATTTTATAATTCCGAAGTGTGTTTTATACGAATTTTTTCAATTTTGAACACAATTTCGTTTCACAATAACATTTCTAAATTCAAGAATATTGATTATTCAGCAGGAACTCATCGCACTTTAAATGGTGAATAACAATGTCTCCAGGACAGATGGGAGTCTAAATTGTACCAAGCGGATTACGGAACTGGTGGCAATGATCTGGTCTCAAACAGCAACGATAAGGTATAATTGATTTCATAATAAATTTTTTATTACTAATTAAGTAATATTATTTCGAATACCCTTAACAATAAAATGTCAGAGAAATAGCTTAAAGGCTAATACAGGTAAATTTACCTACGACTTATCATCGATCCAAGACATGAAAGGAATGAGGATCGTAAGTTTCTTCAAACCTAACCCGTCAGCGCCCACGGGTACCATATGGCATCTCTTAGCGACAAAGAGCTTAAATTGCTTCTAACTATAATGTTTTTCTTAGCTTTCCTTATGATGCGTTTACTTAGTAGGAGGCTTTCTCTCCTTTTTATCAGTGTGCATTGTGTTTCTCACCGTTACCAATCCTTCTATGTGTCGCACAGCAAAATGCTTCTCCGTAGCACACAAATTATGGTGACTCGATCAAGGTTTGTGTTCTTTATGAGCCATGACTATTTTAGTAAAAATTAGATAACGATTATTTCGTAGAGTTTTAGGTGAAACTTAGTACTTTGTCCTTTGAGTCCAGCCAGTTCCCATCTCAGATACAGTGAGAGGATTCCAAGAAATCGCCTATATCCAGGGAGAATTGAACCATATAAAAAAAAATTTATGATTCACGGAGATTCGTGCCTCTGATTTACAAATTAAGGGTTGAACGAATTCCCTGACAAATTTCATTAGAGAATTACCATTCCAAAATAACTCAAGTTTTATTTAATATTATCTTATTTCAATGCTTATTTCCCTGCAGTTTCAATGAGACAGGATGTCTATTGGCAATTGTGAATTGTTTTTGTGTGTGTTCAAGGCAATTAGTCTTATGAATTGGAAGAAGATTGTGATTGGGTCAACAGTCATACTCATTAAGTGGTAGAAAGTTTTTGGAAGAAGTAACAAACTGAGTTGGAGAATAACAGCCACAATTAATTTCCTTGTGTGCTTCCATTTGATAGAGCCCATTGTGTATTTGACTATATTCAATCTGAATCATATGTATTTCTACACTGAGATAAATACAAAAAGGCAAATTATTGAAAAAAAAGATATAAGTCAATCAACGAAATGAAGAATGTGTTATCCCTTACAATCAGGCGCTATATTTAAGAATCTGTTAAACTTATTATATCAATGGTGTACTCATTTGACATATATAATTACAATAAATTGATAAACTTTGGAAAATATATTCACATTAAAGGTTTTCTGGATTCATGAATGACATTTGTTTTGATTTTTTAAAATTATAATATATTATTTATCTACTGTATAACCTTCCGCTTCTATAAATACAATTGACCCATCAGACAAGCAATGTATCCTACAAGGACCTGACTTTTAAAAGCAATAAAGGTACATTATTGTATGTTTGGAAAAAAAAACCTAGAACATAATTAAATAAAGAAAACATAATCAATTTTTCTAAAATTCTTTGTTCTAATATTAATTTTACTGGATTTAATTGCTTAATTAATGCTTTTTACTTCAGAAGTGATTTTCAACAAAAATGTTTGAATTTTCTCCCCACATTTACCTTTCACAAAAAATGTTTAAATTTAAGAATAATGATTTCTCACCAAGAATTAAACGCAATTTAAATGGTGACAAAGTAATGACCTTCCTATCCGACCGATCCCCCTGGCTCGCAGGACGGACACAGCCTGACTAGGTAGGTATCTCCGTAGCAAACCTTCTATTTCCTAGCAAGAAAACCGTCGAAATAATTGACACAATTTC
Organism: Pyrrhosoma nymphula; assembly: GCA_963573305.1. Classification (NCBI taxonomy): domain Eukaryota; kingdom Metazoa; phylum Arthropoda; class Insecta; order Odonata; family Coenagrionidae; genus Pyrrhosoma; species Pyrrhosoma nymphula. The sequence continues at coordinate 74,050,149 of OY754332.1, read as the reverse complement.
GGAAGGAAGCGATATTCTTCCTTCATTATTTGCCTTGGTCGTCATTGTCAGGTATCGAGCAATCATATTGGAGTCTCCTTGGTTTAAGAGAAGAGGCGTGGGGATATCTGAATGAGGACCTACCTATCAGACCGATCCGCCTTGCTAGCAGGACGGGCAAAGCCTGACTAGGTCGGAACCTCCCTAGCCTACCTTCTATTCCCCAACAAGCAAGCCATCGCACTTTTCATCGAAGAGTAAAGGGACCTACATTTTATTTCAGGTTCACTTGACGAGACGACAGTATGGGGAAAAATCAGGCACCACCTGAGGGTGACATAGGTGCACGGAAATAGTCTCCACTTATGGAAGTCCCAAATGTGGATCCAGAAAATGCAGCATTTACTTGTGGTTTTTGTTTCGAAACTGCAGCGCTTTGAGTCCAGGCAGTTCCCATTCCACGAAAAGTTAGAGGATTCCAAGAAATCGCCAAATTCCAGGGAGAATGGAACCACATAAAAAAGTGAATTATTTTTTCACGGATATATTCGATCCTCTGGCTAAAACATTTAACGCTGAACGTATTCCCTGACGAATTACTCCGTGAATATCAATCAAACAACACACATTTTTATTTTACGTTACCTTAACATTCAAAATAATGGAAAAATGATAAATAGTCAATTTTGCTATTAATATTTGTTTTAATATTTATTTTAAGGTTAATTTATGCTAATATTAAAGATTTTATAATTCCGAAGTGTGTTTTATACGAATTTTTTCAATTTTGAACACAATTTCGTTTCACAATAACATTTCTAAATTCAAGAATATTGATTATTCAGCAGGAACTCATCGCACTTTAAATGGTGAATAACAATGTCTCCAGGACAGATGGGAGTCTAAATTGTACCAAGTGGATTACGGAACTGGTGGCAATGATCTGGTCTCAAACAGCAACGATAAGGTATAATTGATTTCATAATAAATTTTTTATTACTAATTAAGTAATATTATTTCGAATACCCTTAACAATAAAATGTCAGAGAAATAGCTTAAAAGCTAATACAGGTAAATTTACCTACGACTTATTCTCGATCCAAGACATGAAAGGAATGAGGATCGTAAGTTTCTTCAAACCTAACCCGTCAGCGCCCACGGGAACCATATGGCATCTCTTAGCGACAAAGAGCTTAAATTGCTTCTAACTATAATGTTTTTCTTAGCTTTCCTTATGATGCGTTTACTTAGTAGGAGGCTTTCTCTCCTTTTTATCAGTGTGCATTGTGTTTCTCACCGTTACCAATCCTTCTATGTGTCGCACAGCCAAAGGCTTCTCCGTAGCACACAAATTATGGTGACTCGATCAAAATTTGTGTTCTTTATGAGCCATGACTATTTTAGTAAAAATTAGATAACGATTATTTCGTAGAGTTTTAGGTGAAACTTAGTACTTTGTCCTTTGAGTCCAGCCAATTCCCATCCCAGATACAGTGAGAGGATTCCAAGAAATCGCCTGTATCCAGGGTGAATTGAACCATATAAAAAAAAATTTATGATTCACGGAGATTCGTGCCTCTGATTTACAAATTAAGGGTTGAACAAATTCCCTGACAAATTTCATTAGAGAATTACCATTCATAAATAACTAAAGTTTTATTTAATATTATCTTATTTCAATGCTTATTTCCCTGCAGTTTCAATGAGACAGGATGTCTATTGGCAATTGTGAATTGTTTTTGTGTGTGTTCAAGGCAATTAGTCTTATGAATTGGAAGAAGATTGTGATTGGGTCAACAGTCATACTCATTAAGTGGTAGAAAGTTTTTGGAAGAAGAAACAAACTGAGTTGGAGAATAACAGCCACATCTAATTTCCTTGTGTGCTTCCATTGGATAGAGCCCATTGTGTATTTGACTATATTCAATCTGAATCATATGTATTTCTACACTGAGATAAATACAAAAAGGTTAATTATTGAAAAAAAAAGATATATGTCAATCAACGAAATGAAGAATGTGTAATCCCTTACAATCAGGCGCTATATATTTAAGAAACTGTTAAACTTATTATATCAATGGTGTACTCATTTGACATATATAATTACAATAAATTTATAAACTTTAGAAAATATATTAACATTAAAGGTTTTCTGGATTCATGAATGACATTTGTTTTGATTTTTTTATATTATAATATATTATTTATCTACTGTATAACCTTCCGCTTCTATAAATACAATTGACCCATCTGACAAGCAATGTATCCTACAAGGACCTGACTTTTAAATACAATAAAGGCACATTATTGTATGTTTGGAAAAAAAACCTAGAACATAATTAAATAAAGAAAATATATTCAATTTTTCTAAAATTCTTTGTTCTAATATTTATGTTACTGGATTTAATTGCTTAATTAATGCTTTTTACTTCAGAAGTGATTTTCAACAAAAATGTTTGAATTTTGTCCCCACATTTACCTTTCACAAAAAATGTTAAAATTTAAGAATAATGATTTCTCAACAAGAATTAAACGCAATTTAAATGGTGACAAAGTAATGACCTTCCTATCCGACCGATCCCCCTGGCTCGCAGGACGGACACAGCCTGACTAGGTAGGTATCTCCTTAGCAAACCTTCTATTTCCTAGCAAGAAAACCGTCGAAATAATTGACACAATTTCGGAAGGAAGCGATATTCTTCCTTCATTATTTGCCTTGGTCGTCATTGTCAGGTATCGAGCAATCATATTGGAGTCTCCTTGGTTTAAGAGAAGAGGCGTGGGGATATCTGAATGAGGACCTACCTATCAGACCGATCCGCCTTGCTAGCAGGACGGGCAAAGCCTGACTAGGTCGGAACCTCCCTAGCCTACCTTCTATTCCCCAACAAGCAAGCCATCGCACTTTTCATCGAAGAGTAAAGGGACCTACATTTTATTTCAGGTTCACTTGACGAGACGACAGTATGGGGAAAAATCAGGCACCACCTGAGGGTGACATAGGTGCACGGAAATAGTCTCCACTTATGGAAGTCCCAAATGTGGATCCAGAAAATGCAGTATTTACTTTTGGTTTTTGTTTCGAAACTGCAGCCCTTTGAGTCCAGGCAGTTCCCATTCCACGAAAAGTTAGAGGATTCCAAGAAATCGCCAAATTCCAGGGAGAATGGAACCACATAAAAAAGTGAATTATTTTTTCACGGATATATTCGATCCTCTGGCTAAAACATTTAACGCTGAACGTATTCCCTGACGAATTACTCCGTGAATATCAATCAAACAACACACATTTTTATTTTACGTTACCTTAACATTCAAAATAATGGAAAAATGATAAATAGTCAATTTTGCTATTAATATTTGTTTTAATATTTATTTTAAGGTTAATTTATGCTAATATTAAAGATTTTATAATTCCGAAGTGTGTTTTATACGAATTTTTTCAATTTTGAACACAATTTCGTTTCACAATAACATTTCTAAATTCAAGAATATTGATTATTCAGCAGGAACTCATCGCACTTTAAATGGTGAATAACAATGTCTCCAGGACAGATGGGAGTCTAAATTGTACCAAGCGGATTACGGAACTGGTGGCAATGATCTCGTCTCAAACAGCAACGATAAGGTATAATTGATTTCATAATAAATTTTTTATTACTAATTAAGTAATATTATTTCGAATACCCTTACCAATAAAATGTCAGAGAAATAGCTTATAAGCTAATACAGGTAAATTTACCTACGACTTATCCTCGATCCAAGACATGAAAGGAATGAGGATCGTAAGTTTCTTCAAACCTAACCCGTCAGCGCCCACGGGTACCATATGGCATCTCTTAGCGACAAAGAGCTTAAATTGCTTCTAACTATAATGTTTTTCTTAGCTTTCCTTATGATGCGTTTACTTAGTAGGAGGCTTTCTCTCCTTTTTATCAGTGTGCATTGTGTTTCTCACCGTTACCAATCCTTCTATGTGTCGCACAGCCAAAGGCTTCTCCGTAGCACACAAATTATGGTGACTCGATCAAAATTTGTGTTCTTTATGAGCCATGACTATTTTAGTAAAAATTAGATAACGATTATTTCGTAGAGTTTTAGGTGAAACTTAGTACTTTGTCCTTTGAGTCCAGCCAATTCCCATCTCAGATACAGTGAGAGGATTCCAAGAAATCGCCTATATCCAGGGAGAATTGAACCATATAAAAAAAAATTTATGATTCACGGAGATTCGTGCCTCTGATTTACAAATTAAGGGTTGAACGAATTCCCTGACAAATTTCATTAGAGAATTACCATTCCAAAATAACTCAAGTTTTATTTAATATTATCTTATTTCAATGCTTATTTCCCTGCAGTTTCAATGAGACAGGATGTCTATTGGCAATTGTGAATTGTTTTTGTGTGTGTTCAAGGCAATTAGTCTTATGAATTGGAAGAAGATTGTGATTGGGTCAACAGTCATACTCATTAAGTGGTAGAAAGTTTTTGGAAGAAGTAACAAACTGAGTTGGAGAATAACAGCCACAATTAATTTCCTTGTGTGCTTCCATTTGATAGAGCCCATTGTGTATTTGACTATATTCAATCTGAATCATATGTATTTCTACACTGAGATAAATACAAAAAGGCAAATTATTGAAAAAAAAGATATAAGTCAATCAACGAAATGAAGAATGTGTTATCCCTTACAATCAGGCGCTATATTTAAGAATCTGTTAAACTTATTATATCAATGGTGTACTCATTTGACATATATAATTACAATAAATTGATAAACTTTGGAAAATATATTCACATTAAAGGTTTTCTGGATTCATGAATGACATTTGTTTTGATTTTTTAAAATTATAATATATTATTTATCTACTGTATAACCTTCCGCTTCTATAAATACAATTGACCCATCAGACAAGCAATGTATCCTACAAGGACCTGACTTTTAAATGCAATAAAGGTACATTATTGTATGTTTGGAAAAAAAAACCTAGAACATAATTAAATAAAGAAAACATAATCAATTTTTCTAAAATTCTTTGTTCTAATATTAATTTTACTGGATTTAATTGCTTAATTAATGCTTTTTACTTCAGAAGTGATTTTCAACAAAAATGTTTGAATTTTCTCCCCACATTTACCTTTCACAAAAAATGTTTAAATTTAAGAATAATGATTTCTCACCAAGAATTAAACGCAATTTAAATGGTGACTAAGTAATGACCTTCCTATCCGACCGATCCCCCTGGCTCGCAGGACGGACACAGCCTGACTAGGTAGGTATCTCCTTAGCAAACCTTCTATTTCCTAGCAAGAAAACCGTCGAAATAATTGACACAATTTCGGAAGGAAGCGATATTCTTCCTTCATTATTTGCCTTGGTCGTCATTGTCAGGTATCGAGCAATCATATTGGAGTCTCCTTGGTTTAAGAGAAGAGGCGTGGGGATATCTGAATGAGGACCTACCTATCAGACCGATCCGCCTTGCTAGCAGGACGGGCAAAGCCTGACTAGGTCGGAACCTCCCTAGCCTACCTTCTATTCCCCAACAAGCAAGCCATCGCACTTTTCATCGAAGAGTAAAGGGACCTACATTTTATTTCAGGTTCACTTGACGAGACGACAGTATGGGGAAAAATCAGGCACCACCTGAGGGTGACATAGGTGCACGGAAATAGTCTCCACTTATGGAAGTCCCAAATGTGGATCCAGAAAATGCAGCATTTACTTGTGGTTTTTGTTTCGAAACTGCAGCGCTTTGAGTCCAGGCAGTTCTCATTCCACGAAAAGTTAGAGGATTCCAAGAAATCGCCAAATTCCAGGGAGAATGGAACCACATAAAAAAGTGAATTATTTTTTCACAGATATATTCGATCCTCTGGCTAAAACATTTAACGCTGAACGTATTCCCTGACGAATTACTCCGTGAATATCAATCAAACAACACACATTTTTATTTTACGTTACCTTAACATTCAAAATAATGGAAATATGATAAATAGTCAATTTTGCTATCAATATTTGTTTTAATATTTATTTTAAGGTTTATTTATGCTAATATTAAAGATTTTATAATTCCGAAGTGTGTTTTATACGAATTTTTTCAATTTTGAACACAATTTCGTTTCACAATAACATTTCTAAATTCAAGAATATTGATTATTCAGCAGGAACTCATCGCACTTTAAATGGTGAATAACAATGTCTCCAGGACAGATGGGAGTCTAAATTGTACCAAGCGGATTACGGAACTGGTGGCAATGATCTGGTCTCAAACAGCAACGATAAGGTATAATTGATTTCATAATAAATTTTTTATTACTAATTAAGTAATATTATTTCGAATACCCTTAACAATAAAATGTCAGAGAAATAGCTTAAAGGCTAATACAGGTAAATTTACCTACGACTTATCATCGATCCAAGACATGAAAGGAATGAGGATCGTAAGTTTCTTCAAACCTAACCCGTCAGCGCCCACGGGTACCATATGGCATCTCTTAGCGACAAAGAGCTTAAATTGCTTCTAACTATAATGTTTTTCTTAGCTTTCCTTATGATGCGTTTACTTAGTAGGAGGCTTTCTCTCCTTTTTATTAGTGTGCATTGTGTTTCTCACCGTTACCAATCCTTCTATGTGTCGCACAGCCAAAGGCTTCTCCGTAGCACACAAATTATGGTGACTCGATCAAGGTTTGTGTTCTTTATGAGCCATGACTATTTTAGTAAAAATTAGATAACGATTATTTCGTAGAGTTTTAGGTGAAACTTAGTACTTTGTCCTTTGAGTCCAGCCAATTCCCATCCCAGATACAGTGAGAGGATTCCAAGAAATCGCCTGTATCCAGGGTGAATTGAACCATGTAAAAAAAAATTTATGATTCACGGAGATTCGTGCCTCTGATTTACAAATTAAGGGTTGAACAAATTCCCTGACAAATTTCATTAGAGAATTACCATTCCAAAATAACTCAAGTTTTATTTAATATTATCTTATTTCAATGCTTATTTCCCTGCAGTTTCAATGAGACAGGATGTCTATTGGCAATTGTGAATTGTTTTTGTGTGTGTTCAAGGCAATTAGTCTTATGAATTGGAAGAAGATTGTGATTGGGTCAACAGTCATACTCATTAAGTGGTAGAAAGTTTTTGGAAGAAGAAACAAACTGAGTTGGAGAATAACAGCCACAATTAATTTCCTTGTGTGCTTCCATTGGATAGAGCCCATTGTGTATTTGACTATATTCAATCTGAATCATATGTATTTCTACACTGAGATAAATACAAAAAGGTTAATTATTGAAAAAAAAAGATATATGTCAATCAACGAAATGAAGAATGTGTAATCCCTTACAATCAGGCGCTATATATTTAAGAATCTGTTAAACTTATTATATCAATGGTGTACTCATTTGACATATATAATTACAATAAATTTATAAACTTTAGAAAATATATTAACATTAAAGGTTTTCTGGATTCATGAATGACATTTGTTTTGATTTTTTTATATTATAATATATTATTTATCTACTGTATAACCTTCCGCTTCTATAAATACAATTGACCCATCTGACAAGCAATGTATCCTACAAGGACCTGACTTTTAAATGCAATAAAGGCACATTATTGTATGTTTGGAAAAAAAACCTAGAACATAATTAAATAAAGAAAATATATTCAATTTTTCTAAAATTCTTTGTTCTAATATTTATGTTACTGGATTTAATTGCTTAATTAATGCTTTTTACTTCAGAAGTGATTTTCAACAAAAATGTTTGAATTTTGTCCCCACATTTACCTTTCACAAAAAATGTTAAAATTTAAGAATAATGATTTCTCAACAAGAATTAAACGCAATTTAAATGGTGACAAAGTAATGACCTTCCTATCCGACCGATCCCCCTGGCTCGCAGGACGGACACAGCCTGACTAGGTAGGTATCTCCTTAGCAAACCTTCTATTTCCTAGCAAGAAAACCGTCGAAATAATTGACACAATTTCGGAAGGAAGCGATATTCTTCCTTCATTATTTGCCTTGGTCGTCATTGTCAGGTATCGAGCAATCATATTGGAGTCTCCTTGGTTTAAGAGAAGAGGCGTGGGGATATCTGAATGAGGACCTACCTATCAGACCGATCCGCCTGGCTAGCAGGACGGACACAGCCTGACTAGGTCGGAACCTCCCTAGCCTACCTTCTATTCCCCAACAAGCAAGCCATCGCACTTTTCATCGAAGAGTAAAGGGACCTACATTTTATTTCAGGTTCACTTGACGAGACGACAGTATGGGGAAAAATCAGGCACCACCTGAGGGTGACATAGGTGCACGGAAATAGTCTCCACTTATGGAAGTCCCAAATGTGGATCCAGGAAATGCAGCATTTACTTGTGGTTTTTGTCCCGAAACTGCAGCCCTTTGAGTCCAGGCAGTTCCCATTCCACGAAAAGTTAGAGGATTCCAAGAAATCGCCAAATTCTAGGGAGAATGGAACCATATAAAAATGTGAATTATTTTTTCACGGAGATATTCGATCCTCTGGCTAAAACATTTAACGCTGAACGTATTCCCTGACGAATTACTCCGTGAATATCAATCAAACAACACACATTTTTATTTTACGTTACCTTAACATTCAAAATAATGGAAAAATGATAAATAGTCAATTTTGCTATTAATATTTGTTTTAATATTTATTTTAAGGTTAATTTATGCTAATATTAAAGATTTTATAATTCCTAAGTGTGTTTTATACGAATTTTTTCAATTTTGAACACAATTTCGTTTCACAATAACATTTCTAAATTCAAGAATATTGATTATTCAGCAGGAACTCATCGCACTTTAAATGGTGAATAACAATGTCTCCAGGACAGATGGGAGTCTAAATTGTACCAAGCGGATTACGGAACTGGTGGCAATGATCTGGTCTCAAACAGCAACGATAAGGTATAATTGATTTCATAATAAATTTTTTATTACTAATTAAGTAATATTATTTCGAATACCCTTACCAATAAAATGTCAGAGAAATAGCTTAAAAGCTAATACAGGTAAATTTACCTACGACTTATCCTCGATCCAAGACATGAAAGGAATGAGGATCGTAAGTTTCTTCAAACCTAACCCGTCAGCGCCCACGGGTACCATATGGCATCTCTTAGCGACAAAGAGCTTAAATTGCTTCTAACTATAATGTTTTTCTTAGCTTTCCTTATGATGCGTTTACTTAGTAGGAGGCTTTCTCTCCTTTTATCAGTGTGCATTGTGTTTCTCACCGTTACCAATCCTTCTATGTGTCGCACAGCAAAAGGCTTCTCCGTAGCACACAAATTATGGTGACTCGATCAAAATTTGTGTTCTTTATGAGCCATGACTATTTTAGTAAAAATTAGATAACGATTATTTCGTAGAGTTTTAGGTGAAACTTAGTTCTTTGTCCTTTGAGTCCAGCCAATTCCCATCCCAGATACAGTGAGAGGATTCCAAGAAATCGCCTATATCCAGGGAGAATTGAACCATATAAAAAAAAATTTATGATTCACGGAAAATCGTGCATCTGATTTACAAATTAAGGGTTGAAAGAATTCCCTGACAAATTTCATTAGAGAATTACCATTCCAAAATAATTCAAGTTTTATTTAATATTATCTTATTTCAATGCTTATTTCCCTGCAGTTTCAATGAGACAGGATGTCTATTGGCAATTGTGAATTGTTTTTGTGTGTGTTCAAGGCAATTAGTCTTATGAATTGGAAGAAGATTGTGATTGGGTCAGCAGTCATACTCATTAAGTGGTAGAAAGTTTTTGGAAGAAGTAACAAACTGAGTTGGAGAATAACAGCCACAATTAATTTCCTTGTGTGCTTCCATTTGATAGAGCCCATTGTGTATTTGACTATATTCAATCTGAATCATATGTATTTCTACACTGAGATAAATACAAAAAGGCAAATTATTGAAAAAAAAGATATAAGTCAATCAACGAAATGAAGAATGTGTTATCCCTTACAATCAGGCGCTATATTTAAGAATCTGTTAAACTTATTATATCAATGGTGTACTCATTTGACATATATAATTACAATAAATTGATAAACTTTGGAAAATATATTCACATTAAAGGTTTTCTGGATTCATGAATGACATTTGTTTTGATTTTTTAAAATTATAATATATTATTTATCTACTGTATAACCTTCCGCTTCTATAAATACAATTGACCCATCAGACAAGCAATGTATCCTACAAGGACCTGACTTTTAAATGCAATAAAGGTACATTATTGTATGTTTGGAAAAAAAAACCTAGAACATAATTAAATAAAGAAAACATAATCAATTTATCTAAAATTCTTTGTTCTAATATTAATTTTACTGGATTTAATTGCTTAATTAATGCTTTTTACTTCAGAAGTGATTTTCAACAAAAATGTTTGAATTTTCTCCCCACATTTACCTTTCACAAAAAATGTTTAAATTTAAGAATAATGATTTCTCACCAAGAATTAAACGCAATTTAAATGGTGACAAAGTAATGACCTTCCTATCCGACCGATCCCCCTGGCTCGCAGGACGGACACAGCCTGACTAGGTAGGTATCTCCTTAGCAAACCTTCTATTTCCTAGCAAGAAAACCGTCGAAATAATTGACACAATTTCGGAAGGAAGCGATATTCTTCCTTCATTATTTGCCTTGGTCGTCATTGTCAGGTATCGAGCAATCATATTGGAGTCTCCTTGGTTTAAGAGAAGAGGCGTGGGGATATCTGAATGAGGACCTACCTATCAGACCGATCCGCCTTGCTAGCAGGACGGGCAAAGCCTGACTAGGTCGGAACCTCCCTAGCCTACCTTCTATTCCCCAACAAGCAAGCCATCGCACTTTTCATCGAAGAGTAAAGGGACCTACATTTTATTTCAGGTTCACTTGACGAGACGACAGTATGGGGAAAAATCAGGCACCACCTGAGGGTGACATAGGTGCACGGAAATAGTCTCCACTTAAGGAAGTCCCAAATGTGGATCCAGAAAATGCAGCATTTACTTTTGGTTTTTGTTTCAAAACTGCAGCCCTTTGAGTCCAGGCAGTTCCCATTCCACGAAAAGTTAGAGGATTCCAAGAAATCGCCAAATTCCAGGGAGAATGGAACCACATAAAAAAGTGAATTATTTTTTCACGGATATATTCGATCCTCTGGCTATAACATTTAACGCTGAACGTATTCCCTGACGAATTACTCCGTGAATATCAATCAAACAACACACATTTTTATTTTACGTTACCTTAACATTCAAAATAATGGAAAAATGATAAATAGTCAATTTTGCTATTAATATTTGTTTTAATATTTATTTTAAGGTTAATTTATGCTAATATTAAAGATTTTATAATTCCTAAGTGTGTTTTATACGAATTTTTTCAATTTTGAACACAATTTCGTTTCACAATAACATTTCTAAATTCAAGAATATTGATTATTCAGCAGGAACTCATCGCACTTTAAATGGTGAATAACAATGTCTCCAGGACAGATGGGAGTCTAAATTGTACCAAGCGGATTACGGAACTGGTGGCAATGATCTCGTCTCAAACAGCAACGATAAGGTATAATTGATTTCATAATAAATTTTTTATTACTAATTAAGTAATATTATTTCGAATACCCTTACCAATAAAATGTCAGAGAAATAGCTTATAAGCTAATACAGGTAAATTTACCTACGACTTATCCTCGATCCAAGACATGAAAGGAATGAGGATCGTAAGTTTCTTCAAACCTAACCCGTCAGCGCCCACGGGTACCATATGGCATCTCATAGCGACAAAGAGCTTAAATTGCTTCTAACTATAATGTTTTTCTTAGCTTTCCTTATGATGCGTTTACTTAGTAGGAGGCTTTCTCTCCTTTTTATCAGTGTGCATTGTGTTTCTCACCGTTACCAATCCTTCTATGTGTCGCACAGCCAAAGGCTTCTCCGTAGCACACAAATTATGGTGACTCGATCAAAATTTGTGTTCTTTATGGGCCATGACTATTTTAGTAAAAATTAGATAACGATTATTTCGTAGAGTTTTAGGTGAAACTTAGTACTTTGTCCTTTGAGTCCAGCCAATTCCCATCCCAGATACAGTGAGAGGATTCCAAGAAATCGCCTATATCCAGGGAGAATTGAACCATATAAAAAAAAATTTATGATTCACGGAGATTCGTGCCTCTGATTTACAAATTAAGGGTTGAACGATTTCCCTGACAAATTTCATTAGAGAATTACCATTCCAAAATAACACATGTTTTATTTAATATTATCTTATTTCAATGCTTATTTCCCTGCAGTTTCAATGAGACAGGATGTCTATTGGCAATTGTGAATTGTTTTTGTGTGTGTTCAAGGCAATTAGTCTTATGAATTGGAAGAAGATTGTGATTGGGTCAACAGTCATACTCATTAAGTGGTAGAAAGTTTTTGGAAGAAGTAACAAAACTGAGTTGGAGAATAACAGCCACAATTAATTTCCTTGTGTGCTTCCATTGGATAGAGCCCATTGTGTATTTGACTATATTCAATCTGAATCATATGTATTTCTACACTGAGATAAATACAAAAAGGTTAATTATTGAAAAAAAAAGATATAAGTCAATCAACGAAATGAAGAATGTGTAATCCCTTACAATCAGGCGCTATATATTTAAGAATCTGTTAAACTTATTATATCAATGGTGTACTCATTTGACATATATAATTACAATAAATTTATAAACTTTAGAAAATATATTAACATTAAAGGTTTTCTGGATTCATGAATGACATTTGTTTTGATTTTTTTATATTATAATATATTATTTATCTACTGTATAACCTTCCGCTTCTATAAATACAATTGACCCATCTGACAAGCAATGTATCCTACAAGGACCTGACTTTTAAATACAATAAAGGCACATTATTGTATGTTTGGAAAAAAAACCTAGAACATAATTAAATAAAGAAAATATATTCAATTTTTCTAAAATTCTTTGTTCTAATATTTATGTTACTGGATTTAATTGCTTAATTAATGCTTTTTACTTCAGAAGTGATTTTCAACAAAAATGTTTGAATTTTGTCCCCACATTTACCTTTCACAAAAAATGTTAAAATTTAAGAATAATGATTTCTCAACAAGAATTAAACGCAATTTAAATGGTGACAAAGTAATGACCTTCCTATCCGACCGATCCCCCTGGCTCGCAGGACGGACACAGCCTGACTAGGTAGGTATCTCCTTAGCAAACCTTCTATTTCCTAGCAAGAAAACCGTCGAAATAATTGACACAATTTCGGAAGGAAGCGATATTCTTCCTTCATTATTTGCCTTGGTCGTCATTGTCAGGTATCGAGCAATCATATTGGAGTCTCCTTGGTTTAAGAGAAGAGGCGTGGGGATATCTGAATGAGGACCTACCTATCAGACCGATCCGCCTTGCTAGCAGGACGGGCAAAGCCTGACTAGGTCGGAACCTCCCTAGCCTACCTTCTATTCCCCAACAAGCAAGCCATCGCACTTTTCATCGAAGAGTAAAGGGACCTACATTTTATTTCAGGTTCACTTGACGAGACGACAGTATGGGGAAAAATCAGGCACCACCTGAGGGTGACATAGGTGCACGGAAATAGTCTCCACTTATGGAAGTCCCAAATGTGGATCCAGAAAATGCAGTATTTACTTTTGGTTTTTGTTTCGAAACTGCAGCCCTTTGAGTCCAGGCAGTTCCCATTCCACGAAAAGTTAGAGGATTCCAAGAAATCGCCAAATTCCAGGGAGAATGGAACCACATAAAAAAGTGAATTATTTTTTCACGGATATATTCGATCCTCTGGCTAAAACATTTAACGCTGAACGTATTCCCTGACGAATTACTCCGTGAATATCAATCAAACAACACACATTTTTATTTTACGTTACCTTAACATTCAAAATAATGGAAAAATGATAAATAGTCAATTTTGCTATTAATATTTGTTTTAATATTTATTTTAAGGTTAATTTATGCTAATATTAAAGATTTTATAATTCCGAAGTGTGTTTTATACGAATTTTTTCAATTTTGAACACAATTTCGTTTCACAATAACATTTCTAAATTCAAGAATATTGATTATTCAGCAGGAACTCATCGCACTTTAAATGGTGAATAACAATGTCTCCAGGACAGATGGGAGTCTAAATTGTACCAAGCGGATTACGGAACTGGTGGCAATGATCTCGTCTCAAACAGCAACGATAAGGTATAATTGATTTCATAATAAATTTTTTATTACTAATTAAGTAATATTATTTCGAATACCCTTACCAATAAAATGTCAGAGAAATAGCTTATAAGCTAATACAGGTAAATTTACCTACGACTTATCCTCGATCCAAGACATGAAAGGAATGAGGATCGTAAGTTTCTTCAAACCTAACCCGTCAGCGCCCACGGGTACCATATGGCATCTCTTAGCGACAAAGAGCTTAAATTGCTTCTAACTATAATGTTTTTCTTAGCTTTCCTTATGATGCGTTTACTTAGTAGGAGGCTTTCTCTCCTTTTTATCAGTGTGCATTGTGTTTCTCACCGTTACCAATCCTTCTATGTGTCGCACAGCCAAAGGCTTCTCCGTAGCACACAAATTATGGTGACTCGATCAAAATTTGTGTTCTTTATGAGCCATGACTATTTTAGTAAAAATTAGATAACGATTATTTCGTAGAGTTTTAGGTGAAACTTAGTACTTTGTCCTTTGAGTCCAGCCAATTCCCATCTCAGATACAGTGAGAGGATTCCAAGAAATCGCCTATATCCAGGGAGAATTGAACCATATAAAAAAAAATTTATGATTCACGGAGATTCGTGCCTCTGATTTACAAATTAAGGGTTGAACGAATTCCCTGACAAATTTCATTAGAGAATTACCATTCCAAAATAACTCAAGTTTTATTTAATATTATCTTATTTCAATGCTTATTTCCCTGCAGTTTCAATGAGACAGGATGTCTATTGGCAATTGTGAATTGTTTTTGTGTGTGTTCAAGGCAATTAGTCTTATGAATTGGAAGAAGATTGTGATTGGGTCAACAGTCATACTCATTAAGTGGTAGAAAGTTTTTGGAAGAAGTAACAAACTGAGTTGGAGAATAACAGCCACAATTAATTTCCTTGTGTGCTTCCATTTGATAGAGCCCATTGTGTATTTGACTATATTCAATCTGAATCATATGTATTTCTACACTGAGATAAATACAAAAAGGCAAATTATTGAAAAAAAAGATATAAGTCAATCAACGAAATGAAGAATGTGTTATCCCTTACAATCAGGCGCTATATTTAAGAATCTGTTAAACTTATTATATCAATGGTGTACTCATTTGACATATATAATTACAATAAATTGATAAACTTTGGAAAATATATTCACATTAAAGGTTTTCTGGATTCATGAATGACATTTGTTTTGATTTTTTAAAATTATAATATATTATTTATCTACTGTATAACCTTCCGCTTCTATAAATACAATTGACCCATCAGACAAGCAATGTATCCTACAAGGACCTGACTTTTAAATGCAATAAAGGTACATTATTGTATGTTTGGAAAAAAAAACCTAGAACATAATTAAATAAAGAAAACATAATCAATTTTTCTAAAATTCTTTGTTCTAATATTAATTTTACTGGATTTAATTGCTTAATTAATGCTTTTTACTTCAGAAGTGATTTTCAACAAAAATGTTTGAATTTTCTCCCCACATTTACCTTTCACAAAAAATGTTTAAATTTAAGAATAATGATTTCTCACCAAGAATTAAACGCAATTTAAATGGTGACTAAGTAATGACCTTCCTATCCGACCGATCCCCCTGGCTCGCAGGACGGACACAGCCTGACTAGGTAGGTATCTCCTTAGCAAACCTTCTATTTCCTAGCAAGAAAACCGTCGAAATAATTGACACAATTTCGGAAGGAAGCGATATTCTTCCTTCATTATTTGCCTTGGTCGTCATTGTCAGGTATCGAGCAATCATATTGGAGTCTCCTTGGTTTAAGAGAAGAGGCGTGGGGATATCTGAATGAGGACCTACCTATCAGACCGATCCGCCTTGCTAGCAGGACGGGCAAAGCCTGACTAGGTCGGAACCTCCCTAGCCTACCTTCTATTCCCCAACAAGCAAGCCATCGCACTTTTCATCGAAGAGTAAAGGGACCTACATTTTATTTCAGGTTCACTTGACGAGACGACAGTATGGGGAAAAATCAGGCACCACCTGAGGGTGACATAGGTGCACGGAAATAGTCTCCACTTATGGAAGTCCCAAATGTGGATCCAGGAAATGCAGCATTTACTTGTGGTTTTTGTTTCGAAACTGCAGCCCTTTGAGTCCAGGCAGTTCCCATTCCACGAAAAGTTAGAGGATTCCAAGAAATCGCCAAATTCCAGGGAGAATGGAACCACATAAAAAAGTGAATTACTTTTTCACAGATATATTCGATCCTCTGGCTAAAACATTTAACGCTGAACGTATTCCCTGACGAATTACTCCGTGAATATCAATCAAACAACACACATTTTTTTTTTACGTTACCTTAACATTCAAAATAATGGAAAAATGATAAATAGTCAATTTTGCTATCAATATTTGTTTTAATTTTTATTTTAAGGTTAATTATTGCTAATATTAAAGATTTTATAATTCCGAAGTGTGTTTTATACGAATTTTTTCAATTTTGAACACAATTTCGTTTCACAATAACATTTCTAAATTCAAGAATATTGATTATTCAGCAGGAACTCATCGCACTTTAAATGGTGAATAACAATGTCTCCAGGACAGATGGGAGTCTAAATTGTACCAAGCGGATTACGGAACTGGTGGCAATGATCTGGTCTCAAACAGCAACGATAAGGTATAATTGATTTCATAATAAATTTTTTATTACTAATTAAGTAATATTATTTCGAATACCCTTAACAATAAAATGTCAGAGAAATAGCTTAAAGGCTAATACAGGTAAATTTACCTACGACTTATCATCGATCCAAGACATGAAAGGAATGAGGATCGTAAGTTTCTTCAAACCTAACCCGTCAGCGCCCACGGGTACCATATGGCATCTCTTAGCGACAAAGAGCTTAAATTGCTTCTAACTATAATGTTTTTCTTAGCTTTCCTTATGATGCGTTTACTTAGTAGGAGGCTTTCTCTCCTTTTTATTAGTGTGCATTGTGTTTCTCACCGTTACCAATCCTTCTATGTGTCGCACAGCCAAAGGCTTCTCCGTAGCACACAAATTATGGTGACTCGATCAAGGTTTGTGTTCTTTATGAGCCATGACTATTTTAGTAAAAATTAGATAACGATTATTTCGTAGAGTTTTAGGTGAAACTTAGTACTTTGTCCTTTGAGTCCAGCCAATTCCCATCCCAGATACAGTGAGAGGATTCCAAGAAATCGCCTGTATCCAGGGTGAATTGAACCATGTAAAAAAAAATTTATGATTCACGGAGATTCGTGCCTCTGATTTACAAATTAAGGGTTGAACAAATTCCCTGACAAATTTCATTAGAGAATTACCATTCCAAAATAACTCAAGTTTTATTTAATATTATCTTATTTCAATGCTTATTTCCCTGCAGTTTCAATGAGACAGGATGTCTATTGGCAATTGTGAATTGTTTTTGTGTGTGTTCAAGGCAATTAGTCTTATGAATTGGAAGAAGATTGTGATTGGGTCAACAGTCATACTCATTAAGTGGTAGAAAGTTTTTGGAAGAAGAAACAAACTGAGTTGGAGAATAACAGCCACAATTAATTTCCTTGTGTGCTTCCATTGGATAGAGCCCATTGTGTATTTGACTATATTCAATCTGAATCATATGTATTTCTACACTGAGATAAATACAAAAAGGTTAATTATTGAAAAAAAAAGATATATGTCAATCAACGAAATGAAGAATGTGTAATCCCTTACAATCAGGCGCTATATATTTAAGAATCTGTTAAACTTATTATATCAATGGTGTACTCATTTGACATATATAATTACAATAAATTTATAAACTTTAGAAAATATATTAACATTAAAGGTTTTCTGGATTCATGAATGACATTTGTTTTGATTTTTTTATATTATAATATATTATTTATCTACTGTATAACCTTCCGCTTCTATAAATACAATTGACCCATCTGACAAGCAATGTATCCTACAAGGACCTGACTTTTAAATGCAATAAAGGCACATTATTGTATGTTTGGAAAAAAAACCTAGAACATAATTAAATAAAGAAAATATATTCAATTTTTCTAAAATTCTTTGTTCTAATATTTATGTTACTGGATTTAATTGCTTAATTAATGCTTTTTACTTCAGAAGTGATTTTCAACAAAAATGTTTGAATTTTGTCCCCACATTTACCTTTCACAAAAAATGTTAAAATTTAAGAATAATGATTTCTCAACAAGAATTAAACGCAATTTAAATGGTGACAAAGTAATGACCTTCCTATCCGACCGATCCCCCTGGCTCGCAGGACGGACACAGCCTGACTAGGTAGGTATCTCCTTAGCAAACCTTCTATTTCCTAGCAAGAAAACCGTCGAAATAATTGACACAATTTCGGAAGGAAGCGATATTCTTCCTTCATTATTTGCCTTGGTCGTCATTGTCAGGTATCGAGCAATCATATTGGAGTCTCCTTGGTTTAAGAGAAGAGGCGTGGGGATATCTGAATGAGGACCTACCTATCAGACCGATCCGCCTGGCTAGCAGGACGGACACAGCCTGACTAGGTCGGAACCTCCCTAGCCTACCTTCTATTCCCCAACAAGCAAGCCATCGCACTTTTCATCGAAGAGTAAAGGGACCTACATTTTATTTCAGGTTCACTTGACGAGACGACAGTATGGGGAAAAATCAGGCACCACCTGAGGGTGACATAGGTGCACGGAAATAGTCTCCACTTATGGAAGTCCCAAATGTGGATCCAGGAAATGCAGCATTTACTTGTGGTTTTTGTCCCGAAACTGCAGCCCTTTGAGTCCAGGCAGTTCCCATTCCACGAAAAGTTAGAGGATTCCAAGAAATCGCCAAATTCTAGGGAGAATGGAACCATATAAAAATGTGAATTATTTTTTCACGGAGATATTCGATCCTCTGGCTAAAACATTTAACGCTGAACGTATTCCCTGACGAATTACTCCGTGAATATCAATCAAACAACACACATTTTTATTTTACGTTACCTTAACATTCAAAATAATGGAAAAATGATAAATAGTCAATTTTGCTATTAATATTTGTTTTAATATTTATTTTAAGGTTAATTTATGCTAATATTAAAGATTTTATAATTCCGAAGTGTGTTTTATACGAATTTTTTCAATTTTGAACACAATTTCGTTTCACAATAACATTTCTAAATTCAAGAATATTGATTATTCAGCAGGAACTCATCGCACTTTAAATGGTGAATAACAATGTCTCCAGGACAGATGGGAGTCTAAATTGTACCAAGCGGATTACGGAACTGGTGGCAATGATCTCGTCTCAAACAGCAACGATAAGGTATAATTGATTTCATAATAAATTTTTTATTACTAATTAAGTAATATTATTTCGAATACCCTTACCAATAAAATGTCAGAGAAATAGCTTAAAAGCTAATACAGGTAAATTTACCTACGACTTATCCTCGATCCAAGACATGAAAGGAATGAGGATCGTAAGTTTCTTCAAACCTAACCCGTCAGCGCCCACGGGTACCATATGGCATCTCTTAGCGACAAAGAGCTTAAATTGCTTCTAACTATAATGTTTTTCTTAGCTTTCCTTATGATGCGTTTACTTAGTAGGAGGCTTTCTCTCCTTTTATCAGTGTGCATTGTGTTTCTCACCGTTACCAATCCTTCTATGTGTCGCACAGCAAAAGGCTTCTCCGTAGCACACAAATTATGGTGACTCGATCAAAATTTGTGTTCTTTATGAGCCATGACTATTTTAGTAAAAATTAGATAACGATTATTTCGTAGAGTTTTAGGTGAAACTTAGTTCTTTGTCCTTTGAGTCCAGCCAATTCCCATCCCAGATACAGTGAGAGGATTCCAAGAAATCGCCTATATCCAGGGAGAATTGAACCATATAAAAAAAAATTTATGATTCACGGAAAATCGTGCATCTGATTTACAAATTAAGGGTTGAAAGAATTCCCTGACAAATTTCATTAGAGAATTACCATTCCAAAATAATTCAAGTTTTATTTAATATTATCTTATTTCAATGCTTATTTCCCTGCAGTTTCAATGAGACAGGATGTCTATTGGCAATTGTGAATTGTTTTTGTGTGTGTTCAAGGCAATTAGTCTTATGAATTGGAAGAAGATTGTGATTGGGTCAGCAGTCATACTCATTAAGTGGTAGAAAGTTTTTGGAAGAAGTAACAAACTGAGTTGGAGAATAACAGCCACAATTAATTTCCTTGTGTGCTTCCATTTGATAGAGCCCATTGTGTATTTGACTATATTCAATCTGAATCATATGTATTTCTACACTGAGATAAATACAAAAAGGCAAATTATTGAAAAAAAAGATATAAGTCAATCAACGAAATGAAGAATGTGTTATCCCTTACAATCAGGCGCTATATTTAAGAATCTGTTAAACTTATTATATCAATGGTGTACTCATTTGACATATATAATTACAATAAATTGATAAACTTTGGAAAATATATTCACATTAAAGGTTTTCTGGATTCATGAATGACATTTGTTTTGATTTTTTAAAATTATAATATATTATTTATCTACTGTATAACCTTCCGCTTCTATAAATACAATTGACCCATCAGACAAGCAATGTATCCTACAAGGACCTGACTTTTAAATGCAATAAAGGTACATTATTGTATGTTTGGAAAAAAAAACCTAGAACATAATTAAATAAAGAAAACATAATCAATTTATCTAAAATTCTTTGTTCTAATATTAATTTTACTGGATTTAATTGCTTAATTAATGCTTTTTACTTCAGAAGTGATTTTCAACAAAAATGTTTGAATTTTCTCCCCACATTTACCTTTCACAAAAAATGTTTAAATTTAAGAATAATGATTTCTCACCAAGAATTAAACGCAATTTAAATGGTGACAAAGTAATGACCTTCCTATCCGACCGATCCCCCTGGCTCGCAGGACGGACACAGCCTGACTAGGTAGGTATCTCCTTAGCAAACCTTCTATTTCCTAGCAAGAAAACCGTCGAAATAATTGACACAATTTCGGAAGGAAGCGATATTCTTCCTTCATTATTTGCCTTGGTCGTCATTGTCAGGTATCGAGCAATCATATTGGAGTCTCCTTGGTTTAAGAGAAGAGGCGTGGGGATATCTGAATGAGGACCTACCTATCAGACCGATCCGCCTTGCTAGCAGGACGGGCAAAGCCTGACTAGGTCGGAACCTCCCTAGCCTACCTTCTATTCCCCAACAAGCAAGCCATCGCACTTTTCATCGAAGAGTAAAGGGACCTACATTTTATTTCAGGTTCACTTGACGAGACGACAGTATGGGGAAAAATCAGGCACCACCTGAGGGTGACATAGGTGCACGGAAATAGTCTCCACTTAAGGAAGTCCCAAATGTGGATCCAGAAAATGCAGCATTTACTTTTGGTTTTTGTTTCAAAACTGCAGCCCTTTGAGTCCAGGCAGTTCCCATTCCACGAAAAGTTAGAGGATTCCAAGAAATCGCCAAATTCCAGGGAGAATGGAACCACATAAAAAAGTGAATTATTTTTTCACGGATATATTCGATCCTCTGGCTATAACATTTAACGCTGAACGTATTCCCTGACGAATTACTCCGTGAATATCAATCAAACAACACACATTTTTATTTTACGTTACCTTAACATTCAAAATAATGGAAAAATGATAAATAGTCAATTTTGCTATTAATATTTGTTTTAATATTTATTTTAAGGTTAATTTATGCTAATATTAAAGATTTTATAATTCCTAAGTGTGTTTTATACGAATTTTTTCAATTTTGAACACAATTTCGTTTCACAATAACATTTCTAAATTCAAGAATATTGATTATTCAGCAGGAACTCATCGCACTTTAAATGGTGAATAACAATGTCTCCAGGACAGATGGGAGTCTAAATTGTACCAAGCGGATTACGGAACTGGTGGCAATGATCTCGTCTCAAACAGCAACGATAAGGTATAATTGATTTCATAATAAATTTTTTATTACTAATTAAGTAATATTATTTCGAATACCCTTACCAATAAAATGTCAGAGAAATAGCTTATAAGCTAATACAGGTAAATTTACCTACGACTTATCCTCGATCCAAGACATGAAAGGAATGAGGATCGTAAGTTTCTTCAAACCTAACCCGTCAGCGCCCACGGGTACCATATGGCATCTCATAGCGACAAAGAGCTTAAATTGCTTCTAACTATAATGTTTTTCTTAGCTTTCCTTATGATGCGTTTACTTAGTAGGAGGCTTTCTCTCCTTTTTATCAGTGTGCATTGTGTTTCTCACCGTTACCAATCCTTCTATGTGTCGCACAGCCAAAGGCTTCTCCGTAGCACACAAATTATGGTGACTCGATCAAAATTTGTGTTCTTTATGGGCCATGACTATTTTAGTAAAAATTAGATAACGATTATTTCGTAGAGTTTTAGGTGAAACTTAGTACTTTGTCCTTTGAGTCCAGCCAATTCCCATCCCAGATACAGTGAGAGGATTCCAAGAAATCGCCTATATCCAGGGAGAATTGAACCATATAAAAAAAAATTTATGATTCACGGAGATTCGTGCCTCTGATTTACAAATTAAGGGTTGAACGATTTCCCTGACAAATTTCATTAGAGAATTACCATTCCAAAATAACACATGTTTTATTTAATATTATCTTATTTCAATGCTTATTTCCCTGCAGTTTCAATGAGACAGGATGTCTATTGGCAATTGTGAATTGTTTTTGTGTGTGTTCAAGGCAATTAGTCTTATGAATTGGAAGAAGATTGTGATTGGGTCAACAGTCATACTCATTAAGTGGTAGAAAGTTTTTGGAAGAAGTAACAAAACTGAGTTGGAGAATAACAGCCACAATTAATTTCCTTGTGTGCTTCCATTGGATAGAGCCCATTGTGTATTTGACTATATTCAATCTGAATCATATGTATTTCTACACTGAGATAAATACAAAAAGGTTAATTATTGAAAAAAAAAGATATAAGTCAATCAACGAAATGAAGAATGTGTAATCCCTTACAATCAGGCGCTATATATTTAAGAATCTGTTAAACTTATTATATCAATGGTGTACTCATTTGACATATATAATTACAATAAATTTATAAACTTTAGAAAATATATTAACATTAAAGGTTTTCTGGATTCATGAATGACATTTGTTTTGATTTTTTTATATTATAATATATTATTTATCTACTGTATAACCTTCCGCTTCTATAAATACAATTGACCCATCTGACAAGCAATGTATCCTACAAGGACCTGACTTTTAAATGCAATAAAGGCACATTATTGTATGTTTGGAAAAAAAACCTAGAACATAATTAAATAAAGAAAATATATTCAATTTTTCTAAAATTCTTTGTTCTAATATTTATGTTACTGGATTTAATTGCTTAATTAATGCTTTTTACTTCAGAAGTGATTTTCAACAAAAATGTTTGAATTTTGTCCCCACATTTACCTTTCACAAAAAATGTTAAAATTTAAGAATAATGAATTCTCAACAAGAATTAAACGCAATTTAAATGGTGACAAAGTAATGACCTTCCTATCCGACCGATCCCCCTGGCTCGCAGGACGGACACAGCCTGACTAGGTAGGTATCTCCTTAGCAAACCTTCTATTTCCTAGCAAGAAAACCGTCGAAATAATTGACACAATTTCGGAAGGAAGCGATATTCTTCCTTCATTATTTGCCTTGGTCGTCATTGTCAGGTATCGAGCAATCATATTGGAGTCTCCTTGGTTTAAGAGAAGAGGCGTGGGGATATCTGAATGAGGACCTACCTATCAGACCGATCCGCCTTGCTAGCAGGACGGGCAAAGCCTGACTAGGTCGGAACCTCCCTAGCCTACCTTCTATTCCCCAACAAGCAAGCCATCGCACTTTTCATCGAAGAGTAAAGGGACCTACATTTTATTTCAGGTTCACTTGACGAGACGACAGTATGGGGAAAAATCAGGCACCACCTGAGGGTGACATAGGTGCACGGAAATAGTCTCCACTTATGGAAGTCCCAAATGTGGATCCAGGAAATGCAGCATTTACTTGTGGTTTTTGTTTCGAAACTGCAGCCCTTTGAGTCCAGGCAGTTCCCATTCCACGAAAAGTTAGAGGATTCCAAGAAATCGCCAAATTCCAGGGAGAATGGAACCACATAAAAAAGTGAATTATTTTTTCACGGATATATTCGATCCTCTGGCTAAAACATTTAACGCTGAACGTATTCCCTGACGAATTACTCCGTGAATATCAATCAAACAACACACATTTTTATTTTACGTTACCTTAACATTCAAAATATTGGAAAAATGATAAATAGTCAATTTTGCTATTAATATTTGTTTTAATATTTATTTTAAGGTTAATTTATGCTAATATTAAAGATTTTATAATTCCGAAGTGTGTTTTATACGAATTTTTTCAATTTTGAACACAATTTCGTTTCACAATAACATTTCTAAATTCAAGAATATTGATTATTCAGCAGGAACTCATCGCACTTTAAATGGTGAATAACAATGTCTCCAGGACAGATGGGAGTCTAAATTGTACCAAGCGGATTACGGAACTGGTGACAATGATCTGGACTCAAACAGCAACGATAAGGTATAATTGATTTCATAATAAATTTTTTATTACTAATTAAGTAATATTATTTCGAATACCCTTACCAATAAAATGTCAGAGAAATAGTTTAATAGCTAATACAGGTAAATTTACCTACGACTTATCCTCGATCCAAGACATGAAAGGAATGAGGATCGTAAGTTTCTTCAACCTAACCCGTCAGCGCCCACGGGTACCATATGGCATCTCTTAGCGACAAAGAGCTTAAATTGCTTCTAACTATAATGTTTTTCTTAGCTTTCCTTATGATGCGTTTACTTAGTAGGAGGCTTTCTCTCCTTTTTATCAGTGTGCATTGTGTTTCTCACCGTTACCAATCCTTCTATGTGTCGCACAGCCAAAGGCTTCTCCGTAGCACACAAATTATGGTGACTCGATCAAGGTTTGTGTTCTTTATGAGCCATGACTATTTTAGTAAAAATTAGATAACGATTATTTCGTAGAGTTTTAGGTGAAACTTAGTACTTTGTCCTTTGAGTCCAGCCAATTCCCATCCCAGATACAGTGAGAGGATTCCAAGAAATCGCCTATATCCAGGGAGAATTGAACCATATAAAAAAAAATTTATGATTCACGGAGATTCGTGCATCTGATTTACAAATTAAGGGTTGAAAGAATTCCCTGACAAATTTCAATAGAGAATTACCATTCCAAAATAACTCAAGTTTTATTTAATATTATCTTATTTCAATGCTTATTTCCCTGCAGTTTCAATGAGACAGGATGTCTATTGGCAATTGTGAATTGTTTTTGTGTGTGTTCAAGGCAATTAGCCTTATGAATTGGAAGAAGATTGTGATTGGGTCAACAGTCATACTCATTAAGTGGTAGAAAGTTTTTGGAAGAAGTAACAAACTAAGTTGGAGAATAACAGCCACAATTAATTTCCTTGTGTGCTTCCATTGGATAGAGCCCATTGTGTATTTGACTATATTCAATCTGAATCATGTGTATTTCTACACTGAGATAAATACAAAAAGGCAAATTATTGAAAAAAAAAGATATAAGTCAATCAACGAAATGAAGAATGTGTTATCCCTTACAATCAGGCGCTATATTTAAGAATCTGTTAAACTTATTATATCAATGGTGTACTCATTTGACATATATAATTACAATAAATTGATAAACTTTAGAAAATATATTCACATTAAAGGTTTTCTGGATTCATGAATGACATTTGTTTTGATTTTTTAAAATTATAATATATTATTTATCTACGGTATTACCTTCCGCTTCTATAAATACAATTGACCCATCTGACAAGTAATGTATCCTACAAGGACCTGACTTTTAAATGCAATAAAGGCACATTATTGTATGTTTGGAAAAAAAACCTAGAACATAATTAAAAAAAGAAAATATATTCAATTTTTCTAAAATTCTTTGTTCTAATATTTATTTTACTGGATTTAATTGCTTAATTAATGCTTTTTACTTCAGAAGTGATTTTCAAGAAAAATGTTTGAATTTTGTCCCCACATTTACCTTTCACAAAAAATGTTAAAATTTAAGAATAATGATTTCTCACCAAGAATTAAACGCAATTTAAATGGCGACAAAGTAATGACCTTCCTATCCGACCGATCCCCCGTGCTCGCAGGACGGACACAGCCTGACTAGGTAGGTATCTCCTTAGCAAACCTTCTATTTCCTAGCAAGAAAACCGTCGAAATAATTGACACAATTTCGGAAGGAAGCGATATTCTTCCTTCATTATTTGCCTTGGTCGTCATTGTCAGGTATCGAGCAATCATATTGGAGTCTCCTTGGTTTAAGAGAAGAGGCGTGGGGATATCTGAATGAGGACCTACCTATCAGACCGATCCGCCTGGCTAGCAGGACGGACACAGCCTGACTAGGTCGGAACCTCCCTAGCCTACCTTCTATTCCCCAACAAGCAAGCCATCGCACTTTTCATCGAAGAGTAAAGGGACCTACATTTTATTTCAGGTTCACTTGACGAGACGACAGTATGGGGAAAAATCAGGCACCACCTGAGGGTGACATAGGTGCACGGAAATAGTCTCCACTTATGGAAATCCCAAATGTGGATCCAGGAAATGCAGCATTTACTTGTGGTTTTTGTCCCGAAACTGCAGCCCTTTGAGTCCAGGCAGTTCCCATTCCACGAAAAGTTAGAGGTTCCAAGAAATCGCCAAATTCCAGGGAGAATGGAACCATATAAAAAAGTGAATTATTTTTTCACGGAGATATTCGATCCTCTGGCTAAAAGATTTAACGCTGAACGTATTCCCTGACGAATTACTCCGTGAATATCAATCAAACAACACACATTTTTATTTTACGTTACCTTAACATTCAAAATAATGGAAAAATGATAAATAGTCAATTTTGCTATTAATATTTGTTTTAATTTTTATTTTAAGGTTAATTATTGCTAATATTAAAGATTTTATAATTCCGAAGTGTGTTTTATACGAATTTTTTCAATTTTGAACACAATTTCGTTTCACAATAACATTTCTAAATTCAAGAATATTGATTATTCAGCAGGAACTCATCGCACTTAAAATGGTTAATAACAATGTCTCCAGGACAGATGGGAGTCTAAATTGTACCAAGCGGATAACGGAACTGGTGGCAATGATCTGGTCTCAAAAAGCAACGATAAGGTATAAATGATTTCATAATACATTTTTTATTACTAATTAAGTATTATTATTTCGAATACCTTTACCAATAAAATGTCAGAGAAATAGCTTAAAAGCTAATACAGGTAAATTTACCTACGACTTATCCTCGATCCAAGACATGAAAGGAATGAGGATCGTAAGTTTCTTCAAACCTAACCCGTCAGCGCCCACGGGTACCATATGGCATCTCTTAGCGACAAAGAGCTTAAATTGCTTCTCTAACTATAATGTTTTTCTTAGCTTTCCTTATGATGCGTTTACTTAGTAGGAGGCTTTCTCTCCTTTTTATCAGTGTGCATTGTGTTTCTCACCGTTACCAATCCTTCTATGTGTCGCACAGCAAAAGGCTTCTCCGTAGCACACAAATTATGGTGACTCGATCAAGGTTTGTGTTCTTTATGAGCCATGACTATTTTAGTAAAAATTAGATAACGATTATTTCGTAGAGTTTTAGGTGAAACTTAGCACTTTGTCCTTTGAGTCCAGCCAGTTCCCATCCCAGATACAGTGAGAGGATTCCAAGAAATCGCCTATATCCAGGGAGAATTGAACCATATAAAAAAAATTTATGATTCACGGAGATTCGTGCCTCTGATTTACAAATTAAGGGTTGAACGAATTCCCTGACAAATTTCATTAGAGAATTACCATTCCAAAATTACTCAAGTTTTATTTAATATTATCTTATTTCAATGCTTATTTCCCTGCAGTTTCAATGAGACAGGATGTCTATTGGCAATTGTGAATTGTTTTTGTGTGTGTTCAAGGCAATTAGTCTTATGAATTGGAAGAAGATTGTGATTGGGTCAACAGTCATACTCATTAAGTGGTAGAAAGTTTTTGGAAGAAGTAACAAACTGAGTTGGAGAATAACAGCCACAATTAATTTCCTTGTGTGCTTCCATTGGATAGAGCCCATTGTGTATTTGACTATATTCAATCTGAATCATATGTATTTCTACACTGAGATAAATACAAAAAGGCAAATTATTGAAAAAAAAAGATATAAGTCAATCAACGAAATGAAGAATGTGTAATCCCTTACAATCAGGCGCTATATATTTAAGAATCTGTTAAACTTATTATATCAATGGTGTACTCATTTGACATATATAATTACAATAAATTTATAAACTTTAGAAAATATATTCACATTAAATGTTTTCTGGATTCATGAATGACATTTGTTTTGATTTTTTTTATATTATAATATATTATTTATCTACTGTATAACCTTCCGCTTCTATAAATACAATTGACCCATCTGACAAGCAATGTATCCTACAAGGACCTGACTTTTAAATGCAATAAAGGCACATTAGTTGTGTTTGGATAAAAAACCTAGAACATAATTAAATAAAGAAAATATATTCAATTTTTCTAAAATTCTTTGTTCTAATATTTATGTACTGGATTTAATTGCTTAATTAATGCTTTTTACTTCAGAAGTGATTTTCAACAAAAATGTTTGATTTTGGTCCCCACATTTACCTTTCACAAAAAATGTTAAAATTTAAGAATAATGATTTCTCACCAAGAATTAAACG
The DNA here is from genome assembly GCA_963573305.1 of Pyrrhosoma nymphula. NCBI lineage: Eukaryota > Metazoa > Arthropoda > Insecta > Odonata > Coenagrionidae > Pyrrhosoma > Pyrrhosoma nymphula. The sequence goes on along the minus strand of OY754332.1, from coordinate 74,021,037 downwards.
CAATTTAAATGGTGACAAAGTAATGACCTTCCTATCCGACCGATCCCCCTGGCTCGCAGGACGGACACAGCCTGACTAGGTAGGTATCTCCTTAGCAAACCTTCTATTTCGTAGCAAGAAAACCGTCGAAATAATTGACATAATTTCGGAAGGAAGCGATATTCTTCCTTCATTATTTGCCTTGGTCGTCATTGTCAGGTATCGAGCAATCATATTGGAGTCTCCTTGGTTTAAGAGAAGAGGCGTGGGGATATCTGAATGAGGACCTACCTATCTGACCGATCCGCCTGGCTAGCAGGACGGGCACAGCCTGACTAGGTCGGAACCTCCCTAGCCTACCTTCTATTCCCCAACAAGCAAGCCATCGCACTTTTCATCGAAGAGTAAAGGGACCTACATTTTATTTCAGGTTCACTTGACGAGACGACAGTGTGGGGAAAAATCAGGCACCACCTGAGGGTGACATAGGTGCACGGAAATAGTCTCCACTTATGGAAGTCCCAAATGTGGATCCAGGAAATGCAGCATTTACTTGTGGTTTTTGTCCCGAAACTGCAGCCCTTTGAGTCCAGGCAGTTCCCATTCCACGAAAAGTTAGAGGATTCCAAGAAATCGCCAAATTCCAGGGAGAATGGAACCATATAAAAAAGTGAATTATTTTTTCACGGAGATATTCGATCCTCTGGCTAAAACATTTAACGCTGAACGTATTCCCTGACGAATTACTCCGTGAATATCAATCAAACAACACACATTTTTATTTTACGTTACCTTAACATTCAAAATAATGGAAAAATGATAAATAGTCAATTTTTCTATTAATATTTGTTTTAATATTTATTTTAAGGTTAATTATTGCTAATATTAAAGATTTTATAATTCCGAAGTGTGTTTTATACGAATTTTTTCAATTTTGAACACAATTTCGTTTCACAATAACATTTCTAAATTCAAGAATATTGATTATTCAGCAGGAAATCATCGCACTTTAAATGGTGAATAACAATGTCTCCAGGACAGATGGGAGTCTAAATTGTACCAAGCGGATTACGGAACTGGTGGCAATGATCTGGTCTCAAACAGCAACGATAAGGTATAATTGATTTCATAATAAATTTTTTATTACTAATTAAGTAATATTATTTCGAATACCCTTACCAATAAAATGTCAGAGAAATAGCTTAAAAGCTAATACAGGTAAATTTACCTACGACTTATCCTCGATCCAAGATGTGAAAGGAATGAGGATCGTAAGTTTCTTCAAACCTAACCCGTCAGCGCCCACGGGTACCATATGGCATCTCTTAGCGACAAAGAGCTTAAATTGCTTCTAACTATAATGTTTTTCTTAGCTTTATTTATGATGCGTTTACTTAGTAGGAGGCTTTCTCTCCTTTTTATCAGTGTGCATTGTGTTTCTCACCGTTACCAATCCTTCTATGTGTCGCACAGCAAAAGGCTTCTCCGTAGCACACAAATTATGGTGACTCGATCAAGGTTTGTGTTCTTTATGAGCCATGACTATTTTAGTAAAAATGAGATAACGATTATTTCGTAGAGTTTTAGGTGAAACTTAGCACTTTGTCCTTTGAGTCCAGCCAGTTCCCATCCCAGATACAGTGAGAGGATTCCAAGAAATCGCCTATATCCAGGGAGAATTGAACCATATAAAAAAAAATTTATGATTCACGGAGATTCGTGCCTCTGATTTACAAATTAAGGGTTGAACGAATTCCCTGACAAATTTCATTAGAGAATTACCATTCCAAAATTACTCAAGTTTTATTTAATATTATCTTTTTCAATGCTTATTTCCCTGCAGTTTCAATGAGACAGGATGTCTATTGGCAATTGTGAATGGTTTTTGTGTGTGTTCAAGGCAATTAGTCTTATGAATTGGAAGAAGATTGTGATTGGGTCAACAGTCATACTCATTAAGTGGTAGAAAATTTTTGGAAGAAGTAACAAACTGAGTTGGAGAATAACAGCCACAATTAATTTCCTTGTGTGCTTCCATTGGATAGAGCCCATTGTGTATTTGACTATATTCAATCTGAATCATATGTATTTCTACACTGAGATAAATACAAAAAGGCAAATTATTGAACAAAAAAGATATAAGTCAATCAACGAAATGAAGAATGTGTTATCCCTTACAATCAGGCGCTATATTTAAGAATCTGTTAAACTTATTATATCAATGGTGTACTCATTTGACATATATAATTACAATAAATTGATAAACTTTAGAAAATATATTCACATTAAAGGTTTTCTGGATTCATGAATGACATTTGTTTTGATTTTTTTTATATTATAATATATTATTTATCTACTGTATAACCTTCCGCTTCTATAAATACAATTGACCCATCTGACAAGCAATGTATCCTACAAGGACCTGACTTTTAAATGCAATAAAGGCACATTATTGTATGTTTGAAAAAAAAACCTAGAACATAATTAAATAAAGAAAATATATTCAATTTTTCTAAAGTTCTTTGTTCTAATATTTATTTTACTGGATTTAATTGCTTAATTAATGCTTTTTACTTCAGAAGTGATTTTCAACAAAAATGTTTGAATTTTGTCCCCACATTTACCTTTCACAAAAAATGTTAAAATTTAAGAATAATGATTTCTCACCAAGAATTAAACGCAATTTAAATGGTGACAAAGTAATGACCTTCCTATCCGACCGATCCCCCTGGCTCGCAGGACGGACACAGCCTGACTAGGTAGGTATCTCCTTAGCAAACCTTCTATTTCCTAGCAAGAAAACCGTCGAAATAATTGACACATTTTCGGAAGGAAGCGATATTCTTCCTTCATTATTTGCCTTGGTCGTCATTGTCAGGTATCGAGCAATCATATTGGAGTCTCCTTGGTTTAAGAGAAGAGGCGTGGGGATATCTGAATGAGGACCTACCTATCAGACCGATCCGCCTGGCTAGCAGGACGGGAACAGCCTGACTAGGTTGGAACCTCCCTAGCCTACCTTCTATTCCCCAACAAGCAAGCCATCGCACTTTTCATCGAAGAGTAAAGGGACCTACATTTTATTTCAGGTTCACTTGACGAGACGACAGTATGGGGAAAAATCAGGCACCACCTGAGGGTGTCATAGGTGCACGGAAATAGTCTCCACTTATGGAAGTCCCAAATGTGGATCCAGGAAATGCAGCATTTACTTGTGGTTTTTGTCCCGAAACTGCAGCCCTTTGAGTCCAGGCAGTTCCCATTCCACGAAAAGTTAGAGGATTCCAAGAAATCGCCAAATTCCAGGGAGAATGGAACCATATAAAAAAGTGAATTATTTTTTCACGGAGATATTCGATCCTCTGGCTAAAACATTTAACGCTGAACGTATTCCCTGACGAATTACTCCGTGAATATCAATCAAACAACACACATTTTTATTTTACGTTACCTTAACATTCAAAATAATGGAAAAATGATAAATAGTCAATTTTGCTATTAATATTTGTTTTAATATTTATTTTAAGGTTAATTATTGCTAATATTAAAGATTTTATAATTCCGAAGTGTGTTTTATACGAATTTTTTCAATTTTGAACACAATTTCGTTTCACAATAACATTTCTAAATTCAAGAATATTGATTATTCAGCAGGAAATCATCGCACTTTAAATGGTGAATAACAATGTCTCCAGGACAGATGGGAGTCTAAATTGTACCAAGCGGATTACGGAACTGGTGGCAATGATCTGGTCTCAAACAGCAACGATAAGGTATAATTGATTTCATAATAAATTTTTTATTACTAATTAAGTAATATTATTTCGAATACCCTTACCAATAAAATGTCAGAGAAATAGCTTAAAAGCTAATACAGGTAAATTTACCTACGACTTATCCTCGATCCAAGACATGAAAGGAATGAGGATCGTAAGTTTCTTCAAACCTAACCCGTCAGCGCCCACGGGTACCATATGGCATCTCTTAGCGACAAAGAGCTTAAATTGCTTCTAACTATAATGTTTTTCTTAGCTTTCCTTATGATGCGTTTACTTAGTAGGAGGCTTTCTCTCCTTTTTATCAGTGTGCATTGTGTTTCTCACCGTTACCAATCCTTCTATGTGTCGCACAGCAAAAGGCTTCTCCGTAGCACACAAATTATGGTGACTCGATCAAGGTTTGTGTTCTTTATGAGCCATGACTATTTTAGTAAAAATTAGATAACGATTATTTCGTAGAGTTTTAGGTGAAACTTAGTACTTTGTCCTTTGAGTCCAGCCAGTTCCCATCCCAGATACAGTGAGAGGATTCCAAGAAATCGCCTCTTTCCAGGGAGAATTGAACCATATAAAAAAAAATTTATGATTCACGGAGATTCGTGCCTCTGATTTACAAATTAGGGGTTGAACGAATTCCCTGACAAATTTCATTAGAGAATTACCATTCCAAAAAACTCAAGTTTTATTTAATATTATCTTATTTCAATGCTTATTTCCCTGCAGTTTCAATGAGACAGGATGTCTATTGGCAATTGTGAATTTTTTTTGTGTGTGTTCAAGGCAATTAGTCTTATGAATTGGTAGAAGATTGTGATTGGGTCAACAGTCATACTCATTAAGTGGTAGAAAGTTTTTGGAAGAAGTAACAAACTGAGTTGGAGAATAACAGCCACAATTAATTTCCTTGTGTGCTTCCATTGGATAGAGCCCATTGTGTATTTGACTATATTCAATCTGAATCATATGTATTTCTACACTGAGATAAATACAAAAAGGCAAATTATTGAAAAAAAAAGATATAAGTCAATCAACGAAATGAAGAACCTGTTATCCCTTACAATCAGGCGCTATATTTAAGAATCTGTTAAACTTAATATATCAATGGTGTACTCATTTGACATATATAATTACAATAAATTGATAAACTTTAGAAAATATATTCACATTAAAGGTTTTCTGGATTCATGAATGACATTTGTTTTGATTTTTTTATATTATAATATATTATTTATCTACTGTATAACCTTCCGCTTCTATAAATACAATTGACCCATCTGACAAGCAATGTATCCTACAAGGACCTGACTTTTAAATGCAATAAAGGCACATTATTGTATGTTTGGAAAAAAAACCTAGAACATAATTAAATAAAGAAAATATATTCAATTTTTCTAAAGTTCTTTGTTCTAATATTTATTTTACTGGATTTAATTGCTTAATTAATGCTTTTTACTTCAGAAGTGATTTTCAACAAAAATGTTTGAATTTTGTCCCCACATTTACCTTTCACAAAAAATGTTAAAATTTAAGAATAATGATTTCTCACCAAGAATTAAACGCAATTTAAATGGTGACAAAGTAATGACCTTCCTATCCGACCGATCCCCCTGGCTCGCAGGACGGACACAGCCTGACTAGGTAGGTATCTCCTTAGCAAACCTTCTATTTCGCAGCAAGAAAACCGTCGAAATAATTGACACAATTTCGGAAGGAAGCGATATTCTTCCTTCATTATTTGCCTTGGTCGTCATTGTCAGGTATCGAGCAATCATATTGGAGTCTCCTTGGTTTAAGAGAAGAGGCGTGGGGATATCTGAATGAGGACCTACCTATCAGACCGATCCGCCTGGCTAGCAGGACGGGCACAGCCTGACTAGGTCGGAACCTCCCTAGCCTACCTTCTATTCCCCAACAAGCAAGCCATCGCACTTTTCATCGAAGAGTAAAGGGACCTACATTTTATTTCAGGTTCACTTGACGAGACGACAGTATGGGGAAAAATCAGGCACCACCTGAGGGTGACATAGGTGCACGGAAATAGTCTCCACTTATGGAAGTCCCAAATGTGGATCCAGGAAATGCAGCATTTACTTGTGGTTTTTGTCCCGAAACTGCAGCCCTTTGAGTCCAGGCAGTTCCCATTCCACGAAAAGTTAGAGGATTCCAAGAAATCGCCAAATTCCAGGGAGAATGGAACCATATAAAAAAGTGTATTATTTTTTCACGGAGATATTCGATCCTCTGGCTAAAACATTTAACGCTGAACGTATTCCCTGACGAATTACTCCGTGAATATCAATCAAACAACACACATTTTTATTTTACGTTACCTTAACATTCAAAATAATGGAAAAATGATAAATAGTCAATTTTTCTATTAATATTTGTTTTAATATTTATTTTAAGGTTAATTATTGCTAATATTAAAGATTTTATAATTCCGAAGTGTGTTTTATACGAATTTTTTCAATTTTGAACACAATTTCGTTTCACAATAACATTTCTAAATTCAAGAATATTGATTATTCAGCAGGAAATCATCGCACTTTAAATGGTGAATAACAATGTCTCCAGGACAGATGGGAGTCTAAATTGTACCAAGCGGATTACGGAACTGGTGGCAATGATCTGGTCTCAAACAGCAACGATAAGGTATAATTGATTTCATAATAAATTTTTTATTACTAATTAAGTAATATTATTTCGAATACCCTTACCAATAAAATGTCAGAGAAATAGCTTAAAAGCTAATACAGGTAAATTTACCTACGACTTATCCTCGATCCAAGACATGAAAGGAATGAGGATCGTAAGTTTCTTCAAACGTAACCCGTCAGCGCCCACGGGTACCATATGGCATCTCTTAGCGACAAAGAGCTTAAATTGCTTCTAACTATAATGTTTTTCTTAGCTTACCTTATGATGCGTTTACTTAGTAGGAGGCTTTCTCTCCTTTTTATCAGTGTGCATTGTGTTTCTCACCGTTACCAATCCTTCTATGTTTAGCACAGCAAAAGGCTTCTCCATAGCACACAAATTATGGTGACTCGATCAAGGTTTGTGTTCTTTATGAGCCATGACTATTTTAGTAAAAATTAGATAACGATTATTTCGTAGAGTTTAAGGTGAAACTTAGCACTTTGTCCTTTGAGTCCAGCCAGTTCCCATCCCAAAAACAGTGAGAGGATTCCAAGAAATCGCCTATATCCAGGGAGAATTGAACCATATAAAAAAAAATTTATGATTTACGGAGATTCGTGCCTCTGTTTTACAAATTAAGGGTTGAACGAATTCCGACAAATTTCATTAGAGAATTACCATTCCAAAATTAATCAAGTTTTATTTAATATTATCTTTTTCAATGCTTATTTCCCTGCAGTTTCAATGAGACAGGATGTCTATTGGCAATTGTGAATTGTTTTTGTGTGTGTTCAAGGCAATTAGTCTTATGAATTGGAAGAAGATTGTGATTGGGTCAACAGTCATACTCATTAAGTGGTAGAAAGTTTTTGGAAGAAGTAACAAACTGAGTTGGAGAATAACAGCCACAATTAATTTCCTTGTGTGCTTCCATTGGATAGAGCCCATTGTGTATTTGACTATATTCAATCTGAATCATATGTATTTCTACACTGAGATAAATACAAAAAGGCCAATTATTGAACAAAAAAGATATAAGTCAATCAACGAAATGAAGAATGTGTAATCCCTTACAATCAGGCGCTATATATTTAAGAATCTGTTAAACTTATTATATCAATGGTGTACTCATTTGACATATATAATTACAATAAATTTATAAACTTTAGAAAATATATTCACATTAAATGTTTTCTGGATTCATGAATGACATTTGTTTTGATTTTTTTTATATTATAATATATTATTTATCTACTGTATAACCTTCCGCTTCTATAAATACAATTGACCCATCTGACAAGCAATGTATCCTACAAGGACCTGACTTTTAAATGCAATAAAGGCACATTAGTTGTGTTTGGATAAAAAACCTAGAACATAATTAAATAAAGAAAATATATTCAATTTTTCTAAAATTCTTTGTTCTAATATTTATGTACTGGATTTAATTGCTTAATTAATGCTTTTTACTTCAGAAGTGATTTTCAACAAAAATGTTTGATTTTGGTCCCCACATTTACCTTTCACAAAAAATGTTAAAATTTAAGAATAATGATTTCTCACCAAGAATTAAACGCAATTTAAATGGTGACAAAGTAATGACCTTCCTATCCGACCGATCCCCCTGGCTCGCAGGACGGACACATCCTGACTAGGTAGGTATCTCCTTAGCAAACCTTCTATTTCCTAGCAAGAAAACCGTCGAAATAATTGACACAATTTCGGAAGGAAGCGATATTCTTCCTTCATTATTTGCCTTGGTCGTCATTGTCAGGTATCGAGCAATCATATTGGAGTCTCCTTGGTTTAAGAGAAGAGGCGTGGGGATATCTGAATGAGGACCTACCTATCAGACCGATCCGCCTGGCTAGCAGGACGGGCACAGCCTGACTAGGTCGGAACCTCCCTAGCCTACCTTCTATTCCCCAACAAGCAAGCCATCGCACTTTTCATCGAAGAGTATAGGGACCTACATTTTATTTCAGGTTCACTTGACGAGACGACAGTGTGGGGAAAAATCAGGCACCACCTGAGGGTGACATAGGTGCACGGAAATAGTCTCCACTTATGGAAGTCCCAAATGTGGATCCAGGAAATGCAGCATTTACTTGTGGTTTTTGTCCCGAAACTGCAGCCCTTTGAGTCCAGGCAGTTCCCATTCCACGAAAAGTTAGAGGATTCCAAGAAATCGCCAAATTCCAGGGAGAATGGAACCATATAAAAAAGTGAATTATTTTTTCACGGAGATATTCGATCCTCTGGCTAAAACATTTAACGCTGAACGTATTCCCTGACGAATTACTCCGTGAATATCAATCAAACAACACACATTTTTATTTTACGTTACCTTAACATTCAAAAAAATGGAAAAATGATAAATAGTCAATTTTGCTATTAATATTTGTTTTAATATTTATTTTAAGGTTAATTATTGCTAATATTAAAGATTTTATAATTCCGAAGTGTGTTTTATACGAATTTTTTCAATTTTGAACACAATTTCGTTTCACAATAACATTTCTAAATTCAAGAATATTGATTATTCAGCAGGAAATCATCGCACTTTAAATGGTGAATAACAATGTCTCCAGGACAGATGGGAGTCTAAATTGTACCAAGCGGATTACGGAACTGGTGGCAATGATCTGGTCTCAAACAGCAACGATAAGGTATAATTGATTTCATAATAAATTTTTTATTACTAATTAAGTAATATTATTTCGAATACCCTTACCAATAAAATGTCAGAGAAATAGCTTAAACGCTAATACAGGTAAATTTACCTACGACTTATCCTCGATCCAAGACATGAAAGGAATGAGGATCGTAAGTTTCTTCAAACCTAACCCGTCAGCGCCCACGGGTACCATATGGCATCTCTTAGCGACAAAGAGCTTAAATTGCTTCTAACTATAATGTTTTTCTTAGCTTTCCTTATGATGCGTTTACTTAGTAGGAGGCTTTCTTTCCTTTTTATCAGTGTGCATTGTGTTTCTCACCGTTACCAATCCTTCTATGTGTCGCACAGCAAAAGGCTTCTCCGTAGCACACAAATTATGGTGACTCGATCAAGGTTTGTGTTCTTTATGAGCCATGACTATTTTAGTAAAAATTAGATAACGATTATTTCGTAGAGTTTTAGGTGAAACTTAGTACTTTGTCCTTTGAGTCCAGCCAGTTCCCATCCCAAAAACAGTGAGAGGATTCCAAGAAATCGCCTATATCCAGGGAGAATTGAACCATATAAAAAAAAATTTATGATTCACGGAGATTCGTGCCTCTGTTTTACAAATTAAGGGTTGAACGAATTCCCTGACAAATTTCATTAGAGAATTACCATTCCAAAATTACTCAAGTTTTATTTAATATTATCTTTTTCAATGCTTATTTCCCTGCAGTTTCAATGAGACAGGATGTCTATTGGCAATTGTGAATGGTTTTTGTGTGTGTTCAAGGCAATTAGTCTTATGAATTGGAAGAAGATTGTGATTGGGTCAACAGTCATACTCATTAAGTGGTAGAAAGTTTTTGGAAGAAGTAACAAACTGAGTTGGAGAATAACAGCCACAATTAATTTCCTTGTGTGCTTCCATTGGATAGAGCCCATTGTGTATTTGACTATATTCAATCTGAATCATATGTATTTCTACACTGAGATAAATACAAAATGCAAATTATTGAAAAAAAAAGATATAAGTCAATCAACGAAATGAAGAATGTGTAATCCCTTACAATCAGGCGATATATATTTAAGAATCTGTTAAACTTATTATATCAATGGTGTACTCATTTGACATATATAATTACAATAAATTTATAAACTTTAGAGAATATATTCACATTAAATGTTTTCTGGATTCATGAATGACATTTGTTTTGATTTTTTTTATATTATAATATATTATTTATCTACTGTATAACCTTCCACTTCTATAAATACAATTGACCCATCTGACAAGCAATGTATCCTACAAGGACCTGACTTTTAAATGCAATAAAGGCACATTAGTTGTGTTTGGATAAAAAACCTAGAACATAATTAAATAAAGAAAATATATTCAATTTTTCTAAAATTCTTTGTTCTAATATTTATGTACTGGATTTAATTGCTTAATTAATGCTTTTTACTTCAGAAGTGATTTTCAACAAAAATGTTTGATTTTGGTCCCCACATTTACCTTTCACAAAAAATGTTAAAATTTAAGAATAATGATTTCTCACCAAGAATTAAACGCAATTTAAATGGTGACAAAGTAATGACCTTCCTATCCGACCGATCCCCCTGGCTCGCAGGACGGACACAGCCTGACTAGGTAGGTATCTCCTTAGCAAACCTTCTATTTCCTAGCAAGAAAACCGTCGAAATAATTGACACAATTTCGGAAGGAAGCGATATTCTTCCTTCATTATTTGCCTTGGTCGTCATTGTCAGGTATCGAGCAATCATATTGGAGTCTCCTTGGTTTAAGAGAAGAGGCGTGGGGATATCTGAATGAGGACCTACCTATCAGACCGATCCGCCTGGCTAGCAGGACGGGCACAGCCTGACTACGTAGGAACCTCCCTAGCCTACCTTCTATTCCCCAACAAGCAAGCCATCGCACTTTTCATCGAAGAGTAAAGGGACCTACATTTTATTTCAGGTTCACTTGACGAGACGACAGTATGGGGAAAAATCAGGCACCACCTGAGGGTGACATAGGTGCACGGAAATAGTCTCCACTTATGGAAGTCCCAAATGTGGATCCAGGAAATGCAGCATTTACTTGTGGTTTTTGTCCCGAAACTGCAGCCCTTTGAGTCCAGGCAGTTCCCATTCCACGAAAAGTTAGAGGATTCCAAGAAATCGCCAAATTCCAGGGAGAATGGAACCATATAAAAAAGTGAATTATTTTTTCACGGAGATATTCGATCCTCTGGCTAAAACATTTAACGCTGAACGTATTCCCTGACGAATTACTCCGTGAATATCAATCAAACAACACACATTTTTATTTTACGTTACCTTAACATTCAAAATAATGGAAAAATGATAAATAGTCAATTTTTCTATTAATATTTGTTTTAATATTTATTTTAAGGTTAATTATTGCTAATATTAAAGATTTTATAATTCCGAAGTGTGTTTTATACGAATTTTTTCAATTTTGAACACAATTTCGTTTCACAATAACATTTCTAAATTCAAGAATATTGATTATTCAGCAGGAAATCATCGCACTTTAAATGGTGAATAACAATGTCTCCAGGACAGATGGGAGTCTAAATTGTACCAAGCGGATTACGGAACTGGTGGCAATGATCTGGTCTCAAACAGCAACGATAAGGTATAATTGATTTCATAATAAATTTTTTATTACTAATTAAGTAATATTATTTCGAATACCCTTACCAATAAAATGTCAGAGAAATAGCTTAAAAGCTAATACAGGTAAATTTACCTACGACTTATCCTCGATCCAAGACATGAAAGGAATGAGGATCGTAAGTTTCTTCAAACCTAACCCGTCAGCGCCCACGGGTACCATATGGCATCTCTTAGCGACAAAGAGCTTAAATTGCTTCTAACTATAATGTTTTTCTTAGCTTTCCTTATGATGCGTTTACTTAGTAGGAGGCTTTCTTTCCTTTTTATCAGTGTGCATTGTGTTTCTCACCGTTACCAATCCTTCTATGTGTCGCACAGCAAAAGGCTTCTCCGTAGCACACAAATTATGGTGACTCGATCAAGGTTTGTGTTCTTTATGAGCCATGACTATTTTAGTAAAAATTAGATAACGATTATTTCGTAGAGTTTTAGGTGAAACTTAGTACTTTGTCCTTTGAGTCCAGCCAGTTCCCATCCCAGATACAGTGAGAGGATTCCAAGAAATCGCCTGTATCCAGGGAGAATTGAACCATATAAAAAAAAATTTATGATTCACGGAGATTCGTGCCTCTGATTTACAAATTAGGGGTTGAACGAATTCCCTGACAAATTTCATTAGAGAATTACCATTCCAAAAAACTCAAGTTTTATTTAATATTATCTTATTTCAATGCTTATTTCCCTGCAGTTTCAATGAGACAGGATGTCTATTGGCAATTGTGAATTGTTTTTGTGTGTGTTCAAGGCAATTAGTCTTATGAATTGGTAGAAGATTGTGATTGGGTCAACAGTCATACTCATTAAGTGGTAGAAAGTTTTTGGAAGAAGTAACAAACTGAGTTGGAGAATAACAGCCACAATTAATTTCCTTGTGTGCTTCCATTGGATGGAGCCCATTGTGTATTTGACTATATTCAATCTGAATCATATGTATTTCTACACTGAGATAAATACAAAAAGGCAAATTATTGAAAAAAAAAGATATAAGTCAATCAACGAAATGAAGAACCTGTTATCCCTTACAATCAGGCGCTATATTTAAGAATCTGTTAAACTTATTATATCAATGGTGTACTCATTTGACATATATAATTACAATAAATTGATAAACTTTAGAAAATATATTCACATTAAAGGTTTTCTGGATTCATGAATGACATTTGTTTTGATTTTTTTTATATTATAATATATTATTTATCTACTGTATAACCTTCCGCTTCTATAAATACAATTGACCCATCTGACAAGCAATGTATCCTACAAGGACCTGACTTTTAAATGCAATAAAGGCACATTATTGTATGTTTGAAAAAAAAACCTAGAACATAATTAAATAAAGAAAATATATTCAATTTTTCTAAAGTTCTTTGTTCTAATATTTATTTTACTGGATTTAATTGCTTAATTAATGCTTTTTACTTCAGAAGTGATTTTCAACAAAAATGTTTGAATTTTGTCCCCACATTTACCTTTCACAAAAAATGTTAAAATTTAAGAATAATGATTTCTCACCAAGAATTAAACGCAATTTAAATGGTGACAAAGTAATGACCTTCCTATCCGACCGATCCCCCTGGCTCGCAGGACGGACACAGCCTGACTAGGTAGGTATCTCCTTAGCAAACCTTCTATTTCCTAGCAAGAAAACCGTCGAAATAATTGACACAATTTCGGAAGGAAGCGATATTCTTCCTTCATTATTTGTCTTGGTCGTCATTGTCAGGTATCGAGCAATCATATTGGAGTCTCCTTGGTTTAAGAGAAGAGGCGTGGGGATATCTGAATGAGGACCTACCTATCAGACCGATCCGCCTGGCTAGCAGGACGGGCACAGCCTGACTAGGTCGGAACTTCCCTAGCCTACCTTCTATTCCCCAACAAGCAAGCCATCGCACTTTTCATCGAAGAGTAAAGGGACCTACATTTTATTTCAGGTTCACTTGACGAGACGACAGTATGGGGAAAAATCAGGCACCACCTGAGGGTGACATAGGTGCACGGAAATAGTCTCCACTTATGGAAGTCCCAAATGTGGATCCAGGAAATGCAGCATTTACTTGTGGTTTTTGTCCCGAAACTGCAGCCCTTTGAGTCCAGGCAGTTCCCATTCCACGAAAAGTTAGAGGATTCCAAGAAATCGCCAAATTCCAGGGAGAATGGAACCATATAAAAAAGTGAATTATTTTTTCACGGAGATATTCGATCCTCTGGCTAAAACATTTAACGCTGAACGTATTCCCTGACGAATTACTCCGTGAATATCAATCAAACAACACACATTTTTATTTTACGTTACCTTAACATTCAAAATAATGGAAAAATGATAAATAGTCAATTTTTCTATTAATATTTGTTTTAATATTTATTTTAAGGTTAATTATTGCTAATATTAAAGATTTTATAATTCCGAAGTGTGTTTTATACGAATTTTTTCAATTTTGAACACAATTTCGTTTCACAATAACATTTCTAAATTCAAGAATATTGATTATTCAGCAGGAAATCATCGCACTTTAAATGGTGAATAACAATGTCTCCAGGACTGATGGGGGTCTAAATTGTACCAAGCGGATTACGGAACTGGTGGCAATGATCTGGTCTCAAACAGCAACGATAAGGTATAATTGATTTCATAATAAATTTTTTATTACTAATTAAGTAATATTATTTCGAATACCCTTACCAATAAAATGTCAGAGAAATAGCTTAAAAGCTAATACAGGTAAATTTACCTACGACTTATCCTCGATCCAAGACATGAAAGGAATGAGGATCGTAAGTTTCTTCAAACCTAACCCGTCAGCGCCCACGGGTACCATATGGCATCTCTTAGCGACAAAGAGCTTAAATTGCTTCTAACTATAATGTTTTTCTTAGCTTTCCTTATGATGCGTTTACTTAGTAGGAGGCTTTCTCTCCTTTTTATCAGTGTGCATTGTGTTTCTCACCGTTACCAATCCTTCTATGTGTCGCACAGCAAAAGGCTTCTCCGTAGCACACAAATTATGGTGACTCGATCAAGGTTTGTGTTCTTTATGAGCCATGACTATTTTAGTAAAAATTAGATAACGATTATTTCGTAGAGTTTTAGGTGAAACTTAGTACTTTGTCCTTTGAGTCCAGCCAGTTCCCATCCCAGATACAGTGAGAGGATTCCAAGAAATCGCCTATATCCAGGGAGAATTGAACCATATAAAAAAAAATTTATGATTCACGGAGATTCGTGCCTCTGATTTACAAATTAGGGGTTGAACGAATTCCCTGACAAATTTCATTAGAGAATTACCATTCCAAAAAACTCAAGTTTTATTTAATATTATCTTATTTCAATGCTTATTTCCCTGCAGTTTCAATGAGACAGGATGTCTATTGGCAATTGTGAATTTTTTTTGTGTGTGTTCAAGGCAATTAGTCTTATGAATTGGTAGAAGATTGTGATTGGGTCAACAGTCATACTCATTAAGTGGTAGAAAGTTTTTGGAAGAAGTAACAAACTGAGTTGGAGAATAACAGCCACAATTAATTTCCTTGTGTGCTTCCATTGGATAGAGCCCATTGTGTATTTGACTATATTCAATCTGAATCATATGTATTTCTACACTGAGATAAATACAAAAAGGCAAATTATTGAAAAAAAAAGATATAAGTCAATCAACGAAATGAAGAACCTGTTATCCCTTACAATCAGGCGCTATATTTAAGAATCTGTTGAACTTATTATATCAATGGTGTACTCATTTGACATATATAATTACAATAAATTGATAAACTTTAGAAAATATATTCACATTAAAGGTTTTCTGGATTCATGAATGACATTTGTTTTGATTTTTTTTATATTATAATATATTATTTATCTACTGTATAACCTTCCGCTTCTATAAATACAATTGACCCATCTGACAAGCAATGTATCCTACAAGGACCTGACTTTTAAATGCAATAAAGGCACATTAGTTGTGTTTGGATAAAAAACCTAGAACATAATTAAATAAAGAAAATATATTCAATTTTTCTAAAATTCTTTGTTCTAATATTTATGTTACTGGATTTAATTGCTTAATTAATGCTTTTTACTTCAGAAGTGATTTTCAACAAAAATGTTTGATTTTGGTCCCCACATTTACCTTTCACAAAAAATGTTAAAATTTAAGAATAATGATTTCTCACCAAGAATAAAACGCAATTTAAATGGTGACAAAGTAATGACCTTCCTATCCGACCGATCCCCCTGGCTCTCAGGACGGACACAGCCTGACTAGGTAGGTATCTAATTAGCAAACCTTCTATTTCCTAGCAAGAAAACCGTCGAAATAATTGACACAATTTCGGAAGGAAGCGATATTCTTCCTTCATTATTTGCCTTGGTCGTCATTGTCAGGTATCGAGCAATCATATTGGAGTCTCCTTGGTTTAAGAGAAGAGGCGTGGGGATATCTGAATGAGGACCTACCTATCAGACCGATCCGCCTGGCTAGCAGGACGGGCACAGCCTGACTAGGTCGGAACCTCCCTAGCCTACCTTCTATTCCCCAACAAGCAAGCCATCGCACTTTTCATCGAAGAGTAAAGGGACCTACATTTTATTTCAGGTTCACTTGACGAGACGACAGTATGGGGAAAAATCAGGCACCACCTGAGGGTGACATAGGTGCACGGAAATAGTCTCCACTTATGGAAGTCCCAAATGTGGATCCAGGAAATGCAGCATTTACTTGTGGTTTTTGTCCCGAAACTGCAGCCCTTTGAGTCCAGGCAGTTCCCATTCCACGAAAAGTTAGAGGATTCCAAGAAATCGCCAAATTCCAGGGAGAATGGAACCATATAAAAAAGTGAATTATTTTTTCACGGAGATATTCGATCATCTGGCTAAAACATATAACGCTGAACGTATTCCCTGACGAATTACTCCGTGAATATCAATCAAACAACACACATTTTTATTTTACGTTACCTTAACATTCAAAATAATGAAAAAATGATAAATAGTCAATTTTTCTATTAATATTTGTTTTAATATTTATTTTAAGGTTAATTATTGCTAATATTAAAGATTTTATAATTCCGAAGTGTGTTTTATACGAATTTTTTCAATTTTGAACACAATTTCGTTTCACAATAACATTTCTAAATTCAAGAATATTGATTATTCAGCAGGAAATCATCGCACTTTAAATGGCGAATAACAATGTCTCCAGGACAGATGGGAGTCTAAATTGTACCAAGCGGATTACGGAACTGGTGGCAATGATCTGGTCTCAAACAGCAACGATAAGGTATAATTGATTTCATAATAAATTTTTTATTACTAATTAAGTAATATTATTTCGAATACCCTTAACAATAAAATGTCAGAGAAATAGCTTAAAAGCTAATACAGGTAAATTTACCTACGACTTATTCTCGATCCAAGACATGAAAGGAATGAGGATCGTAAGTTTCTTCAAACCTAACCCGTCAGCGCCCACGGGAACCATATGGCATCTCTTAGCGACAAAGAGCTTAAATTGCTTCTAACTATAATGTTTTTCTTAGCTTTCCTTATGATGCGTTTACTTAGTAGGAGGCTTTCTCTCCTTTTTATCAGTGTGCATTGTGTTTCTCACCGTTACCAATCCTTCTATGTGTCGCACAGCAAAAGGCTTCTCCGTAGCACACAAATTATGGTGACTCGATCAAGGTTTGTGTTCTTTATGAGCCATGACTATTTTAGTAAAAATTAGATAACGATTATTTCGTAGAGTTTTAGGTGAAACTTAGCACTTTGTCCTTTGAGTCCAGCCAGTTCCCATCCCAAAAACAGTGAGAGGATTCCAAGAAATCGCCTATATCCAGGGAGAATTGAACCATATAAAAAAAAATTTATGATTCACGGAGATTCGTGCCTCTGATTTACAAATTAAGGGTTGAACGAATTCCCTGACAAATTTCATTAGAGAATTACCATTCCAAAATTACTCAAGTTTTATTTAATATTATCTTATTTCAATGCTTATTTCCCTGCAGTTTCAATGAGACAGGATGTCTATTGGCAATTGTGAATTGTTTTTGTGTGTGTTCAAGGCAATTAGTCTTATGAATTGGAAGAAGATTGTGATTGGGTCAACAGTCATACTCATTAAGTGGTAGAAAGTTTTTGGAAGAAGTAACAAACTGAGTTGGAGAATAACAGCCACAATTAATTTCCTTGTGTGCTTCCATTGGATAGAGCCCATTGTGTATTTGACTATATTCAATCTGAATCATATGTATTTCTACACTGAGATAAATACAAAAAGGCAAATTATTGAAAAAAAAAAGATATAAGTCAATCAACGAAATGAAGAATGTGTAATCCCTTACAATCAGGCGCTATATATTTAAGAATCTGTTAAACTTATTATATCAATGGTGTACTCATTTGACATATATAATTACAATAAATTTATAAACTTTAGAAAATATATTCACATTAAATGTTTTCTGGATTCATGAATGACATTTGTTTTGATTTTTTTTATATTATAATATATTATTTATCTACTGTATAACCTTCCGCTTCTATAAATACAATTGACCCATCTGACAAGCAATGTATCCTACAAGGACCTGACTTTTAAATGCAATAAAGGCACATTAGTTGTGTTTGGATAAAAAACCTAGAACATAATTAAATAAAGAAAATATATTCAATTTTTCTAAAATTCTTTGTTCTAATATTTATGTTACTGGATTTAATTGCTTAATTAATGCTTTTTACTTCAGAAGTGATTTTCAACAAAAATGTTTGATTTTGGTCCCCACATTTACCTTTCACAAAAAATGTTAAAATTTAAGAATAATGATTTCTCACCAAGAATTAAACGCAATTTAAATGGTGACAAAGTAATGAACTTCCTATCCGACCGATCCCCCTGGCTCTCAGGACGGACACAGCCTGACTAGGTAGGTATCTCCTTAGCAAACCTTCTATTTCCTAGCAAGAAAACCGTCGAAATAATTGACACAATTTCGGAAGGAAGCGATATTCTTCCTTCATTATTTGCCTTGGTCGTCATTGTCAGGTATCGAGCAATCATATTGGAGTCTCCTTGGTTTAAGAGAAGAGGCGTGGGGATATCTGAATGAGGACCTACCTATCAGACCGATCCGCCTGGCTAGCAGGACGGGCACAGCCTGACTAGGTCGGAACCTCCCTAGCCTACCTTCTCTTCCCCAACAAGCAAGCCATCGCACTTTTCATCGAAGAGTAAAGGGACCTACATTTTATTTCAGGTTCACTTGACGAGACGACAGTATGGGGAAAAATCAGGCACCACCTGAGGGTGACATAGGTGCACGGAAATAGTCTCCACTTATGGAAGTCCCAAATGTGGATCCAGGAAATGCAGCATTTACTTGTGGTTTTTGTCCCGAAACTGCAGCCCTTTGAGTCCAGGCAGTTCCCATTCCACGAAAAGTTAGAGGATTCCAAGAAATCGCCAAATTCCAGGGAGAATGGAACCATATAAAAAAGTGAATTATTTTTTCACGGAGATATTCGATCATCTGGCTAAAACATATAACGCTGAACGTATTCCCTGACGAATTACTCCGTGAATATCAATCAAACAACACACATTTTTATTTTACGTTACCTTAACATTCAAAATAATGGAAAAATGATAAATAGTCAATTTTTCTATTAATATTTGTTTTAATATTTATTTTAAGGTTAATTATTGCTAATATTAAAGATTTTATAATTCCGAAGTGTGTTTTATACGAATTTTTTCAATTTTGAACACAATTTCGTTTCACAATAACCTTTCTAAATTCAAGAATATTGATTATTCAGCAGGAAATCATCGCACTTTAAATGGTGAATAACAATGTCTCCAGGACAGATGGGAGTCTAAATTGTACCAAGCGGATTACGGAACTGGTGGCAATGATCTGGTCTCAAACAGCAACGATAAGGTATAATTGATTTCATAATAAATTTTTTATTACTAATTAAGTAATATTATTTCGAATACCCTTACCAATAAAATGTCAGAGAAATAGCTTAAAAGCTAATACAGGTAAATTTACCTACGACTTATCCTCGATCCAAGACATGAAAGGAATGAGGATCGTAAGTTTCTTCAAACCTAACCCGTCAGCGCCCACGGGTACCATATGGCATCTCTTAGCGACAAAGAGCTTAAATTGCTTCTAACTATAATGTTTTTCTTAGCTTTCCTTATGATGCGTTTACTTAGTAGGAGGCTTTCTCTCCTTTTTATCAGTGTGCATTGTGTTTCTCACCGTTACCAATCCTTCTATGTGTCGCACAGCAAAAGGCTTCTCCGTAGCACACAAATTATGGTGACTCGATCAAGGTTTGTGTTCTTTATGAGCCATGACTATTTTAGTAAAAATTAGATAACGATTATTTCTTAGAGTTTTAGGTGAAACTTAGCACTTTGTCCTTTGAGTCCAGCCAGTTCCCATCCCAGATACAGTGAGAGGATTCCAAGAAATCGCCTATATCCAGGGAGAATTGAACCATATAAAAAAAAATTTATGATTCACGGAGATTCGTGCCTCTGATTTACAAATTAAGGGTTGAACGAATTCCCTGACAAATTTCATTAGAGAATTACCATTCCAAAATTACTCAAGTTTTATTTAATATTATCTTATTTCAATGCTTATTTCCCTGCAGTTTCAATGAGACAGGATGTCTATTGGCAATTGTGAATTGTTTTTGTGTGTGTTCAAGGCAATTAGTCTTATGAATTGGAAGAAGATTGTGATTGGGTCAACAGTCATACTCATTAAGTGGTAGAAAGTTTTTGGAAGAAGTAACAAACTGAGTTGGAGAATAACAGCCACAATTAATTTCCTTGTGTGCTTCCATTGGATAGAGCCCATTGTGTATTTGACTATATTCAATCTGAATCATATGTATTTCTACACTGAAATAAATACAAAAAGGCAAATTATTGAAAAAAAAAGATATAAGTCAATCAACGAAATGAAGAATGTGTAATCCCTTACAATCAGGCGCTATATATTTAAGAATCTGTTAAACTTATTATATCAATGGTGTACTCATTTGACATATATAATTACAATAAATTTATAAACTTTAGAAAATATATTCACATTAAATGTTTTCTGGATTCATGAATGACATTTGTTTTGATTTTTTTTATATTATAATATATTATTTATCTACTGTATAACCTTCCGCTTCTATAAATACAATTGACCCATCTGACAAGCAATGTATCCTACAAGGACCTGACTTTTAAATGCAATAAAGGCACATTAGTTGTGTTTGGATAAAAAACCTAGAACATAATTAAATAAAGAAAATATATTCAATTTTTCTAAAATTCTTTGTTCTAATATTTATGTTACTGGATTTAATTGCTTAATTAATGCTTTTTACTTCAGAAGTGATTTTCAACAAAAATGTTTGATTTTGGTCCCCACATTTACCTTTCACAAAAAATGTTAAAATTTAAGAATAATGATTTCTCACCAAGAATTAAACGCAATTTAAATGGTGACAAAGTAATGAACTTCCTATCCGACCGATCCCCCTGGCTCTCAGGACGGACACAGCCTGACTAGGTAGGTATCTCCTTAGCAAACCTTCTATTTCCTAGCAAGAAAACCGTCGAAATAATTGACACAATTTCGGAAGGAAGCGATATTCTTCCTTCATTATTTGCCTTGGTCGTCATTGTCAGGTATCGAGCAATCATATTGGAGTCTCCTTGGTTTAAGAGAAGAGGCGTGGGGATATCTGAATGAGGACCTACCTATCAGACCGATCCGCCTGGCTAGCAGGACGGGCACAGCCTGACTAGGTCGGAACCTCCCTAGCCTACCTTCTCTTCCCCAACAAGCAAGCCATCGCACTTTTCATCGAAGAGTAAAGGGACCTACATTTTATTTCAGGTTCACTTGACGAGACGACAGTATGGGGAAAAATCAGGCACCACCTGAGGGTGACATAGGTGCACGGAAATAGTCTCCACTTATGGAAGTCCCAAATGTGGATCCAGGAAATGCAGCATTTACTTGTGGTTTTTGTCCCGAAACTGCAGCCCTTTGAGTCCAGGCAGTTCCCATTCCACGAAAAGTTAGAGGATTCCAAGAAATCGCCAAATTCCAGGGAGAATGGAACCATATAAAAAAGTGAATTATTTTTTCACGGAGATATTCGATCATCTGGCTAAAACATATAACGCTGAACGTATTCCCTGACGAATTACTCCGTGAATATCAATCAAACAACACACATTTTTATTTTACGTTACCTTAACATTCAAAATAATGGAAAAATGATAAATAGTCAATTTTTCTATTAATATTTGTTTTAATATTTATTTTAAGGTTAATTATTGCTAATATTAAAGATTTTATAATTCCGAAGTGTGTTTTATACGAATTTTTTCAATTTTGAACACAATTTCGTTTCACAATAACCTTTCTAAATTCAAGAATATTGATTATTCAGCAGGAAATCATCGCACTTTAAATGGTGAATAACAATGTCTCCAGGACAGATGGGAGTCTAAATTGTACCAAGCGGATTACGGAACTGGTGGCAATGATCTGGTCTCAAACAGCAACGATAAGGTATAATTGATTTCATAATAAATTTTTTATTACTAATTAAGTAATATTATTTCGAATACCCTTACCAATAAAATGTCAGAGAAATAGCTTAAAAGCTAATACAGGTAAATTTACCTACGACTTATCCTCGATCCAAGACATGAAAGGAATGAGGATCGTAAGTTTCTTCAAACCTAACCCGTCAGCGCCCACGGGTACCATATGGCATCTCTTAGCGACAAAGAGCTTAAATTGCTTCTAACTATAATGTTTTTCTTAGCTTTCCTTATGATGCGTTTACTTAGTAGGAGGCTTTCTTTCCTTTTTATCAGTGTGCATTGTGTTTCTCACCGTTACCAATCCTTCTATGTGTCGCACAGCAAAAGGCTTCTCCGTAGCACACAAATTATGGTGACTCGATCAAGGTTTGTGTTCTTTATGAGCCATGACTATTTTAGTAAAAATTAGATAACGATTATTTCCTAGAGTTTTAGGTGAAACTTAGTACTTTGTCCTTTGAGTCCAGCCAGTTCCCATCCCAAAAACAGTGAGAGGATTCCAAGAAATCGCCTATATCCAGGGAGAATTGAACCATATAAAAAAAAATTTATGATTCACGGAGATTCGTGCCTCTGATTTACAAATTAAGGGTTGAACGAATTCCCTGACAAATTTCATTAGAGAATTACCATTCCAAAATTACTCAAGTTTTATTTAATATTATCTTATTTCAATGCTTATTTCCCTGCAGTTTCAATGAGACAGGATGTCTATTGGCAATTGTGAATTGTTTTTGTGTGTGTTCAAGGCAATTAGTCTTATGAATTGGAAGAAGATTGTGATTGGGTCAACAGTCATACTCATTAAGTGGTAGAAAGTTTTTGGAAGAAGTAACAAACTGAGTTGGAGAATAACAGCCACAATTAATTTCCTTGTGTGCTTCCATTGGATAGAGCCCATTGTGTATTTGACTATATTCAATCTGAATCATATGTATTTCTACACTGAGATAAATACAAAAAGGCAAATTATTGAAAAAAAAAGATATAAGTCAATCAACGAAATGAAGAATGTGTAATCCCTTACAATCAGGCGCTATATATTTAAGAATCTGTTAAACTTATTATATCAATGGTGTACTCATTTGACATATATAATTACAATAAATTTATAAACTTTAGAAAATATATTCACATTAAATGTTTTCTGGATTCATGAATGACATTTGTTTTGATTTTTTTTATATTATAATATATTATTTATCTACTGTATAACCTTCCGCTTCTATAAATACAATTGACCCATCTGACAAGCAATGTATCCTACAAGGACCTGACTTTTAAATGCAATAAAGGCACATTAGTTGTGTTTGGATAAAAAACCTAGAACATAATTAAATAAAGAAAATATATTCAATTTTTCTAAAATTCTTTGTTCTAATATTTATGTACTGGATTTAATTGCTTAATTAATGCTTTTTACTTCAGAAGTGATTTTCAACAAAAATGTTTGATTTTGGTCCCCACATTTACCTTTCACAAAAAATGTTAAAATTTAAGAATAATGATTTCTCACCAAGAATTAAACGCAATTTAAATGGTGACAAAGTAATGACCTTCCTATCCGACCGATCCCCCTGGCTCGCAGGACGGACACAGCCTGACTAGGTAGGTATCTCCTTAGCAAACCTTCTATTTCCTAGCAAGAAAACCGTCGAAATAATTGACACAATTTCGGAAGGAAGCGATATTCTTCCTTCATTATTTGCCTTGGTCGTCATTGTCAGGTATCGAGCAATCATATTGGAGTCTCCTTGGTTTAAGAGAAGAGGCGTGGGGATATCTGAATGAGGACCTACCTATCAGACCGATCCGCCTGGCTAGCAGGACGGGCACAGCCTGACTAGGTCGGAACCTCCCTAGCCTACCTTCTATTCCCCAACAAGCAAGCCATCGCACTTTTCATCGAAGAGTAAAGGGACCTACATTTTATTTCAGGTTCACTTGACGAGACGACAGTATGGGGAAAAATCAGGCACCACCTGAGGGTGACATAGGTGCACGGAAATAGTCTCCACTTATGGAAGTCCCAAATGTGGATCCAGGAAATGCAGCATTTACTTGTGGTTTTTGTCCCGAAACTGCAGCCCTTTGAGTCCAGGCAGTTCCCATTCCACGAAAAGTTAGAGGATTCCAAGAAATCGCCAAATTCCAGGGAGAATGGAACCATATAAAAAAGTGAATTATTTTCTCACGGAGATATTCGATCCTCTGGCTAAAACATTTAACGCTGAACGTATTCCCTGACGAATTACTCCGTGAATATCAATCAAACAACACACATTTTTATTTTACGTTACCTTAACATTCAAAATAATGGAAAAATGATAAATAGTCAATTTTGCTATTAATATTTGTTTTAATATTTATTTTAAGGTTAATTATTGCTAATATTAAAGATTTTATAATTCCGAAGTGTGTTTTATACGAATTTTTTCAATTTTGAACACAATTTCGTTTCATAATAACATTTCTAAATTCAAGAATATTGATTATTCAGCATGAAATCATCGCACTTTAAATGGTGAATAACAATGTCTCCAGGACAGATGGGAGTCTAAATTGTACCAAGCGGATTACGGAACTGGTGGCAATGATCTGGTCTCAAACAGCAACGATAAGGTATAATTGATTTCATAATAAATTTTTTATTACTAATTAAGTAATATTATTTCGAATACCCTTACCAATAAAATGTCAGAGAAATAGCTTAAAAGCTAATACAGGTAAATTTACCTACGACTTATCCTCGATCCAAGACATGAAAGGAATGAGGATCGTAAGTTTCTTCAAACCTAACCCGTCAGCGCCCACGGGTACCATATGGCATCTCTTAGCGACAAAGAGCTTAAATTGCTTCTAACTATAATGTTTTTCTTAGCTTTCCTTATGATGCGTTTACTTAGTAGGAGGCTTTCTTTCCTTTTTATCAGTGTGCATTGTGTTTCTCACCGTTACCAATCCTTCTATGTGTCGCACAGCAAAAGGCTTCTCCGTAGCACACAAATTATGGTGACTCGATCAAGGTTTGTGTTCTTTATGAGCCATGACTATTTTAGTAAAAATTAGATAACGATTATTTCGTAGAGTTTTAGGTGAAACTTAGTACTTTGTCCTTTGAGTCCAGCCAGTTCCCATCCCAGATACAGTGAGAGGATTCCAAGAAATCGCCTGTATCCAGGGAGAATTGAACCATATAAAAAAAAAATTATGATTCACGGAGATTCGTGCCTCTGATTTACAAATTAGGGGTTGAACGAATTCCCTGACAAATTTCATTAGAGAATTACCATTCCAAAAAACTCAAGTTTTATTTAATATTATCTTATTTCAATGCTTATTTCCCTGCAGTTTCAATGAGACAGGATGTCTATTGGCAATTGTGAATTGTTTTTGTGTGTGTTCAAGGCAATTAGTCTTATGAATTGGTAGAAGATTGTGATTGGGTCAACAGTCATACTCATTAAGTGGTAGAAAGTTTTTGGAAGAAGTAACAAACTGAGTTGGAGAATAACAGCCACAATTAATTTCCTTGTGTGCTTCCATTGGATAGAGCCCATTGTGTATTTGACTATATTCAATCTGAATCATATGTATTTCTACACTGAGATAAATACAAAAAGGCAAATTATTGAAAAAAAAAGATATAAGTCAATCAACGAAATGAAGAACCTGTAATCCCTTACAATCAGGCGCTATATTTAAGAATCTGTTAAACTTATTATATCAATGGTGTACTCATTTGACATATATAATTACAATAAATTGATAAACTTTAGAAAATATATTCACATTAAAGGTTTTCTGGATTCATGAATGACATTTGTTTTGATTTTTTTTATATTATAATATATTATTTATCTACTGTATAACCTTCCGCTTCTATAAATACAATTGACCCATCTGACAAGCAATGTATCCTACAAGGACCTGACTTTTAAATGCAATAAAGGCACATTATTGTATGTTTGGAAAAAAAACCTAGAACATAATTAAATAAAGAAAATATATTCAATTTTTCTAAAGTTCTTTGTTCTAATATTTATTTTACTGGATTTAATTGCTTAATTAATGCTTTTTACTTCAGAAGTGATTTTCAACAAAAATGTTTGAATTTTGTCCCCACATTTACCTTTCACAAAAAATGTTAAAATTTAAGAATAATGATTTCTCACCAAGAATTAAACGCAATTTAAATGGTGACAAAGTAATGACCTTCCTATCCGACCGATCCCCCTGGCTCGCAGGACGGACACAGCCTGACTAGGTAGGTATCTCCTTAGCAAACCTTCTATTTCCTAGCAAGAAAACCGTCGAAATAATTGACACAATTTCGGAAGGAAGCGATATTCTTCCTTCATTATTTGCCTTGGTCGTCATTGTCAGGTATCGAGCAATCATATTGGAGTCTCCTTGGTTTAAGAGAAGAGGCGTGGGGATATCTGAATGAGGACCTACCTATCAGACCGATCCGCCTGGCTAGCAGGACGGGCACAGCCTGACTAGGTCGGAACCTCCCTAGCCTACCTTCTATTCCCCAACAAGCAAGCCATCGCACTTTTCATCGAAGAGTAAAGGGACCTACATTTTATTTCAGGTTCACTTGACGAGACGACAGTATGGGGAACACTCAGGAACCACCTGAGGGTGACATAGGTGCACGGAAATAGTCTCCACTTATGGAAGTCCCAAATGTGGATCCAGGAAATGCAGCATTTACTTGTGGTTATTGTCCCGAAACTGCAGCCCTTTGAGTCCAGGCAGTTCCCATTCCACGAAAAGTTAGAGGATTCCAAGAAATCGCCAAATTCCAGGGATAATGGAACCATATAAAAAAGTGATTTATTTTTTCACGGAGATATTCGATCCTCTGGCTAAAACATTTAACGCTGAACGTATTCCCTGACGAATTACTCCGTGAATATCAATCAAACAACACAGATTTTTATTTTACGTTTTTCTATTAATATTTGTTTTAATATTTATTTTAAGGTTAATTATTGCTAATATTAAAGATTTTATAATTCCGAAGTGTGTTTTATACGAATTTTTTCAATTTTGAACACAATTTCGTTTCACAATAACATTTCTAAATTCAAGAATATTGATTATTCAGCAGGAAATCATCGCACTTTAAATGGTGAATAACAATGTCTCATGGACAGATGGGAGTCTAAATTGTACCAAGCGGATTACGGAACTGGTGGCAATGATCTGGTCTCAAACAGCAACGATAAGGTATAATTGATTTCATAATAAATTTTTTATTACTAATTAAGTAATATTATTTCGAATACCCTTACCAATAAAATGTCAGAGAAATAGCTTAAAAGCTAATACAGGTAAATTTACCTACGACTTATCCTCGATCCAAGACATGAAAGGAATGAGGATCGTAAGTTTCTTCAAACCTAACCCGTCAGCGTCCACGGGTACCATATGGCATCTCTTTGCGACAAAGAGCTTAAATTGCTTCTAACTATAATGTTTTTCTTAGCTTTCCTTATGATGCGTTTACTTAGTAGGAGGCTTTCTCTCCTTTTTATCAGTGTGCATTGTGTTTCTCACCGTTACCAATCCTTCTATGTGTCGCACAGCAAAAGGCTTCTCCGTAGCACACAAATTATGGTGACTCCATCAAGGTTTGTGTTCTTTATGAGCCATGACTAATTTAGTAAAAATTAGATAACGATTATTTCGTAGAGTTTTAGGTGAAACTTAGTACTTTGTCCTTTGAGTCCAGCCAGTTCCCATCCCAGATACAGTGAGAGGATTCCAAGAAATCGCCTGTATCCAGGGAGAATTGAACCATATAAAAAAAAATTTATGATTCACGGAGATTCGTGCCTCTGATTTACAAATTAAGGGTTGAACGAATTCCCTGACAAATTTCATTAGAGAATTACCATTCCAAAAAACTCAAGTTTTATTTAATATTATCTTATTTCAATGCTTATTTCCCTACAGTTTCAATGAGACAGGATGTCTATTGGCAATTGTGAATTGTTTTTGTGTGTGTTCGAGGCAATTAGTCTTATGAAATGGAAGAAGATTGTGATTGGGTCAACAGTCATACTCATTAAGTGGTAGAAAGTTTTTGGAAGAAGTAACAAACTGAGTTGGAGAATAACAGCCACAATTAATTTCCTTGTGTGCTTTCATTGGATAGAGCCCATTGTGTATTTGACTATATTCAATCTGAATCATATGTATTTCTACACTGAGATAAATACAAAAAGGCAAATTATTGAAAAAAAAAGATATAAGTCAATCAACGAAATGAAGAACCTGTTATCCCTTACAATCAGGCGCTATATTTAAGAATCTGTTAAACTTATTATATCAATGGTGTACTCATTTGACATATATAATTACAATAAATTGATAAACTTTAGAAAATATATTCACATTAAAGGTTTTCTGGATTCATGAATGACATTTGTTTTGATTTTTTTTATATTATAATATATTATTTATCTACTGTATAACCTTCCGCTTCTATAAATACAATTGACCCATCTGACAAGCAATGTATCCTACAAGGACCTGACTTTTAAATGCAATAAAGGCACATTATTGTATGTTTGGAAAAAAAACCTAGAACATAATTAAATAAAGAAAATATATTCAATTTTTCTAAAATTCTTTGTTCTAATATTTATTTTACTGGATTTAATTGCTTAATTAATGCTTTTTACTTCAGAAGTGATTTTAAACAAAAATGTTTGAATTTTGTCCCCACATTTACCTTTCACAAAAAATGTTCAAATTTAAGAATAATGATTTCTCACCAAGAATTAAACGCAATTTAAATGGTGACAAAGTAATGACCTTCCTATCCGACCGATCCCCCTGGCTCGCAGGACGGACACAGCCTGACTAGGTAGGTATCTCCTTAGCAAACCTTCTATTTCCTAGCAAGAAAACCGTCGAAATAATTGACACAATTTCGGAAGGAAGCGATATTCTTCCTTCATTATTTGCCTTGGTCGTCATTGTCAGGTATCGAGCAATCATATTGGAGTCTCCTTGGTTTAAGAGAAGAGGCGTGGGGATATCTGAATGAGGACCTACCTATCAGACCGATCCGCCTGGCTAGCAGGACGGGCACAGCCTGACTAGGTCGGAACCTCCCTAGCCTACCTTCTATTCCCCAACAAGCAAGCCATCGCACTTTTCATCGAAGAGTAAAGGGACCTACATTTTATTTCAGGTTCACTTGACGAGACGACAGTATGGGGAAAAATCAGGCACCACCTGAGGGTGACATAGGTGCACGGAAATAGTCTCCACTTATGGAAGTCCCAAATGTGGATCCAGGAAATGCAGCATTTACTTGTGGTTATTGTCCAGAAACTGCGGCCCTTTGAGTCCAGGCAGTTCCCATTCCACGAAAAGTTAGAGGATTCCAAGAAATCGCCAAATTCCAGGGAGAATGGAACCATATAAAAAAGTGAATTATTTTTTCACGGAGATATTCGATCCTCTGGCTAAAACATTTAACGCTGAACGTATTCCCTGACGAATTACTCCGTGAATATCTATCAAACAACACACATTTTTATTTTACGTTAACTTAACAATCAAAATAATGGAAAAATGATAAATAGTCAATTTTGCTATTAATATTTGTTTTGATATTTATTTTAAGGTTAATTATTGCTTGTATTAAAGATTTTATAATTCCGAAGTGTGTTTTATACGAATTTTTTCAATTTTGAACACAATTTCGTTTCACAATAACATTTCTAAATTCAAGAATATTGATTATTCAGCAGGAACTCATCGCACTTTAAATGGTGAATAACAATGTCTCCAGGACAGATGGGAGTCTAAATTGTACCAAGCGGATTACGGAACTGGTGGCAATGATCTGGTCTCAAACAGCAACGATAAGGTATAATTGATTTCATAATAAATTTTTTATTACTAATTAAGTAATATTATTTCGAATACCCTTACCATTAAAATGTGAGAGAAATAGCTTAAAAGCTAATACAGGTAAATTTACCTACGACTTATCCTCGATCCAAGACATGAAAGGAATGAGGATCGTAAGTTTCTTCAAACCTAACCCGTCAGCTCCCACGGGTACCATATGGCATCTCTTTGCGACAAAGAGCTTAAATTGCTTCTAACTATAATGTTTTTCTTAGCTTTCCTTATGATGCGTTTACTTATTAGGAGGCTTTCTCTCCTTTTTATCAGTGTGCATTGTGTTTCTCACCGTTACCAATCCTTCTATGTGTCGCACAGCAAAAGGCTTCTCTGTAGCACACAAATTATGGTGACTCGATCAAGGTTTGTGTTCTTTATGAGCCATGACTATTTTAGAAAAATTAGATAACGATTATTTCCTAGAGTTTTAGGTGAAACTTAGTACTTTGTCCTTTGAGTCCAGCCAATTCCCATCCCAGATACAGTGAGAGGATTCCAAGAAATCGCCTATATCCAGGGAGAATTGAAACATAAAAACAAATTTATGATTCACGGAGATTCGTGCCTCTGATTTACAAATTAAGGGTTGAACGAATTCCCTGACAAATTTCATTAGAGAATTACCATTCCAAAAAAACTCAATTTTATTTAATATTATCTTATTTCAATGCTTATTTCCCTGCAGTTTCAATGAGACAGGATGTCTATTGGCAATTGTGAATTGTTTTTGTGTGTGTTCAAGGCAATTAGTCTTATGAATTGGAAGAAGATTGTGATTGGGTCAACAGTCATACTCATTAAGTGGTAGAAAGTTTTTGGAAGAAGTAACAAACTGAGTTGGAGAATAACAGCCACAATTAATTTCCTTGTGTGCTTCCATTGGATAGAGCTCATTGTGTATTTGACTATATTCAATCTGAATCATATGTATTTCTACACTGAGATAAATACAAAAAGGCAAATTATTGAAAAAAAAAGATATAAGTCAATCAACGAAATGAAGAATGTGTTATCCCTTACAATCAGGCGCTATATTTAAGAATCTGTTAAACTTATTATATCAATGGTGTACTCATTTGACATATATAATTACAATAAATTGATAAACTTTAGAAAATATATTCACATTAAAGGTTTTCTGGATTCATGAATGCGATTCATGAATAGTAGATTCTAATTTTTACTATTCATGATTCATGAATAGTAAAAATTAGATAACGATTATTTCGTAGAGTTTTAGGTGAAACTTAGTACTTTGCTACGATTAAGCTACTTCTGATAAGTATATTTTAAAATATGTCAACATATGTAAGCGGTGCCGAATGGCACCGCTGTGCGTTATTCGATTCAAAATGCTATTTTTGCATCACTTACGTACGATTGCGGTTTAAGGATCTAAAGTTTATTAGAAACTCAAATTCCTCATCTGTGAGAACTAATTACTATTAAAATGTCAGAGAAATAGCTTCAAAGCTAATAAAGGTAAATTTAACTATGACTTATTATCGATCAAAGACATGAAAGGAATGAGGATGATAAACTTGTTTAAATTTAAGATAGCATTACATTGATTCTAAAATGATGACAAAAATTTCAGAATAAGAAGAAAAATCTAAAGCTCCAAATAAACCATTTAAATGGCTAATAATCCCAAATGCTCAATAGAGTCACGGATGCCCAGGTCCCAACATTTCAGTAGTCGTGATATTTTTTGTGAGATAAATAACACTAATAAATTGTTAGCCGATATACATTCACTTTCCAGAGAAAAACATTTTCATGAATATTTAAGGTGCAATTTGAATTGAATGAATTTGTGGAAACTTTTCCTAATCATTTATTTCTTTGCCAACTAACATAATAATGAAGAGTAACATGCAGGTTTTCCAGTCATGTTGCCTGATATTGTCATAGTATCGAACTTTACCCTGATTTTCTGGGATTCTTCTATAAACGGTAATTCATAAATATATGATTTTTTAAAAGGATAATTTTTACCTTGGCACAATAATTGCTCATCTCTCATGAGAACAATAGACATAATTTCGGCAGGAAGCGATATTCTACCTTCTGTAACCGCCCTGATCGTCAATGTCAGTTATCGAAACATCATGCTTAAGTCTCCTTGGTATAATAGAGGGGTGGGGAATGTCTGATCGAGGACCTTCCTATCCGACCGATCCGCCTGGCTAGCAGAACGGGCACAGCCTGACTAGGTCGGTACCTCCCTAGCCTACCTTCTATTCCCTAACAAGCAAAAGATCACTATTTTCATCGAAGCGTAAAGAGGCCTAAAATAATTATCGCCTATATCCAGGGAGAATTGAACCATATAAAAAAAATTTATGATTCACGGAGATTCGTGCCTCTGATTTACAAATTAAGGGTTGAACGAATTCCCTGACAAAAGTACTTTTCGTGTGCAAAAATTACCCAAGTTAAACACCTAAAATACTTGGGAATAGTTTTAGATGAAAAATTTAGTTTTAGTAATCATATAACCTATATATGTGACAAACTAAGGTGTATTTTGTTTCAAATGTCGTACCTAAAGCACTATTTGCCTGATGAGTTGAAAAAATTAATGTATCAAGGCTTAGCTGAGGCCGTAATACGTTATGGTTTGACGATTGGGGGAAGCTCAAACTCCACCTTGCTGAATAAGGTTATTACTTTACAAAATAAAATGGTTGCCAATTTGATGGTCAAGGAAAACGATGTGAGAGAAGTATATAAGAATCAGTGTTTGTTACCATTAAAAGAATTGTATAATTATGTGTTAATTTGTGACAACTTTTTTGACAGCAAATTAATAAAGCAACGTGTGATTAATACTGACATGCAACTGCGTCGAATAAATAGGTTGTCTGTACCTAAGTATTTTAACCACCATGGCAAGAGATCTCTCTTGCACATGTAGTCCCTGTGTTGTTGAACGAATTGCCTATGTCAATGAAGGATATTAATAGCATATCTGTTTTAAAAAAGTCACTGAAAGAGTGGCTCATAGGCTAGCATTGTTGAGCTCCGAAATTGTCCAGAGCGCTGCACAGCAAAAAAAAAATATTTTTTTAACAAAAGGCACCTGCTGACAAGCCGCTTTGGCTTAGCAGGACCTAACTGCAATATTATTATTTTTATTTCTCAATATTTATTTTTTTCCATGTGATTAATAAAAAAACATTCAAAATAATGAAAAAATGATAAATAGTCAATTTTGCTAAAAATATTTGTTTTAATATTTATTTTAAGGTTAATTATTGCTAATATTAAAGATTTTATAATTCTGAAGTGTGTTTTATACGAATTTTTTCAATTTTGAACACAAGAAATGTTTCACTATAACATTTCTAAATTCAAGAATATTGATTATTCAGCAGGAACTCATCGCACTTTAAATGGTGAATAACAATGCCTCCAGGACAGATGGGAGTCTAAAATGTACCAAGCGGATTACGGAACTGGTGGCAATGATCTGGTCTCAAACAGCAACGATAAGGTATAACCCACACAGCACATTTCCTTTTCAAAACGGTTTTCCCTGGGGCTCAAATAGGAAAATCCCGTTTTTCCTCAATAACCCGAAAGTAGCCTCGTAGAGAACGGTTTCATTTACTTGTGCGTGCACCTTAAAGAGAACGTTTTCATCGTACCGTTTCAAAAGCATTTTCATTTGGTTTTTGTTCTGGTAACGAAAACTTTCTCAGAACGATTCCAAGCACAATCGACATAAACGTTTTTAAAGCTGTTTACAAACATATTTCAGGTCTCGTACTTCTCGCGATCATGTCTCGTGTCCCTCGTGTCTTCCGGTGGAAACCACGAGATCTTTGAGTTTCCGGAAAAATCATCGTAGATGTGTTGGTGGTGAAGTTCACGTGTGTTACCAGCTTACCAGTGATACGTAATACGATACCAGCGTACCAGTGATAGGTGTGAAATCAACGTGAAACTATTCTGAATTGATTCAACGTCTTTCTTCAACAGTTAAGGTAAGTTTTCAATGTAGTTTCAGTTTTTTAATGCAATCCGAGGGTGATGGGCCACTGCTAAAGCCCGTTTCACACGACACTTGATCCAGCACAAGACCTAGTATGCTAGCTGGTACTTGATGTTGAGGACGAAACCCAGTATACTAGAAACCGTACTAGAAGGTTTCACACGATAATCGACCTTGTGCTTGCTATTAAGCAATTATTCCATATGATTCCATACTAATTTTAAAAAGAGAAGATCGCACAGCGTCTGTAACGTGAACGTGATTGGTAGATGGCCACTGGGTCCTACTGGGTCTAGTAGCAAACTAGTACCGCATCAAGTACGAAATCCAGTGGCTCAGCGAGTATACTAGCTAGCATGCTTGCTAGCCAGTATACTGGTTCTGTTCACACGATACTGGAAAGCTAGCATACTAGCGAGTATACTAGACCTTGTGCTGGATCAAGTGTCGTGTGAAACGGGCTTAATACTCATGCCATCGTCATAAATTATTTTCAGAATACTCTTATTGTGATCAATTGATTTGTTGCGAGTTCTAAAATACACACGGAGAAATATTTACGTTATACGGCAATAGGTAAAAGAGACACATTATGTCTCGTAGGTTGAAAGAATTTGAATCCCTGTCCAAAAGGCATCGACGCCGACGGCTTTTGAGTGAAGTTGGGGCAAGAATGCGGATTACATCACGTGCAAACGAGGGTTCTAGTTTTTCCCCAAATGAAAATGTATTTAGTGCTGATGCGGGTGGAAGTACTGCGCTAGTGGGTACAATTTCGTCAGACTGCAGTGATGCGGCTGAATTGTCTTCGGATACCTCATTTGCTTCGGACACATCATTTTCGTCGGATACCTCAAATGATTCTTCCATTGCTGATGATGTGAATATTTGTGAGTTACTTGCCCAGTGGGCAATTACTGAAAATGTGGAGCACTCTAAGGTCAACTCTCTGTTAAAGATTTTGAGGAAATTGTCTTTCGTTAAAAATCGTCTTCCTGCTGATTCCCGTACCTTACTGCGAACGCCTCGAACGGTGGAGCTAGACACCGTGGGAAGAGGATCTTACCACCACATTGGGCTGGAGAATTCACTTGTAGGGCTTTTGAAACGGAAATCCTTCAGAATCCGTGGGAATATTATTAGGATTCAAATTAATGTGGATGGAACGCCGCTCTCAAAGAGCTCCTGTAGCCAGTTTTGGCCGATTTTAGGTGGCCTTAGTGATTTTAAAGGTTGTGAGGCGTTCGTCATTGGTTTGTACCACGGATACGAGAAGCCTTGTGATGTAGACTCCTTTTTCTTTAAATTCATTCAGGAAGCAAATTACCTTCAGACTAATGGATTTGAGTTTGAGGGTAAAGTGTATACCATATATCACTGGACTCATTTTTGATGCACCAGCCCGTGCCTTTGTCACACAAATTAAAGGCCACACGGGTTACTTCGGTTGCGGAAAGTGCAAGGTTGCAGGCACTCGTTACAAGCGAAGAGTATGCTATTTGGAAGACAGTGCCGCTCTTCGTTCGGATGCAGATGTCTTGGACCCTCTTCACAACACTGGTGTTTCCCCGTTGAGAAGACTGTTAGGAGTGGGAAATCATATGGTGTCGAAGTTTCCCTTCGAGTACATGCACCTCGTATGTTTAGGGGTCATGAGGAAAATAATCCACCTAATGTTTAAAGGCAACGTAAATGTACGATTGCCTTCTTTTTTGATTGACAAGTTGTCTGGGGAGTTAATCAGAATTGCTCCTTTTATATCTCGGCGTGACTTTGCAAGGAAACCTCGTTCTCTTAAGGAGGATACGAGATTTAAGGCAACGGAGTTCAGGCAAATATTGCTTTATTCTGGCCCCTTAGTTTTTAAAAACATCCTGAGCCAGCCTGTGTACGACAATTTTTTAGTGCTACATTATTGCTTAAGATCACTTGTTTCGGAAAAGCCTTGTGTGCCAACTAGTTATGTGTCTGAGTTGCTGAAGAATTTTGTACAAAATTTTAGTGTCTTGTATGGGAGAGAGAAAGTCTCATATAATGTGCATGGACTTCTTCACCTAACCAAAGATTATGAGATTCATGGCAGTCTGGACTCATACAGTGCATTCCGTTTTGAAAATAAACTTCAGTCCATCAAGAAAATGCTGAGGAAAGGGGATAGGCCGATCAAACAACTCGTGAAACGACTGGGAGAATGTTCATCAGTGACTTCCCTTAATAATGTAGATGAGAAAACTGTCAATGTCTTGAGTCAACAGAAGTTTCCATTTCATTGTGATTTTTATTTTGATAAATTTAGTGCTGAAGTTGGAATACTAGAGAATAAGCCTCCCAATAATTGTGTTATCCTTAAATCCAGGGAAATCGTGTTTGTGAAAGCAATTGGGTCAAAGGAAGGTTCCTTGTTAGTTATAGGGAATTTATGTTAGGCTGTTACTCCATTTTTTAACGAGCCTGAAACCTCAGTCAATGTCCACGTGTATAGAGCTGGTAACATATCAACTGATTTGCATATATGGCCACTCCATGATGTGCACTTTAAGGCGGTAGCATTACCATTACATGAATCTTCCATTACATGAATGAATATGGTTAGTATAAATTTAGTTCCTTGTTTATTTCTCACACTTATCGCGTTTTGTCACTATTTTGCATGCTTGATTAGGATTATTGTTGAAATTTTACCTTAATGCCTACTTGGGAGTGTGCAGTTTAAACTTTCCCATTGTCTCCTGGATACATGATTGGTGTTTCAATGTTTCAGCTTCATATGAAGAAGCGAATAAAAAACAGAATGTGTATCTGTATTCCTCAAACTTGGAGTCAAGTGAGCATGAGTGTGAGGGAAAAGAAAGGAAGAGGGTGAGTAAACCAACGACGCGGTATAGCCCAGCCACACGTGAATCTAGTGATGATGATGAAAGTGAAGTTGACCCTCTGCCTGTGACATCTAAGCTGGTCCCTGCCCCTAAGAGAGGTTTGTTTTTACTATTGCAGGAACCTAAAATTTATTGAAGTATTGGATTCATTGTAACATAAACCTAATGTAAGCATTTATCATATAGTAAACATTTTTCTTACCTATTATTGTTTTTCCATGAGTTACATTAATGTTTTCTTGCAGAAACTATGAATAATAATTATTTTTGGTCAACTAAGTGGATAAGATTTTTATCTTCATTTGAGTAGGAATAAGTTTCCAATACTTGTTTAGTGATATCATTTCTTTTACTGTGTGTCTATTTACAGTTGAAGCTGAGATACCAATGGTACTTGATACAATTGAAAATTCTAGTGACCATGCTGATACTAGAACCTATTGTGGGAATGGGGATTTGCAATTAAGGGACCTTATTAAGGGTCTCCTTGAAAAGAATTACGAGGCTCTTCAAAGTAAGTAGATCTTATGAATTGTTAGACTTTAACTTTCTGGTATTCTTGGAGTTTTACAATATACATATATGAAGTAGCAGTAAAGGCAGAGTGGTGTTAATGAGCTTCATGTATATGTAAATTACTTATGTACTTGTAGTTGTAATCAATAACTTTGCCGGGGGTAATTTTTATTTGTAATGTAGACTTTAACTTTGGTATTCTTGGAGTTTTACAATATATATTGTTATTGTACTCAATTTTAATTAATTGCCCAGCAATGTAAGGATGCGCCTTCAGTGTGCATTTTAATATGTTACAGCATCTTTTATTATATAAGTGATCGGTATTTAAATCGGTTGAAATCTTTTTTCAGGTAATTATCATGACATAACTTTGAAAATTGTAAGTCTGGAGAAACAGATGGAGTCTCTAGTGAGGGAAAATTCAGCTCTCCAAGGAGAAATAAGAGAAAAGTCTCGAGGAGGAGATAGAAATGTTGCTATTGAAGATGATATTAATATTTTAGGGAGCTTGCCTCTTAATGAAAAAGCAGAATTTGCTGAATTTAATGCACTTATTGGCACAAACAAGGAAGCAGCCAGGTCACTAGTAAGTCATTATCATCCGCCAATTTGTGTCCAAGCAGTTTCTGTACTATTACTTCACGGTGATGATAAATAATATTTTACAATAGCTATACATCCATAGAGATTTAACTTAATTTTATGGTTTAAGAATTAACTTCGCATTCATTTTTCAGAGGAGACTTCTGAAACGGTGCCTGACAAAAGACCTTTCAGAGAGTGTGTACTCCATGCTGAGAAAAATATTATCGGGGTCCCTTGCAGAGCAGATGAATTGGCTTGGACACAATGGCAAAATGCCATTTCGGGAAGGGCTGTGTTTAATCTCAGCTGTGACTGGTAAGAAAAGTATCTTTCATTTGATTCTGAACTTTAATTGGATTAAAGAATGTTCTTCAACATTTCTTATATATATACTATTCACAAACTTATAATGATTTCTCTGTATTTGCAGGTGTATTGCAAGATAGTGCTCAGTTCAAAGACAGGAGTGAAAAGGAGGTTAAAAATGTGATTCAAGCCTATCTCAAGTCGGCAAAAACGAGGAGACTGCAGAGTGAAAAAAGGAAAGCTGTGCGTATGGTGCAAGCACATGCTCTTCCCCAACATTTACCAGCATCTGTAGCATATAATGAGGAACAAAGCATTGTGTTTGAAATTGATGTGTGATTAGCTTTTTAAATCATTTAATTGTGCATTGTGCATTATATTTTAATTATCAAGTGTATGATTTTAGTTTTTTTTTAGTATTTATTAATGCATTAATGTACATTATTGTATGATGATTACTAAAGTATCGTCTGAATACTTTTTTTCATTGTTTTTGTACCTATTCGTTTATTAATTTAAAGTGTATAGTCATTGACAAGGAATATATTAAAATTTTATTCTATTGTGAGTTGTATTTTTCAATTAATTTTAACATTAAGGCATATTTATTAGCATTGTAAATGACCAAAGAATTATATTTTAATAATCCGTTTTCATTTCTGTGGACTTATTTTCCGCCGTCCTAAACCTGTTAAGAAATCCATTGTGTAGCGCTGACATCCATTAGTGCCTTGAGGATTCCTGTTACTCAAGTAGTCTAAGTAAGTATATTCTTTAGGGGTATTTTGTTTACTCGCGGGATGGTCGCAGTTGGTTTGGTTCCCCAGTACAGTTGCACGTAGCGTACGTTTTTTTATAAAAGTTTTAATAAATACTCGAGTTTTCTGCTGTTGCAAAAAATAATGTCAATTCTTTAACAGAAAAATGCGGTGAATTTACGTTTTCGGTTATTTTATTGTAGTTCACTCTTCCGTTATGCGCTTATGTACATGGCTTACATGTACCATGGCTACAACGCATATGGGCAATCGGTCGTAATATCATTGAGATATAATTGCAAATGATTTCTCGTACTGTCGGAACTACATTTTAGGCCAGCTACTACCGTACTTGTCGTATTTATTGCTTGCGTCGTATTTATGGCTTGATACCAGCTAAACGCTGGTATCAAGCCATAAATACGACACATTATTAATAGTATTCCGCCATAGAATAACGATAAAAGCGTTTCATACCATCGGGAAAACCGTTTAAAACCCGAAATAAACGGCTTCCACTCGGCTGAAAACTGTTTAAAAACTGTTGCACACGTTTCAAAACTAGCTAGAACCGGAGAGGAAGCGATACGAAAACGCGTTCTGAACAATCAAAGAAACATTTCAAAGACGTGAAGTTGCCCAATAGTGGCGGACATTTGCACCATTCCAGCATCATTTCAAAACGTGAATGGGTCAGTAGAAAACGTCCACGGAAATCGGGATGAATGCGGAAATGAAACGAATTGTGCTATGTGGGAATTGATTTCATAATAAATTTTTTATTACTAATTAAGTAATATTATTTCGAATACCCTTACCAATAAAATGTCAGAGAAATAGCTTAAAAGCTAATACAGGTAAATTTACCTACGACTTATCCTCGATCCAAGACATGAAAGGAATGAGGATCGTAAGTTTCTTCAAACCTAACCCGTCAGCGCCCACGGGTACCATATGGCATCTCTTTGCGACAAAGAGCTTAAATTGCTTCTAACTATAATGTTTTTCTTAGCTTTCCTTATGATGCGTTTACTTAGTAGGAGGCTTTCTCTCCTTTTTATCAGTGTGCATTGTGTTTCTCACCGTTACCAATCCTTCTATGTGTCGCACAGCAAAAGGCTTCTCCGTAGCACACAAATTATGGTGACTCGATCAAGGTTTGTGTTCTTTATGAGCCATGACTATTTTAGTAAAAATTAGATAACGATTATTTCGTAGAGTTTTAGGTAAAACTTAGTACTTTGCTACGATTAAGCTACTTCTGATGAATTCCCCGCGTCAAAATGCTTTTTTTGCATTACCTACGTACGATAGCGGCTTTAACGTCCAAAGTTTATTAGAAAGTCATTTTCCTCAACTTTGAGAACGAATTACTATTAACATGTCAGAGAAATAGCTTCAAAGCTAATAAAGGTCAATTACGACTTATTATCGATCAAAGACATGAAAAGAATGAGGATGATAAACTTGTTTAAATTTAAGATAGGATAACATTGATTCTAAAATGATAACAAACATTTCAGAAAAAGAAGAAAAATGTAAAGCTCCAAATAAACCATTTAAATGGCTAATAGTCCTAAATGCTCAATAGTCACGGATGCCCAGGTCCCAACATTTCAGTCGCCGTGATATTTTTTGTGAGATAAATAACACTATTAATTTGGTAACCGATATACATTCACTTACCATAGAAAAACATTTTCATGAATATTATAGCTGTAATTTGAATTGAATGAATTTGTGGAAACTTCTCCTAATCATTTATTTCTTTGCCAACTTACATAATAATGATGAGTAACATGCAGGTTTTCCAGTCATGTTGCCTGATATTGTCATAGTGTCGTATTTTACCCTGATTTTCTGGGATTCTTCTATAAACGGTACTTCATTAATATCAGATTTTTAAAAAGGATATTTTTGACCTTGGCACGGTAATTGCTCAACTCTCATGAAAACAATTGACATAATTTCGGCAGGAAGCGATATTCTTCCTTCTGTAACTGCCCTGATCGTCAATGTCAGTTATCGAAACATCATGCTATAGTCTCCGTAGTATAAGAGGAGAGGGTGGGGAATATCTGATTGAGGACCTTCCTATCCGACCGATCCGCCTGGCTAGCAGGACGGGCACAGCCTGACTAGGTCGGTACCTCCCTAGCCTACCTTCTGTTCCCTAACAAGCAACCCCTCGCACTTTTAATCGAAATGTTAAGAGGCCTACATTTATTTTCTGGTTTTTTGGACGACACGAACTAGTTAAAAATATATATTGTGGAAGAATGAGCATAGGCAAACCGATTTCATGACATTACCCTTATATTTTGCACCAAAGTTCTCGCTTTTTGCCTTCCCAGTTAAACCTCTGCCCAATATTTAAAAAAATGGCCTCGGAAACTGCTAATTGTTTCTAGGGAAAGTTGCTTACGTGTCACTACATTTGGTTTGCCCAAAGGCACGCTACGAACCGGATGGTATGTTTCGGTACCATTGCAAAATTCTTCTAACGATCTACGTTAGTCGCTAACTTTGTAATATAAAACATTTATAACGATGATTAGCAAATAGTTAGCTTAACTCTGGCTTATCCTCACGCATATCTTGAAGTCACTCTCATGACATCAGTATTGAATTCGTAGGGCGAGAATTTTAATTTTTGTTAAGGTAGTAAAACATTTGAAAAATATATAACAACCTAATGAATACAATAATATCTTAACTTAAACACTAAGATACGTCCAATATTAGTTATAAAGGAGAACAAATTGCACCTTCAGGGATTGTTTTACCATAGTTCCTCTCCTTTCTCACGAGATCTTTCTTCAGTTACTACATCCGTCTCATCTAGTCTCGTCTCGAACAAAAAAACGAGACAAGACTCGAGAGCATATCATTTTAAATATCTATCACAATTGAATTAATACCACAACGTATCATTTTTAATACTTAGTTTCTTTTAATATCAGTTAAATATCACTAATTCTTTGCACTGCGAGGGATTGTTTTATTCACAATTTTTCACTACTTTCTCATGAGAATTCCGAGAGTTTCACGGTGGTGGTCTTGTCTCACCAAATGGAGGCGTTGGCTAGTCTCGTCTTGAATTTCCATCCTCGATCTCGTCTCAAGTCTCGTCGTGATTTCGAGTGGAGGCTATTGACAAGACGAGAAAGTCTGGCGGATGCACTTTATAGCATGGACGCCATCATATTATGTGCGCTACCTAACTTCATGATTGATTCCGGACAAGATTCCTATTGCTTAATTTATGCCATAAGGTCTCGATTTAAATACTTCAGTGCTTCAAAATCAGTTAGTTATCACGGAATTCTTCAAGCTTCCAGGGATTGATTTACTCATATATATTCACCATTTAATCACGAATCATTCGAGAGTTTATAAGCTGTGTTCTCGTCTCGCCAAATGCAGGTTTCAAAACGGGACGAGAAAGTCTTTTGGCAAAATCATATAGCATGATCGCCATCAAACTCGCTGAGCTACTTGCCTTCATGCCTTCACTTGAAAATTTAAATCTCCTATCACAGTCATACTTCGCGTTTAAAAGTGTACATACCTTTTTATCATTGTACAAATTTTTTAAAATAGTTTATTGGACAGCAACTCAGTAAAACAGTCATACAGAATGTAAAATGAAAACGGAATATATCGCTCAACAAGAAAAATTATGCAATTTCTTGACACGCTCATGGCTAAGAGAAGATTAACATCAAGATCAGGGAGAACGTCAGTATAGATTAATTACTGCTCATTGTATCAAAAAGATATATCAAACACACTGACAGCATAAAATTGTAACGCACATGGGGCGCTTTTTTGGATGAACAACAATGGTGAGAAAGCTCACGGACTGGATACCGTTGCTAGGGAAGCTTAAGCATATGACTTTATCTTTCCTGCGAAACAAGAAAACGTGCATTTTGATATTCTGAAGAGATATAAGAGGAAACTTAAATAAATAAATGTGGGAGCACTTAATTGTGAGTACAAAAACGTACCTTAAGATCCTTAACAGGTTTAAGTATAAAATATTTGACTATATGATAATATTAGATAGTCAATTCGTCAAATATAGTAATCTAAAATCGGATTATTTCTGTGGCCATGACTTATGTAAAAAAACGAAGGTACTCCCATGTCAATACCTCCAATACATCCTCTG
Organism: Pyrrhosoma nymphula; assembly: GCA_963573305.1. Lineage (NCBI taxonomy): Eukaryota > Metazoa > Arthropoda > Insecta > Odonata > Coenagrionidae > Pyrrhosoma > Pyrrhosoma nymphula. The sequence continues at coordinate 73,977,475 of OY754332.1, read as the reverse complement.
ACCGGCTTCTTACGCAATAACGGGTGCCTAGTAAAGGGAATGCGCGGTATAACTTCATATTCGATTTGGTCTCCACATAGATATGAGTTGGCGTGGAATCCCATTGTGAAACAATATGCGCACTAGTAAAAGAAACATATGTATAATTCACGAATTTATCTATTTCAACCCAAGGAGAAGATGACTAACAGCGCGGCAGTCGACTTAATCATCTCTCTTGTGTTACAGGTTGTCATTCTAGGAGGGCTGACTGCAATGAAGAACCTTATTACACAGGAAGACTATCAACATCTTACTTCTACCCAATCCCACCTCTTCTGAACCTGAGTCCTTGCCTCCCCCCTCGTACCGTCCCATCCTAATCACGTCCCCCGACTCTCCTCCTCTAATGGACTCCCCCTCTGCCCCAATACCCGTCTCTCCCCCTCCCTCCACCCCACCGCAAGAGGAGCATATAATTTTTACAAAAGGCGATGGATGACCTGGAATTTTCCAGTACAACATCTACTTCTTCACCCAAAAGTAAGAATGTCTACTCCATGAATCAGTTATCACTGTCCATCAATTTTTGACACAATTTCATCTGGTGAATAGTTATGTACCAGTTATTAGTTACCTCTATTTTTAAGAAGTCATTACTTGTGTGCTACTATGTACATTTATATGCAACTATCTTCCAAAGATAAATAACCACATTTAATGCTGCATGATCCATCAGATAGAGTACTTTTGAGGACTCGTTAGAATAGACATGTCTTCTTCTAGAAAAAGCTCAAATTATTATTATTACATAATTTGATGTTTAATTTTCAATTAAGGCCGAATATATTTGGATTTTTGAACACATAAAATCTTAGGAAGTGGTTTACTTGATTTGAGCCGCATCTACACCAAATTAAAACTTGAATTTTTGAATGGATTCATTTCCTTATTATAAGAATTGCCCTTAGTTCAGTTCTTTAACCTCATAAAAATACCAGTAAACGTCATATATTGTGTTTGTGAAGCTATTGTTAATGGTCTTTTGTATTTTATTCCTTAAAATTAATGATGTTGCGTTCTCTTTTTTCTATTAGGTTGAGGACCGGTTAGGAGTACCGTAAGATACAGCTTGAGAATGACATCTTTTTGAAAATTGGATTTATGGATAACAATACAAAGGGAAATGCCATTTCCATTCCATAGAGATATTCACTTTGACCACTGTTCAACGTTTTCCAAAAAGGACCCTACTTACTTTGATGGCAATCTATGGGAGACAAAATCTTCGATGTAATTTAGTGAACTGATAAGGAATGTAGGTAAATATTTATACTGAGGACATATGTGAAACTGCATCACAAAATTTATTGTTGTTCTTTAAATACTGTAAAAAATGGCATAAGTTTGTCCTTTGTAAATATGTATATATTTTAACCTGTGAACAAAAAGTGTTTGATAAATGTTTGGTTGCAGAGTTTAATGTCAAAATAACACCAAATAAAATATTAAACATGCATACACATTTTTTATTTAATATGAGTAAAGTTTAAGAGATCTCAAATACCCTTAAATTATTATGTAAACTAGTTTTAATTATGAAACATTGCAAACATGACCAAATGATCAGTTTCGCAATTACATGTTTTGGTGCAAAGATATAAACTCGAGAGTGATGGATTTTAAAGTCACCTTTGCTACAGACTATAGAAAAGAAACAATAACATCTCATTCTTGATATTTCAAAGAAATCAGAGTTGCGAGATGACTTTTGGTGTAACTGGCTTACAAACCTTGCTGGCTAGAGTGAGATCCAACTTTGAATATGAGACAATTGATTTAATATTCATGATGAATATACTACTTTGGTGTCAAGTCCCAAGAATTATAAGCCTAGTGCCGCTAAATGGAGCCTGAAGCTCCACTGCAAGTAAAAAAAGAATATTGAAATTCCTTCCCTATGCAGCTAAGCGTTCGTTACATTTATTTTCATTATGGGACTCATTCAGTGATTCAACCCCAAGGTTGGTTTGGGTAGTCGAGGGTAAAGGTCACCCCTGCTAAGCCAAATGCGTGTGAATTCCACACATTCAAGGTAGGGGAGCCAGTTTCTTTCCCTGGGCCACCTATCACTCCGAGGATTTTTTTCGTTTGGGGGCGTCCAAAGGCTTCATCCGGATTTGAACCGGAACTCTTCGATCAGTAGCCAAGCACTGAGCTCCCATTACTGAGTGAGAAGCTAAGCGTCCGTTACATTTATTTTTATTAGGGGAGATGGACTCGGTAGCAATGTCCTTAAAAAGGAAACCATAATTCAATTAACTGCCTCCCGAATAACCGAGTCTCTGGTTAGTACTTATCCCATTTACCCTTAATACACCCAGCATCTCCTTTTTTTAAATGTCTTAAATTGCCCTTAATTTTTTATATCACTTCTAAAACTACCTACTTCTTACTTTAAGCTTTTCGTTCTTCTCAATATACGTCGTCCATCTAGACAATTAATCATTACCTTCATGTACTACCTATAAAATCTTTAAATATAGGATTCATACACCTTATGTCATTGTGTTTTTCTTGCGTTTAATGTGTCATTAACTCATCATTAACCCTTCGGAACGGGCGCCCTGTGATGTCCCCATACTATTTACATTTCCTACTACTACTCGTACAGCAAGAACACCTTTAGAAGCATGGGAGAATTCGTTTGATCCTGTCACGCTCGATTTGATCGTGAAATAAGCAAATCAGTACACTGAACTCAAACAGTGCGCAAGATATAAGCGACAATGGGTTGCCCGTTTTACTGATGTAACTGAAATCAAGGCTCCAATTGTTCTGCTGTATTTGGCTTGACGACTCCCGGCTCACCGTCTCAACACCCTAGATTTATGGGACAACGAAGGCCACGGTGCTGAGACTTTTGGTTTGGTGATGAGCACAAAGCAGTTCCACTCTCTGATAAGATGTTAACGCTTCGACAACAGAACTACAAATTCCTTTGCACTTCAAGAATCTATCATACAGTGTAGTAAAATCGAACATTTTTGGTTTTAACCAAAAAACTACTTTCATTGCCAACAAACCCGCACTAGCTACAGCCTAACAACATAAAATAGTAAATTAATGATTCACAGAGTTTCGTGCCACTGGTTGACAAATTTAAGTCTGAACGTATTCCTTGACGAATTATTTCGTGAATTAACTACTTTAAAAAATTGACATTAATATTTAACATTACCTTAACCTTTAACATAATTGAAAAAAGGAAATATAGTTAATTTTGAAACATCCTTCATTTAAATATTTATTTTATAGGTTAAATATTTCATAAATCAATGATTTCTTGCTTCTTATGTATGTTTTTCAACAAGAATTTTCGAATTTTGAACACAATTTCTTTTACAATTAAATGCTTAAATTAAATAACATTGATTATTTAGCAGGAATTAATCGCAAATTACAGAGTGACTAAGAATGCATTCTGGACGCAAACAGAAGGGAGTTTTAAAGGTACCGAGCGCTTTACGGAACTATTGGCAATGACCTGTTCTCAAACAGCAACCGTAAGGTATAATTGATTTCATATTAAATTGTTTACTATATGAAATAATATCTAATCGATTATCCTTACTATTAAAATTACCTTCCCATCCAACCGATCCGCCTGGCTAGCAGCACGGATACAGCCTGACTAGGACGGAACCTCCCCAGCCTACCTTCTATTCCCTAACAAGCAACCAATCGCTCTTTTCATCGAAGGGAGAAGTGGCGTACATTTATTTTCTGGTTCTCCGGACGAGAAGACAGTATGGTGCACAAAGAGGCACCACACGAGGGAGAAAAAAGGACGGAATGAGCCCCCTAAAATAAGCGCCTCAATTGTCTGTTACGGAGATTCCGTTTCACCAGAAGAATAACTGCCATGTATTACTCACGGATCAAACAAATGCTCAATTCTAAGAAAACATATGCTCCTAGATTCATTTTTAATTTCTGTATTAAACATAGTAATTACAAGTGTGAAGGTGAATATAGTAAATGCAACATTAACTGACGGCTTTTACCATCAGAGCTGTAGCCCTTTGTGTCCAGGCAGCTCCCTTCCCACACAAAGTTAGAAGATTCAATAAATCACCAAATTCCAGGAAGAATGGAACCACATAAAATAGTAAATTAATGATTCACGGAGTTTCGTGCCACTGGTTGACAAATTTAAGTCTGAACATATTCCTTGACGAATGATTTCGTGAATTAACTACTTTAAAAAATTCACATTTATATTTAACATTATCTTAACCTTTTACATAATTGAAAAAAGGAAATACAGTAAATTTTGAAAAATCCTTCATTTAAATATTTATTTTCTAGGTTAAATATTTCATAAATCAATGATTTATTGCTTCCGAGGTGTGTTTTTCAAAACCAATTTTCGAATTTTGAACACAATTTTGTTTTACAATAAAATGTTAAAATGAAGGAATATTGATTATTTAGCAGGAGTTTATGGCAAATTACAGAATGACTAAGAATGTATTCTGGACACAAACAGAAGGGAGTTTTAAAGGTACCGAGCGCTTTACGGAACTGTTGGCAATGACCTGATCTCAAACGGCAACCGTAAGGTCTATTTGATTTTAAAATAAATTGTTTACTATATGAAGTAATATTTAATCGAATATCCTTACTATTAAAATGTCAGAGAAATAGCTTCAAAGCTAATAAAGATCAATTTATTTACGACTTATCATAGATCAAAGGCAAGAAAAGAACGTGGATCATAAGCTATTTAAATTTAAGATAGCAAGAAATTGATTATAAAATCAAAACAAACATTTCAGGAAAGAAGTAAAATCTATAGCTCAAAAATAAGCGAATTTAATGGCTATTAATCCCACATGCTCAATGGAGTCATGGATGTCCAGTTCCCAACAATTCAGTCGTCGTGATGTATTTTTGTGAGATAAATTACACGATTATTATATTAGCCGATAATCATACACCTACCAGAGAAAACAATTTTGATTAATAATTAAGATGCAGTTTGAAAAGATTGAATATGTGGAAATTCCTAGTAGTAGTAGTGTTTAGATTGGGGTGCGTCGACGGCTGAGGTCATTTTTAACCACTGAAAACTATTTCATGCTGATAATTTGATAATATAAAAAGAGATATATACAAAGCTAAATATCACATAGGTAAAATAACTTTATACTTTATTGTAAAATCCATAATTGTTTAAAAACGATAAAACCTTGGTTATGTTATATGGGTTATCTCCTAGGACTTGTCCTATTCTTCCCCGGATGTTAGCCGCTGCCGCGCCACCCGATACACATCACACTCCGTCAGGAGATGCCGCACTGTTAATAGAGTCGCATTCGCCACATCGTGGCGGAATTTTCTCTTCAGTTAAAAGATAAGAGTGGGTCAGGGCACAATGCCCTATTCTCAACCGAGTAATGGCGACCTCCTCCCTGCGATTTCTCCCGACGGAAGTGGGCCACGCTGATAATTCGGATTTTATTCCGCGGAGCTTATTGCTATGTTGGTCAGTCCATAGCTCCTTCCATTTTTCCATGGCCACGCGCCGGAGGTCGTTCTTAAGATCAACTACGAGTACCAGCGATGTTGTCAGGTCTGGGGCGCTTATTGCTTCTTTAGAACCCGCGTCGGCCTTTTCATTGCCGGCAATTCCCATGTGCCCTGGAATCCACAAGAAGGATATTTTCACTCCCTCCCTATTGAGGGATAATATTTAAGAGTGGATGTCTTGTACAACTGGGTTAAATGGTGAAAACCCGGAGATTGACTGCAATGCACTCGCAGAATCTGAACAGATTAAGAACGAGGTATTGCTGCACTTGATATTGGCCAGGGCCAATTGAATGGCAACCAATTCTGCCGTGAAAACTGAACACATCGGATTGAGCCTTGCATTGATGATTCCGTGGCACGTAGACACCACTGCACATCCACAAGATGTTTCAGAATTTGAACCATCCGTAAAGATGGTGATGAACTCGTGGTGATAACTGAGAATTTCTTTATATAGCTGCTGGTACTCCGTAGATGTGGTGCAGGATTTTGGGCATCGAAGTAGCCGCAAAATAACATTTGGCCGTGGGATCGACCACGGCGGTTCTCTCATGTACCCGGTCGGGTACACGTCTGGTAGGTTAAAACTGCGCTCTTCAAAGAAGTTTTTAAAACGTAAACTTCGAGGCTTCGTTGCTCTTATCCTCCTATTAAAAACGTTTAAAAACCGTGTGTTAAAAATAATATTATAGCACGGGTGATTCTTTGCTGATAAAATCTTGGCAACATAGTTGCATGTAAACATATACGAGTAGCGAGCGACGGCTCCCCCGCTTCCGCATAAATACTCAGGACTGGTGAAGTCCTGAAGGCGCCAGTGGCTAACCGTAGTCCGGTATTGTGCACGGCAGACAATGGTTTTATATACGAGTCACGTGCAGAAGAATACGCTACGCATCCATAGTCCAACCGAGAGCGCACTAAAGTTCGGTATAATAAAAGCATTGTAGTGCGATCCGCACCACATGTCGAATGCGTTTAAAACCGTAATATGTTTAAAACCTTCACCCATCTGTCTTTTAAAAGTTTAAAATGTTCACGCCAGGTCAAACGCTGGTCAATAGTCACCCCGAGGAATCGGATAGATTCTACATAGGGAAGTTCCCGATGGCCGAGATACAGGGCCGGTGGAGCGTGTAATCCCCTTATCCAGTGAAAATGGACACACTTCGTTTTCTCCACGGAGAAACGAAACCCATTTTTCTGAGACCAGTCGGACAGCTTGTTCAATGTTAATCGGATAAGTCTGGAGGCACTAGTAATTTTTGACGATCGGCAGAAAATAGCCAGGTCGTCAACGAACAGGGAAGCCATAACGTGAGAACGGATACCTTCTGCGACATCATTAATTGCAATAGCGAATAGCGTCACACTTAAAACGGAGCCCTGAGGTACTCCATTCTCTTGTGGATAAAATCTAGAAAGACATTTTCCTACTTTAACTTTAAAAACACGCCCGCATAAAAAATTCTTAATAAAAATGGGTAGGTTTCCCCTAAATCCCCAATTGTGCAATGTCTTTAAAATTTTGTAACGCCAAACACGGTCGTACGCTTTCTCTAAATCGAAAAAAAAACACCGATCACGTGCTGGCGTAAAAGGAAGGCTTCCTGTATGAAATTGTCAGTTCGGACAAGGTGGTCAAGGGTTGACCTACCTTTGCGAAAACCACATTGAATATCTGAGAGAAGGTTCCGTCGCTCCAACCACCAGACGAGTCGGCGGTTTACCATTCTTTCCATTACCTTACAGACGCAGCTGGTAGGTGAGATGGGCCTGTAATTATTCGGGTCTGATCTATCATTTCCCTGCTTAGGGATGGGCACCACAGCGGATACGCGCCAGGTTTCCGGAAAGCTCCCCTCAGACCAGATTTTGTTAAAAGCTCGCAGAATTTCCGGCAGGGCAGCCTTTGGAAGATTCCGAAGAAAGGCATTGTGAACTTGGTCCACCCCTGGCGCGCTGTCACGGGAATCTACGATGATGGTTGTCAATTCCCACATTAAGAATGGTTCGTTGTATGCAGCATTAGGGCCTATGGTTTTAAAATGAAGCGGCACTGACTCGACTTTTTCTTTCATACTCACAAATGCTGCGTCGAAGTTGGAGTTGCTGCTGGTCTTGGCGAATGACTGCCCAAAAACTTCACACATGTCAAAGGGGGAAGTAACCACCCGTTCGCCGAATGTTAAGCAGGATGCAGTGAGTATTTCATTAGAACCCGAAATGCTTTTAACCATTCTCCAAACGTCTGATGTAGGAGTTCTGTTGTTTATTGTGGAGAAATACTCTACCCAGGAAGCCTTCTTTGCCTCCTTGACCACTTTCCGGGCATTAGCTCGTAAGCGTCGAAAGGAGGCAAGGTTTGTCGCAGTAGGAAACTTATTAAAAATACGCAAGGCTCTTTTCCGCGCTGTAATGGCGTTTGCACATTCTTCGTTCCACCAGGGAACGGCTGGCCTACGAATGTAGCTCTTAGTTCGAGGTACAGCGGATTCTGCAGATTCAATGATTCTCGCTGTAAGCTTTCGACATTCTTCGCCCCGTCTTCATTTTCACTAAAAATAAAATTAAATTTCTCCTGAAAAAGTGGCCAATTGGCTTTCCGAATCAGCCAATTGGCAGGACGATTAAAATTCTCTCTCAAAACCCGTCCCCAGTTTATAAAAATTGGGAAGCGGTCGCTCCCGCATAAGTCATTATGTACGGATAGACTTAATTTTGTCATAAGACTGCACGTGGACATGCACAGATCAATGATGGAGTAATCCCCATTAAAACTATTAAAACGGGTTTTTCCCCGTTGTTAAATAAAAATAGGTTAAAATCATCGATGAATTTAGCTAAAATTCGGCCTCCTAAGTTGCACTGAGCTCTTGTGCTTCCCCATAGGGAATTATGGGCATTAAAATCATCCGTTAAAATAAAGGGCCGGGGTAGTTGACCGACAAGCGCTTCTAGGTTAAAAGCGGTAACTGGTGCACCCTCCCCGCACGGGGGGAAGGGGGCGATCCCTTCCTATGGGGAGTAGCGCCCCCACGGACCCGAGCCCACCGAGGAGACAACCTCGTTAAAAAAAACCCATAGTGCGTTGAGGCAGTGTCCGGACAGTAAGTGTCTACTGTACTGAGTATAGCCATGACATCTGGCCTAAGGACTCACCCGCGTGTTCGCCGTGCGTGGAGACCCGTAAGGTGGGGCAAGATGATCCTGGTGGTTGAGCTTCCCGGTCTGGATGGGGGTTGGATCCTATGAAAGTCGAGTTGCAATACACCACTTTGGCCTCGGACTCAACTGAAACGGGAGGTCAGAGAGTAGCCGCCTCTGATCAATCGGCTAGCTAGTTCGAATTGACGTTCAGCAGGCAAGTGCAGGCGGCATGGGGGTCTTGCAGATGGGCGTCGAAGGTGCGTGGGTTTGGAGTACCCGCGTTATCAGAGACCAACCCGGAAGCAGACAACCATACGAGAAGCGCTATATCCCTCGGGTAGCCCTGGCGACCACACCGGTTGGCGGTGTGGCGTCCCAAATGTGCGGCTCCGTGGCGGGTGGGGAGCCCGGGGGACGAAGTTTCAAAGCGAATGGGTGAAGAAAACCTTCCTCCAACGAAAAGACCTCGCCCGGACACGGGTGGGGGAGACTGTGCTTTTTGCGCATGTAAGCGCTATTTATCAATGAAGTGCACAAGAGAGGGTGAGTCTTTTAAGAAAGTCTCACCTTTTCTTATACACAGAGCCTTGACAGCTTATGTAGCGAGTGAATTGAGGTCAGTGAAGAAAATCCGTGAGGGCACTCTTCTTATAGAGACCGCAAATGAGAAGCAAAGCGAAAGTGTTGGGAATGGTTCAGTTGCACACGATGCCCGTTCAAGTGAGCTTACACAAAACCCTAAATACGTGTAAGGGAATAATATCCCATTATGGTTTCTTATATGTAGATGTCGAAGAGATAAGGCAGGAGATGGCTTCTCAAGGGGTTACCTTCTGTCGCAGACTCACAACAAAAAAGAATGGAGAAACAATCAACACCACTTCTGTAGTGCTAACTTTCAACTTAGATAAGCTGCCTGAAAAAATAAATGTTGGTTTTGAGAAAGTTGCAGTAAGACCATATATTCCAAGTCCTATGCGGTGCTTTCAGTGCCAAAGATTCGGGCACATGGCCACAAGATGCGAAGGTAAGGCTACCTGCCCTCGCTGTGGAAAAGATATGCATGAAGGAGAATGTTCATCAGCTCCCTTTTGTATCAGTTGCGAGGGTCCTCACCCGGTCTACTCTCGCGACTGCCCAAAGGTTCAAGAGGAAAGAAAGATTATGGAAATCAAGACCATAGAGGAGATATCCTACTTTGAGGCCCGCTAAAAATACAAGACCCTTGCTCTACCAAGCTTCAGCCGTTCGTTTGCCTCGGTGGTCTCCAAGCCAACGACAACCGTCAGTACACAAACTGAACCCACTGAAATAACAGTAATGGAAAATGTTGAAACCGGAAAAGAATTGAGTAAAGAAAACGCAGCAGCTAAAGCCGATGCAAAACCTGCTGTCCCGAAGAATGCGAACCATAAAATGGGAAATGGCGGTTCGCCAAAGAAATTTTGTATTCAGAGGCGTGAAAAAACGCCCTCACCAAATCAATCTCGGGAGAACTCACTCTCCCGTGCAGAATCTATGGAGGAGGACTTCAGTCCAACTGAGGAAGAAGTTCTCCAGGTTCACAGTAAAAATAAGCCAAAAGCGAAAATCAAAAGATAGTATAGCATTGTAGCTAATTTTTGATCCTATTACTTTGATTTTATTTTATTTATTTTTCTTAGTTTCAATGGCCTTATTTTTGCAATGGAATTGCAATGGCTTTTACTCCCACTTAGAGGAGGTGAAACTCTTGGTCAATAATTTAAACCCTGATTGCCTGTTTTTACAAGAGACCCATTTTAAAGCTTGCGACAAAGTGAAGTTAAGAGGTTATAAATTAGAAAGGAAAGACGATCTTGGCGGTGACAGAGCTCGAGGAGGGGTTGCTGTGTTCGTCCGAGAGGCCCTTTACACCTCTCGGGTGGACCTGCAGACACCGTTTCAAGCCGCAGCAGTCACCATCGCTACTCCGGAAGTCATTACATTCTGTAATTTGTATCTCCCTGAGTGGCTGCCAGTAAATCAAGAAAACCTAGAAAATCTAGTCAACCAGCTTTCTAAGCCTTTCGTCTTATTGGGAGACTTTAACGCACACAGCACCCTATGGGGACATAGTATGCGTGATTTTAATGGCCGAGGGCGTCTTTTAGAAAGGTTTTTTAACGATTTTAATTTGATCTTATTAAACGATCAGGAAAAAACCCATTTTAAAGTTTTTAAGGGAGCATATTCCTCTATAGATTTATGGATTAGCACTGAGTCCATAGCTCCTCTCTTCGCAATGTCGGTCATTGATGATCTCTGCGGCAGCGATCATTTTCCCCTATTAATTAGTAAAACGGGGAATGCGTGTGTTTTTAATGCCCCTAAAACATGGCTTCTAAAGAAAGCCAACTGATTTGATTTTAAACGTAAGGTACATTTCCAATTTTCTGACAGTAAGTCAGCGCGGAGCAATGTAGAGGGCCTTACGAAAGCTATCTTTGAAGCCGCCGAAGGTAGCGTACCGTCAACCTCCGGCACCCCGCGCCGCCCTCCAGTTCCATGGTGGAACGAGGAATGCGCCGATGTTATCCGCAAGCGTAAAAGAGCGCTACGTATTTTTAACAAGTTCCCTACCTCTACTAACCTTGCAGCTTTTAGATGACTGCGAGCTAAGTCCCGGCAGGTCGTTAGAGAAGCAAAGAAGAGATCTTGGACGAAGTACGTTTCTAGTATAAACCATCGAACGGCTTCTACACAGGTCTGGAATAAAATAAAATCCGTAATGGGCAAACGCAATATCTCTCCGGTCTCAGGGCTAAAATTGAATGGATCCATTCTCTCATCCCCCATCGATATTGCAGAAGCCTTCGGCAAACACTATGCCGCTATTAGCGCCAGTGACAGGTACCATCCATCATTTAAAAGCCTTAGAGATCCAGAGCAGAAAGAAGGCGTCTTAATTTCTGTGACAGTAAGATCACCGACTCTTACAATAACCCCTTCACAATGTGGGAGTTGAAATCAGCCATAGAAAGCGCTAGACACCTCACCTGGGATTGACTTAATAAATAACTCTTTCTTGCGAAATCTCCCTCACTCTTCGTTGCCAGAACTACTTGCCACACTCAACCTAGTGTGGTCGGAGCAGGTATTTCCGGAGAGCTGGCGAGAATCCATTATCGTTCCGATCCCCAAGCAGGGAAAGGACAAATCTCTCCCTTCTAACTATCGCCCAATATCCTTAATGAGTTGTTTATGCAAACTGATGGAAAGATTGGTAAACAAACGGCTAGTGTGGTGCCTTGAAAGCCGCAAACTCCTATCGAATATCCAGTGTGGCTTTCGACGTGGCAGGTCTACTGTTGACCACCTGGTGGGAATCGAGGCCTTCGTTCAGGAGGCATTTCTCCTTAGACAGCACGTAATCGCGGTTTTTTTCGACATTGAAAAAGCATACGACACAACGTGGAGACATGTAATCTTACAGTCATTACACGACTGGGGTTTTAAGGAAAATCTACCCATATTCGTGTGTAACTTTTTAAATAGGCGTTCCTTCAGAGTCCGAATAGGAAATACCGTCTCCCAACCATACGTACTGGAGAACGGAGTTCCTCAAGGTGCGGTCCTTAGCGTTACACTTTTTGCTATCGCAATCAACAGCATTGCAAAATGCGTTCAATCGCCCGTAACGGCGTCAATCTTCGTCGACGACCTGGCGATTTTTTGCAGGTCATCGAAATTGTCAACGGCTGAGAGACAGGTCCAAATGACCCTAAACCGCCTACAAGACTGGTCCCTTGCAAATGGTCTCCGTTTTTCTGAAGAAAAAACGAAATGCCTGCACTTCCACAGGGTGAGGGGAATCTTTCCTAGTCCAACCTTAAGGCTTGGAGACAAGGTCTTATCGTTTGTGGAATCCCATCGTTTCCTCGGCCTTTATTTAGATAAGAAACTTAACTGGCGAGATCACATTCAACACACTAAGAACGCATGCCAAAAGATTTTAAACATTTTAAAATTTTTAAGCCATTCGACATGGGGCGCAGACCGCTCCATGACGCTTTTATTATACCGGTCGCTGGCGAGGTCAAAACTGGACTACGGGTCCGTGGTATACTCTGCTGGAAGAGAATCTTATTTGAAACCCTTGAATACCGTGCACAACACCGGACTCCGACTATCCATTGGTGCCTTTCGGACATCACCCGTTCCGAGTATCTACTCAGACTCGGGGGAGCTACCTTTGGCCTCGCGAAGAAAAATTTTAATGAGTAACTATGTAGCAAAGATTCTATCGATGAAAACGCACCCCTGCTTTGATATAGTTTTTAAACCTCGGTTCATAAATATTTTTAATCGAAGGAAACGGGCCACACGTCCACTTGGAATACGTTTTAGAGATTTTATTGAAGAAGTGGGCATGTCACTGCCCACAGTGCGTCAGGTTAAATACTGTAACCAACCACCCTGGCTAATGGCCCTGCCTAACGTAAACCTCTCTTTACAAAAATACTGCAAACAATTGACGACCCCTATTGAATACAGGCAGATGTTCAAGGAACTTCTAGAAGCTCATCCCAACTTCATACCTATTTACACTGATGGGTCCAAGTCAGATCTCGCGTTTGGGGCTGCAGTGGCATCCGTACATCACGGCGTCCTTAAGACGAGGATATGTCCACTCTATAGTGTATTTAACGCAGAACTGTTCGCCATAAAAATGGCTTTATGTAATATTAAGGGCAGTCAAGGATCTTTCTTAATATTTTCGGATTCCTTAAGCTGTTTGAAAGCCATATCAAACATGTACTCAGACCATCCTATTATTCAGGAAATACATTTTGCCCACTCATCCCTTACTCAAAAAGGAATCCAAATCCTTTTTCTTTGGATTCCTGGTCACGTCGGTATTTCAGGTAACGAAAAAGCAGATAGAGCGGCAAAAGAGGCGTTGGAAAACCCGGAACCCGTCTTGGAATTGGTTTTATCGGAAGATGTCAAGTTCATGCTTCGACGGATCGCCACTAAGCAGTGGAATGAAACTTGGGAGTAGTATGGAGGGAAACAAGCTGCGTACGATAAAACCTGATACTCTGGCATGGCCTTCTTCAGTCCGAGGTAATCGGAGAGAAGAAGTTATTATTGCCCGTTTGCGGATAGGCCACTGCGCCTTGACCCATTCTTTCCTACTCACGGAAAATAAGATACCCCCCCCCCCCCACTGTGATACATGCGATAAGCCTCAGACAGTGAAACACATCATGGCGGAGTGTGTTAATTACCAAGATGCTCGCAATCTTTTCGGCCTAAGGGGAAATGTTAAATACGATCTGGGTGATAAAGCTGACCGACTTAATCAGATAATCGGGTTTTTAAAAGATATAAATATCTTCCAATCAGTTTAATAATTTTTACTTTTATATTACATATATATATATATATATACGAGTTCGTGGAAAATCACACACGTGATAATTTAAATAACCTTTGCCACAGGTGGGGCGGAATTAAATATTATATATATATATATATATATATTAAATTTTTTAAAAAATACTTATTTCTATTTTAGTGTTTATCTCTTTTGTTAAAACTATTTCAATTGCAACAAAGAGCCTAGAGCCGCCCAAAGCAGTGACAACATTTATAAATTGGACGTGGTGCAAAATGACCTCTGCCGTCGGCGCACCCACAACCCTAAATACTACTACTACTGGTGCACCCTCCGGCAGATAAACGTTGAAGAGCGTCACCACCTCTGGGGCGTGCACGGTCACTTCTACCGCTTGAAAGGGTGTGGTCAACTGCACTCGGGAGGTGTATCGGGCCTCCCGAACGGCAATTGCCACTCCACCTTGGGCACGCTGGCCACTGGTGTCGTCAAGTCGGAAAACATTAAAACCTTTTTTAAATCCTTTGTCCTTAGCATTAAAATGTGTCTCCTGCCAATACAAGCAGGACAGGTTAAAATTATGCGTTAAAATATCCAGCTCCTCATGTCGATAAAAGCCGTTACAGTTCCACTGTAAAATTAACGCCATAAAAAATTAATTTAAATTGAATAAGTAATAAAAAACAGCAGTGTATCCGTACTTGGGGGATCAACGCCGTATACGGTGACGATTTTTCTTCCCTTTTGTTCGAGCCCGGAGGATTTCCGTCTCGGAGAGACATTCATCCTCCTCCATGGACTCCGGTTGACCCAGTTTGGGTAATCCGGAGGGACCCGGGGATGGCGTTTTTGCACGCCTGGGCGGCACGACCCCGGCGTTTTTGAGCGGGTTCTTTTTGGGAGAAATTGAACCTTGCATATTTCTCTGATCTGCCGGTTTGGAGCCATTACCCGGCTTGGCCAACTTTTGAGCTTGGGTATCATGATTTCCGGTCTCTTCTTTCTCCGTCTGGATGGCAATACTGAATTTTTTCTTACTGCAGTTACAGTCGACGCAAACGATCGGGATAAAGTTGGGGCAACGAGTTCGCGGTACTTTTTGCGTGCTTCTAAGTATGATATCCGCTCTCGGGTTTTAATTTCCATTACCTGGCGCTCTTCTTTCATTTTTGGGCAATCGCGAGAGTAGACCGCGTGGGTACCCTCGCAATTGACACAGTGTAAACCGCTGCTGCAATCTGCATTCTCGTGCTTGTCCAGGCCGCAGCGCGGGCAGGTGGCCTTGCCCTCACATCGGGTAGCGATGTGGCCAAAATGTTGGCACTGGAAGCAGCGCATGGGAGCCGGTATGTATGGTCGCACTGGCACTGATTCGTAGCCGACGAACACCTTATCGTGGAGTTTATCGATAGCTAAAGTTAGGACTACGGACGTGGTGTTTTTTATTTCTCCATTGCGCTTGGTGGTAAGCCTACGAACATCAACCACCCCCTGAGAGGCCATCTCACTCTTGATTTCGTCGACTTCCACATAAAGAAGGTGAAAATGGCTGATAATTCCCCGACTAGTGTTCAAGGTGCGGTGCACCTCCACCGAGACCGGGATATCATGAAGCCTTTCCATGAGCAGTATCTTCTTGGTCTGCTATTCATTGGCCGTTTCAATGAGAAGTGTGCCATCCCGCAATTTTCTTGCACTCTTCAGATCTCCAGATACTGAAGCCGACAAAATTCTGCGAATGAGAAAGGGAGACACCTTTTTAAGGGTCTCACCTTCCTTTTGACACATCAATACCAAAAATCGTGTGCACACGTTACACCTATCTCCCCCGCCCATATCCGGACGGGATCTTTTTAATGGAGGGGGATTGTTATTTTCCATTAAAGAACGGGATTTCGTCCCCTGGGCTCCCCACCCACCACGGAGCCACACATTTGGGACACCACGCCGCGAGCCGGTGTGGTCGCCAGGGTTACCCAGGGGATATAGCACTATCGTGTAGGCGGTCTGCTTCGGGTTAGGCTTCCAGCGCATGGGCCCTCCAAACCCATACACCTTTGGCCGACCTACACAGACCCCATCACTCCAGCACTCGCCAACGAAACGTGTCGATAAGCCGATTGATCAAGACTAGCTAGATCATGAGGGCCCGTTTACAGAGAATCCAGGGCCAAAGTGGGGTATTGAACCCCGACCCATACCGGGCAGCCGACACCCGGCTGGGTGCCGGAGAACTCAACCACCAAGATCCCCTTCCCCCCCTTACGGGTCTCTGCACATGGCCAACATGCGGGTGGATCGCAGGCCAGCTGGTAATGCCGCACACAAACAGTAGACCGACGAGACTGTTTGGACTCATCCCTGTGCTTCCTGGGGGTTTGTTTTCGGGGTTTCCTTCCCCGCCCTTTAAGTCGCCTCTTACGACAAGCAGGGATACTGCGGGAGAATTCTCCATCCCCCTACCCGCAGGGGTGGTGGAAATTTCTCCTTATCATTTTTTTTCTTTTCACATTTACTTAATAATGAAGAATGACATGCAGATTTTCATAGTCATGTTGCCTGATATTGTCATATCATGTAATATTTTCACTCTGATTTTCTGGGATTCGTCTATCAACGGGACTTCATTAATTACAGATTTTTTTAAAGGATCCTTATTACCTTGGCATGACAAGTGCTCAAATCTCATAAAAATAATTGAAAAAATTTCGGCAGGAAGCGATATTCTTCCTTCTTTAATTGCCCTAGTCGTCATTGTCAGGTATTGAAAAATCATATTGGAGTCTCCATGGTATAAGAGTATAGGGGTGGGGAATATCTGAATGAGGACCTTCCCATTCGACCGATCCGCCTGGCTAGCAGGACGGGAACAGCCGGACTAGGTCGGAACCTCCCTAGCCTACCTTCTATTCCCTAACAAGCAACCCATCGCTCTTTTCATCGAAGGGTAAAGTGGCGTACATTTATTTTCTGGTTCTCCGGACGACACGACAGTATGTATTGAACATATTCATTAAAAGTGTGAAGGTGAATACAGTAAATGCAGCATTAACTGACGTCTTTTACCATCAAAGCTGTAGCCCTTTGTGTCCAGGCAGCTCCCATCCCACACAATGTTAGAGGATTCCAAGAAATCACCAAATTCCAGGAAGAAAGGAACCATATAAAATAGTAAATTAATGATTCACGAATTTTCATGCCACTGGTTGAAAAAATTTAAGCCTGAACATATTCTTTGACGAATTATTTCGTGAATTAACTACTTTAAAACATTCACATTTGTATTGAACATTATCTTAACCTTTAACTTAATTGAAAAACGGAATTATAGTAAATTTTGAAAAATCCTTGGTTTTAATATTTATTTTATAGGTTAAATATTGCATAAATCAATGATTTCTTGCTTCTGAGGTGTTTTTCAACACAAAATTTCGTATTTTGAACACGATTTTGTTTTACAATAAAATTTTTTAATTGAGGAATATTGATTGTTTAGTAGGAATTCATTGCAAATTACAGAGTGACTAAGAATGTATTCTGGACGCAAACAGAAGGGAGTTTTAAAGGTACTGTGGCGGCAGCGCTTGCCAGCGTTGTTGTTGTTTTTATTTATTTAAGTGAAGGTTTATTTCCATTTGAAAGAGGACGGAGTTTCCTCTCCCGTATTTTCTATTTTTTTGAAGTGTGTTCATTATTTGTTTTCATTAACTGTAAGTGTCGAAGTGTTATGTGTTTCAAAAGTGCGCGCCAACCGCGCGAAGATGAAGTACAAGTGATATAGGTGGCACTGAAGTGCCAAAATGCTAATGTAAAATAGGTGGCGCCGTGAGAAAACCACGTGTTCTCCCCCCCTCCTCCTTCCCACGACTGGACAGTGGCAAAAAGAACGAGAAGCAAGCTAGAGCTTGGCAGTGGCAGAAGCAAGCTAGAGCTTGGCAGTGGCAGACGCAAGCTAGAGCTTGGCGGTGGCTGAAACAAATTAGAGCTTGGCGGTGGCTGAAGCGAGCTAGATCCTGGCGGTGACACAAGCAGTTGACCCCAGAAGGCGTCGGGTGGAAAACCCTGAGCCAGATCGAAGGACGGGTCCGAGCAGACTGTCGCCCAGCAGAGGGGCGATAAGCGGCCGGGTCTTCCGCTCATACACGAGCCTAAAACCTGGGCTGCCAAGGATCGCCGAAGGAGGCAGGCCAAGATATCGGCCTACCAAATGCAAGTCTTCTCAGCCACGAAGCCCTTAGCCTGCATCACTAACGTGTCGACAATAAAGTAAGACCGGAGGTGTTACTTCCTCCGACGAATCCCCCGAGTCTCCCCCTTTTTCCCTATCATCGAATCAACTCTGACAGAGCAACCAAGAAAGACTGAACTTTCGTGCCGCCCCCGTTGAGTGTCATTATGTTTATTGCGAGTAAAATTTAATTTTTTTATTGATGACTTGTTTTTTTTCTTAGTGTTTTTACAGTCATGCATTCATTTAGTATTAAGTTTTTTTGTTAGTAAATTTGCCACCCCTACTAACCTTAAGTGAAATAAACCTTGCTCATTTAATTGTAAATGTGTCAGTATTTTGCATTTGTGAAGACAGATTTCCTCATTCCCTACCACCGAGTCGTTAATCCTATTCAACCCGCTTGTTTCCCTACATCGCCCCGCCCTGAGATCTCGTGTGAAAGCCGCCCGTCATATATTTGGCCCCCAACGTATAGGGCACGATCACACGTGTTTTTAGACCAATTTTACGCGAGCATCGAGTATCCCAGTCATACGTATTTGGCACGCGTTCGACGCCCGATTTTTCGGTTACTATCTTTTTTGATACTAGCAGGGGCACTAACACGTTTAAAGTAATTTAAAATTTTTTTTCCTAAAATTAGTCCGAGCATACCTTAATCACTAGTGAGATGGACAAGCATGGGAAGATTAACGATCGGGAGTCCGCTTTTGCGCGCTACCGCGACATCGAAATACATTCACAATCAGATGACAGCGAGGAAGAAAAGCTGACTCCAACTAAAGCGATAGCTAGGGAATTGGGAATGCTGTCCCTACAAGAGCCGACCACGCCCGTAGCAGACGCGTGTGAAACGACAGGTGATTCGTCTGTCGCCATACAAGCCCCTGTAGATGAGCAGTCAACACCCACAACGACCGGAGATAAGTTCGATAACTTATTTGCACTTATACAACAGATGTCCCAAAATCAGTTAAGTCAGTTGGAAGCAACGCATGATTTTCAGCAGAAAACTGACGCTAAATTAGATAATCTTCAAGGGTCCCATCAGGAAATTACGCGCCGCTGTCAAGAGACGAACGCCAGGTTCGAAGCCCTTAGCCTAGAACTCGCGGAAGCACGAGCGGAGTCGAAACGTGAATTACAGGAAATAAAGGGCAACTTTTCCGGCAAGCTTGAGGCGGTATCCCGCGGTAAATCAGCCAAAATCGAAGAAGTTAAAATTCAAGTGCAAACCGAGTTACGTTCGTGTCAAAACGGCATCACTCAATGCCAGGATGACATAGCCAATATCCGAACAGGAGTCCAGGATGACGTAGAACGCGCGGTGACCGAAGTAAGACAGGAATTACCACGCATAGAGCAGGAAGTAACCCGATTAAATGCTCGAATTGATCATTTAAGTGCAGAAAATCCCGTTAATCCCACTAATACTGCCCTTCCCATACCGATAGCGAAGCCTATTTTCAGAGATGAACCTTCCGAACACCCATTAGGATTTATTAAAGATTTAGAGGATTATTTCGTTTTCACCAACACCCCGTTAAAACAGCGATCACGACTAGCCATGTATTCACTTGAAGGCAGAGCGAAAATGTGGTGTGATACCTTAGATCCAATTCCCTCTTATAAGGAAAAATTTTTGGAAAATTATTGGGACTATGAAATACGATATAGTTACAAGTTGAAAATCACGACGGGTATGTATCACCGTCCCACTCATGGGACAATGAAAGATTTTCTAACAAGAAAGATTGCCTTAGCCAGACTCAGTGGATTTAGCTTGGAGGATCCCGATCTTATCACTGCCCTAATTCGGCAGTTCCCAATACCGATTCAGGACCTCTTACGCTCCGCAAGCCCCCTGACCTTAGAACGTTTAAGACAGTTATTGGGATGGTACGACCACTCCGAGGAAAGTACTTCCGCACGGTGCAATGGCTCAGAACCAAGACCCTCAGTAAACTGCCTGCGAGAGAAGTCCTCACCACAACGTAGGAATTTATCGTGCAATCGGGCTCATACGCCATTTTACACGTCTTCTCCACGCGACAACCGGAACTGCAAAGTTTTCGACCGTTCCACCCCCCTTCCCCCTTCGCGCAAGCACACGAGGCATGTCCCATGCAGTCGCTAGCGTACGATAACCAATCTGCCCTCCCCTCCGCTCCTCATCCTTTCGATACCCCTCCAACTTCACCTCCCCAGCAAACTCCCCTTTTCCCCCACCTTTGCTCCCCTTCCCCCTGTATGACTCGACTATAATCCGCCACGCCAACGGTTCCGCGGATAATTTAAATGGACTCGGCTCGGTACCAACCGTTCCCGGGAACCGAACCACGAAGTAGAAGGGAACGACCCCTATTGGATCCTCCCTTATAATTTTATAGGGAATGACCCCGAAGATTTTTTATGAGACCGTACCCGCCCAACGTAAATTAATGTCCCCACGGATCACAGTCATTTACAAGGGAACACCTATAGATGTGTTAGTTGACACGGGCAGTGCCGTATCTGTGATATCTCAAAATATGTATAAATTTTTAATGTCGCGAGACCCAGTTCTCCCAGTTTTTCCTATCAGAAAGTCATATGTTTTGTGTGCAAATAGCAAAAAATCCAAGCCGATTACAAGACAGATTTTGTTTAATTGTCAAGTGCAAGGAAGGGAATTATCCTTAGTTTGTCTTGTCATTGAAGATATAATAGTACCTGTTACTTTTGGGATGGATGTGATATCTAAATACCGTGCTATCCTAGATTTTTCTAATGAAACTTTTAATTTTGTGTGCAACGAAACCCCCCCCCCCTCTCCCCAAGAAATCCGAGTGATCGCAGACCCTTTCATTTGCCCGGTCGAACTCCAAAGTGAGCCGCGATCCCCGCCTTCCCCGTTGTTCAATAATGCCCAGCGCAGTCAGCTTGACGTTTTGCTCGCGAAGCACAAATTAGTACCTATTCAGCCCAGCCCCCACTATTGTACGCAACTTTGTTCATAGAATTTGTCTCAATGATAACACGCCTTTCTTTCAGAAATCTTATCCCATTCCCATTGCTTAACAGGACGAAGCAGATCAACAAATACATGAGATGTTAAAGCAAGGCATCATTAGGAAGTCTCCTAGTCCTTATGTCAACCCCCTTTTAATTGTGAAGAAGAAGGATGGTCGTTTGCGTTTGTGCATAGACGCGCGTAGATTAAACAGTGTGACCATTCCTGAGCACGATGAGCCGCCCCGAATCCCCGATGTTTTGCGTAAATTGCACGGCACTAAGTGGTTTTCGACCACTGATTTCGTATCAGCGTATTGGCAATTACCCATACATCCTGACGACCAAAAATACACGGCTTTCCTCCACCGCTCCTGCACTTATGTTTTTTACCGTGTACCATTAGGTTTAAAGAATAGTGGTGCGGCTTTAATAAGATGTCAAGATAATGTCCTGGGCCTGGATACACGAAACTACGTAACTGCTTATGTAGATGACTTGTTAATAACCTCCAAATCGTTCGAAGAATACTTAAATCATTTAGACAGTATTTGTGAAATTGCGCGGAGCAAATTTCGCACTCAGTTTCGAAAAATCAAAGTTTTGTCGTGAGACTGTGCCTTTTTTGGGGTATCTTCTCACTCGGCAGGGCATTGCTCCGGATCCTATGAAGCTCGAAGCGATTTATTCATTCTCCTCGCCCTCTAATCCGAGACAATTAAAAGGGTTTATGGGCGTCTGTAATTACTACGCACAGTTTGCGAAAGATTATGGGCGGTTACTCGAGCCTCTATTAGAATTGTTGAGGAAACATGTCAAATGGAAATGGACGAACGAGCTCCTTTTAAAAAACCCTATCACAGTCTTCTAGCCAAATAATGACTTCGATATGAGTAATGAAATCCGTATCTATCACCGAAAACACTTAGTTGGTAATTAATCTGGCTATCTAAATGAGTGGAAATCCTCCAGGAAAACTTAACGTATGATTATGATGGATGATGACATGTCTTGGATGATGAGTTTCAACACAAAGAACTGCACATAAAATAACGATGCATGAAAAATAATGCCACCAGAGTAAATATTAACCTATTTTTCACTACAATTACCAGAAATACGAATGTAGGGTACTTCACGCAACTGTTTTAAAATGATTTGTAAGTACCTTCTTCTGATTTCCGACTAGTGTATAGGGAAGCACAGTCACAAACTCTCACATATAAACAAACGGCGAACGAGTCGGTGACCGCTCCAAAGTGAGCCTCCGCGCCTGCAAATATTTCCATCGCACCGTGTACAAGACCTGTCAGGACAAGATACATTTTATCCTGTACCAATTATGTACGAGCGGATACTAATATCTCTTTAAGTTATTTAGGCTTCTTGCAAAGAAGTATGCGCATTAATTACGTTGTTTTAATTCTGCATGTTATGTGCAAGGGTAAACTTAAAATTTATGCTCATTCTCTCAAGAACTAGTGCTTGCATAATCATAAAATTCTCTTGCGAACATTTCTTATGGCAATTCTTGTATCCTGTTTATCCACCGTCGTATACGGATACAAAATTTTATGTGCTGTCTGGGAAGTAATGGAATTATTTCCCTCAATATTTTCGAATTGCAAAGAGGACACCTTCGTATTTATCATAATTTACGATATCTGTACTATCTCCCTCCCAAAGCATGAAACCTGAACGGAGATATGTAAATAGTGATAGTTATCGCGTATATTTAGGACTCTCAGGTACGATATAAAGCCTGCAAAAATAATTTTTCCGAAGCAATGCTGACAAAGCAAATTTATAGAGGTATATAGAAACTCATTTGTCCCTACTATTTACGAAATGACTGATCGGCGAGTGGGTTAGGCCTCCGCCTAGTGATTGAAGGTGTGCTAGTTCGATCCCGATAACTTACGAATTTTTTTTTGCCAAAACTTATTTTTTAAACTCGTGGTTTGAAATATTTTTTAGAATAGTGTGGGAGAGTCTTGCCACAACGTTTTTTATTTCAGAAAAATAAAGGGTAATAATTTCCGACTTCTTGAAAAGTAAAACTTGTCTCTGAGGCGAATTATTCGGAATCCCTCGTCTGGGGTTCGAGAAATAACTGAAATTTATTTGAACGATTCATGCCTTCGTCACTGCCCATTCAAAATTCTGTGACGATTTCTTTTGAAGCCTATGAATGCAATGCCATCGCTTTAAATACAATAAAAAGCCACCTATAAAAACATTCGTTTAACCAATACCACTTATGTACTCAAAAACAATGTCATCGAAATTGTTTTCTTTCTTTTCTGGGTAACTTTTTCCCACGGATAAATTGCCATTCATGGTAGCTACTTCGTAATCACTTTAGAAGTTTCGTATTCGTAAGTTTTCTTACACGAATTCACTTTATGATAGATAAACAAACACCTCTGCTGATTGATTTATATCTATTGCAGACGGCGTCGTCTGGTGGGCCCACAATTGAAAGGCTTACTCATCCATTTGGTGAATATATTTGGCATGAAAACGTCATAGTATTATAGACAATATCACAATTTATCGAATAACTTGGCTCAGAGTCATTTAAATTCATCACTGATTATTTGTCTGAATAATCATTTGTTTGAGAACTACAGTCTACGGAACCACGAGGTAAACATACCGAGTAGATGTTTTTTTTTAAATTCGTTGGCAATTAATAATGAAGCTTGGTTATATGTAGAACAAATATCGGTTAATATGTTTAAAAAAAATCTCTTTTGCGTTTTAAGTGCCTTTGAAGTAATGATTGATTGCTTAATTGCCGAATCAAGGGTTGTGTAAAACGGATTTTAACCTTTCGGAGCACATTTTTATCGGATCTTCTATGCTCTTGTTTAATTTCCTCCAAACCATATTGTCTTGCATTGGATAGAACAACATAATAATTATGTCGTACTGAGGCTGTTGACTGCATAAATAAAGAGATTAGATTTTCCTACAGCAGACGAGACAGAAGAAGCCGTGACATTGGCTCACGAAGAACCTGATATTTCAAATGGCGCGGGAGTTTGGGTCGTCAGTGACGTCAAACCAATAGGAGCACGAGTCGCGAATGAGGCAACCTTTACTATAAGAACCTTGGTATCAGCCTATGTAAACAGCAAATTACCAGAGACTATCTATTTGGAACGACCCAAGGGTCTAAAAGTGAGTGACAGAGGTGACTTTGTGAGTAAATTAAACAAGTGTCTTTATGGTTTGAAACAGTCAGGCAGGGAATGGTATTCCAAAATGAAGGGAATATTCTTGTCAATGGGATTCAACCCCACTTATGGTGATCCTTGCTTATTCCTCAGCTCTAAACGTAATATATATGCCGCTTTGTATGTTGATGACATAGCTATATGGAGTGTTGATCAAGCAAATATCAATTGGTTCAAGGAAAATCTGTCTAAGCATGTAGAGATCAGATGCCTTGGAAACAAGTAATTTCTTGTCCTTAAGGGTCAGAAAAATGAGTTGTAATTCTGTATCCATTGATCAATCGAAATATATAGAGCAAATGTTATATGAATTTTGAATGTCTGATGCAAAATGTGTATTGTGTCCTCTCAGCGCTAGTGTTACGAAAGGGCTTGATGAGCCCGATGCTGTTGTCAATGAGAGTGATTACAGGAAGGCCATAGGCATGCTCTTGTACATTGCCAATGGCACTCGCCCTGATATATCATTTGCTGTGTCATATCTGAGTCAGTTTTGTTCTCATCCAATGAAAACCCACTGGTCAGCTGTAAAACACCTGTTTAGATATGTATAAGGGACTATTGATTATGCTATTGTTTATCAGAAAAACAACATGCAGGCCCAAATTTTCAGTGATGCTAATTTCGCGGGAAATAAGATTGACCGCAAATCTTTCTCTGGGACTGTTGTAATGCTAGGGTGGCCCCATTCACTGTCAATGTAAGAAGCAAACTGTTGTTGCAAATTCCACCCAAGAATCTGAATATATTGCCCTTGCTCTGACCACTAGGGAGGCTTTATGGCTGGGTAACATCCTTTAGGAGATGAATCTTAAATTTATGTGTGAGATCCCCCGTGTCAAGGCTGACAATATACCTGCAATTACCGTAGCCAAAGATGATTGAATTGATCATAGATCTACGGCTATTGACATGAGATACCATTATATTAAAGACATTGTGTTAAAGGGTTTAATTCAGCTTGAGTATGTGCCCTATCACCTTAATATTGCAGACTTGTTAACTAAAGGACTTAGTGCAAGGAATACCCAGGAACTGTGTACAATGGTAGGACTAATGTCTATACGATAATGTGTGTTTTGAAAGTGTTTAATTATTCTATTGGGAAATTGAACAATGGACGGTGGTTGATGATTGCCCTAAAAATTTTATTGTGATCAATTAAGTGAAATAGTAGTAGTAGTAGAAATGGGGTTTTTTGGTGCGTCGACGGCTAGGGTCATTTGCACCATGCTCAGTCCCTTTGACGCATTAAAACTAGATCTCTACAAAATGTAACTACTAATTTTATGCATTTCTATTTTATGAGTAATGCATGAGTGCATGCTAACTATATTAAATTTAAAAAACCTATTTCTTTGAAATACAATAAAATTCGGCTTAGGCTAACCGGATCGTCCCCTAGAAGCGTATCTAGGCTACCCGTGATGGCCATTCTACTGCGTATAACCCGGTATTTAGTGCACGTTGTTAGTAGGTGATTTACAGTGAGAGAGGCGTCACAATCATCGCACTGTGGAGGGGTCTTTTCAGCAGTAAATAGAAAGGTGTGTAAAATGGCAGTGCCCAATCCTCAAACGGGTGATTGCGACCTCATCCCAACGTTTGCTTCTGCAAGAGGAAGGCCACGCTGAAATTTCAGGTTTGATGCTACGCAGCTTGTTATTCTGAAGCTTCCGCCATGTTCCTCTCCAGTCCTCCAAGAGTACAGGTCGTAGCGCAGCTTTTAGGTCATCCGCGAGGACCACCGCAATATCAATTTCGTGGTTTCCCAATGATTCTTTTGCTGCGGCGTCGGCTTTCTCGTTACCCGTAATCCCTACGTGCCCAGGTATCCATAAAAACATGACTCTGACTTCTTTTTCCGAAAGTTTTAAGAGGGCAGTTTGAATTTCCTGTACGATGGGATTAAAGGAGGAAAATGCGGAGATCGATTGCAGTGAACTTAACGAATCAGTGCATATCATGAAAGATTTCCGACGGCAGTCAATGCTCGTTAAGGCCATCTTTATCGCAGTGAGTTCGGCAGTAAATGTGCTACACATCGCACTGAGTTTCGCTTTTAAAACTCCGTGAAAAGAAGAGGTTACTGCAGATCCGCAAGCAGATGATGACTTCGCCCCATCCGTATAGACAGGTACGAAGTCAGGATATTGCCCGAGAAATTCCTTGAAGAGCTGTTGGTATTCACATGGCGTAGTGCTCGACTTCAGGGACTTATGCAAGTCCAGCCTAATGTCTGGCGGTGGTAGAGACCACGGAGGAATGTCAAGGTACCCTACTGGGTACACATCAGGGAGAGAGAAATTATTTTTCTCCATCAATTCATTGAACCTTATGCTTAAAGGCCTTGTGGCCCTCGTCCGTCTTTTAAACACATTTAAAAACCGTGGCTGGAAAACAATATTAAAACAAGGGTGCCTCTTCATTGATAAAAGCTTTGAGGCATAGTTCGACATAAGGATATTTCTGCGGGTAGCCAATGGTGGTTCCCCTGCGTCTGAATAAATACTAAAAATTGGAGAGGTCCTAAATGCTCCCGTGGCCAGTCGCAATCCAGCATTATGTACAACAGCCAGCGGCCTTAAATAAGACTTCCTGCCAGAAGAGTAGACAAAAGCGCCGTAATCGAGTTTTGACCGGACTAATGCTCGATACAATAACAACAATGTCTGGCGATCTGCACCCCATGTGGAATTGCTTAAATAACGTAAAATATTTAATGTTTTCGAACACCTGTTTCTCAAGTCGTTGATGTAGTCTCGCCAAATCAGGCGGTCCAGGGTCAACCCCAAAAAACGAACTGAGTTCACAAAAGGCAAGTTAATATTGCCAAGACGCAGGGTTGGTGTTGGATGGTCACCTCTACGCCGGTGGAAGTGAATACACTTCGTTTTCTCTTCCAAGAAGCGGAAACCATTCATCTGTGACCATTTATGGAGCTTGTTGAGCGTCAGCTGTATTTGTCTGGCTGCATTTGTTATTTTAGCCGACCTACAGAAAATAGCTAGGTCGTCCACAAACAGCGAACCTATTACAGGTGCCTGGATACAGTCGACGACATCATTAATGGCAATGGCGAACAGCGTTACGCTCAGCACAGATCCTTGGGGTACTCCATTTTCCTGATTATGAGCTTGAGACAGATATTTTCCAATTCTGACTTTAAAAACACGATTGGTTAAAAAAATTTTAATAAATATGGGTAGGTTTCCTTGAAAACCCCAATTATGTAATGTCTTTAAAATCTTGAAGCGCCAAACTCAATCATACGCCTTCTCCAAATCGAAAAAAACGCCAACGACATGTTGACGGAGTAGGAAAGCTTCTTGAATAAAGTTGTCGCATCGAACGAGGTGATCAAGGGTTGATCTACCCCTTCGAAAACCACACTGTATATGTGCAAGAAGATTTCGCCTCTCTAGGCACCAGACAAGTCTGCGGTTAACCATTCTTTCCATAACCTTACAAAGGCTACTGGTCAAAGAGATCGGCCTATAGTTATTAGGGTCGCTTCTGTCTTTCCCTTGTTTTGGAATCGGGACAATCGCAGATTCTCGCCAGGTTTGTGGGAAGCTACCATCGCTCCACACTTGGTTTAGTGTGAGGAGGACGTCAGATAATGACGACTCAGGGATATTTCGCAGGAAGGCATTGTGTACACTATCCAATCCTGGGGAGCTGTTTCGTGAATCTGAGATTGCGGATTTCAATTCCCACACTGAAAAGGGATCATTGTAGTCTCCTGGAGAACCCGATGTTATGAAGTTTAGATGGGCCGCTTCACAGCGGTTCTTCATTGCATTAAATTTGGGGCAGTAATTCGCATTGCTCGTAGTGTTTGAAATATGACGGCCAAATACCTCAAAGATATCAGGAGGGGACGAAACGATTTGACCATCGACTTCAAGTGATGCAATGCCATCTCTCAACGTGGAGCCCGAGATACATTTCACTTTGTGCCACACCTGAGCAATGGGAGTTCTGTGGTTGATACTAGACACAAATTCCATCCAGGAATCCTTCTTGGCCTCTTTGACTACCTGCCGCGCTTTGGCTCGCAGCCGTCTGAAAGAGGATAGATTTATAGCCGTTGGATATTTGTTAAAAATACGCAATGCTTGTTTCCTCCGTCGTATTGCTTCGGCACACCGTTCGTTCCACCAGGGAACTGGTGGCCGTTTGATGGTACCTCTTGAGCGTGGTACACTGCATTTTGCCGCGTTAGTTATCGATTCCGTCAGAGCTTCAATATTGCCCAAACTGCCACGATTGATATCATGTATAAAACTGAAACTAGATTCGAAAAGAGTCCAATTAGCTTTATGGACCAGCCAAGTGTCAGGAGTTCTAAAATTCATATCGTATCCAGGTCTCAATCGAAT
Organism: Pyrrhosoma nymphula; assembly: GCA_963573305.1. Taxonomy (NCBI): domain Eukaryota; kingdom Metazoa; phylum Arthropoda; class Insecta; order Odonata; family Coenagrionidae; genus Pyrrhosoma; species Pyrrhosoma nymphula. The sequence continues at coordinate 73,948,537 of OY754332.1, read as the reverse complement.
AATTATCGGGAAGTGATCGCTCCCACAGAGGTCACTATGTACAGACATATTAACCTTGTTTATAAGACTACTCGACGTTAGACATAAGTCTATAGTTGAGTATGAACCATTATAACTATTAAAATGGGTATACTCCCCATTATTAACCAAAAACAAATTAAAATCGTCAATAAAAGCGGATAAAATACGTCCTCTTCGATTACAGTGAGCCCTAGAACTTCCCCATAAAGTGTCATGGGCATTAAAATCACCAAGTAAAATAAACGGTCGAGGTAATTGCCGAACTAGCTCTGAAAGGTTGTTGCGCGTCACTGGTGCTCCCTCCGGGAGATAAACGTTACACAACGTTATTGAATCCGGAGCATGCATCGTTACGGCTACCACCTGGAACGGTGTCGAGGTCCACTCGCGAGGTGTAAAGGGCCTCTTGAGTGGCAATTGCGACTCCACCCTGAGCCCTTTGTCCAGTGGTGTCATCAAATCTAAAAACATTATAACCCTTCAAAATACTTCTGTCAGTTATTTTAAAACGTGTTTCCTGAAAACAAACGCATAAAGGGTTAAAATCGCGAAGTAAAATACAAAGCTCCTCCTTATGTCTGTAAAAACCATTACAGTTCCACTGCATTATTACTGCCATGTAATAGATGAAAAAGAATGGATTAGAGCACAAAAAGGTTCAGGAAATTGGGGCTGTCTAAAAAAATAAATAAATAAATAAATATATATGTTATATATATATATATATATATATATATATATATAATCTATGGAGGATCACCGCCGAAAGCGGTGCCTCTTATCCTTTTTTCTGGCCTGGAGGATTTCGTTCTCGGATAAAGGCTCTTCATCCTCCATTGGCTCGGGCTGCTTTCGGTTGGTCAACCCATAAGGACCTGGGGATGGCGTCTTCTCGCGATTCCCCGGCGCAGTCCCGGTCGTTTTAGACGTATTCTTCTTGGGGGAACCCGTGGTGGCATTGGCTACAGTCGGTTTTGGTTCCTGCTTCGATGCCTCGATAGCACTGCGTGGGAGCTCCGCTTTTGTTTCGGTGGGTTTCGAATTTATTGGCTCTGTCTGGGTAGAAATTGTGACATTTTTGGTAAGAGTAGAGGTAACATGTGCAAACGATTTGCTAAACGTGGGGGCCAACTGAGCCCTATATATTTTCCTGGCTTCCAAATAAGGAATTTTTCCCAATGTTTTAATTTCCATTATTTTTCTCTCTTCAATCATTTTTGGACATTTACGAGAATACACAGGGTGTGTACCCTCGCAGTTCACACAGTGGGGATCCGTGGAGCATTCTTCATCCGCATGCTGTTCCAGGCCACAGCGCGGGCAGGTGGCCTTGCCCTCACATCGTGTGGCGATGTGGCCAAAATGTTGGCACTGGAAGCATCGCATGGGTGCCGGGATATATGGCCTAACTGGGACTGATTCATATCCTATGAATACTTTATCAGGCAACTTGTTGAGTGCAAACGTGAGAACGACGGACGTAGTGTCGGTCATTACACCGTTACGCTTCGTCGTCAGTCTTCGAACGTGAGTGACACCCTGAGCGGCCATTTCTACCCTGATTTCATCTACCGAGACGTATAAAAGATCAAAATGGGATATAACCCCCCGGCATGTATTTAGCGTTCTATGCTCTTCTACCCTTATGGGAATGTCATTGAATTTCTCCATTTTCAGCAGTTTTAGGCTCTGTGTCATGTTTGCTGTTTCTATTAGTAAAGTTCCATCTCGTAGCTTCTTTGCTGACTTAAGTTCACCTGAAACGGCTGCCGACAGAACTCTCTTAATCAAGAACGGTGATACCTTCTTAAAGCTTTCTCCCTCTTGTACGCATTTTATTATTAAAAACGCTAACCAAAAGTAAGTGGTTACCCTGTATGAAGACAATAGTAACACCCCTGAAGGGAAGCCTTCTGGACGTCCTTCATCTTCAAAGATCAGTAAGCGAAGCAACCGTGACGGAAGGGTATGAAAGTCTTGAGTAAATTCATATCCAGTGCGTGCTTCTTGCGGTGTTTTCGCCCACGGATCAAAGAAATGCTGGTTTGCTGAAGAATACGTAGTACGGAAGAGGACATAACAGAGATGTTTACAATGGCAAAGGTCACGATGGTTTTTTCGTCTCGGAACCTCATGAGAAAGGTTTGTCTCCGGGGAGTCTACCCTTTTCTCTATGTAGGTCATGAGTATAAAATATAGCTATAAATATCCTCTGCGTGGAAGTACTTCATATAAGAAGTTATTCTTTCCTAGCCAATACCATGTTAAATAATAATGGCAGTGATAAGGGAAATAATAAAAGTGCAAATAGGCTTCTTCTTTGATACATTATGACTAACACATTAGCACTCCACTGACAAATGAAACGCTAATTTGAAAACTCAGCCAGCAATTTGCAGTTTAAAAATGTGTCCATTTCTGAAAATTCTGGAATACACTACAATTGATTGAATATAATTTCGCTGCGATCATTGTAAACTCAGGACGAGGTTTGATTGCATCATTTGTCAGACAACAAGTTCTCACACTTGAAGAGGGATCTTATCAAGCGTTCCACACACAAGAACTTTAAATGAGGGAGATTTCACCAGTTTAGACTAATTAACTAAACGATTGACGCTTATTTAATGGAAAAATATTTAAAGATATGTTTGACCAAGTAAATATATGGAATTCTAAATAACTACATTCAATTCTAACATTATTGTTATACACACATACATACATAAATATATATTGTTAACATCCTATTAGTAAGTAAAATATTCACAGATCATGGCGACGACTGATGTGAGATGTGCAATTTTGGGATGCCGTAGTTATTACCCTATGTCATATTGCCTAGGTCGATTTTTTTGTTGGAGATCGAAACATCCTATTAGTACCTCCGGGATCTAATGGGAGGTGTGGGTGAATACTTGAGTGAGGGCCTTCCTATCGGTCCGATCCGCTTGGTTAGCAGGACGGGCACAGCCGGGCTAGTTCGGCTACCTCCCTCGCCTACCCTCTACTTCCTTAGCGAGGGGACCTGCAGAGTATCCCTCGAAGTGCAACGATGCCTACACCTATTTCCCGAGTCTCTGGATGGACGACATTTTGGGGAAATATCAGGCACAACATATTGGTGACGAGGAGGTTCTCAATAAGTCTCCCCCTCTGGGCGCCACAGTTGTATTTTACGGAGATTCCGTTTTTCCTTTTCAAATGCTTAGTGAAAATTTGCCAATGTAAGTCGAACCCGGGTTCCATTATTAAGCATTTAGTACCGCTTAAGCGGAATTTAAATACGAATAAAATGTCCTAGAAGTACAGTTATCTCCTACACGTCCATGATCTTCCTAGCGCGGCGAGCGAGGGAACCGTGAAGTGGGCGTATCTTTTAGTCTTGACTGAATTCTTATCCAGTGCGTGCCTCTTGCGATGTTTTCTATCACGAATCTAAGACATGCTGGTTCGCTGGAGTAAATTTTGTAATGCAGAGGACACAAAAGAGATTTTTACAACGGTAAAAGTCATGATGGTTTTTTCGTCTCGGAACGTCATGAGATGACTACGGCTACAGAATAAGCCAATTAAATGGATAACAATCCCACATGCTAACAAGAGTCAGGGATGCTCATTTCCGAAGACTTCGGTCCTCGTGATGTATTTTTGTGAGATAAATAGTACTATTAATATATTATCCGATATTCATTTACTTACTAGAGAAAAAAATTTTATGAATATTTGAGATACAATTTGATAAGCTTGGATTTGTGGGAATTTCTCCTATTCATTTATTACTTTACAGATTGCCTTATTAGTCAGGAATTACATGCAGATTTTCCAAAGTCATGTTGCTTGATATTGTCATATCATGTATTTTTATCCTGCTCTTCTGGGACTCTTCTATAAACGGTCTTCATTCAGATCAGTATATTTTAAGGTTCCTTATTACCTTCACACATTAATTGCTCGACTCTCATAAACAAAGTATTCAGATGATTTCGCCAGGAAGTGATTGTCTCCCTTCGTTAATTGCCCTGGTCGTCATTGTCAGTTTTCAAAACATCTTACTGGAGTCTTCGTGGTCTAAGAGGAAGGGGATAGGGAATATCTGACTGAGGACCTACCTATCCGACCGATACGCTTGGCAAGCAGAACAGGCACAGCCTGACTAGGTCGGAACCTCCCTAGCCTACCTTCTATTCCCTAACAAGCAAGCCCTCGCTCATTTCACCGATTGGTATAGAGGCCCACACTTATATTAAGGTTCTCCGGACGAGACGACAGTTTGGGGCACAAAGAGGCACCACACGAGGAAGAAAAAGTGCGACGGAATTAGCATCCCCATATACACACGCCAAGTGTGTGTTACAGAAATGCAAGAATATTTATTTTCCATCATAAATTCATCGCAATTTAAATTGTGACTAAGAATGTCTTCTAAACCCATATATATGGGAGTTTAAAAATTGCGGAGCAGTAGAGCCAAAGGACGCTCGTGAACGTTTTCGTCCGCTTGGTTTCCAGCTCGGGAACGCTTCCATACGCTAGGATTCCAGCTCGTGAACGCTTCGTTTGTACGCTTCCTTGTCTCATTTTACGTTTCATTTCGCTTCGGAGATGGTTTAGTTACGGTTCGTTCACATTCCGATTCTCTTTCTGTACGCTTAAATCTACGGTTCGTACCCGCTTCCCTCTACAATGTTTCGCCAGGGACGTGATCATAATGCTTGAAGACTAAGATGGGAAGACAACGATTAGTTAGGCAGCAATTTCTTACACTTATCAAGCAACCTTATCAACCTTCACATATATACAAAGTATTAGGCAACTACTTCGGACAAATCAACTTGAATGATTGATGCCTATTATGTAGGAAAAACATTGTTTTTATAACCATTCATATTTCATTAATCAATGATTTCTTCAGAGTTTATATGAGCACAAGATGTTACAGAGAATAAATCCAACTCTCAATAGCGATCTGAATAATTCTCATTCTCAAGAGAGATACGGCTAACAGATTTTAAAATTGGTGCAAATGTGGATTTAATTTTTTCTGGGGAGGGCATCCTTCAAGGGCCTCCCAATGTTCGAGGTGGGTACACCACTAGGGTGAATTCTAGTATTAGGAGCAACTACACACCAACTTCCCTCCCACCTCGATTCCCTACTGAGCATGCAACTAGAATGCCATCTCACATGCCTTCACCAGCCCTACTTCAAGGTGACATTCATTTTCAGTACATACTAGCGCCTTATCTGGCATCTATCCAGTATTTCTCCACCTACGATTCTTGCACGGTTATGACTTACGACTGACACACCAGATTGACCCAGAAGCCTGCAGGCATAGATATCATCCAATTGGTGGATACCTGTCAGGTAGAACCCATGCACCTAGTACTCCATATTAAAAACCTTGACGTTCATATATTTAACTTTTCCAACAGCAAATGCGCTTTCGCTATTCGGAGGCAGAAAGTACACATTTTTGTCATACAGATGTCACTGATTTTACCTCTTTATTTAAGTAAGTTTAAGTAAATTTCTTCTTAATTATTATATCAGAAATTAGTGATTATTGATTGATGGTATGGAAAAAGTAATTGGCCATTAAAAAAAGAAATAAAAATACTTTTCTCCCCTTGAACCCACCGAACATCTCTCAATACACATGAGACGTGTACGTGGTTGAATAGATTTTTCAGACAACTGTGAAGAAAACACAAAACATTGTAATGTGAAACTGCAGAATTTGTTTTTTTTCAGTTAGTCATTATGCTAGGTGATTTTTTGGTTTGATTTGAGAAGAAATAATATAATCAACACCTGTCAATTAAATACAGTTCATTGATTGACACCATTGTAAATTATGAATACAAACATTACTTACAATTAGTGCAATATTTCAACAAAATAATTCGGTAAATGATTTGAATCTTGAACACATCTCACATTCACCAGCTATGCATTTAATCACAAGCAAATTACATATCCAATCATATAGATCATCCCCAAATTCCAAGTTCCTATACATATATAACAATCGTGAATTCAATGAAGGCCGCCTTTTACTCAGATCAACAGAATGAAAAACCCACAAATGAACGAAGAGAATTGGTATATTGTTTTCCATAGGTCACTTGACATTTCCCAAAAATATACAGAACACAGGTACTCACAATTTGAATGAACTTCAGTTCCAAACTATTTCTTCCATATGAGAAAGACATTCTTTCATCAGCAACTGACCTATGCTGCTGTCGGCCAACCACAAAAAAAGAAAAGGACATTAACTGCAAGGAATACTCATTTAGGGAACAATTTTTCAAGCATTACAAGATACCATTGAAGTTAAACAATAAATCAATCAAATAAGAGATATTGAAATAGAGGTTTATCACCTAAAGCCTTCATAAAGAAAACGCAAGTCTTTCAAAATACCTAACGAAGACGTTTGGGCGCGCACCCATCGAGAATCCACCTCACCGCAGATGCTCCGACGAGCTTAGCTGGCATCCTTCCCTTCCCAATTTCCCCGTCACTGAATTTCTCCTCCCCCCCCCCCCAGCTCTCCACCATCATTATCCCCCCCATTCTTTTTGCACCTCCGAACGAGAAAGAAGAAGGTGAGAATATCTAAATTACAGTGTTCTTCAGCAATGCTTTTCATAACTTGGAGCATGGAACACGATATACTACATTGTTACAGAGCTCATATATGTTATCCTGAAGACCCCACACTTTCTCTATGGGCAGGCGCGCCTGCCCATAGAGAAAGTGTGGGGTCTGGTGTGGGGTGTGGTCTGGTCTGGTGGGAGAAAGTGTGGGGTGTAGGCGGTTCGGTTAGTTGCGGAAGTCGGATCCCTGAGCCAACCGCCCTGGCTAGGCATCTACGCCGTATAACCTAGAAATGTAAATACCTACACTGCGCACGCTATACGTAGCGTGTGGGACGAGACAAATAGAAAACCTTGGGTCTGGCCAAAGCCAACGAGACAAGAGGGTGGTTGGAACCACCTTTCCCGCTACCACCTCCCCGCGGTAGGGGCGGACCAAGGAGGTTAAAATGAAATGGAGAAGGCATGACCGTGAACGCTCACGGGCGAAAGTGAAGCAAGAATAGGGTTGCTTGGGAAGGGTTTTGTGCCGAGTAGGTGTTGCCAAACCAGTCACAAAACATCGCCTGGTCTCTGGTTTTTAACTTAGATTTGACGAAAATCGAAAGCGACCGCCGGACACGTAAGCCAGAGGAAGGTCTAAACTGTGCAGACTGCAATGGCGGAATTGGCTTCTAGAATCAAGTGGTATGTCGCCTCCATTTCTTTTCTAACCTCCTTGGGGCGGACAACGTGTAGCGGAAATGGCGTCACCTGGTGGCACCCCCGCTTGGTGGCTAAGAGTAGCTGAAACCGGATAGTTGGAAACAACTGAAACTATAATGACCGTGTATATCTATAGTGACCGAAACTACCGTGACGAAGAGGGCGCCGAGTTGAAGTCAAATGCAAAAGTGAAAAATAAAATTAATTGAAAAAAAATCAAGTATGTGCATTCCTAATTAAATTACCCAAAAATATTTTATAAACTACAGCAATAAAAAGTTTTATTTTTCTTTTATAGTGATTTTTTTGTTGAATTTCCTCATCTTTATGTTTATATTTATAGTCCGAAAAAAAACAGTAAAAATACTAAATCCTTATAATTATCCGATTTTTATGTTAAATCCAATTTAAAATCTTAGTACTTACATATAACGTAGTTCTTTTTACCGAAATGATACTTTGCTTTATCGACATACGATAAGCAACCAATCGACACACAAGTTCATTAAATTAATATGGCGCCCTATAAAAACATCTGTAACCGCACTTTTTTATGTGATTGCATCGATTGTGTGACTATTGAGAGAGTGAATAAGTGTTTTTTATCTATAAGTTATTGCAAAATACAATCAAAAGTTTATTTCGAAGTATTTGAATGGTGTTGTAGTGGATTCCGTATATAAACAAACACATCAATCAGCTAGTAAGTATATATGTGCAATTTTATTTTATAATACATTTTGTTATTATTAAATTAAATTTCTATCATTCAATATTGAAAAATTGTATTTATAGAGTCTGTTTTTTATTTTATTTGTGCAGATAATGTCAACCAAGTTGTCCGGAGCAGTAAATCGAAAACGAAAAGCTGAGAGAGGTAAAGAAGATCAAAGATTAAAAGCTACCTTAACGCTATTTTTAGAATCTGATCCTCAAACTGTTTCGATTAATATTGAACCAAGCGAAGGTAATGAACGATTGTGTGATCCTGAAGAAGAAGACAATTCTGATCGTGGTGCATTTGATGATCCTCAAGTAGAAAGTACATTCGGAACCAGTTGTTTTTAAAGACTCCGCTATTGGTAGCAATGAAGAAAATGTTAAATCTAGCAGAAAAGTTGATTCAAGTATCAATTTTTCAGATTCATCTACTTTGACTTAGAATTTAATAATGATAGGCTTAAATCGGGTTTAATTGAAAATGGCCCAGTTAAAGTACGCAATGACAAGTTTCCAGCTGATGCACAAAACAGAAAATTCTCCGAAATTCATTATTACCAAAAACTGATAAAGGGAAAACGTATAACCCTTTCGCACCGAATGCCGTGCATATGCGGCGAGGATTTTCTTCGCATACGAACGAAAGCCGCATGTATGCGGCGTCAATTTTCCGACGCAAACGAGCGAATGCCGCGTATATGCGGTGCGGGGTGGAGGAAAGTGACCGCCGCGGAAACAATAGACCCAGGTACGTGGTCGCCCCTCGAGACCCAACTTACAAAGCTTGTAAGTTGGGTCGCTCGCTTGTAGCGCGAGCCCTGGCCCTTCCTCGGCCGCTCAGATCGACCCTTTCCTATCCTCTCCATGCGGTCAACTATAGCTTTTTGCAGTGTTCTTTCTAAAAAATTATTAGTTGCTCACTTTAGAAATCTAAAGTTAGAAATGAATTCTTCTTTTTTTTCTCACCACATGGAAATTTTAAACGAAATTCTAGCGTTAATATCAACGGAGTTACAGAACGGCAATCGACAAAGGCATTAACGTACGCATTTGGAAAAACTTGTGGTTCAATTCAAAGTTTGTTATAAGTTATAACTTATAACCTCATTCCATTTTTCCTCATGCATCATTTCTTTTCGAGTCCCCGTATTCTATCATATCACTTTTGTCTTCAGTTTTGGATTTGGGAATACCCATTGCTTCTTAACCTACCTTTGTACCACAATCATATTCTTGGTGATGTTATGTCTAATGACATGTTTCGTCGAATTCTGCTTTTGTTAATTCTACATTTCTTAGAAAGTGCATCGTAAAGAAGCCATTACTTAGACTCCGTCATTGGTAATCCTACTGGAGTCTTGTTGATGGTGTTCAAGAATGGCAGTTTACAGCTGGATGGCTAGGTCCCCCCGCGGCGTCCCAGATAAGAGACTTCGAATAACCCTTACACCCCTAGCGAAACCCCTCCCAAGGCACCCGATGTGTTGTGTGTAGCATACATGGTAAAAGATGCGACTCTCGTTAAATGTGCTTGGAGTGGGACGTGGGACTGTGCGTGGCTCCATGTTTTAAAATTTATCACAGACAGAAAAATTTTTAATTTCAGAACACTTTTGAAGTAAAAAAAGACGCTGAAATATAAAAAATTCATAAAATACAAAAAGCAAAAAAGATATTTTTAACTTTGCCAATGCCGGTCCAAAGCCCGGATGAAAAAGGATGCGAAATACATAATCTCCAAATCAGTCGATAGGTATTAAAAATATACTAAATCCGTCAATATGAACATTAGAACTCCATTTAAAATTTCTGCACGCTCAGAAAAACACAAGAAATTTATTTTTTACACAAAGAAATCGATGCAAGCAACAAATATTTGTTTATATAAAACACTGCAATTTCAGTCAGATGACCGTGGAATCGCGCTGTGAAGGTGTCTTTAATCCTTCTAGGGTCTGGGAAAGCGGCCGAGGAAAGGGATGGGCGTCCCGCTGAGTTAGGTCACAAAACGGTAAGGGATCGGACCTCTGCCTTCCGTAGACGCGAGAGAGCTTCGTACAGGGGAGTGCAGAAATTTTTCAAGAGACTCGTAACGTGGAAGAATTTCCCTCCACGAGGCTTCGGCGCGAAAGGGATAAATCGCGATTGCTACAATATTCTATATCTACCGATCGAGTTTTTTGCTTTCGCTGCTTATTATTTACCATACAATCTAGAAATATAGCTCTTGCATCGAAGGGAAAAAAGGATTGGCATAATATCTCCCAAATTTTATCTGACTATCAAAAAAGATTAGAGCATAAGTCAAACTATAATGAATGGAAAGCTAGTTTGAGAAAAGATTAAAGAAGGTACAATTACTGGATTCCAAATTATTGCAGCGAATCAAACAAGAAAAGAAATATTGGCGTGACACTTTAATAGGGACCCTGAAATTTCGCGAATGGGTTTTTTCGCGAATTTTTTTTAAGAGCATAAAAGTTGTTATTTTGATGTTTAAAGCCCTAATAAGTTAACATTTGCCATTTTAACGTGAACGAAATTCACCTTAAGTTCGCGAATAACTTTTTATTCGCGAAATTTAACGGTATTTGGCTGTTAGTGCGATACTTTGCGCGATATTTCACATTTTTTAAACCTATCGTACGATAGTTTGCGAAAAAAAAACATGAAATTCTTAAACAGGGTGGCTACTGATATCCAATTTTTAAATTCCCTGACTATTCCCTGATGGATTTACCAATTCCCTGATCAATCGCCAAAAGGTCACCTATTATTGGAATATTTCATTTCTGCTGAATTAAATTTTCGTCAAAACTCAGAAAATGTTTAAAGCTTAAATCATTACATTAAAAGCTACATGTACATCCTAATGAAAAAAAATATATTAAATCTTCATAAGTTAAACTCTCATCCAAATTATAGTAGCGTCTGGGTAGTTCTGGGAAGCTGAGAATTAGTGAAAAGGCATCGAAGGAAAAGTCAATGGCCAATTTACTGTCGGACTCCGGCAAATGTATCACTAGGGTGCGCGAAAAATACAAACCAAAGCCAAGTTGTTGGACTGGATCAAAATCGGATAGCGCGAGTGACTTTCAGAAGCGAACAACAATTTGATTAAGAGTATTGCAAATCAATTGCGATGTAAAACTATTTGGATAAGCAAACAAAACGTAAGCGCGCCACTGCGAGTGAAGACAGGAGGCAATTGGCAACGGCAGCATCATATTCAGGAATATCACGTTTGAATTAAATGGTTAAATATAATGGTTTTTGACCTGACTAAATTGCTTCGAGAGGGAGCTAAGGGGGCTATTCAACAATTACGTCGAGCGTGAAAGGAGGGGAGGAGGGTTGTTCTTACTGTTTCACGAAAGGCGATATGGTAATTGAAGATGATCTTGCGTAAGATTTTGTTTACACGTACTTGTATTACCATTTTATTAATCATTGTCTCGTATTTTTACAACTGTAAGCGTGTATTTACTACGAGCTAGTATGCTCCAGCCGCTCCAGCTACCTCTCAAGCTAAGCCTCGGAAGTTAAAAAAAAAATGCGAGGTAAAATTTTCCGAACAGCATTGCCTCGGATTCCTTGTGATTAGCGTAATACATTGTAATAATGAATTATGACATTACTAGTCAAATACCGCAATAAGGATATGCAAAAGGGATACATTGTACGTGTGATTCACTACCAAATAACTAAGATTCACAACTGAATGAGCCACGAATTGATGGGGCTTATTCCATGAACGTCAGCGACGGACATTAGTTTTAGTTAGTGAAATGTTTTGGTGAATTTAAGGGTGGGAAAGACTGACCGATAAACGTAATGGTAGACAAATAATGAGAATTTCCTACCCCAGTTTCTCCCTGACTGTTACGAAAATTCCCTGACATTTCCCTGACTTTTCCAGAAATTCAAAATTCCCTGGCAATTCCAGGTTTTCCTGGTTTTCCCTGACGATCGCCACCCTGTTAAAGTTTTATTTTGATGTGCATGTAAAACGCGTAATGAAAGTCGTCGTTCCATTTGGTGAAAAAATGTTTGCAAACTCATGGTGTGAAATACATACATAATTATTATCAACGTGACCAGGCCGCTATCATCAGTCTGATTATGCACGTGACCATGATACCTGCGTGTCTCCCCATGGTCTCGCATTTATGGTGGCGGGGTCGGGCGCATCGTTTTCGTCGCGCCGCCAAAATATGACTTACGTAGTGTTGCTTTCTTCAGAAAAGTTGCCATTCAAGCAATTGGGCTTATGAAAGATGATTTCAGAAAGTCTGCGCATAGCATTAATTGGACCAATAACTACGCAAGACAAGAGTATCTTAAATATCTTAGCGGTTGGGCGAAGAGACAAATAAAGTTGTCAATTGGACGTATAAATCTTATTCAAAGAGCACTCCATACTTAAGATGTGACTGACGGGTCGTATAATTACTCCTCGGGTTGACAAAAAGAGTTATTTAAGGATAAACTATGTAATTCACCAACTGATGTTGAGTGTATTATGTTCCCGACTTTATGATATGACTCCTGCGCGACGGCAATCACGCCGCAGCGAACTGATTCGGCGCCAGTGGTGGAGGGTCGGCGGCTGGAGAGTTGCCGGCATGGCGGTGATAAGTACGAGATAGGGACACACTAATATTTCCGTATGATGCGGCGCATTATTTGTCCCGAAAGAAATAAAAAAAAAATAAATCAGGCATTGTCATTTCGAATAAGTTGCGGCGTCGCCGGCGCGGCGGGGAGGTACCTACAAAAGACAAGTCTGGGCAGGCAGATATTTCCGATTCTCAGTATTTCTGGATGAACTAGTGTCACCACACGTTTATACATAGTTCGATCGGAGCTACTATTGATCTGAAAAAGTATCTCTGTAGACCATAATGCCGAAAACTGTCAGCATATCTGATCGCCAAAAGGAGTTTGAAAGCGATGGTTTATATATATTTGACGCAAGAACCAAAGTCATGATGTGAGAATTTTGTAACGTCGAATCGACTGGAGCAGAAAAGATTCCATCGTGAAGCTAATAAGGGGCAGCAGCAAGCACATCAATTGTCCAAAATCGAAAAATGCTGAAGGACGACGACGGACATTGAATAAGCAACAATTGTCCATATCAGACACAATCAGCAATGCAAAAAAGTGAAGCAAGAAAAAGAGGAATTGATTTTTGATACAGTTAGTACTCTGATGAAAGCTACCATTCCTTTGGAAAAATTAGATGACCCAAACTTCAAAGCATGGATGAATAAATACATTCCAGGTAAGTTTCAGTTTATGCGTTTTATGTCTATTAATTTTCTGAGGGATATCCTCCAGCACCCCTGATTCGTTGAGAGGCATTGCATATTGCATACATACATAAGCAACAGAACTTTTCAAGCAGCAAGACTTTGTTGTGTTGAAAATTTCGGAATAACTGCAGGAAAAGGAGACATTCCCGGTGCTGATACCTGCAGCGCGAAATCTGATGGTGCTGATAACTGCAGCGCGTGCAGTGCTCCACAAGCTCCAAGAAAAGAAAGGAGCAGATAAAGGCATCAGGGTTAAGGCCAACAAGTTGCAATTATGTGCACTGACAGGAAGGGTCGGTATGTATTTATTGTCTTGCTAAGGATACTGTCCTGCACCGCTGTGCAGAAGTTCTTTGTAGGGGCAGTTAAAATTCTACAACAGGCAAATGCAACTGAATGCTCCAGAGCTGTAATGGCTGTAATACAAGAATTTGAAATTTCTTACGGCAATGCCATAGCTTTAGTAATAGATTAAGTTAGATTCATGACTTTGTGCGCCCAAATGTGTAACGTTCTCTGCCCTTCAATGACACACGTTTAGTGTTGGCCCCATTGGCTGAGTCTTGTAGCCAATTTGTTTTCTACAGAGCTTCATGACTTGAATTTATGAGTGCCCAATTGAAAAAATGTTCTTTCTCAACACTAGAAAGAGTAAACATAGATATATTTCTTTCGTAAAAGAGTGCTATCCAGAAGATGAATTAAACACAACTGCTTTTCCATCACCAGTCTTGACAATTGTGAAGATGGAATTCTTGGTTCAAGTCAGCAATTTATATTTGGGAACATATTCAGGATATGGCAGACTTCAGCAAGACTGTGGATGATGGTGGTGTTGCAGTGAAATACTTAGCTGAATTAGAAGAGGAAAATATTCAAATAATCAAAGGGGCTGTCCATAAATGATGTCACACAATTTTGCACCGAACTAGACCCCCCCCCTTGGCCCCCGTCACAGTTAGTCACAAATAGTGTCCCCCCCCCCTTTAATGATGTCACAAAAATGAAAAAACTTCTACCCCCCCTCCACAGTCGGAGTAAAAATAAGACAATATACAGTGGAAGTGTGGATGTCACATGAAGCATTCACACATTGCCCCCCATTCACACATTGTCACAAGGTGGTGACCCCAATCGTGTGGACGTCATTTATGGACAGCCCCATAGCCAGTACAACTTTTCTCAAAGAACATGGGCAACAGATAATTGACTCCATCGTCACCTTAGAGGGATCATCATTTCCTTTCATACATAAGTTGCAAAGTAGAATTGATGGCCTACTTGACAATTTTAAGATAGTTACTAAAGGTTTTTGGCAGTCAGACAACTTCTGCCATTAATAACCTTAAGTCAGTGGTAAGGAGGGAAGAATTAATACAACTGTTCACAAATCTAGGGAGTTTGTGTGAGGTCAAGTTAACTAGGCTTTTAACATCAGATACTGCCCAGAACTTGACTTCAAGCGTGGGAAAATTATTTGATGTGAAAAACATTATCCAAAACACTGAAGTATCCATTGTGCAGACAGCAGCATCCATTAAGATTAAGAATAAACTTGACAGCACAGTACTACATACTGGCTATTTGTGCATGCAATCTACTGTAAAAGTAAAAGTGCAAAAAGGTGAGAAAGTTGATGTGCTCCATACATTGCTGAGCATCAAGGGAGACAACAGTGAGTTTGTGGAACCTTGTGTTAAGGTGTTGTGGGTTCCATTAGGGTGGCCCAAAAAATAATTTTTTTTGAAAGTTTGTGGGGCGACTGCATTTTATGGTGCAATATCATGTATAAACGACCCACAAAAAAATTCGGCTCGATTGCACAATATTTGACCCTGCCGAAGAGCGTTTAAACATTTTCGGCTTGGATGTCGGAAATGTTGCATACTTTACAGGGGCTATTTTCTGTTTTCTCCGGTATTCTACTGCAGAAATTGTTGTTAAACAGAATATATACAATCCTTGTTGATAAAAATTATTAAATGAGTTATTTTATTATTAATTTGTTAAAAATGGTTTACATAAAACTTACATGTACCTAGACATTTTCTTTTCCATACTTATCAAACATTCTTCTATGATTTTGCACCACTTGTAGCAAAAGCTGCCTCTCACGTTCATATACAGGAAAAGTTTTTCTTTAACAGATAATGTTTGATAAGGGACACACCCCTTTCGGCGGTGTCATTGACGACTTAATATGTTTTACAACATTAAAGCCTTTCAGGTACCTTTCATCGCAAAGCCAATCTTCAGGGTCTCTTGACAAAAAGCCTTCTACGGCATGATAGATTTCGCTTATTCTCGTTGTAAGTGGATAAAAAGTTAATCAAGAAAGCGTTCAAAGCGGCACGGTTATCGTTTGGCGGCAAAAGTAAACTTAGTCAATGCTTCATTAGAACAATGTTGCAAGACGGCATCATTGTCCTACAACGATGCAAGACAGCAACGGCACTTCATGATCACGGCTATATTGTTGCGCGACTCTCCCGCCCCCGAATTCTCCAGTGACAAGGCAAGCGGTTGCATTCGTGAAAGCAGTTCATGTTTTCAGAGGTGAAACCGTGTCTCTGAGTTATTTTTCTAGGAGTTTGTGTGATTTTACTTCGAAATGGCTGAGAAGAGTTATAGGCGTATCACTAGGAGGAATTCCAATGTTTGGCTCGTTGGTGACTGTTTCGATGAAAAATTGCCGAGAAATGGGAAACTTCCCACATTGCGAGAAGTTTTGATGAGTTTCTTTGCTAGACTGCACTACACGCTGGGCCCTGCTAAATCTAAAGACGTCGCCAGACACACGGTGAGCGCATTGCTGGAGTTTTGGGCAGAAGCAAACATCCCAACTCAAAACGCACGTGATGTTATTAAGAAACTATTAAACGTGTATAGGGAATATAGGAGGTTAGGAAAAGATAAGGGCCTCAAATGCAAGAAGAGTGGTATGAAGAGACAATTATTTACATCCAAGCTGGATAGGTTGTTCGACATTGGCCATAAGAAAGCTATGGAGCTCATTAAAATAGATGATGACCGCCAATTTTACGTGTACATGCAAAGTGACCGCATTGGTTATATGGGTATATTGGGTACATGGGGCATAGATAAGGAATGGTGCGCCATGCAGGAAAACAATCGTAAAAGAAATCATCAGAAGGAACTTGCAGCGGAGAATGCGAAAGAACGAAGTACAAAGGAGACAAATGAGCTCTTTAAAAACCATGTTCCTTCCGAGGCTTCCGATACGAGCACGGCTGAAGACGCCGATGATGGTATGTAGGTTTGTATGTATGAATTATCAAGCTAAAATTTATGAATAATTTTATTTATGTATGTCACATAATTTTTGTTGAACTACACATTTTACAGAGTTTATAGCGAGCAAGCCTAAGAAGCGCAAGATTCACATTGTAAATGACTCGATGGTATCTGCTGCGTTAGATCAAACTCTGACGTCTTCCGGTGGGGGATCCATGCTAATAAAAGTGGTTTCTCAGGCCACAGCGAAATCTTTTGGTTTTGCTGAGGAGGTGCAGATAGTTGCTTCCCGCTCAAGATTACAGCGAAAAAGGTCGGGATGTAGAGAGGAAATGGCATTTATGATAAAACAAGAGTTCACTCCGGATTCTCCGGATCCTTTGGTCGTCCATTGGGATGGAAAGCTACTGCCCAGCAGTGAAGGTATTTATCGTAATTTATTTGTCCTTTCCATTATTTATTTTCAATATCTTGCATAGTCTGTATGCACGTCAGACCATTTATTGCGGTTTCGTTCCTTCTTTTAGATGCAGAAGACAATGCTGATCGGTTGCCAATTTTGGTATCTAGAGAAGGGGTTTTCTTGGGTGGTTCAGTTCCAGGAACCACAGCCTATCAGTTTAAGAATCCTGGCTCCATCAGCAAGTCGCGGAGGATGGCAAAGGCAATCTATTCATTCAAAGTATGGATGTTTGGAAAGCAATTTAGCCTGTCAACCGAAGAGAGTGACAACGTGTTTCAAATATGTTGTTTTGTAGCTTCCGTGTACATTAAGTCCTGGTACACATGTCCAGTGGCATTTAGTGCGCCAGCACGTGATCTCGAACTTCTGAAAACGTTGGCCAGTAGCAAAGAGAAACACTACCAAGCAGTATTAAAAAAAAATTGCAATCATTTGGGGTATTTATCAGAAACATTAGTTTGCTTATCTTCGTTTGATCCTAATGTTTCATTGTCTTGTAAGAGGGCGATGGTCAGCTCTTTTTTAAAGGAAGTGTTGGATGTTTGCAGCCCTCGAGCGCAACTTCCTCCCAATCGTGGCATTAAGGATTTGGAATTGAGCGATTTCGTTTCCTCTAATTCTCGACGTTTCTTCGACATTACGGGCATTGATCAAGGCTTTTTGTCAAGAGACCCTGAAGATTGGCTTTGCGATGAAAGGTACCTGAAAGGCTTTAATGTTGTAAAACATATTAAAGTCGTCAATGACACCGCCGAAAGGGGTGTGTCCCTTATCAAACATTATCTGTTAAAGAAAAATCTTTCCTGTATATGAACGTGAGAGGCAGCTTTTGCTACAAGTGGTGCAAAATCATAGAAGAATGTTTGATAAGTATGGAAAAGAAAAGGTCTAGGTACATGTAAGTTTTATGTAAACCATTTTTAACAAATTAATAATAAAATAACTCATTTAATAATTTTTATCAACAAGGATTGTATATATTCTGTTTAACAACAATTTCTGCAGTAGAATACCGGAGAAAACAGAAAATAGCCCCTGTAAAGTATGCAACATTTCCGACATCCAAGCCGAAAATGTTTAAACGCTCTTCGGCAGGGTCAAATATTGTGCAATCGAGCCGAATTTTTTTGTGGGTCGTTTATACATGATATTGCACCATAAAATGCAGTCGCCCCACAAACTTTCAAAAAAAATTATTTTTTTGGGCCACCCTAGGGTTCCATGTTCAAATGTGGACTGTGAGAGGCCTATTTCTTCATATGGAAATATACTAAGTAATTTGAGAACCAATGCTTCCCCAGAAACTTTGGAAATACAACTTAACATAATCCTTGGCTCTTCATGAAACTGAGTATGTCACGATATGTGATTCCTGTATATGTTTATTTCTTATGTAATTTATTTATATATTTATTTCTAATTTCATGTATTTATAAATGGTTATATCTTTCAACATGAGTCAAAAATGTAGTCCATTGTATGTTTCAGTTGATAAATAAATAACTTTTTCTTTTTACCCGTTTCGCGAAATTCAACATTTTTAACCTGCTGTCACTATGATTTTTTGACAGCTTTCCCTTGACTTTTTGACCACTTTTCAGGGTCCCTGCACATTATGCATTGAATATGCTACGAAGCAGCACCAAGGAAATTGGCGATAGGAAACCCACACAACACAGTCCTCATAGGCTGGGTGTCCATTGAGTCACCTTTGTAATGGCCTGTATTTTGCGCATATCAGTGTATTTTGTTAACAATCAATGAAGATTAGATAGAATAATTAGGTATATCAATCTCTCTCTCTCTAATACAATTCTTTGTTTGTTTAAATTGAGAAATATGTAAATATTTTTTTCACCACCGGAGCATGAAATTTGCGATTTTTGCACTGCTGATTATGATTTATACACCGCTTTCCCTCGAGTTTATTTACCCCTTTTCAGTGTCCCTACACATTAGAAATACTGATAGCCGTGGTCAAAGTTCTTGGTTTTCAAAACCTTGCATTTCAAGGTACCAATGAAAAGCCACATACTATTGGAAATGAAAATTTTCTTAAATTTGTTGAGTTATTGGCTTTATTCAACCCGATAATGCAAGAGCATATTCGCAGAGTAAAAAATGAAGAATTCTACGTTCATTCCTTAGGTAAGAATATTCAAAATGAATTAATTCACATACTGGCGAATGGAGCCAAGAAAAATCTTTAGAAAATGTGGAAAAAGCGAAGTATTATTCAATAATTCTTGACTGCACTCCAGATATCTCTCACGTAGAGTAAATGACTATGATCATCAAATATCATAAATCTCCTTAATGCATAATCTTAAAGTCTGATAATTTGAAGCTATATAGTTTGGGTCTGGGTGGGATATTTAATTACCATATTACGGTCATATACCAGCTTGTGTTTTAAAGCTAACTATCTTTTTCAATTACCAATCAAACTAAAAATAACTAACTAATACTAACAAAATAAAACTTTTTTAAATTCAAAGCTTCATTGTAAAACATATCAGTAGAATAAAGAGACATTTTTAGGGCGCCATTTTTCCTTTCGCCTGGTGCGCAAATTTTCGACGAGTGGTCCCTGACCATAACCGCCGGAAATATCCCAACGTCCATGCACATTTTGTTTCCAAGTCATTCTTTCCATGGTCTTTATAGTATTTACCCTCCCCCAATGTTTTAACACTTCACTCTAATCCCAGGAGCTATGTCCATGCCGCGAGACACTCATACGGCAATAAACCTAACGGTACTCGGGCTTCCCATGAACCCTTTGTCTATGGCGGCTACTCCCTGCACCCAGATTTGTTTTCTTACTTGAAACACGTGCAAAGAACATCTGCTGCAATTCTAAAAATAGGGTTTTCCGAAAATTCTGCCTCTCAGCTACTGGCGTGAACTTTGCCGTTAATTTGTGGCCGAGCGTCGGACATCAGCCTCCCTTCAGTATTCGTTTCCCGAGGTTAGTGTCGAAAAGCGTTGAGTGTGTTGCCTAGCTATGGATATGACAAAAGTGGCCCGCAAAGATTTACATAGTGTGCTCTTGTAAAGAAGAGGAGTCGATGGAGCAGAAGAAATTGTCAGTTTTAGAGTTTTTATACAAAAAACTGAACTTGGAAGGAGACGGAAAATTAAAAACTTCGCTTGCAGCCTTCATTCAAAAAGTTTTTTTTCATCAGTATATTTGGAATTCGGTGGGATCAGTGTTCCAGAACGGACATCAGATTTTGGAAAAGACACATAAATTGGTCGAACCAGGAGATAAAACTTCCTCCCGCAGTGTTTAAATATCTCCCTAGTATATCTGTCTCAGGGGAGTCGCTGTCTCACCATCACAGGGAAAACGAGAAGAAGTGAGTGACTAACTTAATATTTAATACCTTTTTTCCTTGGTTACTGTTCTTATTTTCTTCTTGATTTACCCTTATTTTATTACCCTTATCGCCCAAAACTACTCGAAGTGGCAGACCATTAATACATTTTGATAGTGCAAGTGCTAGGTCCAAGCGAAGGAAAGTAGTGAAGCATCACGTCGCTTGAGGAGCAAAGTGTGGCGATTTCCATTGAACTTCGCGCTGCCGGAGACAATGCGGTAGCAAAGATTGTTAAGGAGGTGACAACTACAACTCCAACAAGAAGAAAGCGAATGCTTTCCAAATGGAAGGCAAGATATACACCTCAAATAGAGCATGTTATTTGCATTTACTGGATGTAAAATGTTTAGTTATATTTTAGTGATTTAATTAGTTTCACCACGTAAAACTATGAGTCCTATATTACAAAAATGTCTAAAGTTACTTCCTGTTCCAGGCATTACCGAGGAACTCATTACCCGCATCGCAATAATTTTGAAAGCTGTATCAAGTGGGCTCAAAATCAACGCTAAGGTTTTCTCAAAATATTGCCGTGACACTGCTAAATTGTATGTTCACTTATATCCGTGGCATTACATTCCACCAACTGTGCATAAAGTGCTGATTCATGGAGCAAACATCGTGAAACATGCAATCCTTCCATTTGGTCAGCCCTCTGAGGAAGCCTTGGAGGCTCGAAACAAGGATACTATTACAAGATATCGGGAGCAATACACGAGGAAATTGTCACTAATCATGACCTCTTCCATTGACTACTCCAAAGGTCAGGCCCCCTTATTTCATGTTCTTCGGGAGTCGAGTCACTCGTAAGGTGACCAGGAACATACCGGAGGAAGTAAAAATTCTTTTTTGTCTGAAAAAAAGAGTAAGGCAGATGAAGATATGTCGTCCTTATTATTTTGACTCCGAAGAGGAGGGTGAATGAGAAGTTGCAGCGTTTGAGAGATCAATAATAAAAGCCTTTTCGGAAATAAAATTTTTCTCTGAAATTGGGCTAATACCTTTTTGACAGTAAATGTGCTCATAAATAAAAAAAATGTTACTTTCCACTAATATCACAACATTAAAATTTTAGCGTTCCCCTGGACATATGTGACCCACATAGCTGTTAACACTTTTTTTTACCTCTCATTAACTTTACATTATGACCTTATGGTCCAAATCACCCTTAATAAGTTTAATGACTTCGAAAACATAGATAATACGTAAATATTTGCAAGCATTTACTAATGAATACGGATACGGAGGGTTTTGGCCAGCTTTTTTCAATTTCGGCCCACTGTGCGATGGACCTCGGATGCGAGAAGACATAGTACCTTTACCTTAATCCTATTGCATAGAGAATTATTTCTACGTAATCGCTGTTCCAGTCGGGACTAGTTGGATTAATGTCCTTTCAAAGGAGTGCGCAGGGCAATGGTGTCACAGGTTCAATTTAGACCATTCCGGAACTTAGGACGAATTCAGGCGGCGATTGAGGGATCGAGTTAGATTCATGCCACGAGCGTACCCGAGGAGGAAGCTGGAGGTATTCCAACGCCAGTGCGTGCGACAGACCAATTGTCTCAACTAATAGATGCCCTGATATGTCTCTCCTCTCATAGTCCCAATCACAATGGAGTACGTTTGTGAGGGTTGACGAGCGATATTTGTCGTTGGAATTTACGATTTGAAGGTGATGAGAGTGACGGGGTTAATCTATTTTTGGAACACGCCAATGCCTTTAAAGAATATGAAAGAGTTTCGGACGAGGAGATGTGGGGTTTATTTCCGGAAATGAAAGGAATGAAGGTGACTCAATGGCCCCGAGCAAACCTGTTTAGTATATCCTCTTGGGAAGAGTTTAAAAGAGAAATAAAAAGGGCGTACTTGCCGGTCAGATACGATATTATAATAAAGAAGGATATTTTCATCCCCACGCAAGGCGAAGGAGAGAGAATACATGAATACATTACAGTGCTCAAAAAGACGAATGCTAGGCTAGAGAATTCGTTTAAGGCAGGGGAACTACTCTCCTTAGCGATAGATAATCTCCATCCGTTCTACGTAACTAAGGTAATATCGCAGGGCATACATAGTTTCACCGAAATCGTTAG
Organism: Pyrrhosoma nymphula; assembly: GCA_963573305.1. NCBI lineage: Eukaryota > Metazoa > Arthropoda > Insecta > Odonata > Coenagrionidae > Pyrrhosoma > Pyrrhosoma nymphula. The sequence continues at coordinate 73,925,968 of OY754332.1, read as the reverse complement.
TGTGGGAGCAGAAATAGAGGCCCGTCAAGATCTCTGTAAACTCTATCGCTATCCTCCACGGCCCCATAAAATGGTTGATCGCAAGTTTGGCTATCTGCCAACGGTCGAACGAGGCGCTAATATGACTAAGGCCCAATGTTGCTGGCGCTGTGGTAAAACGGTAAAAGGTCAGTTGTCGCGAGCGTGAATTTAAACGAGAATGCGGCTCTCTAATCACGGGGTCAGAGAGTCGCTACTCCAACCCGTCGTCTAGGAACAAGGATTGGAAAGAGTGGGTGGAGACCGTTTGTAGATTCATGGACTCAAGGGTCTACGGTCGCGTATGCTACGCAATAGAGGGACATTTTTTATCTGTTGAATTACAGGGACGTGAAGTGAAGACGCTATTGGACACGGGGGCATCTATTTCCCTGATCAATTATATAAAGATGTCATGAACTATCTGACGGATATGGGTGAATTTGCCTGTCCTTGCCCTAACAAACATGTCAAGGTTGCTGACGGTCGAATCGTACCCTTAGACCCTCCGATAAGTACGTCTGTAAAATTGGTTCCTTCGAATGGGTCAAAGCAAACTATATGTCTAGCCGGGGATGCTATGCGAAATTCTGTTAGGGGCAGACTTTTTTTCCACATGTGGCCCAACAATATGTTTTGATAACGAAAAAGTATTGATTTGTCCTGATGGAACCAAGGTCCCGCAAATGACTTTCGGAGAGGACCCGCCTCAAAGGGGGATGGCTGTGACTAACAACGAGGGAACAACCAAAGGGAACGACGACACCGAGACATTTTTGGAGCGGGAGCTGGCACTTTTTCAACGCGTGCCAGAGAGAACTAACGTAATTCGTTACCACTATTGATATTGGAGACGCCGTCCCCATTAAACAAAGATATTATCCCGTGTCTTCCAAAATTCAGGATGAAATCAATGCTCAAGTGGATAAAATGCTCAGAAACGGCGTAATAGAAACATCCCCCAGTAGCAGAGTTGGTCGCCGCAACGTTGCAGCGACGTAACAAAGGTCGTCCTAAGGTTGCGGTCACAATGGTCCGTCGCAGGAACGTTGATGAGTTAATACATTCCCAGGAAAAAATTTCTGCTCTGTATCGGAGGTGGAACTGGGGTTAATCTGATCTGTAATGGCAAAATCTAGTCTGTATCTGGTCTGTAAAGGGGTGGACTCATAAACATGTATGTTTGCCCCTAATGGAAATTTCTGATCAGGTCTGATCTGAACCAGATCAGGTCTGACCTCAGCCAGATCAGGTCTGTCTGAGCCACATCAGGTCTGATGTCACCCACATCAGGTCTGATCTCAGCCAGATCAGGTCTGATCTGAACCACTTCAGGCCTGATATGAGGATCGGTCAGGTCCATCCCCTGCAGAAATTTCTGATCTCTTGATCAGGTCTAATCAGAATCAAATTGTGTCTGATATGAGGGGATCAGGTCTGATCTGAACTAGTTGCAGTCTGATCTGAACCAGATCAGGTCTGAACTGAACCATATCAAGTCCGAGCTGTTGCTGCATATATCAGATCTTAATTGAATCAGAATGTTTGATATATCTCTCAAGTTAAGTTTGATCAAAATCAGCATATCAAATAAAGGAATTTATCATTTAAATGAGGTCTGATCTGATCCAATGACACCTGATCCGATAAGACTGTAAATCCGGTCGAGAGATGGTGCTGACCGCCACGATTGTTGCTGATGGGCTTTTGATTGTTGCCGTGCCAACTGCAGACACAAGTGGATATGGTTTTACCCGGCTTAGTTGATTGCAGTATACAATATTATCATGAGATGCAATTCCGTTAGCATAATATTTCTGATGAGCGACTATTGAGCATGTTTCAATAGCTCTCACAATGATATCCCCTTGTAAAACAAATAACACTTGACATATGACTGTAAGGGCATAGAGTAATAATAAACAGGGAGAGAAACATTTATAAGAGCAAGTAACTTTTCACTTTCATTCGTCATTTTCACTTTTCATTCATCATGGAAAAAGGAGTTTTGAGACCAGGAGGAAATCATGTTTAGGTCTGAAAGAACTGTAAACACAGAAAATATTATTTTCAACACCAAATGAAACATTTCTAGCACCATAAAATTACGTTTTTGTGACCAAATGAAACTGTTTTTGGGCTATTTTGGGTATTTACTGTTTAGGTATTTTTTTGAAAATCTTAAAAAAGAAGAATAAAACGTTTCTATATCATTTTTGTGCTATTGGGGTTTTCCAGATCAGACCTGATTAAGATCGCCAGATCATGATCAGATCAGTCTAAGTGCCCGGGCTCCTGACGAAGGCCCCCCCAACAACAATCTAATCATGATCAGGTTTGCCAGATCAGGATTTAAATCAGCTCACTTTCTGATCTGGAATTTTCAGATCAACCTGATCTGAAATTTCCATTTTTCTTTTCTTCATAGTTTTTTACGTTTACACCTTTAGAAGTTGTGTTTTCATCATCATAACTCCCAAAAAAATAATTTTCTTTTTCGGTAAAATATTTTTTTTCAATAAAGGGGAGTATCCTAGCTGCTCTGTAACTGGGGTGTAACTCGGGTGAAGCTTGTTTCAATTCATTCCTAGTTACACCCCAGTTACAGAGGTCTTCATACAGACCAGTTACACCCCAGTTCCATCCGTTACAGAGCAAAAGATTTCTACCTGGGAGGTGAAACGAGGTAGCGTGTTACTAGCTGAACCCATACAATATGAGATGAAACAGCCTATTCCTTTCTAGGTAAGACAAGGTGATTCAAGAAGAATCAAGCTGAAGCATTGTCATGCAGTAGCAATGGTGAGTGAAAGAAGGCAATTGCTTGAGGAACTTGAGGCATTTAAGTTGAATGATGCATGGTCACTTGTTGATTTGCCATCTGGCCATAGGGCAATTCACTGTCAATGGGTTTTTAACAAAAAGAGGGACTGCGATGGTAAAGTGAACAGATACAAGGCAAGATTTGCAGCCAAGGGATGAACTAAAAATATGGTGAGGATTATGGGAAAACATTTTCACCTGTGGTCAGGCATTCCACAATTCAGGTCTTGTTTTCAATGAAATTTCAGTGGGAAATTGTTCCTTGGGATGTGGTGACAGCTTTCCTAAATAGTAAATTACATGAAAATATCTACATGGTTCATACAGTAGGTAGTATTGAAAAGGGTTCAGAAAGGAAAATTTGTAAGCTTAAAAGAACTTAATATGGAACCAAACAAGCATCAAAGGCATGGTATGAGAAATGGTGGTGTTGTGAGTGATGTGTTTAAGCACTCAAAAACTGAGCCTTGTGTACATATTTTAAAACAAGAGAGTGTTTGATTACTGTCCTGGCTCTAAATGTTGATGACATTTTTTTGTTCCTTAATGAACAAATAGAAAAACAAAGGTTAAGAGAGGACCTTATGGCTAGATTCAGAATGAAAGATCTAGAAAAGGCCAGTGGCATCCTTAGGATAAGAGTAAGGAGGGAGGGAGATGTTAATTTTGTCGATCAAAATAGGTACATTGAGGAAATTCTCAATGGATGTATCTAGCCAGTCTCCACCCCAATAGATACTGATAAAAGAAACTGTCTCTGATTGATCAAACTAATCCTCAATTTCCATATCAAAGCCTGATTGGTTGTCTTATGCATTTGGCCGTGACTTGCAGGTCTGATGTAGCTCATGCTGTGATTAAATCAATTTAACAATTGTTATGATAATGAACAATGGACCAGTGAAAAGTGGGTTTTGCATTATTTGAAAGGCACCAAAGATCTGTACGTGTTTAACACACGAAAGTGTTGGTGAAGGTCCAGTGGGGTATGTATTGTGATTCTGAACGGGGGGGTGCTGTGGTTGACAGGAAATCATTCACGGGCTTTGCTTACCAGCTAGCAAGATGTGTTGTGTCATGGGAGACTAGTAAACAGCAATGTGTTGCTCTATTAAGCACAGAAGCTGAGTACATGGCTATTACCCAAGCTTCAAAAGAAGGAACACATACCCGTGAGAAGGAATATACTTAAGTAATTCGGTTTGTGTTTTTCACTTGTTTTTTGACCTCATTTCCGGTTTTTACAAGTACAAGGACTTGTCACCATTATTTACGAGTCGGTTCTTTTATTTATATCAAGGTACATGCCAACACAAAGAAAAAAGTAGTGTCATCATGTGGGATGAAAGCAACCTCAGACACTGTTGGATAGAGTATGTTGAAGAATTATACAATAATGTTGCGGACAATAAAATGAACCTTGTGGATTAGTATGTGAGAATGTCAAAACAGAAAAGGAAATACGAGAGAATTCAGAGCTAACAGCAGTGAGAAAATTTAAAAATGGAAAGGCTGCAGGCAAATATGGGATATCAAAGGAAATGCTGAAGTGGGGGTGTAAAATACTCAAGTCACTTTTGCTAACTGTAATATTTGTTTAAGAGCTTCTGTTGTTCCAATGGATTGGGGGAATGTGATAGAAATTACAGTGTACAAAGGGAAGGATGGGAAGATCAAATGTAAAAATTATAGAATGTATAAGGGGAGAAGCATTTTGTAAATCATTAATAGAAAGTGAGAGGAAGATTTCTACTATTTCTACTGACAGAATCTGGCATGTACAGTAGGGTGGGCCGAAAAACACGAAAGTGTCCGAATCGAATCGCAATAGCGTGGAAAAGTTGCTACTCGTCACCTTGATCACAAAGAAAGAAACATTTTCGAAATCGGACCATGTCTTCCGGTCGCACGTCTCGTTCGAAGTTTTGAAAAATCGTAAAAATTATGACTTTTTTAGGGATTTTTTAAAATGAGTTACAGTAATTGGATTACGTTCAAAATCGGTATGTGGCCTCTTCTAAAGAACCTCTGTCTAAAAAAAATATGTAACACCCTTTATCTCCTTCTTTTAGGGGGGGGAGTCGCTCATCGCGTTCAAAGTATCGAAATATCAAAAAAAAAAAACATGACTTTTTTAGGAATTATCTCTTTATGAGTTACAGTGATCGGATTGCATTCAAAATCGGTATGCAGCCTCTTGTAAAGGTCCTTTGTCTTTTAAGAAAGATATAATTCCCGTTCCCCCCTTCTTTTATGGGGAAGGGGAGGAGCATATATCGTAAAAATGAGTGACCTTACGGTAGGCCTACGCTTATTTTTGAAAATTGGTTTTTCTTTTGAATTATTCCGATTGAATTGAATTGGTTAAGTTGGCGGTGGTTTAAGAGTGTTCGCCCATGATCGACTGCATTCAACTGTCCTGGCATCCTCGCCACATATATATGAGATGAGACCAGAATTCATTGTTATAGAAATAGCGGGGGTAAATCACTCAAAACTTTTATTGCTAATTGTTTATCGACAACCAAAGGTTGGTCATATCTCGGATATTGAAAATGTATTTCTTAAATTTAGTCCCATTTATAAAAATATTGTGATTGTTGGAGACTTTAACGATGACATGTTTTGTGACAATTATTACAGTTCATATCTATATGACATTATATATTCCAATGATCTTTATCAGCTTCCTCTAAATGCTACCCATCATACTCAAAAAAGCCATACGCTTCTTGATCTCTGCATTGTAGACTCATCAGAAAAAGTTTCCTCATTTGATCAGTCGCCTGTTTCTTTCCTCTCGGCCCATGATAAGATTTCCATGACATACAAATTCAATATATCAAAGGCATGTCCACATCCAATCATTATTAGAAGTGAAAAGCATTTGGATGTCGATAGTTTCCTGAGAGAAATGCTTGAAACTGACTGGAAAATAATGCTTAACTCTCCAAACGTTGACGCTAAGTTAGAGCGTTTCAATTCAATCCTTTAGACCTGCCTTGATCGTCATGCTTCCAAACGAACAATTAAACCAAGGCGACTGAATACTCCAAGGAACAGTTCAGAATTAAAGGAACAACTTAAAGTTAGAGATAAACTTAGAAGAGCATTCATTCGAATGAAGAGTGACCATATGTATCATGCATTTTTGAAGCAACTTAATCTTGTTAAACGCTTTGTGATGAAGGAAAAACTACATGACAACTCTCTTAACACTTACAAATTCTACCGACCTCTGGAGAGAGCTCAAAAACCTTGGATTAATCCGACAGACTGATCTAAGCCTTGATTATGGTTTTTCACTCGATGAATTGAACTGGCACTTTGCATCGAGTGGTAATTCCTCAACTAATGAAATGAATGACCCTACTTTCAACATCCAATCCCTAGATATTCTGGTGCCCTTTCATGACAATAATTTTTACTTTAATTAGATAACTCTAATGCTTTGCAGAATGTTTTACGTAATGCCAAATCAAATTCTGTCGGAATCGATGATATATCGGTCAAATACTTAAAGCCTCATCTTCAGCCGTGATTCCTGCTCTACTCAACATTTTTAATTCGTCGCTGATGTCTAGCACGTACCCTTCAATTTGGAAGTCATCCCTGATACGTCCCATCAAGAAAAATAAAACCTGATCTTCACCATATGATTACCGGCCAATATCCATTCTCTTTGCAGCCTTGAAGTGCATTGAAAAGATAGTCTTTCAACAGACCGTTGATTATCTTACAGCTCATCAATTGTTCGATCCATTTCAGTCGGGGTTTCGCAAAAATTACTCGACCCAGACGGCCTTGATTAAAGTTACTGACGATATAAGGTATGCTATCGACAAAAAGATGGTGACTATCTTGGTACTGTTTGATTTTAGTAAAGCCTTCGACCGAGTAAATCACACCTTGCTGTTACAAAAAATGAGAAAACTGAATTTCTCATGTTCCTCTCTAAATTGGTTCTATGTGTTGTGTGTATACATGTGTTGATTGAGTGTTTATACAGACCTCCTTGTGGTAATATTTGCAAGATTTGAGCAGTTATTGCAGTTAAGTGTTGGTAAGAAGAAGAAAGAGTTAATTTGTGGTGATTTTAATATTGAAATGTCCTCCCATAATGTCAACTCCACCAAACTCCGAGAAGGCATAGGTCTTTATGGGTTGAATTCTCTTATCAATTCAATAACCAGAGAAACAGCTACTTCGTCAAAAAATATCGACCTTGTTATCACTAATCTGCAACTGACAGAAAATGAACTCACTAAGGTTATTAATCTAGGAATTTCTGACCATTAAGCCCAAATGGTATGTATCCCAAAGGCAAAAAAGTGATCGACAAGATGTGCCAAAGGCTCTACCCAAACGATAGTGTACATTCATTCAGTGATAAATTATGTGAGATTTCCTGGGATAAATTATTCAACTTGAAGTGTGTCCAGGAAATGTACCTGTTTTGCATTAGAAATGTAAAACTCATCTTCGAGGAATTCTTTCCCAGAAAATTAGTGACAATGAAGTGTCAGGATAATTATATGGCAGCAAAACCTGAGTATGTCAGGATAAGGATAATAGAAACCTTAATGCAGAGGGAATGGGGTACCTGAGATTATTTTGCGGTAAAAGTAGCATGGATATAGGGTTACAAATGAGTGAAAGATGAAAAATTGTGGGTTGGATGCTCCAGTAATAGACATGTGAAAGAAGTGACCTCCCATTGGTCAGACCTTGCCGAAATAACGGAAGAGATTCAAATAACGAAAATATATATATCAATGTATCATGGATCATCATATGGATATATGTGATAATAGAGTGAATGGTGTGAGAGGATGAGGTAGACGCAAAAGTCAAGGGTGAATTTGATAGACGAGACTCTAAAGAGGAGGAATATTAAGAATAGGACAGCGTATGTGAAGCAAGTTATGAGTGTAAGAAAAATTGAAGTCTTAGGTTTTCTCGGGATTCACTCCGGGCTAGGAAATTAGTTAGTGCCAATGAGGTTGGAAAAAATATCTTTTATATCCTTTATTAGTCAGCTCCACTGACATCATTTTTACATCGGAGAACGATATCTATTAAATGTCACTTTAATATCAGTTTGACGATATCACTTTTACATCGGGGAAAGATATCATATTTATGTCAATTTTATATCGGCAAAATCACCCGATGTTAAAACGACATTGGTGATATCAAAAAGATATTGGGCCGATATATAACTGACAAACGATGCTGCTTGGGAATACTAAGTGCTGGGAGACAGACGAAATAAGGGCTGCCAGCAATACTTTTAGGGAATTATGCCAATTAAGAAAAGGGCAGAAGGGCTCTGACCGCAATAACTACTTACAGAGTTACAAAAAGGCGTACAGGGACCTTATAGTTCAAACTAAGAAAGCATATTACAGCAGAGTTATCAGTCAAGCCGAAAATTTGACCAAAACATCATGGCAAGTAGTAAAAAAGGTAACCAACTCTAAGGTAAACAGGAGCGGAAATGTAACCATAAAAAATGGGGAGGGAATACGCTTAACCGATCCCATGCAAGTGGCAGTGTTTGCCAATAAGTACCTCGCCAATGTGCCTCTATAAACTTACATAATTCAATAGCAAGTAACGACAGATTTAAAACTGAGCACTGCCAATATATGAGGTCCTCTATGGCCCTCTTTCCGGAAACAGAAAATGAGGTATTGAAGTGCATAAATAGCCTGAAAGACAAACCATCAGTTGGAATAGACGATACTCCTTCATCAATCCTAAAAAAAGTTCTAAAGCTATTATTAAGCCCTTAACATTCATAATAAACGAGTCCTTTAAAAAGGGTGAGTTTCCTAACTATTTAAAAATAGCAAAAATAAAGTTGATCCACGAAAGAGGTAATGACGATAACAGAAAATTACCGGCCGGTATCTTTGTTGACTAATGTATCTAAAAATTTTGAGCTATTGATGAGAGACAGGATTATGAACTATGTCATCCAATTCAAACTATTTACCATGGAACAATTTGGATTCCAAAAGGGGAGAAGCACCAATTATGCCATTGAATGCTTTCTAAAAAACCATGACTTCTTGGGACAGGAATGAATTCTCGGTGGGCATATTCAATGACCTTTCACGGGCATTTGACATGGTAGACCAAGAAATCCTTCTCAGTAAATGTGAGCGCTGTGGGATCAGGGGTATTGCTTATAAATGGCTACAATCATATCTAAAGGATAGGCAACAGATGGAAGAGGTTGACGGTACAGGTATCAACAACATCGTTGTAAACTACTTATCACCCACAGAAATTATAAATGTAGGGGCACCACAGGGCAGTATTTTGGGGCCGCTCTTATTCTTATTATACATCAACGATTTGCCGAGGTTTATTAAAAACGATGATTTGTATTTTATGCAGATGATACATCTTTAGCAATGGGCCACAGAGATCCTCAGCTGCTGCAAACCAAGCTGGAGAGTTCATTATTACTCCTAGAAAAGTGGTTTAGCCTTAATAAACTCTCTGTAAATGTAAAGAAAACTAATTATACATTCAATTTAAAAAAAGAAGGAAGTGCCATGACAGTTAGAGGCGCTCTTAAATGGTCAGCCCATAGAGAGGGTAAGTGGTACCATGTTTCTAGGTTTAGCTATTGATGATTCCCTAAACTGGGAGACCCATACCCATACAGCACGGGGAGAAATATACTCGTGTACTCTCGGTCGATATATGGGATAAGGGATAATTCCAAAATTAGCCCTTTTTTACACGTGTTCTTTCAGTGTAAATTTTGGTCCAAATTATCTGAGTGGACTTCTGTATTTTATGGAATTAATTAATGTACAACATGCCACTTGGCCTTTTTTCACATTTCCATGGGAATACTGCATATTAAAGATGAGCTATACGCTATTATTCCGTTACGAAGAGATATCTCTGTTATAAAATATGTTATATATGTATGTATGTAACATATGTTAATTCAATATGCATCTACCAAAGAACTTTGTCTATTCGGAAATCCTGATAATCGTGAAAACCTTATTTGTGCATAATGGGTGGATATATTTTTTTGGAATAAACGATGATTTTTCCATGCGATAAATACTTCCTTTTTTGATCATACGTTGCATTTTGGTACAATTGTAACCAACCAGAAATAAAATCATGTTCCACGATAATATTGACTGCTTTCGTATGATTCTGACAGCCATTTTCAAGCACACGTGAATATCTGCATTAATTTCTTGGTACCTAATATTTGTAAATATGTAGTTCTCTCCAGGCCAAGCACAAATACGGAATAATTTATATTGGTCTGGCCATGAATGCGGAGGAAATAACTTCTTTGCATTACCAACTTCATTCAAGTACCTTGGTGGCCGAGTGGGTTAAGGCGTAAGTGAGAACGGAAGTATCAGGTTCAAGGGATCGGGGCTCTCCGGCGGCAATTTTTTTTCTAGGTTAAATATGAATCTAAATCAGCCGCGAATTTTGCTGGCAATGCTGTTTAGCGGTCATTATACCAATAACAGTTTATTTTCCGTTGGTAAACATACATACATGCATGGGAATTTGCATATTAGGCACTAGGTTGTGGTCGATACACGTGTTTACACCAGAAATAGCGGACAGTAAACCGAGTAGTAGTAGTAGAATTGGGTTTTTTTTGGTGCGTCGACGGCTAGGGTCATTTTCACCATGCTCAGTCCCTTTGACGCATTAAAACTAGATCTCTACAAAATGTAACTACTAATTTTATGCATTTCTATTTTATGAGTAATGCATGAGTGCATGCTAACTATATTAAATTAAAAAAAACCTATTTCTTTGAAATACAATAAAATTCGGCTTAGGCTAACCGGATCGTCCCCTAGAAGCGTATCTAGGCTACCCGTGATGGCCATTCTACTGCGTATAACCCGGTATTTAGTGCACGTTGTCAGTAGGTGATTTACAGTGAGAGAGGCGTCACAATCATCGCACTGTGGAGGGGTCTTTTCAGCAGTAAATAGAAAGGAGTGTGTAAAATGGCAGTGCCCAATCCTCAAACAGATGATTGCGACCTCATCCCTACGTTTGCTTCTGCAAGAGGAAGGCCACGCTGAAATTTCAGGTTTGATGCTACGCAGCTTGTTATTCTGAAGATTCCGCCATGTTCCTCTCCAGTCCTCCAAGAGTACAGGCCGTAGCGTAGCTTTTAGGTCATCCGCGATGACCACCGCAATATCAATTTGGTGGTTTCCCAATGTTTCTTTTGCTGCGGCGTCGGCTTTCTCGTTACCCGTAATCCCTACGTGCCCAGGTAACCATAAAAACATGACTCTTACTTCTTTTTCCGAAAGTTTTAAGAGGGCAGTTTGAATTTCCTGTACGATGGGATTAAAGGAGGAAAATGCGGAGATCGATTGCAGTGAACTTAACGAATCAGTGCATATCATGAAAGATTTCCGACGGCAGTCAATGCTGGTTAAGGCCATCTTTATCGCAGTGAGTTCGGCAGTAAATGTGCTACACATCGCACTGAGTTTCGTTTTTAAAACTCCGTGGAAAGAAGTTACTGCAGATTCGCAAGCAGATGATGACTTCGCCCCATCCGTATAGACAGGTACGAAGTCAGGATATTGCCCGAGAAATTCTTTGAAGAGCTGTTGGTATTCACATGGCGTAGTGCTCGACTTCAGGGACTTATGCAAGTCCAGCCTAATATCTGGAGGTGGTAGAGACCACGGAGGAATGTCAAGGTACCCTACTGGGTACACATCAGGGAGAGAGAAATTATTTTTCTCCATCAATTCATTGAACCTTATGCTTAAAGGCCTTGTGGCCCTCCTCCGTCTGTTAAACACATTTAAAAACCATGGCTGGAAAACAATATTAAAACAAGGGTGCCTCTTCATTGATAAAAGCTTTGAGGCATAGTTCGACATAAGGATATTTCTGCGGGTAGCCAATGGTGGTTCCCCTGCGTCTGAATAAATACTAAAAATTGGAGAGGTCCTAAATGCTCCCGTGGCCAGTCGCAATCCAGCATTATGTACAACAGCCAGCGGCCTTAAATAAGACTTCCTGCCAGAAGAGTAGACAAAAGCGCCGTAATCGAGTTTTGACCGGACTAATGCTCGATACAATAACAACAATGTCTGGCGATCTGCACCCCATGTGGAATGGCTTAAATAACGTAAAATATTTAATGTTTTCGAACACCTGTTTCTCAAGTCGTTGATGTGGTCTCGCCAATTTAATAGGCGGTCCAGGGTCAACCCCAAAAAACGAACTGAGTTCACAAAAGGCAAGTTAATATTGTCAAGACGCAGTGTTGGTGTTGGATGGTCACCCCTACGTCGGTGGAAGTGAATACACTTCGTTTTCTCTTCCGAGAAGCGGAAACCATTCATCTGTGACCATTTCTGGAGCTTGTTGAGCGTCAGCTGTATTTGTCTGGCTGCATTTGTAAGTTTAGCCGACCTACAGAAAATAGCTAGGTCGTCCACAAACAGCGAACCTATTACAGGTGCCTGGATACAGTCGACGACATCATTAATGTCAATGGCGAACAGCCTTACGCTCAGCACAGATCCTTGGGGTATTCCATTTTCCTGATTATGAGCTTGAGACAGATATTTTCCAATTCTAACTTAAAAAACACGATTGGTTAAAAAATTTTTAATAAATATGGGTAGGTTTCCTTTAAAACCCCAATTATGTAATGTCTTTAAAATCTTGAAGCGCCAAACTCGATCGTACGCCTTCTCCAAATCGAAAAAGACGCCAACGACATGTTGACGGAGTAGGAAAACTTCTTGAATAAAGTTGTCGCATCGAACGAGGTGATCAAGGGTTGATCTACCCCTTCGAAAACCACACTGTATATGTGCAAGAAGATTTCGCCTCTCTAGGCACCAGACAAGTCTGCGGTTAACCATTCTTTCTATAACCTTACAAAGGCTACTGGTCAAAGAGATCGGCCTATAGTTATTAGGGTCGCTTCTGTCTTTCCCTTGTTTTGGAATCGGGACAATCGCAGATTCTCGCCAGGTTTGTGGGAAACTACCATCACTCCACACTTGGTTTAGTGTGAGGAGGACGTCAGATAATGACGACTCAGGGGTGTTTCGCAGGAAGGCATTGTGTACACTATCCAATCCTGGGGAGCTGTTTCTTGAATCTGAGATTGCGGATTTCAATTCCCACATTGAAAAGGGATCATTGTAGTCTCCTGGAGAACCCGATGTTATGAAGTTTAGATAGGCCGCTTCACAGCGGTTTTTCATTGCATTAAATTTGGGGCAGTAATTCGCATTGCTCGTAGTGTTTGAAATATGACGGCCAAATACCTCAAAGATATCAGGAGGGGACGAAACGATTTGACCATCGACTTCAAGTGATGCAATGCCATCTCTCAACGTGGAGCCCGAGATACATTTCACTTTGTGCCACACCTGAGCAATGGGAGTTCTGTGGTTGATACTAGACACAAATTCCATCCAGGAATCCTTCTTGGCCTCTTTGACTACCTGCCGCGCTTTGGCTCGCAGCCGTCTGAAAGAGGATAGATTTATAGCCGTTGGATATTTGTTAAAAATACGCAATGCTTGTTTCCTCCGTCGTATTGCTTCGGCACACCGTTCGTTCCACCAGGGAACTGGTGGCCGTTTGATGGTACCTCTTGAGCGTGGTACACTGCATTTTGCCGCGTTAGTTATCGATTCCGTCAGAGCTTCAATATTGCCCAAACTGCCACGATTGATATCATGTATAAAACTGAAACTAGATTCGAAAAGAGTCCAATTAGCTTTATGGACCAGCCAAGTGTCAGGAGTTCTAAAATTCATATCGTATCCAGGTCTCAATCGAATAATTATCGGGAAGTGATCGCTCCCACAGAGGTCACTATGTACAGACATATTAACCTTGTTTATAAGACTACTCGACGTTAGACATAAGTCTATTGTTGAGTATGAACCATTATAACTATTAAAATGGGTATACTCCCCATTATTAACCAAAAACAAATTAAAATCGTCAATAAAAGCGGATAAAATACGTCCTCTTCGATTACAGTGAACCCTAGAACTTCCCCATAAAGTGTCATGGGCATTAAAATCACCAAGTAAAATAAACGGTCGAGGTAATTGCCGAACTAGCTCTGAAAGGTTGTTGCGCGTCACTGGTGCTCCCTCCGGGAGATAAACGTTACACAACGTTATTGAATCCGGAGCATGCATCGTTACGGCTACCACCTGGAACGGTGTGTCGAGGTCCACTCGCGAGGTGTAAAGGGCCTCTTGAGTGGCAATTGTGACTCCACCCTGAGCCCTTTGTCCAGTGGTGTCATCAAATCTAAAAACACTATAACCCTTCAAAATACTTCTGTCAGTTATTTTAAAATGCGTTTCCTGCAAACAAACGCATAAAGGGTTAAAATCGCGAAGTAAAACACAAAGCTCCTCCTTATGTCTGTAAAAACCATTACAGTTCCACTGCATTATTACTGCCATGTAATAGATGAAAAAAAATGGACTAAAGCACAAAAAGGTTCAGGAAATTGGGGCTGTCTAAAAAAATAAATGAATAAATATACATAAATATTTATGTTATATATATATATATATATATATATATATATATAATCTATGGAGGATCACCGCCGAAAGCGGTGCCTCTTATCCTTTTTTCTGGCCTGGAGGATTTCGCTCTCGGATAAAGGCAATTCATTCTCCATTGGCTCGGGCTGCTTTCGGTTGGTCAACCCAGAAGGACCTGGGGATGGCGTCTTCTCGCGATTCCACGGCGCAGTCCCGGTCGTTTTAGACGTATTCTTCTTGGGGGAACCCGTGGTGGCATTGGCTACAGTCGGTTTTGGTTCCTGCTTCGATGCCTCGATATCACTGCGTGGGAGCTCCGCTTTTGTTTCGGTGGGTTTCGAATTTATTGGCTCTGTCTGGGTAGAAATTGTGACCTTTTTGGTAAGAGTAGAGGTAACATGTGCAAACGATTTGCTAAACGTGGGGGCCAACGTGGGGGACAGTAAACCGAATATTGACCATTTTTCAACCGTTCTTAGTCGTTGAAAAGCGGTTTTTCGACCAGATAAATCACGTGTTCTACTCGTGATTTCAACTAAATATGCTCCGTGTGTGCTGTATGGGTACCAATGCCCTATGCTCTACCCTGGCTAAAAGTGGATATATTATGAGGAATCTTGTGGATATTGTTGATACAAATGTTCTGAAAATGGTCTCTTATGGTTATTTTCAAAGTGCCACAGTTAGAGGCGCTCTTAAATGGTCAGCCCATAGAGAGGGTAAGTGGTATCATGTTTCTAGGTTTAGCTATATTGATGATTCCCTAAACTGGGAGACCCATACCAATGCCCTATGCTCTACCCTGGCTAAAAGTGGATATGTTATGAGGAATCTTGTGAATATTGTTGATACAAATGTTCTGAAAATGGTCTCTTATGGTTATTTTCAAGCCCATTTGTCCTATGGAATTATTTGCTTGGGATCATCGCCTGGATTTCGTAGAGTTTTCTCAATACAAAAAAGAAGTATAAGGTATATAGCAAAGATACCCCCTTGGAAATCTTGTAAACCCTATTTTAAGGAATTAAAACTCCTAACGTTACTTTCTATGAATATATATCACTTGTGTGTGCATGTAAAAAATAATATAAAAGACCTTACTATCAATGGTCAAGTGCATGGACGAACCACTCGCCATAGTGGGGATGTACATATGTACTGCCACTCTACTGCCATGTACAATAAGAGCCCCTTTCACATGGCTACCAAGGTTTATAATGCTCTGCCTCCAGCCTTAAAAAATGCTCCTACAAGGGCAAATTTCAATTTTAATCTGAAACTCTGAAAAATTATTTCTGGTAAACAAAGGCTATTATAGCACAAATCAGTTTCTGGAGGAATTTGTTTACCACTGAAGTGTATGATTTTGAATGTGTATATATTTTTTGTTTTGAATTGTCCTATATTTTACAATGTACCTGAGACTAATAAAAATTATTATTGTATATATTATTGTATTCCTACCTGAATGGGCGTCGCCAATCAGTGAAAGACTCAAAAGGAAATCGATCTGATAGGGTAACTATATCATGTGGAGTAACAAAAGGATCTGTCCTAGGACCACTGTTGTTCTCGTTGTATGTGCCTGACCTTCCAAATTGTATTACTCATTGTAAATACATGATCTATGCTGATGATCTGCAGATTTATTGCCATTGTCACCCCAAGGATCTCAGCGATACCATAAAAAAGGTAAATGATGATGTGTCTGCCATTGCATCTTAGGCCAAGCTTAATTTCTTCCAGTTAAATTCCACAAAAACTAAATCTATGGTCATTGGTAACACTAAGGTCCTATCTAAACTAAATTTCACTACACTGCCTACGATAATGGTTCAGAATATGAGCATACCCTTCAGTAATAATGTGAAAAATTTAGGTGTCATATTAACTTCAAACCTTTCCTGGAAAGAACATATATCAATTATATCCAATAAAGTGAATGCAACGTTGCATCGATTAAAAATTCATAAAAATCTACTGCCCCTTCAACTAAAAAAAAACTTGTGTGTTCTCTGATTTTTCCTCACTTAGACTACTGCAGCTTAGTGTACCATGATATAACTCAGCATTGAACATTATTATACTATAATTGAGCATTAAGCTACAGCGCCTAATTAATTCCTGTGTGAGATTCATCATTAACCTACGGAGAGATGAACACATCACCCCGTATCTCCAAAAGCTCTCCTGGCTCGACATCAAATCAAGGAGAAAATTTAATATGGCCTGCTTCATGGTCAATCTCGTTAAACATGGGAGTCCTGATTATTTGCTAAAACTCTTTCCTCCAAGTTCCAAATGTGGTTACTAGACTACACCCAAATTTCTTGTATACCCCTCAGTTTAGGAAAACCACATTTCAGAGGTCGTTCACTGTGGCTGCTTCCAAACTCTGGAATGGATTGCCAAACCATGTAAAGGTCAGTGGGTCGATGAGGGTGTTCAGAGGGAGGCTTTGGAGCCTTTTATGCAGTGGTAATAGTTTGTAGCTGCAGTTGTATAATGTGAGACTATATATTACCTAAGTAATTACTGTGTAAGTGCTGTAGTATATTGTGGTTGATCACTGAAGGTGTTCGGAAAGAAACTTGGGAGCCTGATGGGCAGTAGTAATAATTTGTAGCTGCAGTTGTATGTTTTATAACTAATGCTTGAGTAATTGTTGTGTGGGTATTGTGATATATTGTGGTGAGTTAAGGAAAGTTAGTTGTATTTATTGTATGGGTATGTATTGCTTGAGTAGTTGTTGTGTATTTTAAATACTGTAACCATTGCATAGGTGTGTCATGTGTGGCTGTTGTTTTATACATTGCAAATTGCATGGCTATATGCTGTATATTGCAAAATTGTTGTATTTGTCAATGTGATTTCTTACAGTTCATTTTGAGTAATATTTTTTTAAAGATGTATTTATAGTTCATTTTTGTAATCTTATTATTGAATTGTAAACATTATTATTGTACTGTTTTCGTTTTTTCTGCTCAAAGGGAGGGAAACTCCTAGAGCAATAAAGATTATTATTATTTCTAATTGTTACAGTTGTAACATGACCCTCCGAGTCCCCTGCAAGCATCGGGTTTCATTGCCGTCATAATGGCCTGTGACTCGAGAGGGGTTGTGCAGTAATCGCAGCCACGTCCGACACCCATCGGATGTGTGGCTACGCTGCGGTCGGGTCATGCGTCCGCGGTAGACAGAGTGACCCCAGGATGACGGCCTTCTGCATGCGTGCAACTAGTGATTCCGCCTGTGCCACGCAGGACGGAATGCACTTGATGTTATTTATCAGCGAGCCCTTAACTCCACCGAGTACACCTATGATGAGTACCACAGAGTGTCCGGGGTACATCTGTCGAAGTTCGAAAAGCAGGTCTTGATATTTCGTCCGTTTCTCCACCTCTTTCGCATCCATGTTGGTTTCAGCCAGAGCAGAAAACTCAATGACAAACATGAAACGTGTGAGGTGGTTGAGGAGAACGATATCAGGCTTGGTCGCCTCCAACTGCCTGGTGGTGGAAAAGGAGTAATTCCACCAGATTGTGCATTTATCGTTCTCCACGACGGACTCAATATCTGCAGGGGCATAGGGCAGCACAGGTGTTTCGTCAATGCCATAATGGTGTCGAAGATGAAAGTATAACACCCGTAGGGCCGCGTTGTGCCGAGCTAAATAAGCTGACTTGGCGTAATAACTACAGCCGGAGAGAAGGTGACTCAAAGTCTCCGGCTGGGCTCGGCACCCCCTACATCTCGTGTCCGCAACCTCCGCATTGAATATAATGCGGCGGTACACGAGTGTGTTTATGACACCATCCTGGCACGCGAGGACAAACCCTCAGTCTCGGACTTCAAACCGGCGGAGCGTAGGAAGGCAAACGTTAGCTCCTTCGATAGCCCATGCTTTTCGATGTTTCGATAGAAACCTCCATGCATGGGCTTATCGGTATGCACCTTGAGCATGGCCTTCTGCTCGGCTTTTTTATTTCGAGCTTGAGGACGTTTGCTTTCAATGACAAGATGGTCGTGTCATTGTCGCTTCCGTCGGATGACGGGTCGAAGTCAAGACCGGTTTCGTCCGCTGCCCTCTTTGCCGCCTGGAAGAGAAATGCAACTGCTCCCGCACTCTCTCACGAGATTGAGCAGAGGGTCCCTGCTTTTCAACACTCGGCAAGCTGCACCCAGGACAACTCTGTTGTGGAGACACTCCAGACTCAAAAGTCGTCTACCACCTACATTGCGAGGGAGATAAAATCTGGTGACGGAAGATTCCGGATGAAGACTTCTATGGATGGTCATCATCTTCCTCGTTCCCCTATCGAGGTTCTGCAACTCGTTGACGTTCCACTTCATGCATCCGAAGGTATACAGCAGTGTAGGAACCACGAACATGTTCGTGGCAAGAACCTTGTTCTTGCCAGACAGGTCAGAACTCCAGATGTTCCTCCGAGTCTGTCTGTAGTTGGCGGTGAGCCTTTCCTTCACTGCTGCAACCTCCTGCATTCGGCGCTGGGGGACGCCGAGATATGCATAGCTGTCATCGTCCTCGAGGTGACGAATGACGTTCCCGTCTACAAGTTGCACGTCTTCCTTGATCTCCAAAAATCTTCCTCTCGCCAGGTGGATGGATGCACACTTGTCCAATCCGAACTCCATCCCTATTGCCTCACTGTATTCCAGTACGATGTCCAGGGCAGTGCGAGGGTCTTTCGCATTAGAAGTATAGAGCTTCAGGTCATCCATATAAAACAAATGGGTGACCTTATGATTCCTGTCACCTGGAACACCGCACATGTATCCTTTACCTCGTCGCAGCCTAAAGGACAGGGGTAGGAGGGAAATACAGAACAATAAGGGACTCAAGCTGTCGCCTTGAAAAACGCCACGGTGGTATGTTACCAACTCTGTGGAAACTGACTGCTTGCCTGAATTCAGAACGAAGTGCATTTTCCAGAGTGGTAACAGGCGTTGGATGCAGGACACTACCTCTGGGTGGACGTTCATCAACTTCAGCATGGCGATCAAAAGCTCATGCGAAGTGGTGTCAAAAGCCTTCTTGTAGTCCACCCAGGTCATTGATAGGTTTCGCTTATGCCGGATGGCATCCTGGCATATGCACCTATCAATAAGCAGGTTGTTCTTGCATCCCGCGATTCCCCGCTTTGAGCCCCTCTGCTCGTACACCTCCCACACCGGCTGGACGTGGTGTAGGATGAGGTCGCTTAAGATCGAGGTGAACGCTTTATTTACTGTGTTGAGGCAGGTTATGGGGCAGTAGTTCTTTGGATTGGACAAGTCTCCCTTCTTAGGTATTAGAACCGTACGTCCCTCAGTCAGCCAAGGTGGAATTGGTTCTCTACCATTCAGAAAGGACGTGAAGATTCTGGCGAGGTGTTGGTGGGTGGAAGTAAATTTCTTCCTCCAGAAGTTATTCATGGCATCCATTCCTGGAACCGAGAAACTCTTCTTGTCAGAAAAGGCATTCTTCACGTCACTTTCGGTGACTGAAAGAGGTCCATCCACATCTTGTAGGTGGCGGTCACAAACCTCTTTAAAGAGTCCTATGGCTGGAATGTCTCCATTGAATGGCTTCTACAATGATAAATTCTACAACCTCCAACAGGCCCCAAACAGAAAGTATGCTGGTAAGAATTTATGACAAATCAATGAAACAGTTGAATTCAGTCAAATTTTTGGGTCTTCACATAGACAGTCAGCTTACATGGAATAATCATATTAGTATTCTGAATGGAAAACTTACTTCTATCTGCTATCTTATCAAACAGCTTAGGAGTAAGGTTAGTGTGGATATATTAAAAACTGCATACTATGCTTTATTTCAATCAAGAATATCCTATGGTTTAATTTTCTGGGGAAATAGTAGCCATACTAGAGATGTTCTTCTATTACAGAAAAGGGTAATTAGGTTCATGACAAGAGCCAAGAGCAGGAATCACTGCAAACTGCTGTTTAAAAAATTAGGCATTTTACTACTGCCATGCTTGTACATACAACAACTTGTTATATTTGTAAAAAAGCACATTCATCTTTTCAGTAGGAACTGCAATGTACATAATTACAACACAAGGTGTAAAACTAATATTCACATGACACAAAGTCACACTAAAGTACACCTTGAGGGCACTTACAAAATGGCCCTGAAATGCTACAGCAAACTTCCTGAAACTATAAAATCCATAGAGAAATTCGACCAATTTAAAAAAAGAGTAAATTTGTTATTGATGAAGGAGTGTCACTACGATGTAAATGAATTCCTATGCAATTAATTCTTGTGATATTTATTCTTATGTGCTACACTGGGCTTTTGGTTGTAAAATATTATTGTGTTATGTATTCGTATATGTATTAGTATCCTCTTTATATTTGACTTGTCCTATACTTGTATTTTACTAGTCTCAGGACCAATAAAAATTATTATCTGGTGGTTTATATACCCTCGATGCTGAACCAGTTGAATTTTCGAGCAATATTAAAGGTGCTGCTGCAGAAAATATTGATGTAAAGGGTCCTTATTATGAGGCCACTACATTGAGAGTAAGTACCATGTGGCACCAACGACTACGTCACCTAAATGAGGAAGCCATGCATAAGATACCAGTACTTCAAGGGGCCAAATGCGAGAAATTGGGTAAATGCTGTTTGTTTGCAGGGGAAGATGATGAGGAAAGGCTTCCCATCCCTTAGTATGAGGCAGACCAATCAACAATTAGAATTAGTGCACACTGATATCATGGGTAAGATCCAACCAGTGTCAATTGGAGGAGCCCAGTATGTATTAACCTTTACGGATGACTATTCAAGGTATTTAACAACTTGATATTTGCAGAAAAAGAGTGAGGAGTTCAATAAGTTTTTAAAGTTCAAAACGGGGGTGGAGAATGCCCTGGGTTTAAAACTAAAGGCAATTCAGTCAGATAATGGAGGCGAGTATGTAATCGTGAGTTTCAGGAATACACTAGTAGAAATTGTATCATTCATAGGAAGACAGTGCCCTACTGCCCGCAGCAAAATGGCATTGCTGAGCAAGCAAATCGTACACTGAGTGAAATGGCCACATGCATGCTGATTCAGTCCGGAATGCCAAAGAAATTTTGGGCAGAAGCTGTTAATACTGCATGCTATATCAGAAACAGATGCCCGAATTCGGCTATTAAATTTAAGATCCCATTAGAGATGTGAAAGGGGGAAGAAATCAGGGTTGGTGAATATGATTTCATGAAAGTATTTGGAACTCCGCTATACCGGTGGCAAGCCCGGAGCCTGTCTCTAAGAGACAGGAAGGAGGAGTTGGAGGAGTAACAACCTCGAAAAAAAAACCAGGGTCCATCTGGCCCGGATGGTAGCACCCTGTAAGGGTCCCTAGCCAGGGTCACGGTGAAGCCCTCAACGGCAGCGAAGGCGGAGAAGATGGACTTCGGTACGGCTGAACTGGCGGAAGAGGCAACCCGACTGACCGGGGTATATCAGGACAGAAACCACTGCCTTGTGGTTAGAAGAGGGATCTTTGAAGGCTATGGGAGACAACCCTGACAGAAAAGAGCCAGCCGGTAGGCTTAGGAGGCAGCCCCTCAAACCGGCTAGCTCGGTAGGGCCAATAACCCACCTGAGTGAAGTTAATTATTCAGAGTATAACAGAGAGAGCCGGATGGATTAATAGGAATCGACAGAGCGAACGAACGGACACGATTTTTGGTACATGGAACATAACATCACTCACTGGAAAGGAGTGTGAAATTGTGGATGAGATGAAAAAGTACAAACTGAGGATTCTGGGTATAAGCGAGACGAAAAAGAAAGGGTTTGGAGAAACAGCGTTGAAAGATGGATATCACATGTTTTATTCTGGGGTAGAACATCGCAGTAGAGCAAAAGAAGGAGTGGGCATAGTAATAGAGGGTATCTATAGAGACAGAGTAATGGAATGGGAGCCAGTGAATTCAAGAATCATAAAAGTGTTCTGGAAATGCAGGAGAAAATATCATTGGTACAGATATATGCCCCGACACAGGATGCGGAACAGTTTGAGAAAGATCTTTTTTTCACTCAGCCGCAGGAAACAATAGACAAGGCGAGAGAACAGACCAGATACATTGTGATAATGGGAGATTGGAACTCCAGAATAGGCAGGAATCTAGAACGAGGACATGGATCAATTGGACCGCATGAGGGAGAGCAAGTAATCAACACCAACGGAGAGAAAATGATTGATTTTTGCATTGATAACGATCTGTTGATTGGCAATACCTTTTTTCCACATAGAATAACACATAAAATCACTTTTGAATCTAAGAACAGAGGAGCAAGAAGTGTGATAGATTATTTCACATACACAAGAAGTAAGAGATATGCTGTGAACGACGTGCGTGTATACAGAAGCGCTGAACTAAGCACAGAACATAGACTACTAATCATGAAGCTGCGGCTGCGCCCTCTTAAAACTAGAAAGGATCCTCCTTATGAGAGGTTAAAGGTTGGACAACTTAGAGATGAACAAAAGAAAATGGAATATCGAGACCTAGTAACAGCAGAATTACAAAAGAGAATGGAAGAAATAACAAGGGTTGAAAGTGGGGAAGATCAAATGGAACTAGGCTGGAGGATATTGAAAGAAACCCTATTAAATAAAACTAGAGAAATCTGTGGAGTGCAAATAGTGAAGACAGAGACTAAAAGGACAAAGTGGTGGAATGATCATGTTAAAGGAAAAATTAAGGATAAAAAGGTTGCCTGGCAAACTTGGATTAGAGATATAACAGATGAGACTTGGAAAAAGTATGTACAGAAGAGAAATGAATCGAAGCAAGCAGTAAGACAAGCAAAAGAAGAATGTTGGGAAGAGTTTGGTAACGAAGTGGAAGAAAACTATCATCATAACCAACGAAAGTTTTGGCAAACGGTGAAAAGCCTAAAAGGAAAGTTCGGAAAAAGAGTTAGAAGTGTAACAGATGAAACAGGGAAGTTAGTTACCGATGAGAAAGATGTGCTGACAGTATGGCGTAATCACTTTGCTGTAACTTTTGGTCACCAGGAGCAAGTAAAAATAACGGAAATGGAAGCTGAACCAAACCCCCAAAGACAAAGAGAAGGAGGAAACGGAGAAGAAATAACACATGCCGAAGTGGAGGAAGCAATAAAAAGATAAAACTGGGTAAAGCAGCAGGCGCTGATGGCCTGGCGCCGGAAATGATTAAGTTTGGAGGAAATGCAGTGGTTGATTGGATGTGGGAGATATGCAGAAGAGCATGGACAGAGAAAAAGATCCCAACGGATTGGGAACTGAATATTTTAGCACCAATCTACAAGAAAGGAAATACTACCCAATGCAGCAACTATAGGCCCATATGTCTGTCTTCCGTCGCTTTGAAGGTATATACTAGAATTCTTGAAATAAGACTCAGAAATGAGGTTGAGAAGGAACTAGAGGAGGAACAATGTGCCTTCAGGAAAAATCGCCAAACACAGGATCACATTTTTACAGTGCGCCAAGTGATGGACAAATATATCAACAGAAATGGATCAGTCTGCCTAGCCTACAGGCAGCTTTCGACACAGCGCCAAGGTGCAACCTATGGGAAGCACTAAAAAAATAGGGGTATCCGTAGACCTAACCGAAAGAATCAAAAGCCTTTACATAAATGTGAAAGGAGTTGCTAGAATAGCTGGAAAAACGTCAGCAGAATTTGATATGAGGAAAGGTGTCAAACAAGGAGACAGCCTCAGTCCTCTACTATTCATCATTCTGATGGACTAGATACATAAACAATGCAAAAGAAGAACACCAAGGTGCAAGATAGGAAACTATAGGTTAAGGCCTGTTTATGTACAGTCACTGATATATGCAGATGACATTGTACTGATTGCCAAGAATAAGAGAGATTTGCAAACAGCAGTGGAAGAATGGGCTAATGCAATTAGAGACCATGGAATGAGAATGAATGTGGGGAAAAGCAAGGTTATGATAGTGTCAAAAAATAAGGTACAGGAAAGGCTGAACATATCGTGGGAAGAGCAAGAACTAGAACAGGTTGACAAGTTCGAATACCTGGGAACACTAATTACTAATGATGGAAGGCCGGACACCGAAGTGAACCACAGAATACATAAAGCAAACCAGGTATACTATCAGATTAGTAAATCAATTGTGGGAAAGAGGGAAATATCAGAAAAGACAAAGATGAGAGTATATAAAACCATTTTCCAGCCGGTATTGGTATACGGAATGGAGAGCTTAACCCTACTAGATAAACATAGGAGCAGATTCCAAAGCTGTGAAATGAGGTATTTAAGACGAGCAGCAGGACGCACTAAAAGAGATTGAGTGAGAAACACCACAATCAGAGCCCAATTCCAGCAAGACCCAATAGTGTAGTCGATGGAAAGAAAAACTTTAAGATGGTACGGGCATGTGGTTAGGATGAATGAGGAAAGGAAGCCAAGAGAGGTGATGGAGGCAAGACCAGAGGGAAAGCGAGGAAGAGGACGACCAAGGATGGAATGGGAAGAATATGTGGAGAGATTGGCAGTCAGGCGCGGAAAGAGCCTGAATGAGTTGAAGCGTCTCGCTCAAAACAGGAAAGAATTTGGAAAGTGGCTGAGGGACCCCGACGCCTAACAGCAAAAGGGGACTTGAGAAAGAAGAAAGTATTTGGTTGTCAAGCGTGGGTGTTTGCTAATAATGGGAAATTTAGCCCTAAGGCTGAGGAATGTGTTTTTCTAGGCTATGAGGAAAATGTTAAGGGTTATAGGTTGTGGCATATAAATAAGGGTAAAGTGAGCATAGCTCAACATGTAGTTTTTGACGAGGAAAAATTTCCATTCAGGGAAACCTCTGGTGAGGCATTTATGCCAAATGTACATAAGTTGCTTGATCGTGATGAGGATGTAGTGTCTGGTGATGCGGAATGTTTTCAGTATTTGAATTTTTATGAAGGTGGCATGTTTGGGAATGATGATGTAATGTATGATTCAGGAGGGGATGATGTAAATGAATCACCAGGAGTAAATCAACATGATATTACTGATGATGAAAATGAGTTTCCTACTGTTGATGGGTTGGAAATACCCTTACGTAGATCAAAAAGAATCAGTAATCAGAGGGAGCGTGAGCAATGTGATTCATGTGTCAGTTGTATTGGATGTAATTTTTCTCAGAGGCTTAACGTTTCAGATGAACCTGATGTAAAGGATGCTTTAAAATGTGATAAATCAGATAAATGGTTACAGGCAATGAATGAGGAAATTGCAAATTTAGCTGAGAAAAATACCTGGGTTGTAGTTAAAAGACCATCAAATAAGAATGTAGTTGGGTGTAAGTGGGTGCTTAAAATAAAGAGAAAATCAGATGGCACCATAGATCGGTTCAAGGCAAGGTTAGTCGCAAGGGGATTTTCCCAAATCCCTGGTATTGACTTTCAAGAGACATTTACTCCTGTAGTGAAACGTAAAACCGTTAGGGTTCTCATATCACTAGCAGTAGAAAGGGGTTGGTCTCAGGAGCACATAGATGTGCAGTCTGCATATCTCAATAATGAACTAAAAGAAATATACATGGAGCAACCTTTATATTTTGAGGAAAAGAATACAGATAGAAAACATTATGTTTGCATATTGTTTAAAGGGCTGTATGGACTTAAGCAAGCAGGACGTGAATGGTACTTTTGTATTGATGAAATTCTTAAGTGTTTGTCTTTAAGGCCATTGATTAGTGATCCTTGTGTCTACACAGATATCAAAAGTGACATAGTTGTGGCACTTTATGTTGATGATTTGGGTGTACAGGGAAACCCAGACAAGATTGGAGTTTTTAAAAACCTTTTGTCGAACCATGTTCATGTGAGAATGTTAGGTGATATGAGATCTTTGTTTTTATATCCATTTGCTCTTTTTTCTGATGTATTCCAGGTGCTTTATGTCTGATAAAATTATATGTATCATTCTGACGTGCCCTATATTTGCTTTTTGCAAATCGTTGGGCAAATAAAGATATAATTATTATTATTATTATTATATGTCACAATTTCTTTCTCTAAATGTATGTAGACCATCCATTAAAGTTTTAAGTGTTAATCAGCATGATTTCATAAAGAAATGTTTATCAGACTTTGGAATGTTAGAGTGTAAAGGAGTGTCAACACCATTACCTTTGCAGGGGAAGGTAACACATGAAGGTGATGATGAACCATGTGACAACTACTTATATCGGAAAGCCAAAGGTAGCTTGTTGTACCTGTCCAATAACACGCGACCAGATCTATCATGTGCTATTTGTAAACTCAGTCAGCATTGTGTAAATCCCAGTCGTAAGAATTGGAGGGAGCTAAAGCATACCTTGAGGTATATAAAGCAAACTGAGGGATATAGACTATCTTATAAGAAAGGAAGTGAACCAGTAAAAGTTTATGTTGATGCTGATTGGGGCAATGACTTTTCTGATCGCAAGTCCATTACTGGATTTGTAATATTGTTCAGTAGTGCAGCCATTATATGGCAGTGTAGAAAGCAACAATGAGTGTCAGTGTCTACAGAGAGTATTCAAGATGGCGGATACTAAACGTAGGACTTCGTGTGCGTCATGCAATGCAAACGTAAATTTTAAAGATAATGCCGTCGTTTGTGACCAGCGCCGTAATACTTTTCATTCTAAGTGTACGGGCTTGAAAGATTTATCATTGAAGGCGCTAATTGAGTGCCGAGAAATATTTTGAAGGGCATTTTTTGCCGTGCGTCAGCGTTTCAAATTTCTGACATGGCGGCCGATATACAGTTTTTAAAACAAGAACTGAAAAATTTGAAAAGTGAACGGAGAACTATTCCTGCACAAAGTAAGAGAGTTTCTTTTGCCGTTTCTGTTAAAAACGCACCAGGGCCTCCTACGGGTATCAAAGATGATAAATTGCGTGTTTCGTCAGCATCAAACAACTCGACAGTTACGGCGTCTAAAATTGAATGACCAGTTACCCATCTTTCAAAACAAAAAAGTTCGTTGAGTGGATTGGTCTTAGAATCTGGCAATAATAATTCTGAAAACAATCGTGTGGACAGTGCCTCTGATGATTCTAGTGCACAGGAAACTGTTGATTTAGTCTCTACCGATACCGATGGTCACGCTGATGGTGGATATACCCGCGTTACCAAGAAACGCCGGCGTCGTCATCTATATAGGGGCACCTCAGAGGAGGATTGCTCTCTTTCTGGTGTCCCCCGCCAAACAAATATACATGTTTGGAACTTCAATTCCTCCACGACGAAAGAGGCTGTCTGGAAATACGTCAAGGAACATGTGCCGGAGATCGAGGATTCGTCAGCTGAAACTGTGCAGCTAAAGGTAACCCGCGGAAACTATGCTTCTTTCCGCATTGCAGTGACTGAGGACCTAAGTGAAAAGCTTCTTAACCCATGTTTTTGGCCCAAAAATATATTCTTTGGAAAATATTTTTTTCTGAGAGTCCGCCAAAGTACCTTGGAGACTTAGTGATGGGCAAATACACTACTTATATAAAAAAATGTGTATCTCCCCCAATTAATATTTTTATACTTTATGTACAGTGCCTGAGGAACAAAACCCTGGATCTGGACTTGTTCCTACACTCTGCCAATTACGACATATTGTGTTTTACTGAACACTGGTTACATGATCAGGAAACCCTGTTATACCAGTTACAAGGTTTCTATCTTTCCGCCATTTTTTGTAGTACTAAACATAAGAATGGTGGCGCATGTATATTTTTAAGAAATGGCCTGGTGTGTAAAGCAATGGACTTGAATAACTTCTGCATAGAATTGCATTTTGAAGTGGCAGCCGTGTACCTCAAGCATTTGGGACTGATAGTTGCCTCTGTATATCGCTCACCTAATGGTGATTTTCAACTATTCTGTGAACATCTGGAAATGGTCCTGCAATATTTCCAGATATTCAAGTCTAAAATTGTCATTGGAACTGATCTTAATGTTGACATGAGCTGCTCATCTAGGAATGGCTTGCAGCTTGGTATTCTTCTAAGGTCATTCGATCTGTATTGCACCAATACTGAGCCAACAAGAAAGCTGGCTTGTCTTGATAATGCAATAATTAATTTTTTAACGAGTATTATTATAGTGTAAAAGTCTTCGATCCTATGCTTTCTGATCACTGTGCAATTTCAATGTCTGTCAACACTAAAGCAGGTGATTATTTCTTGAGTACTCATAATACCATTTTAATTCGGCATATAACTCCCCATCAAATTGAATAATTTAATTATCTTCTGAGTGAAACGGAGTGGGATTCCTTGGTGGGATATAGCGATGCCCTAAGAAGTTTCACAGCTTTTTTTGAACACTTCATTTTGTTATTAGAACATGCTTTCCCAAAAAAAAAACAACTCAAATTTCACATGAGAAATCTAAAAGGCATAAATGGTTCACTAATGAACATGAAGACCTGAGAAAGGTCTTATTAAATGTTCATCAACAGTATAAAATAGTAGGTAATGAAGACATAAAAAAACAGTATATCAATCTCAAAAGGGAATATCATGCAGAATTAATCCGAGCTAAGCGAAACTACAACAGTAATTTTATCTCTAATGCCCCAAACAAATGTAAGGCAGCTTGGTCCATCATTAAAATGGAATCAGGTCTGAATACTAAATGCAAGGACATACCAATTGATGTGCATACTCTCAACAAGTCATTCATCAACTCTGTAGAGAGTATTCCTTCTGGTATCAGTAATTGCAAGGTAACTGCAGACCAATTACTCCATAGTATTTTTACTGAAAGTGTTCCCTTCCGATGGAAAGTAATTTCCCAGTTAGAAATTATACGAGCTGCGAAAGCACTCAACAACTCCGAGAGTAAGGATGTATATGGCCTTACCAGTAACCTTATTAAGTCTGTTATTCAGACAATAGCCTATCCTCTTGAAGTTGTTATCAACTCTTGTTTTCAGTCTGGCATTTTTCCTGACACCCTCAAATATACAAAAGTGATTCCTGTCTATATAAGCGTGGAGATGTACAATTGCCAAATAGTTATCGTCCAATATCAATCATTCCTGTTTTTGCAAAAATATTTGAAAGCATTGCTTACACTCAAATATTGAACCACTTTGAATCTCTAAATTTATTTACAACAGCCCAGTTTGGTTTCCGGCCAGGCAAAATTACAACAAAAGCAGTTTACAGTATAATTAAGCATATCATCAATGCCATTGAAGTGAGGCAAGGCTTGTCTCTTACCCTATGTGATCTTTCATCTGCATTCAATTGCGTTGATCATAAAATACTTCGACAGAAATTACAGCATTATGGCTTCCAAGGCACTGAACTAAAATTTATGGCCTCATATATGTGTAATCGAAAGCAGTTAGTGGTACTCAATGGTACTCAATCTGAATCCCTTAAGGTTAGGCATGGGGTCCCACAAGGGTCTGTGCTTGGTTCCCTCCTTTTCCTTATCATGATTAATGATCTGCCAGCAAATGTATCCACGAATTGTGTCTTATATGCTGATGACACAACCTTCTTACATCAGTTTGACAACCACACTGAGGTTTCTAGAATCATATCCAGTACCTTAGCGCTAGCAACTGATTGGTTTTCAGCCAACAGACTATTTTTGAATCCAACTAAAACACAGTCCATAATATGTTCTTTACAACATGTTGTAATGTATTAAGTGTTTAAACTTTGTGTGTGTGGCTGCACTGAATGACGTCAGCCACCAGCCATGAGCCAATGACAATGCAAGTCGCCGGATCGTGGGCAGTCTGTTACCGGTACGTATGGGGGTCAGTCATTTCCTATACCGGTATTCTTTCATTTTATATTAGTATTAATATACTAAACTGGCGCAGTCGGTAGTGGAAGTATGGCTAGTATCAGACATTTAAGAGAATTTAATCCGTCGGACGAGTCGGTAGATTCTTATGTATTACGATTGAAACATTACTTCAAGAGTAATGAGGTGAAAGACGACAAACGGTTCTCCATCTTTATAACTGTGATAGGACCGATAGTGCTTAAAGTGTTATCTGACATTGTGTCTCCGAGTGAAATAGATTCAAAATCCTACGACGAGTTAGTTGAGGTTTTGAAGAAGCATTATTCGCCGAAGAAATTAATAGTGGCGGAACGGTATACGTTTTCGTGTAGAGTGCAAAAGCCTGGAGAGTCTATAGCCGATTTCGCGGTAGCCATTAAGCACATGGCAGCATCATGTGAGTTCGGTACTTTCCTAAAGGATGCCTTACGCGACAAACTTGTGGCCGGAATCGCGAATGATAATATTTGTGAGAAATTGTTGTGTGAGGAAAAGAGCTTTGAGGAAAGTTACGCGTTAGCTCTCAGGCTAGAACAGGCAGAACAAAAGATGTCGATTTTCATGTCAGGTGCAGGTTCTAACGTGCGGCTATTGCAAAGTTACATGTAACGAAAAATGTGAGGCATCAGCACAAGTTCACGACGTGTTTTCGTTGTGGTGGAGATCACAAGGCAGATCAATGTCCCTATGCAAAGTATCAGTGTCATCATTGCAAGAAAGTTGGTCATCTTCAGAAAATGTGTAAGGCTAATAAGGCTCAAAACAAAGGTAGGCCTAGTTATAATAAGCATATGCCTAAAGTACATGAAGTTAGTGTAGGCTTAGGGCCTAGTGAAACAAACCAAGTGGGTTTGGAGGATAAAAGTTCAGAACAATCTTCATATCGCTATGAGTTGTATTGTCTTAAGGGGCCTAGTTCTAATGGGAACAAAAAGGTAGCGCCTTATAAAGTGAATCTTATAATTGAAAATAAGGAACTGTGTCTTGAGTTGGACACGGGCTCAGAAGTAACGGTGATTCCGTACCAATACTATGAGAAATATTTACCTAATGTACAGTTAAAGAGTACAGATTTGAAATTAGTTACATATTCTGGGGATGAGGTTGAAGTTGTTGGTGAAGCTAGGGTAGATGTCTCAGAAGCCTATGGTCAGCCATCGGTGCAATTGTCGATTATAGTAGTGAGTGCTAGTAGGCCCAATCAACCTTTGCTGTTAGGCCGTAATTGGCTTAGTGTGTTGAAATTAAATTGGAATGAAGTTTTTGCCTTGCAAGTGAAGTTGGCTAGGCCTGATGTTAATAAACCTTGGGACTAAGCAGCTTTGATTAATAAGTACGATGATGTGTTCCATGGTAAATTGGGAGAAATTAAAGGCGTTAAGGCTCAAATTGTTATTCAGTCAGATGTGACGCCTAAGTTTTGTAAGGCTAGGCCAGTGCCTTATTCTTTACGACCAGATGTCGAAAAAGAAATTGAGCGGCTAATCAATGATGGTGTAGCCTATCCTCTCAAGCATTCTAAGGGGGCGACTCGATTAGTTGTGGTCAGAAAGCCTAATTGGGTGAGATTATGCGCTGATTACAAAATGACCTTAAATCCGGTCATTCAGAGTGAACATTACCCGTCCGGAGGATATTTTTGCGACCCTGGCTGGGTGTTCATACTTTTCTGTGTTAGACTTGGCAAGTGCATATCAACAGGTGGCTGTGGTGGAGGAATCTCAACATTTGTTGACTGTCAACACGCACAAGGGGCTTTTGGGTATGCGTAGACTCAATTTTGGGCTGTCGTCTGCTCCTAGTATATTTCAGTGTGCAATGGATGACATCATAAAGGGGCTTTCCTGTACTGTGGCATATCTGGATGACATACTTGTGGGAGAGACAAAGCGGGAATCTTTTGACAGGTTGGAGGCATTATTAGGCCGCTTGTCTGAATATGGAGTACGTGTAAATAAGCAAAAATGTATGTTTTTAGAACCTGAAGTCACTTATCTGGGGCATGTTTTGACATCTGAGGGCATAAAACCGTCAGTTAATTTAGTGAAAGCCATTCAAGATGCTACGGAGCCTAAGAATAAAGAGGAACTTTGAGCTTATATAGGCCTATTAAATTATTACAGTAGGTATATTCTCAACTTGTCTTTAAGACTACGGGTGTTGTACACCTTGTTGGAACTGAATCAAACTTGGACGTGGTCAAAAGCATGCAGTGATGTTTCTTAGAGTAGTAAGAAATGGGTGCTTGAATCAAACCTCTTAGTACATTATGATGTGTCTAAACCCTTGATTTTGACTTGTGATGTGTCACCATTCGGTGTAGGTGCAGTACTGTCTCATTTAATTAATGGTGAAGAGAGGCCAATTGGTTTTGCCTCTAAAACTTCGTTAGCAAGTGAAAAGTCTTATTCTCAGCTTGAACGAGAGGCGTTAGGCCTGGTCTTCGGAGTAAAGAAATTTCACAATTATATTTATGGCAGGATATGCATTCTACAAACTGACCATAAACCTTTGGCGGTGATTTTTGGGTCCAAAAGAGGAGTACCAGCAGTGGCCGCAGCTCGATTGCAGCGTTGGGCGTTGCTGTTAGCGTCATATAATTTTGAGATTAAGTATAGTCAAGGTAGTGATATTCCCCATGATGACGCATTGAGTAGATTGCCTCTGCAAACTGAGGATAAAGTAGAAAATGTTGATAACTACTTTTCAGCTGTGGACAATTTGGTGGTGAATTTTATGACAGCTGATAGGGACGGAGACAACATTGTGACGAGTCGAGATGTTGCGACTGAAACCAATAAAGATGCTTTGCTTTCCAGAGTTCGAGACTATGTTTGGCATGGTTGGAAAGATGCTAGGCCTAAAGAGGACCACGAATTAATTCCTTTTTGGGAACGTAGAGAGGAGTTGTCAGTGGATTGTAACTGCATTGTCTGGGGTAGTAGGGTTGTTATTCCAAGCAAACTTCGAGCTCCAGTTCTAAGGTTGTTACATGACCAACATCCTGGAATAGTTCGAATGAAGCTCCTGGCTCGCAGTTTTGTATGGTGGCCTAAGTTGGATAAAGCGATTGAGGAAGTAGTGGATTCATGTGTTGTTTGTCAATCTACAAGGAAGGCGGCAACTAAGGTGCCTCTTCAGCAGTGGCCGGCTACAAGTAGGTGTTGGCAGAGAATCCATGTCGACTTTGCTCAGGATCAATTTTCTACAAAAATGATTTTTGTTGTGGTGGATAGTTATTCCAAATGGGTGGAAGCATCACTTATGTCATCAACGACTGCAGAGAGAACAATCGAAGTGCTTCGAACTTAAATGGCAGCACAGGGACTTCCGGAAGAAGTGGTTTCTGATAATGGTTCTCAGTTAATTAGCGAGGAGTTTGAGGAGTTCTTGAGGAAAAATGGTATGAAGCATACCTTGAGTCCCCCTTATCATGCACAATCTAATGGGGCTGCGGAGCGGTCCATTCAAGATCTTAAAAATTCTCTGGTTAAGCAAGTGTTGATGGAAAAAAACTCTGGTCACAAAATTTCCTTACAGCATAAGTTTCATAATTATCTTTTCGCACATAGGAATACACCGCACACAGTAACCGGCTTGATTCCAGCTGAGGTCTTTTTGAAACGTAAACCTAGGACTAAGTTGTCGTTTGTCAAACCTAATCTAACCGAAGTATTGGAGACAAAACAAAGAATAAAGAAGGAGTCTGCAGATAAAATAAGAAGTAGGCCTAGAATGTTTACGGAAGGGGAAAAGGTTTGGGTAAAAAGTGTGCGACAAGAGAAAGTGAGCTGGTTTGCAGGTAAAATTCTTAAATGTGTGTCAGCAGTGACATATTTGGTACAGACATGCGGTAGAACCCGGTTCTGTCATGCAGATCATTTGAGACCAGATAAGTGAGAGGGCATAACAGACGAGGAGTTTATTAGGTCAAAACCTGGTCCACCAGTACCAGTGTTGCCGCCAACCCCACCAGTTCATTGGCCTGACACTGACGTTCTGCCAGACAACAGGAAGAGCGAAGAGAAGCAAGAGGTCCCACGAGCAGCTAGCCCGGAACAGGCCTCCATCGTGTCACCAGCTAGAAGGGTCCAGTGTTCTCCAGTTAAGGTCACTTCATCGCCTGTTCAACAATCTCCAGGGTTGGGCAGTCAGCGGAGAGTGAGTCAGGGCAGTTCCCCACCGGTCGCGACTAGACGGTCCCAACGGACTATTCGCAGACCAAAGAAACTTTATTGGTAGGCGCACAAAAGCCCGTGTAAATATGTAAATATGACTGTTAATTGGATCGATGAAGATAATCGACCAGTGATAAATTTTAGTTGTTTTTGAATTTAAGTTGGGACGAGTGTAATGTATTAAGTGTTTAAACTTTGTGTGTGTGGCTGCACTGAATGACGTCAGCCACCAGCCATGAGCCAATGACAACGCAAGTTGCCGGATCGTGGGCAGTCTGTTACCGGTACATATGGCGGTCGGTCATTTCCTATACCGGTATTCTTTCATTTTATATTAGTATTAATATACTAAACATGTTACCCCTGAAAATGAAGATGTTAAACTTCTTGGCTTTCACATTGACCAAAAACTTACTTGGAGTATCCATATTTTTTCAGTAAGGAAGAAACTAGCCAGAGGGCTATTTTAAATCAGTAAACTTAAATGGTGTGTGACTCATGACTATCTTCGCAATGCATACCATGCTTTATTTCAATCTCATCTTTTATACGGTATTAGACTTTGGGGACATGCAACTGATGTAAAATTGATTTTGTTACTTCAGAAGAAGGTGGTTAGAGTTATCACCAGGGCAGACTATCATGCACACTGTAAACCACTGTTCGTTAGTTTAGGTATTATGGCTGTATATAGCTTGTATATATTTAACATATTGTTGGACATTAAAGAAAATTTGGAGTAGTAGAGTAGAGTTAGGTTTTGCGGGTGCCTCGACGACGAAGGTCATTTGCACCTCAATAAAATGTTGTCACTTCGTCAAAATTTTATTAAAATAATAAATAAATAAATATAAACGACATAACAAGTTAAAATGGGCAAAATTAAAATATAACGCCAGATATTGGTTCGTCACATATATTTTAAAAGCCCAGTCTCTTTTAAAAACAAAACTACCCGGCTGACACAATCAGGGTCGTCACCTAGGACATGTCCCAGGTCCCCCCTGATGTTTAGCCGGTCGCGTACAGCACGGTATCTATCACACTCTGTCAGGAAATGCCTCACAGTAATGGGAGAGTCGCAATCCTCACAATGTGGTGGAATCTTCTCTTCTGTGAAGAGGTAAGAGTGGGTGAGGGAACAGTGCCCTATCCTTAACCGTGAGATTGCGACTTCATACCTGCGAGTCCTCCCGACAGATGTGGGCCACACTGATGTCACCGGCTAAATGGCGCGTAACTTATTTCCCACCAGGGATCACCAGGTTTCTTTCCACTGTTTTAAGGCAACGTTTCTCTACGTAGCCTTCAAGTCATCATGGGGTACCAACGCAGATGCAATATTCGTGTCCTGGAGAGCCTTCTTTGCTGCCAGGTCTGCTCTCTCATTGCCGGCTATTCCCATGTGTCCGGGGACCCACACAAACACGATTCTCACGTTCCTCTTGCTAAGTAATAGCAACGCGTGATGGATGTCTTGCACAAGAGGGTGGGACGGAGAAAAGCCGGAAATGGTCTGCAGAGCGCTCATTGAGTCGCTACAGACCATGAAGGACGCATTCCTGCATTTTATCCCACCTAGAGCCATCTTTATGGGAAAGAGTTCCGCTGTGTATACACTACACAGCGTACTTAGCTTCGCACCGATGGTTCCATGGTGGGACGAGAAGACCGCACTTGCACAAGCACCCTCCGACTTCGATCCGTCCGTGTAAACGTGGATAAAGTCGGAGTGGAGGTGCAGGATCTCACTGAATCTGCGCTGATACTCCATAGCAGTGGTTGACGACTTCTGGCGATCGTGTAGGTCAAACCTGACCTGAGGTAGTGGTACCCGCCAAGGTGGGTCGGCCGAGGTCCCAACAGAGTACACTTCTGGAAGTGTCAAATCACTACCTTCCATAAAATCATTAAAAGCAATGCTTAAGGGTCTAGTTGCCCGAGTCCACCTGTTAAAAATATTTAAAAAACGGGGTTAAAAATTACATTAAAACTAGGATGCGCTCTCATCAATAAAATCTTTGCAACATAGTTGCACATAAGGATGTTTCGGCGAGTACTCAACGGGGGCTCGCCAGTCTCTGAGTATAGACTCAGGACTGGAGATGTCCTGAAGGCACCAGTTGCCAAACGGAGCCCCGCGTTGTGAACCGTATTCAACGGTTTCAAATAACTCTCGCGCGCAGAAGAGTAAACGAAACACCCATAATCTAATTTTGAGCGCACCAGTGCTCTGTACCATAAAAGCATAGTGGAGCGATCGGCGCCCCACGAACGATTACATAAAAAGCGTAAAATGTTTAAAACTTTTGAACACCTATTCTTTAAAATCATAATTTGTTCATGCCAATTCAGGCGACGGTCAAAAATTAAACCTAAAAACCGGATCGACTCTGTGTAAGGAAGAATCCTACCACACAGACGAAGAACCGGTGGGGGTTGGTACACACGCTTGCGGTGGAAATGGAGGCATTTCGTTTTTTCCGCAGAAAAACGAAAACCACTTCCCTTTGACCAATCGCTGAGTTTATTAAGAGTCAACTGAATGACTCGTACAGCACTGGCTAGTTTTGACGACCGGCAGAAAATGGCCAGGTCATCTACAAACAGCGATCCCATCACTGGTGCTCTGAAACATTCCGTGACGTCATTAATCGCAATAGCGAAAAGCGTCACGCTCAGTACAGAGCCTTGTGGTACCCCGTTTTCCTGCACATAAAATTGGGATAAGTGATTGCCTATCCTCACTCTAAATACCCGATTAGAAAATTTTTTTTTATAAAAATAGGTAAATTTCCCCTAAAACCCCACTCGTGTAACTTTTTGAGTATCTTCTGGTGCCAGACTCTGTCATATGCCTTCTCCAGGTCGAAGAATACGGCAATGACCTGCTGGCGCAGAAGGAAGGCCTCCTGGATGAAGTTTTTGGCTCTGACGATGTGATCGATTGTCGATCTATCTCGCCGAAACCCACATTGGACACTAGAAAGAAGGTTCCGTCGCTCCAACCACCAAACGAGCTAGCGGTTCACCATTCTTTCCATTACCTTGCACAGGCAGCTGGTCAAGGAGATTGGTCTGTAATTATTGGGATCAGCCCTGTCCTTTCCTGGTTTAGGAATTGGGACCACTACAGATTCCCGCCAGGAGGCAGGAAAACTTCCCTCAGCCCACACCTGGTTGAGGGTGCGGAGGCAATCCAACAACGCTGTCTTCGGAAGATTCCGTAGAAATGCGTTGTGGACGCCATCCATTCCTGGCGAGGTGTCCTTAGAATCTGCAATGGCGGACTTCAATTCCCATAGCGAGAATGGATCATTATATTCGGCAGATTCTCGGCGCTCGGCGAAGTTCAATAAGACAGATTCTGAGCGTTCCTTGATGGTCAAGAACGCTGCAGAGTAATTGGCGTCACTGCTGATATTTGAAAGTGACTGCCCGAAGACTTCGCTTATCTCCTGGGGTGTACGAAGCACCCTGCCATTTTCTTCGATGTAAGAGACGCCGTGTACTAGCCGTGAACCAGAAATGCTCCTTACCTTGTTCCAAACCTGTGCAAGGGGTGTCCTGTTATTAATGGATGAGATGTAATTTATCCAGGAGGCCTTCTTAGCCTCCTTCACCACCCGTCGAGCTCTCGCCTGGATGCGACGGAAGGAGGAAAGATTGGTTAAATTCAGTTCAGATTTGATTAAAATAGGGAAGTGGTCGCTTCCACAGAGATCTGTATGGACGGACATGTTGATTTTGGTGTAAAGACTGCTCGTACAAAGACATAAATCAATGGAGGAATACGAATTAAAACGGGTTTTCTCTGCATTATTTAGTAAAAAAAGGTTAAAATCGTTAAAAAAGCTTGCTAAAATTCGTCCTCTCCTGTTGCTATAGAACTTAGAACCAGTCGTAGAACTTCCCCAAAGGGGGTCATGGACGTTAAAATCGCCCAATAAAATAAATGGCCTTGGCAACTGATGGACAAGATCATCTAGATTCCCAAGGCTCACCTTGGGAATCTAGATGATCTTGATAAGCCTTCTGGCAGGTAAACGTTGCATAACGTTAATTTCTCACGCGCATGCACGGTCACGGCCACTGCCTGAAACGGGGTAGTCAGCTGCACTCGAGAAGTGTAAAGGGCTTCTCGAACAGCAATAGCCACCCCGCCCTGGGCTCGTTGGCCGCTAATGTCGTCGAACCTATACACTGTATATCCTTTTAAAATGCCCTTGTCCGAAACTTTAAAATGTGTCTCCTGCAGACAAATGCAAGAGGGGTTAAAATCATTAATTAAAATGGCCAGCTCCTCCTTGTGCCGATAAAAACCATTACAATTCCATTGTAATGTAAAAACCATTATAAATATTTAAAATAAGATAAAATTATAGATTAACTAAAATAAAAATAGTTAAAAATCAGAGCAGCCAATGTCCACCACAGAAAGCAATCAGCGCTTGAAGCGCTGTTTCCTTCCCTTGGTCCTTATTCTCTGGATTTCATTATCGGAGACACAGAAATCCTCGTCCATTGCCTCCGGCTGGGGTTTTTTCCCCTTGCGGAAGGGACCGGGAGAAGGTGTCTTCTCGCGCCTAGAGGGCGAGACCCCGGTTGAGGTTTTAGGCGGGCTCTTCCTTGAAGAACCCGCAGAGGTGGTTATATCCATTTTCTCTACTGTGTCTGTCTTTTCCTTAGGCGGTTTCACCTGTTTATCGGGCTTATCTTTATCAGGTTCCGTCTGTGTGCCCATTGTGCACATTTTCACGGGAACGGAAGCGACTGATGCAAAGGATTTGGAAAAAGTTGGGGCAATCAATGCCCGAAACTTTTTCCTTGTGTCTACATACGAGACCTTTTCCAGCGTGTTAATCTCCATGATTTTCTTTTCCTCCTGCATCTTGGGACAATCGCGGGAGTACACCGGATGTGCACCCTTGCAATTGATGCAGGAGGCAGCCGCATCGCACTTGTCCCCATCATGTTTGACTTTGCCACAGCGCGGGCAGGTGGCCTTTCCCTCACATCGCGTAGCGATGTGGCCGAAGCGCTGGCATTGAAAACACCTCATGGGGCTTGGAATGAATGGTCGAACTGGAACCGATTCGTACCCAATGAATACCCTGCTAGGAAGCTTCTCCATGGTGAAGGTGAGGATCACAGATGTGGTGCTTTTCACCTCGCAATTACGGCGACTCATTATTTTCTTACATCCCGTGACGCCTTGGGACTCCATCTCCTTGGAGATGGTGTCGTCGTCCAGGTGTAGCAGATCGAAGTGGGAGACAACTCCCCGGCAGGAATTAAAGTGCGGTGCGGCTCTACGGACACTGGAAAATCGTGGAACTTCTTCATTCCTAATAGCTTCTCACTCTGTAGGTCAGTCGATGCCTCGATTAATAACGTTCCGTCCCTAAGTTTTCCGTCTCTTTATGAGGAAGGGAGATACTTTCGTGAAGGTCTCGCCTTCCTTCGTACATTTCATTATCAGATAACGCTTTGAAGCGCAGAAAACACATTCTCCCCCGCCCGTGTCAGGGCGGGATCTTTTTGGGGGTGGAAGATTAGTTTCCGCCATTCCCAATTATTCTTCATCCCCCGGGCTCCCCACCCACCATGGAGCCACACAATCGGGACGCAGCACCGCAAACCGGTGCAGTGGCCAGGGCTACCCGAGAGGATATAGCACCCTAGAGGTGGTTGTCTGTTTCGGGTTGGATCTTCGATGCAGGGGCCCACCAAACCCGTACATCTCCGACCGCCATATGCAGACCCCCACCTCCCTGGCACTCGCCACCGTAAAGCTAACGCCACGGAAGCCAATTGACCGGGAGTGGCTAGCTCCCGGCCGCCCTTTTACACAGAATCCGGGGCCAAAGAGGGGTCTTGGCCCATAGTCCATACCGGGCATCCGACACCCGGCTGGGAACCATAGACCTCACCCTCCAGGTTCCCCTTCTCCTCCTTACGGGTCTCCGCACACGGCAAACATGCGGGTGGATCGCAGGCCAGGTGGTGTGGCCGCACACAGACAGTTGACCCACAAGACTGTCCGGGCTCAACCCTTGTTGGCTCTGAGTTTGTTTTTGGGGTTTTCTCCCTGCCCTTTTAGTCGCCTCTTACGACAAGCAGGGATACTGCGGGAGTATTCTCCATCCCCCTACCCGCAGGGGTAGAAAATTTGGATATGTATTCTACCAGGAGTGATATACGTACTCATTCCTCCAGAGCCAACCATAAACTAAATATGCCTTACTGTAGACTTACCAAATCTTATAACCATGTAAACCTGGCTATTAAGTGCTATAATATGTTACCTAACACAGCTAACACTGTTGAAAATAAAGTGTTCCATTCTGTCCAACAGAAATGGCTCATATCTAATGCTCTGTACTCGTTGGAGGAATACTTTGAGCTTGACTTTACTACTGTTCGATTTTAATTCTGTATTATTACTGTGTCTGTAATTCCTTATCTCTCATTGATAAATTTGTTTCTTTGACGACATCTAACACAATGTATATGTGAAATGGATGAATGAAGTTTATTATTATTATTACTGTGGAGGCCGAACTAATGGCCGTGAAAGAGGTCACTAAGGAACTAAAGTGGTTAAGAAATTTCCTAAATGAGGTAAATTGTTAAGAATTTATGTGTTCACCCTGTATTGTGTTTGGCGATAACCAAGGTCAATCACTTTGTCAAATAGTATCTCTCGATCTGAAAGAACCAAACATGTAGATATAGATGTACATTTTTTAAGAGAAAGTGTTTTGCATGATGTGGTCAATTTTGTGTTCATTCCATCTGAGGAAAATATAGCAGATGGTTTTACCAAGGCCATGCAAGGTCCTAGAATCAAAAGTATTTCAGCAAATCTAGGACTCAATGTTATGTAGGTAATATTGTTTTCAAAGTTTAAAAACAAATCCCAACAATGGGGAGTGTGATACATATGTAAGTTGTGTTGGCAATTGTTTTTCTTTTGTATTTTGGTGGTGCTGTGAATTCCTTTTTTTTAATGTTCTTTTGTTACTCACTCCCGCCCAAAAATATGTGTGCGTCATAGTTTGATGTCGTGTTCTGTATGGCATATGTGAAGCCTCAAATACAAGAGTTTTTCGCACGATTTCTCACCCTTTTTATTCCACTACCTTGCTGAACCTAACACATTCCATGTGGCAACATAGGTTTCAATTAATTAATGCCTGATAACTGTTATTGTGATTGGATAGTGTTTCCGCAAACCATCACACGGCATTGACATATAAAAATAGGTTCTCACAGTTAGAGATGGGCCACTCAGTAAATTACCGTGGTAATTTTCGTAAATTATTGTGGTATTTTTCGTAAAATACCACGACCCCTGAAAATAACCTTAATTTACAGTAATTTTCAAGAAACTTCACCTACGTCTTGCACTAATGTTTCATAGAGATACATTGCAAACATATTCTATAATGCAATGACTGTAATCATTTCTTACATTCTTAGATAGGTACAGTAGAAACTCGAAATTACGAGGTCGACGGGACCGGAAAAATCGGCACTTCGTAATGTCAAATTTCGTATGAACGAGTATCTTTGAAAAACATCGAGATGAAGCTCTTTTTTTGTTTCCTTAGATTACGATGTACTCTCGCGACGTACTTGCATGATTTACGAAGTTATAATTCATGAAAGTATATTTAAATATGTATCCATGCCCACAGGGTGCACTCATTGTCAGTTGAACACAGTGGCGGATACATGCGGGGGGCGCGCGCCCCCCCTTGCGGGGCCGCCCGCGTTGCCACCCGCGCCGCCCCCGCCAGTCAGCCCGCACGCTATTCGTTCGTTTCTTTCGTCAGTCGACTCTGAGTCGAGTTATCGAGTAGTTGTACTTCCTTATGTAGCACGCGCGCGCGTCCGCGTCATCGTATTTTATACGTTTCTGTCTGGCACATAGATAGCTAACCTACGAGAAAAGTTGCGGCCATTCTAGTGATCTCGATACGTTATTCTGTCTGGAATTTGTTCGAGAAAAGTCGCGAATATTCTACTGTTTGTATCTGTTCACACTCCTTAAAAGTCTGGAAGCGAACATTGTGGCACCTAATGTTCTCGAAACAACTTAGCTACATATATAAGGGAAGCAGAGTCGCTGCCAGGCAGTCAGTTTGAAAGCTACAATCGTCGCGATAACTTGCGCCCCCCCCCTTCAGTTTTTTCGGTATCCGCCACTGGTTGAACACAACTTATTTGTCGGAGTTTGATTCTTCCTATTTTCGGGATTTCCACCGCGTCGTTTCTAGTTTTTCGCGGCGGAAATCCCGAAAATCAGATGAATCAAACTCCTTCCAAGCCCAGCCGAAATTTACATCACGACAACTAACTTTTCGTTCTTTTTTCCAATGAATGATT
Source organism: Pyrrhosoma nymphula (assembly GCA_963573305.1). NCBI lineage: Eukaryota > Metazoa > Arthropoda > Insecta > Odonata > Coenagrionidae > Pyrrhosoma > Pyrrhosoma nymphula. The sequence continues at coordinate 73,883,154 of OY754332.1, read as the reverse complement.
AGGCAATGAAGCGTCTTTGCACAATTTTCGTGCAGTTTGGACTAAGCCTATGAAGCTTCTTAGCGCATTTTTCTATATTATTTCCTAACTGGAGAACTCGTAACTTAAGCGTTAGCGATGTATAATCATCAATAATATTGATTTATAAATACATTAAGGAAGTGAGCGACTTGCGCGATCATTTGCACCGGATATTGAAGACAGTGAAAATAAGATTCTCTCGCGGATCCTATGCGATGGATGCATGTTATGTATTTTGTACAAATACTGATATGCTCGTTAATCTCGCGAAATAACAATCGTTATTCTCCCTTGGTTTCATCTTATTTGTGCGTGGTTATTTCCGATACGATGGAGCTTATAGAGAAGTCCAGCTAAATATGTACCTCCTTTCAAAAGTAGATTGTACATACAAGCCACGTACTTCAACGGTGAAGGCGATATAACTCCTTTTGCACTTCATCGGCTACTAACGATGCCACCACTACAAATCAATAATTTTCGTTTTCCGCTATACTATGCGAAAGCTTCATTTGTGGCTCTATTCAGATTAGGTCGCCTGCTCTTCATTCATTTAATCTCAGGAACCATTTAAAGAATCAATATTGAACTAAAATTTGGGATATTTTTTGTTATTGTTTTTCCTCTGCTTTCGATGAAACAAGGAGATTTTCGTCCGAGCATTGCAGCCTCAGGTCAGGCCACGCACCAGGCCGGAATCAGCTGTCTCCCCCTCCTTTCCCTTTCATTGCGGGGGTTACTCACCCTCCACCATTTTCCCTCTCACAAAAACAGCTACGCGACCCCATGGTCTCGGAGTATCGTGTGTCACTTGAGACGTTGATGTACCTGACAGCCAAGGCCAAGGGATGCGCGCGAGGAATACACATCGAATGTATCATCGGCTTTACGCCGAACTGTCACATCTTATCTTCCTCCTCCCTTGCCTCAACCGGCAGCGTCCGCGGAGAGGGAGGGCATGCATTTGGAGAGTGGGGGGCTTTTACTTACAATTAGAGGGGCCATGGGGGGCTGGCAGAGGTAGCGTGGGACATCGAATCCTGACCTAGTGTTGAGTTGAGTGGGACGGAGGGGGTACTAGAAGGGGCCTGATCTCCTGGAGGGCCGGAACGGGGGCTTCGGTGTGAAGGTGATGGCTCGTGCCAACCTTGAAGAGCGGGGAGGGGGGGACACAGAGACTTCAGGGGAAATATGACCAGTATAGGAGAGAAGGGAAGCGTTTGATAGTTTCGCCGGAAGTGAGAAAGGTGATGGAGAAGAGTAAGCCGCCGTTTTAGAGCAACAGAGATGGAAAGCAAGGTGAATTTTCCTGGTGGGGATTGCCAGGTGGGGGGAAACGATATAGGAATGTGCGGGCATTTCTATTTCGCATTTCCTTAATTTCCGGTCCATTCGGGCAGTCTTATCAAAGGGAATCAGTGAATAAGAATTGAAGAAGAAATACGACAAACGAATGAATGTATATTATAAAAAAATACTTCAGCTCTTCTGTCGAGAGAATCACTCAATGAACAAAAAAAAAGCTATTTATTTTTGCGCTTAGCTTCGTTCCATCGTCGCTCCCACCATGGCCTCTCATTTGGATAAATGCAAACTGAACTGGGAGTTGATGTCATTAGCAATTTGGAATCGATGTAATGCATCCCGAGTTAGAAAAATTTCATCCTTATTAGGAGAAATCAGGACTTGGTCATTTTCGTTACAAGCCTCAAGTTCGTTTCTTTGCAAGATCGTGATCTATCGATTTAAATTGTTGGGGGTTGCAGCCAATAAACTGCCAACTTGTGATAAGTAATGCCTCAACCCTAAGATCCTGGCCAATTCGGTGTCCTGCTTCCGCACTTGTAGGTAACTCCCATCCCCGATGTCCTCCCGAGGGGGGGACATCGGGGGTTTCAATCACTGGGTTGAAGCGAAAGGGGAGAAAGTTACCTACACCATTTTCCGATACAAATATGTATGGGTGCTTGAGCGTTTTTTCCCTTTGACTATGCATGCGACCAGCACTAGTCATACTTTTGAATTAATGCGCGTAAAAGTAATTGGTCGTACGAACCAAGCGAACTCGTTTTTCTCTTGTTTTCTTAGCTGTTGGCAACGAAAGAAAGGAAGGGCAATGCCTTGCTCGAAGTCTATATCAAAACGCTCAATTAGGGCGGGAAATTAAACTGATTCTTTCGATGATAGTTATTGCCAGCCGGAATAATTATACCTTGGAGCAAGGTTGAGTGTAAAAAGTCTGAGTAAAGAGTCTGAAAAAGTGCGAAAAAAAGCTTCCTTGGGTTATATTCACGACTGAATCTACCGCTCGAACAATATAGCACCATCTCCGATACATGTCATAGTTTTTGAGCACACACGCGCAGCAAACGAATGCTGTACCAGGAATATTCATCATGGATTAATGCTTGCGAAAACCGGTAGCAAAAAATGCCAGGGATCATGAGAGGAAAATGCTGGTTGTAGCAATTAGTCTCTCGCGGGCGAGTGTATCCGTACACGACTAATTTACATTTTTTTACTCCTTTGCAACTCTGTGGACTCGTGGTAACAAAGCCGAACGCATTTTTTGTCCGATTGGTTCCATATTTTATGTGCTACGATGCTTACGATTCAAAGTCGTCCTTAAGGTCTGGTTTCACTGGGGCGTCCAGCGGCCTCGTCCAGCCGCCGCGTCTGGACGTCGCGGCTGGACGACGCTGCCGGGTGGTTTCATTCAGGCAACTACATCCCGTTTCCGCGGCTGGGCGATTTGGGAGAACGTGGATTTAGTTTAATTACGAATTTGTTATCGCTTTGTTTTTCCTGAGAGTGAGTTGATTTTAAGCTGAAATGGATGGTGAAGATTTAGTTTTGTTGGAATACGAAGAAAAGGACGACCAATGTTGCAAGTAGTTTTGCAAAAAAGAGCTTGAAAGGACGAGTAATATAAAATGCGGAGAGAGGAGAGCAGAAAAATCACCGAAAATGGGGACTGCCCGACTAGGCGTCCGCGTCTCGACTGTTCTCGAAACAGTCGAGACGCAGACGTCGGGCATCAGCCATCGAACTCGACGGCCGAGACGTATCAGTGAAACCGAACCCATTTGATATAGATTGGATGAGTACGGCAGTGACTTCCGGCTGCTGGACGCGGACGCCGCACGTGGCTGCGGGATGCCCCAGCGAAACCACACCTTTACTATTGTAGCATTGAAAAATGATATATCGTTCAGGTAATACATTCAGTGCATAATGTATTCGGCGACGATGATTAATTAGATGTTAATTAGATTAACTCTGACAAGGAGCGTTACTGAAAGGAGGAGAAAACGTTACTATGATCCATCACTATTCGTATAAACGAGTAACTTTTTCACGTCGGGACCAAGATCCGAGGTTCGTAATTTTAAAACTTCGTTATTTCGTAATATCGCGTACTGTTACATACACTAAGATACCCTTTTGGTCGGTACCGAAGATTTTGCTTCGTAAAATCAAAATTTCGTAATTTCGAAGTTCGTATTTTCGAGTTTCTACTGTATATATTATAAGACATAAACGACGCATTTATAGATAATTTTTCTCAAATTAATTATACTATGGAGTAATGTATGAGAAACTTCTTCTTGGTTCAACCGTTTACAGACGACAAAAAAGAACAGTTGAAATGTGAAATTCTTAGATTTGGCAGACTAAACTGATCGCTTCAAATATCTAATAGCCACTGCAACAGCGAAGAGTTAATTTATTGAGGTTCTAGAAATATAAACGCAATGCCCAGTGGTAAATCTTTCGTGCTTGAGTATTTTGAAACCTCAAATGAAGGGAAACGTTCCATTTCTAAATGTAAGTTTTGCTCAAAGGCTAATAAAACTAATGCGGAGCACATGAAACAGCACTTACTGCACTGTCACAAAATTCCACCTCTGAATCTAAGGCAGATAAAATCGACTTTAGAAACTAAGAAAGGTAATTTTTATGAAAGCTATTATCATTGTTTTAATTTAATAGTTAACTGGTTTACACCAGCTGAATTAACTAATTGGATTACACATATTTAGAGATATGAGCATGGATGTTTTTAGTTATTTAATTATAACTAATGTCACTGTAAAATGACCTAGGATCCCCAACCTTGAGTGAATTTGTATCAACACCCTCAACATCTTTGGCCGCAACAGCACCCTTAGCTCAAGGCACTAACAGTGAAACCAGTGAAAATATGGTACTGCGAGAACTTCCTCTACAATTGCCAAAATATTCACAAACTTACAGGAGAGGCAGGTATGAATTAACAAATGGCTGAATAAATATACATGGCAGCAAGAGGTTTTCCTATGTTAAACATTAAATCACATGTCACCTACCTATACGTAGGAACAATTCAATATAGACCTCACAAGGGCAATATATGCAACTGCTAGCCCAATGAGCCTTGTGGATAGTAAACACTGGAGAGTTTTTTAAAAAGTACACTCCTTCAATGAGTTTACCAACAAGAAAGGAAGTACCAAATAAATACCTGAACATGGAATTTGATCGTGTTCAGAAACTAGTCAAGGAGCAAGTATCAACATCTGATACACTTGCTTTGCAGGTTGGTTCTTGGTCAAATCTTAGGTAATGCACTGTCAACACACTCATATTAACATAAATTGTAGTCTTCTTATTTGTCTGTTAGCAGTATTGATGATTTATAATAGATTTGTAACCCTAAATTTGAAATACTGATGGTCCTTAAAACATGTTAGTGAATCAGTCAAATTAAATTGCAGAAAGGAGTCTATTATAAATGTTATCCTGACGGCCCCAAAGCCAGTTCTCTACAAAACAATAGAAACTGGATGCAAAAGTCAAACAGGAATATACATGGCAAGTCAAATTTCTTCTTTGATAGAAGAAGTGGAGCCAAAGAAAATACTAGGTTCTGTCACCGACTCTGCTTCAAATATGGTTGCTGCGTTAAATATTCTAAAAGAGAAATTTCCACATATGACTTTTTATTCTTGCATAGCACATGTACTGAATCTTTTACTTCAGGACTTGTGCAATAGCATTAGTTATATACGTGACATCCTTGATTCCTGCTTAGATACAGCTAAGGAGATTCTTAACTCTACATTACTACATGCCTGGTTTCAAGGAATTCAAAAAGAAAAAACTGCCTAGTTACTCTGAAAATACCTGGGAGAACCAGATTTGCCAGTAACAGCATGCTTGTTGAAAGTATTTTGAAAAACATGCAATCTCTAAGGCAGATGGCCATTGATGTATGCCCTGAGAACTCCAAGTTAACCCTGTCTGAGAGTGCCATCGACAACATACTGAGACAAAGGTTCTGGAATAAAGTCAATGTTGTCTATGAATTGATTCACCCCTTCCACACAAGCATTGCAGAATTGGAAGGGGACCACCCAAATATTGGAAAGGCACATAAGGTGTTTTCTAACCTTGAGAAAATAACAATTAAATTTATTTCTGAATCCAAAGTTGGACTTCAGGATTTAGCTCTGATTATACAAAAAGTAGCACAAAGAAGAGAAGTGGCCATCACAAAACTCCATCTTGCAGCAAATGTTTTACATCCTCAGTACAAAGGCCGTCATCTGAAGGGAGAAGAAATGTCAGATGCATTTGAGTTCATTGAAGAGCTCGCAATATTGTCATTTAGTGACAGTGATGTAACGCAATTAGTTTCTGAATTATCTGAATTTGTAGCAGGCAGTGGAATTTGGAGCAAGCTCTATATGGCTCGAGCTTCACTGGCACAAAGCCCAATAACCTTTTGGAGAGGGGTAGCATCAACAACATAGCTGAGTAAAGTTGTCGGCCGTATATTTGCAATGCCTTCTTTGTCAGCAGCCTGTGAGCGCAGCTTTAGCACACAGTCCGTAGTGCATACAATGAGGAGAAACCGCCTCACAGCAAAAAGATCCATTAAAAAAAGTTTTATAAAATATAATCTAAAATTGATGTCAGACATGGACACACTGAATCCAGGTCAACTAGAACACTTATCTGCAACTGGAGCCTCAGCAGCAGATAACCCTTCAACCAGCCAAAAGAGCCTGCAATTTCAAAGGCAAGAATCTGAATCTGAGAGCGAAGATACGATGTATGAATTATCCAGCTCAGATGAGGGAAGTTTGGAGTGTTCTGAGTTTGCATCAGATGATAAGGATGATTATGTTGAAGAATATTCTTTCGCAGATGTAGATATTGCCCAGCCAGCACACCATATCATGTTTACGTAAAATGCGTGAAAACCTAAGGTATGCATGCATATGTAAACAAAATCTCTCTGTAGCATGTAATATTTGCGTAAACCCTACGTAAGATTTTCGTAAGGGGAACATGTAAACGCACATACTTGACACTTACATAAACAACTCGTAAGCTGGCTTTCACTTTGCACATGTAAACGAATTTACGTGGTTCTTACTTCGCGCTTACGAGCGAGGACCAATGAGAAGCAAGTTCACAACATAAAAAGTTGAAACTGTCCTTTTGTATTGAAAATATGTCCCTTAAAATGTACACGTGAGAAATGGAAAATATGTAATAATATTAATCAAGGAGGCCTTGATCTGTAAATGTAAAATTTTTTGATCCTTTCACGCAAATTCTTTTGCGTATATTTTTCATTGCGTTGTCTGCTATGTTCTGACGTGACATGGCCAATTTCTTTGATATATCTTCAATCAAGCTACTTTCAAAGCCTCATGCAAAGTTTACTGAGGCCATAGGACGTCACACGCTCTTCTATCATTTAAAAGAACCAGGCCGATCACAAGTATTCTTCCAATATTTTTCCTTGACACGCCAAATATTTTTCGTTACTCATTTGTTCCCTTCTACATCGCGTCAAAGTACTCACATGCCGTAGCGGCCATAGTCGACTGAAGACGTTTGTTTTGGTGTTTTATTTGAATGATATTCATAGAGGAATCGCAGTACGATATATTTTGCGAACAGCAAATCATTTACAACTTACTATTATTGGACTTCAAATGTGAATAGTGGTATAGAACGGTGTGCAACGTTATATTGGAAGATAGTTTCGATCGCACGTCCAAGTTGATGTGCGTGTCTTGTTATGCATTTTAGAGCCTGCGATTTAAAGAAAATTATCCCAGTGGAGCATTTAATTTCAAGTTTTAAATAAAGTTAGCATCATTAGGTTTCAATGTGCAAGAAACAACAGTGTCGTTTTCGGTGATAATATATAAACGAAGGTTTTGCTTGTGTTTTGGCTGTGTATGTTACATTATGGCCTGCCAGTGATTACAAGGGTTATTTGTGTGCTACGATGGATTGCGTGTCAAAGTGGTCATATTTTTATGTAAATTAGTTGGACTTGATATCTGTAAGTTTTGGGTTATGACATGAATGATATTAAAATTGTAGCGAATACGTAGTAAGTGTGGAAGAAGACGTAGCAGCAATCAATTCATTGTTTCTACTAATGGCTAAATTAAAATAAGGTACCTATTTTAATTGATGTGAAGTTGGTGACTAGGTGGATTGCTCTTGTCTTGTAAGTGTGGTTGTTTACGTGAAGGGATAAACAGTGTAATGTTTTACTATTTTTCATTCAGTGAATCTTGTCACCCCAGTGTCATCTTTTTATTCCATTGCATTGTTGTGTCAAATGTGATTTTGTTGAACTAATTAATCCGTCTGCGTTCAAGGCAGGTAATGACTAATTAGCAATAGGCAATTGGATTTGTCCTTAGCTGAGGTTATATTGTGTTATTTTAGAGTATCTTCAATTGAAAATGTGGTTGTTTACGTCCAAGTGAAAGGGTGATGAATTTTTTATCTACTTATGCAATGTATTTTGTTTCATTATGCTTCATTCAGTAAATTTTACCATCTCAAAAGTTATCTTTTCATTTACTCGACTTGAAGGGGAAAATGTGGGAAATTATATTTAAAAATTACAAATAATATTATTGGCAAAAAATATACTATGTAAGCATGATGGCGGATGTTTACGTAAAATGCTTCCGTGTTGTTTACTTAATAATGGGGACATGTGGCCATGATTTTTACCAGCTGCTTACTTGAAGTTGACGTAAATAAATCGTAATCAAGTAAACCGTTTACGACGCATTTACGTACATTTCAAGTAAATTTTAGGTAAACTGTTTTAGTGTGCTGGCTGGGTGGGTATGTATTGCACAGTATTATCTTTTTGCTCTTTAAAGTTTTGTTTATTGAGTCCACAGGAAATGGGACTCGATACAGGTGAAAATAAATTCATGCAACATTTTAACACAAAGTTGATCTATCCACAGAACTGAGCCAAAAGTCATTGTGGAGGTGGAACCAGAGAATGTATGAGCCAAAAGTCATTGTGGAGGTGGAACCAGAGAATGTACTGCTAGAAAATGAATTTTACATGTTGGAGGACATATAGAATAATGTTGAAAATGCATTTACTAGGTCTGCATTCAGTGTGCTTAACATCAAAATATATATCTTGTACTTTTTGTTAATTTTTATATAATTATCTCAGTAATAACAATTTGTGAAGAGTTTCCCAAAGCGTATGTTCGCATAAAATCTAAGGTTTAGATTTAGTGTGCTTCTATGCATATACATCTTGTAAATTCAGTTGAATTATATTGGTAATTATAATTTATGGAGAGTTTCCCAAAGAGATGTTAAAATAAAATCAGACAAAAATGATTACAGATGAAAAAATGATTACAAAATATACCCCGAGTCTTTCCATGTCTGCACACTTCTTATCCTTTATTGCCGAGTTTATATGGACGTATACTGTACAGTGTTCAGCCAACATTTGAGTATTTTAACCCCTGATGGAAAACTTGAACAAAAGTGTGAGCGTCTTTATAATTTTGAAGTAGGTACGAGAACCAACATATCAATTACAATTTTGAGCTAGTGTTAATTGCATCTAGTCTTGTATCAACTTTTATGTAAAAACGCAAACTTCAATACGATTTCAAGTTAATGCAATGACAGCACTACCTAACAAAACATACGAGTGAAATGCAAGACTCACACCTTAACTATTGAGCTGCCCTGTAATGTAAGCATTTTTTTCACTACAGAAAGCAAGCATTTTCACTGAAAATTTCCATATATTTATTATTTTATCTGTATGCTGTCAATGAAGTCAAAGATATTTCGGGCTCATCGATGTTCCAATATTTACTCCTTCCATTTTACACAATTCCTAAACGTCAATATTCCTCTCTGTAAGGCTTTAGTAGTAGTAGTAGTATTTGGGGTTGTGGGTGCGCCGACAGCCGAGGTCATTTTGCACCACGTCCAATTTATAAATGCTGTCAATGCATTGAGCGGCTCTAGGCTCTTTGTTGCAACTGAAATAGTTTCAACTAAAGAGAAACTAAAATAGAAATAAGTATTTTAAAAAATACTTAAAATATATATATTTATTATATATATAATATAAAAAATAAAAATTATCAAACTGAGTGGTAGATATTTATATCTTTTAAAAACCTGATTACCTGATTAAGTCGGTCAGCGTTATCACCCAGATCGTATTTAAGATTTCCCCTTAGGCCGAAAAGATTGCGAGCATCTTGGTGGTTAACACACTCTGCCATGATGTGTTTCACTGTCTGAGGCTTATCGCATGTATCACAGTGGGGGGGTATCTTATTTTCCTTGAGTAGGAAAGAATGGGTCAAGGCGCAGTGGCCTATCCGCAAATGGGCAATAATAACTTCTTCCCTCCGATTACCTCTGACAAGAAGGCCATGCCAGAGTGTCAGGTTTTATCGTACGTAGCTTGTTTCCCGCCATACTACTCCCAGTTTCATTCCACTGCTTAGTGGCGATCCGTCGAAGCATGGACTTGACATCTTCCGATAAAACCAAGTCCAAGACAGGTTCTGGGTTTTCCAATGCCTCTTTTGCTGCTTTATCTGCTTTTTCATTACCTGAAATACCTACGTGGCCAGGAATCCAAACAAAAAGGATTTGGATTCCTTTTTGAGTAAGGGATGAGAGGACAAAATGTATTTCCTGAATAATAGGATGGTCTGAGTACATGTTTGATATGGCTTGCAAACAGCTTAAGGAATCCGAAAAGATTAAGAAAGATCCTTGACTGCCCTTAATATTACATAAAGCCATTTTTATAGCGAACAGTTCTGCGTTAAATACACTATAGAGTGGACATATCCTCGTCTTAAGGACGCCGTGATGTACGGATGCCACTGCAGCCCCAAACGCGAGATCTGACTTGGACCCATCAGTGTAAATAGGTATGAAGTTGGGATGAGCTTCTAGAAGTTCCTTAAACGTCTGCCTGTATTCAATGGGGTCGTAAATTGTTTGCAATGTTTTTGTTAACGGAGGTTTACGTTAGGCAGGGGCATTAGTCAGGGTGGTTGGTTACAGTATTTAACCTGATACACTGTGGGCAGTGACATTCCCACTTCTTAAATAAAATCTCTAACACGTATTCCAAGTGGACGTGTGGCCCGTTTCCTTCGATTAAAATTATTTATGAACCGAGGTTTAAAAACTATATCAAAACAGGTGTGCGTTTTCATTGATAAAATCTTTGCTACATAGTTGCTCATTAAAATTATACTTCGCGAGGCCAAAGGTAGCTCCCCTGAGTCTGAGTAGATACTCGGAACGGGTGATGTCCGAAAGGCACCAATGGCTAGTCGGAGTCAGGTGTTGTGCACGGTATTCAAAGGTTTCAAATAAGATTCTCTTCCAGCAGAGTATACCACGGACCCGTAGTCCAGTTTTGACCTCACCAACGAACGGTATAATAAAAGCATCATGGAGCGGTCTGCGCCCCATGTTGATTGACTTATCAATTTTAAAATGTTTAAAATCTTTTGGCGTGCGTTCTTAGTGTGTTGAATGTGATCTCGCCAGTTAAGTTTCTTATGTAAATAAAGGCCGAGGAAACGATGGGATTCCTCAAACGATAAGACCTTGTATCCAAGCCTTAAGGGTGGACTTTGAAAGATTCACCTCAGCCTGTGGAAGTGCAGGTATTTCATTTTCTCTTCAGAAAAATGGAAGCGCCTCTCGCAGCGGTTATGTAGCCTCATTTGGGGGGGGGCATATATTCGCCACTGCCTGCTGCTCTGGAAGACTGAAACCATGTCTTCAATATTTCTTCAAGTTCATCATCCTTGGAGTATTTAATGTATTTATGCCTTTTACCAGTAGGGCCGCAGTCCTTAGCACTTTTAGCTATTTATTTACAGGTTTTTACAATTGTGTTCCATGTTGAATTTGGTATATCAAGTTTTTCGGCCAGGGACACATGAGTGACCGTATTAGAGTCAATCTCATTGCAAAATGTTGATTTTTTTCTTCGAATGATAACGATTATCTCGCAGGCTTGTTTGCCATTTTAAAATATGTTTCCTCACGACAGCCATAAGTAATTGCACATTAAATAAAACAAAAGGTGAAGCAACTAAAAACGCAAGATGAATGGCAATAATGCGCGATTTCAGAGAAATATGAAAAAGATCACTGCGAAGTATGAGTAAAAGAGTTAACATAAATTTTAACCCTTTCGCCACAATGACAGCGGTAGTTGGCTAAATAACATCTAATTAAATATATTTATGGCATTCGCTACATTTTAAATGTACTCTTTGAAAAACTAGTACGCTCCTTAGTACCACTCTACGTTCCCTTCCAAAACAATTCCGATCACAAGCATTACAATATTCGGCATAAATAATTTTCAGCAATGCTATCGATGTAATGTGCTACCATCAAACGAATTATTGTTGTTTTAGAATACCAAATAAATCAGCATTCATACATCATGTTTAAGCATGTATTTTATCCGTATTTAACATTAATCACGCTCGCAGGGTCACCAGTTGAAGTGTGCCAGCTGCCATGTTTCTTGCTTTCAAATGTCGTAAATAGCGGGAGTTGAAAGTGTAAATAGTGGGATGAAAATACATTGGAATGATTCAAACATTTTTGGGACCGGAAGAAAACGTTGTAAATCACGGGAAAATGTTGTAAATCAAGGGAAAACGTAAATTCCGGGAACGTAAAAGCGGGGTTTCACTTTCTTGAAGCATTACTTTCAGTTGCAAGTTAGACATAAGATGTAATTCGAACTGTTCGGCCGGATAGGTAGTTCGTAGAATGATTTAATATCATATGTTGACATTGTGAATCGTCAGTGTCAATCAATATGTTATAGGCATGTTGACAATGTGATTCTGTAGTAGTGGCATTAAGATTGTTGATAAATAACATTTTAATTTTGGGATTCAAGAAAGGAAATTATTTCAATGGTACCAATTTTGCCCCCATAAATAAAATTTTCATAACATAAGATACAGTAGAAAACGTGTAGGGCATATAACGAGAATCTCTAATTTGAGAGGGTTGGCCAAAGAATGAATTAAAACCCTATGATTTACATGTGAAATAAATCGGTAGTAGCGAGGACAACAACCAGCCTCCACTGGGGTCATTTACTATCACGAGTGGTAAACGTCTCCTTCAATCTCGGCAAACGTGCACAAACTTGTGCTCATATCTTGTCATTGAATTTATATGGCTAGCAGTATTTTTTCCCGAACAATTTGACGGTCAAATGTTCATTTCGGACATTCACGGCATGCCCGTATGCGCACTATTTAATGTCTCCTAACTTCGTGCATTTCATTGTTCTTTTGTCATTCTCCCGCGCTCCCGCTTTTGTTATAGTTCAGTCCGACTGTTGCAACATTATGGCCGGAAAACGAAAGTCGTTGGATCTGAAAACTAAATTACAAATTATTAATGAATGCGAAAGTGGCGAGGGGTCGAAAAGCGAGATTGGGAGGTGATTGAGCATATCTTCCTCGACCTTATTCACCATTTTGAAGAATAAGGAGAAAATTTGTGCGGCATTGCTTCAAGAAGGACGACCAAGCAGCCAGAAACATTTACGGGCAGGGGAACATCCGCAGTTAGAATCTGCCCTTTTCTTGTGGTTTTGCCAGCAGAGAGCAGCAGGCATTCCGATAAGTGGCCCATTGATGAAGGCAAAAGCGGAGTATCTGAGTGAGAGGCTCGGTATTGACAATTTTAAATGTTCCGATGGCTGGTTTGCTGGCTTTAAGCACAGAAAGGGAATATATCTTCATAAATTATCCGGGGATTCCGCGAGTGTCAATGTAAGAGCTGTGGAGGTAGATGGGAAAATTACCGTAATTATCATCGGAGGTAAATTACCGTGGTAAATTACGGTAATTTTCAAAAATCACCGTAATTTTCCAGTATTTTTCAGTTTAAAGCTTTAAATTGAAAATGTATGGTTAAATAAGAATGCCAACAGCAAAAAGAAGGGGATACGATGTTTAAACCATACCTAATGTAACATTAATCTATTATATATTTTTGAAATTGTAGAAAGAATTATGGCAACAACACGCAATCTGGCTATTTTTTGTTAATGTATGAGAAATTTTCAAGAAGAATATTCTGCTAATAATTACTTAATATTGTTATAATTTAAGTAAAATATGTCAAAAAAGAATTGTATATGCCTCAATTTTAAATTAAACACATTGGAAATGTGGACTTGGCTTAAAAGAATATGTTGGGAATTTATCTTTATGAAAAATTATCTCAAACATAGGTGAATTATCTAGAAAATTTCCGAAAATTACGGTAATTTTCAAGGGGTGCAGTAAATTACGAAAAATACCATGGTAATTTACAAAATTACCGTGGTAATTTTCAAAGTGCCCCATCTCTATGTGGAGGGCTGGACTCCTGTCCTACAAAGTTATATGAAGAATTACAGCCCATGTGATATTTACAATGCGGACGTTACAGGTCTATTTTATAACCTCCTTCCGGACAAAACTCTCGCCACTCGAGGGGACCCTTGCAGAGTGAAAAAGGTAAAGAGTGGTTGACTGTTCTTTTGTGTGCGAATATGGATGGCTCTGACAAGGTAAAACCATTCGTAGTGGCGAAATCTGCTCATCCCTGATGCTTCAAGGGAATAAAAACTTTACCGTGCACATATGAATCCAATACAAATCTTTGGATGACATCCAATTTATTCTCGCAATGGTTACCCGCGTTCAATGCTAGGATTGGCGGGAAAAACAGAAAAGTAATATTGCTCATTGACAATTGCCCTGCCCATCCACAAATTGAACTTAGAAATGTGAAAATCATCTTATTGCCACCTAACATAACGAGTGTTCTGCAGCCCTTGGATCAAGGGGTAATCAAGTTGTTTAAACATAATGTCCGCAGTTTACTAGCAAATTATTTGGTGGCTAGAATACCTGGTAATAACATAAAGGCTTTAAAGTGGAATGTGTTAGATGCTATGCGAGCGGTATCTATTAGCTGGGAAAAAATATCTCCGGCTCAGATATCAGCTTGTTTCCGACATGCCGGATTAAAGAGGATTCATCGGGTGAACAGCCAATAGAGACCAGAGGAATTAGAGAACAATGACGAACCTAATACTTTGAAAGACATTCAGGAGTATTTTGGCCCGTGTGATTTCGAAGTGTACAAGGAAGTAGATGAATGTGTGCCAGTTCGTGAAGAGTTGAAGGAGGAGGAGTTGATTGCTGCTGCGGGAGATGAAGGAAATCACAAAGTTAGTTCCGAATCAGAGGAAGAAACGGTGTCCATGCCATTAAGGGCTGAAGTACAGCATGCCCTCAAGGTAATTAGTGACGTTTACCGGGCGAGTGACGCCTCCCAGGACGAATTTAGAAAACTAAATGATGTTGAAGGATTTGTGCTTAAAGCAAGTGCGAGGAGACTGAAACAAACTAGCATTGATAATTTTTTTGTAGGGAAATGAATCTATGATCGCAGAATTTTATTTTATCATTTTATTTTCCTTGTATGACTTTAGTATGTTCACGTTTGATTTTTGAGTCACAAGACAAAGCTTGTTAATTATTTTTTGGCCGAGATAGAACATATTCATATTTTACAGTTTTCCCTGTTTCTTGTAGTATTAGTTGTTTAGGGTGCGTCGACGGCATGGTCATTTTGCACCTCAAACTGTCAAAATGATATATATACTTTTTATATCCGGAGAAGGCAGGTTACGTGGAAGTTAGATATTCTGCTTATCTATTTTTATTCCGATGTTAAAAATATTGAAAATTGCTAAATTTTTCTTATAATTTATTAAAAAGCGCCGTTTCCTTTGGAAATAAAATGACGCGGCCAAATTGCATCGGGGTCGTCACCTAGAATGGACCCTAGGTCGCCCCCAATGTTCAGTCGGCTACGCACGTCTCGGTATCTGTCACACTCCGTCAGGATATGCCGAATTCCGAGAGAACAGTCACAGTCATCACACCGGGGTGGAATTTTCTCTTCAGTGAACAGAAAGTAGTGGGTCAGAAGGCTGTGCCCTATCCTAATACGGGTGATGACCACTTCCTCCCGGCGGCTCCTCCTGACGGAAGTGAGCCACGCTGACGTTACCGGTTTAACTGTGCGCAGTTTATTATTTGAGATGTTTCTCCACGACTCCCTCCACTGCTGAAGGACTGCACTCTTTAGTGAAACTCGTAGGTCTTCACAAGGTACCAGCGTCGACTCAAGATCTTCAAGATTGAGAGCGTGTTTTGCGGCAGAGTCAGCTTTCTCATTTCCGGCAATTCCCGTATGTCCAGGGACCCAAAGAAACCAGACGGTGGTTCCCTTCTTGTGAAGGGAAAGCAAAGATGAGTGGATACCCTGGACGATAAGATGCATAGGAGAGAAGCCAGAAATGGATTTTAGGGCGCTCATGGAGTCTGAGCAAACCACGAATGAGCCACCATCAACATCTATCCCATCAAGAGCCATTTTAATAGCAAACAGTTCCGCTGTGTAAATACTACACACCGGACTGAGTTTCGCTTTCATGACTCCATGGTGGGATGATACGACCGCACAGGCACAGGCTGTCTGACTTCGAACCGTCTGTAAACACGGGTACGAATTCGGGATGGTGGCAAAGAAACAATAAGAATTCTTGCTGGTACTCTTCAGAAGTGGTAAAAGCCATTTGTCGGTCGTGAATGAACATTTTTTTGTTGGGCTCGTTCTCAAATAAAATTACGGAAACATACACTTACAGGCCGAGTGGCTTTTGTCCTGCGATTAAAAAGTTCTAAAAAACGAGGCTTAAAAACAAGGTTCAAACACGGGTGCGTCCTCATCGTTAAAGTTTTGGCAACATAGTTGCACATGAGCAGGATCCTTCGGTGGCACAATGGTGGCTCTCCTGCATCCACATGGATGCTGACAACAGGACTTGTCCGGAAAGCACCCGTGGTGAGCCGGAGCTCTGCGTTGTGCACGCTGTTCGGGGGTCGTAGGTAAGACTCTCGAGTGGATGAGTAAATGAAGGATCCGTAGTCCAACTTTGATCACACCAATGCGCGGTATAATAAAAGGAGTGTTGTGCGGTCTGCTCCCCACGATACGTGGCTTAAAAACTTTAAAACATTTAAGGATCTAAAACAATTGTTTTTTAAAACTTGCATGTGTTCCCGTCAATTGAGGCGGAAATCGAAGGTCATTCCTAAAAAACGGGCCGACTGTGCGTAGTCGAGATCTCTGCCACCTAAGCGAAGCGGAAATGGGATATGGATTCCCCTTAGGCGATGAAAGTGGACACACACAGTTTTCCCTGGAGAAAAAACAAAGCCGTTTCTTTGTGTCCACCGGTGTAAACTACATATTTAGTGTCAGTTGGATCTGTCTGGAAGCAGTGAGAAGTTTGGATGATCGGAAAAAAATCGCCAAGTCACCGACAAACAATGATCCAATTAACGGGGTTTTTATGCAATCCGCAATATCGTTAATTGCGATGGCAAAAAGTGTTACGCTTAGCACAGATCCCTGAGGAACGCCGTTATCTTGCCTATAAGGTCCAGTGAGGTGCTGTCCTATTTTTACCCTGAAAACTCGGTCGGATAAAAACTTTCTGATAAAAATTGCCAGACTGCCCCTGAAACCCCACTCATACAGCGTGCTTAAAACCTTCCGCCGCCAGACTCGATCGTAAGCCTTCACCAAATCGAAGAAGACCCCGATCACGTGCTGGCGGAGGAGAAAGGCTTCCTGGGTGAAATTGTCGATTCGAACTAGGTGGTCCATGGTGGAGCGGCCCCGACGAAATCCGCACTGAATTCTGGAGAGAAGGTCTCGGCGCTCTAACCACCAAACGAGCCGCCGGTTCACCATCCTTTCCATTATTTTGCACAGGTAGCTGGTTAGAGAAATGGGTCTATAACTATTCGGGTCACCACTATCTTTGCCCTGCTTTAGGATGGGGATTACTGCTGACTCCCGCCATGTCGAAGGAAAATCACCTTCAATCCAGAGCTGGTTGAAGGTGTGGAGGACCTCCAACAATGCCTTCTCCGGAATATTACGGAGAAAGGAATTGTGGACCTCGTCAAGACCCGTAGATGTGTTGCCTGAGTCGGCAATGGCAGACTAGACTTTAATTCCCACAGGGAGAAAGGAAGGTTATAGTCGGCTACACGTCGCGTCTCGTTGTAATTGATCGGAATCAATGCGCAGCGCTCTTTTATGTGTAAAAAATTCTTGTCGAATGCGTCGTCACTGCTAGTTCTGGAAATAAACTGGCCAAATGCCTTTCCGATGTCATGTGGTGATGTTAGAACTTCACCACTGACTTTAAGGAAAGAACCACCTAGCTGCTGCTGATTGCCCGATAGACCCCTTACCTTGCCCCATACCTGGGCAATTGGTGTCCTGCAGTTGACACCGGAGACAAATTTCATCCAGGAAGCTCTTTTTGCATCCCTTACGACCTGTCGAGCTTTCGCTCTCAGTCGTCGGAAGGAGGATAAATTTCTTTCGGTGGGGTATTTATTAAATATTCGCAACGCTTTTTTACGTTGGCGAATAGCTTTCGCGCAGTCATCATTCCACCACGGTACCGCAGGCCTCGTAATTATACGGCGAGAGCGTGGTACGCTGCTGTCTGCAGCTTCGATGATACTTGCAGTCAAATTATTAACATTTTCAACACTATCATTGGTTTCGTCATTTTTGAAATTAAAAGTCTCCTTAAAACGTCCCCAGTTCGCTTTCTGGACAATCCAGTGACCCGTCCGAATAAAATCTGGATTAAAATGTCGTTCCTTGGTAATAAAAATGGGATAATGATCGCTCCCACACAAATCGTCATGTACAGACATATTTAGTTTTGAAAATAAAATGCTCGATACAATACATAAATCGATACTCGAAAAGTCGCCAGTAAAAATGTTAAAACTGGTTTTCTCCCCATTGTTTAGTAAAACCAGATTACTATCACATATAAATGGGATAAAATCCGTCCTCTACGGTTGGACTGAGCTCGAGCAATTCCCCATAGATGATCGTGAGCGTCAAAATCTCCCATTAAAATGAAAGGCTGAGGTAGCTGGCGGACAAGGGCTTCTAGGTTAAAACGGGTGACCGGCGCAATCTCCGGGAGATAAACGTTACACAACGTGAACTCCTCGGGGGCACGCACGGTCACTGCCACAGCCTGAAAGGGTGTGTTGAGCTGCACTCGGGAGGTGTAAAGGGCCTCCCGAGTAGCAACCGCCACTCCACCATGGGCTCGTTGTCCACTAGTGTCGTCCAGTCTAAAAACGTTAAAACCATTTTAAATGCCCTTGTCCGTTGTTTTAAAATGAGTCCTGCAAACATATGCAAGACGGGTTAAAGTCACGAATTAAAACACTCAGCTCCTCCTTACGCCGATAAAAACCATTGCAGTTCCACTGCAAGGTAAAAGTCATAGATATCTTTAAAAAAAGAAAAATAGATAAATAAATCTGTGGAGTGATATAAAAAGCAAGTGGGTCAGCGCCGAAAACGGTGCTTTTTCCTCTTTTGTTTCGCGAGGAGGACTTCAGTCTCCGTGGGGCCGTCGTCCTCCTCAATTGATTCCACCGGAAGTGGTTTGGCTAGTCCGGAGGGGCCGGGGGATGGTGTATTTTTGCGCTGTTTCAGCGCTACCCCGGTTGAAGATTTAGGCTGGTTCTTCTTAGGAGAACCAGCGTTGTTTGAGTCGTTTTTGTTTGTTGCCGGAATTTGTGCCTTAACCGGCTTGGCTACTTCCTTTGCTTCTAATGTTTCTTGGCTGTCATTACTCTCTGTCTGAGTGCCTTGGGAAGCCTTTACCACATGTGTGGTCACCACCGAGGCAAAGGATCTCGAAAAAATAGGGGCTGCCATGGCTATGTATTTCTTCCTTGCCTCGAGGTATGGGATTTTTTCTACAGTTTTTATCTCCATGACTTTCCGTTCTTCTACCATCTCGGGACACTTCCGAGAATAGGCTGGATGAGTACCCTCGCAGTTCACACAACATGGATCCTTGTTGCAGTCCGACACCTCGTGGTTTTCCAGGCCGCAGCGCGGGCAGTTGGCCTTGGCCTCACATCACTTGGCGATGTGGCCGAAGCGCTGGCACTGGAAGCAGCGCATTGGTGCCGGAATGAATGGTCGCACTGGGACAGATTCATAGCCCACGAATACCTTGTCGGGAAGACTATCGCGCGCAAATGTAAGTACGACGGAAGTAGTTTTTATGACTTCGCCGTTGAGCTTCGTGGTAAGCCGACGAGCATCAGTGACTCCTTGAGATGCCATCTTGCTTTTTATTTCGTCGACTTCCACGTACAGCAGGTCATAATGAGATATCACTCCCCGACAGGTGTTGAGGGTACGGTGAACTTCCACCTTAACCGGAATGTCATGGAGACTCTTGAGAGTCAGAAGCTTCTCACTCTGGGAAATATTTGACGTTTCAATTAGCAGGCTCCCGTCCCACAGTATTTTAGCAGATTTCAAATCTCCAGAAACTGAGGCCGACAGCACTTTACGGATGAGAGGGGCGACACCCGTTTGAGTGTCTCCCATTCTTTCTCACATTTCATAAGTAAAAAACGCGTACAAGCGGGCAAACTATCAGCTCCTCCGCCCGAGTCCGGGCGGGATCTTTTTGGAGGTGGAAGGTTTAATTCCGCCATTCCAAACAATTCTTCGTCCCCCGGGCTCCCCACCCACCATGGAGCCCCACAATTGGGACGCCGCACCGCATATAATATTTGATGCTGCCATCATATCAAACATTTAATATTTGATGGGTCACCAAATAGAGACATAAGGAAATGAATAAACAAAAGTTACAAAAAATACAAGTATTCTCACATTTTAACTTAACTTGATTTGAGGTGGAGTCTACCTATATATATTTATCTTTGCAGCAAGGGCATTTATTTTTTCTTCAACAATAGTCTAGGTCATTCCTGCCTTTGTGTTGGCTCAATAGGTTGTAGGCAATGTCTGAATGTTTTAAAAACAACGTGGATTTTTGGATTTACCAAAAACAAAAGACTTCAGTCTCACACTGCCATCTAGATTAGCTCCAATAAAACAGTAAGGCAACCTTTGCTGTGCTTGGCCCCAACAAACGGGTCCTAATTGGAGTCTATAGGGTCTTGTTTGGCATTATTTAAAAAAACCTGTCTCGTCCACATTAAAAATTTCTTTAATGTCAAAATCACTTTTGGGGGGAAGACTGGCTAGCTATAGCGGCGACTGGCTGTAGTTTAGGTATCGGCGTACGCGCCAAGCGCCTCTCGCAGCGGTTATGTAGCCTCATTTGGGGGGGGGGCACTGCCTGCTGCTCTGGAAGACTGAAACCATGTCTTCAATATTTCTTCAAGTTCATCATCCTTGGAGTATTTAATGTATTTATGCCTTTTACCAGTAGGGCCGCAGTCCTTAGCACTTTTCGCTATTTATTTACAGGTTTTTACAATTGTGTTCCATGTTGAATTTGGTATATCAAGTTTTTCGGCCAGGGACACATGAGTGACCGTATTAGAGTCAATCTCATTGCAAAATGTTGATTTTTTTCTTCGAATGATAACGATTATCTCGCAGGCTTGTTTGCCATTTTAAAATATGTTTCCTCACGACAGCCATAAGTAATTGCACATTAAATAAAACAAAAGGTGAAGCAACTAAAAACGCAAGATGAATGGCAATAATGCGCGATTTCAGAGAAATATGAAAAAGATCACTGCGAAGTATGAGTAAAAGAGTTAACATAAATTTTAACCCTTTCGCCACAATGACAGCGGTAGTTGGCTAAATAACATCTAATTAAATATATTTATGGCATTCGCTACATTTTAAATGTACTCTTTGAAAAACTAGTACGCTCCTTAGTACCACTCTACGTCCCCTTCCAAAACAATTCCGATCACAAGCATTACAATATTCGGCATAAATAATTTTCAGCAATGCTATCGATGTAATGTGCTACCATCAAACGAATTATTGTTTTTTTAGAATACCAAATAAATCAGCATTCATACATCATGTTTAAGCATGTATTTTATCCGTATTTAACATTAATCACGCTCGCAGGGTCACCAGTTGAAGTGTGCCAGCTGCCATGTTTCTTGCTTTCAAATGTCGTAAATAGCGGGAGTTGAAAGTGTAAATAGCGGGATGAAAATACATTGGAATGATTCAAACATTTTTGGGACCGGAAGAAAACGCTGTAAATCACGGGAAAATGTTGTAAATCATGGGAAAACGTAAATTCCGGGAACGTAAAAGCGGGGTTTCACTTTCTTGAAGCATTACTTTCAGTTGCAAGTTAGACATAAGATGTAATTTGAACTGTGACGCTGGATAGGTAGTTCGTAGAATGATTTAATATCATATGTTGACATTGTGAATCGTCAGTGTCAATCAATATGTTATAGGCATGTTGACAATGTGATTCTGTAGTAGTGGCATTAAGATCGTTAATAAATAACATTTTTATTTTGGGATTCAAGAAAGGAAATTATTTCAATGGTACCAATTTTGCCCCCATAAATAAAATTTTCATAACATAAGATACAGTAGAAAACGTGTAGTGCATATAACGAGAATCTCTAATTTGCGAGGGTTGGCCAAAGAACGAATTAAAACCCTATGATTTACATGTGAAATAAATCGGTAGTAGCGAGGACAACAACCAGCCTCCACTGGGGTCATTTACTATCACGAGTGGTAAATGTCTCCTTCAATCTCGGCAAACGTGCACAAACTTGTGCTCGTATCTTGTCATTGAATTTATATGGCTAGCAGTATTTTTTCCCGAACAATTTGCGGTCAAATGTTCATTTCGGACATTCACGGCATGCCCGTATGCGCACTATTTAATGTCTCCTAACTTCGTGCATTTCATTGTTCTTTTGTCATTCTCCCGCGCTACCGCTTTTGTTTAAGTTCAGTCCGACTGTTGCAACATTATGGCCGGAAAACGAAAGTCGTTGGATCTGAAAACTAAATTACAAATTATTAATGAATGCGAAAGTGGCGAGGGGTCGAAAAGCGAGATTGGGAGGTGATTGAGCATATCTTCCTCGACCTTATTCACCATTTTGAAGAATAAGGAGAAAATTTGTGCGGCATTGCTTCAAGAAGGACGACCAAGCAGCCAGGAACATTTACGGGCAGGGGAACATCCGCAGTTAGAATCTGCCCTTTTCTTGTGGTTTTGCCAGCCGAGAGTAGCAGGCATTCCGATAAGTGGCCCATTGATGAAGGCAAAAGCGGAGTATCTGAGTGAGAGGCTTGGTATTGACAATTTTAAATGTTCCGATGGCTTGTTTGCTGGCTTTAAGGACAGAAAGGGAATATATCTTCATAAATTATCCGGGGATTCCGCGAGTGTCAATGTAATTGCTGTGGAGGTAGATGGGAAAATTACCGTAATTTTCATCGGAGGTAAATTACCGTGGTAAATTACGGTAATTTTAAAAAATCACCGTAATTTTCCAGTATTTTTCAGTTTTAAGCTTTAAACAGAAAATGTATGGTTAAATAAGAATTCCAATAGCAAAAGGAAGGGGATAAGATGTTTAAACCATACCTAATGTAACATTAATCTATTATATATTTTTGAAATTGTAGAAAAACGGCAGCAACACGCAATCTGGCTATTTTTTGTCAAAGTATGAGAAATTTTCAAGAAGAATATTCTGCTAATAATTACTTAATATTGTTATAATTTAAGTAAAATATTTCAAAAAAGAGTTGTATATGCCTCAATTTTAAATTAAACACATTGGAAATGTGGACTTGGCTTAAAAGAATATGTTGGGAATTTATCTGTATGAAAAATTATTTCAAACATAGGTGAATTATCTAGAAAATTACCGAAAATTACGGTAAATTTCAAAGGGGTGCAGTAATTTACGAAAAATACCATGGTAATTTACAAAATTACCGTGGTAATTTTCAAAGTGCCCCATCTCTATGTGGAGGGCTGGACTCCTGTCCTACAAAGTTATATGAAGAATTACAGCCCATGTGATATTTACAATGTGGACGATACAGGTCTATTCTATAACCTCCTTCCGGACAAAACTCTCGCCACTCGAGGGGACCCTTTGCAGAGTGAAAAAAAGTAAAGAGTGGTTGACTGTTCTTTTGTGTGCGAATATGGATGGCTCTGACAAGGTAAAACCATTCGTACTGGCGAAATCTGCTCATCCCTGATCCTTCAAGGGAATAAAAACTTTACCGTGCACATATGAATCCAATAAAAATGTTTGGATGACATCAAATTTATTCTCGCAATGGTTACCCGCGTTCAATGCTAGGATTGGCGGGAAAAATAGAAAAGTAGTATTGTTCATTGACAATTGCCCTGCCCATCCACAAATTGACTTGGAAATGTGAAAATCATCTTATTGCCACCTAACATAACGAGTGTTCTGCAGCCCTTGGATCAAGGGGTAATCAAATTGTTTGAACATAATTTCCGCAGTTTACTTGCAAATTATTTGGTGGCTAGAATACCTGGTAGTAACATAAAGGCTTTAAAGTGGAATGTGTTAGATGCTATGCGAGCGGTATCTATTAGCTGGGAAAAAATATCTCCGGCTCAGATATCAGCTTGTTTCCGACATGCCGGATTAAAGAGGATTCATCGGGTGAACAGCCAATAGAGAGACCAGAGGAATTAGAGAACAATGACGAACCTAATACTTTGAAAGACATTCAGGAGTATTTTGGCCCGTGTGATTTCCAAGTGTACAAGGACGTAGATGAATGTGTGCCAGTTCGTGAAGAGTTGAAGGAGGAGTTGATTGCTGCTGCGGGAGATGAAGGAAATTACAAAGTTAGTTCCGAATCAGAGGAAGAAACGGTGTCCATGCCATTAAGGGCTGAATTACAGCATGCCCTCAAGGTAATTAGTGACGTTTACCGGGCGAGTGACGCCTCCCAGGATGAATTTAAGAAACTAAATGATGTTGAAGGATTTGTTCTTAAAGCAAGTGCGAGGAGACTGAAACAAACTAGCATTGATAATTTTTTTGTAGGGAAATGAATCTATGATCGCAGAATTTTCTTTTATCATTTTATTTTCCTTGTATGACTTTAGTATGTTCACGTTTGATTTTTGAGTCACAAGACAAAGCTTGTTAATTATTTTTTGGCCGAGATAGAACATATTCATATTTTACAGTTTTCCCTGTTTCTTGTAGTATTAGTTGTTTAGGGAGCGTCGAGGGCATGGTCATTTTGCACCTTAAACGGTCAAAATGATAGATATACTTTTTATATCCGGAGAAGGCAGGTTGCGTGGAAGTTAGATATTCTGCTTATCTATTTTTATTCCGATGTTAAAAATATTGAAAATTGCTAAATTTTTCTTATAATTTATTAAAAAGCGCCTTTTCCTTTAGAAATAAAATGACGCGGCCAATTGCATCGGGGTCGTCACCTAGAGTAGTAGTAGGTTTAAGGATGTAGGGTGCGTCGACGGCTAGGTCATTTTGCACCACTACATAGTCTTCGTAGTAGAAGTATTAAATATTAGTCACTTGCACTCATGTCACTTATTTTTTAAAAAAATTTATATAATGTGATTACAAATAAAAAAAAAACTTATATTTTTTGGAATAGTCCTGTCCCTTTCATAAATAAAATGACTCGGCTTAAAACATTAGGGTCGTCTCCTAGGACGGATTTTAGGTCTCCCCCTAAATTGAGCCGCCTTCGCGCGTCACGGTATTTGTCACACTCCGTCAGGATGTGCCGAATGTTGAGAGGACAGTCGCAATTATCACCTGTTATCGTCACCTAGAATGGACCCTAGGTCGCCCCCAATGTTCAGTCGGCTACGCACGTCTCGGTATCTGTCACACTCCGTCAGGATATGCCGAATTCCGAGAGAACATCTAACATGGAATTTGATGTCATTGAAAGTGAATGCGATCATAAGTAATTGAAGTGTTCAAAACTATGATTTTTAATAGCTATCTCAATGAATGTTATCGCCACTCACCAAAAATTCCCACAATAATGGCTAAATTAGCAATAAATTTGTAGGAATCGGCTGTGAAGTGATTATTTAATCATCTTTGGTATTAACAAGAAATCCATTTTGTGAGTGATTTTTCATATCCCGAGAGCCCTCGCTAAACATAGCGCTTCCACTGTACAAGGATTTTCTAGATTGATGATCAACGCTTTACAGGCAATTAATGAGAGGGAATGATGTAAGCCCCACGTGGGAATGATTTTTGATTAATTTTGGTCACCTTAGTGTTTTTTATTTTACTGTTTCCCTTTATTCATCCATCAATGGAAGGTGACAGTGAAAGTATTTCTGTTACAGAGGAGGACGAAAGAAATTTTGAGACTTCTGGATCTGAATCGAGCATCTCCGAGCACACCATATCAGATGCTGAGTGTGAAGATGAACCTGTTGAAGACTATCAATGAAGGGAAATGAAAGTAGCGAAGCTTCCCCTCCTGCACCCGCAAGGTTCAATTTTGAAAGTGCTTCATCACTCAATTTTGAATTCCAAGAATATGGTGGTGTACTCCAGTTATTTGAACCGTTCTTCGACAATGAAATAATAGGACTTATTTACTAATGAGACAAATCGGTAGGTATGCAAATCAGTGCCTCCGTGAATAACCCCCTGGTTCCACAGGACAATGGCGTGAAGTGAGTGCTCCCATGAATGTGCGTGTTCTAGGCGCTAATAATGCTGCAGGGCATTGTGAAAAAGCTGGACCAAGAGTATTATTGGACCACACGACGGATTCTCTCTACCCCATTTGCATTTCAGCAACAATGAGGATACATACGTCGCAGAAATACATCCTAATCCAAAACTGAATAAAATTTGGAAAATCCACCAACAGTTGAACAAAAAATTCAGTGAGTTGTACACCCCAGATAGGGATGTTACTGCGGATGAAAGTCTTCTCCTTTACAAGGGATGATTAGGTTGGAGGCAATATATTCGCACCAAGAGGGCAAGATTAGAGATCAAATAGTATAGTACAAGATGGCGGAATAGTACAAGATGGCGGACAATAAGCGAGTTTGTTTTTAAAGTTTGAAGTCGCCGTTACGGGCGATTGAACGCATTTTGCAATGCTGTTGATTGCGATAGCAAAAAGTGTAACGCTAAGGACCGCACCTTGAGGAACTCCGTTCTCCAGTACGTATGGTTGGGAGACGGTATTTCCTATTCGGACTTTGAAGGAACGCCTATTTAAAAAGTTACTCACGAATATGGGTAGATTGCCCTTAAAACCCCAGTCGTGTAATGACTGTAAGATTACATGTCTCCACGTTGTGTCGTATGCTTTTTCAATGTCGAAAAAACCGCGATTACGTCCTGTCTAAGGAGAAATGCCTCCTGAACGAAGGCCTCGATTCTCACCAGGTGGTCGACAGTAGACCTGCCACGTCGAAAGCCACACTGGATATTCGATAGGAGTTTGCGGCTTTCAAGGCACCACACTAGCCGTTTGTTTACCAATCTTTCGATCAGTTTGCATAAACAACTCGTTAAGGATATTGGGTGATAGTTAGAGGGGAGAGATTTGTCCTTTCCCTGCTTGGGGATCGGAACGATAATGGATTTTCGCCAGCTCTCCGGAAATACCTGCTCCGACCACACTTGGTTGAGTGTGGCAAGTAGTTCTGGCAACGAAGAGTGAGGGAGATTTCGCAAGAAAGAGTTGTGTATTAAGTCACTCCCAGGTGAGGTGTCTTTAGCGCTTTCTATGACTGATTTCAACTCCCACATTGTGAAGGGGTTATTGTAAGAGTCGGAGTTCTTAACGTCACAGAAATTAAGACGCCTTCTTTCAGCTCTGGATTTAAGGCTTTTAAATGATGGATGGTACCTGTCATTGGCGAATAGCGGCATAGTGTTCACTGAATGCTTCCGCAATATCGATAGGGGATGAACGAATGGATCCATTTAGTTTTAGCCATGAGACCGGAGAGAAATTGCGTTTGCCCATCACGGATTTTATTTTATTCCAGACCTGTGTACAACGCGTTCGATGGTTAATACTGGAAACGTACTTCGTCCACGATCTCTTCTTTGCTTCTCTAACGACCTGCCGGGCCTTGGCTCGCAGTCGTCTGAAAGCTGCAAGGTTAGTAGAGGTAGGAAATTTGTTAAAAATACGCAGCGCCTTTTTACGCTTGCGGATGACATCGGCGCACTCCTCGTTCCACCACGGAACTGCCGACCGTGAAATGGTACTTTTGGAACAAGGTACACTGTTATTGGCTGCTTTAACTATACTATTGGTTAATTTTTTAACGTTATCTTCTCCATTTAGGTTTTTATCATGATAGAAATTAAAATTTTGTTTAAAACCCAACCATTCAGCTTTTTTAATTTGCCAGTTGCCTATTTGGGTGAAAATAGGGTTAACATTCTGGTCTTTGGTAATAAATATGGGGAAGTGATCGCAGTAGTAGAAGTAGAATTGGGTTTTTTGGTGCGTCGACGGCTAGGGTCATTTGCACCATGCTCAGTCCCTTTGACGCATTAAAATTAGATCTCTACAAAATGTAACTACTAATTTTATGCATTTCTATTTTATGAGTAATGCATGAGTGCATGCTAACTATATTAAATTTAAAAAACCTATTTCTTTGAAATACAATAAAATTCGGCTTAGGCTAACCGGATCGTCCCCTAGAAGCGTATCTAGGCTACCCGTGATGGCCATTATACTGCGTATAACCCGGTATTTAGTGCACGTTGTTAGTAGGTGATTTACAGTGAGAGAGGCGTCACAATCATCGCACTGTGGAGGGGTCTTTTCAGCAGTAAATAGAAAGGAGTGTGTAAAATGGCAGTGCCCAATCCTCAAACGGGTGATTGCGACCTCATCCCAACGTTTGCTTATGCAAGAGGAAGGCCACGCTGAAATTTCAGGTTTGATGCTACGCAGCTTGTTATTCTGAAGGTTCCGCCATGTTCCTCTCCAGTCCTCCAAGAGTACAGGTCGTAGCGCAGCTTTTAGGTCATCCGCGAGGACCACCGCAATATCAATTTCGTGGTTTCCCAATGATTCTTTTGCTGCGGCGTCGGCTTTCTCGTTACCCGTAATCCCTACGTGCCCAGGTATCCATAAAAATGTGACTCTTACTTCTTTTTCCGAAAGTTTTAAGAGGGCAGTTTGAATTTGCTG
This sequence comes from Pyrrhosoma nymphula, assembly GCA_963573305.1. Lineage (NCBI taxonomy): Eukaryota > Metazoa > Arthropoda > Insecta > Odonata > Coenagrionidae > Pyrrhosoma > Pyrrhosoma nymphula. Next base: position 73,854,612 of record OY754332.1, on the reverse strand, counting down.
TACGAAGTGATCGCTCCCGCAAAGATCATCATGTACGGACATCTTCATCTTAGTTATCAGACTACTCGTTGATAGACATCGATCAATGGCCGAAAACGACCCATTAAAACTGTTAAAGTGAGTTTTCTCTCCATTGTTAATTAAAAAAGATTAAAATCATTGATAAATGATGATATAATACGGCCTCTCCTGTTGCTTTGGGCTTTGGCACTACCCCACAGGGGGTCATGAGCGTTAAAATCTCCAAGCAAAATAAAAGGTCTGGGCAGTTGACGGATAAGGGCTTCTAAGTTAAAACGGGTGACTGGTGCCCCCTCTGGCAGATAAACGTTACACAACGTTAACATCTCCGGGGCCTGAATGGTTATTGCCACCGCCTGGAACGGCGTGTTCAGTTGTATTTGGGAGGTGTATAAGGCCTCCCTAGTAGCAACTGCAACTCCACCTTGGGCTCGTTGGCCACTGGTGTCGTCAAATCTAAAAACTTAAAAATCTTTTAAAATACCCTTATCCGTCGGTTTAAAATGTGTCTCTTGCAAACATATGCAAGACGGGTTAAAATCTCTCATTAAAATAGCCAGCTCCTCCTTATGCCTGTAAAATCCATTACAGTTCCACTGTAAAATAAAACCCATTAAAATATAAAATGAATAAATATATAAATATAATTTAAAATCATAAGTAGTCCGTCCGTACTAGGGAAGAGTTAGCGCCGGATACGGTGCCTTATTCTTCCTCCTTGTCTTATGCGGGAGACTTCTGTCTCAGAGACGTAGTCATCCTCTTCCATTGACTCCGGTTGACTCTGTTTAGCCAAACCGGAGGGACCGGGGGATTGAGTTTCCTCAAGCTTTCCCTTTGTTACCCCGGGAGTAGTGTTATACGTATTTTTTCTGGGAGTACTCATACTGGAGGGTTTTTTTGGTTGTGCCAGTTTTGAGTCCTTATCCGGCTTGGCCAACTCATTACATTTTACAACCTGTATTTCATCTGTTTGGATTCCTATAGTGGTCTTGCTTACTGCCGTAACAATGTTGGCAAATGATCGGGAAAAGACAGGGGCAACTATTTCGCGGAACTTTTTCCTAGCCGCAGAGTAAGACAGTTTATCTCTTGTTTTAATTTCCATGACCTGTCGTTCTTCCTTCATCTTAGGACAATCGCGAGAGTGAACCGGGTGGGCACCCTCGCAATTCACGCAATGTGGATCGTTTTTACACTCTGCATCCTCATGCTTATCCAGGCCGCAGCGTGGGCAGGTGGCCTTGCCCCCACATCGCGTAGCGATGTGGCCGAATCGCCACTGGAAGCACCGCATGGGAGCAGGTATGAAGGGACGCACAGGTACTGACTCGTTACCTACGAACACTTTGTCGGGGAGCTGGTCCAGCGCAAAGGTAAGTAGAACGGACGAAGTGTTCTTCACTTCGCCGTTGCGCTTCGTAGTAAGCCGACGGACGTCAGTGACGCCCTGGGACGACATTTCTCTTTTAATTTCATCGACCTCTATATATAATAAGCCACAGTGACTTATTACTCCCCGACAAGTGTTCAAACTTCGGTGAACCTCGACTGAAACAGGTATGTCGTTTAGGCGTTTCATAGCAAGTATCATCTTACTTTGGGATAGGTTGGCCGTTTGTATGAGCAGTGTGCCATCGCGGAGCTTTTTAGCTGACTTCAGTTCTCCAAAGACGGAAGCAGACAAGACTCGACGGATTAAGAAGGGAGACACCTTTTTCAGGGTCTCACCTTCTTTTTGGCACCTCATCACCTCGGAATCGCGTACATTCCCTTATTTCCAATTCTCCCCCGCCCGTATCTGGACGGGATCTTTTCAATGGAGGTGAAGGGGTGTTCTCCATGAAATAACTGAATTTCATCCCTTGGGCTCCCCACCCACCACGGAGCCACATATTCGGGACGCCACACCGCAAACCGGTGTGGTCGCCAGGGCTACCCAAGGGATATAGCACTATTGTGTAGGAGGTCTGCTTCGGGTTAGACCTCCAGCGCATGGGCCCTCCAAACCCAAGCACCTTTGGCCACCCTACACACTCCAGCACTCGCCATCGAAACGTGTCGATAAGCCGATTGATCAAGACTGGCTAGATCTTGACCGCCCGTTTACACAGAATCCAGGGCCGAAGTGGGGTATTGAACTCCGGCCCATACCGGGCATCCGACACCCGGCTGGGTGCCGAAGAACTCACCCACCAGGATCCCCTTCTCTCCTTTACGAGTCTCCGCACACGGCAAACATGCGGGTGGATCGCAAGCCAGCTGGTATGGCCGCACACAGATAGTAGACCCACTACACTATCCGGACGCATCCCTTGCTGGACCGGGGGTTTGTTTTCGGGGTTTCCCTCCCCGCCCTTTTAGTCGCCTCTTACGACAAGCAGGGATACTGCGGGAGTATTCTCCATCCCCCTACCCGCAGGGGTAGTGATACGCTGGATAAAATTAAATCTCGTCAAGAAGATATTTACGGCCTCATCCGTGATCTACAGACTAATTTAGCCAACTGCAGGCAGTTAATTGAAGCACAAAGTACTGAAATTAGTTCTTTAAAAAAAGATTTACGTGCACATAATACTAGTGAAGCGCCTCATCCCTCTCAAGCTAGTGGTGGAAGATCTAAAACGAAGATTGCACCAAGTGCTAGTGAAAGTTCGCATTCTAAACTGGTTAACGACAATAAGTGTTCACCGATGATCAGAATTGATTACGCATCACCTAACTCGGCATTTGAGCGTGATCTAAAAGTAACGGAGGCCTCTAATACTGTGCCTCGCGCCGATGCTGTCTCACAGCGAGGTACAAGCAGCAAAGATGCCAGTTTGGATCTGCAGCTTTCCAGCTGCGAAGAGGGGAACTTTTCACGAGTTGATGAAGAAGGTTTTATTCAAGTAGCATCAAAACGTCGGCGTAAAGTCCCCACAATCGTGGGCACTCGCAACAACACGGAGTGTGCCATTTCCGGCATCCCTCGGATATCACATTGGCATGTCTGGAGATTTCATCCTAAGACGACAGCAAGTGAACTGCGTAATTTCATCGCGGGAAGAATACCACAGGTATCATGTGACAAGTTGGACATTGAACAACTTAAACCAAAGAATAGTGAATATGCGTATTTTCGAGTGAATGTTGGCGCAGACATTGGGAAGTTGTTTGTTGATCCAGATTTCTGGCCTAATCATGTATCTATCCATTAATCGATATTTTTTTAGGAAAAGTAAATTGAACACCTCTCAGACGAGGGAGACGGTTTCTGAAGGTAAAACCACTAACGTAGGTGTATCTCTGTCTTGACTAGTACCTGATCCAAAGAGGAAATTGGAACTTGCCCAGAAGGGAGTCAATATTAATGTTAATGGTAACTCACTAAAAGTCATGCATTTAAATGCTCAAAGTTTACGATCAAAACTTGATCAATTAGAGGTGCTTCTTGATACTCACACACCTGATATTGTTTGTCTGTCAGAACATTGGATGTGTTCTAATGAGATTATGAGTTATGCTGTGAATCAATTCTCTTTGTCGAGTTATAACTGTAGAACATCTTACAAAGGTAGTGGAGTATGTATTTATGTTAGTGATAAATTAAGTTTTAAGAAGTCCAAATATTTTCCTGTTTATCACAGACTTTGATTTTCAGTGTTGCAGCACCATTATTAATTTTGGTGTACTTTTACCAATTTTATGTGTGTACAGATCTCCTCAAGGCAACTTTTCTATTTTTTTGAATAGTTTAATGACGACTATGTCCTTAACTTCTGACTCTGAGCTAACACTCATTGTCTGTGGTGATTTTAATGTTGATTTGCAAAAGCCAAGTGCTCAGAAATCTTACCTCCTGGACATTTTTGGTGTTTTTAACGTGAACCCGGCTATATCTTATGCAACAAGAGTTACTAACTCCACAGCAAGTACCATCGATAATATCATTTCCGATCTTCCTCTCATAGATACCCAGATTATTGATGTTTTCTGGTCTGACCACACTGCCCAAATTGCAATTTTTCAGGTTAATTGCCACACCCAAAATTCTTTCCCCAATTACAAATATAAGAGGATTTACTCTGATGTTTCAAAGCTATCCTTTTCTCAGGATCTTGAGAGAGAGAAATGGGATTCAGTTTTTACAGAAATCCTAATGGAGGAGAAGTTCAGCAATTTTTTTGACATTATTAAATTTTATTTTGATTCAAATTTCCCCCTGAAGAAAATCCAATATGCCACCTTGAAAGCTAAGAAGACCTGGATTACTCCTGAGATTAGAATGTTAGCTGATCAGTTAAAGGTGGAATATAGATATGTGAAATCTTGCGATTGTGAATCAGCTAAAAGAAGGTATCAATTAAATAAGAAATGTTTTGCTAAGCTAATTGCAGATGCCAAAAGAAATTACCATATTGGTAGAATTCTTGCAGCTAGCAATCCTATTAAGACTGCTTGGGAGATAATCAAAGAAGTGTCTACTCCCGACAAAAATAATTCTTCTGAACTAACTCTTATCTCAAATAATACAGTAATTTCATCACCCATAGAGGTCGCCCACTTATTAAATAAACACTTTGTCAACACTGTTACTCAGCTCACCAATCATATGCCGTGCTCTAGTATTGTCTTCTACTCGTGCGCTATCACAAATTCCTAATACCATATTTCTCTTTCCAGTCTCAGAAAAGGAGATTAGCCAAATTTTAGCCAAAATAAGTTCAAGATTTTCTTCAGGTTTTGATGATATCCCTTGCAGTATCATGAAGGGTGCTGTTGCAAATCATTTGCTAGCACCACTTGTCCACCTAGTTAACGTCTCCTTTTCATCTGGTGTTTTCCCTCCCCAGTTAAAAATTGCAAAAGTTCTCCCTCTGCACAAGGGGGGTGATAAGATGGATAAAGATAACTACAGACCTATATCCCTGGTCTCTGTTTTTTCAAAGGTCTTTGAATATGCAATGTTAAATAGACTTTCTTCATTTATTGTAAAACATAAACTTTTCTCCTCTTCTCAACATGGTTTCTTAAAGGGAAAAAGTACTGAAACAGCCATTAATAAATTTATTGACCTGATTCTTCAGGGTTTGGATGCACATATTGGGACCATAGGAATTTTTTATGATTTAAAAAAAGCTTTTGACAGTGTTGACCATGTAATTCTGCTGAAGAAGCTGCATTATTATGGAATATCTGGTATAGCCCATGATTGGCTGAAATCCTTTCTTTTTGGTTGAACCCAATTTGTTTGCATAAACTCTTCTAAGGTTTCCTCAGAAAAAACACACATTTCCAAAGGTGTACCACAGGGCTCAGTATTGGGCCCTCTACTTTTCTTATTATATATTAATGACCTTCCTACCCGTGTCAGACGGGGTGAAATAATTATGTATGCAGATGATACTAATCACCTCATTTCTTGTGCCGATTATGTGAATGTAGTTGCCCAGCAAGAGGTCAATAATATGTTATCCTGGTGCACTGATAACAGGGTTGTGTTGAACAGAAAAAAATCCTCTTTCATGCTTTTTCACATGCATCAAAGCAAATTGTTTTCTTCCCCCTTGTTGAAATTAGACGGTAAATCTATTGCTATGTCTTCTGTTACAAATTTTTTAGGTGTGTATTTCGACGATACTCTGAACTGGGAATCACATATTGATTTTTCATGTTCACGAGTAGCAAGGAGCTGTTACCTACTACGTAGAATAACTCCGATCACAAGCTTAAGTGTTGCTCTCTCTGTGTATTATGCTTGTGTTTTTAGTCAACTAAAATATGGTGTCTGTGCATGGGGTCATTCCCATCGAACAACAAGACTGTTTAAACTACAGAAGTGGGCCATAAGAATTCTGGTCGGTTTAAATAAACGCACTAGCTGCAGATTATATTTTAAAGAACTTAACATGTTAACATTCCCATGTATATATATTTTCTATACAATTATGTATGTTAAAGAGCATCATCTGGCTCTTGGATTGCCCTTGAACAATGATGTTCATTCATATAATACCAGAAGAAATGGTGATTTTAAAGTGGTGTCTCACAATTTAGTGTCCTTCACAAGGCAACCGTCTTATGCATGTTGCATGATGTACAACAGTCTCCCTAGTGAGATCAAACAGACTCGTAGTATTCCTGTTTTTAAAAATAAATTGAAAGAACTTCTATTGAACAACGCTTTTTACTCAGTCGATGAGTTCTTGAATAAGTGATTGTATTTATGTATTGTGTTTTCCTTTGTAGGTGAGGATTTGTATTTATGAATTTTGTTTCCTTTGGAGATGAGGATTTATTTTTATTTTATTTTTCTAATCTCCTTGACTTGTCCTATACATATGTTTTTTTATGTCTCCAGGACCAATAAACTACTTACTTATCAAATCTTATTTGTTATGTGAATAAAAAAGTGGTTATGTGAGGTCCACAATAATTTACACAGGAAAAGGAACAAAATTGGACCAAAATTTTCTTAGCATGCCAATGTCGTCATAAGTGGTTATGTCCCTTATGAAGCCCCTATTTGATAAGGGTTACTGTGTTGTTAGACAATTTTTACACATCACCCCAGCTGGCTGAAGCACTCATATTAAAAAAGTATGATACATTTGGAACTGTGCGGGCAGTAAGAAAGGGAATGCCAGAAGTGATGCAAAGGAAAAAAAGAAGAGAGGTGAAGTCGCAGCTTTCCGGAAAGGCAAGGTAATGGTTTTGTGCTGGAAAGACAAAAAGGACGTAATGTTTTTATCTACAGTTCACAACATGGACATGGAAACTGTGGAAAAAAGAGGTGCAGTGGCTTTGAAACCTAAGGTAGTTGTGGAGTATAATTTAAAAAATTGTGGGTGTAGATAGTCGATCAGCATTTGGCTGATTATTCAATCCCACGAAAGAGAGGGAAAAAGTATTATAAAAAATTATTTATGCACCTAATGGAGCTGCGTGTATGGAATTCCTTTGTGCCATACCAAAAATCAGGTGGTGGAAAGTCACATTTGGAGTATAGACTTGACCTAATCGAAAAGATTATTGAGGAGTACCATCCCCAAGTTTCCTCTCCTAAGGTGGGTAGGCCACCCGAAACACCGCACCCCCTCTGCCTCTCGGAAAGGCACTTCCCTGAGCTGATCCCAGCCACTGATAAGAAGCCAGGTCCGAAGTGCTTTCTATGCACTAGAAAAAGAGATTCGCGTGGGAAAGTAATTCGAAGGGAAAGCAGGTATTTTTGCCTCGATTGCGATGTAACGCTGTGTGTCTCACCATGTTTTAGGACTTATCACACCAAATCAAATCTTTAAATAATAAACATTTGTATTAATTTATTTGGATATATGACAGGGTTGAATTTTCAGTAAAACTGTGTATATTTTTGATTAAATTCTTGTTCTAGCCGAGGTAAAAATGATTCTCTCTCACTTTAAATTATTGTTAACATTTAGGGCCCAATCAAGAGTTAAAAGAGCAGATGAATCAAATAAATAGACCGGCAGTTCACCGCTTGAGAGCCGAAGATGGTCACGCCGCCTGGGAGGCGGAGTTGAACTATGAAAAATGACGTAATTTTCAACATTTTATGACGTATTTTCACTTAAGTGAGATTACCAAATAACCCCCTAGGATGACTGCCTTCTGCATGTATGCAACTAGTGATTCAGCCTGTACCAATGCACTTGATGCTATCTAGCAGAGAGCCTCTTTCAAGCGATTCAGACTCTTTCGTCATACCTGAACCACAGTCTGTGCCTGAACCAAGAAATTCAACAATGATTCGAGTAGATTATAACTTACCGCGGCATAAAAAAATTGTGTCTAAGTCCGATAATGTTGCAAAACGTGTGACCTTCGCTAAGCCCCCCATCGCAGAATCAATGAGTAATGTAATAGGAGAGAGGAAACAAGTGGAAAGTGTTCAGGCAACATGTGAATGGTGAAAACTGGTGAAAACTGATGGTGAAAACTTCATTGAGGTGAAATCAAGACGCAAAAGAAGAGCCCCACTGGCCATCGGTACGTTGTCCGCTAAGGACAGCAACTTATTGGGTGTTCCCCGTAGGATGCATCTGCATGTGTGTAGGTTTCATCCTGATACGACTGTTGATTCCCTGACAAAATTTATCGTGGAAAAAAATCCTAAGGTAAAGTGTAATGACTTGGACATCGAGCAACTAAAAGTAAGGGATGATAAGTATGCCTCCTTCCAGGTTTCTGTCAATCCTGAAATTGGCAATATTCTCATTCAGGGTGTATGGCCTGAATATGTGTCGGTAGAGAGGTATTTTTTTCGGAAGGCAATCCAGAAGTCCCCACCGGGTTAGTTCCAGCGAAGTTGCAAGTGTTACACCTTAACGTGCAATGCTTACAAAACAAACTGTTGCAATTGGAAGTACTTGTTCATGAACATAAACCTGATGTTGTTTGTCTGAATGAACATTGGTTAAAGAGTGCCAAAATGTGTTCTATAAATCTTCCAGGATACCATATCGCCGATGTTTTTTGCCGTACATCTTGTAAGAATGGAGGAGTTATGATATTTACTCATGAATCTCTTAATTATATTCCCCTAAAGTGTTCGCATTTGCCGAGAGCAGAAGACAGGCTTTTCGAATATTGTGTCACGGAAATAATCAAAGGTGATGTACATGTCATTGTTGTGTCAGTATATCAATCACCTCAAACTGATCTTCAGGTGTTTTTGGATAAATTCTACCGATTGATTGAAGAGATATTCAATGCTAAGAGGTTTTCCAAAATAATTATTACTGGTGATTTCAATTGCAATCTACTTGAAGAGACAAGTGACAAAATTGACTTCCTCAATACTATCGCAGCTTTTAACATTGATGTAACTAATTTTATGCCTACCAGATAGTAACTCATTTCACTCAAACTTTGACTGACAATATTCTTACTAATATAGACCGTAATGATGTTAGCTCCAGGGTTCTGGATGAGCAAATATCTGATCACTTGCCTATCATATCTACATTCAGTTTTTTTGTGCCACCTAAAATTAAAACATATTCAACTAGAATTTGCTTGGATCTAAATATGTCTTACTTCAGAACAACTCTCATCTCCCAAGACTGGGCAGATGTTTTCAATGCTGAATCCTTTGAGGAGAGTTTTCTAAGTTTTTATTAAATTTTCCTTCACCATTTGAATGAACCCTGGACACTCTGTTCAACTAGTAGCCCTCATCATAGGTATGCTTGGTTGAGTTAACCTTTTCACTGCTAAGCTTCATCTTAGTGAGCACTCACTGTAGAGCGCAAACTTTTGTTTTGGTATTTAAACTCCTTTGCATGTAAAACACATATATACGTAAGTAGTGCTGAAGGCTCTGCTCCGCCCAAATGCATATATGCCTGCATACCAGTGAAATGGTTAAGGGCTAATAATAATAATAAATCTTTATTTGCCCGGAGATCTGATACATTTGTATGCATAGATATAAGGCACGTCATAATCAAATACATATATTCACATATTATATACAATTGAATGTTTTAACATTAAGAGTCAATGAGATATTCATCGATTGAATAGAATAGCTTATTTTTTAAGTACCTTTTTAGATCGGATTTAAAAGCATTGATACTTTTTATTTCTTTTAAACATAATGGCAAATTATTGTACAGTTTAATGCCCATTTCTTTGGGCCCCATTTTGGCAGCTCTTGTTCGTACATAATTCTGATGAATATCGTTTTTTGTCCTTGTATGATGATGGTGGAATGCACTATTCACTTCATAATTGACAATATTGCTCTTTACATACATTATGGTTAAAAATAGATATATACATGGAATCGGAAGGAGATTCAGGTCCTTGAAGATTGGCTGACTGGGGGATCTATTAGACTTTTGAGTGATGATTCTTACAGCTTTTTTCTGAATTCTGAATATTTTTAAAGATAAGTGGGTAGATCCCAAAAAGATGATACTGTATGAAACATGTGGGTAAAAATCGCCAAAATACAGACTTAGTAAAATTTCCCGTGTGACTGTCTGACTAAGCTGTCTAAGTATGTAGCAGCTTGAGCTAAGCTTACTGCTAAGAAAATTAATATGCTCTCTGCCCAGGACATTTTATAATTAAGAAATAAACCCAAGAACTTACTGGTGTTGACTTGTTCGATTGATTTTTGTTCCATTTTTATTAGCATACTTTCAGATGGCTGACTGCTGGTTAAAACTACACTGCAACATGGTTTTACTAAAGGAAAGTCAATTATGACTGCTTGTCTTCATGCAATTAATAAAATTCTCTGTTCGGTGGATGCAAAGGAAGAATCAATTGGTATGTTTTTTTGACTTTGCCAATGCTTTCACTTCAGTTAACCATCAAGTTTTATGTCATGCACTGGACAGTTTTGGCATTAGGGGCAACCCGAAGAATTGGATATGCTCCTACATTGGACAGAGGTCACAATATGTGAGTATTATCAAAGATGGTGTCACATTTAAGTCTAACTGTAAGACTATCGACATGGGTATTCCACAAGGTTCAGTATTGGGGCCTATACTGTTTTTACTTTTTATAAATGATCTGCCAGAATTGTTTACTGTAATGCCTAATGTGAAACCTGTAATTTATGCTGATGATACCAATTTCATTATGCATGCTCCAAAATGTGATGAATTATTACATTTAGGGGACCAAGTGATAAGAAACCTATATGAGTGGAGTGTAAAAAATTGTTAGTTTAAATGTGAACAAATCACAGTTCATCCGTTTCTCAAATATTAATGCACCGATAAGAGCCCAGATAGCATGCAAGCTTGCCGCAAGCTTAGATATTGGCTTGCCAAAGCTTGCCGTGGCAAGCTTGCCACGGCAAGCTTAATTCAAGTTTGCATCAAGTCTGCCATGGCAAGCTTGCCGCGGCAAGCTTAATTCAAGTTTGCATCAAGTCTGCCATGGCAAGCTTGCCGCGGCAAGCATAATTCAAGTTTGCATCAAGTCTGCCATGGCAAGCTTGATTCAAGTCTGCATACCTTGAATATTTTTCTCCCTTAGCGCAACGCCACTATATCTACGTTTTAACTCAAACAATGCGTGAGCGCCGGTTTATTCCATTTTTCAGTTAGTTAATATTGGACATTGTGCACAGGTACGCCATGGCTACACATGTGAAAATCTTATTTGCATCTTCAGAGATGTGCACATTATGCGATCGCATAATTTTCATAATGCCTAAAAGGGTGTGAGTTCGATACGGTACATCACCACACACTTCTGAGTAGAGATTTATATCGAATAATTTGGCCCTCGTTGCAGAATAATACATAAAACGCTATGACATCACTTAAATGGCAAATGAAGTTCTATGCCTGAAATTGAATGCCAATTTAGGTCTACTTAATGACCTTAGAAGTGCATTTATTCATGGATAATAAACGTAATAATCTCTTCATTATATAGGTACCTTGATACTTTTAACGGATTATTACCTATTAACATATCTAATGGTCTGTGTAAAATAATCAGCATTTATGTCGTCTGTTCGGGCATATGTTTTGCTGCGCCGTGCTGCGTTGTTTTGTATAAAGAATGTGAATGATTATTTATAAGATATAAATACTCATTCTTTAAATATTTACTATGTGTATCCTTTGTTTTATTTCATGAAATATATTCCTTAAATATAGCAACATGTTTAGCCTGTGGTTCATTCTTCGACCGCAAATTTGGCATAAATGGGAAGCTTTGAAACGAATCGGAGAGCCTTGGGTTCTGCCAGTAACAACGCTTCATTGATAGCTTTGTGTAATTAAATGCCGTTATATACTAAATTATTGAAATGCTTTTATTGGTACATTCATTAGTTTTCTTATTTCCACGTTCGTAACATTGATAATACATGCATATTCACGTTCGTAACATTTCCGCGAGTAAGTTGTCTTCATTGAAATGTAAACAAACGTGTAATAATTAGAAAGCATCTTGTTTATTCTCATTAATATTGACCTTATACTCATTTAATTTGGCAACATAGGTATCAATTAATTAATGACTGAAAACTGTTATCGCGATTGGATGGTACGTTCCCAAAAACTATCACGGCATTGACATTTAAGTTAGTTCTCGCGAACACATTTGCGCACGGTAATGGCCGTATACATACAACTTTCTCGACCTTCACTCTCCAGTTAAGAAATGCATATGTTGCAGGTAGTTGAAAGATAGGTTTCCGCAGGCTAATGAGAATAGTGAGATGAATTCCGAAGTTAGGTTTAAGGGAGCTATCCAGGGTGAAACTATTTTTTTTCGGTTTGAAGCGCAAGCTTGCCAAAAGCTTGCATTTTAAGCTTGCTGCAAGCTTGCATTTTAAGCTTGCTTGCAAGCTTGCCGCGTGGAGACTAGTTAGCTTTTTTTAAGCTTGCCGCAAGCTTAAAGCTTGTTTTTTGCAAGCTTGTTGCAAGCTTACCAGCTTGCAAGAATAAGCTTGCGGCAAGCTTGATTCAAGCTTACATTGCTATCTGGGAGAGAGCTTATATTTGACTTAAACGGCGAGGTGCTGAAACAAGTTGATACTTTCAGATTTCTTGGTCTCCAATTAGACAAACATCTTTCTTGGGAGTCTCAGGTGAATAATCTAATGAGTAAGCTAAGTTCTCTTTGTTTCCTAATAAAGTCTATCAGAGCTACAGTGTCGTTTAAGGTGCTACTATCATTTTATTATGGTGAGTTTGATTCTAGAGTGGTGCAGACAATTATGTTCTGGGGATTATCAGGCCATGCTCTTAAGATTTTTGTGATCCAAAAGAGAATTGTTCGTTTAGTTGGTAAAGAACACTATAGGGCTCACTGTCGCCCAATATTCAAGAGACTTGGTATACTTTCTCTTCCATGTATGTATATACTAGCCTTAGTTACCTGTGTAAAGTGCAATTATTTTTCTTTTGTTAAAAATTCAAATATTTATAATTATGGTACCACAGGTAATGGTAATTTCCATACACCACATGTTAGAACCAAAGGGGTTTCCTTGGGTCCTGAATATATGGGTATAAAATTGTATAATAGATTGCCCTCTGTGTTGAAGGAAATCCAATCCAATATTGTTTTTAGAAGAAAAGTAAAGGATTTTCTACTTGAAAACCTCTTTTATTCTGTAAATGAGTACTTATGAGTGGAATGAGTGATTCATTTTATTTATATTTTAATATTTTATAAATATGTATTTTATATTATGTAATTTATTGGATATGTCTTGCGTGCAATTTTTTGACGTGCCTTATATCAATGCACAATGCTGTAATTGGTCTTTGGGCAAATAAAAATAATAATAATATATTTAGAACTTGGTAAAATTATTTATAAAGAAGAAAAAACGAGCTTTACTAGAAAAATTTGAAAAATAAAGAATTGTCATTTAAATAATTCTGAGTTTTATTGTATTTAAATTTATCATGATTAAAATAAGCAACTATCTCTATGTTTCAATTACTATTTTTTAGTAAAATCTAATTGAAAAAGTTGCCGTACATGATATTCGTAAAATATTGGACGTGCCAGGACACTTTGACTTCGTCAGGTTCTGAGCGCCATCTATAATGGCGCTCAGATGGCGGCAAATAAAAATCACAAAAAAAAAACAATAAAATGTTCGAAGTAAAGACTTATTTTGGTCACCATTGGCATAATATAACACTTCCAAGTTCAGATCACAAAAAAAAGTTTCGGATTTCAGAAAATTTAAAATTTTAAACTTCGGGCTGAAAGTGTTAATTAAAGATACAACAGGTAAGGTTTTTTTAGTGAACATCATTTCTTGAAAGGCGTAAATTTAAGATTGTCTCAGTACCCCTGATAAGCTCAGCAACTTTGTCTCATAAAGCCTCATAGTTTTCTCTGATGTGTCTCACAAATCACAGTTTCTTATGCATTTCTGAATTGATTCTCTCAAATATATTTTGACTAGGGTGAGTTGTTGATTTTTTCTAAGTACATAAATGAACCCCAGTTACAGATGAGTTGACACTTCCTAACCACTGACATCAGAACTGAGGTAGAAAAAGAGGAGTTATAGCCTTGATGCACCTCAGTTCCACACCTCTAATACCTCATGTTTTTATGTCCACCCCTTTGCAGTCCAGTTACAGACCAGACACACTGCATTTTACCAATACAGCCTAGAAAATCCCAGTTCCACCTGTTACAGAAGAGAAATATTTTCCTGAGCTCTTAATTGCAATCCTTTCTTTATGAAAAAGCCAATATTTAGGTCCCTTCAATTTCAACTTTCAGACGTTTTACTGTAGTAAGATATTATCAGCTGTTAAGAGCTGTTTATTTTAAGGGTTAAAACATAATCAAGAGAGGACATAAGGTTGGTTTGACCATGCTTAACATAAACACATTCCGAAGACATGTTTTCCTACCAAAATATATGCCATCAGCTGTCATCAATCCAAAACTCATAGTTGTAGGACAAAAGACAAAATGAGAAGAGTCTAAAACAAGAACACATTAAAAAGTAGAAAGCTGTATAAGATTGCATATCATTGATTACTATTACTCAATCAAGTGAAGCAAAGCTACAAAAAATAAGGACTCTCCACTAGGTAGTAGAAATGTGCACTGATAACCGAAATCACAGCCAATTTGAAAATTAAAAAAACTCATGTTGAATTATTTCACCTCAAATATCATCCACTGAATCCTCTGACATTGTTTACCTACCGCACAGGATATTTTCATTAGCCATTTTATAAATTTTTCACAACTATTACACATTGTTTCATGTAGAATATAACGGAACAGAGAAGACCTCTTGTTGAAAGAAACATAAAATGTCAACTAACAATTAGACGAATGGCAATCATTCACCAACAAATACTCAGTATACATCCACAAATACAGAATAAAACATGCAGTGTTTACCAAGTAATTTTGATGTCAGATCGTACTGGACCATACATATCACTGGCTTCCATTCACAAGGCTCGTCCAATGCTCCCTTCAATCATGTACTGACACATGTTTCCCCTCTCCAATCCAATCAGTAATTCATCTATTGGGGACTCCACCAATATTTGAGCTGAAAAAAATTAAGAGAGGGGGAAATGGTAGTCTTCTCAAAAGGGAGGATAAAGGTTTTTAAGGACTTAAAAGATTTACTTTTGCTGTCATCAGTAAAAAACAGTACAAACAAAGGGTGGTCAAAAAGGGAGAACACATAAGTAAAACCAATGGTAATTGTGGGCTACAATAATTCAATGTGAGGAGTAGACCATGTCTACCAATCCTTGGCCCTATTCACCAAAATCAAGGTTAAAAAAATTCCAATTTTTTTCACTGGCATGATCTTTCTCTATGGAAGGTCGGAAGGAAAAGAGCGCATTTAGATTACCATCTTGAGCTTATTGAGAAGATTATAGAGGGGTATCACCTGTGTGTGGCATCCTCACGAGTAGGTAGTCCACACACAATCCCTCATCCAGTTTCCCTCACTAAGATGAATTTTCCAGAGGTAATCCCTCCATATTTAAAAAAACCAACCCCACAAAACAATGCTTCCTAGGATGAAGCGAGTAATATACATGAAGAGAAAGAATTTGGAATGAAACGCTGTATCACTTTACCCAAAGTTAAGTTTCTATGTATTTTGTATGAAAAAAAATGTATTTAAAAATAAAGTAAAATCTTGATACATAATGAATAGTATATATTTTAGTAAAATTTGAACAAGTGCTCAACAAACTTTATAAAATATCTGCATATTATTTTTAAGGTCGTCAGGTCCCTGATTAATCTAGATATACAATAATTTCACCCACCTCCCAGTCCACATCCTGTTTCTATTTCATATTAAGGACATAAAGAAACTTACAACCTTGCAGATACCTACAAATCACCATCACATTGCATTCGCATCAACCGCTCTCAAGGCCATTTTACATGAGGCACTTTATAACATCTCCCGTTATAGCCGTAAGCAGGGAAATTTGCTCTGCAAAAGAGACAAGTGCCGATAGTGCTGAAGTAGATAGTGAAGGATACCGGAGAGTGCGTTCCAAAAAAGCTTAAGAAAAGAAAAAAGAAGCTGAGTGTTTGGCTCTAACACAGTCAGGCAACTGTAATTTTTCTGGTGTCCCGCTCCGCGCATTTCTTTATGTTGGCAGAGTTAAACGTCAAACATCGCCCAAGATCATTGCCTACCTACGTAGGAAATTTCCCTGAGATCACTTCTTGTGCAAAGATATTCACATCGGTGATTTCAATCTCCTGCTACCCTCAAACTTATTTACCATGCTAATGTTCACACTCATATATCTTATGGCATTACGTTCTGGGGAATCTCAAACCATGCTAAAAAACTATTTTCCCAACTGAAGCAGGCAATCAAAGCTATGGTTCAAGTTCCTAAAAGGACTCCTGGTAAACCTATCTTTTTGACCCTAAAAATATTAACGCTTCCTTCCATATTTATCTTGAACTGTGCCACTTTTGTTAAACTATATCCTCAGCACTTTCCAAGGAATGAATGGCACGACCATTACACTCGCACAAAAGGTGATGTTTGTAGTGTCCTAAGGTTAGCAGCATTGAGGAAATGTTCTGTAGTTTGTGATGTAAACTTCCGGGAGAGAGGCTAATAAAGATGGCGACAAGTAAGGCGTGCTTTTGATTGTGTCTCCCGATACTAGCATTAGAGTTCGGGGTAATACATTTTGGCGACGAGGATGAATTTAATTTTGACGGAAAGACAGTTCCTTTCACGTTAAAAGTGGTTTTGTCGTGATAGCCGAGTAAAATAAGTACGCATTCCGTCAGCCGTAGTCCGGATTGGAAATGGCAGCCGGCCCTGAATACGAAAGATTTAACCCCTTTGGCGACATTTCAACATTGGTTGTTCGTTGGAAAAGGTGCTTACGAGGTTTCGAGCTGATGGCAGAGTCGAAAAATGTTTCTGCTGCTGCTAGGAAGAAGGCTATGCTTTTGCATTATGCGGGACCTGATGTGCAAGACATTTATTTTGCACTTCCAGCGGACTATGCTGAAACATCTCATAATAGTGTCGGGGGGACTACACAGTCACCTGGAAGACCAGAAGATGAGTATGCCAAAGCAGTTAAAATCCTCAACCGTCATTTTGACGCGGACGTTAACACGCCATATGAGCGATATAAGTTTGGACAGATTTGTCAAGAGGCTACTGAGACCTTGGACGAGTTTGTGATCAGGCTGAGACAACAGATCCAGAACACGGGCTGGCAGGGGAAGCAAGCTGAGGAAGCTATCCGGGACCAGATCGTTGCAAGGTGTTGTTCCAGTGAACTTCGTGCTAAACTTCTCACGGAAGCCTCAGATTTGACATTGACCAAGGCTTTGGACATCGCACGCCGGTGGGAGCTGACTACTAGGCAATCGAAGCAGATGTCTGCAGATGTGGTAGTGAATGCAATGCACGCGGCGAATAAGCAGTGGGCACGTAACTCAGGTAAACGTAAAACTGCAAAAAAAGGCGAGTGTTATTGTTGTGGCATGACGGGACATTACGCAAATGATAAAGAGTGTCCTGCGAAGGAAAAGAGCTGTAATAAATGTGGTCTTACAGGACATTTTTCAAAGTGTTGCAAAACAAAAGAAAGTAGAATTAAGAATAGGGCAGAGAGTTCCTCGGAAAAGAAAAAAGTGAGGAATATAAGTTGTGACAACAAAAGTGATTCAGAAAGCTCTGGTAATGAAGTAAAGGTTGGTTATACGTTTAGTGCTAACAGTGTTTCAAAGGGTGATCATGATTTGTTAAAAGTGAATATTGGGACAGTGCCAACTGAAGTCCTAATTGATTCAGGGGCTACTGTTAATGTGATTGACAAAGCGGAATGGGAAAGGCTGAAATCTGAGAAAGTGAAGTGTATCTCATATTTAACTAATCAACGATTGTATGTATATGGTTCTGATAAACCTGTGAAATTGTTAGGTGCTTTTAAGGCAGATGTATCTGTTCTAGATAGAATAGTACCTAAGGTTGAATTTTTGGTGATGGATGGTAAAGCAATATCAATCTTGTGTAAAAATACTTCTATTGATCTTGGACTTTTGAAGGTAGGAATTGACGCTCAAGTCAGGTCAGTGGGGTCGTTTTTGGGAAAAAAGTACGAAAGTGTGTTTACTGGCATTGGAAAATTGAAAGATTATAGCGTAAAAATCCCGATTAACGCTAAAATTACCCCGGTAGCGCAACCTGTTCGTAGAATGCCTTATCAGCTGAGAGAAGTTGAAAAGAAACTGATCCAAGATTTGTTAGACAAGGACATTATAGAAGAGGTAGATGGTCCCACACCTTGGGTGTCTCCAGTCCAAATTGTGCCAAAAAAATCAAATGAATGGCGCCTGGTGGTAGATATGCGCCGGGTAAATGAGGCAATAACTAGAGAACGACACCCAATGCCAACAATTGAGGGATTACTTAATGAGTTAAGAGAAGGAGTAATATTTTCAAAGTTGGACCTCACTTGGGGGTACCACCAAATTGTGTTAGATGAAAGCTCTCGGGTAATCACTACATTTTGTACCAGTGTTGGTCTGTTTAGATATAAAAGATTGATGTTTGGTCTGAATTGTGCTCCAGAATTGTACCACAAAATTATGTCACAGGTATTGCAAAAATGTGAAGGAGTTTGTCATTTTTTAGATGATATGGTAGTTTTTGGGAAATCTCAGGCTGAACATGATTACAGACTAGAAAAGGTTTTACAAACTTTTCAGGAGAAAGGATTGACATTGAATAAAAGTAAATGTAGGTTCAACGCAAAGGAAATAGAGTTTTTGGGACATAAGATATCTGCAGAGGGGTTTAGACCCACAGAGAGTAACGTTCAAGCTATCAAGGAATTTAGAGCCCCTGAGAATGTATCGGAGGTAAGAAGTTTCTTAGGGTCAACAAATTTTGTGTCAAAATTTATCAATAACTATTCTTCGGTGACAGAACCTCTCAGGTATCTCACTAGAAAGGGTGTTCTTTTCACGTGGGGAAAAGAACAGGCTGCAGTTTTTGCAAAATTAAAAGAATTGATTAGTGGTAATCTTGTGTTAGACTTCTATGATATGACAGCACCCCTACAGGTAATCGTTGACGCTAGCCCAGTGGGATTGGGAGCAGTAATGGTGCAATTGAAATCCGAAGGCCCTAGAGTGGTGAAATATATAAGTAAGGCCCTAACGGAAGTTGAGAAAAGGTATTCGCAAACAGAGAAAGAAGCTCTTGCGATTGTGTGGGCATGTGAGAAGCTTCACCTCTATCTGTACGGTAGGGAGTTTGATCTGATAACGGATCATCAACCTTCGGAAGTTATCTATGGACCTAAGTCAAGACCTAGTGCCAGAATAGAAAGGTGGGTTTTGCGGTTACAGGCTTATAATTATAAAGTGAAGTATAGGCCAGGAAAAAGTAATATAGCAGACTGTTTGTCAAGATTATTAAAAATACGGGATGAAGCAAAGTCTAGAGTGGATAGTGAGGAAAAGGTAGTGATGTGCTTAGTAGAGGCATCAATTCCAAATGCTATGACTGTACACCAAATTCAAAAGGCTTCTGAGCAGGATATTGAACTAAAACTGACAAAAAATTGCCTACAAAGTGACAATTGGCCTAAAGAGTTAAGGTTTTATGAGCTTATCAAACATGAATTGTGTGAAATTAATCAATTGCTAATTAGAGGGACAAGGATAGTATTACCAAAAGCTCTCCAGGAACATGCAATGTCCTTAGCTCATGAAGGTCATATGGGGGTTGTCAGTATGAAGCAAATTTTAAGAACCAAGGTTTGGTGGAAAAGTATGCAAAAAGATGTTGAGAAGTGGTGTAAATCCTGCCATGAATGTCAGTTAGTGGCTAGGGGTGACCCACCAGAACCAATGATACGATCTGAATTGCCATGTCAACCATGGGAAGATATTAGTTTGGACTTTCTTGGCCCCTTACCTTCAGGAGACAAATTGTTGGTAGTGTTAGACTTGTACAGTCGTTATTTGGAAGTGGAAATAATGAAGTCCATCACTGCTGAAAAACTAGTGTCTAAATTAAAGGTTTTGTTCGCACGGTATGGTTTGCCAAAATCTGTTTTATCAGACAATGGGCCAGCATTTAAAGATGCAGGATTTCAAAAGTTTCTGAAAGATTTAAATATCGCCCATCATTTTTCTACACCATATTGGCCTCAGGCAAATGGAGCGGTAGAATGCCAAAACAGGAACATTATGAAAAGATTAAGAATTGCTAGTGCGTCAAAGAAAAATTGGAGAGAGGAACTTCTGATATACCTATCCTCATATCGAGCCACTCCCCACTCAGTAACAGGTAGTCCACCAGCAGAGTTGTTTTTTGGACGCAGAATTAGGTCAAAAATTCCAGATTTACGGTTAGGTACGCAGGAAAACCTGATGTTAGATGAAGAAATTAGAGACAGGGAGTTAATGTTGAAAGATAAGGGTAAATTGTACGCTGACTTAAACCGTCATGCAAAGCCTAGTCTTGTGGAACCAGGGGATATGGTGTTAATGCAACAAGCTAGGGAAAACAAATTATCCACTCCCTTTAGACATGATCCTCTGACCGTTATAGAACGTCAGGGAAATTCAGTGTTGATTTCGGATAGTCAAGGTAAAACATACAGAAGGAACACTTCTCATGTTAAACCATACGTTCAACGGGAACAAGAGAATGGGAACAAGGAAGAGAACTACAATGAGCTAACACCAAGGGAGGATATTGTAGATGGAGGAAAGAACTTACAACCTAGTCTGGTGAAGGTTGGGAACAAAGAGGGGAAAACAGGAGACCCTCAAGGAGAGTTGAGAAGGTCTATGAGAGAACGTAATAAACCTAGTTATTTACAGGATTATATAGTGTAGATTACTGAACATGTATTTAATATGTATTTATTATTTAATATGTATTCATTATTTAACATGTAGTCATTATTTTACACATACCAAGCTTGTAAAAGACTTTTGATTATTTTGGGTTGAAGAATGTTATTTTGTTTCATGAATGCATTGGTGTAATATGTATAAGGATTTGTTTATTTTTTTTGTGCCCATGACCTTGTGTTTGTGTAATGGTAGGAATGTCTCTGAAAGGAGAAAAGGGAAAGAAAGGGAAGGGAGAAAGAGAAGGTGTCCTAAGGTTGGCAGCATTGAGAAAATGTTCTGTAGTTTGTGATGTAAACTTCCGGGAGAGAGGCTAATAAAGATGGCAACAAGTAAGGCGTGCTTTTCATTGTGTCTCCCGATACTAGCATTAGAGTTCGGGGTAATACAATGTTCACCTCAAAAGTCACCATCTATCTCTAGCCCTCAAGGGACCTCATCATACTCCAGCCTATATTTTCAATAACCCCAGTAGCATTGTACGTCGGCCCGACATCGTTTTCATGTCGGCAAAGTCGGCCGACGTATACGACATCGGGCCGACATCGGTTTACAGCATTTCGGGCCAAGCTACAGCCGACTTATGCCGATGTTGGGCCGACATGGTGCCGACATCGGAATACAACCTCGGTGTATGGTTATTACTAACTGATTTTCTTAGTGCTGGAACTAATTCCACCAGGATTATCCTTGTATATTATTCATAGCTGAGGAATATTTAACATTCCGCTGCTATGGGATCCAATAGTACTAATTCGATTTGTTAGTTTGGCACAATTTGTGCCCTCTAAATGTTAATTAATTCTGCGTACCAGTACTGTACTCCACTCATTCCAAAAATAATATGCATTCTTACCAAATACTCATGTAATTCCCTGTATTAGAAAGGGCCATATCCTTCATAATCATTATTAATTAATCAAATTATATGGATATCCCCTGGTCAATATTTTAAAGCTGAAAATCAACATCAAATAAATGAGAGTTAAAAAGTTTCCATACAATAAATGCAACCAATGTGTGAGAGAAGAGCATGAATACGGGCCTACCAGGAGGGGCCGTCCCATATTCTGCATACAGGGGTTGTTAAAGGAAGATTTCAGTGTTCAGAGGGCCCGCAAACCAGTACTTTCTTAGGGACCCAGCTCTGCCCTCGCCGGTCCTATTTGAAGATGCATGATGATAGTAGATATCATTGTTTATGGTAATATTGCATTTTAAATGTAATATTTGTTGAAAAATGCCTTCGTTACATTTGCCATGGTCAAATTTTCCTTGTATTAATAACAATGTTGGTGGTTTGTTGTACTGATATTACCACGGCACTTTTCAACGGTAAAATATATTGATAGATTGATTTAATACTAATAGACATAACAAATTTTTCGGCTCTTAATTCCAGATTGTGTTTGATAATTCGATTTATTCTTCGTTGAGGAGCCATACTATTATGTTGAAGCCGTAATAGATATCTAACTATTTCACAATCACAATTTGTAATTTGAAAATGGCGGCTAGCGGTAGCGGAACGATAGTCGACTATTGAATCCCCGAAACGATAATCGACTATGGAATCGACATCAATCTTCATTCTCCTCTGCCTTGTTGCTTCGTGCGCATACGCTTTGTGATTAGATTTGCGGTTTTCCCAATTTTTATTGCGGTTTTCTACCTTTCATCAGTTCTTTTCAGAACTATCATCTTTCATCTCATTTTTGCTATCATCTTATCCATTTTATCATTCATATTCATTCATTACATCATCATCACTATTTGTTTTGTCCCGTCGTACCTTGATTCCCTGCTCTCCTTTTCCTCCGTCCTTTCCCTACATCCTTTCTCCTTTATTTCCCACCAGTATTCATTTATTTATTATCACCTGATTCATTCATTTGAATCGCCTGGTTTGATAATTCGCAATACTTATTGGTGAGTTACTGCTGCGTTTCGAGCCCCCACGTGTTCAGCGGAGACCTCCGGCTCCCAAGTGTACCCTTCGCGTGTTTGTTGGAAGGTGTGCAGCTCATCTAGGAGATCCTTTACTCCTCAGGCTACCTCAAGGCA
Organism: Pyrrhosoma nymphula; assembly: GCA_963573305.1. Lineage (NCBI taxonomy): Eukaryota > Metazoa > Arthropoda > Insecta > Odonata > Coenagrionidae > Pyrrhosoma > Pyrrhosoma nymphula. The sequence continues at coordinate 73,831,659 of OY754332.1, read as the reverse complement.
AGATTTTGGCTTTATTTTTATTTTCTAATCTTAGATTTCCTTCGCATAGGGAAGTTACTCTACCCTCGCTTCACCTAACTTCTCCAAATACGATGGAATCGTGAACCTCTGCATTTGCTTATTGTGATCATGATATTGTAATTGCTTTAAATCTTAATGTGCGATGAATATGTTCGTGACTGTTGAGGTCTATGTAATGTGTGCTCATCGGCGTTACTTAGATTTGGCTCGAGACTTACAGGTGTGACGCTATATGTATGTTATGCGTATCAGTCTTATTATTTTTACCTTTATCTAAGTATATAAGTTCCCTGTCAACATTTCCCGGTACAAAAACTTGCACCGTGTAAAACAGCCTTTGGTAGTGCATGTCGAATATATGAATTATATATAGCATTTAGGACGTTCGTATCAAATTTCATAAAAAGCAACCATCTTTTCCTCAACTAGTATTGTTTAGAATGTGAAATAAGTGATAAATACTAAATTTGGTGAAAATCGGACAATAATTGGCCATTCGATAAAACTCGTCTGTTACCGCACAATCCATGGGTGTCGAAAATTTATTAATGTGGTTAAATTGACATGGAATAGCCGTAAATTGTATTTTTGTTCAAGGTTCGCTCCTTTTCTTAATTCGACTCCCTTGTATTTCCCTTGAGATTACCGCACTAAAAATTTCGTTTACCCTATGATAGACTTATATTGACTTTCATCGTGCTTTCTGTCGGCAATGTGACCTCTCCACCTATTCACGGTGTGTTTCAGGAGCCATTTAATCACCATGTTCGCCTATGAAAGGGTTGCGAAGTGCCGTGCAGTGAAGAAAGCTATGCGGAAATACGAGGCTGACGAGTCCTGTCTTATCCCCTCTTCAGAATGCAGTCCGGATAATGATAGGAGACAGACATTTGATGTTTCCGATAGTTCCAGCTCTTCGGACAGTGACTGTCATTCATCTGAAAGTGATTAGGCCAGCATAACAAGTGGTGAAACTATTATTGATAGCCATGGAAATGATTACTGTATTGATAATCATGACATCATGGCAAGCAGCCCTCAGCAGCAATTAGCATCTTGGGCTGCCAAGCATAAAATTAGTCATGCTGCCTTAGATGAACTTTTTGCAATGGACATATTCAAAATTTCTCTCCCCCGTGATTCCAGAACATTACTTAATTCCAATGCTCTAAATGGAAAGGTGGTCCGGAGCACTATAGGCAACTGCAAGGGAGTAGGGAACTACTGTTACTATGGGTTAGAGACAGGGCTGGTGAATTTATTCAAAAGGAATGGCATGACGTTCTCCCAGAAGATGTGCTTCAAACTGTCCTTCAACGTGGATGGGTTGCCTCTGTTTAGAAGCTCATCACTCCAGTTTTGGCCCATTTTTTGTAAAGTTGTTGGCTATGACTATGACCCTTTTGTAGTGTCTCTGTATGAAGGAAAGGCGAAGCCATCTAGTCCCTTGGAGTTTTTGAAACCTTTCATTGCGGAACTCCAAGGCCTTCTCCATTCAGGGATTAAAATCGGGGAAGAGGTTCATGATGTGGTGGTTTATGCATTCATATGCGATGCTCCTGCAAGAGCTTTTTTAAAGTGTGTAAAGGGTCACACTGGGTATCATGGTTGTGAGCGTTGTGTTTGTGTTGGTGAAATGATAAACAAAAGAATGGTGTTCACCAGTGTTGATGCTGATTTAAGGAGTGATGATTCCTTCAGGAATGTTGATGAAGGGCACCACACAGGACAAACACCTTTAGCTATTATTGAGGGTTTGGGATTGGTATCCCAGTTCCCACTAGACTATATGCATCTCATATGTCTAGGGGTGATGCGGAAATTGCTGTGCCACTGGGTCAGTGGTTCCAACAGGGTGAGACTTGGGCCGAGATGCAGAATGGCAATTTCTGAACGCCATTGTTCTCTGGCCGAGTGGACACCCTCAGAGTTCAACAGGCTTCCCAGAGGATTGGATACCTTGGAAGGCAACTGAATTTAGGACATTTTTAATATATTCCGGACCAGTTGCCTTGAGAAATGTTTTGCCAGTGCCTCTATATGAACATTTCTTAATTTTGCACGTTGCAGTGAGGATTCTATGCTCACAAAAGATGGCTCTTCCCTTCTGTGACTATGCTGGTGGGCTTCTGAAGTAATTTGTTACTGGTATGGGGGAGCATTATGGCTCAGACAAATTAGTGTATAATGTTCACAACTTGATTCATGTGGCAAGTGATGTGAAGTCACTTCAGGCTCCCCTCGATTCCTTCAGCTGCTTCCCTTTTGAGAACTATTTAGGGAAATTGAAAAGGATGATCCGCACCCCAAATAATCCTTTGGGACAAATAACGAGGAGGCTTGCAGAAGTGAATGCCCTTCCTTGCTTGGCAACAAATCAAAGAGAGATCTTTGCAAGGAAGGCAAGAGATGCATCAGGGGGAAAGCTCTCTGAAATTATTATAAAAGGGGTCAAGTTTTCTTGTATGAGCAGTAGGGACTCATTTGTAATGCTTGCAGATAAACTTTTTAAAATAAGTGGTATTCGTGCAGAGTTTGGAAGTGATGGGGCAGTGGACAAGCATCATATTAAGTTTTATGGGTGCTATTTCAAAAACTATGATGACTATTTTACTTACCCTTGTAAGTCCTCATGCCTCAATATTTTAAAAGCATGGGGTTTGAGCAGCATTCACTCAGAAATTCCGTACAATGAGGAAATAGTGAAGTGTTTCGTAATGCCTGAGAAGGACTTCTATGTAGCTTTCCCAGAAATCACTTGAGGCTTTTGTGGTGTGTTAAGTGTCTTACAAAGAGTACATTGTTAATTTTCCAGGTATTTTTAAAATCCTAGTTCTTGTTGATAAAACAATGTTTTTGGTGAGTGGATATTAATTGTTTGCTTATTTTACAGGACAATGGCTGGCAAAAAATTTCTGGTTGGAGAATTTGATGACAACACAGTTGAAGTTTTCCCACGAAATTGGGTAGCCAAGTGTGGGAAGAAGGTGTATTGGCCCATGAAGATGAGCATGAGGAAGGTGGAGAAGGCAATCATGTCCTCGGCAGCCCCTGAGGATCACTGGAAAGTGTGTCCAATTAAAAGGGTTATTGCCCAATCTGGTAATGAATGTTCTTTCTATTGCATGCTGTAACTGATCATTTATCCTAGAGGGACCTAGTAGATATATTTAAAGAAATGAACGGCATACCAGAATTTTTACTAAAGGGATAATGTTTCAAATAACCTTAAATATGCAGATATGAATTGAATGGTTGATGTTAAGACACTGAAAACAAAATGGAGTAAACACATTTGATTGGCATCAATTGTTTAGGGTAAGCATCCCTCTTCCTCTGAAGGCAGGGACTAGATCTGTCTTATTCTCCTGAAAGAATTAATGAAGAATGCTAAGTATGTGTTTCCTCCTTTTTTTGTTTACTGTCTCCAGATCTATCAATTTTTGTGACTTCTTGGATCTATATTATTTGACTAAACTATTAATTTTTATTGTTATATATATCATGTTATTTACCTACTCACAGATTCGTTCAGCAATGCCAAGAGGAAAGCTGCTAGAGCGGAATATACTTCTAGCATATCAGATACAGAACCAGAGGAGAAGGCCACTAAAAGATGTGTGAAGAAGCCTGATAGGTTCATGAATGATGATAGTGATGAGGAAGTCGTGAGGAGGAAGAAGCCGAACTATCCAAATAGTGATGATAGTGGTGAGGACCTCCCTAGTTCCTCGAGGAACCAGGTGCCTGTGCCTGATTTCCCAGTGGAAGTAATTCCACAAATGGAGCCTGGGTCTCAAAGTGAAGGGACTTCAGGAGAGATAAATGGTACGTCTTTCGTTATTACTTCACTTTGAGTAACTATTTTGCATTTGGGTAGTCATTTATTTCTTTTACTTTATTTAAAGTGACAATGAGAGAAGTTCTGAAGGAAATCCATGCCCTCAAATATGAGGTGAAGTCTCTGAGGAGCCTCGTAAAGCAGGGTCAGTGCAAGTGCACCGTTAAAAAAGAGGCAGACCATCTGCCTGAAGAACCTAATTTTTCGTTAATATAACCAGTTAGCGATGAAGATGCTCTGCAGAAGTTATGCAGAGAGTTATGCAAAGAATCCTGCAGGGAATATCTGGTAAGAGGGGCAAAATTTCCATTCACTAACTGTCTAATTTGATTATTTATCTTATGTTCATTCATTTTAAATGTTTTCTCAGGTGAAGGAGCTATCACTGGTTGGTGGGATGACAGAAGTCCACATAGTTCGAAATATAATGAGAAAATTGTTCACAAATGACATCTGTAAAGCCTACAGTTGCTGTGGGAAGAAGGGGAAAAAAATTTATCATCTCTTCCAGTATACGGCTGCATTGAAAGTAAGTGGTTCTAGTCATTGTAGTGGAAATTTTATAACTTTGTTGGCTGGTTTCTGTTCCCACTTCGTTGTTACGTTCGTCACTTTTCCTTCCTTCCTTCTGTTCCCTTCATCACTTTTGCATGCATTTTCACTTAGTTAACCCTACACTGCATGATTTTTTTGAATTTGATGAAATAAATCATAGGCATGTACTTTAAGCTTAAGTTTATTAAAAAAATAATGAAAAATTTTTTTTTTAAATCTTGAGTACAAAAGCCCCAAAATAGTTGCCTTTCCATATATGGCACACCATGCAGTGGTCAACTGATTTTATTAGAATTTTAAATAAACTATGTAAAACTTAGATTACCAGTTTCAAAGACTAAATGATCACATTAGTTCCCGGTGATGGGTATTCACGGGCCCCTGGGCTACTGATGCATGCGGGCCCCTAAATCCCGGTGCACCCCGCCCACCCCTCACTCAATTTAGACCAGATCTGCGAACTTACAGTTTATTTTATACTTTCCTGACATAAGATTTTATTCTTGCTGGCACATAAATTTTTATTTTCAATCAATTTTTGGGCCGGGCCCCATGCGGGCCTGGGCCCCTGGGCATTTATTCCCCCATAGTGCCATGTTGCTATGTGTGCCATGTCACATTGGACGAAGGATTTGCCATCACAGTTGGGATGCTTGCATCATTGACACTTTTCGCACCACTTTGACCAGTGAGCGGTCTCATCTTGACTGACATCTTTGGGTGGAGGCTTTATCGCTGCCTTTTTCCTCTTGCTTTTCTGTGCAAGCAATGCCAGCAATGATGAACTATAGTTCTATAGGGCAGCCCCGGCTCAAAGTTATTTTATTGCCTCCTTAGGACAGAGTAACCGCCAGCTCAGTTCTGAAGTCTGCGAGGGATGTGTACTTCGTTATTTCTTTTTGAATGAGCACTCGTCGGTACAATAGCCATAAGTTGATGACAGTGACATCAAGAACGTGATAGAATAGGCCAAAGTACCACTTTTTGATCGCATTTTAATCTAGTACCTCCCTATTATACTGTCTAGGAGATCTACTCCTCCCATGTGATGGTTGTATATCAGAATTATTTTTGGGCAGTCAATATCTTCTTTATCTCGTGTCTTCTTGCTGAATCGCATGACTTGGTTGAGTGATAGCAGGCCAACGAATGTTGAGAGCAGAGTGAGTATTTTGTTATCCATCCATTGCACAGCCGACAAGTATACATCCTCTACTGTCGTGGTACACTCTTCTGAAGTTCCTGGTCCCTTTCTTCTCAACTCTACTTGCGACGAGAGCTTCAGACCTTGTACTCTGTTCCTTCGTAATGTCCCCAGTGATTCAATTCCTCGTTTATACTGGTAAACCACCAGGGGCAGTGATGTATAGTAGTTGTCAAAGAGCAACTTATAGTTTTTATGTTGTGGAATTGACCTGCAGAGACGCACTACTATATTCGCACTTGCACCCAAATCAGGCTCTTCAACACGCCGATTGGCTTCGTCGTTCTCCTGGCCGGTGTCAAATCTCGAAATCGCAAGCGTACACGGACACCTCAGAAAGTACAAAAATTTTATAGCCCCATTTATCGGGCATATACTGTTTCATGTAATGCCGTGACTTCGTTGCACACAGCTGCTCATCAACCGACATGGACTGTTCTAGTGGAACAGAAAAGAATCTTTACCGTAACGAGTCAACAACAGAGCGCAGTTTGTGCAAGCGATCGTGACCGGCTTGGCCTTTTGGAATGGCTTGATTACTGTCAGCGTAATGAAGGAATCGAAAGATACTTTCAAAAACATTTACAGGCATAGTATACCGTATAATATGGTTTCCGATCGTATTATTCTAGTAAGACCGAACGTTGGGAAGATGAATTACCGACATGAGGATACAAATTCCCAAGTACTTCTTCAACTCATCAATTGAGAATTCAAAAGGCTTGGAAAGATTTAATTCCACACTGTACCTTATGGATTCCTCAACAATTTTCTCTATATCTGAGAATAAATACTGGAAAAAATCATATGGTTCTTTGAGCTCAAGAATATCGTGAGGAAGAAGTTCACTCCCCAAAAAGTTATTACTTGGCAGAGCCAAATTCCCCTTCTTCCATAGTACATTGCGGTATTTGGGAGGATCTCTTCTTTTAGTTGATGGACTTGCAGATGTTGATGGCATATTTATCGGCACCTCTTCATCGCTTACATCCGGTTCGTCATTCACATCTGGTTCAGCTTCTGAGCAAAACGTTTCATCATCATCAGAGAAATCTAACCCATCCTCACTATCAATAGGGATGGCTATAAAGCATCAATTATAGCTGCTGTATCCATATCTACTTGATTTTGTAAAAAATATTTACATTAGCAACATAATTATATTACCTAGAAGTCATGAATAAACTTCGATACCAACTTGGGGGAAGGAGGTCGCCTAAACATACATATGGTGGGTAACAACGGGGAAAGGGTGTTCAGTAAAAGTTATGTAGCATTTACAATGCACCTGTTTACGTTTCTTACTCGTCAACATCGCGTAGTAAATGCAATAACATTGAACACGAAAGAGTGCGCGGAGTGTTTCATATAATACGTCAATCTTCTACTTTAACTCAATGTAACTGAACCATTGCGTCTACAATGTTACAAGTATTCATACCGTAAAATTTCCTTCATTTTAATCTTTTCGTGGATAAAATAGTGACCTAGGGACGTCACAGTGGTCATCAACATAGTGGATATGTCGTTCTAGAATATTTTTGAATTGAAAGTTTCATTTGTAGAGACAGCGTTACGTATTGGAGTGGGAAGACTGGAAAAATTACTACGGCAAAGGGGTAAAAACTCACAGAAAACAGTAACTTAGTATATGCAAGACCCAATAGTCCAATAAAAAATATCAACCTTAGTATGTCCCCGTAAGCCTCCCCTATCCTATAAATTGTCCATATTAAATGACAACGCACCAAGTAGGACCTGTGTACACTCATTGTTCATGCATAAAATAATTACTTTAGAATCATTCAAACTAACAGCATTTCAGTATACACTTACTACAACAACTACATGTTTTTTCTACTTGTACCCGTGAGAATTACCTCTTCAATGGGAGAACAACTAAAAATCTTTACAGAACCAATGTTTCACACATTCATAATGAAGTACACTGAATCAATATGCTGCGATCAGGCCGACACTGTGGAATATCCAGGTCTGATGCGGATCGGAAAGCCGGTGACTAATATATTAGTCTCATTCATAAAAGGATCACCACTGCATGATGTGCCACATCAGGCACATTTACTTATAACAATATTTACGCATAAATAAAATACTTTTATGTTATTTAAACTACCAGTATCACAGTATACACTTGTGTCAACAGTAATTTAATTATTTTGACCACTTGTTTTTATTAGAACTACAATTTATAAGAAAGATAAAATGGAAAAAAATTACAGATCCAATTTTTGACGCATTCACATATAAAAGAGTACATAAAATCATGGTCCTGAGATCTAGTGGTAACCATGGAACTTCAAGGTATCAAGAAAACAACAGGAAAGAGGATTGTATAACTTCCTGCCGGTATCTAAAATAACGCCAATGGTGGAATCGATTATATATGGCGTGCCATATATGGCACACCATGCAGTGTAGGGTTAACTGCCACACACCCCTGAGGTGGCTTTCAGGGTATTTTGTAGATGTTACATACACGTTTTGAGTAGCTTTACTAGATTACCTTGTTTTGCATACTCATTAGTAATCACTCAAACAGTATTATAGATGCTCATTGCTCACAATATTAAGTGAAAAAAATGAATGCTCTACATCTGGCCTCCTTTGCTAATTTGTCACTATTTGCACTTAATGGCCTACAGAAGTAGTGGAAATACCTTGAAAGCTAGTAGTATGTAGTAGTGTTTAAATTTGGGTGCGTCGACGGCTGAGGTCATTTTGCACCACTAAAAACTATTTCTTGCTGATAATTTGATATTATAAAAAGGGATATATACTAAGGTAAATATCACATTGGTAAAGTAACTTTATACTTTTTTGTAAAATCCATAATTATTTAAAAACGTTAAAACCTTGGTTATGTTTTCTGTGTTATCTCCTAGGACTTGTGCTATTCCTCCCCGGATGTCTAGCCGTTCCCGCGCTACCCGATACACATCACACTCCGTCAGGAGATGCCGCACTGTTAATAGAGAGTCGCATTCATCACATCGTGGCGGAATTTTCTCTTCAGTAAAAAGATACGAGTGGGTCAGGGCACAATGCCCTATTCTGAACAGAGTAATGGCGACCTCCTCCCTGCGATTTCTCCCGACGGAAGTGGGCCACGCTGATATTTCGGATTTTATTCCGCGGAGCTTATTGCTATGTTGGTCAGTCCATAGCTCCTTCCATTTTTCCAAGGCCACGCGCCGGAGGTCGTTCTTGAGATCATCTACGGGTACCAGCGATGTTGTAAGGTCTGGGGCGCTTAGTGCTTCTTTAGCAGCTGCGTCGGCCTTTTCATTGCCGTCAATTCCCATGTGCCCTGGAATCCACAAGAAGGATATTTTCACTCCCTCCCTATTGAGGGATAATATGGAAGAGTGGATGTCTTGTACAACTGGGTTAGATGGTGAAAACCCAGAGATTGACTGCAATGCACTCGCAGAATCTGAACAGATTAAGAACGAGGTATTGCTGCACTTGATATTAGCCAGGGCCAATTTAATGGCAACCAATTCTGCCGTGAATACTGAACACATCGGATTGAGCCTTGCTTTGATGATTCCGTGGTACGTAGACACCACTGCACATCCACAAGAGGTTCCAGACTTTGAACCATCTGTAAAGATGGGGATAAACTCATGGTGATAACTGATAATTTCTTTATAAAGCTGCTGGTACTCCGTAGATGTGGTGCAGGATTTTGGGCAACGAAGTAGCCGCAAAATAACATTTGGCCGTGGGATCGACCACGGCGGTTCTCTCATGTACCCGGTCGGGTACACGTCTGGTAGGTTAAAACTTCGCTCGTCAATGAAATTTTTAAAACGTAAACTTAGAGGCTTCGTTGCTCTTATCCTCCTATTAAAAACGTTTAAAAACCGTGGGTTAAAAATAATATTATAGCACAAGTGATTCTTTGCTGATAAAATCTTGGCAACATAGTTGCATGTCAACATTTCTCGACGAGTAGCGAGGGGGGGCTCCCCCGCTTCCGCATAAATACTCAGGACTGGTGAAGTCCTGAAGGCGCCAGTGGCTAACCGTAGTCCGGTATTGTGCACGGCAGACAATGGTTTTATATACGAGTCACGTGCAGAAGAATACGCTACGCATCCATAGTCCAACCGAGAGCGCACTAAAGTTCGGTATAATAAAAGCATTGTAGTGCGATCCGCACCCCATGTCGAATGCGTTTAAAACCGTAATATGTTTAAAACCTTCACCCATCTGTCTTTTAAAATTTTAAAATGTTCACGCCAGGTCAAACGCTGGTCAATAGTCACCCCGAGGAATCGGATAGATTCTACATAGGGAAGTTCCCGATGGCCGAGATACAGGGCCGGTGGAGCGTGTAATCCCCTTATCCAGTGAAAATGGACACACTTCGTTTTCTCCACGGAGAAACGAAACCCATTTTTCTGAGACCAGTCGGACAGCTTGTTCAATGTTAATCGGATAAGTCTGGAGGCACTAGTAATTTTTGACGATCGGCAGAAAATAGCCAGGTCGTCAACGAACAGGGAAGCCATAACGTGAGAACGGATACCTTCTGCGACATCATTAATTGCAATAGCGAATAGCGTCACACTTAAAACGGAGCCCTGAGGTACTCCATTCTCTTGTGGATAAAATCTAGAAAGACATTTTCCTACTTTAACTTTAAAAACACGCCCGCATAAAAAATTCTTAATAAAAATGGGTAGGTTTCCCCTAAATCCCCAATTGTGCAATGTCTTTAAAATTTTGTAACGCCAAACACGGTCGTACGCTTTCTCTAAATCGAAAAAAAACACCGATCACGTGCTGGCGTAAAAGGAAGGCTTCCTGTATGAAATTGTCAGTTCGGACAAGGTGGTCAAGGGTTGACCTACCTTTGCGAAAACCACATTGAATATCTGAGAGAAGGTTTCGTCGCTCCAACCACCAGACGAGTCGGCGGTTTACCATTCTTTCCATTACCTTACAGACGCAGCTGGTAGGTGAGATGGGCCTGTAATTATTCGGGTCTGATCTATCATTTCCCTGCTTAGGGATGGGCACCACAGCGGAAACGCGCCAGGATTCCGGAAAACTACCATCAGACCAGATTTTGTTGAAAGCTCGCAGAATTTCCGGTAGAGCAGCCTTTGGAAGATTCCGAAGAAAGGCATTGTGAACTTAGTCCAGCCCTGGCGCGCTGTCACGGGAGTCTGCGATGGCGGATGTCAATTCCCACATTGAGAATGGTTCGTTGTATGCAGCGTGAGGGCCTATGGTTTTAAAATGAAGCGGCGCTGACTCGACTTTTCCTTTCATACTCACAAATGCTGCGTCGAAGTTGGAGTTGCTGCTGGTCTTGGCGAGTGACTGCCCAAAAACTTCACATATGTCAAAGGGGGAGGTAACCACCCGATCGCCGACTTTTAAGCAGGAGGCAGTGAGTATTTCATTAGAACCTGAAATGCTTTTAACTCTTCTCCAAACGTCTGATGTAGTAGTTCTGTTGTTTATTGTGGAGACATACTCTACCCAGGAAGCCTTCTTTGCCTCCTTGACCACTTTCCGGGCTTTAGCTCATAAGCGTCGAAAGGAGGCAAAGTTTGTCGCAGTAGGAAACTTATTAAAAATACGCAAGGCTCTTTTCCGCGCTGTAATGGCGTTTGCACATTCTTCGTTCCACCAGGGAACGGCTGGCCTACGAATGTAGCTCTTAGTTCGAGGTACAGCGGATTCTGCAGATTCAATAATTCTCGCAGTAAGTTTTCGACATTCATCGCGCGACGGGGCATCTTCATTTTCACTAAAAATAAAATTAAATTCCTGCTGAAAAAGTGGCCAATTGGCTTTCCGAATCAGCCAATTGGAAGGACGATTAAAATTCTCTCTCAAACCCCGTCCCCCGTTTATAAAAATTGGGAAGTGGTCGCTCCCGCATAACTCATTATGTACGGATAGACTTAATTTTGTCATAAGACTGCACGTGGACATGCACAGATCGATGGTGGAGTAATCCCCATTAAAACTATTAAAACGGGTTTTTTCCCCGTTGTTTAATAAAAATAGGTTAAAATCATCGATGAATTTAGCTAAAATTCGGCCTCTTAAGTTGCACTGAGCTCTTGTGCTTCCCCATAGGGAATTATGGGCATTAAAATCACCCGTTAAAATAAAGGGCCGGGGTAGTTGACCGACAAGCGCTTCTAGGTTAAAAGCGGTAACTGGTGCACCCTCCCGCAGATAAACGTTGCAGAGCGTCACCGCCTCTGGGGCGTGCACGGTCACTGCTACCGCTTGAAAGGGTGTGGTCAGCTGCACTCGGGAGGTGTATAGGGCCTCCCGAACGGCAATTGCCACTCCACCTTGGGCACGTTGGCCACTGGTGTCGTCAAGTCGGAAAACATTAAAACCTTTTAAAAATCCTTTGTCCTTAGCTTTAAAATGTGTCTCCTGCAAACACAAGCAGGACGGGTTAAAATTATGCGTTAAAATGTCCAGCTCCTCCTTATGTCGATAAAAGCCGTTACAGTTCCACTGTAAAATTAACCCCATAAAAAATTAATTAAAATTGAATAAGTAATAAAAAAAACAGCAGTGTATCCGTACTTGGGGGATCAACGCCGTATACGGTGGCGATTTTTCTTCCCTTTAGTTCGAGCCCGGAGGATTTCCGTCTCGGAGAGACATTTATCCTCCTCCATGGACTCCGGTTGACCCAGTTTGGGTAATCCGGAGGGACCCGGGGATGGAGTTTTTGCACGCCTGGGCGGCACGACCCCGGCGTTTTTGGGCGGGTTCTTTTTGGGAGAAATTGAATCTTGCATATTTCTCTGATCTGCCGGTTTGGAGCCATTATCCGGCTTGGCCAACTTTTGAGCTTGGGTCTCAGGATTTCCGGTCTCTTCTTTCTCCGTCTGGATGGCAATACTACTTTTACTTACTGCGGTTACAGTCGACGCAAATGATCGGGAAAAAGTTGGGGCAACGAGTTCGCGGTACTTTTTACGTGCTTCTAAATATGATATCCGGTCTCGGGTTTTAATTTCCATAACCTGGCGCTCTTCTTTCATTTTAGGGTAATCGCGAGAGTAGACCGCGTGGGTACCCTCGCAATTGACACAGTGTAAACCGCTGCTGCACTCAGCATTCTCGTGCTTGTCCAGGCCGCAGCGCGGGCAGGTGGCCTTGCCCTCACATCGGGTAGCGATGTGGCCAAACTGTTGGCACTGGAAGCAGCGCATGGGAGCCGGTATGTATGGTCGCACTGGCACTGATTCGTAACCAACGAAAACCTTATCGGGGAGTTTATCCATGGCAAAAGTTAGAACTACGGACGTGGTGTTTTTTATTTCTCCGTTGCGCTTGGTGGTAAGCCTACGAACATCAACCACACCCTGAGAGGCCATCTCACTCTTGATTTCGTCGACTTCCACGTAAAGAAGGTCAAAATGGCTGATAATTCCCCGACTAGTGTTCAAGGTGCGGTGCACCTCCACCGAGACAGGGATATCATGAAGCCGTTCCATAGTCAGGATCTTCTTGCTCTGCGATTCATTGGCCGTTTCAATGAGAAGTGTGCCATCCCGCAATTTTCTTGCACTCTTCAGATCTCCAGATACTGAAGCCGACAGAATTCTGCGAATGAGAAAGGGAGACACCTTTTTAAGGGTCTCACCTTCCTTTTGACACCTCATTACCAAAAATCGTGTGCACGCATTACACCTATCTCCCCCGCCCGTGTCCGGACGGGATCTTTTTAATGGAGGGGGATTGTTATTTTCCATTAAAGAACGGGATTTCGTCCCCTGGGCTCCCCACCCACCACGGAGCCACACATTTGGGACGCCACACCGCGAGCCGGTGTGGTCGCCAGGGTTACCCAGGGGATATAGCACTATCGTGTAGGCGGTCTGCTTCGGGTTAGGCTTCCAGCGCATGGGCCCTCCAAACCCATACACCTTTGGCCGCCCTACACAGACCCCCATCACTCCAGCACTCGCCAACGAAACGTGTCGATAAGCCGATTGATCAAGACTGGCTAGATCTTGACCGCCTGTTTACAGAGGATCCAGGGCCAAAGTGGGGTATTGAACCCCGACCCATACCGGGCATCCGACACCCGGCTGGGTGCCGGAGAACTCACCCACCAGGATCCCCTTCTCCCCCTTACGGGTCTCCGCACACGGCCAACATGCGGGTGGATCGCAGGCCAGCTGGTATGGCCGCACACAAACAGTAGACCCACAAGACTGTCCGGACGCATCCCTGTGCTGCCTGGGGGTTTGTTTTCGGGGTTTCCTTCCCCGCCCTTTTAGTCGCCTCTTACGACAAGCAGGGATACTGCGGGAGTATTCTCAATCCCCCTACCCGCAGGGGGGAACTTGAAAGCTACTTTGGAAGTTCATGAAATAGTTAAATAGTCTAATCAGAAAAGGAAATTGACAGTATAATTCATTTTTAAATTAAAATTAGCTGAAGGGAAGAGTCACTCCAATAATTTATCATTCTTGTATTCTTTTGATAGGAGCAGTGAGGAAATCTTTCCCGGCGGTGCAAGATGGGAATCTTCGCCACCTCATTGGACGTTACCTAACTGGCGCAAGTGACCGAGAGGGAGGGAGAAAAGCAAGAAATTTAATGATTGCTAATATTACTGAGGAAGGAATCTAATTTGTACAGTTTAAAAACTTTGTAACCACTGACACTAAAAAGTTATATAATTAATTATTTGTCTTATAAGTAAACGATTTTCCTTTATAATTGACAGTCTCTAGTGTGACTTCATGGAACCTATTCATTGTGTTAATGACATGATTGACTTTGTAGTTCCACATTAAAAAAAATTAATTGAAACGACCCGGGTTTCGAAGTACAACTTCATCATGATGAAGTTGCACTTCCCAGGTCGTGTCAATGAAATTTTTATGTGGAACTGCGAAATAAATCTTGTAATTTACACAACTTTCCTTCAAATTGATTTAACTCTAACTTAAGGTCCCCTTTTAATGCTTACGTGGACAAAGTTATTCAGATTCTGATATGCCTGTGTCTCTGATTAATGTTTTGGTTTGGCAGATATGAAGAACTATTTCAAACCACTTCACTATAATTTTTCCTGTTACATGCATTTACACTTGGTTTACTTTTATCCAGGTAATTCAATTCTCTCTTAATTATGTTCTCAATAGTATTTCAATAATTAATTAAGCATAATTTCATATATTTTCTAACGATTCTAGTCTTCATTGGTGCATTGAATTCGATCTCATGTGATAGAATAATTTTAGAGTTTCACAGAATTAATAATTGAACTTTTTGGTATGTTCATTTATTATAATTTTCATATGCTGCACCTAGGTTTATTTTGTCAGCTTGATGTCGGGTCTATGTCGGGTTGATGCCGGGCCAGTGTTTGTTTGATGTCGGTCCGATGTCGGTTTGATGTCGGACCAACGTCGGATGGTAATGTCGGCTGTAGCCCGGCCAAACGTTATCATTACGATGTCGGGCCGACGTCGGGCCGACCTACAGCCGACATATGCCAATGTTGGTCCGACATCGGACCGACATTGGAATGCTACCTGGGAAACTACCGGTTGAGTTAAAAAATTGTCCCCCTTCCTTATTCAAGGTCAAATTACGAAACCTTTTGGTATGTAAAGCCTATTATGATATCAGTGAATATTTAAATGAATGTATGTAAACCCATTTTTACTGTACTTTATTTAATGACTTAATGTTTATCTTCATGTGACCCTTGAAGAAACCATGCAATGTATATTGCCAATTCGGTGTGAATAAATTATCATTATTGCACAATTTGAAGGAGCATCCGTTTTCGCTATGTGAGAATGCAGGTTTGATATTAGAGCAGGGGCTATTTTCCCATCTTTTGTTATGCATTTGCGCAGGCATTCTAGCAATTCACCACTTCACATGATGCATTTTTCAATGCAGATCTATACGTACATCAGATTGTGAAATGAAGTGCCTCGTGTAAAAGGACTTCACATGCAGTAAATCAATTCTGAAAAACTTCGCATATGAAGCAATAATTTTTTCACTTTATACAGCAGCAAAATGAAGAAAAAAACAATTCTAGCCGATTCTCAAATTAATTATCCAAGTAAGTCATATGTGCATATATATATTGCATATATATCTTAAGTTTGTGCATATATATCTTGCGTGAAGCAAGATATATATGCACAAACGAACACAGAAATATTGAACTGTTATTCATATTATACATCAGGTTAAAATGCAAAGTATGAATGATCATAATGTAACATTATATTATTTTTTCTCGTCTGCATAACTTTGCATTAAATTATTGAGACTTGAAAATGTAGCTAATAATTCCATCTTGTGTAAATAAGGCAAATGAGAAAAAGGCTGAATATTTACAGATTTAATAAACTTATCAAGAGCGTGAAATAGTAACACACACATGTCACTGTTCAAATAATGTCTAAGCTGCTGCTGCACTCAGTGAATAAATTTCAGGCGAAGGAAAGAAGACAGCTAAAATATGCCCCTAAATGCCAAGAAAATACCCTCAGCTTAAAAACATGAGGCATGCACACTTTTTAACTATTGCACTATTGCACACCTATTTACTTTCAAGGAACACGTTTTAAGATGTCAAACGTACTGCGGGTACCTACATACGCTGTAAGTTTGGTTGATGGCGTACGGCAATTTTACTCCAATTCGACAAGCACGAAACGCACATCAACTTACTTATTAATATATTAATAGGCCTTAATGGAGACTAAGCACATTTTAAGTCTGTTAACATGGTGCATGTAGGTACTTCCGCGAGAAGATGCATGCGGCCATATTCTTCTTCAAAATTGCATTTAACAAATACGCTGGCGTATTGACGAGATCCTTTCCAATTCTAAGCCTTCGTTTACACATTACTCGGGCAAATATTTACACTTTGGTAAGTGAGCACTTACGTGAAAAAAACATTAAGTGCAAAAAAACCATATGATCCGTGGAGAAGAGTTAAAATGGCGATTTCAATAGGCATATACACATCCAGTCGTAGGTAACTATTGAGTCACTATAAGGAATTACCCTTCTGAGGCTTAAATTTCACAAACGTGACCAATATTTCAGCGCATTAATAAAATAGAACCTTCAAATATTAGATTTCATTAAACTCTTAAATAGCTAAGTAGAACTGGTGCAACGTGCAAGGACATGGCACGTTGCCCCTTGTATCAACGCACATCAAAATAACGAAATCGAGAATAACTATGACACTAGATGATACAAGCATGACATTGAGATACTTCATGGCGTTTTAATTTACCCACACAGCATAATTATACCAAATAAGGCACTCACCTCATGCACTCTAATTTCGGGCCGCCATGAAAACGGAGGGTGACGCTACTTTTGGCGCCAAGATGGATGCGTCATGAGGCAATATCGAATCACATTATTACTTCGATTGTATACATCGATATACCGAATGAAAAACTAAACTGAGCGCGGGGTTTATTGAGTTTTTATAATTAACATTCATTAACATAAGTAATGTTTGAAATAAGAATCCCACGCCATAATTCCACAACATGTTTAACGCACGTCCGGTGTCAAGGTTTAACTGGTTTAATACATCATGAGAGTTCAAATACTTTCACACATGAGGCGCCCAATTCATAGGGTAGGGTTTGGAGCATGAATAATAGATTTATAAGGATTGGTGACTCCGCAACGTAATACGTTATGTCTTTGTTGTCGACACCTTCAGGGGAGGTTTACTCAGGGCGAGGGGGGAAGGACACGGCGGTGCGGGGGGATTGAAGTTTTTACCCTCGCCACAGAGCGTGGCCATCGTCATACGGAACGGGTAACAGCCAATGAACGGCTACCAGCAGACAACATCGTAACCACCACCATTTTGAATTGCTTGATGTTCGGTAACATGCCTTCATCTCAAAGGTGTCATGCGTTTGGCTGCGGCGAGCGGAAAACTCCCGGAAATCCTATAAAATTGCATTCATTTCCTCGGAATGAATATCTGTAAGTACAAAATTTTGGATGTCATGTCGATTAAGTCATTGAGAGAGATAGAGTTCAGGTGACCGTTGTAAACGAACACCTCTGTGTCTATTTTCCACCTCACGTGAATACGCGACGAAACAATTCCTTTCGAAGTGACATGCCAATTAAGTGAGCTAAAAGAGTTCCATTACTCGTGGTATCCGCGCGTAGCATTCATGTCTTCATGTATCTGTGTTGTAAATGGTTTTACATTAGTGACATACGATATGGATGATATGGATAGCTATGAAGTCATTTGCATACTTCGGACTGAATGACAGTCGTTTAAAACGAATGAGGAACATCGCGAGTGGAATACTAAGGGTGTTGATGCTCATTTGAATGAATTAAGTCGTTAATTTTTGGGAATGCTATGCAATATGAGCTGTGGTCAATGTTCATCATACCAAAGCCATGGACTACGCGTAGTCCTTGGTTGGTATGATGTAGGTACCTATAGCCGTGATGTGCTGTTGGGCTCCTTATGACTTAATCGTACGCTTTTAAGGTGATTTATGACATTTTTAGCAAGTTTGCTTTGCTATGTATAGCAATTAACATGAACCTTTTGTTGAATATAGGTGCGCTGAATGGGTTAAAAGGGCCAATAACCCTGCATTGATGGGAAAACCATTGCGCAAAGTGAGCAATTATGCTTACCTGTGTGAGCGCCACTTCACAGAGGATCAATATCAGTATCCACTGGAGAAAAAACTTCACGTGGATGCCATTCCCTCCGTTTTTCCTGATACCAGTGGTTCACCTACATTGCCCTCTACATCAGAAGCCGTCCCTGTGCTAAGTCATTCTTCTGCTTCACCAATTTGTCCTGTTCCAACTGAAACAACTTCTGCAACTGTTACATCTCCTTCAACATCATCATCTAACCGCCGTACCCCTTTCGTTATATGCAATGTTGCTTCCCCCATGGCAGATATTCTCCCTGCAGATGATGATATTTCTGATGCGGACACCATCCTTGTGTCAAAATCATCCGAAGCAACCTCTAACGAGACTGCTTTCACTCCAGCTGCCTTGCCATCTCCATCGTGCTCTTCTGTGACTACACCTTCTCATCCTCCTTCATTTCCATCAACCCCACCATCTTCAAATAAACTCTTGGGTCAGAATGTGGTTTTAGAGAACCTGAGTATAAGGAAAGTGGCAGATCTAACTCCTAGGAAAAAATTTCTACATCAAAAGTTTAGGAGAATTTCTAAAAAAGTTTCTGCTTTAAGTCAGAAACAACAGGCAGTTGGAAAGATGACTAAACTTTTAAAAAGGGGGCCAGAGACTTTAGGAGAAATCCTACTTTCCAAAGGTACAGATGGTTCAGATATCATTCTGTCATCTCTCCTTAGAAATTGCAATCGTCACAGGAATGCGAGGAGATGGACAATGAAGGAGAAGCTTGTCTTCTTATCTTTGTACAAAAGAAGTCCAAGGAACTATCTCTTTCTCTCTTCTTTATTAAATATCCCTTCTGCATTTACTTTAAAATCTATCCTTCGATCTATTCCTTTCTCTATTGGTATCAATTCTTTTATTTTCAAGCACTTAAAGTATCAAGTTTCACAAATGCAAGAGAAAGACAAATACTGTGCTCTATTGTTCGATGAGATGTCAATTAAACCATCTCTTGTGTACAATGACAACAAGGATGTGATTGAAGGCTTCCAAGACCATGGCTCTGGGGCTAGAACCAATGGAATTGCTTCTGAAGCCTTGGTCTTTATGGTGCGTGGGCTAAGAAAGAAATGGAAGCAGCCCATTGCATACTTTTTCACCTGTGGGAGCACACCTGAACCTGTCATAGCAGAACTGTTGCAGCAAGTGTTGAATGCAACCATAGATGCTGGACTTAGGGTAGTTGCAACCGTGTGCGATATGGGTAGCAATAACTGCTCAGCACTATCTTCTCTGGGCTCCACTAAACGAGACCCTTACATCAGGTAAGGTAACGGAATGAGGAATTTTTTCAAATTTTTTATTTTGTTTTCACCCTGTACTTTTGCTAATGTAATTTAATCTTGACTTCAGATTTGGAAGTGGAAAGGTTTTCACTTTCTTCGACCCGCCCCATCTCCTAAAGTGCACTCGCAACATGTTCTTGAAATATGGCATTAAAGGAGAGGTATGCAAATTAACAGATACAAACTTTGATTCTCAATCATTAGTATATGGTAATAACCAACACTCAATGCTATTGTATTGCAGGTTACTGTAGGTGGTGTAGTTATGCTTAAGGTTGGCAAATGGTCCCACATTGAGGAGACTGTCAACTTAAGTAGAAGATTGAGTGGGAATGTTGTGGCCTTCCCAAATATCTCGAATTCCTCCCTGAATCCCAAGTGGCGGGAAAAAATGAAGGTCAACTTGGCTGCCCATGTTTTTAGCCGCTCACTTGCATCCCAAATGGATATTTTCGTTGGACTAGGTTAGTATGATGTTATTATAATTCAATAACCATGAAAGAGTTACATAAAGAATTTAAGATATTTTTATCCACCATATTATCCATTACAGGGATGATAGACCAAGGTGCAGGTGTGACTGCTGCATTCATTACATTCATAAAACAGTTATTCTGTAGTTTTAATGGAAGTGACCAACTGTCAGATACTAACAATTTGCTTTGTCCATTGAGCGATAAAAGCCAGCATTTGACATTTTGGAAGGAAGCAGCAGCAAAAATTAACTCCTTGAAATTTTTAAAGTTGCCAATTACTGGTCCCCCAGGAAGACCAGTGAGGGAGACAGTCATTCGGCCTAAATCTCAGGACGGATGGGTCACTTCCATTAATGCCATGACATTACTGTGGAAGGAACTAATGAATGCTGGATACAGCTACCTGGAGACAAGACGGATCAACCAAGATCCAATTGAAAACTTCTTTGGGAGTGTCAGGCTCCATTGTGGCTCCAATTTAAACCCCACTGTGCAACAGTTTACCTCAGCATTAAAAACGTCCATTGTGAATGGGCTAACAAAACCTGGGCCAAAAGGAAACTGCGAGGTTGATGCAGACGAATTCATTTCAGACCTTGAACTGATTCTGCAGAGTGTTCAGACCAACCCCCTTCCTGAAAACACTGCTGGCCTTCACAGAGCTGACGTTGGTGAAGTACATAATACTAGCATTACAGGACATTTAACCCTCTTCTCTGTTGCTAATTATGTCTTCAATGACATAGTAGGTGAAGTTAAATGCTCTGATTGCATGAAGTTAATTGCATCAGAGGAGTCATTGATGGGGGAAAATTTCTTTCCTCCAGAGGACATTTGCTGCCTGGAAGGAAGGCAAATGTACCCTTCGGAGTCATTCATGAAATCAGTGAATGACATTGTAAGTGAAATGAACAAAATGATCCCCTCCATGGCACAAGAGAAGGGCATTAAAAAAATGCTAAAAGACAGATTGGGTTCTGTGGCATTTTCTTGGCTCCATTGTCCAGATGTGAGAGATAAAGTTTTGGGATCAGTGGCTGGCTTTGTCATACGCCAATATTGTGCAGAATGTAAATAGTGTAGTAACGTGCGTTTATTTCTTTTAAGGTATTCCTTTTTGTAATATATGTAAAAATATTTGTTTGCAGTTGTGTACGCAGGATTAACATCAGGGGGGGTTTCATTAATATTTATGTGCATCATCATTAAATGATACTTAGATTAAAATTAATTAAAGCAGTAATAAATTAATAATCTCTTTTCGTGAAGACATTTCAACTATATTTATCAGGCCGATAAGCAAAATTCTAAATACTAGTTCAGGTAAAGTAACGAAAACGAATTGAGGTAAACAATAGAAGTTTATCATACCTATATCTCCAGGTGACTCCTTTCCCCTTCACTGGATGCCATTTGTAAATGCTTTCATTAATTTCCCTTGGTTGTTGAATATTTGTTTATTATGTTTTAAATAGAGTATGTCCCCAACACTTGATAAATGATGCACGTCCCTTCAATCCTTTACTGGCATAATGAATGCTGTTAATCCTGTGGCTACTATTAACAATACTTCAAAGGTTATTAATAATAATAATAATAATTTATTTCACCATTGGCAGTACATATATGTACTGCACATCTGTACTTGCACTGTACATATATGTATTGTATACATCTGCATGGCTTGATTGCATTTTTAGGAAATTGAGAAAGGTTAATTGCTTAAACGAATCAGGCACTTTTAAAGATATACAGAGATGGAAGGGTGAGAATTCTAGATTTAGCAAAGAAAGTTTTATCTGGAGTGTGAATAGGGACTTGATACATAGCTTTGATTACTTAGTTTTGAGCTGAAAATTCTCTTTTAGCAGCAGATGAGTTCCCCCAAAACTAAATGCCATCAGAAATATGAGGATGGATTTTAGCATAGTAGAACATTTTTAAAATATTGAATGAGACTATAGGACACAACCTCCTATTCATGTATATACCCACAGAAATTTTATTGAGTACAACCTGTTCGTGAGGTGCCCAGCCAAGGTTGTTAGAGATTATGAGTCCAAGGAACTTTGTTGTAGACACATCAGAGTGAGTGATCTTATCTATGTGAGGGATGAGGTCATGTTTGTTAGAATTTTTTTGGAGGAATTGGGGGCAGACAGTTTTCTCATCGTTAACCATCATATTGTTTGTATTACACCGCTGATGCATTTCCGTAATTGTAATATTATTCAAGGCAACTGTGTGTTGAGCACTTTCGGCAGTAATTACATGGTGGAGGTGTCATCAGCATAAAGAGTGGTTTTACAGTGAGACAAGTGATTAGGAAGATCGTTGATGTAGAGTAAGAAAAGCATTGGACCAAGGAGGGATCCTTGAGGCATTCCCCTTGTTAGTTTCATGGGGTTTGATTTAATGAATGAGGAGCTGTTACGACAGCGATAGCAGACCCTTTGTTGCCTATCACTTAGGTATGACATGATCCAATCCTGGACTGGACCAGTGATACCCAGAGCAGTTATCTTATTTTTTAGAATGCCATGGTCAATCAAATCGAAGGCCTTGGTGAGATCAAAGAAGATTCCGACAGTGCAGAGTTTATCATTCAGGCCATGTAGGATGTTCTTTATCAGCTCAAAAGATGCAGAGGTTGTAGACTTGCCAGTCCTGAAGCCATGCTGATTTACATGAAGTGCATTGCATGAAGTTAAATAATCCTGCAATCTCTTGAGGAACAATTTTTCAAGTAGCTTTGAGAAAACAGACAAAATTGATATGGGTCTGTAATTATCAGCTTCACTTTTAGAGCCTTTTTTGTGCACGGGGATAACGCGGGAATGTTTTACAGCCGATGGGAACTGACCTGAAGAAAAGGAAGAGTTTACTATGTCTGCCAAAGGATCGAGTAGCAATGACATTAGATGCAGCTTTTAGTATGGGTATGGGGATTTCATCCAGCCCTGCTGAATGTGAGTTATGAAAGGAATTTATAGTCTGTACTATCTCTGAAGGATCAGTTGGAAAGAGGAACATTGAATGAAGGGAGGAGTGACTATGTTTTGCGATGGGTGAGGAGGTATTTGCAACAAGTTGTGAGGCAATATTGCAGAAGTAAGAGTTGAACATGTCAGTGATTTTCTCAGGGTCAGTGAAATTTTGGCCATTGAAGTTCATGGAGGTAGGGAGAGTTTTATGAGAGGCTTTAGTTAAATTTTTAATTACATTCCAAGATGATTTGATCACATAAGTAGAGTTCTCGATGTAATTTTCCACATGTGACTTTCTGTTATGTGAAAGTAGGTGAAAATTACTGATTCATATCCTGTTTTCCTTTGCTTGATTTCCCGGAGTGGGAATGCATAGTTAATTAGTTAATAAACTGGAATTAGATATGAAAGTGGCTACAGAACATTCAAATTGTTTATCAGTGCTATGTTATTGAATTTTAGACATTTGGCTTAGACACTTGTTAAGCCACTGCATATGTCTGGTTACTCAATTATGGTCGTTATTTTGTTTGTTTTTTCTATTTTTTTTACTGTGTTATGATTATTAGTATGTGAGTACTGTGTTATAATGCTGGTTATATATTAAGTAAATTGGGCAACAACCCGTAAATAAATAAATCGGTACGAGCTTCCTTACGAGAATCGTACATGCATTTCCGTATGCGGTTTCGTTATATCTTAGAAACGTTCCTAGTTAAACTGAGAAGTTCATTCTAGCTCCTTTTACGTCTACTTTTCTCCGTGAATTTCATGTATCGCTTAATTAGTTCATGTTTACAGCTGATTTTTGTATGTTTGTACCACTTACTTTTCAATGTATACGGCAACAGCTTACAATAAATACTATTGAAATGAAATACGTGTTATTAACTTATCAAATGCAATATTAAGCCCTATCCTTTAGTAATTAATTAAATTTCATGTCAACATTCGCCTTAAATTGCAATAAAATTAGTAGAAACCTAATGAAAAACTATACTAAGCAGACGACATTATGGCAGTCCTTTCATTGGCCCTTTTCTCAGGTATGTGACGTCACCAGACTCGCAGCGATCGTCGTGCAAGGTGGCGCGGGTAAAAGCTACACCCCCCGCAATCCCCTTCTTGTACATCCCCCCTCGCCTTCAGTCTACGGTCCGTGACACCTTCCGCCCCCACCGAATGCAACTTTTCGCCGCTTGGAGGCGCTGGTGCCACGCTATGGGTTGCTGTGCTGAAGTCATGAATATAGATAGATAGGATGGCTGAAGTTTTAGCGTGGGAGCTTACGGGTGAGAGTGTGCAAGAGTTTTATTTACAGCGTTAAATTGTGTAAATAATACAATTTTTCGAAAATGGTGCGTTTTGCTCGTACATGCTTTGTTCCTGGATGCACGTCCGGGTATAAGAGTTCCCAAAAAAGGAATTCTGAACGGGGAATCCGAAATAAAAGTTTGTTCAAGGCTGCGGTAAATACCTATACTGTGTAAGACAATTAATTACTTGATTCATATGTATGGGTAATTTATTAGTTGATGTATATAGCGGTAATGTATGCCTAGACTTGCGAAAAAATGTTTTTGTGAGTAAGAAAGGGCGAGTGCGAAAAGTTAGTGCGTGAAAGTGTTTGTTTCCCTGAACTGGAGTCGTATTTTCATTTCTATCACTCTCGGCGATTAACTCTCCGGATTTAATAGCACGGCGCTCTTTGATAATGACATAGGTTATATGATGTGATATTTATGGGGCAAGTATCTTCAGAGGAAGATGGGAAAGCTGTAAAATGTGGTAAAGTAACATGCTACTGTTTACTGTTAATCATCACAACTGATTCTTAGTCATTTACTGCTACAATACACCTGTCTTTGTTTTTGATTCTTGTGTTGCCTTCCAGGCTACAAGGACATGCTTCGAAATGAAGAGAGAGGAAGACGAGTGATCATAATTTATTGTGTGGTGCATCCCTCATTTTTCTTGATGTTCATTTTTGTAGATACCTAATCTTTTCTTTTTTCTATGTTGTAAATAGTGAGTTTTTCAAAGTTTGTCATGATTTACTAAGCATTGACTTAGTATGTTACTAGTGCTTGAAGTGAGGGACTGTGAGCAGTGTTTTCATTTGCTAATTTATGTTTTTGTAAATATTTCATCTGGTTTTTCAAGCATGTTGTACATAGTGTTATCAATTATTTCACTGGTATACCGCACTTTTACTAATCAACCAGTGTTTATAGTGATTGCTAACAGAAACTGTTTGCATTTTGTTTTTATTTTACATTTTTGTAAATACTTGATCTTTTCTTTTATCTAGGTTGTAAATAGTAGGTTTTTTTTAAGTTTGTCATTATTTACTAAACGTTGAATACTTAGGTGACTAGTACTAGTGAGTGATTTTGAGAAGTGTTTTCATTTTCTTTTTGAATCAATCATTTAGAGCCAACGAGGTGAGTGATATCACCACCTTTGTTCACAGTTGACTTCTAAGCATATACTTTGTTCCATTTAAATGTACCCTATGTTGTTTTCGTGAAATAAATTAGTTATCAACTTGAGTCAAGTTCTTTAAATCCAGTGGTCCTTCCCTCTAGTTTCTGCGGAAGTAGCCAATATGTCACTATAATCATTAGGTATGGTTTGTTAGTTTATTAGAGTGATATAGCTTAAGATACAGCAGTCGAGTGCTCCTCTAAGTTGGGTTACGAAAGGGATTATCTAAGGAATTTAATTGGGTATACTACCTTTTCTGTAAAGCATTTCGTCTACCTAAAGCTATCAACTGAAAGCATTCCACGACGTGAGTAATTTACCTCACGAGTGCATGTTTTCTGACGTTTCACTTGACACCTATGTGCCAGACGTACAAACCAGGCCCGATTGTTTGTCCCTCCGGTCTTTTACATTGAGTCCCCTTCAATAATACCTACGTAAAATTTCGTTGCCTTCCATGCAATATTGTTTTCTTTGCAAAAAAATTGTTTATAGCAATTTTTTCGTAGTAAAGTCAGCACTTCAATGTTGCAGGTTCAGTAGGAAGAAGCAGACGACTGTCCAGCAGAGAATACTCGATTCGTCGTACGACAGCGCTTGAATTCCTTTAAAACTACCAGCCAAACAGGTTATTAGGGAAACTTGCATTTCAATTTTTGAGTGGTAGTCACTTAAAAACTAAAATGCCACAATTTTTAAAATTAGCTTCTCTCCCTTCTTTTCAACGCGTATGCCTAGTTTGTGACCCGTAGCCTGGCCTCAGCACCATCTACCGGCGGCAAAGAGAACTTCTACCCGGCGCGGCGGAAGGATTCGGTAACACCAATCAGATGGGACTTTCCCCTCCTTTAATATAGACTCCTTGGTTTGGAGGCTGGTTGAAGCGGATATCTTGGGAGGGGGGGTAAGGTTGTTTACCCAAGGACGGCATACACAACGGAAACTATGCAACAAACGTAAATGACGAAATAAAGAGGATTTTTCGCGTCTACACTGACCACTTAAGTGTATTTTTCACTTACGTACACCCATAGCTGGGCAGAAAAGCGTTAATCGTTAATTAACGAAGTTAACATATTGCTTAATGATTTAACTTCTTCGTTCAATCTAAAAACTATTAACGGTCTTATTAACTTCAGTTAACATTACTTCCGTTAATTAAGTCCGTTACTTTTGTAAAAAGACATCTGGATTGCGATGCGCGCCACGCTCATGTGGTGGGCGGCGAACGAATGTAATGGCGTGAGTGAAGCGTGGCGTGCATGTGAGCAAGAGCCCAATAGTTGCCGTCCACAGGATTGTTCAATCGAGGGGCAATTGTGTTTAGAGTTCGGTCATTAATTGTTTTTAATACATACCCTAAAAACACAGAGACGATCAAATCTGGATTTTTGGGAGATTCCGTAATACATCAGATATAGATCACCAAATCTCTTTTAATATATCATTAATCTATATCTCCAAATTTTCTGCTATGGCGCTGTACATGATGGTATTGCTCGTATAGCCAATCATTGGTTCTGAAGAACATGACGCGCACGCTACCACCCCAAACGCGCTTTCCTGTCCTGTTCACCGTGTTCCGAGCTGTTCGGCTGTACCGGCTGTACGCTGTGTATAGGTACTGTACAGTTAAAATACTCCATCATCGAGTGAAGCATTTCACCGTTACCACGAGCAGCCTTTCTTTGCCTGTTCTTACACAGTTTTTCACATCAATGTAAGTGAACAACAAGCTTTCAAAAAGTAGACACTGGAGTGCACGTTTATGGTACAGCGAGATCTTTATTATTTAATTACTTTTTTCATGATTGCGGTATTCTTTCTTTCGCCATATAAAGTGATTGTCTTTCATTTTTAGCCACAAGTGCACTCGTTTAACCAATCGAGAGGCTCGAATTCTGGCATTATATTCATTTTAATTAATCATATCGTTAAGAAAGTCATTCTTGGAAATGGGAGCAAGGCACAAACGTAGATTGAGGGGTTGTGTCCCACGGCATGTAAATTTACTCACGTGTAGAGAATCAGATATAGATTTAAGAGAGGATGGCAGGTTAACAACCGAAGTTTTGGCCAAGAGCAGCAATGCAATCGATGGTCCTGATTCCACTCCAAATATTAATATCAGTCGTATCGAGGGCACAACTTTTGCATGCAGTAGTTCTTCCATGTCAGATTCTGGGGATTCAAAAGATGATGACGAATACGAAAAGTTCCTACGTGATCTCAAAGTTTGGGCTCTGAATGGCGTAACACACACTAAGGTGAATGAATTGTTAAAAATACTGAAGCAACATCGGTGTCATTCCAACTTGCATTCTGATGCTCGGACGCTGTTGGCCACACCACGCTCGATCGATATTAAAAATGTTGGTAATGGGAAGTATTTCCACATAGGTATCACCAATTCACTTTTAGAAATTCTCCGTGACCATCCCGAGACCAGAGAAGCGCGAGAGTTGAAATTACAGTGCAGTATTGATGGTGTTCCATTAGCGAAAAATTCAGGAAGTCAGGTGTGGCCAATTTTAATGGCCATGGCAGAATTTCACACAGTCAGTCCATGGATGGTGGGAATCTATCATAGGTACGAGAAACCTTCATCGTGTGACGAGTTTTTTTTCTGATTTTGTGGATGAAATGAGGCGTATCAAATGTGAAGAGATTGATTTCAATGCCAAATCATATTCAGTGGATATTGTTGCATATGTGTGTGATGCTCCAGCACGAGCCTTCGCCGCACAGATCAAAGGTCACAACGCTTACTTTGGTTGCGGAAAGTGTACTGTGGAGGGCAATTTCATTCAAAATAGAGTTGTATTTGACGAGATAAACTCACCCAAAAGAATAGATGATGGTTTCACTGATAGGGTGTAACAGGAGCATCATACCGGACAATCACCTCTGGAAAAAATACCAGGAACCCTCATGGTGACTAGCTTTCCCTTTGAGTATATGCACCTCGTATGCTTAGGGGTAGTAAGGAAAATGTTGTTGACATTTACGAGGGGGAATTTGCGGTCCGTTTGAATTCCCGGGCCTTGAGTTCCGTTAGCTCGCGTCTAGAGGCGTCTTGTTTTGTCCCTTATGAATTTGCACGAAAGACACGCTCTTTAAATTACTTATCGAGGTGGAATGCTACAGAATTTAGGCAATTCTTGCTATATACAGGTCCTCTTGCTCTTCTTGGTGTCGCAAGTGACGATGTAATGAAGCACTTTTTGATCCTTCATGTGGCAATCAGAATTTTAGTTAGAAATGAGTATCATGCCGATTTCAACATGCGAAGGTATGCTAAAGATTTGCTCCAATTTTTTGTTACTCATTTCGGTACCTAGTCTTTATGGGCAGGAAAATCTGAGCTACAACGTGCATGGCCTGATTCACTCGACTGACGATACAGACCATTTCGGACCACTTGATCGGTTTATTGCCTTCTGTTGGTAATAGTGTTTAAGACATTTGAAATGTATATTTTTAGTTGGTAGCAGTGTTTCGAAGTTCGATGCCTTTTTGTTTGTGTTGCCAAATAAATGTGACGTAGTAGTGACTAGTCGGTCTAGTTTATTAGTGCTATAAACTGCCCAAAGTAGTAGTGAATATATCAAAAACAACAACAGGTTACGGGCCCAGATGCTTACAGGAGAAGCGTCTACTCTGATATTTGTGCAGTTTGAGTAGGAGTGTACTAATTAAACAACGTGGCAATGGCTGCCGGTAGTGAAGATGGACTAGACAAAGGCCTGAAATTGAAGGACGACAATTACTATGCCTGGCATATTAAGGCGAGGGCACTTCTGAATCAACGAAATTGCTTGGACGCAATTGACCCAGGATTTGGCGGAGAAGAATTGTTTGAAGGATTTAGTCCCGGTGAAAGGAAGAACTCGCTGGCGTTGTCCCTCATACTTCTGACTGTAAGTGACAAGTATATCGACTATATTGGGGACTGTAAATCAGCAGAGAAAGCATGGAAGACATTACAAAACCTCAATCAAGAATTCAGTCTACTCCAGCAAATTGAGTTCTTGGAAGATTTGTCGACGCTGAAGAAAGCCGATTCCATGTCCATGACGGATTATGTATCCAAGGTGATAGATTTAAGTAGTAGTAGAAATAAGTTTTTTAGGGGTGCGTCGACTACAAGGTCATTTGCACCGCTCATAGTTACTAACGTAAAAAGAAGCTAATTTTCTTCTGTTACAAGTATTTAGTATAGAAAGGTCTCCGGTCGTTTGACATTACAAGAGTTTCATTATACCCGTATTTATGATATAGAGGATAACATTGTTGATGGCATCTATATTATTACCCAGGACGGTTTGAATTTCCTTGTTTTCAATTAGTCTCCTACATTGGTATGAGTATTTCACGCATTCTAGCAGAATGTGTCTCACAGTAAGATGGCAGTCGCAGCTATCACAGCGGGGGACCTGTTTCTCTTCGGTGAAAAGATATACGTGTGTGAGAGCGGTATGGCCTATTCTAAGCCGAGTGAGGGCGACCTCTTCCCTACGACTGTTCCTCACTGAAGTGGCCCATGCAGATGTTTCCGCTTTTATGCCTCTGAGTTTTAAGATAGATAGATTTAAATAGGAAGATTAGCAGGTGTGGCATACAATTTGGTGAGTATGCTTTGTCCTTATTTTTGCTTAGAGGATTGCCAAAGGAGAACTATGAAATATTTATTCGCACCATGGAATATAAGGAGCATCTAAAAATGGACAGTGTTATTTCTAAATTATTGGTGGAGGAGAAAAGGCAGAATAGAGAAATGAACAACGGCAAAGAAGAAGCTAAAGCGTTGGCAGCAATGAAAGGATTACTTGTCAATAAGAAGGAGATTTATCAGAAATCGCAAGAAGAAAGGAAGGAGCAGTAATCAAGTATAAATACGAGTAGGAGTAATGCTCCTAATAAAAGTAGAAGTAAGAAGATGTACAAATGTTACACATGTGGTAAGTTTGGCCATATTAGTAAGGATTGTACGGAATTGAAAGAATTTTTAGCATAAAGACAAAAGAAGTCGGGAGGCGAAGCAAAAACCGCAGTTAGTTGTATCCTTGACAGAGTGGAAAAAGCTAAAGCCTACTGTTCAATCGGGAAGAAAGGAAAGCTCAAGAGAAAGGAGTGGTTCCTAGATTCTTGTTCATCTCATGACATTAGTCACACGAGAAATGACTTTTTACACTTAGAAGAAAAGAGTGCGTATGGTGTCATTAAGATGGGTAACGGAGAGGAAGCTCCGATTGCTGGCACTGGTTCTGTGGTCATCAAAACACCTGAAGAAGAACGAGGACTCACTGTCACATTACACGGTGCATTGTATGTACCTGATTTGGAATGTGGATTGATGTCAGTATCGCAGCTTACCAGTAAAGGTCTGGATGTGGTGTTCTCAGGTGAAAAAGGAGTGGTGATGGATAAGGATGAACTGATTTTTCCGCCAGGAAGAAAGACAAGAGTTTATTTGGTAAAGACCAGTGTAGGAGAAATTAAGACTGAATCAAACGCAGACAATCCAATCAGTGGTGTAGCCTGTCATGCAATCAGTGATCTAGACACATGGCACCAGAGACTCGGACAAGTACATCAGGAAGCGCTGTTGAAGATGCCAATGTTAGAAGGATTGAAGAAGAAAGATAAGTTCAATGTGTGTGAAGTCTGTGTTCAGGGGAAGTTTAGCAAATTCAGCTTCCCTAAACGCTGCACTGAAAAATCTGTTGAACCAATAGCACTAGTACACAGTGACCTTATGGGAAAGTTTACGCCAGCTTCACTTGGTGGATCCCAAAATGTATTGACCTGGATTGACGACTTTTCAAGATTTATAACAGTGAAATGTTTGAAGAAGAAAACAGAGGTATTTGAAGAATTTATCAAGTATCAGCATCTTGTAGAGAACCAGCATGGGAGAAAACTGTTGGCTTTACAAACTGACAACGGAACGGAGTACACAAGATGTGATTTCCAGGAATACTTACAGAAGCAAGTTATCATGCACAGAAAAACAGTACCAGGATGTCCGCAACAAAATGGGGCTGCTGAAAGGAGTAATCGCACTCTCATGGAAATGACACGGTGCATGATGATCAAAGCAGGTGTATCGAAGACCTTCTGGGCTGAAGCAATTATGACAGCAGCATTTATCAGAAATAGATGTCCATCATCATCAACCAACAACCAGATTCCATTCGAACTGTGGATGAATAGGAAACTGAATGCTGAAGATATGGAAAGATTGAAAGTTTTTGGTTGTCGAGAATGGGCCAAGAAGTTGGATGGAGGCAAATTGGATTCCAAAGCGGAAGTGTGTGATGGTGAGATACGAGTAGAAATAGTAGAAATAAATTTTTTTAGGGGTGCGTCGACTACAGGGTCATTTGCACCGCTCATGGTTCCTAACGTAAAAAGAAGCTTATTTTCTTCTGTTACAAGTATTTAGTGTAGAAAGGTCTCCGGTCGTTTGGCATTACAAGAGTTTCATTATACCCGTATTTATGATATAGAGGATAACATTGTTTATGGCATCTATATTATTATCCAGGACGGTTTGAATTTCCTTGTTTTCAATTAGTCTCCTACGTGGATATGAGTATTTCACACATTCTAGCAGAATGTGTCTCACAGTAAGATGGCAGTCGCAGCTATCACAGCGGGGGACCTGTTTCTCTTCGGTGAAAAGATATGCGTGTGTGAGAGCGGTATGGCCTATTCTAAGCCGAGTGAGGGCGACCTCTTCCCTACGACTGTTCCTCACTGAAGTGGCCCATGCAGATGTTTCCGCTTTTATGCCTCTGAGTTTATTGCCAACGACGTTACTCCACAACCCTTGCCATTGCTTCATGCATACTCTCTTCAGTTCGGCTCTTAGATCGTCGGAGGAAATTTTCTCGAAATCGGTGGTGAGTTTATTTAGTGCCTCCTTCGCTGCTGTATCTATCATCTCATTCCCTCGAATTCCAACATGCCCCGGGATCCACATAAAAGAAACTTTAATACCCTTCCTACTCAAGGAGTAGAGGGTATCCTGTATGGTCTGCACCAGGGGATGGAAAGGGAAGTAATCTGAAATGGCATGTAGTGCACTTAAAGAGTCTGAGCAGATTAGGTAGGACTCGTGTCGAGTTATATTTGCCAGAGCGAATTTTATGGCAAGGAGTTCTGCACTGTATATACTACAAAGAGGGTTGAGTTTAGCTTGGACCGTGCCGTCATGTTGGGAAATGACTGCACAGGCACAAGCTGACTCGGATTTTGAGCCGTCAGTATAAATAGGGATAAGCCCAGGATGGCGATCGAGAAATTCATTAAAAAGGAGCCTGTACTCCGAGTCCGAGGTTGATGACTTTGGATTCCCCGCTAAATAAAAACTAACTTCAAGCCGAGGAATGACCCATGGCGGATTAGTTGAGCACCCTTGACTGATAACCTCGGGTAGTCGAAATCATGACTCATTGATAAAATTGCTGAGCCTCACCCCAAAAGGCTTCGTAGATCTTGTCCTTCGGTTAAAAACATCTATAAATTGAGGTTTAAAAATAGCGTTGAAACACGGGTGCTCTTTCAACGATAAAATCTTGGCGGCATAGTTGCACATTAAATGTTCCTGCGGGTGGACAGCGGTGGTTCTCCCGAGTCGGCGTAAATACTTGTAATCGGGCTGGTTCTAAATGCGCCAGTGGCCAGCCGGAGGCCAGCATTGTGCACTGTCGTCAAAGGCCTTAAATAAGACTCTCGGGTCGAAGAGTAGGCCAACAACCCATAGTCAAGTTTAGACCTTACCAAAGCTCTATACAACGAGAGCATCGTGGTGCGGTCAGCACCCCATGTCGTGTTTGCTAAAACTATCATTATGTTTAAAATTTTAAAACATTTATCCCGGAGAATAGAAATGTGATCGCGCAAATTCAACCGGTAGTCAAAGGTGAGTCCTAAAAAGCGAGTAGTCTGAACAAATGGCAGCTTCTTACTGCCGAGGAACAAGGACGGTAGAGGGAAAAGTCCACGTACCCGGTAAAAGTGCATGCATTTTGTCTTTTCCGCCGAGAAGCGGAGACCGTTGCTGTTGGACCATTTCTCGATTCGATTAAGGGTCAACTGCATCTGCCTCGTCGCGGAATGGAGGGTGGATGACCGGCAGAATACTGCCAAGTCATCGACGAATAGAGACCCGATTACCGGAGGTTTTATACATTCCTCAATACTGTTAATTGCAATAGCGAAGAGTGTAACGCTTAAAATACAACCTTGTGGAACGCCGTTTTCTTGAGTACGAGAACTTGACAAGAAGTTGTGGACCCTAACTCTAAAGACTCGTTCCTCTAAGAAATTTTTAACAAAAATTGATAAGTTGCCCCTAAAACCCCATTCATGAAGTGCTTTTAAAACCTTATGCCGCCACAATCGGTCATACGCTTTTTCTATATCGAAAAATATAGCTATAACGTGCTGCCGGAGCAAAAATGCATCCTGTATAAAGTTGGAACTTCTAACGAGATGATCCGTTGTCGATCGGTTGTGGCGGAATCCACATTGGATTTTGGATAGAAGGTCTCGACTTTCCAGATACCAAACCAGTCGTCGGTTAACCATTCTCTCCATTATTTTGCATTGGCTACTTGTGAGGGATATGGGGCGGTAGCTCCCAGGTTCGCTGCGATCCTTACCATACTTAGGGACGGGGATGACTATGGATTCCCGCCATGCATCCGGGAACGATCCCTCGCACCAGATCTCATTGAATGTTTTCAGCACATCGGCTAAAGCTGTAACGGGAAGATTACGAAGGAAGGCATAGTGAATGTCATCGCTTCCTGGGGCTGTGTTTTTAGAGCATGCAATTGCAGATTGAAGTTCCCATAGATTGAAGGGCTCATTGTACGGAGATACTGCCCTACTACCGAAATTAAGTGGGGCTGCCTCAGCTATCCGTCTCACATACATAGAGGCCTGGTCATAATTTTTGGAAGAGCTGATGTCAGCGAAGTGCTCCACAAATGTTTCGGCAACTTCTTGGCTGGATGTTATTATTTTGGGACCTACCTTTAGGGAGGCGACAGCAGCAGACGTTCGGGTTCCCGCGATCTTATTCACCTTTTCCCATACATTCGATATAGGAGTCCGGCAGTTAATTTGAGATGCATATGAGATCCATGAAGCCTTTTTGGCTTCTCTTATTATCCGCCTAGTTTTTGCTCGTAGTCGGCGAAAGGCTGCCAGGTTCATTGGCGTTGGGTACTTTTGAAAGATCTTAAGCGCCCTTTTCCTTTTACGAATGGCAGCTGCACAATCTTTATTCCACCAGGGGACTGGTGGTCGCCTTGAGGCTATCGATACCCTTGGAACGCTAGCTTCGGCAGCACCTATTATAGCTTTGGGAAGTGTTAAAACATTTTCAGGG
Organism: Pyrrhosoma nymphula; assembly: GCA_963573305.1. Taxonomy (NCBI): domain Eukaryota; kingdom Metazoa; phylum Arthropoda; class Insecta; order Odonata; family Coenagrionidae; genus Pyrrhosoma; species Pyrrhosoma nymphula. Next base: position 73,796,661 of record OY754332.1, on the reverse strand, counting down.
CCATTGTGATTGTCGTCAAATGTAAAATTAAAATTGTTTCTAAAATGAGGCCAGTCACCCTTTTTAATCGCCCAAGTACGGGGCATGTTAAAATCACGAATTTGTCTACTTGGTTTCGAAATAAAAATCGGGAAGTGGTCGCTCACACAAAGGTCATTATGAACTGACAGTTGCAATCTAGCTCCTAAATTACAACTGTAAAAACACAAGTCTATAACCGAGAACTCTCCATTATAACTATTAAAACGAGTGTGTTCGCCATTGTTGAGTAAAATAAAGTTAAAATCATTGATGAATTTGGCTATTAGTCTTCCCCTCATATTACCTTGTGCTCTGCTGCTTCCCCAGAGGGAGTCATGAGCATTAAAATCCCCTAGGAAAGCATGCGGTTTTGGAAGCTGAGCGGCTAGTGACTCAAGGGCATGCCTGTTCACTGGTGCCCACTGGGGCAGGTAAACGTTACAGAAGGTCATAATCTCGGGGGTAGCCATCGAGACGGCAATAGCCTGTAGAGGGGTTCTTAAGGTAACCTGAGAAGAGTAAAGGTTCTCCCGGACAGCTATTGAAACTCCTCCCTGGGCTCTATTGCCACTAACATCATCAAACCGATATATGTCATACGCAGGATGGATTAAAATCTCTAATTAGAGCATCCAGCTCCTCCTTATGTCGGTATAAACCGTAACAGTTCCACTGTAAGGTTTTAAACATTAAATAAATAAATAATATATAAAAATATTTATCAAATCCAACAGTGGTCGACTATGATCGCCGCAGTCTCACCTTCCCCTTTTCTTGGGGTTTACTCGGGCATTTGAAGTGCATGGCTACTTCGGAGGGATCGGCATCCATCATATCGTCCGATATGGCGTCCTCCTCAAGGTCAGGTTTTTTTGTATGAGCTTTGCGGTGGAGCGATTTGGACTTGCTGGATGAAGGCGAGCTTTCACCAGAGGAATCGCTCTCCGCTGTAGCCTTAGCCATATTTTTTTTATTTTTAGGTTGGTTACCTGAGTAGGATTTTTGGGTTTGGCGGGCAGGAATACGCCTTTACAGGGCCCGCACACAGATGGCGTATGTGTTTGCACGGCAGCGTCCTGATATTTTTTGGCGGTCACCTGACTATAGGACTGTCCAGAGAACACTGGGTGAAGAGCTCTGAATTCCTTCTTGGCCTCGCCGTAGGTAACTTTCTTTGTGGTTTTTATTTCCTGTATTTTTTTTTCTTCCACAAATACGGGACACGATGTGGACCAGGCTGGATGATCTTTCTTGCAGTTGACACATTTTTCTTTTTCCCTACAATCTCCTTCATGCTTTTGTAGAGAGCATCTTCCACAGAGTTCCTCTCCTTTGCAATTTGAAGATGTATGGCCATACCTTTGGCAACGAAAGCATCGCATTGGCTTAGGAATGAAAGGTCGCACTGGGATTGAGTTGTAGCAGACATAGACAGACGCGGGAAGTTTCGGGAGGGCGAAGGTTAGGACAAGGCTGTTCGTGTCCTTTAAGGTACCACTTCGCCTCGTTTTCAAGCGACGGACCGATACCACCTTCTGATCTTTGAGGCCTTCTTTTATTTCATCCTCGGTACAATCTGAAAGTTCCCATGATGTTATAACACCGTCACATGTGTTAAGTGACCTATGGGGTTCCACTTTCACCGGTACTTGGAAGAATTCCTTTGTCTCCAGAAGTTTCTTTGCCTGTCTACTTTGCTTGACCTCGATGAGGAAAGAAGCCTGATCGAAGTCTTTTCGCCGTTTTCACGTCACCCACTAAGCCCTGTATTACTTTGGCGACCACGAAGGGAGATATTTTTTTCATAGCTCCTTCTTCAATACTGCTCACCACAAGAAAAGATGGATAATCCTCCGTTTCAAAGATGCTGTTGTCGACACACAGCCTTTTACAAGGTTGAGCCACCTCAAGAGAAGCAGCAGGGATTTTGTTTGGTGTACCCATGGGAAATTATTATCTTCATCTCCAGGCTTCCCACCCACCATGGAGCCCAACATGGGGACGATGCACCGCCAGCCGATGCAGAGCGTCAGGACTACCTGGAGATATAGTCGTGCCCTCCGAGAATGGTCTTAGCAGTGTCCCTTTGGCTCACGGCTATCCCATCCTGGCGTACTCTCGAAAGGAGCCGCCAAGCTCCCCAGCCGCCAGGAGCCGATTGACCGGGAATAGGCTAGTTCCCGGCCGCCCGTCTAGGAGAGGCAGGGGCCGAAGTGGAGTATTGGGGGCGTCTCCCCTCCCACAGGGGAGGTCCCCTCAGCCACCAGGATCCCCGTTCCCTTCGACACGGGTCGCCGCGCACGGCAAACACGCGGGTGGGCTAATGCAAGATGGTATTGCCTCGCACAGACAGTCAGGCCCACAAGACTGTCCGGACGCTACCCTAGCGAAACGGGGGTTTGTTTTCGAGGTTGTCTCCCCGCCCTATTAGTCGCCTCTTACGACAAGCAGGGATACTGCGGGAGTATTCTCAATCCCTCTACCCGCAGGGGGGGTGGGATACGAAGAGAATACAAAGGATGGATATAGATTGTGGAGTACTGAGCGTCGATGCATCATTATCAGGAGAGATGTATTTGAGGAGTTTATTTTTCCCTTCAAGAAAGAGAATCAGAAGAAACTAGCGATGGTTCAAGAGAATCCTGTGACTGAGATTGACTTGGATTTCCTGACTGAAGAAGAAGAGGAAAATGAGGTCATCAATATGGGAGATTTATTAGAAGTAGCTTTGCCGGTCGCAGAACATGTTCCTGATGAAGAGGTAGGAGATGAACTTACCAGTGTTGATGATCAACTCGAAAGTCCATTGTATAGTGAGGAAGGAATTCGAAAATCTCAGAGGCAGAGAAAAACCAAGACTTGTGGATGCTGTGCTGCTGCTGAAGCAGATACCATTGTTAATCATGAACTAGACTGTCACATAGATGAATCTCAAACTTTTTGAGGCCATCCATAGCAAGCATGCAGCGGAGTGGAGGAAAGCCATGGACGTTGAGATGGGTAACATGGTGGCAAATGATGTTTGGGAAGTGGTTGAAAGGCCTAAGGACATGCGTGTTGTGAGTTTTTAAAGCAAACCGCGATGAATATGGACAAGTGGAGCGATTTAAGGCACGTCTAGTAGCTCAGGGATTTAGACAGTCAATGGGGCTGAATTGGGAGAATACCTTTAGTTCTGAGATGAGGAGAACTGTCCGAATCCTTGTTGCAATCAGTGCGGAGAATGGGTGGGCCTTGGATCATGTGGATGTTACTTGTGCATATCTCAATAGTCCTATCAGCATTGACGTGTACATGAATCAGCCAGAGTTATACGAAGAAAAGGGGAAGGGCATGGGTACGTATGTAAGCTGAAGAAGAGTATCTATGGACTGCCAAATGCAAGTAAGGACTGGAATACATGTGTGAGAGATGTGTTGGAGGACTTGGGGTTTAAACAATGTGTAAGTGATGTGTTTTTGTTAAACCAAATGTCATAGTCGGATTGTATGTAGATGACATTATTATTACAGGAAATAAGACTGATGTTATAAAATTCAAGGAGAACTTGTCCAAGCAGATGAACATAAGAGACTTGGGTACTGCTAGTAATGTGTTATCGTTTCAGGTGAAGCAAGAAGATGGAGAGGTTTCGCTGTGTCAAAATAACTATCTTGTCAAGGTGTTAGATGAGTATGATATGTCTGAATGTAGAACGAGTTATGCGCCGTTGCCTATGGCAAGAAACAGTGTTGCATGTGATAGTTCTGATAATGTAGAAGTAAATCATACAATGTGTCGAAGTGCAGTAGGGAGTCTGTTGTATGCAGCAAATAATACGAGACCAGACTTATCTTTTGCCATTCATAAGGTAAACCAGAAAAATCAGTGTCCCACACGTGCAGATTGGAGAGCTGTGCAGCAAATATTTCGGTATGTGAAGGGCACTGCAGATCTAAAACTTGTGTTTAAAAGGACAGGTAAACCTCTAGAGGTATATTGTGATGCAGATCATGGTGGTTGCACTGAAACTCGTAGGTCTTTAAGTGGTTTTGTTATGTTGCTCGAAGGAGCTGCAATAATGTGGCAAACTAAGAAAGTCTTGTTGCCAGATCAACAGTAGCAGCAGAGTATATGGCTATGCAGCTTATGAATTAAAGTGGGTAGGAAATTTAATGACTGAAATGTATCAGGAGAAATTTGTATGTAAGCCTACTACTATATGGGCAGATAATACGGGTGCTATTACACTCAACAAAATATTTTTTGACTGAACGTACTAAGCACATTGATATAGAGTATCATATTTGTAAGGAACAAGTGAAGTTTGTAGAATATAAATATGTGCCATCAGCTCAGAATATTGCTGATATTTTCACTAAAAGTTTGCCTGTTCCAAAAACAAAATAATTTGTGAATATGTTGTGACTTCATTGAGAAAATGTATTCTCAATCTGAATGTTTGCATTGAGTATGTTTTTTCTCTTTTTGTGCTTTAGCATTTCAAACATGTTAAACAAGGGGAAGTGTTGGTAATAGTGTTTAAGACATTTGAAATGTATATTTGTAGTTGGTAGCAGTGTTTCGAAGTTCGATGCCTTTTTGTTAGTAGTAGTAGTATTTGGGCTTATGGGTGCGCCGACGGTAGAGGTCATTTTGCACCACGTCCAATTTATAAATGCTGTCACTGCATTGGGCAGCTCTAGGCTCTTTGTTGCAACTGAAATAGTTTTAACTTAAGAGATAAACTAAAATAGAAATAAGTATTTTAAAAAATATTTAAAATATATATATTTATATATATATGCATAAATAAAACAGCGATACACCAAACAAACACAGAAACACGCAAAAAGGACACTCACAAAAGAAAACTTGGACGTTTCGATGGTCAAGCCATCATCATCGGCGGTAGAAGAAATACATATATGGGTCATTCCACCTCAACTCAACAAACGTTGGTCCCTTAGGGTCTCAGATTTTGATAAAAATTGGTGTATGAGTATAATATTAATCAAACTGAATACCCTCAAACCGTTTTGTGAAAAAATTTTTGAGTGAATTATGCATGTTTTAATTTTTTCCCATTTTTAGCAAAAATCCGTGCCTTAAATCATATTATCACTTATATCTCCGCTTGTAATTGCCATACAGCAATGGTTAATAGCTTTTATTAAAGCTAAATCTTTATTGAATGCAAATTAATCAATAAAAAATTATTTTCTTCTATACCCTATTGTTGTTAATCACTAATGTTTACAAAATTGTTAATAAACTTTTCTCAAATACTCCATCTCAGAATCGGCCGAAACTTTTTTTCCGTAATCTAAACATATTCAGCTAACTATTCCAAAAATAAAATTTAGTGGCAATTCATAAATGCGTTTTTTATAAGTATTTAAACATTTACAATTTTCTCTCGCGCGGCCCGGGTTTAAAAATTATTAAACTTTTCTCAAATACTCCATCTCAGAATCGGCCGAAACTTTTTTCCGTAATCTAAACATATCTAGCTAACATATCTATCTATCTAATCTTAGTGGCGATCCGTCGAAGCATGGACTTGACATCTTCCGATAAAACCAAGTCCAAGACGGGTTCCGGGCTTTCCAACGCCTCTTTTGCCGCTCTATCTGCTTTTTCGTTACCTGAAATACCTACGTGGCCAGGAATCCAAACAAAAAGGATTTGGATTCCTTTTTGAGTAAGGGATGAGAGGACAAAATGTATTTCCTGAATAATAGGATGGTCTGAGTACATGGCTGATATGGCTTTCAAACAGCTTAAGGAATCAGAACAGATTAAGAAAGATCCTTGACTTCCCTTAATATTACATAAAGCCATTTTTATGGCGAACAGTTCTTCGTTAAATACACTATAGAGTGGACTTAGCCTCTTCTTAAGGACGCCGTGATGTACGGATGCCACTGCAGCCCCACACGCGAGATCTGACTTGGACCCATCAGTGTAAACAGGTATGAAGTTGGGATGAGCTTCTAGAAGTTCCTTGAACATCTGCATGTATTCAATAGGGTCGTAAATTGTTTGTAGTATTTTTGTAAACAGAGGTTTACGTTAGGCAGGGGCATTAGCCAGGGTGGTTGGTTACAGTATTTAACCTGATGCACTGTGGGCAGTGACATGCCCACTTCTTCAATAAAATCTCTAAAACGTATTCCAAGTGGACGTGTGGCCCGTTTCCTTCGATTACAAATATTTATGAACCGAGGTTTGAAAACTATATCAAAGCAGGGGTGCTTTTTCAACGATAAAATCTTTGCTACATAGTTACTCATTAAAATTTTTCTTCGCGAGGCCAAAGGTAGCTCCCCTGAGTCTGAGTAGATACTCGGAACGGGTGATGTCCGAAAGGCACCAATGGCTAGTCGGAGTCCGGTGTTGTGCACGGTATTCAAGGGTTTCAAATATGATTCTCTTCCAGCAGAGTATACCACGGACCCGTAGTCCAGTTTTGACCTCCCCAGCGAACGGTATAATAAAAGCATCATGGAGCGGTCTGCGCCCCATGTCGAATGGCTTATAAATTTTAAAATGTTAAAAATCTTTTGGCATGCGTTCTTAATGTGTTGAATGTGATCTCGCCATTTAAGTTTCTTATCTAAATAAAGGCCGAGGAAACGATGGGATTCCACAAACGATAAGACCTTGTCTCCAAGCCTTAAGATTGGACTTTGAAAGATTCCCCTCAGCCTGTGGAAGTGCAGGCATTTCGTTTTATCTTCAGAAAAACGGAGACCATTTGCAAGGAACCAGTCTTGTAGGCGGTTTAGGGTCGTTTGGACCTGTTTCTCAGGCATTGACAATTTCGATGACCTGCAAAAAAATCGCCTGGTCGTCGACGAAGAGTGAAGCCGTTACGGGAGATTGAACGCATTTTGTAATGCTGTTGATTGCGATAGCAAAAAGTGTAACGCTAAGGACCGCACCTTGAGGAACTCCGTTCTCCAGTACGTATGGTTGGGAGACGGTATTTCCTATTCGGACTCTGAAGGAACGCCTATTTAAAAAGTTACACACGAATATGGGTAGATTGCCCCTAAAACCCCAGTCGTGTAATGACTGTAAGATTACATGTCTCCACGTTGTGTCGTATGCTTTTTCAATATCGAAAAAAACCGCGATTACGTGCTGTCTAAGGAGAAATGCCTCCTGAACGAAGGCCTCGATTCTCACCAGGTGGTCGACAGTAGACCTGCCACGTCGAAAGCCGCACTGGATATTCGATAGGAGTTTGCGGCTTTCAAGGCACCACACTAGCCGTTTGTTTACCAATCTTTCCATCAGTTTGCATAAACAACTCGTTAAGGATATTGGGCGATAGTTAGAGGGGAGAGATTTGTCCTTTTCCTGCTTGGGGATCGGAACGATAATGGATTCTCGCCAGCTCTCCTTAAATACCTGCTCCGACCACACTTGGTTGAGTGTGGCAAGTAGTTCTGGCAACGAAGAGTGAGGGAGATTTCGCAAGAAAGAGTTATGTATTAAGTCACTCCCCAAAACGTCGACCCCCACGGAGCCCGGCCATTACTGGCCGATCGCGGTCGGAAACTGCCTGGGGAAGATCTTTGATCTCATTATTCTGGAGCAGCTGACAACGCACATCGAGCGCAACGGGATACTGAGTGCGGCGCAGTCGGCATTCCGGGCCAACCACTCAACACAGCTGGCCCTCGTCGGCGTCCTGGACCCCATCCGGGAGGCGATCGATCGGAGGAGACTCACTCTGGCCGTGTCCATCGACCTATCGAGGGCCTACGACTCCGTTTGCCACGACCTGCTGCTTGGGGTGCTGAGGGGGATGCGGTTCGGGCGGGATGCGGTGGCGTGGGTCGGGAGTTACCTCTCGGGCCGGCAGGCGGCCATTTCATCGCGGGACGGCACGCTTTCCCCTTGGCGGGATTTTCCAACGGGTGTGCCCCAGGGATCTAGCCTTTCCCCCATTTTATTCAATCTTTTTATCGACGGAATTTCCAGGTTGACCACGTTCAGCAGGGTGATGCTGTATGTGGACGACATCCTGCTGCTGCTGGATACCAACGGAGACCAACTTGATGAATGCGTGAGACGTGTGAATGACGACATTGCATGTGTGTGAATGCAAACAAGCGTTCCTCCGTCATAGTGGGCAACAGGCGGCTGCGTGATAAATACATCACGACGGATACACCGCCTGTCCAAATTCATTCTTCCAACATCCCGTATTCAAGCCACATCAGGTACCTGGGCATCGACATTTCCTGCGACCTGTCTTGGGAGAGGCAGGTATCACAAGTCATTACATTTGTAATGTGATCAAAAGGAAAGCTATAACCTAGGATACCTAATACATTGCCGGGGATGGGGAATGGATTTTATGTTGCAGAAATTCTTCATTTTTAATGCTGTCTTAAGCCTTTTCCTGTATATAGGTAATATGTTTGAATAGTTTTATTTTGATTGATTTTTAGTCAGTACTAAGGCATATTTTGTTGTAAACTAGTCAAACAGGGTAACTGGCAGTGGAGAAGTTATGATGGAGTGGGTCATCGTAGAATTTGTAGGTGATGAAGGAAAATTACCGTGCTGCAAGGCAGTACCAACCTCATGGGTAACTATAGAGTTGGAAGTAGAGATCTGCTACTATCTACCAGAGGGGTTTTCAGACAGGCAGATCAATTTTGCCATGAGCAATTGCACAGCTGTACAGATGTCATGGCCCAAATATCCTGTGAGGAAGTTCAGCAATAGCATTTGTGGTAAGTTTCACTTAAGATATATTATGTTATTCTCCTTAAGCAATGCATTACAATTCAGACTGGTTTCAGATTCTTATGAGAAAGCAAGGGAATTAGAGGTGATGGCCACGTTAACATCAGATGTAGATGCAAATGAAACCCTAGGTAAAGGACAGAGGAGAAAGAAGCTGAGCGAGCATGTCTCATCATCAGAAGATGAACAGGAATATGGGAGGAGGGAATTGCCTTCCCCTCCAAAATTAAGTTAGTTAGAGTTAGGTTTTTGTAGGGTGCCTCGACGACGAAGGTCATTTGCACCACAATAAAATATCATAACTTCATCAAAATTGTATTAAAATAATAAATAAATAAATATAAAAAACATAACAAGTTAAAATGGGCAAAATTAAAATATAACACCAAACATTGGTCCATCACATGTATTTTAAAAGCCCAGTCTCTTTAAAAAACAAAATTACCCGGCTGACACAATCAGGGTCGTCGCCTAGGACTTGTCCCAGGTCCCCCCTGATGTTTAGCCGCTCGCGCACAGCACGGTATCTATCACACACTGTCAGGAAATGCCTCACAGTAATCGGAGAGTCACAATCCTCACAATGTGGTGGAATCTTCTCTTCTGTGAAGAGGTAAGAGTGGGTGAGGGTACAGTGCCCTATCCTCAACCGTGAGATTGCGACTTCTTCCCTGCGAGTCCTCCCGACAGATGTGGGCCACACTGATGTCACCGGCTTAATGGCGCGTAACTTATTTCCCACCAGGGATCGCCAGGTTTCTTTCCACTGTTTTAAAGCTACGTTTCTCAACGTAGCCTTCAAGTCATCATGGGGTACCAACGCAGATGCAATATTCGCGTCCTGGAGAGACTTCTTTGCTGCCAGGTCTGCTCTCTCATTGCCGGCTATTCCCATGTGTCCGGGGACCCACACAAACACGATTCTCACGTTCCTCTTGCTAAGTAATAGCAACGCGTGATGGATGTCTTGCACAAGAGGGTGGGACGGAGAAAAGCCGGAAATGGTCTGCAGAGCGCTCATTGAGTCGCTACAGACCATGAAGGACGCATTCCTGCATTTTATTCCACCTAGAGCCATCTTTATGGCGAAAAGTTCCGCTGTGTATACACTACACAGCGTACTTAGCTTCGCACCGATGGCTCCATGGTGGGACGAGAAGACCGCACTTGCACAAGCACCCTCCGACTTCGACCCGTCCGTGTAAACGGGGATAAAGTCGGAGTGGCGGTGCAGGATCTCACTGAATCTGCGCTGATACTACATAGCAGTGGTTGACGACTTCTGGCGATCGTGCAGGTCAAACCTGACCTGAGGTAGTGGTACCCGCCAAGGTGGGTCGGCCGAGGTCCCAACAGGGTACACTTCCGGAAGTGTCAAATCACTACCTTCCATAAAATCATTAAAAGTAAAGCTTAACGGTCTAGTTGCCTGAGTCCGCCTGTTAAAATTATTTAAAAAACGGGGATTAAAAATTACATTAAAACTAGGATGCGCTCTCATCGATAAAATCTTTGCAACATAGTTGCACATAAGGATGTTTCGGCGAGTACTCAACGGGGGCTCGCCGGCCTCTGAGTATAGACTCAGGACTGGAGATGTCCTGAAGGCACCAGTTGCCAAACGGAGCCCCGCGTTGTGAACCGTATTCAACGGTTTCAAATAACTCTCGCGCGCAGAAGAGTAAACGAAACATCCATAATCTAATTTTGAGCGCACCAGTGCTCTGTACAATAAAAGCATAGTGGAGCGATCGGCTCCCCACGAATGATTAGATAAAAAGCGTAAAATGTTTAAAACTTTCAAACACCTATTCTTTAAAATCATAATTTGTTCACGCCAATTCAGGCGACGGTCAAAAATTAAACCTAAAAACCGGATCGACTCTGTGTAAGGAAGAATCCTACCACACAGACGAAGATCCGGTGGGGGTTCGTATACACGCTTGCGGTGGAAATGGAGGCATTTCGTTTTTTCCGCAGAGAAACGAAAGCCACTTCGCTTTGACCATTCGCTGAGTCTATAAAGAGTCAGCTGAATGACTCGTGCAGCACTGGCTAGTTTTGACGACCGGCAGAAAATGGCCAGGTCGTCTACAAACAGCGATCCCATCACTGGTGCTCTGAAACATTCCGTGACGTCATCAATCGCAATAGCGAAGAGCGTCAGGCTCAGTACAGAGCCTTGTGGTACCCCGTTTTCCTGAACATAAAATTGGGATAAGTGATTGCCTATCCTCACTCTAAATACCCGTTTAGTTAAAAAGTTTTGTATAAAAATGGGTAAATTTCCCCTAAAACCCCACTGGTGCAAGTTTTTTAGTATCTTCTGGCGCCAGACTATCATATGCCTTCTCCAGGTCGAAGAATACGGCAATGACATGCTGGCGCAGAAGGAAGGCCTCCTGGATGAAGTTTTCGGCTCTGACAAGGTGATCGATTGTCGATCTATCTCGCCGAAACCCACATTGGACACTTGAAAGAAGTTTCCGTCGCTCCAACCACCAAACGAGCCGGCGGTTCACCATTCTTTCCATTACCTTGCACAGGCAACTAGTCAAGGAGATGGGTCTATAGTTATTGGAATCAGCCCTGTCCTTTCCTGGTTTAGGAATTGGGACCACTACAGATTCCCGCCAGGAGGTAGGAAAGCTTCCCTCAGCCCACACCTGGTTGAGGGTTTGGAGGCAATCCAACAACGCTGTCTCCGGAAGATTCCGTAGAAATGCGTTGTGGACGCCATCCATTCCTGGCGAGGTGTCCTTAGAATCTGCAATGGCGGACTTCAATTCCCATAGCGAGAATGGATCATTATATTCGGCAGATTCTCGGCGCTCGGCGAAGTTCAATAAGACAGGTTCTGAGCGTTCCTTGATGGTCAAGAACGCTGCAGAGTAATTGGCGTCACTGCTGATCTTTGAAAGTGACTGCCCGAAGACTTCGCTTATCTCCTGGGGTGTACGAAGCACCCTGCCGTTGTCTTCGATGTAAGAGACGCCGTGTACTAGCCGTGAACCAGAGATGCTCCTTACCTTGTTCCAAACCTGTGCAAGGGGTGTCCTGTTATTAATGGATGAGATGTAATTTATCCATGAGGCCTTCTTAGCCTCCTTCACCACACGTCGAACTCTCGCTCGGATGCGACGGAAGGAGGAAAGATTGGTGGCCGTGGGGAATTTACTAAAAATGCGTAAGGCACGTTTACGCTCCTTAATGGCCTTGGCGCACTCTTCATTCCACCAAGGTACCGCTGGTCGACGGATGCCACTGCCCTTTGATAATGGGACGCTGCATTTGGCTGCATCCACTATACTTGCGGTAAGCAGCTCAACGTTACACGTCCCGGCGCGTTGGTCATTGTACTCAAAATTAAAGGAATCTTTATAAACAGACCAGTCGGCTTTGCGCACAATCCAGTTGTCTGATCGAATAAAATCTGGGTTAAAATTCAGTTCAGATTTGATTAAAATAGGGAAGTGGTCGCTTCCACAGAGATCTGTATGGACTCCAAAATTAAAAAAAGTAAGGTCCAATTGAGGAGTTGATTTTCAATTCAGATATTACATGACATGAATTTATTAGAAATTATTTCAGTTCTTGTAAACCACCCTATAAATTACTTTTCAGAATGCTGTGGGAAAAAGGAAGGTGGTGTGAATACTCCCTTAAGAAAAAATACTGGTGAAATTTGACCAGTAACTGGTGAGATCGATCAGTTTTTGGTCAATTTTCACCAGTAACTGGTAAAGTCCATCAGTTATTGGTCAGTTTTTGCAAATTACTCAATCACATTCCCTAATAACTGGCGAAACCCATCAGTTACTGGTGAAATGTGACCAGTAACTGGTGAACACTCTTTAGTGACTGGTAAAATCCATCAGTTATTGGCCAGTTTGCCAAATTACACAAAAACATTCCCTAGAAACTGGCAAAACCCATCAGTTAATAGTAAACATTTTAGTGTCTGGTCAAGTCCATAAATTAATGGTCAGTTTCTGCAAATGACGGAAAAACATATACTCCATCAACTGGTGAAATCCATCTGTTGCTGGCTATTTTTCACCAGTAACTGGCGAACACTCCTAATGACTGGTGAGTTCCATCAGTTATTGGTCAGTTTTGCTCATTACTTATTAGCTCACTCCAGAAACTGGTGAAATCCATCAGTAACTGGTTAATTCTCCCTCCAGTGACTAGAAATCCCTCAGTAACTCTTCAGCTTGCACTAATCTCTTGTGCAGCCCTAGTAAAAATTCCAACTAGAATATTTAGCAGGATCCAGCTAGATCTAGCAAGATTTAGAAGGAACCTACTAGAATTCAGTAAGATTCCGCAGGAAACAGCATGTAGTTGAAGTAAACGAGCAAAGATAAGACAAACATCAATGCATTTTCAAAAATGTTGTTTAAAACGCGATTCATGAACTTTGGAAGCGATTAAACTCTTGATTTTGGAACTTTTTTGGGTCCCATTATCCAGACGATTTTGGGACTTAGAATATTTTCAACAAAAATGCCAAAATTTAAGTCCGAAAATCATCTGGGAAAGGAACCCAAAAAAATGTTCCACAATCAAGAGTTTAATCGCTTTAAAAGTACATGAATCGCGTTTTAAACAACATTTTTGGGGATGCATCGACGTTCGTCATTCAATTCAACTTATAATATTTTCAACCTAATAATAGAATCCATGCTACTTCTCCGCTGTGAGCAATGCGCATTTACCTTAAATAGAGTATAGTACACGTATAATACCGTAACATATTGCATTGTAATCAGGTATGCATCGAACGATACTTTAAAGCACGTAATCCGGCAAAATCTCAATGACGAATCAAGAATTTTAAGGGATTCAAAACCTATGCTGCAACCCTGGACAAGAACTTGGGGTTTTGTAACATGCGGGTTTCAAGTAGCAATTGGCGCGTTGGCGCTGCGTTCGCTACGTCAAAAATATGAAGATCGATGTTTAGGTAGCGTGTGTAACCACAACGCGTAAGGGGGAATTCAATATTCCCTAAGTATTTTGGTTATATATTCCCTGGTGCAACTGTTGGTAAAGGTGAGCTTTCGTTCCGCCAGCGTTTTCGCGAATTTCACCCGCTTTTAACAGGGATATCGGAACCAAATTCACCTCACTTATTATGCGGTTGGACGTGCAACTCAAGTTTTATGGAAGACACCACATGTTTGGACACCCCCAATCTTTACTGAAGCAAGGTAAGTTTGTTGTTGTTGTTCATTATTATCTACTATCTTCATTTCATTAATATTGGTTTAAGAAACGGTACCCCTCTCTTAAAAAAGTTCACTTCTTATTTGCTATTAGCGTAGCATATTCTGTCCTATTATTTTAATTAAGTTTACCGATGTATTTTCACGTTGATTAGTGTGTAGTGTATTCATATTGATATCCGAGGACAAAGATTGTAACATATTTGTGCATCTGTTAGTCATATCTTACGACTCTTGATTTGTTAATTTCACTCTTGTGTATTTAAGATCCTAGTCTAGTAATGAGGCTTTTGAAAATATCACCCTCCAAGATTATTTTTCTTGGAAAAGAAGTTATTCATGAGTAAGAAAATTAAACGGCTAGGAGAAGTGATTTTGGAGGAAGAAGAATATAATACGGAATTTTGTTATAAGGTCGTAGTTAAACAAGTTCTTAACGATAATCGTTTGTTTACATTTAGAAGATTATTATTGCCTGTGGGGAAGAGTAATATTTCAAGATATCACTTTCGTGATATGATTTGTTCTATTTTCACCTGTCTACACTTCCAACACTGTTCTATGAAAGTTGCCGTCGTAAAACTCGTGATCTCATTGGGCTCATGCATTGGTGTCGTGGGTCAAAGGTTTTCATCTAGGTGTTAATTCTGTATGTCTTCGGTGTGGGAATTTGTCATTAGCTTTTTTTTCTTGTGAGTTTATTTAAGGGTAGAGTACAGTGGTAACTGTGTTAGTGGAATAGGTTAAAAATTAGTGACTGCAATGAATGACAATTTTTAATTTTCTTTGAATATGTGGTTGAATCGTGTATTATGTGCTTAATATGTTTCATTGTGTCCCTCGTTTAAAACTTTGCTTCACTTATCCAATTTTATTATTCTCAGCTACAATTTTTGGTCAATTTAAGGTGACTTTGTTAAAACTTTTATTTCTAGCTGTGATCCGATGAGCACACCCTGCTTTAACTGAGGCAGATGAAGACATGGAGGTGGGATTGAGGCTGGAAATATCATTATTGAGAGGGAGGATGAGTACAGCTGAAGCCAGAGTGCGAAAATGAAGGAAGAGGAAGGGGAATAGAAGAGGAAACATCCGTTGGGGTAGGTGATACATGATTTAAACCATCTATAGCCAAGACTCTCTTGGTCATATCCTAGATCAAGGGAGGATTAGTAAATCTTCAGTTAGTTCTTTCTTCAAACTGTGGATATTATTATAACTATTTGTTTAAAGTAGAGACATTCATGCCAGTCTTTGCTTATTTACCATTTGATGGATGTAAAAATTTTCAGTAACTTTGAACACCCATATTTCTGACAAGGGGACTTGAAAAGATTTCTCTGGTGGTGTCTTAGGTAAATTGAGAGCTTGACATTCATTATTGATGATATAGCTGCTGATATAGAATTTGAAAATTTGCGTCAAAATGTTAATACTACCTTAATTACTATATACCATGAATATGCTAGTATCAGCCGTAAAAACTGTCTACTTGGTGCAAAATATAATAAGATCAGGGAATATGTATAATAGAATAACCTGGCACTGATTGTGTTTTAATCATATTCTTAAATATGTTTCCCAGTGATATCATGACTCATGTAAACTGTTTCTTTCAGCATAAGCAACTGATGAGGATGAAGCATCAATGAGAATGGGAATACAGAAGAAATGCAACAGCGCTTCAAGTGGCATGAAAGAGCTTATATGACACCTAGGATTTTGTAACCATTAGTAATTTCAATAAATTGTATTTTTCCTAATTTTGTATTTTCTTTCCGAAACACTCTTTCATACCTATTGTAAGTACATCAAGTACTGGCTCCATTCATATGGTTAGTTTCAGCCACACGACTGTTCCATCATTACTATAACCTTATTTCCCATTTTTGGGTGCACTTAGTTCCATAGTCCTTAATATCTTTTTAACATCAATTTATATCGGTCCAACATCATCACCAAATGCCATTTTTATGTCATTGTATAGTCAGGAAAGATATCTTTTTAATGTCAATTTTATATCGGTCCAACATCATCAGGAAACGTCATTTTTATATCAATGTATAGTCAGGAGAGCTATCCTTAGTATGTCAGATATATATCAATTCGACGTCGGTAACATGTCACTTTTGTCTTTTGTTATAGTCGGGAAAGATATCCTTTTTATGTCAGATTTTATTGTCATTTCTAAGAATACGCCCATCAGTTACAGGTCAGCTTGCTTGCCGGCTATTGACAAGAATATATTTGAATCTCCTCACTTAAAAGCCACCTGTTGTATAACTTACCACCATTGCAATGGTTTTCATAGCTCACATAATTTTAATAACAGATGTTAACAACTGGATCCCACAATATTTGAAACTGTAAATAATAAAATAATTTTGTTTCTGGAAGAAGTAAGTAAACAAAATATGAAGGGTTAGACAAATAATGCATTATTATATAGGCATAACTAACTATTATGTATAATAACTGGTTTAAAAAAAACGTGGTTAGATTATTTCAGCAGTTACTGGTTAACTTTGACCAGTGTCTGGTGATATTTAAACCAGTAACTGGTGAATTTTCTCACCAGTAACTGGTGTTTCAAATAACTGATCAACTATTCATCAGTTATTTACCAGTTAATTCATCAGTTATTGATAAGTTTTTGGGTGAAATTTTTCTTAAGGGCTGCATCTAGTTTGGAAAGACATTCCAAATTTCCTGAGATTGGTGTGTAAAATTTTAAAGATTATTGAGATATTTTAAAGTCATTTTAAACAAATAATAATGTACGTTTCTTTATTTATACCATTAGCAATATTTCCAGGGGAAGGTAGGATTTGATTAATGGGTGCGTCGACAGCTGTGGTCATGTCGCACCACGCACAATCCTGTATTAATCGTATTAGTTTTTACATAGTGAACATTTTGAACCTATGTATTAAATTATTATACCTAAAATGTTCTAAATTTTATTTAAAAGGGTGGTTTGGCGTAAAAATTGTATTAGCTTGTTTACATTCGCTGGGCTGTTACCAAGAACCTGCTGCATTGTACAAGGAATTCCTAGTTTCTCGCGTGAAACCCGGTATTTAACACATTCCGTTAGAATGTGATGTACACTGAGAGGAGAGTCGCAGTCATCACACCTCGGTGGGATTTTCTCTTCGGTAAAGAGATATGAGTGCGTCAAGGCGCAGTGGCCTATCCTCAGGCGGGTGATGGCGACCTCTTCTTTCCGATTACTTCTGACAGAAGTGGCCCACGCCGATGTCGTAGGTTTAACAGCCCGGAGTTTATTATTTGATAGCTCTGCCCAGGTATTTTCCCATGTTTTTAGGGCTACATTTCGGAGTTTTACCTTGAGGTCTTCCACGGTTACCAAAGGAGTTGTGATATTTGCTTTCTTCAAAGCGTCCTTTGCTGCTGAATCGGCCTTTTCATTTCCCATAATGCCAACGTGTCCAGGAACCCATATGAATGATATTCTTATTCCCTTGGTGTTAAGGGAGAAAAGGGCCGTTTGTATTTCCTGGGCAAGTGGATTGATAGGGGAGAAACGAGATATTGCATGGAGTGCGCTACAGGAGTCCGAGCATATCAGGAATGCACCCCGACTGCATTTTATTTCGGTAATAGCCATCTTAATGGCATACAGTTCTGCTGTGAATACCGAACAGGACGGGTCCAGTTTGGCTCTAACGACTCAATGGTATGCAGAAACCACAGAGCACCCACAAGAATTCTCCGACTTTGATCCATCTGTGTTGACGGGGGTGAAGTCGCGGAACCTTTCTAGGACTTCCCGGAAAAGGCACTGGTACTCCAAAGATGTGGTGGAGGATTTGCGGCAGAGTAAAAGAGTGTTAATAAAATTTGGTCTTGGGATTGACCATGGCGGGAGTTTCAGGTACCCAGATGGGTACACGTCAGGAAGATTGAAACCTCTGTGGGTCATAAAATTATTAAAACGTATGTTAATTGGCATTGTAGCCCTTCTCCTTCGGTTAAAAACGTCTAAAAATCGGTGGTTAGTGATCACCTTAAAACATGGGTGAGTCTTCATTGATAAAATCTTAGCAACATAGTTGCACATCAAAATTTCTCGGCGGGTCACCAAAGGCAGTTCGCCGGCGTCAGAGTAAAGGCTCGAAATCGGAGATGTTCTGAAAGCGCCAGTTGCCAGCCGTAGCCCAAAATTGTGTACCGAAGTAAGCGGTCTTAAATATGACTCCCGTCCTGACGCATAGATAATTGATCCGTAGTCGAGTCGACTACGGATCAATAATATAAAGTTTCTACGACCGTGATATAAACTAATCTACGACCTATAACCATCCTATAACAATCATGATTTTCTGCTAGTTTCAACTGTTTTTTTACCGGGAAATGGTGTCTGGGTATCCTGGGTAACTACACGTAGTTTCATACTTGTGCCGCTTGTTCTTTTACCCGCATTACTATATTTACGGGCTCATTAACGTGTTGTAAAGCTCCGCTTAATTTTTGAGGACTCCTTGATCTTCGTGGCAGTTGTGCAAAACTATCCTTATTATCAGTGGAATACGCTGTGTACCCGTGTTCTCTTCGGCAGATCTAAGTCGAGGTAAGTTGTCTTTTATTAGTAATTGGATTTTATTTTTTGTCCAGTTTTGACTTGCCGTGCTGGCGTGCCGTTAAATATATTCATATTGTGCGAAAGAGGTGATTTCAGGAGAGTCGATTTGCAATCATGATCAGTTTTGCATAAGTTTCTGAAATTTATTTGCAGCGTTGCAGCCCAATTTTTAAGATCATGGAAGGGTTCAGGATGCGTAGGTAATCAATATTCGATATCAGCGTGAGACACAAACGCAGGTTAAGGCAAGTTGGTTCCAACATCCACGCAGTTAGTGTTAGTGAAACGGAGGTAGAGGAGGATAGAGGACCGGAGAATGATGAATTGTTGAGTGAAATTTTGCCTGAGCAACAGAATAGTGTCTTTGAGAGTTGAGTTTGTGATTCACCGAGTAGGACTGCTAATGTTTGGTTCGTGGAAGATTTGGAAAATATGCCTCCAGTCTCCGATTCAAGCTCCGATGACTGTGAGGAAAGAGATAGTTTAAGACGTCTTAAGAAGTGAGTGGGCAGTTGAAGGGGTCTCACATAAGAAAGTGAATGATTTATTGAGAATACTGAGTAAGCACCCTTGCCACTCATATTTACCCAGTGATGTACGAACCTTGTTGAAAACACCACGTGAGGGTCGGTATAAAAAGCTTGGCGACGGCACGTATTGTCATTTGGGTATTGCCGATTCCCTGATTTATATTCTGCAAAATTATCCCGAAGTCCAAGCTACTACCGAGTTAACCCTACAGTGTAACATTGACGGTGTACCTTTGGCAAAGAGCTCCCAAAGCCAGGCTTGGCCGATAGTAATGGCCCTGTCAAAACACCCTACGATCAGCCCATTCGTGGTCGGTATCTATCATGGGCATGAGAAACCCCATTCCTGTGAGGAATTTCTTACGGATTACGTGAATGAAATGGTGACTTTGATGGAGTAAGGGGTTGCCTGTTACGGGGTCAATTATTCTGTAAAGGTCATTGCAATGTATGCGATGCCCCCGCTCGAGCTTTCATAGCACAGATTAAGGGCCACAATGCCTATTTTGGCTGCGGAAAATGCGAAATTGAGGGAGACTATTTCAAGAATAGGGTTGTGTTCAATGACATAGACAGTCCGTTAAGAACCGATGATAGCTTTTCTGGGAGAAAACAGGAAGAGCATCACATCGGCGACTCCCCTCTGGAGAAAATTCCAGGGACTATGATGGTATCCCAATTTCCAATGGAATATATGCATCTTGTGTGCTTGGGGGTTGTAAGGAAAATGTTATTTTTATTCCTCCAGGGTAACTTAGACGTGCGCTTAAGCGCAAGGACCGTTAAGGTCATTAGTTCACGCCCTAAGGAAGCCTCTTTGTTTGTCCCATGTGAATTTGCTAGAAAGCCTCGCTCCCTTAAATACTTGCTGAAATGGAAGGCAACAGAGTTTCGGCAGTTTTTGCTCTACACTGGGCCTGTAATTATTTCTGAGGTTGTGCATAATGATGTACTGAAACATTTCTTGGCCCTTCATTTTGCCATAATAGTGTTGTGTAGCCATAAATACATTGGTGACATTACTTTGCGGGGTTATGCTAAGGATCTTATCACATTTTTTGTCTCCAACTTTGGCCCCCTCTATGGCTCAGAAAATTTAAGTTACAATGTCCATGGCCTCCTTCACTTGTCAGATGATGCAAACAGATTTGGGACTCTAGACAGTTTCATTTCATTTAAATTTGAAAATTACCTACAACAGATTAAGAAGAGTGTGCGGAAGCATAATGATCCGCTGCAACAGATAGTCAATAGAATTTCAGAGAAGAGGATTCTAAGTGTCGAAGGAGAAGAAAATGGCTGCAGCACAGAGAAAATTATTAAAGATTCTGGAAGCCTTCCCTCGTTGGTTTCTCCTCCTGAATACTCTTTCATAAATCGGGCCTGTGGGGAAATTACTACCAAGACCCCAAACAACTGGGTTATTCTGAATGACGGTAGCATTGTATTAGTCAGTCATTTAGGATCATCCGACTCAGGGAAGATTGTAGTGGGAAAGAAGTATACAAATATTACAGACTTCTATAGTAGTCCCTGTGGATCATCAAAGAGTGGAATTTATAGAGCTAGTGCTTTGTCAGCTGACATGTCATGGCCTGTAGCAAGCATTAGCAGCAAGGCACTGAGAATTCCCAAACCAACTCAAGAATCGCCTGATTCTTGTTACATAGCTGAGATTCTTCACAGTTGATCCAATGGTTCAGTACCTTTGGAAGTTGCCCATTTTCTTTGTATGTTGTACTAGGTTAGAGGCGTGATTTTAGCTGTAACAAGACCCCCTTCTTTAATTTGAAGAAGTGTTCAGGATGTTTGGTGTTTAAAATAATTTAGTCTATGAAGGTGCTTAATATGCTTTACAGATCTCCTCTTGTGCCTTGTTCCCCAAGTAATTCATTATAAATTGATGATCAACGTCAAGTCTTTATCATGTAGTTTTAAAGGATCTGGCAAATTTTGCCAATGGGGTAACAAATGGCCAATTCTATTTAATCCAAAAATGAAGTAGGTTTAGAGCGGTAGGATGCCAAAGGAAGGTAAAAAGGAGTGGGTTGTGGTGGAGTTTTTGGCTGAGAATGAGGATGATCTACCAGACTGTAGAGCAGTGCCCATCACCTGGCTGTTGGGAAATGATGAAGACCTGATGTGTTACTATCCTTACACTCTGTCCAGCCTGGGCCTCCACTCCATGGGCCTGAATTGCAAAGTTAGTGTGCCACACTAACTTTGCAATTCAGGCCCATGGAGTCCCTCAACACACATGGAATAAGTATAGAGTGAGGAAATTCCCTCTCAGTGTGTGGTATGTATTATCATTTAAGTTCATTCATTGTTGTTTTTAGTTTTTTTTAAGGCTTTGCTTATAATCAATTATTTCATTTTAATTTGATTAAATTATACTTAATAACTTTTTGATTTTTGTTATTATATTGTTAAGAATTCGTTTAAGTAACTTAAATTTAAAGCCTTACATTGAATCTGTAAATGTAGTTATTTCACTCTTAAACATTTATGAAAATATTTCTTGTGTTTTTACATTGAAAATGTAATGTTTTGGTTGCCATAATTTATTTGCCATGTTGCCATAATTTATTTGCCATTGCACCATAATTTATTTATTGTATTATAATGTTGGTGCTAATTACGCCTTTCAATGGATGGCCATCTACAGATTCATATGATAAGGCGAAGGAACTTGAGCATTTGGCTGTTGAGACATCAGATCTTGATGCAGGGAAGCCACTTGGCCGTGGCCAACGGAGGAAAAGACAGAGGAGGTTACCTTTGGACAGCAGCGATGATAATGTTGACAACAATCATGACATGAAGAGGATTCCTTCCCCTCCAAAACTGAGTGAAGATAAGGATATACTGTTTTTATGATTGGATGCAACATTGTTGAATTTACCATTAAGTCAAATTTATTAAAATCTTTTTGTAGAGCTGCATATGGAGAAACACCGGGAGCCTGTTCCAAATGAAAGTGGACCTTCTAATGTGTGTCCATCAAGAAATGAAAAGGACAACTTCTCTTCTCAAGCCCAGAGTAGATGTAATAATTTGCTTAAATAATTGTTTTGGTATTCTGTTACTGTGTTTCTATTTCATTGACTTTCATTTCATGGATGTTATTGTCTTCTTCCAGCGAGTGATGAAATAGAATCATGCTGCAATGAAGACAGGCCACTCATAGTCGTGGACACATCACCAGGTGAAAGTGCTGACCAGTATTTCAACTTACAGTTTGGCATCAGTTGTGCTATTCATATGCTAAATTAGTGATGTCCATAGTCATGCTATTTCAATCTCCCTGTGAATAAACTATGATACACTGACCACAAGTCAATCTTATCAAATGTTTGTGATGGTATGCCAATTGCCTATTGTTTATATGCTGAATTTTAACATGTGCAAATATTTGTTTGCAGATATGCCAGTTCAGGTTTGTGTATGTGGTTCAGCTTGCTGTCAAGAAAGCAGACGTTTGTACTTTTTAAAGAAAAATTATTTAACATTTTATTCTGAAATATGTACAAATTAGTTAGTAACTAATGCTGTTTTTCCTCGATTTTATACTTTAGGACTAATACTGCAACTGGAAAACTGTACAAAGTACAGTCATCCAATGTGCTATTAAGGGAAGTAGTTGAAGGCATACAGGGTATTATGGCTGCTGTAAATTCTTTAGGAACAAATGATACAGCTCCACTGCCTGTCATTGAAGAGCTCTGCTTGCCAGTTGGCTCTCAGGAAGATTTCATGGCCATGGAGGAAAAGTTGAAAGTTAGGAGCTACAGAGAGTTAGTGATAAGTTAAGGGTGTGTGATTTTTTTTGTGTATACTTCTATTTGTAAATAATGATCTGCAACTTTATGATATTCTATTTTCATTTCAGAAAAAAGAGCTAAGAGTTCAAGGGGGAGTGTCACTAGTGGCCTCTGTGAATGCTATCATGTATCATACCTTAACAGATAGCTTGGCCAAATCTTTTACATACCATGGTGTACCTGCCAGATATAAAACTTCATTTGAGGACACTGAGATTAACAAAGTGATATTTGGTGAGTACATCATTTATAGTACTTAGGTGTTAAGCGTAAGCTTCAAATCTGCCTTTAAGAATTGATGTTAATTCCTCTTAATTTTTCTCTTGCAGAAGCGATTCAGGGAAGAACAAGCCTGGCATCTTCATCTAAAAAGGAAGTAGACAAAGCAGTTGATGAATGGCTGCGTCAAGCAGGTGCTCGGTGCAAGAGAAAGAATGTACTTTAACCCTTAAGGGGTCGCGCACGGTCTAAAAGACCGGGTGGCTCCAACAGTTGCAATTTAAAAAGTAACTATCATTTTGTAAACTCTGGCCTTTTCAGTACCTTATTAATAGTCAATTTTGCATCTGAAGACAAAATATGGGATCTCTCTGTGCGACAGTTAATTTTTTATCATTACTTTTTCCCCATTGTGTACCTTTCTTCGATATGTGAACGGGAGAGGTCGCGCACGGTCTAAAAGACCGGGTGCTTGAAACAATTTTCATAAATATATTTCAGAATTATTTCACCCCAAAACTTTAAATAAAATCATCTATAAACTCTATAATTGCAGATGATAAAGTGTTAGGGGCTATTTGTGCAATCTATTTTTTATTATGCTGTTTTTTTTCGATCCATGTTTGACAGGGATAGCCCACGTACGGCCTGAAATATGAAGCCGATGCCGTGCCCGCCTATCCATCTCGTTGCCTGACCCTAATTCATTATCTTACTTGGATTTCATATCATTACATATACATAGCTATAATGAAGTCACATCGCAAGCGTTATATGTATTTACATTGTGGTGTCTGCATTTTTGCGAGCGCGTGGCACCCGTCCGACCCGCCTCGATTTCTGTGCTTTGGCGAATAATGAAGTTCTGGTGAAATGCCTGTCCATTCTGTCTCCAATCGTAGTTGAGAGCAGTTCACCTCGCAGTCTTTTGAAGTGTATCTTGAGACTACCACTTTTTTATTTATTGTTCTTACGTTTTATAATTGTTGGGCAAGTGTTTGCTGTCTCATATTCTTATTATCCTTCGAAATAAATTGATGGTGGTGGCCTGTAGGTATTCATCACATCTCATTATTGTACATATTTTCGTCATTTACAATCATACTACTATCAACCATTTTTATATCCATTCTTATTGGCAACCCAATCACATGTGTTAGTTAGATTTTTATGAATCACAAAAATATTTTGTTATTTTTACTCTTGTGATTTATGGTAATCTAGAGTCAAAATACGTTCATTGTTCCTGCAGAAACGGAAGGTGCGAATATTGTAAATCACTAATTATCTTACTTATTGATGCCACATTTGCGTTGTTTGTGTGTAGGTGCAAAAGGCTTTGTGTATAAAATTTTCTCAGAGCTCCAAACACTCGCCATGATTCATTTAGAAGAAAAGGAAGAGTAAAGGATCAGGATTCTTCTGCAAAGTGAGACAGGTGAAGAGGAAATAATTCCAAATGATACAGATGAGGAGGACATCCTAGAGGAAAGCGACCATGATACGCTTTGTGAAGAATCTGCTGAAGAGTGTGACAATGACTATGTGGAACAATCTGATTCAGTGCATTACACCGGAAAATACGAAACAAGTGAGTGGAGTGCTCTTCTCCCAAGTCGATCAGTGAGCAACAGTATAGCAAATATAGTGACAGATTCCACAGAGGTATTAGGGATTGCGCGAAATGTCAAATCTCCAACTTAATCTAAGGCATTATTTTTCCCTGACCATTGACGAAATGGCCATTGACGTCAATGGCCATTTCACATGGCCATTGACGAAATTGTCAAGTACACCAATACATGCATTGCTAAGAATTAGCTTAACTATTCTTGCGAGATAGATGCTAATGACACTAATATTATTGAAATAAAAGCCTTGTTTGGCCTTCTATATTTGGCATGTGTTTTGAGGTTTTCGCACCAAAATCTTGAGGACCTCTGGGCAGTAGATGAAACAGAAATGGAGCAATTTCGCGTCACTATGATTTTGAGAAGATTTAAGTTTTCGCTGCGTGTATTGCCATTTGATAATATACATTATAGGAATGAAAGGAAAAATATTGACAAACTAGCTCCAATAAAAAGTGTTTTAACTGATTTTGTCAACAACACAATAGGGAAAGACGCGGTCATAGATGAGATTTTAGAATCTTTTCTCGGTAGATGTGGTTTTGGACAATATTTGAAAATAAGCCAGCAAGGTATGGAATCAAGATGTATTCTTTAGCAAATCTCCTCATGTTTTCCACTCTAAATATGGAAATCTATGCTGGTAAGCAACCTAACGGAGATTTTGCGGTAGGTTGAAAGTTGTGCAAAGATGGATACGTCCAATTTCAGGATCCCGTCGCAATGTAACTTTAGACTATTGGTTTTCCTCAGTCCCCCTAGCAAAACAAGTTGTAATTGACAAGATGACACTTGTTGGGACTTTCAGAAAAAACAAACGAGAAATACCGCTCCTGTTGGTAAACACCAAACACCGTGAACCGCATAGCAGCCTATTTGGATTTGAAAAAAACTTGTACAATTCTAACTTACGTTCCGGAAAAGTACAAGGAGATTATGTTGCTGTCCTCAATGCATGATGATGATGATAAAATTGATAGAAACACTGATATTTATGCTACGTCGGAAGTACTTACATTTTATATTGCAACAAAAAATTGCATTGATACCGTTGATCAGCTGTAAGGAACGTATTCAGTAGCAAGGAAAAGTTGTCGTTGGCCATTGACTGTATTTTTTGCGCTTATTAACATATCCGCAATAAATGGATATATTATATTTCAAAGTAACTCTGGAATTAGATGAACAGAAGAAAGTTTCAGAAAACATATAGTAAAGAGCTTTGCGTAGATAACTTAAAAATTAGAGCTGCCTCAGAAAATCTACCTACCAGCCTAAAAGCAAAAAAAAGGAATCTCGTTGGTATGCTCAATGAGAAAATACCGCCACAGTGTGATGTAGGCCCAGGGAGATGTGCGTTTTGCTCATGGAAATATAATATAAAAAGCAAAAAACACTGTGCGATATGCTCAAAATGTATTTGTAAATAGCTCTGTGTCACTACTTGCGTCGGTTGCGCTGAAGTTGAAAACAGAAAGGAGGACGATATGGTGGAGCAACACAGCTTTGACGGTGATAAATAAATACCAATGTGATTCACATAATAGAAATTCTAGTAGTAGTAGTATTTGGGTGATTTGGGTGCTTCGACAGCTAAGGTCATTCGCACCACGTCAATCTAACATCACCATGTCAAATTATGTAAAATAAATAATTAAATAGACAAATAAAAGCAACACAACACATTAAAATGGGCGTAAGATAAAACACCAATAATGGTTCGTCACAAACAGTTAAAAAGCCCAGACTCTTTTAAAAATAACATTATCCGACAGACACAATCAGGATCGTCTCCTAGGACGTGCCCTAGGTCTCCCCTGATGTTCAGCCGGATGCGCAGAGCACAGTACTTATCACACTACGTCAGAAGGTGTCTCACAGTAATGGGAGAGTCGCAATCCTCACAGTATGGCGGGATCTTCTCTTCGGTGAAGAGGTAAGAGTGAGTGAGGGCACAGTGCCCTATCCTCAGCCGTGTGATTGCGACCTCTTCCCTGCGAGTCCTCCCGACTGATGTGGGCCACACTGATACCACCGGCTTTATGGTGCGCAACTTATTCTCCGTCAGGGAATGCCAGGTTTCCTTCCACTGTCCGAGGGCTACGTTTCTCAACGTAGCCTTTAGGTCTTCATGCGGTACCAATACTGACGAAATGTGTTCGTCTTGAAGAGCCTTTTTCGCTGCCGAGTCAGCCATCTCGTTACCGGCTATTCCCACGTGTCCAGGTACCCACAGAAAACGGATAGTGATTCCTTTGTTAGAAAGGGATAAAAGATAATTCTGAATCTCCTGGACAAGTGGGTGCATCGGGGAATAACCGGAAATGGCCTGCAGCGCACTCATAGAGTCACTGCAGACCATGTATGCGCCGCAATTGCCCCTAATACCACCAAGAGCCATCTTTATGGCGAAAAGCTCCGCCGTGTAGATACTGCACAGCGGGCTTAGCTTCACCCCGATGACTCCATGGTGGGACGAGAAAACCGCGCATGCGCATGCCGACTCGGACTTCGAGCCATCCGTAAACACGGGAGTGAAATCGGAGTGGCGGCACAGCTCTTCCCTAAAAAGTTGTTGGTACTCCATGGGCGTCGTGGAACCTTTCTGGCCAGTTAGTAGGGTAAAAATACACTTGGGATAGGGCACTCGCCATGGTGGGTGGCTGGAATATCCATGGCCGTACACTTCTGGAAGTATCACATCTGTTCCTTCCATAAAATTGTTAAAACGGACGCTCAGGGGTCTGGTGGCCCTTGTCCGCATGTTAAAAATGTTTAAGAACCTGGGATTAAAAATTACGTTAAAACACGGGTGAGTCCTCATTGATAAAATTTCTGCGACGTAGTTAGCCATTAAGATGTTCCTCCGGGTATCCAGCGGGGGCTCTCCGGCATCCGAGTATACGCTCAAAACGGGAGACGTCCTGAACGCTCCGGTCGCCAAACGTAGCCCCGCGTTGTGAACCGTTGCCAGCGGTTTCAGGTAACTTTTGCGACCCGAGGAGTAGACGAAACATCCATAGTCCAACTTGGAACGCACCATTGCCCTGTAAAATGAAAGCATGGTGGTCCTGTCAGCGCCCCATGTAGTGTGCGATAAAACCCGTAAAATATTTAAAACGTTAAAACATTTTTCTTTTAGAGTCCGGATGTGTTCCTTCCAATTAAGCTTGGAATCGAACACCATCCCAAGAAAGCGAACCGATTTAGCGTATGGTAAACCCTACCGCCGAGGCGTAACTCTGGTGGTATATGGTTGCCCCTGTGACGATGAAAATGCACCCATTTTGTCTTTTCCACTGAGAAGCGGAAGCCGTTCTTTTGGGACCAGCCATCCAGTTTATTAAGACAGAGTTGTATTTGTCTGGACGCGGTTACTAGTTTGGATGACCGGCAGAGAATAGCCAGGTCATCCACGAACAATGATCCCATGACAGGTCCCGTGATGCAGTCGATAGCGTCATTGATCGCAATGTCACACTAAGGACTGATCCTTGAGGCACTCCATTTTCCTGCGTATAGGGATCGGAAAGATGCTTACCTACTCTGATTCTAAAAACTCGTTCAGATAAAAAATTTTTAATAACAAAGGGAAGATTTCCCCTAAAACCCCAGCCATGCAACGTGTTTAAAATCTTCTGACGCCAGACCCTGTCATACGCCTTCTCCAGGTCAAAGAAGACCGCGATGACGTGCTGGCGCAGAAGAAAGGCCTCCTGGATGAAATTTTCGCTCCGAACGAGGTGATCAATGGTTGATCGACCTCGCCGAAAACCACACTGGATATTCGACAGAAGGTTCCGCCGCTCTAACCACCAAACGAGCCGACGGTTTACCATCCTTTCCATTACCTTGCACAGACAGCTAGTAAGGGAGATTGGCCTGTAGTTACTCGGGTCCGTTCTGTCCTTTCCCTGCTTAGGGATCGGAACTACCGCAGATTCCCTCCAGGAAGATGGGAAACTACCCTCGAACCATAACTGGTTAAGGGTGCTCAGGATCTCCATCAACGCTTCCCCCGATAGATTTCGGAGGAAGGCGTTGTGGATTCCGTCCAGTCCCGGAGAGGTGTCCTTGGAATCCGCGATGGCTGACCGAAGTTCCCACAGCGAGAACGGGTCGTTATACTCCGCGATTACGGACGTCTCAGCAAAGCAAAGAGGAGCTCTCTGGAAGCGTTCCTTGATGGCCAAGAACGCTTCCGAGTAACTCCTGTCACTGCTTATACTGGCTAGTGACTCGCCAAAAGCCTCGGCTATGTCGCGAGGGGAGCTCACGATGTGGCCATTAATTCTCAAGCAAGAGACGCCGTACTCCCTACGGGAGCCCGAGATGCATCTCACCTTATTCCACGCCTGTGCAAGTGGTGTTCTGTGGTTAATGCTATTGACGAATTCCCTCCAGGAGACCCTTTTTGCCTCCTTCACGACTCGTCGAGCTTTCGCTCGCAGTCGGCGGAAGGACGAAAGGTTCGTTGCGGTTGGGTACTTTTTAAAAAGACGCAAAGCACGTTTTCCGAGACGAATTGCCTCGGCGCACTCCTTGTTCCACCGAGGAACCGCTGGTCGTGGGACGTTACCCGATGACCGTGGGACGCTGCAATTCGTTCCTTCGATCAAGCACCTAGTTAAAACTTCCACATTGTGTGTGGCATCACAATTACAATTGTGTTTAAAATTAAAAGCGTCTCTAAAAGTCTGCCAATCAGCTTTACGGACAATCCAATTGCCCGGTCGGATAAAATCAGTGTTAAAACTTCGTTCAGAATTTATTAAAATGTGGAAGTGATTACTCCCACAGAGATCTGTGTGCACGGACAAATTAAACTTGTTAAAAAGACTGCTCGTTACCATAGCTAAGTCTATACAGGAGTACTCTCCATTAAAAACATTAAAACGGGTTTTCTCACCGTTGTTAAGTAATAAAAGGTTAAAATCGAGGATGAAACTGGCTAAAATCCGTCCCCTCCTTGTGCTTTGGCCTCTTGAGCTTCCCCACAAGGGGTCATGGGCGTTAAAATCGCCTAATAATATAAATGGCTTCGGCAACTGTTGGACAAGTCTCTCTAGGTTATGAGGAGTTACCGGTGCACCCTCCGGCATGTAAACGTTGCATAACGTTATATTTTGAGGAGTAAACAAGGTAATGGCCACAGCCTGAAACGGGGTGTCAATCCGTACTGGAGAGGTGTAAAGGGCCTCCCGAACAGCAATCGCCACCCCGCCATGGGCTCTATGACCAGTAAGGTCATCAAGCCTTTCGACCTTGTATCCCCTTAAAATTCCACTGACGCTCGCCTTAAAATGCGTCTCCTGAAGACATATAAAAGAAGGGTTAAAATCTCGGATTAAAATGGCCAGCTCCTCCTTATGCCTATAAAATCCATTACAGTTCCACTGTAAGATAGAGGTCATAAAATTTAAAAATATATAAATAAATTTATAAATAAATAAAAACTTAAAAATAAATAAAAATTTTAAGAAAAAAGGAGCGTCCTAAGTACGGACTACGGAGTGATCAGCGCTTGAGGCGCTGCTTCCTTCCCTTTTTTCTGATTCTTTCAACTTCTGTATCCGAGATACAGAAATCTTCCTCCATGGCTTCCTGTGGAGGCATTTTTCCCTTACCAGATGGACCGGGGGATTGTGAGTTACCACGCTTTGTTTGCGTGGCCCCGGCGGTGGTTTTAGTGGGGATCTTCCCGGGAGAACCCGGAACGGTGGTTTGTGAATTTTTTGCCGGATTTGTGGCCTTAGCCGGCGTGGCCGTTTTCTGTGCAGAGGCATTCATTTTTTGGCTCGCAATTTCTTCTGTCTGTGTAGAAATGGTGACCTTAGCAATTTGAGGGGATGCGACATGGGCAAATGATTTGGAAAAAGTAGGAGCAACTTGTGCTCTGTACTTTTTCCGAGCCTCGAAGTACGGGATTTTTTCAACCGTCTTGATCTCCATTACTTTCCGCTCCTCGATCATCTTTGGACAATCACGTGAGTACACTGGATGTGCACCCTCGCAATTGACGCAAAGTGGGTCACGCTTGCATTCCGCACCCTCATGCTTCTCCAGGCTGCAGCGGGGGCAGGTGGCCTTGCCCTCGCACCGTGTGGCCATGTGGCCGAATCGCTGGCACTGGAAACATCGCATGGGCGCCGGTATGAATGGACGCACTGGAACCGATTCATAACCGACAAACACCTTGTCGGGGAGATGGTCAAGCGTGAACGTGAGTTCGACAGACGTTTTATTTACACTTTCTCCGTTGCGCTTCGTAGTGAGTCGACGAGCATCGGTGACCCCCTGAGAGGCCATCTCCTGCTTGATCTCGTCGATCTCAACGTACAAAAGGTCGTAGTGACTTATCACTCCCCGACAGGTGTTCAAGGTGCGGTGCACTTCGACTTTAACTGGAACATCACCAAGCTTTTCAAAAAGTAATAGCTTCTCGCTTTGAGCCCTCGTAGCCATTTCGATGAGCAGTGTGCCATCGCGAAGTTTCTTTGCTGATTTAATTTCACCAGGAACTGAAGCAGACAGTAACTTACGAATAAGGAGACACCTTCTTCAGGCTCTCCCCTTCCTTCTGGCACCTCATCACTAGGTAGCGCAGACTAGCGCCAAGAACATTAACTCCCCCGCCCGTATCCGGGCGGGATCTTTTTGGGGGTGGAAGGTTAGTTTCCGCCATTCCCAATTATTCTTCGTCCCCCGGGCTCCCCACCCACCATGGAGCCACACAATTGGGACGCCGCACCGCAAACCGGTACGGTCGCCAGGGCTACCCGAGGGGATATAGCACCGTAGAGGTGGTTGTCTGTTTCGGGTTGGATCTTCGATGCACGAGCCCACCAAACCCGTACATCTCCGACCGCCCTACGCAGACCCCCACCTCCCTGGAACTCGCCACCGTTGAGCTTAACGCCACGGAAGCCGATTGACCGGGAGTGGCTAGCTCCCGGCCGCCCGTTTACACCGAATCCGGGGCCAAAGAGGGGTATTGGCCCCCGGTCCATACCGGGCATCCGACACCCGGCTGGGAACCACGGACCTCACCCTCCAGGATCCCCTTCTCCTCCTTACGGGTCTCTGCACACGGCAAACATGCGGGTGGATCGCAGGCCAGGTGGTGTGGCCGCACACAGACAGTTGACCCACAAGACTGTCCGGGCTCAACCCTTGCTGGCTCGGGGTTTGTTTTCGGGGTTTTCTCCCCGCCCTTTTAGTCGCCTCTTACGACAAGCAGGGATACTGCGGGAGTATTCTCCATCCCCCTACCCGCAGGGATGTAGAAATTCTAACCTCATATTCTAATTCTTAATTTAACACAGGGTACAACATTATTCAAAGTGAATTTACGGTGTAGTTAAAATGTATTTATCATTTAAAATATATAAAAACAACGTAAATAATATTGTATAAAATTTATTACTGCTCATTTAATATACTGTAGGCATGTGTTAACTTTTAAATAAATTAATTTTCAATAAATATATAATTTTTTCAAATTTTTGTTAACACGGTCTTTTAGACCGTGCGCGACCCCTTACGTCCCAGTACACCGCGCGACCTCTTAAGGGTTAAATGGCTAAATAAATAACGTTGAATGAATTCAAAGTGTATTATTTCAACGACATATTTGTACTGGTTTCAAAGATTAAATTTCAACATCAGTGGTCAAGGTACTGTATCAGCCAATCTTAAAGGCATTATTTGGCCAGTACTTAATTACGAAGTCTCATTTTTTTATTCAGCAATAGCTCATTTTCACCAACAGTCATCAGATTTGGTCTTGGGTATTTTGACACTTTTGTGGTAATAAAATCCAAATCATTTTTAGATTTAGTTGCCTTTCTCTGTAGATCTTCATAAATAGTGTTTTACATTTAAAATAGTATGTAATAGGATTTATTGTTATATGTAATATAGATATCTAAATCCATTTATACGTGGATGTGTAAAGTATAATGTTTAGATGCTTAATTATAGTCTGTAGGATTTGCTTTAGTCTATAGATGCGTAATTATATGTTATGACTTAGCATCCGGGATTGTTCTATTCCACTAATATGCTAAAAAATGACTTCACAGCCTCCATCCAGGAAGATAGGCAATATAGAAAAGTAGATATATACATATTTTGTGGGATAATAGGATACCCTAATGCTAAATAGTATATTAGTGGAATAGAACAATCCCATCAGAATAATTTTGTAACAATTCAGTAGAAATAACCTACCCCTGGATGCCCACTCCAGGGAAAAGATTTAAAAATCTAGATTTAATACATGAAAAATACAAGATTAAATCTCTGTAAAATCCAGATTTAGTTTAGATTTAATACGTCATCTAGAGGACATAGCAACAAGTTCAATCTGGATTAAATCTAGATTTTTATCAGATACAAGGGATACAATAATCCATTTTTAATCTAGATTAAATATTTTCCTGGTTTGTAGGGTCTGTATTCTTTCTAAACCATTCAGTTTAAAATGTGGGGTGTGGAGGGAACTGGGCAATATCTCATCAATATTATATGCAGAATTAGGAATGCCATCATTAATATGCAACCTGTATGTACCAATCAAAAAATGTTTTCGTCTCACTTTGCAGATTTATGTCCTATTTTTTGAAATTTTCCCCACGTGTCAGCTAAAATAATCATTAGTGATACATTTTATATTAATGCTTTCAGATGCCATCAGATCCAGGCCTAGTTTGTCAAGTTCCACTAGGAAGGAGGTGAGCAAAGCAGTTGCTGAGTGGATAAGGCAAGCCAATGCAAGAAGCAAGAAGAAGAGGAGTCTGATTTAAAACGATCTTAATGAGAGATGTTTCATTTTAATAAAGAAGGAATAAATGTTTTCTATTCATACACATTTGTCTGATTTAACTCATCACTCCCATTTACCTGCTACAATTATTTAATGAAATTAAGGGCTTGGTTGTCTGTCATAGTAAGTCAAGTAGTGTTCTCTGAGAATAATATTTCCTCAAGATGATGCAATTTCCTTTCAGCCAGTATAGGTATGCATGTATATTGAATTCGCCTCTTTTTTTTAAGACTAATGGTAACCATACCTGGGACCCAGACAGTTTTATATATTTTTTGCATAACATGTCTTTGTTATCCGATTTGTTTCAGAATCTCATATCCTGCCATTGCTTGATATTTTACAGTATATAGCACATGTATACAGAGAATAGATTTAATCCATTATTTATCTCTTTTTCTGAGATGGAGAAAATATAGATATGATCTAGATAATATATGAAAAGTAGAGGACATTTGGTAGAGATTTATAAAGATATAATACAGATTTTTTCCGGATACCATGTATACAGGAATCTGTATATTAAACAGATTTCATCCTTTTTGTGCTACTAGGGATAATTTTCACCCTTGAAATAATTTCATTAATCTTGATTTTATACGTGAAATGATGCTACTTCATGGAAAGATAATACCAATTACATCATATGATCTTTTTATATTGTGGTACATTGTTTGGACTTGTGGAAGTGGGTTTCAAATTCAATGATTTATTCAGTATTTAAAAACACACCACAATTTTAGAAGCCTCTAAACTGTTGCTCTATGGTCACACTCATTATTTATCCTATTGCCACTAGCTATTGACACGTTTCAGCCTCGAAAGAACAAGGTGTGAAATGTGTAAGTGCTTTTTTAAGTAGTGAACTAAATTCAAATCATTCATTTCAGAAGTAATACAAGGGAGACCAAGCTTAGCTAACCACTCAAAAAAGGATGGGAAGGCAGTGGCAGAGTGGCTGCGGCAGGCAAGTGCAAGGGACAAGAGGAAGCAAGCCAAAAATGATAATCAACCTTAGCTAGATCTGATTGCAAATTATTTAATTAAAAATTATTTGAGAATTTTCAATAAAAGTTTTACTTACAGTATGGTTTTCTAATCAGTAATACTGACCTTTTCCCTCAAATGTGTACATATATTGTTGTGAAGTGGTTAATTAATTTAGTTTTCCATCTAAGAATCTATGCCTTAGATAAGAGCATTTCACAACTACAATTAAAATGATTGCTGTGATAATTCAGTCTCCGCATACTGCTTCTTGTAGATAGTGTAATTTCGGCAAGGCTAACTGCTGTCCTCGGATTGCCTCGGAAGGAAGCGGAAGTGGTAGGGGTGTACTCTCCAAAATTGAAGAAATGAGGGAAATGTTATCATTTCCCTGGAACCTCTTACATTTCTTCATGAGACCGTTTCCCTTGTGCTAGCTGGGAAGTTAGTTAGTAAAATAAAAATACTGAACTAGATTGTGTGTTGATTCACATCAATGCTTCAACTTGAATGCTTAATTTCAAAGGCCTTCATATTATGCCCTGGAAAACACTTTGTGACAGATTTATTTTACTTTACTTACAGGTTTAATTTTTTCAATAGGCAAAATTTTTCTTGACAATGGGTACTTGTGAAGCTGCTTCTCATTTGAGTTCATGGGGGGATATATTTAAATCTCCTTATGATGGTGTTAATAAAACCTCCACCCAGGGGAAGCTACCATAATTTATTTCATTACTCCTAATGCAAAGGTTTTTTGATTAAAATTCAATTAAAAAGCAGTACTGTAAAAATCCAGATACTGATATCCGTGTTTAATCCTTGAAAATCCATTGAGGTGCTCAGGATTATTTATGTATTAAATCTAGATTTTATATGAGAAACAGAGGACATAGCAACACATCTGCAAGAGATTAAATCTAGATATTCTCGAGATTTTGTGTTTTTCAAAATACAAGTTTAATACAGATTTAATACTTTCCGTGTTTGTAGGGTAATGGAAACTCAAAATCTGAAACTTGCTGAACTTGATATTGTAACCAGTAGCGGTACCAGTATCTGTTGAGAACCACCACTGGTTCTCAACAGAAGGAAGGTCAAATCCCTTGGCCATATTTAAGCGATTATGTTGCATTTAAATCTCCATCGCAAGGAAAACTGGTTTATGAATGCAAAATGTTTTGTAATGTATGTGTTCCTCGCATGTGTTTTTTTCAGTGCATTCCTGTACTCCGATGTTTTCCTGCCGACAGCTGCAAGGTTAGTAGAGGTAGGAAATTTGTTAAAAATACGCAGCGCTCTTTCACGCTTGCGGATGACATCGGCGCATTCCTCGTTCCACCATGGAACTGGAGGGCTGCGCGAGGTGCCGGTGGTTGACGGTACGCTACCTTCCGCGGCTTCAAAGATAGCTTTCGTAAGACCCTCTACATTGCTCCGCGCAGACTTACTGTCAGAGAATTGGATATGTAACTTACGTTTAAAATCAAACCAGTCGGCTTTCTTTAGAAGCGATGTTTTAGGGGCATTAAAACCACACGCATTCCCCATTTGACTAATTAATAGGGGAAAATGGTCGCTGCCGCAGAGATCATCAATGACCGACATTGCAAAGAGAGGGGCTATGGACTCCGTGCTAATCCATAAATCTATAGAGGAATATCCTCCGTTAAAAACGTTAAAATGGGTTTTTTCCTGATCGTTTAATAATATCAAGTTAAAATCATTTAAAAACCTTTCTAAAAGACGCCCTCGACCATTAAAATCACGCATACTATCTCCCCATAGGGTGCAGTGTGCGTTAAAGTCGCCCAATAAGACGAAAGTTCTACTTTTTCAGGCTGATTATCTAAGTTGAAAGATAGCACAACAGAAGTGGCGCTTATTGTTTCTCCATTCTTTTTTGTGAGTCTGCGACAGAAGGTAACCCCTTGCGAAGCCATCTCCTGCCTTATCTCTTCTACATCTACATATAAGAGATCGTAATGGGATATTAATCCCTTACACGTATTTAAGGTTTTGTGTAAGCTCACTTGAACGGGCATCGTGTGCAACTGAACCATTCCCAACACTCTATCGCTTTGCTTCCCATTTGCGGTCTCTAAAATAAGAGTGCCATCACGGAGTTTCTTCACTGACATCAATTTATCCTCTACATAAGCTGACAAGGCTCTGTGTATGAGAAAAGGTGAGACTTTCTTATAAGACTCACCCTCTCTTGTGCACTTCATGGATAAATAGCGCTTACATGCGCAAAAAGCACAGTCTCCCCCGTCCGTGTCCGGGCGAGGTCTTTTCATTGGAGGAAGGTTTTCTTCACCCATACACTTTGGAACTTCGTCCCCCGGTCTCCCCACCCGCCACGGAGCCGCACATTTAGGACGCCACACCTCTAACCGGTGTGATCGCCAGGGCTACCGAGGGATATACCGCTTCTGGCATGGTTGTCTGCTTCCGGGTTGGTCTCTGATAACGCGTGTCCTCCCAACCCGCACACCTTCGACGCCCGTCTGCTAGACCCCCATGCCGCCTGTACTCACCTGCTGAACGCTAATTCGAACCAGCTAGCCGATTGATCAGAGGCGGCTACTCTCTGACCTCTCGTTTCAGTGGAGTCCGAGGTTTAAAGTGGTGTGCTCGGCTTTCATAGGATCCGACCCCCATCCAGACCGGGAAGCTCAACCACCAGGATTATCTTTTCCCACCTTACGGGTCTTCACGCACGGCGAACACGCGGGTGAGTCCTTAGGCCAGATGTCATGGCTATACTCAGTACAGTAGACTCACATACTGCCCGGACACTACCTCAACGCACTATGGGTTTTTATCGAGGTTGTCTCCTCGGTGGGCTCGGGTCCGTAGGGGCGCAACTCCCCATAGGAAGAGATCACCCTCTTCCCCCGTGGGGAGTACAGGTACTTTTTTCATAAATTTAAAGGAATAATATTTGTTCGTAGTAGTAGTATTCGGGTGATTTGGGTGCTTCGACGGCTAAGGTTATTCGCGCCACGTCAAATTATTTAAAATAAATAATTAAATAATTAATTTAATAGACAAATAAAAGCAACACGACACATTAAAATAGGCGTAAGATAAAACACCTAATAATGGTTCGTCACCAACAGTTAAAAAGCCCAGACTCTTTTAAAAATAACATTATCCGACAGACACAATCAGGATCGTCTCCTAGGACGTGTCCTAGGTCTCCCCTGATGTTCAGCCGGATGCGCAGAGCACGGTACTTATCACACACCGTCAGAAGGTGTCTCACAGTAATGGGAGAGTCGCAATCCTCACAGTAGGGCGGGATCTTCTCTTCGGTGAAGAGGTAAGAGTGAGTGAGGGCACAAGTGCCCTATCCTCAGCCGTGTGATTGCGACCTCTTCCCTGCGAGTCCTCCCGACTGATGTGGGCCACACTGATACCACCGGCTTTATGGTGCGCAACTTATTCTCTGTCAGGGAATGCCAGGTTTCCTTCCACTGTCCGAGGGCTACGTTTCTCAACGTAGCCTTTAGGTCTTCATGCGGTACCAATACTGACGAAATGTGTTCGTCTTGAAGAGCCTTTTTCGCTGCCGAGTCGGCCATCTCGGTACCGGCTATTCCCACGTGTCCAGGTACCCACAGAAAACGGATAGCGATTCCTTTGTTAGAAAGGGATAAAAGATGATTCTGAATCTCCTGGACAAGTGGGTGCATCGGGGAATAACCGGAAATGGCCTGCAGTGCTCTCATAGTCACTGCAGACCATGTATGCGCCGGAATCGCCCCTAATACCACCAAGAGCCATCTTTATGGCGAAAAGCTCCGCCGTGTAGATACTGCACAGCGGGCTTAGCTTCACCCCGATGACTCCATGGTGGGACGAGAACACCGCGCATGCCGACTCAGACTTCGAGCCATCCGTAAACACGGGAGTGAAATCGGAGTGGCGGCACAGCTCTTCCCTAAAAAGTTGTCGGTACTCCATGGGCGTCGTTTCTGGCCAGTTAGTAGGGTAAAACTACACTTGGGATAGGGCACTCGCCATGGTGGGTGACTGGAATATCCATGGCCGTACACTTCCGGAAGTATCACATCTGTTCCTTCCATAAAATTGTTAAAACGGACGCTCAGGGGTCTGGTGGCCCTTGTCCGCCTGTTAAAAATGTTTATAAACCTGGGATTAAAAATTACGTTAAAACACGGGTGAGTCCTCATTGATAAAATTTCTGCGACGTAGTTAGCCATTAAGATGTTCCTCCAGGTATCCAGCGGGGGCTCTCCGGCATCCGAGTATACGCTCAAAACGGGAGACGTCCTGAACGCTCCGGTCGCCAAACGTAGCCCCGCGTTGTGAACCGTTGCCAGCGGTTTCAGGTAACTTTTGCGACCCGAGGAGTAGACGAAACATCCATAGTCCAACTTGGAACGCACCATTGCCCTGTAAAATGAAAGCATGGTGGTCCTGTCGGCGCCCCATGTAGTGTGCGATAAGACACGTAAAATATTTAAAACGTTAAAACATTTTTCTTTAAGAGTCCGGATGTGTTCCTTCCAATTAAGCTTGGAATCGAACACCATCCCGAGAAAGCGAACCGATTCAGCGTACGGTAAAATCCTACCACCGAGGCGTAACTCTGGTGGTATATGGTTGCCCCTGAGACGATGAAAATGCACCCATTTTGTCTTTTCCACTGAGAAGCGGAAGCCGTTCTTTTGGGACCAGCCGTCCAGTTTATTAAGACAGAGTTGTATTTGTCTGGACGCGGTTACTAGTTTCGATGACCGGCAGAGAATAGCCAGGTCATCCACGAACAATGATCCCATGACAAGTCCCGTGATGCAGTCGATAGCGTCGTTGATCCTAATAGCGAACAATGTAACACTAAGGACTGATCCTTGAGGCACTCCATTTTCCTGCGTATAGGGTTCGGAAAGGTGCTTACCTACTCTGATTCTAAAAACTCGGTCAGATAAAAATTTTTTTATAAAAATGGGAAGATTTCCCCTAAAACCCCAGCCATGCAACGTGTTTAAAATCTTGACGCCAGACCCTGTCATACGCCTTCTCCAGGTCAAAGAAGACCGCGATGACGTGCTGGCGCAGAAGAAAGGCCTCCTGGATGAAATTGTCGCTCCGAACGAGGTGATCAATGGTTGATCTACCTCGCCGGAAACAACACTGGATATTCGACAGAAGGTTCCGCCGCTCTAACCACCAAACGAGCCGACGGTTTACCATCCTTTCCATTACCTTGCACAGACAGCTAGTAAGGGAGATTGGCCTGTAGTTACTCGGGTCCGTTCTGTCCTTTCCCTGTTTTGGGATCGGAACCACCGCAGATTCCCTCCAGGAAGGTGGGAAGCTACCCTTGAACCATAACTGGTTGAGGGTGCTCAGGATCTCCATCAACGCTTCCCCCGAAAGATTTCGAAGGAAGGCGTTGTGGATTCCGTCCAGTCCCGGAGAGGTGTCCTTAGAATCCGCAATGTCTGACCGTAGTTCCCACAGCAAGAACGGGTCGTTATACTCCGCGATTACGGACGTCTCAGCAAAGCAAGGAGTAGTTCTCTGGAAGCGTTCCTTGATGGCCAAGAACGCTTCCGAGTAACTCCTGTCACTGCTTATACTGGCTAGTGACTCGCCAAAAGCCTCGGCTACGTCGCGAGGGGAGCTCACAATTTGGCCATTAATTTTCAAGCAAGAGACGCCGTACTCCCTGCGGGAGACCGAGATGCATCTCACCTTATTCCACGCCTGTGCAAGTGGTGTTCTGTGGTTAATGTTTTTGACGAATTCCCTCCAGGAGACCCTTTTTGCCTCCTTCACGACTCGTCGAGCTTTCGCTCGCAGTCGGCGGAAGGACGCAAGGTTCGTTGCGGTTGGGTACTTTTTAAAAAGACGCAGGGCACGTTTTCGGAGACGAATTGCCTCAGCGCACTTCTTGTTCCACCAAGGAACCGCTGGTCGTGGGACGTTACCCGGTGACCGTGGGACGCTTCAATTCGCTCCTTCGATCAAGCACCTAGTTATAACTTCCACATTGTGTGTGGCATCACAATTACAATTGTGTTTAAAATAAAAAGCGTCTCTAAAATTCTGCCAATCAGCTTTACGGACGATCCAATTGCCTGGTCGGATAAAATCAGTGTTAAAACTTCGTTCAGAAATTATTAAAATGGGGAAGTGATTACTCCCACAGAGATCTGTGTGCACGGACAAATTAAACTTGTTAAAAAGACTGCTCGTTACCATAGCTAAGTCTATACAGGAGTACTCTCCATTAAAAACATTAAAACGGGTTTTCTCACCGTTGTTAAGTAATAAAAGGTTAAAATCGAGGATAAAACTTGCTAAAATCCGTCCCCTCCTTGTGCTTTGGCCTCTTGGGCTTCCCCACAAGGGGTCATGGGCGTTAAAATCGCCCAATAATATAAAAGGCTTCGGCAACTGCTGGACAAGTCTCTCTAGGTTATGAGGAGTTACCGGTGCACCCTCCGGCAAATAAACGTTGCATAACGTTATATTTTGCGGAGAAAACAAGGTTATGGCCACAGCCTGAAACGGGGTTTCAATCCGTACTCGAGAGGTGTAAAGGGCCTCCCGAACAGCAATCGCCACCCCGCCATGGGCTCTATGACCAGTAAGGTCATCAAGCCTTTCGACCTTGTATCCCCTTAAAATTCCACTGTCTCTCGCCTTAAAATGCGTCTCCTGAAGACATAAAAGAAGGGTTAAAATCTCGGATTAAAATGGCCAGCTCCTCCTTATGCCTATAAAATCCATTACAGTTCCACTGTAAGATAGAGGTCATAAAATTTAAAAATATAAATATATATATATATATATATATATAAATAAAAGACTTAAAAATATATAAAAATTTTAAGAAAAAAGGAGCAGCCTAAGTCCGGACTACGGAGTGATCAGCGCTTGAGACGCTGCTTCCTTCCCTTTTTTCTAATTCTTTCAACTTCTGTATCCGAGATACAGAAGTCTTCCTCCATGGCTTCTTGTGGAGGCATTTTTCCCTTACGAGATGGACCGGGGGATTGTGAGTTACCACGCTTTGTTTGCGTGGCCCCGGCGGTGGTTTTGGTGGGGTTCTTCCTGGGAGAACCCGGAGCGGTGGTTTGCGAATTTTTTGCCGGATTTGTGGCCTTAGCCGGCGTGGCCGTTTTCTGTGCAGAGGCTGTAATACTTTGGTTCACAATGTCTTCCGTCTGTGTCGAAATGGTGACCTTGGCAATTCGAGGGGAAGCGACATGGGCGAATGA
Organism: Pyrrhosoma nymphula; assembly: GCA_963573305.1. Classification (NCBI taxonomy): domain Eukaryota; kingdom Metazoa; phylum Arthropoda; class Insecta; order Odonata; family Coenagrionidae; genus Pyrrhosoma; species Pyrrhosoma nymphula. Next base: position 73,754,775 of record OY754332.1, on the reverse strand, counting down.
TTTGGAAAAAGTAGGAGCAACTTGTGCTCTGTACTTTTTCCGAGCCTCGAAGTACGGGATTTTTTCAACCGTCTTGATCTTCATTACTTTCCGCTCCTCGATCATCTTTGGACAATCACGTGAGTACACCGGATGTGCACCCTCGCAATTGACGCAAAGTGGGTCACCCTTGCATTCCGCACCCTCATGCTTCTCCAGGCTGCAGCGGGGGCAGGTGGCCTTGCCCTCACACCGTGTGGCCATGTGGCCGAATCGCTGGCACTGGAAACATCGCATGGGTGCCGGTATGAATGGACGCACTGGCACCGATTCATAACCGACAAACACCTTGTCGGGGAGATGGTCAAGCGTGAACGTGAGTACGACAGACGTTGTGTTTACTCTCTCTCCATTACGCTATGTAGTGAGTCGACGAGCATCGGTGACCCCCTGAGAGGCCATCTCCTGCTTGATCTCGTCGAAGTCAACATACAGAAGGTCGTAGTGACTAATTACTCCCCGACAGGTGTTCAAAGTGCGGTGCACCTCGACTTTAACGGGAATTTCGCCAAGCTTTTCAAACAGCAATAGCTTTTCGCTTTGAGCCCTCGTAGACGTTTCGATGAGCAGTGTGCCATCGCGAAGTTTCTTTGCCGATTTAATTTCACCAGGAACTGAACCAGACAGTAAATTACGAATAAGGAAGGGAGACACCTTCTTCAGGCTCTCCCCTTCCTCTGGCACCTCATCACCAAGTAGGGCAGGCTAGCGCCAAGAACATTAACTCCCCCGCCCGTATCCGGGCGGGATCTTTTTGGAGGTGGAAGATTTGTATCCGCCATTCCAAATGATTCTTCGTCCCCCGGGCTCCCCACCCACCATGGAGCCACACAATTGGGACGCCGCACCGCAAACCGGTACGGTCGCCAGGGCTACCCGAGGGGATATAGCACCGTAGAGGTGGTTGTCTGTTTCGGGTTGGATCTTCGATGCACGAGCCCACCAAACCCGAACATCTCCGACCGCCCTACGCAGACCCCCACCTCCCTGGAACTCGCCACCGTTGAGCTTAACGCCACGGAAGCCGATTGACCGGGAGTGGCTAGCTCCCGGCCGCCCGTTTACACCGAATCCGGGGCCAAAGAGGGGTATTGGCCCCCGGTCCATACCGGGCATCCGACACCCGGCTGGGAACCACGGACCTCACCCTCCAGGATCCCCTTCTCCTCCTTACGGGTCTCTGCACACGGCAAACATGCGGGTGGATCGCAGGCCAGGTGGTGTGGCCGCACACAGACAGTTGACCCACAAGACTGTCCGGGCTCAACCCTTGCTGGCTCGGGGTTTGTTTTCGGGGTTTTCTCCCCGCCCTTTTAGTCGCCTCTTACGACAAGCAGGGATACTGCGGGAGTATTCTCAATACCCCTACCCGCAGGGGGAAAATATTTGTCCGTATTTTGTTCTATTCTGACCTGATATTCTAAATAAGATCTCAGCGGTTTGTACGATTTTGAGTGAACGAGATAGCAAATTTGAAATTTTCCATCGTTTGGTCTAGTCATACAAACCTAAATCAATAGTCTATCCCCCCTGTGGAATTCATTAGAAAATTTAGTTTTTTATTAGTTTTTTTTCCTATATATTTTAGAGTGCTTGGCAAAATTGAATGGGTTGCTACAACGGCTGACTGCTGGTCTGCTCATAACAAAAGTTACTTGGGCATGACTGCCCAATCCTGACACCAGGGGGGCTATTCTGAAAATCGTTTCTCCGAAGCTAACTGCTAAAAAGAGAATAATTTAGAACTTTTCTCCCGATGGTCTTCTGAATGTCGGAGAAAGAGCTAGCCGCAAGAGCCAGGAGACTATTTAACTCCTTTTCTCCCATCCGTATTCTGTAATCGTCACGGAGCGTCTTCCGGTGCTAAAATAATCTCCGATAGGAGCCTCACGAAGAATGGCAGGCCAAGGCCGCGTTAAAAGTTTTCTCCAGTGGAAATCATGCGCATTCCCGCAGTGTTTTGTCGATTTTTCGAGAAGTGTGCATGTTGTTGTGAATCCGATGATATTATTTTCTATTTATTGGTAGTTTATCGTGAGGTGATGCCATTGTCTACCACGGCGGATTAATCAAGATACCTAAAGGATTTATTTTTAACCAATAAATCCCATCCCTGTTAACATAATGGAAAAATAATCTCGATGGCAATCTTGCTGCCTTACTTGTATTTCGGAGATGAATTCGAGGACATTCATCGATAAAAACCTGTTTTGCATGTTTACTAGGTTATTCCATTGAATTTCCCTGTCCTACTGACTGTTCAGAATCGTTTTTAAATTAATGAAACTGTAGGCAATGATCATAGGAGCGCTTCCTGTGTCATACAACATATATTGTGATGTTTTCACGTATGTTCTTACTTTGATGTTGTTAATCCGCAAGTGTATGATCTTAAATTCCATTTTTATTAACAATAATGATCAACTATTTGATTATTGTAAAGCAACATAATGTGTGGTCGAGTACTATTATTGCGCTTACCTATTATAATAACATTCTTTCAACTGCAGTCCGAGGTATTAATCTTAAAATTGATATTGCTGCGTGGAGAGAAGGTAAATACACGATAGAATGAAAGGTACGTTTATGGAAGTTCAAACGATGAAAAAATCTGTGTACGTAGGAAATTGCATATATATATATATATATATATATATATATATATATATATATATATATATATATATTGTGACATACCGGTCGTATGTCCTTTATTTATTTTATGTTCACCCTTACGTTTCGCGCGAGTTTGTTGGAGAGACGGCTCATGTCATGTTTTTGAATTACCGCTATTGTATTTTGAGGTGCAGATGTTTGTGTTTGGTGTGAGAAAAAGGTGGCGTTGGTGGTCGACTGTAAACCACATAAATACCTTGAACGAGGTATTTGTCGTGGCATTTTGTCATGGTGAAGGGCATTGAGTGGAGAACCTGCTTGAGGGCATTGGCGAAAGGCAAGGTGTTGGAGAGAAGAGGGTGACTGGCCTTCGTTCGGGAGTGCAACGCTGCGTGAGCTGGAGAGGCGATCGTGAGCAGCGGTCCGGCAAAACGTCGTGGAAGCCGTGCTGAGGAATCTGTCGAATTACCCATTGGAAACGAGTATCCATGCCGGGTGTCGACCTACAGCACGACTCATCCGTGGGAGCGACATCGTGCCGCTGCAGATACGCTGCTTATCCAAAGATAAAGTATCACGGGCACGTTCCCACTCCCTTCCTCAATTCAGTAGAGATTGAGTGTTGCCTACATTCACTTCTCCCACCCGCTAGTTCCGTCCAATTGTCTCCATCGAAAGGTGTAGTGATTTTTGATTCATAGTTGATTATGAAAATCGTCACCTGGTGTCGAGCAGGGCGATGTGCGTCAAGTTCTCAATGCTAAATTCACCGGTCAAATCTGTCCCAAGGGAATAAAACTACCCTTGGTGTAGAAAGTTTTCTCATTTCTCATTTTTCGCGGAGCATAGACTCCGTGTTGTATAACATATCTCCCGTCAATAATCTACCGTAAGACTGTATTTGAAAGACGTGGAGCCTGTACATTTTGTACAAAGAGGGTTAATTTGTCATTGTTACACCATTAATTTGTCATTGTTGCACCATTTGGTCGGAAGGTTGTCCTTCCGTGTTTGCTTTGATTGCTCATTCATTTTTCATAATTCATCAGTCCATTCATCCGTCATTAGTTAGTAAGAGGGTAATCTTTATTGATTTTGTGTGTGTCAACTGCTAATTTTTCTAGTTGTTAAATAAATGCTTTTTGTTATCCAATTTTTGTTATCGTCTCTCAACGCATGATCTTAATGATTCTTATTTTTAGTTCTCTTTTGAAACCATCGCCGCGAACGCAGATATTCGTAAAGGCCCCCCTCTCCTTCGAGGATACGATCTCACTTGTCTACTTGCTAAGTAGCTTGGCCGCGGTTTTGTGAGGTGCCCCTTGGTCATTCCGTGGTTGGAGTGCGTCATTTCCCTCTCGCCTCGTGTTCGGCGTTGCGCCAGGAAGGAAGCGGGGAGGGAAGTGGGGGATTAGATCCCGGCCGTAAGTGCTGAAGCGGCTCATACGAGACGTACGTAACGCGGTCTCACAGTGTACCGTCACAATATATATATATATGTTGAAGTGATAATACGCAGAATGATTGCTCATATGCGCATAACCTGTAATAATATGATGTAGTCGTAGTAGTATTAGTTTTTAGGGTGCGTCGACGGCATGGTCATTTTGCACCTCAAACTGTCAAAATTATAGATACAATTTTTATATCCGGAGAAGGCAGGTTGCCTGGAAGTTAGATATTCTGTTTATCTATTATTTCCTTGAGGTTAATATCATTGAAAATTGCTAAATTTTACTTGTAATTTATTAAAAAGCCCCGTTTCCTTTAGAAATAAAATAACGCGGCCAATTGCATCGGGGTCGTCACCTAGAATGGACCCTAGGTCGCCCCCAATGTTCAGTCGGCTACGCACGTCCCGGTATCTGTCACACTCTGTCAGGATATGCCGATTCCCAGAAGACAGTCACAGCCATCACACCGGGGTGGAATTTTCACTTCAGTGAAGAAAACAGAGGGATCAGAAGGCTGTGCCCTATCCTCATACGGGTGACGACGACTTCCTCTCGGCGGCTCCTCCTGACGGAAGTGGGCCACGCTGACGTTACCGGTTTAACTGTGCGCAGTTTATTATTAGAGATAGTTCTCCACGACTCCCTCCTCTCCTGAAGAGCTGCACTCTTTAGTGAAGCTCGTAGATCTTTACAAGGTACCAGCGTCGACTTAAGATCTTCAAGATTGAGAGCGTGTTTTGCGGCAGAATCAGCTTTCTCATTTCCGGCATTTCCCTTATGTCCAGGGACCCTAAGAAACCAGACGGTGGTTCCCTTCCTGTGAAGGGAAAGCAAAGATGAGTGAATACCCTGGACGATAGGGTGCATAGAAAGAAGCCAGAAATGGATTTTAGGGCGCTCATGAAGTCTGAGCTAACCACGAAGGAGACCCTATCAAGAGACGTATTAATAGCAAACAGTTCCGCTGTGCAAATACTACACACCGGACTGAGGTTCGCTTTGATGAATCCATGGATACGACCGCACATGCACAGGCTGTATCCGACTTCAAACCGTCTGTAAACACGGGGACGAATTCGGGATGTGGCAAAGAAACATTAAGAATTGTTGCTGGTACTCTTCAGCAGTGGTAAAAGCCTTTTTTCGGTCGTGAAAGAACATTTTTATGTTGGGAGCGGGAGTTAACCATGGCGGGTGATTCGAATGTCGAATGGGGATCAGTTCCGGTAATAACATACCTCGTTCACGAATAAAATTATGGAAAGGTACACTTACAGGCCGAGTGGCTTTTGTCCTGCGATTTAAAAGTTCTAAAAAACGAGGCTTAAAAACAAGGTTAAAACACGGGTGCGTCCTCATCGTTAAAATTTTGGCAACATAGTTGCACATGAGCAGGATCCTTCGGTGGCACAATGGTGGCTCTCCTGCATCCACATGGATGCTGAATACAGTACTTGTCCGGAAATCACCCGTGGTGAGCCGGAGCCCTGCGTTGTGCACACTGTTCAGAGGTCGTAGGTAAGACTCCCGAGTGGATGAGTAAACGAAGGATCCGTAGTCCAATTTTGATCGCACCAATGCGCGGCATAATAAAAGGAGTGTTGTGCGGTCTGCTCTCCACGATACGTGGCTTAAAAACTTTAAAACATTAAGGATCTAAAACAATTGTTTTTAAAAACTTGAATGTTCCCGCCAATTGAGGCGGAAATCGAAGGTCATTCCCAAAAATCGGACCAACTGTGCGTAGTCAAGACCTCTGCCACCTAAGTGCAACGGAAATGGGATATGGACTCCCCTTAGCCGATGAAAGTGGACACAAACAGTTTTCCCTGGAGAAAAAACAAAGCCGTTTCTTTGTGTCCACCGGTGTAAACTACATATTTAGTGTCAGTTGGATCTGTCTGGAAGCAGTGAGAAGTTTGGATGATCGGCAAAAAATCGCCAAGTCACCGACAAACAATGATCCAATTAACGGGGTTTTTATGCAATCCGCAATATCGTTAATTGCGATGGCAAAAAGTGTTACGCTTAGCACAGATCCCTGAGGTACGCCGTTATCTTGCCTATAAGGTCCAGTGAGGTGCTGTCCTATTTTTACCCTGAAAACTCGGTCGGATAAAAAATTTCTGATAAAAATTGCCAGACTGCCCCTGAAACCCCACTCATGCAGCGTGCTTAAAACCTTCCGCCGCCAGACTCGATCGTAAGCCTTCTCCAAATCGAAGAAGACCCCGATCACGTGCTGGCGGAGGAGAAAGGCTTCTTGGATGAAATTGTCGATTCGAACTAGGTGGTCCATGGTGGAGCGGCCCCGACGAAATCCGCACTGAATTCTGGAGAGAAGGTCTCGGCGCTCTAACCACCAAACGAGCCGCCGGTTCACCATCCTTTCCATTATTTTGCACAGGTAGCTGGTTAGAGAAATGAGTCTATAACTGTTCGGGTCAAGCCCAGCCAACAGGCATAGCAGAACTCTCTCCGAGCGCTTTTAACGCCATCTATAGGTGTAGTAGATTTGATTATTGTTGAATACGGTTATAAATATAAGATTTTATTAAAGCAGCCGAGCTAATTTTTAAATGTTAATCTTCTGCATTATTCTTATTATTATCTTAATTGCCATAAGATCCAATTTCCCAGAGTGACTATGAGAAACAATTGACAACGCCAAGCGTTCATCCAACTCAAGGGAATCGTCGGTTAAGTGTAAATAATCTTTTGGGATTTATTTGCAAACTGAGACGTCCGAAGTGTTTTAAGCAGTTGGTGTTTGAAGAATCTAAGGGAGAATCCTTTAAAATGCGCGAATCTTGTGCACTTTTGGGATGTCAATCCAAAGGGTGTAGGTTTTTCAGGTTTCCCCGTACAGTTGCCAGGTAAGATATGTTTTGGTTTAATGTTATGAATCATATTTTATCCAACAATTATAGGTGGTTAGATTTGTTACTCCACATGTTGCCTGTTTTATGCTATTGATACGTAATAGTGACCATCTCAGACAAAATAATGTAATGAATCTATCAACATGTTTTGGTCTTGATTCATCCGTCGGGTGTAAGGCGTACTCACTGAGCTAACCTTTTCCCGTTTTCTCGTCGTAGAATCATTGCATAACGTGACTTAAATCGTTTTCTATTTTCAGTGAAAGCCTTCATTTGCAATTTTTATACTCATATTTCGTATTGCTTATCTGGTGAAAATAAAGTGTACAAAAAGCGTTGAGGCAAATGTTGCATGAAATGTGTGCCAAGTGGCAGAAGAGTGGGAAAGCACTTGTCAATGGTGACAATTGAGACTATGGCGGCATGAAGAGAGGAAATTCGTGAAAAGACCAAACGGAAAGTATAATAGCACAGCAATGCACATATTTATCGCTCGTTTTTCTCACATTATTTTCATCAGGTTTAGCAATATGGTGATTATTTATGTTAGCTATATGTGGTGATCATAAGTTAAAGTTGTAGAATAATGTTGTTTGGTAGTACGACATTTATTTATACTGTAGAAAGGAAATTTCATTTAATTTTCTTCAGTACAGTTTCGTTCAGTCGTTAAGTACAAAGTTGGTTTTCTCAACATGGACTCTTTTATCTTAATGTGCTTCCTTTTCAATGACGTAAGTAACAAATCTTTACTGCTTGTATTACATTTGTACCTTCATGTTAGTGGTTAATTTCAACATGCCAAGCATGCATTTATGTATACATAGTAAATGGATTGTATTGGAATTCGGTGACGGAACTAATCGTTATAGCATGCCAGGGTTTTTGGCTGGGTGGTGCATTGTGCAATTACCATGTATCATGCTTTTCTTTAATGGTGACGTGTGTCTTGAATATTCATGTGTTGACAGTGGTGATCAGTTTCTAACTTTGCTTGCATGCTTGCCCAAGTGCAGCGGCACACACAATCAGGTTTTGCCACTACACTGACTGCATCTATACATGCTCCTGCACTCAACAAACGATGCTGCCAATGTTGGCTATTGCCATTGTGTTGTTTCTTGGGCAGGGTCGGACTGGGAATAAATTTCCACCTTGGCATTCATGGTCCTGCTAAGCACACCACATACATATTGTAGGGTGCCCTCCCCCACCATGGCATCATAAACTAAATGGCTAAAGAACTGCCATGTGGCAGAATTTGTCGGAATTCCCTTATGGCCAGTCCAACCCTGCACTTGGGATTTCAAACTACTTCAGGGTTTCATGGCACTAAATCTTTTTTTCTTTCATATGCTGGATGACACCAGAGCTGAAAAATGGCGAGAATTTTGTGGCAATCCAAATTTGCCTCAGAGAGATGTGGTAAAGTTGTTTGATAATTTTTGCATTTGTGAAAGGCATTTCACAAGGGATCAGTTTAGAAACAGCACCTTTACTCGCTTAAATTTGAATGCACGGCCTACTCTTTTCTTGCCGCATGCTGCACAAAATCCTTCTGATGACTCTCAGCTGGGATATCCTGTCAATGTGTCACACCTGATGGATGATGGTGCTTCCACTTCCACTGCTGAAAATCTCTCTACTTTGCCACTTGCAAGTTCTCATTCTTCTCATTCTCATGGTGCTGGGGATCCTATGACAGACTCGCCCATGCCATCAACTTCCTCTGCCCATGATGTATCCTGTGCTTCTTCCCATTGCACTCCTGGTGGATTACCTCAAAAATCCATTGTAAAGGAGCTCGGTTTATCTTCTTTAGATTTGACACCGAGGAAAAGGGGGCTTTATAAGGCATTTCGCTAAAATAAGGAAGTTATGCGGCTGAAGAAGGTGATGACAGATGTTAAGGCAAGAAGGAAGCAGGATAAGAAGGTTGCAGAGGAGGGGATGATGGGGAAAATGGAGAAAGTTTTGTCACCAGCGGGATTTGCCCTGATAACCTCTGTGGTGACTGAGGCACAGAAGCAACCTCGAGGAAGAAAGTGGTCTATTTCCTCAAAATTAGTAGCACTGTCACTACTAAAGAAATGTCCCAAAGCATATAGGCATTTGAGGTCCCTTTTCCCACTTCCTTCACAGAGCACTCTTCTACCCCTTTTGAACTCTTTACCCTTTGGTGCAGGACTGAATGAAAGAATACTTAGTCAACTAGCTGAGAGTGTCTGGTTCTAAATATGGTGAAAAGATATGTACATTGATGTTTGATGAGATGGCAATCAGGTCCCAATTGTCTTATTCTGTTAAGAATGACTTAACTTATGGATATGTGGACAGAGGTGGTGAAGGTCGGGTACATACTGTTGCTTGCCAGGCCTTCGTATTTTTGATCAGGAGTGTTGGGGGATGTTGGAAACAGCCTGTAGCTTATTACTTTAGTGAAGCTGCTACAAAATCCAACATTTTGGCTGGCTTCATCAACGATGTTTTGTCTGCATTAAAAACCATTGGCTTGACTGTTGTTGCCACAGTTTGTGACATGGGGAGAAATAATGTCAAGGCCTTGCAGCTTCTAGGAGCTAGCTTCATGGAGCCCCATTTCAATTTTGAAGGAGATGACATAGTCACCATCTTCGACCCACCTCACCTGTTAAAGTGCTTCAGAAATCAATTTCTAAAGTATGATATTATGGTTGAGGTTCCCATTGGTGGTGAAGCGGTTTCCTTGCGGGGCTCATGGACCCCCATTAGGTCTTTATCACAGGAGTCAGCTGTTACTAGTCCTTTTGACCCGTAAGTAATTTCAACATTTAACCATTTCTTCCGTAGGGTAGTTTACTGTCATAAATTTTTCCCAGGGCATATCTCCCCATGTACAATTGCTGGGTGTATAACATTTGTATTTGCTGTAAACATAGTACTCTATAGTCCTTCATAAAAATCCACCTCTAATGAATTTCTTTGAATTCAAAGTTTTCCTCGCTGTAATTCTTATCAAAATTTTCATTGTAATGTGTCCAGACTAACGCAAAGGGATCTGGAACCTAATGGTTTCCAGAAAATGAGGGTGTACTATGCTGCGCAAGTTCTTAGTCGAACAGTTGGCACTGGAATAGAAACAATGGTTGCCAAAAGTATGCTTAAGTGTAATTATGTTGCATTTGAAAATATTTGCCATGGTTTTCCTAGAAGTTAAAGTTTTTGTTTTACCGCAGATAAACTTGGGATGGAGGTCTTAGGAACCTCTGAATTCATTTTGGAAGTCGACCGCCTGTTCGACAGCCTGAATGGAGACACTTCCCACTGTGGAAGTAAGAAGGTTCTAAAGCATGTTTTGAAAGAGAGATGCCCTCATTTTGCCTATTGGGAAAGCGCAATGAAGAAATTGAAAGAGTGGAAGTTTCTTAATAGGGATGGGAAGGCGATATCACCACCCTCTCAAAAGGGGTGGGCTGCATCCATCACGACAGTAATGATCCTGTGGGAGAAGTTGAAAGGCATGAACTTCAAGCACCTCTGCATCAGAAACATAAATCAAGACCCGAATGAAAATCTTTTTAACGTGATACGCCGAAATTGTGGTAGTAATCACTACCCGAGCAACTTATCTCAGGTTTGAAGAAAGCAGTAACTAATAGCCAGCTGTCATGCAAAAACAATGGCAACACCACCCCTGATGGATGTAGTCTTCTAAGTGACCTTAGAAATTTTTTCTACGAAGGGTCTGCGACTGCCGCCGAAGACACCACATGCAATCCATTGCATGACATGAAAATTAAAAAGTCTCGACTTCATAACATGCCTCACTTGGGATCAGCCATTGCTGCTACCATTCTTGCTAAGCTTGTCTGTGCCTGCCGTGCTAGTAATTTAACGACTTGCCCCCAGTTATCAGACGATATCTACTTCCCCAATTTTTCCAGTGACATAAATTTCTCACCTAGTGACGGTCTCCTTTCAGCTTTAAACACCGGCGTGTGTGCTGTAAAGTCTCATTTGAGGACCATTGCTCACAAGCCTCATTTATCTGCACTCTGTGCACCCATTGCTCACCATGTGATTAATTTTAATTTTGTTACTTGTGCTGACCATTGTAGAAGAAAAAATTGCTTTCTTCATAGCACAGGTTGCCATTAAACAATTCTGTTTACCAAAATAAGGCAACTTACTGGTTGAAATGGAGTGAGAAATGTTTGCCTTCTACGTTCATCCTTCAGTAGAGGATGACGTCTTTCGGAAGGGATGTAAAACTGTGGGTCCCCTTGGCATTGTTCGTTAAGAGCAGGCTAATGCCGGTGCCGGGTTTCTATGCTATCTTTCAGCTTCCACATCTATCCTCATAGCTGCTCTTCTTCCTATGACTGTCATATTATTACTCTTCTTCCAATAACTATTATTTCCTTCTTTTCCCTTCCCAGGGCTACGACCTTGACGTGGTGGAAGGGCTTGTGAGTTCCTATGACCCCTTGAGCTGTACTGGCAGGAGTGATAGTAGTCATTCCTGATGTGGAAGCCAATACCAGAAAGCTCTTAGGGTAGGAATCAGACAAAAGGTAGTCCACACTTCTGCTCCTCAGCGAGGTGGCTGCAGAAAGGAGTGTAACCCCTTAGCATGAGGAGGACCCCTCCGCACTATTATGTATATTTGTGCATGTAGCATTTGTTTAGGTTGACATTTCTGCATGCATTAATGAGATAATCTGTATTTTTTTGTCTGTAAAATTGTTTCTATAGGTAACTGTAGTAAAGACAGAATCAATACAAAATTTGTAAATTTCACAATGGATGTAACATCCATTGTGAAATTTTCAAAATTTGTTTTGATTCTCTCAATATGGATCTCCATAATACCACGCCTGAGAGTATCGAGTTGCATTGTAGTACATTCAATGACTTTGCTTGGATTTGAGTTTATTTATTAAAATCCAGTGGTAGTGCATTCGAAAACCTACACAATCGAAATGATAAGCCCTTCGATTTATCAATGCCATAAATGTTTCATTAAATGGCAATGGTTTTACTGTCTTGTACATTTCATGAACATGATCATACATTTCATTTATTACTTTCATATGAGAGTGTTCCTTCACTGCGCTGTTATGCTTAATTTTCTTCTCCATGTATTTTCATAATTTTATTTAATACAATCCGCAGAGCAGTTCTTTAGAAAACCATTATAAATTTTCCTGCAGAAATCCATGTTCATTTTCAAATCAACCTCAATTTTTTAAATAATAGCACAATTATTTATCTATGTCCTTGGTATATGACTATATTGGCAATGAAGTTTTACTTGGTCATTGAATCTGCCATTTCTCCTAAATTAATGCTATTTCTTTCATTTTCAGAGCTTGTTAAGGATTGACAGATGACATGCAACATTTTGAATGTTTCTTGCTGCAGCCATTAATTCAGTTCATCATAAATGACTTTTTAATCTTGTGAATGTACATATCTTAAGCAATAAAGCATGTTTCTGTTTGAATTCATTGTACGTTTGGTCATTAACCTACCCACAGTAACTGTTTTCATCATGAAATGGTAACATTTCCGTTCCACGTATTTTCAGGGTATTCATTCCAGGTTTTAATTTCCAGTAACTTTTCCCATTCTGATGACATCAGTGATTTCACCTTGCATTAAGGTAAATTAAGAGGTATTTGCACGTTTTTGTGCAATGGGTCGTAATTCTATATCATTTACCTTTAATTGGAACATTCAAAATATTAAATTATGAAAAACAAGTAGGCAATGGTGTCAAAGATAATTTCGAATTACGCGGGTTTCCTGTGGTGTTGCAAGTAACGCCATCCTAAGTTGTAGTGAGAAGTTATGCTACCACCATAAAAAAAATTTAGCGTTCAGTTGGCACTACTTGGTTAGGGTCACCACGATCTTTGCCCTGTTTCAGGATGGTGATTACTGCTAACTCCCGCCATGTCGATGGAAAAGCACCTTCCATTCAGAGCTGGTTGAAGGTGTGGAGGACCTCCAACAATACCCTCTCCGGAATATTACGGGGAAAGGCATTGTGGACCTCATCAAGACCCGGAGATGTGTTGCCTGAGTCGGCAATGGCAGACTTTAATTCCCACAGGGAGAAAGGAAGGTTATAGTCGGCCACACACCGCGTCTCATTGAAATTGATTGGAATCAATGCGCAGCGCTCTTTTATGTAAAAAATGCTTATCGAATGCGTCATCGCTGCTAGTTCTAGAAATAAACTGGCCAAATGCCTTTCCGATGTCATGTGGTGATGTTATAACTTCACCGCTGACTTTACGAAAAGAAACACCTAGCTGCTGCTGATTGCCCGATAGACCCCTTACCTTGCGCCATACCTGTGCAATTGGTGTCCTGCAGTTGACACCAGAGACAAATTTCATCCAGGAAGCTCTTTTTGCATCCCTTACGATCTGTCGAGCTTTCGCTCTCAGTCGTCGGAAGGAGGATAAATTTCTTTCGGTGGGGTATTTATTAAATATTCGCAACGCTTTTTTACATTGGCGAATAGCTTTCGCGCAGTCATCATTCCACCACGGTAACGCAGGCCTAGAAATTATACGGCGAGACCGTGGTACGCTTCTGTCTGCAGCTTCGATGATCATTGCAGTCAAATTATTAATATTTTCAACGCTATCATTGGTTTCGTCATATTTGAAATTAAAAGTCTCCTTAAAACGTCCCCAGTTCGCTTTCTGAACAATCCAGTGACCCGTTCGAATGAAATCTAGATTAAAATGTCGTTCCTTGGTAATAAAATGGGATAGTGATCGCTCCCACACAAATCGTCATGCACAGACATTTATTTTTAACTAAAATGCTCGATACAATACATCAATCGATACTCGAACAGTCGCCAGTAAAACTGTTAAAACGGGTTTTCTCCCCATTGTTTAGTAAAACCAGGTTAGTATCACATATAAAATGGGATAAAATCCGTCCTCTACGGTTGGACTGAACTCTAGCACTTCCCCATAGAGGATCGTGAGCGTTTAAATCTCCCATTAAAATGAAAGGCTGATGTAGCTGGCGGACAAGGGCTTCTAGATTAAAACGGGTGACCGGCTCACTCTCCGGGAGATACATGTTACACAACGTGATCGTCTCGGGGACACGCACGGTCACTGCCACCGCCTGAAACGGTGTATTGAGTTGCATTTGGGAGGTGTAAAGGGCCTCCCGATTAGCAACCGCCACTCCACCCTGGGCTCGTTGGCCACTAGTGTCGTCCAGTCTAAAAACGTTAAAACCATTTCAAATGCCCTTGTCCGTTGTTTTAAAATGAGTATCCTGCAAACATATGCAAGACGGGTTAAAATCACGAATTAAAACACTCAGCTCCTCCATACGCCGATAAAAACCATTGCAGCTCCACTGCAAGGTAAAAGCCATAAATATATTTTTTAAATAAATAAATATGCGGGGTGATATAAAAAGCAAGAGGGTCAGCGCCGAAAACGGTGCTTTTTCCCCTTTTGTTTCGCTAGGAGGAATTCAGTCTCCGTGGGACTGTCGTCCTCCTCCATCGATTCCACCGGCATGCCTAGGTTTTGTCGGCCCATTCGGCTTCAATGGATTCGAGAAACTGCTGAAGTAGCGAAAGAGGAGGAACGCTACGTAAGCAAATTGATTAGGAGGCTTCAAAGTTTAAAGATCGAAAGCATCACCGTGAGATATAGTATGCATCTCACAATGATAGATGGAAAGGTAAGTGCTTGCTTCGCATTTTAACTTATTCTTCGAAAACCTCTAATTGTTTAAATAATACATTCCCGAAATTTCTTATGCGATACAGGTTTGCAGTGCTTTGTCTAAAACTAGTACTTTAAAATGTATGTGGCGCTAAAATTTCAGAAATGAACGAGCTCAAGAGAATGAAGGACAGGCAGGTAGATGAATCGAAGTACTCTTTTGGGTTGTCTCCACTCCACTGCTATATTCGGTTTTTTGAATGCCTAATGCGAGTCTCTTATCGCTTGAGCGTAAAAAATGGAAGGTAAGCAGAAAATGTTGGTTATTGAATAGTTATTTTTTCTCTCTTATTGGAATGCTATTAGGCATACTATAACTTCGTGATTCCTTTTTAGACCAAAGCAACCGAATTAGAATGGAGAAAGAAGGAGATCCAAGATTCCTAAAAAAGAAAAATGGGGCTATTAATTGACATTCCAAAGCCTGGTCATGGGACGACTAATGATGGGAACACTGCCCGGCGTTTTTTTCTGATCCTAAGCTAACATCAGAAATTACCGGTATGTTGACCATCAACAACTCATAGTACATAAATGTTTATTTACATTCCCATATTTGACATGAATATTTAGAATTTTTTATAAAGAAGTATTTAGTGAGGATTTTATTTCTTTTTCAAATAGGCATTAACGAGGAACTCATCTCAAGGTTTGCCTCAATTTTAAAAGCTCTGTCATCTGGACTTGAGATAGATTACGGCAATTTCAGCGAGTACTGCTCAGAAACTGCTTCCCTACTTGTGGATTTGTACCCGTGGTACTACATGCCGGCCACGGTGCACAAGGTGCTGTTTCATGGAGCATCAATTGCAAAGGCAGCAGTGCTTCCAATTGGCCAGCTTTCGGAGGAAGCCTTGGAATCTCGCCACAAAGATATTAGGAGATACCAGGCACACCACACGCGGAAAATTTCGCGTTTAGTTGAAATGGAAGATCTTTTCCGAATGCTACTCCTTACTTCGGATCCTCTGACATCCAATAGTTTTGTATGTAAAAATGCTAAAAGAAATATTTCTAAGGAAATACGAAACTTACTTGTATTGGAGGAGCCCACTTCAGCTGAGAACAGCGACGATTGGGAAGCCGATGATAACTGATATTGGGCTGGTGAATTTATTCTTTGTTTTCTCATGGTTATATATTTATGTCATTTTATTATGGTTCATATTAAATTTTATGTTGTATTCTTTTAATTACATTTTTCAGAATATAAAATGTTTTTGATGTGATTTCTTGTGTGTGTTCTCTTAGAAAAATGTTGACACGAAGTTCAACTGCTATTAATATATTTAAGTTCAACCTATATAATTAATAATGTTTAAAAAATAATTTTGTATTTCATATGAATAGTTTCATTTAAATAATTAAATTTTATTTTGAAGTACTTACATTTTTATTGCAAACTAGTAATTCCAATAAAATTTTCCCTCTCTACTGAAGCTGTCTAACTAGTCCATTTTAGGATACTTTAAAATCTTCGCGAATTTGTTTTAAAAAACTCCCCGGATCAATTTTTCGGCAAAATGTCATCAGAATCATGTTATACAGTCTAAACAAAAATATTTGGAAATATTTCATCGAGCTACTTATAAAAATATGGAAGATATGATTTTTGACCAGCTTTTTTCGATTTCAGCCCACTGTGCGGCAGTGCTAGCTTGGCTAGTCCGGAGGGGCCGGGGGATGGTGTTTTTCGCACTGTTTCAGCGCTACCCCGGTTGAAGGTTTAGGCTGGTTCTTCTTAGGAGAACCAGCGTTGGTAGTGGCGTTTTTGTTTGTTGCCGGAATTGGTGCCTTAACCGGCTTGGCTACTTCCTTTACTTCTAGTTTTTGGCTGCCATAACTCTCTGGTAGTAGTAGTAGGTTTATTGGGTGCGTCGACAGCTAAGGTCATTTTGCACCGCGCGCTATCTAATTCATGTCAATAGAACTTTTAGGAAGTGAAATCCAATATTTATTCATAAGAATTAACATTTTTAAATACCAGGGAAGCAATAACATAAATCGTGTTTCCAATTAAAACATTAGATTTTAAAGTGCCTTAAATGTCTATACATTTTAGGAATTCGACTACGCGACCGAGGGCAATAGGGTTATTACCGAGAACTTGTTCTATCCCACCACTGATGTGATACTTTCTCGAAGAGCTCAGCACCTTTCACAAGCCGTCAATACGTGTTTTACACTCAATGGGCAGTCGCATTCATCACAGCGAGGTGGGATCTTCTCTTCGGTGAAGAGGTATGAGTGAGTCAGGGCACAGTGCCCTATTCTCAGTCGTGTGATGACAACTTCCTCCCTACGACAGCTCCTGACGGAAGAGGCCCACGCCTGCGTATCTGCTTTCAGGCAGCGCAATTTATTACTCATTTGGCTCCTCCACGAGTCCTTCCACCACTGTGCGCACATATTTTTTAGGGTACACTTAAGGTCCTCTGCCGGTACCAGGAAAGAAAAGGCTTCGATGTCGTTCAGGGCTTCCTTCGCCGATGAGTCAGCCTTCTCGTTTTCGTCTATTCCCACATGCCCAGGAACCCATGAAAAGCTTACTCTTATTCCCTTTTTA
The DNA here is from genome assembly GCA_963573305.1 of Pyrrhosoma nymphula. Lineage (NCBI taxonomy): Eukaryota > Metazoa > Arthropoda > Insecta > Odonata > Coenagrionidae > Pyrrhosoma > Pyrrhosoma nymphula. The sequence continues at coordinate 73,737,464 of OY754332.1, read as the reverse complement.
TTAAGAGAAAGATGGGCATAATGTACATCCTGAACGATAGGACTGAGTGGGGAAAAGTCGGAAACAGCTTTCAATGCGCTTAAAGAGTCTGTGCAGATTATAAGATACTCATTACTAGGCTTGTGCGATGAGTCGATTAATCGAAGTCATCGACGATGATTTTAGTCATCGCGGTGCGATGACTGTAATCGATGACGATGAATGTCATCGACCATCGATGTCGATGAGAATCATCGATGTCGATGAGAATCATCGATCCCGATGAGTTGATGCGAATCATTGATGTCGATGAGTCGATGAGAACCATCTATGAGGATGATCGATGGGACGATGAAAATTATAGGTTTTGTGTCGCCCGTCCGTCCCGCCGGTGACCGCTGTGACGTTTCCTCCTTTGTCTCCCCTCCCCGGCACCTTCCTTGTTCTATTGCACAACGCCTACTTACTGAAAAAAGCCGGCGGCGTTGAGATCCAGCCCACGTGGGCCGCACAGGGATTGGAGTACGTCGACTCTAGCAGACGATATCTCGGGGAAGGTAGGTGAGGGGACGGAGTCTCTGCCCATGAGCACATTGGCGCTCCACCACTTGGCCTCGATGTTGTCGTCTGCTACTAGAATGTCGCCGTTTTATAACATTGATTGTCGAAACTGTGGTCCAGTCTAGACGTGTTGTAGCTTGTTTCCCAGTGTCAGTCTCCCTACGCTGCATTCAGTTGATCCCGGCTAGGAAAATCGCGGTCATGTTTTCCGCCAAATCCAAGGCGAAGGAGCACAGGCTGAAGCGCGGAAATCTTTAGACGGGCTATTTGAGAAGAGGCGCCGCACCAGTGATGGTGTTGTTCGTGCTGCTGACACGAGAAACGCTACCTCTGCTGACGACCCCTTCCTGGCGGAGCTCCACAAGTACGAGGATGTCCCAGCTCTATCCAAATCTTTGGACGTCCTACATTGGTATAGGGACAGGAAGGATGTATATCCCCGCCTTCAGAAGTACGCGAGGAAATACCTCTGTATTCCTGCCACTTCAACAGCATCAGAGTGGTTCTTCAGCGATGCAGGAAACGTTGTGTTGGACGCCCGACATCTACTCACCGACGAAAATGCGGAAATATGAATTGTTTTATACCACAATAAAGAGTTGTTGCTAAAATTGTAACTTGGAGATAGTTTCTCTCTTTCATAAATAAGCCTTGTTTTACTCAATTACGGTTGACTCAATTCAATCTTCACTTAATAGCCACACCAAACTGCCAACCGAAACATCTGCACAGTAGGGATGGCCTTAACTGTGACTTTATTGTCACCGCCTTAAATGTGACTGTTTCGTTACAATAACTGTGATTATAAAATGTAATTGCGATCACATTTTAGAATTGACACGGCATGGAAATGACAATCGCAATCACATATTAGGGGACTGGCCATGTCGGTACGTCAGCATTCCAGTAGTTCAACTGCACAATAAAAGAGAAAGACTCTTCGATCAAGTGATAAAAAAATACTGTTTATTATAAACTTTTGGAGATATATACCTATACGTATATATATATGGCTGAGAAATGCAACCCTTCTCCTTAAATGGTAACTTAAAATGAAATTATAAAAATGATACTTATTTCACATTAGTTTTCAAGAAATGCCTCAAACTGTATAAAAATTTAACATTTACATATAGAGGCTCTACTGGCAAAAAATAAAAATTTTAAGTAGGTAATTGCACAAAACTTTGACATATAAATAAATGTTACTTTTGGTTTGAGACTAGAAGATTTCCGTTTCTTACGTAATATCACAAAGTAATAAAGAATTAAACAAACAATTAAGGAAGAAAACATGCCAAACGCCAAAGTCACTCTTTTTCCATGTATATGGAATTCGCATTTAAAAAGTGAATGGCGTTCACTTTATCATCACCCTATTTCTTCTTGAGGATGACCGACAGTCTGTGGTTACACACACTTTTGGCTGACTTGAGTAATTGGCTTACGCAAAATTCGCATTCCTCATACATAGCAGGGATCATGGTGATCGAAATGCGATGCCTACCAGGAATTTTATAATTCGGCAACGCCACTTCCATTAATTCTTTAAACCCAACATCTTCCACAATGCTGAATGGCTGCAAATCAATTATGAATAATCCAAGTAGCTTCTGTTCAATGTACTGCTTTCTTTTGAAAGAGAGCATTTAGGAACCAAAAGAAGGAATTGTTAATTGGCGTTGAACTGTGGTCGAAGAAGACGGACGTGGGACGGCGGCTGGCATTTGAAGGGAGCTATCATTACCATCATTACTTGTTGATGGAGTAGCTCTATCCATCGAAGTTACACCATCTCCGACATCTTCTGCCGGTGGATCGTCTTCACAGGATAGTGTAACATTCTGCAATAAGCATATTGAAATTTAGCAATATCTACGTACTTCGACTCACGGAGAATAGGACAATTTAAATACAGTAGATATTAGGAAAAATAAATGGAAAGTATCTCAAATGAGATGCAAATTGTTTTAAATAGATGCATGATGGAAATCAATCAGAACATTTTAGTCAACTACCCCGTCAAATGATTTCAGAATTATTCCACATTTCAAATCAATGTTTACGGTAGATTATATGAGTCAAGTTACGTACGAGTATGTCACGAACATGTAATTATGCTTCACGTACAGTTCCATATATCACTAATTTTTCTTCTTTTTTTCCATTCATTTTAACGCCTTATCTCAAATGTATATATAAAGTATAAACACCCCAGCTATTGCGCCTTGAGGACGATGGCAGGGCCACAGTGGGATGTTTGGAATTCATGTTTTTCGTCAAGTTTGTGGTAGACGATACAGAAGTAGCGATCACGTTCAATCACAGTTAATACGCAGTAGCAGTGGTAGCATTGTATTCGTTGGTTGCACTGGTGCAGTTGGTAGCAGCGGTAGCAGCCTGAGCTAAATCGGCTAAATTCACCGAATTCACAGTCACAGTGATTTCGATTATTTAGTCACAGGCTGTGATTGCTACTTTTCAGTATCGGTGATTCAATCACAGCGATATCGCTCATCACTACTGCACAGTTCATCGAGAGTCATCGATCATTTTAATTCATCGATCATCGACATTCATCGATCATCGGCATTCATCGATCATCGAAATTCATCGATCATCGAAATTCATCGATGACAGCCATCGTCATCGAAACATTTCGATGAAATTTTTTCATCGAAAATCGATGACCAAAATCGGTCATCGCACAAGCCTACTCATTACAGCCATCAATGCCGTAGATAGCCACCTTTATAGCGAACAGTTCCGCTGTGTAAACACTACACAGCGGACTGAGCTTCGCTTTAACGACTCCGTGATTAGGGGAGTATACTGCGCACGCACAGGCTGAATTGGACTTGGATCCATCTGTATATATAGGGATTTTTGTAACTTACTCAGTTCAAGGTAAATATCTGGCCGTGGTATATTCCATGGAGCTTGGTTGGAATACCCTACCGGGTATACTTCCGGAAGAGAGAAATTATTCTCTTCGATAAAATTGTTAAAACGTACGCTTAAAGGGCGAGTGGCCCTTCTCCGTCCATTAAAATTGTCTAAAAATCTAGGGTTAAAAACAATATCATAACATGGATGCTTTGTCATTAATAAAAGTTTTGCCACGTAGGAGCACATCAGCATGTTCCTGCGGACATACAGAGGGGGCTCTCCAGCGTCAGCATAAATGCTCAGAACCGGACTGGTCCTGAAAGCGCCGGTGGCCAGCCGCAATCCAGCATTGTGAACCCTTGTCAAAGGCCTCAGGTACGACTCTCGTCCGGAGGAGTAGACGAAAGAGCCGTAGTCCAGACGAGATCTAATGAGGGCACGGTACCGTAAAAGCATCATGGTGCGATCTGCACCCCAGTTCGAGTTAGTTAAAACTTTTAAAATATTTAAGGCCTGACGGCATCTTTCACTTAACAGTCGTACATGTTCCCGCCAATTAAGTCGGTAATCAAATATCATACCGAGGAAACAAATTGGCTTCACATATGGAAGGATTCTTCCACCCAAGCACAGAGGTGGTGGAACATGATATCCCCGTTTTCGGTGAAAGTGAACGCATTTCGTCTTCTCAGCTGAGAAACGGAAGCCATTACTGCGAGACCATTTATCCAGTTCATTTAGCGTGTTGTATTATTCTGGTTGCACTGACGAGTTTGGACGACCGGCAGAAAATAGCCAGGTCATCAACAAACAATGATCCCATTACCGGAGCCTTAATACAATCAACGACATCATTGATGGCGATTGCAAAGAGAGTACACTTAAAACGGAACCCTGGGGTACTCCGTTTTCCTGGGTGTAAAACTGTGACGGCGGGATCTTTTTGGAGGAAGATTTGTATCTGCCATTCCAAATAATTCTTCGTCCCCCGGGCTCCCCTCTCTCTCTTTTGGGTCTCTTACACTATTTTTTTAAATAATTATGTTGATAATTGTGGAATGTGTTGCATCTTGGGGTCTGTAAACTCTGTTCTGGTTTGGCAGATTTGATCTGATGATGCTGTCATCAATATTTTGATTGTGGAAATTCTGGACCTCGAGGTCCAACCCAAAGTCGGTGGGTTTTCCTAAGTTGAGGGGTTCTAATTTGACTGAGAGGCTTAACCCAAGCAGACTATTAACCCAACTCTGTCGATTTTTGAATTTATTGGGTCCTAATTTGAGCCTGAGTGCTTAAACCCAAGTAGCCTATGAACCCAACTCTATTGATTTTTGAATTTTTTGGGTCCTAATTTGAGCCTGAGTGCTTAAACCCAAGGCGAACATGAACCCAAGAGGTCCAACCCAAGTCAGCTGATTGCTTGGGAAAAATGAAAATGTTGTTCTGTGCTGATAGCCTGAACTCCCCTTCAGTGGGAGTCACCCCGTGATGGAACTGTTTTTCTCATGGGCTTTGTGGATTGATTCTTTCACTCCACCTTCTGGCGTAGGGGTGCGATCCCATCGCCCGGCAATTGCCGCAGACAGCACCCAGCTTTAATAGCTGTTTCGGGGGGTTGTCCCCCAAATACTAAATGTATTCTTGGATAAAAAAAACGTTCGTGTGGCCATCAAAATTAGTTTTACCTTTCTATCTTTACTTAACGCGTTTGGCATTAACCGGCCCGGGATCCAATTGACCCTCTGTTTAGAGGTCAATTTTCTTATATGAAACTTTTTCCATTGAAATTCCAATGGCTTAACAATGCAGTCATTTGCATGCAAACATTTAACTAGGTTTAAGGATTTAAGTATGTATTTGGGGATTGTTTCTATATTTGTTACACCAATGTCTCACACCATAGTTCCTATTGTATTATTATTAATTCTAATTTCTTGTTATTCATGATGATGCAAAAACTTTTCCATTTTCCACAATTAAGCCATCAATGGGCAAATGCCAATCAATTTCTATGCCACTTGGCTTTGTGTAGTATCATACTGGAGACATGTAGTTGGTTTATTTACTGTGTATGCTGCTGTGGACAGGAATTCTGTTTTTTATGCTTTTCTTATATCTCTGCCCATTTATTGGTAAATGTTTGACTGTTATTACATTTTTCATTCTCATATTGGATGTTGATTTTTTATTATGATGCAACCCATGAAATGTTCTCTCACTGTCTTCAAGTAACGTTGAGTTTGACTTCATATTTTCATGGGCAGTTGTTTTTTTGGTGTCTTTAAAAGGCCTGAAATGTTGATCTCTAGCTAAAATTTTAGCTGATCACTTGCTATGGGTCTTATGTCACCCAATGTGTGGGTGTATTTGGATGTGGCCAGACACATCCAAAGAAATCATCCTTATGAATTAGAAGTTCAAAAAATACTTTCCATAGAAAAAAAGCCGCGAGCGTAGGAACATTTTAATAAGTATTGGGATAAAAGGAAATTATCTGCAAAATATCAACGATTGTGTCAGACCGGTGAATAAGAGTAATTTACCGCAAGAATCAGCCGATTATTTACCTTGCACACATTGCTTAGGTTATTACGCTCGAAAACAGCTATGGAGGCACGTAAATAAATGCGTTGAGAACCCCTCGAGGAGTGTTAGCAACTCGCTGTCAGGTGGGTGCTTGAAACTCTTTAATTAACACTGAGAATCGACCAAAAATTGAGAGAGGAAATTTTTCCCAGGTTGAGACCTGATAAGGTATCTCTGGTTGCTAAGAAGGATCATTTAACATGTGCTTTTGGTGCACGGTACCGAAAGATACACAGACAAAAGCATGATATTAATGTAACATCTAGGAAAATTCGAGAGTTAGCGAAACTTCTTATTGAAGTCAGGGCACTCAATCCAGCTATCAAAAAATATTTCAAGCCTTGCAACCTAAACATTTTGACTTAATCGTAGAAGCAACAAAGAGAGTTACCAAATATGATAGAGGATTTCTTTCAACCCCCAACATACGCAATGAATATTAGCACAACTCTAAAGCAATATTGTGACATTGCCTTAGTTTGTGCTTTAAAAAAAAGGAATGCTACGCCGGCATGGAGTCTGCGGAAGTAGAAGCAAGTTTGAAAACGATGATTCGTCTTTTGAATTCAAATTGGAAGTATGATAACTCAAACCAAGCTGTAGATGACTTAAATGTGAAAAATTGGAACAAGGTGACACTAGTTCCTCTCGCTAGCGATTTGAAGAAACTGAAAGAATACTTGTCAGAAAAAACTGACAATGCGGCTTCAAAGCTAAAAATCAATAATGAAGATGAAGCTTCATATGGTGAACTTCCAGAAACAATTTTTTGCCGTGTGTTACTGCTGAATAGGAGACGACCCGGGGAGCTGCAGAGATTACCCCTTCATGTATATGAAATGTGTGACAAAAACAGCGGAGCTTATGAAGAATTTCCCTAACGGGAAATAGCTTCATCCTAACCCTTGAAGCGCATTGTGATCAGGGGTAAAAGAGGACGAGGGGTTCCTGTCTTGTTCAGCTCAGAAATTCAAGAATATATTAGGCTGATTTTGAGTGTGCGATACAAATTTGTAGATTAGAGTAATATTTATCTATTTGGGAAACCGCGTCTTCTAACTCCCCTTTGACGACACAAGACCCTTGAAAAGTATGCTAAACTATGCGGTGCAAGTAACCCAAACGCGATTACATCAATCAGGTTGAGAAAACATTTAGCAACCTTAACCCAGCTCATAAATATGACAGAAAATGACTAAGAGCAGCTGGCTACCTTCATGGGTCACACAAATCAAATCCACAGAAAGTCATACCGTTTACCGGATGATGTGTATCAAACGGCTAAAATTTCGAAACTTCTTATACTAATGGAGAAAGAGGAAGCAAGTAATTTCAAAGGCAAGGCAAAACCCTCGACGAAATAGACATTAATTTCAATTATGAGATCCCTATTGAAGATGATGGAGGTAAAAAAGATGATGACGATGATACGAATATGAGCGATGTAATCAACGATTCTTTCTCAAGTTTCGAGTAGGAAAAAGAGAATGGAACCAGATCACCTAATGCTTCCCGTTGTACTTTGAAAAAAACTAAAAGGATACTCGTCCCATTGACAGAGGAGCAAAAACATATTGTGGCATCATATTTTAAGAAACATACAAAACAAAATACCCCCGAAAAAGAGTGTGTGATAACCTTAAGGAAAAGTATTCAGAGGTCCTTGACAACAAAACGTTGTTAAAAATTCAAGTTTTTTTTAAAAAATTATAAAAAACTGGATTAGTTATGTAAAATGATATTGTTAAAGTAAATTTAAAAGGCAAAATGGTCTAAGCAGAGTTTTTTAATACTTGTTTAAACCAAAGAGAGTTTTTGTTTAACTCAAAATTTTTTTAATAAAGCAGTACATTTTTTAAATCCAATTTTGCGGTTTTATTGCTACCTCAAAAAAAATTATAAAACTGATATTGACCCACAAATACCAGTTATTTCATTTGTACATTTCATTGATATTGATGATTTTATTTTAAGTCTTTAATTCTAAATCAAAGGGTGTTTGCTTTTTCCTAAAAGTGGCATATTTAGTTGATAATCCGATATAATATTGCAGTAGTGATGAAATAAACTGCATAAATCCTTCAATGCCAATGTATTTATTTTGAATATAGACAAAAATTTCCAACTCTGCAGAAGTGAAACCCGAATTAATTTATACTGCTTTCCAATGTTTATCCTCATAGAAAGGTGACTTTAATTGATGGTGTTAAAACCTTTGGTTCACTTATACGTTCAATTTATCATAATCTGACTTCAGCCAATAAGGTTCGAAAACTGCGTTACTCTTCGCTATCCATAAGTTCAGGCAAGCTTTCGATAGCTACTGAATCCGCGAACAGTTTTCCAACTAAGTATACACCAGCAATTGTGATTTTTAGGAAAAGGATGTGGGTAATGAACCAAATAATGGGAGTAAAGTAAGTTTTTAAATTTTTTTCTAACAGAAATCTGTAAAATGTACTCTAAGGGACCAACTAAAAACCGCCTTTACCGCGAAAATAATTATCTTTAGTCAATTTTTTTCTTTGTTGTTTTTCAATTTTTTCTTGTTATCTATTGTTTCGCGATTCCTCATCATTCTTGTCATATAATTATTTACCGATCAATTCATTTCATCCTTAACCTCATCAGGGTACGTTTTTTTCTTGTGACTATGCGAATGGATCATTAAAATGGGTTACTGAGTTAATACGATGTCTTTTATTGCCAATTCAAACTGCATGGTCCTGTGGTCAAAAGGAGATCTTTTAATTGCCCGGCGACGTCCCTGTGTGCATGCCGTGCCAGAAGGGGACTTTGAGCGGGGTGCTGTTGGCCCGCATTTTACTCCCATCAAGGAAGGAGCTGGTCGCTGGTTTTTTATCGGAACCTGTCGTATTGTAATTTCGTTGTTTCCTAGTAGGTGCATGTGCGATTCCCTTGCAGGGGTTGGCCTAGCGGTCGTAGGCAGTGATGCGGCACTGTCCGGCGCACCCGTGTCCTCTGATAGTTAAGTTATTGGAGGGGGCATCCTTCTGAGCAAGGGTAACCGTTACAAAAAGTGGTGCTGTGACCAGGATCCGATAAGATTAGTGGTAGCTTCTTCCGATTGTGTTTAATGTATAGGCGTGCGTGTCGTTACACTTGCAGCGTCGGGAATATTAATTTGCTTAATTAGATAATTGGGTTGTTTAGCGTTTGTATTATTTCGCGATTTCCGTAGAGATGGACGATGAAAGGAGTGCCTTTACTGACTATCGAACCAGCAAGCCTGACTCTGATAAAGAGGAGGCTGAAGTAAGTTCTCTCGGACAATTTGTCTCATTCGCCAGATCCACTATGGACGAATCGCCGAAAGGACGCGAGCTATCAGAAAAGATGAGGGAATTGTCATTGGGGGACTCTTGAGTTTTAGCAGGAATCAATGTCGATCGATATGTTGTTACAATTTATGCAGAAGGAAAGAATAGAGTAGGTGGAAAGAGAAGAGAAGGAAAGGATAGATAGAGCTGAGAGGGCGGAAATTAATCAAATGTTAAGTATTCAATTGGCCGGTTGTATAACTCGTATAGAGGGTGTGGAGTCAACGACTCGAGAGTTACGGGAGTATACAGAAGCGACCCAGGTTGAATCAAAGGGGGCCATTCGAGAAGTAAGGCGTGAGATAGAGGGTATCGAGGAGGAAGTTAAGGATGTGAAAGCCCTCGTAGGTGAGACTCAAAGTAGATATCAAGTGGCCGTGGGCCGTATACAGCAATTGGAAAGAAAAACGCATGGAATTATGTAGTATGGTGCAGATGATAGTGCCGTTGAGTAGGTCTCATGTAGACGGAGTCGTCAAACCCAAATTCAGGGACAATCAGATAAATAATCCGGTCCGATTTCGTGAAGCAGAGAACTATTTCTTGTTAGTTGGGGTCTTCGTAGATATTCAGTCACAGGTATTTTTAACAATGTTAACGTCCAAAGTGGGGGGTGGGAGGTTATATCATAGCCAGGCGCGAGAAATTATGCATAATGTGCTAATATTTATGAAGAAGGAAGTAGCCAAAGGAATTACTCTTACGCTAAAACGTGTGACGGAGCGAGTGGCTGCTGCAACTGGCGTTTCCCTACGCTCCTTGAAGTGAATCGCACAGGAAGGAGCTGCCATTGCCAGTGGTTCGAAAGCAGAATTTTTTAGCCCAAGGAAGAAAAAGCGCTGTAGAAGTGCCCTAAATCTACTGTGGACGACTTTGACGTGCAGGTGATACGGAGGATGGTGCACAATTCCCATACGGTGGAAAAGAGGCACCCTACGTGAACTCTGCTGCATATTGTTAAGGAAAAAACAAGTTTTGACGGCCAATTAAATTCTTTGCATGTTCTGATTAAGAATATTGGATTCAGGTAAGGGTATATATATCGTAGAGTTGTATTAACTGATTAATTTGTATTGCATTTACCAATTTCTTACAAATTCTCATTTTGCCTTAGGTGGAAAAAGACGTCCAGTAATAAAAAAGTATTGACCGAAACTCATGACATAAGGTGGAAGAGAATGGTTTACCTGAGAAAGATTCAAAAATTCAGGGAGGAAGGGCCTATAGTCTTCACAGATGAGACTTGCATACATTCATCTCACACCAATGAACTCCCTTCCAATGAACCAGCGGCAATGAGCAAGGACTGAAGGCGCCCATTTCCTAAGGACAGCGATTAATAATCTTCCACGCTGGTAAGTTGGTTTTTGCGAAAACTATTTATAGATTGGCAATGAATAATACAAAATGCAAATATTATTGAATAAGAATAAGCTAGTAAAAAATGAATTGTTCTTTTAAGGTGGAGAAATGGGTTTCATTCCTCGGGCGTTACTTATATTTAAATCGGGATTGAAATCTGGAGACTACCACGGTGACATGAACAAGTTTAACTACTTCCAATGGCTGAGAAATATGCTACCCCAACCTAGTGGTCGTGCTGGACAATGCATCGTACCACAACGTCCAGCATGACAGTTTCTCACCCAGCAAGGACAAGAAGGTGATGAAGACGTGGTTGGATGAACGGGGCATACATTATGGAAGCAGAGAGACGAAACTGGTTTTATGAAAAAAATAAGATGAACAAGGAGCCGGTAGTTTTTGAAGTCGACCGAATATTAGCGGCGCATGGTCACTCAACAGTGTGATTGCCTCCCTACCACCCTGAACTTAACCCCATCGAAAACATATGGGGGATAATGAAAAATTTGGTGGCACTAAATAACACTACTTTTAATTTGGAAGACGCGGAGCGTTTGGCGGAGAAAAAGTGTGAGGATATTGGACGAGAAGAGTGGGGAAAGGTCAGTGAGAAGGTGAAGGCGGAAGAAATTTGTTACATAACAAATGAAATGGTGTTAGATGAGGGGGAAAATGAACTCATAATCAACCTATTAAGTGATTCGGAGGAATGTAGCAGATGTGATAGTGATTATGTAGAGTGAAATATTAAATGTACAGCATTTTAATACTAAACAAAGTTCTCATTAATTATTCTTTTTCCCCAATACCTTTTATCCATTACTTTGGCCATTGCTGTAATATCTCCTGTCCCTAATGGGAAAATTAATTACTGTCAAGATTGGGTTTTTCTGCTAATTGTTTGCTTGGTACCTCACGTGATTTTACTGAGAATAGATGACAATCGACGAGGACAAAGGCCACCGAGAATGACCTGGCCTGATAGTAAGGTTCGTGAAATTCCTTTACTTCCGTGAGTCACACTTAAGTGTCATTATAATGGTGTTGGACACCCTGCCGACCTTCCTTCCTTTTCCCTCCTTCCCCAGGGAACCGACCGCAGGGAGAGGCTTGCCTTCCCCTCCAAGTTTCCTCCCCCTAGCGCACCCTCCCCTCCACTCATCAGCGTTCCGCGCATTTAGGGGCCACAAGCTTTCTAACGAGCTATACATTACGATAACAGTTATCAGACATTAATTAATTTAAACCTATATTGCTACATAGATGATAGAGCGATTTCATCGGCAGTTCAAGGTGGCCATCAGGTGCCATGGAGACCGAAATTGGACAGACCACCTTCCTACTGTTATGTTGTGCATGCGCACCGTGTGGAAGGAGGATATACAGGCAACTCCAGCAGAGGTAGTTTATGGACAGTCTCTCCACCTTCCGGAGTTCTTTCCATCTGATAAACCCCTCCTAAGTACAGCTATCACTGATTACGTCACCACCCTCAAGAGTACCCTCCACAACTTCCGCCCCCACCCGGTCACTACCCATTGTTCCAAAAGTGTATTTGTCTTCAAAGAGTTGGCCACTTGTTCCCATGTGTTTGTTCGTAATGATAGGGTACACAGCTCTTTAGACCTACCCTCTGAAGGCCCTGTCTTGGTCCTCTCTTGTGGCCCTAAAACATTTAGATTATGTGTTAACGGACGGGAAGTGGTAATTTCTGTTGGCACGGTAAAGCCTGCTTTTGAGTCTAATCCAAATGCTCCATGTGACCATATGGATGTGGTAGTGTTGTGGCTGCCAAGCCATGGGCACCAGGCACAAACTAGTGACCATGAAAGTGTCAATGAGCACCCCCTACATTCTAACCCAATCCAAAGAACAGGGAGAAGAGTTCACTTTCAAAAGCATTTATCAGACTATGTCACCCAGTTGCATTTAATTTTTATTTCTTTTCTCTCTTTAATAATGTATTAGTTGTCGTTTTCTACTCCTATCTCTTTGAAGGAGGTAGGTAGGATTTAATTTATTGGGTGCGTCGACAGCTACGGTCATGTCGCACCATCCTATTTTTCAAATGCGTTTCATAAAAAAAGCGTTATGAAACTATTTTGTATAATCCGTTCACCGATATACATGGGCATGTATTCTTCTTTCAAACTTTAAAGAGTCTTAACAATAGATTGGTATGCCGTAAAAACTGCATTAAAATACTGACACTAGATGGGATGTCACGAGGAACATTTTACAAGACGCCTCGAATCCCTAATTTCTCGCGGGAATCTCGGTATTTCACACATTTCGTTAGAATGTGAAGCACGCAGAGGGGTGAGTCGCATTCATCACAACGCACAGTGGGCGGAATCCAGGATCTAGGCGGAAAAAAGTCGAAAAACCGACTTTACAGTTTGGACAATTTTTGGCGTCGGTCTTATCCTTGGATAGTGGGAGCACCCTTTTTCGCACTTGAGATCACTACCCTCGGCATAATAGCACCGTTAGAGCCATTCAAAGACACCCTTTCTGCGAATTTCAGACCGGGCTCAGTTGCATTTTGGCAGTGAAGTGAAGAGCATGCAGTTAGGCGACCAGTACACCAGGCATATTTCAAGGACTTGAATTATAATTTTCAAGGTATTTTCTAACATTAATCATGATAAATATTATTATTATGCCCATTTTCAATTTTTTATGGCTTTTTGAAATAACCATTGCAAAAACACGTGATTTTTTTTGATATCTCATGTTTGGTTTGACTTTTAAAAAAATGTTCTAGCGGTGTCTAGCTCATTTAAGTACGAGTGTCTTCAGAATGTATTGTAGAATAATGCTTTTAAAGGATTTGGTGCGGAAACGTGCGGAACTAAAGTTATCGTCCTTTTTCAGGCGTCATGCAGAGGGCTGTCGTGACGCACGGAGAGCTATGTAGCCTTCTTCACGACAACAGCGAGACGAAAGACTCATTAACGGGTTACTTAATCAAGAAATTCGAGTTAAATGAGACTGACAACGATGCTAAGAAGTGTATCAGTGTATCTTTTAGGAATTTTTTTCACAATTATTCCAGACGTTTGAAAAAAGGTGGAAGAAGATATGATTATTTCCTGACTAAATACCGAACGTGGCTTCAAAACCCATTGCTCCTGCCTACAAAAGTGACAGAAAAATGTCCTAACATTAGCTATAGCGTAGATTCAGTGCCATCAACTTCAAAGGGAAGACCCAAAAACGTGTTTGAGCAATGTACTGATAGAGCTAAACGGGCCAAAGTGCAGCCTTTGATAAAATTGCATACAGAAGAAGAAATCGTGTTCGCGGCCCAGCATAGCCTTCATTCTTCTGGGAAACGGGACGCTGCAGCTGTGGTAAAAGAAGTTACCCAAACTACTCCCCGTCGGGCTACCAAAGTGAAAAGAGCCTATAAATCACCCCCATTACCTCCAATGCCATACACTGGTGAGGAAGCGTTAGCGCTTCTTATCGAGATCGGGCTGACAAAGTCGCAGTACATGAGGATCAGGATAGGAGCTAAGGACAGATCAAGCAACATTTATCTATCTTATGATGTGCTAAAAGTGTTGAAATTGGAATGCTATCCCCCTAAAGAAGACATAAAAGTGACAGAAAGGTATTTTGAATTGAAAGTGTGGACCACACAATCCAACGTTTTGCGCTAGTTCAGAAGGATGTTCCCATTGGACAATTGTCAGAAGAGGCACAGGAGGCAAGAAACAAGGATTTAAAAAAATGCAGGAGCAGGCATGCTAGGAAGATTTCTCGCTCCGCAAATATTGAGGATGTTTTCAATATGTTGCTATTATCTTCGGATCCTGTGATTTCATCCATACGCCAAAAAACGAAATAGAAGAAAAACGGAATACCTGTTGAAGTTTTGCAACTGTTGAAAGAACCAGCTGCGTTTAGCTCTGGAGAAAGTGAGGAAGATGATTGCAGTGAAAGCGAAATGTCTGACTATGAATAGTCATAACATGGTCATAGAGTTGTTATGGTTATCATTCTGCTGCAGAGCAAACTGAGAAAATTGACATTTTTGACATTTGACAACATGACAAAATTTTCATTCATGATTTAATTTTAATTGAATTTTTTTCAATATTTTAAATGGGTATTTTGCTATTATTTAGCGCTTGGAAGAATTGATAGTATATTTTTATACCCATCTTATTTCATTTGATTTTTTTTAATATTATGCTGTAACCTCTATTTTTTTACCTTTTTGGTTTTTTCTCTGGCGGATGATTTCAAGACCTGCTGGCATTTATTAAAATATTTTCAAATCTGAATTCTGTTATTTCTTCTCCACCTCAGTCAAAATCAACGAACTAACTTTGAGCGGCTAGAATTCGTGGAGGCTGGTGTTAGCGGTAAGCGCGGTAAGTTCCTTTGTTAGTCGCACGCACGCGGTCGCACGTACCGCCATAAAACGCCTCCCTCCCGCAAACAAAAGACCCTTCACTTTTCGGATTTTGGAAGACATATTTTTGGAGATATGCACAATGCCTGGGTATGCAAAAGGAAGTTCCATTTTCTAGCAGAGAACGTTGCTATCGCCAAACCGTGAGTTTTGGCCTTGTCCGTTACCACCGTAAAATATGAATAATTAGCTAAAATGGAGTTTTTAGCGACTTTATACTTCACATTTTAGTGTTAGTTAATGCCTTTTACTTATAATTTGACATAAATGATAAAATGGTGTATAATGTGCACAAAATTAGAAAATAATATTTTTTTCCGCCTAGATTGGGCATTCCGCCCACTGTGCAACGGTGGGATTTTTTCGTCAGTAAAAATATACGATTGGGTCGGAGCACTATGCCCTATCCTCAAGCGGGTGATGGCAACCTCTTCCCTCCGATTATTTCTTTAAGTAGTAGTCTACGCTGAAGTCGTGGATTTCACAGCCCGGAGTTTATTTTTTTTACTCTACCCAATGTTATTCCATTTTGCTGCGCTACGTTTCGGAACGTAGCCATCACTACCACAATGGTGTTCCGACTTCAACCCATCTGTGAAAACAGGGGTGAAGTCGGGAACTTCTCCCAGGACTTCCAGGTACAGATACTGGTACTCAGCGGTGATTTTTACGGCAAATTAAGTCTGTTTATAACATTTGGCCTCTGGGTTAACCATGGAGAGTATTTAAGGTACCCAGCCGGGTACACGTCAGGGAGTATAAAATCATTCTCTACCATAAAACTATTAAAACGTAGACTAACTGGTATTGTAGCTTTTCTCCTTCGGTTAAAAGCGGCTAAAAACCGAGGGTTAAAAATTACATAAAAACACAGGTGGGTCTTCATCGAATAAACCTTAGCAACATCTTTGCACAACAAAATTTCACGAAGAGTCGCCAAAGGTGGCTCGCCGGCATCACAATAAAAGTTTAGGCCCTCAATGGCGTCACCCACGCCAACGTCTGTCAGCGTCTTACCACGTGTGACTATTGAACCGCGTTCTTGATGGTATCGCTTGTGTGTCTCTCTTGGGTGAATAAACCTTTAGCGGTCTAAATTTGCTACCACCATTTAGCACCCTTGCCGCCCTCGCATCGTCAGAATTAGTGAAAGTAGCTCGTGCGTAACGTACCCACAAATATCATTTTTAGGGAATCTGGTGTCAGCTACCGGGATACGTATCGAGGCTATGAACTAAGGTTATTCGAGACTACTACCCGCCCAAAAACGCTAAGGGGATCGTCAGCTTCATTTGGATGGTGAATTTTTACAGCAAATTCATCCTTAATTCCTCCCAGCAAACGGGTCTGAAAATAAGTTTGGGGTAGATCACAGCTTTCAGCATGTCGGCGAATATAGTGCTATGCGTGTGGAAAGAAGAACCATTTTGCTAGAGACTGTTCAAATCATAAGACGGGAGAGAAGGTAGAAAAAAAGAAGTTTGCTTCGGTGTCCGAGGCGCAGAGGGAGCATGCTGCTCTATGTGTAAGGAGGCACACACATAGCAACCATGGAGTTTGGCTCCTAGATGGAGGGGCATCTGACCACATGACCTGCCAACGAGGCCTATTCCAGGAATTGAAAAAAAATGGAAATTGGAGATGGCACACCACTAAAAGTCGTGGGTAAAGTTAGGATCACAGTACCTACGTCTGGAGTATGTGGGCTGAAGGATGTTGGATTCTCGGAAGTATTGTATGTACCAGAACTGCAGGGTAATTTACCATCTCTTGGTAAAATTGAAGAGAAAGGCTTGGAAGTGAAGTCTAGAGATGGTGTGTGTACATTGCACATTGGTGAGAGGTTGGCGTTCCAGGCAATCTGAGTAGGAAGACTATTATGTTACTACATTAGGAGGTCCAACAACTCAGGAAATCAAAGAAGACTTCAAATCACGGAGAGGAAAGGAATCTGTTGCTTCCCTGTCGTTGTGGCACAACAGGCTAGGACACGTTCATCATTAGCTCTCATAAACCTTGAAGTTATTCAGGAAGATTAGTCAGACAAGAAGAAAATGAACGAAGAGGATTTCTGTGTTCCATGTGTGGTAGGAAAGAAAAGGAGAGACAAATTTCACCTCGTCCGAAGTGTTCAGATGTTGTTGGAAGTGGGTATTCACTATCAAACGAGCGAATGGAAAGGTGATCAGATAAAAGGCTTGCCTAGTGGCAAGAGGTTTTAGTCAGGAGTTGATTATTTTGAAACTTTCAACCCTGTGGTGCAAAGAAAAAAGTTATTGATGTCATTAGCAATAAAAAAAACTGGGAAATTGGTCACTGTAATGTTGTTGGTACATATTTAAATAGTGATTTAGATGTTCCAATTCTTATGGAACAAGCACCAGGTTTTCCAAGTGGGAAACCCCTACTATTTGTGTATGAATTGAATAAGTGTCCTTTGGCTGAAGCAAGCTGGGAGAAATTGGAATCATCACATAGAAAACCTATTAGTACCCCGAGTAATAGACAGTCCACTGGAGATGGGCTCTGTCAGTCCCAGAAGGGATAATGTGCTGAGAAGTTTTGCGAAGCCAAATATAGGTGTAGGCATTCTCCTGTACAGTGCAGGTTTGACCAGAGTTGATATTGTAAGTCAGTATTGTCATAATCCCTTAAGTCACAGATTGAAAAAATGTTATTCATGTCCTTCAGTATTTAAAGGCAACTATTTGTGTTTCTCTAATTCAGGACAAAAGTTAAGAGTTTAAATTGATGCAGAATTCGCAAACAAGGAGGATTCAGAGTCAATCTCAGGGTATGTTTTAATTCTGTCCAATGCAGCAGTATTTTGGCGTAGTAAGAAGCAGAGGGTGGATGTAGCTTCATCCTCAACCTTTGCAGACTATGTTGCAATGTATGAGTGCTCTAGTGATTTTGTGTGGCTCAAGGAGTTTCTGAAGGAAATAAATCAGGAGTTTTGTATCAGAGCCATGTAAGATATATGCTGATAATACGGGTGCCATGTGTATTGCTTAGTTGGAGGCAATTTCAGACCAGACTAAACACATCAGGGTGAGATACATATAGATAGATGTGAGAAATCTAGTTAAACAGGGGGAGAGAGCTTTTGAGTCATGAAGTGAACTACTAATGTAGGTATTCTTTTGACCAAACCCATCTGGTGCACACACCAAAGAGTTTGCTCATTCCCTAGGTAAATATAGTTTTAAGGGAATGTTTTAGATTTAGTTATTTTGAAAGCAAAATTTTTCTATTGACTTAAGTGTAGCTTAAATGTATCGCCTAACAAAATGGGTACAAAGTGAATCTTAATGAAAAGTTGTTATTGTGTCATTTACGTAAAAAAGCCAGATCAAGTTCCACTCTCCTCACCCCCATTCCCCCGGACAAACCTAGGAGATGGTGTAAGCTACCATTCATCAACCTACTAAGTTACAAACTTAGCCGAGTGCTGCCTAAGGACAATTTTAAATTATGTTTTTATAATCCTGTGACTATCGGTAAACTCCTTTTTAACTCTAAATATCCCTATGACTATTTGGAGAGAAGTGGTGTGTACTCCCTGAAGTGTGATTCTCCCGGATGCAACTGTTTTTACGTCGGTCAAACTGGCCACAAATTTAAAACAAGAATGTCCTAACATTTGAAGTGTTTTTTTAAATCATGACAAAAGGTGTGTTTGCTAAGCATCTGTTTGACCTCAGACACATTTCTAATTTCAACCCCAATATTTTTGACAAAGGTGCCAAATTGGATTTTTTTTTTAATTTTTAAATTGTTTTAGCTTTTAAAAAATCCAGACAAATTGTCCCCCTTTTTTACCGTGCCTCTCCCTCCTTCTTAACACTGTTGGTTTCAAATTTCCCGTAATCTTGCCGCATTAACTCCTGCCCCTTAACTAATATCTTCCCCCCCCCCCATCCTCCTTACTTCCTTCCCCGGGGAACCCAGTATATATATCAAGCCACCACCTCTGTATGCTGCAATTTTGGCCTCTAATGATGTGTTAACATTGAAACCAGTCAGGCTTGTACTAATAATAAAAAGTGTGAAATATTACAAAGTTTTAAATATTGCATCATGTCAAAATTCCACTTCAAGTCAACCCTTCAACCATCTTGTATATGTAGCTTTGTTTTGTAGTTTCAATTTTTTTTTATTTCTGTTACATTGTGCAATAATCCTTTCCTAAAATGTTTACCTCGACATAATTTTTTTGGGAGAGGTGTAGGAGAAGAGGGAAAAATAATATAGAAAGTATATGCATATCTAATTGTTTGAAAGAATTAACTTTCACCTGTGTTGATGATTTTGACATTCTTTTGTTTTTCCATTGATACGTGGAGATGTTCTGTCTGTAAAGTTCAGTCAAGTAAAGACAGTCTATGGAGATGGTTCGAAACTCGAGATAGTTGTTCTCCCTTACAACACCCAGTCCCTAGCACTCGTCAGTTAAAGAACTTTTAATAGTGCATCATACTTCTAACCCTTTTAGTCGCCTCTTACGACAAGCAGGGACACTGCAGGAGTATTCTCAATCCCCTACCTGCAGGGATATTATTACCGTCAAATGTGCAATCCATCTATAGTTTTTCATTTCAGACAAGTTTCAAAAAGTTGGGGGTTATTCCACCATTGCTGTTCTTTAGAAATAGGGTAATGCGAATTCCATGCTTTAATAACTACCCACATAATCCATTCCTTTGAATGTATACCTAGTGATAAATATATTTTCTTAATAAAATAAGGTATTTAAATGAAGCAATTGGCCGACTACACTTCACTAATTCATTCCTCATCATATCTTTTGACTCTTCTATTTCTGGATTACTCTGGTGGTATTACACCTTCCTCCTAAACTCCAGAGGTTCTGTTAAGGCTTTTTCTTAAAAACCTCAACAGCAATTAAGTTTAAAGAACGAGTTTATAGAAAGGGTCTTCTGTTTCAGGAAAGTTCCAGAGAATCCATGGGAACTAAATAGTCATTAGTTGAAAGCTGAAAAATTGGCCAAACCTCAAGAAGGGGAGAACCAATGTGTCCTTTGTGTATTTAGAATACTAATAATTAATGTTTCACAGAGAGGGAACCATTAGTATGAAGCAGTTGAGAACCAGCGATAAAAATGTCACAGAAAATCCTTACAGGAAAAAATAAAATTCCTATAGTCTCCAAACGTTCAACCTTAATTTTGGCCAATGTGTTCCGAAAACAAGATAACTTGACCCTAAAAACTTTGCTTGAAATGAAAATGGTAATGTTGAAATAAAAGACATAACTTAAATAACTTGTTTATTCCACACTAATAAATACAGACCTAGTTTTCAACTGACGTTTCAGAGCAGTTGAAACCTAGGTCGGTATTAAATTATTAGTGTGGAAAATACAAAATTCTTTTAGTCATGTCCATTTCTGAATTCCACAAAGTTACGCCTGCAACTACTAATGTTATTCGAAATACAAAGCCGTGCACGTCATGGCCTTTGTAAAACACTTAGACACTAGTAGCCTAAATGCACAAAAACTTAAGTCCCATTGTAAATATAAAATCTATGCAATACAATGGGTCATTTGGAAGTACCTGAATCTGTATTGGTTACTTACCTAAGTAAAAATCTTAGAAATTCAGAACCCATTAAGTCCATTTTGGCAACAAGCTTGATAACCAGTATCTAAGCACTCACCCAGGGAATCTTGATAACCAGTATTTAAGCACTCACCAAGAGAATTAAATTGAATGGCGCTGCAGATTGCTGGGATTGGCTTCCAGCCATCTTCAATGCATTTGACCTGTGCAGAAGCCCTAGCAGCTACAACATAAGTTTGCATGCCAGCAAAGTTTAAAGCAACAGAATTACCTAAGTGAGAAAACTGGAGTCCACTTCTCACTAGTAATTGGAGAAAAAAATGTTTTAAGATTCTGGCATCGAAATTTACATAAATAAAATTACATCCAGTTTTAACTAGTTAGTCAACGACACGTATGTTTTTACCAATTTTAAGATAATTTACACTTTTTCACAGTGAGCTGACATATTCATCATAATATTCATTTACAAAAAATATATGTTTCATTCAGTTTTCTAGTAGTACTTTACACAAAAATCTCACATTAGTTTTCACATTTGGCACAACAATCATGAAACAACAATCAGAACAGGTAAATACCTTAAATTTACTTATGCTATTTCCAACCAGCCATTTCAAGATGAAATTGAAAAGTAACTAACACACAGGGTAACATAAACAATAATTATTAGAACCAATAATATACCTACATAGCTAGAAGTAACAGATTAAAGCCACATAGGCATCCCCACTAAATACATACATTACAAAGGGTACATCAACATTTGATTCTAATTACTAATAAAAGCACATCAAAATATTGTATACTCCCAATTTCAGTAATGTCGGAACATAATGACATAATTGAATACATGTTATTCATTAAAGACACTGGGGCTAATTTGAAGAGATGTAACAGAGATATTCTGCAAACATAAAAGCTATGAAGTTCAATTGTTGACAGCTTCACTTCATAACTATAATTACAATAGCTGTACATCCATGACATCAGAGAATAATTGACATTACAGTACATGAAGGAAGTTGAAGCTGGCTAAATTCACAAAATCAACAATGAGTTTGGCATCTACTCACACAAATAACTGATCAAATTGCAATTTGGATTCTGTTGACATTACCTGATACCATGCTTTACATCTTAATTTTATATTTTAACAGTGATATAAATACAAGATAAACAACCAATACGTAGCTCCCAAAAATATTCACAAAATTAAAATATTCATGACACTATAGTTAAAAAGATTCCTTCCTACTATTAACAACCTCTTTTTAACCATCTTGGGATGATAGCGTAAATGATTGTATTCCAGAATAATAATATATTGTCACAGTGAAGAAGAGGAGGAATGAATACATAAAAAGCATTGATAATGAGACATCATTTCTTCTTTTTTTCCAAGAACATATGGATTACTGTTGTTTTCTGCTGATATGCTGGAGAAAAATAGCAAAGGACATGAATACTTCTCATATCCTCATATTTTTTAGACGAGAGAGTGAAGCAAATCCCAATATTCTTTTTGGCTTAGATAGCTTCTCATTCTCCTTCTTATAACTTGGGAACCTCAAATGGTAAATATGAGGATATGCTTCCCTGAACTGTAAAGAAATGTATTTAAAAATTAATGCATATTACCTAAAATGCTATTATTTCTAATATAACTATAAATAAAAAATTACTATACTACTGATCAGTAGTATTTTGAACCCATTACCTCATTGAACCTCTCCTCATTACACAAAAATTTCAGTTTTCTTTTTTTATGCTTGCATTAAATCACCTGTCTTAAACCCTTTACACAACCTGAAGTTGAAGAAGCATCACAACAATAATGAACATTTTTGAATGATCATGAGCTTTTCATTCAACTGATAAATCCAATAAATCCAAAGACAAGTAGCCTACACACAATAGTAAATCTCAGTGAAGGGGGAAATCGAATTTGGTACTCTATTTCAATGTAAACAAACAGTGGACTATCACCAAGAAAGCAAACAAACAGCAGACTATCGACAATCAATTAAGAATCTAGGGGGCGACTCATATTTTGATGGTCTCCGTTTTCGGAGAGATTGGGAGGTGACAACATTCTGCCCAGCGACAAAAAAAAAGGTTATGCATAATCACCCGGGGCGAGAACTGATTCGCCAGCAACTCCAAGTCACCAAAAATTGAGTTACTGCCCAGCAACTCGTGATACGTAATAGCCCCCTAGTGTTGATCCATTGAGCGACCTGTTTCATTTCACTAGCATCCATACCACAAAAACTGGGCTTCCCATGGAAGCATAACACTTGCATGGTGCTCACATCAAGAAAGAGCATTGGTGACTTTTACATGCTGAGTATGTGCAGGAAATGAACTGCCTAATCAAGTTAGGATAATGAAATTTCATTACCCTTGTTTTATCAATCGCCAAAATGCTTCCATGTCACCAAACTGGTTCAATGAGTAATAATAATTTCTATTCTCATAATTGAAGTTCTACGTCAAAACATATGGCAATATTCAAATAATTCTTGTGTAGATTATAATGCAGTTTCATTCTTGCGTATTTATTTATTTCGGCCTTTGGGTCAATCGCCGAATTGTTCAATGTGGCCAAACGACATCAAGAATACATAACATTTTCATTAGGATTATAACATGTTGAAGGGGTTCAAGATTTCAGATCATCAAAATCTGATTCGATTGTTCACAAATATACTGCTCACACAGTGTCAACTTCCATTCATTGGCTACGCACGAGGTCATTGTCGAAACACGTTATTCCAAAAGAACCACTAAATTCCTGGGGTCAATTGAAGGTTGCGACTCATAAGGAACTTAGTACAGAAAAAAATTCACAATGGCAATTCAACAAGAGATACCCGGAACCTTGAGCAGATTTATGCAGGCGGTAAAATGCATGAACAAATAAGGAACTATCTACAGTGAAACCTCTCTTTTACGTTCCTGGAATTGGCGTTTTCCAGTGATTTACTACATTTTCATCTGGCCCCAAAAATGACTGAATCCTTCCAAAATATTACCATCCCACTATTTACACTTTCAAGTCCTGCCACTTACGACATTTGAAGGCGAGAAAGATGGCGGCTGGCACACTTAACGCACATCAACTGGAGACCCATAGAACGTGATTAGTTAAATACGGATAAAATACATGCTTAAACATAATATATGAATGCCGATGTATTTGAATTATAAAAAAAAACAATCATTCGTTTGATGGTAGCACATTACATCGATAGCATTGCTGAAAAGTTTTTATGCCGAGTATTGTAATGCTTGTAATCGGAATTATTATCGAATGGAATGTAGAATGGTACGAAGAATGGTACGAAGGAGCCTTACAAGCTTTTTAAACAGCATATTTCAAAGTTAGGGGATGCGATATAGATATTAAATTAGATGTTATTTGACCAACTACCACTGTCATTGTGACGAAAAGCTTAAAATTTCTGTTAACTCTTGTTCTCGTACTTTGAAGCTATCTTTTGCTTATTTCTCGTAGCTCACACACAAATGCCATTCATCTTGCCTTTTTAGTTCCTTAATCTTTTGCTTTTTGCTGTGCAACTACTTACAGCAGTTGTGAGGAAATTTATTTGAAAATTGTAAACAAGAATACCAGAAATTCATTATCATTGGAAGAAAAAATGAACATTTTGCAAAGGATTGACTCAAATACCGGCTCTTCCGCGACCCTGGCCAATGAACTTGATATATTATTTTTACATTGAACACAATTGTAAAAACCCGTAAAAGAATAGCAAAAAGTGCTTAAGAATGTGACCTTATGAGTAAAATGCCACTACAATTGTATGATGAACTTCAAGAAATATTGAAGACATGGTTTCTGTCTTCCGGAGTAGCAGGCATACCCATTAGTGGAGTTTTGTTAAAAGAAAAGGCACTACATGTAGCAGCAAGACTACGCATTGATGACTTCAAACCATCAAATGGCTGGATAGACCATTTCAAAAATCGATATACAGTAAAACCCCTAAATTACACCTTTCCAGGGACCCTAGAAAAAAGTGTAAATTGCAGGAAAATGCAAATTGTGGGAAAAGTAGAATTTTCACCTCTACATCCATGTTCTTTTACTGGGTAAGGGTAAAGATAAGAAACACTGATGAACTGAAAAAGGGCAGTGTCATAATTTATTCCTTGAACTAGCACTTTTCATTTATTTATATTTGATGAAAAAATATACTAAACATCTTAGATGAATACAAAATTGAAAATCAAGGAAGGATGAAGATTGCAGGGCGATTTACATTATATTTGTTATTAGCAACCATTGAAACTATCTCTTGAATATAGCATGATTATTTTTTTAAAATTGATATTTTCAACTGCTTGGACTTCCTCTGCCTATTAATAATATTATGCACTTTATTTTCAATTTTCTGCAGTTCCTCAAGCATTTGCTCACAGCAATCACTACCTACTAACTAAGTAATTTCTTAGAGTTTGAACAGCACAAACTGTGTCTTGCCTATCATAGTTATAACTCTGGAATCGAGCCAGTTCAAATGATCTCGGTTGTCCACCACGAGTTCTTTCATTTTTCATCATACAGTAGAGTCTCGATTATCCGACCTAAACCGGCAGCGGCAAGGTCGGATAAGGGAGAAGGTCGGATAACATGGAAAATAATAAAAAATATGTAAAAAAATGTTAATTTAATTAGCACATTGAAAACTTTTCAAATACATGTCTTACTTAACTTTATATGACGTAGAAGTAATAATATGATAGACTGCACTTCGAATTGTTCAACTTGGGTAATCCACTCATTTACGTCCTCTTCTGTTGCGTCAGCACAACCCGGCACTTGTAACAATGGAAGTAGGCTGGTATTTTCCGGCTCGGTCTGCTGCTGTGGATTCTCACCCTCTGGAGGGGTTTCCTGATTTTCTTAGAGCAAAATTTTCCAAGATTTAGCAATGGTGTTTGCTCCAACACTCTCCCAAGATTGGGCCACGTAATATACATCTTTCAAATAAAGATGGCGCGATATCTGTACTATGTCTTCTCCCTGGTCCATAGCATCAATTAACGAAGAAAGCAGGTTTCTTCGGTAGTTTCTCTTCAGTGTCTCTAAGGTCCCGTGATCCATAGGTAGACATATGGATGTGACATTTGGAGGCAAAAACATGACCCTTATGTTTTTATCTTTAAGTTCGTCCTCGTCAGGATGACAAGTAGCATTGTCAAGAAGCAACACTGCTTTCCGAGGCAAGTTTTTGGTTTTCAAAAACTTTTCAGTTCGTGGCACAAATTCATTAAAGAACCAATCTTTAACAATGTCTGAGCTCATCCAGGCATTTTTTTGATTGTAACATTTATTGGCAAAGCATTTTTAGAAACATTCTTAAATGCTCTCGGTTTTTTTGACTTGCCTATCATAGCCAGTTTCATTTTCATACTTGACGTGGCATAACTGCAAGCAAGAATGGTCACTCTTTCTTTGCTGCATTTGCAACCTGGCGCTGCCACTTTGGCCTTTGATGCAAGTGTTTTTGCTGGTAACATTTTGTAATTGAGACCAGTCTCATCGCAGTTAAAAATCTGATCACCTGATACACTTTCCTTATCCAATAGCTCATGAAGTTTAGCCCTAAACAATTGAACAGCGTCAGAGTTTGCTGAAAGCTTCTCACCACAGATATTGAGCTGCCAAATTCCGTATCTTTTTTTCCATCTATCGAGCCAGCCTACACCAGCTGTGAAATCAGGTTCACCTTCGTTCAGTTCATTTCGTAATTTTACGGCTTTTTCCTGCAAAATTGGTCCTGATACTGGTACACCTTTATCTCTATGTTGAGTTAACCACAGGTACAAAGCCTCGCTTACTTTTTCATAATCACATTTTTTCATAGTCTTCCGATCTTCCAGAGCAGTTGCCATTACTCGCTGAGAACACCATTTTACAATTTCATTGCGGTTCCTCTTCCAGTCTCCTACCATTGTTTTTCCGACGTTATAATCTTGCACCACTTTTAATAAAGTTTCACCATTGTCTAATCTCTTCAAAGCTTTGAGTTTTTCTTACATTGAAACGACCACCTTTTTTCGTTTTGAAGCCATCACCACAACTATTATAAACAACAATGTAAAAACACAACTACTGTAACAGTAAACATGAAAATAAAGCGAAACAAGTCCACTCAGCTAGAGATCTACGTTCGCACTGAGGAGAGGAGGAATGGCAGACGGGGTTGACGTGATCTACTGCGTACAGTCGGGTGCGACGAAAGGGGGCCCTCGCGCAATAGCCTACAGCATAAATTACAGTAGTTATCATGCACGGGGACTGTCGGATAACACGGAAAGTCGGATAACCCAAGGTCGGATAACCAAAGGTCGGATAACCAAAGGTCGGATAACGGAGACTCTACTGTATCTGGATAAGAATTCCATTTTCATTCTTCACAGTTTCTACTTAGGTAAAAAATTAATACAGTGTTGCGAAAACAACCTCATTCATATTCCAAGAAAGCAAAAAACCTTAATCATAAACGTTGTTTTAAGAGATTTTGACTAAACTTTATTAAAATATTTCCTTTAATTGCTGGAATACAATGTAACTTATAAGTATTTCACGGCAATTTCATTAAAAAATAATTGTACACACAATGTAAACGAATTATACAATGAAGTTACGCACATTGCAGTTTGAAGTCCTCACTGTTGGCCTAGAAACCGCTACTTAAGGTTTAGTGACTTAAGTCAAGTACGTCAATTGGCATGGCTACGCTACTTCATGGCGCACACATTTAGCCAAGCTTAAATATAATGCTTTATTGCTTATTCTCTGGATGTAAGGTGCAAGGAACTTCATTAAAACTCTTTGCTACGTACGCACAGATATTATGACCATGCCCGATCTGATCTGAGCGGGTGGAGCGATGCCAGCGGCGTGAAGCGACGGCACAAAACTATCGGTTGCAGAAGAAGCAGAAGTTATCCTCACTAGCCTCCTGAAACCGCAATGTGAATGAAGCAGACTAATAATAATATATTTATTTGTCCAAGGACCGGTAATACAAAAAGTTTGCATACTGGTACAAGACACGTCATGTTTACAAAGAAAAAATCACATTATCACAACAGCAAAAAAATTATCAAAATGATAGATATTCATTAACCACTTCCCTGACGGATTTTTTTTACAAAACCGGTCAAAAAAAGTCATATTTTTTATTTCAGATTCAGAAGCAAAAAAGGGAGGCAAAACTGAAAATGTTTTCCTTTATTTTTTATTCCAAATAACTAATGATTTATTCAATAATTTCTGAATGTTGTCCCTTAACTTAAAGAGAATTAGGCAACCTGCGTATCAGTATAACTTTCCTTCCCGTAAACCTTAGTTAGTCATCTAATGATGAATACATTTAGTTTATATTGCAAAAGCATATTTTTGCCGACAACATTAATGTTAACTATTAATTTTAGCCCATAGTACATCAAGAAACAACGCACAAACATTCATGGAAGTTAGGCAACTCGCATGACGACGACTTTCGCTCTGAAAATGTTATAACAGAATTCATTCTTTGACAAAAACAAGAAAATTCATTTCTTTTACTTGATTATCTTTGAAGTGCGCTGGAATCCCTTTCCTCAGTGTTCCATACGAGTCAGTGGAGTGTGAAGCGAGCAAGTCGGCTAGATCTGGAGACGTATAAAAGTTATCCATCGTCAGGAAATATCATAGGCCAAATAATGGCTCCATTAGAGTCATCATCACTTTTGAGGTCATGGGTAAATGGGCCAAGTCTTTATCCAACACAGTCCCCTTTCCCGTGTAAATTGTCGTTGACCATACGTATCCAGTTCTCGATTCACAAAGAAAAAATACTTGCCAAATGAAGCTCTTTTCATAGGCATGAACTGCCGTGGCGGCTTAGGCATGAACTGCTGTAGGCTCTTTTCGATGGTAACATCCGTCTCTGGTGTATGGAGTGCCTTGAACACTTCCTCCAGCCTCTGGCAAATCGGACATATTTTATTTAGTTTGGCGTTGGGGTGTGTTTGGGGATCAAAATCGTTATTATAGACAAATGTAAATATTGCCTTATTTTTACGAATCATCGGTAAGACTTTGTGTTTCCAAAAAAAAAGAGGAGAGTATAGGTCTCGTTGACCAATAAAACTCAGTATCTGGCTTTCGCACT
Source organism: Pyrrhosoma nymphula (assembly GCA_963573305.1). Taxonomy (NCBI): domain Eukaryota; kingdom Metazoa; phylum Arthropoda; class Insecta; order Odonata; family Coenagrionidae; genus Pyrrhosoma; species Pyrrhosoma nymphula. Next base: position 73,708,537 of record OY754332.1, on the reverse strand, counting down.
CTGCTCTGTAGCATTACAAGGGCAAAAAACGAATTTCTGAGCTTGTAACAGCTCGCCACTGATTTACGCTACCACTGCTCGGCCCCGCTTTTTCACACAAAGTGTTACTGGTGCAGTGATTAGTTTCCCAAGTTATAAAGTCTACATTTTCATCGTTGAAAAAAGTTTTTTAGGGAATCTCATTCGGGAACCAGATCGAAGTTCATCAAAGAATTACCTTCAAAAAGAAACCTAGGTGGTGCCGGAGGAGGATTCGTAGAAAGCATTTCCTGCCACTCCGCTTCCCACCAATGTTCCGCTGCGCCTTCTGATTCGGAGCTTGTTTTTCCGGAGAGAGTCGACTAGGAGCCAGGAACTTCAATGTCCATAACCTCCGAATCACTGCTGGTCAACACTGATTCCTCTCCGGAATCCATTTCTGATTACTACATGTTACCGCACGAAAACAAATAATTTTCCGTAGGGTTCACTCCTACTACACCGTTCGTATTAGAACGAAAATGTTAGAACTAAAAATGGAAAGTTAGTATCGGTGGAATTTCAGCGAAAAAGTGCATGCGCTCTGAAAATCAAGGATGCGTATTCTCTGAAACTCAACGAAAGACTGTCACTATCGTCCTTCCGACAAAGTACTCGTGGAAACAATCATGATATGCAAAGGACCTCGCCCCTAAGTGTGAAAAGCCCATCCCATGCTCATCATAAAATTTTTCTTTTCCGTTACTACCATTTCTTGGAAAATAAACACACGTGTGCGTACCGCAACAGCATGAATTTTCCAACTAACGGTAAATTGATATCAAGAAAAGCCCATTAGTAAAGGGTTGGCTGGTGGGAAAGTAGCCCGGGGAGCAAAGGGTGGCATATTAGCATGACATGACATTTTCTGACCTTTGGAAAGTGTCAAGCATGACAATAGAAGGCATTACACATGTTTGGGATTTATCTCTACCTTTCCTATTTTCTCGTACTCATGTGGGTTAGGGTAGCACATACACAGGGCACTTGTGTTGGTTTCTATTGAGAACGTACGACCTTCAGACGTCTTCATTGTAAAGCTGTTTCCGTAAATATGTTTCACCACTTCCGCCAGTATTCAAAGTAGAAAAATGAAAGGGGCTGATGAAATAACATTCGCAACATTTCTAAACATTTACGCTCACGCCATTTTATCTAAAGAGAACGGTTCAAGAGATATTTCCAACATATATAAAAATTACCGGAAGAAAAATTTGCGGACGAATAATATAGAATTACATAATATATATAGTAACAAATATAAATTGTAACAAATATATATGGTAACAAATATATATCTATAGTAAAAAATAAGGCAAGGAAAGATTCATGTTCTGTTGCTAGAGAAATATTGTATTCCAATTACTGTGGAACTCATCGTAGCAGTGAAAATTAGCGCAAAATTGAAATTGCAATTTTTATAATGACCGCTAAAACGTTGAAGAAAAATGTAATTGAATGCTCATGAAGTGTATGACGAAATAAATGAAAATAACTAATTTAAAAATTATTTACGAATTTAGAAAGTTTTTTGTCATGTGAAACGGAAGTTTTACATCATAAATGTGCAATAATTATCTATAAATAACAAAAATTGAAGTTGTAAATTTCGTAAAAAGTTCGCAAAAGAAACTCCATGCATGAAGTAAATAGACGGATAGTTACGAATGACAATGTAGGTGATTGAAATTTCGTATGGGGATAACTTTTCAGTGCGTAAAAATTATAACCCTCGAATTGCTAGAAATATTACCAAAAATGACCATTGTTTTAACCCTTTCCGCGCGGCATGACGTGAATTCACGTCCCGACTACCCTAGCCGCTGGCGCCATGACGTGAATTCACGCCCAGCGCTCAGCTCCTTATATAGCGGTACCACTGCGTCTCAGTCGCTCCTAAGAGCTCGAGCGGGCTCTCAGTCATCAACGAGAGTCCACCCATCACTTGGGGAAGGTCAGTTTTTCTTACTCCAGTGTTTCTTGCGAGTGTCGTTGTTTCGTATTGGAGATGCGTAAATGCCACTTTTTCGCATGGTATTTCGTTGAATTTTGTAATTAAACGCCATTTCACTTTTATTTATAGCATAAAATGTGTTAATATCTTTTGTAATATAGGTAATTCACTGAAAATCCGTAGTATTCAGACTTATATGAAGACATTTTTATTATTTAATCGAGATAAACGTAAGTTTTTTTCTAATTTTTTCGTAATATTTCAGTTATTTTTGTGATCACTGTGGATATGAGTTATGGAATTAGCTTTCATTTGTCTTTCTTTAAACGCGCATCTTATGAGCCGTTAAAATCGTACACGTTTTTTTTATTCCAATCATTACTTCATACATGTGAAAATATAACAGCCGAAAATCCTGTATTGGTATGCAACCTCACCCCTGATATTTTCAACTTTACCAGATTCCTTCTTCTCCCGTCAGTTTTGGTAAATGAACCAGTGGATTATAAAGTGATTTTTGTTTTTGTACTTGTTTCTAAGATGTGTTTATGAAAAACGTAACACTTTATAATTTTTCCAGTCTATCAATAATTGCTACATTGTCAATCTTTTCCAAGTCAAGTTTCTTTCCTGTTTTGGTGAGTAATCACATTGGTATTTTTTTTACGTCTAGTTTTCCTCTCTTGAATTTATGTGCAGCTAATCCTTCGGTCAGTGAACATAAAAAATGCATGTAACATAGTTAAGTATACTTAGTAAATTCGTCAGTATTACTAATATTAGTGATTGTTGCTGACTTGTTAAGGTATGCCATTGTTTGTAATAAAGTGCTTCCAATGAAATGTTTCAGGGCATGCAAAGGCATTTTTAAAAAACTGCCACACGATCTCAACGAACGTTTTAATATTTTTGTGCTAACCTCTCAAAAAATGTAATTCGCTTACTTTGTGGCCATATAAAAATTTCTCCAATGAATTATAAATTTGGTTTCCGCGACTTGCATGGTTGGGAAATGTGAGATAAAGAACTGTCGATCTACGTATTGAAGTACCTGTCATACATGCAGCCGTTGAGGGAGGGTTGTTTTGGAGGTTGGGGAATGGTAACCAGCAGGGTGATAGGTCCATGATAGAACAACTTGGTTTTAATCATGGATGTTACCAACTTCCACAAAGTTAAGCCTGAAACGATTACTAGGGTGATAGGTATTTCACATTCTTTTAGAGCCCTCAACCCTCAACATCATTAGGTAGATCCCAGCCGTTGTTTCTTTTAGAGCCTCTAGGTGTTCTGATGAACACACCTCAAAGGTCTCCGAGGCATTAGGGTTCCAATGTCATAACTCATGTAGTGGAACTGTAGAAGCTTCTTGAGGAGGAAGACGATGGCAGCGGGAGTGATGACGAAGAAGGGAGTCAGTTCTCGGGGAGACGGAGTGGGGAGAGAGCATCGAGGATGAGTTAGAAGAGGAAGGGGATCCCTCGCAGGGTAATTTACCGTTATTCCCTGAGTCTGGCCTCCCCGGCCTTTCTTTGCATACCACCACTTCCAGACTGAGAGAGACCACGTACTCTTGGACTTCCGACAGACTGACAAAAGACCCAATCCTATTCACAAAGACCCTTGGCATGACTGCCCCACCCCAAGGAGACGAACCCCAACACTTTTTCGGCCTTTTACTGACTGATTGCCTTGGTATCCTGTTTCATGCGGGAACCATTTCTTTGAGCAGGATAGCCGATTTTTGGAGCCCTGACCTTCTATTTAACTTTCCCTGCTTGTGGAACTGCATGAGCCGTGACAGGTTCTAGGGTATTTTGCATGTTCATTTGTATTAGGGAAAGTTTACACTTTGCAAAAAACCTGGAACCCGGTCAGCCTCAGCCAACTGATCGACTCCATAAAATACGCCCCGATATAATTGACCTCTTCCATGACTCAATGACCAATGCTGTGACCCCAATGCAGAAACTCTGCATTGATATGTCCATGCTTCTCTGGAGGGAACCAATATTTTTTCGGACGTTTTTGAAGGGGAAAAAACATAAATACGGTATAAAAATATATACACATACAGAACCCTCTGGTTTAGTTCTCAGATTTATAATGTACACTGGGTTTAGTGACGCTGATGTAGGAGGGCGAGGCCACCTTGACTCTGTTGTAGGTAAAATAATGGAGGGTCAGCTTGATGTCAGGCATTCATTGTTTATGGAAAATTAGGTAATACAATAGCGTAAATTTGGCCCACCAACTACTAGAGTGGAATACCAATTGTACCACGACTCTGAGAACTAACCGGAAGGGTAATTCTCCCCACAGTGTTTCAAAAAAATTAAAGAAGGGGGAAGTTGTGAATGCCTGCATTGAAGATGGTGTCTGCGTCATGGAAGCGAAAGACAGGAGGGAGGTACTGATGATCAGTTCGCAGTATGGTGGTGAAATGGTTTATGTCCCCCACCGAAGGGGAGTGAAACCTTCACCGAAACTTGAGGTAATTGTCAGATACAATGAGGCAATGGGTGGCATCGATCACACTGATCTGATGATGTCATACTATCCGATGGAGTGAAAAACGCTCAAATAGTATATAAAGTTGGGCATCCACATCTTCCACCTTCTTCTCCTGAACAGCTACTACCTTTACAATAAATCCCACCCAAGATCCTCTATACGACTTTCGGCTTTCGGTTATTAAATCTCTTCTTTTAATTATTAATTATTCGCCCTTACCCTTCAGTCCCTTCCAGAGGCAAAGGAATTTCCTTCAATCCCTCCCAACAGATGACCAAGCAAAGAGGAAGCGAACAGTGCAAAAATGGTTCCAAGAATGCCAGAAGATGGGGATACGTAAAGACAATTTCTTTTGCCCTGTATGCGTGGGACACCGTCTCCTCCAAATTTATCCGTGCGACGTTAAATTTCATGAAAATATAAAGGTATAAAAATATGAATATGTAAATAAAATGCAAAGATAGAGAGAGAAGGTAGTTAAGTTATTGTACGTTACTTGTCTAATACATAAATTGTTATAAAAAATTGGTAATTTTTTATAATAATTTTGTATGTTTAGTGTACGTATGTAGTGGCTGCAAATATTATGTTTATTTGTAAAGTATTATTTATATTTTATGTAATTTTTAATAAATACTCGAAATTAAAATTGGAAAATTTTTTTTTTAATGAAATTTTTTTCAATAAAATTTCATGATTAGACATCGTGAACTTCCCATAAACATTGAAAAATGTAGTGAAAGGTTGTGTTATAAGGGTTTTTCATAAATATATTCTATTACGAACCATCTCCTTGAAAGCGTACAACACGTAGATTAAGCACATCGGCATAACGTCCATCTGGCCGGCAGAAAAGTTTGCTCAGAAAATTGCAACGAAAAGTAGTACAGTAAAAAAATTTAGATCGATACATAACTAACCGGTATGGGTATGAAATAATGAATTCGTTCTGTTTGGCAATTATGAATATTTTTGAGGTATTTTCCCGTACTTAAAGTGAAGAGAAAAAAATAAACATTTTGGAAGCAAAAAAATAATTTCAGGGGAAAGGATACTACCGAGCATAACACACACCAGGCTCTAACGAACGGCTGATGACGTGAATTCACGTCATTTTTTAAACTTTTTTTAAATTAATTTTTTTTTAAGATTTTTTTAAATTAATGAAGGATATATGTTTCTTAAGTAACGAATCAGTAAAAACACCAAAAAAATGCATCCAGCCAGGGGTAAGACTTAACAAATAAGGCTCAGCGTTGAAAGGGTTAACATTAGAAATCACTATTTGAAAAGAGCGCCACTTGCCGCATCGCTGGCTCTGGACCATCAACAGCACGGGAGGCGGCAGGAACGCAAACTACTAGCATTGGCCGACTATATGCGGGCGTAAAGAAAAATATACGGACATCGCGGACTTGCCCGAATATATGCGGGCTTGTCAGATTTTGCACCACCTCGGTGCCCGAATATATGCGGGCTTGTCAGGGAAGTGGTTAATGCTGAAAAACATTTTCCCAAGCAAGAAGTCCTTCAAATGGAATTTAAATTTGGAACAGACATATTATTTTTAAAATAAACAGGCAATTTGTTGTATAGGATAAGGCCCATATTCTTCGGCCCATTGTATGTAGACTTTGTGCGAGTAAATGAGACATGGAGATTTGTTGCATTACGAGTGCTGTGGTTATGTATACAGTAGAATCCTGATTTAAGGTTTTTCAGGGGGGACAAAATTTAAAACACTAAATGCGGATAAACACTAAATGAGGACTTGTCATTTTTTTGAGGTTTTAGGGTCTGTAATGATTAGAACAGCTTTCTACGAAAAGAAAATATAATTTCAAGTCACTAAAAGGGGTCACATAAGACAATAAAAAATTTTCATTAGTTTTATATGCTCTTCCCAAAGAAGGTTGGATTCAGTGACAAAATGAAAATAAATGAAAAATGAACCAAAAATGAAAATGCCTTAACAAAAGTACAATGCATTAGCCTTCTGACTACTCAGGAATTCAATATCAATTTTAAAACTTTTAGGAGAGACTAATTATATTTCTGAACAGCTACTTTTTAAGTTCCTCAAACTGGGACTTTTTTGAGTGCTTACGACGCTTAGATAAAACACCCAATGCTGTGAATTCTCTTAAAATTGCTTCCCTTTTCATTATGATGTTGTTCAATGTTGTTACTGGCATGAACAGCTTCTTCGCCTAGTCAATTCTCTTTAAGTGAGGATTTTTATCCACCTCCTCAATAATTTTTCTCTACTCTCTATAAACCATTAGCACCCAGGAGACTGGTACTAGTCGATCAGTGGTCTTGTTGAAGAGTTTTTTCTTGTAACACTGCTGACTCGACTGCTGTGGAACATATGATTTTCAAAGAAGTCGCCAACTCTCTTTTCTGAGCCACTTGTCACTGGCCTCAAATGTGGCTATACAATACACATTGTATTTTTTAAATCTGTTACGCAACTAACTAAAACCTTACTACCGACCATCCAACCCTAACTCATACATGCTGTAATTTGAACCTTCAGGTAAAACACATTGTAATTCAACCCTCCCGCCTTTTTTTGTGTGGCCGTAACTTAATAATGGCATGAAGCTAACGTCGGCATTTTTTGGGGTTAAATTTTACTGTCGTCACTGTGGCACCTAATAGATGTTGGCAATTTTCCTAAGAAAAATGGATTTAAGGAAAATTCCCACTGGGAATGTTAGTGTGGATGGTTATCAACGTTAAAAATTCCATTTTTGCGCATTTCTCAGTGGTCTCCATGCATTTTTACTACCCATTTTATTCTGTAAAAGCGAGGTGTAGGCGGCTATGAACTCGAAAAATCATCATTAAAGACGAACGAAAGATAGACATTTCATTTCGCAAAATATTGATACTTTCCAATTATGAGAATATTAAGGATGGTACGACATAATGAGAATGCCTTATTTAGCTATCAATTTTGATTTGTAGCTCTGAGAAATTAAGCTGCTGTTGCACATGCAAGTTTCTCACATGGCGTGCAGTTCGACATTAATTTTTTCTACACAGCGCCCGGGTAAATTTCGACGATTTCAACTGCGTAATATGGCATATCATCATTGAGTTAAACTTACTATCGGAGAAAATGCGGTTTTACATTTATGTACGCATTACCAAGAGCATACAATATCTTAGTGTTGGTATGTTCATTATACATTCATTCATTGTACATATACAAGCATCTTAAAGCGAAACCTTAAGGATCGTCGACCTATTGAAAACTAATACTGGTGATAGTCATCACTGATGTATGGATAATCATTTGCATGAATCGTCATGAATAAACCTTAAATAGGGTAAAGAATCTTGTGCGGGATAATTTTTTACAACCTAGAATGCGGAAAAACGCAGAATGCGGAGACGCTAAATTAGGACAATTTTTACATTGTTTTTATAGGGAATGAATCGGGACCTCAAAAAATAAACGTTAAATGCGGAAAAACGTTAAATGCGAAGACATTAAATCCGGATCCGACTGTATCTGCATTTGTAGCAAAATTGGAAAGATAATTTTTTGTAAATACAATAGCAGTAAAAATATAAATACAAGGTAAAGGTAACAAATTAAGATCCATAAAAAGAGGAAGACTTCGGGCGTCGTACTTAGAATTAGTCATCAAACGAACAATTTTCTTTTGTAATTTAAAAATAGAAATTGCCTGAGGAGAAGAGCCCCAGAAAAGTATAGTTTGCACAATGTGTGAATAACATAAACCAAAATACAGAGTAATGAGGACATCTATGGATACAGTGTGACGAATCTTCCGAATAAGAAAAGTGACAGAATTAAGCTTTTTTAAAAGCTTATATATATGAGAGTCCCAATAGAGATGGGAATTTAAAAATAGGCCTAGAAATTTAGTTGACTCGACCCGAGGCAAAATTTGATCGTCAAGTGGAATATTTATTACTTGGGTTGGAGTGTTTTTGTGAATAAACTGTATAACTTGATACTTTTCGACATTTATTTTAAGAAAATTTGGCGAGGCCCACAAATGAATTCCTTGGGTAACAAGAGTACATCTTGTAAGAAGGTCGTGAGTAGAAGCTGCAGAAATAATAACATTGGTATCATCAACAAATAAAATGGGATGTTTGCCTGGAATACCTTGTAGAACACCGGGTAGATCATTAATGTAAATGAGAAACAAAATGGGGCCAAGAACGGACCCCTGAGGGACACCTTGGTGAATTATTTTAGGGGAAGATTTATAATTAGTGCCATCTTTATTAATAATGACATGCTGAGTTCTATCTTGGATATAGGACAACAACCAATTTTTTGAAGAGCCCCTAACACCAGCTAAGTCTAATTTTTCAGAGAGCAAACTATGATTAACAAGGTCAAATGCTTTAGTAAGGTCAAATAATAGAGCACAAATAAACAGTTTTTCATCAAGACCAATATGCAGGTGATTAATAACTTCATAAATAGCAGATAAAGTGGACTTGTTCTTGCGAAAACCATGTTGATGCAGGGACAAAAAACCAATAGATTCAAGATAGGAAACCAGGCACCTATGGTAAGCTTTTTCTAGTATTTTAGAAAACTGAACTTGAATGGCAATAGGGCGATATGAATTGAAATCATGGGGGCTACCTTTTTTCTTATACAAAGGAATAACTTTAGAAGTTTTTAATACTGAAGGAAAAATTCCTTCAACAAAGGAGGCATTTATAAGATGCAGTAAAGGATCCTTAATAAGGTTGAAACAAAGCCTGATGACAAGATTAGGTATTTCATCTATGCCTGCACTGAATTTATTTCCACAACTATTAATTATAGTTTTAAGTTACTGCTCCAATGAAATTAACTTAAAAACTTCTTTAAGAAAAAAATCAATTTTAAAACAAAATGCAATTTATCCACAAACAATAGCACTCAAGTTCTACGGGTTAGTTAAAGATCATAAACCAGATAATCCTTTAAGACCAGTTGTAAGTTTTGTAATTAGCCCTACTTACGAATCTGCCTAATTCCTTTCCAACATCCTTAGTCACTCGTCCTCAGATAAATACAATATAAAAGATTCCTTTCAATTCTATGACAAAATTAAACAACAAAGAGTTCCTTTAAATTATAAACTTTGCTCACTTGATCTGAATCTCAATCTGAATTATCATAGATATGATCCTAACTATGCAAGGAATGTTGCATTATCTCGTTGGCACTGATTGGTGGCAGCACTAATCATCGCAACATTTGCTCTAATCGTAAGAATTGCTAATAATTAATTACATGTATCATAAAATATGTAAATTTTGCCATGATAAAAAATGCAGCCCGTTTACAAATAAGGCATAGAATAACTGAATGAATAACAAATTATGGGTGCAAAAAAATCATCAAAATGGGAAATTTTTAAGGGCACATGCAAAATCAGCATGCTTTAAAATTCCTAGCATGCATATTGTAAAGTGAACCCATTCACTGTAACTGAAAAAAATTATCATGAAAATTTTTTTAATTAACTAAAAGTTCAACCAAAAAACTTTAAATGCTTATTAACTTATCTCTTACCATTTTAAGACGCTTCTTTTTTTCCTTGGATCCCATCTTTTCATCCATAACAATTTGATCAAGGAGTTCTGCTAGTGCTAATCGTGATCCAGATAATTTCTGTTCTTCAAACTGCTGACATGAAATTCTTTCACAGTAGGCCATAGGCAATCCACTGGAACTACTTAAGTCCTAATGTTGGAAGAAATACAAAGCATAAATGATTTAGTTTAATCAAAAAATAAATTAAATTCATTTAAAAGAAATATCGAAGGAAAACACAATAAAATGTTCCAATCTGTAAAATATATTCACATACTCGACAGTAGATTCCCAAAGAGGAAATATTATATGTATTGTAACGGCGCATTCATGGACGCGAAAGGATCATTGGTCCGCCCAGGATTCGTTGAGGATCCCTCAACGAATCCTGGGCGGACCAATCCCGGCGGGAGTCAGGGCACAGGAATCATACGCGTACGAACTCTCTCGAAAGTCGACTTTATTCCATCACGTCCACCATTACACTCCCTGCATGCGTCGTCTCCCACGGTACAAATGGGGAAAAAGGGGGGAGGAGGGGTAGGAGGAGTGGAATGGGTTGGGGTGGCAGCTTCTTCTGGTTTCCCTTAGGTTGTGTTACCTGACATCCACCGCTGTCACGTTGCCGAGTCTCCTCCGCTAACGGAGCCACCTGAGAGTGTCAGCAAGATGGTCGAGGGAAGTGGGTGGTGGGTGGGGAAAGCGAGGAAGGAAGGTGGTATCCCTGGAAGCGGGACTGAGTCAAGTTATACACACTTTACACTGCCCCCCCCCCCCCCCCCCCCCCCCCCCCTTAAACAGAAAAATTGAACACAGTGAAAATTTTTCCTTTTGAACAATACAGCAAGATACCATTAATACCACACAGGAATAATTTATATTCTAAGGAGATAATCCCAATTATACATTATCAAAATGACCTCGGTTAAAATGAAAGATAAGTAAATGTTTAGTTCCACATACAAGGGAATCCAGCAATATGCAACCATTAAAGAACAAGCAAAGGAAAACATCAATACATCGTGACGGTTGGCTGATTAAAGGGGTGGGAAGCGATTCGGTCTAATCTAGCATAAAAGTCCATGAACAAAATAGCGAGTAAAGCCTCAGAGTTGCTGAGCCACCAATAACCAATTTTTTAAGACTTCCATAAAAAGGAAGACACAAAAAAGTATATATCTCATTGTTAACACAATTCCTAGTCTCAGAGTCACAAAATAATTAATGCAAATTTTCCGTGAGTCAAAATTTTTCCCAAACAGAATAAAAGAGTACAATCCCAAGTTTATATCACCTCACAAAATGAAATGAAAAGTTATTACACTTCATTTTCCTCATTTTCATCATCACTTTTACTCTCACAACATTAGTCTCAATTGCTTCAGCCCCTCTTTTCCCTCAAGAGGCGCCCTTACGACATTAGCAATACTCTTTAGACCCTTTACTTCGTTTCTTTTTGTACTAATAGCTCAAAATTCACCACCCCGGACCACGAGTTTTTCCGGTAGCGCCACATATTCTCTCTCTCTCCCCAGCAACACTCCACTTCCTTTTTGGGTTATTTTTCGGCTGGCAATTGGCCGACACCACACTTGCACACATCACTCACACTTTACCACCCCCATTACCCACTGCACACATTTTCACTGATTGCTGGGCCGCGATCGAAGGTCGTAGGAGTGCGGGGGAGGGGGGGGTCGACGATTTTGGGGCGGAGGGCAGGACTCTTCTTGCTGGGGTGGGTGGGAGGGGATGTCGGGCGGCGGTGATCCACTGGGCGTCAAACTTTCTGCGGTGGGCGATGGTTCGTCTACGATGGGTTCGTTGGGGGTGTGGATCCTTCCTCGGATTGGGTAAGGCGATCGGTGGAAAGGAGTTTGATCAGTGCCGCTCTTGTCTAGTCCACGTCCACTCCTTTCATCACTATTGAGCAAGTCGGGGGAAAATGGGGAGGTGGGCGGATCAACTTCTAGCATCTCCCTCCTCTCTCCAAGCATGCCTCTATCTTGCGCAAGCTCCTCCCACTTCTCCCCTAGATCCTCCCACCCCTGCCCTGCATCCTCTTCTTCCCGGCCGTCCGGCAAGGTCGAAGCTACGGACTCCACGTCCTTGGGGGTATCTGCTGGCCTCTCTGCTGATAGTGGAGTAAGGAACTCGGGTGGCGTCCCGTACGCCATCACCTCACTAGTCACGTGGTTTTGTTTACGCGGCCGGCCACGCCTCCTCTCTCCACTGATAGCCTGCTTAAAGCTGGAAGTGGCGGTTTGACGACCGCGATGGAGTTTAACTCGATCCTTATGGACGATAGTGGTCCTAAAGGGTAACTGGAGTTGCAGATTGGAGGGAGGGAGGACATCTAAAACATGATATGGTCCTCGCCATGGCCGATGGAATTTTTTCATCCTACCCGCTTGAATGTGAGGATCGCTTAAATAAACATACTGCCCGGGTTCGTATCTAACACACTTACTTCTCTTATTATACTGCTTGGCCTGCATTTTATGGGCGATCCTGCTGTTTATTCTGCATATCTCCCAGGTTTCTTCCAGTGTCTCCCGCAACCGATTGGCGTAATCAGCACTCAGTTCCTGCGTTTTTCCCTGAGCTAACTGGAAGGGTGACCTCAATTTTTGTCCAAACACAATCTCGTGAGGGCTATACTTGGTGCTGCTGTGATAACTTGAGTTATATGCCGCAACAGCGTATGGCAGCCACAAATCCCAATCATTGTCGCAGCTGTTCACGAAATGACTTAAGATTTGGGCAATGGTTCGATGAACCCTCTCGCACCTACCGTTACCACTGGGATGAAGGGGTGAGGTTCGCAACTTGGTCACCTGTAGCTGTTGGCAAACAGAACTAAATAACTCCGAGCAAAAGTTCGTCCCTTGGTCAGTAAGAACGTATTCCGGAACGCCATACTTCAAAACCCATCTCCTAACAAACGCCGTAGCCACTGTCTCAGCAGTCTGATTCGGTAGGGGAACCATTTCGACGTATCGCGAGAAATGATCTATCATGGTGAGTATGTGTCGATTCTGTCGGTCGGTTATTGGGAGCGGGCCAACTACATCCAGGGCACACAAAACAAACGGCATCCCTGTCTCCGGTAATTCCTGCAGGGGTGCCTTAGTTCTTCCGTAAGGGCTGCGTTGATTACATGGAATACAGCTCCTAATTACTTCCTCCACATCGACCCTAATCTTCGGCCACCAATAATCACTTTCTATCTTTCTTTTGGTCGCTAATACCCCCAGGTGGCCCGAAATAACGTGCTCGTGACATTGTCGGATGATTAATGGTCTCAAACTTTCCGGTGCGGCCACTTTCAGTCCCGTGGGCATCTTCCTGTATAGGATTCCTTCTCTCTCCTCACATAAGCATTTTTTTCTCCAATTTCGGCATTCTTCATCATCCAACTGGGCCCGCGTTATGTCCTTCTCCTCAAGAACCTCGACCCATTGTATTTTGCGGCTCAACGCGTCTGCATTTTGATGTAACTTCCCCGGTTTATATGACACTTCATAATCGTACTCTGCTAATTTCAAAGACCACCTCATCAACCGTCCACTTGGGTCCTTCAGTCCTAGTAGCCATTTCAAACTTGCGTGATCCATCACTATCTTAAACCTTCTTCCATAAACATAGCACCGGAAGTAACTAATGGACCACACAACGCTTAGGAGTTCCTTTTCCGTCGTGCTGTAGTTAAGTTCCGCTGCCTGTCGATGGCAAAATTGCTGGCGTCGGTCGATAGGATAAATGGTTTACTGAAGTCAGGATACCCTAAGACAGGGCTTGTCGTCAAGGCGTCTTTTAATTGTTCCATGGCGTCCTCACAGTCGGGTGTCCAAAGAAAAACCGTCCCCTTTTTTAGTAACCTTGTCAGAGGTCTCGCAATACTGGCATAATTGTCCACAAACCGGCGGTAGTAATTTGCTAGTCCAAGGAAGGATTGTAATTGTTTGGTGCTAGTGGGTGTTGGGAACGTCTTTACCGCCTCAATTTTTTCCGGATCTGGGCTTACTCCGCGCCGATTAATCAGGTGACCCAAATATTTTATCTCTTCCATAAGGAAATGGCACTTATCAAATTTCAGAGAGAGGTTTGCACTTCTTAACTTCTCGAACACACTCCTCAAACGCGATATCTGTTGTTCGATGGATGATCCGTACACAATCAGGTCGTCCAAATACACCAAACATTGGGTTGGTTTCAATCCTTGAAATAAACCATCCATGAAGCGCTGAAACGTGGCTGGTGCATTCTTTAGGCCAAAGGGCATTCGAGTATATTCGAAATGGCCGGATTCCACATTAAAACCCGCCTTCGCTTGCGATTCGGGATGCATTGGAATCTGGTGATATCCATGTTTTAGGTCGAGGGTGGTAAAGTACCTGCTTCCTCCCAAAAAGTCCAGCGTCTCATTTATGTTGGGAATTGGGTATACATCCGAAACGGTTACATCATTAAGGGCCCGGAAGTCAACACAAAAACGATAACTCGGTGCACCGTCCGTGGATTTTTTTGGGACAATTACCACAGGGGAGGCCCATGGGCTTTCGCTTGGAACTATCACTCCGGCACGCAGCTGATCATCAACGAATTTTTCTACGAGGCTCTTTTGATGGTATGGAACTCTGTATGCGCGGCGGTAGACCGGCGTTGCATCACCCGTTGGAATGTGATGAGCTGTCAAGGTCGTCGCCGGCGGCATTTCCTTCATGGAGAAGAAGTCCTTGTATTCTTCTAGGAGTGGAAGTATTTCCTGCTTCTCGAAGTCGTCCAAATGCGTCAATTTTTCGGAGAAATTTACCTTTTCTTCAGCCCCAACGACTCTCCGCACCATCCCCATTTCCCCGTGAGAAAACCATTCAGGTGATTCTTCTACTTTAGTCATTTTTGCAATGGTAGTTCCTTTACGTAGTACCACTTCCTCTTCGCCAAAATTGGCTATCTGCTGAAAAATTGTTTTTTCGTCTGACAGCTCACACAGGACCCTAGCTATCCCACAGTTGGCTATTTCTAGGGGTGTCGCTTCCGTCACGTACAGACACCCTTTCTCAGCCATTTCACTGGTGATTTCGACCTGAACGAGTTTCTCGCTTCTAGGGGGAATTAACTCCTCCCGCCCCAAGCACACAGTGATTTCACACAGGGATCGTTTTCCACAGGGGTACGCCTTCACTTGAAGTATGGGAGTTTTGTCGCACACTATTCGCCCTTCCCTTACCGGAATCACGCTCTTCCCTGATCTAAAACACACATGCACTCACGTCTACGATTCCTCCCCGCTTGACCAAGAAGTCTAATCCTAGGATTCCGTCATAACCCCCAAGGGTCTCAACCACCTGCATCTCTTGTTCATACACACACTCGCTGAAGTCTATCTCTATAATTTTCTGCCCAAGATTTCTAACACTACTTCCAGATATCCCGCTAATCCTAAAGGGGGATGCGCTAAGGCCCTCACTACCACTCACTCTCTTAATAATTAGAGACACTTGTGCACCCGTATCCACTAACATACGACACCTTCTTCCATTTACCCTACTCTCCGCCACTAAATCACTGACTCCTCGCGAGGATTCCACTCGGGGAAGCAGCAAGGTTATCGGGGTCCGAGCGGGGCGGCGTCTCTGGACCCATCGGCGTTTAAAGGCGATTCTCTCCCGGTCGATGGTCTGCGGCACTGTCTGGCGAGATGGCCGTACTCCCGGCAGTTGAAGCACCTTCGCCCCTGAGGACATTGGCGAGTGAAGTGCTCCAACGATCCGCACTCATAGCAACGACGTTCCGCCGGTGCACGAAAGACAGTTCTGGCTGGTGATGGGGGAAGAGGCTTCCGGTCTTCCTCTCGCACGTGCACGGCCGCTTCCACAGCTGCTTCAAAATCCTTGGGACGCACCAACTTGCAGAACTTACTCAACTCACTAGGCAGGCCCCTTATAAATGCGTCCAGGGCCCTCTGGTCGGCCTCGAAAAGGGTAGCTTTGACGTACTCTGGTGTCCCGACTGTATCATATGTCTTCGAATTTATAGTGTGGACCCGGTCGGCGAAAGATTCGATGTCTTCCTGAGGGGCCATCTTCAGGGTGGTCAGCATCTCCCGATAAAAGCGCGTAGTTCTCTTGACGCGAAATCTCTCGGTGACGAGCTCCTTCAGCGTAAGATAGTCGGTTGCTGCGCGACACTCCTCCTTGCAGCGGACAAATTCCGCCGCTTGTCCACCCAGGTGAATCTTGGTTGCCTTCAACAGGTCCGCGCCCGCCCAATCGCTTAACTCGTTCACCTGCTCGACCCTGTCGAAGAAGGCGCTGACGTCCTCTCCCGGTTGGCCGGAAAACACGTCGATCGCGGTGATCATGCGGAAACTTTTCTGCGGTAGCGGACGACGACCTATTTGTTCCTCGGCGCCTGCCCCTTGAAGCGCCTCCTTCAGTTCTCTGTTCTCCAACGTATAGCCGCGTAATACTATCATTGAACTCTTCAACGACTTGCTGCAAGTCGAGCTCCCTGCCCCCAATGCTGACCCGCCCTGCCATGGCGTGCTCCTTGACTCCTCGCGATATCAACGGACCCGGGTTGATTGTTATTTGAATCCCACTTCTGACACCAGTTGTAACGGCGCATTCATGGACGCGAAAGGATCATTGGTCCGCCCAGGATTCGTTGAGGGATCGGGAGTCAGGGCACAGGAATCATACGCGTACGAACTCTCTCGAAAGTCAACTTTATTCCATCACGTCCACCATTACACTCCCTGCATGCGTCGTCTCCCACGGTACAAACGGGGAAAAAGGGGGGAGGAGGGGTGGAATGGGTTGGGGGGGCAGCTTCTTCTGGTTTCCCTTAGGTTGTGTTACCTGGCATCCACCGCTGTCACGTTGCCGAGTCTCCTCCGCTAACGGAGCCACCTGAGAGAGTCAGCAAGATGGTCGAGGGAAGTGGGTGGTGGGTGGGGAAAGCGAGGAAGGAAGGTGGTATCCGTGGGAGCGGGACTGAGTCAAGTTATACACACTTTACAGTAAGTACTTGGGTAAGAAAGAAGTTTATAATTTTTGCGCAACATTTGACCCTCTACTTATTCAAATTATTTAAACCATACAATATATTTGCTGGCCCATATTTAAATTTTAGCACATATATTTTGAAACCAGGATTGCAAGAAGACTACCTAAAAGGACCACCATAAATTATATTGACATGATTCGGTGATAATAGCAAATTTCCTCACTGGTTAAACACTTACTGCTGCTTGTTTTCTGGAGTACTGATTCACTGAAGCACTTTTAAAATGAGCAGCAGGAAGTCATTCAGGGTGTCCATAAAAGTCAAAGTAAAAAATTCAAGCATAATTCCAGGTTTTCAAGGCTATAGTCTGTCCAAACAGGGATGGCAGGGAAAAGATTAAGGCACCGCTGGAGAGCCCAACAATAGCCGCATACTTGCCCTCCACGTGCGCTATACTGAGTCATGAATCGCACTCCACTGAAAAATTATCACATAAAAGAAAGCGTAATTTGTAATTTTTTATTACAGTTTTAATTTCTACGCGTAATTTCATGAAAAAAAACTAAACACGACGGAGTTATGTCAATTAGATATGCAAGACTTAGTGGTTGCAAAAAATTGAATTTTGATTTTTTTAAACTTTTTAACTTATTTAACTTTTAACTTATTTACTTTTTGTTAAACTTTTTACTGCTTTTTACTAAAACCAAATCTAATAAAAACAACTTATTGTCATAAAACAAATATTTTTGCTTCGGCAAAAGTCATATACGTCTTTACTCCAGAGGAGCCAAAGTCCATCAGAGTCGTCAGGAGCCAAACTTATGATGAACTCTTCTACTGATGCTTCATCTAGCCTCTCGTTTTTCCAATCTGCGTCGATTACTTTTTTTACGTGATTGACCCATTTGCTCCACATGTCGGCCGTATAGTTGTTGATGGATTCTCGAAAGAGTTGCTCATCATCTGACAGTTTGAATGTTTTGTTACGAGTTTCAAGAATTTTTGAAGACTGGCCCACACCATTTCGATGGCGTTATATTGGCAGTGATACGACGGAAGACGAATCACCTTGAAGCCCATTTCACCTGCTGTCTTGTCGATCAAATAGGTTGGTGTCACCGGTTTTACATAACTAATTAACATACTCCGTCGTGTTTAAACTCTTTTTTCATGAAATCACACGTAGAAATCAAAACTTTAACAAAAAATTACAAATTCCACTTACTTTTATGTGATAATTTTTCAGAGTGGAGTGCGATTCATGACTCAATATAGCACACGCGGTCGACCGGACCTCGGCAATTGTTGGGCTCTCGAACGGTGCCTTAATCTCTTACCCGCCTTCCCTGTTTGGACAGACTATAAGTTTTAAAACCAGGACGTATGGTGAATCTCAATTTCTTTTTCCCTTGGTTTTCCATGCAAAGTTTTGCATTTTCCAGGGTCTTGTTGCACTTTGTTTCTAACATATTTTTAATAAATTTCTAATAAAATCGGAATATTTTGCCAACATTAAATACGAGAAATTTTGGTCCTACTTTGAGTAAGACCAAGTTATAGAGTAAACCAGAAATGTGGAATATTACAGGTTTTATTTCAACCAATAAACAAACAAAAATGGTTAACTGACAACAAAATTTTGAGTCAGGTGCAATTTGAACACAATAAACTAGAATCAGACTACCTATATGGCAAATATGATGCCTATTATGTACCTGGTGGAATACCCATTCAAAATGTATATACATATCAGATTCACTGGGAAAATCTTAGATCATTTAGAATCGCACTAATTTGATAAAGAGCTTACAAATAAAAGAAAACACTGGTGTGAAATGTTTTTCAATGAAAGCATTTCCGATTAAATTTCAGCGACAAATTTTTCGGCTTTTCAAGAAATTAAATCTTTTGGTTTGCAGATCTGGAACCTTTTGCAGCACCTCTTTCATATTCATGAGGCCTTGGTACCTTTCCTTTTCTCCACTAAGGCTTCACTGTACTTTGCATGAGCATTTCCGAAACTGTGAATTAATTGCTTTGTAATAGATATGGATCTAACACCCCCCGCCACCCTGATCGCATTGTGAATGGTACGAAAGGAACCAAGAGAGACTTCAGTAAAATTTTCAACAAAAAGGAAGGAGTTATCGGAGAAATCTCTCTCGAGACTGGTATTGCCATGGAATAGAATAAAGACAAATAAAAATGAATACACATGATAAATGAATGCCTGATAAATCTCTTTCAATTGTCATATCCACTTTAATGTCCAATAGAGTTTGACAGCCAAAATTGGTCAAGACTATCAGGATCTCCATCAAACTCTTTGAGCATCTGCTTCACTGACGTAGTCTCCAAAAGATTATTTAATTCTTTATCAATAGCATCAGCCTCATAGCCGCCAATGCGGTTCAATTCTGTAAGATAAAGCAAGCTGAGCCTAAACGTCTCTTGGCAACTTCAATGTCGATTGCCACTTTTGGATCCAAACATGCAATAGACTTTGTGAAGGAATAAGTCAGGGGCATTTTATTATGAATTTTTGACACCATGCTCTTCAAAAATGTTTGACATTCATGCCGGGACCCTAAGATATCCTTCTTGGACACCTTACATTGACCCAGAGCTTTCTTGGTTCCGTAACCAATGTCAACTTTCTGAGGAAGGAGCAGATTATCATCAGCAGTCAGATCTACTTGGAAGATGGTCTGACTCTTCATGACTTCAGGTACCACATATTTACTCATCAAATCTCTAATAAGAGATTGGAGGGAAGTATAGAGTAAAGGAACTAATGGGGCATCTGACTGAAATTTCATTAGAAACGGCTCAACTATAGCAGCCATAGTCTCAAAGAAGGCGAGACGAGCTCTCAGAAACTTGTACCTCAAACACTCATGCACTACCTGGTAGCTGTACTATCAGGAATTCCAATTGTAAGCTTTGGTTTTACCTCTCTTTGTTCTTTCTTTATCTTTTCCACTTCCTCCACCTATGCTTCAATAGCTGGTAAGATTTGTTGTTCCCTGGCTGCCAATATTTTATTTTCGACCCACCGAATGGCAAACTCCACTGGGAAAACGAAGGTATCCGTAATGTTGGTAAAATCAGCTCGCCGAGAAGTAACATTTTTTGATAGATTACATACAGCAATCAGATATTGGACTGGGTTCCAGCCAGCGCTAATACAACCTGTCTTGAAAGGTATGTAAGCCACCTGTTCCAAGTCCAGAACAGGATCCCCTGGGTCACACTCGACTTTCAGCTGGGACATTCAATGTCAAGTGGTCTGATCTTAGAGAAGAGCACTGCTCAACCATCACGGATTTCAATGAAAATTTATATGGACATTCACATATACTTCCAATGAACATTTGTAAATTTTTACAATCGCCGATGGTATACTTGGTGAGATATACTACATTTTTTGACCCCGTGCCGCAGCCTTCTTCAGTATGACTATGAGCATAGAGTAAATAGTAATCTAGAGGGCTCACGGTATGGGCGGAAATGGTATCAAAGGTTTTAATTCTCAAACCGCAGATAGATGGCCCCGGAGTCGCGTGCGACAGACGAGTCTCCTCGCTTCAAGGTCGTCGCTGCTTATCTCGCTTCTTATATCTTCGTAACTCTCCGTTTTTAATCTCCAGCTTCACACAATCAGTTCTCTAGGTCGGATGCTGAGAGGATCGCATGAGTCGCTTGAATGGAAAGCACCCAGCAGGTGCTTCCCATTCAAGCGACTCATGCATCGTCTTGAGTTAACTCGCGGAAACTCAAGTCGACTTGTGTCTTCTCGAAAGCAAGTTTCAGATGCGCAGTAGCTGATGCGCTAAGGACTTTCACGGGGACTCGTGATTGGTGCATTTTTGTGGAAAGGAAATTAAATCCACAGATGTTTCCTTCTCCGTATGTTCTATTATTTGTGTGTATTATTTCGTACAAATTAGCTAGTGTCATTTTTAATTGTCCTCATAATACGCTTCGTCGTCGAAGATGAATAGGTATATGCGTAAATGTATGGAAGAATAATTGTGTATAAATGTCGACATACTCCTCTGACGTAAACAAGCTGTTTTGTTTTTAAACATATTTAATCAAATGTTATGTTAGTATGCATTTTCATTGATGACTAATAGAACCTCGTGATGCATGGGTGATTTAAGAACGAAAGAGAATTCCTAGTCTTAGTACATACACTTCCGTTGGGGTCTTAGGATATTAATTTATGCAGTTGGTACAGTTCTGTTCATAAAAATCTTACCGCCGAAAATTTCTGTCCCCAGTTTTTGATGATTTGGCATCGTGGCTGAACCACGTCCCCCTGTGACGGAGAACAACAAACTTTCCAAGCGGAACGAGAGCCCTCCCTCCTCGTAGCTGGGGGAGTTGAACCATCCACGGAAGGAAAATTTTGACCTGGGAAAAGGATTATTTCCGAGGGGAGGGGTAAGGTTTCTTTTCTTGTGATGTGTGAGTAAGAAGAAAAGGGAGATGTGCGGGGGAGCAATAAACTCTCCGAGTGAACGGCGGCCCTCCTTCCGAACTCGCTTGCCGAGAGGGAACCTCCACCCGAATGACGATTTTGACCTGCTAAGGGATTTCTGAGGAGATGGGTTGGATTTCGGACTCCCGTTTGGTTATTTGTGAGCGAAAATGAGTAGATGAACGATTGGTCTGTCGGCCAAAGTCACCAGATATCTCTCGTAATAGAAAGCTACCATGTAGAAGCCAGGACTCAAATATCCATTGAAAGTCTTTATCAGAGTACGGGGAATAATTCCGCTGCAAATGACATATCTCCCATTATTTTTCCTCTAGAAAAGGCTATTACCGCGAATCGTCGCTCGAAGAGATCGAATGGTGTCCCCGGAGTTCCTTTAGTTTCTTATAAGTATTTTTCATTTATACGCGTATTCATTGACGTAGAAACTTGTCAAAAGTTTGACGTATTTTCGCAATCGCAGTCTGGAATTATATGGCTGCGCTTCTTTGGTTTGAATTTTTTCCATCGATATTAAATAAGAATCAGTATGCATGTCAATTTTCTTAGAATGCAAATAGACCAATGCCATTTAATTATAATGCTGGAATGCCGTGGAAACCAGCTAGGAAATAAGCTCAAAGCCTGCCTTCATTCAACTATTACTAACTGAATAAAAATGGATGGTTGCTACGCACTGATGACTCGTCATACGGATTCAGCATTTACTTGATTGGTCTGCGGCAGTTTTACCCACCTTTTTATATCAACTAACCACTTTCTGCAGTAAAAAGGCCACGACTTAAAAAAAATAAATAAAGGAAACGTCCTAAACGTTAAAGTCGCCCGAACCGCCGTCCCATATCCAACCGCTGTCAACCAGCATCAGCTGAAAAGACATAGGAAGATGCGCACGCACGCAGTGAAATATGCCAGCCTGCCTTCACAATACCCCATTTCCTTATAGCATACGTAATTTTTATAGAACAATACATTGAATAATCACAACTAACAGCATGAAATAAGTTAAAAAAGGATGGCAAAAAGTGCGTCAAATAATGAATACTAACACTGCCTGAGTAAATTTCCCCAAACTTAATTCCAGAAACAGTAAATGATTGCAAGGAAAAAACTGAACCTATATCGGGTAAAATGACAAGAATTAATTATGGCATCTTGGAAATGATATTGTTTCGTTTTTATTGTTTAAATTTATTTAAATTTGCGAGCGTATTCATTAACGTTAATAATTATCGCAATTTCGACTTAATTGTGTTATCTCATATATTTGTGGCAGTGCAATCCCTTTTGTATTTGAACTTTCGTAAATTGTTTTTAGTCATTTACTTCTTTTTGGAATTTTGTTTAATTTTTCCTTATGGCTGCTAATTCTTTCCGAAAGTAAGCCAGGAAACGCATGCGTCTTTCAGAAGAGTGCTTACAACTTTTTCTTTGATTTAATTAGGTGCGTAGATAAATTTGGTGTGGGTGGAATTACAATACACAACTAGCTACAAGAATGTGCGATATTAACAATAAAAGAAAAATAGTTTGGATAAGGGATTTAAAACTGGATCACTCAAATTCGCTCTGTAGTAACCCATAATGTCAGGCTCAAATTTTAGCGTACACCTATCTTCGCAAAGTATTCCGGGAAAGAGAATTCCAGGGGTGATGTATTTATGCGCAAACTATTACTAATTAATGTTTTAATTTTAAAGTAGTGAGCTTTCTAAAGTATCCAATATCATATCAAGTTCCTTCGCTATGCTTGGAACTTAATGTCTGCGCTTTCTTGATTTTCCATGTTTTTCTCGAGAGGCAAGGAAAGCCCTATCCACTTCAAATATCTTCGGATGTAAGTAGCTCGATACTAATTTATTCCAATATTGGAATGTCTAGGAAAACAAAACTTTCAATCCACTCAATCATGAACTTCAGCCAGTACTCAATTATTGTTTCGCGTTGAATATGGATTAAATTTCCTTGTTACCATTAAAGTAACATGATGCAAATAATTTCTTCTTTCATCCCTCTCAAATGCCTCTTTCAATCTACTCCGTTCTGTGTGTATAATCTTTGCTACTCAGTTAGTGAGTTAACTGTATTAGCGAAGATCTTTGCATAGAGGCACCTTGGTCCTTCTAATCTTTCCTGAGAGAGCAATAAACATTCCTTACCAAAGGAAGCCCCTTCCATCACCCTCGCTTGAAGAAAGGCCCGAAACTGCCAAAAAGTGACAATGGAAGGGAGCGAATCCTGCTTTTTAGTCATCCCGGTGCTACGTCGATCGCGGAATCTTTTTTAATTTTGTAAATAAATATACATCTTATGTTTTTTGGGTGCGTACCTGTGACAATAAAGTAAAATTGCTAAGAATGTTAGAACAAGATAAAAAATAATCGCAACCTCTACAGGATGTGAAACAGGGTGGCATTTCCTTTTAGATTTTTATACAGTCAGAAATAATGCAAGTTTTAATCGTATAGAAGATGTTACCATCTCGAAAACAAATGGCCTTATCATTCGCTGTACAACATAAAAAGCGTTGTCGGCGTAAAACGTCTCATCCGACGGACGAAGTGTTGTAATTGGAAAGCTCTCCACAAAGTTACCGAAAAGGGACCGAGCTTTAAATACTGAAGAATCTAACATCGCTACCAACCCGTGCTCTCCAGGTGAGAAGCCTCTCTGCAACATAGGACTAGAGACCTTTATAAAGGATTGGATTTTATGAAAAGAAAATAACAAAATCATGTGTCCAAATTCACACAGAAATCACGTCAAATTTACAAGTATTAAGAGAGAAAGAGAAAAACTTCGACTGCTTATAGCTTGCTTTTTTTTATTTAACAATGATCCGTTTCACTCAAAAGTAATTTACAATGTATATTCAACAAATTATGCTTGATAATGCATTTAGATTGCAAGCAATTTTCACACTTTACGCTTTAGTGAGATACTGTCACACATCATCAAAAACTAATTCCCCAACGATGATGACGCTTATTGAGATACGTATGTACTACAATAACCTGCTGAGGGATTAGGTCCAACTAAACTTTTATCTTTATACAGTTACTGGTGAGGGGTGTAGTAGGTAATGCCTAAGTATTTTATTGGCATGGCCCACAATGGGCTGGTACGTAGATCATGGGTCACACTACGGGGAACTTTCAAATTTACAACAGGATGGAAAACATTTGCGCAAAATTTGAAATCGGTTTCAGGAAAACATGTTTCTGAACATGTCTCCAAGCATTTACTGTTGGACTAGTAATTAGAAATGCTGGGCTTAGTTACTATCCCCATATTCAAAATGCAAGAAATAAATGATTTCATTTCTTGTCACAGTCGCCGGCTTCCAAAGTCTTGCTCTTGAATTCGGGGAGAGGATCTTGTGTGAGTGGAGATACTGCTCTGAATATCTAATTATTTCAGTGACCATTATCCTCAGGAGAGTATTGGTGAAAAAAAGACGAAATTACACTATTGGCGCATAATCATGGAGTGGAGCGTGCTTTGAACCTAGAACTTCGGCATACTGCTGACGCGGTGCAGTCTTCCCCATCTCTTTCACTCTCGTCGGTTTCCGATGATGAAGTTTCAGAATCACTAATGTCTTCTTCCTCCACTGATTCACTACAATCAGATGAACTTATTAGGAAATCACTGTCACTTGATATTTTACAGATCAAATCGTAGATATTTTTCTTTCTTTTCCGCAATTTATTCATCATAGAGAAAAAAAAAACTTTCGTTGTAAATAAAAAAAACTTTCATTCATATCACAAGGAAATAAAAAAATGGTAAAGATGAGTTTTCGTCTACCCAGTGATTTTTTTATGAAAAAGCTACGTATATGGAGAAATTGACTATGATACCTAATGGTAGAGGAAAGAATTTGCATTTGTAAAATGTAAGAGGTTTGCAAAATATGTGAGGTGCTTTTGATGTCGATACATCTGTTGAAAGTGGGTGAAAATTGCGTTTTCACTGGCGAGACGAAAGCTCACCTTTGCCAATATTTGTCGACTTTTTCTTTCTTTACCGCACTTCACTCATCATAGAGAAAATAAACTATCGTCGTAAATAAAAAAAACTTTCGTTCGTATCACATGCAAATTTCGGTAGGAAATAAGAAACCTAGTTAGCTTGCGTCTCTTGCTCTTTCCGAAATGCAACTGCTTTCTACGGCATCCTCCACTTTTCCCGTCACCGAAAGAGCTTTCATTGTAATTGTTAACCCAAACGCATGACTTAGACCAGATGGCCGTGCTCAGACACTCAAAGTCATAAATAAATCTCCCAAACGGAACCCTCCACTTTGCCCGTCACATGTGATTGTCGACCAAAAGGCATGACTAAGACCCTCAGAGTCAAAAAAGTAGCCGCTGGCCTAATCTCTCTGGGTCAGGCCGGTGGCAACTTTGTTTATGCCTGCAGTGACTCTCGTTGTCAGAATCTTTTGTGCTGCAAAAGATTCAAGAGTGGCAGCATCTCAGTCATACGAAGGCGGGGAAGAAAGCATTCGTCTCAAAAACACTACGTATCCAGGACTGATTACCTATCTATTTTTTCCCAGTACCCGTAAAATAATGTTGCGGAGATCCTTGTAGAAGATAATACAAAAAGAAAAAGATATTGACACGCAATATTCGTGAATTAGAGGATTATCCCATGAAATAATCCAAAGAAAAACACTAAGCAAATAAGAGGGCGGTGGAAGTGCCACTGAACTTGAGACCACAGTATTTAAAAGAGATTTAAATAGCCAATTGTTTTATAAAAGTAAATTTGAGTAGTATTATGTTTGTAGAACATTATGAAGCTTAAATATTAAAAAATACTGTGAATTATTGTGTTCACGATGAATAAAAAACTCTAAACTTAGCGTCGCTATAGGCGACGCTGGCACTTTTGGGAGAGTTTTCGAGCGTCGCCTATAGCGACGCTGGCACTTTAAGGGTTAACGAGACAACGATTATCACAATTGTGATACAAGGTAAGGTCTCAAGAGAAGACAAAGTCATACATTAGGTGATCTCGGCCCCCGTACGTAAGACAATTTAAGACGATCCGGAAGAACCCAACTCCCTCCCGCTATTCACTTGCAACGTAATAACTGAATGGGACATTACTCATTCCGCTCTCAAGCAAACAAATCAAGGTCACCGACCACCCCTAATCCCAAAAATATGATGCTGCTCACCTCTTGTGTTCGTTTGCAGCGGCGCGCTTAAGAATTGATTACAAAATACTTTTACAGCTTCTGTTACCACCATAGACCTTGAATATAGGTAGATGGAGCATGACGTCACGAACATGAGGGAGGGATAAGCCAGGGCTTGGTCACGTGCTTTGTGGCAGATCTCGAGAGGCCTCGACGGCGAAACACGGTTCACTCCTGCCGTTCTTACGGTTGCAAAGAAACAATTGTAAAAGGAAGCCGAATATCTTTGCACAGGCGAGCCAATCCCTTCTAAAGGTCTATATACCATGTACCATTCTTAATAAAAATGATTTCGGAGAATAATCGCGAGAGTTTGAGTTACATTTGTTCACGATGCGAGGATATCATGAAAGGTCTCACCTTCTCATCTGTCTGATTATTATCACTCGCCGGATTCTCTCTTTACTCATTCGTAAATAAACTATCATATATATGCATTATCTCTTCCACGTGCAATAGTTTTCCTACTAACGAAGAAAGTAAAAGGAAGTGAATAATTGTTTTGAATAGGAATACGTTCGTGCCAAGGGTCTGTTCTAAACTTCGTTGGAAGTATTTTTCCAGACATCGTTTTGTCAAGAAAGATTCGGTGGCCGCTGGCTTAAGTTATATGCTATTTCGCATTTCAAGTTTTCTCATTCTCTGATGAAGAAAAATACTATACTCATTCTTTTCCGCCTCCACTGCTCAGCGGAGAATTTTCAAAGATTGCATTGGAAAGAAAAAAAGTGTTGAATTCACTTTCAGGCTCCTGATGGGAAGTACATGCATGCCGTGGAAACTGCAGGAAATATCAATTCTTTCTTCAAGAAAAAGATGACACTAAACGGGAGGCAAAGAATATTGCAAACAAGATCCAATAACTGGAATTTGTGTTCAAGCTGAATTAAAAAAAAATTAAACTTAAGGAAAGTTTAATACAACAAGTCATCTTCTTCAGAGTGAAAATGTAATCGTGCAAAGATGTGCAGATTTGTATTCATCATTGGCAGACCAGTTACGTACATCATGAGGGGAGTTTGAGAGATTTAAATCGCATTAATAAGACATCTACATCTACAAAATAACCAGCAAGCCACCTCAAGGGTGTGTGGCAAAGGGTGTAGGACTATAGGAGGGTATTCACCAAAATGCATTACACTATACCTTAATGCTATTTAAGGCTTTTGGTCCTGCGAATAATTTTTTAGTAATATGCAACGGTTTTGCCGTGCTATGCTGCTGGCTTCGTCGGGCTTTTAAGAACAATAATGTTCTTTTTTCAAAAATAAATAATTACAGCAGTTGATGATTTTGAGAAGTAAAAACTTAATTTAGAAAAGTCTCTTCCAGGTATAAGGGAGTTTATAACTATCCTCTCTATTTGATATTATTTGGTCTTTTTTCTATTTCAATCGCTTCCCTTATGAGCCGTGGAAAGTAACGGCTTTCTTTGTGTAGTACTCTTGCCATCTCGATGTCAATGGCGTGACCCTCCTCTAACGTAGTGTGCTCAGCCACGGCAGAGTGATACCAGTCTTTCTTCCGGATTGCACGTTCATGTTCCTTTAATCGGCATCCAATTGCTCTCTTGGTTTGCCCCACATATGATCTTCCGCAACTGCAGAGAAGTTCGTATACACCCTCATACATTGTGGGTGGTAATGGATCTTTAGTCCCTCGTAGATGATCTCGTACTCTGGAGGTAGTGTTGTATCGTGTGATTATGTTATACTTAAGTCATTATTCTACCTATGCGATCGGTCGTACCCGCAATGTAAGGCAAAAAAACATATATCCCAGAGGTTTAGGAGTATCCTTCTCTTTCTATCCGCCTCATTGGCAGCTGTTATCGTCTCTTATCGTTCGCAGGAAAAATGATATTTTAAATCTGTCCATTCTGCATTATAGTTTCCTAATTTTATACTCATGATCTGATCTACCGTATTTGGTCGAATTTCATACAATATTATTAACTTCGTCAGAATAATTCTGTTTGGAACTTCACATAACAGATTCACTCTAAATTTTAATCGACGGTCTGAAAGCGATTCCCATCCCAGTTACTGCAAAAGGTCAGTAACACTAACGAGATTATCATAACGGCCTTTAACGTATCTTACCGATCTTTGCTGCACGCGTTCTAACTCAGTTTCCAAGCCTATCTTATAAGGATCCCAAATATTAGCAGCATATTCAAAGTGAAGTCTAACGAGGGAGAAGTAGGTGATTTCCCCAACTTTGTCGTTGCACTTGCCAAGTACTCTTTTAACAAATCCCAGTTTACAATTAGCTTGACCGGTAAATTCTCGAACATGCTTACTCCACAAGAGGTCATTAGTCAGTTTAACTCTGAAGTATTTAACCGATTCTACAGTATCTAATTTGAGGTATCTATAAGGCTATATCTAAGGTCAGTAACACTAACGAGATTATCATAGCGGCCTTTAACTTAGCTATCTTCTCTGTATGCGTTCCAACTCGGTTTCAAGCATACCTCATAAGGATCCCTAACACTGGCAGAATACCTACGTGCGGTCTGAAGGCCGTTTTACACATTACATTTGTTTGTAAAAACTCTTCCGTGAGCTCCTGCATGAGGCAAAGTTGATTTAAGATTGAAGTACCGTTTCGTTTTAATTATATCATATTATTAATTTTTTATTACACTGCCTTTGACAATTGCTACGGATATTTTTCGCAGTCTCAAGGTTATAAGCTTTCATGTTTATGCACAATTATTTTATTCGAACAGCCGTCAGCTTCATTTTTACGCAACCAACTTATTTTTCTAACCATCCTTGTCATTATTTAATATAATACTGCATCATGAGACGAGTTTATAGCTGAGCGGATGAAATTTTTAAGATCAGGAAAAAATCGGAATTTTAAGGTAAAAGGAAAATTTAAATTATGCGAAAAAACCGGCATAATATATGGTTGATCATGGATAAGTGGGTAGGGAGGATGATCGTATAAAAAGCGACTTCAATTTCACAGTAAATACTGGTGTCGTAGAACAGGAATTTCTTGGTTTGTGCTCCGAAGTGGTTCAACGCATTTGAACGCCGCCACTTTTTTGCCACATAGCACGTGACCTCATGTTTACTTCACCGGCCGCCTATGCCCCAGCATTGGAAAGCGCCATCTAGCTATATTCAAGGTCTATGGTTACCACCTGCAGTTAAGTGGCTATGACCGTTAGCAAAAGGCAAACAATGCTTAGTTTTTCAGTTTAGAGGTCCAATCGCGCATTCCTATTTTTATGTATTTTTCCAGTACAGGATTAGCTTATCACTACATCAACAACTTCGTATTAAAACTTAACGTTGTAAATAACATTTGCACTTCACCAACGTGAGGTAATCCCCAATCAAATTTTCCTAACTAAAGTTTAATTGTCCGAAGTAGGCTACGCGAAATCTATTTCATTTGATATGTTGATCGTTCGTCGAAGCAATGGACGTCAAGTAGGATTTATATAGTCTCTTGAAGCGAAAAATTCTTCCCTCAAGGAAAATCTTTTCCTCGTCAAAACAATAGCCTCACCTCGCCTACTAATCTAATGGCAAAACGACCATCAAATATATTCATAAAAATAGAAGTGGATTGGAGAGATCAAAGGCGTACATCAAACTTGTACATGGCCCAGTAAAACCAGGTGAAGGTGGCTAAGGAGGAACCAACAAAAACACCAAAATTGAACCTTTTTCAGAACATTGCACAGATATCTTGAGAAGTCTTGCTCAAAAATTAATGGTCGAAAGATTATAATTCTCATAGTGAGACTTTAACTAATGCTCTCTTATGATAAGCTAGCAAATTTGATACTTAAGTATTACAATGTGTATCTGGAGAACTTTTTCTAGTTTGTTACAAATTTATAGACCTCACAAGTCACATTTCAAGAAAGCATGAACCAAGGCAAGAACAGCCATAAAACATATTTGCTCCAAGTTAATATTGCCATCTAGCCCATTTTATTACACACCTGGTTAGGCAATTGCACAAGATGAGCATTAACTTCTGACTGGAGACCTGCAGAAACTTGAAATAATGCCTGATGATTGTCCAGAAAAAAGCTGACAAGTCTACGGGCAAGTCCCTCATCTCCTTTGGTATTAACATCGGGTCGAAGGACACTTTGGGTAAAGGTATCCAATAGCTGAAATGAAGCACTCTTTTAGACAACCACCGCCAATAGTAACTGGAGCACAATTAAAGTCACCACATTAACTACTATGACGGTTAAATACTTACAAGGTTCTTTGTACAAAATCCATCTTGCAACACCAGTCCTCCATTACCAATAATATTACTCATGAAGTACAACAACAAGTGCAATTTATATCTATTCACTGGAGGTAACAGAAGAAGTAGCAGCTGAAAAATATCAAGTCCCAACTGCACCCCTTGGACAGTATGAATACCTATTTAAAAGAGAAATAGGAATTGATTACCACCAAATAACGATAAAATTGATACTGATAAAAATAGTTAGTACACATATGTTTGTCGATGAACATAACCTGGGATCAAAAAGTAGATAACCCATTCCCACCACAAAAGACTCAGGAGTACATGCTAAGAAAAAGTTTTGAAAATTTGGAAGCATGCTTATTTTACATTCGGAAAGCATTACTTTTAACTAAGCTCAACGATTTTCAGAGAAATATATTTCTCACATTTCATTGGCATGTTTGCAGATTACGCCCAGATGATACTGAATTAATAGGAATTGTTATATTTTACAATTTCCAAGAATACTTATAACAAATTATGATTGAATGCATGCTGAGCAAATTTCATTGTAATGTACACACCATGTTTGGTGGATGTACACAGAGATACATGTCTTCAGCTCACGATTTGGGCACAATGCACTAATTCAACATTTGACCACTCTCCAGAACAGTTAAATTATGTAACTTAAAATCTCCATGATAAAACAACATAGTTTCAATCCACACAATTTATTAGATACAACCCGGGTTTCAGCAACTTAGTGCCATCTTCAGGTAACAAATTTCACAGGTGGCCGGGTATGTATATGGTGGAAGGTGGGGAGTGAGGAACAAATGGGTTGGGCAGCATGGAAGGGGGGGGGAAGGTTGAGTCAATCAGTGTTTTTAAAGGAAAGAGCATGCATTGTTACTGTGAAGGACGGATAAGGTGACCGGAAATAAATTGTGTGGATTGAAACTAAGTTGTTTTTATCATTGATGTTACCAACTTCCACAAAGTTAAGCCGGAGATGATTACTTAAGTTAAAGGCAAACTGACCAATGAGCAAGGAAGGTTACTAACAATTTTAGAAATATGTAATAAACTCCTTGGTTGTTACAAAATTATTAGTTTTTAAAATGTGAATTGGTGCTGCAAAATAAGCACTAATTGTAAATTCAGAGCTATAACAAAGAAATAATGTGTTACGTTATTATGTGTATTTATAAGCTCATCACACAGAACTGATAAAGAGGATTTATTTAGATCCATGCCATGAGACTACAGAAGACTATCTAGGCAAAATTGAGCCGCAGTTTTCTGCTCTTTCAGTTTTTACATTGATAAAAAAACAGTTGCTTTTTGCAGAATGCTTCGTGAATGTGATGATACACTTGGAGCAAAAATTGTTAAGTTTCTCTTCGTGCAATATTACCAACGAGTCCTTAGTAATGTGTTGTTTTAATGATTTTTAAGTTTCCCATCAGTTGTTAACTACATCCCGACAAAAAATGAAAGTACTTGAATCCGATGCAGCAGTAAATTGAGGCAATATTTTTGCTTCTACCACTGAAAATTCTCTTGGTCGTATCAATTAAAATGAACTAAGAACACAGCCTCCTACATTGAAAAAAGAAAACTATTCTTATAAATATTAGCAAGGTTATCGGGTTACGGTGGTCCAAAAGTCTCAGCATTTTTCTCGCCACCTCCAAATGTCATGGCAAACAACCGGAAAACTCTGCAAAATACATAACCAGGGGCCATACTACACCCAGTTTTATTTTTTTTGCCTGAACGCCCTTAAAGCCTAAAGGGTGGGCAACATGAATGAGGGCAAATGATATTTTGCAACCTCTAAGGCTTCTGGTGTGTTGTGATTCGGTGGTATAGTTGCAAAGATACTATAGTGTGTCCTCGTTTAACGTTGTTAACTCGTTCCTGAAAAAGTAGACATTAAGCGAAACAACGTTAAACGATGCAGTATTTTCCTTTAAGAAACAATGTAAAAAATTAAAATCGGTTCTAAACTTAACAATTCTTCATTTCATAACAATAACGATTTCCGCACAGTACAGCGATAAAAGGTTGGATATATGGCATTATTGAATGAAGCATTCAAACTAATTTTCTATATCATGTTAATGGTGAAACTTTGATATTTTCACCCACAAAAGAAATTTTGTAATTATTCTCTATCCTGGCGGCACTAAAACTGCAGGTGATAGGAACTTACTGTTGATATCTAAAAATACAGGAGACCTGGTTGAAAGGCGTTGAGAAAAAGCATGTCGTGTGAGAAAAGTCGAATTCCGCTCCAATTGCAATTCTTTCAGAAGACAGAAGCCTATTCCCACGTCCAAACGCATGCACGCCGACTGAGGACCCTGATGACGTCGACCATCCACCTAGCCCTATGTCTTCGTCATCATCCATTTCATCAGCCTCATCCACAGCTGTCAAAAGCAGCTCAACAAAGTTTTCACGTGTGCAACCGACTTTAAGCCAATTTATTGCTGTCAAAAAAAAGTTCAGTTCAACAGATCGTCGGTCGAAATATATCACAAAGCTGATTGCTGAATTGATATGCATCGATGGCCTGCCGTACAGTACTGTGGAGAATTATGGGTTTCAAAATCTAATTGCACATTTGGAGCCACGATACACAATACCTGGACGAAAGGTAATAAATTCAATAAAATCAAATAAAGTAATTCCTGATATTTACGAGAAAGTGCACGAAATGGTTAAAGAAAAACTTGCAGCCAGTGATATTGACGTGGTTAGTGTCACAACTGACATGTGGACATCTGTCGCGAACCATGACTATTTGAGTTTTCCTGCACATTATTTCAATAGTTCTTTTGAACTGAAGAGCATGTGTATTGATGTTGTCCCATTCCCCGAGGTCAACCACACTGCCAGTAATTTGTGTGACTTTTTGATGAACCTTTTTAAAGACTGGGGTTTTGCCGAAAAAGTGCAGGCAGTGGTGACTGATAATGGTCGGAACATGGTCGCTGCTGTCGAAATGTCGGGTTACTGTCGTGTGAGTTGTTTTGCTCATACGTTACAACTGGCTTTGAAGGACGGTCTGCTGAACTAAAAAATTGTGTCAAATCTTGCAGCTGTGTGTAGAAGAACTGTTGGGCATTTCAAACACTCCAGTGGTGCATCAAAGGTGTTGAAAAAATGCCAGGTTATGGCAAATGTTCCTCAACATAGACTAATTCAAGATGAGCCTACTACGTGGAATAGCATGTTGCATATGTTCAAACGATTGGCAGAACAGCACAAAGCAATCCTTTTAGCAGCATCTGAAATAAGACAACTGCATGATACCGTAAGACAAATTCAGTGGGACCTATTAGATGCTATAATAAGTGTGTTGAGTGTTTTTGATTCTGCTACACTACAAGTTAGTGCAGAAAATTCAACAATTTCTGAGGTAAGAAAACACTTATTTTTGAAAAATTTTGAATTATGCATATTTATTTTTTCTCTGTAATAGCTTGGTGTAATTGAACAATAATGTAATACTAACAGGATTATTATACTTCTTTACTCTTTTAGGTGATTCCTGTAGTTCAGCTCTTAGAGCATGAGCTTAAAAAACCAGCTCCTAATGGCAGTGGGTTGCAGGGGATAAAAAATGACCTCCTTGCCTCATTAAAGAAAAGATTTGGTGACATTGAAGAGTCAAGCTTGCATAGTTATGTGACTTTACCAGATCCACGTTTTAAAGACATGCCATTTAGAGCAAAAACCCTGTCAAACATTGCCAAGAGACAGCTACTGAGGAAAGCCAAGGAAGAGAAAAGCATGCATTCTGAGGTATGTAATCTTTAAAAATTTAAGTTTTTTATGCAATGGAGAAAGTTGTTTTACTCAAAATTCTTTGACTAGCATCGTTTATATTTGGTTTCTTTCAGAATTCTAACCAAACGACCACTGGAAAAGGGAGAAGTGGAGCAGAACAGCCTCAAAGTGGGTCAACTCTTTGGGTACAATACCACAGCCTCTTTGTAGAGTCAGTGAACCACGAAGGAGCTGCTGAAGGTGTTGGAACTCTGTTTTAGTGAACCAGCGCTACCTAGTGCCAGAGTAACTGAATACTGGAAAAATAAGGACTCACTTCAACACTTCAGAGGCTAGCAAAAAAGTATCTTTGCATCTACATCCCATCTACTGTTGCCAGTGAGAGGGCTTTCAGTACCGCTGGCTTCATATGTGACAGTAAGCCTAATCGTTTAGATCCCAAGCGTATCAAGGTATTGGAGTTCTTAAAAAATAACTTGAAAGCATTCAAGGAATCGAATTGAGTTTGACAGAATAGGATTTTTATACAACCATAAGGGTTCACAACAATAGAAATTGATGTTTTCAGTAATCCTTTTGTTTATACAACTATGTAAATTGCTCAGAGCCACTAGAATTATTTCTCGGGACAGTTCTGTACTTCCACTTGTAAATATCAATCATGATCTACATTTTTCTCTTGAAGTAAATAGCTGTTTTGAATGGAAAATTGCAAGGTTTTTTAATCCTCATATTGGATTTCATTATTTGTTTTGAATTTTTACTCATTTAATGCAATATTGTATTATGAATATATATTATAATTTGAAAATTTAATTTGGTCCCAATAACTGTTTGAAATATATAAGACAATAAAATGTCTAAGACATAATTGAAATGACATTGCTTTTATTGTATGTCCCCAAAAGAAACTTGATTACTTTAATAACTTCATTTTATAGCATGCAATTAAAAATGCACCTGGATCCGAAAATATCCGAAGATACCTGAAATCAAGGATCCGGTCCGGATCCGAAAAAAATCCTGGATCCGTCCATCCCTAAAATAAACCCATCTCATCGGCATTAAAAATTTTATTTGGGCTGTAGTTTTTGATGATGACATAGATGATGATCACATGCTCTGTTGTTCACGCAGTTTTGATTACAAAGGCGACAACGGTGACAGCCGCAACAGCGATAAAACAAATGAATATCACAATAAAATGTGCTGCTTGTGGAGACCTTGCTAAGTGTTGAATAGGTGATTCTTATGTTTGAGATTGCTTTTCTCTTACTTCATCAACATTTTTTTCAACCATAATATGATTATAAAAATAGTATTTTAAGGGATAACAACCTTTTTAATGCGAGAAGTAAACCTTTTGAGATTTATCCATCATCTGATTAACCTACGAGGCAGTTATTTCCCTAGGAAAAATTTGACTTGGTCCTCCTGCTAAAGAGGTAACCAAAACGTGCCAACCATAGCTTTTCACATGCACTGTGACGCGGACCTGAGGAAATGAACGTCCAAATGAGGAAAATGTGCTATTAAGGAACATCCTTACGAGAGTCCACTGTAAACAAAAGTTAGCAGCTGATCGTCGGCCCCTGTGGTGGCAGGGTAAAGTCCTCACCTGGTACACCAGTTCATGGGTTCAAGTTCCGCCTGGGTGGATTTTTCACCACCCAGGGCATGATTGTGTTTGTCCTTATTATATAGTACAATGCTCGATGTAAAAGGCCTTGTTGGCTGCTTTCAAGGGAATTGAAAATAAATTAAAAATTAATTAAAATTAAAAAATATCTTACAAATATCAACTTATTGTTCCAAAAGATATTTAAATAAATATAACAACGTTGAAACTGAGTTAAAAACAAATATAAGTTCATCACTATGGAGAAAAATGCATAAGAAACGTTTCCTACAATTTTCAACATAATACTGAGAAGCATTTGTCGGCAACAGGGTGAGGGACATAAACTCGGAATATCCATGTTGCCAGCCGAAATTCAAGTAAATATTTTTATAACATTCATTATGAACAATATCCACTAACTATTGTTACAACTAAACTTAGTGTCTCTTTCTGCTTCAGGAGACATTTTTTTAAACCGTATAGCACTATATTAATTTTCGTGTTTGTCGAATGCACAAATTCTTCCCCCTTGTCAAAAAATTCTTCCCTCGACATCTATGTTTTCCTTCCGGAGCTGCTTCAAAAATATATGTGTTTGGGCATACGGTGAGTGCTCTAGTTTATATGTTTAGTCTATTATACCATACAGCCAAATAACAACTTCAGAAATACATAAGCAGAAGATGTTATGCTCACCATTGTTCATTAATTCCTCAGCAGTTGGATTCCTGGTGCTGTAGTCCAATACAAAATGTGAAGTGGCAGCTGGTGTACTAGAGGTACAAGACTGTTCACCAGATGCAGCAGTATGGTATGACCACAAGCTAGAAGTGCTGGAACAGCTTTGATTTCCACATGCATCACTTTTTTTTCCTTCCAAAAAACTTTCAGAAT
This sequence comes from Pyrrhosoma nymphula, assembly GCA_963573305.1. NCBI lineage: Eukaryota > Metazoa > Arthropoda > Insecta > Odonata > Coenagrionidae > Pyrrhosoma > Pyrrhosoma nymphula. The sequence continues at coordinate 73,671,197 of OY754332.1, read as the reverse complement.
ATCCATCTCTGTATGTGCACTTGATTAATCTATGAAGAGTCTCTAAAGCTTTATCATAGTCCAAATCTTCCCGTAGTAAGTGGTCAAAGCTGTAAGACTGATTTAGTTCATCAACTGAGTTTGAAAGAGCAATGTTCACGTATCCACCAGATTTATTGCGAATGTGATGAAGTTTCTCATTTAGTCCACTCTCACTAGGGTATTTCGTCCTATTGACTGTCCTCCGCTGAGCACCATCATGAATATAAGATTTGGTTCGTTTGACTTTATTCCCAGTAGGTGTACAACTTGGGGGATTAGAAGTAACATTTCCAAGACTTTGATAGGATAAGTCAGCTGACTTCACTTTCACTAAAGTGACAGAGTCATTAAGGTGAGTATCATCACCATTTCCTTTTCTCATGGTTTGTGAGGCAGCATCATTCAGAGTTCCAATATTCGTTGACCTAATAACATCCAGGAGATTAGGAGCACTCAAGTTACGCCTAATATTGCACAAAACATCAGGAGAATCACTGTGAGGGCTGCAAGTTGGTATCTTGAGTGAATGAGGGTCACAGTACAATGATTTCTGGCTAAAGCATTCCTTTTGGCGGTTTTTATGAGTAATATGAATACTTTCTACTAACTTTCTTGGGATTATGCGAGTCACAGGGCTGTCAGATGTGAAAGCAGTTTCAAAGCAAGCATTAGGAGGTAGAGTTGAAGATAAAAGTTTTGTTGCACTGTAAAACTGAGATTCACCCCAACAATGAGAAGCTTCATTTTCATTGGAACACCCAGGTGAACTTGAATTTTTCACAACAGGAGCTCTATTCCAAGATCCCCTTCGGCTAGCACAACAGTTATCAATGACAGATTCATTGAAGGCACTCACAGTTTCCCTAGCTTTAACAGGATAATAATTAGACTGAGATTCACTCCTACTATCCTTGGAACCAGAGGCCGTCATGTTTAAAACAAGATTTTCTTGTGATTTACTTGGAAGACAACTCTTATCCTGGAAATCTGCATAATTAGAAGCACATTCATCAAACTCCTGCAGAGATTCCACATACTGAACATAGGCATAGGAGTTTATGAATGCGCCATACAGGAAGCTAGAAATTAATGGTGATTCCAAGTTGATGAAATAATCTTTGATTACTTTAAATATATCCGCTTCAAATCCTGGGTACCAAATGGAACAGCTGGCACCCCTGCAAAGATGAGGCCCTGAAATTATAAAAGTACCAATCAGCATATCAAATATTTCATGCGCGCCAATATATAATATGAACTCAAAATTTTTAGTGTAAAATATTTTGTTTAAGTAACAAAAATTATTTTATGAGTGGGACTTCCTGTTCATTGTGAAATTAAAAAATTATATCAATAAAACTGGTCAAACCTTCAATTACTAGGCAAATGAGAATAGTGGGGCGCAGGAAGGAAGGAAAGACATTTTTACAGCAAAATTTCAGTTGCTGCTAGACTGCACATCCCTTTGTTTATATCATTGGACTTCATGTTGCAACATGTCCGGGAGAGCCAAAACAACAATTTCCTTGCGTGCCTTCGAGTTTTCTGGAGAAGGCATGTACGTTTTCGACAAATCGAAGCAGATTATGATGTGCAGATTTTGCAACGTTAGAGTGGCGTAGGACAGGAAAATTACTGTCAACAACCATTATACGTCGGCAACTCACAAGTCAGCTAAGATTGCTGCCGAATTGCTCTCAGAAAAAACTGCAGGTATCTGTGGGAGAATCCCTTGAAAATGCGAAGCGCATTAAAACAGAAAAGCAGTAGTTTATTAAAAACACAGCTGTTGCCTTCGCTCAAGCAAATATACCTTTTCACAAATTGGACCACCCTGCAATGAGGAAGTGTATCGAGCAGTACGTTCCCGGTAAGTACATGAACTAAGCACTAATTAGAGACTTAAGAATTATGCATTTGTTTTGTGTGATTTTTCTGGTGTTAGGAGTGAGTTCTCGTACCTGGGGCTGTAAGGGATCGAAACTCAACGCAGGGAATGGCACATATATTACTATCAAGAAAACGCATTTACTTAACCCTTTCCCTTCTGAAGTTTAAATGCCCAAAGACTCTTAAGTCGGCCGAAACCAGCCATATATTTTTCTCTCTCTCTCCCTCCTAACTTGGCCGTAACTGCCCATGTTGCTCTCCTTGTGATTTGACCGGCCAAGGGCACTCTTTTGAGCTTCATAGGTATCTGTTTTATCTTAAGAATGTTTATCGTTGCCTACGCAAGTATCTGCCTTTTCATTAACTCCTATCAGTTGAAACAGAGCCTCATTGTTTCTGCCACGAAACCCGAAACAGCCCGAAATTCATTTGGGTGTTTGGGCTAGCGTATTCTCACCAGCGAAGTGATGAGAGAATATTCTCGAATCATCATGAAAGCCCTTTTAGAAGAGGCCTTGTAGAGAGCAGATGACACTTGGTTTCACAAGTGGGTTGTAAGGGACACTTTATGGGACGAAAAAAGATGAAAACACCACGCCTGCATTGGCTTGTTTAGGAATGACTCTCATATCTACATACTGAGTTTTCTTCTTGGGTGACCACCATCACTAACTCATATGCTTCGCAATGAGATAAAGCACAGCCCTAATGAAAAAAATATCTTCCCAAATGCCCCCCAGTTCTAACCATGGCGTCTTTGAGTGAGGACTTTATAACGAGAGAAGTGGACAGAGACGATTCCCTTGATGATACAGGGTGTTCGAGTTCTTTGGATGAAGCAGAGGAATTGCTTGAAAGTGCCAGTTCAGGTGATAGTGACATAGAAGAGGATTATACTCCCAGTGTCAGTGATGCGACAGGTGAAAGTGCACTCCCCTCTAAATGGGAATATTCATTACTTTATAATGTTTCTTGTGTTTTTAATGGAGGAAAGGGACCAAAGCATGACTTGCCCGTTGGGTCGAGTGAATTAGATTATTTGATGTGCATGTTAAGCGGTGAGGAGTTTTTTCACAGAATAGTAGAAAATGTAAATCTATACCCAGAATATCTCCAGCGACGTTCAGGAAAGAATGATAGGCATTGGGTTAACGTTAGCTATGAGGAAATCAGACCATATTTGGGTGTCATGGTATATATGGGGGTGTTTGATCTGCCTGAAAGTGAAGACGACTGGAGAAGTGCGGATAAAGACTGCCCTCTGATTCGAAAATGTATGACTTACAGTAGATTTACGGACATAACAAAATATTTTCATGTAAATGATATCAGAAAAGAGAAAAAAGAAAGTGATGTTGGTTTTGATATCCTTCAAAAGGTGACACCAGTACTAGATGTTTTAGATATTTTCCATGAAAATTACCAGCCTGGTTGTGATTTAGCTGTCGACGAAGCGATGGTGGCATTTAAGGGATGCCACCATATAAAACAGTACGTCAAATCAAAGCCAACAAAATGGGGTTTTAAAATTTGGGTATTGGCGAGTCTGAGCGGTTATGTTTTAGAAGGGAATGTATATTTGGGCAAGAAAGAAAGTAGCAATAAAGAAATGATGTTAGAAAGCCAATTTGTGATGAATTTACTTAAAAAGCACCTTGGTAAGAACCATCACGTTTATTTTGAGTTTTTTTTCAAGCGTTTCTCTTATGAAAGAACTTTATAAAAGTAAAACTTATTCTTGCGCTACTACTCGACCAACACGTAAAGAATGGCCAGTTAAATTTAAACATCCCAAGAGCCTAAAACTTAAACGAGGTGAAAGTAAAATTTAACAATTAGCAGAAGTGACGGCAACTGTCTGGCATGAAAGACGAGACATTTGTGTTCTATCGACAAACTGCGATCCAAGAGTGAGTTTGATGATTCCCAAGAAAACGGGGATGGGTAATAAACCAATTCTGATTCCATTCCCAGAATCAATAGTAAGATATAAATAAGTAAGTCCATTTTATATGTAAACGGCTGGTGTCCTAACACCCCCCGCCACACGCCTATTGAGGCGGCTTGCGGGGTAATATGTAGGTGTAAATGTAGATATAACAGATTTATGGGTGGAGTTGATAGAGCCGATCAGAACAGGTCTTACTATGATTTCGGAAGGAAGACCAAGAAATGATGGAAATATATTTTTGTGTTTGTAATGAACACAGCCATTGTAAATAGTTACATACTTTATAAAGAAACAAAATCTCCCTCAACCTCGAGGCATGGGACAACACAAAAAGACTTTCGCCTAGCTCTATACAGACAAATGATAGGGAACTACTCCTCCCGCAAGATAAGGTCGCAAAAGACATTACGCTGGTGCCGTAAGTTTTCCGGTCAACCCCCACCATCTCGTGAAAATTGACTGAAGAAAAAGAGTGTGCTTGCTGTAGTGCCCAAAAAAGGAAGATATCTGCTGGAAGGAGTGTAGAAACCTCTTGGAAATGCCATTACTGTGATTTACCATTGTGTAAAGTTGGGTGTTTCTTCGAGTACCGCAAAAAAGTTTTTGCAGAAATGGAGGCTACTCACGAGCATGAGCTATAAACTTGGGAGGTAGGTATAAAAGTAGGTAAAAACTTTATTATAAAAATATTTTATGATACTACCAAAACTGTTTCACAATTTGAGGGTTAAATTTAAAAAGGCAACTTACGAACACGGATGGTCTCACTTGCGAATTAATAGGTTGAAAACTGGGAATACAGGGCATTTAAATTTGCCGAGCGGCCAGAGAACACCATACGGCTGGTTTCGGCCGAGTTAGGAGGGAGAGGGTTAATCCACTTTTAACTTTTGGCAGGTGGCGGCGATTTACTGCATGCAAGGGATGTCCTCCAGGAAGTCCTTCCTAGACTGAAGGAAGACTATTACAGGAAGATCAAAGAAGCTGTCAAAGGAAAGCAACTTGAAGTTCAATGTAATGAGACGACAAACTAAGGGAGAAGCTGCATTCATAGTTATTTTCAAAGTTCTGCCAAGTGACGATGGCACGGAGCCTGTGATGTATCTGGCTGCAGTTAAAAATTTGGAGATTTTAGGAGAGCAGACGTCGAAGTGTATAATTTTCATACCAAAATATAGTTATCATAGTAGGACTTCTTATCGGCTTGTTGTCCAACTTTAATTGCTACGACTACTCTGGGCTCTTCCTAGGAATTTGGATGCACAAGTTTTCAACCCAATGCAGTCATTAAATAAAACTGTCAACAAATTACAAGAGGTTAGTTCATTTCAATTGTCCTATTTGAACTGTGCAAGAAATTAATTTTAACTTATCTCCTAATTCTGTCACAATTACAATAAACATTCCTTATCACCTTTTCCCTTCTGAATCAGGAAAGAAGAGAAAATGCATTAGGGGATTGGGAAAACGAGAATATTTTGGTGCATACATTATTATATTGCCTGATTGGGAAATTGCCAGAGTTCATACGACTAGACTCAATACTCACGAGTAACTACAACTCGACTCAATACTCGATTCTAGATCAAAAGTACTACTCGCACATCCCTAGTATAAACGAGTTATTTTTTCACATCCGGACCAAGACCTGAAGTTTGTAGTTTCAAAACGTCAAAATTTTGTAATATCGCTTATTGTTACATGCACTTAGATACCCATTTGGTCAGGACCGAAGATTTTGCTTTGTAAAATCAAAATTTCGTAATTTTGAGTTTCCACTGTATATATACACTTATCACATGCATAAGCCTTTGTGATTGAGTCTTACTTAGGTAAGTAAAGATGTTCAAATTCTTCTTGCAAATTAACACTCATTTAATGCCCCCAATGTAATGAAAATTCACAGCAACAAAAATTGTGGAAAAAAAAGATTAGTAACTTCTTGCAGAAAAATATCTCTAAAATGTCATGCTGAAAAAATGAAAATATCTTACAGTCAATTAAAGACTTCATAGCTGCTAAAATCCATCGAGGAAAAAGTTGTGATCTATTAAAAGACTGATAAGGAGCTAGCCCATTGGTCAAGCATGCATTCTTCATAATCCTTGCACCACTGGTTTGATTTGATGGCAGCAAGTCATCCACATTCAAAGAACCCAATAAAGCTTGTAGCCTAGAAGATACAAAAAATACATTGAAGTATAGACACACTAGTGATTAACTTATTTGACAAACCACTGCATAAAAGATAAATATACGTATACACAAAAAATAACTCTGCTGACAAAAGAGAATTGAGCATACATTTGAGTCTTCATTTTATCCAAGAATGCTGAGGCCTATATGAATGCATTAAACTAATTACGTATTAAATTACACAAAGAAATTTTATCTGCATTCGAGGATGTTTATGCTCAATGTACATGCTATTTTAGTATACTCTAGTTCTCTGCTAATGAGGAGAGGGGCCAATTGGACCCAAACCTCCTAGCTAGTTGTATCCTATAGCCAATTACTAATTCTCATCTGATTTTTTATGCAGTTGTAGAGATGCTAATACATAGTTCTAAAATGTTGCTATCTCTATGGTCTTTTCTTTTTGGGGAGAGTGGTGCATAAGTTCTATTAAAAGTCCATTAGTATTTTACCATTTGCAAAAATTTCACAGTTAAATGTAAATACAGGCAGTCCCCGAGTTACGTAAGTCTCGTTTACGTAAATCTGTTCTTACTTAAGTGGCAACCTTACCAAAAAAAGCCGAGAATTACGAAATATCCGGATTTTAAAGGCTGGTTGCCTACTTTCAAGGAGCACATGTGCCTTAATGTTAGGAGCTTGCCAATCTGAGAGGGTTGAGGCCGGTAAATGCCCTGGTAAGCAGTCGTAAAGTAGCAGTAAGATACCGTGCTTTTGCACAAAGGTGCAGTTGTTTAATTCGTAGTTATGGTAGTACCTATGCATTTTGATAAGAAATGTGCAACTTTCAGGCCATTTAAACATTTTGGTTAATAATAAATTAGGAAATGTATAAACGTTATTAAATGTTATAATTTGTTATGAGATAAATTATTAAATGAAGTTCGTAATGAAGTGATTTATAATAAAGTATTAATGAGACTCAAAATCACTTTCAACTTGAAGCATGGCAATTATGCACAACATAGGCTTTCTACTGTCGGCGCAGAAAGTATGCGACCCTGAGCTTGAGACTTGTTACCTCTAGAACGTCGCAGCCGATTTTTATGAAATTGACATCAACATTTAGCTTGTTTTATTCCACGTTAAGCAATCACAATAAAACTTTTAAATCATTATAATAAGAGTTCATTTCTTTGGATAAAAGGAAAAAAAGAGCCCATTTTTTGGCCCGCATGAAGCGATGTCCAACTTTCCGGGATTACCACGCAAATACCGTTGATTTGATGGCAATCAAACATAAGCACCTTATTTATCAATCTTCTGTTACTGCTTTCGTAAGATTTAAAAGCTCTGACTTTATTTTTTTTAATGTTAACTTTATTTTTGCGGAACAACTTTATCTCCGTTCTCACAGCATGTAGAGAGATTTGTGTAGAACCATTGGCTTTGTCGCGAGTTGTGCATTACGTCCACGTAATATAAATACATTAGAGTTAAGGTTTACATTATAGCAGTTTAGGCAATGGAGTTATACAAATCTTTCTACATGCTGTGAGAAGGGAGATAAACTTGTTCCGCAAAACTAAAGTCAACATAAAAAAATAAAGTTATAGCTTTTAAATTTTACGAAAGCACTGACAGAAGATTGAGAAATAAGGTACTAAGTTTGACTGCCATCGAATCAACGGTATTTGCATAGTAATCCCCGAAAGTTGGCCATAGCTTCTCGTAGGCCAAAAAATGGGCTCTTTTTTCCTTTTATCCCAAGAAACAAACTCTTATTATCGTTTTTTTTAAGTTTTCTAGAAGTCGCATAACGTAGAATGAAACAAGCTAAATGATGATGTCAACTTCATAAAAATCGGCCGAGCCATTTTAGAGATAATAAGTCTCAAACTCAGGGTCGTATACTTTCTGCATCGAAAGTAGAAACAAAATAGATACACGAAGGGAACTTCATAAACAAAAGAATCATTATTAAACAAAAGTTTGATACCAACCTATGAATTTCACAATATAGGTAACTGACAATAAAGAGTTCTTAAATTTTGCATTATTCCCCATATTTCTACGAATCGACCGTAATTTTGAGAGCACTGACTCAGTTACGGAGTAATTTTCGACTGATGTATTTTTTGACTTCCGTAAATTTTGACTTACGTAAATATCGACTTACGCCGCTAGTGTCGGAATGCATGTATTACGCTACTACGTCTGTAAGTTTGTTCTGGGTCCTTACTCTAACCTACCATACTTGATGAAAAATAAGACTCAAGGACATGGACACAAGCATTTTGTGGGACATACTCAGGAAAAAAAAAGGTTTTACAGACCAGGCAAAAGAGCAGAAATGTAAGAACAGCAGTAGACGATTTTGAGAATAGAAAGGTCCATTTTATAAAACCAGAAACAATGGGGAAACATTTTTGTAACATTACCAAAATACATATCATATTCTCCATATAGTTATTACAAGTTTGTCATAATGCGTGTAGGAAAAATATACCTTACATGACTATAGTAGAACCTTGTTATAACGTAAAGGCAAGGGGGTATGAAATGTGCCTTTACACTATAACAAATTATGTTATAACAAGATTTCATCATAATTTTTATTCAGTAAATTTTGAAGCCCTGGAAGTATTCCACTGGTTAAGAAAGGTTAGAATCAAATATCAGGAAATCATTTTGTCAATGAATAGACTAAACTAAAAAACTTTGTCTTACTCTTGTGCATTCCTTTACTATATAAATACTTCCTTTCACTTTCATGGCATCGTATGTTACTCATCCATTTCTTTCAACCTCCAAGCTTACCCAAAGTTTTCCCTTTATAATATGGTCTTCAGTATCCATCTTTCATCCATCCATCCATTTATCCATCTTCAGTTCTAATTCTCCACCCTGAATATTTTTTTTTGGTTGTTCTTATGCTAAAATTTTCCAGTCCTGAATGATTTTAGGGTTTCATAATGTATGACTTTCAAGTTAAGTTAATTATTTATTTATTTTATTTCCTTAGTTTACGGTGAAATTAGGGCAATGCAGCCCTCTCTTACGTTTAACCCTAGACATTACATTACATTTACACCCAAGTCCTGAGTGGAAGAAAACCCACCCAGACGGGACTCGAACCCATGACCTTCGGATTAGCAGGCAAGGACTCTACCCCACCACCACCGAGGCCAGCTAATTAAGTACTATCTATTCCATTTCCCGGCCATGAAAGATTTTTTAGGCCATACAATCTTGAAAATGTGCTGGACCTTAAATATTTCAGATTATGATGCGTTGAGCTTGCAAAAAATGTATTTTTTACAATCATTTATTTAATTTGCCGGCCTAGAATGATTGTAGCCTGCCCAAAATTATTTTTGCCAGTCGAGTGATTTCTGCCTGCTTTAAATGATTTCCGAACGATTTTAGCCAGCCCTGAATGATTTAGACGGCCCTGAATGATTTCCGAATGATTTTAGCCTGCCCTGAATTATTTTTGCTGGCTTTACATGATTTTTGCCAGCCATGAATGATTTTTGCCGCCTTGAATGATTGTAGTCGGCCCCGAGTGGTTTTTTCCTGCCCTAGTTACATTCCGTAGAACCTTTGAAACACGTATAAAGTACGATTGATTGAAGGAAAAGAATCTTAAAGCCCATACAAAAAATTGAAGAAATATATGAAAAATTGACATCTGTAGTTCGTTGTACAGCTTTTCTACAATTAGTGCGATGAAATGGTGTTTCGCAAGGAATAAGTGCGTTTCGTAGGATAGCCACGTAAAAGTTTTGGGGATGAGGCTAAATTGATGGGCGTAAAACTTGGATCTGTTGAAAATGAAGTGAAATTTTTCCAGATTGAGTGATGGGGTTCTCTCGATTTGCAGCGACCGCCAAGCCGCAGCATATTGCTTTTTGGGAGCTATCCTCCCCGAGACGAAGAAATGAAGAAAAGCATGCGCGATTGTCCACGGCTATTTTGTACGGCTTACCTATACGCGCGACGGATTGCGCACGCATGAATTGCCGCATTGAGTTCATTTCTTCGCGTTTGCCGTCAATAGCTCCAAACCAGGGAGTGAGATTTCCCGTGTTAGACGGAGGTACCTTCCCTCCCCCCCTTTTTGCTTCGGCGACGTAGTTCCAATACTGTCATCAGACAGCAGCACCGCTGCCCTAACTGTGCGCACAACTGCCACCATATGGTAGGACAAGCAGTAAGCGAGAAAAAGTGCACTGTTTAAATCACGTACCATATTTCCCTGTTCGTATTCTTTATCGAATCTTGAAATTCAAAGGTTTTTTTTAAAGGAGAAAGTGCACCGTTTAATACGCGTACCAAATTTTCCTGCTCTTATTCTTTACCAAATCCTGAAATTCAAAGTTATAAGTTCTAAATAATAACAGAGAATTAACTTTTGATTTTATTGTTTATTAATTTTCATTAAGCAATGGTACATAAAATAACAACCAAAGAAGCTACATGTTGGCATTTAAGCATAAGTCGGCAATGGATGAGTAATAAGGAAGAACTCCACATGGAATAAAGCACATTTTTTTGTACAAGTGGAAGCCAATAGAGACTGAAAGGTTACTTACGAGTCTGAGAAATCACGAGTTTCACATCAACATGGCAATTTTATTTTACTACAACACCGCATTCGAAGGACAGGAAAGGAAGGCTAAGTATTTGAGAAATTTGCTGTAACAGGTATGCATAAGTTCAACAATTGTTTCTACTCCCACACAATGTACTACTAAAGCATGAACATATCTAGACTAATCATGCGAAAACACGCTTCACTAGTCATAGCTTTATCCGAATATTCCTTTATCCTGTATTCGCTTTTTATATGGCTGGTTGCATAACACCCCCTGCCACACTTTCTTGGTGCAGTTTACGGGTAGGTAGGTATGTAATGTATTGTTTAGAAGCGATTGTAAGGGATTATTTTTATTTTTCCTAATACATAGTATCACCGTTACGAGTGTATATCGCACGACTGTTATTTTTGCCTCCGGAAGTCACCATGAATGTCGGAATCAATTATATTTAGCGTTATGAACCCCAAAAATAAAAAACAAATGCAATATTTTTGTAAATGTAATAACATTTGAATGCGGTATACATGCAATGATATTACATCTAAATGTATGAATACAATACCAGATACATTTATGTAAAACAAGAGCAGATAATGCCATAAATCTCACGTGTTATGTCCAAATACCAAGGTATAAATTACGAAAATTATGACGCAATTCCATATGCTAATGCAACGAAATAAGTCTCAAAAACTGGCTAAAAATGAGCGAGTACCCGCAAACGCCATCCGCTGCCTAGAGATAGAATTTCTATGAAGGGCACAAGATTATTCGTCTTCGGAAGCTAGGAAGTCGAAAGAGCGGCCTTGGACGAGTTAACTCATCCCTGACGCGATTTGACACACCTGGTTAGGACGAGTTAACTCGTCCTTGTCAGGGAAGGGGTTAAAGAAGATAAGTACAATGGAAGTTCGTGATATGAGAGTAAATGAGCGTAGAAATTAGGTACCCATTTTTAAAAATAGAGATGAAAAGTTTCGGGCATGAAGGCTCCAAGGTGGGCAATATCCGGACAAATATGGTAAATATCGAACCTACTACTGTTCATAAAAACAATACCGGCTATGAATAATAATAGTTTGGGAATGGCTGGGTAGTACAGACCATCTGGAGTAAAATTCATCAACAGTAGAATGCTTCAGGGATGACTTTAGCCCGCATGAAGAGAGACCTTCACATACAAGACCTGGGGGTGATTATTGAGCATTAATTTTCAGGAAAAGGTGCACTTTATATGCCATGAAATATGGTAATTTTTAAAACATGAAGCATGAATTAGTTTAGAAAGTTATAATAGAAGTTATTATCTCTATGAAATACAGGAGGGTAAAACACAAAAAAATTTCATGAAAGTATCCCCCATGCACTTAGATAATGAAGTTTAGGCACTGAATGGGGAAAAGTTACAACACACGAAATCTGCACATAAAAAAATAATACCTGAACCACAAGAACATAAAAGGTTCAAACTGGGAGGAGTGAGATGAAAAACTGAAGGAAGGAATCAATTTCAGCATTAACCTGATCTACACTACTCCCAGATGAAGTAATGGCAGTCTTGTAAACCACACTTCTCCAACTTTGATGATAACTATAGTGGTATCGAAAATTGGTGGCAGTCCCCTGCACAAGGTGTAAAGCCACAGAGGGGAAGATGCACGTGGAGGAAGTAGGTAAATGAGTGGAGAGGAGAGAACACCACATGGTAGGCATCAATGCCAACATATTTACACTTAAACTGAAAGTGTCAGCAGTTGATTTAACAACAATGCTGCAACCCAAAAATATGAGTGGCTGCAACCTGTCAGAGAAGCCCATAGACACAATTAAAATAAGAGCCAGAAGAACATTTAAGTTTATGTGAATAACTAATGGAGCAGTTTGAAGTTCGCAATTAAGATCTGGGACATTACCAATCCTGGTAGTCAAACACAGAGACTGTTCTCCTCTTCCATGCAGAGCTAGTTTGTAGTAAATAGACACTTCACTGTAAAAGGGTCTTCTGCATAACTCAGGGTGTCCAGTGAATCTCAATTTCTTTTTTCCCTGAGTTTTCCAGGTTTCCAGGCAATATTTTTCATTTTCCAGGGTCTTGTTGCACTTCGTTTCTAACATATTTTTAACGAATTTCTAATAGAATCAGCATATTTTGCCAACATGAAAAATTCGAGAAATTCGTTCTACTTTTGAGTTAAATAATAGAGTATACAAAGAATGCGGAATATTACAGGTTTTATTTAAACCAACAAATAAACAAAACTGGTTAACTGACAACAAAATTTTGATTCAAGTGCAATTTGAACACAATAAACTAGAATCAGACTACATATATGGCAAATATGATGCCTATTAACAGGTGGAATACCTGTTAAAAATGTATTAATCAGATTGGCAACTTCGGTGTCGATTGCCACTTTCAGGTCCAAACATGTAATAGACTTTGTGAAGGAATAAGCCAGGGGCGTTTTATTAAGAATTTTTGACACCATGCTCTTCATAAATATTAGGCATTTGTGCCGGAACCTTAAGATATCGTTCTTGGACACCTTGCATTGACCCAGAGCTTTCTTGGTTCCGTAACCAATGTCATCTTTCTGTGGTAGCAGCAAATTACCATCGTCAGTCAGATCTATTTGGAAGATGGTCTGACTCTTCATGACTTCAGTTACCACAAATTTACTCAAAATCTAGGAGGGAAGTATAAAGAAAAGGAACTAATGGGGCATCTGAAATTTTGTTAGAAACGGCTCAACTATATTAGCCATAGTCTCAAAGAAGGCTAGACGAGCTCTCAGCATCTTGTACCTCAAACACTAACTGGTAGCTGTTACTATCAGGATTTGCAATTGTAAGCTTTGGTTTTGATTTTGTCTCCCTGTTCCTTTTTTACCCTTTCTATTTCCTCCACATATGCTTCAACAGCTGGTAAGATTTGTTGTGCCCTGGCTGCCACCATTTTACTTTTGACCCACCGCACGGTACAAAACTTCAGCGGGAAAACGGAGGTACCCGTGATGTTGGTACAATCATCTCACTGAGAAGGAACATTTTTTGATAGATTACACACAGCTCTCAGACATTGGACCAGGTTCCAGCCAGCGCTAATACAACCTGTCTTGAAGGCACTATGAATGGTATGTAAGCCAAAAATCCCAAAGTCCAGAAGAACAGGATCCCCTGGGTCACCCTTGACTTTCAGCTGGCTTTTTAGATCCTTTAAGAATAATTTATTTACTTTAGGGCCGTCCAAGGAGACCTGAAAAACTTACCCTTTCAACTTTATTTGGACGCACCTGCACCTGTGGGATGCACCTGCTTCAAATGCTGATACTAGATCTTTTGAGGCACTTTTGCCTAAAAACACTGATGTAACACTGCTACACTGATATGAAAGCGTCCGCTCCGATATCATAGCGCAGCGTGTCCTCTGATATCGCGGCGCCCAGGTGACCAGCGCTATTCCAAAATTAATTAAAGGAGGGAAGAAGAAGGAGATGCACAATTGTGCCACGAGGCTAGTCGTCTTTCCAACGCTACCGCAATTCACAGCGTCCGTCTTTTACAAATATCTCCAACGAACTCAATGAAATAATTCTTCTATCTCGTCTAGTTAATTTCGCAAGCAACATTCACAAATCATTTTGCCATTGTTGGAAGGAATCAGGAAAGTCATTTTCCAATTAACCAAAATTTCAAGGAAGAATTCAATTTGAACAAAATTGTATTTATTGGACAATACACAAATTATAATTAGCTGGGGTTGCCATTGTATAGTGGCCCTGTCGGCTTCGAACCCTAGGGCCGTGATTTCAACACTCAGTGACAGCAAATATTTTATTTAAAAATGTATTTTTCTACAGGAAAAGGAATACAAGCATTCAAATGTATGGTGCTGCGATCTAGCCACCGAACACTTACGCTACTTTACTTTTTGTCATTTTTTACTCGGGTAAAGTGATCCGGGTGACACTGGACGATGTCTGTCACTTGCATTACTTTGACTCTCAGGCCCTCAATTATTAAGTATATAGCAGTGCACCAATTATCCATTTAGGTTGCCGGCCGAATGGTATTTGTATAATTGCAGGAAATGCCACCACGCATGCGCACACGTTTAGATTTCTCGTAAATTTGGCAACACCAAGAATTCCAATCGTATGGCTCTTCGAACAGAATCAAGATTTCCATGTGGAATTCTGTTTCCGCTGACTGAGATTTACAATCACATTTTGGCATCAATTCCGATTTCATTTGTAGCAGCAATTTTACATGGGAATTAATCCATGTGGAATTTGCCTTGTTATGCAATTGACCCCTGGACTGCGCGAAGGGAGAGGGGGTGGGGTGATGAACCACAAGTTGCGTGCGGGCGCACAGCTACAAAAAGAGTATGAAATGGCCAATAAAATTTCAAGCAAAGGCACAGGTTAAACCTCTCTCTCTGCCTTAATGGAAATCGGCTGCTGTACATTTTCCAGGGTTTTTTGGAAAAATACAAAAATTCCCTGCGTTTTCCAGGACAAAATATTTCCCTGAGTTTTCCAGGTCACCGGACAACCTGATAACTGCTATCTAGTTTCACTACTACCACCACTTTCACTTACCTGTAACTCAATGAGCATACCTTAGGGGGTTCCTCACCAGTTATTCAACTAAATTACAAACTAACAATTTGCAGAACAAATGTTTCTCACCTTCCCAAAACTACAGTTTTCCACACTTCTTCAATTTCCATTTGTTTCAGTTGGTTGGATGCTGCCCTGGACTTTATTTCTTCCAAGTAGTGAGACTGGAATGAGGGTGACCGTTTCGGAAACTTTTGGCTGATGGCACATTTTGATGTAGACCTAGTAACCCCTTTCTTAAGGGGAGGATTCTGGCTACTTAGTGAAGCAAGAGAAGAGAGCTGAATACTTCTCAATGGTGAGCGACAAACAAACCTGAAACAATATTTATTATTAGTTACAATAAATTTTATAACATTAAAAAACCACAACCACTTAACATAAATGCTTCAGTGCCAGGGATCATCAGCTTGAACATAAATTATGCAATATAAAAACGTATTTTGGATTCCAACCACATTCTATGCAAAAAAAATTCTTGATTAGTATGCAATATTGATTAATATGATATTTTAATGGCATGTTTCGCAGCATTTTTTCTACTGGCTTATTATGACCCTAACTAATGCTACAACATCTTTTGTCCCCATCTATGTCTGCTATGAGCAATACCAACACACTGACAATCTTGAGAATAACAATTCTTGTATAAGTATTCAACGCATCATAAATTATCGTAAAAATGTTAACAGTGAGAATGTATGTATGTACTATGATACTCATGGCCACAACTGAGAGACCATCCCTCAAACCAATCTGATTTTTGCACAACAGACTTGAATGCCCACATAATAATACCTCCATTTACAGATCAACCATCACCCTTGATTAATGATTAAACTTCCTTAGATAAGGCAAATGAAAAGATTGGTGCATGCGAATTTTTCAATAGTTTTCATAATAAGAAACAACAACCTATAGTGAGTCAAACTCTCCAAAAGGGATTTCCTTATTTCAAGCTATGCTTGGCTAGAAATCTTTCATGTACGAGCCCCATTTTTTCAAGGAATTTGACATAGATATAGGGATGTATGCAATGAAGCATATAACGAATTGTTGCTTCAAATTTTCTCACTCATAAAATACCAGAAGCAGCAGCCAAAATTATTGAAAGTAGAATATTTTTATCAACTGCCATGTAAACATCTGTCATCAAACATGGCCCTATCGATCACAAATCATATAAAGAAACATGAAATTAGCCAGGTGACCATAATAGAGATCTAAGAAAAAAATATACAGGCAGTCCCCAAGTTACGTAAGTCTCGACTTACGTAAATCAGTAATCATGAGTGTGACAAACTTATCTAAGAGATTCTGTTGATTTTTGAACGAGAGCATGAAAAAGTAAAATGTTCGCTTGTACACCTAGAGGCAGAGAAAATATCGAATGGTTAACAAGTTTTTAAAGTGATACAAAAAACAAATTAGCCCATTTTAATCATTCATCAGGGGAATTTTCATTTATCATAATTAGTTTTTGTAGCATAATCACTAAAAAATCTTAAGTCTTCTACCCTAGTCACTAATCAACGTAACATCTTACAGTCCTAGCGATAGAAGAGGTTGCGCTCACTCCATTACGATACAGCTTGCTACGCATCATACAATGTTCACTATTGTTCGCACATACATACACCATTGTTCGCAAGAGGACTGGCCACCCTTTTTGTTTCTTTAAATTTCCCTCTCTCTCGCCATGGCAAGTTTCGTGTACCTTTTTGTTTGTCATGCAATGATGATTTTGCCCACTGCGCTGGCCGGAGAGAGACAGATGGGACTACTGACTGGGAAAAGACAACCAGTGTGGAGTTCAGACAGGACAAGATAAGTGATCTGCAGGCATGACGTGTGTGTTTGATTGGTGTGCGAGTGTAAATGAGAATTGAAGACCTCCGGAGACGTCGGCAAATCAGGTACGCGAAGCTTACACCCAGCATTTTCTTCCCTTCGTTATTATTAATTTTCTGTTTCACCTATTATCAGTATTTCCTCAGTTTTATTTTGTGTGCCGTTAAAGGCCAGCCTCCATTCTTTTTATTTTATCCTTCTTTCTTCTTGGTTCCGAGATTTTGAATTGTTCTCCCGCAACCACAGCGGCTGTCGCAGTTCATTTGTTTTGACGTCATATTCCGCGCGCGGAACGTGGAAAATATCAAAAAATTCTATCCGCCCGATCCGCGGTCCAAGCTCCCCTCTTCGCATTCCGGCGACCTATGATTGGCAATCCGCTTTACCGTATTCCGCTTTCCGTGTCGTTTTCCGTACGTTAGAATCCAGCTGCAGGCTTTAGCTCCACCCCTTTTATCTCGGCCAACTCGTGCTTTCCGTTTTTCCGTCTCCGCATTTTTGCGACATTTTCCGTCCATGTGTACCCCGCTTAACTGAACATCCGCGTAACTCCGGATCCGTGTAACTCGGATCCGCGTAAGTCGAGGACTTACTGTAGTGGGTTGGAACCTGTGTATTCAGCTCGAGGGTGAAGTACGCGTTGACGCCAATCGTAAACTGCCCTTAACTTCCCGCCCAATGCATCACACACACGCTAGAATTAATGATAGTAGTTTCTTATGCCACCACTTTCAAGAACTCTTACCTAATACGGTCACATCCGCAGTGCATTCAAGGTTTTTGAGAACTGCTCCGTAAATACAGCACGATATATGTTGGTTTTCGTTCCGCCAGCTACTTTTTTTCGAAAATTTTTTCAAGATGGTGGCGAGCGAAAAAAACAATTATCAGATTTGAGACGTTCCAATTCCAAAAAATAATGTTATTACAGTAATAAAAATTTTTAGGAATGCGCACAACGTAAATGACCACTGAACGGAATTTCATTGCATAAGATGTGTTTCAAGTATGCTAAAGAAATTTTCGAGCCCGTGATATGAAAGTCAACATTTAACATTTTATAAATCAAGCATGGATAACAATTTTTGCAAAAGCGTGGAGAATACACTACGAACGTACCTTGCAAATAAGTAGATAAATTACCAGACGTAATAATTGCCACTTAAGGCAAAACCAGGCTTCACTCGCAAAGATTGTAATTATTCATTTAAGTATTCTACCAGCTGATTGGTATGATCTTAGACAGTCCCAATTCTGCATCCCAATCTCACGAAATTGAACTGCAGTAACACCCGAGAGCAACCAGTTTTCACTCATAAAAATTGAAATTATAGACTCACGATGATGAACCGCAGTAAAACTCGAGAATGCCGACCAAATCACTAACCACTCCGCTAACACTGACGCAAAATACTGGAAATGCAATTAACTGGATAAACAACAAGGACCTTTCTGATTGGCTTGTTTTTAGGGAGTCTCTGAATGGTCCTAGTCACTTTCAAATCAGCAAAAACTGCAAAAACCTCGCAACATATACAGAATTAACCTTTTTTTTTAAAATATGTTAAGAAGAGGTAAATATTATAGTACAGGGCTAATTTTTCATTTTGTTTATTGGGAGTTTTTGTAGAGCAGGAGTTCGTTCATTAGAGGTATTTACCAATGCATTTAAATAGGAATTTGGCGGGACCAATAGCATTTGTTCGTTCATCGGAGTTCTTCGTTTATCGGGAGTTCGTAAGGTAGAGGTTTCACTGTACTTGTAAAAGGCGACGTACAATCACTTAAGAAGAGAAAACTGATATTGTGAAAAAATATGAAAGTGAGCAAACTATATAGAGCATATCACGTGTTGTAAACATGGTGGTGTCAACTATAAACACAATTGTGAAAGACAAGGAATGAATCAAAGGACATGTGAAAGGTTCTGCTTGTGTGAGATCCACCATCAATACCTACAAAGCAACACAATTTTCTTCTGGCTGAAATGGAAAAATTACTGGTGTGGATGGAGGAACAGCATCGAAGAGGTACACTGCCTAGTCTTCTGACGATTCAACATAAGGTCAAAAGTCTCTATGAACCGTTGAAGAATCAGAAAGGTGAGACGGGTGGATTCTTCGTCACGAGTAACAGGTGGTTCAATCGATTTAAAAATTGTTGGAATTTGCATAATGTAAAATTGTACCGAGGTAGCCAGTGGTGATATAGAGGCAGCCAAGAATTTTCCAAAAGTCTTTGCAAAAATAATTGAAGAGGGTGGCTATTTACCAGAACATGTGTTTTATGTCCACGAAACAGGGTTTTTTTGGAAAAGAATGTCTCACCGTACATATATTTCGAAAGAAGAAAAGTCCCCACCTTTAAGGCTGTAAAAGATCGCCTGACTCCCTTGCTTGGAGGTAACGCGATGGGAGATCGCAAATTAAGACCTCTTCTAATTTGCCATTCGGAAAAGTATTCGGAGGAACATTCAAGCATTAAAAAATTTTGATAAATCCTCTCTTCCAGTCATCTGGAAATCAAACGCAAAAGCTTGGGTTACATCTACCTTACTTGAGGACTGGTATTGCAACCAATTTATACAAAAGGTGAAGGAGTAATGCCTTAGGAAAAAAATTCCATTCAAAATCCTGCTGTTACTTGATAATGCACCCGGCCACCCTCCACACTTAAATGATTTAAATGAATGCCTTAAGGCAATTTTTCTGCCCCCAAATACAACGTCCCTTCTACAACCTATGGATCAGGAAGTCATCACATCCTTCAAGGCATGGTATTACTAATAGTTTATGTTGGCATGGTATTACTAGGTTAATGTTTAGTAATACCATGCTTCAAGGCTTATTACTTACGCAATACATTTGCTGACACTATTGCCGCCACAGATGTGGATGGTGGAATGACACTTAGGGAGTTTTGGAAGGGCTACAATGTGTACCACGCAATAAAAAACATAGCATCATCCTGGAAAGAAGTAACAGGCAAAAATATGAATGGTGTTTGGAAAAAACTTTGCCCCAATCTCGTACATTTCAAGGGATTTATGACAAATGAAGTAGACATAGTCATTGGCCGAGTTGTTGGGCGCACATAGGGCAGAAATAGGGGATGAATTTGATGATGGGAGATCTGATAAGGATGTGTGAGGGCAACAAAAATTCTTTACGGCCAAAGGATTGTCGGAGGTCTTCGAACATATTAATTCAGCAGTGGAAAAACTTGAGCAAATGGATTCTAACATCGACAGGTTCGCGAAGGTCAGTAGGGCACTTCACGATGCCATGACTTGTTACCAAGAAATATATCGTGATAAAGGAAGTCCTCTATAGAAACATCTCTCTACAGCTTCTTCACGAAAGTTGACTCCACATCACCATCAACCTCATCAGCAGCTGACGCCAATGGTGACGTCACCGTACAGCGTTCAACATCGCAGTGAGAGAGTGAAAATGTGTCTGCATGCATGAAATATTGTGTATGTGTGTGTGAGTGTGTGTGTAGAGAAGGCGAGGGGAAGATGCATGGAACAATGATTTTGAACAGTAAAAGGATTTTTTCTGAGAGGAGGGGTAGAATCCAGGGATCTCTTTGGTTTATGAGTAGGCAAGAATAAAAGGGGGATCGCTCGAGCAGTTGCTCCATGATATCTTGGTGTCAGCAACTACTAGAAGATGTAGAAAGCCCAACCTTGGTCTTGTCCCCACAGCCGGGCAAGGGCCTAACCACAAGGGCACTGTCTTTGGTGTATAACTTCGCACAAGTGCACGTGACTGCATACCACATCATTTGCGCAAATGCAATGATTGGAAATTTGTGAAGTTAAGAGATGATGGGTCCGGATAGGGTTGGAGAGGTGACCCTCCTCCATACCTCTACCCTGGTGCTCTTGTCCCCTGTCTGCAAGTGGTGGGCAGGTTAAATGTGGGACACAGCACAATGGACCCAAAAGGGTTTAAGCACCAGGAGGGCTCCAGAAGGCCCTCGCCCACCAAATCAACCAATCAATGTCCCCACAGCTCATTTCATTTAGTTTTTTATAATTTTATACATGTATTTATCAACATTGAAAATTTTTGAAGTGATGATGCATTTTCAACATCCGGAATTACTTGCAGTATCAAAATCCCTATTATTATTGAAATACCAAGATTGAGTCTGTAATAAGTTATTAAATTTTTCAATAATTAATTCAGTTGTTTTGATTTCCGTATTATTTATTTACTATTACTTAAAATATGTTTTGAGAGTTCACGAAATGCATTTTAGAAAGTGAATTTACATGTTTCTTTAATCTCGTCTGGTGCATAGATAAACCAAGAATTTGAAGAAGAAACTAACTACTTGAATAGACCAAAAATCTCAATAAGAAAAATCAATTGGCTGGACTAGGATTCAAAACCAGATCCCTCGATTCCACCGTTTTGCAATTGACAACGTCATACTTGAATTGTAACACATCCTATTTGTGCGAAGAATACTGGAAAATGTTTTCCAGTGGTGACCGATTAATGAATTATCTAGCATAACCGTACCATATCCAGTCCTTAGCTGTGTTTAGAATAATGCTACAGTAAAACTTCTTTGATTCGAAATTCAAGGGACCAAAAAAATTAAGACTTTGAATTATCCGGGTTCAAACTAAATATACTTTCCGAAAATTAATGAAAAAGATCCCGTATTATGCAAGATAATCACTGTACTGCTATTTTTTTATAAAAAGGCAAAGAATATGCACTAAAATGCGGAGTTAATGGACGAAATTCTTCATTTTTATCACATTCAAGTTAAAGTTGGAGAAGTATGCACTATCAGACGATATCACGTGGAAAACAAAAACAAAATGAATGATTTCGGGTATGTATCCAGTAATGTCACATAAGGTGAATTTTCCAGGTCACCAAATTTTTGCCGTAGACCTTTAAATTTACTGGCCTGCTCTCAGCCCATTTCCCCAACACTTTTCTAAGATGAGGAACTGCTGCATCATCATCCTTGCCCGCTGGAAGTCCCTTATCAGTTACGACCACATACCAGAAGTATCACATTTCGCTCATCGCTTTCCCTCGCCCTAACTTGTCAGGTGGCTTCCAATAGGGGAGGGGCTTGGGAGAGGGGAGAGAAGGGTAGGGGTGGAGCATCACGGCAAGGTCGGCGACGAACCCAGAATCCCTAAGCCCTCCGAAAGAAGCTCTACGGAACCCAAGAAAAATTCACTAACGCAGTGTTGGACAGACACCACCCAGAAGTAGTCCCTATATCTTCTGCCTTCATTACCTCGTGATTCACATTCGAGTTTGGGGAGATGGGACAAGAGTCGATGGAAAAAGCGTAAAAAAAACCTGAGAACCATGACTCGCCAGCGATTCAGGGCAAAAAATAGAATCTGGGAAATCACACGAAGCAAGATGGGAGGAACGGCTACCAAATGATGAAAGAGCTCACACAGGGAAAATGGGTAAAGGATATCACACCATCCGGAAAATACTTCTCCACCATGCCTGGCAATGGTTAAGTGATTCCTACAGTCATCACTCAAGAAGGGGAGGCTCGGAAGGAAGAGAGGGCATTAGTCATGGTGCGATTCACGCGAATGCCCCGAAAAAAGCTAGGGACGGAGCGGCCGAGATGTATATGTAGTCTAGGGATATTTGGTAGGGGGTAAACAGCTGCTGGCACGAGACGCACCATAAGCATTAGCAAATGTTTAAAATAGCTTGGCAACCCTTGTAAGTAACTTATGCTCAAGAAATCGATACCAAAATCACAATGTCTCTGAAATAACCACTAACTAACCATTGAAGTGCACTGCCCCGGTGAGTCCTCTCAAAATAAATGATGCATTGGGGCGTCACAAGATGAAATTTGACTTAGAGCTACATATTAAGCGTATTTCGAATTATCCGTACCATCAAATACACCATTTCCTATTCCATTTACCGGTGACTGCTCACAATTTCAAATTAATTGTTATTTCGAATTAAGAGGGTTCGAAGTAACGGGGGTTTACTGTACTGTGTATCTTTGATTTTTAGTTTGATATTTTCCCAACGATTAGCATAAAAACTCCTTCTCAGGAGCTTTATTCACTTCAAATGTGGATTGAAATAGCCAATATATCCAAATAAAGTGAAATTAGAAAACAAAATTAATTAAATTAGGTGAAACGAGAGGAAAGGCATGGAAAAATCATAAGTGATTATGTCATTATAGGAAGATGTGATTAAAGCAGGGTAAATGAATTCACAATGCACTAACTCTTAGGAACTACTCCACCTCTCATAAATCTATAACGTCACCAAAAGAGGTTCGTTAATCCATGACCACCCCTTTATACAAATATATACCTACTATGGTCTCAATAGGTTTGAAGTAAAATTATACGGTGGCTAACGCAGGGTAAGTATTGGTAACATTCCTTTGATTTCAAGCTGTTTCATCTTAATATAAGGAGACAAATAACTTTAGCCCCATATTTTAGCAGAACATTTCTATTCCAACACTCTCCTTCCATTCTTTAATTGATTAAAAAACCAGGCAAGGTATTACAAGGCACCAATGTTTGGTTTCTTTGCTGGAGACTTCAGCAGGATGTGCAAATGTTGTACTTTGTCACTGATTACTGATGCAGGAAAGTACCTAAAAAACTTGATGCTTCATTTCCTATTGCAAAATAGATTGCGTAAAAATTTTCAAATTAATACTTAACTATTACATTTACACAATATCTCAACAATTCATAGTAGCATGTTTTCGTTGTAAAATGACCAAAACACAACAGAGACTTTATGAACTAAGATATTAATACAAATAACATAAGAGGACTATAAATGGAAGATGAATCGCAAATTTTCCCTTCTTTGCTCACCTAAAAATTCCACACCAGTAAGCCGAAGAGTAAGCTGAGTGATGTAAGGGACCCCCACCCTCACAAAACTTGGGTGATAGAGCCAAACAGACCATACTCCTCTCCCACTCCCAAGAGAATAAATACAAAGTCGTAGCCCCACTTCCATTTAAATTCCTCCACAGGTCCCCCAGGGAAGTCCACCCTTTTCAGCACTAAGGTGATGGAAGGGCCTCCCTTTCGCTTCTGAGTATCTACTGGTCACCCGATTGTGAAGTTGGTGAGTATGCCAATCAAGCACGGATAGTATTTGGTGTACACTTTACATATTCTCATATTAGAAGTTCTACATTGAAAAAAAAATAATTTTTGCAAGAAGCATACTGTGCAAAAAATGCATTTTTCCATCCTCACGTCTCTCCCCTTCTCTTAAGGCCGTTTTACACGGTACATTTGTTTGTACAAACTCTTCCGTGAACTCTTGCATGAGACAAAATGTACCGTGTAAAGCGGCAAATCATGTGAACGCTTGTGCAAATGTCTCAATGCCTGCACAGGAAATAGAACCTGTTCTAATTTCGTTTAGACAAACGTACAATCTCATGTACATTCATTTGAACAAAATCTTTCGTGTAAAACGGCCTTTAGTTCCACATTTTCAGGACACAACTTGCTAAAAAAAAAACATAAGTCCAATGCTCTAGCCACTAAGCCATGAGACCTATCATCTTCCAGAGCTCTTTCCATTGTCAAATCAGATGAACTAAGATAATTCAGCACATAATAAAAAGGTAAAGGGTTAATGGAGATAATAAAAGGTAGATATCAATGTGCAGATGTAGCATAGCAACATATGTGATATACGTGTCAATTGCCCAGGGATAGCAGGTGAAATCGAGGAATCCTCAGACTGGACGCTTCGAAAGTATTGCCGAAACTTTTTTCGATAATTTTAAAATAGCAAGGCTTCAACAATCTCCTGCCATAATTAGTTGATAAGATGCTAACACTTTCGGTGCAAACGGCGTAATATTACGTTACCGTATATCTTCTGAGAACTGCTGGCAATGAATATTGTCTCTTTTAATTTTAACAAATATTTGGCATATATTATGCAAGCATCATTTCATAAAATTCAACTCCCATTCAAGGAATCATTCGACTATGATGTTGTTATAAACTTTAAGTTTAACAAACACTAACACGTAAGTAATTATAACTTTTAAGATTCTATGTTAAAAGAAAAATGTACAAAAATTCCTACAATTTAATAAAAACAGCCTGCATAGATGTTGCTGGATAAATAGTTACGGCGTTGTAGCCAGCAAGAAGAGTAGGTGAGTAGGTACTAGAGTAAACAAAAATTCTAAAGAATTCGCATGCGCCATCTTGGAAAATGGCTGCCGCGAAAATACGAGGGAAATTTTTTAAACTCTTAGCATTCAACTGCCAATGCATGTAATTATAATATTGAAAATAAATAGATTTTAACAAAATGATCATTCTACCATCACTGGATTATTTGGCAATGAACGGCATGTTCATTGCCAAACGACAAGTTCTGCCGTTTATGTGGTAGGAAAGCACTGCCTTGAGGAATAAAATATAGGCCTTACCGGTACAGTTCATTCTCTTTAAATGCTTCCAAGCTATCAGAACTTCCATTACTAACACTCTGGAAAACACCAACTTTGTAAAACTTGCTGAGCAGTTGGTGAGTTTTCTCCCTGGTAACATCTTGTCCAAAGTTTGGATTGTCCTTCAATGTCGAGTGTAGCCAAGAAACTGCCTCCCCTCCGGTAAAGCAGCTGTCATAGAGTTTTATATGCTTCCTATGTCGCTTCAACGGCATTCCATTTCGAAAAAGGCAGATGGCTTCATTCCACTAAAATAAAAATAACATACTGCATTAGTGGAAGCAAATGGTAGTTGTAGTGTTCCTCGTGGAACAAATACATCATGAAACAATTTCCGTAAATATAATGCTTTCAATGACATGAATGTATTTTGTGATAACTCCATTCATCACAACACTGGAAGCTACTCTATGAATATAAATTCTACATTAGATAGTTCCATGCTAATATCAAATAGTTGTGAAAGCGTCGAGTCACCTGGAATTAATAAAGAATAAAAAAACCACCTTTGACATCTGGTAAGCGTTATGCGACAACTTTCAGCGGAAAGGAAAATCGTCGCAACTGAGACTGATGACGACATTGTTCATGTTTACATTTCACGCAAATAAGTACAAGCCTCGAGGATCACTTACTTAAATTCGACAATGTATCACATTTGAGAAGTGCATCAAGTATACGGGAACAACAGTTGACGGGAGTGACTCGATGTGCCGCCTCCTGACAATGCCCGCGGAATATGATTATGTATGGGCACTGAAAACTCAGGTGTCAGCCAAATCAAAAGGAGATGCAAATCGCTTTGCATACGATTTATAAATGATTACCTAGTGTCAATTTTCATAGCCCACACAACATACCTACTTGCTACTCTATCCCAAAAAGCATCTAATCTACGCAGATGATTTAAAATATTTTCCATCCGATTGATTCGGACAAAGATGTAAATGACCTCCAGAACTGCTTAATCTCTTACTTCTTCATGTATCTATAATTCAATGCAGTTTAGTATTGATAAATGTAATGTACCAACTAACTTGTTGCAGAGGTAAACTCCCTTTTTTAAATAGTTACAACTTATCAGATAGAACACTAAACAGGGGCTACTGTAAACAGGACATATGTGTATTGTTTGATTCACGGCTAACTTTTGATATGCATATTGAATCGATGGTAACTAAGGCATATAAGCCTCTTGGCTTTATTTGCCTCCACAGCAAAGACTTCCGCAATTTTTTTTTGCCACAGACTGCTTTATAATACTTAAGTTAGGTCTGTGCTTGAATACTGCTCAATTGTATGGAATCCATATTATTTTAAATATAATGCTGCTGTTGAGAAGGTCCAAAATAAAATTTAATGCTGGTTGCTTTTAGATTTAGTATTGAAAAAAGAAAGGGATCCTAAGGTGAATTGTTACATCTTCTTGATCTTATTTCTCTATCTGACAGGAGAAAACAATTAGGATTATTATTATTATAGTCTCTGTTAAATAATCAAGTCCAATGTTCTGATTTGTTATATTTAATTAGTCATTCCATTCCATTCCAATAGGTCATTCCACCTCAATTCAACAAACGTTTGTCCCTTAGGGTCTCAGATTTTGACAAAAATTGGTGTATGGGTACAACATCAACTCAAACTGAATACCCTCAAACCGTTTTGTGAAAAAAAAAATTTTTTTGAGCGAATTATGCATATTTTAATTTTTTCGTATTTTTAGAAAGAATCCGAACCTTAAATCATATTATCACTTACATCTCCGCTCATAACTGTCATACAGCAATGATTAATAGCTCTTATTAAAGCTAAATCTTTATTGAATGCAAATATAACAATAAAACATTATTTTCTTCTATACCCTATTGTTGTTAATAACTAATGTTTAAAAAAATGTTCATAAACTTTTCTCAAATACTACATCCCAGAATCAGCCGAAACTTTTTTCCGTAATCTAAACATACCCAGCTAACTATTCCAAAAATAAAATTTAGTGGCAATTCATGAATGCGTTTCTTATAAATATTTAAACATTTACAATTTTCTCTCGCTCGGCCCGTCGCGTCGGCTCCCCCATTTGGAATACATGCAGCAGACACGCGATGCAAGCCTAAAAATTTCCTTATTTCTCAAGGTCGTGGCTATATGAGATAAAAATATATTATAAACTATAAATATTAACAACAATTGTTATTTGTTCTATTAAGTGGATGTTTGCAGAGAAATTTACCATTGAGCCCCACTTAAGTTTCCAGGGGGATTAACTTTTATTTGAGCTAAAAATCTGTGACAATTAATATGAAAATTCTTTTTAAGAATCTTCAAGTATAATTCATTGATGAAATGAAAATAAATTACAATTATGGAAATTTTGCATCATTTGTTCTAGGAGAAATTTTTTTTTCGTTTTTGCAATCTCACTCTTTTTATCTCTATAGACAAATTTACTGCAACTCCGATTTTAGTGTCAAAATATTTATTATCCATGCGAAAACATTTAACTTTCAATTCGAGTCGAGAGCCTGGAGCACTGGCTTTTCGTGCATTGCGACGTTTTTCGTAACCGGAGCGCTCTCTAAAAAAATGTTTTATGGCACCTAGGGATTAGGGGAAGAGGGTAAAAACCCTTCCACTTCCTTTCAGAACCCTATTTTTATGACCCTCTTGGTGGCCAAATCTGCCCATTGCGGTATGTGCCAAAAAGCTTGAAGGAAGACCATCTAGCTGCACATGTTTTTGTCTACAGACGCGTTTATTCACCAAAGAAGTTTCAGTTTGTTTTGGCCTGTCACCGCGTGTGCATTTTCTCATTCGAGAGGTGTCGGCCTTCTATTTTTTCTCGGACGTATTTTTTAAACTAATTTCGGAAATTTCATCGATACCTGCATATGAAAATGTCGTGTGCCAAAATTTGATCCATCGGCGCAGTGAGAGGAGGAAAGTGTTCGCGAGACAGTGTCTTTAAATGTATCGAAGAGTACTCTGCGAGAGATCTGCAGCTCATTGAGGATAGAAGTGGTGTCAAATTGGAAACCGTGTGCGTTAACCATGAGAAATCGTTTCTTGCTATCTATTCAAAGCGTCAAAAACAGTGTTGTAATCCACTGAAACTGCATTGCAATATCCTTAGTGCTAATTCATATGCAACTACTTCCAATTACAAATTGAAAATGTTCAGCACTAGAGCGATGTCTTTGGTCGAGGGCAGAAAATTGTGTCGTCAGTGCAGAGTGTTTTTGAATAAGGGAGTCGCGAAAGGTGACACACCATGGTCCCCCATCGGTCCTCAAGAACACGTTCCTGAGCAGCTTGTGGCTGCAGAAGCAGCACTGTCACAACCAGGGCCTTCTGGTTTGCAATTTGCGGAGGCTCATGTATCCCTAGGTAGGTACCTTCAAACAGCTCCAGCAATGACAGTAACTCACAAGGAGAGAGCAATGGTGCACCATTCACCATTCATGTAGATGTAGATGAATGGTGCACCCTATTCACCTCGTCAAGCTGTGTTAGAAAAATCAACCCGAGTTTATACGAAATCGGTACATCACCAGTAATTAGAAAAAATTGAGAAGTAGAAAGCACTCTGAAGAAAAAATTCATAGAATTACTTCTGTTTATCGAGGAACAATTGGGAAAGTAGGGGGGGGGGAAGCAAAAACTTACTTCGGCCCATTAGAGATAGTAGGGTGTGAAATGCTAAGTCAACTCAAGGAAAAATTTGCTGAAGCTAATTCCTACAGTGAAAAAATTTTAGTCCTGTCTACACTGCCTAAAAGCTGGAGCGTAGCAAAAATTCAAGAGGAATTTGGATCAACTCAATATTTAGCTCAAAAAGTGAAAGAACTAGTAAATGAACGGGGTATGTTATGCACTAGTAATCCTAAGCGACGAAAACCACTACTTCAAGAGACAGTAAACAAATTGATATCATTTTTCCATGACCCTGGTGTAAGCAGAGAAATACCTGGAGTTAAAGATTACGTCAGCGTTAATGACAATGGAAAACGGACACAAACAGAAGAGACTAATTTTAGGAAATTTGAAAGAGATATTTTGTAATTTTAAGGAAAAATATCCCGAAGATACTGTTTCATTTTCAAAATTTGCAGAGCTAAGACCTAAGGAGTGCGTTCTTGCGGGAGCATCAGGAACTCATACTGTATGCGTGTCTGGTGCATCAAAATGTTAAATTAATGATTTTAGGAGCAAGGTTGTCGCCGCTAAATCTAGGGGATTACACCGCGCCGCAATTGTCACATAAAGACTATTTGTCAGCAATGATGTGTTTCCCTGCGACCGAGGCATGCCATTTGAATGAATGTAAAAACTGCCCTGGGCCGAGCAAAATTCGGAATTCAATAGAGGAACACTTTGATGGAAATTTAATTGATTGCATTACTTACCACCAATGGGTGCAAGTTGACCGTTGCTCCCTAGAAATTTTTACAAAATCTACCGATAACTTTCTTGAAACTTTTATTGAAAAGTTACAGAAACTTCAGCCACATGACTACATTGCTAAAAATCAATCTGAATTACTTAGAAATGTTAAGCATAACATCCAAGTGGGGCAGGTTCCCGTCATTGCAGATTTTTCAGAAAATTACGCTTTCGTTTTACTGGACAGCGTGCAAGGTATATGCACTGGAATAACGACCAAGCAACAGTTCACCCCTTTGCTTGCTATTACCGTCCTAAGGTCCAGAATAATGTAATCCCATTGAACTACATACGTAATCATATCTGACAGCCTGAAGCATAACATCAACTGTACATTTTTTTCAAAAACTTCTCCTTAAATTCTTGGAATTGAAAGTTTTGAAGCTTAAAAAATGAATATATTATTCAGATGGAGCAGCTGCTCATAATAAAAACAAGTATAACATACAGAAATTATCTCTTCACAGGAAAGATTTCAGTCTCTGCAGAATGGCATTTCTTTGCTACATCGCATGGTAAAGGGCCAAGTGGCGGACTGGGAGGAACTTTGAAAAGACGAGCAGCAAGAGAAAGTCTTCAGCTTCCATAGGAAAAACAAATACGTACACCTATAGAACTCATTAACTGGGCAAAAGATCATATTTTAGGAGTGCATTTTGGCTACGCAAAGAAAGAAGAAATCGGAAAACATTCCAATGTGCATGCGAAAAGATTTCGTTATGTATTTAGTATACCAGGCACTAGGGAGTTTCATGCTGCAATACCCGAATCAAATGGAGTGATTTTAATGAAGAGACTCTTCGTCCAAGCAAGGGACGAAGATTCAGATGCAGTTGCAGGCAGGAGTAACTGGATCCTCAAATAAAATATTTCCAAGAGGACCCCTTTCTACAAGGTAGGACATCATATGTTAACGGAAAGAATGCGAACTTATCCAGTTCACATTTGTTTTAAATACAAGGATTTAGCTTTCTCGTTAGTTTTCAATCGATGTCCGAGTGCCCGAGTAGTTGACAGAATTTTATGCGCAGAGAAAGTGGGGCTCAGTGGTAAATTTATCTGGAAACATCCATTTAACAGAACAAATAACAATTGTTGTTAATATTTATAGTTTATAATATATTTTTATCTCATATAGCCACGACCTTGAGAAATAAGGAAATTTTTAGGCTTGCATCGCGTGTCTGCTGCATGTATTCCAAATGGGGGAGCCGACGGGCCGAGTGAGAGAAAATTGTAAATGTTTAAATATTTATAAAAAAACGCATTCATGAATTGCCACTAAATTTTATTTTCGGAATAGTTAGCTGGGTATGTTTAGATTACGGAAAAAAAGATGCGGCCGATTCTGGGATGTAGTATTTGAGAAAAGTTTATGAACAATCTTTTAAACATTAGTAATTAACAGCAATAGGATATAGAAGAAAATAATGTTTTATTGATATATTTGCATTCAATAAAGATTTAGCTTTAATAAGAGCTATTAATCATTGCTGTATGGCAATTACAAGTGGAGATATAAGTGATAATATGTTTTAGGCTCGGATTTTTTCTAAAAATGCGAAAAAATTAAAATATGCATAATTCGCTCAAAATTTTTTTTTCACAAAACAGTTTAAGGGTATTCAGTTTGAGTTGATATTGAACCCATACACCAATTTTTATCAAAATCTGAGACCCTAAGGAACAAACATTAGTTGAATTGAGGTAGTATGACCCAATACCTTCCTTGAACTCTAGGTCAAAAATTTTATTTCATCTATCATTCTGGTAGTAACTATTTATACTATTTACCCATGTATAGGATGGCAACAGATTATAATAATTTTTTTAATATTGTGCAGATTTTTCTTTTTTCCAAATATTGTTTTAATAACTTTCTAAAGCTTCATTTGTAAACTTAAGAGTAAATCTTATTTTTAATATATTGTGATGAATGTTTCCTTCTGTGCAATTTGATAATTATTAATACTTTTAATTAATTAATATTGGAATATCTGAACTTTTCATGTATTTCTTTCTAATGTATTTTTTTGTTTTTAAAAATTGGATTATAATTTTATTTCTTTTTTATGATCTATGGTGAATACAGTGTACATCATTTAATAATGTTTTCTTGTAAGAGGGTATTTAGTCTGTGAATAAAATATTATTATTATATTATCTGACACTATCTGTTAGCAGAACAGATCTTAAATAAAGCAATGACGAGCGTGATGCGCCCGCTCCCAGCGGGCTTCCCCCGCTCTTTTCAATGCAGGTCCACAGAGGGATAGGCGCGTTTCTAATTTTAAAATGTAGAAAAAAAAGGCAGGGTCTTATGTACAAATTTAATTGGAATGTTCATGTACAAATTGAGGTCAGAGGACCTCTTTAAACACAACATTGGAAGTAATTACACTATCCTCTGTTAATACTTGTTTAGCGTTTTCCTTAATATTTACAAAAATATTTTGAAAAGATCTTACCCTAGAGAATGCTACATAAAGTTGGCCATGAGAGAATACAGGGTCAGGCAGGAATAAGCCAGCTCTTTGCAAAGTCTGACCCTGAGCCTTGTTAATAGTCATCTCATAGGAAACCTTAATGGGAAATTGTCTGTGAGTCAAATGAAAAATCCCTAGCTGATCCATTCCCGATTCCCAATGGAAGCATAATCAATCTTTAGGGTGGATTTTAACCCACAATTACTTATAAGTAATAAATTTAAATGCCATTATTCTTTCCCAACCCCCATATATGACAATTTATATTCGCAATATCCTGATATATCTTTAGAGAGAAAAAATAAATATATAACCGCACTCGGAAAGGTTATTTTACCCCTTGCTCCATTCCCTACCCTGTTAAACAATTATTAATTTTTTAAACAATTGCATTAAAATTATTTTTAATTGAGGGAACGATGATAATAAACATTCTTTAAAAATATTAACAATAAAAACCTTGAAAAATAAAGTAAAAAAAAAGTCCCGACAATTGGGATCGAACTCAAGACCTTTGCACCAGCATTTGACCGCCTTGACCACTGGCTATCCCCGCCTTATTGAGGATGCTATTTTTCAGGGTTTATATAAGGTTCATCCCCTAAGAGAAATATCAAGGGCCATTTTTTAAAACCAATTTTAGGAAACAATACCAATATTTAGGAAGTAAGATATGCCGTCGCATGTTCTCTGATAAATTCTGTGCATTTTGGTACCTCATTTGTAGAGTTTGGTTGCGTATAAGTTGAGAAAAAGGTATCTATACAGTAGAAATAATATAGAATATGATGTTTCTTGAAGGTTGCAACATTTCTTTAGCTGCCTAGGCCAATACAAACCACTGAACACCTTCAGTTCCACAATGGTAATGAGATATTTGATCCATGCTGCCCCAAATTATACCAATTGTAACAATGTTTTCATCTTAGAGCAAACTAAGTTGACGGACTATTATCAGACTAAGCGGAAATCAAAAGACATCGCCATGTAATGGATATGTGTGAGTGGGTAGAGAAAAAAAATAGAACACAACCATCATTTCAGGTTACATAATTTGTGACTAACTGCTTCCTCTGTTTCTAAGAGTATCATTTATTTGTGTCCTAAACTGACGTTTAAATGTATTACACAGTAGTGACTTGAAAACGATCTGACCATTTTCTGGTATTAATAGATGATAAAGAGCTTGTCACTTTTGATCTGTTGAAACATGTTAACTCTTCACGCAAAATCACGTAAGTACCTATAGTCTTAGATAATATCCAGTAATTTCCAGACTCCTCTAACGTAAAACAAATACAACTATCACAGGACATCTGCATCACATGCATGTCCCAACTTTGCTAACGTTTGTAATATGCACACTAAAAATTTGCAAAAAATTAGCAAAAAAATATTGCCCACTCTCTTTCCATGGTAGCGCTCAACATTAGCAGTACATTTTAGCATGTTTTCATAATATTATACAATGCTTTTTTTAAATAATCACTCTATTCACTATGTGAAAATGGCAATTTGGCATACTTTGAAGGAATGCATCATTAAAATGCAAAAATTTCTAGATGTACGTAACAAAAGATACTTCATAACTATCAAGTCTAAGTACTAAATGTCAAAGTTGACACATTTTTATGACTTTTAAACAATATGGAAATTCATACTATGTAGCTTCCCTATTTAACTTTTAATTTGTTTCATGAAATGGACTAAAAGTACTTAGAAAGTAGGTACTTAAGAACAAAAAATTTAAATTATTATTGACCAAATTAGAGACACTTGGAAATTGTCCATTCTTTCTATTTCTCATTGAAAGAGCCATTTTTTTATTTTATAAATGGCTACAAGTTCATGAATAATGAACTTATAAAATTAAAAATGGCAAATTATTAAATGTCTCTTATGGTTCTATCAGATACATGAGTTCTATCAGACTATGAGTTTCAGAGAAATCTATGATGGTCACCTGGCACCCCCCTCTACCCATGATTCAGTGGCAGATTAAGGTCATTGTATTGGGGGGGGGGGGGTCATTGTTTGGGATTGTTACTTTCCAGGGGGTATGGAATAACTTATGGCCACCATTTTTCCTATTGTACCAGGGATTACAGGGGCCGTACGTCCCCCACCTCCCTCTTAATCCACCACTGCTATGATTTGAGATGGAAGTGGCCCTTAATTGGCTTAGCGACTGTGAGCACAATAGGTGGATCTTCCCTTTTTTATTTTTTTAGAGGAATCTATTGTGATCACCCAGACAATTTAATTTTACTTTGCATGATTTGAGATGGAAATGGCCAAAATACACTTCCAAAAGGAATTCTGGCAAAGGTCACAAGACAAAGTTTAAATTTAAATGCCATGCTTGTGGAAACCTTTGACACAAGTGCTCTGAGTGTTGCAATTACACAAGCACTCCAAATGTGGCAGCTAAGTAAACCATAACAAAACAATCCAAAGGCTTCTTATGCTTAAGTAACGTAGGCAAATATAGCTGCAGAATTTTTGCTGCTGGGGCAATGAAAGAAGATACTGAGGAAACAGTTACTTGGTATCCGAACACCGGGGCAACAGAACATCTGGCTCGGAAGTCATTGTCACACAAATTGGACCTGGAAAAACTTAGCTCACCAATCAAGATCATTACTACTTGAACAGGGGACCTGGTATTTTCTAACCATAAAGGCAAGATGTTCATGTCGACAATAGTCGACAGCCATAGGCAGGGCATCTTCATCAATGTTCCTGCGCTTAAAATCCATCTGATGTTAACACGTAAATTGGAGATAACTGGACTTCAAATTGAGTTCAGGAAAGCCTGTCCCACTATTAACAAAGATAGCCATAACAAAAAGAAAGGAAAAAATGTAGACATAGTTATGTAAACACAGTAGTAAAAAAAAGATTACGGAAGACAACAAGGAAAGAAGCCAATCATATGTATGCAACAACAATGTTGTGCCACAGACATTTGGAGTACATCAGTAATAATGGTAAGCAGATCCTAATGAAACTTTCAGGTGGCATTGATATATTATCTAATAATTTTAAATTCACAAGAATAGGTGACATTTGTGTGGAAGGAAAACAGTCAAAATAACTTCACAAGGAGCATAGATCTCACACCAAATGATCTCTGCAAGTTCACAGTGATCCAAATGTCACATGATGGAAAGAACTACACTCATTTTACAATGGTGCATCGGTTCATCTCCTAGCGTTGAAGTTGGAAGTATTCTCGGAAATCAAGGAATGTGAAGCTAAAGTAGCAGTTCACTTCAACCAAAGAATAGGTTGGTTTAGATGTGACAATGGTCGGGAATATGTCAGTAATGACAAGTAGGCTCATTTTCAGATGAAGCGAAGAGTGTAAAAAACACCACACACTCCACAGCAAAATGGTGTCTCAGAGAGGAACAGCTCAATCTTAGAGAAAACTAGACAAATGAATTTGAATAAGAACTAGAGCCAGTGGTCTGAAGTTGTAAGAACTGTGGTTTAATTGATACATACCACCTACATTGTGAGGGAGATACAATCAGGTGACAGTAGATTTTGGATGAAGACTTGGAAAGATGGTCATCATCTTTCTCATTCCCCTATCAAGGTTCTATAACTTTTTGGCATTCCATTTCATGCATCCGATGGTATACAGCAATTAAGGAACTGCAAACATGTTTGTGGTAAGAACCTTGACCTTGCCAGATTAATCTGTTTGGACGAGAATTATTATATCAATACTTACACTTTTTCATACATTATTTAGATTTGTAGTTATAGGTCCCATGTTCAATATTTTTGTTTTACCAATATTTCACAAAAGTTAATCCGTTTACTCTGACTGGGAGAACATACACTCTTTTTGAAGGTGATGTAAGCCAAACCCAATTGGCTTTTACAAAATGTAATCGGTGAAAGTCCAAGATAGATTTTTGGGAAGCTGTTTTCAACTCAAAACTTAATTTTTCCTCAGGTTAGTTAGTGTTCATTTATATTTTATAAATAGTTGTTTAAAAATGATCGCTACATAGTACCTTTTTTGTTACATTTAGCTATATATATAGATACGTATTCTTAAAAAACAAGCATCATGTATTTATTTTTTTGTATTTAATAGTTCTGGTCCCAGCATCACTTTTCCATACCTTATTTAGATTTGTAGTTATAGGTCCCATGTTCAATGTTTTTGTTTTACCAATATATTAGGCTATTAGTTTAAATTGTATAAAATTAAAGTAAGCAATTAACTTAATTTAAATATAGAATATGCTGATTGGTTTTGTTTTAAGAAGATGATATTTTGATATTTCTGTTATTTTTTTAGTTACCTGTACCTAAGGTAGGCTTGGTCAAAATGGGGCTATTAGTGAAAAACAAGAGTCAGGAATAATTTTTTTAACAATGAATCCATCGTCATCCCATATTTATATTTTGCCATGTGATTTACAACAGTACTAAGTATTTATGGAAAAAATTTTAAAATTTTAAATTATGTATTTTTTGGAAAAAAATTAAATCAAAATTTTAATTTGTATTTTGAAAAAAATTTTAAAATAGAACCTACGCAGTGTTGCCCAGCTCTCTAGCTCAATTAGGAAAGCTCCTAGAGCGATTAAAAACAATCCATTCACGCTTTTTGGCTAATTTTTGAAAATTTTACATAGCCATATTTCATAAACGGTTTGAGATAAAAAATTGAAATTTGGTATTTTGCTTAGTCTTAGCACCCACTATGTGTATACCAAATTTTAGTAAAATCTAAAATGATTAGGTATATTGGCTCATAAGGCAAAAAGAATCCCCTTGATGTGACGTACAAATTTCAATTACTACTTAGTACACCATAAAAATTCATTTACCACCCATGGAGAGAGTGAATACACCCACTCAAATCTCACTGTAATTCTCATATTGATCACGTACAAACAAGGCCACAGATATAAGTACCTACCCATTAAAATCCCATGCTGCGGTTGTCAAGGAAATTAAAAAATTGATATAATTAAAAAAAGAAGATTATTTTAGAGCCTAAGTCACCTATTTCAGAAAAAAGAAGTGTATAGGAAAATTAAATACAAAAATTATAATCCCCATTTTTTTAAAGCCATCTGACCATGTAAGTTTAAGCCTGTTTTAATGTCCAAGCGTGCAAGTAGTTTAAGAAATCAAAAAAAAGAAGCCCCTTCTAACTACAACTATCAAATTAGTCACTGAACTTGGCCTTTAAATGCTGCAGGCGTGAATAGTCAGTCATTCATGAACTCGCTTTTTAATGGATATTCATGCCTGGTTGCCAAGGAAATTCCTATTGTTGAAAAGGTAGAAAAATCAATGAATTTAGAGATAAAAACGCAATACTTGGACAAAAATGAAGTGTATTAGAAAATTGAATGAAAGAATTAAATACTGCATTCTTTTATGCGTTTGGTGACAGAAATTTCCATCCAATATCTTGATCACAAGCAATTTAAAAAAGCAAAGGAAAAACACCTGCACCGAATTCAATGCTTTTCTTAGGGGAGAAAAGTGTACATTAATGGGGTAAAAATAACCCCAAAATTTGTTTATTTCAAAAATCCTTTCTTAGTACACAGATACACCACGATGGGGATACACCCTCAAAATTTCATGTTTTTTTATCAGTAGTTTGGGCTGTACGTTGATTAGTGAGTGAGTCAGGAAATTTCATTATATATATATAAAACTTCTTGGAGAATCACTCGGGTGATAAATATATAATATGCCAAGAGGGTGGCCGATAAAAATATAAATACAGAAAAAAAGGACACTTACAAATTTAAACTTCCGATATTTGGGTGAAGATATTAGCTCCACCATTCTCTAGGACAAGAGTAGGAATGAGGAAAAGGATAGAGGTTGAGGTATGGGAGGGGAAAGAGGGGGAAGACGAAGGTGTTACGAGGGGAAGGAGGGGAAAGAGGGGGGAGGGGAAAGAGGGGGGAGAGGAAGGAGGGGAAAGACGAAGAGCGGGGAGAGGGCGGGCGGGGAGAGGGCGAGCGGAGGGGAGAGAGGAAAAAAGGGGAGCAAAAGGAAGAGGAGTGGAGGAAGCAGGGAGAGATGAGATGAGGGGGAGGGAGAAACTAGTATAATTTATTGAGTCCAGGGGGCGAGAAAGCCTGGTGGACCAGAATGCAAGAAGATTCAAGATCTTTGAGCTGAAGGGGAGAGGAAGAAGGGGGAAGGGAAGCAAGTAGACCAACTTTAAAAGTGTTATTGAAAGTGGAGTTGTGGGAGGAGACGTGAATGGCGACAGGGAGAGAAACAGAGAGGGAGGGGCAATCGTTACAAGATGAACGGTGCCCATTCATTCTAATATTGAGAGGAGTGGTGGATAAGCCAATATAGAAAGAAGGGCAGTGTTGGCAGAGGAGGATGTACACAATGTTAGGCGTGGTGCAAGAGGGTGAGAGGACAGAAGGGAGGGGAAAAGCGAGGAACTTGTCCAGCAAGGGCTGGGTGATGAGGATGTCGCAAGTTTTACATCGCGGGCGGTTGCAAGGGGTGGAAAGGGATTTGGTGGGTTTGAGTGATTTGGACAGGGGATTGGTGATTTTAAAAATGGCGGATAGATTGGGGAGAGTTTGAAGCTGAGAGAGGGACATTGGGGGAAAAATTTTAGAAGTGGTTAGGTTGTCTGATAGGATAGGGTAGAGGTTTTTAATAATTCTTCTAAGAGAGTCAACACCAGGGAAGTAGGTTGTACAGAGGGAGATATTGTGTTGAGAAATGCTATTGGTGGGAGGCCGTTTGGGGGAGTTTGGTTTTTTGAGGATTTTATTATTGAGAAGGTGCTCTGGATAGCCTCTGCGAAGAAGAGATTGATGGAGGTTAGTGAGGAATTTATCAAGGGAGTCAGGGTTGTTGCAGATTCGGTGGCCACGAATAGTGAGAATTTGTGAGTGTCCTTTTTTTCTGTTTCTGTATTTTTATCCGCCACCCTCTTGGCATATATATATATATATATATATATATATATATATATATATATATATATATATACATATATAGGTTTGATGTTCTCCGACAAAGACTATACATATTGATATGAATTTCAGTGACTTAACTCCTAATCATGCAGCTTCCCATACTTTGAGGTGTTCTGCAAAGCTAAGAGTCAACTATCACTTATCTACTTTCTTTTTCTAGAAAAACCATACTTAAAATTCCCTAGAAATTAGTTTTATTTTATTTTGTTACTTCTTATGAGTCAAACAGGAACTGTATTTCTAAAGTTTCTACAGTATATATGTTCTTAATAATATATAATTACAATCTGGTAAAAAATATTGAACACAGAATTGCTGCATTTTTCTTTTAAATAATAGTAGGTAAGCCTGATGCTGATAATCAGAAAAGTGAAACGCACATTCGTTTTGGATATTTAACATTTTTTATCTCAGAAAGCACACAAAATGCCACGACTTTCATTTCAGAGGAGGTGGGAAATACTTATCTTTAGAATCATGAGGAAAAGAGTTTTGCATGATTAACATATTGATTACATTATTTGCTTAACCCATTAATGCCCAATGGGTCGTTAGCGACCCACTTCGAAAAAAAATTATAACTCATAAAATATTTTCGGATTTAGTGTTAAAATATTTTTATTAGTTTGTTAAAACATTAAGCTTATATTATTCAACGAATTTACAAATGTAAGCGCATAACAGCATTTACAGTATTTTTTTTAAAACATCATTGTGATGCAACCGTGCCTCTCCTTGAACAATTAATTTTTAAATATTGTTATCCATGAAATATTTTTCCCTAATGCTCATTATTATCTAGTATAAGTTCAAAGAAAGTAAATGATAAGCTTTTTTTCATATAAGTAGAGTGGGAACGAAAATATTTGGGTTTAATCTTGCATGGGTCGCTAACGACCCATTGGGCACAACACCGAAGACCATGTTCCCCGAGCCTGGCTGTATTTCACATGCAGACGTTTCGGTTTAAATGCCCAATTCAGAACTTTCATAGAGTATTTGGACATTGTATCATATTATAGGCTTGTGGCAATTGTATTTCAATATTCTTTTTACGAATCACCTACATTATGCCTGAATGACAATTGCACCCTCGCAATACATGCATCGGCGGTGAAGCCATCGAATGTATTGGGCTGTGGCACGTCGTCCATCGACGCCACGGCCACTCAGGAAACCCGGCGGGTACCTCGAACCCTTTCCCGGGCCCGCGTTTTTCGTGTGTGACCCCAGACGTTACCCATACATGCTCGCTGTGTGTGAGGAACATCACGTGGAGGGCATTTCTTACGCGGGAAGCAAACCGTTCGGAAGGGTAGACGGCTGCTAGAAGCATGGAAGGCAAGGGAATGACTTACCGGATAACCTTGTGAGTACTCAAAAGATTTATTTTAATTAATTGAAATAAATACTCTCCTTGCATTTAAAATTGAAAATAGTATATCATATACATTTTAATTCACAATTCATATCTATGTTGAGTACCTACATTACCACCACTGCATTAGCTAATATTTCATATTTCCATCTAAAGGTTACATGGTATGACAGTTGCGGAAATATTAGAAGCGCTGGAGATGACTGATCCAAACGAAATCCCGCATACAGGGGCTGACATTTATATTGAGGCTCCTGTTGATGGAGCTGAATCAGAGGGTGACTCTGGTGACGAGGAATGCTGTGACCCCGATCGACTGTCTCGTCGCCAACTTCAGGCCAAGGCAGATCTTATCATTTCCCTTCCTCAGGACGACGAGGGAGATGAAGGTGATATCCCATCACTCCAGATACCCACCCCAAGTGCAATTGCAACAAATACTGCAAGTATATCAAAACATTTGTCGGGACAGTGTAAGGCTAGAAGAAAAGGCCACCGTACTGCACGTGGCAGAGTTGAAATTGTTCACACGAACTGGGAACACGGAGATATATCCCCAGTCTCTGATGTTTCCGTAAAGATGAATCATAAAAACTCTGCCCAATTTACGGATGATTCATATCCAATTCATTTTTGGGAATCATTTAATAGCGAGGAACTAATAACTGAGATCGTGAAATTAACCATTGAAAACGCTGTTTCAAAGAATTTTCCGAATTTTCAACTAACTGTTGAGGAGATGTACTGTTTCATTGGTGTATTATATTTGACTGGTTATGTTCCGCTTCCCCGCCGACGCATGTATTGGGAGAGTGCAGATGATGTACGGAATTCATTAGTTGTAAATTCAATGAGGAGAAACCGATTCGAGGAGATTTTAAGATTTCTACATGTATGCAAAAATAATGTTATAACTCCAGGCGACAGAATGGCTCAAGTGAGACCTTTCCTAAATGAGTTGAATGAATCATTCATTTCAAACGCTCCAGATGAGAGGCATGTATCAGTTGACGAGTCCATGATTCCTTATTTCGGAAGGCATGGTTGCAAACAATACATTAGGGGAAAACTAATACGTTTTGGTTTTAAAGCTTGGGTAGCCGCCGAACGTCAGGGATACTGTCTTGACGTAGATTTATACCAGGGAAAACAGGCTTGGGGCATCCAACCACCTAATGTAGGGCTTGGTGAGCCCGTTGTCCTAAAGAAAGCAGATGTTCTCAAGGAAAATTTTCCTGAGGTGAATTTCTTTTTCTATTTTTACAACTTTTTTACCAGTGCAAAGCTTTTGTCAGTATTAGCATCTCGTGGCATATTGGGAACAGGTACTGTCCGATCAAATAGAATGGATCGCTGCCCCTTGCCTAGTAAGAAAGATATGGAAAAATGTGAGAGGGGAAAATTTGAGGCACGAATTAACAAAGTGGAAAATATAGTTGCAGTTGCATGGAAGGATAATAATCTCGTGAATGTTATGTCTAATGCTCACGGTATTCACCCAATCCATCAAGTCTCTAGATATTCAGTGTCAAAAAAAGGTAAAGTTAGTGTACCACAACCACATTTAATTGATCAGTACAACCAAAACATGGGGGGTGTGGACCTCCTAGATAGGTTTATGGCTGAGTATTGAATTGCAATAAGAGGGAAGAAATGGTATATCCCTATTTTCTTTTGGTTGTTGGACGTGGCCATGATCAATACATGGATTCTGAGTAAAAGCCATGGCAGAGTTTTCGATGGTTGATCATTTAGGAGGCAAGTAGTCCAGACCATTCTTCACAAGTATGGTACTGAGCCTAAACTTCCTGGTCCAACAAGTTCTGTGGAGAAAGTAGGGAAGCCAGCCCGGTTACATCACGGTGTCCATTTGATTATTACAGGGCAACCTAGGCGCCGATGTGCAGTTTGCCGCAGCAAAACTGTCAGGGCATGCCGAAGATGTGGGGTACCGCTTCATAATACATGCTTTACTGACTATCACACGTGACCTCAAATGTTTTAACACCGATTTTTAAACGTATTTTTCAAGTGGAAGCTGTTAATTTTATACATAATTTTCCTATTGAAAGTCCTAATTGTGTTTTCACTATACCTACGCCTTTGCTGACAGTTAAAGACATAAATGTGCATGATTATATGACTCATTTCAGATTAGGTATATTTTTATGGATAAAAACCATGCAGTTTCATCCTTTCTTTTTTTTGCATTATATTTTTAGGGTTACACAATTTCATGCCTTTACAAATGTGTCAGAATCCTGCTGTTTTGTATCTTCAAGAAAGTTATTTATTGAAC
Source organism: Pyrrhosoma nymphula (assembly GCA_963573305.1). Lineage (NCBI taxonomy): Eukaryota > Metazoa > Arthropoda > Insecta > Odonata > Coenagrionidae > Pyrrhosoma > Pyrrhosoma nymphula. Next base: position 73,628,028 of record OY754332.1, on the reverse strand, counting down.
TCTAGTAATGGATTTGTTAAACTCTTGCCAATTATTTGCTATGTCAAAAGAAGTAATAGTTCTTGCAGGAAAAATGTAACAAATATCAATTGATAAAAAATTATTTGTTTAATTTAGAATGATATTGTTCTGACCAAAATGTTCGTGAATAAAATCTTTTCTCTAATATATCGGAGTTATGCCTTTTGTTATAGGTCATGTATTATTATTAAAAACAATAATTTTTTGAAAAAAGTTAAAATATTTATATATGTAATTAATTCAACTATATTAATACGTAGAATTGTAAGTTAAAACCAATATAAAAGTTAAGTAAATTGAAATGCTCGAAAAAAAACTCTCGATACTTTGTACATACATAGTCATGGGGGTTGTGCCCAATGGGTCGTTAACGACCCACCCTGTAATTATTTAAATAATGTTATTAGAATTTTTTCATTATTTTTCCAATAACTTAGGCTGGCTGTTAATGAGAGACAATCACTTAAAAAGTATTTTAGAAAAGAAAAATGATATGGGCATTAATGGGTTAAGTTGACTTCATCTTTTCTTAATGGTATCTTTCAAATTTATTGTATGTCAATCTTATATCAGGTAATTTATTATTGTTATTTGGACAAATGTTGTGCCACTGATGTTCCATGGTTATCTTCTTTTGTTAACATGTTCTAATTTATTTTGTTTTTATAGAGGTTACCCGTGGATTGATTCTAATGCTTGTTATTATTTATCGTTATTTTTATTGCTTTACTCAACCAGTTATTATTGTTATTCCTAGCTAAGATGGAAATGTATAACATGTTTATTGTTGTTGTTTGATTGATTGCTATCTTGAAATTGTTATTGTTTGCATGTCATGTATGTATAAATGGTGTGGTACTGTTGGAAGAAATAAATAAAAAATAAAATACTGACTTTGGCAGATAATTATTTTTCATAAGACCTTGTTTTGTGCAATAAATTTTCAAAAAGCTAGTGAATCTAAAATATTTAGAGGATTTATGATACCTCTAAGATGATAACTATTTTTTTTCCAAAATCCTCATGGTTTCCTTGATAAAACCGCAAGTTTTCATAAGAATTGAGCGATAAGTAAGGCAGATACATTATTTTTCCTTTAGAGGTATAAACGTCCACGGAAGCCACGGGAATGGGAAAACTGCAGTTTCACCTTAACTTAAAATGTCTGTTTAAAAAAACAGGTAGAGATGGAGAAGAGAAACTTGGCATGGTTTCATATCAACATCAGAGGACATAACATACAAAGTTTCATCAAAAGCTGAGATGGTGGGTGCCAATCCTTCATTTTTCTGGATGAAGTGACATGGAATGACTCGATGGCCAGATTAGGATTGGATGACAGGGAAAATGAAAAACTTACTTATTCTGTTTGGGAAAAAGTTGACTACTTAGTAAAAGAAGTCTCAATGGAAACATTCATTTCTGAAGTACAGGAAAGCACAAAAAAGGTGGGTATCACTACTACGTTCACAAAATACAGAGAGATTCGAAAATATAGCAAAAAGTATACAACTCAAAATGGTTTGAAACAGGCTCTTCATTTTGAATTAGGTAGCTCATAATTGAAGTGCATATGCTTCTCTCCAATGAAGAATAATCATTCATCGGCAAAATGTGTACATTTCAATATATACGTGTTTCAGATATAATTGCAATGGCTTTCAAAGTTATGTGGTAATTTCAGGTGATTTGTTAAATGACACAGCACATGCTTTGCTAGTGATACAGAAGGTAGAACAACACTGATCTACAATCAGGGTTGCTACAGACCAGAAATTATGAAATTCCAGTACTTTTCCAGGTTTCCAGGTCAAAATTTTCATTTTTCCAGGCTAAAAATATCCATTTAAAATATTCATTAACATAAAATAAGTGGGAATTTGAAAAAAAAAAAGTGCAAGAATTAGATAAAAACAACACATGCACAACATATAGTTATAACATTATGCATTATAGTGAAATACATGAAAACACGTTGGTTTTCAATCTTTTATTAAACAAATCTAACCAATGAGTTCCCCCTGCATACCTACTAATAGCAGAAGTGGCTGTAGAAGAAGGAAGAACAATTCAAGGAGAGCGTATTTCTGCTTGCTCGCTCTAGCCAAGACCAAAACTTGAAAATGAGATCAAAAAGATATCCTTCAATGTCTGTATTTACACCCATGATATAAAAACCAATGCATTTGCGGTTTCCTAATGACTACATAAACTCACCAAAAATGCTGTTTACCTATAAATTGTAAAAGTTTATTTTTCTTAATGAAATTCATGCAGTTGTTAAGTGCAAAATGAATGATAGATATGTGAAGATAATGCAGAAATGCTACATTTATGATATCCAATGACATTATGTACTTGATCAAGTTACAAAGTCTGCGCGACCAGGGGACAACCTCTGATCGTATCAGCCGCTGCACCACTGGTGCATGCTTGAAAAGGAGGATTTTTCCTCATGTTGATTCACCTATTTTACTTCACATAGATCCCTTTTCGAGGGCTGTTAATTGTACTTAAGTTTCCTATGCGCAGCGCTTGAAATCTTCTTAAATTATAGGGGCCAAAAATTTAGTATTGCCAAAAAAATTGTTTTCCGATAAGGTACAGAAGAATCATGTGGAGGAAGAAGTGATTATTTCATTAAGTCAGTAGTTTTTTGTACTCATATTTTCTACTTCAAGGATAGTAGCAAATTTAGTAGGTAGTTAGTTGAATAAAAAAATATAAACAACGATATTGGCATAATTTCAAAGAGTCACTAGGGTATTGCAATATTTTGGTTAACGTATACACAAAATCTTCGACATAAGGGAACAATGTATGATGAATAGATAAAATACTTGCTATTAAAGTCATGCTTGAGGGTTTAATTCAATATCACCAAAGTGTCCATGTATCACCATTTCAACGAGACTGTATAATACCAAATTCTATTTCGTACATGATATTCACATCAGATTGAAGGCACACTCGAGGCTAACCTTAAGGGTATCCACCAGGTGACGTATGGTAGTTTAGCCTCCAGGTGAGCTGCGAAATAATCATCTATACTCATCACACAAGGAGTAATGGGGAATGAGCAGAAAAAAGGGAAGCGGCCAATCCTCACATGAGTGAATGTGGACACCACAGTGGTCGGTAGAGCAACACTCACTTCACTATAGGTGTTCTTTGTGATACCAATTAGGCCAATAGAATGAATGAGGAGAACTGCTCTTAGAATTTCAAACAAATTAATGGTAGCTGTTTAAAAAATCATCACCGAGGAATTTATGCATGTAACTACATACAATTGGACTTACAAGAGGATTGATCGATTGGTTAACAGAGAGTCACAGAGAAGAGTAACAAATTATCGAAATCTCATAGGAACTCGAAAGCAAAGGAGGGAAAACCTAATTCAGCATATCTTAAGATGCAAGTGTCTAAGGAAGATAGCCAGAAGCAGAGTAAGACCTTGGCTGAGGTACATGGAGCAAATAATGAATGATTAGGAAACAAATAAATATGTAGAAGTGAAGAGGCTAGCTGATAGAAGAATTGAGTGGAAAGTCGTGTCAAATCAACCATACGGTTGATGACCAGCAATGATGATGATGACAAAAGCACGATTGTGATTTAACAGGAAGTAGGTCAGTTCGTAAAAGAGCACATTCAGAATAGGCATTTCACAAAGAATGAAACATATTCAGAGGCATGTACAAAAACAACTTTAACCCTACTACCTCCATTCATGTCAAACTTTTTAGGAAGTAACAAATTCCCTTCAATGTTAATCATCAATAATTCCTGAATTTCTGACCTATCAATGAAAAATTTCTTCACTATGTGAAGTAAGGCTTTCGAAGGTAAAATCATGTTTTATCAGACAGTCGAGACCTAACACAAAAAGGGAAATAAGGGCACTCAATGGACCAGATTTTGTTTCTCATTCCTTTTGATGTTACTGGCTCATGCTGGAGATTACTATGACTTGGGGGTGACTAGCAAGGAATTACCTGTACGTACAAAATTTGAGGAGAAACAAATATTCCATCATCTTCAGAATGATAGCATAAAATAGGGCCTGAAATTTAATTTAAAGTGCATATAACTAAATGATAAAGACCAAAAAGAGCTCCACAGCCTCATTTAGACAAGGTAGTAAAAGCACTAAGTCAACTCACACACAGTAAATGCCTAAAATGGTACTGATCACTTCTTGAAAACAAAGAATTTGGACTTAGGAAAGCAAATATCCAGGTAAGTTCTCATTTTCCCTGACTTTCCCAGGTTTTCCAGAGCCATTTTCAATTTCCCTGACTTTTCCAGGTTCTCCAGGTCTGTAGCAACCCTGACAATCAATGGTAAATGGAATTCTAAAACAAACAATTCTGATGGGGCAGCTGCTCATTTTCAAAACTGATACCGATATTTGAACTAGGGTAAGTATAAAAATGGTCAAAAGTGGATATTCAGAGATACTGGGGAGGAAATGTACCATGTGGTGGAGTTGGAGGGCTCATATGCACGTGAAACTTTCATTCAAACTGATTCATACACATCAGTAAGACTTTTGTAGATCATATCAGCAAATTTCTGCCCAATATCAAACTTCCACAGTGGCCACTTGATTTTTGGTATGCCAATTTTTAATGACAATTTCCTGCAGAATGATTGGACAAGAGTGGTTCCTGTACATGGTATAAGCACAGAGTATAGCACTCTGTGGTATTAGTATTAAAAGTTGGCATGTCTGGATTTTAACCAAGGCATGGGACATGTATAGCTCTCTATGAAAACCGCAAATGCACACAGGCTGCAAACTTTACAGCTTTAAATATATAACCTTACTGCATTATAGATCTCTCTATCAATAACATTATTGCATGTGTTTACGAAAACAATTGGTGGATAGCAAAAGTCACAAGTGTCTTTTGGAAAGAATAACATTGCCAATATAATTATGCAAAAAAGAGTTGGGCCAAGTTGCTGTGCGTAAACATTAAAAAATGAAATCGCCCTATCATCAGTAAGCACAACCGATTACCAAAGCATAAGCTAAATTAATTCTGTGGTCAATTTCATTTTTATTCGGTATCACATCAAATGAATGGCTGGACAATGGATAGTCCAGAATCTTTTCTTCAATATATATAATCATTTTTAAAAGTTATTAAAAGCACTTAGAACTCTTATTAATTTCTACAACACTATTAAGAAGACAGTCTTGCTTACATGCCTCAGAAATAATTTCAGTCATCCAAAATTGTACCTAAGAGAACACGACACTTAGTAATTAAAAACTTACAAATCCACCATTTTCATGAGACAGGAAATTTTTTAAGTAGGAAAAAATTAAGGCTAACAACGTCTTTTTAACCCATGAGGAGAATATTTGAATTATTTAATAAATTTTAAAAATCATTCGAGAGAATGAAATGACGAAGTAGTGAATTTTTACTGTCAAACTGCATATGAACTTAACACTTTTACGTGGAAAACGCATCTTATAACACCCATCAAGTGTTTCCATTTCATCGGTAAACAGAATATGGCTCATGAATAACTTCACCAGTGTGCGACACTGAGACACCGAACAAATTTTCAGCTTTACATATGAACAAAAACTCATGAATTAAAAGAAGCCGGAATGAGTGGAATGAAGAATTCTTCTGGCCCATAAACAAAGAAATAGTAGAGAGCTAAAGCACGACTAAATTGCCAATTAACAATGAGACATGAGCTGTATTTACTACAAGACTAATGGGCCTTCAACGAAATGACTGCCTACCCGTAGGTGGAACAAAATCATACTTTTATCTGTCTAAACAATTAGTTCGTAAAAAGTAAATTTGTGCAAAATTTAATTTACCAAACCAGAATCACAAAAAAAACATCCTTATCGATTTAATTAATGGGATATGACAGAATTAACGATTTTCCTATTTGTCCTAAAACGATATACACGAGAAATCATAGATGAAAAAACTGGAGATGGTAAAGTAGGTAACTTGCACAATAACACTTACCAGCTTCGTAGCACGATAAGGCCCCGGGTATTTATCCAGATCCATTTCAGTGCACTTCACTACACACAACTCATCAACAAATAAAATAGTTAATTAACTATTCTCACTAAGCTAAATTCACTCATAACGGTTATCACAAAACACCTAATCGCCTTCAGCTCGCACGTCCATGATTTGAAATGAGGAAGGATGGCCGTGATTGGATGTCTTCCCTCCAATCACGAAGAAGCTGAAAAAAATCACAACTTTAAACAGTTGACAACCGCTTGTATGTATCAATTCAAATTGATCAAAAGCGATTCAAAAACATTTCGATCGTGTTTCTCCATGTGTAATACCAACGAGATAAGTTCACTCTATCTCGCTGCGTAATACGATGCGCCAATACCTAACGAGAAAGATGTATACTCACGGATTCCCAATGCGCTCAATGCTATTTTGGGTTTTACTAAGTGGCTATAAATCTACTGACGGATGGCCGCAACCATATTTTCATTTCCAATATGGTTACATCTTAAGTCTTTGTGGTGTCTGGGAGTTCATAAGTCATCTTATTTTCCATGGATGACTCTGAAACCACATTGAAATAAAAAAACCGGTGAGTTTGAATGCGAGGTTTTAGCGTAGAGGCAGTGCAATATAACATATGTTTTGTTGCAGCAATGGCACATGGTACATATTCACTCTTGCTCCGGAACCTTCATGAGCTGGCGCTATCTTCCTTCGTGGCGGATTTCGGTATTTGGGAGCTCCAGGCGTTAGAAAAAAAACAGCCACACACACACACACACACACACACACACACACACACACACACACACACACACACACACACACACACACACACATATATATATATATATATATATATATATATATATATATATATATATATATATATATATGTGTGTGTGTGTGTGTATGTGTGTGTGTGTGTGTGGCTGTTTTTTTTCTAACGCCTGGAGCTGTCAAAGTTTATGACGAAAGTGTGTGATTTTCCACGAACTCGTTTATATATATATATATATATATATATACACACACACTCAATCATATATATATATATATATATATATATATATATACAATATGCCAAGAGGGTGGCCGATAAAAATATACAAACGGAAAAAAGAACACAAATAAAAACTTCCGATATTTCGGTAAAGATATTAGCTCCACCTTTCTCTAGGAGAAGAGGTGGAGATAATATCTTCACCGAAATATCGGAAGTATTTATTTGTAAGTGTTCTTTTTTCCGTTTGTATATTTTTATCGGCCACCCTCTTGGCATATTGTATATATATATATATATATATATATATATATATATATATGATTGAGTGTGTGTGTATATATATATATATATATATATAAACGAGTTCGTGGAAAATCACACACTTTCGTCATAAACTTTGACACAGGTGGGGCGGAATTAAATATAGAAACACAAAAAAGAACACTCACACTATACGTTCTGATATTTCTGAGGGAGGTAACATCAATATTGACCTCCCTCAGAAATATCAGAACGTATAGTGTCCATATGGTGGCCATGATGATGTCGGAATCATTAGGGAGGGGGGTGGAGAGGAGGCGATCCAGGAAATGGTAGGTTTCTTTGATGTAGGAAGGCAGGGAATGGACTAAAGGCTGAAGGTAATGGTCGAAGCGGAGATGCGTTCAGTAGGGGAGTGGCAAGAGGAAACTATTGGCCGGCCAGGGTTGTTGGGCTTGTGTATCTTCGGAAGGATATAGAAATGGGGAGTGCGGGGATGAGCGGGAGAAAGTAGAGAAACTTACTCTGGCTCCGATACATCGACGACATTTTCCTTCTCTGGCCCCATGACGTCGATTTTTTTAATTCATTTATTTCCGCTCTCAACGATTTCTCTTGTCTCCTTCACCTCTCATTTCTCTTCTTCCCATGTTACCTTCCTTGATGTAGATATCACTTTCTCCAACCACCATTTCAACACCTCAGTCCACATCAAACCCACCAATAAGCAGCAATATCTTCATTATAACAGCTGCCATCCCTCCCATACTAAAAGATCCCTCCCCTACTCTCTGTCCACACGAGGCTTTCGCATATGTAATAACCCCAATTCCCTTGATAAATTCCTTTCCTCTTTACACCAATCCCTTCTCCGACGAGGATATCCTGAGACTCTTCTCAATAAACGAATTCTCAAAAAACCCTTTCCTCCTAAACCAACCCAAAATAAGGAGAATTACAACCTCTCCCTCTGTACCATCTACTTCCCAGGCGTCCATGCCCTCAAAAAAATCATTAAAAACCTTTTTCCACTCCTCTCTGACAATCTCACTACCAAAAACACATTCCCCAAATGTCCCTCTCTTACCTTCAGGCGCCCCCCCAACCTCTCCAGCATCCTAAAAACCACCAAACCACTGACTAAACCCTATATTAGCTCTAAAACCCAACCCAACCCCTGCCATTGCGCGAGATGCAAAACGTGCCCTATTCTTATTACCGACCCCCTCCCCACTAAATTCCTCTCCCACCCACTTCCTTCCGTCCCCTCTCATTCATGCACTTCCCAAAACATTGTGTACATCCTCCTGTGCAACCTTTGCGATTCCTATAACATTGGTCTCACCACTAACGCCCTAAGTGTTAGATTGACCGGTCACCGAGCCAGTTGCAAGCCGTCCTCGCCCAATGCCTCCCTCCCCGTCCCGATCCATGCTTCCTCCCACAATGTCAGTTTTGACAAATGCTTCTGAGCAGGCATATTGTCTTCCCTCCCTCCCACTGCCTCTCCCCTTCAATTACGTACATTAGAAATGGCATGTATCTGGCTTTATTCTGCCTATAATCCCCCGGGATTAAATCGGGCTCACTGACCCCTCCCGCCCCTTCTCCTCTTCTCCCCTTTCTCCTTCTTTTATCCCCTCCCGCCCCTCCCCTTTCTTCCCTCCCAAATCCCTTCCTCCTCCTCCGACCCTCTCCCGCCTCTTTCCCTCTTCTCCCCCTCCTCACCCCGCTCTTCTCTTCTGACCCCCTCCCGCCCCCCCTCTTCTCCCCTTTCTTACCCCTTTCTCCTCCCTCTCCTCCTACCTCACTCTACCCCTTGTCCCCTGCCTGTCCATCATTCTGTATCCTTCCTTCTGTGAGAAAGGCAACTTTTCGGCTGTCGAAATATCAGAACGTATAGTGTGAGTGTTCTTTTTAGTGTTTCTATATTTAATACCGCCCCACCTGTGGCAAAGTTATATATATATATATATATATATATATATATATATATATATATATATATATATATACATAAAATAAAACTTACAGGAGGTAGGAGAAAGAGATAAAGAATTTGTTCTTACGGAACGTTTCGGACCGGTTGGTCCTTCGTCAGCTTTAGAAGCTGACGAAGGACCAACCGGTCCGAAACGTTCCGTAAGAACAAAATCTTTATCTCTCTCCTACCTCCTACAAAATTTTTTTTTTTTATATTTTTACAATTGTTTTTTTAGATTTTTACAATTAGCACGGTGATTATTAATACGTATGTTGAGGGGAGTCGATGATTTACCAATATAAAAAGCTGGGCAGAGTTTGCATTGCAAGTGGTAGACCACATTGCTAAACTGCAAACTATGTCCTATCTTTACCACACCCCCTCCTCCCAACGCCTCCATCCCCTCTCTCCCTCACCCTCCTCCCTCCTCTTGCATCACCAGCAATGTGGTCTACCACTTGCAATGCAAACTCTGCCCAGCTTTTTATATTGGTAAATCCTCGACTCCCCTCAATATACGTATTAATAATCACCGTGCTAATTGTAAAAATCCTTTCCAATCTGCTTCTCTTCCCGTTGCGATACACGCCTCCCTCCACAAAAAATCATTCAACCACTGCTACAGTGTTTCAGTTCTTTTTTCCCTCCCCCCAACTGCACCCCCCCTTGAACTGAAATCGATGGAATTATCTTTTATTTGGCTGTATAAAGCATTTCAAACTCCGGGTATCAATGTCTTTCACTAAACTCCCTTCCCCTCTTCCCCCTCCATTCCCTTTCCTGCCTGCCCCTCCCTTTATTCCCCTCTTTCTCCTCCAATCTCTTCCCTGCCTGGCCCAACCTGCCCTCTCCTGCCTGCCCCTCCTCTCCTTTCTTCTTTTTTCTCTCCTTACCCACATCTGCATCCAGTACTCTCTCCAGTTCGGAAGAAGACAGTTGAATGCTGTCGAAAATTAAACAAACATTCGTGTGAGTTTCTTTTGTTTGTGCCACTATGTTTTTACTTGTCATGCCTGTGACTCCTTATTGAGTATATATATATATATACAAGTTTGTGGAAAAATTGCATTTTTCAACTCGCCCGCCCACCCCCTCCCACCTCCCGGTTTTTCCCACAGCGCATCCCTTCTTCCAAAGGCTCTCCAACCCCCCCCCCCCACTCACCCCGCCAAAGACGCCTACGACCCCACAAAAAAAGATGTCGTAAATCTCTCTTCTTCTTCCCTTACCCCTTCCGAAATCTCAGTTTTGAGCAAAGCTCTTTCCTTTTCGCCGACACCTAAGGTTAATCCTGTCAAACTCCTCACGGACACCCTCAATTTTTGCCAAAAATTAAAGTGGAAATTCTTCTAGGATTCCCAGCGCTCCCAACTGCCACTTCCCGATACTTATTCTCAAAATTTACAGGTACATCCTGCCCTTACCATTTTCAAGCCGCCCTCTTCACATGAACCCAAACCTTTGCTCTCCAATCATCCCCTAGAAGTGTTCACGAACCTCCTTCTCTCCAAAATCTCCGATCCATCCTTCCTCACTTCCTTAAAGCCCGCACCCAACCTATCCTCGTCGGAAATCAAAGCCTTAAAAGACCTTTCTCACAATCCCAACATAGTCATCACACCTTCTGACAAAGGCTCTACTGTGGTAGTATTGAACTCTTCATACTACATCAACGAAGCCCTCAGAAAACTCTCGGACCCCTCTTCTTACGCCCCCGTTTCTCACAACTCAAACCCAAAATTCCACGAAGAGATCACCTCTTTCCTTAAAGACAAAGGTCCCAAGGAAGGTCTCACTAGTAATGATATTTCTCTACTTTCTCCCGCTCATCCCCGCACTCTCCACTTTTATATCCTTCCGAAGATACACAAGCCCAACAACCCAGGCCGACCAATAGTATCCTCATGCCACTCCCCTACTGAACGCATCTCCGCTTTCGTCGACCATTACCTTCAGCCTTTAGTCCATTCCCTGCCTTCCTACATCAAAGATACCTACCATTTCCTGGATCGCCTCCTCTCCACCCCCCTCCCTAATGATTCCGACATCATCATGGCCACCATTGATGTTACCTCCCTCTATACCTCCATCCCCCACGCCGAAGGCTTATCCGCCATTAAGCATTTTCTTGATACTCGCCCTACTCCTCATAACCCTAGCTCCGATTTCCTTATTGACCTGTCCCACTTCATCTTGACTCATAACTCCTTCTCCTTTAATGACCGCTTCTACCTTCAAACCAAAGACTGCGCCATGGGCAGTAGATTCAGCCCTTCCTATGCCAACCTTTTCCTCGGCCGTGTCGAAGAGTACTTCCTATCCTAACAACCCCTGAAACCCTTACTCTGGCTCCGATACATCGACGACATTTTCCTTCTCTGGCCCCATGACGTCGATTCTTTTAATTATTTTATTTCAGCTCTCAACGAATTCTCTTCTATCTCCTTCACCTCTCATTTCTCTTCTTCCCTTGTAACCTTCCTTGATGTAGATATCACTCTCTCCAACCACCATTTCCACACCTCAGTCCACATCAAACCCACCAATACGCAGCAATATCTTCATTATAACAGCTGCCATCCCTCCCATACTAAAAGATCCCTCCCCTACTCTCTGTCCACATGAGGCTTTCGCATATGTAATAACCCCAATTTCCTTGATAAATTCCTTTCCTCTTTACACCAATCCCTTCTCCGACGAGGATATCCTGAGACTCTTCTCAATAAACGTATTCTCAAAAAACCCTTTCCTCCTTAACCAACCCAAAATAAGGAGAATTACAACCTCTCCCTCTGTACCACCTACTTCCCAGGCGTCCATGCCCTCAAAAAAATCATTAAAAACCTTTTTCCACTCCTCTCTGACAATCTCACTACCAAAAACACATTCCCCAAATGTCCCTCTCTTACCTTCAGGCGCCCCCCCAACCTCTCCAGCATCCTAAAAACCACCAAACCGCTGACTAAACCCATTATCAGCTCCAAAACCCCACCCAACCCCTGCCATCGCACGAGATGCAAAACGTGCCCTATCCTTATCACCGACCCCCTTCCCGCTAAATTCCTCTCCCACCCACTTCCTTCCGTCCCCTCTTGGTCGTGCACTTCCCAGAATATTGTTTACATCCTGCTGTGCATCCTGTGCAATTCCTATTACATTGGACTCACTACTAACGCCCTCAGTGTTAGATTAACCATCCACCGTGCTAGTTGAAAGCCGTCCTCGCCCAATGCCTCCTTCCCCGTCCCGATCCATGCTTCCTCCCACAATCTCAGTTTTGACCAATGCTTCCGAGTAGGCGTATTGGCTTCCCTCCCTCCCTCTGCCTCTCCCCTTCAATTAAGGACCTTAGAAATGGCGTGTATCAGGCTTTATTCTGCCTACAATCCCCCCGGATTAAATTGGGCTTACTGACCCCTCCCACCCCTTCTCCTCTTCTCCCCTTTCTCCTCCTTTTATCCCCTCCCGCCCCTCCCCTTTTCTCCCTTCCATATCCCTTTCTCCTCCTCCGACCCCCTCCCACCTCTTCCCCTCTTCTCCCCCTCGTCGCCCCTCTCTCCTCCTCTGACCACCTCCCGCCCCCCCCCAGTCAGACTCCTTGGGCAGAACAAACTCGACAGCCTCTGGTAGGAAATTTCTTTTTTTCCTGTTCTTGGAATGAACATAAGTTCACGCTGCTTCATGTCACCAGACAGCCTTCCAGGTGGTCTTTACGTGGTGCTCTCCCTGCACTACCAGGGCATGGGCTGGGTATATCTCTCTCTGGTTCCGGGGATGCTTTGTTATCGTTTTCAGTAATCCAGTATTTTGCCACGGAAAGGAGAAACTGCTGGTACTTTATTTTTTGTCTCTGGATTCAGGGAGTTGTAGATTCTATAACAATCAAAGAACCAACAGTTTTTGAGATAAAGGACGAATATTTTGTCCATTTCATTGTTTTCCTTAGAATAGGATAATATGAGAGGTACTGATCTGCACGATCAACTCCTTTCATGTAAGCATTGTACTGATTTATACACACAGGTTTTACTATATCCCCTCCAGTTTTTCTATTTTTCTTTCTTTCCTGTGGTTGAGAAAAAAGTGTCATGAATTGTTGTGATCATTCTGATATCCCGCTTGTCTTTCCGTATTAAGGAGAAGAACATCACATTTTCTACAGAAAACCATGTCTCCTTCCTTCATTCTTGATGCTTTGGCTTTCAGACTTAGCGGTAGACCTCTGTTCACCCTAATAGTTCCACAGACTCTAGTTTTATTTTTCAGTAGTAAGTCAGCAGTAGAAGTACTGTTATAGTATTTGTCCTGGTAGATATGGTGCCAAGATATGGACTAAGAACTGAAAGAACTGTTTTTTCCAATTTCTTCCCTTCACCAGTGTAAATCTCCATGTTGCAGATGTAGTCTGTGTTACTCTCACACACCATCCTAACAAGTAAACCATACTTTGTAATCTTTGCAGGGTTGTACGTTCGAACCCTTAGGTGCCCTTTAGGTGATGTTTTAAGTTTTCCTGATGTTTGATCATGATATGTATTGCCAAAAACATTTCAAACAAGTCATCACCAAGTATTAGGCTAGTCACAGAGGCTACAGATGGGCTACAGAGTCACTCTGAGATGGAAATGTAATGACCTCAGGATGACCTGCAAACATTTTCAAGGGTGGTGGAATATCAACTTCTGACCAATGATTGTCATTGTTACAACATAACAAATCGATTCATAGGTACAGAACCACCTTCATCATGAGTGTCTCAATCACTAGAAAGCACTGCCACCTTACACTTCTTTACTGGTCTAATTATGTCACTGTCATTAGAATCGTCCTCACAATCATCAAAACATTCATTCACACAGTCATTCACATCTTTGTACTCGATCGTGATCACTAGGTACATCCGCCAAATTATCGTCAAAAACTTCCGAAAGTATTTCAGTTTCGATCATTTCTCTACGTCTTCTGGAAGAGGGCATTTTTAGAAGCACAATGAACTTGAAGACAAAAATAGGTACACTTCGAAATACCAAAATGCAACAAAAAAATGGTAAATAAGCCAAATAAACATGACAGAAATCGAGTTTGATACACTTCTTACTGATGTAAACACCTAAATAGACTAAGTAGTTACAATAGATTACAGCAAGTGGTATCTAAGTACGGCGTGCAGAAAACATGAATTATCTTGTGACTCGTCCTCAACAGATGGCGTGCAAAACACGAGTGAACTTGTGATCTGTCCGTAATGTGTTAAATGATAGTTTTAATGAGCAAAGCTCATCTTCAAAGTACAGGAGATAATTCTGCATTTAGTTAGATTAGGATACAAATTCCATTCAACACATTCCATATGAAGCAGTCCATGAATACAGCAGGAGCAAAAGAGGTATGCAAGGATGAGGCAGCATGGTAGAAATTATTTTTGTATAGGCCACTTTCCTAGGCCTTAGATCAATAATTAAACAGGAACAGCATGGTGTGCATGTATGTTCCAATATATGTATGTATGAATTAAATTTCATTAAACTTATCTTACATTTCATAAATTTGGCTTCTGTTAAACTTCTTATAGTGATATTCAACATATTGAATGCAAATATTCACCATAGAGAGATTTTACTATATACCTAATGTATGATATCAATTTGAAAAGCAGTTAAGTGGCAATATCCCTCTACTGCCCTATCTACTACTCTTCTACCCATTATGCCGGCCAATCAGTGGCGTAGTCAGGGGGGAGGGCAGGGGGGGCGAATGTCCTCCCAACCCCCTGTGTTCTGGTGCCCCTAAGCCTGTGAATGTTTCCATTCCAAAGTCCCAAATACGAACATAAATCAATGTCATAACTTAATTATCAGCAATAAATTGTACAAGGTCAGCAAGTTTGGATCATAGTATATTACGAACAAAATATTACAGTAAAAGTAAAAACAATATGTTACTTTACTTTGTTAAGTTTAGTTAACTGGTAAATTTATAAGTCGGTGCCCTCTAAAAATTTGCCTCCCCCCTCTTCCCCGCCGCCCTTCCCCCCCTGGTGCCTTATAGACTCAAAACCTGGCTGCACCACTGCGGCCAATTCTTTTTATTTATAACTAAAGCCACCAAACTACTCACCTGCAGTCCCCCTAATAAATTTCTGTCATCATCACAACAGTAGTTGCCTATATCATCCCTTCATTTCATTGTGCACGGATCTGATTTGGGCCATCTGAATTTAACTTCCCTTTCATTTGTGATTTATTATTTCCCTTCTGGTCCACAACATTGTGGAAGCATTCCATGTTTTATTTTACCTTCTCTCCGTACCGTATTTTCTGCTGATCTTTGCTCATCTTCTTCACAAGCACTTAGTGAAATGAAAATTGCAAAAGCCTTGTCTCCCCACCATTGGACATCTGTATCAATGTCTGCATGTTGCAGGGATTCATTGAAATGAAAAAAATAAACATTGATATTCTGTTGGATCTTTTCATTTGTATGTTTACATGGTATCAGCCGCACTGGTAAAAGCATCCTTAAGTTCTTCCTCCAGGCCTAAAAGAATTCTGTTAAGGGTAGGAGTGCCCATTCCCCCCCCAATACTGATGGTGCATATTCCCCCAAAACAAACAACTCCTCCCCCCCCCCCCACCGCCAGTATGCTACTTACCAGGTTATAATTTGATAGCCTGTCCAAGGGAGTATCGAGTAACACCGAGGGGAATGGAGGATTTGGGAAGTTTTTTTTTATTGTTAGTTTCTCAAAATCGTTTTTAACACTTTTCTGGCAATAAAATCTTAAATCATCATACAAGCTGTCGTCCACTGTGATATCCATATTTTTAGAGTTAGTTTTGAGGGTTAAGCTACAATGATTTTTGACAAAAGCCTCAAAAACTAACTCTAAAAAATAGAAATATAATCTTAAGCAAATTATTGTGCTTGTATAGGGGAACTAATTAAAACTTAATACAATGCTACAAAAAACCATAAGGATGTGAGAGTTTATTTTTCATGATAGCATGCTTAAAAAAGGAATAAACTGTAAAAATAAGAATCGTTTAGTTCTTATATTTTATTATCAGCTGGCCCAGTGGCCTGCCGAACCAAAGGTTGCGGGTTCAAATCCCGCCTGGGTAGAAAATTTACACCCCCCAGGGCATGGTTGTGTGTGTTCGTAATAATGTATCAAATTGGCAGTAATTGGATTTGGCTGTTGCCAATAGAGACATTGTTATTAAAGTAACTGAAGGCTTCTTTCATATTTCGAATTAAGAAAAAAATATGGGAAACATATTGAATATTGCGCTCCTACAGCAACTCTTGCAGGATCCTGTATCTACCAATATAGGTGGTCAACTTACTGCAAAGACACTATCATGACACTATACCATACCTTACAGCTACCCAAGTAGCAATATCTTATGAAAAAATTATTTTAAAAACATTGCAAAAATATTTTAAAATCATTTTAAAATTATTTTGAAAACATATTAGCTCTCTCTTTTTATGCTTTTAAAATCTTTTTTTCATAATTTTAAAATGATTTTAACATAAGTTTTAAATAAGTTTTAACTCTTTAAGAAGCTACGTCTAGTAAACACAAAATGCTGCAGATGCGCATTTGATGTGCTGCGCAGTAGCGCTGCAGCCACTGCGAACATTCTAATGCGCAGCACGTCTAGCACTCCTAAACTTCCCTTTTTTGAATGTCGGATGCGCTGAAACCGGTGTCAGGAACGCTACGCAAGCTTGTCACGATTGCTTCAAACTGCAAAAAAAAGGTGACTTTCCCTACCTATCTCCGGACCATATAGAATTAATTTCAAATCTAGCAATCAAGATCGCTCCTGCTCGTACCTACCTACGGATTGTCTACATAACTACCTACGTCGAAACCTACTCAACAGAGATGCAATTCAAGAAAGCTATATATATACGGCCATTCCCGTGCGTAAATGTGTTCGCGAGAACTAACTTTAAAATGTCAATGCCGTGATAGTTTGAGGAAACGTACCATTCAATCACGATAACAGTTTTCAGGTATTAATTAATTGAAACCTATGTTGCCACATACAATGAATATAAAATCAATATTAATGAGAATAAACAATATTTTTTCCAATTTCCACACGTTTTTTACATGTCAATGAAGACATAACTTACTTGCGGAAATGTTACGAACGTGAATATGCATGTATAATCAATGTTACAAATGTGGAAATGAGAAAACTGATTAATGTACCAATAAAAGCATAACAGTAATTTAGTGTACAGCGGAAATTAATTACAAAAAGCTATCAATGATAATTATTTACTGGCAGAACCCAAGTCTCTCCGATTCGTTTCAAAGCTTCCCATTTATGCCTAATTTTCGGTAGAAGAATGAACCACAGGCTAAAAATATCAATAAGTTACAAGAATATATTTCATGAAATATATTCATATAATATATATATTCATATAATTATAAGAGGTTTTTAAAATTATTTCAAAATAATTTTAAATTTGTTTAAAATATTTTTAAAAATATTTTAAAATCATTTTCAAAATATTTTCAAATAATTTTCAAAATATTTTAAAATAATTTAAAAATAATTTTAAAATTATTTTGAAATGATTTTGAAATAACATTCTCATTATTTTAACGTGAAATGTTTAAAAAAGACTTTTCACGCAAATAAATGTCTCAGTACTTCCTACATATGCATATATATGTTGTCAACAAAATGAGATGACAGGATCCAAAACTTTAATATCATACATTATTTTAAAATTATTTTAAAATCTTGAAAAACTCATGATTTCAGCCATCTTATGATATTTTGATTTTACAATGATTTCAAATCATTTTAAAATAATTTTTCAACATTCTTTTGCTACTTGGGTATATACAGCTCTCATGAAAGCTTATGGCATTCGGATGTGCGGCGTTTGTGTTGTCCGCATCATACAAATTCCACTTTTTTAAATGCCCTCATGCATGGCACTAATGCCATGTCTTTGCTTTCCCCTTCGTCCCCTACCCCTTCCACCAAACTTTACCCCTACATGACGTCTTCTTCTGCGCATCCTACGCCAAAAGCTTTTGCGAGAGCTGTACCATTGAAATGTGCAAAAAATGAGGACATCTAAATAAACCAAACATTTTAAATTCAGATTTGTCTTTAATTAAATGGAACCCATTTACTTCATTACTCATAGCTCTTATTTACAACCTATACTGGAAAAAAACTCAAATAATAATTACAAAATAATACAGATAAAATCAGTACTGGTGGTGGTAGTACCATTTTGACTACCCTACCCTTGATGTCCTTTATACAGTAGGTAGTAGTTTTTTTCTTTGCTCACTTGACAAAGCAAATTTTTCTATAACTTCACTGTTATGAATGGATTTTAAAATGTCTTTTTCTGAAGAAAGGACAAGCATGTCGGAGAGCTAGACATCTCCCATGCTGCTTCTTAGCCTATTTTTTACAATTCTTAATCTGCTCATAACCCTCTCTGCTGACCAACTTGTTGCAGGCAATGCCAGAAGTATCTAGTATAACATCATTAGGTAAGGAAATCCAGAAATATATTATATAATCACCTACAATGTCCAATGAATTCTTTCTTGACCCATTGATCCAGAAATCTTTGTTGGGGTATGTTAGGATATGAACTTGGACCATCAGCCTTGTTGTCACAAGAATCTTGGGTGTCACTTTTGTCATTATTTTGGCTCAGACTCTCATCACTCAAGCTCAGCACATTTGATAAATCAATGCTCGGGTAGCTAACTTTGTACAGTTGACTAAATACATTAACTTCTTCACAAAGTTCTTCACCATCGATTCTGTAATACTCACACAAGTCACTGAATAGAATCATCATTAGAGTACTATCCATATTTTTTAACAACATTGAGTAAACGTTCATGGGAAAAGTAATCATTTGTTTGAGAATATTCAGAGAACTTTCTGGAAACCGATCCCACAGCTAAAGACTGGAATCAAAGATTTGAAAGTACACTTCTGATCTTATTTTTGCTATTGAGTGAGTTAGTGTCTCATCAATGGCAAGTTCATCCATGAACCTTTTTCTTTTATGAATTCTTTGGTTGGAAGTCTGCTGGAGGTTGTGTTCAACTGTGAAATGATTGATGCAATCCGCGATTGGCTCCATGCTTCGTCATTCCTCATGGCCTCCACTTTTGAAATGGTCTCAGAAATAACAGTCGGCACAATTGCATAGCCAATGATTTTTTACTGTAAACAAACAGTTACTAGTGACAAGACTTTGAAGAGTTCTGAAGCAATTTACATGGTTGCAACGGTGTCACAATCGGATATTGCTTCAATGCCACGATACTTTGAGATACCTATATTAAACTTTAATCCTAAATTGTGAATGTACTCGTAATTTTATTTCTTGGATCCCGCACATCCCTCACTAATATATTTTTACAATGAAAGAAAATGAAAATATAGCGTTATTATATTATGTCTAGCTCTGCTAATTTGCCTAATTTCAACCCATCCCTAAATTTAAATTAAAACTTAACTTAAAAACAAAAATAAACTTACTAAAAAATAAGAAAAAAATTTTGAATTAAAATTTTAATTCAAAAATATTTTCTTATTTTTTAGTAAGTTTATTTTTGATTTTAAGTTTCATATGAAGAGACAAAGTTACTTATCGAAGGGGAGGAGGGTACGAGGGGTTGAGACAAATGCTACGGCTGTCGACTAAGGGGAAGTGGGGGTAAAAAAGGTAACGCTGTGTATACATGACCCGTAAGTCTAAGTCTTTTGACTGTACTGTTACATGATCCATTGGGAGGAGGGGGCGGGAATAAGATTGGAGGGATGCAGAGTCAGTTATACTACTGGGTTGCGTTCGAGGATCTTATGGTGGCCTTGACGACGGCGCGGTCCGGCAGCCAAGGAAGAGTATAGACAGACGCGACCGAGATAAAAGAAGTTTTCGGCTGGCTGGATGATTCTCCATAACAACACGATGTTTTACACTTAATTTTTAACATTCATTTATCATTATAACCTTTCGATGCATATATAAATTACTGAAAACGGGTAAAAATATTTACATTTAGTGAATTTCTTTATGCACTTTAAAAATTCCCACCAAATATATTACTTCCCCCCCAAAATTATTTTCTATGGCGCAACTTGCGCCATACATCCCCCCAGTGGGTGGCCCTGGTTAAGGGCAAAATTGGTTTTACCACAAGTCTTTAATATGCTGTTGGAGACAAAATGGTGTATGCCAATTAAAGGTTCTTTGGAATTGCAAAGTTTATTTACATTTCATGAAGCAGTCATTCCATGACGTAACATCATATAATATTTATCTTATTTGGATTACCGTATATCTTCGAGCATAAGTCGAAGTATTCTTTTCGAGCTGAAAATATGGACTAAAATCTTTGACGGGTATGAATTGAGTTGGAAACAATTGCTTAATCTCCTTGTTTCTGTTGTTTCCCGATTAAAAAAGCGAACCATTGAAGGCTTGTGGATGAATATTGAAGAACAGAGCGACAAAAATCGAAAGAAAAAAAGAAAAACAAGCTTTCAATAAATTCATCGGTAATATCATTAGCTCCTACAAAACCGGCCGTGTAGATGTCTTTAGCGTTCTTCGGCCAGATTGTCATCGTTATTTCGTAATCAGGCAGTTACGTCTTCATTGAGGGTATTATCAATTTCCACACCATCCGCCATCATGGCTATCGCACCCGTAATATTAAAGTTGCGGTTGGTAGCGCCAAGGAAGTTTTTAACCTCCTTGGGTAGCGCTGACGGAAAAAGGAGAGGCTCATGGTGGCGAGAGATGTGATGTACTACGTTTTCAGGGTAAAATATTGCCATGGAATGAAGTTCTAACTCCGGAGAGTGATTTAGCGTATTATCAGATATCCTATGCTATAGCATCTGCCGACAACGATAAAGAAAGCGAGATTGCATGAAAAGTGACTTTTCGGAATTAAAGCAACACGGACTTATATAAGTTGCCCGTGTTTGACTCAAATGAAGATTCACCATCGTCTAAGTACCCAGGTTATGGAAATGTGAATATTTGCCGGAAGAGAAGAATATTTGTAAATATTAGGGTCTCTGCAGAGACCCTAATATTTACATTCCTTAGACCCTTCGAAGGGTCTAAGGAATGATCATGAAGGAAAGATGTTAAACGGGATTCACGAAGCTACTGGCGAGTCTTTAGTGACTCAGTTGGCCGTCTGAGGTGTACCGGGAAGCTTAGAAGCCGGGCGATTCCCGATTTCGTGACGAGAAGTTGACATTTTTTCGCTTAATATTTAATGTCATTTCCCTCAAAGTTATATTCAACATAAAATAATATATAACATATGTTAATAAAATAATATATAACATATGATATAAAATAATATGCAACGTAACGATAAGTAAAAATCGGCGATTTACGGGCCCAGCGTCACTGATCCCCACGCAGCACGCGAACGTTCGCGGAACGTTCGCTGGCCGACCTTTACATTTACGCTGCATGTACGTTGCAATAGAACGTTCGGGAACGTTGTGATTCGAACCAATTCGAACCTTTGGCGCTCGGTATATATAGCATCTACATCGAATTGGGCAGAAATGGGAAGCTTGTAAGGCTTGCAAGAGAATCAGACAGAATTTTCAGCCAGTAAACACTAAACTGGGAGCTTTGCGTAATTAGTTTCCGTTATGATTTATATTATTTCTATGTGTTTATTTGTACATTTAGCAATTTTCTTCAGTCAAAATTTCCGCTAGTTAGTTTTCTCTTGATTGAAATGTGAACATACGAGTGGGAATTGGAAAAAAAATCTTGTTTATCCTCAGTTATGTTGCATTTATATTCATACTATGAGGCAGTATTGGTTTCAATTAATTAATGCCTGATAAGTTTTTCCTCAAACTATCACGGAATTGCCATTTAAAAATTAGTTCTCGAAGTCACTTTATTTCTCCGAAGTGGCCACATATATAAGACTTTCTTAGCGAGGAAAGTTTGAATTCGGGTGCGAGATTATGCGTATTGAATCGTAGGGTATATAAATAGACGAGGATGATGCAATATTGTTAGGGAGATGTTAGATAGGATAATTCATTGCAGGCATATTATAACGTAATGACAACATTCATATTATTTAAAATTTTATTTTTTTGAGAGAGCAGGGAAGACTCAATAGAGAGGGCAAGGAGGTGGACAAGATAGTTTCAGTGCTATGAGCAAGGGATTTTTATTACAGACGTCAGTTTCAGTTTAGTATCAAAGCAGGAATTTTTATCTGAGACGTTCGGGCGGAGCGACATTGCAACGAAATGGGAACGTGGACGGCGCGAACGTCCGCGGAACGTTCCGGTCGGGCGACATGGGAACCATTTGGGAACGTTGTTGCTGCTAGTTTCCGTAACATTCCCTCGGTTCGAATCAAACGTTCGCGTAACATTCCGCGAACGTTTGTGTGCTGCGTGGGTCGCAGATAATCGGAAAATCCTAATGTTTTCGGGTTCGTTATGTGATATTTGCACAATTGGGCTTGTCGAATGCATTAATACTGCAAAGTGGAAGTGCCAAGCGTACGCTTGCGTATTAGCAGTAGTAGGTCCTAATACGGTACATAAAAGATAAATCTAGCGTAATACTCGGCAGATTTTCTCCGTTACTTATGAGTAATAGGAATATATTAATGGTTTTATGCTGGCGATACACGGAAATATTGAACATGAAAAGTAATCTTATTCAGTGACTCGATTATAAGTAGAAGGCAGGATTTCATTGGCCGAAAAAAGAAAATTTCTCGACAAATACTATATACGGCAATTATTGCCACTGTAATGGAATTTTATTACTTAACCATGCATTTAAATGACTAGATCTCTTGACCCTTCATTGGTTACCTCGACATTGCGCTATGGCCGCATATAGGTACTGCCAGTAGTCCACCCCCCCGTGCTTATCCCCCCATATAAAATATTTTTCAAATGTTCTCTCCCGCCAAATTTCTTGAAATCCCAGGTTTCCCCCTCAAATATTATTTTTATGATATACGCTTACTTACGCGTTTGTCGGCGACGGAGTAAAGTCCTTGCCGGCTAATCGGAGGGTCGTGGGTTTTATTCCTGCCTGAGTGGAGCTTTCACCACAGTGGGCATGGATGTTAGCACCTGATCGGGTGATGCCAGTAGGTACTGCTGTTTTCGGGATTTTGGAAATAAATAAATATATGACCACTGGGTGGGCACCACTTGGTCCCGCAGATTTCTCTTGAATTTTCTTTTACTCCGCCCTGCTATATTAATTTCTTTCCCAAAAGGCCATTCCTTCTGGGCCTCCACTGGAAAATCAACTTGCTACGATATGTAACAATGTTGCTTGTTTTGTTGTTCTTTAATGAACTCCATATGATTGAACTGATAATATATTGTTGCAATTGATTTATTGTGGTAACATAAATATGTAATCCTATATGTATTATATTAAGCTCTAAAAATTGATACGGGTGTCATATTTCACGTAATTTTTCGTTAATGCCATACTCTGTATTTTTCGTGGTCGTCATTAAAAAGAAACGTTTGAATGTTCCCCTCAAGGCAAACATTTTCTTATTTCGAATGCACATCATTATTTATAGTTCATATTTTTCATGTATTCTGTTCATATGAACATAGAGCTATATGTTCATATGAACAGAGTACATGAAAAATATGAACTATAATGATATATGCATTCGAAATTAGAAAATGTTTGCCTAGGGGACATGAGATCCCAGGTTCTTAGTAACAGTTATTATTATTATTACTTTAAACCTGCTTCATTGATGTATGAGGTGGTAAAGGTCATGAATAATCATGTGGGTGTAGTTAAATAGTTATGTTAATTATCTTGCCATATTTTGGTTCGAAAATGATAACAGTTAAATGTTGCCGAATGAACTTCTCTTAAACTGGTTTCCTTGTTCTCTTTACGCTCTCACTTTAGCTTTACTTAGATGATGGTATATGTGGCTCATTTGTTTAATATACCTTCTTCGACATTTGGCGGCGCCAACTGCCTTCTGCTGGAAATTATGACATTAGGGTAAATATATTTAAGATAATGAGGACGCGTACACCTCTAAAACACCTCTAGTTGTCTTTATTCTACCTTTTTCATTGTTTGGTGTACATGTTACAAAATAGTCGTAGACTACGATTTTTAGATACCCCAACTTCTTACCTTTAGATACCCAAATGAAGGGAAAAATTGAAGGGAAAGTCCCCAGAGGAAGGCCAAGAGACAAATACTTGGGGCAAGTCAAGAGGGATACGGGGAAGAAGAACCATAGGGAAGTGAAGGAACTGGCATGGGATAGGGCGAAATGGAGGGCTGCAATATACCAATCCTAGGATTGTAATACTATGAATGAACTTCTAAGATTACCGTCTACCCGAAGACTTTATTCTTAAAAAAAACACAACTGCCATGCTCGAGGCTGGTGTTGAAACCGCGTCATTGGGGATGCTAGGACAGCGTTTCTATCACGATTACCATGCCTGTCATGGCCAATTTCATATGGCGTGTTACCCAAGTCAACCAATTATAAGGAGTTTTCAAATCTCAAAACCAAAATTCCGTGATTATGTGAATTCCTCACGGACAATGCATATTAGAAAAAAATTGAGGACGGCTCGCAGCCCTACTTCGACTACAAGTTCGTACTTCCTCTAGTTGCCCGTTTGACTTCCCAGATATGGCCCACATCTTAGAGAATATCTTGTTAGAGGGGATAAACCCATCCTTTGCAGGATGAGGTGTATTCTGGGGAGGTAAACTTGAATCAGGTCAAGGTCTAGATTTCGGCCTTATCGTGGCAATCGCTTTTAGGCTTCGGAAAGTGAATTGGAGAGGGTGTACTATAACGATGCACATAAGCAACTTTGGTCGTCAATGGATGTATCCTTAAAGCGTAGTGATGGAGAGAAGCATGGGAGTGTATGTTTGTGTTTCCTTCCTAGTTTATTTCCTTGACTGAATTCAATTGCTTTACATCCTTATCGGTAACGTACTTGAATACAGAAAAGCGTGTTGACCTTCGTTTTTCCTGTTCATAGTGAGCTTGAAATTTTGAGTGCTGTGCATTCACGTGTCGTGGCAATTCGCTCCTTGCCGACCTCTGACGCCAGGCCATGAACGTCGCCTTCTCGTGCCTTAGCCAAAGAATTGAAATTAGAGGAGGGAGGGGCAGAGGGCAAAATTAATGGCTAATTTTTATCGGAGTTTTAATCATTCCTATTAGAATTCTCGTTAAAGAGCTTTCATTCGCTTGTCTGGTGTGGCTTTCTTACGGTACTGTCTGGTAAGTGTATCTGGTTAAACTTTTTAAACTTCAACCTTGGGGATATGCATTTGTTGGAATATACCATTTTCGTTGCTACTCCACGTGATATTTTCGATGATGGAGGCAAAACAAAGATGGTGCAGTTTTCCTAAATTAATAGATTAATTTCACAACTAGTTTCGATGTATTACGTCATTAACAATTCACACTTGATAATGACGTAGTACGTCGAAACTAGTCGTGAATTAAACCTATTACTTGTGGAAAACTGCAACATCTTCGTTTTGCCTCCATCATTGAACAGTTACACTATTTCAGCCCTAAATTGTTACTTTAAAATAAAGGTATTTTCGAGTACCGATAAGCTTTTTTTTTAAACAGTAGCCTGTGGCCTAAAAGAGGTTAAAATCAAATCTGTGATATAGGCGTAAATCGCTTTTTTCTGATTACCTGCCCTACTATCACCCTTGGTAAGGTAATTGTCCTACTTCCCTTCCTGCGAGGTCCAGGTCACTGCTCAAGTAAGTAAATTGTTTTCTTCTCCAGTGTATTCTCTTATTTCGCTGTCAATCTTGCCTTCTTCATCTTCAAATTACTTAATTTCCTATTGGATTAATCTTCATATCATATTTCTCACTCTGACTTTCTGAATTGTCAAACAGTGACCGCAATCCCTTGGGGTGACTAATTACCGCATAGTCGTAAGAAAATATCATCCATTTAATCAGCTTTCCTCGTAATATTATTACAAACTGTAGCTCTTCCCTCGCTTATTTTGTTATTTCCTCGGCATAAATAGCATTGGCGTTAGCATAGCATTGGCGTTAACGGGAGATAGATGTCATAGCATAGCATTGGCGTTAACGGGAGATATCGGCATATAATCCAACTGCTTACCCTGATTTTCCGTCAGTCACCCTCAACATGCGCAAAAAGTTTTCGAATGAGTGATCATTTCCTCTAATCTCGTCCTTTTTAGGTATATTTTTATTAGCTTTTCCCTGTTTACTCTGCTAAGCCCCTTAAAATCAATGAAACCATCCTTCAAATCCTGATCATAATCTACATTCTTTTCTACAAATGTTCTCGCTGCCTCATCCTCAGTTGTCTTCCCCTTCCGAAACACCTACTTACCTTCATCTTAGATTTAGTTCATCCTCTCTATCGGCCTTCTATTGAGCACTCTGAGGGCCATCTTAATCACGTGTCTGTTAAAATACTGTCTGATTCTGTCTGTCTGATTAAATCTGTCTCCCTAAAATCTTAATACCTAGTGCGGTCCTCTTTTTCCTTTTAGGAATCAATTCTGCTCTCACAAGGCCCTTCGGCCTAATTCCGCGCTCATTCATCGCACGAATCATTTAATAAAATCTTTGTTTTCCATTTTCCCCTTTCGTATAGTCTTTATTAATTATGTAGGTACATCATTGATGTCTACTACTTGCTCAGCCCTAATTTTCTGTAGCACTATTTCTATCTCGATATCTAGTTTTCCTAGTCACTGTTCATCCTTATCTTCGTTACATTCCTATCCATGTAAAATATTATGGACCCATTATCTTATCGTAGAGTTTTTTTCCTACTAACTCCCTCCACTTATCCTGGATCTCTTCAGGTTTGATTCGCATCTCTCTCTTCTTGTGCTTGATAATGTGTGGCATTTTTTTCTATCTCCGTAAATTTTGGTCGTCCTCTCTGCCTATTTTCCGTAGGCCTATGTATTTTTTGCCTTATTAATATACTTATCCCTTCTCAAGCCTAACTCCATAGTTCAACTCATTCAATTCCTTCCCTGTTTGATGTTCCTATTCATTTCTCCTTTTACCCACGGAGGAATTTATGTGCTGGACTTATATTCTCAAAAAATAATACTGGTGCTCTTCTATCACTTTTATCTAACTTAGCTGAAAAAATGCTCACCCATTAAATCTCGTACGGTTTACTGTTACGCTCATCTCACCGTACCGTCCGAGGAAAAAGTCCCTACATGCATGCACTTTTCCTCTGCGGATCAGCGTCCTCCATCCTTCCCCACGTGCATTTTGTTTATCCAGTGTCTCAGAGTATGCATACACATTTCATCAACTCGTAGGTACTCGTGCAAATACACACGGAAATGAAGGATGGCTGACTCATTTCAAAAAATAAATACGAAAACATCAACTTTCTCTCAAATCATAGTTGATTATTTTGGGTGGTGACAGACAACTATAATGGTCACTAGTCACAATTTGGATAGGTGGGTAAGAGGGCAAGCGAATGGGAGGAAGGATGGAGAGAAACCCGGCGCCGGAATTATCCAACTCTAAACAAAGGGCGCTAAGGGATCCAGAGAACTTTGTCCAAACAACCCAAAGCTTTAATAATTTATGAAATTTTTTTCAATACTTGTGAATTAAAAAAAACATATTGATCTGGAAGACGCACTGTCATGCTCATAAATATCACCTCGAAGCCCTCTGGCCAAGCTCCTGACTCATTCACCATTTTATCTCTTTCTCATGGCTTCTGTCTACAAAAATGATAGAAAGGAATGGAACAAATTTCTGTGGGGTCATAGTACTCCCTGTATTTTGGAAACCTTGCATGAGAACAGCATGTTATAGTCTTCTGTAGGATGATAAAAATGATACATAAGATTTCCTTGAAAGTAATATTTGCGAGGCCCTGTTACCATATGATTCCTCTGCGCAATGATTCAGGAAATTGGGTAATTTTCTCGCAATGTGGCGTTATTATCTCAAACTTATGATCCGGTTTGACTTTTTCAGCGCGAGAAATGTTTTTAAAAGTTTAAATACCATCCGACGGAAGAAGGACTAGGTTTTGAAGAGATCTCCGTACAGAACTAAAGCACGGATCGGGATTCCGCTGAAAGATCTCCACCTCTTCCGGGGTACGAACTCGGACCCTCCGGGAGGGGAAGCCAGTAATCTAGTACTGAAGCCATCACACCAACCCGATTCCTTCGTAGTTTTGGTAATCAAGTTGACTTGACTGGGAGGAATTTCATGAAAATAAATACCCTCAAATAATGTTGGTAATCATTATCGCATCATCTATTTCTACAATGCACGTGTTTCAGCGTAAAAATGGCACTGTTTAGGGTTTTCTCTCACATATGTTGAACTTTTATCGCTTGGCCGTGTGTTTTGCGGAAGAAAAAGAAACTTTTTAGTGGATAATTCTGAGCATCATTTCACTGAAGTGAGAGGTTCATGTCTATGAGAAGGGAAATGTTGAGTGTTCGCCGGCGGTTTCGTGCTGGAGATGGGAATCCGTGGAGAACACTTGGCCTCCAAAATGTTTGGTGGGAGATTCGCCACTGTCCCCCGACTCATTTAGTCGCTTTAGATAATGAAAACTACTTCCGAAACTCTTGAGGCTTTAATGAGTTTTTTTTTCAATATAAATTCTACTAGCCTATAGCAAGAGGCTGGTTTCTCTCTCAGCTAGAAATTGACACGTTGCCAGGCTGGGTTTTGCCTGGGGCCTGGATTCCTAACTGCCTGCCAAGTCGAGGCGGGCAGCGGGTTCCCCCGTCCCTCACCCCTCTGCTACTCCTTAGGCAGTCCCCTTATCCTACAAGCTCCTACCGTCCACCCCTTCGCCCCTATTCCCTATCCCCTCCCTTCTTCCCGCTGCCCTAGGTCAGCGCCCCTCTTCTAAGTGCCCCCTTTGCTCAAATGATGCCCCTGCGGTCCATCAGGTCCTCAGCTAAAGTTGATTCCGAAGGCCAATGCTTAGTGAAATCCTATTTTATCTGGAATTAAAATGAGTAAATGAGGCTTAGTGTTCGACAGCATGTATTTATTTATTTATATTGTATTTATTCACGGTTTCTCTATCACTGCTGCATCTTCAGATATCCATCATATCTGAAAGAGATATCTGAAAAAAATGAAAGATATATTTTTTTTCACCCTAATTAAGGTCCATTTCAAGTACTCCGCAAATATTTCGGTTTCTGCACACACAGATTTAATTCGCAAATAAGCAATGACAAGCCGCAGATTTCGTACGGAACAGCTGAGAGCGAACAGAAAGTGCGACACAGTTATCGAAAGGACAGGGTTGGAGCCGCAATAGAGACTCGAAGGTTACATACATGGGTAGGGTTATCCGAGTTTGCACGAGTTTCTTGGTGACATGGGGTGGGTATTACTTTTCCCCCACACGACGTATCTCTGAAGGTTGAAAACGACAAAAACGAGAGATACACTGCCGAACTTACAGCTGAAAAATTTCCTCCTTTCCACAAGCCATTAATGGCTAGGACAAAAACAGAGAGAGAGAGAGAGACATCCATCCATCAAAACACATATCACTTTTCGTCCCTTCCCTCACCCAAGTCCGTTTCCCAATTCCCTCTCCTCTTCATGGCTATGTCGTGGCTGCCATTTGAACGCCACTTAACACACGATCCTGTGGCGGCACGCAAGGTAGACGAAAGATTAGATTTAGGCAGTGTTTATCCATGATGAACTTAACATACCTTCTTGAAAAGTACGTTATTTTCATGGCTCCCAGTGGTGTGTATACTTTTGCATAGATTTTGAAACATCTGAAAGCTGATTATGGGCATATTTCCGCGAAAGTTTTCCATTTGGAAGTCAAAATTCTTTATTACATGCCGTATGGCGATTTTTTTAAGAAAGAAAAACCAAAATGAATTTTAAAATCTCTTATTTTCCGGGAGCGTTTGTATACTTTCCTTCCTTGAATTTGCGAATTCGGGTGACAGCTTGGGCCTACCCATGCCATTTATTCGCCTTTACACTTCAGAATAGTCATGGAATCGTTTATATAAAGAGTTAATGCGGTAGAGGTAGAGAGATGACTCGTATAGCATTTGTAATTATGTTATTAGTCCAACTTATTGGCCTTTAATTAAATTAAACGCAACATATTCCTGAGCGGTGAGCGCTAGAAGCGAACTTATGTATAATTAATAATTTTGTAATTTATGGTCGGGTCACAAGTATAATTTACTCTTATTGTATAACATCCGAGTAAAAGTGTCATAAAACGGGATACTTTTTTGATGAGTTTGCGGAAAAGTAATCAGAGTTGAATTCTATTTTATGGTAGAGACTTCTCACAAGTTTAATGAATAGCAAATAGCATAAAAGTATAGAATATGGTTTCCTCATCCCATCACCATGGGGCGGGTATCGCACCAATGCACTGAGGTCATGTTCAAGGCGTAGAAGAATACTTCAAAATAAATTTTGATAATATTTGAATTAATTCTGACCACAATGTAACCTTCAATACACTGTTTTTACAGTAAGAATGTCTTTGATAAATTTAGGAAAATTTATATTCGTTCAGTATTAATTCCCCAATTCGTTGACCTTTATTTTTGAATGATTGTTAGTAGATTCGTGGCGCACTGAGGGGTGAGGACATGTTAAAAATGGTTATAGAAAAAAGAACGTTGGGAGAGCGTGGAAGAGGGAGGATTAAATGTATTAACGAGGACATGAAAGTAAGCAGAATATATGAAGAGCTTAAAATGGACAATATCAAAAGGAAACATTATAAATCTTCCAATGGGAGAAATAGTTCATGGCAAGTACTCTCCAAGGCTCGCCATTTTACAAATAAAATCCTTTTAAAATATATAAATGAAACTATGATAGTTCAATTTGAATTTACGGTTTAACGTCCAAACCACTTGTACGTATCCCAAGAGCGGCATGTGGCTCGCGAGCCGCAGTTTGCCGACCCCTGCATCAGGGAGAAGGACAGGCATGTAATGACAGCTTCGCAGTAAGTACATACCATTTGGACCCTTTGTCACCTAGGGTGGAGATATGTGATTTTCAAATCGCCTTATATCTCATTCCGGTATACCGTGAGCATTACAAAATTAGTGTCTTTTTCATTCATTCAAAGTGTTCAACTGTTCATGTAGGTTTGGACATCTAAAACTATAAAAAATCTTCCCGGACGCTGGCTTTCACCTCAATGCATCGATACTCTCCTCTAATTTCTTTTTTTAATGATTTACATCTCCATACTATCTAAAACGGCTCTTTTATTGCTCATACTTCCACGCTACCCATCAATCTCCCTTTAAGCCTTCAGAACTTCGCTGCCTCTGATAACCTGATCAATTTAACTACTCCAAATCTTCTCCTAATTCCCTCCTGCAGTACATTTTTTCCATACCATGTCTACGGGGTTTATTTTCTTTTCCGTCCATCTTACTTTCCCCATCCGTCTCCTAACCCACTTCTCGAAAGCCTCTAGTCTATTTCCATCCTATCTTTTTGCTGTCCAGTTTTCAGCCCTGCGCAAAGCCGCACTCTATACCTAATAATTTACTAACATTTTCTATACTTCCTTATTAAGGGTCTCTTTCATCAGACCTCTCTCATTGGTAAAATACTCGAACGTTAACGTAAATCTCCTCCTAATGTTGACATGAGTGTCCCCGGTATCGCTCAAGTTACTACCCAGGTAGCTAAATTGTTTTTCTTGTTCCAGTGTACACCATTCCGCTTTTATTTTTAATTTGGCCTTCTTCTCTCACAAATTTAATTACCAGTGCCGTAAAATAAATCAGTTGTGTGATGTGAGTGAACGGCATAGTCACATTACAACTGCATCTACAGATAAGCTTTTGGAATTACTACATTTTTGCCTTCTGATTTATTTCTTCTTCGCCCGTTGTCTTTCTGTGAGCAATACTAATGTATGACTGGGCGGCATCAAAATGGAACACAAGCTTAAAAGCTACTCACGGAATGGTCGAACTTTTTCTTGTGGGAATTTTTTTCTCCTACTTTTTCCTCTTAACTTGTTCGAGCCCATTTGATGTGCTTCCTATACATATCCTTACTACACTTCCATCTCTCTGAGTTGAAAAAAAACTCCTACATATAAAACATAAAAATAGTAGGGATACTCCTTCCACCTTTTCTGTATCTCTTTTGGCTCTACTTCCAGGTTTGGGAGATGATTGATGGCTTGCTAAATATCGTAAGGATACAGAATTGGCTTTAAATTATAAACAGAACGATTCATAAAGTGTGACAGAATAGGTCCTTTGTTAAAACATAGTTGTAAATTCCAAAAAGATGATGCGTGTCTCAGCAAGAGTGGATTTGATCGGAATATATAGCTAAAAACGCGCAGTAAAGAAAGTTTGCATGCTTTATATGTTAATGCGAACATTTTGAATGAGCTTCGGAACATATTTTGTGGCATGGAAACTGATGATAGGTACAAATGCCCTTTTCAGAGAGGGATATAGCTGTTATTTATTGAGCATGGACCAGCTATGGACCAGGTCCGGTATTGCATTACATAGTAGGGATTAACGAGGATTTAACATGGCACATAAGATTTCAAGTATCCGTATTTTACATTTAAGTACGAACCTAATCAAGGTTATACATCCAAGGAGCAATTTACTTTTGGCGAATATGGAGGGAGTCGAAAACTTTATAGGTGAGGCTATATATCTGAAGTACTATCTCTGTCACATTTATCCATTATAATAACACAATATTTGTGCGGAAAAGTACAAAATTCTATTATTTTAATGTATATCAGTCACTTTCACGAACTTACGCCTGAAGCCGTCAAACTTATTCTACCCTATATATGAAACAGCTCTTTTTATTCTACCCTATTTCTTATTTTAATTAGGCATCACAAACGCGCTCGGAGTATGACAGCAAAAACTGTAACGTGCATACTTGAGACCTCCATCTACCTAAAAAATAATTATGTGGTGAAACGGTCTCCAGAATAACACTGAAGTGTTTTTACCTCTGCTGTCAGATTCTGATCTTTACACAAATAATGCAGTTTTACTTACATGTGTAACAACTTTGGTAGTGCGCAAGCGCATGAGTATATTTACTTTTTTTCAATGTGAAACATATTTTAATTTATCAAGAAAACATTTTTAATTTTTCGCTGAATAAAAAAACAATGCTTGATAAGCCAACCCCTGATAGGGCGTTCATGGTTCATTTAGATTTTAAGTACTTGTGCGTGTGAGCTACTCCAAAGTGACCGCAGTAGTCCGGCACATTTGGTTGTATAAATCATAGAAAACGAACACAGGGAATTAGGAATTCGAGGAAGCTTGCAAGTCTGGGCATTATTCCCAGAAGTCAATATTTTATACGGCCTCTTTTTGCATGCTCGCCCAAATTTCTCGTTAATTCAACATTCTGCACCAAGAGGTAATTGGAGAACTGTGCTTTCTCGGCTATATCGATAATTGGAATTTATTTAATATTCATTCATGACTTTCGCTAATTTCCTCCTATCTACATTTTTAACGTTGACTCGGAACTATATCCTCCGCTTTTTTTAGTGAAATCACGCGATTAATGTTTCAGTAATTGGCTTAACCAAGTACCGGGTGGTCGAGTATCCCAGGGTCCCACTTCAGATTGTCAAGTCGTTCAGTAGCGCTATGATATATCTCTTTGGAGTTTTTCACGGATATGATTGCTTTCCTAAGGGTTTTGAGTCAGCTATGAATCAAGCTTCTAAAACTTTTTTCGTTCGCTATAATTTTCTATGGTGGTTTCTACAAATCTTGAGTACTACCGTTCGTCAAACACTGATGTCAACATTCCAGAACTGTCAGCACTGCTCTCGCCGAGTCATGCCTTTTCAATATTCCACTGATGGTATGCCGGTAGATATGCGTGCGACCAGGTCGTCGTGGCAGCATAGCGGAAGCCACCTGGACTGCACTTTTTATAATGTTCTCCAATACCGCATCCGACCCATGATCCGTCGCCACAGTAACTCTTCCTAGAACTCCCCTCTCGCCACTCTCTCCACCGATGACTCCACCATTTGGAAATAAGCCCGTCGCCTATGCTCCCCTTACAACCGTCCCATCCCCCTGAAAATAAAAACCCTCACCACTACCTCTGACAAGGTTTTCGCCTCCACACTGGAGACAATCTTCACAAAGTTTCACAAACAAAGACAAATCTTCATTCCTCCCGAGAAGAGTAAGTTTATGCCAGAGTTTCCTCTTTCGTCCAATAGCCACTATCAGAGCTCGAGTTCACCACGCCTGCAGAGGACTCAATGGAATCAGCAACCACTGTTTGTTGGCACTCCCTTAATCCACTATCCCTTTCCCCTCCCTGCTATCGCCAACTATCACTTTCGAAGTAAGATCTGTGATCAAATATGTTAGATATTCGTAAATAATTGCAATGATTTAAGGGGTTGAACTCCCTAGGCCTATCCGAATTTCGTAAAGAGCAATTACAATGAATGTTTTATATGCTTTTCCACTTCTGTTCTTGGTTCTCACTGGTATCAACGAGCAGCATGATTGACAGAGATTGAGAACTGAAAAGAAAGCCGTAAATGTTCATTTCTAGCGCATTTTTATTGACAACTAACGAAAAAAATGTCATGTCTGATTCCATTCCGTAATAGAAACTAAATATCTGGCCATTATTTAATTACAAAAAAAAAACATTTTATTATTTTTGGCACTCTCAGAATTCCCGGCCAAGATATGGAAAGCTCATAGTGTAGGCGATCCATCTTAATTCAATACCAATCCAATAATTCCGCCAATTTACAACTGCTTAGCTCTAACTACTCCGTTATCAGAGGTAGGTATCAACTGTTCTTAGAAATAACAACAACAACAATTCTTAGAAATGGACCCTAATGCACACCCTATTCCGAGATAGGTTTCGAACTCGCGGTAAGCCAGCAATCACGCTTTAACTTATTGTTAGTGTGAAATTCACAGCGTCAAAAACTGTCACCTGAACTGGAATACGAACCCAGCTCTCTTGAATTCGCGCAGAGTGCTATAACCAATTAAGCTACCCGGGCGTTCTCGTCCAAGGTGAATTGCCGAGGATTTTAAAGGAACAAGATGCTGCGCGATGTAGCATGAAAATGAAAGCTCAAAGTACCCGTACTCGTGCGCACGACGCCCCGGTCAAAAGTTACCTTTTGAACACATGGGTGTTTACCTCAAATGAATTTAAAGCATGAAACTTCAATGGTCGCCACTCGCCGTGGAGGTATGTGTGAAATTCATGGTGAAAATTTAAACACGCCGCACCCTTGGTTGAACGTGGAACATGATTATGGCACTATAGGCGTTCCGTGTAGGCATGGCCTAAGAATGCGTATGAATCTCTCCTCAGGTCCTCGCTCCGCGCCCCCTGGACGGAGTCCGCTCGCCCACCGCCAGTTATCTCGCGATGAGGAAGGAATCACTTCTAGCCCGCCACGTAAAATACGCTATAATTTCAAAATCCTCTCATTAAGTCTGACGGCTTCCTTGGCGGGGTCTCATTGCTAAAATGTACGCTCAACTTCTTTTTTGACACGTGACGCACGAAGTTTCCCACGTCATGCAAGTCTTTAAGCTTCTCTTCGCCTTTTCGTGAATATCCTCTCCCGGATCCCGAACAGCCTCACTCCGCCACACCCATGTATTCACTCGTATTTCCATACTGTATGCATTGAAAAAGATATTTAATGCATAGATACAGACATAACTACCCATCGTGATCTTCCCTTACGGGGTAGGGTACATTCGGAAACCTAATAATAAATTTCAAGCTTAGGAACCTCCATTTTATTGGGACGTACGCGTAAAAAAACGATTGGTGTCAGAGTTACGGAACACTTTAAACGACTTATCGATTATGACAAGTCAACCTTCGAAAACCCTTTCTCTGTCATGAACTATAATTATTACTATTCTTCTCTTCAACGTGGTCTCTCACATCACTGCTCCATGTCAAAAAGTAGCCGTGAAGTTGACTAGTGTACTGAGAAATTATTTGGCATTCAAATCGAAATTTGTCATAAATAATTTGCTGTAAGTTGTGAATAAAATATCGGCATTGAGGCCACTACCTAATGCTAATCTCGTATCGTTTAATAAGACCAAAATTTTCACATTAGTTCCTACCAAGGAAGTCTCCTGCTTAGCTGTAAATTTTGTGAAAAGTTCAGGTTGTGACGTTAAAATAGTTAATTAGGTAACATTGCGTACTTTTTGATTTATGTCTAGACTATAACAATTTTCTGTACAATGAAATGTTTTACATAGAAAAGACTGGCATTGCAATGGGGTCACCTTTGTCACTGTTTTCGCTGAAATTTTTATGGACAATTTAGAACTTAAATTATTTGATTCTAAGCATCATTTTCTAAGTATTATTTGTTATTGACACCGATATGTTGATGATATTATATGTTTGTGGGTTGGTACCTGGCGCCAGCTAGAGAGATTTACGTCTTTCATAAATCCGTTGCATAATTCCATCAAATTCACATTGCAATATGGAGGTGATACTTAGCATTCGCTTTTTGTACTGAGTATTTGCATTGAAATGGGTAATCATAAATTTTCAACTTACCGTAAACCCAAGTTTGGTAGAATATTCTAAGAACCTTGCCATAAAACAACGTTCACGGATGCCATTGCTCCTAGTAGCTCAAATCAACAACACCATACTCATAAAATAGCTTCGTTTAAGTCAACGGTGAACAGGCTAAGCAGTATTCCAATATCCCAAAAAAATTTCCAAAAAGAATTGAATATCACTAACAATAAGTGTATTTCACAACAGAATGGATTTGCTCCTAATGTGTTGAGAAACTTTTAGAACGTTCAAGTAAAAACCATGGTGTAAACTTCTGCTGAGGTTAACACGTAAGTAGCAAGAGAATATTGAAAAATTATTTTTAAATTATTTCAAATAATTTTAAAATCAAAATGTTATAAGATGGCTAAATTTATGACTTTTTCAAGATTTTAAAATAATGTATGAGGTATTTTTATTTTCAAGTTCCGTATCCTGTCATCTCATTTTGTTGATAACATATATATGCATATGTAGGAAGTACAGGCATTTTTGCATGAAATTTTTTTAAACATTTCACGGTAAAATAATTTGTAATTAAATGTAAAATGTTAATTTTATTTCAAATTATTTTGAAAATTATTTTAAACGAATTAAAATTATTTTGAAATCATTTTAAAACCCTTATGTAAATTTGCGTAGGTACATAATTGTAGTCATATCAAAGTGTTAAAATATACAAGTTATAAGAATTCTCGTAGCTTAAAATAGAGTGACGCAACCGACAGCTGTAAATATGCATACAATAACCGATTACATCGGAATAGGATTTATTTTCCCTATGAATTATATTTTGCCTATTTTTAAAATACCGGGACAAGCCATGGCTTAACTAGGCATGGCGTATCGGTGTGACAACTGATACATCGAGTGATACGCTCCAAAGCGATAAATTAATTTAGTTAATAATGATAAAGTTAGTCAGTTACGGTTCTCAATCGGTACCTTCATCCTTCGCACGGAATTTTGGCAAAAATGGGAAGCTTGCGAACGAATTGGAGAGACTTTAGTTCAGCCAGTAAACACTTCACTGAGAGCTTTGCATAATTAATTTCCGTTATACATTATATTATTTCTGTTTTTATTGGTACATTCAGCAATTTTCTTCTTTCAACATTTCCACAAGTTAGTTACTTATTGATTAAAATGTATGCAGACGTAAGGGAATTGGAAAACAATATTGTTTATTCTCAGTAATATTGCATTTATATGCATAATATGTGGCAATATAGGTATCAATTAATGCCAGTATACTGTTATCGTAATGCAATGGTATTTCCTCAGACTATCCCAGAATTTCCATTTAAAAATTAATTCTCGAAGTTACATTAACCCTCGGAAGTGGCCAGGTATATAAAACTTTC
This sequence comes from Pyrrhosoma nymphula, assembly GCA_963573305.1. Taxonomy (NCBI): domain Eukaryota; kingdom Metazoa; phylum Arthropoda; class Insecta; order Odonata; family Coenagrionidae; genus Pyrrhosoma; species Pyrrhosoma nymphula. The sequence goes on along the minus strand of OY754332.1, from coordinate 73,589,652 downwards.
TTGACGCTAAAATTTCGATTTCCAGTGGTAGAATATGCGCGTAGAACCGTAGGGTAGCTGTTCATGCGAGATAGATACACTGTCGTTTGGTAGATACTATGTAGAATCAATTAATATGCTAAAGCATGCCATTGCGTAATGGTACTTTCATAGTATTTAAATGTAAATTATCATTTTTTATTTTGAGAGGGCAGGGAATAGTCAGTGGAGAGGACAAGGGAGTTTCAGGGGAGTGGGCTAGGGAGTTTAAGATTTTTACCTGAGATATTTTAAAGCAATTTTAAAATAATAATTCATACAGGGTTGTTACAGGTCAGGGAAATCAGGGAAAAGTCAGATAATCTCTTCCATGGCATCAGGGAAAATATATTTCATGTCGGGCGATTCAAAAGAACCACCGCTCTGTCGGCTGGCTGAGCTGGCCTGGGTCAGCCGGGCGCCGATCTAGTTCGTCTTTCTGCCCCTCAACGCTCCGCCCTGCTGAGGAGCGTTGTTAGCCATTGCTAGAATTTTTTTCAAAAGCATTGGTGGCCAAAATATTAGAAAAGTCTCCACTTCCTTGCAAGATTTGAAACGCTATCACGTTTTGTGATCCGGACCAACTCCCATAGACACTAGTCGCGCAAAGGCAGGTGTGCGACGTCGTGAATTGGGCCGGCGGAATTCTTAATGTGGAAATTAGTGACAAAATGATTTCAAGAGTGTGACATGCGCGCGTAGAGTATGAAGAGGCGCGAAGGGAGAGAGCGAAAGAAGACAAGGAAAAGAAACAGAAGAGAAACGATGAAAGAATGATTGGGGAAGAAGTTAAAGAATTAAGAGCCAAGAAAACCATTTGGAGTGCGACGCTATCGACGAGAGGCTGAGAGCACTATGTGGCCGTGTATAACATTTCTGTGATGTTGTGGTTAGGTAGGTTCTACGTCCACATCCCTGAATGTAGACTTTTTGTTTGATGTGTCAATTTAAATTTGACGCCATATTTTGACTTTTATTTGACTGAAATAAGTTTACATGTTCCTGTTTTCTTACTGTAATTAAGTTTAACAAGTTACTGTTTTTGTCTGTTCATTGTAAATACTTTTTGTTCAATGTGTCAATTTAAAGTTGACACCATATTTTGACTTTTATTTGACTGTAATTAAGTTTACAAGTTACTGCTTTTTCTATGTAGTCATTGTAAAGAAATACGTTTTAAAAAGAATTTAGATATATTTTTTTATTTTGAATTTAATGACTCTTACCCTTCAAAAATGTTATGTAATGATCAAGAGGAGAGTGTGAAAAAGTCAGGGGAAATGAAGATTTTGATCAGGGAATTTGAATTCGGGAATCTTGTAACAACCCTGTCAGAGCTTCTTAAAGAGTTAATCATATTTAAAACTTATGTTTAAATAATATTTAAATAGTGAAAAAAAAACATTTTAAAAGCCTAAAAAGAGAGAGCTAATGTGTTCTTACAATAAAAAATATTCTTACAGTATATTTTAAAAAATATACTTTTTTCATAAGATACTTGGGCAAGAACAAAACAGCTCTCTGGTACAATCTACCTTTCATTTCCAATACCTCTTTTAAGCTACGTAAAATTATCCCTAGTGACAAGACCACACCGACATTTCATAACCCAGTGAAGATAGGCAAAATGTTTTAAACGCCAAATTCAAATACTCCAACTTACAGAGAATTGGAGTGTACAAGTTGAAGCGTGACTATTGTCACAGGAAATACATTGGAAAAACTAGGAGAAAATTGAAAGTTAGAATGGAAGAAAATAGACGCTGTTTTTTAAATCGTGACAAATCATCTGGAATATTGTGTAACCAAAACCATTGGTGTGATTTTGAACCACAGATTTTACATTTTATGATTAAGGGATCTATTTCCTCGAACAGTACGAATTGCTGAATTGCGTCGCTGTCTTTTAACTCTGTAAGGCCCGTTTCACATGTACGCGGATGAAAAATGTCCGCGTAGGACAATCTCAGTTGTGTTGAGGTTACCAATCTAGAAGGACGTCATGCCACCTAGAGTAATTAAAGCAACTGCAACATACCACGTTATGAAAGAACGAAAGAAAAATGCCCGTCAAAGGCGGTGTTGGGTGCACCCTACAGGGGCACAGAGGTCATTAAAAGGCGCTTTCGTGAACCAATTTGCAGAACTACGGGCCAATGAATATAAGTTTTGAATTATTTTAGTATATCTATGCGGTCGTTTGATGGACAAACTACTGACTAGCTGCTTCGTCCGCGTTCATATTCATGCACCAACCTGTCTCTGAGGCCCGTACGCGTGCGGATGGACCGCATTTGTGCGAAGGCTTCCATTGATGTGAATAGAACATGGTCCGCGCGCGTAGCGTGGATCGTCCGGAGACCATGTGAAACGGGCCTAACGGCCATATGTTCCTTTCCCATTCACCTCTTCTATGCAGCAACTTATCACCTCACACCAGTCTCAAACTTGACCATGACTCTCCTTTCTTCACTCTTCCCCTTCGATTTGTTTTTTAAGCAAACATGCTAAGGCCATTTTCCTCCCCCTTTACCACAGCCAGTGGCTGTTATTCCTAATTCCCCCGACTTTCCCGGAAGTATGTCTGGGCAAATCACTCGACGCTTGCTACCTTGAAAATGGCATAACATGCCAAAACCTGGGTCGGAAAGTGCAATAAAGTATGGAATCGTATCGAGTAACTTGTTTCAACATAAATAGAACGAAAGATTGCCACAGGGTAACGCCGGAGGCGTCTGACCCCAGTGGGGCAGCCTCTCACGTGATGGTGTCACGTAAAAGGCACTATTGAGGATGAACACGTAATGCTATCTCCATTATCTATACCTTTAGATCATGGACTGTTTTATATGAAAATGAATCCTAACAACTACAGGTCTCGGCCCTCGGGTGTGGTGACCGGCAGCGATGGAACCCCCGCGGTCATCCCCACGCCAAATTCTTGTACGGCAGTTGAGGCTAATACAGAAGAATAACGCAACAGCCAGAATAGGCTCATGGAATGTTATAACTACGCCAAGGGTGAGGAAACTGGAATACATAAAGAAAATAAATAGGGAGAGTATGTGTAGACATCATAAGTTTGTCGGAAATAAAGTGGAAAGATAGCAGTGACTACTGGAGCAAGGATTATAGAGTTAGTTCTATATAGGTAGTCTAGGAAATTGAAGTCAACATGGAGTTGCTTTCGTAATGAACGGGAAACTAGGTAGAAGAGTAATCAATGCGGAACAGGTAAGTAATACGATAGTACTCATCGAGTTAAAGGCAGGTCTAACGAAAATAGTTATATTTCAGGTGTATTTGTCCACCTATAATCATAAAGGAGAAGATATAGATGAGGTATACGATCAGCTGGAGGAAATAATAGGTAGCATACCTGGGTATTAAAATGTGATGGAGAATTATTACGCGGTGGTAAGTGAAGGAAGGGATGGGCAAGATGTAGAAAATTATGGATTGGGAAGGAAAATTGACAGCGATGATAAAATTGTAAAGTTTTGTAGGAGAAATTACCTATTGATCACAGATGCATGGTCCAAACGTAGTCCAAGGCATTCGGAAAAGGCCGGGAGACACATAAGAGGTTTTAAATAGATTAAATTATGGTAAGACAGTTTCAGGAATAGTGTTAAAAATTCATATACTCATCCAGGGGCTGATGCAGTCTCAGACCACATGGACAATCATGATATGCTTCGTTGAATTAAAAAAAAATTAGAAGATAAGAGAGGGTACGAAAGTGGAATAGAGATGAATTAACTGGTGGAATGAAGAAGTGTCAGGCTGAAAAAATCCTGGGTGAAGGATCAGGGAATAAAATGAGAGTAAAATAAATAGGGAGGGCTGAAAAATGGGATTGAGAGAGAGGCAGAAGCAACAGTAGGCGTAGCAAGTGCTACAAAAATTAGGAAGCCGTCGATTGCGAGAGAGATGATAAGGGAGGTGCATCAGAGAAAGACATGGAAGAGTGAAAACATGCAAGAGAATGAATCAGGAACATTTACACCAGGCGTAAAGGGAAACAAAGAATGCGAGGTAAGCATGGTGGAGAAAACAAATTACTCTTAGGAAAAATTTTAAAAAGGCAGAGCAGACGGTATATAGGAAAGTGAGGGTCGGGGCTAAATATAAGGGCAGGAGGGCATAAAAATGAGCAGGTGGAACAGTTTACGTATGTAGGTATTATTTCGGAGGGAAATGGATTTAGTGAAAGGGACATCTGATGTAGAATTTCTCCAGCCTAGGTAGTGCTTCGAAGAGATGGAAAAGTGAATATGGTGGGATAGGAAAGGAAGTGGCTAAGATTTGGAGAAGGCAGAAAATATGGATGCAGGAAATTTTGAGAGGTGAGTGTACGTAGAAGTGAATGATTGATGGGAGAATTCTAAGGATGGAAGAGGAAAAAAGACGAGAGTAATTTTGGACGATACTAGGAATGACAGAGGGTTTGAGGAGCTTAAGAGAGACCTGGTGGCGAGTAATTAATGCGCAGGAAAGTGAAAAGTTGTCTCAGAAATTGGGAACTAAGGACTATCCAAAAACCTACCTATCATCTGGTTGAATTATTACAATTATGGTACCCAATGCTGATGCATAGATAGAAATAAAAGAATTTCGAAATTATAGCAAGAATGTGAGATGTGCAGTAATTGCTGGTTAGTATATTAATAAAAATAGCTTTGCGTAGAAAATTAGCTAAGAAGGATATCTATCGAACAAATTTGATACTAGGAACTCTCCGAACTAACTTTAGGAAGCCTCATTATTGTTCCATGCCACCTTTTGGGTACATCTTTTTATCTCCGTCAAATGAAAACAAAGGGGGAAAATAAACTTTTCGTTGCCCCATACACGCTTATTCCAAGTATGGAGTGATTCAATTTGCATCCAATATTTTAGCAACACCAAACCAAACTTATGCCTTCTCCTTTTATTACCATCTATTGCTAGAATAGCCAGCCCTCAATTTTTCATGACCCAGTCATTCCTCGCCCTACTTTTCCTAATTTTATCGAAGTCTCTTCCAACTCACCCAATTCCTAACACATTCAGTTAAAGTTTATACTCATCCTAACATACCCAGATTTCTCATCGGGGAAATTAAATAGCATAAGTTTGTAGTATTAGCGGTAATAAGTGTTTCAAGGAACTTTTAAGATAAGTTCATACCGTACAGTGTATTTATTCAAGGACATTAAATGAATCCCATGATGAATGTCCGAAGCCGATGCTCGATTCGAGTCTCATCTACCTTTCACAATGGAACTGCGGTCACGTCCAATGGCAACTTGAGGGTTGCATTATTACTTCTTTTGAGTTGTAGTGAAGGAATAAAAGAATATTTGATTGTATTTTATCACAGAATTAGTATGCAGGTTGTCCCAAGCAAAGAAGACGGTCTTCATGAGGTGGACGCAGACAAGAAATTTCGACGGCTTCTAAGGAAAAAATGTGCGAAAGCCATTTACAGATAATGCCACTCTTTCAGAATCTGATGCAGTTAAAAATGTTTGAGGAGAAAAGAGAATCGAATGGTGGGAAGGATTGTGAAACATGTGGAGTGCGGAAAAGAATTGCGCTTGCTGAAAATGGCTGCGCTCGGCTTTGCTGGGAGTCGAGTGACTGACTGAGGTACAGTAAGATTTAAAAAATATGTTTAGAACATGATTACTACCATAGTGCGATTATCTTTTTATTCAAAGCGAATCCGGAAATTTTCTTATAAGCTTTGCAACTCCTTGTATCGAGAATCAATGAATCACGTTGGTGCGTTAATTTATAGCGTCTAGAATTACAAAATTGTCTGATGGGCAATCGTGCATTTCACTTAGGCCATCGAGTAAATAATAAAATAAAAGTTATAAAATAACAAATACTAAAACGAGCCAGACAAATAATCGTTATTTTCTGAAAGCTTAATGATACAAACCGGAAAAATAACCCGGTTTATCCTATGCCTAACACGCTATGAGTTCCGATTTCTCTTGGTTCACGTAACTGGAGATAAAAATAAAAGAAAATTTCCACACATTCTGATAGCTCAAGTTATATCACATCTCAATCAGGTTTCAAAAGTTCAATTTGTGATAGCACGACTTGCATATCTTGGGCGGATTCATGTATTTGATTTTCTGAATGGCCGTCCAAAGATTTTCTCCACTGATACCCTGCTGAGGTGACTACTTAGTCGAAACTTTTGTTTGCATTTTGAATGCATAATGAATGTGAGAATTATGATGAGAAATTGGCGAACAGCATCAAAATGCCCATGTCATCAGTCCCAGATTTGGTGATGATAATAGTTTTTACTGATGAATGACATCTTAAAAGTCTAAGAAAAGCAGGATCTGAATCTTTCCCGGCGAATGCTTAAAATGAAGAGCTATCGGGTTTCAAACCGGGTTATGGTGTTGAAGTTCACCCATGTGCAGTTCAACACCGTAACTCAGTTGGAAATCCGAGAGCTCTTCATACAAGTAACGAGTTTAGCGATACGCACATATCGTTTTCTGCTCCTTTATATAAGGAAATAGTACAAGATACGTACAAATAATGTTGAAAAAGTAAAAACGTCTATGTCAACGAGATTTCGTTGACGCAGCTTAAGCTGTGAATCATAATCCCCGTGATTGTCCATGATTCCCCCTTCTTTTTGGCTGGTTTCTTATCACCCCTTGCCACTTGTCCCTGTGGTGACTTTCACGGCAGTATGTAGATATGGGTTATATCAAGACGCTTTTGTGAGAAAGCTGGATACTTAAAGTGACAGCGGTGCAACTTTTTATTTTCCTTAGTAAAATGAGGCTCTACTCTGAAGGTGCATGCATCATATCCTTGGCAGTGTCGTAGTTGGGCGTGAAAAATACGGCCCAGCTCATACAATTACGGAGCGCCATTTCTCTCACGGAAATAGGTCATCCGGGAGGAGCAATGCGTGACCAGAGCACAGAATGACGCCGTAAGGGATAAAAATTAGCCTGAACACTTAGTAAATAATAGGAATATGTTTTTCGTTCAGCCCTTATAGGGGGTAATTGGGATGGAAGGAAGTTGAGAGCTAATACAGTAAATAATCCTGAAATAAACCTTATGAAAACCAGAGGAAGCCCTCCAACCATGACATGTAAGTATGTGTAGATCTCTGGGCAAGGTTCGTGACAATCAACCAACACAAATCAAATGTCATGTTTTGGAAGTAATTCTCAATTCTTATACACTATTAAGTTTTTGCTGTAGTCGTATACACTCCTTGTATGCGAAGAAATCAGTTGATGAAGGTCTAATTAATTGATCGCTAAGGGTTTATTTCGATGCGAAACATTGATAACTTATACGCAGTGAAAATAAAAGAATGGTAATTCATCTTTTGACGACTAACAAACTCTTAACCGGTCATCAGATTGTTTCAAATGATGAGTACTTTGAGGGTAATATTCTGGATATATTACTTGCGTTTCACTTAAAGTTCCAATATAAATTAAGATCTTATCGTTAAAAAAAAAACTATGATCTCCGAGGATAAACATTCATTGATGAAGAGAGGCATCATTCGTGTCCGCAAAATTACATCAATGAAGACAGAATCCGTACTCGGCATTGAAGTTGATTGTACTCTTGGCACTGATCCCTCACGCTCACAAGAAAAGAGTAGGCGAACCTCTTTGGTTTGAACTCTATTCCGCTCAGCAAGTAAGGTCTTAATAGAGAGGGCCTTGAAATAAAAAAGGGCATTTATCATCGTAAAGGCTGACCTGAGGAAAGCTTCTTCCGGAAGATCATACATTTACGGCACACATCAACCCCTCACTATTGTGGAAATTCATGAACCTGCGTTCGCTGCCTGGATCACCACCAAGTACTCCGTGGAAAAATATTGACTCATGCTCTTTCTATAGCTTTCTTTTCAGAGCCAAGGCACGTTCCGTACCTTACAAACTAGCGTTTATGGGTAACTTACCCTCGGCGATAAAATGTTGCGAAATGGACTAGAGGAAGACGTAAAGCTACTCGAAAATCGGTGTACATCTCGTTAAGGAGTGATTAAAAGAAGCAAAAAAGTTTTGTTTTCCTTGCAGAAAACAGGAGTGTGAGCATTGAACCTGAAATAGAATGGCCACCTGAAGCTCGGTGACTCAACAGAACAAGGTACTGATGTATATACCCGATGCTCATGATGCGCCTGAATTATTAATTCCTGAGATATAACATCTCAGGAATTATTAATTCCTGAGATATAACATCTCTCTAAAATATTAATGGAAGGTAAAAATTAATCTTGAAGTATTATTAAAGAGGACTAAGGAAGGAATTCATCGAGAAAATTATGCGAAGTAGTAGAAAAAAACTCGTTTGACAAATTTTTATGCAAAGCAGCCTCCCGAAAGCAAACTTGGAAGGAAAAATGAGTGGATAGCATCGACGAGGAAGACCAGAATGGATGGATGGAGGAAAGGGTGATTTCCAATCACTCATCTGTGACTGTTGCAATCTGATTAGCGCAGTGCGTGTTCCAATCACATTTGTGACGTCATCTGCGCTAATCGGATTCGAACCTATCTGGATCGTAGTTCGTCTCCGTTAGCATGAGCACTAGCACACTACACTTGACATGGCGGGTAGATATGCAGGCGTAGAAGCGGAAATACCTCAATGTCTAACATACATGTGATGGTTACTTGAACAAAATGTACAATAATTAGGAAATAAAAGAAATACGATCCGGTTTTACTTGGTGGAATTCCATTTTATATAAAAGAAAGTAATACTTTTACAATCCACAATTTTGGTCAAGACAATTACGCACAATCCGGATTTCAATGCATGTGCATCATCATCAGGTCATTGGTCTTTCAAGCACCTGATGATGATGCACATGCATTGAAATCCGGATTGTGCGTTATTGTCATGACCAAAATTGTGGATTGTAAAAGTATTATTTTCTTTTATACAATTATTAGGAATTTTGTCTTTCAAGAGATGAGTTCGACCACTTCTGTAAAGAAGTTGAGTCCTGCCACTTAAAGCATTTTGAGCGAGATATTTACCTAGTCATAATATTTGAAGTATATTTTTTCATTTCAGCGTCTGCATGAATTAAATATTATAATATTAATGGCGCAAAAATATAGTTATATATGACAAGAATTCTCAGTAATTAAATAAATATATCTACATAAGTCCTATACTTGACTCATTTTTTCACGCCGCGGCGTGGGGTGAAAACGCCTTCACAACAGGTTTTTCTGTTTTTCTGTAAAAATTACTGCCGTGAGTAATTGATTAAATTTTATAAATAGTTGAAAAAACATACAAACTACACATTTTTAGTTTTTTGACGAAATTTAGTTGCTAGAAATTCTTAATTTTTTCAATATTCTCCATCTGGAACGCACAGCATCCCATTCAACAGCTTATATTTTTATGGAAATTGCTCGAAAAGTAGTTGAACAATGGGTTAATATTTTGATATCATTGGACATATATCATCGACAAGGGGTTAATATTTTGATATCATTGGAAAGATGAGTTTTTTTTTTAAATTAGGTCAAATTCTAGGTCAAACTACCTTAAGCGCAGATTGTTCATACCGTCGGTGTGAATGTGCGCTCGAGAGTTACCATCTGCTGCGATGAGCGATAATCTGCGCAAGGCGATTGGAAAGCACCCTTAGTGACTTATGGGCAAGGTAAAAGAAGACATTTCCTGGGACAGGAAGCGGTTAGGGTGCGCGCCGCGGAAAGTGGATGGATGACCACTGCATGATGATGATCTTCTTTCGCCGCAGACAATCGATCACCGCAGGCGGTCTTTCCTCAATACGACAATGCAGCCGCGGAGGGAGGGAGTCGGTTACGGAAACGGTCCCGCACGTCACCCGCGGTATCGGAGCGAATGAGTTTACTCCCGTGAGCGGAAGTTTCGCTGCAGTTGGCGGGCGATTTGACTTGCTGAGAGCCAAAAAAAGATTTCGGAGCGAAGATGACAGCGGAGGGGGGGCGGAGGGAGTGAGCGCGGGAGGACGGATCTCCCCGGAAGCGTGGCGAGGCAGCCTCCTCCGGGGGAGTCGCCGACGTCGACCGCGGAAGGAGCGCCTCCGCGGTGCGCGCCCGCCGGCAGGGGGCTTGGGGGGGGGACGGAGGGGGCAGTGCATCACTCACTGAGAGCGTCCGCGGCTCGCGTGCCGCGGCGGCGTGCAGCGGCGGGTGCCTCGCCAAAGCGCTGTGCTCCGGGTGCAGCGCGGGGGCCGAGGTGTGTGTGGGGCGGGAGGAGGGGGCGAGGGAACGGCGGTGGGGCGTGTGCGTGGGGAGGTGGGGGAGAGGGCGAGGAGGTGGAGGGGGGTGGGGTGGTTTGGCGTCGTGTCGGTGCGTGGCGCCGATTGGCGACTCGGCCGGGAGGTGGGGTGTGGTGGGGGGGGGCTCGCCGCTGCGTGGGGGTAAAAGGAGCTCGGGACGTGCCATGTGCCCACCGCGGGGGGAGTAATGGTGGGGATCGCGTTTGTGCAATGGCCTGAGCACGGACTTACCTCCGCGAGGGACCGGGTTCGAATCCCTGGCGGTGGCGGAAATAAAAAAAAATGGAATCCCGATCCTTCGATGGGTGCTATGTGGAGAGCACCCCGTCCGCCGGATGGGAGTTTAAACTGTTATCCCCTCAGCGCTTTTCAAATTAGACTAGGCTGATGCCGACGCCGAGTTTTTCTCCATTATTACTCTATTTGCATACATCCTACCCAAGCCACGTCATCAATGGCGCGGATGACCTCAGTCGTTGGTCCCCTCTCCGAATAACCGACCGACGGAGTAAAAGTGCCTTCACAGAGGCGAATTTTCGGCCACGGGGGGGCGCGCACCTTAGCGACTCCCCCACCCGGACACGGCACCACGCCGCATCGGCAGCAAAGCGCCTTCCGGCCGCCTTTCGGCATCCCCCCTCCCGCCACCGCCTCTCCCCCCGACGGCCCCGCCGCCTCCCCTTGGAGCCTTTCGCAATTCTCGAGGACGTGCGTGTGTGGAAGGGGGGCGGGAAGGCTTGTCGATGAACAACAAAGGGGGCGCCCTTTCCCCCGTACACCCGTGCGGCCTCCCCGCCGACCAACAGACACACACTGGCGCGCACACCTTGGGCCCTCCCCCCTCCCGGTTCCTATCCGTCTGCACCATTTGATCGAGGGGGGCGGGAAGGGCGGGGGGCTGGGGGGGGGGAGGAGGAGCGCGGCGGCGGAGCGGGGGGCGGCGCGGGACGTCGGAGAAGGAGGCGGCGGACGGGGAGAGCCGGACCCGGTTGGTGGCATTGCCCAGATGCTCGTGGCTTGTACGTGCGTGCACACATGTTGTGTCTAACCTGGTGGTGGTAGAGATTGGCGCCGGAGTCCTCCACAATTTGCACGTCCCCCTCACAACACCACCCTCCCCTTCCCCCAAAGAGCAAGCAACGGTGACCCGCTGCGATCACGGCTGCAGCCGCCGCCTTGGTGAGGGAACGGCCCCAAGAGGACGAGCCATAAGATCGCGTGCAGACTCCGACAAAGTGCTCTCCGACCCATGATCTCTTCCGCCGCGGCTACCGCGGGAGTACGCCTCGGGTGAGTACCCCCCCTCCCCTCCGCCCCCCGGGCTCCCACCCCCACGCCGGAGGCGCGCCCCCCTCCTCGTGCCACCGGCTCTCCGGAGTTGGGCCCCAAGCGGCGGATAGAAGGCTGCGCGACACGAGGTCCCCTGCCGCTTTGTGCCTTCCGGGCCCCGGCAACCCCATTGAAAATAGCAACTTGTCTCAGCCGTCCAAAATAAGTCCCGAGCGGCTGTCCACTGCACGGGGGGTTTATTTTAAACCGAGAGCGCTGTACAAGTTTTCTCCCTTTCATTCCCACATGTCTATTGGGCCCATGGTTTTTCGATTCGGCGTTAGTCCCTGCCCCCTCCCCTTTTGACGTGCAAGTTCACATGAGTCACGTGTCGGGTGGTCGCATGTGAAGCGGAAGGCTCTTGGGGAGCTCGCTCTCTCCTCACGAGTCGGAACTGATATCCTCTCGAGTGTTTTCCCCGGTGGCGAGAGTGGACACGAAAGAGATGGAACCTCGTGGGAGGGAGTGACTTGGCTGCTTCGTCTGAGTCCCTTTCCCGTGGCCGAGGGATTTCTGCGATCCTCCGAAGGCCGCCGGGTGAAGACCCGGGACGTCATGGACTTTCCCCTCCTCCAGCCCCATCCCCCTCCTCAGCCACTTGAGGGAGGCTGAAGTTTCATGTTTGAACCGAACCATCGAAGCTTTCCATTGCTTCCTCAATTCATTTACCGCCTCGAAAATACATGCGAAAGCATTTAGTGGATCTCAATATCCCGAGCACGAATACCGCTGCACGAATCTTATCAGTGTCATATTCTCCCCGTGAAGTTGAAGTGTAGGGATAGAGTGATGTAGAAAGTGAGCTACACATATTGGACTTCAGTGGTATGGAATGCAAGGAAATACATATGGTGAAGTTTGATGCTGCGTGAAGAATGAGTTATTGTGCACTGCTGAAAAAGCTCGCTGGACTAGACCCGATAATGTGACTGAAGCGATGTACAATTGCTGAGAGTTGGCGCTTAATCGTTGCAAGTCTATTGTGATAGACCTTTGACTTTTTCACTTCGCAATTTCGTATTCTCTTCCTGGCTGGCTCTTTCAGCAAAGGAATCTCTTTCATTGCTACTGCATTGGATTTCTATTATACTCTATTCGATTCGAAAAGGGGCGGGGATTAATTTGGAATGCTCCTCAGCTAAAAGGTGATAAGAACCTCAAGCGTGACTCCAAGTCTTCACTTGTCCTGAATATCGTTACAAAACAAAGGCTGTTGGTATTCTCGAGAAGCATGAAGAAAACTTTTCCCTCCTCGTATTTTAAAATGTTTCTATAAAGGATAGAGCCACGAGTTTGAGTTGAGTTCCGCAGAACTGCAGGTGCTGTCTTCTGTTAAGGCACGGCAACGGGCGGAATACTGTCCTGGGAGAATGCGTGCGTCGTTATTGTTGCGTTTGAATAAGTGGCAGCGTTAATGGATTGTAATTATGTATGGACTGAAATCCGGGACCGCTACGATGTAATATTTTCGACAATTTTAGTCGTAAGAAAATGCTCCTGAAAGATAAAATAATTACAAATCCTAGTTCGGCGAAGTGTAAACCTGTCAGTGCTTTGCATTGGCGTCTGTCTACGGACGATAAGGAGCGTTTTCTAACTTTTTAAAGCAGCATTTACTCGTCTTTCACGAAGAGCATGAACTAAACGGGTCTTCAGCGTATCTAATAAACACCATCCTAAATGTCTTCAAGCGTTCACTTTTCTAGCAAACCTAGGGTGCCTGCTCCAGAGCTGCTTAGACATTCAGAGCTTCTATACTCTATTAATGAGAATTTATGGGAAGGTAAATCTAACAGAAAAAGAAGTGTAAACGGGAGTTTTCACGTATTTGCCTCGTCAATTAGCGGGATTCGTAATTTTTTGTTAACTGCCTTCCCCAAAACGAGCCAAAAAACTTTAATCGTTCATAGAGTTTGGTGATAGTTTTCTGCATATTTTCGAAGTAATAATTGCAAAATACATAATTTAATGTCATCAGCGTATTATTTAACACACGATGGTCAAAAGCAGGGTACCCTACCTATAATACGGGGATACCAATTTCGGCCACATCTATTTGTATTAATTTTATCCTTAGAATTTCAATTGAAAGTAGAGAGTTATTTAATTGAACTGATTCTTTGCTGTATTTTTGTGAATATGTAAAAAAATTAGTAGTAATTCTTTATTTGCCAATGGAAAAATTAAGCGACTACTGAGAGTTAACTATCAATTCACCGAACTGAATATGAGCTGAGAATCAATTTTGGCTTTCTGATCTTAAAGGCGGACTGCATACTTTTTTGGTAGAGCATTAGGATATGGACATGTTGTTTCTGCTCGTGAGGGTGTTAAACTCTGTTCTACATCTTTCTCTATGGCAGAGGATATTCTTTCTTTCAGATGTACCACTTCATCGCGCAAACCTAAATCTAATCCCCGAAACAATGCCTTAGTCATGTGAAATGAGAATTGTGTGATCCATGGAAGTCAATGTGACAGAATTGCAAGGGCATATAACTGGGTACATGGAACAAGGGTGGCCTGTGAAGCCCAGGCGTAAGATTGTCTCCTGATCCAAATTCACATTTATTGTCAAAATTTTATCATGCCTCAGTTATTTTTCACATTGTAGAGGTCTTTTAATTCAAAGGGTTAAAGAAATGTACTTCAGATAATGTACTTCACTAACTAATCCATATATTAATATTCATTAATAGCAGAGTTATGCATGAATCAGTGTAGATTTCCTCACGTTAATAATACTAATTAGATTACTATTTCTATATAACGTCACGTGACTTCGGTTTTTACCTTTTTCGATATATTTTGGGAAATGTTGTATTTATGGTATCGTAAAGAGTGACTCTATTAAACGCAACTCCCTTCCTACTCACATTCTCTATTTTACTCTTCCTTGAAAAATCCTTAGCCAAGGAAGCTTCCTCGATATTTGCAAAGCGCATAAACCTGCCACTCAATACGAAAGTTGCCTCTTGATCACTTGATTCGCCTTCTAATGCTAGGCACTCTTTGGAGTGAAGGAATCGTCATGTGCTTTCTTAAAAAAATTGCGAGCGATTATTTTCAGAATGTTTTTCATATGCAGATCCTAAAAATACACTGTAATTATTACTGTGAGTAAATTAGTTAATGAGAAGGAGGAACTAGGAGGGGTTCTCAGCAGAATGCAGCTTAGAAAATCGGCATTTTACCTCATAATTATGATTTCTATCATTTTCTCCTCAGAAAGTTTGTGAAATGCTTTTCTCATTAGACAGTATTGTATAAGATTATTCAGTGACTGTAGTTTGATTTAAATAATTGGATTTCCTGGTAAATTGTACAAATTTTCAGTCAGGTAAACGCTATATTTATAATTATTCATTGTATATTTGAGTTTTTATGACTTCCGTTCCAATGGTTGGTAAACATGTACTTCTCATATCATACTTAACATTATCATATGACATATTTATCATATAAGTAACATCTTACACTCGAAAAGCGCGATGGAGTCGTGAGTAATAGATGTCTCAGGTCGTCATATTTTCCGAAATATAATTGTTGAAGTTTGACTTGCATCATGGTGACCTAACACCACGTATTAGTTTCCGAAGCAATCGCCTTTTATTGCCCGGAAGGTGCTCTATTCATTTCCGGAAGGTGTTTGATTACCCCAAAATCGGAAATAGGACGCAAGGAAATTTTGATTGGAGAGTGAATAAGCCGCGAAAGAGTCTCAATTTCTTCTGCATCATATTTCCACGTGAGTCATAGTGATCAATGGCCATTTGAGAGTAATTTTCCCGCCGGCATTATTCATTTTTCCTGGTACATTCAATAAAAATGCTAATGTTAGAGGAAAATCACTGGCACCCTTCAGGTAACTCAGCTGCATTTGGTAATTGCACGAAAAAGCTAATATTTTGGCTATTTTTGACGCGCAAGTTGTGAATAATGCAAATTCTTTGTGATTGTAAATATATCTTTAAATTAATCTAGGAAGAAAAAAACTAGGGAAAGATATCGTCGCCGTTTATTACGAGACCAGTGCAAACTTGCGATAGATTTTAATATGTATCATCCATATCTTGCCAGTCCATTTCACTGCCGAGTACATGGACGGTTAAGACTGGAGATAAAGCGAAAATACCTAGAGAAAAGTGAACGCACGAGACTAATGACTTCATATTCCGACTGAATGACACTTAAAATGGAGGCTTTGAAACCTTCCCTGACGCATTGCTTATACTACTTGATTGGATAATTTACTGCAATCATATGGATATGTTACAAAATTCAGAAGTTTTATGTTTGGAAGCGTCAGTCAAGATGCTATAGAAAAGGCATTTTGTCTATCGTCTTGTTTTGTTTAAGCATACTCACATATTTTTCGACTATCATTCACTTGCATTATAGGAGCTGCAACCTCTTCACCGATTGAAATTTTTGTGTTTAGAAATACAAATTAGAGGGTTTTGCCATTGGCTTTATGAAAGGAAAACATACCTGGTACAACGTCTCGGTCCGCCTATGCTCAATCTGTAAAACCCTGGTAAAACCCTAAAAAATCATGGTAAATGAAATATCTAAAATCTTTAATGAGAGAAGAGCGCGATGAAGAATGGCACACTCTTTGGAATGTTTTCTTTGAAATTCTTTCTGCATTGTACGAAATGCTTGGGATTGCTTGACCCTAAATGATACGCATACTTTTTAATGCGTGCTTAAATTTACCCGCTAATAGGTACCTATTTTCTTTTATGACAAGGGAGTTAGATTAGCCCTTTAGCTGAGACGTTCGGATATATTCGAATTAATATTTTATCCGATGTATGCAGAGTTCAACTTGGCTCTACAAGCTCAAAAAAATTTTTATGGATACGTATAATATACCCCAATAGGTATTGTATCTATTGTGGTAAATTTACTACCATGCAAGAGCATTTTAGGGTGATTTTGAATTTTAGGCTTACAGCATCGCAAGTTTCGGCATGAAAATTCCCAGTTTTATGAATGCAAGAAATTGTGAAAATGTTGAACATTTGACATAAATTACGAGTGAAAGTGGAAGGGTTACCATGAGGATAGCGCATTTACACCTGTCTAAATGAAATGAGGACAGTAGACGGCATACTCATTCGAAAAGATGATATGAGATGTACGTCATCATCATCACACATTATCTATGGTCGAAACAGGTATGAAAACCACAAAGAGAACAAAAACCTTCCAAAGATCCTCTTAAAGTAAGGTCTTTACAAATAATAACTACAAACACTTCAGTGGATGATCTGAATAATTTGGATTGTCTGGTTCTGGGGTCTAATGAGCCATCGGAGATATCCGAGGACAAATTAAGTTATCCTAAACGATTATTTGACTATTTCAACTCTTCTGAATTTCCATTAATACGAGCGTAGACAGGAGCGAGGTTTATTACCCCTTAAACGGATTTCGAGTTCATCCTCTTCACGTCACTCCTTTCGGGATAAGGTTATTCAGAAATATTTGTTTTTTTGAGGAAATAGATGAAACGGACTCTTTTGTTTAGGTATATTATTTGTAAATCCTCTGTCGCCGAATTACTTTTTCGGCTCTGTCACACACTCTCAGACCACTCATGACCCATGAATTTTTCATTCCTTTCATGCCTCTCGCCCGAGGCATCCGAATTAAATTCATTCTAAATGACCTGATAGGCATTCATTTTTCACTTTTGTCCTCTTAACATTTACTCATTTTCCTCTGTCTTCATCCTGTTCTTCTTATTAATTCCGCAATCTCTTCTAAGTATCTTATTCGCAAAGGGATTCGGCCGAAATATATTTTTGCTAATTAATACGATAACGCGAGATTATCTAATGCAGGCGAGTTTTAAGGTGAAAGATAAAACAATTCGTGGATTTATACTAATGATTTTTTATTGGTTAATTTTCTGAAATTGGCATTTTGAACTTCAGACGGTTTCTGTCACACTCAAGCACGGCTTTTACGCTATGAAGTAGAGCGGAGACGGCTCTATTTTCCCGATTTTGCATTTGGCTTCCACTTCGTTAATTGATTTCCCACACACATCACACACTTTTTACAATCTTTCTATTAGCAATCGCACGTTTTTAAACTATCATTTTTTTTCTCTTATCCACTGCACGAACGTATGCAATATCATGCTTTTATTTTATTATTCCATAGTTTGTTTCATTCAGTGATTACTTGTTCTTCCTGTTCTCCTTGCGCATTCTCTTAAGTTGATTTTGCTTTGCATATTTACTGTATGTTACATAATGGTGCTTATCAAAATTTACCAGAGAAGCACTTCTTCAAATCATAATGTAAAAAAACACCCTTTTGTAAAAATAAGAATTTTTCAATCATTCATTGAGGTTAAATTATAATATTTGTTTTATTTTGGTGCATCGACATCTCAAAGAATTTACCTACACCTCATCCAATCTGTCATGAGCTAAAAACATTCTTTAAAATAAATCTTAGTTCACTTGATAATACGCTATTCTAAATTTGACTAAACTATAATTATGCCGTTTAGTTAATATACAGTTATATATACAGTTATATATACAGTTAAAGAGGTAAGTTTATTGTAGAAACGCTAAAACTCGGAATAGGCTGTGAAAATTTTCACCTAGAATGATTCATATGTTGCTCCTGATGCCTGTCGCGTACAACCCTGCATTTGCCGCACTCCGTCAGAATTGTTTAGATGAAAAAAGTGCACTTCAACATGTATCGAGGTAAACAAAGACAAGAGCCTTCGGCTTATATTCCCCCGTGCCGCCTCATAAACTCTCTTCTTATATAAGGTTTTTAAACAAAAAGTCCTGAAGATGTCACAACGCAACAATGGAACCTTGATCATGTGGAATAAAATGTGTGTGGAAACCATAATTGGATCTTTTAATATGATGTTCCACAAAATGACGCCTTTTCACCATTAATTGCATTCAGGTACATTCTGCAAGTAGCTAAAAGTGTAATTTCAGGTCCCTTCACGATAATAATCCCTCCTTTTTTATCTAAACCGAAGCACTGATAGGTTTTCTTGGAATGAAAGGCCAAATCGAACATATTTATATAATAACTTTCGAATTTCGCAAAATAAATTTCCAAAAATAGATCATTGAATGGTATCATTTCTGCTTATTCTGCCTCTCTCTGCTGGATTCTAATGTTGGTGCTCATATTCGCCGAGCTATAATTTTGCTCATCAAATAACCCCCACGGAAACAAGTAAATGAGAAGGCTGTAAAGTATGTTTTTGAGGCACATTAAGAACGGAAGGGGCCAACTACATTTAACAAGCAGCAAGCCGGGTGACGCTCACTGCCCATCTCACCTCACGCCACCAATCACTATTTTTTGTGCACTACAGAGAAGTCCACGTTTAAATCGGTCCATTTCCAGGTAATGCTACAAAAGCTTAATCTATGAATCACTTTGATTGGACGGAATTGGGCTTGAAATCTAGAAATGTTGAATCCCGTTGCTAAAATACTGCTATGCCTCTTCCCTGCTATCAGAAATGTCGTGAATAAATGGGCAGCCCATGATCCACATTTCCAAAATCCGCATCAACTCTCGCATAATATATTTTTGCTATCAGGAAAGGGCATGAACGTTACATCAAGAGGTTCCAAGATTTGTTTTTCATATCAAGACTAATAGCTCATCCGAATCATTAGCCCTTTGAGGTGATCCGTAAAAAAATGACAGTAATTAAGCGCCTGTAAATCCAAATATGTGGTTGTAAATGGGTCTCTGTACATGTGTCGGTCCTGTTGGCTACCGCAAATGTTAATGGGAATGTTGTGACCAAACTCCCAACCCGGATGACTTAACTCCCTCTCCTCTCTTGCTGCATGGATTGCGCCTTCTAAGTTGAGTGCGACATCTTAAGTGCGCTTTTATTATGCTTACGCGGGCATGGGCATTAATTTTTTTGATGCTGTAAGGCTCCTTAGCTATTCCTTTCTGTGATAAGTTTTGCAGTCACCCATAAGCTAATACCGTATCTGTGGGATTTTGTTTTCAACAATAATTATGTAGGTTTGTGCGATTTAGGAGAAAAGTTATACGTTTTTCACATTTATTCAGACATTATCAATTCACTGTCAATTTCCTTTATGGTTCCAAATGAGTGGCCGTTTTCCTAGCATTTCTAAAATGCATGATAGATTGTAGATTTTCTTCTAAGTAGTAGCTTACTACATTGCCTTTGAATGTAATCTGTTCTTTATAAATGGTCTTTTTCGCAACCCTTCTGACATAGCATTCCTCAAGAAGTTGTCAATAGATGTCAGAGGTTCAGGACAGGGGTTATGCGACTCGTCTCAAACGCGAAAAAATACAAATGACTCACCATAATTGATGATTCATTTGTATTTTTTCACGTTTAATGTTATTTACAGATTATTGTCTAGACAATTAATCAACTTGGTGAAAAGTAGTATTTTCCGAACGGACGCAGTTCTAATTTCTCTGCTTTATGAATTGTTTTTTTGCTATAGCGTATGAGCTGTCGCAGAATAAATGTACTTGATTAGTCGTCGCGCAAACATTATATTAATAGCGCCGACAAATTTTCCCTGCTTGAATTATTTCTTATATAGAGCCTTGGGAATGTAATTATTATAAAGTTTTTTTTTCTTTTCAGACTGTGTTCCCCCTGGAACTTATCTTTGATGCATTTATCGAATAATGTTTCTTTCTCTGAACGCTTTTCTTTTTATCGATGTTACTTATTTTCTACATATTGGTTACAATTATGCCTAGTGTGATGATTCCTGTTCTCGGTAACCTACCAATGAATGCTTGGCACGTACTCTGTAGAGCGTGTAGCAGAATGGATGATATATAGTGATTTTATCTCTGCAAAATAAGCATATTTATATCGTTAGCACGTAAGAGTTCCTACTACAGCAATATAATTTTACTATTTTTCAGCAAAGCGAGGATATTTGAGAGTAGAGCGTGGACAGGGTATTAATTAATGTGGTTCAAGAGTCTGTGAAGTGAGCGTAATGAAAATTTCATTTTGGTTGTAGCCTATGAGATCACGTCGATATCTTTATTTTCCATCGTCATGTAATATATGTCGATGACACTTTTAATGGTAGCAATGAAAATTCCTCCCCGGCTATGCTAAACCAATCTCATCTGTGTATTGATCATTTGGAAACCTTAGATACTGAGCCTTTCGCGAGCAAACTCCGTGCCCTTGCGGCAATATCTGCATATGGAATTTGAATTAGTTAATTTTTATTCAATTTAATATTTCGTCAGTTGATTTGATGGGAAGAGATTTGTGTCCCTAACTTAAGTCTAAGTTTTCACATACACTGGGGTTGTAAGACCTTCCTCGGAAGTGCCACATCGTATGCACTGACATTGCCTAGGAGCATGGCCAACTCTCTGTGTTATCCCATATTAGAACCTCTTTTGGAAGTTTTCGTGTATTTTACGAGCTACTAACTATGACACATCGTCTTTGTAGAATACCCCAGAGTGATTGTTGCACATTCAGGGCGATTAGCAGAGACGGCCAGAGGTATAAGCACTTCCTTCTCGCATGCATCTCCAAGTTTCTGGTTCGACTCCAAACTATGACATCTTGGTCCATCCTAGGTTCACAGTAAGCTGGACACATATCGATGACTGATACTGTGTAGCTGAGGTGGAATTTGCATCGCGTGGGACCTTCTGTCTCCTCCGAGCCGACCATCACAGTATTGATTGTGAGTCTTTACTCGCGCGAGTGCATCCAATTGAGCCACTGACCCCTCCCTTCACCTCTTCCATCACTTATCTCTGTATCTCACGGCATTTCCCGAGTGGTCAACTGCGTATCATATCTGTAACCCTGGCACTCGTCAATCCTGGGTTTTCACTCAGCGCCTCCATAGTTTTTAAGGGCCTATTACGTTGGTGCATTGAAAATAGTCCGGTAGACATGGTACTTGAGATATCAACTAGGAATTAGTGTAAGTGGGATTTCTCTTATCGCTACTATTCCAATGTGTGTGAATTGCACCAAGTGTGGAAGATCACCTTGAAAAGATGGTAAAAATCAGATTTTTCTATTTCCGTTCAGGAGTCTTAGTTCAGGTAAATCACCAAGACACCTTAGCTCAATCCGAATTTCCGAGGGATTTTAATACGAACTAAACTTTATCGCTTTCTGTCAACACAAAGACTTGAGTTAGAATGCCGGGAATGTCAAATAATTTATATTGCAGTGAGTTTCCGCAGTTGGTATTACATAGTTGGTTGGTTAACTCTAGAGGCGAACGACAACCGAGGTCGTTTGCACCATTGAGGATAGGTGGGTAGGTTGAAAAGGGAAGCAACATTTGGGGAGTGAAGGAAGAGTGGAGAGGCAACTGGCGACGGCATTAGCCTAATATTATCGACAAACGCCCAGGTGTCCACAATTTAACGTCCCATACGACGGACAGAGTGCTGCCCTTGAAGTGCTCTCCACATGGGCATATATCGATGACTGATACTGTGTAGCTGAGGTGAAATTTGCATATTGCGATTTCAATGGAATAAAGCAGAGATCGGGGTTCCACTGAATAATCTCCGCCACTACCTGGATTCGAACCCGGGTCCTTCGGGATGGAAAAATTGCTCTAGCCACCACACTAACTCAATCCTCTGGTGCCCAACCCATTCTTGCTCCAGTGTGCGTTTCTGGGTTCAACATCCATTTGTGTTGTTTTCGCAATTAATATTGCAACGTCAATAAAGCTCAACTAGTCAGAAGAATTATATCGCTACCTATGAATCCTCATGAAAACGTATGTTGGTGGGAATTTGTTTGGAATCACCTACTGGTTGGAATCACCCACTATACTGCTTAACTGCTAATTTTTTGGAAGGAATTTGAATAATCATGTTACATTTTGCTTCGGTTGAATTATCTGTAATATTGACCACCTATTTATACGACTCTATTCATCACTAACATGGTATACACTAGCTAAATCGGTAAATTATCTTGTATCCACGTACGTTGAAATGAATAGAGAGCATGGCTGTGAGCAATTTTGGTTCCTGCTGGTAATTGGTCAGCTTATCAACGTCTACGTCAAATATTTGCATGCTATATCTTTTGCAGTGAGTTACGTTTTAATGTTTCCATAAGACCGCTCCCATTTCGAGACGTATTGTCGGTTCCAAATTAGTTGTTACCTCCTCGGTTCCTAAGTTCTGCGTGATCCGGACGTTAGCGCTGTGTAATTATCATATTCCATCTTTCCGCCGCTACAATTGTGCATAGAAACAGTGAATAAAGTCTTATGTTTTTCCTGCGTACAGCTTCATGGAAGGCTATCGAAGGCTTCATGGAAGTCACTCCTCTCATTGCTGCCGACGTTTCGGCACTCGAGTAGAGATCCATCCTCAAGGCTGAAGATGGATCTCGAATCGAGTGCCGAAACGTCGGCAGCAATGAGAGGAGTGACCTGGTGGCAAACCCGAATAACCTTCTATGAAACAGTGAATAGTTTATCTCCCTGTATTCCACCGCACAAAAACATCGTAGCATCTGGTACAACTAAAGCGTCCAAACCCAAACAGTTCGTCCAAGTAATCTGTAACTAACCGCAATCCACACTTGAAAATTTCATCGGATGCACAATCTTCTTCTTTTTATCCTTTCGTCACGGCCTCTGTAGGACCAAGGGTAGCTCCGTTATGGTTAGGTTTTCCTCTTTTCCCCTCAAATCCTCTCCATCTTTTCCCTCCTTCTCTCCCGATCTTCCTCTAAGATGATTAGTGTCCTCTTCTCTTATTTCCTCCATTGGTGTTTTTATAGCCTGTTCCTATACATCACACACCATCACCACTTCATATTCGACCACAGTCCCAAACTCTGAGAAAACCTGGCACTCTTTTGAATACAACGTGATTTCATATTCATCAAACACTTTGTCATTCGCATGAACACATAAATGGGTGCTGTCCTAACACATCCAGGCACTCGCCCTTGAGGCGAAAGGTTAGGTACGATGCAGATGTCGTGTGACCGCTTCAGCTTACAGCAACGAGATTGGATGATCGCCATGGCGTAGTTGGCAATTAAGATACTCCTCGGAGAAAAAGACAACTTTTACAAATACCACTGAATTTATTTAAAACTCGACCCGGGTTTTAAATAAATTCAGTGGTATTTGTAAAAGTTGTCTTTTTCTCCGTTATGATGGAATACCACACAGTTAACCTAGAGAATGTAAGATACTCCTCAGTTGGGCCGATATGAAATAGATATCGAAGTGCGGTCGATATACATCAGTAGTCATTTCTCAATGCCCTATAAATCTGCTAAAGTACTCTGCACCCACACTGGTTGAATTTTATGGGATAGGTAGGGTTGGTGATTTTTAGCTTTTGCAATGAACGCGTGATAGTCGATTTTTGCGAAACAAATTCGATTGCGCTGCAAAAAGCCTACGTTCACCTATCAATGACCATATTCAACCAAACTGAGTTTTTTGCGTGCTCGAAAATCTATTATGTAAATATTAGCGGGTAAATAAGAAGAACCTAATTAAGTGTAATCAATCAGGGTATCGGGTTGATGTGGCAGCTGGAGTACAGGCTTCCCATCCCAAGGTCCCTGGTTCGAACACCGGCGGTGGCGAAGATTTTTGAGTGGAATTCCGATGCCTACTTGGGTGCTTTGTGGAGAGCATATTAAATGCAGTACTCCGTCCGTCAAATGAAAGTTGAAACTGCGGTCCCCTTGGCGCCTTTTGTTAGGAACAAGCTAATGACGATGCCGGGTTTCTCTCCACCCTTCCTCCGTTCTCCAAACAACCCTCCCTTTACCAAAGTACCCACCTCAATTGCCTCAATTGTCGGTCGCCTCGCTAAATAACCGAACCGCCAACCAACCATTAGTATTTGAGGACATTGTGAAACCTCGCTCAGCGGAGGAGGCGAGTGTGGGAACGGGTGATATCTGTTTTTCAATTGGTTGCATAGAGATCGTGGGTGGAGAAGGGTATAAAATGGACGAGGATTGGTGGCAACAATGCCCTATTTTATCGCCATTGCCTTTGTCCTTGTCCACTACCGCTTCCACCGTTCCCGCATCCACCCCGGTAAAATCTTTCCGCTGCGATCTCTAATGTGGATCAAGCAAAAAAAATATTTACATGTGAACTTTAGATTCTGAAATAAATGTGATAACAAATTTAAGCGACATGTGGCGTAGTTTTATGAAGATACTCCTTAAAATTACGCGCATCTTGTGATGTCAAAACGGTACGTCATCGAGAATCCGACGGATGACGTCACGAACCGGTATCTTCAAGTAAAAAGACACGCTTTCTTGTTTAGTTGATCTGTTTTATCATAATTTGGCAAAAATAATCGTTCGTATTTACATACTGATAAATACAATGAACGAGTTTGATTACATTCTAGTCTTGGAGGCACATGTAAAGGCTGCGCAGTGATGTCAAATAGTTGAGATGCAGTTTGGGATCACGTGGCCTTTAAAAAATTTATATGCACTTTTTAAACGCAATTAATTATGCCAGTGGTTAACGCATGTACATATGGGTAATATATTTGAGATCGTAAGAACATTTGTCATCATGTGAAGTACTCAACTATGAGGAATAAATGTTTTGGGAAGAAGACTTACGTGGTGTGATTTCGATGAGACAGGTATTCCGGGCTCTCTTCCACGTGGGTTCATCATTGTAGACGATATGTTTCACAAGCAATTCCATTTGCTTCTTCTGGACTGAAGTGACTTCTTCAGACCTGAAAAAGGAAACTGGAACGTTTTCAAGACATCTCATCTACAATGATGAACCCGCGCGCAATATTATTCATTTTAGCAATACCCTTGAATAAGAGACCGTTAGCTCCGAAATCAATTCATCGATGATGCAAGTATTTTGGTGTGAATGTTTTTCATAAGTCATGCAGCCAATGTTCGTTTTCTTTAGTGCATAGGTCACTGTGGTGCATAGTGTGCGTAGTGTTTCAACCCGAAGGTCGGTTTTGTTAGGTGAGAGTAGAGCCCTCCCATTTTTAGCCATTGGCGTTTGAAATTTACACATTCAGGGCAGGTGGGCAAATTGTTTTTCCTGGGCCACCTGCAATTTTCCATGAAGTTCTGACAGTCAGACAGTCGCACCGCGAGGATTTTCTAAGGGGGTATCCAGAGAGGCTTCAACCGGATTTGAAACCTGGACCCTCCGGTCGCCACCTAGGACCCCCAGACGCCCCACTTCGGACCCGTTAGGCCACCACGACACCCAGTGCATAGGTGGACAAAGTAAATAAATCGTGTTTATACCGTTATATGGCATACAATATTTCTGTGTGTGCAAAGTGGCTAAAAAAAGGAAAAGCCGCGCATCATCTTTGGTACCTGTCCTCAGAAAAAATGCGGTAGAAAATATATGCACGAAACTTATTGAAAAACATTAAAAGAAAGGAGGGTTATCTAGTCCCTCATGGAAAAATTAAACCTACCCTAATCTTTTTCTCCTAACTTGGTATTAAATCAAGGAAAGGGCTCCAAAATTGTATGGCCTAACACAGGTTTTGATGAGGCTTAAATGGACTAAAATACAATCTCTATCATGCTGATGACAATAATAGATGAGTTTTGAATTCTTCGTCGTTGTGCTTGATTTACTGTTTGAAAGAATACTCGGCGTGAAAAAAAATCTCCCGAATTTTTGGAAATTCAAATGTAGAATGTTTGGAGGACAGTAACTTTTTGAGAAATTGCAGCTTCATTTAAGAAAATGAAATCTATTCAAAATCAATTGCTTTACAACTTTCAAATCACAGAGAATACGGGTTAAAATGAGCTGAGAGTAATCGGTGCAGCACTATTATAATTATTTTCTAAATTTTTATGAAAGACAATGAAATTTTTCGGCAAAAACTAAGGTCTAAAATACTATTTTTAATCGAAGTTATAAGTAATTTACAGCTATATTCGTAATTTTGTCTCTGTTTCTCTTTTAAACCAAGGCTTTTTCTTGACATATTTCAGTCAAAGAATGTGCCAAGTTTATCCACAACAACAACGGAAACTTGGCCCGCTTGTTTACTTCAAGCCTTTAGAAGGCTGAGCCACGACGAACTTGGCGCATATTTTCACTGTAGCCCTTTTAAATACCGAATTGTTTGGGCCTGTCGCCATTAAATTCTTTTCCAGGAAACTTTTTTGGAGAGGTACAATGCACGATTGCAGCCTCTCCATCTATCAGACGCAGCGCTGTTATGAGCTAGGTGGGTGAGGTGAGATTCCTTTTTCAGAGCTCAAGCCGAGGGACATAGGTTGCTTTCTTAGTGGCTTCAAAAACTTTTTAGCTTTCCTATGACCAGTCACTGATGTTCTTGAAACGATTTTTAAGATAATAATTTTGGTCTCATGTTGCATCGTAGGTCATCTCCATTTGCGATAGGCAGTTGTTTAACTTTAAGGTAATAAATGGCAAAAACTTTCATGCAAACAAAAAATAATTTCGAAGATGAAATATGCAGGAACGATGATTATTTTCTGCAGTACTACTGATGGACCCACGCATATGAAGTGATGGCATTCCTCTAGGTAAAATATTCCGGAGGCCAAAGGCAAGATAAGCTGGTCCACATAAAGATAGAGAACCTCTAGGTTTGCATTCCAGGTGTCAATGAAATGGGTTGGAGGAGACTGCTTCTGGAGCTATAGATACAGAATGATGTTTTGAAAAGTTTACCGAAAGACAGCTGGAGTCCACATCATCGTGCAGGAACTCGGGGTAAAATGGAGGACTTTTTCAGCATATAAATAGAATGCTGCTGATTAAGACAGAGAGCAATAGGACACAGCGATAGTGGAAACCTGTATACCGACTGGCGACCGGTAGGGAATGATAAATAGAGACAAAATGTATGCAGAAAAAGACTGTTTGGCCCGGGATAACGAAAGGCCTGAGGGAAAGACGCATGGAATGCTGCAACGAGAATAATGATGTAGTAACAAGCATATTCTTCGAGCACCATTGGCCCGGAAGAAACCTTTGGAAGATACCAGAGGACAACTTAATATACACACCAGCTATATATTTATCGGGAAGAAAAATTACTGAGTAGCTGTGGATGAAGGGCTCTCGGGTGACTAACCTTGTTCGTGGCTCCATGAACGACGTTTCGAGAGCTTGCTCTTCTGTCGTCCTCAGGGTAATGAATGCCGTTGCGAATGGGTTGGCAGTACCCTCTACCCATATCCGTCATTTTTTGACTCCAATGGTTTACTCTGATGTCTTTTATTTAGCTGCACTTTAGAGCATTCTTTTTTTCGTGTAGTTATTTTTAAAATCTATTATCTTTGTATATTATAAATCTTGTCTTCGTATAGTTCGTTCATATATAGCAGCTGATCCTCATCAATCATTGTTGCTACTCTCGGTCTTCTATGTCTATCACTGGTTGCAGTTTCAGATATCCTTGTAATGTGCTTAGGGTGACTGCTTACCGTCATTTGGTAAAACTACCCTGCGCTTTATTCTGTAATTCTTTTGCTGGTTTATTGTCCTTTATCTGGTTGATGATTTCATTGCCAATCGATTTCGGCAGCCGCAACGCATAATGGCGTTGAAGGAAATTGGCCATTTTATACAATTTAGTCCGATGTCACTTAATTGGTTGGAATTTCCTGCGCTTCCTTTATCGTTCTCAGTATCGGATTCCAGGTATTACTGAGGTTTCATGAATAGCTGGGTTAGAGTATTCGAGAGCCACATGGGAGAGGGCACAAATAATGGCAGCAAACCTGATGGAAAACGAATATTCAAGAGGAAAAGTAATCCTGCAAAAAATCGTCGCGATCATCGGTGAAAGACAGAAGAAAGTGAAAGAAACCAGCAGTGTATGTTTGATGACCTCTCTGGTATGATTTCTTAGGTAGTGTTTGAAAACGTGAGTGCTGGAGGTAATATTTGGAAGCCGAATATCACGTCGCAGGTAATCGGTCTTAAAGAAGGCGATATAAAACGAAATTTCAAAGTAATAGATGCGAGGATTATCGCTGTAGATATAACAAAATGCGAAATTTAGATATATAGGCGGCCAAGGATGGATCGGAAGGTGAATTATGCCCATAGTAGCCTGGCCACTGACTTAAGTGCCAGCCAGGGTACACAAAGCTCCCGGGCTCCATTCCCACCGCGGGAATGGATTTGGTGATTGCCTTACTTTAGACGGTTCGATACAACCTAAGCAGTTGGAGCGCCAAAACCATGGTCCACTTCTCGAAAAGTCATCGAACTGATCAATACGAGAAGCCATATTTCAACGTTTAGAAGATCACACTGAAGAGAGTAATGGAAATGCTATCACATCAGAAATGAAAATAGCAACTTGCTGGTAGAAGATGAAGGCATATTAAACAGACGGAAAGTCACAGGCGTGAGCAAAGAGGGAGGATGGCACAGGTGGACGCGTGCCTCCCCCTCTAGAAAAGTACCGTGAGGCCCCTATGGGACTTCAAGCCCTTCACTATAAACATTTGTTGCCGCCCTACCTCGCCTGTACCCACAAATTTGTTCACTTCTCCTTCCACAGCCTCATTTCATCTTGCCGTGCCTGGCTTGGTTTGTCAGAGCCAAATAAATGTTAACAGAGAAATGGAAAGAGATGCTATTGATATGTAAAAAGTGGAAAAGGGGAATAAGTTAATCGGATATGGTGATACTTAAAAAAACAGGGATTACTGTTGTTTACGGAAAAATAAAAGGGCTAGTGAGAGGCATGTAAGCAGGGAAAATAATTATTTACGGAATGTGTACGATTCTCATGTTAAGGAAGTGTTCAGTTAAATTGAGAGCAAGGATATAGAATGTACTAATCAGATCAGTGAGAAAAATTAATTTAACTTATCAATTATTAGGTTACGAATTGGGATAACAACATGGTTAATATAATATGATATAAGAACTGTTATTGAAGTGAACAACAAATCAGAAAAGAAAAACATTGGAATGGTGACGAAATACTCGTTAATATAAATGCATTTCATTGAGAGAAGAGGCTGTTGATGTGGGGAGTTTTAATTTTTTACAGAATGAGAAGAGATATAATTTTATTCCCATTTCATTGATAGACAAAGTAACTTTAATCTTAAAAACTACTGTTTAAATTTCAAATTGCTACAGATAATTTTTATTTAGAGCTTGCGACCAAATTTTTACTTCCGTCAATATAGTTACTGAAGTAATTATATTACCTACTTACTTCGTGGACGTGAATTCACTTCAAATACTCTCCTTGCGATAAATCCAGCACTTAATTCGATAGGTGTGAGTGGAGCTCATTTTCGGCTTAGCGTGTGAAATTTACCAACTTGGAAATGGGATATGAGAATTTTCCTTCTCGGCTTAGCTAACGCAACGGTTTTCCGTGCCATTCTGATGTTCTAAAATCGCCCCACAAAGATTTTAGTTGGTAGTGGACCCTTCACTCGAATTCACCGCGAGCAGGGGCACTCTTGTCCATAGCCGGGCGCTCTATCCGCTCGGCTACCCTGCCGCTCTCATTCGGAATAGAGGCCATAGTGTTTTTCACGATTGTTAGCCACCACACCGGTTGAATCTCAGGTCAGGAGCAATGTTCTTGCTCTTTATAAACTAAAATATTTGGACATTTTGGAAAATTGTGTCCACTGAGCGGATGGTAATAATTCAAGCATGCACTTCTTGGTCATGGCCAATGTCTGCTAAATGTAGGCCATCATCGCTGGCGTTGTTGATGGACACGAAACATAAATAAATGGTTGCCCGCAGGAAGCTGAAAGTGACCTGGCATCGCAAAGCGCTGCGTACATATCAGGCCGAAGGAATGTCATTAGTGGCCTGATTCAGAAGTTCCTCAAAAGCATCAATTCTTGGCAGCAACAATGTTGCTCTGTCTAAATGTATTCTAATATTTTTAACAGAAAAAAACGGAATTTTTGAAGTTGTGATGCCGAAAGTTATTTAATGTCGAGGATTGAGAATTCTGAGTCCTTGGTGTTTTAAATTGGTACATTCTACAATGCCTTTTATTAATCTCAAATGACATTGCTATTCTCTTTTTCTGCCAAACATTTTTTCCCTATTTGGGGTCGGCTTTTTTCGTCAGTTCGGTATTTATCCTATGACATTGATTTTCAAGGTTTTTTATTGCTGTAGTGGCACAATACTCCTTACCTAAAGATGTATAGATGTGTTCTAAGTGGCTCTGGTAAAAGTAATGCAGACTCTGGGAGTGATAGCCGTGTCATTCACATTATTTGATAAGAGGATACGAGGAATCCCCTTGAAATGTATCATAGAATAAGGGATTACTCGACTGAATGTTACCACACTTAGGTCGTGAAATGATGCCCTGATCTTCCGGATAATTCCATTCAATTTCTCCGGAAAAGGAATGTAAAGAATTAGGCAGTCACAAAACATACAGCACAGAGAATCACTCACAAGAATAAAATTGTATATTTTGCTGGCCCAACACACGCCCTCATTAACTCGAATAAGAGGACCTCTATATCTCTGGATAGTTTAAAAGCATTTGAAGCGAAATCAGAAGGTCCGGGTTCGTTCCTGGCCCATTCAAATTTTCTTCGTTTAAAATCTGTATTCTTCAACCTTCTTTGTTTTCTCCATTCACTATATAAGTTCCCCATTCTGTTTTCCACTTCTGTTTGCTTGTTATTTATTAGTGTTATCAACGCCATTGAATGACTCCGTGTACGAGTAGGTTTATATATAGATCCAGTGTAAATAAATATAGCACATTTACTCATAGAGGCAAGTGGCATTAAAAATACTGATACGCTTTGGTGGTCAGGCCACCTCCGTTAATTTGGGAAAAGATAAACACGTATGAATCTTGCTCTCTACCGCTGACGAAGGACCATTCGGTCCGAAACGGTCTTCGGAACTTTTTTTCGCTGTATATTATTCCCCTCCTGCTTAGTGTTCTTACTCTCTCACCGGAAAAATAATTATAAATAAACAATCAATACTGTTTATCGCTGAGTGGCTGCTTCCAACCACTGAATTATGCATTTATATACACACACTTACACGTCAAACATACACTACGTATGTACACATTTATATGTGTGTTTTTAAAATTTTAAATGGAAAAAAGAGACAAAATTTTGCGTGTGCCCGTCCGTGCATCTTCTATCGACATATCTCACGTCTGCATCTATGATATTAAGCAGCGGGTGACGTGTGCGGGGCGTCCGTGATGGGGCGACGTGGTCTCCATGCTCCATCAAGTCGGACGCGGCACGAAAGGTGTGGGCACTCGGGGGTGCATCGCAAATGGGACGTGCGAAGGAGTAACCGGGGGTAATTTGCCGAGGATCAATGTTGCTGGCGAAGCACGCTCCGAGACACACACGCGGAGGGGGGTGAGAGGAGAGGGAGGGAAGGGAGGAGGAGGAGGAGGGGAGGGGGGAGCGTATGGGGTGAGGGGAGATGGAATGGGATGGTCGATTCGCGGTCCGCGGGGGAAGAGAGAGGCACGATGGGCGGGAGGCGGGAGGAGGGGCGGGGAGGGGGGGCAGAGGAGGAGGAGGCCGCGGGGTGGGACATGGAGGAGAGGGAGCCTCGCTTGCCTCCTCCCAGAGGAAGCGGAAGTCTCGGGTGGCGATGGTCGGATAATGCGAGCTCGGGAAGTGAATTGAAAGCAGCTGCAAGCCCGGCGTCTTTTGCTTAGCTTTGCTGCTCTTCTCCTCCCTCTCCCCCCTCCACATCTCTCCCTCTCGCTCCCCCCTCCCCTCCCCGCCTCCCCGGGGGGCGACCCCGGACATAAGTATGACGGCACGTAATTGTCGCGGGCGTGGGAAGACACGGGGCTGGAGGGAGGGGTGGGGACGGTGACAAGAGAAATTTGGGTCAGGAAAAACACTGGGAGGACATCACGTGGACCAGCAAAGCGGTTTTAATGTCAAGGGAGAGATTCAGACCATTCCCCTTTCCCTCCATCTCTCTCTCTCTCTCTCTCTCTCTCTCTCTCTCTCTCTCTCTCTCTCTCTCTTTCTCACACACACACACTCATTGGACAATAAATCGAGATTACGCGAAAACACGGGACACACGAAAATAAACCCGGTACCGGAATAGATGAGCGTGAGGACGGATAAGGGGAAGCAAGGTAGTGCGATGGGAGCACCGTGGAATACCGGACGTGGTGAGCTACGGTAGGACATTCCCGTGGAGGTAAAATTGTCTCGATGGGTTATAGATTTCGAAACAAGCGAAAGATTCAAAGGAAGCAGACATTGTGCCTTAAGTTCAGTGCCTGGGCGTTTAGCCCTTCCGAAGAGCGCATTGACTGGGCTATCCCCCAAAATAAATCCACGAAGTTTGATGATTAAACTTTGGTCTTCCTCGTTGCAGCGGGTTTCGTTTGGCTATCGCATCAATCAGCTCTTATAGAGCATATGGGCGTGTTTTTTATCAAACGTGCTTCGCTGGTTTGGCCATGCTTAGAAAATGGATGAGAGTCGAATCGTGAAACAGATTTATGGGAGACGAGTGAATCGTGTGAGAGGAAGGAGTAGACCGAGAATGTCATGCGTGAAATCAGTGGAAGAGACTTTGAATATGAGAACAATTTGGAGCCTTAAAAACAAGTAAGTGTGTATGAAGCAATGTAGGAATGTAAAAGAAGAAGAGGTATGCAAAGACAGGGCGCTATGGAAGAAATTATGAAAAAAGAGCCTACCGAGCCTGGGCCTACCACCGAGAATAAATGTTTTGACAGAGTCTAATCGGAAAGGGAACGGCGTGATGCTTATTTATGCATGTTTTCAACCAAGAAGAAGCAGAAGAACCAAATCGTTTGGATGCATTTTAAAATGAGGTGATAATGAGGAATGCATTTGCTGGGACTTTGCATGGAGACTGTTGAATAGGTGGCTTTTGTGTCTGGAATGGAGTTCAATGCGTTTGAGACTGCTTAAAAGTTACTTGAGCCATTTTTCACGGAAGGAAAATCCGTGAGACCAGAGCATCCACTCGCTCTTTTAAAGCACTTCGGTGTGTTTTTTTACTACTACGTAGCAGAAGACATGAAAGCGTTTAGATGGTGGATGCTATAACGAATGGAGGAAATGCGCATTTTCTTGGCATCATGAGAGAGAGAATGTGGGATTGTAGAACTGTTTACACGAAGAGGTATTCTCTGCCTTGAAGACCATTTCAAATTTAGTCGAACTAAATTTCAGTCGGCTAAATTCCAAGTATTATCATCCATTGATATGATCAGACAGCAGCATCATGCCTTGGAGCTAGCCAATGCCGCTTTATTCCACTATTTCCTCCATCCACTCGGCCAGGAGATAATCGAGGTAGGTTGAATTTACTTAAGGCGTATCAATGACCTTAGGCATGTCGCACCTTTACAAATGTAAAGTTCTTTGCATATTGTTATATTGTCTAAGACAGTAAGTTGAGGGTGAATATTGTTGTTTGGAAGTCTCAAGAGAGCGCCGTCAAAAATATAAAACTTCACCGTTTCGATAAAATAAATGGCTTTATGAAGGAAACTCAATGCGCAATCGATGTGCTTTAGGCGTTCACCGAAGATCTTGCTTCTTTCCCCAGATATTTTATAACGGCCATGAAACTGGTGATACTGTGCATAGGCTCAGGTGTCTCACAATCCGGAGGGAGTCATAGTCAGAGCGAGTTGATGGCTGGCTCCTCCTCAGGAGTGAAAAGGAAATAATGACCAGAGTGTGCATGACGAGGTCTAAGCCACGTGAGAAATCATTGACATGAAGCGGAGAGAGAGAGAGTACATGTTGCGTTATTTATGAGAAGCGTGCATGTAGCACCCCTGTGCTTGCATTTGCTGGATCTATGGCCTCGACGACTGCCGGAGTCTGTGACTATTAGTGTATATTTAGAGAGCCCCCCTCTGTTCCCCCACTCCGACGGCTGGAGACATTTGCAATCTTTGCGTTTGGTGGTTAATTAGAACGAGTTGAAGGGGAAGGGAGGGGGGCATACGGCAAGGAATGAGGATGGAGCAGAACCCAGGCGTCTTAACGCTTCGACAAAGGTAGGGGGGGGGGAGTGGGGGTTGGTTGGGGGGGGGGCGCGAGGAAACGAAAATATAACCAGTTGGACCCGTGCGTCTCGCCAGGCAGAATGATTGCGTGGACTGTTGTATTGGGATCCATTCCTCCTCCTCTGGAAGCTTAATAGCTCAGAGAGGCCGTCTTTCCCCCCTCCAAAACAACGCCATTCTCTATATCATACTACGCGGACAACCACGTGGGCGAGGGGCTGGAGATGTTATGCCACATGTCTTTAATCAAGCTAATGTGTGGAACTGTGACAGAGAAGAAGGATGCAATGGAAATGTGCTGATACAAAAAAACGGTGAAGATGACATGAAGGAAGGGAGTCACCGATCAAGAAGTCCGACGAGGAGATGGGGAGAGAGTGTTTAAATGGAAACTCGTAAAAGCAGAAGAGAGACTTTTTTAGGCTCAGTCTGAGAAATAATATCTTTGAAAACAATAAAGGAAGGAGAAACTCAGGTAAGAATTATTGAGGAAGATGGAGGATTGTGTGTATGGAGCAAAACTGAGAGATATTAGAATAAGGAACGGCGAGAGAATAAAGCGGTTACCTGAAAATAGAATGGAGTGGAAAGCTGCAGAAAACTAATATTTCGGATTAATATTTACTGCTTCTCATGATTATGACGTCGGCCTGTGAATTGGTTTATGAAAGGGGCGGTCGATTACGACTCAGTCACTCTGCAAATTGCACTGCTTAGACCCTCACGTGGGCTGTGGGTTCTCCTGAACCATTGGGGGAGTCACATTATTGCTTGAGTTATGTAACCGTGAGACGACGCCAGGGTAAAGCCGCAGGTGCGACGGTGAGTGAGAGGCAGCTATTACATATCGGCGCTGGTACTTTTTGTCACTCTGACAACGTCATAGCGTATGATGCTCTATGTAAATTATGAAAAGCGTCACAAAATATCGGAAAGAATTGGAGTATGAAGTAAATGGAGAACAAATTTTCTAAAACTCCAGTGCTGCAGACAAGATGTTCCTGCTCACCATTAATGATTACGGCTAAAAGAGAGTGAAACACTGATACTTACTTTCTAAAAACATACCTCAGATTTTGTCCTTTCCTTCTCATTCGTTTCCTTGTACCCCCTTGGAACACCCCTGCAACTGGCCCTTAAGGCTACCCGCGGAGTAGTAGGTAGATTTAGATTATGCCAACGAGTTATATTAATCACTTATTGACTACAAAATTGAATTTAAATTAACAAATTGCAGCAATGCTGCAAAACGTACGCTACCGTTAGTAAATAATTCATGATGTTAAGTGAGTATAGGTAATGCCGCTTAAATGTTCACAGTCTAATTTGCTATAAAATATTTAGCTGTAGCTTACTATGTTAATGAAAGTCCGGTGCTCCCTTTTCACAGGCACGGAATCTCTCCTATAGGCAAAAATAAAGCGTATACTAACATTGAATACAAAAATTAAAATCTTAATTCTCTCAGTCATCCGATATCAAAAATCTCCAGCCTGTATAATGAGTGCAGTTTATTTTTAAAAAGCTAATTAAGAAACCACTGCCCCGAATCCATAATCCCGAATTCTTATGGAAGTAATCTACAACCATCGGAGGACCCATTTTGAGCCATTGAGGCCCTGGCGCTATTCTTTTTTAACATATTAATCCCTCTGGTTTTTAAGAAACATGCGTGCCAAATTTTGTTCGAATCCATCAAGGGGTATGGAAGTCCATATCGTGCAAGCAAACAGAATTTCAGGTAAATAAATTATATTGACTTTTTCTTTGATTGTGGATGCTAGCCGACGGATGCTGAATGAAAATATTTGGATAAGTAATTCATTGGTGAAGTTTTTTTTTGCCTCAGTAGCTTTGGAGGTTAGGTAATATTTGTGGCAGTTTAAGAAAGCAAACTCTACTTATTAAATCATAAATCAATAACTTTAGTCACCCTTAAGATATTTGGAACGTTAAAATACCTCGGTTAAAATTGTAATGGAAGCGATGTACCGCTGTTACATAATAGGAATTTCGAAGAATTCGAGTTTAGTATCCTGAAAATACTTAAAATATCCATACATATCATTCCATAAAACTGCCCTCCTTCACTCTCGATTTGGGCATTGCTACTTTTAAATTCAGATCGAATATCAATACAAGCATTTGCAAAATTTATAATAAGAATATATTTAAAAGTTTTATTACTGTCACTGATCAAAAATTAGTTGAACAGGTTACAACTATGGTGGAACAAACATCATCGCCCTTTATTCATTCCTGCGCTTCCGCTGTCATTTATCGGAACAAGATATTTCAACGATTTTTATTTGGCTCTTTTTCGTTGCCAACACATAAGTCTTCTTTGAATAGCATATCACGGCTGAAAGTGTAGCGCACCATGAACATGCTTCATAGCGGAACTTAACGGGATCGCTCAATGACGATCGTCATCATTTAAGGCATCATCTATTAGCTATTTCCCTCCATCATCACGATGGTACTTACATTAGATCGGAGCCAAAGACAAGTTTTAAAAGGAAATTGAGGAGACAATACTTTTAAATTCCGTATATCAGTACTAATACCAAATTTTATGCGTCAGTTGGAATAATTTATTATCACTGAATATCAGCTTTCCTTTGACTTTATAGTGTTAGTACGCTACATCAATGTCTCTGATGAATACAACTTTAATTACTGCGCCTATTCACTAATTTTAGTAAAAGTTTTATAAGTGTGCGATACGGACATGTAGTTCTCCACACGATCTTAATCCAAAATGAGGCATTTACGGCACAAATTCTTAAACAAATAAAAATAGACGCAGTCGGATGCCATTATGAAGTAAAGGAGCGATGCCTTTTCACACTGTGCGATATCTTTATCATAGTTGCCGATTGGATAAGTAGTTAAAGGTAACTTCCCTCCTGGTGATCTCAGTATAGAGCTTTATAAACTCGGCATAACGGCATATCTTCTGTTTATAGGATTCTTTAAAACGCTTTTATTCAACTTCACCGAAATGTCTGCGGATGTGTGTGAAATATTGCGATCTCATTTCATCCTCTTCCAAACAACTTAGATATTTAAAATTAGGCATAAATGTGGAATTTAACTAGCAATACAATAATATGAAAAAATAAAAAGTTATAACAAATGAAAAAACTTTTTTCTTAAAAAACTTAAATTAAAAAATTTAGATCTGGTTGTGGATGTTACCAAATTGAGTCCTTAGTGGAAGGACGTCACAGGAATCACAAGAATGTATTTTATTTACCCAATATAATAATAAGCATAGTGCATTTCGGTGTGTGCAACGTTTGCTAACTGTTCCTGGACCGTAATGCATTTCCAGTTACCTTTACGTTGATTCCAATGGATGTTACATAATCAATTAACTTCATTCTCCCCCCCCATCACTTAATTAGCCCATGACGTATTTAGCGATTTCTGGTTTTGGAATGAATCCCTGCCACACATCCTAATGGTGATTTAAGTCTAATTCTAAATGAATTAAAAGGTTCCATGCTTTAGGGAGGTGTCTATAAAAAAACAGCTGTCAGGCTATGCAAGGCAGTGCAAACTTCCCTCACAGAATAGCGAGGCGGTGCGGACGCACCCGTTAATTTCCCTGGCTGGCGCGACCGGAGGCTAACCCGAAGGCTGCGAGAGGGGATTAGGGGGGTACCGGGAGGGGAAAGGAGGAGAGGGGTAAGGATAACTACCGCCTCAGCAATGAATATACGGCAATGGCATGTATTTAGTCTCGCATAGACATTTTGCTGCGCGATATAGTCTCATCTGTCAGAGGTCGTGTAAGGTATTTCGAGCGTTATTTATCAAATTTTATATTTACATTATTTGATATTTATACTATCATGTATTTAACTACACATAAAATTCAGCGAATTTGCCCTAATTATGCAGAGAAAGGTTTCATCAAAGCAAAGGATTCATCGAAGCAAACATTTTGGAAATGATATTATTTTTTCTTGTTTTTTGAATTGTGATAAATGAACAGCAGCTTGAAATTTGAGCAGCTGTTCTCAATACATGAAAAGACGATATATTGCGATGGAAATTTAGATAGTCTTTGCGTAAAAGCCTTCTGTTAATTTAAATGCAAGTATAATATTTTATCGCTGAAGCTGTTAGCCGGTACATATTATGAGCCTAAAATTTGTGTATTATACAAACAGTTTCTTTCAGACGCCACTGTCTCTGGCAACAACATGAAAACTGGCGACATTCATCCATACAATGGCTCTCAGAATAGAAGGGCGACTTGGTTTAGCTTCAAAAAATTAACCATGGGACATGTAGCCAAAGTTAAAGTCAACAGCATGGCGCAGTCCACCTTGCAGCACCATAGTAGGTTTAGATTTGAAAGCAAAAAAGCATAAGTCGTAAAAATGCTTGTTACAAGACCACTTGTAAGTATATGGTCAGTGTAAATGAGTGCATTGCGCATTATAGCAGAGTAACCTAGTGAAATGATGCTAAGCAGTAATTAGTGTCGTCTTAAGTCAGAGGAAAAGTGAGGCAAAGCCAAGAAAAGTGGAAGAGCTCATTAAAACTAACCAATATGGTTATGGGGGCATTCGGGGTAATTTATGCTCCATCACAAATTCTCCACACTAAAGAAATTGCTTTCTACGACTACATACTAAAATTGGGTGTATGAATTCTTGTCATTTATACACTGCCCTTTTAATAAGTTATAATTGCATTCCATTGCCATTAATATTATTCTAATAACTACCAGCATACGAATAGGAAATCCTTTGATACGAGACGCAAAATACTACTCAGATATTTATTCCCAAGAACGCTATATTTTCCTAGACTTGCCGACATTATTCATAGCTTGTACTAACCATCATGACTGAAGTTTATACTTATTTTTTAGGTGTAAAATTTCAGGTGGTATTATTTTATTCCCAAATGCTTTCGTATAAATGATCGACTCAGTCATGTTTTTCGAACGGGTATATAGAGAATACAATAAAGGAAATTTATTTACACAAAATTGATTTGGAACTCGGCCAGTTTCAACGCGCTTTCGTCATTATCAATGGTACGCGAGAGTGTGGAAACCGTTCGGGCTACTAATAAACTTTGGGTGTAATAATCCAAAGATATTCCTTTTAGTACCACGTGTACTTTCCTCAAAGTCCAGCCTGAAGAATTTGACGGTATGAATTTTGTTGAGGAAAACTAGGTATGAAAAAGGTTAGGGGCGAAGTGATAGTGACTCAGCTCCCGCGTCCGCATTCATTGCCTCACGTGTGACGATGGGAGCGTTCGGATTGTTCAGGTATCCCTTGCTAATGTGCCCGAGCGAGGACAAGGAAAGTAACGCGTGAGTGTGCGTGTGTATATTTTTTGTATTTGCCTTGTTG
The DNA here is from genome assembly GCA_963573305.1 of Pyrrhosoma nymphula. Lineage (NCBI taxonomy): Eukaryota > Metazoa > Arthropoda > Insecta > Odonata > Coenagrionidae > Pyrrhosoma > Pyrrhosoma nymphula. Next base: position 73,549,536 of record OY754332.1, on the reverse strand, counting down.
CGTCTGGGCGCCTGCCATATATGCGGCCGAAATAGAAGTGTTCGTTCGCTAGGGAAGGCTGGGCTAAGATGGCGCCACTCGCTGGCTCACGACGTTTGCGAGTTCGGTGGCGGGCTCCTAGAGGCCGGGGGCCTGCCTTGCGATGACTGCCGGGGGAGAATCAGTGCCTTCCCCCACCACGGGGCGCCGTTTTGAATAACGCGGATCGGTGGTGAGTGGAGTCGAGGGACACTCAAGAGGGTTTTTTTTAATGATTAAAGGTTTGCTAATTGAGTTTTTTAAAGGAACCTCCTTGAATGTCAGTAATTAAAGTACCAGCGGGAGAAAACTATTAAAAACCATCAGGAAACTGTGTTTCGTTAATTGATTCATCGATCTTTTTAAAGGACATTTTTCCAATTAGAAGGGACCAGCATTAAAATTAATTCGTATTCTGCAATAAAATCTCCCTAGGTTTGGAACACTTGGAATAAATGTAATTATATGCCGATAAAGCACTATTTTAACCAATGATTTAAATATACGTAATTAACCTTAATCTAGTTTATGGTGATGGCTCCTTTCATGTTTCCTCCATTGTTCCAACATGTAAATTGAAAGAAAATATATTTATGCGAAATGAGTGACCTTTATCACTTTTATTGTCACGCATTTGAGTGTTCATGCTCAGTACGATTAAAAATATAAAAATACCATGGGCACGTATTTTTATGGCACTGAATTTTATTTTACCTCGTAAACCAACCAAAGCATGAAAATATCAATTTAATCATTATTATTTAATTTGTAAATAGTAAAATGAGATGGGATGGAATAGCTTTAACGAGATCGCAAAATGTGAATTCAAGCAAACAAAAATTGATTATTTTAAGAATATCATGTAAATTTTAGACAGACATTTAGGATATATTGATGAATTTATTCTATCGTAATGTTTTTGCGTTCATTGAAAATCATGATTTCATCTGCTTAAATGACTTTTTATAATGTTAATCCAATATATTAAATATAATACATTAAATTGCAGCATGTCGCTTTGAGTTTCACTTTATAGGCCACTTCATAGGCTCCAGTCACGTCATTTAACATATTTCGCTGCAAGTAGAAACCTATACATATATCACTAAATTTGACACTTAATTTCACTCGCTTCAGTAAAGAATGCTTGGAAATGATTCTTCATGACGTTTAAAGATGTTTTATTATGTTCACAGAATTTACAACTGGAATAAATAGTTTCAACGCGATAGCATCATCATCTAAATGTTTGTATGGTTAAAATCAAATATCATCTTAGTTTTCGACCACAGTAAAATCCATTGATTCAAGCTGGTTGTTGAGGGTTTGGCCAAGATTAATTAGACGCCGTTGCCAAAGTTTCAATTTATTTATAAATTTTCATCAGGGCTAAATAGAGAAACATACCAATAATATACCCTTCATCATAGGATTCAGTAGGCAAACCAACATTTCAATTATACTACATTAATTTTAAATACAGAAGCTATACCTGGGCAGTAAGGTGATATGGTGAATACTATGCACATAATAGTAAGGACTTCTCATATCCTTTCTTTGTAATAATAAACCAATTTGCCTTTTTCACGTCCACATTGATGCACTGGATGAAGGTAGTAGTGCTGCCACCTATCTTTTTACATCACAAAGTATTCACCATATCACACAATATCATCCCTGCCCAGGTATAGCTTCTGTATTTAAAATTATTGTTGTATCATTGACATGTTGATTTGCCTACTGAAACCTATTATGAAGTGTATATTATTGGTATGTTCCTCTATTCAGCCCTCATGAGATTTATAAATAAATCGAAACGTTGGCAGTGGCGTCTAACTATTCTTAACGACACCCTCAACAACCAGTTAAAATCAAATCCAGCGATTCCTGATTTTTCTGTCTCCAAGTGAGAGCCTTAGTATGCTTCGAACAATGAAAGCGAAGAAATCGGAACGATTTATGCAAGTATATCGGAGGCATAAAAAATTATGAGCATTTCAGCATTTTTGCTATTCCACAAGTTTTAAGTACATACATAGCGTATGAATGATTGTTTTACATTTAAGGTTAATATGATAGATTTTTGTGTATGCAGTGTTTGGTAATTCGCTCCGGTTCACTCCGATTTGAAATTTACTAAGTTTGACATGTAAACCTGGTATTAAAGCCGTGGGAAACCCGTAATATTGGGAGCATTTCCTTATGGGAAGGAATGAATGAGATGCTAGTACTGGAGATCGTGAGCTCATTAAATATTTTTACGGATGATGATGCTTAAGTTGTAAGGCCAAAAAAGGTAATTAATTTTTTTCCGGACCTGCATAGGATCAATTTTATTGGCATGGGATGAAGATTAATGAAATGAAATCGAAGATAACGAGATTCCCGAGAACTATGCAAGCAGAATGAAATACTGAAGTGGGTGGCAAGGACATGAGCCAGCAATTTACGTCGAAATGGTAGTACTTAAGCGGAAAATCATTCAAATACACGTGCTGGAGATATCAACGAAGAGGGCATTTTTGTATCGTACAGAGAATTTCATCGTGGCATCGGGTTAATGATGATACGTGAACTAATTTTCAATACGATAGAAACGGGATTTTCTCCATGCAAAAAATGCAAATATTAACCGTGGTTAATAAAAGGAAGATTAGGTAGTTACGATAGCGCTGAAAAGAACAAACGCTTTATTCGTATCTTAATGTATGGAGTTTTCATGATCTTAATCTTTAATGTGCTCCGCGTGGGAGTGAGATGAAAGATTGTATAGGTTTCTCCTTAAATCCGACTTCTACCTCAATTGATAAAATGTTTTACTTCAAATTATTTTCAGCAGAAAATGTACCGGCTGAAAAACCCGACCTTCTGTGCCAGTAACTAGTGAATAATCTGTTAATATATATTCTGTCAACTATTTAAGCGGCCGTATCGTTTGACAAGTCAACGGTACCCAACTATTTACGAGCAATCACTTTTTTACACATTAGTAAAAGACTTACTTGTATCGTGAGTAGGTACATGGAACTACATTTGGAACCACTTCCATCCTAGCCAGCTTTCAATACACAATTTCCCTTTCTTTTCTCTTCCATATCTAAGTTTTTTCCAGTTAAATGGACTTCATGTAGATAAAAAAAACTTCATCCAAATTTCAACGGGTTCCTGTAGAAGTTTCAAATGGAAAAAAATAATCAGTCGCTTAAGGAGCTACATGAGCATATTTCTGTCAGTATCTGAAATACAAGTCGCGTAAGAAATTTCACAAACAACAATCTTAGTTAATTCCCTCACTCAATTGAACTGAGAAAGTTTGAGTCAGTAGACTTAATGCAGTTAACTGGTCAAACGAAACTTTTGAATAGGCTAATGAGTTATTCCAGATGTAACCTATAGTCATGTTTAAACGGTTGGTTGTTTAACTGGGGTTCGCGGGTGTTATTTGATTCACTAAAATTGAAGAACACATATGAGCCATAGTGAATCATCATCCACGTTTAACAGCGGAGGATTGGCTAGCTGCTCTTTTCCTTCTCGTTTTTTCACCTCATGACTTTTTTTCTTCTTCTCTCGATTATGGCCGTTTGAGGACCACGTGAACCCAACGCATTCATTTTCGTTTTTAATTTCCCACTTCTTTTCTTGCTCTCCAATAGTTATTCATCCGTGCTATTTCTTGTCTTCATTTTCTTTTTCCGGAAACCCTTGAAGCTTTGTATCATTCTTCTAAATGCAGTTTTATCCTATATTATATCTTTTGTGATCCCCCATCTCTTTCTTTATCTCTTTCTCTTTTATGCCATTCTTATTCTTATCGACACCATTAAAAATTAGTTTTGTGAGTCTAATGTTGCTCATCTTCTAACTCTTCTTTTCTTAACCATATCTGACATTTTAAACCACTTTATTCCTCCTTAATTACTTTTTTATGCATCACTCATTGATGTATTTCATCATAAATAATTCTTCCCATTCATTATTTTTCCAAATTTTTTCCTCGGGGGTTGCTATGTTACAAGATACGTCGAATAAGCGGGCCTCTTCTTCTTCGCAAAATTTAAATCTAATATCTTTCCCCTGCTCTTTGTAGAACGTCTTCAGTGGTTTTTCCATCCTGCCATTTGATCTTCATCGTTCTACTAGAGCATCCCAAAATCCACAAAAAATAAAATAGCTCACATTTTGCGAAAAACAATTCAATCTAGTCAACTGAAATTCAAGCCGATGAGGGCACCAAGAGTTGATTTTCCTTCTAATGTAAATTTCAGAAGTTGAGAGAAATAGTTGGGGAGAAAAGATGATCCATAAAAACACTGAGAACCAATATGGAAAGAACATTGATTGGGAAGATTACCAATGAATACCAAGGACGAAGTGTATTATGCATATTATGAATGATTCTTAAATAATAAATTCTTAAATAAGTTCTTATGAAGAAATAAAACCGTTAAATGGGTAGAAAACGGAGTGGAAAGTTTTGGAAAACCAATATTCGGATTGTTAATTAAATGTTGCTGATGATAATTCGCGATGGATCAAATGAGTCTTTCACTGGCAGTTAATCAAATAATAACTGTCGTCACATTATTGAAACTATAATTTTTCGGAGGAAATAGTGAGTTCCAATCCACCCCGTGGGAGGCTCTTATTTCCCTCTGTCCTAAAACCTTTCCTCACCCCCCCCCCTCCTCAGCCTCCCTCGCTCCGCTGCACCTCCCCTCTCGCGTACACTCCCACCACAATCTCGTCCTCAAAGCCTTTAACCCACTTCCCTCCGTTCCCCTAGGCCAGCGCCGTCATCGACGAAAACATTAAACCATCGGACAAGGCCACCACTTCGTGGGGATGATCATCTTTCGGAACAAACTGCATCATTTTCATTGATGAAACTCTTTTCTTATTTTCACCGCCAGGTTTTTTTTTTTCAACCAGGTTACAAATGAAGATCATCTTCATTTTTTGTCTTCGTCGTTCTAATCTTTTGACCATTCCGATGGCATAATTCCACGCCTCCGCAAGAAGATCGTGGAAGTCTTCGGGCTAAGATGAGACGGTGGGGAACGGTTCCGACGATGACGCTATGATTCAGTTTATCGATCAGCTGCGCGACCTACTTCACCAATCAAAATTCATTTTACCTTGCGCGGAACATTTTCCTCCATTGGGTCACTGAATTGGGTGAGGACCATTAGAGTCACCCTCCATTTTTATTCCGTCGTACAATTGGGATTATTCCGCTCAAGTTTTCGCCGTCTGCAAAACGTTTTTTACCCTCGCGCCTCCCCCGCCCAGTGAAACTCGTGGGAATAAGGGGAGCCATCCTCGTGAATTCCTCACGATATACCTAATTAAGGTGAGCTCTTCTTTTGTGAACCCATCAGCAAACTGGTCCACGTGTGACTGCGCCAGGTCAATGCTCAACACTTCCGGCTTCTTTCGAAGAACTATTCGCATTTCTCGTCCAGTTGAACGTTCTATCACACTAAAAAATAAGTGCTCGAAAAGCTCTCTCTCGGCGTCTTTGTCTACCTCCGTCTCCCGCCTCAGTTAATGACTTCAACATATAACATAAAAACAAACTCTCTAGCACGCGTTTTTCTCTCGATGATCACTATTTCCATTTTCACTTCCAATTTCTCATTGCTATATGCTTCCCATTAACTTTGAGTTCATCTTGCCTCCCCTGTTCGTCCGTTTTTCTGTTTTCCATTCTTTCTATTTCATTCAATGACTAATAATCTCTTTTCTAGCAGTTTGTTACTCATTCATTCTTCCTTTTCCTAATTTTTTCAGTCATAATGGCTTTTCATAAAGCATATCTCTGAACTCAATTATTTGCTAAATGACCCGCCGAGTCTCTTCCTTTTAATATGAAATCTTTACTTAGCCTTTGTTACGAGCCTTCATGCATTCTTGCAACAAGCCATATCCCCAGCCAATATATTCCTTAAACCTATCTACCTAATCTAGATCAGCTTAATCTCAATATAAAATAAATATTTTGGCTTAATGTGGTGGAACCATTCCATAATGTTAGATACAAAACACTTGCAATTTTCCACTAATAGAAGATTTAATACTGACTAGTTTCGATGTAATTACATCATGTTCAAGTCTTGATGATGATTTAGTAACGTTGTAACTAGTCGGTATTAAATCTTTTATTAGTGGAAAACTGCAAGTGTTTTGTTTCAGTCATTAGCCTCAATACTTCCTTAAATCGGCTTAAATTTGGGAAAGCTAAGCTAATGTATGATAAATTATACTTTTTGAAAAATTTCTTCATGTGAAAATATATCTTTTACTACGTTCATGCACTTTTCTCGTAATTTTCCTGAATGAAGTTCTAATTATACTTAGGAAAATGGGCATAATAGTTAGAGCAATAGGAGAATTGATGTGTTCTAAAACAGGCGTTCACGAACGGGAGATAAATTATGGCAGGAACCCTTTTTTAAGGATGCTATGAAAGAGACTGATGGAGAGTCTAATTTGTAGAGTGGGATTACACAGAGAGGAAACCACGAGAGTAGGTCGGAGACCTTTCAGATGAGGGGAATCGATGAAGTTTGATGGACGAATGGAAAAGCGAGCGAAGAAGTGCTTGGCATACAGGGTAAGGAGGAGAAGTTACTGGAGGAAATGAGGAATCAGGAAGCACAATTGGTGGTTGGGAGAGGTAATTAGGGGCGAGGGATACTGGAGGTCGTGATAAAGGGGAGAATATTAGATATATGGGTAAGGGGGAGAAAGAGGGTTGACTTTGTGGATGATATAAAGAGAGTTGGGGACGTATTTCGAGATGAAGGAATGTTACGGATACGTTATCTCTGGTTTGAACCAAAGCAAAATCACTTAAAAGATTTAATGAACTGCAAATAAATACGGTGAAACTTGTCTTAGGTGGAACTTGAGCAAAAGTGAAACCAGCTTTATCTGGAAAAAGGGCTTCTTATGAATCGTTTTTAACGGAAATTGTTAAAGGATCCCGGGATCCCGGGATCGTGAACCTGGGATGAAAACAAAAACAAGAAGTAAAAGTCGGAAGAAGTGCATAGTTTGCAAATTATTATACTGAAATAAAAGCCTTTATGCGCACTGTGACTGCTCTTTTGTTATTTCACAAAAATCCAAATATCTATTGACTTTAAACCAAGCAACGCACGTTTTGTGGATGAAGCATTATGAACTTCTAATGTCTTTTTTCGGACCCTAAGTTAAGCGGAAAAATGGCAGCACACTCCCGAAACATTCCGCTGAAGACAGGCTTCACTGTGCTACGGGAAGCGTGTCATTCAGTGGGGCAAGATAGCCAACTGGCCTTCGAGAATAGGGCGCTCACCGTGAGCGCCACAACTGTGGGTCAACACGCCGCGCCGGTGGCCTAGTCACACGCGGAGCATCTCCACTTTGGCCTGCCCTCTCGTCCATGAAGTACCCGACCCCTGCAACTCCGTCAACGAGGCCCTCTTCCGCCCGGCCACGACGGCCGACACGGGCCAAGGGCTCGACAAGTGCATGTCCCAAAGTGTGTACTTACTTTTTCATATCTCTTTGAGAATCACTCCTTTCGTTGGCTTCCTCTTGAACTACGAAGTTTTTATAGTACATGCAAACGTATGCTTGGCTACAGGTTCAACAAAATGTGCACAACTTCAAGAATTGATGACGTCCCCCAAGAATGACCTAGTTCCTTTTCTTAGCGTCTCGGGACCTAGAGGGAGCATCAGGTACTAATTTCTGTTAAGAAAGCTGTGTTTTCACTTCCTCAGAATGCTGCAGAACCTTGTCAATTCTGTATTAAATCGAAATCGGCAGGAAGATGTCACCTAAGCCTGTGAAATTGGATCAACTACCAGTTTTACTTGAGTAGTACGTATTACATTGTATGCTTGAAAGCTATGGAACCTAGTACTATCATGTCTTTGTAACATTTCTCAATGCCCCCTATGAATCATCTATGCAAATTTACAGCGAATATTAAGATGGAAAATGAAATCGTTCTGGCTTATTTTGTAGCTAAAAAATTGAGTCAATAGATCAGATGACAACTTCTGCACAAAACTATTTAAGGATATGTAATTCTCTCTCGAAAAATTTGTAACGAAAAAGCGGCAAAAAGGACCACATGGAAACTATAATCTCTTTCTTTTAAAGGGGTCTTATCCGCCTTCTTCGTAGATTAATTAGAAATTTCTACGGGAAAAAATTACCTTCAAATTAGGGAATCAGACCACGGACTATTGGCTTGCAGGCTGACGCAAAGATCTATATGGAACCAAGGATTTGTTTCCAATGGCAATTTTGGAGGATTTAATTTTAAGGGATTCGACTTTTTTGTAGTTTTTGAGCTAAGTAAGAATTTTCTTTTTATATTTGGCAGTAATTGATTTTTATCTTATTTTTATATATAATTTTTTTTCTAAATCAACTGCTATGTTGCACCTTGCAAGCCGCTGCAAGGATGAGCGGCAGAGGAGTCATGAAGCTAATCATATTTTTGCTTGTGCGAATGAAAAATTCTTCTTCGAATGGAAAAGTTTTTGATTCATATGCATTGCACAGTTATACGAGTTCAAGAGGCAATAGGTTGACGCAGGGTGAGAGGGCGTGGGTACCATGCGCCGGTGCAGAGAGGGTAAGAGGGGTAGTCTCGGAGGGGAAGTGAATGGTTCTGTCTTTACCTCAGTGGTTTAGTGGTACTGTATTGCGCTCTGAAAGGCGGCTCGAACTGCGCGGGACCATATCTCATAAACACAAAGAGATACGTAGAAAACGAGGAAATTTCGGTCCAAAAGGGCTTTACTATTGCCTTTCACATAGGAAGAGCGCTTTTTACGCCCAAACGCGTGCATGTTTAGTTAGGAAGTACTTAGGGCCCTTGGGGCACGGGATCCCGATAAATAACTGTGGTAGGATTTAAACACGTGACTTCAAATTTCACATCGATCATTTTTAGGGGTGGAAAACATAACCTTCCTCAATTTCGACAAATAATTGCCACCCTAATATGCTGTCACGTTACATTATGGCTACTTTTTCGCGGTTTCGTTGCGGTCGCGAAATGTGAGAGGAAGGAAGAGCATTTAAATCATCAGGCCTGGTGGATATCTCCGGGGATCGGGTTGGTGTGGAAGCTAGAGTACTGAAGTAGAGAGGGGGTGGGTTCGAAGCCCGGCAGGTGCCAGGGTTTTTCAGCGGAATCTCTATCCCTTCTCGTGCGCATTGTGGAGAGAATTTCAAGGGCAATACTCCCTCCGTCGAATGAGACGCCAAACTGTTGTCCCCCTGGCACCTTTCGTTAATATCTTGCTGATGCCGAAGATAGATTTCTCTCCACCATTCCTTCAATCCCTAAAAAATCCTTGCCTGTCTTACCTAACCACCTATCTCTACGGCGCAGACGAACTCCCCAAAAAACCAAACAATGTATACCTCCCTTATTTTACCTAGATGGTCAAAGCTATCGATGTAGAGAGAGTCTAATAATCTCTTCAGCCTCAGAATTGACCTCGAATCACCCGTACATTTCTGGTAGTTTTAATCATACATACTCTCTTACTGTTTCGAAGGACAGATTTCCATTTTAGTTCATCGAATAGTTCAGTTACCCTATGATTTTCTGCTTAACATTTTCTAAAAAATCTGACGGATTTTTAAAAAACGTAATCTAGTTCTTCAATCGACTGCCTTACGAATGCCGCCTTCAGAAAACATTTTTGCTTTGTTTTATCATTAAAGCTGCTGTTATATTCGGTGGTATGATAGTGGCAGCTATATTATATAAATTTTCCAAACGTGCAAAAATTGCTTACACTCAAAGGAATAACGATACTTAGGCTCAGTGATAAGATGTAGAGAGAATCGATGGGTTATTGGCGTCAGACTGACGCAGTTTTACTCATGGGAACAAGAATACAGGGAGCGTCAGGCTCTTCACCAGGCCAGGGCATGTATAACAGCATGTCAACTGCTAAACAGGCAGCACGAGACTCCAAGTCACGCATGCTCGTGGCAACCGTTCCGCCCCGTCAGATGGTCTCGTGAAAACTCCAGGATCACCAGGATATCCCTCCACCGATATTCCAGTTTGAGCTGAATTAAACCCTACTCCTAACACTACCCATCTGTTTTCTCCTCTGCATTGAATATTTTTCCAAAAATGGGAACTTAAATGGGATGCCAAATGTTTTACCAGTTCTGACTTGATCGATATAATTTCCTCTTTTAGTACTCTCGTGATGTTTTCCATTACCTTCGCTCCAAAAGTTCTTGACAGAGCATTTATTATGATTTAAGTCCAACCCCCAATTTTTACACGGCTTTAACATGTTGTCTGAATCCTTTATGAGTAAATTTCCGTACGTTTTGAATGCATATTCCCTACGTAATACTAAGCCATCGGAATATAGTTTAATACTATACATTCGGGTGACTCATCTGCATGTATTTAAAATGCATGGAATTAAATGTGTCCATTAAATTTTTCTTTAATTTTGCGGTCCATGGTGTGCCGTCATTATAACATCTGAAATAAGCTGAAAATGACAATTGATGGACAGATTATTCATTGACACGGCAATGAAATTATGCAATCTCAATCTTATCTTGACATGTGTAGAAAGTAACTGACGCTCATTATAATTATTGAAATGAAAATAGGTAATGGATATACAAGAAACCATGAGGAGGATTGGATGGGGGAAAACTAAAAAAAGCTGTAAAAAAAGTGATTCCGTAGGATGTCGCTTTAACAAACTTCAAATCTTTCGGCCGGTACCACAGAGTAAAGATATACAGAGAGGACAGATGGCGCTGAAAGCGGTAATCGCTCATTGCGCATTTCGCCATGTTCTAAATGAGTGAATCGGGGTGGAGCAGTAGGAAACGAAGCGAGCGTTGGTAAGGTCTAGGTTGAGAGTTACGGAATTTTATAGATAAATCGCGTTTCATCACCTATTTCACGAAATTAACATTGTGACTGGTATTGGAGGGACTCAAGGAAAATGATTGAGGAGACGAGTAAAACAAGAAGAAGCGGTGTTGCTTGGTGCTCAGCCATAAATTGCAAGAACAACTCGGGAATGGCGGAAGAAAAGAACAGTTTCCCGAAAGACCCTGTGAGGTAAGTTATTTCATAAATGTTTACTGGTCACGCATTTGGATTGAAACATTTATGAAACATTGATGTAATGTGGTTATTCCAGAGGAAGGGCAACTGCCAAAAATTGGTAATAGTGACCTGACGGGATCCAGTCCAACTGGACCATGTGATGCTGATATCATCAGCAAGTTGAAGAAGGTCATAAATAGGCAGAGGGTTGAAATTCATCGTTTGAAGAAGAAAAGTGAAGTTTTGATTCAGCAGCTAAAGACTGCTGAAAGTAATAATTCATTGGAATCTGTACGCAGCAGGTATTCACAGAAAAAGTAGAAAGATAGACAACGTTAATGTTGTACACGTTATGTAGCAACCCAAAAAATCGATTGCTTGCTTGCTTTTGTGAATTCGATTGAAAAAATTGATTTTGTGATCAAAATAAACTTATATTATTCAAGGAACTTTAGTTGTGTAATTAATTTTATGGCGTATTCCCTGTTTCCTTTTCCCTCCTTCCTTACAATATTTGCAATATGTCCAAGATGCAGTATTTGGCAGTATTATTCTATTCCATGCGCAAAGGGGAGTATAACTGGAATATTTATTGGCAGAGAGTTTGCTCCTATTACCTATGTAGGCTGATAATAACTGGGATCTAAATTAAATAATGTAAGTAAAGTGGCAAGTTTTAATTAGAGAATGATGAGATCTCTCTACTGCATCGCCTGTATCACATATTATGGACATACTTTTCTTTTAATGCTTCGGTTTAATCTGGATATGTCATTATTCACTGTATGTCATGTTCAGGTCAACAGCAGCTGTGGAAGGTTATACTGTTTTACTTTTGTATGGCTAGGTAGGCTCATGGCATTTATTATACCATATTAAATTTTGATATAATTGTAGATCTTTATGTACGTGATACTCATGCTAATGTGGCTACGTTGCATTCAAGGCACTAATAAAACAACCATGAACTTCATATTTCAGCTATTAATCTTATGATAGGCGAAGTGACTTTATGGAATCGTGACAAGTTGAAGAAAAAATCACGTTGCTATTTTACACACTTTTTTGATAAACTGACTGGTTTCAGTGTCTATACATCATCATCAGAGTGTGTCAACATGTTCAAGTACAGTTGGCGTCTAAATTTAGAGGACTGGATATGGGGGAGGGGTTGTATAACATCTGATCTCTCCTCATCTCAAAGCTCCTCCTTCAACCCCTCATCCTGTACCCTTAAATATGACGCCAATTCTGCTTAAACATGTAATCCAACTCTCATAATGATGTTGAGGCATTGAAACCGGTCAGTTTATTAAAAAAGAGTGAAAAATTACAAAAGGATTTCTTCTACAACAATTTCAGGTAATTACCACAGGAGAGTAGTGAGATCTCCACTGTATCCCTTGTTGCTTATAGAATGGGAGTAATTACGAAGAACTTAACTTACATTCTTAAAACCATAACGACTAATAATCCAATTTCGTCCAGAATTCCTATCCTCTTCCTTCCTCTCCCACGCTTCCCCAGTGTTCTCCCCTCTATAACTCTCTTCAACATGCCCTCTCCTCTCAAAACCTCCTCCATCTATCTCTTCTGCCTTCTCCGAACCTCTTCCACGAGCTTCCTCTCCTCTCCGACCATATCCAATACCTCCTCGTTTGTCTTCCTCGCCATCCAGCTCACCTTCTCCATCCTTCTCCAAACCCACATCTCAAACGCCTCAAGTCTACGCACATCCTCCCTTCGCAATGACCAAGTCTCCGACCCATATAGCGCCACGCTCCATATTAAAGTTTTCACCAGCCTCTTCTTTACGTCTTTTATCAGACCCCCCTCATCAATTCCCTTCTCTTCGAAAATGCTTCTTTAGCGAGCGCATGTCTGCTTCTGATGTCCTTATACATATTGCATCAAACTACTGGTATAATGACGGTAATTTGAGAGTTAATACGCCAATGTTTCATGTACATAAAGTCGTAGGCGCTTGATTTGTTTCGAATTTCCCGCATATTTCACTTATTTTCAATATGGCCACCGTGCGCAATTTCCATTACAAGAAAACAATGGTATAGTCGCCATCTGTCCTCTCTGTATATCTTTACTCTGTGCCGGTACTGAGCGCAAGCAGTGTTATGTGAATGGCGCCTGCTGACTAGACGGACGTTTTGGCACACGCGATACGCACGCAGTATCACTTCAGGGGCAAATCAAATTTATAATATCTTCCCCCGCGTTCATCAAGTAAGGGGCGAGTAAATTAGAGTGTGAGGTAAGTCGTGGAAGTGAGGTTTGGCGCTCTTTACATCGTATAACGCGGGCGTTGGTGGATCTGAAATCATTATACGTAAGATTTTAGTTACTAGTGAAATCTTTATTATAACACGTTTTGAATTATCGTCGAGCGTAGAATCTGGGTTCGTAGCAGTGTAAACAGTGCGACAGCCGTTTCATTTTCATATTGGCGGACGGGAAAGCTTTGTTTCATCGGAGAATAGCTCTAACGAAATAGCCCCTTAATTATCCTTTTCACGATTCTGCACGACACTGCATCTTCCATCGGAACCCTAAATAGCAACAAAGGTGCAGTAATCGAAAACTTAGCCCACAAATGCTTGAGAAAGTCTAGTCTTTCGTAAGATTGAGAGGGGACGGAGGAAATTTCATGAAGTTTTTCGCTACCATACTCGGAGGGAAGTGTGTGTCTAAAGGTACCCGGAATCGAATTGTGGAATATTTGAATGGCCCCTGTACTATTTTCTGTGGATAACTTATTGAGGCGGTAAGGATGAGTGCCTCGTTGTGGCGAATCTGCTTGCTCCACATTTTTCGTTTTCTAACACGGCGTGAGCATCCATGACCAAGGAAATATTATTTGTGAATGCGAATTCATAGTGGTAGCGGTAATAATATGCTCTTTGCTCTGTTTAAGCGTGAACTTTTAATTGTATGGAGGGAGTGCCACTGACTACCCCGCCCAATTCTAGACAATGAGGCCCTATTTCGCTCATTTTCAAAAGCCGATTTGCGGAGTCCCACCTACGCCCAACTCCCGGGCTATCGGCGGTCGGAGCACTCATCCGATGCTTGAAGGTTCGCCGTGGACCTTGAAGTTTCCCGCTCCACCGACTTACCTCACCCTAATGTTTACCATTCACCTGCTTTAGGATCATGTTCTGGTCGAAAATCGTTCTGGTGATGGCTTTTCATGGCTCTATATCCAAAGAGAGGAGAATATTAGAAAGGGTCAAATTAGACATACGGAATTAGACAAATGATTGTGGCTATGGAATCTTCCTTCCGAAACTACATTCAGAGGTAGAAGGAAAAGAATTGTTGAATGGCTTATTGAGCAGAATTTGACAATGCCTCGTGGAACTATCTCATGGTCGACATGACTAGAGTTTCTGGGTTATTTTGTTAAGCGAGCCTTTCACAAGGTCCAATAAACGTTTTTGTCTTGAAAACAGTGATCTTGAAACAATCGATAAAATGAAACTGGTTAACACGAGCAATGTATGCCAATTCATTGTTATCTAATGTTGGACTTCACATAGGAAAGCGTCAACAGTCATCGATATTGTAAACAAACCTTAGCAATAACTAATAGTGAGGGTAGATCAATATTTCTCGAAATACATGCAAATGAGAGGATTGGTTGCATTTTAAATTCGAAGTACCGAAAAATTTCAAATTTAGGGAATAGTTTTATCGGCTAAAGCAAAATACTGGGGCTACAAAACGTGCTGTGATCCTTGCTGATATAGAATATTATATTTGGAAAATAAATTGATGCATTCAATCTTTGTAAAGCTCTAAAAAGTCAAATTGGGACTTTTTAAGACATTTTAATATGATAATTAAGGCGAGTATATTTTCGTAGTTGAGTTGTGGGTCTGATATCATATCTTCAATAATTGCTTCCGGTTATTAAATTCAGGAATAGATTTTATATTCTCTGTAGGGTGTAATGTTTTTGTTCAGCCATTAAAAAATACAAATAAATGGAAGAATGACTTGAATTTGGACAGATATACCTATGGCTGAAATGACGGATTTCTTGAGAGGAGTAAATTCAAATAAAATTTTTAATTAAAATAATCGAAGGACTTCATTGATATTTTATTGGAATAACCCGTTGCGTAAATGCATGTCACCTGCAGTTGACAATACGTGGAATAACTGTGGGATTGATCCTGTTTTACCTCTAGAGAGGGCGACAAATATGTATTGCTTTGATATTTTCATTTCCTTGTTTATCCACGCTGTTACGTGGGGAGGGACCGGATTTCATACAAAATATACTTAGCCCGGCTTTATAAGTCTTGTCACCTTTAACCGTTAGATGATGTAGCATTGACGTGTACGTGATTATAACTAAGAGTTCCGGCTCAGTTAAGTATATCCGACTATCAATTAGTTGGCATGGTCATTGGTCAAAAAAATAACGTATTCACATCCTTAATCATGCCGGGGGATGTATGTAACCAGATATTATAAAGCCGCATCTGAGGGTGACAACATGTTTCGGAGAATGGGCAATGAGTGTGTAAAGAAGACGTCGGCCGCCGGATGATGACGGCGTTTCTAGCCAACCAAAGTCACTAGAACTACCCTATCCGTGCCTGGCGAAAGGTAGTGGTTGAGATTTGATAGAGAATGAACGATTGCGCTGCCGACCCGCAGTTTAGAGAGTAGCTGAGGCCGAAATACAGGGAAGGCGAGAGAGTAACAAGCGATTCGTGCATTACGGGCAAGCTACAAAAGAACCTTACGTTTGCACTTTATGGCCGACGGTCATTTGATCTTTAATAGCTTTACGGCACTCGGAGAAGTCGGTATTGCTGCAGGACCAGCCATAATGGAGACAGACTCCACTCAAGGCAAGCGAGACAGCTTAGTCCTTGAGGAAATAATTTTCGAATGAACCTGGCACTCTGTTACGGGGCCGTGCCACTATACGTCTTCTCCTTATACTTAAAAATGTATTTTCATCATTCCATTACACTTTTATTATCTCTTAAAGCCTTGTATGACCTAATTACTTAATACCTCGAAAAAATTGAGGGGCCACCTCTACGATGCACTTTACTTTATCGACTTAAAATTATTTTATCGACATTGAACTGAACCTTTTTCAATCATTCCGAGGCAAAGGGAGTTGAAATCCCTCCAAAAACTTTCAAGCGAAAAATAGCCAAGTATAAAAATTCAGAGTGGTTTCATTATTTTAGTATATAATGATATTTAAAATGTTAATTAATTACTTCTGAATGAGCTCCAACTCGGGTAAAATGTGATGCGAGCGTCAGATTCAGCAAGAGCCGCCTGGCGGCCACTCTCGAAATTTCTTTGAACTTGATACGTAGTTACATGATGAGAAAATGCTCTAATTTTATCCCAGCTCCTGATGTAGTCGAAATATAATAAGGGTATGAGGCAATTCTGCACAGATTTTCAATCAGTTATCTCTTTTTTCGTACTTATGCTTGAGAAATAACCAAGTTTTATCCTTCTCCTAGATGTTGAACGACAAAATAAAAATAAATTTGGCTGCTGTGCAGAAGTGGAAATCTTTACTAATACTTCTTGATTGCCTTATCTTTTATCTAATGTGTTGACCTTGTAGAAAGAACTTGGGGGTACAAAGAAATTATTTGTTTCTTCGATGGCTCATAATGAATGGTAAATATTAACGGGCTATAGATGATAGATACCCTTGAATTAAAAGATATTTGGAAATAGAACGTCAAAGGATAAAGGAATCTTCGTAGTGGATTTTAAAATTAAGGGTGCATCGGTAACAAAAGTCATTTTGCACCACGCACAAATCAGCTAGCTGCTAATTCGTATTTTTCAATCTTCTAGTTAAAAATACGTATCTCAGATTATTTACTATCTGAAAAAATAATATTATGTTCATTTTCATGCGAAGTCAACAACTTTTCATTCCCAATCCATGGGGTTTTGCGTAATGCGGTTTCGTTTATCACAACTATAGCAATTGAACAACTTGATGTTAACTTGGGGCACTCTTTCGAATTGACGAGCATATTCTTAAAATCATCTCAGATCACGTATCACCACCATAAGTATCGCTTAGTAATACCTGCGGTCATGCTCGAAGCGTGATGTTTGAGCGGGTTGGTGAGAAATTTGCCCTGCTCGGTAAACCGACAGACATCTTCGTTCAATTTCCCGATGATATTACAATAAGGAGTAATTGTAACGTTTTATTTTCATTCTCTTTTAATTAATATTCATCATAAGTTACCTTAGTTTTCATTGATATGGCTGAAACAAGAGGCATGAGACATACGTTTAGCAATATTCCCAGAATAATTTAAAAATAGCAAAAAATTGTGATACTCATTCAGTGAATTTTCTATCATATGCTATCCTTATCTTAGCCTTAGTAGCTTTATTAGATACTTCATAGATGGATGGCGACAACAAAGGAAATTATGATTGTTGTTCTCGAGAAGTAAAATAAGTTGCGGAAAATACCAAATAATATCCGCAGCAATGAAAACAGTCACATTGAATGCTAGTGCACTTTTGAAAATATGATACTCAGCAGACATAATATACGGAGCTTGGAAACTGTGCATGTTGCAATGTGTGGTGCAAGGTAGAAGAATAGCGGTAGATCCTTGGAGGAATGGTACTAGTTATTAGGGAAACCGATCGACCAGTCATTGAGGTCCTTTGCATTGTTAAGGATAGATGGATAAGTTGGTTAATTTAGTGTTTGTGTAATGGAGAAAGGGAAGAGAAAAAAAAACCCGGTGTGGGTATTAGCCAATTTTGAAAAAAAGTGGCGAAGGGGTCCACGGTTAAACGTTCCATCCGAAGGACGGAGTACTGTTGTTGAAGTGCTCTTCATATAATACTCAAGGAGTGACCGGGATTCCACCGCCACTGCCGGGAGTTAAACCTGGCCATCTGCATACAAGGACGGTAATCTTTCTACCACACCAATACGATCCATTTCTAGAATGTGAGTTGCAGAGCAAAGGGTATTGGTGTGTTTCCAGTGACGGGTAGTCGGATTGGCAAACATGGAAGTTAGAAAGGCAAGAAGTAAATGCAGGATAGGACATTGATAAAACATTGGTGCTCGAAATGAAGGCAGAACTAGCGTATTCCTCTCTCTCACCTCTTCACGGAAGATAGGATACCGTCCCGGTGCAATGACCGCATCTCAACTCCCACCATGAGGCAACTGCTGACAATTAACGGGTGATGCGCAGCATGCTAAGCATCAGAGGTAACCTTTAAGTCATTTTAAGTCACCACCTAGCAGGCATACATTGAGCCGGGAGAGATTCAGGGGACATAAAGTCAAATGCCGGGAGGAACTTAAGCTTAGATAAAGCTATGGAACAGGATTCACTTCATGATAGAACTAATGCAGCAATAATAATTATTTAAAAAAGAGTAACTTTATTGGATCTACGCCAAGCTATATTAGTACCTATTCCTTATATTTAAGTTTTACTTTAGTACTTCCTCAATTTATTTTACTGCTTTTTAATTAAACTTCGTAATCCTCTCGTCCCATAGATAAACAATACAGCAGCTCATTTGCCGAGGAGTGCCTTTTATTACATTCACTAATTGCCATTTCATAACGCGGTCGGTCTCTTTCAACTGAATACATCAATATTGGAAAGCATTTATTTTATTGATTTATTGTACCCATTCTGGCTGAAATCAAAATTACCTGCCGCGTAATGCAAATATTTGCCTTAATAAGAGCAGATAAAAGGATTCATTTCTGAGCGACCTATGCATTTAGCTAAGAATAACTTAAGTATCCTTTTACTAAAATTGTATGGTTTCACGTATGCACCATTTATTTAAAATTAAAAATACGTGAGCCAATTGAGTATTACATAATTTACATTATACAAGCTTTTTTATACAATTTACATTAGCTTTGCGAGTGAAAATGAACAACTAACAAGGACCGTTATTTTGTCTTTGTGTAATGCCTTCTACGACCCAATATTCTTCTATCGTAATCGGTAGATGTAATCAAAAGAGGCATGACTATCTAGTGCATTTGAGTTTTTGAGTAGGACTTCTTAATTCACCGAGCTTAAAAGAATGATTTGATTAGAGAAAGACCATCGACCGAAAGTATAAAATGCATAAAATGATAGAGCCAGTCCTCACGCTGAGAGATCCCGCTTGAAAGCTTTTGACTTTAGCTTTGACTTTGATTATTTGACTAAAGCTTTGAAAGAATAAAAAGCTTTTGACAGAAGAACTCATTTTTTATAATTAGTTCTCTTGACAAAAGAATTTCGGTTCTTTATTCTTATTTGACCTCTTAATATGGTTGTGGGTCCTCGTCCATTGTTGAATGTTAATACCACGATGTAAAGGCCAATGAGAGCTGTTTTCGGTGGTAACTAAATAAATAAATAATAGCAGGCGATTTTAAAGCCCGATATTCATAGCTAGAATATCGGTTTTTATCAAACTTATAGTCAATTAATGTTCGATGCATTTTAATGTGTGCAATAGTAAATCTTAGAAAATTGAATATAATTCTATTCATGGAAAAATTTGCACACACATGGGGTATGTATGCCAAACAATCGACTTTCAACTTGCTTGTCAACACATCACCCCGCATAACAAAGTCGTCGGGGGCGTTGACCCGTCAAGAGCCGGGAAAGCGGACGGCCGTGTCCACGTCATTAAACGCTCCCTCAGGGTGTCAAATACACAGACCTCGGAAATTATCGTCTCCCACGGTGTCCAGCGTTAACTTCCTCATCCTGAACTTCGGTTGAAAAACTCTAGCTAGCCGAAAAAATATGGTTAGCTAGATCACTTTCATTACATGCGCAAGAGTAAAATTATTGTCAACCTTCTCTAGTTAGAACTTCTTTTGGTTGGATATATTGATAACCATTCAAATAAAATTTCATTATTGTTGGTGTTCTTTTGATTACACGAACCTTTGCATCGTAATTTTCGTCGACTCAAAGTTCCAAATTACTGGAAGCATTTTACACTTCCGGAGTCATTTATCAAATTTTGACTGTGATTATAGACTGGCAACATTATTGGGGTGGCAGTTTAAATCCAATCATAACGCCTCTGCATTTAAGTCAACTTTCTGAAAGAGTGTTATTGTTTAATCTTAGAAATACACTTAAGAGATCTTTTATCGTATCCCGTAGTGTTTTGAAAACATTATTCTAAGTGTCGATCACTTGAGGAAGGCCGTGCAGCCCGCCGTCGTACGGCTCGCGGGCAGGGGCGTCGTGTCGGCGGCGGCCGAACACGCTCGCCCAAAGCACCCCATTTGGGGGCGGGAGGCGTCGTCGCGGCGGGGGTGGGGGACGGGCTCTTGTGTGTGGGGCCGGGTCCCTCAAAGTGGGGGGCGGGGACACGGATTCAATGGAGCCCCAGTGACAGACCAAATATCGACCGGTTAGCCTATGGCGGCGGCGGCGGTCGGCGGCTAAGTGCGGGGGGCAGCAGCACCCTCTTACCCCTCCCGAAGACACACTCCGAGACCCACCCACTCCTCCTCCGAAGGAAGGAGACGACGGGCGGCGGACGCCCCGTTCCGGCTCCCCGGGGGCAGCGGGGGGCGGACGAGTGCATTCGTCCAGTGCACTGGAGGCGACGAGGGCGGGGGAGAGAGGTCGGAGGAATTTTCGCAAGGATGTGCCCCATAGCTTTTGACCTTTCCCCTCTCGCTAGTGGGAATGGGCGTATTTTTTCCTTGGACACCGCTGTAGGGCAGCGCTTGGGACCCCGGAGTTTTCATCCGACGCCCAAGGAGATGCCTCCAGAGCACTATCTCCACCAGGAGAAACTACGATAGACTTTCGGGACGAACAGTTTCATTGCATTGCAACGTCGTCACCCGAGGATGTTGTAATGCAAAATAAAACATTTTCATGTTTCATGAAATATTCGTGGACTATACTATTTAATCAGCTCAACGTTCTTTTGGACCATCAAAGATTTCTCCATGAAATTTCCGCCTGAGACAGTGGACTAGAAGAAGGGAGGATGATAATACTGATGACTGCTCAAGGCGGGCCGCACGGCTATCGGAGTGGCCCTCCTCAAGTTTATCAACGCAATGGAGATGTTCTTTCTGGCATGAAAATCTTTACGAATACCATAAAATAAAAACCGTCCAATTTTCCACAGAATAAATTTATTTACGACCCGGGTTTCAATGTTGATACATCATCGTCATGTGCGTAACCTGATGTTCGTCCCGACGTCACCTGACGATGATGTATCAACATGGGAACCCAGGCCTAAAGTAAGTTCATATTTCGGAAAATTGGACGGTTTTTATTTCATCATGTTTTAATTCCACTCAATTTCGTGTGACTACGGAGTACACACTATGAATATGTCCTTTCATCATAAACACTCTTGTCTTCATCTTGAAGAAAGAGGAATAGAAACACTTTTTAAAATATCCAACTTTAAATTACCACCGACCACAGTTTCGGCACGTTATGTCATCATCAGGGTGGCATACCGTGTCAAAACTTTCGTAGGTTGTAATTAAAAGTTTGGAAATTTTATCTAGTGAGTTTCTCTTTCTCCAAGATAGATATCTTATGTTTCCACAGGTCAATGCGTGATTCTTGCATGACACACTTGTCATTTGATCAACAGTCTCATGTCATTTAGGACAACTAGACTCTCGGAAGCCATCAAGTTACTTAGATCCCACGTCTACAACCGTATTTCACCTGCCACAAATGGAAATGGGTTATTTTTTATGTGCACTGCTTAAGGCCTGCGTTTTGGATCCTGGAGTTGGCATCTAAATCTCAAGGAGTCTTATTTCCCCACACCCTATGTTGACAATATTGACCGCCCGGAGAAACGAAGAATGATGGAGTGCACGAGATTGATGAGGCTCGGTTTTATAATGGCTGATTAACGGCTTCTTTGGCTTGTAAATCTTCCCTGAGGCGCTTTAGCGTCATTATTGCTCTCGTCAACTAAACAAGAGTCTGATGTGAATTAAGATATCCGGGCTGTCGACTAACGGTTAGCAACCCCTATTGAGCCAGACCTACGAATTGAGAGCACGAATGCTCTTTTCTTTACGCGCAATTCACGATTATAAAAAATATCATATGCTCCAACAATGAATATGACTTTACCTAATTTTACTCGAGCATTGCTTTTACTAAAATCTCGCATTGGTCTCAGTTACTTGTGTAATAGAATGTTGTTGGCCCATAATCCCTGTTTACCAGTTTGACAGGTGTAAAGTAGATTAAGAGGCGTGATTTCAAGGATTTTGCGCGGGATGACGAGGAAATGGACTGATGTTGATAATCGTCTTGCTTCTTTACAGGTTTAAAAAGGTTTTACCTCTACGTAGGCCAGAAAAAGGAGATGTAAGAAATAAATGTGTTGCGTTGAAAGGCCGTGAATCTTTCATTCAATCACTCCATGAACAATATTTTATTTCAGGGCCGTTCAAAACCAAATTAAATAAGAAAAGAAGAGTATTAGATTAGTATTAGGAGTGGGATGATTGCATATTGAGGATAACTGAAAACATCTTTTATGAAATAGTTGAATCATGGTATCTCCAGAGCGATCACTCGGAGCGCTGATGAATGAAAGTTATAAACAGTACATAGAATCGTAGAAAAATATTTCTAAAAGGTAACAAAGTAGTGCCAAAGAACGGTTAGCCTCTTCCTTACTTCTTGCATCAATATTAAACGTGAGTATGCCAAGAAAACCATTTTTGAGAATAGAGTAGGAAAACGTGAGGTAAATTAAGAATGGATTGGGCAGTGGATTAGTGGGTCTTCCACGCGGGGCACAACCCTCCTCCCGGTATTCGAGCGTGAGCTCATGACCGGGGAACGGAAGGCTGCGGGGAATAGGAAGGAATGAGGGATGGGTAAAAAGGGTAAGGGAATAGGAAAATTCCGGCCCCAGAGTCATGTATAGGCTAAGGGGTAGAA
Organism: Pyrrhosoma nymphula; assembly: GCA_963573305.1. Taxonomy (NCBI): domain Eukaryota; kingdom Metazoa; phylum Arthropoda; class Insecta; order Odonata; family Coenagrionidae; genus Pyrrhosoma; species Pyrrhosoma nymphula. The sequence continues at coordinate 73,526,418 of OY754332.1, read as the reverse complement.
ACGGAACGCGAAACAACCTTTTTTTCTCTGGCGTTTGCCGAGGTGAATTCCATAAGTAAGAGAACACCGGATCAGCGATAGGTCGTCCAGCCCTATCCGCCAGTAATGGTCCAGGCGGATAGGGCTGGACGACCTATCGCTGATCCGGTGTTCTCTTACTTATGGAATTCACCTCAGCAAACGCCAGAGAAAAAAGGTTGTTTCGCGTTCCGTTTCTACCCCTTAGCCTATACATGACTCTGGGGCCGGAATTTTCCTATTCCCTTACCCTTTTTACCCATCCCTCATTCCTTCCTATTCCCTGCAGCCTTCCGTTCCCCGGTCATGAGCTCACGCACGAATACCGGGAGGAGGGTTGTGCCCCGCGTGGAATGGATTGGGCAATGATCTATGCTAGAAAGTGCACTGAATGCGTGTTTAAATTTAAAATACGTGCTAGCTTTGGCCCACAGAAAGAATGAGTGACGGCCGAATGGATTAGAGAGGAGGGAGTGGTGTGAAATGAAGGAAAGGGCGAGAAACTATTGGTTGAATGTGGTCACGTAGAACTTTAATGAAGATAGGCTACTCAGGTAAACGAGAGTATGGTTGAAGCAATGCTTCAATACAACAGAGATGGGAGATGCACGAAATATAGGGACAAAATGTGTTGTGCAATTTTTCAAAAATTAATAGGAAGTTATGAGAAAATCTAGGAATTCGATGCCAAAAGAAATTGCAGAACTCTCATTAGAGCTTGTTGTGAACATGAGGCACATACAAATAGACATCGGGGACAGCCAAGGAAAATACGACGGGATACGTTGTTACCCGGACACAAATTATTATCGGGCATAAATATTTCGGCAAATGATAATATTGCACGCTATATAACTTTGGTTCGTTAAAATACAATTCAATGAACTTTTTGTTGTAGAAGTAATTTAGTGGTTTACTTTATGAGTGAAAATGTTATATAGAAGTCATTTTGCATGAGATTGGAATTCAATAGTTTAACTATGTAGGGAAAACTTCCGAGCTAATATTTATGAAGTTATGCGAAGTAATCAGCATGGATATTCGTGGTGGTTATGTTAAACTAATCCGATAAGAAGGTAATTCTCACTCTTGTTGGTTGGGGACTAGATACTTTTCCATGGGGCCGGATATTTTTACGAGAGTCTGTACCTAAAAGATCACACTGAAGGACGTAAAATGGAATCTTCCCAAGAAGCACCGGCTATATTTGAACCTAGACTTTTCCAATTCGTAACCGAACGCTTTACCCACTAAGCAACCTAGTCGCGCCACTTTACTGCCATCTAGTGGGTCAAAGTATAATAACATAGAAATTTGAATTAGCTATCTGGTGATACGATCGACAACTGAGGACATTTTGCGTCAATATGGATTGTGGGTGGGGCGGTAAGGGAATGATCAGTTTGGGAATGAGGGCAAGGTGGAAAGACATATTTGCCTACTTTTGACGAAAGGCGCCAAGGGGTTGTGGTCCTATCCGACGGACGGAGCCCCAACTGAAATTCTTTCCTCTTGGGACTCCTGCTTGCGTTACTAATCTCCTGGAAATTCTCCCCCGCCACCAGGATACGAACCCGCGCCCTCACTGACGAGACCAGCTCTCTGTACACCGTAAACAATCCGACTTCAAATAATATCTACGCATTCTTGCAATCACTTTGCCTCTCTAGGCATATCATGTCTTTTAAAGAACATATCATCTATTAAACTTACTCGGTCATCAATGGAATAACAAGATACAAAAGAATCAGGAAATATTGAATCATATCTTAATTTTCCAGTGACCATAGTGAGTGGACCAGTAATGCTGTAAACATACCGATAAGTAGGCATTAGTTGAGGAATATTCGTGAAACGGTGATGATTTATCCAAACACGTACAAAAAAAATTATTTGCGAAGTTAATAGTGTTTTTTGAGACGTTATTATACATCTTTAGCGCGATAGCCCATGTTGGGCAGATCATTTTTCACCTAAAACTGGCTTCAATTTCGTGCGCCAATCTTTTCTTTCCTTTAATCTATGGAAGAGATAAGGGGCTCCAAGCAAACACTAAGAAGTGGTCGAAACCATGGTCGGTTGAAATAAAACAGTGTGGAAATAGAAAAGTGATTTCATTATGTTTAAACACTAAGAAGGTCTCGCTGGACAAGAAACGTACGATAGCAAGGTTTCCCTATTTTGGATACGAAGCGCTGCCCCTTTCCCATTACCTTACCACTTCAACCTCTGCCCTGGGGTGCTCAAATTGCCTGAAGATTACGAGGAAGGCTAACGCGAGGTGAACGATGCAGATGAATATAGTCTAACGTTACTCATGAAAGGTCTGCTATGGGTACTGGATTCGGTGAAAAAGTAAGCTGGCAGAGAGTTCGCTATTTGCTTCCAGGTTGCGACTTTGTCCCTCGGGTTCCAGTATTCAATATATAGCCCTTGGCTAATACTTGTAGTAATGTTGATCCCTTGAGTGGAAGGTCGCCACTACTTTAGTTTCCCTATAATTGTAAAACCTTTGAGAAATAGTAATCAATGCAGTCATTTTCGAGAAAAGGCTTTGAAGAACCGACACCAACCGACATCGACCGACAACCGACATTAAAAATGTTTATGAGTTTAACTTTATGTTAGTCCAAAAAATCGCATAGTATTTTCCAAAAAATATTTCTAAATTTGATACTTTTTCTCGTAGCTTCTGGTAATGCCAATTAAATTGGTAATAATTTAATATATCATTGATATAATTTAGTTAAAAGGGGTAATCTTCTTCTGGTAACAAGGAAGAAAGAACGTTCTCAAGTGATAGTGTTTCTTATACAATATGTCTTTGGCGTGTATGTAAAAGTGTTCGAAAATATGCATGCATACATGAATGGGTATCATATCATAGTTGAATTCACATCGGTTTGTGTTTTATTAGCTCTTTGACCATTCAACCAAGGGCAGCTTAAGTTTTGGCAATTTTTTTTCCAAATGATAATAACTTACTCTTCCAAACACAAAAAATAAAAATAATTACGTCCCAAGAACCTATCAAAACATTTTTGGAAGAAAAAACATGATCGGGGTCTCTATTATTACGTACGTTTGGCATTAAGTATTTGGATAAAAATGTGCTCTTAAGGAATCTATCACTTTATCGGCATTCTGCCGCCCTTAGTTAATTTTGATACAGAAAGTTACAATTATTCAATGCTTCAATATTAAGAGCTAGTGACTTTCTTAGTTGAACATTTAATTGTTCGGAAATTGCCTCGAAAGAACTCGAATACCATTATAAACAAAAAAAGTCACCAGTAAATCTTTGGACATCTAAAATGTAAAGCAACAAAACTTAAAAGTATAAAATCAAAATTCGTGTTTGCAAATTCATTTGTTCATCTAAAATAATGAACGCGTCAAAGTATCACTTCGGGAAGGATGAAGAAAGCAAGGAAAATCTTTTCATATTAAAATCTGGAATTGTGTGTCTGTGGGTTATCAAGCCAAAGGACGATGGATTTCACAAATAATCACCTAATTTTAGATAAATGAACATAAGTTGATATCCTGAATTCCTGAGAAATAATGGGAAATCTCGCTCTTTTTCGGTTTGTTTTGTCAATCGAAGGGAAGGAATTAGTAATTGTCTACCATTTCACTATAATCGCTTTCACATTATTCATTTGGTATTCACCACGACCTGAAATTCCATCAAAATATCACCAATTTATTTCACGGTACTACTATTTTCGACGCAGTGGCGTCATTTTCAGGTACCTGTAAATGTCGTAGATGTCAGAATAAAACCAAGTTTTTTTTTATTATTGAGACTGAACTTCCATAAAGTTGAGCCTGAAACCATGGAGATAATACAATGTTTAGTTTAGTCTTCATACTTCTTTCCCGAGACACCAACGACTTTTTTACTTGCATTTATCAATGCTAAGCTGTCACATGCTATTTGTCTCTTTGTACTCACGTTCTTTCTTGATCGCTTCCCTACATTTTGTTGCAATCCTTTAAGCTCTCTCATTACATTAAAGTATAGCATTTGTCCAGGGACATCTCACTAATGGTGGATACGTATGCATCTTTTTCCTTCATTCGTACAGATAATTTATTTCTTCTCGCTCTTAATCTTGAACTGTTAGGAGATCCACTTATCGAGCTATTCATGATTTTCAAGAATATCTAAGAATGATATTCTCTACTTAAACTTGATTACTCTGAACACTCAACTCATTACCACCGCTATGCTATCTGAGGGTAGTTTATCCTTAGATATGCATCCATGTTTTTCCAGATAGGTCCATAACTTATACGATTGTCACATCGATAGCTTTAGTCCTTTACCTTTTATGCTTCGTTTCTTCTCCCTAGATCCGCTCTCTTCACCAATAAACAGCAGTTTGTTTTCCGCACTTCTCACTGTCTTTGTTATCCTCACTAACTTTCACTGCCTAATATTATGTCGAATTCAATAGGTCATGCTCCAGCTATATCCCTATTCCCATGCACCCATGTGAAAGTATCTATGACTGAAGGTTGCACGCGAGACGTGTGATCCTTTGTCCTTGAAATCTCCGAATGGCAACTGACGCATGAACCCAGGGCAATCTGTGGGAAACTATCTACAATTCCCTCACTTATCTTATCTGGACTCTTTCTCTCAGAATCAAGCATACTTTCTCACCTCTCTGCACACTATTGTGACATCCTAGCTATTACGCCTACCTTCCTCTATCCCTTTCAAAAGCATCCAACTCTGCGTTCTTTGTTCTACACAATGGATATCCATTCACGTCCACACTACTCCTTCACCAACTGTTTTCATCCCTCATATCCACCAGTAGAAGTCGTCGATGTTGCTTCGCCACGTCTGTATCTCGTTGAGAGATTAATATACGTACTGCAATGTTTTTTACTGATGACGTTCTATCAGAAGAAACCAGAAACACAAGACTGCAAGTAAGGAAGAACTTAATTGAAATGTTTTTGAGAATGCCTTTGGTGAAGCTTGAACGATAACCACAGTTGCACAGAGAAGATTGGAAACACTTGAAATGTGGTTTTATCGAAGAGTGATGAAGATAAAATGGATGGAGGGGCTCACTAATTTAATTTCTTACTAAGAGCCGGGGAGAAACAATGTTCTGTGAAAACCCTGCTACGTAGAAGAGATTAACATATTGCATTCATTCTGAGACATAACAGACTCGGGAAAGGAATAATGACTGTACATATGAACGGAAAGTATTACTGAGGGATACCAAGAATGAAATATATCAAGAAAATTATGAAGGTTGTCAAAATAAGGAAGCATGAAGGAAATAGATGATAAGATGGAAAGAGAAAATAGCATAATTCTGCAGCATACCAATCCTTCGATGGAAAACTGCTAATGATGACGATAAATTGTTTTTATCGTCAAAGGTTTTAGTGTTAGGGATATTAGTATATTTATTTAAATTTCCTCGATAAATGTTGTATAGCCCTGATTGCCTTCATATGGAGTATAATGGAGTAAATGATGTAGTGGTCGGCTATTTTCTTCAGGAACAATCATAAGAATCAAGTCTTTCCTAACCTCTTTTGTCCATGGCGCATGAATACATTATACGTTTGCTTATGTAACAGCTAAATAACATTTTTAATTTAAAATGTATAAATATATAATTACACGACTTCACGCCGTAAACTGAATTCCTCGGGAAAGAATATTAGCTACCGTATTTTAAACAACTGACTTGGTATATCACTCGACGCATGACCCCAAATCTGTTTTCATTCGATACCAAAAACCTTTTCGCAGTGGAAGAAGAGACGCGTTCTCTCGGTATCATCCTTATAAATGAGAAAATAATTGGATAAATTGCGAAAGAATTATCTTAAATCATTCTTAACTTGTGAGACATGAAGTGGAAGGGAATCGAAAGGTTAATAGCAGAATAATTTTCTACTGTGACCCCAAATTTATCGCAGCTGTTGGCCATATGAAATTGACGAGGCCGTATTAAAAGTTAATGAAGACATTTACAGAATAACCGAGTGGGCCACGCGTCACGACTTCATCCTAAACTAAAGTAAAAATACGGCTATTATTATCGGTAGTTCCAGGTTGCTACGTAACATTACGACTACCAGTATCGTGGTTAATGGTATCCCTATTCTATATTCCAGTAATGTGCATAATCTAGGGATTACGTTCACTGCTAACTTATCATGGGATTGTCATGTAAATAGTATTTCTAACAAGATTCATTCTATACTTTATCAGTTAAAAGTTCACAGAAACTTACTTCCTTTTAATAATAGAAAAACACTCATATCGTCGCTTATTTTCTCTGTAATAGATTACTGCTGTCTTGTTTATAATGACCTCAACGAAGAAAATAATCTCAAACTTCACCGGGCCTTAAACCCCTGCCTTAGGTTCATTTTTGACCTTCGCAGGGACGTCCACATCACACCATATTATAAACAACTAAGATGGCTCAACGTCAAATCCCGTAGAGAGTACCTTCTGGGATCCTTTTTGTTTGTTCTATTTAAAAACAAATCACCCAAGTATCTGTATGATTTGTTCCTTAGTTGTCCCTCTGTCTCCACAATGTCCACTAGGTCTGATCCTAATCAATTGTATTTTCCAGGGCATCGCACCATAGCATATAATAAATCATTTCTTGTAACAGCTTGTCACATATGAAATAAGATGCCAACTTATATTAAAAATTGCTTATCTGTTAAAACATTTAAAATGAAATATCATGATTATTTACTTTCCCGGGAATAACATAAGTTACTCTTATTATTTTTTTTTCAAATTTGTGTTCATGTTATTATGGCTCCTTATTTACAGTATCATTTTGCTATGTGTTAAGTTATGAATACATGAGTTTTTTGTGTTTGCCTTTTTTTTTACATACATACATTTGATATGTTATGAAATGAGAAGACATTATATATTGACATTTAAGAATTATGAAAAGTTTGTCTTTTTTGTAATTTTTATTGTGCCTGCAAACTTTATTATTATTATTTTTGTTCTTATGGATTTTTTCCAGAACAATAAATATTTTTCTATCTATCTATTTTCCTGACATGCGAAATCTGTCGTCAAAAAGGCACATGCAGATGCGCCAGATATTTCTTTCCTCGTTAAATATGTGGCGTGGGCAGGTGCCGGCTCGAAGTTCCTGGCTCTTGCGACGAACATTACAATGGCCACCTCGTGGTTAGCGAGTTGCTAAGTCACTGGCATTGTCACCCACGCCTGCATGAGTTCAGAATCACCGTTCTATTTATGTTACCTCGCATAAGCTCCAAAATCTTTGGACCACCACCGATTGACTCACACCGGTATCGCGAGGCGACTGACGTGGTATGCTGGCTGCCGGCTGCGTTTTTTTTCTCACGCGACCAATCCATCACCCCACAACTGCTGAGCAGGCACAGCGTATTTTTGTGTGAAAATGGTGGCAGTAAGAAAATGAATGGTTGGTTATTTGGGGAGGTGACATACAACTAGGACCATTTGGGCCATTTAAGGGTAGGTGAGTAGAGCGGTATGGGGGGATTAATTGGGGATTTGAGGTAAGGTGGAGAGAAACCCGGTGTTGGCATTAGCCCACTCTTAACGAAAGGCGCCAAGGGGTTAAAGTCCCGGACGGCGGACTCAACGTAGCACCCAAGTAGGGATCGGTATTCCAATGAAAAAATGTCTGCCACAACCGCGATTCAAACCCGAAACTCCGGGATTGAAAGCCATTACACAACCCACCACAATAATTCTATACCATAGTATAAACTAAAGAATATTTTTTCCAACCGGAATAAATGCAATTGGACTCATTGCAACATAAGCCGAGCATTATTATTTTTCCTTTTAATTCGTCCCGATCACATTTCCTGGACACTTTCCCATAATCCTCTCCCTTGCAGCGCTGAATTTGCCGGGATTAGTGGGCACCGCTGGCGAGTTGTTGTCCCCTCCATCGGGATGAGCGGGACCCGGGGAGCACACGCCGTGTAAGAAACTCATAATGGAGGTGCGAGCCGTGCGTCCCCTCCGCCGCCAGATGGGTCGTCTGCTATTGAACGCAGTTCTAGGAACGAGGAGCCCCATGATTGAATTGCGCTTCCGATTGTACATTGGCAAACGAGGCGTCGTAAAAAGCGATATTGTGTACATAATTAAGTATAATTCCATGGATGCCTTGGGATAGTAGACGGTATCTGATGTAGCTTTGTTGAATTGCTTCATCACTGTAATGAAAATAACTTCCTTGATTTTACCACAGATTTTTATTTAAGTACGACCCGGGTTTCGTCACATTGCAGCCACTTCATGTGACTTGAAGATGATGTATCGCAACGAAACTCGGGTCGTATTCTTAATCCTTCAGTAGGCACTTGTAATTGTGTCCCACGTATTGGCTTGCGGGCCACACTTGTGGCCCAGATTCATTTATTTATTAACGACTACAATTTTCAAATTTTTTATTGAAGTCTTTACAAACATTAAATATTGACTTTTATTTATAATTGAAACAATTTTAATTTTGGTAAAAGAGAACGCAAATTTATTAAAAAAACCATGTAGATAATATGTTATAAAAAGGCACATAATTGAGTACACATCACACGTCTTTTCGGTGATTTATGCTTGCCCATTACCCGTATATGATGTGTTACCATTTTTGTCTTATCATAACTCCTGCCACAGGCTCCAGAATTCCAAGCGAACCCCGTTCAAGTGCTCCCATTTGCGCTAGGAATGCGATACTTCCATTCCATTTTTGTGCTTTTATTATTTCCCAGGCTATACATAGCAGGAAATCATGTTGTACAACTTGAGCAGATTTTGTATCTGCCTTGAACACATTAAGGATATTGGCACCGGCAATTTTCAATCAGTCATAAAATACCACCAATGACCTCCGCTTTGTATTACGTGCCACCTTATATTATGAACAGAGATCCTCGCTAGGTTTTAGTAATGATGTAAGACGTGATATTGGTCATGTTTCAATAAATTTATATTCTCAAAATCATTGGACGAACTGTGGTGCATTGTGGAGAGAACCAAAACTGGTAATTGGGGCAGTATGAAACAAGTGTGCATGCCAAGTGGATCCAAACATTGAATAATTTACTGTTCTACTTTTATTCAGTAGAAATTCTTTCGGACTTTCTCTCTTATTTTTTTGTTTTTCAACATATGTAAGACTTTTTCTTTCAGTAATTTTGGCAAAGAGAACACTTGTAAACCCGTTTTCTCCGGTTATATTCCTTTTAGTGCCCGCTATTGGTTCAACTAACAGAACAACAACGTGCTTGGCAGAATTACTATTTCGGTAGGATCCTACCGAATGTTCCAGCGTATATGTATACATAGAATTTACATGCATTTTTAACGTAAGCTAAGGAAAGATATTTTTACGCCATATTTAGCTGACTTACTCGGCAGATACTGCCTGAAGCTATAGAATCCACAAAATGCCAGCAGTTGCTCATCCATTGTAAGTTAATCTTTAGGGCTAAAAACTTAGTTACTTCAAATTACCTTAGGAAGTTACCTACAAATAATTCAAAATATTCCCGTATGTCTTCCAGTTCATCTATCATTTTCCTCTGATCCCTCTCCCTGATTTCATCAAACATCAAGCATGCCAAAAGAAACCGAAAACTCTTGTCATTCATGGCAAGGTAACAAGCTTGGATCACACTACCTCTGGAATTTTTCCATAACTGAGTCATTTTGTCTCCAGCTTTTCAAAACCCAAATAAGGTAAAGTAAACCTATCAAAGCTTTTATTTCTACTTCATTTGAAGGTCACATATACCTGTCTCGTTCAAATAGATGATTGAATTTCACGATAGAGATGTTTTTATTTGCGGTAGTAACTGTCATCAATTTCCCACCAAGAAAAAGCTGAAAAGAACTCCAAATTAAATTCGCGAGCAATTCTTTTTGTCCCAGGGGAATAAGTAATAATGCTATATTTACGACGCTTATTATTTACATTTTGTCCACATTTATTCTATTTGATAATGTTGTTCTTTCCATGATAGAAATTTCTTAGACTGATCTCACCACCCCCGGAGTTCTCAGTATCTAATTCTTTATCGCTCTCAGGGTATTTTTCTGGGATGGTTTCTTGTTCACTCTTTTCGTGCTCTGAGTAAAAGTCGTGTTAACTTTCTTAAATAGTATCTTCTTCCACCTCGTCTGGATCTTCTTCCTCTCCTGATCCCATTTCCAAATCAACCGATAACTCGACCTTCTTATGTCGTCCTCATGTCTATGATGTAGCCTTATTCTTTTTGTAGAAGTCATTGGCATATTGGGAAATGAACTCTTAAGGAGAAAAAAGAAAAATAAAAATAATTATTTCGATACAATTGAAATATTCTTAAAGGCTTGACTAAACGCAAGAAAAAACGACAATTAACCTATAAAAATGACAAAAAAGGTGTTCGATTACTTATAAATATAAAAGATATAATTTCCTTGGAAAGGAAGCTTACCTTGAAAAACCAAAACATTGTTTATACGTACGGGGCCTTGTCAAGATTATGATAATAAAATGAAAAAGGTATGACCTCCACGCTCCGCGGTTCATTTCGCGCAACCGTGACGAGGACGAAACACACGCCACACGCGTCCACACGCTCCCAGCAAGTGACCCACACGGTCAGCAAAAACCTGCGTGTCACTCACGGCGAGGGCAAAGGTACCCTAATGAGGGGTCACTGTGCACCTGAAGAACGGAATCGCTGGGAAGTCTTCACTTCATTGGGGTTGAAGGGAGGCACTTTTGTTACTGACCACGGGGTCGCTTGCAACCCAACCTCCCCCTGCGGTGCAAGCAGAGGAGGGGTACCCGAAAATCTAAGGGAAACGTTCCAAATATTATTTGAGACGTCACAGTTGACAAATATAGAACAAAAGCTGCAGCCCAAAAAAGTATCTCTGGCAGAAAAAGGTTATTCATTTAGTCGCGTGGGTCACTGTTGTAGTCTGGCTGCCATTCGCGGGCTATATATTCCTAATTCTTCTACAAATTGTCACGAACAGGCAAGTGAGGCGTTAAAGGGCATTAAAATGAGAAGCTACTGAAAATCACTAGTGTTTAAAGTCATCATATGAAAAGTGGGCCGCTAAAGAAAAGCTATGGGCCAGCCCTGTGGCCCACTGAAGGGTTAAAAAAGACTTTGGGAAAATCAAGGGAGTTAATTTATTTATAATGATTAACGAGGCTTTGTGTTGGTTATTTGAGGGGGTGATTTATAGGAGGGCAGGACGATAAGGGAAGGGATTATTTTGGAAATGGATGAAAGATGGAGAGAAACCTGGCGTTAATAGCTGAGATGTAACTAAATACACCAAATGATCCACGGTTTAGCGCCTAATCTAACGGAAATCAAATTTGAATGAAGTGGCTATTTTCATTTGGCATTTGAACCTAAAATAAGTAGAATTTCGATAAATATAGAAAGTTTTTATCGAAGCGCGAAAACTGCCACACCGCACCCCTCGCTTTGAACCTCGGTGTCAATAGCTCCAAAAAAAAGGCGTTTAAAATACCGGATAGGTGTTACTTTCTATACAAAAACTCGTACCTATATGCTGTAGAAACTCTCAGTGTTACAGTAATGTTTTTAAATCCAACTAGCTCATATAAGTATAGTGAATGGCGCTGAATCTTCCACGAGCACCCTGTCATTGCCAATTATGCACAGTAGATATGTCCTACAGAGTTCAGCTCCAGTGAATAACCCAGTGTATCCTGGAAATTTAGTTCCCCTTTTGAGCGTGAATTGACAATTTTCCTTGCGATAACTCCGTTCCTCATGTATGGTTGGCTGGTTATTTTGGGAGGTAACTGATAGCTGAGGTCATTAGCATCATTGAGAATAGGTGGGTAAATTAGCTCGGGAAGGATTGTTTGAGGGAAGGAGGAAGGTTGGAGAGAAACCTGGCGTCGACATTAGCTACCCTCAAAAGGCGCCTAGAGAACCACAGTTTTACATTCCACGTGATGGACGGAGTATGTTACTTAAACTGCTCTCTACATAGCACCCTCTGAAATAACCACCATGCCTGGATTCGAAAATGGGTCCAATGGACAGCCAGTACTTTAGCCGCCACACCAGTCCGATTCCACCTCATGTATGGGTCGGCATTTGTGGTATAAATGTCATCGAACACTGGAGATTAATTTGATTAGTAATAATTAGTAACTTGCCTTCACCAAAAGAATATTTTAGACTAAAATTCAGCGGGTGGGAAAGCCTGTTTTTTACTATAAAAATATATAGTATCTCCCAAATTTAGAAATGCATGTGCAAGGTTTAGCCTCAGAGAAGCCGCTATGCAGCCGACGTCCCAAATTTCCATCAGCTCAATGGTGCTGTCACTGAAGCACGCCAAGGGCTGAGGATTTCGTCATAATTGGCAACCTTCCATGATAGCTATGATTGTGTTATTAGATGGTTCGTATCAAGTCAACTACCCTTGAGCAATGCTCTTCTCTGCTGGTTAAGCCCTTGGACTTAGTTTTTCAACTTGCTACAAGCTTAGACTTTCTCTTTTGGATTCCGTGGCATATTTATCACGCTCTCACTTTTTTCTTCAAAAAAGTGGTATAAGGGCTAAGGAAACATTGTAATTCCACAAGAATGTTAATTAAATGTCGACCGTAACTTGGAACTTAGATTTCCGCAGCAATGAAAATTCTCTTTTTGCCTAAGAGCTTACGGTTTCGGTTAAATATACATTTTTTGGGCAACAATTATCATGAAAAATGACGGTGCCTCCATTGCGCCTAGGGATGATGTGTGTAAAGGCTTCAAAAGTTTGAGTTAATGCTGCGTAAACAAAACCGAAGCGACAAGAAGAAAACTCCCGAACAGGGTTTCGAATCAAGGCATTGCCACCGAATAGAATTATACTTTGCGAACTTTCTTATGTGTGTAGGCTGGCGAGAGAAGGGATGAGGGCTTTAAGATGATGAAGCGGGGAGGGGAAAGGGGTTATTACAAAGGGTTTTGGGTTTGACAATTACTACGCATTTTATTGGCCAGCAGTGATTAAGTTACCCAAAACTCGCACTAATAACACCTCCCCCAGCACTCACAGCCTTCCCTTGCCAGCCCACTCGCATTAGTAGGTTCACAAAATATATAAAGCTACACGATTTATCCACTAAATCCCATGGTTCATAAGGAATAGCGACATCCTACTAGACTTGAAACTACTGGCAATAGGAGATGTAATAAAAAGTAACACTACACATGCAATCACGTGCTCATTCCATGTCTTTTCTGGAAATGTATAAACACTGATATTTATTTCCTACGGTAACTATCTATAACATGTTACTATAAACTCATGATTAATTCTAGAGAAGTGCAAAAAGCAACTCATCAATATTAGAAATGTTCACTAATGATGATTACCGTAGTATACTGCAGCTTCCGGCAATATTTCATTATTATTGGCGAGGATAAACGAAATACAGAGGGACTAGTCTATTTCTTCAAAACTTTCTTCCAGAAAAGACTTCTTTGTAATCACCGGGTAAAAATGTCGGTAGCACACAAGCATAGTAGACGAATCTGTTTTATTTCCTTTTATCCCATCGTAGTTTATTGCCAAAACTTAAACATACTATTTTCCGCTGGAAATTTATGGAATCATGCCCCTTATGTTTTACTGGAACGGTGGCAATAAAGAACAGCACATTACTGCACCATTTCTCCCAATAAATATCCAACAACAGGCCGGATTGATGTTGTCACGTGACCGTGTGGCATACTCATTCAACTCATCCATGGGCATGATTCTTCAAAAAATCTTTAGAAGGCATTATAATCACGGAACCCTCTATCTCAAGACTAATGAATTAGTATCATGACGGTTCTTATCCACGCCCGACATAAATAGTTCCCTATAATTTAATACAAAGAGTCACATTTTAAGTTAATCAAATCTATAGAAACGAGCGTAAAACCATTGTAAACATTCCATAGACAGAGCATAGTTCTAGAGGTAGAACTCCTCCAACATGGGACTCCGTGATGATATGCCTGGTCCATTAGTCGGTCGGTATTGTCATCTGATGTTAACGTCCATCAATGGCCGGGAGTAAATAAGTATTCTTGTGGGATTGCAATGCTTTCTTTTTCGTTATCGTGAATAAATACACCAAATTAAACCAGAGATTATTGCAAAGGGATACATAAAAAACACAATCACATCGTCTTGTTTTCCCCAGGTGTCTCAATCTTTCGTGATCACCGATACGCAGTGGAAGACATGTCGATACAAGGTCGCATTGTTACGGGTCATCCAGCTATCTAATCTTGTTGCCTCATTTCGCGCATTGGCTTTCGCAGCGTCTTATCATCATGAGCTGGGAAATCTTCCAGTATCTGCTTCCAGTTCTGTTGTTCGGCGGAAATGCTTTCCCAACTCATCTAGTTTCGTTGTGTTCATAATGTAGGTAAACATTCTACTCTGAACATCTCTCTCTTTGAAAATTACCCTCAAATATTTTATTAATACTACTTGTTTCAACTACTGCGTGTCTTGTTCACTCTTATAAATGAAGCTATTGTGTTAAAGCTGGCTTAAGAAATACAATTTTAAATAATATTATCTTATTGCCATTATGGATCTATTCCAATCATCCTTTGCATATAGAAGTTTTTCTGATGGCAATTACGTTTGCTTCAGTCCCTTATGTAGTATTTAGCCATTCGACCTTAGTTTATATCCCTTAGCAAAAAACACAGGGATACATTTTGTATTTTCTACATGCTTTCGTTTGTCCAACTCTAGACATTATGTCATTTACGCTCTATGAATATGCAATATTTTGTGTGCTTCTGTTTTAGTAGTCACTTTTCAAAATTTTCGTACGATTCTCTGCCACTTTTCTGGAATTAGTTTTCGATGGTGTTTTTAACTTAGCAATCATTTCTTCAATTCTTTCGGTACATCAGTATATATAGTCAGGATCCAAGCTAATGGTCAGTAGCTGAGCGCGAGTAGTACTATCGGGTACTGCTCATTTGGTTGTCACAGTAAAATAGGAGAAATAAATGCATTGCGGGCATGCCCACCTAAGTTATAATACACATTCCGACAGTTAGCTTTTACTAATAAAGGAATAAGAAGTAACTATATTGTTGTTTAAAAAAATTGCTTTAGCTTGAATCTTATATGGAACTCTTGCCTTATGGTAATCTCATAGTAAGTCAGGCCAATTTTATTGCAAGAGTTCATTTTAATAAGTATTGAATTTTAGTGCTACGTTCACTGTACTGAGTTAGTAATAAGAGGTGCCAAAGCAACTTAGTAGTCTTAGTGGTCAAATGTAAAGAAGAAGTTCTTTGGAGTTTTAAGAACCTACTTGATAAAACGTGTTTGAAGGGTGCGTAACGTAATAATTATTTTACTTAAAATCTAATAGTAACGTTCTAATATTCTGAGGCAGTTTGCTTCATTTAGCAATGATTAGCAATCAGGAACGTAGGAAATGAGCCCCTGCCATTGCCCGTCGTTCGAGAGAATGCCTTGCAAACAAACACATTGATTTGCGGCGTATTTGATGGATGGTACAATGAAGACTAAGTGATCTCCACGCGGAATTCAATTTTGGACCAGGAAAATAATGATAATTCCTGAAACCGGCAATCAAAATTGGATCATTGGAATTTGAAGCTGGGTCACTAAAATACTCTTCAATTTGATCCTTTCGTAAATAGAGCGAAATTGCAACTTATTTTTCATTTTGGCGGCATGCACTCCAGTCTTCATTATATTAGTTACTGCTCCCGCACTCCCACTATTGTCGAGACCCATCAGGCACAGCTAATTGATAATTGTTTTCTTAGTTAGTAATGAATGCAACTACATCGGGCGAGATATGGTGGGACAGCATTATAGTTAAATAATGGAATGATATTTGGTACTTTTTAATGACACAACGCGTTGGAATCATCATTAGGTACAAATCCAGGTAAGAGAGTTCACCACATTTGTATAAAAAATGGGAAGAGAAGGGGAAGGAGAGGGAAGGTTCGGGGAAACGCTGGTGAGATAGTAATGTGGGTGGGTTGGAGAGAATGGTTTCACGGTTGAAGGGAAGAGCATGGGGCATTTAAAATTTTATTTTTTAAAGAGTTTTGTCCCTTTTTCTTGTCTTGATAATCTGTCATTGTTTCACTACATCGGGGCGGCTACCCTTGCCCTCGAAGTGCAGAACCTCGGGGGCGAAACTGCTGTGGTTGACCTTCGTCAAGCGATTTGCGATTAGGGACTCAGGTCCAGATTCACAGTTGCAGTCTCAAGACGCCCTTGAGAACAATGTGAGAATTTGGGCGATTCCGCATTCACAGTATTTATCTCAAGATCGATTCAAGATGGACTTGAGACCGGCTTGAAAATAGCCCAAGACTGTGATGGGCCTCTCTTGGCTCGATCTCAACCGGTTTTTCCTCAACACTTTTAATCACCTCAAGTTTTTAGATTATTTTCTAAAGTATTCATGTCGATGGTGGACTTTACTCGGTTTCATAGTCATAAAAATAGTTAAAGTTTTATATTAGAGAGGTGGTTTAAGCTCAGTTTCCTATCCATTAGTGGGAGAGGCACTGATG
Source organism: Pyrrhosoma nymphula (assembly GCA_963573305.1). Classification (NCBI taxonomy): domain Eukaryota; kingdom Metazoa; phylum Arthropoda; class Insecta; order Odonata; family Coenagrionidae; genus Pyrrhosoma; species Pyrrhosoma nymphula. The sequence goes on along the minus strand of OY754332.1, from coordinate 73,509,750 downwards.
AGCAATTTCAGACAGTGACAGTTAAATACGTAAAATCATTAGCTAAAATAGCTAATAAATAAATAGGTATAAAAATATTGCTTGCAACACGACTCACGGATAACTAAACCTACACCGTTTTAAGTGTCGCTTTTGGCGTAGTGGTTAGCATGCGACGCATAAGATTGATTTAAATTGTTGCTTTTGGCGCAGTGGTAACCGTGTAATGTAATTTATTAATTTTACCCGGTGCAATTTAGGGAGCCAGAAATATTTTTTTAAATTTCTCATCCTGTAAAATTTTATCTGTTGGGTGCAAATTATCATTGCTGCAGTCATTATTTTTTGAGAATTTTTAATGTGTGTGTATATATACATATGAATGTAGTATTAAAAACAGAGGCACACGAAAATAAATAGAAGGACACTCACAAAAAATGTACGGACGTTTCGGCGGTCATGCCGCCATCGTCGGCAACAAGAGACTAACTAGTGATCTGTTACCTCGGGGGGGGGGGGGGGGGGGGGTAGAAAGGTGCAAAAGGAGAAGGGACGGGGACTGGTTGAGTAAGGGTTTATCGGACCTTGTATAGAACGGGAATCGATTTTTTATGTTACTAGAATGATAATGATAGTGTAGATTAAGAAAATATTTAGGATATGGGGCATAATGGTACTGTAAAAGAGATCTGAGGGTCTCTTTTCCAGTACCATGTTATTAGACATTTTAATGGCATTTTAACTGTGAGGTATCTTTTCCAGCACCGTTAAATGTCTAATATCTGAGATCTGCCCTTAAAATGTCTAATATTCCAAAAGGGATAGGGCAGGTTAAGGATTAAGAACAGAGGATGAAGATATTCAAGCCTGCCACAAATGCCTGTCCCCTTGTATCCTTCTGAATTGCCACGGTAATTTGGAAGCCTGGGTAGCTTAGTGGTCTGCGCATTGACCCGGCAAGCCAAAGACCCGTGGTTATATTCCCGGTCCAGACCGATATTTTCCTGTGGCAATTTCTCCGTCAACAGAGGAGTACATAGACACCCAGCATTGCTGTTAACCTACTCCTAACATATGACGCCAAGGGTTCACACTCTTTAAGGTCCCATTACACGGACGATGTGTCACTCTTGAGGTGTCATACATATTACACCCAAGAATCAGATCGAATTGAAAAACATTTACATTAAGCCTCTGGTAAGCGTGTTTTGAAGCAACCCAACCGTAGGCGGGTAGAAATAGACTAGTGACTCGTGATAATAAATAACTAATAAATGAATATGAAGAACCACATTCTCCTAATTTGTTCACCCTGACAGAATGTAGGAAAAATATCAGCAAAATCAATTAGTAAGTTCTAGCTTTACACAAAATTGGGCAGAGAAAGTGATGATGACACCAATTGATTCATTTTCATATGGCATATGCATGTCATATTACTATCCTTTCTAAAATATTTCCTGTGGCAGAAAGTAAGCTGACGCAATAGTTAAAATCCACTTGTTAATTCAAATATCATGTTTGCAGCGGTCTTATAAGATTTTGGAGGATTCCAGTCCGAGTAAATAGTTGTTTTCAGTCTGTCATTGCATTCAGCGATTAGTACTTGAAAGTAAAATGGCATTGTAGCAACTAATTTGGGGTCATAGGGTACTCCGTTCAAGCATCGACGATTAAAGTAAAGCATATTTATTTTATGAGCGGGTAAATAAAAAAAAATTAGCAGAAAATTTATAGGGGGTGGGGACGTTATTTTCAACTTAGATTGAAGTAAGCAGGAGTTCCTCACATTAGTCCTATTGCCATTTTATAAGTTTTCTTTTTGGAGATGACTTGCGAGACATTTTTCATCGAAAACTCCTCAAGAGTTGGTAAACTTTTGCTTCATTAAAAAAATTAGATAGGCTGTCTTTGGCGCCTTTCATTGGATGGCAATGCTATTAGACTCACTCATTATTCGCATCTTGGGTTTAAGATTGAACAGCAGATGCTCAGCGGTACCTTTATAAGAAATAAATACGACTATGAATACGAAATTTGAGACAATGCTCATCTCAGTCTCATAAGAGGAGATCGTTACGCGGCCAGACTATGAATCCGGGCCATAGTGTACTTGTTGAGGAAGCACTTCCTGTGTTCTTTGGTACCTGTCCTGAAATTTCTGTCCGTTTGTCCCACGTAGCGCGTATCAAGTGCCAAATTAAATCTGACAAACACCGGATTTTGTGCTGGTGTAGTCTGTCGAAATCTCTTTCATATGTTTTTTAAGCTGGACTGGTGCGTAGTAGAAGGCTTTGACTCTTTCTGCCCGGAAACACTTGGCAGTTTTATATGAGTTTTAATTCTTTAAGTCCTTTATAAGTTTGTTGAAGTGTTGATTTCGCATGTAAGAATTGAATTAATTTTGTGAGAAAATGTCATCTAAAGCGGTGTTTTAATAGTATGTCCAGTGCCCACTGGCTTTTTATTTTGCTCCCTCGTAAGAATTGGAGGGTGGATGAGGAGTCATGAAATGTAGAACAAAAGCCTGAAGAATTCCCTGGAGCTGGATGGTCGGCTATCAATGAAGCTCAGATCAATAGCGCTCCGATCAAGAAAACAAACGTTCCCGGGATTGAATTATGTGTCGGAGGACAACATATTTCTTCATACAGTAGCCAACAAATATTTTCAGCCCCAAAGTTTGCGTTTCCGACGCCCATGTAAAACCATAGCCTCAAAACTCGAAGAAGGCTTGTGCCGGCATTACCCCTTTTATCTAGGCAATCACCTCTGATACATGTGATAAAAATGGAATGTGTCTTACAAGTTAATTTTATGATCCCGGCATAAATTTAACCATTATACAGTGTTGTGGGCACAGAATAAGGGTACTGGACAGCACTAATTTGACTCAAAGTTTAAAATACTAGAACTAGGGCATCATATGATCATCGATCTCACGTCTCATATATCTAATACAATGAAGCTGGAAAAGATTTAAAGAAAGAACCACATTAAGTACACTAACCTATATTTATGCAGTTGCGAACAAAAGACGTGTTTTTAATCGGTATTTAGCGTTTGTGCTAAGATCCACTGTGGTTTTTTTTGTATCACGTAATAAAGAAGTGGGTGTTCTTTGATCCCTGGTTCTTAACAGTCATCGGCTCTAGAAAACTCACCGCCGGTTTCTCCTGATATTTTTTCTAAATGCAGGACTGTTCAATGCAACCTCATCCGTTAGATTAACAAAAGCTAAAATTCTGTTGGAGACTTCAGCTAAATCACTCGCCAGGAAAGCACCATCCTGCATCAAACTCCGAAATTAATTAAAGGATTATGCCGATGGCAATTACTTCATTGTTCTGATAATGTAAGGATAGGAGTGAAAAATTGTCCATGTTGTGTTGAGGTGTGAACAATTAGTCGAGTAAATACTGTCTACGGTATTGGAAAACTCAAATCATCGGATACTGATTGTATATTGGAGATGTTTTTGCTCGTCCTGTCGATTTTGAGTCTGCATTTCTCAGAGTGAGTTGCTAAAATTTCATGAAAATATTATTGAACTTGGCATTGGACTGGAGGGGTTGTAGACTGATTTTAAATTTGATTTCATCCGAAGGTTATAGTTAAGGTTTAGCATGCAGTGTGTCTGCTTTCGGGCGTTCCTCCGCGTGGCGTCTTTCAAGGACAAAGTGGTCCTTAAGAGACACCACGCGGAGAAACGCCCGAAATTAGGCATTGCATTCATTTTAAATGTTTACTTAGCTCAAAAAGAGTAACAAAATTTTAAAGAAGTAGATGTTTTTTGAGTATTTCTAGCGGTTTGAGATTCAAGGTGAGCAACGGTAGTGAGCCTGGGTACCCGTTACGTCCATTCCTGTTCAATTTTTTTCCAATGGAAAGGTGGGATGGACGTGGGTAGAGCTGTATGTCGGAATGAAACTAGGGGTACACCTTATCGAGTCGGTAAGATTTGTACATGCCCTGTCGTTAGTCAGTCAGCCAAGGGACTACAATCTTTTTTATACGCTTTAGAAAATCAACGTGAGAAGTAATAAATAACGGCCTAATTAGGTCATATATTGAGTATATCATAGAACAGTGCATAAACCTTGACTCTAAGGTAAGAAGATCAGAGGGGACTGGAGGCATTTCAGAGGTTAATATTGTTCAACAAGGATTGTTAATTATATTCGACAAAGGTGGAGAAGGTGCGAAGGATGGAAGAAGCAAAGGGATGGGAACCGTAACGGAGGATAGGAACTTGCTGGGGGAGGTTTTTCGGTAATAAGGGTCAATTGTGTGTTGAAGGAAGACAAAGGGCAGAACTTCTGGCGAAGCGGGGAAGGTGAAGAAAAGGAATAGGCTTTTTGGATGAGATGAAGAGAGATGGGAAATATGATGAGCTGAAGAGGCAAGTTCTATAAAGTTATAGTTACCTCCTGTGCGAGAAGTATATGGGATTATGATGGCACACAGCCATCTAAGCCTTCCTTTGCCGGAAGGTTCACTCAAATAACGATCAAAACTGTGCCGTTCACAGTAGACTATGCGTACGTTGACAATAGAGTGGCCGTTAACTTAGGCAACCCACAGCGCCCACGTGTCTTGCGGGCTCCACTTCGCCGTTCCCTTCAGGAACGCGCGACCCGTTCGTTCCTCGATCGCCAACTCAGTTCGACACCGACTTGGGCTACTGACGTCTCACCGAATAAATTTCCTCCTTAGAAACTGCGTCGCATTAGACATACTTAATTATTTAGCGTGACGAGCATCATATGCTTTCCTTTATTTGATATGGCATAAAACTAGCCCGAGATAACCTCTCCACTCACACTTGAAGTTTCGTCGTAGCTGCGCGATTTCAACCCCATTCAGGGAGTTGCGTGGTTTATCGACGATATCCTTACCTTGCTTACTACAAGCCCTTTAACCATTCATTCGCCGCATCCCTCATTTCCTGACAACCTTTCATTGATTGTAGCCGGATACAGAATTTGTCTTCTATTTATGGCAAGCCATCAGTCATTAGTTTAACGAGGTCCAATTAATAATAATGAAACCTTGCACTTTAATTCATGGTATTATTTTTTCTGAGCTCCTGTTCATTTTCCACCGCTAACAGAAATATGCTTTCAAGTATGCGGCGAATAATTTACTTGTAAATTCTAAGTTAAAAACAGAGTAGGAATATTTGTTTTCAGTTACTTCATTCTTCCATTATAAATGAATACCGTACATTTAGGACAAGCATGACTGGTCATAATAAAATGCTGTTATTAATTTAATACGGATATTAATTTTCTTATTATTTTTTTATTTTACCCACCTTTCTTTACCCTGCTGCCAAAGGTCAAGACAAAGTTTTGATTAATGCTTACCTATTGGGTTCTAAGCCGTCACAACAGATAAAAGCGTTGTTCAAAATTTGGAATTCCTCATGAATGCTTTTTTTTAGTTGTTAATGGGTGAATGTGCACTAAGTTATAGCTTTGGGACGTGTTATAAGTACCCCCTTATTATCTCATAAACAACCGTTGCCGCGCAAGGAAAAAGTACTCGTGTTAACGACGTGGCGAATTTGGAAAAGAGGAATACCAAGCAGTTATAAATTACGACTTGGCCTCTTTATCCCTTCGTGCCATCCTGTTGGTTCTCACTTGGCGTGGACATCGGTCGAGGGCTCAGATGCACGGGGATACGGAGAAGTGGGACAGGAGTCGTCGAGTGGTGTCGGGGCACAAATTAAAACTGTTTTCCAAACTTAAGAGCAACAGAGATGGACACTGAAAAAAAATGGAGGGGCGCACATCGTTCTGTGGCAACCCACCCCTATCCAAGGACCACCGCTTGCCGTCAGACCTCCACTTTTCCTGTGCTCAACATGCACTCATCCAGAAGTGTCCATTAAAGGGGTCACGACGCAAAGTGCGTCATAAAAATAATTTTTGTGCGGAAAACCCAGGATTTCAGGAAATTTGGATGGGGGGATAAAAAAATACTCTACATGAGGGAGAATGAGTCATTGAGCGTTAAGGGGGGATGTGCACCACTGCATTCATCCACGTCTACATATACGCACTACTCTACGAGCCATCGCACGGGCGTTTGGGTGGGGGGCATAGGACGTATCCATGAAATGGAACGGAATAGAAAAAAGGTGTTAGGAGAGAAATGGGACAAAGAGTGGGATGTGTTTTGGTGGATTTATGTCTCGCTCTGTTTTTTTTGTCATCATTAACGGTGCGTCGGAAGGAAAATGATACACCTCAAAGTTCAGCGGTGTTTCTCTTTTATTCTGTCGCCTTTGTCTGGCCTACTCATGTAGTGTGAGAGGAAAATAATATCATCCGTGTATTCTTCCCTTCCGGAGAACTAAATGCGGTGTTTTAACTTAATTGAGTCGCGTTTGCCGCATTTATGGCACGTGGACCCCCCCTTTATTAACAAGAAGTGCGAAGGGAGGGTGCCGAGAGTGGGGGAAAGAGGCGGCTGACGCGCCGGAGGCCGCGGTCGAGGGCAGGTGGGGGGGCAGGTTAAGAGGACGGTGGGGGGAGTGGGGGGACGTGAGGGGAGAGGGGGGGGGACGCACTTTGGAGCGGCCCGCCCCGGCAAATGTTTGGCCACAGCTCGCACACAATCGATGACCTCGAGAGCCATTCATTATCTCTGCCGTGATCCTCACCTCCTGGAGGGGTGTGGGGCGGCGAGGTGGTTCTCAAGGAGGAGGAGGCGGCGGGCCGCCTACGCCGTCCGACCGACCCCCTCGCCCCGCCTCCGGTTCCCTCCCCGCGCGCGCGGGAAACGCGGGCGGCCGGTGTCCCCATCTGACGGCCGGCCGCCATTTGTGGCCGACGGTGGCGCCGGCTGCCGGCGGGGCGGTTTAGCGCCGTTCCGTGCCGTGGGTGTGTCAGTGGCTGGGGTGCCTTTCGTCCGGGAACATGAGGTTTGGCGTCGAGAGGGACGACGCGAGGGTGATCGCCTTGAGTGTGTCGTGAGCCGAACATGGACCCTCCTACTTCGGGAAGTGCAGGTAATCAGCCGGCCCAACCCCCCCAACCCACTCACCCTGACTTTTCCCGTGGCAAAAGGTTCCGGGTCGACCCTTATCGTCGGCGGCCCGAGGAGTCCGAGGCCCGTCCCGGTGGCGGCCATGGGACGACGCCGTCGCGCATGTGTCCGGGGGAGTAATCTTTCGCCGCGGAGATCGGCTGGTGATCTCTTCTCCCGGCCGGCTTGAATTTTCCGCGGGAACTCGGTAGCTGCTGTGCTTTAGAGGGTTTTTGTGGCATGGAGTGGAACACGGAGTGGAATCTCCGGGGATGACAGAAGCACGAGTCGCACGGGATGGGGCGTGCGGATTGGAAGTAACCGCAGAATTAGTTCCTTCTTCCGAGGGCAGTCCGAAGGCAAAAAATTTTTCCCGTTTAAAAACAAACAGCCTTCTTTTGAAAAAAAAAGTGTCCAGAAGTTATAGTTCAATGTTTTTCTCAGAAGTTCCTTTTTTTCAACTTTACATCGGTGAGAGTTCCACCGGCGCTTGGAATCAAAGGGTCATTCATTTCTCTTCCCTTCATATTTTTTCAGTTCCCGTGCGTTGTTCTCTCCCGTTCTTCCCGTACTCACTCTCCACCGTGCCGCTGACCGCAACTTTTCCTCCCGCGACGAAATGTTCTCATGCCGCGGGGTCGCAGTGCTGCGGGTCGAAAGCCTACTCGGGGCGGCCCGCTCCTCTCCCACTCGGTCAACCCTCCTCCTTCCCTTCCTCCCCTGCCCCCCCAGGACCCACGTGATCCCCCCAATCACACACCTCCCACCCTTTGGGTCAACCGACACGGCCATTCTCCCCACCCCTAGAGTTTCTACAGCTACACGGTATCCTGCTAGCCACCTCAAGGGTGTATGGCAAGGAGTGAACTTTTAAGAACATGCGCTGGCTGTAAAAGTTTTAGGAACTGTATTTTAGTTTAAGTGTAAAATTTCCGTGAGAAAAAATCCCCCTGACCGGGTATCGAACCGCGGACATTTGGCCGGCCGGGCCAACGGGCAAGCCACAATGCTACTTAGAAATCCTAATTATCGTGGCAATTAAGGAATTATTTATGGGAACTAGATATTTTAGTATGGTTATTTATTTATACTGAGGTAATAACATAATAATATCGCGAAGAAAATGAGGCGTGCTCATAGCACTAGTTGTCATTTTCATTAAACAAACACCCACAGCTATTTAAATGAGCTAGGCTGCCTGGCAAAAACGGCCTCATTAGTCCAGTATTAATGAAAGCCATTACGATCTCTAATTGCTCCCGGCCGTGGTGACATTTCACCACCTGTCCTTTCGGTGGTCTAATTCCCCTAATTTTTATGTTTATGATCTAATCGACCGTGGTATGTTGGGGTTCGCAGTATGAGTCTCAGGGCGTCCGGATAACCCAGGGCGCGGCGGGAGCGGGGGGCGCGGGGAAGGAGGGGAGGGGGCGGCGCAGAAGAAGGACCGCGCCCCGATCGATAATCGGGCAGGCGCGGCGCGGGGCAGTCACGTGGTCCCGTGTGGGGAGGAGGAGGAAGGGCGCCGGGGGCACGGGGAGGGGGCGGGACGTTGGGTGTCGCGAATATGTTGACGGGGGTGCGGGCGACGTCGGCGTGTGTCCGCGTGGGGCAGCCTCTTCCTCCCGTGCCGCCGCCGCCTCCCCCAAAACAATGAGGGACCCTCTCCGACGCTCCGTGTCAGCGGGGCATTGGCCCTCCTCCTTCGCCACAGGCAGGCCGCGAGAGACAACTTCCATCCCCTTCCTCCAGATCGATATATCGTGAGAATTTCGTGTCGGCGGGCACATTTCTTCTTTTCCCTCGACACGGAATCCGGAGGGATCGGGTTGGTGTGGCGGATAGAAGAGCACTGGCTCATTATCCCGAGGTTCTGGGTTTGATTACCAGCTGCGGCGGAGATTTTTCAGTGAAATCCCGATCTTTGCTTAGGTGCCATGTGTGGAAAACACTTCAAGTGTAGTACTCCGTCCGTCGGAGGGGATATTAAACTGTGGTCCCCTTGGCACGCTTCGTTTGGAGTAGACTAATGCCAATGTCCTCTCCACTCTTCCTCCGTCCCTAGGCAATCCTTCGCTCAGCAATCTGCCCCCTGACCTCGATGGCGCTAATGATCTCATCTGTTGTTCGCCTCCTTAACCAAACATCCAACCATCGGGTTGGTGTGGTGGCCACGGTACTGGCTCCTCATCCCGAGGATTCGGGTTCGATTTCCGGCTGTTTCGGAGATTATTTCCATTAAATCCCAATCCTTGTTCAGGCTCTATGAGTGGAGAGCATTGCTAGTGTAGCACTCCGTCCGTCGGTTGAACTGCGGTCCCCTTGGCGCCTTTCATTACGTGTAGGGTAATGTCGGTGTGGGGTTCCTCTTCGTCCATCAGCCATCATGCCATAACTTACTGGCCTCCCTCAAACAACCAACTAACTCACGGGAATCTAGCATTCCTTTTTTTCTATTATTTTAATTGTTGTCCAATTGCGTTTTTAGAGTCTCTTTTGCCTCAACCACCATCCCACCATTGCAGAGTGTTAAGTGATTTGCGTGGGGTTTCCTTCTGCTCGTTGAGCGTTCTAAATAGAGTGGAAATCATTGGCGGTTAAGTCGAGAGGGGGCGCTACTGCCCTGTTGAACCAAGGGTACGATTCCCCAACTCCTAACACCCATTACAAAGAATCAAAGCGGCGTCTCACGAACTGAGTGGCAGTGGGCTTTTAAGCGCTCCCATTGATGAGCTCATATCGCACCGTCCAACCCAAGATCTTCATCCTATGACATACACAACGGCCAAGCCCGAGAGGTTGAACTCATTCTCACAGCATTTGATTTGCCAGGCCGGCGGGTTACCAGTCTGGCTGTCGCAGTCGGAATTGACACCTCTGAGATAAATATCTTTAAGATTAAAATCACCACTATCAGAATTCAGTGTTGATCAATCGCCATCCCATAAGGCATTAACATCATCACCATCAGCACATCATTGGTTAACTGTAACCACATGATTCTTTCTTATGCAGAGCTTATTGTATGACATGTTGGTAATGTTTACATGAAGTAATACACTTGGATTTACATGTGCTCCATTTGCTGAGGTCGCATCGCTCCATATATCCAAAAACTCGTTCTTATTCCTCTCAATACTCATTCTGTTCAAGACTTATTGAATTCGTAACGAAATCAGCACTCATGCTCGCGTTGCGATTCGAACCCGCGGTATTTTGTTGGCCAAGCCGACACGTTTCAAATCTAGGTACGGTACACATAAAGCGTCCAAGCGTAAGAAGGTCCTACTGGTGATCCATAGTTAACGGCCATCCGCACTAAAACATGTCATCGGATACACCATCTTATACCCTTTACCTTCCATTTTTGAAATCTTCCAACTATTGTTTCAACCTTATCTTTTTGACCCCCAGAGTCATCTGAAAAAAAAACAAGTGTCGAATAGACCATCTCCCCTGATTGAGGAAGATCTGGATGCACTGACCTGGATCGCGACTATCTGTCCGACAAGATGCCTCAATGTAAATCAGTCTAATTGATTTTATTAAGGTAGACTTGGGTTTCACTTGCTCCAATTCCTAATGCTCTACCAATCTGCTTTACCTTAAAACCATAACCTTAAGACAAACGCAGCATCCATGCCCAAGGTGGGATACAAACCCGTAACCTTTGTACTGCTAAGTGGACGCGTTACTAACCCGGGTTCGCGATAATTTGTTACAACTAAGGCGTCCAAAAGCAAGTAGTTCGAGTAAGTGATCCATAATTAATTACCTGCCGCACATTATTTCATCGAACACACCATAGTACTCATGGCGGAAGTCGGACCTATGACCGTTAGTTAGCCAGGCTGGTAAGTTACCAGCCTGACTCCCGTGATCAGCTCTTTCCTAATTTTTGCTTAAAACGTGTTATCATATCTTCACACGCTCCCCTCACCTTACTCCACCAACCGAGACCGCCCTTACTTTCCGCATACCCCGAGGGGGCTTTGGTGCGAGGCAGGAGGCCGCGAGAACCCGAACCCGGATACAGGTTCGGGCCGTGATGAAGCCCGAGGGGGACACGGGGTAGCGGGCACCGGTGGTTCCCCTCCAGCTTGAGCCACTGCCGCATCCACTACAAATACAACCGCAATGACAAACAATCGAGAAAACTTGGTTCGCTTTTCTATTCGCTTTATTGGTATCCCGGTTCCTTTCGAAGGAAAACACCATGATTGCCTCAAAAAGAAACATTTTCCTCGTTCGTACCTTCTATTTCATTATGTTTTCTGTACAGCGTATACATTTATTTTAGCAATTATTATTGTAATTCAATCCATTTAGGCGCGTGATATTCATCTTCGAACTGCGTACTTACCGCCTATTCCCAAATAGTCAGTCGTTTGCCCTCGCTTAGGTTTGTAAATCTAAGAATCTGAGGGAATGACACTAGCATTCGGAATGGGCGTAGCACGGGCTTTTCGTAAGTCACATGGAATTTAAAAAAAATCTTCCAAGTACTCAAATGTGTTGACATACCGTGGTGGATTTTTTTCTTTGTTGGTCCTGGAGAGTAAGATGTGACTTTTACAAGCTTTAACTGTGGTTTTGCTGGTACTAATAGTTGATATTCCGTTGACATCCATGTGATTGTTTTAACGTAGAGGTTTGATAGAATAACTCTTCACCGCTTTTTACGTTCATCTGTACTTGGGTCTCAGAAATGTTTTAAAACTTCAGCTTGACGAAAAAGTAACAATTTTAAGTCTCCATTATGTAACTCAGAGGCAGTCGTCAAACTCATATATTGCAACAGGCTTTTATGATTTGCAAGTATTGATATAAGAATAAAGTCTATGTGTAACTTTTTTTTCCGAAAATATTTCGTTGACGACTCTATGAGCAGTGAGACTTGAAAGTCGTTGAATGCATGCAACAATCGTGTTGTAAATGAAGGTTTTTCCATGCATCAACAACCAGTGTATATCCTGCGTCCCTTGTGCGCAATCATACAGCCTTAATGGCTGGATTCCCTGATTCTGAGGTCGTTTAGGCCCAAATAGGATTGTTACCCTGATATCAATCATCTTTTTAAATTACCATAGATTTTCCGATTATACGGATTTTCTCATATCTTTGCATGTCCATGGTATTGTGATTCTTAATATCTGCATTCATTCTGCTACTTGATCGAGCATATCCTGGCGGGTTGTTAGGCATTCTCACGATGGAATTCCACATCTCAGAGATTCCGTGAATAGATTTCTCCGTGTCAGTGTTTGTTTATGCCTGCATTGGTGCCCTTCTCCAACACGAGATCGGTATGAAGCTACTCGGGAATACTCGCCATTTTTATTTTTCCTTTTTGACTTGTGTTTGATTGCAAAGCGTTATTCTCGCCTGCGGGCTAGCTCTTCCCAGATTAGATCGTGGAGTTTGCCGGGTTAAATAATCGAGCAAGGTATCTATTCTTGCCAAAACCTGGTCGCGAAGTAGTTAATGAGATATATTCAGATAGAGATAAGCAACAGTTCTTCCTCTCACTATCGATTTGCACACTAAGTTGAACCTGGATTCCGGAGATGCCATGGGAAAGGTGGAGAGTGAATTCTTTATTAAATAAAGCCCGCTCAAGTTTTCCGCATTTCAAACTTTTAATAGACCTTGCATTTCAATTCCACTTCACTATCTTAAGCTTTAAGATTTTCAACATTCATTAGGGAGATGGGAACTCCACGTAATGAGTACTCGAGAAATTTGCAGGATTTCAGAACAGATTCTTTGTCACCCCTGCTAACCTTGTTATTTTTTCACTATTTTCGGTGTGTGGACGGATAATTTGGGGTTTTACAAGTGAGTTTCTAGAAAGGAATATAAAGCAAAGGCGTAGAGGTGTATGGTGGTTTTGGAGGATACTAGAAGTAATTATTATTGAGAATTGGTGCGGGAGAATACAAAAAAGTTTATTCTTGCTGGTTGCTCTATGGAGCCAAGTCCCTGAGTTCTTGTGAAAAAACGAAGTATTGAGGAATTTGGCTCAAAAGATTCGGCGCCTATTAAAAAGAGATGAAATGAACAGATGGGCTCTTTGACTTTGCTATTCCAAGGTCTAAAAATGTGACCATATTTTACCATTAAAACATTAGCATGCTTGCTTATTACTGATCTTCAGAAGCCAATTGATAGTGGCTACTCCTGGATTCCTTTCTTATTCTTAGCTCGTTTTTATTACGTACTTCTAAAACAATTTGTAGCTCGGCTCTGTGTCTGAAAATTTCAGGCTAAATGAAAAACTTATTGCAAAGAAAGTATTCCGCATTTATACGTTTTTCTGTTACCTCATTACCTTGCCAATTTAGAAGTTTCCATGTGTATGTCAAAGCTCACTTAAATCTTAAATATAAAAACATTCTCACAAACTTGACCACTACTCTCAACTGGGGTGAATCCGAAAATTGTCCGAGAGATTTTATTTTCGCAGATTTGCGTCAGAGAAACCGCTGGGCAGTTTACGGGTTGCACTTGATCGCATTTCTTCTATAAATGGGTAGCCATCAACAAGCTAAACGTTCTCCCTCGATTGTCTCAGAACTTTTAATGGAGAAATTGGCCAAGCAAATAACATGAAAATGGGAAACAAAAAGCAAAGCTAATGTTCCGAAATTTATATGTCTCTGCTAGTTAGTTAATTGATTATTTGAGGATGCAACCGACCGATGAGGTAATCTGTACCGTTGATTATGGGTGCACTGTTAGGTAAAGGCTATTTGGGGAGTGGAGGAAATATGGATAAAACACGACGTTGACATAAGCATACTCATAGCGAAATACGCCAAAGGTTCAAAGAAACAATAATACGTTCCATCCAACGGATGGAGTAATGCAGTTGAATGTCTCTCCACATAATACCCAAGCAGCCATCACCAAAAGCTCTACCTTTGCCGGCATTCAAACCCGGGCACTCACTATAGGAAGTTGGTGCTCTGTTCACCATACCAAACCGATCCCCTATGCATAAGTGTGGGTAAATATGGGCTAGGTGCGTGCACTTACGGTCTAGACAAGATAGTGCACTTACTGATGTGTATTCGTTGTATCAAAAAGAGTCACATTTAGGACGTCTACGCCTCAAAGAGGATGTGCGTAGACTGGAGGCATACGATATGTGAGTTCAGAGAAGAATGGAGAGGGTATAGCGAGGAAGACGAACGAGGAAGCGTTGGATGTGGGGGAGAGGAAATTAAGTTGGTGGCGTTGATTCGGAGAAGGCTGAAGGGATATATGGAAGACGTGCTGAGAGGTTGGGGTAGGGTAAGTTGAAGAAGATAATAGAAGGGAGAAGGCTAGGGGAAGCGTGGAGGAGGGGGGAGAGAATAGGAATCTTGTACGACATAAGGAGATGCAGAGGGTTTGAGGAACTTACGAGAGACCTGATGTTGAGCGAGTAGTGTGCAGGAAAGTGAAATCATATCCTATAAATGAGGAATTTAGGATAAGTGTCGTCCATAAGCCTACCAATCTGCTCGTAGAATACCCAATGACGATGAATATGACGTATCAAAGTGGCCGGAGGTGTAGAACTGAAACTGGGTGTCATTAGGCTAGCAGTAGTCGCCCTAGCGGTTGTGGATTATCGAGGCCTTCCCGTCTGGGTGATGGGGAGAGGGTGAAGTCAGTGGTTCAGGCAATTCCTGTAAAAGGAGCATTGGTCGCGCGTCGTTTAACTTGACTGCTTTCCTCCCGCGCGCCAGCTGGCGAGCCATGTGCAATGTGGGAAGCATGCAGTTGGATGATGGAGGCTTCCCACGAGGCGCAGCGATACTCGGTGCATTCGCGGGACGAAGCCGTGCTTTTCTTCGGTACTCCGCAGTCTCCCCTCACTTCCTGCTCCCGCTCAACGCTACATAAAAACCTTAAGCTCGTCTCAACATCAGAAATGGCCCGCAAGAAAAGCATAAACAATGGATCATGTATCAGCTGGTTGGTTTTTGCTGAACGACCGACTGTTGAGGTCATTTGCACCATTGAGGATGTGTGGGTGGGTTGGCAAAGGAAAGTATTACTTGGAGAATGGAGGAGGGGTGGAGCAAAATCCGGCCTCGACATTAGCCTACTCTCAACGTAACGTGCCAAAGGGACCACAATTTAACGTCCCTTCTGACGGATGGAGTGCTTCACTTGTAGCATCATGTTACGTCATGAACGGCAGAACTCTCTGAGGTTTAGCATCGCCACATGACAAAAAACTGAACCTGCTCTCGTAAAATCGTTTAGATTTAAGTTGCATTAATTTATTTTCTGGAGCATCCTTAAAATGAGGGAAGAGGACATCGGAATTGCGGCCCAATCACGCTCGGGTTGTCATTATTTTTCAATTTCGCACACGAGAGCAGAAACATGGTCGAGATTCTTTAAATTTCATCAGGTGCTTTAAATCACTCATTTTAACAGATGATGTGCGTTCTTAGGACTGTCCCTGTGAGGATTGCTTTTCCAGAGCCGTTCGCGTTTTGGATAACGATAACTACAACGCGAAATAAGGAACCGTGATCCCCCCTCCGGTGATCTCTTCACGAAGGCCTCGGAATTTTCGAGAAACGACAATGACGAACCTTTGAAGCCGCAACCGAAATATTCAAATGAAGATATTTAAAATTTGAGGTTATTCGAGGCTGTGACGTCACGTCCAAGATATTGCCGAGGTCAAGTACTCCCTGAATTTGGCCCGTTTCATTTTGGTTTTCTTTCTTCCATCTCAAAATCACCTAATCTAAAAAAACAATTTGAATTTTTGTGTGGAATATTAACTTCAATGAATATAACTTAGTTTTCAAAACGTATTCATTGGCATAAAAATGTTCGTGTCAAAGTCTGAGTTTATCGACGCATCATAGGTACAACATGACGTATTATAATCACTCCTACCCAAGAGTTTGAAGTTCGTCACAGTTTATTTTCGTAATCTATAAATTACCATTATTATCAAGTGTATCGTGCGCTTAATGTAGAAGTAAAGCCATAAAATGATTGACCATGTTTTTTCTAGGATATTTTTTCCAGCTCGTGCCCCTTAAAGATCGGGTTGGGTTTCGCTAAGAGTAGTCTGATGCTGACGTCGGGTTTCTCTCTACCATTCCTTCGTTCCCCAAACAATCCTTTCCTTACCAACCTACTTACTCATTGCTACGGAGGCTTTCGAGTTTTGCTGCGTGGTGATCATCTTGATGGCCCAACGTTTCGTCTAGCGTTGCAGCGAGCGTTTTCAGGAGCGATGTGAAATCGCTTGTTCCGAAGGAGAGACGAGACGTTAAGCCACCAAAATTCTCACCATGCAACATTTCTCCGGATCCTACCAAGCAGTAGACGAAAGCATGCGATCAAATCCTCCCAAATATTCTTAATGACGCAAATGACCTCGTTCGTCGGTCGCCTCCTCAAGTCAAAGTCTGCCAACGTGCGCCAGAGTCATTTTGGAATGCCATAAATGTTGAAAATTCTCACTTAACGCCCAGATAAGTGATCTTGAAACAAAGATGAGTCCGTGGCGTGAATACCTCACGGGTTGGAAAAGGCAGACTTCGAGTCCATTTGTCCGACCAGGGAGCTCATTTGTGTCTTGGTAAGAAAAGCATCTCCGAATGTCTCAACGTATACCAGCATGAGACGCTTCCGGTTCATTCAGTGTGAGTATTGCCTCTCCATGTGCCTCATTGGCCCGAGAACTCCGACTTTTGCCCGCAACAACCGACGCGTCGCCATAACGTCTCAACTCAAGGGCTCGTGGGCCACCATTCCCTCCTCCAATTCCCTCATTACTTCGTCCCCTCGGGTTTCCTCGGCTTGCATGATCTGTTTCACGTATTTATTACTTACATACCCACCTTAAACTACATATACCATGCATCTTCTTGTGCTTGGCTCCTTGCCTAGTTGTCATGTTCATAAAATAACGGAACAGATGCGTCATTAGGAGAGAATATGATGCAGCAAATACCGCCCCTATTCCGTTTTACACCAGAATTTTCATATTTTATGCATAAAATCATATTTCAACGAAAAATTGACATTTAAGTATTCCTGCAGAAGTAAAAGTGAAGTTTTTCTATTGATTGATTAAAATATTTCTCTTATATTTATGTTTAAGAAATAATAGGTTTCATGGTTTTGGAAAACGCTGAAATGCAAGACCCCCTTCCTTCAGGAAAGAAATTGAAAATACACTCATGGGGTAATAGTTCAATCGACTACTCTCCCTATGACATTAGAGTATAACATTATCGACGACCCGTTGAAACGAACCAATCCGGAAAGGTGCTTAATACGAATATGGAAATGCTATGGTGGAAGTAAAACTATAAAATGACTATTACTTCGAGTTAAGCTCGCTGCTAATAGAACGACGTCGCCTCGTCTAAAAATAAAAAAGTTTGGAAGGAATATTTCATCTGATATTCTCTTGGAGAACACAAATGGTGAACTTATTTTATGCCACTTGCCCCCGTGACAGCTAGCTAGATATAGCTGTAGGTTCTCAATTAAAACTAATCTCTTTTATTCTCACACCTTACTCTCTAATTTGCATGAATAATTACTACCTAATGCGAACTTTTCTTTGTCTCACTATCCCCAACTAAGGTCTGAAAGCATTTCTGGTAAATATTTAGCTTGGAAGTATGGGTATTAAACAAGATTTGGTAATCCTCTAGTATGTATTCATGGAAAAAATATTACCATGGCTTCACTATCGTTGTAGCATCTTTAGATATTGTAAATATCTGAAGATGCCTCTGTACTTATATATTCCCAATACCTGAATCCGTAGAATATATAAATTATCCATAGAATGGAATGCTACTGTAGTATCTTCAGATATGCCTATACCTGAAGATGCAACATGAAGATTTTGCAGTGATAATGAAACCATACTCATGTTTCTCCAATAAATGCATACACATGGAATACGAAGTCTTCTTAAATCCTTTTACCTCCTTGTAGAATGAAATGTTACGAAGTATCGGACTCCACAATTAACCTCGTTCATGTTATTAAGGATTTTCCGAAATATTAGATGTCCTTGTGGAATTTTCTCGATAGATTCAGCTAAATTTCATTCCCCATTCTCATTTCTGTCACTCTCTCAAAGTCGGGGCAGAGGCCAGGGCAATCCACCAGCGCCACATGATCTTGTTCAAACGTTCAAGGAAGCAATTTTTCCATTCCCGCATATTTACCGTCTTTCTGCTGCGGAGTGGTTCCGATGATTGACCCATCAAAGTTGTCTCCCGGGAGATGGAGCCACTCCGCTGGAGAGGGCTCGCTGAGGCTTCCCCATCCTTCCAGGAAATGGAAATAATGGAATGGGGTGTAAGGGTTAGGCTCTTTGGCCAACCGCTGCAAAGGGCCTTTCTCGGAAGAAGCAAGTGGTGCACCAAACGCATTTAAACGATGAGAGATTTTTTTTCCTATGGACGATATGGGTCCCAATGGAAATGTGGGTAATGAGTGGACATGAAAGAGAAATATACTGGACGATGAGTTAACTTTTTTCAACCTACCTCGGGGCAGACAACCCTTTTAAATGCAGCTCAATTATTGTGTACTGCCACCAATGATTAGGGGAAGAGGATTTGAAATCCTCCGCGTACTCTCCTGATATATCACGTCGAGCGTTTCAAAGAGAAGTGTTATGTCGCTCACAGTTAGACCTGCACGCTCGCTGTGCGTGACCGTTCACTGGCGACACTGTCGTGAAGGAGTCCCTCGTTCGACCTGCTCGACGGTTGAACGCGCAAAATGGTACTTTTGTAGTAGGAGCGCCGTGTTTCAATATCGGCGGTCCTATTCATTTGATGACAGCGGAACAAGTAGAGGGAGTTCGAGCATTGGCTATTTTCACTTGGCTTTTTAAAAGTGCGGATTTGGGCTAAGCCGAGAAACTCATGGTGCGAGAGCATATCAGAAGTCAAATCAATGGTTCGCGAGTTCACTTCGTGGAATGAAGACATATTTAAAAAAATAAACTTTGTTATATTCCACCCCGTTTTTTATTAAAACTTTTTTTTAAACCATACCGTTTTAATTATTTTAATAAAAACGGTGTGGAATATAACAGAGTTTATTTTTGAAAATATATCATACGTCGTTTGCCAAGTGAAACAGGGAGAGACATTTCTCAGGACCGGCAGCGTTCATTGATGAAGAAAACGCTATTGGTTCTAACGAATGGTTTGATTAAAAATGGTTATTGTAATGGAATGCAACAAATAATTTCTCCACTTTGATTTCAAGGTGTGATAGTGCGTTGGATAATCTCAGGTATATCTGTCAAGCTACGGATAGGTTAAAACACAATAACTAGAGTGATTATCTTTCGCATACGGAAAAGTAAAATGAAAAAAAGTATCGGAATTTGAGTTATTTAGAATAAATCTTACTACGGGAGGAAATGATATAATTTTATGTATTTCGACCTTCTGCCATTATTTTATCACAATTTATTCTAGTGTCCCAGCAAGGTCCGGAACTTAGGTATGCCCATTTATACGATTAATTTGTGCCAGTTCCATCAGCGCTTGAGGGGAAAAAGTTAGTAGAAGCACTCACTGGCTTATAAATTGAAATATCTGACCTAATTAATTAGATTTACTCATTCTGGAATACTCTTACATTAGCTTTAAAGCGGTGCTCTCTTTAGTAATATGATATCGCGGAGCGATGTCCCATTATACGAAAGAGCTCGAGAGAAAAGAAAATTATATCCATTTTCTGTACAATATTTCTTGCTTCTCTAAAAATTGGGAGCAGGCGTAGGAATTTAACGCTTTAAATTAGACTTCTGAGCCCATGTCGCGGCAAAGTAACATGACAAATCGATTGATAGCAATCGCAGCTCTGTGCAAATTCAACTCCAGGATTCTTTTACTTTCCGAGCCCACCTCTCAAAATATCGCAGCGAAACACGGAAGAATATCAACAGCTACTGCGAGTCCCTCCACGAAAAGAATAGCGCATTCATTTACCGCACGATACCCTACCGGGAACTTGATTGCAGCTCTAAATTCACCATCGACCAATATCCCTAATTGCGCTCTCCAGTGACTGCCGACATTATTGCAAGGGTATGTGTAATCATGTGATGTGCGATTTATATTTTAATAGTTTCTCATTAAACACCTCGTTAGTAGAAGCATTAACATCTAATACTTGAAACATTCATCAGGATCCAGTGAGTAAATAATTTGGGAAAATATATTATGGATCAACGTTTTGATTTGATCTAATTTGGATGGGAAAAGGTTCTCCTTCGCCATGGCCTGTAAGTTGCTCCGAGGGTATGCGACAGCGAGTGTGCTACGGAAGGAAAAGGAGAAGATTGAACTCTTCCATAGGGACATATTCTCTGTTGCTATAAGTGTTTCAATTACTTTAATGTGGTACGGTTGTGAATTATGCAACAGGAGAACTTATTCTTGAACCCCTATTTTTTGCAGTTTCAGCAGTCTTGTCGCCCATATTTTGGCACTACAGTTTGGCCTGCTAGCATAATCGTGAGCAAGAATTATTTCCCTGGTGTCAGAAATGAAATCAGACATACCCTCGCAGTGCGTTTCAACCAGCGTTGAATCTTCTTTTCGTTTGAAGATACCATTCTAGATTTTGTTTACTGATGATTCTTTCCGCTCCATCAGAGAACGCTAATAACTCCATATTGACTCAGACCCAAAAAAACCAACAATCTTTTATAAAAGTTCATATCTTCCTCTACATTTATCCAAATTTTCCATTCTTAGAAGAACATTTTTCATGAAGTGGATTTTAAATGCTTGCTAATTATTTTATACTTGTTTAATCATAAGGGTTAAGGAGCCTCGGCTTCACTCTTTCATCGCTTTGCCACTAAGTACCCAGGTAATAATCAAGATTAAAAGGTGCGGATGCGAATTGGTTTGAGTTTTCCTTTTTCCCCTATGTTTTATGCCTTTGGGGGTGGACATTGGGCATACATTTTTATACAATTTCCTTTTTTCCAAAATATAAAGTAGTATATCAAAATAGCTAAGGCTAAGCAGCACTAGTTCAGATATTACATTTTGGCCGTTGGCATTTCTTTTTCAAGTTTCTCACCATACGCGCAATTGTACTATGTACTGGCGTCCTCACCACAACCACTGTCCTGAGTCCTTGGTTTGTCTTGTAGAATGAGGTGTGTATGTAAAATAGGGTAATGGACACCTCAAACGAATTAACTGAAAATATATTCAGTCCTAATACCGCTTCCTGAGTAAAAGTTTATTCCCAAGGATTATCAGTTGCGTTATTATCGTAAGAGATGATCTATCAGTAAAGATAGGTTAAGATGGGAGTGGGGATACGAATACAAAACTTTTAAAGCTGAGGGACCTTGTCTCCATACACTATTTTATTCTTCAGCTCGGCATACCTCCTACTTCTCTTCATCCAAGCCATAAAGCCTATCTTTCCCTTCCCCGCTTCCCCAACATCCTCCCCTCTATCACGGCCCTCGTCATCCCTTCGCATTTCATTACCCGTTCAAACTTCCTACTCTGCCTTCTCCTAACTTCCTCCTCTGCCGTCTTCTAACTTCCTCCTCTGCCTTCTTCTAACTTCCTCAAGCATTTTCCTCTCCTCACCCACCATGCCGATCACTTCATCATCCGTCTTCTTCTCCGTCAACCGCAACCTCTCCATTCTCCTCCACACCCACATCTTGAACGCCTGCAGCCTATTCTCATCCTCTTACCTACACACCATGTTTGAGCGCCATACTACGCTATACTACATAATAGACTATACACCAATACTGTCTTAATATTCTTACACAAAGTCCCAATTCTCTGCTATTTGCGAACGCCCCTTTTTGCTAATCCTTTTAATATTTTCACTGGTATGACCATTTTCCTCAAGCAAACTACCCAGGTAAATAAATTGTTCAACCTTCTCTAGTTTATCCCCTCCTACTTATATTATCAGCCTCGCTTCCTTTGTCCCAGAAAATCTAATTGCTTTAGTTTCCTTATGATCGATCTTCATTTCGCACTGAATTTCTAATGCATCTACCATTTATTATGGCTGACTAACCAACGCCTGGATGTCAGCAAATCTAACCGAATTCATAAGCTAGGCTATCTTAATCCCGTATGAAATACTTCATATACTTCTCTGACCATTTCCTCGGCATACACGTGAAAAAGCAAAGGCGAAAACGATCAACCTTTTCTTACTTCCCAACCTATAACTGTTCACCCGGATTTTCTGTCAGTCACCCACATCTGTGCTTCCTGGGCTATAAGTTTGGAATGAGTCACCTATCTCTCCAATCTACTCCTATTTTCATAATTATCTTCATTAGTATTTCCCTATCAATTCTGTCAACAACCTTAACAAAATCGATGAAACAAGCGAAAACGTCTTCGTTATACTCTAGGTTCCTTTCTTTAAGTGTTCTCATCCCCACAATGGTATTCCGAGCTGTCTCTCCCCTTCTAATCATGAATTAGCCGTCACCTTTCATCTACACCTTTCATCAATACTAGACTATGATCCCAATCAGCATACGCACTCGGGAAGCTGTACGAATTTTAAGCACATCTCATAAATCTCTGCTTTAACATGATATGATTTATTTCATACAGCCATGTGTCTACAGGAATTTCCCATGTGTATCTACACCTGTAATGGTGTCCAAGCAAAGTGTTAGTAATTACTAATTTATTTATCCTGCGGAATTCAACTTCCCCCTCACCGCGGTCATTCCTGGCCCTTAACCCTTACTCCCCCACTTCGTTTCCATATCTCCTTCCCCCTACTACTGCATCCAATCTTCCATCACTGCTAGGTTTTTCGTATCCGGGACTTCTCAAATTATCTTTTCTAGTTGTTCATACACGCCATCCACCTCTTTCTATGGTTACTTGTAGATATATATACCTAAGTCACAACGAAATTCGTAGGGTTTACTTTTATTTCAAACATTAATATATCCTGTCGCTCACCTGCTCAATGTTTACTACCCTCTTCCCCAAGTTTGCATTTAATACCATAACTACCCCAATTTGGGTCTCGTAATCCCCCCTATAACTTAATCTTAAACTATCACTCCAATTATCCCTGCTATCCTTCCACCTCATCTCGCATATCCCCAAAACATCTATATACTATTTTAACAACCCGTTTTACATTTTATAGCTTCTCTGTCCTCCTCATTGTCCTAATATTTTAAGTTTCTTTTTACCGTTGCTTTTCCTATGTCGTCGTATTTTTATCCTTGGTGATTTTTGCGCTAGGATTTCGTGAGACGATGACCGCGAAGGTCTGGCCTCCCTCCCTTTCGTACACTACACCCACCCTACAAGGCTGAGTGCCCCAGATATTATAACTCAATACTTTGTTATTGACTTTCGTGCTATGGGAAATGGGTGGAAGAGTGGGCTTTCCAATTGCCCTTCCCAACGGTATTTTGTACGTATCGCCATCACGTAGACTACCTTTCGTCAGGCTCCTACCCTTCGACCTATATTATATAGGTGGCCCCTACCACGAGCAATTATTATTCCTCCCACCAGTCCAGCTCTAGGGGTTATTGGAACGCGCAAGCCCTTCCACCGAGTCAAAGTTGTATTCCATGATGAAAGTCTATCAGTTGGGTAACTGGATAAAATTTCACACCCTCGTAACTGTGTCATAAATGGGGTAGTTTAAAGTGCAAATCCTTCTCTCCATCTTGCAAGGAGCTTAAATCTGCGTGATAAATTTCTGGACTTCTTTTAGAGCCTGATTTGATCATCCTCCCAGGGTAAGCAATAACGCCCACATGGAGAATAATTGAGAAGGAAGTTATGGCTAAGGAAACTTACTTTCAGGAAAAAAATGCAGAGAGATTAGTGCCGGGGCAATAACCACTGCGCTATGAATGGAGAAAATGGAATGAGAAGCTTTTTTCCGAATTTCTGGCCAACTTGGAGTATAAATGCATTTGGAATTTTAAAAGGCGAAAGAAAGAGTGTGATTTTTATTTCACCGAAATGAAGCTTTTGAAAATACCATTAGAGCAAATTGATAGCAATTGGTAATGTAAGTTAAATCCTTTCTTTTGGGAAGTGAAGAAAAAGGGTTTTTTGCTTCTTAAAGGCTTCCATTAAGAGGTGTGATTACAGTGCTCTTATCTGTTGGAAAATCACACCGCTATAATGTAAAATTCTGTCATTTCGACTAAAAATGCAATAAAACATCATGTGGTGATGTAGGTTTAAAAGATTTTCGAAAGTAATTTCGGGATACATTGGGTCTGAGAAGCACCGTTCCCGCTAATGACTATTCAACTGAGTTTGTCGAGGCCCTTAATTTCCTTTTTGAAAACGACTGTATTGAAAATTATCAGACCCAAAAAACTTTTTCCCATTTCTTAGATTACACTTCTCCGTTTCCATGGGAAGCCTTCATTTTCTTTGGATTTATAATTTTTCCAGATGGCAGTGATTGTTTAAGATCGTGTGAACTCGCCAACATCAGGAATAATCAATTCAACGTGAAGTGAATAATGACAATTTTGATTCTGACGATCATCCAAGAAACATCTTGTTCTTGGAAATAATGAAGCGTGAGTTTCTTCTGAAGCATCTGAATCGAATGTTTTATTCAAATGTATGTATTTCTCAAACAGGACACCTTTATATGATAACTAATAGCTGCGTCCACGACCGATAATCGACAACGCCATGAATTCCACGCAGAACAAACTCCCGTATGAGGGATTGCGCGTTCAAATTCCGTCATTGTCAGATATAATGGCATCCCGATCCCTAATTGGGCGCTAAGTGAAAAGCACTCGGCGAGTTCCTTTCATCGGGGCGTACGAAATGATCCATCTCCGCCGTTCATCAGGAGTGGGCTAATTCTGACGCCGGGTTTCTCTCCCCCCTTCCCTGACCACAAGTGCCACGAAACTCTGCGATATCGATACAGGAAAACGATTCAGTGAGAAAGCAGAAAGAGGCATCCATCGTAATGAGATGAGAGGAATGAATATTTCTCTCTTTTTCCTCTCCGTTATGTCTCGCAATTTGAAAAACCATTGAAAAGTCGAAGGGCACTCATTATCATGTGTGTCGCACAATATCGTTGAGGAAATGCATAGCATAATTCCTATTGCTTCGACGCTCTTTGTAGTTCCCCCAAAGATTTATCCGCTGTTTCTATGCGCGCTTCATGTCTCAAGCGCTCGATGGTGCGTACGGGTAATTCGTTATGAGAGTTTTCGAGTGCCATTAGAACAGGGTTATCAGTTACCAGTGCCTCCACCCACCAAAAAAGCGGGGAACAAAATTCGAAGATTGAAAGCACTTCTAAAGGAAAAAAATAGGAAAATGTTGGGAAAATTCCAAAATCTCCGGGAATATTGAGTTTCACGTAAAGTTGCCTCTCCTTTTTTATATCCTTTTCTGAGAGCCACCCCTTTGACCTTGGTATTTGCGCGTCAAGCTCGTATCATAATGGATTTTGAGCTGACTGCATTTGCATTTCGTTTGCTCGACTTTCCGGGATGTTGGCCGCTTTTGTATCGACTGGCAACGTTGGAGCGCGGCCTCGACAAATTGCTCCCAGTCGGACACTCGCCCCGCGCCACGCTGTGACTCACGAGCCCGCCTCGCTCACCCTCGCTTTCGACGTCCCCAACCCCCCGGACTAGTTTATCCCCCCTGCGTTGCTGCGCGGTCCAAACAGCTTCCTTGTTGGTCGGTCGGTTATTTGAGGAGACCGGCAACTGAGGTCATTTGCGCGATTTAGGAAATGTGGGGTTGATGTGGATGGTCATTTGAGGGAATGGAGGTAGGGTGGAAACCAGGAAACGGCATTAACCTAATATTAACGAATGTCACCAGGGATCTACATTTTAACGTCTCACACGACGAGTGAAGTACTGCTCTTGAAGCGCTCTCCGTATAGAACTTCAGTAGAAATCGGGAATCCAAATAAATATCCACCTCTGCTGTGATTCGAACCCAGGCTCTCGAAATGGGAAACAAGTAATGGGCAACATCAAAACCGTATCCCATCCATGTAGTTTCCGTGGAGGAAATTGGACCTGAATCGTTGGCTGTGCTATCCCTAATGTGCTAAATATTATGGAGGTTTTTTCCATTCCCTAGGTTACCCTCTCTCGGTAAAGCAAAGATCAGTGAACTTTAAAGCAAAAAACATATTTTTACACCGATCAATATTTTTCTTATTACTTATGTCCATTCCATTGAACTGACGTTGTTTGTGAGGGAAGAGAATGAGCGTAAATAGGAGGATTTAGAGATGAGGATAGAGGGTTAAAAGGACGAAGAGGTGTTGGTGGAGATGGAATTAGAAAGGGAGCTTAGCGCTGGGAATTCAAAGCAGTAAGAAGAAGGGGTTGCAGGGTGCAATGAAAGGCGGATGAGTTTCTGAGGGGAGTATTGGAGGGGAGAATGAAGGGAAAGAGGTGGAAAAAGAGTGTTGGTGATTTTGGACGCCGTGAAGGAGAGTGGGCGACATGAGGAGTTACAGATGGAGATAATTTAGGAAATGTGTTATTCGCGGCAGAACTGAATTAGGATGGACTAGTGATTCTGAGGGTTGGGAGCCTAGTAGGAACTGTCTTGGAGCCTATCAATAATGATGTTGGGGGTTGCTCGGGTTTCCGACCGGGTCAAACTCTCCATTTCTGCCAACGCTTCGATGAACGAGTCGTTCGTCATCCTCAGGGCATGAAAGGGCATCCTTAGGACATGCCCTGAGAATGATGAACGACTCGTTCATCGAAACGTGGGTAGAAATGGAGAGTTTGACCCGGTCGCAAACCCGAACAACCCCCAACATCGCTTTACGCCGGGAAAGACTTGGATCTTTCTACCAATAATGATTGGTAGAACCACAACATTTTGAATGACGAATAAATGTCCATGGTTTCGTCACGATACCCGTCACTTTTTAAGTACGATATATGTGTGGATTAAATGCTTAAAATTCAGCTTTCAAAAACATGACACCACGGTTCATTTTAACGAAATAGATAGCCGAGGTGTCACCAACGTTCATATTTTTATTCTATATATTTTAGTATTTTAACTTTTTTTAAATTTAAAACTTGCCAAGTTTACATTGTCCAGGAGCACGAAGTTCTTTTGCTGACCTAGGAGGGTGACAGACGACTTAGCAACTTGTGGCAATTGGTCCCCTGGAACGAAGATAAGATTAATCTTCAGTAACCAACGAGGATATACTTTTAGCTCACATTATAGACAAAGGGATTCTCAATATCTTCTCAATATAGAAACTCACGCCTGAGTCTTTAAAACGTAGAATTTAAATCGGAAATAAAATGCTGACTTTTGCGAAATTTTTGGCCTCCGTCAAGATGTACACGCGAAATTATGGAATATTTAGCAAGTCTGATTTCTAATTTCCTTTGAGAGCCTTTTTTTTAGAATAGTCTGTGAGGCATTAAGTGTCGTCAGCGCTTGAGCGCTGATTTACTTGCTGCCACATACTCCAGTAGAAGCTTGCGGGGAATTATGTACTATGTATATTATGTATATCACTTTTAGTATTAATTGTTGACGTATATTCTAGATTGTTATTTCATCTTACTCCTTAGACAAGACCAACTTAAACAAGACTATATGAAACTCCGAAAGTCGTTTAAGGATACTTTCGATAATATTTAAACAGAAACTGCTTCACAGAAAACGTCTCATTTCCATGATAGGGTTTCGCAAAGTTGTAGTTGTCTTAGAGTGTGAACGTCGCGTCAAGAGACTTACCGAAGAGGGCTTTGTAGTTCTTCCCGGTTTATCACTCTGTCGCAGCGGGTACTTCCGTGTATTGCATTTATGGCTTCCATCTCCCCATGATATAGCTGGGTGCACACGAGCACAGGGGCGAACCGGTAGAAAAATGTCATTTGGTGCGCGGAAGTTCACCTGGTTCGTTTATCGACGAAATACGTTTTGGCGTATTGATGATATCATTTAATCTCGAATTCAACTGAAGAGAGCGATCTATAGGAAGCAGTTCAATTCTAGGACTATGGGAATATAGCAGTGATCCTTGAAAACCTACCCTTTCCCGACGAACACGAAAGATTATCATTTCCAGGTGCAGTAACTTTATATCACTATCACTTATAGGTTCACCGAGTCTTTCCGGTGGAAAACAAAATAGTCGTTTTAATTACGATTTTTGATGACATATAGTGACATTTTTTTAAACGGTCGATGATTCGAGTCGACACAAATTCTGGGTCGGGAAAGCCAAAAAAAAGAGCATCCCAGATCGTTGAAAAATAATAAATGTAGGAATTATTTTTATTTTATCGCATAAAACCGAAAACGTATGACTGATAAAAGAACAAACTTTGTGAAGTACGGAATACTGTTCAGCTCCAAATGATCAAATATCGCTACTGGAAGAGGTGAAATTTTTCGTTGCTTGCATCAAGCAATTAAAAAAAAAATATATCGTTAACTAGTGAATTGACGTATTTGATCTCTTCTCATGTAGTTGCGAGCTTTTGAGTTCCATCCCAACCAATTGCCGAGTGACGCTGCTCTTCAAAATCCACTCCTGTTGAAGAGACGATCGTTTTAGTGCAAAGACCATCTAGTGGGCCATTTTCCGCCGCTTACCTCAGGACCACGCTCCGT
This sequence comes from Pyrrhosoma nymphula, assembly GCA_963573305.1. NCBI lineage: Eukaryota > Metazoa > Arthropoda > Insecta > Odonata > Coenagrionidae > Pyrrhosoma > Pyrrhosoma nymphula. The sequence goes on along the minus strand of OY754332.1, from coordinate 73,481,059 downwards.
CTCCCCTATCCCGCTTCCAGCAATCACTTTAGAGATAGAAGGAGGAAAGAGAGAGAAAGGGGGAGGAAGGAAAGAGATATGGGTAAACAAAGAGAGAGAGAAAGGGAGTGAGGAAAACACCAATGAGGAAATTGGCAGCTGCCCACGCGGGCGAGAGCGATGAAAGCAGTACGGATGTGCATCACTGCGAGTTGCCCTCACTCCATTGGCGGGAGACGCGACGTTACCCCCGCGGATAGTGTGCGAAGGTTTAGAGACGTGCAATTTTTTTTCGCCCTCTTACTTCCACGAGCCGATATATCGCCTTCATTTTCTCACAAGCGAAAACTGGGCCAATATCCGACTTTTATAACATCTTTATAACACATCAAGACTTGTGTTTTTGGTCGCTATGATGAAAAACAAAAATATTCTTAAAAATCAAACAAATATAAGACGTTAAAAAAAACTACCGATTGATGTTTTAAAATATGATCCCTAAATGTTGCTATTTTCTGAAGCTTCAAGTTTTATTTACATGCCACCCTCGAAATTTCTGTTAAGGGTTCTGCTGAAAATAGATGGCACTAAAAGATTTAAAGAAAAATATGTACTCTTCTAAATTTTATAACAGTATATTTACGATTCCTTGGATCAATTTAAGACTTCCACGGAGGCTTGATAGTGAAAAATTTGATAACCCAGGTTTACTACTGAGATTATCCATTTTTTGGACGATATTTCGCCGGCGGTATAGTCGATTTCTTCTGGTTGAAGGGTCGATTTATTTTTTGCCCGCTATATAGTTTACTGTTGTAGCCTATGTGCTTGCCATTACTTGGGAACGATTAAAAAATGTAGTCTTCAACAATACGGAGATAACCAAAGCGGAGATACATCAATAGGCCATTTAACGCAGGCAAAGAAAAAGAACCGACACTTAGATCTGAAGAAGCTGACAGTAAACAGACGAAATATCGTCCAAAAATGCATAATATTAATATTAAACCCGGATGTTCAAATTCCTCCCTCTTAGCTTTCTCGAGATTGGGTGAGAAAAATCCTTTCTAGAATGAATTAATTAACCAAACAACTGCTGTCATATAGCAGTGGTTTTACTTTTATTCTTTGGCTAGTTCCTAACGAACAAAATACCACCTGCAGTAAAAAAATAACAGCGAAAGGGACTCATTCATACTTAAATCCTTCAAACTAACTCCAATTTTAGCAGCATATAACTAATATCCATTTTTCTTAGAAGAGTAAAGTAATTTTTGGCGATTTTAACACCACAAATTGATAAGTCAAGGATTAAGAATTCAATTTTATATTCAATGGTTTGAATAACTAATACGTTTTTCGTTTATATGTTGCTATTTCTGTTCATCCCTACCATGAGTTAAATGAAAGTGAGAGTTGCTGGATTTCTTGGCACTATCGTGAGCAATTCTTTTACAGTTTTCGACACCCTTTCTTCTAACTTGAAACAAAATGTTTTCAGCTATTTTGGCGTCAGTTTCAAAGCGTTTTCAGTTCCATCATTACTTTCTGTGGAAGAGGGAAGTAGTGGAAGAAAAAAGTGCCATTCGGGAAATAATGGCTATGAAAAAGAATTTGTGCCGTTTATTTTATTTTTGTCTGCCGCCCATTCCGGCTATTCCTGCGCTCAAGCACTTCAAAGGGCCAAGAGCGAGGTGATCGCCTCCATGAAACAGTCAATGTCAAAGAAGAGGAAAATGCCTAAGTTATACAGTGTGTGCGTGAACTCTAAAGGATGAAATACCGGTATTTTACTTCATTACTTCGATGGCCAATGAAAATGCTTCGCAGAAAATTTTAGAATGATTTCATTCTTCTTAATTAGCAATATTTATTGAATAAATAATCCTAAAATGCTCGTAAAAATATATAAATTTTGGTGAAAATCCGGCTGTGTACCTACCTCCGCCCGTTTTGAAGGTCTGCGGAAGAAATAGCCAGCCACAGTCGATACGGAAAGGTTTTTACGTCAATTAATAGTATAATTTAGGCGTTGGAATGGCAATCATTAAGGTTACCGAAGGATTTGATAGCGGCGACCGCTCGGTGAAATAAGATGCAACCCATGAAATAATTTCAGAGTTTACCTGTAGAGACGTGGATTCAACTGTATGCATGAATCAGTCGGATTTATTCCATGCATCGATACGCCTCCTTATTCCCGTAGCTTTCGGAGTTTGTCGCTTATCACGTATTTATATTCGAAAAGCTCTCTTTTCGGGTGGCATACTGTCTTCCCAAAATACGTTTTCGGTTTGTATTTCGGTTGGTTACACATTTCATAAATTAGCGTAAAACAGAGCTTACAGTTCTTCCTCATATTCATTTATTGTCTGTTGAAATTGTGATTACTTTGATACAAATGCACGTACAAACAGAAATTACGTCAATACCTTTTATGGTCCCCCTGTTTGCACGAATTCATGGCTGATATATTTATTGATATATTATACATACTTGATATATTTCCTTCGCTATTCGTCAACTATTGTTTCAATACTTGCGTAAAGACTTATTTAGAGTCCAACAGGGTTAAAATTAAAACACCGACGTTTCAGTTGCTGGCACTGCCATTGTCTTCAAAGTGAAGGTATTTTTATCGTGTTACACTTCATCCAGACGACAATGATGTAGCCGTTGAAACGTCGGTTTCCAACCTCTCAATTCAGTTGGAGACCCAAGAACTCTTCACTTAAGTAATACGCCAGTAAAAACTCAGCTGATAAGGTTTTCTTTACTATATTACATAACAGTTGCATTGCCTTGCTGTAAACTATTCTCATCCTGGTTAAATGAATTATTTTTACATTTGATAATACATTTGATATCGCATCGCGTTGCCCCAGGGGTCTTCCATAGAAAAACGCCCTTGATCTATTTCTCCCAAGTTATGAGGACTTTTAAGCATAACATAGACCTTTTCATCTGCAATTTGTTTTTGTTGTGGCGTTGAAGGTTTGGCAGCACAATCCCTTCGATAGATAGCTCGCACAAAAATATTGCAAAGGATGGTCCTTAATTTAATCCATTTAAATCTTATATATTTGTTTAGAACTCTTCTGCCTCCTAGCAGTATCCGCATTACTGTTTAAACGACTACATTGAAGTCTGAATCAATAAATGTTTTTAAACTTATATTTAACAGGATTGCAATTAAAAAGTTTATTTCCTTGATTAAATGTATATTTTCCCACGAAACGATTTTTTTACTCTAGGAATATGTGGAACTTGTGTTACTTCCGGGATTGATTTAGGAAACTCTCCGATAAGAAAATGTTTCTTTTCAAGAATATATTTTTATTAGCGTAACGAAGTTTGCTGTTTAAATACTTGTAGCAATTCAAAGCAAACTAAATTCGGCCAATATGTCTTTTTAATTCCATCCATTTATCCACCTGGCAGTAAATATTTCCAGCAATCATATCCTTATTTTTATTACTATTCGATAGGAGAATGACAAAAGTCACTGAGTTTTCCAGGCTGAGGCTCATAGAACATCATATTTTTACCGGAAAAAACATCTATTGGGGAGCGCTCGCTTGATTTGGCACGCTTTGCCGCTTGCTTCTCATCAATGAGATTTTTCTTTGAAGGGTTTGTGCAGATGGTATCTCTGAGAGAGCTTTTCCAAGCTGTTACTCAGGAAGGGTTGGGATTCTTGCTAAGATTCCAGCACGGTTCTCAGAATGTTTGGATTTCCCGCCGTTAATTCTGTCGGCCGTGCCAGCGTTGACTCCGTCGTTTGGGGAAAACTTTCCGTGGCTGGAGTGGCCCCAAAAATACATGAGCCTCGGGGACGGCGGTGCCTCGCGGAGGGAGAAATCCCTCATCTTGATCATCACTCGCCATGGCTTCCGGAAAGGAATATTTTTCGGTCAGAAACTTTTAGAGATTACACTTCTTTGGCGTCGGTTAATGCATTATGTATAGTGATTCACTATTATAGCACGGTATCAATAATTAGAATCCTTCAATTGAATCCGACAGTAATGATATTTCTCATTTAAACTATGAAATCGTGGGGGCAGGCACACGTCCAAACACAAATTTACATTGTCTTTCCTATTTTTTCGTTTCAATTATCTTTCCTATCTTAAAATAAGCGGGAAAGGGGAAGGGAAAGCGGGGTAGTGGAAGTAAGATAAAAAGTTACATGGACGGGATGAATAAGAGTAGGACGTACTCTGAGATGAAGAGAGAAATACTAGAGGTAGATTGGGTCTTGCTCATGTAAAAATCAATAGAATTTTTTCTGACTTCCATTAAAACCTACCTTTAATCATTAGATTGTTTTAATGAATGAATTATCTTAAAACAGTATTTTTGTTGGTCACTTCAAATTTTTTCTATGGTTTTCAATGACAGACTCATAATCCGGGAAGACCTACGATACCTTTTAGTGTAATTATTTTTTATTGTATAATCCATTAACCTACCACAAATATTATACTTAATCTCTGCCCCAAGGACGTACAAGTAAGCAGTTTTAAAATTGTAGATGAATTAGACTATCTGAAGATGATTATTTGGAAGAGTTAGTTTTGAATAGGTGCAAGAGTTAAAATAATAAAGTTACGGGGCGCTAGGAATGGGAAACGATGATATATGCAGTTTTTTCAGGGAAATTGAACTTGCCAATTGTTTTTTATGTTCCCTGTATGAAGATTAGCGTATTTCGGAAATCCATCTAATTATGAGCTGGGGTGGAGTGGAATTTTCATGGTAAGTTGTATAGTAGGGGACAAGATTTAGTTACGGTGAAAATTGAGAACATTAGGGCGTGAATGGCTGCTATGCGTTATAAGAATAGAAACACCACACAACTCTAGGTGATCTTAAATGAAAGCCTGCCTTGTATAAGTCAAGGGAAGTGATGGGTTGAATAGGAGCCAATGGAATTTTCGTGGGAATGTTCACTGCGAAATATTTTTAGCAGCACTACTAATATTTTCACTGAGAGGTTAAATAGCTGTGATAAATTACTCTAGTTAAATATATTGCTCGTATATAATGAATAGAAATGTCCTGACGATAATGGAAATGTTTAGATTATAAGCGGCCAAAATATCCAAAAGCCTAGTAGGCAACTCATCACATTTTACATATAGTTAAACCGAAGCGTTGGATCTGGAGGAAAGGCATCATGTTGAGCATTTTCCTTTATTTCAGATGAAGTGAAATGTCTGATCAGTCGAAAATATTTTATTATTTTTCTTTCCAGTAGACACGTTAGCCTTCGCAGGCACCGCTTTAGCTGCGAAACAAAACATTAGTAACTTTCTGTACACTTATCGGCGGCTCAATATAATGAGAAAAACTACAATAGAGTGTATTCATTTCTTTACCAAACATTCGTAAAACTCTGCACGCTAATTGGTGAACAGTTTTCATGCCAAACAACTTATCTTAGCAACCTACATGATAGCCATAGCAAACTCGTATAGCTTGCGGAAAAAATGACTTCTTAAACCTGTCCCTTAGGCCGTCAAATTCCCTTATTTCATGCTCGCCGTATTATCAACTGGATTATTTGAAGGTTAGCAACATCTATTTGATGCCGTCCGAAAAATCAATCACCTTACAACTTTAATTTATAATTTTACTTAAGGCCTGATAATATTGCGTCGTTGTGCTTGTTGCTATTTATTTCCAGACATCAGAGGTTATTAGCTTCCTTGATATCTTCATATTAGCGCTAGTTGCTCGTTCTGGTTCGCACATAGGATAATCATATAAATTCTCGTAGGCGTATATGAACAGAAACATGGGAAGAAATGGATACGGAAAAGACGATTGGGTAGTTCATTTAGAGACTGTCCATAAAACCGACTTCTACGCCCACGTGCTGGCCCTCGAACCGATGCAAGGGCGAGTAACAGGGGAAATTAGGACACCAGCAATGTATTGGAACTGTACAGAAAAGAAGTACTCGCGGGGAGGAAAGTTGTGTTTAGCGAGGCGCGTTTTAGTAGAACTTTGATGTGGATCTGCGATGGTTTCAATCGAGAATGGCTCGCGGGAAGACTACTTGTAACCTAAATGTTTGACTGTGAATTTCTCTAATATTTAATTTCTGCCTGTCTCGCAGATGTAGTATGGGGGTAAAATAATGTCCGTCGATTCCCGCTGAAACTCATGAATTTTTAACTTTAGCCTATCGCGTGGAATACCGAAAAAAATTATGTATCAATGCGTTTTTTCAATCACCAATCAAAGCGTTGCAGTTCCATAATGATTGTATGAAGAATGACCGGTTTCATAATTTCGTAGCATCTTGATGAACTCATTGCGGAATGTTTTCGAAGTTTTATTTTCCATTGTCTCGTAATGAAACATATCCTAAAGTAGAGGAAGAGTGTGTCATACTCGCAAAAATACAATTTTGGTGAAGCAGAATTGGTGGAATACTTAATGATGAAAGTAGAATAAAATATTTATCGAGTTAAAGGTTATGCGAAGAGGATGATGAAATCACATCCCTTCCACCATGTGAATCCCCAGCAGATTCTAGATCTCAAAATCGCTACCTGGGTATACCCTTTCCAGAGCCCAAGAGCATTAGGGATTTACAAGTTGGAGATATCCTGGCCTTTGGAAAGGCTGTAGGTCTTCATTGGAAACAGTTCTCGGCTAGGCAGATGTACCAAGGGACAAAAAGGAAACTGAATGAAATAAAAAATTCCTTATTTTAATACATTCGATATGCTGATCACGAACCTTATTATCGTTCACCTGCAAATTCAGTTATTTCTGAGATAAACTTAGTTGAGTTAAATAATATCAAATTTTAAAATATTTTATCCCGCAATGATTTTACCAGCCAATAATTGCAAAATTAAGAGCTTTATAAGGTTATTTTCAGAATTATATTTGTCAATATTATCTCACTATCAGAGCTTTATCTTTTATGCTGTATTAATTTAATTTGAAATGCATCTATTCTCCCTCAAAACGCCAAGCGGAGAATACTTCAAACATAGCAGACGTATCTTGCAATGAACATCGGAAACAATAAAGTACAACATTACCGCAGTTTTCGTCATGTACAATCAGGGCGCAACAAAAAAGATACATTCTCCAACCGAACTAAGTTTATCTCAGAAATAACGCAATTTACAGATGAACCTTGATCAGATTCGTGATCAGCTTACCGAATCTATCCAGATGAGGTAATTTTCCTTCCATTTGGTTCATCGTACCAAAATAGTGTTCATTGTGCCTTCGGACCCAGACCAGGGAACACCTCCAAAACCACCCACCTAACTAAGGATGAGAGTAAATCTTCTGGTGGTGGACTTGGATCGGAGCACGGCCCATGCGTATCCCGGGGCGGTCCGGGCCCCCTCATCCGCCGTGGGACCCGCGTGCTCTCCCCGGAAGGTGGCCGGGTGCCGCCCCCTGCCCCACTGGAGGGGGGGGGGCGGCGCCGGCCGTGCGACGCAAGATCGATACATCCGGCGGCGGCGGGCGTGGTGGATTGCAGTGGCGGAGGCGGCTCGGGACGGCCCGCGCGCGCCAAAAAGGACCGCTTCCGACGACGCCCGCGGGCCGCACCTTCTTCCGGTGGCGGGCGGAGGGGGGAGGGCGCTCTGCGGCGGCGGCCGCCCCGGCCCGCAAGCGCCCGCGAATCGATGCGCTCGCGCCCGGTCCAGCACGCGCGCGCGCCGCGGCGGGGGCAGCAACAGCGTGCCTCTAGAACGGGGGGACCTTCCCCTTCTCCATCACCTTCATCCCCCCCTCGCCCCCCGACGCCCTCCTCTCCCAGAAACGACTCACGACTCACCCACGGATTCCCTCGCCAATTCCTCCTCCTCCCCCCCCCCACCCAACCCACCCCCGTACTACGCACGACCTCCCGGCCAAAGCCGTGCCACGCGAGCCAACTTCGGTCACATTTTCACGAGATAGCCACCTCGGACGCGGGATTGGGTTGAAATAGTCCGGTACGTGGGTGCTAGAAACTGACACGAGAAAATATCCATCCGAGTAGTAGTTACGGAATTCTTCGTCCGGTAAGCGTCGAGTGATATGGCGTACAATGTTGCCATATTTTTACCGTTAACAGTGACTGGTTCACTGAGCCAAATTCGGTCAGGAGCGAAATGGGGTAGTAGTTGGATTCTTAATGCTCGCTACCTAGCGTAAGTAAATTTCGGTGATAGACACACTGACCCGGTTATCGAACAAGAACCTTTGGCTTTCCGGGCCAATGTGCAAACTACGACGCTACCCAGGCTTCCTCGTTCTCGTGGCAATTTCTACGCGTTTAATCGCTGTAATTCGATGGGTATGAAAATCATGATACGGAGTTAAGCACGGCGTAAGTGCTGTTATAGGATTCTATCTCACGTCTTGTGCCTATCTTGAAGGCTTCTTCTCCCTTCCGTTATTCTCCATGATGGACCGCAAGGGTATAACATCTTGTCCCTTTCAGTCGTCCACGAATTTCTCCAAGAATTAGGAAGCAAGGCGAACGTAGCGGTCCGTGCATTCACCCAGCAAGCCAAATGCCCGTGATTCGATCCCCGATCCAGGTGTATTTTTTTCTCGTGGAAATCCTGCTACGCGGTTCCCAGTACGTACATCATCGCCGTAATTCGGTAGGTATGAAAATAATCTCGTGTATGTAGAGTATGTGTCGTGGAACTTGGCAGCACTCTCCAGAGGGAGTTTGAGGTGATTGTCGTTCGATTCGATGTGTCTACACTTGGTCAAGAGAAACCTTAAAAAATAAGCACCTAGTGCATTAGGTGTGAGGAAGATATGAAAGCCGTGCGACCAACACTCGGGTATGCCGCAAACGCGTGGGAGTACTATGGTAGTGGGCAAAAATAGAGAAGATGGGAAAAGTTCAAAGGAAGACAGTTAAAGGGAAAAGACAGCTCGCTATGTTCCAGGGTGTTTTAAAAGGGTGGAAAGTGCAAGGGAAACGGAGGAAGACTTGGGATGGGAAACTGAAGCGTAGAAAGGAAGTTTACTGATTGCGTAGCAAGCACAAGAAATGCAGTAAAATTTCCGTTCAGAGAAAAAACGGGAAGGGATTGGAAAATGCTCATTTTCTTGGAGGAAAATATGATGAGGATAAAATGAAGTATGACGCGAATACATTTTCATTGACAAATTTTGAGGATACCGCGACTAGCCACGGTATTAACTTTACGGATTCACCCGCAAGTGCACGTAAGTGCGCAAATTCCTCAGAGGAAAAATCATTCGCCTTGACCATTTTCCATTCATTTCAAATTTTCATTCTTGAATAGAGGGAAATGGAAATGGAATGCCTAGCCAACACAACTCTTTTCCTAAAATCCCTAAAACTGTATAAAACTTTCATGAAAAAATGTAAAGATATATATAGGGGCGTGTTTATAAAACCTTTTTGCATTTTTTAAATGGCCAGCCATTTGTATATTTGTTGGTGGTCATAACACTTGCTTGTCACATATCCTTTGGCATATTAACGAATTCTTTGGATGAAAAAATATATAGCTCTATCGCTCATAGGCAAAAGGATATCGAGATATCGAATGAGCTCGGGGATGGTGAAGCAAATGCAGACGAGGGACCGATGGTTTCTCACCGGGGGCCTCTGGAGGGTGCCTCAAGTCTCATCGCCTTACCTCCTCTCTCCATCACGTGTCGCATCCGCTCAAGTGTCGCCAAGTGCCGTGACACCTAGGTCTGAGACTGATAAAGTAGCGATTCAGTTTATCGTGCTTAGATAACTTAAGGCTGGATGGTTATTTGGGGAAGCGATGGACAGCTGAGATTATTTGCACCATCGGGGATATGTGGGTAAGGGAAGGGTGGAGAGAAACCCGGCGTCGGCATTAGCCTACTAATCACGAAAGGCGCCAAGGGGACCACAGTTCAACTGTCCTTTCCGACGGACGGAGAGCTGCACTTGAATTTCCCTCCACAAACCACACAAGTAGGGGTCGTGATTTCTTCTGAATAATCCCTTAGAATTCAAACCCTCGAAAACACTCAAGCCTGCGATGGCATGCTTAGACATTGACTCGAGAAAAAATCGAACCACGGACCTTTGGCGATTGCGGTTGATTCAAAGAAGCATCTCACTACAGTTATCTAATTCTGGATAGGCTCTGTTAACCAACTGGTTGAGCGGACCTGATTATATTTAAGCATAACTACCACCGAGCTTACACAGAAATACCTTTGGAAACATTTGCAGAGGTTGTAGAGACGAAGGCCTTCCGGGCTAAGGCTATCCCTACCGGCCATCCACCGGCAAATGAAAAGGGCGATTTCCGATCCAATTGTATTTCTTTCGGAGGGTCAGGCTTACGGTAGCAGTCTATACAATGCTTTATCTACGAGGCACATTTTTCATTAATTGTTAGTTTAGAATCGCCGTATTAGAAACTTAAAGGCGGAGCTGTGGGGAAAATTTTAATTTTATGGATTAGTTTATTTGAAGCAAAACATGAAGTTTTACATACTTTTAAGTTTATCCCTCGCAGGAAGCGGCGTATATCTATAATTTTTATCCCATTTTTATTTAAAGAAAACTTTTTCCTACCCTCTTATTGAGCACATATTGCTCTAAAAATCCTTACCAAGGACTCGGGAAAATAGAGTTCAGCCAATGTATTCGGCTAATGCTACATTATCATATTTGTGGTCCTTAGTGATTTATAATTATTAATTGTGTATATTTTATGTGTATTTTTCCACGTGGTGAAATATACATGAAGCGCCCTCGGCTGCAAAAGAGAGGTCTGTGATTGTCTTGAGACCTCACGATTTTGTGATATTGTTCTTGCCTCTATCAAGCTCAAGCTTTGAAGTTTCTTGTCTAACTTTAAAAAAGAAACAGTTTATCCAATGTATAAATATGTGTGGCATTGGCATACATCAGTAAACATGATGGTCATTTGAGCCTCCGATGAAATGGAAATGAGGAATGAAAGGGGAGGATACATTTGCGTAAGCCTATTTCAAGGGACAGTCCATTGCAATTTCCCTGTTGATGCTACTTTCCAAAAGACCGGCATTCTTTCTTACAGCGACTAAAAGTGGCTCATAACTTCAAGGGAAAAAACTCTCTTGTGAAGTAAGCCGGTGCTTTCCGCTCAGTTGACCGGAAAACTCGCTATTGCACCAAAGCGATCCAACGTATGCTCAGTCAATGAGGTGGCTGGAACACAAACCGCCGCAGTCTCCTATAGCAGCCTTGGATGTATGTCTTTGATAGGGTTCCCCACGGATAATCGTCTTCACTCAACCTAGAGCTTCAAGAAAGGTGGGAGACAGGGCTATGGCAATATAATATACCTTCCTCAAAAAAGGTAATATTTGAATAGCTATGCTACAACGCATGACTCTTTGAAGTTATTAAAATTATGGCCTCTAAGCTTGCACATTGTTTTAATCACCCTGCAGTTAATAGTTCTCCCTGAGATCTCAATGGGATATGGGGGTGTCACTTTAAGACGCTCTCCATCCTCCATTATCATTGGATTCTTATCCGTCTTTGTCTCATAATAACTCATTCTCTCTCAGTGATAACTTTTTTAAAAAAGTTACACCGTTTCTCAACTTCAAGTGGATCGAGGTGAACTAATTTTTGCGCGACTGAGCAGAAATGATTAACTGAGGTCGATTCCATGACTGCATGCGTAATTAACGGTAAATAATTAAGAAACCTATCCTAGTAAGTTCCAGCACACATATTAGTTCGTCGCAGGTGTCGTTTAACTTTTAATGCTAAACATTCAAGATTTTCGGCGCACTGGTTGGTGAACCGTGGTCACGCACTTAATCTACCAAGAGTTTCGAAACCAGTGATTAAATACCCAAAACATTTACTGTATAAAGTATTTGCGAATTAATACATATTTTCAATGTTACTTAAAATTAGTGAAAATACACTCCCCTTGAACTTTTCACCTACTTTTTGCAGTAAATTATTGATGGAAGAACCTTGGAAAAAAACGGTTTCAGCAAAAACAATTTATTTGGAATCCGTGAGAGAAGACTCTTTCAAGCGAAGTCCGATTATTCAAAGTGCCGATGCTTGCAAAAATATTATCTCATGATGCCTGCACTATGGTATGCATTTGCAGCTGCCATGCATCAGTATACAACGTCATTATTCAGAAAACCAAGGTACTCAAAACTCAATGAAAAATGGCTAACTACAAGGATTGCTACATAACGTTAAAACTTTTAACTTCCAAGTGTTTCAGTCTTTCATATACAATTTCGAGTACAATTGTTGTGATTCGTGAAAACACTTCTTTAATGGCGGACTTGATTATTCTCTGTAATCGAATACCAGAGTGTGAAAACAATTCTCTGCCTCATTGATAGAGGTTTCTATAGTGAAAAATTCCAGTCCCCAAGGTCATTAAACAAGCTCAGAAATAAATTATTAATGGGAGTGAGACTTTAGTATGTGAAAGCTTCGTCTTATGTTCCACCATAGATTTTTGCGCCACTTTTACAGGATTCTAGGAAAAATGTATGTCATTGTTTTCTTAGTTAGCTTACGTTTTTGCATTACGGTCAATAATGGTGGTCTCCACTTCTCTAGATCCAGTAGTCCTTGGTAACGCATTGAAAATTCTCGGTGGCTTGGCGCTAATTTCTTTTCCACTAACCGGCTAAAGAGCACGTGGATTGAACTCACCCGGGGTACTGATGATCACAATGCTTGAGCTAAGCTTTTCGTTCAATCCGATCAAGCCAGAATTCGTACAGATGACCGACCAGGTTTCAATGGAATAGAACCCAGCGTCCAATTTCGACTAAACGGTAGGAACAGAAAACTCTTTAACACGATCCCACGGCAGTAGTGCTCCGGGAAATAATTCTATCCATGTGGGAGGAGACTTATCAAATTTTCCGGTCGGGTTAACTGGACGAAGCTCTCCCCTTCAGACCCAAATGGCGATGGTTCGAGGCCTGATTAGGGTATGGGAGCAATATAATGTACGACATCATTTTGAGAGAGGATTTACAGTTTTTAAGTTGATTATTTACAAATTATGACGTTATTTTTGTAACTGCACGTCAGACCAAGCCAAATTATATTTCTATCTGACCCTTTTGCGTCTCAGCATATATATTAAGGGTTTGTTTCGTATGTGCAAATACAACAGTGTGGATCTCGCTAGAGTTTTTCCTAAGTATACCGCTGGTTATAGGATATGTTTTCATCATACTTGGAGCCTCATGAATGTTAATAACAGAAGTACTGCCTCAGATTGGCCACTCTCATGTGCAATATAAGTCATCCGTTCGCGTTAATGTACTCAATTATGTAAAACAAAACATATAATTAGAATTCCAATCTCCAACCTGGGACGTACGCATTAGAAAAATACGCCACATTGAATAAACTAGAATTATTTGATCGTAAATTAGTAGGTACAGAGTAAGGTGTAAATTAATTTCAGCGAGGTCTTTTTTCCTATGCAGAAAGCATAGGAAGGAGGAGGAAGTCGTAATTAAGTAATAAAATATGGTTCAGAGATGCTACGCTTTACTTTGTAAAAAAAGTGTTTGTAATAGGAAAGACATAAATAAGTTAAGAGACTTTAATCGCCCGGAATACATGGTAAGCTCAGCGATTCTGAGATCTCAATACCTCCCATGTAGTTGGTCTTTTTTCGGCTAATTGTAAGAGCGTACAATCCGTCTAGGATAGATTTTGGCAACACGATGTAAGGTATTCATGCCTGTCGCAAATACGGCGATGAAATAACGTAGAAATTGCCACAGGAAAAATCAGCCTGAACCGGAAATCGAATCACGGACCTATGGCTTGCCGGGCCAATGTGCAGACCAATAGTGTCAATTTTCCTGGGTAGCGTAGTGGTCTGCGCATCGGCCCGGCTAGCCAAAGGTCCGTGGTTCGATTCCCGGTCCGGCAATTTCTACGTTATAACATGATTCAAATCATTCACCTTGAAAAATTCCATATGACTGCTTAGGGCACGAGCATAACTCAAGATTTCCCAGCTATTTTTCTATTCCTTTCTCATATTCGCAACCATAATCAGGTCAGCGCATAAAAATGCGAAGTGTAACCTGAAATCCAAATATGCCATGAAATGCGCGTGCATCCGTATTATTTCTGATCATGAATCAAAAACTCAATTTTTCCTTAACTGTAATGAATAGCGTTCAGCAGAGAAAGGGACTACTTCGCTGAGGAAAGGGGAAGGTCTCATTAGGGAAATTCCCTAGTGTACTAGTTTTCGAATCCACGTAGAGTGAGCTTCCTTGTACCCCCAGTTTCGCAACGTGAAGTGAACTTAAAAGAGCAGCGAAAGCATTCGAGTGAACCTGACGAAGCCGGAATGTTGCGAAACTGGTCGTAAATCAGGTTTACAGCCCATAAAATCGTACTCTTCTCTCCCGTGCCGAGTTCACGGTGAATTTGAGCCACGGTAAAATCGAGTGGCAAGTTATCCTTTGCCTTCTATCCCTTACTTTCCGCTCTTCTTGATCCTTCTTCACGAAAAAAAAAACATTCAAATCCTAGGGAAACTGGAGATAGTTTGGGACCCCCGAATTAGTTTTCGATATAATTTCTGGAGAGAAGGAAGAGGATGGCTGGGGATGAAAGCAAAGCTTTGCCATTCTATCAAAAGGCTTTAACTACGCGGCATGTTACGTGATGCATTTCCGTTTTACGCATCTAATTTGGACTGTAGCGATACCTTGATATCTAGTCCGATTTACTATTTAAACTTATTTATTCAATAATTCAAATGACCTCGCGGGTTCGTAATTCAGTAATTCAACGTATCGCGCTTTTGCCAGTGTGAAGCATCACTTCATATAATTTCAATACCTTCCTCAATAATCGAAACTTCTTCCACAGCAGTAAACAAAGCATCCGGAAAAGTAGATCTTGTGAAACCCAGATTGAACTCTTGCTCAATGATATCCTATTATCAGGTGAAGCGGAAAAGCAAGTTGACGCGTTAATTCTGGATTTAAAGAAAGCATATTTGACAAGGTTCCTCACAAAGAAATAGTATTCATTACAACCATTAGGGTTAAATTAAAAAATAGTGTGTTGGATACGCGGCTTTCTAACTGGATGCAAACAGAAAGTAATTATCGAGAGCATTAATTCTGGCATTGTTCGAGTGACATCGACGTCTCATAAGGAAGCGTGACTGGCTCCCTATTATTCCTTTTTTATATAAACAACATTAACTCGATAGCAGCAAAACTATGCTGCTTACTGATAATGTGATCATCAACCGACAAATTGCCACAAATGCAGACTTTAAAGTTCTCTCATCGGTTCTTAACAACGTCAACTTGTGGTGTCTTGAGTGGAGGCTTGAAAGTAATTTTAATAAATGAGCTGAAGACAAAGTCTTACGAAATAAATTACGCCAACGCCATATCTATACAGTGGGAGGAGTAAATATAAAGGGATCTCGTGAAGTCAAGTATCTGGGAACCACCCTAACTTCACACCTAGCGTGAGTTTACACGTATGAAACATTGGCGGCGTTGCATTTTAGAAATTAGAATTTATCAAATGAAGAACCGGAAAGTCTTCCAAAAAAATGACTGAGTAATCTTTTTTGATCTGGTTAGGCTACAACTCGAATACGCCGCAGGCATTTGGGACCCTACACAGCAAGATTTTATTCGCGAAATAAATGAAATACAAAGAAAAGGCTCACGATTCGTAAAACAAAGACAGCAGAGCGCGAACAGAGTGTCACACAGTTGATGGAAGGTCTAGGTTTGGAGCCATTAGAGACTCGAAGGCTACATGCTTGGCTTAGATTACTCGGAAAAATCAAATCAGTCGAGTGTCATGACGATACGGAGGCTATTATTTTGATCCGTCGCTATAGCTCTGTAACTGATAGATGCGACAAAATGAGAAAAATACACTGGCTTATTGAATGGTACAAAAATTCATTCTTTTCACGCACCCTTAGTGACTATAATAAAAACAGTGTCATACTAATACGCTAAATTAACATGCGATTCACTTTCATCCCCTCCTTTATTTTCTCCATCCCTTCCTATTTCTTGGCTGGTGTTCTGACTCCCCCCTGTCACACGCCACTGTGGCGGCTCGCAGGATAAAATCTAATTTTCAGTACGTTTGCAATAAGTAACGATCGGTAATATTCCACACAGCATTTTAATGCACTGATTGGTTTTCAATGTTTTAAAAAACTATCATACGTTTTGCAGTAATATCGAGACGAGTGGAAAACAAATTTTGATAAAAATGTCGAAATTCCACAGAGTTACTTAGCCCACCATTAGATTATTCATTTTACTTGCGGAAATTTCCCCTCATATAAAAAGGGCAGTAAATATTGGAGTAAAAATGGGAGGTGAGAGCTAGTTGTGTGGTTCAGATGGGAGAGCGATTTTCGAGGAAACGTGGAAGGGCGATGAAGCAAGAATTGAGTGCGTGGATTTCTGCGTGCGTGTTCGAGCTCGATGTGGATACCGGTAAGGGAGGACATTGGTTGCTCAAACAGCAGACGCGTCTACGTCGGATACGACCTGGGTCCAGGGATGGGATGAGGCCCCTGTTAAGCGGTTCTACGGGTAAGGGATGTTGGAAACCAATTCAAGATGGCCATTTCCCGACTTCGAGTGGTATTTTATGCCAACTCTTACATACTACGGCCCCATGGATTAAATTAATAAATTTAGGGAATTGAATTGCGGTAAGGACAGGTTTGGAAATTTTATTTTATCCTCGAACAATTAGAGATTGTAATAGCTGTCTTTAATTGTGGATAAACTGGTTGCTCGACACGCAGCCAAATGATTGTCAACATAAATATATTTTTGCTAAGCTAATCACAACACAGAGCACATTTTGTATGCCTACTTTACCTTCATTATTCTTAAATCTATATTCATGTACTCGATCCATTGGCACTCATACTTCCTACAACTTTCTTATAATATAATGTGGGGTAAGCATGGTGAAAGTTCACACACTTGAGGTGGTGTGCGATGCACATGTAGATTTCGATGAAAAAACTGGACCAAGGCTCCCTTTCACTTAGGACCTGAGTCACCTCGTGATACTGGGGCGGTCCTTGGCTTGAAAAAAATAAATAGCTTTATTTTTGGAGGAGTGTGTCTCGGGCCCGTAGGCTTGAACGCGTTATTTTGACAATGTTCGGGGTGCGCCCGTGTGAGATGCCGGGTGCACCTGCACGCTTCCTCGTGAGGTTTCCACGAAGCGGGCGCCGCGGTGCGGCCAGCAGGCGGCAGCCTTGGGCCTCCGTGTGGGCGGGCGGCCGGCGGCGAGGCGAAGGGGGGGGGGGGCGGCGGGCTCCCCCCTCGCGACTATTTTCGGCCTATTAGCGTGCGCCCCTTCCCGCCCGCTTGGGAGGGGGTCGCACCGCGGCACCCCCGCTCCCGATTCACACTCTCAACTTTCCCCCCCTCCTCACCCCCCTGCCTCCTGACACGAGCCATGCCCGAATGAATTCCCGACCTCTCGGATTTTGGAAGAATTGGGTTGAGAGCCGCCAAGAGATTCAGAGGTTACTCGGAAGGCTGTGAACAGTCCCGGACAAAATTAACGAAACACTTATGAGCTAATGTAGACGCGATAGATTTCGAATACTGGAGGCTTCATTCTTGGGTTTTCGCTGAGTACGTTGTTGATTACTGACGACAGTTTCGTCCGCTGAAAAAGTAACCAATCAGCAACGTACGCGGCAGTAACCTCAAATTGAAGCCTTCGTACTCATAAACAATCACTTAAAGCTGAATACAGAAATGATCTGGTACGCAGACACGCGCATGGGTGTAGAGATGATCACTTAAATGACGAAAATAATCACGTGAATTGACCGGGATCCAAACGAGGATCTTCCAATTACCGTTCCATGTTTCAAATTTTAGGGGCCAAATTCTGTCCATGCATGTATTTACCCCTTACAATCAAGAATAGAGTGCGGAAAATGAGGACGTCCGAGAAAATGAGGATGGTTGGCTGCCCTGCTCGAAGGTTACATGCTGGGCTCAGATTGATCGAAAGATTTCAATCACACGAGTCTCAGGTTGACATCGAGGATATTATTTTACCCCGCACTGCATTCCAAGGACTGACAGAGCAACCAAGTGAGATACACTGCCTAGAAGATAGGAAAATATTTCCTCCTTCCAGCGCACCATTCAAGGCCACAACAGGCTCAGCGAGAGAATAATCCTCCGTAACATACCTCACTTGTCTCACATCTTCTCAAGTCCCCTTTTCCCTTCCCATACTGGCCTCGGTATTGGCAGGGTAAAGTCCTGTGCTAAACGTAAGTTTGCGGGTTCGAGTCCCCCTGGGTTGGTTTTTTCACTACCTAAAGAATGGGTGTTTGTGTAATGTAACGAGTAAAATGTAAGACCGACCAATACACTCCTAATTTCTCTCTAGTGAAAGTGGCATTTATATTACTATCACTTTCATATTTTCTTCTCTTTTCTGAGTTGCTCTCATTATACCTCCTGCCACATGCTCTCGTGGAGACTCGCGGGGTGTTATTCAGGTGTAGATATCTCTGGGGACAGATAAATGAATGGAAACTTACTTGCGAAGTATCAGGAACATCAGAAGTTTAAGCGATTTCTGATGAAATTGCGACACCATTGGCAGTGTATTTCTTGCATTAAATTATTAGATGTATTGCATCTTAGCATTTTAATTGCTATATAAATGAAGTTTATATTTCTTCCTAAACGTAACTACTATTAGATTTCGCGAGGAGGATTTTTCGTAAAGAGGATTTTTCGTCCCTGTCTGTCTGAGTCTGTTTCGTTCCGGTTACAGAAAGGAATGGAGTTGCTGCCTGCGATGAGTAAGATCAAAGGATTATCATCGACCGGTCTGAAAGCAGTGCGGAGCCTAACCAATCGAATGTCAGGGAATTGGAGAGTGGCTTCCAATGGGAAGTTCTAATTTAGTTGAGGCACTCGTGAAAATGAGATACGAGGTTGACAGCGATAGGCAGGGAAGCTAGAAACTGTTTTCCAATATCGAAATTTAATATTGACGCCGAAAAGAAACGAAAAGAGAATCTCGAGAATGAAAGTGGGTTGGAACTGATGAAGTGATTGGAATTTGTGGATGAGAAGTCTTTATGATGGTTAATTATTTTTGGGATCGCAAATATTGCTGGGCTTATTACAAGATTTTGAGTGGAATGAAAGTAATTAACGAGAAAAAAGATATTTTCAAGATAAATGAGGGAATGCTTCATGTCCGTTTTACAATTTTATGCTTGAATATATTCATGTGTCTAAACTAAGTGCATCTGATTTTGATTGGGAGTAAACGCATTCTGCGCAGCGGAGCAACTTGCTTTCAAAATCACCATGTGAGGCTGGTTCTCATCCATAATTCCACATCGCACGGTAGAACACTTTTCTTATGCTCTGTTCAGCCTGCATCGCGTTTTTTTCTTCACATACCATCTAACCGTGATATTGTCCCGGCCATGTAGTGCCTATGGGTAAACGCATTTTGAAACGAATGGTTAACGTAGAGCGGACTTCTGATAGTGAGAAGTTGAATAAAGTGCTTATTGAGATGTGGTAAGATCATATCTTTGGCAGTGATACTACTAAAAATTCTCATAAATATTAAGCAGTCTCCAAATACTCAGGATTGTCAGGCTACCCGAAAACCCTTACGTTTCCCTAAATTAAGATTTAAGAATGAACAAGTACGGAGCAAATCAGCTATATATAAAGGAAGTCAATCAAATCAGTGATGGGGGAAATAAATATAAGGCACTTGTCGAAGGAGAACCAATGGAGGCCGTAATAGTGGATGTTGAACATTTTAAGGGGTAAAAGGGCCTCTGGACATTTAAAACAAACATTTGGGTCAATCATTGATTGAATATGTAAATTAAACTCTTTTCGTACTAAATCCTAAGACAAAGACACCTTTCATAAGGGGTGATATTTGGTAGCTAGAGTCCGTCCTAGATAATTATGGTATATTTACTGCTGATTTACTCCTAACTTAAAGTAAGGCTTTCGTTTCATCGTTGATTTTAGCTTAAGAGTAGCTCTTTCGGCAGGGCAAGGGGTTTTTTGGAGTCGACTTCAAACCACTATGTTTATTTTCAACCGTCCATTCCACTACCTGCGGAGATAGTAAACCTATCAGTTTAGGCAGTCTCTTCATTCTAAGGCTAGGTGGTTTGTTTCCGCAAGGCTTCCCATGGTTTTTTTTAATTTTTGGATATGATGCTTTTTGTTTCATCAATCTTTCAAGCGTGGGTGATAAAGAAGGGTTTTTTAGTCCATGTTTGCTCTCGAAGAAAGAGAATGTTGCTTTCTGCATAATAGGAAGTTAATCCAGAAAATAATAGGCGTTGATACTAAGCGGAATATTAGCACATTTATCGGAAGGGCGTAATATTACGATAGCATATTCCATCTGGACCTGCACTTTTCACTTTTTTATCATGTACTTTAATGTCGTCGTATCTATGAGTACCATGAAACGATCATTGTGGATACATTTAGTCGTGAATTCAAACCAATATCCAACGTGTTACTTAAGAACTCCAAATAAATATCTTATTGGTATGTGCCTGTATTCTTTTTAACATACCTTCGGTAATTAAATAGAGGACTAAGGAAATGTTTCAGAGGCCGAGACCCACTTGTCAGGTCCTTGCTTCCTCAGCAATTGACTTTCTCTGGCACCATCCAAGATTTTCAATCCTCAAGAATTTCGATGCTTTCGAAAGAGGAAGAGGGGTCTAAAATTATGCAGTCCAATCGAGAATCTACCTGTTTAGTAATACATAAATTCTATAAAAAAACAGATAAACTTTACATGAGTAGATCACATGATATGATATGCTCTTTTAACCGCTACAGTTGACGAATTACTGTGTAAGCGAATCACAGGCGTTGAGCGTTGCTTTTAGTGAGTTTAATAAATGGTGAACATTAGGACTAGCTAGGTAATTTTTAAATACCAAGGGTAGAGGGTCGCCAGTGACTCCAAGTCATCAACAGCTATCGAGATGATGGCTACTTTATTCACAGGCTTAGTGTCATCTGTCACCCAGTGAGCCGCCGTTGCGTGTGACTTCGAGCGTTAAGACTCCGGTCAATGAAAAGGGAGAAAATGGAGAGGAGTAATCGGGAGAGAGAAGCGATAAAACGTGGGTGGGGTAGATGAGTTTTTCGTTCTGCTTTTGTTACCGTCATGAGTACTGCGCGGAAAGAAGGAGTTATAGCACTTTTCTCTTCAACATTTTATTTCTCTTATTTTGTCCCTATTTTCATATCTACAGTTAGATGAGGGGGTTAAGTGATATCATACGCGTCGAAATTGTGAGGAATAAATATTTCTATTACCTAAGCTTAGTCTTGCGTGTAACCTTTGAGTCTTTAGTGGCTCCCAGTCTAGTCCTTCCAATAGCTGTGTTATATATCCAATGCGCTCGTAGAGTGTTTAAACAAAATGCGTGATTTCTTTATTCCTTACATTTTTCAGGTTTAAGCTTGGGTCCCAAATGCTTGGAGCTTACTCGAGCTGAGATGTAACAAGGGCATTTGAAGGACTTACATGAGATAGGTATCGTGCTAAACAGTTTTTACTCACAATGAGGGGTGTTCCTCAAATCTACCATTATCAAGTATGCGGAAAAATCACCCCAAGGAAGCCTGTTGGTCATCACATTGACCCCTAAAAGCCACCTCGGAGGTCCAAGGCATGAAGTGAATTTTTCCAAAGCATGCACCACAAAATTATCTTTAAAAGTTTTAGTATTTGTATACTAATTAACGTTTTTTAAATGAACTAGTCTACTACTACTGCATACAGATTTTGGAGCATCGTATGGTAAATCAGACATGAGAAACATGATATTGTGTTTAGCTCGTTAAAAAAAGCTTTGTACTGAGTATCAAAGTCCAAGTCAACAGTTCAGATCAGGTAACAACTTACCTATCCAGCATTATTACAGATAGTACCTACAATCTAATTGTTCGTAGCTAAAGGCAATTTTTATCTTTTTGATCGGTAGTCTTATTCCTACCTCATTAGGATGCCAAATACTGTCGGCGTAATCTTAATGAGTTTTTTCACTAAATTTAAAGTTCAGTTTTAAGAAGCAGAGTTTCCATACTTTACCGTTACTCCTGCCCAGTATCCTTTAAATGAATCCTAACTTGCGAGTTTCTTCACTGCTTATTGCCCGAATGTATTTGGCCTACGAGGGAGAAACACCTTCGATGTGTTATGTCTGTTCGATATCCCATGAACGACATCGAGCCACCTGGCGATGTGAGTTGAACTCTTGAAAATTTGAAAATTTTTCACAGGCACTTCATTTCTTCCCCCCATCACTTGACGTCGACTGCACGGCTTTTTGAGGTCGTTTGACCGAGATATCACTACACTTAAAATTCATGTAGTTAGACTTCATTATAAAAATAAAGACTCATCTTTCTAATGATACCAATATATTAGTCACTTTACGCTACTTTTCGTGATACTTGCTAAACCATTCAATCCGTTGTCCGTGGGATATGGTACGGCTGTGCGCTCAGGAGTGACATCTACATCTACAAAATACCGTGCAAGCCACCTCGGGGGTGTGTGGCAGGGGGTGAGTATTCACCAACATGCATTACACTATACACTAAAGTTAGTATAACTGCGACTAATTATGCATTAGCATAACTTATGTAGAAAACATGCACGGCGTACTATTAGTACTAGGTAACAGATAAGGATACAAGTATTAGGGAGTACTACTACTACTAACAGCTACACTACCTAGCGAAAAATCTAGATAAAAGTCTCATTGGCAGCTGTTATGGTCCCTTATCGTTCGTGGGAAAAATGACATTTTAAATCTGTCCGTTCTGTAGTCTAGTTCCCTAATTTTATTCTCATGATCTGATCTACCGTAGTATGCCGGATTTCGTAAAATATTATCAACGTCGTCAGAAAATAGACCGGTTTGGAACTTACATAATAGATTGAGTCTAAATTTTAATCGACGGTCTGAAAGCGTTTCCCATCCCAGTTGCTGTAAAAGGTCAGTAACACTAACGAGATTATCATAACGGCCTTTAACGTATCTTGCCGATCTTCGCTGCACGCGTTCTAACTCTGTTTCCGAGCCTATCTCATAAGGATCCCAAATACTAGCAGCATATTCCAAGTGAGGTCTAACGACGGAGAAGTAGCTGATTTCCCTAACTTTATCGTCGCACTTGCCAAGTACTCTTTTAACAAATCCCAATTTACGATTAGCTTGACCGGTAATTTCTCTATACAACGTTGACCTCTCTACATGCATTTAGAAATTTAGAATTACTGAGTAGTTCGACCGTAAAAGCAAAGTTTTTGCGTCATTAATATTACTATATTTTCTTCATGCATCTCACAACTGCTTAACTTTTAAGACAAAATTGAAATATGGTCTCTATTATGGCTCGAGAAAAATCGCGCTCAAACTCCCTAAAAACGTATCTTCGCTCGCCGGTCATCGTCGCAGGGAAGCTGCCAAGGGGACAGTGCTGCCACCCTTGGAGGTGGGGGGCGGGAGGAGCGTGGTGGCCCTGGGGTGAATGTATGGGGAGGGCTCGCGGGTCCCGCCGCTGCGCTCCTCGGGCCAAGAGGGCTTTGGGAGCCGGGCGCGCGGACAGAGCGGGGCAGGTGCGGGGGCGGCCGCGGGCAGACTCCAGGAATAGTTGACTCCAAAGTGGCGGTGCGGCGGTCGGAGCGAGGGGCGCGGAGGGCGGCCATGTGATATTGGAGCGGCGTGTTTTGGGGGAGGACATGGGGTTCGGTTCCGTCTGGCGCGCACCCGGGCCGCTCCGACCGCGGCGTGCTTGAGCTGCAACAACGAGGCCGTGACGGGAACATTAGGCGCTCCAATCGCATTGTCTTCGCGAGGGATCAATGCTCTCGGTTGGTGTTCTTGGGGAGGAGGCCGACAACTGAGGTAATTTGCGCTTGAGAGCTGCGTGAATCTCTTTTGTTCGGCCTGGCCCGCGTCAAATGGAAATTTGCGTGATCAACCCCTCCGAAGCTCGCATGGAAACTTTCATGCATTTTAGGAAATGGTCATATAAAATGCTACATTTGACTTGGGAAGGAACAATCACCATTAGCAGTTGGGCGTATTGCGTGGGATTTTATAATGGTGTACCAGCTGTATCGTTTCAGTCTCTTTAGCATCCTCCCAGTTAGCCAAATCTAAAATGAGCCGAGCTATGTCCAGAGTCTGCCCACCAGAGCTCGCCTCGCAGGCTTGGAGTTCTCTGCTCTGGCCCGCGCTCCGGACGGCCCGAAGCCCGAGGGTCAAACACTCGAATATGTTCCATTAAGGGATTTCCCACTAAAGTGTGAATCCTATCAAACGTGAAATCCCAAATCCTCATTTGCGCTCTTTAAAATATACAGCTTTCATTGATGGCTTGCCTTAGTCGCCGGAAAGCAAAATTAAGACACTGTGTAATGCAGATTATTCAAATAATATATGGGAATAATTTTGATGAATCCTTTGTTTGACGAAAGAAGCTGTTGTAGCGCCATTTATGTTCGCAAAAAGATAAAAAATCGTAGATTTCACCGACTTTTCTCATATTTCCACTTTTGGATAATCTCTGTGAAATCTATTCAGAATAGGAAATATAGTTTTTTCGTTTTGCGAGCATCATGATGTTTCCCCAAATTTAGTCGGAAAATGTCAAAAGCACCATTTCCATTTAATTAACGCATTTTGATGTCAGTCAGCATTAATTTTCGTCAATAACTCAGCAAGTAATACGAGTTGGAACCACCATTTCATTAGGGCTTCAATCGCTTCTGGAATCAATTTTCAGCAAAAATGCAATTTGATTTGTATGCGGAAGAAAAAATCGGCCTGCCACGATGAAAGCATCGGTTCACTCTTGATCACCGAATTAGACTCAGATTTGGATGCCCACTCGGCTCGAATCTGGATGTCAGAGTTATCAGATCTTATGATTCTGAAGCGTTTTTGCCGCTGTGAGCAAGGGGCACGCAGTTACTGCGAAATTATCATAGCCATGGAAGCTTGTTAAGCTAAAGTACATGCTACTACTTGAAGGCGGTAGAAAAGATTATCTTCGGTTCCACTGCTTAATCCATATTTGCCTTTAAGCCCACGTAGCGTCACGCATGATGTTATAAAAAATGAATGTTGACAGGTCGGATTTTGTTTAATGTGGTTTTAGCGAGATAGTTTCCTAGTAATAATGGAGGCCATATTCAAATTTTATTTTTTTATTTCAGCGTCTGAAAGAAGTATGAAATCAATATTGTAGTATTAATGGCGCAAAGATGTAGTTATATGACATCAATTTTCAGTAATTAAATAAATAATGTTACATAAGTCTCTAACTTGACTCATTTTCTCACGCTGTACGGCTGAAAACCCTTCAAAACAGCAGGTTTTTGTGCGATTCTGTAAAAATTACTTTGGTGAGTAATAGATTATTTTTTTGTAAATAGTTGAAAAAACATGCAAACTTCACACCGTTAGTTTTTTGACGAAATGTAGGTGCCAAAAGTTCCTAATTTTTTCAATATTCTCCCTCTGGAGCGCACAGCCGTAATCTACCCCGTGTAAAACAGTTTATATTTTTAGGAAAATTGCTCGAAAAGTAGTTTGGCAAGGGGTCGATAATTTTAAATCATTGGAAAGAAGTTTTTTTCTTTAAAATGAGGCCAATTTCATCAAACTCTAGGTGAAGTGATTTTTTGATTAAACTACCTTAAGTACAGATATAGGACACGTTTACGTATAAGCATCAACAGCATGAAAAAAATTACATTTAAATCAATATAAACTGACACCCAGAGCGGACTAAACGCACGGACCCCGGCGATTGACGATTGATTTACCAGTTTTCTTTGCTATTTTAACGTTCTTTATTTCCCTATGAAACAACTTTTCACTTCAATAAGCTCTCCTTAATGCTGTTAAGTTCTCCGGAGGGACCTCTCTAGGTCATGAAAAGTAATTTTCATCTCTCTCTTTCTCTGTTTTCCACTTAGACCACGGGCGGAAAGGTGAGGTGAAAGACTAAAAATAGTAGTCACATAAAAGCTTCGGTGACATGAGCTCCTCCACCACTTTAAACGAACTTCAGGCAAATGTGAGACACGGGCGGTAGCCGGCCCACTCATGCTCTCCCGCAGAAAATGCGTGCTCCCCTCTTTGAGACCTTTCGCAGCATCACTACGGCCGGCCCCATCTCCCTCCTTCTCTGTTGACAAGTTTCCGGAGCGAGCACTGACGCAGGGAAAGCTTCACTTTTAGAATTGAGTGCTGATTTTCCGATGGCAATTCCGCCGTTGCACCCGGGCGTGGTCGGGCGGAAGCTAGTTAGATGGGGCGATAAGTGCCCCTTTGCCCCACGGAGAAGTGGAGACCGCCTCTCCCTCCCCCATCGCTAACTTCTTGTCTTCCGATTCAATTATGTCACCGCACGCTTCGTCATGATATCACCGAATCTTTCACCAGTAATTCTTAATTAGACGTTAAAAATAAACCAACACTCATACTGGAGAGAAAAGATGTACAGTGAAAACGCTGAAAAAAGAACAGCAGAAAAACTTATTGGACATATTTTGTGACAAAATGGCCACTTTAAATCAATACTGGAATGAGAAATGATTGGGAAGAATTGCAGAGGAAGACCAAGAATGAAATACGTCTGGGAAATTTTTAAGGACGTTAAAGTGAAGAATTATGTTGAAATTAAATGGTTGGCTGTGAGGATAGTGAAGTGGAGATTGATGACTGTTTATGATGAGTTTTAATGATACAAATGACTCATACCAGTTCCGTAACCATTACTTATCTCGCATACATACCACAGTAACCTATTAAACAATAAATCGATCTGGCCAGCTTCGGTATCTGTGCTGGTAACGTCGTCCACGAACGTTCAGGTCACTGGAACGGTTGAAGTGGCAATGAAACTTAGTTTTTTATTTATTCTGAACCAATGATTGTATGTATGCTTACTATTTTAAACATTATAATTCTACTGGAAAAGGCTAAAAACATTAGCGAAGTATTTTTTGGGAGAAAAAATACGTTTAAAATATGATACCTTTGGGAACTATGATTAAGGAAAAAATGACTGAATTAAATTTAATATGCAGATCTTTCACACCATTTTTAAGAATGACCGGACGAGGCAATTGTTAATATCACCTTAAATTAGGACGATTATAATGGCGCAAGGTGCCGAAACCATCGTTGATTATCCATCAATTTAGTGTGAAATACATGTTGAGTCGTATTCTGCCATTATGTTACTCAATAAAGCTATCTGAAGGCGACGCCATGGGTCATATCCTCCGAGGAGAGCAATTCCCGTTTGCCCTAATCGAGATGTCAATCGAGATCCGTGCCAAGGTGTCCTTAATAAAGACTTTCGAATTGAGCAAAGGCAACACGAAGAGGATGTCTGGGGAGCCGGAATTGGGGCAGGTCAGTTTTTTTTTGCCTGCAATGCTCTCGCCAAGTAAAAGGTGAGCTGCCGTCTACCTGTTGCTTCGAGGAAGGAAGTCGGTTATTATTGGATGTTCGGTAAGACTTACGGGTCGATACTTCCTTCGAGCGTGTCACACAACCACCCGGTATCATGCGCAGACCCTTATTCCCTGCGCCGCTCGGAACCAGTGAAACGTTTGTTTAACCCCAATGGAATATGTGACTGTGTTTCACTCTGCCATACACCATTTATTTACCAGATTCATGGATATTTTTATGGATAATGTTTTTGTCAGTTCGAGAAGCCCAAAAAAATCGCCTATTTTTAGAGAAAATTGGGTGTTTTGATAATAATGTTACTGGTTAAAGTATTTAAAACATTAATTGTCGCCATTTTGAGATTACCTACCGTGTTCTTGTGAACGCTGTAACCGAGAAGTTTTATTTGAGCTTTTCTATCGCGGAGATTAGAATATTCTTCTCAACCAATGACATGTTCTATTTTCCTGTTATATATTTTCTACCTCACTCCTTATTTATTTGCATTCCTCTTGAATACATTAATCATTGCTGATGCTTCATTAAACAAGGATGAAAAATTACGGTCGATTTGGCTTCATTTTCAGGGATTTTAGAACGTCCGATTTCACATTCTTTTATGGGTTATGCGTCTTTCGCAAGTGCGGATTCGATTATCGTTGATAATTTCCCATCATTATCGAAGTTCCAAATATATTGAGAAAGCTGATGGCAGAACGTTACACCAAATATATGCCCCGAAATCTGGTAAAAATGATGCCAACGAAAACACTTTGCATCGCAATTGGGTGTTAGTTACCAGTAAGCGTACCTAATCATTCCACAAAAACTTTCTCTGAAGCGACGCTGGCTGATTCCATTGCTACATGGTACTCCTAAAGTTGTTTTTAATGATGTGCTCAACCAACTTATCTGCTACTTATGTTCTATCCGCCTGAATGTAATAATGCCTGAGTTGTCAAAATAATGCTCATGGATAAATTCACCGATAACTTTACTTTTCCATACATTTCCATGCATTTCTTCTGTCTTGTCCCTCATATTTAGTCCCGCTTCTCCTTTTTTAATCGGACAAAATCCTTCGTTTTTACGATGAGGTGCGTCTACGTTAATCCGCTTCGTGTCTATGAATCATCATTCTAATTTATAATCTATTTATTTAGCCCGTGTATTCCGCATTTTTCTGCCTTGCTTGACGTGTTTCCCTACAGTAGAGTGTAAAAATGTATGAGTAGGCATTCTGAAATTACGCGCGCGCCCTCCAAAGCTCCGACTACTTTATTTACACTATTATGACCAGGGACTCAATCACTTGCATTAGCCAAAGGAGTGTATTCCGTTAGGAGTGTACTCCGTTCTTTAGTAATGAAGGATTTCAGCGGACTTTAAAAGGCTTTTACGTCTTTTCTAAAGCTCGCCACCTCTGCATTGAGAGAGCAAAAGTAGTACATCAGAACTCTTAAGCCCACATTCCCTAAACCCACGCATCTATCATGTCTTTGTCCTTTGAATAACGCAGTTTCTCCCTCTCCCGGTCAACTTCTCCTTATCATTCAACCAGATAGTGAAACGTCATTCATTTCTGCGATTGCTGAACCTTAATAAACTACTTTTGGGAGTAGCGGGCCGGCAAAGGTAATAATTCCTTCACTTGAGAAGATAGAAGGCACATAAATATTTGCCAAAAGTTTACCAATCGCGCAGATAACGTTGCTACAGTATCGGATGCCAATTAGCTGAACCTCTTATCCTGAATGAATGCACAGGGTTGAAGAATATGCACAAAATGTATTCTATTCAATAGTCTGGACTCAATTCTTACTGTTTACATTTACTGTTACATTATATACCTATATATCTGACTATGTTATATTTTAGTAATGTATAACTTTTTGATGAGGGTCGCCATAGCACAGATTTTCCTTAGAGGCAACATAGCTTTCATATAAATGAAATTTAATTTAACATATTAAACATTTAGTTTAAAGCAATAAATTTACTTCACTTACTTATTACGCTGCATTAAAAGTGGATACGCGAAGTATGAGGGGGTTTGGCCGTTTACGAGACAACTTGTGGATTACTATTCTATTTTTTTTCGAGTGAAAAAGTAGTTTTGAAAATGGTGCTATTTGAATAAGAGGGGAATAATTATTTTACCCCACCAAATACAGAAAAAATTGGGTTTTTTGTGATTTAATTGATTTTTTTCTCATTAAAATTGCCAAATTATAATTACTTTTCTTTCTTTTACAGGTACGTTGGCTGTTCATTCCTTTCATGAGTTAGAAGAATTTTGGTAAGCAATTGCAAGCCATACATGGCAAGCACATAAATATGTTATTCTTTTCCACTGCACATAATTGCACTCCAAAGTAATGCTGTCGGTCTTTTTTAACTGCCAGCGGCATAAGGTAAATCGTGACATGATGGAAAAAGCTACTGCTGTGTACCACATTCAAATGAAGTGAAAGATGACACCACAGATGAAAATATAACTGAGCATGCGACTGCGGGTATTGTGTGGGGGGCATATGGCAGGATGACTCAGAATGACTGTTTGAATAGGGAGCAGAAATAGCAGCGAATAAGAGGGTTTCCCTCATCTTAATGCAGGAATGTAAAGTTTGGTTGCAGCAGGATGAGCGTGAATGCCGACTGATTGCTGTGGGCGTGAGGTAGTTGGGCTTGCCAAACTCTTTCGCTGTACCTTGCACCCGTGACTGTGTACCGTACGATACGTGCCATTTCCTTAATGGACCCGGTTTTAAAAGCTCGGTCCCTCTTAAACGAATAAGTTGACTGTATTATTACGCGACCGTGGATTACCAAGCACGACTACACCTCGTGTGCCAGAGTAGATCACCGGCGAGAAAATCTATCAAGCTTGCATGTACCTCCCTCGGAAATTGGACATTATTTTGAAATTTATTTTCACCAATAACCGGTTTTAAACATATTGCGCCGCCGGAATTGGAAATTCGGCTTAATATAACCCAACGTAACATATTAGAATAAAATAACCATCCGCCACCTATCCATCTTAACTTATACGAGGAAGTTGAGCACAATTACAAACATTTTTCGCACAAATTTCTCATTTTCAGGCAGTTTGAAAAAATAAAATTTAGAGCAACACAAAGAAAATCACACCGTTTGGGGAAGAACCGTTGCCAGTACGCCTCTTTGCCTTACTTTTTCGCAGCTATATGATTTTACTCTGAGCTTAGTGAGCCACCACGAGGGTGTGTGGCAGGGGATGAGTTATTCACGACAAAAGCACTATAGTACACAGTATGGAAGTTTTGGGGACTGTATGGGAGTTAACGTGTGGTGATGGGTAAAACAAAGATATCATGCATACAGATATTTGAATTCCGGAAAGCACTGCAGGCATGCAATACAAGCTCTACGTTGTGATAGATCTTTGGAAACACTTGGTACAGAGATGAAAAGAATGAGGCTAACTGTCGAATCACCTAATATATTGACAGCTATTGCGATCTCTAATTGCCCGCGGAAAAATGATATTCTTTACCTGTTCGTTCGGCAGTCTAATTCCATGAGTGTATATTAATGATGCCATTGATCAAAATATGACAGTGTCCGCAAAATACATACCATGTTGGTGGAAGTAGATCATTTTCAGAATAGCCTGATATTGATCCATGCAAGTTGTCTTAGTGGATGAAACCCTCCGGTGGTTCACGTGTACATGAGTCACCATCGATATTTTGATCGATAATTAATTAATATACCATAAATCGTCTCTATTGGGGCGATATTGGGATAGTTCCTTTAGCCATCCGACCCTCCGTCAATGTATACATGATATGGGCGTCAATACGTTCGCAGGTGTTTATGACAAAATTGCACATAAATTAATAATCAGAGCAGCGTCACAAAATAGCAAATAGTTGTGTAGCTAGAACAATTTACCGAACAGTGTGAGAATACATAAGATACATTTGAGGGGAAAACGTCAGGATTAAGGCTTAAACCATCGAAGAAAAAACCCACAGAAGGAAAACTCCCATCCCGTGTGTAAAACCAGCAACAACTCACTAATAGTTGAGCGAATGCTTTTTTTTCAGCCAAAAAATCGTGAAATTTATGAGAAGACTGGAAAGAGGGAACGAAGACAAGTGCGGAAAGAATAGGCTTGGCATTGAGTGCACGTGCCTCCTCCACGGGAGCAGCTGGATGGTTCGAAAGCGCAGGCTCTCGTGTGTGGCCATTAAAAATTGTTTGCCGCTCCTCTCAGGGGCTGCCTAGTGGACCCGCAGTGTGGACTCGCATGTCTCCGAACATCGGCGATATTTAGTTTGTGACGACACAGCCTAAACAAATCCAAGTCATTGAATGTAGTAATTGGAAGTAGTGGACGCTGTTACGTCGAAATGTCTTCGTCAGCAACGCTTGATAGTGTCGAGTCCTACCAGGATTAAGCCCCCGTTATGACATTTCCTGAGTTCTTGGTGAGAATGTGCCTTTCCTTTCAATGTGGCTTGCCACGAAATGTTTAAAGGTTTTATGTGCCGTAACAATATTTTATTAACTTCATCTAAAGTGGTAATAGTGCCTTAGCTTGACGTGCTTCGACGGCTAAGGTAATTTCATACTTACTGTCAGACACTTTCAGACAGGAAAAATAGCGCTACTCCCATAATTGGAAGATCCTCCCTCCGAAGTTGAGCCGAGCCCAACAATGCTTAACCTTGGAGACTGAGACGGTTATTCCATCGTGACTGATCGTTGCCCAGTTCACCTAAAGCATTGATTCCGAACCCTTTTTAGCTGCTGAAGCCCCGAGAATTCTATAAAAATGTGTACTCGAAATTATAATCCCCCTCCTTAGGTTTTAGTTTATGAAATATATTCCTAGATTTTAAGATTTTAACTTTCACACAAACAACATCTCACGCACTAGTTTTCAATCTCCCGTAATCACTA
This sequence comes from Pyrrhosoma nymphula, assembly GCA_963573305.1. Taxonomy (NCBI): domain Eukaryota; kingdom Metazoa; phylum Arthropoda; class Insecta; order Odonata; family Coenagrionidae; genus Pyrrhosoma; species Pyrrhosoma nymphula. The sequence goes on along the minus strand of OY754332.1, from coordinate 73,448,552 downwards.
TTTTAAATTGTCAAAAGACCGGTTGTGGTGAGCTCCGCTCACCGGAAAGGTGCAATCATCTTCGCGCCTTCGGCGCAAACATACCACCCCTCGACCTGCTTGCAGAGATATTGAATTTTTAACTCACCATTGAGAAAATACTATCTTCATTGTCGAAGTATGCAGATGCTATTAGTTTTTTATTACTGTAAATTTTTTACCGGTTTTTAATTACTGTAAATTTGACATCAGGTACACATGTATTCATATCAAGAGTTACCTTATCAAATCTTTAAATTCTTCATGAATTTTTTGCTTTCGCTTACTCTCAATGAATTTATTGAAACGGAATGAAAAACTTTAATAATCGCAAAAACTTTATTTAGAACCGTTTACTTGTTGGTTGCTGCACCTATATAAAAAGTGATGAGATTTTACTGTAATATATCGCTCCCCCCTAAAGAAATTTTTCGCACCCTCGGGGGTACGTGTACCTCGGGTTAAGAACCTCTGGCCTAAAGCTTTAGCACTGGGCATCCATTTCGATAATGCCTCCAATTGAACGGTTTTACACAATCCCAGTATTTTTAAATGGTTTAAAGCGTTTATAGAGGAAAATGTCATACGTAAATCACTCCTTGCTTTATGAGGTTTCTCCTCTTTTGATCTGTTAAACGCTGGAAGCGTTACCATATACATATATCAGTCATGTTTTGAGGACTGAGCTATTAACGATATTTTGTGTTGTAATCGCACAACTCACAATTACCAATTGTTTTTGCATATTTATCTCCTTTCCATCTAGCGATTAGTTTTGGAAAATTAGCAACGAGGGTATAATGCGAGGGCATTTTGCGTTGTTTTCGTTGAACACCATTTATTTATATGCCTTCTATAACTTAAAATATCGCTGGACCACTTGAATCCCGGATACACGAGCCGTATTTCTCTCGGACGGGATTATGTGAAAAGGCCCAATGAAGATGGTCCGCGGAGCATGACACAGCGGAGAATTCATGGATGCTGTATCTTTGATCTTCCGCATCTTCTTTGTGTGGCAGAACGTTGCACGGCATTGGATTCCATTCCCCTTATTCCGCTGCGCTTGGCGTGCACACAAGCGCCAAGGACTTGCTCTCAGTCATCCTTATCTCCCTCCCCGCGTTACTCCGAGGAGCTGAGGAAAGAGCCGCGGAGAGCTGGAACGCCGCGATAAGTACCCAGCGAAGCGTCAGCAGTTAAGTGAAGAGGTGAGGGAGAAAAAGAGCCGAGTGGTGAATAGCATTGGGAAGGGACGAGGGATCTAAATGAAGCTCACGAGGCCAAAGGGGGGGAGCATGAAAGCCTTCGTGCCGCTTCCGAGTGAGGAGGCCTTTTGTGATGTCCGCGTAAACCAAATATGTTTCTACCGAAGTATTTGAACGAAACTGCATCTGAAAACGAACAAAATAAGAAGCCTAGTCAAAGAAATTTTCTACGCTAGATTTAATCAACGATGAAAAATACTAGTAAACAGTTAGGGGGGAAATGGTTTCCCGGGAAGGGAGTCGGAACACGGAGCTTCGGATTTCCGCACCAAGTCGTAGACCACTACGCTACCCACGATTACCGATGCTCAAAAATCGTATGTGAAAAAGGAATCCTAGGTAGCGTAGTGGTTTGTGCACTGACCCGGAAAGGCGAAGACTTGTGGTTCGACTCATCCAGGAAACCCTAATTTCCCTTGCAATTAACTTCGCAAGGTAATATACTGTCATGCAATGTTATTCATACATAGGTATGTGTATTCATTGGCTGATAACACTTATATTTCAAAATGCGTAATCGATGGCACTAATTTAATCTCTTCGAAATTAGGCCGAGATGGAAATGAGAGGCGAAATATGTCGCCAGAAGAAGTGAAGTATCGCATTAAGTACAAAAATATGTCCTCCAAAATAATGGCTAAGCTAAGATAAATTTAGGAGACAAAACCATCCCGTAGTCGTGGGATGTATCAGTATCAACGTGGATTGTACTGCTGCGGGGAATAAAGAAGTAAATTTAGTGCGTGTAACATTTACCTACTGTGGCGTTAACTAAATATTATTCCCTTATGCATATGTAGCGTAATTTGTTTAGCATGCAAAAATGCCCCATTTAATTCCATTTCTATTATATTTGTTTTTTTTCTTTGATTTTTCTCTAATCTGTTATCTTTCCTTTTAAATGATCTTCTCTTTACATGATGCCTAATGGTGTACAATCTGAGATACCCCTGTTGGTTTAATTGCAAAAGGCATACTCCACGTCCTCAAAGGTACAACTTTTTCTGTAGTACACTTGCAAACTTCTTCGGAAAGGTTATGTGATTGTTGTGTTTAGGTGTATGAAGTTGGTAAATGGCGATAAAAGAGCAAATCTCACCACTTGCACTCTTTTGTGCTGATCAATTTCGATGCACTCTTTTCCATCGCTTTCCTACGTAGATCACGTGCAAAATATGCGAAATGATCGAGCTTTCTTGCTTACTTTGGTATCGCCGGTAAATGTGATGAATCATGAACGAATTTGGCAAGAATTTGCGACTTGGAATTTCAAGCGTCGAATGCAGCCTTGTGGGGAAAATAATAGAGCCAAAAAAATTATTTGCCACTACTGAATCGGTGTTAAGTTAAGGATATCAAATAGGGCAGAACATTTCACCCTAGTAAAATAAGGAATATTATTAAAATCTAGATTGATTGTTTTTTTCTTGAGCTTAGGTCTACAATTCAATTAAAAAGCCACCACTTCGCCAACGTTTCGCTTTTTTATAATAGCTTCATCAGGGCTTCAGGTGAAATTAAAATAAGAGAGTAAAAGGTTTATCCCAAACCTCTTACTCTCTCTTTTAATGTCACCTGAAGCCCTGATGAAGCTTATATAAAAAAAGCGAAACGTTGGCGTAGTGGTGATTATTTAATTGAATTATAGACTAAAGCTCCAGAAAAAACAATCAGTCATACCTAAAGTGGTCAATATTATCTATATACAAATTAAAATCTAGGATACACAGTGAAATCCTACGTTCCCATATTGCCATGAATACGAGAGTTGGTAACTCCTTTCTCAGTATAAATAATCTATATAATATATATTTCGACATCCGAAGGTATAAGGCATGTGCTTATACCTAAGTAATGCTAATACTTGGCAATGAGCGAACAGCCGCCATTTTCTTAACTCGCAAGCTATGTTTCCATCAATTACATGAGCATTACTATATTCTCTTTACTCTCCAAGGTTCCCTCTTTTCATATATACATAGGTATGGTGACCATAAGATAAAATAGACTGGCAGATCGTTAACATGTAACGCTATATCGCTGAACATAGAACATAGAACGCTGTAACGCTGGAAAATCTGGTGACAAAAAGCATTTGTGGCACCGAAGGTTCCCTACTTTCAATCATTATCCAGGAGAATCCAGTTTTGTCTTAGAATGTGCCTTAATCATGACTCCCTATATAGCGTCCATGATTAGAGACGTAGCCTCCGCCGGCATCATATCATTACCCAGGTACATACGGAATGTCGGTGCGACCGTAACTTTACCTTATGCGGAGGTCTTCACGACTTGGCCGAGCACATGACCAGAGACCACTGCTGTGCTTGCGTTAATTATTCTCGGGAAGAAGGTGTTACGTTGCATCTCAGATGGAGGTCATATGTATGCATTAAATTGTGGAAATATCATGTGAATTTCGCCAAACTGTATTCAATAGAAAATAAAGACGAACCTGCGACTCCGCTACTTGTTTATAAACCGCTTCAGAAAGCTACGAAAATTATAACTCGGGGAATGAAACCTTGGTGGTTTAATTTTTATAAGCCTATACCTAGCGAGATTGGTGACTGCTTTGCAAAAATTTTCTTCAATATTCGCGCTACAAAAGCTACGCCCCAGGGTTATTCGGTTTCTCATGGCATTCTTTTTACGAATTCTCAAACTGTATTCACAGTTGGAAACATTTGTGTTTGTGGTTTTTCGTTCTAAAGGTTCCTCAACCTAATGATTGAAATGTGGGTCCTCCCACCCCTTACCAGAGGGACGTGGGTCCTCCGATTAATGTACACTTTATGTTCTTCAATTTATCCATTTCCCTAAAAGTATGATTCTTAAAAGTACTCACCTGCTTTCTTGAAACTTCCTCGCACAGGTTGTGAGGTAACTTTATGAATCACTGAAGGCGTCACCCAAGGTAGAATTAGGTAGTGTAGGCAAGAGGGAGGGTGGAAAGAAGTCTTCCATTTTTTTCTCAACCATAGCTTAAAAAAAGTAAATCCCAATAAAAGCCAATCTCATGTAATTGCAATCGATGACGGTTTAATAAATTTCAAAGCAATATTGGACGATTTATGAGGTCTTAAATTTCATAGAAATTATAATGCGAGGGATCGGGCAATTTGGGTAGTAATGCGCCTTTCCGTCCATTTTTCTGTATAATCTCCACCTTTTTTATTCAGGCAATCTCTCAACATCGATCATATATGCAGAATATCCTCATCGCTCTCTGACCCATTGCTACTTTGGTAATCATCAGATGATCTGTCCATAATTTCCTAGCGTCGTGACATACGCGTCGATCCTGCCGCGAAGGATTGCTTCTGTCATAGATAATTATTTCAAACCCCACTCCATCATAACTCTATCATTTTCTGAAAGAATATGAGAATACAGTGAAGAATCAACAGATGAGTAATGAAATATGCGGATCGTTTGAGAACACGGGCAACAAAAGTCATAGTGGTTATCAATCGTATCGCCAGATTTCCTGGAAAACCTATCTTATAAATAAATGGGAGATAATACCTTCTCATAGATGAAAACGAACCTTTTTTAGAACACTTTTCGGAAGTTTTGTTTTTGTCCCATCTCATAACGCAAAAACAGTCTAATCGGGTTGAAAATAACTACGCTCTAAGCAAAAAAAGACGCTAAAAGAGTTTTCCTTGTAATGGAAACACGTTTCATTCTCATAAAAAGTTCTGAAGTGGACGCCAATGTTAATTGAAATCAAACCCACTTTTAAGCACATGTTAAACGCTGTTACAATGTTTTCCCTCCATTATATAAATAATATAATAGAACAAAAATCTAATGTGTAACCTTGATTAGTATGTGCAATTTATTGCATTGAAATGGCCATCACAGACATGTCCATTTTAGCTTTATGGTTGAGCATCTTTCCCGTTCTCATGCCTTGGAACGATTTTTACTCTCGCAGCAATTTTAATTAAGGAAATTAATATTTTCGTAGTTCTTTGCTACCGCCCCTCTTCAATGGATTTTATTATTATATTATCTTGGATTGCAATGGATTGTATTATTTTATTATCATGAAAATTATCATGGATTTCATGCAACTTCTATTAGCTAAATACAGATTTAAGTCGGCCGCGTATTTTGTGCTCGCCCTCTCCTATAGGTGCCACAAACGCTAACGGCTCTATGGATTGACGTCACCGCAGCCGTATCCTAGTCGGTATTCATTTATTACGCCTCCCATCCGACCATAGATTTCCAGTATCTCCGACACTTTCGGAAATTGAAAAGAGTAATTTTTTAATTATTTTTTTTTAATTGCCTCCTAATCGATATCGAATTTTCCTGCGTCGAAGGTCCAATACATCCTCTACGCTTGAAAGGATTGAGATGAAAAATGTTTCCCCGGCCTGACTCAGGTTTTGCTTTGTTTTTTTTCTTTTGGTGACTTTTAGTACATTCTATTTTACCTAGTATATTTATAGCTAGTAGTTAAAATTTTAAGTTCCCTGAAATTTCCATATATTAATAAGTGACCATTGATTCTAATGCTGATTTACGAATACATTGTGTACAATGTTGGTTTTAATGGCTAGTTGCGTTGTTCGCTACTTAAGGTTTCTGGGTAGTGGGAAACTTTTTGACGGAAAAAGGAATTAAGTTCAAGTAAAGCGTGGTGATAAAAATGGCAGGAGCAATTAACAGCTGACAGTGGCTTTTTTATTAATTAGTTAAGTTTCTTCATCGTTTTAACAGATGTGCACGACACAAAAGAAACAAAATCACGTGCCTGGCCTACCTTTATGAAGGTAAAATATTTCGATTTGTTCTTTGTTGTTAAGTTTGTTTAGATGAAACATCAGTTCAAATGTTCATCGAACAATAAATGTAGAAATAAATGGTGTTTATTTACTGAATATTTTATTGAATGTGATAAATTCGGGAAATAATCAAACTCTAACGGACCTTTCTTCCGTGCACACTAAATATCACTGGATGAAGTTCGTATGAGCTTGAATGAATCGATTTCAGACTTCTTGTGGCGTTGAAAACGATAAAGAAGAGTGTGGATTCACAGTCGATGACATTTGGGTCATTCCATGTTTATTCAACAAATGGACGTTGCGTGACCACCCCGGAATCCCTCGAAAGTTGGCTCCATATCAACAGCCCACTTTTCGCAATCCAAATCAATTTACTAAAGAGGAGGAAAAACTTTCTCAATACATGGGCGATGGCATTGAACGAATGCTGAAAAGAATTGCCGTTCGATATAATCTTTCAAAGAACTCGTGGTGATGTTGTTATTCACTGTAAATCGATGAGAAAGGGGTCTTTTTAAAGCTGAAATATTGAACTTAATTTCACGGTAGTTAAATTTGGGTTTAATTCCAGATTAAATGAGTTTTTACGACCCACAGTTAAACTTCAGAATTGATGCTCCGGTAAACTTGGGCATCATATTATGTTAAATTTCCAATTGAGGAGATTTGGTAATAAGCTGAAAGACTTAGTCCGGGAACTTAATAAAATACAAAGGAAAGCTGCGCGATTCGTCAAAAACAGCTACGGGCGTACTGACAGCGTTACGCAGATGTTAAACGAATTAGGCTGGGAACCGCTAGAGACTCGGAGGCTACGCGCTAGGCTTAGATTACTTGAACAATTGAGAATAGATATCTTTCAGAGCGACACGGAGAACATCCTATTAGAACCCCACTATATTTCCAGGTCCGACAGAAACAATAAATTAAGAGAGATATTTTGCCGAACGGATAGGTATGGGAATTCGTTTTTCCCCCGAACAATAAGGGATTATAATAAATGCTAGGCGTAATTTCATTTGAACGTTTCCTTTTTATCTTTAAACGGCTGGTGTCCTAACACCCCCCGCCACACGCCTATTGAGGCGGCTTGCGGGGTAATATGTAGATAGATAGGTAGATAGATAGAAGCCATTTTATCTCGCCGTAACACTCCTGTTTGACTACAAAAAAGGAGACATTTTGAACCTTCACGGTATTTTAAAGTTTTGGACGATTATTTTTCAGCTTCGAAAATCCATAACAGTCAAAATATGAATATCACTTAAGTGTTGAGAAAGCAAGTCCTTTAAATGTAATGGCCGACAAGAACGGGAGCCGTATAGTTTCTGATAGGGATTGCACAGCACTTGAGCAGGGTAAAAAAACGGCGCAGGATTCCAATGAAGGAAACGAAACGAAACGAAAATACATTTCTTGGAATTCTCTTAAGGGAACAGTATCTAAAATAAAAATTATGCTTACTTGGTTTTCGGAGGTTTATTTCAAGGATAGAGATATCCTTTGGACAGACAAGTATAACACAACAGCTACACCACTACAGCCATAGATGCACCTTTCTATTCTTTTACTTCGGTCACTACATCTTACTTTTCATTTTACGAAAATTACGTCAAGCGCCGATTTAAAAAAATTCAAATTTTTTTGAGCGCTGTAAGTATTTCGACGGCATTGTTATTAGTAATGCCTAGATTTCACCTACGTCGTTTGATTATTATGGGTATGAGGAAGGTATGACAAGCAGTTACAACTTACGTGGGACTTCGATCTCTCAAGAACCAAATCTTCAAGTGGAACTGTATCAGCGAATCAATAAGCATGGAAGTCTATTTTAAGTGATACGAACTGAAGATTGGATACAAAATATAAAAACAATATTGTATACTTTAGCCGTATTCTTTATTTGCGAGAGAAATATTAGAAAAATTCCTTCAACATTTAAATTCCGCTAAAACAAGAAACATTCCTTATTATCTAATAATGTGATGACTCACCTGCATGACGTTATTTTATACATTGTCTTATGCATGAATATTTGATCCCGATTTGCATAAGCATAAAATTATGGCACTACCATCACATACTATCAGGCTGGCACGTATCGAATTACGGTGACTCAATTATTTATAAATATCAAGCAAATTTTCCTCCGATCCACTCTTTCATGTATACATTTTATGTTTTTTATACTAAATGCCTTCAATTGATAACTTTCATTCCGTTATTCTCACACGTGTTAATGTTATTGCTAGGCCTATTCACGAAGCAATTTCATTTAGTATATTAAGCAACCCGAAAAACACTTTCAGAAATCAGCAATCAGAATTACCTTCCACTTTCAATGCTCTTTGAAAACCATTGAGAGTTTGGAAGGAGCTGCCTGATCCGCCTCTCTGGAAAATGCTTCATATGATAAACTGAAGGAAATCATCACAGCAAAGAGAAATAGGTACACAGGCAGTATAAATATTGCTCATTGACTTTGGCAGGCAAGCAGTTTGCTTCTTTCACATTCTTATATATAATCTGTATCTTAAGCTTAGCCTTGACCAACGCTAGAAATTTTATGAGTATGTGAATTACATGCGCAATAAAATTCTTGGTAATATATGTAACGTTCTGGCTGCAGGCGATAATTAAGTTCTCAACTCGTTGATGATCTAGACAAAAAACAATTTAAAAATTAAGCATGAATAATATGATTTTTCGAATGCCTCAATACATTAGCTCAGTTCGGCGGTCTGATACAACCAAATTAATAATTATATTTCTGATGTAAGACGTGAGGCTTTCCCGGCGAATCATGTTTCATGACATCCATCTGGCCAAACTATTCACCCTGAGGACGATGGCAGACTACGACTTAGAAATGTCGGTGCAACTCACCAACATCACCGGGTTGGAAACCCGAGAGCTCTACATTCTAATATTATTTTTTATCGACGGTTATTTACAAGATTTCCAGACAAAGGTTTTGTATTTAAGTGTGCAAAATATGAAAGAATTCGAAGAAATAATGCTTCCGCTGTAATCACAATTCTGCTCACACAGATGAGTCCATATTCGCACTCATTACATTCTGAAAGGTCTCCATCAAGTTGTGCTTCACTTAAAGGATTTGAAATAAAATGAATATGCATTATGATTATGCTGATTTGAATGAGATATATCTTTGGGTTGTAAGGAAAAACTGTGGATGATTTTTGTAAGGAAAAACTGTGGATGATGAAGCCGTTTTTATTAAGGAAGGTGACCGACAAATGAAGTCCTTAGAGTCATCAAGGTTAGATGAGTGAGATACTATGGGTAGAATTGCTTGGTTAGTGCGTGGGGGGAGGGGGTAGGGGGGGTGAAAGGAGACCTGACAGTAATTACCCGACGAGCTACAGTAACTCGATCCTCTAAAAATAAGCGTAACGATGTTTTCCTCATATTTCCCTTTCTAAGGATGTCTTTGAAAAGCCAATTGAATGTGAAAGGAAATAAATTACTTAGTTGAGCTCACTCGGCTGAATGCCCACGATGTATAATAATATGGAGCTTGGAGTTACTTCCCTTTGGCATACAGATGGCTACTTGGATTTATCTACGGTAATAACTCAGAAGCTAATGAACCTTCTTATAGATATTTCTTCATATGGTGGATTAAGGCCTCCACCAAGTAAATACAGTGACTTCAAATTTTATGCTAGCCTCTTTTGGCCTATAGAAGAATTTCTAGTAATCTTAAAAATAGACGTTATTTTTTTGTTAAACGCATTGCTCACATATGAATTGAAAAATATCTCTAAAGCCCAGGCCCTGCGTTGTTAGCGTTTAAATGGAAACTACGCGTTTTTCGGAGTAAAAACCGTTACTTCTCGGCATCAGCACCAAATGAATATAAGTAGTGCAGAAATGTTGAGGGACTAAGTCTATATAATTAATGGAAGTCAATTTTTTCTTTTTTAACTGATTTCGATAAACTCGAGTTATAATTAAGAAATAATGCCTTGCCACCTAGGCTGTGTCCATGGGCAACTGGGTGATCGGGATAACTGGTGTGATTTGGAGACACGTACTCATCAAACATGATTCCAGGTTCCAGTGCTGTGTGCCGTGAAACTACTGAAATATGAAAGGCCAGGTATATTACTACATTTATTTTCGTAAATAATCCTAAATAGTCATATTGGACTTTATAATAATAACAAATATTTTTTTGCACTCAGATAATTAATCACAGTCGTAAATAACAATTAGAATGGCCGCAAACAGCCAACCCATGGGTGAAGAAAATCTCATCTTGGCGGGAATTAAACCCGCGACCTATGTATTAGGGGCCATTCAAGTATTATGGAAGACGTTTTGAGGGGGAGGGAGGATAGGGGCCTTTCTTACATCGTCTTACGTTGGAGGTATGGTGATCCGAAATCATCTCCCGTAAGAATTTGGTTACATTTCAGAACGAATTTTTATCACTTTTTGAATTGACAAAAATCTTAGTTTCTTGCACTTCGAACGGCGAGTAGCTTCCCTCCTTAACAAATGTCTCCAAGACGCAATCTCTTGTATTTTTCTTGGTGTTGAGGACGAATAATATCTATTCACAGTTCCTGGTGTAGTCTCGGCACACCTTGATTCAGCGCATTCTTAATCCTTGAAAACTCTTACGACGAACAAATTTTTGCTAGTTTCCGATCAATTTTATGAAGCTGTCACCAAACAAAATTCTGCCAACCGCATGAGCCTACCTACGCACTTCCGGCCCCCCAATTTGTTTCATGTTGGGAGATGGCAAGCAGTTATTCCATTACCGCACAGATCAAACAAAAAAATATTATTTTGTGATCAGTATTCTCACGAGCAGCCGAAATAGTGCAAAACACCGTTCAAGGAAAATTTACACGCGTAGGCTTCCAAAGTCCTACGACGGCTTACATAAGATTGGGTGTTGAGGGGACAGTTTGAGAGAGTAAAATCTTCCGTGGGGGATGGTGGGCTTGGAAAAGTGGACAAAATCGCCCTACGTAATACTTGAACGGCCCACGCGAAGATGGCCGCCACCAAGGCCAGCTGGAGCCTCGGTTGTTATTGCGTTTCGGATTCTTGCGGTGAAATTGCGACTAGGATGCTTTGCAGCACGCTGGATAAGGGTGGATCCACCGACAAATGAAATAAATGTAATTTTTTAGCTACCTGTAGACAAAATTGTCTTTTTTTGTATGAACAACAGGAACATACCTCTTCCATTAATTATATTTACATTTCCTAATTATTATAATGCTTTTTTTTTGCTAATTAAACTTGAAATTGCATGCTGTTAAATTCGAGGTTTGGTGAAACGTGGGGGAAATAGTATTTTTTTTGTCTAATACAAATTCTAAAATCGCGAAAAATTGTTCACAAGAAGGTAATTCTCCCAGGGTATTGAATGTTAATAGCAATTAGGCACCTTCCCATTTCATATTTTTAAGTTAGAAGTACATTACTACAATCTTTGAAGACACTATAGGTACGTCAATTCAATATAATGAGTGCAGTAGTCGGGTCCTATGTCGGTAAAAAGTGTTCGTTGAAAACAACTGTACTCGTCGAAAAAACTGCACATTTCGTACCTTAGCTGTGTTTTCTAAAAGTTAAGACATGTCATCTTTGAAAGCGGTGTTTTTCAAACGATAAAGACTGTGAAGTGATAGTGAAGAAAGAGGTGGAATGCAGCATTTGTTTTGACTCACACAATCGCGGTGGAGCCTCCTTATTGCGAGTCAAGGGTTAGGGGAATCAGGGGAGGGTGTTCGTGGCGAGGGGAGTGGAAGATGTGGGAAGGCGGGGCGGGGAAGGGGTGGGGGTGGTGGCGGGCGCCCTCGTGACGTCGGCTGTTGCTCAAGGGGGAGGTGGCGGGCCGGATGAGGGCGAAGGAAGAGTCGGGGAGGGCGAAGGGCAAGATGGTCCGTGTCACGTCGTACTTCCCTGCGCGATGCCCATTCTCGGCGAGTCCCTCCGCATGCTTTAGGCATTTTGAGCCTGAGATATCACCACGCATTAAGTCCCATGAATTTGGCCTCATTAGTAAGAAAAAGATTTAATCTTTCGAATGTTACCTTAATATTATGAATTTATTGTGCGACTTTTCGAAATAAATACACAGAAATGGAAACCGCTTACCGTGGGACATAGTACCTACTGCTGTGCTTCAGAGAGACAAAAAAATGAGTACGTTCTGACGCCTAGATCACGTCAGAAATGTAGCGTTGTATAGTTCTCATGTTTTCTTAATAATTTTCGGCTTTATATTGATTACTCACTTTACAATACTTTTTATAAATTGCAAAAATACCTTCGATTTTGAACGCATATTCAGCGTACGGCGCGAAACAAATAAGTGAAAGTCTGTAATAAGTGTATTTAGTTGATAGCTAATATGTAAATACTAAGTTTTTGCGTTATTGATACTGCTATATTTACTTCATGCTTCTTAATACCGCCAAAACTTCATGCTGAAGTTCGAATATGGTCTCTAGATCGGCTAGAGAATAATCACGCTCTCACTACCTTAACCTATGGATGGATGAATGAGTGTTTGCAGCGTGAAGGGTCACCACATACTTAATTGGCATAAGGTTAATTGGACACTAGGGTAGGCGATCGACAAAACTGAGGTCATTTGGGCTACTGGGGCAGGTGGGTGGGTGGGTCAGAGAAAGGTTATTTGGGGAAAGTAGGAAGGGTGGAGAGAAACCCGGCGCTGGCATTAGCCTAAGTTCTCAACGAAAGACGCCACCGTCCACCGTTTAACGTCCTATCTGACGTCCGGAGTACTAATCTTGAAATACTCTTCACGAAGCACCCAACCCAGGATTGGGATTCCCCTGAAAAATCTCTGCCACTGCCGGATTTGAACCCAGGCCTTTCAGGATGGGAAGCCAGGACAGTAAGTAGGCATAAGTGACACCCCCAAAAGACTAGGTCAGCCCTATGAGAGTGAGAACCTCTGTCCACCTCTCGGGAAAATACTATAATAACCTTGAATAATAAACTCTGTAACCGATTATTTCATCTTCTTGACCGCCATATAGGATCATCTAGTGATGCCCTCCAATGAGAGTCGATAGTTACCTTGTGTGGCAGAGTGTTTGAGGGGCCTCGGAGCCTGTGGAGCATGCAACATGCAATTGTGCTTAAAACATTTAGTGTCTTACGAAACGGAAGAAAGGCGAAATAAATGCAGGGACCACCGTAAATAGAGTTGCAATCGGGAGAATTCTAAACTAAAACCAGTGCAGTCGTCTTGGCTTTCAAGAGGACCTTGAAGAAGAATCCGAGTAATGAGTCTTGAGTGCGGCGTCTTGCAACCCCCCCCCTCCCGCCCATTCTCACGAGCAGTCAGTCAGTTGTGGAGTGCCTCCCGGATGTCTCCTTCTTCTTCTCCGCCTGGCCTCCCCCGCAAGGAGTCCACCCCATCGATCTTTGACCTCCCACAACCCACGTGCCGAGCGCACTACCCTCCTACCCTTCCCCCTGCCGGCCGCCCAACCCCACCACCGTGTCATCCACCGGCACGCCGCGCCCCCTCGCCCGTCGGCCACAGGGCTCGGATTCTCCCGCCCCCGGATTCCCGTGCGCCCCCTACGCTTGGATCCCCAAAATCTTTTTGCTGAAGTCGGGGAATATCATAAATTTTATTTGAACACATGCGATGCCATTCCGTAAAAAATCAGGACACGTGAAAAGTTAAGGAAACCAAAAAGTACAACTCTTACATATATTGCACTTGGAATTCTATACTCCTATGAGCATAAATTTAATCTAGATTCTCTTAAAAAAGGGATTGTTAATTAGAAACATATAACTAATTAGATGAACATACAAAATATCCATGATCCTGGTAAAAATTGTGATATAAATAATGACAAGAAACCGGATAAAATCTTTTAACCAATTTTTTCCTGATGGATACGTACATTACGCGGGACTTATGACATTAATTCGGGACATTACTATAAATAAGGGGACCGTCGCCTGTATGGTCTGGAGTGTCCATATCTACCCTCGAACTGAATTCAGGTGGTGAAGAACTTTGCCCTTCGGATGATCTTGAAATATGGTCGATACGACCGCGTCTCCGAGATGGGAAGTAGGATCCCCTTGTTATCCACTTGCCGATGATCACGAGACAGTTCTTCGACAAGGCGACCGATTCACACCTCCAGGTAATCAGCTTCCTCACCAAGATCCAGGTTAGGCCGTGGGACCGGAGCAAGCGTTCCATAGTCAGCCTGGATACAGCAGATTCCCTCCCGGGAAATAAGAAGCCGAAGCCTCTCCCGTGGAAAACTTCTACGTAACATTACTCTAGACGAAAGAAGAGACAACACAGTTGAGAACACTACAGCTTAGGAGACAACATTACATCTCTAATACTGCCAACACCTCTGGAATTTCCAATAAAATTCCAGATCTCAGAATTTATTTGTTAATCCACCCACCTATGGCTTGAAGCTTGACTCTCGTCATTAGATTTAACGATGCGGTCTCTCAGGGGGATATACTTTGAGCGAGAATTTATCCTTCTGGACCCCACGAAAACTGTGACACTAAGCGAAAGATCGCCAAGTTTCTGAACAGACCTCTGCTCTTATCGTCAGTATGCACTTCATCTGCTATGGTACCCATAATTACTGCATCGAGAATTAAAAATGATGATCGTGAAACTCTCTCCTCGTCTTTTGGGACGTATTGCACAGTATTTCTATATTCCTATCTAAATAGCCTTCGTTATACAATGCTCAATATACAGATATTCAATTATCAACATATGCAAGTACCTCATGCATATATTTACATAGTATCACATGCATACATATACTTTATTATCACATGCATGCATGACATATCACATGTATTTTAGTATCACAACTTAGGTATTTTGGTATCAGACGTGCATGGGATCACTTTTAGAACACTTGTGAGGGAGCCTTGAGATACATTTTTGGTTGGTCGGCCATCTTTAAATTTGCGCGGTACTTGGCGAAATTATTTTTTTAAATTGTACAGTACCTTGAAGGAAGGTCACTATCATTCCAACTCCACTTGTATTCTTGATTTATGTTCCATGAAATGGCAGCCGAGCAAGCGCGTGTATCTGTCTTCATCTGCTCGGCGACCAGAATTCCTGACCCTTTTCACGTGAATCATGGCGACCCTTAGTAAAGAGCTCAGTCCATTAACGCAATGGCTCAGCTCTCCTCAGAAGTTCACTCCGCAACGGATTTAATTCCTTTGAAAACCTCCGCGAGAAGGACAGAAGGGTCTATTCAAGCACGGAGGTTTTGAAGATTTGGCACAATCCCGGAAAATCTTCCGAGTTGTTTCTCAGACTTCCCGCAGGTTAAGACCTATCATTTTTGCATGCGTTTAGATGAAATACGCCTTCCTCTGAGGCAGAGGATGAAGAATATATAGAGAGATATGAAATTCTCGTTCATCCTATACATCTGAATCATTGGATTTCCTGGAAACGTCTATCCTTGTAGACCTTACCTGTAGGAAGCCTAAGTAACAATAACCTATGAAAATATGCACAATGACGCCGTTCCCTTTTTTTGTTGACCGCGTAAAGAATATCCTATTCATCACAGTTAAGCCCTAGAAACGGGTTCTATTTTTTAGTCATAGCAAAAAGTTCGCTCATTCATTATTGTCCGGTTATAATAACGCTTTTTTGTCGTGTTAGGCGCTCGTCAAGTTAGCTGCATTTTCACCCTTGTTTACTCTTCTCTGTATTTAACAACTGAGGAAAAGCATTCAACACTTAGGTGAGAGATTGCACCCTTGGAGAAAACGAGGAAAGTAATCTGGATCGAAGATGGAAACCCTGAATCCCTCTAAAGTTATTCTACAGATTTCTTAAATTTTCGGGAATTCAATCTTGGTTCCACTTATTCACCGCTAATGTGCTCCTTTTGAGAGTCTTTTCTTTTCGTTGTCAATTGATTGAGATCCTTGAATAATTTCACCTGTGGGTTAAAATGACCCTAATGAAAGTTAGTTAGTTTTTACATAACCTGACTATACCGCACTCAACGCCGTTTATTTTTTTTCGTCCGTCATTGGTACTGAAATACATAGCTAAAAGGAAAATTGATGCTTCTTTAAGATTTCCGTGAAGTTATCGTAGGCAAACTTCTGCTTACTCTTTGCCTTTTGCCTTCTGATCCAGTTCTAAAGGGAGAAGTTTTTTTTGCTTTAATTAATGCAAGGTGAAGAAAAGTTGAGGAGATGGAGTCAAGAGTTCATTAAATGTTGAAAAGATGAACTCTTCGGCTTGAACCCGTGGTGGAGGTCACACAATTGTGTGAAATTCATAGAGAAAAAATCATTCCTCCAAATCAAAAATGACACAAATCAGCGGGTGACTCCGTTAAGTTACTGCGCGGCCAGTTCCGCAGTTCTTTGAACGAGGTGGAGGTGATTGTTTGGCGCCGATAAGGAAAAATTCGACTGAGAGGATAAGAAAGCAATATTGTGAATCGAAGACTGGCTCTGAGGAAGAGCACTCGTGAGTCCCGTGGCCCGTGTCTTCAAGGTTTGGCAAGGCTTCACCCCATTAGTCTTTCCCACCCGACTTCCAGATTTTCCCCCTTCACCATCTCCCCCCAGATTACCTCTTTTCACTGACATATACACATTGCCCGGCGAGCCGCATCAGGGGCGTGTGTCAAGGGATGTCGGGACATTAACCATGAGAAAGGGAGGGAAGAGGAAAAAGGAATTGAAAGAGGGAAAGGACGAAAGTAAACTCTGTGCTGAAGGATTGCCTTGGCGTCTCGCTCCGTTTTTGTTGTACTCACCAATGGCGAGTGGAAAGAAGAAATTTTTCTGCCTATCAGTTAGGCAGGGTATCTGACTTATTTTATCACTTCCATCAGTTCTAGAAATATTTTACGAGGCTAAAATAATATCCACCGTGTCGTTCTGAAGCTCGCCTGGTCAAAATTCTTTAAGTAATCTGAGCCTACCGTGTAGCCTCCAAGTCTTTGGTGGCTTCCAATATAGTCCTTCGATCACCTGTGATACACTCTCTGTCCGACCGTTACATTATTTATGAAGCGTGCCGGCTTTCCTTTGTATTTTGATCATTTCGCGTATTTAGTCTTTTTGTGCAGTCCTAATTACTCACGCCATACTCTAGATCTGGCCTAACTAGAACAAAGTGATTACTCTCTTACACCTTTTCATCCAAGCACCTTCCTATTCTTTGCGTGATTACTCTTAGATTCTTTAACGCAGCGCCGCAAATGTTTCTCATGCGTATTCCTCACGTTACGTTATGGTGATACCTAAATATTTGACTTCATCTGTTGCATTTAAATTTACTCTTCCCACTTTATATATATGGCGTATTTTTGATTTATTTCGCTAGAATTGTATCGAAATACATTTACCAAGGTTAAGTTCGAGCGCCAACTCAAGACACCACGAGTGGGCGTTAAGATCCGATGAGTCAGCCTCCAAGTCCGCTTTTGCAGCAATTTCCCGATGGATGACCGCATGTCCGACTTAATCAACCTAATATTGCTGCTATCTCTAGAATAAATATCATTCATATTTAAGAAAAGAATGACGTGGGACCTATCACGCAATCCTTTATGTCTTGATAGCTCTCCTATTAAAGGTTCCGTTTTATCCCGCCAACGCGTTTATCCCTCGGTCTTCCTCGCCAAGCTTTACCTCCTCTTCCCCTTCCAAATCGGGTTCCTCAATCGTTCATTTACATCCCAAGGTGCATCCGGATCTCCCCTTTCTCACTGTGTGCCACATAGTTTACCATTTGCTGGTATTTGCTGCCCGAAAAAAAACTTTCACGCCATCATCACTTAAATCAATTATAGACGAGTGTTATTACCGTATGATTACAATTGTTAAGCCAAACTTTAAACATATAGTACAGTAATATTAGTTGATATTTTTCTTAAAACATGGCAAATTTTATTTCAAACAGGGATAACTGATTGTAAGAAATTTAATGAATGGACACACAGTTGTGTGAAATTCACAGTGAAAAAATCATTCGTCTGTGCTGGAATTCGAGCCCAGACCCCTTAATTCCGCGCCGAGTGCTCAAACCAGTTAAGATTCTCAGGCTTCCTTTTCTACAATGAATTTCATGGAGGCTTTAAGGAGCGAGTAGTCTTCATCCTTGAGGACAATTCGCTCCTTAAAGCCTTCTCGCCAGCTTCTTCATCATGACATTCATAGTGAAAGAGGACGCCTGGGTAAGTGAGAGCACTCGGCTCGAAATAGAGTAGGGGTTTGGGTTCGAATCCCAGTCCAGACGAATGATATTTTCTCTGCGAATTTAACAAAATTGGGAACATCAGCGGGTGACTCCGTCAAAGTTACTGCGCGGCCAGTACCGCAGTTCTTAGAAATTAATGAATGGAGTCAAAAATGCAAAGTTTCAGTATATAGGCACCAGTTGTATTTCATGTGTCGCCAAAATTTGAACATTATCCAGAAGCCGAAAATTTCACCAAGAAACACAAACGCTATGGAAGAGAAGGGGGATGCTGAAATAATTTTGTCAGTTGTCACATGAATATAGCATGCAAATAAAAATACTTACTAAAATAAAAAGAGTAAAATAAATTTCCTTCGAGCTCACACATTATATTGATTCTAGTTTCATTCTGAATAGAAAATTTTAAAGATATTAAAATCAAATTAATTCAGTCTCTAATGGATTAATTCATGGGTCGGAGAGTCGACCTGTCCACATGCATCCAACTGACCTATTCCACCTGTGAGACTAAGGTTAGCGAATCGCAGCGATCAGACTAATTTCTGCGCTAGACAAGCGTACGAGCGCTTACATTTGAGACACGCGAGGGTCAAGGGCGTGAACATGCCCGAGCGAGAGGAGTTACCTCTTCCTATTCTCTTCGTATTCCCATTTTTTTTATCGAAGCGATTGTGCGACTGGTGGGTCACTTTCGTGGTAATGCGGAAAAATGATTGCACCTTTGTGTGTTTCATTATTGTACGGTCTATTTGGCAGGTGTATCACCGCGGAAGGAATGTATATTGCCCCGGAAACTGTGGAGCGATTGTTTCCTGCATAGGAAATCCTTTGACCGTTTTATCTTCGCGTATCAACCTCACCACCTTCTTTCACCCCTCTCTATCCTTCATCTCCGTTCCTTTAAGGGAGCTCCAAATGAGTCAAAACAAATACGGAATTCCGAATTGCCGCCTTCATTGTTTGAAAAATACTGCTTTCACTGAAGACATGCCTCAGCTATTAAAAATATTATGGTGCTAAATATGCCGATTTGTTAACGAATATATTTTTTAATTAATGCTTCTTACAGACATAGAAATCGACTGCTACGCTATTTCTATCGAAGTAATGCATTTTTACTTCAGTCATCGCATTAATTTATTAATTACTCAGAAAATGTAATGAGTTGGTGTCTACGTTTCATGACTATTCAATTGCCTGGGATATTTTGCATCATAAAAACAGTTTTTTGCGAAAATGTCATTTATATGAAATATAAAAGTACTGGAAAATAAAAATAACTTATCCATGATGAGAAAACCACCTTTGTTATTTCCACGAAGTCTGTGGAAATAATAAAGGTGGTTTTCTCATCATGGATATCCATAATTTCCACGAGGTCAGGCCTGAGATCATCAGTTTTCAAAATAACTTAGTTTACTCAACTAATTATTTACTGTTATGCTCCGGGTTTCAACACTTTGTGTCATCTTCTGATCAAAGTGTGAAACCCTGGTTGTGATAATAAATAATTATTGGAGTTAACTTAGTTATTTTAATTCTTCCGTAATGGATAACTTCCGTAAAACCAAGCCTACAACCGTTTCCTTTGAGAAAAGTACTATTTTCCCCTGTATTTGGCACATTTTCGCTTGTAATTGCAAGTTCAATTTTCGAAATTTTTAGCGTGGAAAGGTGTTGCTGTTCATATCAGAGGATAAGTTTTTTATTAGGAGCAAGAATATCAATAAGTTGGCATGTAAGTCATTTCACAGCGGAACCACCATAAGACCTAGGTAGTTTATCCGTTATTCTTTGCTGCTTAGCGCTTGTAATGCACTTCTCTATGCTCTATCTACATTTCCCTAACCTTTTGGAAATGTTACCATTTGGTCCGTCATCGATTCTCAGCTATACCTTCCCAATCATCTACTTACCCTCTCATGTCAAATTCTTTGTGACGGACATCCACTGTCACAAGCACTTCGTTCTGATTCTGTTTTTGGACAACATCCAGAGTAGAGAAGAATATTAATTGTGAAGGATAGGAGATTAGAAGAAAGATTGACATTGGCCTGATGCCGTAATAAAAACCAATTATCATTAGCAGTAATCATTTATTAACGTAACCTAACTTCATAGAATAATAAATTCAACAGATTCAGGCGAGATATCGTGGAAGTTCTTCATAATGTAAGAGAAACAATTGCACTTTTCCACAAATTGTTTTATTGCGTACAACGCGTTTCGGCTCACAGAGCCATCATCAGGTACAAGTCTTGTACCTGATGATGGCTCTGTGAGCCGAAACGCGTTGTACGCAATAAACCAATTTGTGGAAAAGTGCAATTGTTTCTCTTACATTTTTCATAGAATAAGTTGTTCCAATGGTTCAATCATCTACTATTGATTCGGTTACAGCTAAAACAACCCGTTTCTAACCGATGGAGGTGGTTTAGTTCGGACAGAGCCCCATAGAACCGACAGGCTGCAGCGGTTCGGATGCAGTTCATATTGTTCACTCCAGCTGCTCGCGGATCTAACAGTTTACGGGGATGAACTTGAAGACGCCTCTAACGAAAAAAAAATTGTCACCAAGTGCCGACTAAGAGAGAGCCCTCTTCTGACAAAAAAATCTGTCACCATGCCTGCCGTTAGGCTGCACATCGCTGAATATGATCGCAAAAGTTTTATAAATGCCTATCAATACTTTTGAAGGTCTCATGATGAGATTGCAGCTTCAATAATGGAATCGAAGTCCTCATTTTGTTGAGAGAATAAGCTGATGCCGACGAAACAGTACTATCAGTAGTCGTTTAATGGAGCTGATGGTAGTGAAAGACGTTCACGCCTCTGGTGATGTTCGAGTCATTAGTGGGAGGAGGGATTTCAAGGGAGTGGCCAGAATGAGACAAGATTCCTACCGTCGCTTCCATTTTACCTTCAAGGAGAAGACCCGGCGAATAAAATGAGGACTCACAATCTAGGATTGAAGGCCCTGAAGATGCGGAGACCCAGCATTAGATTTAAACGTGTTGCAGACATACCGACCATTCGCATTTGTTGGAGTCTTGGCTGTTTTTGTGGACTGATTCCCAATCATTTTTATTCGCATTTCCCTCCGCATACATTCTGTTCATTACCCTTTGCGCTGGCCAAATTCTATTGTCTCATGTCGGTATTGATCCTCGCCAGGTGGTGCTTTATCCTTTTTCATTCGGCCGCGAGACTGGCAATAGACAGCCACGGATACTTTCTCAATGAGGAACACGGGCCCGGGGAGAGAGACACCTCCATAGACATCTTGGTGATGGAACGTATGTCTTCACCCGTATCCTCCCTTTTTTCCTTTCACTCTATATTTTTTGCTCGTTAGACGTTTCACCCCGCCCCATCATTTTTTACTTGAGTTCTTCGCATGGGAATCTTTACCGTGTGTAGAAAGAATTAAATCGAGTAATTTAGGAAAACCGGGCTTCGGTGACAAAATAAGAAAGATAAAATGTCGAGCACAGGGACTCAAATACTGTTTCCCTCTTGAATAGTTTGCTTCCATTCACGTATAAGAAGCACTTGGCGGCAATTTTAACTGTCACACAGATTTGATCCTTTTATACATGATAAAATTTAATTACACCGAAACACATTATAATATCTAGCTACAGCTATAATCACAGCTCTGATATCTTCATCATATCGCTTAATTTATCTAATCCCTCCACATTCCGGTGCAGAAACTCTTGAAATTTGTTGCGGGCATAGTACACGAAGAAGTAGATGCAGATACACTCGAACCTACCCCATTTGGAGGACACTCTCCACTGTACCAATGCGATCTTCAGGATGTAATTCAGCTGCAGGTCAAAGAGATGTTCGTTATGCAAGTGGCAGTGGTCTAACTGTAGTGAAATTCCCATGAACTGGCAAACGTTGCTCTTTCACTCACTAATTTTACCATTGTAATAATGGAGAATCGGCATAATTTATTTCATACACCTGTTACGCACATTTGATATTAAATGATGAGTTCAATATTTCTATGAAATCTATATAGCCCTGCTGTAAATTTCTCATTCTTGAAAATCCAAGGAACTTGGTGAAGTTAGTAAATTGCGTACAGCTGAATGCTTCCAATATTGTAGGTATATAAAGTAAAAATCCCCTCATTTTTCAGTCTTTTTGTTTGACTATTGAGCACATATTACATTTCCTTTTGAAAATTTACATTTACTACTGCAAATGATAAAGAGTGAAATTTGTATTTCAGAACTGTAGGTCTCATAATGTTCTTAGCCCACTGGGAAACGTGATTTCATTCTTATCCTTGGATTACATTTCTTAAAAAGTTTCTATCCTCTAGATAAAGGAGATGGTCTCGTGTCTTTTTGGGAATATGTCATTTCAGAATTACTTGAAAGTTATGATCAACCCAACGAATTTGCAATGCAATTGTTCAATGATAGCTTAAAGATTGCACTGCAAGTTCCTCACGGACAATAAACCACTACTTTCCATTTAGTTAACTTGACGATACAATTGCAATTAAAAATTGAAATTTCCGCTAACCACATAGAACATTTTCAGGTTAAAAAAAGCCCAGTTCAACTCGAAGGGTCTCGTCAGAGCCTTTTCTCAATATTCGGCGCTTCCGATATGAATCCTCTCTCCTCCCCGCTGGCTCACCCTCCCAACCGGGCCTCCCGGCCTCGTAGGCACCCGTCGTCGTTCATCTATTCTATGCGAAAAATTGAACAAACATTACTGACACATACTTATTCGATGGCTCCATTTTATTGTGATTTTCATTCTTGGTAGAGAGGTCAAGCAAACTAAAAGAGAGAATATTTTACGGTAAAATATAAAATAAAATTTTCAAACGAGGACAAATCGATAGAAAAATCGATCGAGTTGCTATCCTTTCCTTACGCGAATATTTCACCCCACATAAAACCTTCCAATCAATCCAACCACACGGTTCATTGAGGAAGAATGGCCGTTGATACCGGCCACCTTGTGGCCTTTATCCGACATGTTTTGGTAGTAACACAACAAGTCACCAGGGATACCACTCTAGGTCAATTCTAGGATTAAAAACGACGCTTGTCGCCATTTGTGGCCTACAGCGTCCTCAAGGGTTGAAGGACTGACTCAAAGAAGATTGCATTTTTTAATCCTTGTGGAAGGTATGTATGAGAGGACCGTGCTTCGTTCCTTTGGACAAGTTGACAGAATGGACGAGAGTGGAATAACAGAGTGGAGTTACGACAGAGGAGTTAATGGTGTGAGAGGAAGGGGTGAATGTGGTGGAAGATACTCTCCAGAGAAGGAGGGGTGTTTAGAACAGAACGGCGTGTATGAAGCAATGCACGAGTGTAACTAGAGCAAAATATGTATACAAGGATACGGCTGTTTGGTGGAAATTATTGAGTTTTACAGAACTTTCACCAAGAATTAAACTTTTTTGACAGTTCCTCCACCGAAAGGGGGGACCTAATGGGTATGTATGAATGTTGTGGAAGGTGGGCTTTGATGGTGACGGAGGAAGTACGATGACCCAACAGTAAAACAAACAGCGAAGTTATTTTAATAGTCGGGGAGGATGTGAAGTTAATGCGTGTCAGGAAATTGCGGCTGTCTAGTTAGATACGGCAGGTTATACGAGGCAAAAGGATGTTGAACGCCGTGATAGAAGAGAGAATAGATATGAATTTATTCCTTTGTCCACATTGTTTCCCTATGCCAGAGTATCTTCGTAATAGGCTGGGAAAAAATAAAATACATGTGCCTATTTTGAATGCTGGTCCAATTTTTATGCGCACAAGTTTCACGAATTTCAATCAAAAGCTCGATCTCACAATACTGGTACATTCTATTATCACAGAACTTGGTGGCATACACTTGCGTAGAGCGTGACGTTGGGGAGAGGAAAGCTCGCGAGGGTGGTGGGTCAGAGAGAAATAAGGGTCGTCCTCCGCACACCGCAGGAGGTCCCCGGAGGAGACCTTCGGTTTCTTTACCCGATCGTGTATGTGTTTCTGTGTGTGCGTATGTGGAAGGGATATAACAAGGGTAGTCACTTCAAATGTTATGAAAGCATATGCGGAGCATGAGGATCTAAAAAACGGACATTGGAAGTAAGGACCGGAGAAGCTGCGGAATTTAATGACCATTGGTCCCGCCTAACATGCACTCCAGTGGGCAGCATAGACAGAGCAAGCGTGTCCTTCCAAAATCCTGTCCGGGAGCGCGGCTCGCCCTCAGTGCACAGCAATCCTCAATTTGCCAGTCTATATTCAGAGATCAGGCTATCTCTTCTTTTCACTACCAGCGACGTTTTAATTAACAACCCTTTACTTTGACATTTAAGAGATGATAGGACTCAGAATGCCAATGATTAGCGAAATATTTTTCAGCCTTGTATCAAGTGACTGTGATGTAAACATCTTTAAGCTATGCTGGAAATCGGTGAATACCATAACAGTTCGCCGCAGTGGGGCGATCTCCATTTGGGCACGGTGGGGTGGGGAGGACTTCCCTCCGAGGCATCCCCCTCAGTCCCCCCTCCACCCCCCGCCTCACCCTCCCCGCCCGGAGCTTGATGCGGACCTCTGGGGATGAGGATGTATTTTTTTGCCCCGGCGAGCACACTGCCGCATCGCCTGCACTGCATGATCACGCCCGTCGTGCGGGGATCCGACGCGTGCGAGCCAACCGTCTATTCTCTCTCACACACACACACACTCACACATACTCTCTCTCTCTTTACGACGCATCGGAAAGGACGCGGCGGAGTAGCCGAAGGGATGTGCGTTCTAGGAAGAATCACAGATCGCGATGAAATAAAAACTACAAAGCCAAACTTGGTGTGGGAGTTGGTAAACACGAAACCCAAACAAATAACATACGAATGAATTTCCCGAATTTTCGGCCAGTCTATCTTCCTGAACGGGGAGGGAAGGCAATCACGACTGAGGGAAGAGGGAGAGAATAGGTAGTCCTTGCTTCGATTCTTCCCCCAACCTCTCCACTGGTGATTAAAACCCTAAGAGCAGACCGGCGTTTTGGTCGTCCAAACTTTCATTTCCCCGGGACCAGGCCCACTCACTCTCACCTGTTCCTTTCCCTCACCCTCCCTTCCTTAACCCCTCCCCCTACTTTCTCACTCGAATTCTTCTGTCTTCCTCTCACTTCCTTCTCCAGCGAGAAAGGCTGGCTTGCGAGCGGCTGAAATGTTGGAAATCATTCGTGTGAGTTTCCCTGTAATGTGTTTTACGATGTGTACAAACTGCCAAACCTGTGGATTTTAATTTATATTTACATACTCAAATAAAGATATAGTTTTCAAAACACAGAAACATGAAACAGTGAAAAAGAAGGGACGTTGTTGGTAGAACACTAGTAGTGCTCTCTTTGTATGGTAAATGATAGGAAATGAGAGCCTTGGCGAAGACGGTTTGGCATTCAAAACGTCTGAAATTTTGTTGGGAGTGTCCCTCGTCGATGATGCTAACCGCTCTGTCAAAACAATAACACAAGCATAGCTGACAGTCCTAGGTGTAACTTGGTGAAAGTCTTTCATGCTTGGAACGAAAATTGAACTTACATCACTGCGATTGATACAGATTATTTTATGGATCAAGTACTAAAAATTGACACTACAACTAATACAGATGAAAACAATCTCTGTCAGCAAGTCTTCTTTTAATTTTCCAGAGGAGAAGGCTTTCGGTACTTGAACGAAAATTGTTCCATACAATACTGATATTTGATGGTTAATTTATTGATTTTCAGTGAACAATAAAATAATTAGTTGAAATTGCAACGCTGTGATGTTCAATAGTCGTTCCACTGCCACAAGGCACCTCCTAGGGAGCAGTATGAGAAGAATGGCCGATACAATCAGTCTCTGTCTTTATTATTGTCTGCTGTACTATATTATGTGAAGTCAGTATTATTGTCTTTTTCACGAAATTATGACCAAAACTCTAAAATGCATTCCGAGACATGTTGTAGACATCCGATTCATCATCTATTTTTCAATCCGCAGGTAGGTTAACTGCATCCTGCCATTTCTTCTGATTAAAAACTAGCTCTCTTACACCCCGATTGTGTTCTCTTTCGACATTTCTCTTGATTTGGTCCATTTGTCCCTCAATCTTCATCTAGGGCATTTCCTTCTATTTCTCAATTTATCAAAGTCCCCACGAATTCGTTGAGCCTCGGGGTGTGCCCTATCCTGCGCATTGTATTCAGTTTATCCTCTCCAATTCAACCCGTCTGTATCATTTTAATTATTATATCCGACCACTTCATTTTCGGCAGTCGCTTTCAATACTAAGTTTCAAAGGCATCTAACTTACATACTTTTGCCTCTTACTGCTCTGATCCACATCTTTGACCTATAAAGAGCCACGTTCCTCATGGGTTCTTTCAGGGACCGTTTCCTTGTTTGTAACCGCACTGTGTTGGAACACGGAAGCGGTTTCTGTATCATGAAGCTCTTTTTAGCTGGGACTAGTTCTTCTATTGATGCGGTTGGTAGGACTAGAATATTAAAGTGAGTCGGCAAATGTAGGCTATTTTGCATCCCCACAGGTACACAAAGTCAATGACGTAATTTTAATGGTGTAGCATGATTTTAGTTTCGCCTTTAACTAAGATAGCATGGCAGTGTACAGTAGCTAACACACCTGACTCACAATTGCGAAATCTGAGTTCAAATCCCGGTCAAGACAAATGAAGTTTTAGTGCAAATTTCTTCTCTTTGGCGTATAATTATAATTTGTTTAAAAGGCCGGTTACGTGAAAAACTACAAAATTCCATTGAAACCCCTATAGATCACCTAGGATTTGTTCAAGGTTGCCTTGGAGCTTTAGCTTGCAGCTTTATGTGACATTATTTAACTACTTAACGGACTTAAATACTGGAAAGAATTTTATGGGCTCTATGATATTCCTTTCTATAGTTTCACGTTGTGTGCTTGAAATACTTACGTTTACCGTGAAACAATATCAATTGGAGCTAGGATTACACGAATTAATTTTTAAAGATTTATTAAAAGGATTGACCCAAGAGGGGATGAGGATGGAAGCTACGATTAGTTGAAATTATGGCTAGGAATCCCCCATACTGCCATGTAGAAAACTTTCCGTCCAATTAGAATAAAGTCAAAGGTTTGGGGAAATACCTGATAGAATAGCTCCATTAATTTGCATGTGCCATCACCTGAGAGTTTAATGAGAGCTCAAGGCAGCATGAAATTTGTTATTTCGGACGCCATTGTAAGCGGAATCGCGGAAACACTCATTCTACGCAGCATTTTACCATGGACGGAGTTATTTCTCAGTGATTCACAATCTCATCAAATAGACGAATAGAATTGAGGAGTCCAAAAGAAACACGCTGTTCCTGAGCAATCTGCTACTCTCAGAAACATTTCCTCAACTTATCCTCAGCCTGTCCATTTTACACGAATGGAACATGGAAAAGTGCGCACGCAATATCATGACGAATACACCAGAGAAAACTCAAATTAATCAACATTTAGGAATGAATGTTATAAAGCTGAAATCTTAATCTGAAAATCGACTCGCATGATGCTAGCATGCGTTTCAGGCTTATAATTTAGATTAAAGAGTGAAGGACTGATAAAAATTAGCCGATCAAATAAAATGATTAAATAAATTTAAGTTTCATGAAAAGCGTTAAATTTTTATTTTTTCATCCTAGAATATCTTTGCACGAGTTGAGAAATCTGTTATATTATTGCGTATTTAGCATGCAATTTTTTCGTGACCTTGGATTTGTTCGTCAAGTCGATATTTTTGGTTGTACGTCTAATACTGGATACGAACGTCGATACTTTTAATGAATGGAAATTGCCTGCGAAAAATTTTAACGACGGCCAGAATATATAGAATTATACTTTTATTGTTTACTTCTTGCTGATATTTGGAAAATCATGAAACATTGTACTGGTATTCTCCCAATGCAGTATTAGCCTTGGAAGTGCTTCGTGGAACCCATCGGTCTTTACGGGAGTTAACAATGTATTCATTTCCAAAAAAGGGTCGCTTTTCATAAATATTTGCACCTATTTTATGAGTAAATAATAATAGTTTGCACTATAAAAATTTAGGTGATATTTAATAGCTCAAAAAAATTTACGGTTAGGTCAATCTTTTCACGCAAAAGTAATTTTTGCCGCAAGAATCTCGCATGCTTCTACTAATCAAATATAATACAATGTAAGACTCATACATCCAGATTATAAAAGAAATGGGTGAGAAAGAAGGAGGGAATTCTTTATAATAGAAAATAATGTTGATATATCCACGTATGTATGGATTTACTTTCGTTAGGCAAGCTGAACATGGTAGTATTCAAGCAAACGGCATTTGAAGCTCGCGCATATCAGGGCAGGAAATCAAAGTCATATCCTGCAGAAATTTTCTTCTACTTTTTCGTCACAATTAAGGGATGGAAGAGCACGATGGTTTCAGAAAATAATTTAAGCGGTTTTATGCTTAAAACGCTTTTACCCGGAATAAAACAACACTAAATCACGGTGCGCCTGTCCCCTTCAACCTATTATTACTACGAAATGCCTTCCGATGTCGACCGAGTCAGCAATGGCTATGCACTTCAAGCCATTTACTCTTGAGGAGTTATCCATGTTAATTTACCCATCCTGACTCCCGAAAGTGACACCGGTTTCTGTCTTTTACAAAATTAAATGAAAATGTACTGGCCGTAAAACTTTGGTGAAGCAATCGCACGTGTTTGTTAGTGGCTCTCTCCTGTTCCGCTAAAATTAACCATTTATTTAATCTCTTTTCCCTCCCAAGGAGCTCTTCTATAGCTACTGCCTAGAGTAGCTTCCTGCATTAGATCTGCCTCTAGCTATTGCCCTCGGAAAAACACAATTCACGAACGGGCTGAAAATAACGTTCAAATTGATGCGCAAAATCTAATCTGCTCTCGCCACGAAGGAATGTCACCACTCTCTCGTTCTGCATTTCAACTCCTTCCCTGTATGCTTTTCTTTTCTCTTTCCTTATCGACGATCGTTTTGATATCCCCTCTCAGAAAATGCTTATGATCTTTCAATACCTGCATACTCCATGACTGCTGGCTCCGGAGTAATCCTCTTATTAATTTTACGTCCACATAAAACCAGATCTAACATATGTAAATCACTGCAAATTTCATACTTATAGCAGGAAATAAATTCATGTAAAATACTAATTATAAGTTACTCCATCCGAAGAAGAATCATCCTTCGATTTCACCATAAAGATTGGAAACAGTAAATAGGAAGAGCCCTTGAGGTTGCTTATGAAAAGTGGTCCCTTGCAATTAGCTGCCTCATTCATCTTTTTCTGTCATGCCCATTCAGATCCATATTTTTCGGGCATCAACCCTCATGCCTGAAAGAACCCCATTTACCTGTTCTCAGAAATGGACCTTAGAAAAAAAAACTCACGGGTAAAGGGATCTGTTTACGCGAGCAAAAATCGATGGAAAACATCTTAACCCTCGCATCCACTTCAAATCGCAAATATGGACGCGAGATTCATCATTTTTTATTAAAAAGACGATTCCTTTGAAGAGATTAATGGAGCCATAGCTTTAGAAGTGGACTCTTGCTCATCATTCCACTAATCACTCCATCCAACTCGAAAGTGTGCTTTTGAAAGTGTCGATTGTGAGCACAGAGGACTTAAATTTCACTAACGCGCAAAGACCTTATATATATAAAAGTAGCATTGATAAAGAGAGAAAATGAAAAGTGGATTAAACGAAGGCTGGAGAAGTTTAAAAATGAATTGGTGATGTATTGACGGAACTTAAGGAATATTTTTGACCGTTTCTTTTTCTATGAATTTCCTCGCATTATCTTACTCGCAAATCCCACTTGTGACCCTTTAAATAGAAAAAATACAAGTAGAAATAAGTACCTGTAGGATCTTAAGAACCAGTAAACCGGGTTGCCGTTAGTAAACCCTTCTCCAGTTTCCCACCATGTTACGGATTCCATGCTGCTCAGTTGGTTGTTTTAGTACTGAGGGAGTGGTATTACTTTGGGGCGTTCATTTCTTTTGGGCTATTTTGAGTCACCTACCGCGGAAATGGCATTCGCATCATTGCTGTCATCATTATTCAGAGCAAAATGACTCAAAAACACTGAAAACATTCAATGTCCCAAAAATAAGCCACCAAAGCAGCGCCAGTTCACGGTATATGTTACGCAATTCCGTGATGGGTGTGCACCACCGCGGGGAACTGCGACGTGGGGCGAGAGGGCGGCGAAACGAGGCGCGCCGTACCCAAGATCCTTCGGGAAGTATATTACGCCGCGGCATAAGCTAAGGTCCTCGGTTAGTGCCTCGCAGTCCCTTCACCAATGTTACGGTGCGTATTACCACGACGGTTAGGTGGTTGGCTATTTGGCGAGGCGACCGACTCTGAGGTAATTTGCGCCACTGTGGATAGAAGGGAAGATAGCTGAGGGAAGGATCACCCAGGAAGTTGAGGAAGGGTGGAGAGAAACACGGGGTCGGCATCAGCCTACCCTCAACGAGAGGCGCTAAGTGGACCAAAGTTTAACGTCCCTTCCGACAGACGGAGTACTACCCACGTAGTTCTCACAAGTGGAACCAAGTGGGGATCGGGATTCCAGTATAAAATCTCTACCGCTGCCGGGATTTGAGACCAGGCCTTCAAAATAGCAAGCCAGTCAGCCACCAAACCAACCCGAACCCCCTCCCAGGACGGCGAGTAATTGTGTGCTGACTTGAAATCTCCAATGTTCAACCATCATTCGATGGAAATAGTAATGGGGAAAAGCGAAAACGAAGGACATTTCAACGCGATTTTTATTATAAATAACAGACATTGTACACAGAAAACGTCAGTTTTTTCCTCTAGGTTTCCTTGAAATGCTAATTTTTCCAATTTTAATTACTTAGTTTAGTATATGTCTCTTTCAAGTTTTTTTGTCATCTTCACCGAAAGTAATACTCGACGACACTTCAACCAGTTATCCGTCTCCGTGAACACGGACCGCCACGATTTTCGCGACGCTGAAAGCCTCGACGCGTCGCGACGTCAGCATGAATATCTACATTTCCCGGTGAATTGCGATGGGTCAGGTTCAAAAGCGAATATAACAAGTCAGTGATATTGCCAATTATTATAATGCTTTCACAAGGGGGTGATTTAATTGTCTGGTACGGAGGATTGCTCCGCAGTTTTACTACTGGTATAAAATTCACGTAGCGTACGGAAAAGGACTCGTTTACTTTTTGTGATTAGTGTAATGATTGGAGTATAACGGGAAATGACTCGCCATAGGCTTTGTATATAGTGTCAGTTAACGACAGTAGAAATGTCGACTATAGAATGAACTCCAAATCACAGGTTAAGGAAAAAACTTTCTCTTTCACTTTATTTCCAGCGAATAAATATATTATATTTTTTTATCGTTTTAAACATTAAAAATGTTTCATTTTTCCTAATAAACTCATTTGAGGTAGATTTCCTAAGAAGGTGGTCTTAATTATACAATTGCATCTGTCTCCCCAGTATTTTTTATAGTAGTGATGTCATTTTTCTTTTCTGTTTACAGATCCTCATCAATTCTTTTATCTTCATCATATTTGGAAACAATTTTTTTTCTCCAATAATTATTATATTATAGTAAAAAAGGTAGCCCATCTTAAATTTTTTCTCTTTTTTAGGTATAGTACATTGAATTTTGGTACATTAGACTTATTTATTTGTCATTTGTATAGTAAGAGGTCATATTCCGGTTTATAATAATCTGCGTATCGTAAATAACGATCGTAAACCCCGAATATGCTAAAAATGTGCATAATATTCCATCACATTCCCGTTCGAGGCTCAACATATCGAAAATACTGATATTAAAATACTGCTTCGTATTTCAAATATTGAAGTAGGTACCATACCACACCTTGACATATAACGCCATGAAACTTCATAATATTTTCCTCACAAGACAGTTTTTAATACGCAATGGTCATCTGATGTCAATCATCAATCGGTTGATATAAATCATATCGTGAGAAATGGCGCTATTCCTAGCGACCATTAAGGTAAAATATCTCCGTATGGTGACTGAAGTCACATAACCCTTCATATAGTCAATTAAAACAACGAGGGACGTCTCTTGTATCCCTGCCATTGAATAGCCCTTCATTCTTTCCTTTCCAGTGTTTCTTATGTTGTCCAAATACTTTTTCAACCTCATTTTTCATCCTCGGATGATTTTTTCAACAACCCCAACTTTCGCGACCATAGGAAGAAGCTGGGAAGAACTCGATGGTTAATTTTTTCCGAGCCCCAGTATTGGTCCATTATTGCCAATATAATATTCATACGTTCACCCATTTAAAGCCATTCATCCTGCAATCATACCTCTGATCTTATCTCTGCCACCCTCCTCGGCAGTTAATTTCCATCAGTTTCTCAACCAAACATTAACACTTTTATAGTAAGGATAGGGCCGAAACGCATCTATATGTTACCAACGTGCAGCCGCAAAGGCTCTTAAGGTGGTAGGTGATGCCATCACGATCATGAGATACATGTCACCAGGATTAAGAAAGAAATAAGAAAAGGGAGTTTGAAAAAGGATTGGGGTGGAGGGGGGATGGAAGGAAATATTATTTTAGCCTATCACTGTGTCTCCATGTTCTTGTTGAGGTCTTGAATGACGCGACGGCAGGGCGAATACCTTAATCGGCCTGGTGGTGCGCTATATTGTATCGCATTTGCCTGATCTGCACATGTATAGTGAGAGTAAAATAATATATTCGGTGTTAGCACACAAACAGGGGCGGTTTAAGTGTCAGGCAACCGCACTGGGCATTGCCTCATGGACGGGGGGTGGCAAGGTTAAAATAGCGACAACAAAAACGTTGGTTTTAAATTATTTAATTTGTATGAAATATTTATCAATGATGGTGCCAATGCTAAAAGTAACGAATTAGTATTTATATTTTTTTCCATAAGAAATCCTCTAAAGAATTAAGGCTGTGAAGGTGAAGTAGGGGGAACTCTAAAAGCGACCTTACCTGGGTGACAAATTTTTCATGAGCTTCCCCCCGCATAATGGTTTTCATAGTAATTAAGTTTTGGCACTCAACTTTTGAGCCTCCAAAGGCCGCCGGTCCATCGCAGTTCCACAAACGTTACAAGGCCACTTCACTCTATTCCCAGCCTAAATTAGGCCCCGAGTTCACAGCAGCATGTACCTAATTATTAGCAGTTGATAGAATAGGGTGGTCTGCGGTATATGAGGTTTTACTCGCACAGGACTGCATATCAAAAGTGTGTGAGGAATAGGGATTAGAGCTGATTCGTATTCAGTGGACAGTGATGAACTGCTTGGGAAAAGGTAATGGAAAACATTACGCACTGTGCAAAATACTTGGAATCAGTTTAAGTAAAGTTATGCATAGTATAGTGCTTAGAGTCTCGTCTCGATTCTTTCCTACGACGCAGGGATTGAAAGAATCTCGACGTCAGCCTCAAAAAAGAAAATGGATTCATTTCACGGTTGGTTTATCCACGGAATGAGATTTTTCGAGGAAGGAGCAACTATAAATGAGTGAGGGCGCACTTAATATGTGCAGCATTTATTTGTAACTTGTCGCAGAAAGAGTCAGTTAATGAATTAGATAAAAATCAAAGAAGAACCGTCAAATTGGTTAAAAAAGCTGTAGCAAGAAAAATACACAAACTGGTTATTAGATAAATTTGGATTGGAGTCCCTTCATTCTCGGGTCAAACAAAATTAAGATCTCTTGGATAAATAGAAGGGGACGCAAGTCAACGTGGGCGGTGAAGAAATTTGAACCCGTCGGAGGTGCGTGTAAATGCTAGGCTTTGCCGCGAGGGCTCGAGGGATGGTCCAATCCAGTGAAACAACCCTGGTGTTTGTTTATCAAAGCAAGATTTTCTGGAAATTTGCTTAAAGCGGGCCTGCTTGAAAGAACTAAGGTTCTTTAGGTGGGTGGTAGGTGAATTTAATCGGGGAGTGAGAGAAGCATGTTGGTTTCATCAAAAGAGGCCGCCATATTTATAAGCAGCAAGCGTTTGTGGCTTATCAGGAAATGTGTTGATTTGTGATTTCATTAATTACAAGGGTTTGTCACAATTACCAGGTTCGTACAAAAACTGTGATGAGAAAAATTGAGAGTAACTGGAATATGTGAGGACTATAGGGTGGAAGTTCCCCAAAGCACGAAGAAGGCAAACAAGATTAAGATTTCTATAAATGTGAATGGGTACCGTGTTCAATTTTAACCTAGACGGAATAGTTAGGCTCTAAATTTTGAATAAAAAGGTAGTACTTTGTTTTTTCCACATAAATTTAACACAGTATGACCATGGTTTTGACTTTACGTCATCTTCAGGTCGTGAAGATGACGTAAAGTCGAAACCATGGTCATACTGTATTAAATTTGTGTGGAAAAAACTAAGTTTTACCTTATTATTCAAAATGTATAGCAAATTCCGCAAAGTTACGCCGGAAACCACCAACTTAGTTAGGCTCCTTGACTGCCTTGGTAGATAAGACCAATAAGAATAAAAGTAAGACAAAAAAGTTTTGAAAACGCTGATACTTGGGCTGATTGATTCAAATACTTATTTTTATCTCTCTCGCTATCATTTACTTTAGCTTAACGGTGGAACAGTAACGCAATAGTTAAATTCAATATCATTACATGAGGAATATTTTTCACAAATTTTTAAACCATGGCCGCAGTGCAAGCCATTTTCCATTTGATAACTGTATGGTACAAAGGACATTTAAATGTAGAACAGCGGCGAAACACATTCTCTTTTGACAGAGCGTGCATTAATATGGTCGTCGCAGTTATGGCTAGGTAAAATGTGTCAACTTTCCGTATCAGGGGGTGATATATCACCACCTTCATCATGCTCACAGTGGGTTGAATGCAGCGAAAGGTTTAAATAGTCTGAAGTAAAAATTTGTATTGATGGGTACTGGTAGGAGAATGTTTTGGGGAAAATTGACCATTGAATCAGCTTCTCAATTTTAAAGAAGAAATAAAGGAGCACGTTCCAATATTTTTCAGTTTTCCACTAAGTCGGCCGCGGTCCCGAGCGCCAGCTTAGTGGACTCCTGACACCGGCGAGATATTTTGGCTGCCTCACTGCACAGTAAGAGTCAATCATTCATGTGAAATGGACGCTAATACTGATAAGTCTAATTATTCATTTATATCTCGCACAATACGTGACCAGTTAAGAACAACGGTAAAGCATTGAAGCAGTTCAAAGTAATAAAAGGGCAAATGCCTTAATCGTTTTTTTTCATTCAAGCTGTAGTTATATTGGAGGTGAGCAACAGCTGAGGTTTGAATCCGTTATATTGTTCGCGAAGTCAAAACCTCAATTTTATACGCTTTTCTCCTCCTAGTATATTGTTTGGGTACTACCACTTTGCACCGCCACAGCTTTGTTTAAGCTAAGATCTCGTTGTTAATTTGTAGTTGTGTGTGTAGGCGACCGACTACTGAGTTCACTTGCAACATTGTCAAGAGCAAGATCATTTGGACATTGGAGGACAGGTGGAGAGAGATCCAACGCTGGCGTAAACGTGCTCTTAACATGAGGCGCCAAAAGAGTCATCAGTTTTGTGTTTAATCCGGCGAGTGGATTGCTGCACATATGACCTTAGTAGGTATCAGGATTCCAAGGAAAAATAAATAAATATTTTCTTATGTTTTTCGTAGTATGCCACACACACACACAGATATGTGCTCAAATGGCGGCTCGCAAAGCACTGCAGCGAAATCTGTGTTTAGCAGAATCTCTTGGGATCATATTTAAGGTTAAGGGGTTAAGACAGTTTTCCGCTAAATCCAGGGCCAAACATTTCAAAAAAGACATTGGAAGTCGGTTAAGTTACGCCATTAAGATGTGATGCCAACCTTATTTAGCTGAAACTCCATGGATAAACGGAAATCATACGAAATAACGAAAGTGCAGGGTCAGATATTGTGCAGTAAGTTTTTAATTTCAATAATTAAATAAACTAACTTTGCACGTATTCCACTTACGTCTTCTTTCTTTCTTTTATGTACAATTGAAAGCTTATACTTTGTCAATTGCCAATTTGATCAGTAAAATATAGCGGAATTACCTCAGACTATGACCTCAGACTATATGGTCTGCCAAAATTTTAAAAGTCTCCAACATTTCTTGATGTTATAGGCTGCCATTTACGAGCTAACAAAAATATTTCCTAGAAAATTATTCAAATATTTCCGCTCAACCTAGGTTTAATTGCCTGAGAATTGATCCTGCTTCCGTTTTAAACGAGATAGCAATTCTTGAAAACGCCAATAACGCCTGCTAGGACTAAACATTTTTTTCCCGGACAAGAAAGGTTTCTCTTTAGATCAGACTCCGCGTCAGACAGGTTTCACTGCACTTTGATGAAGAGGTTTTCATCGCCTTGGACCGTGCCTGGGATTGAAGGCCTTTAGTGGGTCACCGAGAGTGGGGACAAAGCCGTGTTGCGCTGAGTCAAGGGAAGCCTGAGGAGCGGGGACGAACGGAGAGAGGTTTGGTGGAGGACGGGCTCAAGGACGCCACCTCCGCTGCGCTAGGGGCGAGCCCACTAATTAGCCCCGTACCCATCTGAATAACTGCTCATACTCCTTCACAAGTGTCCTTCCGTCTCCTCACCGCCCCACGGAGGTAATATGTGCATTTTTATTTCCCTTAGGATGTGTTTCCCTGATCTTTTCTACTTACAAAAACATAATGCGATTAAAAATGGAATATTTGAGTGACATTAACAACTGCTCTGCAACTTCCTTTCGGAAATATTTCTATCCGCTTCGCTCTTGGCCGATCGTAACTGCATCATTAGCATGAATGACGTCGGTTAGTGCCACGCGTGAGGGCAAATTTGTTTGGTTGGTTGGTTGTTTGGAGAGGCGACCGGCAAAATAGGTCATCTGTGCCATTCCGGATGGGTGGGTTGGTTGGAAAGGGAAGCATTATCTTGGGAATGGAGATGGTGGAGGGAAACTTGGCGTCGTCATTAACCCTTTCGCTCCCCTGGCTTTCGAGTTTTTCACTCTCGGAAAGCTCATGCCTGATTTTTGAACATTTCAACTATTTGCTTTAAAAAAATTATGAGTTCACTTTTTCAACAATTACGCATAAAAAATTGACCAGATATATAAAACATTCATTTTAATTATTTAATAAACAAAATAAAAAGCAATATTTTTTCTAAAATTAAAGTTTAAACAAAGGAACTATTTATTATATGACCCGATATA
Organism: Pyrrhosoma nymphula; assembly: GCA_963573305.1. Classification (NCBI taxonomy): domain Eukaryota; kingdom Metazoa; phylum Arthropoda; class Insecta; order Odonata; family Coenagrionidae; genus Pyrrhosoma; species Pyrrhosoma nymphula. Next base: position 73,410,843 of record OY754332.1, on the reverse strand, counting down.
CAGGCTGTATATTGGTACGATTAGTGTTTTAAGACGACCTAAGGAAGCGAAGCATTAGTGTCTTGAGCGTCAGAGGGTTAAAATACTCAGAACGAAAGGCGCTAGGGAAATTAATACATGGACGGAGAATGCTCGATGCAAGGCACCTCAGTAGGGATCGCAATTCTTTTTAAAAAATCTCCACCATAACGGGATTGAAACCCGTTACCCTGGGAGCCCAGTACTCCAGCCAACATACCAACCCTAGCTCATGCATCTCTCGGAGAGCATCTCAATTTTTGTGACGGGGAAAGAATGGGTATAAGCTGAAGATATTCCTCTTGGGTCTTCCACCGAAGATCACCATGATGTTAGCCGACGTTTTGACACTTGTCTCGGGTATCGTCTTTAGTGAAGTTGAGTAATGAGTAAGGATTGAGATGTAGGTGTGGAGGAGAAAGTGCGATACGAATGGTGGGCGAGAAGAGGAAGCTGCTGGAGAATATTAGGGGAAGAGATGGTAAGTGGATGGAGCAAGTGGTGAAGGGATGCTGAGGACCGAGATTTCGGGAAGGATGCTAGGTATGCAGGGAAGGGGGAGAAAGCTTAATGAATGGCATGTGGATGGTTATAACGTTGGAAGGTGAAGAATTAAATCATGTAAAGAGAGAGTCCAGTGGTTATTAGAAGATACTTAAATAACATAAATAGAATTACTGTTGAATCCACCTTAACCTACGCTACTTGTTGAACTAATTTTAATTTCAAAAATGATATTTTCATCACCTTCTCCTACTTCATTTCTGCGCCAGAGAGCCCCACTGCGAGAAACGTGCCCTGCTGCAGGTCAATCGTTCTTCTCAAACCTCAGGCACTTCAGGATCGTTTGAAGGTGATCTTAGTGACAAATTTTGAGAATACCGGGACTAGCCACGGTATTACTTTTACGGAGTCACCCGCAAGTGCACGTAAGTGCCAAAGTCTGTAGGGGAAAAATCATTCGCCTTGGCGGGACGGTCCTGATCAACGCGGATGATTTTTCCTCTGCGGAACTTCTCACGTAAACTTAGTGCTTCCATTGCGAATCATCTGACTTCCAGGAAATGTTCTCGCGGTTTAATAGAACCATTTTCAATTACAAGCCCATGAGGACCTTTTTTCGGCGTCGAACCACAGGAAATTCCGTAGATACGAAAATAAGTGGTTGATAAATACACGCGATGCCGAGTGAACCTTTCTTTTTCATTGACTTCTCATTACTATAACAGCGAAATAGTCAAACTTAAAGAGTTTACTTACTTTTGTCACGATCACCACATAATTATAGAGAAGCCTTCATATTAGAATAGGCGGGCTTTAAATTTTGGGTGCGGATATTATCAAAATATTGCCTACAATAATACGATGTTGACCATCCCCGGTGCCAGAAAAGATTTATTTTGACGAATTCCACTACACTTGACGAAGTTCATTTTCGTAAGATGCACGACAAAATTGATGATAGTGTAAGTATTTCATCCCAGGAAATGTGATATCCAATGATCGGACGTAATTTAAAATTAAAATTGCTGTCATTATTGAAAAACACAAGCGACGTAATTGTGTAAAGGTAAATTGGGAATTCACTGGAGGTGCGTGGCCAAACAATGTTCTGCTCTAGGCTGGTGCTGGAGGTTGCCCAATCCAGTAGTGTTAGTCTCTGGTCGTAACTTTTTGAGTAAACCTACTTAAGGGGGTTTGCAAAAAAATTCGTTAGGGTCGGGTGGTGGGTAAATGAAATTAGGTTAGAAAAGCATGTTATTTATATGCTCAATATTATTTTATTTTTTTAAACTATCATTTGGATAAAATAAATGTACTTACCTATTTACGGTCTTCTTCATTAATGTGTTGTATTATTTTGAATTCGAGATGGCTCACGTGCAGTGTACAGAATTTGGGATCAATTGGAGAAAGAGTTTGCTAAAAACATTCGATTAAGTTTAACGAAGATCCGCTAGACTTGGGGAAAACTGCGATGAGAAAAAGCAAAAAGTAGCTGGTTTATTACTTGGAAGGAAATTCCTCCAAACACGAATAGAACAAACAAGATCAAGATGTACCACCGGGTGCGTCTAGTTTTTGTTTTCTAAAACTCAGTATTCTTTTCTTCAAAGTTCATGTGGCCAATGTTCAGTTGTATTATAAAACGAAATTTATGAATAATGAATATAAAATATATCCCAAAAATTCAAAGAAAATGCAATGAAGCTGTAAGTAGATTAGTCATCGGATGTTTAAACAGGCAATGAGAATGAAAGAAACACAGCACGTAAAATATGCAATATTGGGGACCCATCGGAGTAGGAGTTGATTAAAGAATTAGATATCATTCATACAAGATTCGTCAGACTAATAAATAAAACTATTAAGATGAGAACAAAGGGTAACAAAGTTATTGAGAGGGGTGTGGCTGGTATCGTGGCTAGATTACTGCTTCCCATTCCGTTCGAATACTGACAGCGGCAGCGCTTTTCACGGGAGTCCTGATCCCTACTTGGGTGTTATGTACTTCATGCGCTTGCCATCGGGTTGTACGTTTAACTGCGGATCCCTTGGCGGCTTTCGCCATGAGTGGGCTACGGCCGACTCCAGGTTTCTTTCCACCCTCCCTCCGGTCACCAAATTCTCCTTCCCTTACCAATTAATCACCTATCCTTGATGACGCAAATATTCGCAGCCGTTGGTCACCTCCCAAGGCAACCCGCCCCTTCTCCCAACTAAACCCGTGGATTAACTGAATTTGGATGGAGTTCCTCCAAAATAAAACAAAGCAGGCAATATATTTGTCCTACAAAGGTACAGAGAATCTATTTTTAGGGGACTTTCCATCCAAGGTGCAGTAGTTAGTGCACATCGGAACACATAAGCGCACACCATATGCACACGGACGACGACAAATGGAACGATGAGCGCAATCGAAACGTTCGCTAACCAGCCGATATTCTTATTCTCCCATAAAAAGTGAAAGATGCTCTGGTTAGGCCCCATCTCGAATACGCCACGAAAATTCGGGACCCAGAACAGAGATTTAATTCGCGAAGTAAATGAAATACAAAGGAAATCCGCACGCTTCGTTAAACACTGTTACGAGCGAACTGAGAGTCTTACACAGCTGATGGAAAGACTAGGTTGGGAGACGTCGAAGAATCTGAGGCTACACGCTAGGCTTAGATTATTTGAAAAATTCAGAACAGGAGTTTCAGTGTGGCATGGTGAGTATTAATGTGACCACACGCAGTATCCCCGTAACCGACAGAAGGAACAAAATAAGATAAATGCAATGCCGAACTGATAGGTACCACGATTACTTCTTTCCACGCGACATTAATGGTTATAACGAAAACAGGGTGACACTAACATAAGAAACATCGTTAGCATACAATTCACCCCTCTCCTCTCCCTCCTCTTTTTCCCTATTCCCTCCCCGAGTCATATGGCTTGTGTCCTAAATTATGGAAGCTAAATTCATTATAGGGTGGATGCGTCAGGAAGTAAGAATCCGATGTTCGTAAGAATTGTATAATCGCAATTTATCAGCCACTGGTGTGTGATTTCGTCTTAATGGGCCTCTTCAATATGGGTTTTTTGACACATGTGCCACATAGATGTTTAAAGACTATTATATTTTATAGTTTTCAATAAGTTACAGGCCAAATAGAGCAAATAGGAGAACGCTTCAATAGTTATTTTACTGTAAAGAGATTAATCTTCATTCAATTTCTATGCGTTGCACCGTGTGATTTTTCCCTTGAAGACCCCTTCTCACGTAAAATTTCAATTAGCCACAATGCTTCAAATTTGTCTCTAATACTGAGTCATATGCGTACATTTATTCCGGTATATTTTACTGCAATTTTCCTATAATTATGATATATTAGTAGGCAAAATTAGTTCACCCCTGAGCTTTCCACAGACTGCGGAGCAAAATTGATTCTTTGACTCCACTTCGCATTGGGGCATTAAGATGAGAAATCACTTTTGTGGCAACTATATTATTCCTGGTCGTGAAATTCAACCCCAATGGGCGCAACCTATTATGTAAACAGGACATACGTGCGCAATCCACAATGCCTGGACCCCACCCAGTTGCGTGATTAAGAGGTAAGGAGTGCAAACATACATAAATACGCCATCGCGCCGTTCCCTTTCAGGGAAAGCACAGTCAAAAGAGCTGAAGTATTGGTATCAGGCCTACGAAAATGGCTCTATTTTCATAATATCCTCCATACTGCCCTAACCTTGCTTTTACTTGTGTTACATTCATACATTGCTTCACGCACACTCTCTAGTTCTTAAACTGCTGTGCTCCTAATAATGCATCTCTTTCGAATCTCTTCCTCTACATTCACCCATGACTTCCTTAGTTCACCCCTTCCTCTCACACCATTCACTCCTCTATCATAAATACGATAAATACGTTTTATAATTCGACTCTAATCCATTCTTTCGGCATAGCCAAACCAACAAAGCACGCGCGTTTTATGTGCGTCCATCACCGGAGCATATATTCCGAATTCTTTCATGACTCTTTTATTCCTAACCTTATCCCTCCTACTTTTACCGCAAACCCTTCTCAGGTACTTCAAACCCACTGCATTTAGCACACGACTATGCTTATTCTATTGCAATCACTTTTCACCACCTTACGATAAGGTGGGGAGGAGCACTCTTATAAATACTGAGATTTTATACTCATTTTTTGTTTTAATAAATGGAACACCTGGAATGCACATACTCTCCTCCTATAAAGAGACGGCAATCTGAGATTTGGTATTAATCTGCCAATGTCATTAGCCTAATCTGTTCGTAAAATCCCACTTAGGTTTTTTGGACCACATAAAAACGTACTTGTGGTTTTTTATCGTTAAGATCCCAATTTTGCGTCTTCTTCAAATCCTCATAATCAAGATACGGCCAGTTTTTTCTGGCTTTCTTTAGTGCTATTTTGAGCTTCGTCAAGAAACCTTATTCAGGCTGATCCTTGGACAAAAGGCAACCGTCTTTTCTTCGTTACTTTTCCTTCTGTTTCCGTCAAAAAACGACTATACCAACCACCCCATCGAGTTTTCAGGGCTCTCTCGCGTACTTTCTTTCATTATGGAGTAAATTGGAGTTCCAAATTCTTGAATGATGCAATATTTTCCCTAACAATACTAATGCCACAGAAAAGAAAAGAAGCCATCCTTCGGGCAAATATTCTTGATAATTTCAGGAATTCATGCCGCCCACTATAGCTGTAACGGCAAAGAATAGGAAGACAATCCTCTCCACCGAAATTAGTATCACTTATTGACGGGTATTTTGAAATATACCAGTAGGTAAAAAAATCTTATTTTCCGACGAAGAAATGATTCTTACACTGGTGTGATCGCCGAAAAATATGGATTACACGTTGCTTGACCTAACCCCACCCTCACGCTACTTTACCTTCCCCTGTAGCGAAACTAAAGAGGCAGACGCTTGAATCAGTGTATTTGACGTTCCCCTTATTTCACCCGTGTTGCTCTAAAAGGCACCAACCCAGAGTCACTATTCTGCTCATTTTTACTTGCCCCACCCCGCATCGTGCTTGAGAGAACATAATAGTGCTCATTCTATTACTTGATCTATGTCGATTCCACGTCAGGTCACCCGGAGGAGAGAACGAGACAAGCTCATATGTTTTATAAAATTTGGAAAATCTGCTAAGTATCTCGAGAAACTGCTACTAAGGGACATCTAGATCAACACTTTTATTTACCTATTCATGCCCAAGTGGTACTTTTCCACCCTCATGTTCAAATTATCCTACTGAGTGCTCCAACGACCATATTTATAATTTTAAGCATCACGAGGGGAGGAAGTATATGTTAAATTCACAGTGAGTTACAAGGCGCGTTTCCTCCTCGTTATGCTTTATTTTTGGTGTAGCAATATACTTTGGTTGATAGATGCCGTGTAATCAAAGAAAAATTAGAGTATTAAGTACCAAATAATAAGAAAGCCACAATATATGCGATCTGACATGTAAAGTGAACCTCTGAAAGTGCTTGCACATAATTGTTTTAGTAAAGCCATTTCAGGTCATCCCGACACTTGGGAGATCTCGACACTTCTATGAATAATTACGCCCAGGTGACAGTGCACTCGAGTGAGAAAAAGTATTTCCTCATAGAATGGGTTTCTGAAACTATAAGCTGTATGTAAACTGTTATACGAAGATATTAAAGCGGATTTCACAGTTTTATTAGGCTCTAAAGACACATAGGTTAGCACAGATTCCTCAACTTTTCACATGTTAAATATTATTACTTTATATAATAATTATTTCGTCGGATTGCATTTCGACAGGTATTGTAATGAATTTTGAGGTGTTCTTTTGTAACCATGGGCTTTGTAGTGAATCCTCAGAACGTTTTGAGTCGGAGCGATTTCACTGTGACCTATGCTTCTCTCTGTAGAGTGGCAATGTAACTTAGAAAGATTTCGACACGGTGATTTGGGGAGATCTCGACTTGTAGAGCTCTCCCTAATCTTTTGTTAATTACGTATAAAATGCATTTCAGGAAAGTTACTGGATTCACTATTAAATGCTTTTATCGTGTTTAGTAAATAATGATGTCATTAACTACTGCAATCATGTGACCATTTTACGATGACAATGCTGGCGATATGTGGGTAAAATGCTTAAGGGACTGAAATAAATGGTTCCATGAAAGATGCGTAGAGAATGGACGAGTTAAAAATTTTGTCTTCGACACCTTCCAGTAACGTACAAATGCAATCAATAACTATTTTTATACATACTATTTTTGGAAAGAGATATAATTTAATTTTTAAAGTGCTTATGTACATGTCGAGATCTCCACAAGTTCTGGGAGAAGCGGACATTTTGTATGGTATTTATTTTCGTATTCTTATGCTTATTTTCTATATTTAAACAATCAATATTAGTATTATTTGAATGAAAGAAAGCACAAATGATATTTGTTCGTAATATATTTTTAATAAACCTGTTTACTTGTTTTGAACTTTTTGAATACTGATATTGTTAAAAATCTGATCATAATCATTTAGTGTTCGCAATACCAAAATAAGTTTGAATTTCAAAAATGCTGTGGCCTTTAAATTTAGCAAACAGCACAGAAATGTCATCATTGGTAAGTCATAAGGTCAGGCATACAGTAAGTTGCCCAACATCTGAGATAGAATATTAATGCATCATACTTCAAATTCTAAAGCTCGATTCCATTCGTGTCATCACAAGATAAGTCATAAAAGTATGAAGCTCATTAATGGGCTTTATACTTTTATATTTTCCAGTTGTGGAGGAGTTGTTGCATATGAGAAAGGAAGCAGACTTACTTGCTCATCCGATGCGACGCGCGATAACGACGAAACATTTAAACCCGTTTCTGACTCAGCGAGAGACACAAAAAACTCAATTTAATCTGACGAATATGCATGAGACGATATTTCCCCGTCATTTCACTCCAGGCGTTTGAGGCGATTCCCAATAAATCGCCTGCATTTGAAAATACGAGTTCTCATTCCTTTTATTTTATTTTCGCTCAGATATTTCCCCCGAATCACGCAATCAATGGCGTTGGCTGCAATAGTTCAACCACTTTAATGGAGACAAGCTCGAAAAATGCGAATTCTTATTATGCAATAACGAAATATTCCAATATTTCATGCGCACAAGTATAACGCACCATAATGAGTTATATATGAAGATAGAAATCATTGTCACAAAAACACGGTACAAATTTCCACTAATTATTTTATTGCTGTCGACCGGTTTCGACGACTAAAGCGTCATTTACAAGACTAAACAGAATTTTGAAATTGAAAAATTGGAATTTTGTACCGTGTTTTTGTGACAATGATTTCTATCTTCAATTTCCACAAAGTATCGCCACAATCGATTAATATATTTGAAGAGATGAGAAATTTGTAGGTGTTTTATTTGAACCTCGAGTTTTTTGTTCGACGTTAAGAAAAATTTGAGTTGGATTCAAAAAGATAAATGTTGCGAGGCACGACGTTCCCGGTTATTTTTTTTTACCATTTAACAGTTCATCTTTACCTCATAGTTGGGCTTAACGATTACTCACTGATCCGATGTCTGTTTATGGCAGACTTGGCGTCTTCCTCCATTGTTTGCGTCTTGTAAAAGCCTGGAGGGGATCGCACACTCCCATTATAATAGAAAATGAATCCGCCTCAACATCAACATTTTTCTCGTGTTATAGCAGTAGACAATCGTCGATAAGTTTTTTCTTGCGACGACGTCATACCAACAAAATTCCTTCCCCTTTGGCATTAGGATATTTTTCACTTTATTTTATACATTTAAGTAAAAATAAAATTATACTTATAAATATATTTTATTCCTCTATGGTAACGGCACGTCATATTCTCACCGTAGGGGAACGCAACTACTCAGGAGGTAATTGGATTTTGTTTACAAAGACCCGGTTTGCTCTGGTGACAGGATTAATCCCCCTCAAATAATGTCAGAGGAATGTCATTTTTCGGGTTTTTACCAATTACTGTACGCAATCCTCGTTTTGGGTCTTTATTTTAACAGGGAATCATTTCCTACGAAATTCCCCTCCGTGGAGAACTGATTGCCTTCCCCTTTAACATTACGAATTTTTAAAATTTATTTTATAATAGCAGAAAGACCTGGGTTCGCACGAAAGCTGCGAATTAATTACACTAATCCATGCATTTAAGAACCAGAAGAATGCGAAATTTGGCGTCGCATTTTTGGGATCCGTCGCCGATCTCTAGAAATTGGGCAGCAAAATCTCGAAAGAAATGCATTAATGTCAAAGAAATGCATTAACATCGTTAAAACGCTCTATTTTTATGTAAGTAGTGAGTTTAAATTTTACTATAATTTCCCAAAAATATGACTCTTAAAGGAAAGCATTTATTTTATCCAATGGAGTTCCTTTAGTTATGGCCAGTAGCGTTTGTTTGAAATCTCCAGCCAGTAAGACAACCAAGCCACCTAAAAGCCTGTCATCGTCACGTAAATCTTAATGCCTACATTGCTTTCAATGCTTTTCTAATGTGAGTAAAAGGTAAGGAATCTGGTCTGAAAGTAACCAATGAATTGTATTTGGCAACTATCGTGGAGGGCCCAATTTTTGGTCCTTGAGGCTCTAGGGCTTTTGTCAAATGACTTACGTCTTTCTTATAACTGTCATGTTCATATACACAAAATTTCAAAATAAACGGCTCATTACTTCATTAATTCCGAGGCTAAATAAAAAGCAGCGATTTGGGGACTTGAGCCCATTAGAACCCCAACCATCCCTCTTGAGCTCTGGGGCTGTATCAAGGTTTAATGGGTGTAGTACGTATGTCTTTAGCACTGTCCAAAAGTCTACGCAGTAAGCGATTTACTACGCCTACCGATGGGCCCTAATTATAAGAATAAACGTGACGTACTATGTAAAAGCCCTTAAGCGCACATGGATAAGCTGGGGTACAAAATACCTCAACTGAAATCTCACTGAAATTTGCTAATATTTATCATTTAATTTAATGTAATCCATAAAAGTTCCCGGCGAAATTTTCCGTTCAAAGCCATCTTAGGTTTCCATGGAAATATGCCATTGCTGAAATACGAGGAAAAAAATGATAATTTTGGAACTAAAAACATAATTATTAATCAAAAGCGAAGCGTATAACAAAATCGATTGCAAGACTTCGATACTTCATTCTTTGTGCCATCCGATAGTGGAAATCTATCCTATATCTTGTTTGCAAGTTATTTAAAAAAGCAAAAAAAAGAAACCTCTGCGCTGATTGCAATGCATTTCTAATGGGAGTAATATATAGAGTCCCATTTTGGGGCCCCTGGGGGCCTGAGGTCTTTTTAGCAATTATTTATAGCCTATGTTACTATATTATTTGTTCCCTACGATACAAAAAAAATAGGTGTATAGTCCTTTTCGTTCTCGAGTTATAAGTGTACGAAAAAATATTTTCACATTTATATAGATATTAGTAAGATATTCCTGTAAAAATCTAAAATTAACAATTTTTTAATATTCGGTTACCAACCCTCACATTTGGCAACCCTCACCGTCACATTGGTCATAAACGTTAAATTTGGCCTCAGTATGCATCTTTCTGTGGCTGTCTTCTAAAATAGTGCCTTTCTTGTGCACTGACCTAGCTATTTCTAACAGTACTTATTTCAGAGCTGAAATTATTTCCTAATGACCTCAGTATACTTTTTGTCTGGTTATGTAAGGACAAATCTTATTCGTTAAGAGGTATGCTAATATTTTCAACTAAAAAAAATAAATAAGAGGGTTAATTTTCTTCCGACCGTTGCATACGACAGCCAATTCCTAGGCGACTAGGATTGGTTATTGATTGTGAAGAGTAGGTAGATTAAAGTTTCGTGGTGAGTTACTTGCTGCGATCTGCCTCAATTCCAAGCGACACAGCAATGTCGGATCCGTTTACGTGCCTGAAATGTGGATAGACTTTCACCATGTATTTGAATTCAAGCCTCAATAATGGAATTAGGAAAAAGCGTGTTTGAATTCAACAAAGATGGAAGTCAAAGGGTACTTAGATCTCGCTAAAGAGTTCATCTAATTTAAGATTAAGTTCATCCTCGTTAAAGACTAAGTTCATCCAATATTGTTTAAGCTATTGATCGGTGCAAAGCAAGGCCTAACCAGACTTTTAGCTCAAAATTCTTGTCATAAAATGCGATTTATAGGCCAAAATCTGCCCCAATAAGTGTATTCTCCTCTTCATTCCGGACGAGAAGCTTATTATCAGTTCAGAGTGAGCTAAATACTTTTTCATCGCATTTCGCGTTTTGACGTAAAAATTCTCTTCCTTGTCGACCTCAGTTACAGTCACTTATCCTTACTTTGCGTCATACAGCTACGACAGTAAATTTCTTCATACGATTGATTACCTTAATCCTTTGAACTTGGGGGGTCCTTCCGTTCATTGCGCTGAAAATCTTCGATAATCTTTGCCTTGAGTAGGTTTATTATTTTCCATTTGCAAAAACAAGAATGAAGTATCTACTATTACGCAGTCACAATACTTCCTCAAACGAATCGTAAATCGAATTTGGCCTGTCAGCCACGTGATTCATATGTTGATTTTGATCGCTCATTAATATAATAAGTTTGTTATATTAGTTAATTTTCTATTATAGAAGCTGCATCCAGTATTGCGGTTCTTCACGCTCGATTGCATTTTGTTTGTTGTACTGGGCTACTTTGAAAATATCACGAACGACTTTAACAGTAATTCAGTAGCAATTAATAAGTAATAAAAATGCCTAAATGAAAATGAAATGTAGGGAACATTTTTAACAGAGTAGAAATATAGAAAATATTAAGGAACCCTTACAGACGAATGGTCAAGACTTAGTTACTCAAATTTTCACATTTACGCTCCAGCTACACGATCAAAATAGGATGAAATATTTTCCGATGGCTCAACGATTTTTATCGAATGAATTACTGATAATAATTAATAAAAATGTGTTAGCAATATCCCAAACTTTAACAGTAAAAAATTTTGAATTATCGACAGTCACAGTGGTTTTGAATCGCCATTCTATTCCAACTCATGATATCTTCCGAGAAAAATGTAGTGTATCACTCGCAAGAGTATGTCCAGAACGAAGGTATTTTATCACATGGTGTGACTGCCCACCAAACAATGCCTTTGTAAATGTGTACAATATGAGCATAGATTAAATCACTGTACTTCGGCAGTGAATAAATATGCCTGTAAATACGCCAACTAACATTCCTCGTTCATTGAATTCCTCACTTAAACGATTCACACGGGTTACCATCCACGCCCCTCGATTTCCTATGGAGTTGATTCACCAATGTGCGCCATCCTTGCGGATATTTTTAAAATACTCCCTCCATTAGCGTTTGGATTGACGCTCAACCCGGATTCATTTTATCATTCACTTCGGATTCCGATTCGTTGTCCTATTCTACCTCGTCGAGTAGCGTTGGCAGACATGGGTAAATAATCATTGCATTAACTTGAGGTTCAATTTATGGGATAAATCGAAAAAATTTCGGAAAATATTCTAATTTCAGGTTACAAGATTCTTAAAAAGAAGGTTTTTAAGACAGTTGATGTCGGTATACAGCATAACGACTTTTTAAGTCACCGCCATAAGCACAAATGTAATTCTACTTAAAATGGTAGTTCTAAATGAAATGTGTTGTTAATTCACTACTAATATTAATACGCCTCCCATGGGATTTTCATGAAACATGTATTTTTATCAAAAACCTAACTTAATGCTTCTTATTCTTACGCCTAGCTCTGGCAATGCCAAGTAAACATGCCGTGCGCATGAAAATATTTTGTTGGAAATATCAAACATTTATTTGTTCATATTTAACTTAAAAATAAGCATTAGCGCCCTCCGAAAAAAAATCATATTTTATTACAACAGATTACACTCATCTGAAATAAAAGTTGAGCTTCTTGCACATCGATGTAACGATAAATGTTATTTTTGCGAAGGCTATCAAAAGAAATGTAGGCATAAAAAGACTAATTTTTCCTGGTTGGGTTGGTAGAAAATGTCTACTACTAATAAATATCTACTTCTAGATCTATGCACTAACCTACCAGCTGCCACAAGGTCGCGTGGCCGGGGGTATTAGGACACAAGCCAGGAAAATAGGGTATGAGAAAAAATAATTTAGGAGGTAAGGGATAATAAGCATGGCGCGTCTTCCTATAATGATTGTTTCGATCTGCTCTGGTAGTGGTGACTGATGTGCGGGAGAAATGAGTGTTGAACTTCCCTGTCTGACTGTGAATTTCTCTCTTTTATTTTGCCGCCTTTGTCTGGCTGAGTGTGGGGATATCCCATGTCGACATGAAAGCGTATTTTTTTACATACAATTTCTCCAATTTCCTGGTTTATTTTCTATGAGTATACAGTCAAACCTTGGTTTGCGAGCAATATCCGTTCCGGAAATGTGATTGTAATCCAAAGCACTCGTATATCAAAGAGAATTTCCGCATAGGAAATAATGGAAACTCAGATGATTTGACCAAACAACCTACAAAATATTCATATAAAAATAATAAATACCAAATATAAAGTAATAAAATAAAATAAATAACTTGTACCTTACCTTTGAAATTGGTCAATTGATATAATTTTGTTACTATAGCCATCAAAGGTGCCGAATATAAAAACCGTAATCCAACACGCCAAAAAGTTCCCCTCGAATGATAAGTGAATTCTTCAACCTCCAGGATAGTTTTTGCACGAAATGCTTGGTGAGATTGCACGTATCAGTCGTTCTTTAGCTCGGGAAATGGGTGAAATAGAGCCTTGAAACTTTCGTTTAGAGTAAGCTAATGCCGACGCTGGGTTTCTCTCTAACCTTTCTCCATTCCGCAATTGATTACAACCTATCCAACCTACATACCTGTTCCAAATGGACCATGAACTCAGTTGTAAGTCGCCTAAATCATATATCACATCTAAATAATATATTAGTGGGAAATTTTAATGAGCCAGCATGGGACTACATACGAATTTTATTTGGGCACAATACATTCCTATTCATGGATGAAAATTTTCCTGAAAACTACAAAATAGAGCGATAATACTTATCGTTGTGCTGTATTAGAAACTATCGCTATATTCAACTAAATGTTTCAATTTTTTGGCGAATTTTCCCTCAGTAAAATATAAAAAGTATCTTACTAATTTTCAGATTGACCTTTCATTGTGACTTTTAATCGTTGTTTATCAAGTAACCTTTGAAACATTCCAGCATAAGAAAATACTGTGTGGAGACTTTTGGCACACACACGTCTACCCATTAATTATTTTTGTATCAAAAATATGTTTCGGCTGAAGTGTTTTAATCGGTGCTCTGTCGGATAATATCCATTGTATTGTTTTACTAATTTTCAAAGAATGTAATTTTTATAATTTTTTCTTCTTCAGTTGCAGGACAGCATGAGGCTGGGCTTGGTTTGGTCAGCACTGCAAGTACAGCTGCTGAGAAGCCACTTTCCACAGCATGGCAAACTGCGCTTAGTGCCACAGCAATGACAGCCAATAAGAGGCGGGCGGTGAGGCGGGGGGGCAAGCCTCCACCAGACAGACCACAGCGAGCCCTCTTCTGTCTGCAGCTCAAAAATCCCCTTAGGAAATTATGTATTGATGTTGTGGAATGGAAGTATCCTTTTTCAGTCTTTTACATCAAATATTTATATTCTAGTAGTACTCAATCTTGATAAGAAGTTAAATTCTGTGATTTTGTCACTAAAATAATATTTATTTGTCACTACCAATGAAGTTTTAGTTTAAATTTCTTTTCAAATAACAGTTGATTTTGAAATGTAACACATGCCATTTCATATATCACATCTATTTACACATTAATAATGGTTACTCTGAATTACTACAAATATTTATCGTACCTCTGTCCATGGATCATACGTTTTGGGAGGAGCATTAAAATTTGAAACTTGAGAAACTTGATCATTCGCTAATCCAGGCTCTTCGGGACCCTCATGATGCTGGTCAATAATGGCTCTCATGGCACACTTAAAGATATTAAGATCACAAATCATGTGTGGTGATTTTCACTTCATTATTTCCCATTTAAATTATTTTGCTGATATGTGAAGGAACGATTGTTTGATGCTCACGAGATTTCGATTTTAAGGTCATTTATCGAAGCTGACATATCTTTTTTTTAGAGCAATTCAGGGCGATTATTAGGATTGAATATTCCTTAAACTTGTGTTTCAAGCGTTTGCCTTGGCGTTCATAATGGAGGCACGAAAAATGCGAAAATATTACTATGGTGGGCGCGAACAGAGGTTTTTACTGTGGGATGAGCTGTATTTAGCTGCACAGCGATAATGTATGGTGAAATATCCGCGTCAGTACTAAATAGGAATAACTTGTGAATATGAAAATGGAAATCGCAAGTCCTTTCATACTTGTCCCACAATTGCTTAGACGGCTTTAATTGTTTTAACTATCACCTGGAGTAATTACTTGAATAAATATGATGCTCCTTCGCTATCGCTTGGAGTAATTACTTGCTGAAATATTATGCTCCTTCACTATCGCTTGGAATAATTACTTGCTGAAATATCATGCTCCTTCACTTGATTTCGGTATGTAAAATCTTGGCATGAGTTTTTCATTCACAATGTGCGTAAAATATAAATTATTGTAAAAAGCAACATAGTACTCCACACCTTGCGATTAACCCAAATGCTAGTTGGATGGGTAATGGTGAAATTTCAAACCAAGCTTAAGGACGCGAGAAAGCCATGAGTAGGTAAAGCGAATGGGGCCCACTTTCTTTTGACTAGGCCACCTGCAGTTCTCTGCGAAAACCTGGCTCCTCTCCTCAGAAAGTCTCACCATAGGGACTTACAGAACGTTCAAATAAGCCCCACCCGTGTTCGAACCCAGAGCCCTTCCGCAGTTTGGTGAACCGATTAGGATCTCACACCACGTCATACACTACGGAGCACAGAGAATCTCGAACTCTCAAGTGACTCATCATCCATATTCCCATGAATTAGTTGTCGGTGGAATCGATAAATAATTCCTGGGAAATTATTTCTTGGCATTATCCAAGGAGTGGGAATTCCTTTCAGCGAAAACGCTAGAGAAATGGATATTGATGGATTATATTTCAAGAGACGCCTCTCTTACATCCTTTCCTTGGCTATGTTCCTGGCACTAACACAAAAAGTCTTCATTTCTAATGTAAATACAAATATCGTACAGCATTGCTTTATGAGTTCCAAAGACCCTTATTTTGAGTAGTTATTGCTTTCTCTTTGATACCATAACATTAAGAGCATATGATTCATCCCATTCAAGTCACTTCATATATCCTCTGTGCACACTGGAATAGATTTAGAGCCCTGTGTGTATGCATAGCTACTGGAAAATTTACCAAGACTAGTAGCTTCAGAGGAATAACTTCCGGTTGGAATATTGCTTTATTTCTTTATTGGAACCAACGTCTCATAATCAATCACCTCTATCTTTTCCACCATTCAAACTTACGCATACTATTTTTTTCTAATGCAAAATTACATTTATTGTATAAATGTTATTTAATAAACTTATAAAGTAAAATTTAATGCTTTTTACATCTTATTATAGTCCTCTCCTTATGATATTCTATGAGCTATCATAGATAATAACTGTTATAATACAATATATAACTGTTATAATAATAATATATAAGTGTTAATAATAAATGTTTATATCATGAATGAATTTACCTTAAATCATCCTCAGACCATTTGAGTACCTGATTCTATTGACCATCTTTGCCAACTGCGTTGCCTTGGCTTTTTACACTCCATATCCAAATAGTGATTCCAATAGCACGAATGCATACTTGGTGAGTAAAATACTATTTCCATTAAGTGTTATATTTTTAGCTTTATTGTTTTGATTTTGAACTTAAAAATTATTATGGTTGACAATCCATCATAAGACATGGAGTTCGTAAAAACAAATTGAGCCCCCAATCTTATATTTAGACACAGAACGCATTTAACTCTTGCAAAAGATGGATTTCAAAAAACCTTAATTTGGACAAGTCCTTCATCATATCAACTCTTCTCCACAAAAGCATGAAGCCAATCTTTAGGGAAGAGGACTCTCAATTGTTCAACAATGCATGCTGGTTAATGTGAATGCATTTGAATGGATATGTAATTATTTGTCAAATATTGTATGAGATAAGGGCTAATGTACAAGTCAGATAATGACCAGTAAAATCCTTCCTTGGTGGTTTCCTAGTAAATTCTGGTATCCATTAATTTACATGGAGAATAACGCTGAGTGTTAACCAAGGGAATCTTTCGATTAGGAAAGGATATCTAGGTGGCACAGGGTTCCCATAATTTTGCCTATACCTGGGAAATTCATGAATTTTTACTTAAAAACCTAAGATATTCCGTAAAAAACGGGACTCACATAATGTTTAGAAAACCAAAAGTACAACAATTGTATACACTACACTTATATTACTGCTGTAAACATTAATTACCATAAGATTCACTTTAAAAAAAGGATAAATAATGACATACATAATTAGAAAAACATTACCTGGCCCACATGCTTGCTCAGCATAATTATACGAATTAGGACTAAAAACGGGATAAAATCTATTAATCCATTTTTACGAATGGATTACACTAAAAAAATATGGCTTTTGAAAATAACTCGGGAAAATTTTATGAATAAGAGGGCTGTCCCCGGGTATAGCGGGAAACAAGGGAGCCCAATGCAAGAGATGACTCGGAACGGCTACGAATATTACTGCTCCTAACTCAGCGCTCAACTTGAAATTTGGTTTGATAAGATAGGGCATTGTTTAATTCGTATGAAGGCCAAAAGCGTATGAAATCAAGCCCATACATGTCGCTGGAATGTCTCTCGGACATTGTTCCAAGCGAACATCCCAATAAACTGTGATGAATTTTGAATGAATCATTCCTGTCAGAGGGATGGATGGATTAAAGTAGAACAATGGTTTCAACCGGTCGAACTACACCGTAGTAAACAGTAATTAAGTTGCACGACGAATCTAAAATTAACATCACGGAAGTGCAAACGTTGTGATCTAATTTTCAATCGTAATAACATATTTTTAAGTGATATCAAGTGTTTCGATAATCTGGTTTAGTTCATGTGACTTTGGCCCAATCTCCGATGGTTTGCTCAATATTGTCTTTCGGTCGAAATGTCCTCGAGGGTGTATGCATAGCTTGTTTGGCGTCGGGAGGATTCCCGTCAACATAGGTTCGCAGTCACTGATTTCACTTCCCTGAATTTCATAACCTTTTCGCATTCTTCCACAATCAATCAGCGATTTTCCGGCTTCTCATTATCATCAGCAGCCATCAGTCTGAAAACTGGTTTCGTTTCAGCTCTCGCCTTCATCCTCATTTCAGCTAACCGCTTCATTCCTTCATAACACTTTATTTTAGCATCCCTTATAGCTTGCCTGATTGATGCATTCCATTCTTGGCCATCCTGTTACTCTTCTTCTTTATTTTTCCTTCCATCATTTCTTTCAAGAAGTTATCATTCCTCAAAGTGTATTCTATTAGGTCGTCTCTTCCACCTAGCAGTGTATTCACAAAACACCTTTACTCGCCAGCTGTTTTTAGGACTTCGTCATTGATAATTAACACCATTCATCTTCAACATCTCTCCAACAAACCAAATTGCCATTACTACTTTTATCGTCAGATAAGCTTCGTTGTCATATAATGAAGCTTCATACGTATTTCTTGATGAAATGCTTTATTTCCGAGCTCGTGTTGACTCTTTCGTAGGTAGAATCCCCGACATTTCGTTGCAGCATTATGTTTTAATGAGACGCTTTCTAACTAACAAGCTTGTGTTTCTTGCTATTAGTAGTCTCTTCTTCTGATAGAATGGCATTTTTGGTTTGGCCTCTCATCTCACTGCATCTTTCTTGCTTCTTTCATCAATGGTGATCCTACTTTCAAGTTATAAAATGTTTTCCACTTTTTTCCATCTTTGAATGATCAACCTCCAGTCTAACTAACGCGTGCCTCACGTTTCCCGCCCAAAATTTGCTTTCCTACGGGTATTTAAAAACTTAAATAAAAAACGTTTTTCGTCAAAACCCCGCTTTTTTTCATTTGTTGTCTTGGATAAATAAATGAAAACTTAGTTCCGTCCACGGAATTCTTTATTGTACAACGAGTTTCAACGTCTAAGCGTCATCTTCAGGAAAGCACCGTAGCAGCGTAGGCCACAAAAGCTGTTTCACCCAGAGATTATTGCAGTTAGAGGACAAGGGACGCCGCGCCGCCTCGATGCTTTCGAACAATAGGAGATTGTCAGGCGAAGGAAACGGCGAGAAAACCTAATGACTAATGAAATACAATTCCAAAGCCATTCCCCCCGCATATTCTCCCTTCCAACCTAAAATCATTCCCACCAAACCCCCACCCTCCCTCATTGCCAAAACACAAACTTTCTTCTAGAACCTTCCCCACTCACCCAAACAGCATATAAAGGCTGTGAATTTCTTCTAAACAGACATCGCACCCGAGGATTAAGCTTAGACGGTGAAACGCGTGGGACAATAAAAAATTCAGTCAAAAGCACTAAGTTTTCATTTAATAAAGTTTTTCATACTGTTCCACCACATCTCTCTAGACATCGTAGAACCCATTTGTTGTCTATATACTTTTACTATGGAATGCAAATTACGCCGATTCTGACGGTTCATTCCAATACTTCAGGCCCAATTGCTACATTATCTTTTCAGAAAATTTCTCAAAGAAACTCCTCTCGGGATTGATTCTCCCCAGAATCTCTAAACCACTTAATAACTTATAACCGCCAAAGTTCTCTTGACGCTCGAATATACGGCAACAGCATAAAACTCAGTTCCTGGTAATTAACTGGGTAAGATTTCGATGGAGATGAATACAACCACGCGGCAGACGAGGCGTATTAAAAAAACATACTAAAAGCATAGAGCAAAGAAGACATACACAGCTCTACTCTGAAAGCGAAAAAAAAACTATTCAGCGCTATTAGCGTCTCTAGGCTACCGAAAACCGTGGCAATAACACGGGAATCGGTCCGGAATCTCGGTAAAGATAATTTGAGTGCGATTATTTTTTCTAGTCACAATAGAGACCACATTCGAAGTTTACCTTCAGATTTAAGCAGTGGTATGAAGCATGACGTTAGTATACTAATATTAATGACGTAAAAACTTTGTTAGCTATAATTGAACTTCTCCGTAACTAACTTTATATACATATTTGAGGCTTTAACTTGACTCATTTGTTCCACGCTGTTCGCAGAAAACCTTTTGACTACCGAAGGTTTTTTTGCTATTTTATAAAAATTCTTACTTCAAGTCACAAATTTATTTTTCAATTAATGAGAAAACGTACGAATATCGTTAAACTTTTGACGCGATACGTTCGTCATAATTTTCCCATTAAAAAATAATCTCTCTGGAGCGCACAGCCGAACGGAATCCCATGGAAAATGGCTCATATGTTTTAGCAAATGTCTCGGAAAGTAGACATAAGTCGCTTACATATTGGTATCATTAGGATGAAATCTTTTTCATTGTTATAAGGTTAAAATCATTGAATTTTATGAGTAGTGATATCTCGCTCAAACAACTCAAAGCCATATGATTTCTCATTTCCTTTTTAGGATCATCGTCCACAGTTGAACGAAATATTGCTGATTTTTCTCCAGTCGAATGATGACATTTTTTTGTTTCGAACGCTTTCAATGTACAAAGATAGACACGTCGTTAAATTTTTTCAAGGCTCCCATTTCCATTCCAAAATGAAATTTTGGAATGGAAAGGCGCCCATTTCCATTCCCCCTTCCCTCCTCTTCCTCATATGCGCTCCCACCCCATTGAGTTCCGCCTCCTGTCCTCGCGTCCCCCTTCTGCCGCCTTGTCTCTCGCTCAAATATCGATAAGTCATAAGGACATCGTATCACAAAGCTATATGATTAAATTTTCTCTTTAATAGTAATAATAAGATGCTATAGGGATGGGCGGCATATATCGATTTTCCGGTACATTCTTTCCGATGCATCGGTATATTGTTGAAGTTTGAGTGCGATTATTTTTTCTAGTCACAATAGAGACCACATTCGAAGTTTACCTTCAGATTTAAGCAGTGGTATGAAGCATGACGTTAGTATACTAATATTTATCTATAATTGAAGTTGTTTTACCGGTATAATAGGGGTTATTTTCTCTTAACTTCGGTTCCCCATGTATATTTTTCACCACAGAAGTTGTTCAAAATTAGTAATTATAACTAAAATTATCGAAAAATCTTTTTAAGGGTATTATAAATACACGTAATCTCTCAAATTTTGAGAATCTTTCAAACTTCCATGACCGTATTATTTCATTCTATGATGGCAGGAAAACATTTTAGGACAATTCCAAATGCAGTTTGTATTTAAACATTTATCGACTGATATTCCGGTGCATTAAAAATATAGCAATCACAAAATCGTCATGTTTTAAATACATATCTCTCCGATAAATCTATATATATCTCCGATGTATCTTATATTGTAATAGGCACCTTCCATCCCTAAGATGCCCTCCAATATTCACTCGATAGAGGCTTCGAAAATTCTTCCTTCCTTTACCAGCATGACAACGGGTTGATCCGGAGGTAAGAATATTGTCCTCCCATCCCGAGGGCCAAGGCTCGAATCCTGGCTGTCGCGGAAATCCTTCAGTGGAATCCCGATACCTCCTCGTGAGTCATGTGAGAGCACTTACTCAGCAGTATTCCATCTGTCATGTGGGACGTTAAACTGTGAACTCCTTGCCGCTTATCGATGAGATTAGGCTGATTCCATGCCGCCGTTTTCTCCTATCTTCCTCCCGATTTCTAATAAATAATCGTTCCCTTACCGTCCTACCCACTTTCCTTAATGATTGTAAAAATTCTCGAAGTTGTTACTATGATTGACGCCTCTTGTCTTCGTTATGTAAGCACTCTTCTCGTGGATAAATTCAATTTGAAAATAAGGTATTTAACGCATTATTCATGTTTCAGAGGAGATATCCCAACAAAACATAACTCTGGGTTTTCACTTGGATGCATGTAACTCTCAACACTTTCCCGGCATTCACCCTTTTAATGCCTGAGGGCTGTCTTCGGTGTATGTGCAAAGACCGCCACGGGTCGATAAATCGTCCGGAATTTTTATGCGCATAAAAATATACATTTTTTTAATATCAAATACCTTTAAAATGCAATGCTAAGAGAACTATTTTTCACCGTGTGAATCCCAAAGGAATACCTAATATTTTAAAAACTAACCTTAGTAGAATTAAGGAGGGAAATGAGCAACTTCAATGTTTATTCTGTTTAGTTTGTTACTGCCTAGGTTTCAACTCTTAGTAGCGTCCTCAGGGAAAGAAAACAACAAATGAACGGATAAATATACCCGATCCAAGTGAATGAGATGAGGAAAAACGGGTGGGAGGAGAAAGTATTCTGGGAGGGGAAGGTGAGGAGGGGAGTGGTCTCGTGGTCTCCGCACAAAGGGTCAGTGGGTGATGGGTTTTGTGGTGGGTACGCCAAGGGAGGAGGAAGGAGGGTGTGCAATAATTTAAAAAAAACCTATCACTCTATACAAAACACTATCAATCCACAAAAACTCTCCAATTAATAGACGATTAGTTAACATCAATCCTTGGAATTTTTGTCCAAGGATAGGGAGAACAATGGGGAATGGTTGGGGAACACGTGTTTATTTACTGGCATTACATTGTTTTTGTCATGCTGCACTACTTCCAACGTTTCAAGGGCATCCAATCTTCCTCCATTGTTCCCCAAGTGAATAATGTCCGGCACGAATTTGCTGCTGCGCTTATTATCGAAGAGGTGCTTGGCAAACATGGATTTTTTTTGGCTTCTCCATATGTATCATTATATATGCTAAGGATACCACTTTTTCCCCCTTGGGTATTTCAATTTTGGCTTTCAGTAACTTTTTGTAGTGAAGAGAGCATAGCACACTTCGTTATACCCGTTTTTAGGGAGGATGGAGGCGACTGAATAAGAAACCTGGCCATAATACGGTAGTTTTTGTGGATTGATAGTGTTTTTTATTATTGTACACCACCCCCCTCCTCCCTTGGCGTACCTACCTCAAACCCATCACCTGCTGACCCTTTGTTTGACCACATGACCAACCTCCCCTCCTCACCTTCTCCTCCCGCCCGTTTTTTCCCTTCTCATTCACTTGGATCGGGTGTACATAACCGCTCACATGTTTTATTTACCCGAGGATGATTTACTGATGATGTAGACTGGGTAGTATTAAACAAAATATTTAGTGGAATCAACATAGCTGGTGTCCATTCTCCTCCTTGATGGCTCGATCCCACATCGTTAAGCTTAAAACCAATGATTATGCTTAGTAGAATTGATACGTACCGGTTTTTAAAATTGTATTAAAACATTAAAAACTACACGAAAATGTCCGTGACAGTCTTCGCGCAACTCAACTGGACTTTTCAGAGAAAGGTTTGAATCGCTGAGTGTCCTCCTCTCGATATTCGTCGGACTTAGGGACGAAATATTATTTTACGTGACACAAAGTAGTTTCAGGCGATGTGAAAGTTTGAATTGAAATCGGTTATTGATAGAAGTTGTAGACTCTGTTATAGCATAGGACATCAGCAGCGATCCATCTAAATGTCGGCGACAGCAGGTTGCCTTACATTTCAAAATGTGAACAAACTCGCAGAATCGCATGGAGTAATCATTATTTTCTGGAAATAGCGACCAGTTTTTCCCCACTCCCATCATACGAGACCACCACAGATACAAGAAATAATCATAGTTGAGGTATTTATTAGGGTGCAAACGAAGAAAAGCAAAGTAATTCATCATATTATATGGATCTTCTCTGTTATCATGCCATTGTCCAAAGATATCCGAGTTCCCTTAATTTTTGGATTCGCGCGAGTTGAGGAGGAACTGTCAAATTACGTCCCACCTTCACCTCGACTTATAGTCTCACTTGAATTGCCAACAGAGCACCAACCTGGACCAACAAAGCATCCGGTTATAATGTTTGGTTAACGTTAACAGCAATATGACGTCGCATTTTCGGTAACTTAATGCCAGCTGCGAGTTTGGGCTTTTTATATTAAATCAGACTGTCAGGTAGTTGGCGTGAGCGTTATCAATGGGAGTATATATTAACTTCAGTTTTCATACTGAGAAATATTTCAACGGAGACTATAAAACCAATCCTAAGAGAGTTAGCAATCCGAGGTCTTATTTCCAGCGCCAATGTCTGTCGGCATAACATCTATAACGACAGGAAAGCTCTCGCGAGCCTTATTGGACTTTGACGGATGTTTCCTAACTAACAATAACCAAACAGCCAATGAAGTGCGATGAATTCCTATATCTAAGAATACTTTTGCGAGTAACGGACGGTAAAATTGACTTAGCGTAATATTGTGCTTCCATCCGTTATCTCAGGCGTAACTTTATGGAATTTTCTTAGCATTGTGAATGAGAAGCAGTAACTTTATTATTCCACATGTATTTATTGGAAACGACCTAGGTTTCGACGTAGCACGTCATCATCAGGCTGTGATTGGAGCCATCAGGAGCCTTATGAGCATAATATAATTGTGCTTCCCTCTGTGGAGCTAGCTTCCTCTGTGGAGGAAGCACAATATTATGCTCAAAAGGCTAGCTTACTAAAGCTGCAAAATTCTAAATGATATACCATTTGTGTGAAATTCACAGTGAAAAAAATCATTCGTCTGGGCTAGGATTCGAACCCAGACCCCCCGATTTCGTGCCGAGTGCTCTACGAGTTAAGCTACCCAGGCGTCCAGTTACGTTACCCAGGCGTCATTGAGAGAGATAGTTTAACTAGTAGAGCACTCGGCGCGAAATCGGGGGGTCTGGGTTCGTATCCCAGTCCAGGCGAATGATTTTTTTCACTGTGAATTTCACACAATTGTGTGACCACTAGCGGGTGACTCTGTTTAAGTTACTGCACGGCCAGTTCCGCAGTTCTTTGAAGATATACCATTTATATAAATACTCGAAGATCGTAAGTTACTACATGCGATGAGGGAGAAGGGATGGGATAAAAGCAATTTGAATTGATATTTCAGTTGGCTAATTTAGAAGCCCTCCGATTCAACCGTGTCAGGGTATTTACAGGGAATGGAGTATGAGCCCTTCGTAAGGGACAGGTAAGATCACGTAAAGTGATTTTTTTTCTTCATATCCGGGAAAACGGCCGCTTTTTTCAATAACGTACTTTCTTGGGCAGTATCTTGCTGAATTGAGACGGTGCCTCCGTGGAGTCGAATGAAGCACTAAATTTCATAAACCATGGCGTTATAAATGGATTGGAGGTATTATAAATATTGCCTCCGATGTGAGAATTGTTTACCATTCTGAATGGCATTACTACTACGCTGTAGCTGCCGGAGTCGCGACTTGGACTTACAGGGACCTTTTCAGTCATTGCTCCATACCCCATGTCTATGTTTTCAATGGCTGATTGGCAGCAGTAAAGGCTTAATTACTGATACCAAGAGATTCTAGCTATGATTAATGGCCACCAAATGCCGTTTCTCTTTTTAATTAAAAATTAATTTTGAAATAAGTAACTGAATTTACTATTGTAGAGGAAACTCTTTAACGTCCTAATCCCCCTAAATCCGATTTGGGTATTGTGGTAAGCTGATCCCGGATAATCTACCCAAATAATAAGTTAAATTTACATCGCAGATCGCATCAACCAAGTGATGCTGCCTCTCGAAGCCACGTCCCACGGCAGCCTCACCTGACGTGCCTCTCGTCGGCTTAAGGCTTCGGTAGCGAGGTGAGAGAGCGAAACAGGGTCAGCCATCAGTCAGCGCTAGGCTAGGTGACAAAGATTTGGACGTGTTCCACAAATCGTTTCCTATAATATATTATAATTGGAAATTTAGTTAAACTTGAAATACGCCAAAAATCATACAGGTATTACTGGATGTTTTATGTTTGTGAAAGTTGCGCATTGAAACGAGACCTAAATAATTACTCTGCGATGATTAAAAGCGGAGAAATATTTATAAAAGAGTATTTCAATGTGATGCGCGAATCTTCGACAAATTAGGAAAATAAAAAAAGTGCTAAAGATAAAATGGTTCAGGGATTCCTCGAAATTTCTAGAGCCGATTTTCTGCTATTGAAATGAAAAAAAGCCATAGGTCCAAAAATAGCATATTGTTTGCTAAAAAGGCGACCATATCTGATATCTGACAGGCGGGCACTGCCGAACCAAGTGAATGTGTGGCGCTCGGAAGGAAAAACGTTGAGGCAACCGACAACCTGTCCACACAGGTCGCGCTAATAACCGCGAGGCATCCTTCGATCGCATCCAAATACCAACCGAGGTTGGCTTACCGGCGAGGCAGTCGCGCACCCACCTTACTCAGTTTTCGGGCGCGATCAAATGCGATTAGCGCGCCCCGTGTGGACGGGCCTGTCTCAACCCTTTTCCCGCCTCGCGTCCACATGAAATCGAGGTGCCCCCTTAAGGATGCGTAGCGTGAGAACCCGCAATATACCTACAGGATATCTGTGGTAAACAATTTTAAATACCACACTGAGTGTTTTTTAAAGACTAAATAATATTTGAAAGTAGTTTTTCACTGGGGAAACATTTTTTCTTCGTCGAAAATCATCTCTTTTGACAAATCGCATATCCCCGAAAAAGATTTTGTAACGTCTCCCAGTATTTTCAATTTTGATTATTTCTGTTCCCAGTATTTTCTATTTCGCCGGAAATCAGTAATCATGCCGTATGAAACTATGAAATGATATACAATTTTGTAAATTAAACACTTTTTTATTTGTGCCAACAATAATTTCAAAATATTACGTCAGTACCAAGGCAAAAAAATATAAAAAAGTGGACTTTACAAAGAAATATGTCATTTTATGTGGTTCAGTTCCACGAAGTAAAGCCCAAGACTTTCACTTGTATTCGTGTCTCATCTAATTTCACCGTTTGCATCCGTTACAAAGTAATAATTTAGGTCTCGTATGAAAGCACGATAAATTAGTAAGTGAAATTGCCTTGCACTGACCAACCGCTCAACTTGCTTCGCACCCTTACCTCGTCACCCAAGAAAAGAAGCGACGAGGCAAATATCAGGTGAGGCAAGAGCGGTAGGCGGCCTCGCAAGGCAACCTTGCTATGTGCACATGCGGCTGAATCGGCGGGCGTAGGAAGGAGAGGGCACCAAACCTCGAGTCCAACAGGCACCGCCGCATTATCCTGAAGTGCATTTAGTACTAGCTGGGGACCCCAATTCAATATTTAAATGCTCACAGCTACTCTATAAAAACACTCAAGTTACTGTTGCAAGATGAAGTAACTATTTTGAAAGCATTAGGGGTTCCATTCTGTCCAGAATGGAATCCTTCACCAGGTGGACTCGAGAAGTCTTCGAAGATTACTCAAGGAAATGAGATAAGGGAAAAGGAATCTGGAACGAAAACTGTTGAAAAGGAAAATTTTTATGTACATAATTAGTGTTTTTTGTTATGGTGAGTGGGAATAAAGAATTCCTGTATCAATCTTTTCGACTGCATCTCTCTTGTTTTTTTCGGTCCATTATATGGAGTGCGGGGAAAGAGTTACATCCTCTGTGTCAGCCTCAAGCCCTTACTGTTTAGACGCATATGCCAACTAGGTCTGGAGTATGACCTTCAAGAATGAGGTGGTTCCCGCCCTATAGTCCTACCAATAGTCTTGGGAAACTTTCTGTTCGTGAACTGCAGTTCTTAACGAAATGCCCGTCTTCTACCTGCATTGCATTAAACTCTTGCGTTAAATATCACTGTATTTCATTACATAAGGTTACGGCATGAAACGAGAAGCAACTACAACAAAATTACTTTATTTTTTCGTTAAGAAAACCTCGCACAATTTTTTTTTATTTATCACATTTCTTTAATAACAGTTTTGCGATTTTTTCCATATTTTTCTCCCAGTAATAAGTCCGACGATAAACTGATTCCAGGCGTTACGAGGGGTAAATAACTTAACTCGCTACGCTTATAGTTGCTCCATTCTTTGCATATATGTGGAGCTGATGAGATTTTATTGGCATAAAGTGTTTTACCATGAATTTATTTAGACCAAGTAATGTAGAATAGACGCAAAAAGGAGGGTGGATCGATTAAGAGTCGAGCAATAGCTGGACCTAACTACTTGCCCTTGGCCGAATTTCCCTTATCATACGCAAATCTAATTGATTTTTCAACTCTCCTCGTAGTTTCACCCTCTAATCCGGACTTCGCTATGACCCTTTCTCTATTTTCTCTGCGGGTATTGTGAAAGGCATCGACAAAAATGAACAGCTATAATTTTACTCCTCTATATGTAACTGCCAAACCGACAATTATCAGCTCCCGCACCATGGCCGGATCGGTCTAATGAGGAGGTTTGAATTAATCGCCTATCCCTTCAGCCTACTCCTAAATTCACCAATATTCTCAATACTTTTGTCAATTCCCTCGGCTACACTGCTCCAAATCTTTTAAATAGAGGTACGGCGGCTTATCTCTAAATTCCTTTCTTTGGCACGTTCACTATGTTAGTGATATCCTTTCCTTTCCCTTGTCTAAGTCCAAACAAATCATCATATGCTCTCTAAATGTCCGTCAATTTTTAGTTACGTTACCCACAGAAATCCTCTTCCTGAAGACTTCCGTGGCGTGATGAGTTTGAAGATACGCGTCTTACGGGTTGCCCATTATGCTGGGATGATTGTTTCGCAGGCGTCCCAGCATAATGGGCAAACGTGGAGGGCAACCCGGAGGACCCTTATCTCCGAACTTTACCCTTTTTTCAGTTTGAATTTCATAGTTCACTTCTCGTTCCAAATGTTTCATAATGCTCACTCACAAGTCAGCGACCAAGAACTCGATGAACTTAAATTCGCCTCAAGTCGTATCCGAAGGACAGCCCATTCGGTTCGCTTGTGCAGTACTTAGGTGCACCAGTGGAATGCGGGGCATATAATCTCAAGGATATACCTTTATATTCGCCTATTACACTGTTACCCTAACAGCAGTTGTTGGCCCCCGCCAGGGGCGCCATAATGGCGGGGGCGGCGTGGCGATTTTTCTCCGTGAACATAGGATAATGTTGAAATAAACAATCACATGCGCATATCCAATCATAAAATGTAAGGAATATTTAGTGAGGACAAAAAGAGGAAAATGGAGAATGAGATAAGAGGGGGAAAGGGACCACCACTTCTGTTTTTCCAGGGGCGTCAGTAACCCTAGGTAAACCATTGCCTAGCAGTAGCTTGTTTTCAGCGCGCTTGAAGCATAATGTGTGTAGCGATTGGGGTCATTTGAAAATGTTTTAATGCTATGCATGCATTGAAAAGGTATGCTACGCATATGTACGACATGCTTTCAAACAAACACACTTGTTTTTGTAAAACTGTTTTTAGAACAACAGGAAAATAATGAAATGACAGGCATTAAATCAAAGAATTTTTATTACCTCTATGAAGTGAGGCTTTCGTGGTCACATCAAATGTAGTCTATTATTGAGTGTGTGTTTTCTTATTAATACAGCACCAACTGGTTAGAAACTATGTGACGCTTCCATTGGCATTGTGGCAGCCTGTCAAGGATCAGGGACCACCATAAAAAAATTAAGTCTCAGAATTCACTTAAACGTTTCTCCAAAGTAACTCAGCAGAGATATTACTGGTAAATTATTACATATTGGGTTTTTTGGAAACCTTCAAAGCTATGATTTGTCTTTGTGCTCTTCATCAGTCACGAAAAAGTAATTAATATAACCTGGAGGGAGAAACAGATGACTGTAGAATAATTCCAGTTGGCCCTAATAGATGAGCATCATTAACTTCCATGTATACTTGAGTTACCTTCATTCCCAGTTTAAATAGATGGAATTAAGAAAAGGAATATGTCGGCAATATTTGCTCATGGCAAGGAGCAGGCAGTAGTGAGTGAGGTAGTACCTGTTCTTTGCCCCAGGCTCACTTTTTCTCTATAAAAAGAAAGCTTTACGAAGAGTATTGTTTATAGGTTGTCTTTTTCATATATATGATGGACAACATGTTGACTATGTAGAAACAAGATACTAAAATTGACTATAAAATACTATAATGTTACATGCTTTTATTCGTATTAAACCTTCCTACTTCCCATGCTTTCTCATGAAGCAAGATTATTAAGCCCTTCAAAACTTATCTTACTGCAGGAGAATTTTGTGGAGACATCAAAAGCTGGGTTTCATTGAAATGAAAATTACCTCTCCTCTTCTCTAAACGACATTTTATATATGTACTACACCAACCAAAATACATTTCTCCTCTTTAGTTTGAAAGCATAATAATTATATTTTAAAAGAATAGTAAAATTTTTCAAAGAAAATCAATCAAATGAAGAAAGAAATAAGTACCAAAGCATGCTCAAACGCAGCAGTGGCATATCCATAGAGCAAAGTAGGTAGCTGCATAGGTCAACAAAAAAGCCAGAAATAAATACATAAATTACAAAGATTTAAATTACAAAAACCCACGGCATTGGGCTCTTTCACTTCATAAAATATTTGAAAATTGCAACCCTTCTTTAAAATAATTGTTGTGAGTCACAAGCTCCACCAACAATAATGAAATTTTTACTGGATGCTGATAAAAAATTGCAGAAAAATTAAAACAATGCTTTTTATAGGATAATACAATTTTGTTTCTATTAAGAAATGTTTATTTTAAAAATTTTTTGTTTGGAAAATGAATAAAGTTTTATAATTTTATAAACTCAAAATTTGCCATACATAAGCACTTATACTATACAATATTGCACTTTACACTGTAACATATTAAAACTTGATTTACATTATTCATTCCAGGCATACAATATAAGCCATTATATGAAATGATACATTTCATCATGTAAAATGTGGAGAGCGACAGTGAGAAGGTGAGGGAAAGACGGAGGAGAGGAATTGAGAAGAGGAGTTAAGGGGATGGGAGATGAAGAGGGTGAGAGGTGGGGGATGGGGAGCAAGTTAAGAGAGAAGGGAGGGAGATAGGGGATGAAGAAAGGGATGGAGAGGGTGGCAGGGAGAGAGAGAGAAAGAGAGGAAGTGAGAAGAGGAGTTATGGGGGTGGAAGATGGAAAGGGCAAGAGGTAGAGGGCGAAAAATCAAGATAAGGGGGAAGGGAAGGAGAGAGGAGGTGGGTGAATGGGAGGGAGGAGGAGGGAGGGAAGGAGAGGTAGGGAGAGGGATGTAGAGAAGGAGAAAGAGAGGAAGTGATAAGAGAAGTTATGAGGGTAGTGTGATGATTAAAAAAAAATTTTGATGATGACACACTGCGAGCCAGCTCCGTTAAACAGATGGGGGAGAGGACAATAACTTTTGTTTATTTCATGTATTATAAACCTAAAGAACTATACCATTATAGCGGATTTTTAACACCAATAAATGATCTTCAGTCTGATAACAAATGTGAACCAAAATGCAACACAAAGATTTTTATAACTGTTTAAATCTCGAGCTGATATATCGGCAACAGGGGAATTTATGGCTAAATGAGAAAGCTGATATATTGGTACCTTGAGCACCAAAGGGTTAAACAGTGACGTAGCAAGGGGGGTGATCCAACCCCGACTGCCCTCCAAAATATTTTAATTATTTTAAAAACTAAGGAATTAAAAGAGAAAGATATGTAATTTCATTAATGGATTTTAAAAAACTAAATAAATATGTAGGCATGCAATTTTCAAACACAAAATACCTCTATTCTTGTAGAAATCAGCACAGAAAAATAAAATATCTGCTGATATACATTTAGTTGTAGTTGTACTCTAAATGCCTAACATAAAATATTCCACTTGATTTTCAAAATTTTCCCCACTGGAATCTTAATCTTATTATCTTATCTTAATCTTACCTCCCCAAACTCTGGTTATACTCAATATAGAACCCCCCGCTGAAACAAAATCCTGGCTACATCACAGCCTTAATCATAGGGTGCCAAGATAGCTAGTTCTAGCACGGATACATCACATTGAACTGTTTTCATGACTCACAGCTATGTGAAACTTTTTACAAAGGACTGAGGATGAAAATCATGATTATATTCTTCTTCTTAGCTCTTATCCAGTTCAACTTCTCAGCAGGAGAAATGATTTATTTTTGTCTAGCTAATATTCCTGGGCTCCTATTCACCTGAAAGAGCATGTGAGCACTAATTATCACTTTCTAAGTAAAGGTGCTTTTCCAACAGCAGGTTATGCAGCTAACATGCATCTTTGCACGTGAAAATATATCCCAAGAACTTCATTATTTTCCCACATTTGAATATAACAATACTTCTACTTTATCTACACTGTATTTACACCCATAAGAACACAATGATAATCTGTAACTATTAGAGAAAGAGCATTTTTGTTTAACCAACAGAATGGATGGAGAAACATTGTAGAGACAGGGTCATTGTCGGGAATACATTCTATTGCCAGTAGTACGTGAGAATACAATAAGTTGGGTAGAATGTACTTTCTGCGGCTGCTGGAAGTATGGTTTGCAAAAAATCTATACACATATGATTATTTCACAGGCCCAATGTAAGTGAAGGATCTAATCGGCGTGGTGGATAGAGTACTGGCTCCACATCCTGAAGGGCCCAGGTTTGAATCCTGATGGTGGAGATTTTCAATTGGAATCCTTTTGCTTTCATCCATTGAATGGAGTATAAAACTGTATACCCCTTGACACCTTTCGTTAACAGTATGCCAATACTAGGTTTCTCTCCACACTTCCTTCACTCTACAAATAATCTTCCCTTACCAATCTATAACCCTCTCCTCAATGGCACAAATTACTTCAATTGTCAGTCACCTCCCCAAATTTTCCAACTTACCCTACGTTAAAGCATGGTGGGCTGTATCCAGTCTTTAGATCATTATTCCACAGCTTCTCTATGATAGGGACAATAAAAGGACTTTGAAGGACTAGTGTACATTTACACGTTAAGTGGAATGATGGGCCCACCAGCTATGTCAACAGAAAAATGCATGCCGGATTTGGTATTTAAACCCATTCAACACTTTCTACTGAATACCCAAAATTAAATCTGGCCGGCAGTGCCTGCAGTGGGTATTTAAATCCATACAATAAAGGATAATAGTCATCCATCAGCAGGTGGACGGAAAATAAATGACTTAAACTTGACATTTAAAAAAAATAAAACATTTAAAACCTCACAGTAGGGGTCACAAACTTGGAAAATGGCGATCTACAGTGAAATAAGTTTTAGGTTTTACGTGGCTCATGTAATACAAGAAATTAACTAGAGAAATATAAAACAAAGTTTATTTTATCTCCCAGTAAAATTAATTAAATATAATGCAATCATTAGTATTTAAACTACCAGTAGCAGATTTAATTTGGGCATTCTACTAAATTAAGGCATAAACATTACTGGTTGAGAGTCTTGGAAGCCATAGTGTATAAACCGCAATAGGGACTTGGGGTGCCCCGAAGAGATGACAATCAAACATTGTTTTTACAATTCTGAAAATACATCTAATGCACTGTTTAATATTATCTCTTCTTTAATTTTTCAGGAAAAAATTGAATACATCTTTCTAGTAGTATTCACTGTGGAGTGCGTGATGAAGATAATAGCCTATGGTTTTGTGGCCCACTCAGGGGCTTATCTGAGAAATGGCTGGAACTTGCTTGATTTCACCATTGTAGTTATTGGGTAAGAGCAAACCTTGACTCGCTTTTCAACCCTGATTCTTTTCAATGCATAGTGGAATAGGTTTTAAAAATTTCCCTTGCTGTTATATTTTTAATTGTTAAACACAACCTTTCCTTCCATTGTATTAACACTCACAGATATTATTTCAGTTTTAATGCTTGTTTTCCTTTTCCACCTCAAATATAGGTTAATGTAGCCCCTTAAGTTCATTCCTGTAACTGAGCCTTCATTACAGTCCAATACAGTCTGTGACCCTGGTTCAATATAAGTTTTTCATCAAATCTTCAAATTAAAGCTTAAAAGCCTTCCCCATCCAATATCCATCCCTTCTGGCATATTATACTATTGACACTGCTTTTTCTTTAGCATTCTACCCATTAGTTTTTATAAGTATTCATACTTTCTTGAGTTCTTAAAATGGACTGCCTTGACCCAACAACTGTGTCACTTTATTCCACACAGTACCTATCCTTGATAAATATGTCTGCTATCATATAAAACTAGAGTGATTGATAAGGTGTCATTGAGGTGATGACCTCCCTGTCTAATTACATATGTAAAAACTGCAGCACATAGGTGTATTTTGAGTCGAGCTGTGCCCTTGAGTCACTCAGGGCATACCAGTTGATTTTTAGAGTAAAGTGTGTGAAATTTGTGGTGTCAATTCCATTCAATATATTAGGAAAAGAATGACAGCAACTCTTAGAGCTGAAATCAATATTAAATCAATGCAAAAACATATTTTTGCCTGTGAACTCTGAAAAAATCACTTTTGACAGCATTCTCAAAATATTACTGTGTCCCAAAGTTTTATTGGAGATATTTTATACCAATTCCATTTTATATGCCCAAATGTACTGATTGGTACAAGATTTGTAAGATTTCACAGAAAAAGAAATGCCTTCATTTTTCATTTCTCAATGGACAGTAAACGTCTAACTTGGGGGCACAAAGCTTGGGATATACATAGCTGCTTGACAGAGTATCTGCTTGGGCTTCATTTCATATTTTTCCTCCTCATTCCAGCTTATTATCACTATGTATTCTTTACTTTCCAGAAATAACAGTCAATAATTTCAAAAATTCTTTACTCCGATCTTAAGTAGACTTTGCTTGAAATAATGTCTCTCATAAGGTGTCCCTTAACCATTAAAAAATTTAATACTTAATTGATTAATTAATTAACAAATGACAATTGTGATAATTTGGTTCGAAGGCACATGGAAAAAGGGTTTTTTCCTCGAATACCTGCTTCCAAAAATTCATTATCTGTATGCAAGACAAATGGGTGCTAGTAGGAGCATGATTTCGAGTAGTATGATGAGAGATGAGAAATTGAGCGAAGGATGCATGATAATGATGCATGGTTATGAGAATTATTGAAGCAGACCATACCACTATTTGGAGGTCTCTAGACCGGATCTGTGTTGGAAGTGGGTTACAACTGTGGGTGACGACAAGCAGCTGAAAGTAAAAACTAACCAAATAACTAGGCAAGAATGCATCATTGATACATACTTAAGGAAAAGCTATTATTAAGACAGGCAGAATGGGACAAGTTTACATATGTGTTGGAGATGGAAGCATTAATGATGCATGGTATTGCTTGAATGAAATGACCGTTGCATGCCCTGAAAGTGCATGAGGAAAGGAATGGTTGGGAAAATAAAGGTAGTGCTTGGGACGAATGAAGGAATGACTATTGGAAGGTATGAGAAAAAAATGTATACAGGGTCTTGTTTGAAAACATCATTGCACATATTTTGATAAATAATTTGAGGAATGAATGAAAGTGGTAGAATCTCATAAAACTGGCATGAGAACTTAAAACATTACTGGATAAAATAGGGCAAAAGAGGCATTGATAAAGGAAATTAATCCAATAGAAAACTTACGTTGTGATAGTGTTAGATGAATGCAGTATCAGGTGCCATTGAATGGAGCATCATTTATGACAGTAAAAGTAATTTTGGTCCAGAGAATAAGATTAAAGCAAATTAATTGAAATTTAGTGATACTTATAAAGAGGTTGAGGTGTTTCTGGAGGTTTCATGAAATTTTTTTCCTAAAACTGGGCAGGCTGCAAAGGATAATGGAATATTTCATGAAATGTAAGAGAGTGGTGAAGTTACTATTTATGCACTCATATGATTGAAATGTTTCAAGTCTTTCTCTCAAACTTCTGATGAACCAAATTATTGAAAGATGCAATAATTATTAATATTTAATTCAAGCAAAATTGCTAAATCATACATATTACTATCCATACATACAATTTACAGGAATTTTCTCAGGCTTAAAGGTACATGTGTAATGTTACCTGTGGACAAATTTCTGTTTTGGGACAAAATGTTAGTTAGAGTAGCTCTAAAGGGGCATGTAAGTGCTGGGAAAAAAGATCTATGGCAGTTGCCAAATAATGTATGCTTCTCTTGGGTAGCAGAGATAAGGGTATAAAAATTATTATCCTTTCTACCTTACTACAAGAAATTGAAACTTAGCCATACCAGGCCCATTTCAGCTGAATGAAGCAGAGAGGGGAGCTATAGAATTACATATATGCAATAAAAGGAGGAATAGGACGAGGAATGAATTTGCAATGAATGAATGTGGATTGGGTACCATGGTAGTGGACAAGTATGAAAGGAGTGTGCCTCATTTATTTTGTCATTTTTAAAGAAAGAATGACAGTTGACTAACCCAAAATATAGCCGATGCAAGTCAATGATGCGTGAATAAGTGGTTACAAAATGCAATAGAGCAGCGGCTCCCAAACTGTAGGTCATGACCCACTGGAGGGTTGCAGGCTATGTTTTGGTGGGTCATGGAATGACTGTAAACAAATTTGCCTTTTTTGGTAGTACAGATATCAAAGGATATTCATATAAAAGTTAGGAGAGTCAGGGGAAATGTTCAAATGTAAGGTGGGCCCCATAACAATAAGGTTTGGGAACCCCAGCACTAGAGGGTTCAAGCAGGCACAGGAATCACATTGCAAATTGACATGCAACTGCCATATTATTGATAAATAATTGTATATTAATAATTTTAACATAATTTTAAATTCTTCTAAATATTCACTTAATCTAACTGCACAAAATCAGATGCCTTAATAATGTAGGTTACTTAAAGGAGGCCTGAAACAATTCTGTTTATTTGGTCCGGAAAAAAATAGATGTGAGGTTGTCCCTTTTGCTCCTATTTTGTTCTCAAGTAATAAACATCATTCAAGATCCAAGGGAGAGTTGGAAATTGTTTAATAGTTTCCTTTATTATTTTGCACCTAAGAGGAGAGTGATTTACCAAAATGCAACAAATTGCTCACTGCTTATATTTATTTACCACGTAAATGGCTCTTTGATTTAATGTCTGATTCATACTTTGAAGTAATGAGCCAATTTTTTTCATTTGTATTTTTCGCACACTCGTCTGAAATTAGATCTTTTTTTGCAGACCGATAGCAAAAGTCTATACTTCAGCCAAAGAGCTGAGAAACAAATTGATATTTGTTATTCTATAACTTGACCAAGAGCTGATTTCATATAGACACCAGTACTGGTTAAACCTCTTGTACATAACTTGGCAATAAGAATTTAGAAGTAGCAATTTTCCACAGATGATGATGCGGTGCATCGAAACCCGGGGCGAATTAAAATATTTATCTGTGGAAAATTGCTACTTCTTAGTTCTTATTATGCTCATATTCCACAACATCTCGCCTGATTCCTCCCTTTTTGTGCATAACTTAGTAAATTGACAAGTTGATCGAGGGTCATGAATGAATGAGGTACAAGAGATGTTAAAGATGTGGAATCTCAGGAACAAGAGAGCATGTAAAAGGTAGCACATGAATGTGATGGAGGCAATAAACATGATGGGATGAGGTAGTATAAAATACATTAATAAATACAAGTCAGTTTTTCTAGGTCTAGGAACAACAATTAGGCATTTTAATACTGCCTACCTTGAAAGGGAATGATGTGAAGGGTATGTATACAATAATACCAACAAACTATTCAAGTATTTAAATTGACGTATGGCTTCCGTTACAGTTTAAAGAGTTAATAATGCCAGTGACATGTTTGTTACAGTGGTGCATGACTTGTTAAACTGAGTATGAAAGTTCTAATGTGCTGTCAAAAAATATTATTACAAATTATTCCACTATTTTCAGGGTCTTCACGGTCTTTCACATTATTTTGATGGCTAATAATTAATTGTACGGTTGCCTTACAGGTTGCATTCTTTCCTGCACTGAAAACTTTCACCTTGCATTTCATTCTCATTACTGTGCAAAGGAAATTTTAAAAATTCATAAAAAGTAATTAACTATCACATGGTGGACAAGTTAGTCAGGTGGGCAACA
This sequence comes from Pyrrhosoma nymphula, assembly GCA_963573305.1. Taxonomy (NCBI): domain Eukaryota; kingdom Metazoa; phylum Arthropoda; class Insecta; order Odonata; family Coenagrionidae; genus Pyrrhosoma; species Pyrrhosoma nymphula. The sequence continues at coordinate 73,373,070 of OY754332.1, read as the reverse complement.
TAATGCGCTTTCACATAATGGATGTATCAAAATTAAATCCCAGATGTAATGGTGCATGAATAAATTCAATAGTACTGAGTGAAACGTGTCAAAATCTCAATTTCTGGAGAAAATTATGTCATTACATATAAAAATCACTGATTAAAGAAGTTATGAACACTAAAAGCACGTAAAATTTACCTTGAGAGGGTGAAAACAGAGATGATCAATAGAGCCTTTTTATTGATGAGGGTTAGTCATCATTTGAGCAATATTCAGAGATGTTTAAGCACTTCATCTAAAATGTTTCAAGCAGCTCATTTCAGACAAAATCTCTCTGTTAAGTTCCTGCACATGAATGTTGTCAAGGAATATATAATTAGTGCCATACATTAATATCAGTTCAAAAGTCATGTTTGCTTGAGTACTGCTTATAAGTTTTTTAGTATTTATTGCCTGTATAATGTAAATTAAATAGCTTTTTTCTTTCGGTATCAAATATTTTCATGAATCATGTTAGGCATGCAGTGTAAGGAGGAGCTAACGTAAAGTGGAATTGGTGATAACAATATTTCAATTAAATATCTGAAAATGTATTATTCTAGCAACCGCAGCTGCTTCTGGGAGAAGAGGTCTCACAAAAACTGACAGGATTCCCATTAAAATACTGATGGATATCATTTTAAACACATGGTGATGGCAACACTCAATATTTGTGGTAGATACTGAATATCAGTAGAGCTTGATCACATTAAAGTGGTCACACAAAATTATGCAGAATTATTCTAACAAAATTTATTGGGAATTTCAGTCAATGTCAGTAAAAGCTAGTAGGAGCCAACTGACTGATTGAGTAGACTTTTACCCACCAGATCTTTGCAATATCATAATTTTTGAAGCTGGGGTCATGAATTTTATTGGTATGTAAAAATTATTGAATCAATATCTTCTAAAAATATTTCATAGTTAATTTTTGAAATTTTAAACGAAACTTCACTAGTGGAAAATTAATCCTGTGGAATAGTTCTGCTTTATCTAATCAAGTAAGGGCTAATCAACCTGAGACCTGGTGAGAAACCCCAGGTCACTCGAAATTACCTATGACTTAGACAAAGCAGAAGAATCACATCTTTCATATAAACATACAGAGGTCTGCTGCATCTGCATTTTCTCAGAAAAGCCCTCATCTTTTATGCATCATGGACTGTTTGCAATGAATTGTTAAATATTTTCAAATTTCTGGAATTCAGATTCCTAGGAATTCCTTGAATTATTATCTGTGGATGCTCTATGAATGAAGCCTGTCAATTAAAGAAGCTTGATATATTCAACATATTAAATAAATTATTACTGAATGTGCCCAACTTAAAGCCAGTAGTTTTTAAAAAAATTATACCTCAATGAAATCATCTACCATCTTCAATTCTGACTCTTCACCGATGAGATAATCAAAGTATTGTTCATTGATGGCAGCACCTCTCCTTCCCATGCTATAATCATGGTTATAATATGTTTCATAACAAAATTACTTGAAGGATGATTTTATTTTCGAAAATGCATTACTATGTTACAATGCCTACTTGAGTATCACTAGAACATTGTTAAAAAAATGTGTGCAGCATTAATTTTTATACAAAAACTGTTAGAATTTATCAGAGGGTTGCACCTTCTGGCTTCTTGCAAATATGGTAGTTTTATAATGACTAATGGTGGTCAATATCATTAAAATGATAAGTTAACACCAAAGAGTTATAACATAAAAAACACTATAAGGTGAATCGTTGTAGTGCGAGGAAGGACATCGTCAAAAGTCCTCATTTTTTGGCCCCAAGTCCTCAGTTTCATAAAAAGAGTTGGCAGCCATATATATAAGTACATGTGTATCTGTGTGTCATGTATCTGTTCGTATGTGAGTCCCTATATCTGTGAGTGTGAATGAGTCCACAAGTGCTTCTAAATATATTATGTTTGGGTGCAAATATGTGTATCTGATGGCATACTCATGTAATCTCTCTCTCTGATGCACCTTTGCACAAAGGCAAACTCGAATGTAGGACATAGAGAGTTTGCATTGTGGAAATAGGGAGGCTGATGATTTGAAAGTGAGAAACTTCCCTGTGCATAACTAGGGGTGAGAGTTGACGATGAAATTCTGTATGGTTATAATTGGAAGTCGAATGGGTGTGTAGGGAAAGTATCAGGACTTTGTGTGAGTTTGGGAGTACTTGGGGTTCCAGCCCATCTATTTTCCGGCTGTTATTAATAATTGTTATCATTTATTCATGGAAAAAGCTATAATATTCGCTATATTTTTTTAGGAATGGACATATACTGCTGTCGTTAATTTTACAAAGGGTCATATTCTTACATTTAAACTCTATAATAAAATTAACATGGTAAAATACATGATAAATTCCTCCATTCTGTGGTCATGGACTCTTTGAATTCATAGGAACATTTGATGGTGAAACTGTAGTTACTGAATATGAATTCACAAAGGATTTTGCCTGGGAGTTTTGAACTTCAAATTTCATTACAGTGATTTTTGATTATTTATAACATTATTACCAATTGAGCTATTATGGTAAAAAAGAGAATTTACATTTCATTGGCAAGTTTCCATTATAGGATGATGGCAGTTTTACATACCCTCTGTTTTAATACATCTAAATCTAAAATTATGAATATTTTCTTTCCTCAATAGTTAGATTGCAACTCTTGAATCCAATTATGTCTCTCGTGACCAACATAATAATTTGTATATTAAATGAAAAGATTCACTCCATAAGGCATTATTTATTCACTGAATGGACTTTCAATGACTGAAATAAAACTGAATTGATGCTTCAGTTTTACAGGAAAGAATGACTCTCATTAAAAAATTTGAGACCTAACTAATCAACACGTAGATATTTACCTAGATGTGGATGTTTTTGTTGGTGCCACTATATAATTTTCCTATTTAGTTATCATGGAGTAGATTGCCGATATCATGACAATCTTAAATAAAATTTGGAGCCATAGAGGTTCAGCAAATTTGACTAACTAATATTTTTAAAAAATGTCAGCTAAATGATTCTATGTAAATAAATGCTGATCTTTTCAGAATAATAGGCATTACAAAGACCTCAGCCGCATATATTTAGAATTAAGGAGTGGTAGATTAAAGTAAGCATCGTCAATTAACTTCAAAAACCTTATCTTAATATACCCCTGGTTATAGTTAACTACTTCTTTGCGAATTTCCATCAAACTCTAACATTTCTAAGAGCAAAAAAACACCGTGGAGACAATTGCTCATAATGTCAAGCAAGCTGAGTATGTGACATGAGTCCATGATAATATAAAAGTCTTACCTAATATATTAAAGCTGAAATCATAAAAACTTTTCTTACTTCCGTAGTACATCTATGCTAGTTTCCTTCTGTATATATAACAAAAGAAAAAAATCATTTTTCATCCTTACTTTTCTGAGAAAAAAAAGTTGGGTAATCACACCTGGACTCTTTCTGAATAACGAAAATGAAAAGTAATAAACTTGCAACAGAATCTCATTATTTTGTGAAGAATGGAAGTGATATGGTTTACATGGCCATCATATCATGAAAACCTCATGCATATATTAATCAGCTTTCATCATGGATTTATGAGTGAATGAATTTTTTATTATGCATTACTTAAGTGTACTACAATAGGGGCTGTCCATAAATGATATCCACACGATTGGGGGGGGCACCACCTTGTGACAATGTGCGACAGGGGGGAGGGGGGGGGCTACGCTTCATGAGACATCCACACTTCCACTGTATATTATGTCTTATTTTTACTCAAACTGTGGAGGAGGGGTAGAAGTTTTTCCATTTTTGTGACATCATTAAAGGGGGGGACACTATTTGTGACCACCTGTGACAGAGGAAGGGGATCTAGTTTGGTCCAAAATTGTGTGACATCATTTACGGACAGCTCCATAGCAACATCAAATAGATGGATAATGTATGATCTTAATCAATTGTTGTATGGCAGAGAGGAAGTATTTGATGGGACAATATTATTTTAAACAACATGGTGGGTATGTTTAAATAATAAAGACAGATATATTGTTTAAATTAATATTTTTGAGTAGGACCCAACATTGTGCAAGGAAAACTGACACTCTAGCATATATGTTACTGAAAGTGGTTCAACTCAATAAAGGTTTCACTGTATCAATTTCAAAAGGAAATCTCATACCATGAGAACAGAAGCCAAGCCCTGATAAAGTGCCCATATGAAATGAAAAGTGATTGATAATTTTTCTGTGAAACAAATTTTGCTACTAGTGCCTACCAAACTTAGATGATATCAACTTTTCCATTAAGTTAAAATGAGAGCATTATCATGAATATTTTTAGCTATTAAATTTAAAATGTACATGCATTAGTGATAAATATTTTATAAAGTACTCACTACCATAATATATATTATATATAACAATTCCTCTTCTTTTGTTTTTACATTTGAATTGACAATTATTTTTTGTGCTTGGTATTTCAGAATTATTAGTACAGCATTATCGAATTTAATGAAAGAGGGTTTTGATGTCAAAGCTCTGCGTGCATTTCGTGTTCTAAGACCTCTACGTTTAGTGTCTGGGGTGCCAAGTAAGTGTGTGAGATCTGCCATTGATTGTTAAAGATATTCTTATATTTGGTTATGCATATTTGACAACTGCATTTTAATTCCACAATCATTTGCTTATCAGGTCTCCAGGTTGTCTTGAACTCAATTCTCCGTGCCATGGTGCCTTTGTTACACATAGCTCTTTTAGTTTTGTTTGTTATCATAATTTATGCCATCATAGGATTGGAGCTGTTCTCAGGAAAACTGCACAAAACATGCTTCAACAATTCAACAGGTGTGTAAATTTTCCATTTTTAATCATGTCTCAGTTCTATTTGAATGTTACGGGGCTATAACTTTATTATTAATTTCTGTTTCAGATGAAATGATGGATGATCCCCATCCATGTGGAGAAGATGGTTTTCAGTGTGACAGTCTTAGTAAAAATTTAGTGTGTAAAACGTATTGGGCTGGTCCAAATTTTGGAATCACGAACTTTGATAACTTTGGCCTTTCAATGCTCACAGTGTTCCAGTGTGTTACGTTAGAAGGATGGACTGATGTTCTGTACAGTGTGAGTAAGGCTGTTATTTTTTCATTTGGTTTTCAATTCGATGGAACGTAATAAGTAGATAGTTGGTGGCACTTAGCATTGAGTACCCACTTAATTAAAAGTCAGTGGAGGTCTTGTCATCAACTTGAACAGGACCTTAATCAGTTTTGTGGCTCTTCCTTCGAAGAAGCAAAAATATGGGCTTGCTTGTGTTTTCTGGTACCTATATCTTCACACATTTTACTACATTGGATACAAACAACTTTGACACCCAGAGATTTCCATAACTTGCTCTGCAAGAGAAGTTGTATTCCAACTGATTAGAATGGATAAAAAAAGCAAGGTAGGATTAACAGAATCACTATAATAACTTTTCCTCTAAGTGTTTCCCAAGGGAACCAGATACAGTGAAACCTCATTATGTTAGAACCAGCAATAATTATGTATGTGTTTACAGTGTCAGTTTTTCACCAATCAACCTTACATCATGCTAGAAAAATATTTATTAATGTTGGATGTAGTATTTCTATTATAATGGTTATGTGGGGTTCTGGATATACCACCTCTTTTTTCCTCTACATTATCCTGAACCCAATTGAGTGGTGAATGTGGTATTCATAGTGTCAGAATTTTATTGGTAATTGTTTCTCATTATGCTTTTAATGCCTGATCATTCATTATAAATGAATTTATCATCCCCTATTTCATTGTTATAGTTACTCACAGTGAATAATTTCAGCATTACTCTATGACTGTGTATGCATGCCATCTTTTGCTATTTGCTTTGCCTATTATATGATTGACTAGTTTTCTGAATTTCGTAGCTAGTTTACCTGTTTAAGAAATAATGGATAAACAGCTATACTTCCAGCTCTCAAAGAATGAATGCTAAACAAATGACGAAACTTTTAATGAAACAACGTATGCACTCATATATTTTATCAGACTTTGTGATATTTTCAATCAGAATGAAAACTTTACACATGCAATACAATAGCCAAACCTGTATAACTTTATCAATAACACAAGAGGGACAATCATTGGAAATGGAACGTCAGAGAGCTGGAGTTATCATTTAAAACTACAGATAAAATTCAAACCAAAATCATCTAAAATAATATGAATGTTTTTAAAAAGGCGTGAATAATCTGTACAAGCCTAAAAATTAGGTCAAATTATGCATGCAATCAAATAAGGTTGGTGATAAAAATCATAACAGGAACATATGTAATTAATAATACAGTAATTAAATTAAAACTATCTTCAGTAACTTAAGGTACTCCATAGTCAACATATTTATTTATAGGCAAACTTTTACGAATACGACCTCAATAAAAAATATACATGACCCGGGTTTCAACTATTGATCGTCATCATCAGGTGATTGAATAGCAGATCATATCTCTCTTTATATGTTTTCACAGGTGGTAGGAGGGGGAAAAAGGAATGGTGGTAGGTAGAGGGAAGGGGGTTGTGTCGTAAGCCACTATCTTCAAGGAAAATGGGTACGGTTTTTAAGTGGAGGGAGGGGATGGCAATGGAAGATTTGGGGAAGGAGAATGAGAGAGGGAAGCAACTGCGTTTAGGATTGGAGAGGAGGCAGGGAGCAAATATTCATTAAAAAAAGTGACTCCACGGTCATACATCCTCTTTAGAATCAATTCTATAGCTCACTTAGGATAAGCTCCCATCTGGTGTCACAAAAATATAAAGTATCAACAATGAAGTCACTCTTATGGTCATGATCTAGTAAACGCTTTGCAAAATTACTTTTATTGTCAGTTGTTTAATAGCTTATTTATTCTTTGGTCCAAATTTGTAAGTTTCTAGACGTTTGTCTCACGTAGAGTCTGTCTAGAGTCCATTGCAGTCACCGCACTTGATGCTATACATGCCACTTTAAGACAACGGATTAAAAGAATCTTTGCACATCAAAAAAAGGTTTTTGAGGGTCACTTGCAGTTTAAAAGCCACACAGAACAGGTCTTTTGGTAGTCTCTCTAAATTTTTCGGGAACACAGCCTTAATATATAATGTAGGTCTTCTGTTTATTAATTTTCAAAACAAGTTCGAAAGGGTAGATTACGTTTATGGCCAACTTCCTCTGTTTTTGGCAATAAGTTTATCAATTACAGTTCCTAGAAAATCAAGACTGGTATCTATAACATTGTGAACGTATTCACTTATGTTCCACCATATGAAGCGACAGGCCTTGCGGTCAATCTACTAAAGGCAGTGGCAGTCCCGGAGGAAATAATTAACAAAATCCCCATTCTACTTAAAATAGTGATGTCGCAAAATTATATTTTGTACAATCAAACCAACAGACAGATAGTTCAGCCATGGGTTCTCCAATTTCCCCTGTACTTGTAGATATTTTCATGGACAATTCTAGAGTAAAATTTTTAATTTGGGTAATTATTTGCTGAAATCTGAACTTTATTGGTATAGATATATGGACGATATTATAGTGCTGTGGGCCAGCTCGGACCATCAATTAGATGTTTTCAAAAAATTCCTGAATAATATCCACCCCAAAATTTTGTTTACTAGGGAGTCTGGTTTGGAAGGCAATTTTAATTACTTAGACCTGTCAATTTCATTAAAGAATGATACACATGCCTTTGACATACACAGGAAACCAAGTTATACTGATCATGCTATCCTGGTTGATTCAAGACACTGCTTTACTCAAATGCAATTTCACTGGTTGGGTCATCGTATATTAAATATGCCATTATATCGAATGAAAAATTCACCAAAGAAGTAGATATTATCAAACAGATTGCTGCAAAGAATGGCTATCCTTATACTTTAATTGATAAACTTACTGCTAGAAAAAACAGAGGCGGTAGGCCATCAATTTAATTTAACCTTCCGAACTTGTCTCGAAAATTAATAATCAGTTGGCCTACATAACATATTTAGGACAGTGTTCCTGCAAATGTTAGAGAGACTACTAAAAGACCTGTTCCTTTTGCCTTTTAAACTGTGAGTGACCCTCAAAAATCTTTTTGTGATGTGCAAAGATTCTTTTAACCCATTGTCTTAAAGTGGCATGTATAGCATCAAGTGCGGTGACTGCAATGGACTCTATGTGGGACATAGGTCTATAAACTTTCAAACTTGGACCAAAGAATATTTAAAAAGCTATTTTAAACAACTGATGATTAGAGTAATTTTGGTAAGCATTTACTAGATCATGACCATAAGAGTGACTGCATTGTTGATACTTTATATGTTTGTGACAACAGATGAGAGCTTATCCTATGTGAGCTATAGAGTTCTAAAGAGGATGTTTGACTATGAAGTCACTCTTATTAAATAATATTTGTTCCCTGCCTCCTCCCCAAGCCAAAACACAGTCGCTTCCCTCTCCCATTCTCCTTCCCCAAATCTTTCATTGCCCCCCCCCCCCCTCCAGTCATCAACCTTACCCATCTTCCTTGAAGATAATGGCTTACATCATAACCCCCTTCCCTCTACCTACCACGATTCCTTTTTTCCCCTCCCACCAGCTGTGAAAAGATATAAAGAGAGATATGATCTGCTGTTCAACCAACTGATGACGACGATCAATAGTTGAAACCCGGGTCATGTATAATTTTTTATCGTGGTGGTATTTGTAAAAGTTTACCTGTAGATAAATACGTTGAGCAATAAAATTTTTCTAACCCAGAATTTGTAAGGGGTAAGAACTTAAGTAAGAATGGAAACATACTGTTATGAGTAGTGATTATCAGTATTTAAAGAATACAGATTTTAAAAATATTTACAAACCACTTTTTGACTGTACCCTAAGCATTAATTATCTACATTATGAGAAAGTGTGAGAGACATTTAAAAGGTTGAAAGAAGGAAAAACCTTTCTTTGGGGCAATTTAAATTTCATCTTCTGCAGTAGGTACACACTTGAAAAGTTATTCTTTTATCATCAAATGTATAAGTAAGGGAATATGGGCTGGTAACAACCAAAGTAAACCATTTTCTCTCCATTTTATTGGACTTTCAACCAGTTAAGAATCTCTTATATTCATGGCAGATAAGCTAAAAGGTATGTTGAATGTAAGGAAAAGAAATAGAAAATGTATAAGGACAAACACATGGTCCATGGTTCAATTTTGGGCTGGGTTTAACTTTTCTACTCCAATAAAGGATCTCCAGTTTTTCGGAGAATACATTGCAGAAAGAGTTTTAGATTCCCACAGGGTCTCAGGGTTATGTTCATACCCTGAAGGCGATGTCCATCTTAGCTTTCAAAACATCAGTCATAATGAACCCTGAGGCCTGATGGGATACCCAAGAACTCTTCTTTTTCTACTGGACTATGACCATCCTTCCTCATTCCCCACCAACTATGTGTTCACCTTTCGCATGTTTCCGATCTCTTTCCTTATTTTCCTCTCACCATTTATCAGTATTTTGTCACTATCTAGTGTATTTTCATGCACTGAAATTTTTGAATGACTGTGTTTGTATACATAGCATTGACATATTTTAGTAGAAACATTGCTTGTTTCCCTTTAATCCCATAACCACTTGTGATTACATCTCTCATGTTTTTGTCCCTCTACATTGCCACTTACTGTATGAAAGGTTACCATATATGGGAATTCCTCAGGTTGCCTATCTCTCAGAGGGTATCTGCATCCAAGTGCATCTACCTCTCCCTTAGACGTTTCCTGGTCTGCACCATCATTACCTTCTTCTGGTGAGAAATTTATATTTGACTCCATCTCTGGCTCTTCATAGGTTTCCACAGCTGACATCAAAGGGTAGACAAGCCTATTTTTCAGCTTCTATCCATATTACAGCAGCTACCTAATTTCCAGCTTCTGAGTATTCTGCTTTTCGAAGCTCTTTCGATTAGTCTTCTACAAAAGCATCTCTGGCCTTAGCATTCCCAAAGAAAATATGGGGTCGGGGTCATGCCCTTTGTGATTTACTTGTACCTCACATTGATCACTTTACTACTCTCAGATAGAATTTCTTTCTGCACCCTTTCATGAAATGCATGAAAGCTTTGGAACCAAAATATCACAGATTGCCCACCTTCTCACCTGCCAAGGCTTTCTCTGATACAATCCCCATCACAGCCTTTGCTGGCAAATCTTTTGAGTAGATTTATTTAGCTAAGACATATTTACTGCCTCAGCTCAGCCACTTAGGGCATCATTTGAACCTTTACCATGATGGACTGGTTTGCTTATTCAGCCACCCCTTTCTAGAGTGCACTCCACAGCTTACTGATGAACGATGCCTTCTGGTTAAATAAATTTCTATAAATAATTAGTTGGGTACTCCTTCCGTTATCCAAGTGCTAGGCCTGCATTTTCATTTCTATTCTACTCTCAGCCAAGGTCTCAACTTACTGAAACTTTACTTTCCTCACTTATGCATTTTGAGGGGTAGCAGTGGCTATTCTGGTTTTATAATTGATAAACAATAATCGGTAATGAGTAGTGGTGGCACTAACAGTTTCATTGCGACTGTTTCCCAACCGAAAGTTTCAAAATGAAATAGTTCTGTGAAACACCCTGTTGCGGACAACAGCTAGAGGCACACCAAACTACAGGCCATTGATCAGCATTGTTACAACATGGCTGATAGCTCTGCATTCGATGTAATTAGAAATATTTCACTTTAAGTAACAATTTCATTTGGATCCATGAAAGATAAGTTTTTCTCAGTTCTAATTCTATCTGAAACGACAGGCGGACATATTTTGGTTGAATAAACCAGCAACCAAACACCTGCAAGATTCAAATCCAACAAATTGTAGCTTATGACCGTAACGCTGCCACATGAGCAGTGCAACTGGAACAGAATAGAAGACAAAATAGTCAGCTTCAGCTATCAGTTGCCACTGCACAATAAAGAAGAGCACAATGGCACGGCTGTGACACGATCATGAAACTAACCTGTTGTTTGCATCAGTTATTTGAAACAGTTGTGGCTGCAGCCGTTTCGCTCCAGCAACACTTTATTCCACTCCTAGCAATGAGCATCACTCCAAAAAGTTTAACTCAATGGGTTAGTGTCCACAAATTTGGAGTGAATTTGACTCAATTTAATTCTGCCTGATCAGTCTTGATTTTGCTAAAAGGCACCTCAACTGCTTTTCTATCACAAAAAATAAATACAAGACCTTTCCTCTACCAACAAAGGAAATACCAGTCAGCTTGCCATTCTGAGCCAATTGCATGTGACAATTGCTTAAGTGGCCAAGCCTCCTTAGCCATGATTCTTGGCTGCCTTATTTTGATGCCAGGTTTGCTTTCTATCAAGAAATATCCAGCCTCCATTTCCCTGAGACCATCTTTTTCATTGAATTTTACATTATCAGAAATTCTGCAAGCAATATAGGTATTCATATATCTGACCTGCTGAGGAATCGGAAACAAAAGCTATTCCCTTTTATCTAAGAACTAAACAGCAGTATTTAGAACACAAGAGAACATTTTTACCAGCCACTCTTTGTCCTCATCTGTACACCACAATCCACATTAATATTGAATTTTCATTTTTCATGCACATTTCATCATTCCTCTCTCATCCACTCTAGTTTTCCTAATTGTCATTGAATTGGTTCTCCCAATAGGAACTGACCATGTACTCATTTACAGGCATCATGAAAAGCAATGACAGTTCTTTCCCCTTGAAACTGTGGTCCAGCTCATTGTAGTAACCCTTCAACTGACTCTTTTGACAATTACAGCCTGTGCTCACTTTCTTTTAGCACAAGACAACAGTGGTGAGTTCTCTGGGGGTTGCTTGGCAGCATTTGAATGCTTGATTCCCTCTATAAGTAGCATTTCTTAAACTTATCCTAAGCTGCATATTACTTTTGGCTTGGATCTTTACTACATCATTACCATTGGATATTTATCTTGTGGCAGACCACTGAGAGTGATGATTCTGATATATCTACACCTTTGTATGTTGAATCCTAGGTAAAGTTAATCATCTAGGCAATGCTTATATGAAATTCCTACTTGTATGAAAGCATTTATGTTTCAATTATGCTTTCTGGTAAAGAAGGTTAAACAATAAACCCCCAGCATAAAAAAGACCTCTCTAATCATTATGTCAAAAAATTGTAATGCTAATACAAGTATACGTGGAAATCAGCCTTCGTTGTAACCTTTTATGCCTTTAGTACCAGAGTAATTCCAGAGAATTGATCAAGTTAGTAAGCTCAAGCCCTCTCTTGACTTGTATGCCCCATTTTCATCGTCATTTTAGTTGCAGCAAAGAAGGAAATATATTTGAAGCATCCTGTAGAAAGGAAAGCATAAAGTCATGCATCTAACTAGCATGGTTGAGTGTAAAATTGTATGTCTCATGGGCAAGCTGACTTGGCAATACACAGGATACTGCACAGAAATACAGTGAGGACATGGAGATGGAGTTCAGATAGGGCAGGTTTTACTTCCATTCCAGGGTGATGAGAAGATCTGAAGGTAATGAGATCAGTGAGCTGTTGGAAAAATCATCCACTATCTCATGGACAAGGAGATGCACAAATTACTAGATACTCCATTTAACTAAATTCTGAATGGTAAAGGAGGAACTGAATACACAAGAATACACCAACTCTCAGATGCTTTCGGAGTTTGGAGTTTTGGAGAAGATGTACAGCAGAGAATAGGTGTGCATCATGGGCATTTTCTCTCTTCTTGTGCTATCTTACTCTCTTGGATGAAAGAAGTGGAGAGTCTATGAGTTACAATCTCAACTGGAGGACCACAGGAAAATGATGATCTTCGGGTCTCTTAATCCAAAATCTTCTGCTTCCAGATTATATCTCCCATCACCTGAGAGAGACAGTTAGCTTCATTAGTCTCTATTACAAAATGGTCCAGGGTTCAGCTTGCTCAACAGCTCAACTTGTAGAGTGCTCAGAGGCATAGTTCCAGATTGCATTTTATGCGGGGACATGAGGCTAGCAAACCAGGGGTGCACTTATTCAAAGTGGCAAATAGGATAGCATACAGACTTGATTTGAATATATGGACCATTCTCTGAAATAAGTCCCATAGGTGCTTCAAGGTTGTTGCTGAAGATGGACATCTTCAAACTTGAAATAAACAAAGCTGACCTGAGGACCTCTCATAAGGCACATTTCATGAGCTCACTTGGATCTTTCAGCCCTACTGTGGAAATGCATGAGCTACTCAAAGGGACTGAAGTTTACCTTCTTACCCTCTACAAATATGAAGATGAGAGTTTCTTCCTAACAAGTTGCAATGGAGGCATAAGCTCTGGTTTAGGTGCATCCCCTCATCTTCAGGCCAGCTATAATGAAATATCATATTGAAAGAAACCTTGTCCTTCACGTGAATTTTGATGAAGGTTTTTGGGTTTTCCTGGTGAATGGATTGCAGAAAGAGCTCTCAGGTTTCCCACCAGGTCCACTTGTTGGTTGGCGCTAATGCGTTAAAGTTAGCGTGTGTCATTGTCCTCAAAGTTGACTTGAGCCATGAAAGAGTGTAATGCCCCATTATACAGGCAAGTCTACTGCCTGCCTCCATATCAGGTGGGGCCTGGGTGGAGATGAACATTCACTGCTTTGGTGAATTGAAAATCCACCTTGAGTTGCACTGAGGTGGGTTTCCAAACATTGTAATGGAGGCTGGCCATTGTATCTCCTGATACTGGATTCATCCAGTCTGATTTCCATGGCCTCCTTCATTACGCAGTCCCTTGACCTGTTTGTATAGCATAGCACCTTGATGCCAGCAAAATTTAATTGGTTCATTGTCGTGACTGAGTTCGGTAACTATTAACCTCTAGTGTTCCACTAGTCTCTTCTTTATTGTTTTTAACACCCCTGGTACAGAGGTTAGCAGTACACCTGCCCATATTAAAATACTCAGCTCTATCATGGCTCAAAAATACTCTATGGTAGACACAGCCTTCGAAACAACAACATGCTACGTGGATCTGGTGGGAAACCCAAGAACTCCACCCACATGCATTTTATTATGACCCACTTCGTTGTCAGGCTGGGATGTCAACAAGGCTTAACGATTTTGCAAAGTGACAAAACCTGGGTTGTAATCACGTGCAAGTGGAAATATATATTAAATTGTATGATAGAGATTTCCATCAAAAGACACCTCTAACAATTAATTCAAAATGATTAATGTATATTCAAAACTAAACCTATATTCATCAGCACTAGACTCAATCATTCATCCTAACCAGAACTGAATAGCAAATTGAATTGAATAAATTATTATGCCTCTGAATCAAATTTTAAAATGATCAATTCCATCCACTTGGCTTCTCTAATAGATAAACAATAAATGAAATTGGCCCTCTCAACCCCTTGAGTCCTAAAATTGACAGCTGAGGAAAAACAGATGGAATAAAACTCGAAGGACCCTCTCCCCTTTTTTTCAAGCATAGGAAAAAGATTAACCTTGAAAATAACAATAATAATAACTACTGATCCTCATTTCCCTAGCAAGAAGTATCTCATGGGATTCAACACCGCAATCAAAAGTGAGTGTCATAGTCATTTCTAGCATCAGCCATTATTTTTAAAAAATCTCTTCAGCTTGCATCTTAATAAATTTTTCAAGGAAGCCAATAAAGCATATTACTGAATTCAGGTAAGAGAACCTCTTGCAATATTTGATAATGCATATTGTTCAATTTAGGCATTTCCTTTCTCTTTAGAATAATAGGTATGAAATTGTGTTAAATTTAAACTACTAACAGGTTTACTTAAAAAGAAAATCATGCTATATAATATAAAAGTTTGGGTAAAGTGAAATAAAATCATGTACTTAACATTTGGTACAACACTCTGTGCATGGCTTTCTTCAAATCATTGTTTATAGGGAAATGCTTAAGTAATTACAGGGGAGTTGCCCCAAAGTTATAATCTGTAGCTTTCAGATGCCTTGGTTTTGGCATGGCATAGAAGCTTCAGGATGTCCACAGAAAGTTACTCAATCTGATTTTATTATACTTAAGACATTTTCTGTTAATAGAAAAACCGCCCAATTTATGAAAATTAATATGTTGGTATTCATAAGAACGTCATTCTTGAGTGTAGTTACAAATTTGGAGGAAATAACTACATGAAACCATAGTCCCTAGAGTGAAGATGCTAGCAAGTACATTGATAATGAGGTATTTATGTCTCAGTAATCATTGGGCTTACTGAATTACTTTGCTTTGCTTCACAAAATTAGGAAAGAACTAAGCTTGCGCCATTGTTATTTCAATATAAGAGGTGGATGGCTAAAAATTTGGAAAATCATTAATAAAATAATGACTAATGAGAACAGTTTTAAGGATGGAACATTGGTGCATTCCCTTCTCTTTTTTTTTAGAGATGAAAAAAGCTCCATCATATACCAACCCATTTTCCATCAGTATAGGTGGACATAACCCAGCAGAAAGCAATCCTAGATACTCCTTGTCCTCTAACTTCTACGAGAGAGATGTATGATCTGGTGCTTTCCCAGTGTAGTGGATGAATGAATTCTTCTCGGGTTTCCAGCCGGGTTATAATCTCCATGATGGCTGATGTTTTGATGCCGACTTGTGAAGCGTCATTAGGGCTGTGAGTGTCGAAACGTTGGCCATCATGGAGATTATAACCCGGCTGGAAACCCGAGAAGAATTCATTCTAAGAGAGAGAGAGTAAGTTACGCTCTCTTTCCACTGATTTTTAATTATAGTAGTTACAAGGCACATCTAGTTTGATGCAAAGGTGTCATCCTCTGGTACAAAGTTCGTTATTTATTTATGACCATTGTTGCTAGGAAAAGTGGAATGTTTCTCTCTCACTTATAATTAATTTCCACATTGCTAAACCTGAAACCTTCAAACTTCAACTCCTTGTTTGCCTCAGAATGAAAGGTCATAATTCAAGCCTCACACAGCTCATAATATAAGCCCAGTCTACCCAGTAAATCATTCTGAGTCGAGTTAATAGAGTCTGTGAATTTAAAAAATGCCTGACAGGGACTTCATGCTTTCTGTAGCGATGTAGTCTAATGTTAAGACATAAAATAGTATCAAGGTTCACAAAGTATTTTTTTAAATAAATTTTTTTTTTTTTAATATTTTGAACCCTATTATTTTACAATGATTAAAGCTAGACTAACTCCTTAAGAAAAATACTGGTGAAATCCATCAATAACTGATAAATTTTCTCCAGTAACTAATAGGTGTTTCAAAAAACGTCAGATTTTCTCACCAGCAACTGTTGACTTTCCTCACCAGTAGCTGGTGAACTTTATCTCCAGTATCTGGTGAATTTTCACCATTAACTGAATTTTCTCACCAGTGACAGATAGATGTTTAAAAAAACTGATCAATTTTCTCAAGTGGTGAATTTTCACCAGTAACTTATGAACTTTATCACCAGTAACTGGTAAGTTTAAAAAAGCTGATCAGCTCTTCTTCAGCTTTCGAGCAGTTTTTGGGTACAATTTTGCTTTAAGGGACAAGGGAAGGTGCCCGAGTGTAACCAGCGGATCACAACCAAACTTCACTGGGTGAAAGAAAACAAAAATTCAATAATATCAAGTATTGAGTAAGGCATCCATTAGGCTCTTGTTTTTGAGATACATAGTTGCAATCGAAAATGTTTCAAACCCCTTGAATGATGCAACCCGATGCACACAGATCATACTATCTTTTCTAATTTAAATGACGGACAGGGTAGAGAAGGAGTGGCTGAGGGGTTAAGCCCTACACAACTAACGTTTTTACTCCAGTTCGAACCCCCCCAGTGACAAGACTTTTTTATCTATAAATTGGATTTTTTGCTTTACTATTTTGATTGTGTACAAGCTATACTATTTGCAATTCAATATAATTTAATAATTTAATATTAATTTTAAATTTAAAATTAATAATAACTCTATTTTTCAATTACACATGCAGCCTTTCACATTCTTACACTTAAGGGGATTTCATATGATGAAAACTGCAACCAATTTCTTATTTTGAGTTTGAAGAAAAATAGAAGCAGGAGTTAACGAATGCATTGTATTATTTTGGTGAACTTCTACTTATAATGCATCTCAGTAAATTCTGGTTATAATTCATCTCAATAAATATATCTCTCACCGTGCCATAACAATAGGAAATTTTAAAAAGAGATTTAGCTACCATGCTTTTTTAGCCTTCCGGGGGCCGTGTACGTGTACTGAGTACACGGCGGTCAGTTTTCGGCATTTTAATCCATTTCACCATAGTGGGACCAACTTGGGACCCTTTTCTATTCTTCATTTGTACAAATAGCCTTCATAGTGTGAAGAAATTATTTTCTTAGAAGCAGTTTTTGGGGAAAAAGAAAGCAAAACGTGTCGTGAAGTCCGTACTTTGTGCACAGCAAGGCCCATTGAATCAATGGGCAATCGAGGCCTGTTCGTACATGTTTTGTTATTCTATAAGATATTGACTTTTTTATTGTTAACAATAGTTGGCGAAAAATATTATAAACTATTGATTATCTATTCATATTTTTATATAGCAGTAATTTTCGCCTGAAGCAAAATATTGCGTGTGTTGTGGAGACCTGCTGTCATCATGATAACAATATCTTCGTAAGCACAATTACCAGTATTCCTTGCATTTATATCAGAGAATGAGTCACTTTTTATTGCATAAAAATAATGTAATTATGCATCGATACAATATACAGTAGTGAAACTAATTTTGAAATGATTAGTGTTCCAAATTGAAGCCAAGGAACTATCAACTCGAGGCTTCTGTTAGACTCCGCCGAAGAGGAAAAGGAAGATAATGCCGTCGACAATCATGTTCTGATTGCGAAGCAGAAGAAGTACATAAGGATGACGTGTACAGTAATTTGGAAGGAGCATTATGAAGAAGAAGTGCATTTCTGGTTGGCATAAAACATAGCCGCATCATACCAATATTCTAAAACTACGAAATCCAGAGGGAAGTGGAATCATGGCACCTAGAGTTGCCGTGAGGTATAGGAGATTCCTATTGTAATGCCTCCAATTTGGAAGATTCTACAATCAGGAAGGCTAGAAGAAATGTAGACAAACTCGTGGATATACGGTTGATTTTAGATTTAATTTTGAGTGGCTGCATAAAAAATATCAAGATGAGCGATTACGTTGCAATCGAAGAAATGCTGTATCCATTCAGACGTCGATGTAGCTCTTTGCTGTTCATTCCCAGCAATCCAGCAAGGTATGGCCTGAGTGTGTGGCACAATGTGATGCAAAATCGTTTTACTCTGGCAATAAAGAACTCAAATGCGGGCAGCAAATGGATGGAAAAAAGAAAGTATGAAATTCACCGTCAGTTATAGTCAAAAGTCTCGTGTAGCCTTTAGACAATGAAAACAGAACTCTTCCCACTCACAATTGGTGCACGATAAATTAGCTCAATATCTTCTCATGATAAAAATTACATTGATCGGGAGGTGCCGAAAAACAAGGAAGAAATCTCACACGAATTTATGCCGAACGAAGCAAAGTATGTACATATTTCATTGCTTGGATTCTAAAGAAACATGACCCTCTTATTATACGTACCAAGACTTAAAGCCATCATTCGAATGCCTACAACGCATGACTCACATGACATCAATGCAGCTACCAACAGACCAAATATTATAGCACATTACAATGAAACTAAAGGTGTAGTAAACACAGTTGATAAAATGCGCGTAGCCAGTGGCCCACCACTTGCATGATATTTTGTTTTGTTGAATATAGCTGGCATAAACTCAGATTCTGTCTATTCAGTAAACATGGTATGATAAAGAACACCATTGAAAAAGAATATTCCGAAATGATCTAGCCCTGGGTCTCAAAAATGGGCATTTAGATTCAAAATCGAAAGTTTTGACTCAGCTGTCTGATTGGAAGCATACCTGAAGCGCTACCACTCTCAAGTAAAAACTACTTCTCCAGTGAATTTTGCGAAAAGAGGGAGATGTAAACTATGCATAAATAACACTTCTACAGTGATATTGCAAGTGGTAAATACGTTAGCCAAAAAAACATTAACAAGTCTTTGTAACTTGCTTTTTGTGCCCACAAGATGCCAAGGAGCAAGTTTCTTCGGCAAGCTAGACAGCTATTAAAATATGTAATAATAAAAAATAACCACGTGAAATGTGAAGTTAGGCAAATAAATAAATAATATAGCTAACCAATGACAAATTAACAATTATATAACAAAACACCTAATTTATTCTTTATTAGCGTCTTCGTGTACTGCGTACACAACGCCCCCGCTCATGTTACTGAAAAATGCGCACCTGCTGGAAGGCTAAAGGAATGAATTAGAAATAATGCTATTCATATCCACTTGATCCCAGTGGCATAGCCAAGTTTTGGGTCCGGGGGGGTGGGGGGGGGGGGGCAGAAATTATTGGGGGGGCGGGGCAAAACATTTTTATAGGGCACTGACTCATAAATTAACCAGTTTACTAAACTTTAAAAATTTTGGTGATGCATTAGGCAGATGGGTTTGTACAAAATATGACAATTGACAACGTATTCTACACATTTATTTGTACATATTTGGGACTTATGAGTGGAAAAATAAACAGACTTAGGGGTGCCAGAACAGGGGGTGGGGGGGAGGGAATTCACCCCCTCGCTACACTACTGATACTACTGATTGATCCTGTATCACCAGCATCTGATTCCATTTATCAGAATATACTTTGATATGCTTGGTACCCCTCCAAGTTGACTGAAGATCGCAGCGTTCATTTCCTGAAGAATTGTTGAAAATTTATGCAACGATGGCAATAGAGCATTCATGAAACAAACTCTGTGAAAAAGAGCTAGTGTTTTTATTGTTTATTTGATAATTATCACCAAAGTGGCTGTTCCGGAGAACAAAATAATACTGCCTATTTTTTATGGTGAACATTTAGATGCTAATTAAAGAAAGTGAATATTTGAAGATTTTCGTGAATCTCAATATAAATGCAACGTAACTTGGGTGTAGAATTGTGCAATAAATTGAGTCAAAATAATAAAGCAAAAATATTTTGCCACAGGGAGGGTTCGAACTGGAGTGAAGAAGTCCAGCACCCTACCCCTCAGCCACTCCTTCTGTGCCCTGATGGCCATTTACACTAGAATAGATAGTAAGGGCTTATCTGTGTACAGTTGCATTTCGTAAGGGGTTTTAAAAACAATTTCTATTGCAAATAACTGAAGAACAAAAGCCTAATACGCGCTACTGATAATACATGTTTATTGAACTTTTGTTTTCTTTCACCCAACAAAGTTTCATCATGATCCACCCATTGCACTTGGGATCCTTCCCTCTTATGTAATTTTATATTGAAATATGAGTTACACCACATATCTTTGGGAAAAATAGAAACAGCAAAATTTTAAGTGGAAAATGTAAGAGTAACCAAACTTAAATGGTGAGTTTTATAATTCTGGAAGGACAGATCTGTCTGCCTCAAGGCAAATCTGTTCAGTGGAGCCCCCTTTAACAAGAATATGATTGGGCCCTCTAATGAATATTAGTTTTTGAAACTATTGTTATCACATTTGAAGACTCAGGTACATAAATAGGTAGTAAAAAAATGGATAAAGAGGTTAAGACATCTGATTTTTTATGGATTTATATACAAAAGATAAATGAAGTCCACATAGCAGAACTTATGGTTGAGGTAATTGGTAGGATCTGATATGAGTATAATTAATTTTTATACATGACTGAGGGGCATTGCATGACATTGAAGCAGCAGAGGGTTGGTTTTTATGAACCCTTCTGAAGGATTTTTCATTATACACATAAGAGTTTATGTCATAGTTCAAACTATGATTTTCCTCTTAACCTTATAGAATTTTGAGAAAATTCTTAGCTAATTGCTCTGTGAACTTCATAATGGTTACACCTCTATCTATGCATAAAAAGTGCATGTTTGACCTTCTTTACAAGAAAACAGAATTATAGCATATGCTGATTACTTTCATGAAAAGTATTACCTTAATTTGAAAATCAACCATTCATGGGATCACGGTTAAAGCCCACAAAAATCCTCAGGGGAGGATGATGCCTAGGTAGCTTAATTGGCTAAAGCACTCAGTACAATATCAAAGGATCTGGGTTGGAGTACCGGCATAGTCGAATTATTTTACGGTGGAATCTAGCACAAAAATTGTAAATTTGCTAATGTATTGGAAAATAATGGATTAGGTGGATCCTCTAGAGATAAAATATTATTTTAGTATTTTTAATTATTTTAAACTATACAATCTAGCAGCAGCACTTAAATGATTGATGGAAAAATCCTGAAAAATCTAGATGAAAAGAGTCTTGTGCATATACTTCAGAATGAAAGAGGATCTAAGGAAAGGTCTAACATTACATAATGACAATGCATAACTAAGGAGTAATCCTAATAGGCTTATTGTTAGTGGCTATGAAGCCTGGGTAAAAGAGCAGGCTTATTTAATCATTCGATTGGCTATTACAAATTATTAGTTTAACCAAAATCACCAATTTCCAGTGCTAATATTATCACGCAAGAAACATGGAGGGTGAAGTATAAATATAAAAAAATATAGAGCAATGATTTTCAACAACCTCTCCTTAACTATTTACCTCATTTCAGATGTTTCTAATGATAACTTCTCGGTCTTCCTCTCGATATTTCAAATTTTATGAGTAGTTCCTGGCTTTTTTTCAAATTTTCTGATTGATTGGCCACCTTGGTCCTTGACTTTTGCACAGGGTTAAGCAAACATGACACGAAGACTGAAAGAAATAAGCATTGTTTCATCAAAAAAACTCATCACACATAAAAGCAAAAATAGGGAAAAGAGCATATTATGGGATATCAGGGGAGGTGGGGATCCCAGTTGGTGGCAAGATGTCTCTCCCCAACAGAGAAATCTCAAAAATACTGCTTCCGGATAAACTTATAGGGATGATGGCTATTTACTGCCACAGAAAATTAATAGTGAGGCCAGACAGAAAGATTAAGACGAATAAAGATTCCTTTTGACCTTAGGCTTGAAAAAAAGTTAGTTTAACAATTACAAGAGAAGAAACAAAACTAATTAATTTACATTAATCAGCACTAATTCCAACTTAAGCTGCACTTCTCAGGTGTTCCCAAAAATTTTAATCTTCAATGCCACAGTATTTAAAATTTCACCATATTTTCAGAAAAGATGTGTTCACCACCAAATGCTAATTTTAAGGCAAATATCATAGAAGAGATTATAATATCCTGGAAAGAGAGATTTAGATAATGAAAAGACAAAATCAAATTTAGAGAAGTGTTGAGAGAGATTGTAGTCAAAAAGACACAAAGAAAGGCATATTTACAGTGACTACAATGCTCTGGGACTGTTGATTTAAGGAAAATGGCAGTTTCCAAGAATATTTCATACATTTGGTAGTCTGAAATGATATAAGCCCTTAAGCTATAAGATACATATGTCCCCCAAAGCAGAATGTGTTTTATCTTTCTGCAAAGGTTGATGCTAAGACAAAAAACTTTTGGCGAGTGCGGGCGTTTTAGTAATATATCATCCCTATGTCAGCGATTTTTCGGAGTTTATTCGGGGTTCGGGGTTATCACCCCTATCTTTCTGCAGCTCTCATTTTTGTTCTGTGACAATGTCTCACCACTGTTTGATGTTCTGCTTTGGGGCATATGTCTACAGTTTCTCGTGCAACAGCAAGGAAAATGTCAATTATATGTATGACCATCACCCTCTTCTTTCTTCTGGTCCCTTTCCAAGTTATCTAACCAAACTCTTCCAGAGAGTGCAAAATTCCACAGAGGAGAAATCATTACCCTTGACCGGGACTTGAACCCAGATCCCTCAATATTGTGTCAAGTGCTTTAGCCAGTTAAGGTACTGAGGCAAGGAACAAGGTGTTCAGGACTGCCGGACATACAATGTAATGAAGCAGTCTAAAGCTTGTGCTTAGCACCACAGTCCGGGAGGGTAAAGAAAAGGTAATACAGTGGCTAGTCCTGGTATCTTCAAAATCTTTCTATAAAAGTTTGAATGCTCACACTTTCTCATTATTTCTGGTGTTCTCTATTCCAGGGTAAATAGGGAAGGAATGAGGTGTATCACCTCATACAAGGAATGAACGTCCTATTCTATAAACCTTTATTATGCTCACTTAATTAAAATTTTTGATATAATGGCAAAAAATCAAAGAATCCCAACACTGCCTACTTGGTATCAGATCAATCAGAAAGGAGTGAAAGGAAAGTGAAAGTTCAGTATATATTCAGTTAAAATTCAACATAAAAACAATCAATTATCAGCTTTGCATTTCCAGGGGTGATCAACAATGACCACTCCTCCCAGTATGTGGAAAAATGTTGACCTGGATTACATGGGGTCTTCTACCTGCTGCTCCCTTGCCTTCTGTAGAGGGAGAGAATTCTCCCCACTCTTTCCTCCCACACACAGTCTAAGTGAATAAATGAGGGTGCCATAACTGAAGGGATATGTCTTCATTCTGAAGACCGTACCCTCATTCACAATGGTTAAAGGCTGCATGGCTGCATTAATATGTGGAGCTAAGCATTACTCCGGTCAACAAATAAAAAAGTTACACATACACAATGAGTAAACATGTAGAAATCTACCTTTCATTAAGCAAAAAAACTAATTTTTAGGAATGCATGTGAAATATTGTTGCATCTATGTCATTTTATATTTGAAGAATGAGTGAAACATAGAAAACATAAGAGAGCAGGAAATTATCATTGATAATTAGATGAATACCTGTCCACATATTTTACTAGATAATTAAATAATCAAATTATAAGTAGAAGCATACAATAGGCACAGTAAAACATTAATAGGATGCTCTACGGCATGCTCTTTATATAGATTATTGCTCATCTTCTCACGCTTCACAAGCACATGCAAGGTTGAGCATTCATGCATGAAATTTACACTTACAACTATGTCAATCTTTTCATACATATGTGCATTCAAATTTGTTTAAAGGTATCATCCAGCTATTCAAATAATCAAATTAATATGTTGTTTTACTTACTGCAGATTGAAGATGCGATGGGAAACAGTTGGCAGTGGATCTATTTTATTTCTATGGTTATTCTTGGAGCCTTTTTTGTTATGAACCTAATTCTTGGTGTTTTGAGTGGGTGAGTTAATGCTGAATTTACTTTCTTATTTCAATATTTGTTATAACAAGTTTGGCACAGATCCAAAGTGGGGGTTATGAGTCACTCAATTATGAAAATTCACTGAGAGAGGAAACAAAGCAGTGAATTTGTGGTAACTGAACCAGCTAGTCCTGCTGCATTGAAATGAGCCTGCGCAAGAATTTATGTGCACCCCCTCTCTGTCCTCGCTCCTTCCTTCCCCTACCTTGCCTTCCCTACCAGTGTCACTTCATCATAGTTGCCAACTCTTGTTTCGGTTCTCTCTCGTTTTGCGTACTTCCCGGAGGCTGGGAGGTTCCCTCCGCCAGTGTGAGGAAAACTGGCAACTCTTTGCCTCTCATCCAGTGTGTGAATGAGAGAGTAAAGAAGGGGAGGTAAGGCTGGGAGGTGGGGTTGGTAGTCATAACTTCACCCTTCGTTCACTGATAAGGACCACTTCAACGCGGCTGGACTATAACTATATTTTTGTTCTTGAATAAATAGTTTCTTTACGAACAATAATATGGTGAATGTGTCACCAATCCAAATTAAAAGTATGGATCTGTGCCTGTCCCATATTATCTGTTACCCATATCTCTTTGGAATTTGATAAAGACTCATTTCTTAAGTAGAGGATGTATCCAAATAGAGGACTCATCCTATAATTTTGTAAAGCATATGATTGACTGAACACACCAGTGAATTTACTTCCAAATTGCTTCACCATATGGACAAAGAATTTAAAATGGATGCTATCGAAATTATAGAACCTGGTAAACATTCAAAGTAAATAAATATCCAGCTCTGCAAGGATTATTTGTTCATCAACCCCTACTCCTCATGATCCTTGACCACCAATCCCAATTAAACACACCTCCTACCCATTCCCAACACTCATTTTATGCCTCAACACCTCTGACCTCTCTTCCTCCAGAAGTTACGGGGTATAATCAACCCACTTTCTCCCATTAAATCCCTCCCCCTGGGGTCCTCACAATCAAAGCCCAGAACCCATTAGCACCCAGTTCCAACCCCCCCTTTGGGATTCCTTAAGCCTCTCTCTTGGTCCTTTCAAGCCTCTCACTCAGATTGCTTTCCCCTCCACGGCTTCAGCCCTAGTCAATGTATCTAAGTATCTATGGTCTAAGCCTGCAAACCTTGTACATGATTATGCCACAGTAAGGTGAGATGCGTCTTACCACTTATATAATGTTTAGGAAGAATACTAAGGGCCAGTTTTATGTCTGGTTAACATTAGCTGTAAGATAACATAGACTTTTCATTACCTTCATGTTAAGTGAGAGCTTGGGTTTGGTACACTTCATCAGACAGTTGGGTAGTTGATCAGTGTGTTATTGAACTTATTATCATAAGTTATCATACTAAAAGAATATTTAAACAGAAATTATAATATCGGGCCCAAGTGTTTCATTCATTATGAACTATCAGGCTATTTCCTTTGAATCTTTTATGATTATATTTTGCATCAATTATTTCTCGTAGATACAGTATGCTGTGTTCTTGTTTCAGAACCCAGAAGTCTTCCTCTTTGAGCATTCAAATTTCGAAGTCAGCTGCAGTGTGTAACATTACAACTTGCATCTTTTCCCTGCACAATCCTTAGATTCCAGTCACCCATAATTAATAAGTTCTCCTTTTCCTCCACCATACCGGGACTTCCCTCAATTTGCTCATCTATTGCTTCCATTTCTTCTCCCATGCAGCTGGAGATCAGCACAAAGATACGAACAAAACTATACCCTTGAACTTGATATCCCCAAGACCTTTAACTCTTTTCCACAAAATCGATCAGGAATCCCCATTACGCCTTAACTCTCTTTCACCATTATCCCTCAAAGATTAACGCTGTGGGGGTATCTAGTGCTAATTCCAGGGTGCCATCTGTAACAGAACATTCTATTTTGCAAGAACTTGGAATTTCTAGCCTGGGAATACCTATATCTCCAATTTTCAATGTCCAACGCACTTGCACGGATCTAGCCTTCTATGTTCTTTGTACCCATAAGTCTTCCAAATACCTGCGAAGGATGACACCGGACCCTTTTCTGAAATCGCCGTAAACACCTACCGGCGCAATTGTAGTGTCATAAATAATGCCATCAGGTAGAGAGGGAGCAGAAACCTTAAATTATTTACCTCGGTCCAGAATATTCGATTGTGATTTTACGAAAGCAGAAATGACGTTTTTGGCTTCACCGACTTCTAGAAACCTCAGCTGGGTATATGGACAAGTTCTTCCAGATCCATCCCAAGGAGAGCCAGGGTCATGATTTCCTGAGTTTTGTAACAATATTCACGCTAAAACCTCGCAAAAAATAACTACACATTCATCTCAGCCAAGCGACCCATTTTGAAGTAAATAGAAAAACGTAAACAATCAAACGTCTCTCTTTGTACTCCACACAAGAATATAATTTCATGCAAATTACTTTGATATTCTGTTTCGAAGCCAAAACTATCCATTTCCAACACTTCATAGGTTTCTAAATAGGAAAAATTACATATATTACCTGCAGTTCACCACAACTATAATATACGGACATTTCTGTTTCTTGACTCGGCCGCGCAGAAATAAATTAAACAACTGAAGGGGCACCTGGTAAAGACGGACCAAAGCTGCAGCGATATGCTCATATTTCACAGGCACTCCAAAGAAAGTTCACTGAATGGGCGCAAAGTGACGCTGTACTACTACCATTTTAAAAACGTAGAGGTTTAAAAGGGAAAATGAATAAATAAGGTTATTTGTTTGTTTAATGAGAATTGTGGAGTATGTCTGGGCCTAAATTAAACATATACAAGGGGGATGGGGTAGATGGTATTTACTCTGGGAGAGCCTCCATGAACACCAAAAAATATTCAGGCGTAAAAATATTTATGCATTAGGAAAGCCCTTCACTTCGCATATTATTTTTTGCTTTGGCGACCCCTAGCTATTGACTACATATTTTCCTGTTGATCATTGCGGTTTTGCCCAAAAATCTGCTTCTATTAGCCTTTTATTTAGCAGTAAAATAGCAATGAGCTCTCAATAAATGTCTCTTAAGGCATGACATTTAAACTTTTATTTGGTTTTGGTTCCCTTGAGTAAAATATTGTTACTCCGGGGAAAACTGTTGTGATACGGTATGATTAATAAATGTGAGCATACCGAGTGATGGGTATGAAAATCTCCAACAAATCCTCCATTTTTTCCATGACCTGCATAGGTATTTTATTTTCTTGAGTAATCCGCATAAACGCGTTATGTAGTGACAAAAATTGCAAGAAAACCACCTTTTTGCGTAGCAGAGATTTTTCCAAATAGGTAGGTCTGTTCTCAGGCAGCGCCATCAGCGGTGGATTTCCAATCGCTCCACATGGAGGAAGAGTCAACCCCAGTTACGTCTCACTCTTCCTGTCCTAAAAGAAAAAAAAGTCGGGAAGCGGAAAGTAAACAAACATGGCGCGAGGGTTATGAACAAGGAGGTTTAAATATACACCTCCTTGGTTATGAACTAGTTCCCGAGTGTTAGCTGCTGATTTATATCTGTGATGAGGTCGTTCAAGAGTGCAAATGGTTCTTTGTCACGATGTGTATTTTCCGTGATACTAAGGCTTTCGGGTATTTTTGTTTTGGAGACAGAATTCCCTCCTTGAACTCGACAGCCGTTCATGTTATTTATCGAGCCATCACCCTATTTCATTTGGTGTCGCATTGAGTCTTTCCTATCAAGAATTCAGTGTTTTTTCTAGTAAATTTGCAGCCGTCAGAAATTAACTTTCAGTTGGAAAGCGTTGAGTTCGATCATGTCGTCAAGTAACCCACGGCTTAGTAAAAAATAAACTTCAATTTTTGACTCCAGTGATGTACCTACCAATCCACCTGTGCCCTAAAAGAGGTTGCATCCTTTGATGGCCAGCTTTTAAGTTGCCCTGCATTCTGACTGCTGCTAAGACTGCCGAAAGAGTTAGCATGAGTTCGTAGAAAGGTTTGTGCAGTCGTAGATTTAACATTCTCTTTTTAAACGGTGAAGGTTAACAGACCATTACGATACTGATGACAACTATTGAAACTTACCCTAAACCCAATAAACTAAATGTTTGTAATGACTGTGTAAAGGAAGAGTTTGAAGCTCACTTTTGAGGAATGTTTGTGTAGTTTTTGTTAAATTAGCTAATGATGTATGTGGTAAATAAGTTGTGTGACAAGCCTTATGAAGTCTTTCTTGATGAATATGCTGGGCTATATTTTCAAACATGCCTCCCCACCCTTCCCATTACTTCTTTTCCCACACTTGAGAGTGCCAATGTAACTTTATTCCAGCTTATGTGATCATTAATTCTTCATTTGACGACTTGTGAGCAGGGCTTCATTTTCATCCCAGCGTTTATTATGTTACTTACTAATTCATTCCTCATTTCTCCCTCTATTTCCTCTGCAGAGAGTTTTCTAAAGAAAGAGAAAAAGCAAAGAATAGAGGAGAATTCCATAAATTAAAAGAAAAGCAACAAATTGAAGATGATTTACGTGGTTACTTAGATTGGATAACGCAGGCTGAGGATATTGAGCCTGAGGGTGAAGAAAGAGGCCAGGAAGGAAAATGTGAGTTTATACCCTACATTTTTAATTATCAGAGTAAATGTTCAAAGTTCTGCTGAAATATCCATCCTTAATGGATTTATTACTTTTGCCTAATTTTCAATATTCATGACCTGCATTCCCCTCCAGCTAAAATGAATAATGAAATGGAATCAGCAGACAGAATAGATGACAATGAAGGAGAAATTCAGCAAGAATCCTGGTTCCGGAAGAAAAAGAAAGATTTTGACAGGTATGAACTCAACATTGCAGAGGTTTTTGATATCACATTTTTAAATATTGTGCAATACAAAGTTACAACCAGTATCAGCATATGAAGTTGGGAATTGTTAATTTTTTGTACGAATAAATGGAAATGTGGCGTAAGCTAAATTTGTATTCATAACAGTTCCCGTGGATCACATTCATTTGATTTCTTCAAAACTCTTTAGTCTTAATACCTTAAACATTGGTTTACTGCAGTGTTTGCATGGGTGCATTACCATAGCAGGATATTATTTATATTGTAATTCTTGAGAAACAGGTGGTATTGTAAAATATGTAAAATTCATAAAAGCCTGCGTAAAAATGGCATATACTTGCTGGAGTTGATGTGTGGGTGAACTCTTGTGTAAATTAATGCTCAGAATTAGATGAGGGTAATATATGGACATGAGTTTGTCATTGGTCCAGTAATGTGATTTAATTTTTATGGAGAATCTGTTGATGCATCTACTATATAATTACATGTCTCTTGTAATCAGACCGTAATACTTTTTTGTGTCACACCCTGTCAAATAAAGGTTATTCCAACATCATAACATATTATATGTACATATTGTGACGTTTCGTCGCTCGGGTTTGGCTGGGGGTCTGACTCACCTCAGTTAAAGCCAGGCCTCCTGTCACAGGTTCTGGGGGAACTTACCGGTTATCTCAGGGGCGTGGGCAGCATCAAAGAAGCAGATTTTGGCTAGGCAACTGGGGAATGGGAAGGGGAGAGAGGTGGCAAACGGGGAGGAAATGGTTCAAAGACAGTGATTGCTGATCGCACAAATTGAATTTTAGTATGTTTTATTGGATTAGAAAACAATAACGTGTATTCCCAGTAAATTAATAAACGACGTATGCTCTGGCTGCATACAATAGTTTTAACTGATTATGAAACACACAATGCAAATGAACAGAATTGAATGGCATTGCCTTCCAGGAATAGGAGGGTATTAGTAAATTAGGGGGTGACTTACAACTACCCTGGAACAAATGATTGTGATGAATAAAAAATTGCTGAAGGCGAGACAATAATGACAATTCGTTTTCACAGGATTTGTAAAGAGGAAGAAAAACACTAACTTAAAATTAAGTTTGATCTTTGTTCCAGTCCAGTCGACCTTGTTGGTTGTGAAACCTTGTGGTTCCTTTTGTCGTGTGGGGGGTGGTCGTAGCTTCATGGCACAAGTGGTCGGGATTCTTTCACACAGGAAATGCACAGGGGGCTGATGGGGACGGGGAGAATTTCATGCTTACAGTCCTCCAGTAGTGGGTGAGCTCTCATGCTGTGGCGACTGGCTTTGATCGTGTGCTGTGAGTGCTGGGGTCATTGTGCAATCCAAGGAGGGCCCCCTCGCATATTCAGGCTGCCCGGCATGTTTCCTGGGCTGGTGAGCTTGCTTGGAAATGTCTCACAGCAATGTCTCCAGCCTCTCATCTCTCGTTGAAGCGAGCGTGTGGCAGGCTCTCAGCGATGGCGAAGAAAATGCCAGGCTCACTCCTTCTCCCGTCACGGGCACCAGGGCTTCACCGGTTGTGACCGTGTGTTCTCTCAGTCCAGAGCACAAACTTTCTATGCGAGCTCGACACACCTTTCTGATGCAAGATCCTCACATGTTCTGATCAGAGCTCCAGACACATTTTGGTGCGAACTCCTCACACGTTCTGGGTAGAGCACCTCATGTATTCTGGGAAAACTTCTTCATGGGTCAAAAGGGGAGGGGGGAAGGTTTGTGTCACCACATTTATATGCTGATGCATGAAATACGCTTACGCACGGCACTTGGAATCACAAATAGGCCGAGACAAGGACAACATTTGCAACTTCACTTATGGAAACACTCTTATCCTAAGATCAAAATAGAAAAAATACAACATCATACATGCTTATTAAATAATGGGACTCGGATAGGTGGTGTCTGAAGGCTCTGCAACTATGAACAACAGAAAAATGTCTTGTACGTTGTGACAAATCGAATGATAAAATAAAATACAAAAGTGCAAGACATGCTGTCCTCACATCATGTATAGTTAGAGCGGAGTATTTCTAGTAGTAGTATTTCTTGTTTAATGTGCTTCGAAGGCTAAGGTCATTTCACACATACTGTCTGCCACGTGCAGACAGGGGCAACAGTACTCGGATGAATCGCAGGATCACCCCTCCGAACTCGAGCGGAGCACATTGATGCTTAACTTCGGTGACTGATTGGGAACTGGTGTTTCCATCATGGTAGGCCGTGTGCCATGAGCAAAGGGCTTAAAGTGACATAAACAGGAAACTGGAAATTTTAATTGGAGATCGGAAAACTAGCTCAGGGTAATTTAGACTGAACACCGGTAGAGTGGGGTGGGTATGAATCTTTAGCTTTAAATTTTATGGGTGCCAGGTATACTTTTAGAAACACCGCTAAAGATTTAAATAAGGCTATACTTCAGATCTAATAATAATCCATTTAATAATTACTTTTTGCAAAACAGCAACTTTCAAACATGGAAACAAAATCTATTCCCAGACAGTTACGTCTGGATTGAGCAGAATTTTTTATATAATTTTCTTTTTCAAAATTTATCATAGGCACGCAAAGTGGCAATTCTTATTGATAAATGTTGGGAACTAAAATATTTGGCAGGCTGTAGTCTAGTACAAGCTAATTCTGATTTATTTTTGCTATTTAATTGGGCTATTGACAATGTAGAAGCTTTAATTGCTAAAAAACTGACATTAAGACCCCCAATGTTTGCAGTTTATTAAAAATATCTCATTGTGTTTGAAATGGAAAATTTTGTGCAATATGTGACACTTAATGTTTATTATTTCTTGTAATTCCAACTATGTATCTATGAACTTTCAGCCAAACAATATTGGCATCACATCTTACAGATGTAAAAATGGACTTGTGTATGTCTTTTTGAAATATCCCAAATGGAGTTAAGTGGGAAACTCCCTTAACCAGAAAAATAGCAAAGTCCCAAGAGATTCTTTTGAAGACAGGTTTCACTGCAATGTGTGACTATTTGAAGAGAATTATCACATAGTACGGGAAAAGGAGTCCTGCTGGCATAATCTTTAGGCCTCTGTCCTTCAGAGTGTGGATTTCACATCCAAATGGATCCATCATTCCCGGAGATAGGGTGGATAGTTGTGGCAGAAAGGAGAGCCTCTTGTGGTAGGGTAGGCTAAATGTACTCTGACAATGTCTGAGTGTTGTGTCTTATTCAGAGGCTGTCAGCAATTTTCATTGCATAGTTGCTGATTGATTAACCTGATTCTAATGGATCATAACTGATAAGTGAACCGAAAGGACATAATGGTCCTTGATTCTCAAAGATAGGAAAGAAGATACTGTTTCAATATACACCCCTAAAACACAATTGCATGGGTAAATGAAATTTCTTCTCGAGCATATCATGAAAGCCTTAATTCAACAACTTCTATGGCCACTATTCTTTGTGAGGTAATATCTACTTAAACAGCATCATGATTAAATTGTCCTGCTTTAAGACTGATAATTCATTAAATGATTGTGTACAAAATTGTTGTCTTTTTGTGCTCTTGGGATAATCTGATTTGATATTTTTGTGTTTGTGCTGGCCCAATCTGTACATGCTAACCTAAAACATTTTATTCAGGATACTGTAACATTGGTATTGCCTAATTGTAAAAAAAGCACAAGCCCCATAAGAAGACTAACATAAATAGGCATGGTTTAGTGTTGAATCTTTTGTATGTTTGGTAAGTAAACTTCATCTTAAAAATTGTGGTTTTAAATGTGTAGTAGTACTGTGGTAATTAGAACTGCAGCCACTTGAGGAAACAGTTTTGGTGGTGACATTCACCGAGTCTGCTTTAGAATGGTCAAAAATGTTTTCATGTGATTATTAAGGTTTTAATCTTTCTTTTCTAAAAATATTGTTAGGTGCAGATATGATATAAAAGTCGCCAAAATCTAGCTTTTATTTTCCAGAATAAATCGTCGCATGAGAAGGGCGTGTAGAAAAGCTGTTAAATCCCAAGCCTTTTATTGGCTTATAATAATTCTTGTGTTCCTTAATACGGGTGTTTTAGCCACGGAGCATTACAAACAACCTGTGTGGCTCGATCATTTTCAAGGTAAGATATTAGCTGTTCCTAAAAGATGCAATAATTATAAAGCATGTAGTGAAATATATGAGATTTCTGTTTCTATCAGACATGTTGCATTTGGTAGTGTTACAATGGTTGTGCATTTCATTTCCTTAAAATTTTGTGTTAATGAATTGGTAAAAAATTGTAAATTAGTTAATGGTCTCATGGGTGTTGAAAGCAGTTGGATGTTGAGCTTATATTCAATATCAAATGTTACATATATAAGTCATCCTTTCTCATTTAATTCCTATAGAATCTATAATTTCATATTATTAATTTGAGAACGTAATGATAATTAATATGCATTATGTTCTATACTATCATCTTTTAATTAACCTGCTAATTTATATTCACAGAAGTAACAAATCTCTTCTTTGTGGCGTTATTTTCCATGGAGATGTTGTTAAAAATGTACAGTTTAGGATTTCAGGTAAATTGAAAAACTTTTTAGTAACTATTTTATACATTGAAAGTGGATGCATGTGTGATGAACACTGGATGTTTTATTTTTTATTGGAATGCCGTATGATTTGCATGCTTGTTTTGAAAATGTAATAGATTAGTTTGTGTCTGTGTTCTTAATATCCATATTATCATTATTATTTTACTTTTTATTCATGCATCTCAATGGTTTAACCAGTAAAAGGTACGAGATGGAGCATAGTAACTTCTGTTAACTGTGTTTTCTTTAAATATGTTATTATATAGTCATAAACATTTTGCCATTATTCCTTAGATATTGGGGTGCCATAGAATAAGGAAGACTTGTGTGCAAAACAAAATTACAGTCAAATTCCCTCACATTGTATGAATTACTTGAATTTAGTAAGCCAATCTCACCTTAGTCAGAAAGTTAAGTACTGGACTAATTAATGATGAGGGAGACAAATAATTAGAATTTGAGGTAAATTTAGGTAAATATTATTATTTTTCAATTTTGATGACTGTCCACTAATTTTTAGTTCCGAGTATGCAATGCTATTTGGTAATCCACTCCAAGTCTAGATTTTATTTCTCTTTTAAAGAGAATGCAAGTGATTGTGGCCAACCATGATTTAAAAAGTCACATGCTGCATGCTGAAGAAATGTTCTTAGGAATTCTTAACATAGTAATGTATTTGAATTTTGAAATACATGACACTGTCTTCAAGGCTGTAGTTCCCTTACTCCGGCATTATTGCATCTGAACATGTAGGTGGAAAAGGCAAATTCACTGCAAAGGTTTACAGTAAATCTAACCTGTTGTTAAACCTCCCAGGAGAGTCCAGCGTGTAATATGTAAGCGATTGCATGTAGAGGAAATGAAAATGAATGTGAGGTAGTAGTTTTTTTGTTGCATTCAAAACAAACTGTCCCAAAAAATCGATGTCACATATAGAGTAATGTAGTAACTCTCTCCACTCAAAATTTAAACACCATGACAGAATTGAAATTGAATATTTTTTTAAATTTGTTTTGCCTGCTAAGGTTTAAACTATCATACTGTGACAAACCTACATAAACTGAAAAATCAGTTTCAGTTAATAGTATGTTTAAAAAAAGTAGTTTTTCTCCTTTGTTTATATTTTGCCTTGATGGCACTTTGTGACAATTGTAAAACATGTATTCACTCATTGTTCTTACCCATTTCATTGCAATGTACTTACCAGGCACTCAGGGAGATAGTGCTACCTGTGACATTTTCATCATTTCATTGTTTTTTTCATCATTTTTACTATATCCACTGGCTCTAAAATATTCTTAATTTTAGTGTCTGCTTTCGGGCATTCCTCAGCGTAGTGTCTTTTTATGACAGCAGTTTCTCAAGCCATCCTGCTGGCATCTTCAGGTCAGAAGTGATGATGCAAATTTTGGTCTGTCTTTTATAGTCAAGTCCAATCCATTTTGTCGTCCTGATTGGTGGACTGGTTTCCTACGTTTTCTGCTGTCCTGAAGATTCTCCTCAAGTTGCTGGACAGATCAATCCTCGCAGTTGCAGTTGTTCTGTTTTTTTTTCTATTTCGATGGTCTCCCCAATTAATCTTGGGTAATAGAGTATGTCGTTGCACAACACCATAGGATTGGCTCGGACCAAACATGTTCGGAGATGGCAGAGAGCCAGAACTGTATCTTCTCCGTGGTCTGTTTATGTTCTCGCTAGCTACATCATATCTCCCTGTTTGCCCAACATAGGATTTTCCACTTTAGCAGGATAGCTGGTGCACTCCCTCGAAGAGTGTGCACGGAAACTTATCCTTGGGCTTATTTTCAATTTGGGTCCAGATTTACCTGCTGCAGAAAGATGGCCGACCACCTACCTAAACCCAAGGATAAGCACACTCGTTGAGGAAGTGCACCAGTTATCCGGTTCATGTGGTAAATCCTACATTGGGCAAACAGGAAAGTCCATACGGTGTCGATTATGAGAACATGAACGGGCCATGGAGAAGATACAGTTCCGGCTCTCTACTGTCTCAGATTTGGTTGGAGCGTGGCCACAGAGTAGACTTCAACAACCCTATGGTGTTGTGCAACGAGAGATGCTATTGCCTGCTGGACCTGGTGGAAGTTGTTGATATTCATGATGAATAAAACACTAAATAATCTTCCACAGATTTTAATCTTCAAATATGTGGGAGTTTACTAAGTGTTTTATTCATCATGAACTTTAAATCATTCTTAAATTCATTGAAATTACCTAATTCATTTACTCAAATAAGTCTTGTGCTCTAATATTTGTTATTTTGATGCTAATTATTATTTGTAATTCTTTGGTGCCTTAGAGAATTTTTTCCAAAGAGGCTCGATAGAAGCTAATGAAGTGATGAAGGAAATATGGCTGCTTTGGAGCATAGAAACCATTGATTACCTCCCCTTTCCTTTGCATGTGCATAGTTGTGCCAAAAAATATCTCTTTTTCTGATTGCTGAGTCCCAGGCAATTTCCAAACTCTGCCCTATAGCCCTGCCCTCTTAGCTACCAATTCATTGATACTTCAAAATGGATCAGATAGGTAGCCTTAAAGAAATTCATGCAGTTTGCTGAGAAAACATTCGTGTGGATGTTCTGTGCAACAACAGCTCTTTGCCCATTAAAACTACAGATCTTATGGAAAAATGGAAAAATTTTGATGAGGCATGTATAGATAAGGGTTTGGAACCCAAGTCAATTGCAAATAAATACTAGGTCTGTGTTAGCTGTCCAAAGCTAGTCTGAGTTATCAGTGCCATATAGTAGCTAATGGACCAGCTGATGCTTGAGATAAACTATCTTCTGATCAATCTGCCAGTCATGCTTACAAACCAGCATTAAAAACTGATTGTTTGTCAGGTAGCTTAAACATATTATGCATGCAGTATCAAGGACAGAACATTTCTAAAAATGATGAAAATTCTATTTGGGCGAGAAATCTAAGGCTAATTTTTTTATTAGGCTGCCTAGATAGCCTCTTAAGCCCATCAGCTGTTTTAATTCTTGGTCAACAGTTGCATTAGATTTTGATCTAGCTCGACCAGCTGAATATCACATTATTGATTACAGCATTTTGTGTAGAATTATTTGTATAGTATGCTATTCTTATCTTTTCAATATCTTACATATATGGTGATTCCATAAGAGAGACTACATTTATTTCTTGTATCTATTGCACTGTTTTAGTTTTTCTTATTTTTCAATGTAAATACATTTTATATTTTTAGCCTTTTTTGCTGTGGCTCATTTTATCACTTTAAAAGATGGAAGTTTTCATGATGCTTTAGTTTTTTAAAATATTGGTTAGAGTCATATCAGGCCTGAGGTTTTGAGTGACATTAACTTCCTATGTAGTATAATGCTGTATCAGAATAAAAGCGTCTGAGGTAATATAATATCAGGTTTATACTTGTACCAATATGGTATAATATTGTAACTGTTAGCCTGTGGTGGTATGCCAGTAACTGATACCTACTAAATATAAATAACCTATGGTTTTCTTATCTCTTCTAATGAATGATTCTTACTCTTATGTTTGTTTATTATTTATGATTTTTATTATATTGAATTCATTTGGTTCATGCCCAATATGTTTGTTCATTATATCTCGCACCCACCAGTTATTACATTAATTTTTAGTGTTAGGTCTATACATATTTTTCAGTGGCTATCTGTACAATGCAAAATGTTTTTTGTGCTGCTTTCCTAAAAATATTATTGTGAAAATATCTTAAGGTCATTTCTGTGTATAAATTCAAATGGACCGAGATGATGACATTGGATTCAATTTATTCCTGCCTAATGATTCCTAATTCATGCTCTGCTGACATGATTGGATGAAATACATATTTCATTTTAGTTATGAATCTATGATGCAACATTACCAATGGCACCCATGACAAAATTGATCAATCACTTTTATTTGTATTTCAAAGGGTGCCTAGGGCAATATGTGCTTGAGTAATGATTCACTGGCATCTAGTTTGGTAAAATAGTGGTGTACCTCAATATTACAATTTTTTTCCTGGCCACTGAATTTTTTTTCTTTCAGCTTGCCCTTATTGGTTTTAAAATTAAGCAGCTAATAGCATACTAATTATGAAAAGAGTTCCTTATGATGAATTATTGATACACAGTATAGAGCCAATTATTGTATGTTGTGCCACTTGATAAATAACTGAGAATAGCCTACATACTCAATGTAAGATTGTTAAAATTGACTTGGAAAATGGCTAATTATGCATTCTATTAGAATATATTGGATACTTGTGATAATACATAATGGTATTTTATGTAATGCACCTAGATTACACCCAAATCCGCTGGTTAACAGTCTCCGGAGTCAACAATGGGCTTCCCGCCAATCAAAAAAGACCTAGCCTTAGTACTTAATCTGGCTGAAATTTAAGATTTGCAACATTCTTGCCTTGAGAATGAGTAATGAGTCGTCTCTCAAAATGTCACCAATTATGAATAGTTTAAACCATTGTAGAGCCTGAGAAGAGTTTACTCATATTATTCGCCTTGAAAGTGTTACATCTTTTTCAGGTTACACCCTGTTTCATGCTTATATTAAATACAATGGTAAATGACATATTACACTATCACAGGCTTCCAAGTACTAGGTCGAGAAAAGTTCCTGTGTGAGAATCGAACCCATTACTTCCATAGTAGCTGACAAGGATATTACTTAGCTGCTACCAAGGCCCATGCAGTCATTGAGTTGGCTGTGTAAGAACGTCACTGCAACAAAGCGTAGAGCTTAGAAAAAAATAATGCATAGACTAACTTACATAATTAGTTTAGGAGTTTGGTTCCTTCGATTTGTTTGAGAGAGGAGAGATTCTGAGTAAGCTGGGAGGATTAGAGAACTGGGACCTCAGGAGTGGTGACCTCCTATCTATGTGGTGTGTGGGTCAGCTATAACTTTGGGTTGGATAACAGTTTTCTCCATTAAATGCCAATCTGATGTAATATATGTACAAAATATTATTCATACATATTAGCAAGGTACTGTTGGGGAATTACTTCAATAATAATAATAATGAAAAAAACAAGCTCTTGGTTATGATTCCACACTTTATTAGAAACAACACGACCTAGGTTTCAGCATCTCATGCCATCATCAGGTGCTCATATCAATCATAATCAAGTGGTTGTTTTTTCATTAACAATGGAGTTCCACGGAGTAACGCCAGAAACTGTGTCCTATATTCAATAATGATACTTTGATTAGCAAAGATAATAACTGAGTGACAGGCTTTATCCTGTCCACAACTGCATTGTGAATCATGCTGGCGATGAAGGTTCATTCCTTTTCAACAATGCCAAGAAAACCAAAGGAAGATACGTACTTGCCAAAGTATATCATTGCGCCGGAAATACATTTGGTGTACAGCAGTGCTTCCACCTGAGGTAGTGGGGACCTCTGAACAACTGTAATGGCCCGAATATCGTGGGATGTTTATTTTCTCTCTGATAGACCCATTTCAAAGTCACATTTGCATTATATATTCAATGACCAGTAACATTAAAATTGTATTGCTCATCTCTACACACATTTTTACGTCTACTTAACATCACTACATTGTTAATGAATTGGGTAGAGGAGAAAATTTATTCATACTAGATCACTTAATAGGTGAAAATTAACCCTTTAACTGCTCCCATCGTCTATTGGCGATTTGAAGTATGGTTTATGGTTTTAGTAAAAAAAAGTTCAGCAATTCGTATTCAACAGTAAAATCAGACGATAATTACTCATTGTAAATTTTAAAAACAATTTTCCTTTAAATAAAAAGTGACAAATTTTAAAATTACGCAAAAATTTAGAAAAAAAGTTTGCGTTTGGGGAGAGCTATATTTCAGATTATTTGCGCAGTTAAAGGGTTAAACTTTTCCATTTTATTTTCACTTCGTTTTTATTATCCTATTTCATCAACTTGGCAATGGTATTCAAGTAGGATGGATACCAGATAAAATCCTATTTCCTGGATTTTTGCCTATACTTTATTTGTCCCATTAATGAGAAAAATATACATACTATGGAATGAAAGAAATTTTAAGTACATATGTAGTAGTAATGCGGTTTTGAAAAACTTATTGCACCAATTAACTTCTCCACCACTGCCCAGTAACAATTGCCTTTTTTTGGCCTTTTTGCTCTGCAGATTTATCCCCAAAGCTATTCAATTACTCCCTAGGTCAATTCTTCGACAAAATGCTGTCTCATTCAATAGTTTTTTCTTTTCTTTCAATAGAATTTATTCAAAGCAGATAGATTGGCGGTGGGGACCAGAATGGCTTCATTTTATGCCAAACTGGACAGAAAAGAAATATGTACCTATGTATGGAAAACTCAAAAGGGGTGCTTGTAATTGATAGTTCATCAAAACCCTAATGATAGGTTATGTACATTGCTGGCATTTTCATCATTTGAACTCATGTTGAGGAATTTGTAAAAACTGTCTTCCATGCCTTAGACTCCCACTCTTTGATCTACTTCACTTCTACATTCTCCATCTTCCTTATAATTTCCAATGCCACTTGCCTCAATATGGCCAATTAATGGCCTCAATATGGCTTGGCAGTTAACTTTTCTGTAACTGCAACGTATGTGAAAATATCCAATAGGCAACTTTTTTTTGCTGCAATATTTTTGCTACTCCTTACCCTTACTGTGCTATATTTTGTCATTTACATCTTACACCGTCACTGTTAATGTCTCCTGCAATCAAGGCGAGAGACAAAAAAGAGGAAAATACAGTGCTACTTAGACTTGTTGTCCTACTTCCCCATGGTTTTCTCTCTTCATCCATCTCATTTTGGTCTTCTGTCCCTCCATTATCAATCGGGTGTCCATGTATTCCATGTTTTGGCTGAGGAAACCCTGGATCATGTTCTATCTCTTTACTACCCCCACTGCTCCAATATCCTTCGCAAGAGCCGGGGAGATTTGTTAATTGCCAGAATGTTTGCGATTTTCGAAGTTAGTTTTGTTTTGGTTAATTTTCCTGTATGATCCTGTCCTACTCTCTTCCCTCTTGGTACGTGCATGTGTGTAAATCTTTCCTCACTCAAATAACCACACGTGCACATACTTTCTGCATGCTTATCAGTTCATTTTTGATAGAGATATTTTCATAATAATTTACAATTTTAAAACAATAGCACTGCAAAGTGATTTAACTTACTTAAAGTAAAGGGAGGACTAAAAATCCAGTAAATATAAGACATGTATATAAATATATTGTTATATTTTTGGGTGAGAATAATTTTTTAAGTGCTCCTTATTTTACATTTTCAGGGATATTTTGTGTCCCTTTTCAACCGATTTGACTGCTTTGTTGTGATAGGAAGTATTGGAGAATTGATTTTAACACACACTGATGTGATGCCTCCTTTGGGAGTTTCAGTGCTTAGATGTGTTCGTCTGTTACGGGTGTTCAAAGTCACAAAGTAAGTATTAAAAAAATAATTATTTTTAGTTTTTCAAGTTTACTGTTGCATCACATGCTGTTTATGATGAATAACTTTGTGTCATTTTACCTTATTATGTATGGTTTAGGGGCTATTGAACCATTTTAAAATACCTTCTTCTGTCGGCTCATTTGCGAGGTTTTTTCACCATACCTGATGGTATCAAAAAACCTATGATACCCATATCTTTCTGCTGGCCAGTCAGTGCCCAGTTTTTGACTCAAGAGCTGTTGAATATATACATAAGTACTAAACTTTTATGTTGAAAGAGGAAGGTTATTCTTGCCCAGCTGCCCTGGAAATAACTGGTGAAATTATTTTCACCCATCTTGTTTGACTTGGTGTACACACAAACCACATCCTCTCTTTCTCTTGGTGTCCCACTGCATTATCTACAGTACCGTTAAATTGCTAATTCCATAGAGCCTGCTATTTTTTTCTCGTCTCTCACTTGGAAAAAGTGGCAGAATTGCATCATCTTGCACTGCCTTTCATGAAATAAACATTCATTTGTGTAATAGTCAAACAACATTGTATACAGTCATGTGCACTGTTGCAAAACGCCACAGCAGTGGCTGGAAAGTCACCATGAAAAAATAATTTTAATTGACTGGAATCCTAAATCAAATCTCTGAATTGCCAGTCAGCTGCTACCAATGTTGAATCCACGGTGAATTTCCCTGGGAGTTTTTACAAACTAGATGGTCTTGCCTACTGTTAGTTTGGTCATGGGAGGATAAACCTCACTTTTTTGCTTTAGAGTAGGTTAATGAATAATTCATTTGTTTAATACACAAATGGGCTTGGTGCACAGCCATGAATGATTATATGTGTCATCAAATTTCTACCAGCAAACAGGAGATTTGAATTTTAATTGTGGTCATGCCAAACATTTTTTCGTGCAGATACATATCCACATACCATTGTTTTACTAGATTTCATATTAATGTGAAGTGGAAAGGTGAGGTCAAGGGATGAAGAATGTTATTGTCACTGGTTAGCATGCTAATTTAATTTTAAGGTCATATGTATTACCATAGCAATGGTGTTTATAAATCTGACTGAGTGTAGTCAATAAGCAACTTGTTTCCATGTTTTTTCTCTAAGTCAAGTAAACTAATATCTGCTGCCATAATGGAAGATCAATAGTGGGCGAAGATGAACCTCTAATGACTTAGTGATAAGGTTACTGTAGGTGGCAAATTATTCATACATTCATTTTCATTTAATGAGTAATCATATGTCAATAGTAGATAAAAATTACCGTAAAACCAGTTTTGGGTCCTGATAAAATATTCAATTATAAATTTGAAATTTTATGTTTGAGAGAATGGCCCCATTTTAGGTCTATAGGGAGGAAGATTCCCTAATTTTTTTTCCATTTTCTAAGTGGCAAGTATCTGGTTATGTGTGTTGGAGGACAAAGTTAGAACGATCAGGCAAACAGCTGCTGCTAAAGACAGACTTATTTACACTGCTGGTCATTAATAGTCCATAATGTAGTAGTATACCTATACCCAATTAAACCTATTGTAGTAAAAGGTAGAGTTAAGATAGACATGGTGAATTCTGTGTGACTTGGGAAATCTTCATTCAGATGGTTGAAATCAATTTTAAGACTGCTGAGAATAAAAAAAAATCTTCCAACTGTGTGTACGTTAAATGTTCCTGGGAACCGATTACAGAGTTCACTTATTTCCCATGCTGATTAGAAATAAACTGAAATCTGTATTAGACTGAAAGGCCCATTTGGTATTCAAGTGAACTTAGTAGTAAGTTCTTAATTGGCTGGTGTGAACCAAAAATTCTTAGTGTCTGATTTGTATATGTATGTTTTATCGACCCTTGATGAGGAGAGGGACTTGAGTTGGAATTAACCAGAAAATACCGGTCTTGAGGCTTCCCTGATCCAGTGATTTCTTGAATACCTCTGTAGTTCAAATGCCTTCTTAATGAGTTTAATTTTTTAGTTCTTCTCCTCAGCAAGTTCCTTAATGTTTTTTTAAATCTATGCTGTGGCCTTAGTTTGGTGGTTCTTGGCTCTAGGAGATCATCCCCAGTGCCCCAGTCTCATGGCTGTCTTGTGTCCAATTCTTGATGGCTCTTTCCTGTGCTGTTGCTGACAGATTCAACAGAACACCTTTTGAGCTCCTTTCATCTCTGTTTCCCTCTCTTTGATGCTTCCCTATTTTTCTCAGACATGATGTTGAATTTTGAAGTCAGCGTATAAGTAATTTCTTCGCAAAATTCTGACAATACATATTCAGTGGGCTCTCCAATATGTGTGGTCTCCTATTTCCATTCTCTTCTTGGATAAATTTGAAATAACAGCCATGGTTTAGCCCTTTCAAGGGAAAAATGAAATTATGTCCTGATTAAAACCTTACCAGAAGAAAACAAAATTAGTGAAATAGAGGCACTATTGTAAATTTCAGACTACATACAACATTGATTAAGTAGGATGACTTCCATACTCTGTTCAATTGAAGGGACAATCTCTCCCAATAGGGTAGTCCATACCAGATAGATCAAGTCAGAGGCAGGTGAATGGTATGAGTAGCAGAAAGGAAGCTGGAAAGATTGTTTACAGTGTTTGCAAAACATGGTGGCAGTTACGCAGAAGACCCTTTTCGGTGGAAGGGTCCATTGCCTACGAACTAGCTCTGCATTGGGGAGTAAGGCAGCCTCTGCATTTGATTGCCAGGGTTCCCAAGGCAGCAAACTTTCCTGGCCGATTTCAAATTGCTCTACATATCTGTTAAACTAGCATCAACTCAAGAACTCTCTAATGCTTTAATCCAGTTACTCAGAGAGGCTTTTCTAATGGATTGCGAACACTATCAGTGTATTTTGATGTAGATTTTTTTAGGTCATTAACATATTTATGCAAGGCATTGCTGACTTTTAACTGCCCTCATTGCCCTGACAAATTAAGTGGAATCATGTAGGCAGCTCAGCCTACCACATACTCTCCCCTCCTCTCCTTTGCCAACCCCTTCCATGCAAACCTTTCCTCTTTGTGATGTCATGCTTCATGTGGAAAAGTGCCACTAAGCTTAACTACCGATGTAAGCAATCCCTCAAGCCAAGTCACATTTAAATACTTTTGAGGAAGAAAACAAGAAACCTCGATTATTTTGGTCACAAAAATAATGATTGTTTACAAATGAATATTGAAACCATAAAAACTGTGTGACTGTCTCCACTGTGGCAGGTGTCAAGCCAAGCAGTGGATTACTTGTGGTAACGACTTCTGAGGGCTTGCGTTATCAGATTAAACCATTACACTGTAGCTCAGTGAAGAAAAACAGAGAAGATGCAAAATTAGGCAAACACAGCTCTAATAGTTTAAGGAACATTTGGATCTAAAATCATCCTTCACCAAAATTTTGCTGCAACCCATCAGTGTCTTGTTTTGATTAAATGACCAGGCCAAGAATTGCCTAATGGGGATTTCTGCTCCAAAATTTTCACTCTTGGTGGATTATAGCTGTTTAATAAACAATTTGTTTGTGCAATTTTGGATTTTCAGTAAAAGAGGAGTTTAGTAACTAACTTACTCGCTGTCAAATGTTGTTATTATGGGTTATAAGGTGTTTATAAATTGCCAGTTGCATAAATTTCTTCATGCTTCGTTATGGTGGATTTTCAGCTGAATTCACCAAAATGCCCACTTCACATCCAAGC
Source organism: Pyrrhosoma nymphula (assembly GCA_963573305.1). Taxonomy (NCBI): domain Eukaryota; kingdom Metazoa; phylum Arthropoda; class Insecta; order Odonata; family Coenagrionidae; genus Pyrrhosoma; species Pyrrhosoma nymphula. Next base: position 73,328,207 of record OY754332.1, on the reverse strand, counting down.
AGCCAACATGCTCAAACCACCACAGCCACATGCTCAAAACAGCTTACTTAAGTTGCAGCATATGCATTTGTGTGTTGTACACATTATTACTATTCTGGATAACCTGCAGCCTTTTAAATCTCATAGATCTTTTATGGCTGCCTTGACTTCCTTGACTGCCTTGACATGACTTCCTATCTTGTGTTCTGCCATTGCAATTTTCCTTGTGCCCAAGATTGTTTTTGCTTGCCATCTCTGTGAAACCACATATTAAGATCCTTGCCTTAAGGCATTGATCTCTGCCATAGGCCTTAAGGGCATTGATATTGCCCTGCCAAGGAGCCATCTTTCGTGTACCAATCAGAACTTAGAAAAACTTTTGCAAATTATTTCAACTTGATGCTAACAAAAATAGCCCATGTTTTTTTAATTTATGTATTTACCAATTGATGAATGGAATTAATTGAATATGTTTAATTTCAAGACACTTCACGCAGGAAAATAACTTAGAGGAGGTATTTATCATGTTCATTTTAGGTTTTGCAAATTATTTCAACTTGATGCTAACAAAAATAGCCAAGTTGTATGAATCAAATGTGGCAGTGTTTGACTGACTAACTTTAACTTTGAGGAAAATGATAATACTAGTAGGCATAGAGAGCTTTAAATTTATATTTACTACAATGAACTTTGAGCAAAGGACATGGTGTATAAATTACCTGTAGTGATATGTTTTCCTTATAGCCATTTTATTTAGCTCCCTGCCAAAGCACGTAGTTGCAGCTCTGCAATGTATTTTAGATGTAGGTCTAGCTTTGGAGGAAATAAATCATTGGTGTTCATAATTCAGTCAAAGATGCATGTAGTAAAAATGTCATTGATCCATTTCAGATATTGGAGATCACTTTCAAACCTGGTTGCATCTTTACTCAACTCCATCCAGTCAATTGCTTCCTTGTTGCTACTTCTCTTTCTGTTTATTGTCATATTTGCTTTGTTGGGGATGCAAGTGTTTGGTGGCAAGTTTAACTTCGATAATACCTCAGACAAGCCACGCAGCAACTTTGACAGCTTCTGGCAGAGTTTACTAACAGTATTTCAGGTAAATATTTCATTGTTTGTTTGTACAGCTTGTAAAATAACTTGTTTGGCTAGCTCAAGTGCCTTTATGTGTTAAGCTTGTGGAAATATACTTTGCGACTTGCATGAATATGAATGACCAATGGATGGGTGCCATAAATTATCTGTTGCTAGTTTGATAATCTCTGTTAAATGATGTCTCTATCTCAGTAATTGTTAAGTAAGCCTGTTGATCTATTACATATAATATAAATTGAGGTAGTGATACAAGCCATAGTACTGCATTAATGTTTATGTCTCAAAATCCTACCCATAGTTAAGATAGAAATAGTGACAGGAGCAGTGAGAGTAATCCTGTAGTAACCCATTTGACTATGTGTTAATTCAAAGTTTGTTTCAAATTTCAAGTTTGTATGCTAAATGTAGGCTTCCTAGTTTTGGATTAAATATTAGACCGTATCCATTTTCTTTTTGCACTCAATACATATTTTGAAAGGATTTGTTGCAGCATGAGAACATGTTACAGTTTTACTCTAGAATTTTTGGTGACAATGTTTGGAGGTAACTGAACATGTTACATTAGTTGTTAATTTCTAAATGCATTTGGAATTTGAGTAGTACTTATAAGTATTTGTAATATTTAATTATTAAGATATGTTGTGAAAGCTCAAACACAGTTGCACTTTATGATATTATTATACAGAATTTTTATATTAATATCATCAAATAATTTTCATTAAACTACACATTTTTTATCTACTTATCCATGATGTTCATTCTCATTCAAGTTTATTGCTAACCGGTAATGCCATTTTTAGCAGCAGCACATTCTTTACCATCAAGAGTTCTTAAATTACAGCAAGTTAAAACAAAAAATATGAAATCGTATATTGCTATCATATTTGCAGAAACATATGGTTGGCAAATGTTTGCATTTATGTAAGGTTTAAATATTTGGATGTTCTTTCAGTATTTGATTTGGTTATTCCCTTTATGCCTTTGAGTATATATACATACAAATATAAATATAGTTTTATAAACACAGACACGGGGAAATAAAAAGAAGGACGCTCAGAAAATATTTTACAGGACGTTTCGACGGTCAGGCCGTCATCGTCTGCAACATTGAGTCTCTTGTTGCCGACGATGACGGCCTGACCGTGGAAATGTCCCGTAAAATATTTTGTGTGTCCTTTTTATTTCCGTGTGCCTTTGCTTTTAAAACTATATTTATATTTGTGTTTTTATTCACCGAGTGCGTTATCTAAGAAGATACTATATATATATAATCATTTGTACATAAATGATAGAATGGTTGCCCAGGGCCCAGTGTGTTATGCCATAGACTGGAGGATCCTGGGGTTATACCCTGGCAAGACCTCTGAGGATGTCCCCACCTTGCATCACAGTGTGATATTCTGGTTGTATGGATTGGATAGAAAATCAAAATTGTCCTAGGCTAAGAAATTGTTCTTCATCATCGGAGGCATTAATTTAACTAATGCTAGGGGTTAGTATGTGGTGACCTCTACCCTCTCCTGTGAAACTAATGCATTAATCGTCAACGGAAGTCTTTAAGTGCTCATCTCCCAGTCGACCTCCATTCTTCTAAATCCTCTGGCAATTCTCTTTCTTTGTGATATCTCTTTTATTTGCATCCTCTATTTTGTTTATACATTTGATCCTGAAGAAACAAGTTCCTAAGCAGGTGATGGGTCTTGTTTTGTCATTGCAAACCCATGCCAATGATTATTTTTTAAATTGAATAGCGTGTCCATTTAGCATTATCAGAGGCCTTATTAAGGATTGTAAATGCCTCAAATTGTTTTTTGATATGTATTATTCTCTTCTCTCATTATCATTGACTACACTTTGTCATAGTTAATACCTCTAGTTTCTCCCTAGTCCCTAGTTTCTCTGTTCTTCATGAATCTGAAATGGCTGTGTGATGGGTTGTCTTTGATTTCTCCCATTATCCTTTCCTGCATGGTTCATGTATATACTATCACTGTCAAAAGTAAATCCAGAATTGAGTGGAGTCACTTTTTCTGCTATTTACGTTCTCACCTCCTTGATTAGTCTGTTACTCCTATGTTCCCTAGACTCATCATATGTCAATTTTGGACGTGCATCATTTCCTTATGCAGTCATATCATCTTTCTCAATCTTGAGAACCGAGAAAGTAGTGCCAGTGAGGGGTGAAGGGGTTTCCATGCAAGATAATTGCCCCATTCTCACAGCAATTTTTACAAAGCAGTTTTTAAAGGAAAATCCAATTCAAACAAAAGCCTGAAAACAATTATGGAATAGCCTCCCAGATGTCTCCCCTTGCATCATTATAATGTTGCCGGTGATTTTTTCTGCTCTTTATTTTTCTCTGAGTCTTTAACTTTTTAATCAAATACACTTCTCTTTGTACTATGCTTCGGGACTATGTTCATGTTCATTCATGTAGCTTTCACTCAATATTAGCTTGCTTTCCAGAGGTATCATCATTCAATATATGTAGTGATTTGAGGCATATGTTCCATTTGGCCAAACGTCTATGCCTTCCATGAAACTAATTTAAATTATGAAATGTCTGTTGGTGCTGCATTTTATTACACCTAATGTATGACTTGTGTTGTTTGTATGCTGATTCATGTCCCTTTTATTAAGTTTCCATTGATTTATTTGTATCAACTTTCAATCAACTTATCAACAGCTGTCTTTGATAACCTCCCTTGAGTCGGATCATCTTATTCTTGTCTATAGCTTCTTCTTCATAGATGGGGCTCTTGTATTTTCATCTGTCCCCATTGTCATCATTGTAATACATATCCAAGGAACCTGATGATAAAACTAATTTTTTAGCCTCTCCCCCTGTGGCAATTTGAAAGATAATTTTTAGTTGCCTATGTCCAAAACATTATGATTTAGAAAATGCCTTTCTGATTGAAGGAAATTCATTGTTGTACTTGTGTTAACCAAATGTTTTTGCTGAAAAATATTTTTTTGAAATATGTACTATGTATAACATATTTCCATTGATTATGCAAATTCCTTATATTTATGCCTATAATTGCAAATGCCTCAATTTTGTATGATGGAAAATAAGTTGTAATCATGAATAACTGTTTAAATATTTATTATTTCAATTGGTTTATTTTCACTTGTAAAAACTACCTTGTGATTGCATTGAAAGATGTAAATTGGTAGAAATGTGAAACATTGCACGGTGCACATGCATACCTACAGCCATTATTTTTAGACGCCTGCGTTCCTTTATTTCTTTTTATCCATAGTAAAGTAATTGGCTGTGAATGTTTCTGAATTGATGACTTCAGCCAAGTTATGCTCCTATTTGGGCCCCTGATGACTTTATGTAGCAACATGTTTGCATTTTGAATACTTTTTGTTCAGGTACTCATGTGTAATTATCATAATTTTGTTCTTAGGTGGGGTTGTCATTCAGATGAGAAAAGCAGGATATGAATTTTTATAATATAATCTTTTACATCATGTTATTTTGGTGACTCAAATTGACACACAGATATCTTGTTGATTTTTGTTGGAGTGACAATCTGCTGTTGATCTTACTCTGTTCAGTATTGCATTGATTTTATGCTCTGGGCTATCTTGAAATCTACTTATGTTTTCCATTGATTCCTATATTCTCTTGACGCAATTCGGTTTACTGCGTGTAGTTTGTATTGCTCTGTGAAGCACGTGGTCACCAATGTACATAATTATTTTCACTCATCTATGTTCTTGTGTGTTAATATGTAATTATAACTGGTACATTGAAATGCCTACAAGAAGAAAATTAAAATTCACTGAAGCACATGCAAAAGACTCTCCCTCGATTAAAAAAGAAAACTATGACGATTAAGCATTTTACCAGTTATCCAAGTAAGTGCCTTAAAACTGGAATACGACTTCAAAAATATGGCCATTCAGTTTGCATTTTTAAGTCAATTACATAGGTACTAATTTGTATATTTTCTTTTTGCCAGTTGCTACATTTTGATTGGCCATGGAGGTAGAAGCAACATCAAGGACCATTTGTCCTCATCCAAATGCATAAAGAAATGTGAGCAGTTCACCTACCACACACCCAGTGTCGAGGGTTTTTTTTAAAACTAATTGTTGCGAGGAATGAAAAGTTGAAGCAGCTGTGAAACACATGCATTCCACTGTGTAAAACTCAACCAATTATATCTCCACACTTTTACAGTTTTACCAATATCAGATATCTGATGGGTCGAATGTAGCTGAGATTTTTTAACTGCGACCACACAAAGTGGAAGCTTTGTAAATTATGTAATACAGTAGAAACTCTAAATTACGAAGTCAACGGGACCGGAAAAATCAGCACTTTGTAATATCAAATTTCGTATGAATGAGTATCTTTCATTAACATTGCGATGAAGCTCTTTTTTTTATTTCCTTAAATTTAGATGTACTCTCGCGACGTACTTGCATGATTTACGAAGTTATAATTCATGAAAATACCTATATTTAAATGTGTATTCATGCCCACAGGGTGCACACAGTAGAACACAACTTATTTGTCGGAGTTTGATTCTTCCGATTTTCGGGATTTCCACCATGTCGTTCTAGTTATTTGTGGCAGAAATCCCAAAAATTGGAGGAATCAACCTCCATTCAAGCCCCGTGGAAATTTACATCATGACAACTAACTTGTTGTTATTTTTCCAATGAATGAGTAGGTAATGAAGCGTCTTTGCACAATTTTCGTGCAGTTTGGACTAAGCGTGTGAAGCTTCTTAGCACATTTTTCTATATTGTTTCTTAACTGGAGAGCTTTCTAACTTATGAGTGAGCGATTTATAATCATCAATAATATTGATTTATGCACACACTAAGGAATTGTGCGACTGTTTCATCATTTGCACCGGATATTGAAGACAGTGAAAATAAGATTCTCTCGCAGATGCTATGCGATGGATGCATGTTATGTATTTTGTACAAATACTGATATGCCCGTTAATCTCGCGAAATAACAATTGTTATTCTCCCTTGGATTCATCTTATTTGTGCGTGGTTATTTCCAATATGATGGAGCTGATAGAAGTGCTTATAGATGAGTCCAGCTAAATATGTACCTCCTTTCAAAAGTAGATTGTACATACAAGCCACGCACTTCAACGGTGAAGGCGATTAAACTCCTTTTACACTTTATTGGCTACTAACGATGCTATCACATCAAAACAATAATTTTCTTTTGCCACTCTACCATGCAAAAGCTTCATTTGTGGCTCTATTCAGATTAGGTTGTCTGCTCTTCATTCATTAAATCTCAGGATTTGTTTAATGATTCGATATTGAACTAAAATTTGGGATATTTTTTGTTATTATTTTTTCTCTGCTTTCGATCAAGCAAGGAGATTTTCGTCCCAGCATTGCAGCTCCAGGTCAGACTGTGCACCAGGCCGGAATCAGCTGTCTTTTCCTCCTTTCCCCGTCATTGCGGGGGTTACTCCATTCACCCTCTAACAAAAACAGCTATGCGACCCATGGTCTCAGAGTATCGTGCGTCACGTATGAGGTTGATCTACCTGAGAGTCAAGGCCAAGGGATGTGCGTGAGGAATATACATCAAATGAATCATCAGCTTTACACCGAATAGTCACATCTTATCTTCCTCCTCCCTTACTTCAACCAGCTGCATCAGCATGGAGGACATGCCTTTGGAGAGTGGGGGGCTTTTACTTAAAGGACCCAAGAGTTGGCATGGGGGGCTGGCAGAGTCAGCTTGGGACATCGCATCCTGACCTAGTGCTGAGGGGGGGGGGTGGAAGGGGCACTCAAAGGGATCTGATCTCCTGGAGGGCCGGAACGGGGGCTTCGGTGTGAAGTTGATGGCTCGTTCCCACCCTTAAGAGTTGGTAAGGGGTACACGGAGGTTTGTTTGAGGGGGAAATATGACCACTATGGGAGAGATGGAAAGTATTTGATAGGTTCGCCGGAAGTAAGAAAGGTGATGGAGAAGAGTAAGCCTAGGTTTTGGAGAAACGAAGATGGAAAGCAGAGTGAATTTTCCTGGTGGGGATTGATGGGTGGGGGAAAAAGAAAATGGGAATGTGCAGGCATTTCTATTTCGCTTTTCCTTAACTTCCGATCCATTCGGGCAGTCTTATAAAAGGGAATCAGTAAATAATAATTCAAGAAGAAACTCGATAAACGAATGAATGTATATTATAAAAAATACTTCAGCTCTTCTGTCGAGAGAATCTCTCATTTAAGAAAAAAAAGTTATTTATTTTTGCACTTTGCTTTGCACCATCGTCGCTCCCACCATGGCCTCTCATTTGGATAAATGTAAACTGAACTGGGAGTCGACATCATTAACAATTTGGAATCGATGTAATGTATCCCGAGTGAGCAAAACTTCATTCTTATTAGGAAAAATCAGGACTTTGTCATTCTCGTTACAAGCTTGGAGCTCGTGATCTATTGATTTATATTGCTGGCCCAATTGACCCAATAAACTGCCAACTTGTGACAAGTAATGCCTCAACACCCCTACCCTAAGATCTTGGCTAATCCGGTGTCCTGCTTCCGCACTGGTAGGTAACAACTAACTCCCACCCCCGATATCCTCCGGAGGATATCGTCCGATAACCAAGGAAGAGATGCAAGTGCTTCCAATTGGGCTACGATGCTGACGAGGTTTTATGCTCCCTCTTTGACGGCCTGACTTCCGGCATCTCATAGGATGGTTCCACTTATCCTCGTCTTGTATCTCTAATAAGGATTAAGCTACAAAACCCTTATCTAATTCTTAATCAATCTGCAGGAACTCAGCTGAGCTCTCGTTTAGGATATTTTTTCAATCACTGGGTTGAAGCGAAAGGTACCTACACCATGTTCCGATACAAATATGTATGGGTGCTTGAGCGTTTTTTTCCCTTTGATTATGCATGCGCCCAGTGCTAGTCATGCTTTAGAATTAATGTGCATCAAAGTAATTGGTCATATGAACCAAGCAAACTCATATTTTCTCTGATTTTCTTGGCTGCTGGCAAGGGAAGAAGGGAAGGGCAATACCTTGCTCAATGTCTACATCAAAACGCTCAATTAGGGCAGTACATTAAACCTGATTCTTTCAATGATAGCTATTGCCAGCAGGAATAATTATGCCATGGAGCTAGGTTGAGTTTAATCAGTCTGAAATAGTGCGAAAAAAAGCTTTCTTGGGATATATTCACAACTGAATCTACCGCTCGAAGAATATAGCACCATCTCTGATACGTCATAGTTTTTGAGCACACACGTACAGCAAATGAATAACTGTACCAGGAATATTCATTATGGATTTATGTTTGAGAAAACCGATAGCAAAAAATGCTAGGGATCATGAGAGGAAAAGCTGGTTGTAGCAATTAGTCTCTCGTGGGCGAATATATCCGCACACAAAAAATTTACATTGTTTTTACTCATTGGCAACTCTGTGGACTCGTGGAACGCATTTTTTGTCTGATTGGTTTCATATTTTATGTGCTGCAATGCCTACGATTCAAGGTCGTTCTTAAGGTCTGGTTTCACTGGGGCGTTCAGTGGCCACGTCCAACGGCCGCATCTGGACATCGCGGCTGGATGACACGGGCGGGTGGTTTCATTCAGGCGACTATATCCCGTTTCCGCGGCTGGGCGATGTGGGAGAATGTGTATTGACGCAGATATTTGGGATCAGTAGTCGAACTCGACAGCCAAGATGTATCAGTGAAACCGAACCCATTTGATGTACATTGGATGAGTACGGCAGTGACTTCCGACTGTTGGACGCGGCCGCGGGACGCCCCAGCAAAACCACACCTTTACTATTGTAGCATTGAAAAATGAGATATCGTTCTGGTAATATATTCAGTGCATAATGTATTTGGTGACGATGATTAATTAGATGTTTAACTCTGACAAGGAGCACCTAAAAACATTACTGTTATCCATCACTATTCGTATTAATGAGTAAATTTTCACGTCGGGACCTAGATCCGAGGTTTGTAATTTTAAAAATTCATTATTTCATAACATCGCATACTGTTATGTACACTTAGATACCCTTTTGGTTGGGACCGGAGATTTTGCTTCGTAAAATCAAAATTTCGTAATTTCGAGTTTCGTATTTTTGAGTTTCTACTGTAGCACCTTTTGTTATGAAACATGATGGGGAAGCACTTTTAGACCAAAGCTTATTTGGTGCAACGGCCTGCCATGATGGAAACACTGGTTCCCTATCAGTTACCGAAGTTAAGCATCGTTGGGCTCGGCTAGAGTTTGGAGGGGTGATCCTCTGATTCGTCGGAGTGCTGTTGCCCCTGTCTGCATGTGGCAGACAGTATGTGCGAAATGACCTTAGCCGTCGAAGCACGTTTGATAGATTGTTTGTAGGGGGGCCTTCAACAGGAGCCAGGGCACTTAGACCTTCATGGTCCATTGTGCCAACCCCATGCCGTCTGCCACATGCAGACAGGGGACAAGAGCGCCACGGTGTAGGTATGTATGGTCACCCATCCAACCGCCGTCCGGGCCCAACATTGCTTAACTTCAGTGATCTTGTGGGAACCGGTGTGTCAATGTGGCTGGGCCCTTGCCCACGATTCGAAGCACGTTAAAAAAAAAATACTGCTTATTTCGTGTGAGCACTTATGCCAATAGCTGTGAATACCTTAATATATTTTCCCATGGTAAATCAGTACTTGGATGAAGTGTAAGGTTTTTAAACTGAGTTGCAATATTTGAGGGATTTTGGATAAAACTAGTGATGATGTTGCTTTTCAATTATGTCGTTCCGAGTATAACAGAGAATAAGACGTGAGCACTTTAAGGTTGTGTCTCTAACACTAAATTTGGTGACCTTGCCGGAAGGAAGGACATTGCATATTCAGAATAATGGAATATAAATGTAACTGACCAAAAAGTTTAGAGCTCATATTCTCCCCAGTGATGTACCTACTGCTGCATGTAATCTCACTAATGATGTGCAGGTTGTGATTATTTAATTTTATCTCTATTTCGTAATATGCTCTGTTCATGCTGCCTCTTTTAAAGAGTTCTCTTATTCGCACCCTTATTCACTATGAATTTTTCTAATTAGAAATTATTCGAAGATGAAGTGGCATCATACCGTTATGTATTTTGTAAGGTTCATTGAGATATGTGAGAATTTGAGGTCAAATCTTTTTTTCATAATGGGTGTCTTCCAGGTGTGAAATATTTCTACATTGGTGTTCTTAGGAAGAACAGATCATCAGATCACCCCTGGTGCATCATAAGGTCTAACTATCCTAAGTCAATACTTTTGGCCAAAAATATCATCATCATCTTGATTGAGGGTATCATCATTCTGCACATCATCCATAGCATTGGCTATCGCACTCCGTTAGTGTTGACAGTGCTCAGTTGGTAATGCTGGAGGAAAAATGATTGGTCTGTGACAAGAGATGTGTTTGTGATTGACATGCTTGCAGCATAAAAGTTGCCATGAATTGAAGTAATAACTATGGAAAGTGATTTTGTGTATGATCTACTTTTGTGTATTCTAACATCTGGCGAAGAGTATAAAGGAAGCAGAGTTAGATGAGAGGATATTAGTGATTCTTCAGAAGTTTTTGCAGCGTGGACTCCGATAAGCTGCCTGTGTTTGATTTCTATGAAAATCCACCATTGACATGGCACCCTGCAAGCAGATGGTTATGGCAATGTTAGGCAGAAGAGAAGTAGTTTCTAAATATTTTGGTCTCAGGAAGAAAGATATAAAACGGTATTCATGAAGTTAATGGTGACTCTTAACGGACTCAGTTGGCCACCTGAGTGTGTGGTGTGCCAGCAAGCAAAGAAGCTGTGTAATTCCTAATTTTGTGACGAGAAGTGGACATTTTTTGGTTTAATCTCATAATTGAGTTCAATATTCAGAATATTTAGTGTTATTTTTCTTTGTTATTTTCACTTACAGCATGTAAAAAATGTGCAACATTTCGATCAGGATATTTACAGGGTCTTCGGCCCCAGCATCGCCCATAGCTATTGGGGAAATCCTAGTGCTTTCGGGCTTTTTCATGAGATATTTTTACTACACAATTGACCTTGTAGTATGCATTAATATTGAGAAATGGAAGTAACGCCTGTGTTTGGCAATGGTAGATCCTAATTCAAAGCTTAGAACATAAATCTTAAGCATTCTCAGCAAAAATCTCTGCCCTTTATGAGTAATGGAGATACATAGGGTTTTATGTAGCCAATATGTGGAAATATTGACCACAAAAAGTCACCTTATTTAGTGATTTGACAATAGTTCAAAGGTAAATTTTCATTGGCCAAAAATAGGAAGACACTTATTGACTGATGCTCGCATATATGTAGTATCTAACCCCAATATGGTGGCTCTTTAAGTGATGGTTTCACTTGAAAAACAACATTGAGGAAGGCAGTGGGATGCGTTATCATTTACTCTTTCTAAGCTTCATGATGGATACAAATGGATCAAAAGCGAACAATAATAGCAAAATATGGAACTGAATAATATGCTGGTAATTACTCCTTTAGTTTGGTTTCTTTAGATTTGAAATTCTGATTTTTATGGGTTCTTCTGTGTGTATATCATTTTGGTAAATTTCTGGAATGACTGTGATTTTGCTTGTCAGAATTTTATTATGCTGCTATTGTTGAAATTACTCCTGTTTCAGATAAAAATAACCCAGTCAATGCATTTTGGTAAAATATATTACCCTTAGCATTGAGTTTGCTCAGTGAGTTAATGTGACTCATGTCAGCAATAAGTCTCCTTGATGGGAGAAAATATGGATATGGAGAAATACATTTTAGACTGATGTATTTTTAAATGTGAAGAATACCTACTCTTTATGTGTAGTTTTGCTTTAAAGTTCATTTTTGAGAAATATAGTTTTTGTAATTACATGCTCTTTATTTCATTTAAATGTGTTGCTGTTGGAAAAAAACCTATTTATATGCTGCAATGAGCAAACACTGAATTCTGGTGGTTCTGTTATTGCCAAACCTTGCTCTGTTGTCTAACATTGCCTTCAATATGTGTGTCAAAAATATCAGTGAAAATGACAAATATTATTGCATGTGTGCACAACTCTAGAATTTGAAAATAGTCTTTTGAATTAAATATGCTATTGTGTCCATTGGAAGTTTGCTTTCTGCAACAATAGAAATTTAGTTCCTGTTTACACTCTTTTCTCAATTTTTCTCATGGTAGAAAAATGTGAAAAAATTAGTAGTTATATTTTGGAGTGAATTTTAGTCTCAGCTATGGTTCATAACTTCTGGTGAGATATGTTGGAAGTTGTTTCATGATTAAACTTGGTGACATTTCACTGAAATGTAAATTTTAATTACACACAGTGAAACAGAATTGTAATTTAATTTTTGTGCATTAGTGTAGAATTACTATACTGTTATTCCTTGTTAAGGGCAGCATATTTTAAAATGTCTAAAATATTATATTAAGCTATTTCTGTGTTTTTAAATTGACTTCTGATGTTAGCATTGCAAGAGCATGATTAACTTTCTCTTTTTCATATAAATAATGAAGAGAGCAATAGAATTAGGAGAGAACATCCAAACATGGTTATGATGTATGTAATGCTTATAATCTACATAAAACATGAGCAAAATGTGAAATTTCAAATAGGTAGCTCTCTCCTTTAAAAATGTTGTGTGCATTTTTTACATCATTTATTTAATAGTAAACAGTTTTCTCTGATTTTTGTATGATGGAACTCTTGGTGGTAAGGGGTGTTTGTGTGAAATATGGCTCTAACCCTTGTGGTTGCATGAGTGTGTGCATCTGTTATTGGGGGTACTGTGACTTACAAAGTACGTTCTTATTCCCACATATCATTTCTTTAGAATTTGAGAAGTATGAATGCATATTTAGTGTGTTGTTCTAATTAGCCAAAGATGTGTTGACATGTGTTGATAGTCTCCACAATAGTTTGTGCCTTTTGAAACAGACAAATGGAATGGAGGCAGGGTCAACATCATTTATCTGCCAAAAAAATGTTATAATATTTTTCCTAATTTGAAAAAAATACTAATAAAATTAAAAACTAGTCTTATATTTATATTTGCAACAACTTTAAAACGCAGTTTCCTCTATGCCTTTATATTCCAACCTTCACAGAGTAACTTTTTCCTATATTTTATTTCATAATGAATGATTTTAATGTTGAGAATAGGTTTCTCATAAGAATCATTATACTTTATTAGTGCATTGATTTGTTGTTCTTAAACAAAAACTGATTTACTGCATTCTCCTCAGGTGGAACTTTGAATTTGTCAATGAGGAGCAGTTAAAAGGCTCATGGCTACTGCCGTGCTTACTTTAGTTAATGTCAACCAGCTCCATAGACAGTAATTTGACCGATACCTACATATTGCCATTAGCCTCAGCCAGTGTGTTAAAAGACATAGTTTTTGTGGAGATAAAATTTCTATAAAGCCATAACTAACTTAGTTTACAAATTTATCAAGTTATTTTGGGCAAAAGGCATGGTTGAGATAGAAATATCAGTGCTATAGACTTGGACTCCTTCTTTGGTCAAGAATAATCATCTGAAAAAGATATATTTTCTACAAATCTGTATCTTTAATGTCTTGCTATTAATTCTCGGTGGCATGTTTTTAATGAAAGTAGTTATTAGCAAGTTCTAAGTGGTGGATCTGATGAGTGCTGACTTATCAAGCTTTAAATCAACCTCCATATGAGATTTTCTTGCATTGCTAGAAGGGTAAATTATTTTTTCTGATCAAAAATGTACATGACAACAAATTAAATACTTCCATGAAATTTTGGTTTAACACTTTCCTCTCTGTGGGTTGTATATGCCTCTTAATCTAGTCTACTGGGTTTTGAGCAACGTTTAAACATCTGGCGACGACTCTGTGGTAATACTGGAAAAAACTTGCAAGGAAGAGGTATATGAATGGTGCTACCGCTGATTTGGGATCTCTTAAACAAAATGTAAATACATGTAAGTGCCCTGGAAACGAGTATCTACTGAAATCATTGTCACAAAATAGACAACGATAGCGATACAATGTAAGAACGAGTAGTGCTTGGGCTTTGTGCACTCGTGCAAGTGTTAAAATACAAGTTGTGTTCATGTATCTTTGGTCAAAACAGGATTCAGCTAATTAAGTAATAGTAAGTATTCTTTCATATGCAGTATACATATGTGTAGTAATGTCAAGTTGGGTAGTAATTTTATTGGCTTCTGACTTGGTTTTGGAATCAAATCTAGGAGATAAATCCAGCCCATATAATATTCTTTCCTTATACCAGATCCTTCTACAGACTGATTCTTGTTCAGGGTATGGAATTATTTCTCCTTTGATTGAATTGTGATGATCCCATTTGGTACAAATGTTGAATGGCGAGCCCTTATGTATCAAACTAGCTCTCAAGGTGGAAAGAAGGTTTCTGCAAGGTGGCTTGGATGAGACAAGTCTTCCGGGTTCACTGTTCCAGGTGTGTTCATCCTGGCAGACTACATGTTTTGCAGTCATTCCAGTCTGCTTCTTCAAGTCCGATGTGATCACTTTGAAAGTGTCGTCCATCTGGATGAACACACACAGAAGAGAACCCAGAAGACCTGTCTCATCCTAGCTCTCTAGTTGTTTACTGTGATCATAGTTGTGGTGAAGAGTCTGTCATATATACTCTCGAGAAAAAGAAATATGAGCGAAAAGTAGGAAATTTTTTAATGACAACTTTTAACATTTCAATCAACTATTCTTTACCATGCTTCACCCTATAAAATAGGGTTTGGCCATCATTATCCACATTGCACAGCATTACTTAGGCAAATGGCAATATGTTGCTTGTAGCTTGATTGGTTATTACGAGGGGTGGCTGATATTTGAGGTCATTTACACCATTAAGTATAGGTCAGTGGGCTAGTATGGGAAGATTTATTTGGGGAATGAAAGAAAGGTAGGGAGGAATCTGGTGTCAGGGTAAGCCTACTCTTAGTAAAAGGTGCCGAGGGAACCAAAGTTTAACATTCCATCTGACTCACTGAGTACTGCACTTGAAGTGCTCTCCACACTTAAGTAGCACTCAGGATTTCCGCTGAAAAATCCCTGCAACTTCTGGGATTTGATCCCAGGCCCTTGGGTTGGGAAGCCATGTACCCTACCACCACACCAACCCTATACCTCCCATTGGCTTATTTTAACATGCAATGGATTTTTCA
Organism: Pyrrhosoma nymphula; assembly: GCA_963573305.1. Lineage (NCBI taxonomy): Eukaryota > Metazoa > Arthropoda > Insecta > Odonata > Coenagrionidae > Pyrrhosoma > Pyrrhosoma nymphula. Next base: position 73,312,920 of record OY754332.1, on the reverse strand, counting down.
ATTTAGTTTTCGATGGTAAAATCTCCGCTGCCACTTATAAGGAGGCTTAGATTTTTATTCATATTTTCCTCTAAAAATTAATAAGTGTGCAAACCAATGTATAAAATAATAATTCTGAAGGTATAATGATTACAGTGCATTAACAAATAAGAGAAGTATGAAGTAATTGATTAGAATATTTGTGCTTCATCAATGTACATAACAAGTGTTTATATTATTCTTACTTATTAGCACTGGATCATGAGCTGAAATTGAATTAAAATGCATTAGTTGTGACTGAAATAATTTAAAACATTGTGTCTCGTGCATGTTTCTATCAAATTTCTCTGTAGATGAGTTTCCTTTAAATTTTTGTAGGCCATAATGCAGATTGTAAAATGATCTTAGGTAAAAATCAATCTATAGCTGTGCATTAACATATTAGAATAACTTTTGCAATTCCTGTTATGTGGAGAATATGCATGAATTTAACATTTGAAATCAATTTTTATCTTTAGCAAGTAAATAATCTGGTTCTAAATTATTAGAAGCTTGCTTGCAAACGTTGTTTGTTGATTTTAGTCCTGCAGTGGGCATTTGTGTTTTGTGATCTATGCATCAATCATGAGATTCGAACCAGTAGGTCCTTAATTCATTCATAGTTGAAGATGACTTTTTAAGTTCTATCATTGACTGACAAACTGACATGCATAGTGTTTATAGCCTCAAGTTACAATTATGTATTTGGATGCAGTTTTTTGTAAAATTGTCATGCCTGGAATATGTTATTGAACCATCAAACTGTCAAATGCATTATTAATGAAGAGAAAACCAATGGTACCTTAACAGGTACATTGAAATAGATTTAAAAAATAACTAAACCAAGTTTTTGATTTTTATAATCATCATCAGCAGTCATAAATCTGAAGATTGGATTTCTGCGGCTCTCCAGTCTTCTCCCCTGACACTGTAGTTTCTTCTTTTAAGGCTTTAAAAAATGTGATGTACTTTCCACAGATCCACCATGATCCCCTTGAAAATGTCTGTTCTGGAATTTTTCTAATAATTCTCTAGTTCAACTTTATTGAAATTCATTCTCCATGACATCATCATTTGAAAATATCTCCTTTAGCTTTTGTTGGTAATCAACCCATAGAATGTACAATTTTTTACTGCATGAAGTCATTTTAGTTATGGTAAAACTTTCAATTTTAGCTACGTGAACTGCTGCAATCAATGGCAGTACATACAGAATTTTGACATCATTTGCAATTGATAACTTCTATTGGGATATAGTGAATTGTAAAAACCTTTGAGTCCTTTTCTGTTGAGTCTCTATGTATTTGCATCAAGGTTGCCCTACCACTATGTACTACTATCCTTTATACTATTTCTGTGAAATAGTTTATGACATGTCAAGCTGAGGCATTATTAATTTACTCAGTCTTAATTTGGTAGACACTGTTAATTATGGCTAGTATGTTATAATGATAACTTCACTAAGTTATATATGATGTTGAAAATTGAGTTAACAATAGTAATCCTCTACACTGTTGACTTGGGATCACGTCAACTATGGATCCATAATGACCTCATATTATTGTTTGTGTGAGGAAGCTGAAAGTTGGAAAAGTAAACTGTAACATGTGAATAGGGAGAGGGTTGGAGGAATGGGAGCTAGAAGGTTTTTTGGGGTGACCATTTGAGGCATATGGGAGCTGCGAGAGTGACAGAAGAAAAAACTGGAGTGACAATATAAAAAAAACTCCTTAGGTCAGGAGTAGGCCTTGGGCTGGAAGCAGGCGAGTTATATCGCCCAAGGCCATCCCTACCATTAGAAAAGGAATGCAGCCTCTGAAACCAGTTGTTATGTGACTGGTTACACTCCTAAATGATTACCCCCAAGCTACAGCAAAATTACTGAACCTATTCACGCATGGCTGTGGAAGAGTCTTTGGCGTATGCCTGACCATATCTTGCCTTCTTGTCTCAGCCTCTTTCTCAAATATTTGACTGGAATTGTCAGGAAAGAGTTTGTTTGGGCCCAACCTTATCAAGAAGGGTTACCATTGGGATGATTCAAGTATTGCATAAGATGTTTTGGGGAAGGGGGGGCTGGACTCTTCTTACATTGACTTACTTACGGGGTCCGAGATCTCTTATGTAAGATTTTAGTTACCTGCGAGATCGCAACTATTCACTCTGAATCTGAATTATAGTCCGATGAAAAATTGTAGTTTGTTGTGCTGCAAACATGGCGCAGTTTTCTTCCTCAACCATCATCCATGGAGCCACCGTACACACAGCAAAATATCGGATTCCCAATGAAGATGCTGGTCGACATAATGTAACAATGTTACATGTTATGATATGTTACAAGAAAAAATTAAGCTTTCCACAACATTTGAACAGTTGGTTAGTTATAAATTAAGAAAGCAATAATTTTAATACTTTATCCGAAAGCATAGTTTTTCTTCTGCTCTTTGAATACATTGCTGAGTAATCCAGACTAGGGGATGATTTATGAGAAATAAATCATATTCTCAATAGGTAGTCAAAATACTAAGTATGTATCTTTTTCTGAAAATATACAGTTTTGACTTATGAAGCAGAGCTGAGCACAGGAAGTCAAAGCAAAAAGTCAATCTGATAACCAAGAATCTCACTTTGATTTAGGGTTACATGTTGGAAATGTAACAGAAAAAGGACCAAAACAAGTGCTAAAACTATAAATTAGACTTTTTTAGGTGTCTTTTCTTAATCTTTAATCGAGACTTCATACATTATTTTAAAAAAGCTGATTTCAATTCATTAAATTAGTGCTGCTAAAGGATTGCAAAAACATTGTGATCACTGCATTGCATACATGCAGTACCGTTGCTGTGCAACATAATTCTTTGTTGTAGCATTGCACCAATGATGCAATTGATACACATTTATATACACTTCAATTTGTGTCTAGGTTTAAACTGGATCACTTAACACGTTCACTGCCCCTTCATGTAATTTTTCACTATTCCTGGTGCAATATCATTGTATTTGATATGATTATTATATTTTACGATGTATATATTTGATATGGTTTTATGACAAAACCAAACACTTTCGCCATCTTATATATCCTTCCTCTGTGCCTCATCAACAGAAAAAGTGTAGTGGTGTGCCCTACTCTGCAGAAAGAAAAGTGTAATGAAGGAGAGTGAACACGTGGGGCACTTTTGGGGCAGGGGACTATTGACATACATAACCATGCCAGGTGTGTTGCGGGCATTGAATGTGTTAAGTAAGGTTTCCCTGAATATGCTCCCACCCAGTTGAGGCAGCCATGCTGTGGTCAAGTTCAAATGGCAAGGCATGGCAAGAATGCAGTGAAAATGTTTGTGTTTTGAGTGATATCTTCCAGTTGTAACCTTATTGCAGGCTTGTAGAGGTAATATTACAGCAACCATTTAGTGGCAGCCTTATCACAACCTTACCTTGGCCATGTTAACACTTTTGCTGCCAGAAGGCTGACCAATTAGCCTTTGGCAAATGTGTGAAATCTGACACTCATATCAGCCTGCAGTTTTATAAGTAATAATATTAATTTGTTGATTTTAATTACCTTAGGAAGGCATTCAAAATAAATCATTTTTGAGAGTGAATTCCCAAATTTGTACTTCATCCTTGATAAATTAAACTGAATGTAACAAATACATATATAGTTTTCATAAAAAATAAAGAATTACAAGCTACATGATATAAAAATTCCACCGTGAAAAAATAATCCAGTTTGACCCAGGACTTGAACCTGGATCCTTAAATATCATGCGAAGTGCTTTAGCCAGTTAACCACTGAGGCATCCTTCTCCACTGTGGATTTTTGTGGGCTTCAAAGGAGCTAGATGTTCATGACTGCCAAACCTAGAATATCACGAAGGAGTTGAGTCAAGTGCACAGTGCCACTGTGCAAGAGATTAAAGCCAAACTTTGAGTATTCATGTGTTTCTTAGGTGATTTAAGATTAAATTAATAGTTGCTATCGTGTACATATATCTGTGGACGTAAGGAAATTGAACAGTTCATGGTGAAATTCTGAGGAAGTTAGTGCACAGTAGAAGTTCTTGCCTTCAGTCTGCTATTTAATCCTGATATTGCACCTGTGTGAATTTACAGATTTGTCTGATGCAAAACATTCATGGAATTTCAGGAAAGGTGTATGACTGCTATCAAAAAAGTTTCAACCATAAATGATTTGTATTGCTGGCTTAGGCAATGATTTGTAGGATAAAGTTATTTAAATATAAGGAATATCAATTAATCGTGTCGGCCTCGGTGGTGGCGGAATAACGTCCTCCCATGCCAACCCAAAGGTCGCAGGTTCGAGTCCCGCCTAGGGAGGATTTTTCTCCTCCCAGGACGTGGTTGTGTGTGTTGTCCTTTGTTACTGTTACAACGTCTGATGTAAAATGGTCCTCGAGGCTGTATTCAGGTTGATGAAATAATTAAAAAAAAAAATGACTCACAAAGCTTAAAGAATGGGATAAATGGTGCATGAAATCCCCATGAATGGGGATTCATGATGAATGTAAATGATATCAAAATATAATTTTGTTATATGAAATTTTCAGAATATTTGGTTTGTTTGGGAGTGAGCCAAAAGTATATTAGGGAATAAAGGTGAAAAAGAGGGGAATATGAGAAGAGGGAATGTTGGTGATGAGTGGATGATGATGTTTGATGTGAAACTCATTGAGTAATGGGAACCGGAAATGTTCTCTTAGTGCATGAGGTCCTGTAACAGAGGAGAAAGACCACCAGTTCTCAGACGATCAGTTGATCTGGGTTATGTAATTTATTATTGATTGGTCATGTAATGTCATAAGCCATGCTTGCAGTGCAACATACAGTATTTATATGTGGAGATAAAGTTTATCTTTGTATTTTCAAAGTTATGTATTACTCAGAGGTACCTCTGAATGCCTTAGTTTTAATTAGGGAAGAGTCGATTCCACTTTTTTAAATTCTGATTCCGATTCTTTAAAATCAATTCTCAATTCCAATTCCATCGATTCTTATTCCTAATAACAGGTGGGATATTGATATACCAGTAGCGTACGACTGTTATTTAATTTCAAGTACTGGCTGGAATAAAATAACAATTATGTCGCTCAAAAAGTATATTCATTGACAAATAGCCAATATGCCCTCGGCTTATATCTATGTTTAAAATATTTATCCATCTGGAATTGATGGAATCGGAGTCGACTTCAGGCGATCGATTATCAATACCAATTGTAAGCCTGAGAATCGGTGGAATCGAGAATCGACATTTGGAATGGACTCATCCTTAGTTTTAATGACATAAATAATTTATGTATTTAGAAATTTTGTTATATTTTGATATTTTCTCACTGTAATAGTTATGTTTATCACTTTACAGTGAGAAAATTTCAACATAAAATTATTTCCATGGTCCCCAATGACACCTGCTGCTGTAACTTTCATGCATGCATATTTTGGTTATTTCCATGGCTCTTTATGTACCTACTCATACATAGCAAAATTCAACAAATCACCTAGCTGTGTTATTTACTGAAAATGAATAGGTACTCTTCAGTGAATAACTTTTAGGTTTTTAGATAGATGAGGAATATCACACCAATTGGAAACTTGGATTTTTTGAGGAAGTGTTTAAAGAGGCTTCAGCTGGATTCGATGTGAGGTCCCTCTATCCATCTACACATACTCATTGGGCTTTCACATAACTTTTTTTTACTAGAGGTCATATCCACTAAGAAGGAAGCTTTTGCTTTGTGTTTCAAGTTTGAACAGTGTTGATATGTGCTTCCTTCTTCTCTCTATGTTGTTTTAACCCTAAGTGAAGGTACAGTTTGCACAAACAAGGCACAGACAGGCACAGGCCCAGTTAGTTCAGTGCCAGTCTATTTTTGGAAAATTCATGTTAAGCTATTTCATTGATAATGTGAGACAGGTAGTGTCTTTTCACGGGTGGAATGTTTTCAAACAGTTATGGATCCTTGAAAAGGGTATTTTTATGTGTCCTTGTTTAGATTCCCTGAATAACAAAAATATTGAATAATTAAGCAATTCGATTTCTTAAGCTTTATTGTTTCGTACCCTTTAACTCAAATCCTACCTGAGCCTACTTGAGTACGTTGTATACTTAAAATGATTTTCTTAACTAAATGATTTCTCTTTCACTTACTTCATTGTTCTTGTCTAAGCCTATATTCTTTCTAATCTCTTTTTGGAATCCTGCATATCTTGATGGATATACATTTTTTTCCAGATACTCACTGGTGAAGATTGGAATGCTGTCATGTATGATGGCATCCAAGCTTATGGAGGTGTCTCGTCCATCGGAGTACTAGCATGCGTGTATTTTATTATACTTTTCATCTGTGGTAATTGTATCCTTTCAGCATCTGGATTGTTGCTTAGAAATATGAATGTTCATTATGTGTGAGGATATTTAACCACTATGCTACCTGTTCAAAATATATTGAAAATTGCTGGCTCCGCATAATTGCTCCTTAGACACCTGCATGACCTACTAAACCTATTGACTCATGCTAAACTGCTAGAATTATCATTGTTTGCTTGGAGATTTGCAACCGAGAGATCTAGACATAATAGTAAGAGTTTATTGTGGAAACTAAACAGAGAGACCATTTTAAGAATCCTTGTAAACATGTTTTTTAATACTTTTCGATAACAAGCTTAACCATGAACTGAACGAAACTGAAAGCTTAACCATGAACTAAATAGTTTATATCCCCAATTTGCTTGCTAAATATGTACAATAATAATATGTTACCTACTTGTCCAATGGTTTTGTATACAAATATGGGACATGTTATGGTGATTAATACTTACATTCTTGTACTGGTTAGCAGTATTATGCCATGAATAGCAGAAAACTATATTATATTCAACAGACATACGAGTAAAGTTTAACTCTGGGCAAGGGCCCAGCCACATTGACATACCGGTTCCCATAAGATCACCGCAGTAAAGCAATGTTGGGCCCGGACGGGAAGTTGGGCCCGGATGGAATGTTGGGCCGTGGAAGTTGGATGGGTGACCATACATACCTTCACTGTGGCGCTCTTGTCCCCTGTCTACATGTGGCAGACAGGCATGGGGTTGGCACAATGGACCAAGAAGGTCTAAGTGCCCGCGCTCCTGTTGAAGGACCCTCCTACAAACAATTTAACTAAAGTATAACTCTACTCTGCCATATGCTCTTACATACGGTAAAATGCTTTCTCTATCAAGTAGCCCTTAAGATTTCTATTAAATTCATGTAAACCCTAAATATCATTGAGGGAACTTGGTAAATTTTTGAATAATCTGTAACCTACTTGTGACTATTGGACTGTTCAGAGTCAGAGCAGCCGAATGGTGGCCTAGATGGGTATGGTTTTGAGTTCTAGTAAAATGATCATGGAAGTGAGACTTGGATTCAGGTAGGTGTAAATTCAATTTTATAAAGAGTATCAGATTGAAAATGTGGACATTGCGCATTGTCAGGATTTTAAAGTTTTTGATTTGAGAACTGGAAGATTTCCCAGAAGACAGAGTGAGCATAATTCTTATAACCTTCTTTTGAAGAAGAAAAACTTTATTTTATAAGATGGATGAGTCTCCCCAGAGTAGCAATGCCTTCTTTTAAGACATGAAGTCCCCACAACTAATGATATTACATTTTTATAATTGCATGACCATGAAAGTTATTTTACTGCCACTATCCCATGCTGAAGACTTTTTATTTGAATTTCCATAACTCAATAGCTATTAGATATCTTGCTGAATGTCTTCTTGGCCATTGCTGTCGACAATCTTGCAGATGCTGAATCGTTAACAGCTATAGAAAAGGAAGCAGATGAGGTGGTATGTATATTAAACGATATCTTGTGTATTTTATCGGAATCCTTCAGTTGTTGTGTGATACTCTAGTTTTCTGTAATCTATGATTTATTTTTATGAAAGCATCTCTGTTTAGGACTCTGTATATTCCATGTTTGATACATGTATACATGCATATGAATATGTTCACGAAGTTAGTATTTCTTATCCTTAATTCTAATTGGATATTACTCTAATTTACCCTGTTTCCCTCGAATTGAATTGCTATTAATAGCAAGTTTTATTTTTTTCTGAAAACGTTACTTTTTTAAAACTTATGACTCAGTTTGTAATACATATATGTATCAGTTTCCTGTCAGGTGTGTCTGTTTTACAACATGCTTGTTGGTGAGTAAGAATGAGATTCTCAAAGTTTAGGTACAACCTGTTAGGTTTTTCTGAGGTTTCCTTAATAGTTTATGTTATAAGATATTTTATTTGAGAGCCTGCTGAGATATTGTTTTTTCCTTATAATTTTCTCTGGTTTTAGAACTTTTTCTCTAGTTCACTATCTTTGGTAAAAGCATCATTCTTGTTGTTTTAGGCAGATAAGCAGAAATCACATAGTGGGTCTCCAGCCAGAGAAGATGGTGAAGCTGAGGGTGATGGTGACAATCAAGTTGAGGGCTCTGAAATGTAAGTTACATTACATATTGTCACCTTAAAATCTGTTTTTGGAAGAAATATCAAGCACTGATAGAATTCTCTTATTGACATGTCATTATTTGTTTTTCTCCACAAATCTATAAATCACTAAATGCTCATAAAATTTGATCATTTAATCAGAGCTGTTTTGATTTTTAGTTTCTAATAAAATCTATTATGCTAACACAGCTTATAGGAGATGTTTTTTAAATTTATTCATCCTGAATTAATTCAAACAGATTTTCCTTTTATACAGTGAAGAGATCAATGCAAAAGAGAATAAGTTCCTGACATCTGGATTGAATAATAAATATGAGCTATATGCTTCAATAAAGATTACATACATTCATGTTTGCATTATGTATGTTTACAGTTAAATGCTTTCAGGATAAACCTACAGTTGCCTCAGTGCAAGTGACCTCAGCAATCCACCTTTCTGTCGTGTAATGAAACTTCAAACTGAAGATCAGGGGGGCCGATTGTGTAACTCGGCTTAGGTTTGATCCTTAGTGACCCGTTCAATCTCAATAAAGCTAATTGTCTTCGAACGTTTATCAAAAGTGCGATTGTATAAGGCCGATCGTCAGCAGCCAATCGAAAGTTACGGTGTTGTCAGATTTATGGCATATTTTGTACTTGTTTCTCTTCTATGCATGCACAATGAGCTTCATTTTGAACAATTGCACTTGTTTTGAATAATTTTGAATATTAAGAAATAATAATAAACATTACAATGTCTGCGAATTGAAGTTAACTTCCTCATGAGTATAATACACTGCCCTTAATGCCTTCTCATTTGATAAATTAATTCCCAATTACTTGTCATACTAAGACTTACGTATTAAGAACAGAAATGTAGGTATGCTAAAAATTGACCCTCATTATATTTCATTAACACTCAAATGATTTTCTCTACAGCTGAGAGTAGATTAAAAATACTACATCATTATATTATTTTACCTTAAATTTCTTGACTTGGAAAATTAAACACTTATAATATGTATTTAAAATATTTTAAACCGGTGTAAATTTTCGACCTCGAAGTGAAAAATATATTGTTATTGATTCTCATCAACAAAATTCAAAGGAAAATATGCATTTGAAGGACAATATGTTGAAATTCCACAACATCACTCCTGATACTTCTCGTCATCTAATTTAACTAATGTTATACGGTTCAATTTAAAGATCATTTACCAAAACTACACTCAAACGTGTATGACACCTTGGCACATAACTTCAAATGTAAATGGATTAGGATAATCATTGACACGTAAATACTATCCTCGAGCAAGTCCCCAGCATTAACGCTCTAATCACACTTCCATTATTATGTAAACACAACCTTCCCCATCACATCGAATAGAAATACCTATGGTGCTAACTTTTACAAACAGTTTACCGCCTGTCAAGGGTTTTCATGGTATTTGTTGTCGCATATATGATTACCTACCGTGAGATATATTAGGCAGCTTTAAATCATTTCCACTATTTCTCCAGGCACACACAGCGGCACACAAATAAAGGTACAATCCTTGCTAATGACATCATGGAGAGTGAATGAAAAGATAACTTTTGAGATGGTAAAATTTGCTGAATGAAGCACAATGAAACAACATACATTGCATAAGTAGATAATAAATCATCACCCTTTCACTTGGATGTAAACAACCATACTCACAATTGAAGATACTCTAAAAAAACACAATAATCCCTGCCAAGGACAAATCCTAATGCCTATTGCTAATTAGTCATTACCTGCCTTAAACATGGACGGATTAATTATTTCAACAAAATCCCACTGGACTCTACAATGCAGTGAAATAAAAATATGACACTTGGGGTGGCAAAATTCACTGAATGAAGAATAATAAAACACTACTTCTTTTCACTAGGATGTATAAACAACCACACTTACAAGACGAGCAATCCACCTAGTCACCAACTTCACTTCAATTCACACACTTTCCAAATTATAATTTAAGGCAATAGTTGAAACAACGAAATAACTGCCGACAAAAATTTTCTCTGACACTTTTAAATATACCACAAACACTCACGCAATCCTACAGTTCATTAAAAGCATTGTAAATCACTGGATTGCCACAATGTGCAGTCACAACACACACTAAATCTTCATAATGTAATATTCTCACAGAAAGTGACACCCGTTATTTCTTGCTCAAGTGAAACTTAGTGATGCCAATTCTGTTATTAAAAGTTGAAATTATATGCAACAGTCAGATTAATGCGCTTTAAATTGATGAAAGCCACAAGACAATTATGAAAACATCTCCAAAAATAAATTCGTGCTGCATTCTAGGTGGATACTTATGATTAGTATATCAATGAATAAATTAAATATACTCTACATGATCAATTAAAATCAATCAATTGAGCCAACAATGACAAACATGCAAAGTTTTCACGAATTACAACGAAATATTCTAAGGTAACTCTGAGACTGTTTTGAAAATAGGATAAATACATATTATGAGATCGGGAATGCACATGCCCAAAACAGTGAAAGGCAAGCATTTAACTGGAAGAATATCCGACCCACGGACGTAAAATAGCAAGGCACATTGATAACATCCCTATTCATTGCTATATCAGGGAAAACATTGACACACTCAAGATTGTTATAATTATTCTAATTTAATTACTCTGTCACATCACGCACATCTTTTAATGCAATTTTATTCTTTAAATTATATTCATAATCCCTAATAGTCCAAACAAAACTCTCCACAGTGATAATTTTCTAATTATGCATTAAAATGCAAACATAAACAAACCTTCTTAATGATTGAAAATGGCCATAACGTCAAGTATTTAGCTGACAATTCCTTTCCTTTGATCGTGAGCCGAAAACCTTTCGAACATAAAGTTACACAATTGTGCCTTCAATTGTTTTTGCAGGAATACCCACAACACCACGGAAACCGGCTCTTTACATTCGAACGTAAAGTTACACAATCGGCCCCCAGGCCCTAATTTGATTATTACAGAGCACTCATTTATGGTACCCATATCAACCTCAAATGCTCACTATCTGATGATTCACCTGATATTTAGCTGAAGCATCCACCACATTCCTCCTTTCTCCTACTCCCTCACACATTTATATCCATCCCATTTCTCCCATTATTCCAAAGTGGTAGCAATCATGTAACACCCTAATATAGCAACAACTCTATCTAACTTCCCCTGTCTTGGAATTACCACAATGATGAACTACCAGTTTCCTGATTTGGTATTCACAAATAAAGGTTGTAAAAATATGGGTTCATGTCACCCCTTGCCCTAACTGTTTGTGTGAGGGATGGCCTTGGTATGCTGTTTCAGCTTACACCAGGGGAGGGGTGGACAGAAGGCAGGAAAAGATATATGTAGCAGGCATGCTGATGGAGTTAAATACATATATGGAACATTTGCTAAAAGTCAGAGCAAGAGTGTATACAAAAAAATAAAGTAAATTGAGCCTTCAAAGCTGTTTTCAAAACAAGTTCATGCTAAAAAATTCTATGAGAAATGAAATTAAGCAGAATTTTACTCTATACTATATCCTTAATATTGTACTCTATCCTTGTAAATGGGGTGGGAGAGATTTTGTTTGGTAAAATGGGTACAACATCTGATGTATCCTTATGTTCATTCGTGGGACTCTGTTGTTATTAATAGTTTTAAATCATTAAACAGCAGTAGAATTTTTCTTATAGCTGTAGCATTTGATTTTTTAGTGACACTTAAAAATTAGTCTAAAACTTTCAATGCTTGTGGCAACCTTAAAATTTTCTTCATATTTCATAGTATGTTTTAATAAATTTAATTTCTCTTACTTACTGAACATATCAGCTCTTGGTTAAAACATAAAAAATAAACAAATTCATTCTGTAAATAAAATCTTTCTGAACTATGTTGGGTCCTAATGGAAGAGCACCTCTATATAAGCTTCTCCTGCAAGTGTGCACAATTCATTTTGTGGATGTGCTGTAGTAATAAATGAAGGAGTTTTAAAGTCTATACCTTATTTCAGGTCTGAAAAAGATGAAGAGATGGCTAGTCATTCAAATGTCAGGTTAGAAGCTGAAGATGGAGATGACTATGGCTATGATGAGACCACAGACAATCAGGGTGAGACTTTGAGAAAACATTCCTTGTAATGTAAATTAATTAGTGCATGGTGTTTGTACTCCATAAAGTTCTCCTCTTTTAAATGAGCAGTTTCTTTCTCAGTAAAATTTTCATAAATTTCGTGACTTTTAAGGCGAAGGATATTTTTTGTAGTTATCTTGGGATTGTCACCAATAATTATGCAATATTAGATTCAAGTTTTACTTTCCCTTGATACTAAAATGCCAATCCTAGCATTTCTGAGCTATTAGTAAGGATTCTAGTTTGCAAATTTTCAGAAGAGGGTGTACACAGTGATAATAGTAGCGAAGAAATGGAAAAAGAGAGTAAAATGGAATCTGCTCGCCCGAGGCGCATGACTGAAATAAGCCTTAAAACAACAGTTCATCCACTTCCCATTGGTACCAGCTTCTTTATATTTTCTCATAAAAACAGGTAGGTTTAATATTTTCATTAACTATGATTAGCCATATTTCAATTGCATCTTTTACCTCTTTCTTTTTTGCATACATGAAGATATGGATGAGGCATTGGGTGAAGATGGCCAGGCTTCAGCTCGGCCTCGGCGACTTTCTGAGCTGAACATGTCCAATCAGAAGCAACCTATACCCCCATCATCATCCTTCTTCATTTTTTCTCATTCAAACAGGTGATGACGAATCGGATCCTTGCATCGTTGTCTAATAACTGTTTGAATTTTCTTTGCCCATTTGAACCAATAAATTTAGCCTAGTCAATGAAACAGTGTGCACCAGAGTGTCCTTGCGGATCTGCTATTGTTTTCTATTGGTAGAATATGGTTATATTTTGCCTTGCTTTTTAGAATATCATTGTCTCCGCATTCTTGTTGCTAATAACTTCTGCTTATCAATGAGGAAAATGTGCTATGAAAATATACTCCAAAAAACACATGAAGGAATTTTAGCCTAAAATTGAATTTGGTATACCTTTTCGAAGGGTTCCATAACATTCATATAGCAGTAATGATTCATTTACAGTTTATTGTTGGCTAATTTATTTCATTGTCATTTTATTTTCATTTTGGATATAACTCTGTTCACAAGGACTTGTTTTATCTATGAAAATATTTACTTCTAGCCAAATCCCTTTTATATCTTTATTTCCTATTTCTTGTTTAAACATAAGTATTATGTACTTTCAAGTTTTTTATGGGGATATATGTGTATACTTGTGAAATTTGAATTTTCCTCATTGAAATTGCTTTTTAATCTTTGTCTTGCCTGAAAATTTTACTAAGCATGATGTAGATATGCTGTAATAGGTTCCCTTTAGCCACAAGATAGAGTTCCAGTAGTGCTGTGGGTAGGAGTGTGCAAATGGTTTCTAATCAAAATAGTTTTTAGGCTTGAATATTTTTTTAAGTTGACTATTAATCCTTGAAAAAAAAGGTTGCATCTAAAGTGCTGCGGTCCAAACGGGCAAAGTGCTGCAGTAGTTTGAATGCATTTTTTTATGAAGCTCCATCAGGACTCTTCCAGCTGAAGTGAAGCTGTGTGATTGTCTGGCTACCAGATTTTTCTCGGTTTGGAACCGCAGGTGAAAAGGAATTGTCCCCCCATTCCCTGAGTGTATGAATTTCTAATGCTGTTGGGATAGGTACTTGGTGAGCTCTTACCTTTCCAATAAAACCTTTGATAGTTTAATTGCTCTGACATATTGATATTTTTAAAATTTGAGTATTTTCCTGAAGGGTCATTATGTTAAATGTGAATAGGTATTTAGTTAGAGATTTTGATTGGTCTATTAGGTTTAATGTTCACCCTCTCTTATTTTTTATGAAACAGTGCATTTACATGAATTTTATGTCCCAATTAATGATAAAATTGCTTTCACCTGTATCATAATAGAAAGAGGTCAGTAGTGATGCCAGAGCTTCATTAAATCCAGTATTGATCAATTAATCCTACAGCCTTTTGCTGTCCATGATTGTTGTTACAACCTTCTTTTATATCTATCCCTTTTCAAAAAATATGCCTGCTTTCAAATACTCTCTTAGTTAATTTTGAGGAAGTGGCATTAAGATGAATTGTGCGGACCATGTCAATAATGGAAGTTCAAAATGATAGTACAAATGACCAAAATATACTTGACTTACGGGCAAAGTGGATGGATGATTTGATATTTAAATTTGTTTGCGTTTGATGGTAGGATAACATGTGTGAAGAAAATGCCTTATCAGTTATATTAATTATTTGTCCCCAATCTGTATAATTTCTTGCTCACTCTGGTGCTCCAATTATTTTAAGTTTAATTGTAGTTGGATGTGTTTTTTCAAAAGTGATGATTCAATACAGGTCTACCAATAATCAGCTGTTGAAATTGGAAAATCTCAAGTTCTGATACACTAATGGCCTCATATTTATTCCTTACATAGGTCTAAAGTGAAAATATTTTATAAGTATCTACATAACTAGTTATTAAACTTGTAAATAATAATAGAAATGATAGCTGCATCAAACTAATTGTGGAGTTATTAAATCCATGATATTGATGATGAGGTCTGAAATTTTCTCCTTTGGTAAGCATAGTTGCTGACCCTATGTTTTTAATTAGCTGATGATCAATGGTCAAATTATGGAAGACTCAGTTGCCTATTTAGTAAATTAAATAAGTACGTAGATGTTGAATTGCAATATTTCAATCATATTAATGAATTGCCAATCATGTCCTTTCATGCTTCATTCTGATGTTAAAAATTGGTTAAGGCTAATCATGTAAGAAAATATTCCATGAAGGAAAGTGATTGCAACAAGAAAATTAACAATAAGTAGCACAACAGAGAACATGCCTAGGCTTTGATTTGATTTTCTACACAAATTGTCCCTGCAAGATTACATTCGGTGCTTTATCCAGTTCATGCAATGGAGGTTTCCTGATCACTAAATAAATCAGAAGCTTAAACCACAGACCCTTGTTGTTGCCACTCTTTGTTTATATCAGAGTGAGGATGAGCCTTTTAAGAAAATAAATTGGTTTGATCTGTTTGCTAAAAATCGTTAAGTTTTTTATTTGAAGCTTCATTTATTGGAAAAATCATGATCTGCGCACCCCTCATAAATGAGGTACATTTTTGTTGCACTTCTCCCTCGTGGAAAATGATGGTTTTTAATGACTCAAACCTGAATCATGGACTATTGACTCTGTGTTTGGATTGATGCAGCTCTCTACCTAATTTCAATATTCTCTTCATGTATTTTTACATCTGATCTTTGCAAACTGTTATGATTTGTATCAAGTTCTATACCATTTCATTCTTTATGAATAATATCTGTGCAAGGATAAAAACTTCATCATTGACATGAAAAGGGTGTGTCTCTCCATGGATGTATTGATATTAATTCTGTTCACATGTATTGCTTTTATTTCCTGATAATGCTCACATACCCAACAAGAAATTGTATGGCTCTATAATTGTCACTGAATGCATAGAAATGTTGTGAACAATGAGGAGGCTCTTTCCATGTACAGTAAAACCTTGATTTTATGTGAGGGACCCAAAAAGAGGCAGTATGTAAAATCAAAGGTTGAAAGAAATGAATGATCTATTAACATTTTTCAGGTCTTTTCGTTGTATTTAAAAATCAAGCCATGAGTCGTATAAATTTGTTTTGACGAGTGCATTTGATTTGAATTACTGTATGTGACTGCAAATAAGACACGCATTTTCCCCAAAAATAATAACTTGAATAAATTCGACAGTCTCTGGTGATATATGGTGGAACAGCATTTTAGTACTTAAATAAAACTGCTGTAATTGTACTGTCCACTTAAATTTTAATGTAAATATTACACTACACGTGTTTCGACGTTCCTTAGGGCGTCATCATCAGGTCTTGACCTGGGTCTTACATGCAAAGGCGATTCCACACGTAGGCATAAGCCATCGCTGATGCTCTCTGTTGAGTGCAAATTTAACCCCAGATGGTCAGTCAATACTACCCAGCCCTTCCCTAGGTATTATTGTTACAAATAGTACTAGGATCGTAAAATACCTTATTTGTCCAAATATAGCCCCCCTATGAATGAAGCCCCCTCCAACTATAAGCCCCCGCCCCCGTTTTTTATCTCTATTTTTGGAAATGGATACCTAATTTCCAAAAATATTTACTCCCATATCTCGAATTTCCTTCTTCCTTCAGATTAATCTTCTTTAAACAAAGATAACTTTGGTCGTTTACTTCATTGTATCCACAGATCTAATGAGAAGAAAAATATTCATGATGCGATTGTATCGCTGGTTACATATATGGGACATATATGTAACCAGCGATAAGCAACAAGCTGGTAACATATATCGCTGGTTATATTTAGGGGTACCTCAGTTTGAGTGGAAAAATATTTACAACACTGATGCATTATGGGTTGCATAAGGCCTTTACCGAGTTGCCAAATGGCTGTATCACAATAACAATATCGACATGGAGAAACATTAATCAAATAATAAAAAACTTTTCGTTAATTATTCGAAATATAGTTAGTATTTACTGATATGAGTTGTATTAGCGTATTACTACCTATTTTTCACCATTGTTTTGGACCATTAGCCATGGAATATCTGAGTGATTTTCTCTTTTCATGCTCGAAAATAGTTCCCCTTTTAACTACTGATATTTGGCCAAAAATGAGGGGCATACTCGGACATACATGGTATATCATTTTGATTGCTTCTGCAAGTTTGAAGAGCAATATATCGAATGTCACATCATTACTATATAAGGCTTTGTAATACCACTCCCGTAACTGTGGTAGAACCGGACAAAACTAGCAAAACAGTCTCCAAATGTAAGGCATATTATTCCGACTTGGATTATAATATACTTGAATAACTGCCAAAATGTAACATATTTCGGAAGACCTAGCTTTGAGTGCCGCATTTTCTGCACTTGTTGAAGGGAAATAGTGTGCATAAGTAGCTATGCTTGTTAACATGTTGGAGTTTACTGTCATATTCAATAGCTTTGTGTGCAATTAGTAAAAAGTATTGCAAAACTACTTGAAAATGAGGGAAATTGGACCATAAGGACCGAAGTATGGCAGCATAATAACAAAAACTACATAAAATCAAGAAACTACCCAAATTCAATAATTAACCGTTGAAATACCCTATGCTTCCCGGCTGGCCCTTAATGTCGCTATGCAAAATCGAGAGAGACGTAAAATCAAGGTGCTTAAATCAAGGTTTTACTGTAGATCAGTTTAAATCAAAAAGTTGCATCATTGTTCTGAGCATATCTAGATTTGCTATTTAGATGGGCACATGTCTCAATAGCTTTAATGAATCTTCAAAATCAGATGCATAAAAAGTGTCTTTTACTGCATGTATTCAGAATTTGGATGAACTTCAATTGAATGGTTATGAAGTGCTATTTTATTCTTCAGAAAAATTAGATAATTTGTAATGAAAAATGAATGCAGTGAGATAATTTTCAGAAGAAAACTGTTTCTCTTTGTTGCAACTTTTAAGCAGCTGGATTCTGAGCTGTGGCAAGTGTCACACTTTTAGAACCTGTTTATATTAATTTTAACTCTTTCAAAGTTGTTGTTCAGGGGAAACAGTTCAGCCTACACTGAAGATGGCTCTAAAATAAATCAATAATTGTGCATTTTAGAACAGTTTTATTCTGACAAATTATCATATTGGCTCTTAAAGAATATTCTTCTCATTAATTTTCTGTATGCTATAATTTAGATAGCTCATCACTCCTTTATAAGTGATATCCTCTGATAAATAGTTATGTTTCCATCGGGTTACTAGACATTAGTTGTATCGCATAAAACTATCTATAGTGAAAGGTTATAGCACTATTTAGTTTCTCTTCTATCTCTTTTGTATTTTACTTGATGCATGGTACTCATTTCTTTCTTTTTTGAGATATATTCTTTTAAATTTACATAGAAGTATACTCTTTTTGTTTCATACCCTCAATGAAGTAATGTGAATTTTATGCATTTTCATATTTATTTCCTGTGAAATAAATTCAAGTATTGCATATTATACATAGTGCTTCATTCATGCCAGTCAGAAATGGGCATTGCTTGCTCCTTGGCTTGAAAGCTTTGGAGTGGTCAAGATCCATTTTCCAAATCCTTATTTTTCTAATGGTAAATTTGAAGGAAGACATGTGTATCCTATATGTATGTATTGTTATGAAGTTAAATTAAGTAAATTCAGGCCCCTATTTTTGTTTTTATTTAGATCTAAAACAATTTCTTTTGAAGATGAAAAATCATTCAAATGCAAGAAGTTATGAATCACTGTAAATTTTAATTAGCTTTTTATTAATTTCTGGTTAGAAAACAATATTCGTCTGCAAAAATTGTTTAGTAAGGCACTTTATTCTATCATACCCTGTTATTTTGCTGAAAACCTACCATGGTTTCACCACTATGTACAAATATCAAGGTGTGTATGCTACTCATGCTGAAACCATGGTCGATCCTTAGTAAAATAAAAGTGTGGAATAGGTGTCACTTTTTCTTAATGCTTGTCCTGAATATTTAGAAGTTCTTAGTCTTTCATACATTTAACGTAACTAAGCATCTTAACTAGGTATTCATATTGGAAAGGGAAAGAATTTATGAACTTATTGCTTTAATTTTAAGGAATTTCTAGTGTGGTGTGATTCGAAACTGAGAACCCCTCTGCAAAATATTGAACTTCTCATATTATAAAAATCATTTTACCTTAGAAAAGAGCCTCAGAGCATTTTACCTCAGCCACTTTGAACCTCTTACATCAGAAACTTCATGAAAACATGGTGTGAATACTACATCTTTGGCATATGTTCAGGCAAGTAGATCTTTGCTCAGATTATAGAAAATGTGCCAGTCCAGAAATCATGTAAGGAAGCCGACTATTATCCATGGAATAATGCACTGTAAATTTGAATCATCTGCCTACTCATGGATCAAGCGATAAAATTGAAGTCCAAGTGTAAATTACTTGGTTTTCCAATTTTTGCACTTAGTATCCACATCATTAGTCTGAATAATTGAGACTTCATTGTAGGTATTACCTACCATTAACCTAACCTGTTGATTGTGGTAATGGAAGAGAAGTTTTATGTTGTTACTCATTGATAATTTAACTATTATGTCATAATAGGCTGGGCAATTGCATATGTAGCCTTATGTGTAACAAAATGGCTTAATACAAGATTGAGAGTCGGGGAATGAAAGAATAGAGGACTGGTACATCATGTACTATGGAATGAGTAGATAATCATCAGCTCACTAATTATAGTTTCAGCAACTATTGAGGCTCTATCCACAGTTAATGACTATTCACATAATAAGCTTGTTGTTGAAAATCAACTTTCTTTAATTAAGTTATTTCTCATTCATTAAACCATTGCATAAGAACATTACGTTAAAGTTCTGAGTCACTCATGACTCATTGTTATAATGATTGCATTCAGGACAATGAGCTCTGTTAATAATTAGGTAATCGGAATTTGTTAATTATATTTGCCTGAAGATTTCCTCTTCCTAATACTTTAATCTGAACAATGTCCCTTCTTGTGCTTGATTCATCTCACTTACCTGTTAGAAATCAATGACAGTGACAATTAATGGTGTAAAGTGGTTATGAGGAAAATATCAAACACCTGACCTTTTATTGATAGAAGTCTCTTCACATCACTTGTGATGTAAAGTTAAGAAAAACTTCTGGTTCTTTTTATTTGGTTATAACATTTTTGCATTTTGATCTATGAATATTTTATCCTCAACTAAGACCATATCCTGCTGAAACTTTGCTGCATATATCTGCTACCTGGACTTTGCCCTAGGAAATCAGTTGGCTGTTTGTATATATAGTCTGTCACACCACCTGATGGCATGCCTCTGAGTAATGTTAGATTAGGTGCACTTTAGTTTTAGTTCCAGCTTGATTTAGGATTGAAAGTTTTGATGTTTATTTTGTGTGTTCCTCATTAGATAGCCTATGAAATGAATGGTCACAGTGCTATGTTTCTTGCTTATATGATTTTTTAGTGAAAAATGAATGGAAATTTTAGGTTTTCCTGTTTGATATGTTGGTAATGAAGAGACCTAGTTGTAGTATAGATTTTCTAATATTTTAGTGCTGACATCTAATTTCAGTGAATGTGATTGCTCTTAATGGCTTCATTTACTCAGGACAATTTTTGATAGGGTTTTGTGTTTTGTGGAGAGTACTTTTGATATTTACAGGTTTTTATAGCATAGTAGACCCTATTAAATATGTTTGTTTATATTTTAGCTTGCCATAGTGGCTTAAGTGAATATGAGCCATAGTAGTTGTATTTTCACAAAATTTACCCCATGGAGGCCCATGTTGTTTAAATTCCAAATTGCTTTCTAGGTATTTATTTCATTTTATATGAAGTTGTTCAACTAAATTCTCTTCAAAATACTTCTTTTTTATCTAATGTAATTATTGAATGACTAATGCCACAAAGATATTCATCTGAATGGATTATGTGTTACATATGAGGAATGATCACTCCTTGCTTTCATTGACAGTTTTTGGAGAAATCAATCATTTTATTAAAGAAGTGCATTGTAGGACTAACCTGCACTGTGTTTTTTATGGCATTGCCTGGAGTATATAATTTGATTTCTGAAGGTGTTGGTGTTATCAATAAATTAAATAAAGTGTTTTAAATAGTTTAGTTAAAAATAAAATTAAGTAAAGTGTTTGCACATGCACATAGTAAGAGCAGCATATGAGCAAAGGAGTGATGTTGTTTTTTCAGATCATTTCATACAATTACAAACTTAATCAGAAAACTTGGTCAATTAGCTTGAATATCCTATTTGTGTGACCAATTATATGTTCAAATTCTTGACAAACTGGGCTTTTTGTAATAATGCTAAAAGAGCAATTGTATTCTTCATAGTATTTTATAGCTATCATGTGTCTAAAATAATTTGGATTTTTGATCAGGTTTCGGGTGTTCTGCCACTGGTTATGTAATCATAGCTATTTTGGAAATATCATCTTGGTATGCATTATGATATCATCTGCAATGTTAGCTGCTGAGGACCCTCTAAATGCATCATCGGAACGAAACCAGGTAACAATCTTTAGCTGAAATTTATTTAGTGCCTCTTAGATACACTAGACTTAGTTAGCTCATTCATTCACTAACGAGGCTATTGAAATAATCATTATATGTATTCTAATTCATAATTATAAATCCTTGGACAGCCTCTACCTAAGTGGCCATTGAAAATTGCTTGGGGAATCTATTACATTGCATGTAATTCTGCTCTCCATTTGTCCTAAATTTTTCCTCTTCAGGTATATATATCTTTGATCTCTCCTCATGATGTGTGAAATGCCTAGTCACTTCCTTCTTCTCCCCATCTTACTTAAAAATCCTCCTCCTATGCTGCCTATGATATCCTCTGTCGTTTTGATATGCATCTTTGGCACTGGTAGTAGAGGCCTGCAAACGGGCTCGAAATCCGGGCGACTCTCGCCCGCCCGTGCCGGGCGCCCTCACCCGTGTTCGGCTCCGCCCGTGTGACGTAGACGCCCGACCATGCCCATTCGCCCCGGGTGCCCGTATCCTTGGCGGGTGCCCGGGTCGTTGGCGGGCACCCGGCTCCTTGAGAGGTCTCTCTTGTGCGCCCAAACTGAGGGAAGGGGAGGGGCGGTATATGACTGAGCGGGAAATTCGCGTCGTGCGAATTGCGGACAGCAAAGGCCCTCGAGCTAGAAGCCCTGTGGTGAGGATTAAGAGACGGGCGCCCGGCATAGAAGCGGTCGCCCGGCGTAGAGGTGGGCGCCCGGCCACCCACCGGGTGACCGCCCCTTGGGCAGCTAGTTCTCCGTCAAGCCTCATTCGTGAGACTTCGGAAAAGATCGTCGAATGACTTCGGGAGATGCCTCTCTCTTTATCTCTCGCACACAGGCGGGCATGGGCCGCCCGTATTTTGCGACCGTATGCAGGCCTCTAACTGGTAGTATCTACACCATCCCTGTGCAAGTCCCATGTTATCCCGTTTGGGTATGCTCCAAGGGAGCTCCCATCACATAGTGTACCTTGACACCTGAAGGGGTGGCCATTCACTGATTGCGACAAGGTACTGCCATAGTTTGCTTAAGAGATTGCTCTGCCCTAAAAATCCAACTTATACTCCTTCTCCTTATTATACAGGGTGTCCCTTTCAAACCTCCCACATTTCACAAAGTGGTGTCTGTCCGACACTGCGTCAGTGATTTTTTTCTCGGGTTCCCTCGAGCCTCTTTTGGAGGGCTAAGGGATTCTGGGTTCATCGCTGACCTTGATGTGATACTCCACCCCTGCCCTTCCCTCCCATCTCCCAAGCCCCTCCCCTAGTGGAATCCATCTGAGAAGTTAGGGCATGGGGAAGCGATAAGTGAAATGTGATACTTTTGGTTTGTGGTCATAACTGATAAGGGACTTCTGGCGGGCAAGGATGATGATGTAGCAGTTCTTCATCTTAGAAAAGTCTTGGGGGAAATGGGTTGAGAGCAGGCCAGTAAATTTAAAGGTCTACGGCAAAAATGTTTGTGACCTGGAAAATACATCTTATGTGATATTACTGGACACGTCCGAAATCATTCATTTTATTTTTATTTTCCTTGTGATCGCGTCTGTTAGTGCATACTTCCCCAACTTTAACTTGAATCTGATAAACGTGAAGAGTTTCACCCATTAACTCCTCATTTTAGTGAATATTCTTTGCCTTTTTATAAAAAATATAGCAGTACAGTGATTATCTCGGAAAATACGGGATCTTTCTTGTTAATTTTCAGAAAGTATGTTTAGTTCGAACCTTTTTGTCCAACCAACTTTTTTGTCCCTTGAATTTCGAATTAACGAGGTTTTACTGTAGTAGCATCCTCAATGGATGAAAGTAGAGCTTACATTCATTTTAATTTTGCAAAAACTAGCATGCATTATTTGGTGTGTATTGCTTCCGCTATAAACCACCACTAATCGTGAAAGTGGAAGGAAGAGATTTCAATATAGACCCATGAAAAATGCCCTTTGAAATTGTTACCATTCGAATCACCACCATTTACAGCAATGAACTAAAAATGCCCTATCTGTCCATTGAGTACTCCAAGTAGCAGTCCTCCCCCAATACAATTTTAATCATAATACTGCTAAACTATTAGTAAAAAATATGATTGAGAAGTAGGTGGAATATGAAGTCTATTTTACCATTATTACACCTTGAGTAGACTTGAATCTTTACATCCTTTTGTTCCTTTGTGTCTGATTCAGGTGCTATTACCGGGTTGATGCAGTGAGAGGTTAAGGTAGAAGTCTGTGGCTTAAGCTCTGTTGAAAAATAAAATGATAATTCAATATGATTTATCAGTGTTGATTAATGGATTACATGATACCATAACCTGCATGTCTATTTCTTAATTTGTGAGAGATGTATCCACTTCAGCTAAAGTTGGCCACAGAGTCACTGGTGCCATATTACATCCATTAAAAAAAGAAAGCAAAAGCACTGGTAGTGGTTGCTTTGGTACTAAAATTGACTCGTTTTTAATTTCTTGGAAATCACTGTTTCCACTGAAATGTAGACACCCACACGCCCCATTGTACTGATTTGATTGAATGGGGCCGGGTCGGAAAAAACCTGGAGGGTTTGCAACGCAAGCCCGTGAAACTTGACGTCGCGAGTGAAATACTGCGAAATGGTGTGCGTAACGAGAGAAAAAATGAAAACAACCTTAGCTAGTTTGAATAACTTCAATGACAGCATTTATATAATTACAATTATTACAGTACGAAACCAGCCGGTAGGCTAAATACCGTTAACCTTGTCTTTACAAGACGATCACAAGTTGAACCAAGCCGATACGTCCTTCTCCAGCCGCGGTCAGTTTCAAAGAGAGCTGCTATGATCGCGGTGCACTTTGTCAGCGCAGGAGGGGAAACAGCTGGCCAGTGGAGGAGTGGGGAGAGGAAGGGAGGTGCTATCACACTTTGGATTGGTGGGAATGTTCACAAGTCGGCTTTCAAATTGAAAAAGATGTCAGCACCCGCGCGGACCGAATAAAAGGAGTGTTCTTGCTGGAATCGCGATGACCTGAGCTTTAGCGTTGACCGGAGCAGATCGCGGCACTTAGCTCATCGCTCTCAGGCACTTGGCGAGATGCGAAGTCTCCTGCGGTTTAGAGTCTCCGAGGATTTTCGAGTCTCAAGGTTTCGAGGGGGGGGGGGAAATTGGCACATCCACTGGGGGAAAATTTTTGGAAATGGAAACTGGAGAAGGGGGTGTAGAATTGCACAGCACTGACACAATCATGGAAAAGTTCCTGGCTTGCTTCCCTCGATGAATGAATAACACACTTGAGGTTCAAATAACCAGACATAATAACAATATATTCACTGACCAGAACAAAAATGAACATAAGTCTTGATGCTTGTATTCTCTGCCCAGAGAAAAATTATTTGTGTGGTCACCAAAGGTCTGACAGACCTAATCACACTGAGACTAAAGATAGATTGACAACAAATTTATAAGCTATTATATTAAACTTAATGATTATACATATAAACACCATAGAAAGTCTCCAAATACTGAATTCTAGCTTAAAATCTTGCCGAGTTCTCTCAGCCCTGTTGCTTGTTAAAGGGTTTTCTCGGGCGTAGAGAGCAATTTCATTGTCTACTACTGCTGATGTGCAGCTTCCCCAGTCAATGCCTACTGTTCAAGGCGTCGTTGCCATCTACATAGCGGGGAGCCCACCTCCAAACGGTGATTCGATTAACACCCATCCTTCTCGCCACATCAGAGATGAATATTCCTGAGGCTATCATCTCAACAATAATGCCTCTTTCAGCAACAGAGAGTTCAGAAGACGGAGCACATTACATTACGATGTTCTAGCGCCAACTGTCTCCAAGGTTTGAAGCACATATTCACGGATATACTCATCGCATTGCCAAAAATCTATTTAATGTGTCTAAATACATCATGGCCAAATAAAATTTAGATTCACTTTCAACAAAATTATAACTTCAGTTTTATTCATGTAATTTCGTAAAGAGGAAAAATATGAAATTGGCCCAAGATTAATGTGCAATTTTAACACCTACTTACCTAGCTAGTGGTGCAATCAGATGGTGAGGCCACAAGATTTTCAAAAATAAATATTTCCACATGAATACACAAAACTATTAAATAGGTTGAAGATTGGGTGACATCGATTTTGGTCATCCATATATAATGATTAATAATCGTCGAATAATTTAGGGTGAAAGAGCTAATATACCTATTTATTTCCACCTGGTCCTTATAGCTTACTGTGGTTCGAACACCCGCTGGAAGGAAAGCGTTCGTACTTTAAAACACCTCACCACATTTCTACGTGACCAAGTACTAGAAGTTTGAAAATAAAGATTATCAAATGAATTACAATCGTTTTTCAAACTCTAGATGCACAAGGACACAAAGATGCAACCACTGCCACTTCCAATGCTATTTTTCTCTCTGTGAATGAAATCTGTTAAGAAATAAATGTGGTAACATAGATAGAGTCATCATTTTTATAGATTAAGCCGTAAATAAAAAAAACTGTTTTAACTTTCTTTTGTCAACTGTATAAATTGTGTCGACATTAAGAATGCATCTTTTAGCTACAAGATAAAAAAAATAGCCTTGGAATTTGAACCCTGCCAGAACCGCACCTCAACTTCCGCGCATGGAATTAACCAACTCAGCTACGGAGCTGCTTCCTAGGAAGACACACACGGTGAGTTCAAATCTGAATCTCGGGAGAGGAAAAACCTCGCGACAGAGCCCAAAAGACTCCGATCAGCCTGTGTGCGTGGACGTGAGTTTCCTCAATGCATTCCTTCCGCTAGGATGTTTGCTCTCAGAGTTTATTTGACTGTAATTTTGCTATCCCAGTCGCATCCGCGTCCGTCCTGACCGGCTCTCGGTGACGTAAAGGCAAAGGCCGCAGCTAGCCTCGTGTGCCAACCCTCCAGGTTTTTTCCGACCCGGCCCCATTCAATCAAATCAGTACAATGGGGCGTGTCGGTGTCTACATTTCAGTGGAAACGATAGTACAGTAAAGCCTCAATATAATGAAGTCATCGGAACCGGAAAAATGACAAGTTCGTTGTACGGAGTTTAGTAGTATGGAGAATTGGCCTCAAATATTCACCACCAGCATTATGCTTAGACTGATTTCTCTGTGGGCCATTTTCCCTGAATTGATTTTTTATTATTTGAGTCTTTTGTTAACATATCATTATCTAGACATTAAACTATCCAGTGCCAAAAGATATTTCACCTACTTATAAGTGTAAAAATCTATCCCTGGAACTAAATTTTCTGTTGCAGTAATGGGTAATTTTTTTTCAAGACAAAAACTTTAGTTTTTTTAAGGGGTGGTTAATTTCTGGTTGAAAAAGCATATTTCATCCACAACTACTTATGATTTGGCCTAACTTTTTACTTGATCAAAATCCAGTCTCATTAAATGTCCCTTTGTTACAGATTCTCAACTATTTTGATTATTTCTTCACCACTGTGTTTACTGTGGAAATCTGTCTCAAGATGATCTCCTATGGATTTGTTCTTCACGAAGGTGCCTTCTGCCGCTCAGCGTTCAATCTTCTAGACTTGCTGGTTGTGTGTGTCTCCTTAATCTCCATGTTTTTCAGGTAACTTTTATATGAATATGAAATATATGTATCCCTTACTAAACACAAATTCATTAACATGATATTTGATGTAACAAGACAAGGCATTCATGAATTTATTAACTTGCAAGGAGACATCGCAAGACTGATGCTCGGGATCCAAATGACGCAATTATTTTCTGAAACTACAGAGAGAATGCGGGAAAAGTGTCATGGCTGTCTTCCATTTGGGCCCTGGTTCGAGAGAAAAATGAAACTATAGAATTTCCCTCCGTATAAATCCTTTGCAGTGCTCTCATTCCCCAACAGAAGCCGTGGCCGAGCGGTTAGAGGCACTGGGCCAGTTATCCCCATGATGTGGCGCGGTTTTGAGTCCCAGTCAGGACAAATAATTTTTATTTCCAATACATTTAATTACAATATTTTTTTAATTTTCAGCCTATATGCTGGATTTTCAATCAACCCCGATTCTTGTTTGACTGAAAATAGGCTTCACATGCCAACAGGCCTAATATGTTTAGATTTTGAAAATACAAGGATACTTACGTGAATAGGATGGGCTTCGATTGGTCGTGGCTCTTCCTCAAGGCGGTAAACAATGAGGGGATTATTACTTTTTAATATACTACGATGTATGCACTTAAACTTTCCCAGGAACCGTGCTCGAATAATGACTTTTGTAACTCAATTTTTCGTTCAATGGTGAACATAATATAAGTAGAACAGAGATGGTAACTGTTTCCGAGGTTATGTAAAAAATATTTGCTATGACCTTTTTGTGGAGCAACATATTATATTGAAGCAAAGCCTGTTTCGTGGGGAGAGGAAGATATTAGATTCCAGCACAAAAAAATGTCACGTAATGATATCACTATTTCTTTTCCCACCTCATGTTAAATTCAATTGAAGGAATTTAACTTTTCTTTCATGGCGTGGAATTGCATACTTTCGGATGATATTCATCGTAAAAACATTTAAAGCAAAGAATATTTCTTCACCAAGCAAATTTGTTTTCTGTCACCAGAACATTTGCATCTGCTCAACACGATCGCTACCCTACAATATGAAGAGCGGCTCAAGCGTAGAAGAATGCATTTCCAGGAGTTGCATGTGTACATGCATGTGTTTTTCCTGCACTAAGAGAATTTAGGCTCGCTCCAACTTTTTAAAATCCGAGAAAATATAAACAAATGGTCTAGAGTTTGTAGACAGGATCTGCCTTTGGGTTCATTTCGTAAACTTCTTTGACATCGCCATGCTAAATATCAGTTGATAATGGGTGCTTTTGATTTAGTATAGCGATAGCCGGATTTTGATGGCATAATTGGTGATCGCCCGGCGACCAAATGAAATAAAAAAGCTCAAAGCTGCTATTCATGCATGTGCCGTGCATCTTGCATACACATAAGCAGTAGTGGATACTTGTGAAGAAATGCGCACGTTGCTCTTCAATTGTTTGGCTTATCTCGGACATTTCGGAGAAGAGAGCCACCGACAGCCAGCGATAACCGGCGGTAAATAGAAAGCACCACAGCGTGGTGATCGCTGTCCATTGCCAGTTATCGCTGTAAAGCGTAAGTACCCAATATGACAATCGAAAATCGAATATATTCAGTGAACTCAATACAATTGTATTGAGTTCAGTGAATATATTATATTTTCGACTTATGGATTGTCGCGTACTTCTTGATCAGTAGACCGCCGCGCACCAAAACAATAACAGTAACAACTCGTTCGTTTCTTCCATTCCGATAGGAGGCTGAGGCTGACTCCATAGTTTTTTCTGCCTGGCACTTTGTTGGAGCATGTACGTACTCCGTGGTTGGTGGTAACGGTTCACATGTGTCGTGTAAAATGCCAAAAATTGTAAATATTTTTGACCGGAAACTAGAGTACTAGGCAGAAGTTTAGGAGTTTTTATGTTTTCGACAAAGCAAAGCAAATTATGATGTGTAAATATTGCAATGAAAAATACCCTGATGAAGAAAAAAGGGCAAAACTCTTTCCATCTCCAGTCATCACACGGTGTGCTGTCATTTATATTGAGGAGTACCTTCAAGAAATTTCCCAGCTCTTTTGTGATACCTATGGAAGAAGGAGGTGCTCCTATTCAGTATTTTAAGAAATTTTCCAAAACTGACAAAGATATTCTGCAGTGTCAAGCGACCTTTGCCACCGAATATTGTGAAGATACGGTTGCACTTCTAGAGGTATTGGAAGGCTCTTATCTGTACTCCCACAAACTACAAGGGAAACTATCAGACTTAAATAACAGTTTAAAACTTGAGAGTGAAGCCCATTTTGATGAGAGAACCACACAATATGTGAGTAAGCTTCCCCCTTTAAAGTCCTCTGCAGTGAAATCGCAGATATCACAAGTAGGGGCAAAGCCAATGGTGAAACTAGCTGCTATACAAATCACAGATTCAGCTACAATATTTCTCCAAGCTATGGGAAAGCTCTTTGACCAGAGGCAAATTATTGCCAATGAAAACAAAGATGTGAAAGCGTCTGCAAAAAAGGTAACATGGCTTTCATCTCTGTGAACATACACTTCTAACAGGGTATGCTGCCATGAAAGAGCTGGTGATTTGGCTGTGTCTAGCGACAAGTCAATTTCCTTAATAAAATTACTGCTAAGCTTAAAATCAAAACATGTAGATTTTATCAACGCGGCTGTGAAGTCTGTCTGGGTTCCAGACTCCAATGTCGACAGTGAGTGGGGATTATCAGCATATGGCAATATTATGACTGACCGGTGTACTAACCTGAAGGCTGACAATGTTGAACTACTTTGACATTTGGTCCAAGTACAAGCCAGGCATTTCTAGAGTAACTAAAAGTAGTTAAGGTTGTGGTTTATGTGTAGAATTGTAAAAATAATTTAACCAATTGAGTTTTGACATGTGTATGCGATTGTAAGTAGCTATACTCTCCACGATAATATCATTTAACGCTTATTATTGGTTCAATGATTAAATGACGTCTGCTAACATTAACTAATTGACAAAAATGTATATTACATTAGTTAAATTATGGTGTATGCCAAAGACCTATAGACATACTTGGATTATTTCATATTTTTCAAAATACCAGCTGTGTATATCCAGAATTTCCCGCATATCCTGATTTTATATATTTTTTATTTACCATAACTGGAATTTATTAACCAAAATTGATGTTTATTTACCAATTTATATCCCAAGATACACAGCATTTATTCACCGATATTGACCATTTTTATTTACCATAAATCTGTGTCTCTAGCCATGAGATAATAAAATGCTCGAGAAGAAGATCTTTGAGATAGGTGAGTAATGGTTGTATGAATTTGGACCATCAGAATTATTTAATGGCACTGAAAAGAACCTTTGCAATGCAGTTCAGGACAACCCTTTTTTATATTTGACAGAGTTTGCAAATCTATTGAGTTGAGCTTGTTTATTTTCTTTGGGGAGTTACCTCCACTTATAGTGCACATAAGGGCCCTGAAGCATATTTTAGCTTGAGGTGAATGTTGAAAGTTGTGCATTCATTCAAAATGTGAATGTTCTACATTAATTTGCATAAATTTAATTGTAAATTCTCTCATTAGCGGGAGAAGATCTTTGAATAGGAGGTATTTTAGTTTACTGATGGTTAGTTTCTGCTTTTTTGATGCTGCTAAAAACATTCTCAAATAACCTAAATGCGACACAATGCGTATAACGCGATTCCCTCTGTGCGTACGCCTTATGGAACTCGCTTTCTGGGATCCACTTCAGAGATGCCGTCATGGCCTCTTTGACATCTTCTACGGAGCTGTATCAGTTTCCCTTAAGGTCCCGCTTGAGGCGAGGAATGAGGAAGAAGTCCGGCAGTGCCAGATCTGGACTGTAGGGGGGGTGAGACAACGTGGTAACCCTGTGCTTGGCCTGAAACCCCCGCACCAGCAGCGCGGTGTGGCACGGCGCGCGGCCACCGCGTGCGTCCACCGCGTGCATCCGCATCCTCAGCATGCGGCAAACAGAGGACGTGGATGCACGTGGATCGCGACGACACTTCTTAACAGAGGTTCACAGAAATCGACGTCCTTACTCTCTGCTTGCCCGCAGGCGACTGGAAAAAAAATCGGTCTCTTCAGAAGGCTCCCCACTACCACGCCCAGGTGGTCCGTCCTCCCTCCACCTTTCGGTTCGCGCTACAGAAATTCAGTCCTACTTTTTGATCCTACCCTGTAGCATACAATTTTTTGATTTTACGATGATCTGTTCCCCTCAAAAGTAATTTAGAATGTAAATTCAACAAATTATGCTTGCTAATTAGTGTTGTGGCAAGGATTCGAGGATTCGATCGAATCCTATCGAATCCATGGATTCGCGATTCAATCAAATCATTTCAAAAAAGATTCGAAAAATTCGAATCCTGGTTTTTCGGGTGGCATATACGTTAGGATAACGATCTCACAACGTAATAATCTCATGAATGGCATCGTTTTACCGTCATAAGTGCTGATAATCCACTGGGAAATTCACTACGACATATATTTAAAATAGAACTTTTTATTTTACATATTTCCGGTGGAATTCTACATTGGAACGTTTTTTTTCCTCATATGTGCCCCTATTTAAGACGTCCTATCCAACACGTTTTTGCGCATGCATAGAGGAACATCTCTACATTCTTATGAGAAATTTGGTGAGAAGAGTTATGTGAAAAATAATGCTGAATAACAAGCTACTTGATGGTTAACGTACGATTCTGTGCTCCACTCATATAAATAAATTTGTGTTCACAATCTGTTTATGTAAGGGTTAAGGCAACGATTTAAATCAACCAAAATAACAGCTACCCTAAATTCCTTTGAGCATCGGCCACATCAACCTGGTATTGGCTCTGGAGGCCACAAAAAGAAGAACCACCACCAACCCCAGCCAATTGAAGCCACCCGGGTCGAAGAGAACCAGAGTAAGGGTAGACAAACAATGATGAGACGAAGGAGTGATCTTCTCGGATTACTCCGATCTCTTTCTTGCAGGTTGATTCCGGAGCAGATGAATTTCTTCATGTTCTGGAATTAGAGGCAACAGTATCTTGAGCAACAGGAGTCTTGGGGCGAAACAGGTTTTGGCCCATAAATTTTACTCGATGGAGGGACTTGTTTAGCCCATAGATGGGACTGGTGGCAGAACTGCCGTTCCAAGCAGTCCACCGATTTCCAGAAAAGTCAGAATTAGCAGGCAATGCCTCTTAAAGATCGAGCCTCAGAGTAGCAGGACAGAACCCCCAGATGATGCTGGGTGGTGTCAAGAAATCACCCAAGCCAAATTATGAGCCAAGAGAGGGAAGGAGATGCCAGCCTCTGCTCATCACTGAGTGATTTACCTCCGCTTCTGAGAAGGGTACCCCGAAAAAAGTATCCAGTGTTGGCAGGTGGGGGGTAGAGGGAGATAAGAGGTGAAGACAAACAACTCGGCTGAATCGGAGGACCAGGTTGGTTGTTGCTGCCTTTGCAGCATATCTCTGATGAAGACGTACGACATGGATCATGCATTTCATGATGTCTTCAATTGTATCAAAAATATTCCTATAAGAAGTGATCACTCCAGATTGTATAATTTTTTAGCCCATATAGGCTCACATCTCATGGCCAAATAATGCGCCAGCGAAAATAATTAATTGCGACTGAATATATGCATCTACATATCTCTTCAATAAGGTTGGCACCACGTATGTTTAAAGTTAGTACCGAAATAGCCCAGTTTTTACATAATTGAATTGCAAAAACCAAAGTTTTTATCTGCCAGCATTCCGTTGTAAAATTGTACGATACAACAAAAAACTTGTAGACCATGAAGTACTCACAGCTATATATATCTCTATATTCGTGATTGTACTATATACCGCGATCACAACTCAATGACATTTATGCACGATCGTGGTCACGAATCTGTGGTCAGAGTGTACGATATAAAGGGTGCTTCCGATTTGCGGCTATAACTGGCAACAGACGGCGATCACCACCCCTCGGTAATTTTGATTTAGCCGAATCGCCATCTTTCGCTGGCTGCCGGTGGCTCTCTGCTCCAGGGTGAGTTGGCGATCAACAGCACCTGTGTTCGATAATCGGCTATCGCAGTACTTAAATGAAAAGCACTGAAATATACAGCTATATAACTCGGTAGTGAAGAACAGAGAGAAGAGTCAACAGCATCGATAGGGAAGTCGCGAAGGTGACAATTATACTGTAAAATGTCGCAACACAGCGAAATATGGCAATACTTGTCGGTAAAATAATTCTGATGATAAATTCACGATTTGTGATATTTTTGGCTGCGCTATATCCCACGGTTGTGTTTCCAAAGCCACTGGTGCATTGTAGAAGCACTTAAACTAAACATGTTTCAGAACCATGGTGTCTCCAAGCATTTACTGTTGGACCAGTTACTAGAAATGCTGAGCATAGTAACTATACCCATATTCAAAATGCAAGCAAGAAATGCTTTCATTTCTTGCCACAGTCGCTGGCTTCCAAAGTCTTGCTCTTGAATTTAGGGAGAGGGTCTTGTGTGAGTGGAGATACTGCTCAGTATGTTTATTTATTTCAGTGACTATTATCTTCAGGAGAGTATTGGTGAAAAAAAGACGAAAGTACACTATTTCCGAAGAATCATAGAGTGGAGTGTGCTTCGAACCTTAAACTTTGGTGTACTGCTGACGTGGGGTCTTCCCCATCTGCTTCTCTTTCACTCTAGTCATCTTCACTCTCGTCGGTTTCTGATGACGAAGTTTAAGCATCACTAGTGTCTTCTTCCTCCACTGATTCACTACAATCAGATGATCTTATTTGGAAATCATTGTCACTTGATATTTAACTGATCAAATTATCGATATTTTTCTTTCTTTTCCACACTTCACTCATCATAGAAAAAAAACATTTTGTCGTTCGCAACAAAAACTTTTGTTTGCATCACAAGCAAACGGAGGTAGAAAATAAGAAATGGTTTAGGTGAGTTTTCGTCTCGCCAGCAAAAATTTTTTTTGTGAAAAACATACGAAAATGCCTATGACTATGGTAAAATTGGCTATGATACCTAAAGGTATAGGAAAGAATGCGCATTTGTAAAATGTAAGAGGTTTGCATTATAAGTGTGGTGATTTTGGTGTAGATACGTCTGTTGAAAGTTGGTGAAAATTGCGTTTTTGCTGGCAAGACGAAAGCTCACCTTTACCAATATATGTCGATATTTTTCCTTCTTTTCCCCACTTCACTCATCATAGAGAAAAAAAAATTCGTCGTAAATAAAAAAAACGTGTTTGTATCACACGCATATGGAGGTAGGAAAAAAGAAACCAAGTTAGCATGCGTCTCTTGCTCTCTCCCAAATGCAACTGTTTTCTACAGCATCCTCCACTTTTCCCGTCAACGAAAGCACTTTCATTGTAATTGTCGACCCAAATGCATGACTCAGACCAGATGGCTGTGCTCAGACACTCCAGGTCACAAATCTCCCAGATGCAACTGTTTTCTACGGAAGCCTCCACTT
Source organism: Pyrrhosoma nymphula (assembly GCA_963573305.1). Classification (NCBI taxonomy): domain Eukaryota; kingdom Metazoa; phylum Arthropoda; class Insecta; order Odonata; family Coenagrionidae; genus Pyrrhosoma; species Pyrrhosoma nymphula. The sequence continues at coordinate 73,278,068 of OY754332.1, read as the reverse complement.
TGCCTGTCACCGAAATCACTTCTTGTCTGATTGTCGACCAAAAGGCATGACTAACTAAGACCCTCCGAGTCATAAACAAAGTAGCCGCTGGCCTAATCTGTCTGGGTCAGGCCGGAGGCAACTTTGTTTATGCCTGCAGTGTCTCCCTGAATCTTTTGCATTGCAAAAGATTCAGAGTGGTACCATCTCAGTCATTTGAAAGTGGGGAATGCACGCCCGGGAATAAAGCATTCGTCTAAAAAAACATCACATATCCAGAACTGGTTACTATTTATTTTTTCCCAGTTTCTCATAAAATAATGTTGTGGAGAGCCTTGTCATGCAAAGAAAAAAAAGATATTGACCCGTAACATGCGTGAATTATATGAGCATTTTCCCATGAAAAAAACCAAAGAAAAACACAAAACAAATAAGATGGCAGAAAAAGTGCTATTTAACTTGAGACCACAGTATTTAATAGAGATTTAAATCACCATTTGTGTTATAAAAGTGAATTTGAGTAGTATTAGGTTCATAGAACATAGCGGAGCTAAATTATGAAAAAAATGATGGCGAGGAATTATGTTCACGATGAATAAAAAAACTCTAAACTTAGCCTCACTATAGGCGACACTGGCACTTTTGAGAGAACTTTTGAGAGTCGCCTATAGCGATGACGGCACTTTAAGGGTTAAAAGGATGCAAAAATCTTAGGACCTAGCTCCTGTTGCCTACCATACAGGAGCACTCATGCTTAAATAGCATAGTGAACTCTCATATGAAAATGGATGAGGCCTGAGGACATATTGAGCTAAAATTTTGCTCAAGGTGTTTTCTGGTCATTTGGCATCGAATTGGGTGGCGGTCTGAAAAATTTGAAGACTTTCAATTTTTTTGGACCACCCTACTTTGCCTACGTCCCTGACAGTGGTCTTAAGGTGATTAGTAAAATTTCTTATGCTGTTATTCTTAACCGATGTGAGTTTAAAATGTGTGCAATTGGCCAAGATGTTTGGCCAAGGAAAAAACAGAAACAATATTTTTTTGGAGATGACAATTAAAGTGATTGAATGCTTTGAATGTGAGTAGAGGTATTAGAGACTGATACCCTTTTCAAAGTGAGATAATTATCTAGACTTCTCTTAAAAATGAAACACACTATAAAATAATGTGAATCATTCAATTTTTCACTATTATTACTCATGACATTGTACTGATGCCCAAAATTTAGGAAATTGTGGCCCCAGAATTATCTTAAAATTAAAAATCACTTGGATTGTAACCTTGAGCTTTTTTTTTGTCACTCAGGCAGTTATTATCATTCAGGGTCTCCTGTATCAATATCTGATCAGCAGAAGTACACACATCTGAGTGCTTGACAAGTCACAATCTGGGCTACCAATAATAAACAATGCATAAATTACATTTTACTTATGAAACCAAAATTCTAAAATTCCATCACCGATGAATTATCATGTAATATTCATTTGTGGTTAATTGTGTATGTTTATAATGTTAAATAGCGTAGTGAACTCTCATTTTGGAAGTAAATTTGAGTAATTCCTCTCACTTAAAGGTAGGTAGTCATTTGTGTTACACTGTTCAAGTGTCTTTGTGTCTCTGATTTAAAGTGATGCATAAAGCTCTGGGCAAGTGACTTAGGAAGAGCAAGTGGGGAAGTAGTGGGCAAAGCATACCCTCTGAAAATTTCAATTTCCCTTGAGTCTCAGTCATTTTCACTTTACTCTGGTGTTCTGCATTATCATGGTATTCCTACCATGTCATGGCCATCGTCCAGAGGTCCAGACTGTCCTTTGCCCTGGACCATACTAGAGACAGGCACTGTTTACTCTTCCACTCCTTCCCTTCCCATCCCTAGTCACAGCATATTTAGCAGCACCTACCGAGAGCTACTCTTGCATCTCTCCCTTCCCAAGAGTCACTGTCACAAAAACACTTGTATCTGAACCTCAAAGATATTTGAGACATAATAGTACCAGTCATTAACTTCCCAGAATAAAAGCACCAAATATGTGGCACCTTCTTGATGTAAAGTTTAAATGCTTTGTCAACAAAGTAATATTGAACTTCTCAAGAAAAATAAATTGTGCCTAATTAATTACAGTAGTTAAAGATTGTATTATAGTTTGTGATACATGCCATTTGTGGTAATTAATTGCAATTCAAATCCCCGTCATCATCTTGTAAGTTTTTTTACAATCTTGAGATTATGCCTAATTTTGTTTTATTTCAGCTCCGGTGCTATATCAGTTGTTAAAATCCTCCGAGTCTTGAGGGTTCTAAGACCTTTGAGAGCAATCAATCGAGCTAAAGGACTAAAGGTGAGCCATTGTTTCATGTTTATCTCTTTTACAAACTGAAATTTTCACCAAAATATTCATTTTTCAGCCTTCTTTCTTTATTTCGTTTATTAAATTAAATGATGGGCTGTAGCTGTACTCCTTTCCCATGCCCTTTTTTCCAGAGAGTACCTTCTGCTCTCTCCATGTAGCTGTTAGCATTTAGTGTGTCATTGGTAAACACATCATGGTTGGTGTTAGAAACATTTATTGGAACTCATGACAATTTTTTGGGCTCTATATTGACCATCTATGTTATATATTAGCTAATTTATTCCATTGTTATAGATGCCTTTACTACTTTACTTGAGTCTGTAACTAGTATTTTTTTATTTTAATAGTCTGTATTTATTGTTCATGTTTTATGCCTGTATCCTGTTACGTATCATTGTAATTGCTGTTTTTAAGGCAAGTTATAGCCTGCTGCTACCTTCAGTATATACAGGGTGTTGCAAAAAAACACCGACTACGGAGGTGAGGTAGTACATTGAAATGTATTGATCATTTTTTAACAAGGTACCAATGTCCGGAAATGATGTGTTTTCACACTATGAGTAGCCAAGAGTTCCGTTTGAATGCACGGGTATTATCACGGGTTCCATACCTGTGAGGTGTTGTAAAGTAATGAGTCTTCAGATCCTTCGAACTAAAACTGATCTTGAGACATCATTAACTAGTCATAGTGTGAAAACGTATCATCAACGAAGACTGTTGCCAGATGTAAGGACATCTGTATCCAAAATCACACTTTGGAGTTCATATTTTATTTTATGCCATCATCATAAATAACAAGCATACATTACTTGATCTCTCAATATTGACCTATTTCGTTGCCTCCCACACTGTTGACACTATGTGTACCACAGCAAAAGTTACTCATGGTGTGGAAGATGAACATATACCCACAATTAAGGTAATGATGGTGATGTAACTGCCTCATCATGCCACAACACTGGCAATCGCATCAAGATACGTTATTCACAACTACAGGGCCGATTATCCTGCAGATGAAGAGCATTAGAGTGAACTCTAAGGGAATTATGCTTTTTTTTAATGTTTGTCGAACTTTGTTTCAATATTTACACTTGTGCTGCTAAAATGCTGACCCATTAAGGGTCATTGTTGTAATGGCTGGGTGATTAAGCAAATTATTTTACATTTGGACATATGTTTAAGCCATCAATGTTTCCAATATTGCCAATATTTCAGCTGAAAAGTCTACTTCAACTTACATTCATATCAATTTATAATTGAAGATACACATTACTCAAGCTCATAAAGAGAAATATTTTAAAATAACTTTTTCCTTAGCAAGACTTAAATAGTCATGCAAGAGCTGCATGCTGAGTAAACAACGTGGTTAAGCAGTCAAGGTCATGACCTTGTTTTGTTTACACAATAGTAAACATTTATTCATTACTTCAGGAAAATAACCTCATATCCAGTGAGATGTTGTGAGTTTTATGCTGATAACTTACACGAGGATTGACTATTCAGTATTAAATACAGGTACACTTCATTATGTGTCGTTGAATGGTTCTGTGAGGCACGGGAATAGTTTAATTCTGACGTAGATTGAAATTCGATGTGAGTCGATCCAGTAGTCCTAGAAACTGCTGAGATATACACTATTTTACCTATGATGAATATTTAACCCTTCAACGACGAGCGACGTAGTCACTACGTCGGTCACGAACTTCACATGCCGTCGAGCGACGTAGTGACTACGTCGCGGCGATTCCATTTAAATCAGTGGAAAACCAGCGGTTCCATTTAAAAATCCTCCGACCTATGAGATGGGATTCATTTAATACTCCTCCGGGCTTGAAGGGTTAATAATGTGCAGTCGTGTACATATGAAAGGTTTAGTTTTTTTAAACTTTATTTCAAAATGTTTAAGTAAAAAATTAATGAACTTTTATGCAAAAATAATAGTAACTAGAAAGATGACAAAGCATAATTGCGATCCTATCCAGTATAAGACATTGCAAGTGCATTTTTATTCGCTCTAGTGGACTGCTCACTTCACAACAAAACAGCACACTGGCTTCATTTCATTTGTTTCAGACTCTGTGCTCTAAGCAGCACCCTTAAAAACAGGCCGGGAATAGATTTGGTGTATGCTAGATGGTAAAATAACTCTGCATCAAAATAATCGCATCCAAGATGTTTTTTCATGCAAATTTTCAGCAAAGGCATCAAAAATGAATAGTGCAGTTTTTAATTACTCTGTGGTTAAAAAGCTCACATTTTAAAATTAGTATTTTGATCAAATCAATGGTTCGCGAGTTAACTTTGTGGAATGAAGACATGATGTTTCCAAAAATAAAATTCGTTATATTTCACACAGTTTTATTGCAACTCGACCGGTTTCAACCTTTTCAGGTTATTCTCGAGAGTTAACTCTTGAGAATGACCTGAAAAGGTTGAAACGGTTGAATTGTGATAAAACTGTGTGGAATATAACAAAGTTTATTTTTGAAAACATTAGTATTTTGAACAAATTTGAAAAGTACACACCAAAAATTAGGCCGCGGCTATTGCGAACAAAAAATTCCATTGGCAGTTTACAGTATGTTTCTTCTGAGCACATCACTCCATTCATCACTGTTCGAGTGAGCTGATATGCTCCAATTTGTGCTCACTTTAACACCTAGAATTGAAAGCTATGAGTGTTACTGCTTCCGCTTCTGATGGCACTAGGAAGCGAACATGTACATAACGTGCTGGCACTAGACAGCGTGCTTCAAAACAGATTGGTAGTAGACATGTGCCCTGTTTCCACAACAGCCGTATGGGCTGACGTAAAAACCCTATACGCATTGCCATTACAGCTATAACTCTGTGCTGCCCTCTCCAGGAATTGCAGGGAACAAGTGAAACATACACAGTTAATGTAAAAAAATTAGAATTGCTGCATCCGTGATACCTTTTGCAATATTCAGAATGGTTTCAAATGCTAATGAAATTCATCTCTGTTTACTAAAAACAGTGATATCTCACCGTTATCTGTTTTGTCTTCCTTTACTGAGTATCAACGCTTCATATTTCTGGTTCCTTCCCTGAAACGCCAGTACCAACTGATGTATGGTTGGCAGCATTAGGATCTACATGTTTCAGCTACACACACTCCCACATTCCTGCACTGATTTTGGCCTACAGGCATAACTACTTAAGTTCGTATGCCTGTTGTGGAAGCAGGGCATTGATGAGCACTGGACAACAACAGAACTTTGATAATCGCATCTGCGATGGTTTATTGTTGATTGGATAAAGGCATCGTACATGGATAATTTAAAGTTTTTAACTACTTAAGTTAAAGTTTTTAACTTTTAAGTGGTAAAAAGCTTAAGTTTTGAAATACACATGTTGAATGAAATTGAGGTCGAGGACCGGACCTATAGCACTGTGCATTCTTCACTCTGCCATGCCAGTATTGTTCATGTGGCATTGGAAATGGAGGTACACAGTAACCTGTGTCATGCAGTACATCATACAGAAATTTTATGCTTAATCATTGTACGTAAAAGATATGTGAGCTCTCAGAACTCGGGCTGAGAATGAAATTAAAACCTAAAACAGAGCACAAACTCACATGAAATTTTTTTTTCCACTGCCCTTCAGTGCAAAATCACTTTGTCTCTCCTACCATTATTAAAGCTTACATTAAGTTCTAGTCGGAGCAGATTTTTCTCGCCACGATGTTAACCTGAAGTCAAGTTTGTGTTTCAATGTCCGAGAGTCAAGATTTTGTGTATTTTGAATAGTCCTATGGTTTATCTCTATCAATGCATACAACTCAGCGATCATGGGCAGAAAAATGTCTTGACAGGCCTTGGTGATAAGTTTATTCACCCAATGTTATTCAATTTAATATTTTTCTTGACATAAAGGGTGGTGCAGCAAATGAGGTAAACGTCAAAGAAGGGTGCCAACACATAAGGGACACCAAAATTTCAAATTGTTTTCCAAGTTTTTTGCAAAAATAATTTGATAAAAAGTATATTACAGTGGACCCTCACTAATCCGGACCAAATACTGTGAGGGATAGTCCATATTATGAGAAATCCTGATTATTTACATGAATTTCTCAAAAAGAAAATTCATGGAGTATTTTTTTAGTGAATCCTCAGTCATCTACGACTTTTAATTATGCTTTTCCAAGTAAAACTGGTTGCTTAAATATGACAATTGTATGTGAAGAAAATACATATTTAGTTATATTCCCAATTAGTAATGACAAATATTGAACTTTCAAGTATCTTCTAACCATACAATGGTAATGTGTGTGCAGTTATCATAAATACAGTATGATTCTGTCCCATAATTGATAGCATTTAATATCTGATTTTTCAGGGAAAATTTTATCTTTGCCATAAAATTTCAAACAATTTTTCCTGTTAGTCAATTAGTATGTGCCAATAGTTTATCAACTAAATAGCTGTGCCAGAGTATACAAATCTGCCAACAGGCAGACCCAGACTCCATTTAATGATCGACAATTTTATTCCATTTACAGCATTGCCAATGGTTGCAACTTTTCCCTTTGGGTTCCCACACTTAAGTCTTTGCAGAGTCTCATGATGTGAATAACTTTTCTTATATATACCTATAATTAAATTTTCTACTGCATAAAGTAAAAGAAATATTGACCGTGAAAAGCATTCGCCATTTGTTTACATAACAAATGCAAATATTAGCCTAGACCATGAATTGCATTTGCCATATTTTAAAATAATAAATGAAAATATTACCCAAAGCAAATATAAATTGTAGCAATGAAAATTCAATGAATTGTCTTTTGTAAAGAAATAGGTTTTTATTCCATAAGTGAACTCTTGGAGATACCGCAACAGCTTGAATCTGAGAGTATGCAGTGAAAATCATAGTTTTTGTGGAATTTGTTCAAAGTTGAGCCAATTGTATTTGTTGACGAGTGATAAATATGGAAAATGGCATGCAATATCTCATGCAGCAGTCAATACAGAGAGACCATGCAAAGTTTTAACTTCCACCCCCAGAAAATCACTTATGCTTTTTGCTAGCATTTTTCAATTTCAATGTATTGTGCATGGGGTCAAAATTAGGATGGGATGACATTAAATGGTGCGACATCAGATGGCACAAGCAAAAGTGAATCTCATTCAGCCGAGCTCGTGGTCACAGTGAAATCAATTTTGATTATCTCCTAGCAGTTTCCCTCATACTGCAACTCAGGTCAAGTGGGTAATGCCACTGAATAATGTCATCTATTTATTATAAAATTGCATTGAAAAAATTTCAATACTGTTGAATAGCATCCTTTGCTATTGGGATAAATAACAAAGAGTAATGTAAAAAAAAATCTCAAAATATTTAAATTGTGAAGTGGCAAACTATTTACCCTAGTAACAACTGCCTGTTTATGTTGTTCGATTCCATAGATGGAAAGTTAGAATTATCGTTTGTGATAACTACGATTTTGCTTAAGAATAAGTCTTGGCAAGCTCCTGCTGTCATCTTGTCCTCTCTGGTGTGTGCTCATGGAATTAGCTCTCCAGGTGATATTCTGTGTGAATTTTGCTATCAGCGAATATGGCATTTATGGTCCTTGCCAGTGTTCAGACTTTTACCATTCCAAAATAGCATAAAGAGGAAAATAAATTTCTTGGTTTTCTATTTTGTAACTATGTAACAATGTCTACCAAAAGTATTGGTTCAGGAAATAATTTTGGATGATGTAATAACGATATGACCCCTTAATAAACCATCCCCTCATGACATGCAGAAGTTCTGTCCAGATTAAGTGGGTGCGGATTAGCTAGTGTACGCTGTTTTTCACTTGAGTTTTAAAATGTAGGCTATTAACTTCGTTTGTTTGTAAAAAATGTTTTCTTCTACATTTTAAGTATCATAAAATACTAGTTACAGAATCAAATAAATACATCAGCTATAAAAATGGTTCTTTCTTAGTACATATTTGCAGCAGGGTACCAACTGAACCAGCACTGTACCTGATTGACAGTATAAGAAACTACCTCATTAGAAAACAACTCTTTTCTTAGCCCTCTTATCACATCACTGGCTCCCACTCCTTCTCACTGCTGATGCAGGCCTCCTCCTAAATTGATGTGGCATACAGACAGCCTTGGTCTCCTCATTGCGTACTCCATGAATACTTCTTCCCAATGATTCACATATTTTGGTGGTAACTGTTTGCAAGGGAATGTAATTAGTACAGCTCAAACAGGAGAACACCATAAGCTCGCTTGCTTACGCTGTGCTATCCCAAAGCCATGATTCCCTGGACTGACTCTATTACAACATTGTCAAAATAGACAATTAATTTGCTGCAGAAAAAGCTTTGTTGAGGATGAAATGTGACTGTTACCAAAAAGAAGTGATAGTTGGGGAGGATAATGAATTGAGGGGAGGTTGCTGGCTGAGAGCCTGTTGGATGATACCATAATTTTATTATTGAATATTAGACAATCTGCACTTTACCTTACAACTCATATGGGCTGATTAAGAGGTGGATTTAATGAAAGTTATTCTCTTTTAGCATGAAATATTCCAGAGATTACTGAATCACACGGAGCAAATACCCTCTGTACATACCTTGTTATGATCATACCTATGAGTACGCTGTGATGGGAACTTAGAATCAAAATATTGTTCGCCCAAAGATTTATGATATACCTCTTTATAATACATAATTTTTTAATGTAATTTTTCTCTTATTGTATTTTTTTCAGTAAATTTTTTCTCTTGCAGGATCATCATATTCTTAGCAGTGTTTCATTTATCAAAATACTTTTGCACTATGTATTGTAATTTTTTGAATACCACTATAAGTATATATTTTTGAAATTCAGTTACAAATCACTGACAGGCAGAAGAAATACAAAATTCTACATTTTACATTCACTTATTATTACATTTTGAGACATGAATATGTGAATTAGTTACACGAAAAAGAAATGGAAAGATTATGGTGAGAAAATTTTATCCAAGAATTTAATGGAGAATTTCTTTTGAAACAGGAGCTTTTAAAAACACTTAAGTATTAGTTATATAACTGTATCCACCATAGCAAATTACCTACTACTACATCACTAAAACTGCAATGTTTAACTTAAAGAGAATCAGTTAAAAGCAAACTTCTAACCCAGTTAGAAATAAGTTAAGGAGTCATGATGAAATATGATTCCACACAGTGGCCTGAAGTTGTGAGCTGATATCACATTTTGCTTTGATTGATTCAGTAACTCTTTTATGAAAGAAAAATGACTCAAACTGCTCTTAGTTAAACAGTCAATAAACATTGAGCATCTATATCTTCCTGCTTTCTCACCAAGCTCTTCAAAGCTAGTTCACTTTGTAACAAGGTACTGATAGAATTTCTTCAACAGACCTGGGAAAAGAATCCAGCTTAAATAGTAAATTTTAAGCTAATGACCAACATTGACAATAGATACTTATTGAGAAGAATTGGCATTATTTTTAGAGATTTTTCTTAGTTGGTCGTTAATATTTTTTGGAAGGATAATGAGTTGATTTCTTGCTGGGAGGAAGTACAGAATAAGTGAAATACAGCAGTAGGAAATTAGCTTTTCAGAATCATGTTCATAAAAATGGAAAGTGCAAGGTGCACCAATGCAGACACAATTTAAGGTTAAACCATAAGGCTAGGTAAAGAGTATCCTAGACAGTGTTGTTACCAATTTATTTTGGGAATTGCCTACATTTAAACTGCTGATGTACATTTGAGAATGCTTCAGTATAAATCATTTCTTCCCAACTCCAGGACAACATTTTGCTTTCAGGGCGATGAATAGTGAGAATTGTGTATATTTGCAGTTTGAAACTCAAATAATGGTAGTCCAATGAGGTCAATAAATGCCATTTGTTCATTATCTCTGTAGCACGTAGTCCAGTGTGTGATTGTTGCTGTTAAGACTATTGGCAACATTGTGCTGGTTACCTGCCTACTGCAGTTCATGTTTGCTGTTATTGGAGTCCAGTTGTTTAAGGTAGGACTTTGTGTGTTACCATGGCAAATGCACCTATGAGTTAAGATTATCAATTAATTAATTTAATAATTCTTTTATTTTTGTGTGTTTATGTGTGATATTTGTTTTGATACTTTTATGCATAACTTACTGTTATTTTAACTCATAGGAAATCAGCCAGCAGTTTGTTTTTTGTTCTCTCAGCTGTGTGTCATTCATGATGATGCTATTTTTGCATGCCAGTGTGACTAGTTGATTATGTTGTGTATGTTCAATGTACCCCCTCCAAAAGCTTTGAATCCAGCTGTATGTTAGGCTGCGTGTTCTGCCATCGTCTACTCCTCATCAGGGATGGTGATTAGTAATGTTGATTGCTTGGAGGTAGTCGATCTCATTATTAGCCCTAGGAAACATCTCCTGAAACTTTCGTGAAGCTGCTGAATTAAGCCTGAATTCACTGATCAGAAGGTTCTTCTTTTGAGTGGAGGAGAGAGATCCATCTATCTGTATCCACCACTTTAGTGTGGGTATTGCAAAACAATAAAGACAATGAGTCAGCTGAAAGGTCTTCCAACTTTACACTGATGGTCAGGAACTTTCAATGACAGTAATTGTTTGCAGGAGCATTAACTGGCATAAATTTCGCATAAATTAATTTAGTCAGCCATACTGATTGTCCATGTAATTATTTTGTTATATTTGGACCACAGTTTTTCTAATGGTGAAAATTTTTACTTCCAAGATTAATTTTGTTCAGTTTTATAGGATAGAAGACATAGAACTTAGCTAAGAGGCATTTCAGTTCATCAATAATCTTCTCTTAGGTGCATTTGACAAATAAAGAGGGACTCTCCTCTATTTGAACCTACTGACATTTGGCTCTCTCTCCACTAGTATGTAGTGAAATGCGTGATTGTAGCCATTAAGACGATCGGCAATATCATGCTGGTAACCTACCTTCTCCAGTTCATGTTCGCTGTAATAGGAGTCCAACTGTTCAAGGTAAAGCCTTCCCTTGTTGATTAACTTATCTAAGCTTCTACCTGCACTTGTCACTGGAAAAAGTTCCTCACATCTCACGAATCCTCTGACATCATTGCATGGTACATAAAGTCAGCTCTTTGTTCACATCTTGTTGGGGATATTATTTCGACTTTAGAGAAAGATGTTCTAGATGTTTTATTTTGCCTATTTTGGCCGTCCAGGTATACTGTGCATGTATTTTCTGTGTTAATTGTTCCAATGTGGCTTGGTATTAGTTTTTTTAGCTTTGAATTCTAAATGTGTAAAGTTAGAAATATCTATTGTAAATCTGCCATTATTTGGGTGGTGTTAATGGTATTTGTAATGGTGAATGCATTGATGTGGTATGTAATTGGTTACTCTATATTAATAATTGGCCATTTGTTTTTATTTCTGGTCGTATTGTTAATTATTTCTCTAGATCTGTATCAATAAAAAAACAAAGAATGTCATAAGGATGAGGAATGGAAGTGCTCATTTGAAAAAATGTTCTGTAGTTACCTTGCTTGCATCATTTCTAATTTCAGCTATTATCTTTCAAACTTTTACTTTGTTTTTACCCATCTTAATTAAATAGAACTAAGTTTCAGTCTCTTTGAAGTAGTCCCGTGATAGAATGTTCTATTATCAGTTCATGTTTAGCTCAATGCACTCATAAAGAATGCGCTTCCCTTTTGTAGAAAATGTAAAAATAATTAACATTTACACTAATTGGGTGTTAGTGCAAAAAATACTTCATGATGAGCAATTAGCAGTCCTTTGGACAAGGAATGAAGAATTGTTTTTATGCTTCCATGGAAAAAAAATTAATTTCTGGGTTTATTAGACACAACCTTCCCTTTATTTCATTTTCATCAAAATCCCATCATCTCAGCTCTTTCAGTGTTTTTAATGTCATTCTTAATTATCTTTATGTAACCAAAGGTAATTCATTCCTTAATGTCTAAAAAATGTTAATTATAGTCCCCAATGAAAGGGCAGGATAATGTTGTCATTCAATTCTGTTTTTTTAATATATATAATTTTTGATATCATACATGACACACTTTTCTTCCCAAATTAATCACTCAAAAACCCCCTCGGGTCTTATATGCAAAGGGGAATTCTCATGTTCGCTAAAATCATTCAGGACTCTCTCTACTTTAGGCAAATTTTAGTCCATGTAATGGTCAGTACTACTGTTTTCTTAAATGATATTGTGGTTGTTGCAATTAAAGCCATTATTATTGTCACAAATGGTACAAGCATTGATATATATACTTCTGCGATATTGAAGAGCTATATATCAAGCATCATTTTGTCACCATATTAGACCTTACAGCTTGTAAAATCAGGGAAAGCAATCTATACAATCTGCAAATGCATGGTATATTATTATTCTGATATGGATTATGGCACTGTTTTAATAAAATTGCCAAATAACTTTAATGTGTAGGTATTTTAGTAATTTTATGAAAATGTTCCCCCATTGAAGAACATTTTTTAAACTAACTCTTCTTGTCACATAGTCATCTACTGCCATTTCTATAGTGCCCTGCTTTTGCGTGGGCTGTATGAATTTTTCCTGAATGTGTCCCAATAAAATAGGGTGGGGTGATTTTTGAGCAATTATATGGGAAAAAAGTGGGTCTTGTGTCCCATCAAATATGGTAATTAAAAATGCATTCAACTCTGGCAATGGAGGGTAAAATGTAAGTCATACAGTGTAGGTTGGGCCAAATGCAAAAGTGAATGTGCAATACTTAGCCTTGACAATTATTAGAAGGGCATAGTGAATCTAAGTTTCACAGAAATGTTTCATATGTTGATAGCATATGTGAAACAGTGTTTCCTCTGAGCAAAAATCCATGAAAATAGTTCATATTTTGGTCAACTAAAAATGGAGAAATTCACTTTAATAACACATGAAGTGCACGTAAGCATTTGTTGCAATTCCTCAGTTCCTTAGTCTTTTATCCAATTACCTGTCTTCATTATATAAATTGTAACTACTCATCGCCATCACTCATGTGAGACATACACCGGCCTCGTGTGCTGGGTGCATCACTCATGAGTGACTCCTATACTCAGCATGTTAAAATGGAATGAAAGACGATCAAAACTTATTGAGTCTGCTCAATATAAAAGTAGGCATCCCTAATATACATATTCACTACAAAGTAGTGAGTAGAGAGAATCAGACCTTTAGAGGAGAGAGAAGTGCAAGTAGTAATTTTGGGGACTAATTTAGTGGATTGAATTCATGATATAATGATCATGTTAATTCGGTGATCATGGATAATTAGTTAATTGGGGGGTTGATCAACGGTTGAGATAATCTGTATCCTTCAGGAGAGTTGAATAGGTTGGTTAGGGAAATATTATTTGGATAATGAACTTAACTTTGTGTGAATTGAAAAATAAGGACTGGAAATATCTTTCACTCATACCCAGTGTTTTAATGAACGGTAACAGACCACCCTTACTGTGAACATAGTGTTGCTAGTGGTTATTCAAATTAGTTTCATGGGGAACATCATACTTTCACTTTTGTATTTCGCTCTAATCACACTTGGTCCCTTTGTACGTGCAATTGACTCCATTTATCTTCTTCACACAGTTGTAATTTTATGAGTGTGCTGTTTATATGGCTTTATTTAACTTTACTGTGTTTTATTAGGATTATCAAGTATTTGATGACCTACTACATGAAATAATGTAAGAATCACGAGTTCGTAGGCATTATGGTGATTCTGATATGCGATATTGCTTAGGAAATCAGAGGTACATGTATGTACTACGTAAGGGTTTATGGTGAAAAAAGACATATTATTCTCAGAATCTCCTCAATAATTAAATTTATCATCAGTCTTTCTACATTCCCATAATATTGGATTTCTTTGTTCTTTTTCTCATTTCCAAACCATTTCACCTAGTTTTCTTCTACAGCTATGACATTTGCATATCAGTTTTTACTCTTTCCATGCCATAGTAGATAGTAGATATTCATAATTGGTCTCCATAGTAAATGCCTCTTTATCCAGGAAAGCACTGTAGATGTTTGCTAAATCGCTAAAAACCTATGCAAATATGTATTGAGGCTCTAGATACACATTGCGAAATCCCAGTTTTTTTTATATTTTGTACCTTTGCTTCAATAAATTGCATATATTTTCAGCTTAATAGATGTCAAATGAAAAAATGCATATGCTATGCTTGTTAATTTGTACTCATTGTTGAGTGGTACACAGTTCCTCATGATGCCGCACCAGTGGACATATGAGAGTAAGAAATGCTTCTGCTGTTAAGCTGTCCATTACCATTTTTAACTGAGCAGTTCATATAAGCAAGAGCTAACTTCAGCTCTGTGATAATTTCAATAAATAGCAGTAACTTTTGCTATAAAATAAAATTTGTGCTTTGGGAAACAAGAAATTTGTTGCTAGTGGGATTGGAAATTCCAAGATGCTGATGGAAATAGTTGGGAAATCCAGTTCAGATATGTATTCTTTTTACCATGTATCATCATATATGTTGCTGCATGCAAATGAGTCTTCCTTCAATGATATTTCCATCCTTAATTTTATTTTGGTTTTGCAAACTGCTGTTGTTTTTGGTATCTATGTCTGGTATTTTCAACCTTGAAGAGTGTGAGCCATTGGCTATCTAGTGAACAAGATTAGAAAATTTCTGGGCCTCCATGTAAATGGGAGATAAGCCATTATATGTTAATATTTTGGTGAACCTGTGACCTTAAACACTGAGGAAAGTATGATTGTATAAATGTTTACTGCATGTCCTGGTATCAAAGAACTTGGTGACACTCATTAACAGAGACCTTGAGGTCTGGGAGAGTGAAGCAAGCATGAATAGTTGGGCAGTGGAACTGAAAGTTTCTCTTGGGAAACTCTGGAGGGATGGCGGTCCCTTTGTTACACCACCCTATTAAGCTTTCCTCCTCCTGATGTCATACTCTGTGAATGCAGGTGGCACCAAGTTCTATGATACCTGTTAAAACATCTATTCTAAGAAGATGCCTTTACTCCTGATCCAGGAGTTTACAAAGTCAAATCAGGAGTGGTACTATTTGTGTGGCTATGCTGGTTTGGGAGACAGTTGATGAATGAGGAGAGTAGAGATGGTAACCAGATAATGGTGGGATGAGGAGGTTCTGCTTGTCTATGTCTGATGTTGAAAACTGCCATGGATCCTGCCAAGCATGAATTTTGTTACCTATTTAACAGCTTTTTATTTAAATTCAAACTGGGTTTATTGCTCTCTATTTTGTCCTGTTGAAAATGGTGAAATGTGTGTCATAAATTTCACCAGTTCATGATATTAAATGGTGAAATTTATGAGAAAATGGGGGTTTCATTTGACGTCACATAAGAAATTATTAGTTTGCTTTGTTAAAAAGTCAATTAAGTGATGTTTTGCTTTAATGGAGAGGTATTGTCATATCTCTGAGGTGGCTGATTTTTCATAGTGCAGATTTTGTTTGAATCTCAGTTCTGAATAGTTTGTCTGCCATATTTAAGGGCATGGGTGAGAGTTATTGCTTATTTTTTTATCCCTCGGGTCTCTGTGAATATTTTTATGAGACGTGTTAAAATGGGGTGTAATGAGAGTGTAACAAATTTATACCTGAAGATCATTTTATGGCTGGAGTTTGGTATGTTTTTGGGAATTTATTTTTTGCTTAATAATTTGGTCAATGGTATCAATTTTTTGTAGTAATTGTCGGTGATAATGAACTTGATGTACTTGGTACATTATTGTTATATAGTGGTGTAGTGAGTCTTTTCTTTACGAAAGGGAAAACTGCCAATTTTTGCAGGTAGATTTGACTTTATGATTATTTCCATTCCAAAATATTTCCTCAGGAAATATATCTCTGGGGAATAAATGCAATCACAGCATAAATTTATCCATACTTTCTTCACTGAAAATGATGGTCACCTTATCACCAAAATATGGATCTACTTGTACTTGAGTTATTTCACTCACCTATACATACTGGATCCAGAAGTTTATTATTAACTTCATTTTCAACCATATTTTGCTGAAGTTTTGTATTGTTTACTGGAAACTGATGTTTGTATTTGTATGGAATATTTCTCAATTTAAGCTGGTGGGCTTGGCATTTCTTTTCAAGTAAAACTATTTGTTGGCAATATAACCTTTTAATAATTTAAACAAGATTTTTTCAATGTGCCTCTTACTGTTCAGTCATAGTTTTCTATGGCATTGATGTGTTGATGTCTGCATTATTGGGTTCACACCATGTTCATTGATTTCATGGACTACAGTTTCACCAGTGTTATAATGGGTGAATGTGTTGTCTGCAAAATCAACAAATGGAGTGGAAGCCTAACAATGCAGGGATCATGCTTAATATTTTTAACAATATCAATCCTCTTCTCCTAAGAATTGCATATTTTCTTACTAAACTGTAGATGTATGAATTTTCATCCTAGAGTAATTATTTTGTAGCTATTTCAAACAAAAATGCTGAAAGAAAAAAATTGTCTTCTATCTTTATTGAGATACTCAAATTGAAAAAAAATATGATATGTATGTCAACTAGTTTCAATTTTTGTTGAAATCACACCTTAAAGAATGAATGACCAAAATATGCTGGGCTTATGTTGTGCATTTGGCTAGGATATGTAGGCTATGACATGGATAATGAGACAATCATTCCATTCTCGTTCAGTGAGGATTATGAAGTAGAAGTAACATGGATGGGCATGATTGGAGCTTCAAATGTTTAAGCAATTGATGAAAGTTTGAATGGTATAATAAGTCTGAGATGTATTGGTAGGTTGTGCGATCCATACTTCTTTTAAAGTTTTTCTTAAAATCTTACGAAGTTTTTTTATTATGAGCTATTAATCGCATTGAACTTTTTGGTAGCCTAGAATAAAAATGGTCATGAAGAAGATTTTTCTAAAAAAATAATGGCTTCTGTTCACATGACTTTCACTCATATGAAAAACTGAAGAAATAGTCATAGTGAATACATACATATGCAGTTATTTTATTCACAGAATGTAATGTCTTTGTTCAGAGGTATTTTCTACCTGACGGCCTGACTACATTATCTATGAATACAGTAAAACCTCGACGTAGTTAGGACCAAAAACGAGGCAGTATGTAAAATCAAAGGTTTATAAAAATGAATGATGCAATAACATTTTTCATGTCTCTTCATTGGGTGTAAAATCAAGCGATGAGTCTCATGAATTTGTGTTATGAGTGAATTTAATTTGAATCACCGTATTTGGCTGCATATTCGATGCACCTCTTTCCCCAAAATAAACACTTGACAATCACCTCTAGGTCATATATGCGAAGGTGACATGCATAGGTTAAAATCATCCCTGATGCTCTCTCAATTGGGAGCAAATTTTACCCCAGATGGTCTGTACCACCCAGCCCTTCCCTGAGTATCATTATTCATTTCTGGTATTATTGTTACAAATGGCACAGTTCTGTTAAAAAAAATCGTACCGCAGAAAATTTGTAAGTCCCGAGTTTACGACGATGTGGCAACGTGACCGAACCACGCTTCCCAGGGGAAGCAACAACCTCTCCAAGCGGAACGAGAGCCCTCCCTCCCCGTAGCTGGGGGAGTTGAACCACCCATGGAAGGAAAATTTTGAC
This sequence comes from Pyrrhosoma nymphula, assembly GCA_963573305.1. NCBI lineage: Eukaryota > Metazoa > Arthropoda > Insecta > Odonata > Coenagrionidae > Pyrrhosoma > Pyrrhosoma nymphula. The sequence goes on along the minus strand of OY754332.1, from coordinate 73,260,070 downwards.
CTGCGAAAAGGATTATTTCCGAGGGTAGGGTTTCTTTTCTTATGATATGTGAGTAAGAAGAAAAGGGAGATCTGCGGGGGAGCAATAAACTCTCTGAGCGGAACAACTCACTTGCCGAGAGGGAACCTTCACCCGAAGGACGATTTTGACGTGCTTAGGGTTTTCTGAGGAGATGGGTTGGATTTCGGGATTCCGTTTGGTTATGCCTGAGCGAGAATGAGTAGATGAATGATCTCTCTGTCGGCCAAAGTCACCCGATCTCTCTCATAATAGAAAGCTACCATGTAGAAGCCAGGACTCAAATATCCATTGAAAGTCTCCATCAGAGTACGTGGTATAATCCTGCTGCAAATGACATTTCTTCCATTATTTTTTCTCTAGAAAAAGCTATTACTGCTAATCGTTGCTCGAAGAGATCGAAACTTGTCGAAGGGAATTTATGAATTATTTCATTTAAATTTATTCAAATAATTGTATTACTTGAAAACGTCATGACTTTCTAGGTATTTCTGCTTGTTTTGACATTCTTTTATATGTTATAAGCCACATCTATGACGCTTAAGACAGATTTATAAAATATAAAACTTATAATGCAGCGGAAAGCATTTGACAGAAAGCAGAAAGAAAAGTGCTCACAACACTTATTTTATGCCATTTATTGCTCCAATATTTCAACGCCTTGCTTTAGTGAAATGGCGTGAAATTAAGCCTTAACTCTATGCTTTTAATAACGCGGCTTAGTTATTTTCGTTTGTCTGATTCATCCATGTAAAGGACCCTGGCATGTATTGAATGACATGGTTTAGATTTTGGAAGGGCGTTGGAACTTCACGTTCTGTCAGCGAATATTTTCATGAGAATGCGGGGCTCAGAAAATAGGAGGGACGTGCGGATGGAAATAATGCAGGTTTCGTACTGATATTATCATTTTTGTGACAGTGACCGTTTTGTAATTCAGTTTTGAACTTCATTTAAGAGCAAGTATAATCCGTGAACCAAAGATATGATATAATATAATATGAAGATCATTAAGCAGGCTGATATGTCGATTGTGTCCACCTTCCATTCTGGAATCCTATGAGTGCGGCCATTTTTTACTCCTTTCCTTAATTTGCAATTCATTATGGGGACAGTTCCTAAACAGAAAATCTTTGAAGAGTAGATAAAAGTGTGTTTGGGTATCGCAATATTTTTTTTCACGCAAGGGAGCTGAATAATACCTAATGAATTGACAAATCCAAAATAAAGATCACTTTGTTCAAGAACATCGAAAGCTCATTAGGCTTGCTTTATCCCCGATACTCTTCTAGTCAAAGTCTACGTCTGAAGGCAACAATATTTATATATTTTCGAGGAAAACACCTCATATCTTGACTATTTAAACTAAGTTTAGTCGATATCCATGAATGACTGAGTTTTGTCTCCGAGCTCCTAATAATTTCAAACGCCTCTTACCTACGGCGATCATATAAGGCCCCGTATCGTATAAGGTTTGTCTCCATTTTGCTTCACCACCATTACTGAATTTCTTAATTCCCCTTAAACCAGATTTTATCATGCACCATGTGTGATTAATTGAAAGAAAAACATTCGTAAAAGCAACTTCTACGATATGCTTTGTGGATTTTCTCCGAACTTAATTCCAGAAACAGTAAATGATTGCAAGGAAAAAACTGAACCAATATAGGGTAAAATGACAAGAAATAATTATGGCATCTTGGAAATGATATGGGCTCGTTTTCATTATTATTTAAATTTGCAAGCGTATTCATTAATGTTAAGAATTATCGCAATTTTGACTTATTTTCGTTATCTCGTATTTTTGTGGCAGTGAAATCCTTTTTATATTTGAACTCCCGCGAATTGTTTTTAGTCATTTACTTCGTTTTGGACTTTCGTTTAATTTATGCTTATGGCTGCTAATTCTTTCCAAAAGTAACGTATCTTTCAGAAGTACGTTTACAACTTTTTCTTTGATCTAATTAGGGGGGGCAGATTAAATTGGTGTAGGTGGAATTACAATATTAAGTTTGCTACAAGAATGTGCGATATTCACAATAAAAGAACAATAGTTTGGATAAGGGATTTAAAACTGGATCACTCTATTTCGCTCTGTAGTAACCCTTAATGTCAGGCTCAAATTTTAGCACACACCTATCATAGCAAAATATTCGGGGAAAGAAAATTTCAGGGGCGATGTATTTATGCGCAAGCTATTACTAATTAATGTTTTCATTTTAAAGTAGTGAGCTTTCTAGAGTATCCAATATCACATCAAGTTCTTTCGCTATGCTTGGAACTATATGTCTATGCTTCTTTGATTTTCCATTTTTTTTCTTGATAAACAATGGAAGCCGTATTCACTTAAAATATCTTCGGATTAAAGTAGCTCAATACTATTTTATTCCAATATTGGAATGCCTATGAAAAAAAACTTACGATCAACTCAATCATGAACTTAAGCCAGTGCTCAATTATTGTTTTGTGGTGGAAATTGGATTAAATTTCATTGTTTCCATAAAAGTAACCTGATGCCAATAATTTCACTTTTCTAGTCTCTCAAATGCCTCATTCAATCTACTCAGTTAGTGAGTTAACTCTGTTAGCGAGGATATTTGCATAGAGACACCATCCCTTTGGTCCTTCCAATCTTTCCTGAGAGAGCAATACACATTCCGAACCAAAGGAAGCCCCTTCCATCTCCCTCGCTCGAGGAAAGGCCCAAAGCTGCCAAAAAGTGACAATGGAAGGGGGCAGCGGCTTTTTATTCGAATGGGTGTGAAGAAGCAGAGGTGTGGTCCGTCGAGCTGTTTCTGCACATTATGTGGATGTGTGGAAGCATCGGAATAGATGGGAATAGATCATCTCGTTCACAGCTGCTAGTTAGCGTGGAAACTCAATGCCCACTTCTTTGGTTTAGATCCCCCATGCTCGTTTAGTTTTTTATTAGTTTCCTACTGGTATTAATTAGCGTTATAAGGTTACAATAGGTTGATCCTAAAAATATAGCATTTAGATTTTCTTTGTCTGGGAGTCCTTGCGGTATCAAAATTCCTATTACCTTCAAAACATCATAATTAATTCTGCACTTGTTACAGAGCATTGGTTCAATTTTCTTTACTTTGCCATAAAATATTTGCTGCTTAGGTAATTATGTTAGAAAAAAAGCCACTAAACGCATTGTAGAAAGTGCTATTACGAATGTTTTTTCTATAGATCTCGCATGAGAAAAATCTGACCTATGGCGAATAGAAAACACAGTAATGGCGGTGAAGCAAGAGGGTGACCACTTGAACCTGATACAACCACTAATCTAAGATCAGCCAGCTCAAGTTATTGATATATGGTATAATGTCATTAGTGAACACATAATATACATGTATTTGAAGTTCTGCATTGGATAATAAAACAACCAAATTCACAAGAAGGATGAGATGAGTGCGAATGGTGCATTTTTCAATCTGCACGTCCTTCTTTCTGAGCCTTGAATTATCACGAAATTATTTGCTAAAAGAATGTGAAATTCAAATCTCATTATTTTGAAATTAAAAAATTGTTTGTAGAGAAATATATCGCCCATAGAAAATGTTTTCCCAGAATGCTTTGCAAGGACAGTTGTGAGCTCAAATTCGAGCCTGGCATTATCGGTTACTTCAGACAGAAATTGAGTGATCTAGTTTCGATCCAGAATATATTACGCCATTTCAAATATAATATAGATTGTGTTATCACAAGGACTTCCAGATAATGAAAATGCGTCAAACATTTGAAAAAAATTTACGTTAATGAATACGCGTATAAATTAAAATACTCGTTAGAAATGAAAGGAACTCCTGGGATTGAGACCTAAGATAGGCTTTTGTTTTCTGTGGCTGCTTGCATCTGTCATGTGCGAGGGATCTTGGCGTGTCTGAACTTTGCAGATCTCTCTTTTCTTCTTACTCACACAACACAAGAAAAGAAACCCTACCCCTCCCCTGATAATAAGTCAGCCCCCCTCCGATAATAAGCCTGCCCCTCCCCAACTTTTCATCTCTATTTTTTAATGGATGCCTAATTTATACCCATATTTACTCTCGTACCTCGAATTTCTTTCTTCCATCGTATTGATCTTCTTTAAGCAAAAAACATGGGTTGTTTTTTATAGTGTATCTGCTTATCCAATGCGGTGAAATATATTCGAGATGCAATTGTATCGGGGGGTGCATATATGGACTTTTCCACGTCATTGTAGGTCTATAGAAACATCGCCATGATGGAAAGTTAATGAGATGATGCAAATAGTTAGTAAATTCTTAGAGTTATCGTTTAATATTTGGGCAAAGTTGCTTGACTATTTCCGACGGGTACTATCTCAGTTCGAGTGGAAAAATACTTATGGAACCGATGCTTTGCGTGTTGCATAAATTCTTTACCGAGTTGCCATAGTGCTGTAACACCATAGAAGCATCGACATGAAGAAAGATTAGTTAAATAATTTTTTTAAATTCTTAATTATTGGAAATATAGTTAATTTACGTATTACCACCAATTTTTTGTCATAATTTTGGACCATTAGTCGCAGAATTTCTGAGTGGTTTTCTATTTTCTTGCTCGTAAATAGTTCCTCTTCCCCATTTTGACTACCGATATTTGGCGAAAATGAGGGGTATATTCAGGCATATACAGTGTAGCATTGTGATTGCTTCTGCGATATTGAAGAGCAATATATCAGACGTCATATCATCGCTATATATGGCTTGGTAATACTATTCCCATAACTGTGGTACAACCAGACGAAACTAACAAAACAGTCTCCATTAAATTACCCTATGCTTCCCGGCTGGCCCTTAATGTTGCTACGCATAATTGAATGTAACGTAAAATCAAAATGGGTAAAATCAAGTTTTTTTTCATTACCACATATTTACTGTAGCAAAGAAAATTATTGACCACTTAATTATTATTTCTGCATGAAGAATACAAAATGCTAATCTAGCCAAAATATTATTGGTAAAACTTTAATGTAGGTATTGTTCATTTAAAGGCAGAGGAATCTTATCTTTCCTTTTATAGTGAAATCAGGCATCAGAAGCTATAAATGGTGTAAATCTCATGTCTTACTGAGTTTTGTCAATATTTTGTGAGGGTATGGCAAGGTAGCTTGGGGTACATTTTTGAATATTTTTTTGTCCTTAGCTATATATTTTCTTGGGTATCATAAGTATCAATGTCCCTATTAAGATAATCTCATTCATGCTGTCATGTTTCATGTCAATGGAGAGTTTGGCAGGGTTCTTATTTAGAGAGTTCAAATATATAGAAGCTGTCATTAATTGCAAATGCATACCTAGAATTGAAAGTTGGAATGATAGATGTCTAGGCATACAATCCAGTTCTTATAAAAATATCGATCTCATTGTGAGCTTTATTTTCACAATTTTTTGATCCTTTCATACACTTTTTTATAATTTGGGACGAGTTTTATTACCATTTATGGAAGCTCTTGGAGAAAGCAGGTAATTCAAAGAGGCTGTTTGGAAATCACTTAATTCTAGCAATGTTTTCCATGTGATGCCAACTTTTTTGGTCGAGGATGCTTTTGAATAGAAATATTCTAGTTTGTGTTGCCTACTCTATATGTAAAATACATCCCAGGAACTTTTTATTATGTTCTTAACATGGCATATTTGCATTGTCATATTATTATAGTACCAAATGTTGATTCCATGGAAGCATAGTTCGAGGTGACTATTTGAGTATAGGGAAAGGTAGATGTTTTGTAAGTGTTCGATTCAGATTTATAGGATGGCTGTTTTGACTTTGAAAGTTATCCTTTTATAAGCATTTTATTGACTGATTCTACCTCAAATATAAGTTTGTGGGCAAGAGCATACATATACTAAAAGCTGGTTGAACAAGCACTTCAAAGTTCAATTTAAATTGCCAGTTGTATTCAGTTGTGACTAATGGTGATGTTTACATTCTTTCTTCATAACTCTAATTATTTATGTGACTGGTCTTCCAGAAGCTCGACATTTTTGACCAGGTTTAGACAATGTCTTTGTGGATCCTCTAACTCTGGAGATCATATATTCATAGTGGGAAGGCTGTCATGTATTGTGTCAAGTCCTAGTGAAAGCCATTGTCTTTGTTCTTTTAGAGAATATGTTCCAAGGGTATATTCACCTATTAGATGCTCTACAATAGACTGAGAATGGAGAACTCTAACCATTGACATCCCCCTCATCACTGACATTTTTCTCCAAATCTTCCTTTCCCCAACCTCCATCTGCACCTCTCAACCAAACTTACTTCCAGCATTGTGATTGGGTTCAGAGGATTAAGTATTCTTAGCATGGCAATCACTGAGACTGCAAGGTATCTCAAATTTATTGTTTGCGGTACAACATATCAAATTAATTACCTCATAATCAAGCACTCATTAGGTGCATTAATTTTGTACATTTTTCTGACTGGGAATTTCTTAATTACATCTTATCTACATATCTGTACTTATTTAAGACTGATGTAGAATTGGCTATGCAACTCTTCTAGAATTTTTTGTAGGACCAAATTTTGTTAATATTCCTCTCTTGTTAATATTATTTATATGTCAAAGAATCATTGATTATGACAGTGTAAATTTACCAGTGAAGCATGTGTTATGTAGATCCTGCCAATTCACCATGGAAAACTCATGAAAGTAATTCTGAGGGCACATGTGAATATCATTCATATCAGTATACCCATATCAAATTTCCTTAGTCATTAGTACATAAATGTAATTTCAGTGAGAAAAATTAATACCCTTGAATAGTTAAATGAAGCACATACCCTTAAAATATGAATTTAACACAAGAACTAATTTTGTTGCATTCAAGTTCAATTCAATTGCAAAGTTTTTAGACAGGTAAAAATCCTGTAACCAGTGAAAAGAACTTTTTATGTAGCTGATAGCACTGAATTTAATCTTTAGTTTGAATTTGTTTCCATTTCTCTCTAAGTAGTTATTAAATGCAGCTAATAATATTCCGTTAATATTTAACCAAGGGTCAGTCAGTTTCATTGATATCTTTAAATTTGAGTGCCAAAAGTTTTTTTAAATCTATTGAAGCTTTAGAGGAATCAGCTTGTTTTTTAAAGGAATTTTTGTTTTCCACATTAAATTGTAAATAAGCAACAGCATAATACCTCATCACATTGAGCAGTATTTTAGACTGTGTGCACTATGATCACAAATCTTGCCCGAATGTGGTATAAGTATTTGAATCATTGCACTAGCACATAAAATTGCAAATCACTTTGAACTCCCAATTCATGTTTATATCTAATATCCTTTTTGTAATTTTCAGGGGAAGTTCTTCTCTTGCACCGATGCCTCAAAAATGACAGAAGAAGAATGTCGGTAGGTGAATTATTGATTTAATATTGGGTTATAATTTCTCTATCTATTTCTCAGAATAACATTATCAAAATTACTCATACTTCATAAAGTGGGCTTAAATTAGATTGCTGGCAGAAACACTCCAATAGTTTGTTTTTATGTGCAATGCATTATATTGCTATTGATTTGAATGATAAGAATTCAGTCTATTTATTGCCAATACTATGTTGAGTAATCATGTTGCACTGGATAATGTTTTCTTGTGAAATCCTTGCTTTATTACTTGTAATTATAATTGCTTCCATGCCATATTCATTATTGATTGAGACTTAAGAGGAGAGACGTCTTCATAGTTAGCACCAGTATCGTTTGCTTCCATCACATTATGTGATTAAAAGGAATGATGTAGCCTATAGTGGTGGCACTAAAAGAACACAATGGTCTCATTGCAGCTGTTTCCTAACCAAAACAGTTTCAAAAAGATAGGTTCTTCTCAGTTCTAATTATATCTGCAACAATCGGTGAACATATGTTGGCTGAATAAACTGGCAACCACCCGTAACAGATTCAAATCCATCAAATTGTAGTTTTCTAACCACAACGCAAGCCACACATGCAGTGCAACTAGAACAGAAAGAAGACAAAACAGTCAGCTTCAGCTATCAGTTGCCGCTGCACAGCACAGAGCGCAACGTTGTGGCTGCGGCACGATTACAAAACTAACCTGTTGTTTGCAGCAGTTATTTGAAACAGTCATCTGGCTGAAACAGTTGCAGCCGCAGCCGTTTCACTCCGCCAACACTTAATTCCACCTTTAGTAGAGTATAACCACAACACGTATTCCATGGTTTGGGAGGTAGTAAATTTTATAAATGTATTTTATTTATTATTTATTTTACCATTGGCAAGAAGTACAGTTGTGAATGACACCAAAATTAGCAATTACCAAAAATTTAAAGAGATACAAAATAAGAAATAAAATAAGAATACAAAATAAGAAATGAGCTGCACAGAGAGATACAGAACTAGCAAGAGCAGCTAGTAAAATGATATCAAGAATGAAATACAGGGACATAGAATCCAAAGGGGTTCAGGTTACCTGATAACAATATGGATTACAATATATCTTCCAAATAATCGGAGACACTGTAATAACATTTATCCGACAGAAGAAGTTCGAACTATTTTTTAAACACAGAAAGTGAGGAAACACAGATTTTGTTGTACATGATAGAGGCAGAGTCGCTGGGACCTTACAGACAGAGAGAACTGGAATACTGATTGAAGTGGATATTGTTTCTTGAACAGGTGAAATGATGGTGGTAGGTGGAATTTGCAGTAAATTTAGAAAGGTTTGCTTTAACGAAGCAAGCACAGGTCAGGATATATAAAGAAGGAAGTGTGAGGATCTTTGATTTAGCAAAGAGAGGTTTGCCTGGGGTGTGAATAGGGACATGATACATAGCCTTGATAGCCTGTTTTATGAAACGTACTCTCTCAGATCACGTGGAACTGATGGCGATGATATGTTAGTAACTGCTTTCCTTCAAGTACTCCAGGTTATCTGTGGATTCAAAACTGATGTGTCTTCTAGTTTCAGACATGAAAGCAACCATAGTCACTCACATATTTAGTGCTAATCTTCACCATGGGGGATTAGACACGTGTTTTGACTGCTAGGCAGTCATCATCCATGTGCCTAGTGCTAAGTAAGTGTATGAAGGTGATTGCTTTAGCTACCAAAACTGGAAGACATCAGTTTCAAATTCATGGATCACCTGGAATGACAGGTGTCCATGACGTATCAGCACCTGGATTTTGTGTGATCTGTGAGTGTGTTGCATTCAGTTCTTTCCTCATCATAAAACAAAAATATTGTGGTGATAGGCTACATCATTCATTAAAATCACTTGATGACTCCACTTTTTTGCTCTTTCATTCAACCTCTGTCTTAAGTTTCAAAAACATCACCACACATCACCCCTCCCCCTGGTTACTTATTTAAGCTTGCATTTCAGGATTAATGTTAATCCTCAGACTTGCGTTCTAGGTTACAATGTGCAAAAATGTATAAATATGCACATGGCCCATTAGAGCACCTATGATAGGAGTGCCACTCAAGTAAGAGCATCAAGCCTTATTAGTGATTCCATTAGATTTGATCCTGGAATCATGGCAATAGGGTCATGATAATCCTGTCTGTGCATCATGCACCACATTCTCATGGTCTTTGGGCCATAAATATATATGTGCATATAAATATTATGTTGTCAGCTTTAAACTTGTTTTGGTTGCTGCTTTCTATCACGATGTTTTATTTTATTTTTACAAGTTTATTAGAAGCTTGGCATTTTACCAATGAATAATTACCCCTGAGATCCTTACCATGGATCAAGCATTAGAGTGTCTTCATGTTTGCTAATGGCAGTTATCACTAGTTGCTCCATAAATGTGAATAGTCTGCATGCTATGTACTTTGACTCAGCCTCATAAATCGAAGAATAATATTCATGGAGGAAAAAATTTTAAATCTTCAACTGTCTGGAAATTGGTGATGCTCACTACTTTGGGTTTGTTTTGCATAAAACTGAACCGTATTGCACAGCATATTTGCAGGTCATAAAAAGAAACCACTTAAGGTAAAATATTTAATGAATAATCTCTTGAAAATGTAATGAAATGTGGAAAAACTTGGGTTGTTAATAAATTCTGTAAAACTTCAAAGCATAGAGTACACAATTTCATTTCCAATTACAAATATTATCATAAAAATAATGAACGGATGGAAACGAAGTTCGTGGGACTGACGTGCATGAGGGAATGGGGAAATTAAGGGAGGTGTTTGAGGGACGGGTAGCAAAAAGGGTATGAGGGTAGGGAAGTACTTGCAGCCTGCAGAGGTACCTAAGCAATGTATTGAGCATTGAAAAGTTCTGGGGGCATAACCAAAATTGTTAATTCGCTCATTTTAGGAATATGTGATTTTTCTTCCAAACTTTTTCTGTGCCAGGATGAGGAGCTTTGGTATCCTCTGTAATGTCTGGGTTAATCAGTTATAGCTGAAGTTTATTATATGCAATGATTGTCATTTTTCAGAGGATCGTACTTGGTCTTTGAGAAGGGTGACATCGACAGACCGACGGTGAAAAACAGGACATGGTCAAAAAATGATTTTCATTTTGATGATGTTGCAAAAGCCATGCTGACCCTTTTTACTGTTTCTACTTTTGAAGGATGGCCAGGGTAAGTAACCCTAAATATATTCACTGCTAGCAATGGCTGGTAACTACGTATAATTCATTGCCATTTAGATTAAAATTGCATTCTATATGTATTATTTTATATTGCTTTTATAACTTGCAAGAAAGCCTTGAGAAATAACAATTCATTGTTTTTTTCATATTTACGTAGATTTTAAATATTATATGTACGTACTGTAAACTTTACAACATTTTGACAAATTTCCATGTATGTATGGAACAATGGAATGGAAATGAGTATTATTATTATTTCTGATTATCTTATCATCAGAGAAAAGGCCAATCGTTTGAAACACCCAATTGAGTGGAAAAACCTCACAAATAAAATGCTGAATGTGAACCAAGGTGTTTTGTATTTGACAGTCACTAAGCTGTGCTAAACATATTGGTGTAATTTCTATGATTTGACTCTCTTTGGCCTGGTTTTATCATGCCTTGTTAACTTGGTATAATGTTAATGTGATGCTAATAAAGAGTCAAGGGTTCACAAAGGACACCAAACTGTGAATTTGTTGTCGTGGGTCATGTAGTTGGAGCATATATATATACTCAGTCATACGGAAACATGATGATCAAAGGCATGAATAAATTCATTCAAACATAGGAATTGGAAATGGATAGGTACACATAAAAGGACGAACATAGGTTTTGGTGGGGAAGATGAAAATGAGTCAAATCCAAACAGATATATTGTAGTGGTCCACGGCCCGCCCGGATAAAACTTTGGGCCGAGAGAAACAAGTACAATAAAAAAACCCTTGTGAACCTTTCCCGCACAAGATCCGCGGTGCAAACCTGCATCACCTGATACAGAACACAAAAAAATAGAGGCCTCTTTAAGAGAGGATAAGCGGGTGGAGGGTCCCCGACCTTGTACAATTTTACATGCTCCCTGGCTTTACCGCCAGGGCAGAGCATGCTGAGAGTAGGAAAAGGATGTACTAGGGGGTGATAGTGAGCCTCACCTCCCGACCCGTAGATATGGATGAAACACACACACTGTCCCATTCATTTAACCACATATTATTATTGCATAAATCGGCACGGTTTCACAAAAGATAACCCTTTATTAAAACTAATGAAGGATAAATCAGGGTGTCCGGCGACCTGGAAAACCTTGAAAACCTGGAAAACTCAGGGAAATATTTGGTCCTGGAATACTCAGGGAAAACTCAGGGAATTTTTGCATTTTTCCGAAAAACCCTGGAAAATGGACGGCAGCCGGTTTCCATTGAGGCAGAGAGAGAGGTTTAACCTGCGTCTTTGATTGCATTATGCTTGGCTCGTAATCAGCGTGGCCTTGCGATCCCTGTTCATTTCATACTCTTTTTGCAGCTGTGCGCCCGCTCGCAGCTTGTGCTTCGCGCAGTCCAGGGGGCTAATTGCATAACAAGGCAAATTCCACATAGAATAATTACCACGTAAAATGGCCGCTACGAATGTAATCGGAATTGATGCCATAATGCGATTCTATAGCTCCTTCAGCGGAAACAGAATTCCGCTCGGAAATCTTGATTCCGTACGAAGAGCCGTATGAATTGAATTCTTGGTGTTACCAAATTTACGAGAAATCTAAACGTCTGCGCATGCGCAGTGGAATTTCCCGCTATTATACGAAAACCATTCGACCGGCAACCTAAATGGATATTTGGGCATTGTTATATGATTGATAATCCTCACCCAATAATCTCAACCCCCCTCGTTTTAGAAATGTTTTTGAAGGAGCGGAAATACATTTTGCGGTCACTACCATGTTGAAATCAAAGCCCTCGGGTTTGAAGTTGACAGGCCCTTTGTACAGGGTCAACCCAAGTAAATTATAATACATGTATTGTCCAACAAATACAATTTTGTTCAAATTGAATTATTTCGGGTGGTAGATTCGTACCTATAGGTATACTTTGTGATATATCACAAAGCAATTAATTCACAGTTTCCGAAATGCTCATGCAAAGTGCAGTGAAGTCTTAGCAGAGAAGAGGAAAGGTACCAAAGCCTCAAGGGAAAAAGAATAATAAAGAAGTACTGATAAAAGTTCAAGAGCTGCCAACCCAAAAAAAACAAATTTCTTGAAAAGCCGAGAAATTTGTTGCAGAAGTTGAATCGGAAATGCACTTGTTGAGAAAAATCACACCAGTTTCTTTTATTTACAAGTTCTTTATCAAACTATGCTGAAGCTAATTCATTGCGATCAAATTGCACCTGACTCAAATTTTGTTGTCAGTTAACCGTTTTTGTTTATTTGTTGGTTGAAATGGAACCCTTATTACTCCACATTCCTTGTATACTCTATTATTTAACTCAAAGTAGGTACCGACATTTCTCGTATTTTTCAAATCAGCAAAATATGCCAATTTTATTAGAAATTCATTAAAAATATGTTAGAAATGAAGTGCGACATGACCCTCGAAAATTCAAAAATATGCCTGGAAAACCTGGAAAACTCAGGGAAAAAAGAAATTGAGATTCACCGGACACCCTGATAAATGGATGAAATGAATTTGTGAACATTAATGGCAAAAGAGAATGCAAAATAACAATACAAAAGGAAATAACACCGTCGTAGGTGGTGAACAAGCGACACAAGTTAAATTATTACACCAATTGGCGGGAGGTAATTATGAGTCCTGCCCTATCTTCTTTAAACACTCGGCCCACATCAGCAAGATTAATGACACAGGGGCAAGGGGTATTCGTAGAAAGGTGAGTGCTGTAGCTGAACATGGGGGGGGGGGGGGTTTGTGGTGAAAATCTGTCGGGCGGTGACAATCTTACGTGATTGCACGGCGACAGCCATGGCCTGGAGATATCACAGCCTTGGCTCTTCCGACTGCAGGCTCCTCCTTGTCGGGATCGGAGCGGCGTCTGGCACATGATACTCTGGACTCTCCTTCTGGTCGTGCTTTTCTTCAAAAATGGGGGGGGGCCCCTTGGCATGGACCGTACGTGGCGATTCAGCGACCACGTATTGCTGTCAGCGTAGCCTCTTCTCCTTCCTGGACATCTTTCTCGAATGTCCGCGAACTAATATCAGTCACTCCTTGGGCCTGGTGACGGGCAGAAGCTCCGCTCGCATACTGTTTTCATAGTCAATTCCTCTCGCTGGCTGGCGTTGCTGCCGCCTGCCTTTATACCCCCGAATGTTGACGGGGTGGAGTTCTCAATGTTGGGGGGGGGGGGGGGGTTAGGGGGTGTGGATCTGGCCAAAGGCCCATAGCACTTCACTTCCTCATCATTCGACGCCATACTCATACACACACGCTCGCGTACTGTCTCACCTTCCTCCACGGGTCGAGTTTAGAGGGGGTGGGGTAAGGGTATGGTCTGGTCGATGGAAGGTAGGAATACGATTAAGCAAGGAAGCATGGTGTAATGGGGCCAACCATTGCAATATATATAATCAGACATTATAAAACTGGGCATTTTTGTATTCCTGCCACCACTGCAATTTATTGAGGTTATACATTATTGCTATTAATTTCTTTTCAGGCTCCTTTATGTTTCTATAGACTCCCATGCAGAAGATTATGGACCAATCCACAATTTTAGACCAATTGTTGCTGCCTTTTACATAATTTACATCATCATCATAGCATTCTTTATGGTGAACATATTCGTAGGTTTTGTTATTGTTACCTTTCAAAATGAAGGAGAACAGGAATACAAAAATTGTGAACTTGATAAAAATCAGGTAATTTGATATGTGTGAAGTGATTCTAACATTACATCTGAAATGCAGTAATAAATTGATTATATCCTTGGTTTGATACCATGAATAACAACTCATAGCAGCATTTTATTTCTAGCGTAATTGTATTGAATTTGCTCTAAAAGCCAAACCTATTCGTCGATACATTCCAAAACATCGGATTCAGTACAAAGTTTGGTGGTTTGTTACATCTCAACCATTTGAATATACAATTTTCATTCTCATCATGATAAACACCATAACCTTAGCAATGAAATTTCATAGACAGCCACAACTCTATACTGATGCTCTGGATGTTTTAAATATGATATTTACTGCTGTATTTGCTTTGGAATTCGTCTTCAAGTTAGCAGCATTCCGCTTCAAGGTAAGTTATTATAGCTTCTCTCTTAAATTTTATGGTAATCATAGTGTTTCTACATGCTTGAAAAGATTAAGTTCTTGACTTAATATTTCTAAACAATCAAAGAAAAGTATTTAGTGCTAAAATAAAAAAGTAGAGTTGGTACTTTAAATAAACTTTTTATACAAATTTTTTTGCAAACTTTTGTAAAATGCAATCTTTAAATGCATCAATTGACATCAGCCACATTCTTTGGGATTTTTTAAAATGATATCAACTGTCTGGATTTGCAACGAGAGTGTTACTGTATGATTTCACTTGCAGCTTATCTTAGCACAAGATAAAATATGCATGTTGTCATGTCTAACTTGAAAATAGATTGCCGTGGGAAATATGTGATATATCTCTCATAGATTTTCCATTCTTTCATTGTAATATGCATCTCCCTTATGATACCTGGTATCAGAATTTTCAACGTGTCTTTTTAGCACTATTTATTTCCTTTTGGCTGAAGTATGTAAATTTCATTAATAACCAGTTTTTCTATGGGATTCTCGTTGTTGCCTCTTACATTTTGAATGCAGGGTGCATGATTCCCTTTCAATCATCTCCAGTCTGGAAAGATCAGTTGTCCAAAGCATTTTACTGTACTAAAATCCCCGTGCTTAGTCAAAGAAAAGGTCAAAATGGTTGTTATTTTTCTCAGTAACAGATGATTTAGATTTACTATGATTGGGTGAATGCTGGATAAATGGAGAACATTGTTTATTTGTTCATTGGAGTTGTATTTCCTTGCATGATGATTATATTTATGATAAATAGATGTTCATGGGGAACTTTTTCTAAAAATAGCATGAGAATCTTTTTTTGAATCAATTTATTTTCAGGGAAGGAGAGTTTGGATAGGTATACCCCGCTTAACACAAGAAATAGCTTCCCAAAAATGCATGCTAAACATAATTGTATTAAGCGATTATGTAAAAGCAATTAGAAACCATGGAATTTATAAGTGACATATATGCATGAGAAATAATAGATAGAACCATATCAACCATTGATTCACAATGTTATAACGATTTTATTCACAACAATACACAAATGATAACAGTGATTTCACAATAAGAGTGGACAAATTAAGTGTGTACATGATTTCATTAAATAGTAATAAATAATGTGAAGTACATCCTTGCTACACGCTGAGATAAATAACCTGGTTCCTAGTTGCATCCAGTGAGTACTTATTGGCGAGAGTTGTCGGCATTGTTCATTGAAAAATAAGCTTTTTTAGAGAAAGCATCCATGTAGAGTTGATTTGTTCTGCAGCTATTTTTTGTTCTTTCTGTAATAACCTTTCTTCACAGTCAATAATAATAATGTAATAAACTTTCTTCACTTTAATTTTGTCTCCAAAATATATTTTTTGTCTTTTCCTTTGCCCGTCACTTTTGACTGATTGAACATTTTTTGTACTCGTAGTGGCACAAGGAATTTTACTTATCACCTTAAGACCACTGTCAGGGACGTATGCTAAGAATTTGGAAAACCACACCACCCTCACGCAATGCCACTATGTGGCAACGGTCAATATTGCTCAGCTTGGAATTTCAGAGAATTCTGGCATCTTTCCTAAAAGCAAAATTTTTCAGCAACTTGAAAATGCTAATATTTCACATTGATGCCAGTAGGTACATTGATTAGCGTGAAGTACTTCTGATGTTATGAAATAAAACTTTGTCGTTCTCATTTCACTCATTTCTTCATCAAACCTGTATGATACAAGCCAATACTTCTTTCTGCCCAGCCACACTTAGATCCCAAAACCCAGGTCAGCATAGCGTTAAAGTTGAAGGAATGTTACGAAGTTGGTTCTTAAATAATAACAGAACCATCCCCCGTAGTTGTTTTTTAAGGATTTGCTATGAGGTATTCCATTGTTATCAGGGTGGCCACATGTCAGGGAAGTCAGTGAAGTCAGGGAAATGTCAGGTAAAAGAGGTTGGCTGTCAGGGAGTCTGGGAAATGTCAGGGATTTTCATGTCTTGTCAGGGAAACTCATAGCGGTCACGCCTCTTCAAGTGGCTCTGCTCATGTTCCATGTACTCCTTTCGTCTCCGCTGCTGTCTGATATATGCCGAGCCACTCATTGCCAGTTCTTTCTTCCTCCCTTTGGCTCTGCCCAGCCATTCCCGGCTACCTTTTCAACTATCTAAGGCAGGCCTGAAATGTGTGGGGATTGGTACCTTTCGGGAAACCCCAGAACCATTCAAAAGTCTCCGCATGGTTATTGTCAGAGATGCCCAGCCAAAGCCACCTTGGGCTGCCTGGTCGCACACAGTCTTCACCTCGTAGGGTGAGCTACTTTGGTTGTCCGGTGTACAAAGTTCAGGTCGTGTACTGGTCGTCCTTTGGAGAATTTATCAGCACATTCACAGAAAATGAGGCAATTTGTCATTGTTGAGGGAAAAATAGTCATTGAAAGCTATGTTGGATCAACCATGCATTTCTATTTCTTCAACACTTATAGAATTATTTCCACCACTTGTCCACTGGCCGTTCAGGCCATACTGTGTACATGATGAAGGGAAGTGCCTTGCCCCTCGCACTGCCTGCCTGGCTACCAGCCATATTTTCTTCTTAGTTTTCCTTATACATTGCACTTTCTTCTCAATCTTAGCTACTCAATATTATTTTTGCAGATTAGAGTTTTAATATTGACCTTTAAATGTATTTTGTTCTGTAGTAATATGTTACTATTGCGTTTTTTCTTACAGCATTTATTTTTTTTAATAATGAGAGTTTATGGAACTGACTTGTTTTCTTTCAAAATGCACTGATAGCACGTGCATCTCAAATATAGCAATGCATTTTATTACGTATCCTGCCATCATTTAAACAAAATAATTGCTGTACACTTTGTTTCAGGGGGGATTTTGTCAGGGAATTTCGTGGAAATGTCAGGGGAAATGTCAGGGAATTTCAAAATTGAATCTTTGTGGCCACCCTGGTTATGACTGATCCCTCATATAGTGATGGAATTTAAAGAACTAATGAGTTTTAATTGCTTAATAAAGATTACTTTGGGTCATTTGATTATTAAGTGCTGATTTTCCAGTCCTCAAAACTAGATAGAATGGTTATCGGAGCTTACTTAATCATAAAAATAAACTCCATTTGTCATCGGTTTAACATTTGAGGCTTCACTTCATGGAACAACGATATTGGAAATAAAACGTCGCTTTGTACATTCCACACACAAATGTGAAATGTACAAAGCAATGTTTTATTTCCATTTGTCATGTAAAGATGGGAAATTTGGTCACACTATGTGAATACATTCACAATTTGCTTTACATGTTATAGCAAAAATCATGTTAAAAGAATTCGTGTTAAGTGAGAAATACCTGTGTTGCATTATTTGCTTTCATCTACATTGCTGCATTTTATGAATTATTGAGCTGTTTAAATTGAATAACTAGCATTCATTATGTAATTTAGATTGTTTTCTTCATTTCAGAACTATTTTGGTGATGCTTGGAATGTTTTTGATTTTATTATTGTCCTCGGGAGCTTCATTGATATTGTCTACTCTGAAGTCAATGTAAGTATCATTCATTAACTTTACTTTTTATGTGTACTGCTTTAGGTATGATTTTTGTTATGTATAGGATTTATGATTAGGTATAAAGCGTTGAGTATTTATGACTAGTATATATTATGCAAACTTTCGTGTCTTAATTATGCTACAATAGTGTTTCTTAAGCTTGTAATGTTATAAGGCTAATATATTACTTTAAGTTACTCTATACAAGATTATAATTGCTGCCACATTGTGTATGATACCAAATTGGCTTCTTTGCAACCATTTCTTCCTTTTGTGTGATAAGTATCTAGTGAGAAGCAGCTTCCTCTTTTATTTCCTCCAGCCTATTTATATATATATTCATATTTATACTTATGTATAGTGATTATTTCTTCTTATACGAAGTCTTCCTCTGTAGTGCTCTGATTATGCAAGGAATGCTCAGTGCAAAATCACGGCTGTTCAGATGACATTTTAAGTCCGAGATGTCTTTCTTTTTTAAGCTCATCCATTTACCTAATATGTTAGCCACAAAAGGGTATGAAGCAATGAAGGCATTAGGAACTTTAGGCTTTGATTTTTAATTTGTCTCACTTCATATTGCTTGGAATGAGCCTACAACTCATAATGATGATAATAGTCTGGTTACTTGCTTCATGTCACTCGCTCTTTTATTGGTGCATGTCCCAAGTACAATACAAGCAACTTTTTCCCAAAATAATGGGTTGTGATAAAATACTCAATATATTTTTGTATCAGCATGTAATTTGACCAAGTGTGTTCATCTGCCATAGTTTTTGAGCCTGAAAGAGTGTGTTTGTTAATATCCTCACTCTCAATATAGAGGATCTTGTTTTATCATGCATAAGTGTGCCTTTGGCTAAGCTACTTTGATAACCATTGATATGTGCAAAAGCAATGAAGAAACATGAATGAAATGTTCAGTTGATGACAGAAATGCTTGTGATATGGGATTGTTTTTACATTAATTACGCAGTGCTGCATTATTTACTTAGTTATATCATTTGAAGGAGAAGTGTTCCAGAGGAAATTTTTGGTATTCCTGCTAATCCCTTTATTATTTATAAGCCCTCTTGAGTGAAACTCCCATAAAATCTCTCTTTAGAATGTTTTTTGGACTCACACCTGTGCCTTCGATGCAGTCTGGAGGAATGATTCACGGGCAGTATCATCATTTGGACTATCCCTGCATAGTGGATTTCAGAGTGAGATACCGAATTTTCAAACACCTACATTAAGAACACTAGGGCTTATGACAGGAAAAGAAAAGGGCTATGGCCATAAATAAATTTTGATCAGCATGTCCTAAAATTGATTGTTTCATCATAATTCAATCAAACTAAGCCTTACTAGAGAACAATCTCATTTACTGTATTAATAATTCAGTATGAGGTGTTGCTGTTGTCACGACACAACATATAACCTGGTTTGAACACCAATGTTATTCTTCTGAACCCTTTGTATGTGTTAGATTTTTTTATCTCATTTGGTTTTACACTTCAAGAGAATATATACCATTAATCCTGCGAATAGACCTACTTTTACTGAAACAAAAAATTATATGCACTATTGTAAATTTACTATCAGGAGAAGTGATTTTGTGAAACCTTTAAAAACCTTTAATGAAACCTTATCTCTTTTATCAAATGAAAAAGCTTAAAGTATTTATTTTAATTATGATACACCAATAGCGATTATGTTCTTAATTAAACCATGACTAATATGACTCTTTAAAAAAAGCCAGAACAAAGTTGTTAGCTTGTTATTTTTGTAGGGATTTGAAATGCATGTAAAAATAATTTTTGTTTAGAAAATGGCTCGAAATTGTAATCAGGTGTTGTATAATAAAATATGTTCTTACTTTTTGTCCCTAAGAAAATATTAAAAGTAGTGAAGTGCAGAGATTAATATGAAAAATCTGATATTTGATTTGTCACATAATAGGAAGTAATTCTCTTCCCCTGTTTTCCTTTCCATTTATTAATTTTCTCATATTGACACACAGCTTATCTATGACATTCTTATCTTATGGTCATAAGGTACAAAATTCATTAAGTTTGAACCACAGTACTCAATTGGTGCCTATATGAAAAAAAGTGTGTATTATCATAGATTTTTTGGCAAATATTCCTATTTTGTTCCATGGACTGTTAACATCCATTGGTCACCAAATTTTTCACTAAAAATTCCAATTTATATTTTGTCCAAACTTGCTTTTATCTATAAAAAAATATTGCTGATTTTCATTTATTCTCTTGCAATGACATCTCTTATTTGGTGGTAGCTGTTAACCACTAACTGATAAATATCTTTTTATAACCTTGTATGGTGTAGACCTGTGGTATTTTTTAAGTACATACCTACAGCTCCCTTTGAAATACTGTATTGTTGCGTGTCATCGTGCATATTTGTCCTTCCACCATTAAACAAACGACACCACTTTTGAACATTCTCCTCGTTCAATACACCTTCCCCATTCACTTCCACAAGCTGCCAATGGATTTCGGCTAGACGAATTTTTCTCGCATTCAAAAATCTAATCACCGAACGCTCTTCAAAATCGGTGGGATTAGTGACTGACATGGTTTCTTAGTAAGTTAAGCACTGTGAAAAATCAACCAACTCACTCAAACTCTCGGCACACACTGGGGTTGTGACTGGGACCCTAGGGAGAGCACTCGACCTTGAGACGGCTCCGTTCAATGAACTGCCTGGGTAGGGTGCACAAACGGTTAATACTATATATAAAAAGACCCTCATTTTTATTGCCAAAAACAGTGGAAGATATGGCTGTTTTCTTCAGGAATTATCTATCCATGCACTGCAGAAATCCCCAGGAATTTACAGCAATTTCCATAGATTACAGAAAATTATGAAAACCACAGCTGTAATTTGCAGGGTTTCCCCTCTCTTTGCCTGTGAATGATGCAAGGAAATCTTTTGGAGGTAAAAAATGCGTTCCCATTAGAGAAAATTAAAATGTAGCTTGATCATCACTAAAAAATTGTGAAAAGGTCATGTTGATTGTTATATTATCATTAATTGATCTGAATTTTTGTCATTCATCATAAATATTTCCATTAATGTGTTGATTTTCATTATTTATGGCAACATTTTTTAATTTTGTTGATGTTCATCATCCCAAATAATTGGTGATATTTCTTGTATATTAAACTGCACCTCACATACATGCTACTTTTTATACCTGTTATTGAAAAATTGAGAACCTAAGTAATGGGGTAATAGTTGACTAAAACATGGCATACAAATTTATCTTTTAATCCTCATTTTTAAATTAATTGATTGTGGTGATACTTTGTGGAAATCGAAGATAGAATTCATTGTTACAAAAACACTGTACAAATTCCACCAATTATTTTAATGCTGTCATGCTGTCGAATGCATTTGCAAGACAATGCAGTTGTTTTGTCTTGTAAATGACGCTTTAGTCGTCGAAACCGGTCGACAGCATTAAAAATAATTTGTGGAATTTTGTAGTGTTTTTGTAACAATGAATTCTCACTTTGAAGTTTAATTATCCATGTTGAATGATAATTTTCAAGTATAAAATAACTTATTTTTTCTGGTTTCTGTACTTCTTTTCATCACCCAAAGGTGTAGACTTAGTTACTTTATAATTATGTAGTTTTTACTTTTCAAACATGCAAATGTTATACCACTTTTCAGCTACATATGTTGTATATCAATACACCAACTGTAATTTTATGATTTGTATTTGTTAACCAATTACTGTATCATTATCTCCATTTGGAAAATACACGCATGTCTTATAATTTATTACAGCTCAAAATTTCTTGACACAGTCTTCATTCCTTCTCAAAATGCCATTTTATCAACTTTTTCATCTAAATAGGACAAATTAACTTCAATTAGCCTGAAAATCACCTCTTAGCTGATACGTAGGTACCTTATTTTCATGTCCTTTTTATCGTTATGGTTACCTGAAGTGCATGAATAGTTAATAATTGTGGTTGGTTATAGAAGTTTGAAATCAATCTGTTTGCATGAAAAGAAAAACAAGTTTCATCTATTACCAAGTAGCAGAATGATGCTGTCAAGAATCACACACAAAGTTCAGATGGTTGACAGAAGAGGCATGGATCCAGGCCTTAAGTAACACTATTATCATACATATTAAACTGGGTTTCTCATCATCATTTGTTCAATGATACTATGATGTTTGCTCAAATGCATTAGTCATTTGTTATCGACAACTATGTTTGCTCCCATAAAAATGAATGCATGAGATTGAAAAAGATGCATACATTTTACCTAGGTATTTCATACTGATAGTGCATAGTGTGTGTAGATGAGCTTATGTGTTGTTCAGTCCCATGGGAGATACCTGTATTTTCTTCATTTTCCTCCGGCTCATATTTAACAAGTCCCATTATTTTATCCTGATAACTCTACCATATTTAATATCAAAATATTGCAGCTACACTCAAACTATTTGTTTTGGATGGGTTAACCCCCATATTTTGTACAAGTCTGATCATAACCCTAAAATCTTACTGTAGATATGTATTCCAAAAATAAATTAGATATTTTTTAAACAGCCTCTGAAGTAGGGTTACCATACGTCCTCATTTATGCAGACATGTCCGTATTTTTTACTTTTAATGTAGTGTCTACGTAAATTTTTATGACTTCTGCTAATGTCTGCATTTTTCGTTTTTGGGAAGTAAGATCTTTTGATTTTTGTTTTCATCTCGTATCACCAAATAGTTATATACAGTAAAACCCCCATACAACGAACACCCATACAGCGAAATTTTAAGGAAAACTCCCTATTTCGAAGTCAATGGCCCAGTCCCGGACCCTTCCAATGGACAATACACGCAAAAAAACCTCCCGTAACGAACCTCTCTAACTACGAAAACTCCGTACATCGAAGTCTGCGCTTGGGCCCAAAACATGAAAAGTGCCCCTCTAGAACGAATTATTGAGAAAAAAAACGTAGCATTCTTCATTTACAGGTAATTTTTCCATAGACATTTACGTAATGAGCAGGAAGTTGAACCGCAGCGGAGAGTACCGCGTCTTAACCCTTCCGCTCCGGGCTTCGAAAATGTTTACATCCGAGACCTACAGAGCAGAGGGCATGAAGGAAACTTGACGCTCTCGCTCGGTGAAGGCTCGTTTACACGTTTATTATGGTGGGAACCAGCAACTCTGATGGTTCCCACAGTAAAAAACGTGTAAGGGAAGCCAAAGCTCCGCTCCGCGTTAGCTGAGCCGGGTGATAGTTGGGTGGATGATTAATGCACCAAGAGGGGAGGGGGAATACCAGTCAGTTCCAGCCGGCCAGACGTAACCCAATACAGAAAAAATACTCTGAAAAGATCAGATCAGGGGGGCTATTCTCCACTCTCACTCATCCGCCCCACCTCTTTTGCGAAGGTGCAGGTGGTGAGGATGGAGCTCAATTTTCCCTTTTTAAATCGTATCAGATTACTTTCCCATATTGGGTTACATTCCCAGGACCCCTGAATGGGAGGAGCTCCATGGTTTCAAATTACCTTTCGGTATCCGATTTTATTTTGGGAGAGGCAGTCGGCGATAAATTTTTTCATGCTTATTTTCTTTGTTTTTCCTTCATGGAATTATATGTTAAAATTTAATCTTTACTTTTCTATTCAAAGTTTTTTTTAATGAGTGGAAATATTTTTTTCGCGAATACCAATGGGCTTATTTTTTTTCTTTCCCGCGAAGTCAACGTAATTTCTTTGTTTCCCCATTCTTTCAGCACGCAAACTTCATTTGTTCCTTCATTTGCAAGACCTCCTGTTACTATTATAATTATAAAATAGTCTAAATAATTGTTACATAATTATTTATAAGACCCACGATCAAAGATCCCCGTTTTCTTGTATTGTTGTGCTTTGAAAAAAAGGAGGGGAAAATGTGATCGGCTTATCTACTAATTTCTGTAATCGAATCACCATTTCGCGATCTAAAGACGTACAAATAAATACATTGTAATAAGGCTCGTCGAGAAAGGCTCGTGTTTTAAATGGCGAGTGACCACTTGCAGATTATTTTCATTATTGTATAATTATAATATCAACAGGAGGTCTTGCAAATGAAGGAACAAATCAAGTTTGCGTGGTGAAAGAATGGGGCAACAAAGAAATTTTGCGGGAAAGAAAAAAAAATAAGTCCTATGTTATTCGCAAAAGAAAAATATTTCCACTCGTTAAAAAAAACTTTGAATAGAAAAGTAAAAATTAGATTTTAACAGAATTCCAGAAAGGAAAAACAAAGAAAGTAAGCATGAAAAATTTGTCGCCGACAGGAATCGAACATGGTCCCTCTGCACCGCAGCCCCGTACGCTAATCAATGGACCACACCCTTGATGCCGTAGGCTGATAAATAGGGATTTTATAACATCTATATATGTTTAAACGCCTTTTTTGTTAACTATTGGATTTATACGCCCATATGTGGAGTGATTCGTGAAAAGCAATCTGAGTTCTATATGCATACGAATTTTCATCGAGATCTGCGACCCGTTTATCGGACACTCCCCTCGTTAGGAGGGCGAAGTATTCAAAACTTCATTGGTTGGTGTTCAACCAATGAGAGCCAATTTTATCTACTCTGTCCCCATCCCAAAGGAAAATCTGGAGTAACCTCTCTTCTCTATCCAAATATTGCTATTGCCGTCTTAACCTTGATGGATGTGGTCTGTTAACCGGCAAGTTTGCTCGAGATCGCCCTAATATTTGCTCGATTGCTTGAGGATACCTTTTTTCCCAGAAATCGCAGCCGAAAATGAGGGTGCGCCTCTGACACGAATTTTTTATCTGCCAGCCTTCGATCCTCGGTCACGATATGAGCGGTGGGCTGCAGAGAAATAACGCGGCAGGGTGGTAGTGGCCACGAAACGAGCAGTGATTCGTCCTAAGATAAGTTCAGAATCTGAAATGGCAGTACATACTGTCAGAAGACAGAACGTTCTCGGCCGACATTTTACCACAGAATGAGAAGAACGGCACAAGAAATATTTAATATCTGGGATTGGTGGCGAGCGGCACCTATGCCACTCACGTCTATCATGGCTGGGTTCGAGTGTGGTCCATGTCAAACATTAGGAACGTAAAACTCATCGTTGCCACTCTATCGCTTGCCTACCACCGCTCGTATCGTGGCCGCGGCTCGCGCCGCTCGTATCGTGCCCGAGGCAAGTCCCTCGAGAGCCGAGTGACCTTGGTGCTTAGCGTGAGTCATCAAGGGGAGGGTATCATTCGCTCGCTTGTTTACGGGGGATGCAGTTGCCTAATAACTTTAAAAACTTGTTGTTTGACAAGGCAAGCGTGTGGGGTGCAATTGGGGGACAGCGATTGGCCGCGCGACAAGTGCAAGCACTGGAATTTTCCACCCCCCTAACTTTCTCATTTTCTGTCACCAGACAACTTTGAGTGACTGTATGCACCTGCCTTAAGCTCAACTGAGAGAATTCTGTGACTATTAACATTTGTGCATGCGTCAATATAGGTCAGTGCTGTTCCAAAATGAACAAGGGCAAAAAGTTGTGGTCTTTCACGGTAGTTGAAAAAATTAAAGCGCTTTAAGTCATCAAAGACGCTGAGGATGTAGGAAACCGCGCTGCCGGACTAAGGCATGATGTGCGGGAATCGTGCATTAGAAGATGGAGGAAGGATAAGGTTGCACTATTCATACCAATAGGGACAGAAGGTCTTTTCGGGGAAAATCTACGAGCTGTGACAGGACATGCGCGCGCGTGCCACCGTACTGCGACGCCCGTCTCACTAGTAAGTCAGCCGTTTTTATGTATGTACCTAAATCATGATTTTTTTTATTTTGTCATTCATTGAAGATTTTTGTTGGACCATATTGAAATATTAACTGCTTTAAATTCCATAGACAGTTATGATTTCTTTCAAAGTTTGACTTTTTTCAAGTTTTGATGTCGTATCTACGCCTTATCGTTCGTTTTTTACGCGGCTGACGCTGGGGTATTTTGAATTTAACGTGTTTGCATTCCCACTCGTCATCGTTTACAGCAAAATATAATTTGTAAAAGTTAACCACGTTTTAAAAGGCGACTTACAGCGACTATGACTTGTGCATTAGGAAAATGGTGGGGGGATTCGGATTTATAAATCAGAGCTCGTTGCGACTGTCCGCACTTACCAACTAAACACGAACTGTAGCGAGGTCGGATTTGTTTTGTTTTAATGAATATCAATTACTCCACACATTCCAAAGGACAATAAACAATGCAAGCATTGTAGGGCCTAGGCTACAAGTGAAAACTTGCCTCCGAGGTCCATACATGCCTATGGAAAATGCCGCGTAAATTATAAGAGAATATCGCTAGCGGCTTTGATAAGGGCCGAAAATTCGAAGTTAGTCCCGCAACACCTCGCAACAGGAAAAAAAGCCTCAAATTTTTTTCTTCAACTTCGACGCATAAAAAGAGGGGTGCGACTCTTACACGCGTTAACGGCATCGTCAATGCATTATCATCTGAGATTGCCATTGTGACCTCAATGCATTGCCGACTGCCACGTTTTTACTCGTGGTAACTAACTCACCCCACCTAACTTCCATCGTCGTTTATCGATATCTAGTATATTCTGGTCACGAACATAGATATTTACCGGTATTTCAATGGGATTCCAACAGTGCGTTTCATTTCGGAAGTATAAATGGGAATATGTGCTCTTTCAAGCAAAATTGCTGCATAAAACTGCCATTTGATATTGACTTAAATTATTGCACTCTAAGAATAATATAGACTAGATACTCAGAAAAATTATGGAGCACTTTAAATATACCTAATCCTTAGGCATTAATTTTGGCACTCCTTTACTTTCAGACCGTAACTAAAGAAAGCGATGAGGCGTAGAGCAGAATCGACGAAAAAAACAATAATTTCAATTAGAAATACGCAGATTGAAAATAACACGGTGATAGCCACGGTATTTGATGGTAAATAATAAAAATTGTTTATCATCACTCTAGGAAAGGTTTTAATGGTGAATAAAGCAAGATTGAGATATTTACTCGACTTGCATCGTAAAGCACGCGGAACACTTGGATGCCCCTTTGGAGACGCAACCCGCACACCACCTCCATACATCGAAAACCCCCTACATCGAAGTAATTTTTCTGGTCCCAACAAATTCGTTGTATGGGGGTTTTACTGTATATTTTCATATTGATTATTGAATTATACCGTCAGCGATCTGTTAGGGTGCTTTTAATTTAGGGCTATCGCCGGCTATAGACGGCGGTGGTTGGGGTTGGAGCAATGGCAGCTGGGGGGTCGGGGGGGGGGGGGGGGGGGTAGGGGTGCGCCATGTAATATAGCCATTTGACAGTACAGAATTGAACGAATAATGTTTCATTTGGCAGTACTAAGATTAATTCCGTTGAGGGCATCCTCATTATTGGGTTTCAAAATATGGTAACCTTACTCTGAAGGAGCAGAGAGGGAAAAGCTATTTCAAAGCCCTGGCCTTTCATGGCCAATATGCCTTTTCGTTCACCATTAAATGACAAGGGGTAGTAGATACAAGGTCTCTAAATGAAGTAATGAAACTTTTTCCCCAAGTAATTTAGTTTATAAATTAACTGTGAATGAACTATGTCTCCTTTATAATATGTACTTCCCTTGGGAAGTCATACGACATACACCTAAGGCATTGTTGCCACTCTTTATAGCAGTGCTGAAACTCAGAAACTGCAGTAGCCATCAGCTGGTAGGTTTTATGTTTTCTGTCTTGCCAAAATGATTCCCTATGAGGTGTTGTTTCAATCATGGGGAGAGACAGAAGTAACCCTGGCTCAGATTAGATGAATACAGGGGTTGAGAGACAACAGGGATGTTTTATTTTGCCCAAAACGTCCATCATCAAAAGAACCTGGTGACGAGGTGCATAGTTGTGATGCAGCATCCAGGTGAACATTTGGGGACCATTTTTGTACCAATTTTCCTCATCCACAATTCTTTGGTCAAAACTTTATGCAGGGTTATGTGGTTCAATTGTAGTTCATCTACAATCAATTTGATGGTTAACCGACATTCAGATTGCATGAAGTTTCTAATTCATGCCACATTTATGTCATTTCTTGGAGTTTAAGGTTTTTCTGTCTGAGGGTCATCTTCAATGGATTCTCAGCCTCCAGTAAATGCTTTGAACTATCTGAAAACATGTGACCTTGACAAAGCAGTCTTTTTATTAGTCTGTAGAAGTTTTGCAAAAGTTTCTTTGTCTGATTTTCAAACAAAACTTGATCACACAGCTTTGCTTGTTACCATGCTTGCTCATTTTTGGGACACACACAACAATATCACATTTTGAAACAAGCAATCTCGGTCCACTTATTGATTTCTTGAGGTTGCCTCTTGGACTGAAGCTATATTGGATGCCTTGCCTTGTCAAACTATCCTTGTCAACACCTCGTCAACTGCCTTTGACTACCAGGAACCTCTTTGTATTGTTAGATTGAACTCTGTGAGACTAGCTTCATTGTTTTATTTACACACCTTGTAGCTCAAAGTTAGCCCTCATTTATGTCTACCTCTAAATGCAAATTCATTGATTGAAAACTCTATGAATCCCTTCCCTCAAATAAAGCCAAACGAAGCATTATCACCATTGAAGACACGATATTTGGTTGCTATTTATGGCATAACTACTGTGACACAAATGATGAAAATGTGGCAATGATGACTCAAGTGTTTTGGTTGTAATAGGTTATATGACATGGGCCCAGGGCTTTTTTCTAGCGGTACGCGGCAGAACTGCGTTCCGGCACCTTTTTTGGTCGAAGTAAATTGCTTTACCTCGTATAAATCAATCTAAGGTCATTTGGATTTTTTCATTAATTAATACTCATATTTAATGTGGGAATTAAGGGTACAGTTAATTTTCCATGTTGTGAGTTTGTTACCAAATTAGCACTTGCGGGAAATGTAACTTTATGGATAACGTAACTCTTGGACAACTGAGTTCCACCACCTTTTTTTCCAGAGAAAAAGCCCTGCATAGGCCCATGTTTCAATGCATTTTAATGATCTTGCTTTTCATTTAATGGATATTTCATATACAATTTAAAAAGATATTACTACATCCAAAAAGCTTGAATGTGAGAGGGTTGGTGCTGTACTTAATGATAAAACATTCACTTTGATTCAAACCAATTGCTCAGCTCAACCACAAATTAGGTATACCACAATAACCTTTCCAATCATTTGTATTTGTTGTTCACAAAAGAATACTAAAGTCCTTTATAAGTATTGTATCTCCCTCTTACATTATAGATTCAAGAATTTCATTTCACAAAAGTTATTTGAGGTATATCAAAGGCTGATTATATGATGTGCAGTGTCTCTTTGCAAAATAAAGCTGTAAGGTAGTGTGTTTCCTTTCCTTTGTGGTTTAACATTGCTAAGTAGTTAGAGGGCATATACAACATGGACAATAGATTTTAGCTTGCCAACCTAGTTCTAATATTATTTGGATTATTCAAGTAATTTGATACCTTACCACACAGAATGGGAATGTGACTTTGATTAAATGGGAAACAAAGAAGATCAAGGCCATCAGAATGGATAATATACCTGCAGAATTGCTGAAGAGTTTCTAGAAAATCAGGGCGAGAAGTTTTGGGCATATTCTTAGTGAGGAAGGGTGTGGCTGTAAGGCAACATAAATCTAGCTGTGGGAAAATAAGGAGAGGATTGGCTCTGTCCAAAGGTGCATTTGCTTGGAGTGAATTGGTGAGGGGGAATCAGGATGCGAAGAGGAGATAAGTCAAAATGATAATATGTACATATGAAGCATTGAATTGTGTGTTTCAGAATCATGGCCTTTGATGAATGTGGCCCACCATGGATTGGATGCTTTTGAGTCATGGTATTGAGTGGTTAGGGTATGGAGTAGGGTGACAAAATTAATCTGTAAGGAAGAGATCGGTACGAAGTTTTCCGTGGGGTTTGGTTATTTGAGCAGCTTTCGGGCATTCCTCCCCGTGATGTTCATGGTTGACAACAGTTTCTCCAGCCATCCTGCTGGCGTCTTCAGGTCTGATGAAGCGATGTCCGTTTTTTGTCCGTCTTATATACCCTGGTCTTTGTGGCGGGAATTTCGTTCATTGGCTCGCTGCTGGTTTTCTTTTTTAAATATCCTCTTCCAGATGCTTGGTAGATTGTATCTGTCCTCCCGGTTGAAGTTTTTCTGGATTTTTGGTAATTTCAATTGCCTCTCGGATGATTCTACCTATTGAAACCCCAACTGATTCTATCTATGAAAACTATTACTACCCCAGAATAATCTGAGAGGGAATTGAAATCACCAAAAATCCAGAAAACTTCAACCGGGAGGACGGATACTATCTACCAAGCACCTGGAAGAGGATATTTAAAAAAGAAAACCAGCAGCAAGCCAATGAACAAAATTCCCACCAAAAAGACCAGGACAAAAAGTGAACATCGCTACTTCAGACCTGAAGACACCAGCAGGATGGCTGGGGAAACTGTTGTCAATCATGGACATCACGTGGAGGAACGCCCGAAAGCTGCTCAAATAATGTAAGGAAGAGACTAAAAAATAAAATTTAGATGTGGTAATTTAGGAAAAGTGATATTGAATGGGGCTGAGAATGTGGATTGAGGATGTATTATGAGGTGTTGAGATACTGAAGGAGATAATAGAGAGATTTTTGAAAAATATGTCAGGAAAAGTAGGACTTTAGGATCACATGAAGTGTGGGAAAAGATAAAATAAAGGCTTAAGAGGGACATAACTTAGGGAAAACTGATATTTCTGTATGGGTTAAAATACTATAAAGTTCAGGATTAGACGTTCTCTTGGTAAGAGGGCTATAGATGAAAATGTTATGGAGATAATGAATAAAACTAGAGGATCCCCAAGAATGTACCACTTTTTATTTTGGTTGATTACTGGTTAAGGTACATGAAAATAGCCTATATGGCATCAAATGTGACATCACCTGTGCTTTTCTTTAAGTTCTGTAAAATGATAGGATTACTCCATGGAAGGCTATTTGGGTTTGCCACCGGGTCACTCCTCTCATCGCTGCCGACATTTCGGACCTTGAGTCGAGATCCATCCTCAGGGCTGATGGTGAATGGGTGGGAATAGCTAGAAAATACAGTCATAATCCGGGTGTCAGGTCCTTCATGATTGGTCTGTTGGTTCTCACCTTTCCTTGGCCAACCGAATTCTCCTCAGTGTCAGTTTCCAAGCGTTACTGAGTGCATACCCCGCGTCACAATTGAAGTTCTTCTCTGCAAGCCGGATCTCGATGGATTCCTTATCGGATGGACTATATTTTCTAGCCATTCCCACCCATTCAGCATCACCCCTGAGGATAGATCTCAACTCCAGGTCCGAAACGTCGGCAGCGATGAGAGGAGTGACCCGGTGGCAAACCCGAATAGCCTTCCGATGCTATATGCCGGGAAAACACAAGACTTTACGATAGGATTACTCTCTGCTAATGTGTCCACTAGTTGATGATTGTTTGAAATATCCATCACTGAAGTATAGATAATGGTCCTTGAATCCAACCTTACGATTGTTGTTTGTACGATTACATTTTGTTGCCTGTACATCTATCTGTTTGTTGACAAATGTTCCCGGTTATTTTATTAATGCTAGATTTCTTGAAGTGTGGTGTTTTATCATTTGAATACTCTTTTTAATGTTGAAGTGTATTTTGGTTGGTAAGCATTGCATGGGTGCCATCCTGGATAAATATTTTGGTGAGGTCTTGAGGTATGGATAGTGTTTTTGTTTGCCAGTTTACTACATATTCATATTATTGACAATTTTGTGGATCATGCTAGGTTTGTACACATTTAAGGTGGCTGCATATTTGTTTTTTTTTCAAAATCCTTTTACAGCTGTGCTCATCAAAAGGTACGATGAGTTTGTTCATGAAAAAAACAGTCACTATTTTTTTGTTAGTAGGATAGTGTGAATCAACTTGAATAGTTCTCACGAAAAGCGAAGTATCAGGCGTGATATGGTGGAATTTCAGCATAATGAAGCACAGAAATGGCAATTTTCTACTAGAAAAAATTTAATACGACCATGGTTTTGATGTATTGCATCATTATCAGGTGGAAATTAAAATTTTTCTGGGGGAAAATTGCCATTTCTGTGCTTCATTAACCTCTCAAGCTGTTTTGACATACACATCTAAGGACCCTGCTTTCTCTCCCAGCAGCGTTTCGGCGTATGGCGTACCTCCACTTGCCTTATACATAAATTTAAATACCCCCTGAGGAGTTAAATATTCAAATATAAAATTCCTGCTTGAGGGGTTGATAGTTCTCCTTCACTCCTACACTTTGTACATACTGAAATCTGAAGGAATAAAGGAAAGTTGTTACTACCTGGTAAAATGTGTGAAAGAGAGAAAACAGGAAGCAAATGGGTAGGGTAAGATGTAAGGATAACAAATTGAGATATGAAACAAGTGATTTTTACATCTGAAATTTTAAAAGTGAAAAATGATTTTTAACGGAGGCACGGCTTTCCTGCCCTGGGATACTCAATGATCTTGTATTACTAGTTTCTTGTGTCATGGTTTGAGCTTCTGTGGGTATCCATTAGATATGTTGTAAAAGGGAAATAGAAAACAATGTTAGTACCAGATGCCAGGGAAGCATTATTGGAAAGAGCAATGTGGACTAGACATGGTGAATTTGTGGATTTCATGCAACATGGGGTTTTATTAAAGGAACTCTTTTCTCCTCCCAAGACAACCTTATGGTTAATGATGATGTTAATTGTATGACAGAAATAAGTGAAAATGATACAGAACGTCATAAAAAATACTCCTCCACGTTTACAGTTGAAGTTGAACTTTTGTTTGCATTATTTTTAAGTCACCAATTTAATGTCAAGTTTGGCTCCAAAGGGCCTCAGTGATGGGAAGTGCACTTGCTACCCAATATATGGACACAGTTAAGGGCATGGTACATCTATTCCTCAGCAATTAACGAATGAAATGGCTAAAATTACTCTAAATGCATGTTTTTCCTTCTAACTTTTCACAAAAATGGAGGAGCTGAAAGATGTAAATGCCATAATGGTAGGATTCATTAGGATTGGCAACATACTAGTGAGAGTCATTTGCTCCATTAAGGATAGGCGAGTAGGATGTTAAGGTTAGGATTACTTGGGGGAGTGGAGGAAGGGTGGATAGAAACCTGGCGTTTGCATTTACCCACTCCTGGTGCAAGTTTTCAAGGGGTCTGCTGTTCAACATCCCATCCTATGAACAGAGTTCTGCATTTGAAGTGCTCTCCATGTGGCACCCAAGTAGAGATCAGGATTCTTCTTAAAAATCTCCTCCACTACTGAGATTTGGACCAGGGCCCATGGTATGGGATGCAGTGTCTAGCCACCAAACCAACCTGATCCCCAAGTGTCATAATAATGTGGTTCATGCAACAGAAATTGAATGGCATTTTTATTATTGACCAATTTCATCACAGTGAAAATGAATAGCTGTGCATGTGTGATGAATACTGACTGCATCCATGAATCCACTTATATGTTATGAAAAGGTAACTTCTCTTGATAGTGAATCATTAAGGAATGGGATTCATATCCGTTGTGATTAATGAATGATTTCTCAACATTGTTAGCCTGCTCATAAATTGTCAGAGTGAAATGCAAACTTTTTAAACTGCATTCTCTGCATGCCCATCATGTATTTATTTTTTGGCCTAGGGAATCAGTAAGTTTACAAGCTTTTCAATGTGAAAACCAACCTCTCAAGTAAGTTTGAAAGTTAAATACATTGCACCATTTGTGATTTTTCATCTGTTCAATCTGTGTTTTCATCTTTTCACATGCCTATTATGAAAAATGTTCAGTTGTATGTATATGCTGTACTATGCTGGAATTATAATGCTCTTACTTAAAATACTGTCAAAGAATGTCCTTTGCACATTTAAGAATACTATTATTTTTAAGACCACTCCCATTTTACTTGCTCAGTGGAACTGCTATTATTCACTCCCATGTGTGGCGTGAATCATTGAATACAAAATTAAGTTACCAGGTTTTCATGTCAGGAAAGTCCAATTTGTGATATAAAAATAAGTGAAAATAACAAAGGGTTGTGTTGTCCTCATTGAAGTATTCTTAATTGCTGAAGTGTAATAAATGTGTTGGTTAATTACTGGAGGCTGAGTAGAATAAAAAATAAGTAGAATATCTCTTCGTTTCATATCATTTGATCATATATATCCAAATCAAATGTATTTTCCAGCAAGAAAAAATATTTCTCTGAATATTTCTCCATAAATGTTATTTACCATTCTTTACGGTAGTATACTTAACATAATTCTCAGGAATTACATTTTGTGTATATGGTCAGCTATGTTGTTATGGCCCGATTCAGTATTTCACTTTCATGGTAATTAATAGAAGACTTGAGGTAAATTCTTCATGTGTTTCCATCTGGATTAGTGGCTCCTTCTTCTCCTCTGCTGAAGTTTCGAAGGAAGACTTATCCTTCATCATTAGGGCCATTGATGGCCCATGGCCCTCAACTGCCCTGATGATGAAGGAAAAGTCTTCCTTCGTCGGCAGAGGAGAAGATGAAGCCACTAATCCGTACAGAAACCCGTGAAGAATTTACCTCAGCTATTCGCCGGGAGAAAATCAAACCTTACATAATAGAAGACTTGCTGATTTTTATGTTTGAGATATTAGTTCACAGTAAAATTTTGGGAATCAAGATTTAGTGATAAGTTTAAATTCATAATCATAAAGTTTAAGTTCATATTCACCTGTTTTTTTTCTAAGCCAGCTTAATTTTTGCACTGTAATTTAAGGATAATGTAATGCATTTACTCCAACTATACTCTGTGTCTGTATATATTTTTAATCTCAAAAATGACTTTAATCATTAAATTTCGAGTATGAATAAGTCAATTATGTACATTTAATTTTAATGAAAAATGCATTTGCTACTGGAATCCAATTTAGTAAAACTTATTTGGGAAGCATATAATACATTCTGACTCTGTCATAAATATGGATGTTTATCGTTTGGTTATAATTTTAAGAATGTAGAAAGTTTGTGAATGAATGGTGAACCATGTCCTCACCTCACTGTAGGTTTTGAGCATCATTATTTTGCCAGAAGTTTTCATATTCTCTGTCCATGTTGAGATAAACAACCTTCATGATTCTGAAATATTTCTGAGAATGAGGCAAGTCCCCCGACTTGATTAATTGAGTAAGATTTTACTGCTGACTGTATAACATGTGGTTATGAGATGTCAGGTATCTGGGCAAGATGACTTTGCAACTCTTCAAAAGAACCCTCTCACTGATCCCCTTATGGTGTGGTTGCATCTATTTTCCATTATCAGAAATCACTAGAAATTGCAGTTTTCTTCATCTTTATCCAGTTGCTTGGCTAATTCATTTGGACAAATCTCTGTCAGTGGCTGTATCTTCTCATTTTATTTACGTTCCATGCATTCCCCTGTTGTCACCGACAGGAGTGTGTGCCTGTGAGCTTGGCATGAATGATTGACAATTTTAAGTTGAGATTCAGTATAAGTATTTAACTAAAATCATTACATCTAAATCGAAAGTTTCTACCTTTAATTTCATGTAAATTAAATGTAGACTTCATTCTTGAATCTCTTTCAATAAAATTCTATCCCTGATTTACTCCAGCAGTCCATTTTGATTGTTTTCAGGTAATTAATTGGAGAGGAATACATATTCCATCTTCTAAGCCATTAAGTTCATTGGTCACAGCCCTACTGTGGGCTTTGGTAAATCTCAAATATAATATTTCAGTCCCATGAAATCCTATAGACTAGCAAAAACTGACTCTGTACCACATTGATTGCATGTTAGTTACCTGAAATAAACAGAATATATTGGTGAATCATAATCATGCTGGCTTTCCAGAATTTTATTTTAGGAATATCTTACAGGATTCCCATTCTACATATATCCTTGCTGTATCATTTTATTGGACTTCAGGGGTCTATAAGTCTCCTCTGTTACTAAACTTATCTTCACCACTACAAGCTTTTTCAAGAAGTAATTCCTACTTTTATTGGGTTTCCATATTCCTTGGATAAAATTAGTATAAGATTATCAGCTGTATTGAATTTATTTCTTCAAAATTTTGCTATGTCCTCTGAATATTTGAGTAAGGTTTTTTGTGCACAAATAATGATGGGGAAATCCCCAGGATTTACTTTCTGCTGCCATGCTGTATGAAGGGGGAAAGGAAAGATATGTTACTTTCTGTTTTAGGTTAGAAGAAACCTGTCAGATGATTTAATGTGTAAAAATACCCTTTGTATTTTTAGCCATAATTATTTTGAATCACCTACCCATTCAGTTTTTGGTATTGCATACCAAATCCATTTGGCATAAGCCCTGTCTATATATTCTCACCTAACATACTGTTAAATGCACATGAGTATGCCACAGTGTGGTGAAATGTGCGTTGTGCCAGCGGAATTAAGTTTTGTGGAAATAACAAAGGTGGTTTTCTCAACATGGATATCCATAATTTCCATGAGGTTAGGCCTGCTATCATCAGTTTTATTCATAATTTACTTTAGCATTAGTGTTTTAGCCTGTTAAAAGCAATAAAATCTATAGTTTTTTTTAATGGCTTGGCATCATAGTAAAAGCCACTATGCAGATTTCTGCTTCACTTTTTAACTTCAATAAACCCAATTATACAAAAAAAGAATAATATTAGAGATACATATCCAGTCGGCAGTCTGATTCATCATGCATGCAAGAAAAACTGAACTCAGTTTTCTCATGGTTAACCCTCTGAGTTAACATAGAGCGTGACTTTTTAAAATTGGATGTTAGAGAAACCTCTGTTTAGTAAAATGCGTAACTATAACTCAATCATGGGGCAAACTATAGAAGTTAGACTTTATCAAATCTTGTAGGCGATAGAATGTATCCATATTCCATTTTAAGAAATTGTTACAGTTGAGTGTTTTTTTGGATGGTTGAATATTTCATTTGGCAACTTTTTGTGTTCTTTAACAGATTTTAGTGGTTATTTATGATTGAAATATAAGATATAATTAGTACCCCACTATTCATTGGTACCGTTCTATTCCAACCCTAATGAGTGCATTTTCTTCTGATTTTGTGTTCTTAAGAAGTCAGTTATAAGCATGAGAATAAGACAGGCAAATGATAAGTTGTGGTGTATTTTGTGAATAGATATAAAACAGGTAGCTCAAGTTTGCGTTTACAAGTCTGGGAACATACATTTTTAAACATTTGAATCAGTTTATGGGATCTGTTTGAACTATTTCATTCGATTATCTGACTAATTGTGGGGAATACTACCTATTTAGTGAACTCTAGTTTCTCGCTATTTGTTGTTGATTAATACAAAATTTATGACTGCAAATGCAAGCTTTATGCAAGATAAGTTTTCGTATTGTTTGTCAGGTGGCATTCTTTTTGTTGCATACACAGTGTGCAGAATGAAACAACCTATCATGAGTGTTTACATATTTTTCTCTTCATACTCTATAACCAGTGTTCAAAACTAAAAATTCTTAGGTAAATTGGCAATACTTTTACATTTATATGTTCCCACTCATCTCATGCAGTATTTCCCTGATTAATCAGTATAACATATTGTCTGCTTAATTTCTTAAATAACTATTGTATTCAATAATTACACAATAAATAATAAAATTAATAAATGGCTGTCTTGACTGACACAAACAATTTCACCAAAGTAAAATTTAAACTTAATTGCTTATATTCTTCATTTAAACGCTACTATCTGCTTGATATTCTTTGCTGTTTAAAAAAATTAACTTCATATTATTATCCAGCCAAAACGGTAAATTCTCATAATCTTGGTTTAGAATTCGTGGGTTGACACATGACAGAAAAATATCTGATTAAGTATACGTTTGCTGGACCATCTAATCTTCTTCACTTAAGAAAATGACTTATCACTACTGTATTTACTAATTACTAAGGTCTTTCATTCCATGCCTCAACATTCCAGACACCTGCAAGGTTTAAGGTTTGTGTTAAGTAACTAATATAATAAATGTTCTATTACTGTGAAATTTTGTTTCCCTAGACTAATACATTACAGAATGCATGCACAATAATGAAGAGCTCACACTCTGTTACATTCTTCTTCTGATATAAATCAAATATACTCAAGCCTTCATTCTATTTTTTTACTTCTATAAAATGTGAGTGCTATAGCATTGGTAAGTGCATGGACTGAATTTATTTTGCTACTTGCAATGAAAAAATATGGCCGCTATTTGCTTATAAAAGCAACCTATTTAAAGAATATTATGAATGCTTCATTAAATCCAAAAGTGAGTTATGCACTACATGTCTGGATTTATATATATATATATATGTATATATATTATAGTGTATATGAACTACTCTCTGCATGGTATTGCTAATATCATGCTGGCCATGTTTACTTGCTGAGTTGTGTACCCACTCGTCTGCTTTTTATGCTCTCTCGAAGCATCTGTTTCTCTTAGCAATTCGTGCAGATTGTTAGAAGAGGTTAACGTGACATGGTCTTTCTGCATTTAAATTGTTTCCTGGACTTTTAAATTTATTGTATGGCAATTTTTTTTCTAAATGCATGTATCTACCAAATATATTCCTTCAAATGGCCTTGTACGGTTGATCAGTGCAACAGCGTTGTCGCTGAAGCATTTTATGCAGCTATCAAATCCTTGAGCCCAAAAAAATAGCATTTAGAACTGATTATTGTATGTTATCATTATGGATTCACTGTAGATTTTATATAGTGAAAGTGTTTTCTTCACCAAGAAACTGTGTGTCTGAAGAAGAGGTGGTGTTAATAATGTCATTTGCTGATTCTGATATACATAAAAATTAACATAGTGTCATTGGCTTGAATGTTTTCTCCTAGTTTAATTTCATAGTTGTACATTTAGAAGTTTTGGATGTTATGTTAGTAGCTAGTTTCACTGAATTGTGATTTAATGAGGGCATATGGCTTCCTTTTGATAATATATTGTTTGAGTCATTTACAGGTCTACTTCTGTAATTTTTAAGGGATCATCCTGATATAGCATTCTCTATATTATGCAGTTGCAGTCAATGATATTGTCGAAACTATATATTTTGATAGGTTGTTTTTATTCTAAATTGTTGTATATTCTGAAAATATTAAATAGTTAATCTATTGGTATTTAAAATCTATTGATTATTCACAATAAATAATGTGATAAATGATTAGTTGATCTCTTTTAGAATTATTGTTTAGTTTATTACAACATATTCGGTCAAACTTTGGAATTATTGCGCAGAATTTTGCTACGTTAAGACTTTCAAAATGATCTTGTATGCTACTAAGCTGCCTCATCAAAAATTGGAAGCATTTTTTGAAGGATTTAAATGTAACATTATACATCCTTTCCTTGTAGCTTCATTACATAGGTGTGCATTTAACTATCAGTGATTAAATACTTTAGACTCAATTAACTTTCTATAGTTACCTTTTTTTCCTGTGAACCAATATTATCTAATTTTATTCAATTTCAGTGTGACTACCACTATTGAGGTAATGTGAGAACTTTCATGGTGGTAGAGGTCATCAGAAGTTGTCTTACTAATCTTAAAGATGTGGGACACATTATGCATAGCAAGTAAATACCTATAAATACGGTTGTTATATTTAAAAGAACATCATTTATGTCCTTTCAATTATGAAGTGATTGATGGTGGCTGTTTGATATGCGATGAAATACTTGAGGTGTGAATCATAGACATTTGTTTAAAATTTTTGCTTGATGTAATTCTTATGTTCCTCAGAAACTTGTGGTTTTTACTTTTATAAGCTTAGAAATTTTTTATCAATCCTCGAATTCCAATTTAGGTAAGACAAAGCCCCAGAGAAAGCTATTATAGCTACATTTGAAGTCATAGTGTTAGAAGGGAACATAAGTTCACTAAGTATTTACCTTCTCTCAGATCTTAATAAGGCTTCTCCAGTCATTTACTCTAATTGTGAAAATTCCTGTGCAATGGGAGAACAGGTGTTACTGATGCATCATTCATCTCACAATTAGGAATCCAGTAATTTTAGGAGCTACAGGAGGTATCAAAGGTTACTTCTGTCCTAAATATATCTCCCAACGCATGTTCCCCGGTGATCTGAAGTGTGTTTATTACTGGTTTTTTATTACTTGCTATCTGCAAGTAGGAGTTGCAATAAAAACCCCGGTAAATGCTAATTTCTTTAATTTAATAATCAAATACAAAATTATTTGCACTTTGAAGAAACTGTTGTTCACATAAATGAAATAGTCTGGCTATAGTATGCATGCAGTCAATATATAATAAATAATATAGTGATAGCAAAAAGGGGTGGGAACTTTAATTTAGTGACAAATTGCAAAAGAATTATCTTTGAATGTCTTAGATTTGCACATTTGTTTTTGGTGATGGAGGGGCTTTATGTGGGTCAGCATTTTGACAAACCTATTTGAGACTCTCAGACTACATTTTTATGTTAGCATAGTGTCAGCATCAGTGTTGAAAAATGTTGGGTCATCAATGTTTCCAGTTGAGACTCACTGCAAATGGTTTTTCCTCTTAGACTTATTCACGTTATTGAATTGCAGAAGATGATTTCTTGCTAGGTGTGCTGTGCCCACTGTTTTAATTCTCAGCCGACTGCTGTTTTAGCAGTTTATATTTTTGACTGCATATTAAGTGTGTATTGTAAGTGAAGTGATTTAAAAATATGAATAACTTAGTCATGTACAACTATTTTCTCAATGACAACTGAACATTAAGTGCTAATTAGCCTTATATCCTAGATCTTGAGGATTGTAGGTGTGACTGTAAACCTATTTCCATAAAATTACCTTGATAATAGTGAGCTAGCTTTAAACCCTTTTGGAGTTATTGGATTTTAAACAAAGTTCTTGTATTATTTGTATTACATATGTCTTGTTATTGTTCCATTTCCCAATAATTTTGTTTAAAAATTGCTTATTTTTGTGTTTTTTAATGCTCTAATTATCACGGGAATAATTATCCAATAATTCAGTTATTATGTGGCGTAATTATCCAGATTGCTAGTTTTGAAGCTTTGCCTTATGCTGTGTGTCTCCTATCATTTGGACCAAAGAATGCCACCGCTACTTCTAAATACTTGAAGAGAACTGTTTTTGACTAGTGTAGTGATAAGCAGGTACCATTTTTGTTTAGGTAATTACTTTGTGTATTCTTGTGACTGTATTATTGTAGTCTGCATTTTTGCCCAACAAACCCTAGTTTTTTATATATTTGCACAATACTGAAACTCTCTTCAAATGTAAATACCTCAACTTAATGTCTCATAGTTTACCCTAAAGAGTTACAGTCAAGACGAGATTTAGTGAAAGTGAATTCACTTAATGATTTAAAGTTTTTGATCAAAACTTGTGCTTGGTATTTTATTCTCCATTTTAGCTTCAATTCTAAACTCTTCAGGTATCCGGTATAAGGTGTTGAAGGAGTGAAGTATAATAAAAAAATTAATTTTATCACATCCCTCTGATGTTAGAACTTGGCAAAGTATTTATTCAGCTTCTTTAAGTAATTTTGAAGTTATTTATGAATTAACATGTTTTCTTTTGTTAATGAATTTATCAGTGAATTCATTCCAGTTTCTTTGATTGTCATTTCTGATAGAGTTTTTTTTAAACCAGAAGAACCATTTTTCTGCTCAGCAATTTTTGGCCTTGTTTCTGTGAAATGGTCTGCTAAAGATTGAACTGTATAAGTTTTATGAAGCAATTCCCCTCCTTTGATTAAAAAATCACTGTTAGATCTTGTTCCACATTGTACCAGTGATCTTTATCTTGGCGTTATCATACTATTTGATGTCATCATCAATTTACCGTCTTTTGCTCATATTCAGCTTAGGCACACAATAATTTGCCTGCTTAACTATTTTACCATAATTTTCATCATGCTAACAACCTTTTCATTTTCTTATTCAAACACCACCACTTGAGGTTTTGATGTGTTTACCCTACATTTTATTGTTTGGTAATCATCCAGGAGAACCTGGAGCTTCTGTGGAATCACCAAGAGCTGTGCTGTATGAAGCATACTGAAGTACACATGTATTTACATCTCAACCATTACGCACACTATCTCTCTATCCACTTTTGGCTCATGCATCCATATATTGCATAAAAGCAATGGTGAAGAGACATATTCTTGTTTTATGCCCTCATTTATTTTGAATCATTCACCCAAAAGTCTCAATCAGTTTAAAAAATATGACATCTACAATCAATACCCGGATTGTATTTTTTTGAATAAAACCTTGTGGAATGGACCAAGTTCAAGTGCTTCATTTTAAGTATAAATTGGTTCCACTTAGTCCCGCCTGAGACCACAAATTGTCGTAATCAGTCTAACTTCCTTTGCTGTAATCATTCTCAACTAACTCTATCATATGCCCTCTGCAAATCAATAAATTTACGAAGCATTTTCCTTTTTCCATCTTTGAATTTGTCAAGAACTTATTGAAGGCAAACAGCTGATCTGTGCATCACATAACGAGCTACATAAAAGTGATTATAAGCATGCGAGCATCTTCTTATAATCACTGACATTTTGTTATTTACTGGTGCTCCTGAGCTATGAAACATCTCTGATAACTTCTTCCCCAAAATTCCCCTTTCACTCTCCATGACCACTTTTGTTATTACCTCAGAAGAGACTCCAAAAATCTTTTGATCCACTTGGTTTGCTGAAACAGTCTACACGATGCTCTACATGACCTCCCAACAAAGAATTCATTGATATAAGCCAACTTTATTTTTTTAAACAGCAGACTGCTTAGCAGGATCCTATGTTTCTCGCACAGTGTTTGTCATAAGTTGTGAATGAAGTGGCAGCTGGCAGAATGTGGAATGGGCATTGGCCTTGGAAGGAGATGATGTCTAAGGGAAAAAAACTAGTTTATGTTTATGGAGGTGACCATTGAGGCAGGTTTCACTGTATTCAGATTGAAGCCTTTCTGAATTAAAGGTTAATGATGAAATGCTTTCCAAACATTCACATTTCAAAGCTCCAGCTGTTTATTTTTTAATTATCTTGCCAAGCCTACCATTTCATTCACCATTGTGCTAAATTTCTGATGTGATAATATTTAATGCATCAGTTTTTCTCTTTATGGTAAAAATAACAAGGTTATAAATTAACAGTGCGTGCCATTAATCATTTCCTCTCGTGCAAATATTTCACTTTCTTTTAATGAAAGAATTTAAATATTATTTAAACAAACATACTTACTAGAACTTTAATTGCTGTAAGGGACTTGACATTACTCATTGTTCTTATGTAATCATTTGACTACATTGTAGATTGCCATTGGCAGTAGTGTTGTCATTGAGTAGCTGGTTAAGGCTTTTTCAATTAAAAGGGCAAACCACATATGTCATAATTTAGGGCTTAGATGATGCCCCTGAAAACCAATGATAAATTATTACCAATGAAAAGCTTGTGATGAAAACTTTCCGCCCGAAAGATCTGGTCTTTCAAGTATTCTACCACGAGCGTCCATATTTTTGGGACAACAGTTTTGCCAGTATATGGCAGTCAGCATCGTCAGGTCAAAGAATTTAAATATTATTTGAGCATACATACTTACTAGAACTTAAATAGCTGAAGGAGACTTGAC
Organism: Pyrrhosoma nymphula; assembly: GCA_963573305.1. Taxonomy (NCBI): domain Eukaryota; kingdom Metazoa; phylum Arthropoda; class Insecta; order Odonata; family Coenagrionidae; genus Pyrrhosoma; species Pyrrhosoma nymphula. The sequence goes on along the minus strand of OY754332.1, from coordinate 73,216,026 downwards.
ATTACTCGCCTTTCTTATGTAATCATTTGACGATATTTTAGATTGCCTTTGGCAGTAGTTTTGTCCTGACCTGGCCTAAATTGACTTGAACACACCAACTGCAATGCTGTAAAAACTGTTGTCCCAAAAATATGGATTTTCATGGTAGAATACCCATAAGACCAGATCGTTCTGATGAAATACTCCACGGAAACCTTCACAAGAACTTTCCTTAAAGTGTCAACCTTAAAATTACATACATACCATGCTACAATGATTTTTGTTTTCGCTCACCCAACTCTATTGTTTCTGAATCTTTTGTGTCCTTGAGGCACCATGTTAAAGATTCAGGGAGTGAGCCACATTCAACCCTTTATGAGAATATTTTGCTTGAATTTTGGTCATTCCTCAAGATTTCCGCGGTAGTTTTTTTGTGTTAATGTTGTACCTGTGTCATCACATTCTGTAATTAAATCATAATTTACATAAATTAATTTTGCCCTTTTAATATATTTGGTATTATTCAATTATGATATTTTTGGGGGCACTTAAGCTATCAATATGTATATCCTTAGCTGGTATAAATAAGGCCAACCCAAATATTGGCTCACTGAAAGGTGGCCAATTCAAATCCAAGTGCAAGTGTGTCTAACTTGCTTTCATGCCCTTTGTTCTGCCATGAGAAACCAAAAAAATTCAGTTGCCACATTTAATTTGTGTGGAGGATTGAATTGTGTCACTGAATACAATTATGAGTATTATGTAGTAACGTTCTGTAATGTTTCTTAGCTAGGCAGTGGTAGGGGTGCTTGATAATTTGAGTTTGATTGAATCAGTCACAAAAAGAAAACTATCTTTCTTTGAAAAGAAGGAATATCAGGATGGGTATATGCTTTCCTTATGTTTTAGCTTACCTGAAATTTTATGTTGAGAGAAGTCACTCAGGTTCATCCCCAGCCAGTAAGATGTATCTTAAATCATCTTCTTTTTTTCTGCTTAGGGAGTCAAAATCTTCTAGTACCTTAAGAATGATCTTAGTTGGTCTTGATTAAAATTTGATCATATTTTCCTTATCCATGAAGTAATAATTTCATATTCAGCTGTATATATTTTCATAAATACTGTCATTGGTATACCTATTCCCTTGAAATATATTTTATTCCACCGGCTGTTACCGGCCTGTCTTTTTTAATGGATGTTTTAAGTAGACCTTAACTAAGGGAAGCCTGTCCTCAGAATATGGTTGCTTTAATGGGTTTTGTTTGAAATCTGACTTTCGTTTTCCTCTGTACAGCATTTACCATCTTTTGTCCTCCTCCTCTCCTAATTTTGCATCTCCTTCTTACATTTCCCAATTATACCTCTAAAGTGCCATAAGAAAATATATCTGCATTGTGCGAAGATATTCAGTGAAATTAGTGGATTTGGGGGTATTTTATATGTATGCTATAGTTTTGATAGTCTAAGCCTTAATCAAGTTACCAAAAAATGCAATCCTGAAAATGGGGTGCAAGATTTACATTTGTTGTGAGGGAATTGTGTAGTATGTACCACTATCATTATTTTAACAGCCAGTAATTCTGGACTTTAGGTACTCTAACATTTTTGCTCTCCTTTTGTAATATCAAATGCTTTCAGTATTTTCATCATGCCTTGAACTTTTACTTAGCAGCTTTTATGCATTTTGGATTTCAACATGGTTGACTGGGAATTAGTGAAGCTCACTGGTCACTCACTATTTTATTCAAGCAGTAAATACTCCATTGGCTCTGCAGTTGGATAATCCTTCATGTTCATTCATCAAAAGTGTCCGAAATTCACTTGGAACCTCTTATAATAAGACATAATTTTATTCTCCAAGTATGGAGGGCCTATGTCACTTAGCTGCCCTTCTTGAACCATTCAGACTTTATTGAAAATTGCTGCTTCTTATGGGATATTAGCTCTTTGAATCCTCTCTGCAAAAAGCACATCATTAAAATTTGAAGCTCCATATTCAAGATTCTTGGCGCAACAGCAAAAATCCTACCTCGTGTGCTGGCTCTTGTGGCTGTCATGATCTCAATCCATTGCCTCCCTATTCTACCATTCCCCTAATTTCTTCTCACCCTCTATTTATTCGAGTGAAACTCTATAAGGATGTATGTATAAATTCCTATGTTGTTCGTAATGTAGTTTCATCACCATTGGGCCTTTGATATGTATAAATTTTGTGGAATGTGTATTCTTGATTCCCTGCTGACTAATTAATCAAACATGTAAATATTATAGTTTGGAAAAGAAGAAAATTTAGCTGTTTCATCTTTAGTCTTTCCAAATCTCATGACTAAGTGTTTTCAACCTCAGAATGCATGCTTGCTGCACAAAATATTTAACTAATCAATCTTGTTTTCTATATGCATTGCCTCATCAATTTTAAAACATATTTTGCTGAAGGTGCATTTCAATTTACTATTGATTATATATTTGTATGCATGCTCTCTCTATGTAATTAACCAGGCAATGCATTCATTATAGTAAAACATTTTCATGCCAAAAACTACAACTGTGCCGTTAGAAGTTTTACCTCGTCTTCTATATGATGTTTTTTTTTAATGATGAAGAATTATTGATTGCAAGATATTGTTAAATTCATGGTTTTGGCATAATTTATTAAATTTACTGATATCCATAGGTACCAGCCAATTTTCCCCTTACTAGTACTTATCAATATGTAGATGGAAAATGCTATTTTTCATCATTCTTTTATGGTTGTGAATATTATTGAATTTTGCTCAATATTGAAACATTTGCTCATAGAAACATGTTAATGACTGCCCATTACTGCCATTTGTAAATAATTTCTGGGTATATTTTTAGTGGATGGTTTCAATTTATGGGGTTTGGGTTGAGATCACAAGTAATTTTTTCTATGAAACATTTCAGGAGATTTTTGTGGGTAAATTTAGTTTACATTCAAAATTATCTTAAGATGGAAAAGTTAGCCAAAGAAATTATTAAGGTTCCTCTTGCTGTAAATATTTCTATTTTGAGATTTAATTTTTTATTGATGTAAATACATACTGGCCCTTCTTTACTTAGAGTTATTAAAAGAAGCCTAATCTGTGATTCAGTCCCTAAGAAAATTTCTCATTTTGATAACTTTCTTCCACATGCTCATCTCTTACCCTGCTTTTGCCAGGCATTTATCTTGCAGTTTTTCCCATTGCATCATCTGAATATGCATTGTCATCATTGTCTTTTGGTCCTTATTCTCAGTGACTTTCAGTCTAGTCCACCGCTTATTTTTCTTGAATACTCTTCCTCTGTAAGCTCACTATCAGGGAGTTGCTCATAAAATAGTTTTAAGTTCTGTTTATGTTGGTGAATACTCTTTACACTTATGGTGACATTAATGCTAAATTTGTTTTTTTTTTGTTTTGGGATTCAGTCTTTTTTTTTAAATTTCTAATTTTCATCAAATGAGGTATAGTTATCAACATTTGCCTATTTAACTCTGTTAATAACATTTTATGAGGCTCTTAGCTCTGGAAACACATTATTCAGCAATTTTCAATTTCTAGAATTAGAGGAAGTAAAATGATTTTTGTCATGTTTTTCAAAGGTTTCCTTAACCTCTCAAGCCGTTTCAACGTACACGTGTACGGACCCTATTTTCTGTCCCAGCAGCATTTCAATGTACGGTGTGCGTCCACTTTCCTTATGCATCAATTTAAATACCCCCTGAGGAGTTAAATACTCAAATATTATATCCCCGCTTGAGGTGTTAAACTGATGCCTATCAACATCTCACCTTATCTCTTGCCATCTGAACTACTTCTTTAAAATAAATCCATAATTTTATCATGCTAGGTATAAACGGTGGAATCAATAATCCTGAGAGATAACTTAGATAATTTTATCTTTCATGTATTTGGTCAGTTGTGAAGACAAATGAGTTAACATACTTTTTTTATGAAATATTGTTTTTTTTGGAAAAACTTCTACTTCTCAACTTGTAAAATACCTATTTTGGTAAAGGTGAGCTTTGTATGAGGTGAACTTTGTTTTGTGCGGGCTAATATTAATGGGGTTCCTATTTTCATCATTTGTTACTTATTTCTAAAGAAGAAATGAACCTTCAGTGAATGACTGTTATTCTATTGGTAGTTGCACAGTTGTGTTGCTAGGATTAATAGTAACATGTAATATGTTTTTCTTTTTTAACCTACATATTTATTCTAGGTTAGTGGTTGTGGCTTTCATGCATTACTCTTCTTGTTTATCCACTGTTTGTTTTTTCATGATGTTATTTTTTCCTTGATAAGCACCTGACACCAACTACAATAGAAAATACTGATTTAACAGTGTCTTGAAGGGAATATCTTGGTTTAAAGAAACTTGTCTATACAAGTTACCAAATATTTTGAGTTTTTTTAACTTGTAGGCATGATATTATACATATTGTTGGGAATTTTCTTGATTTATTTAGCAAGAACTAGCTCATACACTGGGTAATATCTACTAATATTAATTTATCTATCATGCTTGCATCCTTGTTAGGTTCTGTATTTGGATACAATACTTGTGGTTACAGATTAAACTTAGCTTTAGTGCACATTATTATTTATAACATCGTAGTGGAAATAAGACAACTGCATCTTGCATAACACCTCGCCATTTGCATCTTTCAGGTAGCATTACACACTTACTGATAGTGAATTAACTTTAGAGTAATATCCATAATAAAATAGTCGATTTTGATTTTAATTTATTGTCTACCATTTCATGCTCAATAATTTTATTTCACCTGTAATTTTCCTTGTATTTCTAGCCAGGGTCAAACATCATATCTATAAACTTCTTTCGGCTATTTCGTGTGATGAGGCTTGTAAAACTTCTGAGTAGAGGAGAAGGAATCAGAACATTACTATGGACGTTCATCAAGTCTTTCCAAGCCCTTCCATATGTAGCTCTTCTCATAGTGATGTTGTTTTTCATCTATGCTGTTATTGGAATGCAGGTAAGATTATTTTTCCTTTTTGTTTTTTGTCATTTGTTATGCTCTTTGAAAATATAATCTTTTGAGAACTGAAGCTGTTTCATTATTAATATTAATTTTATGAAAACCGCATACGTCAGTCTAATATGCTCATCAAGTGCAGTGGAATGTAGTTTAAATGTAAAAGAAGTAGATGTTCTTATTCTTAAATCTTTGCTTATATTTATTTTCAATACTTTTATCAAATATATTACCATATTTTTATCAAAGGAAAGTTATTTCATGTGAGCTTACAGGGAATTCCATTGAATTCAGGTCAATTCCATTGATATATGTATAAGATTTATGATTTAAAATAAGCAGGAGCGGTTGTGAAATGGATTAAAATTGAGGTGATAACCTAGGGAAAACTTGTATACTCTCTTTCCTCTTGTAATGGATAATTGAATGTTTTAAGAGAGATTAATACAGTCAATAATATGAAAGAGTTCAGTGGTATCACTTTTCATCTCTAGCTGTACTTTACTAAAAGCATTGTATGTCATTGTGAAATTCTCTATGCCCATCCAAGAGGAGTATACCGTATTGGCCTGAATATAAGACTTATTTTTTCGACTTGGAAGAGGTCAAAAATCGCTATCCTTCTTATTTTCGCACCCTATGAAAATAAAATTTTGGGACGCAACCCGCACAACATGCGTGTGTGGTGGATGGCGTAACTGTTGGTTTCTCGCGATTACAAATTCAAACTTGATTACAGCGTTACAATGAACGAAAACATCGCATTTAAGCACGCCACGTATAGCACGAATGATGTTTGACAACGTCGATTTTTTATGAGAGTCGTACAGTGTAGGAAGATTTTAACTACTTTTACGTAGATAATTCAAAGTGTGTGTCAGAGGTCATTCGCCAAAACTGGATTGAAAAAATGGATCTACAGTGTATTGCCATGACGGCCATGGCCATGCCATGGTTTACATTTTATAAATATATTTTGTAACATCCTTGTGCTGTTACTAAATGACGCTCTCAGGACCTGGGGATGAATAAGTGAGGTATTAAGTTTCCTATTATCTACAGACTTAAGACTTAGCGTACTATTTTCCTTTGTAACAATCATTCATGCTTATGCCACACAGTGGTAGCAGTAAAGTGAACTAATTTTTGTTAGTGGAACGTTCAGAAACCGAATGAGGTGTTAATTTAGTTTGAAGTCTTATTGAGTTCGGCGATCTCCAAAACTAAGTAGGGTTGAAATATGTGGTACACAAATTGGTCGTGCTCCCAGAGAAGAGAGAAAGAGTTACGATGCTAGTTTGTACGATGGATGTATGTGTCACTAGGGCCTTCAAAAGTAACCTAAAAAAATATTATGCTGAGTGGGTACTTTGAATAAACATCATCTGGACGTATTTGAAAGCCATATTTGGCACTTATTAGCTGGTAGATTAAGGCTTCTTGGGATGCCATCCCAGAAGAATCAATAGTGAGAGGCTTCAAGAAATGCTGTACTTCAAATGCATTGGATGGCACCGAGGATGACATCGTGTGTGAGGACTCCGATCCGGAGGATGTGGAATTGAGGCCATGGGAAGTTCGAAGTGAGACATCTCATTTGGAAAGTAACGATGAAATAAGTGAGAAATTTGAAGAGGAAAGTGAATATGATATTTAAAATAGTGTTACAATGGTGAAATACATTACCAATGAGAATCCAGAAGTCCTTATCATCCTATTATAATACCTGTAATCATAGAAGAACATTTTCAATAATAATCACTTTAATGTCAGTATCTGATAGCAATAAATAAGGTAATATTGTATGTTTACTCGATATTCTCATATTTTAATCCCCGTAACCATTGAATTTCTATAAAAGCAGCCTCAGTACTTGATAGCATTAAGAATGGTTACAATATAAGTAACCATATCTATCTCACTGATTGAAACATTGTTCTCATAAATTTAGTAAATATGTAAATGCATGAAAATCTTTATAGCAAACACTCTGCATGCTTCTTTCATCATATATATGCATTAAAATTTGTTCCCTAAAATGGCACCTCTAAAACCCAACCCGTCTTACATTCGGCACCATCTTATATTCAGGCCAGTACGGTAATTTAAGTAATGAGTATCTCCTACATACTTCTTTTAAATTACTTATGAGCCCTATTTTTATGAACACCTTATTATAAATAGTAATACATATTAAAATAGGAGATAGAAAATCAAAAAGTTAGAATAATGCCATCCTGCTAGCCCAGATTAGATTCCCAGCAGTGGCAAAGATTATTCAAGAGGAATACCAATCCCTACTTGGGTGCTATGTGGGGGGAACATCGAGCGCATTATTTCATCTGTTGGATGGGATGTTAAACTGTGGACCCCTTGCTGACTCTGGGTTTCTCTCCATCCATCCTCCAAAGAGAAAATAATCCTCTCATTATCCACTTAGCTCTAATGGTACAAACAACCTCAGTTGTCGGTTGCCTCCTCAGATAACCAACCTAAGAAATGCAAGTAATTCACTTTGGGTTGGGTTGCATAATGTCTGGTTATGATCTTAGTTATGGCTAGAGTAATGAGGAGTGAATCTAGCCACATTTTAACCCGCAGTAAGATATTGTGCAACCTTCTCTTACTGTGTTTACTGAAGGCTGAACTCTCTGGCAGACCTTTCAAAGGTAAAATGGTATCTGAACTGCTGAAACTGTGATTAATGGAAATACAAGTATTAAATTGTCATTATCATATGTTAGAGATCAGTTCTAGTTCCCAGATATCTGGTTTGCTGGTCATAATAGGCTGCATAAGTTGCCTGTGTTTAAAGTTCACAAAGACTTGGTATCTGTAAGTTATCACTAGAGCCCATGGTTGAGGCAATGCGGATGGTAATGAGAAGAGAAAAAATATCTCTCTTCTGTCTGTCAAAGAAAGTAAAATGGTTTCAAAATGGCATTTGTGAAGCTAATGGCCAGTTGTAACTCACTTAGATGGCAGAGTTGACGAGTCTTGTATCAAGAAGCACAGAAGCTGGGAAATTCAAGTTTGATGACTAGTAGTTGAAATGTTTTCATATTAAAAGTTTATTATTCAGCATATTGAATCCCATTAACCCACAACTTATTTCCTCCAACCCCTTTAAAATAATGCTCGGTATAGCAATAGGTATACAGTTGAGCACCCTTCATCCGGCACCGTAGGGACTCGAGCGATGCCGGATTAGGGATTTTGCCAGACTACGGGTGGTGTGGTAGTAACCAGTATACTTACGGGGTCCGCAATGTTTTTTATGAGAAAATTCAATAAATTATAACAATTTCAATGAAATTTGAATAAATTCTGTATTATTTAACAAATAATTTGAACAAAATAAGAAATTTACCTTTTCAAAATTCACAAACAAAATCAGTCAACCGGTAGTATCACAAAATGGCAGAGTGAAAAGAATACATAGAACATAAAAACATATTGCTTGCTACACATCAAACAGTATAATGTTAATAATTGATAAATAAATAAAAAATTTTCATTGCTTTCAATGTTCCTTGCAATCTTGATTCCACTGTGTTTAATATGATATCAGCTGATTCAATGAGCTGTCTACACCGTGCCGTCAACGCTCGCTGCTACTGGTGCTTCCATCTGTGCGGCTATCCGTCAATACATCGGGAGCGATTTAGGAAGAAGCCTTGGAGGAAGATTCTTGTCAATCCTTGGTTGCCTTTTTGAACATTTCTACAATATATTAAATTCTATAAAATATTTTAGCCTGCTCCTTTAACATTTGGCCTGAAATACTGAGCCCTTCACTTCGACGCAGTCGAAACCTCTGAATAAGTACGCAATCTAAAATGGCACTAGACCCTTCTTTCATGGTTTTTCTTATCGCCATCCCTTTCTTAGTGTCACTTTCACAGAAAAATTTGAGGATCTTCTCTTTCTGCTTCTTATTGTCATAGATTATTGAAGATCCAACGGAGTACATATCACATGTACAGGCGCTTCACTGATGTACCGAAAACAAGTTTTTTCAACACTTCCACCTTTTCTGCGATAGTTATTGTTCTGTGCTTTCGCTTCGCCCCCTGGCTGCTGCTACAACTGCTTACGTTAGACATAATTACGGATAAAACTATGCAGATGACAGATAGTTTTTACTTCGAGTTGCCACTAAGTATAAAGCAAACATGCGCACGCAATGTAAGACCAGTACTCCGGTATTGTCCATCTCCGAGACACCACACACCCGTGTCTTGGCAACGATGCAATATGTCTTCAATTTGCTGAATAAAGACCTTTGTTGCACACAACAATTAATATAGATAACATTGTATGCAAAAAATCTTCCAATACTCGCTCTTTAAAGGGAGAATTTTTGTTAAGAATGGGTTACAGTTTCAGTAAATATGAAGCAATGTTTCGGCAAAAAGTTTCTGTTTTCCACGAAGCATGCCTTGGAAATATTGCCGGAATACGGGTGTTCCTGGATTAGGCATGTCTGGATTAGGGGTGCTCATCTGTATTGAAATTTATGGCCCAAGCATCTTCTGAAGGAAATCTGGGTTCCCCTATTTTTTGGTCCTTGTCACATTACAATCGATCTTGCGGAATGGATTTTGAAAAAAAACCAGTGGTACCAAGGGTATTTGGCATTGGTAGGCCCTAATATAAAACTTAGAATATAAATGCAGGATTTTTCTCAGTGAATATTCTCTGTGGCCTATGTGTAGAAGAGAAATATATAATATTATGCTGGCCATATACTAAAGAACATTGACCCCAAAGAAGGTCGCCTAATTGAATCACTTGACTGTAAGTTGATTGCAGGTTTTCATCTGCCAAAAAAAACTAGAAATTTCTCGGTTTATCCTTGAATATATGTGATATGCCATTGCAGCACATAAAACTGAATCACTGCATCTACTACTTCTGGTTTTGGATTGTTGAACACTTCATAATAGTTTTAAGCATTGGTGCATGGTACATATCGTAGCATGCTGTGAAAAATTCCAGGTTATAGTGTTCCAATCCTATTGATATTATTCCAAGAGTTCATTTTCTCTGGGATATCCTTGGGAATAGGCAACACACAGTGCAGTATACTGATGATTTTTGTAAAATTGGACTCTAGACTAGACGTATTATGCATTCATTGATTTAAATGCATAAAATGCATAGTGGTCAAAAACTGTTTAAAATTAAGCATGTGAAGGCCAACTTGCTGTATCTCTTGATGATTCTAAGACCAATCAACTTCAAGTTCCATTTCGTAATGTAAAACTTAGGAAGTATCTATATATTCTGACGAAGGAGTGGTTTCCTGGTTTACACAGTATTCTATTTAAATTTTTTTGCAAAAAGTTAGAATTTCTTTTCATGTGAAAACAGCTTATTGAAAGAGTTAAAATTTCATGAAATGTATTTTCTTTGCAGGTTTTCGGGAAAATTGCTTTAGATTCTGATACAGCAATTCATAGGAACAATAATTTTCAAACATTTCCCCAAGCTGTTCTTGTTTTGTTTCGTTCTGCTACTGGTAAGTTGTTTGCATATGCTTCCTTCAAACTGTTATGTAATGTTTCATTATAGTTGTGTATGTAATTTGATATGATATTTCGACTTTTAATGCATATAATAATTACATTTCATTTACATATTAATTTTGTGTAATTATGGAATCTTGATGGAAACATAATTCAAACGTGCATGTGCTGATAGTTTCTTATGTTGAGTTTGGAATAGGATTAATGTGGGTAAAACATTACTTGGACAAGAACATGAGAGTTTTCTGTCTTTCCTCACTCTGCATATTTCTCATATTGGTAAATTGAGGGATGGACCCTCCAAAGCTAAACTGCTTTAAAATTTCATGTTTTCAATTGTACTATTGTATGGGACATACTATTAGATAAGCAGCCAAAATTTTAGCATATATGTTATTGATTGTTGCTCATAAGAGAGGAAGAGAGTAGACCAAAGAAATTTGAAAAGCAGATTCAGAAAAGGGTAGAGAAAATGAGATGAATAGAAAAAAAACAAAGAAGTAGGGATGTGCGAGTACTCGAAAATTCGAGTCAAGTCGAGTAGTTGGTACTCGACTCGAGTACTTTGAGTAATTTTATGAAAGTCGAGTCCTCAGAGCCGCCGAGGCCAATAGGTTCAGAAATCTGCCGACAGGAATTGCTATCATAGTAAACTTGCCTAAAATCGATCATTTCGCAGAAATATTCCTCGGCTATGAGAAGTGATACGAAAATGAGCTTTGATATAAGTTCTAGCTGCATCCTGTATCTTTCAATACGGATACTTCTCAAGTACATAAATTTAATACAAGTACTGTAGTAGTAAAGAGCAAAGAGGATGTCCAGCGCTTTTTTCCTCAGGCCTTCGCGCCGAGCACTTTCGGCAGTCCAGTGAATGGCTACGTGTTCTTGGTCTACCTCTTGCTCTCCCCTCCACCACCCCGGGTCTCTCTCTCTCCTCACCCTCGCCTCGGCGCTCATTGGAGGGTCGGAGAGAAACGATATTTTTTCCTCGAGTCAGCGTCACATTTCATCAAAAGTATCACATTTCATCAAAAGTATCACATTTCACTCATCGCTTTCCCACGCCCTGACTTCTCAGATGGCTTCCACTAGTTTGGGGTGGGGGCTACCTTTTGGGAGTCTCAGCAGCCAACTTCCATGGTTCCAACTAGTTCCAACATCGGCCACAACACAGGATGACCATTATTTAGGACAATTTGAATGGTATCCACACCCCTCAAGGCGTGAACCATGTCGCACTTCTTCATTTGCTGTGATGGTAGCGCCAAGGCCAACCTGGGCCTCTAATTCAGCCGACTTCTTCGTCTTTGCTCTCTCCCCCCACCCGTTCCGACACCATATACTTTTTTTGGGTTCGCTTTAGGAGGACGGTGGTAAATCATTCTGTGATGAGCACAGGCTGCCAGTGTCTTCCCCCTCTCGGCTCATATTTTGGCTTGGGTGATTCTTTGATGCCACCCGGGATCATCCAGGGGTCGCATCCTGCTGCTCAGAGGCTTGCTGACTCAAAAAGTATTGACAGCTAATTCCCCTGCGTGCCCCTCTCTCACCTCCCTAGGCCGCCCTCCCGCTTAGGGTGAGAAAACATCATCGCTTATTTTTGGACAAGAAGAAATTTATGAGCATGGGACTCATTCTGCAAGAATGATTTGGGATTCATGCGAGAAGATTGCTCCTTCGCCTTACGTAAACAATGAATGTTGCCATTATCAATTTGCAATGTTCATTGTTTACTTGAGTCATAATTTTTACGGAGGATTAGGAAGTAAGGCAAAAGCCAAAAGCCAACACTGGCCAATTTTGAGGAAACCGGGACTAGCCACGGTAGTAACCTTTAGGGAGTCACCCGCAAGTGCACATAAGTGCGATATTCCACAGGAGAAAAATCATTCACCTTGACCGGGATTCGAACCCGGATCCCTCGATTTCGCGCCGAGTGCTTTAAAAACTTCATATTTTTATATCCTCTACAATGGTATTGAGAACCTTTAATTTTGAGGAAGTAGTATGAATAATTTCAATGAGTCTGTGTTGTAATGGTTCAGCAAAATATATTATAAATCACATCACAGTAAGAAGTGTACTTTATTTAACTTTTGAAATTTTATTTTAACAATATTTTCATGTATAAGTGCATTATACCATGCCGAACACTGTGTAAAATGGCATGGCTTCAATAAAAAGGCTTTGAAAGGTTGAAAAGTAAGTTATTCTTTAAGAAAATTTGCGGTTTCAGGGTGTATTACGTGAAATTTTTCCATGTTAGGAATGATTAAAAATTATGCAAATTTCACAAAAGATAGTTTATTCACGACCCGGGTTTCAACACATTATGTCATCTTCGCATAATTTTTATCATTCCTAACAAGTTATTCTTTTGTTCATTGCCTAATTACTATTATTTTCATGAATTTCAGGTGAAGCATGGCAGGATATAATGTTGGATTGTTCATCAAGACCAGATGAAGTAAAATGTGATTCAAATGCCAAAGACACTGGAACTTCTTCTTCTGACTGTGGCTCTGATTTTGCATTTCCATACTTCATTTCCTTTTATGTTTTATGTTCATTTTTAGTAAGTCCAGAGTTATGTGGTTCCTTGATATTTGAAAATTTATTGACATGGTATATCTGGAAAACTTGAATATTTTCTAATATATTTTTGCAGATCATCAACTTATTTGTTGCTGTCATTATGGACAACTTTGACTATTTAACTAGAGACTGGTCTATTTTGGGTCCTCACCATCTTGATGAGTTTGTTCGGTTATGGAGTGAATATGATCCAGATGCTAAAGGACGGATAAAGCATTTGGATGTTGTTACTTTGCTCAGGAAAATATCACCTCCCCTTGGTTTTGGTAAATTGTGTCCTCACAGAGTTGCCTGCAAGGTAATAAAAATATATGTTAAGATGTTCTTATTTTATATTTTTAAGCGTGCATTTCTTGTATTATCAGGGTTGCTACAGACCTGGAGAACCTGGAAAAGTCAGGGAAATCGAAAATGGCTCTGGAAAACCTGGAAAAGCCAGGGAAAATGAGAACTTGCCTGGAAATTTGCTTTCCCAAGTCAAAATCTGTTTGTTTTCAATAAGTGAGCAGTACCATTTTAGGCAATTCCTGTGTGCGTTGGCTTATTGCTTTTAGTACCTGGCCTAAACGAGGCAATGGAACTGTAATTGGTCTTTATCAATTAATTGTGCACCTAAAATTAAATTTCAGGTCCCATTTTATACAATCATTCTGAGGATGATGGAATATTGATTTATTCTCAGTTTGTGTATGTAGAGGTAATTCCTTGCTAGCCAGTCATAATAACCTCCAGCATGAGTCAATAAAATCAAAAGGAGTAAGCTACAGAATCTCTGGTCCAAGTGCCTTTATTTCCCTTTTTATGGGAGTATTAGGTTTTGAATGTCTGAGGAAATATGATTTTATCATCAAAAGTGAAAAAAATTAAAAGAAAATTCAAGTATAAAAAATTTCTTCAGTCATTTCAAGTCAAGAGAAAAATGTATTCACATAGTGAAGAAATTTTTTCATTGAGAGGCCAAGGTACACAGGAAATGCAGGAATTGTTAATGATAAAAATGGAAGGGAATTCGTAACTTTCTGAAATAGTTAAAATGAATCGAGTTAGTTGAACTAAAGTTGTTTTTGTACGTACATGCCTCAGAATATTTTTCATTCTTTGTGAAATGTCTATTCTGAATGCGCTCATATACGAACTGACCTACTTCCTGTTAAATCACAATCATGCCTTTGTCATCATCATCATTGCTGGTCATCAACCATGATGGTTTGTTTGACTTGGTTTTCCACTCTATGGTTTTATGAGCTATTCTCTTCACCTCTACAAATTTCTTGGTTTCATCATCATTCATTATTTGCTCCATGTATCTCAGCGAAGGTCTTACTCTGTTTGTGGTTGTCTTCATTAGACACTTGTATCTTGAAATATGCTAAATTTAGTTGCCCCTCCTTATCTTTTGAGTTCTTATGAGGTTTCAATAATTTTCAACTCCTCTCAGTCAGTAGCATAGCCGGGGGGGGGGGGATATTCATATGGAATTTCATAATTTCTGGTCTTTAGCAACCATGATTATGTGTGTATATTTGTAATTATAAAGCCTTCCCAATTTGCTCTCATTACTTTTCCATTTTTCGTGGAAATATAGATTTGAGCTCATAACACTATTACCTAATGTTTTCTGAAATTTTCCTTTCTTATCACAATTTTTCATATCCTGCTATCTCAATAATCATTTTGATTAACTCTTAAATTACTAGTAACTTTTGAAATACATGTTATCGCCCTCAAAAGTTTCATTGAGGTAAAAATATTTATAAGTTACTTGAAAAAAAGATTTAAAATACCTTTTTCTGTGACGTAATATGATTATCTTGTTCTCTTTTAGAGATTGGTATCCATGAACATGCCTCTGAATAGTGATGGAACAGTACTGTTTAATGCTACACTATTTGCGGTTGTCAGAACATCATTGCGCATTAAAACAGAAGGGAACATTGATGATGCTAATGCTGAGCTTCGTGCAGTGATAAAGAAGATTTGGAAAAGAACTAGTCCAAAACTTCTGGATCAGGTTGTCCCCCCTCCAGGAGGTAAGAGTCTTAAGAGAAGAATAGGGGTATTAAAAATAGCGATGGGTCGAATCCAAAATTTATCGAATCCCGAGTCCGAATCAAATCATTTTTATCAAATCTCACACATCAAATCTCGAATACAAATCCTTATTTCAGAAAACTATTAATCCAGTTACTTTTCAATACCAATTGCATTTATAAAACAAATTCAAATCCATTTACATTTTCCTGTACTTTTTTGAACCAATAAGTTGTTCTATTCAGGTGTTCTCTCAAATTCAATATTTATTCAGTAGCTAAATAATAAAAACAAATTTGAGCAGCTGTTTCAGTTTTACATAATTTTTATTAATTTTTCAAAAAAGTGCAATGTAATTATAAGTTATAAGTTTTTCCTCAAGAAATCCAACATTCTTGCTCTTTCAGGATCTAATCTGTTTCTTTTTTTTGTCTGCCAAATTTCCAGCAGTACTAAATGCTCTTTCTGAAAATACAGTTGCAGTTCTTGCACTATGAGTTTCTTATCCTTTTGAGAATCTTTCCTCTTTCTTGCTTCTAAATATTTTGTCTTTAAAATGAGGGTCCAATATTGTTGCAACAGCATGTAAGCTGTTCTTTTCTAAGTCAGCAAATCTGAGATTCATCTCATTAATGATATAATTTTTCTTCCCTTGCAATCTGGATCGTACATAACCTGATTCTCCCATAAATTTTAAAATAGTACTATTTATTAAAGGAATCACTTCTGATTGTGGTGTTAGAGTAAAAGCTTGATGAAAAGGCTTCAAAATATATTGAACATTTTGCAAGTCCACTCAGCCATGCTAAGTTTGGCTGGTAAATTAATCTCCCCATTAACCAGAATTAGAGCTGGTTTCTGTTCCAGAAGATGAGTATAACGATCATTTCTTGCATATCAAAGTCGAAAACAAATTCACGTAGTTTCATTTTCGTAGTTAATTTATGCTTGAACGAAGTGAGGGCAGCCGTTGTTTCGGTCGATTTACATTCTTGCCTTACCTCTTAAATAAACTGATCGCGAACACCAATTTATTAATATGAGCGGAGCACAGAATCGTACGTTAACCATCAAGTAGCATGTTATTCAGCATTATTTCATTATTTTGTTAGTTTCACTTTACTCTTCTCACCAAATGTCTCATAACAAAGTAGAGACGTTATTCTATATGTGAGCAAAAACGTGTAGGATAGGGCATCTTAAATAGGAGCACATACAAAGAAGAAAGCAAGTTCTGGTGTAGAATTCCACCAGAAATATGTAAAATAAAAAGTTATTTTATAATATATGTCGTAGTGAATTTCCGAGCAGATTATCTGCACTTATGATGGTAAAACAACTTCATTCTTGAGTCTATTATGTTGCAAGATCGTTATCCTAATGTATGCCACCCACAATACCAGGATTCGAATTTATCGAATCTTTCTTTAAAGGATTCGATGGAATCTCGAATTCATGGATTCGATAGGATTCGATTGAATTCTCGAATCCTGGCCACATCACTATTTAAAAACAATTTGCATGATTGCTTTATTTTCTAGATTGTTAGTGTGCCATCTCTTTGGCAAAATGATGTCTGTTTAGTAAGATATTCAGTCTTGTCCTATTCACTTCTGGGGAGGGGTTTATGTTGTTTTTAGTTGCCCAACTTGCAACGAATGAATTTGAATGACAAATATGTCTTCTTATGGTTTTATATCACGTTGATCATCTCCACCTATTTCATTTGATTGCCAAGGTGTATAGCAATGCAGTATAGCATTAAGCAAGCATTGGTATTTTATTTCATGGATGGATATTCTTATATTGGCTGGATGGGGATATAATTTTTAATTAACTAGAAGATAATTTCGGAACCATATCACATATGGAAATAAATGGCCTTCACAGATAAGGGGTTTAAGTAACAATGGTCCGGCAGGCTAGCAATATCACCAGTCGACCACTTCGGTTGTGGGAAATATCAACAAATGGCAATGTGCTTCAATAAATGAAGAGCAAGCTCATTTGAGCATTGAAAATGTAATAGTTAAGTTAAAATTGAAACTAATGTTAAGTTGTGCAAAGTTGTGCATTTTTCTTAAGATTCTATGCCTTGTAATGTCATGGACAGAGTTTCCTTCACTTCAACGGTGTGTTGATAGGATTGTTTCTTTACTAGAGAGCAAAGCAAATATGTGGTAATTGGCAGGTAGTGTGTATTTGAGGTGCATCAACAGTAAAGGTATTTGTGTGCAGTAATTGGTGGAACCACATTTGCTCTGCCATGCTGTTCACTTGTCCATTGCTCATTTTCAAATGAAATGAGCTCTGCAACTTACAAAGTTTCTGAGGTGACTACATACCATACCAATGGAATTTGGTTTTACCAAATCTGTACCAAACATATCATCGCAGTGAAATTGATCTCTTTCACTATTATTGGACATTAAAGCAGTGGTTTGGTATGTTCTCGCCTTATTTCTGTTGAGAAGAAGATTAAATAGCCATAGCATCAACTGTATTGAGTGCTTGATTTCTTTGATGAGCAATATAATCTCAGTTTTTTTAAATTTACTACTTTTACCATACTACTCTTCCTTTTACTCTGTTTGAAGAGTTCAAGTTTCCTTTTTGGTAGGTACCTGTGCTGTAGATTCATTTTTTGTGATGTGTCAGATAACTCTTTCAGAATTTTACAGAGTGATGCGAGTATTTGCTTATATTATGTCACAGCCTTATTAGGACCTTTTATTCACATAACAGTGTGTATTTTACATTTCCTTTTCTCTGTAAATTTTTCAGTTGATGATGAAGTCACCGTTGGAAAGTTTTACGCAACATTCCTAATCCAAGATTATTTCCGCCGGTTCAAAAAGAGGAAAGAGCAAGAGCAGAAGGAGGGTGATAAGGAGTCTCAGAATACAGTCACTTTACAAGTAATTTCTTTTTTTATTGGCCCTGAATAAATCATTTCTGTAATAATTACTGTTTGTTGATGAAATATATTGTAAGGGTATACAATTTGATCATCCAGAAACTTGGCAGCTCCAAAAATATAAGTAAATGTCAGGGCAACCCTGAAAAATATAAGTAAGTTATACTATGGTGCCTGGTGAGTTATGAAAAAAATATTTGATACTACACCCTAATGTCAGTTACATTGGTGCACATTGGAGATAGCTTTTCTTTTTACTTTTGAGCACCTGGTGCCACTTTTTCATAGCTATAAACAAAAGATCACCTTATTAAATGTGGTTAGAATTTGTCTCTTGTTGTTGTATGGAGTTGTAACCAAGTTCATCCCTCTTTTATTGGTGGAGTCATTTGTAACCTCATTATTGGAATTCACTGTTTTTGGGCTCAATTACCTCTCCACAGTTAAGAAAAATTTTCAAAATTTTCTTTTATGTGCTAATTTCATGATAGAATTAATCTCTAAAGTAAATGGATGAACATGGATTCGTATAGCTGTGGTCTTACTGAGGAACTTTGAAATACATATCAACCCGATAATGTTTTTTTCATTGCACTAGCAACCTTGAAGATAATTTCATCAATGGTTTGACTTTTCCTATGAGATCATAAGGGGAATCCTCTTTAATCATTGTGTATCTGTTTTTAATACGAAGTTAAAAGTTCAGTTCTGGTAGAATCCCCTGGGATTTTTAGCGCTCTGTTAGTGACTGGGAACATAGCTGTCACTGAATCACCCAGCTACTTGTAAAGGATTAAATTGTATTTAGTAATATCAGTTGTGCGTGGTTTTCTGAGCATTTGATGTGAACAACAATACAATTGTCTTCTCCTTTCATTATTAACTAGGCTGGTTTGAGAACACTCCATGATGCTGGTCCTGAACTGAAGAGGGCAATATCAGGAAATTTGGAGGAGCTTATTGATGATAATCCCGAGCCAATGCACAGGGTAAGGAAATTTTTCAAACTGTTTAAGGCTATCCTTGGTGGATGAAGACACCATCAGCCATTTACTAGGCTTATTTTTTGCTTTGCAGGTAATCTCTTGACTCTGTTATCATAAAATTACAAAATACTCCCATAATATGCTTTTCATTGTAATTAAAGATTTTATTGTTCCTTGGGTACATATGACCAAATCCTGAGATCTTCAGGTGCTCAAAGTAAAAACACTGGGAAAATTTATTAACGCTTCACTGCAAATGTCTGGTTAGCCCATTGCAGATTTCCCAATGCTTGCAAATGAAATGGCATAAAATTTTGCATGAAAGAGAACGAACATGCCTCTGCCTCTAAGGGAGCTTCGAGGATGCAGAAAAGGTCCGAGGTGTCATTAGGTACTTGATGCTGTGAGATTCTGTACCCCTCCTTGACCACCAGGCTGAAGAAACCATAGCACAGCTCTAACTACCTCTCTCCTTATTACCTCTACCTTACTACCTCTACCTTACTACCTCTACCTTATTATGCTTGCAATATTTATTGGGTTATCAGCAAAAAATACTGGGTACCGATTATTGAAAAAATTATGTTATTAGCTCATCCCTACAACATATGTTGAAAATATTTTTCTTGGATGATGTGGATATTTAATGGCAACTGTTACTTGTAACGCAAATCCAGTTTGGACAATTTTAATTTACTGGATTAAGTGTTGCTATAGTACTTGTAAAATGCAGTTCTATCACAATTTTAATGCTTCTCATGAGACATACTGTTTAATTTTTATCTCAATAGGGATCTTTTATGCTTACATTAAAAATGAATCACATCATGCCACACATATTGCCATGGAAAAGTGTAAGAAAAAAGACAGAACTTACAGATGCATCATAACTATAATGCAGTGCTGTTCAGATTAAGTACAGCCATAATCTAGTTCTATCACAGGAGTACTCCATATTATGTGCGGTCCAGGTGTTAACTGCACTCATTGAACCGAATAAGTATGGTAAAAATAAACGCTCAAAATCTTACCTATTCTTTTTCATGTCTTCAGCGTAATCACTCTTTGTTTGGAAGTGTTTGGTCTTCAATGAGGAGAGGACACAGTGGATTCCACAGAGCCCGATCTTTAAAAGTCACCACAACCCAGGCAAAGGTAACCTCATGGTTGTTCTTTTTACCATTCTAAACTTTCGTGAAATATTTTTTTGTTCCATGTGATTTTCAAAAATATTTGAACATCCTTTGGAATATTTTTTAACAACTTGGGTGGAACTATAACAGAAATAAGAAAATGTATGGCATTTTAGTGGACTGTAGTGAATGTTTGCACTCACTTAAAGTCTTATCAACTGAAGGGAGAAATATCTGCACTTTAGACATCACTTAACCGTCTTGTGGGGTGTATGCCTGTGTGTATGGGTGAATGCACTTATGAAAATGTATATATGTACAGTGATCTTGTGTTAGATTACTCTCCCATGATAGAGATAACTGAGAGGGAATAACTGTATTATTATCATGGAAGTCATAAAGCACTCTAGCCTTCTCCAGTGGTTTAGTAGTTTTATAATTATACTTTATTCTTGTGGAAGTCATAAAGCACTCTAGCCTTCTTCAATGGTTTAGCAGTTTTATATTTATACTTAGGTTAGAAGCTATGTATTTTCAAGTGTGAATAGTTGAGTTTCTTCCTTATTAAACCTTCCTAGTTTGGTATAGGTGACTCTCAGTGTATCCACTCAACACTAGGTATTAACAGTATTTTAATGGACTTTTTAAAAATCTCATAGCTCTCTTCTCTAAGTATGTTTTTCTTTCATTTGTGGCTTAAAGTGGCTAATTAGCCGTTGAATTACAATGGACATGAGTATTTTTCAAGAAGAAAACATTTTAACTTTATGTTTTTAATGAGAGTCACTCATGAAATGTACATTGATGAAGTAGCTAAAAGAGTAAGGTTTCAGGAACTTAGAGATTAGAGCTGATTTAGAAAAAGTGATAATAGACTTTGAATGGGTGTTATTTAAGTTTTAATATTATTTTTTGACACTTGATTGTTGAATATGCCATTAAAAGCTTGAAATTTTGAATATGCATGCTAGAAGCATTTAAGAAAATGAAATGTTTCCTCCCTGATAGAGACATTTCAGCTGCAATTAATTCAAATGGTCAATAATGATGATTTAACTTGATATAGCATTGTAATTATCCTAAAACGGCATTATAATGCTGCCCATAGAACTTAGTAACATAATTGTGTACTTGATAGCTCCATGTCTTCAGTTTGTCATTACTAATAATATGATTAACGATTGTACAAAATGAATTTTTCTTAGTTCTAAGGTTTCTGGCTTAACAATGTGGAAATTCGTTTAAAATTAAAAATGAATTTTTCTGTTCATTAGCCAGTATAAAGCTCTCTTTCCAAGTTGCAATGTGGTAACCTGTCATAATATTTCTTCAATTCATTCAGTTTTGAAATAACTACATTAACTTGAGGTTGGCTTATTGCAATATGAATTTTCTCCAAAACACTAGTAGTGTCTGACAGAGGATATGGCTTTGGGCATAAAATATTATTTGGATTGGCACTAATCTTCACAATTTTTTTCTTCAAGATGTCAGATAGGTATTGTATAATTTGCAGTTCTATTGTTGACCATTTACAGAGAGTATTCACTCTTCTAAAGTAGAAAACAGCATCTTTGCAGCAGGAAACAACTCCCATTATACTAGCAATTATTTCCATTGAACCCTGGGCTTTGATACCGATTTTTTTTGTTCTGGGAGCCCTGAACTTCTCATGAGGCAAGGCAGTTGTAGCATTATTTCTCAGGCATGGAGCATCATATCTGGGAAATAATATTGTGCTCATCTCCGATTGGAGGGAGGTGGAGGACAAGAATTGACAGCTGATGTGGAGGAGAGATAGGGTATGGAATTAAAATGGGAAGGGACATGGGATAGGTAACTATCCCCATAGGAGTGAGGAATGACTGTTTCAAAATGTTAGTTTCTGTTTTTGGAACAAATTGTTCTTTGGAAATATGGTGTAAAATTTGTTTGCCCTTTAAATCATAGAAATACATGATGCCATGATACCATGCGTGTGTCAAAATGAACCCTTTTTGAAGAATAGACCGTTAATTATTGTATTTTTTGTAGATTATACTTGCAATGTTTTCTGATTTTTTAGGGCATTGATATTTGTTATAGTACATGCATAGTTTTGATGACATGATGAAGCCCTTTTGTACAGTTCTTCCTTGTGATAGTTTTGGAATCTTGTCAGTCTCTCCAAGGCCCATAAATTCTTGTATCAAGAGCTTCATATTTTATAATATCCAGTTTTTCCATATTTTCATCCTTTTCACCTCCCTCAAAGCTGTTTTTTACTTTTGAATGAATCTCAAACCTTTTTGATGTAACACACATTACATAAGTTATAATTCTGACTTGACTCTTCATGCCATAACTTTAATATTCTTGGTCTTAAAAGGGGAGCTTTTCATGTTGTTCTTTTTGAGAATTTAACTGATATACTCTGTAGATATTAACAGCATACTTGTGCCTATTAGGAGAGAATCAGTTTATGGAAGTAGTTATTAATAGTTAAATATTACCATTAATTTTTTATTATGTGTAAGCTTCACCCATGAAAGAGTCATCACTTCGTTATCAGTCTTAAATGCATATGTGAGTTGTCATCATTCGCAGGCATTTCAAAACTCCTTGCAGGTAGTTGGTTTTAAAACATAATTGAGTCATGTCATCATTCAGTGGAATGACTTGTGATTTAAAGGTGACTTAAGACCCCTAATCGTGGACCCATCATGTGTATTTCTGAAAAAATGACATTTGTTTTTGCATGATAAATGCTGTGTGTGAAATACAACTGAATGTATGAATAACTTAAATTTCTTTCAATTCTTAACTTCTATGGAATATTTCCTCTGAACTTTGTACATACTTGAAATATTATCATATTCACAATTGATTATACTAGAACGAATATTGATACTTTTAGAGAAGGGGCTATTGCCCAGTTTTGACCTGTTATAGTTTAACTCACACCCCATCATCATTGATAGGTCTCATTCAAATACCATGTTCTTGTAGAAGATATGATTCCTTTCTTACAGATGAATCACTTGGAACTTCCTGGAAGAAATCTTAGAAAGGTATACTTGGTGTTCTGGGCATGACTTAGTAGCATGTATGACTTTTTTTTGCATAATTGTAAATTACATGCATTTATTTTCATTGCTAACAGGTAAATCATTAATTGTATGAGTGTGGTTTACATTCTGTACCAATGGCATAGGAGGCTAAATTTGGCAATGCTAGTAATATTCCTAGTATTTTTTCTTAAAAACGCCACGAGACTTAGATTTATCTCTCTGCAGTGATTTGGTGATGATGTGAGCTGATCATGCATTACTTATGATTGTCAGGAGCAGTGCTGCTGTTACTTATATCTTAATTAGCATGATCCAAATTTAATTCCTTGAGCATCACATGGCATAGGAATGATACTGTTTTAATGAAATGGAAGTTTTATCCATGAGTATGGTATTTTTTACAGCTATTAATTGTGAACAGCTAGGCTCAAATTAGATCACACTCATGCATTAAGACCCCATAGCATCTGTTCTTGCCATTAATTGTATGCACACCAGTTTTTGTAGAGCTTATTTATCATATTTCTCTACCATGCTGATCATTTTTTTCTATTCTTTGAATTTGGTTTTCCTTTTCTATAAAGTTGCTACGAAGGCTTTTTTTAAATGACACTTTGCTCTTTTAGTATTTTTTGTAATACCTCATATGACAATAAGGGTTCAAATTTAGATGGATATTGCAAGGGAGCACTGCATATCTTTGCCTCAAATAACTGCATGAATTAAATCCAGCTGTTTTATTTTTCCAACTTTGAGAGAAGCTGATACTGACCATGATACAAGACTGATATTTTGTAACTTTCGTTGCCCCTCGACAAATGTTAATTCCCTGCAACCTTTTTTGACATTGGCAAGTCTATACACCACATATTTCTCGGCAGTTGACAGTTTTAGTGATCTGAGTAAGTGGTCATGAATAAAATAAGCCACCAAAGTCACTTAAGATTGGTGCTCCAAAAGTTGACAATTAACAGGCTTAGATCAAGCACTTCCTATTCGACACTGTCAAAACTTTTGAATTTCGAGAAATACAAGCTTTATAGACACCAATGTTGATGTGAGACAATTAATGTTTGTTTACAGGCAAAAAAAAGTTATAGAATAGCCCCCAGATATCCTAATTCATTGCAGAGACAAAATTTTAAGGCTTAAATATTGATGTAGTCAAGTTGAACAGTGTTTATGCATGATGGATTTATAATTCATGCCAATGCTTCATATTTTGTCCGTATTAATATCGTACATTGGTAAATACAGGACATTCAGGATCTGCAGGGGTGATCATAATTTTTGGTTGTGAGCATATAAGATGGCAATAATCACTGTCACCTGTAGGGGAATATTAACAATGGCTTTTCTGATTTGTTTGTTCATTGCTTATTTGTTATGATTCTTAAATGTACAATTTTACCTTTATACTTTAGTTTTGTTTTTATGGCAATTCTCTTTTATTTTCACTGCAAACTAACATGCACTCATACTCCAACATTAGGTCACAATTCAAAATTTTTGTGTGCCCTAATCTTATAGCAGAGATGTGCCACATTGAATCAGGGTGGTTGTTATTTCACCTGACCCAAAAAAACCCTCTTATAAAAACCTAAGAAAACCTGGCAAATACTGGGTTTTGTTGTTTTTTTATTAGTACTTAACACGTTTTTCCGTAGGTATTAATTGCCCTATTGGCTTCTGGAGCTTACATTTAAAATATTTTGGTGCTGAAATTCCTGGATAGGTAATTAATTTTCTCTTGATGAATACACATTTTTTTGGGTTTTAATTTGTCTAACGATTTCTTGCTCACTATTTTGGTTAAGTGCTTTTCATAAATTTCCTGGAAGTTGTAGGATTGTAATTTTTAGGATATGATAGTATTATCAAGAGAGAAGCAGTATATGCCATTGATTTTTATAGTTTTTATATGCTGATAGTGAGGCAGTAAATTGCATACATAATTAAAAAGCAAAATCCATATTTTTTCCAGCATGTAGTAATTTTTTTACTCTTGATCATTGTGGTCACTAACAGTTATAAATAAGGTGAAATCATATAGTGCGAGAATATTACCAAAATATGTTGGTTCTGGTAGTATTTCAGAGCATATCATGCCATGTCTTACTCTTGATATCACTGACATCCCAAAACTACCTGCCTTATACTTTTCATCGATAGTCATCCATCTGAAATATGCTACGGCTACCCACTTGATTATCTTTTCAGCTTTTTTATCACTCCATTATTACATAAATTAGTATCCCTCTTTGACTGGATGTATTTCATCATTTTTCATCCTCTTTAATTCTTCCTATTGATTTTTTCCTTTAATGTTCTCAGAAGGCCATTATGTCCTGGGACATTTTGAGCGAGTTTATTTCTTGTAGCTTGAAGCCATTTCAAATACCTTCTTTTCCCCCAACCCTTTGCAGGATTTCCTCATTGCTGCTTCTCGCTGTCTATGTTATCTTCATTGTTCCCCTATCACACTACATTTCTTTATCTTTGAGAAGTGTATATTTTACTATCAAGCTTGGGTTGCCAGGTTTAAGTGCACTCATATTGTGAGAGAATGCCTTCTCTTCATGGGCTACTCTGCTCTCGACACCTTCCTTTGTTTATTTCATTGCCGGTTAACTTGCTTCAATGTTAGCTAAATTCTTTCACTTGATCCAGTTTTTGTAGTCAGTCTCATGATAACATGGCCTTCTTAAAAGAAGGAATATTAGGAGTCTTATGAACTGGAGGGCATATATGAAGCAATGTGTGAGTGCAGCTGAAGCCAAAGAGGTATGCAAGGATAGGGCAGTGTAGAGGAAATTATTAAAGTACAGCCAGCTTTACAGGCATATCACCAAGAATTAAACTTATTTGAATGTGCATGCCTCAAAAGGGAATGCTGTGGTGGGTATGCACATATGTGCTTATTAGTTTGATGTTGGTTTATTTTGAATAAAAATACATCATTTCGTGGAAATGCAAGCAATGAAGCATAACCGTCTGATATGAAATTGCTCCTTGAGCACAATTGATATCTTTTGGCTATCCCTATTTTGAACCAAAAAAATGGTTCCATTCATTCAACTATATTTGAAAATTTGACTAGAACAAGAAATGCTTTTTCGCTTACGGATTGGACAAAGCAAGCAATGTATTTCTGCATTGTCAGTTTGCATTTATTGTATTTAACCCTTATTCTGTCAAACTAGTTTTCATTAAACAATATATTTGTTATCAGTAATGCGGATAATATGATGTATATCTATGCAATACCATGCAATTCAACACTGGAGAAAATGGCAAATTGTGTCCGGGTACTAGTGACTGGCAGAGCAGATAGTGAGAGATTTCAATTGATTTAGTGATGGGAATGCCATCACAAATACTTAAGTCTGTGGCATTCCTGCATTAAATATGCTAATGTTACCAGATGTCACCTCAATGAGGAAATCCAACAAAATTTGAGTGCTTTGAAAAATTTAGATCTTGCCCCAATTCATAGACTTTAAAGTCCCATTATCAGCATCTGTAATCATTATAAAAATAAATAGCATTAATTTCATCTTTCCCAAAAATGCCAACTTATCCCAAATATTTCACTCTCATCTTCCAGTAAAGTAATCAAAAATAGTCAACCAATAAGCCATCAGATATTTAGAAACACAAAAATTGGTGTTGGGTTAAACACGCATAAATAAATGAGAATCTAGGAACATTTTATCCCAAGTATTGCAAAAATAAGCTCAAAAATCCAATGAAACAATGAAAATATTAAACCCTATGGTTACCCTAAACAAAAAAACAGTTGGGTTGGGTTAAAAATAGGTTCTATACACTAACCTATATCATACAACACCTATAGCATAACCTATAGCACTTAATGTGTGTACTACTGGCCAGATTAAATGTTGAGCATTCAAAGGAAAGTATGTTGGTTTAAATACCTATGTGCATTTTTCTGTACACATAACTGTTGGATATCACATTCCAGTGTACATTTAAATGTTAATAGTCTGATAAGATATTGATGGTATGATGTGATGACATAATGATGAACACTTCTGATAGTAGAGTGTAGAGGAAATTGAAAATTCAAAGGAACTCCATGATGATTGGAACAAAACACTCTAGATGTCAGATTCATTTTAATAGCTTAATCAAGGCTTGTTAGCAAAGATCAATGAGTAGTCAACATATCCGGGTGCAATATTTCATTGCAAAAATGATATGAATTAATTTTGTACACATTAATGCAGGTGGCAGCAAGATGCGGTGCCAGTGTGTGGAAATTCACCTTGAAAAAATCATTTGACTTGACTGGGATTTGAAATCAAATCTCCCAAATGCTGTTCATGTCAAATGATTGTTTCTTAGTGAATTTCCACTTGCTGAAGTTATGCAGGCACTTCTAGCCAGGAGGTTTTTTATCTCTTTGGTCTCTCTTGGTTGGCATGGAAACAAATCACCAATTTAAAGTATGAAACTTCAGGGGGCATTGCCAATGGAGGAATGTGTGACAAAATCATTTGCCTGGACTAGGATATATGAGTCCAGGTCATAATTAAGGCTCTAAGTGCAACATTGGGGAATCAGGGTTCAAAACCAAGTCTGGGCTAATTATTATTTTTCACTTGGAATTTTCACTCATTCCTCCATATCTGGTAATGACCATTAAGATTTCATGCTTTAAATTTGTTTAAGGTAAATTCTCATGTCCCAAAAAAATAGACTTTATCCTCATGGACTGTGGTGCTCTGCAAATGGGTATAAGTAATTTGTGATATCATTTGCACACTATGTACTTCGTATCATCTTGCTCCTTTAAAGCCTTGGCAAAATTATTGTTGGAAGAGGATGCCTAGGTAGCCTAATTGGTTAATGCACTGTGTGTAAAATCAGGGGGTCTTGATTCGAATCCCAGTCCAGGTGAATGATTTTTTCCCTCTAAATTTTCACACAAGTCACTGGTTGCCCTGGGGCCCACCCCACAGCTGTGCTGTGATAATCCTCCAAGGATAGAGATATGGATATGTGTGATGTGAATGAGCCTGAGTCCTTGATGAGAGCTGAAGCTTATCATCAGTCCCTCATCTGCAAATGAGATGTATTGACTGACTTTAATTAATCTGTTGAAACTTTCTCAGCCCATTCAGGTGTAGCAGCTGTTGCTTTTGGGTTCTCTTCATCTAAGTTGCTATGCCACCAATGTACTTCTCTGCAGCTGGACATTTCATTAGAGGGTGACTGTTCACTCCTTGATGAAGACTCTTTTGGCAGAGAAGAAATGTTGAAGGAATTACGGCCTAGAATTGGAGAGCCAAAAAACAACTGCTCTAACGATTATTATTCTCAATAGGTAACTAACTGCATGGATTTGTCAGGCTGTTCTTATATGCAAAATTGAAACACTCCATATGAGATTAAATAAATATTGGGTATAGAAAAATAAGATGCTCATGTATAAATTGTACATACTTATAAAATAATAATCAGTCTATTGAGGCTCATCAATCAGTAGAGCTTGTCAGAAGCTACAACATACATACTAAGAGCATACTAACAAGAACATTGATTTATTTCTAGGATGGTTAAGACAGGGTTCATATCTGAAGGATATGCAGAATAAATGCATAGTTTTAGTTTTCTTTTAAAAGTTTCAAACTCATAGACATGCAGGATTGGATGGTCTGGTGTCGAGAGTACTAGCTTTCCACACTGGCCCAAATACTGGTGGTGGAGATTTTCAGTAGAATCCCAATATCTAATGGAATGTTATGTGGAGAGCACTTCAAGCATAGATGGGACACTGTTCCCCTGGGCATGTTTTTTTTAGAATTGGCTGATGCCGGTGCCAGGTTTCTCTCCATCCTACTACTATAACCCAGACAATCCTGTTACCCATCTATCCTTAATTGTGCATATAACCTCAGCTGTTTGTCACCTCCCCCAACTAGTGAACTAACCTCATGGGCTTAAATTTATCATCTCATAGTTCATCTACATCTACATACTACCCTGCAAGCCGTCTCAATAGGCGTGTGGCGGGGGTGTTAGGACACCAGCCGTTAACATATAAAAAAGAAACGCTCTAATGAAATTACGCCTTGCATTTATTAAAGTCCCTTATTGTTCGGGGGAAAAACGAATTCCCATACCTATCCGTTCGGCAAAATATCTCTCTCAATTTATCGTTTCTGTCGGACCTGGAAATATAGTGGGGTTCTAATATGATGTTTTCCCTGTCGCTCTTAAAGATATCTATTCTTAATTGCTCAAGTAATAGCCTAGCGCGCAGCCTCCGAGTCTCTAGCGGCTCCCAGCCTAATTCGTTTAACATCTGCGTAACGCTGTCTGTATGCCCGTAGCAGTTTTTGACGAATCGCGCAGCTTTCTTTTGTATTTTATTAAGTTCCCGAATTAAGTCTTTCTGCACCGGATCCCATATGCTTGCTGCATATTCAAGGTGTGGCCGGACGAGTGCGAAATAGCACCTCTCTTTTACTTTTTCATCTGAGAATCTTCCCACAATACGCTTGACGAATCCTAGCTTCTTCAGAGCTCTGCCACAAATATTTCTTATATGTGTTCCCCACGATAGGTTTGAGGTAATCGTAACTCCCAGATACTTAACTTCATCTGTCGCCTTTATCTTAACGCCATCCACAGCATATACACTGGGATAGTTGGACGACCTCCGCAAGAAATGTACTGCCGTACATTTGCTCAGATTAAGTTCGAGTCCCCACTCTTGGCTCCACACATGAACGTTGTTTAAATCCGATGATAGAATTTCAAAGTCAGAGTGATCACTAATTTCGCGATAGATGACAGCGTCGTCAGCAAATAAACGTATTTTACTGCTAATTTGAGAGCATAGGTCATTTATGTATAAAATGAACAAAAGGGGGCCGATTACGCTTCCTTGTGGGACACCTGATGTCACTTTAACTACATCAGAGCTAATTCCGTCAAGAACTACTTTTTGCTTACGATCACTCAGAAAGTCGCGTATCCAGTTAACTACTGTTTCGTTCAGCCCGCATGACTGTAATTTGTATAAAAGTTTGTTGTGAGGTACCGTGTCGAAAGCTTTCTTAAAATCTAGGAATAATGCGTCCACTTGTGTTTTCGATTCACCAGATTTGAGAACGTCATGAAGAAAGAGCGCGAGCTGTGTTTCACATGATCTACCTTTTCGAAAGCCATGCTGACAGCCATGAAGGAAGTTACAACTGTCCAGGAACGTCATGATATTGCTAACGACGATATTATCGAGTTCTTTGAAGAGATAAAGCAAATCCAATGAGAACTTAGATTATTCTAAGGTTTTCTATGTAGAAATTACTCTCCTTTTAGAGTTCAATGCTTATTCCAACCCTGAGTAAATGCATCGGTCTTCCACTCCAATATGCTAATCTCTGGAAAAGGCTAAATATCACTAGAATAGTGTATCATCATACGTAGGAACTCTACAAAAGAAATGGTTGCTTCATAGATAATCCTGCCTATGATTTCCTCAACCAGGTGGGGTTTACTCTTGTGCTTCCTCCGTAAAATTATTTTCCTCTTTTAAACACCTTTTTAACTAATCGTGTCTTTTACCTCCCTTCTTGCTGTCCAATTGTCCTATCATCCTCCCTCTCCCACACTAACATAACACTCACACCTCTATCACCCTCTTCAGCATGTTGTTACATCTGAATACATCCTCCAGCCACTTTCACCGCCTCCTAATTTATTCCATTAGCTTCCATTACTTTCTGACCAGATCTAATGCTTCATTTGTTTTCCTCTCTACCAATCTTTCTTTTTCCATCCTTCTCTGCATCAAAGCAACTACATTTTGCAGTTATCCCTCCCTGATTTCTATGATCTTATTCATTGGAATGTCAAAGGTTGGGGAAACTGAGTACTCTAATGGATTGTGATGAAAATGAGGATGCTTAGGAGTATGAATTGTTACAGCTGATAGATGGAAATAAAATCCCATATTATGGCTACATCTGCAAATTTAGAGTTTTCTTTTCAAATTCACTTGTAGTGTTTTTGTAATTTTTTTAATGCTCATAAATATTCATAAAGAGACAAAAATGAAAATTTCCATTCTATTTTGGGTGATGTGGTCAAAACAGGGCCGAAGGACTGTAGCCCAGGCAGTCCCACCATTTGGAATACACAAATTGTAACCATCACTGAAGATACTGCAGTGGCATGAAATGTGTTAGAATAATTTGCCAGAATATGAAAATTAATGGTCCATGGATAATCAATCAAAATGTCACAAGTAATTAGAAAATGCAGTCGATTATCATGGTAATTCAATTATAATTGTGCATTCCTAATTTGAAGCAATGCGAAGCTCATGTAAAAAGGCCAACAGAAATTGGAAATCACAACTAATGTGACTTCTATTTGTACTCAGACTACGAATGACAGTTGAACATAATCAGGAAGGAATGAAGATCAGAGTTTGTGAGACCTCAATGGTCAAACCCATGCAAAACAAAAGATAGTCTCCCAAGAATAGGCACTCCACTTCTGGCTGCTGTGGAGGTTGTGTTTTTCAGGGTGAGCCATGGGGCTCCTCAGTCTCAGCCCATGGTGACTGCAACTCGGGCACAAAATACTTTGTGGTGAGAAGGGAAAGGAGAGTGGAGGGGTGTCCAGCAGCTTGAGAGGGAGTTTGAGCTGAGACGTGCAGTCCCCAGAAGGTTCCCAAACTAGCTTGTTCCGCCCCCACTGTCGATTGTTGGCAGCAAAGTGTGTCAACATCTTGATTGCACACCTGTATGTCATGCTACCTCTTTGAATTGTTTCTTGTTGAGAGTGCTTTCAATGGTTGCATCGACCATTGCATGTTGTTTGTTTATATGTTTATGCTGTGCACAGATTAGAAGGGCATTTATACAGACTCTATCACTGCATATTTGGTTTGTTACATCAATAAAGAATAGTTATTCTATCAGAAATAAGAGGAGAAAACGGAGGCTCACTAAGACCAGTGCTGAGCATTACTCAGATGCAAAAGAGCAAGAGATACAAGGCCAATTACTCAAAAAATTGTACTTATAATTTTGAAGTGAGAACTTATTTTTTGTTGCATATTTTTGTAGATGCAAGTTGATAATCAAGGTCTAACATTAATCATAATTCAAGACAATATTTTTTATTGTAAGGTGAAACCTGTCAGAAATTTTAAATGGGGGATTGAATTTTCCATGATCGAAAGGATCTGTTTTTTATCTGATTAATGGTTTTCATAATAAGCACTTTAGATCCGATGGAAGTAATGCCAATTAAAACCAATTTGCATATAGTCTTAGGATAATATTTTACCATATATGCAGCTTCAAGTTTGGAGCACCGAGCAAATTTCTAAATTTACCTTTACATGCTCCTAAAAACTTCTAATTTTATAGTTAATTGTAAATTCTAATTTCTTCACCATTAGGGTACAATTGAGTTAAGATTCTCTTGTTTTTAATTAGCAATTTAATTAAATATTATTCAATCTTCTTGCAAGTTTATTGTTCCACACTTTTTTTGTTACAAAAGTTCATGCTTCGCAACACTGTGCCCATACATAATCTGCCATGATCAGCAGGTACAAAATGGGAAATAAAACTTTCAAATAGGTGGGAATAGTGACATATCATGATGAGCATACTTTTAATACAACTATTATAGTCTGAAAGAAGACAAGAGGCAAGAGAATAGGAAAGTAAAACAACATGGATATGTTCAAGTGATGTACAAGTGAGATTGCATACAAAACACTTGTCTTAATTGTTGTGTTCTGTGCTGAAAGAGTTAGCGAGGCTTAGTTGTTTATGCATTAGAACCCCTGTATCCAGGGTTTCCATATCTGCAATTCAATTGGCTGGGAAATTAAAAGTGAAACTATCCTGGAATAATTGACCTAATTCTATCCTAAGTTCAAATGGGTGTCATTCAGCAAAGTGAAGCCTCATCCAGAGTCCTTTGGGCATGACTCTATCTTCAGCTGCGATCTTAGCCCTAAAAAAAATAGCAGTAGGTCTTGAGCATTTAAAGTGTTAGTATTAGTTGCCTTGTCACATAACTGTTGATGTGACAGTCACCATTTTTGTTTCACGTCTTCATGAGCAGTTTCATGTTCATTTTTATTCCATGTACCTCACTCAGAATTCTGAATATGATAATGGAAGTAAATAGGATTCATTATTATATGCACATATTTTCATTACACAACTATGTTTTTGTGCTGTAACATTGTCAGGAGAACATTCAGTTTTAAATGGAGTTGTATAAAGCACTTTGGAGATTGAGGTTGGAAAGGATAGGCAATGATTCAGTGAACTCTACAGAAGAAGTGGCTGATGGCTGAAGAATGAAAAAAGTAGAGCTGATTGGTCAACTGCCAGCCAGGGAGGAGTGGTGGAAATGGTGTAGCCACTTCCATTGCTTTCATTTATCATCATGGCTTCCTTTAATTCTACTTCATGTCATTTTCTGTTCATTTATCCATGAATCTTCTGCAGCCATTTTAAACCACCCAAAATTTTCAGACTATCAAGGTCATCTGCATAGCTTACAATCTATTTTCTTTTTTAACAAAGGTAAGCTTTCAGCATGATAATGATTATCAGTCCTCTTTCCTTCTTATTATTTTAGATGTGTTGAAGAATTGTTTCAGCCTTTGAAGGGGTAATATTTCAGCTGCGGTCCCAAAATATTTTCCTTCATACTTTTTGAAAGCATCATCATTGTCCCATCTGTCACTATTTTTGCTTCTGCAGGCATTTTGTTGATCCCCATATCCTCATTTCTTGCACAGCTGGTATGCTGATGTTAGGTATATTATACACATCTCTTTATTTCATGAATAATTCCAAAGGTAATCATTTCTCAGATAATTTTTAGTATTCTATGGACCAAATATCATAGAAATCCATTTTACTGACTTGGTCCATGTATATTGTAAAGATACTGTACTAGAAGTTACAGCTGAAGTTTTAAAAATGATCAATTATTTTTGGAGCTGGAGTTTTCTGCTGCTTGATCAATCCACTTTTTTTGGGCCATATTCTTCCTTCCATATGACAGAGTTGCTCACTGGTTTTGTTTCCTGTCCTCTGTGAGGTTGCTTAGTTTTCCAGCCTTTGTGTAGCGAATAAGAGAATAGGAATAAGGCCGAAAAGTCTGTCTGATTCTAGCTGTTGTAAACATTTTGCATTATCCTGCATATGCTACCAATTTAATACCCCTATATTTTTTTCTCATCTTTTAATGAATAGTTTGTTGCTGGCAGGTGATATATACAAAAGTGTGAAATTGCTACACAAAATAACATTTTTTACATAGTGTGACTTATGTGAATAAGTTAGCATCTTTTCCACTCAATTTAAAAATTTTATCCATTTAATTTATTTAATTACTCATTTCTGAAAGTTCTCTCTTAATGTCTTTAAAAAAGTTTGGAATGGCAGACTGTTAAGTGGTTCCAAATTCTCCTTTTTACTGTGTCCTACATGTAGGCAACTTGAGGTAGAACTGTGTTTCAGTTACTTACATGGAAAAACCACAAGGTGTTCTGAATGCACCGAGTCATAGTAGCATGATCAGTCGCAAGTGGAGCAATCTACTAGCAAGCAATTTCTAAGCAGTTTGTTTTGTCTTCTCTGTGTGATAGGAAAGATTTTTGTAGTGCCTACCTATTGAGTACCTGCTATCATTTAATAGAAGTCATTCTCTGTGGATTTTATTTGATTTATTAAGACTTTAAAGTCTGCACTGTACATGTTGCCATTTCAACTGGACCAGGAAAACTAGCATCACAACTATGAGAATACCAATTAGTTATTCTACCTTAATTAATGAATTTTCTTTTTGGGGAAGGTGTTCCATCATCTTGCTGTTCCTGCTGATAGATTTTTAGGGTGCCTCAAAATTGCTCATTTGCAAACTCAGTATGTGGAACATGCCTAGTGCCTTTTAATTGCTCCTGCTCACTCCAAAAACTT
The DNA here is from genome assembly GCA_963573305.1 of Pyrrhosoma nymphula. Taxonomy (NCBI): domain Eukaryota; kingdom Metazoa; phylum Arthropoda; class Insecta; order Odonata; family Coenagrionidae; genus Pyrrhosoma; species Pyrrhosoma nymphula. Next base: position 73,180,803 of record OY754332.1, on the reverse strand, counting down.
CTTTAATGATTGCATGTGAGATATAGTCTCTTATTTGCCATAAAGAAAAGGAGTTTCATATTGAGTAAATTTTCAAAAAGCTAAGAGCTCTTGGGATCATTTTTAATTTATTAATCATTCATTTATCGTTAGATTTTTTAGTATTTTTGGAAGTCTGTGTAAGTTTCACAGGTTGAACGATAAACAGCAGTATGAAGAAAGGTTTTTGACCAAAATCTATGTATATGATTATTTTCTATTTGGTATTTTGGCTTTCCTTAGAATATACCCCATATTATAAAGACCGTAAAGATGAGGAAAAACTGTTTTGTGTATTTATTCTTTGTGGAGTAATGAAAGCCTCACTGGGCATTCTAGGGCTGAGTATCACAGCTGCTACTTCAACTGAATTATGTGTGCCAAAATATTTTCTCTTTCCCAAAGAAATTTAGAAAGATTCTGGACAATAGTGTTGGTAAAATTTCTTTAAGGTTGCTTATTTTCAGTGATGAAGAACATGCTACCATTTCTATGAAACCTCAAAACACAACTGATGCAATTTCCTTGCAAACCTTAAAGTTTAGTATTTACATTTTTTTTGTTTGGCCAAAATATTTTTCGTACATGATACATACATATCATGAATTCTCTGCTGAACAAATAGGTTAGATATTAGGATGTTCCTTTTTGACATTTAAGTTTGGCAGGTATCAATAGAATCCTTCCTCGTTTGGTTGACCAAGTACATTTAAATTCACTTTTTGATTTAATTTATCCAATTCCTTATGCTTTCATTGATCTAAAAAATGGGGTTTTTATAGCATACCTACTGTAGTGACTTTGTGTGTTGCTTTCCTTCTTGAGGTTCATGTACTGGTTTAAAAATTTTAAGCTACTGTCAACTTACTGACAGTTAATCATAGTGTTTAAAATTATAGCCATTTATAGCTAATGTCTTACTGTGGTTAAATTCATAATTTAGAACTTGTCTCCAGTAGCTGTATTCTGGTATTATTTTGAATAAATCCAATATTATTTTGAATAAATCCAATATTATTTTTAAAAGCACACCAGGTCCAATTGAAAACCTGGAGACATTGAACTACACATGAAGTCAGGTCAAAGTGAATCATTTTTAGAGGTTAGAATGAGAGCCAGTCTTTTCCAATGAAAAAATGTTTCTAAAGGAAGTACCTGATGTCAGCTTAGTTTTGAATAAGTCAATGGTGTGGAATTCCACTGAGGAAAAGTCATTCGCCTTGACTGGGACAGGTCATTAACTCCTGGTCAAGGCAAATTATTTTGCTTCTGTTGAATTTTGCACTCACATATATGCACTTGCGGGTGACTCCGTAAAGGTAATACCGTGGCTAGTCCTGGTATCCACAAAATTTGTGAAGTCAATGGTGATTGTAATTTTAAGAGATGGTGGAAGGCTGTGCTGTTTTCTGTTATGCCTTGTTGATGTGAATGTACATCATCTGTTTCTCATCTTTTTGGATGAGACATGGACATTGTTTGTACTGTTCACTCTATGGTAGTGCACATCAAGAGTAGGAATATTTTTTTTCTTTTTAACAGATTGAATCAAATGTATGCATAAATTGCTGGTAGTGACATTTTGCACATTTTATGGATAAGGGTCCTCATCTTTGGCAGTTCAAGCCTAAATGAGAGTCTCTAATTGTGGAGTAATTCGTATTAATTCCTAGGAAAGAGACGAAGTCTGAGAAATAAATATCATAATCACCCATTTTTTTTTCAAATGGTGAGGTTGTCAATGAAAGAGGTATAAACAGTTTAAAAAATCATTATTGCAGTATTTTACTGAAGCTAGTTTAACAGAAGGTAAAATACAAGAATTAGTCATTTTTTATTGTGTAGGCATGGACAAAAGTTAGGGTTGTGCATGCTTTTTGAATGTAAATATCCATAGCAGAAAAAGAGTATGCCCTTGGATAGTTCCCTTTGGTTGATTTCTTTTTTTTATGGAAAATGATACATTTTTCCCCGTGATGACTTACATTTGTGAGAAATGCCAACCTCATTGACTTTTTTTACAGAACGTAAAGAAACTACTGTATGATTAATTCCATGCAGAGATCCCCATTGTTTAGAGTTCTGTGGTTTGAAATGTCTATTGCTTTAGTGATGTCTACACAAACTCCAGTTGCATGGCATATATAATTCATTGAGGATGATAGTCAAGGATTTAATTTCTGTAGAAGATGTGGGCTGTTAGGATGGTAACCATGTTTAAATAGTGCTGTGAATTTCTTTTTTAAATGTGCTTGAGAAAGCTGATGGCAGGCTGATTGACCAGTAATTAATGACTGCAGTGTCACCATCTCAAACAAGTTAAAGCCTAATCTTTTACGCTGTTAACTTTTCGGGAATTATACCTTTTTGTAATTATTCCATAAAATGGAAGTGTGCAGTGACATTAGCAGTGAATGGGATATGCTCTATTTGAAATGTGTTATCTGGGTTCAGGCCTTATTCAACATTCTCTTGTGGAGTGATTGTAAATAAGAGGAGGGGAGCCTGCTGAGTATCAATAGATGAGGCAATTTATTTAACCCGTTAACTGCGTAAATAATCTGAAATATAGCTCTCCCCAAACGCAAACATTTTTTTTCAATTTTTGCGTAATTTTAAAATTTGTCACTTTTTATTTAAAGGAAAATTAGTTTTAAAATTTACAATGAGTAACTATCATCTGATTTTACTGTTCAATACAAATTGTTGAACTTTTTTGTTACTAAAACCATAAACCATACTTCAAATTGCCAATAGACGATGGGAGCAGTTAAAAGGTTAAGGATTCAGTGTTTTCCCGGGATTGTAATTTCGGTAGTCTTCTCAGGTTTCCCACCGGGGGAGTTCTTCCATTGCTGGCATTTTGAAGGCTGACGCTATCATCGTCTCCAGCACCCTGAAGAGGATGGTAGGGTCAGTCTTCAAAATGGTGGTAACTGATGCACTCACAGAGGGAAACCAGAGAAGTCATCACCTGAATATTAGATTTGTTTACTACCAGCGAGTTTAAAATGTTAACTATAATTTATGAAGCTTCAATAAGGTATGCAGGCATTGGAAATTTTAGTGGGTTTTAAAGGATTGGATTCAGTATGGACTATATTTTGTAATATCTTATGTATTGGCTCAGCTTTGATGGTTAGGTGTTTTCAAATGCTGCAATTTTGGTAATTATGGATTAATTATATTTGTTGTGTTTTCATGAGATATGTTGTTAGAGCCAAGTAAATTTGGTATGTCTAATGATTTTCTTAGTCCCATTTAAGATATTTTCCATGAATTTTAGTTTCACAGCCCTTATGTATTTTATACGGTTAAAAAAGATTCAAACTCTGTCTTGTCTTAGTTCTAATATTTATGGTATCAGGGGTCATCTAGTTCTAACATTTAATGCAGTGTGGTGTGAAATTGCTGTTGTGTGAGAATTGCGAGATGATGGTGCAACATGATTGCGAGAGTGGACTCATGTTGATAATGGAGTACATATGTTATTGATAGCCCCCAGGAATAGACATGCTTCCTTACTTGCTATACATCGTGAAAATCAACTGTTAATTTCAGTGAACTAGAATCACTGCAGTGAAAAATTCTCTTAGCACTTTCTGATGCTCGATGTGGGTTAAATGTGCTTACATTTTCTTTTTGTTGTTATAATGGTCATATTAAATTTTAAGTTTTGATAATTTGTGAATTGCCTTGTATTAATCTCAAGATTCCTGGAGTACACATTTCAAGTTATCTCCCTCTGGAGTGCATCAATGATTCTGCTTCAGTTTATATAGCCTTGTATCCATATTTACTGAAATGTTATTTAACCTTTGTAAGATCTCCACTAATTTTGTAATGTGTATGGTATTAGTTCACCAACAGATATTTGTATATCTCCAGCATATCTGACATGAGTTAGAATTTTGGTTATGCATCCCCCTGAAAGCATTTAGTGTTTCTGTGTATTAATGATTTTAACAAAATGAACAATTTACATTGTTTCATCCACATAAAAGGAATGCACATGCTAGTGAAATTAAATCCAAAAAAATGAAACTATTTTATGTCACAAGCTTCTTTTGGGTCAAGTACATATATAAAATGTACTAGTTGATATTGATTTTGAGTTCCTCTGATCATTCCATTGCAAAATCAAAAGGCACATGCCTTGGAGAATGCTTGAAGTTGTAAGGGTGTAGTTGTTAGAAGTATGAAAATAGGTTCCTTGGATTAGGTGTTGTATCCAGCAATCATCATGTATTGATTTTTCTCCTTAGCTTCATCTACTTGCTCTTTGTTTTGATTCTCATTGGAGATGTTCATAGCTGTGTGAATGCACATTTTTTAGTATAATACAATTGTTCAGATGTATCATGTACAAAATCAGAAGAAAGCTACCAGCCATACTAGTATGTTCCAATAACTTTCTGTTACTTTACTTTAACGATTCCGTGACACTTATCATCCTATACAATCTTGGGTAAACTGAAAATGAATCAGATTTTTAGCACATGTGCTTTGTATGAATGCCATTTTAATGCCTCAACTTTATACATGTACTTTTTAGCTATGATCACCATGTGTCGTCCATTTTATTTCTATTTTCATTATTTAAATGCAAATGTGGTATCGATGCACTTAAAGAAGATGTTAATTGAGTGTACAGTTATTGCAGCTTGCTTCTCAGCTGATGAAATCTAATGGCAGTTCTAGAAACAAGCATGAGTAACTATTACCATAATTTCATATGCACTATGACCCTGCTAAAGAGCTAAAATAAAGTATGTTATATTTTTAACTGCCAGGTTGTGCTAGTTACAGAGTTAATGCAGTAGGTATTTCATTTTTTATTGCTTAGCAGCATTACTGTTAACATCTGTAGGAATATTTGGCAATTTTTTTGCTATTAATAACTATGTGCATAACTAATTCATTTGATATGATAGTTTGTAGCTTCAAATATTCTCTTGAAAAAATATGGTTTTTAGTTGAACTGACTAACTTTGATTTATCTTACTTTGTTTAATATTTTCAATTATATTACTGTAATGAATTAGACGAATCATTATGATATTAAGTATTTTCTTGTAAAAAAATGTTTATTTGATGATTTATTGTAATCATAGTCTTTCGTAGCATTTATTCCACTGCTGAAGCTATAGTGTTCACCAGTAAAAATGATGGACATTACATGCTAAATTCCTTAAGCTACCATCATTCTCTCAGTTGTATATGCATATTCATGCCACCATTTGCTCTGCAAACATCATTTGAGACATTTCCCCCATTTCCATTCTTAATTTAACCAATAAATGCAAAGCAAACCATGATAGACATTATATACCATTGATATGTTAAATGTTAATATTTTGCCATATTGGCTCAGAATATGACAATTTTTTAAAATGGGAATTTTCTCCCTGTACTCATTCCTTACCCTTTTTTTATGACTTGTAGAGAATTGCCTTTCTGTAGTTTAATAGTGTATTAAAAATCTATTGTGCATTAATTTGTCTCACCAATGTTTTTTTTTTCTCATTATGCCAGGTTTCACCTACAAATTCCATTGACTACTTACCTTACAACTCTCAAAAAGTAGTTGATGGTTTGAATCACCTCGGGAATTTGAAAAATGCCATTGTGCCTCAACTTGGAAGGTATATTTATTGATGTTTTTATTGAGTGTACCATAGGTATTCCCCAGCTCATAAGGTGCCCTTTTTTCTTGAAAATGCATTTGCAACTTGGCCTGCATCTCATGGGTTGAGAGTAAAGCTATGATTTCATGGATCTCATTATATGTTGTTGTCAGAGGTGCCCACCTCTCTACTTTCAATTCAGGGTATATTCGGCAGTGAGCTAAATATGTGTCCTCCATCATTCTGAGATTCTGTGAGGAATAACTTAAATACAATTGCTATTTTTGGAAGCTAAAAATCCCATTTTCTTCCTATTAATTGATAATGCTATGGGATGTTGGTTTAGATTTTTTCATTATAAAATTTGGCTTGAAAAACCATCTTATGGACTAGGAATTACAGTATTCCCTAGAATATTAAGCATCCCAATTAGTGCAGTGCACCTTTGTAAGTCATTGAAATACCATTATGCTGGGTTGATTTGTTGTGACATTATATTCTATGGCCTAATATGTATGGTGCCTCTTTGCTTTAGATTCTTACTGAGCATCTAGAATTGTGCCACCATTACTTTGAGTCGGCATCATACATTCTATTTTAGGTCATTATTATTACACAATTATAGCATTATTTGTGAGGGGGGGCGGATTGCTACTCTCTGAGGGTTCTGAGGGTATGGAATACCTTATGATTACTATTTATGTATTCTCTCAAGAATTATGGGGGTGGCCACCCCCCCTGCACCCCCCTTAATCCACACCTACTAAAACCTGTTAAACTTATAATAACAGTTTATGATGAATAAAACACTCAGTAAATTTTCCACAGATTTATTTAATGGCATGACACGTTTCACATCTCTTGGCACAGTCATATTCTCCACCAGGTCCAGCCTGGCTCTTTTATGTTTATTATAATATAATTATTGTTGGTGTTAAGGTTTTTATCCAAGTTGGTGTGTTAGAAATTCCAGAAACTGAAAAGATCTCCCAGCAAACCTATTTTTAAGGAGTTGAACATTCTTCCCATTCCTTGTATATATATTTTTTTAACTGTTATGTATGTGAAAAATAATTTGTGAAATTTTAATGTGAACTATGTTCTTCACAATCACCATACAAGGTCAAATAGTGATATTCATTATAATTTTGTATGCACTAAAGTGGCTAAAATGGGACCCAAAGAAATGGGAATAAGACTGTATAATAAACTGCCAACATGTATTAAAACTTTAAATGATACTAATTCATTCAAATTGAAATTGGAAAGACATCTGCTTGCCAAGATGTCTATTGAAGAATACCTCAGCGATTCTTTGAACTGTTCTTTGTATTAATAAATTAATTGTATATTTTCATCTCAATTTATTAGATATGTTTGTGTATATTCATGATTTGTCATTCCTTATATCTTATTCATTATTAATGTATCAGATCCTTGGGTAAATGAATTATTATAATTATGTATTAAGTTTCTAATTAATATGATCCTTTACGTTCTTGCTTTCAGTGACACTGGTTGTAAACCAACTGCAAGAACGTAAAATCATGCAACACACTGAAAAGCTAAATCAAAGCATCATTCTTTTTCATATTGCAGTGTGATATCCATGCAAGATCCTACAGCCATAAAGGAGGAAGAGACGATACCCCTTCGTCCTTTACGAGTGTCGAATGGAGATCCGGAGAAATCTTACAGCCCCTACCAAATCATTGAGTAAGTTATCTTTTTTCTTATTTCAACAGCTAATGTATGTATTTGTTTATGTAGCATGTCTCATATTTTCACTCCTCATTTTGTTTGTCATTTTCTCTTCATATTATTCCTTGTTTTCAAAGTAAGACTCCTAGAACTTCTCTTCAAATTTTTTGCTTTTGTATCATGAGCTTGTTCTTAATAATTATTTATATAGAAAAATTACTGGGAGGGCTTCCAAAATAATTAAGCATCTTTTAAAAACCTTTCTAACTGCGACTTGAGATTCTTGCAATTCTTTCTTTATTTTTATCTTAAATATTACTTTAGTTTTTTTGTGTAAATTTCAGAAAATCTGATGGGCAGTTTCTTCACCCAAATTATGGTAAGAATAAAATCTTTAAATTTTTCAACTCACTAATAAGCATGAGGGTTTTAACTACTACCATGCACTTACTCTCCAAGTCTCTTCCTGTGTTTCACCACCAAACGTTTTAACACGCACGGTTTTTTGGATTGTAGTAGCCCACTAATTACCACCCGCATCCCCCTTACAGCCCACAGGATGAGTATGGTCCAGAACTTACCCCACCAACTCCTCCACCTCGACGTTTGCCTCAGGCCGGAGGCTCCTTCCGTCTCGGCTGTATTGGTTGGCAAGGAGGCACACGAGCTCAGGGATCCACCACCTCCTCTCGGAGTTTCAGCCGAATTGCAGGTGGCCTCAAGTTGGCACAAGCACAAGCAATGGCTGTAGCTGGCTTCTTACCTGATGGAGATGTTCAGGACTGGAAGTTTTCTCTGCGACAATCCCCTATTTCGCATAGGGCTTCTTTTCATGGGCGAGGTCAGCAGTTATTTTGGACACTTTTTTCAAGTTATACATCTCAAATTCCTTCTTTTATTCATAGAAATTTATTTTCTGTAAAAAGCAGTGACTCATTATGGCATGTGAATGACTACATGAGTCAAGAATCAGTTTAAAGCACTGTTTAGCATAATTGCTGTTACTCTTTCGCCTCCTTTGCTTCTTTATTGTTACTAGTTCTCAGATGTAGCTGTTCTATTTTACATGGGGTATGTGCTTGACACTTCATTTTAGGTACTTAGAAATTGCTGTTTTTCTACGTGTGTATATTTCCTTGCGAGCATTGACAAGTTTTCAGTCACTCATGATTCAGATTTCTTTCATTAGACACTTTTCATTTCTCTTTACGAATACCTCCTTAAATGTTTCACACCTTAAGGATGCCCAGTAGCAGTCTTCTTATGATTTTCAGATTTACATTAATATGTTTGAATTTTTTTATGGTTTAGGATTTCATAAGTTTTATTTATTTTTGGCAAAAGTCGAATTGCAAAAAATTGGTATTTCTATGCACAACTTTCTGAAGATTAAGTTGTTTTCACCTTTCATGTTTAGAGGCAGTCACTTGGCCACTGTTCACTTTAAGTAGTTTTTTACTGTTTGTGAATGGTAATGAAAGTACTGTATCTATGCGTGTACCATGTATTTGTTTTTTTCCTGAAATTCTGCATTAAAAAGTATTGTGTGACGAGTGTCCATTGCGACATGTCCAATGGTCCAAGTATCCATCAGGTGCTGATGGACACATTCAGGTTTCAGGCATGTTTCGTGCACATTAGGGAGCAAGTGTCACTTGTAATTTGTGTCCACTTGCAGGCCCCTAGAATGTAGGTTTTGGATTTTCTTTGTATCTTGAACAATTATTTAGCATGGATAGTGGGAAGCATTTTCATCTCTTAATGATAGAAGAGAAACAAAGTGATTTTAGAAGCAGAGATTGCAGGAAATTGGGCTGCAGGATATAAGTACTGGACAGTAATTTTTTTGCTCTTGTCTATGCAAATATTATGGTGTGTGTCTTACACCAAGGCATGTGACACATGCATAAATACAGTATTTATTAAACCATGTCAGGATTACTTTGCAAATCTTATTTGCCACCCATTCTTTTTCCTGTGAAAACATAACTCTTCATTGGAAAACAGAATTTTCACCACATTTCTAACTGGAAAATTTTCACTGATAAAATCAAAATGAACTGGTACATTGGACGTGACCTCCTTACACTGTGAAATGTAAATGTATTGATGCAGTTCTGCATTTTCTTGCCCATTGGAATGGGGCATAAGCTGCATTAGAGCATCCTCTAATGGGCTAATTCTGTATTGTTTTTCATATCAGTCTGCTGTCAAATCAGTCACAAGTACACATGGATGTTTAAGTTTGCACTGCCATCAGAAATCGCTTGGTCCTTCACCTTTATCCAAGTTTACCATTTCTACATATTTAGAATGCATTGGTGGAGGAGGAAACATTACCTTCCTTTACAAACATGATATTAATGAGGTGGTCATTTTTACATGGGTTCATGATCTCACTCAAGAGCTATATAGTCTGTTGTCTTACTGAATTTTCCTAAATAAATGCTGAGCCCAAATTCAAACCTTAAAAAATTTTGAAAAGTTACTTTATAAATATTATTTATGTAGTACCTATTATTAGATATAACTTTGGTAGTGCACAATTTGGAATAGATTGTAAATTAATTGTTTTAGCCTATGAAATGTGTCGTTTGTGAACAAAAAGCAGCATGACAAAGATTTGAGCCATAATTCAAACTTGGCAAGAGGTTCTGCTATCAATGAAGGATACTTTGATTGCATTGATGCTCAAGAGCCAAAATAAGGCAATGGATGATTTCATTGGGTTTAAAATGACTTTGGGCTTATATTTAGGGAAATACAGTAATTATTTCAATGAGACTCTCTTCTGCTCATTTCCTCTTACTGCTTTCTTCATGCAGTGTCTCCTAAGGACTAGGTAGTTCCCTGTGGGAACAGATTGCTTCCTTGATGATCGCATGGAAGTGAGATGACTTGAGGAGACTTTTTTCAGTGAACCAATCTCCTCTGAAATGAATAAAATCACTTATGCCCAAACAAAAAAGGGGCTGCTGTCTAGAGGCAAACATTAAGTAAAAGAGCGTAAGCTAATAATACTGAAAATAATATGAAAATGTAACCTCTGTAGTACCAACGCTGCTAGGCTAAACAATTGTCTCTTTTTCAGTGACCTTAACCCTCTTGATATCATTGCCATCAGTATTGAGTTTCTCAGGCAAAAAGTGTCTAGGGCCAATGTATCAGTTCATTCCACATTAATTCAATCTTCATCTTGAATTATGTTTTGTTTATTACTTTCCCCGTTGTGAAATATTGAAGAATTATCATCAATTATGCAAATATAAGATGGTAAAATTTAGCTATTTAACTGCAGATTGATATTTAAAGAGATTACTTAATGTTGCTATTTTGTAAATAGTTACATTTTATCAACATGCTGACGACAGAATTTTTCAAAGGTTCCTCTGAAAATATAGTACCTATGATAGGTATGTTTATGAGCAAGACAAAAGTTGATCACTCTTCAAGAGTCAACATTTGTCCTGTGCTTGGGTGTGAAGTGGAAATTGTAACTTATACATCTGAGGGGTACGTCAGGTGCTAACCTTATATGTAAATGGGTATGCAGAGTTATATTCAACCCCACACTTATATTTTGCTTGTTGCTATGCCATATTCTTCATGTATCACTTTCAGTTTTTTTGTAGTTGCCTATTATGGCTATTTCCTTGATTCCATTTAAAGAAAATGGTTTATTTTCATTTTATAATCTTAAAAAAATCAATGTCTCAAAGGACCATTTCAACCCCAATTTCCTGACAGTATGATATGATAAGATATTTAATTTCCATAAAAATTGTTCATAGAAAATTTCACAATGGTCCGGAGCCATCTATTAACAACAAAGAACATGCATGTTAAAATAGTCAGATGACAAATACAAAAATAATCTTCCATAAGGATAGAGTTACATTATTTACAGGCGTTAATTGACATTTTCTGGTAGTTTTTTTAGGAATCCTATATATTCGTTCACAGAATAAAAACATGATTAATAACTTGTAAACTACGTCGTACGTATTTAAAAGTATGATTGATAATGATCTGTTTGCCCATGTGAGTGGAGTACATTTTTGTGTAAAATTAGTTTATTGCAACTAATGTAGTAAAATTTGTACATAATTTGAAATGATATTTGTGCCAAAGAGAGAATTTTTGATACTATATTAGGTCAGAATGAGGTTGATTCTGATTAAATTCCTAATGTTCTATCAAAAGCCTATATCAATATTTGGGTTGTTATTGGCCTTGTGAAATAAAAAAAACTGAAAAAATAAAGTAACAACCGTGTGCTAGCATATATTTGGGTAAAATCAGACCCTGCATGACTGAATTGTTTACGAAGTAGGCTTGCCCATTTGAAGGATAATATTTACAAGGATAGATTATGAAAAGGCCTCTTGTCACGTGCATTTTGAAATTTCATTTTTTAATTTTATGTTCCTTGGAAACTTATAATGAGACAATTCGCAAAGGTCACTTCTGGAAAACATTTTAAATGTAATTTTAAGTTCTCTAAGTAAAAAGTTAGTAATTTTAAGTTCCCTAAGTAAAAAGTTAGTTTTTTCCAAATTGTTATTCTTGGCGAGAATGCTTGTGCCTCATGAACACACCGCTGAAGGCAAATGATCCAAGATAGAGAACATTTATCACAAACTTAAATACAACCAAACCCCAAATATGAATGTGGCCTTAATGCTATGATACAGTGAGAATGGTCAGTTGACTGTCACTGGGCATTATTGGTGGTAGGCTGTGCCTCAGCGTTCTGGTAACTTTTGATGTTGAATCTGTAATTACTGAAATCTACTAGTTTTTGTTCAAGGTCAGGCCATTCAAGAACATGTTTCATAAAATTGTTGAATGTCTGTTCAAAAACTTCTGCCTAGTGTAGAAGGAACTGAGATTAAATTACAGTTATTAAAATGAAGTCAAGGACACTGTTGCAGGGAATTTGGGGTTTGCTAAAATTTTCCCACTATTTAGTTGTTTAAAATGGGAGTTAAGTCATGTGAAGAAATTGAAAGTATTCACTGTCTGATTCCACTTAAAATTATATAAAGATACTCCTTAGCCACCTACCCAGGTACTTAACTTTTATAGCTCTTCTTATTTAGGCTAGGGATGGCTAGAAAGCCTATGGTTCTAGGCCTTGGATAGTGCCTATTTCTTTCGTACTGGCCTTAAAGTGCATTCATTTTTCACCTGTAATCATCCATTACTTGCTTCAAACCTACATACTCTCTTATTCCTAAGATGGCTAATAATGCTTATCTTATGAATCTCTTCCTTCGCATCATCCTTGATTAACTCCATTTTGTCTACAGCTAATTTCAGTTGACTCTGAAATGTGCCTTCTCTAAATCCACTAAATTCTATGAACTTACTTGAGGACACCCATGAATTTCTCAAGGACTGGTTGAGATTCAAAGATGTAATCCTTACTTCCCATTGGGGTAAAGCCAGACTTTTCACCCCAGACTTAGTCAAGGGTCTTCTTCTGCATCCTGACTATTAAAATGTTTCCAAACACTTTCCCCACTATGTTTACACTGGATGTCCGCTAACCTGGAATACCTGGAAACACTGAGAATCTGAGGGAATTTTGCTCATCTGAAAATCGTCTGAAAAACTAAAGAGATTTGGTGGTGATTCTGGAAAAAGACTGTTTTGGCCTATTTTAGGAGCATTCCCTTCCTCTTTTTTTCTCATGCAAAATGAATTACAATTCAGTAAAAAACCTTTCAAGTGGCAATGAAAATTTTGGATGATGGCGGTTTTGTGGCTTCTGAACTACCAAGAGGTAGCTGTGCTCTTGAGTATTCATCTGGCAACGTTGCAAATATATTGGAGAGTGTGAAATTGGGTAACGTCTGTGTGTCATGGGTATTTTATTGGTTGGTTTTTAGGGGAGACAACCATCAACTGAAGTCATTTGCACCAATAAGGATTGGTGGGATGGTTGGTAAGAGAGAAAATTGTTTAGGGGAATGGAGGAAGGATGGAGAGAGGCCTGGTGTCAGCATTAGCCTACTCTTAATACCAGCCTCCAAGGAGACCACAGTTTAACTTCCCATCCGATGGATGGAGTTCTGCCCTTGAAGTGCTCTCCCAAGTCTGGATTAGGATCCCACAGAAAAATCTCTGCCTTTGCTGGACTTTGAACCTGAGCCCTCAGGTATCTTATTTCTGCATTAGAGAGAATAAAATTGATTAAAGGATAAAAGGTTACATTGTATTTTGGAGTGTTGGACCCAAGTCCGTTGGCTGAGAACTTTTGATCAGGATGATGTACTTTGCGTGCATTATTCACGTATTCACTTGTACGTCTGGAATACAACAGAATATAAGGAGATTATGTACATCCTTTTTCACAGTGAGCAAAGTTTCTGTGTCTTCCTGGCACTTAGAGTTGATAATTATCACATTATGATCAATATTTGGTCAATGGTGCACTAGTTTTAGCCTGCAAAATACCCTGAACTACTAAGAATATTCCCCTGGTAAACCCCAAAAAATCAGCAATTTTTTAGACCTGATGGATATCCAATTAAAAACTAAAGCCTGTATCATTTCTTCCATCTTTCCCTTGACAGAAAGGGAATTTTTCTGCGTTTCTGTAATAATTTGGTGCTATTAATGTTTTTTTATTCTAATTTTAAAGCTGTTAAAAAACTGTTCACACATGAGTTATGAGGATTATTCTCCACCACTTAAGCACTTTGCTTGATATGCCTTCTATTCCTACAGCCTTCCCATTTTTCTAAATTATCACCACTGTCATGGCACTATTTTAGCTAATTTATACTTCCCTACTTAGTGTTTCCTAATGCGTACCACTCACAACCATCCCACTGTGCCACAGTTTTGTAAATTCATTGAGAACTCCCTCCACAGCCTCTAATAGTACATTCATCCCTTACTTCTTCATCACTTTAGCTCTTTACAACATTCGTTGCCTTGCTCTTATGATTTTTTTTACATTTGCAATAAAATTTCCTTCGTAATCAGTTCCCATTTTCCTTGTCAGAGCCACATACATTCTTTCTTTAGAGCGCTCTACTCTTTTGTTAATTTTTGCACAAAATCTACAGTATGCAACATGAAAAACCATTATCTCAGGGGCTACTTTCATCAATATTTAGTAGCTGAGAACCCCTTTTGAAGGACTACCTTGATAGCCAGCATACTGTTAACTGGAGCCCACCACTAGAAGTACACGGTCTCTGCAGAATGCTGTAAAATAATAGTGATAACCCACTAAGTACTTATATTTGAAAATATGTATCACTTTCAAAAACTGCAGAAACCTTTAAAATATGCATAAGTGAGTTTCATATTTCAAATCATAAACCATTATGCATAGTCATTGCCAATTTGTGAGTTCAATAGACTGAAGATAGATTTTCCCATTCTTTCCCTACCCTTGGACCTGTTCTTGATAGAAACGCTGCAATGCAAGCCACTGAAACTTGACGTCGCTAGTGAATTGACTGCGATTGGTGGGCGGAAACGAGAGAAAAAATGACAACAACCTTAGCCAGTTTGATTAACTTCCAGTAACAGCATTTATGTAACCACAATTATTACTATAGAAAACAAGCCCATAGGCTAAATACCGTTAACTTGGTCTAAACAAGACGAGCACAAGTCACAACTGGAACCAAGCAGATACATCCTTCTCCGGCCGCGGTCAGGTTCAAAGAGGGCTAATCTCTTCATGGTACACTTTGTTAGCGCAGGAGGGGAAACAGCTGGCCAGTGGAGGAGTGGGGAGAGTAGGGGAGGTGGTATCACACTTTGGATTGGTGGGAATGTTCAAAGGTCGACTTGAAAGTGGAAAAAAAGATGTCAGCACCAGCGTGGACCGAATAAAAGCAGGGTGCTTGTAGGAATCCCGATGACCAGAGCGTTCGCGCTGACCAGAGCAGGTCGTGGCACTTGTCTCATCGCTCTCTGGCACTTTGCGAGATGCGACAGTCTCCTGCGGTTTCCGAGTCTCCGAGGATTTTCAAGTCTCGAGGTTTCGAGGAGGAAAAATTGGCACAACACTGCTTGGAATAAAATGTCATGGGACAAGTTAACTGTCAACTAGCCTAGTTGCTTCAATTTTTGTTTGCCCATCCTACTAATGGATCTTATCCTCTGGTGTGTTAACCCGGTTTGCATTGCTGTAAACTTGCATGGAATTCTCTCTCTAGTGACACTTGAGTTGCTTGTTCATTGTACCTTTGAGGTGGTGTTTTTATATTTAACTCTTTTTTCCAATGTCTTTGGTCTATTTGCTTACTTTAATTACTGCAACAGTAATATCCAGTCTAGTGTTATCAAATACTTTTGTGTGAATTCCACACTGCATCCTTTTAGACTTGATCACATTCATGATCAGTAATAACCTCTTGGCCACCTGGATGTATGTAAAATCTACAATCTGGGTTTCTGCCTCAATTTGGGTTTTATGTCTGTCCTGCAGCTTTGTAATGTGAGAGAGCTGTGACTGTACTTGGGTGTACAGTTGATCAATGATCATTGTGTGAGGAATAGGCATGGTTAGACAGAAGTTTTGGGAAGACGTGGGATAATATAAATTATCAGGAAAGTGGGTGTGCTAAATTGATGGTGGGCTGGATTGAAAAATGGTGTTTTTTCTCTTAATCTCCCAGAATCACTGTCAGAAGTTAATATGTAGAAATGCGTAGGCGTTGAATGTATGCAAAGCATACAAGTATTCAAACTGCAATATGTATAAGTGCATTGGAGTCAAGCTGTTATCTGCACTCCCTTTCATCATGGATAATTGTTTGTGCATGATGCTCAGCTCTTTTTAACCTGAGCGGATGGGAAAGTGTCAGCAGTGCCTTACTTGACAATATTTACAATTCAAACAAAGCTGCAAGAACCCTGGTAGTCAAATGAGGAGATTGCCTTGCTCCCCTGTGCAGAGCTAGCTTGCAGGTAATGGACCCTTCCACTGAAAAAGCTCTTCTGTGCAACTGCCATCTTTTTTTTTCTGCCTCTGTACATTTCACTCTGTAGACAGGATCTCATCATGATGGATTGAAAGGGGTGTTGTGGCGAAAACAGAACTGTCCAGGGTACCACACCATTCCCATTGAGATAGGTACGATATGTACATTTAAAGATGTCAATAGGGTTAAAGTTATTTCACACCTGGGGCAAATATTGCCCTTGGATGTAGTGCTGTCTCTACATCAGAATTTGGAAGCTGTTACATAGAGAAATGAAATTCTGTTGCCACTGTGACAGTTCCATGGCATGGCTACAAATTTTATTACCGAGAATGTTGGAGGTGTTCATTTAGGCTAGGGCAGCTGCTGAAAACAGAGTAAGATAAGTGAGTATTATACAAAGACTCACTCTGAGTTGGTTTCACCCATCCAGAATGGTGTGTATTTTAGCTTGTAGTTAATTATTTCTGTAACGTTCACTTTTGTAACGTTACTTCATACTTCAAAGTCAACTGCTGATACAGGGGTTCTTCTGTTCATGTTTCCTGTGCCTGAGTTCATAAAGCTCAGGTGGAGTCTACAATGTTCCATCTTAAATCCTTTTTAAAAATGTAGCCCTTTTTAAATATATTTGCTTTCCAGTGTTAACCATATATTAAAATAAGTTAAAAATTCAAATAAGTAACATTTTTTGGCTACTTAATTCCAGGGGCCTACAATGAAGGAAGAAGTCAATTACATATTTACTATCGTAATAGTTCATTTTCTAAAGTAAAAATAAATCATATCAAAGTTTTTTGAGTATGGTACTCTTTGATCTATGGCTCAGCACTTATCTCCACCCCAGAATCTATACACTTAGATCTCTTTAGTCTTTATATTTTTTCACACTCGCCACTAATGTTTTAAAATGTGCACTTCTTTTGCATGCCCATGAGGCCGCAATCTTCGGAAAGTGACAACTCATCTGTCATCTTTAAATTTTCAAGTCCGAAAGTCAGTGGCAGTGGGGTAAATTCATGGTTTTGAGACCCACCTGGATGGATTTTTCACCTCACCATTTGTTTGCATATTCCATTCCTTGGATAAAAAACCCAGATGGAAAATGCCTTTAGCACTGTTTTCAGTGGCAGTGTCAAATACATACATGTATTCCTACCACAACCTCTTTCATTGTCTCTGGAAAACTTGCTGCCTATTTTCTGATTGAATGAATGGTTAAATAACCACAAGGGCATTTTTTGCATTGGCAAGACAGTCAAAAAACATGTGGAATCAAACAAGGACTTGTCCACTGCAAGAAGAAAAACTTGCGGAGGATGAGAGTCAGTAGCCCTCTGTGTTCCTAAGATCAGAAAGAAGCTACCAATGAGTCATCTCATCTTCTGATTAAACCAACTCATCTACTCTCATCCAAAATTGACTGACATTCGCAAGAAAAAGACAATTTCTAAAAGGCTGACCTTAAGCAGGGTCTCCTTATAACCTTTTTAATTGCAGTTATTTTAATTAGTACACTTTTAAATTGTAATAATAAATATTGGAATATACATACTGTTTAACCCTCATGCAACCCTTTGAAAGAAGGATACGAGTTTTGCAAGAATCGGAAAGACAGAAGGCACAAAGGACGGGGGTTTTTGAAAGATCGTAAATGTGCAACCATGTGAAAGGTTTCCCGAGGGTGAAAAACCAAAGCCTACCCCACGGAGCTCATCTGAGCTGAGGTTATCTCTGACTCAGCATAAAGTATCAAGGTCACATGATGAAAATTACATTGAGATAGGAGTGAGAAAAACATGTAATACTAATGTTTGTGGTTTAGTCCTGGGGGGCCTGCCTGGGCCATATGCATATTATGTTTGTATAGCACTTGAGGCACTACTTTTCTCAAATGTATTTAGATAAGAATTTATAGCTCTGAAAAGGTTAATGTCCCAGCCACCTAACTTCTAAGAAGTATGCAAAAACACCTTCCTTTTTCCCTTCATCCATTGCAGTGCACCATCCCTGACAGTCTCTTCCCCATCAATGGGAAATTAAATCCCTCGTGACCTCCCTCCTGTATGTCATGTGGTCTGATGATGCACCAAAGGTCATCAGTCAAATACACAGATATTGAGTGCTCTGGGTTCTTTTCAGGTAAAGTGCTTTATATTCCTGAGTAATGAATGTTGCTGTAGTGTTTTAATCTCACTATTAGATATGACTTTCCTCACCTCAGGTAGTTTCAGGTAGCAACGGGGAAGGTGTCTCCAACTCTCTTGTGTAATTCCATAAGTTCTTCTTGGGCTTGGGGGGGTTAGGTTTCTCTGGTTTTCCCTTTGATCATTCAAAATACTCAGCTTTTGACCAAATCATCTGAGCATATGTCCTTCATACTTTTAGGGTGTTAGTGCTCTATCTCTTTCCTCTTCTGTTGAGTTTAATCTAATCACCTCTGAGAATAATTTTGTTTTCACCTTTTTAGTTTTAAGAGCTCTATCAATTTGTCTTTTTCAACTTCTGATGAAAACCTTTTTTCTCTTCATTGGGTGACCCATCAACTATAAGGCAGCAGAAGCAATGACTGAAAATTCCAGACCACATTTCTACACGCTTATATTTATGTATTGAATACAGCTAACATACTGTAGTTTTTCATCCTTCATCCTTATCATGTGAAGCATTTTCGTCAAAAAAATCTTTGATCCATTGGTATGCGCATGAATAATGGAACACTCAATTTTCCTTTTTGCATCGCTAACACAAACATAGTCTATAAATTAATCACATGCCTAAATTATGAACAATATTGTAGCAATACTATTCATCATCCTTGAGCACCTTTGTAACTCACTGTTATTGGCTGCATTTATATCCTAGCCAATAGAAAACTTGGAACAACAAACCCAAAGTTTTGAAAGGCTTTGTCCATTTATAATAATTATCTTCTTTCATCAGTGAACTAACCTCAGTTTCCTTCTGCCACTCATTATTTAGCATTGGTGGTATTATCTCCTCATAATTTTATGTCAACAACACAAACAAACATTTTTACTGGGTAATTATTACTCATATTTCTTTCCCTTTTTACAAAAATGCTGCATGGGGTTGTGGCCTGTCAGGAAAAAAAAACAATTCAATTGCATTTCATACTTATTTTCAAAAAAATATAAAATTAAAAATGTTATTCAATTTGGAAGTACATACAATTTTGACAAAATATGCAGTTGGAAAGTTGAACAATAACTTAAGTAATTTTCCATGATGTCCATATTTTCTAGTGAAATAAAAAACATTAAAAATCAGAAAATCATCAAACTCATGGATTAATTTTAGCTACAAATATCGTGTTACATTATTTAAATCATTGTTCATGAGTAATTAAGAGCAAAATTGATTTTTGTGATGTGGATAAAAATTTACCTCAGAACTCGAAATTACCAGAAGTTACTTTTCTCCATCAGTACCTGCACTCGGATACAACATTTTTTTGCCATTTTTCCACCTTTACATTGGTCATTCCTCAGGATCAGGGATCCCTCTAGTAGGGTTCATCCTTCAACCATTCCCTCACTTATTAGGATTCTATTCTTCAGTCACAGTTTATTGCTCCTCTACATTATGTTTACTAAAACCTTTAGTCGGTATTTTTAGCTCCCATGGTTTTGTGGAATGAAGTGGCATTCACAGTTAACTGATTTACATGATTCATACTTATGATTAATGATAATACTTAGTACTTTTCTATAAAATTTCTATTATACACCAATTTACGGCTTCGTCAGGGACAGAAGTTTGTTATTTGTTTGTTTGTCATTACAAATAACAAACTTCTGTACCAGACGATGCCATAAATCAGTGAAATGCATCGTACAACAAATATTTTTTAGTAAAGTACCAAGTATTATCATTAATCATGAGTACTAATATAATAAACTTCTACGAAGTGAAGCCTGCCACTGTCAAGTTGATTTACATGATGTTTGGTGACAGTTTTTGGAAAATTGCTAGGAAAATAAAGTAGAAATATGTTATAAAAATTAGGATTACCGTTAACATTTCCATTGAATGAAAAAGCACAGTTAATTCCCCTGATATAGCCCGTCAATGTTGTGCACTCAGCCCTTTTTCTCCTCACCCCCACTACTTGAGTGGAATAAAGGGTTGACTAAGTCTGTGGAATATGTGCTTTGCCACTGCCATTTATGAAGAGGCACACATTCACCGTCATTTCTTCCCTGAGCATTGACATATGAGGTTGCCACAGTAGTGGTTCAACTATATTTTTAGCCACTGAATATGGGTTTCCCTGTAAGTCACTGAAAGCAAGGATTGGGGTTAGGGGTGGGCGTTCAATATGGGTATGAAATAAATTGAGAATACGGGAATTATAATCGGTTCTGCAAAAATTTGGTCGTTAAGAGAGGTTTCACTGAATTTTGCATAATTTTCTCAGCCCTATCCAATGTAAGCAAACTGAAAAGGTGTTGAAAAAGTAATTTCTCTGTCCTCGTATAATGATGCCTCCAAATCATATTGTACTTCAGAGATACTAAAATTAGGAGACCGACAATGTCTTGCTTCAACATTTTGAGAATTAGAGTTGGGGAAAAATCATTGTTTGAGGATGCGTTTATAATTATGATACACATATCTATCCATAACATGGGATCAAATGTATTAACAAAAAATCAGAAGATCAGTATGCTACACAGTGCATCAAAATAATCCATGAAAAGAAATAACGAGACCATAAGATACAAAAAATAATTTATTGGAAAAATTAATCATGCTGGTAGTCAAACAATCATTAATATTGTAGGAAATGTGCTCTACTTGGATTTCTCATTACCATATTTGAGCATAAGTGAAA
This sequence comes from Pyrrhosoma nymphula, assembly GCA_963573305.1. Taxonomy (NCBI): domain Eukaryota; kingdom Metazoa; phylum Arthropoda; class Insecta; order Odonata; family Coenagrionidae; genus Pyrrhosoma; species Pyrrhosoma nymphula. The sequence goes on along the minus strand of OY754332.1, from coordinate 73,159,645 downwards.
AAATATCTACCTTTTATTGTATTGGCTGCAAAAAACCATTCATATCTCTATTCTCTATTTTGTATTAGCCATGGAGAATATTCAATGAGAAATGCGTTAGAATTATGTTATTAGTTTTGTACCCAGACCTACCACTGCCAAATACATATATATATATATATATATATATACTTGGTATTTCTGCTTTGTGTTATTAATCAATTCCACAAGGCCAATTCTATTGTGTAAATATTGCATAACCAACCCGAAAACTCTAGGTTTTCTCAAGTTGTTACTGGCATTGCTGGGTCATAAATCCTCGTATATACTATGTTGGGGTTTGTTCGGTTTTCCAACCGGGTCAAACTCTCCATTTCTGCCAATGTTTTGATGAATGACTCGTTCATTGAAATGTCTGCAGAAATGGAGAATTTGATTGCGTCGGAAATCCGACCAACCCCCAACATCGCTATACGCTGGGGAATCCTTAGATCTTTCACTTCGTATATACTGTTTTATATGCATTGTATATTTTTTCATGCTTTAGGGGGCGTCCATTAATTACGTGAGGGGATTTTGGCGATTTGTTGACCCCCCCTCCCCCTTGGTGAGATGTCGTGAGATTTGACTCGACCCCCTCCCCACCCCCTATTCTCACGTGAGATTTTTCAAAATGCGTAATTTTAGTGTAAATACATTAATCTGTGCTTGATTGCATTGGATTTATCTAAAAAAAACAATTTGCTTAATTATTTTTATTTAAGACTAGTTAAGATTAGTATTTAAGACTACTAAGAACATAATCTAGAATCACAGTGAGAAAATCGAACAATAAAATATTCAAATAGGAACTACTAAATTTCGTAAAAGATCACTCATTCTAATTCAGTCCACAGGGACTCATGTGTGGTCTCAAGAGTGACTACTGGAACTAACATGTCCATATGATTTTTTTCCTCATGTTTAACGTAATTTAACCCAGTTTTCTCGCAATTTTACACCGTTTCTTGCTGAAAAAAAATTACGTGATATTTGCTGAGACCCTGCTCCCCCACGTGAGATTGGGTGAGATTAGGTTCAACCCCCTCCCCCCCCCCCCCCCCCCCCTAAAGGCCTCACCTAATTAATGGACGCCCCCTTAGCTGGCAGTAATTTAAGAGTTAAATGACTCATGATAAGACAACGACGATGAAATCACTACCTCATCTCAAAATAAGGCTGACAATCATGCCAAAGAATACTATAGACATCTCACAGCTGGTTATTTTTCAGCTGAAGACCTTATTGATGAATATGTGGGAATTTGCCTTTTTGTCAATATTTGCTGCTCTTTGTTTCAATATTCATCCTTGCTCTTTTAATTGTTCACTTTTTTAAACATATAACTTGGAGATTAAGCACTATTTTATTTCCACGTATAAATAAGTCAAGGTTTTTAGTCAATTTTTTCAAGTAAAAAGGAAACTTATACTCGAAGATACCTATACAGTATTTCTCTGCATAAGGAAAAACAGCTTTATAATGTTTTGCTGCAAGTGGCAATTCGTTGAAAATTATATTAGAAGCTACATGATGCAGATCTTATTGTTGTAATGGCTATTTTGGTGTGTATTATATTTACTACATGTGTCACCTGGGGAAAGATGGATTTAGTGGGGAAGAGATGAGGATATTTTTTGACAAGAGTTGGAGGATATTTTTTTGGAGTTGAATTTGGCATATCATATTAACTTTGGAATATCTACTGAAACATGGTTGCAAATTTACATTGTTTAAAGGAATACATGTACTTGAAGAAATTTGACCCATGATGGAATTGATTTTAAAAGTTCTATAGGAATGATTTTAAAAGTCCTTACTCATGTGCAAGAATTTGATTTTAAGGGTTCCTCACTGTGTTCTTTGATTCCAATTTCATTTATTGAGTGTATAATGGAATAGATCTTTTAGAGTGAGTTGGAGATGAGTTTCTTTTTTTAGAGTTAGGAAATTATCTATGTGCCAGTGAGACATATTTATGGCAGAAGTATTTGTCTGATAGGTAAGGTCAAGTTGTTTGTCTGATTTGAAGAGGCACTACCTGATATATGGAGAGACTGGTTTTTCATATGAATTATAAACAATAATGTACCTGACCTGGGATTAACCACAACTGGTGGTATTAGGCATGGATCTAACGTTAATTTGATCATTGGAAATCAGCCATAGGTACGTACTTGAAAATTTTGGGAGGAAGGCTTTTGTCCACTGGAGAGGGTTTCCATTGATGTGTAGCTTGATAAGCTTGAGTAGCCCCGTAGGTTTTTATTAGACCGTAGAAAACTTCTGGTGAAAGCTGCTTTTCTTTAGAGTCCAGGAATAAATTAAAAAACAGCTTAACTTAGCATTACCAAATGGCAAACGCTTTGGATACATTCTTAGTTAACTCACACCAAGATACATTCAACTAAGTGTTAGACTCTTAAAAATTAAGTACTCACCAGTGGAATGATTTATCTGATATCTTAGAAAATGCTTACAACTTGAAAATTACAACAGTTTGAGTCAGTCAGTGAGCCTTTTTATTGGAATGTTTATAAAATGGTACCTTCAACTTGAGACCAAATAATATTCACAGTATGATGGACAAAGTAAGGAAATCAATAATCACCTAGATAACCTGGTTCTAGAGGGGATTGATGGTTAACAAGGAAGTTATAAGATATTATTTGCAGTTTTAGGAGGAAAAATTGGAATATGTAATCATTAAAATTGAACTATATCATTGTCTTTTCACCTTCATGTTTACTTATCAGCTAGAGAGTGTGGAAATTAAGTAAAATACAAATGTTAAAAGGAGGTGCAAGAATAAGCCTTCTTTATATACTTGCTCTGTCTACCTTCTACGGGCCTGCATGAGGCTGGCTATTCTTAAATTGTAATACTGTTGCAGGATTTGTAAATGTTCCTATTAACATTTTAGTGTGCTTATAGCTTTGACATGCCTTACAGCTTGAGCTTTAGTGAGGTGATGTAAATTGGATTGCTGAATTATCTCTGTGCCAAAAATTGCATGGCGACTATGATGCATGATTTGTGAACAATGGGATGTCAGTATCATCAAGGTATGATGCCTGGCCAGAACTGTTGCAATAGAACTGGTTTTGGCTGTGTATGTTTTAACATTTAATATTTCTCTTCTTATATCATTTAAATATGCATTCTCAATTTATTATGTAGAAAAGAGAAATTTCATTCATTGAGTAATACACACTGAAGCCTCTATTACACATAAGTGAAAAGGGTGTTGTAATTTGAAAAAAAGTGATCAGGACAAGATTGTCTTGTATTCAGAAGGTTTTGAAGACAGTTTGAAATGTTCTCCATCCTTTTGTAAATGTTGCTTCTCTTCAAATAGTATCAGTTTCAATGAGTGGACTGTAAGCAATTAATTTATGAAACCTCATTTTTTTTGGAGAATGAATAAGCATTTCATTTGACTTCAGTAGGGATATTGTACTCCTAAATTTTTATCAAATTTGATATTGTTCGTTTGATAGAGGTTTCAGTGTGTAAAGCATCAAATGGACACTTGCATTGGGGATAATTGGCATGCTTATTAGCATTTAGTCCCAAAAGTTTCTATTTTCATATATAGTTGGGTCATTTAATGTAAAAGGCCAATTCTCCAATGAGGTTTCTCTTGCAGAATCCCGTCCTGGGGAATCAAATGGAAGTTTAGCTACTGAGCGCTTATCTCACTCGCTTCCAGGAAGCCCAGCTGATCACCGTCCTAATCTTCCAGAAGTGGTTGGCTCTGCTGAGAGTCTCGTTGGCAGAGTAAGTACACATTAATATACCATAGAGAGACAGGAAGAGAGTTCTTTAACTTATACTCCGATTTGAGTTTTCAGGTATTCCTAAAGAAATAAAACAGTGGGTTTTCATCAAAACTCTTTCATACCCTGTATAATTGAGGGTATTCATCATTAGTGGGCAGCAATTTCATAACCAGCCTCTGACACTTGAATGAGAAAAAATGGCCAGCCAAAGCCATGACTCATTATGGCCATTCTTCTCATTAACTTATTTGAAATAACCATTTTTCTCATTATGCATCTAAATTTGCACTCTAGGCATTGCGTTTATAAATTTGCTGGTTATGGTTTTGCGATAAAACTCTGTTGAATTTGAACCACATCTTTCAACCAATATAGACACAAGCTTATCATTATTAAGAATCATTCATTTGACAGTGGTTAGTCAGTTCATCATCTTTGTATTTCAAGCCTGTTCCTCACAGATCGGCATTTCAAATCTGTAAGATCCATTGAGTCATTCATATATCATTACATCCACATTTACTATAAAACAGTACATACCACCTAGTTCTGTTCAGACATTCAAAAAAAAACAACCATTCTGTTACAGACCATGCCAATTCTGTTAAAAGCACGAAAACATAAAAAAGCCCAAAATCACAATTTGTGCTAGAACACAAACTGACGGACAGTGATATAATCTTCCATTAAAAACATTACAGCTTATCTTAGCATGCCAACAGTTGAGGAGAAAAAAATATTTTTGCATCTATTCATGGTCAAAGGGATTTTCCATCATTACCTTGTCAGGTGTTGATATAATTATCCAGTAACTAATGCTCTTGAACAGATAGGTTTTCAGGCAGGAGATAGCCAAGTGCACTTCTAAGATGAGATAAAAGTGGTCAGCTAGGGCCTCCAAGAAAAAGTGCAAATGAAGACATAAATGAATGAAGGTTTGACCATCGGGAACAGATTTTTTAAATTTTTTGTTTTCATGAATTGTAAACATGACTAGTTATACGTTATTAACAGCAATTTGCTACACTGATGGAGTTAGGATAACATATTTCATGTGTGATTTCTAAGAGTAGCTGCTTCATAGCCTGAGGTCCCACGTTCAAATGCTGGAAGTTGTCGAAGTTTTGCTGTGGAACTCTCTGCTTACTCGGGTGCCAAGTGGAGAGCTAGGGAGGAGGAAATTGATTTGAACAATGCAGTGGATTCAGACAAGGGAGGGTGGTTGAGGGCTGTTAAATTTAGTGCATGAAGAGTTGATAGTTGGAGATCAAAAAACCTTCCAAAATGTTATGAGAATAATGGAGGAGTTATTCTTTGAGATTTTGGACCTGGTTCAGAAATGACATTGGGAAGTAGTCCAGGAAGTGTGGTGGTCAATAACAGGATAGAATTTCCAGTGAAGGCAAGTGGCCGAAAACATTCTTTAAGGATAGTCCTGAAAGTATGATTGCCAAACAAGTAGAGTATGGTCAAGAGAGAGCAGGGGTGTAACTATCTGTAGACCACTAGTAATTTGTAAACAAACTGAATTATGGAGTTGCTAACCATGCTAACTGCTGTATTTGTTGCTACCTTCACCTATCATCAGGTATCTACATGCAGGTACACGCATCATTTAAGCAGGCCTTTTCACTAACCTTTGTATTTTCCTGCATTCTGATTGAGGAAGTCTCATGTTTGAAAAATATGCATATAAGTTCCAAAGTCTCTACCTTGTTCAACACAATAGTGTCAAATATATTTTCTCCCTTCTGGAGTTTTAATTTTTTTGTGATATTTCATACTCAATACAACTTAGCAGAAATACCTGTCCATCTATATGGCATTAGCTGATAAACAAATATTTTGAAGGCATTGCACTAAGGTAGGAGTATCAGAGCTGCACAAGTTCTTGTGAAGAACTCAGAAAATCTTTTTCCGGCAGAAAATAATGAATTACTGTAGATAATGAAGTATAAGTTGAGAAATTTCTTCATTTTTTCTGCAGAAGAACACCTACCTTTGACTTAACAGTGAGTCACTAAATAAGGTGATTTTTTGGGGTCAATATTTCCTCATATTGGCTGCATAAAACCACATGTATCTCTATTACTCATAAGCTACAGAGAATTTGGCCGAGAAATGTATTAGATTTATATCCTAAGTTTATATTAAGACCTACTACTGCCAAATACACTTGGTACTTCTGCTTTGCAACGTTAATGCATTCCACTGTACAAATATTGCATTGTTACTTGAAAACTCCAAGATTTCCCAATTAGCTATAGGCAATTCTGGGGCTGTTAATCTCCATTAATATCCTGATTGAAAGTTAGCCTTTTTGACAATGCTTTTTGCTCTTTGTTTCGAATATCATCCGTATGCCTTTATAGGTTTGCTTCTTTAATCATGAAACAAGGAGATAAGCAATTTTGTTGATGGTTTGTGAAGTTGGAGTTGAACTGTTGCAAGGGCAGAAGCAGGATTCATGTTCCATTATCTCCCAGCATCTCCCTCCTTGAATTTCAAGCAGGCCACTATGTTAGTCAAATACAAGTGTTTAAATGTCTATTCATTCGTCCAGAGCATCTTCAAAAATAATAAATTCCTCTCTATAGTTACTGTCACCAAAGATACACCTAAGGTGATGGTGGGTGTGGGTAATTGGAGCATTTGATGACTCAATGGAAGAGTGTTTTTTATAACTCTATATGGGATCTTCATCCCACACCTTTAAGTTGGCCAATCCACTTGTATCTCTTAAAAACAGGTGATGGAAAATGCTGCATGTTGTCCTTTGGTGGTGGTGGCTTTTGGATGATGTATGTGGTGAGGAAATGTTGCCAGAGCAATGGGAAGAGCTTTGCAAAGTAATGAAAGTAGGAGAGCTGATTAAGTTGGTTAGAGTATTTTTCTTGGGGATACTAGGATGAGGTGGAGCAGGTGGAAGGAGCTAGTAATAAGAGGTGATAGGTTTCTGGAAGCCATTGTTAAAGGAACAATGCAAGGCAAATATGGGAGGAGGAGGGAAAGGATGGGTGTATTAGATGGGATGAAGAGAACGCTGAAGTATGACAAGCTGAAAAGGGAATGGAAATATTAGACAGTCAACAAAGGTGGAAATATTGGGTATAAATGGTATATTCAAGCCTACATTTACCAGTTGAATACCATTGATTATCATTGAAGCTTTCAGAGCTCAGAGATTTCAGAGTTTCAAGAGCTTAGAGATTCTTGTCAGACAGCTATTAATAGAGTCCATAATATCACAAGTACAGTACTTACTACATAGCACTGCCACAAAGGAGCTGAGAAAAATAGCATCATGAGGACCGTGATAGCTAGAAAATAGGTTGCTATTTTTCCGGTATGGATACCAAGAGATTGTGGGCTACATTCCCCCATTAGAATGTTTTGTCTTTGAGGTAAGGTCTCAGGTTAGACTGTGCAGTATAATGAAAGGAGTCAGAGCACCGTAAAAAATAAGTATATTACAGTGAAACTTGTCGAAGTGGAACATGTTCATAATGGAAACTTCTGTTCTGGAAAAAAGTTTTGGTCCCGGCAGGGATTATAGGATTTTCATGCATTTTTACCCAATATTAAACTGAAACTGTGGAATGTAAAAATGGAATTGATCCCCATGCACGTGAAGCTGGGTTATTAATTGTCCAGTAGAAAAAGAGACCAAATTGCCAAAATATGTGTGCATTTTGTACAAAATACTGAACATATTGTTAATATAAAAATATTTCAGCAAGCTAGTATGTGATATTGACCTTACATTATTTTTTTATGGATTCCATCTATCTATGGAATTTCAGTCAAAGAAACTGTTGGCATTAAATTTTATGAATGTCACATAACAGACTTCCTTTTTCTTATTTTAAATGTCCAACCCTGAGAATTTCCCAAAGTAAAAAAAACAATCATGTAGATTGCTAAATACCTTTTGGATCTTACCAGCATAGCGAGTAAACATTTCAATTCCAAGCCTGATCAAATTATCTAAAAGAATTACGGGAAGTAATGGGCCATAGTGGTGTAGGGGCTGACAAATTCATGAGTTTTGACAGCCTTCTGACGTGCAAGAAGCATGGTAGAATGGCCAATAACTTAGAGGACTTTCAAGTTAGGGTAATTGATGGATGAGGAAATCCCACATTAGGAGGTGAAGGAAGTAAAAGCTCATTGAGAGATATGTAAGAGACTGATTTGACAGATATTAGTTTAAATAAAGGTTAAAAAAAAACATTTTATTTAATGGTAGAGCAGTGGGGCAGGAAGCGGTATATAGAATTGCAATATGTAGATATATGGAGAGAAAGGGAAAATAGAGAAAAATGCCAGAATATATGTGCATTCTGTTCAAATCTAGAATATATTGATACTATAATAATCTTTAAGCATGATTATCTCAATTGTCTCAGGCTCAACTTTGTGGAAGTTCATTTTATAAATGAAAAGGAAAACTTTGTCTTATTCCACCAATTTATTTTCTGGTACTACTGGTTTCGACGCAGTGGCTTATTCTTCAGGTACCTTTCAGTTTCCTTTTCAAGACAAAGTTTTCCTTTTCATTTATTTAAGCATGATATGTGATAGCGCACTTTCCTTGTTTATCATGAATTTCACCTAACAGTGGAAGTTTACACAAAAAAACAATAGGCATTGATTTTTATGGATGTGACATAGCAGACACCCATTGCCATTTTTTTATTGTGTGACCCTGAATTAAGTGGAGGAATACCTTAACTGGAAAAAAAATCATGGTCCCAAGAGAAGAAGACACCCTGGAGACAGGTTTCAGTGTACTAAGTATCATTTGTGAAAATTCCTATTTTACATCTGATATAGTCTAGTAGAGGAGTTGAATTGGAGCACAATGAGGAAATTCATGGATTATTTCCTGAAAATTAACTCTTACTGGGGAGTCTCTTTCTTGAGTAAAAATTTTAAGTGAGCAAATAGAATCGATTTAAGCAACAACAATGCTTTTAACAATTTCTGAAATGCTGTCAATTTATCGTTTTCCATGAGGAATTTTAATTTGTAAAAATCAATGTGCACAAAGTAAAATTGCTTAAAAATCTTATCCTAAACAAATTTTAGCCTTGCAATTTTTGCCACTTTCAGCACCAAGAGACAAATATTTTGTAAAACCATGCTGAAAATTTAAGCTCAAGAGTTACTCAAGAACCTTTATGCTCCAAGCTTTTGAGTAGAACCCTCTCAGTGAAGAAATTACATTAGATTGATTTCAAAGTGTGTACAGCTAATGATGTTCATTATGTATAAAGTTATTTAGTGAGAGTCACAGTCATTGCAACACAATGTCATTTTTTAAATTAGCCCCATCCATCTGATGCATTGCTCCAATTCTTTCCTCTAACATTTATTTCTTAGTCCAACTGTGGGATATTACCTTACTTTCAATTTCCAACTGATCCACTTAAACTCTGGAGTTAAATAAGTCAAGATTGTAAGTAATTGTTCATAATTTAGTCTTTTAGAAGTACCCATGCTGCGTCAAGTAGCTCTAAAAGAACTCTTTACAAAATGACATTTGCTAGGTATACATTTGTTTGGTATCTAAATCTGTATCATTACTACTAGTTTTCATGGAATGAGGCCTGATATGCTAGAAATTACATACATATGTATATTCAGCTTGAGGAGAAAAAACTGTGGTGCTTCTGCTGTTTACATTGTTCCAATAGCTCGACAAATTTTCACATTACTATGGCATTCCATATATCTTCAAGTATAAGTCCAAGAATTTTTTTCAAAAATATCGACTAAAATTCACAACTAGGGTACAAGGCCAGGTGAAAAAATGGTTTTATCTCATTTTTTCAGGAATCAGGAATCATTTAGGCATATGCATGAAATTTGAAACAAAGAGTGACAAGTATTGAAAAATAGAAAGAAAAAATTACAATAAATTTATTGATTATATGTATTTTGCTACAAAATCAGCTGCATAGATGTCTACAGAATCCTTTGGCGTGATTGTCAGCATCATGGCATGATGAAGCAGTTAAGTCATCACCTTGAGGATATCATCATTTTCCACACCATCTGTAGCATTGACTGTTGCACCTGTAGTGTTGACAGTGGGACATTTGTTAGTGCTAGAGGAAAAGCCATAGGTTGGGGATGAGAGATGTGATGCACACTTGCGGTGTAAAATGTTGTCATGAAATGAAGTATTAACTACAAAATGTGATTTTGTGTGCGATCAGATATCCTAACATCTGGTGAAGAGGATAAAAAAAGCAGAGTTATATGAAAAGGAGAAGATGTTAGTTATTCTTCAAAATTTTTGCAGCACGGACTCAGATAAACTGCCTGTGTTTGACTTCAATTAAGATCCGTCATTGGCAAAGGGGCCCTTGGTGTTACCCTTGGAGCAGGTAATGGAAATTTGAATATTTACCAGGAGAGAAGGATATTTTTAAATAATTGGGTCACAGAAAGAAAAATGTAAAATTGTTCATGAGGTAGTGGTCTGCGTGTGTGGTGTATCAGGAAGCATAGAAGCCGGGTGATTCCGGTTTTCCTAACGAGAAGTTACCATGGTTTTGTTTCATCTTGTTATTGAGTTCCATATTAAGAATATTTCATGTCATTTTACTCAAAGTTACTTTCACTGACAGCATGTAAAAAATATGCAACATCAGTATCAGACCCATATAATATCAGTATAGTTTTGGAGGTTTACGACCCAGTGGAAATGGCAGTGTTTTTGAGTAGTTTATGTAATATTTGTACAATACAGTTGGTCATGTGGAATGGATTAATATCATGAAGCAGAAGTATCAAAAGTATTTTACAGTGGTAGGTCCTAAATTGAAACTTAAAACATAAATCTAACAACATATTTATCAGCAAATATTCTCCGAGGCTTATGTGTAATAGTGTGTAGTGACATGTGGTTTTCTGCAGCCAATTCACGGAAATCTTGAGCCCAAAAAAGTCACCTTATTTAATGACTCAGCTGTAAGTTGAATGTAGAGCTATTTGTTGACCGGAAAAGGAAGAAATGTCTTGACATATACTCAAGAATATACATTTGAATGATTATGCCAATTGTGTGCATGATAATGTATGTGATTGTGCCACAGCATAGCAATATGTATGCAAATCATGGCATTGGAGCAATAGATGATGTGGAAACAATGATATTTGTTCTTTTCAACATGGATATTGCATTACTTTTTTCAAGCAAGTCCTTTTTGCTCTTCATGAGTCAAAGTCATCCAACATCCCTGTATATTTTTTATTTTAACAAGTAACATCAATCTTCCACTCCAACCATCAATTAAGTGGCATGATATTTTTAGCCTCATTTGTGTATTCAGTGATGATTCCATTAATCAAAAGTCATCTGGTGTCAGTGAAATTATTTTCAAGATATATTTATTTCCTAAACTGACATTCATCATACCTCAGACAAGCCTAAGCAATTTTCTTTAACCCATAAAATGAACTGAAATATATTAATTGGTTAATCTTTGATTTAAACCTACCTAATTCATGATGCTGGGGCAAAATGTAAAAGGGAAGGAGGGAAAAAGTAAATGTGTTTTTTTCCCTCATCTTCCAAAGAAAGTTTTGAGCAAAGGCAGGACAAGGATTAAAGTTACAATCAAAAACATCCCTAAGTAGTGTCTCCTCATGTGGAGGACATCAGCTTTTTTTATACATACTTCCTTCTTTTTTCTCTGGACAAGTTCTGCTTACTGCTTTCATCATATTTCTCAAGGCTTAGGTTACTAGAAAAATTCAGATAGACCAATTTTAAAGTTGAGCTGAATGATACACCTCTAAACTACATATGTGGCATTATTCTCTGCCTTCTTCATGGCTGTGCCATAAACCCCCCTGAAGTGCACCATTGCGGCAGTTTTTATATTTCTTATTGTTAGATGTAGATGGTATTTTAAAACTATTTTCTCGTCCAAGACTGTAATTGTACTCTTGGGAAAAGAGCTAGAAGTAAAGCAGTACCAGTGAACTCAACAAATTTGGAGATCGTATCAACATCTTGTCATCACATTCACTAGCTTAGATGCCACAGATGGCTAGACTTAATGATTAAATTGATGCCAAGGAATTCTGACGCCCCTCAAAACTGCTCCATCTCTTAAAAGGAAGCATTTAAGCATCTAATTGGCTGATTGGGACCTGCTCAATGTGAGACTAGCAGATGTTTGCTTCCATAGTTGCTACACAGTCTCACATGGACATTGGCAATTTCTCTCATGTACATTGTGCATAGCAATTTCAATTATCAAATTTTATTTTGAATCCTATATTTATGTGGTCAGATTTGTGGTAGTATCAATGCAGCTGAAAGTGAGGTAATTTCTTGAACTTCTTATGTGGAAACTACCTATTTAGTCCATTTGAATGCGTAATAGGATTCCTTGCCTTTTTCAATGCTACTCAGAGCTTATCTTGGACTGATCAAGCAATTTCATTGTTCAAATAAACTGTGTCTGAATACACACGTTGCAGTCCTTAATTCCTTTGCTTGGGTGAAGGGAATGGTGAGAAGCATGTGGAAGACTATAATTAAAAAAGGTCAGAAGTAGATGGACATAAATAATCACTATTTTGAGAATTAATTGCACTGGTGGATTGTTGGCATAATGAATATTTACAATAATTATTCTTTTCTTCACTGTTGAATTTTGGTTGAATTCTGCATCCTTTCATTGTGTGTTGTGCAAATATATTAAATGTCACAGTGGTGGCAGTAATGTGTGTATAGTGATGGCAGAGTATAGTGATGGCAGAGTATAGTGATGGCAGCTAATGAAGTGCTATTTTGGAGCTAAAAATATTGAAATGCAGTGAGGCATTCATGCAAACTAGGATGTGTTCTACTTGCATATCATGTGGTGAAAAATTTTATGGGAAACTGCAAAAAAATATGTCATAATGCCATGCTTTTTTTAGAAGACCGCATATTTTGCTCATTCATATGCGTGAAGAAAGTCATTTATGTCGTTCAGGCTTCTTGAAAATTTCAATGCTAAAATGTGGTAACTCTAGTAATAACTTGTTATTACTGGAGTTAAATACCAGCTACTAAACAAGGGTTTTCTTCTCTTTGAGTCCCCAGATGAAAACTTTTTTAATTGTGCATAGCAGGGTCACTAAGAAATTATGGAGGTTGCTTCAAATAAGAAATTGAATTTGATAACTTACGGTGATAGGGGTGTGGCTAAGTTCAGAGACTTTATCTGCTCACTTTGGGAAAAGAATGTTTTTGTATTTAGTGGCCAAAGATTTGAAAAGGTTTAATAAAATAAAAAAATAATAAATATCCACTATAATGTTTGGTGGTGACATTCCAGTGTAGGTATTGAGGGATTAGAATATGTATTCCATTCAGCCTATCATTTATTTCCCATTTTTCAGCATTCCTTAGGAAATCCATATTCAATGTTTTTGTCTCACTGTAGTTATTTTTGGACTGCGAAAACCTTTCTGTCACACCCATTGTTTGTGGTGAATATATCCTAGAGCACATATTTATGATAGAGGAGGCATGTATATTTACTACCATACTCCAAGTGATTGAATTAAATAGAAATTTTTATGTATCTTCCATTGTTCCTAAAAAACTTTTAATGGTCAAAACTGGTATCTACTTTGGCAATCATTATTGTAATAATTTCAAAATTCACCTAGAATTTATAATTTGAAATGATTTCCTGGGTGTATTTTCCAGAAAAGCTTTATTGGAAATACATTTGAGCTTTATGTCATGAATTTTTATTTGGCCAATATTTACGTATTTGAGGTAAGTTTTGTTGAAGGTAGTATTTTGTTGCAAACTGATTCTCATTGCCTGGATTACATAATCTGAATCATTGGCACTTCAAATTAAATGCCACCAACCACCATTCCATATATGTTGACATATCTTTCCTCCGTCAGTGCATACATAAGCTTAATTTTTTTCATTTCTCGAGCCATTGAATATTATTGTACTTAGTAATGTAAGGCAATCAGTAGCATAGTCTTTCAAATGTGTCTCTCTGGCTGGGTCAGATCATAATTCACTCTGTGGTATTTTTGTGTTTACACTGTCATTTGCCTGCTAAACTGATAGAGCGGTCAGTTTATAGATCTTCCTGCTTGGGTTGATCTTACTAGCTCTGCATTTAAAGACAAGCCTTGGCTTTGAGGCCCATGATATCTCAGGTCTCTGGGCCCCAAAGCAGAATGTGTTTTATCTTTCTGCAACGGTTGATGCTAAGACGAAAAACTTTCTGCTAGTGCTGGCGTTTTAGTAATATAACTTTCTTATCTTTCTGCAGCCCTCATTTTCGTATGGTGACATTGTCGCGCTGTGGCGTGATGTTCTGCTTTTGGGTCTCTGGGTGTTATTTCTTTTATGCCAATGGAGACTTTTACATGAACCTTGTTCAAAAAATTTGCCTTCCCCTAGGCTGGAAATATTCTCTTTAAACAATTAACTTTTAAAAATGGCTCCATCAAGCCTTCCAGTCATATTTTTTGCATTACTGTGACTATGACTCAACAGAAACAGCCAAGCATATCAATTTGAGTTCAATCTTATTACTTATGCCTTGAGTACGTGTTTCATCCATGTTAATACAAAACTAGCTGTTCCTCACAACCCCTGCTACATGCTCTTGTGGAGGCTTGTGAGTAAATCGTAGATTCCTATCTGATCTCTCCACATAATGAGCGACAAATGGAATATTAAGTGCCAAAGGACTGCGGAACTGGCTGTGCATTAACTATAATGGAGTCACCCGCCAATAGTCACACAATCGTGTGAAATTCACAGTGAAAAAATCATTCGCCTGGACCAGGATTCGAACCCAGACCCCCTTGGTTTCGCAGTTCAGATCGTTTTGCTTTTAGTGGTCGGTACATTTTGTACCTTTCATATAGGAACATAGGATGGTTACTTTATTTTTGCTCGTGTATACATTTGGCATATTCCTATGTCCTGGAAATTTCCTAAATTCTTCTGGTCATTTAAAATATTTTTAAGCAAATTCTTGCTGTGGATTTTCCGTCAAATGTGTTTCCATCCTGAAGCTCTAGTTTTCTCATGGTTCACTAAGTGTTTTGCCTTAATACATACTTTCATACTGTCCTGTCCCATCCATTTTTTCTTTACCATGATTTCCATTCCATTTTGTTTGGAAATTGTTTCATTACATATGTATCCTCATTTATAGATAGAGGTATACCAAAATACTTACTTCAAACATCACAGCTTTATGCTTTGCTATACACTTTCGATGCACCCTTTGAGGAGATAGCAAATGTAGGGTTAGCATATCTAATGAGGATATGGTTCATGATAATGGATGATTTGGTACATCCAAGTTTCCATGAATTTTCTATCTCTCAGTGTGATCAGGGAAAGTTGTTAATATGATGTGATAATTTCAGATAAATTCAAATGAAGTTCAAAATATTGTATCGTAAACAAGCACAAATATTTTCACACACTTGTTTCTTGTTTATCCTAATCAGTTTTTTCCCTCATCTTTAACTTTGCTCCTAATGGTGGTCACAAGATGATTGCTAATGTCTTTATGTTGATGTTTTACGTTGAAAATGATGGACTTGGTAAAATTTCTTCTTAGGGGCTGGCCAGCACTAGTTGAGGCAGGAATATTCAATTTTCTATAGGTGGTTGATGAGAAGAACGTGGTGAACCTCTAGTCTATATTGGCGAAAGAACCCTTATGTCTTGTTAAACAGAATGTATAACATTTTGCTACAATGGCTTGCATGAAATTCAGTGACTCGTTTAACAGAATGCAGATTAGCACTCTGGTCAAATAATTGTAGAGTTTGATGTCACTAGTGGTGTCAAAAATAATACCCTTCATGAAAATGAATGATTTGGTACATCCAAGTTTCCATGAATTTTCTATTTCTCAGTGTGATCAGGGAAAGTTGTTAATATAATGTGATAATTTCAGATAAATTCAAATGAAGTTCAAAATATTGTATCATAAACAAGCACAAATATTTTCACACACTTGTTTCTTGTTTATCCTAATCAGTTGTTTCCCTCATCTTTAACTATGCTCCTAATGGTGGTCACAAGATGATTGCTAATGTGGCAGGAAGAGCAGAGTAACCCTGTCACTAGTCTTTTCCCCTCATTTCAAACTCATGTCCTTTCCTACACAGCTCTCAAAATGCCTCCAGGCAACTCCATTTCTCCCTACGCAAATGACTGACAGAAGCACTTTGGCACACTTGTCTGTCATTCCCCATCACCTTGCCCGTCCACTCCCACCTCTTGAGGAGGAGGATATATTAGGCTGAACTTCATGCTAGTAACCACCAGATGACATTACATTTAAGCAAAACAGTGGGAGCAAATTGTGCATAAGTGTATTATTTTCGGGATTCAAGTGTATTTACGACTGTTAATATGTACAATGCTAATACCCTTTATATTTTAATATATTAATCAAAGGAGTTGATCCATAATCTATGTACAATAATTGATTCATTTTATTTTTTTCAAATGCTCATTATTCTGTACAATTCTGGACACCAGAGATTGAATTATTAGAATATTGTTGAAAATCCAGTTAACCGTTGTTATATTTTGAATTTTATTCCTTCCTTTCAGGTGTTAGTTGAACAGGGTCTTGGGAAATACTGTGACCCAGATTTTGTTAGGTATACTTCAAGAGAAATGCAGGAGGCTTTAGATATGACGAAGGAAGAAATGGACCGAGCAGCTCATCGCCTGCTTTTGCAGGAACGACAAGGGCGGCCGTTGTCTTTTCATGGTCCCCATGGGGCTGTCCCTCCAGTGCGGATGGCTGGTCGTGATTTAGAAGTGAAAGATGACCCAGGTCCTCATTTATAGCAGGAACCTACTTGGTGCCAAAGTACTCATATCCACAGTTCAGCTGTTTGCATTAAGTCCCATATGTCATTATCTCCACATTGGAGAGTCAAGGCTTGGGATATTTTAAGAGCTGAAATATGTGCAAGACTGCAGTACTTCACAGATATGATGTGCCTATGTCCTGCAGGGTTTGTTGGGATCTGATGCAGTCTTCTTGTGGGAATTCTGTATTAATAAAGTCATCCAGTGGACTTTTTTTAAAAAGAAGATAATGTGAAAGAAGCTTTAATGACCATAGTCTCTTTTGAATATAATAAAACTGCTTCTTGTTTTCAACATTTTGTGAACGAAGTGCCTCTTGTTGCTGTCAAAGTCACACAGCAATCTTCCCTTCTGGTCCAAGAAGAGATATGGTAAATCTTGTGATGCCTTGTTTTATTAAATTACCCCATAAATGTACTAAATGGATTGTTTTCTCTATCCAGTTAAAAATTTAATAACATACTTATATAAATTCTATGACAAAAATTGTTGGATTTCAGGATTTCTCTGGATGTTTAATTACTATGTAGTCAAACTGGAGGAAGTGAAAAATTGCCATTAGCCTCGAATACCAAGGCTGTGGCAAAGCGTTTACAGATGGGAGAGAATAAAATGCAACTGGGACCGTTTATAAATTAGATAAACCTATTTATCACCTTTTTAAGTGCTCTCCTTTCTCTCTCCAGATGTTTTACTGCTATTATGGAATATGACCACATAATTTTTCACGAATAAAAATTTTAATTTGTAATTGGCTTGCCATGGCTTTGTCATAAAAATTTTCAAAATTATATAAAAAGCATTGATATCAGTTCATCGTCACAGAATTATGGTGGTGTCAGTTGTTTGTTTTTGATTTGTTTTGTATGGTTGGCCCAATCTCTCATATCTTGTAATTTGCTGTTTTGAGACCTGTGAGAGTTGAAGATTTTATTGCCATTTAAATTGAATTAGGGTTTTCTTAATCAATCTTAATGGCTCCATCTGTAAAATGATATCTGAAAAAGACTGATACACATTCATAATGGGATATCTCTAAAATTAGTTAACTTTAGTAAACATACTTTTTATTTTGTATAAATGAATTGGCATAGTTAAAACAGCTACCGAAATTGTACGGCTCTCTGTGCTTAGTAAGTTTAAGGAATTCATCTCTATTTGAATGAAAATATTTTGGGAAAAAAATACAAACTTCCAGTTATTGTTAATTTTATTTAATTGATCAACTTAAAATCATCAACTCCTTTCATTATACCAACTGCAATAATTTGCTTCTACCTCTGTATTGTTCTCTCAATGGGTGCTTTTACTGCTGTCAGCAGGTTGTGATCTAAGCATTCTTATTTGTTGAGACCTTCCATCCATAATAATATTAAATTTTGGTCTCATGGAATGGTTTCAATAGGGGCTGATTGAAATGTTGTGTGGCTTTTAAAGTAATCAACTGCCATCCCATTCTCTCCAAGTAATTATCATTTGCATTATGAAGTAAGTTAACATTGGCCAAGAAATATCAACAATTTATTTTTTAGTGATTGTGTAGTTATTTTTTAATTATAAGACTCGATTGATTTTCTTAATGCTAGTATACTTTCCAAAGTGATTTTTTAGAACAAAGTTTTATGGACAGCATTCTGGAATACCTAATCTGAAATTATTGGTTTCTTCATCAAAAAGGTCAAAGCTATTATTGAAATGTCCAGAATTGTCTATGTGGCCTTGACATCTAGGGTGATTAGTGAGCAGTCCAAAAGCAGATTCATCCATGATAACATCTATAATTTCAGCTGAGTGCCATTTTTATAAAATGAGCTGAAATTTTTAATACCTGCCACTGGCAGTACTTTCCTGATTCATTGTTACTTTTTTGTATCATCCCCATAAAAAAATGAAATATCCTTTGATAGTGCTTATTAATTCAGTTTAAACTTATTTGAATTTATTATTTTTAAGAATAAAGCTTAACTTATTCTTCAGAGTTACAAGCAAGAAGCTCTGCTTTTCCTGTGGAATACATACAAGTATTTTTGGAAACTTGATCATTATGTGTAGAGATGAATTATTGATAAAAACTGATTGAGTGAGAATCATTGGTCATTTAGTGAGGAATCTCAGTAAAGTGCCAATAAGTAATTGCATCTGTTTTTCACTTTGAATGTGGTTTGAAAAAATGGCTGGCTGTAGTACCTCAGAATAAGTTAATCGTTTCTCAGTTTGATTAACTTCAGATAATTATTTTGAAAAAAAGTCCTTTTTATCGTATCATCATAGTTTTTTCCACTCAGAAGCTTATACCCTCATCTATACTCACTGTAATATATTTCTTGTTACCTTAGGAAAAAATAAAAATATATTTCATAAATAAACATTTCATTGAATATTTCATGTGATGTGTTTCTTTTGAGATAGGTTTCCCTCGTGAAGAAAACGTTGTAGAGAAAATAGGGTTAAATTTGTATTTTATGTTTTTTTTAAATTCTGAAATCTTGGTATATCTTGTCTTCTTTCGGAATTATATATTTCAGTTAGTAGATTGAATTAATATGAGGTCATTTCATCAGTTTCTTGTGCGTAGTAGGTGTCTTTTATGGATTTTTAATGGTTTATAGGTTTTGCCTTTTTCTTGTGTGTCTTACTTGATTTACTTATAATTCAGACATGCCACTCTCATTTGGACCAGGTTCTGGTTCTGTGGCTCCAATTTTTTTTGTAATTTAGGGATTTATGAGGAGAGATCAGAATTATAAGTCAGTCAAAAAGGTTCCTTTTGGGACAGGTAAACTTTAAGCTGAAACTTATTTCATGGAAAACAAAGTGTGATTATAATTTCAATTGAGCTTCATGCTGTTCCTGGGGAGAACTCAAAAGCCTGGTCCTATGTTATTTTAAGGTGATTGAGTGATTACTGCAATTTTACTATGCATACCTCCCCCTGAATTCAGGCAACCAACATTGAACTTTCAGGAGGGAAGGTCAATGTTGGCTGCCCTAAACAGGGAGTGTTTCAAAAATCAGAAATTTTCACTCATCGCTCATAAATTAGGTACCTATTCAACTACAGCTGAGTGGGAACACATGAATTGTGAATAGTCAAATTGTATCATTTACGTAAATAATTAATGTACCTATCTATTTCCTTATAAAACTGCTGAATTGGGCTAGGACTGATGGATACATATCCATGTCTTTGAAATGAGAGTATTCAAAGTGATAGGCATAGACATTTTAGGGCCTTTAATTTTATGTGGGATCTTCCATCTGACCGGGGCTTATTACTAGCTCACTGGGCTCCAAATCACATGAATTTCTTTACATATGGTATGTATAGTGCGGCATTGATTATTAGCTTGATAATAGCAGTACATCATTGTAGTAGCAATTATTTTCTGAAGCTGTGGAGTTGCATGCTACTGTTTTTTTTAGAAAAGTAGCTAAGGGTGTAGAGACTTCAAAAATTCTGTAGCCTTACCTTTTTTGAATAGCTACTTCTGACATTTCCCAAAAAACCATAGTGAGATATATGTACGTTGACTCTGCATGGAAAAGGAAATTTCTTGATAGAGCTTATGACCTCAGTTGTCAGTCACCTCACAAAGTAACAATTAGCAGAGCTTTAATTTCAGTCTGTGCTGCTGCGGTTCTTCTTGCAATACCAGAGCTGAGTTTTGGAATCTATTCTAAGCTTATTCAATCACGCACAATCTGTGGGTGCTGTTGATTTTTGTACCCTGGATGCCTTGCTCTTCCACTGCAGATAGTGCTGGTAACCATCCTCATTTTCTAGGGCATAACATAATTACATATTTACAAAACATTCTCTATTGTCCGGGAGGTCCTGAAAATTTGAGACCTCCCTATCCTTACCCATGGTCAAATAGGTACCCACCCCAGCCGCGGTAGGTAGGTATGATGGTAAGTCCTAGATAGATAAATGGTTCGCACCGTCCTAACAGCCAAAAAGTCTGGAGTTCATAACATGCTTCGGGTATGGATCTCGCTTTGCTCAAACATTATGGTATCAGGAAAGATAGTTTGATATAACCATAGGAATTGGAGCCATTATGTAAACTTAAGGTGTTTCTGCATGGAAGTCCATACACGAAAAAGTAGAAAAATAGTTTTGCGTATGCACTTTAGGGAACTGTATCCTTGAACATCCTAATTTTTTTAACCAATTGTCCTGATATCCAGAGAAATTCGTCCTAGAGTTGGTGGCCTTACTGTCATGACTGTTCACTCTTATGACATTACCTCGAGGCAAAAAAGCCTTTTCAACAGGCTCTGTGATGAGGTTAATCAAAATATGGGGCTGCGCCGCTGATTTTTTTGTCAAAGCAAGATCTGCATATGCTGTTGAGTTTTTCAGCCTGGATGCGTTGTCCTTCTGCCACAGAGGGGCATGCTTCTTTGCCCAAGGCCAAGGATATTATCCATGGTCTCATGCATAGTATCACTATTAGTGTGCTTTTGAGCATGCTACCCTCATCTACTTCCTGTGATGTATATGTGGTCCTACTCAAACCCCTAATTACTATGTTAAAAAACATTCTAAGTGTTAAGACCGGGACATTGTCTCACAATTCCATCCATAATTGTCCTTAATCAATTTTGGACACTCGAGCAAAAAATTATGAGCATTTACTGTAATTATTAATCTATCTAATAAGATAGGTAATCTATCAGATAAGGTAGGTTTAAATGGAAGAAAGTAAAAGACTGATTCATTTTTGAAAGGTGCAGGCCTCCTCTCTGTTCACCCCTCTCTCTCCATTCTCCTCCACACCCAAATCTCAAACGCTTGCAACAGTTTCTCATCCTCTTTCCTTAAATAAGGGTCTCACCATCAGCTCCCTCCTATTGCTGAATGCTTTAATCTTTCTAATGTCTTCACTTCTATCCCCATTTTCCTCCAACGTACTACCCAAGTAATTTGATTGCTCAACTTGCTCCAGTTTCTTCCCTCTTACTTTTATGACCAGCCTCGATTTCTTTGTCTTAGGAAATCTCATTGCTTTTGTTTTATTATGATTAATCTTCATTCCATATTTACCATGCTGATTTTCTAATGCATCTACTTGCATTCTAAAGCTTGCAATCCCTTTGATGAGCAACTAACCAATGCCAGGTCGTCCACAAATCTGACTTTATCAGCAGACCTCCTACTTAGTTTCTCAAATCCAGCTCTTCCTGTGCCTCTTACCATTTCCTCAGCATAAATGTTAACAAGCGAGAGGAACAACCCTTGCCTTAACCTGCGATGTCTAACTGCCCATCGTGATTCTCTGTCAGCCACCCTCATCTGCGCCCTCTGGGCCATATTAAGTTTTGCATGAGTCTCCTATCACGCTAATCTATTCGTATTTTCATCTGTTTCTGGATTAGCTTTTCCTCTGTCGAACGCCTTGCCAAAATCAAAAAAGCAAGCAAAAAGTCCTGAGTGTACTCTAGGTTCTTTTACATAAGTGTTCTCATCACCACAATGCATCTCGAGTGCCTTTCCCTTGTTGAACTCAAACTGGTCATCATCTTATTCATCATTTGCTCTAGTCTCCAACCGTTCAGTAATGGTTATAAGTAAAACTTTTGCAGCATATAAAATTCAACAAATTGTTCCATGCTCCTCGCATTCTGGCACTTTCTTCTAACTGAGGATAGACATCAATATTTGTTTCTAAGTCCTCCAGGCAAATTCCTTCCTCATAGATCCTACAAATGAGTTCGGTTTCCCTCATTTCACAAATTCTAGGGTATCCTCGATGGGATTTTATCTACTCCCATAGCTTCTTTTTTACCTTTCGTAATGCCTTATCTATTTCGCTGTCGAATATCTCCGATCCGAGGTTATCCTTCTCTACCCTTCTCACATTCTCTAGATCTAATTTTACAGGTCTATTACCGCTGTCGTATAGCTTTTCCACGTATTCCCTCCGCCTATCCTGGATATTTTCTTGTTCAATTTAATGTCTTCCCTGTTTTCTCCTTAACCCTTTGTTTGCGCTCTTCTCGTCTTCGTTGCTTTTTTTCGGGATAGCAGTATGAAGCGGCTGCCAATGGATCCCTTTGAGTAGTGGGAGAGGGAGAGGCGGATTTCGGAGCGCAGGTCCGATTTAATTGTTGGGCATGGCGGGGTACTGAGGAATAAACGATTTATCTTTTAAAAGTAGTCTGTATATTGGAAAAAAGCATGAAGGGTAGGAAAAAGATGAGAATCGGGGATGACGGGAGAGGAAGTGTGCGGGATGGCCGGGCGATCGTCCCCTCGGTCAGCGATGCGGCGGAAGGATGGCTCCCAGCGGGGGTGACGGCGGGCAGGACCACCGGCCAATCTGGCGGTGGACGTCTCGTTCGAGCGAGGCAGGTGGGGGTCTCCCACCCATCTCCACTGCTTCAGCGGTCACGTGCAGTGGCAGCGCTTATATACGCTTCAGGGCATGGGTGGGGGTCATCCCCTGGGCGAGGAATCTTCCTCTCACTTCTTCCGCTTGTTTCCTACGTCTCCCCGTACTCTCCCTTTTTTTCCAAGGATTTGGAAGAAGGGGCGCAGTTTTTTGGGAGGCATGCTTCGACGCCGAGGGTGAACGTGGGGGAGGGGGAGTCGATGACAACAATACCTCCCTAGCGACTCGGAGGATATACAGGGCTTTCGGGTCGAAACCCACTGCCGTCTTCGGTCAAGGGTTGGGAGGAGGAGAAGGAGTGGGACGGGGTGATACATGTTTCGAGATTTCAAAATTCTTCGGGTCTCTCTTCCCTTACTCGGAGAGTGTGGTGTGGGGGTGGGAGGAAAGGGTGTCGAAGATTCTCTCCGAAGCGGCGTGATCCTCGGTCTAGAACGCGGGGGGGGGGGGGGGGGGCGTTAGTTTCGCTGCGCTCGTTGACGTTATTGCGACGCTTCCTTGGGTCTTCTAAGTGTCCGCCGAGACTGAGGCGTTGTGGGATGCGTAGGGGGGGAGGATTCGAAGGGTGTCTTTCCGGGCGCAAAGGCTCCCTTTTTTACTGCCCTCCGTTTGAAGCATGTCGCCCGGTCTTCCTCTTCCAGCGAGAGCGGGGCGGTGTTGAAGGAGTTATGGCAAGGGTGGAAAGAGAGACCAAAGGTCCAGGTCGCATCGGTCAGGGGGTGACAGGAGTGGGAAACAAATGGTTTTAGGTATTTTCCCCTCGTGTACTTTGTGCCTTAAAGGTGGCACATTGGTACCGTTTTCCCTCTCTTACCGACCGATAACACTTTCACTTTAGCGTATAGCGCACCCATTCTCCCCTTTTTCTGTAGCATTTCCCTTTCTATCAGTTTTCCTTCGCCCTATTGGTTACTCGCCGCAGTTAATTACTTAATTCCTTATTACTCCTCCTGCCTAGTTCGTTGTTGACGTTTTTCCGCTTTCATCTCTCTTCTAAGGTATTTTCCCCTCGCGTAATTTGTTCCCTAAAGGTAGCACCTTTGTACCGCTTGCCCTCTCTTAACACCCGATAACACTTTAGTGTATAGCGCACCCACTCTCCCCTTTTTCTTTAGCTTTTCCATTTCCCTTTCCAACAGTTTTCCTTCGTCCTATTGATTATTCGCCACAGTTAATTACTTAATTCCTTATTACTTCTCCTGCCTAGTTCGTTGTTGACGTTTTTCCGCTCTCATCTCTCTTATATGTTCCCAATAATTTCTTGTTTCCATTGATATTATTGTTTTTTTTCTGCCGCTCGTATAATTCCTGTTTTTCCTCTCTTTACTCTCCCATCTTTCATCGACTGCTCCCTTTTCCTTTGCTTCACCTATGTTCCTATCCACTAGTTCCTGGCATTCCAACTTTTTCATACCTTTCCATACTTCCTCCTCTTCAAACTTTTACTTCTACTAAGCCTTTTGAATCCAGAATCACATTTCATAGGAACTAAATTATGATCCTAGTCCCTTTCCGTCCCCGGAAAACTGCGTGAGTTTTGACACTGTTCCTAAACCTCTGCCTCACCATGAATATCAATTTGATATCTCCCTGCCCCCTGAATTTTTCATGAGTATCTACGCCTGAGGTGATGTTTTAATTTAGCGCTGGTTATTACTAATTTATTCCTACTACAAAATTCAACTGCCCTATCACATCGGTCATTTCTTGTCCCTAGCCCATACTCTTCCATTTCATAATGAAGAAATAAGCACGAGCAATTTTCCACAAAAATAAAATTTACTTTCTACTCGGGTTTCAATGTTGATACATCATCTTCAGGTCATCATCATCTTCACCTGAAGATTATGTATAAAAATTGAAACCCAGGTTGGAAATAAATGTTATTTTGGTGGAAAATTGCACGTGTTTTTCTTCGTTATTTATAAATTCCACACACTTTCGTGAGAATCTTAGAATTTTATATCTTCCACTTCATATCCATCCCTCCCTTCTCCCAGTGCTGCATTCCAATCACCCATCACAATGAGATTTTTTCTTACCCGAGACTTCTCTAAATATCTCTACTAGTAGGTTATAAACGCCATCCACCTCTTTCTCCCTATTGTTACTTGTAGGCATGTACACCTGGCCCACAACGAAATTCGACGGGTGTGCTTTTATTTCAGCTATTTTCTTTATCTTCTTCTTCTCTCTTGTAGTCCTTGTATCCTTTGGTGATTATCGCGAGATGATGACCGCGGAGGCCTTGCCTTCCCCATTTCCAGGCCTGACACCCACCCTGCAAGTGGGCAGAGCTCCGTAATTTAAGAACTCCGCAGCCAGGGTTTAATACCCTGTTATGAACTTCTTCCAGGGAAATTGATAGTTTGGGGACTTCCCATCGCCTACTTCCCAACGGTATTTTTATCGTGACACCATGACGTGAACTACATTTCGTCTGGCTCCTGCCCTTCAACTTATTTGGCATGGGTGGTCCTACCAGGAGTAATAATTATTGCTTCCATCAGTCCAGCTCAAGGGATCATTGGAACGCGCAAGCCCTTCCATCGCTTTAAGGTTCCTCCGATGGAAGAGTTATGATCGTTATTCTAACTTTTAAGTCCTGAACGTCTATTAGGAATCTTTCGCTAAATCTTTCTTATAATTATATTGGTGTTTTCACGATTCAATCATATTGGCTTTGCGATAGTGTAGTATGTTCATTGTTCATGTGGTGACTGAGACGATTCTCAAATCCAGATGAATGAGGACACTCATAGCTCGCACATTGTAGTGATTAGCTGTTGCTATGCTCTCATTCTTGTTTCCTTAGCTTCTACTAGCTGAGGAATGCCGTTTGAAGATTCGTTGACTCTGCAAACCTTACCCTCATTTTGCATTAGTTAGGTAATCATGTGAGCGTCTCAGTATTAGTTATTACACCCGGGTGGAGATGAAGAGACTTATAATTTTATTGCCTTTTCTCTACATCTTACCCCCGTAATTTTCTCCGACAAAAATAATTCACTGGAAATAGGGATAATTGTCGGAAATATCTCTAAAATCCCAAAAATGGAGGCATTTAAGAACTCAACGTCTTCGCGGAACTCAACGAAGTTTAGCTACAGGGGGTGCTAGAATACAACCGGGTAGGTATCAACCGCGAAAACCGTTAAAACCTTGAATTCCAATAATAGTACATAAAACATATATTTCATTTTGAAAACCTTCAATTTGACCATTCCACTTGAATACTCCTACTTGAAATGTACAGAAATATTTGTTTTTATTTTTTTCTAGCAATACGCGCGGCGTTCAAATGATATTTTTATGTGTCTCTACTGTTATCTTTTCAATTTAATCATTGACATTTTCCTACCAGAATTTAGTACATAGAACCCCGGTGGTTGTCTTGACATGTACTGGTCCTCTATGTTTGTCCAGCATAGTATTTCATTTCCACTTGCGTCAAATTTCATCGCGCTAGACGCAATACGCAATCTGACTCCATAGCTATCTCACCAATGGCGTAGCCAGGTTTTGGGTCCAGGGAGGGCAGAAAATTTTAAGGGAGCGCCGACTCATAAATGAACCAGTTTACTAAGCTTAACAAATTTTGGTGATGCAATAGGTGGATGGGTTTGTACAAAATATGACAATTGACAACGTATTATACACATTTATGTATACGTATTTGGGACATAAGAGTGGAAAAATACGCAGACTTAGGGGCGCCAGAACACGCCCCCCCCCCCTGGCTACGCTACTGTATCTCACCAATAGAGGTAACCTACAAAGCTGCTGGGTATAATTTTCGGGCCAAGATTGTGTCACGCGTCTGGCATTGCGTTTATATTTTGCCTATTCAGACTCGGCTACCATTCCTTGGAAATAAAAGGGTCTTAGATTTGCTTAAGCGGGCCAGCAATCATGCCCAATCCAATGTCAGCCGATTATAAGAAATAAAGTTCAAACCCTTTTAAATAATGATGGTAGCGAGAATCTTCGGAAAGTGCGAAATTTTATCTTTAAAAAAGAGTGAGTAGTCATGTGTTTTATGCCATATTTTAACAAAATTATCACATTGCCACCCTAGGATGGAAAGGAACGGAGACCTATAATATGTGGTATGCTAGGTGGGAGGAATAATTCAGGTGCAACACAATGTTAGTGCCAACGAAGAAACAGATTTAGCCTCCTTCCCAGCCGAATATATTTTATGGACTCATCTCTATTTCCATCTCCATTAACCTTTTACTAATTTATCCAAAACTAGTGCAAATTTAATCTTAGACATGGAAAACAAATTTTAACTTCATTAGGCTAATTTTTTGTTGCATGTCTCGTGAATATTTTATGCTGTGATAGGACTCAGGTTATTATGGGCATCCCATGGCAGTAGCTGTTAGACAGGAACATTTTCCAACACCGCCGAGTATCTTCCTCCTTCCTGAACCAATTCTCTCCTTCCTCACTTCAGTTCAATTGCAACCTTTCTGACCGCTATCACTGGGATTGATTGAAGGGATTGTTAAATTTTACCCAAAAAATCATCATCAAAAACTTTCTAGGTACTGCTTAATCTATTTAGTCTTTTTGGAGTAATAATCTAGACTTGAAGTTGGTGTGTGTCGCAAACAGACCCTATCCGACAGAAAAAATCTGAAAATACATTGAAATTCAGCATTACAAATATATTTAGATTTGGCTAATCTCTTTTTTTATAGAAGAAAAGTTTTTTTGCCGGTCAGTTTCACTTTTTGCAACTTCAATTAGAAGAGCTAAACCTCACAACTTGTCGTTGTCTTTTGGTTGAATGGTTGATCAACACAGATTGATTTTAATTGAGAGGTCATACATTTTTGGACCAATGGCATAGAATGGAAGAGTGGAGGAGGGGCTAGGTTGTACACTTCTCTTCTCGTCCTCAGAAATATTTTCCCAGTGGCTTCTTGATTTTATCTCGTATTCTTACTCAGAAAATTCCATCAGTGTCACAGTTTATAGAAAGAGTCTACTTGGCTGAGTCAATTTTGTCTCCTCTATGCCGAGGGGCAGCAATGCAAGCATTTCATTTTGCTAATCAACCATGTTCTTGCGACACAGTATGGTGACACTGGAATTAATAAAATTTTTCTGACCACCCTCCTGGGATGTTTTTGCCACAACTGACTTCGTCCAACATGAATTGTCGGGAATAGGATAGCGTATTGATAGAAGATATTTGGATGAATATTGATCTCACGGCGTGCAACGCTAAAGAAGAAGGAAATGAATAGGGTAGGTGATGGCTAGAGTGCTGGCTTTCCATTCGGAGTGCCCCAGTTCCATTCTCTTCGGGCTGGAGGTTTTCAGTTGTATCCCAATCCCTACTTGGGTTCCATGCTGAGAACACTTCCAGTACGGCACAGGAAGGGAAGTTAGATTGTGAATGCCCGGCCGTCTTTCGTTATCACTTGGCTAAGGTCGATGCCGGGTCGTCCTAGAAGACGCGGTCCTTCCTCTGAGCCATAATAAATTAATGTACCCCAAATCACCAACTTGCCCTTAATACATAAACTGACCACAGTTTTCGGTCACCTCCCAATAATTTCCCAGGAACGCTATAATGGCGGATATTTGGAGATCTGGAATGAATAAGCGTTTTAAAGAATATGTGCAGGGTTGCGAGAGAGTGGTGGTGAATGGCTGTAAACAAGCCGCTCATAAAAGATTAATGAGAACAAGGGTGCATTTGAAATTAGTCACTCTTTTTCAAACATATTTTTTACATAACCCATTCATGCACCCAATGAATTCGTTAGCTTCGTTCGAGACAGCCCAACAGAGGTCGCGTGTAGCGCGAATGATCGTGGCCGTCATAAAAACATGAGCACAGATTTCGCAAGAAGAGGCCGCGCCGCGGGCGCTGAAATGTGCGGAATCACTCGACCATTCGCACAATGCGTGACGTAAGTCGGTGGTGCCCTCCCTGCGCCAGTCACAAGGACGTCACAACTTCTTCGGCCGACGCGACACCGCCACGACGAATGCCAATGCCCGCGGGGAGGTGACGAGTGCTCACGCTGGCTGTTCCTCTCCGATTCTCTCCAGAGCTTGCTGCTCCGCCCCGTGCTTACCGGGAACAAATATGTACTTCCGCAGAATACACTCATCTTCCCCAGATGCTATGATTGCACCTAGAGACCTGCTATGGAGTGTGTTAAGGCCGGGCGCACATAAACAGAGGAGAGGGCCGTCGTGGGAAGGCAAGGAATAGTACTACTCTGGCAGGTCTACGTACCATACTCTTAGATTTCAAAGGGGTTTTCCGAATTGTGGTAACCGTTATATAGTAATTCACAGGGCCGCCATTTGGATTTCGATGCCCCGGTCGCAAACATGGAGTCTAAACAAATAAAAAATGAATGAGTAAGATCTTAAGAAATTTTTAATTAGAAAAGGGAGCGAATACTACACTTATCTAAATAGTTTCCTTACGAGACATATATATTATTTTCAAGAGTAAATGTTACGAAGCCCAACGCGAGGCGCCCTCTTTCGCGGGACCCCAGGCATACGCCCAGTTGTCCAACTTTAGGGGCGCTAATAAAAATGTATGCAAATTACGTGAAGCATAGTTGAGCTTCTTGGCCATATATTCTCCCAAATTTTTCCGTAAAGTTAGTCTGCATGTAGTCGTCATAACTCGTATCACATAGAATAGGACGATCCTAATAGGTTATATTATTGGTGCTAGTCCACCGATAAATGTAAGCTTGGATGGGTTCATATGTGCTGCCACCTATTTATTTGTTTCTTTTAATTGTGCAACTGCTTCTTTATGGTATCTTTTTCTTCAGCTAGGAATACTTTATACCGTCCTCTAACTCATCTAGAAATTATTTTCTCCCTCTTCCCCGCATACCCAACGCTCTCCCCTATGTCACAGCCTTCAGCGACGCTTCGCCCAAATAACCTGTTCCAACCACCTACTCTGCCTCCTCCTAATTTCTTCTGACAGCTTTGTATCCTCATCTACCATGCACAGCACTTTTCTATTTTTTCACCTCTCGGCCCACCAACTCGGTCTTTTCCCTCCAAACTCGCATCTCAAATTCCTGCAGTGGAATCTCATCCTAAAGAGCCAAGGTTTCGACACGGTACAATGCTACACTCTGTATCCGATTCTTCACCAGCCTATCTGAACCTAATTTCATAAAGTCCCGGTCATTAGATCTATAAAAATTATATTAAGGTAGGGCCTGTCAACAAATCTACCAATCAAGTGGTAGGATTCCAAATATCTAGAGTTGTGCGAAGCGTTCGAATAATCGTAGCTGTTTTTTTGTGAAGGTGAGGTAAAATGAACCTTCAATCGTCGGATTTAAATGTTTGGAAATGTCTGATTTCATTTTGGCTCTTGAATTTCTTTTGCCTTTGCGCAAAAATCATTTTCTCAAAAATGTCTAAAAAATAAAAGATTAATTATTCAAACAAACTAGTTTTCGGCGGCTAAAAGTCGGCTAAATGATATCAATGCGTCATATTTACTATGAAATGAAATTTTTCAGCCACCTTTACTATGAGTTGACATAGCCGAGGTATATTTGTATTAAATGATTCTGCTGAGCAATCTTCACATTTGGAAAGGAAACGCGCTAAAATATCGGCGGTTTCCTTAAAACTGAGTGAGAAAATTGGTTTTCGTTTATTCTTTTGAATGAATCGCACAATTCAAAAAAATTATTCCCTTACATTCTATAAACGATAAGATCACAATGTGTAAACAAATAAACTTGTTCTAAGTAGGTAGCCTCTATTATTCGATCCGGATTCGAAGTTAACAGAAATTCGATTTGATTCGGATTCGGAATTCTTTCAGAAGTTAAATTCTGTTTTGGAAAAAATATCTGGCATTCGATTCGAAGAGAGTTAACCCTGGTTCGAATATATTTAGCTATTTTAATGAGTGTATCCAATGTATAGTATCCACAGCCAATATTTAATAATGCTCTTGACGATCGTAACTAGGGCCTCCGCTGCAGTTGTCTTAGCGAGACCTTACACAACACGTTTCACTAATTATGCCGCTTAGGAATGTCGAAAAAAATATTTTTGGTCTTTTCTACCATTCAGTTCGTCACGCTATTGTGAAGCAGCTGACAAGAGACAATTTAAATTGTTATCGCTACTGTTGAATGGTGTTAAATAGTGTTGCTGCCTATCGTTCTGCCGTAGAGCTGACCGAGAGATCACCCATTCCCGCAGTCGTACTTTCATGACCTTGCAGAGAATCCTTCCTCCGGGCAACAATCATTCCGAGGATCACCTCCCTGTTCTCATTCCTTAGTCATAAAATTGACGGTGACCGCCAAGTGAATCGCTTTTGCTCCCCATCTACATAAATTGCCCGTGAAATTATACTTTTCCTTTCTCTCCTCGCAATTCACTCTCCCCTCCACTTACGTCGCTTTTCACCACCGAGGCGGGAGTTACATGAGTTCCTGTAATTGGCTGTCCCTCAGCGCTGGTGGCACCAACCGTAGCCTCTGAGTTTGCTACGCACCAACCCAGCAGGCAAAACATCCAACTATGCTGTGAACAGCTATTAGATACGGTTTTTTTTAAATCTCCCGATTCAGAGGCGAACAATCCCTCGGCAGATAAGGTTTTTTTACCGACGAAACCACATGAGCGCTTAAGATCTAGTCGGGAGATTGAAAAACAGTGACGTCGGAGTTTTTACTGCGAATAAACGTACTAGCTGGAAAAATTAAGTTATCGGAAGGTAGATAAACCGAGCCATAGCCCGCGAAAATATCAAGAATCGCCTTCCCAGCCATTAAGTGTGCTGCAGACCGAAAAAAATTATTTATTGAGCTTTATTATTCTGATTTTGGGAGCTACTAAATATTGGCGGGGTCTTAGTGCTTCGAAATCCTCACATTTTTAAGATTCTGACACGAGTCAAGTCACATGAAGTAAAGCCAATGTTAATGCATACCAACAGGCCCACAAGTAGGAGTAGTTAATGTGAAAATGGCAATGTATGACCGTAATAACAGCGGGTTAGTTAATATAAGTTGATTGATTAAGTTAGCAGAACTTGATGGAAAATTTTCACAAAGTTACCTCTGACATTGTTCGTTTTGTTAGCAGAAAATGTGTTTTCCTAGACAGTATATGGCCGCACAGAAGAATCTCACAATCACATGAATGTTGAGCTGAACGATGTTGTTCGTTGAACGAGGATCGAGGTTGAACTGCGGACGACGCAATCACATGTTTTACAGTCTGAGTAGTTGAATTGCTTTATTCCTAGGAAGTATCTAACCTTTCCAGAACAATAAAATTAATTTGTTCTACGGTAAATCCCTCGCACCTTGCTCTTTATGACTATCTTCATGTCGTCTAATATATATTAAATACACCCATTCTCTTCCTGCCTCTCCCGCGCTTAACCAACTCTCTCCTCTCTATAGGTGTAGCGAAACTTGGTTGAACTCACTTGTGAAGAGCATGGCACAAGGGAGAGGAAAGCATACATGAGATGTGGGATGAAGCGGTCGAGCCTTTTTCCAAAGGAACCTACGAGAGTCCTTCGATAATTTTACTCGCCCATCCACGCTTGGTTTAAGGTCAGTGTCCTCGAATCCTCCGCTGGTAAGTGCCACCAAGTTTCGCTATGCCTATATCACCCTCTTCAACAAACCGTTAACTCTGTGCGCATCGTACGTATGTCCTCCATCCAATGTCGCCAACTCCTTCGAATTCCTGCCGCGAATTTGCTTCCATCTTCAACCATCTTCTACACTTCCTCGTTTGTCTTCCTCGCTTCCCGACTTACCCTCTCCATTCTTCTCCAGACTCAAGCCTCAAGTATACGGTCATTCTTTTCCCGTTATGCCCAATTTTCTGAAGCGGCCACGCTTGTTAGAGTTTTTAATAATCTCATCTTGCTGGCTTTTCACAGTGATTCTGATCACTTCGCTTTTCTCCCCGCAAATACTTCTATCTTTATCGTAAACATTTGAAAGAGTACCTACTTCTAAAGTGCTCATCGTTGACTTAGTTGCTAAGTGGCTGGGTTACCTAACACTTAATTGTACGCAAATTTGATTTTATTTGCTCACTGCTTTCTACGATTCCAAATGATATCTCCCTGCATTTTTCCAACCATTTTACCTCATTACACGTTGAATAGTAATGGTGAAGATGAACACTGTCTTAATTCCCCGTCCTATCGCTTCCCATCCCGATTCACAGTCCGCTAAGCAAACCTTTCTAGTGAAAAGTTTCAAATGTTTCCAGTTTATTCTTCGTTTCCATAGTATTTTCTTTGATCTTGCGTGAATAGCTGTCAATTAAAGTGTTTATTGAAGTCTTAGAGGCTAGCAAAAACATCCGTATCATATTCTAAACACTTTTAGCATCGTCTTTAATACCTTGTTAACATAACTTGTACATATCAGATCACTTGAGATTCAGAGTGACACGGAGGATATTATTTTGACCCCGCATTACATATCCACAGCTGGCAGAAGCGAAAAAATAAGAGAGACACATCGTCGAACAGAGGGGTACAAAAGCTCCTTCCGACGCACCAAATATGCTGCAGCAAAAACATAGCGAGACATTAAGACACTTCGTCAACAGACACTTCACTCTTGGTCCTTTCCCTCTTCCAATTCCCTCCCTTCTTCATATATGGTGTCCTATCACCGCCTGCAACACGTCTTTGCGCCGTCTGGTAGGGCAGTATGACCTCCTGTCACTTCCTCTACTTCACTATTCACAGTATTTGCAATTTCCTGTTTTGAGAATTATTCAGAGTAACTGATTTCTCCTCTATGAATCCCTTGACTCACTTGTTTCTCCCCTGAGTTTGTTTTTCTATCCCTTAAACATTTTCTTGCCTCACTCAGTATAAACATGCTTTTATTCACATATGTCATGCATTTTTCTAATCGTCTCTACAGAAATCCAGGTTTCCCTTGTTCTCAATGTTCTTTTATGGCTTCCGATTGTCTGTTCATTTATTTTTTCTGATTTATCCACGCGTCTTCTACAATTACCAGTCCTCATTCCTCTCCCAAATTCCTACTGATTTGTTCTTGGTATTATTTTGCCTCTGCTTCAGTAAAAGATTTTATACTCCATTTTCGCTCACTCATCCCATTTCCAACCCTTAAGAATTTGAATTAACATTCCATTGTCACTGAGTTTCCGGGTAAATTAATTGATTAAATGACGTGGTGCCTGCATCTAGTATCTTCTATTCCGTCATCTCCCCTGCGCACCTACGCCTATGCTGTGCTCAAACAAGCTGTTTGTGCTTCTTCTTCCTTGGCGCTACAGCTTTTTGTCAGCTTTGGCCTTCATTACAATCTTCCTCCATTCCTCTCTCTTAATGGCCTTCTTTCTCCATCCTCTTATCCCCAAAGTAGCCAGGTCTGCTTCCACTCCGTCTTGCCATTTTAGGCGCGGTCGTCCTCTTCTTTTTACACTGAATAGTTTTCCCTCCCAAACTTTTTTGGCCACTCTCTCCTCTGACATTCTTATCAAATGTCCCATCCATCTGAGTCTCTGTGACTTGACAAATCTCACAATGTCTTGGCCTTCTATGAGGTCGTCAAGTTCTTCATTCCATCTTCTTCGAAAAACTCCATTTTCTTGTATGGGTCCAAATATTTTCCTTAGGATCCTTCTCTCAAAACATCTAAGTGCGTGCGCCTCTGCTATTGATAGTATCCAGCATTCACTTCCATAAGTGACAACAGGTCTTATCAAAGTTTTATATACTTTATATTTGGTATTTCTTCTTACCAGTCTACTTTTCAACAATTTATGATTTGCGAAGTACGCTCTGTTGCCAGCAGTGATCCTGTCTTTTATGCAAGCACTTATTGAGTTATCCGAAGTCACCAATGATCCAAGATATTCAAAGGATGAGACACCCTCAAATTTATCTCCGTTGATATCTAATGTCTGAGGTCGTCTGCGAGCTTCAGATGTGGACATACACATATATTTTGTTTTTTCACAGTTAACTTCCAGTCCAATTCTTCCTGCGCTTTCCTTTAGTGAGCCAAATATTTCTTTCAATTTCCTTGCAGATCTGGCTACAATGACTACATCATCTGCATACGCCAGTATTTGACTGCTCCGATAGAATATTGTTCCACCAGAATCAACTCCCCTCACTGCCCAGTGCAAGGCCAATATGAACAATGTTGCAGACAAACCATCTCCTTGCTTTACTCCCATGTTAAATGGAAAAGCACTACCCATTTTATTGCCGATATTAACCTTAGCTATGGTTTCCTGCATTGTCATTCTTACCAGTCTGATTAACTTCTTTGGCAAGCCTAATTCATTTAATGCTGCATACAGTGTGCTTCTCTTCACACTATCAAACGCTTGCTTAAAATCTACAAACAGTAAGTGTAAATCTTGGTTGTGCTCGATGTGCTTCTCCATTATTTGACGCAAAGTAAATATTTGGTCTGTTGTGCCCCTATCTGGTCGAAATCCACCCTGGTATTCGGTAATGATGCTTTCTGCTCTTTTGCTTACTCTCGTTTGTATAATTCCTGAGAGCACTTTATATGCAATGTTCAACAGCGTAATTCCTCTGTAATTGTTGCAGAGCGTTTTGTCGCCTTTCTTGTATATGGGACATATAATGCCAGTTCTCCATTTTACAGGCATTATTTCCTGCCTCCAAATGTCACTGATTAATTCGTGTAAGCATCTCATGAGTGTATTTCCACCTTTCTTAATAAGTTCTGGGGCTATTTCATCTTCACCAGGTGACCGATTATTTTTTAATTTCCTGACAATCACTTCCACTTCCTTCATCGTAGGCTCTTCGATAGCCTCCTCGCCCATTTCCTCCTGATATTCGTGCACCTCGCTCTCCTCCTCAAACACTTCGTCATTCAACAGGTCGCAGAAATGCTCTGTCCATCTCTCTACTATTTTGTCATCATCTCCCAGTATCTTTCCCTCCTTGTCCCTATACATGCCCAATTGTGCGGTGTATCCCTCTTTTGTCATTCTTTTGACAGCTTTGTAAAATTTTCTTACTTCACTTGATTGATCATTTAATTCTTCTATTTCTTGTAGTTGCTTTTGCATTGCTTCTGTTTTCTTTCTTCTGCACATCTTATTTGCTACCCCTCTTAACCTTTTATACTCTCTTCTAT
Source organism: Pyrrhosoma nymphula (assembly GCA_963573305.1). NCBI lineage: Eukaryota > Metazoa > Arthropoda > Insecta > Odonata > Coenagrionidae > Pyrrhosoma > Pyrrhosoma nymphula. The sequence continues at coordinate 73,123,374 of OY754332.1, read as the reverse complement.
TGCCTCTTGTATCCCTAGCAATCATTATTTCCCGAGCTTTGTTTTTGTTTCTAACGGCGTCCATACATTCCGCATCAAACCAGTCACTATTCCTTTCCGTCCTCCTTTCACCAATTTCTTCTTCTGCTATTTCCTTAATGATTGTTTCTAAATCATTCCATTTTTCATTGATATTCTTATCTGCCTGGTACTCAAAAAGTTTTCTCTCCATACCTCTTTGGTATTTGTCTAAGCTCTCTTGGATGTTCAGTTTTCCGACATTCCAATGTTTTCTGGTTGATTTGGATGTTACTTTGGTTTTTGACAAGTTTTGCTTAATGATTGCCCTAACTAAGTAGTGGTCACTGTCGCAGTTGGGACCCCTGCAGGCTCTGACATCAATAACTGATGATGAATGCCTTCTCTTAGTCAGCACATGATCTATTTGATTAACTATGTTTGTACCTGGGACTTTCCAAGTGCCTAAGTGTATTCGTTTATGAGGGAAACATGTGCTTTTTATGATGAGGTTGTTTCTGGCTGCAAATTACACAAGCATATCACCATTTTCACTACTTTTCTCATGAATTGAGTGTCTACCAACTACTCCTTTCATTTTGTCTTCCCTCCCAATTTTTGCATTAAAGTCACCTAAAATTGTAACCATATCATATTTTTGACAAAGATTTAACACATTGTCCAGGCATTCATAAAACTCTTCTTTCTCCAGTTCCATCTTGTCCTCCGTAGGTGCATGAGCTGTAATGAAAGTCATATTTCTAAACTTTCCTTTTATTCTTATCTTGCAATTTCTCTCATTTATTGGTTCAAATAATAAGAGGCTCTTTCTTATCTTACTCGAAATAATGAATCCTGTACCATATCTTCCTGTCCTATTCTCTGGTCCACTGTATAGTAATGTGTATTCCTTTTTATTTATTCTGCCTTGTCCTTGCCATCTTATCTCTTGTAACCCAATTACATCAATTCTATACTTCCGCATCTCATCCGCTACTTCTTTCATCTTTCCTGGCTTCAACATTGTTCTAACATTCCATGTCGCAATCCGTAATTCGTTTTTCCGTTCTTGCAAAGGTCTTTGGCCATTATATCCATCTGTCCGAGGCTGATTTTTGATTTCGTGAACTTTTTGTTGTTTTCCGGTGTAGGGTTGTTAGCCCTACGACCAACCCCCAACCTGGAGGACCTGGGTTTTTGATCAAGGTTTTCCGCTGTCAAGCTGTTTGTGCTATATTGGAAAAATAACATTTTATGTATACGATTATAAAAATAGCCAAACTTCCAAGAAAATATTTTGTTTGTTTTAGACTAAAAATGAAAGAATTATCAATATTTGGTATCAAACGGATACCATACCTAAAATATGATTTAATAGGCTTTCCTTTTCAGAAAAATAACCAAGCACCTTTCTGGCCTGGCCATTTTGAAGACATTTCTCCTTTGGATCCACAACATGATCTACATAAAAAGAATTGAATTCCAATTCAGCTATTTCCACTTTCACCATTGCTTTCGAAACAGAAATAATCGACTCCAAAACCGCAAATATTCCACACAAGTTTAAAGCTTCTAACAACCATCAAGGCATGTATTTTGGCAGCTGCCATATGAGGTATTTCGAAAATCTTATTCCCATTCCTACCAACTGAGTAAAAGTGCCCCCACGGCACAATTATAATCAAAGATTTTTACCGATTTAGACGGCTTTCTACATCAGTTGTCCGCCAAACGGAATGCCAAAGGTCGATTCCTATTCCTTTTCCATCCATGGTTAAAATATATGCAATAACTCTCGTTCCTGACAAATATATTTAGAAAATGTACACCCAACTATAAGGAAATGCGGGTACAAAAGAAAATTACGAAAAAGAAAATTCACCCCTTCTGATCAACGCAACCACATCCTCAAAAATTTTAACCACCCCGACAACGTATATTTTCAAGCATTCGTGCAAAGAAAATTTTCAGACTTTTGGCGAAAATAATTATTCCTTATGGAAAATAACAAGTCTACGTCACACCTGGCTTTCTGGCGCCGCCATATTTTTTAAATATCGAGAGGAAAATGCTCAAAAGGTTTTTCAAACCTTTTAAAAGAGATTTGGATTTTAAGCGAATAGGAGGAAGCTGAGAAGGAAGGACGAGACAGTATAATTTTCTATAGTTAGGCCTGTCTCGTTTACGCTACAAGCATTTGGAATATAGCAACGAGAGAAGATAACCAAATTACAAAGGATAGCTGCGCGCTGTGCTAAAAGCTACGACGAGTAAACAGAAAGATTAGCTCAGATATTTTTGAATGGACAGTGTTTGGGGACACTATAAACACGGAGGTTACGCGCCGGGCTTTGATTACTAGAATAAACAAATCACTCGAGTTTTAGTTTGAAATGGAGGGTATTACTTTACCCGTAAAATACATATCTATATTAGACAAAAGTGACAATAGAAGAATAAATTGATTTCCGTATGTCATCTTCCCACATCCCATTCACGACTACATCGGCCTCTCTAAAGCTCCGGAGAGTTCAAGAAATGCCTGAAGGTCTTGAACTCAATGAAAGAAAAATTCTCACGTTCACCTCCCCGTGGTAGAGAGGGGGCAACGTTTCCAACAGAAACGGCTAACGAGCGGAGGGACCGAGCATCTCCCGGGATAAGGAGATCCCCTCTACCAAGTACCAACGGCCTCCTTGGAGGGTGGACGAGCGGTTAGAGAAGGGGCACCCTATTGCCCTATGGGGAGGAAACTCTGAAGGCGGACAAGCCATTTTTGCCAACGGCGTACGATGGAGAAGGCAAAGGGGAAACCACTCCATTAAAGACCTCCTTTGGTTTTCCAAGTAACAGCAACTCAAGATATTTATGGACACGTCTCTGTCAAAATATTTCGGAGGTAAAATAGTCCCGCAATCGGATCTCCGGGCGGGTACTGCCAAAGAAGTGTACAAAAAATACTAAGATGCAAGTAAGAATAGCCACATGGAATGTTCCTCTCTCTTGAAGTATGGATGGTTAGAGACTCTAAAACAAGAAATGATAAAGAATGAGAATCGATACAATGGGAGTTTCAGAGGTAAGATGGGGGAATCTTGGTGACTTCTGGAGTGGTGATTATTGGGTTATCCATTCTGGAACAGCAATAGATAAACCTGGATTGGCAGGAGTAGCCATCATACTTAATAAACAGTTAGGAATGAAAGTAAGAGAATATATACAATACAACGAAAGAATTATCTTAGAGTAGAAACAAAACCCAGAGACATAATTTTAATCCAAGTTTATATGCCAACAACAGGGCAAGGAGAAGAGAACGTTGATAAGATCTGTGACACATTGGAGGAAATTACTTGAAATACGAAAGGGGATGAAACTCTTATTATTATATCATAACCATATCGAATGCAATCGCAGGAGAGGGAAGAGAGGAAGGTGTTGCTGGGGAATTTGGACTAGGAATAAGAAATGATAGGGGTGATAAACTTGTTGAATTCTGCCAAAAAAAATAGACTCTGCATTACAAATTCATGGTTTGATCATCATCCGAGAAGAAGATATACCTGGAAAATACCTGGAGACAAAAATATATACCAGATTGATATCGGCAGCAGCGTGACAATAATCCATCAAAGCACATCACTTTTCGTTCCTTCCAATTCCATTGCCTTATTCTCTCCATTTCCAAGGCTCCTGATTTTACTCACTCCGCCACATTCCCCTGCAGCTGGCAGGGTAGTTTGTAGGTTCAGAAGACTCTTCCTAACAGTTTGAAAACAACTTGATTGTCCATTAACCTAATATTCATGCTTTACTGCGAATTTTTCCTGTGCATCTCACGTTGGAAAACCACCAGTTCCTTTTCTTTTCACTAGGAAAACTGAGCATTACTGATAGTAAATCAAATCTCCAGACGAAATCAATTATTAAATTCCCACGCATACCACATCCCATTGGCCAATCAATAACGGATGTCCTTCCCTTCCGCTGGTTGTGATCCGGGAATATGACCCACTGTTGGTGTGGAGATAGCTCAACCTTGAGCCCATGGGATGACTCAAATTCCGATATTAATGGGTTTGAGACTAGTGGGTAGGCAGTAATATCAAATTTCGGCCAATTCTTTTCCTCTCCCACTCGGAACAGAGTGAGAAAGTGACCAAGCAAGTTCCAAGATTGGTGTCTGTGAAAAGCCGGAGCGCTCGAGCCGGAAAAGAAGAGACAATTAATGTAATTAAGGAGGCATTAAACCCAAGCAGTTTACCCAAACAATTAGACATGATTGACAGATAAGTGAGATACACAAATATTGGAGTCCTAATCGAGACTGGAAATGAGACTCAAAGTGAAAACCTAATTGATTTTGAGAGTTTGAAAAATAAAGGCTTAAATCTAAAGAAGATAGGATTAAAGACGATGATTGATGGCTTTAAGAAGAAAATAGGCATTGAGGTAGTCGTTGATATTTTTCATCATTGCTTGCATGATTAGCAGAGGAAAATGGGAATGAGTTTAGCTAAATTCATGATATTAAAGTCACGTTAGAGAAAGCATTGGATAGCATAACCGGCACAAGCGGCACAACTGACAGCTAGTCGGAAAAGATTAAATATTTGTATTCTAAGAGAATCGCAGAGTTAAAGATCATAGCACCATTTTGAGGTATTTGAAGTGTCAACGGTACGGTCAATTTGGTGAATATTGTCGAGTGTCAGTGCACACTGCATCGCGATCAGCAGACAAAAACGTGAACACTGTGACTATTAAAATGAAACGGTCGTATTCACAAACTGCACTTAAGCAAAATAAGAGTATAATGACTACATTGTGTGGGAGTAGATATTATCAAGGTGAGGCCCAGGAATGCCTTTTTCACGAAAAGGCGGAGGAATGAAATTAGCGGCTTGATTATAGCACACGTAATGACAAGGCTGGAAATTTTTCTATGGTTGATGAATGGTAATAATTTGAAAAATAAGTGGAGATATTGCGTAGATACCCTGCCGACTCCAGAACCTTGTTCCATTTATGGTTGTGTTCTCACTGTGTGTGTCCTCTAAATGGGGACGCTTGGGATCATATTACTAAGAGGCAGAGGATGTCTATGAAGCCTGATCATTACTTTAAATTAAAGTAAAAAAGTGATGCATTAACCACAGTTTACAGATAAAATATGAGTTACGGTTACTACTGAGGGCAGAGTAACCGCAGTAATGAACTTTGGGGCACTACTGAACTGATAGATACAAATATCCTAATTCATTTAATCTCAGTTGACTCTCGTCTTCGTTGACTCATAAGACTCGATATGCTGATAACTCATTAGTTTACATCAGCCTTCTTTTCTCCGGGCCTCTGGACCACGAACATACCCGATTCACTTCCAGTCCGAAGAAGATGCTTCCTCCACTGGTTAACGGCGGCAGCGGCCACACTCAGCCGCACCAAACAAGCCTATCGGATCATTTGATCATTGAACCTTGGTTGGTTCTGGGCTTGGGACGCCTCTTATTGACTGACGCCATCGGCACAGAATCTGTGGAAAAAGGTCGCCAGTTTCGTGAATATTAAAGTGACATATATATTACTGAGCAAAAATTATTACCATGTAATCATTAGAAGGTATTGTTTTCTTCAGCTCTTTTTCCAAATTCATTTGTTTTTTGCGGCATTAAAAACTTTGTATTTTAGTGTATGTTTACTCCCTAATTTTACAAGGTGAAATTAACTTGCTTTCTCAAATATTTTTATGCTTAACTTTAAAATCGCGAAAAATCAATGCGACTGAACCGTGGATTATATTTCATTTGAACTGGGACTTGATTAAAAATAGATTTGTTAAAAGCATTCACAGAACCGTTTAGGCAAATGCAGTGGAGCCAGTTGAGCAAATCCCTTGGTTCATTGCTATTCCGTGATTAATTGAGGTCAAAGATTTTTTTTGTTGGTAAACCATTTGGCAAAAACTATTTTTTATTATTTATCTGTCCTAATCTCTTTTCTCATGTCGTATGTATATCTGTTAGTTAGTTTTTTCGTTTGGCAACCAAGGATGAAGACCTTTTGCACCATTAAGGGTAAGTTGGTATGTTGGTAAGGGAAGGATTATTTGGGTAACAGAAGAACAAGATGAGAGAAATCCAGCATCGACATTAGCCTACTTTTAACGTGATACACTAAGGAAACCACACTTAAACGTCCCATTCGACGGACGGAGTACTATACCTGAAGTGCCCTCCGCATAGCACCTAAGGAAGGATTGGGGTTCCTTCGAAAAATATCGCCACTTCTAGGATTGGGTCCTCGGGATGGAAAGCCAGTATTCAAGCCACCTAGCGTACCCGATCCTTGTTAAGAGTGTGTAATGAATGATCAGCATATTAAATTACTCTTTCTGAGAATTCGATCACCACTCAGGGTGTCATATTCGCTACCAAGATACAGTATCTAAAAAGTATCCGTTCAGTTTTTCTCTTTGGAATGCGGCAGGCTTAGCATGCTTATTCACAACCTCTTCCGATCGCCCCTGTCACATTTCTTTCTCAAGATGACCTCACTCATGGTGCTTTTTAAGGGTTCACCGTATGGGAATCGGTGAATACTAAGTTACAGATCTTAAATGACTCTCTAGTAGAAAATTTCATCAGCTAGGGCTAGCCCAAAGTAAAAGAAGGGAGATATTAGAGAAAACATGCAATGGAGCGAAGGTTCCTAAAGACGCCTCCCGTATTGGAGGAGAGACTGTCGTCACCTACATATGTCATATTTTTATGATTGATGAGAATAATTATTGGCGTATTTTTATTTTAACCAGCACAATTTTGGATGGTAGCAAATGGGAAAATAAAAGCCCATGGAATGTATGAAAAAATGATAAAATTGTGAATATTCATTCTCACCCACAAATTTAATTATTTTAGCGATTATTCGTGGATATTTTCATTTACCAGTGAAAGATGTTTCGTCTCGAAGTGTATCTCAATCGAAGAGTACTCTCGTGTCTTCATTTCTCGGTAACCTTTAGATACTAGTTCTGACCCGTTTACGGACACATCTCCAAGAAATGCCCTGGTGGGTGCCGCCGGACCACTTGGCTCAACCAAAGAAAAATTTATGGTTTTCGACTGAATTTTCTCTTTATCATTAAATTGATTCTAATTCTATCGTTAATAGTTTCAATAGAATTTTAGATAGATTTCGAAGAAAGTTTTATTCTCCAAGCACCAATTCTCCGCCAAGTAGGTCAACATTGCTGGCCTCCAGCATCAGGCAAATTGATTAAGTGCTCCTCAATCTAACAAGCTTCCTGAAGTCCTACGGACTCTAACACCAGTAGCTGTTTTTTTATCGGCGGTTGAATACTTGCATGTATTTTAACAAATCTGCCGAATTATGATTAAAAAGGGTATTTTAACCTCAATTTAGGCGGCCTTATTTGAGTTTTAATAAATACTCTTCCCCCAGGGCCATACCATAACTCAGCTTCTAAATCAGTTTTGTTGACCGAGGCTACGTATTATCATTTGACTTCTGATTCAGTTAAACATTATTGTCATTCAATGAACTATAGTAATTCGTAGGAATCATCCACTGCCTTTCCTTCGCTCAAAATGTCCTCTTAGAGTAACCATGACCCTCGTATGAGAAATCGGATAAAGATAGAATGAGAAAATAAATGGCGTTAGATCATGATAGAAAATATTTTGACCTTTAATCAACCTCACATACCCGAAAACGAACAAAAAGTGTCTCAGTACCTCAATAAAAGCCTACCATGACGACAACAAAGTTATATTTCGACGGGAGGCAATACCGGCTACGTTCGATTGCCCTCCAACTTCTGCAATTGACTGAGCAAGTAAAAAGGACGTTTTTTCACTAATGAGTAATTGGAAAGTATAATCACTTCATAAATCTAATAACTTAGATCATTCAAGCCTGATGAATTTCAATGATTCATGTAACACCATGTGGCAACCACTGGCAAAAAAACCCGACTGGCAACTGGGATCCAGGCTCGAATCCCGGTGGAGTCAAATGCTTCTATCAGCGTGAATTGGTGTCATACTCATGTTCTTGCCTGTATCAAGTACTATTTTTAACGAACTATTTGTGATTAGAGGGCAATGACTTGCCACAACGGAAACATTCGGTTCACGACGGAACAACACGGTTCCCAAATGAAAAAGTAACATGGTTTTCTTCCACAGATTTATTTTCCTGGTACCACATGTTTCGACACAGCGGTGTCATAATCTGGTACAAAGTTTCAAAAATTTCCTACGCCACCTCCCCGGTATTTTTCCCCTCCTCAACACCCCCTTCCCCCTCTCTCCAACCTTCCACCACGTCCCTTAAGAGTATATATACCTCTTGGAAATTTTTGAAATTTTGTGCCCGATGAGGACACCGCTGTATCGAAACATGATGTACCAGGAAAATAAATATGTGGAAGAAAACCAAGTTACTTTTTCATTTGTGAAATTCAACTTCCACATAGTTGAGCCTGAAACCATGGAACACGGTTCCCATACGTTTGCCGATGATAGTTGCAAGTTGAAACATTAAAGCGAAGAAATGTATTCTGCATAGGATATGTTTTTTCAATTTTTATTGTGAAACTGAATCTAACTCCTAGTTTGTTTTTTGCTCTTTACAATTGCTCTCTCAAGCAACGTCTGGTGGTAGGTATGAGTGCAAAAGCAAGAGTATAGGCCTAAGGTCTTCATACGGATTGAGTTTTTAATCCTATTCTTAAAAAAACCCTCTCGAGGATGAATATTCAGCGACTTTACGAGGTAGTCGTAAATAAGAATTACTTACTACAAAAACAACCATGAGCCACGTGTAATTCTCTGTATTCACGCACCATCGATCCGACCGTCCAATGCACCGACTATCCTGTTGCACCTGAAGCTACTAGGGGATGCAGCACAGAATCACGTGAATCTACCGTCTCAACACAAGGACAAGACCATGTACAGCTAATGGATAAGCATTGGCTACTTATTGAGAATGCCAGTAGCAGGTCTTTGGAATATGAATCACTGAAAAGACTCATGGAAAAAATCGAAAAAATTTACTTGCAAGAAAGAAAGGAGGCTACAGCTCTATTATCGTAGTGCAATCTTTCCTCTTCTTGGTGCACTTGACTTGTTACATCAATACCATGTTTTTACTATAAGAGCTGTAAGACTAATTGTAGATATAGTTCGGCACGACATAGCCAGGAAGCTCTTCCTTGGTCCTGCCTCTCATATTAAATGAACTCCTCAAAACATTGCACATAAAACAGATTTTGACTAGAGAGTTGCAAACGGTGAAAATTTCAGCATTATCAACCACAGAGTTTAGTGCATAAATTTGTATCCTCAAAAAAACCTTCCATCGCTAATATCAACATAAGTTGAAATAAATCGTTACTTCTCACTTGTATCAGATTAATTAATATTTAAGGTATTGCTCAGCAATTCTGCTTAGCATGGGCTGAGTATTTGGCCGGTAAATTGCAATTTACAGCCTTAATTTTCAGCCAATTAATAGCTAGTTCGCAATCCTATATTGAACGCTGACATTTACAGGTTAGTCAATATTCGTAAACCGTGGCACCATTTGGTGGTCCCTCAGTATGCAAGTAGTTCAGTGTTTGTGTAATTCGATACTCAACGTTTGTAAAACTCTTCAGTGCTTAAAATAGCGGCCAGTACCATGCACATAACTTATGGATGAATCGCCAAATTACCACGCATTAATAATTGGTATGCTTCTAAATTATTTCAACACCAAATGTGAATTTCACATTTTAAAGTTAGCGATTAAATACTCTTGTCACTGTTTATACATTGTCAATATTGGAACACGTGGAAGCAGTATGACCTTCCAACATTAACCTATTAACGGTAGACTAAATGTTATGCTAAAAATAATGTTTCAGCTAGAAATGATAAACCAAGAATTTTTATTAAAAACGTTTAAAAAATCAATTTCGATTAGCCATTCTGACATTCATGTGGACCGGTAGAAATTATTACTAAGGGGTGCATTCAGTAGTGGCTCGTGGTCAACAAAAAGGGGGGTTCATGAAATAATTCGCTCCCAACAAAATGCGCGAAAAATGTCTTTATTTCCACGACCATTTTATTTTTAAAAATCGATATTTGAATAGAAATACTTGTGTCCCCTGAAATTTTTCTCAATATCTTCCAATTTACCAAGAGGTGCTGCCAAGAAGTGCTGCAAGTGCAAATTTTTCTCAATATCTTCCAATTTACCAAGAGGTGCTACCAAGAAGTGCTGCAACCCCCTTCCGGCGCCCATACTGACATTTGTTTTTGCCACTATGAGGCTAAGATGCAGGTCATTCCATTATTTTTCAAATCAAAGTTACCTACGCAATCAGAATTCCAAAGGGTTGCGATCAGTAATCTACAGCCGTAATCATTGCGACAGAAGCTAATGATTGCCAATGTGTATTGTGATGTAATGTTTTACTCTGTACTGTTGCGTATGAATTGTTGTAATTTTATTGATTTAAATTGTGTTTTTACGCAATTTATGGTTTAGGTGGCATAAAATTTGATATTACTACGCAAAGAAAGGCTAAAATGCAATACGCTAACGATTGAGAAATCTTATTACAAAAGCACCCAAACTTCTTGTCTTAAATATATTGACAATTTTGAAATAACGCTGCTTAATGGATAAAAAAAACTGCTGTGACATCCAGAAAGGAATACAATCTTGGCAATAAACTTAATAATCGTAAAACTAGTAAAACAAAAGAATCTAAATAATGTTATTTTACTCTTGCTGTCGCACTCAACGCCAAAGGATGCTAGTCCTAAGGTCTCCATTATTACATAATTACTAGAATTATAAATTAGTGTAATCAGTTCCTAATCAGCTCATGTAATTACCTGTCTGAGAGATAACTGGAGGATTCTCTGAGGAGGTGCGTGTGAGTCATATTTCATATAATTTTCTTCCGCTTCTCAACAATTAACTTATTTTTCCTCACAAATAGCGATGTTGGGTGACTCTAAGTTATTTCGAAGGCTGCAGCAGAAAGGGGAATATGCAAAAGGCATTGCTCGAGGAGTCAGGGACTTTGCGTTGCGAAGACCATTCCTCCAAATAGCTTGATTGGTATATATTTTATGGATTACCATCCTGAACTCCTTGACCTTTCTAATAGAAGCTCAGACATCAGCTAATCTGGCATAAGCCCAATTGTCGGCCCCGGTGGCGGCGGGGTGAAGTCCTCGCCTGCTAATCCGACGGTCGCGGGATTTTTCACTAGGCATGGGTGTTTGTGTTCGTTTTGCGAGTTAATTGTAATAGAGGGCTGTAGAGACCTAAATTAACTCGTAATAAAGACAAATTATTATTATTAGCTTTCCAATGTCGAGTAAAATCCGCGTGAGTATTGATATCGCTATAGCATTACACCAAGCATCATTGGAAATCAATTCACTTTTGTATTGAGGGCCTAACAACTTGGCTGCAATGTGTATGGCTAACAGCATAATTCTTTCCGATATGCCATAAAACATTTTCTAGTTTTTCCTCCCGAGAATTAAGGGGAGATATAAGCTTACAATTATACTGGATGGGGCATTCTACTTTGGCCAAATGCTGAAGAAAAACTGAATTGAGAGATTTTTCTACTTGAGATTGAATTTCTGCGGAATAAATTGGTTCCAAAGTTTGATAGAAAACTTTCAGAGTTATACAAAAACTATCATTATGCAGCATTTTGTCAAACTGATTCAGCTTATTAATTATTAAAGTTATATGAAAACTTTTTTTCTTCTCATTTTGAAGACTTTTAAAGATAATAAAAGATCTTATAATAATCTAAAGAAGATAAAAATCTTATTTTCGGTGAATGTTGCAGTTGCGACTTTTTTCAACTAGTTTGAACCATTTTGTATCGAATGCTACAAGAACAATGTATTATTTTCACATACCTGACAATGCAGGAATGCTGAGGTGGCTGGAGCACTAGCTCCATATCCCAACGACCCAGGGTTTAAGTCCGTCAATGCATTCCCAATCCTCACTTGAGTGCCTTGTCTCTGTCCGTCGGATGAGACAAGAAAGTGTGGACTCCTTATCACCATTCATTGAGAGTAGAATAATTCCAATAACGGGTTTATCTCCACCCGTCTCCATTCTCTAATCCATGCTATTTATATCGATCGGCTCACGCATTCTTATGGAAGCAAATGACATTAAGTAGACCTCCGATAGAAACGACGACTTGAAAGCTGGTTGGTCATTTCGGGAAGACGACCGACAACTGAGGTCAATTGCGACGTTGAGGTCAGGTGGGTAGGTTCCTGAGGGAAGGATTCTTTAGGGTGTGGAGGATGGGTGGAGAGAAACCCGGCGTAAGCATTAGCCCACTCTTCACCAAAGGAACTCAGTTTAACGTCCCGTTCGACGGAAGGAATATCACACTGAAATTCTCCACATAAGACCCAAATAGGGATGGGAATTTCAGTGAAAAAAACTTCACCACTGCCGGGATTCAATCCCGGGCCCTCGGAATGGGAATCCAGCACTTTTGTTGCCACATCAATCCGTTCTTCATGACGACTTGAAATTTTCTTTAAATTATTTTGATAAATAATCCATTGACTACAATCCCACTATTTCACATAACAATATATTATGTACCATGAGTAAAACAACATATTGTACTAAGTTTTGGATGCTTTTAAGTCACAACATGCATACCTGATTTTATTCTATGATTATTGATGCTAAAAATTTCAACCACCCAACTTTTCAATAACTTGTAGTCACTTATAGTCTGCTGCGTCTTCCATTTGGTTTGAAGGCATTTGTAAAATACAGGCTGAGGCGTTGTTGCACTGGGGTAGGTGATACTTATCCAAATTTCCAGGGGGGAAACAGAAAATAATTTCTTTCCGTTTTATTTTCTTGGAAAAATTAGAAATTTTACATTTATACCTGCATCACAATTCCCAACCAAAATCTTAAGCACACTGTCTAAGGCGTTCGTTACTTGCTGTGACATTTGACCTAGATATTCGATTATAATGCGTCACTTCTTAAATGGGCATGTCCACGAACTGATGGATGGATGGATTGGACTGGTCCAAGGATCTCTGTAGCTAATGAATTTCTGAAGAGTTTCTAATAATGTATGAAAAACAGCACACTTTCAGTTGGTGACCACACGTAGTAGCATCAGAGCGTTACAGAACAGGGAGAAGAACGTTATTAATCAACACCCATTTGCCTCCCACTCTTTCAATGCCAGGAAGTGCACATAATTCATATGTCTATTTCCTCTGTCGCACTATGGTTTTTCAACGTCAATAATTGTTAATATGTGAAATAACAGCTGGTGAACAACCCTTAATTGGGAAAGATCATTATCACCCAATTGATATAGTAAAATCAAGTCAATGGTTATTACTAAGGTTTTGCACTTTGTATAACATAAAAAACATTTAGGCGCTATAAATAAAGAAATAGGCAACCTAAATAGGCACTTAAATTTCAAAAGAAGCACTTAAATTAGGCATAAAAATTTTCAACATAGGTTCATAACGTGGCTTGATGCCGCAAAAATATACATGCATGTGTATAGCTTAATTTTCGATTTTCAAAGCTTGGGCTTGAGACACACGAAAGCTGTTATTTCAAATTGATGTTGTGGAAAGAGAATAAAGCTTTAAGGAAATTCAGCCTACTAGATAAAGAAATATCTAATATCTTGACGTTTTTACTTCTCTGAAGTTACTTAACAGTTTACAACAACATACTTCTCCAAATAATCTCCGGCACCTCCGGCAAATAGGGTGTAGAAAATTGACACGGAAACTGTCGTCGAATTTCTCGTGTGTGGGTGGGGACTGAAAAGGTGGAGAATGGGTCTTTGCAATCATTACTATAGTACATTGGTGATTGTTCATCCTTATGTTCAGCGGTGCAATGCATTCACCGATGACGAATAAGGGACAGTGACTATATTTTAGAACGCACACTAAGTTGGGGGTGTCGCACTAGACGATGGCTTTAATTGCGAATGGTGTCCCAGTGTTGGGGCAGAGGAAGGGACGAAATATTTTGCAGGATTTGCTGCCAGGCTCTTGGCTACGCTGGGTGGTAGAGCGGGGAGCGTCACCGATGATCCGATCGGGAGATTGGAGCAGAGAAGGTTGGCTTGGTTGGGTGGGCGTCTGAAGAATACTGTGGGGCATTTGGAAAAGAGTTTTGCTGTTGATTTATTTTATCCTAGATGAGGAATAAGTCGTTGAAAACGGCCTTTAGTTTTTATTCACCAGGAAAATATGTAGCATTAAGTTTAAGGGCGTTTGGTGAGGTTTCTTTGATTTGTGGGTTGAAATTAGCCGATGGAGCCAAAATGCGTTAGTTTAATAGTGGCTCGGGATATTAATATTGGTTAAAGAAGTTTGTATTTTACTTGCTATATCCATTCATTAAGTTTTACTTTATTGTTGCAAACGCGGTGGCCACGGATCGATAGCGAGTCTGGGACGAGGTGTTCTTAGTGTGAATGGGGTGATACTTGTTCTAATGTAAGTAGAGCTCTTTGTTTCATGATTTGATGTAGAACGAGGTTTCTTAGGTATTATTGCCTTTAAGGGAAATATGGAAGAAAAGTGATATGGGAGGATAAGATAGCGGATGTGAAGCGGATAGAGGAGAAATTGTTAAGAGAATTGAGGAAGCTCGTCAGGCATCTCACGTGGAATATCAAAATGATTAAAATAACCTATTAACCGTCATGAAATAACCTATGATGAAAATAACATGGAAAATAACCTATCCCAGAGCTCTGATTGTAATTCCTGGGTGGCAAGGAAATCCCTTTTTAGTTTCTCCAAGAGTAGAGTTCGTTTCATGGGGAAATTTCCCCATTCTTGTGTCCATAGCTGTCCCCTTGATTTGAAGAAAGAACTGGTCATTCAAAGAAAAAACGTTGCGTTTCAGGAGTCATTCTGATATTTTAATTAGAAAGATAGGTGAGGGATTGAGAGGACGATTTCTGTGTGATAGGAAGTGGGGTAGGGAGTGTAGGCCTTCTTGGTGATGAATAGATCTGTTGGTTGAAGTTACACCCACCATAGGATGACGCTTTTATCAGAGGGAATTTTGACTCTCTTTAGAATGTCTAGTAAGTGATATGAGTCTCAAATTAAGGAAGGGACCAATTTGAGGAGGACAAAATTTGTCAAAAGAGACCAAAACAACACCTCACTGTGTTCCATGTTCGGCTTAATCCTCGCGCACGCTTTGGACTGCTTATTGACATCATATGCCTGGCATTCTTGACAACCTTGTTCCTATTAAGCCATTAAAAATTCACAGGGGAGGAGGACGCCTCGGTAGCTTAACTGGTTAAAGCACTCAGCGCAAAGTCGAGGGATCCGGGTTCGAATCCAGGTAAATGCGAATGATTTTTCCTCTTTGGAATACCGCACTTTAAGGAAGGGAGTTGCGTGACAAGAGGCTGCAGGTGTATGCCCACGAAGGCCGAAATGTGCTAAAAGGGGAGTTCCTATTGGATTTGGAACTTCTTCTCTTTATGAACTTTGGGAAGGAGGTAGAAATGTGGAGTTTTGAAGTAGGCGGGAGAGTGTGTATTGATGTCGGACTGGGAGAGTCCTTCATCAAGGCCTGCTGAATTGAGAAAGCCATGAATTTCTACTTGAATTTGTGATGGTGGGGTTCAAAGTTGGGGGGTGGCTACAATTTTCTTTCCAGAAATGTTGCCATTTCATTCGCTTTCGATTTTAAAGATTTCGATTATAAAGGCTAATAAAATCCGAGAGCAGTGGGATGTGGGGATGGATCCTTTACTCAAAACAGAGATGTCACTCTGAGGGTGGAAGGGGATAAGTTGAGAACGTCCGATTCCTGCGCTGCATCGGGTGTGGTTTTAATGAGCAGTGATCAATCCGAAGATTGGTTTGCTAGAGATCTCCACTTTACTATCCTCTCAG
The DNA here is from genome assembly GCA_963573305.1 of Pyrrhosoma nymphula. Classification (NCBI taxonomy): domain Eukaryota; kingdom Metazoa; phylum Arthropoda; class Insecta; order Odonata; family Coenagrionidae; genus Pyrrhosoma; species Pyrrhosoma nymphula. The sequence continues at coordinate 73,107,373 of OY754332.1, read as the reverse complement.
CCATCCGCTTCATTCATTCATATTTTTTTACTTTGACGTCCATCATAATTTGTCTTATGTATGCTTGGCCTTTCTCTGTCCCATCCATTTGTCCTTTCATTATCGTTTTCAACAAGCCATTTCATCGAAATGTATGTCCAATAAGTTTGTCTCTTCTTCTTCTCAGATTTTTCAATACACTTCTTTTCTCTCTAACTCTTCGTAGGACTTCTTCGTTGGTGATTCTCTCCGTCCATTTCATTTTCATCATTCTTCGACAGCACACCATCTCCATTGCTTCCGATCTCTTTTCCTCTGCAGCTGCTATTGTCCAGGTTTCACTGCCATATAAAAACATATTTAAAATGTATGTGGTAACAAAGCGCGTCCATACTTCCAGACTTGTGATACTAACTGTCAGTGGACTCCACTTCTGGTAGAATGCCTTCGTTGCTTGGGCTATTCTTCTCACAATGTCTTTCTTGCTTCTACCATCGCTGTTGATCCGTCTTCCTAGATAGCAAAATTCTTCCTCTAGCGCAAGTTTTTGCTGCCCAAGTGTCACGGTGATTCTGTTTTCTTGATTACTTCCACAGACCATAATCTTGGTTTTCTAAATTTTATTCTTTAACTTGTATTTCTTCATAGTTTTTTCCATAAAGTTTAGTATTCTCGCCAGACCTTCTTTCTTCATGTCATCAGTAAAGCGAAACATTCTGATTTTTCTCTCCATGCACTTGTATTCCTGTTTTCAATTTTGACTTTAATTACTTTTTCAATGTAAATATTGAAGATCATGAGTGACAAAACACCATATCGCACACCTTTCCTCACGTTTTCCTCTTCCACATTACCGCTACATTAGATCACTGCCAGCTGTTCCTCATACAGTCTGCATATTACTTTTCTGTCATTAAATGACACTCCTAAGCTCTTCATCATGACCATCATTCTAATCCAATCCACGTTGTCAAATACTTTCTCTAGGTCGATAAAGCAAATATATGTAGACTGGTCCTTTTGTGTTCTCTTCTGCATGATAAGTGACACGGTTAACATAGCTCGTGTCCCTACTTTTTCTGAAACCGAATCGGTCTTCATTCAGGGTTTTTTCAATTCTTTTCCATTCTCCTGTAGATGATTTTGGTCAGAATTTTCAATGCATGCGCAGCAAGGCTAATTGTTCTGAAATTATCGCATCTCTCAGCTCTGTTCGTCTTTAGGATAGGAATGGTTGCATTATTTCTAAAGTACATTGACATTTGCCTAGTTGAGCAGATGTCACAAATTAAGCTGTATAACTAATCCAAGGTCTTCACTCCGGCATTATTATGGAACTCCAAGGAATTTCATCAATTCCAGGCTCCTTTCTCTCCCTCAAGTCCTTAATTTCAGCATCAAATTCTTATCTGAGTATGGAGTGTTCTTTTTCATCTTCATTCACAGTATATTCAACCTCTAGAATCCTGCTATGCAATAATTAGCGGCTGTAGAGACTCTCCATGTACTCTTTCCATCTATTTGCTTTTAATTAATTTTCAAAGACAATTTCATTTTCTTCACTCCGTATGGCATTACGTTCTATGAAGTAACTCTTAAAAGTTCTGTAAGCAGGTTCAACTTTTACATGGAAAAGATTGCCTTCTACCTCTTTACCTAGTTTTATCATCCATTCTTCTCTGACCTTTCTTGCTTTACTGCTGATCGTATTTCCATTTTATATTTCATCGCGTGTGGAAGTATCTGAGTCAAGAGAGAAAATAATTTTGATTTTCTCTTCTTATCAAGCTATTATCAACGATTATTTTCACTTAAGTCTCTTCAATAAGCAATATTAGCAGAAAATACTCAAATAGGTAAAATAGGCATTGATAGGCAGTAATAATTTCCTTTCTTTTCGTCATTTATAACCCGAAATAGATTTCTGGCTTCGTAAGAATTCCTTTACTTAGTGAGGAAAAAATAGGCGTTTTAGACAATGTCCTCAGCTTAGTTATAAACGTGCAAATTCTTCGCCGCGATGCATACTCAGGCTCTCGGGACGGTAAGCTACCCTTCTTCCTACCACACCTTCACAACCTGCCTCATATAAACGGAATAACACTTACATCACAAATAGTAAAGCATTCTGATGAGTACCAGCGTCAATGTGTGGAAATTCACGTGAAAAAATTGCATGAATTAAATAGGATCTAAGATCTAAAGTCTAAGTTGGTGCAACTGGCTGACATACCTGGGCGTCAACTGGGATACCAGGATGCAAGGGCCGATCATGTAAAATGTTTTTGTCGCACTGAATGTCCACACATAGGTGTCATACCTCGCACGGATGTGCGTGACCTCCTCTATGTGCAAAGTGCTAATTCGCCATGAGTTATTACTATTACCCATGGGTACATTTTGCCACTTCAATGCACGCTGGAAGCGCAAAGGGTGGCCCTGCAGCGCCATTAAACATTTTCCGCGGATGAATTATTCATTGTGAAAAATAACACGATTAGTATCGAACATAGTCACGCGCAAGTGTGCTAGTTGCAATACCAAACTAATATCACCATGAGAAATCGTTTGACCTGACTGTGGCTTTAAAAATAATACCTTTATTGGCTTCAATGGTCAAACTTTGACATAAAGTAAGTCAATATTAAAATACACACTCAAAATCAATCAAAATTAAAAAGGGCTCATTTGAGATGGTATTTTAAATCGAACTTCTTTTCCAGAGAGATTGTTCGCCCTTCTTTTTTAAAAGTTCCCGCTATGGGAGAGGATGTTACTCATGTCAGTGTGAAAGTGTATTAAAAATTACTGAGGCAGAATTGTGGAACCCTTTTGACAGGAAGTCAGTCTGTAGTCTAGTCTATCCGCTTTGCGCCGGGTGTTGTAGTTATGTTTCCATTGCCATTATTGGATGTAAACAGAACAGGAATCAGTTTTTCAAGGTTCAAATACTGAAAAAACTTCTAGAACCTGGATATACCAATAGCCGTCCGAGAGTGTTAACCAGTTTTGCCACCAAGACATCTCAACTTTAGGTAAATTTCCGCGAGGGTTAGAAGGACAAGATGTGACTGAGAGGTCTACGCGATCTAGATAATCTTGTAGGCATCAATCCCCATGGACATTCCTCATGATCTGAGATGACTTGGGAACTTAATTCGCTAATACCGCTGAGCGGCAATCCGGCCAAGTCTAATAATTTTTACGGTTAGTTCCCCAAACTTGGTACTCTGGTTTAAGTGTTCATCATGTGGGAACATACCACGTTAGTGTTACTACAAACTTTTCTGAATTTCAAAAATGAGGAAGCATGCCATAAAACTCATCATAACGTTAGTTGATTAGACTTATCCTTGTTAATTTCAATTCCAAAATGTATAGAAACCTTTTATGACTTGGATAATCTTGAATGCAGCCAGTTTAACCAGTTTTCCCATTACTTTTCTCTAGTTCCCCAAACGAGTCAATTCCCGCAACAACTCTTGAAGCTTTATACTCTGCTCAGATACTTGGACGTGAAGAAAACATAAAATAATGAAATTTTCGAGAGCAGTGTCGAGTATTTCCGGTTCTTGTTACGGTGACAATGTGATTAGTGCACTGCAAGTATCCGCTTACCCATACTTTGAATAGCTGGTAAAAGGAGCATCTTGTGTCCATACCGATAAGATATATATGTAACTCCATAGCTGAATGTGGAACTCCAAGTACGTAAAGCAAAATATGAGAAAATTATTCCATACGGCTTACGAACACCTCCATAACAACCTCTTATCTCTACAGACGGTGAAAATAGAAGATATTTTAAACTAAAGGTGAACTTAGTCACGCGAGTGAACTAAGAAAATGAAACCAAAGAAAGGAATGTATGCCCATATATTATATTCCTTATGTCGAAAGAGCCTCCAATGGATTTTATTTGATGATTATTCTAGCATATTTTAGAGAATATTTCTGAATGAGTAAGAAATTAAAGGTTTTCTCGTTTTACAGAAATTTCAAAAATGATGAAGGATATTCCTCATTTAATCCGCAACTGAATGTATCATGTCAGTGTCAAAACTATAAATTATTTCAGCTTAGTGGTAACCTATACTCTTAAATACGCAAATTCTAATATTTCAAATATATAAATGGTTCAGAATCCAATATTTAAGGCACAACGTGAGTGCTGTAACCAGTTGAAATTTCAGATTTTTGAACCTTTAATTGCGTAGCTAATTCATTGAGGTCCCAATCATAGATTTTGCCAATCCTTTTAACCTTCCTCCAACGAAATCACTTGGAAGTATCACGAATTCCCTCTTTGATTCAAAATTTAGTAAATCAAGGAGTCCTGAAACCCGGAGGATTATCAGTTTTGAGAAAGCCTGTGCTCGATCAATTTAAAGCATGAAACTTCAACGGGCATTGCCCGTCATGAATGAATGAGAGAAAATGACAGTGAAAAATCCGCCTGGACTAGGGACTCGAATCCAGATCCCCGTATTATGCGCCGGGTGCTTTAACCAAAGAAGCTACCCAGGTTCCTTTGCTTTTTCTACAAAGTACTTTTTATTCCTCATAAACCTCGACAAAATCAGAAGTGGAAGAGGACGCTTGGGTAGCCCCATTGGTTAAAGCACCCGGTGCGAAATCGGGGGAACTGGGTTCGAATTCCAAGTACAGGAGAATGATTTGCTCGCTGTGAATTTCACACATTATGCTCGATCGGTATTTCAATTTTGCGAATCCTTCCCCCACTTGCCTGAGACACCGAGTCGATCGAGCGATCGTCGACACTTCAATCATGGCCGACGGAGGGAGATCGGAGACGCTTTTCAAGTGACGCCCGTTACGTCATGCACAAAGCCCCAAGGCCGAGGTGATAGCCGCCGCCCCTCTTCATAGCGAATGATCCGAGACCGAGAGGCGGGTGGTCGAGGAGGGGCGGTGGAGGAGGGGCAGGAGGGGAGAGGAGGAAAGAAGGGGGAGGCGTCGGAGGTCCAAGGACGCGTGGGCAGGAGGAGAAGAGATGTCCCGACACTCGAAGCAGTAGGCGCGCGATCTCCTAGGCAACCCCAAACAGGAAGTGGGACTCACAGCTGACTGGATTATCTCGCTCGGAGCTCTCGGCACACAGCTGACGGACGCCTCCTCTTCAATACCGCGATCGCTTCCGCGGTGCTTGGAACGAGGAGTCATCCTCAGCCCGCGATCCGTTTCCCGCCGTAGGCCACTCATTCAGTGCGCCGGCCTCGAAGCGACAAGGCGGGTGCCAGATCACCTGACGGCACCTTCGGGAGACGCCGCTGCTCTATTGTCACCGCCGCGCTGAAAGGCGTTGATTGAGCGGTCGTGCCCAGTGTCTCCCTCCGCTCCCTTCGGAAAAGACCCGTTGGAAGCCGCGGTTGTGTCGCCGAGCGGAGAGCAGCGACGATCGGCCGTGGGCCGCGTTCGAGCGAGTGACTCCTCCGCGGCGATGGTGGCTGCCTCTTCGCGCAAGGTTTGTGGTGTAGCTTTATCCCCGCGACAAAATGTTTCCCGAAAACCGTGTCAGTGGGTCCTTTACGGCATTTGGGATGCACAACGGACGGCGCTAAAGTGTTTCTTCCCGAAGCTGGAGTCTCGCCATAACTGGCATAGGAAAATTAAGACCTCTAGGGAATGTGTTCGTGTATATGGAATGTCGTTCGTAAGTATTAATAAGTTAAAAATATCGGGTAAGATCTTCGGCGTTGCGGTGATCAGGGTCCTTCGTGGAAACTCGGCTTCGTAAGCTTAACTTAGGTTGGCTGCGTTATTTTACGGGCAGAACGGAGCGAACAGGGCAAGGAGCCGGCCCTAAACCCTGGTAGCCAGCGTCAGCAATGCCTCCGACTGATAGCCAACAGGTCGCAGGTTCGAATCCCCTATGGTGTTGGACTTGTATTTATTATTGTAATGGTATCTGTTTTGGTATTCATGTCTACGATTGGATACCATTGGAGCACCTTAACCCAGGTTGACAACTGAACGTACACGAACTCCTCACAGAGCTTATTTACATGCACGTTTTTTTGCCGGTGGTATTTATTTGGTTGAATCGGTTTTATCTTAAAAATCCGATATACCTATGCGATATTTTAAAATCCATTGGTGTGCGACTTTCTGCAAAATCCTTATCCGGAATAGGTAATGAACTTACGAACTGGTAGCCTTATATCATGTGGCATCGCATATAGTGATTTACCTAAAAATCATAGCTATCGTTATGATGAACAAATTCTTCACCCAGATTGAGAAAGAATAGAAAAATGTTAATCACCAATCAAAGTTCTTTGCTTCTTCTAGTTCTTTGCTTTTGAAGAGATTATTTAGATTGTGCTGCTAGTCGCAATGAGTTTAAGAAGAAAATTAAATAAAGGTCTCGGGCGATCCTCTGTGTTAAGTAAACACCTTATTTTGAAAAGATTGTGAGTAAAATTTGAGGAAGGTATTAAAAAGTATTCCTCCAATGTAGAATGGAACAAGTGAGTTTAAACAGTGATTACGGAGGAGGAAAGTCGTGTGTACTAAGGTTCTATCACTTCATCTGTGAGTGAACACTTGGAGGAAATTGGAGAAAATGACTCATTTCTGACGGATTTACGGAGGTACCATTTTCCCCTCCACCATCTCGTGACAATATAAGACCAAATATAAACACTCCCAGCACTTTATATTGCAATCACTGTTTGTATTCGTATTTCATTAACACTCCTCCCGAAGTTGAATGTTGAATATACATGATAATATATGACGTTGGTGAAGGCTGGTGCCACCCCCAGCAATACTCCCAGGTGGCACTCTTGGGGTTTGATTTACATCTACAAAATACCATGCAAGGGACCTCAAGGGTGTGTGGCAGGAGACATTTATTTTCGTGGTGAAAAGACTACCGAGGCGGGACTGGAACCTGCGACCCTGGGTAACCAGGCGGAAACCCTACCCCGCCGCCTCCGGGGTCGACAAAATGCGTAATGTAGATGTATTTGGGTAGCATTGACGATGAAAATGATGAGTTAGAACTCGCAAAGGACCCGCAATTTTTTACAACTATACTAACATGAATAAATTAACTTTGAGTGTGTTTCATGGGAAAGAAGGAATGGGCACTCTCTTTGGTAACCCTGAAAACAATTACTGAGAAACTTAACTCTGTTGATTGATTGCACTATTTAGGTAAAATAAACATGCTCCAATACTAAACGTAAATTACTATAATTATCTCAAGCATTTTAAACTAATAATAAAACCCAGGCTCGACGCACCAGCAATTGCGAATTTAAAGTCGAGTTGATCCTACATTTCTCCATGACGGCCTCATTAAAGTCACCTAATGGACTCTGCATCCCGCCCAAGTGACGGTCAGCATAGTCTGACGTGAATGAAGAAACATTGTTATTATTACATATGCATTACCCACGGAACGCGCCAATTATAGTCGATTTACGAGCTAAATAATGAGCGAGCTGAAGTTTATCGGCTGCTATAGCGGTATCCTCCGTCACAGGGAGTGGCTAAGCCATAAAATGTTTCCTTGGATACGTGCAAACCTTATCCCCACTTCTCGTTGTTATTCTACGCAGTTACTTCACCTTAGGCTGCTCGTTGCTATCCAAAGAGACAGGATGCTTAGAGTTGTTAACAATTTACAGTGACCAACCTGGTTGACGGTGTGAGCATTGAATAAGTGACCCATTCCGTGTCCAAGGTCGAGCGGTGGAAAACTCGAATGTCACGCGGACTCGTAATTCACTGCTGTCAAATTGAGCCGCCGCCCCTCCACGCTCTGGCACGTTCCCCTCCCCCGACTATCCTATCCCAGAACTTGCCCGTGATAACGCCTCCCATTATCTAAGTCACTTGTTGTTTTTACTTGCCAGACCAATACTCGACATTGATTACCACCAACTTCCATTCCTCCCCCATGATCCCATCTTTCATAGGCTCATCAGCATTTCTGCGCAAATTTTCATTCAGCCAGCCCTCTCGTAACCATTGCATGTAGCATTTGTTCGAGCGTAGAAACTTCATAAATATGCACCAAAAAGGACGAAACCGGTATAAAGGCAAAGTGATAAAACACATATGCCATATTTAATACCTTGCCTTGTTCTCTACGAGAATACGATAGAAAACAATTGGAAATAAAGAAAAAATGCTTACAATAGATACAATAAAAGGTGAAAAATTAATTCACGCATTGAAAAGATAAGGAAGAGATTATTAATCTGCAAGTTCCTTTGAGAAATAGATTTGTTTCTTTTTTATCGTCGGCAATTCGCTGACAGTGATTTCCTGTGGCGCAAGTGTAACTTTGGTTTGTTCCGCGAGTAGCCATTGCGCAAGTATCTCTTTACAAATTAAAATTACATCACGATTACTTTTGTGCAAGTGATTTGCTCAGGCGCCAATGAATTCTCAGCTTCGAGCCTAACAATTTAAAATATGTTCAAGTAGATGTACTTTGTAAGCATCCTCCGATGAAAATGTTGACAACCACAGAATTCTCCAAATCAATTGCAAGGAAACAAATATTGGAATCAAACTCTCAGACTTTTCAAATAAAGACAGATCAGACTTTTCTGCGTAACGCAAGTGACCCTTAAGAGTTTAACGGCTGTATCCTTTTTCCCCTTCGATGTAGTTGAACGGGAAATATTTTCAAATCAAGGCCAGAAATTGTAAACATATCTTAAAATTATTCTTACATTCCTATCCCTCATCTTTCCTGTCCGTGCGGATGAAGATTTGATATTGCAGGGTCATTCATTGATCCTCAGATCTAAAGGATTTCGTTTAGCCAAACATAGTTGGTTCCTCATGCGCTGCACACGCCATACATTTCATGCACAGTTCCCCGACGAGCGAAGCCTGCACATTTGATTGGATACATCTCACCAAGATATATTGAAAGTTCTGATTTAGTAATCCATGGTTCTGACCAAGCTGCTACAGACTCGGAGGCTACACGCCAATACTTAAAAGTTTCAGATCACGCGAGTTTCAGAGTGACAAGGAGGATTTTATTTTTCCACTGCACTATATATCTAGAGCTGATAGATGAGACAATATAGGAGATATACACTGCTAAACTGAATTAAATTATCGAGCAAAAATCCCTTCTTTCCACTCAACATTAGTGACTATATAAAAAACAGAGCGAGACACTAAGAAAGATAGGTACTTCACTGACATACAGTTCACTTTCGTCCTTTCCCAACTACATTTTTCCTATTCCCTCCCTTTTTCATGGCTGGTTTTCTCACTTCCCCTGCCACACGCCCCAACAGCGGCTCGCAGCGTAACATGTAGATGTAGAAGATTGAAACTCGACCAGCATCATCCAAAATCTTGACTGCAACGTTGGATGTGAAGTATTACTACGGCGTAGCACAGTGCATCGACGGTACTGGCTGATTTTCTGACAACACCAACATATATATGATATAGTATAATAATATATATATAATATAATATAAAAATAGCCTAATATATAGCTGAACTTGGTGGCATTCACCAGCGGAGAATTATAGGTCACTGTGGGTGAATCAAGCGTTGAATAGCGGGCCAAGGTATAGGAAGCGGGCCGAGGAAGACTCGGACGCTCTATCCCACATCTCCTGTATGCTTTCCTCTCCTTTGCGTCATGCTCTTCACATGCGCGTACCACCAAGTTTCGCCACGCCCCTACACGTTGTGTAAGACGTGTGCTGAGATGGAGAAAGAAATATTATTGGTAGATAGGGCCCTACACATGTAAAAAACTAGAGGATTTTTACTCACTTCCATTTAAACCTACCATAACCGGTATATTACTTAAATGATAGTAATTCATGCTGTCCTCTCCGCATCGTTGATTTTTCACAGAACTAGTCCAAGTATTCCAACTTTCAACTCCGCTCATTTTCTCTATTCCGTGGAACTCCATTCTAAGCCCATTGTAGCCACCGGCTAGCAATTAAATTAGTGGGTGCATCCAAGCATTGACCACGCGAGAACACGCTACGAGAGAAACGGAAAACATTCAGCCGGTGACGTACCGACGCGTATCGCAATAGTAAACAAAAATTACTAGCTGGTCACCTGTTAACTACGATTCGCTACCGTGTTGGACCTCATGCTTAAATTATATGCTTAAATGAAAAATATTGTTAATTTAATGTCCATTGGGCTGCACGGGCTAAATTTCACCTACCAAAGTAAACCCTCGGTTTTGATTAAAAATGCACATGTTTACATCTCAACTCCTTGGCAATGACGCCGAAGCTACCAGATGCGATCACATAAGAGAGACTTAAAAAAAACACTTATCTTTTCTCGCTAGTGTCAAACAGCTGTAAAATCTTTATCTTATCAGATTCTATAGGATTGATCCATAGGGATTTAACTGTACATTCATTTGCAGTACGATTCTCACATATTTCACATATGTTTAAGAATGGTAAAATTATTATTTCTCTTGTTTGGATATGCTGGATGTAGTTTTCCTTTTTCATTAATACAGTCCTTTGCGAGTGGCATTAAACGTTTTTGGACTCATTGAGCTTCTCCTTCGATTTTTTTTATTTGACTATTGTGATTTTAATTAACTATTTTTAAAGCATTAAATGGTACAAAACGACTAAAACAGAAAGGAAAAAAAATTGGGATTAGTGATGGACACAAAAACGTTTTCGTTTGAAATCTTATTTATTAAAAAAAGCCGTTATTTATCAATAAGAATATTTTTTCGGGATCTAACTGCTGAATAGTGTTTAAAGAGAATAAAACACATGGTATCGTGTATCTATTTCAAAGAATTATTTTTCCGATTATATATATCAAACAAAATTAAATCTGCAGATACTCTATGCCTATTCATCTCTTGAAACTAATTGCTTTTTAGTGATTGGAGGAAGTTACACCCGACAAACTGTAAAATAAATTTTCTTTTTTGGCCCTGGTTTACCTCGTGGGCCAAATTAACCATCTGAAATCCTTCAAATTAACCATCCATTAACCCCCCCTCCCCTTACCTTTGAAGTGCTTCATTACATATAGATTATCTACAGCCTTTTATTAGTGGAGCTCGTGAAGTGTGCTTGTAATACATGAGACAATTCCAAAGCAGTTTTTTTGGGAAGAAGCTTAAGGGTACAATGCTTACTAATATCCCGTATTTCTTCTGCGTCATGCTAATTCCTTCCTTCTGCGTCCTTCTGTGAATTCCTTCTGCGTCAGTCTTCAGCAAACGTTTTTTAAAATCTATAGTTATTTTTTTCTTATGATATAAAAAAAGGCTTTTGTGTATATTGTTTAGGGAATTTTTTTCTCGATTCAACCGAAAAAAGTTAAAAATATTTGTTTTAGTTGATCCTCAATTCTCGCAATCCTTGCGAAGTGTGCTTAAATAGTTTTTATTAGAATATTTCAAAAATAGACAAATTAAATAAATAAATAAAACGACTGTTTATACAAAATTTACATAATAATAATAAATTTACACAAAAAAATAAAAGAAAGGGTTTTCACAAAAAAATTAAAATGTGTTACAACAAATTTTAACAACATAACATTTCAACACATGTTCACAGTGTTACAACAATCATTTCCATGTTCACTTTCTCCCTCAACATCTTTTCTTGGTTATGGATTGAAATAATTTCCTTTTTAAAGCAGGGTACAGAATTACATGTTTTTATATCTGTTGGGAGAGTATTCCAATTTCTTGCTACATTGGCGATGTAAGATTTATGGTAAATTTCAGTTTTGTGCTGTGGGATCTGTAGGTCTAAATGATGGGATCTTGTTAACCGGTTTTGGATGTTTTTTTTTAAATAAAAGAGTTGAACAGATATGGAGGACAGGTTGATTTGAAAATTTTGAAGGCGGAGAGAATAGATAAATAAAGCAGTCTTTCTCTAACTTTAAGCCATTTTAGTCTCTTGTTTGAATCAGTAACATGATCCCACCGTTTCAGATCACATACAAATCTCACAGTAGCATTCATAGTAATCTGGAGCTTATTATTTGTTTCTTCGTTAATATTGCTTAGTACGCCGCAACAGTAATCAAAATGTGGGAAAATAATCGCATTTACGATTGTTTTTCGTAAGTTTGTAGGCAACTGGTTTTTGGATTTGTACAATTGGTGAAGAGTTGAATAGCTTTTACTCCTAATATTTAGGCAGTGTGCATTCCAATTTAAGTTCCTATCCATTATTACCCCTAGATTTTTTACGTGTTCTTCATAGGAGACAACTTTATTTTTGTCTGTGATAGCTGGGATGTGGTGAAAATTTATCTTAGATGTAAGGTTCCTACTGCCGATAATAATAGCCTTAGTTTTATTTGCATTTAGTTTTAGGCCATTGGTCTCAGCCCATGCGTTAATATGGACAATATCAGCATTTAAGCTAGCAATAGTCTGTGTTAGGCTTTCTAGAGTTGAATGTTGGTAAATTTGGAAGTCGTCTGCGTATAGAAAATATTGGGAGTGAATTACGTATTACGTCTAGACTGATTCGTTTAAGTATGTTCGGAGCCGATATTTTTTTTAATGACTTCAAACCCGTTTTCAAAACCCGTCATGCGACGGGGTACCATTTCGCAATCACCAGATAAGAGAATTTTACACCACCGCGTTATTTTCCCCGAAAAATCAACAACTACTAGCAGCACATCTACAAGCCTGAATTTTACTAAATTCTTATATCTCTAAATTTATTTTTGTGTGGAAACTTTTACCTTACCTACGTGGCCACTCAAACCTAAGAAGGTTTTTGGCCTCACCAACAGCTCGCCACCATCCAACTCAATCTTGCATTAGCTTAGGCACCACATTCAATCTCGCTATTTCCTTCCGCAGTTGGTCTCCCCAACGCAGTCTTGGTCGCCTTAATGGTCTTCTCCCTTGTGGAACATTCTCTGCCACCATCTTGAGTATAGAGGCCGGCTCCCTCCTGCTCACATGTCCAGCCCATCTAAGCCTTCTACTCTTAATTTGGGCAATGATGTCAGGCTCTTGGAATAGGTCCCTTAATTCTATATTGATCCGTATCCTCCAGGTGACTCGGTTGCATATTGGGCCCAAAATAGTACGTAGGATTTTGTTTTCAAGCACAAATAATTTCTTTTCTGACTTTTGTGGAAACTTTTACACGACCTAAAAAATAACGAGAACGTGTTTTTTTGCTTATTGACAGTTATATTTATTAAAATATTCATTACGTATTCCGTTGTGCATGTTTGATGAAAATACCCTCTGCTAAACACCCTTGCAGAGGGTTGCACAAAGATGTAAATATAGCTCTACACAAAATACAACATTATACATACGTGCTGCAGCAGACCCATTATTCTTCGCAAAATTTAGTTGCATGAGATTTCACAGCTATGGTAGATAAGGTAACATTGTCCCGTATAACCCAAGACATTTATCCTATGACAAACTCTAATTCACTCCCGTGGCAACCAGTCAATCTATGAATAGATTGACAGGTTGGAGCGTTATTAATATGGCTGCCGACTACATGGTTGTCGGTAGCTTTCAGTCGCACTTGTAATCCTGCCTCACGAAATTTTGGACTTTGGGAACCAGTTCATATTATGAACTCTTAAGCTTTGACCCATTTCACTAGGTGAGCATGAAACTTCCATGATATATGTTTAACGACAGATCTTGAATAGGTTTTGTGCGATCCAACTAGAGAATATAGTGATTTCGAAGGCGTTTTCACACGGTTGGAGAACATTATATGGGAATTGTAAAACAATGGCCAATAGCGCCGCAAAACACGTTACAGTAAAAGAAACTTCTTCCGAACGAACCGAAATCTTTCGTTTTGGTAGGAACGAAAGTGTATGTAGTCCAAGAACTTTTCAATGAATTTTACCTGATGCTGTAATACAATACATATGTATTCTATAATAATGTTGAGGGCACTAATTATTGGCTAGCGATTTTGAAATTTATAGGTCAATATTTACCTCCTCCTTGCTTTTATTCCCGATGAGATAACAGCATGCGATCGAAATAGCATCCTTGTACAACTCAATTTTGGACACAAAGTTAATATCCTACGACGCCATTTTTTATTGTTTTCAAATGATCACCATAGCAACTACAGCGCCTCACCATTTAATTGCGCGTCGTTTCGCGTATTTTACGAACCAATGCGAACGGCTGTGAGTTTCCAAAAGCATTGCGTTCGAGAATCTTGGAGCGAGCTCTAAACTGGAAGTTATTTGAAAACTGAAGCGCTCTAGTCTATTCAAGTAAAACATGGCTGCGATTATAGTGTCAGTCCAGTCCCAGTTTTTTTTATCCTCCTGAATAAGATTTCTCAAATGAAATTTTGTGAATATTTTTACGTTACCGTTTGAAAGGGGCTCTTCTCACAGCAGAGCGTATCTCCATCTGGCACCCATTTCCGATAAGATGTTTCGACGAAATAGGCTCCAACACTCACTTCTCTCATCATAGAAGGGCATTCCCAGAAGAACACGCGGTGAATTAATCTCCTGGAATATCTCTCAAAGAGTCTTTTATCAACAAAGCTGAATGATTGGAAAAGTGTTTATTCATTTTCGCCCTTGAGTTGCCCAAAATTGGTCCCCTCCGGAGTGACTTTCATTTTTTAAAGAATGATACCGATGGAGAATGTGGGCATGGCTCTCTGCTCAGGGGCCTTATTCAGGAAGTACTCGGCCTAGACAATGTCGTGGGCGTGATGTCTATGTAATATACGCCCGGAGCACCTAATTTTTGGGGGTAAGGTGACTGATTATGCCCCCACCAAACATACTCTTTAATCACAATTTTATTTCTCCCTGATGATAAATGTAAATGTTCTTTTCCCTTGAAATCATTGGAAACCAGGGAAGGCATAACAAGTGACGAGGGGTTTCATGCGTGTGAGGAAATAATGGTGTAATTCCCCCTCCCCGATGTTGCCTCCCATCTCCCCAAACAAACCCCAAAAGTCGGTCTTTGTTTCCCCCTCAGCCTTGCTCACGTGGAAGATTACACTCCTATCCTCTCCTTCCACCTACCCATCACTCTCTCCTCTCATTGGTGTAACTGTGTATGCAATCCGCCTCTAAATCATCCTTGCACCTACCTTTGATACTTACGAGAAATAATCAAAACCGGTTAGGTAAGAAAAACACGAAGTGTGGAAAATTACTGAGTTTTTTAAAATCCTTGTAGTAGGTGATGTGTTCAATGCACCAAGTTAGGTCGCCGACAATTGCTTATAATTGTGTGGGCATAATATACCCGAGGAGTGCTTGCGGTAGGAGTATGACGAATAGAATGAGGAATGAGTAAGCTGTGGAAATATGTGGGTTAAATTTTCCAGTAACGGATAAATATGAAAGGAGTGAGCGCTTCGTTCCTTAGATCATGTCGAAGGAATGCGTGAGAGTCGTATCACGAAGCGGATGCACGCAAGGAGAGGGGATGCAGTTATACTCCAACCTTTTCTGCTCAATTACCCTTTCACCATAGTTTAGGTTATCATTCCCCCAATATAGATTATCAAACAATAATGTCGTACCGCAAATGAAAATTATATTCATGTTTAAGAATCGATTTTAATCTGTGATAAGCAGTAAATCTTATTGAACGGCACATAATAAATTCAGCAAATTACAATTTTGCAGATTTTACATAATTTTCTGAGCATCGCATTTTGCTGAAAAGTGGTCCCAATTCCTCCTTAAACCTCTCTAAATGCATTCCCCACCGATTGAGAACCCTTGCATTAAAGGAAAGGATAGACTTAAATGTATTGGCAGTAGAGTTAATAGGGCTGGTAAACTCGAGCGGAGGTGATTTGCGCAACTTAGTTGAGTGAGTGGGTAGGTATTGATAGGATGAAATTTAAGGAATAAAGAAAGTGTGGAGGAAAACCCGGCGTTGGCATTAACCCACTTTGAAAGTTGGTGTCGAGGAATCCATGAGTTTACGTCCCATCCGACGGACGGAGTGCTGTACATGAAGTGATCTCCTAATGGCTCCCAAGTAGGGATCAGGATTTCACTGGTAGATCTCCACAACCACCGGGTATCGAACACCGACCCTTTGGAATGAGAAGTCAGAACTAATAGACTGAGAAATCAATCGGTGAATAAGATGGAAATGATTCTTAAGTGGTGGACAATTACGAGTCCTTGGTTTGCTTGTGAGCAGAATAGCCCAAGAAAAGAAGACATCCTACCAGAGGAGAAATTGGCTGGCAAATTGCCAGCCGACTCCTCTCCTGACACGAGCCTGGAAGCAAACAAGAACTTTATCAAAACATATATTTGGAGCATGCTCTTACATAGTAGTGAAACCTGGACAATAAAAGCAACAAAGCAAAGGAGATTGGAAGCAATAAAGATGTGGTGTTGTAAAAGAATTATGAAAAAAATGTACGGAGAGAATCACTAACGAAAAACTCCAACAAAGAGCTGGAGAGAAAAGACGTACAATGAAACTTCTGCATAGAAGGAGAAAAAAACTAATTGGATGCATTTTTCGACACAGCAGCCTAATGAAAACGATATTGGAAGGAGAAATAAATGGGAAGAATTACAGCGGAAGACCAAGGATGAAATACATCAAGCGAATCATGAATGGCGTCAAAGTAAAGAATTATGTAGGAATGAAGTGGTTGGCAGAGAGGAGAGTGGAATGGAGAGCTGCTGAAAACCAATATTCCAATTGATGCCACTGATGATGATGGAACAAGAGAATAGGTTACCGAGTTGTTGTGGTGGCTATATGACTAGCTTCCAATCCCGAAGGCCTGGGTTCTAATCCCGGCAGAGGTGGTGATTTTTCAGTGAAATCCCGATTCTACTTGGGTCCCTTGCATAGAGCACTTTAAGTGCAGCTCTACGTCTATAAAATGGACCGTCAAATTGTGAGCCCCTGGCGTATTTCGGTAAGAGTAGACTTATGCCGACGCCGGATTTCTCTCCACCCTTCCTCCATTCCCCGATAGCCCTCACCTTACCCACCTGCCCTCAATGACCAATATTGTCGGCCGCATCCCCAAATAACCAACCCTGATTGAAGGCAAGCAGGGAAATAAAGAGTTCTGTCCGTAATTACCTGAACGGGACAATGCGTTTACAGAGGAGTAGCCGAGTTGAGGATCATGGAGAGTACACACAGAAACTAGAAAGTTTTGAGACAAAACGAATTCTCGTGATCTGTATAGAGAGAAAAAAGGGTGAGGAGGTCTCACAAGGAAGACGGAGACACGGGCAAAATCAATAGGGATGCAGGTCGGTAACTCTGTCAGGATACGAGAGAGTTAGTATCGAACAGGAAGAAATGGTGGGATGAAGAGAAACAATATTCTGAATGTTTTCTCTCAGTAAGGGCTTGTGGTGGGGATGAGGTTTCATTTGGAATCAGGGACTTAGAATGTGAGAGTGGAGGAAAGGTAAGAATGTGTGGGTGGCACGTGTGTTATAAGGGTTAGGGGATCCCACACTGAAGCTCCATATATCGGAGATATAATGGATATATATTCGCCATATACGACCCATATATTTGCTCAACATATGTTGAACTGCCAATATATGTTACATGTATGGGGAAATATGTGGGTTGGACATGAATTTTTCATCAATATGTTTTCCATATATGTTTTATATATGACATTTAAAAGAAATTTTAACCATATTTTTCACTGTTATAGATGAAAATTTCTATACGTACGTATTTTCTTTCTATGGAAATGGAGAGATTTGTATGCATAGATATGAATAGGTTTCTTTAAAAACGTACAGATTTTTATAGTTACGTATAAATTTGCATATATAGGCTTGCAGAGCCGGTTAATAGATGGCGTTGACCACCGTTGTTGTCGCAGATGAACTATAGATTGTTGCCGCGCCAACTGGCAGGCAATAAGGGATAGTTTAACTACCCGTTATTAGTTGATCAACAGCAATATTATCACGAGGCGCAATTTCTGTCATCGTATCATACATAATGAACGATTAACGACTATGGTAAATTGCCTCTCGAAGTGACGCAGCCGCGTAGAACGAACCATAATCCTTTGGTTACAATATTGGCAACCATTTTAACTGGTGATGCTAAAACACGAGTTGTAAGAAGATTATTCTTCTATCCTAATGTATTTGCCATATATGGAAATATATATGTATTCTATTAGAAATTGGCCGAGTTGAATATAATGACCATATATGGAGTCCATATATTTCTCCAATAATGTTAAATATCTTAAATATATTCTCTGGGGCCAATGTTAATATAATCCATATATATCTCCACATATTTCACATATATGTGAAAGTTATCGCTCTACATATATGCCCCATATATGGCGCTTTAGTGTGGGATGGGGGAGTAGGTTCTGAGGGATGATGTCAGAGCTTAATTTAAATTCTGTAAAATAATTTAAAATTAGGGCATTTGGAGAATTTGGTTTGCTAATACTTTAAAACATTAATAAAAATCCAATTTTTTGTTTTTGTCGTGTACGTGTAAAATTTTATCATTGAAGTCGCACTAATGACCACCTCCTAACGTATGCTGGGCTAAAAACTATTGACAGTCTTCATATTTCGCATTTCTTTTGTGTTGGTTTATTCTTGTTTTGAATTTTCTCCTCACTTGTCCAAAATAAACACCATCATACTCACCATATTTAAGTATGCACATACCATTTTTTTCTGGCACATCTGAATTATCTTTAGAATTATAAAGCACTTTTCCGGTTGAGTGTTTCATGAATTGATTCCTTTTTCCATTTAATTATTTTTTTTCTTAGCCGAACTGAATTTCTTTAGCCGGCTTAACAGAATGGTAACAACGAGGTAGTTTTGTTAGTCGATGATTATGTGATTTTCAATTGATCTTTTGGTCTCGCAAAACTTTCTTAGTTTATGAACTTCGAGGTGGAAACTGATGATGTCTGCATAGTAGGGTTTCCACCGATTTCGTTGTTTTTCTGGGCAACAGTTTCACCCGTGTTCCTACGGGCGTCTTTAGGTCAAATAAACTTGCCCAAAAAAACAGTGAACGTGGTGGAAACCTGACCATGCAGACATAATCGCATCATCGCCGGGGAAAC
The DNA here is from genome assembly GCA_963573305.1 of Pyrrhosoma nymphula. Taxonomy (NCBI): domain Eukaryota; kingdom Metazoa; phylum Arthropoda; class Insecta; order Odonata; family Coenagrionidae; genus Pyrrhosoma; species Pyrrhosoma nymphula. The sequence continues at coordinate 73,088,306 of OY754332.1, read as the reverse complement.
CTGTGCTGAGATTTAACGTGTAAACTGATGCTGAGTCAAATATCTTGGAAAAGAAATTTTCTCCTCACGATTCCATGCATTTGCTGTAATTTGTAAAGTCATACTGCGATGTCACGTTTTTCGGCGTCTCAAACCACCACCATGTTGAGGGACCACCGCCTATCTCTCTTTGAATGGAGGACTCGTTGGATTAATTTTCCTCCGGGAGATAATTTTCCTTTGATTGACGTTATTAAAAACAGAACATTTCCTCCTTAAACGATTATGGATAAGTATTGTAAAAACATCGAAAAAAGGTCCGAAACAAGAATCTCTCTACGATTTCCCTTTCACAACCTTGGCAGGTAAAGTAACACTTAGCGAAGATATTTCCGATAAATATCTGGTTCAAATAATTTCCAAAATTACTGTGAAAGCGTTTCTGCAAGCCGTTGAAAGTTGGTAAAAATGTATTTTAATTTCAAATGTAGTTTTAAAGACGGGGGAAATAATTAAGCAGTGTTTTTATTTTTATGAAACAATTAGAAATTAATTTACGTTAGTCAGACTGGTCTAAAAGTTAAGCATCTCTATGCATTAAAATATTTCGGGAAAACTGGGCGGATCTTAATGGAAAATAATTTTCAAATCTTATTCATTTGTGACATCAGTCCGACTGTTTAGCTTGCTTCGTAGTGAATTTCGAAATTGGAATTTTCAGCAAACTTAAAAATGTGAATCTTGCTAAAACTTTATTTATTAATAATGAAATGACCTGATTCCTCGGAACCAGTATCGGCTCTTTTGTCCTTCCCCCGACCCATTTCTCAAAGTCGACTACCTTGGCCCTCTCTGGTATATGACCTTTCCTTCACGACTTCTTGCTCTCAAAACCTCCTACAGCTACCTTCCCTTTCCACGTTCGGAATCGCACACAAATATATCTGTAAAACATATTTGCTCGAAATATCTTTAGAATTAACGGGACGTTACTCCTTTTTTGAAATATTTTCCTAAATGCATTTGTAACTCCTTTGCCTCTGAATATCATCCAACGCAATGATTACGTATTTTTAGGTAGTCTGAATGAGATATTTTTCTAGTCATAATAGAGACCTTATTAAAATTTTGTATCCAATTTAAGCAGTTGTAATAACTATGAAATAGATATAGTATAACGACGAAAAAATCTTGTTCTATGTGACTGAAACTCTCGGTAATTGAATAAAAACTACAGTAATTGTACTGTCCACTTGAATTTATTTTGAAACACGTGTTGTGTATTTCACAATAAATTCAAGTGGACAGTACAATTACTGTAGTTTTTATTTAAAATGCTGTTCCACCAGATATTATCTCGGTAATTGAATAGATATTTTGTATTCGAGGCTTTACTTTGACTTATTTCTTCCGCGCCGTGCATTGGAAACGCCTTCACAATCGAAGGTTTGTTTTTTGCAATTTTATAAAAAGTATTTTGGCGAGCAACCATTTTTTTAATTTATTGAGGATAAATGCTAACTGCTCACTGTTGCATTTATAACGGGATCTGTGTGTCAGAACTTATTCATTTCAATAGCATCTCTCTATAGCGCACAGCCGTACCCAAACCCATGGAAAATGCCTTCCATTTTAAGGTAAATTTCTCGAAAAGTAGTATGATACGTGACTCATATTTTTGTATAATTTTCAAAATAAGATCTTTTTATTTATGATATGTCAGATTCATTGCATTTTATGCGTATTGATATCTCGCTCAAATACCTTCAAATGAAACTCGGTTAAAATGGTTCAACATAACCAACGTTTCAGTTAACTGAAGAAAATCGTAAATATTAGCCACCAGTTTCTCTCAACTAATTACCCGTGCCTTACAGATACCCTTCTCCACTTAATTCTCCGAAGTATCCCATCCTCTACTTGACTGGTATGACTATGCTTAAAAAAACTTCATTCTCCTCGAAAATTTCGTGAAGGCTCGAGAAAGGTCTGGATCAATCTGTAATGTTGTTTCATTCTTAGCCGCAGGAAAACCGTAACTTTTTCTCTCTGTTTTTCAGTTTTCCGGGTCCCCATGCTAATTACTGTAGGGATGCACTGTCACAAATAATTGACTAGAAAGCCTTGTGATCCTTAGTCGTGAATTCCGTGCTGACCAGAGTAGGCAGGCCGGTTACGTGCCGGCCGGCCGATACAAATATCGCGAGTTCGAATCCCGCCTCGGGCAAAGACGTTGCGTTTGACTTTGAGCTAAGGTCTTCGGTTAGACACAGCAGTATACTATCGGTAGTTGGAGCACCTTAAGCCCCAGTGGTGGATTTTGTGTCGTGAAATCGTGCGCTACTGAGAAAACTCAAACGAATCTACATCTACGAAATACCTGGCCAGCCACTTCAAGAGTGTGTGGAAGGGGGTGAATAGTCACCAACATGCATTTCACTTAACTCTAAAGTTAGTGTAACTACGACTATTGATGCATTAGCATAAATCGCTAATGCTTGTCACGAGGCGAAGCCTCACAAGTATGCACAGCACTATAGATCTGGTGCATGCCTGGTGTGGAATCACCCCGTGCCACACACCCTAGTGGTGGCCTGCACGGTACATCGTAGATGTAGATATGCTCCCAATGTTAGAGGGACTGTGAGTATTTATGTATTTTGCAACTACATAAACGGACAGAGATTCAAGATTTATGCTGAAAACATGCACAGCGTGCTGTAAATACTAGGTAGCAGATAAGGATACAAGTGTTAGGGAGTACTACGACTAATAAGAGCTACACTACCTATCGACAAATCTAGTTAAAAGTCTCATTGGCAGCTGTTTAAATCTGTCCGTTCCGCAGTCTAGATCCCTTATTTTATTCTCATTATCCGATCTACCGTTAATAGATTAAGCCTAAATTTTAATCGTCGGTCTGAAAGCGCTTCCCATCCTAGTTGCTGTAAAAGGTCGAGATTATCATAACGGCCTTAAACGTATCTTGCCGATCTTCTCTGCACGCGTTCTTACTCGGTTTTTAAGCCTACCTCATAAGGTTCCCAAATACTAGCAGCGTATTCCAAGTGGGGTCTAACAAGGGAGAAGCAGCTGATTAAATGAGTTGCCGGAACTCATGGAATGTAAACACTGAGGTCACTTCCTCTAGTGTGGCGTTGTAAGTGCTCTGAAAGCGTTTAGTCTTGCATTCCGGGAAAGACGGCCTCGTTCCGCGGCGGCGCGGCGTCTCCTTCCTGTGGAATCCGAGGATCGCTTTCTTCCTCGGCATATTCTCGTGATGACGCGATGGGCGTACTTCGCGTTGCAGACAGTCGATGGGTACGGGAGCCGTGGTGTTTGGACCTGCTTTGAGAAGCATCCGCCGCTGTTGAGCAGCGGATGCATGACTCAAGACGAGGCGCGGCGACCGTAGCAAAAGGAGCGAAATTACTTAAGGAAGTTTGAGCGAAATTTTTCCCTAGTCATTGTACATGTAGTTCATATTTCAATTTTATTAAAAATGTAAGCTGTTGTAATAAGCATGGAGTAGATATATTAATATTCATCGCTCTCATTCATTCAAGTACTCAACCAGCTGATCATTCTGCATCCTAACGTCATAGACATTGTCTCGCTTTCCCTCCCAAGGATTTCCCGCTATTATATTACTCTTCAATTATTCATATCTTCTACCTCCTCTTATTTCGTCCAGAATTCCTATCCTTCTCCAAACCTCTGCCACAAGCTTCCTCTCCTCTCCTGCCATATCCAATACCTCCTCGTTCGTCTTCCTCGCCATCCAGCTCACCTTCTCCATCCTTCTCCAAACCCACATCTCAAACGCCTCAAGTCTACGCACATCCTCCCTTCGCAATGACCAAGTTTCCGACCCACATAGCGCCACGCTCCATATTAAAGTTTTCACCAGCCTCTTCTTTACGTCTCTTCTCAGACCCCCCCCTAGGGTGTCCCAAAAAAACCGAAAGTTTGAAAGTTGAGGGGGCATTTCCATTTTCCTATGTGAATGCATGAAAAAACATCCCATAAACATTTTCAGCTCAATCGGACAATATTTGACCCTGCCGAAACGCATTCAAAGTTTGAATTTTTGAGTTTTCCAAATTTCATGCAATGTTGCCTACCCTGCAGGAGGCTCGAGTGTTTAAAAAAAAACAATTTTTAGTTCAAACCATCTCCTCTAGCTCTATAGTCGTTGCAGCAACACTTGAGTCAAAATGAGCTTCATAGCCACAACTCGGTGTGTTTACAAGTCCCGCTCGCCGTTGCGGCCGCCAGCCGCCAGTCGAGTGCATATTTCTGATATGGCCCCGCCGTGTCGCGTTGAGATTCGAGTTATGCGCTTTCGGAACATCGCTCTGTTTATGTTAAAAGTATCCCGGCTTAGTCTATCAGTCACTCGTGGAGTTTAGTGTTGTGCACTAACTGAGAACGTGAGGTATTGTCGTGTGTTCCGAGGTCGAGGCTGTTTCGGCGGTGGCCAGAATGAGCGTGAAGTCGAAGGGTACGCCGGTTATGCGAAGTGCGACAAGTGTGTGGTTGGTGGGTAATGAGTCCAAACATTTGCCCGGCAATGGTAAACTCCCAACGCTGCGTGAAGTTCTCAAAGTTTTCTTTTACAACCTACACTGTTCTCCAGGATCGATGTCAGCGCCAGATGCAGCAAGGATTACAATCAAAGAGTTACTTGTTGTGTGGGGAAAGTCTAATATTCCTACGCAGGAGGTCCGAGCAGCCATTAAGAAGCTCCTGACAGCTTACGAGAACTACCGTGCCCTTGGGAAAGACAAAAATAAAACTAGTGAGAAGTCAGTGTCCGCAAGAGAGGAATTCAGCAAAGTGCTCGACCGTCTGTTTGACATCGGCTGCAAAGACGCCCTTTCAAAAATTACTGTGGAGGAGGATAAGTTGTTTTACATATCTATGAAAACTGATCGAAAAGGATATATGGTGGGTATTGATATAAAGTGGTGTAAGCGTTTAGAAAACCGTAAGAGACTTCAAGAAGAGGATTTTTTAAGGAAAAAACGGCATGAGAAAGAAAAGGAAATATTGGATTAGAAAGTGGACCTCGTTCGACAGATATCTGCGGAGAGCACGACAAGCTCGTCGGATTCGGAAGAAGGTAATTTTTTCCGGGTGCGGGAAGGGTGACCAATATGGCAAAAGAAAGGGAGAAATAACATTTTGTTACTTTTACAGAATTTGAAATGCGGACAAGGTCCGGAAAGCGCCGTAGAGTAAGTATAATGTCCGACAGCCTTGTGACTGCTTCCCTAGATCGGACTCAGACGTCCTCTGCCGCTGGGTCTATGATAGTCCAGGCTGTCGCCAATGCGACAGCATCTGCATTGGGTTTTAAAGGGGATGAAATCCATTTAGTATCTTCCAAATCTCATCTACATAGAATGAGAGTGAATAAAAGGACCGAGACAGTAAGGCTTATCAAGCAAGACTTTCACCCTCAAGTTCCTTTAGCAGTGCACTGGGATGGGGAATTACTTCCAAGCAATGGAGGTATTAATACTTTCTTTTTATGGCGGCAATTATTTAATTGTTACTTATACTTTCTCCTAAAAATTGTGATACTTAATATTTTGATTGTAGATAAAAACAAACTGGCCGATCGATTGCCTGTGCTGGTCACAGGGCAAGGTATAGAGCAGTTTCTAGGCGTTCCGGAGTTGGCGTCCGGGTCCGGGCTTAACACAGCCTATGCAGTCGCAGGTCTTATCAAGGATTGGAAACTAGACAGTCAGGTCATTGCCATGGTGTTCGATACAACTAATCAAAATTCCGGCCGATGGAACGGAGCTTGCACACTTCTTCAGCAGCAACTTGGCAAAGAACTCTTACACCTTGCATGCCGACACCACATTTTTGAACTGGTGATTGGTGCCGTGTTCCATTCCTTGATGGGAACAAGTAATAATCCTGTACTGCCGTTTACTGACACCTTGCGCAAAGAATGGCCGAAATTAGACAAAGGTACTTGTCACTTTAAAGAATATATAATTTGTTAAATTTTTACTCGAGCTTTTTAACTCAAATGCTTTTCCTGATTTTCGCAGACGCTTACCGTACAGCGGGAACGACAAGAGGCTGTTTGAAGGATATTTCAAATGTAGATGACATTATCAAATTTTGTATTCTTCAGCTGCAGGTTCGTAAATGGCAAATGTCAGGATGCTCATGGTGATTTAAAGTCCATCCTCAGGATTAGTATTTAAAATTATGCCCCATATTATTTCAGAACCACCATCCTCGAGACGACTACAAAGAACTTTTGGAGTTGTGTATAGTGTGGTTGGGTGGTGTGGTTCCCAAGAAAGAGAAGTATGTGGTTCGCCCCCCAGGCCCAACTGACAAATCACGGTGGATGAATAAGGAGCTCTACGCTTTTAAAACGTGGATGTTTGGCAAGCAATTGCGTTTGTCGACACATGACAGTGACAATCTATTCAAATTGTGTTGCTTCATTGCAAGTGCATTTATGAAACATTGGTACACCTGTCCTGGGGCAGTGAGCGCTCCGAGAATGGATCTTGAGCTACTTAAAGTCCTTGCTCGGAAGAAAGACCCTCACTACGCAGCAGCTTTGGCCAAGTTTTGTAACCATCTATGGTATCTTTCCGAAAACTTGATTTGTATGGCCCTCTTCGATGAAATGGTTTCTGACGACGAGAAAAGAGACATTGCGGAAGCAATCAGAGACAATGAGGGGTCTGATGATGACGCACCTCGGGCTACTCTTCCGCCTAATCGACCTATTAGTGAGCTGACTCTCGCTGACTTCGCTTCGAAAAATTCTGTGAAGTTTTTCAAAATTATTGGTATTTCGCCGACATTTTTGTCGCGAGATCCAGTGACGTAGACTATCAGAAGGGCCTATCTATAGTTCAACACCTTAAGGTTGTTAATGATACTGCAGAGCGAGGAGTTCAATTAATAAAAGATTTTCTAGTCAAGAAAAAATTGACAAATGATGAGGCTCAGAGGCAAAATCTGTTACTAGTTGTTAAGTGGCATAGGGAAATGTATGAAAAAAGTGGCAAAAAACTCTAGTTTTTCATATTGCTTGTTGTTCCCAGTGCTTTTGTATCCGCATTGTGACAATATAATAATAAGAGAGCATTTTCTTTCAGAGGTTTCTAATTTTAAATCCCCCAAGACCCTTAGAGCTAGGCAACATTGCATAAAATTTTGAAAACTCAAAAATTCAAACTTTGAATGCGTTTCGGCAGGGTCAAATATTGTCCGATTGAGCTGAAAATTTTTATGGGATGTTTTTTCATGCATTCGCATAGGAAAATGGAAATGCCCCCTCAACTTTCAAACTTTCGGTTTTTTTGGGACACCCTAACCCCCCCCCTCATCAATTAATTCCCTTCTCTTCGAAAATGCTTCTTTAGTGAGCGCAATTCTGAATCTGATGTCCTTACCACTAAACCCATTATCCTCCAAAATACTACCCAGATACGTAAACTGCTCAACCTGCTCTATCTTCTGCCCTCCCACCTTTATATTCAGCCCCTCCTTCTTACTTCTAGAAAATCTCATTACTTTCGTTTTCTTGTGGTTGATCTTCATGCCATACTTTCTGCACTGCACCTCTAACGCATTCACCATTGACTGTAACCCCTTGCAAGACTAACTAACCAATGCTTGATCATCTGAAAATCTCACTGTTTTTATTAGCTCCCCTCCTACCTTTATTCCTACCTCCTCCTCCCCCCATGCCTCCCTTACCATTTCTTTTGAATACACGTAAGTGACGAAAAAAATCTTGTTTTACATGACTAAAATTCTCATAAATTAACAAATCAAACATATTGGAGATTTTAATTTGACTTATTTGTTTCACGCCGTACGCTGAAAACGATTTCAATACTGAGGGATTTTTAAAATGGAAATACCACTTAATTGGAATGTTACAGACTTGGTTTCATTACAGCAGTCAACTTCTTTATGGAACACATTGTGGCTCTTCAGGTAAAGGTACTTAATTGCAGTAAAATTTAAGTATTGGTACTCTAGTATACTTTGGCCCACCTTTATCAACTCCGATTCAGTGTTATTATACGCCACAGAATGGGTGAAATTAGGGCTTTACTGCTGGCAGTGGTATGTAGAATGCACTCGATAAAGCAGTCTGCGCCTTTTCTCAAACAATACCAATAATTTTTGGTGGGTTGGTTATTTTGGGAAGGTAACTGACAGCTTCTATCATTTACACCGCTGAGGATAGGTGGGTGGAATGATAAGGGTATGGGAAGACGGGTTGGAGAACAACCCGGCGTCGGCATTAGCCTACCCTTAACGGAAGATGCCAAGGAGACCACAGATTGACGTCCCATCCGACGGGTAAGAGTACCATATGTGAAGTGCTCGCCACATGAGACCCAAGTAGGGATCGGAATTCCACTGACATATATCCACCTCCGCCAGGATTCGAGCCCAGGCCGTCGGGACGGGAAGCTATTAATTTAGCCACTATAAGTCAACTTTATCCCCAGGGCGTCATTTGTACAAAATGTAGGCTGCATGGTACTCTCTTTCATATAACTCTATACGCAATACCCCCAACCTCCGAGTCCATGAGAATGTTTTGTTCGCGGCGGAAGGCGTTAGATTAAAACAAAGAAGTCACCGGAAGAGAATATCTGCTTTGAGCGTGATTTAATGAAATGGAAGTCTTGACATGAAATGGGCGCGAACACCGACATACTAGGGTATCATGAGCATACTAGGGTAACATGAGCATAAAATTAGGAAAGTGGCTGCAGAAAGGATATATATATGAGAAGTCATATTTTCCAGGAACGACAAGAGACCATTGAGAATCGACGATTAGATTGTTCTACCGGTAGTGTAGTTAATTAGCTAATTTGCAATACAATGGTTCTATATCAATTTGATAACTACATAATAATAACAGCGTATCTCGTATACTGCCTCTGAAACTCTTATATTTATTTATTTATTTATTTATTTATTTGTTTTATTTAACAACACCCCTGGAAACAGCCACTTTGGGACTTTACATCAGGTGTATTAACAATTAATAACGGACAATCTCAACCACCCATGCCCTGGATGGGAATAACCTACCCAGGCGGGACTCGAATCCGAGACCTTCGGCTGGGTAGGTGAGGACTTTACCCCGCCGCCACCGAGGCCGACAAATATATCTATGCATTTTTGTATTTGCATATGAATTATTTCTTGTAGTTTCCATAATATTTGTAGTACGCAGTGTCGAGCATGTTGGTAAAAATTTACTCCCCCCTTCCCGCCTCAAACCCTTGACGTAACTTGCAGGGTACCGGGTATATATGCATGTACGTCCACTTATTACCCTGCGAGCCGTCGGATGGGCGTATGGCAGGGAGTGTTAGCACCGAAAAGGTGAAGAAAATGGTAATAGGATTTAGAGGAGGGAAGGAACTAAAGTGAATTGTATGCTTACGGAGTGTCTTAAAAAGTATTGCTGTTTTTGTCGCAGCCTTAAATGGTGCGTGTTTAGAAGGAATTTTTGAACACATATGCCTATCAGTTCCAGAGTTTGTCTCTGATATTTTGTCGTTTCTTTCAGTGTGCGGGGTAAATTTAATATCATCCTGGAATACAAGTGATATTTTTCAAATTTTCAAATAGTCTCTAGTGGCTCCCAATCTAGTCATTGCAAGATTTGCGTTACACATTCTCTCTCTCTGTTCAATCGAAAGAAATTTTTACGAAGTGTGCGGCTTTCCTGTGCATTTTTATCATTTTGCGTAATTCGTCTTCCTGCTCAGGATTCCAAATGCTTGCGGCGTAGTACTCGAGGTGTGGTCTAACTAAAGCTAACATCATTCACTTAGTTTTCAGTTGCAGTTCGCTCAACAAATACTATTCCCTTCACTGAGCGCTGCAAATGTTTCGAAAGTGTTAGATCTAAAGTTTTCACGTCCGAATATTTGACGTCATTTGATACATATCATTTACTCCTCCCACTTTGTAGATATGGCGTTGACGTCATTTGATACGTTGTACTTACACCTCCCACTTCATAAATACGGCGTAGCAGGGATTGCATTCGCAAGAAGTATTTTCCAGTGCATTTACCACAATTCCCATATAAATAAAAACACAAAGTTTTTGTTATACACGTTGCGTGTGAAGCGGGGCTCGTTATGGGTGAAGCAAGGCTCGCCGACCGTTGTAAGCCTCCTTGCTCCCGAAAGTCAAGGTTTCGAGTGCCATACGGGCTGTGAGTGCTCTCCGTAGATGACAGCGTGAGGAAGCCTCGCCGACTTTTCCTTGAGAAACTACGCTCTTTGCGCCCGTGGACGGAGGCGTAGAGCGTCCATGACGGGTCCGTCCGCGGTAGCCCCAAGGCCTCGCGAAGCAACCCGCCACCCATCATCATAACGGTCGCACCAATTAGTATTCCCGGCGGACGATGCCACTCTGCCGGTTGACACCCTGGTGGCCGAGTGAGCTCCTCCCGAGGATCAGCGCTAAGAGAACTTCCTGAGCAGAGCTTTGCTGCGCCGTTATAATGAACTGCCGCTGACGGGAGCTTAGGACAGGATTTGAGCATCAGCTGAGCACTATTGTGCACTTAGTTCTCTACAGTTCTCTTGTGTTGTAATGGTGTTGCATGGTACGCGTGTATTTTATGCATGCTACGCTAGTTAAATAAGTGTTATTAGGCTTCATTTAGAATACGCTGCCAGTAGTATTTAGGATTATTACGAAAAAGGCTAAAAATACGGAATTATGGTACGTGTGCAGCAGATATCGACAATATACCTAAAAGGTCGTTACATTAATTTTATTTGTGCCAAAAACCTATTACGACAACTTGGTTGAGAATTACTGTCAGATCGTGGGATAAAATTTAGACTGAGTCTTGAAATAGCTTCGAAGGTAGTCCTTTTTCTTACAGCGTCAAGAAGGTTCTACGGACCTCGATATCCTTCGGCCGATTTCATTCTTATCATGAAAGTAAGGTCTTAGATTGCTGAACGGACAAGTTTAAAATGTTATTTTGATGCGACCAATTTGAACACGCTATACCATTACGACAAAGATGAGTTGTTGATCTTTCCGTGTTAAGGTTTTTAAAAAATATGATAGCCAGTGTAAATAGCATGACTACATGCTTGCTTTAGTTTTTGAAATACTTATATTAGGCTAGAGCTTAATTCATTAGCATGTGGTTACTACAGGAGAGTTCCTGAATCATTCGTTAAAGCTAATTTAGCCATTTTTTGGAGAAATTTCATCGACTGCCACACACCCCTGATCCTAAGGGGCGTGAAACCTCTCATTCCACACCGTGGCCTTCAACTTCATGGACACAGTACCCTACAACATATCTCAAGGGTGTGTGGCAAGGGTGCGGTTGCCATTATTGACCCTTGAGATGAAAAAGAGAAAAAAATATATCGTGGAAATATATCATTTGTTTATAAAAATATCTACGGTTTCCAAAAAAATCTACTGTGGACATTTACAAAGCATTTTTTTATTTTTTCTTGTGATAATGTTATCAGTCACTCATTTTCACAAGCTGTCGCCTGAGTAAATGTAGAAAAATTCAGTTCAAATATATAGGGTGTCCAAGCTGGAAATGAAAAGGAATACCTGCGACGGGGTGAAATCCTCGTAAACCAGAGCAACTGGAGGGAGACAAAAGTTTTTGTGATGCTACTCACGTACTGGTCGGTGCTGCGCATGGCCAAAGTGTCCACGTGTTATTGCTTCGTGAAGTTAGGCGAAATCAGCGTGAATCTCAGACGATGGAATCCGCAGCATCAAAAGTTGTTGTAATGGAATTACAAGGACGTTGACCTTCCCAGATCCTTTTACCAAAGCGTGTTGGACGTAGCTCGGTGATTGTTTTTTGATGACGCAAATGTACAAAGGTGGACTGCGGTCTCATTGAAAGCACGACTGATAACCGCTCTTCTCTGTAAGAAAGATAATCATCGTTGGTTTCTCAGTACTAAGATTGGTTATCTTGTGTTAGAGTAGGGTAGTCAAGTAAGAAATTATATTCATAAATCTCATTTCGAGATGCAATTTTGGAATAAAAAAAGTAAATTCGACGTGGAAATACTGATTTAGCTGAATGCGGTTGTCTGCATGGTAATGAGCCAGCCTGGAAACCCAAAGGTCATTTGTTCGAATCCCACCTCGGGCAAGGACATGGTGACGGTATAAGCATTAAATTCTTAACGGTTAGACGAGGAGGAACATTCAGTCTACTACTACTAGGTACTGCCTTATTGCCTTCCCCGGTAACCAACAAACCAATCACGTAGATCGTGTTGGCCGATCTCTCAAACGAACCACAATGCAATGAGCGTAATAGTGTGGTGCTTAATAATTATAAAATAAAACATGGCCCAGGTTTCCATGGAATAGCGTCTTTACCATGAGGTAATGACGCTTTAACGTCGATTATAGGCAAGATACTCGAACATATCGTCGTTAGCAATATCATGACGTTCCTGGACAGTCGTAACGTCCTCCATGGCTCTCAGCACGGCTTCCGGAAAGGTATATCATCTGAAACACAACTTGCGCTCTTTCTTCATGACGTTCTCAAATCTGGTGAATCGAAAAGACAAGTGGACGCATTATTTCTAGATTTTAAGAAAGCTTTCGACACGGTACCTCACAACAAACTTTTATACAAATTACAGTCATGTGGGCTAAACGAAACAGTAGTGAAGTGGATACGGGACTTTCTGAGTGATCGTAGGCAAAAAGTAGTCCTTGACGGAATTAGCTCTGATATAGTAAAAGTGACATCAGGTGTCCCACAAGGAAGCGTAATCGGCCCCCTTTTGTTCATTACATACATAAATGATCTATGCTCTCGAATTAGCAGTAAAATACGTTTATTTGCCGACGACGCTGTCATCTATCGTGAAATTAGTGATCACTCTGACTTTGAAACTCTATAATCGGATTTAAACAACGTTCATGTGTGGAGCCGAGAGTGGGGACTCGAACTTAATCTGAGCAAATGCACGGCGGTACATTTCTTGCGGAGGTCGTCAAACTATTCCCATGTATATGCTATGGATGGTGTTAACATAAAGGCGACAGATGAAGTGAAGTATCTAGGAGTTACGATAACTTCGGACCTATCGTGGGGAACACATATAAGAAATATTTGTGGCAGAGCTCTGAAGAAGCTAGGATTCGTCAAGCGTATTGTGGGAAGATTTTGGGATGAAAAAGTAAAAGAGAGGTGCTATTTCGCACTCGTCCGGCCACACCTTGAATATACAGCGAGCATATGGGATCCGGTGCAGAAAGACTTAATCCGGGAACTTAATAAAATACAAAGGAAAGCTGCGCGATTCGTCAAAAAATGCTGCGGGCGTACAGACAGCGTTACACAGATGTTAAACGAATTAGGCTGGGAGCCGCTAGAGACTCGGGAGGCTGCGCGCTAGGCTTAGATTGCTTGAACAATTGAGAATAGATATCTTTCAGAGCAACACGGAGAACATCATATTAGAACCCCACTATATTTCCAGGTCCGACAGAAACGATAAATTAAGAGAGATATTTTGCCGAACGGATAGGTATGGGAATTCGTTTTTCCCCCGAACGATAAGGGACTTCAATAAATGTTAGGCGTAATTTCATTAGAGCGTTTCCTTTTTATATGTAAACGGCTGGTGTCCTAACACCCCCCGCCACACGCCTATTGAGGCGGCTTGTTGGGTAGTGTGTAGATGTAGATGTAGACGCTTGGTCCTTGTAACCAGGGTCGTGTTTAATTCCGTTTTGAAACGAAGTTCTCACGGAATAGCTAAGTTTATTTTTATAATCACGAACACATAGTAGATATAAAAAAATCACGCCTGAACATCGGATAATGCTCGGTGTTTTGTTTTGCTTTGGAAACTGAATTGACGCGAGTATAGCCCCTTGTTGTGCTACAGCCGCCGCGTGCTGGAGCGTCTCGATCGAAATGCTTGAGGCGTGACACGCTGCCTCTCAAGGGCGACCTCCCCCGTGACATTCTTGGCCCAGATAGAGGTCTCCCTCTCCGCCTGGCATGTCGGCCGGCCGGACGGACGTCTACTGGGGCGACCTCTTGAGCGGGCCATAAGGCGCCTGGCAGCGGCCGGGCGGGACGGGGGCCCTGCGCATCATGCCTCGAGCCCCCCCTTGTAGCCTATCGTTCGCCGCTCATCGGCCACAGGTTTCTGGAATTCCTATATTCCCTTCTGGATAGTCTATCGAATCCTCCACTTCAGAGTGGAGTTAAGAAGTAAAATAAAAAATCGAAAACTAAAAGTTTTTAATTATTGCACTTCAAGATTCTGGTTTTATGGCTTCGCTTCCTCGGAGTACTTATCTGTTTGATATCAGTTGCAGAAAAGTAAATAATTTATTATTCCGCCGTTTTTATTTTATACAGGATAGTTTTTGCGTTTAAAAATTGTGAAGAAGCGCAATTTTTATTGGAAAGGTTTTTAATCAAAGCAAAATTAGGAACCAACGCTAATTGATTCACAAGTTTCAGAAAAAATCATTGAACCATCTGTAAAGAAGAGAAAAACAGAATATGTAGAACATAAATAGTCTAAAACCTTTTTAATGAACACGTCTAGTGGGAGTAAATTAAACTAATATCTTCTGATGCTAGAGTTGAAACATTTATAACTTTTATGTTATTGTTCGAAAGATTTGAATGACAAAAAAGCATGAGGATGTGAGTCCTTGAATCTCTTTTTCTACTCTTGGAGAAATTGAAGACTCGAGTACTTTTCAATCATCCTCGCGCCTTGATTGCCTTCGGGGATGTTGATGAAGCATGCCCTGCATCTGACCCCAAATACGGTCTGGCTCCACAAGTCGGATGCAGCTGATCTACTGTTTTGGGCGCGAGAAAGTTAACATTTCTTCGTGAAACCGAGAAACTTTCAAAATTCTAGTGGATTTTATACTTAAGGTTTCAACCTTGGGTGGGATGCGCCGAAATAGGCGGATAGAGGACGTGAATGATGAAGAAAGTTAACTCGGTTATAAATGAATATAACGCGTTGGAAATCAACTACAAGTTTCTGAATATCAAAAGCACCATTTGGGTATTTTAATTTTGAGTCTCTGAATCTCTGTGACATCCACTGATTTTCGGGAGCTGCGGTGCCGACCTTGGTGGAGGGGGGAAGCAAGGGATCCACTAACATAAATGCATTTTTTGGGTCGGGTGGCACTTAGCCCTTTGAAGAATGGC
The DNA here is from genome assembly GCA_963573305.1 of Pyrrhosoma nymphula. Classification (NCBI taxonomy): domain Eukaryota; kingdom Metazoa; phylum Arthropoda; class Insecta; order Odonata; family Coenagrionidae; genus Pyrrhosoma; species Pyrrhosoma nymphula. The sequence continues at coordinate 73,073,071 of OY754332.1, read as the reverse complement.
ATTTTTGAACCGCACTCATGCTTTACGGCTTTATTGGTACGACCAATATCTATTCAAGTTGTGCTAGATTTAATGGTTGTGGTTAAATGAAAGGGGAAGTATAACGACGATGAGTGTAGTCACCTTGACTTCTGACCACTTCCCATTGCTCAATGTGGCTGATATATACGCGGAAAGAGTGGTGTATTAGCCACGTATAAAACTTTTTGCGTGACTTTATACACTGACATTTTGACATGTCAAGTTAAGAGCCCACAGAATTTACAGGAGCTCTGGGATAAATTTCGTGGGTTTTTAAAGGTGATAATATTGTGCATAAATGCGTCCACAAAGGATAAATGTGGTTTGACAATGAGCAATATGGCTGGATAAAAGTGATAACGGATTCTTTAATTAATTGGTGTATGATTGTAGGCATTTCGTTCCAATGTTCATGAAAAAACGGTGTGGAGGATATGGACGTTTTTATGCGACAGAATGGCGATGTAAATACTGGAATAAGTGTGTGGAGATGGTATGGAAACGTAATGAGAAGAACTGACGATTGCGTCGGTAAAGTGACATTTTTTGTGCATGTAGAAGGCAAGAGAAGCCGAGGGAGACCTAAAACAAGGTGGAGGGACAATGTATTAAAGGACTAAGAGGCAAAGTTCTTACGGGGGACGAGTACGGGGAAAGAGAGAAATGAAGGAGACTTGTAAAAAATAGCGACCCCATATAAAATGAGAAAATCTGAGAAAGCAGAGAGGTGCGTGGCGAACATGAAAGAACAAAGGTGAGCCTAGTATGTGCTGTACTGAAGTGCGAAATGCAGAGAAAATAAGAATACGTATTCTCCTGTCAGCGTCATTGCATCGAAATAAAAATTCTCAAGGCTCAATTCTATCGGCCTACTACTATACTATGGTACCGGGTAACTGCAAATGTATTGGCAGTGGTCTTGTTACAGTAGTACACTAAGTAGACTTGGGTTTTAAGTGATCAAAATGGTAAGGTTACATCGCACCGTCTAACCTCCGGCCTTAAATAGATATCATATACGTCGCACATTTATCGGGCATTTTTATTTTTTCAAAGAAGTTTCTCAAAAAGTTCTCATCTTCTGATGATATCTTAAGATGATACATTCAGAATGAGGAAACTGGTGGTGCCGTATTAAAATATTCGAGGTTTAATTTTTTAGTTTTTCATTATAGCGAAAATCCATATAGCTGAGCTATAAACCATCTAATGCACTTCGAATTTGGAACTAAAATGAAGAAAAAAGCCATTACTGCGACGGGATTCAAACCAAAGACTTTTGGATTGCCAAGCCGGCGCGCTATCGACTTGCAGCCAGCTTGGAAAATCTGCTTGGCAAAACAAGGGGCGAGGGTTGAGTGGGTCATAAAAAAACACGGATGATATGCTCAAATTCGGATGGACAAGTTTGGTTTGGCCACGTTGAGGGTGTGGATGAGAGCAGAATCACTGAGCAGATGTGCGACCCGAGGAGTGAGGGGACAGGCCGTGAAAGTCACATGTCAATGGGGTGTGAGACACGCGAGAGAATGAATGTCAGCGCTTGAGAGAGAACTGAATGGGTACGGCCAAAATAGTCGCGCGTGGTTTGCATAAATAAACGAAACAATGGAGGAACTAAAAATTTCGCGTAAAAGTCATGAATGTAAATGAGCATTCAAATACACGCGTGTTTGCCTTAAACGAATTCAAAGTTGATCGCGACAGTACCTTTTGTATTGCCACCCGCTGAAGTTGAACAAGCGTGCGAGATTCACAATGAAAAAAACTCACCTGGGATGAGATTTGATTTCGTATGAACATCCTCTCTCCTTTAAAGCCACGTTGAAATCCGCAGTGAAATAGTTTCATTGGTTTTAAGCATTCCGCGCAAAATGGGAATATCTTAGGTTCGAATCCCATTCCAGGCAAGTGCTATTTTCATAGTGAATATCCCGTATTTGTGTTCTAATTCAAAGCAGAAGCACGTGGATTTGAGAAAAGTCTGAACGTCAAGAGGACGCCTGGGTAGTATAATTGGTTAAACCGTACGACGCGAAATAGGAAGATCTAAGATCAAACACCAGTCCAGGCAAACGATCTTTTCATCGTAAATATCCCACATACTGGTAGTAATTCCAATGCATGTGGATTTATGAAAGGTAACCACGGAAATGTACTGTCAGTAGGTAACATTTACATTAACATTCCCGGATTTAGATTCCTCAATGGACGATGATGTCCGCGAGGTAAATTATTGAAAACATTGAAGCGGCCAAAGCAGGCATAGGTGTACCTATGACTTGTATATGGCCTACTTCCTATGGTGTCGGTAGAGGTAACAAACGTAATCGCTCTACTTAAAATGAGCATTTATTTCCCATTGGGCCAGGGTTTATAACCATCTTTCCACGGTATTGTGCGAGTATGTAATGGAAGGAACTGTAAAATGGTATTGACAAATTATTGATCTTATGAAAGGCATGAAGAAGTAGGCATTCGAGGGAAAATTTTTTCATAAGGCCATTCTTCATTTGACCTCAAGTCGAAGTATTTCTGTATCCATGATAAACCAGCCAGGTGAAAGATTCCCCTTGAATCGTTAAATGGCGACTTTCTCACTCCGATGGAAATTCGAGTCAGACTTGCGACGCGACGAATAGGTTATTTAAGACAAGTCTAACCACCTGTGAAACCCACGCGGCTGCCCTTGCAGTTTATGGAGCCATGCATCGTCTTGCACAATGAAAATGAGGACAAGCTCTCCGCGCATGCGTTTCGCGAATAACATAACGCAAAAACCGGAACGGGAAAGGGAGCAAGCTTGTATCTGCATTTTCTATTCCTCTAAGTGACGGTAGATAAAGGAAGTCATGACCGTGGCAATAGTAACCACTTCACTTGAAATGAACTTTCTCAACTGAAACGTGGCCGGCAATTGATAGAATCAGTGGTAAGGACATGTTGACTCTAATTATTCACATTTTGACACAAAAATAGAGAGTTATCAATGGTCCTTCGAAGAGTTGGGAAGAAAAGAAGTTAAATGAAAACTCATCAAAGTTGAAAAGACAGACTTATTTGATACGTTTACATACATGACAGCTTCCTGAATATAATAATGTGAAGAATTACCGCGGAGGAACAAGGATGGAATGCATAAAGCCATTTGCGACGGCTGCAAAAACATGAAATGAAGGAATTAAGTGGTTATCTGGAAAAAAAGAACGAAGAATTGTAGAAAACCAACTTCGGATTGATGACTGCTCATGGTGATGAAATGGATTGCCATGATATGAACTTTCTTTCGGATAATAGGGGTCACTTTCGTGAAACTAGAAAATAGGAATCACTTACGTGATTGCTTTAAAAATTTCGAATATACCGTCATACTACGAGGAGGACGATTTTGCCACCCTCTTTCGATAGGTACCTAATTGACGTGGAAATCTTTTAATTCTAGAATCCTGTTCATCGCAATAAGCATAATTTAAGCCACTATCTTTATTTCGCACTAATTTCAATTCGTAAAATTCAATAACACCCTTGAAAACGAAAGCTATTGATCTAACATAAGCATATATATCTTAAAGCTTGATAGTTATTAATGTTTCTTTGGTTCATGTCCATTTGGAGGGGCGACTTGAGTATTTTCTTTCTCAAAAATAGCTTTTTTGCACAGCTCATTCCGTAGTTTTTTTTTAAGAAAGTGAATCAGTTTCCAGAAATCACAACAAGGAGGTGGCTGAAAGAAGGTTTTCTCCCGTTGTCAGCCAAAATCCTTTCCATTGAGTTCTTATTAACCATATCCGACGAGACATTATGTATTACATCCGATAACTGTATTTGCTGGCCACGCCCGGGTGATAAAAATTCCAATCCATTCTCGTACTCGGTTTCAAAACCTGACTGTAGATGCTTCATATTTCACAATCGGGCTTTAAACATTTTCGTTATTTTTCTATTTTGTCTCTAAGTTATCTCTTATTTTCTTCCAATGCCAACAATTTGGGAATTTCACTGTCATCGGGAATCACTCTACAGATGTAATTCATCGGTTGAATAAAAAACGCTTACCTGTGTCACTAATATGACAGTGTCTTTGACATCAACACTTAGGTATTTTTTTAAAGGTTTCTTGAGTCAAACATATCGTATTTTATTGGCTGTCTAACCAGTGGACAAATAATATATTTCTTGGGTTGCCGCTGGCAGGGAGAGATGATCACGTATTGATACTTATTTTATATTACCTTTGATCGTTGTATAGTGTATTTTCGTCTATTTCAAGGAAATGATAATTTGAAGTCGCATAAAGTTAAACGTGAGGGAGGGAATTTAGACAACTAAATTTTCAAAGAAAACCAAAAGCTCTTTAAAGAAAATAAAACGATATAATCAATAAGACAACGGTATAGTTTCTTGCTCGAAGTTTCATAAATCATTTCATAAATAATATACATCTACAAAATACCCTGCAAGCCACCTCAGGGGTGTGTGGCAGGGTAGTCATCAACATGCATTACACTAAAGGTAGTGTAATCTAAACTAAAGTCACCCTAAAGTTAGTGTAACTACGACTAATTATGCATTACCTAGCATACATCGTTAATGCTTGTCACGAGACGAAGCATCACAAGCATGCACTACACTACAGATATGCTCCTAATGGAGAGGGACCGTTAGTATGTATGCATTTTGCAACTACACAAATGGACATAGACTCCAGAGTTGTGTTGAAAACATTCACGGCGTTCTGTTAGTGCACTAGTTACACTAGTGCAAGGGCCCAGCCACATTGACACACCGGTTCCCGTAAGATCAAGATCACCAAAGTTAAGCAATGTTGGACCCGGACGGAGGGTTGGATAGGTGACCATATATACCTACACCGTGATGTTCTTGTCCCCTGTATGCATGTGGCAGACAGGCATGGGTTTGGCATAATGGATCATGAAGGTCCAAGTGCCCGAGGTCCTGTCGAAGGCCCCCTACAAACAATCTAACAAGAGCTACACTTCCTATCAACAAACCTATCATGGAAATCATGAACCTTGTCTTTAAATGGTCCTTGAAGTTGTCTGAGAGCACCTTTTTTGATCCCGTGTTCGCGGCTGTTCCATCCCAACCAATAACACTGTTAATTAGCAAGCTAAAATCAAAGATTTTAGACCCAGTCAGTGGCAGGAACGTAGTTGTGTGACCGACGTATTTTTAGCCCGCATCTTGACGGATGAAGATGTGATCATCGACTTAAGTACGCTTTGGAATTTCACTTTTTTCAAGAGCCCTTGGCTTTTTCTTCTGTGGAATAAGAAGCTGTCTAAATTGACGGCAGAAGAGTTAATTTCCATGATTTATAGAGTAAACATTTCTAATGTATTTCAGTTTTCTTGTTACTTAACTACTAATAAAAACTTTAAATGTACTAAAAGAACTATTCTGGTGCTTTTTCCTCAATGTGAAGAGCTACTGACGTGTGAAGTGTAGGTTCAAATTGGTATAGTGACAGAAGGAAATGGTATTTTTCTTTGTAAACAAGAGAGCATGGATGTCAATGTTTCTGGCTCTTGTGGTGAATTAGGCCTCGCCATCTATATGCTTTAGCAAGGCAAAGTAGTAAAATTGATTTTTGTGAGTGCACTAATAAAACTCTCGGTATTATTTTAAACCATCTGTTTTTAGCTTTTTTAAAAAAAACAGCTTTTAGTAAAAGCTGTTTTTACTTCTTGACAATTCTGTCACTTCTTTATCGTCACGTTTCTTGTGTTAATCTATAGTTCATTCAGAATCCACGATAAATTCTCTCTAACCAAGTCGCTGGTACAGTTTGTTCTCACTCTTGTACTTAGATTTCTTAAATATACGGTAGACGCATGGATATTGAACAGTGAGTTTGTTAGAACTCACTGCTATTTTTTTTCTTTTATGATAGTATTTTTCCATTCATGCTCATTGGGGACTTACCGGACTTATTTGCACGATGATGCAAAATTGAATCAATTATCCTTTTTTATGGTTTCAAGAGGTTTCCGATACGTCTTCGTCAAAATTTCGCGGGAGGTTCTCGGTGGCCTTCTTTCCTGTCTAGTTCAACGGCTCTTTATCACTTTCACCGATGTGTTTTAACGGCAACATTTTCCAACAAGTTTGTTCGAAAGATTCACTCCATTTCTCTGGTTTCTAAAAACTGAACAAGACACGTGCGCGTGTTGTATTGATAAGATATATTATTGTAAACGCCTAAAATGCGCAGATTACTTCCAATTAAAGTGCTAAACAAGATGACAGCCTACATCTTCTCGTCAAAAGCCAAATCCCAAGAAGGAAAGATTTCTGGAAACACACAACTGCCGCTTCCACTTTTCTTCCCCTACGGTCTCAGACCGCCGTTATTGCCCCACCAAAAAAGGGATGTTAATGGTTACGTCCCGGTTTTCAGGTTATGAATGTTTTTTTTCGGTGGAGTTCTGAAGCTTTGTTGCCTCTCTCAAAGTATTTATCCGCATATCACTACGCCGGATATTGATGGCATGTCACGAGAAAACTTTTTTCCTTTCCTTTGCGATAATTTCTCCTATAATTGGACGAGTAGTTACTGAATCTTAGTAACAGCCATCGTAAAAGAAGTAAATTTGTATTAGTCTATTTAATTTTTATTTTATTTAATTTATTAACAGATTTTTACAAAGGTAACTACCAGTATTTTTGAGTGTTTTTGAGTATTTTTAGGACATAGTTTCCAATATTCCATGAAACCAGTTCGATCACATAAGAGGTCAACTATTAGACAAAAGCAGTTGTTACTTTAGTGAAAATCTATGTAATCTACGAGAAAGGGAAATTTCCTTCTACCATCATAATTAGGATTCACAAAATTGAAAATAGCAGTTGAAATTATTTTTAATTTAGGTCAGTTAATGCTTTTAATGAGTCAAATCGGGATTTCATATTCTAATTGGTGTAAGTCGATTTTTTATATTGAATGTCATTATTGTGGTTTACAGTGCCTATAAATCGAAAAATCTCGATTTTTTTCAGTTGATTGGCTTTCAGTAGGTTATCTGGGGAGGCGACCGATAACTTAATCCTACGCATTAGCCTGCTCCAAGTGAAAGGCACCTGCTGCACTTGAGGTGCCTTCTCACTCGAGTAGGGTATTCAACACAAGCCGTAGATTTTTCAGGTTGAACTGGGCAGAAGAACTTTGAAGTCAGCCGAAGGCAGGGTTGCCATTTCTCTGGAGACTGAATTGGACAGCGATTTTTTGAACCTCCCGGATTGAGGCATTTTCTCCCGCTTTCAGTTTAAAAGAAAAATTTACCAAACATTCTTATCATTTCCTCTGGTTTATTACTTTTCGCGTGTTAAGCCGCAATCAATATCATATAATATGCCAGTCTTTGTCAAAATTGCGCGATTCAAATGTTTGATGGTACATATATTATACGATTAGATAACAATTGAACTTGTTATTTTGGGAGCGAGGTCATTTGTGATGAAATCGTGGAACTTATAAGGCTCGTTTGTGGAGAATAAACTAAATGGTAGTGATAGTCATTACTTTATTTCGATCTTCCGGAATTGTTTACTCCTCGAATGGACTTATGCTAGAATCAACTCTTCTGGATTTGAAAATACCAATCTCAGCGGAAGGAACGGCATAGTTGGTCTCAAATTTAGTGCACGCTACTTTGATGGCAAATGCCAATTTCAGCGCGCTTCCACGAAAGTGAATTCGAAAAATAAAGCACTACTCTGCAAAATCAGTGTTGGCGAGATTTAGAATTCAAACAGGCTTTGCCCATTGTGCCCGGCGTGGAAAAATGTGCTGGACCGGCCGCCAGCTGCCGGAGTTTTTGCCTCTCATCATTACCTTGTTGGACGTCGTCCCGGCTGCTGGATCTAATGAAACAATGAATTTATATCTGTACTAGCCGTACTCCCGCATTTGCTTCTGTTTTCCGCAGCCGGCCTTAGCCTGCTTACTGCTGCTTACTATGTATTTCTTTCCTGGTTGGACCCACCGCCGTGCTGTTGCCTGTCCTCAAGAGGCTACGGTGGTCGTGGAGTGAAAGAAGTGAAATGAGGAAATTAGGATATGGCCCAAAGAAAGCAACTGAAAAAGTTTGACTGATATTGTCTTAGCTGACCATATGGTGCATAAACACTGCCATCAGCGCATCTGAATTGTAGCTGGGACCCAAGGACGCCTCTCAAACTTCCTATCGTCCTTGTGCATAATTACCCGTTCGTTGTTGCTTGTTGATTCACTCAGTGAAAGTCGAAACGAGCTCTTTTCGGATTTGTGAAAAATTAATAGCTCTAAACATATGAATGAAATACTGAGTACTGAGCCGCCAGTGAAAGAGATGCCTCATATATTTCTCACACTACTGAAATCTACCACTACACAACGGCACTGGGATTGCCATCCAGTGTGCCAAAAGAGCCAAGCCGTTGCTGGTCTCTGTTAGGGTTTCCGAAAAACAGTCATTTTTTAATAACAGCTCTTTACTATTTTCAATTTTCAAAAAATAGCTTTTAAAAGATATTTTTGCTGTTTTGTTCTCTCCATATTTTCACTAATTTGATAGCCCATAGCTTATTTTTGCTATGAACACCGTTTTATTACTTAACTTTCGTGATAAGTTCTAAATCAATGCATTTTTACTTCTTATAATAATATTATAAGAATACAAGTGCATGAAGTGACTTGTCTGAGAGACGCGGTCTTAAATTAGTACAGAAATTCGAACCGACCGAAAAAACTCTTTCAACGTCCGTTGATATCTGTTTAATAGATAGAATTTCATTGCACAATTTCTGGAGATTGTCAGTGCGCAGGCCAGAGTTCCTGAAGAGCGTGAATTCGGACTTGAGCCATTTGAAACTGTCTTGACTCCTGAATGCAGTTGACAATCCATCTTTTTTAAGCAACCAATTAAATTCATCTAATAGAGACAAGGTCACACTTTCAGCATCATTTGACGGCTGTTCGACGACGTCTTCTACATCGTTGACTCCAAATAGACGAGACGCTGGATTTGCTGCTAAATGTAGCGCAGCTTTTGACGGGGCGGCATATGGATCTTTGAGACTTCGCAGGAGGTTCATTGTATCATTGTCCAATCGCTCTTCATAATCTGCTTCTTGTCGGTATGGGAGCTAACTGGATTGTTTTTCCATTTCATCGGCACGATTTGAGTGTAAATTTCGTATTTCATGTATATATATTTGTTTAAAAATGTTCGTTAGAAACAGTAAAACAGTACTACTGTTTCAGGCTGGATATGGTGGAAGTTCTCGATATTCATAATGAATACAGTGAAAATGTTTTTTAAAACAGGTTTTTTTTTTATTTTGGAAGAATAACAGCTGTTTTATTGTTATTGTTAAACAGTTCCCAGGAACCCAAGTCCCGATACTGCACTTCAAGTGCTTTCCACCAAAGCAGGGATCGGAAGTATATAAAATATTTGCCGCCCCTTCCAGGATTGCGGGACCCGAACCATTGGTTTGGAAGGTCTTGCTTAATTTGAGTGGCTCCTTTGGCTCAGGGCTAATAGTACCATTACGCATTCAATCATGAATCATGCGATTGTGGTTACCCTGCCAGTATCTCGGGTAAACTCATTCTTTTAAGATTAGCATTGGTTAACGTGTCCCTAGGATTATATGACTGCGTATAAAGTTAATATGAGTATATATCTTTGCATTATTTGCATTTAAAAAGTAGCTTCGTTAACTTGACTATAAAATATATCAACGTGACAACAAGGCTCACATAGCATTCGTCAAGGCAGCTTAAAGTAGTTGTACATGTAACACAACTATTCATGCCACAATGGGATAAAGGGGACGTGGGTAATTCATGGCGGATGGTGGTTACATGTTTGTGACGTCATGCCCTCTCCATTTACCTCAATGGCCGGTAGCAGTTCCACCTAGTCCAATGACGCAAAGTATATTAAGAATTATTTAAATTAACTGTTATATTAGTACTTTTTACTGATTGACTGTGTTTAAGTGATTCAGGCGTTGCCCTTCACACGTTTAGGCGAGTTACCCAAGGTCCAAATTTTTAGTTACCACGACATAAAATGGGATGATAAAAAGGCTTTTTTCAAAGCTCATATACGGTTTGGAAACGATCGTATGGCCGTTAATTCCTATGCGGTTTATTTTCCAAAAAAGCCAAGTTGATTAATTCATTTACGAAAATTTGCGGTTTCAGGGAGAATTATGTGAATTTTTTCCATGTTAGGAAAGATAAAAAATTATTTTTTATCTTTCCTAATAATTCATTTACCTTTTTTTACCATGCCATCGTTAATAGTTTGAATTCTGAATGCACTCGAGAATGATTGAGATTTGTGTGGCTTAATTAGGTAACCATATTAATTAGGTAACCATTGTTACTCTTAATGTTGTGAGTAATTTTTAGTTTAGAAATAATTTTCATACGCAATTAATTGGCATTCATGATTTGGTTTTTTAAGTTTTGAAGCATAAATGTTCGTTGAGATATGCGAGACATCGAGTTCGGATTTATATTCAAGAATTAAATTCATGGCATCCGGGATTACCTTGTGGAACTTAACGACGTTTATCATGGTGTAGAGTAACCATTGTTTTCTTGTTACAAACTTGTTTTTAGCTTCACTCGAATCATGAAACCACGAAAAACACTTCAGATTCGCACTTCTTATTCGCAATTCTTCGCGAGTCGGCCAACGTTGTGCACTCATCCTTACTGTCTGTTATCTATGGTTTGTGGGAGTATATACGAGCAAGCAAATTAATACATATATAATACAAATTATATAAGCGAGCAAATTAATAATTATACTAATTATTTTGCATTAATTTAAAAAATACTGATTGAATGTGAAGAGTTTCTGTGCTTTAATTGGAGTTGAAAAAATATATGTACCAGTAAATATTGTATTAGTTATTCAATTTTATTTTCATAATCCGCTTTGAAAGGTGAAAACTAATTTTCATACTCCTCTAAATGAAAAATACGCCCGCAAAAATCACTAAGCATAGGGAACATTTGCCTTTCACTGAAATCAAGGATAGCAGGCAAAACTATAAAAATTAATTCGCTGAAGATTGCATAGTCCTGTTAGAAGATCGCATTTTAGTGGAAGTAGACGTCCGTTCACGGTTCTGCTAGTAGAGATCGAACCAGTGGAATGGTCTTACAGGTCACGTGGTCGCATGTGTTGTGGGCGAACATTCGTGACTGCTGAAATAAAAGGACACTGTGCTACTTCGAGCGCAGAAATCACGCGATTTAAGTTAATAATACAGTTTCGCGTTTCCTTTTAAAGAATTTCGTCCAGTGAAACATCTTCAAAGTTTTCTCCATTTCAACTGTTTGTGTAAGCGTTTTCGGCTAAAGGTAGTTTCGTGGGGCCCCCCAAGACCTCAGGTACACGAGACCCAAGGAAGGTGTAATTAGTGCGGTCCTCGCTCGAAGAAGACCCCTTTCCGAACCCTTCCTCGAGCTCCGAGAGATAATCCGGGTCGTCGGACACAGCGTGAGGTTACCCCGGCAGACATGACCATCCGTAGTACATTTTTTACTTTAATAATTCGGATGCTTAGAGATTAATAAATAAAGTAATGTTACCCCTGACGGCGGAGCGATTGAGTACGTCTTTTGATCGAGGTTCTACGATGAGAAATAACGATTTTACGAAAGTTTATGTGATTTTAACCGATTGCCTCCAGAAAATTGGCAACGCCGAAGCTATGGGAGGGGAGGGGGGAAAGCAAGAGGCGCTTTTTTCTCCCCCGACTCCTTTTTTAAGCTAACCCACGGTGCTTGGAGTGTTTGGCAAGGGTGTTTGGAGGAGGGTGTGTTTTCACCTACTTTCACTATTTTATCTATTCCTGTATTTGCAGAGTATTGTATAAAAGTTAAAAGAAAGGCAATAGGTGCATTTTTCTCCTCCCACTCCGCTTTTAAGCTTACAGTATTTTATCTAATCCTCTAATACATCTACAAAATACCCTGCAAGCCACCTCAGGGGTGTGTGGCAGGGGGGAATTTAATAGCAGAGGGATGGATAAAAGTAACCGAGCTAATCGTAGATAAACCATACGCAGTGAGTTGTTCGGCTTAAAAAGTAGTTAGTCGAATTTTGAACATAATAGAATTACAGAAAAAAACAAAACAAGAGTACCGGATATAATTTTCAGGGACGATCAAATCTCCTTAGTAAAGAACATTAATACATTAGTAGTACTAGTCAATTAGCGTAACGTAAGGAATTAAATCGCATGTTTACATCATCTTGTTGACATTACAGGAGCAGGTGCCATAACTGGAACACAATACTGGCTCACCGACGATATCTACATCTACATGTTACCCTGCGAGCCACCTCTAGGTTGTTTGGCAGGGGGTGACAAGTCACCAAAATGCAGCATGCAAGCGGACCGCCACATGTACACCGCACGGTCATGAATATAAAGGATACTAACCAATTCCATCATGAACTAAAAACCATCATGCAGCATGCAAGAGAATCCCCACATGCACGCCACACATGTACGATGACACATAATATTCTACATGCTACTTAAGTGGGCAATCTGCCTATGAAGCTAGAACATGCAAAACATGCTGTTAGAAACACCATAAAACTCCGTAAACATGCTTTAAGAAATACATAAGTTAGTAAGCTACACTACCAGTCAACTAATCTATTTCTAAGTCCTTACACAGCCGTTATAGTCTCTTATCGCTCGCGGAAAAAACGACATTTTAAATCTATCTGTTCTACATTCTATCTTTCTTATTTTATTTTTATGATCTAATCTACCATAGTACGTTGGCGGTCGTAAAATATGATCAAATTCGTCGGAAAATATACTACTCTTGAATTTACATAATAGATGTAGTCTTGTTTTCAATCTACGGTCTGACAGTGATTCCCATCCGAGTTGTTCTAAGAGGTCAGTAACACTAACAAGACAATCGTAACGGCTTCTCACGTACCTGGCTGCTCTTCTCTGTACACGTTCTAACTCTGTTTTTAAGCCTTTTTCATGAGGATCCTAAACACTGGAAGCATATTCTAAATGGGGTCTAACGAGAGAGAAGTAGCTTATTTCTCTCACTTTGTCGTCGCACTTGCCTAGAATTCTTTTAACAAATCCCAATTTACGATTAGCTTGACCTGTTATTTCCAGAATATGTTTATTCCACGATAGATCATTATTGAGCCTAACTCCGAGATATTTTACGGATTCTACCGTCTGTAATTGGGTATCCTGAATGAAATAGCTCTGTTGTGGAGAGTTATTTTTCCCCAGAATTTCATTACTAAGCATTTTTTCAAATTTAACTCTAGCTGCCACGCATCGCACCATGCTTGGACTGCAGTAAGGTCGTTCGTTAGTTTATCCTTATCTTCACTGCTACGGATTTCCCTGTATACTACAGCGTCGTCTGCAAATAATCGAAGTTTACTATCTATTATTTCACCAATATCGTTGATATAGAGTAGGAAGAGGAGTGGGCCTATGACACTATCCTGAGGGACGCCAGAAGTGACTCTAACTTCGTTGGAGGCTACGCCGTCTAATACTACTCTTTGCACGCGATCGCTCAAAAGTTCTCTGATCCAGGAAATTACATCATCGTCAAGGCCGTATGATTTTAGTTTTACTAATAACTTTCCGTGGGGCACTTTATCAAATGCTTTTTTGAAATCAAGAAAAATCGCGTCCATTGGAATGTTGTCCTCTCCGGAGACTAAAATATCGTGGGCAAACAGCGCTGAGTTTCGCATGATCTACCTTTCCTGAATCCGTGTTGAGTTCTCATTAACAAGTTATGCGTGTCTAGGTGTTTCATTACTGAGCTGACAACAATGTGTTCAAGGGTTTTGCATGAAATGGACGTTAAAGATATCGGTCTGTAATTACATGGCTGTTCCTTGTCTCCACTTTTGAATATGGGCGTTACATTGGCAATTTTCCAGTCATTTGGTACTCCGTGTTGCTTTATGGATTTTGTGAATATTAGCTGCAAGTAGGGGGCAATTTCTGACGCTAGTTCTTTATACACGCGAGAAGGGATTTCGTCTGGACCAGGTGACTTATTTGGACTGAGCAATTTCAATAAAATTTCTATTCCGTGAGCACTAATATCAAGGGGAGGCATCTTTCGTATACAGTGATTATCAACCGCCACGGATGAATTCTCAGATGACTCAGTGAACACGCTCTTGAAGTAGGAATTTAATCAATTGGCTTTATTGGAACTGTTTGTTAACACATCTCCATTATCGTTTCTTAGCGAACAAACGGTAGATCTTTTACCTTGAATTTCCCTAACATAAGACCAAAATGCTTTTGGGTCATCCCGTAACTGCTCTACAAGTGTTTTCCTTTTAAAATTCGTCAATGCATTCCTGAACGCTTCCTTTGTAGTGGATTTAGACAACTTATATTTATTAATTATTAACTCTCGATCACTAGGAGATACATCATGAATGATTTTTTCATCTTAGCATGGCACGCTCTCAGTCGCCTTAACGATTTTCTGACTTCCGCGTCATACCATCTCGGTTCGCTACCTTCTTTTTTTTACTAGGGATATATCTTTTTATTCCTGAATTTATGAGCGAAAGAAAAGCTTTCCAAGTCGCTTCTACATTTAACTCCATTACTGATTTTTGAAACACGGGAAAAACATTTTTCAGATTACTCTTGAACCCATCAAAATCAGCTCTTTTAAATATGAAAACTTTTCGTTCTCGTTTAAAACTTTTTGCGATATTTAAAGAAAACTTAGCTGTTACTGCCCTATGATCACTGATTCCCTCGACGGTGCTCACATTTATTACCTGATATTTGTCGCTAACAAATCAAGAATATTTTCTCCTCTGTTAGGAGCGGAAGGTATTTGAAGCAATGCGTTTGATGAAAAAGGGTGCAGTAACGCCTCGCAAATGACTATCTCTCCCACTGGGTATGAAGCTATAGGTCTTCCAATCTATAGAGGGTAAGTTGAAATTTCCGCCTAATATCAGATTTCTATCAGGATATTTGGATATTATGCTGTTTATTTGGGTTTCAAAATCCAAAATTGATGTTATATCTGTGTTTGGTGGTCTATAGTACGAGCATACAAATATAGTTTTCGATTTAGGACATTTAATTGAACACCACACAGATTCAACGCTGGTCTCCGGTAAGGTTTCCGCTCGGCTGACTATGGTTTTCTTTACAGCTATAAATACTCCGCCTCCAGTTCGGTTGGACCTATCTTTTCTGTAAACTTTGAATGATTTAGGAAAAATTTCACTATCAGAAATATCGTCCGTCAGCCAACTTTCTGTGCCAATAATGACGTTACACTCCGTGCTATGAATAAGTCCGTGAAATTCTGGAATCTTATTTTTTAAACTATGGCAGTTAACTACTGCAACGACTAATGCTTCATGATTATTGTTTATGCGATTCGGGGAAATTTCAAGATTGCTGTCTTCAATTAAGCTATTCTTGGACCCTATATTCGGAGTACTCTTAGCTAAATTACTAACTGGCAACATATAATTATTGACCCCACTAATTGACCTCCCCTGTAGCCTACCGTCTATGTTAAACTCGAGGAGAGTGCTCAAGTATCCTGCGCGCTACATCCTGCGATGCCTCGTATGTATAGTGGACACCCGAGCGATTTATAGACACCCGACACAAATTGGTTAAAACCAAGTTCTGAATCACGAATCATAGATAATTCAAACAAAAGTAAATATACACTTTAGATTCGTGGACCGTGATTCGTAATGGCGAATCGTGCCCAACTATGCTTGTCAGTACCTAATATAATCATTTGACTTCCTACTATTTTGTGAGATCATCTTCTCTCAGCCATCATTAATTTGGTATTGGATTTATTCCTGAAACTTTCGCAAACACAGTTTGTTGGCAAGGCCTTAATTTTGTTTGTATTATAGGGCTTTCATTACTCCGGCTAATGGTGTGCCTAAAGGAAGTTGTATATTCAATGTCGAGTATCTATTTAGCGTCTTGAGGAATTTTGAAAGGCACGACCCACTAGACTGTTCTATTTCGGATATGGAATTAATCAAAGAAACACGAAAGGGATTTTTCAGTGAATTCCACCTGAAGTGCAAGATGTGTGGAATTGAGAAGAGCATTTGTAATGAAGACCCACACGACATAAAGATGGACATAAATAAAGCTATAGTTAGTCAGTAGGTTTATAAATCGTATTTGTCTTTGATTACTAAATATGTGTTCAAAAACTTGGCATTCCGTATAGGTGCCGCTTAAGGCGGAAGGCTCTCTAAAATATATACATTAACTTTTCTATAGGTCACAGAAATGTTATGCATTGGACAAGGATAATCACAGATGAATGAGATGTGTTCCTTATTGGATATACCTTCCATGGCAATTATACTTTTGTGCGTCATCAGGAGAAAGTAGCATCTACCATTCACGATGTTGCATGGGAGCAAATAAAATCTGCATCAAAGGAGGAAGCAGATATAGCCATTGAAAAGGGAGAAATAGACAAAGATGGAATTCCTATGATAACTTTTGTCTGCGATGGATCATGGGCAAAGAGATCTTATCGAACAAATTACAATTCCCTGTCTGGAGTGGTGCATATTAAACACTGTTGCTTTAACATATATTTGATATTGTGTTTAAATGACGAAATTAAACGCCATAATTTAACACAATGACGCTGTATATGTGCGCATGGGCGTTCGAAGGATGGTACTGCTGAAATTAAGGATCACGTCTGTTATAAGAATTGGAGCGGATCTTCAACGGGCATAGAATGACCAGGCGGAGTTCTTGAAGATGACAAAGGCATAATCGATGTTCAATTTCCAATTAGCTGCAGGAATTTGTCTCCATCGGAGACGGCAGGACAGAAAAAACTAAGGTCTAGTGACTATCCTTAAGAGGATGGGCTAATGGGCTGACAGCGGGTGGTAACTGACTTTCAATGCTAGCGTGTTGTTGTAAATGTCACTTCTCAATTTTTGTCATTCAGCAGACATGGAATTCATGACGAGCATCTCCTTGTTCCGGGACCATATCGCTCTCGTTGGAATTGTCAAATTCCTCCTAACTTTGGGCATCATTCCCAAAAGGAAGAGATGTAGATGTGGGAATATGCGGGCAGTGAAGTCCAATGGCAAGGGTAGGCTTCCTGCTTACCGTTGCAAAAATTCGACGTGCCTGCAGTCGAACACCATAACGACAGAGACCTTCTCGCCAACTTCAAAACTGGAGTCGAGAACGTTATGGCGGTGGCTGTCGGCTGGCTGAATCGCTATCCAGCCGATGTCATTTCAAAGGAAGTGCGGCTGGAACGACATACTGTAGCTAGAATAGTTTCCAGCTTGAGGGAGCTCATTCTTGTATGGCTACAGGAGGAGAGCCGGCAGATAGGGGGCCCCGGGCACATAGTGGAGATTGATGAGAGCGTCTTTGGTCGTCGGAAGTACAATCGCGGCAGGGTTACCAGGACCAAGTGGGTATTGGGATTAGGGATTGACAGGGAAACTCGGGAAACGTTTCTGTGTTTCGTTGAAAGACGAGACGCTGCCACTCTCAACGAGGCGATCAAAAAATACGTTAAAAAGGGGTCAGTCCTTAAGACCGATATGTGGAGGGAATATAGTGGGCTAGCCGAATTGGGATACCACCACGACGTCGTTAATCACTCCGTTAACTTCGTGAAGCCAGGCGATAAGCAGACGCATACTCAGAATATCGAGAGTTTGTGGTCGACAGTGAAGAGGGATATGCGGAGAAGAATTGGCAGAATTTGCGTGGAGTCCTTTGAGACATATTTAGTGGAATATGTCTGGAGGAGCAGGCACCACAGAAAAAGAGAATTATACGCCGATTTATTTAGAGCAATGACATGCCTCTACCCGAATAAATAGAAAAAGGCTTAACCGACAAGGTTTTTAGCCGCTAATATTAATGACAACGCTTCCAGCTGCTGACATTATTGTTGATTGACAATGCCCTTTTCAGGGTTACCATAAGTATTGGTTTGATTGGCTTTAATTTGAATGGCCATTCAAATTGATATTAGTGGTAGATTTGAGAGCATACAACAATTTCATGGAAAAATTTAATTTTCCAGTGGCCAGGAACACATTATTAAAATCCATGGCCATTTCAGTTCGGTTTTCAATATAATGCTCACGCACAGAACAGTAAAATTCTCGAATTTGTTTCTCATGTTCAAATCAATTCCAAGAAAAATAAACGGAAATTTAATAAAACATCAATGTGTAATGGTTTGAGAACAATAGTTTGATATTACAGTCACCCTACCGCTACGAACTATAAATTATTATTTAGTTCTGAGCTGATTGTCGAGAGTTTCTCTCTTAAACTCCATGAAGGAATTGTTTAATGCTTCCTTGAAAGCCGTGTTAGATGCCCTTTACTTTTTGACTGCTGAATCACTACCTATATTGTTGGTAAATGCTAGAATTTGCTCCCTTTTAGCATGGAAAACTCTATTCTGCATTAGCGCTTCCCTCACCTCCAAATATACACCAATTATACCATTTCAGCTTGTTCCCTCCGTTTTATATTTGAATAGAATGTATTTTTCAATCCCAAAACGTACGATATATACAAACATTTCTGAGTCGCCTCTGTATCTTTTCCACTTTCCTTTCGAAAGTCAACAAGGGATTCTTGTAGATAAAGTCCAAGTGCGATGACATCAGCTTTCCTATGAACCAATATTTTTCTCCTCTTATTATGATTCTAATACTGGTCAAATCAGAATTGAGCTGTAACTACTCTATAGCCGCTAATACCATTTATAGTTTCAACATTTACCCCTTTATCTGGTAAATTTGTCGCCAGAAAATCAAGAATATCGTCTCCTCTGTTTGGTGTATCTGTTCTAAGTTGTCCGACGTAAACATAGCTAAAAGCGCCTCGCAGCTGCCTTTTTCTCTCCTCCCTGAAATGTAGCTGTATTTTCTCCAATCTACTAAAGGGACATTGAAATCTCCGCCTATAATGAAGCTTCGTCCCGAATCGTTGGGATTTACATTCATTATTTGTATCTCGAGTTCAATGATTGAGTTATTATAACTGTCAGGCGGTCTGTAGAACGAGCACACGTATTTTTTTATTTATAACATTTGAAAGAGCGACACACTGACTCAATATTTGATTATGGTTATCTTACGGTCTGTGATCGTTTTTTTTACCGATATGAACACTTCTCCTCCGGATCAATTAGTCATGTCCTGTATGTATATTAAAACCTGTTTAGAATACTTCACTGGCCTAGACATCGTCGGTGAGCCAGTATTGTGTTCCAGTTATGGCACCTGCTCCTGTAATGTCAACAAGATGATGTAAACATGCGATTTAATTCCTTACGTTACGCTAATTGACTAGTACTACTAATGTATTAATGTTCTTTACTAAGGAGATTTGATCGTCCCTGAAAATTATATCCGGTACTCTTGTTTTGTTTTTTTCTGTAATTCTATTATGTTCAAAATTCGACTAACTACTTTTTAAGCCGAACAACTCACTGCGTATGGTTTATCTACGATTAGCTCGGTTACTTTTATCCATCCCTCTGCTATTAGAGGATTAGATAAAATACTGTAAGCTTAAAAGCGGAGTGGGAGGAGAAAAATGCACCTATTGCCTTTCTTTTAACTTTTATACAATACTCTGCAAATACAGGAATAGATAAAATAGTGAAAGTAGGTGAAAACACACCCTCCTCCAAACACCCTTGCCAAACACTCCAAGCACCGTGGGTTAGCTTAAAAAAGGAGTCGGGGGAGAAAAAAGCGCCTCTTGCTTTCCCCCCTCCCCTCCCATAGCTTCGGCGTTGCCAATTTTCTGGAGGCAATCGGTTAAAATCACATAAACTTTCGTAAAATCGTTATTTCTCATCGTAGAACCTCGATCAAAAGACGTACTCAATCGCTCCGCCGTCAGGGGTAACATTACTTTATTTATTAATCTCTAAGCATCCGAATTATTAAAGTAAAATATGTACTACGGATGGTCATGTCTGCCGGGGTAACCTCACGCTGTGTCCGACGACCCGGATTATCTCTCGGAGCTCGAGGAAGGGTTCGGAAAGGGGTCTTCTTCGAGCGAGGACCACACTAATTACACCTTCCTTGGGTCTCGTATACCTGAGGTCTTGGGGGACCCCACGAAACTACCTTTAGCCGCGTTTTCTTTCAATTCGCTTTAGTCTGCCGCTCAATAGGCAACAGAACAGTTGCGTGCCATTCGTTTCAGACCCTGCACACAAGGCAGCACGTTTCAAAACAAATTGGGACCAGAGGATGTTATTACAGCTGGAATGCGCTTGAGTAGGATGAAAGAAACGCTCGATATTCGCATCCGTTATTGATGTTTTTGTGTTTATTTTCAGTCAAGGTGTTATACATGGGTAACGTAAAGTTTTCAGTACTTTTGGCATAAATGTTAGTTTTTTAAGGCTGGATTTGGAACGAAGTCATATACTGGATATTAAACTTGTTTTTTATGGGAAAATTTTGTGTCAATTTAAAAAGAAACCAACTAAAAATTGTCTCCGGCACGGGGGGATAAATTCAAGAAGAGAGAAATTGACAAGTAAATTAAAATTAAAGATGAACCCAAATTGTAAATGAAAGGAAAGGAATTTTGACTCCTATGCATGCACTTCGGCCACCTTTATGACCGAAATGTATGCACGCATAGGAGTTAAAAGTGCTTTGCTTTCCATGAAAATTTAGATAGACGTTAATTGTTTATATGACGCGGAACTTACACAAAAAAACAAGTTGAACATCGAGGAGTGGTCCGCGAAAATTTTTAATTTTCGTTGAATTCGTTGACTATTTACCAAACAATCGGCTGTGACTATTGTGTACCTATAGAATGCTACCCACCGCAAGGCTACCAGGTGTATCGCCTGCGCACGCCACTCCTTCAATTGTTTTCGTGTGCGCTGATTGTTCCGATCTAGCTCCCGGTGTCTCCCCATCAAAACAGAGTCCAGTTGCGGATATTGGTCGAACTACTTTCGCTCCGCAATATCCATCGAGTGATAAATAGTAATTAGGTGTGCGAACTACTCTGCCACTATGATTTTAACCGCTGGCTGAGGTGGATATCTTCATCCCGATCGTCTATATGAAATTACAATTAAGTGTTGCAGTATCAGTTTCTTAACGTGTCCGCCGTCTTCCTTTTCAGGGCGTGCCCAAGAACGCACCAAGCATGCAGAGGTTCAAGTTCATGGCGGCCACGATGGCGATATCACTCTGTTCCATGTGCACAATGGTCACCCCAACGTCTGCCTCGTATGACGTTGGAGTCGGAATAGCGGACGTAACCGGACCTGCTGCTGAAGTGCCGTTTGTAAGTATGCGCACCCGTGTCCATTACATCTATGGCGAGCGGAAATGGAGATGCCGTCAAAGGTGCATCTTCACTCTGGTGCCAGTGGTTCAGAGGAAGTTTTTCGTTGTTACATTATATTATAAGACTCGATGAAAAGCCACAGTCTACTGGAGTAAATGAAAACCACACCGTAAGCAAGCCTAGTCGAAAAGTGTTTATTCCGTGGCAGTAAAATATAAAACAGTGACAGCAAACAAATTTCAACTACAGTAATGATACGGAGCCCTGTTGTAAGGAAACTTCCATCCTCAGGGCCTTACCGAGAACGCTTTTGGTCTCACTCTTTCCAGTGACCGTTGACGCGTACGCCTTATCTTTTCATCGATAGTGGTATCGGCCTGGCCATTCGAGGGGAAACCCACAAATGCAAGAGTAATGCACGGATGTAAAGGAGTTTGAGTGAGATTTCTCTCTAAACCGATTACTGTCAGATTTTCCAATAATTTTATCCTCTTATCTGCAATTGATCAGCAATTTGTTTTTACATTGAAACAAAAGAAAATTAGATTCAATTCAGTTGCAAAAGAGAAAATACCCTTTAAAATGAGTTTCAAAACATTTAAAACTCATTTGCAGAAGAAATATTTTACCCGAAAATCAGTTGAATATCGGCTCAAATAAAAATAAGTTATAAAAATTTTGGAAATGAGCCTCATGGGCGAGTGAAAAATATAGTCCAAAAGAGTGCATGAAGAAAAATGAGAATGAAAATCGGTGCACATTAGATTGAAGTAAGAAGCAAAGGAGAAGATCCCTTTGAAATAATTTTTTTTAACTTTTTAATATAAGTTGAAAATATGGCATTTTTACCTGAGTAGTCATAATAGAGACCATCGTGAAATCTTACCTTAAAATTAAAGCAGTTGTAAGAAGCATGAAGTAAATATAGCAATACTAATGGATCAGAAACCATGTTTATGAATGAAATTTTCTATAAGTATCTAATTGTAAGTATACATATTTGAGGCTTGTATAAATATAAACTAGACTTATTTGTCCCACGCCTTACGCTTAAAACGCCTGCTCAACCGAATTTGTTTGGGCGGATTAAAAAAAAGTATTACGGTGAGTACCTAATAAATTTATTATGTTAAATAATTGATCCTAACTGCTCTCCGCTACATTTCTGACGCGATCTTTGCGTTAAAACTTTTTCATTTTTTTATAACACTTCTCTGGAGCGCACAGCCGACTTCTACCGAAAGTGGTAAGGGTGTGACATGGTAAATTTACCCACTGGTATATTTACCATGCCACATTCCCCTTGGGAAACGGCTGATATTTTTAAAGCAAATATCTCATAATTCTTTCCATACAAACGGGACACAATTCGTCCTAGCGAATGTCTATGTTGTAAATAGTCGATACACTCGGAAGGAACGAAAATTTACAGAAAATATACTTATATAAAGGTAAAGGAAAATCAGTCAAGGAAGGGTTAAAGCGGTGAGTGGCTAATCTTTTGATATAATTGGGAAGAAATTAACTTTTTCTTTGTAGTGATGTTAAATTGTTTAATTTTATGCGTAGTGTCATCTCCTTCAAGATTGCTGAACATTCCGTTGAAGGATTAAGCGCGTGATGACTGCTACTCACTCCTGTCACTCCCATTAGCATACCGACGATTTTATTGCTACATAAAATAACTCCAACTGACGCTAGTAGTACCAGTCGTACTGCTAGCGTCCTCAGTGGACTGAAACGTAGTTGTTATTGTCATTATTCGAATTGCTCACTCTTTTCCTCGCGCGAGGAATAAATTATAAATTATTTCCGGTTCCAAATTATGTAATTTTTATCGTATTATGGGTTAAATATCGAGGATTATCCAGCGTAAAGTGACATAAATGGCTTCTTTCATACTCGTGTTCCTTAAAGACAATACATATTCTCTTATTGATATATTCATCGAAATCCTACATTTTTACACCGCTTTTCCATGCCTTGAACTGGAAATTCAGTGGGCTTTAAAGCAAGAATGCGCGTTACGTAGGGAAATATTATTTTTCCGCCTTATACAAAAGGCATTTTTGGGAAAAACTGATACAAGAAGCAAATTCTTCCAGAAAATGTAATGGTAGTGTCATAAAGTACCCAGTCCATCTTACAGTCAGATATTTATTCATTAGCATAAGAGGATTACTTGAAATGAAACCCTAAAACTTGGTGATTTCACGTAGTTTCCTTTTAAAACACGACTTAGTTTCCTTTTAAACCACGACCCGGGTTTCAACTTTCCTTGAGGTAAAGATGACGTCCGATGTTCATCAAGTTTAAGTATTTCATTTCAAGCATGAATAGATTCCACCAAGTTGCCCCTGAGACCACGAATTATACGAGAATTGAATCCAAAGTGTACTACTGCAAGTATTAAAGGCAAAGTGCGTAATATCTATGGAAACGGTGCTGTGGTCGGATATTCAGCCTGAGAAATGTATTCACTAATAATATATTCGTCGAATAATCTGCCTGCGTATTATCCTGCTTTCGCTGTCCATTGACTAAGGCATGCCGCCGTTGGCAGTAATAAATAAATGCGCCACAATCTAAAAGTTAGGATTCGTCATTTATTCTTACGCACGCGGCCGCGAACAAACCTCATTACTGCGCATGAGTTAGTGGTGAAGCTTAAATAGAATTGATTAAATGAGGATGATTAAGATGCATTGGAATTCCTACGTCAACATGGCCGACAAACAAGTATGACTACTCCATCCTCGCTTCCTACGCGCCAAGCTTATTTACGGTGTGGTAGAGTGAGTGCACTTCAAATTCGCTGACCGCTGGTAAACGTTGATTAAAATGCGGAAACTTCGTGTCTGGAGTGCATAAAGTTTACTAATACATATCAGATAAGGTCATTTTTATCATGCGCTCTGACAGGGAGGCCGAATGCATCTTGTCTTGAGAAAGTGTTATCGGAAAGAGCAAAAAAATTCCTGAACGCGTTGTTGGGCATTAAACGCTTCCGCCTTTAGGTTAAACCCGCATAATTTAGAGCGCCGGTGATTTTAAATGCTACACGGTAAAAAAGGGTACAGTAATCAGTGAAAGTAGGCATATTATCCATTTTTTGCAATTTATACAACTATTGCGAGGGTATATTGCGTCGAGTACATTTTTTAAATACCGACAAATAATATCCATTGATACCATATTGCAGGCGAATATATGCAAATGCAATGGCAGAATTTATTGACTGCGTTTATTCACTCTTCAGTAATGTGACTTTATTTCAATTAATATCCAAAGTATAAGGTTCCATTTTTTATTTTCAATTTTTACCTCACCATTTCCAGCTAAAGTAGAGTGGCGAGAAAAATCATTTGAATGAGGTTCAAAAAATGTTTTTCCTCCTTGAAGACTTAATGTGCAGAGATCAACATGGATTTCACATGGCAGCGTGTGGATCAAACCCTCGCTCACAATAATGTCATATTTTGCATTTATCTGAAATGCGAGACCTCTGTGACCAATCGACGCAATTCATTTATGACGTTTGTTTATTTTTGTTGGTCTCTTCAGACCAAGTTCACTGTTATTCTCCTCGCTGAGAAAACACAATCACCGCTCACAGTGAGTGATGATGAGTGATAGCTCGGAGCGAGTTTAAAGCTGTCCCGCCGCAAGATGTCTCCAATTTCATTTTATTCATATCATGGCTACTTATATAAAAACGCGTCCTTTGTTTGACATGGACAACAAAATTCTACTTTATCTCACTATTTTTTCGCGAATTGAACCTGAAATTACATGTTTATATATATATATGCGAGAGTGGGTTTAAGTACATGGAGGAAAATAGTATTTTTCTACCTACATCAGTTTCATTTTCTCGAAAAACTGTTCATAAGAAGCGGTTATCTCAGGGAATTAAATGGTTATAATTTTTAGGCACCTACCCATCTTATTGGTGCTTACTACTCGTAAATTACTGAACTTATTGATACCAAAATGTTTGCAAACATTTTTAATTCAGTTATAAATCCGGCATGTGGCTCCTATGTCTGAGAGAAGTGTTAATAATATAATAGCCATCGAATAATCGAGATATTTATCAACACTTATTTTGTCTTATTTTATTTTGTCAGTGTATGTCATTGGAAAAATAATATTTTTTTAAACAATACAAACGAAACAATTCTGTTTGTTTATATTGAGTTTTATTAATGTTAACTAATAAAATCAACTCACAGACTCCGATTCATGTAAAAAGTGATATAATTCGAATCTCTAACACATCTTGTTAGTGTCTGGTTTTTCGTGAGAATTTCAATTGTTCGTAAACAAACTTGCCCTCAATGACGACGCTAATTCTTTTCAAATATAAATTAGATTAACATTTTGTAAACTAATTTAGTACTTCAACAGTTTTGTCTTACACAGTTCCAGTAGAACCTCCTTAGTCTGAGGGGCTGACGCTATGTTTTCGTTGCAAGTAGAATATTAACCAATTCCACTTTATAAAAAATGTATTTTGTTGCAGTAAACTTATGAATGTTGAAAAAACTTGCTTAAGTTTGCTTCTATCAAGTATGAGCTGGTAATATATACTTCATGCTATTTTACTAAACCAACTGCAAGACTAGGTCTTTCAAGGATATACTCATTCATCCATTATAGAATAAATTGCTGGGAGGTATAATTTGTTTTAAATATTTGCACTTTTGCCTTCCTTACCAATCCCGAAAATTATGACAGTAAGAATGTTTCCTTCACAGTCTACTATCAGAGTTACATTTCCGTGGCGATATAGGAATTTACATAAACTTACAGGAGGTGAGAGGAAGAGAAATAAAAAAGATTTGTTCTTACTGAACGTTTCGGACC
Source organism: Pyrrhosoma nymphula (assembly GCA_963573305.1). Classification (NCBI taxonomy): domain Eukaryota; kingdom Metazoa; phylum Arthropoda; class Insecta; order Odonata; family Coenagrionidae; genus Pyrrhosoma; species Pyrrhosoma nymphula. The sequence goes on along the minus strand of OY754332.1, from coordinate 73,046,764 downwards.
GGTTGGTCCTTCCTCAGCTTTTTTTATTTCTCTTTCTCTCACCTCCTTTAAGTTTATATTATATATATTTTTTACAATATGTCAAGAGGGTGGCCTCCCCGCTCGCCCTCTCCCCGCTCTTCCTCTTTCCCCTCCTTCCCCTCTTACACCTTCCTCTCCCCCTCTTTCCCCTCCTTCCCCTCTTACACCTTCGTCTCAATGCATTTTACAGTTAATCCAGAAACTCTTTCCCCTCCCATACCTCAATCTCTATCCCTTTCCTCATTCTTACTCTTTACCTTGAGAAAGGTGGATACTACATACGCCACCGAAATATCGGAAGTTTTAATTTGTGTCTTTCGCTTGTTTCTATATTTTTATCGGCCACCCTTTTGACATATTGTGTATTTATCACCCGAGTGATTCTCTAAGAAGTGTATAGAAGTGTTGGTCAGTCATCATTTTCTCAGACAATGCGTAACACTCAACGAACCGCTGCGAAGGAAACCTTGAAATAAAATAATTTAGAGATGTTCTCATTAAATAATGGAGTAGAGAGCAACTAGGGCAACTTCCATGAAATGTTTCAAGGAATTCCTACATTTAATAATGTCATCCATGGCTATTCAGTCCTGAAAACTACGCCTCCACATGACATTGGAGCAATTTGATAAAGTAATTGAGGACATGAAATTAGATCAATGAAAGCATTAGACAATAGAAATAGTTTCATTCATAATATAAAAAGAAACGTCCAAGGAAGTTATTCATGAGCCACAAAAAGTAGGTACTTGAAACACCACTCGCAAACAAGATAAAAACATACAACCCCTGCTGAGGAAACATTCAAGGAGACTACTGTACCAGAGTCTCGATGAATATCTGAAGGTCTTTTCGTTCTCTGCATGTATGCTGGAAACGCTATGAACGAGCTTTAACATCCAAAGGTTTGCGAGGATCGTGTAGTTAATAACAAAAGGCAAAAAATATGTGATTAGAAATTTATTCCTTAGAGTCTGTTGACGCTAACAAATGAATTGGTGGCAAAATCGTTCCCAGTAAAAAATGAACGTCAATGACTCTTATTACGTTTGAGAGCAATTCATTCCATTATCCACATTTAGCCGACAATCAAGTATAATAAAAAAGGGTTCCGGACCGAGTTCTCAATGACATTGTTATTACAGTTGCACCGTACTACAAATATTTTTTAAGAGACGAGATTAGATCAAGTTTACTTGCTTTCCGCCTATTATTTGGAAACACTTCTCGTTCATCCACAAGAATTAATAGCTGATTACGTATATTGATTTAGTGGTTGATGCAACTCATGAATTCTCAAAATCGATATGTTGTTCGAAAATTCTACATTTGTTTCATTTTTAAAAATATTCAAACTCATTTTCTTTAGGGTGTAAATGAGTTTATATGCCGGTTTTTCAGTCCCTTCGTTTATTTTATATTTGCTTGTTCATGTATTGTAGTGATATCCAAACTACGCCTCGTGGGCTAGATTTGACTCTACACTCACTTTATTCCAGCCCGCGAAGACATTAGGGACAAAAGTCATTATTAAGTAACTAGGAATTTCATAAATTGTCATTAAACTACACGTTTGCCTTTATCTCAGAACTTAGGTACTTCAAATAGAGCATCAAGATGCGTTACTTTCTAAATATGTGGCCCTCCCACCCTCGGTTAGTGTGCAATTGACGGAATGCGTTATTTCGTGTCCACACCGATATTTGTATCACATAAAGTTTCTTTTCCAAAGACTCTCACCCAGGAGCAGTTTTGTTAAAAACCTTCACTGAATCTTGTAAGAGCTCCGGTAACACATATGAAAGAATCTTGCTTCGCTGTTTTGGCCATCACGAGAGAATGGATGTAAATCGAATTATGAAACAGATTTATGATTGAGGAGGAAATGGTGTGAGAGGAAGGGGTAGACCCAAGGTTGCTCGATACTCGAATGGCATTATATCGAATATATCGACCCTGGGGTAGACCGAGAAAGTCATGGGTGGCGGTGTAGGAAGAGACTCTTTTTAAAAGAAGGAATATTAGGAGCCTTAGGAACCTAAGCGCGTATAAAGGAGTGAATGAATGAGACAAATGCAACAGGGATATGCAAGAACAGGGCTGTAAGAAAGAAACTGTTGAAACAGCGCCAGCCAGTTTCCTGGGACTAATACCATTAATTAAGCACTTTAACTGTGCTACCTCAAAAGGGAACGGGGAGACGGGTATGTATGTACTGTTTTCCACCATGTGCACAGTTGGTTTTATGCTTGCCGGACAATATCGATAAAGTATCTGGGTATCATCTGCTAAGTTTCTTGTCACGATGCTCTGTTATACAGGTGAGTCCGCGGCTCTAAGTGTGGTATGATTCTAGTGTTCGGGCATAAATTCGGATGGAATATGTGACCCGCTGCTGATTTTTCGGTGGCAAAACTCTGTAGGTGCTCAGATGTGAGTATCTGGAGGCCATCTACGATAATAGTGCCTATGTTGTGAGCGGGCAAAAATATTGTGGTCTTAGATGGTCCTACGGTGCGTTACAGCCTTATTAGATGGAGCACTTAAAACCGTGCTCAGGAGATGAAATAAAAATCGCTCTTGAGCAGATATAATAATAAAAAATGCTTTCAAGTAAAAAAAGGCATTTGCTTGTGTGGGACTCGAACCCAGAGCCCTCAATTTAGCGCTGAGTGCTCTAGCCAATTAAGCTACCCAGGCGTTATGTTTCACTGTGAATCTCGTGGAGTCTTACAGGAGCGAGTTGTCCTCTCAGGTACCGTTGGGCTGTACCTCGTGGACAGTAGCGCTTAATACACGCACAAGAGCACTCCATGGCACGGCATCCACGGCACCTGTGAGAACAACTCGCTCCTTAAAGCCTCCATGAGATTCACAATGAAACATAACGCCTGGGTAGCTTAATTGGCCAGAGAACTCGGCGCTAAATTGAGGGGTCTGGGTTCAAATCCCATAAATGGCGAATGATTTTTTCACTGTGAATTTTACACAAGTGTTTGACCATGAGCAGGTGACTACGTTAAAGTTACTGTGTTGCCAGGTCCGCAGTTACTCGAAAATTTCTTTCGTTCTGAAAGCTTTCATCCGGTGCTTTTCCGTTCCATCTCATTTTTAATTTCCCGTGAACCTACAACAACGAAAATAGAAGAGTTTCAAACAATTAGCACTGTCAAGAAATAATTTTGCTATTACAAAAATCTGCTTCCATATGTATATTTAAAAATAATCCATCTTGAATTTTTTTAAAGCTGATGACAATAAGTCGCACGGTTTTCATGTTACAGGCATTCAAATTGATGCTACCCTTTTTATAAGGAAAAAAACAGTGATTTTTTCTATTGAAGCTTCATAAAATTTTAAACTATGTTTAAAAATGTCAACTCTTATCACGGGTAGTATATATAAATTATCTTTTAGATGCAGCCTATTTCATTGCAATAGATAAACTGGTTGTTGAGATAGTCTCAAATCCGGATATCTAAACTTTTTGTATGGGAAGAAGTTCTTTCGCTTTTGTCTGTCCAGCAGATGTAATGAGGGGGAGAATGAAACCCTCTGTGAAGACCTAAAAATCGTGAGTTTTAATATTTTCTGCAAACCTTAGTCTATCTAGAAACCTTCGAGTCACAAGCAGCTCCCAACTCAGTCCTTCTCATAATGTTGTCTCACTTGATGCTCGCGAATAAAAATCGGAGAAATAGTTGGCTTATGAGATAGCGTGGATGAGAAGATCCGATAGCAGACAAGCATAAGAACCTAGTGAACTTTTTGGCTTGCTGATGTTAACAGATGGAAAAACACTTGCTTATCGAAACAGATGGAGGAGAGAGAAATGAGTGGTTTTGGCAAGAAATTTAGAAATATTCTTATTTCTAAGGGGTTTTAGGGAGAGTAGGGATTGAATCATGGGAGATATTTTCTAGGCCGTCAAATTTCATGTTTCTCTCCCGGTCAAAAAAATGAAAATATGCAAAGAATGATCGATTTTACCGTCTAATATTTAAAAAAATTAATTGTAAAATCATTCACAAACATGAGCAAAAGTAGTATCGTCAGTTTTTATCCAAATGAAAAAATTAATTGGAATGGTGTGTTTTTTCAATCCAAGCCCGTCAAAAAAGTAAAATATGACGTAAAAATTCACCCAATCACAAAACGTAAAACTAAATGGCCTTTTATGAGCACTTAATTTTATTTCAATGAGTTAATTGATTATTCGGACTAAACGTCTCAAACTTCTATCTCCAATTTTTGCATGGAGTACATCTTGATTTCGCAAGAGTACACCATGATTTTCTTCCTGATGCGTTGGATCCGCAAATCCTCCTGATGATTCTCCACTATTGCCATTCATCTATTTAGCGAAATATCACAGCGTACAAAGTGAAATGAATCTGGCCTCAATTAAAAAAAACTCGTATTTCTAATTATTCCAACATATCAGCCACTTTTTGCGCTATTTTAAGATAAAATAGAAGCCGTTTTCCATGGGCTTGGGTACGAATGTAAGCTCAAGGGAGACATAATTGAAAAAAAAATGAGGAAGTTCTGATGCACAGATAGAGTCAGCCATGAAACGGTATGCAGTTTTTGTTTCCTCAATCATTAAAGAATTAATTTATCACTCACCGTCATATTTTTTTATCAATTAGCAAACACCTTCGGTTTTCAAGGCACGTTCAGAGTATTGCGTGAAACAAATAAGTCAAGTTAAAGCTCACAATTATATTATGTTAATAACTGAGTACTTCAGTCGTGTAAAACCAAGATATCACGTCATTAGTCTCACTATATTTTCTTCACGCTTCGTACAACTACTTCAATTTTTAAATGAAACTCGAATGTGGTTTCCTTCATGACAAGAGAAAAATCATGCTCTAAGTATAATAAGTTCCACCCAAGTGTTAACGTCCTTGAGCGCACCCATAGTTTCCTGTGTTCCGTGCCCGGAGACAATATTCATGGCGACATGGGTCACCACATGCATGCAAGAGCAGTCCCCGCCCTGCGCCGCTGTCCGTGGCCTTGGCAGCCGAGCACCTTGGCGTGCAACCGGAGTTGACTCGTTGGTCGCGCCCTTATCTATAAAGGCACCGATAGATATGTTGGATAATGCTTCAACGAGGCATATACTTTCGCGATTGGATGCGCATAGATGTGTATATGCACAAATGACTTTCGGGGATAGGGTTGGCGCGGTGACTAGAGTACTGGCTTCTCATCTACATGTACATAATACCCTGCAAGCCACCTCAGCGGTTTGTGGCAGGGGGTGAGTACTCACCAACATATTAAAGTCACCAAGCTATATACCCTATTAAAGTTAGTGTAAATACGGCTATTGATGCATTAGCACAAATCTCTAATGCTTGTCAGGAGGCGAAGTCTCACAAGCATGCACTACACTATAGGTATGTTACAAATGTTAGAGGGACCGTTTGTATTAATGTATTTTACAACTACATAAATGGACAGATATACAACAGTTATACAGAAAACATGCACGGCGTGCTGTTAGTACTAGGTAGCAGATAAGGGTACAAATATTAGGGAGTATATCAACGAACTAACTAGCAACACTTCCTATCGACAAACCTAATTAAAAGTTTATTCTGAGGTTCCGGGTTAGAATCCCGTCAGTGGAGGCTATTTTTCACATGAAATCCCGATTACTGCTAAGTGTTTGGTGAAGAGTATGTTGAGTGTAGTACTCCGTCTGACGGATGGGACGTTAAAAATGTGGACCCCTTGTCGCCTGCCGTTTGAGTAGGCTAATGCTGATGCAGGGTTCCTCTCTACCAATTCCCCAAATGATCCTTCCCCTAACAGCATATCCACGTATCTTCAATGGAACAAACGACCTCAGTTTTTAGTCGTCTCCCCAAATAATCAACTAATAAAATAGCTTTCATTTTGCGAAAACGAATAATACCCAGAATGACAACAGGGACTATTTCGTGGTAATTTTCAGCGCGATTTATGTTTTTAAGGAGCAGCCTTTCATCATTTTCTCAAGAAAATACGTAGATACTATGTTAAAATGTTTTTTTTTACTACTAATCCATTGCGCTGTATTAATGATACGAGGATTTATGAAGCGGACGTTACAAAAGATGGGAAAGTGGAGGAGAGATGTCATTTCGCTATAGTAGGATTACATCTCGAGTATGCCGCGAGCATTTGGGATCCTGCAAAAGATGACGTAATACGAAAAATTATCTAAATACAAAGGAAATCCGTAAGCTTTGTTAAAAACTGTTTCGGCTGAGCAGCGAGTTTAACACAACTGATAGAAGAACTAGGTTGGGAGCCCCTAGAGAGTCGGAGAGCCGACTATCTATTTGATAATTTCAGATCATGCGACTTATCAGGATGACAAGGGCATTATTTATACTCCGCAGTACATCTCTATAACTGAAATAAGAGACAAAATATAAGAGATAACTTGCGAAAGTGATAGGTACAAAAAAATATTCCTTCTCATCACGCACCATTAAAGACTACTACAAGCACAGAGGGAGACTAGTGATGGAAAAATGTCGGTCAAAATCGATTTTTCGAGCAATCGATTTTTAATCGAAATGAAAAGCTCGACTTTTCAACAAAAATCGAAAATTGAACCAAAAGATCGATTAATCGAAAAAATCGACGGTTCTTTTTTGAAAAAATTACAGTTGGTACAAAAACATGTTTATTATTCATTAGAAAAACGCTCATTATACAAATTTGAAAAGTATAAAAAATCCCTAAAAATGTACTCAGAATACATTCTTGAATTATTAGTAGTAAATATTTACAAATGCCCTCACATTAAAGTTTGGGGATCACCGCTTTGAACCATTCGGCTTCACTAACATTTTTAAGAAAGATCAACTGATTTGAGATGCTTTCTTGATAATCTAGGGGCGTGACGCTCTAATTTCACCGGCCTTAGAGAAAATTCTTTCGCATGGGACGGATGACGTTATCATACTCAGCACTCTGATCGCGAAACGGTACGAAATGGTCAAGATCTAAGTTGAAAAATCGAGTTTGGATCGAAACTCGTAGATCATGGCTCGATCTCGATTTCCTCGATCTTTGACTATTAAAACTCGATTTTCGATTTTAATCGAAATCGATTTTTCCATCACTAAGGGAGACACTTACGATTCTCCGTTAGCACGCAAATTCACTTTCGTCCTCTCTCTCTTCCAAACCCCTTTCCCTATTTCCTCCTTTTTTCGTGGCTAGTGTCCTAACACCCCCTGCCACACACCCGTGGGGCCGTCTTAAGGTTTTTATGCACATAAAAATGAGCAGCTGTGCTCTAAAAGTAAAATAGCAGCATTAACATTTATACTCTGGAATTATAACATACGAACTGATAACGGATTATGTGCATTGAAAAATACATTCTTCCAAACGACTCAAACTACATATGATTTGTTATGGATGGGGTTTAATATTGAACATCATGCACTGTGTGGAGAAAAGACAAACGTAGCCTCCACAGTACTCTTTGAGTTCCTGATTAAAATGAGCGCTGTCTCAAAAAATGCTCGGAATTCAAAACGGCCAGCAGATATTGGGAGGGAGCATGATTCGTTAAACTTCGATTTTTGGTGGGAATTCGATGTCGACAATCAGCATAAACTCATGGTTTTTGCATGCACGGTGGATTAAAGGATTTAGGATCGAGAGCAGGTGACGAGGAAAAATACTAATTATCTCTAATTGAAACGGGCAAAATGTATGGTGCCGGCATTGGGGACATAGCTCAAGAAAAACTGATTCATGAGCTGAAAATATTTCCGACGAAAACAGTGACGTCAGCAGCTTGGCGTGTTTAATTCCGCTTATGGGATGCGGTTGGCCGCAATGAGTCTTCTTCGATGACGGCGAGCAGCAGTCATGCGAATTTAACATTTTGTTCAAACCTATCCTGTTCCTTGCCATTGGTTTTAAATGGTCTTCAATAGAGATGTAAATACTTCATCGAACGTTAAAAATGATTTGTAAATTGGTGGTTCAACGTTCTGAAACAATCGTTGCAAATCCATCAGCGGTAACCAGTTGGAATGTTTGCATAACGATGAAATGGTAACGATTGCATAGTATTCCGTATTCTTGTATTAATATTCTAAATGCCTCACATTCTCCTAAATGCTCACATCTTTAACTCCCCCAAACCACTCTCAACCCGTTTCGTCTATATCCACGTTTCTGTGCCGTGCTACGGATAAGTCCACATGCATTATTTAACTCTTTACCACCCTTTTATTAACATGTTTACATCAGGTTTCCGTTATCAGTTTTCTCCTATTAGTAAACGCCTCCTTTGCTTAAAAAATTCCCCTCCCAAATTTCTGTCTTTCAATTTATCTTAATTTACAAACAACACAAAGTTTGATGCCGTAACCATGGTAGGCAATAAAGGAAGGTCGAAAACACAACGTAAAATTTAGTTGGTAGGTTAAAGGAGTTGGGAGGGGGCAGGAGCGAATAGTTAAGTCAATTTTGGTGGTTAATGGCCTCTCTCTGTCAACTCGTGTTATCCGAAATTTTCCATTAACCATATCCTTGCGTTTAACTTACGAGTGTCTAGCGGTTCCCACCCTTTTATCGACCATCGTATGTGTATTTATAGTAGGATATGCTTGATGAGCGCCCGCTCATGTAATCGTAATTTTGAATTCGTGACATTCCCAAATCTTGTATGGGAAGTGCTAGAATCGCGGGGAAACTGAAAAAATGAAGCACCATAATCAGTGTTGGGGGGTAGAAAAACCGGGGATAAGTGAGGCGAAATGTACATAGGTCAAGTGTTGACTGATGGTCTGGAAGAGAGGAGTGTCATTTAATGTGCACCCTTTCCTCGAAGATATTACCCAGCTATTTAAATTACCTTCCCTACTGTCATCACCTTCCCTACGCCCTATGTAAATACGCCCTTGCGACGGTTTCCTGGGTTACACGTCGCAATAAAGAAGATGAAAGCCTTGCAAGCAGTATTGAAGGTAGTTTGAGTGAGAAATCACTGCCCACAAAGTTCAGGAAATTTGGCCTCTTTATGTATAAATCCTCATCGTTCTGATGATACCCAAATATCATCCACTCACCACTCTACTTTTTGAGATAATTGCCAAAATATAGAAGCAATTTTCCTCAAGATTGTGTACGGCTATGCGCTCCAGAGAGACACTATTTAAGAAATGACGAAGTTCTGACCCACACATCGTGTCCAAAGTGTAATGGTATTAAGTTCATATGTTTTCTCAATTATTTTTATAAATAAAGCTATGAGTCGCAAAAAGTGTGAAACTTTGCGTATGGCGTGAAATAAGTCAATTTAAAGTAAGTCAATCTCGTATGCGCAGACATATTTAGTTAATTACTGCAAGATTTAGCTATAAAAACAAAGAATTTGCACCATTTATATTGCTATATTTATTTCATGCTTCTAAAAATTGCTTATATGTTAAAGTAAAATTCGAATATAGCTTCTATTATGACAAGAGAAAAATGTCTATCATCATATACATATATTATACAGAAAGGTCTTTTTCTGTCATTCCGTATATGCTCCGTTAATACTGCACCTACAGTGATAAATGAGGTATCATTTTAAACGTTGAATCACCGGCTTCTGACGAATAATACAATCTCAATCTCAAATTTCACTATTTACCCATTAATTTGACTTAAAAGTTTCGATTTTTCTATGTCGATTCCATCGTGACCAAATTTTCGATAAGACAGTTGTATGTAGCATTTTCTAGAGTACGCACTTTCCGTGATATTTATGTTTGTATTAAAGAAACTCATAACCATACAAGTTACAGACGACAACATTGTTACTTCTAATATTGTCTTTAAATAAGTTTTGTAAATTGCGTGCCATTATTCAGTAACAGACGTCATGATTTTTCCCACTGGTACTAAACTCTCTTGCCTGTATTGCATTCATATGTTTTGTATATTTTTGCAAGAAAACAAGGATAAAGAAGGTACTTTATGATACACCTTCTCTATTTAAAACCCAATTGCACTGTTTCCTTAACAAACTTATTCTCTGATAGCGTGAAAGTGCGAAATTTTCGCACGGGTTACCTAGTACTACCTTAAGGCAAACTGTATAAATATAGCAGTTCATATGAATGTCCGAATCTCTGTATTTTCAGTGCTGTGCATCTCACAGTCAGCCAGGATTTCATCGGTTTTCTCCCGTTAAAAAAGCGTGCCCTGCCCCATTTGAAGGTTAAAATGGTCCTCCCGCTTTCTGTTGAACGTGAGATCGGAAAAGGTGTGAAGATAAATATTTATGAGAGGTTGAGAATTTCTTTCGAAAGACGTCGTTCACGACATTCATTATTGGGGTCTAGAAATTTTCCTTGCAAAAGAAGACATTCGCTTTCTGTCGATGAAAGGAGGAAATCTCTCTTTCAAACGATTATGACGCACTATCGGCTCTTTTCACTGTTTATTGACATGCTTTGAAGTATTGCGACGCGCAGGTCGCGCGAATGGATATATACGGGAAAAATTGCAGTTTTAGTTGTACTTTTTACATTAGTAAAATATTGAATTTAGTTAATGTGTCAAAAATTTTAAAAATAGCAATATTTTTCCCGTCTGCATTTTTTATCTACCATTACGCATGACCTGTGCGTCGCAATATTTCTAAGTATATTGATAAGCCCCGTTTAAAAAGTAGCCTGCCTTTTTATCTGTAAGAATTTTGGATAATAGAAAGCATGTGGAATGCATGGTAATTAACGCTAATCACGTGCAATGCATCTCCTAAATACTCGGTTAGAGCTTTATTATACTGTTCAAGACCAGCTTAAGGTACTAAACGCGCTAACTACGGCATGGAGGTGCCGATAGAACCTTGTATTTCACTTGTAGATTATATTAGAGTAACTTGCATTTCCATTATATGTTTAAAGCGTGGGTTTAGTACATAAAAAATGTGTGTATGAATCTTGCAAAGGTGTTTTATTACTCAGTCTTAGCTTTGTCCTTTATGATGTATCTTTTTGAAGTTGCTAAGTTCGAACAAATGCTAAATGAACAAATGCATGTTGCTCAAGGGCGGTGTTGAACGAACACTTGGATGGTGGCTCCAATGAACATAGGGTCGGTCCTGATACTGTTCATTGGTCCCCAAACATGATAGATTAAAGTACACCGTAGACAACTAGCTCGTGGGCACTAGTGTTATTCGAGCAAAAGGTAGTCACGTATACAGTCACCTAAGCACAACCCGATAACCAGAAGTCAACACGTACCACCCTTCCGGTTGAATTAAATTTTTAGTTCTTTTAAATTATGTCATAATTTCAGAATTGCGTAATATTGTTGTTTCGTTAAATAAAGTGCATCGAGCTTCGCAACTTTCCCTTGAAAAGTTTTATATTAATTGAATACATCCACAATAGCTTAATCATCAGATACTGTGTACCTTATACATTTCCCGAGCACATGTTGGTGAGAAATATGCTGGGTACTCACCTTGGAGGGGTAAGGAACGAAAACGGATGCCAGTGTAGTGTATATTTGGAATGGGAAGAATACTCCAGCGAGGCCGTTTTGTCAAAGAAAGGTTGCGGTAAATAAAGCACCGGGGTGGGGATATGTGATGTGGCTGCGATGAGATTTTCTTGGAGTGAAATCGTCGGGCTGCTAAAAGGTGTGACAGGAGTGAGCTGCAGTCATCAAGCCCTAGGTCGTTCAAAGGAATGTTTTACGTAGTTTTAGCAATATATCACTACATAAAAAATTACATTTTTCCTCATCACAAAGAAATAAATCTCATCTTTCCAATGGTACCAAAATATTAGCCATTTAGCTAACTACTCTGAGACAAATTGGCTAAAAAATAGAGGACGTTTTCCCTGGGATGTAGTTCTGCTGTGCGCTCCAGAGAGGTATTATATAAATTAAAATAACTTCATTTAAATGAAGTTTTGACGCTCTTATGACGTCAGAAACGTAACGGTAAGTAGCTATTATTTTTTCTCAATTATTAAAAAAAGATTCATTCACCTAGATGCCTATTAGAAAACCGCTCAATAACTTACGGTTTTAAAGGCGTTTTCTGGGTATATCGTGAAACAAGTAGGTCAGTTTAAAGCCTAAAATTGTATATTAAGTTAATGACTAAGGAGTTCGATCATCAAAGCAAAGTTTTGCGCCATTAATATTACTATATTTACTTCGTGCTACTTATAACGGCTCCAATTTTAAAATAAATAAAAGTAAAATATGGTCTATATTATGACTAGAGAGCAAACTCTTTCTCAGACTGCCTTAAAGCATCTTTCCATTGCCATATACCGTGCGGCTAAAATTGCTAAACTTTGTCCTATCTGTTTGGAATGCAATATCTCCGGGATTCATGTACTCTGGTTTGACTGGCTAAAAACATTATGTATCAATGTTAATTACTATTTTCGGTTTATATAACATTTTATAAGTAAGCTGCATGATGTTATTGGTTCAATACCGATAACGGTAGGTTCACTAAGTTTTTAAAGACTTCATCGAAACGATGAGCTTTTATTTATGTGCTCACATCTATTTCACTGATTCATTCTTCAGCCCGGTAAACTTCCGCCCTCGTTTCATTTAAGGTAGTTTTAGCGAAAAATTACTTCACCTAGAATGTGATGAATTAGACCTCATTTTAAAGATATATAACTCCCATCTTTCTAATGATATCAAATAACCCCTTTCCGAGCTACTTTTCGAACAATTTGTCTGAAAATACAAGCTGTTTTACATGAGATAGATACGGCTGTGCGCTCCAGAGGGAGAATATTGAAGAAAATAGGAATTTATAACACTTAGATTTCGCCAAATAACTAACTGTGTAGTGTGTTTGTTTTCTCAAATATTCTGTAAATATTTCGCAGAAATATTTACAGAATCGCAGGAAAACGTGCTGTTTTGAAGGATTTTTAGCAGTACGGCGTGAAAAAATGAATCAAGTTGGATACTTAAGTCGATATATTTATTTAATTACTTATAATAAGTCGATATAAAAATGTTGTCATATATGACTATATTTCTGCAATATTAATGTTACAATATTTACTTCATACAAATATTGAAATTGAAAAATAAAATTCGAATATGGTCTCAATTATGACTAGGGAAATATCTCGCTCAAAATACCTTGATAATATATACATATCCTTTATCATTACCGTCTACCGCAACTGACAACATCCCTCGGCCCCTGATCACCCTCTCCATCCACCTATTCCGTCTCATCCTGATTGTCTTCTACTACTTTCTCTCCTCCACTACCGTACCCAGCACTTTTTAGCTTGAATCTATTTTCGTCCATCTCATATTCTCGACCCGCCTCCCAGCCATGTCTAAAACCCCTAATCTGTTCCCTTCACTTCGAGATGACATTGCCATATATCCCACCCGTTCATAATAAATTCGATGCTAATATTTTCTTCACTTCCCTTCATGAGGTCCCCGTCATAAGTTATAATATTCTTTATTATTAGATATTGTTACTTCATACTTGCTACATAATAGCTATTATGTAGCAAAATAATTTGCCTGTGAGCCAAGCATATTTATTTCTTCAAAATACTTCCCGAATACGTGAACGGTGTTATTGCTTCAAATTATGCCGCATTAATTTAGTGTTTCACTTGGCCTTTCTTCTTATACTCCTTGAGAATTGACAATATGCCGTAATAAATTGCACTTGTTTTGTTCAATTTGCAACATTCATAAGGGCCGGTTTACACGATGCATATACTTGTGCGAGTAAATACGAGAACAAATGTTCCTTCCGTCATGTAAACGGGTCAAATCGCTCGAACACATGGCCGTGAAATATCCCTTCCAAAGGCTGATTTACATGAGACCCTTTATTGCACAGTCTGGTTTATGAATGTGCAGTGAACATTGCGTCGTGTAAAGCGGGTAATTGCAAGAATGAATGAGCAAATACACGAACGAAAGCTAGTAAAAAGGTCCTGCTCTAATACCGTGCCCTCGTGCTGGCAATTTGTAAGAGTCAAGCCCCGCAATGCAGTGTCTCGTGTAAGACGGCCGTAATTCTAAGCATGCTTTCTTGCGAGTTTTCTCGCATCTGCTTACCCGTACACATGCATTGTGTAAAAAGGCCTTGAAAATGTGTGCAGTAACTATGGTGTAAACTTTTGATATTCTAGTTTCAACCCTGCGAAATGAAATTTGCTTTGTATGCTCTAATCCTAATCTGGTCCCTCATCTCCCGTTCCATACGCTCGCCCCGAACCTTTGGCCGGCCGCGTCCCTTTCGACCCGCCCCGTCAACCGCAGCTGGGCTACGCCAACCTGGAGCAGAAGGGCCGTGGCATCCACTTGCGCCAGTTCTCTCGGGCGTTCATCATCGGCGACGGCAGGGAGCGCGTCGTCTTCGCCAGCGTGGACGTCGCCATGATCGGCCACGGCGTCCGAGCTGGGGTGAGTAATGAACGTGCATCCCGCACAAGTACCTACTACTCTGAAAAACCGAAAATAAAATAAGTTGAGATACCTAATATTCAGACATTATATCTCGATTACCAATGAACCCATTGCAATGAAACGAACTTCATGTTTAAAAAAATCATTCATTTTTACGTTCCGTTATTTATGTGATAAATTTTTGAGTCACAGTTTTTTTTTATGGGAAATAAAGGTCACCTTATTGCCGCTTAAAAATGGACTCACTGTTTTTAACGCTGATGACGTAAAAACCGCTCAAGAAACATGTATGAGTTTTCAATGACCTAAAGATACTTACTCTTACGTACTTACTCTTACTCCCAGGGTCATCTATACCTTAGGCGATATTTAGCCGCATCAACAAATCCCCTCCATCTGGATCGATCTTCTGCCTCTCTTTCTGTTGCTCCAATTTTTTGCATATCCGTTCTCACTTGGTCCCACCATCTTAGCCGGGGTCTTCTTCCTTCAGGAATCCCATTTAGTACCTCCTTCAGCAAACATCCCTCCTCTTTCCTTAGAATATGTCCAGCCCATCTAATTCTTCTTGCCATTATTTCACTTGTTATATCTGGATGTTTATATAGATTCCTGATTTCTCTGTTGTGTTTTTTCTCCATTGTGCTTCTTCGTATGTGGGCCCATAGATTTTTCGCAATATCTTATTCTCGAACACTATTAGTTTTTTCCCATCCTTATTCGACAGCCTCCACGTTTCGGATCCGTAGAGTAGTACTAGGGATATTGTTGTTTTATAAAGTCTAATTTTGGTTTTGTGCGACAGGGATTTAGAAGATAGAATTCGGTTGCATGCATGCAGACATCTGTTGGCGAGGTTTAACCCGTTTTGTATTTCTGCCTCTACCGTGTTGTCATTTGTTAAAATTACTCCTAAATATTTAAATTGGTCTACTTTTACTAATACCACCTAGTACTACAGAATAATAATAATACTACAAAATACTACCTAAAGATACAGTCATAATAAATACAAATATGGAAGCAAAATATTGCAATAGAAAATTTGACACATATATACATGAAAAAATTAACAGAGCTGTGAATGGTTTTGTTGATTTATTCAGACTCTACAACTTTCGTTTTATTTATGCTAATTGAACATTTTTAAGTTCCCTGTGCAACGGATGAGATCCTACATAAAGTAAACGAAAATAGTGTTGCTTTGTTCATTTGTTAAATAGTGATTCTCGTTTATTCATAGTTCTCTTGCACATATTAATGTGATTTATGCCGTCTTGAGGTATAGACTGAAAATTTGAAAAGATTAAAAATATTACCTGTACTTCCCTCAGCCCCTGATAGTTGTTATTGTCTATTTCTTCTATTTAATGTTTCTCCGACCATCATAATTGGAAAAAAATATTTAAAAATTAAATTATTTTTGTAAAAAAACGTCATCTATGAAATAAATCTTTCAACTGAGTCTCTTTACAACTCCAGCAGAAATTAATATGTTTCTCTTTTTTAGTTTAAATTACATCTTTGCATAATTGAATACATACATAATTATTTAGAATGTATTTAAATATGTCGAAATCCTCTTTATCATTTTCCGTCCATTTTGAAATGCATTTCAGTCTCTGAAAACGTCTCAAATTAATGCGATAGCTGTGGGTATGGTACTAATTATAATACTCTTGGTAGTACCATGGCCGCAGGGAAACAAGCGAAAGAATAACAGGAGAAATGATTGGCTATGATGGAAAAGTTTATAAAATAATGTTATTGTAGTTTTTCCACCTTGGGATTAATAAATTTCGTTAAATTAATTGCCAAGTTGCCGGGCTCGGTGGAGGCTGGGTGAAATCTTAACCTGCTCACCCGGAGCAGCGGCTTCGTGCCTCACCTGTGTGGATTTTTCGTCACCTAGAGCGCAGGCGATTATGTAAATTCTATTTATTCCCCGTAAAAAAGCTAACGACAAACGGAAAATGGCAAATCGAGATCATAATGAATGATTTATTTTTGAAAAGAACTAATTTTGGAATATTTGTCACTCATATATAAAAATTGAAATCATTTTAATAAGTTGACGGAGTGGCTAATGCAACTAATACCCATTCAAATCGTTTATCGGAGGAGGGAATGCTATTATTACGATCATTTTATCAAGGATTTCTGGAACATGGAATTGTATTTCCGGAAAATATAAATAAATAAATAAATAAATAAATAAATATAAATAAAACGTTTATTGTCGTAGACCCTTATCGGTCTACGTGTGTCTAGCAGCTAATATAGTGTCTAACAGCTATGAATAATGGCATTAAATCCATAGTTTTATCCGCAGATGCCTCCATTAATGTTCACTAATGTTTTCCCGTCATTTTGTGTGATTTTTATGTGTCTATTATAGACATTTCATTTAAATTTTAATCCTAAATTTTATGCAAAATATGTGACGCGTCGATTCATATTACAGTGGTGATCTTAATGAGTAATTTCTATTTATTATCAGCCGCCCAGTAAAAATACAGAAAACGGTTGTGCAGGAAAATTTTCTTCATATAGATAGAGGTTGTTAAAAAAAGTCATATGCATTTACCATTGGATAGAGCGTTGAAATTTATGAAGAAATGCCCCAAGAAATTTTGGCGAGGTTGCGATAGTTTTTCTGCGATTGGGCTTTGAAAATTGAAAAAAAGAGCAATGAGCGAGTGGGTGGAGAGCTTATGTGGCCGACGAAACGGTAGTGCTTATTAGGCTTCGTTTTAGGCATAGTTGGGTTGAGTCAAGGTGGTTGGAAGGTTATACTGGATTGGGAGTTAGCGTGGCAGCTTGAGATCGAGCGCTCACCTCCTTGCCACAACGTAGCCGCTGGCGCTCTCTCTGGCGCTGGCGTAGCCTCGAGATGATTGGTTCGTTGTTCCAATTTTCAAAGCTCACTTGAGGAAAAAAATAGCGCTCCCTCACAATAATTCCCAAGAAAAATTTGACTTGGATTTTCACGTTCTCTCCAGTGGTGCATAAATAGGTGCATTCAGCCGACGAAGGTAATCCGGGCCCGGAGCCGATCCGCAACGTTCCGGCAGAATGCGTGCGCTCAGTGATCGGTCAGCGTTAGCGGTCGGCCACTTTAGTAAGCGGAAGAAAGCTCAGTGCTCTCCGTATGGTGAACTATTGCGGAGATTCCAAAGCAAAATTTCAAGTCCACAAGGTAGACGTGAAAATGAAGGGAGTTCGGCCATATGTATGGATTTAAATCTAATTTTATTTGGAAATTACTTTTCATCTCGGAAGATGCCTGATGAATTAGGAGTAAATTACGTGGAAATCTTTGACGTGGCCCATACTTTTCGTGAGAATTTCATATTCCGAGAGAAGGTATAATCGATGAATCACGTATTTGCATGTACAAAATTAATGGATAATATGAGTCATTTTTAACATGTGAGGCATCAAAATTACATTAAAGTATTTATATATCGGAAAATTAACTTATTTTGGATTCCGTCTAATGAAACTTTTCCGCCACCTCTCCTCCCGCTCCGGATTCAGCATTCAGCCGAATGTGAGCGCTCACTCGGAGCGCTCCGGAATTTATGAGCAGCTCCCTTCGCTGAATGCACGCAATATTACTTGTTTTAAAGCACCCGTATAACGTACTCCGCTTGTATTTTTTATGGATACAGTAAGTCCTCGATTTACGTCGGGGATACTTGCTGAAGAAGTGTGACGTATATCGAAACGACGTAAATCGGAACCAGATTTCCGTGGCCACTTTAATTCAATCATTTACCTAGGCTAAACGTGATTGTGGCATACTTCCCTTGGTAGAAGTTTTGAATACTCGTATTCATGATAATGTAAAATACTTTGTACTTTTCTAAAATATTTAATTATATTGTACGACGCGTCTCGCCGATTTACGGCCTAGTCAGGTACAGAATGTCTACGTCACTAATACACGGCATCGTCTTTTTTCGCCTTCTTTCGAAAACAAAGAAATTTTAGAAACGATGTATTTTTTATGACTATAAATATAGGACTAATGTACACTTAGTTTAGAAAAAAATATTAGATTAATATTGCGATGAAGCCTAGTGATCAGTCTTGAATTTTGGAATGCACATTCCATTTTTCTCCAATACCCACTGCTATGCTTCTAATTTGAACACTGACAGTTGGATAGCAATATACATATTATTCGCATTTAACATTCTATTCCATGAAAGTAACTGCTCTTATTTAATTTACAAACTTTTATGAACGTTGTAATTTTAATTTATGATTTCGCATGCTTAACAGAATCCACTATGTATCAAAGAAGATCGTCTATAGCTGTTGATGATTTTACGATTCCATGCTAAGCAAATGAAGTTCGCCCACAATCTTGAAAGGGGGAAGCACATTACAACAAATACATATGGTGGTTACCGTGGCTGCACACAACATTTACCTTGGCAGAGTACAGTAGCACCAGAGAATCCAGAAAGTCGGAAGAGGGCTGTCCTCGAAACGAGGCTTCCCAAAGGTTGCAGTGTTTTGAAATGGGGATAAATGCGTGAATTTGAACACTTGAGGGGACGTAGGGAGAAGGAATAGGTATTTCATCGATTAAAGACTCGAATGAGCCATTACTAAAATACTGCGCACATCCTTGGCTGTCAATTTTCCCCTCTACCGTCATCTCGCTTACTGCAGCCACGAACTACTCGAGCGCTGGTTTGCCACAAAAATGCATAATGTATAAATTACAAGTCACGATTAACAGTGAACAGGTAGAAAGTAATAATTATTGACGATATCACTAAAGAAAATAATGCCCTGCTGTTGGTAGTAAAATATTTTGGCAAGAATAAATCACATTACACAAAGATATATATTTACTTGCTCTTAAACTTACGCAATTTCATTAAGATGGGGCTTTATATCGCCGTTAATTGTTCTGGGATGTGCGTCAAATCGTTGTACATACCAATATCTTTTTAAGGGAAAAATCTGATAAAATTTTATCAGAAGGAGAAATAGTCACATAGATATTCTAATGCATCTTCATGGCAAGAAGATATGCTACTCTCGGCGCTCATCTGCTCGGCACCTTTATTTTGTTGTGTTGTAAAAAAAAGAACGAAGGGTAGATTGAATGGGCTTAATTATTTTTGCGCGGTACATTTCCCTGTAGCAGGCCAATTCGTCTTCAATCTGTTTGGAGCATTTTCTGAGTCTCTCCAAACTGGAATCATCCTCTGTCAAAATGTTTACTCCCGCTTAAATTGGGATATAGGCATCAGACAAGCGTTTTGCTGGTGGTGGTTTCTCGGGTGGTCCCTCAAGAGCAACAGTGTCATAGGCATCTTGTCTTGTGATCGTTACAATTGTTGGTGAAGCTCCAAAAAGTCTTCCATTATTAATTCCTTTCAACTTGCGTTTTTCAACATATTGACGTAATCTTCGTCCATTTCATTGAATCCAAATTCCTTCGCCAGCTAAACAATTTGTTGCCAGATTTATTTTTCAGGTGCATCTTGGAAGCATCTAGAGTTAACACTTTATGGCCAAATGTTTTCCAACAACCATTTAGTGTTGATTGTGTCACCTCATACCATGAAGCATCAATGTTGTCCACATCTTTGCTGGTGTTGTACACTTTCCAAAATTTGCTAATTAATCCCTTACTATTGGTTTTTTACTAGTTTATTTATCACTGGACAAACTTAATAAACTTCAAGCGTTTCTATGACATCTTGGCCCATTTTTTGGTTCAGCGAAGTAGGATTTGGTGGAAGGAATGCCGTTTCAATATTGTCCACGCAATCAACAACATTCACTGGATGACCCGGGGCATTATCTAAAATTAAAAAAGCCTTATTTGTGAGACCATTCTCTTCTTAGTAATTTTTCACCTAAAGTATTAGGTGAAAGTATTTCTAAATTTCCTAAAGTATTTCTTCCGCAGTACTTTTTCAGGAATGGCTGTAGTCGTCATCCATGCTTTGCAAGATTTCTTCCATATTACAAGATGGTCAGTCTTTGATCGATTTCTTAAATCTATGAGATTTCCTTCGTGATATATTACAAAGGATTTTAATATTACGTCACCCTCAGAATTTTCACCTGAGAGGAGTGTGAGGAAATCCTTAGACGCTTTGAAGCCCGGAGCGGCCCTCTTCTCTTTCGCAATGTATGTTCGCGCAACCATTCTCTTCCAGTATAGACGCATTTCTTCAATGTCAAATACTTGCTGTGAGATATAACTACCTATTTCTTATATTTCGTGTGGTTTTTCTAGGAATGGTTCTACTGCTTCAGGGTTTGCACTCGCTGCATCACCGGTAGTTTTAATATTATGTGGACTCTTTCGCCGCTTAAAACGTGGAAATCCCACACGACTTGCTTTGAAGGTGTACTCACTCATTTCCTCCTCCTTCCTCACTTCTCCTTCTTAACACTTGGTTTTTCTCGTAAGTCCTTCCATATTGATTTTGCCTTTTCCTGAATCACCATTAGACTTAATGGAATAGATGGCTGATTTTTGTCTTCGATCCGTATCATGAGAGGGGCCTGCATATCCTCCATTAGTTTATCCCATCTCTTCATTATTTGCGCGGAACTCCTTGGCATTACACTTTATGCAGAGATTTTCATATTTGGTGAATTTGCATGAATTGTTCGCTCAGTGGTAGGTGATCAGCCCAACGTGCGTGCAATATCGGTACCATGTTCTCCGATTTCGAAACGGGAGAGACCTCCGATTTCGCATCTAAATTGATTGCTTTGCGAGGACTCTTTGTGTACGTAACTTCCTGTAGGTTTATATATCCATATTTATGGATAGCCGGTAATCTAATGGATTTAAAAATCACTTTTTATGTCTCAGCTCAACTTTGCTACGAGGACGCAGAATTTCGTGTAGCAAACAAACGATTCCGAGAGAAACCCGACTGACTCAATACTTGCCTCAAGAAAAGAAAGAGGAAAGCCACCTATTCAGTGTTGCATCTTTTATTTACGTTGCTAGTTATGTTGTTGTACTCAAGTTGTTTACTACATTGTTGGATCTGAGAGAGTGAATAGGGAAGCTATTTCATGCTTATCTGTGTGTGACTTATTACTTATTTTATACGGCAGACCTTAATAACTGGCGACGAGGAATTACTAAAGAACTCGACGTGATAACTTTCGCCGGGGCAGCGTGTGAACGTGAAGAAAGTTGATTTTAACGGATCCATATACCAATTGCATCATGTCGGACAACGAGGAGGAGCGGGAATCTAAGAAAATCCATGTATCCGTGGATAACCACGGCGCGATCTCGATGCCCGAGTTTGCGAAGCAAGTTAATTGGGATGTGTTATCTCTATAATGAAGAATAAGTTCCTCGTGCACAAGATTCCAGAGAACCTGCAAACTAACTTCCTTTTGAGCCTCGTTGGGTTTGAGTATGTGGCCCTCATCACGGATCTTGAGTTCCCTGAGAAGCCAGAGGACATGGTTTTCGACGAAATAGTTAAACTCGTGAAAGATCATCTTGAGCCCGTACCTTCGGTGATTCGAGAACGCTATAGGTTTTACACCAGAAACCAACTTCTGAAAAAAACTATTCCCCAGTATTTCCCAATTAAAGTCATTGGCTCAGCACTGTAAGTTAAAAGATAATCTGTCAGAAGCTCTACGAAACAGATTAGTGTGTGCCTTGAGAAATGAAGCAGTACGTAAGAGACTATTTGGAGAACGTAAATTGACCTTTATCAAGTGCCAATAAATTACACTGACTATGGAGACTGCGGCGGCTGATGCAGAAATGGTCGGAAACGGACATAGCAAAGCCTCATCGAGCAGAGAGTATCAAGTTAATTTTCAGTCTGGAGATCTACGTTGTTATTGCTGTGGGAAACTAGGACACATAAAACCAGAATGTTCATTGAAAAGTTCCATTTGCAAACTTTGTGGAGTCCAAGGACATAATCCAAAAATGTGCCGTAAAAAAGCCTCGATCTCCAAACAGTAAACATCAAACAAAAAGTCGCGGCCCAAAGAACACCAGTCGGAGAAGGAGAGCGACTACAAGCCCGGGAAGAAGACAAATCGTAATAAAGTGTACAAGCTGGTGTTGGAGGACTCCGACAATGATTCAGAGAAATCTAATTCAAGCTATGGGGATGAAGAGGAACAGTTATAATTTAAAAAACATAATGCTGAGGAAATTGTGTCTCCAAGAAGTGGGTTTAAAAAAGGTAAAAAAGGTGTTGAGGGGTATAAAAAAGGCGTTGAGGGGTATAAAAAAAGGCGTTGAGGTGTGTATCAATGTTGCAAAGCCAGTTCTAGTGCATAAAATTGGGGTTATTAAACAATTAGAAGATGCCTGGGTTGTGAAACTAGTTGTGAATAGGGTACAAATTCCTTTTGAGTTAAATACAGGTGCACATGTTACTTGTATGCCGTATCAGGAATGGTGCAAACATTTCCCTAAAGATAAGTTGTGCAAAGTTAATACTTAGATAATTCAGTATGATAATACACCTGTGAAAGGCTCGGTGTACTTGGTAAATGTTGCTGTTGAAGTTGACAAAGTAAGTTATTTATCGCCTTTGTATGTTGTAAAATCCTCTTCTAACTTCACTGTGCTGGGTAGAAATTGGCTTAAATTCATTCCACTTAACTGGGACAATGTGGTATTGACTGTGAATATGGGGAAAAGTAAGTTTTTTCAAGATAAGGTAGAATATTGTGGCCATGTTATTGATAAAAATGGATTGAATACCACCAATGAAAAAGTAGAAGCTTTGCAAAAAATCCCTAAGCCGAAAACCCAAACTCAGATTTTGTCATTTGGTGGAATGGTGAACTATTATGGAAAATTTTTACCAAATCTGTCTAGTGTCTTAAGTCCTTTGTATTCATGTGCCAACAAACCAAGGCTTTAATGGAATGCGAAAGGTGACATAGCTTTTAAAGACGCTAAATGTTTGTTGCTGTCACATAAAGTTTTGTGTCATTATGATCCGGCATTGCCATTAGTTTTAGCTTGTGATGCTGCTGAGTCAGGCATGGGTGCTTGTCTTTCCCATTTTTTTCCTGGCGGGACTGAGAGACCTCTAATGTTTTCTAGTTCCACCTGGAGCAAGTGGGAACAAAATTATTGTATTTTGGATAATGAGGCTAGAGCCTGGTGTGTAAAAATTTATGATCTGTACTTAAGAGAGCGTCATTTTACTGTGATAACAGATCATAAACAACTAATTTATAACTTTAGTCCTAAGGCTTCATTATCTTCCATCTGTGATCGGAGACGCCAAAGGTGGGCTGAATTTTTATCTCAGTACGATTATGACATTAAGTATCGTAAAACTGATAAATAATCTAATGCTGATTGTTTATCAAGATTGCCGTTGCCTGGGCAGATTTTAAGCGATGATAGTATGTTACATGTAAATTTTCTTTTTCTTCACAGTGTTCCCATTACAGCTAAATAAATTTCCAGAGAAACTGCCAAATATAAAATACTATTGGTTGTTTTGAATTGTATAAAAAATAATCAGTGGCCTGATAATGCATCAGACACTCTTAAAGAGAATTCAAAGTATCGTCATGAGTACTCTATTGACAATAATTGTATTATCAGAGGGGGGAAGAGTCGTGATCCCAAGTAATTTAAGGCCTCAGATTTTGAAAGAAATTCACTCAGGTCATTTGGTGATCACACAAATGAAGTCTATAGCCCGAAGCTTTGTATGGTGGCCTGGATTAGATACAGATATAGAAAAAATTACTGCTGCTTGTGATGGATGTTCTAGCGTTTGTAGGGCACCAACCAAGTTACCATCCTTGGGAATGGCCTAGAGAGCCATGGGAAAAACTTCGCATTGATTTCGCTGGATTTTCCAAGGCCATTTATTTGACAGTAGTGGATGCCCACAGTAAGTGGCCAGATGTAATTAAGATGTATTCTATTACCTCTTCGGCACTAGTGGATGCATTAATCCCTTCGTTTGCTCAATTTGGTTTGCCTAAAGGGATTGTGTCAGACAATGGACCCCAATTAGTTAGTAAGGATTTTGAATCCTTTTATGTTAAAAATGGAATTAGGCATTTGACTATTGCACCTTATCATGCAAATTCAAATGATTAAGCTGAGAGAGATGCCCAAAGTTTTAAGTATGCTCTGAAAGCCAGTAAGTTTGATGAAACATCCAACCGGGATAAATTATTTACCTGGTTACTTGCATATCGGAATGCAGAATATGCATTTACAGGCCAAAGTCCAGCCATGCTTATGCTTGGGAGAGATTTAAGAACTCGATTAGGCCTTATTAAAACTTTTGTTGTTCGACCAAAGATTAGACCCGAATTCATGTCTAACAAAACTCGCTCATTCAATGTGGGAAATTTTGTATGCATGAGAAATGGCAATAATCCTGATTCGTGGGAAAAAGGTGCAGTTATAAAAAAGGAAGGGAATGTTACGCATTTTGTTCAAGATTTAAATGGTAAATTCATAAAAACATGTAGATCAACTCCTGTCATCTAGCTCTAGTAATTATAGTCCTGTGTCTGGTGCAACATCTACAACTGATGATGTAATTAATTTATGTTTTTATTCTGAAAATTATATTATTTCCGAGGATGAATCCTCAATAATTTCGGTTAAAAATGAGCCTATTCTGGCTGGCCTAAATAACGAGCCTGTTGTGACACCAAGTTTACAGCCAGTAGTTCATCCTGTACTGCGTCGCAGCTCTAGGATTATTGAAAAAAACCTAAGAGATTTCATTATAAATTGTCATTATCTTACAACTTATTATTTTAATTGTTACAGTTGTAACATGACCCTCCGAGTCCCCGGCAAGCATCAGGTTTCATTGCCGTCATAATGGCCGAAGACTCGAGAGGGGTTAGGCAGTAATCGCAGCCACGTCCGACGCCCATCAGATGTGTGGCTACGCTGCGGTAGGGTCATGCGTCCGCAGTAAACGGAGTGACCCCAGGATGACGGCCTTCTGCATGCGTGCAACTAGTAATTCCGCCTGTGCCACGCAGGACGGAATACACTTGATGTTATTTAGCAGCGAGCCCTTAACTCCACCGAGCACACCTATGATGAGGACCACCAGTTTCACAGAGTGTCCGGGGTACATCTGTCGAAGTTCGAAAAGCAGGTCTTGATATTTCGTCCGTTTTTCCACCTCCTTCGCATCCATGTTAGTTTCAGCCGGAGCCGAAAACTCGATCACGAACATGGAGCGTGTGAGGTGGTCGAGGAGAACGATATCAGGCTTGGTCGCCTCCAACTGCCTGGTGGTGGAAAAGGAGTAATTCCACCAGATCGTACATTTATCGTTCTCCACGACGGACTCAATATCTCCAGGGGCATAGGGCAGCACAGGTGTTTCGTCGATGCCATAATGATGTCGAAAATGAAAGTATAACACTCGTAGGGCCGCGTTGTGCCGAGCTAAATATGCTGATTTAGCGTAATAACTACAGCCGGAGAGAAGGTGACTCAAAGTCTCCGGCTGGGCTCGGCACGCCCTACATTTCGTGTCCGCAACCTCCGCCTTGAATATAATGCGGCGGTACACGAGTGTGTTTATGACACCATCCTGGCACGCGAGGACAAAACCCTCGGTCTCGGACTTCAGACCGGCGGAGCGTAGGAAGGCAAACGTTAGCTCCTTCGATAGCCCATGCTTTTCGATGTTTCGATAAAAACCTCCATGCATGGGCTTATCGGTATGCTCCTTGAGCAAGGCCTTCTGCTCGGCTTTTTTTATTTCGAGCTTGAGGACGTCTGCCTTCAATGACAAGATGGTCGTGTCATTGTCGCTTCCGTCGGATGACGGGTCGAAGTCGAGACCGGTTTCGTCCGCTGCCCTCTTTGCCGCCTGGAAGAGAAACGCCCCTGCTCCCGCACTCTCGTGATCACTCACGAGATTGAGCAGGGGGTCCCTGCTTTTCAAAACTCGGCAAGCTGTACCCAGGACAACTCTGTTGTGGAGACATTCCAGACTCAATAGTCCTCTACCACCTACATTGCGAGGGAGATACAATCTGGCGACGGAAGATTTCGGATGAAGACTTCTATAGATGGTCATCATCTTCCTCGTTCCCCTATCGAGGTTCTGCAACTCGTTGACGTTCCACTTCATGCATCCGAAGGTATACAGCAGTGTAGGAACCGCGAACATGTTCGTGGCAAGAACCTTGTTCTTGCCTGACAGCTCAGAACTCCAGATGTTCCTGAGAGTCTGTCTGTATTTGGCGGTGAGCCTTTCCTTCACTGCTGTAACCTCCTGCATTCGGCGCTGGGGGACGCCGAGATATTCATAGCTGTCATCGTCCTCGAGGTGACGAATGACGCTCCCGTCAACAAGTTGCACGTCTTCCTTGATCTCCGAAAATCTTCCTCTCGCCAAGTGGATGGATGCACACTTGTCCAATCCGAACTCCATTCCTATAGCCTCACTGTATTCCAGTACGGTGTCCAGGGCAGTGCGAAGGTCTTTCGCATTAGAAGCGTACAGCTTCAGGTCATCCATATAAAACAAATGGGTGACCTTATGCTTCCTGTCACCTGGAACACCACACATGTATCCTTTACCTCGTCGCAGCCTAAGGGACAGGGGTAGGAGGGAAATACAGAACAGTAGGGGGCTCAAGCTGTCGCCTTGAAAAACGCCACGGTGGTATGTTACCAACTCTGTGGAAACTGACCGCTTGCCTGAGGTCAGAACGAAGCGCGTTTTCCACAGTGGTAACAGGCGTTGGATGCAGGACACAACCTCAGGGTGGACTTTCATCAACTTCAGCATGGCGATCAATAGCTCATGCGAAGTGGTGTCAAAAGCCTTCTTGTAGTCCACCCAGGCCATTGATAGGTTTCGCTTATGCCGGATGGCATCCTGGCATATGCACCTATCAATGAGCAGGTTGTCCTTGCATCCCGCGATTCCTCGCTTTGAGCCCCTCTGCTCGTACACCTCCTCCCAAACCGGCTGGACTTGGTGTAGGATAAGGTCGCTCAAGATCGAGGTGAACGCCTTATATACAGTGTTGAGGCAGGTTATAGGGCGGTAGTTCTTTGGATTGGACAAGTCTCCCTTCTTAGGTATTAAAACCGTGCGTCCCTCAGTCAGCCAAGGTGGAATTGGTTTTCCACCATTTAGAAAGGACGTGAAGATTCTGGCGAGGTGTTGGTGGGTGGAAGTAAATTTCTTCCACCAGAAGTTATTCACGGCATCCATTCCTGGAGCCGAGAAATTCTTCTTGCCAGAGAAGGCCTTCTTCACGTCACTTTCGGTGACTGAAAGAGGTCCATCCACATCTTGTAGGTGGCGGTCACAAACCTCTTTAAAGAGGCCTATGGCCGGAGTGTCTCCGTTGAATGGCTTCGACGTTTCGTATATTTCCTTCCAGAAACGTTCAACCTCTTGGACGGGTGGCGGAGATTCAACAACAGGCGGAGGTGGTCGAAAGAGACGGGACGGCTGAAGGAGAAAGGTGGCATTTTCTCTCACGCCCCTACTCTTCTTCAGGAGTTTTTTCCGGGCCGTGGTGAGTGCCCGAACTCTATCGACCGCGTGCTGCTTAATGGTAAGCAGCACGCTTTTATTCAGCGTGTGATGGTTGTACCTGAGACTGCGCGCTATGCGCCGAACTTTAGGAGTGAAAGTTCGCCCAGATAAGATGTATTCCATCACACACTGAATTCTCGACGCCTGTTGTCTCGCCTGCGTGATCTTGGCCTCCAACTGTTCAAGCCTCTTTGCTGCTTTGTCCTCCCAAGAGGTGTTCTTTTGGGAGTGAGCCATAATTTTGGCAGCAGCATAGACCACGCAATTTACCGTCCAAAGGTCCGACGTTTCCGTTAGGATTTCGTCGATAAGACCATTCAACTGGGGCAGGACAACTTATTATTATTATTATTATTATTATATTGACAATGTTACAAGTGGACAATTGGCCCGGTGGTAACATAGATAAACAAGGTACGAACAATATACATCATCGCCCTGGTTAACAATACCTTACAATTAAATGATAAAAACATCCTTTTTCGACCTATTCTTAAATATATTTACATTTTTTGGGAAGGGTTCGAGAACCCTTGCTGGTAGATCGTTCCAGTCAAGTATTGTTCTATTTAGGTATGAAAACTTCTTAACATTAGTCCTTTGTGATCGGCACTTTATCTTAAATTGGTGATCATTCTTTCCAACAAAGTTTGGCTTTAATATTTCCTTCCCTAGGTCGTCCCATGCTCTTTCCCCGGTAACTATTCTGTACATCCCACATAGCCTGCTCCTTTTCCTCCTTTGCTTTAAGCTATCCCATCCTAGTTCGTGGATCATTTTCTCAACACTTTCCGTTTTCTTATATCTTCCTAACACATACCTGGCTGCTTTTCTTTGCACTTTCTCCAATTTAATATCCTGACCTTTTTTGTGTGGATCCCATACAAGAGAAGCGTACTCTAAGATAGGGCGAACCAGTGTTTTATAGGCCATATTCTTTGTAATCTTACGGCTGCCTTTGAGGTTTCTCATTACCCAATGCAGCGTTTTGAACGCCTTTTTGGTCATGCAATTCACATTTAATTCCCAGTCTAAATTATTGGTCAAATGAACACCTAAATACTTACAGCTATCGGATTTCGGAATTGCATTGCCAGAGAATTCGTATATTCTATTTGTGGAAATAATTTTATTGCTAAAGTTAACATACTTGCATTTTGGTACATTTATATCCATCCCATTTAACGATACCCAACTCATCAAATTGTTAACATCGTCCTGAAGGGCTTCATGGTCGCTCAGATTACCTATTCTTCGATAAATGATGCAGTCGTCTGCAAAAAGTCTTATGCTAGAGTTTATCATTCCTGGAAGGTCGTTTAGGTAAATTAAGAACAATAAAGGTCCAAGGACGCTGCCTTGAGGGACACCCGATGCTACCTTGGCTAGTTCAGAGCATTCTTCACCCACTTTAACCCTCTGGGTTCTATCTTTGAGAAAATCTTTAATCCACAATATAACTCTTCCATCTACATGCAACGGTAATTTCTTCATTTTTTCCATAAGCCGTTTATGATCCACTTTGTCGAATGCTTTAGAAAGGTCGACAATAATCGCATCTAATTCTACTCCCACATCCATGGAGTCAGCAATTTCTTGGCAAAACCCTAGCAACTGAGTTTCAGTTGAGTGACCCTTTCTAAATCCATGCTGTCGATTTGACAACCAGTTTTCGCTCTCCCATAAATCCCGAAGGTAATTAGCCACTATCTTTTCTAACAACTTACAGACTACGGAGGTCAAACTAACCGGTCTGTAATTTTCAACAAGGACTTTATCACCCCCTTTAAATATTGGAATTACTCGGGCTTTCTTCCAGTCACCAGGTAAGGCGCTATTATTCATGGTGACATTGAATAAATGGTAAATATATTTCGAAACAGCTAGACCACCCAGTTTTAGCAAATCAATGGAAATACCATCGGGACCAACTGACTTATTTCTACGCATTTTTCTTATGCTGTTGCAAATTTCGGAGAGTGAGGTTTGGATTGGTCTGGAAATAACTAACCCGTTTCCTTTCTCATATCTTGTACACTGTATTACATTTTCTATTGAGACTGTTTTATTTCCCTTCCCCGAAAAAATTTCCCTTCCCTTATCTTATTAGATGGGGGAGTTGTATATTTTGTTTGCGTTGCTATTTATGTTGTTGTGTTCAAGTTGTTTACTAATCTATTGGAACTGAGAGAGCGAATAGAGAAGCTATTTCATGCTTATCTGTGTGTGACTTATTACTTATTTTATACGGCAAAGTCTTAATATTCAGTAATAGCTACGGAACAATGATCAACGATATGCTTATTGTAATTATTTGATGATGATGGATCCTACTCTCGCACACAGGATGTTTGTTGGCTCAAATATCACTCTCTCTCAATATCACTCTCCTCCTGAAGCCCATAGTATTTATTTTCTGTCACCACTTTAAACTATATAGCTTACAGAAATGAGCCACTGACACATCCAGCTAAAGTGCCCTACAGTGCCCATGTCGCTCGCTTGAAAGGACGCACGTCGCTCGTCAGCAATGTGGAACGAGTAAATTTTTCCAAGGGGGTTATCTTATAGCAGGATTAAACTATATAAATAAAAGAACGATATTATTTAATGATTTTAACGCTACTGAAGATGTGATCATGTCATTAACGAAGTATTTTTTGTGGTTATTTATATATTTTTAAATTACCTATGATTTTTTTTTTTCAATTTTACCGGGAAAAACTTCCGAAGGCTCTTGCTAGTATGGGCGTAACATCGAATCAGACGTAAATCGAGGACTTACTGTATTCTATAAATGAAGGTTGGAGATGTGCATGTGGCTCTGAATAGTGCCATCAACTGAAGAAATTTGTGACCCCCATTCTCTGTTCTCAGGTGATAGAAAATCTACAGAAGCGCTACGGTGACATTTACAACGAGCAGAATGTGATCATCAGCGGCACCCACACCCACTCGGCGCCTGGAGGCTTCCTGCAGCACATGCTCTTCGACATCTCCGTCCTTGGTTTCCTCAAGCAGTCGTTCGACTCTCTCATCGATGGGATTACGCGGGTACGTGGCCCTATTCACTCCGTGGAGCCAGACGCCACATTTGCTTGATTTCCCAGTGGAAAGTAAATTATCAGGAGATTATTTGCCATTTAATTGATTCTCAGCTTCCGTTTACGGCGAAATCGCCAAGTGATACGCGGTATAATCAAACATCAACTGTCCTCTGATTTGGTCGCGACTTATGAGCGCAATTTTTCGTGACTGACATGTAACTTAAGTAGGCTCCCGCAAGTTTTAAAGTACTTCGTGTATATCTGCTCCCATAATTTAGTAAATTCTGCGTCTTGTGCGCATGATTTCATGTAGGTATTTACCACAAAATTTAGTATATTCTATTTCAAGATCAGGCTTTAAGTTTTTGGCTATTTAACTAAGTAATTGACTTAAAATCTCTAGAAAACGTATCAAGAGGTAGCTAATAAAACCAGTAAAATTATTTGCACGCCTGAAGTTAATTAGGCACTCTAAAATTATTTAAATCTACACGCAAACACGAATTGTTTTGTGGTAAGGCTTTCAGCGTGGACCACTGAGAGCTATGCCAAAAAAGAGCTATGGACAATAAGAATGCATGTTCCGTATGCGGCATCAATCGAACGGCAGAGAACTACTACCAGTATACGATTGGAAGCACTACTACTTACATCGCTCTCTTCCGGTTAAGCGCAAAGGTCCGAGACAAAAAACAGGTGACCAGCAATAGAAATAGTCGTTTTAATTCAGCGCAATATGATTAAAAAAGTATTTTGGCTCCTACATTACAAATTGGATGTCGTAATTTCATTATCGTTAACAAATGAGGTTGGGGCCCACCTTGGGTTGGAAACTTAGTCGTTGCGGGAAGAGGATGTACGTTGGCTTGAGACATTTGAGATGTGGGTTTGGAGAGTAATAAGGGCGAGCTGGGTCACGACCCCCTAGATACATCTAGGGGGTCGTGGCTGGGTAGCGAGGAATGAGGAGGATGGAGGAAGTGTTGGATGTGGAAGGAGACGAAAGGAAGTTGGTGGCGGAGATACGGAGAAGGAAGAAATGATGGGTGGAGAACGTGGTGAGAGATGAGGGTATGTTGAAAATGTTATTGGGGGGAGTAGCGTAGAAGAGGGTTGGGATTATGGGCGTAGTAGAAACAGAGGGTATGACGAACTTTCGAGAGACCTAATAGTGAGCCGGTAATATGGGGGGGAAAGTGAAATAATTTCCCATAAATGGAGAAGTTAGGTCAAGGACTGTCCAAATACCTACCCATTAACTGGGGGAACACCCAAAGATGATGAACATGGCCCACCTATCGTGATCGGTAAATTGACTGCATGACCCATGGTCATCCGATTCACTGCACCAGCTGGTATATACCACGCCTGCCTCTGTCCTCTCAGTTACCGTTTCCCAAATTTTAGCCCGCCAAAATGGTACCGCATCATGCACCACGTCTCTGTATGGTAGTCCGAATGCAGACGGAGTCAGAAATAAGTATCCCTGACCATTTTTGTGTAAATCAGAAACAGTTGTGAAATCGCTGCCGTGATTTCATAGACACCACGAATTATTTTCTCACTTATTGAGTCTTTTTTCATTCCCTTACAGAGTATAGACAGAGCCCATGATAATATAATGCCTGGGAGGTTATTCTTCAGCCAAGGAGAACTGCTGGATGCCAGTGTCAACCGAAGCCCGACGTCCTACGACGCGAACCCTGAGGATGAACGATCGAGGTCAGTAAAGAACTTTAATACAATGCAAACGTAAGAAATAATCTTCATTAGTTGAGTGTATAACATATAACTTTGAATATGCTTTGCACTCCGTAAAACTTGCATAGATTATGTCTATCACTCTGAACTATTATGGCAGTTTGAAATGCAGTGGCTTGACTCGCTTTTAAACTTAAAAATGGCATTGCTTTGTCGTTTAAAAAAAAAATTAGTGTCGCTAAAATGATAATTGATTACACTAAAAAGCGTATTCATTGTGACCGAGTATTATAATGTATAACAACACTTCATCCGAACCACAATTCGTTATTTGCATTCATAACTTGCTGCCCTTCACTTCGGCTGTTTAAATTACCATGCCGTATGTTTATATCTACATCTACAAAATACCCTGCAAGCCACCTCAGGGGTGTGTGGCAGGAAGTGAGTAGTCGCCAACATGCATTACACTATACCCTAAAGTTAGTGTAACTAAGACTAATTATGATTTAGCATAAATCGCTAATGCTTGTCACGAGGCGAAGCATCACTACACTAAAGATATGCTCCCAATGGACCGGGGCCGTTAGTATATGTATTTTGCAACTACACAAATGGCCAGAGACTCAAGAGTTATGTTGAAAACATGCAAGGCGTGCTGTTAGTACTAAGTAACAGATAAGGATTCACGTATTAGGGAGTACTACTACTACTAAGAGCTACACTACCTATCGGAAATGCACTCCAGTAACTAACCACGATTAGAATTGACGCTTAAAATGCGTCGCTGGCTAAGACACAAAATTATTTTCTGCAGATACTTTTCCAGAGCACATTCCCTATTATTTTCGGTGATGTGGTTAAAATGGAGAGGGAGTGATTCAAAATAAAATTGAGGGGATAAGGAGGGGGGGTTAATTTTAGGTTACTGCCTCAAGGGCACGGTTGGAGCAGCATACAATTATTCAGTAATGTTAGAGTCACCAGGGCCACAACGTCTCAAGAAAATGTCAACAGTTTGGAGCTCACGCCATTTTCACCTGAATCTTAAATCTTCACTTGAAAAAATAATTTGTCCACTTTGAAGGACGAATTGTGGTTTCTGTTTTATCCTCAGGCGTTCATCTAAAGCTATGCATTTAATTAACAGCTCGGCGGACCAGAAAACGCAATGAAGACTTTCAACTGATAAATACTAAAAATTCGACCTGCTTATTAACGTGATGGTAGGCGAAGTGGAATTGTGACATTGTTAAACATTAAATCACTTTGCAGTTTTCCACGCTGTTCTACCATAACTGACCGGGTTCGATGTCACAGCATCATCTTCAGGGTTCAACTACATGTTCAAGTACAGTTGGCTTAATACAGTGGTTCTCAACCTTTTTGACACTAAGGCACAATTGAGGTGTTTGGAAATGCAGACGGCACACCAGTTAACAAAGAAAAAGTGAATAGACTTATAAGAAATAAAGTATTAACAAAAACCGGTAAACAAAATTTATCGTTTTTAAACAAAATAACAAAACTCAAAAGTATCTTTTAGTTTAGTAATTTAATTTATTATTATTATTGATCTTTTATTATAGTTTATGAGCGTTGCGGCACACTGGGCAGAGGCTTGCGGGACAACAGTGTGTCGCGGCACACCGGTTGAGAATCACTTGTATGTTATATAGGACGGGGTATGGGGGAGGGGTTGAAGGGGAAGGACCTTGGGGAGGGGGAGAGGATTAGGTCGGTTATTCAACACAAGGACAACATACCCGAGTGAAAGCATAAAAACAACGTCAAAGATTAAAAGATAAAGGGATAGGAGCGGTTAGAAGGGGGGCAGTTTTTTTCCGGAACAAAGTAAGTTTATGGCTACACATTTTAAAAGCTGTTACGCTGGATTTTATTAGAACAATTTTAAATTGATTGAATTGTTTGATTGAACTCTGATGATGATGCTGTGACGTCGAAAACGACGGTCAGTTATATTAAAAATTTGTGGAAAATTGCAAAATGATTTATTTTCAACTTAGATCTGCTTGTTATACTTCACGCATTTCGCCCAGAACATGTATGACTATGCTCGAAAAAAAACGAATTAAAATACCAAAAAAAAATGAAAACATTAATTTTTTTGTTGTGTGCCTAGAGTAATGGCTTCCCATCCCGAGGGACCAGGTTCGAATATCGGAAGTTGCGGATATTTTTCTGTGGAACCTCGATCTATCTTGGGTGCGTTAAGGAGAACACTTCCAGTGCAGCATTCTGTCCGTCGGATGGGACGTTAAATCGTGGTCCCTTTGGCAACTTTCGTTAAGAGACAAATACCAACGCGGAGTAAATCTCCGCCCTTCATCCACTCGCAATAATCCTTCCCTAATAGATATTGCCAACAGTCCTCAGTGATGCAAATAACCTCATCTGTCCGCCGCCTCCCCTAATAACCAACCAAACAATTCATAGACTGATTAATTGACCCCACTCACGGAAGAATCTTTGAACTAAGATAACCTGGTGCATTAAAAATTGTTCAAATCAATTATTAAAGGGAGATAAAAGGAGTAGTAACTTGAGACATCTGAATTAAAGGCTCTTTCATTTGTTTTTTATTCTTTTTACTATTTCCCAGGTATGCCCACAACACCGACAAGCAGATGATGCAACTCCGCATGATGAGTGCAGATAAGGACAGTAACCGGCCGATCGGAGTCATCAACTGGTTTGCCGTCCACCCGACTAGTATGAACAACACGAACAAGCTGATCTCGAGTGACAATTTGGGATACGCATCCCTGTTGTTTGAAGAGGATATGAACCCTGGGAAAATGCCAGGAAAGGTAACAAAACCGTTTTGTTGAAAAGGTTTTAAGAAAGTTATGCCTGAAATGCGCGGATATTATGTCTGCTTTGATCAAAGAAAATATGCTCGAGGAAATTATGCCTGAAATTCACGATTTTCTACAATGGTGTTAGATTTTGTACAGTAAGCAAGTATACCAGTAACTGGATTTAACAAAATCACTTGTTATGCGTATAATGCGTGAATTCAAAATTATAAAAATTACTAGGCTCATGGTTGGGATGTGGAGAGAATTTCAACTACTAGACGTCAGACAAACTCAGTTGTATACAAGAAAAAGATTGTAGAGGGAAGTCTTCACCAGGCCTGGGCACACATTTAACAATCTATCGACTCATGAACAGACAGCGCAAAACTCAAACTTGCGAATGCTCGTGGCATTCGTTAAGCCCCGTAAAATAGTCTCGTGCAACTCCAGAAATATGGAAAACTACCTAGTTCATGAGGGCATCCATCCGCCATTTCAGTTGGTTCTAATCCAATACTGCTCCTAAAAGTGGAATTACGAACATTATTTTGCTATCTATGGCCAAATATAGCATATATAAAGAAATTATCTAAGTTTCTAATAGGTCTTTTCAAATACCTTTTAATTAAATAACCTTTGAGTTTGTGGACTTTAACCTCATCCACACACAGAGAAAATGAGTTTCCTTCCCCACCAGGCGCTTACATCTTTACCAAGTTAGAACTCACCTTAGGTAATGCCAATCCTATGTAAGTTAAAATAAACCGGCTTCATGTGAGTTTTTCTTCTCTGTGAGAAAAATAATTGCTATTTTTGAGCACTGCTATAGGTTCATGAAAGTAGAATTAAACGTAAATAAAATGATTTGCGACGTGTCCCTTTCTTGGCGGAGTATGTTTGAAACTGCCACTTTAGAGGGAAAATTGTCCACAATGGTTTACCGGGGAGCGTCGACAATTTCCGAAAATTCGGGAAACGTCACCAGCGCTGACCATAAGCTCTTTAAGGACGAGCTGAAGAGACCTAAGAACAGCAGTCCGCACTTATATGGCTTGCGACCGCGCGCAATTATACCTGGGGTTGTAGATACCGAGGGCCAGAGAAGGGAGTGATTGGTGACCTTGCGACAGTGTTATTTTCAACGACGTTCCAAACCTTAACTTCCTCAATACCTGTGATTCCACCATTAATTCGCTTCAATAAAAATTAAAATCCGATCGATGATCGGTCTCCAGATATTTGATTCTAAAGCTAAAGATGGGATTCACTGAAATATCTTCCTTCTTCGCTTGTAAGACTCTTTAAGGTTTATATATGCAATTTCATTATTTGTGCAATTACGCAAATTATTCTCTAACGCTAAATGGGTGTCTCTGCATTCCAAACGAAGTGGTATATCTACTGTTCTCTATATACAGGTTCATTAGATACATAGTTGGTCCTGGTAGTCCACTTTTTATTATTTTGATAAAGGCTTGCTAGTCACGTTTTTTATTTTGTCAATCGTAAAAGATGTCGATCTTTCCCCGCATTAGACTGGTTCCTTCATTGTAAATGTAGTACCATGTACCTTGGTCACCAAGCACTGTGAGCATGGACATGAAACAATCTTTCATTACGCCTCTGCTAATATTGATCTATCTCTAAACCTTTTTCACAAGTTGATAATTGCGGCGGAAAAAATATAGGCGTAGCTTTAATTCCCTCAGTGATTTTCCGTCGCAGTATTCGGGTCATGAAAATGGTGGTAAAAAAGTCAAATGCTTCAATAGACCTCTCCGTCGCATATAATTTAAAACACAATCACGAGGAACTTGCGTCATATTTCCTATAATTTCGTGCTTCATGGCTGGTGTCTTGGCATTCCCCGTCCTATATCATTATGCGGTTCTCCACGGCAAATATAAAAATATGAGAATTCACGCGCGATACAACACCTTATTCCCAATCGACAACAACTCTAATAGTTTACAAAATCGTCATCTCACCCAGTATCCCTCCAATTACCGCCACATTTCAAATTCACTGCACGTGCCGCACCGCAATTGGTGGTGAATTGTCATAGTTGCCTATGGGAAAAAATTGGTCCGTGTTCCAATTTTGGAATATTACCTCAGTATAAACCGTGTACCTCTCACTCGCGGGTTCGAGTCCCGCCTGGACAGTCTTGAACACAAGAAACAATTCTATATCTACAGAATACCCTGCAAGCCACCTCAAGGGGATTCACAATTCCGTACCTGTGAGTTATGCAACATAAATATTTATTCGTAGGACTACAACATCGTTGGATTTCTTGTTCACGTTCTAAAATAAAATTAACTCATAACACAGAGTAAGCTTATAATTACTTAAACAATTACTCTTGCAACATGAACAATGTTTGACTGTAAGCTTTCCCGGCAAATGATGTAAATGAAGAGCTCATGGGTTTCACACTCGGTCAGGTTCTCCATGACTTCCTACGTTTCGACGAGCGACTCGCCTATTGCCTTCAGGGATCCAAGAATCCAATACCAATTTTCCATTTGTCTGCTTTATATTCACCGCATCCGATGGTCTGGTAGTCGGTGATTGGTTCCGCGCTATTTTTCTTCGGCGCCAACTCTTTCTGTCACGTCCTTGTTCATCAGCTCTCTGTCTGGTGAAATAATCCCAGGTTTTACTGTGCCTGTAGCCGGTGACCCAATTGAAATTGTTACTGTGAAGCTGATCTATATAGCCTCTTTTACGATGCGATTCCAGTAACCTTGGGCTTTGCAAAGGAGTCTAGTCTCTCCCCAGTGGATGGAGTGGTTTTCCAGTATACTATGCTCATAACATGAAGAATGATGCAAAGAATTACCGGTCATAGATTTGAAGACCTTGCCCCTTTGGCTCTTGGGTTCGAGTCCCGCCTGGATTAGAATGATAGCTACCCAGGGCGCGAGTGCTCGTGTATCTAAATTCGTGCTGCGATATAAAAATACGATATAAAAAGTTATAGTGTTATTCATTAGGAAATTGGTGTGTATATAAATGAATAATAGGGTCGATAAGTTTGAAGTTCACAACATATTTTAAATTTATTTCGAAAGCGTAGAATGCAATAAATAAATTTTAAATCTATTCATTTCAGTAATTAAAAATTGATTGTCATTTTTCCCTTGATAATTAAGAAATCTCGGTTGCAATTTTTCACTCGCGTTTCAACGATACCACGTCATCACTAGGTAGTAGGTAGTCTCAGTAGTTATTCAGGTAGAGCAGTGACTCTCAACCTTCCTAATGCCACGACCCTTTAACACAGTTCCTCATGTTGTGGTGACCCCCAAAAATATGGAAACCATCAGAAGACCATCGGAAATATGTGTTTTACGATGGTCTTAGGCGACCCCTGTGAAAGGGTCGTTCGACCTCCAAAGGGGTCGCGACACACAGGTTGAAAACCGCTGAGGTAGTCTCTATTTGATGATGACACGGTAACGTTGAAACGCGTCGTAATTCATTAAATAAATCTTGAGGAAAATATGTACTGAGACTCCTTCGTCATCTGTCGGCCTCCGTAGCGTGGTATAGTTTTCGCCTGCCAATCTTGAGATCGCAAGTCGGAGTCCCGCCTGGGTGAAAATTTCACCACTCAGGACATGTGTAAGTGATATAAAAATGAGTTTATGTAAGAGAGATCTATGTAGACATAATTTCGCTCAATAAAGAAGCCATTCATCTATTGTCAATGTGAACTACCGCTACATCTCGCCTGAGGACGTCAATCTCGTTTATCCCTCGATTGGCCAATCTTATAATTTATTCCGGTTCCCTCAAAGGGCGACTTCGTCGCGGCGTTTGCATCCAGCAACCTGGGCGACGTGTCGCCGAATATCATGGGCCCCCGGTGCATGGACACGGGCGAGCCGTGCGACGAGCTGAGCAGTACGTGCGGCGGCGTGACGGGACAGTGCGTGGCAAGCGGGCCCGGCAGCAACATGTTCGAGAGCACGCGGATCATCGCGGAGAGACTGTACGACAAGTCACGGGTGAGAAACAAACACCAATCCCTCAATTTGATCCCTCAACCCCTTTTCATTAGTATGCGGCCATTGCCCAGGGATCCATTGGTCCCGGACTTGCTCTGGCTACTTAAAACGCGTCCTTTGTTTGATATGAACAAAATTTTTCTATTTTCCGCACTATTATAAATAAGTTAAGCATGGGAAAATATTTTTTCATCTAATATAAATACAATTTTTGCGCATTACTGTTTATTACAAGCAATTTATCCAAGGGAGTTGAATGTCAATTAAACTAAGCCCCTGACCATCTACTTTTTTATTTTTTTTAAGTGACTTCAATACTTGAAGTCAAAATGGGTTAATTGAATATAAATGGCGCTACAGTCGGTTCCTGTGGCTAGAAACATTCAATAAAAAAATAATCTGCATATTTTGAACCATAATTTTGTTTTCTTTTTTTAATAGCTAAGGTATGTCATCAGTGAAAGCATTATATTTTCCAGGTCACGAACCAAAAGTTGGAATTAAATGTTTTTCAATTACACATTCGCAGTGGAACTTCCTTATTTTCAGGATTTATCTCACAAAAAAAACTTTTGTAGACTCAACCAAGAAGGATCTGGTGCTTTTCCAACGGATGAAGTCCTCTCAGGGATAGCTCTCACAAAGGTTCCTGGCGCTGCGCAGAGGGCGATTTTGGGACATGGGTATTATCAAAATGCTATAAAACGGGGAAGAAGATTCTTTATGAAGATAGGCAGTCAGAAAGCTCTCTTATTGTTGCCAACACAAGCGCATCGAGAAGAGGGAAGACTCACCACTACCTGCTGTCCCGCTTCAACTCGTGTCACAATGAGACCTCAAGATAGGGTCCCCTGTAAAGTCATAGCGATGTGTGATAACCCACTGGTAGCCACTTGCCTAGCTTTTATGTGCGTCGTGTCTTTTTCGGGTAGTTCGGTTACCCTGTCTCACTCCTTCTCGTTGCCTCCCTTTCCTCTCTTCCGTCTTTTCCCTTCACCCACTCCAATTCTACGCCCCCTCCTTGCCGAGCAGTTCTGCGCCAGGAACTTTTGCGGGAGCCATCACCCACCGGGTCGGGACTTCAATTTCTTCCGACGTTTCCATGGTTGACTCTTCCATAATACTTGGGACTAATGATAAAGAACTCACCACAACTCACAGTGGGCTGAAATCGAAAAAAGCTGGCCAAAATTCAAAAAGTGATTTTTTTCGAGCCAGGAAGCTGAAACGTTGCGTAAATATTCTCAAAAGATCCATGCATGCGATGACGCAAGGCATTTTTGCTAGTACTCAACAATTAACAATTTGCATGAGGTCAAAATTGCACAAATTTCGCAAAAATTGTCTACAATCAATTTTCTCACGAAATCTTCAAAATCAAGCCCTTGCTAAACCTTTATGGGTAAAGAATTGGAATAAAAAGTGATGCAGTTAGATGAAACAGTTATTCATCTTTATTTTAATATGGCCTACTTACTTTTTTGTCATTATTTACCACCGTTTGCGACGCCGAATTTCACATCAGTTTTTCGATCGCGCCGTCGAGTCTGGTCCAACCCGCTTGCAACGCGGAGTAAGGTGGCGAGGCAAGTAATTGGAATGGTTTGTAGCCGCATCCACTCCGCTATGGTGATTTTAGAGATACAAACATGGAAAAGAGCCTCCATGTATTATATTTTGGAGAAATCGCGGAAAATTTACGCATTTTGTCACATGGGGTAAAGGTTTAGGAGGTATACTGAAAGACTGCTTTCTTCGAGTGCACCGC
Organism: Pyrrhosoma nymphula; assembly: GCA_963573305.1. NCBI lineage: Eukaryota > Metazoa > Arthropoda > Insecta > Odonata > Coenagrionidae > Pyrrhosoma > Pyrrhosoma nymphula. The sequence goes on along the minus strand of OY754332.1, from coordinate 73,005,370 downwards.
GGGCGTTTCTCTTTTTAGCAACTTGACATCGCCTACTGACAAATACGTACTATTTAAACGGAGACAGCATGCATACCACACTGGATTATTGTCTCTTCGAGGCCACCAAGCCACAGCTGGTGTCACACGGCTGCAACTCCTCCGTCCTCTGCACTGCGGTTGGGCGTACGGCGAAGGGTCGTTTATTGGCACCGCGGAGCCTTTTCCTTGGTCATTTGCGGATATTTTTGGGAGAACATTTTATAGACTCCAAAGAAATGCACTAGAGCATTCAGTTTCATTTTTCAGTGGCGTGAAGCAGTAGCTTTTTGAAACCTCAGCTCGGGTATCACTCGTATTGGTGTCAGTATTGGATCTCTCGAAATGTCGGCGATATCAAGTTGCTAAAAAGAGAAACGCCCGCGGTACACTCGAAGAAAGCAGTCTTTCAGTATACCTCCTAAACCTTTACCCCATGTGACAAAATGCGTATATTTTCCGCGATTTCTCCAAAATATAATACATGGAGGCTCTTTTCAATGTTTGTATCTCTAAAATCTCCTTAGCGGAGTGGATGCGGCTACAATCCATTCCAATTACATACGTGCCGCGCCACCTTACTCCCCGTTGCAAGCGGGTTGGACCAGACTCGACAGCGCGATCGGAAAACTGATGTGAAATTCGGCGTCGCAAACGGTCGCAGCATAACTCATCGGATTCGCACTGTGGAAGCTTTTTAGAATTTCCCCATATAAGTTACTTTGTGATGCTCGGCAATGCAATTAACTATTTCTCTACATATATTAAAAAATGACCAAAAATGAGGGTCCGCCATTTTGTTTAACATCTTTGGTAAATAATGACAAAAAAGTAAGTAGACTATATTAAAATAAAGATGAATAACTGTTTCATCTAACTTCATCACTTTTTATTCCAATTCTTTACCAATAAAGGTTTAGCAAGGGCTTGCTTTGAAGATTTTGTGAGAAAATTGAGTGTAGACAATTTTTTCAAAATTTGTGCAATTTTGACGTCATGCAAATTGTTAATTGTTGAGTACTAGGAAAAATGCTTTGCGTCATCGCATGCATGGGTCTTTGGAGAATATTTACACAACGTTTCAGCTTCCTGGCTTGAAAAAAATCACTTTTTGAATTTTGGCCAGCTTTTTTCGATTTCAGCCCACTGTGGACAGAGCGAAACTTCGGAATACATGGAGTTTCCGAACCTTTTCATTCGAAGGTGATAGCTGGATATAGACGATGTGCTTCCCATTTACTTGAATTGCTGACTGTTGCCGGCTATCTTTGGCTATCCTCCCACGAAAAAATGAGCAGTAACATGAAAATCCGTTCGGAAAAAGAAGTAAACAAATCCGAGGTTCGCCGAGTTCGCAGGGAGACGGATTGCGTTGGCGCGGAAAGTCGCATCGGAGTTGCATTGCATTTGGCCGCCTGGCAATCGTCGACTGCTGCAGTCAGCTATCACCGTACGTAAATAGAAAGCTCACAATTTGGGCAGCCCGATAAAAATTCATCCATATTTTAAACTTCACTTGTATCGTGTAGGCTATCAAAAATGCTTCGAGAAAGGTGGGTCAGGTAGAGTTGTGCAATAGCTCGCTCGTAATCTGTCACTAGAACTGATTTTATTGGCATGAATTGTGAATTACTAGGTAAACCACAGTAACAGTAAATTTGTCTCAATAAATTTATGAAGGTCCCTGATTTTATTTTCAGAATCGCTTCTAAAGGCCTGCTTTTACGATGCTTGCACTCAATCAAGAAGATACGTGAAAAATTGTGAGAGTGGATGCTGAGAATTAGAATTAGGGCAATTGTATGAGAATATGTTCGTGCATTTGTGCAAGTTCTCGTGTGTACAAGATGCAGTGTAAAAGCGACATCTGTTCAAGCATCTACTGGCGCAAGTACATGCACCGTGTAAACTGGCCTTCAGGCGATAAAGTAATACACGTAATTTTCTGAAAATTCCATTTTGAGCATATTTTTTTACCAACCTTAAATTCCCAAGCTCTCTGAGAAACATAAATACTCAGTAATATATTGCTCAGCTCTATCTTACAAAATACATCTTGATCTCAATGACATAGTAATCTCCTACATTAGAAATTGTTGTTCAAGGAAGATAAACTTTTTAAAATTGAATTTGGAGTGATCGCCAAATAAAAGTGTACTGTTTCACATGCATTATTAGGAACTCTTCAGTGATTCAACAGCTACAGAGATCATTGGACCAGTGAAAGTGATTCATCAGTTCGTGGACGTGCCCAGTCAAGAAGTGACGTATTTCAGTCCATTGTCCAGGTCAAATATCCAGGTAAGCAAAATAGTTTCCTTGTAATGCTAAAAATATTTTTGTCGGGCATAATGTACCAGCGGATAAGGATGGAATACAGGAAAGTGTGTCGGTAAGAAATATGGTTGACTTTGTGGTTAGAGTACTGGCTTCCGATGCTGAGGACTAGGTTTTCAATCCCGGCTGTGGCAGGAATTTTCACATTCGCATCTCGATTCTAACTTCGGAGCCATGTGGATACCGCGTAAAGTGCTGTAATCCGCCTGTCGGACAGAGGGACGTGTAACTGTGGAATCTTTGACACCTTTCGTGAAGTGGAGGATTCCGACGCCGGGGTTCAGTCAAACCGTCCTCCACTCCTCAAACAATAATTTCCATACCAACCTAACCTCTTGATCCTTATATCGCCAATGACTCATCTTTTCGGTTGACCTCTCTTGACCGGTTGTTTCATCTTTAAATTAATGCTACTACTGCAAGTTGTGAACAGCAAAACGACATGATCAATACTCTCTCAGTAATTTCTAAGTCACTCGGGGCACTATGGATACCTTAAACTCTTAATAACGTCATCACATACGAAGATCACCGTCGCTCCTAAACCCTTTCCATCTACAATTTCCAGCTTCTTCCAATACCTCTGAATGTTTAGGCTATCAGAAGATATGGGAAAAAACCCACGGTCATCATAAAATTTCCCTAAATCTCTTTGAAAACTATAATCTTTTATTTTCCACTGTAAAACTAGTCCATGAGTAGTGGATGACGTATTTAGTATGCAAATAAGTTATAATTACCCCTAAAATTAACAAAGTTTTCGGAAAAATTGGGGTCATTTAAGGTAGTTTGGTCGATATTTAAATTCACATAAAATTCGATGAATTTGTTTTCATTGTAAGGAATAATATTTCATCTTTCTACGATAACAAAATATCAGCCACTGACCATTATACTTTTTAAGATATTTGCCAACAAATACAGCCATTTTCCATGGGAAATGGTGCGTGTGTGCACTCCAGAGAGACTGTTTCAAAATGAGAAATTTATAACCCATCGATCTCGAATGAAAGTCAAAATTGCGTAGTTTGTATGCTTTCTTAACTATTTAAAAAATCAATTATTCACCGCAGTAATTTTTACAGAATTGCAAAAACATCTTCGGTTGTGAGGACGTTTTCACCATACGGCGTTAAAAAATGAGTCAATTTGAAACTTTATAGATGCATAAAATACAAATTACCGAGATTTTCAGTAATTTAAAGCAATTTTTTTGCGTCATTAATGTTATTATATTGATTTAATGCTTTTTACTGCTGCTTAAATGAAAAAATTAAATTTGAATATGATCTCTACAATGACTAGAGAAAAATCTCACTTTAACTACTTTAATACTATAGGCCAGTTTAATCCTTCGCAAACCCGTTAGCTTTCCTCTAAATCGAAAGCCTATATTCACCCATGCCCTGGTCCACACGAATCTCTAAAAATCTTCGGTCAGGTGTAAAATATTTCACTTTTGGAGTAAATATTCTTTACCAAAGTGTCTCTCTTTGTCCGTATGGGGAGTAAGCCTTTGGCTAATGTTTCGGCTAGGTCCCCCTTTGCCTCAACTACCATACCTGACAATTCGATTGCATTCAGCTTATTGAACATTCTGTTCCACGTTAACTCTCCTCATTATTTATTGAGGATTAAGTTTCTTGGCTATACTGCAGAACGCCGTAAACTGGTCAAGCTAATCACATATTATGACTTCTTTAAAAGTCATTGGACAAATGCGACGACAAAGTAAAGGAACTAAACTACTTCTCCCATGCTAACCCTCATTTGGAGTACGCTGTCTGCATTTGGAATTATGATGTAGGATTAAATACCGAGTAAGAACGCCTGCAACGATGATCGGAAAGGCTTGTAAAAGATCGTTACGTTAATTTTATTAGTTTTACAAGCCTACCATATAAACTATGATGATAATTACTTTCAGACCCGTTTAAATTTAGAGTTGGTCTTTTAAGTAAGTTCCAAGTCCATCTTTATCCTGAGGTCAAAAACCTTTTTCCAACCCCGATATACTACATTAGATTAGATTAAAATCATAAAATAAGGGGAATTAACTACAGAACGGACAGCGTTGCAATTTTATGTTTTCTGGGAACGATAAGAAACCATGCAGCAGCATGATAGCAGCTTTTGAGTTTAAATAATTATTTTGTCCAAACGGTAGGGCTGTTAATTAGTTAATTTGCTATGCAATGCTTTTTTACTAATATGCTAAGTAGTACTAATAGGAATGTTGCATGATGCATGCAGAACTCTTGTACCTTTGTTTATCACTCTTAGTTTCCATAATATTTGTAGCTTAGTGTACTACACTTAGTGTACTTCATGCTGGTGAAAATCTTCCTTTGCAACACACACCCTTGAGTGGTTAGCCGGGTGCTATGTATATGTAGTTGAAACGTGAGTTGTTGAACCTATTAAATGGGAACAGGTCATGAAAGCTAACAGTAAAATGCAGATTGTTTTAATACCTTTGCGAACCATAGACATTTAGCCACCATGTCTTTACAGGCTCACGGTTGCCTGCCCGCCATGGGCTACAGCTTTGGTGCAGGTACTACCGACGGTCCTGGAGCTCGAGTTTTCGGCCAAGGCTCCACCAGGGACAATTCGCTATGGAACCAAGTTCGAAACCTGATACATGAACCCAGCACCAACCAAGTGGAATGCCACGGCGCCAAACCCATCCTCCTGCCGACCGGAGAGGTAAGTTTTATTAACAAGTGAGGAAACTTTCCAGAGCTGTTCGTCTTTTGTTCCTTGGCAAAAACGTAAATGCAAAAATGGTACTAAATACTGTCCTTCATCGCCAAGCTACTTTCGTGACAGTAGAATCTGAATGGATTTGACCATGCTTGAAGATTGCTTCCGAATTGTCGTAATTGCTATTCGTCCAGCTTTGGAGTCTGTCACACGTTGGGTGATGGGGTCACTGGCCCTCAACCGGCCACTAACCTTTTCCACTGTTGCCTTCCTAGAAGTGATTTCCCTGTTTTCCTTCGGGCAGCCTCCACCCCAACCCCCTCCATTGGGTGGGTGATAGTAAAGTTTGCATTTAGAATAAAGGCTTCACAGACATCTTGAAGTATCAGAATGAATATTGCAGGTTCCATCAACGTAGGTCAGCGTTCAGCAACGACAGTTTCTCCTCCGCTCTAGGAAGCGTATTCAGGTCGAAGTCCTGCCCCTTCGACCAGAAGACGCTTCCTAGAGTTTGGGGAAAACTGTCGTCGCTGAACCCTGACCTACGCTACGGGAACCTCGTGTACGGATTCTGATAGTGGTGGGTTATGGTGTTCACCGAGCTCTCGGTGGGTATCCGGGGAGGGGAAGGGGCGCTTTGTCTGATGCCCACGTCACAGGGGCAGAGGTGAACACGGGCACGGTCGGTCATTGGTGTGGGCCGACGGTCGTCACCCGCTTGCATGCCTCTGCCGGGCCTGCAGGGCAAGCCTATGTTGATATCTTTCTCCTCCTCGTTGCAGCTGAACTTTCCGTACGAGTGGCAGCCACGCATCGTGTCCACGCAGCTGCTGCTACTCGGCTATCCACAGACGCTGGCCGTGGCGGCCGTGCCTGGTGAGTTCACCACGATGTCGGGCCGTCGGCTGAGGGACGCCATCGCCGAGGAGATGGTGGCGGCCGGAGCCGAGCGTCCCATCGGCGTAGCCATAGCTGGACTCTCCAACACCTACGCGGACTACATCACCACGCCGGAAGAGTACTCGGTGGGCCTGCGTTCTAATTGCCTTGGGACATTTTACAGAGGGTCGCCTCCCCTAAAGACTGCTTTTCCTGCCACATCTGTTTCAGTTTCTACCTCATCCAAGGGCGAACACCCTGACCCGCTCATAAAATGTAAAATAACTTTTTTTTAGGACTAATTGCAACCCGAAATTCTAATCCTTTCAGGTTCAACGGTACGAAGGAGCCTCAACAATTTACGGACCTCACACCTTGACCATTTTCCTACATCAATACGCCAAACTTGCTAGAGCACTCGTGGAGGTGAGTAAGATGAACTTTACTTTATGACACTTAGCTCAGACGATTTCTCACAATCAGTTACTTTAGATCCGAAATGACTTCGTTTAATTAGAGATTAATTGTTTCATTCTCTTTTCAATGAGCTCAAATCCGAAGGAATGTAGTTGGCAGTTCAGTCTTCATAACTCACTCTTTCATTCCTTATCCACATCGAGTTAAAAGTCTCCTAGAGCCAGTTTGTGAACTATAGAACGCTTTGTTCCAATATTAGAATTGTAAATGATCTTGTCTCAACTAATTAACCTTCATTACTTTCCCCGTGAGCGTAAATACTACATTTTCTAATGCAAGGCTTTCTATTGTGTGCTAAATTCTAAACCAAAAGCAAGGAATCGTGTTGTGTCCTGGTTTGTCCTGACTTCCCATCCCAAGCGCTGGAATCCCAAACCCTACTTTCGTGCAATATGGAGAGGACTAAAGAGCAGTATTCCGTCTTACGAAAAAGACACTGAATTGGTGTCATTCGGCCTTGGTCGTACGCCGGCACTGGGTTTCTCTCATCTCTTCCTCTCTTCTCCAAGCTATAATTTCCTTTCCAACCAATCCACTGATCTATAATGGTTCGGATGACCTCAGTTGTCGCTCGCCGTCCCAAAATTTCTGACCGACAAAACCAATTGAACTTCGGATACATTTTTTTGTTGATCAAGTCACTTGCTAAATATTTTGTGCATTGGTTACTATTTTCGTGATTGATTCTGTGAAGCTTGTCTGTAGCGTGTGTGGCCCTTTTTCGCTCGGCAGGGTATGGAGCTGGAGCCCGGCCCGAGGCCCCCCTCCATGTCCACCAGTGCCCTCTACTCCCTCGTGCCGCCCGTGCTCTACGACTCGCCACGCTGGCAAACCAAGTACGGCCAAGTCCTCCAGCAACCACCCGCCGTCGCCTATCCGGGCGATGTGGTCCGCGTCAAATTCGTAAGTATGGAAAAGTATTTAATTCCGCTTCCCCGTGCCTCTCTCACCTCACCCCTTCTTGGTTACTTGCCCGATCGCCAGGAGGCATCGATTTACTATGTATAGTACTGGTCAAAATTAGCATCACACTATGGGGTTGCGCAAAAGGCCTCTGCGAACAGTATCAAATACCCTGATTTCGAAAGGAAGGTTCACACCTTCCTTTCGAAATCAGGATATTTGATACTGTTTTTGGAGTGAATAGGGAACATTCATTATTTTTAAAACTATATTTATTTGAAGTACATATTCTTAAATGCCTACTCAGGACATGAATTTTATCGGAATAAGATGTCGTATTATTGGAATACGTCTTCTTAAAAATTACGCTCACTTGGTGGCGTGGAAACACTACGTCGCCGGGAACCCGAGGAATGACTTCACGGAACGATATCGCTAACAGCAACAAGACGTATTTCCTAGTGAATTTCGGGTTGTTTTTCGTAATTTGACAAAACTATCGTTTCAATTTCCTTTGCGGAAGACATTGAACTAGTATGACTTGATCCATCACGTTGACATACATGTAGGCTAGAGAAGCGATACTGTCCAGTTACGTCACCGAGTTTTTATGCACTTTGACTCATAAATATATGGGTTACATATTTGAGTTCTTGAGGAAATTTTATCGTTTACTCTACTTATATATGTCAAGTAAATTTTATGCATGTTCCGCATTCAATGAGCAGTCGAAGACCCCCCTACTTCACATATTTTACCTTAGCATAAGTTTAAGGTCCTTTGGCCTTCCAAATAATATATCTAATGATTGCCGTGCGAGCCGCCACAGGGTCAGTGGCAGTTTCAGGACACCAACCGCGAAATAGTAAAGGCATAGGGAAAAGGAATTAAAGGAGGGAAAAGACGAAAGTGAATTATATATTTGTGGAGTGTCTTTGTGTCGTTGTTTCTGTTGTAGCCTACGATATGAATGGTCGTTTTCTTTCTACCAACGACGTCCAATATTGTTAGACTTTGCTTGAAATTGGATTGGTGATCGCCCAATTCGTTCATGGTGCTGTTGCTCCTTTCTGCAATTTATGGGCAGTGAGAGGGAAATATCCAGAATAATAACCTGAAACAGTTGTTGATTTAAAAAATTAAATTTCGTCGATTGTTGATTCGCTATCTATATCTTGGTTTCATTGTCCAGTAAAATCATGAGATATTGACACCAAATGTCGAAACCTTGGTCGGTTTTAATTAAATCTTGAGTGAAAATTGAACTACGAGATTCGACCTATAATTTATTATATTGAAATTGATATCTAACCGGCACTTTTTGTTATTTATACTGAGAAAATATATTTTACAGTTTTTAGCCACTTTTGATGTGCAGGTGATTTTCCCGTTTTCAGCCACTTTCGATAAGCAATCAAATTTTCAGCCACTTTCGCGGAGTAACACAGCCATGATCAACACTTAATGGTTATTCAGATTACACGTACCTGACTTCGACTTTTAATTTCAGGTTGCTGGGCATCCACGAAATAATCTAAGACAAGAAGATACTTTTCTTACTGTGGAGAGGCAAAGAGAAGATGGAAAATGGGAGATCGTCTACACAGATGCCAATTGGAGTACGAAGTAAGTCGAGCGAGACGTTTGCACTGTCACCTTTGGCACACATTTATCGTTCAAAACCCTCTAAATACCTGCGCTTTCAATTTATTTTTTCATTACCCCTTTCATTGGATGCTAATTGGCAATATGCTTAGGTTACCAATGCACTCAATTAAGTCAATGCTTACATGGTGACCTATTCATAACTATTGATTGAAAATCTCTTCACCTAGAATCAACTTCACTCTTGGAAGAAGTAGGTTGAAATATTATTTACTTTAGTATAATATTTAACTTCCTCTTTGACTGCCGAAGTCTCACAGAAGGCAAATCACCCCATCGTGTTCCGGCCAGTGCTCCGGTTGACAAGCATTCATAGAAATACATAGGCAATATTATGGCACCTAGCAGCAATATTTGAAAAGGAAGGACCAATGAAATGGCAAGTGAAAATTTAACTGCATATAGTATTTGGTAGGAGAAAATGAAATTCCATGAGAACAATTGATGGGTTGATTATTTCCTAAATAAATTCGGGCTGTAGAAAAGGGAGAATGGGCCTTTCAAATAACGCCATTTTATTTTTTATGTATTTATGCAAAAGGCGAGCGAACATCTGTAAAACGAAATAAAATACATACCAATATCTTTAGCGGGATAAAGAAAATATTAGGCATATAACATTAGAGCGGGTCGATTTTTTTTACTTTCTTTTTCCAAAAATGAGGGGGGTCAAAAAGTTGTGTTTTGGTTAGCTATTCACAATTATATTTACAAGAACTGGCAATTACATTGTTTTGCTTGGTAAATAGCTACTTCAAATTCGTGCTATTTTCACGTTTCATGTAAAATTCTCAGAAAACTGTCTTCTCACAAGAAGTTCCTTCTTATCATTATTTCTCGCTGTACTTCTGCTCTAAGGTTAAGAATGTACTTATATTACACTATAACATCCGTAAAAAATTTTATGCCACTCGTAAAAGTTTTAAAACTAGCAATACTCATTTGCATCTCAGTGGCTTTTTATGAATTTTAAATTTCTTTATTTAATTTTTATTAATATCATAGAAGTTGTGGGATTTTCTTGTTTCTTTTTCCAGGCACGAATAGTTTCTTCCACTTGCAAAATCTGAAAATTCGGAACCATGGCTAGTAAAAGGAAGACAAGACTGGCAACTTCCACTCACATGGGTAACTTCATTGGAACTGGCCGATAAATGCTGCCATGTGGACTCCCAAATATGCGTGATGTTCTAGGATATGGGCTTCTACTAAGAGAGCAGAGTGGAGAGAATGCCAGAAATTACCCAGCAGTCACTCTTGCAAAGGATATTTATCCAAAAGTGCTTGAAAAGTGAGAGCTAGCAAACAGTTGTTTTGTGGTGCCAAGATTAAGTTAGAGAGTCACAGTCATGAACAAGATAGAAGAAAACTGGGAAAAACCCAAAAACATATCACTTGGCAGAGGAAAACTGGAAGTGAAAGAGACTTTCACAGCAACGTAAGACAAGCTCTTTGGCATCCTCAATTGCAAGTGTGAGATTGAGCTATGTTTAAAATTTGTGGGTCCATGTCTAGGTGGTACTGACTGTAAACATGAAGTGCACATCTCCTGCTCTTGTTCTAAGGATATGAAGATCCCTGTCAAAGAACTAGTGCTTATTAAGAGTCAAAGAGAGAAGGTTGGATTTGTTGGACAGCATCAAATTGGATTACCAGATCTACCTGAGCACAGAAGACAAGTTAAAAATCAGAAGAGGAAAGAAGATGATTTAAGAAGAATTTCTGAATATAAGCAGATGAAGAAGGAAGAGTTAACATTACAACCAAATGAAGTTCTTTTCCCCGACGAAGATGAAGAGCCAACTGATGTTTGGGTTGAAGAATCTGAAGATTTTTTGCAGATTCCATGTGATTATTCTGATGTACCTTCTACGTCAAGTACAAGTCATTAAAATACATTACAATTGCGCAATGTTGCATTGAAAAGTTTTAGGTATGGTGTTGGCCTACGTGCTACAGCTTCCATTACAACAGCTGTATTTTTGGATGCTGAATTAATTACTGAATGCGACAGGAGACTTGTGGTTGATCACAATAAAGTAAAAAGGGCACAGTAAAAAGTCATGAAATCACTTGATAAAGAATTTCATGCTCGATGCCGGATAGGCAATATTGAATGTATCTTCTTTGATGGACGCAAAGATTCCACAGAAGTTCTGTTACAAGCAGATAACTCAAGTCATCAGTTTCCAAGTATTGTGAAAGAAGAGCATTACACTGTGTGCAGTGAGCCACGTGGAAGGTATGTTTGCCATTTTACTCCAGGGAAAGACTTAACGAAAAGGAAACCTGCTGAAGTTATTGCTAACCATCTTGTGGATTTCTTAAAGAAAAACAGCATTGATAATAGTTTGCAGACTATTGGTGGTGACTCAACTAATTTTAACACTGGTTGGGAAGGAGGAGTTATGCATTGGGTTGAGGCAAAGCTGAATCGTAAACTCATATGGTTGGTTTGTGCTCTTCGTACTAATGAGCTACCTTTGCGGCACTTGATCACAGATTTGGATGGAAAACCTTTGTCTAACAACAAGTTGAGTGGTACGGTTGGCAAAATGCTTGATACTGCAACAGAACTTGAAATCAATCCCTCAGAATATCCTTTCCGAATTTGTCAGAATATCCTTTCCAGAGCCTCTGGTTCCATTGAGTGACACTATTGTCAAAGATCGATCGAATTATCGTCAAATCGGTCACTGTTGTCGGCCTTGGATAACACCTGCAGTAAATCCAAATGCAACTGCCCCTTTGGAACTGATAGACTGCTCAAAAAAAGTATATGAACCTCCACTTACTTGAAAACTCAAAATATCAGAAATAAGAAAGTTTGTTGAAGACCCAATGCAAGTTACAAAGTGGCCATGTCTTGGACAGTCCATAGATAGGTGTGTGAAACAATTAACAGAGGCTTCTGGCAAAGTGGATACTCATGAGAAACGAGAAGGATTCCTTAGAGGCCGGGAAGCAAGCAGAAGAATGATGTCTAGGAAGGAATTGAAGCAAGAGTTGATGAATATTGTTGGTTGAAACTTTTTACATTTTTTTCAATTCGTTTTCAGTGTTTGATAATGGAGACAAAATATATATAAAACATGTTGAGTTCATTAAAACACTTTTGAGCAAATTTTGTTGGAGCGAATATAAAATTATCCTCTTTTTTCGGAAATTTGAATAGAAATTATAATCAAGTGCAAATGTACCAAGGTAAGTGTTTACGAATAAGAAATAGATCAAAAGGCAAATTTTTAGACCCTCTCATTCACAAAAATCACGAATTTTGTTTTTGCCCTCCAAATTGACACGCCCTAATATAACATGTGACACCTGACGGCTATTGGTGTTTTGGATTTTCGTACGGCGGTAGCCGATAGATAGCGGTTGGATAAGAGATCTAAGCGAGGAAGTTGCATCCTTATACCCTTCCAGCGTTCATTCACCAAACTCCTATCCACTTGACTCCACAAGGTTCATTTGGGAGCGGACGGCGTTCCTTCTGGGATGCAGCGAGGCCACGGTCGACTGGGAAGTCGGCGAGAGGGACCCGCCGGGACGCTACCGCATCCGACACTTCGGCAACTACAAGTACATCCTGGGAGGGATATACGGCTACGAGGGAGCGTCCAGATCGTTCGAGGTGAGCGACGATTGCCAGTGTCGACGGGAGGGAAAGATGTGGACGGTGGATGTCAATGTTCGTGGTCAATCTTACCTCACTGGTTCCATGTTTGTCTCAGGATCAATAGTCATTCTATCCTAAGATTGATTGGCTTCATCCCTCCATTCTAACCTGTCCCCTGCCAACTGCTTCATGTCCTTGTAGCTCTTCTGTTTCACATCAGGATTTACCTGGCCATTTTATCTGTCCCTTAGTCTTCTTCGTGAGAATATCCTTCCTATGCTTTCCGCACTACTATATTTAAAGCTGCATCCCGTTATTGTGTAAACAAATGTCAACTGATACTCTAGAATTTCAGGGGATTTTCCCTCAATATACAATTTTCATAAAATTTAGAGAGAAAATGAGGTGGAGTTTAAACGTTTCCTATGAAGATAAAAATGTTAGCATTAGAAAAAGTCATGTTCTAACCAGTTAACCCTTTACAGCAGTTTTCACGGGTGAAATATAATCATCTAATGGCAATTCATTTATTTACTTCATTCAACAGTAGTTAAACATGTTCCAAATTGCAATCAACCTATTCATGCTTAAGAATCTAAAAATTGTAATCCCATAGCCACAATAGGAAGATATGTTTTGAGAACTTCGACTTGATTTGGCCACAGATTCCCCGTTAATTCCCATGTAGAGGATCCGTATTTGTATCCGAACCTCTTCCCTCTTGCCTTCGGCTACGGTAATGCGCCGCCTCTATCCCCTTTTCTAACAAGCGGCTGGCAATATCTCTGACGATAGTAACCGCTCTCGGCTTATCGTATATTTAAATTATTTTTCGTAAACAAAGTCCGCTCAGAATCACCAAGAGGAAGCACGCACAATTAGTTCAATTATCACGACGGCAGCGGAAACCGGAATTTCTAGTCAAGAGCATATCTAATTTTACTAATTTATGATAAAAAATAATAATACGTACTTCCGCATATACCACACTCATGCAATTATTTGTTACAAGCTACATTAAAAATTTTTTTAATGTCGAATGATTTAATTATTTTTTATTTAACAAAAACCACCGAAAACAGCTCTTATATGGCCTTTATATCGGGGTATTAACAATTTACAACGGACGAGCGCACACAACCATGGCCTGGGAGGTGAAAAACCCTCCCCAGGCGGGACTCGAGTATCTTTTGGGGTGACATTGACTTAGTAACTAACGTATTTGTGTGGAGTAAACATTCTCATACATATTATTTTTTATATTTCTGATATGAAGGTAATCTAAATAGAACTCCAAATAAATTTTTCCAAGGGGCTCTTAAGAGGAGAATTCTTATTTTAAAATGCATAAATTGCTCATCTAGAGCAGTGGTGCCCAAATTTTCCAGATTTCCTTACCCTATTGTATGTTATGTATATTATCCGCAGTTTATTTTTATATTAATTATAAATCTTTATCGCTAATTCAAAGTTATTGCCATCATTCCGGTATTTTGAACGTACTCCTACAATGTCAAACAGGTGCCCCTCAGGGAACGAACACCACATGTTAGTAATAACTGAGCAAAAGGTTATGCGCGAAATATATTCCAAATAAATCCAAGTCCAGAGGAAAATAAACGGAAAGCAGCCGGGTGGCAACTAACCGCAATTCAATTCAACCGAAAAGTAATGAAGTCAATCGGAAAGCAAAGTTGCTTTCCATTTCCTTTCCTTTTTCTGAGGGAAGGTAATGTAAAGCAAATATATTTTCATCTGGGTTGTGTCTAAGGGGCTCTTCGTCTTAGAACTCAGTAAGAGTTCTTAGCTATTTGGTAAGCATGGAGTGCATCCATTCGATTGTCAGAGAGTTTTTTAGTTATTCCTAGCAAAGTTAAGTGACCGAGGAAATGAACAATATGCCTTTATTTTTGCTGTTTCATTTTAAACAATTATGACGTAATTCAACTGGTCTAAGTTTATCAGCGGTCGATGTTGACATTAAACCTTGAAAATGCAACGAGAGAACTTGTATTTCTGAGAATATCTTTCTAACCATCCGCTGTCAATTTATTTTAAAATAGAATTCTAACGTCGTAACGTGTGCCTGTGTGAATTTTGGTTCAATAAAATAACATGTCTCTTTCAGGTCCGACACCGCACTAGGAGGGTCGCAAGCAACCACTAAGAGAAGATAAGCTGACGACTCTTGATACTGGGAGTGAGAGCTGTGATATGAGAGAGGCTTAAGAATAAGCGAGTCACTTATTCTGACGCTTTTTCCCCTGCGTATGCCCCGTACAAGTCTCGACGAACCGTTTTGCTTCCTAATAAGAGTGATCCTCGTGTAGACAAGCAGATGATTGTTTGCCAGATCTATGTGATACTTCTATGCCCTACCGAAAGTCTTATCATTTTAAACATCTGAACCGGCGTTCAGTTATTTAAAGGAATCTCCATGCGGTATGGGAGTGACAGAAGGAATCAATTGCTGTGTCATGATCCCCCATCTTCGAGGCCTTCCAGCGCAGTTGCGTTTTAGTGCTACAACTTTATTCCTATATTTTAATAAATCTCTGCGTAATCGCAGAGCATAACGGGTGTGCTTCAGTGCACTAAAATCTCCGCACACTCAATATTGCAAATATCTCACCAAGCCTGATGTAAACGTAGAGGAATCGACTATGCACCATTGCACATGCACCACCATTCCTGTTCACGGCACTAATTGCAGAAACTCGTTCGTATAATATTTTTGATGGTTTCCTCAAGGCAAAGATAGCATAGGATGAGAAGATGCATGCAAGAACACCTAATGCATGCGCCACTCTTGCCTCAGTGTATGCATTGTGGAACTGTTCAAAGTACTCAACAACAGAACTCATGCGCATATTGAACGACCAATGTGTCATTGGTAAGTGCAAGTGCACTCTTGATATTCCACCGGCCAGATACATGGCGCCTTCACGCGGTCCATTATCGCCTTTTTGTGATGATCTCATTTAGTGGGCGAAATGGATGACTCCTGAAGACTTGCTCATTAAAAATATTATTGAGTTCAGTGTCTTGAAATTATTGCTATTGTATGGACTGTGAAGTGATCACAACTAAGTCCTTAGTACCTTTGTTGAAAAACCATGATAAACATTGGTTGCCATATTTTGACTCGACCCAGAGCAGTCAGCAATGCCATATATTTTCTCACGGAGTATTTTGCACTTATAGTGGCCAGATCTATTGCCAAAGGTGATGCATTTATGACTCAAATTGAGTCCACACTGAATTTGTTCGCATTTAATAAGTTTATGAATTTGTATGCAAATGTAAGATTTTTTGTTGAAATGCATAAAATATTTTTGTAATATGAGCTCTTTTATAATTCTATCCTCAATTCCTTATGTTACTGTTTCTTCCAGGGGATTTGCATGAGCATGCTTCTGCAATTTTAAAATTACTTAGATCAAACTAAAAGTCTTTTTTCTCTGTATCATGATGTCATTTTAGTAAACAATATTTAATTATGTATTGGTAACCAAAACCTTTACCAACTCTTACTGAGTGCTCCAATAATTCTCCGCGGTTATATCGTTTGCCATTGATGAAATTCCATGTGAGAAGAGCGTTGGATAATTCACCCAAAAACGCGACTGCAAGCCATAGGGTGTTCCATACTCAGTCGACGAAATGGGATCTCATGGAGATTCATTTCCCATATTAATCTCCATAGATTCCTAAAGGTGCGATGTTGCCTAATTAATCAGGAAAGTTATCGTATCATTATGCAGCATAGAAAGATGTTCCCTAACGAAGAATGAGACACTGCATCTAATGGTGAGATTATATTCACGCCAATGGCCGCCAAGTAATTATCAAATTTTAATATTCGTAGTGCTATTGGAGAAGTAACCGCACATCAGGGCTGATTGTGGATCTGTCATCAGACTTTAGACAATATTAATTTCCTTAACCCTGAAATTCACTATATTTTTGTGTTTCTGGTAATTACTTGCACTCAACAGGGTATAAAATGAATATACTGGAAATTGTCATCATCAAAAAATTGGAAGAGCCTCTTAATGAATCGTTAGCACGCGTATTAATGCGCGAATTTAAGCGTAGAAAGTAACCAAGACAGAAGTTAGGGCAATAATATGGGCTTTATTACTATATATAATAATATGTATATTGATGCATGCCACTTTTTTAGTCGAAAAAATATGTATACCCTCAGCCCTGAGGAGGAAGTAGATGACACGGTGGCATTTTAAAATCCAGACGCGGGTAATCCCAAAATACGGAATAGTGCTTTACATCTATACAATATGACATAGGTTTCCAACCCCTTTTTACTTGCGACCCCAAAACTATGTGTCGATCAATCGTGACCCCATGCATGATCGACACTGTAGCAACTAAAACAGCAAGCGATAATTTTTCACACCCTTGCGACCCCGCGAGCCTCTTCCGCAACTCCTAATGGGGTCGGAACTGTCGGAACCCATGGATTGAGAACATCGGCCCTATGTTTTCTCGTCCTCTTACACCCTTCCTCTCTCTCCTTAACACCGCCTCTAGCTCGACCAAAGATTACTAACCCAAGAGCTGGACTCTGGACCCTCCCCTTTCCTACCATCGGTCAGTGTCTCCCCCCTTGACCCTCCCACTTCCTCCAAGCACTCAAGTGTCTTCACCCTCCCATGAACTTGGCAACATGGGCTTTCGCCCATGCTGGACCTTTGACTCTCCACCTTGTCTCCATACAGTCCCCCTTTCTTGTAATAATGGTCACTTACTCCTTAGGAAACCCTGACGACTTCAACATATGTGCCCATCCCACTCCCACTAACCTCTTCCCTCTCTCGCTAGACGCTCGGGTACCTTCCAACGTTCGGGCACCGACTCAACGGGCCTCTTTCAAGTTCAAAATAATGCCCGCTCCTGACTGGATCATGTCACGTAAACCTCCCACCGCATGTCCAGCCCAAGGCGTACATAAGCATCGCCACTGCACCGCAAAATCAAGTTTGAAAAAACAACAAATTGCAGCACATTCACTCAGTAAATAAAAATGTTCAATTTGATAATTAATACGTAAATTATATTTATTAGGCCATCTTGCATTTTCCCCAGCATATATACCAACCACAGGGTAATATAAACTGGCCAAATCCCACTCTGCTGAAAATAAAAAATTGAAAAATCCGAAAAACCCCGGCCTTGTGCCCACAACAAAATGCAAAAATAGTTATTTTATTATTAGTGTGCACCATAAAGCACGCGCCCACTTCTGGCCTATCTTCCATTTCTCCTTCACTAACACTGTAAATACAACACTGATCCCTGTACACTTCGCTCGCCGTTCCCCCCACGTGCGTTTTCACACCCATTTACGCTGAAGAGGTGGACTAGAGTGGCACCGTTGCAGCGTCATCCTATTTTAGGCTGAAGAGCCAAGCCATTGCTCCTGATTGCGGCTGTACAAAAGTCAAAGGAGACGGGTGGGAGACTCCCACTCGACCTACCCCGCTCCTACTACGGCCCTCTACGGCCCCATCCATCTTCTCCCGCACCTGTCCTCCAACTCCGATCGAGGATGCCACCGAAGTCTGCCCGGAGGAAGACCGATCGACACCCTTGACCCTTAACACGCATCGCAAGATACCCTGCCACAATTATCCCCCCAGAGGGTCTCCGCGCGCCCAGCGAAACTCCTCGAGACACGGGACATCGCGAAGCCTAAGAGGACCTAATATTCACTTCCTCCTTTATTCCCGCCTCCGGGATGAAAATCTTCACATAAATTACTAATCGCGGCATAAGTGATGCTATGTGACTTAATCTCTCTGTTTGTGGCTTGAAAGCCTCTTTTCTCTAGCCTTGCCATCCTTGATAAAACGCAAGGACTCAGCATATAGTTCCCTTAACTAATCCAAAGAATTAGCCATAGGATTAGTAAGCCTGGGCAGTGTAGCGGCAGAGTCTACAGAAATTCTGGACTGTGGTAGCGGTGTGCTCATTCGCCCGGAAAGCTAAATGTCAAAGGTTTGATTCCCGCTCCAGGGACCTTATTCAGGAAGATTTCTGAATTGTCGAACCTCGACAACATACAGGATGTGACATCAGAGCTTGGGCAAATCCCTAGTTTGTTTAATGATAAACTCAGGATTTTCCGGGTTGTGACGTCAATACTTCGCCATTGTCGTTTCCTGAAAATTTC
This sequence comes from Pyrrhosoma nymphula, assembly GCA_963573305.1. Lineage (NCBI taxonomy): Eukaryota > Metazoa > Arthropoda > Insecta > Odonata > Coenagrionidae > Pyrrhosoma > Pyrrhosoma nymphula. The sequence goes on along the minus strand of OY754332.1, from coordinate 72,986,570 downwards.
GAACCCTTCCTGTATTGGACCTGAGGCGAATGCTTTCTCAAGGTATTTTTGCACCCAATATAGGGTCTGGGTCCGAATCACAGTGGATACATATTTTATAGTAGGGAATTTGGCACACACGTATCTCCTCGGCGGGTGGCACTGCGTAGTAAATCCCATGTCCCACGGTCAAAATATTTGACAAAACATGTCCAAAAGGGTGTGAATTTGAGTGAAAGTCAGAATTTGTATTAAAATGAAATCTGATACCAGTTCATCAACCAATTCATCAATCAAGCTGTTGGGATACAGTTGCGTTTATTCTTATTCTGCCTGTCACACGATATCCATACCCATTTGTTCACATTTTTGTCAACAAAATTTGTCAGTGGGATGTCGGTGCTTCGCCTTTTTTTTGCTCTCCGACGATTCTGGTGTTCCGTATGCCCCTGCGATCCCGATAAGCCATTGGCTTATCATCAGGCTTCTCAGGGGCCGAACCACCAGAACTTGACAAACCCCCATGCCCTGGGCAAGTGAAAAACCGACCCAGGCGGGATTCGAACCTGCAACCCGGGAGACTCCCACTCGACCTACCCCGCTCCTACTACGGCCCTCTACGGCCCCATCCATCTTCTCCCGCACCTGTCCCCCAACTCCGATCGAGGATGCCACCGAAGTCTGCCCGGAGGAAGACCGATCGCCACCCTTGACCCTTAACCCGCATCGCAAGATACCCTGCCACAATTATCCCCCCAGAGGGTCTCCGCGCGCCCAGCGAAACTCCTTGAGACACGGGACATCGCGAAGCCTAAGAGGACCTAATATTCACTTCCTCCTTTATTCCTCGGATTAGCAGGCGAGGACTTTACCCCCGCCGCCACCGGGGCCGGCATGATCTTTGTCGATTTAAAGTAAAGTCGATCGTGGTAAAGATTTAAAATCAAGGGTAGGTATTTATAATCATCCGTCACGACCGCTCTCTCGGACACCCTCCGATTCCGCAGTCTTAACCTTCCCCACCCGCGCCTTATCTAATTGCTGCCTCTGAGGGAGATGTGCAGGAAGGGGAGGAAGAAATGCGAGTGGTAAACATGATAATCCATGGATGTTGTCGGCGCTCTTGATACACGAGGAAAATGGCATTAGTCATGTACGTCACTGTATCCTTTCAAATCGGTTGCAAACGAAGTTCAGGAAATTACAGAGGTAAGTCACAGGAAACCACGTCCTGCATAATTCTTGACCTCAGAGTAATATCGTGTGCTTCAGGGCAGTGGTGGATTTAACAGTGGGGGACAGGGCCCACAAAATCCCAAGCCAAGAATTAATAAAATTTTATTTTATATCTGACTACTACTTGCACAATGATGTTTGAATTAAACAAACCTTAATTTTTTTGTCTCCCGCGCAAGTTATGCGTGCAGAATCGCAGCGGTCCCCGCGCGCGTGAACGATTCAGTGTTTTATATATACTAGTATATGTTTGTGCTTGATCACATAAATAATCGAAATATAAAATCACTGTTATTTGTATAATTGCCATTTCTTTTTAAAATGAAAATTTTGAAACCTATAATGTGGTTACTATGGATGTGCATTATTATAAATCAAATAAATAGTATTGGTAACTTTATCAAATGAATAGTATAGGACCCTTTTTATTTCTACCGCCGGGGGCCACAAAACACCAAAATCAGCTGCTGCTTCAGGGAATTTAAACTTATTCAGTTTTAGCCAGTGTAACAGTTCCCGGTAAAGCGTGTGACATTCAGTTATATGTATATGTTTCCGATTTCCTAAAATCTCGCGGGAAGACAGAATACGAGTCGAATTCTTGGTTTTCAAAAAACTATTTGACAGGTTTCCAATTAATGCATCAATATGCATACAGCTGTGGTGAGAGTTAGCCTAAAATAACACTTCGACAGCTGTAAATAGCTTTTCGCCTTACCCGTGAAACATTAAGGTATATTCTATAGCATGGGCGTATTTACGGGGGAAACAAACGGGAACGGACCCCCCCAGAACCAACTTTATGTGAACCAACAAAAATATGAAAAAACATAAAACATTTAATGCCTTTAAATATTTCCAAAAAGGCTAGAAAATACATTTTTGCTGTTATAATTTTCACAAACTATCCGGACCACCCTTAGGGTGGGCCCGGACAGTATCAAAAATATTCCGGACCCCTTCCCCTAAAGCCAAATTCTTAGTGCACATAAAACTGAAGGTATCAGGCCTGACTACGTGGAAATAATGGATATCCATGTTGATAAAAAAAACTTCCTTTGTAATTTCCACAAACTTTGGAAGAGTTTGAAAAGAAAGCAAATACTTTGAAAACAAAGTTTGTGAAAATTACAAAGTTGGTTTTTTCTTAAAATGTATATTCTAGATGCGCCCGTTCTAGAGGCGAATTGCTCTCCGGCGTATAATTACATTTCCTATATCAGGAAATTTAATTATATAACAGAGATATAATCACTCCCGAGGAATACTCAAACACATGTTCATACGGCCATCGTAGTTTTCACCAGGGCTGGGTAGAAGCGCGCTGTTGTAGCAGTTGTATTTTTCGTTAGCTGCTGTGCGCTACTTTTTTTAGAATTAGATGCCACCGTAACTACTACAAATATTTCAGTAGCTTGTAGCTGTTTGCAACAGCTACTTACCCAATTCACTCGGTAAACTACGGGATCGAATATCGCCGCAGCGTTAAGATTTGCCGAGCGGAAGAGTATTCGTCCCATTCTCGATAGCAGCCTTTCTTGCCATAAGTCGCGTAAAAATTCTTTCTCATCACTGTTGACCCTAGCTTTTCCTAAGTGGCTTTTCTGCGTTCGAATAGTTTTACATCTAACATCATTATACGGGATAATTATGCAATTTTCTCTTTTAAATTTTATTTCAATTCAATATCTTAAACTTCAGTAGTTTACACCTCAACTTCAGCTCAGTAGATAAAGGAATTGACGTTTAATTAAATTTTGAATGAACGTGAGTGTAAACCAAAAGTAGCTGGAAGTATCTGACAGCTACTTTTTGCGGGTAACTGTAGTGTTGCAGTTATTTATTTCAATTATTATCTACTAGAACAGCTACCACCATTTTTAGGAAGTAGCTTGCTACATTTTTATGCAGCTCACCCACCCCTGGTTTGCACCATAATTTAACTACTTTCGGGAATTGTAGTTTTATCTCACACCTCCCCCATACGTAATTCGTTCGAAAGAAGGATGTTCACTTTTCCTGTATTTTCTAAGGGTCTTAGGGCGTAACAATGCAACTGAATTAAATATTAAACCGGGTTAAATTACAGCTAGCCGTCTTTCTAGGTAGGCATAACTTATGGAAAAAAATTCGCCAAGAAATATTCCGTTATTATTATTGTACCCCTTTATAACATAGGTTAATATGAACAATTTATCAAAATTTCAAAAGAATCTAATGAAAAATAATTACTAACTTACTAGGTCAAATTCCAAAAAAGGACAAATGACTTCTATCGTCCTTCTAGTGCTAAGGACAGCAACCGGCAATGAGGTCTCTTTTCCAGCCGGTTCATTAACGTTAGAAAAACATTTTTACAACGTTCTAGCCAACGCGATTTGAAACAAGTTATATCCGAACGTTCTTTTCACGCTTGGACGAATGGAATTTGGAATTTGGACTTTGGGGAATATAGTTAAAATAACGCCGCTAAAAAAGGTGAATGTAACTCTTTACGTACGGCACCTCATCACTTGGCTCCTTATATAGGCGTTTGGGATTGCATATCCAGATGAATTTCAGGGTGGCCACTCCGTTGCAGACTTAAATTTAGTTTACCTAGGTCTTAAATCAGTTTTTCTGGTTTTAGTGATTGTTATACTTAATCATGCGATCAATCACAATGAAAAGTTGCAGTTCGCACGTCTAGGAGGGTGGTCCAAAGTATCACTGTGTAGAAAATGGTAAACAATCATAAAGCGACATGCGGAGATAATCAAGCTCTGCCTCAAAGACCACGGGGACCTTCCACACCTGACGATAACTACGTTTCGAGCATCGAAACACCATAATCCTTCGATAGTGTTAGAAGAGCTCAATTTAGTGGAACGGTTCCTCCCCATGAATTGTTGAAAACTATTCAAATCGGGAAATTTTGGCAAGTAAAATCTCACTTATGAAATTATGGCAATAAAATATAATGGTACAGCAAAAGCCTTTCCGGACGAAAAGCCTATTATAGTGATTTTTGTAGCGGCTTTGATTAGACTGCTTTTTCATCATTAGTTTTATATATATACAGTATTTAAGCTCTATATACATTCCTTGCATATGATTTTAACTTTAAATGAAGGAATCAATTTAGTGGAGCGTTTCTTCTCCGCCTACCAGGCCTCTTCCACAGCAGACCTCAGAATTCCCATTTCAGCGTGCATTCTGCATGTATTCTCATTCTGCAGTCTCACAGATCTGGATGCATCCAAGCACAAGTAAGAAGTTCTAAAATTATTAGCAATGGAAAGATTACAAATAATTTATTCTCAAATATTTGTTGTGCAGCACTGAGGCAAAATAGAGCAATCGATACAAAATAAACACCAGTGCCTAACCTCTAAGTGAAAAATAATGCACCTTGAAAGATATCTATCTGCAGTTGTCATTTTTACAGTGCCTTATATGACACTAATTTTTCATCACTAGCTGTATTTTCGATGTATTTTAGCCTTATGTAATACATTTCCTACATAGACGGTTAACTTTCAATTCAGGAATAAATATAGTGGAACGGTTCCTCTCCATGAATTGTTGTAAACTATTCAAGTTGGGTTAAGACTGGCATAGACTACCAAGTGCTACCAGTGCTACTGTAAATGTAGGTACGGTAGGAACGTTAGGTACCGTCGTGCCTTAAAATGGCGAAGCTAGAGCTCCATGGCCATTTAAATGAATTAAAACGCCATGGACTACCCCTTTCCACAGCTCGGCGCGTTGCCAACACCTTACCCCTATCTTGAACCTGGGCAACGTCACGTGACGGAATAGTTTGCTTTAAGTTGCATTGAAGTTAATGGGACTAAGCGAGTTTTCATCGTTTCAAGTGAAAAATTAGCTGGTTTTCAGAGCCTAATTTCAACAAAAAAACTAAATATGCCGTATTTAGTTAGAGAAGTGATTCCCTTCCCTTGGACCCTGACGTGGTGGACGGGCTTATGCGCCCCAATGACCCCTAGAGCTGGACTGGCAGGAGTAATTAGAATTGCTCCTGGTAGGGCCACCCATGACAGATAAGTCGAAGGGTAGGAGCCATAAGAATGGTAATTCACGTCATTGAGTAACGTTTAAAAACCTTTGGGAAGTGGGGGTGGGGAGCCCTCCCAACAAACAATTGCCCCGAATATGAAATTCATTCATAGATAGATGAATCCTAGCAACGACGGGAGTATGGCTAGAAGATTTCATGAAAACAGTGTTAATACCAATCCCAAAGAAGAATAAAGCGTCTAATGCATGGAGTATAGAACAATTAGCTTGATTTAGCTTTTTTTCGGCAAAGCTTTTGCTTAGAATAATAAATAAAAAGTTGGAGATTAGAGTAAATTACTATTTGGACGATGACCAGTTTGGGTTTATGAAGGGGAGGGCAGCTCAGGATGCGATTGCCTTGACTAGGGCACTTATAGAGAGAAAAATAGAGTATAACCAGGATGATTTTGCTTGCTTTGTGGATTTCTAAAAGGCGTGTTAAAGAGTAGATTGGGACAGAGTAAATTGACAGATACTCGGAAAATGGGAATAGGTGGCGAGATAGGAGACTTATTCAAATCTTATATATGGCCCAGAGGCCACAAGTGAAGGTGGCTAACGGTGAATCAGGGGGGGCAGTTATAGGTGGCGGGGTAAGGCAAAGGTGCCCGTTGTCACCCTTGCTTTTTAAAATTTATGCTGAGGAAATAGTAATAGCGGAATGGGAAGAGTTAGAAGTGGGAATCAAAGTAGGAGGCCAGCTGATAAAGTCAGATTAGCGGACAACCAGGTGTTGGTTAGTCAATCTTCGAAGGGATTATAAGCTTTAGTGGATGCTTAAGAATTTCAGAGTGGAAAATACAGAATGAAGATAAATTATATGAAGACAAAAGTAATAAGATTCTCTTGAACAAAGAAAGCGAGGCTGATCATAAAAAGCGATCACAGGAGAGCGTAAACTGGAGCAAGTATAGCATTTTCATTTCTTTGGTAGTACGCTAGAAGAAAATGGGCATAGCATCGAAGGCATAAGGAGGAAAACGCCGTTAGCGAAGGAAGCGTTTAGTAATGGGAGGTAGCTGGTGACGGGGACCTTGGGTAAGGATATAAAAAGGAGGCTGGTGAGGAGCTTGATATGGAGCGTAGCGTTGTATGGGACAGAAACGTGGGCTCTAAGAAAGAGGGGCGAAAATAGGTTGCATGAGTTCGAGATGTGGGTGTGGAGAAGGATGGAGAAGGTGCGGTCGACGGAAAGTAAGACAACGAGGAAATGCTTTCAAGACAAGACAAGGTTGGAGAGGAAAGGAAACTTCTGGATGAGATTAGGAAAATGCAAGTTAGGTGGTTAGAGGTGGTAATGAGGTGTGAAGGATTACTTAGGGATGTGATAGAGGGGAGGGGGAAGAAATAAAATGAGTTTTATGGACGGGATGAAGAAGGGTAGGACGTACGTGGAGATGGCGAAAGAACTAGAGGTAGATGAAGCTCATGGCCCTGCACATGTAATAATCTAGAGGATTTTCTCTGAATTTCAATAAAACCTACCTTTGGGTTGGCCTGGGTAGGTTTTCTTCCACTCAGGGCAAGGGTGTTTATGTGATGTGATAAGGGTTATATGTTAGAGCTGCTGCTGCATAGCCCAAATTCGCCCTGAATAACGGCAAAAATAAAGAAATAAATAAATTATTTATGAAGTCTACTAATAGGCTTAAACCTGGCAAACTTACAAATATTTAATTTTGATTAGGTATGCCAAAATCGGTTATTGAGATATTATTGTGGCGACACATCTTTTTGTAGTTTAACGATTTGTTTGATTATCTTTTGTTTCAATTATCTTTTTATTTTTCATATTAATTGTTTTTTTAATTAACTTTCTTTGCAATGTATTAAAAATTTATATGGGTGAAAAGAGGGGAACAAATAAGAAGAACCCTCTTGACAACCAAAGGGGATTGTTGGTTGATCACGGTTGAAAAGAATAAATGGACCACCATGTTAGAAGGAACACGCGTTTTTTGTGTGTGCAATTCCCGACACCATAAGTGGTGACCCCGACGTGATCTCGTCGTAAACTCACGCGTGCAAGGTATTTTGTCTTCTTGGCCGAAATCGTCGTCGCTACGTCCACCGCCCTGCCAGAAATTCACCGCAACCACTCACCAACGGCAAGCCGTAACTCAACGGGAAGAGGACCAATCCTTGTCGTCCGAGATCGACCTTTCGGCTCCCAAAAACTTTCTGCAAGGGCACAATGACCGACGTGGAGCAATTTGTCGCTCGTGTCACCGTCAGGGTGCCCGATTTTATTTCGTCTGATCCCGCACTCTGGTTCGTGATGGTAGAAGGCAGTTTCAACAGCGCGGGCATCAGATCGGACGGCACAAAATTCGGCTACGTCGTTGGAGCCTTACCGTAAAGGTATGCCGTCTAGGTCAAGGACATCATTATGTCACCGCCGCAGGAAGTCAAGTACCCGAGACTCAAAGAGGAACTTATCAAACGCCTCAGTGCCTCTCAGGCGGAGAAAACTCGCCATCATTTAGAACGAGCAGAGATAGGCGATCGACAATTTTTGCGTCACCTGCAAGGTTTAGCAGATTCCACGGTACCGGAATCTATGATGAAGACACTTTGGCTGAGTCGCTTACCTAAAAGCATTCAGGTTGCGCTCGCGATTATTAAGGACAGCAAGCTAGAAGCTCTGGCGGCCCACGCAGACGACATCGCCGAGGCTTCCCGTGCGGCGCCCGCACAAGTCCCGGCACCACATTATTAATATCTCAAATGTCTTAATACCATATTATGACGTCCTCCAGTATATCTTGCACTTGTGAATAGCAAACAACTTTTAAGCGTTGTTACTGGATGTGTTGGGTTAAAGCACGTACAAAAATAAATTTCCATGCATTGTGAAAGGCAGGTTACAAAAACTACGACAACGCACTGTAATTATAACTAATAAAAGGCTTAAAATATACTGCAATAGCTACGAAAAGGCTTGAAAATACTCAAATTACCTTATTTATACTCCGTACGTAGCCGTGATTTTTGGTTGACATTCACTTGTAACAGTTTTCCACAAGATGACAGTTTGTGCAACTGAGGGTAAATGCAATTCGAAGGAGAAACTGATTAAAGGAACCACTTCAGGCTCTTACAGTGAGCATTTTCTGCTTGATTTATTCAATTCCTCACCGTGCAGCAGTATGTGCCGACATGAGATGCTATTCCTACAATTTTTGATTTTCCGGAGCACATTTAGAGCTCCCTGGGTAAGATTGACATGCATGTCATGTTATCATGTTTCATTATTGAAAGATTTATGTCTAATTTGAATTTTCTTTCTTCTTCAGATCCTCCTCTTATTTCTTTTACTGAGGCTGTGGGCACTGCAGGTTTTTTGGTGGCTTTCTTTGCTTATCAGGTGTGCTCCGAAAAATAAAAACAATGTTATAATAGCGTCTGATATTAACACTCACACTATTTCACGGTGATGCATAGAATAAATCCGGCAAAAATGATTGCCACAATAGCCTCGAGTGGTTACCTATTTAGATCAGTTTTACTTTGGTAATAGGTAATAGAGTTTATGCAGTTTTTGTTGAATTTTCAACTTCACTCTCAAATATTAAGGTAACTCCGAAATCAAGTCTATCATAGTTTTACAGTATTATATTTTTTTCCATTTTTCTATAAAAACCGACCTTGAATTTACAAATGCAAAACTTTCAGTTCGACGGCGGATAAGATAATTTTGTCCTACACGTCATAATTATCTATGTAGTAGTGTCTTCTTCATCGAGACGTAGACAGTGAAACTTCCCCGAACGCGGCTTCCTGAAACGCAGGTTCTAATTTACGCGTTTTACAAATCGGCATCAAGTTTCACCGAACACGGTATGGAGCTTTACTTTCATTCGGTTTCCAAGGGCCGTCTTCTATATTTTTTCCTTGTAAGATCGAATAGAGACCTAATATAAATGACTCACCGATCTCATCAATTGATTTTACTTCACCACAGAGGTTCTTCACGCAAAAATTGGCCCTCAACCTCCATCACGAAAATAAGTAATTTTTTACGCTCCCTCCTTAATCCCGATGAAATTTATTTTTCTATGCTGAAGCCCAATCTTCGTCAGAATCAAATTGTGTCTGTGTTTCGGCTGGCTTTCTTTGGACGCGATGTTTCGCCATTTTCATCAGTTTAATGCATTTTATCTATATTTGGTGCTACGCCGAATTTTTCGCGGAACAATGAAAATAGGATTTAGTATACCTATCTGTTTAGATATACATAAGAAGCGCATCTCCGCGCTAAGATCTCACTTCGCCGTGACGTTGAAAAAATCACAGCGGAGGTAGCCAAAGATGAATATTTATCATTGACGAGATAAATGCCGGACGGTCACTATCATGCTGAATGCATTTTGTTCTGAACAGCTATTATTCGAGAAATAGCAAGTGGGAACAGCCTTTTCCAAGGTACCCTCGTTCTTCGTAACCTCCCTCCTATTCCAAGAAGGAATCCCCTTCTCTATATCCTCCTTCCTATTCAAGGCGGGGATTGATTGATGAGATGTATGCTGAAAGGTCAGTACCTAGGAAGATATACTTGTTTTGACATGGAGCGTAAGTAGTAAACATGAAGTAAGCACCATATTCCCCAGCCGAGGAGCATGCCGAGGGGAATCACTCATTCCGCGGTATTAACACGTGCAATACGAGCTCCATGTGGAGCATCGTGTGCTGTTAGTATTTTTTTCGTTTGCTACGAAGTGTGTACTTTCCTCCTTTTTCATTTCTTGGATTGCGTCCAAAATGGCCAGGTGAAAGTCCTGCTGATGATCCTAGAAAAAGTAGGAAGGCGTTTCATTTGCAGGATTAACTTACAATAATAAATAAACAACAAGATGGAGGTTTAGCCGCATCGTTAACACGACAGTGTAACGAGTCGACGATTCGGACTATAAAGAAGTCTGGACATAAAATTCGTTCCAGTTTTGGTTCCGGTGTATCTTCCATCACCTCCTGCTTCAGCAGGCAAAACGTACAAGTGGAGAAAATTGAAAAAACTTAGGAGCATTAGGATAGAAGATCATGCGCTAAAAATGCTCCTTTGGATGGAACTATTATAAGAAGTAAAATACTTCAAATTTACTGCTAATTTAAAAGCGGAAGATGGAGATGAAGAAAAGGAAGTATTTTATTTCCAAACCAGCCGAGGATGGTTCAATAAATAACAAAAACAGTATCAACTTCATTATGTGAATATTGCATTAGATGTTGCATCTGCCGATCATGAAGCAGCCTTTAAATCCCCAGCTTTGTTCAGGATACTCATCAATGGATGTGATTACCGATCAAGCAAGTATTTAATCTAATGAAACTATAGTGTATCTTGTAAAATAAATGCCACAGAGAACATGGATTGCCAAAAACGAGCGATCGGCACCTAGCTTGAAAGTAACTAGCTAATCGTAAATTGGGATTTGTTAAAAGAATTCTAGGCAAGTGCGACGACAAAGTGAGAGAAATAAGCTACTTCTCCCTCGTTAGACCCCATTTAGAATATGCTTCCAGTGTTTGGGATCCTCATGAAACAGGCTTAAAAACAGAGTTAGAACGTGTACAGAGAAGAGCAGCCAGGTACGTGAAAAGCCGTTACGATAGTCTTGTTAGTGTTACTGACCTCTTAGAACAACTCGGATGAGAATCGCTGTCAGACCGTAGATTGAAAACAAGACTAAATCTATTACGTAAATTCAAGAGTAGTTTATTTGCCGACGAAGTTGATCATAGTTTACAACCGCCAACGTACTATGGTAGATTAGATCATAAAAATAAAATAAGAGAGATAGACTGTAGAACAGATAGATTTAAAATGTCGTTTTTTCCGCGAGCGATAAGAGACTATAACGGCTGTGTAAGGACTTAGAAATAGATCAGTTGACTGGTAGTGTAGCTTACTAACTTATGTATTTCTTAAAGCATGTTTACGGAGTTTTATGGTGTTTCTAACAGCATGTTTTGCATGTTCTAGCTTCATAGGCAAATTGCCCTCTTAAGTAGCATGTAGAATATTATGTGTCATCGTACATGTGTGGCGTGCATGTGGGGATTCTCTTGCATGTTGCATGATGGTCTTTAGTTAATGATGGAATTGGTTAGTATCCTTAATATTCATGACCGTGCGGTGTGCATGTGGCGGTCCGCTTGCATGCTGCAGTTTGGTGACTTGTCACCCCCTGCCAAACACCCTAGAGGTGGCTCGCAGGGTAATATGTAGATGTAGATGTAACTAAGGACAGGGTTACTCTTCTCTTTTGCGCAAACGTGGCAGGAGACAGTACAAGAACACTTAGAGGAAAAAATCTGGCATTAGAAGTACCCCTGCTGGTGAATAATGCACCAGGGCACGCAAAATCCCTTGCTGAGGGTCGCATCGAAATAAAGGTGGAGTTCTTACCACCCAATACTACTTCTCCTCTGAAGCTCTAAGATCAGGGTGTTATTGCTGCTTTTAAGTTGCTCTACCCCGCAGAAGTTTTTCCAACATTCTTTCCATGTTGGTGGCGAATTCCCCCCTTTCAGTGAGCGATTTCTGGAAAAAATTTGATAATTTAAAAGCCATCGAACTAATAAAAAAATCCTCGGATGAAGTGAGACGTGAAACTGTGAGCTTTTGCTGGAAAACTTTGGCCTGATATTGTTAGCGACTGCCGAGGTTTCCATTATAAGGCAAAGGGCTTAAGGGAAATCATAAATCAAGGAAATCGGGAGCGAGGGATTTTATGACATGGAAGAAAGAGCAGTAGAAGAATTTCTACAGTCTCGTAAAGAGGAAACGACCGTTGATGAATTGGATATAATGGCAGTCTCCGAGTGAAGATGAATCTGTCCATTTGTGTAGTTGTAGAATGCATGTATATTGACGGTCACTCTCCATTTTGATGACATCTGTAGTGTAGTGGTGCATGCTTGTGAGGCTTCGTCTCGTGACAAGCATTAGCGATTTATGCTAATGCATAATTAGTCGTAGTTACACTAACTCTAGGGTATATTGTAATGCATGTTGGTGATTACTCACCCCCTGCCACACACCCCTGAGGTGGCTTGCAGGGAATTTTGTAGATGTAGATGAAAATGAAGATGGTGATATGGAGGATTCGGAGACTGAAAAGCCGAAGTTAACGGTAACGCTTCTCATAATTTTTTGAATCAGGTAGAAAATGTGATTCAAGTACCTTTCGAATTGGACATATCGATTGGAAGAAACCTGGAGTTCAAGATGTCTCGATGCCGCTGTATTGCGCTTTGTAGAACTCCTTGGGGAGTGGAAAAAGCTGAAGCAGCACCCGATCACTAGATCGGAAGCTGCTTCCTGGCAGGCGAGGACTTAAAGCCGTCGTCACCGGGGCCGACTATCTTACCTTCATTAAAAACCCATAAATTATAAACATATTAAGGTTCGAATAAAAATAACATGAAAATAAATGCAAAAACGTACCCTTTCAGTGATTGCAAACCTACTGCCCGTATATACCAACCTTAAGCGTTCGGAAGCTCAGGTACCGATCGATGGATACAACACTAGTGAAAACGAACACGTTTTTATGGAAGTCTTATTATATTTATTGTATTATTATTTTTTCAGTTGTATGAAGAGACTTAAGTTTACTACAGGGTATGTTTATTAGTATTTATGAGTGAAAAAAGGCACCGTTCACATTTATACATATGAGTCGACGTAGACCCATTTGTATAAACTATAAGGCGTCACGTAAGCTCTCGAATATGTGATTGTTTTTTATAGGTAAATGATTTTTTATATACGAGAAGATAATATTGTAATAGTTAAAGCGACATGAACTATCGTTACGAACAGAAATTAAAGTAAAAACGCCTTATTTATGGAAATAAGACGTTTAGAAGGCGTATTTTTTTCCTTCTTGGAATTGAACCCCCTTTTTTCTAAGACTATAGTAAAATATTTCCTAAAATATTTATAATAAATAGTATAAATACTTCCTCCAACGCAGATTCGCGCAACGCGGCATAATCATGGAACAAGCTCCACCACATCCCGATAGTGTTGCCGCGAGACGAGACGAGACGAGACTTGAGCCAGTCTCGTCTCAGTCTCGTTTTCTGAACTCGGGTATCGTCTCGAGTCTCGTCTCGTGAACCCCAGTCTCGTCTCGGTCTCGAGTCTCGGACGAGACTCTCGTCTCGTCTCGTTTCCCCAAAAATAAATTTAGCACCATTAAAAGACGTTTCCTTTGGGTACTTAATCGCTGAATCGGTACACTCGAAATAGGAAAGCCATTAATATAAATTTTAAATATATATTGATCTGGACACCAATTACATCAAACTGCTAGTAAAATCATTGATTTTATTGATACTCAATGAATAAACTAGTGACATAAAACAAAGAATTTCTAAAAAGGGAATATAGACACAAATTTACTGCAGAGAAATCCACATAAGGTTAAAGAAAATAATCGCAAAAATAATGTGAGTGGTATTAGAGATAATTTTCGCTTTAATAAAGTAGTTTAAATAATTTTCAGATTTAAAAAAGTTAAATTAACATAAGTTTTTTATTTGACTGGCCAAATTGCACGTCACCCACGAGTTCACACAGAGTAAACTTCTTGCTGATTCGTGACCCAAGCGGTTTCTATGCTTCCTTATTGTCAAGGCTGCTCTTGAGAACAACCTTTCCGCTGGAATAGATGTAGTGGGAATACTGAGGAAGTCTATAGCCCTTTTTGATAGCACTGGAAAAGTTGCCTCATTTGCCTTCCACCATGTCAATATGTTTACATCACTAGGGGATCACGGCAGTTGAAGATATTCTGCAAGTTCTTTCCTCCATTTTTCATGCTGGGATGATAGACTAGGAGCAAATATATGAAAACCATTATGTCTTAACAGAAAAAGGGTTAAATTTCTATTTAAATGAAAAAAAAAATAAATAAAAGTTCTGAGACTGATTGAACTTCTCTCTTAGGTCAAAATAGTTAAAGTAAGTGAAATTAGTCGAAAAGGAGAAAATACCTGCCAGTACTGGGTCTTGACTGCTTATAGAGAGAATATACATCTAGAAGGTCTTCCTCGTCACTTTCTACCAAAACAGACCTCTCAAGATTCTCTAGATCCATTGACTGAGCGGACTGTATTTGAGTGGGATACCGTTCGTAATAGACTTTGAACATTTCCTCAAATTTCAATAGGTACTTTTCCTGCATCTCTTTTCTCCATGGCGTCATGGAGAAAGTTTCACATTTATGAAGTGGATCTAATAATAATACCGCGCAATAAATCCAGTTTGTCAGGCGGTAGTACTTTAGCATCTTGTTCCGAGCAGCTTGATAGGCAAGCAACAGTTTTTCATCACCTTCATTCCTTCCAGGCTTGTTGTCCAGTATTTCCATAATTTTTTCTAGCTTATCCAACAGCAAGTTAAATGGAACGGTATCGAGTGGAAGGGTGACGTAATTTTCTCCTCCTAATTTATTCGTCAGAACTTTAAAGTTTTTTAAAACTTTGTGAACATTTTCAAGCAGTGTCCATTCTAATCCAGTGATTTTGAGGCGCTTCAGGTCACTTATACTATCGCATAGGATTGAAATACCTCTATTCACATTAAGTGCTGTTCTAATATATCATCTGTTGAATTCCACCTAGTTGGGACGTCTATTACAAGGTTCAGTGATGGTTCCCCTGCAGCTTCGCAAGCGCTACGGAATTTATTTCGTAACTGCTCACTTTTTTTAATTTTTTAAATTAGAGATCTTATTTTGGCAATTGAAGTTTTATTTTCTTCTTCAAAATCAAAATCCTCGTCGTCACTGTCAATTAATAAAGCTCGTCTTCTGAAACCCCGCCCTCCAGAGATAACGTTCTTAATAGATCCTGTACTACAAGGTTTAGTACATGGGCTATGCATCTAAAATGCTGATCGGTGCTATCGAAACTTAGTGCTTCAGCCATTTAAGCTAAAGAACTCGGCCGTAAATCGAGGGATCCGGGTTCGAATCCCGGTCAGGGCGAATGATTTTTCCTCTCAGGAATTTCGCACAAGTCTGCAAATAGATTTTTTCGACAGGTTTCTGGCCCCTTTTAGAATGGACTGCATGCTGCTGAAATAACAGGTAACCTGCCGCTAACAGGTGTTTCTGGAGAAAATATGATGAATGGAGTTAGAATGAGTGGCTGATGAATAAATGCCGGTCAGATGATCCAGTAATGGACTTTTTGATTAAATGGATTTTTGGTTAGCAAAATAAAGGCAAATGAAAGAAATTAAAGTCAAAGGAAAGCTAATTGTAGTTATAATTTTTTTATTGTAACATCCTCAACACAATTTAGCGACATTATGCTAAATATCCTCACTAACCTCGGAAGATGTATCATTCAGGAAGAGGTACATAGTTATTTCAATTATTATTCGTCTTTCTGCCGAGGTGATGTGCTCTGCGCAATTCTAAATGGCGCCATCATTTTCTCCTAGCATGAAAACTATAAGCAGGATTGCAAGTGCCGCTGGGCGATACTTTACACATATGCGAGTATAATCCAAGATATTTTTGTCGTAGAAGTAAGCACTGAAAATTACCACTTTATAAAATAGTCCAATTTTTGCTGGATAAATTTTCCAAGGTTATTACCGCAGGAAACAAGGAAAAGTAGTCAGCCATTAACACTCCCTTACTTGGCTCCAGATGTCACGCTCATGCATTCAGAAATTGATTTTTCGGCAAAAATTCTTTTTTATAGTTAGATAATTTATCGAAAAGTTACTATTGAATTATATTTCAAATTTATTACTTAAGAAAAACGTAAAATTTACTTCGTCTTAACAGAAGGACATAGTTTTAGGGATAAAGCTATACCAAATAAGGACATATATCTGTATTTCGAGACTTTCGAGAGTCTCGTGGAAGTGGTATCGTCTCGTCTCGTCAAAAAGTGGTCTCGTCTCGAATTCTACCCAACGGTCTCGTCTCGAGTCTCGTCTCGAAAACGAGACGAGACTCGAGACGAGACGAGAAAGTCTCGAGTCTCGCGGCAACACTAATCCCAGATAGCACAGATTCCGTCGTATCTAATTCGTATGTAGATACCATCCAGTGACGAACTGAATACTAGTACCCGTTGTAACCTTTCGTATCAAGATACGATCCAATACCAAACCATGTACGAACGCGATAATTATTCGTCAAATGTCAGGTACGAACCGTGTACATAGGGATACAACTGTTACCTAGTACTAACAGGACACCGTGCATGTTGTCTACATAAGTCTTGAGTCTCTGACCATTTGCGTAGTTGCAAAATACTTTTAAATATTAATATTTTTCTAATAAATTTCAGATGCACAAATAACTAATTACTCCTTAAATTACCGTAAACGCACAAAATCCTACAACCTGCTGGACACCAGGCTTCCATAGTCAGGCAAAATATTCCTAAGTACCCCACAAACATCAGAGGAAGGCAAAAAAATAAGGGTAGGATAGAAAATAAAGCACTAATAAGTACCTATAGTGTATATATATATATATATATATATATATATATATATATATATAAACTTTGCCACAGGTGGGGCGGAAATAAATATAGAAACACAAAAAAGAAGAACACTCACACACTATACGTTCTGATATTTCGACAGCCGAGCTGCCTTTCTCACAGAATGAAGGATACAGAATGACTCCCCATTTCTATATCCTTCCTAAGATACACAAGCCCAACAACCCTGGCCGGCCAATAGTTTCCTCTTGCCACTCCCCTACTGAACGCATCTCCGCTTTCGTCGACCATTACCTTCAGCCTCTAGTCCATTCCCTGCCTTCCTACATCAAAGATACCTACCATTTCCCGGATCGCCTCCTCTCCACCCCCCTCCCCAATGATTCCGACATCATCATGGCCACCATTGATGTCACCTCCCTCTATACCTCCATCCCCCATGCCGAAGGCTTACCCGCCGTTAAGCATTTTCTTGATACTCGCCCTACTCCTCATAACCCTAGCTCCGATTTCCTTATTGACCTGTCCCACTTCATCTTGACTCATAACTCCTTCTCCTTTAATGACCGCTTCTACCTTCAAACCAAAGGCTGCGCCATGGGCAGTAGATTCAGCCCTTCCTATGCCAACCTTTTCCTCGGCCGTGTCGAAGAGTCCTTCCTATCCTCACAACCCCTGAAACCCTTACTCTGGCTTCGATACATCGACGACATTTTCCTTCTCTGGCCCCATGACGTCGATTCTTTTAATTCATTTATTTCCGCTCTCAATGATTTCTCTTCTCTCTCCTTCACTTCTCATTTCTCTTCTTCCCATGTCACCTTCCTTGATGTAGATATCACTCTCTCCAACCACCATTTCAACACCTCAGTCCACATCAAACCCACCAATAAGCAGCAATATCTTCATTATAACAGCTGCCATCCCTCCCATACTAAAAGATCCCTCCCCTACTCTCTTTCTACATGAGGTTTTCGCATATGTAATAACCCCGATTCCCTTGATAAATTCCTTTCCTCTTTGCACCAATCCCTTCTCCGACGAGGATATCCTGAGACTCTTCTCAATAAACGAATTCTCAAAAAACCCTTTCCTCCTAAACCAACCCAAAATAAGGAGAATTACAACCTCTCCCTCTGTACCACCTACTTCCCAGGCGTCCATGCCCTCAAAAAAATCATTAAAAACCTTTTCCCACTCCTCTCTGATAATCTCACCACCAAAAACACATTCCCCAAATGTCCCTCTCTCACCTTCAGGCGTCCCCCTAACCTCTCCAGCATCCTAAAAACCACCAAACCGCTGACTAAACCCTATATTAGCTCTAAAACCCCACCCAACCCCTGCCATCGCGCGAGATGCAAAACGTGCCCTATTCTTATTACCGACCCCCTCCCCGCTAAATTCCTCTCCCACCCACTTCCTTCCGTCCCCTCTCGGTCATGCACTTCCCACAACATTGTGTACATCCTCCTTTGCAACCTTTGCGATTCCTATTACATTGGTCTCACCACTAACGCCTTAAGTGTTAGATTGACCGGCCACCGAGCCAGTTGTAAGCCGTCCTCGCCCAATGCCTCCTTCCCCGTCCCGGTCCATGCTTCCTCCCACAATGTCAGTTTTGACAAATGTTTCCGAGCAGGCATATTGTCTTCCCTCCCTCCCTCTGCCTCTCCCCTTCAATTACGTACATTAGAATTGGCTTGTATCTGGCTTTATTCTGCCTATAATCCCCCCGGATTAAATCGGGCTCACTGACCCCTACCGCCCCTTCTCCTCTCCCCTTTCTCCTCCTTTTATCCCCTCCCGCCCCTCCCCTTTCCTCCCTCCCACATCCCTTCCTCCTTCTCCGACCCTCTCCCGCCTCTTCCCCTCTTCTCCCCCCCCCTCACCCCGCTCTCCTCTTCTGACCCCCTCCCGCCCCCCCCTCTTCTCCCCTTTCTTACCCCTTTCTCCTCCCTCTCCTCCTACCTCACTCTACCCCTTGTCCCATGCCTATCCATCATTCTGTATCCTTCATTCTGTGAGAAAGGCAGCTCGGCTGTCGAAATATCAGAACGTATAGTGTGTGAGTGTTCTTCTTTTTTGTGTTTCTATATTTATTTCCGCCCCACCTGTGGCAAAGTTTATTTTTATTTAAATTATCGCGTGTGTGATTTTCCACGAACTCGTATATATATATATATATATATATATATATATATATATATATATATATATATATATATATATATATATATATATATATATATATACCTTGCTAATATACTATATATACCTTGCTGAAGTTATTGGTGGCGGCCGATACTTTGTGGAACTCCATTGTAGGAAAAGGATAAAATACTTGAAATACTGAGATATACTTGTTTGGGAACACTGGTGAAGAGGCTCACTATGTCGAACGACACTAACAAACCTTTCTTGGGGGTGTCACACTGTCTAGGTAGGTGGCTAGTTCAAGGGAATTTTTGATACTGTGGGTGCTATGGAAATTAGTATATTCCATAAATTTACTCTTTAGCACTTGGGCGAGAGTATGTGCTGGTGATGAGATACCAGAAATCACAGGGCGAATAGGGATGTCAGGTTTGTGCACATTCGGCATGCCGTAGAAACTAGGGGATAGAAGATTCATCACTATCACTCTCCGTATTTCCGTCAGCGATAAAAGGGCTTGGATTTTTGAAAGGGCGTTTTTGCACTCTTTTTTTTAATTTGGCCGTGGGGTCTTCTTTAAGAAATACGATGTTATTGGCCTTGATGAAGTCCATACACATTATGTAGCTATGGCGATCCAAGATCACTACCAAATTCTCTTTATCCGCTTTCATGGCTAATAGTCCATTATCGATTAAAGATTTTTTCAAAGATTTTATGGTGGAAACTTCACTCGTGTGTTGAGCAAACGAATTCGTCATTGCTGCGGATTCGGATTTTAGACAAGAGCCAAGGGAGTGAGCTACGACGTGTTTAATCGTAAGGTCTTCACTTCTCACTGCCACTTCACAATCTACTATAAGATCAGCAATTTCTTTTGCCCCACTGGGAAGGTTGGGGCAGTATTTAAGGTCTTTATTTAAAATCTCTAGTTCTTTAGGTCGAAAAATGTGGTTGCTTAAGTTGATAACTCTATCATAAAAGGCAAAAGATGAGGGCAATTTAGAACTCATAGTTTCCTTTTTGTTGGGCTGATTCTGTCGTTGGTTTAGGCATTCCAGTTTCTTCTTCACTGTCTGCAACTTCTTAAAGGCGATCTCACTTGCTAAATTCCGGACACTGTCATCAAAAACCGACCATTCTGCCCAGTGCAAAGAGGTACGAGTTCCATGTGGAGGAGGTGCCGATGGTGGGCGATGTTGTCACGTTTGGTGTACCAAATCTGTAGTACTTTCTTCATCCAGGTTCTTTGTCCCTCCTCCTGGACGAGTCTAGCCGCTGTAGACGAAGAACTCGTTTGCACGTTGACATAATTCGGGGTGAGATTCTGAGATAGACATACACTGTTAAAATGTATATTTATCATAGCGATTCTGCATTTAACGGTTAACTTCTTGTATAACTTCGCCTGTACAGCTATGCTGGCTGATTTGATGAAGTTATTGGTGGCGGCCGATACTTTGTGGAATTCCATTGTTGGAAAAGGATAAAATACTTTGCACTATTCCACTGGAGAAATTTGATTTATTGAGTCGACATATTTCACTGCACTGCAGCATTGTCAGGACTGAATACAAGACAGCCAATTCTGAATATATAGTCACATGGGGAGGGAGGAAGGAAGGGTAAGGAGGGTGGGGATGGAGGAAGAAGGCGTTGTATGAAACTTGGGTGTGCAGGTGGGAGGGAGAGTTGGAGGCGGGGGTGAGGGAAGGGGTGGGGGTATTGGGCTGAGCGTGGGTCTAAGTTGAGGAAGGGGTGGGGGAGAGGATGACTGACCGAAGGTGATGGGAAGGTTTATTTGGGATTAACTGTGGGAGGTCGAGAAGTGGGGAATAGAAGGGAAAAACGTGGTCATTAGTGATGCGTTCCTTTCTCCTCACGGCCGATATGATGTACAATTGTTCCAAAATATCCATTCTGGTCCCCTTGCTCTCCTTATGTGTCATTTCCGGGATGAAGTCAGCCTGATGTCCTTCAGCCAGGAGGTGAGCTACGAACTGTTACTTCCCCTCCTTCTCATAGTCCTTCCTGTGCTCGGCTGCTCGGGTCCTTAAGCTTCTCTCAGTCTGCCCGAAGTATGATGCCTTGCAATCGGCGCACTTTGGTCCCACAGAACTGCGAATGGTACTGGTCCAAAATGAGTCTTCAATCAGAGGTAGGTACTGATCCCGCAAGATCCCAAGAATAAAAGCGGCAGTGATCCCATACAGGTATAATGCTGTGACTGGCCCAGGTCTACCTAACCGAGCGCGTTGTTCTCTTCATATCCCACGCCTACCTACGTCGTATTCTAATCGCCACTGAAATCGACAGCTCAAGAAATTCGTATATAAATGGCCATTCCCGTGCGTAAAAGTGACTTCGAGAACTAACTTTTTAATGTCAATTCTGTGATAGTTTGAGGAAATACCATCCAATCGCGATAACAGTTATCAGGCATTAATTAATTCAAAACTTATGTTGCCACATCGGATGAATATAAAAATAATATAATGAGAGTTAACGAGATTTTTTCATTATCACACGTTTCTTAACATTTCAATGAAGACGTAACTTCCTTGCGGAAAGGTTACGAACATGAATGTACCATAGTTACGAATGTGGAAAGGAGAACACTGATGAATTTACCAATAAAAGCATAAAAAACCTAATATACAACGGAAATTAATTACACAAATCTATCAATGAAGTGTTTACTGGCATAATCCAGGCCTTTCCGATTCGTTTTTATGCTTCCCATTTATGCCAAATTTTTGGTCGAAGGATGAACCACAGGCTAAACATGTTGCTGTATATCAAAAATATGTCATGAAAATAAAAACAAAGGATAAACACAGTAAATATTTACAAAATGAGCATTTATGCGGTTATGGCTTCAAAGGAACCAAGTTTTTAATACCTACACTTCCTGGGCGTTTGGCCGACAAATTGTTTGACACATCGTCGAGAGAACCTATGTCTATGCTATCGGACATTTCTATGCATGTACTTGGGACCATAAAGAAGGATTTCTTTACCAATAATGAGCAATTTTCTAACGTTTTTGGGAAATTTTGCTAAAGCCCAAAAACGTTCAAGTCTTAAATAAACTATTCCTACAACGGGGTGGTCCAGAACGGTTCCAAATTACTATTATTATTTTTTAGCTCTCCGACTATTCTGGTTGTCCGTATGCCCCTGCGATCCCGATAAGCCATTTGCTTGTCTTCAGGTTTCACAGGGGCCGATCCACCAGAACTAGACAAACACCCATGCCCTGGGCAAGTGAAAAACCGACCCAGGCGGGACTCGAACCCGCGATCCTCGGACTAGCAGATGAGGGCTTTACCCCACCGCCACCGGGGCCGGCGAGAATTTCTGCGGCACTATGGTGGGGACTGAAACCGGGAGGGTCCAAAGTTTGTAAAATTACAGATCGTCTCTTGGGAAAGCAATGAAAAGGGGGATAACCAGTGGGCCGCGAACAGTACTGGTCCGCGAGTGCCACGGCCATTGGGACTGATCCGCAAGAGTGTCGCGGCAATTGGGACTGGTCCGGGGAAGTCCGTGGCCATGGGACTCGTCCCGTAGGAGCCCCACCTAACCCTTATCAGCTGTAACAGAGAAAAGGACTCGAAAGGGACTAAAAATATTTGTAAGGGAAGCACATCCACCTGTAATTGAAAACTATATAGCCAATCAAAAACTAATATCACTGCTTGGGAATGGGTTTCTACACCATCACATATGCACATTTTTCTGAAATACACGAAAGTACACTTCCTACATTCACCATGTCTTCATTCCACATAAAAGAACGTTTTGTATGCATATTAAAACTGCTAATAAACATTGCATTCGAAATTTCACAGACAATGTATCTTTAATGCGTATGCTTTAAGAAAAGTCGGTAAGGATCCTTACCGACGAATTAATACCGACTAACTAACTTTAGGGTATAGAGTATCTAATGCATGTTTGTGAATACTCACCACCTGCCGCACACCCTTGAGGTGGTTTTCAGGGGATTTTGTACATGCAGATGAATTAATTAATCGTGTCAATTAATCCATAATTAGAATGGTGTCAGCAAAAATCTAGTCTAGCAATGGTATTATGAATTCTGAGAGAATGGCGTTAAATTAACTTCTTCCAACGCAAAACATTAATATAGGTATAAGAAGTACATAAAAGTTCTTTAAATGCGAGAACTACTCATCGTCGGGGGAGAATAACTTTGAGACACGACGCCAACATGAAAATAATATTAAAGTTAACTGACAACAGTAATTGGAATTACAATAACATTGGCCAAATTAAGAACGATTTGAAACAAGTCACTGCATCATTTATCATTAAATTTTATCATTATCACATTTTTCTATACTTACTTACGCTACTTATTTAAGCTATAAATATCCTAAACCAAAATATATTGGTTTAGGATATTTATAGCTTAAATAAGTGGCACCGAGAACTCTTGATTGTTCGCGGAACAATTATTTTATAGCTAACAATATTTTTCAAACACAGTCACTAAAATTTTCAGTGAATTTCAAGCGGATGAGTGATAAATTCAAAATGAGCTTTTACGGAAAATTATCTACATTCCCTCAGTTGACGTCACGCTCCGCCGCTCCGGCTATTCATACTGACAACAGCTGGTGGGCGGGACAGCGTGTGTATCGTGTATGGTCGAAGTTAGAGCTTCCTAAAATATCCACTATAGTCTGGATCGTAGACTTTGGAGAAGATCCACCAGAGTCTCCTAGTGAAGTCTAGGATTAAGAACGGTGGAGAGAATATAAAAAAGTTTTAGAAAATGTATCACATGGAAGTCAAATGAATAATTAGAGTCATGATGGTGAAAAACATACCTTTATTTTGATTGGAAAGGTAATAAAATGTTTTAAAAATATTATAGACGACATTAAACAAATTTTAACTAAACACTTGAATTTTAAGTTTTTAAAGACATTTATGTTAGCTAGAGCAAATTATAGGTCTTAAAAATTTTTATGTAAATCAAATTTTTGAACATTTTACTTAGATAAACATATTCTAGAGGTTGAGATGGTAAATTATATTTTTCTTTGGGCATATATTTCTAGTCATTATTCACTCTCAATATTTCGGGCAATTTCGTGGCTACTGCTAAATTTGATCAATTTCACAGCAGCACAACACCCGCACTTTTGCATTAATTTTATATGGTAAATTTTGATACTTCCTTTCTCAGCATGTACCACCTCTTTCCAAACTACCAGCGAAACTAACTACTATTGAGCGCTTTTCCAAGCTACTATGGAGCGCGAGGATTTCAAACAACGGATTTTATCGGGATGCAAGTAAATAGTTCTTGCAAAAAATTTAACAATCCAATGCATCGTAGATTTTTCTAATGCATCGGCCATTATGCGTTTGAAAACCCTGTTTTATTATTTTAATTACACATGTTCACGCTGGATGCCATAAAAATCAGTCAACTCATCAGGATATTTGTCATTCCCGCCCACCCCTTTGAGAATAATCGAAATGTTCGAAGATGCGATAGTCAATCGACTCAATGAATCGACTAATCGATTTCATGAAATGATCCAAGCAATGTCATTGGTCGTCATGCGATGGGTTATTAAGGGATATTCTCGGAGGCTGTAATGTCCACTTAAACAACCTAAATTTAAGAAGTTCACCGGAAGCTACGTTTTGTCACTTGAGAACTACAACTGAAGTGCATACTTTCTTTTTATGTCAACAAAAACGACCGTATTCATAAATAGCGACACTCGTGTGGCACCTCAGAACTATTGGCAATTTAAACACCACCCATTGTCGTTTCGAAGGGAGAATGTTGATAAATACTGAAAATCGGACAGTAATGTTTGTGTTTTCTTCGTGACTTGTGCTGGTAAGTTTACCCACCAGAAAGAAGCCCTTCCATTTTGAGTTTTGAGGGTAGTACGCGTCACACAATGTCTCTTGAGATAATGTAGGCTAGTGTTCTTGGTGTTGTTTACACTTGTGATATTGTGGTAACTCCGCCAACATTCGTATTCTATTACGTTGCTTTTATATTCTAATTTCGTATAATTTTTCCAGAGTGTTCTCAGAGTTATCAGTCGCTTGAAACTAAGGGAGTGTATAATAGTTGTAGTTGACGTTGTGCCCTGAATGTTAAAGCGATGTTTCTTACCTGTAATATGCTTGCATTAAGCGCAATAGAGTATGAATTAGCTATTTTAGCTTGATACTTCCAGCCATTTGGAATTTGGCAATGCTTGGGAACTTAACGATTCAGACGTACCGGTGTATTCGTAATTTGTGATGTTGATGCTCTTGTTTTTGGTCACGTGTGTTCATGATCAGCCTAGGATGAAGTTAGTTGCAATGCACTTGCTCACGTTAAAGGGCTCCATTCACGATCTGTCATCGTAAAATGATTCAGCGCGCGTCCTAAGGTTTTTTTGCCGCTTTATTATCTGTCACAGGATTGCCAGGAGCATATGCGGCTCTTTAGGGTTTTTCCGTGACTTTCGGTTCATTTTTGCCGTGCTTGCTGGGGAAGCGATCGATCCCTGTAATTAACAGGATAGCTGTCCCTCCCCTAGGCTGACGGCCGTCCCCCATCCTACAAGTGATCGTCCCGCGCCCCCTTCTGCTACCCTACTGCTTTAGATTGCCCTTCTTTGAATTTAAGTGCTGCTAATCAACTCTTGTTTTCTTCGTCTCCATACCATTGGATAACCCAAAAATCGTCACAAATTCCCTTATTTGTGTCATTTATCGGTCACGGGGAATGTGCATGGTTAGATTTGCTTCGGCTGTTCGTCTACCATATTTTACATCGATTTCCATCTACAGGTGGAGCATGAGGCCAGTGGCTTGTTTATGGTGATGACGGAGCTCCAGTTTTGGCTTCATTTATCGTAAAGTTGTTAATATTAATAATTTTTCGCTATATTGCGTTTAAATCGTGCCTTAGTGGCATTAATTTCGAGTACCATAGTGAGATAAACGCTGTCACCGCTCGCAGCTCAATGAATTTCGTCCTTTTTATAGTTCTTGTCATAGCCGTGATTAACATGCTTGCTCTATTTTATGGCGTATATCAGAGTGTAGAGGTATTACTTCGACTCCGATTCCTGTTAGGACGAATCATGCTTCGCTTTCTTTTTGCTACCCTCTCGCTATTACTTAAATAGCCATAAGATAGGGAAAGGACATATTAAGTAACTAAAATTATTTCCTACGAAAATAATGGGTAATAATCATTTTCCCAGTTAGACCAGCGCCCATTTTTACGTGTTAATGCATTTTGCCTTACCCTGTTTAAACGTTTGTTTTCAATGTCACCCTGTTTTTTTTATCCAATTCACAATTAATGTTATTCCGACCAAAGAGCACAGCTTTTTTACTGCTCCTTTCGAAGCTGGCAGGGTTGCCCTCTCATTATTCGTGTTCTTTCCATTTCATGCGAAAAGTAATTTCACATGACTGGAGTTAACTTGTGGGATTTTTGTTACTATTGTTATTCCATTTCATCCAGAAACTTTTGTTTGTTGGTATTTGGTTGGGGCAACTACATCATCGTAAATTATGAAGTGCGCTTGATTTAAGTATACAAGTTTCCATACAAGTACTTAGTAATATTCCCTTATAAGGAAAAATGTTCAAATTTAAGGAAATACCTACCTAGGTGAAAGTATGTGCTCATGTTTGTGCCATGAAGTCCATTTTCTGTACTTTAATCTGGGTATACCTTATTAATAGAAATTGACCAGTTCATTGGCTGTGAATGTTCTTTAATGTGATTATTGTTGAGAGCATTAAGAGGTAAATCTCTTGGATGTGTGATGACCTGCTAACAAGCTTAGCATAGTCACTGGGGCCAACAGCCTGGAGTGGCGTACAGTAATTCTCCATCAGAATGGAGTCATTTCTGTAGTTTTTCAAGTAAACCTGCAAATTCTGAAACCATCTGGAATACTATCCTCCTTGGGACATGGTGGTTAATTTGTGAGGAGGGAATTAAGCTTATGACTCCAGGTTCCAGGTCTTACTTTTAAGAATAGAATGACACATCAGGACAACCTAAGCTGCACCTAAGCTGTGTGATATTCTGGGAGCCAAAAGTTTTTTGGGAACTGCTTGTGGCACTAGGAAAGCAACCTACCCCCCCTCACGTGAATTTCATGTGACATAGAGATAAGTGCCAAATGAGATCTGCTCTAAACTGTCAAACCAGCTCCAATTTCAGGTTTATGACTGTGGTTGGATGCTTGTTAAATGTTGTCATGTTGATGTTTGTATTGGGCGAGTTAATTATTGATCATTATTAATATTAAATTACATTTCTTGCTATCCAACGCAGTTCATTCTTATTCTATGCAACTGTGGGAATGTGACACTTAAAAAGTTGCATTATTTCAGATGGTTGTGTTAGAGGCAAAATTTTAAAAGCTATTTTTATTTCTGTGTGTCTTGCATTTGTGGAAGCATGATATTTATGTTTGATGTTGGTTTGAAGTAAAGCGCATTTGGTTTTTGAACCTTGTAACATGGTGAATTTCTTTTTTTTCTAGGCAAAGAAACACAATGTTACAGTTTATATATGAGCAGTCTGTTGCAATTAATCTCCATGCATTGGGTGAGTAATGTTGGAATATTTTTTATATTAGGTTATTAGAATTCTCAGTTGACAACTGTTCTCTGTATGAACTCCATATTCTCAGGCTGAACATGGTGAAAGTTCATTATGACTGAATCAGTAAAATGTCATTAATTTTCACGAAAGGTTTATTTGTTGACAGTGGGTGTTATTGCAAAGGCAACATAATCAGGTACAATTTTGAGACAAGTACAGAGTACATTTACCTTGGTACTATGGACTGAAAGGGGAACATCAATCTGATAAAGCTGATTGTCCGCAGGCACCGAGACTATAGTTAGGTTATGTTAGGAATGGCTAAATTCAACTCTTACTTTGGGTCATTCCATACCATTTCACCAGATTTAAGAAAAAGTTGTTGCGGCACCATTTCAGAAAAATTCAAATTTTGCACACTTCCTACTACATGTCTGTAGTGCACAAAACCAATTTTTGTTTATTTTTTTCCATGACCTCAAGGACTTACAGGCCCGTGAAGGTCGCAGCGCGTTGTAAAAATGACACTTTCAGCTAGTATTGGTAATTATAGTTACTCGAAAACTACAAGATGTAGGAGAATGATCCAAATACCAGATTAATCATCACAAATTGAGCTTTCATTTGACATAGTTTTTAATAACCTCACTATATAACATCTATGAGAACGATGAGTACAAAGTTTTGATACAAGTCACTGTTTTTTTACAACTTTTGCTATTTTTTTTCTTATAGAAGGGTTGTGATCACAAGGTTTATATTTTTTTAATAGTATGTTTGGGTACCATAGTAAATGTCTGTAAGAAAAAAGTTGTGTGTTTGTTAAGCCTCTAGCTGTTACAAGCTTCGAAAAATAGGAAAAGTTGAAAATTTACCATTTTTGGGCCCCCGTATCTCCGGTGGGGGACCTTTTAAAAATTAGACATCTTCAGTATGATAAGCTATGATCCTATAAAGAATGCCCTAAAAATTTGGAGCATGTGTTTTTCCTCGTTTGGAAGTTACATTACACTGAAGTTACAAAAAATTTACTCTCGCCGACTGTGTAGAAGTAATGTACAGATTGGTGCATATAATTAAATGTTGCCTAAAATAAGTCCAATTTTGATTTATAATTAGCAAACCAGTTACCTATTCAATGTGTTGATAGTTGTAGATTTCAGTTTCACTTAGAAAAAAATATGTAGGCGGACATTGGAACGTAGGCCAACTATTTATCCTGAAATGTTTTTCCACTGAACTTGCTGTAGAATTGTTATCAATGACTGTTTAGGTTGTTCACATAATAAAGGCTAAATGAGTGTCTACCTCTTTGTCAAGATATTAAACAGTTCTTGGCTCAGCAGTTCTTTAATATTATGCACTCGACCAGTTGCCGTTGATAATTCGAGCGGAGAAAGAACCCGTAATATATTTTCATTAGGTACCCACGCCTTGTCTTTTTTGATAATTTGAATGCTGTGTTAGGTCCTGAAGGATGGAAGAAGTGCACAAAGTTGTCTCCTTCTTTAATGTCTATGCTTTAAACAACTCCGAGCCACCATGTTGAGTCGTAAATACATGCCACATAATCATTTACCTTAATACTAAGTCGTGTGTTCAATTTGAGTCTTGCTATTTGGACTTCTTCACAGAAATTTGAATTAGATCTTACAAAGCATTTCATATTATTGCAATCAATCGGAATAAAGTAGTGTTTTTCTCGAGTGTTAGGAATACTTAAGGCATTATCAAAACGATCACTCAACCATGTTTCTACCTCTGTGATCTCATTGCTTCTTACATACATAAATGTTATGCCATGGATATTAGCATTACAAAATTCAAACATATCTTCTGGAGTCAAAATTTGATTGTCTTTTGTTCTCTGTAAACTGACTTTAGATACTAAACGTTTAACAGTTCCTCCTATACCATTTACAAGGACCTTTTCTGTGTGATGTACCGAAAAAGTGTCACTGGGCTTCTAAGCCAAAAGCAGATTGATGATTACAAAGGTTATTGAAGTTTTTGTACTGGCTTCCTGCCCCATTGGAGTAATACAGAAGTTTAGAGACATAAGGGGCTATTTTCTTAATTTCAGTTATAAGGTATATATGAAAAGTATATACTGCTGGTGTAGTGTGCTTTAAATTATCACTTATCATGCAAATGCTTTTTGAAACAAGAATGCCATTATCTTTATAGTACAACACAAATGGATGCAAAGTAGCCTGATCATTCACCCAATGAAAACTCTGAATTTCATCTTGGATTAAAAATGTGAATATTTACAGGTATTCCAACTCTTAAGTTAATTAATAATTGTTCTTGTTCACTAAAATCACTTATGTTTTTAACATGTTTAGTAAATGGACCATATATATGTTTATGGCACTCTTCTAACAAAATTATTCCAACAGAACACTCCATTTTAACAAGTGACCTTCTCCATGAAAAGAGCTAGACTAAATTCCAGTTCTCAGAAAAGAGTACAATGTTGCAGCTCAGTTTATAGCAACATGATTAGTATGAATAGTAACTGGACCATATATATGTTTATGGCAATCTTCTAACAAAATTATTCCAACATAACACTCCAATTTAATAAGTGACCTCCATGAAAAGAGCTAGACTAAATTCAAGTTCTCAGATAAAGAGTACAATGTTACAGCTCAGTCTATAGCAACATGTTTAGTAACTGGACCATATATATGTTTATGGCACTCTTCTAACAAAATTATTCCAACAGAACACTAATTTAACAAGTGACCTTCTCCATGAAAAGAGGTAGACTAAATTCAAGTTCTCAGATAAAGAGTACAATGTTGCAGCTCAGTTTATAGCAAGGGAATTTCAGCCAGCCAGTCTGATGGTCCCCTAATTGGGACTGGCTGGGTGAGATTCCCTTGCTATAAACTGAGCTGCAATATTGTACTCTTTATCTGAGAACTTGAATTTAGTCTAGCTCTTTTCATGGAGAAGGTCACTTGTTACAAAAACCAATCAGAAGGCATGGTGCCACTTTAGGCAGAGAAATAGAGACATCAGAAAATTCCCTGAAGCTACCTACGTAAACAAATCACTACCACAAATCTCTTGGGATATTGTTAAAAAAATAGATGTAAACTACACTTATGTTAAGATTGGTTTCTTATCAGTCTACTGATAACAGAAATATTAAGAGAAAGTTCAGTGGAAAAACCAATGAAGGCTGAATAGTTTGCCAATATTCAGCTTATGAGACATTTTTATTCTTAGTGAAACATGAAATCTACAACTATCAACACATTGAATAGGTAACTGGTTTGCTAATTATAAATCAAAATTGGACTTATTTTAGGCAACATTTAATTATATGCACCAATCTGTACATTACTTCTACACAGTCGGCGAGAGTAAATTTTTTGTAACTTCAGTGTAATGTAACTTCCAAACGAGGAAAAACACATGCTCCAAATTTTTAGGGCATTCTTTATAGGATCATAGCTTATCATACTGAAGATGTCTAATTTTTAAAAGGTCCCCCACCGGAGATACGGGGGCCCAAAAATGGTAAATTTTCAACTTTTCCTATTTTTCGAAGCTTGTAACAGCTAGAGGCTTAACAAACACACAACTTTTTTCTTACAGACATTTACTATGGTACCCAAACATACTATTAAAAAAATATAAACCTTGTGATCACAACCCTTCTATAAGAAAAAAATAGCAAAAGTTGTAAAAAAACAGTGACTTGTATCAAAACTTTGTACTCATCGTTCTCATAGATGTTATATAGTGAGGTTATTAAAAACTATGTCAAATGAAAGCTCAATTTGTGATGATTAATCTGGTATTTGGATCATTCTCCTACATCTTGTAGTTTTCGAGTAACTATAATTACCAATACTAGCTGAAAGTGTTATTTTCACAACGCGCTGCGACCTTCACGGGCCTGTAAGTCCTTGAGGTCATGGAAAAAAAATAAACAAAAATTGGTTTTGTGCACTACAGACATGTAGTAGGAAGTGTGCAAAATTTGAATTTTTTCTGAAATGGTGCCGCAACAAGTGTTCGGTGAATTGGCATGGAATGACCCCTTTACGAAACAGGAATAAATGCAGTGCTGTACTTTCACTCAAGCATACTATCCAATCTGATGGTGTAGAAAACCTATACACTGTAAATATACTCTATTATACAGTAAATTCAAGGCATTAAAATTGAGTTGATTGCTTCAGATTTGGTCCGCTGCATCCAAAATCCATTTAAGGGAGGTCCATAGTACTGAGGGATGAGTTTATATCCATCACTGGGAGGGGTAAGGGGGGAAGGAAGGCAGTTGGGGGGATCCCCCTTCCTCCACCTACTTCCCCTCCCACCTTCCCTGGATATGTATATTCTATACTTGAATTAAAACTGTACCTGATGATGTTGCCTTTGCGATGAAACTGGTCATCAACAAAAAAACCTATTGTGAAAATTACAAAGTTATTTTAATTATCGTGTCTTCAGTAATTGGCTGTGATAGCTCTCTCCTCTTCCTCGTGACCTCTCACTGCACTCCCACTCCACGTGTGTTATGAAATATGTGCTAGGGTCCTCACCTTAACCCTTTCGAGATGGCGGAATTCTCTCCTATGCATGTCTACTGAACTGAGTTCCAAGAGACTTTTCCTTCCTCTCTGTACAGACCATTTTTGTAAGGCATCTGTAGAGAAAGTTCCCGCAGGTATACAATCACTCTCAGCTCCTACCTTTTTTGACCCCTCCTAGCGGGGACCTCGCCATTATCTCGGACTCCGGGGGCAGTTATGCTGAACCCGTCATAGTTTTAAAACCTTCCCAGTGCCATGGATTCGCGGTCAACTAATTGTCAATTTATTGGTTTAACTACGTGTACATTTGTCTCTGGCCCTCAAATTGTAGACCTTGAAATGAATTCCTCGTTTTTGACTGTGCATTTACAAATTTCAAACGAAATTCTATCATCACTATTAACAGATTTATTGCATAAACCAATTCCATTGCAAAACATATTGACACATATCTTGAAATCAAGATATCAGTTAATATTGATGGTAGAATTACGCTTAAAAATTGTAAACACTCACCATAAAAGGAGTTCAATTCCGATTTTATATTTTTTGCATAAGCAACAAATATTTATTTAGAAAAATCACTGAATAAACAATCATATGACCCTTGCCGCAAAGAGGGTGCTAATGCGAGGAAGGGTCAAGATACCTGCTCCCGGATTCCGAGGAAAGGCGTGACCCCCACTGCGTTGAGTTCCGAAATGTATGAGTTGTATACCTGCGAGCCCTAGAAAGGGGGAAATGCTTAGCGTTGCAAATACACAACGCTCCTTCGTTTGCGTAGGAAAATCTTCGTCGCATATTTTTGACGTTCGTCTTCCTGGTCAGGAAATCTACTGTCGCATATTTACGACATTCGTAGCGAAAGGGTTAATAATTTGCATTGCTAAAACTTTAACTTTTATGTAGTTCCTTAGTCATAGTGCATGTTTATAGGTCATGAAAGATGTTCAGCCTTTTAATGCCTTGTACTTATTATTTTCTCCCTGTTGAGTTCCATATCATTGGATTAATGTAGAGTACATACACTGCTTTGAACATAAGTTTGGTAATTCTTTAAATCAAGAGAGCCAATCATATACCAATATTTACTCAGTAAATTGTGTGGCCATAAGAATTCAGTTACATTACATTTCACTGGTTCTTCTCTCCTGTATTTGGGCTCTTTATGTATGGATTATCTCTTATAGGTGACAGGTAAGTTAACTTTTTCAAAGTAACTAAAATCCATGCAAGTATCATCTAACCACTTAGTGGCCTTTGTGTTTCACATGGAACTTAAACATAATTGTTTTTTTTTAGGAGGCATGACCTTATGAATCTGTTAATCTATTAGTTTAGCAACAGAGTCATAATTCTGGTCCTCCTAAGTATATGCTTCAGTAAGTTTTCTCCTGGATGGCTTGATGAAATTGACAATGTGCCTGTCAGTTTACTCTGTGGGCTCAAGGTTTGCCAAAGGGATGGGTATTAGGTAGGGATGAGTCGATTCCACTTTTTTTCGATTCCGATTCTTTCAAATCGATTCCCGATTCCGATTCCATCAATTCTTATTCCTAATAACAGGTGGGATGTTGATATACCAGTAGCATATGGCTATTATTTAAATTCAAGTACTGGCTGGAATAAAATAACAAAGACAATTAAGTCACTCAAAAAGTATATCTATTGACAAATAGCAAATATATCCTCAGCTCATAGTCAATGTTTAAAATATTTATCTATCTGGAATCGATGGAATCAGAATCAAATTTAGGTTATCCATTATCGATACCGATTCTAAGCCCGAGAATCGGTGGAATCGAGAATCGACATTTGGAATCGACTCATCCTTAGTATTATGTGATCTGAGCTAAATGCAGGAAAGGATTTTGTGGTCAACTTGTTGAAAATAAAGATAATATGTCTACATATTTCAAGATCTTGGCTTCATATAAGTGCTATCAAAAAGCCTTATAAGTGGTTGTAGGGCTACTAACCTGGCTTAGCTTTACTAATTTTCTCCACACTGCCCTGTCCTTTCAAATGTCTTTTCAATCTTTCACATCCATACCTACATTATTAATATATGCTGTCAAGGCTTGCCGAGGACTCATTTTTCTTTTTATTGAAACTGAGCTATTAGTTACCGATGAGGTGGTGAACAGTTTTGGAGGTACATATTTTTTTTGTATTTGTAGGTTGCCAGCTTGAGGCCATAATATCTTATAGACATGCACAACATAAAACTGTCAGTATGTTCACTGATCTTGTAATATCTTAGGCTACGACTTCGTTACCACTTGGACTTCTCCATAATCCAAATTAAACCATTATTCTAGGCTTTTCAGGATCTAATCTGCAGTAGGCAATTTCTCGCGCGCCTTACGTACAACCCTCTGACTGGGCAACAGTGCACGTCTCTCCCTTTGTCTTCCGGGCATGCTCCTGGCAGTTGAACGCGCTCTTTTTCCAGAATAAATGTTAATCAATATTGATTAACCAACGAATTCCTTAAAGATTTTATAAGTGGATTCATGATGATGAACTCGAGATCCTGAAGAAGGTCCAAACGGAAGTGTTCTAGGATGCGCAAAATGGAAAATAATGCAGCCTTGAGTTTGCATCTATAACTAAAGTACTAATGCATTAAATATCATGAAACTTTGTATAATTGTTAAGAAAGATCTTTACTACAATATTTGAAAAGGATATTTTGATGTCTTGAACCGTGTTGTTATTACGAAGCCGTAAATGCGGTTCATCCATCCGGTTCCTGGAAAAATGCACTAAAATTCTGTTTTCAAGCACACACTGTAATCAATATAAATGGTAAAAAGTTATGTTTTCCATCAATGAACGCAGAAATAAACAAGCTTTAATGTGATGTACTTAATTTTAAAATCGATTGAGCAGTCTGTGAGATATTAGTCTCCAAACTCGGGTGATGGAATTTTGCAACGTATAGTTGGCGATTTATCTAAATATGATGAAAATTCAAAATTGTGGGTTTTAAACTTGTACCTGGAGGAGTTCTGTTCAGTGTATACAGCTTCTAACTCTTTGAGTTTTTTTTTGCTAAATTGTCATATGCAAGCTTTCTTATCAAATCATGGTTGTGTTTATCATCAAAATATTACTTCTTAAATGTAATGGCTCGATTTGGCATTAGGCACATGTTCTTGAAGTCAGATTAGATTTTTCCTTGAATTCATGCAGTAAAACTTAATCATTTGTGACTCATATGAGACAAACTATTTGGTAATGGGTAGTGGATAAATTTAGTGCAATTCATGAAGATATACATGGCTGCAACAAATAAGGTAATAATTAGTGTAGAAATTGCCTCAGGTATAAATCTGCCTGGACCAGGAATCGAATGACAGACTTTTGGCTTGCCGAGCTAATGTGCTAAATAATGGGTATATCATAATCAGTTTCCAAAGAAACTCCAAGTGAACCCAGAAAACTAGCAAAAAATGGCATTGAAACAAAACACCCGTTAATGCATTGGGTGTTGGAGTTCAATACTACAACTTTTTAACATTAATGATTGAATTTTGTTTGAATATTGCAAATACTCTATAAAACATTAGGACTTAATTTCAGAGTTTAAATTTTTTGAGTATTCAGCAAATATTTGTTTAGAAAAACCACTTTGAGTACAATTTGTTGACTGCAGATTCATGCTGGGAGGGGGGATTCTAATGGGCTGGAAGGTCGAGCCCAATTGCCAAGGGAGGGGTCTGGGCTCTTGCTGCATTGGATCTCAAGGGGTAGTAGCATACCTGGGATTATTGCTTCAGTGGCAATCACATCACCTCACATTTGCTGTAGCAGGCATTCATTCTTTTTCTCAGGGAATGTAGCTGGCATTCAATTTAAAAGGGTTATGAAGAATCCTTTGCAGTGGACTTGAGACCTTGAAATGGTTCTGGTGTGATGTAAAGGTCTATGACAGCTAATGTGATTCCCTAAGTGTAAAATTTCAGGCTTCCTGTTATTCCTGCCTTCCTGCCTTCCTGCCAATAACAGGAAGCCTGAAATTTTACACTTAGGGAATCACATTAGCTGTCATAGACCTTTACATCACACCAGAACCATGTGGCTGCCCATGCAAACCCAGTATTTCTGTATTGATTTTGATGAGAAGTGTATTAAGGGGGGTCGAAATAAAGTAAATTCACGATCATCATAAATATTTTTTTGGTGATATTTTGCCAATCATAGGGAGTGGTGGAAAGAATGGATGTTTTGATACTTTCACCAGCACCCCCTTCCCCAGCTCTTCTAATTGCCTCTGCATTTTCCATTTAATTATTTACCATAGTTGCAAAAACAGCTCTTAGGCCCCTTAACACTTGGTAATTATATAGAATAATGAGTGTGGAACACCCAAAAACCATGCCCTAGTTGGTGGAATACAGTCTAGCACCCATAATCAGTAATCCAGGAGCACCTATAGTCCGGCTGTGTTGCGGAAACAACCTCATACATATTCCGAGAAATCAAAAAATCTCAATCATAAATGTTGTTTTATGAGATTTTGACTCTGCTTTTTATAAAAATATTTCCTTTAATTGCTGGAATATAAAGTAATTTATAAGTATTTTGCGGTAATTACATAAATAAAATAACTGTACATGCAATCTAAATGAATTATACAATTAAGTTACGCACATTGCAGTTTGAAGCCCTCTCTGTTGGCTGAGAAACTGCTACTTTTAGTTTAGTGACTTGCCACGGCTACGCTACTTCATGGCACGCACATTTAGCCATGCTTTAATATAATGCTTTATTGCTTATTCTCGAACTGTAAGGTGCAAGAAACTTCATTCAAATTCTTTGCTACGTACGCACAGCTGTTGACCATGTTCGATCTGAGTGAGCGGAGCGATGCCAAGGCATGAAACAATGGCACGAAACTTGATCGGTTGCAGAAAAGTAGAAATTTATCCTCACCAGCCTCCTGAAAGCAATGTGGATGAAGCAGAACAAACTGATCATAAATCACATCAATCAATCGGCTGCGGCAAGGAGAGTTGCGTCATGCAAATTTTTCGTAGTTTTCATTTTTATTTCGGCATGCTCGAATTTTATTCATTATTTTACAAATATATTTTTTCTAAAAATGATTATTTGCAAATTTAAGATACTGGGATGTCCGACACGGCCCCCGTCGTCAGGAGCATCAACAGATTCTCTGTCTTCCAACAATTTAAGAGTTAAAACCAGATGTTTATAGTAATTTTTATGCACATTTATATGCATAGAAACAGTAAAAGAACGATATCATAGAAGTATCGCTAACTGGATTGAAAATGCCTTGCATAAAAAAAGACATTATGCGAAACACCTGTGATCTGGAAAATCTGTTATCTGGCATCACCTAGATTACATCACCTAGGCGGTGCTGGATTACAGATGCTCGACATACCAACTCTGGTGTGATTTGAACCCACAACCACCAGAATTAGCCAGCAAGGACTTAGCCCTTGCCACCATGGAGGATTCCTCCTCACCAATTTGCTGACACACTCCCTTCTATCATATCCCATAGATTCTTATGAACACCTCCAAATTTCTTTTCTTTTGAATTACTTAACTTTTAACTGTCTTCCTTCCCATACCATCCCTCATCTTCTTCCATTATGAAATTGCCATGTAGTTACCTCTCACTGGGGAAATCTCTCTTTAATAAGGAGCCTATTTCTTTCTATGAGTGTGCCCTTAAAGTCAGGATGGTTTGTGTAGTCATTTCCTTACTCAGGTGGTACAAGTAGCACTGAACATCATCAAGATGTAACACGGAGAATCATCAGAAGTCTTTTATTAGTTTGCTGTGGCCTTGCCATTATACATACCTCTTTAAAAGTTAAGGCATAAAACCATTGCTGTCATGGTTGAAATAAATAATTGCTGACCACCTTTCTTCGCTCTGAATGCACTCATGGTTTTCGTTGAGAATGTTCCGTCTTACACCTGATGAGATTTTATAGTTTAATCATCAAATATTGTTTCATTGCCATCTGGTGATACTGCAGAAATTTATTGTATTCATCATTCATTGTTGTCCATGTTTCCTCATATCTTTCTTTTTGTTTCTGCTTTTTCTCAGCTTGCTTGGTATCCAGTATCTCCTCAAGAATTTTTGCTGTCATTGCAATTATTATTACTATCTTTTTGCAGTCATTAATATGAGTTTATTATGTTACTCTATGGTCATTTAATATCTGTATCAGAGAATTTTTACTCATTTGGAGCTCCTGAGGTGCCATGAGTAAGGTGAAAAGTATGTTTGAATGATGAAATATATATATATATATATTGACTGAAACAGAAATGGTGGAACAACTACTTCATCCTTATATTCAATGCATGAAGGTATAAAATTGGTTAGATGTGGAAGATATGCACCCTTAAATACTTAAAATCAATTTTTTTTCAAATTATGCGTCAAATGTGAGTGGGTTGATTAT
Organism: Pyrrhosoma nymphula; assembly: GCA_963573305.1. Classification (NCBI taxonomy): domain Eukaryota; kingdom Metazoa; phylum Arthropoda; class Insecta; order Odonata; family Coenagrionidae; genus Pyrrhosoma; species Pyrrhosoma nymphula. The sequence continues at coordinate 72,948,006 of OY754332.1, read as the reverse complement.
AGTTCTGGTTTCTCAAGGATTTGTAGACTTTTGAGATATGGGTAATTTTTCACAATTTGCATATTTATTCAAGGACTTTGGCTTATAAATGTGGGGTGCTACTCTTTGAGTATGTGAAGCTTCCTTTTGAAGGTGAAACGGTCACTTACAAGTAGTAAAATGATCTTTGCTATAGCTTGGTAGTGCTAGTTAAATGGTGTTATGCTCTTGAGTTACTTATGAGGAGTATATGAGAATACTAACAGCATTTCATTCTGTACTAACAGCACTTTCTCTCAGTGAAGTACAGGAACTGTTTTCTTTCATTGGTATGTCACGTTAAGTATTTAGTTTCCTAAGTGGATTTCTGCTTTGGCCTGTGAGTGTTTGATGACCATGTGTGCTTTCATGGGTGTACCAGGAGTGTGATAACAGTGTGGTGGTGGAGACTGAGCGGGGCTGGGTACATGCCTCATTGCCTGACAATGGATTCACAACGTGGTGCGCTGGGTCCGCAACAGTCGCGTGCATCCCGGCGCAGCTTGTTTCCTTATGCATCACATACCCTTGTCATGAGGCCCATGACTCGCCCACGGATCCTCACCAAGGTATTTCAGGTGTGTGTTATTTGCGTTCATTTTCACCCAAGTTTTCATTCCCTGTATAAGTTGCTTTTCTAACTTCATGGTTCAAGATCTGTTGTCGAGGTTATGGGGAAAAGATTGGTGTTGTGTAGTTTCTGATGTTTTTGCTAAATCCTGGTCATTGTGAGATAATAATTTGGGAGTTGAGGTTTATTTTGGAAGTAGTTTTTTGTAGCGTAGCTTTTTGCATTGAGGTATTGGTTTTATGTGATTTTGGTTCATTTAGGAATGATTGTGATAGTGCTTTTCCTAGTAAAGGTTTGTTCACCTAACTCTTGTGTTAATTTTAAGCTCTTGCCCTTACATCACCAATTATATTAATTATGTGTTACGAATACATAAGTGAGTAAAGGAGTGGCATTTTTGGTGTTAAAACATGGATGCCTTGAGGAGAAAATTTTATGGTGATGTTGAGTGGTGAAAGGAATATGAATGTGGATGCATGCACTGTCCTGGTCAACTTGTGCTGTTAACATGTAAGTCCTGTGATTTTTCTTAATCATCGCAGATGTGCAGTCTACCTTATTCCATGGATAAATCTTGAAGATGAAATTGCTTCTTATTGTGTGTTCAAGTTGCTTGTTGTTGCTTTGAATATTCATCTTGCGAGGGTTTTTTTCGCATTCACTTTCGACATCATCTGATGCATCTCAGCATTGCAAGGCAGTATTCAGCTATTGCAGGCCAGGTGATTGCCTCACAAAAAGTTCCAACACACTCTTTTCTACAGTTTTCAATTTAATGGTGTGATCATAAATGTCTTTATTTCAAGTAATTTTACAGTTGTTGACATTAACACAAGTTGTTAGTGATGCTGAATCAATTTTAAATGAAAATTCTGACAAAAAAATGTGCAGATAAACTGGGTCATTTTCTTCAGTTATGGTATATAGTATGTCGAGAAATTTCCTTTTTTCGGCCAATGAAAACCTACCTTAAACTAACAAAGGAAGCACTAAATAAGGTGACTTTTTTGGTTATTATTTCCACTTTTTGGCTGCAAAAAACCATGTTCTTCTCTATACTCATAAGCCACGGAGAGTATTCAACAAAATATACGTTAGATTTACATTCTTGGTTTCGTATTAGGACCTATCACTGACAAATACATTTGCTACTTCCACGATAACGTTGTCCAACAATTAAAACACTTAATCATTCAATGTCGTCAGTACTTCACGATAATGTTGTTCAAATTATACACGACAAAAAAAATGAGTAACGAATAGGACTTTGGCGTGTCTGATGCATAATTTCCATGCGGTGGAAAAGTTTGGCGTGGTTCTCCATAGCGTGTGTAAAAGGTTCACCTGAGCGAATAATAATTGCATTATTTGTTTTATATCTGTTATATTTGCTTATTATTTATTACGCTGTTATTGGGGGCAATGCATTGGGTGATTTAAAACTCAAACCAATGTTAGTATACCATTCTTAATGGTAGATCCAGGGGCAGATATCTACGTGAAAAAATACTTGAAAATCCCGTGTCGCCATAAGGTAGAAAAAGTTGATTCACTGCTGTTTGAGGTGAATCGAAAACATGTTTTTGTTTTAAATTAGTGTGTAAGATGAAGTTTTCTAAACCTGCCCTGTTGCAGTAAATCGTCGAGGGTGATACTGTTCCTGAAAAATTGTTACAAAATAACGAAAATTTTGTACACCACCTGGATTCCCTCCTTCACTCACTATTTTAATTGATTTCCTACATTTTCGCAATCGCAGCGAGTGAAATTTTTACCCTTCACACGCGAGCTCCTGCAGTGAAGGGTAAAAATTTCTATTTACTCAGAGGGAAACCGGTGCTAACAGCATTAAATATCGGAAATATAGGAGGAAAATCCAATGCTTATTTTTTTTAAATGCCTTTTTAGTTTGTTTCATCTAAGATATGAAGATCTCTGACTGGTGGAACCATCTGTTCTGCTGCCCACGTAACTAAACTACGCCGTAAATCGGTGGAGGATTACGCGAAGTAGTCCATAAAAACACATCAGTATTTTTAAATGTGAACTGTAAGTTCCTTTCACCTGTAGTTTCCGTGCCCCCAGAATAGAGGATAATTCCAAAATTTCTTTTGCGAGTGAAAATATCTAAGCATCGCCATTAAAATGTTTTAGAAATTTAGTTTGAATGCTTCATTCAATAATGCCATATATCCAACCTTTTATCGCTGTGCGGAAATCATTATTGCGCTGAAATGAAGAATTGGTAAGTTTGGAACCTATTTTAATTTTTTACATCGTTTCTTATGGGAAATATTGCATCGTTTAATGTTGTTTCGCTAAACGATGAGTTTTTCAGGAACGCGTTAACAACGTTAAATGAGGACACACTGTATCTGGCATGCATGGGACATGAAGGTTGCAGGTTAGATTAATACTGACATAAAACAAGGTCATATGTACAGACCATCATTTGGCTGAGTTTATTAAAGTGGACCCCCGCTTTACGATGGGTTCAGTTTAGGATGGATTAATTTACGATTTGCATGCTATGAATTTTAAAGGGCATTGATTTTTTGTGCACCCGTTTAAATTTCCCATTTCAACTACTTTTTGCACCCATAATTTTTTATTCATTCAGCATTCTAAGCCTAATTTGCTAATGGACTGCATTTTTTATCATAGCAACATTTACATATTTAACAATACATGTAATTAGCTGTGCACGTGATTAGAGCTGCCACCAATCAGCACCTTTGAGATAACGCAGCATTCCTTATGTAGTCAGGGTCACATCTACGATAATTCAAATTAAGGCTTTCATTAGCCATTATGGAGGCAACATTTTATTTTCCAACTTGTAAAAATATGAGAACTTAACACGCAGAGTAACTGATTTTTAAAGCGAATTACCTACCAACAAAGGGATATGATTCCTTAAGGGATACAGCTGTCGGGAGGTAGTAAATCAACATTGAAATGAGTTGAATAATATCACGGTGAATGATAGGGACGTAATGTAATGGCTTATTGAAATTTGCATGAAAATTCACGTTCATTATGACTTCTCACGGAGATTTGGAGAGAATGTGCACCGTACTGCCATCTGGGTCACCAATGCACTCTGCCATTGTGTGAATATCAGTCTTCTGTGCCAAGTGGTATTGTCGATGAATGAACCATCTCTTTTCCAACCGCATTAACCATTCGATAACAAAACTAGCCAGAATTAGGTGGTTTATTGTAGGAAGTTTCTGTAGTGACCATGCCCCCTTAAGTGTAGCTTAAGCAGTAAATAACAATTAAAACCAAGCTGTAGATTGTGAAGAAATACGATGAGGGTGCTCCAGTTAGCACATGATGTCCTCAGTGTTCTTTTTACGTATTTCGTGTTCTCGTACTCGATGAGTGGATACCTCTAAGAAGGTTGTGAGTCCGAAAGTAAGCAACCTACCCCGATAACCCTTCTGGCCCCGAAGAGTCAGGTTAACTTTTCCGATAAAAGGGCTTTGAGTGAAGGTTCTCCCCTGTTCTGCTATTTCTATTGTTTTTTGGTTATTCAATCGGCTATCAATTCAATTTTGGTTATTTAGGGATGCCCTTGTCTGGGAGAACGATATTAATGCTGCAGGTTTGGCGTAAGGGGAAGGAAGATCTTCAGGAGTGGGAGACAGGCAAGCGACAACAGCGATGCACACATAAATTATTATTCATGGAAAGATGGCTGATCCATCATTCGTCTATGTATTACTATAAGGTACTTCTCACTCGTACTTCACCTAATTCTATCATAACTCAATGCCTTATTTTGCATGCATAAATTTAATATGCTTGCAACGCCATTTTCTACATATGTGTTTCTTCAGGTATCGTTGAGGTAATTGTGATGTAGATGGTGTGAGACCAAAAGAAAGATGCCTAATTGCCGATACAGAGTAGTGAGCGGAGGTATAATGAGAGTTGAATAAATTCTATTCCAAGTTCTCTTCTCCTTGCTTGAAAATGCGGGTAAATATTAAGTCACTGAGATTGGCTTGCAGTTAGACGGTGAGTACAGGGGGGAGTACAGACGGTGAGTACCCTTTTTCCTTATTTCGATTGGGCAAGTACTCTTAAGGAATTTCTGTTTTATTTTTTCTCAGGATGCTGAGGAATGTTATTTTTTCCTCAATAATGACTGTGCAGGGGGAATACTTATGTACAAATTATCAATGGTTAGATTCCGATTGCTGTCTAAAATGGGCTTGACTAATCTGTTTACTATGAGGGAGAATTTGATAAGTAGAATGGACCCTCTGGCTGCTTTCCGTGATATAACTCCATTTAACTTGTCTAAAATAACTTAGAGATACAAAAATCAAACATTTATATGCCATATTTAGCGGTTTTACTTAGCATATATTGGACAAAAGAGCATCTCCTGCGAAATTGCCCTACTTTTTCGTCGACAGTGATATAAATACTATGAGTAAATGCTTTTTTGTAGTTGTGAACAAATTACTTGAAAAAATTTCGAATGGGAGCTAAATTGTCAATTTTTTCCGTCTTCACACGTCGTCTTATCATCAAATCTAAAACGTTTTAGGAGGAAAAAAATCTACGATGACTCATTGCTGCTCTACTTAGCATTATTTCAGTTCTCTCTCTTTCCCATAATCAATAATATTGGCTTGATTTTCCCATTTGACGCCGAATAGAATTAGAAGTCCCAGGAGGGCACAAATTTTATCACGCGATGTTGGATGGCAATCACGTTCTCTTTTATAATGACTTTCTTTGATGATTCGTTGAATGAATAAGTTGGTAAAAATAATTTGGTCAGTCATATCAATAGTGATGAATTGATGGAAAGCATCACGTTCTGTGGAAAGCAAGGAAACATTGGCGGGAAATTTTGACAATGTTGTTAGCTGGAATCTTTCCTCCTCTTTGGAAGTTTTCTTCCAAAGAGTGTACATCACCCTATTCTTCACCTTGTATTTTCCTGTGTAGAACCCTTCATCCCCGGTGGTCAGCTTATCTTCAGAAGATTGGCTTGCATCTGCCTCGTGTTACGTGTCACTGTCGTGGTCACTCCTCACTATAGCTTCACCATCTTGCTGTCTGAAAAGTCACTCGAGAGATCTCTACCTCCGGTGCTGGTCCTTGCTTCAGATGATCATTTTCTTCTTCGTAAAGTTCCTGAAGGAATTTTGTTATTTCATTTTCTCGTATTTTTTTAATCCTAATACAGAAAATTAAAATACAATTAGTTTACTTTTTCAAATGTACGTCCTACAGATTTAGGGGGATTCTTGAATCTCTTCAAGTAAGTCTACACAACTGCCTGTCGGAACTCCAGATGGGTTATACCTTTTCCTGACTTCCTCATCAGTAGCCATGCATAGTGCATCATGGCATCAAGCCTTCACTTGAAAATAGGCCACCGCCATTTGTTTATTGCATGTAAATGCAATGCACAGCGGACTCTCATTAGCACGTTCTTGAAGGGACCCTGGATTCTGAACGTAGTAACCAGGAAAACTGGCAAAACAGGGAAGGCATTCCATGGAAAGTCAAATATGTGCTAGTTAGTTGCATGACTTTCAGGGGGATGTTATCCTGCCGCTCTTTTTAGCTCATGCCGTAGGTAACTGGTGATCATTTATTGTAAAAATAGTTTATTTTCTGCCTATTCCCCCTCCCGAGGAAATACATATGATACCTATCGTTGATGCGTACTCAATTATTAATGATGACAACAATGACCAAACAGTACATTTAGTTTACAGATGCTGCTTTCACGAAGTTCAGCGGCAAAATCAGTGAAGCCACCTAGCGATATTTTTATCTTCGCACTTACAATGAAATAAATCGGTCGGAGCATGGTTCTACTAATATAGGTCAGAGGACAGATGAATCTGCGGTGCGAATGCCCACTTCTCACTCAATAGCGCTTCATGTTCGTAGAAATGGTGGATACAAAAATAAAATAGCTCATAGCAAATTACAATGATTGCACGGAAAATGCTATATTTGTGTTTACCATGATGAACATTTTCAGGAACAAATATTATAGTATTATAAGGATTGTCAGAACTCCTTGAAAACATGAACAAATTGAGCTCCCTGCCCAAAAACATCGTTTTTCCGGTTCATAATGACGTAAACTTGATTGCTTGTAGCAAAACAAAAATGGAACTTCCCATGTGTTCTCCACAAATGTTAAAAACAAAAACACATAATGTAATGGAAATTAATATAAACTTATGGGGGCTGGAAGAATCTGTCCAAGGTGCATAGTTTTTTTCATTTTAGCCCTAATTCTTTAACAATACAGTCCATTTTTATTAAAGTATTCATTGCACTTTCATCGAATTCGTGACTGGTGACGAACTGTCGCACTGTCTCCATCTCTTCCGCTGCTTTTGCGAATGTTGGAGGAGATTCGGGCTCTGCTTCGTCTTTCCCGGTGTCTTCTTCTTCTTCTTTCTCTGTGTCTTCTTCTTCTTTCTTTCTTTCTGTGCGTAGACTTCATCTATTGACATCAATCTACTGATAAAAATATGCGATAATTAAATTCACTGACATTTTCAATTACATTTAGGAAGATGAAAGATTATGTATGGAATGGTTATTATTTATTTGTTACGTAATTATCTCCATAAAAAAAGCTTCATTTTTAGTAGTCACAAGTTCCAATAACCAAACTGCAGACTTCGATATCGGCATCACAGGCAACGTACTCGTCGAAGGTCATACTCTCCCCTTCTCCGAACATCTGATCCCAGCCCTCATGGGCATGCTCATGTGCTGCCTCGTCACTCAGCGATGCAGAATCGTCCTCGTTTGTGTTGGGATAAAATCCAGAGGTCCAAAAGCAAATTTTTATCTTGGCATCCAGTGCTCGCAGCACCGTTTCAAAAATTGTTGCAGTCATCCAGGCATTACGTTTATATTTCCTGATCACTAACGGAATCAGTTTTTCCATTCCAATTTCATTGCAACATAGGACAGTCAGCCTCTCCTTACTCATTTTACCTCCATGGCACTTATTTCCTCTAAATGCCAGTGTTTTATCAGGAAGCAAATTAAAAAATAAGCCCGTGTCATCGGCATTAAAAATGTTATTCGGGCTGTAGTTTTGATGATGGCATAGATGAGGACCACATGGTTGCTCACGCAGTTTTGATTGCATAGGTGACTACGGTGACAGCAATAAAACAAATTAATATCGCAATCAAATGCGCTGCTTGTGGGGACCTTGTCAAGCGTTGAATAGGTGATTACGTTGATTCTAATGTTTGAGATTGCTTTTTCTTACTTCATAAACATTTTTTGATCACAACATGACTATCAAAATAGTATTCTAAGTGATAATGATCTTTTTTAATGTGAGAAGTAAACCTCTTTGAGATATATCCATTGTCTGATAAACCTACGAGGCAGTTATTTCCCTTGGACAAATTTGGTTTGGTCCTCCTCCAAACGTGCTAAAGAGGTAACCAAAACATGCTAACCATAGTTATTTACATGCACTGTGCCGTGGACCTGAGGAAATGAACGTCCAAATGAGGAAAATGTGCTATTAAGGAACGTCCTAACTAGAGTCCGCTGTATATCCCAAAAACATCGGGTCGTGGCACAAGGATTCTCTTTTTCTCACTTTTAGAAAACATGCCTACACCAAATATGGGATTTATTCCATGACATGATGACATTACCAAAACTACTGTGTTGTCCACCCACTAGGAGCATTTTGTCTTTCACGGATCTTTTGGCTTCAAATGATCCTCACTTCAACTCGGCCAATTCCTTAGAGGACTTCAGAGGGCAGTTTTTATATATTCTATTTTCCCTTACTGTACCAGTTCCACCAAAGTTCCTTCCCTGGAGATATTTCACCAAGCTGTGACTGGTAAAATAACTATCAAAATAGACCCGAATTGGCAGTTCTTTCTTTTGAACCCCATCTATCATTCCTATTAGAGGTGATGCAGCTTTTCCAAATTATTTTTCATAGTTTTCCACTCTCCTTGGATTATTTCCTTGATAAACATCAAAATTTACAAGGTAACCATCAGGAGGCACCCAAATCAGAAGGGCAAATTGATGCACCACACTTTATAGCCAAATCTTATGGGCTTCCTCTGAATGAATTGTTTACATCCATGCCTCCCAAAATATGACTCCATTGACTCATCAAAACTCAAGCACTCTTCTTCTTTGACATTCTTGCCAAATTATTTAATTGCCATATCTATAAGAGGATGCATATTCCACATTTTATCCTTGGCGTCAATGGTAATATTGTTACAGCAGTAAATGAATCTATTTATTTGCAAGAATCTGTCTCGCCTCATTGAATTATGCACGCGAGCACTTGAAGAGTTAGGACATTTTATGTCCTAGTGTTACTCTTCGAGGCGAAAGAAAATTTATTTCATGCAAACCTTTTGCAAAATCTGCTGATTGTTTGTTCCCAATTTCATTGAAATATAGTGGTTTTTAGTGATTGAAAAAAATGTTCGTCGGTGGATCCTGTTTCGCGAACATTTAATTTTTTTATTATAATTCAAGGACAAGCAATATCTGTCAACCCTGCTTACTTGCTTACACTTTTACCCGGCTGTGAACATTCTGCCTCGGGAGCTTTGGAAGACAAGTGTGTTTATTAAATATCAGCCACGAAAAAATTACGAAAAGGTATTGCATCCCGGGTTGCCTATACTCCAGGAAATGGATTTTTCCCGTACCTATTTGGCGTAGCGGATCATTGTGTTTGCAAATTACGTAATTTCTCAAGATATCCACTTCTGGGGTATGCTAGTTAACCCACAAATCTAGTTAACCCGTTGCTGGTTAATTGAGTATACTGTATTTTGTTAAGAGCTGAAAAACTGCCCATTTTTCGAGCTCCTTTACAAAGAGTGTGTTTGGTGCTTCATTATAACGAAACTAGGAAAGTGGACAAATTTCCTGTGTACACTTTGTAGCTTAAATATTTGCATGTGCTATTAAGAAATTACACACCATTAACTTTTATCTGTTTAGCTATTATAAAACAATTTATGGAACTATTATCTCCTGAACCGAGCTCCTGTGTAAATCGCCGATTGCACCAATTTCTAGGTCTCAACATCTGAATCTGCTATGGCCATAAGCCTGGGATAAACATGATATTTTATGATATGTAACTTTTATTTTAGGGAAAATGCACTCTTGAGAAGGCTAGAATATGACGATAGTTGGGATTAACAATTTAAAAAATAACGATTAAAATTAATCGTTAACAATGTTGTTAGCTATTTAACTTAACCATTACTTTTTAGAAGAATTAACTTTTAATCATTAAAATTATACATTAACTGATACCAAATTAACTTCAGTTAATTTTTTCGTTAATTTTTGGCGAATGCCGACCTGTTCGAATTTGGGCGCAAAGCTTGCCCAACAGACAAAGGGGAAAATAAAATGGTATCTAAGAAAGCAATATAGCTGGGTAGTTGTGCAAGAATGCAATGAATATGCCCATACGAATACATCTAAACAAAAGCAGTGTTGAGTGGAGTGACCGCCTAAGTTTTGCAGTGCACCCTCAGATGAGAAAACACGAGACAACTCTAAAGACCATGTCCGCGAGGCAATATTCCTTACTGGGCGACATCGTGTCATTAATACTACATAGTTGAACATGAGAAAGGGGGTCACCAAAAACCTATGACGGGTAACGAGGGGGACGAGTTCATTCAAAGTAACATATCTGTAAAATGCACCAGATTTCGCGTAACTTACTCGGCGACATCCCATCATCAGTGGGGTTGAGTGGAATGACCGCAAAAATTTGTCAACCAGATGTCCAATACAAATTTGGAATTGAGAATGTTACTAAAGTTTAATGACTTTTTAAGCAAAAGTTAAATAAATTTTTCTTGAAATTGAAGTTTGTATTTATTTTATCCAAATTGTGAAAAATAGCTTTTAAAAGTTTCTTAAAAGTAACTGAAAAAGTAACTTTTAATGTCAAAGTTACTTTTTATACTTAACTATAATCAGTTACTTTTTCAGAAAAGTAACTTTTAACTTTAACTAGTTACTTTTTACAGAGATTAACTTTAATTTTAATCAGTTAATTTTTGTTGTAACTTTTCCAACTATGAATATGACTGATAGAACAAGGGAGTCGAGCTTGCTGTTGCCTAGTCAGAGGATATCAGCTGTCATTCTTATGCATGCCAGTATTTGTCCATCAATTGTAATTGACTTCCGAATATGCTATGTAAAAGCAGTATATTTTTTCTATTCAATTCCCAAATTTATGCCTAATTTTTGAAACATTACCCATAGTATAATAAATAAATAATTTGTTTTAAAAAAATTGTCAACTGGTACAGTAAAAACTATCAGAAAATGACATATGCAGTCGTAGCACACCCTACCTGGACTTTGCTGGCAGTATAAGGGTTATTATAAGCATTTTGTCAGGGTAATCTTATTTTAATGTATATTTTGTATCTCGGAAAAGTAATTGTGATCAAGTGCAACACAAACTAGTGATCATCTGTGGATGGTCTAACAGATTATTAGTTGGTTTTTGTCAGGTTTTTTCTTCTCCTTCTGTTCCATCACTTCTCATTTTTGGGGTTATCTTTCTACTTCCCTATTCACAGCTATACTTGGACTGCACCAAGTCTCTCTTAACAATTTCCATTCTTTGTCATTCCTTCGGCGAAGTCTCTCTTAAATTTCTTATTTCCTCTGTCTCTCTTAATGTCATGCAAATTCTTACCCAATTTGTCTTCAACATTTATCTGGTGTTTTATCATCCATCTGCCTAGCTTCTTAGCTCACCTCCATTCTTTTCCACACCCACATATTAAAAGTCACTAGTTTTGTACACAGTCCTTTTTCCTCAATGCCTAAGTTTCAAACCGGTACAATTAGAGATGGTTTGAATCCAAAATGTATCAAATCCGAATCCTGTTTCCTCCAACTTATGCATACCAGTTCTTGTTCATTGCCAATTCATGCATAAAACAAAGTGAATCCATTTTTATTGTTTCTTGAAAGTTTATGAAAGTGTAAGTAGTTTTAGGTTTTCTTTGAAACTCAAATCTTATTAAAATTATTCTTAAGGTTTCAAATCTTATTAATTAGCTTTAAAATAGAATTAAAACTGAGCAGCAATTTCAATTTAACAAAAAATGTAACAATTCTTAAATGAAGGTACTAAGTGAACACAAGTAACTTGTTCATTTTTGCTCAAGAGATGGAGCATTCTAACTCCATCAGGATCTAATCTGTTTCTTTTTTAATCAAAAAAAGTGCTGATTTCTGTTGAGAAATACCATAACTTTAACTGTTCATTGGTGTTTTCTAACAAGGTGCTTCAAAACCTTTCTGTGTATGCTTTTGGGTTAATTTGTGGGCTTTAGCTGCTTTATGGGCTGAAATCGAATATTTTTTATGTGCTTCCATGATGTATTAGTGGCTTTAGATGCATCACTGCAGGATGTAGTATTGCCACAAATTTCAGATCATAATTTCACCATCTGTATTTTTCTCTGAAAAGTAATACCTAATTTCACTGCTGGACAATTTCAAGCAAACTTTACCATACTTATTTCGAGCAAACTTTCATCTTATGTCCTTATACAAGTGGCTCTACCAGCTAGGATGCTCATAATTTGTCGCTCAAATGAAGAGTATGATGCAAACATTTTGCAGAATATTAGATCTTAATATTTATAAGATGGGGCAATTTGAATATCTGACTTTAATGCAAAATGGCATGAGGCCACTTCAAACTGTGACTCCAGTTAATGTCAAATCTAATGAAAATATTTCAAATGTAATGACCTATTCATAATGAGATAATAACCTGTCTGATCTATTAAACTTTGGCTGCATAAATACCTATTCCCATCTTTTAGGCAGTTCAATGTTACCCAATTTATTTTTATTTGATTCCTGTTATGATCCCAAAAGCTCCTTTAATTCTTAGAAAAGACCAGGCTGTGAAACAGTCATGACATAGAACTCTGATTAGCATGCATTACTTTATTATTATTGTGGTGCAAAACCATGACGAAATGGAGCTACAAAATGGTCCGGTGAAAATTTTGAAACTTATGTGGCTTGTGAAAAGCAATGTTTGACGCTCTAGATCAGGTGTATATTTTTCTGCACTGTAAGAAAGTTTTGGGCCTATCGTCTAACACATAATGAAGTAGGCCAGTATAATGGTCTGCAGTGGGTGCATCACCTTTGGAAATGATTCTCTGTTTCTAAATATAGTGTTATGAATTTTCATGCTGATTGTCAATGCTCTTGAAGTGAAATGATGTCATATCTGGTGATGATGATTTTGTAGATAGATTTTGAATGATTGAGTTTATCAAGACTTAAATGCATATGGCACCTGCGCAACCAGGATTGGAATATTTTTGGAAGAATTTGATTGAATCACAATTCCATGTTACAGTTTTCATGGATCTTTTCCTTATGTCTCTGCTCAAAAGCCCCTCCACCAATACCCCTCTTGGAAAATGCTTCCTTGGCTGATGCATTGCTGCATCCCATGTCCTTTCTTTGAAACTCATTCTCCAGTATTCTTCATAGATGTGTAAACTATGCCATTCAAAAGCTAGCGTCTGAAAATTCTTAAATACTGGCAGCTGTGTACTTCCACTCTCACATGCCCCACAGGCTTCTCTATATGCTGGAATCGGATTAATGCTGGTCTGATCCATCTTTTTGGTATAGGTGAACCCCTAATTCTCTTTTTTGCCATTTTATTAAATCTTTGTAGCTCTACTTAGTTGAGTGATTTTCCATCTGATGTTGAGGGTCCAAGAAAACTAGATGACCAGATGGTGTGAGATTGGGATCCCAGGGGTAAAGGGGTCATTTCAAGTGTCTTGCAAGAAAAAACTATGTTGTGTGCCTCAAATATAATAGTATGAAGCCATTAAGTTAGCATCTGCTATTTAAAGAATCACATTTTTCTGAGAACAATTCTGTAACAATTAACAATTATGTTTTGTTTTTGCTATGAAAGATCTCATTGTAAGGGATAATTGAATGCTTCTACTTTTTATGAAAAATTGCATGAATTTAATTTATGCAACTCTTATGATTCCATCTTTCTTCTTTAGAGTCTCCTGGTCATTGTTCTTCTAGTCACCATTGGGATCAACATTATGTTTATCATGGACACAAGTCGGAGGCTTCAAGAAGAATCTCAGCATTCAGGTAAGTGATAGTTTAGGAAGCACCCTATGCATTGAAATGTGGTGACCTTGATCAAAAACTCTCTGCCATTGTGTAATTTTATCAATTTGCTGCCATGAGCATACCAAAAAACTACATTTCTGCAGTTAGGCAGGTTTTTGGGTTTTGTCCTCGTTGTCATCCTTTTTGATGGCGACGTTTCACCTACTGTGCAGTAGGCGTCCTCAGGCCAGGCTGAAGTGGAGAATGCATCGAAAGCACCGGTATTTATCTGGTTCAGTTGGGGTGTCTTTGCAGTTCTTCACTGATGGGTTCATGGATGATAACCGCAAAATGCGGGAAATGGAGAAGGTCCTTTTTGGGGCCATGGAAGACACCCTAACTGAACCAGATAAATACTGGCGCTTTCGATGCATTCTCCATTACAGCCTGGCCTGAGGACGCCTACGACACAGTAGGTGAAACGTCGCCATCAAAAAGGATGACGTGGACAAAACCCAAAAACCTGCCTAACTGCAAACCTGAATGCTGCAAAAACCTACATCAGAAACTAAACTACATTTCTCATTGCCATTTCTGCATATCAAAATTTATCATAAAACCTCTTTTTTTGATCACTCCTTTGAATGACTAGATTTTTGCTAAACCAATTCCATTCTTGTATTTCCAAATACCCACCTAATGCCCCTATTTGAAGACTACCCAGATTAATGACCAGTGCTGTGATGGGCATTACTCTATTTGAAAATTTGGTGAATATGAGTTTTCCTGAATTCTAGAATGCATATTGAACTTGAACTGGTCATCTCATGAGGAAAAATCTCTTGATGATTTTTATCATCCTCGCCCCTGAAACTGCCTGAGCCCTTATGAGCCTGACCTTCAAATATATGAAGCAGTTATACTGTGGAGGATAGTGATTGGACACAGTTCAGGTGCCTCTTCACTCTTTGAGTTCTCAAAGTCTTGATCATCTCTGTAGAGGCACTCTTTGGTATCTTTTGGTATTCCCAAAAGTATATGTCAATGAGTGAGTGAACAAATACTCTCCTGGTGTACCAAATACTTACCAGGGTTGTTTTCTCTCTCACTGGTGGCATTCCCCTTGATGACAGTAGGAGATCAATCAACAAATTAAAGATATTAAGGAAGAGAATGGGCTTGAATCTGGAGATAATCAAAGATGAAGGTACTTCAGGAAGATGACCAGTGGAGTTATTTGGTAGTTGAAATGAGAAGATTCATATTATAAAAATCTAGGAGTCATTTTCAAATAATGGCAAAAAATGTGACTTGAATGCTAATAAGAAATGAAGGTGATTAAGGAACATAAAGGCACTGATTTGGCATTTTTGTGTGGTAGTTGCTCATTCCCATGATATTTCCTTCCAACTAAGCTTTAATTAAATAGCAGTTTAGTATAACATGGTGACCAATGACTGGCTAGAATGGCCAAATTTACCATGGCATTTCAGAGTGAATCTGAGGATGTGAGCCACCAGCAATCAACTATTGAAAGGTTCCATCATTCATTAATTATTGCATGCTGCAACATTGGTGCATTAAAAGGGGAAGTGGCTTGTCTTTCATGACTTGCTGTATAAGTCCCTGAAATCAAAGAAAGACATATTCAAAAGAAGAAAGTATCAAAAGAACTCTTGTCAGTGTCTTTTTGCAAGTGTTGATGGAGAAGAGGAGAGACTTCTGATGATTGTAAAGTCTAGGGCCAAGTTGTTTAAAAATGTCAATGTAAAGAATCAGATGGTGTCATGCTAGGCAAATGAGAAAAATTGATAAATATACTATTTTTAAGATCACTTTAACACTAGAACCAAAAAAGTGAAACAAGAAAATGTAGCATTCTTTTTTTTATTGGCTATTTTGTGTCATGCTCATTAATCTGACAAAATTGCAACTTATGCTTTTTCCATGCAAAATTTTGAAGATACAGGCTCTGGATCAAAGAGTTTTTGTGGCACACTATTTATAATAATGGAAGCAAATGATGCTATCTTTGATTAGAAATGAATGAAGCTGCTAGTACATCTGATTTACTTTAGGAGATTAGTGTGAACAATTACTTACTGTAACCATTTTCTACCTTGAGGTATGTTGGAAGCTGTAAAATCCCAAGTTGCTTTCAGAAGTGTGGTTTTTATTAAAAAGCAAGACTCATTTGCTAAATATTTATTGCTCATGAAGAGCTAACACATCTCTACAAAGACAGGGAAAGACTGGCGAAGAATGACAATGTGCTCCAAAACTTCGCCCAAAAAACAAAAGACAAACAAAAATCGCACCGGCCACCGCTCAATTCAAACAACAGAAATTTAATGAATGACACAAAAACATAATAATACTCTCCCACTCTAACACCTCCCCTTGTCATTCAATTGAATTTCTTCAAGGCAAACAAACAATTTACAACCAATGAATCAATTAAACAGTCAATGATTAATTAACAAGCAAACAATTAATCAATAATTAATCAATAAACAATTAAATAATCAATAAACAACCAATTAATCCTTTAACCCAAGCTTCTTTCTTATTTCAGTGGTTTTCTCACCAGTTAATGCCTTTGTGAACAAGTCAGCCTCATTTTCAGACGAAGGAACATATTCAAATTTAATAATACCATTTGCGACTTGCTCCTTAAGAAACAGATATTTTGTATTCAAATGCTTGGTTTTATCTGACACAACCTGGGTAGAACTTACATATATTGCACCCTGATTATCACAATACACTTTCAAAGGTTTCTCAACAAATTGTCTTTGTCCAATTTCTTTCAAAAAATTGTTTAACCACATAACTTCCTTTGTACACTCAAACATAGCTATGTATTCAGCTTCAACAGTAGAATTTGTAATGCACTTCTGTTTTCTACTAAGCCAAGAAATTGCACATCCACCTAGTTTGATCACAAAACCACTTACTGATTTACCATCATCTGCATTACCAAAATCTGCGTCACAAAATACTTCAATTGTCTTACCAGTCCTTTCGTAACACAATTTCACATTTTTAGTCCTCTTTAGGTATCTCATAACTTTCTTAACTCTCTCCCAATCTTGAACACTGGGTTTTTCACTGTATTGACTCAATTTACCAATTGCAAAGGATATGTCAGGTCTGGTATTATTTGCTAAATACAGTAAGCAACCAATAGCCTTTTGGTACAATTTTTTATCAAAATCATCAGCATCCCCTGGATACCTCTTCTCACCCATAGTCAAGGGAGCAACACAACCCTTGGCATTTTCCATTCGAAATTCCGACAATAAATTTTCAATATAGTTGCTCTGATCAACATACATCATTTGATTATCCGTAATTACATTCAAAGACAAGATATTGTGTACCTCCCCTAGATCCTTGAATTCTAAGTGTTTTGACAATTCCTCCTTAAACCACTTAAGTCTTTCCTTAATTCCTATAGCTAAAATGTCATCAACATATACTCCAATTATTAAGTCCTTAGAAAAATAAACACAAGGTTCACACAATGACCTACTCAGGTTCATTTCTTTCAATTTGAAATCAAAACAAATATTCCAGTCTCGTGCAGATTGGTGCAAACCATACATACTACGTTTCAGTTTGTATACATAGTTAATTTTATCCTTTGATTCATGGCAAAAACCATAAGGTTGCTCTACATAAACCTCCTCTTTTATGGGACTCTTTAAATATGCAGCATTTACATCATATTGTTCAACACTCCACTGGTTTTCCATTGCAATAGCAAACAAGACTCTAATTGTTTTTCTCTTAATCACAGGGCTATATGTGTCACCATAATCAATCCCTGCTGTTTGGCTATAACCAAGTGCTACAAGTCTAGCTTTGAAAACACATTCATTGTTCAATCCCTCCTTTATTCTAAAAACCCATTTAGTTCCAATTACCTTTTTATCCTTCGGTCTTTCAACCAATTCCCAACACTTGTTATCTTCAAATATTCTAAGTTCCTTTAGCATTGCATCTTTCCAATTTTTACTATTAACCCCTGATAAAGCTTCTTTAGCATTTTTTGGCAAATCTAAACATGAAGAAAGAGAAACTTTTAACATGTCACAACAAAAACACTTCGTTTTCTTTCTTTGTTTACCAGATCTATGGTATTCAGCTGTAACACATTCTGATTCTGCAACTCCCTCATCTGAACTGGAATTGCTATCCTCTGTCTCATTTTCTGAAAGATTATCTGGTATATTTACTGTAACCATTTTTGGCACGACTTCAAAATTATTCCCAATTTCACTCTTTTTGCTTTCTTTCATGGGAAATACATTTTCCTCAAACCTTACATTTCTTGATAAAACAACACACTTGTCATTCAAATCCCATAACTTATACCCTCTTCTAGCCTCTAGATGTCCAAGCATAATACACTCCTTTGCTCTTGGTTCCAATTTATCCCTCTTAGAATTCTCAACGTAAGCCCATGCCTTACAACCAAAGACCCTCATACGGCCCAACTCATCATCTGATAGTTTTTTATTAAACCACAGCTCATAAGGTATTTCCCCATTAATTGCTGATGAACTACACCGGTTTTTTATGTAACATGCTGTACTCACAGCCTCCCCCCAGAAATCTAAAGAGACCCCTGACTGAATTAGCATGCACCTGGTTAAAGTCAACAACTGTTGATTCAATCTTTCCGCTACTCCCATTTGCTGGTGTTCCCCAGGCAAAGAAAATCTATGAACAATTCCATTTTTCACACAAAATTCATCAAAATTTCTATTGCAAAATTCACCCCCATTATCAGACTGAAATGATTTTAAAGTCTTTTCATGAAGATTTTCAATCTCATTCTTATAATCAACAAACACGTTAAATACATCACTCTTTTGCTTTAAGATAGCTACTTCACTGTAGCGAGAAAAGTCATCAGTTAATGTTAAAAAATATTTACCTCCAGTCTTAGTCTCGGGTTTTACCTGGCATACATCGGAATATACACAGTCAAGTACGCTAGTAGATCTCTCCTTTCTCTCTGGAAACGGAAGCTTCTTTCCCTTTCCTTTGTAACACACTCCGCAGCTGCTCGATGTTGCCTTCGGGATTATCCCTTTGTCTGGGAGATTCTCAGCATGCCCAAAACGTTGGTGCCATAACTCTCTTGTCACGGATTTATTGACTTTCACACTCACAGTTTGTGGTTCACACTGGGAGTCTGATCTGCTCTTATCCATTTCATACCATTCACAGTTGATTGCATACATATCATTATCAACTATTTTTGCACAAAATATTTCTTGATCATTATTCAATTTATCAAAGGCTCGAATTTCACCATCATCAATTGTGTATCGAATACCGACACGTTCTAACTGACGCACAGAAAGTAGATTATCCCCAATCTCAGGAACCCAAAGCACTTTGTTTAATCTCAAGGTCCAACCACCATTCTCATCACTTATTTTCATTGTTACAGAACCCACTCCCTTTACTTTGCACATCACTTGCCTCTTTCCTACTTCCACAGTTCCCATTAAGTTTTCACTGAAATCCTCTAGCAATTCACGATATGGTGTAATATGACTGTTGCAACCACAGTCCACTATCCACCAGTTGGGGTCACTATTGCTCTGCTTATGGCACTCATTTCCTTTTGACACTTGACAAGCTCTATACTTGAACTTCACAACTCCGTTACCCAAAGTTTTTAGTTCTTCACTTTCTTCCTCAGGAATATCTTCCCTGTTCACCTTTACTTCTCTGCTCTTGAACAACTGCTTTGCTGTCGCTGCCCCATTCGGAATTCCACCTTTCCTTTCCTTTGGACACTGATTCGAAAGATGCCCCTCCATTCCACAATTGTAGCAGATGACTGTTCCTCTCGATTTGGCGTCTAAAGTTTTTCTACATTCCCTCGCAAAATGACCAAACTCATTACACACTAGGCAGGATTTATCCCCACTATTGTTTCTTCCCCAATTATTTCTATTCCCTCTATCATTTCTCTTCACAAGCAGGCTTCTCAGCTCCTGATGTTTTCTAGTCTGCTCTTCTCTTTCCCTCTCCATTCGGGATTCCTCCAACAGAAGCTTATTCTTCACATTTTCAGACGTTAATTTTTCCTCATTCAACTCCATTACCTGAGCCAAGGAAGTATATTTTTCATGTTTCAACCCTCGCAACATGTATCCAGCCATGTCTTGATCGTTGATGTTCGATCCATGCGATTTCAGTCTTTCGCAAAGATTCTCCACTCGATTCAGGTAGACTATCATTGGCTCATCAGGTTTCTTTAGGCAATTTGCTAGTTCATCCATGGTGCTGATAAACTGCAACGGCGAAATCTTGAAATGTATTGCCTTCAGCCTATTCCAAGCATGTTTAGCCCTTTGATGCTTGCACACATCATTCAAATAGCAATCTTCTACAAACTGAGTGAGGTAGCACAACGCATCGTCGTTCTTCTCCTTTTCTTTTGCAGTCAAGTCTTTGTCATCGTCATATCCGGGATCAATTGCTTCCCAAACTTTCTTTCTTACCAGTAAAGCTTTAAATCTTTTGCACCACGTGAGGTAGTTTCTCGGTCCCAATCTTTCAAAGTTCACCGTCTCCAAAGAAGTTGCCATCGCTCGAAAAAATTATTCTCTGGATTAAACTGCTAAACTCTGTTAAACTCTGTTAAACTCTGGGCCCATAACCTATTAAAAAGCAAGACTCATTTGCTAAATATTTATTGCTCATGAAGAGCTAACACATCTCTACAAAGACAGGGAAAGACTGGCGAAGAATGACAATGTGCTCCAAAACTTCGCCCAAAAAACAAAAGACAAACAAAAATCGCACCGGCCACCGCTCAATTCAAACAACAGAAATTTAATGAATGACACAAAAACATAATAATACTCTCCCACTCTAAGGTGATTCAAATTCATCCCTGTGAATGATAGTGTGGAGGAAATACCTTCTGATAATGTTGAAGCTTTGGACTGAATTGCAGGATAGAATGAAGTCAGGCATTTTTTATCATAAAACTAAGCTGAATGTTGTGATGACTCTGTGATAGAGAGGATTCCATTTTAAATAATTTTCATTTATCTGTGAACTCTAGGTGGAGGCTCAATCAATAAAACTGAGTTTGAAAATACAGGAGAGACTTTAAATGATAGAAGGTGTCAAAGTTATGTGAAAATTTCCAATGATCACCTTGAGGATCTAGAGCAAACTTTTTACTGAAGTGAATTATGTTTTGGAAAAGATAGTATCTCAAAAGTATTTAGGGGCCTGAAACAGGCATTGTTACATACTTATATCATTTGAAATGCATACGTATCAAATGTTGTACAGCTAAAAGGTTGATGAAGAATTCATGTGTGAGATAAATGAGGTTTTCTGAATAAATTTTCACTAAGAGTTTTTTCGTGAATTAATGAGATGAAGACTGTATGCTTCTGCCATTTTTTCTCCTTCCATGTCTCTAATAGAAATGTAAATTGTTTTATAGAAATAAGGCCACATTACCTACACATTATTACCAGGTGTATGGTAACGAAGTAAATTTTTTCATTTTCCTGTAAAATTCACTGATACAATTCCTAAGAATTTTATTTTTTCATTATTTAATTACAAGTAAATCTGGTAATTAAGTAATGGAAGTGGTACATTTCCTATCTTCAGTAGTGTTTCATGTTTGGCTCTTCCAATTTTCAAAAGATGTGGTTTCTCACTTTCGTCATATTTATAGGAACCATCAATTCATAGAGAAATCTATTCAGAGGCATTTGGATGGCTACCCTTCTTAAAAACCACTTTTCATCTGATGGTGGTCACCTAATACAGGTTCCACTGTGAATTGAGTTATGTGTATTGAATTCTACTACTAATTCAATATTTCCTTCAGATTGCCATGTTTCAGTTAAGAATTTTACCCCAAGATATGGTGGCTTATTGCCTTTAGTCCTTTGGATATCACTTAAATGCAAAGATGATGGCACTCAGGTTTTTTTATTAATATTATGGTGATAAAGCTTGAAATATTTTGCATCAACAATTTCCCCTCTCAATACTCAAAAGATTTGAAATGTCACAAATGTTTTACAATGGACTTGTGCAAAAGTGAGTTTAAATAATAACTGAAAATTATCCATGATTTGTGAAAATTATGAATCATTTTTTTTAAGGGAAATTAATCAGTGATTTGAGACATCAGTTTTTCAATAGTGGTTCATGATTTGTGATTCAAATTAATTTCCAATTAGTGAGGTGCCTACCCTTGGACAATCAAGATAGTGAGTGATTTTTCAGTTGTTGTGATACTGTGCTAAGTTCCTCTGTACTGCCAACGTTAGGGATGTACTTTCTGCGTGGAGTAAAGAGCTTTAAGATTGAATCTTCTGATGGAGAGTTATACTGTACTCGGCAGTGGAGTTGCTACATATTAGCTCTCTTAACACAGTTCCAGGTGACAATGATGATCATGTCCATGCAGAAAGTAGGCGGAATACGTTACGCCTTCAAGAGAGTATACCAAAGTCCTTAGCCATCGATGTGCTTTCTAGCCAGATGAAAGTATCTGTGTCAGTGGATGGCACTACAGTAAGCATTTTTTAAATAAAGTTTTTTAGCATGCTTTTTTTATTTTTAGCATGTTATTAGCATTTTCTTTTTGCATTTTCAATGCTAATGGATATTTTTTTCTGTTGCTTCCAATTAAACTGGAGTCTATTCTGAAGTTTGAACCATATCTGCTGAAATTGTGCTATGGGTAATTTTTCAATGCAGCCTCAGTTTTATGTATTTTGTGAGTTATCTTATGATCAATAGAAACTCAAAGGTCATTTCTTTGATGCATTATCTATCTATTGATAAGTGACTCCCCAAGTTCTGTTAAGGGCTACTTCAGTCATAAGGGAACAGTGAATTTGTCCTGGATGTCCATCGCTTGTTTCTTAAAGGATAAAGAATAAAAATAACTCAAGCAGTTGAAGATGATGAATAACTGCTGATGTCAAATTGTGCTGCACTTCCTCACTTAAGCCCAATGCTCACTTAAGCTCACTTCTATAATGGAAATTGTGGTTTGGATGAAGCCGTTGTGAAGGGGTGTAATAAGGGAGATGTTCCATCTTTACAGCTTGTGACAAGCAAAGAGCCAGCCGGTCAGGTCACTTCTGTTATCCTGCTTGCATCAGTGCTGACCTCACTCAGGTGTCTGGAAAAGTGATCCTATTGACTTCATTTCTGTCATAGCTTGAAGGCTTGGAGTACTGTCCTATTTCTTACAGTGGTGGCCGTAGTGGAAATTAATAATGATAAAGTAAACTTGAGAACTCACTGGTACTATTAGACATCACTATTATGTAAAAAAAATTCTTGTGGTGTAATTCCTTGGGAAATCACCCTTTTTCAATATCTATGTGCTATTTCTTTGGTTTTCTTCTATTATTTACTTCTGTAGACATGCATGAGTTATGCTTAATTTTTTAAAGCATAGTTGTCCAGAAATAATTTCTGCATTGGATTTAAAAATAAAAGGCGGTTTTGCGTAAAAATGCACTCTTGTTTCAACTGTAATTGTTAAAATTATTCTCAACCTACTTGTATTTGGTCCGAATGTTTTGACTTGTTGACCAAGTGACACTTGTTTATTGTGAGATTAATGGCAGATCTGATTTTTAATCAAGTTTCCTATGTGTTGTGTAGATTCTAGAGGATGGAGAAGATCACAAAGGAAGAGGAATTCATGTCCTGGTGTTAAATCAAGCCAGTGGGAGCGTCATGGCTTTGAGAACATTTGACACCTACTCACCACATGAAGATGAAGCAATGGCCCTCTTCTTAAACATGGTGTCTGATGGAAGAATAATAGTTTTTGCTATTAAAGTATGTAGTATCATATTTCCTTAATTGGATCTGGATTGTGAAGAATTCATGTGCTAATTTACCATATTTTTATGATAATGTTCATTTTTAGGATGAAGGCACATTTCAAATGAAGCAACCAGCTCGAGATTTACTCAAAAGACTTGGATCGAAAAGAGCTCAAGTCATTGGTTGGCGTGATATGTGGGCTATGGTGATCCATAAAGGTGGAAAGATGTTTGGGGAATCATACAGCAAAAGTTCAGAATTCAACACTTGGGGTGCACCTGTGATTCTTAGAGTTGAGGTACCACTTGTACCTTTTGAAGGTGAGATATTATTTTTACTTATATAAAACTGTTAAGCTTATGACAGTTGAAAGTTATTTGTAAGTCTGTCTTCTATATCATTGTAATCTCATAGTTTGCTCGCTATTTGTGGCATCATTTAGCGTTGCACCTTTTATTAACATTTGCCAGTAAAAGATAGCTTATCTGTTTCACCACAAACATTATGAAAATGTAATAGAAAAGTTTTTTTTTAATTCTGTGGCTAAAATTTGTCTTATTGCCCATGCATCTAATATGCCCAAAAATATGTTCATAGGATATGCTCTGGAAAACTAAGATCATTCTATGTACGCTGATTGTGAGCTTTTTGATGTCAAAAGGAAAAATATCAATCCTACAGTTACGTTATACCTGACATCATGTCAATCCTGACAGATTCTAAGTATTCTGTGTAATCTAGTATAGAAAAATCTAGGGTCGGACAAGATACATAAAAGAGTACACTTTTTTGTCGAAATATCAGGGTACTTAAATAAAATTGCAGTAGTTGTACTGTCCACTTAAATTATCTAAAATATTACACATAATGCCAGAAATTGTCGAAAATATCAGGGGTTGGACCATATGCATTTACATATGATATGTCATGGTTATGGCCTCATTTTCATCGCAAGGAAGTGTTGTACATGTGTATGTTTTTTGTGTTCATTCTTTTATCCCACCATTTATATGCAATTCAAAATGTTTGTTACTCATTCCTCTGAAAATAAATCAGGAGGGCAGGGGATGGAGTGAAGGAGTGAGTGCTTCTTGCTGGCTTAGGGTCTAATAATTGAATTGCAGATGATCAGTTCTCTCAGCAGTTTACATCACAGAGGTAGTCCTTCACATCACAGAAACAGTTGCCATGTTAATGGTATTATAAAAACAGCATTTAATTTTCTGGAGTAGAGATGAGCTCCATTCCTATTTTCTTATTTTCTTCCTTTGAATATTTCCAACCGTTATTCATTTGAATTGAACCCCATGCCCATTGAATGTTTCGCGGAGGTAGTGAAATAAGAATGTATCTTAAATATGCCACCTACTGACTCAGTGGTGTGTTACGATCTCCTCAAAAACTTAATTGTTCTCCAGGAAAAATTGGAATACTTGTTTATTTTGAAAATAGAAATCCAGTGGCCACCCGTTATAAGTACTTAATGCATTTGAATATTGGCCGAGTGAAGTAGCAATAAATGGAGACCTTGAGCTGTTGAAGTTAGACTTGGCACTTGGGAGAAATTGCTTTATCATCTCATTCCCACGTGTATTCTGATGTGATGTGACATGTTACTTTGCAGACAGTGAATGTGATTGGCCATACTCGGAGGAGAACAGGAGGAGAAGGGATTTCTGCAATCATATTGAGGGGTATGGAAGTGTGTGCAGCTGCACTGATCCTGCACCACTTTTATTTAATCCTGATTCGGTGAGTATGCCTGGAATATAATGTTGTAGTTGGCCAATATTTTGACATTATTACAGAGTAATCTCTAACCCTGTATAGAGAAATTAGCTTGATATCACATGCAGCATAGGTTTTTCTTAAAATAATTAATGAAAGATGGAGATTAGGGCAAATTACTATCTGGGCGATGACCAGTTAGGATTGCAGAAGGGAAGGGCGACTCAGGATGCGACAGTGGTGATGAGAACACTCATAGAGAGAAATATGGAGTATAATCAGGATGTTTTTGCATGCTTTGTATATTTCGAAAAGGCATTTGGCAGTCAGAAACTAATGCAAATACTGATGAAAATAAGAATAGATTGGCAGGATAGGAGACTTATCTGAAACTTATGCAGCAAAAGCTCTCTATAAGGAATCTCCATATTAGAAAACCTCTGTAATTCGAAGTCAAGCTTTGGTCCTGGGACCATTGCATGTATGGTACATGTAAAATTACTTCCATTAAAGAACCTCAATAATTACAAAATGCCCCTATTACGAAGTCTGCACGAGGGGCTATGCATGGAAGTGGACCTCCTCTCACGAATTTTTAAAAAATTGGCTTTCTCTGAGTTTCATTATTATCCATATCATGTTAATGAGCAGTATTTCTACAGCTACTGCATGTTCCCTCTTTTTCTGGCATTGACTCTAAAAGCATTGTAATTGGAAGCAGATATCTGTGAACTTTGCCATGGTATGGGAACTACGTCTTAGGAAAAGCAGATGTTTTTCTTTGTGAATGAGATGTAGCATTTTTTCAAGACTGAGGGAGAGATGATCTGATGGTGTGCCACAGCTGTAAAGGATTAGCGGTTAGTTGCAAATGTTTGTAGAAGCCGAGTAGCTAGGGTTACTTAAGTGATTCTCTTTTATCCTTTTGAGTGATGCCATTTTAGCCTGTTGTTGGTTTTTTCTATGAATGTGGACCAACACTGTTTATAAACAGCATAGAATTTTCCACGCAAGGGAACAAATGCCATGATAACCTGGCTCTGTGGTAAATATGCTGTGGAATTCCTATAAAACATTGCATTTAGCCTGAAAGAAAAATCATATTTTTAGTTCTCTCTCTTGAAAGAAAAAATCTTCGATTTTTTTCATTGTGACTTTTATACAATAACTCCGGTAATAATAGAGACAGAGTTCAGTATACAAACGCTCAATGAAACAAGGAATGCACATTGAAGCCTATATTATGTGAGTACCGTACACATAATTTTTAAATTAATCCAATGTGTAAAGAAATAGCTGACCATGGACGAATTCCATGAATATGGTTGGCACAGAGACAAAGGGTCTAGATTACCTCCTCCCAGGAAAGGTTGAGGAAAGAGACAGGTTTCCCGCTGACTTGAGTCGAAAGATGGACGAGAAGTGTACCATTGCGACTCCTCGCCACCAGATAGCTCAACCCTGAGGATTAGATGTAAATTCTAACGACGCTCAAAACATAATGAATTGGATGCAATGCTCAACACATCAACTTATTTTCACGGATAAGTACATGGATGCCATGAAAGTCATCATAAATACATCAATTATTCATTCAGCATAACTTGCCCACCATTTATTTATTCGCCCTGCGTCACAGAGTAAGGTGCCAATCGTGACGTATCCTAGAGATTCTTCAATGGTGATGCAACCTGCAAAATCCTCCATACTACGAACCTCCATACAATGAACTTGTCATTTTTCCAGTTCTGACGACTTCATTATATTGAGGTTTTACTGTACTATCATTTCCACTGAAATGTAGACACCCACACGCCCCATTGTACTGATTTGATTGAATGGGGCCGGGTCGGACAAACATTTGGAAAGTTGGCACATGAGGCTAGCTGTGGCCTTTGCCTTTTCGTCACCGAGAGCTGACGAGGACGGATGTGGATGCGACAGGGCTAGCAGAATTAGAGTCAAATAAACTCCGTGAGCGAAAGCCCTAGCCGGAGCTGCTTCCTGGTGAGACACGGTGAGTCCAAATCTGAATATAGGGAGAGGAAAAACCTCACGACCGAGCCCGAAAGAAAAGACTCTGATCGGCCCAACGTGTGCGTGGACGCGAGTTTCCTCAGTGCATCCCTTCCACTAGGGCTTTTACTCGCGGAGTTTATTTGACTCTAATTCTACTAGCCCTGTTGCATCCACGTCTGTCCTTGTCAGCTCTCAGTGATGCAAAGGCCTGCACCTGGCCTTATGTGCCAACCCTCCAAGTTTTTTCCGACCTGGCCCCATTCAATCAAATCAGTACAATGGGGCATGTGGGTGTCTACATTTCAGTGGAAACGATATTACATGGTCCTGAGGGTACAGGTTAGGGTGGCTAATTGGAATAAGGGGGGGGGGGCAGTTATAGGCCCTGGGTTAAGGCAAGGGTGCCTGTTGTCACCTTTGTTTTATAACAGATATGCCGAGGAAATGATGAGAGATGCATGGGTAGAGTTAATGTGAGAAAGAAAGTGGGATTGGGGAATGTCAATATTAAAATTTAATAGAGAAATGTGTTATGTGCCGGGCCCCCACCTCCTCCGCGTGGCGGGGAACCCGAGAGCATAAAATTTTACGTGGGTTCTTGCCCTTGGTGTCGGGAAGCGAATAATCACACACAAATATTTTAAGTCTTTTACTCAAAGTTTATTTCCATTTAAAATCCCAAAAGAATCAATTCAATGAACAAATAGCAAATAATGAATATGTGCGTCTAGAATAGCAGAAAGTGAAAACATTACCAATGTCTCGGGAAGGAGAGGAGCTGCTGGTGATGGCACGGGTGGATAGCGAGGCGCTTCGGTAGCACGGGCCCCATGGCCCGCGCTTCGACTCCCACTGACGGCTACATTGTGACTGTACCGTCAGTGAATGGTTGCAGAGTAACCATTAGCCGATCACTGTCCGATGAGAGACTAGTGAATCACTGTCTGACTGCCTGCTTGACGAGTGTTGAGTGTACTCCCCGATAGCGTCTCCACCGTGCCATTATATAGGAAAGGTGACACTAGGATGTTTTCGACAACATGGCAAGGGTGGGAGGGGAAGAAGAAGAGGAAGGTTATCCGTTCTCGATAGTGAAAGGTACAGTTCCCGAGGTATAGTTTGACATAGCTGGCTATTCTGAGACGTCACACAACAACACATTTATGCATATTTTGGGAAATGGAATTCTTCCATTTCTGGATCATTACAAATGCAAAAAACTGTCCAAAAACATGTCAAGGAATATCTAATGAGCATAATGAGTATGTTAAATTAAGAAATATTGTTCTTAAATGTGACTATTTGTCAAGTGTGTCAAAAGGTAAAAATGTACTCAACTTTTATATGTGGCCACTAGTGTTTTTGCTTGTTTGCTAAAATATTAATGTTTGTATTTTCAGATACTCAATAACCAAGTACACGATGTCCCAGTGGCCATCATCGCCAGCAACAGACCACACTACTTATACAGGTAGGGTATATATGCAAGGCAGTTAAATTTTTGTAAACTGAGTGAACTGCATTACATATATTACTGAAGTAGCTTTTATTTATTACTGCATGCTAAGCATTTTTTGGCTCAATATTTCATCAGGAGTGGTGTCCCTATTTATTCAGAAACCCTATGACCTCATCTCAGGATGGATTGGAGAACACTACCTGAGATGAGAGAATTCCAACTAGTGAGCCTTGAAACCATTGCCTACCTATAATCTCACTTCATCGTTCATATTTTTTTACCATTGGAATCACTTAGCTTTCAATAATGCATAAGAAATGTGAACCTGCAAAATTCTCGCAAGGAGTACAGTTTTTGAGCTACCTCATTATCATTGTGCCACAAGCTAAATACCTCAACTCCACAATTGTTCCAAATGGTTTGAAATTTGAATTTCTTTATGTTGCAGGATGCTTCGATCTCTTCTTTCCGCTAATGGTGCTAATCCTGAAATGATAACAGTGTTTATTGATGGTTACTTTGAGGAACCTCTTGAAGTCACCAAATTGTTTGGCCTTCGAGGAATCCAGCACACACCCATTGGGGCCAAAAATGCTCGAATCTCCCAGCATTACAAGGCCTCTCTTACAGCTACCTTTAACATATTTCCAAATGCAAAATATGCCATTATTGTTGAAGAGGATTTGGATGCTTCACCAGATTTCTTCAGGTTTTAATTTTATTCAATTTTCATTGTTGTCATATTTCATTGTTAAATATGAAGCACTTTGCCAATGTCATCATTAGTGCATATTTATTACCAAGCTGATGTACTGTCATGTCTTGTTTAGCTCAAAGAATGAGTTTGAAGACATCGGTTTCTGGGTTTTCCTCTGTGTAGTTCCATTATGAACTACACACAGACCTACATCTTCAAATTTATCAAGTTATGGAAGCCTTCACATGGCTTTCAAAGGATGAATTATTCCTTTAAGTTTTTTTCACCGTTAAAATCTGTACAAAACCAGAAAATGTTAACAGGAGAGAAGTAGGAATATGTTCCATGAGTTATTTAAAGGGATGTGGTAAACATCATGGAATCCAAAGGCATTGCATTTGAGAGCTTGCAAAATATTTTTATGAAAGACTTTCATTGTTTTATGAACTTCAAAAACACTGTGGGCATGAAAAAGCAAAGTAAAATGTACTCCAAATCCCAGAATCTTGAAATCCCTTCTTGGGAGTCAGTTCTCTTGGTGCTTGCCACTGTCAGATACATATTTTAGCAGTTATCAGCACCATTTATTTACTTTTAGGCTTCCCCTTGGTCAGAATACTCCACAAGGATAAGTGGCTCAGAAACATTGGCGATGAAAATATCCCAAAATAAAAAGAAAAATCTATTCCAATTAGTAAGATAGTTATGATTGATGTTCTAATTTAGGAAACTCATTGCATTCAGGGTCTTAGAACATGCCACTAAGCAGTCACTGGCTTGGAATTTATAGTAGCGAATGCTTCGTGGAAAATGAAGATTCCCGTAGTGATCAATCGAAATCATCGTAATTAAGGAAATGCTTGCTAAAGATAAACACATAAACTGGTTAATTTACTTTGTGCTTACTAATTTTGCCCATAATTGGTAGCAACATTTTATGTACAATGAGTACTATTGCAAAGTGGGGGCAGTTTTTGCCAGCCACCCTCTTTGCTTTATGGCAAAATTGCGCTGATGAAAGCATGACTGTATCCCTTGATATTATCGGGTGAAATAGTGAATGTTGATTCCTTTTTATGTAGATTTTAAATTAACTTCAATTTGTTTCTTGTTCAGCTATTTTAGTCAAACAAAAAGACTGTTGGAAGAAGATGAAAGTATTTATTGTATATCTGCTTGGAATGACCAAGGATATGAGCACACCAGTGAAGACTCCAGCCTTTTGTACAGAGTAGAAACAATGCCTGGTCTGGGTTGGCTTTTGAAGCGCTCACTATATAAGGATGAACTGGAGGCTAAATGGCCGACACC
The DNA here is from genome assembly GCA_963573305.1 of Pyrrhosoma nymphula. Taxonomy (NCBI): domain Eukaryota; kingdom Metazoa; phylum Arthropoda; class Insecta; order Odonata; family Coenagrionidae; genus Pyrrhosoma; species Pyrrhosoma nymphula. Next base: position 72,917,172 of record OY754332.1, on the reverse strand, counting down.
CGAAAAGGTATTTATGCTAAGAAAATATTTGTGTGCATTTTTGTATTTTGGTCCTTTTCTTGTTTATATATATAAGCAGGAATTTAAGCTTGTTACTTGTTCAAATTGAAAAAAAAGAAAACTTAGCATTCAAACATGTGCAAGACCAGCCATAAACCAAAGTTTGCTGAGTTTGTTCTAACATTGTTTTTTTTTTTATTTGAAAAAGATGTGGGATTGGGACATGTGGATGAGGCTCCCTGAAGTGCGCAGAGGTCGTGAGTGTATCATTCCTGATGTATCTCGCACATACCATTTTGGAGCGTCTGGCCTGAACATGAATTCCTACTTTCAAGATGTGTACTTCAAGAAGCATTCCTTCAATACTCAACCTCATGTTGAGATCAGGAACATAGATGAGTATGTTATTTCAGTATTTACTGTGGTCGAATGTACTGGAGGTGGCATAAATGTGGTTCCTCTTATTTTTGGTAGGGTTTGCCCAGAAACTATTGAAACATATTTGATTGCTGAATATTAGTTAAATTGTTAGAAGGTTTACTGATACAAAAAGAGGCAGAGCGAATGCACCTCCATGCATGTGTTCTCTGTCATGCATAAAATTCAGAGGACATAAGTTTTTCCTGTTGTTGAGCAGGAATTAATTGTTGGGAAATTCTTGGGTTGATAAGCAGTCCATGAAGGTGCTCTAAATTCTAAGAATGTGCCAAGATATGCTTCATAATGGTTCATTTGTAGCATGGGAAGATTCAGGTCTTCCGGGGTTTCCTCTGTATTTGTCCACTTTGCTGGGTTGACAGTTTCACTGGCGTTGCAGTTAACTTCTTGAGGTCACTAGACTGACCTGAAGAAGCTGACTGCAATTCCAGTGAAACAGTCATCCCAGCGCAATGAATAAACGGAGGAAAACCTGGAAGACCTGAATCTTCACTTTCACCATGCCGCAGAAGCATTCACAAGGATTTCATTTGTAGCATGTCAACTTTTTCTAAGGATTTGTGCGTGTAAGATGTTTTTGGTTTCAATTGTATCATTTCATTTATCCCGAGTAGTAATAGGCCGGGGTCACTCTCATAAGAGTTGTTTTAAAATTTGTTAAAATGGGAGTTGCAGGATTATAGATATACGGAAACTTGGTGACTGTGGAGAATTAAAGGTCATTGAGGGTTAATCAAGCATTTATGAGTAGTCAAAGGTACTGAAGGACTCTCAGAGGGAGCTCTAGAGGAATATTCGGCCACTTCATCCGACGTCTCTTTTATGCTTACCTCTCCTTTGCGTCATGCTCTTCACAAGCAAGTGCCACCAAGTTTCGCTCCGCCTATACTTAGCAGATCAATTTACTTGCTCATTCTATAATATTAACACAACTAGAACCATTTCCTTCATTTGGTTTTATCAGTAATTTAGTATAATAAAAATTTTATTAATTATGTTATGCAAAATGCTTAAAGTATATCCATTCACAAAACATGCACCCAAAAAATAATAAAACAGAAATGTCCAAAAACTTGTTAAATTATAATAACACCACCAAGATATTCTGTAAAACCGAAGTGGCATAGTTTTAAAATGATATTTAGCAAAAAATAAAACCACTTGCACGGCTCTCTACTAATTACTTATAATCCTTATATTTAGGTCAGACCATGAAGTTTATCAATTTGCTAATTGCAGTGGTAAAATTTCAATTAAGCTCATAAAAACTGACTTCAAAAGCTGAAAGTTTGCCATATTAAAATGCAGTGTATTTAATTATTTCAGCTCAGTACTTTTTATTAAGTTGTGATATTCATCCAATTCACTGTTGCCACTATGTCTTTGTATGAGCTTCAACTATGTATAAATTCTCCTTAATTTCTTTAGCATTACATATTTTATTGAGCCATCAGAAATGAGACCAGTGCTACGAAATATGAATCGTTGCTTTGAGAATTTTTATGCTAAATAATGCTTTTTTTCTCATCTACTCTCTTATTTTTCATTGGGTCACTCTTCAATGTTTTTAAACACCCCATTCTATTTCTCTTTCTTTGTGAATGCATTTTCTTCTTACCAACTATTGTAAGTTAATTAATGCCTTGAGTCAAATATTTTTCCATTTCAGTGTTAAAAAGAACAACTATGAAGATTTAATTGTGGGACTCATCAAAAGAGGTACATTGCTGGATCATACTAAGTCACCATGCGATGAAAATTTCATTCCTGATAGGAAGGTAAATGAATTCATTAGAAATAAGAAAGGCTGGATAAATTGTAAAGCACTGAAGCTGGAAAGATATTTAATCATGAATCCTAATGTCTTGTCATTTCTGTTTTTCAGGGAGATGTTTTCATCATGTACATAAAAATGGATGATCCAAAAGATTTTGTAACATGGCTGCAGGTAGCCAAGGTAATAAATTTACAATTTTAATCTGCTAATTCTTCAATGTGATGGTGTTTACTTGTAGTTTTTTTGCTATCTTAAAGGATATTACCTTACCAATATCATAGCTGCCATTTATCTGGGTGCCAGGAACACTGAATATAACATTGATAGCTTATAACTATGGATGAGTCGATTCCACTTTTTTTCGATTCCGATTCTTTCAAATTGATTCCCGATTCCGATTCCATCGATTTTTATTCCTAATAACAGGTGGGATATTGATATACCAGTAGTGTACGAATATTATTTAAAATCAAGTACTGGCTGCAATAAAATAACAAAGACGATTAAGTCACTCAAAAAGTGCATTCAATGACAAATAGCAAATATATCCTCGGCTTATAGTGTATGTTTAAAATAAAGTAAAACCTTGATTTTACGCAGTTGGAGGGACCAAAATAAGGGCACTGTGTAAAATCAAGACATTATGAAGAGGAATTGAATTGTGACAGTAATGCAAGGTGTCTAGTTATTTAGGATGTCTCTTACATTTTATTTTAACGTTCGTCATATATATTATTTTGATTACTAATGAAATCACTCATTTTGGGTGAAAGTAGTCATTTATTTTAGTTTTTTGCATCCCATTATAAAAAATTTGATTTACAACTGTATCTAAAGCATTCAGATTTTCAACATAGCCCTCTGCAACCCAAGGGTGTGCAGAGCAAAAATTGTACAAATTTCTGAAAGCTTCTCTCATATCACTACGAGCAGGATGAACAGAAACTGCTTCACTGTCCTCTATCATGTCACTGTCTCACTCAAATAAATCAGAAGCTGGCAGGTTGGTACATTCTGCACTCACTGTTTCTTCATTTGTAGCCAACTCTTCATCTATCTGATTGTATGTGAGTGGTGAAATTACTGGCACTATGTATTGGGCAAACCTGATTGAGTTGCCCAAGTTCATTAGCAAGCAGATCCTGCAGTTTCGGGGGCCTAGATGAGGTGTCTTCAGCCACATAATTTTCTGTCTCGCCATAGCCTGCTGATTTCCAGCAATGTTTTATGATTTTCTCTGAAACATTGCTCCATGCTCGAGAAATGCTTCTGACAGCATGGAGGAGAGTCCAAGGAGCAGCTTCTGAGAGACTTTTGCCATGATGTAAACAAAAGGAATTGAAAACTTATGCAGGGGTGGGATACCTCACTAAAAATGTGTTTGCAGACCGTCGGCATTTACGCTGTTGCGATGGATTGCTGGTAAATAAAAACTACTGTTTTCATGATTCGATATCGTAAAGACAGGGCTATATCAGAAGTTATTTCAAACATACATGATTTTAACCACATTGAAGTGATATTGTATTATGCCTAAATACCGTATAAATGCGTGTAAGAGGCGCACCCGTGTAAGAGGTGCACCCCTCTTTTTATGCGTCGAAGTTGAAGAAAAAATTTTGGGGCTTTTTTTCTCTTATTGTGAGGTTTTATGGGCCTAACTTTGAATTTTCGGCCATTATCAAAGCCGCTTGCGATATTCTCTTATAATTTACGCGGCATTTTTCATAGGCACATATAGACCTCGGAGGTAAGTATTCACTTGTAGCCTTAGCCCTACAATGCTTACATTGTTTATTGTCCTTCGGAATGAGTGGAGTAATTGATATTCATTAAAACAAAACAAATCCGACCTCGCTACAATTCGTGTTTAGTTGGTAAGTGCGGACAGTCGCTCCGAGCTCTGATTTTTAAATCCATTTTCCCCCACCATTTTCCTAATGCACAAGTCGTAGTCGCTGTAAGTCGCCTTTTAAAATGTGGTTAACTTTTACTAATAATATTTTGCTGTAAACTATGACAAACGGGAATGCAAACACGTGAAATGCAAAATACCCAAGCGTCAGCCGCGTAAAAAATGAACGATAAGGCGTAGATACGACATCAAAACCTGAAAAAAATCAAACTTTGAAAGAAATCTTAATTGTCTATGGAATTTAAAGCATTTATTTTTTCAATATGGTCCAACAAAAATCTTCAATGAATGACAAAATAAAAAAATTGCATGATTTACATAAAAACGGCTGACTTATTAGTGAGACGGACATCGCAGTATGGCGGCATGCGTGTGCATGTCCTGTCACAGCTCGTAGATTTTCCCCGAAAAGACCTTCTGTCCCTATTGGTATGGAATAGTGCAACCTTATCCTTCCTCCATCATCTAATGCATGATTCCGGCATATGATGCTTTCGTCCGGCAGCGCGGTTTCCTACTTCCTCAATGTCTTTGATTAAGTTTTTCAGCTGTCGTGAAAGACCACAACTTTTTGCCCTTGTTCATTATGGAACAACACTGACCTATGTTGGTGTGTTCACAAATGTTAATATTCGCAGAATTCTCTCAGTTGTGCTTAGGGGAGGTGCATAAAGTTGAGTCGCTCAAAGTTGTCCGATGACAGAAAATGAGAAAGTTACGGGGGTGGAAAATTCTGGTGCTTGAACTTGTCGCGCGGCCAATCGCTGTCCCCCAATTGTACCCCACACCCTCGCCTTGTCAAACAAGTTTTTACAAGTTTTTAGGCGATTGCATCATCAGTAAACAAGCGAGCGCACGATCCCATCCCCCTTGATGACTCATGCTGAGCACCAAGGTCACTCAGCTCTCCAGGGACTTGAGAAAGGCCTCGGCCTCGTTACGACTGGCGGGGGGGCCGCGGCGGTAGGCGAGCGACAGAGAGGCAACGCTGAGTTACATGTTCCTAATGTTTGACATGGAAAACGCTCAAACCCATCCATGATAGACGTGAACGGCATAGGTTCCGCTCGCCGCCAATATTAAATTTTTCTTGTGCCGCTCTGCCATTCTACTCATTCCGATTCATAAATGTCGGCCGAGAATGTTTTGCCCAATGACAGTATGTACTGCCATTTCTGATTATCTTAGGTTGAATCACTGCTCGTTTCGTGGCCACTGCCACGATACTGCTCTGCTGCCTGCAGCCTGCCGCTCATATCGTGACCGAGGCTTGAAGGCAGGCAGATAAAAAATTCGTGTAAGAGGCGCACCCTCATTTTTGGCTGTGATTTCTGGGAAAAAAGGTGCGCCTCTTACACGAGTTTATACGGTAAACCATTTTACTTGGCCATGAGATGGACTGTATGAGCCAAAAAAGTATATGACCTGAAATAATCCTTTTTCTTTGAATCCTGATCTTTCTCATAAGAATATTTTCTCATTACAATAAAAAATATTTTAATATTTTCGATACAATTGAAGCAATCGTGTAAAGCGTGAACCATGTCGTGCTTATTCATTGGAGCTTTGCTGCGATGGCAGTGCCAAGGTCAACCTGGACCTCTGATTCAGCCAACTTCTTCGTCTTCACTGCGTACCTCTCTCTCCCCCAACCCCTGCCGACACAGGATACTTTTTTTGGGTTCGCTTCGAGAGGACAGTGTTACATCATTCTGTGATGAGAAGAGGCTGGCAGTTTCTTCCCCCTCTCTCGGCTCTTATGACGACTTGGGTGATTCCGTGACACCATCGGCTGGCCATTTTCGATACAATTTGAGCTGTCGTGTAAAGCGTGAACCATATTTTGCTTCTTCATTGGCACTTTGTTGCGATGGCAGTGCTTAGGGCAAGCTGTATCTCCGATTCAGCCAACTTCTTTGTCTTCACCGCCTAGCTCACTCTCCCCCCCACACCTGCCGAAACCGAATACTTTTTTTGGGTTCGCTATGCGAGGACGGTGGTAAATCATTCCATGATGAGGAGAGGCTGACAGTTTCTTCCCCCTCTCTTGGCTCGTATTATGGCTTAGACTCAATCAGCAACAAAGAGAATGGAGTTACCCGAGAATATCTTTCCTTTGCCTTATCTGTGTTTATCTATCCTCGCCCATTTTCTCTTCCACCCAGGTGGCTTCCACTCGTGGGGGGTGGGGATGGGCCTCCTTTTAGGGTGACTCCGCAGGTAACACTGGGTTGATCCGACTGATGCTCTAACAAAACGAGGGGAGCCGTTAATTTGGTCAATTTAAATCATAATCTTACCCTTGTGGTAGGGGTGAGGTAGATTTCGAACTTCCTCGTGATTTTTCCACAACCTAAAATTATGTTGCGCAGTGCCCAAGAGAGCTTTGAAAAGCATCATTGCATCAATAGAACTAGCATCGTAGTGCATCAGCTCATACGAAGAGAGAATCTGAACTCTGACCTCTTTTTACTTCCTTTTTTAGGACACATTCACTAAGTGTGAATTTTAATACTTTGGATCTAGATCCAATTTTTTTGAATGACTTAGGATCCAATTTCAGCATCCGGTAAAACGTAATATCCGCAGATCTTTGGATCTGACGAATCCAATCCGACCATCCCTAGTTGAAATGCCGAAAATGCTATGTAAAATCTGTTGAAAGTGAGCAACTTAACATACGCAAACGTGATGCGCACTCGGCAATATCATCGCTCATTTGTTTTTGGCGCGATCTTTAAGTTGTGATGTTTTGTATCTAATTACAGAAGAAAGAGGAAAAAGGTTGATTGTTGCAAGAAGAAAGGAATAAAGATAGTTCATATTTCTTTTAATAACGAAGGAATTTAATAAAATCAAGATTATTTTGCTCTTAGGGACTGAAGTTATACTACATAAAATCAGAGAACTGCGTGAAACCAAGAAACTACGTAAAATCAAGAGTTAACCATTGAAATTCCCATGTTTCCAGCCAGACTTGCACATCACTATGTAAAAACAGGAAAGACGTAAAATCAAAGTTTGTGAAATCGAAGTTTTACTGTATTTATCTATCTGGAATCAATTGAATTGGAATCAACTCTAGGCGATCGATTCTCGATACCGATTTTAAGCTTGAGAATTGGTGGAATCAAGAATCGACATTTGGAATCTAGTTATCCTTACTTATATCCTTTAATATAGACGTGTAATTTAAAAAACTAATGTGTCTCACTTGACTTCTGTGCCATAAAATTCAGCATAATTTTCCACCAAGTGTGTGGGCCTGTCCAGAAAAACCACCCCTGCAGTCTTAAACTCAAAGGTTAATTTAATAGGAAAGAACAGTGCCTGTTATGAAGCTTTTTTTGTTATGTTTGCTCATTCTCAGTTTGTTCACTGCTAGTTCCCAGTAAGTTTTGATGCCCTAAAAGTTGCTCGGTTTGAGTGTAGTGATGTCCACTGTCATCACTCAGAATTGTGCCTCAGCTGCTTCCCACGGGTAGGTTCTTTGCAGTTGCTAAACTCCTCCCAGGTGGAATCATTTGCTGGTAATGTAGCTTTGTGTAATTTTCTCATTGTGATGAATTATAAACACTTGGTAATTTTCCACAGTAGTTGGTAACCTGATCAGTTTTGATGTTTTCTATAATTATCAAAGGCGTTACAAATAAGTAATGGGTTAGTAGCGGCTTATATTTACAATAGTGAGAGGGGAAGGAAGGAGGGATGAGAATGTAATCTTCCACTTACATTGGACTGAGGTGGGAAACAATGGTTATTCAAGTATTTATTTTTTTAAATTCATGCTTGAATAAAAATTCCAAAAAGTTTTTTAAAAATCCAGCTTTCTACCTTTGTCACATAAATGTATCATAACAGGTATAAACTCAGATGCATGTGTGTCATATAATGTATGTTTGGCCAACACAGAGTTGTCATGGTTTTTAAAATATTAATAAGTTTTTTAATAATTAAATAGTGTGGAATATTACGAAGGGTTGTTTATTTGTCTTCCCCACCTGCCTTACATTTATTGATGTCACTCAATATGGATATTTGTTTTGGAAATTCTGTATTTTCATCTATCAAGGAAAACAATCAATTAACCAGTCTTTCTGTCATGTCCATAGTGAATTTTTCTGTTGCTAATTATAGTGGTAGTGATTGGTGTCATTTCTATCTTAGTTGAGTTAACCCTTTAAAGTTCAACTTCTCAGTCAAACCCCTGAATGAATTCTCGTGGTCAGTTAGCTTGTTTAAGGTTTTATTTTTATTCATTTTTTTTCAGTGTTTTAAGATATGGGATTTAGATCCCCGGGGTTACCATAAGAGCATGTGGAGGATGCATATGAAAGGCAGCGAAATGCTTGTGATTGGAGTGCCAAATTCAGAATACTCGTAAGTGCTCAATTTTTTAAAAGTTAATATTGCCCTCCTTATAAAACATAACTATTTTTAATTATTTTTCATTTATCTTGTTAGCATCTCAGTTTATGTAAAATCTCTTCATGGTGACACATTGAATGTTTTTTGTCTTAAATATTAGTGTGTGAAGCATAGTTTTATCATAAAAATCAACTTGAAAATACAATGTTGTCCACCTCAAATTTCTATTGCAGGAAGTATAAGCCCATAAACGTGATTCCAATATCAATGGAACCAATGAAGGGGAAGGTTAGGAGATAGCAAGTTAAAGAATGGGAAAGGCAGCTGGAATTCACTGGCACTATTGTTGAAGAATTTGGAGGGAGGGGCTGAAACCAAAAGCAGTAGAACCTGTGGATGGGGCAAATTTATAATGTTACTGAATCAGTTGTAACTTGTTCGCGTCTGCATTTCCTACATGAGGGTTGTACATATTTGCATTTCTATGATTGTGTGTGAAATATTTTTACGCTTATTAAATTAAGAGTTGTATGTTGTCAGGCAAAGTCCATTATAACTCAATCTGACTAATGAATGATATCATAACTGATCACAAGGGTTGCAGTGCAATTTTGGCCGGAATTTGGAGCAGAGTTTCTTTCTGCATTTTTATTAATCTCTCTTTCATTTTAGATTAGTCATATTTGCTGTCACGGCAGAATAATTATTATTATTGCTGTTGTTTTCATTCTAGAGCCCATCAAATATTAGAATAAATGGAGATGAAATTTTTACATGATACCGTAGAGTTTGACAGTTTACTTAGGAAAAATTCTTTTGCAGCTGTATCTAAAGCATTCACTTTGAATGTATACCTTTATGAAAATGTGGTTGTATTGAAAACATTCTTGTGTGTAACTGTTCCAAAATTAATATTAATTGTCATTTCATGACTCAATGTTTATGCATTATAAGTGCAAATTATGAAATGTCCAATGAAAAACCTTTTCTGCAGGTTCTACTGTAAGTATGTTTTATATACTTATAAATATTGTTGGAGTTGCAAATGATTGTCAGAGATATGACTTTTAAAAAAATTAAGGTATGTTTCATGCATCTCATTGAAGTTGCATGAAAAGTTGACAATAAAGCTTGTTAATTGTGCATGTAAGTATTTGGGTATTTTTAAAATAAGTAAAAATATTTTGTATGTGTTTATATTTTTTTTAAATACTCATGTATAGAAGTTTGTTTGAGGATAAATTATCATCAAAAACAGAGTACTGGATGTTTTGTGATCAGCTTTGACCACTACTTGGCCAATGTACTCACTCAGTAGAATACTGAATTGTCTTTTTTTTTAAATAAAAATTTTTTTCACCCATGCAGGTTTACATTATTATGCTGCAGTTGTGGTAAAAGGCAATCTGATCTGGCCATGGCAGAAACATGCTTAGGGTAAAAGGTGCAACTGTCATCCGAGGTTTTCCTTTCTATCCCCCTTCTCCAACCATCCATGCATCACAAGTGTGAGAAAATCACTGTTGACTTATTATTTGTAGACTGAATTATCAATCTACTATGTTTACTGTTTATTTTCGTCATAAATTTTTACGGATATTTTGGGAGTAAGGTGAAGGCGTAACTATGCCCTGCCAGTAGTGATATACATCTAGATATTACTACTCCATAGATTTCGATGGAAATCGTCTTCCTCTCATAAGACCGCCTTCTCATTGAAATGTAGAATTATTCTATGAATTAACTATTATTGATGACTAATAATAATTACAGATTGAGTACCACGAGATTTGATTTTGCTTATCCTGATGAAAGTAAAACATCCTTTCTGAGATTCCTGGAAATAGGTGAATAGTGTGAAAAGGCAGTTCTGTCACATAGCTATCCCTCACATGCAAACAATACCTGGAAACAATTTTTCTCAGATCTTTCGAGTTGGCTGGTAAACTCGTGGGCCCCACCGTCATGTCCAAACGATTGACAGGCCAAGATCGGTTATACCCCAAAGACCACTCTTGCTCAAGATAAAATGTTCTTACGTCTTACTCCAGAATGCAAATAAATTCATCTGCTCAGGACTCATTCTGCAAGAAAGGATTACCGTAATCTGAGAGGATCACTCCTATGTATTATCAGGGTGTCCGGTGATCTGGAAAACTCAAGGAAATATTTGGTCCTGGAAAACTCAGGGAATTTTTGTATTTTTCCAAAAAACCCTGGAAAATGCACAGCAGCCAATTTCCATTAAGACAGAGAGAGATGTTTAACCTGCGTCTTTCCTTTAATTTTTCTCGGGTCAGCGTAGCCTTGCACTCCCTGTTCATTTCATGCTCTTTTCGTAGCTGTGCACCCACACGCAGCTTGTGCTTCATCACCCCACCCCCTTCTCCATTCGCACAGTCCAGCAAGGTTTGCATAGCAAGGTAAATTCCACATGCAATAAAATGTAAATTCCATGCAAAATGGCCACTATGAATGGAATCGGAATTGATACCAAAATGTGATTGAATATCTCCATCAGCGGAAACAGAATTCCACACGGAAATCTTGATTCCGTTCGAAGAGCCGTACGATTGGAATTCTTGGTGTTGCCAAATTTACGAGAAATCTAAACGTGTGCGCATGTGCGGTGGCATTTCCCGCAATTATACGAATACCATTCGGCCGGTAACCTAAATGGATAATTGGTGCATTGCTATATACTTGATAATTCTCTCCCATTAATCTCTCTCCTCCTCGTTTGAATATTTTTATAAATATTTTTGAAGGAGCGGAAATACATTTTGCGGTCACTGCGTGTTGAAATCACGGCCCTCGGGTTCAAAGCCAACTCTACAGGGGTAACCCCAGTTAATTATAATTCGTGTATTGTCCAATAAATACAATTTTGTTCAAATTGAATTCTTCCACGAAATTTTGGTTAGTTGAAAAATGACTTTCCTGATTGATTTCCACAATGGCGAAATGATTTGTGAATATTGCTTGCAAAATTACCTAGAAGAGATAGAAGAATTATTTCTGTGAGCTCGTTGGAGATATTTGAAACAGACAGACGTTGTGATTTGCGGTGGCGTCGGAAAGACGACTAGCCTCCTGGCACAATCGTGTATCCCCTTCTTCCTCCTACCTTTAATTATTTTCGGAATAGCGCTGGACATCTAGGTGCCGCGATATCAGGGGAGACTCTGCACTATGATATCGGAGCGGATGCTTCCGAATCAGTGTAGCAGTTTATATCAGTGTTTTTAGGCAAAAGTGCCTCAAAATATCTACTGTCAGCATTTGAAGCAGGTGCATCCCAGTCCAAATAAAGTTGAAAGGGCATGTTTTTCAGGTCTCCTTGGACGGCTCTAAAGTAAATAAAGCATTCTTAAAGGATATAAAAAGTCAGCTGATAGTCAAGGGTGACCCAGGGGATCCTGCACTTCTTGACTTTGGAACATGTGGCTTGCATAACATTAATGGTGCCTTCAAGATGGGTTGTATTAGCGCTGGCTGGAGCCTAGTCCAATGTCTGAGAGCTGCGTGTAATCTATCAAAAAATGTTCCTTCTCAGTGAGCTGATTTTACCTACAATACGGGTACCTCCGTTTTCCTGCTGAAGTTTTGTGCCGTGAGGTGGGTCGAAAATAATATGGTGGCAGCCAGGGCACAACAAATCTTACCAGCTGTTGAAGCAGATGTGGAGGAAGTAGAAAGGGTAAAGAAGGAACAGAGGGAGGTAAAACTAAAACCAAAGCTTACAATCGCAATTCCTGATAGTAACAGCTACCAGTTAGTAAGTGACTGCTTGAGGTACAAGATGCTGAGAGCTTGTGTCGCCTTCTTTGAGACTATGGCTCCTGTAGTTGAGCCGTTTCTAACGAAATTTCAGTCATATTAGTTCCTTTTCTATATACTTCCCTCCAATCTCTTGTCAGAGATTTGATGAGTAAATTTGTGGTACCTGAAGTCATAAAGAATCAGACCATCTTCCAAATAGATCTGACTGACGATGGTAATCTGCTGCTACCTTAGAAAGTTGACATTGGTTACCGAACCAAGAAAGCTCTGGGTCAATGTAAGGTGTCCAAGAAGGATATTTTAGGGTTCTGGCATGAATGCCAAACATTTATGAAGAGCATGGTGTCAAAATTCTTAATAAAACGCCCCTGGCTTATTCTTTCACAAAGTCACATGTTTGGATCCGAAAGTCGCAATTGACACCGAAGTTGCCAAGAGACGTTTAGGCTCAGCATTGCTTCATCTTACAGAATTGAACTGCATTGGCGGCTATGAGGCTGATTCTATTGATACAAAATTCAAGAATACTTTGGAGATTAGGTCAGTGAAGGACATGCTCAAAGAGTTTGATGGAGATAATTATCGTCTTGACCAATTCTGGATGATTTTTATTGGAGATAAAAGTAGACATAACAATTTAAAGAGATTTATCAGGCTTGTCTGTATTCTATTCCATGGGAATGCCAGCCTTGAGAGAGGTTTCTCTGTTAACTCCTTTCTTCTTGTTGAAAATTTAACTGAAGTCATTCTGGTTGCCCTTCGTATGTACCATTCACGATGCGATCAGGGTGGTGGGGGGTGTTAGATCCGTACCTATCACGAAGCAGTTTTCATAGTTTCGGGAATGCCAATGCAAAGTACGGTGAAGCCTTAGCGGAGAAAAGGAAAGGTACCAAGGGCTCAAGAGAAAAAGAATTAGAAAGAGGTACTACAAAAGGTTCCAGACCTGCAAACCAAAAACTTAATTTCTTGAAAAGCTGAGAAATTTGTTGCTGAAGTTGATTCGAAAATGCATTTATTGAAATAAATCACACCAGTGTCTTCTTTTAATTGTAAGTTCTTTATCAAACTAGTCTGATTCTAAATGATCTAAGAATTTCCCTGTGAATTTGATGTATACATTTTTAACGCGTATTCCACCAGTTAATAGGCATCATATTTGCCATTTAGTTTGATTCTAGTTTATTGTGTTCAAATTGCAACTGACTCAAAAATTTGCTGCCAGTTAACCATTTTTGTTTATTTGTTGGTTGAAATAAAACCTGTAATATTCCACATTCCTTGTATACTCTATTATTCTACTCAAAGTAGAACCGAAATTTGTTAAAAATATGTTAGAAATTAAGTGCAACAAGACCCTGGAAAATGCAAAATATTTGCCTGGAAAACCTGGAAAACTCAGGGAAAAAAGAAATTGAGATTCACCGGACACCCTGATTATCTTTGTTTATATACCCTCCCCCAGCTTCACATTAACCCAGGTGACTTCCACTAGTGAGGGGAGGGGGCAGACCTCCTTTTGAAGGCCTCTGCTGCCTACCCTGGATTCATCTACATCTAGATATTACCCCGCAAGCCGCCTCAATAGGCGTGTGGCGGGGGGTGTTAGGACACCAGCCGTTTACATATAAAATTGACACGCTCTAATGAAATTACGCCTAGCATTTATTATAGTCCCTTATTGTTCGGGGGAAAAAATGAATTCCCATACCTATCCGTTCGGCAAAATATCTCTCTTAATTTATCGTTTCTGTCGGACCTGGAAATATAGTGGGGTTCTAATATGATGTTCTCCGTGTCGCTCTGAAAGATATCTATTCTCAATTGTTGAAGTAATCTAAGCCTAGCGCGCAGCCTCCGAGTCTCTAGCGGCTCCCAGCCTAATTCGTTTAACATCTGTGTAACGCTGTCTGTACGCCCGTAGCTGTTTTTGACGAATCGCACAGCTTTCCTTTGTATTTTATTAAGTTCCCGGACTAAGTCTTTCTGCACCGGATCCCATATGCTCGCTGCATATTCAAGGTGTGGCCGGACGAGTGCGAAATAGCACCTCTCTTTTACTTTTTCATCCGAAAATCTTCCCACAATACGCTTGACGAATCCTAGCTTCTTCAGAGCTCTGCCACAAATATTTCTTATATGTGCTCCCCACGATAGGTCCGAAGTTATCGTAACTCCTAGATACTTCACTTCATCTGTCGCCTTTATGTTAACACCATCCACAGCATATACATGGGAATAGTTGGAAGACCTCCGCAAGAAATGTACCGCCGTGCATTTGCTCAGATTAAGTTCGAGTCCTCACTCTTGGCTCCACACATGATTGTTGTTTAAATCCGATGATAGAATTTCAAAGTCAGAGTGATCACTAATTTCACGATAGATGACAGCGTCGTCGGCAAATTGACGTGTCATCTTTGTCAGAGGATTGATGCGTCCAATGCTCGAACGAACTGAGAGAAGCCATTATTTTGGTCAAATCAAATGGAAACCATACACCAGTGCCATGTCAATGTAAAATGGCAACACTACATCGACTTCATGTTACTGCAGTCTGGGCATGCAGTCATACTTCACCAATCTGCAATCACAGTCACCTGACTGTGATTGCTTAATTTTTATAATAGTTATGATATATCATTACTTAGTTCATTAGTAGAATTTTTCTCATTCAGTATTCCCCGTGGTATATCAGTCCTTGCCCTGAGGCACCTTTGACCATTATTTAAACGATGATATGCCTTAATTCCAGCGATAGTTCGTTGGGATTTTTCCAGGAAATGTCATCAGAGAACTTGTGGTGCGTGGAGCCGTCTGAATACAAATGAATGGGGCACTTTGTGACAAAATGGTTTTTAGCAGACAGTAATATTTTTTTGACACATTTACGAAAAATATTTTTAAATGGCCATCAGCTCAGCTTTGCCCACACTTTATGCAGGGATTCAAGGCATTATCAATGCAAAAATAGCATGTCTTCTATAACGAGGTTGGTAATGAGCAATTTTACAACATTTGTGCGATCTCACTATAGCAAACCTCTACTGTATGTCTTAATTTCATGAACATCCCTAAAATAGTCAAAATTAATACCTATGTATTTACAACTCTTTGCTTTCTCAGATTTCAAAGGAGGGATAGGGTTGGTGAGGTGGCTAGGATACTAGCTTTCCATCCTGAGGACCCTGGTTTGAATCCGTGTGGTGTTGGAGTTTTTACAGTGATATCCCGATCCCTACTTGTATGCCATGTAGAGAGCACGGCAGTGTGCCATGCACCGGATGGGATGATAAACTGTGGTCCCCTTGTCACCTTTTCTTGAGAGCAGGCTAATGCCAATTTTTCTCCGCCCTTCCTCCATTTCCCAATTATCTTTCCCATAACTGCCTGACCACCTCTCCTTAACCCTTTCACTGCTATGCACGCTTATATACATTTTAAAGAGCAGGAGTTTAAATTCCAACAACGAAAGCATGCATGCTACAGTGAGTGCTCTCTGGGATGAAGCTTAGCAGTGAATTTGTTAATAGTGCAAATGACCTCAGTACATAAATGGAATGGCATTTTACAAAAGTTCAAATAGCGACCAAAGTATGGCCATTTTTTTCGAATGTTGTAGTTAGTATGCTGTCATTTTTCGTTATAATAAGATATTGATTGGCTCTCTTATCTATTTCCACTATAATGCATGAAAATCCTCTCTTCTGGCATCCAAAAAATATTGAATTTTTAAATTTATAACATAGTGATTTAAAAATACACCATTATGGAATTTATATAATTCGTCTCAATTTTTTCTGACACACACATACGAAGAAATTATAAATTATGTGTAATAGCTGTTGCAAGCTTACTTGATAGGAAAACCACCTAGGTGGGAAGAACACCATGTATGAAGAAGTCAACTTAGCCCTCAACAGCACATTTGACTTGGATTAACCTTTATTGTTCAGATTAAAATTCCTGCTGCAGGCCTTCTGGCCGGATTTCATTTTGAACATACAGTAGAAACACTATGGATTTAATTATCACATACAGTACATTTTTCTGTACGCACGGCGGGTGGTATCCTCATTCCCGTGTACATTTAAATGTACTTACGCTAGCCCTTGAAAGGTTAATGAAGAATTTTCTCCATTTTAAACCAATTTTTATAACCTCTGGTTAGATATATTATTGACTTGAAAAGTGAACATTCTCCCATTGACAACGTCACTTCAACTAGCCAACAGAGTTGATGTATGTGATTCATAATGTAAAAGAAGAACTCTTTATCCATACTAAATTATATAGGTACTTTTTCCACAGCATTAAAAAAATACATAATTTAGTATGGATACTAAATATTTCTACCAAGTAAAGCCTGAAACCATAGAGTAAAGAACTCTTTGCTAAAATCCAGTTGACGAAAGGGCTATGCCATGTTGAAGTTCACGTTAAACAGATATTTAAGAACCAGACCTTAATATTTATTGGAAAGACATTTACTTTTTGTAGAAATGGCTCCTGGTGCTTTCGTATTCGCTGATTTATGTAAGTTAACAATCTGTAATCATAATTATACAGTATTTTAAGTGATAAGGAAGCAATACGACATGATAATTTAAAATACGAACGATAATGTCTGCTTACACATCTTTCCTACCAATCACACGTACATGTAAACATGCCCTGGATCTTTAGATCTGGATAAGACTAAATTAATGCAATCATATAAATATGAGATGCATTTACAAACTTAAAGTGTAAAAATCGTTCTCTTAAAATTGCATCGTTCGGTGCGAATTTATAGTCATTCAGCATTAGGATCCTCTTAAGTATTAATTGTTTTAGATGGGAATAAGCAAAATTTGATTAACCTATGCTAGGATAAAAATTAGGTAATATAATTCTGTCGACTCACGAATATGCTCAACCATTTTCAAATGTATGGCTACCTTTCAAATTCCTGGTATTCTTACATGGGGAGTTTCCAGCACCGATATAATTACAATACATGTTGTGAGCCGAAGTGAGAGAGTTTTGTTGATGAATGTGAGGTTTTGATGACTAAATTAAAGAACACCTGATAAGTTTGGTGGATTCTTTGCCATGTGATCTTTGCTTTGGCAAGATACTTGCGACAAATGCTGCGATTATCGATTTATGGAGCCAATTCATTGCTGGAAATTCTCTTAAGTATGGTTGGAAGTGATTATTTCTGACGGTGCAATTACCAATTTTAGGATGAAGCGACGATCGATCAACCTGGCGTTAGCCTACACTGCAATACATAACGGAGTGCGCATTGCGAACATCACAGGATACAATGTTTAGTGCTGGAAACTGGATCGTAGGGCATTTCTTACAATTAGTAAACTTAATAAAATAAAGTATAAATAATAGGTGAACAATGCCAAATTATCTCAAAAATTGCATTTCTTTCTTTAAATTCTGTTGTCATACATTTTGAGGAAAACTGAGCTTAGACTACTTTTCCTCCGCTCTCGGGCGAATGCCGGACAAAATGCCATTCTCGCGATGGCCAAACAGAAGGAGAAATTGGAGATCTACGAAGGACGGTGGAAGCACAGTGCCGTCGAATTGGAGCTGCCCAACAAACGCCACGATCTTGCCGCAGGTAATCGACCCCGAACTTTGTCGTCAAAGGAGCACGGTGCCATCCCGACTGCGAGAATCACAGAAACTTTCATCTGGACGATACGTAAGATCATCCAGACCCTCCCTTCCCATTCACTCGCCCGAGTAAGATCCATGTGCAGTAGTGTGGGCCGAAAAACACGAAAGTTTCCGAATCGAATTGCAATAGCGCGGAAAAGTTGCTACTCGTCCCCCTGATCACAAAGAAAGAAACATTTTTGAAATCGGATCACATCTTCCGGTCGCACATCTTGTTCGAAATTTCGAAAAATCGTAAAAATATGACTTTTTCGGGATTTTTAAAAATCAGTTACAGTGATTCAATGACGTTCAAAATCGGTATGTGGCCTCTTCTAAAGGTCCTTTGTCTTAAAAAAATGTTATACCCCTTCTTTTTAGGGTAGGGGAGTCGCTAATCGCGTTCAAATTATCGAAAAATAGTTCGTTTCTTTTGATTTCAGGAGGATGAGTGACTTCAGGAGGGGCAAAATGCATCAATTAATTTGTATAATTAGCGGATTTTGGAGTTAAGCCATGTTTAAAAAAAAGCCCCACTATGTTGATGGTTATAAAGGTGATTCAATTTCTCTTTGTACATAAAAACATCGGAATCTTACAATTTATCACTTTCATTAAACTGTAGGATTTCATAATTGGCTCATTTCCTTCACCAGATCCAAATTGAATCCATTTAATTTTCGTTATTAGCAACTTCTTCAAGGATAAAATTTTTATATCGTACAAAGTACTCATTGTTATGTCCACCATATTGGATTCAATATTCTGTTTATATATATTTTGGGTATGAATCATAATAAAAGGCCATATCATGCCCCAGAAATGCTCTGTTTTTCAAATAACCTAGCTACTACTTTCTTATCCCTTGAACCGCCATTTTGCTTTTCTTATTTGTTCTGATTTCAGATTCGTAATGCTGTAACTATATAGCTGTAATGTATATATTGTAACGGGGAGGGCTATTACGGATCTTGGGCGACTGAACTTGGACGACTGGACTTGGACGATGCACGATTATCTTCAACTGTCTAAAACGGCCTTAAAACAGGTTTCACCAGTTTTATCCACGGAAAAACATTGAGACGAAATTTCCCATTGGTTCTAAGAATGACGTCACCAGAAATAATGTTTCAGCGAATGTGATTTAAAAATATTCTCATACCCGCCTTTCTCCAAACCTCTCTCCACATCCTATTACGTTCTTGAGAAAGCTCCCATGAGTTACAAAATACGGTTGGTAGCCAATTCTGGTAGCTTATTCGAAGCCACCACATCGGTAGCTTCGAGATAGAGAATAGCCCCCCAGCATATGCTAAGAATATTTTCACCACATATGTGTGATTGAATCATGCTCAGCATAAGACAGTGACGGTTGTGACCATTTATTAAATGCATTCTCCTACAATGACTTTGCAATTTTCAGGTAACTGCTTATGATGTCTGTAATTGACTCTCCTTTTAACCTTCCTTATCTTTCACTGCAGACTTGCTTACTGCCTAATGAGCTGGCGTATTTTGGCCAGAAATGTGAATTATACTTGGCATTGATGGAATAGGCCCAAGTAAAAAAAAACAGAAAAATAAAGCACCGAGTTGTTCTATTAAAGAAAAAATTACGTTTACATTAATTCAGTAGTAGTAGAATATGTATCCACTTCTAAATATGGGTTTGGAGGGCAAGTAAATGCCAAAAGAAAAGGACATTGTACAATTCAAGACATTAATTATATACATCAGCTATTTATTGAACTATATTGTACGACTATTATTCCTTTATTCGTCGATTATAACACCTGATTTATTTTATGCATGAAAATAATTGACGTAAGGTGTCAATTTCTGCTCTGATAGTTGAGGATCGGGTGAATGTAAGAAAAACAATAATACTCGGCAAATTTACTTG
This sequence comes from Pyrrhosoma nymphula, assembly GCA_963573305.1. Taxonomy (NCBI): domain Eukaryota; kingdom Metazoa; phylum Arthropoda; class Insecta; order Odonata; family Coenagrionidae; genus Pyrrhosoma; species Pyrrhosoma nymphula. The sequence goes on along the minus strand of OY754332.1, from coordinate 72,897,330 downwards.
TGTCACTTTTCTGATAAAAATATGCCAACGGTAAATTAAAAAGTATCCAATACCGATCCCAATCACTTGCATCAATAGCATGGAGGAGCACATCAATAACATAATGTAAATTATATATCTCTGTTTATAGAACTTCATCCACATCAACAAAATTTTACCGATCACTTGCAATAACCCTTCACCAGCAAATCATGACTCATGAGGTCCATATAAGGAAGACAATGGGCAGAAATTCTAGAGCCAACGAACTCGTCAACAGAATCAAGAGTTGATTCTAAAGCAAACAAAACAATCTACCAAACAACAAATCCATTGTTTAATTATAGTAACAAAAATCAAGTACGCTAAAGCTAAAGGATAGCAAAATAAATATCATAAATACATTATTCGAGCCATTTTCATCACAGTTCGAACACACATCGCGTAATCAGAACTCACGTGAGAAGAACAGGGCACCGATGAACTCGGATAAATTTATTACCTCGGAATCAACGCAACTTCATTGGAAATTCCTATTTCTTTTACCTAAATCCATGGCTTATAATCTTTCGTGCGTAAACAACAGACACTACAGACGGAATACATCTTTAAACAGCAGACTATCGCCAAGCGAATCGGAATAAAGGTGGTCACTCGACGAGTGACCACCATCGTCAAGGGTGACATGGGGAAGCGACTATTTCACCGCCGAAGGCGACAGAACTGTTTTCCGTAATCGCTCAACTTATGGTCCATTTGTCCTCCTATAACTTTACTCTCGCTTGATATAGGAATAGGAATTTATTGAAATAAGATTACCAGATACCAATTACCAGCAATAACTAGATATTTTCAATGGCTAGTTAGCATTTTCACCGGTCGAATAGACCAACCTGTTTAAACCCTGATTGTAACGTGAAACATTTCATCCTGTAGTCTATACACTTTTTATTTCATATACGTAATCGCACGTTGCATAAATCACAGGATAATAATAGTTTTCGATGGGGGTTCTAGACTAAAAACACGATGTGCTCTAACAGCAAAACAGGATATTTTCTCGCAATGGGTCGAATACAAAATTTATCGAATCCGAATCCTGATCCGAATCCCTTTTTTTGTTGAATCTCAAATACCGAATTTCGAATGTGAATCCTACTTTCACCAAATTATGAACCCTAGTTCCTTTTCATTACCAATACACGTATACTTACCATTTTCATGAAGCATTTCCTTATCCATTATTAATTTTCTTGTAAATTTATGAACCCATAAGAAGCTCCAGATTTTCCCTCAAACAGAAATTTAATATTTAAGCTTTAAAGGAGGAATAAAGTTACGTAACAATTTGTTTCATGATGGTATTAAATAATTCTTAAATTAAGAATGCTAAAGAAGGCTAAGTGTACAAAATTAACTTGTTAATTGCTGCTTATGATGGAGAGCATTCTAAGTCTGTCAGAATCTATTGTTTCTTTTATTATTTTTTTAACGAGGGTAGGTAAAAATCATTTTTTAGACACTGTGAGCCCCGTAGCTCACAGTAGTGTGGGACTCTAACCCACTAAAACCACATCCCATTGGCTACAACTGAGCAAGCTCATCTAGCAGCTTCTCTTTCATGCTTTCGTCGCAGGTGATGGGATATAGCCCATTAGCTACTCCCATTGATGGGGTACAGCCCATTGGCTACTCCCCTGCATTGTGACTTTTTACTGTAAGTTTCACATTAGGCCTCGCTGGTTAATTCCCTTGCTGTACTAGGTCATGGGGCTTCAGTCTTTTGAGTCTCCTTAACAAGACTGGAGCTTCTTCCGCCACTTTCGTCATCTCTCTATTTACATGGGTCTGTACTCGTTGCCCATGTTGCTCTGCATATTTTTTAACTACTTCAGTAACATGTTCTATTTTTAAATCTCTATGGAGATTGTCATTTCTGATGTACCAAGGCGCATTTACTATGTTTCTAAGTACTTTATTTTGGAATGTTTGTATGATATTTATGTTACTCTTCTTTGTGCATCCCCATATTTGGATCCCATAGGTCCAAACAGGCCTCAGTATTTGTTTGTATAATACCAATTTGTTTTCGACTGTCAATTGCGAACTTCTTTCTAAGAGCCAGTGCATCTTCCTATATTTTATGTTTAATTCTTCCTTCTCTTTCTTGACATGCTCTTTCCATTTGAGTTTGGTATCCAGCGTCATACCCAGATATTTTGCTGTGTTGGTATAGGGTACAACCTGTCCATTGATATTGACTCTTATTCTTTCTACTTTTTTATTGGTAAAATTAATATGTACTGATTTAGCTTCATTAATTTTTCTCCTCCATCTTTTCGTCCATTCAGATACTTCTGTAACAGATCTTTGGAGCCTATCTGTTGCCATTTCAACTTTCTCGCCCGTTGCGATGATTGCTGTATCATCAGCAAATGTTACAACTGTAGTTTCTTCCCTATTTGGCAAATCATTTGTATATAATAGGTACAGTATGGGTCCCAGCACACTTCCTTGAGGAACGCCAGCAGATATTTTCTTCAGTTCCGAATATTCATTTTCACATTTAACACGAAAGTGACGGTCCGTAATGTACGACTTTAGCAAGAGATAGTATTCTTCTGGTAAATATTTGTGTAATTTGTATTCCAGCCCTTGGTGCCACACTTCATCGAATGCCTGTGCGACATCCATAAGTACCACTGAGCAGATTTTTTTCTCTTCCAACACTTTCTCGATTACATGTGTGATCCTGTGCACTTGCTCTATGGTGAAATGTTTATTCCTAAATCCAAACTGATGACATGATATGAGGTTTCTTTCCTCTATCAGTGGTTTGAGCCTCTTCAGAATAAGTTTTTCAAACAATTTTGAGATAACTGGTAGTAGAGAGATTGGTCTATAGGATCTTTTATCATATGGTACTTTGTCTGGTTTCAGGATCATAATTACCTCAGCTACCTTCCATTGGCTGGGTACGCACTTCAACCTGATGGCAGCATTGAATAGTTTCTGCAATTTTTTTAGTCCTTTCTCTGGCAGTTCCTTCAGGATTTTGCTTGTTATCAGTTCATACCCTGGTGCTTTTTTTGCATTCAAATTATGCTTGATTTCATCCCTTATTTCCTGTAGTGCTACTCTCTTTATATCCATTTTGTCGTTCTTGGGTATAAGGATAGCGCTTTCTTCCGCTGTTTGCCTCGGTAGTGGGTAGAAGGTTTATTCAAGGTTCCTTGCGGAGAGATCTGCCTTCTCTTTCGGACTTCTCGCCCAAGTCCCATTATCCTGTCGCAAGGGAGGCGATTGGGTCTTTGGTCTTTTCATCCCTTTTGCTGATTTCCACAGCGAAAAGTCAGTGTCATTTTTCCGAAGTGAGATTGCTGAGGTATACATGAAATCTCTAATTTTTTAACTTCCTTATTAATTCTTTGAGCTCATTACAAAGTGAGTTTAGAACTTTTTTGTTTTCCGGTGTACGAGCCCTCTGCCAAGTTTTTCGGGCATGTCTTTTTTTCTAAGTAGTTCTTTTACCTCAAATGGGTAATTAATGTGATGTTGGTAGTTTCTTTGGATTTGTGGGGTTCTTGCCCAACATGCATTTTGTATGCTTACATTTAGTCTTTCGACTTCTTCTTCTAAATTCCGTTTATTGATCTATGGGACTTGGAGCTCTATATACTCTTCCAAAAGCTGCCTAAATAAGATCCAGTTTGTCTTGTTATTTTCCAGTCTGGGTGGATATATTTGAGCCTCTAATTGCGCATTAACTGTCAGTATCACGGGTGTTTGATCCGAAGAAAGATCCACACTATTTCCGACATGTACATACCGATTAGACACACTTTTCACCACAAAGAAGTCTATCAGATCTGGAACTTTGTTGGGACCTGATGGCCAATAGGTAGGTGTACCACTTGACTGTAACTAAAGGTTTAGTGCTTGTCCTGCTTTATATAATTCTCTGCCCTTCGTGTTCGTTAACCTTGACCCCAAAAGGTAATTTTTGCATTGAAGTCACCTCCAGCAATAAAATGATTACCTAATGTCCTGAAGAGTGTGGCATAGTCCTCCTCTTTCAAGTTATGTCTTGGTGGGCAATATATTGCTGAGATTGTAAAGCTTCCTTTGCCCATTATGTCTATACTTACAGTTGATACTTGACTTTAGTCCTCCAAAATTTGTATACCTTGATTGTGTTTGATGGTAGTTTTAATCAGAACCGCCGCTCCTCCTCTAGCTCTGTCCGATGGGTGAGCAGCATGAAGGCATGTATAGCCATTTATCTTAACAGTGGCATTTTTTGTTAGATGGGTTTCTGTAATCAAACAGATATCTATTTTTCCATAAGTAAGTAGGCCTCCAGTTCAGCTAGGTACTGAATGAGTCCGTTAGCATTCCATGTAGTAACTTTTCGGGTGTCAGACATAGTTTTTATTTATCGTTTTGCGATGTCTTGTCTCAATTCTCTGAATTCTTTCAGCTAAGTTCTCAATGGCTTTTTGTTGCATGGCTAGGTTTTCTAGAGTTTTTTCATTTGTTTTGGATTGAACTTGTAGACATTGATTCATAGCATCAAGTCGTTGAAGTATTAAACTTACTGCTTGCTCATTTTTTTCCATATTGGTATCTCGTTGGCTATGATATGTTGCTTCCGCAAAGGTTTTTCTTTGTTCCAGTAACGGTATCACTTGCTTTGGAGGCGGCTTCTTTCGCTCCACTTCTTGTGCTCCCTGCTTTGCAGTGTTTTTTCTTTGGTTACTGATACGTTGAAGCTGCTTTGCTACCTCACACCCCCTGTAGTTTGCGGGATGATGTTCTCTACAGTTCACGCATACGGGTTGTTGATCTCGATTGACCGTGCAATCCTGGGTAAGGTGTTTTCCAAGGCATTTTACACACCTTTCTCCCCGATAGCAGTACTTCTGTGTGTGGTTGAATCCTTGGCATCTTTTGCACTGTGGTATTAATTTTGAGGTTTTTCTAAGGGGTTCTATTTTGACTCCCATTTTAAGTATAGATTTAATACTGTAAACTCGTTCTGCTTTCTCGTCTTGGTGAAACGTAAGCATGAAGAGAGGGAGCCCTTTCCTTCTAGTAACCTGCTGTCCTCGATCATTTTCTTTTTTCTCTTTCTTGATTTTATTTACAGCATCTATTATATTAATTCCCCTCTGCTGTAGGTCATCTATGATATCCTGTCTTTCACAGGTTGGGTGTAGACCTCTAGCCATAACTTTAAGAGGTCTACTGCTTTTGTCCTCATACGTATTCCATTCCTTTTTTTCTGTGTTCAGTTTGTAGGTCAGTTCCCTATAAGAGTCAGAGTCTGGCATGACTATTTTCCAGACATTATTGTTCAATGCCGTTATTTTACAATCCGTATTTGCTTTTGTACCTGAAGTCACCAGAGCTCTGACTTCAGCGTAATTTCCCACTCCAACGATGTTGATTGGTGGTGGGGTTGCAGATTTTTTATTTACACTATTCCTCTTTGTGTTCTGTCCATCATGATTTATCGCCTGGCAGTTGGTGATTTTTTCACAGGGACTTTTGGGTTGGTTTTGAGGCTTCTTCCTTCGGTGAGGAATCGGCTTTACACTTCTTATTGGCTCTCTTATTTTCGCTAATAATCCAGTCAGTTTCTCTAGCAAGCTCTTCATCATCCTTAGCATATTCTATAGTTTGCTGTGTATTGTGATGGATTTCTGTTTCTTCACATCCAGCTGCTTTTCCTTCAACCAAGGTTTTTAATTGCTCGTTCTCCTGTGTGAGTCTCTCAACTATCTGCTTCATCTGCAGCATTTGTTCCTCTATGTCTCTGAGTCTATCTCTTAGCATTTCATTCTCCTGCTCCGTTCTTGATGTATTATTTTTAACTTTTGTTGGTGTTCTACTAATTATTAAGCTCCTTTTAAATGGGTAATCTGGATGCGATAGATGTTCCCCCCCAGAATCCATGGGACCGGCCTCCACAAAGGAGGGTGGATTTTCCAGAAAATCTGGGCTGCCACCTGTGGTAATAATTCCTTTTGTTTTGGCCATCGAATAGATTTGAATTTTCAATTTATTCCTTTGCAAAGTTTTATAGCTGCCGCCCCACTAATAACAGACGCAGACCAGGTGGCCGACTACTATAGGTCAGTCGCCCCTGGATTTTAGTGCTAGTTTTGGTCCACCCCGGGTATTTTATTTCCCCGGTGCCCTACTTGAAGTCGAGCGTTCCCCTATCCGCCACCTGGGGAGGCGACCGATGGGGGACTAGCTAACCCCACACGGGTTTCTCCAGAAGCTCCAGATTTTCCCTCAAACAGAAATCTAATATTTAAGCTTTAAAGGAGGAATAAAGTCAAGTAAAAATTTGTCTCATGATGGCATTAAATAATTCTTTAATTAAGAATTCTGAAGAAGGCTAAGTGTACAAAATTAACTTGTTAATTGCTGCTAATGATGGAGAGCATTCTAAATTTGTCAGAATCTATTGTTACTTTTATTATTAACCCAATTGCCGGGAGTACTGAGTACTCCTTAAAAATATCGATACTAGAGCAGTCCGAAGGTGTTTTCGAAGAAGGCGTTTCCTTCCAAAACCTTTCCGTGATTATTATTGGCTCCAATTTCATTGAATCAAAATTTATTCACAGTTGAAAAGTTTTTTTTACGCTTCTGTAGTGCATTGGTGGCTTAAGAGACCCCCGGTCAAGTGAACCGGGTTCGGGTTGATTAAAACCCGAGTTCGACACGAAGGACGGGCTCAACAGCTCTTTAGGCTGTTTTAACACGAGATCTGTTCGTCACAAAGGACGATCGAATCTCGAATCCATGGATTCAATAAGATTCGATCGAATCCTCGAATCCTAACCACATCACTAAATTATTTACTATGTTCAATGTCCGAGAGAGCATTTTGCAGTATACAAAGTGTCGAAATCTTTTTTCTTTCTGAAGCTAATCGTTGCTGAAACTGTTAAAATCATACTTAACTGTCAACACAAATTATCAGTCATTCTGGGTGGGATTTTGTCGGTTTTCCTCACGACATCAGGCAAATGCCAAACCGTTCAGCCATTCCCAGAAGAATAGAGTTTCAGAAAACATTTTTTTTTTATTTTCAATCGGAAACTAGCATACAGAATGAGCCAATGAACATATGTATATAATCTGACTCTAAATAGGAACATTAGACGACACACGACCGTTATGGCAAATTAGTATTTATTCTGAAAATATATAATGCTTAATCTAATGAAGATAATTATGGAAATACAATGGAAAATATGTCTTCACTAAATTTAATACATTACAGTATTTTAATTTTGGTGAAAGTAAATGTGATGAAATTCACCCTCGTTCCCTGTGTTGTTGTTTTGTTCTATTTGACCACGCTCTTTTTGAGCGGTTCTCCCAGAAATTTGGGGCCCTATTGTGTGTGTGAGTGAGTGTTTTGTGTGATTGCGTATGTGGTTGTGTTAATAACTTGGCAGCCTTAGTAGAGTCACTACAGCTCTCCGAAGGATCCCAGGTTATAACCCAGGAATCCTTAGCTGGGTCTCATTAGCCCACAAAGGATTCCAATTCGGTTGTGTATGTGTGTGTCTGTGGTGGTCCCTGGCGAGGAAATTACTTTCCCGTAAACTACCACAGGAGGGTATTCTGGTGGAGAGGCTGTGGTTGGTCCCTGTTGCAGAGTCCCCATTCCCGCAAACCAACGCAGTAAGTGTTTGAATTTTTTTGGCGAGTGGTGCATATATTTTACGGTCATTGGAGAAATATCTTATCTGGTTAATCTATAGAGGCCGTAGAGATCATCTATCTTGATCTAAATAGGTACATTAGACGAAACACGACCGTTATGGGTGATATTAGTATTTATTCTGAAAATATATAATGTTTAACCTAATGAAGATAATTATGCACATACAATGGAAAATATATCTTTACTAAATTTAATACATTACAGTATTTTAATTTTGGTGAAAGTACATGTGATGACAGCTTGGGATATTCAGAATAAATGCTGAAAATTATGTTCACGAACTTTCTTAATGAGGTGCAGGATGCCAAAGGGTGCCAATTATTATTGGAGAGAACAGATGTTTCCAGATTGGAAAATGTCTCATACAGTTTCAGGTACGTCTCGGGTAAGACAGGAAGTTTTTCAAGTAATAAAAACATTTTTTGGGTTACACGAAACATCTACTACTACATCGGAAATATTACAATGAATAATGAAAGATTAATTGCAGCGATTTGAACTATCATTTAAACACCTCGAAGTGTAATGCCATGATGGGAATTAAACGAGCAATGATGATTGGTGTGCACAATGGTGTTCTAGTGCGAGCGGGCAATTTGAGCCACGTGCCCATTATGCATATTAATAATTTAATTTAAAGTATGATAAGGACATGTCCATGTATGCATGTGTATTCATATTAATATAAATGTTCATCAGGCACTTTCATAGCAATTCAACCTGCGGATCCGAATTTTCCATGCTGGTATATTAATATTCATTTTGTTGGTATGGTTGAAAAATCGATACAGGTCCAATATGGACTGCAGCTCTATTTGCTAGGGATTAACACATTAGTTCAGAAGTGACTGTATAAATATATAAATACAAATGGAATAAACCGACGTCTCCAAAGTCAACGCACCATGAAAACCCGGAAAAATGGAGAGAGGTTAACGCATTTTGACTTTAGTTATTGTAGCAGATAGCATATAAAGAAAATAATGATGGTTGGTAGTTACATTTTTATTGTTATTTAACTCTCTGGGAGAATTTACTTCTTAAAAACAGTTTTTTCGAAAATTCCCTTCATATTAGATAATTCAATTTTTAAGGCAGGATTTATTGATTCATGTCAAACAACGTTTCCTGTAAGTTGCCAGAATATGAATCCACTGACATAGAAGATGCTTGGCTGTGGGTCCACTTTCAACTATTCGTAACTTCTGCCAGCCCATATCCCATACAAAATTCTAGTTTTCACCGCCCCTCTCCTGCACGTACGCTACACTGTTGCCTCTATGCCACCCGTCTGCATGTCGTTACGTTCAGAGTTCATTCCATTCACTTCAGCTGCATCCTTCGAATTTCTCCAACTAGCTTCCTTTTCCTCCCTGGCACCACCTCGCTTACTCTGTCTGTCCTGCCTCACGCCCACATCGCAAACGTTTCTAGCCTGTGCTCATCTTTGCTAATCACCCATCACGTTTCTGTGCCGTAGAATGCCACGCTCAATTGCTGGGCTTAAATTAATCTTCCTTAACGCCCTTCCTCGGATTTCTCAATGCCTTCCTTTCCGATCAAGCTTCCCCAACATTTCGGGATATCACCATATGAGATGATGAACGGACAATGTTTCAATGGCAACAATCGATAGGAGGACGCCTTCTTGAAGTCCAACAAGCAGTCAACTAATACCTGGCCATAAATGTCTTTCTATAAATATCCGTATTACTATTATGGCATCCTTGAGTTCCTTTATCTCACTTCTAGACACAATCTGGCCGCAACCTACATAGTCGGTTGCCCCATTGTCTTTCTTATTATAATTCTTAGTCATACCTTTGCTTACTTAGTCTTATGGTCCAATTGTCCGTCTATAACTTTACTCTCGCTTGATATATGAATCGGAATTGACTGAAATATGATTACCAGATATCAATTCACAGCTGTAGGAAGACGGTATAATTTCAATGGTTAATCATAATTTTCACCCCTTCGAATTGACCTACCTGTTGATACCCTGATTGCAACGCAAAACATTTCATCCTGTAGTTTATACATTATGCATACCACACTCGTTTTTGCATACTGCATAAAGCACAGGATAATAATAGTTTCCGATATCGTTTCTTGAATAGAAACAGACTATGTACACAAAAAGCAAAAAAAGGATAATTGCTATTTTCAATGTCCGGGAGATCATTTTGCAGTATCCCAAGTTTCTTTATCTTTTTTTAATTCTGACGCCAATCGATGCTGAAATGCCTGCGGCATTAAAGCCGTAAATAATGCCGAGAGAAATCTCTGATGTTTCGCTTTTCGTCTTTATGTGTAATTCGAAGATATCCGTAGTGTTATACACAAACGTGTTCAACCGTAATTGAAACTACATTATTCCCTTATCCTCAAAAAGCGAACAGCAAGCCCCCCAAGCCAAGCAAACACCCCGCAAGCGAACAAGATATTTACATCTCGACGAAAAACCGTTTCTCATATTAATTAAATAATGTTCTTCCAACCTTAGCATTTTTAAAGTGATACAGCTCTATTTACTGTGGAAACCATTGCCATAATAATTCATAAGTAAGAATAAAAATGTATAAATTGTACTAGGCAAATGAATCATTATATGATGATCAAGCTGTTCATGCTTCTCCGAGAACTACATTTGAGTATATTAGGTGTTTAAAAATGTTTTCAATTTCCCGGGTAATAATTATAAAAACCCTCCATTAACATAATTGAGATAGTTATCAGGCAATTCAAGCAATATAATATTAAAAAATTACTACAAATATATTAAAAATTAAATTACTTTTTGGATACTACTTTTATTAGGTCAAATTTTTAGAATAAAGAAAATACACTTTGAGACTAGACCTTTGTTGAAATGGAGGCTTTCATGCGCTTAACTATTCCGACAATTCACTATTATCTTATGTGAATAGTGAGTCTAACTCCACTAGCATGAGAAGCCGTAGTACGCCAGGAGATAGAGCGGTTTATTTTATTCTGGAGCTTCCTTCGCGAAGGGATGGATGGAAATCAAGAGTATATTCAGTAAATATGCATTTACCACATGCAGCGACATTTTTCTTGTTTATTTTTCTGTATTCTCTACAGTCCATTTTTCAAGATTTCTGAGATTCCTCTGATAAAACTCCAACGGTCAAAGGAGCGTAAGCAATAATGGCCGCTTTATGAAAAAGAAGTTTATGAATGGAGGCGGGCATGTCGTACAGCTCTTGCGAAAGCTTATGGCGTTCGGATGTAGTACAGCTCTCGCGAAAGCTTATGGCGTACGGATGCGAAAAAGAAGACGTCGTGAAGGGGAAAAATTTGGTGGAAGGGGTAGGGAAAAGGGACGCAGGGGAAAGCGAAGACATGGCATTTGTGCCATGCATGAGAGCATTTAAAAAAATGGAATTTGTATGACGCGGACAACACAAACGCCGCGCATCCAATCGCCATAAACTTTCGCGAGAGCGTTACCAAACGAATAACTTTACACATTTCCTAACAGTTGTAAAAGTGTATTATTTAAAGACTTCGACATCGATCGCACGTTTGGATGCAGTGTCAGTATAAAATTACGGGAAACCTTTTTATCAAATTCTCATCTATCCCTGAGATGGAAGACGATGAAGTGGGGTATGCAAATCATCGTCTGGCAGTATTTCCATCGTTAGTTGTCCCGCTGCCTTGCTTTGGAGTGTCCACAACTTGGCCTGTTTCTATCATGAATCTGATGATGATAGATATTTTCCTTATACAAGTATTTTCTCTTCAGAAATTTTAGCTTGCCATTTTATTATATCGAGTATATATGATACGTGCAATATTTATTCAAAGCTCCGTATCCAAGCGTGAATCTTGGAGTTGCTCAGCAAATATTAGTTCGATATCTCGATACAGGCCTGGGATGGGATACCTGTAAGAGTACTGATAGCTTTTCCGTCTACCATGGTAGGAGCCAACTGATGGCGTACCCTCACTTCTTCATTAGTTATTTACGGCTGTAAATTCTCTTTTTGCCCGTCGATGTTGATTTTTTCTTGAATCGCAAGATTAGTTGCTTCCTTGGCGATATTAAACCTAATCGTTCTTTAATACCCATAGTAAGCGATTATGGCCACGGATCTCCCCATACTGTTGCCCCATTTTGACGAATATTCAGTCTCAAAGGGGTAATAGACATGTAAAAGAGATTACTGCCTTGGAAGTCTTTCTCACTTTTATTTTTTACTATTATCCAGCCATATCGCCTTGACCGACCAATGTGCGCCGGCGCGGGCGGCCGTACTCATAGTTACTATAGACTCCGTCCAAGGCAGGTTTAAGGAGGTTTGACCGGCCAGGTTGAAGGAGCAGGAGAAAATTCTTGGCATGGATGCTGAGGAAACCTCTGGAGAAGATTAGGAGGAGGCAGAGTTGGTGGTTGGCATAAGTATTGAAGGGCGAAGGGATTCTTAAGGCTGTGATGGAAGGGAGGATATTTGCAATTAATAGTATAGTAGCTTTTCCAGGGTATACCTATAAATATCCACATTTGCGTCACCGTGTGTTCGTGTCACGTTTGCAGGACCGTATGGGATGGCGCGTTAATTACTTAACATATATTATAGTATATTTTATAGCAATATATTAATTAATAATTAATTAAGTGTATCGCGCGCGCTCTCCGGGCCCTCTCCATCGTCGCGGAATGTGGGGAGGAGTAGCTGTGCTAAGCTCGCTGCCACTCTGAGGAGAATGGGCGGGAGAGGCTGACTTTGGATCGCTGGTCCAATTTAAGGGAATGGCTTGGAAGCAAGGAATTTAAAAAGTCTCTCCTTTTAAAACAAACAGTTGGTTAATTAAAAAATAGTCAGGAGTAGGGAATAAGGGGATTGAAACTCAGGACTCAAGGATGAAAGACATGGTAGGTCTCAGTGGGCGTCGCGATGTCCCGTGACTCGAGGAGTGGCGGCTAGGCGCGCGGCAGGCCTCTGGCGGGGTGAGTGTGGTAGCGGAGTGGGCGGTGCCTGGTGATGCGGGCCTGGGGGTCCTTACGATCGGTCTTCCTACAGGCAGGCGTTGGCAGCATTCTCGATCGGAGTTGGAAGAGGTACCGGATTAGGGAGACTCATCAGATGGGTCCCTTCGGAGTCAGGCAGGAGGTCCGGGAGACTCGTTGGATTGGTTCGTTCGGAGTCGGGTATGTCCGGGAGGCTCATCAGATTGGTCCGTTCGTAGTCTAGCCGGTAGGATGGGGGAAGGTCCGGGAGACTCGTCGGATGGGTCCGTTCGGAGCCTAGCCGGTAGGACTGGGGCTGGTGTCGTCCCCGCAACTGGTCCTCTTTTCCCCGAAGGGCTCCCCTTATATACTGCCAGACCCTGGGAGCGTGGCCAGGGTCAGTTCAAAACTAGCCAATCCGAGGTAATCTACGTAGGCTAGGTGGTTGGTGCAAGGGTTGAAGGGGAGGTGGTGGAGGAGGGGAGGTTGATAGAGGAGGTGGCTACGTGGAGGTGGTATGAGAAGGGAGTGGCAATGAGGAGGGGGGTGGCGATGAGGAGAGGGTGGTACTTTTTGGTGAAGGGGCGGAAGGCACGGAAAGACGTCCGTGTCGTGAGTGCAGTAATTACGGATGGGAGGGGAGAAGGGTGCCCTGAGTGGTAGGAAAGGGGGTGGGTCCAGGGAGAGAGGCTGCATGCGTTGGCCCGCCTTTTTCATGTTTCACACCAGGGGTGAGGGGTTGGAGCGAGTTCGGGCCGAGATGGCGTCCTCTCCCTTCCTTCCTCCCGTCGGAGGGATGCACTCTCATTCGCTTCCCTTTCTTTTTTCACTGGCACTTTTTGTCTTACAATTTTGCACTGTATCATACTTTCTTTCGGGTGATTACGGGGGGGGGGGAAGAAGATGGAGAGAGAATACACAATTCTGCATATTTTCACACTAAAACTTTCTGGCTAATGAAAGTAGCTTGTAACAAGTGCTATACACTAATTATATAGAATTATTGTATGGCACTGCTACACGAAAATATTTCCACAAGTATTCCAATTACTAGTCATTTGCATTATTTGCAATATATAGGTATATGTGGCCGCCATCTTGGGCAATACTATTTTGGAAAAATGATTCAGAGATTTATGCTTGAAATTTTCGAAGCAACAATGTTAAAAATCAATAGGTCACGTAGGATATAATTCATATACATTAAAGAATTCCTGCTAACGTGAAACATATACAAAGTAAAGTAGGTGTAGTAGATATCTAATAAATTAAAGAATTCATCCACGCACATTATGTTTGGGAGTGAAAAGCGCTTCGTGCACTTTATTGCAATCAATAGCCACATTTTAATCCACCCCAATTGGTTCCGTCGGGTGGAACTCAATGTAATGCAGAATCAAACTGTGAACGAGATTCAACGAATTCATTGTTTCATCTCCTTTTAATTATTGCTACTCCGATTGCTATACGATGGGCTACAGGTGGATATTGTTGAAGGCCCTTGGAGACCTCACACGTATTTTGGCTTTTCTCCCGCATGAGAAGCGAATTTTTGTTGCAGAAGAGACATAACACATCACGGCACGGATGGCAATAAAACAAATGTTGTTTTTTGTTGATGGCGTAAGCTGGAGAAAATATCACGGCTAATAAGGACGTAATACGTAAACATTACAGATTATTCATAAATTTATTTCAGTCTTTGAGAATTTCATAGAGTCTTTGTGTTGCAAGGATGGAATTATATTGGAGGCTCGCTTTTACGCATCCAAATACTAAATTAAATATTTATATTTAAATTGTAACCTACAGCGATGGTCAAGTCTGGTACACTCAAACTTTTAATATTAGGAAAATTGTCATTTAGCGCACTCATTTACTGCTGGAATATATCCAAATTTGTAAAATAAGCTCACGAAGGCATAGAAAGTTGCTACTTATATATTTTATGCTTATGCCCAACAATACTGAAGATATTTAAAATTTCCTCATCAGTTTTTTATTCGGTCTCGATCTTCAACATTGAAATGATATGGTTATTTGTCAGTTCACTTCATTTTGAATTCTTTAGAACCAACAGTATTGGACCCATTCACTTTTTACCAAAGAGTGTTTTAATATGAGATCTGAGTAATTACTCCATGAAGGTTAAAAACGGAGAATTTTTCGGATACACGACTTCATGATTTCCGAGATGAAACATGATTTTCGGCTAATTAGGTAGGTGATATTACTTATAAGTGTTTCCGGGCCAAACGGCAGAGGGATTCCACGAAAAATGATATTTCAGACAATGTCAAAATCTGAAGAAATATCGCTTACCTAGAGAAAGAATTTAATAACCAAAATACAGCCGTGTAAATCTTACAGTTATATTTCGGCTTCCTATACTACGCTTTCTATCGCGGGCGCTACCATGTTAAGTTAGTGGATTTATAGCAATTTGCGGGAAAAGAGTTGAGACAGGCAACCACCCATCCGAGCAGGGGGCGCCAATCACTGCAAGTGGTTAGCGCGGACGGATCCTCTGCGGACGTATGCGGCCATCCACTGGAGGGCAGCCTCTTTCTGTGGACACGCGGCTTAATAATATACCGGAAAAATGGCACAAATATCTTATTAAACTGCGAAAATGGAAAGTGTGATGTAGTATGCAGTCACGGGCACGAAACGTTGAAATTTGGACAATTGCCAACTGACATGTTCGAGATTCGCCCCCGGATTCGATGACTGGTTGACGCGACTGTATTCATAGATTTCATGGTAAGGGTATGGTTAAGAGGTTTATCTTAGTCCGGCCTAAGTGTGGTGTAGAACGGAACTAAAATTTGACATTCATAGCTTGAGTTGAGGGATTAACCAGTCCAAGACTTGCCTACTCCGCGAGGATGGAACGTTTGGTATCATCGCTATTCGTCAAGTAGCAGGGAATTTCTCGGAATTATTTACTGGTTTATAGCGCCTCGTGAAGAGTTATGCGTTATCTACTAACCCTTACCCGCATTTCTTGCTTCTAGGGACTTCACACAGTTGCTTACTTACTTAAATCGGATCAGACATTTTCCTATGGCAAATTACGTACGGTACGCGCAATTTAAATATATATAAAAATCAGTATTTCCCATACAGGTAATATTTAACAATTTTTGTCCAAGTATCAATAGTTATTACATTCTATAGCAGTCATCGGGTCCACTTAAGTTTATATCGTACCATTTGTTTTGACTTTAGCAGAGGTTTTCATTTTTACAGCAAAGTTTGCATATTTGTAATCCTAACAATTGGTCATCGGTAAACTGTTAAGAATAAAACTATCTTTCTTACTTAAAGATTGCAAGTAAAGCAATCAAGCAAGGTTGAAATTTAACAATACCGAGCGCTCAAACATGGGCTGTCAGTTTTTATGTGCCAAAAATCGTGACTTTCTGCAAATAAAATTTAGTAAAAGTACAGCTAAGTTGACATTGAATGTTAATTTTCAATAATGAACGTAAAAATAAACAAGGTTTTAGCCTTTTTTATTTTTACGTTCATTTGCGCCAAATTTGTGAATCACACAAATGTGTGATTCACAAATTCGGCGCGAAGCGAAAGTCAGAGTAGCCTCTCGGCATTACTCACGACTTTAATGCCGCAGGAGTTTCAGCAACGATTGGCGTCAGAATGAAAAAATATGACACTTGGGATACTGCAAAATGATCGCTCAGACATCGAACATACTAAACAATTTAGTGATGTGGTCAGTATTCGAGGATTCGATCGAAAGTTATCGAATCCATGGATTCGATAATCGATCGAAAACTTCCAAAAATTATTCTAACTCTGGTTGTGCGGGTGGCATAAGTGCCAATTCGCGGTAAACTAAATCGCGATGAAATCTCGCCTAGGAAGATTGGCATCTCGTCGTTGTATTACTATAAAAGTGTTGGCAATATGCGTGAAAATTCATGAAGTCATATTTATGGACAGAAGCGGAGATTTTATCGCTATAAATCATGGAAGACTTCATTATTCAAAATTCGGATTATAGCGCATACCGCCTTCATATCCTCCCAATGCGTCCTTTTCATTGCCGAAGCGTGCGATCGCGAAACGACCGAGTATTTATCTTTCTGTCTTTGAAAAACGAAGTTTTGAGCTGAGAAAAGTTTACAATTAACCAAGAACGCCTCGTCAAACAACGCTTTTTTCATGCCGCAGAAGTAGCGACATTTTCACGCAACCGTTAATGTTGCACCCTCGGCATCTTGCCGTGAGTTTGCACCGCAAATATAACGTCATGCATTTTAAGCAGTGTCCTAAGGCATTATTATTTAGTAAAATTAAGCCCGGACATTTTTAAGCATTAAAATAGGAATCCCTGGGTTCTTAGCATGGATTGATATAACATAATTGATAAAGTCGCTATTTACATCTCTTGCGGCTATGTTATATTTCGCGATTTTCGCTCTTAAGCAACCAATCCACTGTGGAAGAACGTAAAAAAACGTTTCCAGCCTGTGAAGAGGCAAAACAATGAAATTTGAACCAAAAATAATCATGGAAAGGTTTTGAAACGCCTTCTACGAGAGCACATATGGACTGCTCATGATAGCATCAATATTTTTAAAGAGTTTCCTGTCCTCCCGGCAATTTGGTTAATAATAAAAGAAACATTAGCTTCTGACAGACTAAGAATGCTCTTAATCATAAGCAGCAATTAACAAGTTACTTGTGTTCACTTAGCTTTCTTTAGAATTCTTAATTTAAGTATTATTTAATGCCATCATGAAATAAATAGTTACTCAACTTTATTTCCCCTTTAAAGCTTAAATATTAGATTTCTGTTCGAGGGAAAATCTGGAGCTTCTTATGGGTTCATACATTTACAAGGAAATTAAATATAGATAACGAAATGCTTCATAAAAATGATAAGTTTATGTGTATTGGCAATAAAAAGGAACTAGGCTTCATAATTTGGTGAAAATAGGATTCGGATTCGAAATTCGTTAAATCTTGTACATATTCGACCCATCACTAGTAAATATCTTTTTTTGCTGTATGAGTACGTAGTGTTTTTTCCAAGAAACGTTATCGGAATCTTTTATTATCCTGTTATTTATTTAATGCACGATTACGGATGTGAAATACAAAGTTTATAGACTACAGGATGAAATGTTTTACGTCGCAATCAGGGTTTAAACAGGTTGTTCTATTCGACGGGTGAAAATAATAATTAACCGTTGAAAATATCTAATTATTGCTGGTAATTGGTATATGTTAATCTTATTTCAATCAATTCCGATTGCTATATCCAGCGAGAGTAAAGTTATAGACGGAATATTGGAACATAAGTTTAATTAAGGAACTCAAAGTCGCCATAGATCCACTGGTTTCCTAAGATGATTCACCTAAGTTTCACTGGTTCTGTATTGGAAGTAATATTTATTTCGCGTGAAATCTTAATTGCCGTGTTCTTTATTGCATTCAAACATTTTGCATTAAAAAAAATTTAAACCAGTAAATACGCCCTTGTTCTTTTACTTCGCAACTGATTGTAGCCCCCACGCCTACCTTACGGGAATGAGAAGCGCTATACGTTAAAACAAGACTTAACAAATGGGCTGGCAACAAACCGGTGGTCATCGATATCTGGGAGAATACTTTAAAATGTTGTTCACAGGTAACATATTGAGCCTTAAAAAAATACCTTAGTGCCTATTCAGCCATCATTTAAATCTTAGACGACATTTGTGAAGGTATAGACCAAAGTTGAGTTGATCTTTGCGTTACTGGAGTTTTCCAAAGCTTTTGATCTGGTGAATCATAAGCTTCTGCTACCCAAAATGTCATACATATATTGGAACAGAGGGTACTTTCTAGCCGAGTTTAAAATCTTTATTAAGGAATATCATACGTTTCTATTCGAGTTTTAAAATATTATTTCTATAACAGAATAATAGCTCATTGAAATCAACTGCTGCATAGCACATGGATATGCAGATGACACTCAACTTTCTTAAATTTTATGAGGTTTTTTACAATGCAACACTGCTGAATGAAGACTAAATAATCAGACCATTGAAATCTATGTGCCTTTCATACCAGTATGGTTGATCTTTAAATATGTAAATATGGCTATCGACTTCTGGGCACAAGTAGAAAGCTTTAAACTCGCTGAGCCTTTTTGGTGTTTTCATTTTCAATTATTGTGTTACTGTATATGGACCACACATTTCCAAAGAATGTATTAATAAATACAAATAAATGCATGCATCAGGTCTACATGGAACTTGAGACACATGTTTACATATAGAATAACCACACATTCCATCAATTACCCTTAACCTGCGGCAGCTAGAGCGCATTTCGTCCACCCTGTGCGGCAAATGTCTATTTGGACGGAGCCTGTCCCTCCTTACCCATGGGCCTAGACAGGGCAGTTATATGACCTATGTGATCCCTTCCCGACCCTTTTCTTGGGATCCCAGGGGGTGGGCACCGGAACTTGTTGAGGGATTAGTGGGACTTGGAACTAATTTTGCAAATGTGTTTATAGGCGTAATTGTTGAAAACAAATATGATAATATTTTTTCTAGCAACTTTCTGTTTAGTTTGATACTAAATACCAAGAAAATCCGTTGATAATTGATCCGGGCGCGAGCATAAGACAACTAACTTTTGAGACAGCCGTAGCCTCTTGAGCGAACAATCGGAAGAAATGGTCGTACTTCATTGTGGTGGTATGCCATCACTAAAGAGCGTGGGAAGGGAGTGGTTTGGAAAAAAGGGTGGATTCCCAGATGTCCACCGCTGGAAAGAAAGAGTTTGGGTCATAAAAATATGAAAGGGCTCAGGGAGAAGGTAGACAGAATGGGTCAAACGTACAAGAACGTTCTACCCGCAGTTCCCGTTACACACATACATGTACGTTTCCCGCAGACTAAGGATTAAAACCAAACCTTAGAATGATGTACATTGCCTACCTGATGAATAAGGTGTTTATCATTGGTGAACTATCTTGCTGAAGAAAGTTAACGGTGCGGCGTATCGAAATATCTCACACAACTCCATTAGAATAACTTCTCTCCTTAATATTTAACGTAATCACACTGTCAAGTTTGCTTCAAGTCACCTTGAGGTGCTGCGAATAAATATTCCAGTTGCATTTATTAAATATAATGTGCAGGCAGAATAACATTACTACTTTATTGAGATTTTCTTGTATTCTGACTTTTGCTATTAAATTGGATTAAGGTCGACATTTTAAGCAACATAATCTAATTTTTGATGTAGTAGTTCATGACAAACATTTTCTTTTTCAAGTCCTTAATTTTGAATATTACATACTACCTATTTCAATTTACTGAATTGATTAATCCTAATACAAGGTTAGAACATAATTAGAGGATCATTTTGCAGATTGATACAATAGCTGACTTACTAAATCATCTACGTTATGAAAACTTAGCTTTTCTTATGACCTAGCTATTTCTTATGACTTAAGCTTTTTAATGACAATGGAAACTTTAAAATACCATCTCAATATGTTGAGGTCTTAGTTAAAACAACATATTTCGAGTTTCCTAATTGTAGGTTGACGATTTTCCCATTCCGAGATCACCTTGGCAACAAAATCAAGTGTGATGGATGAAAATAAACTCACACAACTTCAATTTCTTTTCTAAACTTGTTTATTTACATTAAACTTCAGTGTAAATAGTTATGACAGCACAATAGTAATTTTATCCCTTTGGTTTGGCGCATAAAATTTGCTAAAATACAATAAATGGTCCAAACCTGATTTATGACAGGTGTCATTTATATATGTATGACGCGAGATAATATCTTAAATGTTTTCGTCTTCCTAATTGATCTTTTCACAACTACCCGACAATTAGCAACATTCCTGGTGGTCACAACTTCATAACAAGGATATTGTTGGTCACTAGCCATAGGTGGAATATTTAGAGACAAACCAAGAGCTTTAATCTCATTCCATATACAAAATCCTTTATCCACCATTACTCCATCCCCAGGCAGTACCTCGCCACAAGAAAGGTTTTTCATTAATACGCCATAAAAACCCCTTCTTCCTGTCAGCTCCTTGTCTGATATGCTGCCTGTAAAAAGGCTAGAAATGAAAATTTTTGCCACTTTTTTATCCACTTCAATGACGGCTTTGAGAGTATTAGCTGACTTGTAGGCTGAAAAGGACTGTGACCGGTTCACAAGAGAAGATGGCACTTGTAGTCTCATTTCAGTTCCATCCAAGATGATTAAGGTGGAGGTATATAATTCCTTCAATTTCTGAGGGGCATTTTGGAGGAGGAGATCCCTATGGGGCCGGATTTTCAAGGAGCCTAATGTGGTATAGAGATAATTGACCCACCTGGTAAATATTTTGCCAAATGCTTCCTTACTTATTCCAAATCTCATTGAGAGATCAATATAACAGTAAACCTGGCTGAGTTTGGACAAAACTAATAATACTTCATCATCAGGCACCAATATTTTCCCATCCATCCATTTGGTAGCGTAGGATCGGTTCGAGGAGTAGGCATTACAAAATCAACAAATGTAGCTAAATCTTCCACACATTCAAAACCTGTATAAAAAGTTTCATATTCCCTTCCTTGTATTATACTATTCATAGAAAAAGAATCCTTACTCAATGCTTCCGCTTCTTTTTTGAGCTTGGCATTACATTTTTCGAAATAAGAAATGTCACTTCTGAGTGAGCCAATTTCTTCTTTCGTCTCCTTGATGGTGGCATCTTTCACAGCATCTCCTCACTCTGCAGCTTCTTCACTTGATCCTTCAAATGTTTCACTTGCTCAAGGCAGAAACGTGGATCACACGCTGAAGCTAGAAACAGCAGATTTTCTAAAGCACCTGGTTGGGGCTCTTCTGCTTGATAAACTGGCTAAACTCTGGAGTCTGGCTGTGCATTATGTAGCAAGTAGTTGCTAAAAAAGAAGCCACACGTTGAAATTATGATAATAAATGTGCTATATGTTCTACCTAATTTGAAATTTCATGTCAGCAGATATTAGCAAACAAATCCCACATGTGAATAACAATAATTTTTATTACGAGTTTTACATCAGTGAGTGTGAGTAGAAAGAAAGCAATAAAATAATGGGAATGGTTTCATTTTTTATTATTAAATCAAGTAGGAATAAATATTTGAATCAGTATAGTACTTCAGGCACATCGTAACTGGTATAATACTCATGGAAACGAAATGACTAATCAACAAATAGATTATCGTGGAATATCAGGATCAACTCCTGTCGCAAGTATTGTTAACCTTTTGCACTCGGGTGTCGAGTGTGACTCGACACGTTAGCATTGGTCAGCATCAGGTTAGCACTTAATTGCTAATGTAAAAAATCCAAGTTAATAAGTTAATGCAAAAAGAATTAATTTTTCATTCTTGTGTCGCCATTTCTGAAATCTGGTGTAGTTAAAAATTAAATGTTGAGTAGACTTAACGAATTGAGAGAAAAACATTGGATTGGACAAAAACGTTGAGGATGCTTCTTTTTCTCGGGGAAGTGAAGCTAAATATACTCGGAACTGCAGGCTCCTTCAGGAACTTCCTTCTAGGTATAACTTGCCTGTAATCACACGGTAGAAAATGTCTGGAAAAAACTCGCATGTTCGAGGAAATCTTTGACTTTTTTCTCGTCCCTGCGAATTTTAATCGCCCACTGCAAAAATAAATTCTTGTCCTTAGGAAACTTGTGGAATGATACTCCCGGAATTTTGTAAGAATTATTGATATTTGGTACAATAAAGTATTGAACCATTTTAGCGATATTGAACACAGAATCACTCCAAGTCTGAAGGATAACTCAAAACTGCTACCGCAATGCTGGCGTGTTCTATCCCACAACCTCTTCGATTTGTTCTGTCACGTGATCTTGTGACGTCGTTCCTCTACCCGTCCTTTAGTAAAAGTCTACAGAGGCGGGCAATTCCGGCTAATTGACCTCACCCTATCGAAAAAAGGACGGAAATCGTGTATGAGCGGTATTACCTGCAGATCTCTCAGCTGCGAATTCCCCTCTTCGGAGGAATTCCAGGGGTGGGTGGGACCGTTACAATATACACATTTCAGCTATTTAGTTCCAAATGGAATGAATTAAGAAATAAGGCAAATGCTTTCTCTCTCTCCTCCCTTTCTGCATTTTCCCGTTGTAAATACTGCATTACATCATCAATTGACATCGACCCATCCATTCTGAGACCCAACTAACAATGACTAACCCAGGAAACACAATTCATGCGACCAAAAAAAACACGATACAGATTTCGTGTGCATGTGAAATTGTAACACTGGAACCGAATTTCTTCGCAGGAGGTCCACTAAGTCAACCAACTGTATCCTGGTCACGGCAACATTTTGTTTAACGGTCCTTTCTTATCCCCGCGGTGACCCCCTTCCTAAATCCTACAAGACCAGTCCCGTCGAATGGTGCCATATCACCACCCGACGAAGCGGCATGCCACCGGAAAGGACCGATACATCTTCATCAGGAAAATTTAAACACGCTTTACAATTACATACATTAAGCCGGCTCCGGATGTGGATAACCAAACGGATGTTCCCTGAAATCCCCACACCAAGAACGGGGCCAAAAATAGCTGCTACATGCACCAAGTTACTTATAATCGTAATCACGTCTCGGAATTCTCCTCCTGTAGCACGGCGCGGTCAGGCGACGTCACGAAAACAATTTATGACCTTGACAATTCCGGGGGTCAGGAATGTTAGACAGAAACCATAACTTCTCGAATTACAAAATTTTTAATTTAATAAAGGCGTAACAAATGAAATCAGACCCTGATGAGATGAGAGATGAGATGAACGAATAATCACTGATATTCAGCTGAAGATGCACATTGATGAGAAATCATGAACTGGGTAACAGGAAAAGATGTAAGCTACAATGAGTGTTAATTTCCAAAATATTTTATATTCCCTGAAACCGAAACTAAACATACAACGTAAACCAGAAGAGTAATATTAAGCAATCCATAAGAGGCTATGAGGTTCCTTCATATTACTACAATATTTTAGTAATAAATTAAACTGAATCATTCATCTATCCAAAAGAGAAAGTTCATTTTTATTTAAATATGCATAACATGAGCATATTAAAGCTTTTAAAAAATAAATATGTAACGTTCAAGCTCGTTTTTACACAATAAACATTATTCCTAATAATGATGATGCATTTTTTTTACTTATTAAATTATTTTGAAGGTTGTTGTAATAACTACATCAAGAAGTACTTAAAGATTCAAAAAATTTCTGTTGTCCTATAAAGGACGATGATATTGGTGAAACGAGTGGTCGGTCCCTCCCCGACCCCCAGCACGATATTTGGGACTGGCAACATCCATATTCGTTTTTCTTGTTCTAGTACCTCTCATAAAAACTGACTCCAAATATTGTACCACAAAAATCCCTCGGAAGTAAAATTTTTTACCATTTGCTCCCACACTAATTGTAAATATCCTTATTTGCTATTTGAGTACATAAATCGGTTTGTATCCAAGAAACGATATTGGTAACCATTATCATCCTTTGAGGTATGCAGTATGCAACTACGTATATGGTATTCATAGTGTATAAACTACAGGATGAAATGCTTTACGTCGAAATCAGGGTTTCAACAGGTTGGTCTATTCAAAGGTTGAAAATGCTAATTAACCATTGAAAATGTCTACTTATAGCTGTGAATTGGTATCTGGTAATCCTAATTCAGTCAATTTGGATTCCTATATCAAGCGAGAGTAAAGTAATTGACGGACAATTGGACCATAAGACTAAGTTTGCACGCGTTCAAATTCAAAGACAAAGTAAAACAAATTTCATCTACTCAGGACTCATTCCGCAAGAAAGAGATAACCGTAACTTGAGAGGAACACTCCTCTGTATAATCCTTGTTTGTTTACCCTCCCCCAGATTCACTTTCACCGAGGTAACTTCCACTAGTGAGGGGAGGGGGCCTCCTTTCAAAGGCCTCCGCAGCCTACCCTGGATTGATGCGTCCGATGCTCGAACGAAAAGAGAGAAGCATTATTTTCGTCAAATCAAGTGGAAACCATACACCAGTGCCATGCCAATGTAAAATGGCATCGCTACATGGACTACATGTTACTGCAATCTTGGCATGCATTCATACTTCACCAATCTGCAATCACTGTCACCTGACTGTGATTGCTTAATTTTTGTAATAGTTATGATATAACATTACTTAGAGTTCATTAGTAGCATTTTTCTCATTCAGTATTTTCCCTGGTATATCAATCCTTGCTGAGAGGCACCTTTGACTATTATTTAAACAATGATATGCCTTATATTTCCCACGATAGTTCGTTGGGAATATTCCACGAAATGTCATCAGAGAACTTGCGGTGCGTGGAGCATTCTGAATACAAATGAATGGGACACTTTGTGACAAAATGGTTTTTAGCAGACTGTAATTTTGTTTTGACACATTTACTAAAAATGTTTTAAAATCGCCATCATCTCTGCTTTACCCACACTGTATGCAGGGATTCAAGGCATTATCAATGCAAAAATATAATGTCGGCTATAACGAGGGTGGTAATGAGCAATTTTACCACTTTTGTGCGATCTCACTAAGGCAAACCTTTACTGTATGTCTTAATTTCATGAACATCCCAAATATAGTCACAATTAATACCTATATATTTACAACTCTTTGCTTTCTCAGATTTCAAAGTAAATGGAGGGGATAGGGTTGGTGAGGTGGCTAGGATATTAGCTTTCCATCCTGAGGACCCTGGTTTGAATCCCTGTGGTGTTGGAGTTTTTACAGTAATATCCCGATCCCTACTTGTATGCCATGTAGAGAGCACGGCAGTGTGCCATGCACCGGATATTATGATAAACTCTGGTCCCCTTGCCGCCTTTTCTTGAGAGCAGGCTAATGCCAATTTTTCTCCGCCCTTCCTCCATTTCCCAATTATCAATACCATAATTGCCTGCCCACCTCTCCTTAAACCTTTCACTGCTATGCACGCATATATGCGTTTTAAAGAGCAGGAGTTTAATGCCAACAAACGAAAGCATGCGCGCTACGGTGAGCGCTCTCAGGGATGAAGCTTAGCAGTGAAATGGATAATGGTGCAAATGACTTCAGTCCATAAATGGAATGACATTTTACAAAGGTTCAAAAAGCGACCGAAATATGGCCATTTTTGCGAATGTTATAGTTAGTATGCTCGCATTTTTCATTATCAAAAGATAATGATCGGCTCTCTTATCTATTTCCACTATAATGCATGAAAATCCTCTTTTCTGGCATCATTATCTGGCATCCAAAAATGTTTGGAGTAATTTTCAAAATAATAACATATTGATTTAAAAATACGCAATTATGGAGAATATATAACTCGTCTCAATTTTTTCTGACACACATAAGAAGAAATTATAAATTATGTTAATAGCTGTTTGGAAAAAACAAAACTTGGTTGGAAAAGGGCGTTCATTTTACAATGAATACAGCTGCGAAAACTAGTGGACGCTGTCCAACAGACTTCGATTCCAGTAGTAACAGATCCAAACCCCGAAAAACTGAGCTACTACGGTCTCAAGTCAGCCCGACGGTACATATCTATGCTGCGCAAATGAGTTTACGCACAGTTGGAAATGTAGACGCTGCCAAAGTAGTGAGGGAAGTAGCCTTCTCAACACCATCACGAGTAAAGAAATATAGAGAGACATGAGGGACGAGGAAACCTAATGCCAAGACTGACAGGCAATGCAGCACTATCAATTTTATTTGAAGGGAAGTTAACGAAGCACCAATACAATGTAGTTAGTGCTCCGACCAAGAAAATTTACCCTCCGTATAAAGTGGTCCGGAAATCCAGGGGTCGCTGCTATCAAGATATATAATACTGTGCAATCTCCGAGAAAAGTTTGGAAATCCCTTTGCAAGCCATATTGGACCATACAATTCACCGTATTTTGGAAGTTCAAAAAGATCTAGTAGACAAATACGGTTCCGAAGACTTGAAAATATTACAATTAAAATCGAAATGGGGATGCGACGGTAGATCTGGGCAAAGTCAATACAAACAGAATCTGAGAGCGGTTTCGTTCAAGATTCCAGTATTTTTTGTCGTATTTTGTACTTCTTCAATGAATTAGTTGCAATACCGCCTCATCCAACAAAATAGTCTTGTAGCAAAATCGTCGGCCATTTTCTCCTCGGTTTTGTGGGCCCATTCGCGTATCGTCCCA
Source organism: Pyrrhosoma nymphula (assembly GCA_963573305.1). NCBI lineage: Eukaryota > Metazoa > Arthropoda > Insecta > Odonata > Coenagrionidae > Pyrrhosoma > Pyrrhosoma nymphula. The sequence goes on along the minus strand of OY754332.1, from coordinate 72,870,351 downwards.
GCGTGAGACTTTTGACGCGACTGTCGAGGAAGCAAATCGTGTACAATGTTAAATAAATAGTCTGATACCAACTTCAGCTACAATGAATGTGAGCGTAAACTCCTTGTGAAACACAATTTACTAGGCTTGTGCGATGACCGATTTTGGTCATCGATTTTCGATGAAAAAATTTCATCGAAATGTTTCGATGACGATGGCTGTCATCGATCATCGTACAGAGTGTACACGATGATCGATGACTATCGATGAATATCGATGATCGATGAATGTCGATGATCGATGAATGCCGATGATCGATGAATTACGATGATCGTTGACTCTCGATGAACTGTGCAGTAGTGATGAGCAATATATCGCTGTGATTGAATCACCGATACTGAAAAGTAGCAATCACAGCCTGTGACTAAATAATCTAAATCACTGTGACTGTGAATTCGGTGAATTTAGCCGATTTAGCTCAGACTGCTACCGCTGCTACCAACTGCACCAGTGCAACCAACGAATACAATGCTACCACTGCTACTGCGTATTAACTGTGATTGAACGTGATCGCTACTTCTGTATCGTCTACCTCAAACTTGAGGAAAAACATGAATTCCAAACATCCCACTGTGGCCCTGCCATCGTCCTCTAGGCGCAATAGCTGGGGTGCTTATACTTTATACATACATTTTAGATCTAAGGCGTTCAAATGAATGGAAAAAAGAAGAAAAATTAGTGATCTAAGGATATCGATCATCCTTATCGATGGTCCTCATCGACTCATCGACATCAATGATTCGCATCAACTCATCGACTCATCGGCATCGATGATTCTCATCAACTCATCGACATCGATGGTCGATGACATTCATCGTCATCGATTACAGTCATCGCACCGCGATGACTAAAATCATCGTCGATGACTTCGATTAATCGACTCATCGCACAAGCCTACAATTTACAGTTTACGATGGTTGACGGAAAGGTCTGCAATGATGTGTCATAAAATATCTCCACTCAGAAATGTTGCATTTGCGGTGCTTCGACAAAAGACATTAATAAGATCGAAGACATGGAACAAAAGGAAGCAGATGTGTCCTTTAAATTCGGTTTTTTTACTCTTCATGCCTGGATTCGCTTATGAGAATGTTTGCTGAACATTTCCTATTAGTTAAATATTAAAAAATGGTAAGCACGAAGTATCTCTGAAAATGAGTGAGGGAATGTAAGTTGCGAATACAAGAGCGATTTCGGATTCAAATGGGGTGACTAGTTGATCGTCCAAAACCCGGCTACGGCAGCACAAATGATGGGAATACTGCCCGCAGATTTTTTGAAAACGCAGGTCATTCATATAAAATAACGGGCATAGATGAAGGCATTTTCACGTGATTTAGGATGATTATTTTGACCCTGTCCAGTGAATATGAAGTTGATATTGAAAGATTTAATGCCTATGCATTGAGATTTGCCAAATTATTTGTGAAGAAGTATCCTTGCTGTAAAATGCCCACCACAGTGCAATAAATGTTGATTCATGGTTCTTCTGTAATTTCGTCGGCAGCATTACCGATTCGAATGCATTCAGAGGAGGCACAAGAAGCTCGCAACAAAGATATCAAAGCTTAACGAGAACACTTTTCAAGAAAATGTTCCAGAGAAAGTAATTTAAAAGATGTTTTTCACAACCTTCTCTTGCCTTCAGATCCTGTTTTATCAAGCGTTAGGGAAATTCCGAATCGACTATAAAATCTTTGCCCGCTGAAGTCACTGCTATGCTAAAGGCTTCTGAACCGGATAACTCAATTTATTCTCACAGTAGATCTTCGACATTGAAATATTTGCTTATTTACCGGATAACTCATCAATAGCTAATGACTTAGATGTGGAGGCCACAAAGAACGATTGAGAATTCTCCAATTCCATTTCTCAGGTAATGTCCTGCGATTAAAGTTCTAATTTTAGTATTTAATCTTAGGTTGGTTTTTTTTCGTGCCCACTAATATAACAGTTCAAGTTTATTCCTATATCGACGTACTATTATTTGGATTTTTTTTATTTCAGGTGGATGAATGACTTCAGGAAGGGCAAAATGCATCAATTAATTTGTATAATTAGCGGTTTTTGGAGTTAAGCCATGGTTAAAAAAAAAAGCCCCACTATGCAGATGGTTATAAAGGTTATTCAATTATTCTTCGTACATAAAAAACCTCGGTAGCTTACAATTTATCAGTTTCATTAAACTGTACGATTTCATCATTGGCTCATTTCTTTCACCAGATCCAAATTAAATCCATTTAATTTTCGTTATTAGCAACTTCTCCAGGGATCAAAAAATTTTATATTATACAATTCACTTATTGTTATGTCCACCAAATTGGATTCAATATTCTGTTTACATATATTTGGGGTATGAATTATAATAAAAGGCCATATCATGCCCCAGAAATGCATTGATTTTCAAATAACCTAGCCTCTACTTTCTTACCCCTTGGACCGCCATTTTTATTTTTTATTTGTTCTGATTTCAGGTTCGTAATCAGCGGCCTAAAAAACCCCCGTGTACCAAATTTAAAATCGGTTCAAATAAGGATTAAATCCATTTAATTTTCGTTATTAGGCACTTCTCCAGGGATAACTATTTTTTATATTGTACAACTTACTCATTGTTATGTCCACCATATTGGATTCAATATTGTGTTTATATATATTTGGGGTATGAATCTTAATAAAAGGCCATATCATGCCCCAGAAGTGCACTGTTTTTCAAATAACCTAGCTACTACTTTCTTATCCCTCGGACCGCCATTTAGAATCAGCCATTTTTCTTTTTTTAATTTGTTTTGATTTCAGATTCATAATCAGCGGCCTAAAAAACCCCTGTGTACCAAATTTGAAATCGATCAAATAAGGACTTCATATTTTGGCTAGATTTTCTGGATTTGGCCCCACTGTGGTGCGGTGGCATCCTTAGCAATGGTGCCACGTAAAAAAAATAATTGAACAAAGGAACGGTAAAATACCGACATTACATATTCCCCACATTATAGGCAATTCTTACATGGAAATTAAAACTGGCAACCACTAGGGCGGGTGTAGTGTCCGATTATGTTGGGATCAATGACCCCGGGGTCTTTACCAGAATATGTGAACAGATTTCATGGCCCAGGAGTCACTGCATATGTTTTTACGCATAGGTCCTAGTAAAACTGAAGGACTTTTAAAATTTTGTCCAAACGGTTTTTTCAATTTGGTGTCACAGTAGATCTTCGACATTGAAGAATTTGCTTAGTTCTCAATTCATTTCATTTGGAACCATATAGCTGTAATGTATATATTGTAACGGTTTACCCACCCCTGAGGGCTGTTACGGAACCATGAGTCGCCGGCGATAAATAGCATTTGGGTGACTCAGGCTGAGTTCTCGCCCTGAGTGATTACGGATCTTGAGTCGCCGGCCGCTATGGTGACTAGATGTCGCCGGCTACTCAGCTCTCGCCCGGAGCGATTACGGAAAACCGTTATGTCGACTTCGGTGGCGAAATAGTCGCTTCCCCATGTCACCCTCGACGAAGGTGATCACTCGTCGAGGGTGACATCAATGGATGAGTCGATGTCAATTGATGATGTAATGCAATATTTGCAACGGGAAAATGCAGAAAGGAAGGAGAGAGAGAAAACATTTGCCCAATTTCTTAATTCATTTCATTTGGAAATATACAGCTGTAATTTGACGGTCCCACCCACCCCTGGAATTCCTCCGAAGAGAGAAATTCGCAGCTGAGAGATCAAGCCGGGAATACCGCTCGTACACGGTTCCCGTCACCATTCCCCCCCTCCTTTTTCAATGGGGTGAGGTCAAGTAGCCGCTGTACTTTTACTGTATGTATACAGCTAAGGGCTTTAAGTAGGGACTTACCGATCTTTAACTTAAACTTCTAACTTCCAAAACCGAACCAGTGGATCTTAGGTGAACCATCTTAGAAAATCAGTGAATCTTCTATGGCGTCCTTGAATTCCATTGTCTCTTCTAGACTCAAACTGGCTGCCATCTACATAATCATGTGTCCCATTCTATGTCTTTCTCATTATAATTCTCAGTCATACCTTTGCCTGTGCGAAATTAAACTTATGGTCCAATTGTCCGTCTATAACTTAACTCTCGCTTGATAAAGGAATTGGAAGTCATTGAAATAAGGTTAACAGATATCAATTAACAAAAAATAATTATATATTTTCAATGGTTATTTAGCTTTTTCACCCGTCGAATAGACCAACCTGATTAAACCCGATTGTGACGTAAAACATTTCATCCTTTAACCTATACAATTTGTATTTCAAAGACGTAATTACGTATTGCATAGGTCACAGGATAATAATAGTTTTCGATGGCGGTTCTAGAATAAAAACACTATGTGCTATAACAGCAAAACAGGATATTTTCTAGTAATGGGTTGAATCCAAATATTATCGAATCCAAATCTCGACTCCGCATCTCTTTTTTTATTGAATCTAAAATACCGAATTCCGAATGTGAATCCTACTTTCACCAAATTATGAACCCTAGTTCCTCTTCATTATTAATACACGTATACTAATCATTTTATGAAGCATTTCCTTATCTGTTGGGTCGTTTTCCTCTCTCTTGTCGGCTCCGCCCTGGTAAAAATCGAACGCTTGCCCTAGCGTAGAGGCAGCGTCAACGCTTTCCATACACTTGGAGGAACTTCCTTTACTCCCCGATAACTCTCCGAGATTTTTAACTCCAAACACGTTCCCCGAACTCTTCCGCAAGAGCGAACGGAGAGTGCCTCATGGTTTCTTTGACGCTTCGTTTTTCGTCTCCCCGTCAACACTTCTAAAACGCTTCCGGGGAAGGAAACGAAGAGTTGTCTGATGATTTTGTTTACTCTTCGATTTCACTGCTACTACTACGAAAAAGTTGTAATTTTTGCTCTAAAAATAGGCTTGTGTAAATGAAAGCTGGTTGTTCAAACGTCCCAATAATATGTTATATTTTTAGTTAGTATCATGATGTATGTACCTTCGTTGACGGACAACTTAACCTTAAATAACATACCTACGGTAATGATCGCTTCGTAATATTAGATAGGAAGTGAATACTAACATACGGTGTAACTAATTAATTGGTAGCTAGCCAGATCGTACATTTCCCCTCTGAAATGCGTTATTATGTCTACATCGTATTTAAAAACATGTGCATGATGTACCAACTGCGTATTCTTCATGTATTTCATACTTCATGTATTCAAATGAAGATTCATTAAGGTTGATGGCATGTTTGGCATGGACGTGTGCTTATTTGCAATTATGCATAGAAAATAAAAAATTACCTACCATAGCTTATGTATTTAGCACCTAAATTGTATATCATCTAACATAATCAAGGCAGTCGTACACGAGGCATAGTCGCGGTAATTAATTTGAATTAATGGCATACCTATGCATAATTATAGAGTGGTGATGACATAATGACATATATTGTTCATCTTCCACTCATTTATACTCTTCACATCTCTCCAGTTGTGGAATAAAATGCTTGGAGGATGAGCAAGGTCATGAGGAATAGTACTCATGAAAAGTAAAATGTAGAACAACATCGACATTAACAAGGAAAATGCTACTATAAGAAACATAGAGGAACTATTCCTCAACATCCCAGTTCTTCATAGGAAATTATATTAACTGGTCATTTAAAAGCAAAAACTCGTGAAATCCTAGCATCTAAAAACCTTTAAAAAAACAAGTCACGGTATATAATAAGAGTTAGACTCTGTGAAACGCTACAAACATATGCAGTGGTGATAGCCCAGTGGTTAAGGTGAGCCACTATGACTGGAAAGGTAACGAGATCGATGCCAAGATAAGGTACTTTTTTTGCTCTGTTTTCCTAAGTTTTTATTGTTTTAATTTTTATATATCGTGTTCTTTACATCGTTACTTCTATGAAAACTATTTTTAGGAAATTTTTAGAATGTAAATAGAGGCGGTAGTAGACTTCTACCCCGTCTACGCTCCGTTAACACTCCAAGACGACGCTTCGTTTACTCTCCGGTGTTCCACTTTACGCTCCCCAGACTCACCGTTCACCCTCCTTTGTGGCTTGGTCAGCTCTTCCTTCACTTTCCGATAGGAGCTTCATTGACGCCCCCTTCACGCTATATTTTCGCCAGGGCGGTGGCGAGTGTCGCCATTTTCAGGGTTCCCCCACGTTTGGCATTTTCGGCCGGTCCCTTTCTCGCGCGGTCGCCAACAAGGAAGATTCACTCACACCCTTTGAAGGTGTCCTCGCACTTCATTTATCACAACCTGGGCCACACGGCCCCGCGCGCGCATTTTTGGTCCTTCGGGCCGGATCGCACCAGTGATCGGCAAAGCATATTCGAAATCTTCGTACATTTGTGTAAGATTACATCAACACGAGGCATCTCACGGCAACCACTCGAATCTGGGTCTTCAAAGCAGCGGACCATCAGCACTCTTCAGCGAGCAGCATCTTCAGGAAGGTATCATCCAGCCAGCGTTGGACACATCAGTCACAACAGCGGCATCGGCGCACCAACTACACAGCATAACGCAGCAATCGCAGTATAAGGTAGGCAGTGAGTGAAATTCCCTTCCATATCACTCCATATTCCCCGCTGTAAATTATCTTAACCTTTATGGCACGTGTCTCAGAACAATGGCAGAGAAAACTAAGGAGTTTATTGCAAAACGCGGTCAAATTAAGGACAGAGTAACGGGATTTAAGAATTTCGTCGATACCGTAAAGATTCCTGATGGAATACCTCAATTACGTCTCCGCATGGAGACGTTTAAGGATTGCTGGCAGGCCTTTGAAGCTATTCAATCCGAGATTGAGTTATTGGACATGGAAGACGACAGAGAACGCGATGAATCTGAGGATGCGTACTTTGATACCGTCGCACGGGCCGACGGAATAATTCAATCGTCCAAGCATAGGGCCAGTGAATCGCAGGAAAATGGCCACGATGTTGCTCCCGTGAAGCTCCCAGTCATACATTTACCTATTTTTCATGGGGCTTATGATGAATGGGTGACATTCTATGACACATTTAAGAGCCTCATTCATGACAATGTGTCTTTATCAGGAATCCAAAAATTCCATTATTTAAGATCAACGTTGCGCGGAGAAGCGTTGCAAGTCATAGCCTTTTTTGCCACCTCGGAACAAAATTACCACATCGCGAGTGGACTACTAATGCAGCGCTTGGAAAACACACGTTTTATAAACAGCATGCACGTCAAAGCCATGTTTGAATTCAATCAATTACAGAAGGAGTCGTCCACGGGAATCAGAAAACTCGTGGATCACTTCAATAAACATTTGAGGGCACTCCAAGCCATGGGGAAGCTTACTGACTCCTGGGACGCGCTCCTTGTCCACCTAATCACCAGCAAGATAGACTTGAGTCTTCATAAGGAATGGGAGGCGTCGTTACCGCGGGAAGAGATGCCAAGTGTCGGAGGACTTCTTAGCTTCCTTCTGCAAAGGTCGCAAGTGATGGAGGCGGTAGACGCTCATTGCGCCGTTCGCACCGCTATCACATCGCGCGATCAAGGAAAAAGACCACTCATAAAAACCAGCCGGTCAAAGGTGGGAAACGTAGCCATTGCGGCAAAATGCAAGCTTTACAAAGGGTCCCACCAGCTATATCAGTGCAACATCTTTTTGAATAAATCCGTTCCTGATAGAATTAGCGACGTGAAAAAACTTGGAGTATGTTTTAACTGCCTCAGGGGAGGGCATTTAAAAGGTGGCCGCACCTCAGGTAATTGTAAGATTTGCGGTGAAGGGCACAACAGCTTTCTTCACCTCTCAAGTCACGCCTCAGCGACCAATCTATCCGCAAATTCTCAAGCCAATCTATCAGCAAACTCGGCACCATTCACTCCGTGTTCGACGCAAATACAGTCCACTACAGCACGTCTTCCATACCAAGGGGAGGCATCAACAACAGTTCTTCTCTCTACTGCGGTCGTCTGGGTGCATGATTCGAGAGGCTCCCCTCATCTCTGTCGAGCGTTGCTCGATCCAGGCTATCAAGCAAACTTCATAACGGAAAGAATGGCGCAGCTTCTGAGACTCAAAAAGAAAACAGGTGTAATAGGCATAATAGGTATAGGAGGATCGGCGGCTAGAAGCGCTCAGGTGGTTCAGACTACGATTAAATCGAGAATAACAGCATACAAGGCTCAAATTAATTGCTTGGTGCATTCAAAAAAATTACTTTCGAAATACCTGCAATACCTGTTGATATTTCATATTGGAGTCAACCCTCTAACCTCAAACTTGCTCACCCTGGATTTAATATCCCGCAAGCCGTTAACCTTCTAATAGGTGCAGAGTTATTCCTTGAAATGTTGTGCAAAGGGCAATTTAGAACATCGCCAACCCTACAGATCCTGCAGAAAACTACTCTCAGTTGGATTAGGCTACCTATCAAAGGAGACATCAGTCACCTTGGAGATTCCGAGCGAATTGCCAATCGTAGATTTCAAATGATTGAGAAGCGACTACTAAGGGAATATTGCCGCGCAATTGCCAACACTTTTATAGTGATACGACGTCGAGATGCTAAACTTTTGAGGTGAGATTTTATCGCGATTTACTGTTTACCGCGACGTGGCACATATGCCACCCGCTCAATCAGTGTCGAATCCTCTTTGGAAGGATACGATTGGACCGTTATCCAGAGGATCAAGATAACCTGGGGCGGGTTGGTGACGGAATATAAGTTTTTAGGCGCGAAATTAATTTGAAAAGTAGATTTATTAGCCCAAAACTGCGACCAGAGCACAAAGAAAACGAAATCCGTCGCCCAGGAGACAAAGGTGATGGGACGGAGGAATGGAAAGGATGAGCTGGTCCCCTACGTCAGGAAAATCGCGGCTCGGGGAAGACGACCCAGGCTGGCGGTGGCCGGAACAGCAGACGTCCACCAGGGCAGCGGCAGGCAAGCGAGGGCGAAGGTACCAGCAACATGCAGAGCCGAAATCCGAAGCCAGAAAGAGGGTGGTCGGTCCTCGCGCCTCTCATTTTAAGCGCTGCCGGCATGGCGACAGGTCTGACGCCACCGGCAACGGAAAGACGTGGTAATGGCATGGCAGGCACACACGATCAAGTGACCCGGATTGGTGTTGATTAAAACCCGAGCCGGCCTCTTCGACACGAAGGACGGGCTCACCAGGTCTTTAGGCTGTTTTAACACGAGCCCTGTTCGTCACAAAGGACGATCGAATCTTGAGTCCATGGATTCAATAATATTCGATCGAATCCTCGAATGCTAACCACATCACTAAATTATTTACTATGTTCTATGTCCGAGAGAGCATTTTGCAGTACACAAAGTGTCGAAATCTTTTTTCTTTCTGACGGTAATCGTTGCTGAAACTGTTTAATTCTTACTTCACTGTCAACACAAACTATCAGTCATTCTGGGTGGGATTTTGTCGGTTTCCCTCACGACTTCAGGCAAATGCCAATCCTTTCATCTATTCCCAGAAGAATATAGTTTCAGAAAACATTTTTTTTTATTTTCAATCGGAAACTAGCTTACAGAATGTGCCAATGAACAGATGTATATAATCTGACTCTAAATAGGAACATTAGACGACACACGACCGTTATGGCAAATTGGTATTTATGCTGAAAATATATAATGTTTAATCTATCGAAGATAATTATGCATATACAATGAAAAAATATATATTTACTAAATTAATACATTACAGTTTTTTAATCTTGGTGAAAGTAATTGTGATGACAGCTTGGGATATTCAGAATAAATGCTGAAAGTTATGTTCATGAACTTTCTTAATGAGGTGCAGGATGCCAAAGGGTTTTCAATTATTATTGGAGAGAAAAGATGTTTCCAGATTGGAAAATGTCTCATTCAGTTTCAGGTACGTCTCGGGTAACACAGGAAGTTTTTCAAGTAAAAAAACATTTTTTGGGCTATACGAAATATCTACTACTACATCTGAACCATTAAATAAATAATGTAAGATTCATTGCAGCGATTTGAACTATCGTTTAAACACCTCGAAGTGTAATGCAATGATGGGAATTCAACGAGCAAAGATGTTTGGTGTGCACAATGGTGTTCGAGTATGAGCGGGTAATTTGACCCACGGGCCCCCTATGTATATTAATAATTTAATTTATACTATGATAGGGACATGTCTATGTATGCATGTGTATTCATATTAATATAAATGTTCATCAGGCACTTTCATAGCAATTCAACCTGCGGTTCCGAATTTTCCATGCTTGTATGTAAATATTAATTTTGTTGGTTTGGTTGAAAAATCGAAACAGGTCCAAAATGGACCTTAATTTCGGGAAATCCGCTTTCAATGAATAGTAATAAATATCAGTGATTGCGAATTTCAATATTTTTAGTTGCGATATTTCTCTACCCTCCCCCATCCCCGAAATTTCCCTACCAGTCACCACTCTGAAAAGATTGAGTTAAGCTCCCTTTACCCCCCTCCTAACACAAAAAGTAATCCTGCGCAAATTCTGCAATACAATTTTTTAAATATTTTATTACTTTTAAAAAGGTTCCACCATAACGCTATAAGTTAAAGCAAAAACTGAATTCTACCTTTTTATACCAAAAAATACAGCTTTTACTGGTATTTGCTGTATTTTTTGGTAGGTAAAATTATGATACAAAATATGTAGATTAGTTGACAAAAATAAAGAACACGATTTGCCAGTGATATGAGCCCACTGCAGCTCTATTTGCTTGGGATTAACACATTAGTTCTTAAGTGCCTGTATAAATATATAAACACAAATGGAATACACCGACGTCTCCAAAGTCAACGCACGATGAAAACCCGGAATAATGGAGAGGCTAACGCATTTTGTCTTTAGTTATTGCAGTAGATTTAATATAAAGAAAATAATGATAGTTGGTAGTTACATTTTTATTGTTATTTAACTATCTGGGAGAATTTACTTCTTATAAACGGTTTTTTCGAAAATTCCCTTCACATTAGATAATTCAATTTTTAAAGCAGGATTTATTGATACATATCAAACAACATTTCCGGTAAGTTGCCAGAATATGAATCCATTGACATAGAAGATGCTTGGCTGTGGGTCCACTTTTAACTATTCGTATCTTCTGCCAGCCCTTATCCCGTCCAAAATTCTAGTTTTCACCGCCCCTCTCCTCACGTACGCTACACCGTTGCCTCTATGCCACCCGTCAGCATGTCGTTACGTTTCTGAGTGCACTCCATCCACTTCAGCTGCTTCCTTCGAATTTCTCCAACTAGCTTCCTTTTCCTTCCTAGCACCACCTCGCTTACACTGTCTGTCCTGCATCACACCCTCATCGCAAAAGTCTCTTGCCTGCGCTTATCTTTGATAATCTTAATAGTTTCTTTGCCGTAGAACGCCACGCTCAATTGCAGGGTTTAAATTGATCTATCATTAACACCCTTCCACGTATTTCTCAATTCCTTCCTTTCCGATCAAGCTCCCCCAGCATTTCGGGATTTTCACCAGATGAGATGATGAACGGACAATGTTTCAATGGCAACAATCTATAGTAGGACGCCTTCTTGAAATTCCAACAAGCAGACAACGAATAGCTGGCCATAAATGCCTTTCTATAAAAATCCGCACTACAATTATGGCTTCCTTGAGTTCCTTAATCTCTCTTCTAGACACAATCTGGCTGCAATCTACATATTCGGTTTCCCCATTGTCTTTCTTATTATAATTGATAGTCATACCTTTGCCGCGTGCGAACTTAGTCTTATGGTCCAATTGCCCGTCTATAACTTTATTCTCGCTTGATATATGAATCGGAATTGAATGAAATAAGATAACCAGATACCAATTCACAGCTGTAGGAAATCGGTATAATTTCAATGGTTTATCATAATTTTCACCCCTTCGAATTCACCTGCCTGTTGATACCCTGATTGCGACGCTAAACATTTCATCATGTAGTTTATACACTATGCTAACCAAAATTGATTTTGCATACTGCATAAAGCACAGGAAAATAATAGTTTCCAATATCGTGTCTTGAATAGAAACAGACTATGTATGTACTCAAACAGCAAAAAAAGGATATTTACTATGCTCAATGTCCGACAGATCATTTTGCAATATCGCAAGTGTCTTCTTCATCTTTATTCATTCTGACGCCTATCGATGCTGAAACGCCTGCGACATTGTAGTCGTAAGTAATGCCGAGGGGTTAATCTCTGATGTTTCGTTTTGCGTCGTAATGTGTAATTCGCAGATATCCATAATGCTATACACAAACGTGTTCAACCGTAATTGAAACTACATTATTCCCTTATCCACAAAAGCGAACAGTAAGCCCCTCAAGTCAAGCAAACACGCCGCAAGCGAACAAGATATTTACATCTCGACGAAAAACCGTTTCTCATATTAATTTAATAATGTTCTTCCACCCATAGAATTTTTAAAGTGATAAACCTCTATTTACTGTGGAAACCATTGCTATAATAATTCCTAAGTAAGAATAAAAATGTTTAGTTTTTACAAGGAAAATGAAACATTATATGATGATCAAGCTTTTCATGCTTCTCCGAGAACTACATTTGAGTATATTAGGTGTTTATTCAATTTCCATGGCTACGTGGAACGCATGCAATTCTCACAAGAGCGATATACTACCACAAACCAGAGTACATAAACCGCTGATGTACGTACCATCAACAGAATGGAATACACTGCTAACAGTTTCACTTCAGGCTCAGTACATTAAATATGCAGCAATGGGGACTGGCAGGAAAACAGTGATTACATTGGATATGGGTCTGTAAATACCAGGAAAACAGCTACAAATGAGCAGAAGTGACCTTTATCATATTTTGATCAGACCAGGTGAACTGCACAGAGTAACGGCAGCACTGAGGTGTATTGGTACTTTGTAATTTAGCAGAGATTAGTGAATAGGATATGGCATGGATTGAGAGTGGCTTGCATGGATCTACAACAATTAGTTCAATTCTTCTTGGAAAACATGTAAGAAAAGGAATTGAAGTACATTTGATGAGTGTTCAGGCACTCTTTTCACAGTACTTGGAAGCATTTAATGCACAGAACCCAACCTTGAAATATGACATTCAAAGATCACTTACAATCCTGCAACACGAATTTGGCAGTAGTATTGGAAAAAACAGTCAATAAAGAAAGCGATTCGCCAATCTAAGCAAGTTCTTGAATCAAAAGAAACGTATGAAAAAATGGAAGTGTTTGATGAAAAATTGAAATCTGTTCCAAATGGAAAGACAATGTTGCTGCACATGGAAATGGTGATAGACTTATGTTCATTTATAAAGTCTGTTGGATATGGTGATTGGTAGCTTCATTTAATCTCCCTTGAATTATTAATTAAGTTCTTCTTTGCACATGACAAGCATCACTATGGTCGCATGATTCCACTATATTTGGTAGAGTTGCAAACTCTTCCGGAAACAGATCCAGAATTGTTCCATAAGTTTTGAAAAGGCACGAAAACCAATTTATGGTCTAAAATTACGATGTTGAAGCTTAACATGTTTAACAATAATGGAAAAACAACAAATGTGAAAGTTCAGTCTAGAGCAACTGCAGATATAAGAGATGCTATATCTAATTATGAGCTTTCGGTAGTTCCACGTGCTTTCTTTAACCCTGATGGTTACCTGCTTTTACCAAATAGTAAGAGCTACCATATTGCCATTACTAAAATATCAAATTTGTGGCGAAGCACCCGAAAATCCAGAGCCGGCTTACCACATGTGTTGTGTTAGCATTTATAGATGGTATGGCATTAATGCAAAGCCTTGATAAGCCTCATTGTATCAATATATGTAAAGATTTCTCCTATCATTTCCTTAAAAGATTACAGACATATTAAAACTCTAATGACGAATTGCAAGTTGTTTTTGATAGATATTCCGGTTTCATTGAAGAATGCAACTCGCCAAAAACGTCCCAGAAGAAGTGAATCAATCCAATATCATATCACTGACAATAAAAAATAAAGAATATTACCATGAAATCATTGCTGTCAAGAATGCAGACTGAAGAGGAATTAACTGCCTATTAGGAAAAATAATTATCATTCTGTTTACTGAACCGCAACTAAATGTCATTGTGGCATGGCAAGACGAACTTGCAGCCACTCACATCTCAGTACAGCACCTACGAAGCTCACACGAGTAAGCTGACACAAAATTGATATTACACGCTGCTGATGCAACCATACGAGGAGCCTCTGCTATTGATATTTACTCTCCAGATTCAGGCGTTGGCTCTATTGGCTCTTCGGCGATACCACATGCTATGTTCTAGAACATGATATATATTATAGGGAGTGGTAAGAAGAAAAGACAGATTACTCTAAAACCAATCTACAATGCTTCAGGCGTTGAAAAAGTGAATGCATTGCCTAGGTTTTATGCCTTTACCGGAAGCGATACCACAGGAGCTTTCGCTGGTAAAGGTAAACTTTTATGTTGGAAAGATATTCAGCAATGTGATACAAATATTTTGCAAGCTTTTGTAAACTTGAAATCGGATGAAACACCGTCTAATGCTATTGGCTACGGCGATACCCAATGCTATTCTAGAACATCGTGAGGTACAATGAATATATTGTTAAATTCCAAAATATTTTATACTCCCTGAAATCGAAACTAAACCTACAACGTAAACCAGAAGAGTAATATTAAGCAATCAATAAGAGGCTATGAGGTTCCTTTATATTACTACAATATTTTTTTAATTGTTTACACTGAATCATCCATCCATCCAAAAGGGAAAGTTCTTTTTTATTTAAATATGCATAGCATGAGCATATTAACCCCTTTTTGAAAGTAAATATGCAACGTTCAAGCTCGTTTTTACACAATAAACATTATTCCTAATAATGATGATGCATTTGTTTGTTACTTATTAAATTATTATGAAGGTTATTGTAATAACTACATCAAAAAGTACTTTAAGCTTCAAAAAATTGCTGTAGTCCTATAAAGGACGATGATATTGGTGATTTGGTGAAACGAGTGGTCGGTCCCTCCCCGACCCCCTGGCACGATATTTGGGACTGGCAACATCCATATTCGTTTTCCTTGATCTAGTACCTCTCAGAAAAAGGAACTCCCGATATTGTACCACAAAAATCCCACGGAAGTAAAATATATTACCATTTGCTCCCACACTAATAGCAAATATCCTTATTTGCTATTTGAGTACATACATAAATCTGTTTTTATTCAAGAAACGATATCGGAAACTAATATTATCCTGTGGTGTATGCAGTATGCAAATAAGTGTATGGTATGCATAATGTATAAACTACAGGATGAAATATTTTACGTCGCAATCAGGGTTTCAACAGGTTGGTCTATTCAACGGGTGAAAATGCTAATTAACCATTGAAAATGTCTACTGATAGCTGTGAATTGGTATCTGGTAATCTTAATTCAGTCAATTTGGATTCCTATATCAAGCGAGAGTAAAGTAATTGACGGACAATTGGACCATAAGACTAAGTTTGCACTCGTTCAAAGTCAAAGACTAAGTAAGACAAAGTTCATCTCCTCAGGTCTCATTCTGCAAGAAAGTGATTACCGTAACCTGAGGAGGATCACTCCTCTGTATTATCTTTGTTTATATACAATCCCCCAGCTTCACCTTAACCCAGGTGACTTCCACTAGTGAGGGGAGGGGGCCTCCTTTCGAAGGCCTCCGCAGCCTACCTTGGATTGATGCGTCCGATGCTCGAACGAAATGAGAGAATCCATTATTTTGGTCAAATCAAGTGGAAACCATACACCAGTGCCATGCCAATGTAAAATGGCATCGCTACATGGACTACATGTTACTGCAATCTTGGCATGCAGTCATACTTCACCAATCTGCAATCACTGTCACCTGACTGTGATTGCTTAATTTTTATAATAGTTATGACATAACATTACTTGGAGTTCATTAGTAGCATTTTTCTCATTCAGTATTCCTCGTGGTATATCAGTCCTTCCCTTGAGGCACCTTTGACCATTATTTAAACAATTTTATGCCTTATATTTTCAGCGATAGTTCGTTGGGAATTTTCCACGAAATATCATCAGAGAACTTGCGGAGCGTGGAGCCTTCTGAATACAAATGAATGGGACACCATGTGACAAAATGGTTTTTAGCAGACTGTAATTTTGTTTTTACACATTTACGAAAATTTTTTTAAATTACCATCCTCTCAGCTTTGACCAAACTGTATGCAGGGATTCAAGGCATTATCAATGCAAAAATAACATGTCGGCTATAACGAGGGTGGCAATGAGCAATTTTACAATAAATTTGGTGGATTCCTTGCCATGTGATCTTTGCTTTGACAAGATACTTGCGATAAATGCTGCAATTATCGATTTATTGAGCCAACTCATTGCTGGAAGTTCTCTTACGTATGGTAGGAAGTGATTATTTCTGACGATGCAATAGGGTAGTTTCCTTCATCAAAGAAAACAGAATTCATTTATTGCGACAGGTGCCTCCCCTGAAATGTATTCATTACACGCAAATTATTTGGATTAAAAAGTCTTAGTTTCCAAGAAAATTGAATGTTAAATTAAAGTTCATTTGAAAAGGCTCGGAAATGGCGGGACAGCGGCAGCTTTTATGATGACGTAACAGGTAGATAGTCAACATTGCGAGGCATATGGAATTATCTTCGACTGTACTTACTATTGTATTTCAGAGTCCCTAAAATCTGGTGAACATGTATTAATATACCTCAATTAAAATGCTCAAAGTTCGGAAAGTCTCCTCCATTGAGCATGCCATTAAAAGACGTTTTCTAAGCTCCTACGCTCCCTGCTAGTACAGAGCTACCGCGAAGGCGTTCTTCGCGGCAAGCGTCGCATGCGCAGTGAAATGAATAACGAAACTGCGTACCTGTGACTTCGCGTTCTGTGGTGTTCCGGCTTAGATGTTTACGTTTTGATCACTTTCGTTTTGACAAAGATTTCCTTTATCTCATCTTCTATTCCTTTCATTTACCATTCCTATCATTCATACCTTGCATATTCCATTAGTTACCTTTCATCATCAGTTCCATTTGCTGATATATAAAGCCAAAAGGTTTCATGAGAAAAAGTTCAATGGCTTTTCAAACTTGTTTTGTACGGACAATCTACCGAAAGTGGATGTGGCCATGGTGGTGGAGTTCTTTAGAGAAGATGTTCGGTTTAGTGCAGGTGAAATCAAAGAAGTAAAGCAAGGTACTCTCTTCTAACAGCTTTGAACCACAAAATTCTCCTCTTCTCGCTTAGTGGAACCGCGACGTAAGCTTTCTTCTATCGCTAATTGCGTTGTTGTGTGACACTGCGGCACAAAAAACAATTTTTATAAAGCAATGTTCTCGGAAGCATGTTACTCCTTGGGGAATATGATGCTGATCAGCTGATGCAGCGAATCGCGAGTTCCTATCAATGGTCTGTGATCACAGTGAGGGGTGATCAACGTATTTTAGTTGTTTTAGTATTTGATCATACATAGTTTGCTTCGAGATTTTGCCATCCATTATGCTATTGGCGGTAAGCTTTTTTTGCTAATTTCATGTTCTGGCAATGACACCTCGACAAAGTGGATGAATTAAATTAATGTGTATTCGTATCATAGCTGCGGCGTAGCACCTGCTCTCCGTATAGTTATTAAGTGACAATTTCGTGCTTGCTTGCGGGAAATATTTCGAAATGAATACGAACAAAATGGTTTATTTCATGCTTTTCATACTAACTTTACCTAAAAAATAGGAGCTATAGCACCATTAATTTGAGAATATATTATTATACGACTTTCATTCCCCATACCGTAACCATAAATGTGTTTCACTATTTTGATGAGGTTTGTCTATGCGACAAGAGCAGCTAAATTAATAAATAAAGCTCATTTCCATTTTTCACTAAGTTTACTTTTGTAAATGGTATTTTCCCCGTCAATAAATTTATTATTATTATTAAAGCTTTCTCGGCGGACGTCGTCCGCAGATAAGCAGCGGCGGCGAACCACCTAGCGGCAGATTGCGGTAGTTGCGTACGTACCTGTGACGTCACACGTAGGATTAACCAGCATGCAATAGTTTGCCGTCGCGTTTTCGCGCCGTTGATTTTTTTCACTTTTTAATTAATAAGGAAAAATATTTAACGCCATTTAAAAATCGAACGGCTTCAAATACGTACTTCAGGGGTTATAAACTTCAGATCTAGGCAATAAAAAAAAATAGGAAACCATCCTATTACCAATTCTCGGATGAAGCGACGATAGTTCAACCTGGCGTTAGCCTACACTGCAATACATCACGGAGTGCGCATTGTGAACATTACAGGATACAATGTTTGGTGCTGGAAACTGGATCGTAGGGCATTTCTTACAATTAGTAAACTTAATAAATAAAGTATAAATAATAGGTGAACAATGCCAAATCATCTCAAAAATTGCATTTCTTTCTTTAAATTCTGTTGTCATACATTTTGAGGAAAACTGAGCTTAGACTACTTTTCCTCCGCTCTCGGGCGAATGCCGGACAAAATGGCATTCTCGCGATGGCCAAACGGAAGGAGAAATTGGAGATCTACGAAGGACGGTGGAAGCTCAGTGCCGTCGAATTGGAGCTGCCCAACAAACGCCACGATCTTGCCGCGGGTAATTGACCCCGAACTCTGTCGTCAAAGGAGCACGGTGCCATCCCGACTGCGAGAATCCCAGAAACTTTCATCTGGACGATACGTAAGATCATCCGTTCCCCTCCCTTCCCATTCACTCGCCCGAGTAAGATCCCTGTGCAGTGCCTATACCTGGCCGTGTCGTGTGCCAAGGTCCTGTGTAGGAGATTATACGGAGTACTATCGGACTTCATAGTTGTTCCATGGAAAATTTACCGGGAGAAAGGAGAAGAGCAAAACTTTTAAGCATTTAAAATCACCAGAATTGTTAATTAAAAGCTAGAGTGCCCACAGTGTCCATTTTCCTTTGCTCCAGGGAACTGGCTAAGCTTTGTTAATAATATTGATTTATCCGCTTTGTACGATAACAAACATTTTTTTTTAAATCTCACTCTACCTCCCCATAGATTACATCCTCGGCATTTCGGAAGGATGAGATCTGGTGAGTCTGGAGCAATTTTAACATTGGGCCTGGTAGGATCACCCATGTCCGATGGATCGAAGATTAGGAGGCAGACATATAGTGGTCCACATCTGTGCCTCAATGAGGGGCTACAAATAGGCGTATGATCCCAGTGCGCACAGTGGGGCTTTTTCCGAAAAACTTAGCCAAAATGCGAAATACAAAGTAGTAAAAATCGCTTTGGTGACGATGTAAGTTTTAGAAGATACAAATTACGCATTCAATGCTACTGTTTTCCGAGTCCCAACCCTAACCATTTCGGATTTGTGTCTGGTCAAGGTTGGGTGTTATGCAAGTCAGTTTTACGGGGAAATGTTCTACGCTATTTCTCTTCTTTACTTAAATTGCATTGCGAGTGCAACAATCACCTTGAAAAACTGAGTTTAAAGGGATTCAATAGATGAAGGTACGTCAAATTGTTATTCATTCTTAAAATCTCTTTCTTTGCATACTTGATTATAATTTAGCGTTAATTAACAATGCAAAAAAACTATTCCTTCAAATTTACCTCATCCACGATTTCAATGGGATATTTAGTTAACTATCGGGCTTGATCGGGCAGAGTGATTTACAGAGCCTTATAGTTCCGTATGTTGAATACTATATTCCGTAATAACTTTTATTACATATTGTCACATTTTTGAAAACTTTTAGTTTGTATTACCACGCGCCATAGGATTTGTAAAGAGGTTGGACCTTTATTCCGCTAATCGCATTACAACATGAATTTTCTTACAGGGTCACGTAAAGGACACAATTTCTTGAAAAGGGAGACCCTATTTGATGTCATGACTTTGTCATATTCAAAGAAATTCTCTGATAGAAGTGAATATTTGAAGCGCCGCGTTTAGGAAATGACCCTTACGCCATGCGATCTTCACATGAAGTATACAATTAATTGGCTCACTTCATTTCGGAATTTAAATATATACTCAAATTTTCTCACTGGATAACCAAGAGGTATTTTTTGGAAAAAAACAAAACTTGATTGGAAAACGGCGTTCATTTTACAATGAATACAGCTGAGAAAACTAGTGGACGCTGTAAAACAGACTTCGATTCCAGTAGTGACAGATCCAAACCCCGAAAAACTGAGCTACTACGGTCTCAAGTCAGCCCGACGGTACATATCTATGCTGCGCAAATGAGTTTACGCTCAGTTGGAAATGTAGACGCTGCCAAAGTAGTGAGGGAAGTAGCCTTCTCAACACCATCACGAGTAAAGAAATATAGAGAGACATGAGGGACGAGGAAACCTAATGCCAAGACTGACAGGCAATGCAGCACTATCAATTTTATTTGAAGGGAAGTTAACGAAGCACCAATACAATGTAGTTAGTGCTCCGACCAAGAAAATTTACCCTCCGTATAAAGTGGTCCGGAAATCCAGGGGTCGCTGCTATCAAGATATATAATACTGTGCAATCTCCGAGAAAAGTTTGGAAATCCCTTTGCAAGCCATATTGGACCATACAATTCACCGTATTTTGGAAGTTCAAAAAGATCTAGTAGACAAATACGGTTCCGAAGACTTGAAAATATTACAATTAAAATCGAAATGGGGATGCGACGGTAGATCTGGGCAAAGTCAATACAAACAGAATCTGAGAGCGGTTTCGTTCAAGATTCCAGTATTTTTTGTCGTATTTTGTACTTCTTCAATGAATTAGTTGCAATACCGCCTCATCCAACAAAATAGTCTTGTAGCAAAATCGTCGGCCATTTTCTCCTCGGTTTTGTGGGCCCATTCACGTATCGTTCCAGCGTGAGACTTTTGACGCGACTGTCGAGGAAGCAAATCGTGTACAATGTTAAATAAATAGTCTGATACCAACTTCAGCTGCAATGAATATGAGCGTAAACTCCTTGTGAAACACAATTTACAGTTTACGATGGTTGACGGAAAGGTCTGCAATGATGTGTCATAAAATATCTCCACTCAGAAATGTTGCATTTGCGGTGCTTCGACAAAAGACATTAATAAGATCGGAGACATGGAACAAAAGGAAGCAGATGTGTCCTTTAAATTCGGTTTTTCTACTCTTCATGCCTGGATTCGCTTATGAGAATGTTTGCTGAACATTTCCTATCAGTTTAATATTAAAAAAAGGTAAGCACGAAGTATCTCTGAAAAGGAGTGAGGGAATGTAAGTTGCGAATACAAGAGCGATTTCGGATTCAAATGGGGTGACTAGTTGATCGTCCAAAACCCGGCTACGGCAGCACAAATGATGGGAATACTGCCCGCAGATTTTTTGAAAACGCAGGTCATTCATATAAAATAACGGGCATAGATGAAGGCATTTTCACGTGATTTAGGATGATTATTTTGACCCTGTCCAGTGAATATGAAGTTGATGTTGAAAAATTTAATGCCTCTGCATTGAGATTTGCCAAATTATTTGTGAAGAAGTATCCTTGCTGCAACATGCCCACCTCAGTGCATAAGATGTTGATTCATGGTTCTTCTGTAATTTCGTCGGAAGCATTACGGATTCGAATGCTTTCAGAGGAGGCTTAAGAAGCACGCAACAAATATATCAAAGCTTTAAGAGAACACATTTCAAGGAAATGTTCCAGAGAAAGTAATTTAAAAGATCTTTTTAACAACTTTCTCGAGTCTTCAGTTCCTGTTATATCAAGCGTTAGGGAGGTTTCAAAACGACTAAAAAAATCTTTTTCCGCTGAAGTCACTGCTTTGCCAAATGCTTCTGAACCGGATAACTCAATTTATTCTCACAGTAGATCTTCGACATTGAAATATTTGCTAATTTCTTAATTAATAGCTGTAATGTATATATTTTAACGGTTCCACCCACCCCTGAGGACCGTAACGGAACCTTGAGTCGCCGGCGATAAACAGCATTTGGGCGACTCAGGCTGAGTTCTCGCCCTGAGTGATTACGGATCTTGAGTCGCCGGCCGCTATGGTGACTCGGAGTCACCGGCTACTCAGCTCTCGCCCTGAGCGATTACGGAACACGGTTATGTCAACTTCGGTGGCGAAATAGTCGCTTCCCCATGTCACCCTCGACGAAGGTGATCACTCGTCGAGGTTGACATCAATGGATGGGTCGATGTCAATTGAGGATGTAATGCAGTATTTGCAACGGGAAAATGCAGAAAGGAAGGAGAGAGAGAAAACATTTGCCTAATTTCTTAATTCATTTCATTAGGAAATATACAGCTGTAATTTAACGGTCCCAACCACCCCTGGAATTCCTCCGAAGAGAGAAATTCGCAGCTGAGAGATCGAGCCGGGAATACCGCTCGTACACGGTTCCCGTCACCATTCCCCCTTCCTTTTTCAATGGGGTGATGTCAAGTAGCCGCAAATTCCCTCGTATGTTGACTTTTACTGTATGTATACAGCTAAGGGCTTTAAGTTGGGACTTACCGATCTTAAACGTCGAGCGTTTCTCATTCCGGTTAGGCAGGCGTGGGGGCTATAATCAGTACGAATTAAAAGAAAAAGGGCGTATTTACTGGTTTATAATTTTGTTAAGGAAAGAGTTTTAATGAACACGGTAATTAACATTACACGCGAAAAACATATCACTTCCAAAACCGAACCAGTTAATCTTAGGTGAACCATCTTAGAAAATCAGTGAATCTTCTATGGCGTCCTTGAATTCCATTGTCTCTTCTAGACTCAAACTGGCTGCCATCTACATAATCGTGTGTCCCTTTCTCTGTCTTTCTCATTATAATTCTCAGTCATACCTTTGCCTGTGCGAAATTAAACTTATGGTCCAATTGTCCGTCTATAACTTAACTCCCGCTTGATAAAGGAATTGGAAGTCATTAAAATAAGGTTAACAGGTATCAATTAACAAAAAATAATTATATATTTTCAATGGTTATTTAGCATTTTCAACCGCCGGATAGACCATCCTGTTTAAACCCTGATTGTGACGTAAAACATTTTATCCTGTAGTCTATACAATTTGTATTTCATATGCGTAATGCGTATTGCATAGGCGACAGGATAATAGTAGTTTTCGATGTCAGTTCTAGAATAAAATCACTATGTGCCATAACAGCAAAACAGGATATTTTCTAGTAATGGGTCGAATACAAAATTGATCGAATCCAAATCCGGACTCCACATCTTTTTTTTTATTGAATCTCAAATACCGAATTCCGAATGCGAATACTACTTTCACTAAATTATGAACCCTAGTTCCTTTTCATTACCAAAACACGTATACTAATCATTTTTATGAAGCATTTCCTTATCTGTTGGGTCGTTTTCCTCTCCCTTGTCGGCTCCGGTGGCGAGTGTCGCCATTTTCAGGGTTTCCCCACGTTTGGAATTTTCGGCCGGTCCCTTTCTCGCGCGGTCGCCAACAAGGAGGATTCACTCACACCCTGTGGAGTGAGGACTCCCTGGCGGTACCGCAATTCAAGGGTCAGTAACCCTGTCTCATCCGGGCCCATTTGCCTTCAGCGTGGGTGTCGCGTTTGGTTTTTTCACCATTGTGTGTCGAAAGCCGGGAGCGTGTGGACGCGGACATGTGTCGTGCGCTTCGTCGGAAGTCGCGCGGGAGATAAACACAGATTCGCTTGAAGGTGTCCTCGCACTTCATTAACCACAACCTGGGCCACACGACCCCGCGCGCACATTATTGGTCCTTTGGGCCGGATCGCGCACATTCTTTGGTCCTTCGGGCCGGATCGCACCAGTGATCGTTAAAGCATATTCGAAATCTTCGTACATAAGCGTAAGATTACATCAACATGAGGCATCTCCCAGCCAGCACTTGAATCGGGGTCTTCAAAGCAGCGGATCATCAGCACTCTTCGTCGAGCAGCATCTCCAGGAAGGTGTCATCCAACCAGCGGAGGACACATCAGTCACAACAGCGGCATCGGCGCACCAAAACATGCTGTTCTGACGAATTGTGCTTTTCGAATATGCTTTATGCATAACGCAGCCATCGCAGTGCAATTCCCCTCCATATCACTCCATATTCCCCGCTGTAAATTATCTTAACCTTTAAGGCACGTGTCTCTGAACAATGGCAGAGAAAACTAAGGAGATGATCGCAAAACGCGGTCAAATTAATGCCAGGTTAAACGAGATTTAAGATTTTCATCGATGCCGTAAAGATTCCTGATGGAATACCTCAATTGCGTCTCCGCATGGAGAGGTTTAAGGATTGCTGGCAGGCCTTTGAAGCTATTTAATCCGAGATTGAGTTATTGGACATGGAAGACGACAGAGAACGCCATGAATCTGAGGATGCGTACTGTGATACCGTCGCAAGGGCCGACGGAATAATTCAATCGTCCAAGCATAGGGCCAGTGAATCGCAGGAAAATGGCCACGATGTTGCTCCCGTGAAGCTCCCAGTCATAAATTTTCCTATTTTTCACGGGGCTTATGATGAATGGGTGACATTCTATGACACATTTAAGAGCCCCATTCATGACAATGTGTCTTTATAAGGAATCCAAAAATTCCATTATTTAAGATCAACGTTGCGCGGAGAAGCGTTGCAAGTCATAGCCTCTTTTGCCACCTCCGAACAAAATTACCACATCGCGTGTGGACTACTAATGCAGCGCTTGGTAATCAAACGTTTTATAATCAGCATGCACGTCAAAGCCATGTTTGAATTCAATCAATTAGAGAAGTAGTCGTCCACGGGAATCAGAAACTTCGTGGATCACATCAATAAACATTTGAGGGCACTCCAAGACATGGGGCAGCCTACTGACTCCTGGGACGCGCTCCTTATCCACCTAATCACCAGCAAGATAGACCTGAGTCTTCATAAGGATTGGGAGGCGTCGTTACCGCGGGAAGAGTTGTCAAGTGTCAGAGGACTTCTTAGCTTCCTTCAGCACAAGTCGAAAGTGATGGAGACGGTAGAGGCTCATCGCGCCGTTCGCACCGCTATCACATCGCGTGATCAAGGAAAAAGACCACTCATAATAACCAGCAGATCAATGGTGGGAAACGCAGTAATTGCGGAAAAATGCAGGCTGTTCCAAGGGTACCACCAACTGTATCAGTGCAGCATCTTTTTGAATAAATCCGTTTCTGATAGAATTACAGACGTGAAAAAAACTTGGAGTATGTTTTAACTGCCTCAGGGGAGGGCATTTAAAAGTTGGCTGCACCTCAGGTAATTGTAAGCTTTGCGGTGAATGGCACAACAGCTTTCTTCACCTCTCAAGTCACGCCTCTGCGACCAATCTATCCGCAAATTCTCAGGCAAATCTATCAGCAAACTCGGCACCATTCACTCCGTCTTCGACGCAAATACAGTCCACTACATCACGTCTTCCATACCAGGGGGAGGCATCAACAACAGTTCTTATCTCTACTGCGGTAGTCTGGGTGCATGATTCGAGAGGCTCTCCTCATCTCTGTCGAGCGTTGCTCGATCCAGGCTATCAAGCAAACTTCATAACGGAAAGAATGGCGCAGCTTCTGAGACTCAAAAAGAAAACAGGTGTAATAGGCATCATAGATTTTGGAGGATCGGCCGCTAGAAGCGCTTAGGTGGTGCAGACCACGATTAAAGCGATAATAACAGCGTACAAGGCTCATATTAATTGCTTGGTGCTGTCAAAAATTACTTCATAAATACCTGTGATACCTGTTGATATTTCAAATTGGAGTCCACCCTCTAACTTCCAAGTTGCTGACCCTGGATTTAATTTCCCGCAAGCCGTGGACCTCCTCATTTGTGCAGAGTTATTCCTTGAAATGTTGTGCATTGGGCAATTCATAACATCACCAACGCTACAGATCCTGCAGAAAACTACTCTCGGTTGGATTTTATCAGAAGTAGTTCGGAGCAATGAAACGTTGTCGTCATCATCCTGCTACGTCAGTCGGGCAGAAAACTTGGAAGAGTAGGTGCAAAACTTTTGGAAATCGGAGGAGTGCAAACCTGCTTCAAAATTCTCAGCAGAAGAAATGAAATCTGAAGAGCACTTCAAGGAAAACACCACGAGAGGGGCAGATGGGCGCTTCATCGTTAGGCTACCTATTAAAGGAGACATCAATCATCTTGGAGATTCCGAGCGAATTGCCAATCGTAGATTTCTAATGATTGAGAAGCGACTACTAACGGATGAGGAGAGAAAATTGGCATATCCATCATTTATGAGATAATATGATCATGGGTACATGGAGTTCGTCATAGAAGAAGAGGACTAGCCAAGGGGCGTCGCCTTCTACATTCCACATCACTCAATTACGAAGTACACCAGTTCAACGACGAAATTGAGAGTTGTGTTTGATGCATCAAGCTAGAGCTCAACAGGGGTATCATTAAATAATATATTAACGGTAGGGCCCACCATTCAAGATAATCTGCTCGACATCATTTTTAGATTTAGGACCCACGAATATGCAATGACGGCTGATATTGAAAAAATATTTCGCTAAATCAAGGTCCATCCATCTGACACCAATTTGCAACGAGTATTATAGAGAGACGAAGAAGTTGCGCCAATTGAAACACACAGGTTAACCACAGTGACACACGGTACGGACTTAGCATCGTTTTTGGCGACAAGATGTTTTCAGAAATTGGCCCTAGAGGAATCGCATCGTGCTCCCCGCGCAGTAGCAGTGGTCATGAAAGATTTCTAGTGTTGATGTTCTCCTGACTGGCAGCAACTCGATCGAGGAGGCTGAGAAAATCCAAGAAGAAATGATCTCATTGCTTGGAAGAGGAGGTTTTCGGCTTCGAAAATGGTGCTCTAATCATCTCGATTTGCTGAAGAGAATTCCATTAAACCATAGGGAGGACTCTTATCAGATTCACCCGGAGGAAGACAACACCATCAGGAGCCTGGGAATTCTTTGGAACACAAATACGGACGTCTTCCACCTTGACACGAAGAAAGTCAGTTGTGAAGCCCGAGTGACTAAACATTCCGATCTGGCGAGAATATTTGGTCCCCTAGGTCTTATCGGACCAATCATTCTCAAGGCGAAACTATTCCTTCAACGTCTGCGGGAACTCAGATTGGAATGGAATGAATCACTTCCTTCGGAGATATATTCAAAATGGCTTGATTTGCGTGAATCATTCAAATTCTTAAATGATTTGCGACTTCCCCGGCGCGTTATTGCGCAGAATTTCAATATATATGACATTCACGGCTTTTGTGATGCCTCAGAATCCGGTTACGGAGCATGTGTATACGTCAGGTCCGTCAAATCAGATGAGAAGTACCAGATGAGTCTTCTATGCTCCAAGTCGCGAGTGGCGCCGCTAAAGAAAACAACTCTTCCCAGACTGGAACTGTGCGCAGCAGTACTCCTTGCCAACCTTATTCATGAGGTCTCATCATCACTCTCGTTTTCGGGAAGCCCTACTCTGTGGTCAGACTCCACTGTGGTGATCGCATGGCTGAAGGCACCATCATCCAATTGGAAGACTTTCGTCGCCAACAGGGTTGCCGAGATCAACGGGGTGACAAGTTAATTCAAATGGCATATCAGAGGAGTGGACAATCCAGCGGATCATATTTCCAGTGGAGTTACGCATCAACAATTGCTCGAGACGATATCATGGTGGCAAGGACCGCCTTGGATGAATGAACATGAAAATGAATGGCAGCCAGAATTATTCATTGAGACGTTATAGCCCCCAGAGAAACGACCGATGGCCACCGCTTTGATTGCAGTGGAGGCGAATCAGTTAATCCAACGCTATTCGTCACTATCCAAATTGCAGAGGGTAACGGCTTATTGCCTGCGATTCATACACAACGCCTCAAAATCGCACATAGAGAGGAAAACGGGAGAACTCACGGCGCGAGAAATCGAGGCAGTTCTTACGCAGCTGGCAGCAGTTCAAGGCAGTTCAAGGCGAAGTTTTTGTTAATGAGCGTCATGACCTTCAGCAGAAAAATCAAGTTAGCAGTAAATCAAGCTTGAAAATGCTGCATGCATTTCTTGACGAAAATAACGTAATCCGGGTGGGAGGCAGAATAAGGCCTTCTAACGTTCCCTACGGCCAGAAGCATACAATCGTCTTACCTCCGAAACATCATCTGACCAAGTTGATTGCAAAGCAAGAACACATCAAGCAGCTTCACGCTGGACCAAAACTGTTGCTTTCATCATTAACGCAGCGTTTTTGGCCTTTAAGTGGAAGAAATCTCAGTCGTCAGATTGTACATGAATGCACGAGATGCTTTCGGAGCAATCCCAAGGCAACCCAACAGTTAATGGGTAATTTACCAAAACAAAGACTTGAGCCAACTCGCCCGTTTTTACGTTGCGGGGTTGATTATTGCGGTCCTATTTACGTAAAAACAAGTCGTCGACGTGGGTCTCAGCCAATCAAGGCTTACATATCGGTCTTTGTCTGCTTCTCCACCAAGGCTGTACATCTTGAGTTAGTGGGTGATTTGAAAACGGAAACATTTTTTGGAGCACTAAGATGCTTTGCGTCTCGACGAGGAAAGAGCAGCGATGTTTACTCAGAAAATGGCACAAATTTTGTAGGAGCAAATCAGGAATTGAAGGATCTGCAGAAAGTCTTCTCATCCAAATCACATCAGGAAAGCCTTCATCATTATTCGTCATCCGAGGGAATCAATTGGCATTTCATCCCTCCTCGCTCACCTCACTTTGGGGGCCTCTGGGAAGCGGCTGTCCGTTTACTCAAGTATCATCTCAGGAGAATTGCTGGGAACGCATCCCTTACCTATGAGGAGACTTACACCTATTTGACAATGATAGAGGCGTGCCTTAACTCCAGACCAATAACCCAAATGTCGTCAGATCCTAATGACCTCAATCTCTTTACTCCCGGCCATTTCTTAATTGGCGATGCACTCACTGCCATCCCAGAACCAAGCTTGATTGATATCCCCGTCAATCGTCTATCCAGATAGCAGCACGTGGCTAGGATGCAACAGCATTTCTGGTCCCGTTGGCAAAAGGAGTACCTATCCAGCCTCCAGGTGAGACCCAAGTGGACCAGAAGGACACCCAGCATGCAGCAAGGCGACCTGGTCCTTATTAAAGAGGACAGTCTACCCCCTCTAGGGTGGGGCCTCGGTCGCATTGTGTATCTCCACCCAGGTCAAGATGTAGTTTCTAGAGTAGCCACAGTGAAAACGACTGCCGGGCTAATACGGCGGGCGGTCAACAAGCTCTGTCCACTACCTAAAGAAGACATTTAACATCTAAAAATTTAATTTCATCATTGTAAATACCATTCACATTGTTTTTTGTTTGCAAACAGAGACGAACTAGTTGTATCATTAATTTTCAAAATTTAATTGACTTAACATTAGTTATCAGTGTGAAGAATTGAAAATTTTTGTGCAGGTGAACTATTTGTGTGAGTAATTTTAGGAGAATTTCATCAATTGTCGTTTTGTGTCAAATTTCGAGTGATTTTGTTTTTCTTTAGTTGCTGTTAGTGTGGAAAATTGTATATGAAATTGAAAGTGAATCTTTGCCAAGGACATACAGACTTTTCTCCTAAAATGTATAGCGATGTTTGATATTTGTCTACCTCATATGTTTTTCTTGTATTTCATGTATTTATTTGTTTTTGCGCTCTTCCACACGCTCCAAGTATTCTTTGAAAATCACGGCTTTTCAAGGCGGGCGTTGGGTCGTTTTCCTCCCCCCTGTTGGCTCCAGGGGCGAGTATCTCCATTTTCAGGGTTCCCCCACGTTTGGCATTTTCGGCCGGTCCCTTTCTCACGCGGTAGCCAACAAGGAGGATTCACTCACACCCTTTGGAGTGGGGACTCCCTGGCGGTACCGCTATTCGAGGGTCAGTAACCCTGTTTCATTCGGGCCCTTTTGCCTTCGGTGTGGGTGTCGCGTTTGGTTTTTTCACCAGTGTGTTTTCACTTCGTAGAAGGCGTTTCGTTCCAAAACCTTCCCGTGATTATTTTTGGCTAAAATTTATTTGAGCCAAAATTAATTCACAGGTTGGAAAAGTTTTTTTACGCTTCTGTAGTGTATTAGTGGCTTAAGAGACACCATTGCGGGAAATATAATATAGCCGCAAGAGACGAAAATCGCGGCTTTATCAACGGCATTTTTCTGTGAAAATTAATACCAAATTTTACCAGTGGGCAATTCCAAACAAATGGCCTTACCAGTTACTCTTAGTCTGACTGGTTTGAATTCTCGCAATATTTTGTGCAAAGGAAGAGTAAAGTATTGGCTATTGATCTTATTAAATGTAAACCATCGGGCGATTTGAATACATATCTGAATTTAGTGAATCTGACGTTATAAGGAAACGAAAATCTCACTTTTATTTTAACATTTGGTCACATAAACATCAATTCGCGTCTTTTAGCGCAGTTTAAATTTTCCCGTTTGTTTTTTTTTTTTCAATTTAATCCATATTCATAACCTAACAGTTCCTTTATTAATGCTTAAAAATGTCCGGGCATAATTTTTCTAAACAGTCATGACGTACGACTCTGCTTAAAATGCATGGCGTTATATTTGCTACACAAAAGAACGGCAGCACGACGATGGTGCAACAAAAACGGTTACGTGATAATTTCATAACTTCGGCGGCGTAAAAAAAGCGATGGTTGAAAAGGCGTTCTAAGTTAATTGTATATTTTTCTTCAGCTCAAAACTTTGTTTTTCAAAGACAGAAAGATAAATACTCGGTCTTTCCGTCGAGCACATAATTTAAACGGCAGGCATTATGGAATGGGGCGCGTTGGCAATGAAAATGACGCCTCGGGAGGTTATGAGGGTGGTGTGCGCCGAATTTTGAGTAATGAATTCTTCCATTATATAAAACGATAAAATTTCCGCTTTTTTGTATTAATGACTTCATGAATTTTCACGCAAAATGCCAACACTTTTATAGTGATACGACGTCGAGATGCAAAACGTTGGAGGTGAGATTTTATCGCCATTTACAGTTTACCGCGGCGTGGCTCATATGCCACCCGCTCAACCAATTTCGAATCCTCTTTGGAAGGATTCGATTGGACCGTTATCCGAAGAATCAAGATAACCTGGGGGCGGGTTGGTGACGGAAAATAAGTTTTTAGGAGCAATATTAATTTGAAAAGTAGATTTATTAGACCAAAACTGCGATCAGAGCACAAAGAAGAAAAAATCCGTTGCCCAAGAGACAAAGGTGATGGGACAGAGGATTGGAAAGGATGAGCTGGCGCCCTAAGTCGCGGCTCGAGGAAGACGACCCAGGCTGGCGGTGGCTGGAACAGCAGACGTCCACCAGGGCAGCGGCAGGCAAGCGAGGGCGTAGGAACCAGCAACCGTCAGAGCCGAAATCCGAAG
Source organism: Pyrrhosoma nymphula (assembly GCA_963573305.1). Classification (NCBI taxonomy): domain Eukaryota; kingdom Metazoa; phylum Arthropoda; class Insecta; order Odonata; family Coenagrionidae; genus Pyrrhosoma; species Pyrrhosoma nymphula. Next base: position 72,838,879 of record OY754332.1, on the reverse strand, counting down.
CCAGAAAGAGGGTGGTCTGTCCTCGCGCCTCTTCTTTTAAGCGCTTCCGGCATGGAGACAGGTCTGACGCCACCGGCAACGGAAGGAAGTGGTACTGGCATGGCAGGGACCCCGGGTCAAGTGACCCGGGTTCGGGTTGATTAAAACCCGAGCCGGCCTGTTCGACACGAAGAACGGGCTCACCAGGTCTTTAGGCTGTTTTAACACGAGCCCTGTTCGTCACAAAGGACGATCGAATCTCGAATCCATGGATTCAATAAGATTCGACAGAATCCTCGAATCCTAACCACATCACTAAATTATTTACTATGTTCAAAGTCCGAGAGAGCATTTTGCAGTATTCAAAAGGTCGAAATCTTTTTTCTTTCTGACGCTAATCGTTGCTGAAACTGTTAAAATCATACTTCACTGTCAACACAAACTACCAGTCATTCTGGGTGGGATTTTGTCGGTTTTCCTCATGACATCAGGCAAATGCCAATCCGTTCAGCCATTCCCAGAAGAATAGAATTTCAGAAAACATTTTTTTTAATTTTCAATCGGAAACTATCTTACAGAATGTGAATATATGAACATATGTATATAATCTGACTCTAAATAGGAACATTAGATGACACACGACCGTTATGGCAAATTAGTATTTATTTAGAAAATATATAATTTTTAATCTAATGAAGATAATTATGCACATACTACAATGGAAAATACGTCTTTACTAACTTTTAATACATTACAGTATTTTAATTTTGGTGAAAGTACATGTGATGACAGCTTTGGATATTCAGAAGGCATGCTGAAAAATATGGGCAATTCTATGTTCATGAACTTTCTTAATGAGGTGCAGGATGCCAAAGTTTTTTCAATTATTATTGGAGTGAACAGATGTTTCCAGATTCCATAATGTCTCTTTCAGTTTCAGGTATGTCTCGGGCAAGACATGAAGTTTTTCTAGTAAAAAAAACATTTTTTGGGTTATACAGAAACTTATACTACTACATCTGAATCAATAAAAAAATAATGTAAGATTAATTGCAACGATTTGAACTATCATTTAAACACCTCGAAGTGTAATACCATGATGGGAATTCGACGAGCAATGATGATTGGTGTGCACAATGGTGTTCTAGAACGAGCGGGTAATTTGAGCCACGGGCCCATTATGTATATTAATAATTTAATTATACTATGATAAGGACATGTCCATGAATGCATGTGTATTCTAATAAATATAAATGTTCATCAGGCACTTTCATAGCACTTCAACCTGCGGTTCCGAATTTTCCATGTTGGTATATAAATATTAATTTTGTTGGTATGGTTGAAAATTCGAAACAGGTCCAATATGGACCTTAATTTCCGGAAAATCAGTTTTGATTGAATAGTAATAAATATTAGTGATTGTGAATTTCTGTATGATTAGTTGCGATATATACCTTTACCCTCCACTATCCCCAAACCTTCCCTACCAGTCACCACTCTGAAAAGGGTTAGTTAAGCTCCCTTTACCCCTCTCCTAGCACAAAAAGTAATCCTGCGCCAATTCTGCAATACGATTTTTGAATTTATTTTATTACTTTTAAAAAGGTTCCACAATAATACTGTGTGTTAAAAAAACTAAATTCTACCTTTTTATACAAAAAAATCCAGCTTTTACTGCTAATAATACATACCTATTCAAAACCCAAAATTAGGATACAAAATATGTAGATTAGTTGACAAAAATATTGAACACAATTTGCCAGTCATATGAGCCCACTGCAGCTCTAACATATTGGGATTAAGGCATTGGTTCTTAGGTGTCTGTGTAAATATATAAATAAAATGGAATTAACCGACGTCCTCAAAGTCAACGCACGATGAAAACCTGCTAAAAATGGAGAGAGTTAAACGCATTTTGAGTTTAGTTATTGTAGTAGATTTAATATAAAGAAAATAATTATGGTTGGTAGAAACATATCTATTGCTATTTAACTCTCTGGGAGAATTTACTTCTTATAAACAGTTTTTTCGAAAATTCCCTTAACATTAAATATTTCAATTTTCAAGGCAGGATTTATTGATTCATGTCTAACAAAGTTTCCTGTAAGTTGCCAGAATATGAATCCACTGATATAGAAAATGCTTGGCTGTGGGTCCACTTTTTACTATTCGTATCTTCTGCCAGCCCTTATCCCGTCCAATACTCTAGTTTTCACCGCCCCTCTCCTCACGTACGCTACACCGTTGCCTCTATGCCACCCGTCAGCATGTCGTTACGTGTCTGAGAGCACTCCATCCACTTCAGCTGCTTCCTTCGAATTTCTCCAACTAGCTTCCTTTTCCTTCCTAGCACCACCTCGCTTACTCTGTCTGTCCTGCATCACACCCTCATCGCAAAAGTCTCTAGCCTGCGCTCATCTTTGCTAATCACCCATCACGTTTCTCTGCCGTAGAACGCCACGATCAATTGCAGGGTTTAAATTAATCTATCCTTAACACCCTTCTTCGGATTTCTCAATACCATCCTTTCCGATCAAGCTTCCTCAGCATTTCGGGATTTGAGATGATGAACGGACTATGTTTTAATGGCAACAATCGATAGTAAGACGCCTTCTTGAAGTCCAACAAGCAGACAACGAATAGCTGGCCATAAATGTCTTCCTATAAAAATCCGCATGACTATTATGGCATCCTTAAGTTCCTTAATCTCTCTTCTAGACACAAACTGGCTGCAATCTACATAGTCGGTTGCCCCATTGTCTTTCTTATTATAATTCATAGTCATACCTATGCCGCGTGCGAACTTTTTCTTATGGCCCTATTGTCCGTCTATAAATTTACTCTCGCATGATATAGGGATCGAAATTGACTGAAATTAGATTACCAGGTACCAATTCACAGCTATAAGTAGACGGTATAAGTACAATTGTTAATCATAATTTTACACCCCTTCGAATTGACCTACCTGCTGATACCCTGATTGCGACGTAAAACATTTCATCCTGTAGTTTATACACTATGCATACCACACCCGTGTTTGCGTACTGCATAAAGCACAGGATAATAATAGTTTCCGATATCGTTTCTTGAATAGAAACCGATTTATGTACTCAAATAGCAAATAAGGATATTTACTATTAGTGTGGGAGCAAATGGAATAATATTTTACTTCCGTGAGATTTTTGTGGTACAATATCGGGAGTTACTTTTTCTGAGAGGTATTAAAACAAGGAACATGAACAATGACTATGTATGTACTCAAACAGCAAAAAAAGGATATTTACTATGCTCAATGTCCGAGAGATCATTTTGCAATATCCCAAGTGTCTTAATTTTTATTCATTCTGACGCCAATCGATGCTGAAACGCCTGCGGCATTGAAGTCGTAAGTAATGCCGATGGGCTAATTTCTGATGTTTCGCTTTGCGTCGTAATGTGTAATTCGTAGATATCCATAATGTTATACACAAACCTATTCAACCGTAATTTAAACTCCATTATTCCCTAATCCTCAAAAAGCGAACAGCAAGCCCCCCAAGCCAAGCAAACACCCCGCAAGTGAACAAGATATTTTCATCTCGACGAAAAACCGTTTCTCATATTAATTAAATAATTTTCTTCCACCCATAATATTTTTAAAATGATACAGCTCTATTTACTATGTAAACCATTGCTAAAATAATTTCTAAGTAAGAATAAAAATGTTTAGTATTACAAGGCAAATGAAACATTATATGATGATCAAGCTTTTCATGCTTCTCCGAGACCTACATTTGAGTATATTGGGTGTTTATTCAATTTCCATGGCTACGTGGAACGTATGCAATTCTCACATGAGCAATATACTACCACAAACCAGAGTATATTAACCACTGATTCACGCACCATCAACAGAGTGGAATACACTGCTTACAGTTTCACTTCAGGCTCAGTGCATTAATTATGCAGTAATGGGGACTGGCAGGAAAACAGTGATTACATTGGATATGGGCCTGTTAATACCAGGAAAACAGCTACAAATGAGCATAAGTGACCTTTATCATATTTTTCTCCTACCAGGTGAACTTCACATAGTAACGGCAGCACTGAGGTGTGTTGTCACTTTGTACTTTAGTAGAGAATAGTGGATTGGATATGGCATGGATTGAGAGTGGCTAGCATGGATCTACAACAATTAGTTCAATTATTCTTGGAAAACATATAAGAAGAGGAATTAAAGTACATTTGATAAGTGTCCTGGCACTCTTTTCACAGTACATGGAAGTATTTTATGCACAGAACACAACCTTGAAATATGACATTCAAAGATCATTTAAAAACCTACAACACGAAGTTTGCAGTAGTATTGAAAAAAAAGAGTCGATAAAGAAAGCAATTCGACAATCCAAGCAAGTTCTTGATTCAAAGGTACGTATGCAAAAATGGAAGTGTTTGATGAAAAATTGAAATCTGTTCCAAATGCAAAGACAATGTTGCTGTACGTGGAAATGGTGATAGACTTATGTTCATTTATAAAGTCTGTTGGATATGGTGATTGGCAGCTTTATTTATTCTCCCTAAATTATTAATTAAGTACTTCTTTGCACATGACAAGCATCACTATGCTCGCATGATTGCACTATATTTAGTAGAGTTGCAAACTCTTCCGGAAACAGATCCAGAATTTTTCGATAAGTTTTGAAAAGGTACCAAAACCAATTTTTGGTCTAAAATTACGATGTTGAAGCTTAACATGTTTAACAATAATGGCAAAACAGCAAATGTGAAAGTGCAGTCTAAGGTATTGCAGCTAAAAGAAAACGTGCATTGTTTGTGAGATTGCTATTAGTTGCTAAGTCTAGACCAACTGCAGATCTCAGAGATGCTATATCTAATTATGAGCCTTCGGTAGTTCCACGTGCTTTCTTCAACCCTGATGGTTACTTGCTTTTACCAAATAGTAAGACCGACCATATTTCCATTACTAAAATATCAAATTAGTGGCGAAGCACACGAAAATCCTGAGCTGCCCTTACAAATATGTTTTGTTTGCATTTATAGATGGTATGGCATTCATGCAGAGCCTTGATAAGCCCCATTATATCAATACTTGTAAAGATTTGTCCAATCATTTCCTTAAAAGATTACAGACGTATTATTACTCCTATGAAGAATTGCAAGTTGTTTTTGATAGATATTCCGGTTTCATTGAAGAATGCAACTCGCAAAAAACGTCTCAGAGGAAGTGAATCAATAGCATATAATATCACTGACAATACAAAAATAAAGAACATTACCATGAAATCATTGCTATCAAGAGTGCAAACTGAAGACGAGTTAACTGCCTACTTGGAAATATTAATCATTCGGTTTACAGAACCGCGATTAATTGTCATTTTGGTATGGCAATACGAACTTGCAGCCACTCACATCTCAGTACAGCACCTACGAAGCTCACACTAGTAAGCTGACACAAAATTGATATTACACGCTGCTGATGCAACCCTACGAGGAGCCTCTGCTATTGATATTCACTCTCCAGATACAGACGTTGGCTCTATTGGCTCTTCGGCGATAACCCATGCTATTTTCTAGAACATGGTATATTGTAGGGAGTGGTAAGAAGAAAAGACAGATTACTCTAAAACCAATCTACAATGCTTCAGGCGTAGAAAATGTGAATGCATTGCCTAGGTTTTATGCCTTTACCGGAAACGATACCACAGGAGCTTTCGCTAGTAAAGGTAAATTTTACATGTTGGAAAGCTTTTCAGCAATGTAATACAAATATTTTGCAAGCTTTTGTAAACTTGGAATCGGATGAAACACCGTCTAATTCTATTTATGATGCGTTAGAACTTTTTTTTGTAAACTTTACATGCCAAACTGTGCAAAATCGCATGTTGGAGCTGTCATGTTTACCTTGCTTCAAGAAAATTGCCGAATCAGAGAAAATGCCACCAAAACTGTCAGATCTTCGCTATGGCATATTGAGAGCACATTATCAAGCTATGATGGCGAAATTATGTCATTGCGAATCCGAATATTCCTCAGCCAGATGCTGGTTATGGATGGGACAGACAAAACGGTGCATTTGTACCCCAAATGACCACGAGGAAACTTGCTCCACAGGCCATTCTAGAGCTATTGAAATGATCATGCACAAAGAGCAGATTTTCAGCATGTATATGTAATTGCAGACGTCATGGCTTTCCATGCACTGACATGTGTAAATGTGTGGACCCCAACGATGATGTTAATTACTGTTTTAACCGGAATGGGGATAATAATTCAAATGAAGACAGTAAAACTGATTAATAAGTAACAAAAAAATGCATCAATATGATGCCATATAGTTTTTCTATCCTAGTATGTACGATTTATGATGATTTCAAAATAAAATAATGTAAGCTACGATGAATATTTTTTTAACCCTTCAGTGGGCGCGCGGGCCACAATGGTGACCCATCGTGTTTCTTCATCGCGCCATTTTTAATACGATCACTATTGATGCTCGTGATTCCCAGTAGCTTCACCTTTTTTCGTCCTCTAAGGCCTCAAGTAATCACTCTTTGAATATTGCTGCGGGTTCGACAGAAAATTCCATGTAATTGGGAACCGGTCTCAGTGGGCCACATATGTGGCCCACGCGCCTAACGGCGTGAGCATTTTCTGCTCGTGTCACAAGCAAATATCCATTACTTTGTATAATATTTGTGTGCCTTGTCGTGCCAAACAATTTTCATGACCTTTCGTTCAAATTTTTGAGCATTCTGGCTGGAGGCCCTTTCCTTGCTCGGGCTTCAGTGTGGAGGGAAGTGGGGGTGGCAAGTGACTCTATGAACGTTATCACTGGGAATACCTGTCTCTTAGGTGGGGGTGCAACATTGTTACTGACCGAGGAATAAAGGACTCGGGTGTGTTATTTTCCACCCCCACCTCCACCCGCCCCTGCATCCCAGGTAAGGAAGAGTTGGGGGTAGCATGTGCCTCTCTGCCTCAGCCTTTATTCCACGGTCAGTAACAATGTTGCTCCCCCACCTACCCCCAAAGAGCCAGGTATTCCCAGCTATTCCCTTTCTTATTATATTCTTGGAGTTGTTCTTAGAGCTTAAAATAACCTCATGCCAGGTATTAAAGCCCTTTGAGTGCCATGAAGAAATTTTCAGACAGTAACCTAGGCTTGCTTGAAGTGTGTGGACATCTGCATCGCGTGCTCGATTCGTCCTCATTGCGAGCAGGTGAAGTACGTTGCGGAGAGTTGGTGTGTTCCACCCTCATTTTTTCTTTTATTTTGGGAAGAATACAACCGACCTAAAGCATTTTCGTTCGTTCAAGCATTTGTTCCATAGGATTTTTTCATATTTTTATTCCTTTTGCTGATTATTTTGTGATTCACAAGAATGATCTTTGATTTTGGCTTGAGTTTAGTCCAGTCGCCTAAAATTGTGAAAATAAATTTTTTTTTCGTAATAGGTCACCAACTACTTCTGTCTATCCAGCGGCATTCGGAAATGTCCTGGACTAAAAGACTTAGGCTAGACTATAGCCTTGACAACGATATTCGGAGGTGGCTCGCTGAGGAATCAGAGGATTTAGGATCGGGCTCGGAAGAGGTAGAAGATCCAGATGAGGTGGAAGAAGACATCATTCATGAAAGTGAACACGACTCTTCCTCAGACCAAGAAGCCAGCGAAGAAGAAAAAATCCAAAGAGAAGACAACGAGACCGATGGAGAATCAGACGCTGATGGAGAATCAGGTGATGAAGACGCCGATGGTGAGAATAGACTTAAAAATTATTATCTTGGAAAGGACGCAGTTACAAAATGGAATAAATTTGGACCAAACCTAAAAGTCAGGCGTCGTAAGCACAACATAATAACTCAATCCTCTGGGCCAATTCGGATTGCTTGTGCAGTAAAGTCAGAGTTAGAGTCCATGCAGCTTTTTCTCGACCATATATTAATTCAGGCTATCACAAAATATACAAATAAATATATATTTAGAAAGTCAAGAATCAATTTCAAAGAGACAGAGATGCAAGAACTACTGATGAAATCGAAATAACAGCACTTTTTGGGTTATTTTACTTGATAGGGGTTCTGAGAAGCTCAAGGCAAAACGTTTCCAAATTATGGGACAATTCAAAAGGAAGTGGAATTGAAGCTTGCTACCTTGCGATGAGTGAGAAGAGATTTAGGTTTCTGTTGAGATGTTTAAGGTTTGACGATGTTCGAGACAGGAGTCAGCGGATAGAAATGGACAAAATTGCAGCAATTCACGAAGTTTTTGAATTATTTGTCAGTAACTTCCAGAGGTTTTTCCGCGCGAGTGAGTTTTTGACTGTGGATGAGCAACTGCTGGCATTTCGTGGTCGATGTAGCTTCAGGCAGTACTTGCCTAGTAAACCAGCGAAATATGGCGTGAAGATGTTTGCGTTAGTGGACGTAAAATGTGCCTCATGTGTAAAAGCAATTCCGCGGAGGATATTGTTGTCCGATTAGTTGAGCCGGTAGTGGGAACGAATCGAAACATCACTGGGGATAACTGGTTTTCAAGTGTTTCTCTGGCTAAGAAACTAATGAATGAAAAAAAGCTTACTTATGTTGAAACATTGAGAAAAAATAAGAGAGAGATTCCGACGGAATTTCTGCCAAGCAAGAAAACACCTGTGAGTTATTCACTCTTTGGTTTTCATAAGGAATGTACCCTAGTGTCATACTGCCCGAAAAAAAATAAATCAGTTTTGCTTCTATCAACAATGCACAGTGATTCTGCGATTGATCCAGACAGTGGTGGTCAAAAGAAACCAGAAATCATTACGTTCGTTCATTACGAACCAAAATAGGAGTAGATCTACTTTTTATGATTTGTTGAACGTAGCCGCTGTCAATGCTCTTAACGTGTTCAAGGCTAATACAAAATCTACCCAAGTAAGGCGCGAATTTTTACAAAATGTTGCGTGGGAAATGATAAAGCCCCAGATAGAAAAACGGAGAGGAATTTCCACACTCCCAACGCAAATGAGAGAGCGTGCTCGCGCTCTACTTGGAAATGAAGACCCCGCTCCCCCTCTTGCACAACATTGCGGATCCTTTGGACGCTGCAATGCCTGCGGTAGGAGCCGTGACAGGACTACAAGGAGTTGTTACAAGTGCGGGAAATGGGCATGTAAAGAACATATCAGAGACATTTGTGTCAACTGCACTCTCGAATCATATTTACTGGAACTTATCTGATTCTAGTAGGATGATTAAAATTTTGTATTGATCGTTAATTTTGTAATAATTAAGTGTATATCGCCTTATTGTTGTATGCATAGCATAATGTAATATTGTAATGTAAGCTATCATACTCATTCAATGGGATGTTACTGATGATGAATCAGTATGACTTATCTTTTCCGCTGCATTCTGTATGCAAACTTCTGTATTTACAGCATAACATTTAAAATTAAAAAAGTATTATTTAAATTTTTAATTGTTTTATTATGTCCTGCAATTATTTATAGTATTTTTGCTAGTGGATTTATAGTTAATTATATAACTAAGAGTAAAGATATATTTAAATCTAATAAACTTCATAATTTTGACAATACTCCGCTATTAGTTTCATAAATGACCATGAACCAGTTTCTTCAGTAAAAATATTTTTAAATGCGATAAATAATAGTCAAAGTTAATTAATAGATAGAAATTCAATCAGAAAAAAATATTTTATAAACGGAAAAAAAATTTTGAATTTGGGCCACGATTGTATTCTGCGCGCCCACTGAAGGGTTATATTCCAAAATATTTTATCTTCCCTGAAACAGAAACTTAACCTACAACGTAAACCAGAAGAGTAATATTAAGCAATCCATAAGAGGCTATGAGGTTTCTTTATATTACTACAATATTTTAGTTATTGTTTAAACTGAATCATCTATCTATCCAAAAGAGAAAGTTCTTTTTTATTTAATTATGCATAACATGAGCATATTAAAGCTTTTTAAAATACATATATGTCACGTTAAAGCTAGTTTTTACATAATAAACATTAATCCTAATAATGATGGTGCATTTGTTTATTACTTATTGAATTGTTATGAAGGTAATTGTAATAACTACATCAAGAGGTACTTTTAGCTTTAAAAAATCGCTGTAGTCCTATAAATGACGATGATATTGGTGATTTGGTGAAACGAGTGGTCGGTCCCCGACCCCCTGCACGATATTTGGGACTGGCAACATCCATATTCGTTTTCCTTGTTCTAATACCTCTCAGAAAAAGTAACTCCCGACATTGTTCCACAAAAATCCCACGGAAGTAAAATATTTTTCCATTTGCTCCCACACTAATAGCAAATATCCATATTTGCTATTTGAGTACATAAATCGGTTTTTATTCAAGAAACGATATCGGAAACTATTATTATCCTGTGATGTATGCAGTATGCAACTACTGGTGTGGTATGCATAGTGTATAAACTACAGGATGAAATATTACGTCGCAATCTGGGTTTCAACAGGTTGGTCTGTCTATTCGACGGGTAAAAATGCTAACAAACTATTGAAAATATCTAGTCATTGCTGTGAATAGGTATCTGGTAATCTTATTTCAGCCAATTCCCACTCCTATGTCAAGTGAGAGTAAAGTTATAGACAAACAATTGGACCATAAGTCTAATTTCGTACGCGGCAAAGGTATGACTAGCAATTATTAGGCCGGCCGCACACCGGATACGACACGGCACGGCGCGACGTATTGGTTTGAATGGAGGTGCCGCACACTGCATCGGGCACGGCAAGGCAAGGCGAAGCAGCGCCGCACGGCGCTTTGTACTGCCGTGTCAATTTTCGTCCGTCGGGCAAAAGGCTTTAGACAAATCGTTCTGCGCATGCGCGGGGATCGCCGCCACGTGCAGTGCAGTGATAGCGACCGGCAAAAGTAGTGGGTTCTAGTATTGTTTAGTTGTTGTTTGTGTCACAAGCGAAAATGGCAAGCCAGGAGGATGATGTGGTCTCTGTTGGGCACATCACCCATTAACTTGACGAGGTACCACAACGCTATAACAGTCGCCTCTTCTCCGTCTTCTGCGTTCATTTTCACTAAACATGTAATAGACTACAAACCGACTTCACAAAATATAATAAAAACTGAACACACTACTTCACTTGTCAGTATACTTAACGCCACTGAAAGCGACGGTGCTCAAGTCGCCTTGCCGTGCCGTATGCTGCTCTTAGCCATCGGGCAAGGCACGGCGAGGAGAGGTGAAAACGTCCCGCCGCGCCGTGCCTTAGCTGGTGTGCGGCCGGCCTAAGACAGAGAATGGGGCAACCGACTATGTAGATGGCAGCCTGTTTTGCTCTAGAACAGAGGTTAAGAAATTCAAGGACGCCATAGAAGTTACGCGGACTTTTATACAAAGAAAGTTATGACCCGGTATTCGTTGCCTGCTTTTTGGAATTCAAGAAGCCGTCCTCAACATCGTCCGTTCATCACCTCATCTGGTGGAAATCCTGAAATGCTGGGGATGCTTGAGCAGAAAGAAGGAATTGAGAAATCCGAAGAAGAACGTTAAGGGTATATTAATTTAAACCCTATAGTGGAGCATGGCGTCCTACGGCACAGAAACGTGGTGGGTGTTTAGCAAAGATAAGCGCTGGCTAGAGACTTTTGAGATGTGGATAGGCAGGACTGACAGTGTAAGCGAGGTGGTGCTAGGGAGGAAAAAGAAGCTGGATGGATAAATTCGAAGGAACCAGCTGAAGTGGATGGAGTGCACTTTGAAAGGTAACGACATACTGACGGGTGGCATAGAGGCGACAGTCTAGCGTACGCGCAAGAGGGAACTAGAATTTTGTATGGGATAAGGGCTGGCATAAGCTACGAATAGTTAAATGTGATTCCACAGTTAAGCATTTTCTATATCAGTGGATTCATATTCTGGCAACTTACAGGAAACGTTGTTTGACATGAATCAATAAATTCTGCCTTGAAAATTGGACTATCTAATGTGAAGGGCATTTTCGAAAAAACTGTTTATAAGAAGGAAATTCTCCCAAAGAGTTAAATAGCAATAGAAATGTAACCACAAACCCATCATTATTTTATTTATATAACAACTACTGCAATAACAAAAGTCAAAATTCGTTAATCCCTCAACATTTATTACGGGATTTCACGTTGACTTTGGAGACGACGGTTTCGACCTGAAGACGCTGGTTGGAACACCAGCTAAACTTTCGTCTCCGAAGTCAACGCTCGCGGTGAAAATCCGGAAAAATGGTGAGATCTCGTGATAAAACGCGAAAAACTTAGAAAAAATACGTTAATCCCATGTAAATGGAGCGGCAGTGGCCTCCTTAGACTGGAAAATTGTGTTCAATATTTTTGTCAACTATCCTATATATTTTGTATCCTAATTTTGGGTTTTTAATAGTCTATGTAATATCGCCAGTAAAAGCTGTCTTTTTTTTAGTATAAAAAGGTAGAATTCAGTGTTTGTATTAACTCAAAGTGTTACGGCGTAACCATTTAAAAGGAATAAAATATTGAAACAATTGTATTGCGGAGTTGGCGCAGGATTACTTTTTGCGCTAGGAGGGGGGCAAAGGGAGCTAACCTTACCCTTTCCAGAGAGGTGACTGGCAGGGAAAGTTAAGGGTTGAGGGAGGGTAATTTAATATCGCAATTAATCATAATAAAATTCACAAATACTAATGTTCATTAGTATTCATTCAAAACTGATTTTCCCGAAATTAAGGCCCATATTGGAGCTGTTTTGATTTTTCAACCAAATCAATAACAAAATATGGAATATTTATATGTGCAAGCATGGAACATTCGGAACCGCAGGTTTAAGTTCTATTGAAGTGCCAAACCAAAATAAATATTAATATGAATACACATGCATACATGGACATATCCTTATCATACTATACATTAAATATTTAATATAAATAATGGGCCTGTGGCTCTGATTGCTCGCTCATTCTAGAACACCATTATGCCAACCTATAATTGCATTGGGACAATCAATTGCCACACTAATCAGGACAACCATTGCTAGCATTTCCTCGCTAGGAGACATCATGATCGAGAGCTAACACTGTGATGCCGTTTGCTCGTTGAGGACACAAATCTCCCGTCTAACATCAAGGAATAGAACTTTGCCAAGAAAAAATTCCCTATTCTTGACTGAAATTCGAACCAGTGTATACCAATTGGTGGAAGGGTATGATAGCTAGTTCTACTGTCAAGTTGTTTTTATGCAAGGCTAATTTATGAGGGCATTTATGCGAAGGTGGTGTCTGTAGAAAATCAAAAGCAAAAAAGCACCCTATGTCCTATAATGTATAAAGGCCGGAACATCATTGACCCGTAAATTTGAAAATTTAAAGGCCTAGGTCGGAGCCTGTCCAAGCCGTATTAAGTCTCGCGAGTTCGCATGTAAGAGCTACAACGAAAATATAAATTATCCTTCATTAGCAGCCATCAATACGAAGATTGTTTGGCTGTAGCTTTTCACTTCGCTCTCTAATCAGCTAATTGATTTATTCCTGCATTAATATTCATTTCGACGTCCCTCATTATTTTATTCATCTATTTCATCCATACTCTTCCTTGATGGCAGCGCAAATAACTATACTGATAATCCCACTAAAATACACACTACCCACCTTCCTTGGAAGCCCTTCTCATCAATTTCTCCTTCCAGTCTTTTTTTCAAGAGGTTGTTGTGTCCCAGAATATTTCCAATATCTCACAATCAGTCTCTTCTTTCTTGCAGACCTGTCATTTAGCATATTTTCTCTCCAACACTTCGTTGGACGTTTTCATCGGTGATTCTCTTTATCCATTTCATTTTCATCATCCTTTGATATCAACTATATGAATATGAATTTCTTAATAATATTTGGAAAAGTTTGAAATAATACTTTTCTATTACAAAAACTACCATGTTCTCACTGTCAAGTCGCATTCCCTGCGCACAGTGGGCTGAAATCAGAAAAAGCTGGCCAAAAATAATATCTTCCACATTTTTTCAATTAGAACCATGATTTCTTCACAGTTGAATAATTTTAGACACCTAATATAAACTCCGAAATATTGACCTTATAGATGGCACCGAGACCTAGTTTTAAACAAAATGGCGGAGACGGTAAAATCTGAAAATTGATTATCTGAACCGTTACGGTATCAAAATCTAATTTAACTTACAGGGTAGTAATTCAAAATCAGGATGAGTTTAAAAACAAAAAATAATAATTGTTAAATATCTAAAATATAAAATTAAAAATAATTATAAATGATAGGTATGAATGCACTATACTATTAATTATATTCATCCGAGTCGCGTCACTATCCTCATTGGAACTGGTGGGCAGTTCCATCAGAAGGAGGTCCCAAGCATCTTTTAGTATAATTTGCTTTTTTTTGGTACATCATATGCTGATATAAACGGATCTGAAGAAAGGAGAGGCCTTCAAAAAAGATCCTCGAATTCAGTAAATCGCGAAATTTTTTGCGTATGATGCATCCGGTATCTTCGTATGTCCTTGTGCCTCGATTCAAGGGCTTCCTCTGATATCTGGCTTATCGGGAGCACTACTGACTTTGTAATAGTCGCTTTATGAAGGAGCTCTTTATGGACAGTAGGTGGCATATGATACCATGGGTACAACTTTACATAATGAGAAGCAGTGCTGGAGCAATAGTCAGAGAACGCGGTATGATTTATTTGAAGCCCAGATGATAGGGTTTCAAAATTGTGGAAAATATTTCAATAATTTCCTCGTCAATACCAAGAATTGGAACAGATATACGTTGTAATTATTTGGTAACCTATAAGTAATATACTGATCATAGGGCTTCAATTTTAGGAATATTCTTAAAACAATAAATTGCTAACATACCGAAAATTTCCGACGAAAGCTTAGGATTGGAAAAAAGCGTTGGTTAGTGTTTCCATCACTAGTTGTTCCTTGACCAGGATTTGGTATGTCTATTAAAAGTTCCATTCTTTTTCTAAATTCCTCTTGTATTTCTTTTTTCCTCTTTTCCAATGCATTTTTGCTCCTCTTGGTCTGAGAGATATCACGAAATTCAGGTGAAAATGTGGCTAATTATAGATATTGTAGAATAATAAATGGGGCATTATAAGAATAAATTATACTAAGTACCTACATCGAACTTTTCACTTACCCTCCATTTATCAATTTTCAAGTGATAAGTGATTCGGAGAAGACACTCAAATGATCGTATGTAACAATGGAGTGGAGGTAATCCAAATGATTTTTTTATTCATCCACTACCATTGAATTCATCCTCTACAGCTCATATATCTAAGAAATATTTGCACCACATACGTATTCGTTGAGAAACGGTTATCATTTAAAACGAGATCAAAAATATGTTCGATTTTTGTTTACCAGATGCTGAGTCCATCATTTGCATAGGCACGAGAGAGGTGGCGAAAAAGCTGTCATCTTTCAAATTTGATTTATGCTACATTTAGTTGTAGCGAGAGTGACCAGTGCTTCAATTGAAAACCCACTTACATACCAACTTACACGTTGAAGCGAAAATTTCCTTGCCTAATCCTTCAATGCAAGAAATAATTCTTGCAGCCCTATCATAAAGCAGAGACTGTAATTCTACTTCACACTTCTCTTCTGAAATGATTATCCCTTCCGGATAAGCCACCTTTTATGCTGTTTTACCCTATCATCATTTGTATATATATCGTGCCCATGAAAGTTCGCTGTTTCCCGAATGAGGAGATATTGGATCTTCGTCAATTGCGCCGTCACAATCAGAGAAACAGCTTCCTATTCCGAGAGCTCTCTTTTTGGAGCGTCTTTAGCCCTACATTTATAAAGCATTCGATTTCCTCTTTTTGGGGTTGTAGTTGTCACCTCTTTCACAACCTTCACTGCTGCATTGTCTCCGCAGCGCGTAATTCCATGGAAGTCGCTACACCTTCTCTAGGGAAGTAGAATTTCACTAATTTTCTATGCTTAGACAACAACAATGATAAATAAAGAAATAAATAATAATATTTCGTAGCATAAGAAAACAAGGAATGAAATATTCAGCTAGTTGCTTACCGTCTAATGGAATGAAATATTCAGACCGTCTTATCATTTTCCGCTAACATTAGCAATCACCTGAGGTAGATGCACATGGGAGATATTTTAAAACAGCGGCAGGAAATCCTATCGGCTGTTTTAATTACATTCTATTTTTCTTCGCAAATCTGCTGTTCAATCTGGAGCACTCAGCCCACTTTCCGAAATACTGATGGAAAAAAACGTTTTGATTGAAGGTCGCAAGCAAAGTTTTTAATTTCCCGTCTCCTTCCAAATTAAGTTTCTTGTGGAAAAATTCTAGCACGAACGATTTCTTCTGATCCATGGACACTCCTCTTTTTCCAAGGCAGCCTAGGAACTTTTTCCTCGCACTGGACGGCGGGTGACATGGAACAGTCATCCGACGCCATGTAACAATTACATGATGATATTGGTGGAATGCTGTTCTCCCGAAACATGATGCGTTACAGCAATATGAAAATTCTAACATTTCTCTGGTTAAAATATGGATTTGCGTATTATCGTCCAAAAATTGCGTTGATTTGTTTTTTGGAATCGCTGAGTAGAAAGCTACGTTTTTAAAAATGCATTTAGTAGTTGACAAGGATAATGGGATCCAACTCATCCATAGCTGTACGCATAATTCCAACAAGACAGCAATTCACTCATTTCTGAAGATATCTTCTTAGCACACTATTGGCGTGAACGCTCGTAAATGCCGGAATGCTACGGCCTTGGAGCCAAAATTAAGCCATTACCTTTTGAATATTTATATATTTCTAGCTATCTTTGATTTTTACAATACCCGGGTCCTCCGTCTTGGCCAAGTTAGACTAACTTTCCCTCTTCAGAGTGGTGGCTAGTGGGGAAGTGTGGAGGGGAGGGGAGGCTATTGGGGAAGTGTGAAGGGGGTGGTAGGGAAAGATAAACATCATTATTCATCAAATTAATCGATCGTGTGATACTTTGTGGAAATTGAAGATAGGATTCATTGTGTGTGTGAAACGAGTGTTTGTCTTGTAAATGACGCTTTAGACGTCGAAACCGGTCGACAGGATTAAAATAAATAGTGAAATGTTGTACGGTGTTTTGGTCATAGTGAATTCTATTACTATTCATGTTCAATTGGGAGATTGAACATTATTAATAACTCCCTTTCCCTCCACCACTTCCTCTGCTTCTGTTTTACAAAGGAAACGTTGGAGAAGACTTCCTTTGGTCTGCAAAAACTATCTACTGAACTGCCGTTGGGCCAACGATTCATTTCCAAGAATAACTCTGATGATAATGATGCTTGAAAAACTGACATTAATAAGATCTATTCTGATGCAAACATGAACTAAATTTTGAAAGGTGTTGGTATCTTTGCCAAATAGGGTGGATCGATTTTCACTTTCGTATTTCCAAACGCTCCTGGGAGGAAAATTTCCCACTTGGGGTATAAGGTAATCATACCAAATTTCATTAAAATGAAAATATGTTCTACCCTGCCAATATTTTATTGAATGTTCTACCCTGCCAATATTTTATTGAATGCTGCTAATCGGTCAAAATCAAAAAAATTCTATTTATTAAATTTGTAAATTTTTGGGTAAAATTAACTCACTAGATAGGAATTTAACATATAGCATTACTTATCCACATTTTGAAATTTTAATTTGCTGCACAAAGACACCAGCATCCCCGAAACCTCAGATTGTTTAGCATATTCGACGCATAGTCAACCGTCACAACTCTCCAGTCGGGGCGGTAAGAATTCGATAGAAGTTACAATATCACTAATTTTCAGAAGGTGATTCAATCATTTGCTATATTCTTCTCTACAAGGCGTTAGATGTACATCGTTTAATAAAATCGTTCTTTTGATCATAAAGGTTTAACTTTTTGTCAGAGTGTATTTTTTAAATTGTTTTGCAGGTCCTTTACAGTTTTGCATACTTCTATTGCCAGGACTACCATGAGGAGGTGCCAGCATTCGATTCCCTACCCTACCCATCCACCCAACCAGTTAGGATATTTTTCATCCAATTTTGTAGTAATATTAATAGACTTATAGTAATCCTGTCTTGTTGTTGAAAAAGGTAATTCCAGTCTTTCCAAGATTGAAGTCCAGCACTTATGTACGTACTTATCCTTGCGATAAAGTATATTTGGTGAAGCTTTCTCCATACATATGGTGTATCTTTCTCAGTAATTGTGTGACATACAAATCCAAGGAAGTCAATCTAATAATCAGTTAAATATTAAACAAAATCTTTAAGGTTTCTGTGGTGGTGGTCTATCAGCGTTAGAGGAAGGGCCAGCCCAAGGGGGATGTGAACTGTGTGAGCGCACCAGGCTCCATGCTGCTGACTGATTGAGCAAAATCAAAATGGTTATTAAAATAATTGCAATGCATATTTATCATTTTCATGTACATGTACTCCTTACTACCTATACCAATTTGAACAATGCAATGAATAGCAAAATGAAATAATTTTTATTTTGTTGTACAAAATATTTTTCAAGTGTAAGTCAACTTTGCACCAGGCCCCACTTTTGTTATGGCTGACCCTGGTTAAGAGGCTTTGTCCCCTCTTGCTTCCTTCTAGAGTAGGGGTAGACAAACTTTTTCGACTACTAGGTTATTTCAGGAGATCAAGAAGGTGCACTAAGCCAGAAGATACAAGGTGTCCTAGGAAATTTTTTTCATTTGAAAGTACAGTACGATCAATGGGAAACATTATTTTGCATGTTCTGAGAGATAGATACAATAACAGGTTCTAATGATGAGTTCAGCAACAGAATGTCATCAAGGTGAATGCCAGTGAGTTGAGAGCGCATTTCGCTCTTACAAAACTTCATGTTGGAGAGCAGCTTCTCGAGTATTTCTGTGATGTCAGCTCCTCACCTGAGGTGGATTATTCAGTTACACAGGATTCAACTAGAGTATGTACTAGTTAGGCTGTATCAGGCCTAAGGTGGCGAGTTTGCTCACCTTTGTTCTAGAGCATCTCAGGATAACCTGTGCACAGATATTTTATTCTTTTACAACTAACTCCAAATGTGCTAATTGCTTTACCTTCTCATATCCTTAAATTTTATTCTTAAGTTATTGAAATAATTTATGATAGTCGGAAACAAATAGTACTTTCTCTAAAATGCCCTGGGGTATTTGGAAATCTATCCACTCAATTGGGCAACCCATCATTGTGCCTACTACTTCTCAATGCAATCATATTGTGGAATATAGAATCAACACTAGCACAGTAAACAAGTGTAAATGAAAATACCCCCATGATATGTGGGGGAAATGTAGTGATAGACTCTTCACAGTCTTCGACTAATTGGTTTCTAGTCTGAAAAATGACACTAATAGCTTAGGCTGGAATATTGGTTTGTTCTTCAGATGGGCTATTGTTTGCATCTTTAAGTCATCTATCTCCTTCATGAACATGTGGTGCCCTTGAAAACTTGTTTATTTCTTGATGCAAGCCTGCCATCAGTATTTTACCCCCTTCCAAGGGAATTTTCAACTGAACATGTTAGCCTAAGGCCCACCTGAATTTTTTCATAATCAATAGCCTAAATCAGAAATAGTGATTTTTTTCAATAGGATTATTTGAAATCAAGGTCTATGAACCCCCAATGAATAAGTTGGAGCAAAGGCTTCCGCAGTGACTTGAAGAACTAAAAACTTGAAACTAATACATATGTCATCATAACACTGATGCACGCAGTTGAACCTGGAAAATTGGACCCAGTTTCCCAATGTAAAAGTTTCTTGTTCCTTTCTGTTATGCTGACTGTGTATACAAAGCATTCACATACAACATGGTAGATTTTGGTTGATGGTCTTTCACTGAGCATTCATAAATGTTGAGAATTTATCACTACTAATGACAACACCTAGTTCTTAAAAAGTCATATCTTGGCTGCATCTGATTTTATTTGAAGGCAGACCTAAACCTGCTGAATGTCTTTCGTATTCCAATGTCTGTCAGTGTTTGGAAAATTAATACTACCAGCTGTAATAGTTCACTATGGTCATCATACCTTGTGAAATGAATGTTAGCTCGAGGATCACATGCATCTAGAAGGAAGGAAGTCCTGCTTTACAGTTCCACCAAGTATAGCCATATCCAGAATTAGTCAAGCCAGGCAGCAGCGAAAAGAGAATTTTATTCTGAAAATTGATTCCCTTCTCTAAGATTGTCCATTTTCATATAGTTCCTCACCCCTTACTTTATATGTAGAATGGATATATACCTGCTATCTGCCATTTCTTGAAAAAATGATACAAGACAAATGAGAGGCTGTAGGTTAAAATTTTCAACTTGCCCTTGCCATAGTAGTCACCAATTAATCTTTAACAATAAAGGGCCTATTCATTAAGCCTACCTGGAAATTATCTGAGGAAAAAAGTGAGCAAGGAAAAAATAAATAGCTAGACTTTTGTCCATACAAGATATTTAATGTGGAAGTTAT
Source organism: Pyrrhosoma nymphula (assembly GCA_963573305.1). Taxonomy (NCBI): domain Eukaryota; kingdom Metazoa; phylum Arthropoda; class Insecta; order Odonata; family Coenagrionidae; genus Pyrrhosoma; species Pyrrhosoma nymphula. The sequence continues at coordinate 72,818,373 of OY754332.1, read as the reverse complement.
CACTAGTAAAGAGACAAGTGCTATGGCTATTTTGTTCAATATGTATCATAGTACTTTTTATGGGCTAAAAATCAAAACTATAGAATACCTGGAAAATATCCATTTTATTACACCATATGTATGTACATCAGAGAATATGTTGAGGAATTTTCACTGGGCGACACAAACTGCTTGAACCCCTTCCACCACCCAAAACCCCATTAAAATTACCATTAGCTTTTGCTTTTTTTTCTCGGTCTATTGGGTTTGGGATTACTTGTCACCAGTGTACTCGGCATTTAACGCTTCCTGACTTCAGTTCAACACGCGTAGAACTTGAGTTTTTTCCTTTTTTTGACGGCACTAAGTACTGTTACTGGGCGATAAAATCTTGGCACTATGACATTCGTGTCGCCTACTTTGCATATCATTTTATGCACTGCCATACATATTCAAAAAAATTCATACCACATGACTTTTAGGTTGATATGGAGGATACTATTTTTCCTCAGTATAACAACTGTAGAATTGAAAGGTGCAACAAAGTAAGGAGATCTGATTTTCAATAGATAAATACAAAAATTCCTCCTTCTAGTGCACCTAAACAACAAAAACATACTGAGACATTAATCCATCTAGTTGCATCTAATTTTTCAATCTTTCCCTCTTCTACCAATTTCTTTCCCCCTCCATTCTAACTTCATGGCTGTTGATGTAACATCCTTAACACTCCTCTTCCCAGGAGGAATGACCACATAGGATAAACCAAATGACCACACAGCTTTAACTACAGCTGTCACAAACGTTTCTACTGCAGACCTGAATGTCAAGGAGGGGAGGTAGATGAGGAGGGATTGTAGGGTAAAGATGGAGGGGAAAAGGGAACCAAATTACTTAGCGAAGAAAAGCGAGAACTTCCTTCATTAGTACTATGCATGAAATATGAATAGTAAGGAATATTCTATAATGCAGAGTGGAAATACTTCAGTAGTGAACTCTTCATAAACATCTACATAGTATTCTGCAAGTCTTTTCTAGGGTATAGGGCAGGTGATGAATCTTCTCACAACAGGAACCCATAAACTGATTTAAATAACAACTTCTATGCAGTAGAAATTAATTCCAAAGATATATATCCAGTTCCTCAAAATATCCTAACCCCCAATAATTATGCTAGATGTTTACGTTAAGTTAAAGATGAGACATGGACATTTTAGGGATCTAAAAAAATCCCTTAGCGGAATGTCCTTAATTGTATCTCTCTCACGAAAAATCCATAAAGCAGCGTTTTTGGACACCCCTGTTAGAGCCACCACCCTCTCGAACACATTTGAGAGGAATAGTGATACCTTCCTCAGCCACTTTCTTCATGATAGTAATAAGGTTTAAAGTTATTTCCCAGAGTTGGCTGTGAGTAACCTTTCCCCTGAGTTTGGACGGTTTAGGGTCCATGGGTGGGTGGAAGAGGTAATATGAATGGTGCTGGGTGAAAATATCAGTTAAAATATATTCAGAAAATGAAACAAAAAATATTAATTCAAATGAAAATCGATGAATAAATGAATGAAAAATGAGTCATCCTGACAAGCACAATTTGCTGCAGAAAAGAAAATTGGAAGGTGAAGAGCTCTGAAAAGAACTATTCCAGAAGTCACGAGGATCACAAAAACACCATTACGCTCAACACATTAGCCTCACACAGGCAAGGCTATAGCCTTATAAAGGGCAACAGATTAAGATCACCCACCACTGTGACTTTATTTGGGGTCTCATTGTGAGGTAAGTTGAAATGGGATGGCTCGTAGTGGTAAGTCATCCCACTTCTCGTAGCGCTTGCTTAGCTGCGATTTTCGACTGACCCTCCACACTTAACAACCTTCCTCCTCAGTTTTTCTGGATTTTAAAAGTTCCATAGACCATGTCACCAATATCCTCCACTGTGTAGAGCCAGAAACTTAAGCGAGAGCTTTAGCTGCCTACACGCAGCTGAGTCATCATTTGGCACATCTTATGTAGGCACTTCCTCCAGCAGTGTGCAGGGAAAAATACAGATGTGATGTGGTACTAGCATTTAAATTACAATTGATATTTTTAAAAAATTCCTCTGCACCAAACAATTTTGCAGTAACATATTCCTTGATTTTTATTTACTTGTTTTTCCAATTGCATATAAATACATGGCTACTTCAAGAGGGCTGCAACGCACATAATATCACACAAATAATGCATCCTCCACGTATTCACTCACTGTAATATTTTTTTTGGAAAGTAACTTCTTAACAAACATTTAAAAGATTACAGGTGAGGAAATACCCTTGATGTCATGAGTAATTTATGAAACATCAATAAGGCCGAGTGACGAGGGCCTTTCAAGCAGAGGGAACAGGAGTACATACTTAAATCATAAGAATTTATGGTGTTATCTAGATAGACTTGGTCGTAATGAGTGGACTTACTTAAACTTGCCGGGACTAAAAAAAAACAACAAACACACGTTAGTATACATCGTATACTATATACATACAATGGGCAGAATAGGAATAACTACAGCCATAAAGAGAGGCTTGCTAAGGGTAAAATTAGGGATTTGGTGCTAGGGTTTTAGAGCTGTCAACATTTCGACTGTACCCATCAAACATTGATAATTGGACACAAAAGAATGAAACTACCTACTTAACCAATATTTCATCGCAGGGTTAACTGGAAAGAGTTAAAACGCTAAAACAGAATTTTCATATGATATAGACGAAATTTGAAATCACAGCTGAATTACAATCAATGGAATGCAGATGTTCGTACTTCACGCTCATTTTCCGTCCACTAGTATTAAAATACGTGTACAACAAACTTGTAGACATTAGTCCTTCCGTTGTATACAACTGACGCTCACTCAATTGTCGTGCGGCGATGTTCGAAAAATATCAGATGTCAAGAAGGGCGTGAAGTGATTCACGGAATAAGGTCATTACATCCTTCCACCCACTAGCAGAACTACTGTTGCATTAAGCCACGAATACGGAACCTAAAGGTTCAACCAGCACCTACCTTTCACAGTAAAAGCTAATTATATTTTTCAAAATTTGCTACCATGAAACTACAAGGGAATTGAGACTGGCTTTCCACATTTTAGTTAACAAATTCATTTTTTTCACCAAATAATAGGCGACCGATGAACTTCAGCGCTTCAGCTGCAACATTTGAGTTCATGATACAGCAGAGCCACCTATGGGAACTGGGAATCGTTAATTCAATGGTGAATTGCATATGGTTGTTGAAAATGGCTCAAGGGATCGTAAGAAAAGCAATCAGCTGATCATTATTTTGTTATTTTTGTACAAGTCATTTTAAATGTGGCCAATATGCCTGTTAGGAAGTATAGAAGGGATCAAAGTGAAGTCAGTTGCTGTTTGAAGTATGTTATTTTCGGATTTAATGTGATGTTTTGGGTAAGTGAATTTGTTATTGATGTCACTTCGTCTTCATTTTTTTAAAAAAAGCATTAGTATTATAACCCAGTACCGTTATTACTATTTTGTCCGCATAAAAGTACATGCTTATGCTTTTTAACAGTTTTGTTTTGCTGCCATTTACGTATCTGTCAAATTCGATTAGTCTTGCCCATCCGCAATATTTATCTGAATTTTGCCCCGAAAAACTAGTGATGCAGAGTTTATAGTTAGTGTTCGTTATTACGATGGGTAAAACTGACTGTCAAATGTATAAAATTGCTGTTGACCCGTAAGAACTTTGTAAAAGTTTAGTTGTCAGTCACTAATGACTATTTAGGATAGATGTGTAATTTATTTTAGATGGATGACGAATATTGTAGTGTTTTGCATTTTTTTTGCCCTAGTGTGTAACATTAGTATAGAGCTATCACAATTGATGATCTTATATACGAACTCCAGTTATGTTCTGTTGTTTAATGTTATTACTCAGCTTCATTAGAATTTTCCTTGTTTAGCTGCTGGGGTTGGGGATCCTGGCAGTTGGTATATGGGCCTGGACGGAAAAGGATATATTTAACAACTTAAGCCGTCTTACCAACATCGCCCTAGATCCAGCTTTCATCCTCATCATTATTGGTAATTCAATGAAGAATCGAATATTGTTGTTGTGATTAGTCATTCTTCTCATTATTTGCATCCAGCCTTAAAGCAATTTTTTTGTTGTAACAATACTCCTGATATTGTTTGCACCAGCCGTTGCAATGAAAGGTGTATTGCCATTATTCCATCACTGTCATTTGCTCTGGCGAAACTTACAATTGGTGGGGATGACAGCAATCTTTTTATTTGGTTCACATGCAGCATTTAAAACGAACGATTTGATTTTTAGTAAACACTCCCTCTTTGATTTAAAAAACCCTTTGCTTCAATTTGTTTTAGTGTATGGTTTTTAGCTTTCATTCTTATAATTATTGGCTCATATATTCTTTCCTAAAAATGTTTAAAAAAATAATTTCTTACAATAAGTCACATTTAGTTGCCCCTTACTTCTTTTTGCTCATCAGTTCCCCTCGATGATTGTTTTTTAGTAGTCACATCTCACTTCAATCTTTCATTTCCTTTTCCACATTGATGGAATTGGGGAAAGAATATAATATTTCATTCTCCAAAATGATCCTGAGAAATTCGCGTGTTGCAATGTAGTTAAAATGGGATAGACACAAGTTTGAATATTTTATAAATTTATTAGTGGCTTTGTAGGTTATCATCCATGAATAATATTCCTGGAATTTTGTTAAAGATGTATACTTACATGAGTAAATATATAGTGAAGTAAATTTAAAATCTTGTATGAGTAGTTTCGACCCTCTGGTAGGTGTCCTTTTTTGAGAATCAGTGTCTGGTGCTCCATAGTAACTACACCTGCTTGTTAGTTCTCTTGGTACTCAAGTCAACAATTTTTTAGATTACCAAGGTCTGATCCACTTAATTGTTTGGTTTTGCGGCACACTAAGTCTTAATGCCTCCCATCCCTCTTATTTTTCTGTACGGGTTTTCCATTCTTTTTACTTCTTCTATATTCACCAGCTTCCCCTTGCTTCATCCTCCTCCCATGTTGTACTAGCCATATTCCCTCCTGGTAAAATGTAGTTATTTTAGCCTGAGAAACCATTCTTGTTGATTGAAAAGAGTTGAAATTATGCTTTCCATATTTGACATTCGTGTGCCAATTGTTTGGCTGAAATGGCTGAAAAGCTTACACTGATTTCGAAGGTGATTCCATGATTCTACAAACTAATACCAGTATCAAGAATATTAATGAAGAGAATTACTCGACCTTTTGGTCAAAATTTGTAAATGTTCAGTCTTATTCTTTGCATGTATCAGTCACCTTGCTCATTGGCTTTCTTTGAACATACAACACATGTCATGATGAAAAGAGTATAACTCTCGGAAGCTGCTTGCTACAATTTTTTCACCTGGGCTAGGTAACTTTTAGGCACCCCCTGTCCCAGTCTCACCTCCAATGAGGCTTCCTGATCAACAAATTAGCTAACATAATTCTTCATAAATCATGTTGTTCTCATTAATAAACATTTTATATGGTTTTAAATGCAGTTAAGACCAATTTAAGTTAAGGTTGAACATTAATTAGGCGCTCCCTTCAGACTACCTGGGCCTTAAAGCTCCCCTGTTAGTTCCTGATTAATTTATTATTTTATATAATATAAGGATGGAAAAAAAGACTATAGGAAATATAATGCCTTACATTTAGAAAAACTTAGATGTAGTTAGATGTATAATATTCAGTAGGTATCTAGCTCACTGTTTTCACATAATTATCAAATTATAATTTTCTACTTAAAAGTCTTTTCTTGTGTGTTAGGAAAGGATTTTCTTACTTAATAACACTTCTTTTAAGGGAATAAAAGTAAATACTAACCATTTGGGCTACTCGCTCAGCAATAAGTTTTCAACCCTTTCACTGCTATGCACGCATATATGCGTTCGGTCGGAGCAGTGCCGCCAGCGCTATGCACAACCATATATGCATTTTATGTGCTAAGGAGTTATAATGCCAACAAAATGAAACACGCAGGGGGTACTTAAATGCCCAGCAGTGTTGCACGCAATGGTGAGTGCTCTCTGGGATGAAGCTTAGCAGTGAAAAGTTTAACAAGCCTCTTAGTAGAATTTTGAGTATTGTTCTCTCTGATGTGATCAGTACTGAGGGTAGCAATGTTTTTGTTGTGCTTTTTAAATGACTGCTTTGTTAATTTAAGAGTTTAATAACTTTGGACACTTAATGAGTTTCTAAAATCATGTTTATAATTTAGTACACATAAAAAGTACATGTGTACTAAATTATTGTTAAAATTAAAAAAAGGAGAAATTTGCGAATAAATTAATCCGGGTGTTTAGATAGGAGTAAGGGCACTCAAAACAATGATATACTGATAATAATAATCTAGTTTAATGCTGGCTATATGGCTAACTTCACTTCACAATTTTCTTATGCATAATAAATTGAATAGCTGAGAGTTGTCATCTCCACCAGTTAATTTAAATGATGAATTTTCATGATGCAAAGATTAGTTACTTTAACTTAGCACTTCTGGACTCTGCTTTAAATTATTTCATGGGCTCTTTTGTTGTCATTGGTGAATGACCGCTATGTCCATTATCCTTATGTAATTCTTTTGGAAACCATCAGTCTCAGAACTGCTTTTTGCATTGCTTTAGATATGGCTACATGCTTACCTGTAATTAAGGATAAGGCAGCACTCAGGAGGCACAGAAATTTTTCCTTTACTGTGCTTTACTTTGCCAAAATCTTTTTTATTATTTACTAATCCCATTATCTCTCTCTTGAACCTGCATTTCCCTTCTTTGATTGGAGAAAAACCAATCACCATCACTACTACCATAAGTTTCCTGGCATTGTCTGAGTTCAGAGAAACAACATTTTGGGACATGTGCTTAATTTTTTCTTGTTGGCTGCCAAACTAGGTGCTATTTTTTGTGTGTGGCAGTTAGATTATTGACTGAGTGAGTATTGCAAGTTCCTCATAAGCTGAAAATAGATGCACGAGTGCCCCACTTTAAAAGGATGTAGTCTGAATGTACTCTGCTCTTTGATTTGAAGAGTTGAGGATGTTGCGTAATAATACAGATGCTAATATTCCTTTGGTTGTTACTTTAAAAAAATAACATGAGATATGGTTGGTCTTATGACCTTACATTCTGGAGACATTGATGAATATATTCTTTCAAGTCTGCTTAATCAAACTTAACCTTGCTTTGGAGGAAGCGTTTCATTTCATGAGTAAAAGTCCTGGATATCAAAATCTGTGTGAGTTGTGCAGTTAACTGTAGAAGTTTTATTTTCTAATGGAACTGTGTTACTATGCTAATTATTAAATGGTTTCCTGCTTTGTGGATTATAAATTTGGTATGTCTGCTTTTATATTATTCTCACTTAGTTCAATGCTATTACTCATAGTACTTTCTCCCCAGGGAGTTTACTTATTCCCTCAGATATGTTGAGGCTAAGGTAAACCCCGTGATAACTATTTAGCTTTATTATTCCAACTTTGTTGTTCAAATTTTTAGCAATGGAGATTATTTCTGTTCAATATGAACTGATCTTCTCAGTTGTTTGGTTATTTGGTTTGGTCTCAGGTACTTGTATTCATGGAAACATTTGTTTTCCTATGGATGAGTTATATAAGTCACTGAACATATTTCTCCCAGTATGAACACATTTAAATATTTATTTTATTTGCGAAGGGAAATATTTTAATTTGAATTCCAGGGGCTCTAGATGAAGAACAGTGTGACCATTCATCATGGAGACTAAACTTGTTTTTAGATGATTAAATTAACTCTGATCATTTCACAGTGTATCATAAGTGTCCTAGGAAAGTTGAAGTATGCAACCCTAAGATAAAGAAAGGACACACATTCCCAAATGAGATTTTTATCACTTAGCCTTTTGGCTTCAGTTTGAGATTATTGCCCTAATGTCTTGACTACGTGCCCACTATCAATGTAATAGAGAGCAAAGTGATCCATGCTCAAGTATCATATTTACCCTTGAAGATGAAAGCAGAAACTTAGAGTAGATTCCATTCCCCCCTGATACATAATGGTATTTGTAGCTGTATTGCTTACTGACATCCTCTACTACTATAGTTGTGTTTTTCATCTACTTTATTAATAAATTGAAAACAATTTCTTGGGGTATAATATTCTTTTGTCTTACATGCTAAAAAAAGTGGTCTACACAGACCTTAGTGGGATGATTGGTGTTTCCTTTTAGATCTACATTAAATTAATACATACTTGATGTTTGTGTTCATCAAAACAATATGGGCTGTGGTCAAAATCTCAATTTTCTGTACTCTATATGGTTTGTAGAGGGATATTTTATAACGTTTAAATAAATACACCTGCCACTCTCCAGTATTGTTCCTACCTGTATTAAAAACATTGTGCTTGATAATTAAGTGATAAATAACCACTTTTATCTGGTATTTTTCTATTCCTGTAAATTTGTTTACTAGCTTACCTTCAATGATTCTCTTGAGGTTACTTGGATTATGGGTAAACATGGACATCATATAATTTTCATACTTTTGTCAACATTGGTTGAACTAAATTTTTGCATTTTAAATTGGAAATTATGCCATCTTGCTGTTAAAGTTCAACCTATGCAGGATCTTATTTTTGTCATAACATGTTTAGCATTTGTAATTTTAGTAATATAATAAATTGATAAGTTCATAATTTTCCAGGCACTGTCACTTTTATAATTGGCTTCACTGGCTGTGTTGGGGCCCTCAGGGAGAACACCTGCCTTCTAGCAGCCGTGAGTGTCCTAAATACTGTATTAACTAACTGCATTTGCTAATCTCATTTCTATATTGTATCAGGGTAATGACTGAGCATATCTTGAAATTTGTTTTGAACTCTCTGTCATTTCATTGATTATTTGAGCCAGATTTTTGGGGCAACTTCAAACAATTATCAGATAACTTTGATTGAATAATTTTTTATGTAGTAATCTACTTTCCAAACCAGCCAGAAACTTTCACAAAATCTTTTAATTGTCGGGTGCCTTGTGATGCCATATGGGATCAGGATACACTTATGCACTTTTTTGTGAGTTATTGTATTCATTCTACGAATCCAGTATTGTCACAAGTGCTTCCTTCCTGTATTTTGTAAGTGTAAAAAAATACAGTCAGTCTCTCAATGCTGTTCAATCCATCTTTACATAACTAAATGATAACAAAATTTTCTATGGCTTTCATGGGTTGATTTATATGATCTGGTAGTGGATGGGGAGAAACTTGTATTTAGCACCTGTGAAGCTAGATCAGTAATTTATCTGGGGGTAACTGCTGTATTAAGTAAAGTTTGGCTTCAATGTGTGTGACATTATAACTATTTTTTTTAGATTGTATCAAGCAGTCTTATCTGTGGAATCATGATAATAAAACTCGATTATTACTGTATATCTTAGAGTATAAGTTGAAGTCTTCTTGTTGAATGAAGTTGAAGCCAAATATATCGACTAAAATCCCTGACTCAAGTATAAGTTGAGATGAAAAAATTGCTGAATCTTCTTTTACTTGCATTGGTTGTGCGGTATTTGTACTACACTATTGGCCTTGTGGAATGCAATAATATCACAAAGCGGAGGCACAATCTGTATATGTCAGTGGTAGGTCCTAACACAAAACTTAAACGTAAATCTACTGCATTTCTTGGCAAATATTGTCCGTGGCTTATCAGTAATAGAGGTACATGTGATTTTATGCAGCCGAAACACAGAATTATTCAACAATCACCATATTTACTGACTCAACTATAAGTCGAAGGTAGGTTTTCAATGGCCAAAAAAAGGAAGAAATTTCTCAACTTTTACTTGATTAAGTACTGTAATTTGTCAATGGTTGAGATTTTTCAGAAACTATTTAACATTAATGAATTCCTCACTTTTGCTTCGCAGGATTGACTCGTATAGATTGAATTTTTATGAGTAAGAGATCTCTAATCTGGTATTTTGTTGTTCAGTGAGAGACTCAAGGTTTAAGGAAATACACCTTTAAAGTGAATATGAGGAATTATTTTTCTCGTGCTGAATTCACCGTAAAAATAGGTAATTCTTATTGCTGCCTGTCTACTTCCCGTATAGAATGAATATTTGATCGATATTGTGTTACCAAACTGCTTTCCCAGTTTCATGATCAGTTCATTAAATGACTGGTGTCTTGGCACCACCTGCCTTTTGCCATGTGGTGGCTTATGTTTTAGTATGTGGTTGCAGAGAATTATTTAATTCTCAGCAGATGGTGAGCCAACTCTTGTATGATGCATCTTCCTATGTTTCCTCTTCATTTATTTGACATGATAGTTACATACAAGCCAAATCTTTTATGATGCCTCTTCCTCTGTTGTTTTTATTTATTTAGCATTATGATAGATGTATACATGCTGTCATGTTGATAGATAGTACTCAGTAGTGAGACTAATCCAATCAACTGTGTATTTTTGTTTACCAACGATTAAACGGTCTTCAAGAACATGGTGTGAAATCCTGTTTGATTTTTTATGCCAGTCATAGATAGCTTTACTCTTATGAGTCACATTGGTATGCTCTCTCCCCAAGATTCTTCATCAATCAGCCTGGTGTGGCCCCTTTTGAAACAAGTCTCTTTTTAGCTCTTAAACCATTTGTTCTGTTCCCCATTGTTAAGCAATTGTGTTCACTAGAATTTAAATATGAATCGTCCATCTTCGTGTAGAATAATTGTATAATCAAGTGCGTTAGAGATTTATTTTAATAGTTTGTATTTGTTGATATTAGTTCATGATGTGATGTTTTCATTTCAGTATGCTATATTCCTTGCTATCCTTCTGCTCTTGGAAATGACAGCAGGGATCCTGGGGTTCGTTTTCAAAGACTGGGTATGTTAATTTTAATTCCTTAATCCACGGAAATGGTTTAGTGAATAATAATTAGAATATATTGATGTATCACCTTTTTAAATACCAAAGGGATTGTCCTTAACCAATGCTTTCCTTTTCGGCATTGGCTAGGCATGGCTCATCCATAGATGATTCTATGAGCTTGTGGAAGTTGATACCTCTAGAGCTTTGGGCTGTCTCCCATCAGAACTTATAGCAGAATGGCAGCCTTTATAATTTTAGGAATAATTCACTAATTGATGGAGTTTACTTTTTCCAGGATATAGTCTGACATTCATTGTTTTACGCCACTGTTGAGGATTAACTCTTAGGAAGTGCATGAAATTTTTTACCATTATGGTTATTTAGTAAATCGAACATTATATTTTTAGATAGCAGTAGGGTGCGAGCAAACTCAATTTTACCGATGCAATTCAATTCCTTGTCATGAAGTTTATTTCATTGACTATATTTAAAAAGTAAAGATAATTGTGATGGTTATTAAAAAAATTATATGCAGTTTGAAAACTAACCAATTTTTAATTATTTATGTGTGATTTTGAAAAAGCATGCATTGACGCATGTGTAATTATGGATAAATATGAATCTTAAAATTTGTATGAATGTGAAAAGTAAAATATTGTCGAATGAAAAATGGAACCGAAGAACTGATATTTGTGGCCGGTTCTGATTATTTGAGATTCTAAAATAACTGGTGAAACTTGAGACATAATCTCTTGTATTATATTCCTCTTTTTTATTATTGAAGTTTTAGTGACCATTTTCAGAATTGAGTTGTATGAGACATGTTAATTTGCAGACCAGTTAGTTTTTATTACAGTTGTCAATTAACTATCATGAAGGGAAAGAAAACTTTCCTTAGGATTGTGAAAATGCAATATTTTTATCAATCTGCAACTTATTATGGGTGCTTATAAATAACAAAAATATCTATATGAATCAGAAGGGAAAAAAATAACTATTTACATGTTCAGTATAATACCCACTTTACTATATCTATCAAATCTTTAGAACCAATTGTATTGTGAATTTTATAATTCTGTGGACCAATACATTACTGGCAACCCCTAGGGGTTTCTATGCATGAATGCATTGTCATTTGATAGTATATAGTAGTCATTTGCACTAAAAATGGTTAGGAAAATCAATTTTATGTTTTAAAGTTTAACTGAAAATTTGTTCATACAATGTAGTGGCAGAAAAATTTCAACTTTATTGGCTCTAGTAAACAAGACCTGATAAGACTGTGTTACTTAGGATACCTCATCTTTTGTCCTTTCCCTATATCCTATGAATACCCTGCCCTCACATTGTGTGTCCCCAACTCGTCAGTGTCAACACCTGTAACAGCGATTCATAGTTGGCTCACAGCCCTTGAGATTCATTGTTTGACCGAGTTAGATTAAGGCAAATGTCAGGAAGGTCTTATGATCTAATGTTTGGATTCTTCCTCCAAATGAGGTCCCTTGAACCTAAATAACATATCTTTTGAGACACACAAAATACATTCAGTAAGTCCCCGACTTACACAATTTTGAGTTACACGATTCCGCAGATACACGGTTGGACAGGAATATGACATAACCTTTTGAAATATGTGTATAGAAAAACAAAAATGCCAGGCCCGTCAAACATTTTCTGTAGTTAGCACCACCTTAGTTCTCTATCTGGTAAATAGATGGCATAAATTCACGTAGTACAGTGAAACTTCCCTGAATGTGGGGGTTACGTTCCGCGATTATGCCACGTTGTCTGAATCCACGTTAGAAAAAGCATTGGTCTTATGGAAATAAGGGGTTCCATTCCAAGGTGAAAAAAAATACTCCTTCAGGACCTATTTTTCCATAAATATGATGTGTTTGCTGTTATTTCTTTAAGAAATGATAGAATACCACTTAAACAATTACAACTGTATCCTCTTGTATGCAATAAACATTTAGCTATAAATTTGAGTCAAAAGCTTGTAAGTTGATGTGATTTTCCACTACATCAACTCATCTGTACAACATTTTTTGCCAGCTGTAAATACTAATGAACGTACACAGTAGTAACTTAAATTATCTTCATAGAACTGAAAAATTAATATTACAATTAATAAAATAATAATTCCATAATAATGTTGATTTTCTCTAATGTTATATCCAACAATCGGCTCCTGAGCTTCTGTAGTCTGTTAGGTTGGTAAATACATCTATCTACATAATACCCTGTAAGCCACATCAAGGGTGTGTGGCAGGGGGTGATCTGTCACCATCATGCTATACCCTTTTAAATCTCAACTATATCCCTTTTAAATCACACTATACCCTTTTAAAGTTAGTGTAACTATGGCTATCGATCGAGTTGCATAAATAGGTAATTCTTGTCAGGAGGCAAAACCTCACCAATACCAGCAGTAGGTTTGCAATTACTGAGAGAGGTTACGTGCTTGCATTTATTTTTTAGCAATTTTTATTCGACTATTCTTTTGTTTATAATTTATTGGTTTATATTGAAGCTAATGAGAAGCTCACTTGAATAAAATGATCTACTCCTGATCTGGCAATTTCGACTAGTTCGTATCTTGACCTGGGGTGCAAGCTGGCCGAAAGAGTTAAGTGATTTTTTTGGCGTTTTTCATTGGTTCTTCTTGTTCACGAACGGCTCGCACGGCGTGAACGAGTCCTCCGGCATAAACCTTATGATGGGGGCTTACAGAATCGCTTGTGATTGCTAACATGCCGTGGCCATGTTAACTTCCCCGTAATAACTAAGACCCTAAAGACACCTATGACATTTACAGAATCGACCTGCTGGTATCATCCGGGGGTCCCATACTGCTGCTCTGAAGCTGGATGACTCAAAAAACATTGACAGCTAAATCCCCCGCGTGCCCCTATTATATCTCCCTAGGCCATAACGCCCTCTCGCTCAAGATTAAAAAAACATGACCGCTTATTTTTGGACAAGATGAAGTTCATAAGCGTGAGACATTATGCGAGAACGATATGGGAGTCAACCGATAAGATCGCTCCTTCGCCTTACGTAAACAATGAATGTTGCCATTACAATTTGCAATGTTCATTGTTAACTTGCGTCATAAATTTACGGATGATTTGGATGTGAAAGCCGAAAGATTCCCTGCAAATAGTGATATATTTGGAGATATTGCTACCATAGAGATTTCAATGGAAATCGACTTCCATGCATCAAGCTGCCTTCGGATCTGTAATTTCGGTCAATTCACATTGTAACCTTACCCCGTTGGTAGTGGTGAGGTAGATTTTGCTCTTCCTCGTCATTTTTTCACAACCTGAAATTATGTTGCGTAGTGCCCGAAAGAGTTTTAAAACGAATTGTCACACCAATAAGACAAGTAACATAGTGCATCGGCGTATGCTAACAGAGAATGGGAACTTCGAGCTGTTTTTACTTCCTTTTATAGGATGCATCATACACTAAAGCATGAATTTTAATATTTCGGATCCAGATCCGATTTTTTTGAATGAATTAGGATCCGATTTCAGTATCCGGTGAAACGTAATATCCACGGATCCGACGGATCCGATCCGATCATCCCTAATATTAATGATTTTCCATAAGTCCTAGGCATTATCAGGAAAACCTGGAAAGTCACAAAAAATGTCAGACCAAAGTTTTTTCCAACAAAGGTTCACAGTTTCACTTCTCACTTCATCCCAGGTTTTTTTTATTAATTCAAATGACTTTTAAGTACCAAATTTTTTCCAGCAATCGCTCACTGAAAGGGACAGATTCACCTCCAATATGGTGTTAGCAAAACTAGCATGGTGGTAGGATAGGAGTAGTACAACTTAAAGGCAGCAATAACACTCTGATCTTTGTAAGAGCTGCAGAAGAGAATTAGTATTAGGTGGTAAGAACTCCACCTTCATTACACTGAGACCCTCAGCAAGGGATTTTCTGTGGCCTGGTGCATTATGCAGGGCAGCTGAACTTCCTTCTCATAGTTCATTTGATATTGTAAGTTTATCCCGCAAAAGTTACGCCTTCCTCCTTTCTTCCCAGGATCATTAGCAGTACTTTCACCTGATCATCTTGGACCCATTTCGAGAAATGTAATTGGAGGAAAGACCTCATGACACACAGGAAAAATCCTAGCCGCACACGATGCTCCACAAGTCCCTGCTGTGGAATAAGTGATTCCACTCGCTTGGTATTATTTGGGAAACTTCATGTTTCCCGAATAATACCATGTCAAAACAAGCATACAGGCGGCCCTCAACTTTTGTACACTCAACTTTCATACAATTTGCACTTTCGTACGCTCCAAATTGATACCTTTTACTTGACTTTCGGACACAAAATTCGGACTTTTGGACATTTCTTGAACAATATTTTTTAATAATATTTTTGAATTTTCCACGATGGTGTATGGTGCATCCCGGAATTCAACTGTTTCATGGTCTTCTCGCTAGCTAGTATAAGCGACTGTGGGCAGTGATAACTTAGAGCAAGGTATAACTTGTTTATTTACTGTATTTAATTAATGTCATATAATAAGAATGAGTAGAAAACGAAAATATGATGTGACTGAGACCAACGAAAATACGCGTAGGTCGCATTAACTTAATACTGTCGAGCAAAAGTTGGGAATTATTAGACCTGCTGAACTGGGAGGATCTTTTGCTTCAAGACAATCATTGAACTTAAGCCGTTCAACTGTGTGTTCAATAGTAAAGGGGAAAGGTAAAATTATAGACCATGTACGAAATGCTGGGAGGTGCAATGCGAAATTCACGAAGTTGTGTATGGAATGTACCTAGGAAACATCATTCTATTTTCGTTTGTCTTTTGTCCAGTTTAGGAAATTGCGAAATTTTGTTGTTCCTTTAATTGTAATAAATTAAATGACATCGAGTTTAAGGTTCCAAAAATTAAATATCGTGATGCTTCTTGTTTTGTGTCTTTATAGTGATAGTGGACATTATAAGTGAAATGTTAATATCTGCTTGGGAAAAATTAGAAATGCGTATGTTTACTCAGTGCACAATGTTATTCTTTTAGAAATGTTTATCAAGACTGCATAGTTTTTAAAGTAATTACGTATTGTTTTAAATATAATTACCGTATAAACTCGTGTAAGAGGCGCACCTTTTTTCCCAGAAATCGCAGCCGAAAATGAGGGTGCGCCTCTTACACGAATCTGTCCGTTGCAAAATTCCGACACCCGAGTTTGAAGGTTTATATCTCAGAGATGGCTCAATCGATTTTAAAATGAAATACATCAAATTAAAGCTTGTTTATTTCTGCGTTTATTGATGGTGTACAAAACATTTTACCGTTTATATCGATTTCAGTGTGTGCTTAAAAACAGAATTTTAGCGCATTTTCCCGGGTACTACCGGACGGATGCATCGCATTTACGGCTTCGTAATAACAACACGGATCAAGATATCGAAATTTCCTTTACAAATATTGTAGCAAAGATCTTTCCTAACAGCTATACAGAGTTTTATATTATTTAATGCATTAGTATTTTAGTTATAGATGCAAATGCACGGATCCGTTATTTTCCGTTCCGCGCATCCCTGAAAACCGCTGTTTAGACCTTCTCCAAGCTCTCGAGTTCATCATCATCATCCACTTATAAAATCTTAAAGGAATTCGTTTGTTAATCAATATCGATTAACATTTATTTTGGAAAAAGAGCGCGTTCAACTGCCAGGAGCATGCACGGAAGAGAAAGGGAGAGGCGCGCTCTGTTGCCCAGTCAGAGGGCTATCCGTAAGACGCGCGAGGGAGTCTACTACAAGCATTACCTGCGGGGGGAAACCAGTTGTCTTTTCTCTGTGCATGAGTCATTTGGACTCGGTAAATAGTGGCATAAAGGGTGACACGGCGTTCGGGCACGCGGGCGTTCTTCCGCGTTGTCTTGTAGAGGAACGCCCGAAAGCCGTTACCAATATGGAGAAACGCCGCGGAAACCTCAGATCCAAGTGAATACTTACCTCCGGGGTCTATATCTGCCTATGAAAAATGCCGCGTAAATTATAAGAGAATATCGCAAGCGGAAGGCTTTTAAAATGGCCGAAAGTTCGCAGTTAGGCCCGCAAAACTTCGCAATAGAAGAAAAAAAAACTCAAAATTTTTTCTTCAACTTCGACGCATAAAAAGAGGGGTGCGCCTCTTACACGGGTGCGCCTCTTGCACGCGTTTATACGGTAATGTATTTTAAACTTTTTTATTAAAAATAAAATTTCCTTACTATTGATATGAGGTTGTATTATGTATATTTAACTCTCCGGGAACATAACCCCTAATTAGTATGGGACTCTATTGTTCGACTTTCATACACTTCTTCAGGAACGCATTGTGTACGAAAGTCGAGGACTGCCTGTATCTCCCTAAGTGCTGACCTTTCAGCATACATCTCGTCAATCAATTCTCTTCTTGAATAGGAAGGAGGGCATAGATTACGGGATTCTGTACTGGAGTAGGAAGGAGGGAAAGAAGAAAGGCATCCCTTCTTTGAATAGGAGGGAGGGTAATCGGAATGGCTACCTAGGGAAAGGCTGTGCTGTCTTGGTATTTCTCGAATAATAGCAGGTCAACACATGATGCATCTTAGTAGATACTGACTGTCCGGCATGCATTTCAATTACATAGATTTATCCATGTGTAACTCCACTGTGATTTTGTTAATGTCATTATTAAGTGAGATCTTAGTGTGGAAATGTGCTTCATATGTATATCCAACCAAGCAAATATACCAAATCCTTTTTTCGTTGCTGTGGGAAACAATCAGCATAGCACCAAATGGTATGATATACAGTAAACCCCCCTTAGCTCGAACCCTCTTAATTCAAAATATCGAATAATTCGAAGTTGTGAGCAGTCCCCGGCAAACAGAATAGGAAATTGCGTACTTTATGGTATGGATAATTCGAAATACGCTTAATATGTAACTCAAAAGTCGAATTTCGTTCCGTGATGCCCCAACATATCGTTTATTTCGAAACGATTCCCGGGGCAGCGCATTTCGATGGTTAGTTACTATCGGTGCAAAAAAGGTTGAACGCTGAACTTTAAGCATTTATATGAAATTCCAGCGGAGCTCCATAGAGTCGTGTAATATATGGTTTTGCTCCTTGTTTATTTGACTGCAAAATGCATTCATTGAAAAGTGAATAAATGTAAATGTTTAGCTTCTACGGTCGAAAGAGTGAAGAAAAACCCACAATAAAACTAGTAGAATGGTGAAACAGTCGTCTTCTTCATTTCGTCACGGCCAAAATATTTGATTGGTGCACTTCATTATTATTTTATGAAGAGAACGACATCTCCGCATTATAAATATTATTTTAAAATTAAATATTACCCATTCTTTGATTTTTAAGTTAGAGGAAGAATATCAGCATTTCCTCACATGAAAAGTTTTTCAATATTTTTTCCGTAAAGCATACGAAAATTTGATATTAATATACTATTCTACATCTCAGAAATTGAAATCTAGCTTTTGGCCATTTCGACCATTCGGCCCTCTCTTCCTTCCGAGCCTCCCTTCCTCGAGTTATGACTATAGGATCGCCAGGCATGGTGGAGTAGTATTTTTCGGATGGTGCGATATCCTTTAACCATTTTCTGTGCATGAGCACTTTCATCGTTTGGTAGCTGCTCCTCCCATCTCGCTTCGCGTGCTTCCCCAGATTCTTTTGTTTGCTCTGAATCGCTGAAGAGTCATGGTTCTGAGATTTGTTTATGCTTTTCCCATATACTCTTGTCCCATCTCCCCAAACTCAAATGTGAATCACGAGGTAAGTAAGGCTGAAGATATAGGGACTATCTATTTTGAATAACAAACTTTTTTATTCAAAATGGATTTCTATCACTTCCTCGAAGTCAAGCTTGAAATAAAATCAAATTTATATAGGGACTACTTCTTGGTGGTGTCTGTCTGACACTGGGTCAGCGATTTTTTTCTCGGGTCCCCTTGAGGTTCTTTCGGAGGGCTAGGGATTATGGGTTCATCGCCGACCTTGACGTGATACTCAACCCCTACCCTTCTCTCCTGTTTCCCAAGCCCCTCCTCTAGTGGAAGCCACCTTAGAAGAGGGCATGGGGAAGCGATGAGTGAAATATGATACTTTTGGTTCGTGGTCGTAACTGATAAGGGACTTCCGGTGGGCAAGGATGATGATGCAGTAGTTCTTCATCGTAGAAAAGTCTATGTGGAAATGGGCTGAGAGCAGGCCGGTAAATTTAAAGGTCTACGGTGAAAATTTTGGTGACCTGGAAAATACACCTTATGTGATATTACTGGGCGTATGCCCTAAATTGTTCATTTTGTTTATATTTTCCACGTGATCTCGTCTGTTAGTGCATACTTTAACTTGAATCTGATGAACGCGAAGAATTTCGCCCATTAACTTCTCATTTTAGTGCATATTGTTTGCCTTTTTACAAAAAAATATAGCAGTATGGTGATTATCTCGGAAAATACAGAATATTTTTCGTTAATTTTTGGAAAGTACGTTTAGTTCGAACCCGGATAATTCAAAGTCCAATTTTTTGGTCCCTTGAATTTCGAATTAACGAGGTTTTACTGTAATGCATTAGTCTGATGAAAATGGTGAAGTATTATGCCGAAACATTGACACAGTTTGATTCTGACAAAGATTTGGCTTCAGCACAGGAAAGGAAATTTCATTGGGATTAAGGCGGGAGCGTAAACAAAAACTTATTTTCATGCTCATGGTTGAGGGTCAATTCTTTCGTGAAGAATCTCTGTAGTTAAGTAAAATCAATGGCTTAGATTGGTGAGTCAGTTTTACTAGGGTTCAAGCTTATCAGGAAAAAATTGTGAGAACGGCATCCAATGGAAACAGCGTAAAAGTGCTGCTTCATTCCGCATTTGGCAAAGCTTGGTTCCAAATTGTAAACTGTGTAAATTTGAATCTGAGTTGTAGGAAGCCACGTTGGGGGAAATTTCACTGTATGCATGCACATATAGAAAACAAAAGTATGTACTTTTGTTTTCTTAAATTTTCTTTAATGGAATGACATGAAATTTATTTCTCCAGTAGTATTTTTACACTCATCATAGTATTACAATCCTAGGATTGGTATACTGCAACCCTCCATTTCACCCTATCCCATGCCAGTTCCTTCACTTCCCTATGGTTCTTCTTCCCCGTATCCCTCTTGACTTGCCCCAAGTACAGTAGAAACTCAAAAATACGAAACTCAAAATTACAAAATTTTGATTTTACGAAGCAAAATCTTCGGTCTCGACCAAAACGGTTTCTAAGTGTATGTAACAGTACGCGATATTACGAAATAATGAAATTTTGAAATTACGAACTTTGGGTCTTGGTCCCGACGTGAAGAAGTTACTTGTTTATACGAATAGTGACGGATCACAGCAACGATTTAGGCACTCCTTGTCAGAGTTAAACATCTAATTCATCATCGTCACCGAAAACATAATGCACTGAATGTGAATTACCTGAACGATAACTCATTTTTCAATGCTACAATAGTATAGGCGTGGTTTCGCTGGGGCGTCCCGCGGCCGCATGCGGCGTCCGCGTACAGCAGTTGAAGTCACTGCCGTACTCATCCAATGTGTATCAAATGGCTTGATTTCGCTGAGTCATCTCGGCCGTCGCGTTCGACTG
Organism: Pyrrhosoma nymphula; assembly: GCA_963573305.1. Taxonomy (NCBI): domain Eukaryota; kingdom Metazoa; phylum Arthropoda; class Insecta; order Odonata; family Coenagrionidae; genus Pyrrhosoma; species Pyrrhosoma nymphula. The sequence continues at coordinate 72,797,810 of OY754332.1, read as the reverse complement.
CTGACTCCCGATGTCTGCATCTCGACTGCTTCGAGAATAGTCGAGACGTGGATGCCTAGTCGGGCAGTCCCAATTTTCGGTGATTTTTCTGCTCTCCTCTCTCCGCGTTTTATATAAAGAGTCCTTTCCAGCTCTTTCTGTAATAATACTAGCAACATTTGGTCGTCCTCTTCTTTGTCTTCCAATAAAAGCAACAAAACTGAACGTCACCATCCATTTCTGCTCAAAACTCATTTTTATTGTTGTGGCCCATTGGCGAAACTTTCCCTGTGTGCATATATATATACACACATACACATTTTATACATGGAGATTGAATAGGGTGTCAAAAAGGGGGACCTGTATATCCTTTCAACTTTGGCACATTTGAACTAAAACAAAAAAAAACAATTTTAGTTAAAAACTAAACAAGGCACTTTTACCCAGCAACATAAGACAAAAGTGAAAAACTTTTTTTTTTAAAGATAATCCAAAAACTTCCTCTTTTTGCAACAGCCATTTCATTATCGATTGAAGAAATACATGAGAGCTATTAACATGAGTTATATAGCATGGCAACATGTTATACATTTTGGGCCCTAAATACACAATTGATCTTTTGTACAATGAGATGTTAGGTTTGGCATACTTTATAAAATGATTTTCTCTGGTGTTGTACACAGTTTTTTGGTTATAAGTTCCAAACAATATTGGCCTATCACCAGATCGGATATAAAACATTCTCAATGTTCTATGCTTGGACTGCTCTAGGGCGCAATAAATCACCTTTTGGAAGGCTATCGGGCATTTATTGTGAATAAAATACATTTTGGATAAGCAGGACCGTAGTACCTTAGCTACAGCTTCGAGGTGATTTTTCTATTTTAAGCATTTGTCTACGTGTACACCAAGGTATTTATACACCTCCACCTTTTCAATAATCAGGCAGGAACAACATATTTTAGAACAGTCAGAATAAGGATAAATTAACTTCCAATTATGTTCACAGTTATTGCATAAATCGTAGAATATAAATTTGGTCTTTTCACTTAATTCTAGTCCATTATAGTCGAACCAATTACGTAATGTACACAAATCCAGATTTTCATCGCTTTCTAGCTGCTCACATGTCAAGGTAGCATAGCTTAATGCTATGTCCTCCGCAAAAGCAGTTAATTTGCCTTTGAATGTGTGGCCACATAAGTCATTAATATATATTAGGAAAAGAATTGGTCCTAATACAGAACCTTGAGGTACAATAGAGAAAATCTTCTTGTATTCACTGAAATGGTCATTCACTTATACACACTAATGAGAACGACACATCTGTAAAACTGTTGTGAATGTATGGTACTTGACCAGGTGAATGACACAAGGAATTTTCAACATAAAGGGTTTTCCGCTTACACAGAAATTTTTGGAATGAATTATCCTTATAGGTCATGGACTTACTGCATTGGCTATCTATGCAAGTGTTACCTACTTAAATTTTCAGTGAATTCCAAATGAGAATGATTGTTAGTTCTCATTACTCACCATAAAAAAGAGACTATTAATTCCAAGCTATTGGCATTTTATTTGCAAATGAGTGTTGTTGCAGCTTAGTTGCAATGAGTGTTGTTGTCACTTATGAGTGTAGTTGATAACACTCACATTAATGGAACTGTATTTCTTTTTATTTCAGATAAAGTCTCAGGCGACTGGAGGTTTTCAGGCATTTATTATTCATTATCGAGAAGATCCTGATCAACAGAATCTCATTGATTGGATCCAAGAAGATTGGGTTAGTATACACATTGGAATTTAAAAATTCCACTTAGTTTGTCTGCCCTCCTAGAAGCTGTGCACAGGTATACCTCGACTTATGTCGTTTCGAGTTATGTTGATTCCACAGATATATCAGTTTTTCTGGCTAAATATTGGATAAAATAGGCCAAGAGATGTTGACAATATGGAGTTTGGATGAAAATACTAAAATTGGAAAGACGCTTAGTAAAAATATAAGAAGTCACATTGAAAATAAATAAAAACATCATTTGAAAACAATTCAAAGTAAATCACAATGCAAAATACATAACAAAGAAATTAAAACAAGGAATTAAGCATAGAAAAGAATACATCATCAAAAATGAATGGCAACAAATGGTGCAATGTATGCAGAAGAAATGTTCGGTAACCTGCCGGTAGTTAGTAAGTAGTATTCACAAAAGTCACAGTTGAATGTTTTGTGTATATTTATCGAATTTGTTCAATTTAAAAGCTTAAACTTTTTCTACTGAGTCGTTATAAACTTTACATTATCCGTATATGACCCTTTACTGAAAATCAGCAGGAAAAACCATCCCGGATGCGATTATGGAAGTTCTTTTATTGTCCAGTGCTCTTCAATGCTCTGTTTGTACAACAGCCATATGGACCGAGGTAGTTACGCCTGTAGGCCCAAATTGCCATGGGAATGCACGTCCGTATAGCTGGAACACGTAGTTCCTAATGTTGTCAACCCTATATTGGTTGGCACTGGTGTTGTTGGGGAGGGACTGGGAATATGAAGCATGATACTCAGAAAAGGAACACAAAACGGATAATAGCGTGATATTACTGTGTTTGATAAACAGAGGAGTTTCGTTTGCTTTTGAAACAATTGCGAATATTGCAAAAGGTATCATGGAATTCTTAATTTAGTTAGAAATTAACTGCTTGCATTCTAAAATGTTCTCTGAAATTCCTGGAGAGGGCAGCAAAGAGTTACTGTTGTAATGCCAATGTAGTGGGAATACGTGTAGGGTTTTTACCTCTGTCCATATGGCTGTTGTGGAAATAGGGCAGAAGTTTACTACCGTTGTGTTTTGCAGCACGCTGTGTGGTGCTGGCACATTACGTACATGTGTGCTGCCTAGTGCCATCAGAGGTAGTAACACTGGGAGCTTTCCATTCTAGGTATTAAAGTTAGCGCAGATTGCAACTCAACACACACGAATGGCGATGAATAGAGCGATGTGTGCAGAAGAAACGGTCAGTAAACTGCGAGTAGGTGACATTCTTTATGATCAAAATAGTTAGTCTAATTTTTTGTGTACAGTTATAAAATTTGTTAAAAATTGAGATTTGTGAACATGAGTTTTTTACGACAGAGTAATTAAAGACATAATATTATCCATGCTTCATGCCTTCGGTAAAAATGAGCATGAAAAAACATTGAGGATGCAATTATTATCATGCAAAGTTCTTTTATTGTCTAGCACGGAATCAAGTCTATTCCTTATCTGTTTTTAAGGGTCCTGCTTAAAGCACAGAGTCTGAAATGAATTAAACGAAGCCAGTGCATTTTTTTTGTAAAATGAGCTGTGCACTAGTGGTTGGAAATGGGTTTGTAATGTCTTTTATTGAATTGGATTGCAATTACACATTGTCCCCTTTCTAGCTACTATTGTATTACTTTTGCATACAAGTTCATTCATTTTTTACTTGCTGCGAAACTAAGTATTTCATATATACACTACTGCGCATTATTATGTATGCATATTAAGTAAAATAGTGTATGTCTTAGTGGGTTACAGGAGTGCCGGATCGACTTCTGTCAAAATTCAACTTTTGATGTGCCTCATGGAACCAATTAACGACATATAACGAGGTATACCTGAATATGAACACACTTTAAATGTTATTGTTCAATATTGAATCACTGTCTCTTGTTCAATCATAGACAGAACTTATCAAAATTTATTTATCTTTTTCTATACATATTTTTATGTAATTCAGTCAACTGATAAATCTCATATTTTTGGCCCCATCATAATGTGTTGTTCTCAAGTTGTCAAGCAGTTGCTTGGCAATGTCATGCTATTGATTCGTTGAAGTTTGAAGTTAAATGTTGACTTAGATTTGGTTGCACAATGTCTGGTTTTGGCATCATCATTATTTGTAAGAGACTACCCTATAACTGTGACTCTGGTCATTACTTTTACTTAAACCAAACATTGCGCAGCCATCATAAAGTTGGTTTTCCTAATGCTATTGTGTTATTCCTTCTAAGAAGTTAGGCCAATATTAAAATGATAATTATCCATGCTTTATCACTCACAGCTGCAGTGCTGTGGCATTGAAGGGCCTAAGGACTGGGATAAGAACAATTACTTCAATTGCTCTTCGAAAGATGTTGGAAGCAGGGAGGCTTGTGGAGTTCCTTTTTCTTGCTGCAAGCGGAAACCTAATGCAAGTATCTTGATTAACTGGTCTAATTGTAATGGAATGCACATAACTTGTTCCACTGCTGTAATGGTTGCAATGACCATGGTGATATTCCTTGTTGCACCATCCCTGCTGAGTAATAGTCAACATCTTGCATTGCACTCTTGGGGCATTGTAGACTTCCATTGTTTGATGTGTCAGGTGAGCCTCTCACGATGTATTCTACAAAAGTGAGATGTGTTACATGAATTGCTAAATTTGGTCTCTGAAGGCAGTACAGTGCATTATAAACCAGTGCGTAAAAGTATCAGCTTAGTGATATTCAAAGTTCCCTCCTTGGTCTTATTCAAATGGTGATAGTATTTGGTGTCAAATGCATTCATCCTCACATTCATATTAAAAAATGAAGACTGTGTTTCCACAATTTTTGTATTTGTTAGGACGTGTTTTGCTGTCTTATGGCATAATATGGTGCAAAGGATAAACCTTTTCCATTGATTCATGTACGTCCAATTCAGAGCTATCATAGTCATGCTGGGAGTTGGAGTATGATGAGGGGGAGTTGAGGGAAGGGGGTAAAGGGAGTGGCTCAAGGAGGCAGTTTGGGGGGTAAAGTGGAGTGAAGGGCTGCTTGAGCCTCTTTTGTTCGGCGCAGTCCAGCCTGCCAGCTGTTAACCCAGCCTGGCCCGTGGCCTACGGTCAATAGACATTCATGAAATCGACCCACTCAAGGCCCATATGAACATTTACGTACATAATAGAAGGAAGATTATGCATGAATTGGAAAGTAATACTCACGATTAGTAGATGTACGTATAGCATGGAATATCATTTCTGACTACTGACTATCTTGTTTCAGTCTTTTCAGCATTCTCACACTTAGCAAAATAAGAACTGGGCTGAGTCAGGCCCGGAGTGGGTCGGCCCCAGCCCACACCACAACATTGAAATAAGCAGTTTTTGGCCCATGGCCCATCCAGCAGGCTGGAGGGCTGAAGCCTGGTGTGTGCACCCTCTAAAAGTGGAGGGCTATGGGGAAGCTTGATCGTAGCAGTGCAGTGGGGAGGGTTGTTGTTTTGTCAGTGTTAATTTTTGAGGGTACTGCAAACTAACTGTAGTATTTCTTTTATGGAGTCCACTAGTGTACAGAAGTATGAAAAGTCCATAGAAAAAATCATCCCCCTTTCCTGGGACTTGATCCCGGATCTCTCAATACCGCAATACTCAGTAAAAGTAAACACCTCGGTGTTTAAAGTTTGGATTCAACCTCATAGATGGTGGCACCCAGCTGCTTGCTGCTTTAACTTGAAACCAATTTGACTGCTTTGTGGCCTTGTATGCAAGACAGTTGTGAATATCTAGCTCCTTTGAGGCTCACAAAAATCTACAGGGGAGAAAGATACCTAAATGACTTGACTGTCTAAAGGAATTGGTGCAATGATGAGTCCTGATCATGGCGGGTGACGTTTCCTTCGTGGAATTGCACACTTTTGTCGTAGTTAGTGTTTTAGAAAAAAGTGGCGAGGGGTGTGGGAATAATTGTTTGTTGCACAAGTTGGTGTTAGGGTCAGTTGAGTCCCTTAATTTCAGAAGTTTCTCGAGAGCCTACAGCTTTAATGTTTTGAGTCAGATGTGCAAAATACAGGAGCTGAAGTCACTAGCATGATTGCTCTCATTCAAGTGTTTTGCAAAGAGAGAGGTAAAATTCCTTATTTTTAAAACTCCGTCAATGTTCTTTGGTTCATGTAATAAAGTTTCCTCCTGGTTTGGCCCACATACAGTAGAGTCTTGATTTTACATAACACCTTGGGACCCAAAAATGGGGTGTTATGTAAAATCAAGATATTAGCAGATTTTGAAAAATGTGCTGAGACTTCACAACATATGAGAACACAATGACGTAGAAACTATTTTCACTGGAAAGAGATCCTTATACAGTAAAACCCCTAAATTATACTTTCCAGGAACCCTAGAAAAAAAGTGTAAATTGTGGGAAAATGCAAATTGTGGGAAAAGTAGAATTTTCACTTCTACATCCATGTTCTTTTACTGGAGTGAGGGTAAAAATAAGAAACACTGAAACTGTAAAAGAGCAGTGTCATAATTTATTCCTTGAACTAGCGCTTCTTATTTATTTATATTTGATGAAAAAAATACATTAAACATCTTGGACGAATAGAAGATTGAAAATTAAAAAAGGATGAAGATGGCAGTGCGATTTACATTATATTTGTTATTAGCTACCATTGAAACTATCTAATGAATATAGCATGATTATTTAAAAAAATTGATATTTTCCACTGCTTGGACTTCCTCTGCCTATTAATAATATTATGCACTTTATTTTCAATTTTCTGCAGTTCCTCAAGCATTTGCTCACAGCAATCACTACCTACTAAGTAAATTCTTAAAGAGTTTGAACAGCACACACTCTGTCTTGCCTATCATAGTTCTAACTCAGTTGTCCACCACGTTTCGATGCTGTGGCGTTTCGATGTCCGACACGGCTCTCGTCATCAGTGGCGTCAATAGATTTGCCGGAAAAGTACTATCTTTCAGTGATTTAAAAGTTAAAACTAAATATTTATTATAATTTTGATGCATAGAACAACTAAAAGAACGATATTATAGAAGTATCACTAACGGGATTAAAAATGCCTTGCATAAAAAAAGACTACGCTTCATTTCATAGCTTGAATCGCTTGAATCATATCTGGTGGATTACGAGGATGTAGTTCAAAATTCTGCTACAAGCACCGCTGTATTCTATTCCCACCACATTCAAATTCTTCCTTAAAACAGGTCCTATTGCTGCTCTCTTTCGTATTTTTTCCGCATGTATGTACACAAAGTCAAAAAGTGGGTTACTAAGGATGATATGCATGAGTAATGTACCAAAGAATTGAATTTTTTTTTTGAAAGAGCCACTGTGGGGCAAATTGCGGAAAAATTGAAAAATGTATAGTCTAAATTCGGGGTTCTGCATACGTTGAAAACATAGGAAATTGAATGGGACTTTGCAAAAGTGGTGTAAATTGTGGGAAAATGTAATTTCCGATAAAGCAAATACGAGGTTTCACTGTATATTATATTCCACTGAGGAAAATAAAACTTTTAATTGTGTTGGAGAGATAATTTTATTTTAAACGAAAATGTATAATATAATTTCATTGCATAATCATAGCTTTTTGGCTGCTCAGGATTAATTATAGGTAAAGCATTTAAACATGTGGCTAAATCAAGTGTGTTCATAATTAGACAATCATGCCTGTGGGAGAGTGAATTGTACTGAGAGATAAAACAGAGTGTCCGGCGACCTGGAAAACCTTGAAAACCTGGAAAACTCAGGAAAATATTTTGTCCTGAAAACTCGGGGAATTTTTGTATTTTTCCAAAAAACCCTGGAAAATGCACGGCAGCCGATTTCCATTCAGGCAGAGAGGTTTAACCTGCACCTTTTATTGCATTATGCTCAGTTCACAATCAGCGTAGCCTTGCACTCCCTGATCATTTCATATTCTTTTCGTAGCTGTACGCCCGCTCGCAGCAGCTTGTGGTTCGTCACCCTCTCTCTCTTCGCGCAGTCCAGGGTGCCAATTGTATAACAAGGCAAATTTCACACGGAACAGAAATACATTTTGCGGACACTGCGTGTTGAAATCACGGCCCTCGAGTTCAAAGTCGACAGGGCCACTGTACAGGGGCAACCCAAGCTAATTATAATTCGTGTCTTGTCCAATATATACAATATTGTTCTAGTTGAATTCTTTCTGGTGTTAAAGCCGTACCTATTACAAAGCAATTAATTCACAGTTTCCGAAATGCTCATTCAAAGTTCAGTCAAGCCTTAGCGGAGAAGAGTTCAAAAAGTTCAAGAGCTGCTAACCAAAAAAACATACTTTCTTGAAAAGTCGAGAAACTTGTTGCTGAAGTTGAATCGGAAATGCACACATTGAAAAAAATTACACCAGTTTATTTCATTTGCAATTTCTTTATCAAACTAGTCTGAATCTAGTTTATTGTGTTCAAATTGCACCTGACTTAAATTTTGTTGTCAGTTAACAGTTTTTGTTTATTTGTAGGTTGAAATAAAATCCGTAGTACTCCACATTACTTGTATACTCTATAATTTAATTCAAAGTTGGTACTGACATTTCTCATATTTTTCATTTGGCAAAATATGCAGTTTTTATGATAAATTAATTAACAATATGTTAGAAATAAATTGCAACAAGACTCTGGAAAATGCAAAAAATTGCCTGGAAAACTCAGGGAAAAAAGAAATTGAGATTCAGCGGACACCCTGTAAAAGTTGAAAATACTGTAGAAACTTGAAATTACGAAGTTGACGGCACTGGAAAAATCAGCACTTCGTAATATCAAATTTTGTATGAATGAGTATCCTTCAAAAACATAGAGATGAAGCTCTTTTTTTAAATTAAGATGTACTCTCGCAACATACTTGCATGATTTACGAAGATTTAATTCATGAAAATATATTTAAATGTGTATTCATACCCACAGGGTGTACACCGATTTTCGGCATTCTTCCGATTTTCGGGATTTCCACCACAAGGTTCCACCACACCACGGTGGAAATCCCAAAAATTGGAAGAATCAACCTCCATCCAAGCCCCGTGGAAATTTACATCACGAAAACTAACTTGTCATTCTTTTTTCCGATGAATGTGTCTTAGCACAATTTTCGTGCAGTTTGGATCTAGCCTATGAAGCTTCTTTGTGAATTTTTTTATATCATTTCCTGACTGGAGAACTCGTAACTTCAGCGTGAGCGATGTATAATCATCAATAATATTGTTTTATGCATACACTAAGGAAGTGAGCGACTTGCACGATCATTTGCACCGAATATTGAAGACAGTGAAAATTAGATGCTCTCGCGGATGCTATGCGATGGATGCATGTTATGTATTTTGTACAAATACTGATATGCCCGTTAATCTTGCGAAATAACAATCGTTATTATCGCTTGGATTCATTTTATTTGTGCGTGGTTATTTCCTATACGATGGAGCCTATAGAAGTGTCCAGCTAAATAGGTACCTCCTTTCAAAATTAGATTGTACATACAAGCCACGCACTTCAACGGTGAAGGTGATATAATTCCTTTTACACTTCATCGGCTACTAACGATGCTATCACTGCAAATCAATAATTTTCTTTTTCCACTCTACAATGCAAAAGCTTCATTTGTGGCTCTATTCAGATTAGGTTGCATACTCTTCATTCATTAAATCTCAGGATTCATTTAAAGATTTGATGTTGAACTAAAATTTGGGATATTTTTTGTTGTTGTCTTCCCTTTGCTTTCGATCAAGCAAGGAGATTTTCGTCCGAGTATTGCAGCTCCAGGTCAGGCCATGCACCAGGCCGGAATCAGCTGTCCATTCCTCCTTTCCCCGTCACAGCGGGGGTTACTTCATTCATCCTCTCACAAAAAACAACTACGCGACCCATGGTCTCGGAGTATCGTATGTCACTTGTGAGGTTGATCTATCTACCTGGGAGCCAAGGCCAAGGGATGCGCTTGAGGAATTAACATCGAACGAATCATCGCTTTATGCCGAATAGTCACATCTTATCTTCCTCCTCCCTTACCTCCACTGGTTCTGTCAGCGGAGAGGGAGGACATGCCTTTGGAGAGTGGGGGGCTTTTACTTAAAGGGTCCAAGAGTTGGTATGGGGGGCCGGCAGAGTCACTGTGGGACTTCGCATCCTGTCTTAGTGTTGACGGAGTGGGTTGGGTTGTGAGTTGATGGCGGGACGGAGGGGGCACTCGAAGGGGCCTGATCTCCTGGAGGGCCGGAACAGGGGCTTCGGTGTGAAGGTGATGGCTCATGCCCACCCTTAGAGCGGGGAGGGGGGACACGGAGGGTCACTTGAGGGGGGAATATGACCAGTATGGGAGAGAAGGGAAGCATTTGATAGGTTCGTCTGAAGTGAGCTAGAAGTTGATAGAGGAGAAAAGTAGGCCGAGGTTTTGGAACAACGGAGATGGAAAGCTGGGTGAATTTTCCTGGTGGGGGTTGCCGGGTGGGGGAAAAAGAGAGAGTCCAGTTCAGAGGGATACACCACCGGCCAGACCACCCTCCCCGACATAGGCAGCCTCTCCACTGCCTGAGGCGAGAACGGCACTCATGCCACAGTCTCTGTCAAACGGGGAGGAATCAAGTCAGGCCGTCTCTGAACTACGATCGTGGTTATTAAACACAGTATCCTAAGATGAAGGACAAAAAAGGCAGAGAGATATTCACTGAAAAATCTCTCTGCGGGGTAACCACCTCTCCCGGTTGAATGGCCCACGAAATCCTGACAGAATCCTGACTAGGCCGTGCCGGTGCGGAGTAATAATACTCCATGATGGCTTCAAGATACGGAAAAATGGTTAAAATTTTCGTTCCTGCGGGACTCTGCAATCAGCAAATTACTGAAAAGACGTGTGTCTGGCATCGAAATCCGCTTATTCTAGTGTACCTGCACTTTGACCCCTTAGGCACGGCTATGGGTAGTCGCACATCAACCAGCCTGAAATGTATTTGTTTTCTCACCAAAACAACTATTTTGAAGGGATGAATTCAAAAGAAAAACCAATTTTCAAAAATAAGCTTAGGCCTGCCGTAAGGTCACTCATTACGATACATGCCCCTCCCCTCCCCCATAAAAGAAGGGGGTAACAGGAATTATATCTGTCTTAAAAGACAAAGGACCTTTACAAGAGGCCACATACCGATTTTGAACGCAATCCGATCACTGTAACTCATAAAGAGAAAATCCCGAAAAAGTCATGTTTTTTATGATTTTTCGATAATTTGAACGCGATGAGCGACTCCCCCTCCCCCTGAAAGAAGGAGACAAGGGGTGTTACATATTTTTTTAAGACCGAGGTTCTTTAGAAAAGGCCACATACCGATTTTGAACGTAATCCAATCACTGTAACTCATTTTAAAAAATCCTTAAAAAAGTCATATTTTTTACGATTTTTCAAAACTTCGAACGAGATGTGCGACCGGAAGACATGGTCAGATTTCGAATTTTTTTCTTTCTTTGTGATCAGGGGGACGAGTAGCAACTTTTCCGTGCTATTATGATTCGATTTGGACACTTAGGTGTTTTTTGGCCCACCCTAATGTACAAGGCCTACGATTCAAAGTCATCCAAGGTCTGATTTCATTCGGGCGTCCAGCGGCCACGCCCAACCGCTGTGTCTGGGCGTCGCGGCTGGATGACACGCCTGGGTGGTTTCATTCAGGTGTCAACGTCCCGATTCCGCGGCTTGGCGATGTGGGAGAATGTGTATTTAGTTTAATTACGAATTTATTATCGGTTTGTGTTTCCTGATAGCAAGTTGATTTTGAGCTGAAATGGATGGTGGCGATTCAGTTTTGTTGGTTTTATTGGAAGACGAAGAAGAGGATGACCAAATTTTGCTAGTATTATTACAGAAAGAGCTGGAAAGGACTCTTTATATAAAACGCGGAGAGAGGAGAGCAGAAAAATCACCAAAAATTGGGACTGCCCGACTAGGTGTCTGCGTCTCGACAGCTCTTGAGGCAGTCGAGATGCAGACATCGGGGGTCAGCAGTCGAACGCGATGGCCGAGATGTCTCCGTGAAATCAAGCCCATTTGATACATATTGGATGAGTACGGCAGTGACTTCCGACTGCTGGACACGGACACCGCACGTGGCCGCGGGTCGCCCCAGGGAAACCACGCCTTTACTATTGTAGAATTGAAAAATGAGTTATCGTTCAGGTAATTCACATTCAGTGCATAATGTATTCGGCGACGATGATTAATTAGATGTTTAACTCTGACAAGGAGTGCCTAAATCGTTGCTGTGATCCGTCACTATTCGTATAAACGAGGAGCTTCTTCACGTCGGGACCAAGACCCGAGATTCGTAATTTCAAAACTTCGTTATTTCTTAATATCGCATACTGTTACATACACTAAGTTACATACTAAAACATAATTATCATACTCATGTGAATGCTTGTTCATAATTGGAAAAAGCTTTTAATAAATACATATATGCTCTTTAATTTGACTTTTACCATGTACAATTGATCTAACTGTTGAATCATTCATCCCAGAAGCATGTGCAATTTCAACAAACTTTTCGCCTTTTTCATATCTATTAATAATTTCGAGTTTCGTTTCATAACTTGTAGCCTTACTTCTCTCTTTGCTACTCGTAGAAATCTCACCACTCTTATATTTCTCAGCCATTATGAGGGTTCACATCCAAAATAAACACATAAGATGATTTTAATGATTTAAATAATAAACTTTCTCAAACTTGATAAATAACAATCCCAATGATCAAGTCACAATGGAAACACAAGTTCGTCTGTCTGCTGCACGAACGTGTTCTTTTATTGCTGTGATGGACAACAGGCGTCATCTATGGAGTAGAAAATATACTACCCGTCGACTTACACAGGAAGGTCAAACTACGCCGAAAAAAGACGATGCCATGTAAGGCCGGTGACAGGCTCACTATTTCTTCGCGTTTTTTTCGTCGAGACAGATGTGCGGCGACAGCTAGTAAAAGGGAAAACACATAGGTTCTTATGGAGCCATTAGGCCATGGACATGCTTGTTTCCTCCGCATTTCCGTCACCGCGACATAAACTTTGCTTTGCTGGTCTTTTGCTTTTTTTGGTCTACATTAATGACCTCCCAGACTACATCATTTCCACAAATAAGGTCACACCCATCATTTATGCTGATGACACCAACTTCATACTTTCTTCTACCAATCTCCTATCCCTGTCCATTAACTGTCAGACAGTCTCTGACCAATTTATAAAATGGTGTTTGAACAACAGTCTAAAAGTTAACATTGATAAATCTCAAGTATTACAATTTACCCGTTCAAAAAATTCTGAAAAATCTATTTCTATTAATATCCAGGGAACCTCTATTTCCCAGGTTGATTGCATTAAGTTCCTTGGTGTACACATTGACACTCTTGTCTCTTGGGATACCCATATTAGCACGCTAGCTAATAAACTCAGTTCTGTGTGTTACCTTACTCGTACCATCTGTCGTACTGTTACTACTGATATCCTTCTTACTCTCTACTATGGCCTGTTTTATTCCCATATTACCTACAGCATACTTCTCTGGGGATCTTCTCCTTCTGCTATAAAAATATTTAAAATTCAAAAAAGAATTATCAGAATCATTGCTCAAGCTGGCCCACGAACACCCTGTCGGCCACTGTTTAGCGACTTCAAAATCCTGCCCTTACCCTGTGTATACATTATGTATGCCACTCTCTATGTCAAAGGTCACTTAAAAGATTTTACTCTCAACTCTGATATCCACTGCTACTCCACCAGAAGATGTCATGATATTCATGTTCCCTATGTAAGAACTAAAAAATCAGCAATGGGGCCATCTAACATGGGTCTCCATCTGTTTAACAAACTTCATCGTGAGCTTAAACAAACAGAGTCGATAATAAAATTCAAAAGTAGCTTAAAAATGTTTCTTTTAAATAAAATGTATTACTCAGTGAATGAGTTCTTGGATGACTCTTTCTAACTTAAATTTTTTTCTGTACCCGCATAATTAATGGTTTTCATTGTTTTGAATTGAATGTATCTTTGTATGGGTATTTTTTATTGTTTTTTTTCCTGTCTTTTGACGTGCCTTATATCATTGTACATACTGCTCTCTTTTTGTAATTTTGATCGCTAGGCAAATAAATATTATTATTATTATTATTATGATAAACTCCGGGACGGGGTCGGCGGCTCAGTCGCGGAGGATGGCCATGCTTGTGACCAGGGACAGATTTGAAAGCGCTGCATGTCGTGTTTATGGTGCGACACGACAAATGGCCAATGTACACTCCCTATACTGACTGGTGAATGTGCAGCTGCTTATCGCGCCATGGTAGTAGAGTGGGCATTCCAAATGCCAGTAGTTCGGCATCAACATTAGCGCACTTGACAATGAGTCGCGGGTCGTCACCTGGTGTATCTGTCGGGGCAACAGAAATGCGGAGAAAACGCAAGCATGTCACCGGTCTAACTGAACATCCGCGTAACTCTGTATCCGCGTAACTCAGATCCGCGTAACTCGGATCCACGTAACTCAGATCCGCTAACTCGGATCCTCGTGAGTCGAGGACTTTTTAAAAGAGAAGGCGAAGAAACGATCTTATCAGGTTACACCCTTCTCTTTCTTGCTGAATGAGTCACGCACAGATGAATTTCGTCGTGCTGTGAGCAAGAGGAATCTTTTGGGGAAAACCGGTGTAAATGCGTCAATTATGTAGATCCAACTGAGGGATCGACCCTAAAAATGACAACTTTATCGTTTCCCCAACCCACTGGTCGCTGGACCCTTCTGTGGCCTGCGGGCGGTGGTAATCTCCAATCTTTCATCTCAGTGGTAGATACCTTCACTGCGGGTGTCCGTGGTCAAGCATTTGTTTACATACTCAGTGGATTTACTATAACAATATTTGTAGCATGCTGGGAAAATATAAGCTCAGAATTACATTTGCTATATTATTTGTCTGTGCATTTACAAATTTTAAATGGAACTCTACTATAAACATAATTGTTGTGAGTGTTCATTATACAAGAAATTTGTTAATAATAACGGTTAAGTTCCGTTTAAAATTAGTGAATGCAGAACGAAACATAAGGAATGAACTTCTCGGCCTGTAATAGAAAAATAGACCCAGAAGCAAATAATTGTGGCGGCAAATATTTTTAGTAAATACACTGAGTAAACGAATTGTTGGCCGTGAGTGGGGATGGTACTGAGAAGAGGGTCGTTATCACCTCTGCCAGGTGGTTGAGGAAAGGGTCCGGCTTCCCTGATTTGTGATCCAAAAGAGACGAGGAGTATACCTGTGCGATTCCTTGCCACGAGTGAGTTCCTTACGGAAGAATACAAGGATATGCTCACGGTACTCATGACAAGGGAAGCATTTTTCATTACAAGGCTCCGATGCAAAAGGGTAAAAACAGCACAGGTAGCATATAAGATAATATAAATTGCAATTATCATTTATTTAAAATTTCTGTCTTGAATTACACTCGTGTTCTCTATCATTTTGATATTGCTTGGTTCATCAATTCAATTTATTTAATATTTGGCTAACCCAAATCGAGTATCTAATTCCACTTAAAGCTCTAGATTGGGAAAGTACAGACAACACAGCCAAAACAGACCTATCCACCACATGGGGAAGATAGTGAGTCAATATGTTTCCACAGGAAAAAATTTATTGCCAAGCATTTATGCCGATTTAAGCGAGTTTGAGCCATATGATACCATCAATTGTGATGTTTTATATAATACTACAATGTCACCTATCTTCCCAGTTGCCTTTGTTGTTGGTATTGCTCGAGGACAAACATTGTCCGTACTTTATTCCGCTCAACATCGCGCGCCAGTGTCACGACACAAGTGCTTGCAGGCAACACTAAAGCGAGCTTCATCTCGTCACTCGGAACAGCTGACAGGATTCCTATCTCAAGGTCATAAAGCAGCATCGCGTAAGCATCCCGGTGCAACTGTTAGAGCGTAAACAAGTAAACACCTTGACCCCATAACTGTTCATGCTGAAAGATGGGAAAATAAAATTATAATATATATACCATTAAAATGCCATGTATTGATTCGTTGCAGTTGAATTTCACAGTAGTACGGCATTGCATTGAAGATTTCCTTTAAATTTGGGCAAGAATCTTCCCGATATGGTTTGTTTCTTTAATTTCTGTCATTTCATTTCGTAAAATCAAATTGATACCTCCACCAGGGACCAAAATAGCCTTACGTAAAATCGTTACATCGAATTTACGTAAAATCAAATAATGATTCCATAAGAATACTATAGGAGTCAGCCACCGCTCATTCACTTATGTAAAATCAAATTTTACTACGGACTGCATTGCAGCAGCAAGCTAAAGATGCACTCTCCATTTTTCATTTGTTTCTACCATTCTACGATGAAGAAATTTAATACAATTGCTATTTTTGGAAATTAAAAATCCAATTTCTATAAACTGTAAACATTGCCAGAAACAATGTTAACTTCCCCCTCCTTGATCCCCCTCACAGGAAGATGAAGGAAGGACTGGTAGAAGTGTTGAATGATGAATGTTGTTGATGGCATTGCATAATCACTAACCAATCTATGAACATCTAACATATGAGTCACATTTCTGCAGATTGAAATTGTGGTTTCATTGGCTGGGAATGTGTGGGGTTGACATAACACTAAACAGTGCTCAAGGCTGCTTTTTTAAATGGCATGATAGCCATCATTTCAAGGGCTTGATGTGAAAAATAAAGTTTGTGTAAATTCTGTTAAAACGTTTCATTATTTAGATACATCTATTGTTTAGAATTCTGGAAAAGCGATGTTCTACTGTATCTAATTACATTGTGGAATTATTACATTTTGTATTATTTGTAATATGTGTATTGTATAAAGGTTGTTGTCGGCTCACAGGCTTTTTCTTATTTTCAGGAAATAATAAAAAATAAGCAGTGTGGATATGATGTTCGAAAACCTGGCTATGTAAGTAACTTTTTATCAATCACATCTTAGGATTATAGCTTTACAGTCTTAGTTTAACTGATTATTTATAACTGATAATTGATCATTCCTTGTCATGCTGCACCACAGTCAAATATCTATGGTGGAATGAAATGCTTTGAGCCTAAAGGATGGTGTTGCCATTAGGTATGCCCCACTAGTCAAAACCCTAAATACGAAAATAGTAACATTTCTATAATTGTCACAGTGGTTAATTGAAGTGGTAATTCTAATTTTGTCTCGGCTTGAGCTATTGTCATTCCTCTCCCTTGTTTCCCTCTCCTTTGAGGTCCCCCCTTCCACTCCAAAAGTCATCCCATTCCACTAAAGTGTCAGAGTGGTTTTATCAATAATTATGAATTTTTACTACTTTTGTGAGAGCCCATAACTCTTGTTGCTCTGTAACAAATTTGTTGAGGGATCAGGATAGTGTATTGACATGAGTGCTGGCTTCACATCAGGAGGGCCTGGGACTCAAGTCCTCAAAGGGGTGAAAACTTTTAAGCTGAGTTCCGATCCCTACTTGAGTGCTATTAGGGAGAGCACTTAAAATTGTGTCAATGGGATGGGATGTTAAACTGTGGCACCCTTAGAACCTTACATTAAGGGTAGACTGATGCTGGAACCAGGTTTTTCTCCACCCATCCTTCATACAAATCCTTCCCTTACCAACCCACCTTCCTATCTGTAATATTCCAAGTGGTCAGAGTTGCCTCCCTAAATGAGGAGCTGACTGAAGCATTTTGCAACTAAGTCCATTTTATTATTTTCTGTTCAGGAAATAAATTATTAAAGTAATACTTTGTCATGATAATGTGATAAATGTAATTCACAAAGTGTCTTTTTGGTTTATTTCCAATTTGGTATTTTAATATTTCTATTCAGTTGGATCACATGTGCAATTTGAAGTGGTCTTATGCCCCTCCAATAAGATTTGGCTTACAGCTGGAACACTGAGTCCTGAGAAGTTTGTTCCTTTCAAAAGGATCGACAAAGCGGTCAATTTTTCACCCCTTGTTTGGGCCAGACTCATGGAACTGAGAACCGAGGAAGCTTATGGAATACGTAGCTGATTTTACTTTGTGTCTGAGGGCCTTAGTTCGAACCCTGCAAGTGGCAAATATTTTTAGCAGAATAGTGGTGCTTGCTGGGGTTCCATGTGGAGGGACTGCTAGCTAAGCGGATGACTCTTGGCCAGTTTCACTAGGAACAGACTAATCTCAATGCCAGACTTACCCTTCCCCCTTAACATTCTATCTGTTCCTTTCTTCCCACCTATCCTCAGTAGGGCAAATGATGTCAGGTGTTATTCCCCTCCCTTAATAACTCCTACAGTTATTTTCTAAAGTACAAGTTAAAATACTTGTTTTTTTAGACATAAGGTAATGTTATAAGATCTTAAAAATGCCCTTAGTAAAAGAATAACAACTGTGTTTTCCTATGTTAACTATGAGAATTATGTTCCTGAATGTGCTTGGTGACCTTTCCTGGTAGATAAAATAATTTCCAAATTAAGACAAAATTTGCTTATAAATAAATTGGTCTCTATGTCATGTGTTTCCTAATTATGCAGATATTTTAAAATGCTGTTTAGGCTTTTCTTGCATGAATTTTCACCTTGGACCTCTTAGCTCAATTGTCATTTTGACCAGAGCATAAATGAATGTCTGAACTTGTGATATAGTCTTAATGCTTCTTAATTCACTGTCTGTGCATTTTTGCATAACAAACCCAATCATATTAATTTCCAACTTTTTCATGGTTGGAGTAATATTTGTTTTCATAGCCGAGTAGGACGCCTGTATGCACAATGGATGCATTCCAAGACCCTCCATTGATAACTGAGTACCTGATGTGTGCATTTATCAATTAACTAAATGCATTAAGTTTTCCAAGCATGGGAAATACCTTCCTAGTATTTAGTATACTAAGGGAGTTATTTTAAATATGTACATATTAGCCTTTTTTTTAAGCAGATATGTTGTAATAAATTGTATGTGAATTATCGCCTCACAGTTATGAATGTTTCTTACACTACCGGGCATTGCAGAGGCAAAAGAATCCATTTAACATCCTATCTCTCAGTCTTTCTCATTGAAAGGAAGGCCAGTAGAGTTGGAGGACTGTATAACTCAGGTTTTCTTGAATCAATACTATACCCTTTGGTGCCAGTGCACAGGGTATCCCTGTAAGTGCTGACTGACTGGTTATCTTGTCATCTCGTTTTCATATTGAAGAAACAGACCATGAGGGTGGGGACTGGGCCCCCACCCAGTCTGTGGTCTCACACCCCCTTCCCTAAGTTTGGCCCTAAAGAACAAACAGTGGCTGCTTGAAAGCTGAACAATAAACCCAAAAGATGACCCAAGGTCTGCGAAGTCTGGGATGGCAGAGGTTATTAAAAGAGTCACTTACCTGCTTCACAACACACCCAAAATCACATCCCACTCCCTTCTGTTGGACATCTTTGTGCCCAGTAGGGCTGAGAGCAGAGTTGGGCAAAATACATGGAAAATGTATTTTAGATACAAAATACTTACCTCAATTTATTTAAGATACAAAATACTCAAACTTCTGAAATGCCAAAACTTCTGAAAATACAAAATAGTATTTTCAAAATACATTTGAAATTATAAAATACATCAATGGTTACCCTGCGAGCCACCACGAGGGCTTGTGGAAGGGTTCGACTCCACACCAAGTATGCTCAACATACAAAAGTTAAATATTATATACTCACTCCACACATCATGACAATGAAAGCATGAAGAATAAAAAACAATTAAACCAAGTCCCAATTGTGCAGGGTTCCCCCTCCTCACTACGAAAACATGGCATTAGACTACTAATACTGTCAAAAACTGTGGGACATCTATATCACATTTTCCACTGATTGTCGCTTTCAGTGTACAGTCAACTCTCGATTATCCGGCTTCCGATTATCCGGTTTTCGGATTATTCGTGCTGTTTTCTCATCCCTGCACCTCAAAGTTTGAAAAATATTCCAATGGTAAAATTAAGTAAATTCTTTGAAAGTTCGATGTATCTAAATAGAATTGCAAGTTTGTAAATGTCTCTTTTTGGTTTAACTTGTTAATTTAATCACAATATTATGGAAATTGTTTGCTTCGTTTAAGAATGATGAAAACTCAGCCTCATCTGCTTCTGAAATTATTTTATCCGTTCTTTCCCATTACCCTTTGCCACTGAATATTCTATCTTCCTAAAACGAACAGAATAGTAAATATCCAATGGAAATAATTTCAAATAACTACTTGTAAATAAACTAACTTATATTATACTTAAAAATAACCACTTATTGTTCCGTGTTTTCTTACTTTTCGGCCTGAATTAATAAATACAAAACAGTATCAGTGCTCCCTGGTCATTATTCGCCGTTGAACAGTCATTTGTTTTTACCCAGATACGATTGTGCCAGCTCACTCGAGTGGAAATCTCAATAACTTCAAAGTTGCATTCATTACTATACTGCCGCGAGAAAGCTGATGCAAATGGCAAAAAACGGAAGAAAATTGTCCTTTTCATCGCGAAAAACTAGAATTGATTAAAAGAAATGAAAAAGGAGAGACTCCGCTTAAACTGGCAAAAGAATATGGAGAAACAAACAATTTGCGGTATAATTAAGAATAAAAGTAAGCTGATGAAGTTCGCTGCAACCTCGGACAGTGGTTTGGGACCCTCAAAGCGTAAGACTATGAAACGATCAACCTTTAAAGATTTAGATTCCGCCATGCTTCTTTGGTTCAATCAAAAACGGACAATTCATGGTATACCCGTCTCAGACCCCATGTGCGCACAGCAGGCGAAACTTTTTCATGAGTCTCTAGGGATACAAGGAGATTTTAAAGCTTCTTCTGGGTGGTTGACGAGATTCAAGCCGCGACATAAAATTCGTGAAATTCAGGGAGAGCGATTGAGTGGCAATGTTTCAGCCGCTGATGCTTTTCGCTTGGAGTTCACAAAATACGTAAATGAAGAAGAGTTGGCACCCGCACAGAAGCTCTGGCGAGTGTTGAAACTTAGCAGATTACATGCGCCAATTTCATTTCGATTATTGCGACGTAAAAAAAGAACTGCATTAAAAGAAAACATGAAGACATCAAGTAAACAGCAAAAAATAACTTGTTATTTCCGAGATTCACAATAAAAGAATGTGCTGTACTGTGATATTCACTTCGATAATGACTTTTACATTTACTTCAAATACGCAAGATATGCTATTGTTTTTACTATCGATATGGTGAAGTTAAGCACCCATTATCTTTTATTTCAAGCAGTAGAAACTATTTATAAGATTATAAAATATTTATAGATGAACATTGAAGATTTCATGATATTCGAAATAATCAAACTGGAAAATTAACATTTCGTTATTCACTTGTTTTCTTGGCGTAACACCTGCTGTCAATTGTAATGCAAAATATTTTTAATCCTACTAATGCCGAATCTATATATTATTATCACGAGATAACAGAGGCTCAGAATTATAACAATGTTTTGTATTATATAATCACTTTGATTTCATACATTTACTGAAAATAAGCAAGATGTCAGCTTTTATTATCTACTTGGTCAAGCTAAGTAAGTACCCATTATGTTGTGTTTCAAGCATTAGAAGCTATATATTTATAAATGTTTATGATATTATTATATTACGAAATAATAGAAATATTTAGTATTTCATTAGTTGTCTTGCGGTAACCACTGCAGTCTTTTATATGAAATAGATTCCATCCTACGAAGTGAAATTTCAATATCACGACAGCATTTTCCATGTTTTTCGGTTATCCGTGTTTTTCGATTATCCGTGCCTCGTCGTGCATCCATTAGCACGGATAATCGAGAGTTGACTGTATTTCATAATTAAGGATGGCTACTGATATCCAATTTTTAAATTCCCTGACTTTTCCCCGGTGGATTTACCAATTTCCCTGACCGATCGACAAAAGGTCACCTATTATTGGAATATTTTATTTCTTCTGGATGAAATTTTCGTCAAAACTCAGAAAATGTTAAAAGCTGAAATCAATACATTAAAAGCAGAAAGTACTGATTTTTACATCCTAATAAAAAATTTATGAAACTTTCATAAGTTAAACTCTCATCCAAATTATAGTTGCGTCGTGGTAGTTCTGGGAAGTTGAGGATTACTGAAAAAGCATCGAAGGGAAAGTTAATGGCCAATTTACTGGTGGACTGCGGCACAGGTATCACTGAGGTGTGTGAAAAATACAAACCAAAGCCAAGTTGTTGGACTGGATTAAAATGGGATATCGCGAGTGACCTTCAGACGTGAATAACAATTTGATTAACATGGTTATAACCCCTTGATTGCTGATGGAAAAAATGTAAAAATACTTGGATAAACAAAGAAAACGTAAGCACGCCACTGCGAGCGAAAAGAGGAGGCAATTAGCAATGGCAGCATCATATTCAGGAATTTCATATTTGAGGTGGTTTTTGACCTGACTGAATTTCTTCGAGAGGGAGCAAAGGGAGCCATTCAATAATTACATTGAGCGTGAGAGGTGGGGAGGGGAGGAGGGCTCTTCTTACTGTCTCACGAAAGGGGGTTTGGGAATCGAAGATGATATTACGTAAGATTTTGTTTACATGTGAGATCTTACTCATATTACATTTTAATAATTATCATCTCTTCATGTTAGAACCTCAAGTATGTATTTACTACGAGCTAGTGTGCTCCAGCTACCTCTCGACCTGAGTCTCGGAAGTTAAAAAAAAAATGTGAGGTAAAATTTTCCAAGCAACTTAGCCTCGGATTCCTTGTGATGAGCATAATACATTGTGAGCATGAATTTTAACACTACTAGGCAAATATCGCTATAAGGATATGCAAAAGTGCTACATTGTAGGTCTGATTCACTATGATAAATTAGTTTTAGTTGGTGAAATGTGTTTGTGAAATAAATGGCCGATAAATGTAATTGTAGAAAAATAATGAGATTCTCCTATCCCAGTTTCTCCCTCACTGTTACTAGAATTCCCTGACTTTTCAAGAAATTCAAAAGTCCCTGACAAGTCCAGATTTTCCCGGTTTTCCCTGACGATCGCCACCCTGTAAATATGCATCCAATACATCAATGCAAAACTTAAACAGTACAATAAAATCAGTTTAGCCATATCTTAAACCAAAAAATGTTAACTATTCGTAAACAATATATTGTAGCAATGACTTGAGCAAGGTATTCTTATAACACACCAAGTGAAAATTCCAGCCTAACTCATGAGAATAATACGCAGTTAATTTTGAAGTACAACATTTATGCCATCAGCCTGCTTCCTCACTCCCTGTTGCAAGGTCAATTACCTACAAAAGCTGCCGTCAGGTTGCTCGGGTGATTCGGTCCGTCTCCGACTTCCACGGTGATCATGTTGGTCTTCAGCAGTCAGTGTTGCCACAGTTATTTCACAGCGCCGGCAACATTCGTTTGCCGCGGAAAATTCCCCCACCGTGCCGGCCAGTCGCCTAGACCTCAGCCGGGCTTCACGCCCCATGTGCATTTATTCCCTAGGTCGGGCAACGCTGGCCAGCCACATGGATTGGGAAGGAGTGGGAAACTGAGGTGGAAGGGGATTGATTGGTTACTGATTGAGGATGAGAAAGATGAAACCAATGAAACAAAACCGATCTCCGACAATATGTGTTTATAAGTGACGTGAAAAGTATTTTAAGTGTTTGGAAAATACAAAATATGTGTAAAATATATTTTCGATACAAAATGCAAATGTATCAAAAATACGTATTTAAAATACATGTATTTCCAATACTGCCCAACTCTGGCTGAGAGCCCTCCCCAAGTATCGTGCTGGGCACTGCTGGTGAAACTACTTTTGCTTGGAGAGATGTTTTCTTTCCTTTCAAGCTTTTATTGTTGTAGCCCTCAAGCATAGACTGGTAAATGAAAAAAATTTTGAATAAAAGTACCGTTAAAGTACGCATTTTGTTTATTTCATTAAAATATCGAATGCAAAATTTGGATAGAATATTTTTCATTCCTCACCACCTCACCAATGAGTGATTAATTCTTGTTGGAAATTTTAGCAATTTCAGCTTTTTTTCTTTCTGAATGAAATTGAGAATTCACACTTTTTCCTTGATAGTGAGTACTTGACACTTTCTCTTCACTTAAACTGAACTGCCTTAACTACTTTTACATGTGGAATCCATCATAAAACAATAGATTTTAACTGTCACTGTGAGACTTACAGATGCAAGTACAGGTATAGAGAATGCACAAGGGCTACTGGTGCATATTTTTGGGCATGGATGGTAGCTGAGGACAGAGTGCTGTGAATCATGCAGTAAGGGCTTGGGGACAATGGTTAACCTTGTAAAATGGCATGCATTTGAACTTAGGGTTGATTGTCTCAGCAAATTTTCGCTTCTAATTTTCAAGCCGAGTGAACTGTGGGTAACTAAATTTGGGTATGGGGGCTCTACTGTAATTGTTAAGTGTAAAATAATCCACTGCTTGGCTATTTTCTGATAATTTGTTGGTATTTCAGCCGGGTGAGAGGAGCATCTATGAGCGGGGTTGCCTCCGTGCCGGTGAGGAGTGGGTCGAGACTAACTTAGTCCCTGTGGCTGGAGTCGCTGTGGGTGTTGCTGTCCTACAGGTATGCATTTATCTGCCCTCGTGATTCAAGTGTCATCATCAATCTTCTTTAGCACATAAATAATATTCATTACACAAATTTAATGGTAGTACAAAAGAAATATTTACATCAAAATAAGTAAGAATATATTGATGACCACTCAACGAGGAGAGGAAATGAGAAGGGGGATCTCCACTGAAAGGGTTCGTTACAGCAACCTTGAAGGAAAGAAACCTCTCACCCAACCCTGCAGGAGTCGGCTCATTTGGTATGATTTAACTGATTACGCCCTGCTAAGCCTACATGGCTTGTCAGCAGGTGTCTGTTTATTCTTTCATGTGAATGGACAATCGTAATTACAAGTTTTTAATACCTTTTATCCTAGTCACAATTTACAGGCACACACCATTAATTCATCCATATAAATTTCATTTGTACACGTATTACAAGGTGGCCACTCTACTGTGAGATTGTGAAATAGCTGTGAATTTTGATTACCGTGAATTAGTGGTGAATTTAGTGTATCAGCCTTTAATTTGGGTATTTGTGGGCCCTTGACTGATCTATCACATTTTGAGATGGTACATAAGTCAGTTTTAGGTTGTGTTAGGAACAAGTCTAGGTGGTCTACCATGAATGTTAAAATGTGCTGTTTTTAAACCTTATATTCTGCTTCTATCACCTTTCCTTCATATTTCTTTGCTGTGCCTTTGTCATTCTTTGCAGCATTAGGATCTATGCTATGCCTGATCAATACTGAAACAGTAGACCCCCGCTTTACGATGGTAATCCGTTCCATAGGACCGATCGTAATGTGAATTCCATTGTAAAGTGAATCAGTATATTACCAGATGACAGATTGGTTTAACTACATCATCGCCAGTGCATTCAGTGATACACAATACAGTATAGGTACGAAATATGCTGGAATGAAATTATTTAAAATGTTATTTATCCAATATTTAAACTTCAATTAGGTGTTGTAAATTGTCAACACATCGAATAGCATTGCATCAATATGCAATATGCGACTCGCCTCTGTACTCGCCGTCTAACTGTGAGCCAATCTCAGCGACTTAATATTTAACTGCATTTTCAAGAAATAGGAAGAAAACGTGGCATAGAAATTATTCAGCTCTTATTATACCTCTGCTTACTACTCAGCGCTGGCAATTAGGCATCTTTCTTTTGGTCTCATGCCATCATCTCTACATCGCAATTACATTAACGAAACCTGTAGAAACGCATTTGTAGAAAGTGACGTTGCGAGCTTACTAAAGTTATATACACAAAATTAGACATTGAGTTATGACAGAAATAGGTCAAGTATGAGTGAAAAGTAGCATATAGTCATTCATAGACGACAGATGGATCAACTGGTAACCTTACTACAAATAATAATTTACGTTTGCATCGATGTTGTCGCTCACCTATCTCTGCTTTGGAAGATCTTCCTTCTCCTTGTCCCAAACCAGTAGCATTGATATCGTTCTCCCAGTCAAGGTCATCCCTTGGAGGTTTAATAGCTGAATAACAAAAGAGATAGCAGCAGAGGGGAGAACCTTCGCTCAAAGCTTTTTTCTCGGAACAGCTGACCTGACTCTTCCGGGCTGGGAGAGTTATTGGGGGTTGGTTGTTGACATAAGGACCCACAACCTTCTTAGAGGCATCCATACATTGAGAAAGAGAACGCGAAGCATGCCAGAAGAGCACTGAAGACGAAGTGCCAACTCGAGCACCCTGTCTATCTTAACTATGTCCTGCTTGATTTTATTTTTTATTTTCTGCTACGCTGCAGTTTAGGGGGCATGGTTGCTACAGAAACTTCCCACAATAAACCACCTACTTTTGGCAAGTTTTGTTATTGAATGGTTAATGCTGTTGGAAAAGAACACAGTGTAAACTACTCCCTTTATCAACGGTGTCACTTACATGGAAGATTGATATTCACATAGCAGTTGAATGCATCAGCGACCTAGATGGCAGTGCGATGCAGATGTTCTCGGTATCACTGTGCAAAGTCATAATGGGCATGAATTTTGATGCAAATTTAGATAAGCCTTTACAGTTTGACACTATCATTCATCGAGAAATGTTACGATAGAATAAAGCTCGTTTCATTGATGTGATTTATTATCTGACACCAGCTGTATCCATTAAGGAATCATATCACTTCATTGGTAGGTAATGCGCTCTTGCAATAAGTTACTCCTCGGTGGAAGTTTTCATATTTTTACCAGTTGGTAAACAAAATGATGTCTCTATAATGGCTAATGAAAGCCTTAATTTGAATTATCATAGATGTGATCCTGACTACATTAGGAATGTTGCGTTATTTCGATGGCACTGATTGGTGGCAGCGCTAATTACCGCAACATTTGCTGGATTTGCTCTAATCACGTGAACAGCTCATAATAAATAACACATATCATTAAATATGAAAATGTTGCAATGATAATAAATGCAGTCTGTTGACAAATAAGGCTTAGAATACTGAATGAATAACAAATTATTGGCACAAAAAATCATCAAAATGGGAAATTTTAAAGGGCACGCGCAAAATCAGCACGCTTTGAAATTCCTAGCATGCAGATCGTAAAGTGAACCCATCGTAAAGTGGGGGTCCACTGTATTACTGCATGATGCACTGGAGGAAACTCAGGCAAAGATTGTGATTTCCTGAGCATTGTCATTTCTAAGACAACAGTATTCACTCAATTACTTAACATTTTCTTTAGTTTGATAATAAAATCCTACTTAATCTTGATTCTAACCTTTTATTATTTTTAATGGTGACTTATTGAGGGGTAAATGATTTACCTACTGCATATTTCTATTTTATTATGAGTCATGTTAAAAAAATATTTTAAATTACTGTTCATTTAAAACCAACCGAACTGTGTAAACAGCAATTTTTTACCTATAATCAATTCATTGAAGGAGTGGTCACCCTGTATTAGGACTAATGTTCCACACTTGATGCATCTCCAATTATTCAACTCATATTTCACACATATTCTAGAGTCAGTATTTCAGAAAGTGCCCCCTGATGTTGCTTGTTCATCAAACCTCGAACAATCAATCAAAAAACATCAAACAATCCATGCCAATTTATCAACTATGTATGGAATTTATAATCCAAAAATTCTCAGTAATTGTATGCATAGCACTTGTAAAATACTGACGTGACAATTCTATCGTGTACGTATGTATATTTTTCCTTACGGTTTTTATCAATGTAAGCATGGTGTTTGAGAATCAGTCATGTGTCTAGAGGCAAGAGAATGTCAATCAAGTATTTATTCTCTTATTCACTAAATGTGGAGCATTCTATAGTATACTTTGTGAGAGTATTAAGATGAGTGCAACGTTGTTATTTTTCTCCATTGTATCATATCAATTGTAGCATTCAGCATTGCATGGTTTAAGTTTATTACTACTAACAATTTAAAATGTAGATAGATTTAAAAAATTCCTTTAGAATTTGCTACAGAAGTTTCAGTATATCTTCAGTTAGTTTTATGTTGGAAATGTATGGTTAATATTCGTTTAAATTAAAGATGGTGTTAGTCATGGTCACTTACCACACGACCAATGTAAAAATGCTGGAAATTTGAGTGCTCGTAACTCTGTTAAGTGAGCTTGAAAAAATTACTGTGATGACGTTTAAGATAAATCAAGACCTTGACATTCATTATTTAGGATTTATGGCTGCTGATATTGGAATACATCATTTGTACAAAAACTCTCATGCTAACTTCTGTGGATGCCTTGTTTATATTCATTACTGAAATCTAGCATTGTTTTTTCACAGATACTGGGAATCTGTTTTGCTCAGAATCTACGAGCTGACATATTTGCACAGAAAGCTAAGTGGCACTGACAATTAAGGGCTCCCACTGCGGTCTAGCAACATTGTCCATTATCAGCGATTCAGTCTGTCATTTTGACAGTATAAAATTAGTAAGCTGATTGGACTTGTTGCTGAAGTCAAAGGTTATACCAGTGGGAGCCATAAAAATACTCTATTTAAATAAATCTTATTCAACTGCCATTGCTTCTGGTAGCCAATGTCTGCGCTCAAAATCATGATTGACTGTACTACCCCTGCAGAACTTAATCAAGGAGCTTCTGTACATGGTTACCATTTGCATTTTCTCTGATCTTTGGCAGAGGTGAATACAATTTGAGCCACACCATAATAATGGGTAGTCTTTTGTACCACACAGAACTCTTTAAATGTTATCCCATCTTTTGTCAATGTGTGCCGAAGTGATTAATGGGTGAGCGGCAGTGGTCCCCAGTGTGCACCCATGATGTACTTCCAGATGTACTCATGGGATTGATTTCCTCCCATAGCATCGGAACTTATTTTAGGTATTATGGTGCGTTTTGATGCTAAAATTTGTTTGTTGGATCGTGGTGCTGTGGATTTTAATGTATTTATGGTGCTTTTGTCAAATGGTGAATTTATACTGCAAGGTTATTATGGACAATCTGACATTATTTAACCATGACAATTATTGAGGACGTTTTGTTTAACTGCCACTTTGTATGGAAAGTGCCCCAGATGGTGGCAGTTAGTTGACGTAGGTGGAATGTGTTCCGTGTTCCAAAATTCACCTATGACAAAATTCTAGCTTTTACTTAATACTTAAAAAAGTGACTACTTTTTACTGAATATTTTTTCTTGAATTTTTATCTGAACTTTATACCATTATTTAATGTTTGGAGTTTTATTTTATGCATGTTTAAAAGCATTTATTAACAAGCCAATCCATTCCTCAGACATGCTGTGAGTACTGCCAAGTTTGAGGGAAGTACTGTGGTCTCTGCTAGGCCAGGTTTCTTGTGAAATATAGTCTTCTCTCAAAATTGTTTTTAGCCTAATGACGTAGAAAATTTTAATTTTACTCATGTTGCTCTAAATGTTGAATGGTGCAGATGGTTTTAAAGAACCCCAAAATGAAGGGAATGAAATAACTCTTATCATGGTTTATATTTTTGCATTGAAAGCACTCTACAAACTTTCCGTGTAATATTTTGATTTTTAAATGCTATTTTTCAATTTATTTCTTACTCTTTAGCCTTTATACTCAGTTAATTTGTAGCCATTCAATACTCGAGCTGATCAACTGTCCTGGTCCCTTGTGAGGGGTCAAGATTTTTTTTTTTTCAAAATTTGTTTTCTATCCATTGTGTGACAATGAAGAAACTTAGATTTATGGATCAAATTTTGATCAGTATGGCAGAAGATTTCCATCCTTTTATTATTCTCAAAGGGAGTGGTTCTTTTGCTTCACCTGCTCTTACATCACCAAGTAGGAGTAAATTGGTATTCAACCGGTCATCCCTTGAAAAATCCCACCTCTTTACGTGGCATCAACTTCTGGGTAAGCTTCAAAATATTCAATCCAAATCGATGTCACTGTGCACAAGTCTTATTTTTCCAAGTTATTGTGCTTCCATCCCATGCTTCATAGAATATGCCCTTGTATTGATTTCATTCTGAAGAAATCAAGTGAATGGTGAGACATCATTGGCCTAGTGTGTGAGTGATGTTTCACTAGTGTAAATATTATCTCAAGTGTATTGCTATTTGACTATCGGAAGCACCTGAAAATTTTCATTATTGGGTGTGCATAGAACGGCACTAAACCTCCAGATTTAGGTGGGAAGAGGCCATCTTGGGGATGGAGGCCTATTAGGTGTGAGACCATTGGTGCAGATTGTAGGTCACCATTGCGTAGACTGTTAACAATAAATGACCAATGATACATTATGTAAATATCGCGTGTTGAAGACTGAGACTTTTGTGATGGGATATTAAACATTATTAACCTTTTCAAAGGTACATTCACACAATACGATTAGTGTTTTTTAAAAGTAAAACATGAATAATTTAGAAAGTATTAAAAGTGAGAGTTTTATCGGGAAAGCCATAAACCATCTTCCTTCAGTTAAAGATTCTTAAAAATGCTGAAGTTAAAATATTGATTTGGAATCTTAAATTTTTTAAGCTTGTTACTTTTTTTATATTTTTTTATCTCTGCATCTTTGTTTTTAATAGTTCTGAACATGCTAATTAATTGAATGATTTAAACCACAATCTTAACAAGTCTTTTTGCATATGGAGATACAGTTGATCGAGATGTATCCTAAGAAAAAGAATAATTAGAAATAGCATAAAATGCAAGCCTTATGATTTAGCAAAACAATTAGTGTGTCCTTGTCCTTGTCCATTTGTCCTTGTCCACAAACAGTCCTTGATTTTAAATGTTTTCTCTGGTGATTTGGTTTAAAAATTGGCCAATATTGATAAATGTATCACTCATAAAATGAAGACTTTAACGCACTTTAAGATTCTCTGTGGGATTAGTAATATAATATAACGGTAAACCACTGCCTGAAGGGGAGAATAAGGTGGAGGGGAAGGCACCTGTAGTAGAATAAAAATATTACTATTTATCATTTATGCCAGACCATTCTGAGTAAAATATATTCTTAGCTAGGGAAATGTTGGCCTTGAGTTTTGTAATTGAATATATACTTCCTGCCAGCAAGGACATTTATTTCCTTGTAGACACATGCAAGTTTCAGTATTTGCCCTCATTTCCTGTTATGGTTTTTAAGGGGCTTATTGAATCCAGCCGTTGATGTATTAACTGCCTATTTACATCCTGTAAACTTTAGCAAAAAGAAATTAGAATTAAATATTTTGTGTGCTGCCACAGGGCATGCTGTCAGTGCAAAAAGCCGAGATTCCCGAGTTAGAGATATTGAATCTTGACAACCAATGAACCCAGTGCAATGTAATGAGCTGCTTGTTGACAATTATTCAATTTTCTTTCCGTGATTGGTGTGGAAAGTTTAAATCATAGTTTAATATTTCTATTGTGTTTTCAATGGAAAAGAGTTATAGTTTTTGCCACCTAAAAACCAGTACATAGGACCACCTGGAATGCTAATAGGTTGAAAACTGTGTAGTATTCATGCATAAGCTTTTATTCAAGTGAATATGCATCTATTATAAATACTAATGTGGAAGCATAATGTTTTTACAGGAAAATTAATGGCCAATTTTTTTAATTCTTGAAACTGCTCTTTCGTAGTTTTCTGGTTATTTGGAAATTTTAAAGTCTTATAGGAACCAGATATGAGCCTTTGTAATGGCTAAATGAGTGGATACATTTTTTATTCAGTAGCAATCAAAAATTTTACTTCACCCCATATATAATGAAAAAAGTAGTTTCAAGCAATTAAAAAAATTGGGTTATAATTTTTCGGCCATGACATTCTGTTTCCACTTATGTATTTACAATAGATACATCCAAATGTGATTTCATGATCATGCTAATCTTATGCATAATTTTCAAGTTATTTTTATTTCAATCAATACTGTTTTTTAGGTGGAAATTATCAATCTTTTTTTCAGTTGAAGTCTGGTAAAAAATATTAATGTGTGATTTAAGAATTTTCTACCCCAAACACAGAATGATAAGTGTATAATCTTGGGCATGCAGTTCATTTCATTGCACTGGGCTGTTGATATATAACGTCTCAAACTCTTGGTAACTCATCTTTTTGCATTGGCAGCAGATTTATCCTATTTTATTAAATTTATAAATGCTCTGACATTATAGACTAAAGATATTAATACCCTGAAGTTATCCCTTAATCATTGCAAATTTAAGTACCTCACCTGATAAATGTGGTATTCCTGCTGAAATACCTACTCAAATACCATGGTTCTGACTAGTATGTAGCATCATCTGGTTTTGGAATGTGATGTGATCTGGACCCATGACATTCATATGTTCAAAATTTGATTGTTTTTTGTAGGGATGCAGTTTAGCATCTTGAGCATCACCTATCATATGAATCATTTAAGAAACGCTCTCATATTACTCTCTGGGTGTACAAGTATAATCATTAAAACCTTGACGAATGTTGCTGTGTTTTTGGTGAATATAAATGTGAGGATTAATATGCATGCAAACTCAAGTTTAATGGTGAACTGCACTTGTACCAAGATCTCAAAGTCAGACAACTGATTTACCTCATAGCGGCAAAAAAATTGTAGACCTAATAGTTTGTAACAGTCACAGAAAATGAAATAGAAGTGAATTCGGCAATTGTTGGAGGATTTTTGATGAACGCCTAAGCATTAATATTAACAATAGTAGAAAATACATTTTCCTGCTGAAATTCAGTGACCAGACATCTAAGATTTGGCATTTAATTGTAATGAACTTTGCATTGATGATTGAGGATGAGATCCAAAGCCCATCATTGTCACAGCTGCGGTTGTAGATGTATAATGTGGTTGGCTGTGGTTGTAGTCTCCAGTCTGTGCTTAATGAAGCTGATGATTGGGGGATTAGTTTACACTTGTCTGCATAGATTTTTATAAGGGGTCATGCATAAACTATGCTACTAACTTAGGGGGGGGAGGGGGTTGCCTAAAAACCTATGGCGGGTAGCAAGGGAGAGGGGGGGTGGGTTCACTCAAAGTTACGTAGCTGTTACAATGTGCCTGTTTACATTTCATGTGATTTATGGTTGATTTTTAGAATTGAAAAATTAATATTACTTGTTCCAATTGAGATTAGATAGTTCTATTATATCTAGTTCGGCTACTTTATTTGTCTTATTTCAACCTATCCCTCAAAATGTACTCACTCAATAATTGAGAAAATAATTTTGAACTGAAAGTTTCATTTATAGAGACAACGTTACATGAACGGTAGGGGGGGTAAAAAATCACCAAAAATGGTAACGTAGTTTATGCACAACCCCTAACTACAGCAAGTAAAGTTTTCAGTGCTAAATTTCAAAACTTTCTTCTCCATTAGTATTAGAAATCTTGGAGGCTGTTAAAATATTGGCTGACAATAAGTGTGTGGGTTTAAAGTACGTTTATAAAAAATGCAATGGCCTGCCATTATAGACACACTGGTTCTAACATGAACGCCAATTTTCATCATTTTCGGGCTCGGTTCTAATTTGGAGGGGTGGTCGTCGTATTAGTCCCAAGTGCTCTAACTCCTGTTTGCCCGCAGCAGACAGTAAGTGCAAAATGACTTAAGCCATCAAAGCACGTTAAACTAAAATGCTATGACTGAAAAAACTTTTTTGTGAATTTTCTTTCTCCTATTTTGCCTGGGTCCTTATTCCTGTCACACTTGCTGCTTGCTTTATGCACCTACATTGATCAAAATTAGCGCAATAAATTTTCCTCTAATTTCATTGATTTAAAACTTAATTAATATTTAATTTTTTATTGTAGCTGTTCATTTTGAAGTGGTAAAGATCGTGATGAGTGCACATGGCATTGAAAGAGCTTTAATAAATGGACTTAAAAAATCAGGTGTGTGTTATATGCAACAATATATGTGAAAGACCATCCCAATTTTGCTGGGCACCCAGCTTTTTGTCATGATGTGCTGTATACCGCACGCTGTATAATGTGCAGAAAGGAACACACATATTCCACTATAGTTATATCCTTATCCATGTCTTATTCTAATCTCTCCCCCTTGCTGTACTATCACATTGCATGGAAAAACCTTTTTAAAAATATTCTTCATAAATGTTAAGGTAAATGTGGTAATTATCAATTGCTTCAGTATTATATGTCTCCCTGCTGTTCGTGCTTTACACTTTAAGTTAAGGTATAATATCATGAACATGAAATGAAAGAGTCAACTTTCCTATTTGACAGAAGGTGCTGCTCACACTTCACTGCCATGGCTGCTATTTCGTTCAACTTTCCAATTTTTCTATCCCATATAAAATTTACAAATATATTAGTTTCTTTTTATTCAAAGTGTTAATGCAATGGAAACCAGAAAGTTAAGTTTTCAGGCTCGGAACTCTGTTGTACGTATCATTGGGAATTGTATGAACTATGAGGCATTGGCATAGCCAGAGAAGGGTCCATGAGGTCTAACCCCTCCCAATATTTTGAATTTATCTAGTCCTTGAGTAGCCTTGGGGAAAGCAGTTGTCATTTAGGACAATATAAATACTCTCAAATCACGATAAATATAATTTTGGAGGTCGCTGGTACTCAACCACATATCAGAGGTGTATTAAATAATATATAATATTTCGTTCAAACAGATGGTGAAAGAAAGAGGATAGGAAACACATAAAATGTGATGACACAATGGTGATGTGAAGATGGAATGATGGCCGATTCCAAGTGAAAAAAATTCGACTAGACCGGGAACCCCCACCTCTAGACCAAAGATGTACACCAAAGAGGGTGTAATTCGTCATGAAAAAATCATTTGATTTGACTGGAATCCCAGTCAAATTGAATTATTTTTTCCAAACTAGTTTCACCCTCTTTGGTGTACACTTATAGATTTGTCCTTAAAAAGCCTCATTAAATCTTAGCTGTGAAGATGAAGAAGTAGAAGGGTGACGAAAAGCGACCTTGAACAGATAAAGAAATTTTATTAAACCAACCCTAGTGCTAGGTTTTATTTTTTCTATCACTCAATGTGTTGGAGTATCAGTGACTGTGAAACAAGATCTTAAGGAGGGAAATGTTTTGAAATTTGGATATTTTGGAGAAGAAAACATTATTTGTAGAAAAAAAGCTAGAATTATGTGCTGAAATGTGAATTTTAGTTTTATTAAATCAAAATTAAGAACTCATCCTTTATCAGTTATTGCATCATTGATGTCACATTAGATTGTCTTGAAACTCAGCTTTTGGAAATGTATTTTTGCTTGTAATGTATTGGTATTTTGAAAAGTCAACATTGGAATATTAACATTTGTTAAGCAGGTGCATCTAGAAGAGAATTTGCCAGTTATTTGTAGCACCGAAAATCAATGCTTTGAGGAAAACTTTTCCCGTAAAGAATGGGAAAATAGATTCAAAATAAAAAATCTTCAACTAAATCTTAAGCTTTGATGATTTGATAGTTGAAAGGTGGAGAGGAACTGAATTTGAAAAGTCTTTCTGTTTTTTATGATATTTTGATTTCTCAGTTCTTTAGATTTTATTTTGGGTGTCCTTTTAATATGTCCAGTGCTGAGCTGTCTCTTTAGTTTGGGCGCTTGTTTCTCAGGGGCGGATGAGTTATGGTGCGATTTAAGATTGCAAACATATGAATATTAAAAATAATTCTGCGCATGGAGGGAGTATTAGAATATGATTCCTTTGCTCTTTAAGTGTTACTGTTACAGATTGATAATGATGAATATTTCTACAATCTAAAATTTTGTTAATTTTTAACTTTTGAATCAGTTTTATTCATGAATGTCGTTTATGTTTACCCTATTCATATTTGTAAAATGTTAACTTTCCCAGTGCATTAATGTGTACATAGGTAATTAGAATAGAATGTATGTACTGGCACACATTTACACGTATTACTCAGAATCAGTTTCATACTTATCATTTTTGACTCTTATGTACATTTTTGTATAGCTCTTTTGAGTGTTTTTTTTAATGTGTGGAAGGAGTGGCACATTTTTATTTCCATATTATGTTAAGTCTATGATAGGATTTTATTTTTCTTTTTTAATTAGCTTTCAGTTTTTAACATGTGGATATATCAGCTTTTAAATCTGATAGGTATTCAAATTCTATTTTACTCGGTTATTAAATTAGATTGCTTATTACATGTTGAGTTTTCATTGCACTTATGGTGCATAATTCTTTTAGTGCTGCTCATACATACTGACTGTGTCGTCATTAGAATGGTAGCAAACACAATTCTCTAGCTTTAGTAACTCATAAATTATGCTAGATGTTAAAAAAAATTGTAAGTGCTATCACTAATCATTACATTTTGCTAATTGTTTATTTTAATTACATGTTAATGTAAGTATTACTTTTTTGTACATATAGATTTATTTGGAAGCAAGGAAGGAATGGTCCTCTTCATTGGATCATAAAAAAAATAAAACGAGGCATGGTAGTGAACACTTTACCTCACATTTCCTATTTATTTTTATGCGCTGATAGCCTAGTGTAGCTCTCGTATTGCTTTAAGTGGAAGTTTCTTCACATACAACTTAAATTATATTTTGTATTAATTATTGAATATATATTCTTGTTATGATTGGGTAGCCGTAGTTGCTACAAGCAACAAAATGTCTGGCATAAGAGGATGGACTGGCTTGTAAAGCATCTGATAGTTTTCACGTGATGAACCACATCCTTGAGAGATCTATATTTATTCCTGAGATTATTGCAAACATTTAGTCTATTTTGATGACAACTTCCCTGCTAATGTATAGAAAAAAAGAGGTAGTCATTGCTGAATTAAATATTTTTTGTATGTGCAAAGGAGATACAGTGGATTTATTGATGTCTTTTACCCTTTCAAGCACCGGCAATGAGTGTAATTACCACACCACCACCTAATAACTTAAGTAAATGTGATGAAATCGGAATATTTCTGTCACTGACTTTAATTGCCTTATTTAAGATGTGAATGGTAAGCTTAATTACTGGAATCTTGGAGCTGTCATTGTGACTTACAAGGTTGCCAAAATGATGGCATTTTTCTATACCATTGGTGGGTACATGAGTATTGATTTTTGAGTATTTGTGCTGAAATAGGTTTTGCATAGTATTTCTTGTATCCCCAGAATCAGTGGCATCATTTCTGTGGGAATATAATAGAATTCTCTTTGCACTTGTTACTGTTTAAACTAACTTCAATACTTCATATTGCATATATAATCATCTGATTAAATACTCATTTCCTTATTTTATTTAAGTACTGTATTTATTATTTCAGATGTTTACTAATTTTTTCTGGTTAATATTTTGCAAATTCTAAGTGTCTTAGATGAGATTTTCCTCAAATTAATATGTAATGTAAAGGTACTAATACTGACTCAAATTTATAAGAACCCATAAAAATCTATCCCTCCATCTATAAAATGATAATGACTTGTGCTCAAAGTTCTATTCACTGCTAAAATGTTGGTGAAGGCATAGCATCTTTGCATAATACTGAACAGCTGATCAGATCAATTCATACTAATGCAAGGTGATAGAGTTTTATAAACAATGGTCACATTCTGCCATTTCATGTTCACAGTGCTGCTTTTTGACCATTCATATTGATGTGACATTTGTAAATTATGATAGCTGGAATAATTTTTTTTGTGCTTACATATTGCAGTTTAATAGCTATTCATTAAACTTTTTTGTGATTCTCTATTTGCATGCTATGAGAAATTAGATGTTTTGATGCTGGTGTTAACCTGATTTTACTCCCATGTGTTATTAAGGTTCTTCCAATGGGCTTTTGTTGGGCCATTAGGAGTCCTCTATAGACAATACCAATTACATTCCCGGTAGTGTTTTACACTGCACCAACTGATGCTGTATTTTGCAAGATTTTCTGTCATAGTCATTCCTGTCTTGTTTAATCAACATATGCATTATGTTTTGCAGCTATGTTGATTGCATTGTTATGTTATTAACAATGAAATCATCCTATTTCTTTATAAAACAAAATTGTGATTTTTTGCAGTCACTGATGATACTTGTAAATACTTATATGTTTGTAAATGAAAGTACTGATTAGATTTCATGCGAAAGTGAGAATGTGTTAATCTTGTTCATTATTTCATTGCGATTTAAATAATATTAAAGATTTGATACAGAGGAATTAATTCTAACTTTTAATTCAGTGTAACATTGGCCAATCTTCCTTCGAAATTTAAAATATCTATTTATTCCTTCAATTGCACACATTGGTTCACTGATGAAGCTGGCTGTATTTTCATCCAGGCGAAATACCCTGTCATGAGCAGTCAATGACGCTTTGGTCAAGACCTCGTATATAATGTGTGGCTTCTTCCATCACAGACTTGGACGATATGTCATCGTGCATCTTGCTGCTGATAATAGTGATCAAAAGATTTGTCATGTGTGCTGTTGTAACCTTTTGGTATTTGAGTATAGATATATTCCTCTATAATTTGTTAATCTTTATTGTTACTACATGTAATATTGAACAGCTGTTTACCCAACATTGAATGGTACCAAAACTATCTAATGTTATCAAGCATGGCATAACCACCATTTTATCTTATTTTATATGTAACTTATTTAACAAGAGAAGCTCATGGCCTTTTATATCTGCTGCAGCTGTAATCATTCCATTTCAATTTATGTGCCGGTGTCCTATTATGCTGAAAAATCCAACTTTTATCACAATGGTAGATGAACTATGAAATTGAAATTTGTTTGTGATAGAAATGATGCTGAACTTTCTGTGTATGTGACACTTTCATAAACTGTTTCCTGGTACACTTTTTGTATGAAAGGAAGGACAAATAATTCTTCCTGTATGTGTCTGTCAATTTTTTTATTGTGCGAGCTGTTTTCATAATTTTTTGAAATGCGTTCATGGATTGAAAGAAATATCCCATGGAAGTTTTTAACTGACAAATTTGTTTTCTTGAATAAATCTTTGTACGCATAGAATGACCTGGCCTTCTTTTTTAATTTCTTATTAATGGTCCATGTCTTACATTTTTTCTGTTTCAATGTCATAAATCAAGGCTTAGCCACCAATTAGTCTTCAACGTTTCCTGTTTTTTCTTTTACTGTTCCTCTAGGGATCTAAAATTGATTCTTTTTTTTCAGAAAGTAAGCTTTACAAATATGGTTGCACATTATGTGCTATCTTTCATTGGCAATAATGACCAAATGTGAATAGAAGCCATACCATGTCCATTATATGAAGCGTTCTCATGCTTTTCAACTTTTTAGTTTGGGAAAGAGTCATACTCAGATCCAAAGACATCTTTGGCAGAATTCAATGCGATACACATTTTGAATAATAAAATATGTAAGCTAACATAGCTAAATTCTGATATTCTCACTTTTGGAGTAGAAGATAAAATATTTTCTCACTTTTGAGTGTATCCGAGAACTAAGTTTACCTCTAAGAACAAAAAGACTGCAATTTAGCTGATGAGGAGTAATAATTGGGCAACCTAAATGAAAGAATTTTCGAAAACAGCTGTTCCCCAACATATGGTACAACTACCCTCAAGGGGTATGTGCTTGCCAGTTTAGGTGTATGCCGAAAATACTCCATATTGCGTGGGGTACTTAGGAGTAGCTGTAAGAATGTAAAAACAGTGAAACCTCCACTTAGCGATGACCTCCTGTTCTGCCAAAAAGTGGTCGTTGATTATGGGGACATGATCGTGAATGGACAACTTTGAAAAGTGCGATACAAATGAGGAGTGGATTGCTTAAAAAATCAGAAAGGTTACAAACTCGGTGATTAAGTTTCCTTATTAATATTGCAAGTGTTTCTCCATTCTTTATTCCAAAGGAAATTGTTTGATTTGAATCAGGAGCAAAATTAAATTCTTTTTAATATTAGTGCACGTTTTATATGAAATTCAATATCACCTGAGGTAACTCCTCCTCACTGGCAGAACATGCACACAAACACAAAGTAAAATATTCTTTCCCTATTTTTCATACTTTACAGTACAGTCATACCTAATGGTGCTAGGTGTTTACAATGGTGGAGCACAAAAAAATATCACTTTCAACCATATTAAAATTGTTTTCTTTTATTTTTTTAATTATGATTAATGGAATTCCCCCCTTCCAGTCCCTGCATACTCATGTCTACAGATTCACTGATCATTTGGAAGGCTATTATATGCAATACTTTGAGCAATCCTTGATGCCCATATTTTACAAATGACTAGCTCATTCATCCATTTATGGACGATTTTGGTAATGCCATAGGATACAAGACTCAGCCCTTCTAAGGGTTATAAAGCCTTTGGGCAAAGGGGTAGGGATGGGGTAAAAGGAAATTTTTCCTCAGATTTCTTCCTGAATTATCCTAGTATCTCTGAATGCCCAGCTAGGGGTAGCATAGGTGTTCTAGCGAGACACAGGTTTATACAAGTGTTTTCTGAAGGTTTTTGCCTCATGAATTTTGGTGGTGATTCCGAGAAGTTGAGAAAAACATCTAACCCTCTGTCTGCAGAGAACTTTTGCCCACGTGCATGGTCATCGAGAATTCCAGCAATCATTTTCTTGTATGTTTGACCATCTACTGCCTGCCCTTCTAGCCTCTGCCCCCATATGCATGAATGGAAATTTTCACAGATTATTAAAATTTGGGATCCTATTGTTCGAGAAGGGTCACCCCTTCACATCTCTCTAGTAAGGTTCATCCTTGTTTTATTCCTTCCCTGGTAAGGAGTCTATTCCTCCTTCACATCTGTTGCTTGAGTACAAAAAGGGGTCAACTGAGGCCATAGAGGGTGTTATGCCTTCTTCTCCGTTGCCAGCTGTGAAGAGGGAAAATTCCAACCTTATTTCCTTGGTATACAAGGTTGATGCAGCAGGGGTTAGTTCATGTTTTTGGTCAATGAATCAGGGAAAGTACTCCTCCAAGCACTGATTAGGGTTAAGAGGTGTTAGTTTAATTGGGGTACTAGATACATTGAGCATATGAAAATTAAAATCGGCTTTCCAGAAATTTGGTGGTTAACCCTTACTGACCTGAATTTTTTTTGTGAGTGACCAGGTTTTTTCTATAAATCCCTTTTGGTGAAAAAAAGAAATATTTTTGGAAAAAGCGCATTTAATTCTACACTCTGGAGAGACGACAATTCGATTTACTTCTCATGTGACATGGACTATGACATCAAAGAACTTTAATAGATTCCATTTTGAATCACCCGGTTACAAAAGGTTAATGGGGGTGGTCATTAACAGAGGTTTCACTATTTTCTAGCGTAAGCGGCACAATATTTGGAAATGGGTGGCCAAGGGGTATGCAAATCAAAAGAGATTGGGAACCACTGCTCAAAGGATCAATTGACTTTTTTGGAAGTAGGAATCATGAACAACAGGGTCTGAATAGCTGCTTTTGAGCTTGTGGCATCCCAGTTGCTTGTTCAGCCTGAATGCAGTATAGACAGGTGCGAGTCTGCAATTGAGACCTTGAAATTTCTGGTAGCAGTTCATCAAACTTCATATAGCTGTTGGAGCACCTAAAAGTCCTAGTATTTTCTATACTGCTGCTCATAAGTCTCTTTCATTGTCCTCCTGACATTTAATGTGGTGATGGGCTACTGGATCCATAAAAAAATGGTTCTCTGAAGTCTCAATGATTAGTGTAATGATTCATGATCTGGGGAAATTTTCCATTAAACTCCCATCAGTGCTTCAGCCCCCAAAGTCTTTTAAACGTTCTGAGCAAACTTATCGCTGTTAACAACCTAACGTGGGGGAAATATCCGAAACAGATGCGTTGCTGCATTAAGGAAACTAGGATATATCAAGCGAATAGTGGGAAGGTTCTTGGATGAAAAAGTGAAAGAGATATATGCTACTTTGATTTGGTTAGGCCACATCTCGAATACGGCTCGTGCATTTGGTAACCTGCACAGAAAGATTTTATTCGCAAAGTGAATAAAATACAGAAGAAAGCCCCACAATTCGTTAAACAATGCTACGAGTGAACAGAGGGTGTCACACAGCTGATGGCTGGACTAGGTTGGGAGTCGGCAGGGACTCGGAGGCTACACGCTAGGCATATAATGCTTGAAAAATTCATATCAGGTGAGTTTTAGTACTACATGGTGGAGATTGTTTTGACCCCACGCTCTATCTATTGAACTGATTTTTCTACACACCATTAATGATTATTGCAAAAACTGTTATAACGCAAGACGCATCGTTGACATACAATTCACCTATATCATCTCCCCCTCCTTTTTCCTATTCCCTTCCCTTCTGTGGATGGGGGTCCTGACACCTCCTGCCACACGCCTCTGCAACGGCTCGCAGAAAAGATGAACATTATTGTTAGCGCAATCAACCCTTTCATTTTAAAACTAATATTAGTAGTTGCTCTTGCATTATTGCTCATTGTCCCTAGTGTAGCATTTCAAAAAAGCTTCAAAGTGGGCTGAAATCGATAACAATTGGCTAAATTCGAGAATTGGTGTTTTTCAGCCAGATTGTTGGAGCTTCTCGGGATCAATTGCAAGTGCATAATATGTATTTCGTTTTCCTTAGATAAAACGTATTTACAATTCATTTGGGTTTTAAACTGTCGTATTAAGGAGCTTTTAGGTGGTTTGCATTCCTTATAAATAGACACCATACGTACCGGTTTGGCCGGGACAGTCCCACCCGGTTGGTAAATTTGTCCCGGAATGTCGGCGTTTAGGTCCCATTGCATCACGCATCCCCGAAGGCTCTAAACTGTATTGAGTGAGGAGGAGGAACCGATGAGAGGGGGGGGGAAGCAAAGACAACTGGCAAGGGGCCAAGAAGAGTTCAGCCACCCCACTATTAACGAGATTCGAACTAGATACTCCAGAGTTTGTTACTAAAACAAGCCGTCGCAGTCCTAAGGGATAATTTTATTTTGTAATTGCTATCAAAGAGCAAAATAACTGTACCCAATGGGCTTAACTTAAATAAAAAACGTCTCGATTTTGTCCCGGTTTTAGTATCTTCAAAACTGGATATATTCTGGTTTTAGGACACCAGAATATGGTAATCCTACTTATAAAGGCCGTTTTACACGGTACATTTGTTTGTAAAAACTCTTCCGTGAACTCTTGCATGAGGCAAAATGTATCGTGTAAAGCGGCAAATTGCATGAACGGTTGTGAGAATGTCTCAATGCCTGCACGGGAAATAGAACCTGTTCTAATTTCGTTGTGACAAACGTACAATCTCACGTACATTCGTTTGTACAAAATCTTTCATCATGTAAAACGGCCTTAAGACAAATTGACCAATGTTGCTAAACTCCCTTAAGTCTTCAGAATGTGATTACGAAAAGTTGAACACCGCTAGCAATGCCGAAACTTCGATCGTGGCGGAGAGTCTTAGCTGTGCCCGCCCGCGCCGGCCGTAGAGTAACATATAGTGAATTAGCTGACATCTGCCGAAATACATTCAGCGTACGGAAATTAAAATTGATTTCCCAAAAATGTAGTCGCCAAGAGAGGCGGTCGCTTAAGAAGGGAGGTCGTTAAAAAAGGTTTCAGTGAAACGGACGAGTTTCAAAAGTAAAGGGTACAATGTTTGGAAATTAGAGGTGTGCCGAACCGTTCACTTTCATGAGCAGATCATTTTTATCCTATTAAGTACAAAGAAAAATTTCTAGAGGAACAGTGAGGTCCATTTAACCATCAAGTGATGGTTTGGGGAGTACAAAGCATTTGATATAATCAATCGTGGTCGAACTACCATGGTGCAAGATTTTTCAGCAAACACTGCGACGCAGCGTCTTGATGTTCCCCTTCGTGAAATCGCTTATAATAGTTAATAGAGCTTTCCAATGAGCTACGCTACCATGGTGGCTGCATTCATTCGAATGTAGCTGCATCAGTGGAGCAGCT
This sequence comes from Pyrrhosoma nymphula, assembly GCA_963573305.1. Lineage (NCBI taxonomy): Eukaryota > Metazoa > Arthropoda > Insecta > Odonata > Coenagrionidae > Pyrrhosoma > Pyrrhosoma nymphula. Next base: position 72,754,017 of record OY754332.1, on the reverse strand, counting down.
AGGGGTAGGCGGTGTGATCCTCCCTGGGCGGCACTTTCTTTGGGGCGGCGTTTTTTGGTATTAAAAACTTTTTAAAACACTTTTTAAGAGTAAGAAGAGTAAAACTATACCAAGAGTTAGCGATTAAATGAATTGCACATAAAGATTAAGGAATCTTTCTGAATTATCCGTAGAACATCAAATAACCAACGAAATAGGCTTTGAAGTACAATGATTTTGCTATGAAAAGCAAGAAAAATAAATTTTTAATTTTGGGTCTTTATTCGTAAATAAAATAAATAAAATTATTTTTTATTAAACTACATGTTTGTGCACAGATGCATATTCGAACTGTCTCAATAGTTTTGATTAGTATTGGGTACTTCCCAAGGGGAGGCGGTAATTTAAAGACCTTCCCGGCGTGACCACCGGGAGAGCTACACTTTGAACACTTTTAATTATATTATTCTGTATTTTATTAATTTAATGAACGATTTATGTATGATATCATGTATTTCCTTCTATTGATTGAGTAAATTAAAAGTATCAGCTTGTTTTTGTTTTGAAGTCAATTGTGGTTTATTGTTGTAGGTATGTGTGCATTAAACTCTTTGACATTGGTTTGAAAATCTATTGACCATTTCATTTTTTTAGTAGGTATGAAAATATTATTGATACTATTTTATTTGTAAATAAAGGGCGCAACGTTTTCATACCTGCACTTTATTAATACTATTTCTGTATGCAATGATATTAAGAATTGAAAAGTTTGATTGTCCAACATTTTGAAACGGTGTATTAGAAAATAATTAAATATCGTATGCTTGTTTAAAACATTGCCATTAACAGCTATTCAAAATATCAAGCCGTTATCTTAAATAGTTTTTTATTTAGCAGGGTTTCCGTGAAAAACGCATACCGACAGACAGCTGAATAACGGTGCGTTTTCGGACACATGTCCGTTCGAATTTTTTTTAATTTTGACCTGCTTAATCATATCCTAAAATATTACAGAGTCATTGCAAAACACTCTGTATATGTGAAAGTTAGTAGAAAATATAATACTAATAAATTAAATGATTAAATGTATTAATATTCCTATTTTCTCATTACGATCTATCGAAAAAATAAATACTTCGTAAGGCTCGAGCCTGCGCCACTTTCCTGGAATTTTCCCTGTTTCTTAATTCTTAATCACCCGATAAGTGGTACTGTAATCAATCAATTGTAGCATCTATAGCTCAACGGTGACGATAGTGATACGCCAGGGAAATTTTTGGGCAAAATCCTAAGGTAAGACCGGGATTTATCGTTTCTTTGCTGAAGGATTATAATTATTACTCCAAGATTATAATTCTAGAATTTAGGGAGCCGATTTTAAGAAATCAAAGACTGAATTCTTATCTACTCGTAATGTACTTGAAAATCTTTAAAGAAAACCCGAAGCAATGAGAGTTTTCAGAGTTCTCGAGTTATAATTGCATACATTTTGTGAGAAGTCATACAAAGAGGAGAGAATTTAGAGCAAGTGGATTCCTTCACCTACATCGGAAGTACCATCACGTGGGACGGAAGAGTACAACGGACATCAAGCGCAGACCAAGCTAAGAAAGCGTTCCCGATGAAGTTGCAACTACTATGCTCAAAGATGATAGTACTACAACTCCAACTACTACAACTCCAACTACAACTAAAAACGAGGAAACAGTGTGTGAAAACACTCGTGTGGAGCGTGGTACTCAATGGATCGACTCATGGACCAGTGGACAAGCAGACCAGAAAAGATTAGGAGCTTTCCAAATCTAGTGGTGGAGGCGGATGCTGAAGATCATATGGACGTTTAAAATAAGAAATGAAGAAATATTTAGTAAAGTAGAAGAGGTAAGGACCATATGGAACAATATACAGGAAAAAAGAACCAAATGAATTGGACACACGTACTGTACAATGGGTTTGTGAGGAATATAATTGAAGAAAAAATAGAGGAGAAAGTCCCAAGAGAAAGGCCAAGGGATAGATACTGAGACAAAATCAAGAGGGTAGTACATAAGAAGAACTAAACAGGCGAGTAAGGGAACTAGCATTAGATAGGAAAGGATAGAGGGCTGCTGTCAACCAATCTTAGGATTGAAAAATCAAGGATGAGGTATCCAGAGAAACGTTCCATTTGTATACGAAAATATGTATTTCAGACAAACTACTCATATCTAAAAAAATGTAACTACCTGCCAATAATGCTAGTACTAGTTCACTAATAATAATTACTATCAACATTGTCTCCTTTCCCCATCTAAACGCAGAGAAATTGCCCAAAAATGGCTGAAAAATTGCTGAAAAAAAATAACAGAAAAACACCCAGGGGATTTATTTCTGTAAGTAAGTGCCCCCTCTATAAATCACGGGAAGCAATTTAATGTAGGTCTTCGAAAAAAGCCCTCACTTGTCGCCACTGGCAGAGGCGGCTCAAGGAAATGTTTTCATCGGAATAAGGCCGATTTATGCACCCCAACGTCGTCTTCCCAATCGAAATTCTTTCTAGGCTTTCTTATTAATATTTTAAAATAATAATGCCTCAAAAATCGTACTACTATTTCAAATAATATTGTTCATTTGGTAAATTCCCTCTCCTAACATCTATCAATGTGCATTTGGCGCAAGAAGAGGAAGTAAAATTTCTTATTGACGTAGCAAAGGAATTATACAGGTTGGAGCCAACATTGAGGTAGTAGGTAGGTACTTGCAGCATTCATTAGTATAATCATGCAGGGAGGCATAAAATTGACGCAATGCAAGAAAATGGAATCGTTTTCAACAACGCATCAAGTTATGGCAGAGTACTTTAGATAGAGAATTATCTCTGGGTTGACATAAAAAGAAGCATTTAAAAATGTGAAATTTTATCCCCCCGAAGCTTTTTTTCATGTTTACCATTGGATGGAAAATTTTGACACATTTTCAGTCAGGTACTGGTATTTGTATTGTACGGCCATATTCTATGCTTTAAAATAATAATTAGAGATAAGGGAAAGATATTTACGCGAGAATTTATAGAGATAAGTGTCGCCCGTATTTGCAGCGCAGGATATCAAGCTGTCGCTCGGATAGCATGCGCCTGGCAGTGTCGGTAGCGTGCCTCTCCACGTGTTCAGTGTTAAACGAGACAGCTTCCTCCTCGACAACTACTGCTTTTCTGTCATAGTCGACACAGAATGACCATGGAAACATAGGAAAGTGTAGAAGGACTATTAGAAAGCGGTAAATAAACCAATTCGATCTCGGTGATGAATGTAAAATGAACCACATAGGTAAACTTTTATGCTACCATTCCAAATAATTTAGTTGAATACAGCCGTGGATGTGGCATGAAAAGTTACGCTAGGCGTCTTGTGTCTTATCAGTGGAAATAAATAGGTGCTAACAAATCAACATAAAACAAATAAACATAAAAGTCATTATCGACAAAACAGCATTAAACATGTACAACTCCATATGTGTGCGGCTACTTTAATTGGAGATATGACTTAATGAAGGCCCATATACCTGTGTAAAAAGAGCTGTAGTAATTGAAGCTTGGCCTTCGAGCGAGGCAACAACTAAAAAGCATATTAGTAGTTTAGAGTAATTTATAGGGTGCTGTGTGCACAGATTCTTTTTTATTATCTTTTCTTTCATTTGAATGAGATTTTAAAATTTTCTGTTGTGCTACTTCAATTAAAGTGCATCACATCAATCTTATTAGTTTTCTATCGCACTGTATTAGACGGTCTGTCTCACAATCAGTTATCCAATATTTTTAAATATTTAATTTTTTCTTGTTATTGATCTCGCTGAATATGTTATTTACACATAAAAAGTTCCCTAATAGTCATGCCAAGGAGGTGATGGGGGATAGGGTCATAGGAGGTAGGGGGATAGGATCACTTGCGAGCCACCGAAAGCGTTTTCGGCAAAGGGTTAATTTTCACCAAAGCATCGATGCTGCTATTATTACAACTATCCGTCCATTCCGTCGACAGGCATTCGCCTGACGGAGAATTGGTGTGAATTTAAAAAAAAATGTATCAATTAAAAAATTGTAACATTATATGCTACTTAAGTTATAGAAACATTTAAAACTCTTACTCCGTGCGTTATAATTTTGACTACACAGCTGGAAGGCTTACATTTAGTAAAATTTAGATAAGAAAACATTTATATAAGAAAACCTTTAATCTAAAAAGCAAGCAGCTAAGTTAACTGCGGAACAACGTATTTATCGAGTTCTAATGCCATCTATCTTCGAAGTCTAATTGTTCACGGAAAAATGAAATTTGAAACATTTGAATTAAACATCTAATATTTTATGATCATGATCCCTCATTATTGTTTTATTCCTCCATAAATCTTCATTTTGACGTGGCTCATAATTTGTTTAATATATAGGTATTTCATCACTGATCTTCCTCTATAGTTTATCCCATTTATTTCGCCGTAAAATACTATTTTCAATAATGTGTCGCAAAATGTGTCCGCATTCTCATCAGATCATTCTTTTCTGTCAGAATCGTGGTTTCATCAGCAAAGCGCAGCATGCTAATTGTCTCTCCATGCACGTGTATTCCTGGTTATCATTAAAAAGAGGAATACTTATGACCAGTGGCGTACGCCGGATTGACTTCTCGGGGGGGTTTTGACTTCTGGGGGGGGGGGGGGGGTTGACTTGTGGGGGAGGGGTTTCATCAATATTTATGTGCATCATCATAAAATGATATTTAGATTATTATTCACTAAAACAATACCTAATAAATTAACATTCTCTTTTCGTGACGACAATTCAACTATATTTTTCAGCCCAATAAGCAAAATTCTTAACGCTAGTTCAGGTAAACGAACGAAAACGAATTCAGGTAAACATGTTTTTTGGGGGACTACCCTAAACCTGCTTACTGCCGTACGCCACTGCTTATGACACAATCAACCGTAATATGCTCCTGTTCACAAAATGTTTTACGTCATTAGATTAAAGGATCGGCATTGAATACAATGAAACAATAGTTACACACTCCATGCTCACCTCCTACTCCTCGAATTGTCAAGCGGAGACTTTACATCTACACACAACCCTGCGAGTCCCCGCAGAGGCGTGTGGCAGGGGGGGTTAAAGCACCAGCCATGAGAGGGGAAGGAATAGGAAAAAGGAGGGGGAGATAATAATGGTGAATTGTATGTCAAAGATGTGTCTTATGTTAGTGTCACGCTGTTTTTGTAATATTCATTAATGGTGTGTAGAAAGAAGAAATTTTTGTACCAGTCAGTTCGGAATTGTATCTCTCTTAATTTGTCGCTTCTATCAGTTCTAGAGATAAAGCGCGGAGTCAAAATAATATCGTCCGTGCCATTCTGAAACTCGCCTGATCCGAACTTTCCAAATCCCTGAATGCTCGCGGTGCATTCGAGACGTGGCCTAACAAGAGCTAAGTAGCGTCTCACTTTCACTTTTTCATCGGAGAACCATCCTACTATTCGCTTGATGAATCCTAGTTTCAGTGCCTTAAATGTTTTGTACCTGAAATTACGGTGATTATCATGTATTTGACTTCATCTGACTCCTTAATATTTACACCTCCCACTTCATAGATATTGCGTTGTTGGTAGGATTTTCATCATTAAAAATATGTTGCCGTGCATTTACTATGGTTAATTTCGAGCCTTCACTCAAGACACCTCGAGTTTACGTTGTTAGGTCCGATGAGAGAACTTTCAAGTATTGGTGGCGTTTTCTCGGTAAATGACATAATCGGTTGCAAACTAACTAACTTTCATACTTACTCTACTGTCAATTTCGTGTATATAAATGAGGAATAAAAGGGGGCCGATCGTGCTCCCTTGTGGTAAGCCGAGTGTCACTCCAACCATATTGGAACTAATGCTGTCAATGGCTACTTTTTGTTTGCTGTCAGTTAGAAAATCATACATATCACCATTTTTTTGTTTACCCCAACCCTTACCGTCTTCCGTGATATTTCACCTGAGCATTATCCTGGCAGTTTTTTAATGTGCTCCGTGAACTTGGACGGATTATACGTAGTCAAATGAGTTTAGGTATTCACTTATGTCCCATTCTCACTGACGAAGTTGAATAAGACTAAAGACTTACGATAACTAGACGTTTACTTAAATTTGTGCTCCGCTAAATATTTCTAATTTTAGACTATTTTCACGTTATTGTGATTCAAAATGCCTATAATATGATGTCTTTATGAGTGCAATAGCAATTTATCCGTAGATTCCGATCATACGGTAAAATGCGATAATTACACTTAAGTGTAATTAATTCCTATTACCGTACCACGCAACATGTGCAGGGGTTTCGCAACAAGATGAGTTTCAATTAAAATCTTCTGAACGTAAATTATTTTTTACTGTGAAAAGGGCATTACCAAAGCTTTAGAAAAAGGGAACGAAACCTAAGATAGGTATCATTAAAATGATTAGTGATCTTCAAGAATCAATGCAATCACTTGTTTATTCTAGCATGGCTTCAGCCAAAAGTGACTTAATGGAGTAAATTATTGGTGAAATGAGTGAGAGGTAATGGCGAGTTACAAACAGTATTATGTTTTACGTTCCTGAATTAGTGCAACCATCCGGAGAGAGCAATAACAGCAGTGTACAGGATGTAGCATTTGTTAACGATATGTTTGCAAAATTAGGCAAAAAACTCGTATCAAGAATAATGGAAACCTCCCGATAAAGTGTGTGAAAGCGATTCACCTCGGCTTGCATCGTAATACAAATGGCCGTCCCCGACCCCTTACAGTTATCATGAAATCGTAAAATCCAAACTTTGTTTAATGGTGTACAAACCATATTCTTTGACATTCTTTGGGTATAATGATGATATTCTCTGGATAGATTGGCGAGGTATGGTGGACGAACAGCAGACCAACTGAACCATAACCTTTTTGGCATCATCCGTATTTGAAACATTTTAACCTTTTTTTACGTATTTATCTTTGCAATTGGATTTTATTGCAAATAAATGAAGATAAATGAAAATTATTAGAAATGTAGTTTGAGCGATATCTTTCTCTAGTCACAAAAGAGACTATATTCAAGTCATATTTTAAAATCTTAGCCGTACGAGAAGCATGAACTATAGTAATATTAACGACGCAAAAACTTTTTTTATGACTGAAATTCTCGGTAATTCACTAAATTATATTTTACGCTTTAAATTGACTAATTTATTTCGTTCCGTATGCTATAAACGCCTTCACAGCCGAAGGTTTTTATTGAGATCGAGTAATAAGTATTACGGTGAACAATAAATTACTTTGTTTAATTAATTGAGAAAAAGCAGCTACTCATCGCTATTTTTTAACGCTATCTGTGTGTCAGAACGTCTTCATGTAAAAATGTCACTCTGGACTGCATAGTCGTACAATACCTATAGAATTCGGCTTCTATTTTTATCGCAAATCTCGCGAAAAGCATTGCAATAAGTGTCTGATATTTTGGTATCCTTCGAAAGATAAAGACTTTTTCTATTTTATGTGCCCAAAACGCCGATTTCATTGGTAAGTGATATCTCACTAAAACTACATTAATATGGCGGCTGTAACCGACATGCGTTCACTCAATCCCCAATTTACCGTCGTATGGAAGTCGGAGACCTTAAGTAGCTAGAAAACAATTGTAACAAACCCAAGGATTATGTTCTTTTTTAGTATAAGCATTATATATTGTAGGAAAAGTAGATATGTTATTGTGAGGAAACGTTTGGGAAGACCACCTGGACTGGGGAATTTTGGACAGGATTGTCCTACCATTCATTTGTTTGAGCACCAATAATGACGAGCTGTTTCAGTAGCTCTAATCACTGATGGGCACACTATAATCAACTCCGAAACATATCGCCAGAACTCCTATTTCATTTTCTAAAACTACCCATCCTCTGCGCTTTTTTCATGCAAACCGGCAGGAAATCAAATCGAGTGTCTGTAATTATCGCTTTCTTTTTCGTTGATGTACCTACCCTCTGCGTGCAACATCCACTATCTTAGTGGTTTCGATGATACGAGGCTTGTGCTAAACTGTCATTTTGTCATCCATTTTATGCATCCATGTATTTTCGAGCGAAGTTATATAATTTGTATGACATGATAGACTTGCATGCCCCGAAAACCGTCATTAGACCGGTGTCTGGTAAATTTAATGAGAAAGCCAGAAAAGGATGTTATTTTACATTTGTCATACCGCTCTTAGAAGATGCAGCAACCGTGGACCCGTCAGAGAAAGAGTTGGCGATGGAAGTTGATCAACTCCGAAGTAGATATGCCAGATTTGCGAAAAAAACTATCATGAAATAAGCAAATTGTCAAATATTTGCTTAGAAAAATATTTGGATAAGTAGGATATGATTCTTTTCAAATCGAATGCGAAGTTGACGAGGAAATTGCATAAATTTCGAAGTAGGTCTTCCAGATATGTAAAACAAACTATTATGAAAAAAGCAAATCGTCAAAAGTGTCAAATATTTGCTTATCGAAATATTTGGATAAGTGGGATGTGAGTCCCTTCAAACACTAAGCGAGCTAGATGAAGGGATATGCGCCCGGGTTTATGTCTGGTTAACGTTAGCCGCAAGTTGACTTAGCCTTTCTGTCACTCAAGAGTCCGGGTTTTGTACGAACTCTTACATTGCATCAGACTCTCGGTAAGTTGACGTGAGCGTTAGCGATTGGAGAAAGTATTCACTTGGGTTTCCTCATAAAGAAAATATGTAAACAAAGATTATAAAACCTGGCCACAGTAAGGTACAGGGGACGCGAGTTTTATTCTGGCACCGATTGTCAGGCTTCTTCACTACGTAGACTAATTCTACCAACCAAACAAAATCATGGGGTTAAACACGAGAAATGCTAGCTTTGAAGCCTACTTTTTCTCTCGAAAAATGTGTGACCACAACCAAACCACACCAGATCAACCAAAATTTAAATGCCTCATAATTTGGTATTCCCTTCAATTGAACTACAACCTTGATGTGTTAGAAGGGCTTGCGCGTCTCAATAACCCCTAGAGCTGGACTGGCAAAAGCAATTACTATTGCTTTTGTGGTAGGTGCCTGGTAGGTCCACTTATGGTCGAAGGGTAGGAGCCAGACGAAAAGTAGTTCCGTGATGGTGTCACATTAAAAAAACACCGTTGGGAAGTGGGGGTGGGAGCCCCTTCCCAACCATCAATTACCCAGAATTTGAAAGTCATTCATAGATAATTGAATCCTGGCAACTAAGGGACGCCGCCCACTAAGGCGGGTGTCGTGCCCGGCAGCGGAGGAGGCAAGGCCTCCGCGGTCGTCATCCCAAGAAATCCTTTCACATCATTGCCATCAGGGGATAAAAGAAATAGGAAAGAGAAGAAGATGAAAAAGAGAAAGAGGAGGAAATCAGTGGGAAAAATAGGAACTTGGAACGTAAGGACAATGATGAGGGCCGGAAGCTAAAGAATATTAAACAGGAAATCGAGAAAGGGACAAAAGATGCTTTGAGGCTGGGCGAGTTGAGATGGAGGGATATCAGGGACAATTGAAGTGATAGTTACAGGGTAATCTACAGTAGTGGATATGAGAGTCAACGCGGGATAGGTATGGTACTGGATACAGAATTGGGGATGAGGAGAGTAAACATTGAGCAGGCGAACGACAGGATACTAGTGGTCGAAATAAGGCACGCCCGACGAATTTCGTATTGGTCCAGGTTTACATGCATACAAGTAAACATAGGGAGGAAGAGGTGGATGGGGTATACGAGCAACTAGTAGAGATAATTAGAGAAGTCCCGGGCAAGAAAATCCTGAAATAATGGGTACTGGAATGCAGTGGTGAGGGAAGGGAGGGATGGATTTGAAGTGGGAGGGTATGGGCTAGGGGCAAAAATGACCACGGTGAGAAAGATGTGGAATTTTGTAGGAGAAATAAGTAGAAGTAGTCACTAACACTTGTTTAGATATCACCCCAGGTGTGAGGACTCTTGGAAAATGACAAGTGATATTGGAAAATATCAAATTGATTACATTATGATAATGCAGAGATTTAGGAACAGTGTTAAAAACTCGCGAAGCTATCCAGGGGCGGATGCGGACATAGATCATAACTTAGATATGATGAACTGTGAATTTAGATTCAAAAAGTTTTGTATTAGTAGGAGGATGAAATAGAACAATTAGTTTACGTTCTAACGCGGTATAAGTTTTGCTTAGAATAATAAATCCAAGACTGAAGAATAGAGCGAATTACTGATGACCTTTTTGGGTTCAGGGAGAGGAGGGCAACGGGATGTGATTGCGATGATGGGGACACTTATAGATAGAAACAAGAGTATAATCAGGGGCTTTTTGCTTGCTTTGTGGATTTAGACAAGGCGTTTGAAAGAGTAAATTGGGAAAAAATAATGCATATTCTTGGAAAAATTGGAATGGATTGGCGTTATAGGAGACTCATACGAAACTTAAATATGGCTCAGAGGGCACAGGTGAGGGTAGCTGATGGTGAATCAGGGTGGGTAGTTATAGGTCGCGGGGCAAGACAAGGGTGCCCGTTGTCGCATTTGGTTTTTAATATTTATGCTATGGGAACCAAAGTAGGAGGCCAGCTGATAAAGTCGGTTAGATTCGCGGACGACCAGGCATTGGTTGGCCGATTATCGAAGGGATTGTAAGCTTTTGTAGATGCATTATAATTTCAGTGTGGGAAATACGAAATAAAGATTAATCATAAGAAAAGAAATGTAATCAAATTCTCTATGACAAACGCTGGTCATAAAATAGGGGCACACAAACTGGAGTAAATAGAACAATATAATTAATTACTTGGGTAGTACGCTAGAAGAAAATTCGCATAGTAGCAAAGACGTTAGGAAGAGAATAGTGTTAGCAAAGGAAGCATTCAGTAATATAAGAGAGCTGATGTCGGGGACCTTAAGTATCGATGTAAAGAAGAGGCTGGTGAGGAGCTTGATTTGGAATCTGGCGTTGTATGGGGCGGAAACGTGGACTTTGAGAAAGGAGGACAAAAATATTTTTTTAGAAAGGAGGACAAAAAAAGAGAATAAAAGGAGGAAAGGAGGACATGTTGAGGAGGATGGAGAAGGTACGATGGACGAAAAGGAAGACAAATGAGGAAGTGCTTGACATGGTTGGTGAGGAGATAAAACTTCTGGATGAGATAAGGGGGAGACAGGGTAGGTGGCTGGAAGCGGTAATATGGGGCGATAGTTTGCTGAAGGCCGTGATGGAGGGAAGGATGTTGGGCAAGCGGGGAAGAGGAAGAAAGAGAATAGGTTTTATGGACGGGTTGAGGAAGGGTAAGACGTAAGCTGAGATAAAGAAAGAGATATTAGAGGTAGATAGGACCCTGCATGTATAAATAATCCGGATGTTTTCTCTGACTTACATTATAACGTATCTTTAACCGGTAGATTTCTCTATTGGTAGATTTAATGGGTAATTGAACTAAAATTTATATTGTGCAATTATCGAATCTATACTTTAATTAATGACCAGCAGAGTACGAAAACACAAATAATCGTTAAAAAATGAAGCATTAATTTACTGAAATAATTTTAAAATGAGAAATTTGGTAAGAATTCGTGAGCGCCGCAAAACTGTTTTTCTTAGGGCGCAGAATGTTAGATTCTTGGTTATTTCTAGTTATTTCTTGTATTATTCTTCATTAATTAACTGGTTTTATCGTGAGAGAGAATAAATATTATATCTTGTTCAATAAGTAAACAACGGAACAATAATGTTTTCATTTATTTTATAAAACCAAAGTAACATATGTAACCAAGTAATTGTTCACATTTCAACCTTACAATTACATATGTAAAACTGACTGAGTTTAGCCACCTTCTCTCAACACTCCACATTAAACGCAGGACAGTTTTTAATTTTAATTAATACAATGATATTTACATTTCAATACAAATGTAAGTTCTGCTAATATAATAAAAATCTTAGCACATTATTCAGTATTCATCAAATTCTCAATTAGTATTAAGAACAATTTTTTAGCATGTATAATATCCAATAAATGATAAACTATTCTCTTATTATATACAATTTGAGACATAATTTCAGTTATCATTACACACGTTTCAAATTTTTACTAATTCGTAAAATAGCAGTTCTTTAGCACATTTTTCAAAATTAATAGAAAGCAATGGTTTAGTCAGAATATCACTAACACTATACTCCGTTGGTACACATTTAATATTTAACAAACCTTTATAATATTCATCTTTGACAAAGAAATATTTTATTTCAATATGTCTACTTGACTTAATTCTTCCCGCTTTAATCAACTTAATTGTGCTTTGACTATCAATGTATATAGTACTTTAAACTTTCTCGCCTGTAAGCTATTTCATCAACTCTACTAGATACTTATGTTCTTTAGAGCATTCACAAGCAGCGATAAGCTCGGCCTCTGTTGTGGACTGCGCTATAACAGCTTGTCGCCGAGAACACCAAGAAATTGGACTATCATTCAACATTATAGCAAAACTTGAGGTACTCTTCCGTCGAATGTCTTTTCTAATATCTTTTTCTCTGATTCTAACGTCACCCCAATAGTCTGAATCGCAATATGCTACTAACTCACAATTTTAATCTGAGTTCTTTTCCCTACTATAGAAGATACCAGCATTAGTTGTTCCCTTTAAATACCTGAGGGTTCTCTTAATATTCATGTAGTCTTGTTTCTGTGGATTTTCCATCGATCTGCTTTCATAGTTCACTGCAAAACTGAGATATGGACGTGTCTTACAGGACAAATACAGGAGACTTCCAACAGCTTCTCGGGCGTTGAATTTCATTTCTTTTTCTGGATATTCAACATCTTCATATTCTTCATCCAGTTTGATATCAGGAGTAACTGGTGTCTTCATTGATTTTGAGTGTTCCATGCCATATCTCTTCAGTTCTAGGTTTGCATAGTTTTCCTGAGAAATAATGATTCCTCCTTCAGTTTTTACTATGTTCATACCAATATATGACTTTGGTTCTAACTCGACTGTTATTTCAAATGCTTTCCTTAGTTTATCTAGCAATTGCTTAATCTTTTCTTTCTATTTTCCAATAATTATTCCATCATCAACATGTATCGCCAAAAACATATCTCCAGCTTGTGATTTGAAAATGCACTGGTCTATCATCAGCTGAATCATGTTCTGAAGTTCTTTGAGGGTTGTTGTAAACTTCTTATTCCATTGACAAGGTGCTTGTCAAAGACTATAGAGTGACTATTGCAGGAGACAGATTTTTCCTGGCCGGTCAAAACCTTCTTGTACTCGCAAATAGATCGGTTCTTCTAATTCACCGTTGAGAAATGCTGTTTTCACATCTAGCGTTTGAATTTCCCAGTTTCTCTTGGCTGCTATGGCAAACAACAATCTTAGAGGTTGTGTCAACCAGTGGACTAAAAATATGTTTATAATATATATTTTTCTTGTCTTGAGAGCATCCTCTTGCCACTAATCTGGCTTTAAATTTTCCATTATCTTTGACTTTAAAAACCCATCGGCTTGTGAGGATCTCTTTTCCTCGTGCTTCATCTTCATCTATATATGTCCAAGTTTTATTCTTCATCAGTGAGTCTACTTCATCTTTTATGGCTTTTATCCATTCCTGTTTCTCTTCACAACTTACAGCCTCATCATAGGTCAATAGTGCTTCATCTTCACTAGCATCAAAATCCATGATGTAATTTTTAAGTTTTGCTGGTATTCTTTTCTCTCTAATTGGTCTTCTGTTCCCCTCAATTTCTTCTTCTCTTCCGTTGTCTTGGTTTGGATTAATTTCTTGGTCTTGATTTTCTTGTTCTTGGTTTTCATGTTCTTCATTTTCTTGGTCTTGGTTTTCATTTTCTTTGTAAAATTCTATATTGATTTCTTCTTCTAGTTTGTGTGCAGGGAGAGGAAAGTTGTTTGTAAAAATTACTTCTCTACTAAGAAAAACTTTTCTTTCATTTTCGTTCCACAATCGGTATACATTTGGAGCATAACCTACAAGGATAGCTTCTTTAATCCTACTATCCAATTTCTTCAGGGGTTTTACTACTTTTGAAAATACTTTCTGGCCAAATATTTGTAAATTTCTCAAGTCAGGTTTCTTTTTATACCAGTTTTCAGTAGGGGTGTGAGGCATTCCTTTGGTTGGACTTTTGTTTGTCAGATAGGCTGCTGTTTTTACTGCTTCACCCCACAGATATTTTTCACATTTAGCATCAAAAATGTGTGCTCTGGCTTTATTCATTAATGTTAGATTTAAACGTTCACTTTTTCCATTCAATTGGGGGGCATGCGGAATGGTGAAGTCCAATATAATCCCTTTTTCTTTACACCATGTAATGAGTAGCATATTTTTAAATTCACCACCATTGTCACACCTAATCTTACTGGCTTTTAGATTGAAATGGGCTTCTCCTTCATTTATAAACCTTTTAATGCATTAAAAAAACTTCTGAGCTTTTTTTGTTTCTAGGAGATATACCTTGCAAAAATGTGTATAATTATCCAGCAGTGTGATGAAGTAGTTCTTGTTGTCATAGGTTGGAGGACCAATTGCCCCACATGTCTGAGTGTATAATTTCCAGGGGATTAATAGCTCTCTCTCTCACTGTTCTAAAAGGCAGTCTCACTTTTTTGGCTCTTGCACAAATGCTGCAATCAACCGTCTTAAATTTATCAGCCTTGAATGATACTCCATTGCACAGCTCGGGAATCTTCATCAGCTGACTGTGACTGAGGTGGCCTAATTTCCTGTGCCATTCTTCTATTCCTGTTGCCTTCAGCAATTAAAGCATTCTTACCATATTTCTTCATGTTTACAACATAAAGTCCATTGTCCGTTTGATTTCCTTCTATAATAACCCTTTGGTATTCCTAATTTGGTGTTCAGGATGTATACTTTTTCATCGTCAAAATACACTGTTCTGTTACTTTTTGTTACACAGTTGACTGACATGAGACTTTGTGTCAAATCAGGCAAAAAATATACTTAATTTAAAACTGATGATCTCAGGCCTGATCTCGTGGAAATTATGGATATCCATGATGAGAAAACCACCTTTGTTATTTCCACAAAACTTTATTACGCTGGCACGACGCGCGTTTCACCACACTGTGGCATACTCATGTGCTCATGTGCTCGTGGCACGTGAATACTTTTATGGTAAAGTTGTCTAGTTCGACTCATCCTAAACCTTTTATTGACATAAAATGTCCTTTCTTTGCTATCTTTACACTGTCGGTGTATTCTTTCATGTCTGATATAACATCTTTTTCTTTGATCATCATTTTATTACAGCCACTATCTCAAAGTCATTGCTTAGCTCCGGTTTATTTATTGATTCACTGTGATTGGCAAAGAAAGAAATCTTACTTGTTTTTGATGGTTTCTCATTGCTGTAGTAGTTATTTTTCATCGGTCTGTTCTGTTTTTTATTTCTCTCTTCATGATGATATTTGAAGAAACAGTCTTCCGATTTATTATTTAGTTTCTTGCAATACATACAAGCTTTACTTTTGAGGTAACATTCTTGTTCGCCATGGTTAGCTTTCTTACAAATTACGCACGGTTTCTTCTTACATTATGTCTTAACATGTCCTCTTTGTCCGCCTACGAAGCATTTAACAACGCTGTTATACTGTCTTTTAGTTTCTGCTCTGAATGATACAGGTATTTCCTCTTTTAACTCTTTAAACTTTAATTTGTCCTCTTCCAGCGACAAACGCGATATAAGATTTTCTATTGTTTTGTCTGCTTGCGATGACGAGTCCCACGCGCTACTAAAATGTTTGAACTTTTCGGGCAAAATTGTCATAATTTTGGAAATGAGCATTGGTTCAGAAATTTCCTCATTTAAAACTTTAAGCTTAAAAACCAAATTTTTAAGTTGACTAATATTGGTATGAATGTCTTTACTCTTATCGTTTTTATAATTGTAAAATGCTTGTAACATTAAGCACATCTACTGGTCGGTGTTCTTCTAGTAGATGCGCAGAAGCG
This sequence comes from Pyrrhosoma nymphula, assembly GCA_963573305.1. NCBI lineage: Eukaryota > Metazoa > Arthropoda > Insecta > Odonata > Coenagrionidae > Pyrrhosoma > Pyrrhosoma nymphula. The sequence continues at coordinate 72,737,991 of OY754332.1, read as the reverse complement.
TATCATACATATCTTTTGCGGTTTCACACGTCAAAAGATGTACCTTCACTGTCTTATCCACCGTCCTTAATATTGCATGCTGAGCTGCAGCGTCCTTCGTGATCCACGTCGCTACCTTCTGTTCATTGACTCCACATGATGCGCGGAGCCAAGTTTCATCCACGACATCCATCAGCTGTTTTGATCGAAATAATATTTCAACTTCAAAGTGCCACATTGGAAAAGTATTGTTGTCTTTTAGTTTCTGGACACAGACGATGTCTTCACTCTGGATCTTAATTGCCGACGGCATAATTTGCGATTCTCTCATGAGTATTTTATTTTTATACCTTCATTCAAAGTTTTTAGTTCTCTCGTGACTCTGGGCCCATTACCTGTTAGATTCTTGGTTATTTCTAGTTATTACTTGTTTTATTCATAATTAATCAACTGGTTTTATCGCAAGAGAGAATAAATATTATATCATGTTCAATGCGTAAACAACGGAGCAATAATGTTTTTATTTTTTTTATAAAACCAAAGTAACATATGTAACCAAATAAATTTTTACATGGCAACCTTACAATTACATACGTAAAACTGACTGAGTTTAGCCAACTTCTCTCAACACAGAACGGTTAACGTCGCTGGTCATACCCCAGCCAGCCATTACCGTGTACTACTGCCCAGTTATGCCAAAATATCGCGATTGCTACGTCTGTGGGATAAATATTTCAATGTCATGGAGTAGGAAGGTTTCGTCTGCACGGATTCAGACCAATGATCATCCTTAGATATATTTAATGTTCATTGGGTAGAATAACTAAAAATTATTATCGACTCAAGGTTAAAGAGGCCAAATGAACAAAAATTAAGAGGAATGCTCATTCTGTAAATAGAAATAATTTATATTGTTAATTTAAAGCAACTCGAAGGTTTTTTAACTTAGAATGTAAAATACTACGAAGGTAGCTACGGACTGATCTAACTTTTAGGCTATGGTAATATTATCCTGTTCGAAATTCAATGCGACTCCAAGGTGATTCTGCGGCATTTTAAAGTAAAACGTGTGATACCAAACTGCGTGTTAAATGCATGAATTTTCCCTGATCTTAGAATAAAAAGCAAAGTCATAGTGTAGAGCTGGGGATAAAAAGGACAACCTGAACTGCGCATTCTCTCCTTCGGGGCCAAAAATAATTTTAGCTTAGGAGAGTTTTTCGATATATTTTTGCACATCGATAAAGCAGACCATCTGAGCAGTAGAAGCTATAGCTCTTGCGTTGGTAATATGAGTGTTTCGTACGGAGTAATGGCCCATAGAGCAACGAGCAACTAAATAAAGGCATTCGCTCGGCCAGTATGGCCTGTGACGTCATTTCCCATCAATCCCTGTTCTTGCAATTTTCGCTCCCGTTGGAAATCATCGACTTTGTTTTTATTTTTTCCGAAAAAAAAACCAGTTTATTTCAAGAAAAAAGACAAGTTGTCACGCATATATCGTAATGATGAAAATAATTTTTTATGCTGTTTCTGGAAATTTGTTCATTAGCCCTAGGGTCATTATAATTATATCTGTATCAGGTATTTTTTTTAATTCACTAAGTCACACAAATGGCTTAACATACCGTGCCCACACACCCTTGTGGAGATTCGCGGGGTACAGCGTAGATGAAGACGTGAATGTCGGTTAAATACCACAGGTACAGGCAACTTAAGATATATTTGTGAGGAAAGTTCTATTGATCGACGCAGGTACCTCCTACGCAGGTACCGAGGTAAGCCACTAGCCATAAAAGGGAAGGGTATTGGAAAAAGAAATAGGGGAGGGAATGGATATTCTTGAGGGGTGTTGAGGTGAAATTTGTGTATCTTTCTGCTTTTATTTTAGTCGTGGTTGGTGAGCGGGAAGAAAGAATTCTCGAACCTATGTGTTTGACAGCTTGTATCTCTACTTTTCACGTTTTGGGCAGATGTTATGAGGGGGTAAAATAGGTAGAGTTCGCAGAGTAGACCTGAAACACTTGACATCTGAATGTTTCTCTTAGCCTAAGTCTAGCGCACAACCTTCGAGTCTCAAGTGGCTCCCAACTCAGTCCTGCTCATTTTATCACTTTATACTCGCGAATAAAAATAGGAGAAATGGTTTTGTTGCGAGAAAACGTGGATAAGAAGATCCGGTAATAGTCAAGCACAAAAACTTTGCAAACTTTTTGGCTAGGTTTTGACTCTCAAATAACGAAACATGTACGGGAGATAAGCAGATGGTGGAGAGGAAGGGCTTTCGGAGATAATCGGGAGTGAATCCGGTGCTAGATTTCTATATTTTGAAATTCATCAAATTCCATAGTTCTATCCCGGTATGAAAAATAAAATTTGAGTGCCATTGATGGACTTATCCGTATTATGTTGAAAGAAAGTATTAAAAATAAATTTGCAAAATTCCACAACTGTTTATAAACAGTTTTATTTTTATTTTACCTGATGATTATCAGATGAAACCGGTCTATAGTGTCAACTCATCTTTAAAATTACTTGAATCAATGTCATTTGTATACGCCGTCGTCGTCGAGTCATCATTGAGACTGAACCATTGCAAGACTGATCTGTGAGCCAGGTTAGGCGTAGAGGAGAAGTAGTTGTTCCAGGACGAATGCTTTCTTTTCAGCAATTGTGGGATGGGAAGAGAAGCTGTGTCGCCCGACCTGGGTCGGTTTTTTGTCCCTCCAGCTCTTTAAGGCTCCTTGGACTTGCCTCTCTGGGGTCTTCATGCCCCAGTATTCCTTGTCGCGTTGCGGTAAGGGAGACAAAAGGTCCTTTTTTTAGGACCCCTTGAACGTATGTAAACCGCCAGTTTCCCTCATTGGAGCCGTCGGCGCTTGTTCGGCGGGAGGTCCTCGGGGTCTCCCGTGCCAGCTCGCGGTCGAAGATATTTGTCCCAGGATGATGTTGACTGAGTCGCGATTTTTCGAAGCTCTTCGAAGCTGGAGGTACTGACCCAGGAAACTAACTCTGCTGAGTCCGAGGGGGAAGGGGGAGCAGGAGAAGGATCGGCGGTAGCGGATGGGTTATTGGTGGTAAGCGAAGGAAAGGAATCCGATCGGAAGAGAGAAGCAAAGGAATGGTCTGGTGAGAGGTGGTGGAGGTGGAGCTGGTACAGAGGGATTGGCTGTGTAGCGACGAGCGGTGGCGGATATCTTAACCGCGCCATCTACCGTGCACCCGCGGTAGTTGGCCGCGGGGTCGTGCTTCCTTTAGGATAGTAGGTACACGCTGTGGAAAGGATGCTTCCACCGCACCTCACAGAGTTTGGCGCCCTGTTATAATGATTTTTTGTGTGACCCAGATTTTGGCTTCGGTGGCACCGTACGGAATTGAGTGATTTTTGAAATGGGAAATGTTTTAACTTTTAACCCTTGAACATGAGTGACGTTCAGGAATGCCTCGACGTCTACTGTCGGCAAACAGGCAACTTGGCAAGTGCGGGTGGGGTAAGACGGCAGGGATTACAGGAACCACCGGGAATCCGCGGGATTGAAATTCGGATATTATGTCCTCGGTTGGTGCATATGGGAATGTCCCTTGGAGAGCAAATTCCCGCCCTGTTTTCGGGCAGCTGGAAGGATCAATTTTGAGGATACCGGGACTAGCCACGGTATTTACCACGGAGTCACCCGCAAAAAAAGGACTCGGTGCGAAATCGAGACATCCGGGTTCGAATTCCGGTAAAGGCGAATGATTTTCCTCTGTTGAATATCGCACAGCTGGAAGGAGTTATACAAAATATTCTGTACGATCAGAATAGACTTCACCTTTTCAAAATCGGTCATTGAGAAACATTTTACTGTCGCGTAATTGATGCCAGAGGAGGTTAGGCGGTGGAAAGGTACAGGCTTTGATAATATTACGGTGGAGTTCATTCCAATAGCTAATATCAACAACTTGGAACGGGAGAATGTTCGAACGACGTCCGGGCGTCGTTTGTGAGTTCTCGGACACTGTGCTGAGGGTGCTGATGAGGAAGTGGCAGAGGATTGAAGTTGAGAGGGTTCATAAATAACGGAAAAGAGGTTATAAAGAGGAATAACTGATGCAATGGTTGGTGGAAAAGATTCAACTTCAAGGAATAACTGGACTGCTATTGTTGGATGAGGTCGATTTACGCTTTTTGTACTTAGAGGTTGTCCAATCATTGGAAGCCAGGCTAGTTACAGCGGGCTCGGTTGCCTTTGGACCGGTAGGGAGTGGATTTGCGCTCACCAGTACTTCAGCAACCGGCGCGTTGACGTTGGATGTTGGGGTGAGAGACGGCGGTACGGTAACCGGGTTGGCAGCAGGCGGTCGGCACAGAAGAGGATTCTGCAGGAGCAGTATCCATGATTGCAGCAGGAGACGGAATGGAAGGAGCAAGAAAGGATACTGGAGTGGCAGGAGGAGGCTGCGGCGAAGGGCTGGTGGAGGCAACGGATGGTCCAGGAAGTGGGTTCATCTCTTCCGGGACGTTTTTCCGAAAGATTACGGCTCTCTCCTCAGGAGAAAAAGCGAGAAGGATGTGTGTGAGGGCTTCATCGGTTGTAGGTGCAGGAGTGGTCTGCGAAAGGACCTGGGATGTTGAAGCCACAGGGTCGGGTCTTCCGTCCATCATGGCAGGAGCAGGAGAGGTCCCCGAAGGGACCAGGGCTGGGAGAGGCACAGGATGGGGTGGTGGAATGATGCGGCGGCGAAAGAACGTCGGAAGTAGCAGGGAATAAGGGGCCAAAATCGACCCCGCGGGTGGAAGAATGGGCCATGCTGGTTTTTCGCAGGAGAGGTATTTGTTTGCATGCAAAAGGTGCAGGAAAAGACGATGTTCAGGAACAGACGTATCTGGGAATGTTAGTATCCTTAGGTGTCTCGTTATATCTGTCGTTCAATAGACATTGACTGGTGTTAAAATAATATTCTCTCTGACAGCCTGAAACTCGCGTGATCTAAATTTTTCAAGCTGTTTAAGCCGAGGATGTACCTCCCAGTCCCTAGTGGCTACCAACCTAGTCCTTTCATCAGAGCTATGTAAACACTCTCTGTTCACGCGTAGGAGTTTGTAACGAAGCCTGCGGCTTAACTTTGTATTTTATTTATTTCACCAATGAAATCATTCTATGCAGGGCTTCAAAAGCTCACGATATATTCAATATGTGTCCTAACCTGAGCGATTTGGCATCTCTCTTTCACTTTTTCACCCGAGGACCTTCCTGCTATTCGCTTGATAAATCCTAGTCTCTTTAATGCAGCGTCGAAAATGTTCCGTATGTGTTTCACGCACGTCAGATGTATTTTTACAGTGATTCTCAAGTATTTGACTTCATCTGACTCTTTTATAATTATTTCTCTCACTTTATAGGTATGGCTTTGGTGTGATGTCTTTTGTGACAAGTGTACTGCAATGCATTTATTAAAATTTAGTTCGAGCCCCCACTCAAGAAGCATTGAGTTAACGATGTCAATAACCGATGAGAGAACTTTTCCATTGTACCAACTGTGGCAATTTCTCGGTGAATGACCGCATCGTCTACAAACAGTCTAATTTTGCTCCTTAGACTAGAGTTAACTGCGTTTACGTAAATCAGGAATGACAACGGGCCGACCTCACTTGTGGGCGCCGGATATAACTCTATCCATCTTGTAACTAATTTCGTCGCAACAACTTTTTGTTTGCGGCCTGTTAAAAGGCCAAGTATCCTTTAACTATGTTTTCGTTTAGCCCTCGGTAATTTAATATTAAAGTTAGCATTTTGTGAGAAACCTTGTCAAATGCTTTCTCAAAGTCCAGGAATAACGCGCCGACTTGCCTCTCCGCTTCACCTGATTTTAAGATATCATGGGGGAATATATGTCCAAGCTGTATTTCTAAAGATCTACTTTTCCGGAAGCCGTGCTGACTGCTGTGAAAGAAATTTCGATTGTGCAAGAAGGTCATGATAGTACTAACTCTTATGTGCTCGAGAATCTTGCATGATAGGTATGCTAACGATATAAGTAGGTAATTTCCTGAGCCTTGATTATTTCTTTTTTTAAATATTGGAGTGACATTGGCCTATATCTGTATTGTGGTACTTCAGCTTCGGATAATGAATTATTAAATATGATTTCCAGAAATGTTGCTATATGTGGGGCTAACTCCTAGAACACACGTGCGAGGGTATCTTCTCTAGACCTGGATACTTATTACTATTAATCGAACGTATTTGTTAAATTATCCCATCGCCATGTATACTTTTGTCGCCCATCGATTCACTAATGACGGGGATGCCTCCGTCATGCATGGTGTCGTTCTTTGTGAGTACACTTTCAAAGGAGTAGTTTTATGTGTAGGCTATGTCGATCCTGTTAGTGGCTACCTGCTCATTTTTGTGCGTCAAATACTCTATGGTTGAAAACTAATCCTGAAGCTCTCTTACGTTTGACCTAAATAACTTAGGGTTCTCATCTAATCGTTCACCTATTTCTTTTGTCTTCAAGTTTCGCGGAACATTACGCATTATCTTATTTGTTTTTGAGCGTTGAGCAATGTAGCTATCTCTAGCCGTGAGTTCCGTCATTTTATTACCATCTTTTGTGAAGTATTTAAGTACATTTCGCAATTTCCTCTGCCTCTTGAGTTCCCGTCTTACTTTGATACCAGTACACAATAGTAACAGCGAGATAATTTACTCTCACGTGAGTTTGAGATTGTTCGAAGTATATTCATTGATTTCTTGATGTAGAATTTCATGGAAGTACCTCCATGCTATGTCATTATTTTCTACTCACTATAAGTACGAATTCCGAGAATGAGCTTTTCATCGTCTCTCTAAATTTTGCATTATAACATTTTGTGAATCAGTAAACTTTTTGTTGCATTATGGTGTCATGTAATGGTTAATAGCGCAAAAGTTCCTTTATGAGCATTTATGGGTCGTATTTTTTCATCGAAGGGTGACGGACAGCCAAGAGCTCTAATACTTCGTTTTCTCAGGTAGGTTTGTTTACTATTCGGGTAAGATAGCGGTTTGAAATCACATTTAGTAATGCCTCGAAGGTGTTCCTGTTTATAGTTCATGTTTGTACATTATAGGTTTCCCAGTTATAGACGGGAGATTGAAATCTCCACCGATGATTATTATGCTTTTGCTGTCTCTCGATGTGAATGCCGATATTTGAGCTTCTGGTCGGTGCATAGCTTCTTTGTTAGATTTGGGTGGTCTGAAAAATTAACCCACAAGTTCGCTTCTTCCTTCTGTTCTTTGATAGTGCACCAGATTCTCTTTCTCTCATTATCGTTGAACATGTTTGCGGTGCTATTTCGATGTGGTTTCACTGCTACAAATACTCCACCGGGAGTTCTGTTAGGTCGATCCCGACTATAGATTTTACACTACCCTGGTTAAAAACTTCACTATCGCTTATATCCACTGCAGACCAGCTCTTTGTTCCCATTACTATTCATATATGCGTTTTGAAATATGTGTTCAACATCGGTACGTTTTTTCTTAACGCTGCCACAGTTCACTTCTTATTAATTGATATTGTATTTGGCCTAATGTGAATCGGTTCGTTCTCGTCATGATTTTTGTGCGTTTGATTTTGGGTATTCACTTGAGGAGCCGAAAAAAAGTGTTCTCTTCCTCTGAAGTTAAATCGTTTTCTTGATGGCATATTCTGAATTTTCATATTCACAGTTTTTGAGGCTTAGGTCAATTCAATGAAAATCCATAAAATAAACTCAACACATGTAATTAAAGATCTGCAATTTCACATTTAAGATATGCTAACATTATTCAGTAGTTAATGAAGCAATAGAACTTGTTAAGGATTTCTTTTTGGGTTGCCACGTTTGAGTTGTCTCCCATGTTTAGTTTTTTAACAATTAACGTCTGGTTTTGATTCTAATAATATAATGTGTGAGTTTGTTACGATATGTACCTATGTTTTGTTTTGATACATTTTATAATAATAAAATAATTATAATATGAACATTAATTTTGTAAGTCAAAGTTGTCCCACACCAGTGGTTTTTTGTTATCTCTTATATAGTTGTCAGAGTGTGTTGATACATTTGCATATGCAGCAAGGTTGCAGTTGGAGTTGAAGAAACGTTGGAATGTATATTGATCGACGAAAGGGTGGAATGTAGTGTAATTTTTTTAATATGCTAATACCTATATCATGTTCATTTTTTGTTTTTTTACGCATGTTTTCCATCTTGAACAATACCCTGGTCGATCATGCGTTTTTACTGCGTTTTTATAGCCGTGTATCAGTTTTATAAATAAATCGAAACATTGGAAATGAGTATCTAACACTTTCCTGGCGAATAATATGAGTAAACTCTTCTCGGGCTCTCCAACGGTTTTAACTATTCATTATTGCCGACGTTTCGAGAGACGACTCATCACTCATGCCTCATGGACTGGAGGCCCTTTCATTATTTTTAGACCACATGAACAACCAAAATTCGAATATCCAATTCACAATGGAGACGGAGAAAAACAACACGATCGCATTTCTCGACATCCTTGTCTAGCGGAAAGATAATGGCAGGCTCGGGCACAGCGTTTACCGCAAGCCTACACACGCAGATATTTATCTTATCGGCCACAGCCATCATCACCCCTCACAACGAGGAGCTGTCCTTTCGGCACTTATACACCGTGCGAAGGCCATTTCCGATTCCGATAACTTGCATAAAGAGTTAGAACACCTCAGAAGGACCTTCCGTCAAAACGGATACGGAGAACGACAAACCTCGTTGGCTTTCAATAAGTCCCTCAAAACTCGGAATGTGGATGAAGACGAAGAACGCCATAAACCGGCCGCCAGGGTCTTTCAACCCTATGCCTCCTCAATTTCGGGAAAAATATCAAGGATTCTGAAGAGATACGACATAGAAGCTGTCCACAAAACTATGGGTAAACTTAGAGATCATCTAGTGAGAGCGAAGGACCCGATCGGCCGCATGACTCCTGGAGTCTATCAAATCCGATGTGAATGTGGCAAAGTTTACGTGGGTGAGACGTGTAGAACAATTGCCACGAGACTGAAGGAACACTGCAGATATTTCAGGATTGGTCAACCAGAGAAATCGGCGGTAGCTGAACACTGCATTAATTTGAACCATAGGATTAGGTGGGATGACACCAAACTTCTTTGGGGTTCAGAAAAGTTTTGGGATCGACTAACTAAAGAAGCCATTGAAATTCGGATGGAGGATAAAAATTTCAATCGCGATTCCGGTTATAATAATAGCAATGCTTGGAATCCGATTTTCAAAAGAATTAAGAACGCAAGAACTAAGCCTCCACTGATTAACTATCTCCGGAGTCAACAATCGGCTTCCGACCAATCAAAACGACCTAACCTAAGTACTTAATCTGGCTGAAATTTAAGATTTGCGACATTCTTGCCTTGAGAATGAGTGACGAGTCGTCTCTCGAAACGTCGGCAATTATGAATAGTTTAAACTGGTGGAGAGCCCGAGAGGAGTTTACTCAAGTAAATAAGAGATTTCAATAAATTTACCGGAGCCTCAAAACTTACAACTAGCTAAATTTAAATTGTTGGCGAAACGCTGATAGGATAGTCTGAATTTGTTCTCGCTAATTCGGTTTGCATTTGTTAATTTCTACTTCCCATAATTTTTTTATATTTGTAAATGACACTACGTTACAAATCTCTGAAATGGTAATTACGGAAGACGATCTAAAACTGAGGACATTTAAACCATTTAGGACAGGCTTTTAGCTTAGTAAGTGAAGGATTAGGATAAATTGGGGAGTAGGGTAAAAGTAGAGAGAATCCCGGCGCAAGCCTATTCTCGTAGAAAGGAGCCAAGGAGCTCAGTGGCTGCAGCTTAAACGCTACATCCGACGGGCCGAGAACGACCTTTAAAAATGCTCTTCTCATAGCCCACAAATAGAAATAGGAATGTCACTGAAAAATGTCAACCACTGTCAGGAGTCGATCCCGGACCCTCGTCATTGATCATTATAGGGAGCCAGTTTTTCAGTCGCAAAACCTACCAAAACTCTAAAATCCCCGCCTTGAGATTCGAACTCAGGCCCTTGAGATAGGAATCGAATACCTCAACCATCCCACGAACGGGAATCCTAAAATCACCACCATTTCCGGGATTCGATCTTGGACACTCGTGATGGGAATTCAGTGTATCGATCTAAATCGTAAAATCGTTACCACTTCCAGGGTTCGGACTCGGATTCTCTGAATGGGAATCCGCTGCTTAAGCCACAACACCAACTCAAACCCTACATTATCAAACACTGCCTGGATTCAAACCAGGGCCCTTTTAATCGGAAGCCGATGCTCCAGTAACCCCACCAACCCGAGCCCCAAAGTCTCCACCACCGCGGGGAGGCGGACCCGGATCCTTGTGAAGGGAAGCCACTTACTCTAACCGCTACTCTGACCCAAACTTTATGGTCTCTACCACAGTCCGGGTTCGATCCTGGGAAATCGTAATGGGAAGCCGGTACTTCCACCACCATGGAAATCCGTAACCTGAAGCCAGGAACCCCTGACTTTTGTGACCGTGGACCCCCTCAAGGTCCCCCGTTGAATTAGAGAAAGAGAGATTTATTTGTTTATAGTGTTTAACGTTCGCCAAACAAAATAATTAGAGGGCAAAGAAAAATAAAATACAAAACACAGTGACATTAATTACATTATACAGAAATCTCGAAACATCAATAAACTATAGCATTTATCAATTTACAAAAGAGACTTCTTTGTTGACATAAATCAATTTTATTACTGTAGTTGTTCTAAGTTGGGCACGTTCTGTTCGGTGGTGAGATGCGAATTTTCTAATTTTCTCTGGTTAGGCCACATCTCGAATACGCCGCGAAATGTTTGGTTAAACACTGCTACGAGCGAACAGAAAGTGTTACACAGTTGATGGGAGGACTAGGTTGGGAGACGTTGGAGACTCAGAGGCTACACGCTAGGCTTAGATTATTTGAAAAATTCAGAACAGGAGTTTCAGTGTGACACGGATTATATTATTTTAACCCCGCGTTCTATCTCTAGAACTAACAGAAGCGACAAAATAAGACATTTATACAGTGCCGAATTTATAGGTACAAAAATTCCTTCTTTCCATGCACCATTACTGGTTTTAACAAAAACTGTGTGACAATAACATAAGACAGTTCGTTAACATAAAATTCACCTCTATCATCTCCTCCCTCCTTTTCCCCATTCCCTCCCCTTTCATGGCTGGTGTCCTAACACCCCCTGCCCCACGCCTCTGAAGCGACTCGCAGGGTAGTATATGGATGTATAAGAATTTTTAAACTTTTTGTCCATACGTAATTATAATAGAGCAAGCAAAATAGCTCATGTGATTTTATATTACTTATTGTATATGTTGTTTTTTCTTTATATTGCAAGGATGCAATATCTTTGTGTCTTGTCAGATTCTTTTAATAAGTTAATTTTGTGATAGGACATTTAATAAGTTAATTAAATTGACTCTGTCAATGTGATGGCTGTACTTAGAGACTCTTGACAAGATTAGTCAAAGAAATTACTGATTAGTCAAACGATCACTTTAACTGATGCACGACATGTCGAAATGTAAGACATAATGCAATAATATTTACTCATATATTATATTAATGATTTTTAATTCACCCTTTCCTTCGACCCCCAACCGACCCTAATATTGTTAATATTCTATTGCTATTGTTTTTAGTATTATTTCTTTGATTTGTATATAGTAGTGTTTGTCATGTTCACTGACTCATATACTGACGAGGGGTTAGGTGGAAGAAGGGACTTTTAAAGTCTCAATCTCGCCTAATAAAGACCTTTATCTATATATCTACCCTAAAGCCCGAATTGAACTCTTTCAATGCCATATCGACCCCTGGGGGTCTACATCGACCACTTTGGCGACCCCTATCGTTAAGTCTCAGCTACTGCCGAGATTCAAACCCGGACCCTCACGAAGGGGAGGACTTCCTTGCTTGTTAGTCTCTTGGAGTAGTGACTACCACTTTAACCCTGAATAACCTTACCCCTAAAGTTTTCGACTGCTGGCATTCGAACTCGGACCATTATGATAGGAAGCCAGAGCTCTAGCCTCTTCATCAACACAACTTTAAAAATCTCTTCCACAGCCAGGGTTCAAGACGAGACCCCCGTGATGGGAAGCCAGTACTTAAGCCACCACGCACACCCCAGACGCTATCGAATATCCTGACCATCCCGTCGAGATGCTTCCGAGTGACAACTATGGGGAAACTGCATATTGCATTTTCCTCGTGGGGTTCGCGTCGGAGGAGGATGGCTCGTCGGGAGGGAAGGGGTTGGTCACGCGGGTTCAGGGGGGAGGTGAGTGTCGAGGGTGGGGGGAGGCGGCCGGGAGGATTGGGAGCGGAGAGTGGGTGCAGAGAGGCCACGTGGCTGCCCATCCCCCCGGAGACCTCTGAAGAAGCGCGTGGTCTCCACACTCGCTCAGTCTCGTGACGGCCTCAGTCGCAGACGCCCGCCGCCCTATCTCTGTCACTCGCTCGCTCGCTTGACGCGGCAGGAAGCGGCATATCTGCGCCCGCGTGCCACGGCGGGGGAGTCCGGGTGGTGGACGAGGTTCGCGCTTGAGGCAGCAGCCGATCCGACGGGGGGACGTCACCAGCTTCCGGAAGAACGCCACCGTCAACCGAGCCGGCGACGCCAGGCGTCCAATCGGATACATCGCCGTGGGCAAGGTCAGCGACTCTTTTTCTTGCTTCTTGTAGTTATTGTGAGCGTTCTGCTGGTGAGAGTGGGTGATTTTTGTGAGTTGTGAACCCTGAGCCACCCTGACGGAATGCAACGGTGACCTAGGTCCCGCATCGTAAAATCGGCAGGGAATGTTAAAAGTGTCGACAAAACTAGGTCATCCGTTGTTTAAGGCATGAATTGGGGGAATCTACTATCCATTTTGATAGTAAAATGAATTTAGTCATTCCTCTAAAACCTTTATTGTGTTTTTAATAAAGTTATCTGAAATGACTTAGTTTATTATTATTATCAAAGTTGGGAGTTTGATTTTTTGACACGTGCTACTCCAGTTATTACATCGCTGATATCGTGCGTGTTTCTTTCTTTCCATCGGGAGTCGATCGGGTGGTTTGCAGTTTCTAGAATACCGGCCTCCCATCCCGATGATCCCATGATCGAATCCCAGTAATGTGGAGATGTTTCAGTGGAATATCGATAGGCGCAGTGTGGAGCACTTCCATAGAATTGAACGTATAATTGTGGACCTCTTGTCGCTTTTCGTTAGCGTCGACTAATGCCTACGCCATGTTTCTCCTCACCCAACCTCGGCTCCTAAAAAAATTACCCTTTCCATACTGGTATAACATCCCCTGGCGTAAGTAGCTTTAGTGTTTTGGTAAAACCAACTAATCCTTGGTGTGATGTGAGCGATTTGTTGAGGCCAAGAATTTGTGGAATTCCATTGCGAAATTGAGAGAGCTTCAAGTAGCAAGTGCAAAATTACTAGGAGGAAAAACCATTCGCCTTCCCTCATCCCTCGATTTAATTTCCCGGAACCCAGATCCCTCGATAATCGAAAGATCCGGGTTCGAGTCCCGGTCAAGGCGAGTGATAATTCCTATGTGAAATTTTCCACTTTCTTGCAAATGTTCAAGTAACATCTTTGCGATCCCACTAAATATAATTTTTTTATAGTTTCAACTAGTTTCGCTATAATAGTATCATCAGAAAACAATAATAAAGTTATTTCACAGCTTTAACCTTAATAGTCATTTAGAGAGGTGAGGGAGTAGGTCGGAGGCGTTGGACACAAATTCTTAACACCTAGCGAGGGATGAGTAGTTGTGGGGAACAGGTATCCCCCCTCGATCCTCCTCCTTCGGTCCCATCCCCCCTAAAGCCCTGTGCACCAAACCCCCCCACCTCCTCTCTCCCTCACCTCTCTCAATGACAATTACGCTTAAAGCTCTGAAATAACTTCCTTGTTGTTTTCTGATGATATTACAGTGTAGTGAAAATAATTTAAACAATAAAAAATTATAACCAGTGGAATAATTATAGTAATTTAGTTTACGCTTACAGGTATCCCCCAATTACAAGCGTTGTAATAAAAACATTAGGTATATTAATTAGAGCACAATAACTTCATAAGCTAAAAGGAATAAAAATAATATAAATGAACAAGATGAAGACATTAAAAATTACTTAATGAAGGAAGTATTATCCTCCTTAGACGTTGGTCGAAAAAAATTTCAGATTCAGACTTTTTCGCAAGGAAGTGATTCGCCGTACGCATCATAAGGGTGAGCGGTTCGCATGGCATCAACCCTTCCGAAATGACTTTGAAGGAATGAAGTGTGTATGGTTCTCCACTTGGGGACATTTATATTAACGAATCGCAAAGCTGTTTGTTGAAGTTCTGTCAATTTCACAATCCATGGCGTCTTGCTACTCTTCTAAATCAAATGCATCCCTGTTTAGGCGAGAGTGATGGCATCAACTTTTTCGGAATCTGAATCTATCAGCACGTACGATTGCAATGCCTAAAAAATTATTTACCATTTGATGACACATATACGTTTTTGTTATCGCTTGGTACACGATCAGGGGAAAGATTTAAGCGGTGACGGAGTGAGTGTGAAGATCAGCAGTAGCTAATCCATGAAGTGCATCTTCTTGTCCCTCGTGATTCTCTGTTTTCAACTTCGTGTCACTGTGTTCATCTGCGGACCAATACACATCCATATTTTTTAAATTCTTTATCGGTCGTCAGTGACTATATGCCTGATTGCGGAGAACCTCGAACCCTCTGCCTATTTATTTGATAATAAACAGGTGTCAGATGAAGTCAAATACTTGGGAAACAACGTAACTTCAGCCCTAGCGCTCGGGAAGCACATACGAAACATTTGCGGCGCTGCATCTTTCCATCATTCTGCATCTTTCCCTAAAAGAATTAAAACAATTTCGACTAAGAGTTACGAAATTCGTCTATTTTGTTAGGCCAGATATATTATTTAGATTTTGTATTAGAGTCTTTTAGCAAAGCTTTAAGGGACTGGCTCTTGCTTATGTACGATGGGACATCGGGGATAAAATGTGTTCCAATTTCATGTCTGCTGAGTCACATTCGTTTTAGAATCGGAAGCGCCAAATGTAGCGTATTTATTCCGGAATAAGATGAGGATAGAAACATTTTACCTTTTTGGGAAAGGAAAAATCATTACAATACTAGATTACAATACTACTATCAGAGATGAAGAGTTTGACTTACCATTTAAATTAGCCGATCGATATGTGTACGCCTGGACCGCATCCAAATTCATTCTTAATTCCTTTAACCTCACAGCGATAAACTATTTTTTCATCAGAAAACCTTCTCATTCTTAAACTGTTCCTAATGTTGAGAGTTATGTTTTGACCATGAAGAGCGATTTCATCTGTGCAGTAAACTACTTTTTTATTTACAAATGTCCCAGACTTGATTTCTTCCGGAGATGCTAATTGGGCAAACAATTATTCCATTAATTTTTTTATCAGTCAATTTGATTCTACTCCCTGAAAACATGAACGACAGGGATCCAAATTGTCAAAGAGAAAATGCTTCCTAAATAAGTGGTAAAATATACGTAACACGCAACTCTCAACTCCGCTCTCCTACCAGCCCACCGCTTCATTCCTATAAAATTCTTCACTTTACGTCATTCTTAAATTCCCCTTATTCTATTCTTGGTATGCCTTTGCAATTATTTCCATTCATTTTTCATTCTATTATTGTTTTCAATAGGCTATTGTGTCGCAAAATGCTCCCAGTAGGCTATTTTCACCAGTTTTAATATTATCATCAACCTTTGAAATTATACAACATGCCGAAGTCACAGAAGACTTCCTGTTCTCAGGGAGGGATTGATGATAAATTGATTAGATCATTTCACAGTACCGTTTAAGACTGATGGAAAATGTTGAGCTCTTACGGTTAAACAGTATAAGTGAGATCTAGGATCTCCAATTGCCGTGAATAATTACACAAGTATTACGCTAAGAATAGGCGATATTAACGTAGTGTTTTGCGAGAAATTTGTTCCCAAACCACTTGTTACATGTTACCCTTACCCTCTGAGAACGAAATTTACACTTTTTTCAATTCTATTGGATATATTCATTTTCATTTATACGTTGAAACCTCTTGGAGCATAATTTTCTGGAGTGCCAGAAGCTGCCATGTCACCCAGACGGTTAGAAATATTGTTGTCAGTGATATTTTCATCTCTGTCCCGGTTTCAAATTTCGCACGGCTTCAGCACCCCCACCACCATAACTCCCTCCCTCCCCTTCTTCCCTCCGACACATAATCGCTTCCCCTCCCCTCCGGCAACTCTGCTCTACCCTCTCCCAGTCTTCAATCCTATTCCTCGGCTGAAGAAAGTGGACACGTCACCTATGTAATCTAGTATCTATGGATGGATAAGAATGGATAGTCCCCTGGTGCATGAAAGTGAAAAATATTGTTTCTGACGAATGATCCATCCAACGTAGCTATACCGCGCGAAAATTTTCGTAAGCATTATCTCAAATGTGGTTTTGTTTGTAATATACTTTCCCTTTACATGTGTCCTGAGGAATCATAAAAGTACTGCGGCAAGCATTCAACCTATATCTCTGTTTCATTCAATATGGCCAATTTTGCATCTTAATAACTTCAATATTCACACGTGCTACCATGAAATTATACAACAAAGGGCCGTATACAAGGGCCGCATTGTTCCATCTATTCTCTTCTCTAATCTATATAGAAATATATATGGACTGCCCGATATTAATTTTATGATCCAATTTCATACCGATATTTTACCCTCAGATATTCTGATACTGGTTATGCGGAGAACCAAATATTTTACGTCTTTGATAGGTATTTTTGTGCTATTTCCGATTTTATTAGGCTAAGCAGTTATGTATGATAAGGTGTATTTTATCTATATCATAGATTATTTCCATCATAGCATAATTAAATAAATATACCATTGTAATAAATATTAATTGTAATTTGAAAACAAAAAATCAATGGGCGCAACGAAAGCAATCTATATGATGGAATGCTAAAATTTAAGCAAAGAGCCATTATTCCTCTTAATTTGAGGAGCGAGGCCCAAATTTTTTGGAGTCAGACAATTTAAGTGTCTAAAAATGTAAAAATAAAAAAAATGATATTCCTTAACGTGCACATACTTTGTTATCCAGATGTCTCGAGGAGTTGCTTAGCGGAGAAAAGTGTTGAAACTTGTTGCGCTTAAAGATGAAATAACAAATGTAGAAAACATTCGATACCATTCACTTCTTCCAAAAAATATTTCAAATGCTGACGTGTATAACGATTGATATTTTCAAAAATATCGAATGGGATGATACCATTAATTTTAGGAGGTATTGGTATTGGCCGATACAAAATATCGAGCCAACTTTTCCCGGTTTTTATATTGTAACATACCTGTTTTTTGAAGGATAAATCTAAAGAAAATTAGGCGAACGCCATCGGCGTGGCTTACTCTTTCATCGTGCCGTACATTTTTTGCAGGGTCAAAATTGTTCCTTAGGGTGTGCCGAATATGCCGTTCTATGTAGACATTTTATCTCAAGATTATTGAATTACCAAATAATCATTTCATTTACGCTAAAAATTTAGACCTAAATATGAATGAATAAAAAAATCTTATTTGGGTTATTTCACGTCTTCGCAGAAACTGGGAAAATGATTGTAAAAGCTCTTTTGAATTTTAGTGTCATTAATTGGGATAGTAATTAGTATTTATTAGTGGAAGTGGCCTGCGACTGAAGCCATAAGCGTGATGAGGGATCGGTGAATTGTTTGGCAAGGGAAGAATTATGAAGGAAATAGAGGAAGGGTGGAGAGAAGCTAGGTGTTAGTCCACTCTTTACGAAAGGAAGTTAGTTCTCTAGGGACACACCAACCAAATCCCTTCGGTGGTGGCCCGTTGGTAGGAAATTTCCACTATTGGTTTCGATGGACACAATGGCATTCCAGAGCACATGAAGATGCCATTGCCTTATTGTTAAGCGTTTACCGGGAATAGAGGCCACTCAGTGCATTGCGTCAGGCGTTTTGGGTAGGAGGGGTAATGCTCACATTGTCTCGTGCAGGGGGGTATGGGGGGTCCGAGATCATCTTACGTAAGATTTTAGTCACCAGTGTGATCGTATTTGTATGACTTTTTTAATCGTGGCCGGAAGAAAAATATTAGCGCGTGGCGCTGCAAACAGCGTGTTCCTTCTTGAAACTTGCCCCCACTGCGCGCCTCTGACCTGCGCACTCCCAGCCGTCGAAATTTTGCATGTCAGCGGACGGCTAGTGTTCGTTCCCTTCGCCTCACAGTTCAGACAAAATCCTTCAACGCCAAAGAGCCACCCATCTCTGTGTCAATACCTTGTGTTCGATATTCACATGGGAAGCAGAAATAGCACAAAACGATATTCATCGATGTGTGCGCATGCAACCGCAAATCTATGGCAACTTACGTAAGATTGGGTCGGGGTTGGGGGTTTCATGAAATCTAACGTTTTTGTTTTACATAGGAAGGTTGTTAAAAATAGGGCAAAGTCACTATATGCAATACTTGAATGGCCCCTTATTGTATATTTCTGTCGAATTATGCATGTTTTCAAGGGTTTTGTGCGCCAACCTAGCCTGAATACTCCCGAAGTTTTTTAGTAACCCTCATATTAGTACGCCTAACTATTTTCAACCAGCTTCGACTACGGAATGTAAAAACACCAGGATTCATCTCCAATGACAACGGACCACCCTGCGAGCCGCCACGATGACGTGTGGCGGGGGGTGTTAGGACACCAGCCGTAAATAGGGTTCCTGAGAGTGGAATTTGAAGAGGAACGGGTTGCTTTGGTGACCAGATCATTATTAGGCTTCGCATCACGAAAGCGTGGGTTCGAATCCCGGCAGTGGTGGATAGTTTTCAGCCTAATCCCGACTTAAATTCCTGCAGAGAACTTCAAGTGCACTATTCTGTCCGTCGAACTGGATGTTAAAATGTGAACCCCTTAGGCCTTTTTATAATGCCTGGATCACGTAAAACGGCAGGGAATTTAGCCTTTGCACTTCCATAATGTTAACTGAGAGTTCAAGTTTTGTAAAGTTCTTCACACAATTTGGTTGATGCAAGCTTCATCGATATAGAGATAGTAACGTATAGGTTATCACAAAGAGAAAATGTTTCAGACAATATAGACACGGGCCTTAGCGTCTTAAGAGTGGGGTAATGTGGACGCTGTGTTTCACTCCCTTTCCTCCACTTCCAAAGTGGTCGTACCCATAGCTTCCTATTGGTATTGCAGAAATTTGTGGCACTCTCCAGTGAAGAGTTGAATGTCTGAGGTGGCGCGAAGCAGGTGTGGCAAAAACGTGGCATCTTCTGCAGGGACCTCCGAATGGACCCCCAGCTCCTTTGTACCACCATCCACGTATACTTTCCTCTCCCTGATGTCACGCTCTAAGCAGGCAGGTGCCACGAAGTCTTGCGTCGCACATACCCACCTATCCTAAACAGCGATAATGACGTATGTTTTCTGCCTTCTTATCTAATAGCCATTACAACTACGAGAAGATATCATCCGTTACGATACATTAAGTTTCACACGCAGCCATAATAAAAACATTTTTTGATCTTGTGATTTTTTTACTCACTTCTAGATGCTCCACTACGACTGCGTGATCCCAAACAAGTGAAAAATTCAACCTTTTTTCAATACCTGATAAATAATACTACTTAAGTTAGCAATTTTCTTTGAGTATTGAATAGTAAAAGTGAGCTACAAAAGGTGTAGATCGGTCAGCGAACATACTTTTTATAAATACTTTTTCCAGCCTTAGGAGCCGACTGAAGTGTCTTTTCTGTTAAAATAACGCATTTTGACTTCAATTGCCGCAGTTATTTGTTAGTAACTCTTCGGACTGCAATTTAATACCCACTATATTATCAAATAAAGATGGCCTCGGGTAAAAAAGGCTGCATTGTGATCACTATGCGTAAATCGAATCGAATAATCGAATCGCATATGTTTTTTTTAATTCCCATTTTCTCAAACGATATATTTTTACTGTCAAATAGGCTGGAAGTCCCGGTAAAACACGTTTGCTAGCTCACGTTCTATTTAAATTCTGTTAAGAGCTGAATCGAATGTAAAATATGCTTAATTTAATTGGTCATTTAAAGTTCTCATTGTTTACAATGTGTGAGTTTATATTACACCGAAAGATCGACTGTTTTGTCTCTTTAAAGAAACAGTGCAGAGAGCTTGAAGTGCCCCTCGCGATGTTTCCAAGTAGAGATTGGGGTACAGCTGAAAATTCACTGTACCTTCCACGACTACAGCTCAGGCCCCAGGGGCGGATCTAGGATTTTCTTGAGGGGGGGGGGTGCAAGGTGCAAGTTTTAAAGACGCGCCGGAATACCTACCAGCAAAACGGGAACTGTGAATCCTCCCCAGGAAATTTAGAAAAGGTTTTTAGCCAAGCTGAATTCTTTGGCTCAGCTTTTCTCTTGAACTTTTTTCTCTCTTTAGGGAGGAATTTAATAACGTTAACGTTAATATTTTTATGATTATCACCAACGATACTAATCTGCAGAATTTTTGCATCATTTTCTGCATTTTTTCTGCACAACTTTCTGCATAAATTTTCCAGTCATTTCGCGCTATTTTTCTTCTACTTCTTTTCAGAGTTATTTGCAGAAATTTATGCAGAAATGTCTATATTTTATGCAGTACAATTGTTTGGTATTTGAAAAAAGTCTTTCGAACAATTTGGAGAAAAACATGCAGAAAATATCCATGAAACGGTTATTTTCTATACTAGTGTGTAAAATGTTTTACTGGTAGGAGTGTGGGTTTTGTCGCCAGAGAAAAGCGAAGTGAATCGAGGGTGACAATTGCAAGAGTCAATTAACATCTTGCACACGAGTATCGAACCCCATATTTCATTGCGTGCGTTGTACACACGGAGTGATGAAAGAATTTTTTTCGAAATTCCCTGATATATTTTCTTTGTTGTGACTTTAGTTCTACTGTTTTGGTATAAGAATTTAAGTTTAAGATATGAATTTATGTTTGGTACACTTACGAATAAAGGTTAGACCTAATCGAGGCATAGAAGGTACAATGAATTAAGGGATAAATGGTTTTTGCCAAGGAAGTTAGTTACTTTATTTTTATTATATAAAAAAATGAAATGCAAAGCAGTTGCAGTAACAGTTACCTAAAGATTGATTCCTCCAAATTATAATAATATTGTTAAAAATTTTATGAGTTTATCTTCTTAATGTAAAATAATTGAAGCTTTAAACGTTAAAGTGAACTCAAAGTAACATAAGTAAAAAGTAGCGTTATAAGATAAATTCTAACAATTTATTACAGCGAGGAAACTTTTACAAACCACATAACAATAAACTCAACCACGACCCGGGTTTCAACGGCTAAGCGTCATCATCAGGTGAACAAAAGTGTACAGCAATCCCTTATATACCTTCAGTCAATTGGGGGTGGGGTAGTGGCGTTGAGGGGGGGGGAAGGAGGACGGGGATGGACAACAATAGCGGAAAGGATGGGGGAGTTGGCGGGCAGCAAGTATTCGTTTAAAAGATTAACATCAGCGTCAACATTTCGTTTTAAAATTTCGAGCTGTTCATATGCATTTAGCTCACGTCGGTTATTGGTAAAATGCAGTACTTTAACTTTAAAATCACTTTTATGGTCACAGGTTAAAAGGTGTTTCGCAAAATTGTTATGTGGTTTATTTTATGAGTTTATTGTTATGTGGTTTGTAAAAGTTTCCTCGCTGTAATAAATTGTTGTGATGGAATACCACAAAGTTTCTGAAGACTAAGATAAATTCTAGTCTTCTTTTTTGCGATTTTGAAAATTGATTAATTACATTATCAATAATTACTTCGATTTCACGATGAATGTGGAGGAGAGCAAGACCTATCAATCTATCTTAAGTCATCCTTGATCTTATCCACGTTTTAAGTCTCCGTAATGCCGAAAAACTAAGTTCCTTTGTTGCAACTAAAATTGAGAGTGTTTAGAGCAGCAGAGTTCATGATCGAATAGAATTTTTCATCACAATTATTGTATGTAACTATACTTCGGTTCAGTTTCTTGGATTTTTCATAGTTATAACTCCTCATTATTTCATCTAAAAGTTTTGTTTTTAAAGTCGCTGAGTCAATATTCATTAGAGCAGAGTATTGTTCACGGATAGGTTCCAGCGACCTGACGTCAAAATTTTTTTTTCCTAGGTTGATTGGAACTGACACGTATTTGGTAAAACACTTAATTGGTTCATCCTTCAATCTTGTTTCCAAATCAGCAACGATATGGTCAATAATGGGAATGTATATTGACCTATTCCAGTAAATTGAAGGGTCGTCTGGAGTTGAGCTATAATTTGGACGGTGAATTTGTTTCCCTACTATACGAGGTAAGCGTACCTCAACATTCATGTGGTCCATTGCAGCCTCGAAAATCAGGGAAAACATTTTATCACATGAGGTCCTTTAAGTGCTTCTACTTCCTTTTTCACTCTCTCGTAGGTGTGATTGATATATATGTTTTCCGCTTGTAGATACTTACTTAGGATAACAGTACTACTTAACTCATCACGTGCACAGTGACTGGTGACAATAAATTCACATTTGGTTGCAGCATAGTATAATAATAATAATGCAGCAGGGCAAATTATAATTTGCCTTGCTGGCCATGGAACTATAGTTCCAAGTGGATATCGAATGGAGGGCCTCAGCTATTTTGAGTGGATCTGTTTTACATTCAAATATGATCTCATGCTTTTCAATTTAACGAGTTTCACAGTAGCTCCTGACTTGATTTCCCATAACACTTTTAAGAACATGATTACGTTTAGCTGACCTACTAAAAAACGTTGACACTTCTTTCATTGTGCCTACGGTATTTCTCATGGTTTGTATTTAGCTATTTTTTAATAATGATAAATTTATTGAGTTATTTTTGCATACACAAAGAGTACTATTTAAAGCTCTTATCATTATTTCCCGAGCAGCACCACTAACGTCAAGAGATGTTGATGCTACAGCCGTCACATCAAATTACAGCAGAGTTTTCTATATCTAATCCTATGCCCTCAATAGCCTTTATACAGTCTGGCTTAGAACCTCTCCAGTGATAGTTGGTTCACAAGTTGCAATGCTTTAATCATCATTTTCTTTGTGAAGGTCAATAAACCCAATTAAATATTCTTTGACTGTTGAATTTGTATCAGAGAATGCTTGGTAGACATGTCGCAGCGAAATACTCAACTGAGACGTATTCCAAATATCTGTAGTCTCGTCAAATAGAATCGAGTAGTACTATTCTATTTATTCTTATCCTTCTAGTCAATTCTTCAACAATTTCATTGACCCAGCATTTTATTAATTCATTGATAGTTGTCTTGCTAATATATGAAGCATTAGCCTTAGAAGAAGTCAGGATTAAGCTGGGCATCACCACTCTGAATCTCAATGACGCTCGGAAGTTCCCGTCATTCCGTACATCTAGATCCTCACCGACATCAACTATATTTCCGACATTTCTGTACCCTATCAACGGTATGTTTTAGTGACCGAGCAGCATTATTGTTTTTATGATTGGGGCAAGACAAGCTCTGTTTTCTAGTACTTGACTTGTTCTTCTTTTATCTTATACGTTGATTATTTCTTTACCAGGATTTTTTTAAAAACGACAGAAATGAATTTTCATCAATTTTGCTTCCCTATGGTATGAACGAGCTAACTTATCAGTTAGCTTGGCCAATATTTGCAATGGTTCTGTCACTAATTTTTAGAGGGGCTCAGTCTTTTGACCCCCTGCTAATTTGTAATGAGCAAAGGTATAGGTGTAGCGAAACTTGGTGGCACTCACTTGTGAAGATCATGACACAAAGGAGAGGAAAGCATACGTGAGATGTGGGTTGAAGCGGCCTAGCCTTTTTCCAGAGGGCCCTGCGGGAGTCCCTCGATAACTTTGTCCGCTCATCAACGCTTGGTTTACGGTCTGTGTCCTCTAGTCCTCCACTGGTGAGTGCCACCAAGTTTCACAATACCTTATAGAACAATATTTTCAAAAAAGGCCTTTCTTCTCATATGAAAATGCTAACCAATCGTACTTTTTTAAATGGGTCAAATTGACTCTCCTCTTTTCTTCTTGAACTCTTTTTACATATGGCTTGATGTAGAAAAAATAAAATCCCTTCCTGGTACCCATGGGTTTGTCAGTTGCTTGAATTTGGTAAGGTCATCCATTTTTGCCATATTGCCCATGTATACCTCTACATCACGGGATGCACATTGCACAGGTACTTCCACCAACATCAGGAGACAGCGTTGATCATATGGGTAGGGTAGCATCACTCAGGAGAGTCAGTCGTTGGGTTGGCTCTATCGTTGGTGGAGCAGAAGTCGTAATAAGATCTTTTATTGATGACGGTTTTTAGTATTATTTTCTAGTGTATTTTCATTGTCCATACGTGCCCTTTTTGGAGGAACTTTGTCATTTTTCCTCTTGAAGAATCGCCTAATTTCAATGATTATAAAATAAAAAATACTCAGCTTTTGCCCACATGGTTCGGCCTTCGGTAACGATATATTTATAACAGGCTAAATAAATTCGCTTTGCTTGTTTGCAACTCGGGCTTGGTGGCTTATTTACAATTCAAGGGTGACCCACCTCCAAATTTGGAAGTTTTGCATATTTAAGCTAATATTTGGCCGTTATTTACTACAAATATGTTTAAAACAAACCGGATCTGCATATTCCCAAATTTCAAAATATGAAGAAAAAAGGTTTGGAATTATGGAAAATGATGGAAAAAATATCTCGAATTTTAAAGCAGGCTCTTCCAACTTGTAGTGCTCTTCGTACTAGCACCACTTTCCCATAACCTTTCGAGGGGTGCAATTGGTCTGACTGGCAAAGTGCGGCGATTTTTTCACCTCGCCCCGCCGCTAAGCTGCATTGGCACCAGGCGTTCCCAGTAGCTATTCCTCTTTTTACGTGCCCTATGCAACCTTCCTACTTAGTTTGTCTATGACCTTCACTATGGTTTAAGGATTCCAAATCGATTGACGCACATTATATATAGAATGATGAACGAGACAAGAAACCGGACAATATGAGGCATTACCAGCGTTACTTAACGGAGATATGTAAAAAGTGGATACCATTAAACAATTGGTTTAGTCCACAATAAACCTTTCTTTTCCAACCTGGGTTTCAAGTATCATTCCCCGCGCAGCAGTGAACCTCCGTTAACTCCGACCTTGAGAATGGTTATATTATAAGAGAAACTCGGTTTGGAAAGAGTAGTGAGGACTATAGGAAGTGTTTAATATTTAGCTTCTTTCTAATTGAAGTGAGGCGGAAACAACCCTTGGAGGTTTGCCGCTGTACACTCCGTTGTCCCGTCTTCCCCGTCGTTGCCAGCATTATGTGTTTTTGCATTGTACTAAAACTGTTTCACGTGTTGCCTGCAGCACTTCAAAATGCTTGCGTGTTACAAGAGGCCCTCCCCGCCACTATTTTGCCTGCACTTCCCTTCGACTCATCCTATCCATCGCCTCCTCACAAATTTGCGCTGGTTGCGTTCGCGGTAGTGGCAGCGGCATTGACTATCGCCCAAAAATCGTATCATAGTGTGTATTGTGCTAGATGTATAGAACTCGCTGTCCCCTGCGCACAGAGTTTAAGATAATTTTTATACATTGTTAAACAATCAATGGCACGATGTACTCAAATATTAGAGTTTTAAACTACCGTTGGATTGCATCGCACTTGGCCATCAATGCAACATTTCGATTTGAGAAATACATGGCGTTAGCCTTGTATGCTAGCTTTCAAAATATTTTTTTATATTCTTCTTGGGCTTGAGGGGGGGGCGCGCGCCCCCCGAGCCCCCTGACTAGATCCGTCCCTGCCAGGCACCCGGCATGGGAAGCAAGCACTCTATCCATCATACCAACCCGATTTCCAGAATAATTTAAAATAGGTCTCGACTTAATCTATTTAATGATATGATGCTTCTATTTAATTATCACGAGCATCAAAAAAATGTGCTAAGGGGTGTTTGGCAAGTAGAGATATCCAAAATACCTAATCGTAACAATAATAAAAAAGGCCTTTTACTTTTCACTTCGTTGCAGAGGTATGGACGTACAAAAACAATGAACAATATGCCTGAGACCTCCCTGGCTCAGCCGGCCACGTGGCGATGCAAGGCCAGCCAATAGAAGCGTAGCCGTTACTAACACGGTGGGCATGTCACTCGGCATGCATCCTTATCTCTTTACGTCGCTAAAGGAGATTCGGCGTATGGTGATTTGGGCTTGCAAGCACTACTCGCGCATTCCATTGCTAGGGGACGAGTGGACGTACGTGTCACGGAATGCTTGTCTACATAACTTCGAAGTAGCGACGGACTCAATGCCGTCTTGCAGAAAAATATTTCCATGCGGGAACGAACATATTTCTGGAATACGGAGTTTTTTAATCTTTCGAATGACCGTCTCTAACGCTTCTCGCCCCTTCATTTCCTTCGACGTTGCGATGATTCCTTCGTAAATTTAGGGGTAGAAGATGTGCTCGATGCTCGGTTAGGGGTAAAAGATGTGCTCGATCGACTTCAGTAGTGATGGCGATCATAGTTGGGATTAACTATTTAACTTAACCGTCAATTTTTAGAAGAGTTAAATTTTAATCATTAAAATTATTCTTTAACTGATACAAAACTAACTTCAGTTAGTTTTTTTCGTTTATATGTGAGGAATATCGACCCGTTCGAGTTATCTTTTCTTCTTTTTTCATGCAGGACAGGACGGATGTCCGATACAAAATTTTTGAAATGAGAATGTTATTAAAGTTAAATGACTTGTTAAGTAAATGTTAAATAATTTTTTCTTCAATTCGAAGTCTTCAATTTAACGTAAAAGTTTTTTTTTTACTTTAACCAGTTTTTTTTCTTCTTCTAGGTAACTTTTAACTTTAACTTACTTTTTACAGAGATTAACTTGAACTTTAATCAAATATTTTTTTGTGACTTTCCCAACTATGATGGCGATTATACCCGTTCATGTTGCCAGAGTAGCCTCATGACTGTGTAATATCCCACATTTCTCCGTTTAAATGGTAGTTTTCAAACAGATCTTATTGCAAATTCACATTTTTTGGGTAATTTCCTACCCATACCTACCTATTTCATGATCTTAAAATCTCTCATGTGCCTTATACCCTCCGCCTCCCTATATGTCGTCCAAGATATCTATCCTCTTCCTCCCTGCTCGGTGCTTCTCTTCATCATCTTCAACATTCAGTTCCGTTTAAATACTTTCTCTATCCACATTTACTGCCTGATCTACATCTCCCCCAACAATTTTCTTTCGTCGAAATAAACTTTATATCAGAAATAAAGATTTGATGAGATCATCGGTGATAACAACATTAATGCGGAATGGTGAAACGTAAATGACAACAGTGAACTATTTTAGTTGATACGCAAAATACTTAAGCACATGCATTATTTCTGTGCCGACAACCATCCCTTTCGACCGCAAACAATTACTTTTTTTACCAAGGATTGAAAATTGTGCGCTTTAAGTTCACTATTCGGAACACGTGTTCTTAAATGTAATGTAAGATGCTTAAAGAATTGGGTTTGTCAAGCCGAGGGTACTGTTCCAGAGTACCCTCGGCAGAGACGAGGCTTAGTGATCACTTAATGATAGTGGTCGACCAGTCTTCAGAACGCAAGAAATCTTCGCTCTTTGTTCACTGAGCCATAAATTATGGTGAAGATTCTGAATGAGAATAAGGATTGCATCAATATATAATTTCACAGAATTTTTATTTGGTACAAACAATTGCAACTCATAGGCGTCATCATAGGGTAAAACTTCTTCCGCACTTTTCAAGCCAGTGAAGCCGATTCCATCAGTTTAATTCAAAAGTGAAGTTTTGGCACTTACGATGAAAGTTGGATCTATGCATGGACAAGCATGGATAAGTCTGCAATTGCAAAAAATATATATTTTATTTGAAAAATGTGTGTTCACCATGAATGTGACATACGAAGATAAGCTAGTACATAGTACCTACGAAACAATCCCATATTATTTATTCATAACCATATTGCACTTGATCGGCTTTTCGAATTAACGACGAAGAGAGCTAATTTTCTTGTAGTAAATTTTAGACAGCACTTACTTATTCAAATGGGTTTATAAAAATTAATAAGTCACAGCTACTCTTTAGTCTGCCAGGGAAGGCATAATTATGGTATGAGTTATTTTGTTTGGATAATGAAAAGTGAATTGATGATACTTGTAGATGATGAGTTCAAGCATTTATAAATGAATCATTTTCCATTATTAATTCTGAGTTCAGCATTTTATAGCATTTGCAACTTATGACTGCAGCGATAGTATATTGGTGGAAGCTGGAAAATTATGGCACGATACTACTCAATGATAAATAAAGCTGTCAAAGAGTAAATTATCACAGCTAAATATATGCTAAATATTCTTGTGTTTTACTTAAGATGATGTTGTTTTAGCTCGCATTACTTCCATTGTTTTAGGTTGGGTCCCTAAAAATCATCCACGTATTCTATCGCCACAGTATTGGAGGTGACGGACTCGATCAGGGTTCGTTTATCACGTAACCGCCATGTCGGATGTGGCGTCAAACCTTGGGCCCCTTGGCGCCTTTCGTTAAGAATAGGCTCATGCCTACGCCGGGTTGCTCTCCAACCCTTTCTCCTCTCGCCATGTAACCTCACCGACCTACCCAACAGTCCTCAATGTCGAAAAACACATTTTTTGTCGGTCCACCCCCTAAAGAGTCAACCCACCATCAGAATAAGGAAAAGCTTGGCACACTTGCCCTTGAAATCCCCGTTAGAGAAAACTAAAGAAGTTGGTTTGGTTACCCCGTTACGTACGTGGCGGTTCATGTCAGCCTCCATAATTCTTCTTTCCATGGGGAGAACGTTTTACCTTCCGCTCTCAGAGTTAAGTGCATTGTCAGTGAGATACCTCATAATATAAACATCTTTTACTTATGAATCTGGGGCTTCAATCGGATTTTAATCCAGTACCCTTACCTCACTCCGCCGATAAGGGCTTAGCGCGGATTTATCCGATAGGTATTTGAACTTGCCTTGCAGGTGGTTACCGAGTTGTCCAGTGGTTAGCGAGGTTGCCATCACTTTCTGTTAACAGGTAAATAATTTTTACTCTTGCAAGCAGCACTGTGAGTAGAAATGGATGGAAAAAGTTATCGAGGCAAACCATTGATGCACATGCAGTAGACACGTGAAGCAACACATAATAAAATACTTCGTTCTTTTCCATACTTTATATTACGATACGACCATGGTTTTGACAAACTTGTGTCATCTTCTAGTTTGTCGAAACCATGGTCGTATCGTAATAAAAAGTGTAGAAAAGAACGAAGTATTTTATTATGTGTGACATAAGAAATTTTCACCAGGTGAAGCCGGAGACTTTGTCTTATATACGTGAATCAAATTACGATGGATGACAGAATGAAAACAGATACAGGTATTTATATTGCGGATCGATTAGGAGGGGTTGGGTGGAGAGCTTCAGCTCACCATTCTTCAGATTGATGACTACTGGTGATGATTTTAAATATAAATTAAAAATTATAAGTAATTATTGACATGCCATAAGCATTATAAAAGAAATTAATAGAAAGACAGAGAGTTCCAAGAAAAAGAACTTATAATCAGAAGGTAGTGTTGGGCAAAGATAGTGAATGAAGTAGTGAAGCATGTTTAGGGAAAAAAAAGAAAGATGGCGGATATGTAATTGTCGAATTTATTTTGCTAGAGCAGCGGTTCCCGACCTGTGGCACGCATGCCATTTAGGGGCACTTGCTTAGTCGTTTAGGGGTACACGAGGAAAGCTCAAAAATGGCGAAAAAAATTATTCGGAATGTCTATTCGTTTGCTGTGATGGTTCTGACTGATCGGGGTACCATGGGGTACGCAAAGTCAAGAAAGGTTGGGAACCGCTGAGCTAGAGGAATGGGTTGACAATAACAAACACCTAGTTTAAGCACCATCGTACGGGTAAGTACATGCGTGGACAAATCCGAATGTTAGGGAAATCAATTAGATTACATTTACATCTACATACTACCCCGAAGCCGCCTCAATAGGAGTGTGGCGGGGGGTGTTAGGACACCAGCCGTTTAAATATAAAAAGAAAACGCTCTAATGAAATTACGCCTAGCATTTATTGAAGTCCCTTATTGTTCGGGGGAAAAACCATTTCCCATACCTATCCGTTCGGCAAAATATCTCTCTTAATTTATCGTTTCTGTCGGACCTGGAAATATAGTGGGGTTCTAATATGATGTTCTCCGTGTCGCTCTGAAAGATATCTATTCTCAATTGTTCAAGCAATCTAAGCCTAGCACGCAGCCTTCGAGTCTCTAGCGGCTCCCAGCCTAATTCGTTTATATCGTTTATATATTCGTAATATCATGGTTAGGCCGTGATTTAGGAACAGCGTATGTACTTAAACGCAGTTTCCCAGGGGTCGATTCGATCGAATTCCTTGCTAATTACATTTTTTAGGGTGTTGCGACGGCGTATGATCATTACGTACCAATCAAAACCAGCCACTTAAAAAAATAACAAGCAAATAAATTTATTTGTCGGTCTTTCTGGCGGCAGGGTAAAGTTCTCTGCTAACTGCTAAGTCGCGGGTTCAAGTCCCTCCTGGTAGGAATTTCTTTCCATGCGCGTATTTTTTTGTTCTTTATATAAATGATTAAATAATCTTATATAAACCCATATATAAATTTCCTTTGGTGTTCTTTTCAAAGGCAGATGTAAATAATTAAATAAAATTGACTAACGTAGTTAGTTGTTTGTTAACGTAGTTAGAAGAATTTCATTTTTAGCATATGCAGATGACTGTGTTATCATTGGCGTGTCAAAGGCAGAGTTAAGAGGAGTAATGCAATTAGTAGAAGCAGTAGCAAGAAAAGTGGGATTGTTGGTCAATCCTTCAAAAACTGAATATTTAATTGTTGGAAGGGCAATAAATCATGATAGAAACATTACAGTTGGCAATAATGACTACAAGAGAGTACAAGAAGTTAAATATCTAGGTACCATTTTGACAGAAAACTCCTCAAGTGAAACGGAAATAAAATCCAGACTGCAAAACGCAAATAGAAGCCTCTATGCACTTAATAAAATACTAAGCTCAAGAAGCGTTTCCCGGGAACTTAAAATAAGATTATACAAAACACTGATCCGTCCCGTTCTCTTGTATGGATGCCAATCATGGAGCACACGGAAAATAGACCTGAACCGATTAGCGATATTTGAAAGAAGAGTACTAAGGAAGGTTTTTGGTCCAGTCCTTGATTTAGAAACAGGAGAATGGAGAAGACGACATAATGAAGAATTGTACAATCTGTATCAAGAACCGAATATTGTAGGAGTGTTAAGGAGTAGGAGATTGGAATGGGCTGGACATGTGGTTAGAATGATTGGGGAAAGATTTCCTAGGATGGCTATGGATATGACAATAGAAGGAAGGAGACCAGTGGGGAGACCTCGCAAGAGATGGATAGATGGAGTAAGGGAAGACTTGCAACAGCTAGAAACCTGGCCGAACTGGCGGAACATAGCAGAGGACAGAAGAGAATGGAAGGCCTTAGTTGTATCATCGCGCGGTCCTCTGGGCCTGATCGCGTAAAGTAAAGTAACGAAAGTTAGTTGTAGAATCTTCCTAAGTTCTCATACCATTTTCATCAAGAGAAATTTCGTCAACTGATTCCAGGTCCTCCTTTTATTTTCTATCTGCTCAGGCTTCGGCTTGTTTTTCCGTATAGTGTTTTCAAGTTTTTGAGAAATTCCATTAGAAACCTTTGCACATTTGAATTGAGGAAATTTTCAATTTAAAGGTTCATACTAGAATTTTTTTATGAATTTAAGAAAAAAATCATACATCCTCCATGCTTCTCCATTTACCATGGTATGCTTTGGCTAACACGGATAGAAGTTGAACTTTATTAGGTTAGCTCAATCCTTCTTGCACGACACACTATCCCCCTAACTTTAAAAATGGATGAATAAGGGATATGCGAGGACATTACAAAATAAACTTGAAAAAATATTAGTTCTTGAACTCGTGTGTGGTCTGCTGCCAAAATTAATGTGAAGGTAAAAGGTATAGGGAATCTATTTTTTAGATAGGGATTGCGCTATTTCTAGAAATTTGCTTTTCTTTAGTGGCACTAACAACAAGTTCCACAATTGTTTGAAGAATTGAGCGAAAACAGCGACTTATGCCCATACTAATTTTTGTGCCTACAAAGTACTTATACAATTACTTATTGATATCAATCCTGGAAACACCCAATTTTCATGGAATCACCATGGAAATTGGGTGTTTCACCATGGAAGGAATCACCATGTAAAAAAGAATAGATGGCTATAAAACTGAAAAGGTAATGAAAAACATATACCCATTCGGACCTCGAACCCGCCGAAACAACAGACGATGGCTTCACCCCGACACAATTGAGATAGCTAAAAAGATTATCAGACTGCCGTATCCAGAAGAGTCATTACATGAACATAAACAGCTCTGAGTTGAGCCGTATGTATAAACTCACATCTTCTCATTTTTCAATAAAATCTTTGTACTTTATTAAAAAATGGATATCTTTCACTTTCAAGAAGTCAAGCCTGAAACAATCAAACTCGTATCTTAATTTAAAACCAGGAAATTATAAAGATTTTCATCCATGAATAGTACCTAAGCATATATGTTTTGAATATTTTCAATGTAACGCATTTATTCAGTCAAAACATCACAATTGGATCATAAACAATTATGTGCAACACGTTAGACGTCTAAACACCCGTTTGTCGTATGTTTAATGAATAATAATATTATTTTCTCCTCAAGAAAAAACCACAAAAGTGTCAACACCGCATAAGATATAGGTACGTAAATATAATTAATAATTTGTTAAAACATTATGCTTTGCCACAATACCAGTTAATATACACAAAAAATGTACCAAGGTAACAAACAGAGAGTTGTGGAGAAAAACAATATCATTAGTATAGTTTTTTAGTCATTTTAAAATGTTGACTAAACATCAAATGAGGAAGCTTGCTATTTCAAAATGTTGTACTTCTTATACTCATGCTGTCTAGTTCCATTATGATCTTACAATGGGAAATAAATTAATTGGTAAAACCACATAAAATACTTTAATTACTACCACCCTAGAGAAAAATACACAGGTTTTGCCACAAATAAATACCACAGCTGCTCTGTGGCGGTCCCCACGAATTGTTTGTGGTAAGAGCCACAGAACAGCAGTGGTACCACAGACATTTTCTGGTAGACAAAAGATATGTATGGCAACCACAGAAAGTCTTAGACAATTGGTTACTTTTTCTATGGCAAAATCGCGTGGCCTGTGGCGGGCCTGTTGTTTGTGGCAGGGCCCAGCGGCTGTGGCAGGTCTGTGTCACAACTGTGGCGGCCCTACTATTGTCTGTGGCAGGTGGCTGAGGTTTGTGGCAGGGCATATTAGTGCACTCATGCACTCACTGGCATCGTCCGCACATAGTCTGAGGTTTGTTGACACTCGAATGTTGGCTTAACATTAGTCAATCTTCAGTTAAGACAGTTATTATATAAAATCAGGAGCATTGCACTTACATTCATGGATTTAGCACTCAGGATCAAGAAACCTCTCTCTCCAGGTCCAAAAATGTATATTTAAAATGTTATAAGTACTTCACATATTAGGTAGGTAGCCAAATGGAAAAAAAGTAAAAACAGCATGGAATGCAGATAGACTAATCTCATGTATAATGTGTCGAACAGACAGGGCATTGAAAAAGGAACAAAAGAAACTACTGTAACATATCTTGGACATTTGTTACATAAAATTTAAAAGTTCCTGCTCCTGCAACTGAAAGAATACAAATCAGAGGAAGAACTGAAATTTTCTTTGGCAACTGTCATTGCAAAATGTATAATTTGGGGGTGGGATGGTGGGATACGCCGAGACACCTGTGACACCCGTCTCGTGGAAACAGGGGTAACGATGTCACGAGGGTCCCACGTCCCCGCCGACCAGTTCTCCTCGAGGGCCTTGCGCCACGATGCACCAATATCCGAAGAAGTACGACGGTGGTCATCAGGCAGCAGCGAGGGGGACGCCTCCCTGGCGGGCGAGGGGCGTGGAGGCGCATCTGGAAACGACAACACCTCGAGCGACGTGTTAGATCGGCCCTTACGCGCCCTCCTACCTCCATGCGCCAACCTTTGGGACGGTAAAACCTGGGGCTGGGATACATTTCCGCCATTGGGAAATGAGGAGAACGGTTTTTCAATTTGGCGGGAAATTTCTAGGGTGACCACAACAACGAAAGTATTAATCATGTATTAATGTCACGTGCACCAAACTCGCTGTTGGTGTTGTTGCTAACCGTTACGGAAGCATACTGCATAAATATCACTTCGCTAGTCCCAGCGGTTCGTGAGTAGTGACAACCCGAGTGGAGTGAGACCGACACGAATCGAGAGATATAACGAAAAATGAACTCCCGTTTTTTGTAACCAATTCGTGTCAAAGTATGGCAGGTGGTTAAGGGTCAGATACAATTATGAAATACTAACATAAGTTTCCGCCATGTAGGTAGAAAACTATAGGCGCCAGGGGGCGCCAAAAGAGAAAACTTTGGCCGCCCCTGGAGGTCGCACTGAGCGTACTTCATGGTTGACACTGGCACAAAGAGTAGAAATATAGATTCAATATCACTCACAATTTTTTCAAGGACGTGCCGGCATGCATGCTCCTGAAAATGACCCCGACCGAGTTCCCGCCAAAACCGTATCTCCCTCTCTAGAGCACACAACGTCACAAAACTCGGTCAGAGGCCACTAAGTACAATAACTACTCCCACGTGTTAGTTTGGTGTCCCTGTCACCTCCGTAGCGAGCACCACGGCCGTCAATAGATGTACAACAATTGACGATCTGATTCACTGCCCTCCGATTTGGCAGGCAACGACAGCCGCAACTTCACAGCAAAGAACTCAGATCGTCGCACTCAGAAGCAGTCCACAACCATGTCCGCTCGCTCGTCACGTCACTTCACTTTGACGACTTTGATCTTATGTTAGCCATAAGGCCGACCTGCAGCTTAGTAACAAATCAACCTGCGACTTGGGGAGAATTGCTTGCTGCTGCCACAGCCATTGGCGGCTCCAAGGGAGGGGGCAGTAGGAGAAATTGCCCCCCCCCAAACCCGGAGTATTTTATTTATTTTTCGTATACCTAAAACTAAAAGCTGAAATTATTTTATGCTTTGAAATACGATGGTAGGCATATGTCTTAAGCTAAATAGGAGTTTCTTTTTCACTTGACACATAGTTTGTTACGATTTTCCGGGACGAATCCCCCGGACTCCCCTTTTCCTGGGAAGTATTCCATACCTCCAGAGCCAGTGGTTGCCCACCCCGAACCTCTGGTATGGAGCCGCCCCTGGCCACAGCACGCCACACACGATGTTCGCTGCCACAAAGCCACAGCGACAACACCGCCATAAGTAACCTATGTGGCATGCCGCACGAGTATTGCGATTGTCACAGACTCTTATAGCTTGCCACAGCCGCCTTGTGGCATTGCCATACACCAACCACACATTCCCTGTGGACACCACACAATTCATGTGGCATATCCTGTGGCGGTTCTGTGGTTCACCTGTGGTATTTTCTCTAGGGCGGTTTCGACATATAACGTCATCTTTAGGTCTGGAGCCCGACTGGATGTGCTGGAACAATTAGAAATTATAAAAAAAATTGGACAGCTCTGAAATCATTAATGACATTCAATTTTCCTCCCATTCACCTCTCCTTACCCTTCCATACTTCCATCGACCTTACTACAGCCACCCAAAACAACGGGGGGTTCCATAGATCAACTATTCCTTCTCCTTCCACACATCAGACTACCCCCATCGACTTAAGCTTTTCCTTCCTCGCTCCTTCCCCTCCCCTCTTTCGTAACCACAAAGGCGAAAAAAGTTTTCTGTGTATAAATGAATGACCTAAAGATGACGCTATGCGTCGAAACCGATAGTCATAAAAGTATTTTATGAGGATTTACCAAGTAATTTCATTTTCCATTATGAATCACTACCACCAAGAAACGCGATACTGTGTCATGTTATTGTCAAAATCCAAGTATCCTTTTTCTGAAAACTGGCAAGCTAAGACGGGCGCAATCAAGTTAGGTAAGTTGCCAGTGCAATGCAGAAGAAATAGGTAAACTGCAACAGAAGTGATTGGCAATGGATGTTCGTTGATTAAATAGAGATTTCGCGGAGCACATACAAATTATAGGCAAACAATAAATGTATAGTTTGCAGTGAAAGTTAACCTGCATAGTGCAAAAAGCCACACGTCAAAAAGATAACATCCAAACGGTTTTCCTTACACTGGTAAAATCAAAGACCTGGAATGCCGTCGATTGAATTAACAATAGCATAAACAATGCAGACAGTTACGTGCATTAAAACTTTGGTAATTTTTCCTAATCTTAACATATTGATAGAAAATTCTGGAGATATTCCGTGTGACAATAGAGTATTTGCACAGGTGAGGAATTTAATTGAAATTCATTAAAGTGGACGATGTTTGTTTTCTAAATGCCAATGTTAAACTACCACCACAATATTTGGCGTACTTTTTTATAATTAACTTTTAATGTTCATTGTTTTAGCATCGATAATACATAGGCCGAAACGCGCACCCATTGGCTATTCCTTGCGTTGCGGTAGCAGACGTTAGTAATTATTCGCTGTTTTGAAGCTATATATTATTTGTGTTCAAGTAGAGGATGTGTGCATAATAGAAGTTGGATTCGTCAAAGATTGTTCCAACAATCTCCCAGTTGTGGATGCTATAATGATCGGTAATTGTCTAAGTGGCAATCCCGACTACGTTGGATGTGAATAGCGATGTGTGACACTATCCCGGAAAGTTATGTTATTTTTATAACTTTTCTTGTGCTTTTCATTGAATTCATACGTGGTGAGCGGTTCCTCGTCAGCCATCTGGTAAAGGAGGTCGTTGTGGATCGTCCACCCGAGCCGTAGCGCGGAGCGGAAGCAGGAACGATCGGCGACTCCTATGGTGTGCTCTGCAGATGCGGGAAGGAGACCGCTCCAGGCAGGTGCCTCGTAGGTGTAGACTGGTCTCAGGAGCGATTTCCAGAGATGAACTCTGGTTTTGGTGGGAAGATGCGCGTGGCCTAGGAGGACGTTGATCTTTCGGCGGCGTGAGTACGCAGTTCCGGCAACCCGCTGTGCATGCTGGGACATGCTCAGCCGTCGGTCAATGGTGACACTGAGGTAGGTGACGGACGTCTGCCATAGAACTTCTTCATGACCGACTAGGATCTCCCCCGGGTCACTTGGTCTCAGTTTCGATGAAAAGACAATCGTTTGGGTCTTTGATGCGTTGATCGTGAAGCGCCATGTGTGATACCAAGCGACCAACTCGTCGACCGCTCTCTGGAGGTATGTCGCTGCCTGGTGTGCTTGAGAAGAACGCGCGAGCAGGGCCGCGACGTCAGCGTAGAGTGCTGCCATCGTCTGACTCCCGAAGTCGCAGGGCATGTCGGCCGTGAAGACACTGAAGGGTATTAGAGAAAGAACACTTCCCTGGGGAACTCCTGCCTCGATGATGCGCTGCGAGGATTCCGCCTTTCCCCACACCACGGAGAAGCTGCGGTCCCGGAGCCATGAGTTGATTAAAGTCACCAGCCAGTTCGGGTATCCAAAACTTCGAAGTTTATGGAGCAATCCCTCGTGCCACACCCGGTCAAACGCCTTCGATATGTCAAAGAAGGCGCCGACCGTGGTGTGCTTCCAATTTCTGGCGTCAGCAATGAAGTTCAGTACCCGGGCTAATTGGCGCGTTGTGGAGTGTTCCTCCCGGAAACCAAATTGATGGTTCGGAAGTATGTCCAAGGTGGTGGTGACTCGCTTAAGATGCTCTAAAATCAGCTTCTCGAACAGCTTCCCCATGGTGCTGATCAAGGAGATAGGGCGGAAGTTCTCGGGTGTCGTGGGAGACTTTCCTGCCTTCGGAATGCAGATAACCCTCGCTCGCTTCCATGCCCCAGGGAAGTGGCCTATCAGGAGACATACGTTGAAGATCGCCAACAAGACGTGTGCTAGCGACAGTGGTATGTGCCGCAGCGCCTCGTTGGCGATCCCATCGGGTCCAGGTGCTTTCTTTCTCTTCAGTGTCTTCATGGCCCCGCGAAGGGCAGTAGAACTTAACGCAGGCGCCGATTCCTCTAGTCGCCTCGTCTGCTCGCGTTGCGGCCGTTCCAGCCGCACCGGTTCCTGGATGGGGTCAGGAACCCCTGGCAATGCAGATGCAGGTTTGAAGTTCGTTTCCAAGTACGACGCCATGTGGTTTGCCTTCTCCACCGGAGAAAACAATCGACCGTTTGCCGTGCGTAGTGGAGCCTCCTCGGTCCCTGCCCGGCGGAGCGCCCTTGCCATTCGCCAGAGCGAACCGTCCTGCGAAGAAAGAGAAGTTACCTTCTTTTCCCACGACTTCTTCCGAAACTCCGCAATGTCGTCTCGGATTTTATGTTGCGCTGCGTTGACTTGTGTTTTATCCGAGGCGCAGCGAGTGTTCTGGTAGCGCTTCCGAAGTACATTCTTTTGGCGAATGATGTTGATGATGTCTGACGGTAGGGCCAGGAAGTTCCATGGGCGAACGGTCTTCCGGGGTATGGTGTCGTCTATGGCAGCGGTGATGGCTTCGGTGACTGCGTCGCATTGCCGGTCGATGTCCTGTGGCGATCTCAGTGACGTTTCTGCGAATGGCTGCAGTTCTCCGTTACCCGACGGCGGTAGTACTCCCAGTCGGCGCTGTCGTAGTCCAGGACGATTTTTGCAGGAGTGATGAGCGGACGATTTCCGAGCCGGAAGATGACAGGCAGGTGATCGCTGTCTAGTGCTGTGATGACGCTAGCGGTCAGGACGCTCGGCAGCTGGTGGTGGAGAGCAATGTCCAAGATATCTCCGTCTCTCTTCCTGTGGAAGTGCGTGGGGGAAGATGGCGCTGTCACTTGCACTCCTTTTCCGAGCGTCCATCTACGCAGGTGTCTTCCTTTGGCATTTGTTGTCCGAGACGACCAGTCTGTGTGCTTAGCATTGTAGTCTCCTCCTGCGATTATTGCTGACACGTCGTTGAATAGTGCCTCCAGGTCCCGCGGGTCTAGAGTCACTCCCGGTGGTGAGTAGATTGAAACCAGTCTGATCTGTTTGTCGCCTACGCAGTCCAGGGTTACCGCCGTCGCCTCCATTGATGACATTTCTGGTAGTAGAAATCGTTGGGCTGATAGTCTGTTGGCTACCAGGATTGCCGTTCCTCCTCCTTTGCTGTCCCGATCGTTCCTGTATACGGAGAATCCCGGCACAGTCCAGCGCGAGTTTCTCTGCAGCCAGGTCTCCTGTATGAGGGCAACCTCGCATTTCTGCCTAGACAGGAATTCGAGGAGCTCAGGAGTTTTCCTGTGGATCGCACCACCCGCATTCCAGCAAGTGATGTTGAGCGCGTGTCGTCCCTTGTGATGTTTACCCGACATGATTGAGGACGGAAGGAAGTTGCTGCACCGTTGTGGCCAGCAGTTGGATCTGGGTTTGTAGCACAGCGGCCACAGAAGCGAGGGTTTTGAGGATGGTGTCTAGTCCCGTTTTGGTCCCGGTGGGGGCGGGGTCTGTGCTCTCGGTGTCGATGGCTGCGGCTGCACGTTGTTGTTTTTGCAGCTCCCTCAGAGGAATCTGAATGGTCATTGCAGTTTCCTGCAAAGAGCGGACAACCTGTGGAAGAGCGGAAGAAAGTGAGGGAAAGGGATCCTCCTCCTTGGAGGTAGAAGGCTGTTTCGAGGCTGCCTTCTTAGACCGGTGCTCCCAAGCATTCGGTCTCGGTGGGCCAGCTGCTGCCTGGGTGACGGGTTTCCCGCCCTTTTTTCCTGCTTCCTTCTGATTGGTCGGTGGCTTCTTCTTCTTTTTGTCTGCCTCCGCTGTTTTATTTTCCATTTTTGCCTTCCATTTTGGGCAGTCGCGGGAGCAGGCGATGTGATTGCCACCACAGTTACAGCATTTGGCCGTTGATTTCTCAGCAGTGCAGTCTTTTCCCTCGTGTTCCCCAGCGCATTTGAAGCACCTGGGCAAGGCCTTGCACCAAGTGGAGCCGTGATCGAACCGGCTGCACCTGTAACACATCTGTGGTTCCTTGTGTTTGTACAGCCGGAACTGGCACAGATTGTTGGCGACCGATTTGATTGCCTTGAGTCGACCAATTGGCCATTCCATACTTGGCGTGATGGAGACAACAAACACTCCAATCGGATTGCCGCCCTGTTTGAGCTGTCTAATTCTCCTAGCGAGTATTCCCATCTCTTGGGGGTCCTCCAGGATGTGATCTGCTACGTGTAGGGAAGAGAAGCCACGGATTTGGAATGCCGTGGTTCTCTCATCCCCCACACCCCATGAGTGGAATTGAGCGTCGGCCCTTGTAAGGGCCTCACGAAGTGTCGTGAAGTCATCCACGTTTTTCACGTAGACGTTGGTGTGGTCTTACGAGTTAGATAGCGTGAAGTTATGGTCCTTCACGTTGCTCATCACGAATTCCCGGAACTTCCTAGCGTCCTTCATGTCGTAGATCACGATCGGAGGAGGTTTCTGATTCCGCTTCAGCGCCTGGGTGGTTGCGGTCTGCTGTTGGGTCGGTGCGGCGGTGACGGGTGCATCCTGAAGTTCCATATCCTCCTCCTGGGAGGAGATGACGTCATCTACGGGAGCAATGGGAGTGAAACGGTTCGCCGTAGCGATTGTTTCGGGTGATTCTACCGCTAGACGTCGTCTCTTCAGACTCGCCTCAGTGAGGGTGAGGAAAGGAGAGGAGTCGGAGGAAGAAATGGGGTTGGTTTTCCGTGAGCCAAATTGCCTGACCAAAGTGTAGCCATCTTCCATCAAGTGATGGTGCTCAGTGGTCGCAGGTAAGGAAGAGGTGTCCTTTTCCAACGGAGCGTCGCTGGCGGCATCCTGGGAGTCCGTCATGGCAAAGGTTCCGCAGGAATCGGGAAAACAAGCGGCGCCTCGACGTGAGGCGCCGTGTGTGGAGAGGTTCCGGGTATCCAAGTCCAAGTGGTGCGAAGGTCGTATGTATGAGAAGATCAGTTCAGCGCAAGCGTCAGTTCAGGGGTAGCAAATTAGACCAATCTAAGATCACATTAATCCATCAGATCAGTCGATCAAAGATGTAAGATCAATTCCGATCAAAGATCCACAGGAACTTGCGCGTCAAGAAAGCCTTATATATGTGGCCGCTTCCGAGGAATAATGTGACTTGGAGAACTAACTTTTAAATGGCAATTCCGTGATAGTCTGAGGAAATTTCATTACATCACGATAACAGTAATGTGGCATTAATTAACTGAAACCTATATTGCCACATAGTATGACTATTAATGCAATATTACTGATAATAAACAAGATTTTTACCAATTCCCTCACGTTTGTTCACGTTTAAATCAAGGCGTAACCAAAGGGACGTGTATAAACTTAAGTACCAACTTAGGAGGGGGGGCGACTTAAAACCTACGGCGGGTAACGAGGGGGAGGGGGGGTTCTCTCAAAGCAACGTAGCTATTAAAATGCGCCTGTTTACGTTTGTTACTCGTCGACAATACTACAGAGTTTAACATGAGGAAGAGCGCGCGGAGTATTTCATACACCCCAAGCTTCTACTATAACTCAATGTAACTGAACTATTGCTTCTACAATGTTGCAAGTCTTCATACCATCAAATTGCTAACATTTTAACCTTCTCGCGGGTTAAGTTAGTTTGAGCGAAAAATCAATTCACCTAGAATTTGACGAATTTGGCCTCATTTTAAAGGAAAAAAAACTCTCATATTTAAGATTTGATTGACGATGACATCAACTATTTATAAAAATTAATCTATTACTCACCGAAGTAATTCTTAGAGAATCGCAAAAAACCTGCTGTTTTGAAGAGTCTACAGCCATACGGCGTGAGAAAATGAGTCAAGTTTAGACTTATGAAGCTTTATTTATATAATTACTGAAAATTTGGTCATATGTAACTTATCTTAGCGCCATTAATATAGCAATATTTATAGACGCTGAAATTTAAAAAAAATAAAATTTTAATATGGTCTCCATTATGATTAGGGAACTATCTCGCTCAAACCACCTTAAAAAGCGACCTCGTGACAAAACTTTTCTACCAACCTATTCCTAAGTTCAAACACATCATTTTTACGTGTTTTTATCAATGGGGGGGTTACAACCCCCGAAACGCCCCCTGGATACGCCTGTGCTACCCTGAGAGCCGCATCAAGGGCGTGCGGGAGTGGGTGTTTGGAAACAAGCCGTAAAAAGGAAGGATATTGGAAAATAAAGTTGTGGGAGTAAAGAAATAATCAATCCAATGTGTTCCGGCGGGTTGGTGTTTCGGAATGCTTTTCTCCTAGCCGTGAATGGTGCGCGGAAAGAATGCTTTCTTT
This sequence comes from Pyrrhosoma nymphula, assembly GCA_963573305.1. Taxonomy (NCBI): domain Eukaryota; kingdom Metazoa; phylum Arthropoda; class Insecta; order Odonata; family Coenagrionidae; genus Pyrrhosoma; species Pyrrhosoma nymphula. The sequence continues at coordinate 72,695,263 of OY754332.1, read as the reverse complement.
AACCTAATCTGTTGGGCCATGCATCTCTCATGACTTGTCGCTTTTCTCTGTCCTACTCAGGGATTAATTTTAGTCGGAGCGCCACTCTGGTACTTCGTAAAATACCGGAGCGGACTGACGATTTCCCCAGACCTCCCCAAAGCATTCGTACGTACTTCTAAACTTAAAAATTAAGCGCTGGCCCTACTGATACAGTGGTGAAGTAGAAAAATATCCACCGTGTCGACCTGGAATCCATGGGATATGAATTTTTCTAGTAACCTTAACCTAGCGTGTAACCATCGGAGAGAGGGGTAAAAAATAACCGAAAACGGTAACGTAGTCTATGACCACTAACTTGCAGTACGACCACTAACTTGCAGAAATGTTGAAAGGAGAAAATTGCTAAATGTATGTACCAATAAACACATAGAAATAACATAATGTATAGCGGAAATTAATTACTCAAAACTCTCAGTGAAGTGTTTACTGTCTGAACTATCTCTCGGATTCGTTTGCAGGCTTTCCATTTTTGCCAAAATTTCGGGTGAAGGAGGGACCACGTGCTAAACACACCGGGTAGATGCTTCTTTAAATTTTTGTTACCGAATGGATCATTGAGCACAATAGCAAGAAAACCCTTGGCCTGAAACAACAAGAGGGGATTTCTTCGGAAGGCACTCGAACTCAGAGTCCGAGCCTCGGCGTCGAAGGCGACTGAACCCTTCACCGTGGGTGGTTTATGGCACCAACTGACCAGTCCCACTAAAGTTTATAACTTCTATAAGTTACACATAAATCGAAGAATTTTGTTCGTCTTTGTGTTGCACTAGTCACGCTGATGAAAATGTTTTTTCATCGCAGTTATACGATACAGATTAACCATTTTACATGATTTAGTAATATAATTTACATTAAACTGGCTTGGTTTACTAAAGAGCGTAAAATGGTTAATATCAATCCTCCAAAACGATTTATGTTTAGCTTTTAGAAGTTATAAACTATAGTGTAACTGGTCAGTTGCTGCTATAAACTGCCCGCGTTGAAGGGTTGGGTGGCTTTCGACCGCGAGGCTCAGACTCCCAGAGTGGCTTGGCCTGGGCCAACTGTCCAGTTCAGTGGCAGTGGAGCACTCATGCAGCAAGAGAGAAGCAGTTCAGTTAGGTTGGGAGTGGGAATACCTAAATACTGCAGCAGCTGAGTGGCAAGGCAATAAAATGACAGGACAAGGGATAAGCAGTGGAGTTTAAAGGATGGCCTGACCTGGGCCAACTGTTCAGTTCAGTGGCAGTGGAGCACTCACGCAGCAAGAGAGAAGCAGTTCTATTTCAATAGAGTAGCAATGGAGTGTAGCAGTGGAGTTTCAGTTGACCGCAGTTTTTCTTGGTGAGGCCAACGCAGTGCAGTCCATTGGCAAGGTATTTTCAAGCCAGTTTTCACCCGTTCAGTGGAGTTTCAGTCCAGAATTAGTTGAGTTTCAAGGGAGAATGTTTTACTTGAGCAGAGTGAGGACACCGTGCACACAGTGTGAGGACACTGTGACTAATACTCTCGTACAGTGTGCAGCACATTGTGGTCACACTGTCCATCACGCTTTAAAGGGAGCACAGTGTGCATGCACTGTGACTAATACACTTGCACAGTGTTCAGCACATGGTTGTCACACTGTCTATCACGGTTTATTTTCACCAGGGAATCTAATTCCAGAGGAAAAGAATCGGAAAGCAACCGGCTTTTTTATTGTGCAACCGACCGACTAGTAATGGCCGACTAGTTTGCCTACATGGGCGCCTCATCCTGAACTGCTATTTACATTTCGTTGACACTAATTTATGATTAACTTGTGCGTCTACTCACAGGATACTATAGTAAGTAGTTAGTGACACTCTTCATGAGCTCATGTCTATCCATTAAGTAATAATGCTGAGAATTCCCTGTATTATCCGGTATTTTCACATGCGTAAATGCACCCGTTATGAAGTTTTAACCAGGATTTCATGGTTATCATATTTTTTCTCCTGCTTATTTCAACTCTTTCTATGTCAGAATACCGTTGAATGTGGGTGCATAATATAAAAACGTTACCTATTTCTCTCGGCAGATGATGGGTGCAGAAGCAACGCGTCCCATTGGAATGGATGTCAATGGAGAGTCCCCCCATTTCTTTCTGAATCTTATGGAGTGGGATGGTTCAGAGCCCAAGCCCAAGTCTTACCAGCTACCTATCACCAACTCTGAATGTAATTGCAGCTATAACTGGGACTTGGAATCTCTATGCTGCCCGAAACATCTTAGTGAAAGTCTCGGTAATTATTTTAGTAATATTATTATTATCATTATTTTAAATTAATAAATTAAAGAGTAATGCCTTTCAGTCCTCCATTACTTTTTCCCCTTCCAAAGAGGTTTATATACATTTATGACACAATAATGTTTTTTAAATTCATACAATTAGTGTAGGACCATTGTTTATACATTTTTCATGAGAAAGCCCCATGAGACCCTGATATAGGATACAAAAAGGGAACTAAGTTGAATCCGCTCATTTAGCCAGACATGATTCAAATTGGACTGTCCGGTAGGACAGTCCAATTTGAATGATCGAACATGACCTGACATGATTGAAATTTCGACTTCTCAATTTCAAAACCTTCTTATCCTTGCTTCAATTGGGTGACCGGGGAAATGGTATTGGTTGCGAAAGTCATGGTAATCGTCATGGGAACGCACTGTCCTTGCATCCCGAAGGTCACAGTTTCGAGTATCACCTCGTACATGGCTGGGACGTATTCCTTAGGTTGAAGATCTTTGTTTGGACAGTTTCATGCAATCTTGGAGATCGGGGCACCTAAAAATCGAAAGTACAACTATTTGTAAGCCTGTACACCAAACAGTAAAAAATACAAGGCAGAATGAAGACGATTCTTGGTGAATTAGGAATAGACGTCCTCCAAAGTACATAGTTGTTGACCCAAAGGTCCTCATTCTCAGCGGAAGACAGTTGGAAGGTATACTGATGAGTGCATATAAGAATCCCATCTTTCTACACGTCTTTCATGACCACCACATGAAAATATCGAGGTACCACTCCACCAGATCACACCTTAATATCCGACATATTCCTCCCACAGTTTCTTCTTGCGATACTCTCAGCCACACGCCCTTTCGGCGCTTCGTAGGCTATGATACAATCGTAGAGATCAACAATTATTGATAAAATGGTTGTATTGTTGGATTTTTATTTTAAGTGCACCCCAATAAGATTAAATGAATGCCTTGATCACTTACATAAACTCATGAACCCTTAATTTGAAAGTATTTTTTCCATTGCCACCTTCAACAATATGCCTGGAAGTTTCCCATCTGCTAATAATGGAAATAGTAGCTGCGATAGCGATTACATTCAACTGAAATGGAATTTGAGTTCTCTAATGTCCTACACCAATCCCACAGTTAAGCATGCACTGAATTGGTACGGCTACATTAACATCACATAGTGCACCAGTAGTGATTCCTGCCTCCTCGCAGGAGCTTGGGGAAATGCTGGAGTGCTTGTAATAGTTTATTAAAATGGCAAGATAAAAATAAAACAAAACCAGTTTCCAATAATAGCTCAGTTTGATAGGAGAGCAGACCAATTACAAAAGGAGTTTGAATCTCACCCTATATTATAATACCCTATAGGGTTGCCAATAGGGTGAGGTCTAAAATCAGGACCTCAATACGTCATGATTTCATAATAACCTATGCACAATAACACATTTTTACATAGCAATAATTTGAATATTCAAATATAAATTAAACTAAATTTAGCACAGTTTTTATGCGTGATTATATATTTTTAGTAAAAAATATACTGAAAGACATAGACTTGTACACACTATTTTATTGGGCTAAATTCAGTATAATTCCGTCTTTTCAGGCCACCCTACTCTCTTTGGTCATTACTATTCCTTGCTTGTGGTTTCCAACGAAATTTCGCCTCGTAAAATCACAATCGGTAGGGGCTGGCTGGTAAATTACTTCCAGCCGCTCGCATCAATGGTGAATTACCACGGTTCATACGTGAAAACAACGTACATTACCGACTGTCTCCATACGACATTGGCAGAGGCTTCTTCGCTCGCAGAGAAAATACTTTTCCGTAGAGACTATGGCATAAGCGCATAGCATTCATGCGGTCACTCATATTTTACCACTTAAGTTTAATAAAAAGCACATCAAAGAGGAGCAAGGGCCATAGAAAAATCCGGAGAGAATGGAGAAAAAAATATCACTTCCCATATTAGAGAACAAACAAAAACATTAAAAGTAACCAAATTAAAATATGGGTCATCACTCACATTAAGGGTAAAGCAAATTCATCCCTCTATACAAAGAAACGCCAATACTTGCAATTTATTGATCCTAAAATGAGAACGAAACTGAGAAAACTGTTTGCCGAAACGTAATGGGAAACAAAATTTAACACTCGCCACTGTGTGTCATTTCAAAAGCCAATTTTACGTGAAACGATTATTTCCAGTAATTTGAAGGTGCTGTATTTATTAATAATTGCTATCCCCTGCTTCACTGAAAACGAAGCCTCGAAAAGCTTCCGATAATTTAAAAGGCTGTCAAGTGTGCGCACTCGCTCTATTATAGACTCTGAAGTGTCGCCGAGTAAGAATGGCTTTCGGCATTCATACGTATGACGCAAAACTGATAGGACCATTAAAACTATGGAGAAGGTCATACTTTGGCCATATTAGTGTCAATAAAGATGAATCAATGAAGAAACCAAATAATATCCGATAGGTACTATCAGAATTTGTCACTGATATGACCAACACCTACTTTGCGCCAATATCTTTTGAACACGAGTTTTACCGTTTATCTGTATCTCTACGACGGCTCTCTAGATTTCCACGCAAAGAACATGAACGTTAGCGTATTTATATATGATACACGTTTAATTCGTTTAAATTTAAGTTTTTGAAAACAAAGTTTTGGAAACGAAGAGTAGTGGACCCATGTCATAATGCTATAATTTATAATTTCATAATTAACTTTAAAAGAAGAATATCCATAGCATTTTAATCATACCTGTCAAATTCCTAATGTTTAACATTATAGTTCATCATCTTTGTAATGTACCGGGGGGACACATTGTATTATCCAAGTAAACACAATAAGTTGCAGAAACGTTGCAAAGAGGTTACACGAGGTTGCAAGTTGTTTTGCAACGTTTCCGCAACGTCGTGATACGTCACCGTGAAACTTGTTAGGTCAGAAAAAATTAAAGTAGAAAATAGTTGATAATGAGGATGCATGGAGTAAATATCGTTTCTTCGTCTTCTGAAAACAATGTTAATAGTTGTGAGCGGGATATTCACAAAGTGTTGCAGAATGTTGCAGGTTGCACGGCAACATTCTTGCAACGTTATTGGCTACAGCACACATAGAAAACTATTTAAGTAGGAAATAGGCAAAATATGGGGTTTTAATAGCGTATTTTCATCTTCCGCAGCGATTTAGATCTTGCCAGCGAAATAGTTTTTCGGCTGAAAGAAACTTACGCACTACGAACGCACTTCGCACTTATGCACAATTGTACTTTTCCCTTTCTTATACGCAATATTTCTACATTATGATCGCCTTATGGCATATTTAAATGAAACTCAATAAATGTGAAAAATTAAAATTATTGGTTTTTATAACAAATACAAATATAGTAGACAATGAATCAGACATAAAAATTGTACGATATCCAGACAGCCTTTCCCCCACCCGGATTTGAACATGCGATGGGTTGTAAGATTTACCTCTGTATGGAGAGATTTTTTCTTACCCCTGCACCAACAAGACAAATTAGCGAATACAGGGTCTGACGCAAAAGTATCGGGAAAAATTTTTTTTCAGACAATTTATTGCCAATAAACGTACAAACACTAAATATTCTTCAAAATACGCCCCTTGGGCGTTAATACACTTTTGGTAGCGTATCTCCCACTCTTGGAAGGCACCCTGGAAGGCAGAAGACGGAACCCCCTTAAGGCACTGCGTCGAAGCGGTTTTCACCCCATCTAACGTCTCCAAATGGCGTCCCTTTAGGCTTCGCTTGATGCGGGGGAACAAAAAGAAGTCCGGTGGTGCTAAGTCCACGTTTCGTCGCCCGTCACTACTCTCTCAAAAAACGAGGTTCACTTTCACTGCGTTCCAGGACGTCCTGAGAAATCGGAACCCGAGTTTCCCTTTGTTCATCTGTTAACACTTTTGGTACCATTTTGGCACAAATCTTCCGCATTTGCAAATCGTCCGTCACAATGCGGTTAACTGCGTCTTTTTTCATGATGCACTTCTCCGCTATTAAGCGGACACTAAGACGACGATCAAACTGTAACATTTCCCTCACTTTCGTGTCGTTGCCATTAGTTTTGGAAGTTGACGGTCGTCCAACGCACACATCGACTTCAATTGATTCCCGGCCGTTTTGGAATTTTTTGTGCCTCTCGTAAACTCTTGCCTGTGGCATGTCTTCATCTCCGAAGGCTTCCCGAATCATGGCCAGGGTCTCAATACCGGTTTTTTTTCAGCCGAACGCAGAATTTTATGGCTGCCCGCTGTTCCAGCAAACGTTGCATCTTGATTTCCGACGCGACGACAAAACACACTTTGCGCGGAACACTGTGCTAGCTCTACCGTTGCTCGGAGAGGAATGAGCAGCGGCGCGTTTGGTAGCTGCGACTCCCCCCTACCATCTCCATCACACGGCGCATCCCGTTACCCCTTCTAGCGCAGTCAGGAATTTTTTTCTCGATACTTTTGCGACAGACCCTGTATACCGTTATAGTCTGACTAGTGGAGTCGGCACCAACGGCACGAATTTGATGGATCGATTGTCATATCAGAACTTCAGCATGCATCGATATATTGAACAATCCTGCACATCCATGTGATCCATGCTCATCTACCATCGACAGGACCTTACTCTATGTATAGCGCTTGCGTGTATCGGTGTTGTTGTAGTGTGCCTCTTGGAATATTCAAATATATTTTATCCATCTAATATAATTTGACCACTGCCTGCTTGAATATCGATTTTTGGAAGCTTCTTCGCTATCGCCTCCTTTTTCATATTGGCCTGAAACGTTTGGATTTTGATTTTTGGACGATTTACCTACATACTGACGCTCTCGAGTTTGACCCCCGCCCGTCTGGAACACGATTTTTGGTTTCCTTGCATTTATCTGCTTAAGTGGATCCGGGGAGAACAGAAGAAACCCCTCTTTTCATTTCTGGCTGGCTGTAAATCTTTGTGATGAAGGAAGGAAGAGGCATTGGTAACAAATCATCTGGGTCTTAATGCTTGTGATGCTTATCCAAGTAAATGATAGTCGGTGGATACACTATTTTTTTGTAACTGTGAACATTTAATATTTTTTCCAGACAAAGGAGTTATTTAGACAAGGAGGAAACAATATGTTACGGAGGGTGTGTTTGGAATGATGTAATATATCTTCTCAAACAGTGTCGGGATGCAGTTTTCCTTCCTGGGGAACTCAAGAACAGACGTAAAAAAGGCAGTTTAGTGCCACACGAACTTGTGCCTGTGTTATTGCTGAGATACATTTAATTTTTTCATTGAATATGTACTGATTTGAAGAATTAACAATTTCGTCATCTTGATGTACAAAATGAAATTTATCATTTCAGATACTTTCAGATCCAAGCCAACTTTGGCTTCTTATGACTACAAGGAAGTGAAAGAGAAAATCATAGATTGGCTCAGACATGCAAATACTAGGTATCAGAGGCAGGAGCACAAAGGTGGAAATAAGTGACTTGAAATTTTGTAATAAAATGAATAAATATGTGAGATAAAAGCACATCTTGAATATTATTTATATAGGGTTGCATGAGTTTTGCAAATATGTTTTCCAAAGGTTGCGATAACGTTCCCATGTAGGTTGCTATTACGTTGTAGCTACGTTGCAGGAACGTAGTAGAGAGGACTTATGGCTGCTTTTGTGACGTTACCAGAACGTTGCAGCAACTCCACATAGATTGCGGTGCAAAGTTTCTGTCACGTTTTCACGACTCATTTGGTTTACAGGGATACTTTGCTCAGGGGCGGATTATGGTCGTTGTTTTGGTTCACTACTTTCCGCGGCGCCTGGGGGGTATGCAACACCTCTCAACGAAACGGGGGTCCGGGCGGACCTCCCTCGGAAAGTTAAAAGAAATTAAGCGCTTGGAGCGTAGTTTTGGTGTGGATATATTATATAGTAGATGTGATAAATTATTGAGTAAAGCTCTCTTATCACCTTTGAAAAACATTTACAAACGATGTAAAGAATGCTATCCTTGTGAAGATGCAGGTCTCCCGGGTTTTACACCACATTGGTCCATGTTTCCACGGACGACAGTTTCGGCGGCGTTTCAGTCGGCTTCTTCAGGCCGGTGAAGTGAAGGGGTAGCCATTCGTCGTCTTATATATCTCACCCGTTGGAGTCAGGTCTAATGCTTAAGATATATAAAACGACGAATGGCTGCATCTTCACTTCACCGACCAGAAGAAGCCGACTACAACGCCGACGAAACTGTCGTCAAAGGAAACATAGACGAACGCGGTGTAAAACGCGGAAGACATGCATCTTCACATCCATCAACCCGCGGCAGCTTACACAAGGATTTCAAACTCCGCTCTTCTTTAATGCCGTACAAAATGAAAATTGGTTGGAATGAAATAAAAAATAAGTATACATAAAATACCATCTTCCTTTAATAATTTTATTTTATCAGCAAAAGTCAAAATTATAACATTCAAAGAAGAACTACCAGGCTTTAAAGTACATTTATAATAGTTTTAATGATGACTAAAACAAGTAGGCCCTACTTAATATTAAAATAAATGAAATAAACAAAGTATAGACTTTTGATTTGAGGTAATGCAGTCACCCTCACAATTACAGATATACGGGCTGACGTAAATTAAGAAAATATTATTCAGTTGTAATGTTTGGAGCGCCAACTTTAATGCAAATAGCCTAGGTCTTGACAGAATAAAATTTATGTATTATACAAATTTCAACAGCAAATTTTGCTTTCTTGTTTATTTCTGCTCAGCAAACCGGTTTATTACATTATCGGGGTCTACATGAATATGACGGTGAATGTACAACATAGCAAGGCCCTTTAAAAGACTTTCACCGCATCTTGATCGCACGTAACTTTTCAGAAGGCGTAGAGCAGAAAAAGATCTTTCAGTACCTGCAATACTGACAGGCAAACTTAAGAGGACAAGGAAAAGTTTCTTTATTAGTGGAAAAAGGACAGGATGGCATGCATTATAAGCATCGATGACAGTTGAAGGAATAACTTTACCATCATCAATATCCCGGTTCCATTTCACTATCCACTGTTCATACTCTGATTTTAGCTGAAAAACAAAACATTCTTTTTGGAGACCAAAGAGGTCAGAATACTTCTGGCAAAGTGTGTTTATATCATTTTTAACGTCTGCAGTTTTTAGAACGACATTCTTAGCCAAAATGGCCTGTGGGAGAAAGATATTTATTCTGAATACGTCCATTACCACATCATAAAATCTAGAGGAGAAGTCCTCCAGAACCCAGTCCAAAAGGGGGATGTAGATGTTTCTTCGGAAATTTTCTCCTGCAGATCGAAACGGTGCATTTGAGCGACATGATTGCCGTTGAGCAATCCTTGGGGCGTTCATCTCTCCTCCTAAGGAGCGCGATGCGGCCGTTTCTTTCGCAAAAACGCCTTTAAAATCTTTTTCAACAGCAAGTCTTTTACTTCTGAAAAAAGATTTCACTGTGAAAACTGCCTCTAAAGCACTTTGAACATCAAAGTGTTCTGTTTGTAATAATTTGCTTAGGTTGCACGTAACACCCAGGATCTCAGCGAGGCAGCAGAGTGACACTAAGAAATCACTATCTCGAATGCTACATTCGTAACCTTGAGCTTTTTGAGCTGACGAATCCTCATTTGACCACCTGGAAATGATTTCCAAAGCCACTGACACCTTTTCAATATTTATAAGGAACTGTAGCACGGAATCATGGCGTTCTACCCACCTGGTCTCGCAAAGTTGCTTTAGTTGCCCTCCTAGGGTATTTTTCAAAACCATATTTCGTTTCGATGAAGCACGGAAGAAGTTAATGATTTCCACTAAAATACCATGGGCATTACTAACAGATGGTACTCGATTTGTTTTGGAAATTACTAAATTTAAGTTATGGTTGTAACAAGGACAACGGACAGAATTTGTTACATTCTTCTGAATGTCTTGCACAGCTCCTACGGCGGCTGATACATTTGTAGAGCACTTAGCAGAGGTTATGTTATGGTTGTAACAAGGACAATGGACAGAATTTGTTGCATTCTTCTGAATTTCTTGCACAGCTCCTACGGCGGCTGATATATTTGTAGAGCACCCATCTGTGCCTATACCGACTCAATATTTTATGTCTAGTCTTAAACTATGGGTTGGGATTTACGATTTGGCCAAGTTTTATACCAGTAACAGCAGGTTCAACATGTAAATCAACTTCTGAGCTTTCTTTATCCACATAATCTGAAGGAGAATGGTCATGGTCAACGACTGCTTGCCTTAAATCTAAAAATCCTACTAAGTCCTCTCTGACTTCCTCGGCCAACACATACCTAATAATGAGTGACATGTGAGCAATATGGGAAATGTCAGTTGTTTCGTCAAAAACATAACTAAAATATGTAGCCTTCCTGATTCTTTTCACAATTATAGCCAAAATCTCTTGGCCACAGCACTCAATCAAACAGTTCTGAATTGTCTTGCTAGTGAGCATATTTCTTAGGGTAGCAGTCTCTAAGTGATTCTGTAAGGCTGAATCGCCAACCTCGCAACGAAAACGCAGTAATGCTCGGAAGTTACCGACATTCGTCAAGGGCTCTTCCAATGATAATGCACCGTCGGTCGTCCCGATGACCTCTGAATGGTATGTTCTGACGGTCAAGAAAAATCACATTTTTTAGTATCAGTTTCTGATTTACTCCCTTCTGTAGCAATCCAGTTGGCTTGCGATTTGATTTTCAGGTTTTTTGTATTTTTTCCACAAAATTCAGGGCCAACAGCACTGCACCTTTGTGACAGGCTGTGTTTTGGTGATTTTCCAGATCACCTTGTTTCCCTAGCAGTTATGAAAATTTCTTTAGCGACTCTGTAACGAGGGATTCTAACTGCAAATTTTTACCGCAAGCTGCCATTGATTGGGCAAAAAAAGGGCAATACCTACAAAAAAGTCCATTCATTGAGGGAGAAACCACAAGCCAAGGATATTTTTGAAGATGTTCCCTCCTCACGCAACGACGCTCTTCCGCGGTTCCCTTCCTATGAGTTGAAAAGGGATACTTGTAGCCACTTGTGGGTGTCCAAGGGCTTTCCAAAAGTTCTGCTATTTTCCTATCATCAGGTCTTTCCTTTCCTTGTACAATAAAGAGGCCTACGTCACAGTTGAAATTTGCAGCCAAAGGAAGTGAATAAATTGAAGCTTCAGTCGATGTTTCGTGGCTACATGGACTTGATTGCAAAAGGACCATGGGCGCAGCTTGAGTCTCATTGTCAGTAATGCAGCATTAAGGCATGGTGTTAATTAATTGTGTATTTCCTCCTGCTGCCTCTGGCGTCTTTCGTTTTTGGACGCGAGAGAAAAAGCTTCGTAGGTCCGCAGAGGCACTGTTAGTTTTCCGCTTTGTACCAGGCCTACTAGAAGAGTACGTCTGTAAACAAAAGTAAACCTTAGCTATTACTTCTGCGACGAGTTTAAAAAAATATAAGTATGTCTTTTTCTCACCCTCTAGCGTAATACTTGAAAATTATTTGACTTTACTTAGAGATTCCTCAATTTTCTGCTATCAAAAGGAGAGAGGTCAAAACTATGGTGGGTGGAGTATCCCTTTTCAACTCATAGGAAGGGAACCGCGGAAGAGCGTCGTTGCGTGAGGAGGGAACATCTTCAAAAATACCCTTGGCTTGTGGTTTCTCCCTCAATGAATGGACTTTTGTGTAGGTACATATTGCCCTTTTTTGCCCAATCAACGGCAGCTTGCGGTAATAATTTGCAGTAAAAATCCCTCGTTACAGAGCCGTTAAAGAAGTTTTCAAAACTGCTAGAGAAACTAGGTGATCTGGAAAACCGCCAAAACACAGTCTTTCACAAAGGTGCAGTGCTGTTGGCCCTGAATTTTGTGGATAAATACAAAAAACCTGAAAATCAAATCACAAGCCAACTGGACGGCTACAGAAGGGAAAAAATCAAGGAAAATAGAGAAAATCTGAAGCTGACACTAAAAACCAATTTTCATTTTGTACGGCACTAAAGAAGAAAGGAGTTTGAAATCCTTGTGTAGGCTGCCGCTGGTTGATGGATGTGAAGATGCATGTCTTCCGCGTTTTGCACCGCGTTGGTCTATGTTTCCTTGGACGACAGTTTCATCGGCGTTGTAGTCGGCTTCTTCTGGTAGGTGAAGTGAATGTCGTCTTATATATCTCAAGCGTTAGACCTGACTCCAACGGGTGAGATATATAAGACGACGAATGGCTGCCCCTTCACTTCACCAACCTGAAGAACCGACTGAAACCCCGCCGAAACTGTCGTCCGTGGAAACATGGACCAATGCGGTGTAAAACCCGGGAGACCTGCATCTTCACAAGGATGGCATTCTTTACATCGTTTGTAAACGTTTTTCAAATTTGATTAGAGAGCTTTACTCAATAATTTATCACATCTACTATATAATATAGCCACACCAAAACTACGTTCCAAGCGCTTCATTTCTTTTCACTTTCCGAGGGAGGTCCGCCTAGACCCCCGTTTCGTGAGAGGTATTGCATACCCCCTAGGCGCCGCGGAAAGTAGTGAACAAAAAAAAACGACCTTAATCCAAACCATGTGATAACATTGGCAAAGTTGCCAATGCTGATATAATGCTGCGGCAATGTTGGAAAGACAAGATTGTATTGGCATGGTTAATTAAGGTTTCAGCAAATTTCCATCCTCCTGCACGTCCTTGGGGAGAACTGTTAAGATATTGGCACACGTGCAAAACTTCAACCTTATTTCGTGAACACAGCTGAAATGCTACGGAAATTTTGGTAAATTGTCGTTGTATTGACAAGGTTAATTAAGGTTTCAGCATGGTTGTTCAGGCAAGGTTCTTCCTGCCCACCTACACAAAAGGTGGGAGGAACTCAGGACACATGTGCTGCTTTTGGCCAGAGGACAATGTGTTGCTGTTATTTTTTGGAGTTCATTGCTTTTCTTCATCGAGGGGAGAGTATTCGGAAAAGGTTTTTGGAATAAATAAAAAAGTGTCGATACAATTTTTGCAATTTCATTTAATTTATATTATGAAATGGTGGCACGTGTTGGGCTCAGAGTGTGTCATATGGATACATTTAGTTGTGTTGGTCCTAACGGAAGCTGCTCATTTAAAACAGAATTTGATGGCCAGTCCAAGCAAATTATATTTTTAGAGTGAATTTCACACATTCCTCCAAATTGGGTAATGCACATTGAAGTTTCATGCCTTAAACATCTTTGCACTGTTTCTGTCAGCTGCATTCTTTACCATTTTCGTTAGAAGGCACTTGAGCCACTACCATCAACTGCCAGGCCTATCCACCAGCCTGGCCATACAGATTTTAAATACTCATTACTATGGTATTGAACATGCAGTAACATTATTAAACTTTCTGAACTATTTTCAGGACCTCCCAAGCAGTCAAGGGATCTGGAAAGTGATTTGGAAAGCTTTCTAGCCGATTCAGCAAGGAACTCTGAATGGGATGATAGTGAGTGGATGCCATCTGAAACCCTTCCAGAAAGAACTGCCCTTTGCAATGAACTTTGTTCCGATTTCCTCGAAGAAAGTGCCCGATGGCTTCAGTTGCATCCGCCAATCCAGTCACATCAGATTTCTGAAATAGAGGAAGAGTTGTCACGGTCCATGTACCAGGATGACCCTTGTGCCAGTAAGTTGATAACAGAGACTGTGGGCGAGAAGACCCAGGAACCTGCATGGTCAAATGAGCAGGCATCAGCAAGATACAGGAAGAACTCAAGGAAGCTATCTATTCAACAGGAGGAGAGAATCTTTCTGTGCACATATGAAGGGTGTAATAAGTCATATTCCAAATCATCACACCTTAAGGCACATGTGAGGCGGCACACTGGTGAAAAACCTTTTGCCTGCTCTTGGCCTGGCTGTGGGTGGCGTTTCTCGAGGTCAGATGAGCTGTCAAGGCATCGCCGATTGCATTCAGGTCTGAAACCTTACAAGTGTCTCACATGCGATAAAAAATTTGCAAGGTCAGACCACCTTGCCAAGCATCGTAAAGTTCACCGCAACAATTAACCCCTCGAGTATTAAAAGAAAAGTTCTTAAGGTGACAGATCTCAACGCACTTGAAGGGAGTAACTAATGTAAATTCCTGGCTGGTAAATCGATCTAAAAAATTACGTGTCATTGGAATTGAGGATATTGTAGGTACTGCTGTATTTCTTTTTACAATTTTGAAAATTTTTAATAGATTAATGTTGTATTAGGTATGGTTTAAACATTGTATCCTCTCCCTTTTGCTATTGGCATTCTTATTTAACCATACATTTTCTGTTTAATGCTTAAAACTGAAAAATACTGGAAAATTACGGTAATTTTAAAAAATTACCGTAATTTACCATGGTAATTTACCTCAGATGAAATTTTACGGTAATTTTCCCATCTCTACTGAGCATTAGTTTCAGATTTGATTCACCAAAAGGTAGCATAAGAAATGCTATAAAAGAAGAAATCATGTGACAAAGATTAAATGAAAAACACATAATTAATGTATCTACCACATATCATAGGTTTAAGTTAAACCATAATTTATTATTGACACATCAACTCTTGCATTTTAACACTATGCAAACATGCAAGTTATTAGAGGCTGGACAATTTCTGTGCAATACATTATTTTCCACAAATCACACAACAAATTGTGTGAGATAAATGAGTCCTCATGCAGTCATTAACATTAGTGAATCATAGTCAATCATGCCACCTTACTGGCTTTCCCCTTATTGTCAGAGTGCCAAATTTAGGCATGACTTCCATCATAATGTCCAATAGTGTGATTAATGAAGTTGAGGAACACAATGCATGACAAAAATGAGCCATTTCTGATTCAACTTGCCCTAACCTTATAACTACAACAAATTGGAAATGTGAAATGCCCAAGTCGATCAACAGACTGAGGGGCAAGTTTGCTACTTTTGTCGCCCATTGATAAGTTCCATTTGACTACCTTGATTAGAATAATCAGTTGCACATAAAATATGCAACCAAAGTCACTTAAATAATATCATAGAGTAACTATATAACTTATGATTATGATGTATGCTTACTCTATGTTAATATGTATGTACTGAACATCGCAAATATTGCCAGCCATCATTTACAGACTCTTCAATGACTATAAAGGCTGCAGGGGAGGCGATTATCATTTGCCGATGAGCAGCAAAAGTTACAGTCTTGCTACCCAGGCATGTTCCAATAGAATTAAATGCTCCAATCCATTGAGACAAAAGTGTTTGTGTAAATATCATGATACAGGTTAAAAGAGCCATTCATTCAAATGTTTGTTAGATTGATACTCAATCTGATCGTAGAGCCCACTGTTTCACCTTGGTACTTATATCAATTTTACCACTGGAACAAAAGTAAATGTTGCTGTTTAAATTTTTACAAAGAATTTTTATAATTTTTAGAGAGAATATGTAATTACTCATCAAATAGTGTATAGGCTGACATTTTATATTTGTGAGGCAAGAGGCGTTGCTACAAACTGGATCTAAGGTTAGACTTCAGCAATAGTTAACACTCTCCAGTTCTGATTGTAGCAGTAGTATTACACATTCTAACTTGTAGACTATATTCTATGGGTTGTAGGTTTTAATCTTAAAACAATTTTGTTGGCAATGGTGCTCAATTAGAGATGGGCCACTTTGAAAATTACGATGGTAATTTTCGTAAATTACCATGGTATTTTTCGTAATTTACCACGCCCCTTGAAAATTACCGTAATTTTCGGTAATTTTCAAGATAATTCACCCATGTTTGAGATAATTTTTCATACAGATAAATTCCCATGATGTTATTTTAAGCTAAGTCCACATTTCTGACGTGTTTAATTATAAATTTAGGAATGTTCAACTCATTTTTGGCGTATTTTACATACATTATAACATTATTGAGTAATTATTAGGAGAATATTCTTGTTTAAAATTTTTCATACCTTGACAAAAGAAAGCCAGATTGCGTGTTGCTGCTGTATTTCTTTTTACAATTTTGAAAATTTTTAATAGATTAATGTTGTATTAGGTATGGTTTAAACATTGTATCCTCTCCCTTTTGCTATTGGCATTCTTATTTAACCATACATTTTCTGTTTAATGCTTAAAACTGAAAAATACTGGAAAATTACGGTAATTTTAAAAAATTACCGTAATTTACCATGGTAATTTACCTCAGATGAAATTTTACGGTAATTTTCCCATCTCTACCTAGCATTAGTTTCAGATTTGATTCACCAAAAGGTAGCATAAGAAATGCTATAAAAGAAGAAATCATGTGACAATGATTAAATGAAAAACACATAATTAATGTATCTACAACATATCATAGGTTTAAGTTAAACCATAATTTATTATTGACACATCAACTCTTGCATTTTAACACAATGCAAACATGCAAGTTATTAGAGGCTGGACAATTTCTGTGCAATACATTATTTTCCACAAATCACACAACAAATTGTGTGAGATAAATGAGTCCTCATGCAGTCATTAACATTAGTGAATCATAGTCAATCATGCCACCTTACTGGCTTTTCCCTGGACAATCCTGTAATTCAAACATGCACCCAGTTACAGGTATACCTCATCATACATCATTAATTGATTCTGTGAGGCACGACGTAAGTTGAATTTAAGAATAAGAGTTGATTTAGCACCCCTATAAACCACTATCATTCACTATTTTACAAATAATGTATGCATGTATAATAATATGCAGTAGTGTATAATGACATATTTAGTTTTTTAAAACTAATAACTATTAAAAAATTAATGTACTTGAATGCAAAAGTAAAATAAGTAATAGTAACTAGCAGTGGCGTAGCCAGTTTTGGGTCTAGGGGGGTGCAGAAAATTTTTAGGGGCGCCGACTCATAAATTAACCAGTTGACTTAACTTCCCACATTTTGGTGATGCAATAGGTGGAAGGGTTTGTACAAAATATAACAAGTGACAACGTGTTATACACATTTATTTATACATATTTGGGACTGAAGAGTGGAAACATTCACAGACTTTGGGGCGCCAGAACACGGAGGGGGGGTGGGTGGCATTCGCCCCCTGCCTACGCTACTGGTAACTAAAAAGAAGACAAAGCATTTCTGCGATCCTAATCAATTGAGATATTTCTAACGTATTTCCATTAGCTGTATTGCGCTACTCACTTCACAACACAATTGTTTCATTTAATTTGTTTCATACTCTATGCTCTATTTTTCGATCTCATTTTCAGCGAAGATATCGAACATGGATAATGTAAAGTTTTTAATAACTCTGGCTTAAAAAGTTAACGCTTTAAAAGTAGTATTTGTAACGAATTAAATAAATTTCATGGTGATTCGGGCCTACAGGCGTAACTACCTTGGCCCATGTGGCTGTTGTGAAACGGGCCATTGATGAGCGCTGGATAATAAAACAACTTTGATAATCACATCCGCAATTATTTTTTATTCACTTTCAGTATAGGAGTCATGCATGGATAATTTTAGTACTCATGATAAGCGACAAACTTAGTACTTCACTACAAAATTTTTAATATACAACGCATTTCACTGTTTTACAGCATCGTCAAGTACAGAAGTTATATACCTGACGATGCCGTAAAGTGGTGAAACACGTTGCACATTCAAAATTTTGTAGAAAAGTACTAAGTTTGTCTTTAATCATGAGTATTAATATAATTAACTTCTACGAAGTGAAGCCTGCCACGGTCAAGTTCATGGATAATTTTGTTTTTAATTATCAAGTGGTAAACAGCTTAAGTTTTTAAATAAGCATTTTGAACGAATTCGATAACTATACACAAAACAATCAGCTGTGACTTTAGTGAATACGTACTACTTACTACCTACCGGCAGGTTACCGAACATTTCTTCTGTGCACATCGCCTCATTCATGAAAGCTGATGTGTTCTAATCTGTCCTGCTTCATTGTTTTAATTTAGTTTTCATTTTTGTATTGGAATTGACTTTGAATTGCTTGGTTTTGTTATGCTCTTTTTATTCTGTTTCAATGTGATTTCTTATATTTTCATTATTTTTCAGTGTATTTTCGAATTTGGTATTTGAGTCCAAAATCTATCATGTTGAATTTTCTCGAACTATTTTATCCATTAATTAGCCAGAAAAGCCGACGTATGTGCGGAACCGACCCAACTCGAAACCCATAGGTTGAGGTATACCTGTACTGGTTTTCTTGTCTAGAAGTTCTGTTTAGCACAGATGTTTGATGGAATTCAAAAATTAGTAAGTAAACAGAAGAGTCCAATGTTATGACATACCTTAACTTAAAAGTTTGTCTGGAGGAATACTATCGCCAATTTATCATTTTTTAAGGCACGATCTTGGTGACCTGGCTAAGAGATATTAAAGAAAGGCATATGTCCAGGAGAGGTAAACTGAAAAGGTGGCAATGCTGCTCAGAGAGATGCCTTTTGCTTGAATTTCATGACTTGCATGGATAAGGAGAACAAATGATAATAACCTGCTACAAAATGCCATTGATTAAGGTGCACATACTTGAATGCTTTTAAAATCATTCCAGTAAATCTCTTTCAGAGGGTATTTCTTTCATGATGAACATGAATTTGATTACTAATACCTACTGATATCCAACAATGCATTCAACTCATGAGTGGAAGCAATATACATTAATTGTAAGATGACAAATCTCTATAACAGGATGAATTGAAAAATGTTAACAAAATTCCATTGGGTACAGGCATGTAGCCAGAGATTTGCTTCCGGGGGGGCTAAGTCTAGCTCAGAGCATTGGTGCCCCTTGGCTTGTGGTCCCCTTGGCGAAAGGCAGTCTCCGCACCGGGAAAAAACTTTGGTGGGGGGGGACTGAAGCCCCTAAAGCGCCCCCCCCCCCCCACCTGGCTACGTGCCTGATTGGGTAATGTACATTATCAATTTTTTTAACTTTAAACCATTTTAAGAGCAGCTTAAGTACTTGAACACCAACACTGAGGTACCTAACCACTTCATATGTTGCAACTAATGTACAGTTGAAGATAAAACAATCTATCTTGAAGCATACTATAGATTAGCCAAAATTGCTTTTATAAAATGAATCTTCCATGCAAAAAACAAGAAAGTTTTTTGCATTTTATATGAAAACTACTTCAGAATAAATTATTTATTTACAAATTTCTCATGTCTTAACCTTTAAAACACCACTTCATCGTAACCCAACAAATATTAGTTCTGTTAATAAATAATAAAAATTGATTCATAATGACTTAATAATAAATGAGTTTTACATATAATTTTCACAGTTCATCTATGTCAGGCTTTATGGTTTCAATCACTTCAATTTGAACTGTAACAGTGGTGCAGTTAAGTGTGATAGATTCCTGATGAATTTTTAATTAAGTCTGTAGTACTCCAAGTGAAAAAGATCATCATGGTTGCTGGGATCTATTGTAAGAAGAAATCCAGTAATTCTCACATTGCACACAATTCAAGTAATAAAAAACTGTAACTCATGTGAGCCACTGTAAAAAACCTTTTGAAGCACCGGAAACATTTATTTTGTTAACTCATGTGAATCATTGTTACATCAGAGTCTGGTGATTTAATTTTTTCATAAATGCACTAACTCATTATATAACTCTCCAAGAAAATTTCCAATGAACTTATATCACTTTTAGACCTATGATTTTTGGGAAACTCATTTCGAGTGTGCAGAGGCAAAAAGCACATTTGGTTTATATAGAGGGTTTTATTCTGCATACTTCATTTCTTAACAAAAATACTTAGTTGGCATTGCTTGCAGTTTGGTTTTTTCGTGTGATTTAATTCACAGCACTTGCCTTCACTGGTTGGCAAATGTTTACGATACCATAGGAAACAGACAAAGCTCTCCAAAGTTACTTCAAGTCAAATCACTCTTACATAAGAGCGGAATAATTTTTCTTAAAAGAAAGTCAAAATGACACTCCTCAGGCATTTTATTTTCAGACGAAGTCCAGGCATTAAAGGGTTAAGAGCCTTCGAGACAGTTTTCATTAATTATTGAAGACATTTAAAATCTTCTAAGCTTTTAGAGGTACAATTCCCACTCTCCTTACATGATTTTTTTCTTATGCTCAGCATATGTCCTACTTCCCTCACTCTCATCCACAAACACTATTCTATTCCATCTCCTTCCCCACTGCTGGGCACAACACCTGCCCCACTTGGCTGAGTCCTGTGGATTTAATATCTATGTTTGACTTCCATGATACCTACGCGATACATGACAGATGTATAAAGAGAGTTGGGTAAGCTAACCATTGTCATTCCAAATGGCATTATTAACGTGACACTATCACAAGAACTACCTTCCATTTGGCTCCTATCCTTCCACTTATCTGGGATGGGTAGCTCTACAAGGAGCATTCATTATTGCTCGAACCAATCCAGCTCTAGAGGTCATTGGAACATGCAAGCCCTTTCAAATTGTCCTAATCTCAAAATACTTGGATATGCAACTGTATATTGAAGGGACACATGCATTAACATCAAGGGTGTACCCAGGATCTGAACTAGGGGGGGCAGTTCATTTACATTGACATTTCTCCACATGATTCTTCAACTTTTTGCCACAAGGTGCAATTCTAAAATTCAACAGATCAAATTCTTAATTTTTACTATTCACTGTTAAACTAGGAAGTCACAGTCATGGAGTGCAAAAGGTCCAGGAGCTGTAATGTCAAAGTTCAAGCAATTAAAAAATAGGGCTTATTTGAAATAATGTGGTATATGTTTTCCCCTTCTGAGCATGGAGATAGTTTTATTGTCAACCGATAGAGTAGCCCGAGTAAGTGTCTATCCAGTCGGGGCATATATCTTGAGTGTGTTTTCTACCTTGTTTCTACTTGCGTGGAGGAAGGAGACAACCACAAGCCTTCCCCATCAGTATGAGCCTTCCCTCCCTCCGGAGAGTTTTTGTATCATCAGTATCATGTTCAATGGTAGTTGGCTAGTCATGCGGTTGCGATTTCAGCATGGGTGAGGCAGCCTCTGCAAAAGGTCTCACGGCAACAGTGAACACCCATCGTCTGTCATCCTTACTCCTCCGTAGCGGTACGGTGCCAAGGTGATAAAACACTACTGCATAAGTTCTATCACCTTGACTTTTTAAAAATTAGGTGGTCACATTTCGGGGTCTACAATAGTTCAAAGTCGTCAAGGCACACACCATACAACTATCGACTCTAACATAGGCAAGGGATTGCACCAAGTCACTTAATTAACACCACATTATTAAATCATGTAGGGTAATCTACCGGTTTTGGTAGGTCCAAATGGAGGCGAGTAACAATCCTCTACATTTTTATATGCGGAGGCCCTATCTCCTAACACAATTTCTTTCTTTATCTCCACATATATTCGTCCCATCCATAAAGCACCTTTCTTACCCTTTCGGGCTTATCCAACAAACTCCTGATTGAATAGTTCTCCACCGGGTAAGGTTCTCCATTCCAATGTTTCGGCAGGCAACTCACCTATCATCAGTGAAAATTGGTGAGTCGCCTGTGAAAACGTTGGAAGTAATGGAGAACCTTACCTGATGGAAATCCCGAGAGCTGTTCAATCATCAGATTCGCTTTGAAAGCTTGATGATATTCAAGACCCTCCACTGTATCACGGCCTTCAGCAACCCTTCGCCCTTCATTATCTCTTCCAACCACCTACTCTGCTTCCTCCCAATCTCCTCCAAAAGTTTCCTAGTATGGGTTGATTCTATTGCACTATGACCCTCTGTTTCAAATTCATCAATAAATTTTCATTTTTTCTTGTTACATTTCACTGTTTCTTTTATACACACAAAGCTGGATTACAATTTTTCCTTCTGCTGGGCAGCTAGCTAGACATACCCGCATGAGCATGTACACAATTCCACTCAATTCTTTAGAAATCACTTAATTCTCCCCCCCCCCCCCTTGCTGGGTACGCCCATGTTTAATATGGTGATAAGTTTCATACAACAAAATTCTAGCTCTGATTGTCTAAGCTTCTACAATGCAGAATGACTGCCAGTCACAAGGGAGCACAAGGACTTCTTCAGAATGCTTGTGATAATAATGTAAAATGATATAACCAAAGGCTTACATACAGAAAGGAATGAACAACTTTGTGCCACATCAACCTCGATAAAAATGAGCATGACATTGGAACAACTTTAATTCTTTGAAATTTGGTGGAAGTCGGGAATGACAATAATCTTCCGCAGTACATTCAGGATACATTTGGCATATGATTTCCATAAAATATTTTTGCATTAAATAATACCCTAGAGAAAGAGGTTAGAGACAAGAAATAATTCAATTTCATTTAATATTATCAAAGAATCCTATGCATCCAGGGTTCTTTGATTAAACCCTTAAGTAGGAATACTCGCACATGTGTAACTGCAATAACTAATAGATAAAAACCTGAAACAATTTAATTCCATGAACTATGGCCATCATCAACTTCAATATATTTTTCATTTTGCCACTCAGCATAAATGTATAACCCTACATTACATTTGTTAAATGACAATAACATTATCTGGGTAGCAATTTTGCCACCATGCACTAACTCTAGCGAAGAATTTTTCATATTACAGATTCTGTGTAATTGAAAAATTGCCATTCAACTCTTCAAATGGAAATGGTCAATTTATCCAGTAGGTATAGCAGGGGACCCATAGGAAAATCACCAAGATGGAAAGATAGCTAGCCATATACCTCCTAAGCTAATTTCCACTAACAAAAACATGACTAGCATGTTTCAAGAAGAAGAAGTTTGGGATTTGTCACCTAAACAAATGAATATTGAGTGAGGAAAGGAAAGAATAACACAGGAGTGAGGCAAGGAGATGGTCTCTCTCCCCTCCTTTTCAATCTAGCCTTAGAAAAAACCTTAAAAGAGACTGAGAAGCTTGACCTAGGTGTGACAGTAGGAACAAAGATAAACATCTTGGCCTTTGCAGATGACATATAGCTTTAGTAGCAGAAGATTATGATGGTTTAAAAAACTTGGCGGAAACACTTATAAAGCTAGCAGGAAAAGTCAAACTTAAAGTCTGTGATAATAAAACCAAAATCTAGTGGTAGGTAGGGATGCGGATGCATTCACAAATCCCCTGAAAATTAACAACCATACCTTCCAAAGGTGCCAAGATTTCAAATATTTAGGGGTCACAATTGATGAGAGCAATAATGAAGAAACTTATATAAAAATCAGAATTCTACAAGGAAATAGATGTTACTGGGCCCTCCAAAAACTAATGAAGAGCAGGATTCTATTAAGGGAAACCAAAATAAGACTCTACAAGAGTATAATATTACCTGTGGTCCTATATGGGTCTGAAATTTGGGTATTAAGTAAAAAGAAAATAAATTACATAACTGTGTTTAAAAACAAAATCCTATGAGCTATTTTTGGTCCAATATGTGACAAGGCACCTGGAGGATATGGACTAATACAGAATTAAGGGAGCTATACCAAGAGACTGACATCATTGTCCAGATTAAGAGTAGAAGGTTTAGATGGGCTGGACATGTGAGCAGGAGGGAGCCGGCCTCTAAACTCAAGATGGTGGCGGAGATTGTTCCACGAGGCAGAAGACCATTGGGGCGACCAAGACTGCGTTGGGGAGACCAGCTGTGGAAGGACATAGACTGATTAAATGTTGCACCTGAGCTGATGCAAGACCGAGTTGGCTGGCGGCGAGCTGTTGGTGAGGCCAAAAACCTTCTTAGGTTAGAATGGCCATGTAGGTAGGTAAACAAATGAATATTTTATACATTACTAGGTGTGATGACATACTCCTAAAGTTGACTAGATTTTTATAATTGGAATGCAACGCATTCTAATGCTTAGATGTCTCATAAACATAGTCTCCTCTGCATCCTTCCTTGACATTGAAGAGTTCATAACCCCCATCTTTCTTAACTGTTGGCTGTTTCAAGAGATGCTGATTACTATTTGCCAACGTTGGTTGCTAATTTTCAGGGCTTTTTTTCTGGAAAAAAAGGTGGTGGAACTCACCTGTCTATAAGAGTTACGTTATACATTTCAGTTACATTTCCCATAATGGTACCCTTTACTTTGGTAATGTGCTCACTATCTGGAAGATGAACTGCATCCTCAATTCTCCCATTAAATCTGAGAATTAAAAAATGAAAAAGTCCAAATGATCTTAGATTGATTTATACGAGTTAAGGCAATTTACTTTGACCAAAAAAGGTGCCGGTATGCAGTTCCACCACGTACCACCAGAAAAAAAAGTCCTGCTTATTTTACCTATACCCATTCACCCAGATTAAGCACACGAGTAGTTGATGTTGCAAAAACTGTCAACTGTCGAGAAAGATAAGCTTTATAGACTAGGCAATGTCAATAATTGATGCAGGGGATACAATTTGAGTTTGTCTATGAGCAGCATAAGTTACAGACTTGGGTATAAGAATGAGCAAAGTATCAGAATGGGCACTCATTAATTAATTGACTTAATTTATTAGAGCACAGTGTAGTCCTAGTTAACCTTCACAAAGACCTATGCTCAAAGGGAAGAAGTATGCTGTTTGGGAGCCACAATTTCTGTAGCTTTTGGAGTGGAAAAGGCATCATAGCATATGATAAGAAGTAAATTCAGCTGCTAGAGTAAAATTACAGCAATTAATTTTAGCGAAATGCCATTGCAAAAGTTTAAAATTACACCCTTGAAAGCAAAATTCTCGATATAGTAGAATAGAAAGCTGAAAGCAACTGGAGAAAAGTGAAGAAACTGCTTCACATTTCCCTAAGGAACCTTCACATCAGCACTATGAACTTTAATGGACAACGAGCATCTCATGCTTTCACTCAGGACTAATAATTCTCCAATTGACAGTGAAATTAATGATTGTACAACAACATTGCGGATACAGCACACTGACCATCACACTGGATTGGATAGGAATCAAGTCCATAAGGGTACAACATCATGTTAATGTGAGGCATGAAGCAACATAACTTCTCACATTTTATGACAATCTGAACATCAATGGCTGAGTTCCAAAATTTCAATATACTCTGCCAAGATGGATCTATGAACGATTTATGTAGGGTATTCAATTTGGTGAAATCATCCTGCTGGCAAACGCCGCAGTAGTCAAACGGATACACTAATGAATTCTCACTTTAAATCAACTGAAACGAAAATGAGAAAACAGGGCAATGAAATTATACATAACTTTGGATAACAGGTACATCACACAAGCCTCATTTGGCAAGAGTCATCCAAAATGCTTGTTCTCAGGAGTGATTACGCGATTAGGCTGCACACTGACGGCTCTGGTTATAATTTGACTTAATTCTTAAAGAGTACATCATTGAAAAATTAACAATACCAATTCCTTCACGCAAGTGCTAAAAAACGAAATAGAATCAGGATGTGATAGTGGTACTCCATCGCTATTACAAAACCTGCAGCCTTCTACTAGGCTTGAGTCGCAATACAAACATATCTTACAATTATTGTCCAACAACTACGGCCTAATTCTTTGTTTACTCACGAGCAGCATCTCTTCACCTAACAACCTTCATCACGACACAACTACAATTAATTCATACCTAGTCTTATTAATGAGCCAAGTATTCGTAAAACTTTTATCCAACAATTATTTTGCATCAAGAGTTACTGAAAAAAGAAAAACTATGAAAAATACACATTGCATAACTTGCAGGAGTGGTAATCCCACTGTACAGTATCGTTGCTGCGACAGCTGCCTATCAAAATAAGTACAATGAATTACTTTACGCACAGAGGGCATTGCTACTCCTCTGTTTATGGCGGTAATTTAGAATAAAAATATTAAGGGACTATCCGGGATTTCCCTTTTTTCTGATTTCTTCTGGAAAAATTGGTAAAATAGTGTATTCCCCAAACACCCTTTCGACAAGATGTTTGTTTCATTAATTTTGGGTGATAATAGTCAACTTATAGTTTGAAGTAATGATAATCTTCACACGCCAATCCAGTAGGTGACGTATTTTTTCTATGCACGCCCTTCAAAATCACTTTCGTACCCGGCATGGACATATTTCACCTAGAAAGGGTAAATTTGAAGAAAAAAAAAAAGTGGCCTTAGAACCATAGGAGGATTAGCGGAACTCAAGAAAGGTTATATCGCAGGTGCGGAGGGGTCGCAGAAAAGAAGAAATAGGCGCATGACCTAACTTGTCGAGGAAAAGCTGCTACTGATATGAAAAGACCATGAACTCGGAAAAAAAACTACATTTCGCGAACAGTTATCAGGAAGTGTTTTGGGATTAAGAGGAAACCCTTAAAATTAGATGAAAAACATAGTATACTAATCAGTTCAATTTCATTCGCATGGCTCTGCTTGGAATTTGAATTCAAAGAAACGAAGTTAGCCAAAACAAGGAGCTAGGTCCCCTCATTTTCAGTATATACAGGATTTTCAACATTTCTTACGCGGAATACCCACTTTCCTTTTCACATATGCCATCACCACAAAAATGGCCATTTACTCCGAGACAGCCAATCCCTGAGGCTGAAATGTAGGTGGAGTTGGTATGTAGGTCACTGTGCCGCGGAAAATAAATCTTAAAGGTCAATCAAGGATTTTAATTACCAAGAAATGTAAGTATACGGTTTATCGTAATTTTGACGTATTTTAAATATGGTAATGTTCTTATTGTATCATTATGTAATAAATTGCTTGGCCTCCGATATTGTGTCCGACTTTTTCGATCTATTTTTTTACCCTCTCGACGACTCTTTGTTCGTGCCAGCCAAAGCCCTTTTCGCCGACTCCACGGTATTGAAGTTGGCTGTGTGGTGGGTTACCTCTTTAAGGATGGAATTTATAAGTGTTCACCAGCAATGTTCTAATGAAATAATATGGTTATTCCAGTTAAGCCGTCACCATGCTGCAGTCAATGTGGGAAATATCAAAACATAGCCCTTTCGCTTGTCCAGTTCAAATAGCGAGCTGTGATGCTTCCCAGCCAGCTGATAAACCTTTGGTCCCTGGTAGGTCAATTGCAGCTGCAGCTACTCCAGTTCAGGAAGGTAAGGCCTGTGTTAAACTCACATGACCAGACTTAACAATGTTCAACTGGCAAATTGATACACCGCCTTGTATAACTTCATGAAACATTTTTGTCCCACCCCTCATACCATTCTCTAGAACCATCAATGTTTATTTAATATTGGTAATTAGGTCATGTACTAATTTTTGTTTCAATGTGAGTGGTGTAACTTTTTCTCATCGATTGGTGAATGTGTTAAGAATTCTTCTCACGGAAAGAGATTTCGAAGGCATTTTAGATGGACTTTCTTGAGAGGAATACTTTCCGACGTGATCAAGTTTATCTATTGTATAATGTAAATCTATGGTCATGCATGTCATTTCTTGTATAGGTAATGCAATGTCTTGTTTTATTTGAGTTTGGTTGACTTGTTTCATCTCTTTGCCCGCATCCTTTGATATTGTGAGTCTTGGGCCTAATTTTTATCCATCTAATCAGAAAGTGTAATGAGCATATTGCTGGATAAATGGTGAGGGAAGTGAATCAATTTTCGTCATACGTAAGCTTCACTGTTAACTTTCGCAGATGTGTTGTGCACTGCATCAAATAATTGAGAGATAAACTTATAATTATATTCTTAATTATAAACGAACTATTTAGATGAGGATTATTATTTTCATTAGCTGTAATTTTGTTCCTATGTTGACGTTTTATTGGGGACATAATCTATGCAAGTTCCTCTGAAAGGCATTTTTCATTGCGTATTGATAGTTATGTTGTACAAATTAGGGCACAGTGCATCATTTAATACATGTCATATTATCTCTGTAATTGCCAGCTACACTTGAGTACTACAGTTACCATTCGTATGCTATTCTGGAAGTACTTAAATCACCTAGGAATTTTTTCTTGCGACTTGTGCAAATTGTTTGTTTCTCAAAAGGTAAAATAATTCTTATAAATGTATAGGGAAAGTAGGAAAATTACATTTTTCAAATTATTATATTATTAATCGTTACATTTGTTTTCATGATCTGATTAAAGGAGTTTCAAATCCTGTCGACACACTCCTGTGTTTTACTGTCGAACTCCATATATTATTTACTGCCTCTGAGAAGCATTTAATTCGGCAAGTAGTTCTTTGTGCCCAATTTATGACTGTAGGAGAAGCCTGCTCAGAGTCTGAAGCTATTTCCTTAGTAGGTTGATATCTGAGATTCCCTGTGTGTGTTGTGTTTTATCTCAGAACCTGGTGCACTGCTAATTAAACGAGTACATGATGCAAATGGTTGTTTTACTGTTGTTAATGGTACATTGAGGGTTTAAAAAAAATAATTTGTTAATGCCTAGGAGGAAAATGTGTATAATGTAATGGCTTTTGCTTTCCTATTTGTTTGTCGGTTTGTGTAATTCCTATCTTATTGTCTCTTATTGAATGTTGTGGAACAGGTGTGGTATTCTAAGTATACTTAAAATTTTAAATTATTTGTATTACCTATATTTTGCAGGAATAATTTCATGCATTTGTGAGTAATGCGGTACACAGGGACACTTTATGCTTTCTTCGTGGATGTCTTTCAAATATATTAAATTAAGCAAACACCAGTAACCCTTTTACTGCCAGACCATTAGAGTGGGATGTGCGAAGACTGGCATGACTATTTTCAGCAAGTTTGCCAGATTTTGAATTATTTCTAGTCAATTTTATTGAATACAATTAGTTATTTTTTCCGATGTTGAAGATATACTTGGAGGTTAGAACAATGGAAGAATTATGCTGGTTGGCTTTACATTGTAGAAGGGAAAAAATTACAAATTTGTAATGATACATATAAAAAATTCTAAATTCTAAGCTTATTTCAAATTATGTTTAGAAAAGTAATATTTATATGCAATGAAACGGTACTCCGTTTTGATAAAATTTAGTTTTCTCTCCAGTGGTATATTTTCTTGATGGTCAATTCATTTTTGTGAGAGAGACAAAATATTGTATATGACTGTACACTCACGCTATCATCAGCTGATGCACACATGCATCTACATCTACGAAGTACTGTGCAAGCCACCACTAGGGTGTGTGGCATGGGGTGATTCCACACCATGCATTATGGAAGCATTCACCGTGAAGGCCTTTTTTACATTTACCATGCACAGTACGGGATGTTCTTCCTTATCCCTTTCTCCCTCTTAAACTTAACACACAACATTCCTCTTTTTATTTGTTAATTTTTAAAGTTTTTTGACACCACGTCACTGATGATTCAGGTTGTCTGACTCTGTTTTGCTTTTCTTGAAGCCGTTCTCTGCCAGGTTCCTCAATTTTGCCGTTAGTAAAATACTCAGATATTCATGGGGGGTATAGTGGTGCCTGAAAACTAGGTTAGCATGGTCAATGAGGAGCTGTATTTTGGCACAAGAATCATATCCTGCTTCCCCTGGCAGAGGTAGATTTTATGCGTCGACTAAATGAAAGAATTTCAAGATCAATTGGATACGATTTCTGGGAAATATTCATGAAACCATCTTATGTATTGTGATCTTTGAGGGAGCCAGTATGATTCAATTGTTGGCCTTCGAATTAGGCCCATATTCAAAGTGCATGTGATGAAACCATTTAGTTCGGCAACAGTTATTTTTTCTCACTTTTTTGAACGATCATATGGAGTCCATCTCCCCTGAGAAAGTGTCGAGCATATGAATTTGTTTACCTAAAATTTTCATTCTATAGAACATCCATAAAAAATTAATGAAATGATTGGATTGGTTGTGCATCACTTGGAAGAGCATGCTTTGGTTGTGGCATTTCTAGGAACTCAATGGGTAACTTCGGTGTGTTATTCACTCTCACTTGGACCCACTCGCCTTTGCCTATGGATTATCATTTCTATCCTCTTCATGGGCGGAGTCAAATAAGTCATCTCCCTCAGAGGAAGAAGAGATTCGATACCTTTTTGTGCTTGGCCTTGAGGTGTAAAAATAGATTCTTCACTGCTAGACGAAGAAATCTCTTCATTGTAGGTCTCTTATGGCAAATCACTGTAAACATCATTAGCAATTAGTGCATATTCAATATCCTTACTTTTCAAACAACTTGATATTTGTGACAGGGGCCACCCTAATATGAAATTGTCTAAATTGTATCCAAATGAAAAATCATATATTGGTAATTGCCATCTCTACTCATCCAACACTAAACAACATGGAGAAAGAGGGGCACATAATTCAGGAAAAATTACTTACTTGGATTCGTAAAACATAACTATTTTTCCAATAAGATGGAGTTGTATAAGAATTGAACTCAATGAGTTTTGCACTGACTCTTAGTAAAATTAGACCACTCACTGAAGGTCAAGCTAAGTAAATAATATGTCAGAATGCAACAAATAGCAAGTTCATAAATGTATATGAAATAGGGAACATTCATGAAAATATAATAAAAGATATACTATTCATCGGCAATGATTTATTCAATATTAGAAGAATATCTGCTAGTGTTGCTGGAAACTGACTCTGTAAATAAATACTAAGAGCCACAGAGGAAACAAAGTCAAGTGCGAGCTTTGACCAGTATGAAAGATAGTATGCTAATTGCCTGAGGGTAACGAAAAAACACGGGAGAACTTACAAGGCAAACATTAAGTGCACAATCAGTACATATCTTGAGGATAGGGGGTAAACCATCTTAGTAGGAAGCAGAGATAGAGCACGACCCGTTAAATGAGTCATGAGCATTTGATTAGGCCACATCATGAAGTAAAAAAAGTCTGCTGATAAATCGGCCTGTGGCAGTTCTCACACTACCAACGAGGGCCAATATATGTGCCCGCTGGCAGTAAAAGGGTTAACTTTGCTCAAATTTGTCTGTTTATTAGCTTTCCTCATGGGGCAAGGGCCCAGCCATTTTGACACACCGGTTCGCGTAAGATCACCGAAGTTAAGCAATGTTGTGCATCACTTGGAAGAGCATGCTTTGGTTGTGGTGTTTCTAGAAACTCAATGGGTAACTTCGGTGTGTTATTCACTCTCACTTGGACCCACTCGCCTTTGCCTATGGATCAACATTTCTATCTTCTTCATGGGCTGAGTCAAATAAGTCATCTCCCTCAGAGGAAGAAGAGATTCGATGCCTGAGAATCACAGCATTCATTCAGAGGGGGGATCTGATTGGTGTGGTGGCTGGAGTACTGGCTTTCCATCCCAAGGGTCTGGGTTCCGGGTTCAGATCCTAGGGTTGGTGGAAATATTTTGGTGGAACCCCATTCCATACTTTGATGCAATGTGGATTGACACTTCAAATATAGTACTCCATCCATCAGATATGATATTAATCCATGATTCCCTTGGTGCCTTTCTTTAAGGGCAGGCTAACGCAAATATCTGGTTTCTCTCCACCCTTCCTCCATTCCCCAATAATCCCTCTCATAGCAACCTGCCCTCCAGTTCTTAAAGGCACAAATAGCATCAGTTGTCAGTAACCTCCCCTGAAAGCCTACCAACTGAATAACAGCATTCATTCAAAGTTACTCTATTTTTGGTATGCCTAATTTACCGAGTTTACTTACTGAGTTTGCTCTATTGTATCAGATATGTAGTATTTTATTAGTGTTTTGTAAAAGTTATGCATTATCCAAATATTTTTGCAGTTATTTATAAATAATGCCTCAAATCTTTCACGGTGCCCCAGGTCTTCTCACTATCTCCTTGAGTCAGTTTTAGGTTCAGCTTTTCAATTACTCCTTTATTATGCATCTGAGATTTAAAATTTTTTTGCTAGATTGAGAATAATGTTGTCATTTGTCATATTTAAGATGGGAAATCATTTGAGTCCTAGCCCCCTTCAGTAAGAGGAGTAATGATTACTAAAGCTTTCATTTTTCTGTATTGCATTTTAAAAATTGTAATTGCACTTATCATCTCCACTGCTCTCTTGGGAATTTGATTGTTTAATGTGATCTTATTAATCACAGGGGTTGTATGTTGATAGTTAAAGTGATGCTATACATAAATGCTTTTTGCTTCTGTCTGCTCTGATTGGTTATATTTCAGATTTTTGCGCATATTCATCCTTCTTCTCAATTCTTTTCAAATTGGGATTTGAATGTAAACACTTGATACTCTAATCATGTTAAAATTGGTTACTTGCCTGAGTGAAGTAAGTGCCATTTGGAGATTCTATTCTTCAATTTCAGACACTGTTGGAATGTAGTGTTGATTTCTTTGTTTGAATTCTGCAAAATGCTATTGTAACATCGTTTGTTTTGTTCCTAGTGTGTTGTGTGATGATGGGTGATGATTGCATTTTAATCCATCCATACTTAATGTGCTCATCCTCTGTTTTTACTGCCTCATTTTGTGTGTAGTACCCTGTATATCTTGTAATTTAATAAAGTTCGTATGAATTCAAAAGTGGTTTGTCAATGAGTCAATTTAACAGTGATATCTCATATCAGTTTCAGTAACTAATATTAGTCCTTATGTGGCAATTTTTATTGCTGCCTGCACTTAGAAATAGTTTAGGATTCGTTTTGTGCCATGAAGTACTAAACAGTAGATTTTTTCCTCCCCACTCCACCTCAATTGATTAATATGACTTTAATTTTCCTTATTCTCCTCTTTAATTATCAATTAATGACAGCATTTTCTTTTTTCATATAACTTTCTTGATCAAACTACCTACATACTTCTAATTCTCCAGTTTTGTTACATTATTAATATTTCACTGGTGTATAATGTGCAGTGATACTCAATGGTAAGTAGAAAATAGTATAAATGGTTATTGATTGGGGACTGATGCATTTAAGTTTTTTTAGTCATCCATTAATTACCACTGTAAAGGTACAAACCCATAAATGACAGTGCCCACTGGTTATTTTTTTCTCATTTTCACATCTCTTTTCACTTGGCAGATCTGATTTATGTGACCTTATGAAAAATTTAATTCATTATGATCTCATACTTTCATCTTTCCGTCAGTTTTCAATTCTATAAGTAAATCATAGTAAATTACCATATTTTGTGATCACACAAATTTTGACCTGACAAAATAATATAATACTTACATTTGATACAAAAAGGATTTTTACCATGACACAACTTCCATAAAAATGAGCATGGTAGTATTGGAAACAATTTTGTTTCATTAAATTTAAGAATTTAATCCCTTTGACAATCCATAAATGTTGTTCTCAAATTGCATGATAAAAATAAATGCCATTGAATGTAGGTGAACTATATCTTGAGCTGGTTAAAATTGTGTGGTGGTGAAAGAAAACACAACTTTTGCAGAAATTTCATTTTTAAGTGTAGTATTTAGACTTTCAAAGTCTGTGCTATAATGTCCATACAAAATCTGACATCATATGATGAATCTGATCAAATGAATGATTTTGAAACGTTAGCCTTAAATAAAGGCATTACACCCCACTACAGTGGTGTGCGTTTACTTGGTAACCTTTTGAGTGGGTGAGAAAGAGAGAAGAGAAAATAGCCATAAACATTGAAATTAATACAGGCAGTCCTCGACTTTTGTACACAATGCGTTCCTGAAAACGTGTACGAAAGTCTAGCAATAAGAGTCCCATACTAATTAGGGGTTACGTTCCCAGAGAGTAAAATATGCATAGTAAAACCTCATCACTTGCAAGCAAATTTTATTTTCAATACAAAAGTTTAAAAATACATTAATTATAGTTGAAAAATACGTAATTACTTTTAAAATTACGCAGTCTTGATAAATGTTTCTAAAAGAATACTGTGTGTGAAACCTAGACACAATGTACGTACACACGCATTTCTAATTTTTCCCAAGCGAAATTAACATTTCACTGATAATAGCCACTATAACTACAAATACACAACACAAGAAGCATAACGACATTAAATTTTTGGACCCTTACGCTCGATGTAATTTAAATTATTACAATTAAAGAAACAACAAAATTTTGCAAATTTCCTAAAAGACAAACAAAAATGAAATGACGGGAATGAGGTTTCGTAGGTACATGTCATACACAACTTAATGTAAACAATTCTAGTAATAAACAAATAAAATAAACTCGCAATTGGGAAGAAAAAAATGCTGATTTTGAATTTTCAGGGGTTTAAGAAGGAAGCTGTTACTTCGATGGCATCTTGTCAACTTTTTTTAAAAATCTCTCAATAGAAGGTTGAACAACAGCTTTATTCTTCTCTTGATAAAGGAGTCTGTAGCAAGCAGTATCCCTCTCGATGGCTCTTCGAACCTGTGAACTTATCTCTGCATTTTGATATCATTCACCCATGATACTCAAGAAGAGTTCGAGATGTGTAAAGGCTTCAGTCATATTCTTCACCATCAAAGTTTGAGCGAACTGAGTCTGTTCATCATCATCAGATAGTTCCTTGCTGTCCTCCTCTCGAATAGCAATAAGGTCTTCATTTGACATTGGCTGTGAATGGGAATCGATCATTTCATCCACATCGTCAGTGCTCACTCCTAAATCAAGTTGATTCATTAGCTGAGCAACCTCATCTGTGGCGACTTCAGGGGTCTCCTCAAAGCCTTTAAAATTTGGTACGAACTCCGGGCACAACTTATTCCACTAGCCATTCATTGTAGATTCCTTTATCTCGGCCCTAGAGTCTCAAATGTTGTTTATTGCATTCCAGATGTTGTAACCTTTCCAGAATTCTTTGAAGATGGGGCCGCCTTCCTTTTCAGTTGCCCAAATAGCCTGGTTGATCGTTCTCCTCCTATAGTACCGCTTGAAGGTGGCTATAACTGTCTGATCCATAGGCTGAATTTCGCACGTAGTATTTGGTGGCAAGAACATAACTTTGATTTCAGGGAAAAGGTCTTGTAGTGATTTTGGATGTCCAGGAGCATTATCCAAAATAAACAGTACCTTGAAAGTTAAATTATTCTTTCGACAGTACCATCTAACTGTTGGTAAAAAATGAATACTAAACCAATCTTGAAAAATCGCTCCAGTCACCCAGGAATTTGAATTTGATTTCCAAATGACTGGCAGCAAGCCCTTATTGTGCCCCTTCAGTGCTCTTGGGTTTTCTGAGTGATAGACAACCATCGGTTTCTACTTCAAATCTCCTGATGCATTTCCATCTAGAAGAAGTGTG
Source organism: Pyrrhosoma nymphula (assembly GCA_963573305.1). Taxonomy (NCBI): domain Eukaryota; kingdom Metazoa; phylum Arthropoda; class Insecta; order Odonata; family Coenagrionidae; genus Pyrrhosoma; species Pyrrhosoma nymphula. The sequence continues at coordinate 72,659,772 of OY754332.1, read as the reverse complement.
AGCCTGTCTTTTGATGCCTTATGCCCGGGAGCAACTTTTTCTTCTTTCGCCAAATATGTTCTAGCAGGCATCTTCTTCCAGAATAAGCCCGTTTCGTCAACGTTAAAAATTTGACGAGCAGAATAACTTTCTTCTTCAATAATTTCAGAAAAAAATCTAATAAATTCTTTTGCGGCTCCTTTGTCTGCACTAGCAGATTCTCCTGTTAGCTCAATATTGTGTAAACTCACTCTGTTTTTGAATCGATCAAACCAGCCTTTACTGGCCTAAAATTCAGGAGTATCAGCATCATCTTCTCCCAATTGTTGCTTCCAATCTTCATGTAAACTGCGAGCTTTAACTTGAATTAATGCTAGACTCAGAGGAATATTTTTTTGATGTTGATCTTCAATCCACAAATTCAGCGATTTTTCCATCTCCTCCATCACTACACCTTGCTGCTTACTGACAATTGTTGATGAAATATTCCCAGCATTTCGTACATGGTCTTTAATTTCATCCTTCCCCTTTACTATTGAACACACAGTTGAACGGCTTAAGTTCAATGATCGTCCAATTGCAGCAAAAGATTCTCCCAGTTCAGCACGTCTAATAATTGCCAACTTTTGCTCGACAGTATTGAGTTTATGCGACCTACGCTTATTTTCGTTGGTCTCAGTCACATCATTTTTACGTTTTTCACTCATTCTTATCATAAGATAGAAATTAAATTCAGTAAATAAACAAATTAAACCTTGCTCCAAGTCAACACAGCCCACAGTCACGTATGGTCGCGTATACTAGCGAGAATGCCATATGAAACAGTTGATTGCCAGCATGCACTAGCCACCATCGCGGAAAATTCAAAAAATATTGTTCGATAAATGTCCGAATTTAGCGTCCGAAAGTCAAGTAATGGTATCAATTTGGAGCGTACGAAAGTGCGAATTGTACGAAAGTCGAGTGTATGAAAGTCGAGGACCGCCTGTATAGAGAAAATAGTTTGGGTTGCATGTCGTTACAGCGGAGTTATTGGGATACCAAAATACATCAGCATGGAGAGGAATTAATGAGAATATAATAAATTATTTGTCGTAAGATGTAATTTTCTGACATGAGTTGTATTTCACCTTGTTATCTATTCTATTCTACACTATTTTTGCCATTAGGTACGGAGTTTTGGAGTGGTTACCTTTTATTCATGCCCGAAAATAGGCCCCTGCACTTTTTACTGTCGATATTTGACCAAAAATGGAAAGCGTTTATTCTGACATATGTAGTAATTACCTCTCTTGTATGGGTTGTCTAATGGTATTGCTATGTCCTGAAGTAACACTCTGAGCCTTGACTCCTCATATGATGCTGTAATAAGATTGAATTTTCTTCACTTGTCCAGAAATTTGGAAGGCCTCTAGTCCATCAATGATGACTTGGCTGGTTGCCTCTTCAGGCAATCGGGCTCTATCATTTTATGTATTGATTTTTCTGGCAAATAATGCATTAGTATGCATATAATAATTAGTCTTTTTTTATTTTGGATGGAAGCTTTAGTTTTTTTTAAATTGTAGGATACCTAATTTATGTTGCATGATGAATAACATCACACTGAGAGGAAACCAACAGGTTTTGCAGCAGGCTCATTCCAAGTGAGATTACTTAACACAATGTTCCCTCACATTATGGATTTTCTTCAATTTTTCTCTTACATAGGTATGCATGAGCTATGCTTAAATTAATTTTTTCAAAATTTTTAGAACAAAAATGGCCTCTGTATGATTATTATAAAAAACTAACTTTGATTACAAAATGAGTACCTCCAATGTTGACAGTTATTGCTAGAATTTATCACATTTTTCTTATTTATGAACCAATTTTGTTAAATTTGATGTCAAGTGATAGGTAATGCGTTACTTCCCGAAAATTATTCAAATATGATGCAAATTGTTGCACACAAACTTGTGAAAATTGCATTAAACTGCAATTTTTTTCTTTTTTTGTTCAAGTCAACTGGAAATAACATTAAAAGAACAACTTTATTAGTCTTCATAATATTTGTTATTTTTTAGAAAAAAATAATTTTATAAAAATCTTGAAAACATGCTCGAGGTTCTGATACTATGGCCTAAAACAAATATTTTTTGGAATTATTATAATAAAAGACTTCAGTATGTTTCCAATAGTTGAAGATACACTAATTGTTAAGTTTGATCAGATTATTATATGTATATAGGGGTGGCGCTACAAATGGCGTTGAGATATAAAGCCCTTGAGCTAATATCCGGGCCAAATGTGATTTTTGGCACACAAAACTTTCAATTGCCTATTTTTGTGGCGATGTTTCAATAAGGAGGAGAAGCCTGTTAATGCATTCATTAATAAACAAGACATTTGGATATAAATAGTAATTTTTCCTGATAAAACCTTGCTAGAAATATTTTGTTTCTGATTATGCAACCCGTGAGACACCAAGCATTTTCCTCGCTGAGTCAGATTATCTTATTCACTCATTTTATTATATAATTCGGCATAAATACGATGGTTAAGCTTTTAGTTGATTGCGCTTAAAAGATCATGCTTAAAAATCTATGAAGTATCTCAGTGTAGCACAAAAATAATAGGCCTGAATACTATTTTCAACTTGAAATAAGATCTTTCAAAATATTCCTTTTGAATTAAAAGGTTTGTGTTATTTCACTCTTTCTATTGACATTTGCCAAAACTCTCATTTGTCCATGATAGTATCTCAAGAAGGCTTTATATCTCAACCGCACATTTGTAGCACCACCCATATATATAAAGTAATCCAATAAAACTCAACTATTAGTGTATCTTCAACTATTGGCAACAAATTGGAAGTTTTTTACAATACTTTCAAAATATATTTGTTTGGCCATAGTAACAGAACCTAGAGCATATTTTCAAGATTTTTATTTTTAAAAATGTAATAAAAAATAAATTATGTACACAAAGAAAGTTGTATATATGTTATTAACAGTTAACTTAAAAAACAAAAATATTAAAAGTTCAGTTTAATGCTTTTTTTACAAGCTTGTGTGCAACAATTTGAATAATCTTTGTATAATTTGCAGGAAGTAAAGCAACCTTCCATCAGACACCAAATTCAACAAATTTTTGTTCAAAATTAGAAATATTGATTAATTCTAGCAATCACTGTCGAAATTGGAGGTATGCATTTGGTAAGCAAAGTTAGTTTTTCAAAAACATTTTTTGGCCATTTTTGGTCAAATAATTTGATATAAAATTAATGTAAGCATAGCTCATGCAAACGTATGTAAGAAAATAATTTGAAGAAAATCCTTGTAGTGAGGGCACGAATCTTTTCTGAAATTAGGTGATTTGACTTGGAATGACCCAGCAGGTCAAAATTAATACCTGATGAATTTTAACTTTTCGATATGCTAATTTATAAATACGGTCATCAGTAGAGCACAACCCCCCAGGCGCAATGATAGGTTCCCCTCTTTGACAATTTTTTCATTCACCCCAAGTTGTCTGGAACCCTGGGTTTTCACCTCCCCCACCCCTCAAAAAATTATTTTTAAGGACGCAATTTGCGTCATAACACCCTGTGCACCTCATAGAGTTTTTGCCTGCTCGAAAAGTTTACCTGCTCGATAATAACATCGCTGAACTCTAATTTAAATACTTAAGTGTCAATTACGTATTAGGTGTTTGCCTTTTACTTTTCCTGTTCACTGTCATTCTGCAATGCAAGTGCAACCATTCACTGCAATCAGTTATTTGAGATGACCCATCTTAGTCAAGACTACTTGGGAGTAGTCAGCAGCCTACCACTTACTGATATAAATTTCAGAGAAAACCACTGAGTATCATAGATTCTATCATCTCGTAGTTTGCAATTGATCATGAATTAATTGAAGAGGACTCTCTGCTAAATCCTTAGCTGGAACCCAGGGCAATAAGGCTTAAAGCGAAAAAAATATCGGATTACAGATATTGTTGACAATCACTGTTTTCCAGTACTGTGAATGTGGTTTCGCCGTGATTGATCCCTTTTCACTAACAGGGGCCTTAATTTTTCGCGGTGCATGTGAGCGCCCTTTAACGCCTGTAGCTGTAGTGTATTTGACTTCAACATGCTGCAGAATGAATTGACTGCTGTTTCCTGAATTAACCATCGTGTGTGACTTACCTACCATCCGAGCATGATGTTTGCCAACTGCCCTGCAAATGTTGGTGAAGGCGAGATTCAACTTAAACGGTAAGTTTTTAAATTATTTTAGAAATGAAAGTTTCGCATGGAATTTGTTACGTCATCTTCAATGGCGTAATCGTGATTGTGGGTTTGATGCCACAGCAATAGAGAAAATAAATGGAGCGGTGCCAATTTGGTCGCAATTCTCGATCTAAAGTTGGCTCGAACTAAAGTTGGCAACGGACCGTTGAAGAGCCTCTTCTATGAGCGAATGAACTTATGAGAGGAGTGGATTTAGAGTATTATGATCGAAAATATAATCCAGCCTTTGTGAAGCTATGGTGTGCAGAAATCGGAAGTTCACACCATAGATTGGGGCTAAATGTAGGACACTGTAATTTACGCTGTTTCGGAAAGCTTACACGTGGGCTTATGCTGCTGTTCTCGTATTCTCTGTTGCCTGTAGTTTTGCTTCAGCTTTTTATTCGTAAATTTCCGACCCGATCGAGTGTTTTTTATTTACCCACAACTCGGCAATTGACTTAACGCGAACTAATTCAAACTGTTCTGGCTCTAATATATGCGATTTCAGAGCATTGACAGCCCCAAGGGGTGGGGGGCAGCAGTAGGGGCAATTCCCCCCTCCCCCCAAACCCGGCGTATTTCTTTGTCAGATCAAATCAAATTATACCTTAAATGAAAAGCCTAAATTATGTCGTTGCTTTTTTGCTACTGAAGTTTTGGTGATTTTTACTTAAAAGTCCAATTAATTTTTATATAAACTATAACTTTTTAAAACCACAAGCTAAATGCGAATTTAAATTAAAATAATTTTGGAATTTTTCGAAACTTGGTGGTAATTTTTTAAAGGGAAATATGTATTTAGTAAAATCTTGCTCTTCTTAAAAGGCAAACTTTTTCTTCCAAACCACTTGCAACGCGCCATTTTGCACAGTGTTTGATAAGAATTTCCGGGAATGGAATAACGCCCGTTTCGTTGCGGGTATTCCATTCCCCAAGAGCCGCTGTGCCCCCCCCCCTCCGAACCTCTGGTCTGGAGCCCGTTTCAGATATGGTGTGAGGTAGTTTGTCCCGTCTGCATCCTTATGTGGTTACTTGTTCGCTGTGTATTGGTGTGTACTTTTGATTTTTCCCCCAATTCCTCCTGGTTCGAGTGTCTTAATGCAACGAACGCTTCGTGGCCCTTTTAAGAGCCTTTATCTCCTCGCAGCTTATTGTTGATATTTGGAGCTGATGATCGAAATTTCTTGACGTGTTTTTTCTGGTACCCTTTTTCCATATCGTCCCGGTCCCTTGGTGGAACGACCATCTACTTTGTTGTCCGCTATGGCATCCTGCTCTTGGGCGTCTGCGCAGGAACTTGATGATTTGGAAGAAAAAGTGCTCTGAAGTTAGACACCTTTTCCAGAGATTCATGTCTGTAAGACTCGATTCTAATTCCCAATTGGTAATTTGAGAACCCTATTCATTTGCTGTGAATATTTTACAAATCACTTGGTATGAATTCGTCAATGCTAATCTTCCTCAGCCTTTTGTATGTTCTTTTGATGATAAAAAATAGTGCCTTTGTTAAATTTACTTATTTGCCGCTACGAACGGTAAATAATGCGTTAGAAATTGTCTTTGGTTCAAATGATTCTATATTTTGAGTCATTTGTATGGTAGGTATTCTAATAGCATCAGTTAGTTATTAGTTGCTAATTAAGGCTGCACATTGGAATTTAGCGATCGTCCACTCAGTTGAGCCCTATTCAAAATGCTTGAATCATTTCGGAAAGTTTTCCGCAAAAAACTGATGTTGCATTACTAAACCGTATGATCGTTGTGTTTAGGTGCATTGAACGTGACTTACGTATAAGACAATTTATCAAGATTTGTTGGTAATGGTTTCAAGGAAAGTAAGCTGTGGTTGGGAAAACTAAACAATTCGGATAATATTCCAAAATTTGATAGGTACACCCCCCCTGGTTCACGCCCCCTCATGGCAAAGCAATAAACACTCGGACCGGAACGGGGACCTTTCCTTCCCAAGGTGATAGAACACCTTGTTTTCTCCGGGCGTCTGGCGAGGGACGAAGGCAGAATTTGACCTGCGGAGGGATTATTTTCGAAGGGAGGGGTAGGGTTTCGGGCTTGCGCTTGCTTATGGAGGAGCGACAAAGGGAGAGAAGCCGGTGGGATGAGGCAATCTCGACCTTACGCCTCAAGACAAGTCAATTATTCTACGAGGTGCGCCGCAACGTCGTTTGTGTCCGGTGGGTGCAATTCCCGTCCCACGTTAAGACCGTATACGGTTCCCGCCACACGTTAGCGTTAATTGTGTCCCAGTCTTTAAGCCCACTTTCGGAATTTGACCACGGCCAACAATTAGCTTACGCTGTGGATTAACTAAAAAACCTACTTGTTGTTAATTCGGAAAATATAAACTCGGGAGTGCATTTCAAATGTTGCGCTGTGCATTACAAAATTTTATGCGCAACTCTACATTAATTATTAACAAAGTTCTTCCCTAAAAGATTCATTGATCAATTTGGTTAGTAATTACGTTAGAGTTCCGTTTGAAATTTGTAAATAGGTACTCGGCGGAAGATAAGGAATGCACTTCTGACCTTATAATTTCAGAGTATGAAACAAATAGTTTTTTAGTTTATCCACTCTGTTAATTAATATATGACCACGGAAACATCCCGTTATGAAGGCCTTGTTACCTCCACACGCACGTAGACGAGAAGGACGAAATATTTGTAAATGAAAAGTGAAAGATAAGGACTCGTGAGCCTACTTTTTCCGAGTTAGCAACACAATTTCTTTCTTGTAAATCCACTGCGTGAACTAATGTTTGACCGTGGACAAATTCTTCCGAAAAGACGAAAGGCGTCTAGTCATGCCTAGGCGGCTTAAAAATGTAGTATTATTTTTTTTGTTCAACGTTCTTATACGATTAGTTTTTGCCTAAAGAAGTTTTGCAGCTTCAAAATCATCCATTTTACCCTGATTTCTTTTATTTCGTTAATTAAACACCCAGACAGCACAAGAATATGCTTTAGCATATTTCTGGAATATTCTCTTGAGCATATTGGAATATTCCTGGCATATTCTCAATGTTCTCAGAATACACCGGGATATATTCGTAGCATATGCCATATGTCCGGGCTGTAGGATATGCTGAGAATATTCCTGAGGAATATTCCTGCTGAGTATACTCAGAATATTCCTGGAATATTCTAAGAATATTCCTGGATTATTCTAAGGGGAATATTGGGATATTCCCAGCATACTCTCAATATTCTCAGAATATATCGGGAATATTCGTAGCATATACGATACGTCCGGGCTGTAGGATATGCTGAGAATATTCCTGAGAAAGATACTTATGATATTCCTAGGATATTCTCTGAATATCCTGCAGGAGTACAAAAATAATAACGTTATTAATCTCGTACAGGCCTAGAACTACTGGTCCAAGGTCAGTACCTATCACATACCTTACCGACCGTATAGTTTATCCTTATGACTACGTATATCGTGTTTAAATGGCAACTGAAGGTGAAAGAATAAGACGGTCGTATGTAAATGGCCATTCCCGTGCGTAAATGTGTCTGCGAGAACTAATTTTTAAATGTCAATGCCGTGATATAGTTTGAAAAAATACCATCCAATCACGATAACATTTCTCAGGCATTAATTAATGGAAACCTATGTTGCCACATAGCATGAATATAAAGCCGATATTAAAGAGAATAAACGAGATTTTTTCCAATTACCCCACGTTTGTTTACATTTCAACGAAGATGTAACTCACTTGCGGAGGCTTTATATGTGCCTTATTTAAACGGATGAAGCTATTTTTGTACATTGGACACCGTCGCGGAACTTAATAATCGGCCGCGGCCGATTATTAAGTTCCGCGACTAAATATATGTCGACATAAAATGCTCTCAATCGGGAACTCTTTTATGTAATAGTACCACGTACATATTCTAAAAATAATTTCGGGTTATATATGCGCATGCGATTCGCGTTCGAACATGCAAATGCAAACCATTATATGGAACATACCTACCTAGTGTATTCCCGTTGGTGATATTCTAACACGAACGATTATTGAATATTCCCAGTATATTCTCAAGGACACGCGAAGGGGATATTGATCCAATGCGGGCCATAATAAAATATTTCCAGTATATTCTCAAATATTCCAAATGGGAATATTTACGTACGAATCATAATAGAATATATTCCTAGAATATTCTCAAATATTCGCAACGGGGTTATTTCTGTGCGAACCATTAAAGAATATTCATAGAATATTCCCAATTATTCGCAATTCGCATGCGAACTTTTATAGGATATTCCTAGATGATATTCTCAATTATTCGCATTGGGGATATTCCCGTGCGAACCACAATAGAATATTCCTAGAATATTCTCAATGGAATATTCCCATGCGAACCATTTTCGAATATTCTTGGAATATGCTCGAATGGTTCGCAATGTCCCAGGGACCAAATAGGAATATTGGGGATGAACAGAATATTCCTGGAATATCCCGTCCTGTGTGGGCAAGTGTTTCTCAAAACATTTTCGCAAAACTTTGCACCTCTCAATCACTTGTTTGCTATCGTTTTCAAAAAATCTTATCCTTAGCTGGTGCTTGGGTGTTGCATTGAAGGTTGCAAATAATTGCGATTCACTTTGACGGAAGCACTCAGCATTTTATGCTATTATATAATAATAAAATAATTTTTAATTTTACAAATACTCTTTTTAACATAAAAATATTGATCTCTGCATTTCTATAAATCATTGATACCGTATTTAATATTTATGAAGTGTCAATTTTTGCCACAATAAGAACTTAATAGACAAATTTCGCTCGCAGAATTTCCAGGCGAGAAGGGAACACCGTCGAAGAATTTATGATAATTTACTATTTCTGTACTAGTTTCCTCAAAAATGTGAAGACTAACTAGATATCAGTAAATAATAGTTGTTACAAATAAGACCCTCAGAAGGAATATAAATAATATTTTGCACCAAAAAATGACTGGAGCCGGCGACAAGCACGACTATCTACAAAGGGCATGTCATGAGTAAGGAATACGAAATATTTTTTCTGCCTCTAATTATCTTTCTTTAGCTTGGTGGTTATCGTCCTCGCAGTTCAACGATGAGGTCTCCGTTTCAAAACTCCATGCAGGAATATTAAATTTGCAGCTTTTTTTAGGTTTTGTTACTTCTCCAACTCTGGATGTAAACTTTTTTAACAAGTAGTTTCGGCGAGTCGGACCAAAAAAATGTATATTTCTAGTTTCGGCCCTTTTTATCGGCAAACCATGTCTCGGCGACAATAGGCGTATGATTCGGGATCCCTCGTCTACAGTTCGCGATATAACTGAAATTTACGTGCCTGATACATGCCTTCGTCATCACGATTCCAAGTTATAAATTCTACGACGACTTCCTCTTGGAGCCTCCAATTGCGATACTTCAATGAAAATGCAGCTATAACAGCTTCATCAATACGTGTTTTTCGAATCAAATCTAGAATCTTAACGACAACTGCGCAAACGAATTAAATATTTATTTTGCAAACAACTCTTGAGGTAACTTCACATTGTCGTGGTTAGAAGAAAATTAATATTTAGTCAAAAATAGCTAACTCGTCTGCACACCTTGTGACTAGTACCACAGGCACTTTTCGTTAGTCGTTGGATTCTTTGGTAATCACAGTGGAAGCAGGGTTGCTGCAGACCTGGAATACCTGGACAAGTCAGGGAAATTGAAAATGGCTCTGGGAAACCTGGTAAAGTCAGGGAAAATGAGAACTTACTGGAAATTTGCTTAACCAACTCAAAACCTGTTTATTTTCATTAAGTGAGCAGTACCATTTTAGGCACTTTCTGTGTGTACGTTGGCTTAGTGATTTTAGTACCTTGCCTAAATGAGGCACTGGAGCTCTTATTTGGTCTTCATCAATTAGTTAAATGCACCTAAAATTCAATTTCAGGTCCTATTTTGTGCACTCATGCTGAGGATGATGAAATATTTGTTTCTCCTCAGATTGTGTATGTAAAGGCAATTCCTTGCAAGCCACTCCCAAGTGATAATAACCTTCAGCACGATTCAGTAAAATCAAAAGGGATGAACAACAGAATCTCTGGTCCATTGAATGCCCTTATTTCCCTTTTTGTGGGAGTATTAGGACTCGAATGTCTGAGGAAACATCATTTTATCTTCGAAAACCTTACCTCACATAGGAAAGAATTTTTTTCTTTGGCTGTCTTCATTAGATACTTTTATCTTAAAATATGCCGTATTAGGTTGTCCCTCATTTTCTTAAGAGAATTCAATCATTTCCTCCTCTTCTGAGTAGCCTTCATTATTCGTTGGATCAATCCACTTGTAAGTCCAATTGTGTATCTTTCCATGTATAAATTCCTCGGGTAAAATTAAAAAAAAATACTATATGTTGAGTTGCTTGAAATACTAAGAGTGGTTATCCTCATTCATTCTATTGTCCTAATCCGTAGTTACCCTTTGTTCTTTCTGCCTGGCAAGTGACAATGGCATTCCAGTGTCCAAAGCATTATTCAGTTATCTTCTTCTTTCACACTCTTTTAATTCCAAGATATTTTTCACAGGGTATTGCGATTTATTTGTACTCATCATAGGCATATAGACTTCTATAGCTATTATGTCCAATATCGTCTTTACCATAAGGGCCCACGGGGCCCGAGCCCAGGGTCCCTGACCTCACGGGGGCCCCGAAATGCCGATATATTTGCTTAGACAAAAAAAAGCTCAATTTTTTTTTCGCTTTTCAAGTAGATACATACTAAATTTACCGTCAGATTTTCAATTTTTCCAGATCGTGAACAGTGAACATTTTAACAATAATAAATACGTATTATTTGCAATTTGGTGAAACTGATTAATTGCGCCATAAGCATAATAATTATAAAATCATAACAGAAAAATCTTTTTTCTTGTCATTCCTTTTTTTTACTTTCCAACGGGGCACCAAATTTTTGTGTGCCCAGGGGCCCCGGAATGTCCTAATATGGCCCTGATTATGTCTGTCAGCTTAGTTGCTATCTTAACAATGACTATCCTTTTTTCACACTGGAAGAAGCGTTTAACATGCATTCTAGTGCTCTTCTTAAGCATAATTCCTACCCCTGTATATTAAATGATCCAGTGTGTATGATCCTGTTGCTTCCTCTCGAAAAGTCTTCCACTTCAGACCACTTGATCTCACGGACTTCCAAATGTCAAGGCTCTGCCACTGCCAAGGTCAGAATTTTCACTCTTCCGAAGGTGTGAATGGGTGTTACATTCCATGTAACAAATCTAAATTGACCATCAGGCGTAGTTGATATACTCCCTATCTGTTTATCTGATTGGAGAATTATTTATTCAATTGAATATTTTACTGTAGGAGGTTCCGTTACCTCTTTGCTTGACAAAAAAATGAAAAAGAAGTAATGGTTACAGGAAGTTCCTTGGGATTGTAATGTGGTGGTTCTCCTTGTTATCTACATGTAAAAGTAACAAAACATCGCAAAGTTACAGGCAAAGATTCTGTACGCATTCCTGAAAGATGAACGCGACCGAAAACAATTTTTTTATGATACTAAATTTTCGGCTTCTATTATTTAAGAAAACTTCAAGTACTCTGCGGAAGTAAACTTTAGTGCAATTAACGGCCCACGAAAGGGGAGCTATGTGAAGTAAAATACGTTCCTCCTGTTCCACCTAAGTCTAAGCATGCACCAGTGGTACAGTGCCCGATATGATTGGAAGTTTTCCCCCGGATGCACAGTCTTTGAAATACGATCGATTACTTAATGTCGATGGACTTCATAAATGAAGCATTTCTGCATAATCTTCGCGTATATACCCTTCATTTTGTACATAAAAATTACATGAAATTTCATCAAGAAACGTCAACGTTAACGATTTATACATAAACAACATTGTTCGTGAGTGTGTGTAGCCATTATAATACCACAACTGCGATGATTTTTATACCATGGGCGTAAATACAGAGGAGATGCTTTTATTGAATGATATCTTTTTTTATCTCACCTTCAAATTTCGTTTCTAAGCTGTAGAGGGGTTTGTAGGTTGAGGTATGCAGGGGGCTGAGGTGTAGTGCTAATGGTCATAACCCAATGGTTAATTTCGGATTTATGTTTAATAAAGGATTCAATACCAACCAATTCCTTCATGTATTTCACTAGAATGCATATTTTTATCACAATATGGTTTGCATGCATTAATCGTGTTTTTATGTTATTCTTGCACTTTCTTTAAACTACCCATTACGATAGAATGGATATTTTAACCTGGAAAAATGAACATTTTGGCCTGGAAAACCTGGAAAAGTACTGGAATTTCATAATTTCTGGTCTGTAGCAACCCTGGGAATTCATTAAAGCTTCATGTGGCAGTGTGAAGGACCGCTCAAGTTAATTCAAGTATTCTTGAACAATCATCATTGAAAAGCCGTCTAGAATGAACTTCAAACGTTCAAGATGTCTTGTTCAACGTTCCTTGGTCAAGACTTCTCGAATAGTGTAATAGAGTAATAGTAACTAAGGATCTAGTTGGAGGAGCTAGTGATGCAGCACAAGGTGGATTGATTATTAAATAAATTAACTTAATGGCGCAAGAGAGAATGTTTGTGCGTGTCATTACTAAATTTCCTACGGATGACGGTTTTGACGCACTATCTGTTAGGAAATTGTAAGAGCAGTGAATAAAAAATCGCTCAGGTCTATTTTTCGTATGTTTTGGGGCCCAATTTCTTAGAACATCAAACCCTTTCTTCGGGCGATGCGTGGAGGTAAACTTACCTTACCCTTCGCCTCAGTGCCAGCCCACGTTCACGGTCAAATATAGGCTTACACAGCGGCTTGACGAGAAACAAGTAGTTCTACACTCGGAAAATATAGACTCAGAAGTGTACTCTTCATGTTTTACTATGCATTGGCATATTTCAAACGGAACTATACGGTAATTGTTAACAAAGTTATTTTATTGAGGGTGCTCCCAACAATATGCCTAAAAATAGCGTTAAGAGTCCCGTTTTAAATTTGTAAATGTTGAACATGCGGAACGCGCTTCGAAGGCTATATTTTCCTAGTTAGCCACACAGTTTTCTATAGTATCAACTAAGAATAACAAATATTTAACCGCGGCCACGTGCATTGAGATAAAGATACCCTTTATCTCGCCGAGAGAAAGGGTAGAGATAATCCCCGATCACCGATAGGGTCCCGCGTCCAGCAGGGTGGGGTCCCAAATGACACCAGGGGCACTTTTTTGCCTGAGATTTCCCCACTGACCCCTGGGGCCGAAGCGATATTATTGGGGCTAATATATATTACTCAAACTCCGACGCCAGATATCCTCCGGACGAGGACCATTTCCACTGGCTCTCCAGAGCACCCTATGTAAATGTGAGGCTGTCACTCGTTGGTCACCAACTTATAAGTTTGCATTAATGTAATTAAGCATAAATGTGTTTTAGAGATTAAAAATGCTGCTTAATCTTGCCCAGATTGATTTTAAGCATTAGGTCTGTGCTATGATTGTTAAAAAATTCTTGGCCGTTATTTTTTCATTTCTTTCTGAAGATAAATGAAGAGTGAATGAAAGCTAATTTCTCTTGCTACAGATTTGCAATAAAGAACTCCTCTATTTTTTTAGTATTATTGGGAACACACACTTCGATTAACCTGAGGGTTGCACTTTTGAATGATTTTGGTGCTCTGGAAAGAATGTAAAGTGCTAGCGAAATATTATAGAAACCCGTTGAAGGACCTCTTATCTAGTAGGTACGTGATAAAAGTAGAGTTGCAATATATGGAATAATATCAATGTCTAAACGTTCATAAAAGGTTCCAGGCTATTACAATAATTGTAGGACTGTCGAATTTGAGCTTTACATATTCATTCGCGATTATATTACAAAACTTTTAGGTATCCATAAAGAGAGAGCATCTTTGTAATTTCATTTTTAAGTCCCTGTTTTTAAATTTGTTTTACGAGTGGATGGATTGTTTTCCGAATAGGCCACGAGGTCATTAAGTATACGCTTTAAAGACTTGATGGAAAGTACCCGCGCCTATTCTCGGTCAGTATATTAACTTTATCCTTGTGTATACGGATGGGGCGAAGCCATTATCCGCCTGCGGGTGCGTCGAAACTTCATTTAAGACTAAACTCAACGTTATGTCGAGCATTTTCACATCAGCAATATAAAGGTGGTCATCTCTAATATCGAGAGTTTTCAGCATTCATTCATAATATGCTCAGACTCATTTAGTTCACTGCTGTCAATTTCCGCCGTTTATTCATTTAATCCCATCGTGCAAGAAATCCAATCCGCCCTCCTCAGCCATTATGGAAAGGGAGTCCAAATTATATTTGATAGACACCTGTGCACGTTGGTAGTACGCTGGAATGAAAAGGCAGATGCCGCGGTGCAGGTAGCATTGGGATATTGTGAGCCTGATTTTGCGCTGGTACTCGCTGATTGAATATAAGTAAGAATATGACCTGAATATAAGTCCAACATTTTTCTGCTTAATCTTTTTTCAGTCGACATGTTTCAGTTAATCATCCTTTTCAGATAACACTAGGGTTGGGCACGGTGCAAATTACCCTAGCCGTCGAAGCATCAATAATATCCAATGCTACTACTAACTGCGTTATAATTCTCTTTGCCTACGTGGTCCGTTGTCCAACAAATTCCCGCAAAGTATTGAAGAAATACGGGGTTCTTCTAAATAGATGGAAAAATATCTTTCTGAATCGCAGTTTTTCAATTTTCCCCCTGGAAACTACCACAGTGCTAGGTTCTCTAGTTTTCCGTCAAGATTTCAGAGCGTGCACTTGGTCAGTCAGTTCACTATTCATTTTTTTCTTATATTCACCGCTTAATAAACCAGCCCTTAGAGAGTCATATGTAGCATATCAGCATTAGGCCAAGTGGGAGCGAAAGTAGGCGAATCGTGTTTACTGCCCAATTTTACTCGCTTCACCTACTACTAGTTTGGATAGTAACAGCTTCGCGGCATATTCTCTTGTATAAATTAGCTTTTCGCGTGTGCCCTTAAGAGGTCACTGTTCGCGAATATTGCGTCAGTTCCTGAAGATTCGACCAATTACCTCAATTTTTTTGTCACTATCACTGATTGTGATCTAAAAAGGTCCATTAGATACCAGGGATAGTGAAGTTTTACAGACACATAGTTTATAATATGGTAGTAGCTAATTACTGTTTTCGTGGTCGTTCAATTCTTAGTAATCATCGTTTTATCGTTTGCTGGTCTTTTTCTGTTTGTTGTATTGAAGTTTGCTGTTTATGCATCAGCGTAAGATCAGCTGGTATCTAACATTTATGACGATACTGTGTACAATTATCGTCGCTTTCCACTATTCCTTCTACTCTTGAAGAATTACGGTCAAATTTGCTGTGTATAGACAGCTATTTGAGCGAGTCCTATTTATCAAGGCTTATGATCAGTTCTCAAGGTGTGATCCTTCTCCTATAATTACTACGTAAAACGCGTGAGCTAAGAAAATTAGTGATAGGTGTATCAATACGAGCTTGTTTCCATTTTGCCTTTTATTCATTCCCGGTGGCACTGCAATGTAAAATGGGATACCTCGCATATGGTTGGGTGACTGGCCAGGCCTCTTCATAAATTTGAACTTTGATAGAAGCTATCCATTTTTTATTACATCTCCAAATGCTCAGTGGCAATATAGAGTCTAATTCCATGAAACCTCATTTCCATAAACCCATTGAAGGGATATGAACTCTTGGAGGAATTTTGGGCATTGCTCTGGCTACATGCTGTCTGCCGTAGCAATATGACCATTGGCAGGAGTGCAAGATTAGAAGAATATCCGTGTAAAAATGGTTAAGATTCATAAACGAGGAGGTATACAGAAGAATTGGAGAATAAAGGGCACTGTGGAGCACCATACGCCAAAGAAGAACACGGTGGATTGGCCATGTTATGAGACACAACAATTACATAGGAAGCATAATGGAGGGAAAAATTGAAGGGAAAGTCCCCAGAGGAAGACCAAGAGACAAGTACTTGGGGCAAGTCAAGAGGGATACGGGGAAGAAGAACCATCGGGAAATGAAGGAACTGGCATGGGAGAAGGCGAAATGGAGGGCTGCAGTATACCAATCCTAGGATTGTAATACTATGATGATTCATAAACAAAATTGGGATACCCAATCCTCAAGGCATTATTGGGAATTTGAGTCTAATGCCCGCTCTTTGATTTTAGTTAAATAATGTGCCGTTATAACTGTTTAAGTGGAGTTGCTGTTTCCACAGTCGCTATAGGATCGTGATCCAAGTCGTAAGCCCTTGGTAATTTTTCTCATCACTGTCAAACCCGCGTATTTATATTTTTAAGCCCGCGTGTTTATTAACTTTGCTGTCATGCTAGTGAAAGTAAAGCAACGGTTCTGTTTGCATGCCCAAGCCCGGAGAAGGGATGCTGTATCTACAGGTAATTTGCTTATGCGGACTTTGCCATTGGCGTAAATAGTTAAGTTTTGTGTATGATTGAAGGCTCTAACGGTGTGAGTTTTTTCGTATTTAATGCGAATTGATATTTGAATGTGATGTACTAATTGCGAGTTTTTTTGTTTAAGATCCCAGCATTGCATGAACGTCGTTATTTTAAGAAATGTTTGTGGTGTCTTAGTTAGTAGTAGTGTGGACAGCAAAAGTATTAAGGAGCAGGTAGGCTCCACCCCGACGCTCCCCCTACTAGTAGGTTTATACTAGTAGTTGCGGCATTGAACTGTGCGAAATAATCTTCCTCATAGTCGTCGGTAGACTTGAAATACCAATAGAAAATATTGGTAACGTAATGACTTTGGCATTCACTCGGTATGGTTTCTTGTTGCACTGTCCTTATTTGAAAAATCTTGAGACTAACTTCTAATTTTTTTTAAATAATGTACGTGCTGGTAACGCAAGTAGAATACAATGGTAATTTCAAAATCATGGAAGAATATTTTTCAATGGTCAAATTGCTCTTCCTCTAGAATATATAAAATGGAAACTTTGCCCTGAGCACACTGTTGTTCCATTATTCGGAAATATTTTGCATGAACCAGATTGTTTATTTTTAGTTTATCTGGCCATTATGATTATAGCCTAAAATACATTCTTTCATCTCTGTCATTTGTATGATTTAAGTGATTTTATTTATAAATACCCTCATCTTTCGTTATTTTCAGAATATATAACATGTGAGTTTGGTTCCACAAAATACTTCGCCCTTTGTGGGCTGGGAGGCATTTTATCCTGTGGTATCACACATACGGCTATAGTTCCCCTGGATCTTGTGAAATGCCGTATACAAGTGGACCCAGCGAAGTATAAATCTGTTTTCCATGGTTTCAAGGTAAGCAAACTTTCCGATCCCTGTGACAATTTTACCTGAGCAAATAACCATCTCACGTCGTGTGTTAGCATTCACAATATACTTCCATCATCGCCAAATCCCGGCTGATTTTTTCGCCGTGCCAAGTCGATGCCTTTCAAAGCACTTCCATCAGGCACCCCTTGGTCCATTCTTGCGTGGGACTTCAAAAAGACCTCGACCGTAATTTTAATGCCCTTTTTATTGCTCAAAGAAAGTAACCTGATTATTTTAATGAACGGCATATTTTTTCCAATGTCACTCAAACACTAGTTGCTAGTGCTGATCATTAGTACCTGATGTTAATTGCAATAGTTGCTGTATTGAAGCTCGTAAGAGAATTCATGAAAATTAACAGATTTTTATTACAGTAAATGTTTGCTTAAAATACAAATGTGAATGTGACTCGCTGTTTGGCATGCACCGAGTGGGCAGTACTTCATGCTGCTTAATTATCTCTAGTTTTATTTCTCAAACGGAATGCTCATTTGTGATTTTAAAAGGTTAAAAATATTTCCTGCTCTCATATTTCACTCTCCCAAGTTAATAACTTGTAGCGTGATTGGTGTTGTCGCGAGACGAGTCTTGGGTCAGTCTCGTTTTTCGAACTCGGGTCTCGTCTCCAGTCTCGTCTCGTGAACCTCAGTCTCGTCCCGTTCGCAAAAGAAGAAAAATGAATCCTGAGTTAGTTTTTAGTGCTGGTTATAGTGACTTTTAAAGGAAATAAAGGAATTCACAATCCCGACATGACCAGAGCTTTTTGTTAAAAATGTTGACAATGTGGCACTTATACTCGGAAAAATAGCTAAGATATTGAATATTCAATTTAAATATGGAAATTAAATGAACTTAAAAGGTTTATCCAATGAAAAAGTTCAAAATAATATTCATTTGGATATTCTCCCAGCTGATTGGTAGGTTCTTGGTCAGTCGTCATCCTAACGTCCCAAAATATGATACATTATCTCCTTTTCCCTAATATTGATGGTTCGCCATCAGATGTCTCTTAAAGTCCTCATACCGCCTACCACTTCTTATTTCGTCCAGAATTTATATCCTCTTCTACGCTTCCCCAGTTTTCTCCCCTCTATCATCCACTCAAACATGCCCTCTACTTTCAAAACGTCCTCCGTCCATCCCTTCTGCCTTCTCCGACCCTCCACAACCAGCTTCCTCTCCTATCCAACCATATCCAATACAGCCTCCTTCCTTTTCCTCGCCACCCTTATCCCTTACCTTCTCCCTCCTTTTCCAAACCCACATCCCAAACGCCTCAAGTCTACGTTGTAATATTCTCCCTTCGCAATGACCAAGTTACCGACCCATTCAGCGCCACGCTTCATATTAGAGTTTTCATCAGCCTTTTCTTTACGTCTCTTCTCAGACTACCCTTCATCAATTCCCTTCTCTATGAAAATGCTTCTTTAGCCAAGGCAATTCTACATATTATGTCCCTACCACTAAGTCCATTCCCCTCCAAAATACTACCCAGATACGTTAACCGCTCAAGATGCTTTATTTTATGACCTCCCATCCTTATATTCAGATACGCCTTCTTACTTTTAGAGAATATCATCACTTTTGTCTTCTTATGATTTATCTTCATCCCACACATTTCGCAGAGCACCTCTAATGCATTCATCATTGACTATAACCTCTTGGCTGATTGACAAACCAATGCTTGATCATATGCAAATCTCACTGACTAATCGGATTCCCACCTACCTTTATTCGTACCTCCATATTCCCCCTGCCTCACCATTTATTTTGAATACGTGTTAAAAATAAACGGTGATTGAGGGCACCCCTGCCGCACTCCCCGTCCTATCGCGGCCCATCTCGACTCTCCATCGGCTAGCCTAACCTACGCCGTGTGGTTCATATACAGATTCCGAATTAGACGTCTGTACCTCCAATCAACCCCTAAATTCTTCAGAACTTCCATTAATTTCGTCCAATTCAACTTATGAAACGCCTTTTCAAAATATACATAGGCTACATAGCAAGCAAAAACATCCTGGCCATGTCCAAGGTCTCTTTCTACTAGCGTCGTCTTCACTCTTATAGCGTCCCGCGTGCCCGTCCCCCTCAGAAACCCAAACTGGTCGTCACTCAGGAGTACGTAAGCTGCGCTATCTACCCTTCTGTTTATAATTCTAATAACTTCTTTGGTCGCGTTGGATATTACGTTTATTGCCCGGGAATCTTTGCACGATTTTGCCTTGTTTTAAAAATATATAGGCATTAGTATTATTTTCACGAAGTCCTCTGGCCACACTTTATCCTCATAAATCCTATGAATAAGTGCTAAAGGTTCTCCTCTTACGTTCTTCTCCATACTCTGTAGAAACTCTGCATTCATGTTATCTATTCCTACTGCCTTATTCCTTTTCATGTCTCTTAGTGTTCTTAAGATTTCACTATCAAGGGTACTTGGTCTGATGCCATCCCTGTCCATGTCGTCTTCACTTTCTGAATCTAACGTCCTGGGCCTTATTTGCTTGCCAATTAGCTCTTCAACATATGTATTCATTCCACTTCTTCTGGAACTCTTTTGACTCTACGATCAAATTTCCTGACTTGACTGTTATCGTTGCGATTCTGTTTCCCCCACTACCGCATGTCAATTCCTTTAATTTAATGTATAATGATCTTCCCTCTTTTTGAAATTTCTTTAAGGAGTCGATTTGTTCTCTACACCATGCCTCCCTTGTTTCTAATTCTCTTCTAAGGCTGTTGTTAAGTTATCGGTATATTCCAGCTCTGGGTTTACGCTCTTCCATTCCCTTCTCTCCTGCATCTCCATTATCATCTCCTTCGTGATCCTCTGTTTTCTAATTTTTGTTGCTCTTACTACGCCTACTGTTGCTTTCACCGTTTCCAAAATTTCTTTTTTTTTTAACTTCCCAATTAATTTTCTACTGACTATCTGACCCCCTGATCCGCACCCAGGATTTTATCAGCATTCTCTTGATACGTCTTCATCGCCCCAGTTCATGCTTATGTATTCTATTTTCGTACGTTCCTACATACTCTTATCTGTTTGAGTTTAACGAAGCATATGATGACTAATAAGTGGTGATCTGAGTATGCACCAGCACCTGGATTGGTATGCGAGTTTTAACACTATTCCTGAATCTGGGTCTAACCATTAAATGATTTACCTAAACGATTTCTCTACCAAGTCTGTGTTCATTACGATTTTTTTAATAAAGCCCCGAACTGGCTTTCATTCCCTCCGCGCTACATTACTCTATAGAAATCGCTGCAGTAGTCCCCGCTATCTTTCCATGTTCCTTCGCCCAGACCCATGATGCATACACTCACATCCATGTCTTACTTTATATTCTCTAACTTGCCCACCCTTAGCATAGTCCTAACACTCCATGGGCATATTATGATTGTTGCGTTCCTTTTATGTACCTGCCTTCCCCCTGCTGCATTTGTTTCTGCTTCCGAGCAAGGATTTCGTGTCTTGACGACCACAGGGGCCTTTCTCCCACCCCTGTCAGGCACAACACCCGGCCGAGCCCGGCCGTGGGGCCGAGTCCAATAGTTGCCTGATTCATTTTCATATCAGAACTGTCCATGATTTCGGTTGTTTATTTCACCACAACAAGGTTGTAGTCCTTGGGAAGAGTAAAAGTAGTGTTGCGAAATAAAATTATTTAATTATTAGGCACTTCAAAAATAGAAAATAAGTTTGAAAATAAAAGTTTCATGGTTTAAAAAATAAATTTTGAGGCTTTAAAGACATAAACAAGCAACATATTTATATTAGGTTTAAATTGCATTAGCTTTCAAGTTCAGATAAGTTACTAGAAAGTCTCGCGGCAACACTGAAGTGATAGAGCGGCAATTACTTCAAGTTGGACCATCGGATTTATAAGGTCCAAAATTCACGTCAGAGACAGAAAAACATTCTTGCCTACATCCGCAAACGCAGAAAAGGGCATGAAGAGCAAATGAGACATACTTTTATTTCATAAAAATATGTTGATACTTCGTGAGTATATAGGATCTAACCTTAAAAGTATCCTAAATTTTGTTAGATCGTAGTAGCTAACAGGATTAAGATCAGAAAACTCCAGAACTTAAAGTTTCAAAAAAAAACATACTCCTGCTTTAAATCCTGTGTTCGATTTAAACGAATATTTTTTTCGTGTTATTAATATAAATGAACATTTTACTTCAACAGGTAACACTCCAAGAGGATGGATTTAGGGGTCTTGGTAAGGGTTGGGCTCCCACATTCTTTGGCTATTCCATGCAGGTTGGTGGCTCTTAACATCTGATTCCCACAAATAGCGACAGATTGAATCGCTTTTTTGCTAATACATTTTGACTTTTCCTTCTATGCAGGGTTTGTGCAAGTTTGGCTTCTATGAAATTTTCAAAGTATTCTACTCCAACCTAATTGGCGAAGAGAATTCATACTTGTGGAGGACATCTCTTTATCTAGCCGCTTCTGCGTCTGCTGAATTCTTTGCAGACATTGCACTCAGCCCGATGGAAGCGGCTAAGGTCGGTTTTATTGGAATTTGTTGCATTAATTGAAATTTTCTGGGTTTTAAACACTTTCCTCACCCTAAGTTTTTTTATCTCTAAAACCCTTAGGTGCGTATCCAAACTCAACCTGGATTTGTCAGCACTTTAAGGGAAGCACTACCACTTATGTACAAAGACGAAGGTATGGGTGGATTTTATAAGGGATTGGTCCCCTTGTGGATGAGACAGATCCCTTACACCATGATGAAGTTCGCCTGCTTCGAAAGAACTGTTGAACTTTTATACAAGTGAGTACCATCTGCTTATTTGTTCGGTTACTATTCATCTTTCTTGGACTCCATGCATGGAATGTTACATATGTTTATCAGATTAGCAAACTTTTGTGGATAAATTACTGACTCTGATAACTTTAAATGTTCATAATTTATGATCGTGCATAAAATGTCAATGCAAGGATGAGTTAATCCAAAGAACTAATCCCTATTTTTTCTTCCGTAGGCACGTAGTACCCAAGCCCCGAGCTGAATGCACCAAGGGTGAGCAGCTGATTGTAACTTTCGCTGCTGGCTACATTGCGGGTGTTTTCTGTGCCATTGTATCGCATCCAGCTGATACAGTTGTTTCCAAGCTTAATCAGGAGAAAGGATCAACGGCTCTAGATGCTGCAAGGAAATTAGGAATGATGGGTAAGTAGCGGTAGAATATTATTTTGTTTAGTCATATAGCTGCCCATACTATTATTTGTAGCTGTTTTCCTGGCATATATATATTGACGGACGAAAGAGTATATTTTTCTTTTTATCATTCATTGAAAATAATCAGTCCTGCCGTTACTGAGCCTACGTAAAACTGGTTGGCGGATGTTTTACTATTCTGAAACAGCTTGCTCCGAGGACTTCGTTAACATAGATTTTATCCCTAGATATCGAAATATCTTTTTTCTGATTATGATGACACGGAAAAGAGAAGAATCAAATCAAGCAACATTTAGGGAACTAAAGAAAGTCATTTTTTGTTTCTCACGCGACCAAGGTTGAGAAGAAGCGAACGATTTTAACTTGAAGAATAGCAGTCCAGGAAGGTGAGGGTAACTTGAGACGCTATTGCGGACATGGGAATAATATTGGAACTGAACCTGTGATATCAATCATGAGGTATTTGCTTTTGCTGTTGCTTCCGAGAAGTCGTTTTACCAAGTACCCTGGTGAATGACAATGTAGGTATTGCTAGACTTGGGGGTAGATTGGAGGGATGGATGACTCATTCAAAACGTGTGTTTGGATCAGGGGGAGCAAGGGAGGGCAGTGGACGGGTGTGCGTGAATGAGTCGCGGAGTAAGACAGGGCCGCCCGTCATTGCCGGCGCTCCGTACTCCGGGTAGATTACGAGGGAACGTAAGGAGAAGCGTGAGTGGGGCTTGATGCAACGACAAGGGTAGGAAGAAAACTTCTGAAGTCGATAGGATTTGTGGATGACCAATTGTTAGTCTGCTATTAGCTTAGGGATTACTGTCGCATTGCAAAACTATTGTGAGAAATAAAGAAGGGATTTTGATCACTATTAAACGAAAATAATGAGATATTCCAGAGTACTGGAGTGGTAATCATAATGTTAGAGGGGTGTAAAATGGGTCAGGTGGAACAAATGAGGTACTTCGGTAAATAGATAAATTAAGTTATTTACATCTGAGATTAAAATAGGCATGAAATTAACGGCATTGTGGTTAGAATTGCGTCAATGAAAGCGGCTTTAGCTAACTGGTAAGTCCTGTTGACCGTTGCATATGGCAGTATGCGGCGAAGAATGATGAGGAGTCTGGAGCATTGCATCTTATGATTCCGAAGAACGGGGCTATAAGGGGAGAAGATAAAAATAGACGTGTGGCTTTCTGCTGGAGGCTTTCGCAGCGTTGATATATTTCTGTAACTATTGGGTCCCACTGCGTTGGTTCATCTTTGTGGTGATGACGCTTCGCGTCCATTGCAGGTCACATTTTCAGATCATGGTCCGATGGGCAAGGATAGGT
This sequence comes from Pyrrhosoma nymphula, assembly GCA_963573305.1. Lineage (NCBI taxonomy): Eukaryota > Metazoa > Arthropoda > Insecta > Odonata > Coenagrionidae > Pyrrhosoma > Pyrrhosoma nymphula. Next base: position 72,635,587 of record OY754332.1, on the reverse strand, counting down.
AGGGTAATATTGAGGAAATTGATAAAAGAAACCCAGTTTCCTATGCCAAACAACAATTACTAAGCGGCGAAGATATCGTCAACGTGACGTAAATAAATGACAGGGAAGTGACCGAACTTTTCTTTTAAAGTACTTTTGAAGTCATCTCAAAAACGTTCTCCCAGAAGGCTTAAATGAGTTCCCCATGGCCGTACCGAACTATTTTTTGATAAATGTCCCTTCTAATTTCAAGTAATTTTGGTTCAAGGTTAAAATTGGTGAGTAAGGTATATTCTTCAATAGTTTTTGAATACATTTAAACGAAGTGGCTCCACACAGTTTTCTAATGCTTGGGTGGCAATGTCAACGGGTACACTCGGGAAAAAGTTATGCTACGTCCATTGAGGCCATGATTTAACCCTCTAAGATATTCATTTCATAAATTATTGACTCATGTTTTAATTATTTTTTCTTCCAGGGCTATGGAAGGGATTGGCTCCCAGGATTGTCATGATTGGTACCCTCACTGCCGCTCAATGGTTCATCTATGATGCTGTGAAAGTGTGGTTGGGCATCCCCAGGCCCCCACCCCCTGAGATGCCAGAGTCCCTCAAAAAGAAGCTTGCAGCCGCAGGGCAGTTGTAAAGCACTAAAATATGCGGTACATTTTGGATGAGAGTGAAAGGGAGAAATCATTTTCGGCCATTACAAGCTTGAAGATTATGAGGACGGTTGATCGATCCTTAGAAGATTATGAAAGAGACGGCGTTAGAAAACTTAAGTGGTGTTATAACAGACTCTCTATGCGCCATTGGCTGTTTAATCGTAGTTATATTTTGTCGCTGTTGTATTTATGATTTGTAACTAGTGAGCTTGAAAAAAAGTGAAATAAATTTAATTATTTTTTCTTGATTTTATCATGCGTGATAACTTTAACCAAGAGAGTGGAAGCTAATACTATGAACTCATCTGGAGAGCATGCATGAATGTATTTTTTTAAAGTCCAATCACGAGAGGAAATAATAGTTTTAAGATAAGTACTTTAAAGTATAAAATTTCTGGTACTGTACAGCCTACAGTAAAGTATATTATTACTACTAATAACTCAATTGTACCACCATTACCTCAAACACAAGGTTAGAGTTCCTCACCGATGGACCAAATTTTTCCCGTCCTCTGATATGTAACACATGTCATTACACATTCCGACCTTGAAATAACTTTTATAAATAACTTTAACCCGAGGAACGTTTAAAAGTTTTAAGTGGCAATATTTTTTGCTGACGAACTACGGTGCTTTAGTTTCTTACGCATGTCGTAAATGCCTTGGTCTTCATTTTACGGAAAGTTGTGCTATTAACTCTCAATATAAACATATCGAGGATTGATTATTGTTGTAACTTATCACACCTACTAAAGGAACTGCCAGATTATATTTCAAAGAGATTTATAAAATCTATCCTTATTAGAAATAGGGAATATTGAAACCTTTCCGTATGGTTCAGTTATGTATAGTTACATAATATCTCGAGTTATTTGATTTCAATGCTGAAAAAGTGAACTTCTGAAAAAGGTAACACTCATATGAACGTTTTCCCCATCTCCTGGGTGCTTCTATCCAAGATCGACCGTGCCTGGACATTTCACGCTCCTATCGTCGTGAGTTACCCTGGTGAAAGACCGATGCGGCTGCAAAAGGATATCGCAACAACTAGTCGGGCACGCGGTGGCACAGCTGCAGGGTTTTATTCTCTTCGAGTGATTCAATTCGAAAGAAATAAACATCTGCACCTCCAACGTGTTTCTTGCTATATTTCTTGAAAAATTCAGCTCACGGAAGCGTGAGGGTATTATTTATTCCCACACTGCGCCTCGAGAGCTGACAGAACCGTCAAAAAAGGGGGATGCAATCTCGAGCTGATTGCTATACAAACTCCTTACAACGCCCTACACACCACGTCACTACGAAAAACGAGACACCAAGGCACTCCGTCAACTCCCAGTTTACTTTCGTAGTACTCTCTATTCCAATCCCTTCTTCTTGGCTGGTGTCCTAACACCCCTCACCATACGCCCCTGCAGCGGCTCGCAGGCTAAAATTTAAATGAAAGGAATCCATCCATCCATCCACTTGTTAGAATGAATCTAAACATTTTTTTAAATTTCCTTTTCTTATTAGATGCCGTCTATCAATATTTGCACTCAAAGAATACAAACTTACTGAAATCTCCAAGTCCAAATAAATCCCCAGGTCATGAAGAAATTCCAGCCCACGTGTATAGAAAATAAGCTACAGAAATAGCTCCCTACTAGCAGATAATATTTGGAAAATCAATCACCGAACACATAGTACCCAAGGACTTTAAAGTTACCCATGTCACACCCATATTTAAAAACGGTGATTAGGTGCAGCCATTGAATTACCTACCGATATCCCTCACATCTATATCATGCAAAGCCCTTGAACATATAATTGTAAGTTCAGTTATGACAAACCTCGATATGCAGGGCATGCTAATACAAACTCAACACGGAATCAGAAAGGGAAGCTCTTGCGAAACCCAATTAGCACTTTTTGCCCATGGAATTTTAGTCTCGGGTGAAGATAACGTTCCAGTTGAAGCTATTTTTCTTGACTTCAACAAGGCATTTGGTGAAGTGCCCCATAGAAAATTACTCATAAAATTGAAATCTTACGGCTTAGATGATGACGTGATTTCTTGTATTAGAGAATTCTCAAGCAATCGCGTACAGAGTGTTGTTTTAGACGGCGCTACCTCTTATGAATTTAAAGTCACATCGTGAGTCCGACAGAGGAGTAGACTCGCCTTTGTTCCTCTCATATATTAACAATATCGGTGGAGTGATTGGCAGAAAGCTTCGGTTATTTGAAGATGACGCAGTAGTGTATAGGGAAATCCGTAGACTTAATAATGAGCAAGCACTAACAAAGGATCACGAGTTAATCTAAGAGTAGTGCAATGCATGGCAACTGTAATTAAATTAGTAAAAAATGTGTTGTTATGAATTTTTGGAAACAGTTAAACTCTCCTTATAACAGCTATTGCATACACAAAAGCCAATTAAAGGCTGTAGAATCGATTAAATACCACGGAGTGAAACTGACCAATGATCTCTCGCGGGCTAAACATATTCGGGAGATAACAGATCAAGTTAATCGTAAAATGGGATATGTTAAAGGGGTACTTGGAAAGTGCGACGATTAGTTAAGGAAATTAGCTAATTCGCCCTCGTTAGACCACACATGGAATACGCTGCCGGTATTTGGGATCCTTATGAGGTAGGCTTAATAATCGAGTAAAAGGGCGTGTAGCGAAGATCGGAAAGGTACGTTTAAAGACCGTTATGATAATTTCGTTAGTGTTACTAGCCTTGTGCCACAACTGGGACGAGAATCACTTTCAGACTGTTGGTTAAAATTTGGACAATCTTTTATGTAAATTCCAAGCTGATCTATTTTCTGGCGACGTCAATAATATTTTACGAAACCCGACATACTACTGTTGACTAGATCATGAGATTAAATTAGGGAAATAGACAGGTTTAAAATGGTACTTTTCCCGCGATCGATAAGAGACCATAATAGCTGCCAATGAAACTTTAAACTTGGTTATTCGATAGGTAGTGAAGGTAATTAGTTGATTTGCTCCCTAATGCTTGTTTCTTAGTCTGCAACGTAGTACTAACATTACGACTCGCATTCTTTCTGCATGATTCTTGTCTCTCTGTGCGTTTATGTAGTTGAGAATACATCAATACAAATTGTTTCTGTAGCCTTGGTAGCATACCTATAGTGTAGTGCATGTTGGTGATAACTCAACTCCTGGCACACACCCTTGAGGTGGCTTGCGGGGAATTGTGTAGATGTATATTAGGTCTTAAATGATTGGATCACATTGGTGATAGAGAAAGGTTATTTAATTTTTTTGTCATTCGAAATATTACCTGGACTTGTGGAGGGGCTAGTGCATTCCACTCGAATTCACTTGACGGAGCAGAGATAAGGTCACCCATGCCCAAGGAGGTTGAAATGCACGGGAGAGAACAGTCCCAGTGCATGGAACGGGAGAGTACCATGGACAGGAAAGCAACGCCTACACTGACCAAAACATTGAAATCGAATTAGTTTTAAAGGTAACTTGATATGACTGATTCCAAGTGATCTATTTGCCAGAGATGTGGATTAATAATTTATATAATCTTTTTTACATGGTAATTCACGAAACTCCATTCCAGATTCAGTGTTCTGATGCAAAATAATGAGGATGCTTGCCGCCCAGATGAAAAAGATTTTGCTTTCCGATTGACTTCCATTAGAGCAAACGGAAAGTAAAATGAAAGCAAAGTGAGACTTCCCCTTTGCTTTCCTTATACATACTTTCCAAATTCAAATTTGATCCCTTCCGCTTGCTTTCCTCTCTATATTTATAAATAAAAAGCTCCCCTCTCATTATGACTAAATTCCAGGCTTTCAGGGCCATTTATCTAAAAGTATGATGACATAATTTTGATAGTTACATACTCACTATAGCAGTTACGTGCACTACAATTTTCATAAACATAATATTGTATGTGCATATTATGGATTTATTTATTATGTGTTAAAGTTTAGACAAAATAAAGTTTTAATGAAACTTGCTGCAGAACACGAGTACATCGTAACAAAACCAAACCAAGACTGCCGCTGTCTTGAACAGTACTAGCATACCAAAGAAAAAACAAAAGAGTATCAAAAATTGCAACTTTCATTAGTCCGTGGATTGTATGCTGGATTCCAGCCGGCGCACAGTGGGCTCAAATCGAAAATCGCCGGACAAAAGTCCAAAATTGCTTTTTTTGAGATAACGTCTTGAAACTTGGCACATATACACACAAGTGATTATTGATTATGGAATGGTAAGCCATTTCTCATAGGTCTTATCCGTTACTTAGATACTGAGGCTCAAACACGACCAAATTTCGCTCTCATTTTTCTTCGAAAATCTTAAAAGTTGAGCAGATATAGGAGTAATGGAAGGATTTATATGAAATAAAAAACATTACCATTTGTAAACAAGGTACTTTACCTATACTATGCATAACATTAAGACATATTTGCCCATATTTGTGCTATTATGTCACAAAATGGCGGACCCTTTTTTTAGACAACATTGTACATAAAGTAGACAACATAATCCTTATTCGGAAAATGGTCTCTGGGATACTTCATCAGAGTATAAATTAAAAATATTTCTAGATTATTCCGTAAAAATATTTGGAAAACGTTTGCCTCGCCGAGAATAAACTCGATTTTTCGATCGCGCGTCGCTGCCCGGCTCCGCGCAGCGGGACCTGGAAATACAGTGACTCCGTTGAATTGTTCAAGTTGTGTGGACATTAACTCCTCGAATTCAACCTTTTCAGGCTATGCATGCTGTCGCTGATTTCTAAAGATTCTAAACTGAAGATTTTGCGGGGATATTGGATCGAGAGAATGGATCAGTGCTCGCGTAACTGCGGTACATTTGTTTTTCTTTGGATAATTTTCGGAATCATACTGCAAATTATGAGCGTCTGTCAACTCTTGAGAAAGAATGCGGTTTCTCGGGGTACCATGCATGTTTTCCATAAAAATGGCATCATTTGGGTTCCCTTCTTCCCTTCACCCTCTCCACCCCCACCACGAACAACACCCTCCGCCTTTACTCCCCGAGGAGGGTGGCGCGAAAAGGAACGATTTATGACAATGTGTAACCTTAAAAAAAACATGCCTGCTAGGCAAATTACAACTTGTTGTCACCCTTCGTATCTGACTCTTTTATGCACCAGAAATAATAATAGTAGATACTCTCCTACAAATAACTGGGAACTGATAATCTATGTAAATTAATATTCAATTTTAAGGAATTACCTAAAGGGAATCCTTTTCATATTATTATTCTTTATAGCTTCTTACAATGAAATTGAATCTTGAGTTTAAAATCAGCATGATTTCATGAGTTTTTTTTCAAAAAGCTCTCCTCAAAAAGCGCAATATCATATCTTTGTATTGAGTGACAAACTGGATCATTATGTTTTAGGGATGGTTTAATTTAAACTTAAGTATCCAGTGGTTGTGCATTTTTATTTCGCAATACTGAGCATACACTGTAATTATGTCAAATTACAATGCTCTCGACGAATAGTAAAGGAATATACATAGATAAAAACACAATTAGATTCATCGATAATATATTAAACAAAACTGGAAAACTGATGCTGTTTTGCATAGAATTTGCTGCGCCAAACCTTACGCCGAATATGGTAAAAGAGAAAAAGTATTTTGAAAATAGGACGGCAATAAACGAAAATGGCTTAAATTCGTTTTGATGTTGTCAGTACCGGTAATGATTAATTCAATAACATAAATGAAATGCCATTACTTGTAAGATACTGAACAGAAGCCAAATATCATTTTCCGAAATGATTTTCACCCTCAGAGCAGCCTTGGTTTTAATTCACCGAGTCATCTTCAGGTAGTTGACAAATTTATGAAAGCACACACCATGTGTATATTTAGGAATGGGTAAGAAGGTTAAGAAACAGCTAGAGGAGATGGGTTGGTCGCACGTGTACCGACGCGCTCCATGAGAGAGATAGATGAAAGTGAGAGGTCTTTTTCAGGCAATGATGGGAAAAAACTCAAGCAGGGAATACCCGGAGAAAATGAAAGGAGAGGAAGTTGGGTCGGCGGTGTTCTAATGAGGGATTAGCAAGGGTGGGTAAGGGAGCGGTTTAGCAAAGGGTGGTGGGTAGCGGGCTCCTGACTATGCGATCGCCTTTTCACTATCCTTTCATTAACCACGTTAACCACTCACCCATCCCCGCGAATCCATCACTACAACACCGTTGACCCAACTTCCATTGCTGATTGTTCATTTCAAGCTACATTCTTAGTCCTCGGACGAATCGTAATTACTACTCATACTCGCTGTTTGATTCTATTGCTTCTTCTTTGTCTTCTATTAGTAATAGTTCCCGTAATTCCTTCGGAAGCCTCCTATGAGCCTTCACAGTCAAATATATGGTGGAGAAAAGCAATGGATCGGACGTGATCAAAAGTATTTTGAATAGGTCCTCATTGGTGGCCATCCTGGAGTGTTTCCGCGAGAATCTTTTTTTGGAATATCCTGGCGTCCTTATTGCGAGCCTCCATCGCCTCTTCGGATAGCTGGCCTAAGGGAAGAATTGCCCCTTTCGAAATTTCCGCGCCATGTATGAGCATTTTATGGACTGTGGTCGGCATGTATTACCAGGGATAGAGCTCAATGTATAATTCGGCCGTCCTCAGGCAGTACAGTGAAAATGCCTGGTCGTTTAGTGGTAGGCCACTTGAAATTGCCTTCAGAATAATTGAAAATGTTATTATAAGCTCATACTTAACTCCTGAAATGAAAATATAATAAAACATGAATTAGCCTCGATAACAGAAGTATAATACTCATCAAGCAAACTCACTGTTAAATTTGTTGAGTGTAATACGTGGCATTGATCATATGTAGCTATCTCTGAGCATATAAGCGGATTTACACCATTACCTGTTACATCAGCTGCCAGTTTAGGAGAATCAAAAAAACTTCTAGCTGTATTTCCATCATTCGTATTTTCTGTTCCAGGCCTGAGCACATCTACGATTAAACCCATCCTTAATCTGAAAGTCTTCTGTATTATAAGCCTTTCCCTTGCACAGCTGTATTTTAAGATAACCACGAGCCTAGAAAGGAATTTAATTATAATTTAGCGATTTATTTTTCAGAATAATTTGGATTTAAGCAATTAAAAGATCCGCCTTGAGCTTTGATGTTTTCTCACCTGCCATTGCTTAAAAACCAGTCAATACGAAATATGTAAAAGACACTAAAAAAGCCAATGTAGCAATGCAGCGTCGATAAACCATAAGCATATTTGTCTACAGCTGCCGGTCGATTTTTCATGGCTGTTATGTTATTCATATCGGAGGTTTTTGCTCCGCAGATGTAACAACACAACAGATGTAACTCATTGAGCCAATCATTATGATGCAGCAAAAATCGCTCGTTATTCCGGGAACACTTTTCCCACTTCCTCATGTAGGGCACCAAAGCACTTATCCAAATGAATTCACGAAGACTTTTTAGAGCGTCATCATGCGACCCTAAATCTAATCGCAAAGTATGTCTACTACATCGAACACAATGTACAAGATAGGATACAAACTCCTCAAATGACCACGGCAACAGTATTCTCTAAGCATTGTGATTTTCTTATAAAATAAGTTCAATGTTTTTCACACCCGTTGAATTTCAACGGGCACCTTCCGCTAGTTTATAATATTAGTAGGATTGAACCACTAAAATGTATTCCCACTCATATTTCTCGATTAATATTTCACCATGGTCGTAACAATGAATGGGCAAGTACACTTAGGGATTAGTTGCTGAGGTCATCGGTTCAATACCCTCATGTTTCTTTCCTTTTTAATTCCAACTTGAAAAAACCTAGTGAAATATTGCTTCCTCCAAATTATTGGTAATTTATTGCTTAATTAAAGGAAAATTATTTCAAATCGAACCACTCCTTAAAATACCCACTTACTATAAGGCGTCGCCGTGGTTGCAACAGAAAAAGCGTAAGTGCACATTGGGTATACTTAATGAATTCATGTGTTCGATTCCCTCACGTTTCTTTTATTTTTCATTCAACACTAGAAGGACAGGATGAGTCATTTTAACCCATAACACGTGTTCAAAATCAAATTTAGCAACTTATTTGTGATTAGATTCTTTTTAAATTTTGTGACTTTGTCCATTTTTATTTTTCTTCCATGGAAAGAAAATTTCGTAATTGTTGTTGCTTAATTTTTTTATTGATGTTATACCTATAAGGACGGCTATGGGTCATTTTGACCCATTACTTCTTTCTGTATTGGAGTCAAGTTTTTTCAACATTTTCTTCTCCTATACATCACTGATATTTATTTTCATCAACTAAAATATATCAGAACACATTTGGATAGGTACTTATAGCGTTTATATTTCATTTGAATGCCATTCGTCAATAGGGAAGCTCTCCTGATTGAGCCTTACCAAAAATACGGAAATGTTTTACTTTCAAATAGTCTTTCAATTTTACTTACAATTGCTATCGCCAGAGGAAAATATGTCACTTTCATTCTTCCGTTGTATACATTAATATCGTATTAATTATTAAAATATGCAGGGTAAAATATGATAGCTATATGATAGGAATGTGATCAGCATAATTTACTTTCCCAAAAGGAGAGGTTACAGCGGCCAGTGGTCCGACAACGGAAAACGATATTCCTCACCATCGCTCGCCAAATAGTTTTGACCTCTCATTTGAGATACGCACGTTCACCCAGACCTTTTTTGTCGCCTAAGTGTCGGCACACTACTTCTGAATGCTGTATAGAGGATGCACCATGCTCAAGTTGTAAAATCATTTCCGAATCCCCTATTCTTTAGCTTCAGGGAAATCACTCCGTGGGATGCTAAAGAGAGGAGGAAAGAGTTTTGGCTCTTATGAGAGCAGCAAAGCCTATTGCTTTTGTCCCTCCTAGAATTAGTAGGTACATTTTCCGACACCGAAAAACTCGCCAAACCTTACGTATTCTTTCTTTCTGTCGTCGGCTCCTTTTATCGCAAGAGGCCGTGTACTAGATCCCTACCTAGGTGGCTGGTGGCGAGCGTCATTCAAGTAATATTAGGACCGGAGGGTTTTCCCGGAAAGGAATGTGGCTACCAGACGGATAGCAGGAGTGACGAATAGCAAATAAAAATAGCAAGACAAAAGTTACAAAAAGCAAAATAATTAGAAAGAAGTATATTCAAAGACTGGTTGAAGAAGTGTTGGGGATGCCAATTGGAACGAAACCCTCATCTTCCCGGGAAACGCATGCCACTACCCCAAAGGGTCAGAAAAGAAAAAATTGCCAGGATTTGAAAAATTGCACCAAGAAATCTTACAATGTATGTTCTTAATGCAATGGAAGTGTTTGTGGAAATTGTTCTGAAAAAATAACTATATGTGTAAGTTTTGCAAAAGAATGTTGTTACATCTTTCCAAATATATGCACATGTGTCTGTGTATGGATGTGATTTTATACAAACATATTTTACTTGAAAAAGGTTTTGTAAAATTAATATTTATCAAGAAAAGGATATGTATCTAAATATGCACAATTTTCAGCCAGGTGTCTTTATTTTCAAACTATTTTGCTTGAGAATAGCCTAAGATGAGCACTGCTGAAGAGGATCAAGTGAAATAATTTTCATTATAAACAATTAATTAGTGAAAATAATGTTATTGCTAATAATGTGTAGACAAGGCCTTCTTTATGTCATTTGTGGAAAAAATAAAGTACCGGGAGGAAAAAGTAGCTATTAATGCTGAAAAACTTTATGGGTCAGAATGACCCCTGCCCGCCCTTCTAGGTAGTGCTCCCGTCCTCCTAGTGTTCAACTTAAAAAAATTACAGAGAAATGTTTCTTATCCAATTTTCTTGTAATTAATTGCTTGAAAAAAAAAGAAAAATGGTGAAAATTAAGTCAAAATTGAACAACCTGTTTTAATTCCTACTCATATTCAGTCATCGCACCGTTCAGAACAGTAAAAATAAAACAAACACATCGGGTGCATTTGGTAAATTCATCGGTTTGCTCGAATCGACCGTTACATCCACGGTGAGTAATTGCATAATAATGCATTCACTATCAAATTCATTTAATTAATTGTCACGAACCATCACGTTCACTCAACTACAAAACGAAATAAAATCACATAAGCTGGTAGTATAGAACCCTTGAAGCCCGATTAACTGTACGAGAGTCATACACCATTAATAGATCCTGTTACAATACACATTCACAAGGCATTGGAGGTTGACACGAACGTTTAAAATTAGTTGAACACTAAATACTCTGGGTGAGGAAAGTTTCAAAGTTATTTGTACGAGAGCATTATCACAAAAACACTTTATAAATTTCCACCACAAATTTATTTTACCGATCAGAAAAACATTGCCGTTATCAAGGCAACCTTCATAAGAGCAATGTTTTGCTGAAACCTAGGTCGGTAAAATAAAGCACCTACTTGTGGAAATTTACAGTGTTTCTTTGGTAATGCTGTCTGATACACATTTCCACAAATTATCGCCAGTTACTTTAAAATTTATTTGCACGAAATGATTAAATACAATCAAACAGATCACAGGCCACAGTTCCTCATCACTGTTATAAACCAATAATACTTTTTACGGAATTAAATATGTTTACAAAAGAAGGAATAGCAGAAGCGCGCACAGCTGTTTGGACACAAACTCCATTGAGCAAATTCAGAGAAACGTGGAACGGGTGGTTTCTCATTCGCCTGTGGCTTGTTGACGAAAAACCTACATCTCACACCGAAGGGTGACTGGCACTAGAGTACCTGCTGCGTGGGGTTTACGGTTTCGCAAAGATAAGCATTAAAATTTAAAGCAAGAAGCATTTGACCGCTCAAGCTTCAACGCCCCTTGTATGACAAGGCAGAATCTGTCATCGGCCGAACTTACCCCTCCTATTTGAGTGGAAACGCACGGCGCGCCACCGTTAGGACTTTTGAGGAAACGTTCATTTGAATGGTAATTTCGCGTGGAATACGGAGCAACGTTGCTAGGAGGGAAGAACATGCTAAGGTAAATGTGCCTAATACGTCCAATCATATATTTCAATAGACATTAATTGCTAATCAATATGCGTTTTCAAATCAATATATCCAAACACGCCAAGGATGAATTTGAATGTACGATATCGTGTACAAATTTATCATTCTTCATTTTCCGTTATATTCTCTTACCTTGTGATAATTTAATGTTCTGGTGTTGCCCTTGAAGGTGGGATCCAGATTTCTCTATCTTAAAATATGAAATTGTATATTGTTACTCTTAAGATCTCACATTTATTTCTTTTTACTGCTTCTCAGGAAGTCCAAGCTGAAGAACGATTAGCTTAGATAGTATCATCCCGTCTAGCAAAATATTCCCGTGGATCATCCAGGATTGCGGCATGCTTGGTGAGTCTGATGAAGGGATATGAGAGCATAGTTTTTTAGGTGTGGGGTGACTTGGGAGATTTTTTGAGAGATTTGTTTTATGGAATTGTTTTTAATAATAATAAACACTTGGTTGTTATTCCACACTTTATTGGAAACAAAACGACCCGGGTTTCAGCATGTCATGCCATCATCAGGTGCTGAAACCCGGGTCGTTTTGTTTCCATTAAAGTGTGGAATAACAACCAAGTGTTTATTATTATTAAAAACGATGAAGGAGTTCCACAAAGTAACGCCGGAGACAGTGTCTTATATTATGGAATTGCTTTACATCAGAGGGTAATCCTAATTAAGGTCGCGCAACGCTTTTTGGAGGAAGTAAACGTCATGGCGCCTAATTTTATGGATTTTATTCAGCGTATAAGTAAATTAAAACCCCATGGCATTCCGCACTTTTTTTCTTACGACCTCGAGTTTTAACGATTCGTGTTCCTTCTAGTTTGTGTGTGTCAGTCAGGTCAGATCAGATCCTTACTCGTCTATTTAAAAATCAGATTTTGGGAGGATATAATTATGTTTTAAAATTTCGGACTCTTCAAGCGTACCTGCACAATACCTTTAGTCCCATCACGATGCTTACAGATCAAATGGTATTGTATTTTACAATTTCCATCCATATTCATCAGCAATCCCCCTCAATCCTGACCTTCGACATCCCATTATTATTGATTGAGCTTCGCTTATTAATTATCTTAGATTATTCTCATGGTATATTCCTCCCCGTGCCAAAAGTGTTAACTTTTTTTCTTTTTTATCCTACATCTCAAACGCCTTCGACTAAATTGAATTATCTTTTCCCAATAATAACATTGACCATGCAACTTTAACGCATCGAATAAATACTCTTTCGTGGCCCAAAATCCTTCCTTTCTTCTAACTCCGGCAGAACGTCTTGTAGCTAATACTTTCTCAGCTGAGAAATACTTCTCTTAATGCGGTCACTGTAATACGTATCGTGCAGAACACGTTTATAGCAGGTCTGAATTTAATCGCCAATTCTGCTCTCTTTGCTTTCTTCAAAATAGGATTTGTTGTCCATCATATCCATGCTCGCCACTGCACGTCCCCCTTATAATTTACGAAGCATTGCGAAATCCTTATATCTTCTCGGCCTTTTCTCCCTGTTTGTGTTTCCACCCCTTCTTCCCCACTCCTTCCTTCGACCCCCACCTGATCCGAGTTGAAAAATTCCTCTGATCGTAATCTTAAATCAAAAAGCTCCTTTGTAGTTGCGCACTCTGCCAATTCGGACAAGTCAGCGTAATTTGAATTTAACCTTGAATACCAAGATCTAGGGAGCGTGGTGGCTTAGTGAGTAGAGCGCTTGGCTACTGACCGAAGGGTCCTGGGTTCAAATCCGGGTGAAGCCTTTGGACATCCCCAAACACAAAATCCTCGGAGTGCGAGGTGGCCCAGGGAAAGGAACTGGTCCCCCTACCCTGAATGTGTGAAATTCACACGCCTGTGGCTTAGTCCGGGGTGAGCTCAACCCTCAACTATCCAAACCAACCTTCGGGTTGAATCACTGAGTGAGACCAAGATATGTCGGAAAAACTCCCCCTCGGCGAAGTAATTTGATGAACCCGCCCCAAGTCACGAGCCTCGCGAAAGACCCTCTTCTAGCTTCGCCTTGCTCGGCGACTTCGGAATGCAGACAGTGAATCCGCTGCTATGACCCTCAATATTTAAACCATGTACAATCTAGCTTTTGGCTTCAGTTACGTTTCAACTCATTGAAGGATGAGCCATAAAAATGCAATGCTATTTAAACGCTTTAATTGTATTATTGCAATCTCATGATACGAAAACCTCAGTGATAAAACAGTATTCGCCTCTCCTGACATTAAAGTTAACTGGTTTTCACTATAGGTATTGATAGAAAAATATTATTTTAGTCATCAGATGATGTAGAAGCAGAATTTTTTTATACACACTCTAGATGGACACGATATTTTTTCCAGATTTAGGATATGCGATTTGCGATTTCCTATGAATATCGCAAGCATGATCATTCTTCATTATTTCTAATTTATAGGTGTTTGTGCTTCTCAGGAGAGCAGCTTCCCCACGGGCAAGCCGCATTGGGAAACTATAGTTTCAACTTAGCTAAAATAATCTTTCACTGGACGAACTACTGACTGGATTACACATAATTTGATTGACTACGTGTGATAGTTTAGGCAGGGCATTTTATTCATTCATTAACGATTCTAACGATTTCTCTGTTTCAGAACTAGCAACTTGGAGTACTTAATTAGATTGATTGAGTTAGACGTTACTTATTGGAAATTTACAACGTTATGCATGATGAAATTATACTTCGTAGAGTTTTCACACATTTATTTTCCGTTCGATTTCAACGCCTACAGCGTCATTTTCAAGATAAATTGATCAATTTAACTTAAAAAGTACGCCTTATACGTCGAAATCGAACGGGAAAAATAATGTGGAACTGTACTAACAATAAGTATTTTTTCAACTAGCTTAACTTGGAGTAGGATAGAGCGATATTACGTCCTCTTCCTCCGCGCCATCTTGCGATGCGCCGAAACGCATTTGTTTTTACCATCTGTTGGTCTTATGATTTCTCCCTACTATTATTAACATGAAATATTACTTACGAAAAAAGAGTACATTTAAATCTGATACTTTTTTATAACTTCATTCTAGCTACTCCTTGCGGCGCTATACATGTAGGCATTCTGGCGATATTTTGAGATTACTTACTTCAGATAATAGCACTTAACGATGACCTTGCAGTCGACAAGAGCATTCTTTTTTCAGGTCGTACGTTTTTCGTGTGTGGGTTACCCCCCTTTTCACCCGTAGAAGTGAGGCCAGCGGAGGGGCCGTTGAGTCGTGGCGAGGTGAATAACCGGGGATAGCCGTGATTGTTAGGCTCGCAATGGCCTCTTTAACTGGGAAATTTGGTGGTATCTTACCGGCAGACTTCGTTCCAAATCCAGAATTTTGCTTACGGCTTGGTGCCGCACAGTCCTTAAAATGATAACGTCGCCTGGGAGTGAGTAGGCTCTAACTCAGTGATTCTCAACCTGTGTGCCGCGACACACTGGTGTGCCGCAAGCCTCAGCCAAGTGTGCCGCAACGCTCATAAAAATCATAAAAGATCAATAAAAATAATAAATTGAGATATTAAATTAATAGATACTTTTCAATTTTGTAAATTTTATTTAAGAGTCTAACCCCTCCAACATCAAGTCTTACTCATCTCCGTCCACAGTAATTTGCCTTGAAAGAATAGGTGATGCACTGATAAGGCCATTGGAATTGAAATCCCAAAAGCTTGTTTGCCACGTTGGCGTTGACTTGAGAGATGGACCCCATGGGGTAGGGGAGGCAGTGGAGGACTGGGAAAAAAGTTTGCGGAGAATGTTTTCATCATGCGAAATTTGGAGCCAGTGACTCATGTATTTTCCTTTCTCAGCTTACCCTCTAATCAGCTGTCTGAGCATGATATAAATAATCCGAAAATGTTAACAAATACCCGCGTTGAAAATATCCTTTCATCAATTTGGTATTCTACCAATAGATTGGCGTACTACTTTGATTTATTCTCACATTGTGGCTGTCCATCAATCATACGTTGTGGTATTTTATCTTTGCCTTCCCCGAAAGTGCTTTTGATGTGACACCATCACTTGAACTATCTACCATTCGTCTCTCTCCAACACTTCCACGTATCTGGCATGGGTGGACCTACCAGAAGCAATATCGTAGTAGAATCAGTACCTAAGTGCTTCGAAGGCGAAGGTATTTCGAACGAATGTTGCTCAAGGCCTGCAAACAGGGGAAACTGGGACAAATAAAAAGATCGCCCCTCCGAATTCGAGCAGCAATGTACAGCTAGGCGATAGAACGGGAACCAGTGTTCCTGTCATGCCTGACTCTTGCCCTGGTACAGTGTTATCACTATCTTCAGTCCAGCTCGAGGGTGATCGGAGGGCGCAAGCCCTTCCACCACCTAGTATAATGGTAAAAATATTCGTTTTCTTGAATTCCTACATAGTGTGCATCAAACTAATAGAATCGACGAATTTTTCATTTATATATGTTGGCGAATTTGTATATTTTTAGCATCCATCTTTAGCCAAATATTTTATCTTTCAGTAGCGTATAATATACGTCAGCTTCAAATTACTAAAGATATATCCTAATGAAAAAATGTTTTTTTAATTACATATTTATTGGTATGATGATCAATATTATTAATGAGTAAATCATAGAGAATACTTCGGAGGTATCAAATTTTTTTATGAAGGGTACCTTTCATCAAGACTATCATCACTATACGATGTCATTGTAATGAGTGGTCAAAACCATTTCGACTCCGCTGGAAACAATTTTTAAATGAATATTTATTCCATTGAAGTAATACATTAATAAACTTAACTGTTGTTGGCTTCACTTCGTAGAAGAGTTGAATGCTATTATTCATTATTAAATAAAATACTTAATTTTTCTAGAGTTAAAATCTTTTAATTGCACAACGTATTTCGCCGATTTACGGCATCATCGGTACAAAGTCGGAATGCGCATTTTTCGTTGATATTTGTCGTAGTTACGGGAGGGGGAAGAAATAGCAAAGGTTCTGGGAAGGTTGAGAAAGGCAGAAACGCGGACAGTAGAAACGCGGATCAAGGGCTGGTGAATTGGTGATGCGGGAAAGATTATAGTTTTTCAAGGCTATTTTTTCGGAAAGGAGTGCGGAGGAACGGAATAACTTTTCTTCCAAAGAGTTAAGGAAACATTTCGCTAAAAGGAGGTGAGAGACTTGCTTCCAATTGCTTTGCCTTCTGTTTGTTTATATAGCTGTTTTTTTGAAAATTAAGTAACTTTGTTTTACTGCCATTTTAATCAGAGCACTTAATTATGCGGAAACGTTTTTCAATTCAGGTAACCAATAAAATAGATTTGTTAAATACTGCCTTAGATACGTGGATGACATCCTCTGTCGGCGGAATGGAACGAACCGCCAATTGCAGTCATTCATCAACCATCTGAACAAACTCGAAACTCGATTCGAATATTTCCTTTGCAATGGAAAAAGGTATTAATGGCACTCTGAATTTCCTGTATTTGTCAAATCTCCATTTCTGGGCAAAGAAAAGCTTTTGAATCTAAAGAAACAGCCGATCACATCATATCAAGCGATTCGGTTAACCAGTTTTACCACAAACATGTTGCTTTTACTTCTATGGTTCATCTTCCCCTACACATCACCCTTACACCCACAACTACAGAACTGAATTGTTGACAATCATTTCTATAGCCGCTACCAATGGCTACAATAAAAGTTTCGTCCAAAAAATTCTTCGTAAAAACATAAAACCCTAGCTATAAAACAAATTTATTTTACACAGACAGAAGGACCGACGAATTTCAAGTTGTCCTCTTCTCCATTCCTTGGTAACATATCTTACAGGACACCAAACCGTCTACCAAGCTCCCTTAAAGTAGCATTTTACACTCCCCTTACCCTTTTCATACTTCTAATTAACGGCAAAGACGGCCAGGATATACTCAGATGGTCAGGAATTTACAAAATTAAATCCAACATCTGCAATAAGGCATTTATAGTCTTACTGGAAGAAATTTAATCATATTTATCAAAGAATACGCCAGAAGTTACTATGGGGAAAAAAGTTTCCCAACAAACGGAGCGCCGCCACTATCGCTCTCGGGGGAAAATCGCTTTCCTTTCTGATGGCATGTTATTCTTTGGTCTCGGCCACGATGAGGGAAATTCAAATAGTATGGTGATGGACTAATTGTCCGAATCAGTGAAGGATTCCTGGCCGCTCGCATGCCCCGAATGTGCTCCGCGCTGACCACGACATTGGAGGCACATTAGATAACCTTGAATGCATTTGAAACGTTCCATTGAACTCTCTCGTACGGCTCAACCAAAACCAGGTAATGATAAACAGTTTTCCTTAAGCAAAACTCCGTAGGTAAGACCACAGGCAGCTTATCGCTAAAAGACTAATGGCAGTTGTTCGGTAGGTTAGTGGAATGTGGATTTGAATGCATTTGATTTTGAAGACACTATTTCCCTGTGGTAACTTCCAGGGATATTCACAAAATTCCATTAAATCCAGAAGAGAGGGGATAAATCCATGAGGCAGTTGAGGTAGGCTCAACTTCGCTCAGATATCGAGGGAAATGGATTTGAATAGACAGTAAATTGCTGGCTAAAATGCAAGAGGGGGAAAATGAGACGATGGCAACACGACAAAGAAGCGGAGACCAAGAAGCACGTCTCGAGATGATGTGGCAGCATTTTTTGACATCCTATCCTGCTGGCAACTCTCTTACTGTTGGCAGGGTGGCCGTGATAAAGAGGACATTAAACTTAGAAGCACCTGTATGGTGAGAAAACGCCTCCATGAAGCCGGTATGAGAAATTCCAGTCCGGCAAGAAAGACAGAAATTAGCGAAACTAATTAAATGGCGAGGTTAGAATTTGGTTATTCGTACCGTGATATGGACCAATAATATTAGAATATCGTAAATTTCATCGATGATTAAACATTAGAAGTGTTGGTTATGGACATATTTAGCAATGGAGAACACGCAATTGTAGGTAAATATAACTGTATTAATTGATAGTACTTTCTAGAACATTTCCCTATTTAGAAAAAAATTATATATTCCTCCTGTTTGTTAGGTATCATGTAAAAAACAACTAGGAAAAGTATATCTGGTCATATATGTCTGCGTTTTTGGAGAGATATTTCTGCTGTTGGGCCGGGACTGCTGTTGAGAACACCACCTTAAATGACGTCTGAGGATTACGTCCGAGGATTACGTCCGAATCTATCGCATTTTCACCACTTCCGTACATAAACAAAGTAATACCATAGTGCGAAGAAATAATATTTGTTCAGGACAACTGACCCGTCCACAGTGCTCTAAAATAGGGAGATTTTTCGATAAGCATTCGCACAGTACAGTATAATCCTGCTGTCCAAACTCACTGTACCTGAATCCAATACTAAATTTGCGAATTCATGGTCGAGGTATGGCAGAATGCTAAGGGAAGGAACCAAGAGACACTGAAAGGTCACATCTAGGAGGTATGGGCATCTTTGGGTCAGCGCCCTAAATTATTTTCAGTATTAAATAGGGTCAATGAGACAAATACTTCAAGGAGTCATTGATTGTGATGGGGATGAAAATAAATACTGATTAATAGTAAAGTATGAGTTAAACCGTTCGTCAGGACATGGTTCTGCAATGTATCTCGATTTTGAGTGGCCGGAAACTTTATTTTCTTTGCATTTATTAATGAATTTGAGTGATAATTTGACCAACAGTGCATCTACCAAGAATTTACTTTTTCTCTTTGCGTTTATTTAAAATTAGTTACTTTAAAATACTGAAAAAATATATCAATTTACGAATACTACGGTATAATAAAAGTAACTCTCCAGGAAAATGTAATATCTTTCTTACTTTCTCTTTTTTGTCTTTTTTATTTGCGTATTTATTTATTCATTAGTATTTGCGCATTAACAGGTTATTTATTTACATACTCATTTAAAATCTCCCGCCATGCTTGAAATGTGCATAGAACATACGTTTGTATTCGCGATTAAAAGAGGAAACCCTTATTCATTGCAGTGTTCTGTTAAGTATCGCAGGTTATAAGGATATTAGACAGCGGGTGAATCCCAGGACCTTACAGGAGTGCGAGAGTTAGAGCGGAGCCTAGAAGGAAAAGAAAGGAGAGAGAAAGAATGCAGACTAAGTTACGGGGAGAACGAGAGCGTTCAATGATAAGTTTCCAATGCATACATGGCAATCTAATGCGCCTCAATTCGGAAGCCAGGGCGAATAGCGCTCGGGGAGGGCAAGCGGCCAGTAATCCGTCACTGGCTTCGACGATGAGTCCATCACCTTATTGTGTTCGAATTTCCCTCGTCGTTGCCTAGGAATAATATGCCACGAGAGAGGAAGCCTAATTTTCTCCAGAGCGATAGTGGCGGCGCTCCGTTTGTTGGGAAACTTTTTCCCCCATAGTACATAGATAAGGATTCCTTCTCAATATTTGCGAAACACCTACATCAGAACAATCATGTTAGTGAATTTACCCTTGAAACTTCACACGTTTTTCCAAAAGTCCTAAAATTGGACAACCTCGATCATATCAAAACTATCGGGCACTCTTCAAACCTATACAACGAGCAATTATTCCTTTCCGACATAACAGCCTTGAAAAATTATAACCTTTCCGGTACCACCAGCCCTTGATCCACGTTTCTAATGGACTCTGCCTTTCTCAACCTTCCCCAAACCTTTGTAATTTCTCCCCTCCCTCCCCCCCCTGAACTTCGGCAACAGTATATGGAAATTAAACAATCATACTCTAACTTTGTACCTGATGATACCGTAACTCTTCGAAACGAGTCGTACAATTGAAAGATTTTAACTGTAGAAAATTCCAAAGTATTTTATTTATTACTAATGAATACTTATGCATTAATGATAATGTTTCGTGGAATTATTATTTGCGGTGATTTCTCGATGGCTTTTCCCGTTAGCATTTTAATGGGAAGTAAGTCAGGGACTCCAAAAGCACCCAAAACCAAAGTTTCCTTTTCCTCAAATCCCCGCCATCAGCTTCAATTCCTCTCCTACCGTATCTAATACTACTTCAATTTCTTTCCTCTGCACCCATTACATTACCCTTCTACATTCCTATGACTCAAAAGCCTTCAGTCTATTCCTGAGAAATGAATTAAGCGTACCCTCTTTTTAATCAACGTTCAATTACTCATCTGCGTACCATTATTCAGATAGTAGGCTCGTTGTGATTTGGTCCTACAATTCTAGCACATTAAGACCCATTTATCGAACCAAATTTTTTAATCTTCGCAATTTTTGGAAATTTCAGCGCATGTTGAGAGCACATGTAATTGATTGTTGTATATTTTACCAATTATTTTGAAAATCACAACTTATTTAAGAACTCCTATTTCGTATTGATAGTCCTTCAGCAACTTAATCTAGTCTATGAAATAAAGTTACACGAAGTATATACTTTTCCACAGCAGTATGGTTGTAGTTTGCCATCTTCATCTTCTCTTAAAAATAATTAACTAAATTTAAAAATTTTTAATATACCACGTTTTAAAATGGACTAAAAAGTATAAAATAATTTTCCCTGGGCCCTTCTAAATTTTTGAGGGTGAATTGTTAGTGGCTATGGAGATATTTGTAAGACTTGAAGAGAAAAACGTGGGACGCAGGCAACCAATGATAATTAAGGAGGAGCAAAGGGACCAGGTGTCATTGAGCAAACTCCCACAATCAATACCATTTGCAGTACACTGAAATTGGTTGTGAATTCATCCGGATTATCTACTTCTATTATCTGCACCCCACGTTTTTCCCTTCAAGTCTTACAAATATCTCCATAGCCACTAAACATTGACCCTCAAAAATTAAGAAGTGCCCAGGGAAAATTATTTTATACTTTTTAGTCCGTTTTAAAAACGTGGTATATAAAAAAATTATTAAATTAATTATTTTCTGCTTATTAGTCTTATTCCCGGGTGAAAGTTTCCAATCGATTTTATATATCTTGATGAGACTCTGACAGAAACACAGGAAATTCCCGATGTATTTCAGATTCTGTACAGATGACAGTGTGTGGAATTGAAATAATTAATTAATCGTTAATTAATTAATTGTTATATCATATAGCATCCACAACATTTCATTGTCATCCACTGCTGAAATAGTCAAAATTACAAGCCTCTACTAGCACATCAGGAAATATGTCAATTAATTAATCAATTAATTCTTAAAATAGATAGTTAATATTTCATTGTCATCCACTTCTAAGCTATGGTTAAAATTTCAAGTCTCTAGCTGATCGGGAAGTTAGTTTAAACTCGGTTGCAATATTCCACGCGGACAGACAGACAGACATGACGGAAACCGAACTAATAAAAACGTGATAAAATAACTAATGCGGAGGATTAGAAGACTAAAAGGAATTGGGTTGAATAATTTCTCTATCTATTTTGGAATAGTTGGCTCACGAGCCCTTTGAAAGCCATGCTAAACATATTTTTATTTAAAAAATATTTTGTAATTACTATGAATAAATAGATACTAAAGTTATTCTTTGAGGTGGATGCTGAGTTATAAATAACTTTCCCAGTGTTTAAGCAATGTATTGTAATGTTTTTGGTCTATTTTTTTATATTAATGCTGGTATTTTTATTTTTACTTTTAGAGTGAAAGTGAAAATGGTCGACAGCTGCTATGGTTTTCAGTCGCCTACATATTTGGATGGCAGTGATCTACAAGTGCACCACTGCTATCCATAGAGGTATTCGGAGTCACCTTGATTGTCTACAGGACAGTCAAAAAACCTTCAGTGGTCATCCCTGATGATATCCTGCTCAGATAAGTACATTTGGTTTTTTACGCAGTATTTTGTGTGTTGATCGACGGCTGAAGTCAGACCTCACTTTATTGATTTGATGGGAAAATGAATATGAATTCTTCTTAAAATTAAGTGTGAATTAATGATGGATTGGCCTTGATTGATGAAATGAGTACACGCGTAACTTTCTATTCACAGAAGTTAGTGAGAAACTTGACAATGAGAACGAACCACCTAAATTATGCTCCTTGGTAAATCATTAGCATTGAGCTCTTGTCGTGCTTCTCCTTCCGATTGTCTTGCTTCTCCCTCAGATTCTCTTGCTTCGTTGTCATTTCCATCTTTGGCTCTCTTACTTCCGGTTACCCCATCGTCAAAACTTTTCTTCCCAATGCATTTCCTGCCTAACCGCCTTCGTCATTTCCCGAGTACCAGGCTCTGTGCAACACTTGCGCGTCTGCTTTTGTTCTTCGCTTGTTGCTTTACCTCTGAGCTGTTTCCACATCATCTATCATTGAGTCACCCAATTTTATCTTCTACCATTCCCATGGTCAGTGTTGTCACTATGCCGTTCCCTCATAATGACTAATCCGGTTCTTTTTCTCTTGAATAATGTCCATAGTAATTATCTCACTTCCTTTTCTCTGTTAAATGCCTCACTCCTAACTATTGTCTTCCAAATTTATATTCTCCAGTCTCCTCAAACCCGACATTTCAAAGGCATCGATTCTGGCATCCTGTATGTTTCTCAAGGTCCACGTTACACAGCTATTCAATGTAAACAATCTCCCCATAGCATTTCATCAGTCTCCTCCTCTCACTCTCTGGAAAACGGCTGCCTTATTATTGAAACCCTTTCTGATTTTATTCGCTACTACTCTCTTCCACTTCTCCATCATACACTACCGAGATATATATGCCGTTCCACTTGTTGTATATTCTTAATACTTCCGATTTTCTGCATTTATCTTCACCTAATTCTTCTATATATTACTTCCTCTTCAGCCTATAATAATCCTTTGATACGCTGGATTATTTTCAGCAGGGTCCATGATACAATCTAAATAATCTTCCTCTTTCCCATTATGAACTCCTGATTCTTCCTGCAGATTATTTATCATGCCTTCAACATAACATTCTAATATTTAGCCAGAGGAAGCAGACTGGCCTTATTCTGTAACAATCTCCATCCCGTACATCATTGGTCCTTCAATCCTAAGATTGATTGACTGCAGCATTCCATCCTTCCCTATCTAATGCTAGTTCCCTTATTCCCTGTTAGTTCTTCTAATGTATTTCCCTCTTTGTTTGGTCTATTTATTTATCCCTTTGCATTCATCTGGGGACTTCTACCTCCGTTTTTACTTCGGTTATATTCCTCACGAACCCATTGTTCCTCAGGGTGTGCCAAATCCATCTGTTTCTTCTTTTCTGTTTAGTGTTCCATATGGTGCTTCCTTCTTCTACTCTTCTACCAATTACTTCATTTCTCATTTAATTCGTCCTTTTGATATCTAAAATCCGCCTCCAAGACACAGGTTTTGACACCAACTAATTTTCTGGTCTGCTTTTCCAGTGGTCTATGTTACCGATCCATAGAGTGCCACGCCCGACACGAATGTTTTCACATACTGTTTTCTCATTTGTAACAATGTTTTCTCCAAACGCAATAGTTCTCTTTTCATTATGGAGGCTTTCTTAGATCTGCGCCAGATGTCTGTTGTACTTACTCCGTCCCACGTGATGGTGCTTCCGTAGTAGGTGAAGGAATCCACTTGCTCACAAAATGTCTCTCCTCTAAGTATGACTCCTGCATTATACTTCTGTATTCCGGATACGAGGATTTTAGTCTTCTAATTAATTTTCATGTTTTACTCTTGAAGTACTTAGTTCATTTTTAAAATGATCTTTGAAGGTCATCACGATTTCCAACTATGACTGTTATGTCATCTGCGAAGTGGAGCATGTTTATTTCTTCTCCGTTAATCTGAATTCCGTTCAATCCCATTTCTATTGCTTCTCTTATTGCCTCCTCACTAGTATATTTTTAACAGTTATGATGAAAGGTTGCATCCTAGTCTAGTTCCTTTGTTAATTTTATCCTCAATTTTTCTCTCGTCTCTCATTCTCATCGTGGTGAGTTGCTTCATGCATTGTTGGTAGATTATTCTTCCGCCGATCTAATCCATTCAGAGGTTTTCCACCACCCTGAACATCTTGTTCCACTCAACGTTGTCGAAGGGTTTCTCCAACTCCACGAATGCCTCATACAGTGTCTTGCTCACATGTATCGTTTTTTCTACCATTACTGTTAGACAGAGTATGACCTCCCTTTTTCCTCCGTCCTTCCTAAATCCGAATTGGTTTTCCAAGAGGTTATCTTCAATTTTATTTCCCTTCTATCCTAATTTTAATTATTATAATTAGTCGCGTAAGTATTTTCAACGCATGTGACAACAAAATCAAAGTTCGCTGCTCCTCACATTTCTCAGTCCTCTTCTTCTTCGGTATCACTATCATTAAACTCCTCTGAAAGCACTCTTCACTCTTCCGCTTTCGTAGCTATCTTTGATTATTCTGGACAGGTTGTCCTTAGATTTACTTCCAAGCGCCTTGATGATTTCTCTGTTGAAGTTATCTGCTCTAGGTGCCTTGATATTTTTCAGTTCTTTCACTCCTCTGTCAAATCCTCTTTTCAACCTCACTCTCGTCTTTCAATATACTGTCTTTTAGCGGTTTCGGTCCATATATTCAATTTATTGCCTCCATGTATTCCCAATGTCTTCACCCTCTATCAGTATATTCCCGTTCACATCCCTAATGTTGTTGAATTTGGTTTTTCTTTCTCCGAAGTGCCTTTTCGCTAGATTGCATACTGTTTCGGTATTTCCCTTCTAAATGTTTTCGTTTATTTCCTCGCAGCAGCTCTCTATCCAATCCTCTTAAGTTCTTGCATTCTCTTATGGCGTGGTTCAAAAATTTCTTCAAGATGATTACCGACCCTTCGTTTCTGGAATTCTGGTATTTTCCTCTTTCTTCTATAATTTTTCTAATATTTTTTAAATATCTTTTGTTGTGGTTTTTATTTAAATCTGCACCGGAATAGCTCTTGCACTGCTTCACTTGGTACTTGTATCTATCTCTGACAAGTATGTTATCGATTTGGTACCTACCTCTTTCCCCTGGCATTTTCCATGTGTCCCTTCTTCTCCAATGCTGCTCGTACAAAGTTTTTGCTGCTACTATATTTTTCTCACTGCAGAACTCCGCTAGTTTTTCTCCTTTGGCGCTTCTTCTCCCAGCTCGATCCGGCCGATTCCGTTAACTTCACCCTCTTTCCCCGTCTCACATTCCGTTTATAACTCCTTCAAATAGTTACTTTGAAAAATTTTACAGTGCCAATTTTAATTTCGTGTTCAATTATTTGATCAATTTAACATCTGTCCAGTCTACCTTTCTCAACCTTACCAATTGTACTCGGTCACAAACTTATCCCGTTTTTTACGGAACAAACTTATTCATTTTCCTCTCTCCGTATATAGTTATCTTTATTGCACGGTGGAGTTTTTATTCTTCTTCTAAAGCCATACTACTATTCTTTTGCAATTTTTTCATAAGAATGCTGTTTTTGATTCAATTTTTTTTGCGAAACTCGTTCTATCAAACTTATTTTTCCGTGTTCTTCTTGCATTTTGGTTCCTTCACATTTGTGGGATTGATAAAATAACTTTCTTAAAAAGTTATGCGGTCATTAGTCAGTGTCGTGTATTTGAAAATCCCTGCTGTTTCTTCCATGCCTTCATCTTTTTGGAGTTTAATTAATGCTGTGTGAGAGGCAAAGTGCATGGCTGCTTATGTCGATGAGTTATTCATTATGTAGATAAGTAGACATTTGAGCCTATCTAGATGCTGTAAACTCGGAAATACTGGTCATTTTTAATGCCGTATAAATAGATGCATTGTATTCTAATGATTGTGATGACAACCGTCTGATCAACCACAAATAATGTCTTCAACCGTATTTGTACATTTATTTTTTGTTTGTATTGATCACAATTGATTTTATAATAATTTACCCATGAATGGGGTGTTATGAATAATGGGGTGGCTCAATGAATATTTGTACCCGGGAAAAGTCACTTTTCAGCACCCTTCAATCGCCTTCCTTGCCAAAAGCCCTGTAAGGCTTTATTACAAAAATGTATGAATGTTAACCCTTAAAAATTCATATTTCTGTTGTCTTTATACCTTGGACATTCGGGTTTCCCTCACATTGTGGTGTGTCTGATCGACCAACGCAAGCAATATAGGGATGAGTCGATCAGACACACCTCAATGCAGGGGGAGTCCAGCATGTAAATACACCGAAGCCTCGCGGAAACATAAAAAAGTATATGACTATTTTATGTATTATTCATTTCCTGTGCATAAATTAAAAAAGTTTTCCTTTACCTTAGTGAAAATTAAACGTTAATTTGGCACCCAACTCCCAACAAAGTGATGCATCAGGCGGTCTCCCATGCTTTTAGTCACCCTTGACCAGCTATACGTGTATGATGTGTGATAAACTTATTTTATGCTAATGTATTATTTATATTTTCCATTGTGTCCAATATTGATTGTTTCTTTGGTAAATTAATTTGTTTTAATTAATGATTTATGAGGTATATACCGACCGTTCCGCTTAATTTGGAGGCTGCTTGGTATTCTCTTTGAAGTATTGTCGCGTCCACCAATTATTTGTGTTTTTACTGTATTCCTGGCGATTCAATGAGGTCTATAGTCTAGACCCAGCGCTAGATATAGAATAAGAAACTTATCATGAGACCTTTAAAATCACAGCGATCTCTTGAAATAGTCTTCGATCAATAAATTAGTGAAAAAATCATTTTTTAAATGCCTATAAGTGATAAAATTAGAAGAATTCAATTATGATCAGGATATAAAAGCTTTTTGGTCCAGCGATAGTTATGATGCTTGTTCACAGCATGCTTATTTTGTTCGTGGTCCTTCTTTCCCTGAGTGTAACTAAATTTACTTTTTAAACATTCATCCTTATAATTCATGACGGTCTTATTCTTGGATATTTAGATGTAGTTACGTGGAATAAGAAAGGTTCTACAATGATTATAAGCTATTTAAAGTAGCGAAAACTAGTGATCAGTGGTTGAAATACGTAGTTGTAATTTAAGGTTTGAATCGGGGTCTTTCACGCTGTTTTCGGAAATATCATGTACGAATCTCACTTTGAAATTTTAGGAAAGGAGCGTTTCCATTTTTATTATGACCTTCTTGTTTGAAATCATAACATATTATGAAATGAGTAACAACTGGCAATTTATAACAGCCCCATAAAGATGTGTATCGTCTCATCTCTCCTTCCATTGGTCGGCTACCAAAAATTCACTGCATCCAGCTGACCTAGCGTAATTATTTACATGATATATGTACAATGATTATTAAAAGTTCATGCAACGTTCTGCAGCAGGGTTCCACCAATCGAATTTATTTGCTTATACGTACTTTTCAATTCACTCAATCATCATCAATATCTTTACTGCATACTACTCTGGTTTTTTGAAACTCTGAATTAGCATTCTTTGCTCATATAGACCCCCTTGTTACGTACTATTCGTTCCTACTATCCGTTTCAAAATTCTGTCACCCGAGTTTGAAGATAAATGCTTAAAAAACGGGAGGAGCTATTGGGAAGGAAGGAGGAGCACTTGCATATAAACTATTGAGGAGGAACACTTGCATATAAAAATAATGCCTATTGATTTTTTTTAATGATTGAAATAACTCTTGTTGAATAATGCTTTTGTTTAGCAAGCACTTATGAAATTACACCCCAATAACTTTATGCGTTTAGCTATTATTAAACTATTTATGGAAATGTAATATCTCCTGAAGAAAGCACCAGCGAAAATCGCCGATTGAACCAATTTCTAGGTCTTTACATAGATGTCACCCTGTATTTTTCGTCATGGAACCATCTTCGTCAACTTCAGAACGAAGCCATGGCTCTTATAGATCTTTCTCCCTCTCACATTAGGGTAGTTTGAGAGATATTTTTCCCTAGTCATAATGGAAACCTTTTTCGAATTTTATTTTTTTTAATTCAGCGTCTGTAAGAAGTATAAAGTAAATATTTTAATATTAATGGAGCTAAAGTAAACTGAAATAGGAGAAAAATTCTCAGTAATTAAATAAATATATCTGCTTAAGTCTCTAACTTGACTCGCATTTGCACGCCGTACGGTGAAAATGCCTATACAACAGGTTTATTCTTTGATTCGTAAAAATTACTGCGGTGAGTAGTTGATTAAAATTTATAAATAGTTGATATAACATACAAACTACACATCTTTAGTTTTTGATGAAATATAGAAGTTAAAAATTGCTAATTTTTTCAATATTCTCCTTCTGGAGCGCACAGCCGTAAGCTCGAAAATAGCTTATATTTTCAGGTAAATTGCTCGAATAGTAGTCAGGAAAGGGGTTAATATTTTGATATAATTGGAAATATTTTGGAGGTTTTTTGGAGGGTTTTCTCTCTAAAATGAGGTCCAATTCATCAAATCCTAGGTCAAGTGACATCTCACTCAAAATACCTCAATTACAAATTAGGGTTTACTGGTATTCATGAATGATTCAATTCGTATCCCTTCTCATAACATGACAGAACCCACGAAGCAAGCTCTTTCGTATTTTTTCTTACCTGGACATCCAGGCCGTAATATTTTATGAATCTTTCATTTTCAACTCAAAACTTCCATAATTGCATTTAAGGCTTTTTTTTACAAAAAATTAACGTTACGAAAACTCAAGCACGAAACGTGACAGATTGAGAGCTTTCGCGAAAAAAAATGGCGGATTGGGAGTCATGAGTTCAAATTGTTAATACTTTGCGTGCGTCTTCTGTCTTTTTCCGAAAGTTGTAGTGTTTTGGTGATCGGCTAAAAACTAATTTGATAGCTAGAAGACATTAAACTTCGCTCTTGCTTACTCAAATTCGATCAAATCCAACCCTAGCATTTTCCTCGACTAGAGTCTCCCGTGACGTTTTCTATAGTGGCTATTATTGTCGGCATGGTACCTGGCACAAAAAGCCCATGCTAAAGTTAATTTTGAGCTATTTTTCCTTCTTTGAACCTAATATTTTATTTGCTTATCAGGAACCGTATACCACAGTACTTGGCCAATATTTTAGCTTGCCCTGGCTCTCCTTATTGCTTACTACGCTATTATCCATTAGCATGAGGAAAAATGTAGTGTTGCACATTGAAGTTTTCACCTTCATTGTGTAATATTCATTTTTAGATATGTTCTATTAATCACATTAAGACCTTTATTTCTGTATTTAGCCAAGGAAATTAGCATTGTCGATTCTTTCAGTAATTTCATCCGTTACCATAGTTATGTTAAGATTAGGTTGTGATGCAGAGTTTGTTGTTAATAAAAACGCAATTCATGACAATAGTTGATACCGGAAGCACAAGATTTTAATTATAATCATCATTATTTGTTTCTGGACCAAAGACATGGATCACAAGTACAGAAGAAGACGGTGCGGGACTACTTTGTATTAAAACTTCAACAATTTATGCTATCATCCTTTCTCCCTTCCTTTTCGATCATAGCTATGTATTTGTGTTTTGAACGCAATTAACAACAGACTCATTGTATACATGACCTCGTCGGCAATATTCATCAGCTAATGTAAATCTTGAACTATAATGTTGCTATTTCCATTCGTTATTTCGTCAGTAGTCATAAATCCGAATATTGGTACGCTGCAGCACTCGTCTACTCTTCTCTTTGCCAACCGCTTCATTCCTACAGAATTAACCACTTTCACTTCTTCATATTTTGCCTGGCGTGTTCCATTCTTAATCTTCCTCTTCAATTTCTAATTAAATTTCCTCTTCCCATTCATTTCTCCTTCAACTATTGTTTCCAATAGGCTAATTAGTCGCCAAATGCGACGAATAAGTTTCTCTCTTTTTCATCCCAGATTTTTCGTTATGCCTTCTTTCTCTCCAGCTCTTCATCGGTGGTTCTCTGAGTCTATTTAATGTTCATTATTCATCGGTGACACCACATCTCCATTGCTTCCAATCTCTTTTGCTTTGCAGTCGTTATTGCCCAGACTTCACTGCCATATAAGATCGTGCTCCATATTAATTTACTTCTTTCCAACTTCCACGCTTTAGTTACTAGCTGTCAGCAGACTCCTCGAATAGTAAAATACCGTCTTTGCTAGGTTTATTCTGCTCACAAGATCTTTGCTAGGTTTATTCTGCTCACAAGACAAGATATCTTGCTTCCTCCATCGCCAATGATCCTGCGTCCTAGATAACAAAATTCTTTCACTTTCGCAAGTTATTGTTGTCAAGTTTGACAATGATTCTGGATTCTTGATTTCTTTAGTAAACCATGATATTAGTTTTCCTAACATTACTCTTCAAGTTTATTTATTCATAGTTTTGTTCATACAGTATAGAATTATTGTCATGTCTTCCTTCTCTGCGAGAATTGCAATACATCAGAGAAGTGATGGATGCTGATTTTTGTCTCCGTGACCTTTATTCCCTGTTTTTAATTTTATATTACATAATGCTTTTTCATGGTACTCATTAAAAATTATAGGTGACAAAGCACATCCTTGTCGTACTCATTTCCTCATTTCTGCATTTTTCCTACGTATTGCTCTTCTGTCATTAAATGATACTCCTATGCTCTTCAGTATAGTCAGCGCTATGTTCCAATAGACATTATGAAATGCTTTCTCTAGATCGATGAAACTAGTATATGTGTGCTTGTCCTTTTTATTCCTCTCCTCTACGATAAGTCTCGGGCCTAAAACAGCTTCTCTCGTTCTCCTACTTTTCCAGAAACCGAATTGATTCTCATTAAGAAATTCTTCCATCTTTTGTTCCATCCTCCTGCAGACAATTTGGGTAAGATTTTTCGATGTATGTGCTGTTCCCAAGTCCTTGCATCTCACGGCTCTTTTCTTCTTCGGAATAGGGATGAGGACATTTTCTTTAAGTCCGTTGTCATTAGCGCTGTTTAATAAATGTTTCATTTGGTTTCTATGTAGCTTATTTAGGGTCCTCAATCCTGCATATTATACGAACTCTGAGTTCTCTGAGAACTCTGAGAGGAATTTCAACAGTAATTTAATTTTATTTACTTCAAATGACATTAACTTTGATTAAACTATCTTTAAAGTTACTTTTCTCAGTTCTATACGCAGCGTCCAAATTTTTCTCAGGGAGTTTACCTTCCATCTCGTTATAAGAGTTTTTCATCCATTCGTCTCCGTCATTTTTAGCTTTATGGCGTATCGTATTTCTCATTATTTTATGCATCTGCTGTCTTTTTTCCGTTTTTGAGTTTTTATACGCCCTTCTTTCATCTATTATGTCCAGGACACTATGTAATCTATGGTTACTGATTATCGGTTTTCCTCCATAATAATATCTCTTCCGCTGCATTTTGTTATTCTTTTTCGATCTCTTGCCATCTCCATTTAATTAATCGTGTCTGGTCTCCATCCGCTTCTGCTTTGCTTGGAGTACTCTGATCGGCGATCTGTGTTCTATTTCCTCCAGTCTGTCAAACCACTAGCAATTTTTCATTTATCTCTTAAGTTTTTAAAAATTTAAATGCTCTTCTGTCCCGTACACCGCTTTACCTCGCCTATGTCCAAGTTCTTCCTTGTGGGACTTTCCCTTCTGTTATGCTCTTTACAAACTCGTTGTGTCTCAAAAGTGTGACCTATCCATCTGGAACTTATCCCACTGCAAGTTCCCCATATGGTATTCTCCTCATTTTCTTTTATATCCTTCCTCATTACTGGTCATATCAGTCAATTTTAACTTCAGCATCTGCCTCCGGTACCAAGTTTCGAAATCTTCTATTCACCTGTGTTTCTGCTTTCCCATGGCCAATTTCTCTGAGCCATGAAGCGCAACATTCCACACGAATTTATTTTTATTAAACTTCCTTAGTGGCAATCCAATTTCCTTTTTACACGAGAGTTATTTTTTCATCACGAATCTTTACTTGGCTTGAGTTATTCTCAGCCTGACGTCCGTTGAACACCTTTAATCCCATTTCAGAAATCTTCCTAGGTAGGTAAAAGATTGTACTTGTTCTTTGTGCCTATAGCTTCTCTCTTTCAAATGCTAGTATTTTCGTTTTATTTTCGTTGATCTTCATGTTGTACCCCTGTGGAACACTTGATGTGAACTTGACTGTGAACACACGATCAAGGATGCTTGCAGGTCTTCTGGCTTCTCTGCTATGACTGCGAAGTCATCGGCGAAACAAAGCACGTTGATTTGTTCTATATTTACCTTCATTCCTTTGATTCCCATTTCTTGGGGTGTTTGGCTGCTTCCTCCAGTTGAGTAGAAAAGTGCCGGTGAAAAACTTTAAAAATTCAGGCTGTGTACTTAATGGAAGAAGAGAATTGTGAAAAAGACCACTTCGCCTCTGCACGCGATAGTTTATTTGGTTAACCCCAGTTTCGTCGCTCTAGAGTCATTTCCAAAACAACATTTTTCATGTTCTCAACAGTAATATACAGACATACTGGGAAGGTGAGGGAAAGATGGAGAGGTAAACATTTCAAGGTAAGAGATAAGGCAGTGAAATTTTCAGGGGAACTTGGATTTGGGTGGTAAAATCAAGGAAAATCGAGGTTTACTTTGTTATGCAAGAGGAGGTTAACTTAGAGGAAATTAATAACTGTTCA
Source organism: Pyrrhosoma nymphula (assembly GCA_963573305.1). Lineage (NCBI taxonomy): Eukaryota > Metazoa > Arthropoda > Insecta > Odonata > Coenagrionidae > Pyrrhosoma > Pyrrhosoma nymphula. The sequence continues at coordinate 72,602,291 of OY754332.1, read as the reverse complement.
AAAAAATCAATTTTATCACCATCGTCAGGAACATACAAAATCATCATCAGTAGTCATCAATCCAAATATTGGTCGGTACGGGCTCTCCACTCCTCTCCCATCTCTGTCAAGCGCTTCATTCCTGCATAATTATTCACTTCCACTCCATAATTTTCCTGATGTATTCCATTTTTGGTCTTCCCCTGTAATTCTTTCCATTTGTTTCTTCTTCCAAAATTTTCAGTAGGCTGATGAGTCGCCAAATGTGTCGAATAAGTTTCTCTTTTTCTTTGCAAAGATTTCATTATTCTTCTTTCCTCTCCTGCTCTTCGTACGACTACTTCGTTGTTGATTCTCTCCACCCATTTGATCTTCATAATTCGTCGGTAACGCAACATCTACATTTCTCCCATTCTTTTCTGTTCTACAGCTGTTATTGAAAGAACTTCGTTACTTCCACGCTTGTGTTGCTAGCTGTCAGCAGACTCCTCTTCTAGAATGCCTTCTTTGCTTGGGCTGTTCTTCTTACAATGTCTCTCTTCCTTCTTCCATCGTTGGTGATCCTGCTTCCTAAATAACAAGTCTTCCTCTTGCGCAAGTGTTTGTTGTCAAAGTGTGACAATGATTCTCTCTTCTTCGTTTCTTCCACAAACCGTAACATCTTTTTTCTTAATATTTATCTTCAAGTCGTTAATTTATTTCAATCGTTTCGATTGCACAAACAATGTGGTATGCAAGTCGTGGTCACAGGTACCAAGATACACAGCAAAGAGGGTGAAGTTTGCGCAGAAAAATCATTTCTCTTCACCGGGATTTCAACAGAATCTCCTAATTTCCGGTCAGATGTGCTAGCCTTTAGCCTAGCTAGATACCACCAAACCTGTTGGCATAACTGGCTGTCACACCTGATTGGCAATTGGGAGATCCGAGCTCAAATCCCGGTGAAGTTAAATTATTTTTCTGGGCGAATTTCACCCGCTTTGGTGTGCTTCAAGCTATATTTTTTCATAGTTTTGTCCATACAGTTCAGAGGATTGGAAGCGTACTCCAATGAGTGAAAGCCCTTGGGTTTAAAATAAGGTGGCCTATGTACTTGCCTATAGAACGTCTCTTGAGATGGATCACTTTTTGAATTCTTACTAATCTTGCTAAGATCTTTTCACTTAACTTCTCCTCCTATCATCATTCTCACACTTTAATTCATATGACCCATCCTCAAGATCTTCACCATACACATTTTCGACATGCTTCCTCCGAGTATCACTGATTTCGTACCCATCCCAGAAAGCCTCAACAGTCATTACACCACTCCCTTTGGTATTTTACACCCTTTTTTCTCATTTCCAAATTAGTCTCCTAATTTGCTAAGCACTTTTTTCTGCATTCTCTTCCGTGGCATTGTGACTTTGTTTTTCTTTAATTTCTTACAAGCCCGTCACTATTTTTTTAGTGCTCACTACATTGAGTGGGAGCTTTCCCCCAATACGGTTCTCTCTTTTCGCTTCTTAAACATCATGTCATTCCACCATGAATAGTATTTTATTCTCCTTGGCACCCAACACTCACTCGTACTTTCACAGTCTTCAATAATCGAATCAGTTTTTCCAAAGTATTTCTTTAGCACTTTCTCTCTCGATGTTACCATTCTATTCTCCTGCTTCGAGAATAGTTCATCCTCATCCATGCATACATAGTTACATACGTACATGCTTCACTACAGTTTCTCTTTTATTTATATGCTTTATTCTTCCTCGATCACTTTTAACTTGCATTAACGATAGAGATAACCGAATTTTGTCTTTTCCACATTAAGCACTTTTTATGCGTAGTAAAATTGCCTTTAAATACTTTTTATGTGCTTTAATGATTAAATAACAATTTTAAGCAATACAATAGGAATAAATTCGATGGTGAGTAGATAAATTTTCTATACTTTAAGGTATGATTCGTCCTAAAATTACGTTCCTAGGCGTATGTTCAAGTTTTATTAAAACGTTCGCGTACATGCGATGAAATATGCGTACAATAGTATGAAAAACTATTTATTTGTCGAAAATATTCCCAGTATATTGTGTCATGGTGGTGAAACACGAAAGTTGTAGGATGCAAGTGTTGGGATTAATTTAACAATTTTATTCTTTAATAAACTTTCCTTGACAATGCGTTTGAAAGTTTAAATTTTAGCCGTTTATACTAAGCGGCATGACTAACAACATGGTATTTAGAAATTTTTACTAGAGATATCCTATCGATATTGTGAATAAGTCACGGGTGTTTCACTGAGTATATTAAACAGTGAAAAAGTAACTTCTCTTAATTTAATATTTAGGAACTCAGGTGTAAGGTATGACATCAACACGGGGAAATTAGCCTCAGAAATACTGTCCTAAAACGCCGTCTGCCCCTAGATTGAAACCAATTGCCTCTCATGTGTGTTCATTAAACTAGCCGGCGGCTAGGAGACTCAATTTCCAGTCTGCCAAATCTGATGATTTTGTAGCTAATAACCTCATCCCACATCCGTATTTGTTGAAGTCAATATTTAAAAGCAAAACAAGCAACTTTTTACATTGAACCATTTTAGAAGTATAGGTACACAATCATTTTTCATTTGAGGGTCAACAATTGACCTTAGAAGCATCCCATCTCACGCTAATCAAGGTTACCATGTAAACTCCTGGGTACTCTTAGTATTCAACCTTTGTGACGGTCTCTCAAATCTTCTTCCGGATTTTCACAGCCAGCATTTCACATTTTCATCCTCTCAATCCAGTGTCCCTTAGCATGCTAGAATCGCAATTCCACCCGTTTTATGCTTCTATGTAAGTTTTATATGCCTTCTAAGCAATCTTGAGGAGATATACTCGATCTTCAGCGTCAAATCTACACCCCAAGTGCCCTGACAACCTTCATCTTCTATCCATATCACCAAATCATCAACATAGAACAGCCTTACGCCATTTTCAAAGCATGAGAGCTCATCCATGAAGTGATTTTATTCGTTGTCTATCCCACTTGTATTTTTAGTCGGCCAATCTCAAGATTTTCTGACTTCGACTATGAGCTCTTCATAATTGTGCAGAACTGATTTGTTTCAGTCAATTCTCCTTAGCTGTTGTCAATATATCAGTCCTCAGTCACTTGCATGAACACATTCAATAAGACAATGTTAAAAACTTTCACTGATCAACAATGTAATCCCCTAGACCGATTGCAGCGCGTAAGAATTGATCCATGGCGAGATATTCTTCGGTGAATGTTCCATTCATTGTCTTTTTAATCTGTCAGTCTCAAAATATATTTTTTACCTTTGAAAAATGTTCACCATCATCAGTAGTCATCCATTCGAAGGATGATTTGCTCCCCTCCAGTCTCCTTGCAGTTAAATCGTTTTTTTACTTATTAGTCTTCATACTCAATTCCCCTATGATTTTTTTAATTTATTCCATCCATGGTCGTCCACGAAAACTCTTCTTATTAGTTTCTCCTTAAATTACTGATTAGTTACTCTTTCAATGATAATTTTATATACCCTGGATGTGCCCTATAAGCTCATCTCTCCTAATTTACATAATTTTCATTAAACATACATTCTCTCTCCTCTTCTTAAGACTTATTTTTGATGATTATGTCTAAACATACGATCATTCAATAACGCTTCATTCCCATTGCTTCCAATCTTCTGCTGCCGTGATCATTTCAACTCCAAATTCTAGTCTGTTTGTTGGAGCCACTCTTACCGTATCGAACTTTAGTCTTAAGATCCATATTCTCAGGTCAATTTCTGCTGTTTGGTCTCCCAGTTAGTTCTTTTTAATATACTTGTTACCTTTTTCTGCACGCGTTTAGGTGATAAGCCAAGGTTTTTGACTCTTTTAGAGCCCTAACCGTACAATTTACATTCTAAAATTTCCTTTCTTGACACCAGTTTCATTTTATTTATTTAGGGACACTACTACTATTTTTTAATTGTCTAACCTGTTACTGTTTATAGCACTATGCAGATTGAGGGAACTGATCTACTTCCAAATTTTCTTGATTTCAGAGGAGGAATAGTCCTTACTTGGAGCCGTTCCCAGGATGAGGGCATCACTCTCCTTGTCCGTGAGAGATTCCTCGCTATTACACCAACGCGCAGTGATGCAGTGGCAGGGATCGAGAACCCCGTCCAGAAGCAAAATTGTGGACCATCCGGAATGGCTCTGCTGACATCTTCTAATCTTTGACGCATATCATCGTCAGCACTTGCACATACGGCGACTCTTGGGACTCTGGTGTATTATGGAGTAAAAGTCCTGATTCTCAGCTGCTGGGAGTCGGGACATGAACTCTGAAAGCCAGTCTCTCATTAGTCGTCGAATGTGAATAAGTGCAAGTATTTGTACTTTTTGATGGAAATAAAATTTTTAAATTCACCCTACCAAAATTTTATTTACCATAGTCTCGACGCTGGACAGAAGACCCTAAAAATCACGTTGGACTTATAGTGGTAATTTAAAGTAATTTTTCAAAAAAATTGCTAAAATTTGCCAAAAATCTGCTTCAGAGCTGATATTTTTCCAATTTTATTTATTTTGGGTATTTTATTCACTTTAGTAAAGTCGCGAAAATATTCTAAGTCCAAAATGTAAACATTAGCGAATGAATAAGTCTAAAGTTAAACGGGGAAGTTAAAGTCGAGAGAAAGTTGGTCAAAATATTTGATTGATAAAGCTGTTCAAGGTTAACAAGTTTTATTAGTTTCACTGTAAACACATAAATGGTGAGATTTTATCAAGTAACAATGCTTGCTTAACTAAAGAAATTGTTACAATCAGCAAAATGTTACAAATGTTCACACTGAAAAGTGCATGCGGCCGCGCTTGATTGTATTTTAATGACGTGACTGCATGCAGTACAGAAACAAGAATAAATGAATATTTTTTAAGAGTTGGCAGTGGAATCTTGAGCTATTCCGCCATTCAGTATGAAGTATTAATCCAAACGCCAACTGTCGTCTCGGCGACTCGTGCTTTCCAGTTGGAGATAAACTCGAGCTCTTGGTGCAGTGACGATCAGCCGATTCACGCCACGAAGTAGGAGAAGTTGCAGAACGTGGTGCGGTATTCAAGTAACTGAAACAAGAGAAAAAATGAGTTACAATTGTGTCAACAAATTTTTTTATATTCATTTTCTAGTTATACTTAAATTTATTTCGTTAAACTAGAAACTAGGAAGTATGTTAAAGTTTAACAAAGTATATATAGGTTTAAAAAATCGTTACAACAAGCAGTAATTTTGATTTTAATATCGAGATTTATTTGTTGGTATGATGACTGCAGCATAAAAGAAAAACTTTAATTCCATAAGAGCCAGAATGGAATAGACGAAGAGCTTGAACTACTTCGCTTAAGGACTAGTGCTTGTACGTCTTGGCATTAACCCGCGTAATAAACGAAATAGCAGTGGAAAAATTGGCCAGCAATTTGATATTCTTGTGTGATATTGATATAGAATTCTATTTTAATACAAAAAGTGCGAAACCTGAAGAGATTTTCAAATTTGATAATTATTGATTACTAAAGTATCACTTAGTTAAAAATATACTACCATAGCAAGGACAACATGCTCTTAGTTGGACGGGAGGTATAAAAGGTATTAGAAACCAAACAATGATTTTCCTAATATTCCAGACGAAGGATAAAAGCGCTAAAAGATCGACCGGAGAAAGCTGGCAAGGAATGGATATTTGAAGCATTAGAAATAAAAGTAGGAGTTACAAGAAACTGTATATTCATAAAATATTAGTCATGAGACAGGATACTCCAGGAAAGATTACATTAGAGGCGCCATATACTCTAATCTTCGCGAAATTAGGCTATTAATTTGTAAGTTGTCCGTTCACACTCAACTTATTGCAGTTCTGAGTATAGAGGAAGGAATCCTCACAGAAAATCGAACGAGATGAAAAGAATATGATGATCATTCAGAAACTATTTGCAAGTTATGATTTACCTTTAACAATGTTAGCATTAAAGGTGAAAATACTATAAAAATAAGTTAGAAGGAATAAAGATTCCTGTAGAGATCAAAAATGCCTCAAAAAGACGAAACTACTGGACTTAGTCGAAGAATTTGAATTTTTGGGATGCAGGATCACTGGCGATGAAAGGAACAAGGACTATGAATAAAGCAGAACCTCGAGAAAAGAAATTCTTAGAAGTACGAAAGAACTTTAAAAATGTATGAACTGAAAGGATGAATTGCAGTGATCCTTTGACGATAACGGCAGCCGAAGAGAGGAGAATGGGGAAATGTAGAGCTTTAGAAGAATGAATAACTGTCAAATGGACGGAGATCAGACTAAGTCCTACGAAGAGCAGGGACAAAAATTTTGACGAAATCTGGAGGAAATAATTTCATATTTAGAGGCATAACCGCTGCCTCATAGCAATGGACGAAAGGATGAACGGGGAAAATTACTGAAGCTAAAGTATGTCAGCCATGAAAACAGTCATTTCAAGCAAAGAATGAACGGTGGTAAAATAATGAATGGTGAAATAAATTAAAAAAATATTCAAAGGAAGATCTGCAGCAAACTAATAATGGGTTTGACGACAGCTTCGTATTTACATTCGAAGCGTTCATGGATTTTTTACGAAGTATTAGTAGTACCATGAACAAAACACTATTGGTTGCCAATTAATATTGTATTCTTCACTGCACATTATTTTACCAAGGAAAATAGTCAAGGTTGACAAGATTCTCTTAAACATTAAGAAAGCTGCTTGACCGAAATTTCGTCTTTTGCCTCGTATTGAACAATCCAAAGAAGCGTTCCCAGAGTAACACCCTGTTTAGAGCTATTGATACTACTAATAAAAGAATCGGGACATTGAGACAAATTCCTGGCATGAGTCTAAATATTTTACAAAATGCAATCAGAACGAGAAGAATTTTCATCTCTGGAACGAAACTTAGTACTGACTGTACAATGAAAAAGAGCTTCTCCCTAGAAGAATGCTGAGGGTAAAGTTTCACTACGCAAAAAGAAAGTGTAGGGCAACACTGATTAATGTTACTGCTATTCACTACTTGATTCACATTTCTGGAGAAGAATTAAAGATATGAAATATTTGAGGTTACTTGAGGTTGAGGATACTTGTGGAGGAGGCCAAAACCAACAAAGCACGCTCAGGCACAAAGAAAGAATGGTTTGAGAAATTGAAGCTCCCCAGGATGCATCGATATAGTTTCATCAGAACTGTTAAACTATGCCTAATGGTGACGACATTGAATAACTTTAGTATGAGAGATTTATGCCATTATCCGTATGAAAAATAAGAGCTTTATGACGAAAACATTTTAGAAGTATTTTTTGTGTATCTACATGAAATATTTCAAGAATTAACGACGGAAGAATGGAACAAAATGTTGCCTAAGATAAGGACATACTATTCCAGAAAAAGTTGGGAAACTATATTTCTCTCTACGTTTCTTGAATTGAACACGTCTAAACAAAGGAAAGGAGCATCATTTAATGTATACAATAAGAATTAAATGTATGGAGAAGATTTGGATGCGATTAAATAAGGTTGCAATGCGCAGGAAGGTGAAGTAAAAGATTGCTTTAATATTTATAGTGAAATAACAAGGTGAACCACGTTCATCCTTATTAACCGTCTAGAGAGTGTTCTCTCCGAGTCTCGTAGTTACATCATATTTAACAACCAAAAGAAGCTTCCACTCCAAGCAATTCAATTTCGGATTAACTTTAAAATAAAAGCTGGAAATATTTAACAACGAGTAAATCATCTGCTGTTTAAGTTTAAATAATAATATTAATTTTAAGACCTATAAAAGGCACTAACTGTTAAGGATGTATGATGGATCGAGCTGATCGATCGCCTCCTATTCGTATTAAATCGAACCAAGCCAACGCAAACGTCCTTTTTCAACGTTCAGAAAATGAGGAGAAATAATATTAGGTGATTATTCTCGCAATGGGCATTTTAAACATTGGCCCCTGATTTTAAAGACATTAACATATCTCAGAGAGATACTTGGGTAGAAGACAAAATAGGAAAAAAAATAGTAAACCCATTATGAGGTATTGCAGAGACCTATATGCAGAACAAAATACAAGCATTCGAGCATAAGCGAAGCAAGTGTACAAATTAAGATATTACAATTGCTACGCAAGTGACATCCAGGGAAGCATGGATAAAATCTTGAAGTCCCTGAGTAGGGCCTTCACAATTACAGCAGGGAAATGTTGGAGCTGCCTACAGAATAGTCCCGCTAATAGCTATATCATTATGAGGTTGGGATGTGTAAAAAATTAAAATAAAAGTGATACAATAAATGAAAATAGTACCAATAAACCGTTTTAATGCCGAGTCGTGTAACACCACCAACAATAATTGGATAATGACTGGTAGTGTGCCCACAGTGAATTTAACCTCATTCTGCGTCTTGGAATTCAATTCCTAAGGATCGTAGCGTAAAACATAAAAGGGTAGTGCCGGCTCGACTCCGAGAATTGCACCCAAGGCGCATTCTAAGATTCACACGTACAGGACATGCGCGTCCCAATGAGTGAACATCACTCCGAAAAAAAACACTGCATGAAGATTAATGCGCCGCGAGCATTTGTGACCCATGACCAAATATCAACTTCGCGAAATTCAAAACAAGGAAAACCCGCGTTTCTTAAATAAAACTGCTCCGATCGAAAATTGTAAACGCAGAGAATGGAGGGACTAGATAAGAGTCGCTGGAGACTGAGGCTGCACGCCAGGCTGAGATTACTTAAATTCAGATCATGTGAGTTTCAGGATAACATTACATATTTCTACCTCGCACTTCATCTCTTTATATGATACAAGTGACGGAATGAAAGGCAGCCCAACTGATAGGAACGAAAATTCCCTCATCCAGCGCACCATTAATGACCATGGCAAAAACAGCTGACACCACTACCACTAACAAATTACTTTCGCTCTGTCCATTTACCTATTCCCTCCCCTTTTCACGGCCGGTCTTTTTTCTTAGCACTTCCCGCCACACCCTCTTGCAGGGTAGAATGTAGATTTAAACTGATTTTGTAAATATCAAAACTTTATGCATCAGTTAAGGGATAAGAGGAACTAAAGTGCCTGAGGCTTGTTGTAGTTGCCTCGGACTATGCCTTTTGGCGAGTCACTATGAGCAACGAGTAGTGTGTGGATTTAAGATAGTTTGAGCGAGACATTCTCTATTCATAATGAAGGCCATATTCGAATTTTATTATTTTTAATCATTTTCATGCGTGAAAAAATTTTGGGAAAACTATCGATCATCGCATAACTAAAACTATAACATCGCAAACTATAGCATCAAGCAATCTGAGCACTATGATGGAGAAATTAATTTTCAGAAAAAATTGGACAAACGATGTCATTTTACAACGTATGATGAATTGAAGTAGACTAGCCGACTACATGAAAGGAGTGTCTTTCAATTAATTGAATAAAAAGGCAGTTTTATTAAGACCAGTTTAATGCAAATAAATGCGAAGGAATATAATGAAATGAGAGCGATGTTTACATTGAAAAAGCGAAGGGTGAAATCCAAAAATTAAACATTTGGCATGCCGCGCTGAGCTGAAATAATTATAATTTTGGCAGTGAAGAACGATTGACGAGATTGAGAACCGCTATAAAATCTACTAAGAAATAAAACATAAGGTCAACGTAAAGAATAGTTTTGTTCTGTGGAATAAAGATTAATTCACCGTGAGACTTAAGCAAATACTCTCTGACGAGTGGAGGAGGAGCAATGTTGGAAGGAAGATTGATTTAGTAAGCGAGAAGCAGAAAATATCCCACCCAAGCCAAAACCGAAGCGAAAGCATTCATCCGAAGAATTCTACTAAGAGCCGACAGCGTAAGCTACGATGCACGAAAGCACTCTTCTGAATTAAGTTCATTGCCATATGAAAACAGACGATAACAGTGGCAGAACATAACTGGGCGTGAATGAATTATTCCATTTGAGAATGATTTGGGATCAAATCATACTCAATCTGCAGATAAACAGGGAGGCTAGTATTCACCGGGTAACATTTGAAAGAAAAAATACCATTAATTTTTTTCTTATCTACCATTTATAAATTTCTCGATCGGGATCGTTTACTTAGCCTTGCCTTAAACTGCAGAGCAAAGATTAATCTCCAAATAAGTCAGTTTTCCAAAATCACCACTGTACAAGGTAGTACCCCGACCCAAGGTGATAAAACACCTTGACCCCGAACAACCTCAACGAGCAGTGGTAGCAAAAACTTTGATTCAGAGTGGCTGGATAAAGATCTGGTTTCACAAATTGCTGAACTAACTAGTTTTAAGGACAGCAGACCACCGAGTAAGAGTGCCGAGTAGATGTTCAAAAATTAATAATCAGTGTCATGAAAGAAGTAGAAACTGAAGTTCCAAGATTATCCACGAGAAATGAGGGAGAAATATTTTTGTCTGCAGAGAATTTTGAGGAAGTAACGGAAAAGAAATGCGGCATATATTATGACCCCTACAGCATCAAGAAAACGAGCGATTGCCATTAAATACTACGATGCTGGTGCAAATCGAAGACAGAGTGAAGGCGTATCTAAGAAGCCCTGCCGTTATACTACAGCTTTGATTTGACTAATCACCAGTAGATGTTTGTTAATAATATTCCAATCAAATTCCAATTGGTTCACAGAAATATCCCCAGATCCAAGCTCAACGAAATACTGCAAAATAATACAATCCACTAGATGACTCCACTAGTGACTAATATTTAAAGGAAAAAGTGAAATATCTTACACAATACAAATAAGTTAGGTTAGAAATCAAAAAGTTACTAAAATATGTTAAACATTTTATAATAGTCGCTGAATTACTGTTAAACAACTTAAGTCACAATAACTGAGCAAGCCTAAAGAAACCATCACCGCAGCATATAAATGTCTCACCAAAGTTTTTCATTATGCAAATCAGCATCAAATACTATGAAACATGTTAATGAATATTAGTATTTTCCTACAAATTATTGACAAGTAAAAACTTAACAAGTTCAGCAATAATTCAATTTATCATGAAAATTGTCGCGATAATTATATTAGGGTCAAAATCCTAGTAAATAGTTCTGACAAAAATAGGAATCACTATCACACCATTGGTAAAAAATAAATACAAATTAATAAAGTAACTTCAAAGTTGCTTTAGTTTATTATATTAAAAATATTAGCCTAAACCTGAGACTAGCAAGGGGAGTACCCAATAGCAGAGTTTTAGAGAATGGAGAGAGGGGTAACCTCAGAGGGTAACCTGAATTCTGGCAGCCAGTCCGTGGATAATTTACGAATCGCGACAATTCTGGGGTTACATGCTCAATAATTTAAACATAAAACAAAAAGTTTAATTGCTTTGCTGCAATTGTAAAATTTGGAATTCCGTTTTACGTTCCTATGAACATGGAATCCCAAGACTGAAGGAGTGATAGGTTGTAGATTTTTTTAGGCTTAGATTTTTTCATTTCAAGTTTTGCTTGAATTCACAACTAAATATTTTCCAATTGTACCTTCAAGATTCTTTTACACAATGAATGATTAGTCACATTCAAAATCAATGGTACCTCAAACTCATCTGGATCGCACTTCCGTTATAAACAGAAGAGTGGCGGAGACAGAGTGGGTGCCAGAAACAGATGGAAGGACAAATGCCCTTGACGCTACTCGCTCTGTGACGTCCATCCGCCATCAGTTTATGATAAGGGTATAATGCAAATAACCCTCGACACTATAGCTCTATTTCCACGCTGCCAATAGCTATTGCGATGATAATCAGGCGAATATTTGTAATTCTTTGTTTCGAAGAGGTGCAGTAACTTTAGTCTATGTAATATATGGATAGTTTTAACTTATCATCTGAGTAAGACCCAAAGAATTTTTATAGTAATAATGCCCTTTACAAATCTTTCCTTCCCTTCATTACGAAAAATTAAATTTAAACACCAAGGTTGAGAGGTGATAACATTTACGGAAAACAGACGCGCGGTGGGCTTAATTATAAAAGGGTTTCTTTATCACACTCCGCACGCAAGGTTCACTTGCAGCGTCAAAGTATGTACGACTATCTTGCCGAGAATCACTTTCATTCCATATGAGAGCCGGATTATTACATCAGCTATTATAAAACAATATTAGAATTAGCCGGAATTAAAGAATAGTTGGAATAGAGGTATTCGCGGCGCCGGATATTAAATGTCAGCTTCTGTTTGCATAATAATATAGAACTGTTTTAACGCATTCAAAATATCGGATAAACAGGTAAAAATATTTACCGCTCGAGTAAGTCAAGTAACAAAACAGTGAATGGAAAAATACTGACGTCCATCCCAGAAACCTGAGCCTAGAAACATAACACAGACACTACTTTACCCCTTAAATGCTTGTTCATATCAGCGATGATGCAATTCTATAGTTTTTAATCACAGAAAAAATAGAAAACCCCTATCGTGGGACTAACTACCAGCCTAACCACCATAATATTTTTGTTTTTTATCAGGCTAGGCTTAGTGGAAGTGATAGATCTCTATTTTTCATAAATAATAACTTCTTACTTTTCCACACAATATTTTAAAAACTGCGACCGGTTTTACCTTAAGGCATCTTCTGGCCGAAGATGCCGTATTAAGGTGAAAACGGTCGCCGTTTTGAAATAAAGTGTGGAAAAATACTAAGTTTTTTTATTCAAAATTGGCGCCATAATAAAGTTCATAACATTCGCATAGCATGAGATTGCGTATATATGGTTTACAAAAATCACTGCGCCAAACACCTTTCTTGCGAAGTAGGAATTGAAGTAAGAATAACTGGATCCCATGTTTTCAGGTTCAATTGCGTGCGTCAGCGTTATGATAAACGTTTTCACCTCCGTTACAGTGTAAGTCTTCAGATCGAACTGATGCTTCCCAAGAATAAGAAGATTTGAGATTGATGGCGATGCCATTGAAATTATGAATAATCCAGAAACTTCTACAGCGAGGATTTTTATTCACGGGCAACAACATGGAAAAGGCTAATCAACCCCTTAACCAATGGTAACACAGAACCGAATGAGCAGGTATTTTTGCGCCACTAACTCTCAATTAAAATCCGGCTACGATCCAACAAACAACCCCTACAGTTCGACATGAAGACGCCTCATGTAACAGAATTTTTGAAATCCGAACGTTGACGCACGCAATTAAACCTTGAAACATGGAATCCGGTTCTTCAACCCATCGCAGAAGCCTACGTTCCAGCTAAAGTGAGAATATATGAGCAAGATTTAGTACCGCAGAAATCCGTGACACTATTCGATTACGTTTCAGAAGCGTGACATTATTCCATAACACTGAAAAAACTACTGATAATCATTCATGCAATTTGAAATTTAACCAGCTACTTACCCAATCCATCTGCTGGAAAATCTGTGCCGTCCCATGGGTTTTTCAACTAGACTGGATCAACGCTGTAACAGCGGATCATCTCTCTGCTTATCAGGTGGCAGATGTTTCACCGCTGCACTGGCAGCCTTGAAAAAATTGATAACTTCATGAATCCTCATTCAATCCATGGGAACTGCAATCTCCGGCCGACAATTTCTGGTCTTCAATTACGCTTGTGGAGACTATGGTTGTTTCCATTCACTTGCCACGACTGCGAAAGATATGAAAAGAGGGTTACAAATATTTACGAATTCCAGTATGGAAGGCGATATGTAGCAAAGTAGCTAAGTTAGACAAATGTTTCATCTTTAAAAGATCTATTAAGATTCCTCCCGAGGTGAATACTCGGTGCTAACCCCGTAAAGGATATAACTAGAGCTAGAAACTTATATCAATCAGAATAAGACCTTTCAAAGTGTGATTAATTTCAAAATATCGCGAAAACTGGTTGCTGGCAGAAAAAAATTAAATGATAACCACAGTATAAGACAAGTGAAGATAAGTAATTTTAGTCATGAAACTAACTTCAAACCATCAGATACAGTTACTAAAACAGATGTCTAATATACGCTGCAAACATACGGACAAATGAATTGCAAAATTATTTAATTCCCGAAGATGCATCATGGCTTCAGCAAAATTACTTGCTATCTATGCTTCCTACAGGATTGGTGGATAGGTTGTTATAGGGGACAGAATATTTCGGATTTTTTGGATGAGAGAAACCTGGCGTCGGAATAAGCCTGCTATTAACAAATGGTGCCAAGGGTTACACAGATTGATGTCCCATCCAACGGTCTAAGTACTTCACTTTAAGTGCTCATTTTCTAAAGCACCCAGTCAAGGATCGGGATGGTACTAAAATATCTTTGCTGCTTGAAAATATTCGACCCCGGGCCATTGAAATGAAAAGCCTGTGCTACAGCCACCACTCTATCCCGATTCCCACTTTACGAGAGAGTATTGCGAGTCAATACCCTCAAACAGCCAACGCTGGCAATATTAAGACGACGATAAGACTATTAGAATTAAATTTCCCGGTATACAATACCGGGGCAGAACAGGACTCGCGTACTTAAGAACCTAATAATATAGGGAGTCTAACACTATTACCTCGGGGTCCTAAATCATTCGAGTTACTCCACTTTTGCAAGATATTAGTAAGTAATTAAGTTTAAAAAATGTATGCTAAATATAAACATCAGGAGGGGTTAAAATTCAATATGCTCATACGTACGTAGATTCTAAACAGATGGCCCCCAATGAATGACACGCAGTCTCCAAGTTCTTCCCGAAGTGAAGCGATATCAGGGTCCGTACCAACGACGTCCGTCCAAACTCATCGATGTCTGAGGCTGAAGTGACCGAGAGCATAGAGGGGAGTTGGGCGAGTGAAGCAACGATTAAACGGATAGCAACCATTGGTTGGATACTGTCTGTAACAGAGAGTATGATTGGTCGCGCGCATGACGTGGTCGGCGATACGTTCGTCATTCATCGAGCGATATGTTGGTGCAATGGGTGGATATTGGGATCTGCTGAATTGGAATGGGCTGTGTTGTTGAGGGGAATGACGTAATTCGCGGGAGGGAGATAGAATTTTCTGGTATCGGTTCTCTCTTGAGAATGGCCACGATCAAATTGGTATTGCCGGTTGAAAAAATTCCAGTTCGACCTAAACACTCCTCACGGATCATCGCTCTCCACTCCCAAATTCTTTTTCTTCTGCACTTCCGTCCTTCACTTCTGGTGTCATAACAACCCCTCCAACATATAAGCAATTGCGACGGCTCATTCAGCCGTGGTTGACTTGAGTATGTCAATGCTCCAACAACCAGCAACCTAGCCAAGGGGGTTCATGGGATCCGAAACCCTCCACCCCCCTCCCGAAATTTGTAATTTGTTTTTTGACAAAGGGAACTAGCATGTCCTAACAGGGAAGGCGGGCAAGAGATTAAGGCACCGCTCGAGAGCCCAACAATACCCACGTACATGCCGTCCACCAAACAATAGCCGGGGTCCGGTCGACTGCGTGCGCTATAATGAGTCACGAATTGCACTCCACTCTGAAAAATTATCACATAAAAGTAAGCGTAATTTGTAATTTTTTATTACAGTTTTGAAAAATTGTATTTGCAACCACTAAGTGTTACGTAACTAATTGACATAACTCCGTCGTGTTTAGACTCTTTTTTTCATGAAATCACACGTAGGAATCAAAACTGTAATAAAAAATTACAAATTACGCTTACTTTTATGTGATAATTTTTCAGAGTGGAGTGCAATTCGTGACTCATTATAGCGCACGCAGTCAACCGGACCCCGGCTATTGTTTGGCGGACGGCAGGTACGCGGCTATTGTTGGGCTCTCGTGCGGTGCCTTAATCTCTTGCCCGCCTTCCCTGTTTGGACAATAGTATACAGGGGGAAAACAAGCATGTATACCAGACCACATAAAAGTCTGCTGTCGCGGCCGATATACCCACTGGTACAATATACCGGCACCGTGTAGAGGTTTAATACATCCCTTTGAAGCGTATCGCCAGATATATCGGTTGTCAGACCGATACATCGGGTGATGTCCATATTCAAGTATCAATATTTTTAACTTTTATTTAAGAGTTTTCTTCACCCAATAAGATTTTCTAAATATTTGGTAAAATATTACTATGTCGTTAAAAAGATTATCATGTGTCAAATCAACAAAACCACCACGCCACATACACGATAGAGTTAAAGCTAATCAGCTAGGAGTGCAAGAAGGCATGAAAGGAGTCGTGTGCAATAAAATCATTATCGTGGGCATCCACATAAAATATTCCATTACTTGGAGACAATGTATGACTTTTTTCCTATGAATTATATTAAATAAAAAATTGATCTTCTTTGAATTATATAGAAATTGTATATTTGATGCGAGGTACATAATACCAATACGTTAAGGTGGCTGGAGTGGTAATCGTGAGTCATTGATCGCACATATTAATAGCTTTTCAAGGCGAAAAAAATTCTTGAACTATATTTCATTTAAGTAAATCTGTTTATGCAGTGGAAATGGAAATTATACAAGAATTATATTTTAAAGTATTCGCCTTAATTAAAACACTGTTATGACTTGTGTTTTCGGCTCGGCATTTGAAATTCCAGCAAAAATTACATGTTAGAATATGTTTTTTTACTCGTCATGATGCCTTGATATTTTGCTAACAACTATTATAATGATACGAAACGAATTATTTCGCGTTTGAGGCAAAATCTGAGCATATGAAATCGAATTATTTCGATGTACATGTCTACATCTACATCTACATACTACCCCGCAAGCCGCCTCAATAGGCGTGTGGCGGGGGGTGTTAGGACACCAGCCGTTTACATGTAAAAAGGAAACGCTCTAATGAAATTACTCCTAGCATTTATTAAAGTCCCTTATTGTTCGGGGGAAAAACGAATTCCCATACCTATCCGTTCGGCCAAATATCTCTTTTAATTTTTCGTTTCTGTCGGACCTGGAAATATAGTGGGGTTCTAATATGATGTTTTCCGTGTCGCTCTTAAAGATATCTATTCTTAATTGCTAAAGTAATCTTAGCCTAGCGCGCAGCCTCCGAGTCTCTAGCGGCTCCCAGCCTAATTCGTTTAACATCTGTGTAACGCTGTCTGTACGCCCGTAGCTGTTTTTGACGAATCGCGCAGCTTTCCTTTGTATTTTATTAAGTTCCCGAATTAAGTCTTTCTGCGCCGGATCCCATATGCTCACTGCATATTCAAGGTGTGGCCGGAAAAGTGCGAAATAGCACGTCTCTTTTACTTTTTAATCTGAAAATCTTCCCACAATACGCTTGACGAATCCTAGCTTCTTCAGAGCTCTGCCACAAATATTTCTTATATGTGTTCCCCACGATAGGTTTGAGGTTATCGTAACTCCCAGATACTTCACTTCATCTGTCGCCTTTATGTTAACACTATCCACAGCATATACATGGGGATAATTGGACGACCTCCGCAAGAAATTTACCGCCGTGCATTTGCTCAGATTAAGTTCGAGTCCCCACTCTTGGCTCCACACATGAACGTTGTTTAAATCAGATGATAGAATTTCAAAGTCAGAGTGATCAATAATTTCGCGATAGATGACAGCGTCGTCAGCAAATAAACGTATTTTACTGCTAATTCGAGAGCATAGGTCATTTATGTATATAATGAACAAAAGGGGGCCGATTACGCTTCCTTGTGGGACACCTGATGTCACTTTAACTACATCAGAGCTAATTCCGTCAAGAACTACTTTTTGTTTACGATCACTCAGAGAGTCGCGTATCCAGTTTACTACTGTTTCGTTCAGCCCGCATGACTGTAATTTGTATAAAAGTTTGTTGTGAGGTACCGTGTCGAAAGCTTTCTTAAAATATAGGAATAATGCGTCCACTTGTCTTTTCGATTCACCAGATTTGAGAACGTCATGAAGAAAGAGCGCGAGCTGTGTTTCACATGATCTACCTTTCCGAAAGCCGTGCTGACAGCCATGGAGGAAGTTACGACTGTCCAGGAACGTCATGATATTGCTAACGACGATATGTTCGAGTATCTTGCCTATAATCGACGTTAATGAAATTGGTCGATATTGAATTTGAAAACGTCCTGGGTCATGTCTGTTTCCCTTTTTGAATATCGGTGTAACGTTTGCAATTTTCCAGTCTATTGGTATCTTTCCTTCAGATAATGACTTATTGAATATTATTTCTAAGAACGGTGCGATCTGTGGCGCTAATTCCTTGAGGACACGCGCGGGTTATCCCTCCGGACCCGGATATTTACTATTTTTTATCGACTGTAGCTGTTTAGTTATCCCATCGCATTGAATAGTGATTTCTTTCATCGGTTCCTCAGTGAATGAATTGTCAAAATTACATGCAGTATCGTCTGTAGTGTATACACTTTCGAAGCTTGTGTGTATATGTCATGTACCCTAAGGCTACGAGTTAAAAAAGCATTGAATTGCCAAGAACCCAAATCGGTAAAATGCTAATTTTTTCACTTTAATCTCTTGATGTTACCTACAAAGGACACGTACATGCAAAGTTTCACGCAAGTCCGTACATGAACAAAATTTGATCCAACCACCTTAAATGTGCTCTCATTGACACGCGATTACCGCTCCAGCCACTGTGTTCATTCGCTGATGCCAATTTGAAGTATTGAAGCACCGAATTCTCGAAAAACGTCCACTGTTAGCCGTTAAAATTGAATCCACCCAATGTGCTAGGGTAAGAATAGAGGAGCAAACCACCCGCCATATTTTATGTCCTTTGGCCTAAGCGACACCATGGCGACTCCATATGAGTCGTAGTTAAACTAACTTTAGGGTATAGTGTTACCTTCTAAGTTCATGGGTATAGTTTAATGCATGTTGGTGACTACTCACCCCCTGCCACACACCCTTGAGGTGGCTTCCAGGATATTTTGTAGTTGTAGATGACAGAGAATCACGATCCCACGTTATTTCGTTCTTCTTATATTCAAAACGCATAAATTAACCACAAATTTTCCTTGAATTGTGTCTATATAGCATATGCACACTCAAAATCAATTTTATTTAAATATCGGGATTTTAAACGGTTGCTGAATGCCAAATGTAATTCCGAAATTTTCTTCTTGCCTGAAAAACAATAAGACATTCTCAACGTGATCCAGATATCAGAGTCCACTAAATCATACTCAAATTTCATTATACTATAGTTAAATAAAACTTAAAAGCCTTGATTAATGCGGTCTAATCAGGCCTTATGCTAAATGGAATACTTTGCCATCGATCACTACATCTACATCTACAGAGTACCGTGAAAACCACCTCTACGGTGTGTGGCACGGGGTGATTCCACACCAGGCTTGCAGCACTCGTCCCTGTACAAATCGGGACCTCGCACATCCCCCCGGCCACTGGGCACATACCAAAAAGCAGTCAGGAGAAGTGTGCGCAATCAAATTAGAAACTGGGAGAGTGCTACATGCGAACCTGCAGTACACTGCTAAAGAGACATAGTTTCTTTATGTGAGAGTAAAATTTAAAAAAAATAAAAAAACAGGTTTCTCAAGCCCTTCGCAGTAAGGAACCGAAAATAATCATCGAGTTTGTATGCTCGAGTCATGCCTCCTTGCCATGATGTCATGTGTTGTGTGCACGAGCGAGCTCTCTGTTTATAGTATTTCTGGAGGAAGCAAAATAGCCTGACAACTCTGATGCCTTGACCTCCAATGAATTCGTTCGAATGCCAAGGAGGTGTTTCTCGGCCTCAGCTCTTCGCCCCTTCAAAACACAGTGCTATATCGTGGTATTTTTCTTCCGTGAAAGGCTGATTATTTCCAATGCCTAATAATTATTTTAAAATGGAATAAAACGAATAAATTTTTCAATTCTTGATTTAATTTACACCATCAATGATAAATATAAATAGGCCTGGCGATTATGAGCTATAGCAGCGCCACTATTGAAGTTCAACAAATATACTAAACCAAGCGTAGTTGATCGCGGCAAGGACTCATTTTTCCTGCGACGCTTGATCAGTGCAGCTTGACGCAGTATACAGATCAGTCGACATGGAACGCGCTCTGTTCATGGAAACCTCTCCCGCAGTAAGGGGGAAATGGTTGGAATGGTTGCTGCTGGCTGATCAGTGGCAGAAGTGGCAAGACATTTTGGTGTCCACCGAAATTGTGTATATAGGTGGCTGAAGAGAAGCAGAGAAGGGGACACGGAGCTAAAGAGCGTAGCTCGTCCCGGAAGACCGCGATGTACGACCGAGGAACAAAATTGCTCCATTATGGAGTATGTCCAGCAGCACCCCGTTTCAAGGGGAGGATTAGAGTCCTTGCCGCAAGAGATGGGGTTTGGCTGCAGCTACTCTACATATCGAAGTACGGTTCAAGAAGTAGGCCTGAGAAATTATAAACCGTGCCAAAAGCCATTTTTAACGCCGGCTCATAAACAGTCCCGATTCACATTTGCTCAACTATATTGTGAGATGGACCAGGCCTATTGGGATTTAGTTATTTTTCAGACGAAAAAACATTTCAGAGCAATGAGGATGGTGCCATTCAACTATGGCGCCCGCGAGGGAAAAGGTAATCATAAATGAAATTGTTTTCAGAATTGTGTTTCTACCTTATTCTGTTAAGGCGTCTATATTTATTAATTCATTTCTCAACAGGTAGGATCCCGCCTACATATTGAGAAAGAGTAGGTCTGGCAGCGTGAGCGTCGGGTTTTGGGTTGCAATGATGGAGGCTGGGCCTGGTCCCATCGTTAGAACACCTAAAAGAATGACATATGTGGATTATGTCGGTATTCTAAGGGAAAATCTAATTCTGTACGCTTCCGAGATAGTCCCCGGAGAAGAAGAAGTTATTTTTGTCCCAGACAACTGTCCAGGAAAACTGTCCAGGACAACTGTCCAGTTCATACTGGGCGAGTTTTCAAAGATTTCCTGGCAGAGTTTTATTTATTCGTGCTTTTAGTCATACCCCTCCATTTTTCCCTTGATCCATATCTACCTTCACCTTTCGTATTTCTCTTTTGGCAATTCCCGATGATGATATCCGACTATCAGGACTCATAATGAGTGAAAGTCACCGAGGGAATTAAGAAAAAGGACATCCTTGTCCCCTCAATTCGGAAAAAAACCAGGCGAAGTTTTCTCATCCCTATTCATTTATTCCCACTAAAATATAATTATCATGGGTGAACGGTAAGGATCAGTCAAAATATTGACCGATACTGTGGAAAAAATTTAGAGGGAAAGAACTGAAGAAGACTTCAATACAGGAAAACACGGTCCAGAAGTATTCGAAATTGGGTTTATTATAGCTTTAAATGAAATTACCTAGAAAAATATTCCAAGAATACCATTTCTGTCAAACATAAAAGGACGATTCCGGCATATTATGACTGTCTAGTTCGTGAACTATGGACGTCAGGGTTGGAAAGGGGTTATTCTGAAAAAATCAGTTATTCACATTGCGGAGTATAGAATTGGAAGGTAGAATCGATAAGACTGAAATCCCCATGTTTTTCTCAATGTGATTTACTTGTAAGTAAAATACCGATTTTAGGACATAAATCAATAATTTCAGGAGCATAAGGTATGTAAAATTATTTTAGGGTGGTAATAACTGATTGATTTGAAACGGATCTAGTTGAATGAGGAAATAAAATAAAGCATTATTATATAATTAACATAAGAAGAAAGCGGAATCAAAAACATCCTTCAAAAATCCCGACGATGCACGCAAAGGGGAGAGCGATGCTCGCGAGACTGCGTAGTAAATCGCTTATTAAAATCACAAGTCCCGCTGAACGCTCGTTGCAATATCCATAAAATTCTAATATGCTGCGATTCTCTGAATATATTATAGTTAAAAGAAAAATGTCGGCTTCAACTCAAATAATAATATTGATTCTCAGAGTGATTCCTTTCTTCATTCCTTCCATGATGATGAGCCATTAAAGGCTCTCAAGTCTTCCATATCAGCGGAATACTATTTTCTCTTACTCATGAACATTTTGCACGTGAAAAAATAAATTGATTAATTTACTCATCGATACCCCGTTACAGTTAATTTTTGGCTCTCTACCTACTATAACTTAGCATGTAACAAATTTGAGATGATCGATTTTTGTCATCACTGACTCTACTTCGTGGGTGGGTACCAGGAGTTAAGTTCACCATATTTCATGATAAAAATAATGAACACCCTTGTGATGCACACATATGGCACTTAAAACTTAGCGCCTTATAGATTATTTTGCTTGCGGATTTGCGATTCCCCGCTGCCAGAGGCCTGCACATGGACAGAGAGCTCGCTCGTGCACACAGCACATGACATCATGGCAAGGAGGCATGACTCGAGCATACAAACCCGATGATTATTATCGGTTCCTTACTGCGAAGCGCATGAGAAACCCGCCCCAATTTACTTTCATATAAAGAAACTAGGAGTTTAACTCATCATCTCTCCGAACTCAGCGACGGTCTGTCGCAGTTTACGGGTGAACGCATTCTTCAAAGTGCAACGCAATGCAACTCCTAATGCAACGAAAGTCAGGGAATATTTTTAAAATATGGCGAAGAACTGGGAGAAAAGCCCCAGGATATGAATTGCCGTTACCATATCTAGCTTTATTGTATAACAAGGAGCGTAATGCTTATTAAAGGTATTCATTCATTTACATTTCCAATGTCGATAACTTTCGAAATAAAGAAAGCTAACGAATATAACTCGGAAGTTAACTATGTTTACCAGAGTTTACTACAACAATGACAGCCAACAGATTTTCTCGGTACAAGCATATTAGCAGCTCCTCAAGATATTCCGTCGTAGATTACGAACGCGATCGGTGAGTGATTTTTGATATGGATTATTTTAGGAACTGCAGAGTCGATAAGAAGACGCAGGGAAATTTGTACTCTGGAATCCACATGGAGGAGGGAAGGAGGTAGGGGACTGTATAATATGATGAATAAGAATTCATGGCAAAAGATAGAAATTAATGTTTAAACTGCAGGCGAGTGATTCCGAATCCCTTACTCGAAGACGCAGACAAGGTAACTTTTTAAAAGTCGGAAATTGGGGACAAAAAATGTGTTTACTTTTAATATTCAAACTGACTTGATGTTTAAAAGCATATGATTACATGCGTAAAAATGGTAGTAACAAAAAAAAAGCAGAAAATTTTTTTCACCCTCGAGTCATGAACCTCCGACCTTCGTGCCTTCGATCTTACACTCTACCCAACAGACCAAAGCCTCCATTTGAGCGATGAGGGAAAACATAGCTAGATGTGGCAAGCTAATGGCAATAAGTACGAGTGCGAGACGTCGGTGTGAATAGATTTCACGCATATTATTCAGTTTATTCATCCTAAGGATCTTGTTTTTCCACGAAAGCTACCACTATTTACTAAACTCCCGTCAAGAGTCATGTAGGAGGAGTCAGGGAGGCAGCTAGCGCGGAAGTAGAGAATTTTTATAGTTCCTTACAAGATGATCTATTCTCGCTAGGAAATAAAGGGTATTTTGTCCAATGGTTCTTAATTTCCGAATGATTGACGCTTGATATATATGAAGCATGGTGTCATTGATTGATATATATCACCATTTTACGCCGAAATGCCTTATTGAAAATTAATTTGATAATTCGAGTGAGGGCTCTACCTTTCGTCATTAGAAATAGTTCATCATTAATTTCTATCACAATATTGTTCGACCATTCAACATACTCCCCTCTCATTGTAAAGAAAAATGGCACCATAATGTGCAAAAGTGTATTTATCGGATCAAAAACTAATTGTTTATTAGTTAGCTGCATAAAATACGAGAAGCGTTGTAGACTGCAGTGACACGGCCTCGAAACTAGACCAAGTGATTTTTTTACGAATTGTTTTTACGAACGCCGTCAATTTCCCGTCCTTACCATTTTCATTGATTCTCAGAAAAGTCTTACGAAATATTTTGCTTCAATTGACCCTGGAATTTGATCATTTCCAGCATTTAAATATTTTTTATTTTAAACCCGCCCTGTTAAAATCGTGTGACTTCTTACACCCCATATATTGGTCCATACCCTGCGGTCCGTTCCATTCGTTCACGTGTTAACG
Organism: Pyrrhosoma nymphula; assembly: GCA_963573305.1. Taxonomy (NCBI): domain Eukaryota; kingdom Metazoa; phylum Arthropoda; class Insecta; order Odonata; family Coenagrionidae; genus Pyrrhosoma; species Pyrrhosoma nymphula. The sequence continues at coordinate 72,578,173 of OY754332.1, read as the reverse complement.
CGAAATTTTCCCCAACTGTCACATACCTTTCAAGTCTCTATCAGTCAGGTGGAGCCAATATAAATTTTAACTTCACTACTTGGCCGAAAGAGGCGCTGTAGATTTTGTCCACAGACTTCTACAAATGACTGTACCTCCAAATTCATTCTGATATCTCCCTACTCTCCCTGGCCTGAAAATTTTAATATGCATACTTTTGAAATGTTTACCGGCTCTCTTAGAAACTTTACCATCTTATTTATAATAGTTGCAATTGATATTCATTACGTATAATGGACCAATCTTTCTATACCTTTATTTTTATATATCGTATGGTGTTATGACCTTGTAATTTGTTTCCTGAAAATTGAAATTCACCATTTGATTACTCAACTAGTACACCCAATTACATCTCCCTGACAGGAGCAGATATTTTCACTTTACCTTTTAAAGTAAAGTAGAACAATGATGTTTTTACCCTTTGTCTTGTCATTGAAGCAAAAAATAAATACATTACCCCTAACCTTAATAAGGAGGAAGTTTAACGTCTCTTGATACCTAAAATAGGTGGTATAATGTGTATCCACCAAGCTTCAAAATCAAGCTTCCTGATCTTATCTCCCCCCTCATTCTCCTCCTACCTCACCCCACCTCTTGTCTTCTTCCTGCTCACTAGTAAGTTTCCCTCCTTCCTGTGGGAAAGGTTGCTAGCGGCAACAGAAATATCGGAACTTCCTAAAAAACGATTCTACAGTATCTAATTTGCTGTTGTTTATGCAATAGCTGTTACAAGGAGCGTGTTTCCTTTTCCAATAATTCATAACAACGCATTTTTTCAGGTTTAATTCTAGCTGCCACGCATAGCACCACTCCTGTCCTTACCCTCGAGGTCCTTAGTTAGCGCTTGCTTATCATTAAGGCAACGAATTTCTTTATACACTACTGCGTCGTCTGCAAATAATCTAAACTTACTGTCAACTGTTTCACCGATGTCGTTTGTGTACAAAAAGAACAGCAGTGGGCCTATGACACTGCCCTGTGGGATACCCGATGTGACTGTTACTTCATTAGAGATAGCACGATCTAATACAACCTTTTCCACGCGATTGCTTAAGAATTCTCTAATCCAGGAAATTACGTCGTCGTCTAAACCTTAGAATTTTAATTTCATGAGTAGCTTACAGTGGGAAACTTTATCAAATGCCTTTTTAAAGTCAAGAAAAATTGCATCAATTGGAATTATGTTCACCCGAAACTAAAATATCGTGGGCAAAAAGTGCTAATTGAGTTTCGCAAGATCTTCCCTTTCTAAATCCGTGTTGCGTTTTTGTTAACAAGTTCTGCATATCGAGGTGTCTCATAACTGAACTTACAATTATATGTTCAAGGACTTTGCAAGAGATAGATGTGAGAGATATCGGTCTGGAGTTCGATAGCTATTCCTTATCAGCGCTTTTGAACATGGGAGTGACATTTGCAATATTCCAGTCCATGGGTACTTAGTGTTCGTTGATGGATTTTCTAAATATATTCTGCAAGTAGGGTGCTATTTCACCAGCTAATTTTCTGTACACGCGGGCAGAAATTTCTTCAGGACCTGGGGATTTATTTGGACTTAAGGATTTTAACAAGTGTTCTATTCCATGAGTGCAAATATCGATAGGCGGCATCTTTTTCTGGAAGTGATTATTTACCTTTACGGATTTAATCTGTGATGACTTGGTGAACACACTTTGAAATTAGGAATTTAATAAGTTGGCTTTGTCCGAACTGCTTGTTAATAATTCGCCCTTTTCGTCTCGTAGTGGAATAACCGTTGATCTGTTGCCTTGAACTTCCCTTCATCTACATCTACGAAGTACCGTGCAAGCATCCAATAGGGTGTGTGGCACGGGGTGATTCCACACCAGGCATGCAGCACTCGTCCCAGCACAAATCAGAACCTCGCAGGCTCCCCCTTCCGCTAGGCGCAGGCCAAAAGCAGTCAGGAGAACAGTGCACAGTCTAACCGGAAACTAGGAAAGTGATACGTACATGAACATGCAAATATGCAGAAAAATACTATACACACATCTAGTGGTTAATATTACTAATACCGTTAATTTTTGAATGCTACGAGATGCTACTTCATGCAGAGAACAAAATAAAATAATGCCGGAAAAATCAACCGTTGTGAAGTGTTAGTAATGATGTTGTGTTATTAAGCACAAGTGAAAATTCTCCTCTACCTATTGAGGGTGGGAGTTTCATATGATTGATCAATCACAACTATTATGATCCCTTATTGTACGCGGGAAAAATGACATTTCAAATCTATCGGTTCTGCAGTCAATCCCCTTCATTTTATTCCTGTTATCGCTTCTACCGTAGTACGTTGGCTCTAGCAGTATATGCTGAACGTCCGGAAAAAAAGCACTTTCGTTGTCGCTTGAGAGATTTCCGGATGACCGCATTATACCACCTATGTTCAATATTGACCTTTTTCAGTTTACTTGGCATTGCGCTAGTTGTGGCTAGTCGTGTGATTCTACGAAAAGTATTCCATGTATAGTCAGTACAACGGTTTTCACTAGTATCACAATTTTTTTTATACGAGGTCAATAGTTTCTCGTTTTAAACCTTCGAAATCCGCCTTATGAAATAAGTATACTCTTTATGGGAGACTTTTTGTCAGTACTAATATGGAATCTAGCTTTTACTGCTCTGTGATCACTAATTCCGTTCACTGTTACTACGTTAAGAACGCTTTCTGGTATGTTGTTCGCCAAAAGATCTAGAACATTGTTTCCTCTGGTCGGTGTTGTGACTAATTGATGTAAGGAATTAGATGTGAATGTGTGGAGTAGAGTGTCGCTCAACTCCTTATCTTTGCCGACATTTTTGAAACTAAATGTCTTCCAGTCAATCGAGGGACCGTTGAAATCACCACCGATAATAATGTTATTTTCGTTATTTTGACGTGTGAGACGTTTCACCTATCTATCCAACTCTAGAACTGAATTTAAGTCTGCATCGGTTGGTCTATAATATGAGAAAATAAAAATTCTTTTTGTTGAGTATTTAATGGAACACCACACACTTTCTAAATCATCATCTGGAAATATTTCGGCTCTACTGACGAACTCATCTTTGACTGCGATAAATACTCCTCCTCCTGTTCTCGCTGTTTGGTCTTTCCTGTATATTGCATATGATTTTGGGAAGATCTCGGTATCCGCAATTTCATTCGATAATCAACTTTCTGTTCCTTTTGCTACATCAGTGTCCGTGCTCCCAATGAGATGGTGAAAATAAGTACTTACCTTACCCTTACGTAGGACCAAAATGCTTTTGGGTTATCCTGTAACTGTTCTACTAATGTTCTTTTTTTAAAATCCATGAATGCATTCAGAAATGCTTCCTTTTTAGTGGCTTTAGACAACTTGTATTTTTCAATTATTAAATTTTGATCACCAGTGGACACATCTCTACGGAGTTTTTTCATCTTGGCTATTTTCATCTTCATACTCTCTGACGTCTTAACGATTTTCTCATTTCTGCATCGTACCATCTCGGTTCGCTTCCCTCTATTTTTTACTTTACTTGGAATATATTTTCTGATCCCAGAATGTACGATCGAAAGAAAAGCTTTCCAACTACCCTCAGTGTCTAACTTTACGCTTGATTCTTGGAAGTCGGGAAGATAATTTTTTTAGATGACTCTTGAACGCATTGAAATCGGCCTTTTTAACAAAGTAGAACTTTCTTATTTGTTTAAAACTTTTAATTATATTCAAAGAGAACTTTGCGGTAACTACTCTATGGTCCTCAACAGTGCCCTCTTATTCCCTCAACAGTATTTACCTTAATTACTTGTTGCGGTATATTTGTTGCCAATAAATCAAGAATGTTGTCCCCTCTGTTAGGCGTCGTAGCTATCTGATGTAGGGCATTTGATGAGAACGAGTACAGCAGGGACTCGCATATATCTTTGTCTCTTCCCCCTGATATGTAACTGTAGGTCCTTCAATCTATAGAGGGCGTATTGAAATCTCCACTTATGATTAAATTTCATTCGGTGTTCCTGGATGTGATGTTCTTTATTTGTGTTTCAAGTTCTAAAATTGAGGTGACGTCGGTGTTAGGTGGCCTGTAGTATGCGCACACGAATATTGTTTTTGATTTAGGGCATCTAATAGAGCACCATACAGATTCTAGGCTGGTTTCTGGGACGATATCCGCTTGGATGACAATGGTATTCTTTACAGCTATCAATACTTCGCCTCCGGTTCGGTTGGACCTATCTTTTCTCTAAACGTTGAATGATTTGGAAAAAATTTCACTACCAGAAATATTGTCCGTCAGCCAACTTTCTGTGCCAATAATGACGGTACACTCCGTGCTATGAATACGGTGGTGAAATTCTGGAATCTTATTTTTTAAACTACGGCAGTTAACTACTGCAATGACTACTGCTTCATGATTATTGTTTATGCGTTTCGGGGACATGTCAAGAATGCTGTATTCAATTAAGCTATTCTTGGGCCCTATACTCGGAGCACTCTTTGCTAAATTACTAAGTGGCAACACATAACTATTGACCCCACTAATTTACCTGCCCTGTAGCCTACCGTCTATGTTAAACTCGACGAGTGTGCTCAAGTATCCTGCGCGCTACCTCCTGCGATGCCTCGAACCTTGTATGCCTCGTACGTATAGTGCACACCCGAGCGATTTATAGGCACCAGACACGAATCCAGCACCGGCCTGAGGTCCAAGAACTCCGCTCCCTCGCTCCCACAGACTTCACTGAGTCTCTGGTTTATGCCTTCCACTCGGCTCCAAACCATCGAAGCCCGATCCGTCCTAGGTACCAAGCTGCATATAGTAAGCCTCAAATTGGTGCCAGATCCTCCGCGAATACGGCGGATCTCGGAGCATAGGTCTCTCACAGAGCCTAAAATCTCCCCTGATCCCATATTCACAGCAACATTGGTCCCAACATGGGCAACCACATGCAACTTAGAGCAGTTCGCGCCCCTGACCGCCGACTTCATCGCCGTCATCACCTGTGGCACCTTTCCTCCCGGTATACACAAGGAGGTGACCCGTGGTTCTCCTCCTTCCCGTCGGGCCTTTCCACGCAGCGGGGACACTATACGCCGGACATTGGAGCTACCTATTACTAAAATTCCCTCCCTTCCCTCTCCACTCCCAATCGGCGACCCACCTTCCAGCTCTAGTTCCGATGGCTCAGCCTCCGCCAGCACATCGAACCTTTTCCTGACGGGGATTGACTGAGCCTCCGCCCCTGCCAATCCTCGTTTTCGGAGGGTGACCCCGTGGTTACGCCTCGAGACCACTTTCCATGACCCCGAAGCAACGGAGGGAGACGACACCGGAGGCACTGAAGTCCGAGAAAGGTGGTCCGAGGACGCGAAGGACACTGAGGTCCGAGAAAGGATCACCTTCTCCTTCTCTATCTCGTCATTCTGTGAAAGAACCGCCCTAATTCCATATCCGCTACTATCCGTTCTCAACAGCATCGGAATATTTTAACACCACCGATTCGAGAAACCTCCGCTTCACCCGCTCAAAAATGGATTTCAATTCCACATTCTACTACCATCTCGATCCTTTTTTCATTATCTGTAAAAACGTTTGTACTAAAAATGTACAGTGATCACAAAGCTTGGCATACCAGTTACATATCCCTTAAATTCCTTTTTAGTGCTTTGCGCTTTTTGGGGCCTCAAAAATTTGAACCGCATACATTTAATACGGGTCAGGCGGAATTCTTTCGGAGGACGAAATAAAGCCTAGGTAAGGAATCTCAGCACAACAAATTCTAGATTTTTTTCTATAAAATCATATTAAAACTCTAAAGGTGCTCAAAAATCCGCCTCATATGCTCTATGTGAGAGTCAAAATCTATTAAAGTAATCCGCAAATCATCCAAATAAGACGTAACGAACTCCGACAACTCCGGTTGCAAAATTTCACTGTGCCACTGTTCTTGAACCCGAATGGAACATGACAACAGACTAAGTACACGAATATCAGATGAACGTGGTATACTTACGGTCGTCGGAGTTAAGCTGAAGTTACCATTAGGCGGAGATAAATCGATATACGACAAATATTTCATTACATTGAACTTCATCAACAAATCCTCTTATGTTCATCGCGATCGGGAATAGTTACGCCGTTCAATCTACGAGCGCCTAAACATAGTCATACGCCACCATCCTTCTTCACTAAAATTAAGGGATTACCGTATGGACTCGTGTGCTTTCTCGATAGGTAATTCCCTCCTTTAACATTCACTTAATCTGCTCATCCACTGCCTCCCGATACACATAGGGAATTGAAAAACCCTTTCTGACGAAAGGGCGTTTCGTCCCACACACTATGAAAAAATATCCGTCTTCACTGGGAATCGAACCGCGGGCCTTTGATCGATGGATGAAATGACGTCAGCGGTCGTTTTTCGAAAACAGAAATAAATGCAACTTTCTACCATTAGTTATTCGGTTTTTAGATCTTAATGTTTCGAATCAACTCTGTAAATGTATATATGAAAAAATTAGCAAATTTGATTGCAACGGTAATATAGAAAAATCATTCGAATGATAATTCCACATTTAAGGCCGAATTAAGCTACCGACGACCAAACAAACAACTCCAAACTTCTCGTTTCCCTAAAAGTAATGGTAATATCACCTGCTTACGTATAGGCGACGATTTCTTACCGTTAGGGCAAATTACATGTGACCGGCACATAGAAAAAAGGGAATTTGAGAGTTTTTTTACGACAAACTCTCCCACACGTCTTCCGATAGCCCCTAAACCTTCCAACCGTGTCCAACAAGGCCTAGATGTTTATTCCAAGGTATTGCACACCCATTGTGAGCTAACTACGAGCTTCGGGGTTTTGTTTTCTCTCCCATACCAGATCGTCGTAAGGATTTCCCTCCAACTCAAAAATAAGTTGAAAACATTGATGAAAAAATATAACTTACTTAGTATATTCCACTCAAAAATTGGTTTATTACCGACCCAGGTTTCGACTGCACAGAAATCATTATCAAGGTACACTTCAAAATTCAGCGAGTCATTCATTAAATAGGGAAGGGACGGGGGGGGAGGAAGACTATCCTCACTTCTTCCACCCCCCGCCCTGTCTCTTCCCTACATAATGACACACTGAATTTTGAAATGTACCTTGATAATGATTGCTGTGCAGTTGAAACCTGGGTCGGTAATAAACTAATTTTTGAGTGGAATATACTGTTATATTTTTTCATCATGTCGGTAACAATTTTCCACAAAGTTACGCCTTCAACCAATAATATTAATAAGCTAGAGTTTCGGGCGTAACTTTGTGGAAGTCTTTCACATTAGGAAACTTAGATGAATTTTCAACAGAGCTTTTTCCAATTGTAGTTTTATTTTCCACCGACGGGGAAACTACATGTGGAAAAAGCTGTGTTTAAAATTCATCTAATTTTCCTACTCAAAAGTAAGTATTACTGGAGGATCCACCTCGACATTATCGTTTGGTATTGGGGATACTCACAAGCCAAACAGAGCTAGTTTAAGGTCGTGGAATCTCTTGACGACCCCTCTTGGAGTGGCGTATCATTCCGACGCGGAACATTCTCAAGGCTACGACGATTAGGATCGTCCGCTCGTGTGGTGAACCGTTTCTGATTGCACTCTCCTCCCGCACGCGTCTGATACCTGCTGCGGCATATTTAATTATTTTTCCATAATTACTTAATTTAGTTATAAGATGTAATCCAATGAGACCAAACATGGGAAATGACATTAATATTTAATGGTCTGGTCAAGTAAACTGTTATTGGTTAGTATAATTCGCCATTTCACCCTAAAGCATCATCTTTCTTAATAAACTTAATTTCATCGTCATCTTTGATTTCTAATTGTCCATTGCAAGTAAAAGCAATAACTGCTGAATCTATTTTTTTCATTATTTTTCTTTAATAATCAATAGCAGTAATTGTCTTTTTTCAAAATAATAAGTTGTTAATTTACATACACTAGTCTATATCCTCAAAATGTTAAATTCCGTTATTATTTTATAAATGATAATTGGTAATAGATTCCTAGCGTTCAAAGGAGACGCTTCTCTTGTTCGAGGCAATCCCCAGTGCGACGGACGGTTGAGTGAACCTCCCTCGTGTGGGTCATCGCGGAGCATAACACTCGTTTTATCATAATAGCTCAAGGGGCTTTACATTTTACTAATGCTCAACTCTCCGGCTGTACAGAGCAAACACTGAATCATGGGGTGGAAATTCCTAACGAGAGTATAAATAATTTCATCATCTTCCATCGGCGGTTTACAAAGTTTGCCCGCCTTAGCCTTTCCCATATTATAATGTGATATCCGATCACGTTGATGCGGGTCGAATGACCCTGTCATTAGCTTTAATTTATGCTGGTATTGTTTCCAGATTCCAAAATCGCTCCTAAAACTTTATTTTGAAATCGTGGAAATTCTCAGGTGGGGGTAGGGTGACCAACCGTCCCGCATTTTGCGGGACGTCCCGCACTTTAAGGAATTTTGTAAATGTCCTGCAATTGTTTCGTTTTCTATCTGAACGTATTTTCGTGTTATTGTCATCGGTACGAATTTTCTTAATACGGAACTGCCCTGCCATCTAGCTTCAACTAAACAACGCGTAACCGTTGCCAACAGAATGATCTTTGAAAGTACAAAGAAGTAGGTGATAGCATCTTTGGAGAAGCGTTCCGGATGTATGTATGTAGTACCTTCCGAGTTACCGTTAGTCCGTGGCGTGAGGTGTGGCCACTCTGTAGCACGAAACACATCACACATCAACATAGACGTGCTGTATTAACTGGTGTTTTTCTTCAAGTTTTTGTGATTTTTTAAATGGATTCGGTGTCGGAGAGTGATGACTGTACTTCTACTTCGTCACAAAAAAGAAAGCCATTATTTAAGCCCACGAAGAACTGATAAAACAAAGAAGTGCCACAAATATGTATTTTTATGTAGGATTTCAGGCTTTCCTGGCGAATGATGCTGATGAGTTCTTCTCGGGTTTCTCACCGGGTTTAGCTCTCCATGATCGCCGACGTTTCGGCAGAAGACGTTTCCTGCATTATCAAGTCTCTTGATGAGCCTTCCAGACTCTTGATGAACCTCAACCAGCGCCTTGATAATGGCAGGAAAGTCTTCTGCCGAAACGTTGGCGATCATGGAGAGCCTAACCCAGTGGGAAACCCGAGAAGAACTCATCATCATGTATTTTTTTCTTCTTATTCCAATTTAAAAGAAAATGTGATTCCATTCAGGCAATAAAATGTTCAATATATATTATATTATTTCAGTATTTGCTGACTTTTGTATGTTTTAATTTAGATGAAGGGTCTTCAGTCCACAGATTGGAAAAGAAATTGTACAATAAAGATGAAGGAAATATATTTTTCTATGTCATTACTTATGTATGAGTACTCTTGGTCAAAAATTAGGGAAACTGACAACATAATGCAATTGAAAATATTAAAATGTTTGTTGTTTTAAAATTACAACTAAAAATGTAGATGGTATCTCCTTCGCAGGTCCTACTAACATATTGATTGCAAGAATAACGCTCTGCTCATAAATAAAAAAACCTAAATACTCGTCAACTTTCCGAATAAAACTTTATTGACGTTCGTGAGAACAGGCTTGGAACGTGGGCCTTGACACACAATTCGGTGGGGGTAGCAATACGGAATGGTTTAGTTCTCAACAAACCAAGTCCCTACTCTCTCCTGCTTCGGTATGCTCCAGTCAATCGCTTACTAAGGTTATGCAACCGCTCCCCATTCGATGTCATTTCTGACGTAACCTTAGCGGAATTTTTAAGAGCTTCACCCCTAATCTCATGGACTAACGTGGTTTGATTGGTCAACACACTAATAAGCAGGTATTTCAATTCATTGCCCACGCTGTCCTCCCGAGATGTTAGTCGCCCGCCCTTAACCCGCGCGCCTGTGGCCAAAGGGGTGGACGCTTGTTCCTTAAGGGGCATTTTCTGCATTCCGGTGTTGATCTGAAAGGGGCGAACAAAGAGAATAGTCGTCTGATGATCCTCATTTTCCCGATACGCGGCCATATCTGGTTCCATATTAAAACTTGGCACGACACGACCAAATATTACTCACCCTACTCTCAACAAGAAGGGAAAGGATGGGTACTCTTACTGCTTCACTTCCAGAAGCCCATCTTGGAGACTTGATCAAAAGATATAGGAATGAGCCGTGGTCAAGGCAACGAGAGTATGGGACAGTCAAACCTTATACTGCATGAAACATACAGCGCAAAATACCGTGTCGTTAACACAATCAATCCAGTCATACAAACTATGAAACAACCAAGGAAAAAGAAACACTTGTAGACGTACCGGAATCGGCCGCGAGTTGGGCGACAAATGCGACTGATCTCTCTCTCTTCTCCTCGGTGTGGATCGCCGCTGGTAGGTCTCTCTCTTATATTACTGCACAATTGAGAAAAAATATATATATATTTCCACTTTAAGGTTACAGGCTTCATCAAATAAAACAGAGAACAGTCGCGCGAAGACGTTCGGCCGCCTATTCCATCTCTGCTCTGCCAGTCAACTGCCTCCTCTCGTGCTCAGAGCTTGAATGCCTTTCTTCTCTGCTCTCTCGCTTCTCCTCTCCTCCCCGTACCTCCGTTCACCACCGCCCTCGCTGGCGCCCTCTTTTCTTTCTTCCTTGGAAAGAATGCTTGTTTTTGATTGTGCGTGCTCCGGGAAAGAGTGTTTTGACAAGGTTAAGTTGGTGAGTCTTGGTCCGAGGGGTAAACTTGACAGTTGGAGGCAGAATTTTATTTAAAGTAGTTTTTAGGGGTACTCGCGTCCACTGAGGGAGTGATGAAGATTGTCAGTATATTCTCTCTCCTCCCCCTCCTCCTCCCCGCCCCCTCTCTAAAAGAATATCGATTTTCTTTGGAGCGCTTTCATCATTACTCTTCTTATTACCTTACCTTCGAAGCAGTTTTCTCGTCTTTATGTTATAAACTATTATCCAGTGCATGAGTATCTCCCGGTATTCCCTTTTCTCCTTCGTGGGAGATCATTCACTTAGGGATAGAATGTGCGATTTTGGACAGGTCATCAACTGCTGCAGCGACTTGAACTTCTTTTTCAATCTACAATTGAGTTTTTTGCGTAGATTTTCACAGTTCATTTTAATTTTGGTAAGTTTCTTTTGGATTTCTGCGATATAAATATATACTTTTTAAGCAACAGTTTCGCCGTGGTATTCTGCAGGCTTCGTCAGGCTTCAACAATCTAAAATAAATAAACAAACTTCGGCGGTTAATATGTAGCATGATTAAAAAATACTTGAGTTTTTCAAAAGTCTTTTCCACGTATAAGGAAGTTTGTAGCCATTTTCTCTACTTAGGTTGTCAGGCCTTTTTTCTATTTCAATGGCTTCCTATAAGCTGGCAAAATATCTAGCAAAAGATATTCAAAGATTTGTTGGTGTAACCTCTTCCCACGTTAAGAATTCATAACATTTCATGGAAATTATTCAAGAAATAAAATTAACTCAAGCGGATATTCTCGTGATTTTCGATGTCGTCTCACTTTTCACAAAAGTGCTTGTCTTGGACTCCCATCAATTTATTGAAGAAGCTGACAAAACAAGGTCTCCAGAGCGACTACACTAAATTGGCAGAATTTTGTTTAAAAAATGTATACTTCGTGTGAAACAGGGAAATATATGACCAAACGGAAGGCGCATCCATGGGATCTCCTCTTTCCCCTGTTCACCAACCTTTACATGGATGACTTTGAAAAAGAAGCATTAAACACCTTTAGCCACCAACCAACAGTTTGGTTAAGATACGTTGACGATACATTCATAATATCGATCCAATTTACGATGGAAATTGAAAAAGACGGATGTCTACCATTCCTAGATGTTCTGGTTGAGAGAAAATAAGATGGAAAACTTGGACATAGTGTGTATCGGAAAAAGATCCACACTGATCTATATCTCAATGCACGTTCCCACCACCATCCACAGCAAAAGGAATCAGTTATCAAGACCCTATTTGATTGCGCTCGCAGAATTTCGGATGCTGATTCCATCTCTGAAGAAATAAAACATTTAAGGGAGACACTGAAGGATAATGGATGTATCTATAAATTAATCGAAAGTGTTAGAAATCAGAAGCTTAAAGAGAAAGACATCTAAACCTTTGGGATATGTTTTACATCGCGGGAACAACAGACGCATAGGTAAAATCATGATGAAACATAACATAATTACAAGATTTAACACCACCTCCAAGGTTAATGAACATCTTAGAGGAGCTGAAGATCCATTATCTCCCACAATGTTCGAAGGCATATACGAAATTTTCTGTAGTTGCGGAAAATCATATGTTGGCCAGACAAAGAGAGCCATAGGATGCAGACTGAAGGAACACGAACGGGCTATTCGGAAGAAAGATTGGTATCACTCTGACGAGGCTGAACACACACTTTTAGAAGGTCACAGTATAGACATCAAAAGGGCGAAAGTTATATGCAAAGAAATTAGCAACTACCCACGGATCATCTGGGAAGCCACTGAAATAGAAAAAATACCTAACAACCTAAACAGAGACGATGGCTGCAAACTTCTTTATACATGGGAAAGACTTTTACAAAACTCAAGTATTAATTAATCATGCTACATATTAACCGCCGAAGTTTGTTTATTTATTTTTTATTGTTGAAGCCTGACGAAGCCGGCAGAATAGCACGGCGAAACTGTTGCTTAAAAAGTATAATTATATCGCAGAAATCCAAAAGAAACTGACCAAAACTACAATTGAGTTCTTTGACTAGAATATTTCTGCAATTGACTACATTCTTGGAAGTATCTCCAAATGTAGGAATTAGGATAAATTATTCTTTTGGGTTTCTCGCACTCTCTTTGATAATTTGCATATTTTTCGCTATTACTCTAGCACTAGAACGTAAATTTGAATTTAATTTTCGCATTGGAACCTGGCCATTTGATAGAATTCTAGGGCCAAGTTATTTTTCATAGTCAGATCCTATTAGGCGAATTCGGTCTGCATTAGCTGTTTCCAATATAAAATATACCCCGTATTTCGTGAATAACTTTCATTCTGCTATAAAATACATCAGCACAATGCCGGCATAATTACAGCACATTCTGGCATAACAGAAGTGTGTCGAGAGGAATCAAGGTGGTCACACGCGTGCACTTTGTACTATCTGTACATATCGCTATTTAAAGGTCGTCATTTGGGACCATGTCGCAGGTAGTCCCCAGTTGGGTGTGGTACACCCCGCGAAGGGTCGTAATCCGAGACCCTTTCCCAAGCACTAAGGCCCAACGCCTGCCTCTCTCCCCGACCCACGCGGTGGGGGGCTACAGCAACAAAAACTGACCATACACAGTATTATTTAAACTTTAACAACTACGCCATATTGTGACAAATGCTATTTTTCATCGTACTCCTGATAATCGTGCAACTACGTCTTTTAATCGCAGTTCTACGATAGAAAATAACAGTTTTATAGATTTCGGTAAATATTTTAAAGATTTTGGTGGAAAAATGGCAACGTCGCAGTGAAATGGAGGTGGTTACGTGAAGTTTGAATACGTCACGGGTATTTTCTGTCGCTTTCCTCATTGTGTGTACGTACGCCTATTGAGTTTAGTTTTGTTTTTGGTGTTATTGACGTCGATGAAAGATATTTAACACAATCTTTACCGAGTTGTTACCGGGGGAATCTTTTCAACATTATCTGTCGCTCATTTTTATGGGTAAAACAGCACTTTGTCCGCGATCGCATCAGAATTCCCTGATCCAAGAACTTACGTCGTTGTCTAATCCATAAAATAATAAATTTATAAGTAACTTTTTGTTGGACAATTTATCAAATGTATTCTTCTACATCTACAAAATACCCTGCAAGCCCCCTCAAGGGTGTATTGCAGGCGAGTAGTCACCAACATGGATTCCACTAAACCCTAAAGTTAGTGTAACTACGAATATTGATGCATTAGCATAAATCGGTAATGCTTGTCACGAGGCGGAGTCTCACAAGCATGCACTACACTACAGATACGCTACCTATAGTAGAGGGACCGTTATTATTCATGTATTTTTCAACTACATAAACGGACAATGATTCAATAATTATGCTGAAAACATGCACGGCGTGCTGTAGTGCTTGGTAGCAGATAAGGATACAAGTATTAGGGAGTACTACTACTACTAAGAGCTGCACTACCTGTCGACAAACCTAGTTGAAAGCCTCATTGGCAGCTGTTATGGGGTCTTTTTGTTCGTGGGAAAATAACATTATAAATCCGTCCGTTCTGCAGTCTGTTCAGAGGTAACTGATTTCCCTAAATTTATCGTCGCAATTATACATTTTTTACAATTATATGTTCAAGGACTTTCCAAGAGAAAGGTGTGAGCTATATGTGAGAATAAATAAATTATCCAAATTGTGTGACTAACAAATGACACATTTATTTGCCTAAGCACAAATATTTGAACAGTAGTGCCCCTGCCAGTCCTTAATCCGCATTGGTATTCTCCAAGGATATCCTCTGCATGTAGTTTAATTCTTTCACTAATCAGGCCAGATAAAATCTTATATACCACGCCATACACCATAATTTCAAAAGCCAAGCGATAATGCAGTATAATACATTATCGTTTTACACGGTTTGGACTTGTGGAACGGCGTTTCGAGGTATATTTCAGAAAGAAGTTGGTGGTTAAAGGATTAATATTCCCCGGAGAAACTGAGAGAGGGAAACCCAGGATAAAGTGGAGGGATTGTTTCAGAAGTAAAATTGAGGAATCCCGTTTAATACCTAAAAATATCATGATATTTTCTAATGAGATACAGTCTCCTTTCCATCTATTGAGGTGTTAATTAATTCATGGCCTCCACCTAATACATTGTCTAAGCATCCTTGTAAAGGAGAGTGCTAGTTATTTGTATTAATTTTGCGTTTAAACTTGAAATATTTCAGCTAATCGATCGATAGAGAAAAATTAAATGTATTGATGTTTTGGCCTCATTTTGGTCGAAGAATGAAACTTGTACCTCAATTATTTCCTTTTTTTAATGAATGAAAGAAAATTACTCTACACGGAAATAATTTGTTTTTCCCGTTTAATCCCATTAAAAAAATCGTATAAGGGCTCGTAATCAATGAAAAATGTAAGGATGTTTGATATTTTCCTGACTCGACACCAAATTCTAAACCACCCCTGAAATATTCAAACTTCTACCTCGATTTTAAATGCCCAGGATTGTATCAATAAGTGAGTGAGTCAGTTTTGTAGCTTTCCATAGAAGTAACTAGGAAATGGGTGCTTGCCGTTTGCAAGCGGAAGGGGTAAAGTGAATGATAGTGCATTGAAAATCATTAAAAAAGAATGCAATAAGGCCTTACAGCTCATTATAACCGAGCTCAGGTCGGAAGAATATTGGAATGATAAATGAATGGGAGGAATTACAGAGACAGACCAAGAATGGAAGTATCACGGCAAATCATGAAGGACGTCAAAGTGAATGTAGGAATGATGCAGTTAGGAGATTGGAGAGTGGAATGGAGAGCTGCTGCAAACCAATCTTTGGATTGATGCCTAATGATGATGATGATGAAGTAACCACAAGGATGAAGACGAGGAACGCGTGTACAAACGCAATCAGTAATAACTTGAAAGTCCGGATACAAAAACCTAATAGCAATGGGATATTGGAATGCGGTAATACGATGGGAGGGATAGAAATGAAGTGGCAGAGAGTATGGGCTGGGGACAAAAAATGACCACGGAGAGAAGACAGTTGAGTTTTTCAGGAAAAATGAACTAGAGGTAACAAACAGACACTTGGTTCAGATATCACTCAAGGCTCAGGTACACATGGAAAGGACCCGGGAAAGGGAAGTATCAAAGATTATAACATGGTCAGACAGAGTTGTAGGAACAATGGCAAAATTCGCGCACCGGTCAAAGGTTTATCACAGTTTTTATCACTTGTCTTCCATATGAGACGGATTTACGCACCCTCTTAAAACATTTGAATCACTATCGGCTATGAGGAAATAGTAAACTAAACCGTGCATTTCCTCGTTGCATCTTAATTCCTGAACAACTATATCAGCTTCCATACCGCTGGATGATCCAATCCTCCGGAAGCCACTTTCGTGCGCCATTGACCATCCACGTTTATACAGATACTGACACATGCTGCAATACTTGTTCCTAATGTCCAGATAGTTGAGAGTAGTTTCCTAGTTATGTTGCCAATAATGCAAACCACTCCTGAATTTGCCGCATACCTGTGGCCATGGCTTTCTATGCGAGCATCCACCGTCCGCTATTAGAGGTTTAGAGAGAGGTCTGAAAAGTATAATAATTAATTCTTTGCCCATAGTTTGGCATAGGGCGTCGTCATGGGCCGGGGGATCGTGTGAGACGAAAGGGGGCGAAATGTGAAAAGTATGTGGGTAAGCGTGTTCATAGTCGCAGGGAGAGGAAAAGATAATGGCGATAAACGTACATTTGCACTCGTTACTCGCTTGCACGAATGATACTTGAACTCGAAATTAGAAGTGCAGAAACAGTGAACGGGTGGTGCGTTTCATTGAGCGGGGACGACTAACGCAGTCGATGAAATTGGTTGTTGACAACGCACTGATTAATAGAGCATCTAATCTACATAATTTCCTTATGGATTAAACAGCTTGGAACTGATGTGAAAAATATTATTTTCACACTCGTGGTTGAACAGATTCCAACCGTGTTCTTATTTCCGGATTTTAAAAAATTAATGTACCAGTTTTATAACGACGGGTATAAGTTTAGTTTGGACAGTAAGATAAAGTTTAGATATTGAACTTTGTAAGAGCATCAATATTTTTTCATAGAAATTTTAAGTAGTAAAACTCATGCATCTAACCTACGAAATACGTTGTTTTTGGTTACTTACTATCAAGTTGTTGGATGTTAGCTTAGTACTTTCAATATTACTTATAATTATACATCAGTTTTTCAACCTCCAATTACAGGGCTAACTCTTTCAACTATTAAATATTCTCGGGGTTATACTATCAGCTACATAGTGCGTCCATCGTATTGAATGAAAAAAATTGGTAGAAGAAAATGCAAATTTATTGAACAGAAACTGTGGCGCAACAACCTTCTGAAAATGGTATTGGTCGAAAAGTGGAAAGGAAAGAAGGAACTCGGGGTGGACCAAGAATGGAATACATTCCATAAATTATTTGGCAAGAATGGCTCTGGGTGGAGAAATCCGTTTACTGAAAGGGGAATAAAGTGGAGAGCTACAAAAAACTATTGTTCGTCCAAGATAATAGAGTATTTGGAAGTTTATACCTACGACCAATAGGGTACCAACTCGCTCAGGTGTATCTTCTTAGATGAACATAGGTTGGTCGTAGTGGATCAATTGTTGACGAGTTTACTTGGTGGAAATTCATATTAATGAAAGATAACACTTTTTATTTTCCACACTAATTTTAATACTACCCCCACCAGTTTCGATGCTTTCACGTCATTTTCAAGAGGAGAAAATTAACTCCCCTTGAAAATGACGTGAAAGCATCGAAACCGGTTGAGGTAGCATTAAAGTAGTGTGGAAAATACAATGTGTTATCTTTTATTAATTGGTTGGTCGTAGGTTTTAATGTCCAAACTGTCTATTATCTTGAACGGATAATAGTATTTGTAATTAATCTTGATAACTGCTGATAATGATTTGCCATTAATAATTTATTTACTAGATATTTAGTCGAGTTAAAATAAGTTAATTTTTCTTTCAATTTTCTCACCCTAACATGGGTTAAATTAAACTATTTTGATGGAAACGCCGGCTCTCGTAAATTCATTGATCTACACAGTTTACGATCGATTATTTCAGGCAGAAGAACTTCGTTGTAGAAAAATACTAATTTAGGTTCCATTTTCTCTGACCAAAATTCGTCGTCCCTTAAAATTCTGGTAATGCTGCAATATTTCTTAGTCCATACCACAAAGTCGCAGAAGGGTGCACCTGTGACATGCAGTTGGCCTTGAACCTGGTAAAAATAATAACTTTTTTTTTCGATTTTGGTCAAGACATTATAATTAATATTTTTTGCTGCCTCTTCCAACGTAAAATTTTCAGCAGACTTGGGACATTTCACTCCAAGAATACCCCCATCATCGGTTATTCCATCCGCAGGAGCGGCGAAGAAGCACTGTTTCAGGTCAATGAATAGCCCTGATGGAGATACCTGATGTCCTGAGATTTTCTTGTACTGCCTTATCGCTTCCTTTTCGTGCATCTGCCCATATTGTGTCACTTCATTACTAAACTTACTCTCGTACAGTAGACGTTTTACAATGGGGGCCCATTCACTTGTTCTACGCCTTTTGCAGATAACTCCAAAGTTGGATGACGTTAGGCTATTCTTTCTCTCCTCCCACCATCTTTCCTTCTCCGATTGGCCTTGCGTATCTTTCTTTAGTCTGTCTCCTGAAGCTGGAGTAACTTTCAATTTTTCCATTTGTGCGTCCATTTTTTTCTCGAATTCTTCACGGTCCATGTCCAATTTCTGGCACAGTTCGCCGCAGTCATCCCCATCATTCTTCTTTACCACAATTTTTTTTTCTTTGCGCCTTGCTTGGCTAGGCATCTCCTTACTGCTTGCAAACGCTTAAGCCTTCTCTGGCAAGTGAATCTGACAGCCTTGTGGGGGCTTTGGCCAGTGAGAGCTTTCCAAGCTGAATACCTCCACATAGGCCGAAGCTGGAAATCGAGACCAGCGCCGCACCGTAAGCCCTGTGCTGATATGATCCCCTTTTGCACCTATTCACTTGTTTTCTGCCAGAAAATTTTACCACAACAGGCATAAAGTTTTCCGCATGATTACTAGTGTCATTGGTAATCAGCTGTTCAGATTTTTGGATAAGTGGATTCATAGCCACATCAAGTTTTTCAAGGCACGCATTTTCTTCCACATTGAAAGTCTTCGCCTGCCTGTCAGCAGCTTGACAAAAGTAATCTCGGCATGATGCGTGACACCCAAAAATATGCTTAGTAGGTCCATTTTTCAAATCATACACTAAGGACTCAACGCAATCTATGCTATTTCCTGCTGTGGCATTGTGCGTAATAGCTCCACGAGCTGCTTTTTTTAATCGCAGTATTTTTACTTTCGTTAGAATACCTTTTAAATCAGACCTCACCTCCACAATTTTAAACAGCGCCTTGGTGTAACACTTCACTGCATGATTAGTGCATTCAATTTTTTTAATATGCCTACCATATGACACTAGTTCCCTTACTTTCTTCATGACGCTGGAGTTGCCGTCTCCAACAAGGTATTGGTACTCTAAATCATGGAGTTACTTGCTGGATCCAAATGCTTCGACCATCATATCAGCTTCCACAGTACCTGAGGAGGAATCCCAGTTTTTATGGAAGTTTTTATGTTTGGTCGATTTCCCTAATTTCCTTCGCACATGGAGCAGTATTTATTTCTTATGTCTAAGCGGAGTAATTTTTTCGTACGATGCCCAATCACGTATACAACTCCTGAAAGAACCGTGTACCGATGTCTGTGACTTCTTTGAGCGAAGGCGCAATATACTTCAATATAGCCAAATACTAACTTTAACAGCCCCTTCCTTAGATTATCAACTGATTTCCTTTATCGTTTGGCCGACAGAAACAGCCTCCCCTTCTTACTTCTACGCTGATCTTTCACTGTCGGAGTTTCCAAAGATTTATTTTCCATCCACGAAACTAGCTCTCACCATACGATACTGTCAGAAATCCCAAGAGGTCGAGATCTGGCCCAGCAAGGCAGTGCCGATGAGCGTTGTCTTCCCAGTGAAAAAAAAACAATTTTTCCGTCTTTCACGTCCCTCTGTCGTTCACTGTGAGTTGATCACTCTAAAGGCTGGGACACAATCAACGTTAACGTGTGACGCGAGCCGTTGACGGGAATACGTGTAGAGATGGCTAACGGGAAAGTACCGGGGACGGACACAGCCAACGTGTCCCGGGAGTACGTGTACGTGAGAGATGGGCAACTTTCATCTCTCCACGTTTTCCCTGACACGGAGAACCAATCAGGACCACAGAAGTCAGAAGACACAAATTGAGAAAATGGCGGACGTCCAGTCCATATTTAGCTTTTATTTGAAGCTTTCAAAATATTTCGCGAGTTTCTCCAGCCATCTTCTTAACCAAGAGTCAGTGCCACGCTGCTTAGTGTCTATAAATGCGTGAATACAAGATAAACGGTATTTTTGGCTCACAGTTTACCTTAAAATATCCCGAATTCGCCGTTGCGCTTACGACAGTCAATTTTCACGGGAGGTGCACCGTGACGTCGATTGTGTCCGGTGGTTGAAATTTCCCGTCCCACGTAATACGGTTCACGGTTCCCGTCACACGCTAACGTTGATTGTGTCCCAGCCTTAATAACGCTGTCCCTCCCATTCTATGCTCTCTGCACGAGGAAGGGGAGTGTAGCCCTTCCCCTCCTTCCCCTAAAATGGCTAACCGTCACCACCCCTCCAAATCCCCCAGCAGCTCCCTGAGCACCTTCATGTATGTACTTTCCCGATTTCGCCGCCAGTCTCTCTCTCAGACGGGGCAGTTTTATTCAATTCTAATTGTTCTAATAACTTATTTAGTAGTCGGCGTAGCATTATTTTTTAAATTGAAGTTTCATATCGAAACAATGCTATAAGTCCGACAGGTTTTATTTTTGGTAAAAAAACTACATATTCAGCCAATATTAACCATTTCTAAGTTTATTATAAAATATAAAGCCAAGCGGACAATTTTAACAGTATTCCAAGCCATTTATTGAACATTTTATACTAATATCTCAATTCCTCACGCTACAGGACCTATAGCCGTTTTTAGGGCAATAGCATTTCGCCTTAACCCCTTCCCTGACGGTTTTTTTTTACAAAAATGGTCAAAAAAAGTCATATTTTTTTATTTCAGATTCAGAAGCATTGAAGGGAGGCAAATCCGAAAATGTTTTCATTAATTTTTTATTCCAAATAACTAATGATTTATTCAATAATTTCTGATTGTTGCCCCTTAACTTAAGAGAATTAGGCCACCCGCATTACGGTATAACTTTCCTTCCCATAATCCCTTGTTAGACATCTAAGGAGGAATGCATTTAGTTTATATGACAAATGTATATACTTTTCCGACAACGTTAATGTAAGCTATTAATTTTAGTCCGTAGTACATCAAGAAACAACGTACAAACATTCATGGGAGTTAGGCAACCCGCATGACGACGACTTTCGCTCTGAAAATGTTATAACAAAATTCATTTTATGACAAAAAGCAAGAAACATTAATTATTTTACTTCATTCTCATTGAAGAGAGCTGGAATCCCTTTCCTCAGTGTTCCCTGCGAGTCAGTGGAGTGTGAAGCGAGCGAGTCGGCTAGATCTGGAGATGTATAAAAATTATCCGTCGTCAGACAATATCATAGGCCAAATCATCAAACTTCATCATCACTTTTGAGGACATGGGTAAATGGGCAAAGTCTTTATCCTACACAGTCCCCATTCCCGTGTAAATTGTCGTTGACCACACGTATCCAGTTCTCGATTCACTAAGGACAAATATTTGCCAAATGAAGCTCTTTTCATAGGGATGAACTGCCGCCACCCCAATCTTCCCTTGTACAAGAGTAACGTCCATCTCTGGTGTATGGAGTGCCTTGAAATTTTTCTCCAGCTTCTGGCAAATCGACCATATTTTATTTAGTTCGGTGTTGGGGTGTGTTTGGGGATCAAAATCGTTATTATAGGCAAAATGTAAATATTGCCTTATTTTTACGAACCATTGGTAAGACATTGTTTGTCCAAAAAAGGGAGATGAGAGTTTAGGTCTCGTCGACCAATAAAACTCAGTATTTGGCTTCCTCATCATGCTTTGTAGCATTACAAGGGCAAAAAACACGAATTTCTAAGCTTGTCACAGCTCGCCACTGATTTACGCTAGAACTGCTTGGCCCCGCTTTTTCACGCAAAGTGTTCCTGGCGCAGCGATTAGTTTCCCAAGTTATAAATTCAACAATTTGATCGTTGAAAAAATTATTTTAGGGAACCACAGTCGGGAAACAGGTCAAAGTTCATCGAAGAATTACCTTCAAAAAGAAACCTAGGTGGCGCCGGAGGAGTAATCGTTGAAAGCATTTCCTCCCACTCCGCTTCCTGCGAAGGTTCCGCTGTGCCTTCCGATTCGGAGCTTGTTTCTCCGGAGAGAGTCGACTAGGAGCCGGAAATTTCAATGTCCATAACATCGGAATCACTGCTGGTCTAACACTGATTCCTCTCCGGAATCCATTGCTGATTGCCTAATGTTACCAAGCGAAAACAAATAATTTGCCGTGGAATTCACTCATACTACACCGCTTGTATTAGAACCTAAATGTTCGAACTAAAAATAGAATATTAGCATCGGTGGAATTTCAGTGAAAAAGTGCGTGCGCATGAAACCGGGCGCCAAGTTGCTTAGTGGGCCATCGGTCCTCGAGCGGGTGTTTGTTTTCTGACCTCAGGAAAGCGTCAAACATGACAATAGAAGGCATTACACGTTTGGGATTTATCTCTATCTCTCGTTTTTCCTCGTACTCATGTGGGCTAGGGTAGAACATATACAGGGCACTTGTGTTGTTTGCATTGAGAACATACGCCTTTTAGATGCCTTCATCGTATAGCTGTTTTCGTAAATATGTATCACTACTTCCACCAGTATTCGAAATAGAAAAATGAAAGGGGCTGATGAAATAACATTCGCAACATATCTAAACATTTCGCTGTCGTCGCGTTGCATCACATTTTCATCCTCACTAACATCCGAATCAATGTTCGTATGCTCAGAGAGGCTTCACTCAGAGCCAGAGAGTTCAACATCCTCCAATTCCTCATCAGAAACATCAACGGTCGAAACACTATCGGATCCACTCTCCATAACGGTAAGATTCGTATACCAAAGAAAAACAAACGTCTGAAGCAACGAAATGATATCACCAGTTCAAGGGAAACTTCGAGATGTGCGAACTACAGCGTACATACGATGAATAACTAACGCATCCTAAAATTTTGCGACAGCTAGAAAGAGGCCGATGGCAGGAGAACCAAAACATATTCGCCGAAGGCGAAGTATCAGTAAATGAAAGAAAAATCTTCGCCCCTTTTCCCTACTGTAATCCGTTTTCCTAGAGGTAGCGTCATAAAATACCATTTTCACAAGTGAAGACAATAGGATGGGGGAAAAGGGCATGAGGGGTCTGAAAGGAGAATAACCCGGGGAAAGAGGAAAAATAGCCTGAGTAACAGAAGATTAGCAGAAAATTGTAGAGGATGTTCAATGAGAGACCTGCAGACGGTCGGAAAATCCAAAAGACTTCCGACCGCCTGTTTATTGCCCTTGCGCGTGATCTTTCTCGTCCGTGCCCGACCGTGTCTTGCTGGCTGACCACCCAGTACGGTGACACACGCCAGACGTAAGGGTTGGGGAGGGGAATTTTGGGAAATACCGAAGGACCCCTCGGAGAACCAAAGACAAGGAGCATCAGAAAGGGTACGTGAATGAAGCCTAAGCGGCGAACGTCCGGCAGGGGTCTGTCGGTGAAGCATTTACGGATACCAAAACTACAGCGTAAATAAGTAAATAATACACAACTAATAGGTAAATATGTATTACAAAGTAAACAATTAAAAAATCGGGAATGCATTGTTTGTCATATTATAACAGATAAGGACTTACTGAGTAACAATTGTTACTTGAGTCTTCTTGATCGAATGCAATTTAGCGATAATGCAGAAAAGAACGTATGACCCCATAGGAAGATTTCGCTTCCAGGGAGCGTAGTTCCACTAGTATTCCGGTAGGATAGATAAATAAAATAGATGAGTTTTGTGAGAACTGATAAAATATAATTCTCATAAGTAGATGGGGAATAGTAAGTAATCGTGAATAAAAATAATTCAAATCTAAAATCAATCCTTCAATCATTATATAAATTACGTTAACAATTTCATAAGCAAGATTCCAACTGTTGTACTTCGGGATATAAAGTAGCTAAACTTACAATAATCCTAGGAGTAGGCAGAGCGCTTGATAAAATTGAATTTTCATGACCATAAAACGTTTCCTAACATTTATATTGGATGAAAAAAAAGTGCGTAAATTTTGAAATACGGAGGGTAATTTTGGTGCGTAAAGTTTTTTTTTGAAACCATAATACAAGTGAAAAGCCATCAAAAAAGCGAGAATACAGAGATAGGCGTCCATACATGACATCTAGCGGCGAAGCATCGAATTACTACGAAGGGGGCGAAATATCTCGTCCAAAACAGCTAAAGAAGGGAAAAAGTAGAGTAGGACGAGATATCTCGTTCACGTCAGAATTTGCTAGACCATTCAGGACGAGATATCTCGCCCGCGTCAGGGAAGGGGTTAAGTGCTTTCAACCCCCCTCCCCTTCCGTCCCCAAAGTCTCCGGCGTAAGCTGCATCGGGCCCAGAGTCAAGTGTACCCCGGGCTTCTTGAATTCCAGGTGAAGTTGCTTCCCCTCACCTACCCTATTACTCCCACTCTCACCCCAACCGGGGGCGAGACTTAAAAAAGTCGTGAGCCAAGCGCTTTCGACGCGGACTCTTATCATCGAACTAATAGTGGCAGACGACGTACGGAGGGCGATCCCCTGCAAGAGGCGAAGGTTGGACCCGAGGATCTACGGAATGGACCGCGGCGTAGGTCAATAGACGGAAATAGCGTTGCGCCCAACAAAGAAAGAGGTTCCGTATCCCGATCCAGCAGCCTAGTACCCTGCAGGAAGATAAATCATCGGGAGAACTGCCCTGGAGAGTTGGTACCGACAAGTCGATAAGTACTGTCCACATTTGTGACCATTCCCAACCTAGAAGAGCTCGCCATTCCCCAATGAAGGTCCCAATGGAATAAGATACCAAAAGAAGCCCTTTTAATCGTATCATTTTCTTATACACCCATTTCCCTATCCCGTACCTGAGTGAGAGTGAATGTGAAAAGTTATATAAATGTTAGTGCAAACTTAGTGAGAAGAAGACGAGAAGTACAGACTCAACCAAAGCTGCACTCAACCAAATTGTGTTATAATTGTTAACATAATCAAAAGGGAATTTCATGTTTGTTTCAATGTCCGAAGGTTAAAGGCTAAATCGCCAAGATGAATAATTTTATTTGTTATTTTTTTTGTTTTTTTTTGATAAAATTTAATATCTCTAATTTTAGGATTAACACCCCTCCCTTAGTGTTATTGTCGATTAATCAACGTGCTTTGTGCCTTTCGTAAATGAATAAATTTGTCTAAGAGATCTGCTGTGACTGTTTTATCTCGAATCGCCCAACCTATCTACGTCTTGAACCCACCGTTGCCCGCGTTAAAGATTACCCGACCCAAGAATATTTCGTGCTCTCCCCGGTGAGTTGACCGATGGTAAACCCCCTTTTCGTTCTCTTCCCCAGTCCCCAGACTGGTGATCCGGCCTCCCAGAAAACATCATAACATCAAATAATTGCTTCCTATCCTAAAGGCACATGGTAGCGTTCGATACTACGTGCTGCTGCATATTTTGGGAAGGTCATGGAAATGATCGTTATATGGCAATGCCTTTAAATGCATTCTTTAAAGAGCAATCTCCTCAATAGCCGACGATTTAGATCGTTGGAGCATTTTTCCTTGCCTTACTGAGTTTCTCATTTGATCAGAACCTATATTTCATTGCATCAATTTCATAGAGCCAATCCCCCACAGAGGTTTTAAAAATGCGTGTACGCCTAGTTATATGTGACCCTCAATACTCCTCTATGAATTATAAAATAAATCGCAGGTGAGAATGATTTTGTGGCAGGTCAATAGATGGGGGGCTCAGAGGAAACTGAAGGCAACATGGTGAGACATACCCGATATTAGGTTAAGAAGTTATAAAAAATATCTAGAAAATACTCCACTATTGTAGGTTATGTAGATAAAAACCCGTTATTTTATTGATTTATTTGTTTCCACATCCCCGAAATCAGCTCTGGCGGCCTTTTACATCGGATGTTTTAACATATAACAATGGAAGAACACAAACACCCATGTCCTAAGAGGTGAAAATCCACTCAGGCGGGACTCGAACCCGCTACCCTCAGTTTAGCAAGCGAGGACTTGACTCCGTCGCCACAAGGGATTTATGTATCGTAACCAACATATTAGCATTATCCTCAAGTGTGTGAGCGGTCTTAATCCGAGTTTTTAGCTAGCATTTTTTAAAGGGAGTTTTTAAATTCTTCACCTTTTGGCTATTTTGCCATTCTCATTCTGTCATGGTACAACTGATTTTCTCGGAGAATTTATTTTTATAATCCCATTGCAAAGTAAAGGATGTTGACAATAACATGAGGCCTTAAGCTGGATTCATATGGAAGGAAAACGATGCGAAAGTGAAGCATGGAAAACGGAAAGTAAACATGGTGTGTGTGCGAATTCTCATCTAGAAGAACACCTGATTCTGAAACGGTGGCGTTAAAAATACGTGAAAAAATACTCAAGAAAAGATATCATTCTCTGTAATAAAAGATATCACAATAGATCTTTAATACATACTAATAATGATATCACAATTGTGACAATCACAAACAGACAACAATATTTATAAATCACTGAATACGGGAAGATTTTTAATATTGCTTTAAACTTTCATTCGGGGCATGAATGGCAATATATTTTGTGGATCAATAAAATACGCCAATTATGCGTAATTACAGTTAATTCGTATGTGCGTAGAATTTACTTTCATGAAAATTGTGCTATTTCTGTTGGGAGTTGTGTTATCTTCTTCAATGCCTTATAGTTTATCATTGACAGTTAAATTTGACCTTTTGCATCCAATTATTGAAAAGAACTAGATATGGGCAAACATTTAACAATGCCTTGGCATAATACATTGGAACAAACTTCGAGCAATTAATTTATTTACACTGGTGTGAATTTACTCGACAGGGTCAAAGCTAAACGAGTAGCAGTGGGTAGCAATAAATAAATATGGTCATTATTTTATGAATAAAAGCTATAGATATTATAAATCACATCATTAAAAGTGCATATAATATGCAAATAGTTTTTATGTTGTAGACTTCTTGGTTCCGAGATTTTGAATTGTCTTCCCGCAATGTCCCGCAACCACGGCGGATGTAGCTGTTCTATTGTTTTTGACGTCACATTCCGCACTCGGAAGACTGAAAATATCAAGGAGGTTGGAATATACCAACCTCCTTGGAAAATATGAAAAACTTTTCTTACCACCCCTTCCGCCGGCTTTGGCTGCACCCCTTCGATCTCGGCCTACTCGTAATTGGCCAGATGTTTTTCCGCTTTTCCGTTGCCGCGCCGTTTTCCAGCCATTTCGTCCAGATTTAGAGTGAGCGCGTAACGTTTCTTCAAGCTTCGAAACTATTCCTTCAGCCTTTACTGACTGGAGGAGTTACTTCGCTATGGGGTAGGAATGTGGGGGAAGGGGGTTATTTTTTACAATTTGACCTCTATTTCGTGAAACGTTAAGGCGGGATCTAGAACACTCTAGCACGTCCACCCAGAAGAACATCCTATGGTTTCGTAGCTTTTAAAGCGAAACAACGAGACATGCATGACGCATTGTTGTCGCCACATATACACCGGTCTCCCGACACTCCCGTACCATTTTTACGCTAGAAAGGTAACATATGGAAGCAAAGTCTCCATTTGACCCGAAATGCTTGGAATGTCGATACAAAAAAGGCATGCGGGGTAGGTATGCGATCTTAGCTGTCGACGGCCATCGTTGCGAGAGGTATTAGATATTGGATAACGTAATTAGGGTCGACAGGAAAGGATGGGGGAGGAGGAGGCAAGGCAGGAGCAGAGAGGGGGAGACAATAGCTCAAAATTCTTCTGGAATCAAGGGCTCACCATTGGAAGATTCTGAAGGAATTCGTGCGGCTAAGAAATATTTAATACGTGTCATAAATAAAACACACAGTGAAGCCGCACACTTGCCTAGTGACCACTACACGGAGAGGAGCACATCAATGGACGGACTAGGTTGCGAGCCGCTACAGACTCGGAGACTACACGCTATACTAACATTACTTAAAAATTTGATATCGCCTGAGTTTCATGGTGACACGGAGGATGTTATTTTAGTAACTTACTATGTGTATAGAACTGAGAGGATCGGAAAATATATACACTGCCAAAATGATGAATACAAAAATTCCTTCCTCCCACGCAACAATAGTGACGACAACCAAAACAGAGCGAGACACTGAGACACCCCAGTACACATTAAGTTTTTGACCTTTCTCAACTCCAATTCCATAGATAACACACATCAGGCATCTAGTCCACAGAATAAAACTTGAAAAGGACGATAAAACTGACGACGACAATAATTAGCCGACGCTGTGGTAGTCAGTTCGGTGACGTGTTAGATGAGCAATCCGTCTCGCGCAAAGACTGCGTGTTGTAGAGCCGAAATTGGAAGTCTACTATTGGGTGAGCCATGGCGAGAAGGGTCAAAAATAGTGTTGCGTCCTTAGAGGTAAAAATTCCATGTGTGCATTGGAAGTTTGTGACACGCCTTCAAGTTTCCAAGTAATGAAAAAAATAATTCTGAAAACGAAAATTTCAGAGAGACCAAATCAACGCCTTGACTGGTACTCGAACCACGATCTTTCAATATCGCGCCAAGTGAGTCAGTTAAGCTACGTTTAAATTATTTTATTTCTCAGGAAGCTTGACGAAGTCAAATTCAAAATACATGTCATAGCACAATTATAAGAATGAACTTCCATGAATAGAATAAATACAAATAACAAAGCATTTAAAATTAGCGTCATCGAAATCTGGATGCCTTTCTGGCTAGACTAATAATCTCATGTTCTGTTTACTGTACGTAGCCCTTAATTTGAATCAGAAATGAGGTAGAATTTTAATTGCGGGGGAATTAAGGTCAAATATCAAAAGAAAATACCGAGAATTAAATAACAAGCTTAGAAGAGAAACAGAGAAAGCAAGAGAGGCGTGGTGGAGAGAACAGATCGACTCGCTAGAGAAATACCAAAAAGAGGGAGGAGAAGGTGCGCTATATAGGAAAGTAAATGAACTAACGGGTGGTATTTAGGGAAGGGGAATTTCAACGATAACAGACAAGACAGGAAAGTTGATTGATAGAGCCAAAAGAGATCCTCTCTCTTTGTTTGTCTCTCCATGTTGCATTCAGTTTACTCTGAGCATCTATTGACCTGCCACAAAATCATTCTTACCGTCTAATTTATTTTACAATTCACGGACGAGTATTGAGGGTCACATACATCTAGGCACACAAATTTTTAAATGGGTGTGCGCCTAGATGCTCCCTTTCAGCTGGTTGTGGGGTTCTGGAGGATGCTGAACACGTAATTTTCTGGTGCCCACGTTTCACCAAGGAGAGAAACGAACTGGAAGATATATTCGGGATAAAACCAGACCCAGAAAACCTAATTGACCTAGTACCCAGTGTAGTGCTGAAACATCTGAATGCTTAACAATATTTTTCATAATGCCAACAAAAAAAGTATATATTCTTATCACATTTTCTGTTATCTAAATATGTTTGCTAGTAGTGAGTTAATCTTGATGATGCTACATGTTCCATTTCATTTATGAGTGTATCACCAATTTTCAATTTGCTTTAAGTACTTCTCATAGGGGGATGTTTGTATGCATAACAAAATTAAAAGTGTTTAATGTATTATTGACAATCTTATTTGATGCAGCTAGTGTATGTATTTGTTGTTATAAGTGTAATATTTTACAAAAGATTTTTTAGGCAAAATTCGTTACTTCGAATTTTTACCATTAATTTCTACAGGCATAAAAATGTATATTTGAATGGTATATTAATTAACAAGTCCAAAGTTATAAAACAATAACAGCAACACACAAATCATCAGCATGAGTTATTCTCTCATGGCTTAGCTGCACTAGAACATTTAGTCACAGAAAGATTGAATTCACAAAGAAAAAAAACAAAGGGAAGGCGGATGCTCCATTATAAACTGCTAAGAGTGAACAGAAAGTGTTACACAGCTGATGGAAGGACTATGGTAATGGTAGGGAGCCATTTGAGACTAGGAGGCTACACAATAAGCTTAGATTACTTCGAAAATGCAAATCAGGCAAGATTCAGAACGACATGGAGAAAACTTTCACTATAACTTTCACAACTATATCTCTAGAACTGATTGAAGGGACAAAATAAGAGAGATACACAGCTGAGCTGAAAGATTTAAAAAATTCCTTCTTTCCACACACTATTAGTGGTTATTAACAATTGCAGCACGGCACTAACATAAGACAAATTGTTAGCAGAACTTTCACCTCAGTCCTCTTCTTTACCCCTTGCACAGCTGGTGTCCTAACACCCCCTGCCACATGCCTCTTTCAGTGCCCCTCATGTAGATGAGATGCATACTCCTAGATATGGATGTATTTACTTCCTTGATCTCTTTAGTCTTGTAGCCAAAAGCAATCAGGTGCCTTCTCTCCTTCCTATAGGGTTACATCCACTTTATTTTTCATTCTTCATTTAGTGTCTAAAATGAACTAAATAATAAAAGCCTTCCCTGGGAGGTGTAACTTTGCATCTGTGAAGTAATACATAGTGGACTCTTTACACAATATCCATCCATACTCCGATGAAGACCCGTGAACAATTTATATATAAATACATAGTGGACTTGGGTTTTAGGTACTCCAACTGCTAAGATTACATGCATAAACACTGTCTAACCTAAGGTCATAATGCTAAAACAAACACAACATCCTCACTTGTGGCAGGATTTAGAAACCCTGAACTTTGGGTTATCAGACAAGAACAAGCTGTACTGACTACTACTGTACTGCTACTGTACTCTACTTTGGTAATACTGCTGACTGCTATAACCAAGCAGGTTATAGCAGTCAGCAGTAGTACCGAAAAGACCACAGAGCAGAGAAACTTAGCCTTCTTTCAGATGACTAATACTTCATTGAGGTTCCACCACCATCGACAGCCACTAATAGTGTCTCTGGCTCTCTGAATATATCCTGATGATCAAAAGGACCACATGATCCCTGACAACATCTCAGGAACCAGCATGCATCCCTGGGATAAACATTCATTCCTAAATGTTTATACACCTAATTCTTGTGAACAGTGGTGCCCACAAAAAAGGGTCATGATGCAAAGTACACCATAAAAATTATTTTCAAGGGGGCAAATTTTTGGGGGGGGGGAGAGATAAAAAAAATATTGTGTTTGGGGGGGATGAGTCATTGAGCTCCTAGTGGGGAATGTGCAACACTGCCTGAGCATGTCGATCTATGCCAAACATTTTCACCGGGAACCTAGTTGGAGAAACTTCTGTTCCATTGATCTCAGACTGGATGTAAATATATCAATGGATGTAGGAATGCACAAAAGGAAGTGACTGAACTGGAGAACTTATGAACCCAACCCAACTTACCAACACTTATTGAGAACATATGATCCCATGGCATGTGGATTCATTCCAAAAAGCTGAATGCAGCAGAGGAGACTGTTAACAATAAAAATGTCTCATTTGGCAACAGAATCTGCCAATAACTACAAATTGAACATGTACACAGTAGACTCTTGATTGACTGGGATGGGGTAACCTGGGATGCCCCCAAACACGGTTATCAAGAGAAACAATATCATTTGCAAACTCATTAACACTGAGTGCTATGGACTTATTGGTACGTCCTCTAATTTTTTCCGAGAAGGACGATAAGCATACTCTGACATCCATGGATTATCATTAATTGAACGGCAGCTGGACGTAAGGGTACGGCTCTAGTCTTTCTGGTAGTGGTGGAATAAAGTTTTGTAATAAATGTAAAAAGCGGTGTAATAAAGTAAAGCAAAACGGCTTCAGTCACAACTTTTTCGGTCAGATGACTGTTTCAAATAACTGTTGCAAACAACAGGTTAGCTTTGTGATCGTGCCGCAGCTGAGCCATTGCACTCTGTGCTGTGCAGATGCAACTGAAAGCCGATGCTGACTATTTTGTCTTCTATTCTGCTCCAGTTGCACTTCAAGTGTGGCTGCATTGCGGTTATAAGCTATATGCCAACGCATATCCACCCATCATTGCAGATAGAATTAAAACTGCTAAGTATCTTTCATAGATCCAAATGAAATTGTTACTTCATTGAGTGAAAGATTTCTCATTACATAGAATACATAACTACCGGCCAGGTTTTAAGAGCGCCGATCGATCCCCTGTTGTTTGGTGTCTCTAGCTGTTGTCCGCAACAGGGTGATTCATGGAACTGTTTCTTTTTGAAACTGTTTCCGTTGCGTTGAAAGTCCAAAATTGAAGGGTCTTCTTATACCTAGATTGAATAGAGTCCACTTAAAAAAATACCACAAGTGCTCAAAAATCGTCAGTTTTTCTGGGAGTGCCTCCAAGTTAAAGCCCACCACTCAAAGTGTTAATCCCCTTGGTGAAATATGTAACTATAGGAATATCCGTTTCCTGGAGTGTATGCAACCTGTGGCAATACCTTTTCGTATTTTTTTCGTGTCTGATGTTTAATGAATGCTCTTGTCTCCGAAAGTTCCTCATGGAGAACGTTCACAGCCGGGTAACACTGTGTCATTAAGTAAGCTGGCTTGATGGATAATGCTTGCCCTTGAATTATTACGAAAACATTACATTCAACAGGCCTTGAAATAAAAAAAAATCACCCTAATGCAACACGTTAGGGGCTGTCCATAAATGATGTCACACAATTTTGGACCAAACTAGACAATGCGTGTTCCCCCCCTCCCCTGTCACAGTTAGTCACAAATAGTGTCACCCCCCCATTAATGATGTCACAAAAATGAAAAAACTTCTACCCCCCCTCCACAGTCAGAGTAAAAATAAGACATAATATACAGTGGAAGTGTGGCTGTCACATGAAGCATAACCCCCAGCACCCCCCCCCCCATCACACATTCTCACAAGGTGGTGACCCCCCCCAATCATGTGGACGTCATTTATGGACAGCCCCTTATGCCTAGTATATTATTATTCAAGTATTATGTGAATTAACCGGCATTTCCGACTATCCAGGAAAATTATTTCCCTTTCATCCCGAATAATCCAGAGTCCACTGTATTTATACAAACACACAAAACCACGCCCAGGATGGTGAAATACCACCAAGGTGGGATTCAAACCCATGACCTTTGCATTGCCAGGCAAGGAAAAAACCTCTACACCACCAAGGCTGGCTTTTAGTTTCAAAATAACCCTGCCAATCTCAAGATTCTACAAAATATCAGGAGGACATGGTTATCTGACCAGTTTTTCTAGCCTTAAGTGCTTGCTTTCAGTCTCTCAATCTTTTGATTAATAAAACTTGAAGTAAGAGACAGCAAAATTATGAAGCCAGTAACTGATGAGGGGTTTGCTTTGTTACTTCACAAGCTAGACTTCTTCCCAGTAAAAAGTTATTCATGCCATGTATGAGCATTGACTTCATTGACTAGTGTTATTACAAGTTGAATGCTGGTGTACCCTAAAACAGAGCTGATAAGGAATACATGTGCATGTGTAAAACTTTGTAACATAGTGAACTGAATCCTCACCAACTTATGATGTGAATAGAGCAAGGAGGTGAATGAAGTACATAAAAATGTGCCACAGTTGGTCACGATGCCTAGTGCCAGAGTTCATATCAAATATAATGAGCATCTCATGTAAAAATCACATATTGTCACTCTTTCTATTGTAGCACCTGAGCAATCAGCATTATTCATCACCATGTTTTCAATGTTTTTAATTAAGTACTCTGATGATTAGGTCTTAAGCTTTTATTGTTACATTTACAGAGCTTTCAGGAGCAAAGTGTCCAAATCATTTGTCATTCCATAGTATAATTATACAGAATTTTTAACTTTTGACAGAAAAGGAGGTCAAGTTACATTTACTGCACAATTTATTAATCAATCCATGAGTCATAAATGCTGATAATTTAATATAATAACTCAATTGGCACAGTCAAACTAAAGGGATTCCATTCTTTACCCTCAGTTAAAAAATACAGTGAAGAGCCACCAACAGGTTAGGATGTACTCCTACTAAAAAAGCTCTTCCTGAAACCAAAGTGAACCATAGTATTTGCATTTCCTTATGTAACCAATGCTCTTACTCATTACATCCTTAGGTGTGAAAAATCAATGGCATGAATACTACTGAGCTACATATATATGATCAACCAAAGAGAAATATTTTGAAACTGAAAAAAATCTAAAAGGCAATGAAGAATGATATGAGCTGTATTCTTATTTGCATAGCTAGGATAATGTGTATGAACTTCATACAATATATTTAAAATGTACATGACCTACAAACACTATATAAGACTTAAACAGTAACCTGAGACAAATATTAAACAGCTTTTCAATCATGAATAGTTTTGATTTTTCATTACCCAGAATTTATTGACTTTCACTTAAACTAATAAAAAGCACATCAAATTCACCATTTTACAAGGGCAGCATTTACATCTGGAAAGAAGTGAATGTGAATCCAAGGTTTCAAGAGTTATGTTCCATTTATTAACAAGGCATCCACAAGCAATATACTTATGTGAAAAAACTATCTACACATCAAAAGTAATTGAGTCCATTAGCATCTTACCACAAAAGCTTAAGACAGCAATCAAATTCAAATGCAACTTATTTGGAAACACACCACATTAATAAATAGCCTCACTAGCAGAAGCCAGCAGCTATTCTCTATCACAGATCCTTACCCTTTTGAACAAGATCTTAATCCTTTTCCAAAACTAAACTTTGTAAAGATAAGATCTTAAATATGTTCAGGGACAAAATATTATATTTAAGAGTAGTATTTCAATTAATTCTTGCGCCTTCATATTCAAAACCAGTTATAAAAAAACATCATGAAGCCCATGTTCAATACTTGTCATGAGTATAGTCAACATCAACAATAATACATAGCTGACAACTTGATAGAGGATTCCCAGGTTGTTGATAGCAATAAAAGTATATAAAGACAACAATACTGTTTATTTTTAAATAAAAAAGAGAACCATTGGCACAGTAACAAAATTGAGTTACATTGACAATACTTGTACAACCATGCAAAATAAAATAGTTTGTACACAGCAGAATTGAAAGTCTAATGAATACATTAGGAGGATATCATCAAATAATGTGCCCTATAAGGGAGCATCTGGGAATTGGTTAAGTAATAGTATATTCATTTCATGAGTACTCTAAATATATTTATGATAAAAATATAATCAGCAAATGAAAATAAACACCATTTCACTTAAAAATTAATGGATTGTGTTTGCCATCAAAACTGCTTCTCATAAGTATAAGATGGATTTTTCAATAATCTCTAATGATAAAACATTATGAAATAAGAGAGAATAATCATTTCAAGCTTCATTAGCCACCACCTTCTATTTACAAGTATGAAACAATTTCTAAAACGATTCTCTATCTACATCTTCACCCACAGCTGCAAGGGTAAATGCCACTTCATTGAAAGTGAGCATAACTCACTCATGATTGACATTTATGATGGCTGGGCAAGTCTATAGAAAGTAAATCATCTCTCTTTGCATCCCTTGGGATTAGACATCATCAATGCTTTTAAGAATCAGCTTTAACAAGTTTCTGAGATTCATCTCAAAGCTAGGCAGGCCTAGTATCTGTAAATCCAGCCAGTAATACTCAACCAATTTCTGGCATAATCCAAATGCAAGAGGATTAACCTTGATACACATATTTTTGATAAATGGTTGCAAATCAAAATTAATGATAAGAAAATAAGCCAAATTCAATTTAAAATGATGAGTGAATAAATTGTCTGGAATGAATCAAATTTTAAAATGTTACTATCAACATGAAACTAAGAATGAATAACCTGAAATTTGGAATGATCAAAATGAGAGGACAATGTAGTACACTAAACAATTTTTATGTAATTCAATTCATAGAACCCAGATTATTCCTTATATGTTTATTAAAGATCTTTGGCTAATAAAGTATACAGGAGTGCATGAAATTTTTAAACTATTGTCCATTCCCTCAGATGTTAATCAAGACCCTCCTCTTTAAATATTTTTTTAGTCCAGAGTCTAAAATAATCCCTTTTGGCACAAAAACCAACTATTCTCTACATTACACAATGAAATTTCTAAATGAAACTCAATTACTCTAAAAAAAGTTGTCAGCCTTATTAACAAGTTGTAAGGTGGATCCATTGCACGAATGAATGGCCTAAACCCTGGAAATTTATTTGATTGCACAATATGAGGCAGAATGTAGTGGCTGGAAATAGTGAAATAAAAGGTATAAGCAACTACTTGAGAAATAGCTTCATCATATTTCCCAATGGCACTGCATCATGAGCATTCTTTGGTCCTTTATAAGGAACATGATGATGGCAAATCACAGTCTTAAAATAATGTCTTTTCAATTAACATCACATTGAGAGAAATTATACATAAAATGAACCTCACATTAAGTGCAGACTTAATGCAACATTGAAAGATGACTTCTAACCAATTAAATGTTAAAAATGCCAATACTCCCACAAATTTATCCTTGCACGAGTTAACCCTTTCACTGCTATGCATGCATATATGCGTTTGGGCAGAGCGGTGCCATCAGTGCTACACACGCATATATTAACTTTATGTGCACACAAGTTTAAATACCAACAAAACTATGCGCGCTGGGGGTACTTACATGCCCAGCAATGTTGCGCACTATGATGAGCGCTCTCTGGGATGAAGATTAGCAGTGAAAAGGTTAAGAGGGGAGCGAGTCTTCTACCAGCGAGAGATTACTAAGTCTTTCACAAAGTCTTCAGTCAAATGCAATATTTTTTATACCCATGGTCTATAGAAGTTTCATCATCTTTATACTCTCTGCCGGCAGCTTCATATAAATTGTCATCCCTCTATATGACTTTAGGACCATTGCCGTTAGCCCAGGGAAGAAAAAGTAATGCTGGTTAACAAAATAATCAACACTCATGAGCCCAATTAGCTAGCAGCAAAGGCTCAAGAGAGAGAGAGAAAGTGCCTGCAAAGGATACCCTCATTCCCAATTCCCTCTCATTCCTCCCTCAATTACCATACGAATAAATTTGAAGTAGTATTGTGCAAGTTGAAAAAAGGGAAATTCCATCAAACTCAATGATCAAGAAGGATTGACAGCTGGTTTTGACATTTGATTTCTGAAAATTGAGGTAAAAAATCAGGATAAAAAGTAGAGTTAAAAAAAATTCAGTATAACTGAATATGAGCTCATGTAGATCCAACTCTTGATTTTTATTTCTATCTAAGAGATGAAAACAAAAACTCATTGTAATCACCAGCATGGCTTTAAGGTTATAACAAATAACTTCAATTGCAAATTCAATACATATCTTCCAATGTGATCACAGTTATTCATAATAAATAGTTTACTACAGAAATTTCAGAGAAAACTCATTAATCCTAAACACAAATGGACAATAACTTATTCTGAATGAGTGAAAGTTGGTCAAACAAAATATTCATTTGCTTTGGTATAACAATAACAAAATAATAACATTGACAGCTGACTAGACATACCCATTCATTAAACTGGATGATTTCATAAAATGGGAAGTATGCAATGCTTTATAAGATTTCAGCATGTTTTGTTCATAAAACTTGATGAAATTAACATAACCATGAAATGGAATAAAATTGATTCAAAAAGCACCCATATTAGAGTACAATTAAACAAAAGTTTACACTAACATGCCTTAGCTTTAGTAACAAATCAAGATTCATGGTTAAGCTACAAAAATAAAATTCAAGGAAAATAGTTCAACAGCAACATTTCAAAAACAACACCGGGGTCATACTTGAATAAAAAATGTCATCTGATCCATACAATGACATCTTAAACATTTGCAAATGATTGTTTACTTTGCTTTCATATATCACAATTTGAATTTAATATGCTCCCACACAGCATTACACATATTTCAACAAGCTCTTAATGGAAATCACAAACTAAATCTGCAAATCTTTGAGTAATAACTGACATTGCACGCAAATTAAAGAACTAATTGGACTTCTATCTCTTAACTGGTGATAACAAAACATAACGGTAATGAATGTGTTAGTGTTGAATAAATTAGATGAAGCACTGAATTTTTAAAAGCTAAATATTTCATGTCCAGATAGTTTATGACTTACGCATGGCTATTACTTCTACATGTGGGATAATAAGCAAAGCAGATTGACACACATCCATATTTCAGACATGCACACTCAGACACATTCATGCGGTACTAATTCATGCCAAATTAAAAATATTCCTTCAACAGGTCGTAAAGCTGCTCAAAAGGATAATCTATTCCTCTCATTGATTTTCCGTCCCTTCAGCTTATTTCATTAGCTAATTTGCTCCCAGTGTCCACCAAAGCTCTCAGTTATTTTCATTTTCTTATACACAAAGATGCTTCTATCATTCAGTCTACACTAGTGAATGTGTAGGCCTGCATGATTTCCAAATCTTCCAAATACTTAACATAAACAAAGGAAAGTGGAAGCAACAGCTAATAAAAATACAATTTCAGCATTTGGGCTTCCACTAATCACCAAATTATATACAACAGATACACTAGGATGATGAAGATGACATTTTTGATGGTTACAAATCATTAAAAACATAGAGAGAGGAAAGTATTCCCCTACACGCTTATTACAGTAGCAATAAAAATTAATGAAAATTATAACATTAACAATCACTTATGGTCCTAGTAATGTTTAAATTTCCATAATTAAATTTTTACAATATTTTGGAATGTGTACACACTTCTATGATAATTTGGAACCCTCCAGATGAGTTCCTCTTGGAATGCAGAGGCTGTTTGGTAATTTATTCCAATGTTAGGAATTATTATAGAAAGGTGGAGTCATGGCATTTGAGCTAAGTACACTCCAATGCCATTTAGGGCCCGAGACCACAATAAATTGGTTACATTAGACTAGAAAGATGAGATCACTACAGTCAAGCAGTCTCCATCATTTTCCTTTGAACACAAAGGTTCATTTTTTTGCCTAAGGATGCCAAGGAAAATATAATTCCACCTTATCTTCATGTTTTTGGTGGTAAGTTTTATTTGTCATTAATATGCCATTATGAATAAATAGTATCAATTAGGGCAATTATTTACTTAGTCTTTGAGTAAGATTGGGAGGTTGAGGTGCGTCTTACACCAGAACCAAACTGAATCAATTGAGTATGCCCAGCCATAAAAAATATAAGGGCTAAAAATAGCCAGCCACCATGAACCATTTGCCATCAGCCCTGCCATTGAATATGTGCTTTTTACAAAAATGTATCAATGAAATACAACAAAGGAGAAAATACAATCCATGAGTAACTTCTGGAATTAAGTATTTCCTTTTTTGATGATTTCAATTTGGCTTGTTTAGTTTGTTGAGGGCAAAGGGAGATGAATCATAAAACCTAAAAAAAACTGCTCAGTAAAATTCTTTAAAACAATTCTTTCAACCAATTATCCATAACTCTGAAGTGGCTGTGCATCTAAAATGCTGCTCTGTGTTTCTTAACTTGTAACAGTCCACAACATTCCCAATAAATTTCTAACAATACCTGTATACCACAAATCTGCTAATTTGTATCTTTTACCACCTTACAAATAATTTTTCTTGTGGAATGACCCATCTACAATTATCTGAATATCTATATTGTAGATCTGCACCATCATAAGAGTCCATTTCATGAAAAAATGGAGAAAAATAACTTCTCTGAAGCCCATATGTATCCTCAACCTCCATATCTTAGCTTTAAAATCTCACTGCCCACTAGTAGATATAACATCTGTCCCACCATGCATCTGCCCTACTGGCGAGTACCTTACTTGATTGTAGGCATTCACCAAGATACACTTATTTCACAGTCTCTCTCTTCCCCATCCCACTCTCTCCCCCTCGCTCTCTCTCTCTCGACCCACACCACCAAACACTGATAAGCGCCCTCCTCGCACGTGCCCCCATCCCCCTCCTCCACCTCCTCCCCTCCCCCCTCAAGACTGAGTCCACCCAATCATGGGAAGGAGGAGGGCTGAGTACTCCCTGCCTCATTTGGCCACCAGCGGCACTGGATGCGAGAGTCCCATGCTTGAGACCTGCGGAGGCTGCTGCAGGTTGGACTGCTGATGTGACTGCAGCAACTGCTGCTGACTCCCGATCCCTCCGCCAACCTGAAGTAGAGGCCTTCTTCGAGAAAGTTTTGACCTGCAGATGGGGAGAAAGTAAAATGGCAGCTCCTTCAACAACAAGTGCAACTCCTTCTTCATAATTGTGAAATACCTTTCGATACAAAATCGGGAAATACTCTAATTTATGGCAAAGGTGTAACATACCTGGAGAAATGGGAAAGAATTACCCTGCTGGAAAACAGGACATTATAAACTACACCAAGGAAGCTGGTCTCTGTCAATAAGTTTGCCCAGTTTTTTGCAGTGCAATGAAATTCACGTATTCTGACCACCTTCATAAGGTAGAAATAGTACCCATACCATACACCAATTAAAAGAGAAAGATGAAT
Source organism: Pyrrhosoma nymphula (assembly GCA_963573305.1). Taxonomy (NCBI): domain Eukaryota; kingdom Metazoa; phylum Arthropoda; class Insecta; order Odonata; family Coenagrionidae; genus Pyrrhosoma; species Pyrrhosoma nymphula. The sequence continues at coordinate 72,537,403 of OY754332.1, read as the reverse complement.
AGGCACAAATAACTCTGATTTCGAGGCATCTTTCAAAAACATATTCAATCTACCTACCCACAGCTTCTGCAATTGACAGACCTCATTAAAAATTATGGGCTAGAAGAATTATCATGATTATGATTGAATTCCTTTGAAAACACAGCAAACGCCTGGGCTGATAATAAACTAAATGCAGTGCAGTGCTTCTATAACCACTATCATCTTTGCTTAAGCTGTGGGGGAATATGTTTCCATAGATGAGGTAAATTCTTCATGGGTTTCCATCCGGGTTAGTGGCACTGTCTTCTCCTCCGCCGATGTTTCGAAGGAAGACATCCTTCATCACCAATGGCCTTGATGACGAAGAATAAGTCTTCCTTTGACACATCGGCAGAGGAGAAGATGGAGTCATTAACCTGGATGGAAACCCATGAAGAATTTACCTCAACTATTCGCCGGGAGAAAACTAAACTCTACATGTTTCCATGGAGTAGCTTCAAGTATAGCAGCCCAAAAAAACCAGTGGCTAGCTGTTATTTTTATACATACATAATCTTCCCCAATTTCTGTTAGTTTTATTTCTATATTCCAATTAATCAACTACACCATTGCCTAAAATAAGGATGTTCATTGCACAACAGAGTCTGCACCTTTTGTCCCTTGCAACTAATTTAAACGTTTCTGATCCCCTTTAAAATCTACCCACTCAGTAAGAAGTCCTTAATATCCCCCAAAGAGTTCAGATTCACACAAAATCATTTTACCATCCCATTCTCCACCATCATCACATTCTCCCACTTCTAAATTCTCTGCCTTCTCTCGAAATGGCAAAACAACAACCTACAACCTCCATCATGTAAAGGATTGGGATGATAAATCATATTTTTTTAGTAAATCTCCATGGAAACTTGAACCATGGGAATCTTTCATTAACATATAAACAAGGGTGTACGGCTAGCTCTTTTTGTTTGAATGAAAACTGAACAAGAGAGAGGGAAGAAGTCCTCGATCACTTTCTCTTCACTCTCACCCACCAAGTTGGTGATCACCAGGTGATACTGAAAATTTCTGCTGGGCATATAATTGCTGATGTGGTTGTACACGTCAACGTAAGTGCATCTCCTTCATTGCTTCCATATGAGATACTAGATAGTGCCCAGTTACCCATCATCCCTGGCTCAGAACTACAAGGAGTAGGGAGTTGGTGATGTGAAATGAAGCAAGCCACTTAAGTGAGAGAGTTTGATTGAAGTGTAATCATCCCCAAGAGCAAATTCCTCACCCAATGAAATGCAAGTACTCACAGCATGAGGATCACAGTGAAGTAACACAAACGTTTGGAGGTTTGCAAAGGTTCCTGGAGGCCTAGCAGGAAGACGCTTAGAGATAAACCAGAGAGTCCCAGACTAAAATTTGGGTGATGCGGGACACCCCAAGGATACGGTAGAAAATTTTAAACTCAGGGTAAGTAGGACCAAGCCATGTTGAACAATTGGCTCATAGGACAATGCAATTACTTTAAAGTCTATTACACAACTACAATCGGTAAAAATTAATGGATAAAATTGATGCATGCCACCAGCCAATAAGAGATAAGGCACAAATCCAGCTATATTCATCCTTTATGAATAATTTTTATCATTGAAGCATTCAATTTTTGGAAATAGATTTTAAAAATTACCTCTAATGAAGCATCAATAATTACATATGCCATAACAACAGGAAAATAAAGTTTTCACCACAAGAATATAAAACCAATAGAGACAGATTTGGAACATCACATTTTACCCATCTAAATTTTACTTTTGTCAGATAAATTGAATGGTTTGAGGCGTAACTTTGTGAAATTGCTTCATATCAGAATGAAAAAAAACTTTGTAAATTTCACATGAGTAAGTTTAATACGACCAGTTTCATCGCTTGAGCAACATGAAGATGTCGCTCAAGCGATGAAACTGGTCGTATTAAACTTACTCATGTGAAATTTACAAAGTTTTTTTTCATTCCGATATTTTGTCAGATATTTAAAAGAGGTACTTTGATTCTGCAGTATTACTTAATTTACTATTCCCTTCAAAATCAAGTTTCATGGAGAGACTGGACATGAAAAAATTCAGCTACTATCATCATTAATCCAAAGAAATATCTAACAGTTTCCAAATTAAAAATAGAAAAATAAAGGCATACAGGTTATTCTAAAGAACATATGAACTCAATGACTTACCTTATTTGCCCAGCAAGAAGTGGGTTGATAGCATACAGCCAGTCATGAACCTCTTTGTCACCCAGGGTTTGCAATAGATAACCTCTATGTTTTGTGACCACACTAAAAATTAAAGAAATGTAAAAAAGAGAACTTAATTTTGGGAATTACAATTGCAGAAACCTATGAAAAACCAATCTGCATCTGTAGCCAAAACTATCGAGTGTTGTACATTCCCATGTATTAAAACCTGGAAAACGTGGTACAGTAAGTCCTCAGCTTACGAACATCCGACTTATAAACTTTCAAAGATACGAACGTACAAATCCAATCAAAAATTCAAACAAGCGAAGGAATTTCAAATTTGGCGCCACCGGATAAGTTATTTGGCCATTGCAGCTGGCGGTGCGGCGTTCAGCAACTCACGGATTAATACTGCCCCTCTTTGCTGTGATGAATTTTAACAATATCATCTCGATTTATTAATTTGCAATGTTCATTGTTTACTTGCGTCATTAATTTTTACGGATGATTTGGAAGTAAGACGAAAGCCGAAAGATGCCCTGCAAGTAGTGATATATTTTGAGATATTGCAACTCTTGACATTTCAATGGAAATAGACTTCCATTTGTCAAGCTGCCTTCGCATCAAATGGAGGCATTATTCCATTCACTCAATTCAATAGAGGCTCAAATCAGCTTATCGTGATGAATGGTTAAATATCCTTTCCAGGGTATCTGGAAATTGCCTTACAGGCAGTCTTTCTATCCAGCTGTCCTCCTTGCAATTACACAGCCGGAAACAATAAAGCTGTCAGATTTCAGGGTTATACCTCAGTCGAATCTGAACAATTGACGCATCTTAACCGGTTTTTCCCAGAAGACCCCCCAAGAAAAAAGATCTTCGTTCCTTATTCCTGGGCGCGATGAAATACATCTTCGCTGGAATCATTCAGCGAGAAAGAGAAGGGGGTAACCCGAGAGGATCACGCCTTCACCTTATCTGCAATTATTTACCCTCGCCCAGTTTCGCTTTTATTCAGGTGGCTTCCACTAGTGGAGGAGGGGTTGGGTCTTCTTTCAGCGGCCTCGGTAGCCAACACTAGGTTGATACGGCCGATGCTCGAATGATACGAGGGGAGCCATTATTTCGGTCGAATCAAATTGTAACCTTACCCTGGTGGTAACTATGAGGTTGATTTCGCACCTCCATGATTTTTCCATAACCTGAAATTAAGTAGCGTAGCACCTGAGAGAGCTTTGAAACACATCGCCACATCAATGGAATAAATAACGTAGACATCGGCGCATGCGAAGAGAGAATCGGAACTCTAATCTGTTTTTACTTCCTTTTATAGGAAGCATCATTCACTATGGGGAGTGAATACCACGCCAGAAAATCCATTTTCAGACTGTTGACTTTTATATCGCCATGGTGGCATGTTAATAGATAAAGAAATTCTGTTTTCACCGTTTGGTGCAGGAAGGATGATGCTAGAAGTTATTTCATTGGGCGTTTACTTGACATCAGCCACATTGGATAAAAAATTAGTAAACTTGCCTAAAATCGAATATTTCGTTGAAATGTTACTCGGCTATGAGAAGTGATACGAAAATGAGCTTTGATATAAGTACTAGCTGCATCGCTTATCTTTCAATGTGGATACTTCTCAAGTACTTAAGTTTAATACAACTTTACTGAAGTCGTGTAGAGCAAAGATGATGCCCAGCGCTTTTTTCCACAGGCCTTCGTGCCAAGTGCTGGAGCTTCCGGCAGTCCAGCGAACGGCTATGCGCCCTTGGCCCGCCTCTCGCTCTCCCCTCCACCACCACGGGTCTCTCTCTCCCCCCACCCTCGCCTCGGCGCTCATAGTTAGGGAGCCAGAGTGAAGTGATATTTTTTCTTGAGTCAGCATCACATTTCATCAAAAGTATCACAATTCACTCATCACTTTCCAACCCCTTAACTTATCAGGTGGTATCCACTAGTTGGGGGGGGAGGGCATTGCCCGCTGGGAGTCCCTTATCTGTTGTGACAGCAAACTAATAGTATCACATTTCACTCATCGTTTTCTCACGCCCTAACTTCCCGGGTGGCATCCACTAGAGGGGGGGGGACATCCTTTCGGGAGCCTCAGCAGCCAACTTCCATGGTTTCCACTAGTTCCAACATCGGCCACAACACAGGATGACCGTTATTTACGAGGTTTTGAATGGTATCCACTCCCCAGTGTGAATTTTAATATTTTGGATTCAGATCCGATTTTTTTATTGAATTAGGATCCGATTTCAGCATCCGGTGAAACGTAATACCCGAGGATCTTTAGATCCGATCCGACCATCCCTAAATAGTATCTTTCCCGGTGAATCAGCTTGCATCTAATAGGACGAAGTTATGCCCTCGTTGCATAAGAAGCAGGCTTATTTTAGAGCACATTTTGGAGCAAAAAAAGTGGATCTTATGGGCCGAGAAATACGGTAACTACAATTTTCGATGCCTGGCTAACGTTCTTCAACTTACGAACAAATTCAACTTACGAACAAGTTCTTGGAATGCATCTCGTTCGTATGTCGAGGACTTACTGTAGTTAGAATTTCCAATACAAATGAAGCATTCCTATCATTCAAAGATTTTAAATTCAAGTCATATAGTTTTAAAATTCCACTTATATATTTAATCTTGCCAAAAAGGCATCAGAAAAATAAATATCATCATCCTTTTCATTGTTATATTCATAACAGCTGAAAATACAATGATCAAATAAGTGGAAATTGCCATGAGTTTTGAGTGTGGGTGTTGTTTTTTTCTGGTGGCAATTTCTATGCATCATTCTTTTCATTAAAAAAATTTAGTTTGATAACATGCTATTTAAATAGTTAATTAATACTTAGAATATGTGAAGCCTAGTAAATGTCTTCAATAAAGTGATTCAAAGATGGTGTGAATTAAGATTATAGGTAATAAACATTTCCTGTATCAAAACTGAACCAAAAACAATATTTAAAAAATGGAATTCCACTCTTTTACTGATTATTGTGAAAAAGGCAATAATTATGTCAAAGGATATTTCTGTTGATGCGGTCTTTCTCTCAACTTCACTTAAGAGGCATGCCCAATGCAAAATGACTTTTGATGATAAACAATCGGCTTTGTTTTCATCAACAGGATCACACTTATTATTGGGATGCCACTCTCACCTCTTAAATGAAGATGGGCCACTCTGAAAATTAACTCGGTAATTTTCATAAATTACCACAGTATTTTTCATAATTTACCGCGCCCCTTGAATATTGCCATAATTTTCTAGATAATTCACCTATATTTGAGATAATTTTTCATACAGATAAATTCCCAACATGTTCTTTTAAGTCAATATCACATTTCCTACATGTGTAATAATAAATTGAGGCAAGTACAGCTCATTTTTGGAATATTTTACTTAAATTATAACATTATAGAGTAATGCATTAGAATATTCTTCTTAAAAATTTCTCATACTTTGACAAAAGAAAGCCAGATTGCATGTTGCTGCCGTAGTTCTTTTTGCAATTTAAAAAATTTCTAAAAGATTGATGTTGTATTAGGTATGGTTTAAACATTATTATTCCCTTCCTATTGCTATTGGCTCTCTTATTTAACCATAAATTTGCTGTTAAAAGCTTAAAACTAAAAAAATAATAGAAAATTATGGAAATTTTCGAAAATTACCGTAATTTACCATGGTAATTTAACTCAGATGAAAATTACCAAAATTTTCCCATTTCTACTCTTAAAGTGACCTCAGAAACACAGTCAACGACCACTGTCTGACAGCTCCAGACTGAGGTCTACACAAACTTACCTAAATGTATTGGGCACTTTCACCATTGCTTGCTGATCTTCAGAGTATTCAACTTGTGCAGTGGCAAGGTTGATCAAACCTCTTTCAACAGGATCCTTCTCATCACGGAAGATGAAAACATAGGGCCGCCGAACAACCTAAAGATGCAACAATAATTCAACTGAATACAACACAACTCATTAAAGGAAGAGATACCGTAAGTTGGGGTGAGTTTGGACATTTTTTCATATACATATAATCATCATTTACGCATCGGCATATTTACCGATATGCGTGAAAACCACAATTTATAATCTATAAACCTTCAGAAACATTGTGAACAAAATAAATTCATGTTGCTTTATTTTTAATTCCGGAAAATATTCATTGGAAACCACCTGAATACGACTAACAGAGTGGGTTGAGTTCGGACACGCGCAATATATTTACGTTTTCATTCAGAGTTATCACTTTCGTGACAATACGGGAACATATATTCATTTAAATATATTCTTACATTAAAAATAATCATTTATTAATATCATAATTATGTTCAAAGACAGCAAGATGCATTTAGTTCTTTGTTTTTATCGGCGAACAATTGAAATGGAAAAGCAAATCGGAAAATATTGTGAGCGTCGCATATTGATAGCTGTGACTTAGCCACTCAGTGATTTTACATTATAATTCTAGAGATTAAATGGTGAAATTGAATGTGCTTTCTTCTTAAATACTAAAGAAGTTTAGAGGAGAGTTGATATTTCTTTTATTTTAACCTCTAAATTAGACCGAAAAGCGTAAAATTCCGCAGTTTGAAAAAATTGTTGATGAAAACGGGAACACATTGAAATGAAATATAACTCGGAACACCATAGATATCAACTTGACATAAAATTTTTATTAATTCTTTTTATAAAAGGGTACGATGGAATGGTATCTTCAATTATCATTCATACAAAATAATATAGTGTAATCTTTAACGATGGATGCAACTAAAACCTTGACACCTCCGATGAAGTGCGAACAACACATCAAAAAAATACGTTACAAAAGCAAACATTGACATTTATGCTACTAAAAAAGTTAATCAACATTATTAATGTTAGTTAACCCACTAAAAACGAAGCAGCCCCTTCGCAAGTCCTTTGGCGGAGCCAGCTGACGAACAATTTGCGTTCTGTAAACTATGCACTCATCAGCAACATCGGGAAACATGAAATAAATCTCCTTGACTGTAGTTTTTTTCCGAAGACACTGCACACGGAATCTGTTATTTGTACAGACTTCAATAACCTTTCCCATAAAGAGCCTGTCACATTTGTTAGTCAAGAACTTTAATAAAAGGAATGAATTTTCAGGGATAGAGCCGGGGTTTTCAAAATTACTTTCATTGGTAACATTGATAGACTGAGATACCAAATTGTTAGTCTCATCAACGGATGAATTTTTCATTGAAAAAACGTTTACCACTTCCTCAAAAAAAGATTCATTTATGCATACAACTTTCCCTGGCTGAACATTAAGTTTTTTCCTCCAACATTTTTTACCCACAGCTGTTTCTATGCAGGATGATGCTAGCCATTGCAGAAATGCATCTGACCAAAAAATGCCGTCAGTGGCTTTGGCCGAATTTTCCTCCGGATTTAAACTAGGGACTTTGTTAATTACTCGACTTTTGTCAAATGGAAAAATTCCCAAGGCTCTAAACCCTGCACGAACATTGTCAGACAAGGAAGACCCTATTGAATCAAAGGCTGATTTCAATAATCTGGGGAATTCACTTTTGGGAAGAACCCCACAATTTTTACGCTTCCACTGGTCAAGACATTTTCGCCATGCGATCTTAAGTGGTCTAAAAAAAGCAAGATCAAGGGGCTGGCATAAATGGGTCACATTAGGAGGAAGCATTACAAACTTTATACCTATTTCTTCACGTATCCTAATCACTTCTATGGAGAGGTGAGTCGAAAGATTGTCTCCTATAAAAAGTTTTGGCCCCTGCCTGTTTTTGAAAAATGGCACACAAGTTGTTGTGAACCAGTCTTCAAAGGTTGCAATGTCAAACCATCCACTGACGTTCCTGTCGAACCTTGCTCCCTCACTGCCACCTTCTACCCACGTAGGATACAAGTGCATAGCTTTGTACACTGTGTATGGTGGAAGCAATTCCCCACTTGCTGATGCTGCGACCATCACTGAGACACTTGTTTTGCTGGTGTCCTTAATGAATGATGGGTGTTTCTCTCTCCTCTTAACAATCACCTGAGATTTTCTGGGATTGTCACTGAAATTTGTCTCGTCATAATTAACTAAGTTCTCGAGAGGAACACCATCCAAAACAATTTCTAAATTTTTAAAATTTTTTTCTAGGACCTCTCTAGTCACTGCTGCACAGATCCTTTTAATATTTTCTCCCAAACACACTGTGAGTTCTCGTCATCTTGACATAAAACCCCGCACCCACTCCATTCCCGGGCAGTTATCTTTAATTTTTTTTCTCGTCGTCCCATCCTATTCAAGAACTCCTTAACAACTAACTGGAGGTCAATTGCTCGTAAAGGAATACCCCACACTGCAAATTTAAGAATTCCTTGTGTTAGCTGGTCTTCTTCTTTGGTGGATAGAATCGTTTGTCCCCCAGATTTCTTTGGGTGCTTATTTTTCAGTTTGTCGTAGACCATTGATTTTGGTACTCCAAACTCCTTGCACGCAGCCCAAAGTGCCATGTTTCCACATTTTGCAGCCTTTTCTATTTGTGTCTCAATGTGCTCGTGTGAGCGCCAGCCTCCAATGACCCTCGCGTACTTTCTCGCCATTCCGCCCGCAGAGCTACATGAAATCGAAAAATGTGTTCTAGTAAATAGAATATTCATAGGACTTAAACGAAAATGTTCATATGCAATAAGAAATGATGCAGCGTTAGAAGGAAATTAATTTCATAAAATTCAAAGCACTTACCAAAGAGCACAGTAGATTCTTTTCAGCGATACGAAATTTCACACAACTGTTGCGCCCCAAACTGCTGCTCGGATTGACTACGATGAGAAGAAGCAGATGCACTGCTTTTATATGGAATGTGCTACATTGTATCTTTCTTTGTTTCGAAGGCATGATTATATTGTATAACAAAGCAAACTTCCCGAGAAAACAGTGTAAGTACCATCCGGCACTGTCGTCTGAACTCGCTCTGACATGGTACTTTCTCGCCATTCCGCCCGCGGAGCGACATGAACTCAAAAAATGTGTTCTAGTACATAGAATATTCATAGGATTTAAACAAAACTTTTCATATGTAATGAGAAATAATGCAGCTTTAGAAGGAAACTAATCTCATAATATTAAAAAAGCACTTACCAAAGAGCACAGTAGTTTTTTTTGGCGATACAAAATTTTACACAAGTGTTGTGCCACAATCTGATCGGATTGATTATGACGAGAAGTAACTGATACACTGCTTTTAAACGGAATATGCTACATCATATCTTTATTTGTCTTGAAGACATGATTAAATCGTGTAACAAAGTGAACTTCGAAAGAAAACACAAAGTAAGCACCAGCCGGCACAATAGTCCGAACTCGCCCCGCATGCCCAAACTCGCCCCAACTTAGGTACTGTTGTTATTGCAAGCAAGACTTTTCAGAACTTAAGTGAAGACAAAAGTGTGAGGCCATTGACCTAGGGCCTAAGCCACATTTTACTTTTATCTGAAGGTAACATGAATGCCTCTTGCTTGAGGCCTTGTTTATTTCATGGCTGTTCAAGACCAGTTTTTCAGTACATAGTGAGAGTGTGTAAAGAAAGCGACCACTTTTGAAGATAAGCAGAAAGAACTAGGAAACCAAAAAATATTTTGCACTTTTATTGGGCTAAACATAAATAATCAACCATAAGTTGACATTGGTGTTTTGGTTCATGGTTCACTAGTTTTAAATTACCATTAAGCAATGCTTTCTAGCCGGTGACAATAGTTTGAAAAGTATTTTCTTGCCAGATAGGACTGAAGGCGTCACTTTGTGGGGCTGCATATTATTCATGGTAACCAATAAAAATATACTTTGTCAATTCCACACAAATTGATAATGATAGACCTTGATGACATAAGTTGTCGAAACCTGAATCAGATCAATTAAAATTTGTGTGGAATTAACAAAGTATATTTTTATTGGCTACCATGAATATTTTCATGCCCTCTGGTTGAAATGCTGGAATTACTTATGCAGTGAAACTTCACTGACAATGGTGAAGCATTTTGCCGAAACCCTGGCACAATTGGTCTGTCATTGAGACCTGGCTTCTGCATGGAAAAGGAAATTTCATCATAATTATGAGGCAGGTGAACAGAATAATTGATTTTTTGTCATGGTGGTTGAGAGACAATTCTTCCATTAAGTAAAAAAAGTTAATATATGTAAAAGTAAAGCAATGGTAAAGATGGCCACAGAAAAATACCACATAAAAGTGAATCACAACCTGCATTTGGCAAAGCTTGTAGCAGATTTGGGTGCTACATAAGTTTCAAAAAAGCTGCAGGAAGCCACATTTGGAAAAGTTTCTCAGTAATAATCCACACAATCCCTGTTGTTAATTTGATACACATAGCATAACTAACTCTTCTTTCTAGAATGTACTTCTTCCATCTCAATCATAGAATTGTTCTTAAGGTGGATATTCCTAGAGAACAAAAATTTATATGAGATAAACCACGGGAGCAATGAAATAATGGTGTATGACTATTACAGGTTACCCAACTCCATGACAAAAAATTCACCCATGAAAAAAACACTGATTCAAAAGTGATCCTGCATACACTGGGTTTTATTTATTTAAAACGTTTTATGCAAGTGGACTGACCAAGTGGAAGGCAATTGTTTGAAGAAGAGGTGGCTTACCACCCATCGTTTCTTCCACCCATTGGTGTTTTCTTCGAGTATATTCAGGTAGCCCTTGCGAGAGACAACAGGGCTGACACGAATCTCCTCCATCTCAGGCACAAAGAGGACAAGCGGGCGCTCTCGGGATGGTGAGCAGCAAGACAGGGTCCCACCCCCAAGGGAGGCCATGCCTTGCGAGAGCAACTGGCTATGCTGACTCAATTGCTGGCTCAATTGCGGGCTGCTGCAAACTCCTAAACTCATGCTAGAGCACGTGCTCTGAAAGAAGTTCATCATCTTCTCAGGGGACGTGATTCTGTTCCAAAGAAAAATGAAGAGGTGTCAATTACATGATTCAAATGATCCATTTCAATAAAATTAATTACTCTAAACCTTGATTAGGCTTGATTGCATTTAAATTAAGCCTTTCAATATCCATCAAAACAAGGAAAGACATGTTCTGCTCAACTACTGCCACTCAGTAAGGGCCACAAAAGATATTTTGATTTCCTAAATGATGTCCTGAGAAAATACTTAAAGAATTTACATAAAGCATATTCGCATCCATATAGGCATGTGAACACTCTATTTCCAGATTTAAAGGCTGGTGGTTCATCGACCAATGGGATTCCCATTAGCCTTAATTTTTATCAGGTTTCCTATAGGCACCAAATGACTCTCCAGGCACAGGGCAAACAAATATGTATATGATTTATTTTGAAATTAGAAATGTTCGTATCATCTTAATGAAATGATTTTACAATCAAATGTTGATTGACTGATTCAGCTGTTTTGGTTTTCAGCAAATTTTAGCATTTACAAAAATCACATAGGGAAATTATCATACGTGAAAATTTAACAATAAACAGAAAATTTTTAGAGTAAGACCTACAATTGAGGTAGTAGAACATCTTGAGTTAATTTCAGGCAATTATAGGAAGATACAATGTATGTACATGTATCATAAGACAACAAATCTTAAGGAAAACATACTCTTGGGTCATACTGCTGGTAGAAACCAGGCTTGAAGTCATGCTCTCAGCCATGGAATTAGTCATAGGGGCAGAGGTTTCTTCACCGGGCGATGCGTCATTAGTCTGTTTGGAAATGGGAAGCTCCTGCAGAGAAGTTAATTATTAGAGATATAATATCAAATGGACACAATCACTGTTATGCTGATTACAAAACACAGCTCGATGGGCAGTGAGATTAGCTTCCGAAATATCAGCAAGAACATAAAGAGCATACCTTGCTTGGTATCCTGCCTAGAATCAACTTTATGCACTTCACAGCCAACTGTCGCTCCCTTTCAGTCATTTCCCAAGGTTCATATACATCCTTATCTTTATTTGGAGCAACAACAGGATTCACTACCGAGCCTACATTTTGAGCAGCAGCCACAAGTGCTGTAGGACTGGCCCTCCCTTCATTGGTAGCCTTGGCTACCATGTTACACACTTCCTGTGAAAAGAAATTAAAACCAATCAAGGAATTAAAAATTGCCCAACATAAGCAAAGGTTGATCGAAACTGCAGACATTTTAATTTTAAGATAAACAGTAGGAAAATTCTGCAGTTGACAGTGAACTCTTCTATAATGGCTTTTTGGTTCTGCTGCATCTTTGGTTGTTTAACTTGAGCTTTTGCAACCAATGCAGCCAGCACCTTCAGGAATAATGAATTACGCATTTCTGAAGATGCTGTCTGCAATGGTAGTGAGAGCTCAAGTTAAACAATCAAAGATGCAGCAGAACCTGAAAGCCATTACAGAAGACTTCCACTGCTGCTGAAGCCTACATTTCAAATTGACAGTCATCTATTTCTTTAATTAATCCTCACTACAGTATTAACTGAGACCATTACTAAAAGGACTAATCTCAATCTTGGGAGAGGTGCTACTGGGGAAAATTGAAAACATATAAAGCTAAAATTATCATCTTTTATTCGATGATCTCAAGTAGAAAAAAAAATATGCCAGCAGTTGAACTCAATTCAAAGTTTTCAAATAGAGTTCTCCAAAAATTGCAACTATATCATTTTCCACAAAAAATAACAGGTTTGCAATGAACTGCATCCACTTAAGTAGGAACTTTCATTGGCACTTCAGAGAGATAGAGATGGATTCTCGAGGCAATACCTTTTATGGAGCCAAAGAATCATGAAGGGAGAATTAGAGCCAGGAAATGATTAAAAATCATGCATAACAATAAGTTATTCCTCTATAGTTCCAAACCATTACTTCTTGGCTTGAGATAGGCTTGATGATGAGACAAAAACCTGGGATGAGAAAGTTATGTGTGACCTATTATAAGATTTCACCTCCTGTTTTCAGTTAGAAAAAATCCATTACTGAACTGAAATATTCACCATCAACTGCCTAACCATTAGATTATATTCTGTCCTGATTTCAATGCTACCACATCAACATTAGATGAATTTTAGCAAGTCAGTAGAAATTCAAGATTATGACATGATGCTGAAACTAGGCAAGAAAGCAACTAGGTGGTGGATTCTTCATTCAACTCATTCTTTGGCTCTTGCAGGGAACAATAAAACTAGGAACTGTAGGTTATCAAGAGCATTAATGACAAAATAAAAATAAAACATTTGGCATATATTGAGGTGAGTGGATGCCAAAAATTGTAAAAAAAAAAGTCTCATTCGGCAGTACTAGAGATGAAAAATAAGGGAGAGACCTTTTCGGATTTGGTGAAGTCGTGTGTTGAACGGTGCTGTGGGTTAACACCCCTGAGGGCAGTGGGCAGGGGATGCCTGTCCACTCCAAGGCGTTCCCGCAGCAGGAGAAGGTGCCGCACCCTCTCAACTTCCTCGAGGCGCGTCAGCTTCTCCAGTTCCCATTGGTGGTCAAAGATAAGCGAATCTCCACGGGGGCGCCAACCTTCCAGGTTCTCCTCGCCACGAACATACGTGGAACTTGTGTCTAGTACACGGCGCTGACGGCGCTGTACTCCTGTAGTCAGGCAAAACATTCATGCTCCATGATATGCATGATCACCATCACAATCACAGCAGGCACATTTATACTGCTTCATTACAATGAAACAGTAGCATGTGCCATTCTGTGACCGCAACACATACAGTGGCTCACAGCTAATGCCACAAAATCCATGATTGTGCCAATCAAAAACTTGAACCATGCATTCTCTACATGTGCCATGTCCTTAAGAGTATAGTTACATGGAAGACAAGAGTCTTAATGTGACTTCATGCATTTTTGTATTTTGTTCTGACGCAGCAATGGTAAAGTCATAAGTGTGTCTGACATAATAATAAGCTTAAATAATAAACCAAGATAATTTATCTCATTGAAAGTAAATATCTACATAAACATATAAGCATTGTAAGGAAAAGGAAAAATATTTGGACATATTATTTAAAAGTAAAGCGGCTAGGACATAGTTCGATCACCATGCTGACAAATACATTATCTGAAATTCTCAAGGTTCTAAACTGATTTCTTGCAAGGGAGGATGGACTATTTATCAAAGATTCTAACCTTATTTTGCATATTTAGCCAATGGCTAGGTTGAGAAACATTAGGGAGGGTGACCAATGCATTCTTCATATCCTGGTTATTTCTTATCTTGAGCTTTGCAATGGGCCTTTAAGGGCTCACAAAATTTGGCAATACAGTAAGCAGACTCATGAAGTTCACTGGACGTCTGAGGGGGACTAATTAGGCTACGCCATGCCTACTGCATCCTATTTGGCTCTGGAAAAGTCACATTTTGAGCAACTTCCTCTTCACTTGCCCCAAAAAATTTAAGTCCTGCCTCCCTGCCCCAAGACATTTGAAAAGAATAATAATAATAACAATGATAAACTGCCAAGCGCAACAGTGGTGTCCATGGGACACATGGGTGAAGTAGCATTGTCAGTCCCTGATAGCTTCCTCTTCATCCCCTTGAGCCCTCACTGAATTGGTTACCCCCCGTCTAATGTCACTTACGAAAATTGATGATCAAAAAGCACATCAAAGGCAAACAATGATGAATAGGAAAACAGCCTATCTTTTCTCAGTGGATTTTTTAGTACCATCTCCCAGTATGGATGACTACTTGCTTTGGCTAATATTGTGAGTTGAGTGTTTTGGGACATTAAGGACACATCACAGGTATAAAAGAAACGCATGAACTTGGACTAAAAATACTTTGAGATACTAAGAACATTTTATCGTCTCATTGGAATTAACAAAGTTTCCTATTTCAACCCTATCTTTAATAAAATTGTAAATGGAATGTATTAAAAATAAAATAAAAACGTGATAATCATACAAAATACTTCTTGACACTGAAATTTCCAAACCAATGGTTTGTAACTCTTGAATTTCAAAATGCACATTTTTATGATAATCAGGAAAAAATATGCACTAAGTGCATACATAGGAACTCATTCGTTGCAATGCTTCAATACATAATAGAATTTTGGTGTTAAACCATAACGAAAGCGATTGAAATAAAAATGTAACAACATTAGTTAAGGTGTAGGAATAAAATAAATATCATCCCAAGTGCAACCCTTCCATGTACATATATTTCCATTTATGTGGTTTGCATTTCAATATTATCATACACATATCAACTGCATTGTTTTGGTAAAATATTATAAATCTAGAGAATACTGCTAATAGTTCTGGCCACTACTTTTCAAAATTATCTAGATTTCTAGCTGTGGTTAAGACAAGCAATCACACAGAAAAACTCCTAGTTACCAATGAACATTATACGTAACAGGCACAAACAATAAATATAGTCAAGACAGAAACTTTTTACCTACACATGAAAGGCGAGATGGTTTTTAGGGTGTGCTGCTCAAATGCAACCTATTTTCCTATCGTATAGCTCTTTGAATACACCTATTTTAACTACATGTGAGATTAGCCAAAAATATATTGTGCAACATAAAAACTGATGGCAAAAGTATAAATTCGTGCAATACTATTATCAAATTTCTAGAGTCAAGCTCATGCCTTCCAACCTCAATTCCATCATCTTGAATCATCACTAAAATGAAGACTGGAGAAGACCATGACCTAATATTTGATTACTTCTATGAGTATGAGCTATCAATTTCAGGCACATCTCTAAGAGCAGTTATGTTGACTTGAAGAAAAAACTGTTATTCAGAAACATTTTCATAGAATTAAAAGAATAGCCCAGGTGCAAGAGGCACACCATTCTGACGTAGGTTTCAGTGGGGCTTGGATGGACGTTGGTGGTTATTCCGATTTCCGGGATTTTCGGTTCCATTTTCATTTTCAGGGACAATATTTTGCCACCTATCCTGCAGGTTTCCTCAGGTACTACAAAATCAGCATTTCACAAAAGGAGAGTTCGTAACTTACTGCACAAACTGTATTTACTCTAAGTACTCAACTATCCCAAGAAAATGGACAAATATAATTCAACTACATATTTCTATTTATAATCATTTTAGCCTAATATACGTCATTATGCTTCATCTTAAAATTCAGTCCCCTTTGAAGTAGACTCCCAAACTGTGATGGTTAAAAATGAAACATACATACCAATTGCACAATTCCCTTTTAGGGTAGGAATAGTATAACAGCCAATACCACTGCAAAAAATGCACTAATGATTTGATACACCGTCACAAGCACGCAATGAAAATGTTTTCATGTGAAAAATCATCCCTTTGGTGTACAGTCAAAGAGCTTAGTTATTTGAGTTTGGATTAGGTAACTGACTCACTTTTAATAATTTCCTTCATAATTTCTCACCCTTACAAAACTCTTTTGCTTCTGTTTATTCATGTATTGCTTCATACACGCTCCTTTGTTCTTAAGACTCCCAACATTCCTACTCTTAAGAGCATCTTCCACTACAATAGCCCATTACCTTTCTCATTCTCCCCCTTCCTCTCACACTATTCACTCCTCTATTACAAATCTTCTTTGTTATTCCACTCTCATCCTTTCTCGAAACATGGCCACACCAATGAAGCATGTTCCTTTTCATATATGTCCATTACTAGAGCACCCAATCCATATTCTTTCATTGCCTATGAATTCCTGACTTCATCCATCCAACTTTTACCAAAAACACTTCTTAGGTACCCCCACTGCCTTTAACCAAAACTTAAGCTTATCCCAGCATACCCAAGTCTCACAACCATATAATGAAGTTGGTTGGAGAATAATTTTGCAAACTGCAATTGCTTAAAGTGATAAACAATTGAATCAGCATACATGTGCTAACTTTTGACAACATACATCACTATCCTAAACAGGCACTACTTGAGCAGCAATGAGCAGGATGTGAGGAACAACAAGAGCAGTTGGAAATAGCTGGGGGCAAGGATAGGGTGGGTGCAGCATAGTTTCCAACAAACCTGGGCTACCTGCTTCTGCTGCTCTCTTCAACACCAGCTCGTACACCCCAGACAGCCGGTTGGCCTCAGCATTGCGATAGTTGCCTGAGAAGAGATGCTTCAATGATCGGGGACCAGTGCGTGCATCACGGCCATAAATAATCATGCTTAGATCCTTAGTGATGATTGCGGGACGTCCACAGTTTTCAAGCTGAAAAATGATGAAACCAATGTGAAATTCAATCATTTCCACACCAGGTCTCATAAAAATGAGCTCTTTCTTCAAGATCCAAAAATAACATTTTTTCTGACGATATTTTTCTCCTCCATACTGAATTTTTTGCAAACCATTTGCTATCAATATGGACTTTGGTGCCTGCGCAAAAAAATGCCATCAGCCTGTATTTTTTATACATATAAATAAAATTGTTTCTTTGCATTTCCTTCATAATTGAATCCATATGCTTCATTTTCACCTGAGTATCCATATACTGAGTATAAATTAAAAGTTCCCTACATCATTAAAACTTTCATGAAAATGTTCTAGCCAGTCTAAGCACACATTACTGGGGATGTGTTGGAGGAACAGGGGTTAAGGATCAAGACTAAATTTCATGAATTTATACAAACCCAACTGCTCACTAAAAGAGCAAATAAGTCCGAGCAAGAGAAAACAGGCATTCTCAATCAACATCGCTTGGGAGAATATGAACGAGCGAGTGACCAACCATATGCTCACTCATTCCCAGGGGTTATTTAGTCCAATGTACAACATTATAGAAAAAACTGGTTCATGCTTAGATTACTTTATAAAAATAAAGGGCTCCCCAGTTACAATGTAGTGAATGGGCATCATTGCTGGATTTTTTTCAACTTTTTTTAGAAAAAGGATAGTATGTGACACTATGTACCCATGCAATCTTTAAATGTTATGGTTAATATTAACAGACTTCAAGGAAACAATAAAAAAAACAATAGGGATTTATGATGAATTAAAACAGTACGGCCGAGCCCCCATATCTCCTGTTTCAGTTATCAGCAGTTCACTCAGCACAGAAATTAGAAGAAAAAATTTCCTAAAATAATTGGCCAAGTTCAAACCGGTGCCATTCTGGGAGGTGAAAACACAGTCTTTAGCGCATAGCTCATTACACTTGGTCTCCAGGTACCATCCGAGCCCATGAAATACCTACCAGTAGGCCTCAAGTGTTTTCAGTGTACTCAGTCATTTATGCAATTCATAGTGTTGTAGTGATATAACAGTTCATTTTCTTTGCAATGGTTGTCAAGTGTAAAAGTTGTGACAGCAGTTCAGCAAAAGTGAACGGAAGGCATGTAGCACTAAATATCAACGAAAAAGTGTATATTCTGAATTTAAATTAGAAAAAAAATCTGAAGTTACAAAAATTTACAAGAACGAATTGTGTACTCGTGAGGTGATGAAGAATGAAAAAAATATGCAATCAAAATTCAATACTCATTATTTTCATCAAATGAACACAAGAAATACGTATTTTAGAGTACTTGTTTCCACGCGTCAGTGGTTGCATCTATCAAGGATATGGGGGTCCTACTGTATATATGCTTGTGTACCTCCAAGTAAGCAGAAATGGTCATGTAGATCTGCTCTCCATAGGGAGTCACACGGTTCAGAAGGACAGAGCTGTGAAGTGAGCTGTCCCACGCAGCTTCAAAACGGAACATGGAGCGAGTGTCACCCGCCGGCGCATCCTCAATCACTCTCTCGCCAGGGAAGAGGCCGAGAGAGAGTACAGATGAGTCACAGTCCCCACCACACGTTCCCGACTCATCACCTTCCTCCTCTTCCTCAGACTCTGGTGTGTTACGAATGCGACCTAGAAGAGCATTCAACATTAAGTGACCAATTAACAAGACCTTTTCTAGGCTAACACTCACATTCAGAATGAAAGTTTGCATTTACTCCAACTTCATCTTGCTTGTACCATGGGATAGTGAAGTAAGCATTGGATCACAGCTATAATTTGGGAAATCTATGAAACATGACAGTGAAAGAGAGAAAAAGCTCCGGGCAATCCCAGTGCTATTTTTGAGAGCAAAGAGAACACCAGCAATCACCTAGCACGAGTCACATTGCTGCATTCCCATTCCCAAACTCATACTTTTATGATCTTTCTTTCCCACAGTGATGAGTATATTGACTGGGACTTCATTTTCACAATCACACACTTAGGTGATACATATTCAAATATGGTTAATACATTATCCTGAATAATTTAGGAACCAACAATGGTTTGATCTCTAAATGTAATTTAATGCACATAAGAAAATTTAGCTCACCTACAACCAGTTCTCTCACATCCTTCCATCTGAGTTCTGGAGTATTTTCATGCACAATTGTGATACGAATGCGTCTCTGAATACCCTGATGCAACATAAAGAGGCCACGGCATGGTAGGTCATCACTGTGATCAACAACTGCTGGCACATATTCACCATTGGGAGCTGTAAGTGAAATGAAATTTTAATTCCATGAGGTAATTGTTTATTTTGATCAAAACTTTCAAAATTTAAATTATAATTTTAAATGCAGTAAACATGGCCATTCATTATTCAATCATTCTACATTATTAATAGGACCAACAAAGTTAGAGTAAAAATGTACTTTATAATTATCACCCAAGAATGAACATAATCATAGTCAGCAACAAAAAATGATAACGGCTGAACCATAGGAATTATAGGAAAAATAAAATTCAAAATTTAACTGATAGAGAACTAAAATTATAATATAACCAAAAGAATGGCAACTAACCCAATTCACAAATCTCGAACCACACCAGGACATCATACTTGGCATGCACGTGGCTAGTTGATGGCGAAGGCAAAACTCCAAATTTAGGAGAACGCACAGGCTGACTGATTGGAATTGAAGGTGGAAGCATCCTCTTTGGTGGCTGTCGAACACTTATGAACAGATATCACAACATCATTAAAAATACGGTCCCATTTCACTTCAAAATACTGTTTCCATAATCAAAAACTTATTAAATGCAGCTGTGATTAAGTCTGAGGGGTACTGCGAGGTTCTTTACAAAGTACAAAACTTTAATTTATAATTGTTTTCAAAATCGGAATTAAAGCCACAAAGCATGACTTCTATTCAAATTTCAAAAGATCAAATTATGCTGCCCTGCCTTCAGAAAATTGATTTTGAAAAATTAATGTGACAAAAAAGAGTAATGATTGCTGCAGTGATAATCATGTAACTCCTTTCAGGGGTATTAGTATTTTTAATCCAAGATGTGAGGCAGAAATAATGCACAACAATTGTACTTACTATTGGCCACCTTCCTGTTTGGCATCCTTGTGAAGTGGGTGCTGCTGATAATGACCAAACACTTCAAACACAATAGGTTGGGATTTCAAGTAATCTAAGAAAGACTTGGTCACAGTAACTGTAATCTGCAATGAATAGATGTGAAGTATACATGTAGTTAACATAATGTTTCTCTAAAAAGGTTTCTATCAACAGCATTGTTAAATAACAATGAAATCTTACATTCTGAACATGGTAGAAGCCAAGTGGAGTACCTTTCCCTGTGTTCTTCACTGGCTCTGTTGAGAATGCTTCATCATGGCGATGGAGAAAGCTGCGAAGAAAGCATGACAAAAATAATATAAGAAAGATAGTAAGCACAAAATAAATACTTGATAGAGCTAAAGGAATCAGAGAGAATATTATACTTTTCTTGACAGGAAAAGCCATAGAATTTTAAAATATGTCATATTTTAATTATTCATAGACTGAATAAAAATTATTACACTCAATTTAAGAATATATGTTATAAGAGTGAATACTGATTGTTCGGCAGAGGACCATACCATTAGAAGACAAAAATGATATTTAAGAAGTATAAGGTCTAATATAAGTGCAATAAATTAACAGTGGAAAACAAAATGCTGACAAGGAAACATAATGAAGATAAATTTACACAGACAATGAAGATATTGCATGGTGGATGAGATGTATGCCAAAAGGAAAAGTAGCTAATGGTTGCAAGCCAAGTCATCTCATTTGCTTTCACTGTACACTCATGAGACATTTTCATCACTCACATATCATGCTGTGAGTTTTCCACAGTAAATGATCCATTGAGGTAACTGAAAAATTCCATCAACTTTCAAAATATAATACAACATTACGATTACTACATGAAATAAAATTTAGAACACTCACTTGAACTGGCAGAAAATGTCTGCATATTCTGTGGAGATTCCTACAGCTTGCAGGACTGTCACTCTAAAAGTGAACTCCTTGCCAATCAAAAGATGGTCTGGAGTAGTTCCTGTGGTGTTGGTAGTATTGATGTTCTCGTTATTGTTGGCATTGTTGACATTGTTATTATTAATAATGATGTTGTTATTGTTGTTGTTGTTGATTAGATGATTTTGATTGGGCGGTATTAAGATAGGAGTGGTTCCAGAAAGGTCACCTTCCTCCTTTGGTGGGTGATCAGATGATACAGAGCTGTCCCCGCGCCCACTATCAGCATCCCCTTCCACATCTGCACAATCAAAAGAACCACAACACTAACTAAAGGAGCCTGCTTTCATGGCTCCCATTTCATAGTTGCAAGAGCTAACTTTGAGCTTCAATATCTATTCCAACAAATCTGTTCATTATTCACCCTAGAAAATCTTGCTACAGATAACACTGCATAAAAGCAATGTGCAAAATCATAAGAAGCATATCATTCATTTAAGCTGAATGATAACTAACCTGCCCCTACATAGCATGGTAAATGCATTAAATCTTAACAACAGCATCACAACTACACCTAATCATATACTGACACATCATGGAAGGGAGGAGGAGGCATAAAAAACCCACTTATTGTCTTTGCACAAGTACTAATATCTTTGATAAAAAGAACTGGTGCTACAATGAACCACATTCATCCAACCTTTGCTTCATCATTCTCAATTCCAGAAAAGATTTTAGGTGAGAATCAAGACTAAAGCATATATCCCATCAACATGCCTACATCCACAAACAAGATCAAAATGAAAATGCTTGCTTCCAGCAGTGTTGATTTAACTTTTGAGACGAGGTCAATGGTTAACAATGGGCCGGTTTCCAAACCAATCAGATTTAAACCCAAATATTAAGGTGGCGGATCAAAAGCAAGGAGAGCCACGATCAGTTAGAATCAATGAAAACAGCATGATACCACTGACATTCAAGAATCATCCCAGGGGCTGTCATCCAAGAGACATTTCAGATAAGTGCAACCACTTTTGCATTTTCTACAAGGTACCCCAATATGCATTTTAGATTAGAATCACAATGTACTTTTTCCACAAACTTTAATAGGCCGACTAAGGTCTCAACATTTAATGACATAATCAAGGTCAAAACTTTGGTCGGTCCACTAGCCCTTCAACAGCCATCATTCCCAGCATGACTATATGTGAAAAAGCATGGAATAGCCTTAAAAAATTAGAAACACTTCATAAAAAATCACATTATAAAGTAACACTTGTAGATATAAGTATGTGGTTAACTTTTACTACCTTGTATTTAAATAATTGTTAATTATAAGTTTATTTTCATCACAGAAAAAACAAAAACCATGTATAGTTACCAATAAATATATCATAGATGTTATTTGCTTGAGCCCATGACATCAGCCCTTAGCAGCATTTTGGCTGAAAAGCTGGTACATCAGCTCATTGTCAAAACTCAAGTGAAAAAAGTACACAGTGATCCTAATTTAAAATGAATATCATGAAATTTCACAAAGAGACTCCTAATACACTCGATTAGAGGGAACCCTGAGTTAACTTATTTACCTTCCACCTTGTCTGGGATGATGCTGTTGGTCACCTGGCCGCCCTCCACCACACGATCTTCTGCCTCCTCCTCACCCCTGCCTCCCTTACCCCCTCCCACCCCCCTCATCCCCATCTCTCCTCCCTTACCATCCTTCTCCTCCTCGTCCCCGGCCACTTTAATCTCGGCCAGGCCTCCTGTGCTCCCGAGATTCGAGTTTCTGCAAGGGAATCCTGGCATGTTGTGGTTGCTCAGGAGGTTGGCCCCTCGGCTTCGCACGGTCCTCTGCCTTCCCCCAAAGAGCTCATCATCAAAGGAGATACGTGCTGACTGCCTTACACCACTGGCATATTCACCATTCTCTTCCTCTGCAAAGTTATTGGATGGGAAAATGTAGAGTCCAATTACTAATTTGCCAACACTGATGGAGTCTGAGCTTTAATAAAAGTTGGTATTCCAGTTACTATCTCCACTGTAAGCTTTATACAACAAGCCTTAATCCAATAGTGCTGATGTAAATTCAGGCATCAGTGAAACAGATTGTCCATCTCAATGAGGATTCACATTTGGATAAGTTGACATTCAAATGGGAGCCTTATGTCCACATTATTTTCTCATTTGCAGGGGAGTGTAACCCTTTCACTGCCATAAAATTCTAAGCAGAGACTGAGAGCCATTTTCACATAGTTTTTAAAGTTAATCAAATATTTCTATCTATCCATTCTACAAATGTTAATTAATCAAATACAATTGGGAACAAAGCATACAATTGGGAATTGAATGGAAGGAATAATGCATTTAGATTATATTTTATCGGAAATGAAAATAAATAAATTAATACTTATGTCATAAAAATGGCTGCTGATAAATTAATAACTGTCACTGGCCAATACATCTACCTATATCGGCCTATTGGCAGTAAACGAAATAAGGCATCATTGAAATGCAACCAGCAAACCACGTGTGTATGGTGGGTTGCATTTTCAGATCACTATTTCCACATACCATATCCTCCCCATGGCAGATGACCTTGAGTTTGACCACATAATTATTGAATTAAGGCCATAGTTAAAGAAATGAACAACCAGTAAGCACACACCTACTTGTAATAAGAAAGTTCTTCACTGTCAGAAAACCTGAAGTGAATGCTGAGAACGTTTGTAAGAGGGTTACGTGTGACACAAAACGTGTTCGACTGCTGGCATGCTATTTTATTACATGAATCCAGTGCACCTCAAAAATGAGATACCAATGACTCCTATAGACTCAGACTCCTCCTAATAGTCCGGACAGGACCTGGCAATGTTGAGTGGTTGGTTTTTTAGGTTCTGTGAAACAGCACCACTACCAAATTTTGCCAAGAACCAACAATTTTTAAGAAAGTTTCATCAAATCGTTTGACTTATCTGTAAAATATGTAACTAATAAACTTGTATGGTCTGATTTAAATTATAAATTATAACGTATACTAGAGGCAAGTAATCAGAACTCTGTCCTTTGCTTGCCGAAATGCTCTCCAAAATAAATAATTAAGTGATGCAAAACAGCTAGGCATTGGGATTCACCTTCCACCTTTGCTATGAGGAGAAATACTTTCCTGGAACATTTTTTAAGACAATATGCAAAAACATAGGAGAGATTTTTATCATTTCCATATATTCTCCTAAAGGATTGAAAGGTATTGATTGTGAGGGGCAATGGTTTAAATTATATCACTTGATTCATATTTCTTAGATATCCAATTAACCCTTTCACTGATATTTAAAAAAACATATGTGCTACACAAAGAGGTTGCAAAGAATATAATTTTTATTCAAATAACCAGTATGCTCCTTTAGCTTTGTGAAAGGTGGGGTGGTTTCTCTGAAACAGTAAAACTTAACCATTCCAGAGCATGCACAGTCTCCTGAAATGATGATAAACTAGAATGCAATTGATAGCATATGCAACCAGCTTTTATGCATAAAAAGTCCCTGATGAATTGAGATGATTGATAAATAATTCTACTCACCAATAACTGCTTGAACTGCAACTCGTAAATATCCTTTGACATCTCCCTTTTCATTGACAATGGCAACTTTATGGATCAGAGGCACAGGATACATGAGGTTGCTCAAATACACAAATGCCCTATAAATAATGTTTCAATTTTAAAACTGCTGAAATAAAATTGACAGTGAATGCTATCAATTTAAAATCTGTGCCTACATATTAAGAAAACAGGGATTTTCAAAGCCCTGAATTCAACTGACATTTGGACCTGAAAAAGGTCCAAGTGGAAGTATTAGGACATATCTGAAGATAATTAGGGATGTGGATGTAGAATTTAAAAGCCTAATTAGAAGAAAAAAGAAATGAACGTCAGGAGTCAATTGCCTATATTTAGATGAGAATATGGAGATGCAAGCAGGGGAATTACAATGGGAACATTCTAAAACAGGGATAATAAGAGTAGTAGAACAAATGATAGGAATGGTAAATTTGAGGAAGAGTGAGAAGCTGCAGGTTACAGTTCAAATAATTAGGAAAATAAAAGGACAGAAGAAAGTGGAAGAATGCAATTGACTGAGGTACGAGAATATGTAACAAGTTGAATAATGACAAAGATGAAAATTCAACAGAGGACATAAAACACAGTGGAAAGGATAATGCAATGAATCAGCAAAAATAAAATCTAACAAATCATAATGTATGTATTACAAATTAATCATTTTTAAAATACCATGAAGTTGAGATGTGACTGCAAATTCATTAATAACTTCATGACTGCCAAACCTGAAGTGACATTTCTTCAGTAGTCACTTTCAATGGGATGGCAATGTCATCGTTCAATATGTTTCAGCAAGATTTTTAACTTTAAGTCAGTAATGCTGTTTCAATAAGGTCCTTTTATTTACCGTAGCCTAGTGGTTCATTAATAAATCTCCTCAAGTATTTCCTGATACGAAAGAATATCACCACAGCAAGGAGTTTCTTTCATGCGTGAGCCAAATGAAGGAGGGCTCTCAAATTTAATTACGCACATGTCAAATTTTCACCGAGGAGAAAATGCTGGCACTGATCAAAGCAATCAAATTTTGATTTTTATTTCCAAGATACATACCTGCCAACCATCCTAAACCATGGGAATCTGTCATAGAATGGATCACCTCCAGTGAGTGACTCAATATTATAGTCAGGGGATGTGGGAGACAGATCAGCTTCATTGTGGTACATCTCTCGCATGAGTTCCAGTCGCTGCCTGCATGTGAATATCATTAAAAATGAGAGAATGCTGATTTTTCACAAAAAACATAAAATCAATCAATGTCCAAAACAGTATTCACCAATTAAAAGCCATTTTAGATAACATTGATGAGCAATATGATAGCTATGATATTTTGCTTTTTCTGGAATCTAACATTTATTTTAAAAAAAGTATAAATGAAAAAAACTACAGAGTGATAAACAGCTATATTATCAAAAGTATTGAAATGCCACCTTCAAACGGGTATGTCAGGTTCAGCATTTAAATAAAAAATAACAATAACGCTTTTAATTCATCTTGACATTAAATGAAAAAGAGGCATGTACAAGATAAAAGTAAAAATCAAGAAATCATACTAGCATTCATGAAAAACCTGTTGGAGTAGTACTTGATAGACACCATTGGGGTCTAACTCAGGAACTAAACTCATTTGCAAAATTAGCAAAAGAGAGAATAAATAAGGCAAGTCCGGGAAGTCATATTTTTGATGTGAAAGGAAGATGAATAGTGGGACATTCTCAAATATACATCTCAAATATACATAAAAAAATAGAAAAAATCATAAGGGGATATTTTCTGAGTGCAATACTTTAGAAATAATTATTAAAACTATCACAGTAAAACCAAATCATAAAGAGCAGATTATTTCAGGATTTTCAAAGTGAAAGCTTTTAGAAGCACATATTTTTCTGAGATGAAATGCAGTGCATCGCATAGGCTTTAAATTAGGCTGATAAATTTACCTATGCAACAATCAAAGGCTTCAAGGGTTTACTGTACTGTGCATCATAAATCAATGTAATGTCCAATTCCTGTATGTTTCACGGTTCTCATTTAAATGGCCTAGCATATCGAAACTCCTCATTGTTCCACTAGCTGAATGATACAGAGCTAAATTAAATTAACAATAGCTTTATAGCTAGCAGTTTACATGAAAATTTGAGATGAGCCCTACAAAAATAAATTATCTCTCTTTAGTATCATT
Source organism: Pyrrhosoma nymphula (assembly GCA_963573305.1). Classification (NCBI taxonomy): domain Eukaryota; kingdom Metazoa; phylum Arthropoda; class Insecta; order Odonata; family Coenagrionidae; genus Pyrrhosoma; species Pyrrhosoma nymphula. The sequence goes on along the minus strand of OY754332.1, from coordinate 72,510,129 downwards.
AATAATTGAATCATCAGCTTTAAAATTTCTATCTGAATTTCCTGAATAAGTTATTTTCAAGCACTTCAAAGAATAAAGCAATTTAGCCTACAGTTGAAAAGAAGGTTTAGCGGCAAACTAATTCTTTATTCTCAGGGAACTGTTGCTTTGATTTCTAAGGATATTCCCTTCCCCAGAATTTTTCCTTTACAGAAGACTCACAGAGTTAAAAAATTGGGCGATACATTTGGGCCCATTTCTTTTTTGTTTTTCCACTGTAGCCAGGCAAATTTTTGTATCTTACAATTTTGCGCAACTTTGAAAAATGCCCAATAACTGTCAATTAATTTTTCTTAAAATCCAACTTCTTAGAGAGCAGTTCTGTTAACACATTATTTGCTCCATAAATCTCACAACAATTCCTTTTTTTTTAAGCCATACACAACTAAAATATTAATTTGAAACCTCTTAGGATAAAACATGAAAGTATTGCAGTCAAAAACAGTTTTAGAATTACACAATTATAACTAGTAAATAAATGCATATTTTCATGAATAAACATTTATTTTCCCTTTTGACACATGATCATCTTCCCTTGAGATCAATACATGGCCAAGGAACATAATTAAAAGGTCACCAGCAAAAGCAATGCATGCTTAGTTTAAAAGTTAATAATACCTGAAGCATCACATTAAATTTAAAATCAAGCAAAGCATTAATGTACTGTAAATTAAGCCATAAAATTCCTATGGCTCAGAGCATCTGTCCATAAATAAAAATGGACAAAGGAAACATATATGATTTTGACACCAATGTACTGAAAGAGAGATGATGTACTAAACTTATGTATATGGAATTTGCAATGAAGCATCTGCATTTTAAAGTTGGAATGATATCAAAAATTCAAATGGGTATCACACACAGGTCTGCACAACATGCAGGTGCATCATTGTCATTTTACATTTTTGAAAGCCTATTACCACACAAAGGATGCAATTAAGAGATACCACTTACTCTGGCATTACAATAGTTTGAAGCAACATTTTTGTCTAACAGGCACATGAGGCAGGCATTTTTTAAAACTTTAACCGAGTAGATGCATATGGAAACAATTACTTAAGCATGTATTTGTGCATATTCACGTGTGTAGCTGTCAATTTCACGAGAAGGATATGTAACAGGATCCTCTTAGCAAAGATGGCAATGCCACCTTATTTCTACCAACTGATACATAAGTGTAAACAGAATACAGTACAAACATGAAACATTTTTATTCATTCAAGCAGCCATGCTTGAGTCCATTTTATATTGGCTTTACTTGTCCCCAATGGTCTGCAATCATTTGCATTAATTCTCAATGTTCACTCAAAGAAGTGAATGCCTTCACCTAAAATCAGATTCAGTGGACTAACCGCCAGTGCCATCAAGCCAAATATGTTATAAAGGAGGAGTATAGAGTTTCAGATGTGAAGTATGTACATTGAAAACCTTGGGCTCTGAAAACCTTGCATAGTATTTAAAATACTGATCACTATACCTGAAAGTCTAGTCTTGTAAAAAGAAACATGAGTCACAGGGGCATTGAGGTACAACCAATAATGTCACTGAGGGACAATACAAATCAATTTACAATAAGAGAACTATTCCTAGTTTTTACCATTATAATATCTCTTGCCAAATACTGCTACCAAGCAGTGTAACCTCTGCAATCAATTTAAATAACTCACAATCATATAAAACAGAACATTAAGAAATATATCTGTGAGTAAAATGTCAGTGTCCAAAAAAATTTAACAACAAAATGTGATGATTTTATCAGACACTATTTCCAATAGTGTTCTAGAAAAAAAAGTGACAATACTCTTGACTCTCCAGGGGATTTTCTCAAATAAAGAAAGTGCGTGCAATTTTTAGATAATTGTCTGTTATACCTAGCAGATACCAACTAAGTTTTCAGGGACTTTTTGTCCACGGGTATGTAAAACTGAAAGTATTCCCTAAACCAAATCATCTATTTCCAAGCAGAAACTATATTATGCTATTCTAGAAAAAAATTGCTAATATTGGAAGAAAAACCACTAAAAAACCACAACTTAAATATACAGAATTGATACTAGTAGGTATACTTTGAAATATTGAGACATTTCCCACAAAAATACAAAACCTGAGGAATTTTTATACATATGTATTGCAATAAAATTTACACCCACATCATAAAAGCATTCATCCATTTAAATTTAAGAATCATGATTCTGAGATTAAAATACTAATACTTTAAGGACTGACAATGCTGAAATATTTTCAAAGAATCTAATGAAGCCCACAGTAATGATTGCACAACTTGCTATTCTATGGGAAATACACAGAGTATGATTGGGTGACTATTTTCTCTCAGCTCTATATAAGATATATATTGTCTCTATAACTTACTGCACTGATTGCCATAAAGGAAAGTTGCGAAACCAGCACTTTCAAATAATTACCCTGTCTACCTTAATATAAATTATGTACCTAATCTGAGACAGGACAAAATATTCATTGTTCTGAGAGTTTACTACCTATGTGAATTGATCTTTTTAAAATCGGAATTGACATTATTTCTCCAACCACACTTCTAAGAAATGATTCAGAGGTTAGCATTTCTGCAGAAATAAATACATTGCTTATATGTGCCCATCAATCCATAAGGCTTAGAGTTCAGTAATCTCAAATTTATTATTTTTTTACCGCTAGAAATGGCTGCATACGCATTAACCTTTATCTGCTGAGCAGTTCCTAAATGGACCACCAAATATTTTTGCGAATGGCCAAGTGTTCCCCTTCAGAACCACTCAAACCATAAATTTCGAACCTTGGACATTTAAATGCCTGGCCCCCCAGAAGTACATCTGGGATTTAATCCCAGCTTTTACAGGTTAACAAAGTAGGCATCTGTGTGCAATAGAAAACCCTATAAATGGAAAAAGAAGTGGTTTAATGTTCTTTTCTTAAGGTCAGACCATTTATTATGATCTAAACAATCATTTACTAAACAATTACCTCATGCACAGATGGTCTCATTTTCCTATCATTAAAATATTAAGGACGGCATTTGATTACCTATTAGAATGACACCCTGTTCCCTTAAGATGGGCAATTGTCTATTTTGTGATTGTTGGAGTTTCAGTTCAATCAGATTTATTCTCGCAATCTGTACACACCAAGATATTGTTTTTAATTAATGCTTAGTAAAAATCCACTTCTTAAAAATATTATCCTCCACTTCTTAAAAATATTATCCTCCACTTCTTAAAAATATTATCCTCCACTTCTTAAAAATATTATCCTCCATTAACAAATAATATTTCACATAGGTGCATATATACCCAATACCCAAAAATTGCTCCTGAGGCACTACAATAGTAATTCCAGCACTCCAATTAACCTTATGAAGCACATTGGGCATCAAGTAACAAAAGTAAGCATATATGAACTATGTACCACTAAATTATGGCAAGAAATGACAATGAGTAATTTTTCCTATTAAAAAAATTTCTGATGCTGAACAAACACATTATCATATGGTTCCTAGAGAGCAAAAATGTCTTGTTACTGCTCATAAATTGTTTTAAAGGTGTGCACATAATTATAAAATAGCTAAAATTTAAAGTAGAACAATATTTCCCAAATTCATGAATGTCAGTTGATCACAAGTAAAAGATGAGTAGATGCATAGTAAAACGAGTATGCGCAATGAAATGAATGAAAAATGCTACTTTTCATAACCTTTTAGTGCCCTGAAACACAATCAAATACAATCAACTTCCCAACTGCTAACAAGTATATTTTTACTAGTGCTACTGGATAGCTTCATTGCCAAGCATACAACATAATGAGTACCAACTAAACAATACTACCACACAACAGAGGTAGTCAGAAGCAAATTTATTGGCCAATTAGAAATGACTGACAACTCGAGATCAATTTAACTGAACTAAACTATAAAAATAGAGACCTGGCCCTAAACGTGATTTCCACTTGAAGCTCTCAGAAATTATTACTCTTTTATGCATGTGCTTCAATATAAAGAAAAACACTCCAGGAAATATAACAGCACCGTGGACAGCCATGCCGATAAAATAAAATGATGACACACAATACCATGTGTCATTTATTTTCACAATATTTTACTGAGAAACAGTAAAAGTGAGTTAGAAGTTACATTCCAATATCAAAACAATCATAATTGTAGAGAGCAACCACAGGCTATTCACATGTCACATCCCAGATTAAAAGACAGAGCATCCGATCATTCGAAGAAGAAGATATCATTTGGTTTGATCACTAAAATTTATCATCATGCGTAACCAACATATATTAAAAATCAAAGATCTGTCCTTAGACATATTTTCATCCAACATTTCTATCTAAATCTCTTTCAATCATACCACTTAACACCATAAAGTATCGCAAATATATACCTTAAAGCAAGCATGTGGTTTAATTTCTCAGTAATTTCCATTGGAAGAATAAAATTAATACTAGATGCCACCACACATATTTTGAAGCTTATATCATTCGCTCCAGCCTAAAGAGTCAATTTTAATAATAACATTTAACATAATAATAAATAGTTTTCCCTCTTGAAGAGCATGGGCAAATGCTTTTGAGATCTGACTCACTCATTTGGACTCAACTCTGATTTATTTGCTTATAAAACTAAAATAAACTGGATTATAGTCGAGTTTACACTGATGAACCAGTAAAATGTGATACAATACCAAAATATAATTCACAACATAGATGCCTAAAATAATTTACATGCAGAATACAAGATATTCTACCTGCAGCTCTGCGCTGACACACATGTAGCAGATGTGTATAATGTGGCAAGCACATCTCTCACAATAGCTTGGAATGCACTAAAATACCATAACTAGGCAGAAAGCTTGTTGGGCAGCTGACAGTCACTGCAGTAGAACTTCCACAAAACCCAAAAGCAATTAATTCTATCATATCTAATAATAATAATACATATTAATAAGTTTATTTCATCCACAGGGGTTTTACAAGCAAACATAGGATATGTATCTATATGTATTCTGATTTCTTAAACACGATCTAAAATGCAATTATCAACTTCCTCAAACTTAAATCATGCTTCTGCCACACTGCTTTAAACATATAGGTAATTTTAAACTGCTCATGAAACGGAGCATTGAATATCACAAAAACCATCAACATCCAAGATGAGTTTCACTAATATAAGAGGAGTACACAAACTTTCTTCAAATAAACACTAATTCTACTTTAAGGAGAGGATGTACCATGCTTGTTTGTCTATCTAATGTAATTAATCTTTACCTAAACTATTAAGATATCATGCCACTAAAATGTGCTTCAATTCTTGATAGTCATGAAGCTTGAATTTCAACAACTGGAGCCACCGCATGTATGCAAATAATAATAAATTCAATGAGGTTGCATTCAATTCCTTGCCAATGAACAATTAGAGTGATTTATAAATGAAACATTAAAATGAAATGAATGAATGTCAGCAGTCAAATCTCACTAGAAAGTTGTTTTCATGAACTTTAAACATAATTTTTCCCACATTCACAGGCACACAAATACGTGAAACACTGTCCACTCACAACATTTTAATTCCATACCTGTCTTAATTTTGCGTAATATACAAAATGGATTCCAGCAAACAAAGTTACTTAAAGACTTGAGAGTGAGGAAGGTAAAGCTGTTATCCCTACAGTTGGCATAGTCAGAAAATTAAAAAAAATACTTAAGTTTAGAGGATAGTGTGATATAATATAAAGAAGTAAATGGAGGATATACTCATTTGGGTATCTTTATGTTCCCATAAAAATCTGGTACTGCATGTTCCTTTGCATGAAAACATAAATTTAATGTGCATTTGTGGCCCTAAAAACTGATTTCTCCAAATTTTTCAGGTGACTTATCCCTCGCTAGCTACAATACTTATTTCTAAATTGTTTGCCTGCACAGTTAACTTATTGAAGATTATTGTTATAGAGTAGTATTTTTTCTGAGTGAGATTTCCAAGGAATAAGAAATGAAACTACAACAAAATGGTTATGTAAGCCTAAATATAATCATGGGGTTATTATCAATATGGGCTCAGGAATACAAACAATAATGTCATGCAAAATTATTCTTGACAGTCAATATTCGCCCCTAATAGACTTTGTGAACACACAACCTAAACAAAATTAAATAAGTTTATTCAGTCACCAAATATGTCCAACAAATGACAAAGCAATCAATCATTAAAATTTTCAAATTTACCCATCCAATCTTTATCTTTGTTTTTTAAAGAACTTGGTAAAGAGTTAATATGTTTTCATTTAATAAACTAGATGTCAATACAGGAGAAAGGCACTCTTAAAATATTGTATTTACCTACTAGTTTTTATTACCTAATGAGAAGAATTCTTCAAGCGGAAATACACTAGCTTTCAAAATGGACTTCAAACTTTACCTCCAGACTATATATCAAGCCCTGAGAGTTGGAGTGCTAATGATATGATTTTCCTACTCCACTGTTTTTTTCTTTCATCTCAAGTACTGACTATCACTAGGATAACAATTCTTTCATAATTTAAACAACTAACTTGAAGGTTTTCTAACAGAGAGATAGTTCTCAACATTTAAGGAAAGTATGCTAGGTACATTAACTTTTAATACAAATGAGCCACTTACATCATTACTAACATAACCTCCCTATCTTCGACACATTAGAATGTCATTTCTAAAAATACCTAATAGTCCCATGGATAATTAATTTGAAACAAATTACATGATTTTGCATTACTATTGAAAATAATCAATCTCCATCATTTTCAATGAAAAGTGTAACAAAAATCGTGTCCAAAAAAATAGGATGAGATTAAAATAGGCAGCAAGTGATGGACTTTGACTAAGCAGAAAATGGGCTTAAATTATCAAAATAATGTCTTTGAATATAGCATAATCTATTCTATGTATATTGCCAAAATCATAATGAGACACTATTTTTCCAGAATTTGTTCAGAGCCAACATTATGGTGAATTAATAATTACAGACTTCCGCTTTGCTCAGAACATGGACATAGATTCATCTGTAGAAGCAGCATCTACATGTAAACATGCATATAAGCATTTGGTACAATGATTATTTTAGCAGAGTAAACAAGTCAGCCACACTTGGATGAATTACATATAAAAGAAACATTGAAAATAAGCTGGCCATTGGGAATCATTTGGTTAAATGTACCACGGCCAGAAGGATATTCAATATGCACTATCACTCCTTATTTCAATATCTTGTAATTATTAATAGTAAAATAAAAATATTTACATACTGAGTCTCACAAAACCTGACACTTTTTCAATAGCATCAAATATATCACTCAATATTAGCAATAGTTTGACAGTTAAAACTTGTCACTAAATATATAACCTGAACACTTCACAAAAATGCATAGAGGTACTTGAAGCCACAAATATTCTTAATGATGTATCAAGAAAGTCACAACGATGGCGGTGTAGTTTTACTGCTACATGTGAAGCAAAGATTAAAGCCAGAGCATTGAATATCCAGCCTCAGGGAAGTAGGTATTGTAGATGATCATTGGCTAAGCAAGCAAGTGACATCAATTCAAAAATAAAATAAAAATGCTTTAATTTGAACTAAAATTGATTTAAAAAACTCAATTTTACCATGTTTATGCAGGGCTAAATTAAATATAAACCTGTCACGCATGGTTGGGTCAGATTGAGTCATTCGTGCATGTTACATGCAAAGAAGCTGATGGAGAAATCAAAAAGACACGAGAGAGGCAGAAAATGGGGGAAATATGGATAGGTAATGATTATTCATACGCACATTTTATGGGTGAGCACCAACCGTGAGGGCAACAGATTTGCGAGAGAGAACTTCTGATTGGCACAGACTGACAGGCATTGGAAAAAGTCCTCCCTAGCCTCCGGAGTTCCGGGGCTTAGGTCCTCGTTGTAAATTTGGCGCATAAGTTCCAAGCGGTGTCTACAGTACAGAGAGAGGAAAACCCCTCAGCACCGAGAAATAACTGCCGTTCTCAAGGTGCCACCTCACCCTACGCTTTTGACATTAGCACATGATTAAAGGTAAAGCAATACGCTGCAAGCATTTTCATTCTCTACTAGAAAATTTTTCTGATTGAACTCTGTTAGTAGAAATAAATACAAAATAAAAAAAAAACATAATGATCTCACTTTTCTAAGCTCTTGGAGATTTTGAAACAGAAGATAGTAGGTTCACATGAAAAATAAATTTGTGCATAAATTTTACTGGTCCAAATTTGACTTGTTCAAAAAACTCTTAAATGTCATCTCATGATATGCACGTGAAATGTGATTCTCTAGAATAATGATTTACAATTATAGGGTAAACACATGATAGAATAGAGAAATTGCCTTTGACAGCCACATTACATTGCCAATGAATGTTTTACCTGACAGTGCCATTATGAATGTAACTATATTAAGCAATACATAGGCTAATGAAAAACATTAATATGTAGTTTGTAAATATACCATTTTCCTTCTTCCTGGCACGTCAATAATGATGCTACATTTTTATTATAGCAAAAAAAAAACAACAGTTGAATTTCGACTTCAATCAGGCCACACAGGCTTTTACTTTAGAACCTGTTTCAGTGGCAGGTATAGAAAATCTCTAAAGGATTCATAGCTGAACAATTATGTTTTGACTTTCATTTATTTCATGCATAAGGTTTTTTTAGTTTTCTTTCATCAAGAAAGGCAATATCTAAAAACCTGTGAGGGATTGCCAGATAATTCCATGAAGTGCACCATCCTTTCCTTACACTACTTGACAACAACTAGGTATGTATCACACTGAAGTCCCTTGAATCAACTTGCTGAGAAGCATTCTGCCCCCTCAAATTAAGGCCTTCATTCATGTTTTAGAGTTCTCTGGATTTGTGGAAAATTTAGCCTCTCTACACTATATAAGGGGTAAAATCCTTCATTACGGCAACCAACTGGATCACAGTATCTTCCATTTAACCTCTGAGTGGTAGAAACTGGGTATGGCAATCAGCATGAACTAAGTAACAAGTTCACCACTACAAGACTAAATGGCGTAAGTACTTTTTATGCTACAATAAAAATAGTTAGAAATTTAAAAATGTACAAATTCAAGGGCTAAAAGTTTCATCATTTATCTTGTTAATTTATTACTACCTTTAGAATATTGCCATAAGTCAATGTGTCAAGAGGTAGTTTAAGAACCATATACAAAGGAATCCTGCTCCAAATATGACAACCCAATTGACATCGAGCAAATATGTAACACCAAGAGACAGCATCAAACATTTAATGATATTAAGTCATGTTTACTTTCAAGTTGACACTCCATTTCCAGCAAAAAATACAGATGGACAGTCTAAGTATGCCAAGTACATCCAGCGGTCAACAGTTTTTTATGTATCCTTCTATTTCAAAGTTTCTTGCATTAATGTAAGGTACACACCAATGACAACTAAACACCGTGATTAACAAATAAACATTTTATGAGTACTTCTATGTCTAATTATCTATAATATATATCAAAGTTACTCTAAATGTCACCTCCCTCAGATTAAGCCCTACAGATATTTTTACATTGAGAAGATATCTCTCATCATGTGCATGTCACGAGAAATAATGGCAAACATAATGTAATCCCTTGAGACTTGGTGAACATGCCATCACAATGTAAAATTTTAAATCACATATGCCAAAACATAGACTATGTCAACCACTATGTTTTAGAATGTGGCTTTTCTTGTTTTCATTGATATTGCAATGACTACACAAATGCTGCCACAAGGCTGAGACAGCACCACGAAAACAAAGCTGCACATTAAATAGATATTACAAAAACTGTAGCAAGGCTACTTTGAAATTCTTTTTGCATGTATTCCTGAGAACAAGGGGATCAAAACATTTTGGAGAATGTACAAAAAGAACTGATAGTCACAGTACCTACAAAGCTCCTTGGTCTATGGGCTAATGGGTTTTGGTTGCTTGTAACAGCATGTTGTTATTAGCACTATGGTTAACTGAGCATTTGCTGGAGAGCAGAGTTTATTCATAAAAAGAATATGGATACAATTCAATCCTTCATTGCAAATAAACATCATCTTAAAACAAATAAGCATAGCAAATCCATTTTTTGTAAACTTTACTCCAATTTTCGATGATTTTTACAACCAGTTCAACTCTTAGGATTTCTTTTATGCAATGGAAGAATGCAATTCTTTTTGCTTTCATTTAAATGTCATCTCAGCTTCCAAAATCCATACAAAATGATCACTAAATCAGCCATGATATAAACATACTTTCCAAAGGCCATTGAATCTTTCCAGCAACTGCTTGAAGCAAACAATACTGTTACCTATTGAAATGACAAATTTCACAGTTAAATTTAAACTGCCATCATACTGAATGCAGAGTGAGGGTATGATAGGAGCTGTTTGTTCGTGACTTCTTCGTAGTTGTTTATCCAAACTTTCTACTGAACAAATAAATATACAGCAGAGTTTCCTTATGAAGGTTGCCGATTTCTCTATCCTTCAGTATGCATCATTATGCATTTTCATCATGTTTTTACACCACATAATTCTATTAGCTGACAGCAAAAACTTTAAAATATGTTATTGATCACTACTATATTTCCCTATCTCTTATTAATTTGTAGCTAATGCTTGCACATCCATTTCTCTTTCGCCCTCTCTTCTTGAAAGTTCTAACCACTGGGATCATATTCCATTAAAATAATTTTTTTACATTCATATATACTTCAGGACACTTCAATGATATTTTCTAATGCTTCAACAATACCTCTAGGTATAGGATATTTGAAGCAACAAATTAATTTTGAAACAATCGCTGTTGTGAAAAAGATCTTGTGTTAAAATTATTCCATCTTACTTTCAAGCCATAATACAATGAAAGTGTCTAGCACAAAGAAAATTTTAAAAAATCATGAAGGCCTTTACATTAACCAAATCTAATTGCTCTCCAATTCTATGATTTCAAGTAACAGGAACAGTCCAAGTTACAAACACCAATAATTTTTCATTCAAATACTCAACAGGAAAACCATATTATCAAACAGGCTTAAATCCAAGTTAATAAGTTAATTATGATTCCATTAAGTACCTACTAATTGATTCCTTAACTGTGACATGAACTGTGTGTAAAATTATTAACACAGTTCATGTAATTCTGCCATTATCTAAATCTTACATTGAGCAGTGAACATGTGCCTCCACAGGTCGTTGCATACAACTTCACCAAAATAAATATTTCATATAATAACAGGCTTTGAGCACTACAAAAGACCCAGCAAATAATATATACAACTTAATTTCCTATTTGAAACGTTTACATTTATGCCAGTGAGTTTGATCATTATTTGATAAGTATGAGCTCATTGGCTTGCATAAATAAATATAAAACTTAGACTGAGGATAAAAAAAGGCTGAGTTAACTCGACCCAAGGTAGACTGCCACGCTAACCACTAGAAATGCACTTTCTTTTGAAATTTTTTGTACATGAATGATGGTAACAAATAATTTAAGGCATAATACCCAAATTAACTTCCAATCGATTTTAATTCAAGAAAAAACAGGAAAAATCACATGCACAACCTGCAATAATGAAGGAATTTATAGCTGCTTTTAAAGGTTAGTAGTGGTGATCCAGCCATGGCCCAGGGAGAACACTGAGGTCATGAAGACGTCTTTAAGAGGTCAGATCACCATTTGGTCAATGGTTTTACTTTGGTCTTGAAAAGAAAAAAAATAACCAGCGAAAATGCTGACCAGAATCTGTTTAAATTGTTCGCTTGGTAGTTCAAGGACATCCTGGAATCCATTTTCACAATGATATCTCGTTAATTCAAAATATATTACTTCATCAATAACGTGGTCTAGGATTGGTTTTTAAGACCTCTTCAAAATAAAGAATATGGTGAAGCAACACTAACTATTAATACATTGCTGACTCACCGCACATGTATATAGGTACCTATATAAGTAAAAGGGCATATATCATGTCCATTTCCCTACATTTTGAAGTAGTCTTCATTGATGTCTTTTAGGTCACTTAAAAACCAATCCTAGACCACATTAATGCTGAAGTAAAAATATATTTGGAAATAATCTGTTAACATTGATAATTTGGCAGTTCAAGTACATTCTGGTATCTTATTCAGTTGATTTCTCACTATTTCTAAATATTTTTACTCCACCATTATCGTGGTCTAAGATTGGTTTTTAATTGGTCTAAAAGACCTAGATCCTAGACCGCTTTTTATAATGCAGAAAATTTGTGAAGCAAAACTATTTGGACATGTATTTCTGGCATATTTTCCAGCATACATAATATTATCTCGATTTATGGCCCGCAGGCTGTGGGTCTGCAAAGTGCGCCCCCTGAGGGTTGCGCCCCTGGCAGACACCCGCCTGGCCTGCACCTAGCTACGACGCTGAAGCTAACGTGCGGGAATTGGAAAAATCTTATTTATTTGCAGTAATATTGCATTTATATACATACTATGCGGCAACATGGGATAACAGTTATCTGGCATTAATTAATGGCAAATAACTTTTATCAAGATTTTATGGTATTTCCTCAAACTATTACGGAATTGTCATTTAATAATTTTAGTTCTCAAAGTCACATTTATCCACCGAAGTGACTACATATATACGTCTTTCTCAAGGCCATTACTTCAGTAATGGATGCGAGGATAGGTGCGTCGAGTCGTAGGTTAGGTAATTGTGCAACACAGGTACCATTATGTTAGGGTATAATGAGGTAGTATAATACGACATACTACAACATGTCATTGCGCAACAGCACATTCAAAGTAATTAATGTCAAATTATCTTTTTTTTATTTTGAGAGAGCAGCGAATTCAATGGAGAGGTCATACGATATTCCGGCTCGTGAGCGTTTTCGTCCGCTAGGTTTTACAGCTCTAGAGCGCTTCCATATGCTTGGATTCCGGCTCGTGAACGTTTTCGTCCCCTAGGTTTCCAGCTCGGGAATACTTCCATACGCTAGGATTCCGGCTCGTTTTTTTGACCAACCAGAAGAGGTCGTGGTTGGGTCATGGTGGAGGGAAGGAAATAGGTATTATTGACCTGGGATTGAGAGAATTTTAAGACCCTCAAAATGACGTTTTTTTGACCTCTTTTTGACCTTGGTGTTCTCCCTGGGGGAGGGGGGGGGGGCAAAATGGATTTTTTAACGGCCTTTATGCTTTATTAATTTTTATAGGTTATATGTTGCCTTTCAGTTGCTCAATTTGTATGCTTTGTGCTATTTTATAATTGTAACATGACAATAGCATATGCCAAATAAGTAATTTTTACATTGTGAATCTCGGTGAGGATAAAACCTGGAGGACCATCTGTCTAGTCCTTGTCTCTGACAAGAAATTCACAGCAATTATTTGATGACCAGGATATTCAGCTCTAGTTCAGCTATTGATTTCAAATTATTCTGATACGAGTGAATTATGTGAAGTTTCGGGGAAGTCCACCACAATTTAATCTCCAGATCAATGAGAAAATGGATGGGAGAAATGTGATGTAACAGAAAAAAGCAATTTTCCAGATTTGATGCATGGAATAATTCTGCTACATATTTATTATGCTCTATGTTTTTTGGCCAAATGGAAAGTATATTAGTTTACCTTGAAATGAATGGGTATAAATTACTTGAGCAGGAAAGAACAAACATAATGCTGTAAGAAGCAGCCAAGAAAATCTCTCAACTAATACAATTAAAGAACATAAATTGGATTAAAAAATGGTATAATGAATACATCAACCATTCACTAAAATTAAAATAATTCACCATTTAGCCCACTTTAATATTCGTGCATAAGTTCAGTTGGAAAACTACTGAGACAGGATAAACTGCATCAACTAGCTGACAAAGGCAATAAAAGAAATAAAATTGAAGCAATGAAGAGGATTGAAAAAAAAAAACATTTACTCTGGGAACCATCTAGATAAATTTAAAAGCTTGAGGAAAAGCAGCCTAATTGCATGTGCTATCGAATGTGCTGTGAATTCCCACAATTACTTGTCATTTCTTCTATATCATCATGTTCCATTACTTAAGTATTATATATATATTTCCTCACAAGAATTTATAAGATATTTTTCCTGCATTTTTAGAGGGCAAACATTGACTCTTAGCGGAGTGTTGATGCAGAGCTGATAGTTTGCAAAAAAACTGCATTTAAATCAGTAGGACAATAGCAATTATCTTTAACAATAAAGGCTCTTCAAAAATAATTGCTTATCCAAAATAAAAGAGTAATTTAGAGTAAGTTTTGGTATTATTAGCATTTTCAAAAAACATAGCTACGAAGTAACTTTGCAATTACAAATTTTCAGGTTAGGCTATAAAAATTTCATATAAAATTTTAATGTTACCCGATAGTTAATTTAACCACAGTAATATTTGAACGACCCCAACTCAATATTAACCCAATAATAGGTAATAAAGACTTTTGATATTATTTTCAAAGCATCAACAAGAGGTCAGAAAAGTATCTTACTTTCACGGACAAGGTTACTAAGCAGTTTTTAGGTAAAATGCAGAAAAAGAATAAATCAGAGATTTGATCACAGCTTTCCCAAGAGGCTCAATTGTAATGGTAAGAATAAAAAAAATCAATTCTAATGATGCATATTGCTCTATTTTTGGAGAACATATAGACATAGTGGCAATGGTAGCACAAGGATGTACATATTATGAGCAATCAACATATGATACATAATCTCTAAGCAGCCATGTGGCACCAAATTTAATTAACAATAGGCATATTAAGGAGTGATGGGTCGGTTCCACTTGTTTTGATTCCCGTATGGTTCTTAGCTTTGGTTCTCATTTTTTGTTCTCAGTTATGGTAGTGAATTTAACTAGTGATGGGTCAAATCCAAAATTTATCGAATACGAATCCTGAATACAATTATCTTTTTTTATCAAATCTCAAATACCGAATCTCTAATCCAAATCCTCCTTTCACCAAATTATGAATCTCAGTTCCTTTTCATTACATATATTTATGAAAAAAATCCTAATCCATTTAGAATTTTTAGTAAATATATAACCCCATGAGAAGCTCCAGGATTTCCTCAAACACAAATCTAACAATTTAACCTTACAGGAGACGTAAAACTGGGCAGGAATTTGTTTCACAATGGCATTTATTTATTCTTAAATTAAGAGTGCAAAAGCAAGCTAAGTGAACACAAGTAACTTGTAAATTTTTGCAGGTGAAATTGAGCATTCTTAGTCTGTTAATGTTTCTTTAAAAAATTAACCAAATTGCCGGGAGTACTGTAGACTATAAAAATACTGATGCCAGAGCAGTCCAAAGGTATTTTCATGTAAGACATTTCAAAACCTTTCCATTATTATTTTGAACTCAAATTTCAGGCATTTGCAGCTTCAGAGACTGAAACTGATAGTATTTCTACATGCTTCCATAGTGCATTAGTTCACTGGACTCATGGCTTTAGAGATGCCATCCCGGTAAATATAATACTGTCACAAGAGATGAAAATTGCAACTTTATCAACAGCACTTTTTCTATGAAAAATAATGCCTAATTTCACTATTGGGCGATTCCACAAAAATTGCCTAATACCAGTACTCATGGCACAACTGATTTCAATTCTCACGATTTTTGGCACAAAGGAAGAGTAAAATCTTGGAGCTCTTAATATTCATGCATGTAAATCATAGGACGATTTGAATACATATCTGAATTCAGCAAAAAAATGGCACAATACAGTTTAAAACTTTGACTACAATAAATGTCAATATTAAGGCCACATTTTGAATGTAAAGACGTGATAAGGAGACAACCACCTCACTTTTATTTTAAAATTTGGTCATATAAATATCTATTCCCACCTCTTCGGGCAGTTAATTTTTCCCTTTTTTAATTTCATCCATTTTTATGACCAAATAACTCCTTTAACCCCTTCCCTGACGCATTTTTTTGAGGAAATGGTTCCAAAAAGGATCATATTTTTTTATTGCATTTTTTAATTATTTATATGTTATAATGATGGGAAAACAAGTTTATTTTGAGCATTGAGCTTTTATTTTTTAATAATTTCAATTTAAACCCTTATTGTTATCAATTGTCTAAAGTGAGAGAGATTCACTTCTACCTCAGCTAGAACAAGTATTTAAGCCAAAATATCTATATTTTTATTGAAAATTCTACAACTATAACATATATCCAAATCGAAAAGTACAAATTTTAATTATGTTCAGATTTTTTTGTGTGGTAAGTCCTAAAACATGGTGAGAGACAGCGTTACAACCACAGAGTTACATCGCAATCTGGGCAAAAATATCTGCTTTCCCTTCGAATAATTTTCCCGTGCACATCTCGATGTCTAATACATAAAAAGCACTTGCTTGTTGGGCTTTCCTTCTTATTAGTGGCTAGGATCAGCTCAGGAAAGTGCATTTCTAAGGGGCGGAGAGGGCGAGGTGTTGCGGGTGGCCTACCCACTTCAGGAGCCAAAAATTGGGGATGTACTCCTCAATAATTTTTTTCGATGAGGTCAAGTCTATTATTCAAATATGACTTCCTTCCACCTGTTCAACATTTGGTAGATTTTTCAAATCTTATTCAGTTTTGGATTAGTACGAATTTCTGCGACATATTCCTCATTTTTGTGAAGTGTAAATTTTTGCAAATCGGCGAATGACATCGTTTCCCAAAAAACGGCGTACACAGAATCCACCGTGTGGTCCAAAAATGCTCTTTGTCAGGCTTTTATACAATGCTCTGCAGCATTATTAGCGCCAAGAAAACTCGTATTTCGGGAGCACTCCACGCCATTGTTCTCTGGAACCAGAGCGTTTTTCACGAAGACACTGATCAGCATACCAATTTGTCTCATCAGTAATTAGTTATATAAATTCATAGCCGAAGAACAGTTGAAAAAACTGGAGTACACCACCATCTTCTTGAACTTGAATGATCATGAAGCTCTGAGATCATGAATGAACTCTTCATGAAGCACTTTCAAAATTGAACCTTGCGGGTGCAGGAGGGGGAGCTTCGCTACTTTTCATTTCTCTCCATTGGTCGTCTTCAATAGGCTCACCTTCGCACTCGGCATCTAATATGGTGTGCTCGGAGAAGCTCGGATTCAGATCCCAAAGTTTCTAAATTTTCTTTTTCCACCTCAACACCCTTTCACTCTCACTTTCTGTTGCAGAATGAATAAAGCAAAACAGTAAAAAAACACTGAGGTAACCAAAAATTGCTCTCGACCTCTAATCGCATAAAAACGGATTTCAGTGAAACGCTGATGGAGAAGGGACACTTGACATGAATGCTCAGGAGGAGAGTGAAGTACTAACGTATGTCTCCGTTGAAAATTTAGGATAAATTGAAATGATTTTATGTCGACATCCTTTGATAAAGGTAAAAGAATTTCAGGGGTACATTAGGAATATCCACGGAGATATTGACATAAGCTTGTATACCATACCTTCCCGAAGAGGATAAGACAAATCGGTGAGATTTAGAGAGAAGGGAGGGGTACCGAGAAAGATGGAAATCAGGGGGAATAATAACAAAGGCGGAGTCTTCCTGCTCAAAGTCTTACTAAATGCACGTCTGAGGGAAAATATGCCTTTTGCTTATGTGCGTATTCTTCGCTTTCAAGGATTACCGCAAAACAAGCACATGAGGTCGTAAAGCAATGAGGATGAAGGCATTCTTTTCCACATAAGATCTTTCCCATTCATAAGGGTCCGCTGTCCCACTAGAGTGAAGAAATTATGGCTCTATTATGACAGGCACCAAGCAGGGTCGGAAAGCAACCGCACGCCCAACCATTTTCCTGGGGCTTCCCAGACGGACAATGCACTCTTGGCGGGGCGCCCCTTATCTATTGTCCCTTTTTTCTCGGGTGGCCTTGGAAGAAAGAGAGCTGCAGCGAAGAACATGAGTGCGAGAGGAAACCTGAACGCAATGTAATGAACGGGAGAACAAGCCACTGCTACTTTTCTGAACATTTTTTGAACCACCAGTAATGCTGTCGAGAGATTTCTTCCGATTTTTCCCGAAAAATTGCATTTACGGGGGTTGGATATAAGATGACTATCATCGTCTAAATCTCAACCTCTAAAAGCCGTTTGTTGCATAAGTGGAAGCCACTAGAGACTGAAAGGTCTGAGAAATCACGAGTTTCACGTCAACACGGCAGATTTTATTTTACTACAACACCGCATTCGAAGGACAGGAAAGGAAGGCTAAGTATTTGAGAAATTTGCTGTAATAGGTATGCATAAGTTCAACGATTCTTTCTACTCCCACACAATGTATTACTAGAGCATGAATATATCTAGACTAATCATGCGAAAACACACTTCACTAGTCATAGCTTTATCCGAATATTCCTTTATCCTGTATTCGCTTTTTATATGGCTGGTTGCATAACACCCCCTGCCACTCGTCCGTGGTGCAGTTTACGGGTAGGTAGGTACGTAATGTATTGTTTAGAAGCGATTGTAAGGGATTATTTTTATTTTTCCTAATACATAGTATCACCGTTACGAGTGTACATCGCGCGACTGTTATTTTTGCATCCGGCCAGTCCCCGTGAATGTCGGAATCAATTATATTTAGCGTTTTGAACCCAAAAATAAAAAAAACAAATGCAATATTTTTGTAAATGTAATAACATTTGAATGCGGTATACATGCATTGATATTACGCCTAAATGTATGAATTCGATACCAGATAAATTTATCTAAAACAAGAGCAAATAATGCGCTAAATCTCACGTGTAATGGTCCCAATACCAAGGTAAAAATTACGAAAATTATGACGCAATTCCATACGCTAATGCAACGAAATAAGTCTCAATAACTGGCTAAAAATGAGCCAGTGTGTCCGCAAACGCCATCTGCTGCCTAGATATAGAATTTGTACGAAGGGGACGAGATTATTCGTCTTCGGAAGTTAGGAAGTCGAAAGAGCGGCCTTGGACGAGTTAACTCGTCCCTGACGCGATTTGACACACCTGGTTAGGACGAGTTAACTCGTCCTTGTCAGGGAAGGGGTTAATAATGCTTAGAAAGGATTTGGCTTAATTTCACTCAACAGTCATGACGCAGGACTTGGGTTAAAATGCATGGCCTTATATTTTTGGTGCAAAACCACGGCACGACTGAGCAACAAAAACGGTTGGGTGAAAATTTCGCAATTCCTGCGGCATGAAAAGAGTAATGTTTGACAAGGCGTTCTATGATAGGAGTATATTTTTCTGGAGCTCAAAACTTAATTTTTCAAAGACAAAAAGAAAAAATGTCCAGCTTTTCAATAGAACACAATAAAAATGACAGGCATAATGGTGAGCTTTGAAAATGATGCCTTCTGAGGTTATGGGTGGTGGGTAGATGCACTGTGCACCAAATTTTAAACAAAACTTTCTGTGATCAATAACAATAGAATCTCTGCTTATATTAATGTCTTGATGAATTTTCAAACAAATTATCAACACTTTTGCCTCAAAATGACATCAAGATGCTACAATTCCCAGGTGAGATTACACCCCGATTTACAGTTTACTGTGACATAGCACATATGCAACCCGCACAACCAAGGTTCAAATATTTTTGGAAGGATTTCTTTTTGGAAGGATTCGATCGAATCTTGAATCCATGGATTTGATAGGATTCGGTCAAATCCTGGAATCCTGAACACATCACTAAATTTCACACTGGCTTTGCTTTTCTCATTTGTAAACGGCAAGTGTTTTTTGGAGATGTTGAGACAGGAGATGTTTAAAGGAGATGTTGTGACAGACTTGAGAAAACTGGGAGTCAGGAGATGGAGACGTGTTGCAGAAGATAATGAAGAATGGGGGCAGGTAATTCTGAAGGCCAGAGCCCTACATGGGCTGTAGCGCCAATAATGATGATGATGATGAAGTGTTTTTTTGGATCATTTTAAATTATATCCAGAATAATATATCAAGTTAACTCTACCATACAAAATCCATAAAAAAATATACAACAACATACAAATTGAGAGTATGTCATATTTATTAAAAATTAATTGGGGAATATCTGCACATTCCTATCAAGGAATAATGTCGTTGATCTCCACTTGGTCCATTACGGCTATCATTTTAATTTATTTTGCAAGTTTTTTACATTTTTTTGGAGACACTGTACATCTCTTACCACAAAACTTTATTTCTGTGTCTTTTGGGTACGCTTTTCCAGGATGGAAGTTTGGAATTCAGGAAATAATAAATATCACCCCCCAACTTCCGATATTAAAGAGGGCTGATAACCCTAAACTCCTCCCATTGCCTCTAATTCACTCAACTCCCATCGCTCTTTCATCACCCACTGTTCCTCCGAGGCACATGGTCAAATGCTTTTCCCTCCCCCCACATCGCCCACCCCCACCACTCCCCTCTCCACACAGTCACCCTCCTTTCCACCAATTGGTCACTTTCCTTGGTACGTTAACTCAACCCCACCGCCTTGGAGGGTTTTGTGCATATATTTTTATCCTTATGCCATTTTATCTTTTTTTCTGACGATACCGTATCACAGTGTAATGTGTTGTACCATTTAAAGTTCTGTAGAAAAGTACATTGAGCATTTTAATAATAAGGATATATACAACTTCCACAAAGTGAGGCCTGAAGTAATGTTTAGTATTTTTAATATTTTAAGTAAGAAGTTAGTTAAATCTCTTTCATTTTCATCGGTGACTGAAATTTTTGAATGCCTTAGGGAAGGAATATGAACTCGGACAATGATCATCGTCCACAGTCGCTGAATAACACCAGTGGATGACGATTGTCATCTGTCAATGTTGAACGTTTTAAGAGCCAAAATTATGAAAGCTAGACGTTAAGTATTTCCTCCAAGAATACATTTTACTAATCCTCTTGATAAATAATAATGACTCATCAAATGCATATACAGACAAGGCACTCCAGCTACGTACTTCCATTACTACCACTGAAACCATGATTCTTTTCTAATATTTTGATGCACATCTTTACAGTAAATAAATCCATTTGTTCTAAGAATCTATCACACTAATGACCAATGTCGTGGGGAGCACATATAAGAAATATTTGTGGCAGAGCTCTGAAGAAGCTAGGATTCGTCAAGCGTATTGTGGGAAGATTTTCGGATGAAAAAGTAAAAGAGAGGTGCTATTTCGCACTCGTCCGGCCACACCTTGAATATGCAGCGAGCATATGGGATCCGGTGCAGAAAGACTTAGTCCGGGAACTTAATAAAATACAAAGGAAAGCTGCGCGATTCGTCAAAAACAGCTACGGGCGTACTGACAGCGTTACACAGATGTTAAACGAATTAGGCTGGGAACCGCTAGAGACTCGGAGGCTGCGCGCTAGGCTTAGATTGCTTGAACAATTGAGAATAGATATCTTTCAGAGCGACACGGAGAACATCATATTAGAACCCCACTATATTTCCAGGTCCGATAGAAACGATAAATTAAGAGAGATATTTTGCCGAATGGATAGGTATGGGAATTCGTTTTTCCCCCGAACAATAAGGGACTTCAATAAATGCTAGGCGTAATTTCATTAGAGCGTTTCCTTTTTATCTTTAAGCGGCTGGTGTCCTAACACCCCCCGCCACACGCCTATTGAGGCGGCTTGCGGGGTAATATGTAGATGTAGATGTAGATGAATATGCTTAATACTCATAAAACCTAGATTGCATATACACCAAATGTGTAATCACTAGATTGAATCATCACTGGTATACATCATATGGCACAAAACTATGGAAATTATTCACATCCAAGTATAATTTAAAACTAATACCAGGAAAACCTGTATAAAAACAATTGATATAACTCACATTATTTAAATAAGTTCATCAGCAGTAATTATGAACTCAATGGTTTCAATTTTACACAAAACCAAAGAACACCTTATCAAGAGATGATTCTTTATAAAATTAAATTATACCCTAGCATAACAGGAACCAGTAGTAACCATAATGATTCTAAAAGTTTACATTAAACATGAATACCTACAAGATTTCCTTTTTGGCTGACATGTGAGCAGCATTTAGTTTTACATGTATTTCTTAGAAAAGTGGTTCAGCATCTGATCAAATCATAAGAATATATATTCAAGCTAAATAGGGCCGGTGTGTTTAAGTTACATGAGTGAAAATATACAGGATCCGTCCAGAAAGTAATGGGACTATATCCGGGGAAAAAAATTTATTGAACTTTTGGCTGCATAGAGTTAATCATTTTTGAAGTAGAACCTTTGAGCATCTATACACCATTGCCAGTGTGTCTGACAAGCGTTGTACGCCTTCTGGAAGCCAGCAACCAGTATGTCTTCGAGAGTGCTTGTTGTGGCCACTTCCACTCTGTTTACAGTCTCAAAATGGTGTCCCTTTCATGCCATGTTTGATCGGGGGGAACAAAAAGCTGTCAGCTGGGGTCAGGTCAGGACTTCAGGGTTGCTGAGGCAGCACTGTCACATTGTGCTGGGCCAAAAATTCCCTCACTTGCAGCAACATGTGACTCAGTGCATTGTCGTGGTGGAGGACGTGGTGTGACTCAGTGTCGTGTGGCAATCTCCTAGTGAATGCTGAGAACTCTTTATTTATTGCATTCTCAATCTCTTGCACAATACTTTTTAAAGTTCCTACATTTCTGCTATTATTTTGACACTCAAAAAATAGTCAGTGTTAAAAAAAAACATTTTGTCCAAATTTTCTGATTTTGAGTTGTTGATGAATGTCCAAAGTGTGATTCCTCTTCAATGCCTTCTCTACCCTATCCAAGCAATTAAAAACCAGAGTTAAACCTCTACCTTGGACAGAAATTCCTCCCTGAAGACCTGTTGAATCATGGCCATCATCTTGGTACCTGATTGCCTGAGTTTAACACAAAACTTAATCACATATCGTTGCTCAATGGTACATTCCATCTCAAACCACAACCGAGGTAAAAAGAAAATTTTGTTTATAGCTTGATCTGTACCCTATAACAGCTCATATGTAATGGCAGCCGATAGGAATGTGTAGCTGAGACCCCTCTCCACCTATCCCACCCTATAGCACTGCCTCATGGCTTTTCTGCGCAGTGGAAAAAATCAGTCTCACTACTTTCCGGACAGATCCTGTATTCTGATGAATCATTGAGGTTTTAATAAAGCAAGCAGATATGTTAAGAGCAACTAAAAGATTAATACCTACAAAAAACATATTTACCAAGCAAGAAAAACTTGCACATCTTTCAGTAAGTTTGACTGTCACTGTAGAATAACCAAGACTTGAAAAATATATATTGAAAGGCATGGACTTTTTTACTTCATTAGTAGGTCAAAAAATTAAAAATCGTAGTAGTCCAGCTTAATGGATGTGTCTTTGCATTAATTTCTCCAATTCTATAGAGATATTTCACATACTACCTAATAAGTATCACATGCATTCAATTCTCTACAGGAAAACTATCAAAAAGCTACTTAATGCATACAGTCAAGTAGCAGCTATATTCACTGAAACTGCACAATTTCAATGTATTCATTCCATTTGGCATTTTTCTAAAGGATAAAAAATTGAGGCCATCATGAAAGGTAACTGATTACATAAGGTATGCTAAATCGCTCATTAGAATATCTACCCATACATAATTCATAAAATCCAAGTCTTTCAACTTTCTTTCAATCAGTGCCAAAGAACTCTCGAGAATGAAATCCACACAGCAGAATTACAACATATGCACTCCCTTCCAATAATCTTGGAACTGTTATAAGGAATACAATGTTTAAGGAGCCCATTGTAATTTCCTTTTAGTAGGTAACTATTATATTTATTATTAACTATTTTATTTCAATAACTATTTTTATTTGTACTTAGTTTTTGGTTATGCCTTATACAGTTGCCATTGTAATTATTGTGAATATTGTAAATTGGGCAAATAAAGAATATTATTATTATTCATTTAATACTTCCCAACACATTTTCCCAACAATAAAGTAACTAAAATTTTCAGATTAGTATTTCAGGCAAATTTTTACAATTCTACAGTTTAGTAAGTTTCATTATAGTTTAGTTTCATTAAGAAAATAAGATTGATAATTTCCAATGGAATCTTGCTAACATAGGTGTCTTCATTTATACAAGACCTGGTTAAATAAACTTACTCATGCCTCCGGAATAAACATAAAAAAAAGTCTTCTGCCTCCATCTGCTTAGCAAGAGTCTTGGCATCAACAAAAACTAAGGATGAATATGAGCCCCACCCAAAAACAAGCAGTCCTGTCTAAGAACCATCTGTTTCATTAATATACATAAAATGCCCATGAGGCATATGTCTAGGAATGTATGGTAACATTAAGACAAGGAAAATTTATGGTGGTGAGATTATAAGCCAAGGGGCCAAAAAAATTGAATTTTAATTCATCAAATACTCTACATAAGCATCTGGATTTTAAATTACCACATCGCAATTTTTTTTAAACAAAAGCCTTACCTCAGTTTCTCTAAGGTCCAATAATGTGTGGCACCATTCTTGGTATCCTGCACCTCCACTGCAACAATGGTGCGCTGGTAATTCCGCAAGCTGCTCCGCATGCCTTCTTCTCCCTCCTCCTCCTCATCCACATCAGCCTCTTCCTCCTCATCCACTTCGTCCTCAGCATCTTCGTCCATTTCCACGTCACTGCGACCACTGCCCACGACCACACCCGGAGGGGGCAGCAGGTCATGAGGGAGTGGTGAGTAGAGGGAGTCTGTGAGGAGTGTGAACTGAAACTGGACCTGGAAAGAGAGGGAAATCAAAAATTGAGAACTAGGGCACTAGAGTGGGGCAGGGCAGGGTTAGGGCCAATCATTTCCTCACCTGACCCTACTCTTCACCTCACAAAAAAAGAGTAAAACTGGTCCTTTTCCCCTATAGCAAGACAATGGCCAACAAAATACACACTAAGCTGAGATTTGAGGAATTCAGTAAACTGTGATGATAAAGCATTAACTCCTACCAATTCTTTTTTTTATTTCGAGGGTACCACGAAATGGCTGTGTTAACCTCAATATTATTCAGAGGTAATCTCCTCAGTGTTTAAAGTGAGGCATTAACCTTTTGGACCTAATTAAAGTCAAGAAACTCATCGACTTCTCTTCTTTCATCACCTTTTAACATTGTACCATTTGTTCCATTGGTAGGTTTACAGATGTCCCTGCCCTAATGCCCCCCATCTCAAATTCATCTATATGCTTTACCTCTGAGAACTCTTTGCCCGACATTTTCTCTCAAAGTGGTTCCACCACAAAATGACTTTAATGTCATTTAATCTCATTATAGTTACTTATATAAAAGCCTGCCTTTTGTTTGATGAGAATAAAAAAATCATACATTCCCACATTATTTATTTTTGGCTGATTGAACTTGAAATCGAATGGGTGATGGAGAAAAAGGGCATCTCTCTGTCTAATATTAGGCCAAGTTCACTAAACATTTTATGAGAATCTAATTCTCATCAACAACCAAATTGTAATAAGGTGTAGGTCCATCAAATTTTTCGAGCTATTAATAAATTACAGCAATTATAGAAGTATAAATGTATAAATTCAATAGAAATGGAGCTTAAGTTTTCTCATGTGGCTAGGAAAAGGGTTTAACCTTGATAAAAGTGAAAAAAATTGTTTATCAATAGGTATGGGATGCCATTAGTGAGAGCTGTATTTTTTAAATGATATGAAAGAAAAAGTTTAATTCAGTGCCTGTTTTTACTTGTACAGTCACGGCGGAACCACCTCCCAAGATACTTTTCAATCAGAACTGCAAACCAAAGGGTTAACTAGAATTCAGGTAAAAGAGCAACAAATAATTCTCATGAAATACTGACCTTCTTTTTCAGCTCAACAGATATTGCATTGGCTTCCTTCAGGAAAATGGCATTGCCCCAGAGGTCATCACGAAGGGATGTGAACTGATGATTCTTCCACTTTCGAAAAGCCCATGCCGCAAGTTGGTACTCCCGGTCACTCCAGTTGCATTCTGCGTCAAACAAGGGGTTTACTGGAATGCCATTGGTAATGGCGCCGGAAAAACATACAGATAGTATACAGCTGTGACAGAAACTTTCACAATTACTAAAATGAGTTTCAACCTCAATATCTATTAAATCATTACGTACCATTGCACGGTGCACTCTGTTTGAGTGCATTGATTTTATAAGTGAAATTATTGGTACACTAACAATGCACCATATGTACTCATCCTTAGGTTTTAGGGCTAATCATTAAAAAAAATAAAGATGCTGATAAGCGTGAATGTATCTCACAAGTTGAGTAATGAGTTTATTTGACTGATCTGTACTTCACTAAATTTGGTAAATTATATCCTTCACATAAGCAGGGTCAGGAATATACATAATTAAAAATGATGTAGCTTCATCCAGTTAACTGAAGGGAAATTACTTTAAAGCCACAAATGGAGCATGACTTTTGTGTATAAATATGTACTGATCTAAAAAAAACGTGTCCATACTTTTGATCACCTAATGAGAGCTGCTAGCATAGTATATATCTCTGAATATGGGATTTGTTAATATTCATTTTACTCATCAGGTAATATCAGTAAAAGGAGGAAATATGACATGGGTCAGTGGCCAAGAAGGAGTAAAGTGGATGAGCATTCTGAAACTAAAAAGAGCTCAAATTTTGCTCAAAGCTACAAGGTGATAATATTGAAGACTTAGCCTGCAACATTTTTAAGTATGTGTCATCAAGTCCTTAAGCATTCAGCCAGGGATGATCCTCAGATTAAGTAAAAATCAAAGTGAATGACTTTCAGAAGAAACCAGAGCGTGAGAGAATAATATCCAGTATACAAATAATGAAGTGATAGAAAATATTGGTGAGGAAACAAAAGAGTCACCACATTTCCTTCAAACTGACCTCAGAGATCACACAAAATGCTCACTGTTGCTGCACTATCTAATAATCCTTGCACTATGTCTCTAAAATGATAGAAGAGACAAAATATGACAAATACACTGTTGTCACACAGATAGGTACAACATTCCCTTCTCCCCATGAATGTACGATGAAAACCAAAACAGAGCATGATGCTAATCTGTCAAAACACACTAACTTTTCATCATTTCCCTCTCCTAATTCTTTCTCCTAATTCCCTCCCTTCTTCATGACTGGTGTCCTAACACCTCCTGCCACACACCCTTGCAGTGGGTCGTAGGGTAGTATGTAGATGTAGGTTGTTACTGCTGTGTAGGCAAGTGGTTAAGGGGTAGTACATATCCCTCAACTATCCCCCATGTAAAAGCCTGACCAATCCATCCATGCATCAGTCAAGTAAAGAGTTACTTCAGCAAGTGATACAAATCCATTCTGATCGTTAAGAAAACCAACAAAGTCTAATCCAACAATAAACATCACTTAGGATGGCTTCATAGCTTGGTGGCAACAGTACGTGGTAAGGGAGCTCACGATGGACAGAACAAAATCCCTTTACAGCTCTGCATGCGAAAACATATGAAAGATGGCAGGTCTCACAACAATTTGGCACCAAAGATAATGCACATCATCTGGAAGAGCTACATTTTTGATTTTTCAAGGTCATTGGCATGATAAATTGAACAAATAGCTTAAAAAATAAGTTGGTAATTATTAATCAGGTAACTTCTATGAGAGTAGTTTAGTTTTAACTGTTATTGTTAAGATTATGTGAACTTCCATTGTTTAGATGTGTTGTTTGAAATACATAATTCCAAAAATAAATTTCACCACAAAATTTTAGAAATGCCTAGAAAAATAGTATGGATGGAATAGATAGGTGATTAATAATGAAGTCGTATAAACATTATCAACATCAGCAGCTCTACTGCTCAAATATGTAATAAACAATAGCCTCAACAAAAATTCACACCACGTTGCTGCAGCATCAAGAATGTATTGTTAATGTTTATGAATCATAATAAGTGAAATGCACAAGATTGGCCATTATCACAACATGCTATGTATTACAAATAGTGTAACTGTAACCTTATATAAAGCTACTTTGTTGAATATAAGAGCAATTCTTCTAAGATCATCATAAATGAAACTTAAAATCAAGTAAAATAAAATATACAGCAGAAATAATGAGTATCAATGAAAAAAGGCATTACTGCTGTTTACAAAAATTAAACATCTCGCTAGTTACTGAGTCCAGCTTCACTTTTGAAAGCAAGCGGGCTTTCCAAATTCTAGACCGCCACTGCCACAGGGAATTTCAGCCACGATGAATCTTCTTGGGTAAGTCAGTGGCCTAATATCACCATTTTAAAGGTTTTTTTTGCAAGCCTAAAGTTTTTGGTTTCCACCACCTCACTGCCACCACCTAGCTATGAAGTCAACCACACTTGGCCCAGCTATTCCCCACCAGCGGAAGCTGGAAGAGCCAGCTGTTCATGGGAATTTACAACTCTATCCTCACATTTTAGCATCAGGGTACTGCACTGTAAATGAGTTGATCGGGCAACGGCCTGCCACGATGGAAACACCGGTTCCCGATCAGTCACCGAAGTTAAGCATCGTTGGGCTCGGCTCAGGTTTGGAGGGGTGATCCTCCGATTCGTCCGAGTGCTGTTGTCCCTGTCTGCACGTGGCAGACAGTAAGTGCGAAATGACCTTAGCCGTCGAAGCACGTTAAACCAAAATACTACTACTATGAGTTGATCATCACTACAAGTGACCTCCTCTTTTACCTGCACACTCAAATCAGTGAGAGGCAAGATAAAATATGTATAGGTTAAAGAGTGGCATGAACTTCCACATGCATAGAGGACAATAATTTTTTGGCTAAATACACAGCATAAATTATTTTTATTAACCCTTATACTCCCAAGCGGCCGATATATCGGCCGCTTGTTTCGGAGGATATGGCTCAGTAACAAAAATGCCTATGTTCTTTAAATGCCTTTTGTATGAAAGACAACATATTTGTTCGTCATTTGGTGGTAATTGTAAAATATTTACGGCATTTAAAGTATTTTTAGTGGCTTTTATTTCAGCATCTTTTGTGAATATTTTACAAACTACTGTGAAGATTGTATACTGTTCGATTAACATTTATAGATCTGAACCTGTTGTCTCTGTTCAAACCTTTTGGAAAAAAGAACTGGTGATAATATTTTATCGAAAGAAATTTTATTTTCTTGTTTATTACCACTAACATTTTGATCAATATGACTGATCTATTGAATTTTCATTGCATCGCGGAAAATGTCTCCGGGGGTGACTAATTCTCCCTTGATGTTCGCAGTGAACCTGATTTTTCTCAGCGAGATTCTATGTTACCAACTAATCCTTACAGTTTACATCTTTCTTTTCTTATGCATTCATGCATCTACATAATTTTCTAGTCCAAAAATATGTAATGAATAGTCCTCCTCCCGCACCTGGTATGGTGATAAATTCAGGATATCGTCATTTCAAATGTAATCAAAAGGTAGGTGTAAAAATATACTGCATTGGAAATGTATTATAGGAGCCTATTACTATAACTGTCGGTATAATACAATGTACCTTTTCATTTACATTGAAGATATCCAAGTGATATCATCTGGCGTAGTAAATGATTTCGTTTTCTTTCAGCATACTGCTGACTATTGCTCCGAGGAATCGCTGTAGAAGCGATGCATCTGCAGCTTGCTATCGTCAAATGATAGTTGGTTATCTTCGTAATGGAATCATTTTATCCTCGCTGACTTTGCTTCCTTTGTGGGTATGCCATTTCAGATGGCCTTCAGTCTTAGACTGTGCATTTCCCTATGGAGTTCTAACAGCTTAGTTCGCAACCCCATGCGCGAGTGAGTACTGTTCAGATACCTTCTCTTGCATTTTGTTTCCCTGAAGTTATTCATTTGATAGTGTATCAATACAAGAATTTTTGCGAAACACTAGCATTCTTTTGCAGCGGTGAATTTTTTTTTTTAATATAACCACACAATGGCTGGACCATCACATGTAGAGGAAAAAGATATTTTGAATATATTAGACCATTCATCCGATGAAAGTGCCACTGATTTCTTTGAAAGTGACAGTGAAACAGGGAATGACAGTGACAAAGATCAACATTCATCACAGTCCTTTGATGAGCAGTGCAGTGATGAAGACAGTTCTAATTGAGAATGGAGGGAAGTAGTGCCACCTGAAGAATCAACTCCCACAGTTACCATTTTCAGGAAATGACCGGCCCCAAGCCAATTCAATATTTTCAGATATTTTTCACAGATTTTCTTATTAGCCTCTTTGTCACTGAAACTGATTGCTATGCCCAACAGTACATCTCCCCTCAGTCTAGAAGATCATCACCATCAGTGAAGTGGGAAAACATTTCATCTGCAGAAATGAAAGGATTCTTAGCATGCATTTGAATATGGGAATAATCCGTGAACCTACCATTGCTCCGTACTGGTCGCAATCGACATCCCAAAGTACCCCCTGGTTCGGAAAAATGTTTCCGAGGAATGGTTTTCAGCAAATTTTGAGATTTTTTCATTTAGTAGACTCTATGAAGTGTAAAACACGCAATGATTCCAGTTATGACCCATGTATACGGTACCAACTCCTTTTAGATCATGCCAATAAAGCATTTAGATATCATTTTACCCCTCACGAGAAACTAAGCGTGGATGAAAGTGTAGTAGGGACAAAAAACCGATCAAGTTTGCTGCAGTACTTGCCAAATAAGCACCATCATCAAATCAAATTTTGGATGCCTTTCCATTCGGCAACACTGAGGGGGTTCTTCTTGAGAGGATAAGGAGGAAACTCAAGAGGTGGGTGACCTCTCCTCAGCTGGGGCGGAAAATGCTTCTCCTTGCCCTCTAGACAAAACTAAATCCCCTCCCCTGACGACAAGGACTGCGACCAAAACATACACTTGGACTGACAAAAGACCAGAAAACCCTGCATTCCCCTTCACTGATTCCCCGGGACTAAAAGTACAAGATTCTGGAGATGAGGCTAGGAAATATTTGGATCTAATATTGACAGAAGACATGATCGACTTGATTGTGACCGAGACAAATAAACAGGCAGACTTTTTAGCCTCGGCTAATGCATTTCCTAAAGCAAGGATATCTAAATGGAATTCGCTCACATCGGTGGAATTTTTGACGCTTTTGGGCATTCTGTACCATATGGCCTCATGCCTGTTGAGCAGTATATCAGAATATTGGATGAAAAACCCTTTATTCAACTTTCATTGCTTTAGGAAATGTATTAGTCGGGACAGGTTCGCCGCAATCATGCAAGCTCTGCATTTTGCAAGTAATCCTGGTCACGGTGAGCCGCAACCCTCTGATAGACTTTATAAAATAAGGCCCCTTATTGACTTATTTCACCAGACAATGGACGACATAGTAACTCTTGTGCCCTGCCTGTGAGGGATGCCCTTATCTCTGCCTGAAGACGTGTTTTGTTGAATTCCACAAAAATATATACTGCCAATAAAAATGAACTTTTTTAATGCATTTTATCATAGCTTTGTGTATTTTCTATTGTATATAGCATATTTAGGATTGTATGTTGTATATTTTCTATTGTATATTTTATATTTTCCTATTTTAAATTTCATATTTTGTATTGTATATCTTCTATTTTCCTATTGTGTATATTCTTTGGAAAAATAATTTTTTTGTGTTTTTCCATAATGATTTGGCTTTCTGTTTGTTTGAGTCTCAAGATACGGGTATAATACTGTTAATTACATAGATTTATTTCATAATTTTCATTTCTAGTACAAAATAACCTTCAGCCAACTCATGATGAAAGAAGATAATAAAACACATTCATTTTCATTGGCGGGTTAGGTGGTGTAAAATTATCTTAAGTATGAATTTTGTAAAAACAACTCACCATATTCGAAATAAATAGGTCGTATAAAGTGAAAGACGTAATTTCGAAATTTTCGCGAATTTGGTTGTGGGTATGCAACCATGCACAACAAGCTCCTCGGCTCTATCCGGTGGCGGCGGACGACATTTGTCGTCAATTTTAAGATTTCAAATTTCAAATTAAAAAAAAATGTAATTTTCATTGCTCAAATAATTATAGCAGAGACAAAAACTATCCGAAAGTGCAAAAAAAAATTTCAGTCACCGGCAAAACTCGAAAAAAATGCCGCCGCGTTGAAAGCGTTAACTGAGACTCATTGGTAATATTTTTCAAGCAGCAGATAGATTGTTCCCAATATTTTTACACATATGCACTGACAATGAGAATTTTTTAAGAATGATATTTCTGAGCAGCAGCACAAGGGTTTGATAGCAGCATTTTGATTACAAGGTCAAACCAGGGACATGTACCAGAAACAAGGGGCTCTGAGGGTTACAATGTGCATTGGGGGACAAGCACCCATCTCAATCCTACCAACTCCACCCATGCCAACAGTCTATCCAGTGTAAATTGGCAAAATGCTCAAATTTCATAGGTACTTGGTTATGATACTATATTATCACCTACAATAACACATAATTGGCTCGTAGATGAAGGACTATACTTTTTGTATAGATTCCTCCTTTTTCCCAGCTTAAATTCTCTCTCCATGTACGATAATATCCAAGAAACATTTAAAAAATTGTTTCCAAAGTATACATTGAACAACTACCATTCCATAAAACATTATTTATCAACTTCAAAATAATATTCCTTGAGGCTTATACTTAATAAGAGGTTGATGAAAAAATTCAGCCATGACAGTTGAAATTACACAAAGCACAGACTGATGAATAATGCCAAGCCTAGTGTAAAAGTCACACTGGAAATTCTCAAGAACACAAATACAGCTGGGAGTAATGCAGGAGGTTTATTGAAAAGAAAGTTACTAGTTTCCTTAAGCATTTGCTTCTAATGTTTTACTTTTTGTTTCTTTGGACCTTCTCTAGCTTACCAGTGCATCATTGATATCTATGAAAAATTTGGAAAGACAAACATCTAACTCCTATTTTTCATAAGGCTTAAACTTTCACGTTCTTGGATAACAAAATTATGGTTATCTCAGGAATGCAGCCACCACATACAAGGCATATATGCCTCAATATGTCTCAATATACATGCTTCCATGCATACTACCAGAAAAAAGAGCTTAGAATAATTTTGTCTCACGAGCTAACTCTTGACAGAAATCAAGTGCTTTCACAAACTTATCACATTTGTAAGATCTAATGCTTCTTAACATTATGAAAAAACCTTAGGTACATTGATCTTGTAAACAACAACTTACAGCCTACTAAAGAGATAACAAAAAAATTCAATAATGTTAACTGAAATTTTAAAAATTCACGATACGTTGACCAAGACATGAGTATATATGGTGCAAACTTTTATCGAAGTATTGTTGAATATTAAAAATATTTTACAGAAAAAAGTTTTACAAAAGTTTCTACAGTATAGTTCTACATAAAATACGAGGAATTGAATAACTGATAAATAAACTTCAATGCCACTAATATTTCAACCACATGCTTTAATATTACCACCATAAATGCCAGCACATAATTCAACCGAAAAGAATACTCTACACAATATTCATGACTAATTCTGAACTATATTATTGGAAACCCAAACTTGACATTCGCTAGATTTTCCTTTTAAGTGATCTCAAAATAAGGGCAGTTTTTCAGGGAGGAACATTATAGATCTAGACTAGACTAGTGAGCTAAAACTGTGCTCTTCAAATGGATAAAATCAAAGATTAACCATCTTCCGTAACAATGAGGATTTGACAAGCGATGTAATTTTTTCCAATAACTGTGACCACTCATTACATTTAAATTTAATGCCCTTTCCTTACTCAGTGTGACAAAGGTGCACCTGGGATTATTTGGGGAAAATTTCACCTTAAGCCATCCTATTTCCAACTAAGTGCAATAGAGAGTAGCTGTTATGATGTAGATAGTAGCAACTGCACATTTTCAGTCAGTTTTTAGCTACATTGCCACAGTCAAAGACAGTGGCCTTAGCAAGCACTCAAAAAATGCCTTTGAAACAAAGGAATGATATTTCCTGAAGTTGCAAGAGTCATTTGTGCCAAGTAACAGCAAAGTAAGAATGATTACAATGCAATATAGTTCTGAATGATTAAATGAAATTCCATTACTACTCAAATTTGTGCACAATGTGTCAATGGAAGTATTTTGGAGTGAATCTCTCAATGCCAAATATGAGTGAAGAGAACCTGTGGTTCATAACATTAAGTGAGCAAAATTATGGTCAATTTATGCATCAGCATTTATGGTAAATGAAATAGCTAACTCACTTGATTAACAAAAGGTTCAAGCATAGGCAAAAACATGCCACAGTATAAAATTAAAATAATTTAATGCATACAAACTAAAAGCTAAATAAAGTTGTTGACCAAAAATCATGGGTGTGCATTCCTTTTCCATAACCTGTATACTTAGTTTTCTTCTTAACTCGTGACCTGTTGCTGCATATGACCAGATGTAATCATGTGAGAGTGTGTACTAGCAGGAAGAAGCATAAGATAGTTACCAAAAATATCCTCCTCATTGTTAAAGTCTTCTGGAGTGTATGAACTATACATTGACATGGTCATACTTTGCTCTTCAACTTGTTTCTGCAAAGCATCTATGCGTGCCTCATAACTCTGTGAAAGATAAAAAAAGGTATTCCATTATAACTGATGACAGCAAGTAAGCACAGTTCAGAAAGCAATTGTCCACTTATGTTAAATTTTTCATTAAATGGCATGACACTAGTGGTCTCAGGACCACAATAATTCCAAAAATACAGGTAAAGGGCCAGCAGAAGAAGATAAGATGGGACAATTACAGAAGTCTATCAGCATTTTAACACTTTCAATGCAGCACCATGTTAGAAAATACCTCCTTGGTGAAAGAAACAATATTTTTTATTTTTAAAAAGGCTGGAATCTCAGGCACCCTATTGTACTTCATATTAATGCATTTATTCACCTTTTTCCTATTCATGAAATATCGTTTTTTCAAACTTGTCTCATACCAGTCCAATTTTTACCATTTATACCCATTCCGTAACTTATCTGCCTTACATACTAAAAGACTCTTGCCTTTATTTTTCTAATACTCGTTCCTACCACATTTCCTACTGTAAAAAGGCTATAGCATTCTGTTAATGCTATAGCACAATAAGTTTCTAATGATAAATGTTAAAGCTTGCACATGAGTCATGACTAACTTGCATTGGCATTTCAATATTTCACAATATCTATGCCCACAATATTACAATTATGAAAATATTTCCTCCTTTTCACAATCTTTAAACCTATGTGAAACAGTAAACCCACAAAAATTATTTTAAAAAAGAGCTGAATTTTTCAACATTATTCGCAAGCATCCTGGGCATGTATAAAGGAAAATGCCATGGGGACGAAAGGGTTAACTTTGTACCATCCAAGACATCACATTTTCAACATAATATTTTGGAGCAAACGTACCAAAAATGCTAAAATACAATACACTCATTTACTTCACAGCCGTTTATCATATTCACTTTTACGGTAATGTCATAACCCATCCTCCAACATGCAGAAATGCTAAGGGAACACACTTTCTGTGGCATTGCTCAGAGCAGAAACATAAACACATAAAGGTAAGAGGCCATAAAGTCAGAATCAATGAGCAAACAGTGCACTTACTTTCCTTTGTTCCTCAAACAAAAGGTCTGCTTCTTCCTTTTCTTTGCGGAACTGCTCCTCCAGGGCCACAAGCCTCTTCTCCATTTCAGCCTTCAGGTCAATACCCTGCTTCTCCAGCAGTTCAATCTGAGCAAAATTCCAGTCCACAGTCTCCCCAGTGCCAGGCGTCTCCGCTGGAGATCCTTTGTCCCTCCTCTCTCGGGCTACACTCACCAATCACAAAAAGAATTTGACATGTAGAGCCTGAGTCATTGTAGAAGTGGAACCACATCAAACTTGCAACTGACACAAGTTGAATATGATAAAATGAAAAATATACTTTCAAGTCTGGGAATTCTACAATTATGGTGATTTGAGCGAGATTATTCCCTAGTCATCATAGAGAGCATATTTAAAATTTATTTTTTTTCATTTCAGGAGTTGTAAGAAACATGAAGTAAATATTGTAACATTAATGGCACAAAAATATAGTTTCATATGATTGAAATTCCAGGTAATTATCTAAATATGCATACATAAGTCTTTAACTTGACTGATGTTTTCATGTCGTGCAGTGAAAACACGTTCAAGACCAAAAATGCTTTTGTGATTCTGTAAAAATTACTGCGGTGAGTAATTAATTTTTTTTTTATAGTTGAGAATTAATTCAAACACACTGATAAAATTCAAACAAGATCTATGCATTTGAAATTCTTCATTTTTAAATAGTCTCTCTGGAGTTCAGCATACCCGTACCATTTCCCATGCAAAATGGCTGGTATATTTTGGAAATTAACTTGAAAAGTATAATTTATTTATTTATTAAAGTTCACCACAAAAACATCCTCTAGGCCTTTTACATTGGGAATATTAAAATAAATGAATTAATACAAGTAAATTATGCACAATAAAAAATAAAGGTAGCAAAAATGGTTACAGTCAGGTTTTATCAAATCGTCAGTTTTTGTTGGATGTTAACCAAATTTAGGATTTATCACTTATTTTACATTCTAAACAATACTAGCGGTGGGCGAAAGCAATTCAACAACAATTAAAATGTGACAAATATGGTAC
Source organism: Pyrrhosoma nymphula (assembly GCA_963573305.1). Taxonomy (NCBI): domain Eukaryota; kingdom Metazoa; phylum Arthropoda; class Insecta; order Odonata; family Coenagrionidae; genus Pyrrhosoma; species Pyrrhosoma nymphula. Next base: position 72,473,314 of record OY754332.1, on the reverse strand, counting down.
TTATCTTGATTAGGGATGGATTCCTCGTTTGCTTTGGCAGCAATAACAGACAACAATAGACGATCGAATCAACAAGCGGCGAGGCTAGTTGCCAGCTTTTACTACCAAAATGGTTATAACACAGAACTATCCAATTCTTTAGAATTATTGTTAGGAGTACATCATGAAACTACAGCAATTGTTCTTGTTGTGGAATAATCCTGTCAAAAGTTTTAGTCGACACATTCCTGCGATGTTCTGCTGATCTAAATGGGAAGCCAAGGCCAATGCAAGAAAAATATATTTTGCTGTAAAAAGATGATTTCCTATAAGAATTTCCCCTTCTATTTTACATTATTTTGCTTCATTTAAAAGGAAAACACTTGGTCAATTTAATACCTAGAGCTTATATAGATACCTAATACTTATCTGCGATGTTTTGCTGATCTAAATGGGAAACCAAGGCCAGTGCAAGACAAACATATTTTGTTGTACAAAGATGATTTCATGTAAGAATTTCCCCTTCTATTTTACATTATTTTACTTCATATAGAAGGGAAACACTTGGTTAATTTAATACCTAGCATTGAACGGAAAATAAAGTCAAAGATACTTCCCGTTAGTTTATATGAAGTAGTGCAACATATGTCGCCTAGCCGCTTGTTGACTCGATCGTCATTTGTCGTCTGTTATGGCTGCCGAAGCAAATTCGATAAAACCCGACCATCACCGATTATTCCACAACAAGAACAATTGCTGTAGTTCCATGATGTGAACCTCACTCCTAACAATAATTCTAAAGAATTGGATAGTTCTGTGTTATAACCATTTTGGTAGTAAAAGCTGGCAACTAGCCTCGCCGCTTGTTGATTCGATCGTCTATTGTTGTCTGTTATGGCTGCCAAAGCAAACGAGGAATCCATCCCTAATCAAGATAAGTACCATATTTGTCATATTTTAATTGTTGCTGAATTGCTTTCGCCCATCGCTAGTATTGTTTAGAATGTGAAATAAGTGATAAATCCTAAATTTGGTTAACATCCAACAAAAACTGACAATTCGATAAAACCACCATCACCACAAAAACAACTAAGTAAATAACATTCATACGCCTATTCAAGGGATGAATGTAGTTCTAAGTGGTAGCATTTTAGTGAGGAGGTAAAGATGTTGTTTGGAGAGAAGAGGTCAAGAGAAGGATATTTGCTGGAGAGGGAGTTAAAAAGGGATGGGATTTGGTGGAAAAGGGACCCCTTGGAAATTAATAGGTGGAACTGGGATGTGTAAAGGGGACTCGTGTTTTGAGTAGAACGAGATGGGACACAGTAAGAAGGAAGTAAGGAGTTCAGGGGATCGGTAAGTGGCTGATATTTTTTTATAATTGTAAATATTTGTATATATGTATGCATGTATAAATTGAGATATTTATACTTAATGTGAGGCCAAATTCATTGAATTTTATGTGAAATGATATCTTGCCCAAACTAACTTAACCCTTTATGTGTGGACTAAATATTCACTAGTTCTTCCCGTAGGTGGGATTATCAAAGGCCATTGTTTAATGGAATAATGCTTGGCTCACAGTGTGAGTCATCTGTCCTTGGGAAGGATGCACCAATGATGCACACATTTGAGTCCACTGCACTGAAAGGGTTAAGCTCAGTCAAAAGAAACTCTACAAGTGTATGAATGAATGCCTCCATGCCCATATGAATCCAACACATTCGTTCAGCTTTATTGTGGGACCATTCAAAACTTGCAACTGAGACAAGTTCTGTATGATAAAAAGAAAAAATATACAATCAACTCTGGGAATTCTACAATTAAACTCGTTCCAAAGACATTCTAAAAGTGTATAAATTCATGGCTCCCCTGCCAGATGAATCCAGCATGTTTGTCCAGTCATAGTTTCAAGAACTTCTCCATACTCTAAATACTACAATGATGTCACAAATGACATAAATCACACCAAATATTTCAGATTAGTTAGTTTTTCAGGTTGAAACATTCAGCATATGCAAAAAAATGGGTGCTCTCTGAAACTTTTTTTTATTACAGCCAAATCCGTGAGACTGAACTACAAGTGATATAGTTAAGATTTAATTTATAATTCTGTAATAAAAACTTATTCTTATACAAGAGCAACCAGTTTTCACTCCAAATATTATACTTCCATATCCATGATGATATAGCATTAAGTCTAATTATGGATTGAAAACAGTGATATGGCACCACACTTATGATTGCATCAGCCCTTTCATACTCTTAAACAAGTCTTGTAATATCAGTACCTTTCTAGACTTGAAGTCCACCATAATTACTATAGCTTGCATCTATCCATGAAATGAGAGTGCCCCTTAAGAGATAATTCTTAGGAAAGACAAGATTACACAAGAAGATTACACAATGGGATATTTCGAAGGTAAATACTTGGTGAACCGACAAAGAAAATAAATGTCTGCCTTCTACTTATTCACTGAAAAATAAATATGAGCCTATAAAACTGATAAACAAGCTAACACAATGTACTTTATGAAAAGTGAAGTTTTTCGCCACATGCCCACAACACCTTCATTCTCTGTCAGATGTTGAACTCACAGTCTAAGAATATGAGGCATTTTATTTGGAACACATACCATCTGACCTCACTAAGAAAGCAGAAAAATGAAGACACACATAATCAATCATGAATAGATTATCACTAATTTCATTAATGACATTTTGGCTGCTATAAGAACATAGAATGGCATACCTTGTTCTGGGTTGTTGAAACGGAAAACATGATTCTTCCCCAAAATAACTCTGGCCCCTGTCCTGAGTATTTCTGGTGAAGATATAGCTCGTCCATTTACATAACACAAAGCTCCCTCTCCAGGAATCAGCGTTATGACTCCATCCTTGTTCTCAAAGACACAATGCTCACTCAGGATGTGAGGGCCAGACAGTTGGATATCCTGTGGCACATTTGCTTCGGCAGAGCCAACTTTTGTCATGCCACCATCCTTGATGTAATACAGCAAGCATTCAGACATTGATGGATCTTCATTTAGATTCACAAGATGAGGTGTCTGCAATGAGCAATAATTGTAAAATTGAATCAGAGAGATTATGGACATAGACATAAGTTCTTGATGAATGTAAAGGAAAAAATGAGAGAGCAGTAGAAAAGTATTAATTTTTACCTGTCAAAGACTTGGCCAAAAATTACTTTTTGATGAGGACATGATGGATTATATTGGAAAGTTGCATGGGAAGACACTTGAGATACCAAAATTAGTGATTGGTAGGCTCAAAGTAAAAAGTAAACTAAACAACATGACTATGCACGCAGTTGTTTAATTCTAAACTGAAATTGAGCATTGAAACCAAGAAGCAATACCGAGAATTGAAATGAAACCAGAACAGACAAGAAATAGAAATCATCACCAACCAAAAGCAAAATTCAAACTTCAAAAAAAATCATTCAAACAATGAAGCCAATTAGCTATGGAGAGAATTGCTTTAGAGAGAAAATTTCAAGGAATTTGATGGAATTTATAGTATGAGCCTAATTAGCAGTTAATATTTTTCCAAAGTGACATAATTTTAACTTCAACAGATGTTTACCTGATTGGCTCATCATAAGTTATACACAATAGTGCAATCATCTAGGGAAAGCATGATGGATGGCATCCTCAAAAATGTTAGCACTATTAATTGAATCTTAAATATTTCACTTAAATATACACCATGGAAATTTAACATTTTTGACAAAATGTTTAAGAAATGAAAATAGAAATTCATCCCCCAATAAAAATCTGAAATATTGCCCTTTCAATTACCATATTTGCACTGATCTAAGATGAACCCAATTCTAAGACTTGTATTCTAAGATTTGGATTCTAAGATTCTAAGACCCCCTTTTTTGGAAATCCACAATGGGAAAAAAGTCATGGATTTTGCTTCCAATTGTGAGACGAACCCACTTTCCTTCGGAAGCCCAGAGGGGGAAAAAACATCATCTTAGATTCATGCAGATACGGTAACACATTGAGTGTTGAGTCATCTGGAAAACTTGTTACCAGGGGCAGTATTTATAAGTTACAGGAGCAGATAAGTTACTCTTGACTCACACCGTGAGCCATCTGTACCTGAAAAGCATGCAGCCATGACTCAACGGCATTGGCACTCAACATGTTAATCTGTTTTTCAGTATATTTCAAGAAGTTTGCAAATATTTAGGGCAACATAAATAAATCAAAATCTAAATCCAGTAACTTGTCACTTTTTACAACAGTATTAAAAACAACATACCTTTTTCGGTGAAAAGACACCCACTGTGTTGCCATCCTCTTTGACAGCTACTCCCATTTCAGCAAATACAGCCTCTCTCTGCAAGCGTATAACTTCAGTTCTTTTCAACTTCTCCTCCCAAGTTTCATTTAGCTCTGTAATGAAAAAAGTGGAAAAATGGAGCTTTCACAAGATATCAGTACCACATTCACTACACTCAAAGGTTTTTGTTCCCATGCTAAATAGTCAATCTACCAGCATACAACTTGATTTTTTCATTTGACACAAAGTAATATGTATATTGACGTTGTTATATTTTAACTTGATTCCACTCAATTCATCAAGCTGAGCCAACCTAGAATTCTTAATACATAGGTACTCTTAAATTACAAAAAATTCTATTCCTTCATTTGATTTATTTATCTAAAGACAGGTTTTCATTTATAAATCCCTGCTATTTTAACAAAATTCCAAAAGATTAGTTAACAACTATGAATGATAATAAATAAAGAAATCTGATATTCATCACAAAAAACATATCATAATGAAAAAAATCATTATTTCAGTAATTTAGAGGGATAAGCATACATGCCTTAGCATGCTCCTCACAAAATACAATATCTGACTACAGCTTTACAAATATGAAAATTCCACTGTAGCTGAAATTAATACATAATTACAAAGCCCTTAGGACCATTGATTCAATTCAATAAAATTTTGGTGCCAAGTTGACTCAAATCTACCTAACCCGTGCCATATAATTAATATTACCCTGTGCCAATTTAACTTTAGATTTGTCTTTTGAAATACTGTTTTCACAATTACCAGTTACAATGAATGAGCTTTTGATGACGCTGTTCCAATTAACTGAAGTCCAAAATATTTCCCTTGAAATGCACACCAATTTAATGCTAGGTTTGAACTTTTAAAAATTGTTTTAATAATTATCAGTGGCTATGATACCCAGCTACAATAAGTAGCAGTAATCTTTTTTCACAGAAAACTTGTTGCATACATGATGAGAGTAGGAACAAAGGCTTCCACATGGGCTTGCTAATATGCTGGAGCTCATTCCTCCAGAGCAGCTGCGTGTGTCAATGTTCATTTGACGACAGTTTGACACACACAGCTGCACCAGAAGAATGAGCTCCAGCATACATGATAAGAATCTCACAATTAAATGCAAGTAAACAAAGCATGATGACATCCCAAGTCATGCCATGTTGCCGTATTTGTTTACATCAATCGCTAAAAGATTAAGTTCATGAATGGCAATATCTCAGGATTATAGAAAGGTTACCAATTTTTCACAAAATATGTGGCCAAAACTAGTGTGCATCTTACAGGACCATGACTATTATAAGCTGGAAAGTATGGTACTTATCAAAATATCACAATAAATAAAATTTTACCTGCTATCAGCTTTTCACTGGCTTGAAGCTGATCCACAGCTTCTTCAGCAATAGTAGATGCAGGAGCCACTGGTATCCGTTCACCATCTCTTTTGACAACTTTCATTCCATCATCTCCAGTTGGCAAGTGTGTGGAGGGGGGGAAGGGAGAGGAGAGGGGAATGTTTTTGGGACATAAAGGAGTAAAAGAGGAACGGCAATGCACAGAGGGAGATGGAGAGTGATATTTCAAGATTTTGGATAAATGGTTAGGAGCAAAGGAAAAAAAACGCCAATAAGTGAAAAAGTATTTTGATTATAGTACTTATTAATGGCAAGTGTGCTCTCAAGAATCAATTAATATAATAAATTTATGGTGTACCATAAGAATTGTGACAGTAAAATGAATTCACACTCATTAAAAACACTTATGCTGGAATCTAAATAACATGGATCTTTTATAATGATGCATAGAATATTTCAAATAGTACACAATCGGGACACTGAACATAGACACATGGAATAAATTACATGCTGAAAACCATGTACTAACTCAACACATGTAGAACACAATAATAATGAATTGAATGATGATAATGATAATGGCATGTAACGACAGCATAATGAATGGAGTAATCTATCATGTACTTTACAAAAATACTGAAAATAAAAATTAATAATGAGGAAAAACAAATATTCTTTTAGCCAAACATAGATCACCAATGAATGAAGTTTTGAAACAAAAGATATACATTTTTTCAATGCTCTCTCATGAAGAAGAACTTGGCAATAACATTCATTATTTAACTTGGTGCACAGGAACATTAAATACATTAATTAGTACAATAAAAAATAATGGCCATGCTTAACAATATCAAAAGGAACTTTAGTCAGCTGGAAGCCCAAGACGAGCAGCAGTCTGCGCATAAATTTATCAAATGAAAATTAATTTTACTTCCTGCACTCAAAAGCTACAACATCAGTCAGATGATATGAAAATGAAGAGTGGATGTAGAGATGACATTAAGCTATTTTCTGATAAGTAAATGTAATTATGAAGTGAACTCAGTGTTCAACATGGGGAACTTTGAGTAAAAAATAATGCTCATAACAAACATACCATGAAATGTTATCTTCATTGGAATTCACATCCCTACTATATTCAATTGCTAACAAAATTAAACCTCTTACACAACTCAACTAATACCTCAGCTAACCAACTACTATATAGGAGACTCTTAACATTTATTACAAAAGGAGTTCCTTTCTGAGTGGTGATTGTGTGTCATTAAAACTGCTCATAACATAGTGACACCATATATTTCAGGATATTCATTGGTTCCTAAATCTAAAGGAGAGATTTTCTATAAGCAAGTTCACTGTTGTGCAATTATAAGATTTCAAATGCAAGTGGATATTCAATGTTACAGGGAAGCTTGATATACTAGGTAATGATGAAAATTATAGCCATCTTGAATGGACTACAGTCGAACTATAAAAATAATTCCTTAATGAAACGTTACAGCATTATGATATTGAGTCATAAGTTAAACAGTGGGAATGAAATTAGAAGTTTACCATCAGTGTGTTTAAAAAACTATGAACCATCCATTCAGAAGCAGTTATGAAGCCAGGTATTAGACAGAAATCTTTCAAAAAATTCTAGATGATTATTCTTTTTGGCCAATCCTAATGACGCACGAAATCTCTTGAGTGAATTGTGGATGGAAGGCATTCAGCCTAAAGCTCAACAACCCCTGTTCCTAATACCAAAAGTGAACTTTTCAGTTCTAGCAAAAATTTTTAATATTTCAGCAAAGCCTTTTTTGTTGGCCTTATAATGCTCCTTAAGCAATTATCCAATGTTGGTTCAATCAATATAAAGGAAAGATTGGCATGAAGAACTTAGCCAAAAAATATGGTTCATGAAATTTTGCATTCATTCTTTTCCTAGTTCTTAAAAAACTTGAAGATTGATACACTAAAAAAATATGGATGATGAAGACAATGAGAATTGACCCATTCTTAGGGAGGCTACTGATTGGTCCCAATACAATATTGTTAGATTAATTATCCTTGGGAGTCATGGCGAACATGGAGTGATAGAGTATTATTTTTTAATCAACTCACTTTAATGCTCAACAACTATTGAAGTCAGTGACTCAATTGACAGCAAACTCACATTTGCATGTTTAAGGTGATTCAACAGTATTTAACCAGTGAAAGCCCTTAGAGTGGCATTTTTCAAGCTGGTGGTGATAGATCTTTCCTGATCCTCTCACTAATATATAATTTACTCTTTACATTCACTAGTAATTCTATCACCTTAACATGAAATATTTATCCAAGAGTTCTAAGAAAGAATCCTAGTCCCTAGGCACTTGGAGAGAATGTTAGATTTGCATACTTGATATCACCTGGGTTTTCTCCAGTTTGGAGTTATTGAGAGATCCACCACTAGCAACTCTTAAAATATCACTCTACGGCACAAAATTGACAGCATGTTCATGAGTTAAATAATTCAACAGAAAACTGACTGAATTCACACTTTGAAGGTCCCTCAAGCAACTTATTTTCAAGCAAGCAATGAACACATTTCACATTCAAATTTTTCCCTTGGACCTGTCAATATATTCTTGAAAAAAGCTTAGGTCTCTTGAATCACCCAGTGCATCAAAAAAGTACATTTAGTCCTCAATTAATGATGAATCTGGGATATAATGAGTAATCACATAAAGCACTTGACAAAGAAGCAGATATTCCTCTACTGAGGAAACCCCTTATTAGAAAGAGCATTTCTTGATAAATTTCTCAATTAAAGGGATTGCATGCGTTTCAGCTGTAGTTTCATCTAACTTCCATTCATTAAAAATCATTTTCATATTACAATGGCAGCAGTGTTTGTTTAACCATATGTAATTCACAAACTCGCAAAATGAATACTAACAGAATATTCAAAATGGTGGAACTGATATCAGACATGAGCATTGCAGATGTCACTTAATGACTACAAATGGAACAGTGATTAACCATGTACTAAATGCCAACAGGTTACTCAATACTAATACTCAAATGTAAACATGGAGAAAGATGCTACCCTAGTCTTTCTAAGAATGAAACAATAACTGTCCATACATTATACATTTCTTCTGTACAATTGTGCTTTAATATTTACAACTTGGGCTCGTAATTTTTAGTATGTAATCTTTAACAGAATTCCATTGATTAAAGCATTCAAATATATGAGAAGTTATTTACTTTTTAAGTAGTGTTAATAGAAGAAGCTCACATCATAGCAGCTGAGTTGATTCAACTCAGCTGCTAAAAGAAATAAGTGACCCCCTATCTAACTGGAAAAACTTTAACTCAGAAGAGAATACATTCCACTGCCTGCTTTGAGACAATGACCATTTGTTTACACTTCTTGCTCAAAGGCTATTATCCCATTGCCATTCCAGCAATGCAACAATCATTTGGAGCTGGACTTGAGCAGAGAATTCAGCTGAGCCAACGGGGAGAGAGCTTCTCAAAAAGAAGAGGATGGTTCATGCATATCTTTGCAGCTACCAATAGGGGCAGTTTAGATGACTCATTCATGAAAAAGTCCCCATAGTCTCCCAAGGTGTTACCACTACTTCCTTCATTACACTAAGCCATCCATTTGTCCCCAATTTTCTATTAACTCCAAATTCTGTATTTAGCTTTGATTAAAAATTGCTTATTCTCATTCTTTGAGTACCTGCTTATCACAAAAAGTTAAATCAGTTTTTATGGAGGAAAATATTGGACCAATAGAATTTAATAAAAGATTAAACTAAAAGGGGGGGGGGATTTGATCAAGCACTGACACACATGAGGAGAAGGAATGTGAAATACAGATTCATTTCGAGGGAAAGGAAACACAAGAAAATAGTTAAACATTAGTCCATAAGATAGTTCAAAGAGAAGGTGCACTGTTTGAAAGATGGATGAGAGAAATAGATTCCTAAAATGAAAATTAGGATGAAACTCTTCATTCCATCCCCTGGAACATCCTCATAGTTGAAAGAAATAATTCAGAATGATGAATCAGATAGTTCGAATTCTTGTATTATTTCATAGATTTTGTTTCATGTTACACCCCTCCACCAGTCAATTTTTGATAAAGGTTTAAGATGAACAAAACACTCAAAATGACACCTATGCCAGAGATATATTCCATAACACCTAATGGTAAATTGAGAATGAATTAGATAATGGATTATCATTCAATAATAATGATGTATGCAAACAATTCCCACAAAAATGTTTCAACATTCACAAACAATTTCTACATAAACCAGAATCTTCAATAGCAATATTTAATAGGCCAGTTAAATATACTGAGACCATGAATGAAGCTCATAATGCAGTTAAAATTTTACTGTGGTGTGATTCATTTATGCACATGATACACCAAAAAATACCAAATATGGCTATTTCCTGTTACTTGTATTACTGAGGTGAGTGGGATGGTACAGAGTGAAAGCTTGATGTTTGAACTAGAACACCTAAAGACAGCCTTTTAGGAAAGTGGTTATGAGACATGGATTTTTAATATTATTGGACCTTCATATATAATGAGGAAACCAAAGAAAATGAGGAAAAGCTGACTGCCAGAGTCTGCCTCCCACATGTCCACAATTCTCAACAAGGTTCTGGAATGTTAAAGAGAAGCCAAGTTAAAACTATCCAAAAACCATCTGGCATGGTACAAGTCTACCCCATATTCCTTGCAAAAGCAGCAAATGTTCACAGGAGAGACAGACAGGATCACTCAGAAGCATTTAAAGGAGCACAAGGGGGCAAGGGACACTGCTACCCAGGAAAAAATTGGCAAAAATGGAACATAGAAAAACGACTACAGAATTGACTTTTCACACGTAAAGCCACAATAAAGTTCAAGTGGCCAATAGGAACTCTTGACTAAGATGGCCAGGGAGATAATAGTGGAAAGGAAGAGTTTCAATGGAGATATATGCTTCAACATAACACACACAGTCCTCCCCTAAAATAGATCCTGGAACATAGAGACATATCTAACCTGCAACAGACCAGCTAGGGCACTCTTCAACCCAGCCCTAACATAAATATACTCTCTCTAATTCATGGTTTGACATCATACTTCACGCCAAAGGTGATGGCATAGTCAGTATTGGAAATATGAATCAGTGTTCGACAATGCTACCTAGGGAGAACCTGAAAACCATTTACTGAACTTATAGAGAAAGGCTTAGATTTTTAACAGTTACAGTGTTTTCATATGGTTCATTTTACTATTGGGTTCCGCTGCATTTGGTTGTTTCATGTACAAGGTTGTGCTCCTGGATGAGAGGTAAAACGTTGTACATGAAGTAACCAAATGCAATGGAACACAATAGTAAAATGAAGAAAATAAATACATTTTGCAGAAACCTGAAGAATAATGTTTCCATATGGGTTTAGAGTATGTCACCTACATGTAATACCAGGGTGATGATTATTGATCTTTACAAGACGAGTCATGAGATGAAAAACTACGACTATGAAAACATTAAATTCAAGGCAAAGCCACTTTTAGTATGATATGCAAGCCTGATCATTTGACTCAAAGGCAGAGTACACTTAGATGTGATATTTGCCAAAAGCAATGGTTGATGGGAAAAATGCATGATGAACCTCTTAAGGCTTGCAAACTACTTCGACCACACAAAGCATAGCCATAACTTTATACCATTGAAAAAAATGGGGAACTGTCAACAAATGAATTGATCATGAGTGGAATTTGCAAATAACTCATGGTGCAGGGGATGAATGGGTAAGCCTAGACATCACATATTACAGTAGAAAGCCAAAAGCCACTTTTCGATATATTTCTAAGAAGAACTAAATGGTATAAATAGGGGAAGTGAAGTGAAACTTTAACACACACACATTGAGCTTGAATCCTTGGCTGTAGAATAATTCCAGATACTTAGGAGAGTGGGGTACACGTAAAAAGAAAACTGCTACAAGCATGAACTCAAGATAATTACGCATAAAACACAAAGAGGGCAGAATTTTAACCACCAATCCTGGTCTGAAAAAGTTTCACCACACCATCTGAAGGTCAACCAAGGAAAAATGATGCAGCAAAGAAGCCATTAGTATTGCTGTTTCATGAGATTATTTACTTACTATTATTGTTCTCTTTCTTTTCATAAAGGACTTTACCATCCGGCCCTGGGCAGGAATGATAGGGGGAAAAAATACAGGGTGTAATGAAACATGTCTCTCTTACTCTCCTGAAGTCTTACCAAAGTATAGTAATTGCATGGAGCAGCATCTTGAACTAAAGTATACACTTCACTTTGCATTCTTATACAGAGAGAGCGTTATTAAAATCTATGCAGTGGTTTGGGAAGGACCAGTGTCTAGCTTGGTTTATTTTAGCACTCAAGAGCATTATCAAAATAGATTGAAAAATCAAAGCATTTTACTGTTTTGGGACTTTATAACCAACTTTCATTAATTACACGTTAATAAAATTTACCAAATTCCTTAAAGTAAAATTACAATAAGGTATTTAAGTTCTAACATAATAATACACACCTTCCTGGACTTCAATACCCTCTGCTTTGAGCAATTCACGCAAACGCTGAATCTCCTCCTTGAGCTCACGGATAAGTTTGGCATTGGCATCCTCATTCACTATAGCCTTGCATACTATTTGCTTAGCTCGATCAGCGTACCTAAAATGACCAAATGATCACAAAATATTAGATTTCATTTTTATGAAAATTCAAATATGTTCAAATTAGTGTTCATTTCATGAATGGAATGCATAAGTATATGATATTAACACATAGTTGTATAAGCAGACTAGACAGTCAATACTAACACTGCTGATGTGTTAGTACTTACTGCTACCATCAATGTCAAAGCAATGTCCTAAAAATAATGATGTCATTCAAACATTATCATCCCTGATAATCATTCAGAATGTAATTACGAATAGGGGTTTGAGAGTTGAAATTTGAGTTACCATAAAAAAAGGAGTTTGGATTTAGGATTAAGATTCAATCACAGTTAGTATTCAACCCATCACTAAAGCTTTATGTTTGAAAGTTATGTGGCCCATTATCTGTTCTCAATCACTTGGCCGATGATCAGATGTATTTTTCCATGCAATGATGACACCATCTTCCAGAAAGATACAAATTGCCTGGATAAAGGTTACCTCGTTTTGAAAATTTTAGGAAATCCAGATAATTGACATTTACCACAAGCGACTAGATATCATACCTCAATGTAGAAAGGGTTTCATCATAGTTGATGTCAGCTGGACTAATGGCAGCAATCATAGCAGTTTTGGAATTGCCACCAAGATTTTCCCTCAAGAGCCATGTGAGCACTGAGTCTCGATAGGGAATGAAATCTGCTTTCTTCTTTTTCTTAGTAGCCTAAATAAAGAAAATATGGTTTTAAAATGTAGAATAAAAAATGAATCTGCTAAGCATGCATACTACATGAATAGAGGCAAACATTTCCTTCAATTATATGGATGCATGCTTAAAATCTGAAGAATCATATTATTTTCAGATAATCACTTAAACCACACTATTAACTAAAATGGTGGATTTGGATATCTTTCATTTCAAAATTTTATACTTTAAATTTTTTATTTCATCCAGTGCCTAGTACTTACAAGTAACTGAGTAACATTATATATATCAGCATATGGCATGTACACTAATTTTAAGAAGGGATCTTATTGAAAGAATGTACAAGTGAAAGCAAATAATAAGCAGGAACAGTTTCATCTTGAAATTTCAGGAAAAAAGCTCATGCTATGCACCGATAAATATGGTACTTGATGAAGAGTTCTTAAGCAGAGTAAAATAAAATGTTCATAATATCTACAGTTAAGTAACTGAAATCTTCAGTTACTCCACTGATGAAAGCAAGACTTTTACTTGATCATGCAATCGTGTTGAATCACACTGGGCACAATGATTGAGGGTTGAAAAAAATCATCAACTGTAATGAAAAAAGTAAAATGTTTTCTCAACTTGCGTTAAAAGTAACTGGCTCTTACATAATAAGAGAATGAATTCCCATAGGAAAAAAACACCAGAAATAGGGTTTTAACCCTTTAAATGCTCCCATCGTCTATTGGCGATTTGAAGTATGGTTTATGGTTTTAGTAAAAAAAAGTTCAGCAATTCGTCGTATTCAACAGTAAAATCAGACGATAATTACTCATTGTAAATTTGAAAACTAATTTTCCTTGAAATAAAAAGTGACAAATTTTAAAATTACGCAAAAATTTAGAAAAAAAGTTTGCGTTTGGGGAGAGCTATATTTCAGATTATTTGCGCAGTTAAAGGGTTAAAAGAAGAATATACATATTAAAAGAAAAATATGTTATAATGAAGAAATGGAGTGGCGAGAAAAAATGTTTCTCTTTAAATTTATTAGAAAAAATATTTACTAAGTACACTAGGAAAAAAAACCACCTCATTTATCTTAAATTAGAATAGTTATCATGAGGTGATGATTAACCTGATGATTATGCTAAAGCAACACAATCTGGGTTGTCTGGATACGTTTTACATTAGTAATTTATTTATTTGCATACCCAATTTATTTTACATTTCTGTTGCAGTAATGTTAATTCAAAGTTATGAAATATGTGATTCATATCAACTGTTGCTAAATACTGCTTAAATTCATAAATCATGAATCTGAATAAATGAAAATCAATGAATGTAAAGAAATATGAAGTTTTTGCTAAACATAATAATTATTCATAAGCATGGCATGTTGAACAACTAATAAATGGACTGAGATGCACATGAAATTTGTACAAATTAAAAAGTATATAGCTAGAGCCTTGATGCTAATATATGAAAGGGGGGTAAGGAAAATACATAAACCTGATGTAAAATGAAATTTTCTGATTCCGAATGCCTAAAATGCTGGGGATTAGTATAAAACACAATAAAATTTATTTATTTCATAGGTCTTCATGTAAGAGGAGTCCTAAAAATGTATCAACAAGGGCAGTCAAGTAATAGTTGAACATAAAAAAATTAGGATATAAACACATGCGTTCTTGGAAAGCAGTACATGCTTATAAAGGGCAGATACGAAAATATAATTTAGTTCTTACCGACTGATTCCAGGGATGGCATGGGAGGAGAGAGTAGCAGGTAAACAAATTAAGCATCATAGGAGGAACTAGCATAGTGGATTTTTTGAGTTTCTATAAATATGGTGGTACACTAAATTTTTATTACTAGCCAAAACACAAAGACCAATATGACAGCCATTGCCATCACCATTGCCATCTAAGTAGTATGAGGATCTTCAGAAAGGGAGTGAGGAGGAGCTAGCAGAGATGGACCACTTCAAAAACCAATAAAGGAATTTACATCATATACGTTGGCCAGTGACAATTACGATAATTTTGAAGAAGTGGTGTATTACCTATGCAATACGAGTAGATGAGATCTTATGCAAACTTTTAAAGACAGATTGAATAAGTTCTCATTTAAATCAGAGATGAATTATAAAATGTGAAACACATTTTCTAGCTTAAATTTAAAATGATAAGCACCAGTTTTTTAAATTATTTAGTGGCCAAATAATGAGTGAATCCAACATGCTTATATATTTTTTTTTCATTTTTTTCATTTTTTCATTCCATATTTAAGCTTTCGCTGACATAGAAACACCACAATGGCTATTTCTAATGACATCAACTTGAGGTTAAACCAATATCATATTACTTGCTCCTGTGAAGGACCCTGTATGCTAGTGAGTGCTTCATACAAATGGCCAAGATGAGCATGACTGGGGACATCCTGAAGTACATATTTACATAATCAACAAACTTGTGCAAGATTAGGGCAATGGCATGCCCTAGAGTTAGCAAATGAAGGTCACATAACATTTGTAGAAGTGAACATGATTGGTGAACAGCTACTTGGTCCTCACAAGAGCTAGTACCAAAATAAGGCCACAAAATTAAACCAAGAATCCCAGCAAATATGCTATCAGTCATATATGACAACCAGCATACTGGTAATTATATGCACATAATTTTGATTAGATATTGCATAAAATAGTACCATCAAAGTTGAACATGATTAAGAGAAGTGTGACACTGGCTTCAGATAAGTTAAATATAAAATTTATAACTTGAATTGCATTTTTTTCCATGAAATATGTACTCACATGGTAATACACCCAGACCATTAGCAACCAGTAGTCAGCATGGTAACTTGCTTACACGTATAATAGCATACTTTTCGTTTTCATCATTGGTCATTCAATCCTAAGATTGATTGACTTTTTGTTGTATTTTACATAAATATAAGTCGCTGGTTCACAATGAAAAGTGATGCAGTAAAGTCTCTTTATGATGACATTAATGGGACCCTAAATTTTTCCATTTCCCTATAATTTCACTAGAAAGAATACTACACACTGGCATTTTCATACCATCTGTAACATGGCCCTTAATATGAATCAGGCTCTAACATTGATGGCATTTAACAATTAAATTGATTAATACTGGATATCCTAAAGTTTAGTCCTTTGTGGGCGAAGATTGATTTGTTT
This sequence comes from Pyrrhosoma nymphula, assembly GCA_963573305.1. Lineage (NCBI taxonomy): Eukaryota > Metazoa > Arthropoda > Insecta > Odonata > Coenagrionidae > Pyrrhosoma > Pyrrhosoma nymphula. Next base: position 72,457,067 of record OY754332.1, on the reverse strand, counting down.
CACAAATTACTTAAAATGCCAGTTATAGTTCATTTTTATTCCTATCAATCACATGCACCAAACATTCATTAATGAAACCATAAATTTTAAATTAATGGTATGAAAATATCTTCAGCAACTTATATTTCTTCTCATATCAGGAATTTCCTTCTTATTCAACAACTTTATATGTCAAATGACGGTAGACATCTTTTATCAATGTATTTTTAGATCTAATACGTGGAAAAATATTTAAGACTTGATTGTGCTGCAGGTTGCAGATATTCAAGGCTTTTTCTGTGTCGTTATTGGGCTGTAACCACATTTTCAGGAAGGAAAATTAATGACATAATAAAAAATTTCACAAATTATTGGAACTTTTGTTGAATACATGTGCAAAGTTGTTTTTGACAGGTACCTCAGTTGATCTGAAGAGTTGGAAAATACCTATGATGGCGTTAAATGGCGGGTTTCATATGGTCTTCACCGAGGTGGTACACAGCTGTTACAACATCACCATGAAGAAAGATTAATAAAATATATATCGCAATATCTCCTTTATTTCTCTATGATTTGCACCATTAGCATTGGAATTTATGAGTGATTTTCTCTCTCCATGCTCGAAAATTCTCAAAATGATTTCACTATATTGAATTTTTTACCTGTAAAAGCCTACGTTGAGGGGCGGGACCACCTTGCTCATTTCACTACATCAAATTTTCACTATATCGTGCTTCACTATAAAGAGACTTTGCTGTATTCTAGGTATTTCCTGGTTTCTAGTTAAAGAACCAAGTGATAGAAGTTGAGTGATTCAAATATTAGCAAATAAAAAGGTCAGATACAAAATAATATGAATGAACAATTCATCACCATAAGGTGGATAGTTGAACCACGGAGATCTGAAACCATAAATGTGACATGTAATACACATTCTTATTCCTCTGGATACCCAGCTAATCCTTGCACTAGAGAGTGGCTTGTTGCCCACATCTCTCATTGCACGGATGAGTTATATCTCAAAAAACAATGAAGGAAAAAATGAAATTACCTATTACATGTCAAGTTCATCATTGCATAGATCTTTTTTGCATACTGGATTCGAACTAAGTATCCTAATATCTATAGCCTGCCAATCAATTCACTGGCTGCCAAACAAGTTCAATTTTCAAAGAGCAATCAATATTAGTATCATTGAGAAAAATGCTAAGTACACAAATCATTTTCCTTATAATTTCTATACTTATGTCCACCAACTTTGTGACAGAAAATTGCTAGCCACTTCTCAAACAGAAACTCTCACCAAGATCAGAGCTTTTATTCTAGGTAGTATTAAAATGTGGTAGTCACACCAATGCCCTGGAATGCCATCCTGATTACAGATGAAATCAAGAGTACTGATCAATTTGTAACTTTGTAAAAACCAAATATTATAGTAACTCACCACTTATACGAATGTGCAAGGAATACAATACTGTATGTGAACATTTACATATATCGTGGGATAAAAATGTATTTACCTCCAAGGTAAATTTCATCATGAATAATAATATGCTATGATACTTTTCATTGTTTATACCTATATACTTTTTATATTTTTGTGTTTTTAATTTCAATATACTTGTTTTGAAAATGATTGTGATTGTAAATAAATGTATTGTAAAATTGTTTTCCCTTGGTGTATTGGGAAAACATTAAAAATAAATAAAATAAAATAAAATTTCTCAGCTGAACATGATTGTTGTACGTTCTTTAATGCAGTGTTCTTCACCTCTTAGTGCTCCTCCACATGTTGGAATTATTTTAAGGATCAAAGATTGTGCTGGGCTTTATACAATTAATTTTTGTTCAGTTACACAAGACATGTCCTGAGCCAGACAATCCCACCTGTAATTGGGCACTAGCATGGTAGGGTGACCACCTCGACAACCTAAATTACACTAAGAAGCAGAATTGCAACTTTATAGCACTTGTCACAGTCACTGTTAGCATAAAAACAGATACAAAGTAGGAGGCACCGGTGAGTTAATGGAGACCTGTCAAATATTTGCTAGCTATAATCACTAGACTGAATACACCCTTTATCACCTACAGAGCTTATTATGTTTAAAATACATTCTTCCCCACATTTATGATATAATATACTCTCAGTTTATCGGCAACAACTGAGGTGAAGAAAAAAGGGTCATGCATGAATCAAGAGAGACAAGTTTTCCAACAACCCATTTGATCCGAGAAATGTGCATTGAGAATTGCCTATGCTCCAGGATAATGGCAATTTGTTACCCAGTTAAGTGCTTCAGAAATCTGGTACCCTCTATGTCATTGTAAGATGCTATTATACGAACACATTAGTACTGAAGTTTGAAGCCACGACACAATAGAATAGGCTATGTTAGAAATTACATGTACAGTAGAGCGCCGATTATTCCTGGTAATGGAGAGGGAAGCCCAAACAGATAACCGAAAGTGACAAATATTCCATTCATGTTTAATTTCCTGGTAGCAGTGGCTTTGTTTTCAGTGACATGCTTTCTCCTGAGTCTTATGCGCATATTTTATTGAAGTACTAATTTTTTCCTACCATTTCATTCATCTGGCAATCAATTCCATTTACTTCTCTGAAACATTTCATCAGTTAAAACTAATTATATTGATTACACGCATTTCAAATGTCCCATCAGTGCACAGAACAACATTACGCTGTGGATCTTATTCTCAGACACACAATGCATCCTTTTTGACTATCACTACTCATGGTATTTCCCTTGCAGTAGGTGTTTAAATTCATGATCACAAAGTAGGGATGAGTCGATTCCACTTTTTTTCGATTCCGATTCCAAATTTTTCAAATCAATTCCAGATTCTCTATTCTGATTCCATCGATTCTTATTCCTAAGAACACGTGGGATATTGATATACCAGTAGCGTATGACTATTATTTAAATTCTAGTACTGGCTGGAATAAAATAACAGAGACAATTAAGTCGCTCAAAAAGTGTATTTAATGACAAATAGCAAATATATCCTCAGCTTATAGTCTAGATTAGATTAGATTAGATTAGATGGAAGGTGGAGTTCCTCCAAGGAGGAGCTAAGGCACTTAGACCTAATGGTCCATTGTGCCAACCACCATGTTTGTATTCACCCATAGAGTCCAGTCGCCCTGCTAAAGGATAACATGTCCTCCATGGGGATACCCCTGACTTCATCTAGTTCCAAAAATGGAGATCCCAGATGCCTAACTTATGCTTATAGTCTATGTTTAAAATATTTATCCATCTGAATCGATGGAATCGGAATCTACTTTAGGCGATCAATTCTCGATACCGATTCTAAGCCTGAGAATCAGTGAATCGACATTTGGAATCGACTCATCCTTATCACAAAGCATTATGCTCATCCCAAGGAATCTGCAGCTATGTCCATTGGAAAATTTTACCTAGAATTTTTTTAACTTCTGAGACTTGGGTCAAGTTAGCTGATGCACAGTTCCATGACTGCAGCTCTTCGGAGTCTGATTCATCCACCGCAAGTACATGAACACATATCTCTTCAGGATCGATTAGCGATTGCCAAATTTGGTCTCCGAAACTTTAGAAAAAAACTAGAAACCATCCAAAGCTACTTATTGCCATATTTTTTCTAGTGATGAAAGAATGTACAATTGGAGCATGCTGAGAATATGCCTGGCAATATTGTTGGAAATTGTAAATGCTCACTGCGTAACATATAAGATTGGATTTTTTGGCCCCTGGCAGAGGGGATTAAACACCCAAATACCCGATGGCAAGCAGTTAATTTAAGGTATGAGTGAATCCTGACCCAGTAAAAACTGCTGCTTGTTTCACTTTTCAGTACCTTAACCAAATGTATACCTACTCATGCTTTTAAAAACCTCTCCTTAAGGGACACTGCTTGTTGTTTGCAGGGTTGAAACAACAATACGACGATTATTAAAATAGTGATACTTGCAAGGTCTAAGGAGTAGAAAAAATCTTGCATAAGATGACCTACGATCCCCAAACCTCTGTACGTGGGACAATGTCAGAAGAGCCAGAAGAAACCAACCCCCTTTCCACATCGTGAATGGTTCCTTACTCAGCTCACTCTCAAAGGAAACAAGTCAAGGTCACCGACCACCCCAATTCCCAAGTACTGAAGCTACTTATGGCTGCAAAAGCAGTATCAGCTAGCTCGTCCAGGTCATGCCAACATTGGTGCAACAAGGGTGCTTAGCACTGATTCAGGGGACTCACCGTAATGTAACACTGTCATGTGCATAATTGAATAACCTGATGCTGGAAACTCAATTGTGTGGGTGTAACGTAGCAATTTTTTAGGCCCTAACACGGCCACTGGCCATGAACAGTAGCGGTAGTAGGTAGGTGGAGGGAGGAGGGGACAGAAAGGAAAGAGGAGGGGGAGTATTTGGTCGATGGATCATCGGATAATCTGATGGTCAGACAATCGAACGCTCTACTGTATGCCAGAATTACACATCTATTTTAAGCGGAATACGCTAGGTGAATATAAACTACTCACGATTTCTGCTAATGCTGAGATAACTTTGCCAAGAGTGGTCAAGCTCTTGTTGATATTAGCACCTTCCTTGAGCCTGGTGCCCTTGGCTCCTGTTGAGTCAGCTCTTTCAGACCCAGCTAAGTCAACCAAGGAAATTTTGCTCACCTAAAGGAAAATTAAGCTCATAAGAAAAGAATGCCATAAAAATGTAACCTCACATAGCTGATAATATCACAACAATACTTATATACTCAATACGGGACAGTATGGCGAGGGTGGTAAGGTAATGGACAGTCCCTGGAATTTATCATCATCTCTCAATGAATCAAAGGCCTCTGCCGTCAATGCACCCTATTTATTTAATTCAAGGAGTCATCATAAAAGATTTTGGTTTTTCAGGTAAGCAAATTACTTCAAGACATTGAAGTATGATCAGAGGAGAATATGACACAATATTTATTCAACTTCAAGTTAAAAGGGACACTTTTTTAATTTTTGCATGACTTTAAAATGGAAATTTTAACTCATCAATAGTTTGAAGCACAATAAGCTTGATAATATGTGGCTTTGACCACTTTCCACTGAAAAACTACTGTGAGAGCAGTAAGTAATATCAAATTAATGTAGTTATTAATTTTTATCCCTAAATTTCATCTTTATTCAATGTCTATCGATAACAAATCCAAACATTGATGCATGTAAATTACAGTTTGAACCTTTCTCCCTGGCATTGTTCACTTTAGCTCCTATTTAGTTCTCAGTTCAATTGCTGAGAGTTGAATTCTTAGTTAAAAAATTCAAGAGGCACAAAAAATTAACATAAAACTACTCAGTGGTGCAAAAAAGATTTAAGACAAGTCCATGCAAGTTGGAATCTACTTACTTTTTCCGTAGATAAATCCGTTATCGTATCATGCCGCCTTTGGGTGAAAAATATTGTAAATACTGCATGGGAACGACTAGATGTCTCATTCATGTTGGTGGCTGCAACAGTCCTGAAAAGTTTCAAATTTGTATTTGAAATTATTATGCTATGAATGAATCAGGATGCTTAAATAATGGAATACTTCCATATTTTCTCCAAACTCAATGAGAAACCTAGTACTTTCTTCCACTTTACATAGATAGATCATAACAAAGGAATAAAAGTGATTGCACTTAGGCTCAAAGTACTGCATATGGTGTGAGAAACTCACAGATAAAAAATAATATCCATCTAAATGAAGGTAGATCATATTTGCAGAGTGGATTTAGCATAACTGTGTTCTCTTCAGAGATTAACTCCAACTAAGAGACTGTCGTGAAGTCTCTTAGTTACTACTTGGAAACTGGATATAGAGTTCTGCACCACAAAATGTTAATACCAAAATTATGCCATAATTTGCCTTTAGCCATGATTTTGAGCCAGTAACTGAAATAACCAGATTGGAAGAGAGTATTAACTACACACCAGATTATCTACTCTACCAGCAGGAATTGGCCTATACTTCCAAAATTACAAATTTATACCTGCTCAAAATATTGGGTAAGTGCAATGGCAGTCTTCATGAAGAGATCATATTTGCTCAACTTTTAGAAATTAGGAAAGAAATTAGAAGTTATCATCAAATGTCATTCCCAGATTCATTCCCTTGGTTTTAGGGGCTATGAGTATTAGGCGCAAATGACCCTGATACAATTTTGGGAATCCATTCCACACACACCTTTCGATTATGCTATGTTTTGAATCTTAGCACACATATGCTGCATATAAAGCCAATAATGAACTCCATGCTACATAGTTTGGAACTTAAAAAAATGTTTATGTATAATATACTCAGGAAAGGAAGGTAATTTAATTTTGACGCCCCTCCTATCCATATTCCTACAAGTTTCATCATCACAACTGAAATCATCAATAAAGCCCACTCCCACATAATATGCAATAGCATTAGCAATGAAAATTATCAAGTAATCACAGTATACTATTTTCATAAAAATGGATATGAATTCCATGATTTTAAAGGAAAAATGTGGCAATTTCCACTCCAAGATGGTGGAAAGGAGAGGCTAGCTCACACAAATATGCAAATTGAAAAGTAAAAATAGCAGCACCATAGTAGAGCTAGGCCTAGTTTTCAAACAGGACAGATGAAAGAAAAAAGTAATTTAGAGCATTCACGTGTGCAAAGTTTTGTATCCAGTCCTAACAAAACAGTCCTATTAATAATGAAAATTTACTCTCATTATATCAATAAATGATATCCCTACTATTTTTCAGATCCCTGGGATGAAAGCAAGAAATTCAGTATATAACCATCATCCCTTAAGACTTGGGAGATGCAAAATTTTTGAATACATACCTGGCTTTGTTTCCTTCATCAATAAGGTCATGGATATCTTGGAATGAAGTCACAGCAAGTTTTGAGAGGTCTTCCACATATGGACCAAGGAGAGGATGTTCTCTAACACGGAGATTTCCTTTGTTTTTAGGATTCAACAGATCACGAACACGCTCACAATAAATTTCCATATAGCTCACCTATTTAAAATGAAATATCCACGATTAATCAAGAATCATAATGATAAATTTATACAGGATTAGTCAGCTCATTGAAAACGTCAGGACATCACTCACCTCAACAGAATACTTCAATTCATCAGATGTATTGTCTCGAATCCTATTGAAAAGATCTTTGCAAATTTGAGGGATTATGCCCTCTTGACCATCCTCCTGTTTACCCATCATCGTATAAGATTTTCCAGCACCAGTCTGGCCATATGCAAATATGCATACATTATACCCTGTAAAAAGATCATAAAATGTCAAAATGAGGCAAAAATAATGATTACATTAGGATGTCTTTGTGAAACTAAAAAGATAAAGGCTACATGGATTGGCTGATGTATGCCAAATTTTTATGGAGGAATAAAGAAATACACATATGGTACTTCAATGTATCATTTTAGATGCAATATCACTGTTATAGCAGGTAGTAGACCATCTAGGAATCAATAAATTTAGTGTACAGGTATTTTAGTATATAACTCCTAAGCATTCGTTCAATTTGAAATTTTTAACATTTAAAAACTGAAAAGGCAAGTAGTTCCACAGTAAAAACATTCTGCTCCACATATTTTTCCTTCTACTTTTAAACAAACCATATGTCCTCTGGTACCAACAAGCACTAGCTCTTGATATTCATGCTAAACAGGTAAATACTAGAATATTTTCATTGCTTTTTTTCAAAAGTTATCCAGCAGAAATGGGAGCAGACCACAAGTCTAACTAGCCAAAGAATCCAATGAAACACCATGAAACTCTGTACTTCATTTTGAATACACAATAAACTTCAAAGGAAATATAGCATCACAATAAATGAAATGCAACACTCAAAAAAGAATTTGAACAACAGATTGACAGTCTTCATTTACAGAAAAGAGGAAATATTATAACTGGAAATATGATTTTGCTCTGACCAAGAGCGTGACCTTGTGTGCCCAGTTCCCCTCATTCATCCACTAATTCTATCATTACTTGCAAAAGCCAAGTTGAATGGAAAGAAATAGTAATTTTATAATCGCAATTAAAATGCTATTTTATTCACTGTTGACTTCCATAGTCCTCATCCTTTTTTTTTCATACTATAAAACTTCCTTACAGATGGTTTCAATACCTTCCTTTTAATTTTTTTTTCAGTTTCATGGACTTCATGGGGAGTGTCTCATGCTCCCACCACTGCACAACAAATTCTGACGCTCATAGTTTTACGGAGATACTTGTAGAGTCTAATCCATGGTCATTTGGATGAAAAATGAGTATGGATGGACTAGCTAATAAATGCTTACCATTATTACATGGCAAGTAAATTTTTAGACACGTGACTTTGAACATGAGGCCGTATGCTATACAAAAACATACAAGTGGCATGATGTTTCTTGAATAATATTCCAAATTCTAAAATTTACCATTGTTTGAGATATTTAATGATAACTTAAAACCTCACGGTGGAGAGGAGAAAAGGAATATCCTGAAAAGGTGAATTAGAGAAAGTATGAAAATAATTAAGTACTCTTGTCAACCCAGCTACTCCATATTATATAAAATAAGAAGGCTCCGATCAAGAAGAGGCAAGCAAACATTGTGCCACTGAATTAAATAAATGTAGTTGGTTATAATTGGGTAGGTCCCCACTGTCTGTTTTTTTCCTTCTCTATTTTGTACAAATTAGTCCCATTAGAAATTTTAAAATGCAACTTCGAATCCATGTAGACTACATTAAAACTGAACTTGAAAGGTAATTAATTAGTCAGTAGCATGAACTATCAGTAATTCTAATCTTCAGAATAACACTGAAGATATTAATTGATAAATGTCATGCATAACAGTTCAGAAACACAACAAGTTTCAACAAAATGACAACTTCACCAATACAACTCAGTGTACCATCAGACTGAGGAAGAGTATATATTAGTGGAGACATTTGAAAGATGGCCAACAACATTAAAGCTGCAAAGATAGGTAGACCACAATTACCGACTACCTTCCTTTTCATCAACTTTCTCCATACATTTTCAAAGGGATCCAGTAAAGCATTCCATGCAACAGAAGTAAAGAGGGTAACGAAATTTTACACACAGCGTTGAAAAGGAACTCTATAGTCCTCTGGAACCTACTAAAATGGTAAAATATATAAATACTTGACCCTTAAACTGAAAATTGACCCACTGGATCTTGAAAAAAGCATTTACAAAAAATACTTTTTGAGTGAAAGCGTGATAAATATTTTAAAACAAATTTGGTAGAGGTATTCAATTAAAATATTTATTGAATTCTTCCACCAGTTCTTCGAATTATTTGTGGGTAAACATTAGTGCAACCAGCTTAGCCCTATCTCATGAGTAGTTAGAATAGAATACTGAGCAAAAATTGAGGTTTGTGAATACTAAGTGTTGTTTTGAAAATGCCACACCGATATTTATTATAGATATAGCAAAACTTGGTGGGACTCACTTGAGGAAAATTAGAGGTCACTGAAGGTGAATCGAGCATTAATGAGCGGGAAAAGGCACTGAGAGACCCCTGGAGCGGGTAAAGGTACCCCCGGAGGGCACTCTGGAGGGACACTCTGCCCCTTAGTCCCACCTCTCTTGCATGCCTTCTTTTCCTTTGCGCCATGCTCTTCACATGTGAGTGTCACCAAGTTTCGCTACCCCTATAAGGTAGAAATCGAGATCTACGTCACAGTCGAACGGAATTTCCGAACCGTACTATTATTTCTACCGATAAATTTTCCATGGTTTCCGCCCGAATTGTCGAAATACAGTCCGTTAGCAACCAAATTTATTTTTCGATTCGAATCCGAGAAGTTACATAATAGTGCGCGAGAAACTATTTTGAAAGCTTTCTCTTCCTTGTATATAATTACGATTCTAGGTAATTACAGCGGGATAGAAATGGTAGTCTCTATTACTAACCAAGGATGATACCTCATCTACTGCTCTTATCGGATTCTACGAGCCTAAATGTTTCGAAGTGGTCACATCTAATTTTTTAAGACTTCTTAAAACCTTTAAAAAGAGGACCGAATACGCAGAAATGTGGTTTTGTTTACTCTTTTTGAAAAACTAACGACGCATTCATTATTTTAAAAACTACTCGCATAGTTTTTCAACTCTAAAGGCCGCTTTCCATTATGCAGTTTGAAGTAGAGAAATAGCGAGAACGCTGCAATTGCACGGAATTAGAGCAGAGGGTTTTTGATCCCTTAATCTCGTTCGCGCATTTACGCAGCTATTCTATCAACTCTCCGATGTATACGACGCAATTTTCAATGCATGTCTATCCATAGATCAGAATGTGCAGTTGTGCAGCAAGCATCCGACACCACCAACTTACAACAGTTAATTAAATACTTCTGTCTGTACAAAAAGTCCAGACACCCGAGTTTGAGATGCTCTATCTTCTAAACGAGGAAAAGGAAATTAATGCAGTAAAATGAACCTGGAAACTTGTTCATTTCCACGTTTTTTTATGTACATTTAAAAAAATTGCTGCCTTAGATGTATTTTTACTAAATTTTATTAGCAAAAAGTCACGATTTTTGGCTCGTAAGAACTGATTGCTCATGTTTGAGAGTTGGATATTCCGCTACTTTTCACCCTATTAACTCGCAATTTTAAAGTGGGAAAACAGATTTATTCTGAATCATCATCAACAACTAAAGGATATTGTGAAGGAAATAAAGGAAAAGAGAAGTTGCATAAAACCATGGAAAAGAGGAAAATTAAATCTTTAGGGCGCCTATTAAGGTATAATAAGTTTGTTCTAAATATTTTGGAGGGAAACATAATAGGAAGAAAAATCAGGGGGAAGCCAAGGCTGCAGTTTTTTAATGGTGCACAGGAACTAATGACTGTTACGAGCTACGAACAACTGAAGAGAGGCAGAAATTAGGAGGAATTGGATTCAGCGACAAGGCCTCGCCTTAAGTTGATTATGATGACGATTCTTTAAAGTTTGCTTGAAACGATTTCTATGTATTACAAAAACTGCTCAAGTCGTTGTCAAATGGGTAAAACTCTGCTAACTTCGAAGCGAATGGCTCGGTTGAAACTTGAGAGGGGCCGTTGTGTGCTCTAGAATGCCAAAGTATCACGGATACTTAGACGAAAACAGTTTGCACGGGTCCATTCTCCTCCTTCCCACACGCTAAAGCTGGCAGTACGGTACGCTCAAAGTTAGTATAAATAAAAATTAATACTGAACATACAGGTAATATTAATCTATGTCCGTCTAAGCAACCATAAGGCTGACATTTTAAATCACATGTCGCCGGTCCCACTAAATCGTCAAGTAGGTCTGACCACCGTTGTGCAATTTTTATTTTAGTGGGGTAAAATTGCGGAAGATGAAGTGATTACAGCCAATGCCATTCGATCATCCGACCATTCTTCCGATTCTGAGCATCACAGTTGTCGCACATCAGACGTAACATTAGGTTTGTCCATAATTCTCAATTTTAACCCTAGAAAAAAATAGTTTAGCGATCTCATATTGCTCACTTTTTAGAAATTAATTGGCACACTCGTCAACAATAAGGGTGGAAGAATGCGCAATTATTCTCTTTACTTTGAGAGGGCCAAAGTGCACAAAACTGATTTAAAAAAACATGATTATTTCGAAAAAACCTATGCATCTACACACCTGAAGTAGGAATCCTACGAAGCCCAATACTGATCGAATAGCGTTCTCGAAGCTCATGTTGTTCATGTAAAGCCGAATTCAAGGGCGGCCTTCCTCCTCACGAGGCCATAGGCATGGATTGTTCACAAGGCACACTCGTCAACAATAAGGGTGGAAGAATGCGCAATTATTCTCTTTACTTTGAGAGGGCCAAAGTGCACAAAACTGATTTAAAAAAACATGATTATTTCGAAAAAACCTATGCATCTACACACCTGAAGTAGGAATCCTACGAAGCCCAATACTGATCGAATAGCGTTCTCGAAGCTCATGTTGTTCATGTAAAGCCGAATTCAAGGGCGGCCTTCCTCCTCACGAGGCCATAGGCATGGATTGTTCACAAGGCAATAATAATCTTGGGTGTGATCACGGATTTTTATTACAAGCGCACTTATGGTAATGTCATTTTTACGCCTGTAATGGCTTGGGACTGGAGCAGGCACAACCATTTTGTTACCAGGATAATACGTTGGAGGAAAATGTACATAGTAGAAAGGATATTGGGAGGAAAATTGCGTTAGCGAAAAGGCGTTTATTAAGAGGAGGGAATTGATGACTGAGATTTATTTTAAGAATGTTAGGATAAGAGTGGCAAATGATCTAATAATGAGTGTAATGTTGTAATGTCCAGTGTCCTCGCCTCTGCGAGGACACTGGAGGAAGAGGATAGAGTTGATTGGTGGCGTTTGAAATGTGAGAGCGTGGAGGAGAATGAAGAAAGTACGTGGACGGAGAGGAAGAGGAACGAGGAAATGCTGAACATGCTGAGTGAGGAGAGGCAACTGCTGGAGAAGATTAGGGGGTAGAGTAGGAGATCGGACTAGGTACCTAGATATGAGGCGAGGGAATGCTGAAGGCAGTGATAGAGGGGAGGATAATCGGTAAGCGGGGAACGAGAAAAAAAGGGAATCGGCCTCATGGATGGGATGAAAATAGATAGGACGTATACCGTGCTGAAGAAAATACTAACAATAATAACGGAGGAATCAGGCGAGATGTTGTGGAATATGAACATAATAAGAACTAAGACGATGCAATTTTCCACAGATAAAATGTTTTAATCGCCCCGGGTTTCGATGCACTGCATCATCATCACCTGATGATGATTCAGTACATCGAAACCCGGGTCGATTAAAAACTTTTATCTGTGGAAAATTGCATCGTCTTAGTTCTTATTATTAACAATAATGAAGAATAAAAAACGTCGTATGATGATAAGAATACATAAATTAGAAATATAATAGGGACCTGCGGCTGAAAAAGATTAGTAGGAGTAATATTTGCTATTCTAAACCTACCCTAACATATATATTACCAATAATGCTTGCTCGGGAAAAAGTAATCAATGTGCATCGAATTTCGCTCTTCACTTCAGAACGCCATTCTCATATAGCGGGACGAGTCGCAAGAACTGTGACCAGCGAACAGTCCAGAACAATGGACGTTCGCTCCATGGATAGTGATAGCAAGCAAGATTCCTCATTGCCCCTTGTAACTGGCTCTTTGCTCAGAAAATATGACGGTAAAACTTAAACAAATCACATTAAAAGCACTTTAGGCAAGAATCGAGATCAAGATCGACCGGTAAGCTGTTAAAAATTGCCAAAAACTGTCACGAGCGAACAAAGGCATGAAAATACTATCAGAAAGACTTGGTTAGGAGCCAATAGATACTCACTAGGCCATACGAGTTTCAATCTGAAACGGAGGGCGTTACTCAACCCCCAACTACATCTGCAGCATGAACAAAAGAGACAAAATACGAAAGTTGCATAGCAAAGATGTGTAAAATAATTCCTTCTCCCCTTGAATTTACTCCAACACATCTCACTTTCCCTCTCCAAATTCCTTTTCCATATTGTTTCCCTTTACATGGCTGGTGACCTAACTTGTGGCCGCTCACGGTGGTACGTAGATAGATGTGCCGCCATGCCTTCAACTTTTGTATTCATAAAGGGCCGTTCCCCCTATCCCTCGACATGCGCCCTATTTCCGAGCCAACATTTCCCGGTTCTTCAGGGGAAAATATTCTTTAAAATATCATAAAGATCCTTTGGAGAGATCAGGCTTTATACACATATCAAACCTTTCACCACGTATCCTTCCCTCCGTATTAATTGAAGGCGGCTTTGTACATATAAGTTGACTTCTATGGAAGTCTCGAGTGTGACGAAATCTTGATGCGTATTGCCACTTGTAGGGAATCTTTCTGCTTATAATATAGGTACACATTATGCTTATAGACATGAATTCCAGCTTAATCACAAATAAATGTGACGGAAGTAAACAATGAATTTGGCAATTTCCAAAATAGCCAAACTTCGACAATTAATGAGTTTCTCCTCGAGTTAAAAAGACATTCGTGGAATTTATAAATTTGAATAAATTAAATTAAATATCTATTTATCGTAAACATCAAGTTTTACAATTATTTTATTTATTATTATTCAAGACAAGAACAGTCACAAGTCTTTTTTAAGTAATCTATGACAACAAACATCTCTAAGTAAATATAAATATTTCTAGCAGTAAGTCCTCCTCCGGAAAATTAATTTGTTGCTTATATTTTCAATCTCCGATCGCAGTCATGTGATCAGGAGCTCACGGTGTGTTGCGTCATATTATCGCGTAATCGAAATGTCACTTGCGAGCAAAATGTCACGTTGAAGTTAGAACCGTGATCTATAGGGTGCCGATTAAAACCCCCATCGACTCCTACTGCCATAGAATTCCATGCTTTCACATCGAAGCGCTACTTGTGAGCGACACACAAGGCTACCATAATAGAAGTCAGCTTACACGTGTAAAGCTACATTTAGTGAAGTTTAAATAGGGTTTGCCAGTCTGTGACAAATCATTCATGTTTATCCCTCAGCCGAAAGACAGACGTAATGTTCTGCATTAAAAATGTGCGTAATATTGTAGGTTTGATGAACCTAGAGAACATTATTTTATACTTCGCAGCCAAGGTGACAAATGGAGTGGTAGAACAGAATATTACATGCGCAGCCGGTTTTGTACGCGCACAGGATGTAACCTTATTGAGCGTATTTGAGCAGAATGAACCCAGAGTAAGAAAATAATAGTTCGCGGAACGAGCAATGGAGATGTATAAAACAGAAATAGAAATTCAGCCATGGTTGTCAAATTACGCAAGCCAAGATCAACCGTAGAGGATGGTTTCAGACCTCACTTGATGGAATTCCTTGATATCAGGGATAGAAGAAGTAACTCTGCAATTCCACATGGAAATTGATTTATTGAAATAAAAAGTTAAAAAAAAAACACACGACCGGTTTCGCCGCAGAGCAGTATCTTCAGGTGGGATTCCCAGGCATCTCCTGAAGATGCTGCTCTGCGGCGAAACCGGTCGTGTGTTTTTTTATTTTTAATTTCAATAAATCAATTACCATGAGGAATTGCAGAGTTACTTCTTCTATCCCTGAAGAACAGTCGTTTCTAAATACTCGCCATAGCCTTCGGAAATTCATCTCTGGTGAGCAAAACATTTTACAACGGGTAAAAAAATTATCTTATCATAACAAACATATACATAACCTAATGTAACAAGATATCCGGGTAGTGCAATGCTAGATTACCGAAATCCCATTCCCTGGGCTTTGGTTCGAATTACGGAAGGGCAAGATTTTTTAGTGCAATCCCGATCCATACCTGGGTGCCTCAGGGAGAGTACACTAAAATAAAGTAGGTACTCTGTCCATCAGATGGGAGATCAAACATTGGACCTCTTGGCGCCTTCCTTTAAGATTAGGCCGACAATTATGCTGTCACAGGATGTTTCCTGACCTTGTTGCCCGATAAAACCCATCAATCACTATGAGATTCAATAACCCAATTAATCATTATCTTCTGAAGCATGGGTCAACGATTTGTAAACAGCCATGACCGCCTAATTCGAAAAAAATTTCAGTTCCATGGAACATCTTCGTTGACAAAAAATAACTATATAAAACACAATTACTCATTATGCAGGAAATAATTTTAATGGCAGTAGTGTATACAATTGCACAACCTCCCAAATGATTTAACGTGTCTCAATGGGGAAGTGAAAAGCATGTAAACTTTCAATAAATGTTACCACGGAAAAGTTATTTACCGCAGCTTGAATCGGCAGAACGACCAGGTAATAAGTATCTGAGAGAAATATTAAGGAACAGTTTTACCTCAAAGTAAGGTAAGTGTGTAAATGAAAGACATAATTTTATGCTAATGCACAATTTTATTTGCAAATTTATAGCTTTATTAATTTTGCTATGATATAATTTTATAAAACTTCTTCAAGGGTAATCCTCACTCACTGAAGTTTTGTTTCCGAATGTGAGAGTCTTGAGAAAGAATTGGAACTTTTCTACGATTAAAATCTCTCTATTAACAGGCGCTCTTAATCTACACAGCAAAACTACTGCGAGCACCGAATTTGTTTAATTCAAGTAACTCTGGCAAATTTTGAAAACACATTTTATCAAGCTGGGTTCAATCAAAATCAATTTCGCATTCTCAGTTATGAGTGTAGCTGCTATATTTCTTAGTTAATTAAAAGAAGCTAAAGAACAAACGTCGCACATTCCCATAATTACCACAATACTTTGCAGAAATACATACGTGAGTTATCACCATCACGTAAGGAGGTATCCTTTCCTCTCTATACTATAAACTATGTTTTTAACCAGTAAAACGTGTGTCAACGCCTTGGCATCATCATCAAGTACTAACGGTCCTTCTAACATTAGTAGCATACCTATACATAGAGTAATGCATGCTTGATAGGCTTCGCCTCATGACAAACATTAGCGATGTATACTAACGCATCAATAGTCGTAGTTACACGACCTTTAATAGGGTATAGTGTAGTGAATGTTGGTGACTACTCACCCCCTGCCACACACCCTCGAGATGGCTTGCAGGGTATTTTGTAGAAGTAGATCAACTACGGTAATGATTGTGGCTGATGAAGAGGTTGAGGCGTTGAAACGCATTGTACCATTTAAAAAGAAATGCTAAGCGGACTAAGTTTTTATTTACCTTCTCTATTCATCGGAGTGCTGATCCACCAGATCTCACCCGATACATATAATTGAATCCATTGAAGGTTTTTACGTTGAATGTTCGACAAGACTCAACTCTCGAATACCTATGCCGGGCATTGTTGATGTTACGTCGTCAAGATGCCGTAAACGTCGAGATTCGGCAATTGCGTTTCCTCGCCGAGCAACTTCACAAGGGTGGACAAACAATCAAAGAGCGGAATAATGGGAAAGGAAAGGGAATGTCTCATTAACTAACCGTCCCGGCATCGAACACTGGGACGAGCCCTGATTACGTCAAGCACTCGCTTGATTTTTCTCTGTCACTCGTAATTTGAAGTCATTTTGGGGTTGAGAACGCAAATGAGCAGTGAGCTTGAGCGTGAGCTGAGCACGCTGCCGTGAGTCCTCGTGAGCAGAATGTGCGAACATGAGCTTGGAAATAACATGAGAAAGCAAGCGCTAAATAGAAGTCTATTTCGAGAACCTATTCTAGAACGAATTAAGCAGCACCTTCAGGCGAAGGAGGTTTTCAAAGGAATGCCTGTAATAATATCTAGGCCTTGAGATGAGTCACGATTTGATTGCGCACAGCAAAGGTTTCACATGAGTAAATCAATCCAGTCGCTTTAATATGAAAAAAATACATTCAAAGATAAAGCGACGATTAACATTAATGTAGGTCGGAAAGATGATGGAAAATCAAAATCAGCGTGTATCAGAACGTAGTACGATTTTTAAGTTTCAAGAGTTCATTAGCAAGCTCACCATCATCATTACCGCTCGTTCCCATTTTGAAAACTAACATGTAATTACATTATCGAGGAAAAATGAGCCTACGCTAAAAATAAAGCCTAGGGTTATAAAATAGAGCTGGTGGGGTAATCTTGTCACCCAAGCAACATATTGGATGAAAATGGATGTGTTACTAAAGATATTGATAAGATAATTGCGTTACCTAAAAGGGCATTTGCTAACAAGGGAGAGCTTATAATATCCAACACTACTACGTAGTTGTACGCTCGAGAAAAAAGGTCCCTCACATTGAAAGTGGCTCGGGGCATAAACTAATGCAGGGAAGGAGGAACTTTGTTACTTCAGTAACAATTTGGATGGGAATAGACGAGGTGAGGAACGGGATGGCATGGTGGCCAGGGGCGTAGCTAAAGATGGGAGATTCGCACTGTGCGGCTCTTTTTTCAGGGTGGAAGTTTTCCCTAAAAAATTTGAAACACTTTTTTGACAACAAAAAGGGTAAAATTACAAAATATCCCTTAGCAATTGCGGTTAATTATAGGTAACGATCAATAAATCTTTCTATGTAATCTATAGAATATCAGTTAACAAACAAAACACATTTTGATGGTATCATAAATCATTTTACTAAAGAAAATATATTTTTAATTCTGTATTCCAATTTATAAATAAAATTCCTAAAATTATTTCTCTTAAACTTAATTTTCAAATTGTGTTTTAATAGGCTTGATTTGCATTTTACATTTCCCAAAGGAAGGACGGCCACCGACAGACTGCCCCGGGCGGTTCAAACTGAAGCTACTACTCTGGTGTTGGCTAGATTACTGGCTTCCCATCCCGAGGGCTCGGGTTCAAATTCCGGTAGAGGTACGGATTTTTCATCGGAAATCTGGGACCCTACATGAGTGATGTGTGAAGAGCACTATTGTGTAGTACTCCGTCCGCCTGATGGGACATTAAACTGTGAGACTCTAGGCGCCTTCCTATAGGAGTAGGCTAATGCCAACGCTGGAATTCTCTCCACCCTTCCCAAAAAAATCCCAACCTACCCACGGGTCCTCAAAGTAGTAAATGACCTCACTTGTCGGCCGTCTCCCCAAATAACCAACAAGCCGACGATCCATCAAAACTTTACTAACCGGCGCAATATCCCGAAACAGCCAATCTAGATTGCACGGCTTTGAGATGTGAGCAAAGACAAGAGTGGAGTAGGTTTGGTGGGAAGAAAGGAAGACAAACGAAGATGCACTTGGCATTTTAAGAGAGGAGGTAAAGTCGGAGAGAGAGAAGGAGGATGCTGGGTGGATGGTTGGGAAGAGGGGGAGTCGAAGAGCTTAATCAAAGGCATTGAAAAAGGGGAAGAGGAATGAAGAGGAGAGGCATTTGAAACGGAATGCAGAGAGGCAGAAAGCATGCGGAGTTGAAGTGTAGATGTGCGAGGAAGGAGACGATTGCGATAATAAGAGCGAGATTTTCACCTTTAATTATTGATATCATGTTCTATTTTTATTTTAAAAGTTTAACAGTTGTAAGAAGCACAGTGATATTAACGACGAAAAACCTTTTTTTTTGTTCCGAGCGACGACTTCACAGACGAAAGTTCTTTTGCTATTATATAAAGAGTATTATAGTGACCAATTTAATTATTTTTAAAAGTAACTGTAAAAACATACGAAGTACACACATTTAAATTTATGACACAATCTTTGCGTCAGAATTTCCTTATTCATTTAACCATGTCTCTCTGGGAGCGCACAGCCGTAACCACACCCCAATGGAAAGCGACCTCTAATATTTTGAAAATATTTCGAAAGGTAGTGAGATAAATGTTTGATATTTTGGTATCACTAGAAAATACATTTTTCGTTATGAAAAGCCAAATTCATTTTATTTTACGCGTAGCGATATCTCGCTCACACTACCTTAAAATGGAAAAGCAGAGAGGAATCGTTAAACCAAGGAGATCGGGTTGGTATACTGGCTAGAGCACTGACTTCCGATCCCGAGGGTCAAAGCTCGAATTCCGTCAGTGTCGGAGATTTTTCAGTGTCGTCCCGATCCGTTATTGGGTGCTATATTACGATCACTTTCAATCCTGGTTTTATGATCCCTGGTTAAGTATATCCTTGATATGAAAACAGAACTTAATACGTTTTCCCATCGATAATGCCCCCTTCAACAAACCGACAGCCTGATTTAATATACAAAACCTTAACTGTCCGTTAGCATCGATTTACCGAAAACATGCAGTTAAAGTAAACCACACAATTTAAAATCGGGTATGAGAGCAGTAACCCGTCCGTTGGATGAGATAACAAACTTTGGACCCCATACCGCTCTTTGTCAAGAGTTCCGTCGCTATGGCAACGCCGTATTTCTCTCCACTCGTCCCACATTCCCAAAATAATCCTCCCTTTACCACCTTCCCCTGTCATTAAGGGCAAAAATTACTTCACTGTCGGCCGCCTCCCCAAATAACCAACGATCCAACAGGACAATGATTCATCCAACCGGCCTTTACCGATGCAATATGTATTATACAAATTGTGTGTACCAAGTAAAGACACCGAAACGCGAAAGTGCGCATAGGATCTCTTCTATTCTTTTGTGAAAAATATCAAGGTAGAGATGAATGTGAATTCAGATTTGCTGCAATCGTTATGACCGGTTAATAATGGAGTAAAAATATATTTACACAAATGAAAGTCAGGGGAACATGACATTGCCTAAGCCTCATTATGAAATCAATGAAATCGTTGTTTGGAGATATAGAGGTGTGGAGGATGGCTGGAACAAGTAAATAGAAGTGAGGGAATGCTGAAGAGAACTCCAATGATAAATTCTGAGAAAGCGGAAAAGAGGAAGGCAGGGCAAACGCATGCAAGATGGAACGAAACGTCTATTGAGACGAAGATATGCGGATGAATAAAATGCTACACTGGGGCAAGAGAGAGATCAAGTAGTCATATTCCACCTAACCTCTCGTCGAAGTTACATCCACGTGGAAAAACGTTATGGCCACTTTAACAAAATATAATAAACAATACCAAATATGTTAGTACATATGTACGCAGCGTGAGAATGATTCGAACGTGTGTGGGGAGCGTGGTGGCCTAGTGGGTAGAGCGCTTGGCTACTGATCGAAGGGTCCCAAATCCAGGTGAAGCCTTTGAACGCCCCCGAACAAAAATCCTCGGAGTGCGAGGTGGCCCAGGGAAAGGATCTGGCCCCCCTACCCTAAATGTGTGAAATTCACACGCCTGTGGCTTAGTCCGGGTTGAGCTCTACCATCAATTATCCAAACCAACCTTCGGGTTGAATCACTGAGTGAGTGAGTGAGAAAAACGTAAGGATGACAGGCTGGCAATATAAACGAAAAAAAAACCCACAGTAGGAAAAAACCCGTTTCAGATGGTGTCCGGTGTTCCGGGGAAGCGTGAAAAACCTTAAAAACCTACTGAGTAGAAGCTAATCCACACATTTTGTGGACAATGAACATGGAAAATTGCGATTAGGAGAGAAAAAATAAAAAGAACATAAAAAACGAACAACAAATAAAATTAATATCCTGATAATAGTTCCATGTAGAAAAAAGAAAGACGAGTGGATAGAGGGAGAGAGAGAATGAGTGAATAGAGGGAGAAGGAAATAATGAGAAAAAAAGACGTTCGATGAAATATGAGGAGGGTAGAAACGATCGAGGGCAACGGCCCTTGCCATCATGGAAACACCAGTTCACGCCCCATCACCCAAGAGTGGATTCCGATGGGATGGGTGGATGCTGGATGCCACTAGCCATAGAAGCATGTGAAACTGAATTATTACTGCTACGGTTCATCAAAAACCAAATCAGTCGAAAGCAAATGAATCATTTCGCCAATTTCACCCCTTGTTCTGTCAAAATTAAAGAGGTATGAGTACAAAGACAGACCGTATGAGTACAAAGGCCGTTAGATGGGTAGCACAGATTCATAAAACAGCAAAAAAAGAATTATATGATAAGAATACCAAGACATTATTCAGTTGGCGTTTCAGATTGCCCTTCAATGGGAGCACCAGGAGAAATCTGTTGGGCATAATCGAGGCGGTCTCGATCGCGTCATAGCAGCTGTCTCCATGGGAAGAGAACAGATTTTGGAACAAATAATATGAATCGCTTCGACGTGCCACGGGTTACCGACGCGTGAAATTATTCCCTAATGCCAGCCTCCCTTTTCCAAGCCTAAGAGTGGGACTTGGGAGTCGAGACAGAATTTTGAAAACTAATAACACTTGGCCAAAACTGACGGGGTAATACGCGCAATTAAAGACATAAGGATGCTGTTTTACTCCAGTTTTGACAAACTTTAGCTTCCTAAAATTTCGATCAATTCAGAGCATAGGTTCTGTTACCTTTTAGCTTTCAAAGATACTTAGGCTCAAGATTTAGGCTTAGGGTTTTTACAGTATGATAGTAAAGGGGTTATAGTGTTTTTAAATCCACCATAGGTTTTCAAACGTAATATTTTTGCTTAAAAAATTCCTTTGCATCTACGAAAACGATATTTTTTCCACACATTCCACCACAAATTTAATTTCCCTGGTGATTTGAACAACGATTTTTAACGGAAAGTTACTAAAGTTCAATTTCACTAGATTTTACGATGTCTTTGAGAAGGAAACATTAAGGATTTCAAAGGGACACTGCCTCACTCCGACCCTACCATACCATAACCAGTTGTTCCAGTTGCACTTACTGGCAGTGAAACGCTAAATTCATACTCTAATAGAAACTAAATGAAACGCATATCCTATTAATTACGGGGCTTTTTACGCCCAACGGTAATGACTTAAGTAACGTGATGGCGTACTTACGAAATAAAGCCAGTATCCCTCACAATGAGTACAATGAGGGATATTAAAAGCAGAGGTTCATATTCCTTGCTATCCATGGCGACACTCATGAAAGCATCGGGATGGAATACACATCAATTACATATCAACATTCTAGTTCATAATTTTTCCGCTAGCCATAACCAGACCGCAGTAAAAGACCGAAAAACTGAATTTCCCGGGGAAAGGTTTTCACGTTTTTAAATGAAAGGGCGTAGAAAAAGGGCTACAATTCTTTATTTATGAATATACTGAATTGTGGCCGTTCAAGTATTGCGCAAGGCCATTTAGGTCTCTTCATAACATCCCCCTCCCTCATGTAAGACAAGGTAAGATTTTGTAAACCCTCCCGCTCTTCCCAATAGCAATCTCACCTAAGCTTTCATTGAAGATTTTTTTCGGCGGCCGCGAGTACGCAGGTCAACTCATGCTACTGGCAGAATTTGATCTTGGGGACGGCTTCTTAAAATATACCAGAAATAATCAAATGATACTTATTGTGATATTAAAAACCTAAGAGAATGTAATCAAGATAAGCTGAGACTACGCGTCATTATTATTATTAGATGTTTTTCGTACAAGTAGATATAGTAGTACTAAATAGTATTCGCGTAGTAAACGACAGCTGAGGAGGGAAACTATGTGTATCTTGCAGTACTTCATACTAATCGTAAGATATTTCGCCAATTAAGACAAAATATGACATAAATACTATGTCACGAATAACTAAAATCATACGCGGGATGATCACGGGCCACCACGACAATGTATGAAGAACCGAAACCCCGTCCCCCAGCCAAAAAATCTTACGTAATACAAGCATGGCCCCATTCGAAACTCGCGCGGTTAGATAGTAAAGCTACAACAAAAACCAAAATTCCATAACATGTCTTGGTAATGGGGAAGTCGAGAGGCACTTTAAGCATACACAATTACATGTTTGTTCGTCTCAATATATTCTCCTGACAGCTCACTAGGGTAATACTACTAGGTCAACTTTCCTCTTACATTTTCCCAGCATCATTTCCCTCTTCCGCTTTAAGTATCTACTATTTCTCTTCATGGCATTCAGAATCCTTCACTTCTTCAATACTCTTTTTCGCTTAACCAATGGTCTCTCCTTTGTCGCCGCAAAAAAACAATCCGTGTCTTATTAATAAATTGTTTGCCCAAATTAAAACATCATCTTTGTTAAATTCTGAATAACCGGTTGACTATATTAGAAGTTCTGTCTTTAATATACTTTGCAGAGTTAGTTGAAGAACGTCGCGGACCCAAGACGCCAACGTAAATAGCTACTCATAAAATTTTACATAATATTCGCGGACAAGTTGCAAGCGATTGTCTACACCGGGTGAAATATTTTTCCCAAAAAACAGGCTTCACTTGCCCGTGTCATGACGCCATCCATATTTCTACAAAATAAGAATTTCTGTCCCATAAGATTCAAACGTACTTCATAGATATATGCCTAAAAGGTTGAAAAGTGAAATATGGCATGTTTTAAGAAAAATGAGTTCTGACTTCAAAGACTACGGGATTAAGAGAATGTCAATTGGCACAGAGACTAGCGAATGAAGTAAAAAAGGAACATAATTCTGAAATTGAGAAATGCGCACTGAGAAATTTTTAGATATATTTTGTTCACATAAGGTAACTGCTGTTTTTAGGACAATAATATTACAGTGCGAACGCGGATAGCAGTAGTGGAGTATTGAACTATAATTCTGCCCAATAAAGAGAAATCGTCATCGCCGAATTTGAAACCTGAGATTTCACCAGTGCACGCCTGAGGAACTACGTAAAATTTTAAAGGAATTGCATGTACGATGAAGGAGAGGTGCGAAGGTTATCACCTAAGGACAGTCTGGAAGTTACAGAAGAAAGGAAAACCATTTTTAAAAAGCCACACACGAAATTAGAACATGGCTCTACCTGGCTCAGGCAGGCAGACAAATGGCCGAGAAGCTCAAGGGTCAGAATATTGAGATTTTGAAAATTCGGAGCTCGTAGATAGTTAGATATTTTCATTGGGGAAAGCATTGAAATAAAAAACCTAAGGACTCCACTGGGCATCTTCAATCCGAAAAAAACTGAAGAGTAACCAGATGGGTAAGTTTTATTTTTCTTCTGTTTTACCTTACGTGTTGAGTGTTTTTTCATCTTTGGCCGATGAATTAATATTATCCTATAGCTTTCTACACGCAAATGAACAGCTCCAAAGGGACCGGGAAGAAATTGAGGAGAACCGATTCACTCAAGGGTTCACCCGTGACATTTTCGCAATACGGTTCTGTGGAACGACCGTAAAGCGATGGGCAACTATATCATTTCAGACCTTGATCGAAAACGCAACCGCCCCACTGCTGCATGATAACTTCCATTTCTGCACTGGATTAAATATTACAGACTAAATTCTATAACTTATTTACAAAAACTCACCTTCAAATGCATGCTCCAGCATTTCCTCTCCGATATCTTTGTACACCATAACTTGGGATGAAAAATCAGCGTCACCGGGCTGCAAAATAGACAAGTATCTAATGTAAGCTTCTACCAGAACCTAAGCAAGGTATTTAGACAAAAATACTATCCTCGATTACATTTTACTTTTTAGAGAGTAATTAAGCAGCTGTCGTAAATTTGGCGGTCACTGAACATTGAATGCCTTACTCCCCACAGAGAGAGAGAGCACATTCTGCATAAAAAAGTAAAATAAATGAAGAAGAACAAACCAAAATTTATTCATGACTATTTTGACGTTGATAAATGTGTTTAAAAATGACAACATTTCGTACGAACACGCCTTTAAAATCTGCAGTAAGAATTGGATATGCCCTGCTATTGCAGAATTAATATGCAAACGAAAATGTTAGCAATTTTTACAAGTTTCCCACAGATGTCGCTGCCCCAGTTCTACAGGGAGAAAAACAGCTTCTGCGTTTGGAGGATTTGTCCGATGAACGGATAAAAACATTGAGGTCTACCTGGGCTGCCATGGGCTATTACAAAAAATGTGTTACAAATGACAAAGTCAAGAACTGCTGGATATTAAGAACTGGTATTCATCATTAGAAAATGTATTTTTCCTTAACTTAATTCGGCATTGATTTTCTTTACCGGTACTGGCACAAAATCTTCCTG
This sequence comes from Pyrrhosoma nymphula, assembly GCA_963573305.1. NCBI lineage: Eukaryota > Metazoa > Arthropoda > Insecta > Odonata > Coenagrionidae > Pyrrhosoma > Pyrrhosoma nymphula. Next base: position 72,431,522 of record OY754332.1, on the reverse strand, counting down.
AAAGGAATTGAAGCACTTTTCCTTCTCGAGAATATGATTTATAAAAAAGAAGTAGCAGCGGCAAAGAAACTACCTCGTTCATCAGAAAAAGGTAGGATATTAATCAAAACCTGGTAGTAGCACCGTAGAATGTACGCATACTTATCGAAAATGCCAGAACGTACAAGGCAGCATTGACTAGGCTACATCATGATAAGGAAAAAATTAAACACTGTCGTATACTTTGAATTTTTAGGTAATTTAATACAGATAATTATCTAATACTCAATATTTCTAGCAAGATAAATTTCTGTCAAAAATTGCAAGCACATCCGGCAACTTCCTCACAAAATCTAGCTGATAAACTGAGGTGTACCACGTGGTCACGTTTGGTCTTCTGTTATTCACCACTCTTTTCCCAATACTCAATTCATATTACACATATATGACACCACTGCCGTAAATAATCTCTAAAAATACTCTACATGGAGCTAGGAAGGTTAAAAATGATGCGACAAAAATCAAGTCACGCACAGTGTAAAATAAATAGTCAGAAGCTTAAAGGATAAAAAGTTATTTCGAGTATTTCCACGCAAAGCAAAATCATTTGGCTCGGTATTATTTAATTTCTCCAACAAGAGAAAGCCAGTTCCCGGTCAAAATAACAGATTATGCCCTAGCGTGCTCGGGACAAAATATACATTGAAAAAATATTCATGAAACGTAAAAAATAATATATTCCCAGAAATTTGTAGAAAACTAAGCAGGTACTTACATCATGAGACCAGTAGGAGTAATCATAGTTAAAACTTTTAGCAGCATCCTTGGTCCCTGGAGGTGCTTTGGGGTTTATAATACCTGAAAAGATAGAAATGAAAAACATGAGGTCTAGCTAGCATCAATTAAGTTTCACAAAAAATAATAGTTTCCAACTGAAAATATTCGAATAAGCACAAAAAACCATTATTAGCTAGTTGCCATCACATTACACAGATAAAATCTTATGATTTCTAAAGGAAAATGTTCGAAATGAAAATGAAATCGAAAATGTTTTTATCAGTAATCTGGAGTGAACATAACTTTAAAATAGTAGCTGGGAACAGCTTGAAAAAAATGTACGAATAAAGATAAATCGATTATTTAAACAACTGTTTCACAACGAAAGACTATCGAATGGCGGTTTAGGATTCTCCACAGTATCACCCATTGAATTTAATACATAGGAGAATTTTGAATTAAACTACAAAGGTCTGGTTAAGCGTAACCGAGGAATGAGAACCTACTTGGTTACTCTTAGACAACGTTAACACTAACATCGATAACCTGGCAGTCTATAAAACGCGAACTGCCAATAACACATACATTTAAGGCATGTGCTAATAAACGGTTAGAGATAATCATACATCACAAAACCAGGTCTTAGTAAGCCCAACAGAAATAATAATATTCATGTCAACCTACATAGTAACTGCAATTAAACATGACATCACGATAACAACATAACAATAACGACATTAAACAAAGACCACAGGAAAAAGATTTTATTCAACGTAAATATGCCCCTCACTTTACGGTTGAATTTCACTCGAAAAATGTTTGTCTAATATCCTTTAAAAATATGGGTTCAACAAATTAAAACCCATTCTCCAACGTATTTCAGATCACGATTCAACGCATTTTAACCATTTTTACGACTATTCAACGACTTGGAATTTTTTTAACAGCTAAACGCTCATCTCCCCGACCGCCATTTTGCGGAAATTTTCTCTGGTAAACAATCATTTCTTAACAGCTGGATAACACTCCCAGAAAACATCAACATCATTGGTCATTCAATCCTATGATTGTTTGCCGTCCTCATTCTGCCCTGTCCCCAGCTTCATGTTCTTCATGCCCTTGTAGCTCTTGTTTCTTATGCTGTTTTAGCTGGTCTACGTATTTGCCCCTCGGTCTTCGTCGTTAGGCTTCACCCTCTATTTTCCCTTCTATTAATCCCGAAGAGAACCCCGAATGGTGACCAAAATTCCACAGGGATTTCCGATGGGAGGACAACCACATCCATCACTTCGTCCAGCCAAGTTAATAGAAAGGCATGCTATCTTAGTGCCACCAAGCGGGTGACCACAGGGTGCAAAGACAACCCACTCATTTTTAAGCGTAGATTCCAGGGTGCCATCAGCATGAACATGGTTGACATTTGGTTGCAAGTATAACAGAATGATGGGTGATGTGGACCACAGGAAGGTATTCGATAGAATTTGGCAAGAGTTAACTCTTACCATAATGAAATGGGTGACATTTTGAAATATGTATCTTGACTTTGACATAAGATATAGCTGCCACTCAGGATAACACACTATGTTCTTCCTATATGAAATATGACTGTTTCAACAGATCTTTCAGCGACTCGCCTAGGCTAAGGCTAGAGCTAAGCTCCTTCATACTTCTCAATACTTCCACAACTGTTCAGATTTCAGCGGAGAATACAGGCACAGCGCAGAGAATACAGGCACGCATAAGATCACCTATTCGCACGATTCACACAAAACTTTATGGCTTCAAATGCAGAGTGATATGTCTCGCAGGAGACTCCACGGCAAAGCACACACGACGTTGGTGAACGAGGGACACCCGGAAGAGGTAAGATATCTGATCCTCTCTGACGTTGTACGAGAGCAACCAACAGTTGGTGTTGCAACCTGACTAGCTGCGGTAGTTTTCCTTCCAGCGTTCAAGTGGAACGCGGAACTTACTCAGTACCTTCGTCACATGCTCGAGGGCGAAAGAGACGGACACGAGTTGCAGAGCGAGCCGATGCCAACCAGAGTTCGGGTCTCCACCTCAGCGGATGAAACCGCCAATATAAACGGGCAAAATCCTTCTCGGTATCCACCTTAGCCACCAAAAATGTATCGGATCACAACTTTGCCACCATAAGCTCCAAGCAACATTTAGTTTGCTACTGAGAATGATCCATGAAAAATTTGACAGAATAAATAATTTCTCACAACGACCCGAACAACGGCATGCAGCGTTGGGAACTCCGGTTCGAACAACGAAGTTAAGCATCACTGGGATCGGCATGAGTTCGGAGAGTTGATCCTCCGATTTAAGTTCAATTCAATTTTCAAGACACTATCTTTTATCTCAATTTTAGCAGCATTTCCTTAAATATACACGATTTTCCTATTAATACCACTCACACAAAGGCACTAACGACCATAATATCTCCATAACTTCTTCTGTCAGTACCCTTTATGTCCTCATGTGTTCAGTGGCGTATCTAGGAATTTCCTTTTGGGGGGGGGGGGGGGACGAACATTCCGGGGGGCCTTGGGAAGACATCATTAGGTTTTTCTACCTTAAAAACTCTATTTTAACGCATTTCTACGAATTCACAGTGACTTTTTAACTTACGTTTAAATGGCTTTCAGATTTTAAATAACACGAATAGCAAATTTATTTTGATCTTGCTAAGAGTATACTTAGTACCTACTCATAGATATAAGTGTCCTCACTTCTTACATAGTTATTCTTAGGCCCGTTCACCCAGTAAAAAAGGAGTGGATATGATAAGGATAAAAGTTTGCTTTTTAACTTTTGGCAAGTTAGCCACGTAAACTGAATTAGGATTTTAAATTTTATGTAACAATTCTGGAATTAAAAATTGAATTAGAAAAAATTTATACACCTCGTAAACAGATTTTTCAATGAGATGTCCGATCTCTTATTATTTTGAATTTTACTCAGTTATTATGTTTGACCCTTCTCTTGGACTACAACCTTGTCGTGGTTGAAGGGCTTGCGTGCTCCGATGACCCCTAGAGCTGCACTGGCGGGAGCATTGCTCCTGGTAGGGTCACCCATGCCAGATTGGTCGAAGGTTAGGAGACAGACGAATGGTAGTCCGCGCAGCGTCTGTACCTCAGTGAGGCGGCTGCAAAAGGCGTCTGACCCCAGTGGGGCGGCCTCTGAAGTGATGGTGTCACGTAAAAAACACTATTGAGTAAGGCCAAGGAATACTACCTCAATTAAAACAAAAACCTTGAAATTATGGACAGTTCTCAATTGATAATGAATCCTGGCAACTACGGGACTCGGCCAAGAGGGCCGGGTGTCGTGCCCGGCAGCGGTGGGAGCAAGGCCCCTGCGGTCGTCATCACACGAAATCCTTGCTCAGACGAAGCAGCAGCAGAGGAAAAGAAGATTAAGAAGAGGAACGAAACTATAAGAATAGGCACTTGGAATGTTAGGACTATGCTGAGGGCGGGGAAGCTAGAGAATATAAAGCAAGAAATGGAGAGGGTGGGTGTAGACATCATGGGTCTGGGTGAAGTAAGATGGAAGGATGACGGGGATTACTGGAGCGACGACTATAGAGTAATTTATAGTGGAGGGAATGAAAGTCAGCGCGGGGTTGCATTCGTAATGAACAGGAAACTTGGTAGAAAAGTAGTGCATGCAGAACAAGTGAGTGATAGGATAATAGTCGTGGAACTAAAAGCAGAACCAACGAATTTAGTTATAATCCAGGTTTATATGCCTACCTCTAATCATAAAGAGGAGGAGGTAGATGGGGTGTACGATCAGCTAGAGGAAATAATTGGTAGGATACCAGGAAGTAAGCACCTGGTAGTAATGGGGGATTGGAACGCGGTGGTGGGTGAAGGAAGAGATGGGCGGGAGGTGGACGATTACGGGCTAGGAAGAAGAAATGACCGGGGCGAGAAAGCTGTGGAGTTTTGCCGCAGAAATAACCTAGTAATTACAAATACATGGTTCAGACATCATCCTCGACGTAGGTACACTTGGAAGAAGCCGGGAGACACAGACAGGTTCCAGATAGATTATATAATGGTACGTCACAGATACAGGAATAGTGTTAAAAACTCGCATACTTATCCAGGAGCTGATGCAGACACAGACCACAACTTATTAGTCATGAAATGTCGGGTAAAACTGAAAAAGATAAGAATGGGAAGGAGGGTACGTAAGTGGAATACGGAGGCATTAACTGGGGCAATGAAGAAGAAGTATCGGGAGAAGGTGGATGAGATAATGGGTGAGGATCATGGAGTTAGATCAGTGGAAGATGAATGGGGAATTTTGAAAAATGGAATTATAGAAGCGGCGAAAGCAACGGTAGGCGTAGTGAGTGCAACTAAAATTAGAAAACCGTGGATCACGAAGGAGATGATCAGGGAGATGGAGGAGAGAAGGAAATGGAAGAGTGTAAACTCAGAGCTAGGTAAGAGAAAATACCGAGAATTTAATAACAGGCTTAGAAGAGAAACAAAGAAAGCAAGAGAGGCGTGGTGGAGAGAACAGATCGACGCGTTAGAGAAATACCAAAAAGAGGGAAGAGCAGACGCATTATATAGGAAAGTAAAGGAACTGACGGGTGGTAATAAGGGAAGGGGAATCACAACGATAACAGACAAGACGGGAAAGGTAATCGTAGAACCGAGAGAGATCCAGGAGAGGTGGAAGGAGTATGTTGAAGAGCTGTATGGTAAAGAAATAAGGCCCAATAGGTTAGATATAGAAAGGGAAGACGATATCGACAGAGATGGCATCGGACCAAGTATCCTAGATGGCGAAATCGAAAGAGCTCTACGAGACATGAAAAGGAATAAGGCGGTGGGAATAGATGACATACCTGCAGAGTTTTTAAAGAGCATGGGGAAGAACGGAAGAGGAAAACTTTTTGCGCTAATTCGTAAGATTTATGAGGATGGAGTGTGGCCGGAAGACTTCGCGAAGACTGTACTAATTCCTATACCGAAGAAGAGTAAGGCAAAAACTTGCGAAGACTATAGGACAATAAGCTTAATATCCCACGCGGCCAAAGTTGTTCTGAGGATTCTAAACAGAAGGCTAGAGAAGAAGGCAAATGAATACCTGGGTGACGACCAGTTCGGGTTTAGGAGAGGGACGGGAACGCGAGACGCTATAGCGGTGATGAGGACGCTAGTAGAAAGAAACCTAGAGTATGGGCAGGATGTTTTTGCATGCTTCGTAGATTTCGAGAAGGCGTTCGATCGGGTGGAATGGACGAAATTAATGAGAGTGTTGAAGAAATTAGGGATCGATTGGAGGGACAGGCGTCTGATTCGAAATTTGTATATGAATCAGACTGCGCAGGTTAGGGTAGCCAATGGAGAATCGGGATGGGCCACGATAGGACGGGGAGTGAGGCAAGGGTGCCCACTATCGCCGTTGCTTTTTAATGTGTATTCAGAAGAAATGGTAAGGGAGGCTTGGGGGGAGGAGGCTGTAGGAATAAAGGTAGGAGGGGAGCTGATAAAATCAGTGAGATTTGCAGATGATCAAGCATTGGTTAGTCAGTCGGCCAAGGGGTTACAGTCAATGGTGAATGCATTAGAGGTGCAGTGCGAAAAGTATGGGATGAAGATCAATCACAAGAAAACGAAAGTAATGAGATTTTCTAGAAGTAAGAAGGCGGGGCTGAATATAAGGGTGGGAGGGCAGAAGATAGAGCAGGTCGAGCAGTTTACGTATCTGGGTAGTATTTTGGAGGCGAATGGGTTTAGTGGTAAGGACATCAGATGCAGAATTGCGCTCGCTAAAGAAGCATTTTCGAAGAGAAGGGAATTGATGAGGGGGGGTCTGAGAAGAGACGTAAAGAAGAGGCTGGTGAAAACTTTAATATGGAGCGTGGCGCTATATGGGTCGGAAACTTGGTCATTGCGAAGGGAGGATGTGCGTAGGCTTGAGGCGTTTGAGATGTGGGTTTGGAGAAGGATGGAGAAGGTTAGCTGGATGGCGAGAAAGACGAACGAGGAGGTATTGGATATGGTCGGAGAGGAGAGGAAGCTTGTGGCAGAGGTTCGGAGAAGGCAGAAGAGATGGATGGAGGAGGTTTTGAGAGGAGAGGGCATGTTGAAGAGAGTGATAGAGGGGAGAACACTGGGGAAGCGTGGGAGAGGAAGGAAGAGGATAGGAATTCTGGACGAAATAAGAGGAGGTAGAAGATATGAAGAATTGAAGAGAGATCTAATAACGGGCCATTCTTAGGAGGGAAAGCGAGACAATGTCTCTGAGGTGGGATGCAGAATGGGGACTGTCCAAGAACCTACCAATCAGCTGGTAGAATACTTGAATGAATTATGTTTGAATATTTGATTTTGTGACCTCATCCCAGTATATAGGTAAATTATTTAAGAATTATTTTGGCCTAGGCCTTTACTATACTATTTAGAAAGCATAAAAAACTGCGAAAACACATATATAGCTAAAGTTCATGGAAAAGTGATACAGATAGATAGTATATTCTACGTGAAATGAATCCCAGTAAGTGAAACTGAAAAATTAGGTTCTTTTAACAAAAAACCCAAAATGGTAATGTTTTAAGTTGAAATCACCTTGATTTTTTGCCACTTCATCAAGGATTTATTCAGGCGAAACTAAAATATATTTATGTACACACAGCAAAGGTAACCCATTTAACCTGGTTTCACTTGTTGTGTTTCTTAAATAATTCTTCAAATATCTCAGAAAGGAGAAGAATTTGTCAGCGCTGCAAGAGGTCACTGGTGAAGTTGCCATTATTTCTAGTAATTTTCTGAACAGAAGGGTGATCTTATCACAGTAGCTCAAAAATTAAATAGCATTAAATTTTCTCGTGGATTTATTCTGTTTACTAAACGATTCTTCTCTCTTAAACTCTACTGTCTTCAATCTTTGGTGCCAAATTTTCATCTCCCCATTTAACTCGCAGCTGTTTGTGGCATCAATTGCATTTCCATATCGATTATGCAAAGCTTTAACTTGATTTTCACAGTTTTCTTTATTCCCATGCAGCAAATCTCAAATTAAGAGAGATTTTTTGTGATACAGGAACCGTTCATTTAATTTTGTAATAAAATGATCTATGAACGGGATGAAAGCAGCTCTTCTAAAATATGTTTCTGGAGTGTCGTGAGGTGAATTTTCTCGTACTGTTTGGTGATTAACATTCTAGGAACTTTAATCGGGTTACCTTCCTTTAGACATATAGTTTCAATGCTCCCAAATATTTCTGAAAATTCTGCCTCAGCGTTGTCCCTGATTTTTTTGATTTCATTGACAGTATGATCAGCGTAAGGGACAGCACAGGAAAAATCAATTTTCTCACTCTCTAATTAATTAGTTAGAGGCAAGGTGCATGAAAATAATTTCTTTACTTTAAATAAGGCAATGAGAAAATCACAATTGAAAATGGCAGAGTGCATAAAATTTGCGTTAGCTGCGGTAAAATTATCAGTCCAAGAGCTGATTTCCTCAAAAGCTCTTAATGTAGCATAATACAGCTCACAAAACACGTTAACAGCATCGTGCCGTTGTATAATGCGAGTTGAAATCATCTGCTTAAGTTTTTTTGAAACAGTTATCAGAGAATTTGGCTGAAACCACTTGGTGCTTTGGCATGTTAAAAATCGTAAACTTTTCCTACAGTACCCACGCAATGTCTTATCAAAGTTGAAGAACAAGAATCAGAAATGTCTAAGTTGAGAGAGTGGTTGCTACAATGAACATATAGTGCATTGCGAATTTCGTTTTTCACGAATTTCTGAACGTCATTATATACGTCGCTCATTGCAGAGGCCCCATCATAACCTTGCCCATGAATATAGTTCGTATTAACATTGATTTTTCTTAGTTTTCCCAAAATCACATCGCTTATTCCTTTGCCAGTGAAGTCATTTATAGGTACAAATTGTAGAAAATCTTCCCCTAAAGATACAGTCTATAATTCAAAATATCTTGCACACAATTTCAATTGCTCAGTACAAGCTACATCTGTTGTTTCATCAGCAATTATCGAAAAACGCTTCGCTTTGTTCACTCTGGACACAAATTTATCAAATATTACATTCAGAGATTGTCATTTTGAGCAGCTGAACTTGTGGAAGTGGCATTTTGTATGCATTCATTAAATGTTCTTTAATGTTGTATCTCCACTTTTAACCCTCGTTCTTAATAACGCCCGGCAACTGCCTTCATTCTCAATCACCTCTTGGTCGATATTTATGGGGCCTCCATCTCTATGCCCTCGTAAAGGTAGCCCTTGTCTTCCATAAAACAAAATAGTTTTTATAACAGGGATGCGTAAACGATGATTTTCAGCATTTTTTTCTGACACACTCTTGCCAATGTCACGAATAATATTTCTTTTTTGTCCTGACCGGATTGAAATAAAGTTTTCAGCGTCCATTTTTCAATTTGCAAGGTAGGTGGTTAGCGGATGATTATTAAAATCTCCTAAAGCGTGTCTCCAGTCACTGTGTATCACTCGAACTAGTTTACCTAGTGGAAGTACCTGTTTCACTGCGAATGTAGGTGAAAATAGGGAACAATACTTGCAGAATGCTCCGTCAAGAGTTTTAGAGTAAACAAGCTAATCTCTGTTTTTGAGCCAACTATACTGGAACTTCCAATGTGTGTTTTCCGAACTCTTTGGAGGGGAATTGAAAATTTTCATCAGGTTTCCAGGCTCTTTTTATTACATTTTCTCTTTCATCAGGATTTATCTGAAAAACATCTGTTTCTAATTGCACGAAAACAGAAAAACGTTTATTTTAAAGAAAGTGTGGTCAAACCACACAGAGAGTAGGATAAATACGGGTGAGAATAGGGCATGTTTTGAGACAATCCGACGCTTTTAAGGCCCTAAGATTAGGTTTCTGTTTCACACGGGAAGAGGAGGGAAGTGAGAGATGCTTGAAGGGGGGGTTTCGAGGAAGGTGTGAAGGAACCCTATGCGGGTAAGGGCCAGAGTATGGAATCAACAATGTATTCTATTCAATTAGAGGGAGCTCTAAGCAGTGGGGAATGTGAATACATACATGGTATAATAGATTTTTCGTTTTCAAATTGCCTGTTTTTCAACATACCGCCCTTAATCACCTGGGCTGATAAAAGATTCTTGACATGATGTAGGTTGGCTTTCATTATCTGTTATCTTGACACTAGCAATAAAAGTAGATGAAGGTTTTCAATTATCACCAACACACACTGACACAGGATTATTTGTTCGGCCACGGTCACTAGACTCATTAGCGGTATTTTCAGTTTTGTCCACATTTTGTTTTTTATAAAAGACAAAACTGACGGGTAAGATGCTTTACGCTTCTTTTAAGTTGCATTGAAACCAGTTAGCTAGCAACTTAACTCTCGCCCCACCGAACGAAAAAAACTACAAGATAGCGCATCGCCCGCGCCCATCACATGCGCGAACCACGGTACCGAGTAAAGCCCAATGTATCTACGAAGGGGAGTTAGGTTACAGGTTCTTCAGCTCACATAATTAACTGTATTTACATTGAAAACGATTATTATTTGAGACGTGTACTCAGAATGATACGTTTGTACCTACGGTAATCTGTTGGTGTTATGACTTTAAATATATCTCATTTTTAACGTAATTATGGACTATAAATCTTTTTACACGTTGTACTGAACTAATGTTTTGTTCCGGGGGGGGACCGGTCCCGTTCGTCCCCCTCCCCCGTAAACACACCCCTGCATGTATAGTTCTTTGGAAGATTTTTTTCATGAAATGTGAAATTTATGGGAAAAAATTACTCTTCGTGCCATTAGCTCTCAGGTGGTTTGCAGTGGCAGACAAGGGAGGGAAAGACTAAATATTATTGGACGTGAAAATTCTGGCAGGGAGAGTGTGAATCTAGATTCTAGATATAATTTTTACATGCTACCATAGAATACACAAAGAGTAGCGGCGAAGCTTAATGAATGGTTCGTCAAAACAGAAAATCAATTATCTTTCTGAAATGGAATATATCTCAGCACTAAAGCTTCGTATTAAGCCCCGGAAAAATAACGCCAATCAGCAACTATTGAGCAAATCGGAAACGAAGCCTGAAAGTCGCTGCCAACGTTTTTTCAGCTGACCTAGTGATGCTAAACCTCAACAAAATCTAGGTTGAGAAGAGTACAATTTATATGCTCACTAATAAGTTATTTATTGTTATTCCACCTTTCACAACTTCAATAGAACCACATCAAGGCACTAATTCGACCGGAAAACACCTCCGCTAACACATTGTTCATATACGCTTCCTTTTTATCGATGAAGACCTAGATCCCCTGCCAAATGCCCTAGCGGCGGCTCGCGAGGTGGTACGAATATGCAGGCGTACAAGTATTAATGAAGAAATAAAGCATCACTCTCCGAGGAAAAACTAACAGGTAGAGTCAGCGACACTATCGTTGGTGTTTATTGCGTGAAACATCTCCTCGGGAATTGGGAACGTGCATGGGTTGAAAGGAACAAATGAAATGAAATTAAACAAATGAACGAAATGAACACTGCCATCTATTTCCAAAGCTTGCTTGCTCACTTGCACAAAGGTGCTGACTTGACTGCCGCTCTGGGCTTCTATACCTCCCAATATTTTCTGGAACGTTCTGTGGGTGACATGCTCGGTACTCTTTCACACCGCAACCTCTCTCTGCGGGCATTCCCTTTCTTATTTTGGAAATTCTACGACAGCTTCCCCATAAAAACACAAATTTCGAGACTTTAAACTCTCAGACACATTTTAACCTTTATGAATTCAGTTTGTTCCGTGGTATTAATGATCTGAAATATTTTAAATGCACCCACCCGCCCACTCCTCGCACGATTTTACGTCGAGCCACACTAATTGCATGCCGGCGGCAACACGTGGTTTTGCTCCCTTTCATAGAGGGTGTTCACGTCAAAAATATCTAACATTCCTCGCATAACTGCCCCTCGAACTGCAAAGTCTCTTCCTGGGAACTCGAGTAGCTAGCCACGATTTCGCCACACCTCACTCACCACTCCTCGCCACCTTTCCGGGCGGGCTGAAGCGGCAGTGTATTTGGGGTCAGAATGGAGACCACTTTGGCCCGGAGTGGCCGAGCCCTTGACGGGCGACGGGACGGACACTCGAGACAGGACAGTTCCGGGACAGACAGGGGGGAAGTGGGAACTGGTTCCAATGACGGGCCGTGTTCCAATTCAGGTGAAAACAGGCAGAATTGAAGTAAAGTGCATCGATAGCTAAGGTCATGCCACAACTTGACAGACACAAAAGTGCTAAATGCATAAATATTCCTTGAGTTCCCCTAAAGCTATCAAAAGTTCAATGATCGTCGCCTAGAGGGAAGCTTTACGGGAATCCGTCAAGGCAGCGGTGACAAAAATTAGAGTGACCGGCGACGGGCTACACATCAGCGACATCCTCGCTCGCCATCTTCCTCGGGTCACGCGCACAGAGAACAATGGAGGCTTGAACTCTTTTCCGCACTTTGGCCTTAATATGAAAACAGCATCAGTAGTTGTTAATTGCTTGCGTAAATTAATTTTTGGTAATAATTAAAAGAAAATGTATAATGGTTTAGATTGATAGGTATGGGAAAAATGTATACAGGAAATATTATAAAAGGCATGAAACCAATATAAAGGCGATGCCATGTCTTGCCCAAAGCCTGAAGGATAGCAAGGCGAAATATCGTCCAGGAAAAATGGAACGAACGACGCGGCAGAAACCCCGGAAACAGGAAATATCCTCAAATATGAAGGCCAATATAAACCATTTATAATTTTTTATAACTATGGACGAAAACTGTGGCTTAATAATAGCGCAAGACACTTTGTACCTTAGTGCCTTTTTCGCAAAATAATCTTTTCAGAGCCGCGCTTTCTGGCAGAGCAGTCTCGATTTTCCCGCTTCTTTAAGGACAAGGGAACTTTTGATGCATGAGATTTTGGGTGTCGAGATCTGGAACGTAATTGACTAAAACAGTTTATCTGAAATTAGGTGACGCGGTGAATATTACACTGAAAATAGTTTCAAAGTAATTTCATTAACTATAACTATTTTAATGTTTGCTCACAATCATTAATCGTTCGGAAAATTATTTTAGCAACTTGATTGGGCACATATCCTAGAAATTACGTTTTCGGAATTTATTGGTATTAACAATGGCTTATAACCAAAGTCAAAGTACACCATTGTCGTTTCATTGAGGAAGCAACAGTTGCATGGAATAGACGCAAACAACATCATGAGTGATGAGAGTTATATATAAATATATAGATGAGTGATGAGAGCTCATACATAAATACATAGATGAGTAACAGTTTGTTACAATTATTCACAATAGCATTTCACCGGTATGTTACCTCAGAGCTCAACGTAACGTTAAATCTATCAACAGTTACGGTTAACGCTAATGAATAATTGGAGGAAACTGTGGTTGGCATCTACCAAGGTTACGCGGCAGCTGTAGGTTAATTAACTGAAAACATTACCAGCTGCTATTAAAAGTTAACTATCTATTTATATCTATACTGGTCTGACGACATTTGTGGTTTCAAAAGAGGATAAGGACCAGGGGCGGATCCAGGGGGGGCGGTACCCTCCTCCCCCCCAAAGCCTTGGAGAACTGAATTTTTATGCTATAAATGTTTTGAACTAACAGGTACATCAATGCGAATAGGGAGTACAAAGTACAGATGTTAAGAAAAAAGGATGAATGTTGATGGCATTACTTAATTCTAATGTGCCTAGGACACTTACGAAAACTTTCTGCAGAAAATACAGCAGGAAATTTTGAAGATAATTTTGTAGAAATTCCTGTATTATTTTCACTCTATTTTCATGCAAGAATTTCAGCAGGATTCTCTACACAGAATTTTTGCCAGAATTCTTTCCAGGAATTTCTACAAATTCTCGCACGCGTTTCTAGTTGACTTTTATGCAGAAATGTTTACAGATATTCACGCGTTTTTCATGCATAAAATTCTGCAGGAATTAAGGCCTCATTGGTTGCTGTAATGCATGTGTAAAATTTGGTAAACTACGGGCCTATACTAAATGTTGATTAATTTTAAGGGTAACAAATAAATATGAAACACGAATTCTAATATTAGTGCGGTTTGACAGCACGAATTCAGCAATAATTATTGGCACTAGTCCCAGAATTGGTGCTCAAAGTGGCGGCGCTAACTTGATGGAGGTCTCTCATACTCTTTAAGAAATACACACTGGCCGAGCCATGAAATTCTCCATTGAGTGCGCTCTATGGACTATCTATGTTTTGGATACCGCTACCGCCTATTGGATTCACCGCTATATTTACCACGTCGGATCACGGTTGCTATTTTCCTTCATTTTTATTAAAAATTCACAGGTTGATATCGCTCATTTCCGGGAATTATTCCCTCAGATTACTCAGCTTCTTCGACTCAAAGCCGAGCCAACACGAGTGTTTTTTCGATAATTTAATATTTCTGCAACCAGACTCTACTGAGAAGTCAAACTACAAAACACGAGTTTTTTATATTCCAGGGAATTGATTATTTTGTTTTATTTTAACTGAACTACGCCAATGCCAAAACGTCGACAGATAAAAATCTTTGATAGTGTATATTGGCTTTCTTCCAATGATATAAACAATTTTCAAAGGAAATCCCACTGTTCCAATAATAAATGTGATATGTATAGAGGTTTGGTATCCTGACAGCGTTAGGGTTCTACTGAAACCCAGACACTTCATGGTAGCTTAAATACAAGATTTAGTGCTTTCCAGGCGTATTAACTTGGTGAAGCTTTCTCGGGTTTCCAACCGGGTGATGGTCTCCATGTAGGCCGACGTTTCGATGTCTGACTCAGTCATCGTCATCAGGGCTGATGAAAGGATCATCCTTTCATCAGCCCTGATGACGATGACTGAGTCAGACATCGAAACGTCGGCCTACATGGAGACCATCACCCGGTTGGAAACCCGAGAAAGCTTCACCAAGCTTAAATACAGCTATAAAAATAGTTGACCCTTACGTTATTTTGGGTAGTAATCCAAGGTCCAAGTTATCCGAAGTGTTCCATCTATCTCTGTCCTCTCTCTGTTTCATCAACTTCAGATGAACGTGAATCTATATATATATATGATGACGATGACGGCCTGACCGTCGAAACGTCCCGTAAAATATTTTGTGAGTTTGACCTCTTTGGTCTCTAAAACATTTTTTTGTTTTTCAGCTTAAATCAGAGTATGAACTAATTTTTCAGAATTTAGGAAAGATATGTTTTCCTACTCCCAAAATGATCGAAATGAAGTTAGTATTCACGTGCTAAAATTTGGTTACTTTTAACTAACGGGAAACCGTGCCCAAAGGGCCCTAAATACTTCGGACCTTAATATGCGTTTTTAGGCTGTAAAAGCACTATTTTAATGAAAAACGTAAAAGTAAAGCCCTTTAGGGCCGAATTTTCGTTTGTTTTGATCTATTTGTCAACACGTTACAACTAAATAATATTTTATTAATTTACGTCAGCCCGTATATCTGAATTTGTGAGGGTGACTACATTACCTCAAAGCTGAAGTCTATATTTATTTTATTTCATTTAGTTTAATATTAAGTAGGGCCTACTAGTTTAGTCGTTACTAAAACTATTAAAAATGTAATCTGCAGCCTGGTAGTTCTTCTTTGAATGTTATCATTTTGATTTTTGCTGATAAAATAAAAATATTAAAGGAAAATAGTATTTTCAGAATATTTTTTTTATTTCTTTCCATCCAATTTTCATTTTGTACGGCATTAAAGAAGAAAGGAGTTTGAAATCCTTGTGTAGGCTGCCGCGGGTTGATGGATGTGAAGATGCATAGGTCTTCCGCGTTTCACACCGCGTTGTTCTGTTTCTTTGGACGACAGTTTCGTCGGCGTTGTAGTCGGCTTCTTCTGTTCGGTGAACTGAGGGTGCAGCCATTCGTCGTCTTATATATATCAAGCGTTTGACCTGACTCCAACGGGTGAGATAAGACGATGAATGGCTGTACCTTCACTTTAACGACCTGAAGAAGCCGACTGAAACGCCGCCGAAACTGTCATCTGAGGAAACATAGACCAACGCGGTGTTAAACCCAGAAGACCTGAATCTTCACAAGAATGGCATTCTTTACATCGTTTGCTTACGTTTTTCAAATGTGATTAGAGAGATTTACTCAATAATTTATCGTATCTATTATATAATATAGCCACACCAAACCTACGTTCCAAGCGCTTCATTTCTTTTAATTTTCCGAGGGAGGTCCGCCCGGAACCCGATTTCGTTGAGAGGTATTGCATACCCCCCAGACGAAGTGGAAAGTAGTGAATCGTCCTACCCCCCCCCCCCCCCCCCCCCCCCCAAAAAACAACGGCCTGAATCCGCCCCTGATAAGGACGCATGCAACAATGAGAACAGTAGCATTTGCGTAACTTCTGTAGTAATTACATGTCACTAAGGTAACAAGCTACGGTAAGGTTTCAACAAAAATTCATACCTTGAGATGTGATGGATATTCTTTTACCCCCAGTTATAGGGCCGACAAAAGCAAAAAATAAGAGATTCGAATAGACATGTTCAAAGTTTCGAAACGTTTCCAAGTACCACCCATGACTTAAACAAAAGTAGATCGTGACACAATCTATGGAAACACATCTCACTCTTCAACCCTTTCTTCTTCCAATTCCCTTTCCAGAGTACCTATTAACCACAGTACTTCAAGGAAACTCGCCATGGTTTGATAATTAAGCAAAAGCGACGAAATCATTAAGGACTCTATAAAAATTGTGTGCAAATGCAGCATAAATTTCTGAAAAACTCTGCTCAGGCGCTTGCGTGTTTTTTAGAATGTATTACAGACAATGATTTCAGAAGGAGTCTATTCTCTACAATCGAAGGATGGCAATAAAATAGCTATGATTTTGATTCAATATAAAGTGAGTTCTGGCTCCGACTTTCTTTAAAATCACTCTTGTGCAATAACTAAATGCACTTTTGAAACCAAGAACTTCTTGAAAATTCTATCATATAATACGAAACTAAGTACAATTCCATCACGCTGCAAAGTAGGACTTCATTGATTTTCCTTATGGTTGCATTACTATGGCCTTGAAATTAAGGGCATTTTTTGATGACATCTCTCCACTGAATTTTTATCTTAACGTTACACGCCTGAAAATGTCCTCAGCGGAAACACTACCGAGAAATCTGATGCTTTGGCAATACCAGCGAAATCGGCTTGTAACTTCTCACTAATTTTTAGAAGAGATTTCAATAATTATATTTGGTGACTCATAATATAACAGACCCCAGCCAAGGGAAAACCAAATGCGACTCGCAAAGAAAACTGTTTTCGGCACTCGAATTTTTATTTTTAAAATACAACATCCAGATATCATGACTCTTAGTGGTTTCTGCTGCAAATATATTTTTGTACTACGCTTATTAACAAACACCGTGAGTAGATATACCTCTGCACTAGAGAATCATAAATTACACAGATTACGATGTAAAGCGGACCTTGACTCTGGTGATCACATAAACTGATTCCATTGTCCCCAGACACGTTCTTCACGCACGTGGCGAGGCGCCCAAGCAAGTGTTTCCTACAGATATATTTTATGCATAAAACAATGACTATTATGCTCGTTTGCATATTCTCCCCTTAGTAGGCAAGGGGAGGTCGGAACCATAAGGATATCAAGTAAAGCGCGAAACAGAACTGAAGGAGATATCTGCAGTCTTGCGGACATCCCAATGGAGTTGAAGTTTGGAAGAAATAATTTTCGTACTACACCAAGGGTCACGAGGTGAAATAGAAACAATAAAAACAATTACGTGGTGATGGCTAGACGTTTGAAGGCAGCTTAGGTACGCGTCATGGATCGTGTATCAAAACTTCTGACACCAATTATGACAAGGAGTGGAAACAGGTAGTCCAGCGTAAAATCGAACATTTCCGTCTTCTTTCCCTGGTGAGTAAGACTAATGCTCCCTCCACATCCTACAGAGCTCGCCGATGCGGAAAGAAAGTGATTACGTTCAGCTGTATCACGAGCCGATTCAATCGATTCCGTAATTGAATATACGAATCGAGCGCTAGCGGACTTGGTCTGTACAAAAGCGCACGCATTATGTCTATCCTTCTTTTTTGTTTTAAGCCACTAAGTCCACCAATGGTGAGACTCGTCGAAGTTTACAAATGCGCGGAAGGGAGAGGCGAGTAACAAGTCTAGAATTTCATCATGAATAAATTACCATTGGAATCTATCATTATCATCATCAGCTATCATCAATCCAAAGATTGTTTTTCTGCCGCTCTCTACAACACTCTCCGATTAGCTGACCGTTTCATTTCCTCATAAAACTTCACTTTGACGTCCTTCATAATTTGCCTGATGTCTTCCGTCTTACTCTTCCCAATCATTTCTCTATCCATTTTTTCCAGAGGCTGTCGTGACGCCAAATGTACAAAATCAGTTCATCTCTTCTTCATCTCAAGAGTTTTATGTATAGGTACTTTTCTATCAAACTCCTCGTACAATTTCTTCACAGGAGATTCTCTGTCTATTTGATCTTCAACATTCTCCCGAGGGGTTGGAATCGGTAGGGTAGGCGATGGACGACTCGTACATCGAAACGTCGGCAGAAATGCAGAATGTGACCAGGTGGAGGACACGAATATACATCACTAACATCATACGCCGAGAAAGCATCAGATCATAATTCAAGTCCATTACTCCGTCCATCGAATGGGACGTTAAACTTTGGACTCCTTTGTGCCTTTCGGTAGAAGTAGGTTAATTCTGACGCCGGGTTTCTCTCCACCCTTCCTCCGTTCCACGAACACTCCTCCCCTCACCAACCTATCCACCTGTTTTACTGGCTCCAATAACCTCAGTTTTCAGTCGCCACCCAAAGATTCAATCAACCAGCTGTCATCGTCCAACCTTCACAGCCATATAAGAGCATGCCTCAAGTAAATGTGGTAATGAAGTGGTTCCTTACTTCCAAGCATGTTTTGCTGCCTGTAATTAAACTCTCCTTCTGTTCCATCGTAGGTTTCCGTGGCGTTGAAACGAATGTTCCTGCATTTCCACTGCGTAAGTTGTTTTGTTAACAACAGTTTCACCCGTATTCCAATGGGCGTCTTCAGGTCGAAGTGCCGGGACTGAATTTTGGCCGCGTTAATATAG
Organism: Pyrrhosoma nymphula; assembly: GCA_963573305.1. Taxonomy (NCBI): domain Eukaryota; kingdom Metazoa; phylum Arthropoda; class Insecta; order Odonata; family Coenagrionidae; genus Pyrrhosoma; species Pyrrhosoma nymphula. The sequence goes on along the minus strand of OY754332.1, from coordinate 72,412,528 downwards.
GCCTTCTGTTCTCTTCCATGCTCTCTGATTGGCTCTCTGTTTACCGCAAAATCCTCTTCCATGCGCCGGCTAGGCGGCAACCGTATTATAAATTGAAGTTATCTTTCGTTTTTGTTATCTCAATGGATTCCCAAATCAGCCTGGGAGAGTATCGCTTTTCCCTGGCGATTAACTTGGCCACGTCAAAATTAATTTTGTGTCCAGGCTCGCTTCAGGCATGTTCAGCAATCACCGACAAACTGAATTACTTGTTTCTGGTAGCCCGTTCGTGTTCCTTCAGGCGTGTCTACATGAACCAACAAGTCTCCCCTATGTATGACTTCCCTCACTAGCATGGCACCTGATAGACTCCCTCGTAGAGTTGCTGAGGAAATTTGTCCTTTGGCCGCGGTAGGAAGTGTGATACTTTGGTCATGCAGTTTTATCGTATGACAATGCTGTTTCCTCTGTGCTCTATATTTTATCACTTGTCTTATCGATGAAAGGGATGACAGCATAGGCATTGTCCTTAGGCATAGTTCTTCAAGGCGCCCTCACGAGCTGCTGTCACTTTTATGAAATCGTAAAAATCTACACCTACATAAAACCCTGCGAGCCGTGGCAAGCGCGTGAGAAAGGTATTCAAGACACAAATCATGGCGAAGGGAGGGAATAGGGAAAATAAATTGTGAGCGGGAAAGGACGAGTGTGTCATATGTTTTTGACAAAATATCTTCGTCTCGCTCTGCTTTTGTTGCAGTCACTAATGGCACGCGGGAAGCAGGAATTTTCGCACAGCTATCAGTCCCACGTAGTCTCTCTCTCTCTCGCTTCCTCTCCTATGCTCTCTTGCGCAGAATCGAATCCCACGAATTTGTGTCAAGGGCTCCGCTAATTAAGCTACTCAGAAGTACCACACCGGTTTTGGTGTCCTGCAGAGGCAGATATGTACCAGGCAAAACACAATTCTTACTTGTGCTACTTCTTCTGTTGAATGGAACGTAAAACTGTGGTCCCCTTGGTGCTCATTCATTGAGAGTAGGCTATTATCGACGCCGGGTTTCTCCCCTCCCTTCCCTCAAGCAATCCTCCTCTTACCAACCTTCCAACGTGCCCTCTATAGCGAAAATGATCTCAGTTATCACTCACCTCTCCAAAATAACCAATTTAAACTGCGCTCCATGTGATCCTCAAGTTATCAAAAAGTATTTGGCCAGTTGGTACGTTTTTTGGACAGACATTTCGTCAAATGAAGGCCAATAGGTTCTCACGTAATGATCGAAATTCTAGAGAATAACTTCCACCTCTGACGGGAATCGAGCCCTAGCCCTAAGAATGGGAAGTCGGTACTCTAGCCAACACACCAACCCGATCCTCTTCTTCTCCTACTCCCAACGACCGCAAATGGGTGAACAGTTTCCATCGAACATTCGCCCGACATCAATGGCACTTGCTCACCCCATATTAGAGAGCGAGGTAGCAAAAACGGTTGATGGCGAACCGAGTGCTACAGCGGAAGCCCGCGTCACGGACAGCGATAACGAGAATAGACAAAGAGAAATATGATAGCGCGTTTGAAGAGATAATGAGGAGTGCGAATGCACAGCAAAAGGCCTAGTGGGACACATCAAAGATATAATGTTTTCAAAAGGAAGAAAAAACCGCAGCACATATAATCGTACACTTTTGTTGGCTTGGTAATACGGGGAGGCGACCGACAACTGAGGTCATCTTCGCCATTTAGGACAGGTGAGTAGGTTGGTTAGAGATGGAGTACCTACATCGGGAATGGAGGAAGCGTAGAGAGAAACCCGGTATCGGCATTAGCCTACTCTGAACGAAAAGCGCTAAGCAGTTCACAGCTCAACGTTCTATCCAACGGACGGAGCACTGCTCTTGGAATGCTGTCCACAAATGAAGCAAGTAGAGATTGGATTTCTTATCTGAAAAATCTCAGGATTCGAACATGCACCCGTAGGATAAGAAGCTAGTACTTTCGCCACCGCACTAACCTGATCCCCTAGAGTACTCTTCCCTAATTGTATTGCATGGGGTACCTTGGGTAGGTCGTTTTAATGTGGATGGAGACAATGAGCAATATCTGCGTCGAAAGTTGTCGGAATGGAGTGAGAGCCAGCGGGTCATGAAGGAACGTCGCGAACGAACGACGCGTCGCTTGGTTACTCCTCTATTGGACAAGTATGAAAGGATTGCGCTTCGTTGGTTTGGTCGCGTTTAGAGGATCGATTAAGAGCCGGTTAAAGAAACAGATGCATGAGAGCCCTTAAAGCTCTGAATATCAGGATTAAGAGGGTTACATTTTTTACATGTTTTTGCAGGAAAGCTTAAATCACCGTAAAAACCAGGCGAAATGGTAACGAGGGCTAGACATGAGTTGATAACGTTATTCACGTAGAAATATAGCGCCAAAAATCATTTTCTGACATACTTACTCATGATTTCGTTCCCTTTCGGGGTAGGCAGAGTAAAAAAAGCTTGTGGTGTTGATGAATTGGTGTGATCCTAGGTAGCTTGCTCAGTTTTAATCATTTATTGCACTTAGCCCTATCCTAGAACTCCTCTTCTGCTTCTGTTACATCCATGCACTACTTCATAAATGCTCTCTTGTTCTTAAAACTCCTAATAGCCCTCCTCTGAAGAATCTCTTCCACCACATATACCCAGCATTTTCTCAGCCCAATCCTCTTACATCATTCACTCTTCTGTCATAAATCTGAATAGCTTATCGAATATCGGATAAATCGAATAAACTATCATTATTTCTCTTAACGTGGCCAAACCAACGAAGCTTCCTATTCTTAAAAAAAACACAAACTATCCATAGTTTTAACGAAATAGCATAGTTCTTAGAAGGATAGAAAGGTGAATGGTTATTGAGGGAGAGGTATGCCAAGAAAAATCATAGTGGAAGGAGGAAAGTCATCATAAGGTGGAAGCGATAACGGCATGCTTTCCAATCACCTAGCGCAAAGGAACAAAACACATCCTAGCACATGGAAATACTTTAGCGCACACCTAAGTCCACGATTGCAACGCCCTGCACTTCAGTGTTCTCCGATGTGGCGGAACCATGATGAAGGAGATATTCAAATTCTTTGCAAAAGTGGCCAAAAACATATCTTGGAATATCAACCAATGAATTATTTTGCTATCAAGAAATCATTACAATTAGTAGGGTGACTGATTATTTGGGTGAAGCGATCGACAACTGAGGTCATTGTCGCCATACAGGGTGTGCGAGTAAGTTGGTAGGCGAGCGATTGGAAAAATGAATTAAGGAAGGAGATAAACCCGCCACTGGCATTAGCCTACTACAAACGAATGGCGACGTGGGAACCAGTTTAATGTTCCATTCGACGGATGCTGCTCCCCACTTGAAATGCTCTCTACATGGAGCCCGAAAAGTACTACGAATACTGAAAAACCTCCTCCACAGACGGGGTTTGAACCCGGACTATCGGAATGGGAAGCCAGTACTCCGCACCACCCCGATCTCCCAAGTTACCAACACAACCCCGGACAAAGGGGTTCTTCCGTCTCTACCGCAACATATTCCTCCGCTTCGCAGGTTTCGTCAGTTGGCACAAACACCATCGAAGCTGAGCAGCTGAAGATGTGTCGCAGTGTGCCCAGCGCAGACGACGTGGCAGATGCGTGCTGACCTTGCTCTGCGCTTGCGGTGGCTCCTTTGCAAAACTTTTTGTAGCATTATATTAATATTCTGGATACTTACATAAAACACGTTCTTTGTTTTATGGACACTACAGAATAAAACCTATTTACGCTATTGCCTACGCTAAATATCCATCTTAAAATGAGAGAATGGGCAAAATATGGGGGAAAATGGAGATTATCTATCTACTATAAATGCTATTTTTGCGAACAACTGCCAATGAGAAGTGAATTCTCCCAAGGAATTGAATGGGAATACAGTTTAGGCACCTGCCCATCCTATTTTTTTGTAGTTGACAAATTACTGCAATAATTGAACTCCAAGTGCATAAGTTCAACAGAAATGGCACTGCAGTTGGCTTTTATGACTGCAGTGTTGGTCAAAATATATACTAGACGACTAATCTGTGTATTTTGTTAAACACTTTCATGTTTTTTAATAGCTAAGACATGCTATTATTGTAAGTACCTAGTATATTTTGAACAATACAAACAAAAAGGTGGAAGTAAGTGTTGGTTTTGACTCACACAGTGGCAGTGGAATCTCAATTAAATTACTTCAACGCAAGACGCGTGATTGGAAAGTAGACCAGGTTAAGGATTCAATGAGGATCGAGAACACGGGAATGTATTTTTGGCAATACGTGAGCGTGCCAGGAGCGAAAGCTTGAGCAAGAAAGGAGGTGGAAAGGTTGAGGAAAGGTGTGCGGTGGAATTTGGTGAATGGATCCAGTTTCCGAGATCTTCCAAATAATAATTAAGCATTTTCATTGTCAATCCCGAAGTTGAATGGCAAGAGTATGTACGTCAAACTTTTGAACCCCTTAGCCACAACATTCTACGGACATTTATGCTCGTGGCGGTACATACATTTTGAACCTGCATTGATACGTAGGAAGGCGGGGAACACTAAACATACGTACCGTACCGACCAAATTATTTTTCACTGACAGACGTTCATTCTTCATTAATGATTTAGTTTTTCCCGTCGTATGATTTGAGTGAAGTGTTCATAGGTTTTCCACCTGGTCAGATAATGGGCTACCGACGTTTCTGTAGCTGATTCTGCCATCTCTGACGACGATTGCAGCTATCGAAACGTCGGCAGTCCATTACCTGACGTGGTGGAAAACCCGTGAAGATATCACTCACATTATATATACTCAACATCCCACCAGAAATATTTCTCGCTGAATTCGCGAGCAGTTCACCCTCTTCATCAACCTCACCGTCGCACGTAAAAAAAACAGCTGCGATACACTAATAACCCACTTTCCCAACCGTTTCGCCACTCACCCTCATAAAATTATCACTATTTTTATTTTCTTTTCCAAAAAATAACCAATTTTTTGACAAAATTAAATTTACAAATGCGTTACGTGATCGAGGGTGAATCCCACAATTCTATAATTTCTGTCACTTCACAGAAGCTACTCAAAATCCACAGTCAACTGTTTTGGTCTTTTAGCCACCGACATCGTATCAATGGGGTGTATAAGTACTCGCTAAATCCCCAGCTCTTAAGCCTAATCTCTGGCACATTCAACAGTACAATCTTGTTTTAAAACTTGTTTGATTTAAAACTAGCGACTTTCAATTCAGCATTTGCCTTAATATGTCTGTACAAAGCTATCAAAGCATTAAATGCAGCACATTCACCACACATCCACCTACGATCTCCACAATGTTTCTCAATTTACCTCCGCGTGTGCCTCCCTCAAATTAACAGCACAAAAGAGACATTCTACAATAATTTTAAAAAATAACAAAACCATAGGAGGCTTAGCTCCTTTGGTGGCGCAAGATAAAAATCCATTTGGATAAAAACCCTAATGGATTTTATCTCAAGGTAGGCAATTTCTACCAATGAAACAGTTGAAGAAAGGAGAGAATGTGCAACTTAAACAGTTTAAAAAATACTACACACGTTTTCTTCACATACGTGAACGCCTGAACGCATTCATGACTCGGCTATTCGATCAATAAGATGTTAAACGGGAATTTATATTAGTTACTTCGACTTTTATCCTTTACCCTTACGGACTTTTCATCTTTCCCCAATTATCCATCTCTGGTTCCATCTCCGTTTTATCCTTTCCCTCGTCACATCTCGATGATGATACTCGGCTGCTGTTGTGATCAGAATAAGATATGTGGGTAGATAATCGGTAACTTCACATTAGGAACTGAATTAGAGAGAGAAGTATAGAAAGCAGAGTACTAAAGAGATAAGGAAAGCACGCAGAAGAAAATATGAAAGAGAGATATCACTTCAGTCTATTTAGATTTCATCTCGAGAACGCTGCAAGCATATGGGATGCAGCAAAGAACGATTCAAAACGCAAAATCAAGAAGATACAAATGAAAGCCGCACGCTTTCAAAACTAACGAGGCAGAAGATACGGTGACACAACAGCAGTATAAACTGGGTTCGGAGCCACTATAGGCCTAGATGTTACATCCACGGCTATGAATACCGAATACATTCATGTCAGATCGAAGGGAGAATATCCAATTTGACCCAGACACTAGATCTGTAGACCACAGCGACAAAAAGCACACTTCACTTCACTCATCCTACTTCTTCATCGTTTTCTCTCCCTTTTTATTGCATTTTTAACCCCCTCCCCCTCACTCCCCCCGCCACACGCCCGCGGTCGTCAGATAGCAACGCCGCCTTCCCTCCTACCGAAATAAGCCTGTATGTGACGGCTGCCTAGCCACTAATGCGCGGTCAATTAATGGCCAGAGGGATACTCAACGTATTTCCTTTTCGCCCCGATGGAATCGGATCTGGAGCAGCATTGTGAAGGTGTGACAAACAGACAAAATTGACGAGACCATGCCTTAGAGGAAAAAAAAAACATAATAGATTATTTGCTCTGCTTATACGTGAGATGATTATTTATCGAGCTTGCAGAGAGGACGATTCTTTTGGGCGTGCCAAATAAAAACAAACACTCCACTCAAAAATAGACTGCTGGCGTTTGCGCACAAATTAGGAGGAAACGCAGGGACAGGCTAAGTTTTTTTATCGAAAATAACAACCCAAATACTTCACCACTCCCCTTTATCAAAAATATGTACAAATTAGGTATATTTAACGGTAACTGCCACGCATAATCCTTAAAATCACATCTCGAATCACATTTCGAAGCTTCGCAAGTCATTCCAGTCAAGCCCAGAGAGGGTGAGAGCATCTAATTTCTGACCGCATCATTAACCGGAACATAAAAACTCAAAATAAGACGATTTCCATCCTTTCTCTTAAACGGCAATGTAATATGTATAAAATGACCACGAGACAAAAAATTCAACAATTTCCGGTCCAGGCGGATTTTTATCATGTAGCAATTTTCTACGTAATAACTTAAAAAGCTTCCCCGGTCTTTTCACACCGGTAACGCAGAACTCAGAATATGCATCATGAATTTGGGACACGTCATAGACTATTGATTAAAGAATAAGATAAAGATCGAAGAAGATACGCCAAACTTGAAACAGAAGGGAAAAATCAAAGTATAACAGACTTCAATTCATAAGTTTGGTAAATTTAACACGTTTATTGCTCAACATCCGTACCGGCTTTAACTTCTACGCGTCACTATTAAAAGGAATACATTTTTCATTGGCGGGTGGTTATTTATACCATGTAGATTATAATGAAGCGATAGGGATAAGAAAGTAGGGGCTAAGGATGAAGGAGGGGAAGACAAGGAAATATTTAAAGGGGAAAAAATACAACAACTGCCGAAGGTCAACTAAATAGGCAAAATTTGTCAGGGAAATAGTACAGGCAATTGATAAAGAAGTGACTGATTTGTTGGTGCAAGGACGTTGAACAATATCGGTCCAAAAACCTGAAGTTAAATAAATTAGGATGGGGTCCTTAGAAAAAAAACAATCAAAAAAGTAGGTAAGTACAGGAGATCCGAGCTTGATTTTGGCACTAAAAATTATTAATCTCCTTTAGGGACACAATAGCCTCTTGAAAACAATAATGAAAGGAAAAATTAATGGAAAGAATTATACCTATGAACAACATATTCTTGATCTGAGGGTGATCTACCGGTTAGGGTCGGTTTACATGGAAGAGAGCAACATCTTCTAGCCTCATTACAGGCTCAGTTCACTCTCTCCTTACACAATTTCGTTCTTCAGCTCGGATACCTCCTACCTCACTTCAGCCCGTCCATAAAGCCTATTCTCTTTCTTCCCCTACCACGTTTGCCCAACATCCTCTCCTCTACCACGACCTTCAGCATCCCCTCGCCCCTCATTAGTCGTTCCCATACTCATACTGCCTACTCCTTATCTCCTACAGCTGTTTCTTCTCCTCAGCCACGATACTAAGCACTTCCTCATTCGTTCCTTTACATCCATCGCATTTTCTACGTTTTCCTCAACGCCCACTTCTCAAACCTCTGAAGTTTATTCTCGTCCTCTTCACCTAGACTAGAGGTTTCTGCACCATACAACGCTACACTTCATATTTAACTCTTGGCCCAATACGTATTTACACAAGGTCTCCATCATCAGCTCCCTCATATTTCTGAATGCTTCTTTTGTTAGTGCAATGCCCTACCTATTGTCCTTGCTGCCAAGCTCATTTTCTTCCAAAACACTAGGTATCCAAGCATTAAAATTGTTCTAATTGCTCCAGTTTGTGCCCTCATACTTTGTTGACCAGCCTCACATTCTTTCATAATTTCATTACATTTCAAAATGCACGTTTCTTCACCATACAACGCCACACTCTATATTAAACTCTTCGCCAGCCTTTTCTTTACATTTGGACTAAATCATGCAAATTATGACGAACGTCAAAGTAAGAATAGCATAGGAATGATTCAGTTAGATGATATAAGTGGAGTAAAGAGCAGAAGCAAACCTAACTTCAGAATTATGGCTGCGGCTGGTGATATCCCAACCCACACCTACATCCCTAACTAAGTATTGACTGAATGCCACCCCGGGAAAATTAGAAAGGAGGGATGGGTCAGATTCCGCATGGAAGCCCTTGGAATCTGAAATCGTTGGAACCCGCAATGGCGGATGTGGGTTGAGCAGAAATGGAAAGCGCGCTACAGTATTTGAGATTTGTATTTATATTACTCACAACAATTGCCTGGTTATTTGAGGAGGGGAGCGACAGCTTAAGTCATGTACGCCATTGAGGATAGGTGGGTAGTTTGATAAGGGTATGATTACATCGGGAATGGAGAGTGGTGAGAGACCCGGCATCGGAATTAGTCTACTCTTCACGAAAGCCGATAAGGGGGCCTAAGCTCCTATCCTACGGACGGAGCACTACATGCAAAGTGTACTTAACATATCACCCAAGAAGGGGTTTGGATTATATCCCTACTCCACCGCCACAGCCGGGATAAGAAGCCGGGATGAGAATTCAGCACTCTAACCACCACAACAACCCAATCCGATTCCAGAATCTCCAGAATTGAGGGAAAACGCCACCACCTGCATTTTCGTAATAAATGAGGTGACATGATTTGTTCTACGGAAGGTTTAAGTGAGTAACAAGTGAAAAACCACGCAAAAAATAAGAGCGTTAAGTCACCATCCTGCCGAGGACCATGACGAAAGAGACTCCAAATGGTTGACAGGCACCCATGACACCTCTCGCCTCAATCCAAAATAGCTTCCTTTGCAGAGAGCGGGTTGGTGCAGCGGCTGGGTAACTGACTTTCCATCCCGAGGTTATCGATTCAAATCCCAACAATGGCGGAGATATTCCAGCTGAATCCCGATCGCAGTTGACCTATTTAATTGTGAATCCGTTGGCCCTTTACGATGAGCAAAGGCTAATGCCAACGCCGGTTTTCCCTTCAACCCTCTCTCAATTCACCAAATGATCCTTCTGCCCTACCCACACAGTCAACTAATCTCAAATTCCCACACCTCACCAGTCGGTCGCCGCCTCAAACCAGTTATAAGAATTGAAATGAAACCCCATATTTAGTAGCACTTCAGCTTGGAACGAAACTGTGTCATTAGTTGAAAAAGTTTTGCTTTGGAGCGAAATGATTTGTCGATGCACATTTGGTTTCACTCCAAAAGCGGAACATTCTCAGTTGAGTGAAATGAAATTAAAAGTAGCGTCTTTAAACGAATTTAGTCACTGTTTAGAACTGTTGGTGAAAGGTTTATGGAATCTAAAAGTAGCTAACTAAAAAAGACTGCAGCTGGCGTAGCATACGTCCTATCAGTGAACGATGTTCACCTGTTCTGTATTTCGTTTTTCGGCCTCGATTCAACCGGCCCGGATTTATTCCCTTTTTTTCCACGGCATTAAACCATTAGGACCTAAACAGTACGTGAGAACCCGAACTGGAATCCTTTATTTGAGTCCCAACCAGAGTTTAGGTTCAAAACGTACTACCGCATTTTGGCCGGACGAAAGTCATAATAATTTGGTTCCTTTTTGGTTCTATTTCATGGGACACTTTTCTGTTTCAAAACCGTAATCGAATACCTCTACCTTTAGTTTAGTTTCATTTCGGATCACATCCCTGCCTCAATTAACCAACCAACTGGCTCTCTTGGCGCCCGGCGATAATTTTTGGACGGAAATACAATCCATTAACTTCTACATACACATCTGCGCACTAACGTAAGGCCGCCGAAGAGGCGTGTGGCAGGGGGTGTTAGGACACTATTCATTTACATGTGAGGGAATATGGAAATGGAAGTGAATCGAGAGAGAGGAAGAAAGCGAAACGTATGTGAACGGAGAGTCTCAGGTTCTCGTTCTGTTTTCGTTGTGGTCTGCAATGGCGCGAGAGGAAGAAGGAATATTTGAACCTATAAGTTCGGCAGCGTATCTTTACTATTTTATCGCCTCAATCAGCTCTAGAGATGCAGGGTAGGGTCATTGGTGACATTCAGAAAATCGCGTGTAGTGAAATTTATCTAGAGAGGACAGTTGGATGAAAAGCTGCAAGGACATGCAAGCCCGAGATAGCACGGATCTTTAGTGAAAGCACGGAAAATATTTCGTTAAAATCAGGTTCGCGAGGCTCAACTCCGTTCACGGGCGATCTAACCCCTGGCCAAAGTCCACGACGCAACCCGGCGCGCACGAGAGCCATGCTTTGCGTTCAACCCTCAGGATGCACACTTCTCTAATTACCCTAGCCGTAAGTCTTGGAAAACGGGCACGATTCGTTCAGGAAAAACACTTGTAATTCAAAGCACTATATATCAAAGCGAATTTCCCTGTTAGGAGTTATGGAGACTAATTTAACAATTATTTGAAATGAAAAAAATTGTCATCATATTTCTTCGATAGTGGCCCCAGAGACGAAGTTTATTTTACTAAGCAAGAACGAGGCAAAGATTCTGCAGGAACCCAAATGGAATACATAGTACCAAAGCTACAACTTGCACTACTTTTCGTCCCGTTTCGAAACATACAAGCTCATTAAGCCATAAGGCTGATGATGCCTCTTCCAACATTGGCTCAGTTGAGATGATGTGACGCTCAGCAGACAAAGCGCACATGTACGACAAGTGTTTCAACGCCTCACTCATTAATCAAGTTATAATTCACAAAAAAAATTTCGCTCGCCTTGCAAAACACTATGACCAGGTCATTCGCAATCCGAGGTCTTACTCTAAAGGTAAATGGACGGGTAAAACAATAACGCCAATGGTCACGTGACCGTACGGGTTTCGGGAAAACATTAACACAAAGAAATTTGGCGGCGCCGGAATAAGCGACTACCGAGCTCATTTTAGGATTTAATAATTGTGATGGTCAAGCTCCAAAGGGCCATTCGCACTCAAAATTCGCCATGAAAAGTTACTTTTGCTTGACTAGGATTCAAACCTGGATCTCCCAATTAGCCGGTCACGTGTGGTAGCCAGTGAAGTCCCTAATCCATGTTAGTTCAAGGCGAATTTCAGCGGAGGTTTATACGAACTATATGTTCTCGTCTCCAGTCAAAATTGTAACACAGGAGGCGTCTCCTGTGCTACAAATTTCATCCCTTAGGTGTATATCTTTGCACCCGTGCGCGAACCGTGACGGTGTACCATACCATTTGTGCGATTTCGCAGTGATTGGTAAATTGTGATAGTTAAGTTAATATCTAAGCTAACATAAAAATGTCGATTAAATACTTCGCGCCCAGTTATGTGAGCAACGGCGTTTCCTTCACTTCGACAGTTTTTGTTGCGGAAAGTGTTTCCCAAAAGAGTGCACAGCAAACGTGAATTAATTGGATGAACCACATTCGCTCCCCCATATAATAATAATAATAATAATAATTTCTCTATACGTAACAGCTTTCGCCAGTTACAACCTCTTTATTATATTTGGACAGCACACACACACAACCGCACCCTGGAAGGGGAAAACCCATCTAGGCGGGACTCGAATCCGCAACCTTCGAGTTGGCAGGCGAGATCGTTACCCCGCCACCACCGAGGCCGACCATATTGTTTACCCGTCCAAAATTCTGCTTCTTTTCTGAAACTATAAAGGAAGAAATCCCTAATATGACCACAAAATTGACTACGAACACAGGCTTTGATTAATTTCGCTTCAGTTTCGATAGCATTTAAAATTTGGGAGAAAAATGTACTTCATTGAAAGGTCATATCACTCAGGCAATCATAACTATAGGGTCTACGAAATTTTTCAAGACAAAAGTAAAATGTTTATTTCAAGGTAGACCAAGCCTACCGCACAGATAGGACGCAATTTTTCCTACTTTTGAGCACAGAGTTTAGGGAGTATGCAAATTCTCAAACTCATCGTCAATTCTCAATCTCTACTACCTTTGCTTATGTAGCGTACGCCAGTGCATTCATCTTACGGCAAACTCTTAATACATACAGTATACTCGGCCAACTTATTTATGCCGCAATACCATAATCAAATTCGTACACTCTGCTACGTCAAAAGGCTTCCAGATATCATCATCAGCAGCCATTCATCAGCGAGGATATGATTTCTGAGGCTCTCTACTCCATCCTCTTTTAAACTCACTGCTTCATTCCTTTAAAATTCCCTATTTCAAAAGCCGTGGACTGGATATGAAAGTTAAAATGCGCACAATAGGAAAATAAATCATATTGATATACCCACAGTTTCACTAGTAAGTCATAATAATTAATATCGACCCACAAGCTTAATGGGTTCGGTAACAAACTCCGGGAGAGTTAAATGAAATTATCTAAAGGGGACGTTTCAGCAAGACATGGCAACTTCTCTTATGGTATAATCCTGGTTTCGAGAAGTTACCCGTTCCACGACGCTTCAAGCCGGTGGCTACCAACGCCATCCAAGAATACTACTCCTGAAACTGATAGTAACGTGGTATGGAACGATGATGCAGGTTACGAGCCCAATTTTCAAAGACACGACCTTTTTCTGCTGTAACTGCGATCAATCGGCTGATGAAAAAGTCGAGGCATGTATAAGAAAATGCAACAGCAGACGCAAATTCCATGTGAGAAGCCGAGACGGAAAAAACGCAACCCAACATGGCATTATTTTAAGTCGACACTCTTTATACCTAGTTATAATACTAATTATATCTAATTTCAAGTCCTAACGCGGCGCACAGGAAGAACCATGCTTTCCGAAGAAATTCTGGAGCATCTCTTTACGACTTTTTCCTCAGCGAACAGGTTCCGTCACGCACACTCACTTTTCCTCACTAAGCCCTTGAACTGACATTCTTAAGTTCGTGGAATCATGACATCAATAGCCGTTCTGAGAAGTACCAGGGCTGACTATTACGGGGAAAAGAATGTGTCATTCATGGTCGTGGTCCACATTAGAAGAGCATATGGCAATCTTTTAGTACTCCAATGGCTGAGGTAACGAAGTATTTCTTGTGCACGTTTATCAAAGATCGAAACGCAAAACAACCAACGTATAACACGATTTTGGCGTTAATATTCGATGCAAATTGTTTTTGTATTTTAAATTCAATATTTTTCTAATTTTCTAATTTAATAAATAAATAAAGGATGGAACTGTGTATCAGTAGGGGAGTACTAAGCAGTGTGAAGTTGTCATAAATATCTACCGAGAAATAGAAAAAGGCATCTTTGAGTTCAATTCTTTATCCAATTACAGCGAAACCTGAAATCGTGTACCACTCACCGCACGCCCACAACTGTGCTTAGAAGAGGAGCCTGCATTTTTGAGGATGTATCCAACATCCTTAATGAAGGTCATATCATACGCGGCAAGATTACATGAGTATGGCAACAATTACTCCCATGCCGCCGAATACCAAAATTAACGAAGGGGAGCAAGGATTTCAGGAGATATACACTTTGAAAGCGGACGGAGATCATTTATTTGAAATTATGTTCCCCTAGAAATAACCACCAAAATGAAACAGCTATTAATGTACGTTCATGATTTGAAAACTAGGCGTGCACATATGGTGCCAAGGACTTGATGATATCATAAAAGGCTTCCGGTATGAGGCACTCGTCACCTCATACCCGAACACAATCAGAGTTAGATGTAAAAGGGACAGGCTCAATCTCACCTCAACAGACAGTTCCACCCCATTATTCAACTCTGCTTATCTGAAATATTGTTCACCCTCATTACCTCAGATAACAGAAGTTCTGCAGATGGATTGACAGCAATTTGGGGATACGACAGTCAACCGAGGTCATTTTCACCACTAAGAACAGAAGGGTACGTTTGACCTGGGAGGAATATTTCGGGATGATGTAGGAAGAATGAAAAAAAAACCAGCGTCTTCATCAGCCAGCTTGTTCTAAGCAAAAGACGCCCAGGGTGTCGCACGTAGCATCCCATCCGACAGAAGGAGCGCTGTACTCTGAAACGTCCTCCACATAGCTCCAAGTAGGGATCAAGAATCCTCTAAAATTCATCCGCCAAGCCCACGATCCGAACTCGGAACCTCGTGTTTGAAAGCGAGAGCTCAGCCCACAACACCGACCTGATCCACGGCTGTGCCGTATCGCGACGATTGTTGAAAAGCCCATTCCCATCACGGCACATACTAATCTTAAATGGCAGACTTTACGAAATACATTTTCATGTGGCATAGGAAAAGCACAATTTCTGGAACTTAATAGTTTGGGAGTCCTATTTTAGGATCATCTCTATATTTTTTCGTACGAATTTTTATACAACTACCAATCAGAAATAAGGAAGGACAACCAGCGACAACCGTGGTAAGGAATCGAAATAAAAACAATTACATATCCATCTTGCTTGCAACCATGAATATACATATGAATCCTAAACTTGCCCCCAGCGAGTGTTGCCAAACATTCCGCATGCACCGGAAAATCAGTACCGAGCAGATTGTAGCGCCGCTACTCTAGAGAAGGTGGCTCTAATAAGGAAAGGCCCTGATTCAAATGGAGATACTGGAAATAAAGGTACCGGACTTGGCCTCCCAATTTAAACCGGCAATTTTTGACACACAGAAGCAAAACCATGCCGATTGCAGCCCGACCTATTTTTAGCGGAAAGCTAGGCAACACTGCTGCCCGTACAGTGGTACCGAAGATTTAGATCCATATGTACATTCATGCTAGCAACCTTCGCGCATGTGTATAATAGAGAGCGCATACGCTATTCTTGCAACGTATTGTTTGGGGGACAACAGCAACCTGGCACATGTGACGTCACACATGGTAAACTCATTGAGGTGTCTACACGCTGGAGCCCGGAGACCGCGTTCTTTCAGGTAGTTTTCACACCAAGCTCGTTTCATTTACCGGATATATTAGACTGTTATTTGAGCAAAAACATTAGTTTTAAATTTTAAGTTAATTATCTGTCGGTAAGGAACCTCCGTGCGCTTTCTCGGCACAAGCAATCATAATTAATCCCTAATGGCGTCTTCTCCGTCAGTAATCCTTTCCTATAAGCTACCGAATTTGCTTAAAACTTCATATTGCTATCAATAGCGCCACAGACGATATTGATTTCAATAATAACGATGCTTCTTTAGCATAGGCTTCCTAAGCATTACCGGCAGCATTGCCTTGTCCGAAGATACACACCTTGAGGTTACTCGGGAGATAAATTTCCCCGCCAACAGCGTCTCCATTGTACACATGCTCGAAGCTAGCCACTAGTAACAATCGTTAATTTTTAGATTAAGCACCTCTTATAGGTGCTCGGCAGCAATATTTTGCAGCTCCGTCTGCAGCAGCTACATTATGTGGAGCCTGGAGGCTACAGCGCGTTAGTCGTAAACAAACGCCGTTTAGAAGATTGCTGCGATGTTATCTCAGAGTTTCTCAGATCGCGAGAACGCACGCTAAAACCCTGTACACACGGCAACATTTATCGTGTTATAATTAGCCTGCGATCTCGCACCCGACCATGTCGAAGGGAATGGCGGCAACCGATGGCGACCAACATTCCACCACTGTTTATGTACACATGAAGTCACTAGCAGTGACAAGTCGCAGAAACAGTTTAGCGCGGGTGATATTTTTGCATATAATATGGATGACGTTAAGATATAATTTGTAATAATATAGGTATATATTTGTAATAACTCTGCATTATTTCGTTGAGTAGAGTTAATTCATCATCATCATTGTTATTATCTTACTCTGTCACGGGAAACACTCAATGATCAAGTATCTGTGTATAATTCTCAGAAAAATAAATAGGCAATAACACACACGAAAAATGAAAATATTGATTTTAATACTCGCTTATTAGTAGGATCAATATTGAACATTTCTGTTTCAAAATTTTCGTCTTCTTTAAATATTATTTATATATTCACAAAAAAATGAAGGCGTAAATGTGCAACACTTTGTGCCAGATCGCTAGAAAAATTAAAAGTGCTCTTACCAAAGGAAGGCAATATTAAGCAATTCTAATTCAGGCCAGCAGATGGCATGCAATTTTGTTGTTCACGCGGAGGAAGTTACCGCTAGCCACTTCCCGCGCCAGTAACGGCACCATAAATGACGTCGTGTGGATAGGGCTTTTAGGTTATCAAGCGATTAACCGCTCGCGATTAACCCTTTGAAGCCGGTTTTAATTCTTGCAGAGTTGAAGTGTTAATTCTTGCAGAGAAACTAGTGCGATGGGACATGGCCACAAGCAGAAGACCTCCAGAGCTTCATGAGTTCCTCAACCCCCTCGTGAGCCAGCTGGCGTGTTACACGCCGTCACGACGGAATCGGATTTCCCATTCATTTCGCACCGCTGAACAACACGAGCCATTTCGAAACGATCCCAACCTTTTCCTCTGACCGGTGCCGGCGGGGACGCAGGCCGCCGACATGTCCGCTCGGTGCACGGCCAAACCGCGGGGCCGTGCACCAAATCCGCCCTCTGGCGGGAGACGAAGACTTGGAAGTGCGAGCGAGGGGGCGGGGACCGAGGTGGGCTGGAGGCGGGAGAGTCGCACGTGGACACGCGGGGGCGAAGCTAAGGCCCCGGCCCGACGCCCCTCCGCCCCCGGGGGGCATAAGGGGCGGTCCTCCGCGCCTCCAGCACAACACGGTGGCGGCGTCAGCCGAGAGTGACGCATTCGGCGCCTCCTCCCGCCCCCGCTCATCAAGCGATATTCATGTGACCTCCCACGCAGTGTTGGCCGCAGATGGAGTATTGATTGCAGGAGGCGGCGGGGCGGCCCCCAAGTCAGGCGGGGGGAGGGGGGCGGTCTTCGCCGCGGGGAGGGGCGAGAGGGGGCGGCCGTATGGGGCAGGGCGGGGCGAAGACGAGAGCAGAGCCCGAATGAGGGGAGGGCCGAGGCACGCACAAGGCAGGCGGCAAGGATCCATGCCCCCAATGCGGAGCGCAGATGGTTTAAGATAGTTGGAGCAAGGTTTCACTCTGAATAAAATTCAATGAATTTGGTTTAATTGCAAAGAAAAATAGCTCTTATTTTTATGAGACCAAAATTTCAAGATTTTGTCGCAAAAATTTCCGAGATACCTGACACAAAATAGAAGCCGTTTTTCATGGAATTCAGTACTGCTGTGTGCTCCAGAAAGGGATCAACAAAAGAATGAGGAAATTATGACGAAAAAATCACGTCAAAATGTAACGGTGTGTAGTTATGTTTTCTCAACTATTTTTATAAATAAGTGCATAGCTCACCGTTGACATTTTCATAAAACAGCAAAAAAAACATTCGGTTGTGAAGGGGTTTCCAGCGTAAGGTCAAGGCGGTTTCAGCGTAAAAGTCATATTGAAGCCTGAAATGTGTTAATTTAGTGAATTATTTAAATAAAAAGTTTTTGCGCTATAAATGTAACTATATTTACCACATGCTCCTTACAACTGCTAAAATAAATAAAAAGAAATACGAATAGGGTGTATGATGGCTAGAGAAAAATATCGCTCAAGCAATCTTAACGGAGTAAACTTCGGAGGGGCTAATTTCCCGCGCTCTCACGCGAGACGACGCCGTTAAACCCGTTAAATGGAGATGTGATGGGGGTTGGGACGCCAGACATGAAAACGGGAGGGTAGAGGGAAAAAGGATTGGGAAGGTAAGGAAAAAATTGTGAGGTTTGGTTTGATTGACCAGTGGCTAACTCTGTGTATGCGGCAGTCGTTGTAAGTACATAGGTAGGTACGTACGAAGGAAGGAAATTTGCTTGGCATTGTATCTCTCTTTATTTTTTCTTATTTCACTATTTTACTGATGTAGTGTAGTAGGGAGTAATACAGCATCCTAAGTGTCGACTTCCAACTTATGTTACACATTTTTTTCTCGTAATCTTAGTTTTGCTTGTTAACCTGAAGACTTCATTGTCTCTCAAACCCAACCTTTCGAATAGTTAGGTTAAGTTTTCTGTTTGATGGCAGCATTATTTAACTAACCGCTCGGCTTTCCTTTTTATTTCAGCTTTTGCTCATTACTTCTTCATTTTCCTTCAGATTTTTCTCCGTGCATATCAATTTCGGATTCAAACGATCTAGATCTGAATTCAAATAAAATCTAAGGAAGGTATTTACATAGGCTAGTATAAATATTTGTCTTAGATCACTAATATAGGGTCTAAACATATATAGAGAAATAGAGAAAAGATTATAGAAAGGTATATAGAGAAAAGATTCCTTCAACCAAAAGACTTTGTGGATTGCTCATTCACACAACTGATTGCAATATGTAAACGTTTCTATACTTCGTAATTATCTCCATTTGAACTAATCTGGCATAGAAAGAGTAATGCTACGTCATCATCCTGCAAAATCTATACATATCATCGGAAACAAATTACAAGCGACTAAGGTGAAGCTATTTTTCAAATGTATATCATGAGACACTACCAAACAGAAATTCACGCACATCGGAATACAATTTACAAGTATCCTTAATTACAAAAATCATCTATAGAAATATAGCAGAAATAAAAAATCCAAAACAATTTATCTCTCACTTTTCCACTTGCCAACGTAGATGATGTAAGCTTCAGTGTAGAGCTCTTAAACCCCAGCCCGTTAGCGTATCCTCTCGTCGATAACATGACTTTAACAATTAATGCTCACGAACATTCTGACGTGGAGAAACTTGAAAACTGAGCTCGGTACGTTAAGAGATAAGACCCAACATTTAAAAAATTGCGATCTGACAGTGATCCCGATTCAAATTATTATGGCGTAATTATAACATCTCGATGGGTTGCCCGAAAGGGGCAGGCAGTGCGACCCATCCCGCTAGGGCCACACCCCTTTTCGGCTGCTCTCCGAGCATGGATTAAAGAGGACAACAGATAGGACCATATGGTGCGACAGCACACGATAATATTGAAGCCGCAAAACATTCAAAATCTGCCACGTTCAGCTGGCTTGAACGACATATCTCTTTACATGAAATTCAATGAATTTCGTATCATTATAAAGAATAAGATATCATCTTTCAGACTACACCAAAATATCACCTTTCACCGCCCTACTTTTTGAGATATTTGCTGAAAAATAGAAGCCGTTATACAATTTTGAAGGCGTTTTGAGTATTCGGTGTGGAAAAATAAGTCAAGAATAAGCGTCAAATATGTATACTATATAGTGAATTACTAATAAAATCAGTCATATTAACCATTTCCTTGCGTCGTTAATGTTACTCTATTCACATCGTGCTTCTAGCAAATGCATACAAATTTAAAATAAAATTCGAAGATGACTAGAGACAAATCTCGTTTTCACAAAATTCATAAAAACCGCGCGTGGATCGAAAAAATACATAAAAACACGAAAGTTAATGAAGCGTTACAAGGCAACTTTCGCTCAGCAGCAGGTTGGGAGGATTATTTCTGACAAAGGGAAAAAAGACTGACATAGAGGGAACAGAAAACAGGCAGGAATTTACACTTGGCTCTATACCACACACTCATCGGTTTTCACGTTCAAAACATCACCACTAGAGTTAAAATAATCAGAGTATTTTAAGAGAGTAATTCACTGAGTATGTTAACCCTGATGATAATGTTTAAAATATCGAAACCGGTCAGTTCCAGCATTGCGTGGAATAGCAAGTACGAAGCGTTAATTTTTTAATGTTTTAATTCCACGAAGTTACTTCGCTCACCATTCCGTTTATATTCAACATAAAGCGATAAAATGCCATTTTTTCTTTCGTATATGGTCCCAATCGGTTAACTGTCCGGGCACCTCATTCGTGGATGGATTCATTGAGCCTCAACAGTCTCGTCGTCGCCAAGACACCGTCTAGACAAACCCCACCGTGTGAATTGCACAAAATGTCCTCAGTGTCGAAGTCCAACGTGGCCGAGTAACGGTCGCCAACAACCCAAGAGTTGAATTCCGTTCCACGAATTTTAGGTCAGGGACGTTCCAAGAGATTAAGTTAAAAGCACGATTATAACTTCCATTAAATGTATATTTTCAACAAATGAACTCTTTAATCTCTAATCTGAGATTAAATTTTATCACTTATCAATCTAAGAATTGGTATTAGGCTTAACCTTGTGGAAGTCACAAGCATTCATGAATAAAACTTACTTTGTTTAAATCCACACTTTTTTTTATTCTAACCGACCCAGGTTTCAGCAGCTTTGTGTCATTATCAAGATTGATAATGGCACGTAGCTGCTGAAACCTGGGTCAGTTAAAATATAAGTGTGGATTTAAACCAAGTAACTTTTAATCATGACTGCGCCAATCATTTAATCACAATATATTGAGATACATTTTAATGTCAAGTGATATTAGTAGCCAACAGCACGTGAACTAAAATTAAAGATAGCAGCAAACGATAATTATGGCGAGAAATTTTTATAAACTTCAATCTAAAATATTAAGCGGGAGGAAATCTCATCAATTAAGGAAGCGAGATATTTTAAATATTTCTCTCAGATTCCTCAAGTCCCCCGGATAATCCGGTCGAGTTGGCAGCCCGAGGTCGATTCCTTCCCGAACCCACCCGGAGACGAAGGAAAGCGGCGCCACGGCGTCCGGAGAAGCGAGGGGGGTTTCCCAGCTCTCGACTTTTCCGGCCACGGTCCAAGTCAGGAGCCCCCCACCAACCGCCCGGCGCCTTCCGGCATCTCGCTGGCCGCCCTCGCGCGCAATAACCGTCGCCACTAACCCACCACGCCAACTACGCGGGTCATCAAGTTATGCTGCAGCGAAAAAAAAATTGGCCACAATAAGGAAAAATGTATAACTGAGAGCGTTTTCCAATTGGCACCGTACGTACGTCTTCCCTTGCTCCCTTTCACCCTTATTCTCTCTACCACCGTTAAACGGTCGACTAGCACCACGTAATGTACAATAAAATAAACTAATAACAACGATGAACTGCAAATCGCAAGGGTTGTACCTACGCATGGGCAAGGGAGCTTCTTCTGTCCCTTGATCATTTCTCTAAGCGTCTTTTCTGAATAGGTTGCTCCCAATCTAACCGCAAGTCGATTTAAAGTGTATGTAGGGCGAACAATATCGAATCAGAAAACGGTCTGAGAGGGGATTGAGACGGGATATGGCAGTTGGCGCCGCATTTCTTGATATGATAACATCGATAAGGAGTAATTTTGGACGAGTGATCATAAAATAAACTTACAAGTCCATTTAACGCTCGTTCTACAACCCATTTTCCGCGCATTTCGTTCACACCATTGATTCAGTTGGTATTTCATTTCAGCATGAGATAATTTTAGTAACCAAACTTTATACTTTTGCACATATTTTTTATGCGTACACAATTTTTACCAATCGATTAGACAATTTCTATTGAAATTAATTTCAGAAAGTTAATCATTAAGAAAAATGCAGGCCTAAATACGTACATTACCTATGTATTAACCCATTTTTGCGAATATCGTTCGCTACATTGAATCATCAGAGAGATTTTCATAATCTCTTTACTGAAGCAGAGAGCACACCACGCCACTGTGATGGTAGCGATGTCTCTTACACTGCTGGACACATCCTGACAGGATGTGATAGATACCGGGAAAAAAACTGTGATGGTAGCGATGTCTCTTACACTGCTGGACACATCCTGACAGGATGTGATAGATACCGGGAAAAAAACTAGGGATTGGGGGAAACTTGGAACACGTTCTGGGAGATGACCCCGGGAGAACTGTATTTTAAAATTTTCGAGAGGAAACGGCCCATTAAAATGTTATCTAACTTTTTAGCCTACAACACTGAATATTTTTAGATCTTCGAATGAACAAGAACTTAATTGCATGCTCAATTGTTTCAGGTTTTACCCCATGGAAGCTGTATGCATCCATATCATCGCCAGGCATAACGAACTTTTCCACTAAAGTTTTTTATTCCGTGGAATTAAAAAAATAAAAATTCTGTGGGAAAATACCTCGTGTCTGTATTGATATGGAGCTGTTCATTGTATAATCTATGGAAATTGGAATCATGAGATGAAAATGGCCTCAGCCGTTGACGCACCCAGAGCACAAAATGAAATAAATTACGTTTCCACAACGTTTCACTGATACTCTCAGTTTCATCTTGAGGAGGCACCTTCAGGTCATTTCTGATGTAATACGAAGTAAATAAGTTCGCACCAAGAAAAACTTTCGTCGTTCGCACCAAAACTGAGAAGTACGTATTTTTGTTATAAAAATGCATTTCTCACAACTCCACGAAGTCACACCATGAATGATTGATTTGAAGCAAAAAATTGACTTTGTAGTAAATTAATACATTCTGTATGATTTGAAAAACTAAGTTCTAAATTTTCACGCTTTTTTCTCAAATTACACTTCAAATTATACGGTGTTAAATGCAAAAATGGGTGTAACATGGGAGAAGTTTTCAAAGCATTTCTCTAACTAATAAAAATCTCATATTTGAGAATAACAAGTTTTATAGAAGCGAATTTTCCCAATGAATCAAATGGTAACAAAACGCATCCACCTGACCGTCTTATATTTTTATTATCAAATAACAAAAATAATTGAAGTCGAAATGTGTAAATTAAACATAAATAGAATTTCATCCTGCTCCTATGGATGAAAAAGGGTTAATTAAAATATATTCTTCGAGTAATCTTCATGTTTTCCACGTTAATTTTGTTTTATTTTTATAGCTGAGGCGTTTCATCTGTGAAAGAAGTACTTTTTCTACAAAACGAAACGAAAATCTTTAGTTTAGTACTTGTTTTAATTCACACAGTCGAGGTGGAGCCTTCTCAAGTCAATGAGCGCCACTCCTAGACTGCGGAGAAAAGTCCATTGGGACCAGCTGAGAGAAAATAATTTCCGTCTCTTATTGACTCGAGGGTTGTTCGGAAGTAAAAAAAACTCCACAACCCACGGCCAACGCTTCGGAATTTAATCATTCATCGGAAATAAGTTCGATAATAAGAACACCGAAAATAAGTTCAGTCGACTGTAGTCGATTTCCGCAGCCGCATAAAAAAGTTGGTGGAAAACAACTATCAAAATAGGCTTTTGAGGGGGTTTAATCGCTAAATTAAATTACATACACTAAATTAAATAAAATTTTTTCCATACTCGTGTTACTTAAGGAACATCGTGTCCTCTATCAGATAAAGCCAACAAAGTCCTGCCTTTATCACGATATCGTTTCTACAAATTTAACTTTAATGAAGTCATACAGGCACGCAGGCAAAATACCCTAGCCATAGAAAAAAATTGTTTATCAGTCTTGTTTGTTGAGTTTAATACGAAGAGTGGTGTTGAACTGGAAACTAAGTGGTGGTCCCCAAGACACTGAGGAAAGACGACGAGAAGAGGCTGAAGGCATTTGAGATGAGGGTGCGAAGCAGAATAGAGAAAGAGCGATGAACGGGAAGGGAGGCGGAGGAGGAAGTTCTTGGCACGGTTGGTGAGAAGAGGAAACATATGGAGGAGATGAGAAGGAGGCGGAGTGGGTGGTTGGAACGGTAATGAAGGGTGTGGGAATGCTCAAAGAGCGTGACAGAGGGGAAGGTGTTGAGCGAGCGGGGAAGGGGGAGGGAAGAGGCTCCATGGATGGGATAAAGAGAGGCACGCCGAGCTGAATAATGAAATCGCGTAAGGAGGCCTGCGGCTGTAAAAGATTATTATTGGTATTTCTTCCTGTGGTTATACCTACCTTAACCGATAGATCACTTCTAATAAAATTAATAATATAACATTTTCAAAAAATGGTTCAGAATGCGACACTTTCCAGAAAAACTAACAATAAGTGGCATAAAATAAATATTAACAACAACAAAAAACTAAAAAAATACGTCCAACAATAGACCTGACGTGACTGGAAGTCTATTAATCCATTGCCCAAAGGAGATTTTCAAGTCTTCATACCCTCTGCCACACGCCCCAGCGGCAGGTTGCAGAGTAGTAGGTAGGTAGTGTACAGGTAGATCTTTTAGGGAACCACAGGCGTCAAGGCGACAGGAACAGGCCTTCATCACCTGGAGAGTGAACATCACTCACCGCTTTGGGCTTACAGTGGTTACAGCGAGATTTAACCGCGCATAAAGTTCAACGAATTAAAATAAAAATATCTCAGATTTCTAATGGTGCATCAAGGTATCGCTCTACTTAACACGACATTTGCGAGAAAATAGAAGCCATTTTACATGGAATTTGAATGCGGCTGTGCGCTCCTGAAAGATAATATTTTTATAGATTAGGGATTTCTGACGCACAAATTGCGGCAGAAATTCCATTAATTCATTTGTACCAGCTGCGATGGGAGAACTATGGAAGGTAGAAAGCATGAGAAGCTTAAGAACCCTAATGGCGACAAAATAGATTGAAGTAGGGACACTCAAATATCGCTACAAAACTGGGTGGCTGGCGTACATTTTTTTGGTTATTTGAGAAGACCGAGCACTGAAGGCATTTGCCCGATTAGGTATAGTTGGTAGATGGAGGAAAGGCGGAGAGAAACCCGGCGTCGGATTTAGTCTGCTTTTAACGATAAGTGCTAAGGGGCCCTCAGATTAACGCCCCATCCGACGGAAGGAGTGCTACACTTGAAGAGCTCTCCAAGCGGTAACCAACTAGGGATCGGGATTCCACTGAAAGATCTCCTCCACCGCTGGGACTCGAACCCCGTCCCTCTGGATGGGAAATCAGAATTTCAGTCACCAAAACCAATCTAATTCTCGTAATGACCGTCCATAAATCTAATACTAAAGGTGGTTTATCTGCTACTTAAAGGCTCGTATTTGGGTTCAATTTCAAACATTTCAATAGATTCAATTCATCCAACTTTATTATAGACCCACGTGCCCAGAAAGCTGAAAAGAGAAAAAACGACATTCAACCGTGATTGCTAGGTACACGAGTGCCGTATACGAGTTTAGCAGCCCTTATCCACGTGCATACTGCGAATCAAATAGCCCCTTCAGCATCGCGGAAAGGACCACGGACTCGATATAAAACCTTAATTTCTATGCACCCTAAATATTAACAGTATATCCACACTTAGCCCAGGATAGGTATATTAAAAGATGAAATTTTTGAAGTGAAAACTTCTATGTCGCGTTGAGCACTTTTGTAGATGGGTAAAAGACATTGGACTCGCGTCACCGTCACCGCTACTACTTATATGTATAATTATGTATATTCCGTATATACACAGTATACTCGCTATATACACAGTACTTTTGGATGGGTACAAACCATTGGACTCGCATCACCGTCACCGTCACCATCACCGCTACTAAATATATGTGTAATTGTATATTCTTTATATACACTTTTGTGGATGGGTAAAAGCCATTGGACTCGCGTCATCGTCACCGGCACTGCTGCTAAATATATGTATAATTATATATTCTGTATATACACAGTATACTCGCTATATACACAGTACTTGTGGATGGGTAAAAACCATTGGACTCGCGTCACCGTCAAATAAACTATATTATAATTTTATTCATATTACATTTTATATATATATATATATGTATATATATATATATATATATATATATATATATATATATATATATATATAAAATACGGTTTAGTTCATTCAATTTGGGTTGCTACAAATATTGTGCCGGATAATATAATAGTCCATACTCGTGCAGGAGAGTGTACTCGATACAAGAATAGTGAAGGTTAGTACAATATAACTCAATTTCTTTTAATACGTTCAATTTGAGTAGCTTATTCATATATACATAAACTTTGCAGACGATAAAAATCTACCATTGATTGAATTTTTAAATAGTAAGTTTGGTTTAACGATGTCTAATGATCGCAATCTTGGCACAACGAAATATAAAACTACTATTGATGCAGTATTTACAAGACATTTAAGCAAATTCGAATCAAAATGATTCGTTTCTTACTTTAGTTACCATAAGCCTATTGTATCAGTTTTAGATATTGCCGATGATGATGGTGGTGATGATGAAAGAGTTGTTGAAATAATGGATGAAAGTTGATTATTCTGAAGTGTACAATTTTTATGTAAAATAATTGTGTACAATACCGCAATAAATGAATGTTTAATTTATTATATACATGAAACTACTTTCTACTGATTAATAAAACACTTCATTAGAAATTATTCCCTAGATTCAAAAATGCTCACGTTATTTCAAGTTTTCACTTCTGTCGGCACTCCCGGAGTGCCTCTTTCTTTTTTTTATGATTTCGAATGATTACTTTTAAATAATTAAAAATGATAACCACTCTTATCTTCTGAAATATTTTCGAGAAATGATCACATAATAAGACAACAGGCATTCATGTGATAAAGGTGAATGTAACGATTAGATAACAGCAATAGATATCCAACCAGTTGAATACGTACACTATTAAAACGCAATGTGCGAAGTCTTTGACTCCATCACCCGCATGTGCTTGTTCGAAGACTCAGTAAATCCAGACGAAATAGCGCGTAAATGGAAAAGTCATTCGAAACTAACTCAGTTTAAGTGTTCGACAACACCCAATAATTAAGGCTCCAGACTTGATTTTGCCGAATTTCATAGTTTTGAGAATGCAGGGTGTCCGGATAAACCCGCTGCGTTGAGTCATGAATCCTTTGAAGACGTTTTTATGCATATTTTTCAATTAACTCTCATCTCCAGGTTTAAAGTGCCTAAGCTGAAATGTTTTCCTCTAAGAGTAATAATAGCAGTGATATTAGAAGTACCATTTGAGTTTAGTATGCTTCGACGGCTAAGGTAATTTTGCACTCACTGCTTGTTACATGCACACAGAAGCAATAGCACTCGGACGAATAGGAGGATCACAACCCTCCGGATTCGGGCCCAATAGCACTTCACTTCCGTGACTGAGCTGGAACCAATGCTTCCATCGCGGCAGACTGTTGCCTGATTTTTATCCATCGATCAGACAACACAGAACGTTACTCCAACTGAGATAAGTGTTTTCCATGCAGTGAGACGCTAACCTCCGCAAAACGCGCCTCACTATTCTAAATACTATTCAACCACGGTACTTCGGACTTGAAGACAGAAGACGTCATCAATCCGTAACGTCATCAGGGAAACCCCGACTCAACGCAGCGGAAATCCCTGAAACACCCCAAATCCCACACCATGCATGAAAGGTGAAATACAGAAGTTAATTCACTCCAGTTAGGCCACATTTATACTACGCCGCGAGCATTTGGGACCCTGCACGGAAAGACTTAACACGCGAAATAAAAAAAACACAAAGGAAAGTCTCACGATTCGCCAAAAACTGAAACGAGTGAACAAAGAGTGTATTATGGCTGATGGAAGGACTGGGTTGGTAGGTGCTAAAGATTCGGAGGCCACACGATAGGCCCAAATTAACTGAAATATTCAGATGACGGGATTTTAAGGGTGACACGAAGGACATTCTTTCAACCCCGCAATGTATCAATAGACCTGATAAAATCCGTAAAATAAGAGAGATACAGCGCCGAACTAATAGTTAAAAAAGTCTTTCTTCCCAAGCACTACTGGTACATACTTACATACCCATCACGCAGTTTACGCAGTCACAGTATAAAAAGTTTCTTTCTTGGTGATAAGCCCGTAACGTTGACTCTACTTTTACAACTTCGACCACATTCTTTCATACCTCTTTTGCTTCAGTTACACTCATACAATACTTCATACACGCCCTCATTTCCTTAAAACTCCTAATATTCCTCCTCTTAAAAGTATCTTCGACAGCAACAAAAACAGAGCGAGACACTAAGACACTCCGTAAACATGCAATTTAACTATAGTCCTTTCCCTCTTCCAATCCCTTTTTAATGGCAGGTGTCCTTACAACCCCTATCGTACACCCCTCCGGCAAATAGCAGGGTAATGTGTAGGTGTAGATTATAACCAGAGTAACGCTGTGTTCGTTTCCGGGAGAAATTCCACAGATTTCATCAGGAGGAATTACAAAACCCTCAGGATATATGTTAAATTGCATGTCGCCAACATACACACTTGAAAATGAGGAAGCAATGCGGCAGGCAGGCACATGCTCGGTTATCATGACGACTCGAGCACTTTCACGGGGAAAGCCCGCAGCTTGATAAAAACTTGCAGGTGCGAGAGCACCATTGGCAATCCATCAAAGAGACCACTTTTCTGACGCATATTCTTGGTCATTGCGTCACTCTGATTTTAACGTGCCACGACCACTTAGAGATTTTACTCCGCACGGAATTTAACGACAGGCCAAGGTCCTTCCATTTCCCATTGATCTAACATTCCATCATTCATCACACCACACCTGCATTATACGCATAAGCGACAAAAGAAAAGGGATACACAGCACAACCAATCGGAATAAGTATTCCTATTACCCGCTCACTACTGACGAAAACTGCATAAAAAGATCGAGGCAATAATACCTCTAAACACATAATTTTTCCAACTGGCCCCTCTACCCAGATATGTGAAGGGGATCGGGTCGATGTGTTAGCTATGAGTATTGGCTTCCCATCCCGAGGGCCCGGGTTCGAATCCGGTCGATGGCGGAGATTTTTCAGTGGAATCATGGTCCCTACTTGGGCGCCATGTGGAGAGCACTCCAAGTGTCGTACTCCGTCCGTCGGATGGGACGTTAAACTGTGGCCCCTCGGCGTTTTTCGTTGAAAGCAGACTTAAGCCGACGTCGGGTGTCTCTCCCCACTTCCTCCCATTCTCCTAACATTTTCCCACCATTCCTATTGGTGCAAATGGTCATAGTTGTCGGTCGCTTTCTTGAAGAACCATACGGCCGGGATAGTATTTCTCTCGCACCATTCGCGACCGATGCGAAGCGGCAGAAACACCGCCTCGATGTTTGCTATGCGTCGGCCTTGAAGACTACCGTTTTCCCCACGTCGAGCACCTCACCGCGCTAATTTAAGTAATTGAAACAACAGAGGGCGGGCACGTTATCCCGCCTTCCAGAGTCACGTCGCAGGTTCAAATGACCTCAGCTGTCAGTCTCCTCCTACAATTAACCGACCAATTGGCCTTACGCGTGAATATCATACGCCAATGTGCTTGGTACTTCGCGTGTCCCACCCTTCCTGGCCCTCAAAACCGTCCTTCCGGGTTGGAGACTGTTCGGTGGTTATCTGGCCGTCATGCTCTGCGATACGACAGAGGAAGGCGGGAAAGCGCGACCGCTCTCTGTTGTTTTAATTACTTAAATTAACGCTGCGAGGTTCTGGAGGCGGGAAAAACGGCACGAGGCTTCGAGGCCGACGCATCGCAAACATCGGCGCGGCTTTTCTGCCGCTTCGATACTTTTCTGCAAGTGGTGCGAGAGAAAAACTATCCTCTTTGGTGTGTTTGGTCTTTAAGAAGGCGACCGACAACTACAGCCATTTGCGCCATTTAGATACATACGTAGGGAAATGAAAACAAGGGTGGAGAGGAAATCCGACGCCCAGCTTCAGTCTGATCTTAACGAAAGGCGCCGAGGGGAACACCGTTCAACGCCCGATCCGACAGACGGAGTACTGTACCTATAGTGCCCTCCACATGGGAAACAAGTAGGAAGTAGGATTCATATAATAATCTCTGCCACTGCCGCGATTTGAACCCGGACCTTCGGGGTGGGAAGCCAAGACTCTAGCCACAACACCAACCCGATCCCTATGATGCATGAAGCAAATGGAGAGGTGAAATGTTGTCAGAAAAAGGAGTCAGCGTAAACGGAATAAATAACGCAACCAAAAGGTTTAAACATTGTTTGGCCAGCAGTCAAGTGGCGAGAGAGCGGATCTTTCGCACGATTAATTCGAGGATTTCCAGATCAATCTAGAAAGGACTCGTGAGAAAAATATGGTAGAGGTAGAGCTGAGGAGCTCGAAGGCAGGAAAAAATAGGAAACTATGTCAGCCTAATATCAAACGGTTCTAATATTCCGGATGGTATTTCTTCGAATAGGGATGAGATCACCAATAAAATTCGACGAACATATTTTAATCACGTCTCTGAAATATTTTATACACTTTACGTTTAAACCTTACCAATATTTGGGTAAAAAAATAAACATCGGCAACTTCATATGCTTCAGCTTTTGGAGAAAAACTAATTGCGCTACATGTTTCTTAACACTCCACGTGAAAATCAATGTAAAATATTATCTTATAAAGGAATATTAGGCTAATAAGACGCTTTAATTCAGCAAATTAGTAAATAGCGTTTTCCCACTCACTAAATTACAACATGAAATAGTAAAGATTTATTAAATTCGGCGGAAAAATATTTCATTCACTCTACAGAATAGTCAACTACCATACGTGGCGCCCAAGACAATAAAATGTTTTCTTCGTCACTAAATTTGAGTTCCACAAAATTAATAGAACTTATACGTATTATTATTCCACTCATGAGAATAATCACTTTCTCCTCGCTTTACACTGAAGCTCCACTTCTGAGGCATCTATCGTCACTGAGCAACAATATGTCAGCCAGCATAGGCAAGTTCCACCTCCCATGACATCTTTGCTCAATAGGTAAATCGGCTGCATGCACGTCTTGAGCTAAAGAAAGCATTTTATGACCAATTTTACATTTATCATTCAAAATCACTATGCTCACATCAGAAATTGTTTACACCTAAGAGAATCAATAGAGTTGTCCAAACAAAAGTGATGAAATAACTACGTATATTCCACAAAAATATTAATCGTACTGACCCCGGGTCTCCAGCATTTAGTCATTATCAACATGAAATAATTGAGTGCCCAGGGTCAGCACAATTAATATTTCTGGGGAATTTAAAGATAATTTAATATTTGTGCAAGAGGGCAGTTCCAGTAATTGAGGCATGAGTGTATTCAATACATGGTCGTGGTCACATTTTTTCTCAACTAAAATGGATTTTCCCAGAAACATTGCGTGAAACGTGCGTTTGACGATCGTTTGTTTCTCCAACGCAACGACGAATTTGCATCACAAACGTTCAGAATAGAGCTTGTAAATGACTTCGTGCGCGAGATTCGTCGAATTACTATTCCCAATTCAAAAAGGCGGCGACTGGCTTAAAGTTAGGCGGCAAAGCGCGAAGTGTAAATGCTAGGGCAACACGAGTGAACGTCAAGCTGAAAACCACTTCAAGAAACTCAATAGGTGTTCAAACTTCTGAATTTGGTCTCCTGTTTCTTCCAACGTGAAAGGACCATCTCGAGGGTCATTCAAATACTCATCGAAAACGCAAATGGAAATGCGCCAACCTGCAAAAGGATTTCGTCAAGGAGCGATGGAGGTGGTGAAGGGGTGGGATTTCTGGCAGACTACAGGGTCCGGACGGGAAAACAGCGCTGCCTGCACGGCATCCCACCGATAAAGCCGTATGACATCCTCCTTGCTCATCGCGATTTAAAAAACCCTCTCAAACTTATACTCTCGAGAAAAGACTGAATTAAAAGGTGAAGGATTATTGCATGACACATGCGCTAGTTGAATTTTGTATAACTCTTCACTAACGAGTACTAGTTCTTTGTAAGTGGCCTATTTTGAGCGAAGTTTGCAAGTTTTTTTTACGATATCGTTAATATAAACTTTACCAACAAAAGCTTAACCCAGTGCTCCAACCCTTAAGCTCCGAATGGAGGCAACAGAGTTCTTCTACTATCATGCACACGTGGTGATTGACACCCCTTTCTGAAAACGCCTTTTCTGGCGTAGTACACACCCCCCTTAAAAAGTACTGAGGTATCTTGGACCCTAGCCTACGGAAATGATTTCTGGGATGTTAACTTTTTTTAGACAAGGCAAACAACCGCTACATATTCACCGAGAAAACAAAACTATACACATCAAGATTTTTTCTAAAATTCCCGTCAAACCGAGAAATTTCCCATCATAATTATTGAAAGCGCGTCTCGCCTTCCATAGAGAGCTGCGAACTGCACCGGAGAACAAGGAAATTGAAAACGTCGTGGCATGACATTGTAAGAGTAGTATAAAAGATAACACCATTACCATCCCATTGATCGCCTCATGATCAACAGCATATAAGACTGACCTTACGACGCCACACACTCGCTAACCGGAAAACTGGATCGCGGAGGCCTTATCTGCCTAACCTACTTTCACCGCTGACATGGAAAAGCACGTTCCCGGTGACATTGCGCCCCCTTCAAAGGTAAACCAAAGTAACAAAACAGAAAAGGTTTTCAACCAGTAGTTCAGCGTATGTAGAAAAAAATGTAAAAAAATCAGGCCATAATTAGGATCCTTGGAAAAGGAAAAACACCCATTTTACAGATAAGCAGCATTTTCTCTTCCAAAAGGAGAGTAGGAAAATGCACAGCATGTCTGTACTATGTGTTTCTTTAAGTAAATTAAGAAAATACATTGTATGCATAAAAAAATTAAATATTTCCCCAGTAGTTGAAAAATGCTGTCCAAATAACTTAAGATCAAATAACAATAACTAATTTTAGAAAATCCCCTGATTCGCAAAACGCATCGATGGACCCCTCATCCATGAGGTACTTAAGGTAGCATTTCCATCAGGGTAGTGTATGGGCTACATCGCTGAGGCAAAAAAAAAGAAAAGACAACGAAACATCACGTAAAATTTGACATTAAAGCTTAAAATGAACAAAAAGTTTCAAAATGTGAACTTTGATCGCAATCAGTCACTTAAGTCTAATTTCCTCACCACGCCAAGAGCTACGCAAAATGATATTAAACTGGTTAGCGTCTAACATAGTTCTTAATGGGCAGATGGTGAGTAAAACGTTCTATGCTCAACATAAGGCACTCAAATAATAAACGAGAGACCAATTTCAGATGGAAGTGAAGACAGCGTATATAAAAATTATTTTTATGGCGAGTAAATACACAGGATTAACTATGAAGTCACACTGCATCAAATAAATCGACAAAGCATTGAAAAGTCGATTTTTCAATATACATTCAAATGCTTTTCAAATTACATTGGATGTGCAACACAAAATTTCAAGTTTTTGTGATAAAATTGCGGACTGAGTATTTTGGCCAGATACAAAATTTTATGCTTCACCAGATTATCAAGCCATTCATCATGGAGCACACTGATGAAAGATGAAGGAGATTAAATGAATAACATTCCAATGCATCCAACGAGTAATCTTCTTGCCATACAACAATTCATACAGAAAGTGGAAAAATGTTTCATGGTTCAAAATGATGGCAAAAGATTCTGAAGCGCACTATTTGAGTCATCTTTCATTTCAATGATCTGCATCCAGCATGTTTACAATGTTTTTGCTGTAATTATCCTCGAGTTTTGTAGGAAAAATATACGGAAATTATTCCTTTCCAAGTATCTTTGAGGAACAATAATGCATAGGCTTACCATGCATAAATTTCTGGGGCCGTCCATAAAATATAAAATTTAAATAGTGCGAAGAAAAGCATATTTATCCAAAAAATAATTTATCAAGACATAGCGAGAGAGTTGAATCGACCAGCCAAACATGCACCAAAATTTCATGCCCCCAGTTAAACGAGAAGGGCTTCATGATAATCGATATTTTACCATTAATCCAAAGAAATTTCTATGGCACAAGGGCTAGTTCTTATGTTATATGTCAGCAAGGATTTCTTCTCAGCTATGCATAGCAATCAAACTGATAGATGTGACTCTTCGCCTCCTAAGGCAGCCTTACTTACAGTCTCTTCACAACTTGAAGGCTGCCAATTGAAACGTATGCCAAGGTATCATCAATTGCCATTTTAAAGTGGAGGAGAAGAGATGGATGAAGGACTTGATAAAAGCAGGCATCAAACATGAATAAACCCAACGATTTTTCAAGTCATCGTTTCATGACACTGATGCCCATTCTATGTTTTATTTTTTCAGTAAGCCGCTTCCAAATTTTCATTCGCCGGCAATTTTCATGATTCATTTGGTATATTAATGAGTGCAATCAGAAATAAAACGATCATCTGCACACTCAAAAAGTCACGTTAATTGTTGGTAGCTGCAAAAGAAAGCTGAGAGACATCCTCCAAAAGGAGGATTTATCCTTTTGAGATTTTCACCCGGAGGAGTTTTATTTTCTCGGTATACACCATCCAAATAAAATACCAAATGACAACTCCACAATTTGTAGCATTTACGCGTTTTCAGTGTGATAAAACATAAACGATAAATGAAAACAAAAGTTAGTGCATGGGATAACGTTGGACTAATGGCTAGGCTTCTTACCCAGAAAGATCGGGTTCTATTCCCGTAAGTGGTAGAAATTCTTCCAAAGGAATCCCAGTCCTTTAGTGTCCTGTGAAGAGCACTTTAGTATAGTACTTCGTCCGTAGAATTAGACCTAAAACCTTCGATCCCTATGCGCTATTTGCCAAGCCGATTCCGGCGCCCAGTTTCCCTCCACCCGTTATCGATCCCCCAAATAATCCTTTCCTGGATAACCCACCCACCCACCACAGTTGTTGTTTGTCGTTTCCCCTAGTAAATATTACTACTGTTGTATATATGGACACACAGAGAAGCTACCTTGAATGACCAAGAGGTAGTAGATTTTTCTAATAGAAAAAAGCAGGGAGTATGAACGGAACTAGGCACTGCGA
Source organism: Pyrrhosoma nymphula (assembly GCA_963573305.1). Taxonomy (NCBI): domain Eukaryota; kingdom Metazoa; phylum Arthropoda; class Insecta; order Odonata; family Coenagrionidae; genus Pyrrhosoma; species Pyrrhosoma nymphula. Next base: position 72,377,426 of record OY754332.1, on the reverse strand, counting down.
TAATAACAAGATAGCACTCGAAAGGCAAAGCATTGTTTTCAAGGTCCAACTCTCCACGAGGACAGATTTGATCAACTAAAGCAACTCGCATTAAGCAACAATGCAAGATGCTTGATACGCTGCGATAAACGAAAAAGAATACGATGGAATAAATATATAGATTCGGCTTTAATCATGTGATAATAATTTTGAATGGCAATATGCATCAATGAATAACTTTTGCAAGAGTTTTTATTAGGGTGTTTTTGGCATTAGTATAGAAACCGGTATAAGCATATGAAAATTCTGTAACCAATATACATTCTTGTACATTTCCATTCAATACGTAGGAAGTTTCCTAAGGCGAATGTTTTCCTAGTTTCTGGAAAATCGAAGGTCCACGGTTCGATTCCCGATCTAGGGCCGGAATTATGGAATATGGAATGCCATCCTTTATTAACGTAAGATATGGCGCCTAATGCTACCGCATTAGCCTCACAAACGACAACTACTTCCTCGTGCCAAGGGCTGTGAGGTGCGAAACGTGGTAACAGTGAGCCTCATATATCCCAATACCTGAAGGCGGTTTTACACGAGGCACTTTATTGCGCAGCTTGGTGCATACAAGTTGCAAGAACGCACGCATAGAGTTAAGCGTAGAAGCTATTTCCCTGGATCTCGTCCATGCATTTGTGCAGTCTTTCTGGCAATTCTCCGCTTTTTAGGGGTCACAAAACTGGTGGCGCTTGCCTGCGAAGAGAAAGACGTCAGAGAGATGAAAGCATTCAAGAGAGGTATGAATAAGGGGCTGAGGGTTCTTCCCGATGTCTCTGAAAGAGTCCTTCGGTACCGCTCCATATCACATCACAGTTTGAATCATTCACTAACATTGACCTCTTCTCTGGCAAGTGCCACCAAGTTTTTCTATACTTATACACGACGCAATTTTCAATAGACACCCATCCACACATCGAACTGTACAATAAAGTGATTCCTGTAAAGGCCTTGACGGCATAACGAATTTCCGTAATAAGCACCCGGGAAGCCTATATCCTCTGGCAACTTCCAAAGCATTTTTTCCCCACTCATCACAACAGATTAAACATCTTGAATTTGGACTAATCGCACTGTGACAGATTTTAGGATTTGTCCTCGTGGACAATGGCAGCTTCGAAGATTATCTATTACCATCCTTGATGGAACGTATTGCCACAAGAGAACTAATTCCAATTTAAATGCTCAAAATATTTATTGGCTTTGGAATAGGGAGCCCTGGGTAGCGTAGTGGCGGGCGCACGGGCCCGCAAATTCGGGGCTCCATTACTACCATCGGCCTTCAAATTCAAAATCGGCAAGAGAATGCGTTTTCAATCAGATTTTCCAGTGGAATAAACGGCAGTGGGACACAATTGAATTTAAGCAGCACTACCCTTTGATCACAGGGCTATCAAATTTAGTTCCAACAGCAGCGAGGTATTTTACTACCTAGCCCTGATCAGGAAAACAACGAAAAATCTAGAAGAAGTTCATGGACCCCGGCGTAACTTATAAGGCAACACTATCCCTGTTAAATAAGTCGTTGATTTCACACGGCGTTTCAATCATATCACTTTTCTGTACACTGATATTGTATTAAAATGCTTTACGATATAATTAGTTATTTATAGTTGGAGCAAGATTTTTTTAAGTCACAATAGAGACAATATTAGAATTTTATTTGAAAATTTTAGCACTTTTAAGAATCATGAAGCAAACAGATGCCAACAATGCAAAAACTTTATTTTTACGACTGCATTTCTCTGTAAGTATATTTGAAATATTTACTTGACTTATTTTTTCACGCCGCACGCTGACGCTTTCATAAGCGAAGTTTACTTTTGCGAATTTATCAAGCGTATTAAGGTGAGTAATACATTTAATTTTTTAAATTATTAAGAAAACATAAGAAATACAAGCCGTTGCATATCTGATGCCATGGTATGTGCGCCAGAAATTCCTCATTATTTTAAAATAATGTCTCTCTGAAGCACACAGCGGCACTAAATCACATGGAAAACGGCATCTTTTTTGTCCGATATCTTCAAAAGTTGAGCGGTAAGTGGCTGATAACTTAGTATCGCTAAAAAGATGAGATTGTTTTCTTTATAATGAGGTCAAATTCATTGAATTATACGAGAAGAGATACCGCACTCAAGCCAATTTAATATAGCAGATTTTGGGATATTTTAATCTATCTACCTTAATAAATGGTTTTTAAAAAGTAAATACCTAAATCATTGGTATGAACATTGAAGGAAATAACATGGAAGATAAGGACAGAGTACTTTGCTGCAAGCCAACGGGAAGTAATGTATTACTCCTGTCTGAAGAGAAAATTTTCCTCACTATGTGGTTATTCTAAGGAAATGCATCACAATAACAAATTATGGTTGATGGAGGGTCTGGATGATCCCGACACTGTTGATGCTAATACAGTATGGTGCACATCCAAATGGCTAAAATGAGGACACGCCATCTGAAAACGGCTAATAAGCGATGAGGTGAAGCAATCTATAACTGATATGCATGAACATTTATCAGAACACTACCCGTCCACCAGTCCATCACAGCCAAGCTCACGATGTGATCACTTTTGCCAGCCATCGGAGGAGGAGCAAAATTTATTTCTCTGAGCGATGAAAAAGAAGCCGAGATGTTTCAAAAGTTTCGCAGTATCCTCAGCGAGTTAGTAAGTATATCCAACTTGGGAGGTTTTTTTGGCTTTCCATCCCGAGGGCCCGGATGCGAGTCCCTGTGGTGGTGGATAATTTTAAGTGGAATTTCGATCCCTACTTGGATGCTGTGTGGAGAGCCGTACCAGTACAATACCCCTTCAGTCGTATTGTACGTTAAACTGCGGACCCCATGGAGCCTTTCGTTAGGAGCAGGCTTATGCCGACGCCGAGTTTCTCTCCACCCTTTCTCCAATCCTCTAATTTTTCGGCATCCAACCTACCCACCAGTCCTCAGGTCAGTGGCGCAAATAACCTTAGTTGTCGGTCGCCTCCCCCAAATAACCCACCAAATCCAACTTGAGAGCCCCCTTACTCACAGAACATAGTGGCACTCGTATGCGCGGAGTGAGCCATTAAGGATGAGATTGTTTGCGTGGATGAGAGAGAAAAGTGACTGAAGTACACCGGAGGGACGTGCTGAGGGAGCTTCGGATCTTTTTTACGTCTACGCTACCCTGACGACTCCCTCTGCTCAGTCGAGTGCAAACATATTCTGCGTTACGCGCAACCATCCCCACGAGGGTCGGCGGGGACCGACAAGTCTTTTTCAAACACCTATTTCCCGGCTCATAGGACTCACTAGCCCATAAGACTAACCTAGATTTTTCGGGTTAGATTTTAGAAGAAAAAATAATAATCAACGCCTGTCAATGCCACTAAAAAGGAAGAAAGTGAGATTGTTAGATTCCAAAAATATCAACGGTAATAGAAGAATTCAAAAAAGATATGGTACTTTTTTCACAGATTTTTATTTAAAGTCGACCGGTTTCGTCGCATAGGCGACATCATCAGGTCTTACGCCTATGCGACGAAACCGGTCGACTTTAAATAAAAATCTGTGAAAAAAGTACCATATCTTTTTTGAATTCTTTAGAATGGATTTTCACAAAGTGAAGCCTGAAACCATCGAGTTTAACGGTAATAGAGTTTTTAGCCGTAGAGTCCCCGACACAAAAGAATGATGGAGAGCAAACCTTTAGCTCGCTGCCGCAACGCAGTGTGCGCCGAAAGTAGAAAGATGGGCACCTCCGAGGGCTACGCAAAATCGGATGCATGAAAACGAGGGTTTACTCTCAACCCATAATACGAAAGCCGAATTTAGAACGCCCGTAAATAAAAGTGTGCCTTGTGGGCCGCGTGATAGGGTACTACGACTGCACTATTAAGACCGGTGCCAAAGATGGCGTTGATCGGAGGGCTACCTCGGATCTTCTTGAGGGATGCAGGTGTAAGGGGATCGGAAGATGAGGAGGCAAGGGTACAGGATTCCTACCTGGGGGCTGAGGTTTCGAATCCCGACACGGGTGGAGATTAGAGTTCAGGGTTTCCCGGGAAGTCACGCTGCGTTCAGTCATGATTTCCTAGAAGTTTCGAATGCATTGCAGCTCTCAGCTTCAGGTCAATTTCGAAATAGTCTCTTCCGAATGTACCTGAAGGTGAGCGCTGCATGCATTCCCCTATTCAATAAGACCTCGGCATTTTCAAGCCTCAACAATGACGGAATTTTAAAACCTCGATCAATAAAAATATTGTCATTGATTGTTGGCTGAGCCAGTTGATGAAGTTAAGATTTGTCAGATTTGTCAGATTTGTCGAGGATCTGACGCTACACCCACGACATTGTCGAGGTCAAGTACTTCTTGAAAAGGGCCCTTGAGCAAGGCCGCGAAAACTTACACCTGAAATTACAAATGGAGATTAATCAGAGGAATACCGATTTCTACTTGCGTGTCTATGAGTTGTATTACTCCGCTTGTTAGATGGTGGTTAAACCGCGGACCCTATGACGCCTTCCGTTCTAAGTATGCTTATGCCGTCACCGAGTCCGGCTGTATTGTTTTGGTCTTTTCAGCATTCTAGCAGTTCGGTAAATCTAAAATTAGGCGTAGTCAGGCCCAGAGTCCGGCCCGCCTCAAAAACTAGAAAAAAGTTGGTGTGCTTAAGACCACACGGGAGAAGTGTAAACTTCTATGGCGATACTCTGATAAATACAATATATAAAAAAACTCCACCGCTAGCAATCGATCCTGGGACCTTCGGTACGTGGGACGACGACTCTAACCACTACGCCAACTTAATTTGTTACAGAGAGAGCGTTCTCTTGAGTTTACATTCGGCATGCTAAGCGTGACGTGAGAAAAAGAGCGTGACGCCATGAATCCGAATTACCGCCTGCAGAATTTTCTGTACGTGGTGCGTCTATAGAAGTTTACGCTTCAATAATCAGATTCCGGCCCGCGGACCGGAGGGGCTGAAGCTCGAAGGGCCTGTGCAGCCCTCTAAGCCTCAAGAGGCTCAAATATCGCAAGCACGTCTTCGATAATATCGAATACAAAAAACGTATAGATTCTTAATCGCGCATTCCACAGAAAATTCATTCTCAAATATTCAGTCGAAAGAGAAGCATACAAAACGTAATGGAAAGACAAGTTAAGGTCCTTTTCATTTACTTTGAAAAAGAGATAAAATTAAAAGAAGTGAAACAGTAGACATCAATATTAGTTCATGGGAATGGTAGAAAAATGACAGAATTTCAACAAATTTTCAAACGACCTGTTTTTCGCGATACACGTTTGCGCACTTATTTGAGTATACACATGAACCAATTTTCCTTCGAAATAAACATGTCAACTAGCACGAATGCATGTCCGTGAAATACCCCATTCTAATTCTAGCATTCGCCAGTTTTTACGCATCCAATTGCTCGAGCACATGCACCGTGTATCTTCAAGTTGGACCACATGAAAACCATTTCGGCATTTGCTACTAATTCAACCCAATTCCGGTTAAAGTTTCACATAACCGTGTGAAAGGCATTTGTGGGCGATGTTCGTGGTTCCAAGTGTGACTTCGAGGAAGTGAAATCCATCACAGTAAATTAACTCGGAATTTGCCAGTTCATTGACCTGACTCCTTCCCGAGAAAGAAGCTTTGGAGGAAGAGAAACAATAATGAGGTACCATAACGGATAATCTCAATAATATGAGTATACACCATCCACCAATCACAAATGAAAGCACATTGTGACTAAACGGATGCAACAACAATGAGCACGTGGAATAAGCAATACGATGTAAACGATCAATGTTTAACTATACACTTCCAAATTTACGCTTTCCCTATATCTCCCATTGTTATGACGACGATGCCAAAAAGTTGTATCGTGGTTATGTCCTCGTATTTTAATAAGGGGTTCGGGTTAGTATGATGGATATAGTACTGGCTTCTTATCCCGAATATCCTGGAATTCACAAAGATATTTTAGCGGAATCCCTATCCGTAATTGAGTACCATACGGACATAATTTTAATAGGAGCACTCCATCCCTCGGAAGAGAAGTTCAACGGTGGCACACTTGGGAAATGTAGTTAAGATCAAGTAAATACCAACGCCGGGTTTCTCTCCACCCTTATTTCCATTTCCCAAGTACTCCTCCCCTTACCAACCTGTCTTAATCGTGCAATTGACCTCAGTAGTCGTTCGCCTCCCCAAATAACCAGCCAACTTGGTAATGTCCACACGAATGAACAAAGTCGTACGCGACAAAGGGGGCATTTATGTGCAAAGCACTGGGTGAAAGTCAAAGAGAATATTCTAAACAAGTCACTTCACATCACAGTTTGAGACAGCAACGATTCGTGCGGTCACGAGTTAAATAGAGAGATGGTGAAAAGGTGTATAAATGAAGTACAATGAAGAGCCGAAGATGAAAATACGTAGATTGCCTTGGAAAAATGCATCAGGACTAGGAATCGAACCACGGACCTTTGGGTTGCCGGGCCAATGCGCAAACCACCACGCTACCCAGGCTTCGCAATTTTAGGATTTCAGGGAACTAGATGAAGCCCTAAGGTAATTCAAGGATCGCACTCATGAGAAAAAGATTCAAGTAAAAGGTCCTTGGTTAGATTCCCGGTAAAGGTGGATTTTTCTCACGTCAATTTCTACGTACATATTTTCACGAATTAAATGACGTACTGAGAGCGCGAATGGAAAGAGCTTTACATTGTCCTTATAGATCAAGCAACTTTATGAGTGTTTGATGCGTGGCATTTTGGCGCATACACCAAGCGATTTGTTTAAAAATAGACTTCTTCGACAGATTTTTCCCCTTGCACGGATGAATCTATTTCACATGAGAGACAGAGACAAATAAACGAGTCCACGGCTATGCTGCTGTGGAAGCGATTGTACCAACTCTCATCGGGGCCACAAACTCCAAGCAAAAAGTAAACGGAGGTCTATTGCAAGTCTCGATTGCAAGGACCGATGCACTGAATCAGATCAGGGGCAACTTTCCGTTCAGTCGTTCATGCATTCACGCAGTATTTTAGCAATTCTCTGATTGACACTACAAGTTTTGACTGCACATCTATTCACAAATCAAATTGCACCAGGAAATTCCTCCTGAAACACGACCTTGAGTGATGCTGTAATTCTCGCACCTCTCGACGAGCCCGTTCCTCCGAGATTCAGCTCGTGGCGGAAAATGCTAACCAAACTGCACTTGAAAACTGGGGTGATGTGATATTACGAGATTATCGAGTAATCTTGCATTGTCCCGATAGTGAAAAGCAATCGATAACCACAGCAGCACAAATATTCCTCCGGCCTCGTTTCCAATCCACTCGACCGACTTTAAATAAATTCGATCGAGTACACAAACCTTACGCTGCGTATGTGCCGTCATGTTTTTTTCTTAATTTTCCTAGCTTTTTCGAACAAACAACGAATTTCTACCAACAAAATACCGCTAAAAAGCTAGGGCCCCATTTCTTAAAAGCCGCAACCCAACATGCTAATACCCAAAACCAGACCCGTCCCTAGGGATTGAGGGGCCCTGAGCAAATGAAATTCAGCCCCCTAACTTTGCATTCCCTTATTGATATAGTATCATCCTTTCAGCATATTTCAGAATTTCATATTATTTTAGCATTGGAAAAAAAGAAAATTAACCGACAAACTGGCTAATGATTAAAAGAAATTTACATATGTACTAAGTAGTAGGTAATTTCGGGTAATAGGTGGGTTTCCCCGCGCCGCCTGAAAAAGTCATGCCCGGGCAAAAAGCCGTTAACATTGCATAAAACAGTCTAGGTCGCACCTATGCAGCCGTGTTGGTAGCCTCACAGCAATGTCCCGTTTTTGAGCATCCCGAGCAAGGGATGTGACATTTAAAATGTTGACGACTAATGAGCATCTTGGAATATAATGATTAGAAACGAAAGAACGAAGAGGATTACACATAGGCGTTTTTTACTGTGGTACCACCAGTTTCTGCACCTGAAAATATCACCCATTAGACGTAAATACCTCATCAGCTATAAGAAGTTTCAATAGACCAGGTGAAGAATACTGCAGAGAAATTAAGCATGCCTCACACTAAATCTCAACCGTGGGTTTCAGGAGTTCTGAGTTTTAACACCAATGCACGGTTGAAATTCATCCCATTTCGTTGAAACAAAATTTTAGCTGATGATACCGCTAGCTACGGTTGCAAAAGCTTGAACGAAAAACAAAGAATGCGCAGCAGAAACCGAAAACAATTTACCGGGGAATATCAAATTAACAATTGGAAATATCTACATTCTTAGTTATCACCACTCAGAGAGAGAGTTAGTCATTTCAAGGGATTAGGCCGCTTTTCGTGATCAAAACGCATGGAATAAATAACTAAGAGGAGAGAGGAGACTTTTTTGAAAATGTAAATGGAAATTAGCAAAAATGCAAAAGGATTGAACAAAGGAGCTACGGAGGTGGAGGATGGGAAGGCATTCGGGCGGACTGCGGGGCCCTTAGCAGGAACACGGTGCTTCTTGCACGACACACCGCCAAGGAAACCATATGACATTCTCCTCAGTTATCGCGATTACAAAAATTCTATGAAACCTATATTCTCGGAAAAAGCCTGAATTCAAAGGTGAAGGATCATTGCATGACATTTGCGCTGGTTGTTTTTCGTATCACTCCCTTTAACCGAGAACTACTCCTTTGAAAAATTCTATTTTTACAGCCCATGTTTTTCCTTCCGATTTGACTACTATCAATTTTATCGTAAACATTTACATTGATTAATTTATGTAGGTTTGGTCATGTAAATTAACCAATGTATCATTAAAGTGGTCAATAACTATTCAAAGAAGTAAACATTTACCACATTGCTTCATCATTTAAGCGCCCAATGGTGAAAATAGGAATTTTGTTTACCTAATAGCATACATCCGCGGCGATGAAAATCTCCGCGGTTTGCAAACATAACATATAAGGAGGGAGGTCCTACAATATAGTGGTTGTAAGAGATAAAACCACGAAGAAAACCAAATCCATGAAGGTTTTCATAATTTGAGATATTTAAGTTGTGAATCCACAGGATGGGGTGACAGGATGCAAGAGCATCAAACTCTGAACCTAAGACGATCAGAATATCATCAATGAGCTCCCTAAAAAAATTCGGGAGCCAAAGAAACGCGGACATCCCCGACTCACAAGAAGAAGCTTCACGCAATGAAAGTCTTGGGTAGTGTCGCGGAAACTAACTACTAGTATTTTTTTCGTCTTACAACATGAAGCAATGATCGTAGACTGTGACCAAGCAATGCATCATGAGCCGAGGCATAATGGAGACGATGGGAGTCCAAGAGCGCCGTGTAAGTGCAGAGAAAACATTTCGATTGCGGGGGGGAGGGAGGGTGGGAGGCGCCTACGAGAGGGGTCACATCTGCGAGGGGGAGGCGACTTGCGGGGAGGCGGAAGGGAGGGGGCGCGAGGGGGGAAAGACTCCCGCCCCCTTCCCCCGCCCCCATATTGATTTATTGAACCGAGGCGGAGAGGCAGCGCGGTGGAATCCACGGGCAGGCCAGCCAGACGTTCCGATCCTGCCTGGCCCTCTTGGGTGAGGGCAAAAATGTCACGACTGCGACAAGACAGTCGTGCAGGGGGGGGCGAGCAGGGGATACTGGGCCAGAAAAGGCGTTTTCCGACCACTGGCAATTTTCATTGCAACCATGCGAAGGATAGGTTCCATGCGAATGGATAAAAAAAATTCTGTTTTCCCCATTCTACGCTCAAAAGATGAAGCGATGGGGCAAACGTTTGTTTGCTAAGTTGACACTAATCATGTCGGAAAGAAATATTCGCAAACTTCGTTTAAAAGTAGACCAACTTCAACGGATAATAAGTAATGGTAAATTACACGATAACCAACAGACGTATTTGTCACGAAATGATTCTTCACCGTTGAATTCAGTCATTTCTCGAGAATTTAAGTTTCAGAGAGGCTACCGCGATAACTGTTGAGGATGCCATACGCTTTCCACGGAGGACTACGGAGCAAGCAGCATCGTTTTCTCACCAGAGCCCCGTAGTTCCCACGCAATTCCTCTCCTCCGCCACCTCAACACCTCGTTCGTGCTATCTTACTAGCAAATCTTTTTACCATTTTAGGTAATTTCCATTTGCATTTTCGAAAATTGTCCACTCTCCTTAAGGTATCTCTTCGACGTCTCACAAGTATGGAAGCAACCTATGCAACTTGGCTCCACGAATAACAATTGCCAACGAAGAGGATAATTGGAAGCTAAAAAGTATCCCGATGAAAAGCTTAGTTTTTCCATTAGCGGCTCAATTTCCATTGCGATGAGGTAGGTTAGCAACTTCGCCACTCCGTTTGCATCATAAAAACTTTGAGAAATGTATACGAAACTGAATATTTGTACACTGCAAAGTAATGCGTCGAGAACTGTATCGTAGCATCTGCGTCGCTTCCAGGGCAGAAACACACCGAATTTAGAACCTAAAAATGCCGGAATTTGGTTAATTTATTCCCAATCGTGAGGAAATCGGACACCTCACTTAGAACAATGATGAATCTACGGCTATGGCACAAGAATTTGCGAATGAATGGGTTAAAGACAACACAATTCCCCGCGGAAACAAGTGAATGCGAATTTAAGCGAAAGTTGTGGCGGATTCCAAATCTGCGTTTAAATTATTCGAATACTTTTTTATTATCGTGCTTTTTCATTTCTAGTTTCAGCAAGGGACACCAGCACTTACCATGGTGAGCTGTCAGAGTTAGGAACAACTACTGCGATGTTTACGAACGTGTGTTCACATGGCGTATAACGTTAAATAATAATAATTGCGACATTGTTCAGGGCGAAATTAGGGTTGTGCAGCCCTCTCTTCCATTTAACCTTCACAAATAACACCCGAGTTTACGAATATACGTATGTTGTTATTGTGAACGGGAGATTATGTGGGGAATGGGAAAGTAGAAAAAAAGCTTAACTCGCCTAACGCAATGCTTGAACGGCACCAAATTACGGCGGCTATCGTGAAACAACTGCCGTCGGCAGCAAGCCTTTGCACCCTTATGATTCGGCTCACTCAGTCAACACCCGCTCATTGATGGGAGGAAGCGGGAGGGCGCTTTCTAATTTCGTACAGCGGTCAGCGATGGGAAATTTTTTTTGTGATTTGTTACCTCACATAATTCAGTGAGGGCTCGGGAAATTTCCGACTGCTGGCATCACGCGTATTATTCCCCAGGGGAATCATCACACGCGGTTGAAGTACACCGTGCACCTTTCGCGAAACATGCATTCCCCGCGAACTTACTCGTGAGTGCAAAACACATAGCTAAAATCACTGAATAAAAAATAATACGCATGAAATATAAATGCAACGAAATGGAAAACTCATCACATGTTCAATAAATTACGGGCCCCCAAGGATTGTTCTTCAGCGGAAGTGTTCAGAGCGTAGTAAGAGACAGTTCTTGTGAATAGGTACGGTTTTAAGGCAATACCACCGAAAAAAGTTTAATTTTATACGTATTCAGGCTACATATAGAAAATCTTTTCCTTATTTTGATATAACCAAATACTCATGCCATTTCTCGATATTTTTTTCTCAAATTAAATTTGAAATCGCAAAGCGTAAAACGCGAGAATGGTGATACACGGGCGGAAGATTATTTTTATATCTAATGAAAACCCTATTTTCGCCAAAAATTTTTATAAGATGCATATTCGCCAAGGAAATTGAATGGTAAAAATATAGGCAACTACCCATGTTACTTCTTGAGTTATTAGTAATTTTCTGAAATAATTGAAGTTAAAATGCGTTTCAATTTCTATACAAATGTCACCGCAGTTGGCTACTGACTGGAAAGAGTGTGTGTATACATTCGTCAAACAATAAACAATTGTGTAACTTAATTTTGTTTTCCATGAGCTAAGGCATGTTATCATTGAAAGAAGTATTTTTTAACAGTACAAAAGAACAGGTGAAATTCAATATTTGATTTAAATCTTCCTCAGGATGAATACTCTAGCTATTGCACCCTTCTGATCCTCACATACACGCGAAGTTTTACTGGTAATGGAACTCAATGTGCCCGGAGGCTGAGATTTCCACATCCATCCTTGGACACCGAGGTGTGAAAAGATGATGATGATGGTGTCCGGAACAGGGGAAACGGTACATGACGAGGAGGAGCCGACAGACTGAGGAGGAGGGATAACAGTCGTGGAAGCAGATTGACGCTGCCCGAGCAAGTGGCCCAAGAATTGCTTCGTGCGTAGAATGGGTTGAGAGGGATTTGCCGTTTCAATCTTGGAGGGAGGTTTCACTCAGTAATGTGTGCACGTATTCAAACTTGCCGAGTCGGAAATCCTTTGTGGTCTCTTTGATTCGTTGGTCAAACTTCCTCATCAAAACTGAATTAAGTAGATGCAAACTAAGGTGGTCGGCACTTCAAATGCTACGGTTAAAACGCACATCTAACCCTAGACCCTCACCATATGTGAAACACAACATCCATGCATGAGATGGGATTCAAGACCGTTACCAAAAGTCTGTCAACCCACAAAACCATCAGAAATCACCAAAATTAATACCAATGGGCTCAAAAGGGCAGTGTCACTTCACTATTATACACAAACAGATTTATGTTTGGCAACTGATATTCACTTGTAATTCGAACAGTCGAAAAAACTTGAATAGATAATATTTTTCATGGATCATGTTTCTCCTTGAAGGTAAACATATATTATCTAATATTTTCTAGATTCTCTCCCGCCCAAGTTGTCTCTCTTCCCAATATCCATATTTATTTTATCAAAGCATTAGTCTAGAATTTACCTAGGTCTCTCTCCTGACACTTCAACATCATGTAGAAGAAAATGTGTGAATGTATAGAATAGGTGGGTAAGAGCCATTTTACGTAGAGGATGAGGGCATGGGGAAATTAGCCAAAAATAATTGTCATGAGAATGCAGTTTTCTGCAATGAGATAGAGTGTGACATGTTCATAAAACCATACGAGCCTCAGAGTAGCAACAAGAGGAATTATTCCTAAATACATTGCCTACTCCTATTCCTAAATACATTGCCCTCGAAGGCTGCTTTAAAGTTTAGATTCTCGAAACAAACTGAAATAGTAGTGTATCACACATTTTAATTGCTCTCACTCTAAGGGCCAAGAGTGAGAGCATTTTAATTGTAAATGAACGCGCGAGCACATGAATTGATGCAAAGGACGACGAGCAAAGTACACTGAAGGGTGCAAGTTCTCTTTTTAATACTTTCGTTCTAATTCTATATTTGTGTTTCTAGAGTTCGCATGAATATTCCATAACCTTTATGCCCCCATAGCAGGGCTGTATCAGAACTCACAAGCGGGACCGAGTTTCCTGAGTAGCCACTTGAACACGATTAATTTAATATCAAAGATACCACAGTAACAATATATACGCCAACAATACAGCGAAGCATTAGCACCATTAACTGAAAACTTGAATACATCGTCACGAGACCAAAACGTGAACTTTTATGGAAACTCGAAAGATTCACTGAAACATCCTTTGGAATTTTGTTGAATACACGAGCACAATACGTGAACTAGTTAGCAGAAACAGTTTCAGCATCCCACATCTTTTATGTAAAAAGCAGAATACGGGCAAGAAAAACTGATACATTGGATTTAGCCCCACGAATTCACTGAGGCAGAAAAAATGCTTAGTAAAATATGACTGACACCTTATAACCTACACCAAAATTTAATGTGTATAGTTTACGATTGCTTTCCAATGTTGCCGTATCACCGCACTAATTATTTTGAACGTGAATAGCATCAAAGGGTACGGAAAATCCAACAGTTGCACAATTGCACATCCGGTACAAAGAAAATACGACCGCTTTTATCAGTATCTGCGATATTGACGGATTCAAAATTATAAAATTGAGCCCCAATACGAGGATGAAAATTAAGAAAATAAATATAATTTGGGCTTATTGTCAAAGATTAAGGCAAAAATGTCCCAGAAAAATATGAAAACATTTGATTGCCTGAGGTGCGCGTTTGGCAGTTCAAAAGTTCACAAACCACGATGGAGCGGCACACAGTTTTGCGGGTGCGGTGTTAAGCTACGTTTACATGCTTCTGTTTTTGCCTAATTTTTCCGCAGCGTAATGTGTCAATCACAGATCCTGTCTCCAAAGCGGTGGCAGCACCGGATAAAGAAAATACGGTGGGAAAACGTGCCTGCACTGGTGGTATTTGTTTGAACAAGACGAAGACATATACGGGTGAAATATTGTATCTCTATGTTTTACGTCCCGGATTCCGGATGATTATTTAATTTCATTTAGTCAATAATTTTATGCTCCGTGGGAAACCATTTTAATTCCACGCTTTCGTAGGAATTCAGTAGTTTATAAGAATCATAATATGAACCACAATTCCTCGGGTACATGAGATCAACAAAGGACGGGCAGAGAGCGTCGGTTCTCCCTCCCTACCGCAGCTCCACCAACGCAGGCTGCATCGGAAGTTGGGCATCTTCTCCGACGAAAACGCAGCCTGCATCTCGCTTCAAGTTGGCTATGCAACGACAGAAAACGCAAAAACGGATGCATAATACGTAGCTTCATTCAAAAAGCATGAAAGCCTTAAGTAACATATAAAAGCATAACGACCATAACAACGGTGGATTAAACATAATTCTTTACATGAGTTACGAGCCCAAGAGAAACAAGTTAGCAGTGAACGCTACCATACAAATAGCACAGTATTAAGATGAAGAACAATAGAATAAAAAGTTGGGAATGCATAAATAAATTTATGTACCCCTATTATTCCCGACCTTAAAACTGGCATATTGGAACCAGAATATAAAGGAAAATAACAACAGCAGAGATAAAATTCTTCAAATGAGTAAGAAATAAAACCAAAAGAGATCTAGAAAGAAGCACAAAACTCAGATAAAAATTTCTCGTAAGAGCCCTTAACAACAAAATCAGAAAGAAACCAACAATGATTGTGGGCAACTCTGACCGAAATTAATGAACCTAAAATTGAACCCCAGGGAAAAAGCTGTGGACAAAACTGGGAGATTAAGTAGGGGTCGACGAAGAGAGACATGGGTGGGAGTGATGGAAAAGTGTTTTTCGAGGCTCCGACGTGGATGGCAAAAGGAAGAAGAAAAGCCCAACGGAATTGGTCGATGAATTTAACCCATCAGGACATTCCCTTTCGGGGTAGGCACAGTCAAAGAGCTTATTCGCTGTTAGAACAAGGAAACTGGTTCTCTTCTAATAATTTCCACCACTATGCCCTCCCTTTGCAAACAAATTTCGCCTTTATTACAATCATGCAATGCTTCATACACGCTCTCTTGTATTGAAGGCTCCTAATATCCCTCCTCTTACAGTAGTTTGAGCGACATTTTTTCCTGCCATAATCGAGAGCATGTCCGAGTTTTTATTTCGAAATGTAAGCAGTTGTACGAAACATGAGTTAAATATAATAATACTAGTGACGCAAAAACTTTGTCTTCGTGCCTGAAATTCTCAATAATTAGCTGACTACATATGTTTGAGGCTGTAACTTGAATTATTTGCTTAACTCCGTACGGTGCCTTCATAAACGAAGGCTTTATTTGCAACACATAAAAAGTATTACATAGAATATCTAACTAATGTATTTTTTAAAGTTGAGAATAAACAAAACCCCATACACAGCTACGTTCTTGGCGCGTTCCGTGCATCAGAATCTCATATTTTAATATAACTTTGGAGCGCACAGCCGTGGCATATTCGGTGGAAAGGGTTTCTATTTTCTGGGAAATATCCCGAAAAGTAGTACGATAAGTGTCTGATATTTTGGCATCATTAGAATGATAAAATCTTTTCTTTATAGCGAGTTGCAATACAATGGATTTTATACGCATTGATATCCCGCTCGAACCACGTACTCTTCCACCGTACACATCCAGGACATTCTCGGTCTACCGCTTCCTCTCACACCCTTCACTCCTCCATCACATTATCTGGGGTGGGATCACGGTTCCTTCTTCCGCCTTGTTATCGTTATCCAAAACGCAAACTGCTCTAGAGAAGCAATTCTCAAGGATACCGTCCTAAGAACTCTCACCGTCAAATAACGCTATAGTACTTGAAAGCACCGGAGAGTATCTGAAGACTGACGATCACGTTTTTGCTCTCATGGGCGTAATTCAAAAACGACGATAACGTGAGTGTATGCGTTTTGAATAACCGTGATCGCATCCCTGTTTCGTTATTCGACTCTCAACCAGTCTCTCAACGCGGCCAAACTAACGAAGCAGGCTCCTTGAATGTACATTCATTACTGGAGCACCCAATCCAGTCTTTCATGACCCACTCATTCCTAATCACATACCACCTATTTCTACCGCAAAGAGGTCTCACACACCCCATATCCTCTGAATTTGGCCTCCATTTGTGCCTATCCTGGCATACTGTAGGTGTTTATTGCTTAGTGACGTAAAACTCAAAAGGCCGCATGGCGGTGTACCTTTTCCAGCGCAACGTCAACATGTGTTCTTCTAAAGCGTCTTACATCCTAATTACGATTTGAAAACTACTACTGATTACCATCAGTATATCTTTTTCGACGTTAACTTTCGATTACAAAAATATAAAAAAACTTACATACTCCCATCGCAAACTACCGGTCCATCCAGTCTCTTTCATAGGTACCGATGTGATGTATTCTGAAGGTAAATTAATATCCTACGTGTTGACCTGAAGCTTTGCTCTGTTTCACTGTCGTAAAATAAAGTCGCCTAAGCAAATTCTTCACATTGGAATTTAATAACAAAAGCAAGGGAAGTAATTCAGTCATGATCGAACTACTCCTTCAGCAAGCGTGAGAATTTCGCAGGAAAATAAGAAAACTACACACGTCGATGAGAGCGATTCTTATTTTCGATAGGCGCGAAATCGCACCCTCATCACCAGGTGGCTCGAACAACGTTCTTGTATCGGCATTTTTCCGGTTTCCTAAATTTTCCAAGCACCTTTTTAATCATTTCACACAGCTGGAAATCCAAGCAAAATGATTCAGTTCAGTATTCAAAGCTCTAACAATAAATGGCGCGATTAAAAATAACTTAAAAATACCTTTCGTAAAATCCCGTCACCTCTAATTAAATATTTCCCAACGAAAATGTTTATTTCCACGACTATATCAATCCTGAAACTACGTATGGGACCACAAACAACAAAATATTTAGCGGGAGCAACGGAAATAATTAATTAATTAACATAGAACTACACGACATCATTAATTAAATTAATACCAAATAAGAAAGCATCTTTAAATTATTTTTCACAGCTGAAAATTCACGCGAAAGAATTTTTTTTAGTACTTTAAGCTCAAAAAACTAAATGGCCCCTTTAACAACACATGGCTATACCTTTCGTAAAACCCGTACCACGTATAGCTGTAAGACTACCAATCGATAATGTTTATTTCTACGCACAGATCAATTTGCAATCAAACGGTTGGCCATGAAATATCGTTAGGGATCGAGTACAGAGAAATTAAAAGCGTGAGAAAACGGAATTAATTTATAAAATAGTATAAAACTAAGGGGGATAATTAATAAAACTTAAACACGAAGGAAAGACACAAAGTTAGATAATACCCCTTCCAGCGAGGAGAAAATTAAATACAGGTATTGGAAAGGTTGCCTTAGGAGCAAAGGGAAAATCGGAGGCTATACGTAAGGCTAAAGTTTTAAAAAAAAATTTGGATGAGCAGAGCTTCAGGTTAACACGTAGGATATTAATTTACCTTCAGAATACATCACATCGGTACCTATGAAAGAGACTGGATGAACCAGTGGCTTGCGATGGGAATATGTAAGTTTTTTTATATATTTTTGTAATCGAAAGTTAACGTCAAAAAAGATATACTGATGGTAATCAGTATATCAAATCAGTATTTCAAATCGTAGTTAAGATGTAAGACGCTTTAGAAGAACACATGTTGACGCTGCGCTGAAAAAGGTACACCGCCATGCGGCCTTTGAATTTTACGTCACTAACCAATAAACACCTACAGTATCACTTAAACATTAAACTTCTATACATTTTTCATACGCATACACTATATTAACTATTTATTACTAACGAGCTTGCCTTCACTCCTGAGATCTCGTCACCGTTCAACCTACGCTAGGTTTTAAGAACTCCGTTACCAAGTATCTAATTTGGAAATGCAATTAGAATTGACCAATTCCCAACCAAACTTTATTTCTCTTGAAGTAATTTTCTAAGTCTAGTTCAATTATTCATCTATTCAGCAGTTTACCTATCCTCCACAGCTAATAACGTAAACAAACAGACATGATACTGCCTTGTGACGTCAACAAATATGGAACCCCGTTTTTTTAAACGCGTAAAATTAAAAAAAAACTGCCAATTTTTTCTGGCGTGGCGATAGGTTTCACGCATTTGAAATTACGCTGCACTGAATGATCAGATGCTGAATTTCACTTTATAATCTTAATTTCCAGCTCAAAATAATTGGTTCACAAACCTATAATATATGATTTGTTTGATGATTGAACTGGGGCCTTATTCGGCAAGTACTCCTAACTCGTAAATCTCGTGCACGTGATGTCATAGCCCCGACAAATACCACCATTTAAATGGAATATATTGATTTTACGAGGCAGTAAAGTCAAATTTTCGTTATTGTCGAGACTCGGATATCCCGAGGCATTCCTGAATATGTCTCCTGAAAGGTGAAAGCTCTGCATGCATTCAAAGCGTCTGGAATTGGCGCTTTATTAATTGAGCGATTTGGGGGTTTTGTCGCGTAGCGGTCAACACCACGAGATATCCACGTCCATGAGGTGATACACATGCTTTGCGGGAGAATGGATAAAGGGAAGGGGTGCGCTGCGCAGCTGTTCGCGGGTATTGCCCAATAGTGGCAGACCTTCCCCGGTCGCTGCCCCAAAAAAAATCCGTCCTCACAACTTGGGAATCTGCGGAATTACGTCGGGGACAGGTCTAAAAAAAAGGGCACTCTGAAAGCGGCGACCGTGAATTGCTAATGTTTTCTTCCCTATTCCAAAACATCCGACGCTCAGCAGAGAGCAATGGGACTGAAATGAGCGGTCTGCTTCGATTTGAATATGTGCGGGGGTTTATCCAAGAAGGGCTCGACGTTCTCGAACTTCCCCATTGACGAGGATATGATATCACAGGCTCCACGTAACTTCACTTTCTTAATGTGGAAATTGAGATTTTTCGGGGATGTGACATGAAAGTTCCGTTTTTTGTCTTCGATCAAGACTCCGATGCGTTCTTGCGCGAATAAAGCCCACGAGATAAATTTTGGCGATTTTTAAACGCATATAAATATGCTATTTACGCCAATTTTTCATATAATGGGAAAATTTTAAAATTGTTACATTCAACATAATCATTTAAAGAAATTCTTTCTACAGTTTGGGGTAGTTGTGAAAAAAATTATTAAAATGGGCAAAAAACTCCACGATAAAGATTTATTTCGCCAACTTTGGAACGTGTAATGTTCTTATATTTTTCGGTAGATCTTGCAGTGAAGAATTTGAGCAACTGGCAACATGTAATATTTTAAAAAGGTTTTGCTCGTAAAATTGGTGCCAAACACCATAATTGTCCCCCCAAAAAGGTCAATCACTACTCACTTGAACACAGGCTTCACGAACGCGATGGGCGGCCTAATTGCCGCCATAGCATCCGCTACCCTGAGGATGATACCTCAGGCGTTTTCCGGCACATGTCATAACCAGGTAGAATTCCCGTATTTTTCGAGGAGGTTCTAACTGCGAGAACTTTACAGTTTTCAATGTTCTCAACGGGGTGTAGCTACGCTCGAGATTTCTTTGTGAAAGACCGCTATAGCGATGACACGAAATAATCCTGTATGGATGCAGATTCAGGATGGTGACGCATCGGAGGACTACAATGAGTAGGGCTACCAAATGTCTTCTGCTGGAAGCGGGGACATTTGGGACAAAAAAGAGGACTTTTAAGGACGACTTTTTCTAATAAACCATAGATCGTCTTTATACTTCCTTAAGTATAAAGAAGATAAAAGTACCTACTAGTTTTTTAACTGTTTGCTTTAAATGTTTCTAAATGGTCGTAGATTTATATTTTTAGGTGGTCCGACTACTGAAGTAACAAGCACCGATTAACCGATTATTTTAATAGCAGTAAAATATTCAACAGCCCTGCCCGAGGCTAGACTAGACACCGCGATTCACTATTACAACTGCTATATTTGGAGAATAAATAGGAACTAGCCATCGTATTCTCCCACATCAACATTCCGTTCTCTATTAATCAATACGCACGTCCCATACCGATTTTCAACACCTACAAAACACCACCATCAACTTCCCTTCTTCGCTTGACATCTCTAACACTTCGACCATCTCCCCCACTACCCAGCCTACCTCTCTTACTTGGTTATCCTAAAATATCACTAAAATAGTCCAGGAAAATGTAGCATTACGGTTGGAATGGGTAAACTGATAACTACAGATGCATAAAGTGGGACTTAGGTATACGATTTATACCATTGAATTTACCGAAAGGCATCGCCATTGAGATAGATCAACAGCAGAGGTTTAAGATATTTAAGTAGGTGAGGGTGTCCGTTGAAATTCAACGGAAAGACGAAAAAAATCAAAATTGCTGCATTTGAATAGAATCCTTCACATTTGACACGCAAAATGAGTATACCACGTAGCAATTATTAACCACACAAGGAGAGGTTGGAGAAAAATAATACCACAACATACACCTCACTGTAATTATTTTCCTACTGATCAAACTAAGCCATAAAGGCCTCAGATATATGCTCCAATTCAAAGCCTATGTAGCGGTGGCAGGGAAATTAATGTCTGTAGTTGAAAAAGTGAGAAAAAATTCTGCAGCTGAAAACTCAATTTGGAGGCAAAAACAAAGGGCAAAAGAAAATCACATGAAATAAATTATAATTATATATAATTACTATATTCCTTAACCTATGCAAATGTCAAAGTTTCAAACCAATATTTTGAAAGAAAATCTTTGAAAAAGCAAAGAAAAATATCTGCATTAAATCTAATGCTTTTATTATGAGGAAAAAAGTTAATCAATATTCAGTTAAACAATCCCTTTACATAGTGATTTGCGGTTTTTAATATCCTCTGGTCTATTTTGGGATACGATCGGCTTTCGAGCTAAATTTCAACTTCCTATCTCGCCTTACACAGGCGCCCTTACACAGGCGCGACTGACAGACACTTGTGTATTAGTAATGTATATAGATAAACATAACTTAAAATTATGTCCACTTACGGTGTTTATTTTTACGATATTCTAATATCCTCGTCTACTTATATTTCTCCGTTTTACTTTTAATTGTGTGAACACGGGACTTACACAACTCCGAACGTTATAAAAATGAACGCTGGGATTGAATTGATAATGATAAACGTACATATTGTGAAGACCTTGAAATAGGAGGGGCCTCAGTGCATTAATTTCAAAACCAATAATCTTAAGAACGAGAGAAAAAGGAATGCAGTGCCCTATTCAATTTTCAATCCAGCTAAAACATATGCCTTTGCGCTAAACTAAAACTTCACGATGTCGAAGAAGCGGAATGTTTCCAGCACAAAGGCAGCTGTTCACCGACCAATACGAAAAGTAATAGCACCCACACCATCTTCCACGTAATACAGTTTTAAATATCAAAAGCTAAGGACAAAGGAAAACCAATTCACCAACAACGCCATGTTTTCGCAACGTAAGACCAGATGTGAAATATTTAGATACCAGATCGAATGAAGTTTTGATCAACTTGAACAAGGCTTCTTATTGACGGAATCTCATCATGTCGATTCCTAAAGATTGCTCCTTAGGTGCTTTGTAAATGCAGAGAAGAACGTAATTAATTTCCTTGAAAATTTCCACTTTTATCCCACAAACTGATGGACATCCACTGAGTCATACGTAAGCGCACAGGAGGGACACGGGCTATATTGCATAATGAGATGATTTACATATAAATCACAACTCAACACAGACACGAGTTTCTAAGGAGATACCTCAATAATTTCTCAAGAGATTTCCCGGATGTAATTCCCCTTACATGAATGCATAGCACTTATGCTTCATGCGAGATATTTCCGAAGACCTGAAAAATGTGCAAGAAAGTGTGATTCACACTCATTTCAAAACAACTAATTCCATAACTTATGACTAGTAAAACATGGTGCGCAAATATTAAGTGGATAATCGACGTAATATGACTAAGATGTCATTTAATTCATATTCTGGCAACTTATAGAAAAAAAAGACCTCTGATATACCTATACAAAAAAATGATTTCATTCCACGCAATTTTTTTCGGGAATTGAACTGGAATTTATTAGTGAGTTGATTGCGAGAATGGGTGACACATGGTGATAAAGATTTTTTTCATACAATATGAATGGCCTTTTCGCGATAAATAATGTAGAAGACGCAAATTCTCACAGGGAATCGAATGGTGATAAAATGTAAGCGCCTATTCATCAAATATTTTGAGTCAATAGCAAATTACTGCCAAAATTAAAGGTAAAATACTTTCATTCGATCGAAATGGCAGGAGGTGTAAAAACTGTCCAATAAAATATATTCGTCAACTAATCTGCATATTTTGCATTTTAATTTTCTTTTTAAATAGCTAAGGAATGTCATCAGTGTTATTTAGCATTAAAGAAGTAAATACGAAATTCACTAATTGTTTTGGCACAAACAGTTGAGGTGCAGGTACCTACATCATCAGACCTGGAATTATTATCAGCCTTAACTTTTGGGATAACATTTTTGATGCATACAGAACATCGCATGTATAAATTTAATCAAGTCCCTGTGTGCAAAGATAGCAGTCACAAGTGTCCTAAAAAAACTAGTGATGGGGAAGTAGGCCAGCGGCAAAGGGAGTTCTGGCTTACATGCGGACGTCTCTTCGGTACATCACTGTACCCACGTCATATCATTATCTCAAATGTGGTGTATACGTCACAGGCTGAAATGGTACGATCGCCTAAACAAAACTCAAATGAGGAAAATGTCACGACCACCACGACTACTTACTGTCCGATTCCAAAGAATCACTTCGTTAATGTTTCTCTAGGGAAAGCCACGGGGACGATAATGATAATATTGTTACCTTTGGCATAGAAACATTGATGACATAAGTAATCGTTTTTTAAGTTAAGTTAAAGAATATAAAAATAATTCAGTCTCATTTATATAATTAGACGGCTGGACTTATTATTTGTAAGTTGATACAGCGTTTTAGATTCGTAATTTTCTAAAGCTGCCATATCGAGGAAAAAAAGAAAATAGCAAAATAAGGTTTGCTATAGCCACAAAAAAGGGCAATGGCAAAATTAATAGCTATAAGTCCAATTATGTAAAAAGTTTCGTCATATCGGCCACTGCTCTTTTCTTCCAGATGAATAATATCAATAAACAAAATTTAACTTTTATCTGCGAAACCCACTATTGAAAGATGGACAAATAGCCTTACGGACCGCGAAATATGCTTCAATCAGCTATCAAAGTGGATATTTGAGCGCCCTCATCATATCCAAACTAACGAGGAAAAAATAAACTAATATCATTTTTATAAAGAATATACTAAAAACGATTGGGATACCTCGAAGGAAATACGAAGGAGAAAATCCTTTGATATCAAGAATGACCCCACACCCAATATTATGCAAGCATATGGGATCGAACTAACGTGACTATTGATTCAATATTAACAACTCAATATCATAATTAATTATCGACCCGTCTCTTTCCAAAAAAAATATCTAAGTACGAGAAGTCAGTAAAAATAACTTTAAAACCAAGGAAATAGCTACTAGAGTACACACGAAGACACGCAGCTATATTAGAACTAATGCAACGGTATCAATCATGTAATGTTACTGTCGGCATCGAGAAAATAATTCAAATCACTCACTACACAGTCACGTGGCAAATGTATATCAAAATATGAGAGACGGGCTAATGTGGACATAGGTACAAGTTTTCTGTTGCCACTCGCACTCATTATGGCCACAAAACATATGGCAGGAAACCCTAAAATAGCAAATGCCTCACTTCCACGGGCCTCTCCAGCTCCATTCCAATGGCAAAAACCCTCATAAGCTCAGCTAGATCTAAATGAAAAGAGTATCCAGCAAGCTACCTTGGCACATTGGTGACTGTCCAAACAACATGCGGTATATCACATGTAGCATCCTGCGGATCACATCACAAGTATCATT
The DNA here is from genome assembly GCA_963573305.1 of Pyrrhosoma nymphula. Taxonomy (NCBI): domain Eukaryota; kingdom Metazoa; phylum Arthropoda; class Insecta; order Odonata; family Coenagrionidae; genus Pyrrhosoma; species Pyrrhosoma nymphula. Next base: position 72,353,026 of record OY754332.1, on the reverse strand, counting down.
ATGTGGACATTATGAAGATATGTTGATAGGTTCTAAAAGTACGTCCGTCTTTGCTCTAAATCACTAATGTGCACCTGCGTCATACCCTAATTAGTTCATAAAAAATTGACTTTGATCAGCTTCTTAAACACAAGTGTATGAATAGCATCCTAACACCCACTGTGATGGATTCAATAGCATTATAATTCACTCACTAGTCGCCGCCATGTGATGCGGAAATAATTACTGACCGACGGTGAAATATTGATGCTAATGAAGTATTCAATTTCAAATGCCATATTTTCATATATCCAACAGTTCCATCCATCCAACGGAAAGTCCTCAATGATTTTTATGCATATTTTCTAAGATGTGAGACGGAAATTCAAAACGGATGACATGCGATTTATGTGTTACCGATTGTACATGATGTAATTTGCCACAATGTTCCTTATAACGTTAAAGACACCAGGACCTTACCCATTTTCTTAAAGATAAAGTAATATTAAACATTTCCTCCTGGTGAAAGAATATTTGCTCCACCAACCGCCGCCACTCCGAATGGACGATGTAGAGAGATTACATAACTCGTGTTCATATTGATTACTATATGGATTATGTAACTAAAAGACAATCAAATAACGATTTCTGCCAAGAATTCGGGTCACACGTGGCGGAAGACAAAAAATCAAGAAAGTGAAGTCTTCTTCAAATTTTACAAATAAAATGAATAATGGCAATACACTAAGTATAAATCTTATCTAGGACCACAGTGACGGAGTCATTCATTACGGAGTTTATTTGATTTCCAAAAACCGCAATAAACATAAACGTTATTTCTCGGGGACTAAACCAGCTTTTCCCTGAATCAAATGCTATCCTGATAACAACCTTTCTCTGTAACTTGCCACTCCAGGAATGCAATCGTGCTCTGCTAAAATACTTTAATAGGATATAATACATTATCCAATCGTGGATAAGAAACATTGCTGCTTTAATTACAAAAACAGGGAGCAAAAGATTCGATTCGTCACTCATGTGCAATGCGAGAAATACACGACTCGCACAATTTCAGCTGATTTCCGACAATTATGATAAATTGTAATAGTGGGCAAAAATGAATTGACGTATTAATTTCTCAATTCTTCTGAAATGTCCTTGAATTCTTCGAGCTACAAAAGAAACACTCATCGTTGCAGCAATCAAACAAGGCAGAACATTTTATAGGGCATAAAAAAATGGGCTGATGTCAACAGCTCATGCATCACAACAATGCGTCACGACTAAAGCTGCAACCACGACGGATATGAAAACGTTAACTCTTTCGCAAGGACAAGGAAAACCTTACTTCGTCCAATGCTCACAATAAGAGGAGAGGAGCTAAGGTGCCTTTCAAGTTAGACGGCAAATGGAACACCTCAACATTTATTTCAGGTAACAGCGATCGTTGCAGGAAAACATAAAATCACCAGAGAGAACAATGGCGCTAGCTCTAGTTTGAAACCCAAATGACTATACCACAAAACCAATACAATTCAACAACACAAATAAAGTATTTAGACAAAGCCTGAGACATGACAGAGCTCTCCAAAAAAAATTAGGAATTTTAGCATATTAAAACAGACTGTATCACCAAATTATCAATTATTTCAATCACATTAGTTCTAAATTTTGGTCTCACTTCTTAGAAAATAAGCATACAATCCTTAGGTGCTTACTATGAAATGACACCTTTGAATATTGAGAAATATGGCATTTTGGCATTAAATATTTAGGTATCTAAGCATTTTTCAATCATTTCACATTACAAGCAGCTTGTCCATTGATTAGAATGATTAGGGTTCATTCAGTTTATGGACATGTGCTACCACATTCAGAGAATCATTTAGGGAAGTTGAATAACATCCTCTGAATTAAAAACGTCTTACGATGGCCAAAAATCTTTTACCGATAGCTCATCAACAAATCCTTGAAGTGTTTTATCACACATATGTTAAATGGAAGTCACACAGAGAAATGTCAAAAAACAATGTTACGGCGCGCAGCCAATTGCACTGCCAGCGGGGAATGACGAGATCCGATTGTTTTCCTAGGTGCGAGCAACAGAAAGAACACCCGACAAAGAAAACAATGCTCGGTTGCCCTTCAGGTGACACTTTTTTCGAAATACTACGACAGAGATGCCACCTGCCGAGTCCCACAGACTTAGAAAAGAGAAATTCCCATAGATGGGGTACACGCCCCGTTGAACCTGTTTCAGCCGATGAAATAACAAACAACCAAGGTTCTCTTCCAACTTAAGGCCGGTTCAGAAAGAAAATTATCGCTAAAAATATTTTTTTAATTTACGCCAAATTTAACGATAGGACTTTGCAGCGTCCATGAACGAATTAGCGGGTACCAAACGCCATATGTTTACATTTAAATTACGTTCACCAAACACCGAGAATTCATAGTGGACGCTATTAAGTACGAGAGTCGATTTGAGGCAACTGTCGCAATGACTGATTCTCTGAAAATTCTCTCTTCTTTGCAATATCTCGGATTTTTACGCTTCCAACTGTTTGTTTTATTTTCATGAAGCATACCAACCATTAAAAACAACATAAAATAGCTATGGAACAAACGACTACGACATTGCACCCCCGGGGTCATTTCATGCTGACACAAATTCGACCTAATCCTTGGCCAATTTCTTACGTGACTAAGCATGGGTGTCGCGCTAATTTATTCCACAAACGACGCCATCGACGGTAAGGCACCGGAAACTCACGCTAATTTTACACTACCGCGAACTTAGCACTGTTTTCTAACGCATCCCGGCGTGAAGAACTAGAATGACACGTATATTTAGTAATTTATAAATGAGTACGTCCCAGGAAAACGCGAACTTCTTGCAGTGTAAACTAAAACCAAATCACAGCCCAGGCAGCCATACGCCACGTGTTTACCTGGTCAGCTGTTATCACAAATGACGTCCATACCATATTGATACATTTACTGACAGAGGATGGCTTAATTTATGAATTATTACCGTATTAGATCCAAAATCAGGCTATACGATCAATTTTTTTTTCAGCTCCCTACGCGCCATTACAGCCCAACTAGGAAAAGCCTCGTGGGTCAATATTGATTACTCTCATACAATGGCGGACGGGAGCTGCCATTAAATCAAACGCCAAAGGGATCGGTAAGTTGCACAACTGAAAAAACCCTTCCGAAGACATGAGATCTACCTTCTTATAACTGCCATAAACTTTTTTCTAAACGAGTCACAGATGGTGACATTAAATCAGTAGTCACTATTTCATTAGTTCATTTGGGTAACATAAAAGAGATGTGTTTTCATTAAGCTGAAGCTTAAATTTAAGATATCTTCCCCTTTACAACGATTAGTTAAATTCGATAATATTTCGCACGGCATATGGCATAAAAATTTTAGTACCATAAATAGCAACGAAACAGAGTCAGACTGATTGATATCGAGGAGTTACCGCCATTGAGATAGATCACCATATTTTCCGTATTCAAAACTTCGAATACCTCTTTCGGAAAAGTAATAAATTAAAATAATTCGTTCACATTTATATGGAAAAAGCATCAACAAAAAGAACAAAGAAAAGTATTGTTTAAATCATATATTTTTTTGATAATAGTAACACTTTGCGATAAAACATAAAACAGGTATAACTGAATCAAAATTTCAGTCGAAGGGTTAACAAAATCGAAAAAATTCCATGGTTAAATGGTGAAAAGCAATGATAAAAATAAAGTGAACAAGTTTAAGAGTGACTCTAGGTATGAAAAATACTTCTGAAAAGACAACAAAAATGAGACACGAAGATCAACATATTTCCATCATAAAATATAAATGGAAAACATCACATACGTGACAAGTGGCAATAAATTAATGCTATAGATTACTAAATCTTTTTCATATGATAATATAGTAAGGATTTTCTTCACTGCATATAATGTTTATTATTTCATGGCAACTGCAATACAGGTATTAAGACCATTTTTTAATAGTGAAATGGAGCGAAGAATTTCGATACATTAATCGGCAATGCGTGTTACGGTCTCAGGTATTGCTATTAAGACAATTTAAATTTCAAATGCAATTAGACATCGCCTTTCAAATTTTAAACAATAAGTAAAATTCATTCTGTATTTAAATATTATTCAGGCAGATGACGCATGTTAATAATAACGATGAAGTTCACGTATTATAATGTACACAATAAGTGCTACTATCCAAATAAGGAAAAGATACTAAAAGCACAAACTGAAACTTTTAAATCAAGGGTATCGTATTCAGTTTGGAATACGCAACTTTAAAAGGAGAAACTAACTGTTAAAATGGTCTAGAATAGTCCAGAAACATTTACATCGATAGATCACATATTGATAATATTTTCCCGATTACACAAGATCTCCACTCGTTGAATCCCGGAAAACGTAGTTTGAACCGCAAAAATATGTTATTTTTCCACAGAAATTTTATAGCCAAGGATATCGAAATGAAAATAAAACAACATGGAGGTTATTCACGACATCTAAATGAAAAGATCGACTGCGCCATCCAAAATATGCTGTCCACAATATGGTCACGGTTTATAATAAAACGGCAATAATTATTTCATCAGATAGAAGAGACAACTTATGCACAATTAACGTTCCCCGGTTCGGACGATTGGATTATTCCCAGACTCAAAAACCCGCAATGAGTAAATGGCGCTGAAGCACAGAGCAGCCGTCTGACGACATGGCGCCGACGAAAACAGAGCGACGTAGGCCGAAGCCGTGTCCCGAGCCATCACTTTTCTTTAAAAATAATATCCATCACATCGGTTCCCATGTAAGGATGGTATATAAATTAATAAATAGGACACTCACGCAAACATAAATTATTTCAGGCTTGATGCAGTACTGAAAACAACAAAATTAAACATAAAAAGCAAAATTTTACATTACCGAAAGCAAGAAAGTATTTGTTTACACTAAATTATCTTCCCGTTATGCACAGAATCTCGTTCAAAATCGAAGGAAAATAATTCCTATCACCGTCTCGCAAAATATTTTTTTTATGGATACAGCATATTTATGATCACTTTCCTCCAAGTCTTTCTTGCATTCTCAGCATTGACTGAACGTCTGTTGGTAATACCTGATCATCTTTTTTTGCGTGTTAATGAATCGAAATAAATTGCGTAGGGGAAGTGGCAGCCCTGGGAGTGGGGAGTTTTCGGCGGTCGGCCGCATAGTGCGAGAGATCAAGTCTAGAATATGCATCCGGATGCCCTCATCGAAACTTCCAAGATTTTCTGAAAGCCAGACATTTCTGGGAACCAAAAGGGATGACACGAGAGAAGAGAACTGACCCCGTACCAGGAAGTCGACATTTTCTCACACGTTTTGGTTTTGGATGAGCTGTACCGTCACAAATAAAACCAAATAAATGAACGCATAGAAAATGGCAACTAGAACTGCACAACTGAAAATCGGATCCTGATTGACTAATGAAAACTATGCCCACAGTTTCTATCGCATGCCTCAATCATGTCGTTTCCCAGAGGAGTCTCAACACAAAAATGTATTCATTGAATTCTCAGTTTCATTTTCCGCGACGAAAAACTCATTACATTCTCCACTTGCAATAACTGTGCCCAAAGCCAAGTAATACTGAGATTTATTTTAACATTCTGGTCATCAGAACTGGGGCATTCTGGTCGGCTAAAAGAAGCTTTCCCGTAGTTGGATAATAAAACATGAATACATAACTTATTCAATTCCAGTCCTTATCAATTCCGATCCATTCATGCAGGACTACCTAAGTAATACGCAACTCCATTTTTCTATGAAAAACCTTGGTCAAGGCGTTCAGTCAAGCCCAAAATTTCCGGGAAAACCATGTCATCTTCCACGACCTCCTCTCACGATCACCAACATGATTCTGCGACACACCATGGGTTAACTGGCCCCACACCTTCAATACCCTCATGGCTAACACAACTTAACAATAAACAGGGGCGGAGACGTTAAATATTAATAGCACACCGACCTAGTTGTATTTGTTCTCCTTCCGTGAATACACGAATGGGACTATAAATTCCGGAAAACTTGATTATCGACCGTCTAGAATTCTGAGAACACCTCACTCCCCTCCATTCCGAGAAATCCCTCACGAGTCGCAACGAATGGAAGGAACGAAGGCCACTTCTGGTGCACCAATTCCAAGAGATGCAACCCTTAACGGACGGGGAGATCGACGACAGCCACGAATGCGAGGACATGCAGGTGACAACTCTTAAGAAAAGACCGCATGACTTAACCGATGAAAACAATGCGGGATAAATATTCCCACTGATGGAGAGAAGTTACACGTTAATACGCTCAAAGCGGATGACCGGAATTCCAAGTTTCTAATGCTCTATCGTGTTGCGGGAGCCTAGAATCCCAGCCCTCTAGGAACTGAAAAAAAGCTGTTTTCGTCACCCAGAACGTATTTGATACAATGGCGCCGCACACAATGAGATGAGGAACTCTCTACAGAAATAACTGAGAAAACAAACCGGGGAGTAAAACGCTGAATATGAGTAGTGACAAGGCTAAAGCCATTCCTGTAGTCATTTATAAGTTCAAAATTTCAAGAAATAGCCTTTCAATGAAACAAGCCTTCTCAACAAAGCGGCCTATAACGAGATATTTTTCATATCTTGTTCTATCGAAATACTATTTATCATTAAATAAGTTTTATTTAATAATTTGATAGTGCGTGGTGAAAAATGAATCAAGCCGTCGAATGTCAAAATGAACCTCAATACAGAATCTGCTACTAAAAACTGAGGAGCGATGCATGAAACGTCCACTAATTTACAGTTCCTATCATACACGATCTCATTAAGAGGTCGGGTGGTGAGAGTCGGAACTCACCAAAAACCGATCACATTTTAAAACAGATGGCTACGAATTCGTCTCGCATATGGAACTCTTCCGATTAAGACATTGTGCTGACAATGGATCGCAGGAGGCGAACGGTCATAAAATTCATCGGTGAATAAAGGATGGAAGGCATAGTAAGGGGCATAAAGGAATAACGTGCGCGCGCACGCAACAACGTACGCCCAAAGCGGGCCTCTTTGAGAGAATAATAACGCCCACAACAGTCACAAAACGGAACGGAGTTGACAAGCAACATGCCTAACTATCCAGGGAAACTTATGTCAACCTTCAAAAAAGGAGATGGTATTATTGGGCGCGGAGTTGCGACGGATGCGCCAGCGCAAGGACTGCGCGACTGACGCGGTCCTGACCTCCCCCACTCCCTCGGGGCGCTCTCCCCACCCTCCCTCAACCCCACACCCCATAAACCCCCCAGCCGCCCCCGAGCGAAAATGCACGCAACCACCGAGGATGGAGCGCGGCCGGCACGGCGACACGTACGCAGGGCACGTCGGGGGCGGTGGACGGCGCATCATCGGAACATTGCACGCCTTCACCACCGTCACTTCTAAAAACTGGAATTGCATGCGCCACGAGAAGGTTGGCGAACGCAAATTTTAAAAATCCCGAAAATGGTACGCTCCCGGAAAAGGTCATCATGGAGTGGAAAGGAGCCGCACGTGCGACTCGAATATTTATAACGCGGATGGACATGAACTAAGCTGAGGTCATTAAATAAATAAACGGATATGAATCGGAATATAGTTCCATGAACAACCGCGCGAAGTAGACGGGCATTAGAGGTCAAGACGAAACATGTACCTGCACAGTAAATGCGTGTTCCGGCATTCATTTGTTAAACGAAAGCATTTTCACGACAAAAGTAGAAGATGAAAATTTCACAGGAAATTCCCGTCGATTTACTTTCATCGTAAAAATTCCGAAATCTTGAGGGATTCGCTAAGTTTATTGGCACCGTGAAAATACATCGCGAAAGAAGACAATCTGATCGGAGAATATTTACAGCGCGTCCATTTCCGTTCCACAAGTCGAGGAAAACTTCAGAGGAGTAATGAGGCAGCGCGAATTCGTCCTTGGAGATGACGACAACAAAACTAGACTCGTGTTGACGAGGGAACGGGCGGCTACTGCGGTGGCATATGGAGGAGCCCCTCCAGCGCCCCCGCCCTCAACAAGCGACCGACCAGCTGTTGGGACGACAATGAGTGCCCAGACGAATGATGAGCGTAGGAGGAAGGCCAGTGAGTCAACTCGCGTGACAAGCTGCCCAACGCCACGGAATGTCTATGAAATACGAGAAGCTACGGACTGCATATGCTACACGAATCGATTGGAAGGGTCCAATGGTAACCACTTCCCCAGCATTCAATCGGCGTGTGGAAAAACCTAATGAATATTTTTTTTAACTATACGGTCCGTTATATTGTCATCCCTTAAGCCCATGACCCCATTAGCAGCGGCCGCGGTCGAGCACATCCCTATGAACTAAAAAAAGCATGTAAAAAAAAGACCATGACACGACCGTAGTGGGAAGACGACGAGCCAGCGTCTCGTAAATGCCTACGCAACTGAAAATATTGATCTCGGTTCTCCTTTACGGATACGGGGACAGCACCTTGAGACTCGGCTCTCACAAGATTAAGGCGGTTCTTTTATCCTCCGAACGTGGTGGCATCCCAATATGCACCACGTCCTGGGGACCCCCCCCCCCGAGACTGTAGTGTCCACCTTAGCGGTCATTCGCTCTTTTCCAGGGTGCAAGGGTGTTGCACCGTTCGAGGGAAAAGGATCGTGGTGCTGTCTTGGTACTCACTTGTGGTGTTCCCTCCCATCTCGATGATGCACTTGCACTCGCGGGACACCTCCCGGTTGTTGAAAGGCCGCACCCTCACGGCCACCTTCACCGACGACATGGCTGCGGCTGTGGTGTCAAGTCAAGCAGTGGATCTCCTGGAAGCACCAAAGCGCCCGCGCACCAAGGCAGCAGGCACGCGGCGTTAGTGATGCATCTCTCGCAAAGGTCACCCGTCTCCCTCCCCAAAATACAACCGCCACCCACCCCACCTCCTCCCCTTCCACCGCCCCACCAGCCAGCCCCTCGCCCCGCCCCCGCGGCCACCGCGTGGGGCGGAGGAGACGAAGGCCGAGTGTGGCCGCCGCCCCACCAACCAACCCCCCACACCATCAAGACCCGAATCACACGCGCGTGAGATACACATCACGACAGGCACGCTAACACACACACTCAACACACACTCTACGGGGTGGAATGGGCCGAGAGGGACGCGGCAGAACTGCACCTGTACTCACTTTCCGCGTTCTCGCACGAGACCGAGCAAAGCATCAGCGATAACATGCACGGTTTTGTTTTCGTGCATCGCGGAACTCGGTGGCCAGCTGAGAGCTTGATGTCAGGGAGAGCGAAGCAAGGGATGAATGGGAAGACGACCAGAAGGTCTTCCGCAGGGCACTCCGGATGGACCCTCGGACTTTCGCCCCAAAACATTCCTATGCTTCCCCTCCCTGATTTGACGCTTTACCCATGCATGTGCCACCGATTTCCGCAATACCTACACAAATTACCAATTTGTACCGAAGATTCCAGCGCTCTGCGCAGAGGGAGTGCCAGGAATCTTTAAGCGCTCTCGGCTGGCGCTTCCAGAAGGGCGAGGTTAGGGGCGCCTTCAGGGTCCGCAGCCGCCTCCGCCAAAGAAATGGCCTTGGTACTTACTGAGCGGCTGTGATCCCTACAACTCGCACTGGGGGCGGCAAAACCCATGAAAAGACCCAGTGGCCGAGGCGACAAGCAACCCGCCCACGGGGGAGAAGGGGGCAGATTTCGGAGGCGGTACCACTGTGCCCCCCGATTACCTCACGCCTCCTCCCGTGTTGTTCTCGCGTGTCAAACTTGTAAAAGAGGAGGCGTAAGAGGAGACCAGGAGGTAAGAAGCCCGCCTCCGACTCGCCCCCACCGTCGTGCGCTGCCGCCCCCGTAATCGATGAGACTTCCCCAACGGCGAAGTGAACGCCGCGAAGCTTTCGACCCAACCACCCGCCGAGACAAGAACCCAGTCCTCTCGGCTCAAAACGTCACGCACTCGTCGCCAAAAGGAACACACACCTTCACGTACGCAAACAAATACACACAGTCAGGCACACGTCAAGCGTCCAGCAGGATCGGCGGCGTCACTGACATGGCAAGCGCGGACATTTGCCGCGCGGGAACCGCCGGAGCCCGTGGGCGAGTAACAATTACGCCGCGGCTAGTGACTCGGGGGCGTAGGGTTGGCGACTAGGGGGTTTCGGGGGAGGCTTTGGCCACGGTGTCTGGCGGGGGAGGCGGAGAGTGGGGGCTGGAGTGGTGCGGCTGTGGTGGTGGGGACAAGCAACAACAACGTCACACCGGAATGGACGGAAAAATTCAAAATGGCGCTCACCTCAGGAAAAACGAATTATTGAGAGTGAGACAAGGCGGCGGGACAAGTAGTCGGGCCTCCTTTTCCCTGTGCGCGTCCACTTGCGGCGGGCCGCACTTGGCCCTCTGCTACTTCCCCCGCGGGGGAGACGACGGTGCTTCCCGGGGCTGTTCGGAGGGGGGGAGGGGAGTGGGGGATATCGGGGCTCAAGAGAGACGAGAGAGATCAGTGAAGGGCCGCGGGGTGGGCGGCCGGACCTCCTTCGTCGCCTCTCATGGCTAGCTCCACGGCTATCGTGCGTCCTGCGCTCCCCCCGGAACACAAGGGAGCTCACGTCGATCGCCTATAACTTCGCTGGGCTGGCTTTTTCGGACCGGCCAAGCTTTCACCGAAGGACTCCGCGCTCGATACCACACTGACGCGGCGACGCCGTGCGCTCTGCGGCCCCCCAAGCGGGCGCCGTCGGTTCGGCACTGACGTCACCGGGGGTCCGCGCAGGCGCACTCCGCCCCTCCCACACCCCGCCATTCCCCCACACATTCCCCTACCCCCGTTGCTCCAATTATTATCAGGATACGAGAAAAACCCTCACCCTCCGTCCATCCTTGCCGAGCGAATCCACTCCAACCCCCTGCTTCCCTCAAACGCCCCATCCCCTTGCAGAGTAAAATGTGAACATCGCGGAGAGGGCAAAAATGGGACAAAAATTGCCGTGCGGTATCGACGTCCCGATGCGAATGAATGGAGTCTCATTTCTCCCTCTCGTCGGACGAACTCATGAGTCAACCGCCGAACTGGACCTCACGCCGAGGGAATGCATCAATGGTGTTCCGTCTTGAAGGATTCATTGTTGAGATAAATGCAGCATGATAGCACCTGCGTGGAGATTTTTTTGAATTTTTCTTTTAGACACGTAAACGATAGCCGGAGTCATAATACCGACTGCAAAACTCCATAGCGCCCCAGAGTAGATGAAGAGATGGACCAATCCTCATTTGGCGAAAGTAAAAACTAGTACAAGTAATGGAATTTATTCTTTTCTATCTAGACCTCTTATCCAAATATGACGACTAATCTGGATTAACATCGTTAGAATACTGATTCGTATGGATAAGAGCGCGGATGTAAACTTGGCGTGAACATTTTCAATAAATACCTCTTACGCGGAAATTATTGAGAGCCCTTCGTTTGAATATTTTTTGTCTAATCCCTAACTCGAACACGATGATTGGTGTCCTAACACCACTTGTCACACGCCTTAGTGCTCTAGTACCGGCGCGCAGAGTGCAACGTAGATGAAGCTACAATAATTCTTCAAGTCCTAATTCATAAAATAACGGCATCGGAAAATAAGAGGAATATTTTATTTTAGATGGATGGATATTTTTTACTGCTCACTCCAAATCATTTACAGAATTAACAATAGTTATTTTTTTAAGCTTGAACTTAAGGTAGCTTTAAAGAAGTTAACTATATTAAGCTACAACCATAGCGTGAATGCATAAAAATACAGAAAAAACTACAAATAAGCTACTTTTTGTATTTTTTGGGTTTCCAATCCTAATGCTACAACTAATGTGGGCCTAAATCGTCAAAACACTGATTCTCATTTCGAAGATAACACATAGGAAAGAGTCGTAGAACTAGATAATGAAAACGCCTCAATTTTCCTGTGCACTAGTCATGTCCACAATAAAAGATATAATTACAATTAAGCAATAAAACAAAACCATTTTTCTGTTCTCTTTCTTCGCTTTCCTTGGATGAAGATATCACAGTCCCTAACACACGTTCTTGTGCTAACATACGCAGATTTTTCGCTATTAATAGATTTGTCACCTATAAATTATATCTGAAGATGTTAAAGCCAACAAAAAACCTTATATTTCAACAGAATAAATTCCATAGATATACGTCTTGATTTGATCCATTTATTGACACGAGATAGGAACGTGTAAACCTCAGAGGAAGTCCTAAAAAGGGAATATTTCTTATAACACTGATGTCCGAGGCAGATGCATGGTGTGGACAATCATTAATTAATTTTACCTACACAGCCACACCTTGGGCCAACAAGTTTCTAGATGGGGGTCGTTATTGAAATAAATGAAAGTAATTTACAGTGAAATCATAATTTAAGTAATATGTTTTCTCGTTGACTTTCTCGATTCAGATATTTGAGCCAATACTTTAAGTTCCTCGGGAATTCAGCAGTACAGCTTTTTTATCCAATTCAAAAGAGAGACGAACAAAATCGGTGATACAAATGTGCAAACGACTACGTAGCATTGTAAATACATGATTCTGTGATAGAATATGGGTATAATTAAATCACGGAAAAGAGTTTCTCCACTACGGTATTCCGTAAAATATATTTTTTTTAAGCTTCAGTAAGTAGTTTGTAAAAGCTGTGCAACCTTGATCTCCTATATAAAATAAACAGCGCGTACCTTTTATAATGAACAGAAAGGAGACAAAAAACTTTTATAACACTGGTATCACTTTAATTTTTGGCAAATCCACACCCTTTGTCTAGCTGTATTTTGATAAATCTTTACCTACTCCGAGATGCTTAATAAAATCAAACGGCTCTTTTCCAATTATTTTAACCCTATTTCCATTTTTTATTCACACAATTACTGCATAACCAACCAGCACCAGTGAAAAAAATTAAATTTATAGCATATACTAAAGCTCGTGAAACGTGATACTATAAGCTTTAATTCTTATTTATATTAATTTTTTTCGAAACCGATGATTTATTGGCCTCGAGCTCGCTTACAATAATGCTTATTTCCCTGATTTTTTAAAAGTATAAGTATAACTTCCTCATTATAAAACGAATAGTAAATTACTGCTCATATTGCATGCTATTCATGCTCAATAATGTCACATTGTAAACGTTCACTCGCATTGGTTTGGATCCGACTATGGTTTTGAAAAATAAGTTATAACAAGTCGAAACCAAGGCCAATTCCCAACAAATCGCGGCGAAAAGTTACGAAGCGGCGTTGCTCAACAGAAATATAACTAATTTTTACAAAATGGCACCTGATATAGGTATAGCAAAACTTGGTGGCCCTCGCCAGTGGAGAGTGCGAGGTAAATGAGGGTCAATCCAGCGTGGATGAGCAGGCAGAGGTACAGAAGGGCTACCGCCGGGACCTCTTGAGTGACCCTCGGTCCCGTTGTCCCACCTCCCCATACCCCTCTTACATCTCATCTCCTTGACTTCAAACTCATTACGATAGAATTCCACCAAGTTTTGCATCCCCTTTTCTCTTACTTTGAACAGAACGAAAAAACTTTACTAGGATGGTCCGTAGATTCCAAAAGAAACATTTCAATTTCACAAAAATACTTTCCAAAATGCCAAAATTTAAATATCGCGTCCACTTTGTCACTCCGTTTTTGGGATAGCTGGTTGGCTGGAGTATCAAATACTACATGCATAAACATATTTAGTTGCACGTTCCCTATTAACCCACATTTAGCTCATTTAATTAATAGTTATAATTTTCACTCGCAAAAGTATTCTCAGAAGCATTTCTAATATCTGACAGTAATCAGTTCCAACCCCTTGTCACGTGCACCCTCATGTTTATGAGCGTTGCCACAGTCGCCCAACGTTTCAGCCAGGGCACGACTCGAGTGAAATAGGTCAAAAGTGACCCTAGCGCAGAATCAATTGTGATCACGCTGCAGGTGCCCACCCGCGCGACGCAGCGAGTTGCCCTCCCCGACCCGCGTACTCCTTCCTCTCAGTCAGGGTCACCGCGACCCTGGCTGGGCGCAACATTCCCTACTCCCGAGCTTTGCACTCCGGACTATTTCCCTTTCTCACTACACCAGCTTCTTGCCCAAAAAAGCCAGTGCGCTCCTCATGCACTTTTCACACTTCTATGGAGTAACAATAGTTAATACACCTCTGGTGTCTCCGGCCTGAAAACGAGATTTTTCTGTGAATTTCCATTGACATTGAGAACGGTACATTAAATGCAATACAGCGAAACCTATCCTGAGCGGATTTGCTCTTTCAACAAGCTCTTTGGAATATGTTTTTCCGGCTAAGGCAAATGTTCGCTCAATTCAGGGGGCCATCCAGACGTCTATTATGTAAAGGCCATTCCACTTGAGGCATATTTCAACAGAATAATATTTTTTTTTACAAATTACGCACAAATTCCGGCTTGCAAGTCAGATTTTTTCTTTCGTTTCAGCCAAATGCATGCTTCTGTATCGTCCACTGTCCAATTTATAAATGAAACAAATCAGAATTACTCTCCATTCAGACTACATTCTGCCCAATCTTTTAGTCAGCCACATTTCTCGATATGCATCGCGCGTAACGAACTTAATTTTTATATAGATTTTCTATAGAAAGAGTTTATGGAATTCCGCTAAAAATGTTTCACGCGTGAGAGAATCAATTCTGTTTCGGCGCTTGAAAATTTCCACCGAACATGAGGTAATAATGCATGTAACCTCTTGCGGGGCATACTATTATTTCCGAGTAGGTCAGGTTTCCGTTTATCTCAGGTTCCCCCAGAAATAGGTTTCTCCTTATCTCTACAGTGAACAACGCTTTGAAGTAAAAAACAAATGTTAATGCATTTTTCAAACTCTACTTAAAAATATTTTTCTAATTATATCCATTTTATGTTAAGTACAGTGAGCTCTTTTTGACTTCAGAAAAAGTCCTGGGATATGACGACTTAACTAGGAAATCCTATTTAAATAATTCCAAGTCAATGTCACGACATAGTAATTTATTCAATGAAAGTATTCCAAAGAAGCATTACAAGAGCTCTCTGCTACTTTTAGTCCACGATGTTTTAGTAAAGTTCCCGAAATAATTAAATGTATAATTTTCAAGCCCTAGACTTTAACTATATTTTAAAACGTTCAATCTTAAAAAGGGTTTATTTCATGAAATAAATAAGTACACGAGGCTATTAGAGAAGAAATAAACATTTGGAAGCGACTATTGGCGACGTTATGAAACAAACTTGGGGAGTATGGCACCACTTGAATGGAGTAACTAAAGATTTGAAAAGTTCCATTTTCCAACTAAAATGCAACAAAAACGAAAAACGATTGACAGATGATAACGATATTTTTGTATTGCTATAACTAACAGCTATCAAGCATTTTCAAACCCAGTTTTTTTCTTGAATCCGTAAGTTTGTTTTCAAGCATTTCAAATGCATTTTTTTAACAGCAACCTCAATAATGGCACACAATAACCACTGTTAAACCCTCCACTTTTACGGTGGTATTATGAAAAAGGTGATACAGAAAGGCAATATTTCAACGAAAGCATATGATTAGATATACTTAAAAGATGCTCCACTGCAAGTTTCAGAATGTTTTCAATAGGGCTGAGTCACCTAAAGGTGGCTCTATCCTTAACGTGTTCCTTTTCGAATTCGCGGTCCAAATGTTCTCATTATTTCCATTAACATCCGCAGTAGCACGATCAAAATAATATCTCTAATCTGAACCACGATATAAAATTAGAAGAAATAATATACCTTGTTAAATTTACCATAGTTTCTCATTTTTACTCTGACAGCCTAAGCAGCTTTTTAAAGTTTTGAAAAAAAACTTGACATTTTTAGATCTACATAGTTTTTATATCCGATGAAACGGCCAAATGGCTCAATAACTTTTAAATAAGAAGACATAATTTTAGCATTTGCTTTTAGCCCCTTTTAATTACGAGTTGCGCGAGGCTCATATGGCCTAAGTTGTCAAGGCACCAACAAATTCAAAATCAACTTGCCTACATTATGTTTAAACAACCGCAATATTGTAAACGTTGGTTTCAAGTTCACTTCATCCCAAGCAATGGCACGTGAGGACTTTTTAAGGGATAGTGCTACAATAATTATTAGTGTACATTTTGGCATAATAATTTATTGAATATATCAATTTATACCAATTATAACAAAATCATAATTAACATGCTCCACTGCCACATGTTTTGCCAAAACTTCCAAATGGAAAACGCAGAAACGCAGCAGTAGGTATATCCCTTCTGGTATTCCCAGCAATTATATAAGAGCTAACTCATGCGTGGCTAAACCGGTTACAAGGGTAAGAGCCAACCGGTGTTCACACAGAAAATTTCTACAAGAATTTGAGTAAACGGCGTGGATCGAAGGTGGCTTGAACCAGTGTTAAAGATAGAGCATTTGCGGCTTCTCTCAAGCATTCATCTAATTTACACGACGCAATTTATAATCTACCCATGCATCAGACTACGTAAGGAAATACTTCACGTCAGTAAGTCCCTTACGAATCCGATACTCGTGGTCGCCGCAGGGGAAACATGAATTTCAAGGAGGAAAAGATTATATTCACCGAGGGAAAATGGCTCAAGCCGAATAATAATCTCGCGCACACGCTCAAATACGGTCCATAAATACGATGTTAAAATTATTAAGCATAAATTAAGGAGCTGCTGCCATATTTTTCCATCCTCTGTCATTTTTTTTCATTTATGGGCACCTTTTTAAACACATTTTGATCCGGAGATCATCTCTAGCTAACCAATCTTCGGAAGGATGACAGCAGATTGTGTTATTTATACATTCATTTATTTTTTTTCATTATTCAAATTACTTAACAATACCTAACGTTTATTTGTTTATGGAAAGTTTTCCTTTCAAAGGCAATTGTCCTGATTGATTCAAAGGGTCAATCGGAACCAACATTTAAGGAGGTGACTTTGCGAGTCAAAGCAAATGATTGAACCAAATTTTTCGTTTGCATTGTTTAATAAATATTAATTTCACTGATGGCATGCCAAAGCAATTATAGACAAAATTAAGGTAGTAAAAAGCATATAAGTCGACAAAGACATTTGCAATGGACACTTTTTCCAACCATAGGAACCATCTGCAGTGCCATTTTGATTGAATTAACGCATTTGGACTTCATTGACTGCAGTAAAAAGCTAGTAAGGCGGATTGGTGCCTTTAATTTACCACCATTTAATTTCCTGGGAGAATTCGCTTTTTATGTAGTATTTTTTCACGAAAATTACATTTATATTGGGTAAAAAAATACTTTTCCCCCGTGTGCCACCCATTCGCGTATTCAACACCAAGTTTCAAGTTCAATTTGCAAAAGAAATAACGTGGTATGGCAGGATGTTGTTCACATCAAACATTAGACACGTTTTCTAAAAGTAGTCAGAGAATGAACCAAATGACATTGAAGTCATTCTATGATGTAACCACGCTAAGGCGGCACAGCAATTGGGAAACATTATCGGGTAGATAGTTTTGCGGCCCGCTGATGGCGACCGCGACCTCTATCGGAGGCCGGATGGTCGCCGCACATCCACCTCCGTCTCTTCTTGACAAAGTGCTATCGATTCGGAGCCAGGCTCGCGAGGGCTGGGTCGATTCCCGGCAGCTTGACGCGGGACCTCCTCCCGCGTTCCCGGCTGAAGCACATCCCTCTGAAGCTTTTTCTACATAACCGATTCCGATGACCCACCGATTGCGTGATCGGCCAGGTGAAATTTTAGATCTCGCCCTCCGATAACGTCACCGCGGAAACCTAAAAAAATGCCACGAGAAAAAAAATTCACGTCGCCCGGGATTCGAACAGAGTGGACCTTTAGTTAGCCAGGCCAATGCGCAGTCCCTTGCGCTACCCTGGCTTGCTAATTCATCCGGAAATTTCAAAATCATTCAATGGAATTCGATATTCCGTGGTTCATTTCCCAGTCCAGGTGGATTTATTTTCTCGTGGAAACTGTGTATTTCGTCACCATTATTTCGGCAGTGGTTAGCAGCTTGACTCAGTCCCGTACGGTTCCCTACTTCGAGGGAATACGCAAATAGAGATGGCACGCAGTGTATTTGCCGTGCGTTGCTCGCGGAGCCGGAGCTTAGCCGGAAGTTGAGGCGTCAGACACGGTAAAAATGTGCGGTATCCCTATGCTTGTGTCAGAGAATGTCGCGGAATATCCGAAACAAGCTTCCTCGGAATTCAATTACTGTGGTGGAGCAGCAAGTTTTTCTAAAGCTACTTTTTTTAAATTGCTATTCCCATAGAAATGGCAATTTCGTGAAGTGAATGGCAAAATATAAAAATTTCGAGACAAAATATCCTTGGGTTTTTAGGACACCAGCCATGGCGTGGGGCGGTAATATGAAATAAGTAAAGGGAGGCAGAAGGGGCGAAAATTAGATAGCGCTGTGGTTGATCAGGATCTCGCAATTTCCCATGAAGACCTTCGCAGCGTGGCTCGGATGAAAATTTACCGGCATTGCCCGGGCAACGGAAAAAAGAGCGAGAATCCACAGGCATCACGAGGCTGCACCAAGATATCCAAGGGAGAAGAAAGCACGAGGCCTACCACCGAAAGCCAAAGACGGCGCTCCACAAACGCTTCATGAAGGTTCACTTAGAATGGCTTGTAGCTTCGTCAGAAAATATACCGGTCGAAAAAGGAATCAATTGAGGATTCGAAGGAGAGCCGGACGAACATCCGAAAACATGTTCCAACGTGGCAAGGACAGGTTCTAAATTATTGGGTGAACGCGAATAGCGAAACCAGAAGACACCACAATTCCCAACCAAGGATTAACTGAAACGTGCCATGGGCAGCTGTTCCCTACGATTCTTCATTTGCCCTTCGTGGTTTCCGTGAGTGCACAATGGTTGAAAGTGGTTCTTTTATTGCCACGACATCTCAATTTTATGTTTACGGGTTGAATATTTCCTTTTAATCACTGATGACACTACTTTTCTCGCAATTCTCTTAAACCTGATTGCAGTTAATAACAAACACGCCCAGAATTCGGTAGTCATAGATCATGCTTTTTAAAACGTTTTTATTAGGTTGAGTCCTTGTTTGAGAGACTTGAAACTTAAAACAGCTCAGAACAGGATGACAATCCATTATATTGTGTGTACATGTGTCATACATATATATATACATATATATATTAAATATTACAATATAATGACTCGGTGACATAATTCGGTAGTCATAGATCATGCTTTTTAAAACGTTTTTATTAGCTTGAGTCCTTGTCTGTTCGCCTGTTCGGTACAATTTTGCAATCAATTTTAAACTAACTTCCCAATGAGCTAGAGACTTGAAACTTAACACAGCTCAGAACTGGATCACAATGCAATAATATTGTGTGTGTATATGTGTCATACATATATATATATATATATATTAAATATTACAATATGCCAAGAGGGTGGCCGATAAAAATATATAAATGGAAAAAAGAACACTCACAATTTAAAACTTCCGATACTTCGGTGAAGATACTAGCTCCACCGAATAAATAAATAATATATATATATATATATATATATATATATATATATATATATATATATATATATATATATATATATATATATATATATATATATATATATATATATGATACATACATTACACACATAACATAATATAATAGATTATAATAATTAATACAATAATTAATTAATTTAATTAATAAGTTGTAATACTGATTTAAAAAGCTTAAAACATTAATTTTGCTCGCTTCTTTAACTTAATTTTCAGGAAAACAACAATTAAACAAATTCATATATAATTGGTAGATAGGTATAACAATTTTCTATTTAAAACATAATATGACAAGACTAGAAAGCATAAAATATTATTTAAATAAAAATAATTTAAAAAAAAAACATTTTTAAAACGTACCAAAAAGTATAAATAATTTCTCCTAGCCCCACACACATTTATACCCCCATACAGATTCATAACCACATACGGATTGTCCTGAAAATTTGTGATTGTGAATTTTAATAATTATGAAAATACTTGTAAGATTGAAAACGAAAAACGTGGGGCGCATGAATTAGATAATTGATGCCGGAAGAGTTCACCTAAGTCAATAACAATTTTACTGCACAGCAAATGATATTATGTGAGTTTTCTCAACGACAGCTACTCTCTACAATCCTTACTATTATCTACAGCATACGTCCCAAGTTTTTCATTTTTAATTTTACAAGTATTTTCATAGCTATTAAAACTTAACAAATTTTCAGGACAATCTGTATGAGGTTATGAATCTGTATGGGGAAATAAATGTGTGTGGGGCTAGGAGAAATTATTTTATACTTTTTGGTCCGCTTAAAAGACGTGATTTTTAAAATTATTTTTTATTTTAATAATTATTCACGAGGAAGCCACAGAACCAGCGTCGATAGCGACAAATATTAGCCAAAGGAAAATCGTATTTCCTCCATTTTTTTGGGGAATCTATAGGAACAGCAAAAGATGTCTAAAAACTTAATTAAATCTCTCTCTGATTGGTTACAACTACATCCTACACACTCGAAGTGCGGCCTAACTTATGCAAAATCACATTCTTTTCAGACTTAACCACTCCATTTACCCACTCTCCGTCTTATGAACCGAAGTTTTTCAAAGCTGACCTATATATCATTCTCTGGACATGCTTGACGAGTGAATGACACCGTAGAATCAAACTTGTCCGACTAAGCTCATATATATTATAGGTCTCGAAATTACGCGAATGCACCGAGACATCTTTGCTACTTTGAAGGAATCCAGCCTAACATCTCATCAAATAAGATGCCAATAATAACATTCCCATCCTAAAGCAGAAGTTCCATTGAATCAATGGACACTAATATCTCCGATCCTTACTATCACCCAATCCATCCCCGGTCCAGGATTCGCCTAAAGATTTACTTGACAGGGGTTTCTACTACTATCAATTGATTAATTAATTCACTAATTATTCGCTAATACGGACCAACATGGCTGGACCAAAATGAAAATATGGTTTTAATCATACGCGATGTACGTGGAATTCCCTCTATTCCAGTCAAAAGATCATATCTTACATACGAGGACATCGTATGCTTTACACTAATGGGTTTCGATGAATATACCTGACTAATTATTTTCATTAATTCCACTTCTTCATGAGTTATCTAGCTCCGGTGTTGCCCAGTCCTCAAAATGACTACTGAAAAAGATTCCCGTCATTCATGCCACCAGGAAAAGGAAGTCGGTTACTATTCCTCTTAACACAGGCTCCTTACTCTTAACAAAGACCTAGGGACGTTTAGCAATATTTGGACCTTCATTAATTCATGAGACACATATTCCACATCTGCTGTCTATTGACGAAACAGAAGGCTAAAGGAAATTAAAATCACTACACAAGTCATCAGAGACGGGATAAGGAAATGTGATGGACATATTAGTACCGACGACTATTTTCTTTCACAATATATGCTGTAGCAAAAGTGGACCTTTTTTATCAAAGGTCAGCTCTATCTCTGCTTAAGATTAGATGAGAGGAAAGATCATAAGCACAATTGCACATATCGATATTTTTCAGTAGTGAGACTTGTAGTAACCACCTGCTGACGTGTTTGCAACAAAATCACCAAGTATTGGAACACAAATAGATATTCATGCTTCTGTGGTATCATTAGCCTCTTCAGGAAAAAACAATTCTGCTTTTGGAGATTTCACAAGGAATGTAATATTGTTGGTAGTACGAGTAATTTGAATGTGAACTAGTAATTAATCTTTTGTAGCGTTTCCATATTCTACGGATAGCCTGGCTAATGTCATGGAGTTCAACAAATATTTAGCACAGAGAAATTATCCCAACCTCAACGGGAGAAATACCAGCAATTTATTTATAAATAACACTAATTTTACCTACACACATAGCCATCACGTTGTTGCCTCTCGCAGTATGCACAGTCAAAAAACTCAAATTCTCAGTGATGGGCCAGTAATTATTAAATTATCACGCAAATTATCAAAGCAGAGTCAGCTTTACAGGCTTAATTTTCTTTAATCTTTCACAAATCTTTTTTTTCTTTTCTTTAATTAATCTTTCACAAATATAATGAATGGTTTCTAACAGCATCGCCCAATAAATCAATATACAAGGACACAACCCAGTCGGAACCACAAGTCCATTATAGACTATACTATAGTCAGACAAAAGACTAAATTAAACATAAATGATGTAAGAGATTGCAGAGGAGCGACATGTGGAACGGACCATCGACTACTACGAACAAAAGTTATTATACCATTTAAGAAGATAACGAGCAAGGTAAGCGCAAAGAGAAGCAAAAGAGGACGAAAAACCTTGGAGGTATAATCTAAATAGTTTAGGAAATGAAAGCACAAAGTGGCTATACACAAGAAATTAGATGAAAAACTAGGAGAGACAAAGTCCCAAAACATGTAATAACACTATAATTACATTACGACGTGTATTGAAAATGCAGCTCAAGAGAGTATAGGCTACTATAGTACCCATGAAGAACAAAAACCTTACTGGTGGGATGAAGATGAAGATTTGATACGAACTATAGAGGAGAAAAGACAACGACACCAAGTGTTCTTGAATACCAAATCAGATGGAGATAAGATCCGCGATAAGGTAGTACAAGCTAAAGTACGAAGAATGGTTTGCCAGAAGTAAAATAAAACCTGGGAGAAAAATTGTGAGAGAATTAACTCTTACTTAGGAGAAAAGAAAATCACAGAAAGCTGGAAGTTACTGAAATCCTTGAGAAATGAAAACAGGAGTGACCTCATATCACCAATAACTCTCGATAATTGAGACCAATACATCAAAAATCTCCTTTCCGAAAACAGAATAGAACTTATTAGCCAAGAAGAACCCTCAAAGAATAGACGAATATCCGATCCCATAAAAATAAGTATTGATCAAGTTAAAAATATTTGTAGGAACCTAAAAAATGGATGAGCACCAAGTCCTGGAAACATCCCTGCTGAACTAATAAAATATGGGACGGACAGATCATACGAACATCTGGCTGACCTCTTCCAAAAAGGCCTAAATGGAGAAGAAATACCTGACGAATGGAAGCTATCATACATTTCCACAATTTACAAAAAAGGGAAAAAAGACGATCTGAACACCTACAGGGGCATAACAGTAACTAGAAGTATTTGTAGAATATATGTGAAACTCATTAAGGAGCTACTAGAAAATGAATATACAGAAATGAAAGCAGAGTAACAGGCAGGATTCCGGGCCGGAAGATCAACCATCGATCACATCATTTGTGTAACCCAAATGATAGAGAAAAAGGTAGCTTTTAATCAGGAAGTACACCTGTTATACGCAGACCTGACTAAAGCATAAGATAGCGTTCCACAAGACAAACTATGGGAGACCCTTCATAGGGCCAACATTAATACAAATTTGATAAGTGCAATAAAGTGGCTGTATACGAACAGTAAAGTTCAAGTCAAAGTGAATAAAAGGCTATCTAAAGGCTTTATTGTCAATAAAGGTCTTAGCAAGGATGTTGTATATCACCAACGCTCTTTAAAATATACTTAGAACAAGCACTAAACAACTGGAAACGTAAATGCAAGAATATGGGAATACCCCTTAACAAAAACACTCTATATACGCTCTGCTTTGCAGACGATCAGATAGTGTTGGCATAAGACTACGAAAATCTACAATATATGACTCAAAAACTAATATAGGAATATAAAACATGGGGGTTGGAGGTAAATATGTCCAAGACACATTTATGAACATTGGCGGAGCGAGGCAGGACCTGATTTTAGAATATGGGGATAAAATAGCGTACACTGATCACTATAAATATCTTGGAGTTAAAATTACTGATGACGGAACCTTAGACGAAGCTATATCAGACCGAAATAATCAGGGAAGAAGGGTTATTAGATTATCAAACAGCATCCTGTGGGACCGACAAATATCGAAAGCAAATAAAACAAGAATATACAATGCCATTTTCAGAAGTATTATAACATATGGATGAGAAGTCTGGCCTATAAAGGAACGCAATAAACAAACATTAAAGGCTACTGAAATGGATATTTGTAGACGGGCTGCGGGACGATCAAGGATAGAAAGAGTTACAAATGAAAGAATATGACAGATAATGAAAGTCGAGCACTATATAACGAAATACAACATGGCCAAGCAGCTAATATGGTATGGACATGTAAATTGATTGAACGAGGATAGACTACCAAGAAAGATCTTGGGGCTAACAATCCAAGACAAAAGAGGAAGAGGAAGACCTAAGAAAAGCTGGAAAGAGGGAGTGGATAAAGAAATTAGAGCGAGAGGATTGGAACAAGATCTATGGAAGGACAAAAAGACTTGGAGGCTAGAAATCGGAATACGTCAGATTACGTTATGAACCGATCCTACATACATACACACAAAAAAACGTTTGGGAGTGAACCGATTCCTATCAGTGGTTTTCATCCCATACGTGAAGGATTTCATCAAGGATTCATTCCAAGACCGGTGTCCATACGCACTTGCAAAGTAAGGAAAGATGGCCAGTCAATGGGAAGATATATGGGGTCAAGACAACATATCGACCAATCAGGTGACACCTGACCCAAGGCCGAGGAGTCATTCTTCGACACTTCGGCAGAGATAGAGCGTCCCTGACTCGGTGGAAGACCCGAGAAGCTTCATTCGACACGAGGGGGAAAACATCAGTTCATTTATACCGCATGATACCTAGGATGGAGCCAAAATCGACTACTCCCGTCCTCGAAGCATTCAAACTGTCTCTGAACTAGTACAAGGGCGAAGCGCTTGAATGTACAAGCGATAATAATTGAAGATCGCTTTGGGATCGTAAAAGAGATCGTCATTATTTCACCGTTGATTGGACCTACTCGTGCAACCACCAGAATGGGAACACACTAATTATGAAATCATGGATTCCAGCAAGTAAGGTAGAGATCATGCGGAATAGCCAGCATGCAGGTTCGGTATCGTACGATGCCACTAGTCCGCATCCCCGCAGTGTATAGGATCAAATACCACATGATACGGGCTTGACAGGAAAATACGGAACTGATGCATCCATGAAGCATGTATATACCAATAAACCGAGAGCGAAGATGACATCGCGCGATTTGAAGAGCGGGCGCTGCTCCTGTCGTCGCCCCCGCCCACGAGTAGACACAGTAGCGCCATTGAGACGGTCGCAAGCGGCCACAGCTGCTAACTCCACTAGGTGACGTCATAGGCGCGTCAAGCGGGGATTTCCACGCACACATCCATCTCGGAGCCGTTGATTCGTCACCACAGCATCTGACCTCCGATCTTGAGCCTCGTCAAGGGAGAATGTCTTCCCCGGCAAACCCGACTAGGGAGGAAGTTTAGAAGAATGTTACAGCGAGGCATGTGCTTGCTCCAGTCGATCCGCAAACGAATGCAAACGAAAGAGTAAGAGGAGGTACTGAAGATGGACATTCATGCAATTTTTCCAGCTGACGCGAAGAAATCTTTGGTCAACTCGCGCCAAATACGTCTCGAGTAACCATGCTTCTAGAGTCGACTCCTATTAATCATATGATGAGTTACTATACTAGGACGTAATTCCAACGTGGAATTTCATAAGAAGATTTGACAAGATGCCTAAGGCACACACGAATGATGAATGAGCAATACTTCCGTTTATTTCAATCACTTCCTTTTCAAAAAAATTATTTTTACACCAAAAAAATGAATTCAGAACGGATAACTTCCCATATATGCACTCACATCTACCACGTCTTTATTTTCCGATATTCTCCACGACTATTGATTTCTCCAGAAAAGTCATCATTCCCACACGTTTCCTTCCACTGGCTAGACCTTTGTATCGACATTTTCCAGAATCTTTCGTATATCATGGTTCGTGTTCTAATTTCCGTATCCGTTAAAATGCGAGAATTTTTAATTCAGGATATAGGGGCAACACAGTGTAGTAGAAATGAGGACTAAGTAAGAACCAAGGGTCAAATTTTTTCATATAAAATTTGATCAAACAGGTTTGAGTGTCAAGTGAAGGAAATATTTGAAAAAAAAATTAAATTCACTCTACGACTTTGATCGGTTAATGACGTTTAGCCCATTAAAGTTTTTCCAGAATTCTGCATGCCGCGCGACATTCAAACCCGTTTGGGCAAATTCAGCCAAACATTTGGACCATTGGTTACAACTACTAAGATGTCTCGGTGCATTCGCGTAATTTCTAGACCTATAATATATATGAGCTTAGTCGGACAAGTTTGATTCTACGGTGTCATTCACTCGTCAAGCATGTCCAGAGAAAGATATATAGGTCAGCTTTGAAAAACTTCGGTTCATAAGACGGAGAGTGGGTAAATGGAGTGGTTAAGTCTGAAAAGAATGTGATTTTGCATAAGTTAGGCCGCACTTCGAGTGTGTAGGAAGTAGTTGTAACCAATCAGAGAGAGATTTAATTAAGTTTTTAGACATATTTTGCTGTCCCTATAGATTCCCAAAAAAATGGAGGAAATACGATTTTCCTTTGGCTAATAATTGTCGCTATCGACGCTGGTTCTGTGGCTTCCTCGTGAATAATTATTTAAATAAAAAACAATTTTAAAAACCACGTTTTTTAAGCGGACCAAAAAGTATAAAATAATTTCTCCTAGCCCCACACACATTTATTTCTTGATATGCAACTGTAGGTCCTTCAATCTATAGAGGGCGTATTGAAATCTCCACCTATGATTAAATTTCTTTCGGTGTTCATGGATGTGATGTTCTTTATTTGTGTTTCGAGTTCTAAAATTGAGGTGACGTCGGTGTTAGGTGGCCTGTAGTATGCGCACACGAATATAGTTTTTGATTTAGGGCATCTAATAGAGCACTATACAGATTCTAGGCTGGTAGTATTTTGAGTAGTACGTATACGCTTTGACTGCCGAGAGTCACGTGATTAAAACTGAGCCGATGTATGGGGATGCATCACTGATCACCGGCCTTAAGAAGCAGATGGCTTGATGCGATTGTATGTCCGGAACTTGAACGAATAACAAGCGCGACTTACAGATTTGGATTATTCCATCGCATCACTTGATTTAATCCACTGGCATATTGATTATTACTGAAGGACTATTTCATAGAAAAAGAGATTGAAAAACAAACTGCATGCATAGATAGATAGATAGATAAACGTCTTTATTGAGGCGAGATTGATTCTTTAACAGTCCCTTCTCCCACCTACTATAGACAGGGAGGAAATATAAAAATTAATGTAAAAATTCAAATGCAGCTTCGTTTTGTCTTCAACTTGGTTCCCGTTACCACCAATTATATTTTATTACCATTTAAGGATTACCATTCTGTATTTTGCATTTCACAACCACATATAGACAGGGATACGACGGCATTAGTGAGTTAACGGGTGGGATAATTTTGAAAATAGGCGATCAAATAACATCAATAGGAGTCGAACAGGCAGGTATAAAAAGAATCCGTCTTCCCACGGGCCATAAAATTACTTCCAAATTACACTAATATGTCAAGACACATCCCGCTTCTCCCTTTCCCTCTTCTAATTCCTTATCCCCTTCATGGCTGGTCCGTTCTCACGTCAATGCGGAGGCTCGCAGGGTAGTATGTACATGCAGATGAGAACTATGAATGAGTGCCATAGTTTCCATCGAATACGACCGCCTCTCTACGGAGTCATCCCTCATATTACGACCCCGACGGGGCGGAAGGGCCTTACGCTTTCTCGTGACCCCTACAGCGTTTGTAGGTAATGATAACTGCTCCCTCTGGGCCACTCACGACAAATGGATCGAAGCGTCGGAGCGATGTGAAATGCAGAGCACGCATCGAGAGGGGTTTAGTAAGGTGACAGCTCACGAGTCTAACCTCTTGAGGGACGGTCATTAACTGCCATGTTGATCCTAAGAACTCCACAATCGATACCGTTACATGATAAGTGATTTCTGACCAATATTAAACAAGATATCCAATTGAATTAATGCTTTCAAGAAGAAAACACCATACTGGAAACATTCTGAGACACAACAGGCTCCTGAAAGAAATAATAGAAGGAGAAGTGAATGGAAACAATCACTGATGACTACGATGGACGAAAAACATAAAGCAAATGATTAGGGTTGTTAATATAAGAAATCATGAAGGAATAAAACGGGTAGCTGAAGTGAAATTGAAGTGGAGAGCTGCAGCAAACCAATCGTCGGATTGATGGCTGATTTACTGAAATGATTGATGGATGAGTTAAAGAGAGACTATTATGGGGACGGAAGATCAAAGTTAGGGGAAGAGTTAATTAGATACTGAGTTAGGAGTAAGAGCGCAGAGGGAATTAAAAATCAACGCATTTGAGGAATTGATCAGGAGAAGGAAGGCAGGTAAACGGGGAAAAACGAATTAAAGGAGACTTTTTAAAGATATTGATGAGTGGAGCTGCTGAGCTAGAATCAAACTACTCTAACAAAGTAAAAAAGGACGAAAAAAAACCAACAACAAGAAATATGATAAATTATCATAAGAAACATAGGAGATTCAGGAAGGATTTTAGATTAACAGATTAGTTGGATGATATGCGTGGATATTAACACTAGAAAAAAATCCACCTGGACAAGGAAACGAGCCGGGGACCTTCAGCTGGACGGGTCAATGCGCAAAGTACTACGCTGCCCAGGTTTCCTAATTCTTGTGATCAATTGAGGAATATTCACGGTAACTAGATACTATACTCCTGTAGCAGGAGTTAAGGATTAAGTATGGAAACGCAAGGGAAAAGGAGATTCCAAAGAAGTCACAACCTCTGAGGTAACTCCTTTAGCATCACTTGTACTACGATTAGTTACGTATGTGATGACTTTCATCCCTGCTGAACTACGGCATGAAATATAATACATTTTACTAATAAGAAAATGCCACAGGAAAAAATACGCGTTCACGTGCATCTCTTTCTGTAGGCAATTTCTATGCCTTTAATCGCCATAATTATTTAGGGATATAAATCACCGCACTTAGGTAAACTATCGTAATGACAAAGATGTTTGACTAGCACACTAACATATAGGATGGTGGACGTGGCTTGCATATGCGCAGCCCAGGTCCTGACCTAGAATACAGAGAGATTATAAAATTGCAACGGGTTACGAAGCAGAGAAGGCAGTTACATAGGACATACCTACATCTATACTCCAGCCTTTAGCAATAACGAAACCAGAAGATTTTTCAATCAGTGATTCTGATGAATTATTTATGCCACAAGATTCAACGAAGTCAGTCAACTCGACCACGAAAAAGGGTATAGTTATTTCACGCTGAGGAAATGGGTGACCAATGGTAGTAAAAAATATACCCGCATTACACCATTTATCAGATACTCTCATTACGTAGGAGAATGGAGAAAAAGCGATGGAAGGATTGGAAGACGAACGAGTAAGTGCTCGGCATGGCGGGTGGCGAGAGGAACCTGCCACAGGAGGTTAGGAGGAGGAGGCAGAGTAGGTGGCTGGAACGGGTAATGAGAGATGAGATGCCGAGATAGAGGGGAGAATGTTGGAGAGGTATTTTTGTGAAACGTGCTTCGACGGCTAAGGTCATTTCACACATACTGTCTGCCACGTGCAGACAGGGGCAACAGCACTTTGACGAATCGGAGGATCACCCCTCCAAATTCGAGCCGAGCCCAACGATACTTAACTTCGGTAATTAATCGGGAACCGGTGTTTCCATCGTGACAGACCGTTGCCCATGGATGTTGGATTAGCGACCAAAGGGTAGAAGGGGCATATGCTTTACTGATGGGATGAAGAAAGAGTTAGGACACAAGCGGAAGAATGAAATCACTTAAGAAGATAATACCAAGTACTAGTAAAGGCCACCACAGATTTTAACCATCTTCCATCTAAATCCATCTGAACCCGTAGATCACCTCTAAAATAATTAAAAGTAGGCCTTAATCTGAGTAATGCATGTTAGCAAGTTCCATAACTGAGTACTCAAATAGTTCATTCTTTGGCTTTCCTGGCCAGTTTTTTCGCATTGAGCGGTCGGAGGAGCGCGGCGGCATTATACCTTAGACTCGGACGAATATTGCTTGCCTATAATGGAATCAGCCCATGCCATACACCATGATGGAAGCTTGTCTACAACTACGAAGCACCGTGCAAGCCACCACTAGGGTGTGTGGCACGGGGTGATTCCACACCAGACATGCAGCACTCGTCCCAACACAAATCAGAACCTCGCACTCTCCCCCGGCCGATGGGCGCAGGACAAAAAGCAGTCAGAAGAACAGTGCGCAGTCCAACCAGAAACTGGGAGAGTGATACGTAAATGAACATGCAAACATGCAGAAAAATACTATACACACATCTAGTGGTTAATATTACTAATACTGTTAATTTTTGAATGCTACGAGATGCTACTTCATGCAGAGAACAAAATAAAATAATACCGGACATATCAAGCGGTGTGAAGTGTTAGTAATGATGTTGTGTTATTAAGAACAAGTGATAATTCTACTCTACCTATTGAGGGTGGGAGTTTCATATGATTGATCTATCGCAACTATTATGATAACCTCTTATACGTGGGAAAATGACATTTTAAATCTATCGGTTCTGCAGTCAATTTCCTTATTCCTGTGATCGCTTCTACCGTAGTACGTTGGCTCTAGCAGTATATGTTGAAAGTCTGGCAAAAAAACTGTCTGCTCCGAACTTACGCAAAAGATTTAACCTGTATTTCTCCCTTCGATCAGTTAGAGATTCCCACCCTAATTCCTCCAACAATTCGGTAACACTGCTAAGTTTATCGTAACAACTTTTCACAAATCTTGCTGCTCTCCGTTGTAATCGATCTATTTCAGAGATTAGTCCTACTTCGTAAGGGTCCCATATGCTAGCGGCAAACTCCAAGTGAGGTCTCACGAGTGAAAAATGACATCGCTCTTTAACCTTTTCGTCGCATTTTCCTAATATTCTTTTGATAAATCCCAATTTGCGACTAGCCTGTCCGCAGATTTTCCGGACGTGTTTCCCCCAAGACAGGTCCTGAGTAAGGGTCACACCTAAGTATTTAACTGACTCTACATTTGATAAGTTTGTTTGATATTGTGTAAGTTTCGTTGACCAAATTATTCTTTTTCAAAAAATTAATAACAACGCACTTTTTAAAATTCAATTCTAACTGCCAAGTATTGCACCATTCATTCATAGCATCTAAGTCTTATTGTAACGCAATCTTGTCAGAATCATTACCTAGATCCCTGTACAACACTGCGTCGTCTGCGAAGAGGCGAATTTTGCTCGTAACACGGTAGTGATGTCATTAATATACAAAAGGAACAATAAGGGACCAATGACACTTCCCTGGGGTACACCTGATGTTACTTTCACTACACTACTTGTACAACGCCTTAGACATTATCTTCGGTAAATGAAATGCAAAATACTTCCTACTTCACAGATACCTCTGCGTCACCGTAACTTCAGACCGAACGGAAAAAAGATATACGAAACAGCGGTGGCATTATATTTAACTGTCAAGGATTTATCGAGAGAATTACATGAAGATCGTCAGATGGAAAAGTGAAAGAGAAATGTTACTTCGCTCTGGTTAGCCCAAATCTCGAATACACCACGAGCATTTGGGACCCAGCACAAAATTAATTCGCGAAATAAAAAAATAACAAAGGATAGCCACACGCTTCGATAAAAACCTCTACGAGCAAACAGGGATTGCAACAAAGCTGATGGAAGGATTGGGTTGGGAGCTGCAAGAGACTCGAGGGCTGCACGCTACGCTAAGATTAGGTCGTACTTAAAAAATTCAGATTAGGCAACTTTCGGGATGACAGGAGAATATTATTTTTTACCCCGCGGAGAATATTATTTTTTATTTTTTATACCTCTAGATAGATGCCACAAAAATAAGATAGATACACAGCCCAACAGGTACAAAAATTCCTTCTTTCCACGCAGCATTAGCGACTGCAACAAAAAACAGAGCGAGATACTAAGACACTCATTTAGCATGCAATGCACTCTCGTCCTCCCCATATTCCTACTTCTTTTCCCTGTTCCCCCCTTTTCATGGTTGATGTCCTAACACCCCGAGCCAAACAGAGGTTCACAGGGCATACATATTGTAGATGTACCTACACATGAAGATGTTTGCCAGAGCTGAGCGAAGTCGAAGAAAGTTTTGCAAGGCATCGTATTGGAACAAAAGGCCAGATAACCTATTCGAAACTTCTCCGCAAATAAATGTGCTCATTAAGGGCATTAGGGGCATTGATGGGACGGGAAGTTATGTAACAGAGCAGAGCCGTTAACGCCAGTGATTTTCATCTCGAGAGGTCCAAGAGGAAATATTGAGAGAGGCATGAGACAGAGCCGGATGTTAGAATGAAAGTAAGAGGGCCTGATTTATTCATCTACGTTATTGAATGTCAAGGCTCATGGATGGCGATTCAACCTTGGGATTGCTCCCATCGCAGAGTCATATGGGTCGGGTAAAGTCATAGGATGGAGATGACACGAAAAAATACGGTTGAAGCAAGCTGCTCATGAAGTACGAACGTCGGCTGAATTTCCAAGCAGTGGACATTTACATCTATATGGAGTATGTTCTTAAATGTTATTGCTGGGTGAATGCCAGGAATCCTGCGCTAGAGGGGACCACACACGGAGCTTGTTATTCTTTTATCTCAGCATTGAAATGATTTTGCTCAAGTATTACCACTTAGCTGTGAATAAATGCAGTTTTTGCTTTACTTTTTATGCATTAAAAATTTAATCATTTTTTATTAACTCATTTTTTCTATTTAATGGGTCCCACTCCATACTTGCACCCAGGGACTAAAGATTCAAAGGGCGGCCCAGGCATGGACGACAACAGCAGCGATATTATGGAATAATGATGAATATAATATGAAATAAAAGTATAAACTATGAATAAGTCCAAGGAGGAACAGACGAGACAATAATTAATAAAAACTCAGCAAAGTGAAAAAGACAGGTATACACTGGACATATTCTGAGGCAGAATAGCGTCCTGACAATAGAAATGGAAGCGGATACGAATGAGAGGAGTTTACAAGGAATATCGAAGTTACATTGAGGAGTTATGCAGGAATTAAAATGATATCTGAGCGGAGAGAACTTCAACACCCTATATTCGCATCGATGACTACTGATGATAATGAAGACAAATTCACGGAGCTTGTTTTGGAAATGGGAAGTCGGGAATTTATCAACGAAGACAACAAGAATGAGTTACGATGCATGATTATCCGAAGAAGGTAATTCCGCGGTGATTACAGTTATCAGTGGAAGGAAGTCCACGAAAAAATGCAGTACTTTCAAGGGGACCATAGAAAATCCAACCCACGCATGGTAACACACACGTGAAGACACCTTTAAAGATGTTCGGCTATGAATGAACAAAGTTTAAGATCATGCAACGCCAATCACAAGAAATTCGCTTAAAAACTTTCTTAGACAGCCTTTACAGTGGCAATCTGTTAACAGGAAACGTGGAGGACCATCAAATTTGATACCAACCGATCTTCTTGCTAAACTTCTTTTACCGGGAGTCTATTCCGTAATTTTTTTCGCCCGTCGGTAAACGTCGGCCCCGCGGTCGTAGTTGACGTTGGCGAGTCTATAAACCCCATCTTTCTAAACCGTAGACATTTTTGGCAATGTAGAATACTAAGTGCTTGATCTGAATCTGTAAATTGGCTACTTACGGAGCGCCAACTGACTTGTATCGCTTATTTTACGTACAACCACTTACTCAGATCAAGTGCCGTAACTGTGAACCATTGAGAAAGATGAAGGGTAAAGACTTGCCACTGTCGATAAAGGGGATGGGTGGCAAAGTTTATCAACGTGCGACATAAGTTAATACGAGCGACATAAGTTGATACGAGCGACATAAGATAACGTTTAGAACCACCTTTGAGTTTGATGCACCAGTGTTTTTATGAATTTTGCGTAGCATTTACTTCTACATCTACAAGCTACCACCCGAGCAGCCGCAACGGGGAACGGAGGAGGTTTTTAGGGCACCATCCATGAAATGGGAGGGATTAGGAAAAAAATAGGGGAGGAAAGATATGATTCGTGACATGTTTCGATGGAGTTATTGTAAAGAAAAAATTCTTGAGCCTATACATTCGGAAGAGTTTATCTCCTACGTTTACGCTTATTTCCTGCCTTCGGACTGAGTGTGGGCGTGATATAACATCCGCCGAGTCGAGTCGAGTGAAACTCGAGAGATCAGAATTTTTTCAATAACCTGTGCCTAGCGAAAAACATTTGGATCTCTAGCGGCGTTTAAAAAAACACCTGCGTTGATGAAGAATTAAACCGTGGATTTTTCCACAAAAAAATATAATTTACTTTCGAACCGGTTTCAATGCTTACACATAATCTTCAGGTGAAGATGATGTGTAAGCATTGAAACCCGCGTCGGAGGTAAATTATATTTTTTTGTGAAAATTGCAAGGTTTATTTCCTCGTCATGTAAAATTTCACTCAATTATTCAGGAATCTTCGGATTTTTTTAAACACATGCGGTTTTCCTTGGTACTCTCTTGAATTGACGAATTAATTATTTCTGCACCCGGGCCCCAAATACTTGCGGTCTAACGAGAGTGAGAAGAAATCGTTTTCCCAATTTTACGTCCGAGGGTCTTACAACTTGTTGAATCGATCCCATTTTCTTCCATGCAGTGCCACAAACATTTCCAGTACGCCAGGGGTTACTGCATTAAATCCATTGAAGGGGCAAGAGGAATGGGCAGAGAAGATATGAAACTGTTCCAAATAAGTTGAAGATTATAAGCCTCGATTGAGATTCTAACGGCATAGTGAAAACCTGACCTATACAAACAGGTGCAAGAAAAAATCCTGCAGTTAAGAGTTCATAGGTTGGTTACTTGTAGAGGCGACCGGCTACTGAGTTCATTTGCACCATTGAAGACAGGTTGGAAATAGAAGGATGATGTGGGGAATGCAGATGCGCAAAATGATTCACTGGAGAAAAACTCTTACCCAGGATTCTAGGACTCGTGTAACCGTAAATTGATATTAGACAACACATTGCATTGAAGCTGAAGTAAACATGGAATGAACTTAATTCAGCCATTCTGGACGATACATCTCCCACTTTATCTGAAAACACATTTGAACCTTCCTCCTTAAAGCAGGATACACTAAAAAGCTTAAATTGTTGATATAAACAACAGTTATAAATCTATTACAATTTTTTTGAAATTATAATCTCCATACAAGATCA
Source organism: Pyrrhosoma nymphula (assembly GCA_963573305.1). Classification (NCBI taxonomy): domain Eukaryota; kingdom Metazoa; phylum Arthropoda; class Insecta; order Odonata; family Coenagrionidae; genus Pyrrhosoma; species Pyrrhosoma nymphula. The sequence continues at coordinate 72,317,514 of OY754332.1, read as the reverse complement.
ACTTTAAGCACAATTTTTTCTCGATTTCTGCCATTGGTTGGTTATTTGAGGAAGCGACCGAGAACTGAGGTCAACGGCGTTGGCGTTAGCTTGCTCGTAATGAAAGGCGCCAAGGTGAACTGTTTGATCTCCCGTCCGACGGATGGAGAACAGCACTTGAAATGCTCTCCACGTAGCACTCAAATAGTGATAAGGATTCCACTAAAAAACCACCTAGAATCGAACCCTGCCCCTCGGGTAGGGTGCCAGTATTCTGACCACTACACCGATCCCATCCAATTCTGTAAATGCCGTTTAACGTAATCTAAGGTATTTTTGGAGGATTTCGTTGAGGGGATCGGCTGGGTGTCGTGACTTTAGAGGGCTGACTTCGCATCCCGAGAGCCCGATTACGGATTCCAGCTGTGACGGAGATTATTCAGCGGAATCCCGATCCCTACTAGGGTGACGTATGGAGAGCACTTTGAGTGTACCCCCGACCATTGAATGGGACGGTAATCTGCGGTCCCCTTGTCACCTTTCGTACTGTGCAGGTTAATGCCAACGCCAGGTTTCTACCAAACAATTCCTCAAACACCCAAACGATACTTCCCCTACCAACCTATAACACCAATCCGAAATGGCACAATCCGGTAGCCATCCCGAAATAATCCACAAACGACCAATCGAGTTTAGTGGTACCGAAACTTGGCGGCGCGACACTTGAGGTCAAGAAGGGGAGGTGGCGCTTGGAGGGGTTGGCAAAGGAGGAGAGAGGAGAAGACATGGCAGGCAACACTGCCAACGTGTTTGCGCTTAACCCGAGAGGGCGGATAAGTGCCAGCATAGAGTTACGATCCAAATGAAGCAGCATCAAAATGCATACGTCGGTAGTGTTCTCACAAAATTGAAGACCTTCATGTACACTAGATTGAGAGCTATAAAGAACATTTTAGTTGACGTCAGTTAGAGAATGAACATTTTGAAGTCGGCGACGAAAGTCTTTGATCTTGGTAACCCTGGTAGTTAAACGCGGAGATTTACACCCCCGTTCGCAGTTCAAGAAGAGAGCAATTGAAAAGTAAATTTATATTAAAGATTAATACAAAATGTCAATAAAAGCAAAGGAATTTTGACTCCTATGCATGCATTTGGGTCATCCAGGTGGCAATCGACAGGCAGAATAAAAATATCATAAACACGTGCGTGTTGTCCGAGGTTCAAAGTGCGAGCGTCGTCCTTTTGTCCTTTGCTTTTATGAAACAATTGGATTAATTCCCGTTCGGAGTGTTCTTTAGGCATTGCTTCGAGTGAAAAGGGTCTTCTGCGCAACTTTCACCTTGATTCGCTAACACTGAACTCTAGCAACATCACCAACACCCAATCAATGTAGTGGGATACGCACTCTTGGCTCCCAGAAGCAACGGAGGGGGGACACAACGACAGCACCGGCCGGCCGCCCTCTGGAGGCGATGCGGCCGACGAAAGGGCTGCACGGAAAGGTCACGCACACGATTTTCGCAGTTGCCGCCCGGACGTGTCGGATCAGGGTCTAGCACGGCTCACTTCAGATATGATTACTGCAAGGATGCTAATGAGACTACCGTCATTACGATACAACCGGTAAACTAAAATAAATAACATCCCACGAAATACGCATATCTTTTAGCAGTATATGGTGTATTTGAACGCGTATTGCAGGTATTGCCACGGGAATATTGAAAGGGGAAATTATTAGTTCAAATATATTACATTTATTACATTCCTTAAAGGTTTACAGAGTGTTATTATAATAAGAATGTCTGCGATCAGACGCAAAGTGCTGTAGAAATGTTCATTCACAAACAAAGTCAAAACACAAAAATTAACCCCTCTTATTTTTCACCTAGATTTGAGGCGACCTCATTGGCTCGATTGTGCTATTTTCTGGATGATTTTTATACGTGATATTAAATAAAAATTAAATCTCCTGGGATCCCCAACACAGAGTGAAAGGGGCATGTAGAGAGAGAAAAGAGTGTAACTACTAGTAAGAAGTTAAATATAATAATAGGAGGCGAGCGAAGCTGCGGGTACCATCTGCTTCATACATAACATTGATAAAATCCTCGTTTCTTTACAATGTGCAAGTTTACACGCGCGCTTCGAGCCGGCCGATCACGCAAATATCCATCGGGAGCGGGCCGGGCTAGAAAACGGGCCGGGCCGAACATTATAGAGGCCTTCAAATGCGGACGAGGCGGCTGCCCCAGCCACGAGCACATGGAGTATCGAGCGCCGCGGAGTGGTGTTCCGGGCCTTTGGCCGGAGGAGGAGGCGGCGGCGGAGGCGGGGGTTGGGCCAACGGCGCCGCTCTGGAGGCCATGGGAGTTGATGACGCAGGCCGAGAAGCGGCGGTGGTGCGAACACGAGGGCCACTTTCGTTTGGAGGCGGGGAACCCGATGGGCCCCCACCGCCGCCGCACACTTCGGAGCCGATGAGTTCAGCCAGGGCAGCCCCCTTTGGATTTGGAGGGTCCGGGCGCAAATACATTGGAACCCAAGTAAATTAAAAAATAAATGAAACAAAATCATAGGAATACTTTTTTTAAATGAGAACGAAAACAAAATTGAAGAGGAAACTTTTCCACCTTGATCGGGACGAATGAATCCTTCGATAAAACGCCGAGTGGTTCAGCATAGAGAGCTACCGAGACATTTTTCCCCCGTGTGCTTTTTGCGGGCTTAATAGTAGCTAGAAGTTCCTGACTACCGGGCATAAAGATGCCAAAAAACAGTCGTATCGTGCGAACAACGCTACCATCCACCAGCTTAAAGCCATTCTAGAAACACTGAGGTGTTTACTTTTGAATAATATGACTAATAGCACGGGATTCGGGTTCGACTCCTGGTTTAGGTGGATGTTTTTACCTCCCTAGAATTTTCGTTTTATCTGCACTCACAGGTGACGCCGTTAAGGTATTACCCCGTCTAGTTTGCGTTACCCTTTAAAGAACAAAATTAATTCTTATATAAATAGTTTCCATACAAAAGTTTATCATATATTCGAGAGCGAACGTAATGAGGCCATGTGGCGACGCCCCCAGTAGCGCTGGGGCCTGGGCATACCTACGCCCTATATATTTCGACCTATATATTGAAGAAGAGAGTAGAAGACGCACGACAGTGAATCATGTTCCTTTGCGAAGAATGATCGATAGTACGTAATTACTCCATTAATTTGATGAATAATGCAGTGCTTTATTCAAAATTTCATTATATTTTTAAAATAAGTACGGTACCTCGCTAATTTCCACTAATAATACCAGTGTTTTCGGCGAATTAACCGCACGACTGAGCCATTCAATATGGTCGATAGCGTATTTGAATGGTTTCAACAGTCCCTTATACTTCCGTACCGCATGGTTCCATCTATCCTTTTCTTAAATCCATTGTCCGACCTCAGGGGCGCAACCGAGGATTGGGTTGGTCGTTGACTACATGCTAGGCTAAGATTGCTTGAAAAATTGAGATCACGTAAGTTTCGGGGCGACGGGGAGTATAGTACTTTAACCCGATCAGCATATATAGAATAGACAGAAGAGAGTGACACTTCCGAACTGATTGGTAAATAACTTTGCTCTTCCCAAGCACCATTTGTGACTACAAAAAACAGAGCGAGACACTTAAGACACTCAGTCAATATGCAATCACCTTCGTCCTAGAACCTCTTCCAATTCCTTCACCCTATTCCCTTTCCAGTTAATGCCTGGTGTCCTAACAACTCCTGCCACACGCCCCTGCGGTGGTCGTATCGTGGTACGTAGATTCACATTTATTCAAACTCATGTAAATTCCAGTGTTAATCTACATTAATATGAACCCATAGAGCTCCTATACAGACGAGTGCTAGGAGGCGTCAACACAAAAGTTGATTATTTAATGTGTTCGAACAGATGCAAAACTTACGGAAATGTTGTGGTTGACACCGAAATTAACCACCCAAGCCTTGTGTATTTGCCCAGAGGGGTGTTGCTAAGAACTCCCTTCAACTGTGGTGCCGTGGAGAGTTTAATACTGGTCAAATTTGAGAGTAAGTAATAAAAACCAATATGTACTGCCCGCAACACTACGTACGGTGTTCCTTGTATGAAACGTCTTCTGGTTAGAAACAAATAAACGGAATGAATAACTTGCAGTAGCACTGATGCTGCTGACGCTTTGAGTTTATGTCACTCCCGAAATTTTCTGAAACGTTCCGTGGATTCTCGGCTTATTAGTGCTAGAATTTTATGCTCTTTCACCCAGTAACTTCTTTCTATAGGCATTCACTTTCTTATTTAGAGATATCTAGACATTTTCCCAGAAATATTCATATTTTTCAATACATATTTCAGAAATTATACCTATCAAATTTTTATCCTCTAATCATAACTTAGGTGACACGTGGTTTTATACTAATATTCAGCGGCCCTCTTTTTTGTATATTGACGTCATAAATTCCAAGATTTAATTCCGAGATTAATTTCACCACCTCAACCTTCCTATTCCGTAGGGCATATGGCATATTCGGATATTTACCGAGTTAAAACAAACGGTAGGTTCACACCACTTCCTTGCATCACCGCCAATCATGTACCCCTTAAGCCCAGGCCTATGGGAGAGAAAGCCGCGACACTTTTTCTGCACTCTCTCTCTCTCTAGTTTCAGAAAACATTGTGTCGTTAGCGACCTCAGCATGGGTCTCCTTGTAACGAAATCCAAGCATGAAAAGTTCATCGAACAATTGGGTCTAATGGAAATATAGTTCAATAGGTCGTGTTAAAGTTAACGTAATCTATATTTCCATCGTGGTTGTCTGTATGTGTATATGAATTTAGTGTGTTTTTTTCTTATTGGGCATGTGCCGCACTCCTGTGAGTATACACTGTTATTCGGCACATGTTTCGGGGCAAATAAGAGAACTTTCAAGCCAAAGATTTTAGTATATCCAAGCGTACGTTGTACCCCGTGAGCCACCTAGAGGATGCATGACAGAGCGTCATATGTCAAGACAAATCCATTTTTATTTTTGCAGATGACCAAGTGTTTGAATGCCAGTTGGTTATTTGAGGCGGCGAACAACAACTGAGGTCATTTGCGCTATTGAGAACGGGTGGGTGGGTTTGCAGGGGTGGGACTGCTTGGGGAGCCGAGGAAGAGGGTGGGAGAAACCCGGCGTCGGCATTAGACCGCCCTCAACGCAAGCAGCCAAGGAGATCACAGTATAACGTCCCATTCGACGGACGCAGTACTGTCCTCGAAGTGCCCTCCGCATTGCGCCCAAGTAAGGACTGGGGTTTCACCGAGAACTTTCCACAACTTCCAGCATTCGAACCCGGGATGGAAACTCCGTACTCGAGTCACCACACCAACCTGATTTTAATTGTGCATAAATGTTTTATTCAAATTTACATTTTTCCGAGCTCTATTGTTGGTCACGAATTGCGCGAAGGAAAAACCTAATATTCCTAGGGAAAATCCCTATTATTTTATATGATAATTCGAATTCGAGCTTGGGAAGGTAATAATAGATAATTTGTCCATGTAGGAGTTTGAATTGGGTCTCTAGTGCTTTTCTCTAAGTCTTAAATCTACTTTCCTTCACCGTGTTTCGAAGTACATCTTCAATCATCCAAAAAAAGTTTAATTTTGAATTTTCCTCATAAAAAGTTCTTAAGAATCTAGTGGACCATATTTCAACGAAAAGTTCCATATATTTTCGACACATACTTATTGAATCCTTACTTCTATAAAATAACCTCTTTCCCTAGCTCGATATTATTGACGTTAACTCTATTCGGGCTTTTCACCGGGTGATGTTCTCCGATTTTTCCGACGCTTCGATAAGACTCTTTTCGCCAGGACTGTTGATACCGGTCTGTCTAGGATGTCAGACATTATACCTTTCCCTCCAGTCAGGTCACCTTTGATTGGTTTCTTGGTCAGTTTTTTCCCAGCCAATATCAGAACGGGACTGGATATTATTTTAATCCCTTTCATATTCTCTTTCCTCTCCGGACGACTATGATGGTCCGTATGCCTCTGTCAATGCCAAAGAGCCACTCCTAATTTGTCATCACGTTTCCCAGGGGCCGAACAAACAGAGCTTGACAGCGACACGCCATGGGGGGAGAAAAACTGGCCCAGGCAGGACTCGAACCCCCCCCAGGACTAGCAGACGAGGAGTCACTTCCACGAGGACGCCGCCACCAGGGCCGGCGTCATCATTAATTATTATTATTGTGACAAATATGATTAAAGTAGACAAACATACGGTGATAACATTAGGATTAAATAAATAAAATCACAAGGACACAACGCCTTCCCTGCTCCCCCCCTGTGTATTCATTACACCAGAACCTCTATTGTTTAAATTTTAAAATGAGGCAATCCAAATATTTATAAATAAATAATCACACTGCTTCCAAAAAATGTCATTTTAGTAATTCTAGTGAGCTTTTCTTAAAAATATTAGATAAAATTTCTTGGCAAAGGCTCAGCAGGCAGGTCGTTCCGAATAAGTAAAGCACTATTTCCGCATGAATATATTTTAATATTTATTCTTTATGAACGGCACTATCTTGTGCTGGTGATCACTTTCCCTAAACATTTAGTTTCTCAACGCCCTTTCTGAGTTCTCCCCATGCTCTCTGTTATTTAAATAGACCAATAAAAAATCAGGAAACTCGCATTACAAGGATACCTATTTTTAAATGTTCATGGAGATGAGTTTTTTACGCGGGATTTCCATGACGTTGCATGAGTAGAGAGGGTCATTCACTGCGGACCTAGTGCGGGTGACCTCTACCGTTATGGGGGCCAACTCCTAACGGGCTGAAATCAAGCCATCTGCGCAGTTTGATATTGGAATCGTGTTCACGCCTCTTCCCCTGCGCATTAGATCGTCTCAATACGTAAGTGTGCAACTAAGAATGGTGCGTGCATTCCTCCATTCATTAAATGTACTACATCCATACAAAACTTCAAATGGCATTCACAGGTGAATTTCCTCCAAGCACCACAGTGTGGGATACTGAATGAAAAAGTATTTTTTTATTTATCCCGCCGGTTTAACGCGAAACTCGCGTAAACTCGTGCTTCACATCGTTATTACAATGTCAATGCTCTTCCGCTCGCATAAGAGTTACGCTCACTCCCGCGTGAAATGCCAGATACTACAAAGAGTGCATGCTCTAAACAAATGTGAGTGAATGGGAAAAATAACGCACCTAAGGTAACAGGCAAACTCACGTTGTTATTGTGGCTGCAGATTCTGCCAACAAATGACATTGCAAGGAGAACATATTTAGTATTCCTCTGAGAATTTTATGCCGATATTCCGAGAATTTCATAACAACAGCCAAAGGTAAGATTTTTCTTCGCCATCCAGAGACCTACACTCGTTCTCCACTGGGGTATTTTATACAACAGGGCTGCTCATGGGTTAAATTTAAAAAGCCCTAACCTTTTATGGGAAAATAACAGCATCCAATAAAATCCTTGATGCAAGCTTGCCAACTGCAATCTTACAGTTTCTCCTATGATATTTGAGGCATACAGAAAGAAAAAGGAGCCGAAAAATATTTCTGCAAACGCATGGCCTGACCACGAGAAAAACAATATGGAATTTATCTGGGTGGAATTGTTTTTCAGCGTACACTCGATTAATGTATTCCTTTTCACAATCAATTTAATTTATTACTTCACCAGAATATATCTTAGACTACAGGATCTTTTTACAGACTACTGCGAAAACGAATGGCTCGGTGGAGTAGCAATATAACAAACCTGACCGGTAATTTTTTAACCTGGTTCAGACATCAGTTACGTAAAATAATTTTTTCAAGTGGAAAATTCAGGCATTTAGGTGTTAGAAGTCAGTGGAGTACCTTTACATATTCTTGAAGGATAACCTGTGTAAAGGCTACCGGCTAACGAATAATAGCCTACGAACAAAATCAATTTGTCCATAATCGGGACATGCAAAAAATTATCTCTCATATTTAAGTAGTCTATACGACGTAAAATGACTTCAATAAGTCAAATGTACAACCTATATGTGTATGCATCAACCGCAGACATTAATAATTGCCTTTCGAAAGTCCTAAAAAATCTGAAAAAGTCACGTAATCCAAAATGGCATATCGGTGGCTTGACGCCACCACATGGTATCGCTTCTCTGATCTACAAGTATTTCAACGTGAAGGATCAAATAATAAAAGGTCATTCTCTTCCGCAAAGGAAATTAAAATGATATTTTCATCACATTACGAAAAACAACGCAAATTTCATAAGAAACTACGACTTATTTCCGTTAGTGATACCGATACGTGACGTAATCGCCCGGGTTCCCAATGACGTAGTGTTTCCGCGTCACCAAGCGAGCGTAATTTTATGAAGAAAACTTTTTATAATACAACATTGTATTCCGATAAAATTCACGTAGTGTACATTTAAGAATACGTACTTCAAATACAAAAAGTTTTTTTATTGATGCATATTCCCCAATACATTAAACTCACTATGTTCGCATGAATATGCAACCCAATGCTTATATTATTCTAAATAGATAGGATTTTTGGAACTCTCACAAAATACCATTATGGTTTTTTTCGTGAATTACTTAGAATGTTAACTGTCTTATTTTACCCTAGAATTTTCAACCATAATAGAATTTAGCTAACAAATAACAAATATTTTGATCCTAAATACATAATAAAACGCCATATAAAACAGTTTGAAGCAATGATTAAGACAGGAGAATATGGGCTTAGCGAAGTATGAAGGGAGGATGAAGGCACAGAAGTAGCTGTAAATTACCGCACTTTTATAAAATGTCGTAGAATTTTATAAATGAATACCTGTATTATAGGAAGCATTGCCAGAGGAAAAGGGAGATTCAAAAAAGCACACTACAGCTCACTCCGTTAGAGCCACCCAAAATTTCGCCTACACTTGGGAAACGTTAGGAAATCTTGGAGAAAACAAGCTTAGTGATCGGCTTATACTCCGGGAAGCCGAAGGCCTGCGGTTCGATCGCCGGTCCAGGAGACCTTTTACATCCAGAAATTTCCAAACCACACAGTTTAATGCCACAAAGAAGATCAAAATTGTGCAAAAGAAATCTCACATTTTTATACATATATCCTCCTACAAGCAACCTCCAGTTATAGATGACAATGAAAATAGAAGTCTAGACCAATCTGACATAATCAAAGTCGATCAATCGCATAGCTGACGCTAGTGTTCATTTGACGGTGATTAAAGACTTATCGCGGGTGAATTTTTACTACTAATTAACATAACTCATTACCAGAGTTAAAATTACTCTTAATTTTTGTGTGCTTTCCAAGGCTTTAACGCTTCTCAAGAAAAAAGCATAAGGCTAATCCCATTTGAGCAAAGTACAAATACTCGAATTTTGTGCGTAAAGTAAATTAATGCTATTACCTTTTCTATAAAGCGGCAAGTTGCCCTTGAAATACGGTTCTTCATTTCGGCTAATATACTATAATAGTTGAACATTTATCATGTACGTATCACTAATGAACTTTTGGAGAGTTGACACGTATCCTTCACGTTTACGTGACACACTTTTACCCTGAAAATGCGGTACCCTAAGCGATTCCGTGGGGATGACATGTAAATGCCGTGAGTGACCCTTTGAGAATAAATTGAGCGCGCATTCCATTCCACGCTCAGCCGTCACCCACAGACTTATTTTGGGAGGAGGAAAGGCGGTAGGGTCATTTGACGACCGCGGGCGAGCGGCAGGGGATAAACAAACGCCATGAAATGAGGAGGAAACAGGATGAAGGAATTGGGAGAGGGAAGCGACGAAATGTGAGGTATGCTTTGGCCGAATACACTCTCGCTCCGTTTACATTGTAGTCGTGGACAGTGCGTGGGAAGATGTTAACTTTGACACGTATCTTCTTGGCAGTCTCTCTTTATTCCGTCGCTCTTGTCTGCTCGAAAGATGTTTGTGGGGTGAAAACGATATCCTCCGAGTCAACCCTTTAACTCGCGAGTTCCGACTATTTTTACACGACTGCCAAAAAAATCGGAGTGTTATGTTTTCAGCGGCTGGGTCATAGGCTACATAATTTTGGATAAAAAATAATTAAAATTAGGTTTTAAAAAATAAAAAACAACTGCAAAAATAGCACTAAAAAGATAAAAAAAACGTGGTCTGCGTCGGACCAGACGGTGGAAGTTATACTTCTTTGGCCGGTCGCACACACCCGCTCACACACACAGGCAGACAGGATATATAAATGAAATAAAAGACATTTTTACTCTATTATTCAATATATTTCTCTTCGATATATTGTTATGAGTGATTTAATTTCTATAATATACACCTATATATTATCTGTTATATACACCTATATACTATATGTACGTTTTTGTATGGTTTTTTGTACGTTCGAACTTTGAAAAGAAGTTTTGTTTAAAAAAAAAAATCGCCCCATCCGGGAATCGAACATGGGACTCTTAGGTGAAAGTCGAGTGCGCTACCGACTCACCCATCGATGCTCTTGTTCAAAGTTCGAACGTACAAAAAACCATACAAAAACGTACAATTGTGGATTTTTCTCACCCAAAAAAGAGCGTGACGCGGTTTCTCGACCAACATCCCATCCCAAAAGTCTCCAACGGGCGCAAAGAAGTATAACTTCAACAAGATTGGTTTCCGTATCGTTGAATAAATATTCATTAATATCTGTTAATAATGTTTTATTACGAATAGGTCTTGGTGGTAATCTGTAACCACATCTGTCACCTGGTATGCCACCTTTTATCAATTAGAAAATTTTGACCTCCGATTCAAATTTTCAATGCAGTTCTGGGGCTGTCTCTATATCTGTATATATTTGTTACGTTACACTGTCTAAACAGCCCCCGACTCCATTGAAAATTTTAATCGAAGGTCAAAATTTCACAATTGATAAAAGGCATACCAGGTGACAGATGTGGTTGCAGATAACCACCAACACCTATTCGTAAAAAAAATTATTAACAGATATTAATGAATATTTATTCAACGATGCTGAAACCGATCTTGTTTTTAACTTTTTACTGCTATTTTTTGCAGTCGTGTTTTTTTAATTTTTTAATCATTGTATTATTCATTTTGGAGACTAGAATACGAGCAGTTTATAGCCAGAATGATGTTCAGAATGAGAAGTTCAAAATGTCACCTTTTAGAAAATGAGGCTTAAAGTGAAATAAATGAAAATTAAGCCTTAAATACTGCTTTCTCAAGGAAAGTCTTGAAGATAGACTCACACCAGCCGAGCACAAAAGAGAACACAGGTAGAGAAATGATTCTACGCGCCTAACTGAAACATGGAATAAACTGGCCCACGCCACTTTTACTCTCAACGACTCTTATATTGTATAAAGCGAAGTCCCTCGCTCAAAAGTGAGAGAGATAATTCAGTTCACATGTAATTAAGCTAATGACCCACGGTGTAAGTTTTTGACAAATATTCTGAAAAGAAAACGGGTTTCAATATCGTGGCACAACAGAGTTTAAATTAAATCCAATTTGATCTCGAGTCATAACTCAATAGATCATTCAATATATTCCATGGGCTCTTCGAATTTAGCCCGCGTATTAATCTTGACACGATGCTAAAGATCATTTGGTCAAATTTACTGTCAGCTTTAGGCCTTGATTAGAGTAAGCCGCAAGATGTTTGGGACAAGGCATATGAAGATTTCTTACAAAAAAGATAAAAAATACAAACGATGGCAGAAATCGCAAATTTCCACTGGTAAATATATTTATTTCGGCCTACGCTTGAATGTACTACATATTTTATCAGGCATCTTCATTGTGTTGAAATTACACCATATCATGCCTGATATTACTCTTTTTGGAAATAATTAAGTTAATAATAAAGTGTGAAAAATGCAAAGTTGTCCTTTCATTGTAATGCCAGAGTTTCACAATGTTAGTACGCATGCTATCACTTTAAGGTAATTATGAGCAAGATTATTTTCTAGTCATAGTAGAGACCATATTCGGATTTTATTTTAAAACGTTATAATTTGTAAGAAGGATGAAGTAAACATAGTAAAATTAACAACGCAAAAACTTTCATAAGAATGAACTCTGTAATAATATCAAGATATATTTATACATGTTGATGTTGTTGTAATTCATGGAAAATGATGTTTTTTCGATTTGGACAAACGAAGGTTTTTACAGCAATTTTATAAAAAGTAAGACGGAGAGTAACAACTGAAATTTTTAGCAACTGACATAACACAACAATGACACATCGTTACACTCCTGACGCGTTATGTGCGTAAGAAATTTATTTTTTGTTATGCATCTCTCGAGCGCACAGCCGTAGGTGCCATATCCCATGAGAAAGGGCTTCTTTTTCGGCACATAGCTCGAAAAGAAGAACAATAAAAGGATGATATATTTTTATCACTAGTAATATGAGACCTTTCTCTTTATTGTGAGACCAAATTCATAAAATTATATGCACAGTGATATCTCGATCAGACCACCTTAAGTAATAAGCGAGCTCCACTCTCACAGATCAAACAGAAGTTTTTACAAAGGGGATTGGATTGGTGCGGTGGCTAGAGTACTGACTTTCCATCCAGAGGGCTTGAGTTCGAAATCCGACAGCGTCGCAGAATTTCCATGGGAATCCCGATCCCTACTTGGGTGCTATATGGAGAGTACTGTAAGTGTAGCACTCCGACCGTCGGATGGGACGTTAAACTATGGTCCCCTTAGCGCCTTTCATTAAGAGCAGGCTAATGCCGACGCCGGGTTTTTCTCCACCCTTCCTCCTTTCCCAATTAAACCTTCCCTCGCCAACCTACCGACCTATCCTCAATGGAGCAAATTACCTCAGTTGTCGGTAGCCTTCTCCAAATAACCAACCAACTTTTTACAAATCGCTATGGTTGATGCTCTTTCCAGAGTGCCGCCAGAGTGCAGCGTTTTCGGGGCCCCATTCGACAGCCACTCCGGAGAATTTGACGGCCGCGTCTCAGGTTTGGTGGAGTAGGACCGGAGGAGGGTGGGAGGGTGAGGCTTACGGAACACGCATGCTGACGGTCGTAGGGAAGGTCCGAGGGCGCGAGAAATTGGTCGCCGTTCGGCCCTTAACCTTGTCCCCAAAAATAAAGCCAGAGTTCGCCCTCTCATTGATCGGAGGCGGAGGGAGGAAGGGGGCGGGGAGGGGATCGGGGGCGGAAGCGCACCCGCCGCCCCCGCGGACCGCCCCCGGAGGCGGGCGACCGGCAGATCGATATGGGCGGGAAAATCGATGGCGCCGGCGCCCACCGCCCCACCTCTCGCTACGCCCACTCCACCCACGGCCAAACAAATCGCTCCGCCCCCGCCTTCCGCCGCCGCGCCGCCCCCGCAGCACGAGAAGGGCCTCACCACGCGGGCGCCAGCCGCCAAGAAGGCTGCTACAGAGTGTGTGACCCTCCCCCCCCCCCCACGAGATATTGGGCCCTCCCTGCCATGTGACGATGCCAAACGACAAGTCTTTTGAGCGGCATAACAAAACCCGAATTAACCTGAACCTATTGAATGTATTGTGACGTATATGCGTGGTTATATAAATGCTCACCTCTATAATGTTATGCACAAAGGGCATCAAATAATACAGGTAAAATTCATTCAAAATAAAATTAAAAATGACATTAGTTTAACATTCTTCACAGCACTGAAAGTATGCTGAAGCCATTTTAATAATTAATCTTACATTACCTACACCTCACTCACATTTAATACAGTGAAACCTGTTTGAAATGAAAAATGAGCTAGAAACTGAGCTAAACGGAAAAAGGTTTGGGCCCCGGTATAGGTTACAGGGTTTCCATGTATAATTACCTCGTCTAAAACGGAGATTTTGTAACGCAGAAACGGAATCGATACCCGGAAATGTTGTTGTTGACCGCGATTCCAAAAACAATATTCATGGACAAGTTTTATACTATACACGTAAAATCCATCTAATACGTCCCTCTTCTCCAATACAATCCTTCTTTGCATATTACAACTTAGTGGTCCCATATGGTACCAGCAGTAAGCATTTCGAATGCTCGCAACAGCTACTCACTCAGTACTTTCAGGTTGAAATAGTATATATTTGTCGTAAATATATCAATATTTATGAATTCAGCCATTAACCGGCAGTTACTACTTCAACTGTGACAATTGATTCGTCTCTTTGGAATTTTTTAATCACTTTGAAGATTATTTGCTCAACAAATTCCAAATTAAATCATACGTAGATTACATGGTTAAAGTCTCTCGTGCGAGAGGAGATACGAACCCCTCGGCTTAAAAAAACGACTCGATATGAAAATTCTCTGGGTAGCTACAGTACTGGCTTCCCATCCCGAGGGCTCGAGTTCGAATCTCGGCTGTGGCGGAGATTCTTCAGTGGAATCCCGATCCCGACATGGGTGCCACATGGATGGCACTTCAAGTACGGTACTCCATCCGTCGGATGGGAGGTAAAATCGTGCTCCTCTGCGTGTTCATCTAGCTCCTCTTTTAGGTACCTTTCGTTGAAAGCGGGTTAATGCCAACGCCAGGTTTCTTTCCACTCCCATGATAGTCCTTTCCTCACCAACCTTCCCACCCATTCTTAATAGCGCCGATATTTAGTTTAGTCCCACAGAACTTACTGACATGATGCACTTTCTAAACCCTGATTAAGGCTTCCACGGAAGGATATACCTGAAGCAGCGGGGTTTCCGGAATGTCTTCCGCCTCAATTCATTCTCTGAGACGACAGTTTCACCGGTGTTGCGGAAGGTTTCTTCAAGTCAGCTCTCATCACACATGGAGCCCTATTCAGGATGCTCTAGGAATTTTCGATCCACGGCAATGACGCCACAGCTTCGAAAAACTAAAAAGAATGCCATTTAAAAGTTGAGATTTGTCGAAGTCGTGACGCGACGTTATGAAATGGTAACGTAGGTCACTCATGGTTATAAGCAATGAGTGATTCCATACTAGATTTTCTTTGCTATCGTGACCAATTTGAATCAGCGAGGTAATAAATAAATTTAATTCTGATTAAAGCACCGACCGCGGAGAAATCTCTTTCATTGAAATCCCGAAATGTGAAAGCCGATGTAGTAAAAGATTTGTTTGAAATGTAAAGCTTCGTTAGTTCCTTTTTTTCATTTATTTCACCGAGATAATATTCGGCCCTGGAAGATATTATGACGGTTGACATTTGACAAGGACCGTATATAGAATACGTGGCTGCGTAGTCATTTGAGTAACGGTAAACTTACGCAGTAGCACCGATGAAAAACATTTTCAAGAGGTTTTACCATGCTAAAAAAATACAGCATAAATGATGAATCTATCCTAATGAGACAGCATCAATGCGGATCAATTTCAGCTTAAAACAGTTTTCATAGATCTACCTGCTCAACATGTACCTACACATTACCGCAACATGTGAAAGTCTGAATCGGTTCAATGCAACACCAAAATGGATTTAAAACATTCTGAACAATTAAAAAAACTTATATAAAATACACCTTGAATAATCTCTTTTCGCTTAAAAAATAGGTCACAGGTGTCCCCGGAATCGGTTTGGTGTGGCAGTTAGGTCCTCGCATTCCGACGGCCTGGGTCCGAATCCCGGCATTGACGGAGATTTCTCATAGCAGTTCCCATCCCTATTTGGGTAACATGAGGAGAGCACCTCAAGTGCAGCCCGATTCCCGCCGGATGGGACGTTAACTGTAGGCCCCTTGATATTGAAAAATATATGCTTCCAATTCGTTACCAGGTCCTCCGGTTATGAATGTAAAACAATCGGCCCTTCGCAACCTTTCGTTACGAGCAAGCTGATATCCATCTCGGAGACCCCCCCTCCCCACCTCCACCTACCCCCGCTTCCTTTCTCAGAACCCAGCTTCCCACCACCCTACCTCCACCCCACATATAATTCTTCCCTATCCATCCTACCCACCTTCTCTAACTGGCGCAATTGACCTCCGATGTCAATCGCATCCCCAAATAACCAGCTAACTTCGAAGGTGACACCGAATTGAGAATCGATTTAACGAAGCGGGCTCGTCGTAGTATACGTCCGTGGTTACCATACTTCTCGGCACATTGGACACATTTTTTTTCGCAAAAAATTGTAAAATAAAAGTCGTGTGCGTATTGAACATGGCTAAAAAATATGGGAATACATGATTACACACGTATTTGGGCAGTAAATGACATTTCACGCGAAATAAGTAACCTTATTTAAGTTTATTTACTTTTGACGTAAAAAAAAATAATGAAATGAGGACTAAAATATGTCCGCAGGAACGACAAATCCAACAAATACTGTTAATATCAATTAAATAAATAATTTGATCAAATGGGTTTGAGTATCGTGCGATAGGCAGAATTATATAAGTTGATTCCAAGAATGCTATTGATTGATGGTTTGGAATAAAACAGAATTTTCTTCTAATTCTGCATGCCACACGACATTCCAACTCATTTGGTCAAATTTTTTGACCGTGGGACATATAACTAAATCATTTGAACCTTCGAATTCAAAGTCAATGTCCTCACTCGATTTGAACAGTTCGTTCGACACATCGACGTCACATTCATCGATAGCATACACAGCGTCGCCAAGAACACCTTCGTTCTCATCGTCAGATTGATACTCGGAGACTCATTTCTTTACCAACACATCAGCTCCGACGGAATACGACAAGAACGGAAAGGTTGAAATAGATTAATGTATAGCAATAACGATAGCGATCCAGTCGTCCGCCTGCAAACATTTTCATTTACATATGCGTACCGGGAGGGAAGAATCTGCAACTGATAGAACGAGTGGATGATGCGGAAGCGCGGAGCGGAAAGCCCGTTCCTAGGCAGCTTTCCCGATCGCATGACGTTCAATTGAGGTAGTTTGAGCGAAAAATCACTTCACCTAGAATTTGATGAATTAGGACTCATTTTAAATAAAAAAAACTCTCATATTTCCAATTATATCAAAATACTAACCCTTTGCCGAACTAATTTTGGAGCAATTTTCCCAAAAAGGTAAGCTGTTTTGTATGGGATAGATTCCGGCTGTGCACTCCAGAGGGAGAATATTGAAAAAAAGGGGATTTACTCATAGATTTCGTGAAAAAACTAACGGTGTTTATTTTGCATGTTTTTTCATCTATTTATAAAAAATAATCTACGACTTACCGCAGTTACCTTAACAGAATCTCAAATAAACCTGCTGTTTTGAAGGATTTTTAGCCGTGCGGATTGAAAAAATGAGTCAAGTTAGAGACTTATGTAGCTTTATTTATTTAAATACTGAGAATTTTGGTCATATATAACTATATTCTTGCGCCATTGATGCTACAATATTTATTACATACTTATTACAGACGCTGAAATAAAAAAATAAAATTCGAATATGGTCTCCATTATGACTAGGGAACTATCTCGCTCAAATTACCTTGAGCGTCGAAAGGTGGATGACCACTACACCATGTTAATTTCAAAATTTTCCAGTCCCTCAACACTAGGCAGGTATTACAAAACGGGAAAACCCTTGCCATTTGGTCGTTATTAACATGGGTGCACCTTAAACAAGGGACGTATTACAATAGGAAAATGACGGTATTAGATGGGACCAACAGACCAACATTGTTACTCCAAGGCACCCACTGCTTAAGACCAATTTGCACGAGGCACTTTATTGGAATCTGATTAGTAGATGGACGTGCAGTGAAAACTACGTCGTGTAAAGCGGAGAATTGCAATAATGACAGCGCTAATGCACGAACGAGAGCTAGAAAAATTGTCCCTGCTCAAATTCCGATCCACGTTCCCGCAATTTCGGCAAAACGGTCTTAGAAGGCCTTAAGAGAAGCCCAATGCCGATGCCGCGTTTCTCTTCACCCCTCCTTCATTACCCTATCAATCCTACCTTTACTCCCATACCCACCTATCCTGAATGGCGCATGTGACGTCACTTGCCGGTCTCTCCCTTCGGCAATTACTACTAATACTCCTACTTAGCGTCATTCGAAATGCCATCTCCTAGCAAACGTAAGAATTCAACATAACACCGAAATCGAGACACTTTCCCATGTCACACGCATTGCAACATCTCCCATCGCACAGCGCGCTCCTCACATTTCACGCAACATATGGCGTCAGCGATCTCACGACATCAGTCACCGATTCACCGCACTCACGTGATAACGCCATTGATATCGCCACGAATCGGTGTCCGTTTGCACGCCTCAAATCACTGCTAAGTGGTTCGCGAAAGGAGGTGCCATGTCAAGTCCCATCAGCCTCGCGCCAAGCAACGGATGACATAACCCAGCCGGAGCCAACTGGTACAAGCGATCGCCTCGACGTCTACTTGCGTCGCGCATCATTTATTTTCCCTTTCGTCATCTGCATACCGACCTGCGAGCCGTCGCGGGAGCGTAGGGCAGGGGGTGTTACGAGTTAACAGCACCAACCATGAAAAGGAGAAGGGATAGGGAAAAGGAATAGGTGAACTAGAAGATAGGAAGAATATGAATCGTTTCTTAACGGAGTGCCTTAGTGTACCGCTACAAGTTTGTCCAACCACTCACTTTTTGCAGTATTCTGCTATTTTTATTGTAGTCACCAATGGTGCGTGGGAAAAAGGACTTTTTGTTGCTATCAGTTCGGAAGCGTATCTCCTATTTTACCACGTCTATTAGTTCTACTGATGTATTGTGGGATTAAAATAATAACCTCCGCATAATCCTGAAACTCGCGTAACCTGAATTTTGCAAATAATCTAAGCCTAGTGTGTAGCCTCCGAGTCTCTCGTGGCTCCAAACCTAGTCCTTCCATCAGCTTTATTACACTCTCTGTTTGCTCAGATCACTTTTAGCAAAGAATGCTGCTTTCCTTTGTATTTTACTTCGCGGAGTGAATATTTCTGCTGCTAGTGAATAATAGGTGCTCACGGCTTATTCAAGATGAGGCCTAACTAAAGCATATTTTCATTCACTCTTTTATCCGAGGATCTTCCTATTGTTCGCTTGATAAAACCTCCTCTTAAATGCAGCGCGGAAAATGCTTCGCAAGCATTTTCCCCAAGTAAGACACGCGGTTACGATGATTCCCATGGACCTATTTCACTTCATCCGACACCTTTATATTTATTTCACCTTCATAGATAAGGCGTTGCTACGATTTTTTGAGGCGTGTATTAATAATATTAAGTTCTAGCGCCCACTAAAGACACCACGGGTTTACAATACTACGGTCCGATGAGAGAGCCCCTAAATCCGCTTTTGGGGAAATTTCTCCGCAGATGACCGCATCGCCATAAAAAAATATAATTTTGCAGTTTACTCTAAAGTTAATGTCATAGTTATACATAAGTAATAAAAATTTGTAGGAGTATATATAAACGCATAGTTGGCGAATTTAAATAACTATGCATTGTTGTAACTACAGGCCAATATATAACACTAATGAGCGCAATTTCAAAACGAAAAGTCATGCGACTGGGATTCGAACTCGAATACCGGTTGACTGCAGGTTAGATTTGTCAGCAAGTTAGACCACCAAGCCTTCTTAGTTCAAGGATTATTTCCATGGAGGTCTAAGTTAATTTGAGTAAGATTTTCTGTAGACAAAGCAGAGAGATACTGAAGATCGGGTCGGTGTGGTGGTTAAGAGCCTAGCGGAATTACCATCCCGATCCCTACTTGGGTGTCATGTGGAGGGCACTTCAAGTACATTACTCCCTTGCCGTCCGATGGGACGTTAAGCAGTGGTTCCCTGGGCGTATTTCGTTAAGAGTAGGTTAATGCTGATGCCAGGTTAATCTCCACCCTAATTCCATTACCCAATAACCTTACGGCAAACCTTTGTTTTATATGAGTGAACTTCTCAGTAATTAGCTCAATATACTTTGGAGGTTATAACTTGAAATATACGTAGCACGTCGCAAGCTGAAAATACCTTTTTATAAGAATAAATACGTTGAATAACGAATTTATTTCTAAAAGTAGTTGAGAAAAATACGAACTGTTCATCGTTACACTTCAAATGTGATCGATCTGTGTCACTCAGTCAGATCTGTGCTCCCCCTTAAAAGACGTAGGTTTCTATTTTTGGCATATTTCTCGAAAAGTAGTGCAATTTGTTTTTATCGTGTCGCTAGAAAGATAACTCTTTTAACATAACCTGAAGTCAAATTCATTAAGTTTTTTGGCGTCGTGATAACTCGCTCAGACGACATTAAGTGAAACATGTTCTTGTCTCCAGTCTGCATAGCCACAAAAAAAGTCGTAGTCGCGCTTAGTAATCCATAGCAACGGGATATCTACGTTTCTTTGTAAATACAAATCCATTTGGATTCAGCAAATTTATTAGAAACTCGATTCGACACCATGAGAGAAAAAAACATGCTTAGTCCATAAGATTACACGAACAAGAAATGTTTTTTACTCCCGTTGGTGGCTAATTTCAAAATATAGCCTCGCATTAAACATTTATATTCGTTAGTTCCAATTCTCGCAATTTACAAATCTCACGACCATCCGTGACGTACATACGTCTGCCGTAAGGGAATAAGCATTAGTCATAAGTCCCGGAGGCCTCCCACGCCGTCCACTGCTTCGGGGTCAATGATCGCCCGGGCGACGGACTGCTGTGAGTCCAGTCGTATACTCGATCTCATCCTAATCCCCTCAATCATCCCAATATTTAAACATGGATATAGATTTCCAAGGGGTCTATTTGAATGTATCTTTCCGTGTTCCAGAGTTTTTGCAAAGTCTTTCCATGTTTCGAACAATAATTCGCCGGCTATCCTGCAGGTTTCTTTGAGTCCTAAGTGCATTATTTAGGAAGACGACTGACGACTGAGGTCATCTACGACATTGATGTGTGACTTGGTTCGTGAGGGAATGATAATTTGGGAAATGAAGCAGGGTGGAGAAATATCAGGCATCGGCATTAGCTTACTCTTAACGAATGGCACCAAAGTTTGTTCTATCCGACGGACGAAATAAAACTGTACTGCTATGCCATGCCAGCCACGTGTAGCAGTGCAGTTCATCGATCTTGAATATACTATATTGAGCATTACGTCACGCTCACGAGACGAACACTGTCACGTGATCAGGGTAAAAAATCATGGTAAATAAGTGTTGTGCATATGGCTGTAAGGATATATTCGTGAAAGGGAGATCAATATCTTTTCACAGGTATATATTGAAGCTGTATTTTGGTAATGCTATAACCTTACAGAAAGCTTTTGTTTGGAAATATAACTCAGGAAATTACTGACAACCCTAGAATATTGAACAACTCCGGGTGGCTACATTCAACTAATTATAAGTGATATCACTGTTGTTTGGAATGCTTATTGTAAGTTTTATTGTAATTTTATTTCCCCTCAATCTTAGTTTTCCAACGAATGAGGAAATGAGAAAAAAATGGGAGGTTGACTTGAGAAGCGAGAGTTTTGTCCAACGGTACACTCAAGGATTTGTTCCAAACATTTCTTGATGGACTGTTATGATAAGGAAAAGTTTGGTGGTCGCTGGCTGAAGTCAAGTGCCCTGAAGACTATTTCTGATTTTCCCTCCCATTTATTACGGGAGCCCACTCCTCGTAAGCCACCTGCAAAAAGTAATTTTCCCATTGAAAAAAATATCCCGAAGTCCGGTAAGATGTTTCTTCACTGCTCATTGCGCTATTATTCGCGCGGAAAAATGAAAAATAAATTTTCTTTTACGAACTAGGCTCACCTGGATCCAGTGACGGCGCTGTGTGTACTTTTCATAATTATTCAGAAGGAAACGTGATCTCAGAACCATGTATTAAACATGGTTTTTCTTTGCTAATCAGGTAATGAGCCTATGCTGCATGCAGTCAGTGATAAGGAATGACACCATGTGTTTTATTATTCCCTTATTTTTTCATTATTAAAATAAGATTGTGCACGATGAAACAGAGGTAAGATTAAATCAAGTTTTGGTATAGAACATAAATAAGAGACTCATATGCTAAAATGATTTGAGCAATAAAAACAGTACTGCTCTGTGATGCAAGACCATAGAGCAATATGCTGACAACCAAGCAGTGATGGACGGATTGATTTTTCATCTAAAAATTACGACTTATCGAGGCCAGTGCAACTGGTTAATGAATAAACTCAATTCCCATTTTTGTATTGTTAATTTGTTATGCTCGAAACAAATATCATCAGGCTTTCCGAATAGTGAACTTTATCCATCTTTATTAAATCCTTACTTTGAATTTGCATTGGATAAAAACGAGGTTGATGACGTAGGTAACTAACTCTTGGTATTGGCCACACTACTTAATCATTCATATTTTAATGCTTGATATTGATAATTATACATTCTAAGTTCCCCACTGCACCCTTAATCATCAATTAATAATATATTTTGCTATCATATACTTAGATTTTAGCATTTATTTGATACATTGATTGGAATGATATTTTCAATGCACCTAATACTAAGACCCAAGATTTTGTGCTTTTACAGGACTAATTGATCATTATGGAGGGTTGAAACTAAAAATGGTACTCAAATGTTTCCACTAAATCATTGGCAGCATATCTCATTCGTAACAACGCAGCACCCACGCAGAGGCATTACTCATTAACCCTTATTCTAATGGCATGGGACACATAACAGCTTTTTGCTTTATAAGTCCATGAAAATTCATTCCGATTTATTTGAAAGTTATCTGGCTGAAACATAAATACAATCTATTCTTGTTTTTTGCCTACTATGAACAATATGTGCCCTGTGAAACAATTATGACCATTACTAGACCCTAGTGGAACTGCACACTAATTGGACTGACATTCCTTTAATTCAACATCTTGCTGTCTTTAGCTCAAGAAGGAATAGAAGAATGCAGGTGATTAGCATACTTGGGTAAGTTAACTAAAAAGTAAACTGATTAAAGTTAAGCCCACAAATACTTAACTGATTAAAGTTAACAATATAAAGAAGTAACTGATAAAAGTTAAATTTTATTGAAAGTAACTGATTAAAGTTAAACGTTAATTTCCAGGACAACCTTCGAAAATATTTTGAAAAGTACAAAATCAAAAGTTACAAAATCCAAGTAAAAAAAGGTTGTTTGTGCCGAGAAGAGTCGGTCTCAGTGTCCGGTCGATCAGAGTCCCTGACTGCTTTAGGAAACTTTCTCAGCAACATTTTTTTCACATATTCATCGTCGTGGTGGACACAACAACAACCCCACTTGTAAGCAGTTTAAGGCTGCTTATAAGAGGCTTCTGGTACAGAATAATGTTAATTCGTATTTGTATTCCAACTGCATGGACTTTGATGGAACCAATATTCTCTTTGTGACATCCACTCAAAATATTGGTCAGTGTAATCCACATCTTGCCTACATTAATAGAAATGCTCTTTGAACACGGTGGAAGCAATTTACTATGACCACCATATACTCACCTGCCATATGTTAGTAGCCTATCCACATGCTATGCGACAGACTTGATGGTCTAGATTTTTGGGTTTGTCCAAAAGAAAATGCCTAGACCACTAAAATGTGAGGAATGTACAGTGTGCTTGGTGGCAGACGCATTAAAAAACAGAGAATCCTCATTCATTCAGAGGAAAACCTGTTTGGAATGGTTGTACCCATTAAAGAATAGTTAGTATCGGCACGACAGCAGAAAAAGTATTCCGTGTAGCACATGCAACAGGAAAAATGACGGAGGGGATAATTTACCGAAACTTATGGTTAAAGCACTAAATAAAGTCTCCAACCTTTCCCTGAACTAGATAGTCATATTATAAACCAGTCAGTGGAAGAAAACCTTGTTAATCACTTGGGCCAAGCCATTCTCCTTGAGTACTTCTCAATACGGCTCTATCATGTGGGGAAAGCTTTGACCTCAAAACTCTAAATAGATTACTCGAGAGGCAATAAAACCAAAGTGGTTGTATTCCAGGGACACTAAAAGTATGTATACCTGAATGTTTCATGTATATTCAAAGGAGTAAATCCAGTAAAAAATGATGATGATACGCCATTGGTATGTACTAGAGATGGGCGCCGCGCCGGTTACGCCGCGCCGCCGGCCATGCAAGGCACACCGCCGCGGCGCGCCGCCGCCGAGGAAAAAACTACGCCGCACCGCCTCCGGTCATTTTAACGGCGGCGGCGCGGCGCGACTTGGATTTAATTTATAGATGAAAATTAGATTTTAGATGAAAATTTATACCAAGTCCTACAGCCGAAAAGTACTGACAAATTGTAGGAACAGATGCGTTTGGGATTGATTTCCGCAGCCACGCTAGTTCGTCTTGTCAACCTTTCCTCTCCCTTCCCACAGCCAGCCTCGTATGTCCGCTCAGCTGCCTGACTGAGCGTGGTTATCATAGGTTTTATTTTGCACCAGCGTTTGGCCCAACAAAAAAAGAACCTAGACATAGTGGAGAGTCACAGAGTACGCAGGAAGAAAAAGGTGCAAACTCAAAAAGAACGCACCCGAGTGGATGGGTATATTTCCATTTAAATTGAAATTTGCTCGATTTCTTGGGACTAGAGCGGCTTCATGTCTAACGTGCGTTCAATCCTCAGGAAAACATGTTTCGGTCAGATTGTTTAAAACTGAGGGAAAATTAGTTTATAAAAAAATCAAAACTTGTTTTCAAGCTAAAAATGAAAACTTAGGACGGCAGCATTCGTTTATTTTTTGTCCAAATGAAATGTAAACCTTCATAAGTCTCTAAACCTTAATAATTCGAGAGGGCTACAGACATGTCAGTGGTTGCGCACGGTCTAAATAATTTTATTGATGAAAATTTGAAATTAATTATTTAAAAAATATTTTATGTGAAATTTAACAATACATCACATAAATTATCACTAATAATATGTTATCACTTTTTTGTTACATAGTTTTTATACATGTGACTGAAATAAGCATATTTGCTTGACGGTAAAGTTGAGGTGGAATTATATTGTAATTTACGCTGTATTAAATAGTTGAAAATTAAAGGTCGAAAGCGCAAGTTTTTCATAATGTGAAACGCACTAAGCCGGTGTCCCATGGTAATTATTTTCGTAAATTCATTCATGAATTCCATATTCATGAATACAGTTTCGTGAACTGTTGGACCCCATGTCACGCGAGCAGGAAAAATTCATGAATTGGGCGCTGATCGGCTGACGGCCGAGAAGAGAACTTTTTGTGTTGCCATCAATAGTGTATTCTCTGATCGAAAGGAACAAGCAGAGAAGATATTATTGCGGGACCTACGAGCTATGAAATGGAATAGCACACACCTATTGCTGTAATTATCCGGGAATTACTTTAGACATACGTATAAAATGAAGTAATTGCAAGAACAAGCATGCTTGCTCGCGATGGAACACGTCAGAATCTCTATGTAGCAATACCCCATCCCAGAGCTGCCGAAACTATCTTCACCGCTGAAAAAGTCCGAAACAAGAGAAAGAAATAATGATCTGATAAGACTATCCGTCACTGGAGAAGAAAAATATTACAATTACTGCGTTTTAAAAAAATGTTGTGGCTTAAAAAAATTCGTTCACTAAGAAGTTCTCGAATGGAAACCACGATCCTTCACACGCAAGGTGAGCGCGCTCCTTACCAGACTTCCGCTCAATAAGAGAGAGATGGCGAAACACGGCGTGAGGTTACCAACTCATGGTATGGCCTACTGATACTTTTCCTCAGATTCTAGTTATTTTTACACGTATTAATCTTCATATTACTCTTACTGGTCTTATTTATACACGAAAACTATCATAATTTACTTGTATCCGGTCAAGCTTAATATCTTTGGAGGTATTTGGTACAGATATCGTATATTAAAAAGAAATCAGGTGTAATCCTCTCGCTCTAAAAGTCTCTGAGTGAAGCAACGAATGTATGGAGCGAACAATTGACGCTTGCTAAATATCAAGCACGGTAACAATTAAATATATTGTATAGCATTCGAGGTGCGAGATACTGCGAGAACGTGATGGTGGCGGTCGAAGCGCATGCGCGCAGAAAAAACAATTAGCGACCAAGTTTCATGAAGACTTTATAGTGTTTTCGTATTTTCAGAAATTTACCGAATATTGGCATTCGCATGCGCAGTGTAACTCTGAGAGTATTCATGAATAAATTTACGAAAACATTGACCGTGGGATACCGGCTTTATAAATAATTTATCATTCTCCCAACCGCGTTGTTCTTCCTCATCGTCCTTTTCACTGCCTCCAGATTCAGCGAAACCAAGAAAAATTGTGACAGTATGCTCTCTGCAAATACATTTTGAAAATATTTCACTGAGTGTTCTGATTTTCCCATTCTTTCTCATAAACAAAACGCACATCTTCCTGGGCCCATTTCTCTGTGTCTTCCCGGTGTAATACACCGAGTCATGCTGTTCCTCATTGTCACTGTCACTCTCTTCGGCAGTTTCTTCGCGTATCATATTCGCTGTCGGTAAAACACGATTAGAGTCAGTGTGGCGTCAATCAATAGGAAAATGGGCGATGTACAAAAACAATTTTAGCACCTTCCGATTCTCGGGAAAAATGAATTCATTTTTACCAGATGGTTCCATGAATTACCATTTTTTTAAGTTACCAGAGAAATTAACATACTGGATTTCCTACATTGAGTTACCACGTGGAACATAAATAAAATCCTTCAAACTAGTTATGGTTGTAAATGAAAAGGACACTGTATACAATAAGTAGCATAGCTGAAAACTTACTGGCTTCCACCACTAGTTTATTCCTTCGTAAAATTAGTAAATTAATCAATAAATGTTATTTATTTGTGAGAGATAAAAATAATAAATACGAAATTTTATGATCTAAAACACACACTTCAAAAAACTGCGAAATTGGTTCCTCTCAATCACGAAATGAGACTGAATGGACAGGCATATCACCAGATTATCTATTATCGTCCAAGCACAGACATTGAGATGGACCAGACAAGCGCCGCGGGCTCGCAGAAATGCAGATACCACAAAGTAAACACATAACTCTTACAATGTGGCTTCATTAGGGAAAATGAGCTGATATTTTCTGGCCCAGTTTTTATTGCTTATTCATGAAAACTTATGTGAAGAGTTAGTGCATAGAGTGCAGTTACTAATTTATTTTTCTATTTGTATAGCCTATAGCATTTGCTACTGTGTGAAAAGTAAATTATTGCCATATTTTGATCTGCTAAATTAACCCCTTTCCATTTTTTGACTGTTGTAATAAAATGCTCTGAGATTTTCCAGTTATTCTATTTTTTCCTCTCGTATACGAACAGACGCCAACACGCCACGCCGCCGCACAGTGGGGCCAAATCCCGAAAAGCTGGCCAAAATATGAAATCCTTATTTGATCGATTTTAAATTTGGTACACAGGGGTTTTTTAGGCCGCTGATTACGAATCTGAAATCAGAACAAATAAAAAAAGCAAAATGGCGGATTCAAAATGGCGGCCCAAGGCTAAGAAAGTAGTAGTTTGCTTATTTGAAAAACAATGCATTTCTGTGGCATGATATGGCTTTTAATATGATTCATACCCCAAATATATATAAACAAAATATTTAATCCAATATGGTGGACATAACAATAAGTAATTTGTATAATATAAAAAAATTGTTATCCTTGGAGAAATTGCAAATAATAACGAAAATTAAATGGATTCAATTCTTATTTGATCGATTTTAAATTTGCTACACAGGTTTTTTTTAGGCCGCTGATTACGAATCTGAAATCAGAATAATAAAAAAAGCAAAATGGCGGATTCAAAATGGCGGGCTATGGGATAAGAAAATAGTAGCTAGGTTATTTGAAAAAACAATGCATTTCTGGGGCATGATATGGTCTTTTAATATGATTCATACCCCAAATATATATAAGCAAAATATCTAATCTCCCTAATTCTTGATATAACAGGACCTGAAGACACGAGAAGGTTGTTAAAAACATCTTTTAAATTACTTTCTCTGGAGCATTTTCTTGAAAAGCGTTCTTGATAAGCATTTATACCTTTGTTGCGTGCTTCTTGTTCCTCCTCTGAAAGCATTCCAATCGGTAATATTGCCGACGAAATTACAGAAGAACCATGAATCAATATTTTATGCACTGTGGTGGGCATGTGTATGCACTGTGGTGGGCATGTGTATGCACTGTGGTGGGTGTGTGTTGTATCAAGGATACTTCTCTACATATAATTTGGCAGTGCCCAATGCATAGGCATCCAATTTTTCAACATCAACTTCATATTCACTCGAAAGGGTCAAAAGAATCATCCTAAATCGATGGCGGAAATCCAGTCAATATATGAAAAACTTTCCGCACGAATTTTGCCTCACTTCGGCTCTTGAGTTTGCTGATTACGAATTTGAGATTTTTTCAAAAAACAAAATGGTGGATCATATATTACGATCGCAAAAATTAAAAAAGTGCTATAAATG
The DNA here is from genome assembly GCA_963573305.1 of Pyrrhosoma nymphula. NCBI lineage: Eukaryota > Metazoa > Arthropoda > Insecta > Odonata > Coenagrionidae > Pyrrhosoma > Pyrrhosoma nymphula. Next base: position 72,289,014 of record OY754332.1, on the reverse strand, counting down.
AAGAGAAACTTTTTAAAATTTAGCGAAAATTATATTAATTACGATTTGAGGTCATTTTTTACGAACTAGACATTTAGACTCTCAGTTCGTAAAAATAGAAGAAATAGAATAATTAATATTTGATTGATATCTATAATCTACGGTGAAAGGGCACCACCATTGAGGTTTGTAAAATGATGCTTATTTTTTTCAATAAATATACATAGTTAAATAAAGTTTTAAAATTGTTTTATTTATAAAGAATAGAAAATTACAAAGTAAAATTATAGAAATTTAAAACAAAAAATTTAAAAGCCAAAATTACGTCAGCTATTCTACAACTTTCTTGCCATTTTGCTTTTATATCATAGACCTAAAGCGTAGACTCATCGTCACCATCTATATCACCTTGTTCTGCAGTTGGTGCCTCTAGCAAAGCAATAACCTCGATTCGCAACTGTCCATCCTTTTTAGGGGGAGATTTCCTGATGGATGAAATTAAAGGATCAGAGGAGGTTAGCATGGTGTGGAGTAAATCTTCGTTGGTCGATTTTCTCGAGATCTTCCTACACCTTCTTTCTCGGAATCTGCGCAAGTCTTTATTTCTCGCCTCCTGTGCCTCTTCACTCAACATTCCGATTGGCAGAAGAGCAACAGCAATGGCGTCAGCTCCATGAATTAGTATCTTGTGGACAGTTGCAGGCATTGGATACCATTTATAATGTTGCACATATAATCTAGCAGTGTCGATGGCATATTCTTTGAAGGCTAAGCAATTTACTGCGAATCCACAGGAAAGAGTCCTCAGAATCACATCACATCTCGATATTAGATCTTCTTTAAATCCTGTGATGGATGATGACCGCGCAGGGTTAGCAAAAAAACGACGGGCGGTGTTTCCATCGTTTGTTTTGCTGATCCCCTGTTTAACAACATCCACAAGAAGCCCAATCTCGGATTTAAATCTGCTCTGCATTTCTCTCTTTCTTTCCGAAATCATGGTTTTCTTGTCCCTATTCTTTCTCCATGCCTGAGTATCCAGTCTGTAGCTGACGTGAAGAATCCATTCTTAAAATCTTATATAGGCATGCAGCGTAGAAAGACCGTACTCTATTGCATCCTTGTTTACTTCCCTCTTCAGAACCAAATCGATGTCGTTGAATTCTTTTGGAAGTGCTCCACAGAGGTAACACCTTTGAGAAGAGGAAGTTCCTGTAACAACGTTGCACACTTTTCCGTCTATCATTGAAAAAATCATTTGATGACGGACTTGAATATGGACATTGCCGGGTAGTGATATTTTTGATGGAGTAAGAAGTTCTATTTGTTCGTCCATTCTCGATTTCTCTGCGACTATGTTGCACTTGGTCTCTTTTTTTAATTCTAAATTGATAGGTCTACAAAATCTTGTCGAAGAAGGGCGGGGGTTTTGCCACACTATAACTTTTTTGAAATTATCTTTGCAGTACAGTTGCAGGGGCACTAAACATGTCATTAAAATATCACTGTCCTTCAAATTATGGTCGTCACTTACTTGCTTGTACGTGGATAGACCGCTGCACCCATCAAAACCCCATTTAAATACTATATACATTTCCCCCAGTATGCCAGGTTCTAAATTTGCAATTAACTCTTCTTGGAGCTGCACGATGCGATTAGTGGTATGATCTAACAATGCCTGTAATTGTACTTCACTCTTTACCTCCGTGATTGTAATGCTGTCTCTGGGTGGATAGCACTCAACTTTAGCAGCAGCTACTTTCTTGTACGAAGGATATAAATCTGCCCCCCTCTCTTTCGCCTGAATCCTAATAGATTGATAGGAGTCTCTCGAGAGATCCGTTTCTAGCATAAGGGCTAGCGCCTCCTCGGGTGAATACGGCCGAAGACTGGCTCTGTTGTGTTGTGTCCACGCCTCAGACACCCTCGCCGCACGTGTTGGCGTTGAATGTTAACGTGGACGTCGAAACGGTCTCCCGAAGATCCTGTGTCTTCCTCCTCTTGCTACGAGAACTGCTATCCTCGAAGTGTTTCCTAGGACGACCTGCTAAAAATGATAATTTCAAATGACATTGATTCGTAAAGAGGATATAGGAATGTGAATTGAATTTGTCACTCTGTAAGCTAAAGGAATATCTTTACACAATTAGTTACCTACTAATTACAAGCGCAATTATTTACCTGCAGATGTACTTTTAGGAGTAGGCGCAGTGATAATGATTGTCTTGTTCAGCCAATTTTCATTAGCGTTAAGAAATCTTTCCTCCACTCGACTGCTTTCCTCCCATTTCTTCCGAATATCACCACAGTGTCTCCGAACCATCCTGCCAACTGAGTCTTTAGTTCTCTTCCCAGCAAATGACAAATCAAGCACTTCCTCAACATGAGAATACACATGATCATAGCGTTCCGACCATCCACTCTTAGATTTCTCTTTGAGTAGGGTATAAAGTATTCGCCTAGTTATTTTGAAAGGCATAATTCTTGTAAATAATGTCCACCACAGTTATTAGAAAAGCACAGAGTTCTAAGTACTGTTCCCAGGCAAGTGCAACCCACCGCCTGCTAATCCCCACTAACTGAGTATGGCGCTAATGCCCACTGCGCGCCCCCCGCGGCGCGGGAACTGTAAACACGCATTGCTCACTATGTAGCACATTGTAGCAGATGATTTTGAGATATGTTACAGTAGACTCACAAAGAAAGCTATTACGCTTTGAAAATCGCTCCGACATCGTCAGACATTTTTTAAATATCAAGCCGTACAATGAAATATTTTCTCTAGGGCACCTCGTTTAGCCGTCATCCTGCACGAAGTTTTCTGTTGGTTATTGTTGTCTGGAAATTCGTGGTAACAACCTTAAGACATCTCACTTTATTGCAATAGTATTTAATTTTTCTTATTTCTCGGCATTGCTGTAATCGAGTCGATTAAATAAATGAGGCGAACACGTCACTAAGCAAAGTGCCACAAAATTGGTTGACATTGAATGGTCTGACAAGGCAAAAATGACATCACACTACCGAAATATTTTGTGATTCTATGCCCAGGACATTTGTTTGCAAAATAAAACTAATTTCACTTCTAAATAGTTTATTTCATTTTTAGGGTTTTGGCCAGCCAAACCAGGCTTGGCCCCACTGTGCGCCGCACAGTGGTACTAAATCGAAAAAAAGCTGGAAAAAGTTAATACCGCAGTTATTTTTCCATACTTACTATATTTGAACATTGTTTTTAAAAGTTTTCGATCCGCTAAATCCGAATTTGACGTTTATTTTGCTTTACCTCTGATATTTTTGTTTTTACAAGACCAATTATTTAAACAATTAAATGCAACAAATTTAAATTGAACTTTATTGGTTGTTCCGCATGTTGCTATATCCGAATACGATGTTATTTCTTTTTTATCTGAGATTTTATTGATTATACTTGATAATAGTTTTAAAAATTTATTGTAACTAATTAAAATTGAACAATAATCGTGATTTCTATTCATTTTCTATCCACAGAATCCGAATGTGAAGTTAGTTTTAATGTATCACTAAATGTTATTGTTTTACGAGAAAATTGTTTAAACAATTAAAAACACACTAATGGCCATTGTAATAGTATTTATACAGAAATCCGATAGTTAATATTCTGTTCTACACCGTAATATTTGAAAAATAAATCACTTCATTCAAATTTTAGGCGAGATTCGGACCCGCGACCTTCAGTGGAGCCATTTGGTGCGTTAAATATCAGGTATGGAAACTAATATATATGTACACCAACTACGGCACTAAAAAATATATCAGTTTTATTATTTAACTGGGTATCATTATTGTTAACAGCAATCAGAAAATAAAGAAGTTATTTCCATAGTTGTATTATTAATTATTGAAGAAAACAATGACAGATATTCAAAATCATCGCCAGATAGTTCATCAGTCTCACTATCGATCTGCCATTCATCCAGAGTAATCCGAACATTTCATCAGCAGCGCGCCGCCGCCGATCAAATGCTCGGCTTTCGCGCCGTCACGCCGCCGCCGCCGGCTTTATTTCCCCCCTACGCCGCCGCCGACCAAAATCAAGACGGCGCCCATCTCTAGTACGTACATTATACGTCAAATAAATCACTCTGAATATTTAATGTTTTGTATTCATTGCCAGCATAATGGTAAATTGACGAAGTCCAAAGGAAAAGTATTTATATTTACAAATGTAGTGTGACTGAGACAAATAATAACCTCAAAAATGTTAGTCTCTTTCCTTTATAAATTTAAATCCCTCTTTAAACCATCATATCTTTCGCCAGGTTTCAAGTCTTCCAGTACTCCAAGACCAACCCAATACAAGCGTTCTCCTACCAATCCCAACGATTCCTCATTCACCTTTGTCTCCTTCCAGCTAAACCTCTCCATCTTTTACTGCCACATCTCTCATTTCCACTTAATCTACTTCCATAACAACCTGGTGATCAGATCCAATCAACGCTTTGCTCCAAACAAGTTATTCTAACCTTTTCTTCTAACCCTTTTTTATAGTCCTGTGCACAAAACCCCTCTCGATCACCTCAAATGAAATAGTGAGTAATTCGCAATGTTAAATAATACAATAGCATTGGAGTTCCCGGCGCAAGATACTATCTTGGTATAATTATCTCAGAAATTTTGAAAAGCATACAATTAATTCATTTCTCAGTTACTGAAGGTTACGCATTTCAGGAATATTGTCGCAAAGTTATGACCCGTATGAACTTCTACAGTATTAGAAAACACTATAGTTACGGTTATTCCAGCGCAGGATATTTTAGACAAAAAGCTTCAGAGATTTTGAAAAACATTATTTATTTCAATACCACTCCAAAATGCATATTTCTAAAGTTTTTCATGAATTTACGTTTCTCATTTATTTCTTTTGGCTTTAATAGTGCAAAAATAAACATAAAACAGACCTCGCAAATTCAAAGGCCGCCTTCATTTGACCCTGATCACGTGACCCGCTACATTCTCATGTTCGCTCTGCGCTCTCCCGTAAGCGACTGGTTGAAAGCGCCATCTAGTATATTCAAGATGTATGGTACAGTTGGTCAACCAGACAGGAAAAGGCAACATCGCCACCAAGCAGGATATGGCAGCAAAGCACCTAAGTAGCTTGATGTATAGCCAAAGAGGTATACATCGAGATTCCACTGAAAAATATCTGCCGTGGCCCGGATTCGTATCCAGGTTCCAGGGATGTCATTCCAGTACTCTAGCCCATACACCAACTCGATTTCAAATGTTTGATGTGTACATAAATATGTTATATTCAAAGTTAAATTTTTCCGTGCGTAACCGAAGTTAGGCATCGTTGGGCCCAGCTCGAATTCGCAGGGGTGATCCTCACACATGTCCGAGGGCTGTTTCCCCTTGAAATGACTTCAGCCGTCGAAGCTACTTAAACTAAAGTACTACCGCTACTACCATAGTCCTCAACATGGAACGCCGTGGTGGAAACCATGGAAGGTGGTAAGATACATCCTAGCAGGCCCTCCGAAAACCTATATCACAATATAAAGATTCAGACGATAACGATAAATGGGGAAATATGCAAGTATTTGAACCTCATTCGAGGAAGAAAAGTATTACGCATTGTTCAGAACAAACAAAAATTCCTGCCACCGGCTCGCTGGACCCGTTTTGGATGGAAGATCCCAAATCAAAAATGTACCCTAATAACTGCTCATAAATCCTAACGATCTTGATTACACTGGTACTGGTCCACTAATTTCAGACACAGTACGCTTCGCTTGTTTCGCGCTACTCTGTGCAGACAGGCGGACCCAAGACTCTATCTACCTAGACCCATAACATACGTTTTCTATCATGAGGACGTACGGCTGGTTCGCAACAAGTTAACTCGAAGGAACGCAGCTTAACGCGATGCGATCGTCAATGCTGAGCTTACCTCTAGCGATTATAGCTCACAAAAATTCAGCCAGCATAGAACGTCTTGAAACAGCTTTCAGTTGAGCCCCAGCTCTACTTTATCTTCCAACTAGTCAATCCCAAGATCTGCAGCAGTATCGATACAGTGAAGGAATCGATTTAAACAGTGTATCAGCGTGTAAAACGTCAGAGGAAGTCATTCTAAAACTAAATAGCCACTTCTACGTTCCAACAGGTTTTTTAAGTTTCTCATTACCCGATTTTTTACCCGACGTTACGAAATGAAAGCAGTAATCAGAATTTAAGCGGAAGGTACATTTCTAGTATTTCACCCTGTTTTAAATCCAAACCAACAGCTTCTCAAAAAGCATAGGATTTTATTGGGATACAGATTTAAGAAATAAGCTGCGATAGGTCGAAGGTTTCGCTTCTTGGCCCAAGTATAAATGAAATTGAGCCACGTTTCTCCGGGCAGTAGTGAACGATCCTTAAGTCACGGCTTGCGTACCCCATTAAACTCGGAAACTTGTTTCTTGAAGGAATATGCCTGACTGGCAGTATGAGTGTTTTGTAACTGTGAATGCTCTAATCATTATACGCGTTCTTCAGAACCATCCATGGCATCCACAGTAATTCCACCAGTCCTTCTCTAGAACACATCCAAACAATATCTGAACACATATAAGAATCATTAAATACATCGTATTACCCGTGCTCAACGGAATGCTTGGGTAATATATAAATATGGATAGCATCGGAAAAACTCGATCAATCAGAAATATTTTCCACTACAGCCAATGTCCAACATCATTAAAACCAACAAATGTAAAACTTTGGTGGTTAATTTTATACGCAGAGGCAATACATGAAAATATTACAGCATTAATACGTAATATATCATAAATTGTCACAAACACAGTAGGACTCTCATATGTCAAGTGAGGAAGATTCTTTATGCATCTCTTTAATTAGTCAAATAATGGAACCAAACAAATAAATGAAACGATATGATACTTACAAAAGAAGATTAGGTTCTAAGAATCTTCTGGTAGTAGTATTGCCATGCTTCAGTCCTGGAAAATAAGAGAAAGTATAAAACATATTCTTCAATCACAGTGTACACTATACGAATAATAATGATAATACGTAAAAAATTATAAATATCCAAACCAAATGTTAATATGAGAATAGGAACAGCAAGAATACAACCGCTGAAAAGCCAGACCACTTTTTTTCAGGAAGTTTACCAACTTCCTGCCCGGATGCTTGCGAAATAACCTCCACGAAAAGAAGGAGGGATCGACCTTCGATCGTACATACATCAGGGACTCACTAACGAGAATGACGTCATCAGCGTGGATGAGGCGTGAATACCCAACGTTTCAGATGCAATTAGTGAACGGAGAATGAAGTTCATTGGCCGGGGTGGAAAAGGGATCGAAGAAGTACAAGCTTCCAGCTCCAAAACACGAACAGACAATAGGGTAGCAACGGATGGGAGGCTGGGAAAACAAATACAAAGCTGCACGAAAGAGCTAAGTTTTGAACAACATACCAAATCTTCGAACGTGATGGGAAATCAACGAAATATGTCATTTGTAAGACTTAGTTTCGGATACCTTATAGAGAAAATCAATATACATACAAGCCTGCACCCCATGTTACCTTATTTGGCTACATGTTGTGCCAAACAGAAGTGTTTAATGTTGCGTATATAAATATAAATAACTACATCTTTCAAAGAAAACGGCATATACTAGAGCAAGTCAGAAATAGCTTCCGTATCTCTTATTTCGATGGCAGCAGAGTATCTCAGCAGTTAACAGCGAAAGATCTCAAGGACCGGTAGCTATTTGTAAAACTGATTTATTTGCAGAAAAATATTCGTGCAGCAATATGTCGTAATTCGTTAGGGAGTATAACATGATAGTAAGAAATTGTACTCAATGATTCATTATCTTAATTAATTAGTATTTAGGAATTAGTTACGAATTTTTAATAGACAGAAGCGTGATGAGTGGTACTGAATGTGTAACAGACCACTATTTGGTGGTCTCTAGAGCGGTTCTGGGTAGAAATCGGGTTCCTAGGAAGAGAAGTGCGTATAAGCGCATCAGAGTAAAAGTGGTGAGGTTGCTAGACTACGAGGTGGGTGTACGGTATGGATATATCCTTGAGGATATGCTATTTTCGAAGCAGAGAGAATAGGACGAATACCTATATAGGTAACGGGAGTATAAATGATACCTGGGTGTGTTTGAAAGGAATACTTGTACGTGCAGAAAGTGTAAAAGTGCAAGGGAGTGGTAGGGAAAATGAAAGGCAACGCATGGTGGAATGAAGGAGTGAAAATTACAGCGAGTAATAAGAAAGAGGCCTATAAGAAATTGATTGCAGCCAAATCTGAAGAGGAGCGAAAGAAGGCGGGTGAAAAAAAATGAATACATAATCGTTGTGAAAGAGAGTAAGGAAAGAATTCGTGTGGCTGAGTCAGCCACTGGCTGACGCTAGGAAAATGCAGTGAAATTGAAGGCATAAAAAGTTATTAAGGAAATAGAATTTAGGAAAGGAATTAAGGAAAGGAAAAAAAGGAATTTAGGAAAAAAAATAGGATAAAGCAAGGTGAGAGCAGGGGAATGGATACAATAAAGAACAAAGTTGCGAGATCGTAAGGGATTAAATCAACGCCAAGTACTGCTGGAGGGAGTATTTGAAGAATTATACAATAACGGAGCAGACGACGTGGATGACGCTTATGAATTAATTCACGAGAATATCAGTATGGAAAAATAAATAAGTGAGATTGATGTCGTAACGGCAGTGAGAATATTGAAAAATGGGAATGCTGCAGGCGTAGATGGGATATCCAGTGAAATGCTTAAGAGTGGGGGTCAATTAGTTATAAGTGGATTGTGTTAATAGTATAATTTATTTTAAAAGCTACTGTTGTTCCAACGGGTTGGAAGAATGCGATAATTGTTCCATTTCAAAAAGGGAACGGTGGGAAGACCGAATGTAAAAATTATAGAGTAATTAGTTTATTGAGAATTCCGGGAAAATTGCTCAGTAAAATATTAATCGACAGATTGAGGAAGATTACTACTGAGAATCTGGGGAGTACAGTGTGGGTTTATGCCTGGGAGGGGACGTGTTGATCAGCTGTTCGCACTTCAGCAAGTGATAGAAAAATGTATGGACGTCAGAAAAAAAGTACATTTGTGGATTTAGAGAAAGCATTTGAAAGGGTAATTACAAATACGCTGTGGAAGGTTTCGAAGGACAATGGAGTGAATGAGCAGTTATAAAAATTTTACAAAGAAGATGTACGGTAATAGAGCAAGTGTGAGAGTTAATGGGGTTTTGAGTAACGTTTGAAATAAAGCTGGGCGTAAAGCAAGGATGCACAATGTCACCGTGGCGGTTCAATGTTTTTATGGATAAATGTGTGAGAGATGCGCGTAGGGATAACATCGGAGTAATGATGGGAGTTGTAAACGTGCGAGTTCTGTTAAACGTAGACGATGCATTGTTGCTGTCTGAGAGCTCACTGGAATTACCGGGGCTTCCGGATAACTTCTGTGATGCAATGATAATGAGAGAATGGATATGAGGGTAAATGCGTGAAAGACCAAAGTTGTTGTTTCGATAGGGATAGAGGGAAGAATGATTGCATGATGAGGGTAAATGGTGAGATAATTGAAAAAGTGGACGAATTTGTGTTTATTGGCCGAATTTTTGCAAAGGATAGACGGATAGATGAAGAGATAATAAGGCGTGCGAATGCAGGTAGGAAAGTCGTAGGTAGTATCTGGAGCATGCCTAGGAAAGAGTGTTTATATAGGGAAGAGAAAAATCGCCGTGTACAAAAGTGTTCACCTCCCGACGTTATTAGATGGCAGGGAAACCTGGGTACGTCAGGATATGAATAAGAGTAGGCTAAATGCTGTGGAAATGAGGCACTTGAAAAGTTTTTGCGGCAAAAGTAGGATTGATAAGGTTAGGAATGAGTGGGTTATGAAAAAGAATCTGGGTTGTACGCTCCAGTAATGAACATATGTGAAAGGAGTGTGCTTCCTTGGTTTCATCATATCAAAAGAATGGAAGAGAGTCGAATAACGAAACAGATGTATGATAGTAGAGTGAATAGTGGGAGGGAAAGGGGTAGACCGCAAAAGTCACTGGCTAATATGATAGAACGGACTCTAAAGAGAAGGAATAGTAGGAGTCTTAAGAATAGGAGAGCGTGAATGAAGCAATTCATGAGTGTACGAGAAGCAGAAATGGTTTGTAAGAGAAGCTGAAATGGTTTGCAAGTATTGATGAGGAAATTAATTAGAGGGAGCCAGTTTCCTGGGGCTAACGGGTAGAAATAAATTATTTGACTTAGCAAAACCCGAAAGGAAATGGCGTGATGGGTATGTATGTGTGTATGTAATCCATTATATTTGAGTAAATTAGGTATTTATTCACTTTACCAAGACATATATAAAATTACTCCATTTATATAATTGAGATCGTCAACAGGAAATTCAAGCAGTATAAAATTATAACATATATGACTAAATGATAAAGAAATTGGGCGATAAAATTTAAGAATAATGCCAGAATTTGGTCAAATTACTTTACATCAATGAAAATACACTAAAAACACTAGACCCTTTTTGCCATGATGGTTTTCGAACACACAATTATTCCGACATTTCACTATATCTGACATGAATAGTGAGTCTGACTCCACAGTAATGATAATCTGTAATACTTCAGGAGTTAAAGCGGTTGAATATTTCTGGAACTCCTTCGCGAAGTGATGGCTAGATCTGACGACCAAGAGTGTGTTCAGTAAATCTTCTTTCACCACCTGCAGGGACATTTTCCATGCGGTATATTTCCCTGTATTTTCTACGTTCCTTCTACAGCTTTAATGTTCCTGAGGTTCCTCGGATAAAACACCAATGGGAAAAGGAGCGGAAGCAATAATGGCCACCCCATGCAACAAGCAATAATTTTGTGGATGGAGGTGGGAATTTTACACGAGCCGTACAACCTAACACATTTCCTCGCAGCATTAAGAGCATATTTTTTAAGCACTCCCGACATCAAATGCACGCTAGGATGCAATCGAAGACAAAATCAATAATACCACAAATTCTCACCCAACCCTTTGATGGAAGACGATGAGGCAGAGTTCGCAAAAAAATCCCCAATATTTCCATCATCAGTTGTGCGAACTTCCTACTCCGAACCTGCTGATGACAAATATTTTTAAAGCTTTTACAATTCTTTTCTCTTTCTTATTTTTGCTTGCCATTTTTTTACGTCTAGTTGATATGATATAACCAATATGCATTCAAAGTTTCTTATCCAAACAAGACGAGTTGAGAGTCCGTAAACAAAGCCTTCCGTATAGACGGGCCTAAATAGAAGTTGATAAATTTTGGTTATAACCCGAGGACGCCCTAGGCGTCCGTTTTTTTCAAAGCCTTAGCTATTTTGCAGAGACAATTTTAAAGCCTTGGCTCTTTTGAAGTTAAAATTGCAAAACCTTGGACATTTTGTGTTGGAGTAGTATTATAGCCTCCTTTGACCAGGCGAGGAGCAGTCTCGAGGATTTGTACGTCAATATCGCATTTTCAGTGGAATCCCGACCCCTACTTGGGTACCGTGCAGAGGGCACTTCGAGAGCAGTACACCTTCCGTCGGATGGGACTTAACGTAACTGTGGAGCCCCTTGCGCCTTTCGTATGAAAGTAGACTAATACCGATTCCGGATTTTCCCCACCCTTCCTTCATTCACCAAATATTTCATATTTGGGCAATTATCGAGGCCGAAACTTTGTGGAATACAGATGATACAGGCCTTTCGGGTTGTCCACCACGTTTGACCATAGTATGAATTTCCAGCGGTCACAGCATAATTGACCAACGCGGTGGACACCAGGAAGATCTGCATCTTCACATGCACCACGCCAAAGAATACTTCACCAGGACTTGGAATTCCATTGCGAATTAAGAAAACTACAAATTACTTGCGATTCCGCAAATGCAATTTTATTATTTCCACTATTTTCGCAAAAACTGGTTTGAACTTGATGTTTTGAAGCTAAAGGATTTTTCCTGAATATTTTATAGCAATGAATATAGTTTAAAAACTAAATATGTACCCATACGGTTAAATCGAAAGTTTTTAAATTGAAGTTTCCTTAATTAATTAATCCTTACTTACAGTGACGGATCAACACACTTGGGGGCCTGTAGGCAGTACAAGCAACGGGGCGTTAATAAACAAGTCGCAAGAGAAGAAAGGGGAAAACAATTCCCTCCGGGGCCCCCAAAGCCTCGGGGCCCATAGGCAACTGCCTACTTTGCCTTACTGGTAATCCGGCACTGCTTACTTACCGACCTAGCCTAAAAATACGACGTCAATGCCTCCAATTTTTTGTTGCTTCTCCAAGTAACTAACCTCCCCTCCACTCCTTTCGTTTAGAGTGGGCGAACGCCGTCGCCGGGTTTCTCTCCACCCTTCCTCCACTCCCCAGACTATCCTTCCCTCACCAACCCATCTACTTGACCCCATATGACGACCGCCTCCCCCGGGTAAAAACCAACCAACCAATATATCCTCCCCCAGGGGTAAACGTTTCTCCCCCACCCATTCAGACCTCGGTAGCGGCGGGGTAACGTTCTCGCCAGCTAACCAGAAGGTCGCGGGTTTGAGTCCCGCCTGGGTGGGTTGTCTCTACTCAGTGCATGGGTGTTAATGTGTGGCGTATGAGTTAAATGCAAGAAAGAACTGCACAGTCCTAATGTCGCTCGAAAATAAAGTCGTCATTATAATTATTATTATTCATTCCCTGAAGTCCCTCGCCCTCACGCCCCACCCTGCTCTCTTCCCACTCGGCCCTCCCCCTTCACCCGCAAACTTTACCTCTGGAACGTACAATGCTCAATTAAGGCCCAAGGCCACGTGATACTATTCAAGAGTGCCATCTCAGTACGTGTCATTAATTACGAAGGTTTTAATCGCGACTGTACGAGTCAAAATAAATACTAAAGCTCACATTTTCGTTTGAATTGTTAAAAAAAGAATGCTCTCAGTTATGACATGCCTCAGCATTTAAAAAAAACAAAATTAAGATACAAAATATGTAGATTGGTAGATGCATATAACTTTATTTAACACTTTTTCCAGTCATAGGACCCGACTGCAGCGGTATCTTATAGAATTTATGTTTTTAGCTTCAATTATTGCAGTTATTCACTAATAACACAAATAATGCGACTGGAAGGTGCCTTCATTTTATTGCCAATCATCACTGAGTGATACCCTGGGTGATTATGCTTCTTAAAAACATCCTTTAAAAATACTTCATCGTAAAAATGTCATCTTATTTATAAAAATACTCTTTCCCCATGATTCACTCTTTCTCGCTTTTAATACCATGTTATTTCAACTTATATTTTTTAAATAAGCAAGGAAAAGTAAGATGGGGGATTTTATCACATCAAACATAGCATACATTTTTCTCTAAGTAGCCAGAATGTGAATAAAATCACATTTAAGTCATTTTATGGTGGAACCCTTAAAAAGAAAACAGATGGTGCGTCGGGGCACGAAAGTGACCCTTGCATGTTGGTTTATTTTACATTACCCTGAAAAAGGCCTCAATGGTCTCTTATACCTGATAATTTAACATGCAACCACGGACAAACACAAACACACCCAGGGAAGTGAAATTTTCACCCAGACGGGACTCGAACACGCAACCCTGGGGTTCGCAGGTGAGGACTTAACCCCTCCACTACCGTGGCCAGCATTTATTGTCAAAAAAGATCCACAAAACATGGTTTATCACACTAATTTCAACCAACAACTCTCGAGTGGATTGGTATGTATCTCATTCAGCCCGTCCAAGTGGTAAGAATAATTGAGGTGGTTTCCAGCTGCCTACCGTGTATGTGCTTTTTGCGTGACACAATCACTTCAAAGGCTGTTTTACACGAAGTGTCTTACTGCGCACCTTGATATAGGTATAAAATTAGTGAAAACCCGGGCACGAAATTAGAGAAGGAGCTACTTTCCTAGTTCTGGTTAATGCATCTGCGTAGTCATTCTTGCAGTTCTCCGCTTTACACAGCGTAATTTTCACTCTTCATCCATCCATCATACTGTGCAGTAAAGTGTCTCGTGTAAATGGTCAGACTCCTTTTATGCGGCCGTCCCACCCCGATGCTGACGCTGCGCGGACCACTTTTGGTCTGTCTTCTGCTCCTCGACCTCTCTCACATGAGTGACCCACCACGAAAGCAATTATCTTCATTCCCACGGGCTCAGCTCTATGGGTCATTGGAACGCACACGCCCCAAGGGTGTAATCCCTGAGGAGGGGCTATGTCCATGGCAATTTATTTTCGGTTGGTATGTGCTTAAAGGAATCACCAACGTACTGCAACGATTCTTTGACAAATGCTATTATTTTCGGGGTATTAACAGGATGAATGATCCTTCCAATATGGCCGATTGCGCATATTAATGGCTTTAATATTTCCCTGAGCTATAGTGGGGTATGGTTCTAACTAACCTTTTCTTTAATCTGTAGTCGAGACAATTCATTAAAATATGAACATACACTTGCGAAGTAGAAAGGTAAAGCAAATGACTGATGGCGTCCGTCACTTCAGAATCTCCGGCGATTACGTGAAGAACACGACATTAATTATTCAGCGATAAGTTGACTGGATACTTATACAGTATTTTAACATTTTTTCCAAACTCAACATGAGAAGATAATGAACATAAGCATTCAAATTTACCCACACGATAATCCACGGCCCTTGCCATATCTGACACCATGATGATTCAGCAAGAGTGGCACAACCTGTACCAATGGCTAGAAAGTTTACTAGCCCGTAGCTACACGTGCCCGTTAAGTAAATCCACAAAGCTGAGATATAGACGTTACTTCCAGAATTGGAGTAAAAATATGGACGACCTGTAGCCTTCAGCCACGTGGTACACGGCCAAATTCTCCCGAGCTACCGAGTCACCATTTGCGGCAAAGTTCGCCGGGTCAAATGAAATATATTCCCTCAGCCACGTGGATCACATCGTGTTACTCCCGGTGTGAATCTCACGCCCTGAGGCCTATCACTTCGAAGTTTCCAACATGACTTCCACATTTTTGGGAGAACTTTTTGCAATTGGAAACCTTTGTATGAGTGATAGAGAAGGGACCAAAGCATTGAAACGTCCAGGTCTATATTTGACGAGGGTGGAACAAATCCCTTTGATCTTCGAAAGGTCATGGGATGTTCTATCGGAGCAAGACGATGCGGGCAAAAAAGACCCTGACTGGAGAGGCAAAGGACAGTCAAGTTCAGAAATTGAGTCTGGAGTGTTTTTCACCTAATAGTAGTGGGCGGACAGACGTTGGTGACTACACAGGACTATGCTTCCGGCGCTTTTAAGTGCTTTGCCCTTTGCATTAAGAGCCATTCGCTTTAGTTCGTCTCTTCATTTCGTCTCATTATTTAACAACGTTTTAAGTAAAATGAGAAGCAGACTAGTGCGGTGGATAGAGTATTCCCTTTTCATTCCGAGAACCCAAGTTCGAACCTCTGCAGCGGTGTAGACAGTACAGTGAAAACGCAGTCTCCTCTCGTCTTTCGTAAAGGGTAAGCTAATGCCGAGTTTCTCGGGTTCATCGGGTTTATCTCCACTTTTCTTCCGTGTGGTAAGTAATCCTACAAAAACCTGTCATTGAACTGCGCATGGCAACATCTGTCAGTCACCTCCTCTGATTTCTACTTACTAATTATTCATTCGTTGTATTCCTTACTTGCTGCGCCACCTTGATGAATAAGGGCAAGAATATATGATACCCAATTGGGCGCAAAAAACACCCTAGCCATCCATAATTGTTAAACTATCACAGCTGCTTCAAATGTGCACGCCGCAATTTCCGCAAGTTTTAGAAATTTCTAAACCAAAAAACTATTTAAGTTTTATTCCATACACATAACGGAGGAACAACATTAATTAGGGCGTTCACCGAAATTCGTAGTGATAAACGTGCATTTCGGGACTTAAGGCCACAAAGTGAATGCATCTCGTTTCAACCCCTATGATTCACATGATTACCTAAACAATCAAGGAGAATGATTTCGAAAGTATTGCATTGATGTAAGATGGATTAATTCGGCCCATTATATTTAAGTGACCACACTGAGAGTAAAGTATGTAAAAAATGTTAAATATTAAGCAAGGTACAGAACTGAAAGCACTCAGGTTCTTCCGAATATGGCTCCGAGTTCACAAGTAGCAAATGAAATCTGAAAGGAATGGTCATAAAAGGATTAACTCGAAGGGAATAATATTAAATTTCTACGTTTTGCGGTAATAACGCACTCGCAACCACAAAAATGGACATTCTTAATAAACACCGAGGAAGTAACTTAAGGATTCATCGCCCAAATCACTGGGAAAAATCAATAAACATGAAATAGGTGCATAAAACATTGTTAGAAAGAAATTACTCAACAAAAAAGTAACTGTTAGGTAAGGAATTCTTCCAATGATTTAAGATGCACGAGTATCTAGAACGAAAAAGAAACGAATCTATCATGTAAAGAAACATGTATGCCTTATCATGGTGAAACGGGCCGCAGATAATAATACATTGCGGAAAATTACGAAGTAATGTTATTGCAATGGATAATAGTGATTTCCGAGAAATCACGCCAAAAACCATCAAATTTACACTTTAAAAATAGGCAGTAAACTTAAGACAATGTTAAATAATAAGTCACTTAGATCAACATCCATGAGAGATATAAACAATTGGAAGAGCCGTTCAGAAAATAGTAAATTAGAGCGTTCAAAGCAGAAGTCAGATGGAGGGGATCAATAAGCGTATCGCCTGCGACACGATTAAGTATACAAAGAATTGATCGAATGAATGCCACGCAGATCACGAAAGGGTCACGAAAATTGTTTTTCCACCGCGAGGAAAAAGGAATGGCAAGGCAAAAATGCAATGGAAATTGAAGGAATAGTCACCAAAATTTAGCCAAGGGATAAACCACAATGGGATACGAATCCGCATAATTACTAAAGTGAACAAGGACACCAGGATATCACCTTCCAAGAGGAACGGAAAGAGCTAAATTGTTATACGGCATTAAAAATGGAAATATTCGAAGTGGAAGAATTAAAATACCAGAAAAGTAGGATCACCGGTGATGGAAGCAAGCAATACACTGTGAACAGAATCACTCGAGTAAATACAGAAAGCAATCTAACAAAATAAGAACAGGCAACTAAAGCTTGGAAGTTAAGTAGACATTCATTGAAACATACGAATGGAGCATACTCTTACATGGTAATGAAGATTGAACAATAACAGGAGAAGAACGGAGATGACATGAAGTGAAGGACATGTGGTGTTATCGAAGAATGATGAGGATCAAATGGACAGAGGCCAAGGAAGAAGTCCAACAATAGAATAGAATAAAAATTTATTAATATTCTGGGACTTGACATTCAACAATGAGGGGGGAATAAATACCATTCAATGAAAACCCGGCGAAGTGAAAGACACGCACTTTTATTTGACATTCTGAGGAATGAAAGCCCCCTGAAAACTATGGTGGAAGTTACAAGGGAGATTGTGTTGATGCAATGGGTACAGAGTACCATCACGAAGGGCCGGGATTCGATCCCGGTAGTGGCGGATATTTTTCAGTGGAATCCCGATTCTCTACTCAGCTGCTATGTGGAGCGTGCCGAGCTAATGCCGAGCGTGAAGACAGAAATATTTGCAGCTATCAGTTCGGCCATGTATCCCTCACATTGCGTCGCTTCCACCAACTCCAGAGTTGTAGTGTGGGGATCAAATTATATCCTCGGCGTTACCCTGAAACTCGCATGATCTTAATTTTTCAAGTAATCTAAGCCTGGCGTTTGGCGTCCCGCACTCCAGCGGCTCCCATCCTAATCCATCAATCAGCGGTGTAACGCACGTTCTTCGGTCATGGCAGTTTTAAACGAACCGTGCGTCTTACCTGTACTTAGTTTAATTCACGAATTCAATCTTTTCGCGCAGGGTCCCATATGCTCGCGGTGTACTCTGAGATGAGGCCTAACTAGAAGGAAGTAACATCTTCCTTCCACTTTTTCATCTAATATAGGAGAAGCAATTACTTTGGCGAGGGAAACAAAATTAAAGTACACACCAAAGAGGGTGAAATTCATCATGAAAAAAGTATTTCACTTGACCGGCAATTGAGAGATCCGGGTTCGAATCCCGGTCAAGTCAAATAACTTTTTCGTGCCGAATTTCACCCTCTTTAGTGTATATCTTTGCATCCGTGCGCGTGAGTGAACACATCATTTTTTCAATCGCAATAATTGGAAAAGTCGACAAAAAAGTCTCGGCGGGGGCAAATTATTTCCGGGATTGAGAGCCATAAAATGTTTGTCGTGAGGGGATCGGGTTTGTGTGGTGGATAGAGTACAGTTTCTCACCCCAATGGAGCGGGTTTGAATCCCTGTGATGGCGAAAGAGATTTTTCAGGGGAGTCCTGAGGCCTTATTCAGGAAGGATTCCACCTCGTAAACGTGACATCACATCCCCGACTAATCTCAACTTTTAAGGGTGTGCGGTCCAGTGAACGCTAAGGAGTGCTACAATCGCTCACGCTCCTAACGCTTCCGAATAGCGGTCCACGGTCGCTACAAATGTTCCCAACTATCTGCCAGTGGACCGGTTTCGGAGCGTTTGTGGCAAAGTGTCATGGCCGCCGTTTGTAGTTGTTCGGAAAGAAGGAATCGTCTGCTATTTGCATCCGAATATACCTGCTTTCAGACAAATTCTCGTTTCCCAAGATGATTAATTAATCTGTTAATGATCAGGTCGGATTTCTGGAAATTTTGAGAGTAATGATGGAGACAATGGCTACAATTTTTATGATAACAAGGAGATGAAATCGGGGAGGCACTGCTTTCAATCGATCATTGGCACTCAAGTTTTTGAAATGGAAGTCTTAGATTTGGCTCTCTATTAACAACTTGCGCTTACATTACTTTTAAATTAATTATAAATGAAAACCATGCGCTCTTACTTAACTTTCCCGAAGTTTGCAGATAATGTGATGGTTTTCTGCTATAAGATTTCATAACCGTACCTATAATGATAAAAAATCGACCTGAAATTTTAGCTCATAATACTTGAGAAAAAGCTCAAAATTATATCCATGTCAAAAGATTATATTATTGGTCTGGAATAATTCGACTTTCACACGGCCTCTTCATGAAGTACGGTGTTTGTACACGCACAAAAACCTATTCTCACACTATTGAAATTTCAGAACACGAAAAATGTTTTACTCCAACAGCCGTGTAAAGAAAAAGAAATAATTATAAGTTCACTTACGTTCATAAATTTAGAGCACAACAAATATAATAAATATAAAAATATTGAAAATGAAATAATAATTCACATGTATAAATAAAGAACACAAGACATATTTTACTCCAACGGCCATTGGAGGAAATATTTGTCTTGTTCTTACATTTGGGGACGTTGAGCTTCTCAACCTCATATTAATGTAACATTTATCCCAATTAAGAGGATTCAGAAATATCTAATATTCTGGTAGGCTGATCACTATTTCAAATAGTCAAAGCACTAATTATATTGAGTGGACTTAACCTTGTATGTGTGTATGTAATGCTAATCTGTAACCGAAGCGACCAACGGACCGCCCGGGAGTTCGCTACAAACGCTCCGGAGCGTTTGTAGCGTTCACTGGACCGCACCCTAAATGGCACAACGCTTTGCGACGCTAAAATTCCATCATTTGGGAGAGGCGACCGAAAACTATGAGCCATAGAGGTTGGGTGGGTAGGAGAAGGATTATTTGGGGATTGGAGAAAGGGCGGAGAGAAACCCGGCGTGGGCATTAGCCTGCTCTCAACGAAAGGCACCAAGGGGACCACAGTTTAAAGTCCCATGCGACGGACGGAGTACTACCCTTGAAGTACTCTTCACACAGCATTCAAGGAGGGATCGAGATTCCACTGAAAGATCTCCTCCACCGCCGGGATTCGAATCCGGGCCCCAGGGATGGGAAACCAGGACCCTAGCAACCTCACAAAATCGATACCTATTATTTCATCAGAGTCAAGGCTCCAATATTCCGAGGCCTTCCTGGGCGCTATATAAGGAGCACTTCAAGTATAGCATTGGATGAACTTGAATTGAATGTACGATGAACTGTGAACCCGTTGACGGAGTAGGATGATGCCAACGCCGGGTTTCTCTCCACTATCCCCCACCCCCTAAATACCCTTCCCGTATCGCACTACCCACCCGTCTCTAATGACGCAAATGATCTCACGTTGTCGCTCGCCTCCGACAATGACATTAATATTGGGTTTACGTCCATCGCGGCCATCAACCGTCAAAATCAGATCCAAGACCGTCCCTATTTTCACGTTCGCGGCTGACGTCAGCACTCGCGCACCACGCGCATTATGTAGTACTTCGGCCTACTACTCACGTGGGTTCGGGTTGGTGAGGTGGCAAGAGTACGGACATTCCGTCATGAGGGACCTGGTTTCGAATCCTGGCAGCAGTTGAGGTCACTCATTCATCCTGAATTCTGATATCTATTGGGAGCTACGAGGAGAGCACTTTCAGTAAATACAGTGGAAGATCGCTAATCCGGAAATCTAAAGAACAAAATTATCCAACATCTTTTACTGAATATTTGTTCAACTTGTTCCATTGAAATGATTTAACAATGAATTTGTTGTTAATAATATATTTGAGTACTGCATTCGTTGAATAATGTACTTACGTTGTTTCAAAGATGTTATTCTTCCTACTTAGAGGGTAAATTAGGATGATTTTTCTGATACGCAGCACAATACATTTTTTTAGATTAGTAATTTATTGATGTAAGAACGAAGGTTTTCGCGGTTATTTATTATTAGGTTATTGCGGAAGGTTTCGCGTCAGTTATTTATTGGATACAACTTTTAAAAATGGAGATATAAAAATTTTATTTCTCCCCAACTGTACTTACATATTCGCATAGCGATCGTACGTGGGAATATTTTTTTTACCAGTCACGGTGCTCTCGGGAAGATGTGTTATCTAAAAACCAGAATAACCTCTATTCCGGAAGAGTAAAGGTCCAGAAAATTCGGAATTATAGATCTCTTACTGTACTCCGTCCAGTAGCGTAGCCAGGGGGGCAGGGGGGGGGCGAATTCCCCCCCCCAACCCCGTATTCTTGCGCCCCTCAGTCAGTGTATTTTTCCACTCTTAAGTCCCAAATGCGTATAAATAAATGTGTATAATACGCTGTCAATTGTCATATTTTGTGCAAACCCATTGCATCACCAAAATTTGTAAAGTTTTTAAACTGGTTAATTTATGAGTCGGCGCCCCCTGAAAATTTTCTGCCCCCCTTAAACATTTTCTGCCCCCCTTAAACATTTTCTGCCCCCCCCCCCTAAATATTTGTTGCCCCCCCTAGACAAAAAAACCTGGCTACGCCACTGACTCCGTCCGTCGGGTGGGACGGTTAAACTGTAGTCCCCTTGTCGCCTTTCGTGAAATAGCAGGATAAAGCCGACGCCGGGTTTCTCTCAACCCTTACTCCACATGATCATTCCCTAAAGAACTAACCCACTTGTTCTAACGGGGCTAATGTCCTCAGCTGTCGGTCGCCTCCCCCGAATAACCAACCAGCCCCCGTCGCCCCCCGAACTCCTCCCAGCACTGCCGACCCCTGCCAACAATCACCCCAGGCTCATCAGTCGTCTTACCCCGGCCGCAACCCACTTCTACATCTCCCGACCCTCTTTCACCCACACACTCAACCCTCCCATCCCATTCATCTCCCCGTCTCCCACAGATCCACACTTACCCTTTCAATGCGCACGCTGCCCCTCCCCCACCTATCCCAACACTGACCCTTCATCCCACAGCCTACCCTTCCCCCTCCCCCCTTTCCTCTGACCCACTCCAAATCTGCCACCGTCCGTGGTGCCAACGTAACTAACGGAAAAGCATTCACACCACTTTGCCTCGTTGCGATTACTTTACATTCCACCATGGTAATTTTAGCTCCCATAACTTACCAGCGTTCTATTAGAAATTGCGTCCATAGTTATAGGGAAGATATATTTAATGAGGGGTGGGCTCCCCTACGTAAGTATATATATATATACCCCTCATTAAATATATCTTCCCTATAACTATGGACGCAATTTCTAATCATTGCAAACAATAGGTCGTAGTTACATATATTTTGCTTAAATATTGTGTGCATACGCTTTACGAGATTCAACTGTTTTCCCATAATTCCATCTTACCAGGATTTTGCTATACCTGCGTTACCACAGCAAGAAAATTACCACGGTAGACGAATGACCTGGTTTACTCAACCTAGTAAGATAACCTACTATGGTAGGTGTTTTCGAGCGTTCACATTGCTAGGATAACGCGGGTAGAGAGTTACTACAGCACGAATGTTAGCACCGGTAACGAGTCATTATGAAGTTACCATTGTAACTCTCCTCCACCTTCTTCTTTAAGTTTCGCAACGAGCAAGTGAAAAGCAAGCAGCTCATAGCAAAATAAATTACAATGAAGAACGCGGATCATACAGAAGTGTTTGTATACGAAGTTCGTATACTTAAATATACAATCCAAACAGTGTCTCCAAACCACCACGTTTCGTGAAAACATTTCTCGCTGAGAACTACGCGCCGTGGGCTGCGTCAATACCGTACTTCATCGAGAATCGGATGACGTCACACGACGATAGGGCGGATGACGTCAAGGAGTGGTAATCGCAGTCAGTTACACGACGCGTTTCACGTGAAGTTCGGCTGGCTCAATCAAATTTGATGAAAATAATCGCTCATCTTTCCTCTCCTTGGAGCTGACGTGAGTTGATCCTTGCATTTGAAATGCACGCAGAGCAGAAAATCTATTCCAGCGTGCGCTTACGTCAAACAGTTGAGATGCCGTTTTGGATCACGTGCCTTTTTAAAAATGTCTATGCGATATTCGAAGACAATTACACCAGTCTGCATTTTGAAACTTTTTGTCAGATGATTTATTAAAAATAGGTTTTCTTGAATCAATTTTTTATGCTGATTCTAAACATGACTTCCATTTTTTTTCTATCACGTCAGGTTGTTACACAAAATAAGAATTATGGTTTCAAGATTTTAACTACTGTAAGCACAGTTATATTAACATTACTTCACGCAATGACAATTTTTGTAGCAAAAATTAATGAAGGATGAATTACACTTCCCAGGTCACACAACAAAAGCAGCAGTTATACCAACCTAAGACTCATTAGCTTGGGCCAAATAAAGGCTCATTAGCTTGTATTTAGAAATATCCCTCGCACAATAATTACCCACTGGCATATACGAGGGCAGACTTAAAAGTAAGGTCTCCAATTTTTTTTTGTCATATAAAATGACATTTATTTACATTGTTGGATACATCGTTGGAAAGGTCATGGCTTCAGCTATTTTTCGATGCAGTCACCCTGGCGCTCGATGATTTTCCTCATCCGCATGATGAACTTTTGAATACCGTCGTCTTACCAGCTTCCGTCCGCGTTGCGAAGGCATTGACCTCATCTTGCACCTCGTCGTCCGTCGCGATCTTCATCCCTCCTAGGTGTTTCTTCAGGGTGAGGATTATTGCTGGTGGATTTCATGCCCCGGGGAACCACTATCAATAAGGAAAGATACTGCCACACATTACAAAAGCTTCGGCGCGCCATCAAGAACAAACGTTCAGGAATGCTGACGAAGGGGGTCTCATTTCATCACGACAACGCGCGACCGCATACGGCTAGTCAGACGCAGGAACTGATCTCGAAGTTTGGGTGGAAAGTGATCGGGCATCCTCCGTACAGCCTCGACGTCGCACCAAGTGATGTCCACATGTTCCTCACCCTGAAGAAACACCTAGGAGGGATGAAGATCGTGACGGACGACAAGGTGCAAGAGGAGGTCAACGCCTTCGCAACGCGGACGGAAGCTGGTATGACGACGGTATTCAAAAGTTCATCATGCGGATGAGGAAAATCATCGAGCGCCAGGGTGACTACATCAAAAAATAGCTGAAGCCATGACCTTTCCAACGATGTATCCAACAATGTAAATAAATGTCATTTTCTATGACAAAAAAAATTGGAGACCTTACTTTTAAGTCTACCCTCGTATAATGCACTTATCAATAAATCTTAGAAGTTAATTTGGGTCCATTCTGAAAAAACTGTACGTGATAGAAGAAAACTAAGAACAGTTCTGAAATCAGCATATCAAAGTTACCTATTATCACTTACTAGTTTTCAGTCATCTGATATCATGCAGACTAGTGTTATTAACGTCTGAGGATGACGCACATGCATAAAGATTATATCTTTTGAGTTCGTGAAAATATTTGATGCCATGCGTACTACTTTAATTTAAGGCACATATTTTATGCACGCTTCCCATTTAAGTGCCCCTGAGACGCGTGTCGATTTCGGGAATGAGTTTAAAAATAAATGTCACTCCTCTATAATTATGCACAAATAAACCGTTAGAACCGGTCTCCATTTCGTTTGGCTAATTTCATTATCCTACTTCATCTTTTCTGGTTTCCTACCGCGACGCCAACGCTTACCATCTTACTTAGTCAGCGACTGGAACTAAAAGTTACCATGATACTGACGCTCATTCCCAGAACGCTTTTAGTCTACATCGCTATGTGCAATGCTTGATATGCTGGGTGTGGTGGATTGCGCACTGAATTCCCATCCAGAAGGTCCGGGATCGAACCTCGGCAGCGGTGGAGACTTTCCAGCGGAATCGTGATACTTAAATGAGTGCTGTGTGGAGGGTACTCTCAGTATAGTGCTTCGTCCTTCGGATGTGACAGTAAATTGTCGACCTATTACCGCCCACCGTTAAGGGTAGGCTAATGCCGACGCACCCTGAGGTCTCTCTCCACCCTTCCTGTATTTCCCCCATAATTCTACCCAAACCAACTTTCCTGCCTTTCCTCAACGGCGCAAATAACATAAGATGTAAGTTGCTTCACCTTAATATGCCGGGGACATGGTCATGGGTTTACGTGAATGCGTCTACGCCATGGGTCCTCAAACTTTTTGACCGTGCACCCCTTCAAGGATTTCTCAACATTTTATCGACCCGACAAATCTTTGCAATTATGCAATTATAAAAGAACAAAAGAATTAACACGCATATGTGATTTTACATTATTTATTTTTCAATTTTCACCATTAATCGAAGTTCGTGTTGCAGGTATGACGTATAAAAAATAAACAAAAAGTCTATTGGCGATATAATCTTAATTGAGAATATTAGTAAAAATACATCTATTAGTCAAACAATTACCTTAACTGCGACATGACACATTGAAATGTCAGATATAATTTAATGGTATTAAGTTATATATATATAATACTAGCAATATTTAATTAATTTTTCTATCGACCCACAGTCCTAATTGACCCTTCTCAATGTCAGTTCGACCCCTGTGGGTCTATATCGACCACTTTTGGGATCCCTGGCCTACGCTAACGGGCAAGATTTATTGGCCGTGGAGGTGCTTGTGCTGGCGTTTGCGTTGCGGGCCGCATCGAATTTCCAACGTTTCTGAAACCATCTCATCCATTCGGCCAAGGATATGCTGATATTGCTCGATGGCCGATTACACTTTTTTCCCTACGAGATGCGTTCGATTGGATTTCCGACGGGATTTACGGTGAGCATGAGCCAACATCTGGCATTCATTTTACTTGAAATGTCATCACTTTTGATTGATTGATTTCTCACCAACATGTAACGTACAAAGTTGGTTTCAAGCTTGACTCGACAGGTATAAATGAGTTATTTCGTTTAGCAGCAAAATCAAGCGCTAGCACATCGGAGTCGCGAGATACATGGCGCATAAATTAACTTCCACGCTGAAAATGAACACCAGTCGCCGCGGTCTTCCACCCTCGCACGCACGACGCTCGTGTTTTGCGAAGTCAGGCTCGCTTAGCACTCGTATACCCCATCGAACGCGACGACTATTTTCAGATGTGTTATTAATAGTCACGAAGTTGAAGTCACGTGTTGGAATGGATCACACGGCCAACGTTACATCGCCGTTTCCATCCTGGTACCCCATTTTCGCGGTGACTCTACTAGAATTACTCACGTCAAAAAAACAATAAATCAACCATCGATACGGTAGTAGCGGAAACGGGGCATTCATCTCAAACATTCTCCGCAAATTCCCCCTATTTCTTCAACACACGACCCAGGTGCTCTGTTAATCTACCCCTCACTCCTCCCCCGTTTCCACCACAATCATGTGTACCACGGATTAAGGAGACGAATGCAAAAGATGGAATCTATGAAGGATTACAGGCTGAAGCCGCCCTCAGAGGAGAGAACTGTCCCCACAGCACCTCATGCACGCGTAAGGTGACAAACAGTAATATTGTGACGATACATCTCGGAAAACGTACTTTCAAGCTTCATATTTCTTTAAAACATGATTTTCGTCCCTGGCTTATAATTTGCAACAGAGGTATTGGTGCACAAAAGAAGAGAACATCATCCAAACATTCAACGCAAGCCTCATCAACGAAAATCCGCCGTCTTTCATGAGTTTCTTTTTGCTATGAATGCTGCGAAGTAAAGCAACATTGTAGTAATATATTGAATATAATGCTCGGGTATTTTGAGATTTTTGTGTGGAGAATTCACGAAAAGATGGGGATTGATGAAGGGGACGCCGTGCGCGACGAAAATACTACTTATAACTTTAATAAGCAGCGTTGCGTCTTATGGTTCGGAAATTTGTTTTTTGCGGTAAGAGGATGAGCAAAGACTGGAGTATTCTGAGATCTCTGTGTGGAGAGGAAATGTAGATTGTCAGCCGAAAGGCGGGGGAGACAAAAGGTGCTTAGTATGGAAGGAGAGAAAAGGAAATTAAAGTCTGAAATTTGGCGGAGACTAGTGATTGTGCTCGAGAATTCTCGTCTCGAGATTGTTCGAGGAATTCGAGTTTTCCATGGAATATGGTGCGGCTGTACGCTCCAGAGACATGTTCTGACGCAAAGACATCGACAGAAATGTAACGGTGTGTAGTTCGCAATTTATTAATTTTATTTTAAAATACTATTATTATTCACATTCATAATTATTAAAATATCGCAATAAAAGCCTTCGGTTGCGAAGGCTTTTATACTGCACGGCATGAAACAAATTAGGCGGCAAGTTGTAGCCTAAAATGTGTATATATAGTTACTTACTGAGAAGTTCAACAATAAAAAGGTTTTGCGCCATTAATATTACCATTTTTACTTCTGCTTCTTACAACCGCTAAAATTTCAAATAAAAATTCGAATATGGTCTCTATACTGAATAGAGAAAAACCTCGCTCAACATACCATTAGGGAGGCAATTTGTAAAAAGATTCTTGCATCATGCGGTGGAATTGGAACATAATGAATGAATTAATCAAGTAATTTCAAATTTTCCACTTAAATATTTAAGCGGAATACTGAAATTCATTGGTTAATTAATTAAGGGAGGTGTATGATAGCTTTGTCATTTACGCCAACAAACGATAAGAGCAGGTTATCGAACTTTTTAACTTTTGGGAATTAATTCCGCGGCCGCACTAGTTTACTCTTGAGGAAAGGTGTCAATGGGGTCATTGCTTCACGTTCGATTCGACGGATAGAGTACAGTACTTGAAATGGTCTCTGCGTATCAAGTAAGAATAGAGGTTCCACTGAAAAATCTCTCGCACCGCCAGAATACAGACTAGGATACTATGGAGCATTCACACGGAGTTTTCCGATGGTCGGTGAGCTTCTGACGCAAACGGATTGCATTGCTTGTCCTGCACCGCTCTCTTAATTAATCAAGCAATTACGGATCGATTATTCCAATAGTTGAATAAGGCTACGGCCATCAATTTCACCTATTTTTAAAGCTTCTTCAGCACGATTCAGGGCCGTATTATTTTAATTTGAATAATTGTGCGGTCTGTAAAAGATTACTGTGGCAGCTTCGTGGATATTTTAGGATCTAGCGCAAATAAATTTTATTTTTGCATAGCTGTAAGCATTTTGGTTCAAGGGGATACATAAATACAGAAGTTAAAGGCACATCTCTTCTTTTCCAAACAAGTTTTTTAATGCAATGAGGATATTTAATTACATAAATGATACAAAAAAGACTTTCTCTCGACCACCATTTTCCCTTTATTTTTAAAAGCCTTATAGAACAGAGTTGCCGCTCCTGACCTGAGAGAGAGCTTGATAAGGAAATTAGTCCTGTCGGCTGGGGAGGTCGCCTTTCACAACGGTGGACTACACCATATTTCAAGTACAATATTGCATTATCATTGAATTCGTTTACAAAGAAGGAAGCCACACAAAGTTAAGAAAACAAATTCTATACCTTATAAAAGGTCTCGAAATCTAAATTTTTTGAGATGCGAGATTCTGGCATCTTTGAAACATATCTACCGAGAAACAAGATATTGAAATAGTAGGAATTTCTCTAATATTCCAGGAATGAGAATTCTAAAGCACAATCTCTAGTCTCAATTAAAACTCAGACTCAGTCCTTTTCTCCACGGCCATACCTTTTGTTTCCCCGTTCCATGGTTTCAAGCTCAACCATGTGGAAGTTGAATTTCACAATTGAAAAATTAACTTGGTTTCCTTCCACAGATTTATTTTCCTGTTGCGACATGTTTCGACACAGTGGTGTCATCATCAGGTACAAAGTTTTAACAATTTCCAAGAGGTATCTATACTCTTAAGGGACTTGGGGGAAGGTAGGAGAGGGGGGAAGGGGGTGTTGAGGAGGGTAAAAATACTGGGGGAGAGGTCATGGGTGGCGTAGGAATCTAGAAAACCCGTGAAGGACACGTAAGTGTGTGGGAGAGGGGTGGTGGGGTGGGTGGGAAATTGGTAAAACTGTAAAAAAAAAAACTAAAAACCTCTTGTAATTTGTTAAAAATTTGTATCTGATAATGACACCGCTGTGTCGAAACATGTCGTACCAGGAAAATAAATCTGTGGAAGGAAACCAAGTTACTTTTTGATTTGTGTTTTGTTTCCCCGCCTATCAGCTCACCTCCTGCATTTTCTCTCCACATACAATGCCAAATTACTTCTGTCTTTGCTCATCCTCTTTCCACGAAAACCAAATTTCCGAATCACCAGAAGCAACGCTCCTTATTTAACTTTTAACTAGAATTTTCTTCGCGATAGGCGTACCCATCATCGCCATACTAAACACCTTTTGTTTCCCCGCCTATCCGCTGACCTCCTACATTGTCTCACCACGCACAGATCTCAAAATACTCCAGTCTTTGCTCATCCTCTTTCCGCAAAAAAAAACAATTTTACAAATCACAAGACGCAACGCTCCTTATTTACGTTTAAACTAGTCCTTTCTCCACGCTCGCCGTACCCTTCATCACTCCCTATCTTATCGCGAGTTTTTCGTTCTTCGTCGCATTTCTCGGCTACTACACCCATTCTCATCCAGAATGCTAAAATAATATATTAACCCCTTCACGTAATGCTCTATTCTAGGCCCATCCTCCTTTATATCTAATCCCACCTTTTCATTAACATTATCATACCAAATCTATTAGAAAAGGTAACCTTTTAAACATCACAGAGATCCATCTATTAACATCTGATCACCGACGTGATTTTAAAGAATGTGCAACATTTTAGCAGTGGCCGAAGTGAGTTAAATTGCTTATAACAGCTCGAAATTTTAAAATGAAATTGTCGCGGAAGTTTTTGTTCCCAGTCAATTCCCCCATCCTCTCAGCCGTTGCAAAATAGTCATATTCTCTCATCTCGTTCCCATTCCCACCTCTTTCCCTTTCTCCCTTCCACCTCCACCGACTGAATAGTAAATAAGGGAATTTTTATACATTGCACAGCACCCTATGATGATGCTGACGCATTAAAACCCAACTCATGCAATTTCAATATATACCTCTGTCGTTTGTAAAAGTTTTACGTTATCTAATAAATTTAGAGATGGAATACCACAAAGTTAGTGATGAGCATGTTTCACTGTTTATTCCACCAATGAATTCTGGTAGGTTTCAGTGGTAGCTACCAAGCTCCCAGCCCTCATAATCATTGACCCATTCCTCTCCAGTTTTTTCACCATTCTCCACAAATTTACTGCATTCTCCCCAAACTGAACTCTTCATACCTCCTACCTCACTCACACCATCCCAAATCCTCATTCTTCCTCTGTCCCTTCCTCACTTGCTCATCACTCTGCCTATCATCACCTTCATTCATGAACCGCCAGTTACTCCCGTTACTCCCTCCTCCAATTTCCTCGAATTTCTCCCCCCCCCCAAACGTCAGCATTGCGCACATCTTTGTTTGCCTTCCTCTCCGTTCAACTCACACTCTCCTTGCTCCTCCAAAACCACATGCCTCGAAAGGCTTCAATAAACGCTCATCCTCTTTTTTTCTTCATTGACCAAATTTCGGAACTAATACGACGCCAATCTCCGTACATACGAGGGCAGTAGAGGTTAAAACAAGAACAGTAAAAGTTAAGGAATCATGACAAGCAGCAGTCATCAATCCGTAGATTGGTTTGCTGCAGCTCTCCACTACACACTCCTCCCAGCTAACCGCTCCATTCCCACATAATCCTTCATTCACATTTTTCATAATTTGCCCGGGGTATTCCATCCCTGGTATTCTTGGGTATTTCTTCTCGCTCATTTCTCATTCCCTTATTGTTATCATTGTATTCTAGATTTTCCGAATACCCCTTAACCGCCGAGCACGTAACCCTATGCGCACGCGCACCAAAGGTTGGTAATCGCAGCTCTTGAGCGACAGAGAAACGTAAATATCATTATATTAAGTTTCAATGCGCGAAAGTTGAAGATGGACATGGATTCTCATTACATGCCTGGATTTCAATTGACCCCGGATGTCTACAACAGAAAACCTTCATATGCAACAGCTCCAATAGGTCAGGTAATGGCCAATTTTTCGACCTGTAAACCTAATGGCCAATAGTTCCATTGTCAAAAATTAATTAAATAGTATCAAATTTTGCACGCCCGTCTGCATGCATGTATGTAGTTTATAACCGCCGAAGTATGTGTCTGTTAAGGAAGGCTGTATTCACGAAATTTGCTTATGTTGAAGCAAGGAGCAACTCACATCACTCGATTTTTCATTATTTCCACAAAATGATGAAACGCCCCGCTTTTACTGGCTCTCAACCCACTTTTTTATATCCTTTTTATCTCGTCGAAGAGAAATTGTGGAAAAAAAAAGGTTCTAAAGTAGAAGGTTGCATACACTCAAAGGATATGTCTCGGAGTACAGTTGGTTGCATCCACAAAGGATACGGAGAGAATTCGTTCGAAACGGAGAACCCTGATAAAATGCGGCATCATTATAGATGTGCAATTCCGAAACGAGCCATGTCAAAAAAATTACTCAGAGAATTACACTAAGTGCCACAGGTAATGCTGTTTTGTATAGGTCAACCTTTCAAGATACTATTCAAAATATCCCATTATGGCATTCCTCCAGCCTGATGCGTGAGAAATAAAAAGGAACATATTGTTGCGGCCGGTTGAAAATTGCTCACTCAATTTACAGGGATTCGTAATTTCAGTTTTGACAAATTTTACCTCAATAATAAAATGTTTAACCTTTGAACAGAGTTTTTGGGAATATACTTCATGCTAAGTGTAACTAACGAGGGGGTTCTGGTAGGTGAAATAGCTAGCGCACTGGCTACTCATCCCGAAGACCAGGGTTCGAATCCCGGCAATAACAAAATTTTTCAGCGGAATCCCGATCCCTAATTTGGCGAGTGTTCCAATTGCTGTACTCCCTCCGTTGAATGGTATGTTGAATTGTAGACACCGGGCGCCTTTGAGTTGCGAGTAGGCTAATGCTGACGCCGGGTTTTTCTCCAACCTTCCTCCCCCACCCATATAATCATCTCCTCACCAAACTACCCACCAGTCCTAATGGCACAAATTACATCAGTTGTCGATCACCTCCCCAAATAACCAACTTTAATCTGGCGAGAAACTTTATGAACTACAAAGAAATGATTTTCACCTGTAAACGGGGGAAAGTACGGCTTTTCTTGCTAAATATATCAGGCAAAGAAAATGGAGTCTTAGACGAATGGGAGGGAAATTGTAAAATAAAATAAAAAATAAATAAAATTGGCATTTCATTTGGAAATGCTAAACACTACTGATTTGCTGTTTAAAAAAAGCAAGAAAGATGCTGACAATCATTGCACTGGGCGCGGAACAGGCAGTTATGATTGAACTATTTCTTTATGAATATTTCTTGATGGTTAAGACCCCCGTAGGATCTTTGAATCCCTACCACTTATGAAAAATACTAATCAGAAGGGTACAAGCTGGTTGTAAAACTTTCACAAATATTTTCACCAGGGATAGTAAAATATTTTACTGAATGGAAATTTTTCCAGACAGAACACATATTCGATAAAAAGAGGAATTGGAAACGTTAAACGGAGTATTTTAGCAGACACACGTAAATCAGAAGGCCTTATTGGATCACTATGTCCCAAGCGTATGGTAAAAACTGTATTCATATGTTTGTATGACACAAGAGTGGAGGTCCATCCGCTGGTTAGGGCGAAATACTGTAAAATCAATGGCGCCTTTCGTTAAGAGTTGACTCAGGCCTACACCGGGTTTCTCCATCCATTAAATAATTCTCCCATAGACAACAACTCATCTATCCCTAGCCGAAATAATCCCCGTGGCCAATCGTCTCCAACAATAGTACGTACAGATCAACTGGTATAATGTACTACAAAGGGAAAAAAATTCGCCAAGAAAAATCATTTGACTTGACCGACTTCCGAACCCGGATCTCCCAATTGCCGCTCAGGTGCGTTAGCCATTTACGTGGATTTGGTGATGTAACTGGCTAACACACCTGAATGGCATTGGGAGATCCGGGTTCGAATCCCGGTCAAGTAAGATGATTTTTTTCAAGGCGAATTTCATCCCCTTTGGTGTTCATCTTTGTGCCTGGTGCGCGTGACTGCGTACCATCTCAATTGTGCATTTTCAGTTATTTGGAACCGGTATAATGCCTAAATTATGCATGTTACACGGCATAACATAGGTCCAAAAAGCCAGATTCCTTTTAGCTGAAGGGGATAACTTTTTTAATTTTAATAAGAGCAGTAATCAAAGCTCCTTAATCTATTCATTTAAAATAATCAATTGGAAACTACCATTTGTGAAGTTCTGAGACATTTTTACAAAAGAGGCAGTATTTACAATATTTGATGCGCCACTCTCCTCACCTTAACTCATTAAAAACCATCATTCTCCCTAATAAACCAAACCTCACTTCATTTCAACAATAAACCTCGTATATATGGCCGCTATTGTATAATTTAAAACCAGACTTTCTTTTCAAATTAAATATTAAAAAATTAAATTAAAAATTAAAATTTCAAAAACATATTACACCATTACAACCTTCATTCTAGGTTATTCGCCTACGAGAGCTCTGAGGATAAAACGTATGGCTTCAAAAACTCCAAACATTTGCAATTACAAATATACTAGTCCTAGGTACGACCACTGGATTCTTTACCTCCAAGGCCGGATTAATCCGCTAACCTACTCCTAAGCACAACAGCGGGCGAAATTCACTGTTGGGTGGAGTGGGCAGATTTTACCCCACGCTGCTTATGCCTAAAGAGCTGGTAGCTATAACACAGATTATCCTTCATAGCTACCTAAAATTACTTCACGGCACTCTGCTATGTAAAAATACACCATCATTTTATAACATTCCTTCAGGAAAAAAATAACTTTCATCGCGATAAAACATCGGTTGGGTAGATTTACGGACACGCGGCCAGAGGGCTGCTCGTGTCGCGGCGATGGTTCAAATCTCTGGGTGCCGCGACTCCGCAAAAAAGGCTCCGCGGGACGCGAATCGAGGAGCACTGGCTCGTGCAGCCGCGCTCGGGAGGCGAGAGGGGAGGTGAGAGGGTGGGTGCGGGGGGAAGGGGGGTGGGCAAGGGAAGGAAGCGGGCGAGGCAGCGCGGCAAGCGGCTCGTCTAGACGCCCCGGCGCTGCAGTGAGTCACGATGCGGCGGCGAGGGGTTAGGGGGGGAGGGGAGGGGGGGAGGGGTACATGGGAGGAGGAAAGGTGGAAGGGGTACACGGGAGGGAGGCAAAGGGGGCGGTGGGACGAGGAGGGAAGAGTGCTTCCTCCCCCTCCTCCCTCTCCGTATTGATCCTCGCCTCCTCCAGAGGCGCGCGCAGGACCAGGGGGGCCGTGGGGGATAGGGGTGCGGTAGGGTGCGGGAGGCAGAGGGGTACATGGGAGTGGGAGGCGGTGACCCATTTTCTCCACGTCGGTCGGGGGGAGTGGGGTGATCCTGGTCGTGCCGTGGCACACATTCGGGTTGGACATCCGGGGACACCGATTCCGCGACACCCCCGCCCCGCCCACCCACCGTCCCTGGGGATCCTTGGCCTCCTTTCTCTATCCTCACTCGAGGGTTCGCGGGGGCGAGGAGATGCACTCGCCCCTCAGGGTTTTCGAATCGCCGAATTTCGCCGCGGACGACACCGGTGCCGGCGACCGCCTCCAAGACTTGGGTTTACGAGTGCTCCGACTGCCAAGCTTATATCGCATCCCCTCCTCTAGCCTAAGCCCTTAGACAACCACAATAAACACTCGAGGAGGGATTCGGACCCGCTTCTCTCAAGTTGCCGGCCCGGCGCATTGCCAACCTGGTTGCAAACGCAAGGGGCAAGTCGGAGAGTGGCTCCGAGAAGTATTTGCGGGAGGAGGAACATACCATGGTGATCAACCCGAATGTCGATTCGATTGGGTGGTGCCCACCAATTTCCAAGCCAAAATTCGTGTGAAACACGAACGTGGTAAGGGGAAAATAGTCCTTTCTTGCGCCCTCTTGGTTCCTAGAAGACCCGATACGCATAAATGCCACAGATGGAGTACAGATGGGATGAGTCCACGAAGAACCCACTCGGATGTGAGCCTGAGATCAACGGACAGACGCCGAACTCAAAGACATAACAGTGCTCTTATTGACAATGGAAATGTGCAAGAGGGAGGGGACGTGAAGATATAGGATCTAGAGTAGCTCTCTTTTTCATTCTGAAGCAGCGTGCCCCAAAAATTCAGTTAGGAAGTTAACCCTAGATAGATTCCTAATTGGACTTGGTAACTAGGCCGGTAACGCGCTGGCTTGGTGACCCAAAGGTCGCGGTTTCTTATTCTGCCGAAGGCATGGCTGTGGAGTTTTTCTTGCAATTGAAGTCTAATTTATACAGTGCGATTTAGTCTTATTAGAATGATCAACGAAATCCAAGTCCACAGCTGTACTTAGGTTTCGTGGAATGTACAGATGGCATTGGAGTTGACTTCTGCTAATTCCAGCTTCGCCAGAAAAAAATGCATTAAAACATACGTATTGAAACTGCAGTTTAAACTGCCAAAACTGAACTTCACGACTAATGTTAGGTTTGATATAGCACTTTGAAACTCATCTAAACGGAGTAAATAAAATTCGCGCCAAGAGGGTAGAAGGCAGATGTTCGGTCAGCGCCGCCAGCAATAACCACAAGTCATGGCGCCCAGAAAAAGACGCAGCCAAGGTTGTTCAAGGTTGTTAATCTCCGGGTAAATCTCGCTGGTCGCGGGTGCGTTTAGAATGGAATCACACACGTCCGAAGGTAGGCGACGGAAGAGAAAAGAAGAGGGAAGGCGAACACTATCAGTCGTCAGCAGTGAAATATGCATGAAACGTATTCCTCTCATATAGGTATTGTACATGGCAGAAAATTTTCTTAAGATCTCAAATAAATTATACATTCGTATATGCGTCAACCGCAAACATAAATAATTGCCTTATAAAAGGGCAAAAAAAATTTGAGAGGTCACGTGATCCAAAACGGCATCTCAATGGTCTGACGTCACGGCATGGTATCGTTTCTATACTCAACGTGTACGCAAACGGCAAGGATCTGCTCACATTCGTTCATTGACTTTCTTCAGGAGATAGGAACGATTATTTTGGCCAAATTAATATAAAACAGCTCAATTAAACAATAGAATGTGTCGTATTAATGGAGGCGTGCCCTTTCCGTGATGTCGTTCACCGAATTCTCGATAACGTAGCGTTTTGATGCCGCGAAGGTCGCGAAATTTTAACAAGGAACATCTTTATGATACAAAGTCATTTGCTGCCCAAATATTTTTCCTGTATACCAAAGACTACAAAGTTCACATGCAAATATTTATGAAAAAACTATACACGTTCCCCATTGCAGGGTATTTATAAGTATTATCTACATTTGAACCCTCGGCCATTCGTTAGAGGGCTAATACTACGTACATTCGACGAAAAATCCCATAAAATTCTTCACACCTCAATTATTCACACTTCATAAAATTTCGGAATAATCTAAGAAATTACTAGGCCAATCCAAATAAAAAATTTCATTTGACAAAGATTACTAGGGTTTTCTGATAATTTAAATTCTTCAACTGGTATTCGCATTATTACAAAAATGAATCGCATAAACCGAAAACACAAATGTAAAGTGCCGATGCCTATCACTTCATTGCTTTTAACAGGAATTCAAATAAGGAGCCAGTATAACTAGAGCTTAATTGTGAATTAATCTGACAAGAAAATGTTATCATTTCATTCCGATTTATTTAACGTCATAAAACCATCTGCAAAGGAATGAATGGGTAAAAAATGCTGTTCTGCGCAGACGTATACTAACTGTATGAAACAGAAACTAAATAAAATGTTTTACAGCACTGATTAAGGTGCAGTATCACGGTGATTTAGGATTATTGTTAATGCAGCGCATAGTGAGAGGCAATGCAGGCGTTAGTTTGTATTTTCTTGAATTGATTAAATTTAATGTAAATAAATTACAGTAAAATATTTTTCATTGCATACGCCATATTTCCTCGATTACTTACTCATAAGCATCATTACAAAATCATTCGTATTAGCGGCCTTCATGCACTCAAAATGCAAGAGGCAACCCACATAACTTCAAGAAAAACTTAGGAATATTTCGCTCCAACAGGAGAAAAATGAAGAGGGTGAGCTGGGTAGCGAGGAAAACTATTGAGGAAGAGGCGGAGATGTAGCGGCAGGAAAGGAAATTGGGGGTGGAAATTAGGAGAATGCAACAATATTGGATGGAGGACGTGTTAGGACGGAGGAGCATGTTGAAGCGGGTGACATGGTGCATGACGCTGGATAAGTACACAAAAGGAAGCGAAAGATTGAGAATTTCGTGCGATATTTGTGGAGGCAAAAGATGTAAAGAGCTTGAAGAGTTT
Organism: Pyrrhosoma nymphula; assembly: GCA_963573305.1. Taxonomy (NCBI): domain Eukaryota; kingdom Metazoa; phylum Arthropoda; class Insecta; order Odonata; family Coenagrionidae; genus Pyrrhosoma; species Pyrrhosoma nymphula. The sequence continues at coordinate 72,251,629 of OY754332.1, read as the reverse complement.
CTATCGCTATTCTGTGAGCCGAAGCAAATACTTGAAATCCCACCTTTTCGTTTGTGTTGTTTAATAATATACTGCTTTCATCTATGACATGTCATAGCTAATAAAATTAAAAATTAAGATACAAAATATGCTGAATATTAGGTGTTTATATTTTAATATACACATTTTCCAGCCATAGGAGCCGACTGCAGCGCCATTTCTATTGAATAAATGCATTTGGACTTCAATCACTACAGTATATAGCTAATAACTCAAAAACAAATGTTGATTGATGCCTAAAATTTATTTTCACTCAATTCCCTGTGAGAATGCTTTTCTTATGCATAGTTTTCCGCGAATCATGCACAAATATTAGATATAAAAATAGTATATTCCCTTATTTTTCATCCTTTCACGCATATAACACCCTGCAATTTCACGTTTATTTTGCAAAAAAGCGAAGAAAGGAACGATTTTAGTGTTAATATCAAACCGTGCTCTTCTCTTAAACTACAACCTTGACGTGATGGAAAGGCTTGTGCGTTCCAATGACCCCTACAGCTGGACTAGCAGGAGCAATTAATATTTGGTGGGGCCACCCATGCCAGATAGGTCGAAGGGTAGGACCCAGACGAAAGGTAGTTCCGTGATGGTGTCACGTAAAAAATACCGTTGGGAAGCGCGGGTGGGAGTCCCTCTCAACTATCAATTACCCAGAATATGAAAGGCATTCACAGAGATTTGAATCCTGGCAATTACGGGACGCCACCCACAAGGGCGGATGGCGAGCCCGGCAGCGGGGGAGGCAAGGCCTCCGCGGTCGTCATCACACGAAATCCTTGCACAACATCGTCATCGGAGGATACAATGAATAGGAGGGAGACGAAGAAGAAAAGAGAATGAGGAGGAGGAAAGTAGCGGTAAAAATAGGAACTTGAAACGTAAGGACAATGATGAGGGCCGGGAAGCTTGAGAATATTAAACAGGAAATGGAGCACGGGAAAATAGATGCTTTGGGGTAATGCGAGGTGAGATGGAAGGATAGCGGGTACTTTGGAGTGATAGTTACAAGGTAATATATAGTGGGGGAGATGAGAGTCCACGTGGGGTACGTATGGTACTGAATAAAAAATTGGGGCTGAGGGTAGTTAACATTGAACAGGTGAGCGACAGGATACTAGTGGTAGAAATAATGTCACGCCCGACGAATTTCGTACTGGTTCAGGTATACATGCCTCCAAGAAATCATAGGGAGGAAGAGGAGGACAAGGTGTACGATTAACTAGAAGAAATAATTAGAGAAGTCCCGGGAAAGAAACACCTGATAGTGACGGGCGACTGGAATGCAGTGGTGGGGGAAGGAAGGGACGGATTTGAAGTGGGGGCTACAGACAAGAAAAAGTGAGAAGGCAGTTGAATTTTACAGAAGAAATATATTAACAGTGACTAACACTTGGTTTAAACATCACCCCAGACGTAGGTGAAAATGGAAAATGCCGGGTGATACTGGAAGATATCAAATTGATTACATTATGGTAATACTTCACAATAATAATTAAGGAGAAGTGTTTAAAACAAGCGAAGCTATCCATCGAACATCGCAATTTCTGAATAGCCGTCCCAATTCCCCCCGAAACCCCTCTGAATTCCCCAAGGTAGTTATTGCCCACTAGATCAGAACCCCTGACATAGCTAAAGAGTCTAAACAATTTACTATCACAGAATTTTCACACGAAAGATATTTCAATCACGACTACACTGGAAGACACCTAAGAAATATCCGAAATACCATACCGATATTTTCAGAAGAAAAAGAGAAGACAATATTTCTCGTTCCAGACGTTTTCTTCGAAGAACCGCCATAAAAACGAAGGGGAGAAAGTAGCTCTCGGGAAGCAGAGCAAATTACGCTGCCATAACTCACTTCTCGGGCCAGCGAACGTTCCGGCGGGAACAGACGCGTAAGCCAGGGAGGGCCAATTCCGTAACTCACAGGTCCGAACTCAATCGAGTGAAATTGATTACAATGTTGTCGCACATATGCGGTGCTCATCGATATGGTTCCAATGAAAAGGTTGGTAAGGTGTGAAATTTTAAGACAAAACTTCCTTTTCACTCAAAGCGATAGAAAAGTAATGGAGCCGAGGGCCTGGATATCGGAGGGGCGCGCTCTTTGCGATAGGCTGGCAGGCTGGAACCGATGAGTGAGCAGATTCGAATTCTCGCGAAGAAGACTTCGCGAGGACTAGAATGCGCATTTCAGAAGATTACCCTGCAGGCCGCCGCAGTGGCGAGTGGCAGAGGGTGTTAATATACCAACCGTGGAAAAGGGAGGGAATAGGGTAAAGGAAATTGATGTGAGAAAGGATAGTGAATTTTCCGTAAACAAAGTGCCTCAGTGTATCGATGTTTTTGTTGCAGCCACTTAGGGTGCGTGGGAAGAAGGAATATTTGCGCATACCATTTTGGCAGAGTATCTCACTTTTTTCTCGCTTCTATCAGCTCTACATGTATAGAACAGAGCCAAAATAATGCCCAACCTATCACACTGAGATCCACGCGATCAGAGTACTTTTTAAGTAGTCTTAGCCGAGCGTGTTGATGAGGTTTAGCGGGAACCCATTCAGCGGATGGGCGGTTCGAGATTACACCACATGGATCATCCCTTGAACGATCGGTCGCACGTTGGACCCCAAGATTTGCTTTCCCACCACATGCGTGCGCTTCTTCGCTCACACAGCTGAGCGGCCGAGATTTGTAGGGAGAATAATTTCGGTCAGCGGTTCCCAACCTATGGTACGGGTACCCCCAGGGGATACGCGCTCGGTGGTTTAGGGGTACGCGAGACAATCTGAATAATGACGAAAAAGAGCATATTTCCTGACCGCCTTGGATCAGATGAAGATGACAGATTTTCAAGATAGGTTGTCAATAAAAACACGGTGGAATTATCGCAACGATATCACCATCCAGTCAAAAGTTATGCGACAATGGAGTAGATCGCGGCGGGCCGTTTCGTTAATCCAACAACGCCGTTGTCACGCCCAAAACTACCGCCGCCGAGTAGTACTTGGTAGTATGGCAATGCCAACTCAGTTTTTTTGCTCTCGCCCGGGTTTTTGCAATTCGTTTTGAGATTATTTCCTTATACAATTCATTCGATCGCTCTCTTTCTACATAAAGTGTCGTAGAACAGAGGCGCTTGGTGCAATTTGAAATCAATGTATCATGATGCTATGATACCATGATTACTCAAATAACTATCTCGTAATTTCTGTCTAATTCGCTACGTACTGAAGACGAAAACGTTGAAAAACCATAAATAGTTTTTGGAACCTATGCAGGGACAGTATAGTAGTAAGATGAAGGAAAACACAATCGCCAATTCCACACAATCAACCGAAATAAAATTTTCCAAGAGTGAAAAAATTCACTCGTGAGATCCTAACATAACTACCATCTGACGCCGAAAATATGCGATCGACTAGACCAACAGTACTGTCCACATCTCACGTTCTATCAGAACCGTCGTAGCAATCGCGATTGCCGTCCGCTCAACACTCACGATTCGATAAGAATTCACGAATGATCTTGCATCTCCCGCAGCTGACGTTAAAAAATCATTCACGATTGGTCTGGCTTCTCACACAGCTCATGAGCTGCATGCAATAGCCGTGATTGGCCTAGAATGTGGTATCATTCATTCCTGCCGTGATCGGTAAACAGGAGCTCCTCAATCATTTGCGAGATCCGATTCGCCAATCAATTTTTAACGATTCCGGATCTCGTGATACGATCACTCACGACCGACCCATCACTGCAAGGGGTACGCAAGTTGAGAAAGGTTGGGAACCTCTCATTAGGGAGAACGCCTTACTATTATATAAGCAACATCCATGGGGACATTTTTTAATCCTATTAGCAATGGCAAGCTGTGATTGTGCCCCTAGTTCACTCCTCGTAGCAGATTCCCCAAGTTCGAAGAATGAAATATTTGGGGGCAAAGATCTCCCAAGATGGAACCACCGATTCCCACTCAGTCACAATGGGCTCGACTTGAATTCGGAGGGCTGATCGTCCTATTCATCCTGGTGGCGTCGCAATCATAGAGTATACATAGTTCAATATGGCGGAAGGTTACGCCCACTCGGCTCCACCTTCGCTTACGGCCGAGTATATGCAGAGCCATCTCTGGTACATACTATAGTAACTCTATGGTTTCAAACTTCCTAAGTCATCCAACTGCATCATGGCCACTTCCTTCAAACCTTTCAATGTAGTTCGTTCTTAGAAAGGTATCGCCGACCGTTTTCCGCCCACTTTTAAACATGCAAGGCGGGTTACAAGCAAGTCAAATAACACTGCAATCCAAAGAAAGACGGCAATGAGAGACTATTTAAATTTTTAAATAAGATAACAGAGAAATCGAACTCGTTAAGGTATTTCCCGTTGAATAGGTCTCGGAAGTCATCACGAATAAAAATATATAAAAAAACACTTTTTAAAAACTGGTCATATTTCAAAATGCACTAAAAAGTATAAAATAAAAATAAACTAAAAAGTATAAAATAAATTTTAGATTGAAATTTACAAAGTTAAGAGACCTTCTATTCCAAATTTATAAATACATTTAAGTTGAAAATGAAAATGAATATTTGTTTACTTTATCCGTGCAATTCGTCGATGATTATGAGGCAAGAACGTATAATCGTACGTCTAATTGATCATCTAGTTGATCATCATGATTATAAGACCAGGGTGCAAAGTAATTTACTAAGTTGAATTTGAGCACCCTGGTCTTATAATCACGATGATCAACTGGATGATGAATTATACGCACGTTTATATGTCCTTGCCTCATAATCATCGACGAATTGCACAGATAAAGCAAGCAGAAATTCATTTTCACTCTCAAAATATTTATAAATTTGGAATGGAAGGTCTCTTAACTTTGTAAATTTCAATCTAAAATTTATTTTATACTTTTTAGTGCATTTTTATTTTATACTTATTAGTGCATTTTGAAATAAGACCAGTTTTTAAAAAGTGTTTCTTTTTTAGGTATTTTCATTTTCTACTTTTTAGTCTTCACACTTTTATTAATTTAACAAATTAAGTAAATTTTCTAACGGTTCCATGGGAAGGGGTTCAAAAATTGGGTGGTAAATATGCGATTAAACTCACGAAGCAAGTTGAAAATTCGTCTTTATATTAATTGTGCAACGGTTCTTTGAAATTTAAATAGCGTTTAATTAGCGTTTCTTCTCAATATAAATGCTAAAATGATGGTTGCAATGAATTGCAACAGCGCTGACTGAGAGTACACAATGCAATGCGGGTTGCGTAATGTCAGGATAAAGATATATAAAATTGAAACCATTTAGTTTTAGTAGATATACTTGGTAATTAGTGAATATAATGATTGATTCATGTACTGGCATCGAGATGGAATATGTTTGGGAAAGATTGAACAACGGCAAGGGGTTCAAAATTTGGGTAATATATATGCGATTAAACTCACGACGCAAGTTAATATAAGACCAGTAATTAGTAGATTAACTTGGTAATTAGTGAATATAAAGATTGATTCATGTACTACTATCGAGATTAAACATGTATGCAAAATTTGGGAAAGATTGAACAACGGGAAGGGGTTCAAAAATTGGGTAATAAATATGCGATTAAACTCACGAAGTGAGTAAATGTAAGACCAGTAAAAAGAGAATACAAAAGGACAATAGCACTCGTACATGATTCTCCTACTTACTGTACTCGGAGTTGAAAACACCTCCGCACCCCCAACCCGTATTTTCAATTAATTTTATTTTCATTCGCCCACAAACCACTATGATGAACTTTTAACTTTCGAAGCGCGGACGAAAGCCTGAGGCAAAGGTAGTCGATACATTGCCATTTAACGAGTACATAATTATCGCTGAATGCAGTGAAAGTCTAAAAAAATTGCTTGCTGGGACAGGATCCGTACAGAATGTCATCAGACCTCTGTAAACTTGATGTTTGAATCAACAAACGACGATAATCTATGGCGGCAACTTTCTATCACAAGAAAACTTTTTAGTAAGAACAATAATACGACATTGTTGGCATCACTGGGTCTCATAAATACTTCATCTTCCCTATTTATTGTAGGGCTAGAATTAACTCCTCAATCTTGCCTATCTCTGAACTTCACTATGTCAGGGTGAATAATTAAGAAGTAAGTGGTTCTTCATCTTCGTTTAAAATGATTTCTTATCTATCATCGGTCTGAGTTCGGTGAAGAATGGGCTGATTCAAAACTCGATCTCACTGACAAGAGACTTCTAGTTTAAATATTATCTCATTCGATATGATTCTTGGGTGTAATACGTATCACAGCTCAAGAGCAGCACATCGTCTGTCGGATGGGACGTTAAAGAGTAACCTTGGCGTCATACGTTAGGAGTAGGCAAACAACAAAGCTGGACATTCTTCCTATGTTCCTAATTCTTGATCTGCCACCTTTGAAAGGTTAGAAATTTCAGGGTGTGTTTTCTCCCCTATTTTCTTTTCCAGTACCACGATGTAATGACACCGCCCCTGAATATTTTTCTCAGACACTACACAACCAGTCAAAGTCATTTTTGTAATATAAAACAGATAAAACTTTCATGGATGCAAAAGCTAATGTTATATGATGGATGATCTCTCTAGTAATAGCCGGCCCCGGTGGCGGCGGGGTAAATTCTTCGCCTGCTAATCCGAGGGTCGCGGGTTCCAATCCCCCCTGGGTCGGTTTTTCACTTGCCCAGGACATGGGTGTTTGTCAAGTTCTGGTGGTTTGGCCCCTGAGAAACCTGATGACAATCCAATGGCTTATCGGGATCGCAGGGGCATACGGACCACCAGAATCGTCGGAGAGAAAAAAAAATGATTCCAAATTGCTAAGTGCGTCATAGCTTGGGACGACAATTTGGAATTTAAAAAAATATTCCATGATATTATTATCAAGTATCTAAACACAATATATTCAATGGCTTCAGGTTTAACATGTTGGAAACCCATGGTTTATTATTATTAGGGTAATGTACTGGTTAAGGTAAGTTTAAAAGGAAGAGGGTAAAAATTGAGAGGATTTTTACAAGCACAGAACTCTATGTACCAACACAATTTCTTACTCCATCTCGCCATGCATCCTACCTCTCTACATTCCGTCCGTAACACCTATTCTCTTTCTTCCCCTTCCCCGCTTACCCAACGTCCCCACCCTATATCACGGCCTTCAGCAATCCTTCGCCAAATAGCATTTATCTCATTTAGTGTCCTACCAATTGACACGCTGGCCATCCTTTCAACCTTTCTCACCGAACTAACGTTTTGTCTAGCGTTGTCTCTCTATTGCTCCTTAGTATCACCACCTACTTTCCACCTCTCTACTTGTATTCACCAAAAACCAGACTAATGGACTCATTTTTCTATGAGTGACTGTGGGACACACGGCACAAAACTACGGTCATGCTTCAAATCATACACCCCATGAATTTGTAAAACGAATACTAAAACTAAAAAAAAACAACCAAATTTTTAAAATACGGCAAGAAAATACACCATAATAACATTTTATAAAAAAATGGAAATTCACTGCGGAATATACGGCTGCGAGAACTGAACAATTACAAGAGTAAATGAACAAAGATTACAAACATCTCAAATGAAATTTTAAACATAAGCTGCTGGCTATGCACGGACAGACTCACAAAGAATTGTAGGGAATTCCTCAGCCGCGTCAGCGAAAGTGGAATTCAATAGAAGAGGAGAACTCTCATTTAGAAATAGTTAATATAACAAAAATGTATTTTGTATTATCTGAACACAAAATAAATTGAAAGGAAAAACCTCGTCACTAGCATAATAATTCAGTTCAGAAAAGGTTAAGAATGAAAGGCATGAATGTCGCACATCTAAATAATAATATTTAAAAGTAATAACGCAGCCACTTCTAAAAATTGATTTGAAAACTCCCTGAACGTGATTTAATACGTATATTTGGCAGCCTTATTTTTTGTCATAGCAACGTCATCAGTACCAATATGACCATTCATTTTACTATGCCAATCTTCCTCTTTCGAATGGTGCATTGACTGCTCGGATATCTATTAAACTTCCCGAGTAATAATTATGCACAACTTTGATGAATCACCGCCAACCATAGGTGCCTATCCCCGATTCGTACCAAGTTATGACGTTTCACGACGAAAGTGACTGCTCATTTTCACTAAAATAAAAGCTGAGTCACGCTCGTTACATAACCGACGGATTCTTTAGATTGACCTCTTTTAGGACGAGCGTTCGACGGCGGAATGCCGCGGGAGGGGCGAGAATGGAGGGGAACTAGGGAAACGGCGGGGTGGATGCAGTTCGTGAACGGCGTCAAGTCGACCATCAACACTAGCCGTGAGTCAGCACAAACGCGCGTCCGACGGCGTTGATGAAAGCGGAGAGACACGGACTTCCAGCGGTCAAGTTCAACTGGCCTCGACTATCACGCCCTTCGCAGCGGCGATGATCTGAGGGGGGAAGGAGGGCGATCAGCTCCTGAGGTCCCTGCCGCCATTTGTGGATAGCTGGGTAGGTCGGTTGATAAGGGAGGATGGGTGAAGTAAAACATGGCATCCACAGTCATCAACGTCATTAGTCGTTCAATACTGAGATTGGTTGTCTGCAGCTCTCCAATCTACCCTGTCCCCTACTAACCCCTTTATGTCATCGTAGCTCTTCTGTTTTAAATGGCCTATGTATTTGTCCCTCGGTCTTGATCTTGGGGCTTTTCCTACTATTTCCCCTTATATTATGTTCCTAACAAATTCGTTGAGTCTCAAAGTGTGGCCTATCAAACTGGACCTTGTCTTCCTACGAATTGTTGTCTCCTCTTCTACTCTACCGTGAACTTCCTCCTTTCTAACCCCATCCATCCATTTGATCGCCAGCATCCGCCTCCAACACCAAGTTTCGAAAGCATCTATTCTCTTATATTCCAGCTTTTCAATGGTTAATGTCTCTGAGCCATATTGCGCAACACTCCACACAAACATTTTCAGTCACTGCCACCTTGTTGGCAATCCTGTTTTCTTTCTGGCGTTGGCATTAGCGTTATCAGAACGAAAGTCGTCAAGGATCCACAGTTTTACGTCCCATGCGACGGGTTGAGTACTGCCCACGCAGTACTCTCCACAAGACACTCAAGTACTGACCGGAATCTTTCCACGAAGATACTGGTGGCTGGATAACTGATATTCCATCCCGAGAGAGAAGATTTTTCAGTGGAATCTCGAACCCTTTAGACCCAATTAACAGTGGATCTAATTGCTCTATTCGACGAGATAATGCTAATGCATACGCCAGGTTTCCCTCCAACCTTGCTGCAATTCACCAAATAATCCTTCCCTCACCAACTAATCCCAAATTTCTAGACCTCAGTTATCGATCCATGCATCAAATAACAAAAAAACTGCTTTCTTGGCGTTCAATCAATATTTCAGTACAGAAACCCAACCCATAAACTTTGACATCTACATACAACCCTTTACGACGGGGGCCATTGGCAGGCAGTGTTACGTCACTTGCAATGAAAAAGGGAAGGAATAGGAAAAGAACGAAAGTGAAACGTTTGTTAACGGAGAGTCTTGGTGGGTCTCTCTTAGCGCCTAGTACTAGTTGAGTTTCCAGCGGCTCCCAACCTAGTCCTCCCATCAGCTGTGGTACACTCCCTGTTCGCTCGTAACCGTTTTCAATGAAGCGTGCGCCTTCTCTTAGCCATATGTTCATTTCGCGTAACAAATCTTTCCGCGCTTAAAACCAAATGGCCTATTTCACGACCTAACGAGCTTTGGTTCGCTAGCGCCGGAAAGAGGATAATTCTGTGGACATCAGGTAGTTATAAAAAATAGCATAGCGCAAGCTTTCGCTTCCCGATTGCATCAGCCCGATTCTACACCACATGGATCTAGTAATAGTCGGCAAAACTTTTGAACCTTGATCTATGGACATTACCATTCGCAGACTCGGTTAAGGAGGCGGAGAGAGCCTCAGTGTGGCGCGCTGTTCAGGTCACCGTTCTTAGTTTAACTACAATCGTACAAAGAGGATAATTCTGTGGACATCAGGTAGTTATAAAAAATAGCATAGCGCAAGCTTTCGCTTCCCGATTGCATCAGCCCGATTCTACACCACATGGCTCTAGTAATAGTCGGCAAAACTTTTGAACCTTGATCTCTGCACATTACCATTCGCAGACTCGGTTAAGGAGGCGGAGAGAGCCTCAGTGTGGCGCGCTGTTCAGGTCACCGTTCTTAGTTCAACTACAATCGTACAACAAGGCTCCGATTGGATTACACTGGACCATACGGTTAAAATTACAGGCACCGAATTTTTTTCCGATAAAACTTAGGAAAATGTTCACCGTTTGGTTTGGTTATTTGAGGGAGCCGACTGACAATTGAGGTAATTTTCTCCGTTTGGGACTGGACAGGCGGGTAGGCTGGTAAGGAAAAGATTATCTGGGGAATGGAAAAGGCAGGAAAAGAACCTGGCGTCGGCATTAGCCTAATATTTAAGAAAGATGATAAGTGGACCACAGTTTAACATGCTTCCACCTAGATCGTACTCTAAAAATATATTATAGTCACATCGTGACTATTGTTATTGAAATAAATTATGGGTCGCAGGATCGGAGAGTTGAACTGTAGACCTTTTGGCGCAATCGCTAATGCCATTGTATAATTTTAGCCATAAAACAAGAGTTTCACAAGTTTTGGCACCATTTATATTTATATATTTACATATGCTTCTTAAGGCTGCTTAAATTTTAATTAAAAATTCGAATATGGTCCCTATAATGAGTATAGAAAAATCTAAGCTTGACTACCATAAGGGAGGCAATTTGCGATGACTTGCGTCAAGCGGTGGGAACATAATGAATGAATTAACCAGTGAATTTAAAATTTTTCACAAAAACATTTTGTGTAAAATTCAATTCCACAGTGGAAACTTTCATTCGTTGGTTAATTAATCAAGGAAAGAGACTGATAGCTTAGGTCATTTAAGCCAACAAACGATAACAGAGTATAGGTTTATCAAAACTTGGTGGCACTTGCTTGAATAGAGAATGAGGTCAGGGGGAGGAGAGCATAAAAGAGAAGAGGAATAAAGGTGTTTAAGTTTTCTTTAGAGGTCCCCACCTGAACCCCTCGGAACCTCTGCCCACTCATGGACGCTTGATTCGCCCTCAGTGACCTCAAACTCTCAGCTGACGAGTCCAAGTTTCGATATGCATATAGGTAGTCCAGCTTCGGATTACTATGAGGAATAAATATAAATATATACGTTTTAAAATAACCATGTACCAAAATTTTAAACCATATTCAACTGATTTACAATATGCCCAATAATTTTCATTGTGGCCCTGAATAAGCATGCATACAAATGCGAAACGTCGGCAAAGAAAATAAATATTTTTTTCAAATTAATAGACTGATTTTTAATTAATATTTTAATTATTCTCCTGAAGGCAGAAAAAATTTCACAATGAATAGAAGGACAGAAACTCAGCGCCTGTACTAGCTTGCTCTTGGCGAAAGATGCCAATGGAGCCAGAGTTTCACGTTCTATTTGACGGAAGAAGTAGTGTACTTGAAATGGTCTCTGCATTTCATCAAGTAAGTAAAGAAGTTTGACTGAAAAATCTCTCACTCCGCCGAGATAAGGATCCGGGTACTATTTTTCATTCACACTGAGTTTTCCGATGGTCGGTGAGCTTCTAACGCGAATGGGATATCGCCTGTTCCGTACCGCACTATATATATTCCTCCTCCCTCTTCACCATCTCCAAAAAAAATCATCTCCACGAGAATGAATTTTACAATTCCTTAGGAACTTATTCATACGGTACAACCGGTTTTGCATAAAACGGCTCCATTGGGCACTCCCTACTTACTACATTAGTACATTACGAAGCCCACGCAGGAGATTCCGGTTGTACCAAATATATATGCAGGCAAACACCAACGCCTGGTTTCACTCTGACCATCCTCCGTTCCCTACCCTTTCCGTTTAAACCTACCCTTACCAACCTACCCTTGCCAACCTACCCACCTATCTCAAAAGGCACCAATGACCTCGTAGTTGTCGTTCGCCTCCCCAAACGACCAGCCACGATGGAACCGTACCCGAGTGGTGTAGCAAACTTCGCAAGAATAATTTTAAAGGGAAAAAAAACGTTTTTTACGAGAAAAACGTTTTTTTACGATTTTAATTTTAAATTAATTTTTTCATTAATTATTATACTATATTATAATGATTGAATTATTTTATGTTATAAAATGAAAATATTGTATGCATCATTTATAATATATATTACATTGTAATATTTAATACACATAACATATGTATTGGGTATATGTATATATGTAATTACATATTATTGCATTGCCATTCAGTTCTGAGCTATGTTTAAAGTTTCAAGTCTCTAGCTCATCGGGAATTTAGTTAAAAATAGATTGCAAAATTTGTACCGAACAGACAAACAGACAGGAAATCAACCTAATAAAAACGTTTTCAAATTCACCTTCTCGTGAAAAACGGCCTTCATGGGTCTCCCCAGCAGGAAAGTCTCGTCGGGCGAAGACGCTTCGCGGTAGAAACCCGGAAAACACTCACGCCTCATCTCTTTGGCGCCTTCACTTCTCGGAATCGAAACGTCTTGACATCATCAAAGAGTTGACTCATCAAAGACTCGTTGCATTCCACACTTTATTAATTTCACTGGTTTCGCTGCAACAACCATAACCAAGGCAAAAACTTCTAGTTACAAAGATCCAAAGTGTACGACAGTTCTCTCCCCATACTTGGCTTAATTTAAAAATCGACTATTAAACTCAATAAAATCGGCAACCTAAATTATAAGCTAGCTCCACACCTTGAACTTCACTTTAAATTACCTAAGGCATTTAAAAAACAGCCTTCCTCCTTAAACTGACGCTCACGCGTTAGATGCTTGTGAAGACGAGGTTTGGTGTCCGGATACTAAAATTCGTGGAGCTTATATCGAATGCCCGGACCCACATGTCATTCCACACGAATTTAACACTTTAGTGCCTTGCCACAATTTTAGGGCATGACAATAAGTATGTAGATAAAAAAATAGCATCAATCATCCACTAAAATGTTTACCCCTCTTACATACTTAAATATCCTTTTCCACGGACTACAACCTTGACGCGGTGGAAGGGTTTGCGTGTTCCAATGACCCCGAGAGCTAGATTGGTGGGAGCGATAAATAAAGGGCTTATTATGAAACAGAATTAATTTATACTTGAATTTTGTTAGGTATTAGTTGTTTATTAAAAATAAATAACACTTTACAAGCGTAGACACACATGAAAAAACCAAGAGACAGAGGGGTGTATTAAATTACTTATACAATGCTCAGGCTCAGGTTAGGAACAGAGTTCAAAATTCACACAGCTTTCCGGGAGCGGATGCGGATCACTGCTGATTGCTGAAGAACAGTGATGCTGGATTAAAAAAGACAAGAAAAGGTAAGTAGGAGGATGAAGAAGGGGAACGTGAGAGCATTGAAAGGGGCAAAGAGGGGAGAATAAAAAGAGCTAGTGGAAATGATAAGAAAATGGGAAAAGTTGAGAAGAAGTGGTAGCAAATTAAACAGGAATAAGAATATCGGCGGAGAAAATAGTTAGATAGAAGGAAACGAGACGGAGTAAGACGCCATAGATCACCGACGACATGAACAGTAACGCTAACGCTGGAAAAACGCCAACTCTAAATCAGACAGGGGGAGTTACAAGGAATTAAACAATAAACTTCGACGAGAAACCAACAGAGCGAAGGAAAATTGGTGGAGAAAGCTACGCGATGAAATGTTGAAGCAATAAAAAGGAAGATAAACGGGTGCTCTATACCATAAGGTGAGGATGATGACGGGTGGTAAGCGAGAGCAAACGAGACCAAAAATATTAAGGATATGGAAGGGGAAATACTTACCGAGCGAAAATATATTAAGGAAAGGTAAAAAGAATACGTGGAAGAACTTAATGACAGAGAAAATAGGCCTGTGAAACTGGATATAGAGTAAGAAAGCACATTACAAAAGGATAACCTCAGATAACCAAGGATAAAAGACAGCAAAATAGAGAACAGGCAATAAGTGAAATTAAGGCTAGGAAAGCCGTGGGAATAGATGGCATCCCTTCAGAGCTACTGAAGAATTTTAGAAACAAAGGAAGGCGAAGCTTGTTTCGAACTTATTCGTAGGATCGGCGAGCAGGGAGTATATAGCCATATAGGACTTCGTGAAAATAGTTTTTATCACCATCCTGAGCAAGAAGAAAGCGTCAGAATGCGAGGATTTCATAGAAAAATAAGTTTTATTCAACAAGCGGCAAAGGCTAGAATTATAAATTACCAATATAAATTAATAATCATTAACAGAAGGTTGGAGATTACAGCAAAGGAGTATTTGGGTGACGACCAGTTCGGGTCTTGGAAGGAAAAGTCAACCCGGGATGTGACTACGATGATGAGATCCATTATAGAGAAGAACCTAAAGTATAAACTAAACGTTTTTGTTTGTTTTGTGGATTTTGAAAATGTTTTTGACAGCCAAAATTAGGAAACACTAATGAAGATGCTTATAAAATTAGGAGTAGGTTGGAGAGACAGGAGAGTCACTTGAAACTCATTTATGGCCCAGACGGTACAGTTAAGGGTGGCTGACGGAGAATTAAGAGGACAGTTATAGGTCACGAGGTAAGACAAGGACGCCAGTTATGGCCTTTGCTTTTTAAGGTATGTGACGATGAAATGCTAAAAGAGGTACGGGAAGATATTGATGTAGGTATAAAGGTAGGAGGACAGCTGATAGCCGGTTAGATTTGCGGACGACCAGGCGTTGGTTAGTCAGTCATGCAGAGTAATGCGAGAATTGACTGATGCTTTGGAAAATCAGCGGGAGAAAAACGGAATGAAGATCAATAATAAGAAAACTTAAGTAACGAGATTATCTAGCGCAAAGAAAGCGAGGCTGACCATCAAAGTAGGAGTGCACAAACTAGAGCAGATAGAACAATTACATTACCTGAGTAGTAGGCTGGAGGAAAATTGTCACAGTAATAAGTAGCATTAGAAGGAGAATAGCTTTAGCAACGGTGGCGTTCATAAATATGAGACACTTAATGGCGAAAATCATGTGCAAGAATGTAAATTAAGGAATAGTGCAGCGTCTAATACGTTGTAGTACAGTAATACAGAGTAGCGTTGGATAGTTCAGAAACATGGACTCAAGAGGAAACAGGATGAGAATAGGTTGCGGGCAATTGGGAGAGAAGGAGTGGGGGAGAAGGAAATGCACAGAAAAGAAGACGAACAAAGAAGTGCTCGGCACGGTGGGAGAGGAGAGAGGAAAGAAACATGGCAACGGCCTGCCGCGATGGAAACACCGGTTCCCGATCAGTCATCGAAGTTAAGCATCGTTGGGCTCGGGTTGAATTTGGAGGGGTGATCCTCCTATTCGTCCAAGTACTGTTGTCCCTCTCAGCAAATGGCAGACAGTATATGTGAAATGACCTTAGCCGTCGAAGAACGTTAAATACTACTACTACTACTAGGAAAGTAAAATGCTTTAGGAAATTCTACATCTAAGGAGTGCCGTGCAAGCCACCTCCAGGGTGTGTGGCACAGGGTGATTCTACACCTGGAATGCAACACTCGTCCCAGATTAAGGCCAAGCCCCACACAATCGCACTGACATTTATATGTTCCAATACCTTGTACGAGATAGAAAGGAGGGAAATTGGTCAATAGCTACTAGGCTATTTATTAGGAGAATGCAGAGCAGGAGGTTGGAACAGTTAATGAGAGGCGAAGGGATGCTGAAAGCCATGAAGACAGGGAAAGGGAAGAAAAAGAATAGGCATTATGGATGGGACAAAGACAGGCAGGAAGTATTTCGAGCTGAAGAATGAAACAGTGTAAGGAAACGAGGATGTTCAGCTGTAAAAAGAGTAGTTTGGGTATTCCGACTTCCATCTAAACCTACCTTCAACAGTAGATAATCTCCAATAATAATAATACACGTTAACATATTATTATCGATGTACAACATATAAAAGTGTGCATGTTGACTGGAGGAAACGATCATGGCCACTAGACACAAAGGTACACATGGACAAAAGTTATAGACAATTATGCTGATAGATTGACTAACTCTTCGTAAAACTTGTATTTAATATACATATTTTCCCTGGTGGAACCGGAAATAACAAAAGCGAACGCTGAAGTCATCCATGAAAATTTTAAATACAGAACTGAAAATCAAAAAAATATTTTTAAAACGACTATTCAAATCGATAAAATAGGTAAACCTCAAAAAGGGGATTTCGGGCGTTCAAATCTCCGGGAAAACATCAATGTTCGGACAGCGGAAGGACCAGGGTTCCGAGGCTACGCAGTGAGGCTGGTGCACACAGGGAAGACACCGTCGCACGACTCCTTTCGGGCCACGCACAATCACTACTACCTTTCGGAATAGCGTGTTGTTTCGTGCGACAAGAGGTTTATAGGGCGTCCCGATCAGCGAGCGTAACTCCCAGGAGTTGCACGGTACTGACAAGGGGTGAACACGTTGGTATGCATGTACCTTGCTTCGCTTACTGGAATTGAGGTACTTTTCGTATAATGCAGGATGTTCAGTACGTCTCGACCCTACTCGGAGTATCATCGAATAGGCCTTAGTTTCGCTAGAAAAATTAATTCTTCCAGCGGTATTAGACATTAAAAACCAAGAGATACGACCTTTTGTCCAGCCCAGTTGGTGTGGTGGTAAGCATCTGGAGCTATCTTCCTAAGGGTCTTGAGTTTGCTACTCCATTAAGTCAATTACTTTTCCCCATTTAATGACATCGTACTACTTGAATATTTTACGAGCGTTTTTGTGCCAAAGAACAAGGGTAGGGTATAAAATTTCACTCTCTGATCAAATATAATTTGATGTGGTGATCATGGTCGTTTTTTCCATTTCTTAATGACCGTTTACTACCTAAGCATACACAAGTTTAACCCTCCTTTCAGCACAAGAAATACGCGCATTTAAGAGTGAAATTTCAATTCTGCCAGTGATAGGTATTGGTACTACGTAATCTCTTCGCTCAAGATTTATTCTACTAAGGTTATTTTTTCGAACACCAGTCAAACATAGTAATGAATGAATGAATGGTGAAAAACAATGTCTATGTAATGTATTTTGATGGAAGTTTAAATTAACAAATTAATATTCATCCATATCTGAATGCGATAATCTCTGCCTCTGGCAGTAACAGGGTAACTGCCACAAATTTCGAGATAATTGGCTAAATGGCTTTTGCTCTTTGTGGTCATCATCATCAATTGGTATAAAACCAATTGAAATGTACTAACTGTTATAGACCTCACCTTACCTTTCCCGTTTCAGGATTATCTGTTAACTATCCCTCAACATACCACTCAAAGCAGTCTCTTCATTCTCTCGTAAATTCTCGATAGCTTATTTCGCCCAACATGTCGATTCTCTTCCATACTCTTCCGCGCTTGCCTAGCATTCACCCCTTTTTCATCCAGTTCAACAAGCCGCTCCTATTCAATACGTCCTCAAATCTCCGGGAAAGGAACTTTCGCTGCCTTCCCAAAATCTCCATCACCAATTACCTTAAAGCCTCTACCATCTCAAACACTTCCTCGTCTCTCTTCCTCGCTACTACTATGATTATCCTCTTCAACCTTCTCAACGTCAACATCGAAAAAGCCTTCAGTCTAATCATATCCTCCTTCTCCTAGGACCAAGTTTCCGAGTCATAAAACGCAATGCCCCATATTGGGCACACAAATAAACACGCTTCTGTACATTACTCGTACCTGGAAAATGGCTGTTAGTTGCAGAAACTATGGTCGTAAATAAAGTATTAGTGTTTATAAGTACTTCGCTGCCGTTTTTTATTAAAAATAAGTTGGTCAAACGAAGTCAAAACTAATTTTCTCTTTATGACTTATTGGTAGCTCAGTGCCCCTCCCTCTCACCAAAGCCCATCTCTACGGAAGTGCTCCCTAAGCTACGCTCTCTGTGATACCAATCAGACATTTTTAAATATATGTGCGGCTACGAAAACGCTTTGACACCTAATAGCTATGAAAACAGGCATCATCCAACGAAAGAATTGTGAATAGCGGGTATATACATATTACGAGCTGAAAAAGCACTACCAGACGAGCGCGTTCTGAAGCAGAGACAATGGAAATTTCATCCCAATATACCACATGCATATACAGTAGGTAGTAAATACAGTATAGGTATACCATTATCAAAGAAAATTTTGAATTTAAACGCATTTTCCCAAAATTTTCCGAGGCGTGGGATAAAACACGATGAAATCCAAAACTGACTTCTCTTTTGCTGTATTTTAGCCTAAATTTGAGGTAAATTAAGGCTTAAAATATTTTTTTTTATTTTAAAAGAAAAAACAGTAGGGACAGTGATTCGGAAATTCTTCAGCCTTAGAAACACAACTTTTTGGCCCGAGGTACCCTTCATTCGGGTAAGTATGTCACTGGAGGGATGATGGTTTTGCTGTAGCCCTCAGCTAGCTATTAGCTAGCCATATAAAATGGAAAACGCTAAAATACTACGGATAATATCGCTGAATAGTCTTAAAGATCCACCCGCATAGATTAAAAAAATAAGCTATCATCATTCTAAAAATGTCCCTTCGACCATAAATATTATAATTTTACAACCTGCTGATAGAAAAGCTCTCAAGTGACTCTCCCTACGAAACGTCGGAAGTTATGGAGAACCTTATCCAGAGGAAAACCCGAGAGCTTTTCAAACTTCCAATAGGGTAGTTTTCACCTCTGAAAGAGTGTTCTGGGTCTTTTCGCGGAGTAGTTACCAGAGTTTGTCTGACGAATAACATTATAAGAGTAGCAGGTCATCTGGACATTCTTCAAGCAACTTTATAATTACGTTGTTAAAAAAACAAAAGAAGGTGTATGAAAAATATACTCCGGCAGGGAAGAGGCAATGGAGGGGAACAAGTTAATAAAATTTCAGGTTCGAAATGTTTTACTTCACGAACTAAAAACTTCAAAGACTTTGCCACACTTTGACTAACTAAAAAGTGTACAGTCCTAGACTGAAAGGCGCAGTTTTTGCCCCTTTCAATACCATAAATAAATAAAAATGTTGCCGTAAAAAATGCCAATCGGGATAGGTGTGCCTTGGTTTAGCGGAACCGTGGTCGGTAATTCTTCATTATTACATTTTTTTCCTCTTGTCTTTTTAATCCGTGGCCTTTGAAATGATAGTAGTATTTTGTTTAACGTGCTTCGACGGCTAAGGTCATTTCTCACGTACTGGCTGCCACGTGCAGACAGGGGCAACAGCACTCGCATGAATCGGAGGATCACCCCTCCAAACTCTAGCAGAGTCCAATAATGCTTAACTTCGGTAACTGAAATTTATTTTGGCTATTATCTGATCGGGAACCGGTGTTTCCATCGTGGCAAGCCGTTGCCCCTTTGAAATGATGAAGCAGACTAGAGTCTGGTGGTTATTAGTGAACTTCAGGGTCTAAACAAAATTTTTTTTCTTGATTACTTATTACTGTCCCCGGTTTCCTCCCAGGTGAAGAAATTCCGTTTCCCCGGAATACACAGCCGGTATTCTCGGTCTAAATTCACAGCCGGTCCTTAATTTCACCTGCGACTTTGAGTGCGATAAACTTAGAACTTCACTCATATTCCAGGAGAAAGACTATTATTTTAAAACATTTTCCATAAAAAAGTTTCTACAGAGTTTTAAAAAAGTTTTATGTTCATTATTACCAAAGGTATTCTAGCAACATATTTCACGGTCCACTCCCTCAAATTCCCCACCCCCAAGTTCGAGTCATAGTCTCTTCAAATATCACTATTTTCTCCGAGCAATTTTCAGTTATTATAATATTATTACCTCCTTCTTCACACTCAAAAATTCCCTATTACGCATAACCTATTAAATCCTTGCTTGGGAAATATTTTCATTCTATTGCCACCTTCAACATGCACCCCCTTATCTCGCCCATTTTGAGTTCTCTAACACAAGTACCTACTTTATCTTTTGCTGTATCTAACACCTCATCAATGTACACACTCATCTCCACCAAAAAGACCTTCATGGGGATTGAGTAGGCGTGGTGGCTAGAGTGCTAGCCTCCCACCCTGAGGGCCCGGATTTGAATCCCGGAAGTGGTGGAGATTTCCCTAAGGAATCACAATCCATGCTTGGGTGCCATGTGGAGGGCACACCACGTAAAGCAATTGGTCCATTGCTGGGACATTAAATTGTGGTCCCCTTTAGGCATTTCGTTAAGAGTAGCATACGACCAATGTCAGGCTTGTCCCTACCCTTCCTCCGTTCCCCAAATAAGTCTTCCCTTACCAACTTAACCACTTGTCCTCAATGGAGCAAATGACACTAGTCGTCAGTCGTTGCCTCACCCCCAAATAAGCACCCAACCGTCTTCATTCCTCTTTGAACCTGATTCTCATCTAAATTGGCCGAATTTCTTTCGCAAACAAACTTAAAGAGATTACTCCATATTTAAGTTTTCAACAATCTTTTCATTATCTACACTCAGATCTTTCCCACATAAATACCCCTCTCTTCACAACTGCTCCCTAGATCAACCAACTGCTTGCCCTGAGGCCTGCACAAGCACACCAATTTTCATTCAGTAACAGCTCAAGCAATGAACGGTTCAACCGGCTGCAATTTCAGCCCTTCTACCACAGTATTTGTCTTGCATCTCTCATCCTAAGAACCTTATTCCACTAGTATTTTAAAACTGTACAGAGGTAGTGGGATCTATTCCAGGGGACAACTCTAGACATGACCAGCTCATACAATGGTGAGTAATTTTTTGGGAATCAATTTATCCAGGGAATCCATAATCCATCTAGGGATCAGAACTGCCCCCTCTGACCAGATGTTTATATTTCACACACCACTGGGCAAAGGAATTACTAGATGAGCCTCAATCTCACCAATCAAATTTACCTTCAAGTAGCACACAAGTTTTGTGTGTTTGGCTTAATTGTAAACTTCTCACCATGATTCTCCAAACCTCAGAAATGACTACAGATTCTAGACCAACAAGCTGGTAAAAAGTTTTAAGAACACTAAATCTGTCTCTAACTACCACCCAACTATTTTATTTGCAATTTGCATGACTACCCATGTCTCTCCTTCCTCATTTCCTCAACACCAGTATTAAAAAGTGACAGTAATAATAGAAAATTCAATTTTTTCAGGCTGCCTTATGTTGGCCCCATGTTTTCACCATCATATTCACAAGTTGTCTCATGCATGCTGCCTTATTCCTCAGAGTCATACCCAGCATAGGCCCTTAGTCAACATTTATGATCCCTCCTCCTTTCCTCAAGCCATTCCCTTTTCTCTCAAATTACTGTCATTTTGGTGATTTTCCTCTCACCAATTGTCCCAAGATGACTAAAACCAAGAAGCACAATTATTTGACACTACCACAACTTCTGATCCACTTGTGGTCAAGACTTTTTCAATGCTTAACTATTGCTTCCATTTTTCCACAAATATTTTGCAGCATACCAAAATTTCACTGAGAACTATGCCCATTATGGATTATTATTGTTCCACTTCTATAAATTAATATTGAGACAAAAACAATTTATAATTATACCAATCCCCAATGCATGTATTGACTAGAGAAATTATTAATGAAAATAGTTAAACTTTCAATTAAATAGTAAAACTAAAATCGATAAAAATCTACAGTGGCATAAATATATACATAAAATTAATATAGATTGTTTAACCTTTTCATTGAAAAAGGTTTGAAACTTACATTCTCACAAACAATGGTGGAACCGGCTCTTCACAGAGCCCTACATTACAGGTGAAATGCAACAGAAAAACTAATGATTGTCAGGGAAGGACTTAGAACTATTTGTGGCTACAATTCCTGTGGCTGAGACCACATACCACCATACATGATTCCGTTGCATTATCTGTTACATACCAAAGAAACCAGGTTCATATTTTACAGTAACCTGAGTAAGAAAATGAAACTGGCAATGAATTTTCAGATAGTGGATGAGTGGTATGGATGGGTTATGTTATAGTCTATTCCTGATAGCCGGAGGTTGGCAGATGATTAGGATTCATAAGGGATAAGAGAGGGATTTGCCATTTCTTAGAATATCAGGCTGATTGGGCAGATAAAGAAAAGGCCTTCAAGGTTCTAACAGTGGTAAAAACATTTGAGAGGCATGTGAGATGGTATGATAATTGGTGAATGTACACTTGCTTGAGGATTTTATTTGTTAAAAGGGACTCTAGACTACTCTGAGCTAAATTAGGAATAGATTAGTCTAGAGAGGGAATATGATTGCAGATGTGGGGTCTTCCAATGGAGAGAGAAGTGAAGGAGAGACCAAAGAAATCCAGAAGGATCACAGATATTGTACTGAAGACAATTTTTTTCTTGGGTATGTTCAATATGAATGGAGGTAATACACATGAAATCGAGCATCACAAGACTATTCCAGCCAAAGCAATTTATAAAGCTGGAATTAAGGAAATTATTTAGTGGCATCTGTAAAAGAAGCAGTTCACATAGTTTGTATAAAGCAAGCTCACTCGAGAGTAAATTATTGTTGCACGTATATGTCCATGCTTAATAACAAGTACATTGAAAATCTAAAAAAAAACAAGGGCAGAAATAATATAGGTAAAAGTTAATGGCTCACAGTGAGTTCCAAAAACCAAATATGAAGTGATAATTTTTCATTCATATTTTCACTTTATATTCACAGCTGGGATTAATAGGGATAATATGTCTACTGAAATGTAATTTAATCACTATCAACCACAGGCAGATATCCCATCCAACTTCCCAGCATATTAGCATAGCTAATAAGGGAGTATACACATCTAACAGTGAAAGACAATACCAAATATTTGAATTTCCAGACAGCATAGAACTAGTAAGTAGAGTAAAAGCGGTGTAAAATGACCTCGATGTCAACGCACCCGAAAAATCTACTAGGGTACGTCTAGAGCCCTTTCACTTAAAAAAATACAAAAATCTCAAGAATTCAAGTAGCTCCGTAAACCACGTCTTAAGAGGAGTCCTCACCAAGGACATATGAGAAAATCCTAAGGCACAATAAAGGCAGTATATTGCATCAGAATCCTGCGAACGAATCAAGCTGTAATCTGCTAAATAGCAAATGGGAAAACATGTCAGCCGAGCGCCGACACTTAGAAAAACGGCCATTTACCAGTCTATCAAAGCATGATTACATTATGCGTAATTCATCTTAAATTATTTCTGAATTTATGTCGAATTTTGAGGAAGCAGAAGGAAAGTGAAAGGCTTTGTATGGAGCATAAAATATTTAGCAACGTAATAAACAGACGTCTACACCTGATAAACTAAAACTCAAAGGACACTAACAAAAGTGCACAAAAATCAATCAAGGATAATGATAACCTACCTCAATTATGATGATTGTCAGCCTGGAAAATTGAAGAGATTCCCTTACGGCCTAACTTGAACGATTTGTAAACATTTGAAATCATTCTACAATGTTGCCACATTTATGTGTCTTCCCCAAGATAATTAAAATGTTTTAACTTAATAGTTTTATTGTAAATATATTTATAATAAAAATTTTATGTCTTATTTTAATCAATTTTGTCATAATTAGACAAATAAAACTCGGTGAAGTAATTTGGACAGAACGATACGATCGGTCGACGTTCGTGCGATTTCGTAAGAGTCGCCAAAATCATTGAGTTAATTCTCTCTCACTTTGCAAACGTACCGTGCGGTCGACACAGACGGTGTGTTGGACTATATTTTCTTATTATTTGGTATTTAGTGTGTTGCTAATAGCTTATGCTATTCTCTTTCGAAAGAGAGTGATTGCTTCTTTGTGAAATTTAGTGACCGACACCTATTTATTCATTTTATAGCTCAGAATAGGTGAAAGTATTTAGTAGGCTCAGACTTAGAGAACTGTTGATTGATTTGTTAGTCTTGTATCTTCTTGTGACTAATTAATGCATATCATTTTTTTTATAGGAAATGGGTGTTCCAGCTGGAGATCCCGAAAAAGGAAAGAAGGTAAGTGATTCCACACTGCTTCCGTTAGCGTACTTGCGCGAAATAACAACATGCTAAATATGGGTGTTTAGATTGCATAACTGAGTGGACTAGAATCAGTATTTCACGAATATCGTTTTCAGTTATGTGAAACTTCGTTTACTATTCATCTGCTGACGAAAGTTAATGGTTTGGCAGGTGAATCCTAGGCTTCGTTCATGCCGAGTGATACCCTTGAGAATTCCTTTGGGCAAGGTATCACTGTTCGGGTATTACTAAAGCCTTTAGTAGAACTAATCTTTTTTAATTTAAAATTTTAGGTATTTGTGCAACGCTGTGCGCAGTGCCACACCGTTGAGAAGGGCGGAAAGCACAAAACTGGGCCAAATTTGAACGGACTGTTCGGCCGGAAGACTGGCCAAGCTGCGGGTTTCGTCTACACAGACGCCAATAAAAGCAAAGGTACTTTGAAGGATTATTTTACTTCGTGACTCTTGCCCGCTTGTTTAATATTGAGGAGATTTAGGTGCACTATAATGTAACAACCTCCTGTGCATGCTTCGTTGGGTTAATCTGATTCGTTCAACATCTTGACGATTAAACCCATTTCAAATATTTAAAGATATTGAATGAGTTACACCTAAGTTATTGCGTTACTGCAATTATGTAGCCCTACTCATGTCGATGCTTTGTTTTTACAGGCATTACTTGGAATAAGGATACTCTTTTCGAGTACTTAGAAAACCCAAAGAAGTATATTCCTGGGACGAAAATGGTATTTGCAGGAATCAAGAAGCCACAGGAAAGGGGTGATTTAATAGCCTATTTAGAACAGGCTACAAAATAATTGTGTGGAAATTAGACAAGAATTTGGTTGTTAAAACCAGCAGTGTAGTGGTGTGAATAGTAAAAATAGACCATCCTTATAATAAGAATGGTAGGATATTTATTTTTAATAGTTTACTCACCTTTTGTATATTTAAAATCTTTAGATCATCATTAATCATGATGAAATTTTAGTTCTGTACATACGTATTGGGACTCTATGCAGACAAAATTTTAATTAAATAATTGTTGGTTTTGCGTTCATCCCCCAGTGATTTATTGATTACCACACAATTAGTTACCATTGTATTTAACACCATGGCATCAAATCTGTTAAATAAAGAAATTTTGAAGTTTATTTTTTAATTAAATTTGTCTGTTACCGAATTTAGTAGTCAATTTTCCATTAGAGTTAAGCCCCACACCAAACAGCTATAGGAAGTGCTTTAATGCTCATTCACTTTTTCTTCACTACATGATGAAATTTTTGTGTAGATGCATTGGAATCATTTTAACGACTTTTAAAGTTTACATCGCCCTTTGATTCTGTCAATGCACATCCAGTTAGATAATTGTGACTTAACTGTACATTTTTCAGTTTGTGCTATTTAGAATGCATTTGTGCCCATATATTAGTGGATGACATTGTATTATATATTGCTTCTTTAGTTGTTGCTGTTCATCATTACAGTACATTTTCAGTTATATGTTAAGTTACAAGTTGTAACTAGCGATTTCTCTTCTGCTGGATGGACTGTTGGGTGTATTATGTAGAGATCCCAGAAAAGTGTTGTCAACATCAGTTCATTAAATTTTAGTACGGAATACTTGTAACCCCTAGATTTACCAGATAACACCATTGAGTGCTGAGGATGATGTAATATTTCATCATGAAATTATTTGGATTGGTAATATGTCTTACACTGCATATTTCAATTGTTTAAGTCAGCCTGTAGCTCAATTTGTTAACTTGGGTACAACCTAGTTTGCATTGGTCTGGGCGATGAATTTTATGCTTGAGATAGTTAAATCATCCAAATATTTCCAGTAGTGACGTTTTTTATTGGTTCAGATTATGTGAACCATGGTATGGTTTGGTTGATCAGTTCTGTGAAACTTCTAGATATATATTAATTGATATGTCTGAAAGCATCAACCTTTGAGTTACTGAAACAAAGGCAGAGAAGGAAAGGTACGAGGAGCACATAGCATATGATAGGTAGGAAGGTGATTCATTGTCAGTGGTTTGACTTGAATGAGTCTAGCTAGCAAGTGTTCCCGGTATCTTTCCTCTGTGAGAGATGAAGTGTAGTTGTGTATGAAAACATGAAATTCAGAAGTGAGAGTGAATGTTCATATAATACTCAAGTGCATGGGGATTACTAAAGGCCAAGAGAGGATTGTGTTAACATTTGATGAATAATTTTGCTTAATTATTATGACGATTATCACTTTTAATATTTCCAATGTCCAAATCTGCTTTTGCGTTCATTTCACTTTTTTATGCTTAAATCAGCCGAGGGAATTTACTAAGTTATGCTTGCATCCAATTGTTGAGAGTTTGGAACAGTGTGGTTTAGGCTAAGGCCATGATAAATTTACTATGTGTATACTCCTTCTGCCCCCCTCCACCATAAGTACCACTTGTTCTCTAGTGAGTCCTAGGTGTGTTTATTGACTTTCGATTTTTATAGAGTTAAATGGTGTTGAAATTCTGGGCTGGCATAATGCCTCAAAGGCAGTACAATAATTGTGAAAAGGTTGCCGGTAGTGTGCAAAACTTTCATGTGACCAGCCTTTCTAGGAAAATATCTGTGGATGCAGGTGTGATGAGAGCTGTGTAGAGAAATGAGGCATTTGAACATTTTGGACGATGTTTTTTCGAGATGCAGAAGCAGATTTGAGAGCGTCGTATTATGAAACATATATCCTTACCAACATTTGTTACTAGGAAATGTTTCTTCCAATTCTTGGCTATCGTTGACTCCTTGTGCTTCTGTGTCACCTCAATTCATCTTCATGCTTATCTGTTATCAAATTGAGCTCGCAATAGTCTGTACGATAACTGGGGTAGCTATAATAAAGACTTAACACCTCAAAACTCCGTAGTTATGACATCCGTAGTAACCTCCATGGTATCAGACCAAGAAAGTAAAAGGTATAGCTAAAATAACTGTAAAATGTCAGGCATGCTGCAAATTTGAAATTATGAATTTAGACTTACTGATACTGTTGGACAAGAGGAATTAGCTATTGGCAAATGGTCCTGATGCAACATACAGGAAAACCAGCCGGGCTTTATTTAATATTGAGTTCATAAAAGGGAAGAGAATAGGTCATACTAAATTATTTTGAATCTGTGGAGGAATGTTTCCTAGAAATGGAAGTCAAGGAAATTTGTGTCTTAGAAAAAACTTTAAATGCAATAAAAAATTTAACGGTGATATAATATTCCAGAAAAGCTCTTGAACAAATTTTAGAATCTACAATTGAAGACTTGGGGGGACATAGGTAGCCTTATCAATGCTACATGAGGTCAGATGAAGTAAAATAGGTGTGCAAAATGTCATGTTAGACTAGCAGTTCCCTACATATTTTGACTAGCATACCTTTTAGTTACCCATTTCCCAAAAATTTTCCCATTCTAATAGGAAAATGTTTTATATTTGTCTTGCAAACTTATTTCGGCCTTTCTAATTTTTTTGCTAGACACAAACCATCATCTCTCTACCCTCCTGGTAGTCCGATTGAAAGTTGGTAGCACCTAAATGCGCAGAACGACAGCGAGTGGAGGGGAAGGTGCCTTTGGGGGCGGTAGTTAGGAGGGGAAGGCAAATATACATCACTCCGCTCGGGAGCGTAGGGGAAGGCAGGGTCTCAGTGTAGCCAACACAAGAGAATTTTTGCCCAGTAGCAAGCGCGCTCTCAGCCCACAATTTTTATTTTCAAAGTAACATTTATTACAATGTCCCCGGCCCTAGCCGTGGGAAGCCAGTACACTAGTCACCTCACCAAACCGATCTCATACAAGTTAATTCTTGTTCTCGCGAATGTCAAATTCACATTTGGAGAAGTGCAGTGACTAAACGTTTGAATGAATTAGAGTATGGTTAATAAATACACATTATATAATTAATAATTGCATTTATTTTATTAAAGAACACAATGTAAGCATGTAAACGAGGGAAGAAACTATGAAGGTCATGGCTGGAATTTTAAATATCGGAATGGTTGCGCGTGTCAGAAATACGAAGTTGACCTGAGGAAGAACAGTAACGACTCACTGAACGTCAGAATAGGACATAAGTAAAGCAATGGAATGAATAGAAAAGGAAGGCACAGTGCAGTGCATACAATGATATACAATTTTAGACCGAATTCACCACGTGTGTATCTCCTACATACGCGTGACCTTCGGAGGGTTAATAATCACTTTGTGGTTCGGAAAAACTCATCTTCAGTCTCGGACAGAGTAATTAAAAGTTCATTCTCGACTTCATCACGCACCATTTCATTGCTTATATAATTGTTTTCCACCTCTTTCACCTTTTCACACACTTAGCACCACTTGTCCTTACCAATTGCAGCACTTTTTTCTTGAACCAGAACTTTCACATCATCCAATTTGAAGGAAACTTTGTGCATTGCCACCCAATTTTTTAAAATTCCCCATATATTTTCAAGTGGGTTGAGCTCCGGATGGTAGGAAGGCAACCTAACTGTCGAATGTCCATATTCAGCCAGAATACTGTCCACCTGGTATATCATAGACCCCCTATTTCTTTTAATTTTTTCAAATAACTCAATTTTTGTATCCTTCGCAGTGTATTCCACCCCTCTGGTGTCCAGCCACGCCTTCATGGCATCCTTCTTAGCACTCATGCTCGGACTACGATGCTGTTGTATATTGTGATACGACACGTTGTCCAACACAACCACAGAATTAGACGGCAGGTTTGGGATGAAATGATTTCTTAGCCACTTAAAATAATTTTCACGATTCATGTCACTGTGATAATCCCCTGTTTTCAGGCCTGATTTAAACACTAGTAGAGCTTCTGGAATGAATCCAATTTCTCCTACTGTAATAATGATAGCTTTTTATAAACATAAACTCTACGAAGCATATTTCATGGTCAGCAATGAGTCGTCTATGTCAGTTTAAACCAGCATGAACGATAATTAATCTCTGTCGCTTAGATACATGTGCTCTCAGCTCATGTGCATCTCCACTCGTCCACTGGAAGGGTGTGGTGTGGGATGAGTGGACATAAGTTTCATCTGTAAATACTATGGATTGCCCTTCTCTGAATTTCATGATTTTCTGCAGATATGACATGCTCTTCAAGCGAATATCATACTTTTCACTTAAAATTGCCCTGTTGTCAGATGTTTTTTTCCATCTGTGGGGAAAACATGACCAATAAAAAGTTAGGCCAAGTAAACATGCATTTGAAAAATGATTTCTGATAATTTTGCTTACTTGAAGCCAATACTTTTCATGAGTACACGGAGAGAACTCAAATTTCCATTGAAACCAGTCTGTTCTGTAATAACCGGTGACAAAGCCTGGAGTGTGGGATGCCTCTGTTCCACAGTATGGAAATTATGAACCATTCTTCTTATCACTTGAACATCAAAATCGTCCACAGTAGACTTGGGGCTCTTTTTTGAGGCTTCTTCTTTTTTGGAGGCACAAACTCTGCCTTAGAACCCCTGGTAATTGCTGCTCCCTCGTTAGCAATCCGTATCAAGCTGCGTTTAGAAATGCAGGTTACGGCGGCTAAACATTCATAAACGCTTTTCAGAGGGATTTGCAACCCTTCTTCTGCTTCGCTCTCATAAAATTCAGCACACTATGAATAATTTCTCACGCCTGACTGTGGAGAATCTTCCCACCCCCTACTTTGGATTTCGCGTTTTCCATCACGAAAATTAAAATATGTATGCTCGAAATAAAGCAACGATGAACGATGACCCTATGCTATAAACAATAAATCTATCTATTTATCTATGCCATATCTGTTCTAACCTACTATTTAATCTAGAATGATAAACTAATAAAATATATGACTAAAAGTAGAAAAATGCAAAGCTAATTTAACACTTTCAACGCGGTGTCATTTTTTTCGAGTTTTGCCGGTGACTGAAATTTTTTTTTGCACTTTCGGATAGTCTTCGTCTCTGCAATATTTATTTGAGCAATGAAAATTTTAAAAAAATTTAACTCGGGCTAAGGACACTGTATACGCTCCGATGTCTATTGAGTGACTTATGAGAAAAACAGAAGCACTAGGGAGTGTCGCAGCTCCGAAATGGCTTTGAGAAGGCAAAGCGAGCTTGGATGACAATTGTCGTCAGTCAGCGTTCAACGTGTTAAGTATTCAAGAAACTGTTAAAATTGAAAGAAACTTAAATTATGCAATATTAAACTTGAAGTACGAACTACGAAAAATCAAAACAGCTAAGATAACTAACGAATCTACTCCAAGAAATGATATTATAAATGAAAGATCGGACTAACAAACTAATGAACAAATTGAGAATAACATGTCTAAATTACAATAATCAATCCTATGCCTATACTAAGAATGACAAAATATAAAATAACTAACCTTAATATAACCTACCTAAGCTATCTATGTCCTATTATAACTAATATAACTAAATACTGAAAATGAAGATGAAGCAGTTTGGTTGGCAGCGAATGCACTTGGTCTGAGACAAAGCCCGGGAGAGAATAACCACTTTCACTCGACCCCCTCCGAGCTCGAGTCCGTCACAATAGACTCGCCCAGGTGGAAATTGAGCTTCTGCACAGGTGCCACCAACTTTCAATTGGACTCTACCTGTGTTTGTGATAGATTTGGAACCAATAACAATGTGTTACTAAGATGCTCATTTATATTGTTCGAGATAATGGATGGTTAATTGGGTGTCAATCATGATGACTATCTTGAGTTGCCAAAACAATAAGTAATGAAACACTTGATTCTTGCCTCTTTGTGCTGGTCACTGAGTAATTAGGGAAGTGTAGGGTTAGCAATTTTTCAAAAAATCAAATGTTTTTCTTGAGTCAAACAGTCCGAAAAATGTAATCACATCTAATTGTAAGTTATCGGATTGAGCCTGAAGTTTGTCTTTATCAGTGGTCAAAAGTAGTACATTATGAAAAGCATTTTCTTTTTATTTTTCAGTTCATTTTCCTAATTTTTTGTGAAATCCTAATATTTCTCACAATCCTGGTGGAGTAGGCTGACCCCCTGCATACCTTAGGTGACCTTAGCCCACATAATCGTATAGTATATGTAATTGGGTTTTAAAATTTGCTAATGCCAAAATCAAACTATTCATATTATAAATATAATATGAGGAAATAGTTTTCTCTGTGTAAACATTTTTTTGCATGTGTTTGTATACAATATGACATGGCTTTACAAGATGGATTCGCTGCATCAATGTGAATGCATCTGTCAAATTAGTTTGCTGAGTTACAACCTTACAGAACCATCCTGATAAGACATGGACAAGCTTTTAAACTTTCTCATAACTCCCTCCTCAAGAATTCTAACCATGACATGGTGGAAAGGGAGATCTTTGCACTTGGTCTTTGGTGTCGGAGCTAGGTGAGATGTGATCTATTTAGTATCTGTTCCTCTTTAATTAGTAGTGAAGAAGGCATCTGTAGTAGTGTAATGTGTAGTAATGTGAGTAGACTCTGATTATCTGTAAAAAGATGAAGAAACAATGCTGAGTAAGGCTACATGAAACCACATCGATTTTTTATTTACCTATGCAAATATGTATTCGAGAGTTAATCCAGGCAGAATTGGAAGACAGGGTGCCTTTGCCATTCCTTGAAACCCTAGTCCAGTCACTAAGTCTGGAACAGCATAAAAGGACTGCACTGGAGTATTTCATCCACCCGACAGGACATAAAACTAAGGGCTCTCTGGCATCTATTTTGAGAGGAACAATGTCCTATGTTGGATTACTCTCCACCTTATTACCTCTCCCCTAATGTCTATCTTTACCATGTTATTTACCTAGCATTACGGTGTAAAGATCTAAGTGGTCAGTTGCCTGTAGGAATCCCTGAATTACTACTAATAATGGAAATATTTGTGCATTGTTCTGGTGTCTGAGTAGAGACTACTCAAGCAACTTATTACATGTTACTTGACTAGGAAACAATGTAAATGTAGGGCTAGTGCTATCCATAATAAATGCATAATTGAGTAATGGAATCCACTTGAAATCAGGTGAGTGGTAGATCACTAGTTACTGGGATGACAGCACATCTTGCAAATTTATTAGTAATAAGTATGGTGTTACATGCTGGCTAGAGGCTATTGGGAGAAAGAAGTAAGCAATGCTTGCAACTTCCTCCGAAGAGCTATCTGAAAAATCCAAGGATGTTAATATTCAATTTGTATGGTGGATTTGAATGCAGTGGTTGGTGATGGATGAGAAGAGAGTGAGTTTAAATAATATAGATAAGGTTCAAGAAGTGAGCTATGTGGAGTTGAAAAAATTTGGTCATCATCCATATCTGTAACTTTAACCCTTCAAAGCGAGCGACATAGTCACTACGTTGGGCACGAACTTCACATGACATCGAGCGACGTAGTGACTGCGTCATGGCAATTCCATTTAAATTAGTGGAGAACCAGCGATTCCATCTAAATCTCCTACAAGATGGGATTCGTTAAATCTCCTCCGGGCTTGAAGGGTTAAGTACATATAAGATAAAGTATCATTTGTAAATGCCATTGGCATTTTAGTAATACTTTATTATAATCTACAAATAATCATGGTATTTGATGCGATCTATTGTCAAGCTTGATGGAACAACCCAAGAGCTTTTGTGTCATCAATCATCGTAATCGACAGAATCTTTAGCATTATCGTTAATATAAATTGAGTCGCCTAACGCCGCATTGGTACCCCAGCACCAACAACTGCGAAGTGGAAAATTTCTGGCCTTCTCTTGAAAGTAGAGGGCTTGTGTTATGAAGTTGTTGACTTGATTACAATTACCTCCAGCCAAAATTGAATGTATCATTTGGTCCTCATGAATTTCATTATTCAAGAGTAGGTATCTGGCATGGATGGACTGTCTACTCCACTCCTCTGGGTGAATGGTCTTTACAAAATTGACAATGAGTTCTGTATTAGAGTGATCCAAAGCCATCACTGTTATTGTATACATTGCAGTCAGTTTTGTTAACATCTTGGCTCCAATTAAATCTGGCAACACCCAAACCCTGTCCTTTTATTCATTAGAAATGCTTAGCACCTAAGTAATGTATTCTGACATACTACTGTAGTCAGAAAGTTTAATCCCCATGAGCTTATTGGGATGAATCAGCTGTTCAATGGTTCATTATACAAAAAAATGTCTTTGAGGTTATATCTGAGCACTTTTAATTAAAACATAAGCATAGAGTGACTGATTATGAGGGGAGATACATTAGGTCAATTTCAACTCTTTGCCAAGACCTTTTCTTCAACTAAGTTCGTGGCATAGCCCCATATCCTCTAATTGATTAGATTCATCAAAGTAGAAAAGTAACAAGTTTTGTAATTCTCTGAACCTTTCTCAACTTTTTGAACTGGAACAATGAAACTGATGATTGTCAGTGGTGTAGCCAGGTTTTGGGTGTATGGGGCGCAGAGAAATTTTAGGGGGCTCCGACACATAAATTAACCAGTTTACTAAACTTTACCAATTTCAATGATGCAATAGGCGGATGGGTTTGTACAAAATATGACAATTGACGTACTATGCACATTTATTTATACGTATTTGGGACCTAAAGGTGGAATTATTCACAGACTTAAGGGCATTAGAACACGGGTCGGGGGGACATTCGCCCCCCCTCCCCCCCCCCCCCCTGGCTACGCTACTGATGCTTGTCTTTGCATTTTGAAATTAAAAGCTGAGTTGCTGTTCTCTAAAATCATGTATGCGTTTAAGATATTAAGAATTTTTACTCTGGTAGTGGGCCTGCACTCAAACTGAGAATGCTATGTTTAGGATGTAAACAACTCTGTAAAATTTTGGAAGAGGAAAAGAGAACGATACCCACAGAAGATAAGTTGTGAATTGTCATGCAGTGGAGACTGACTCCACCTTGTGGGAAATGTTATAACTACCTCTGATGAAAGGTCTCTAAGAATTTTATTTGAAAAAATGATTGGGAAGCCATAGCTTTCATAGGAAATGTTCAGAAAATTGAGAAGATGGAAATACAAATACAAGACTTCAAAGAAGAATGTATTATGAGTTAAATGATGAACTTAGGTAAGGATAAATGCTGGATGAAGGTAATCAAAAATTCTTCATAATGGTACATGTCAACACAATTGAGCATATGTGTAAACTATTATTGTCAACCTTCTAAAATTTTCAATACAGCCATTTAAATAACTAATTGTTGTCACTCATGTGAGACACAAGCCAGCTATTTCCGCTGTATGCATCACTGAGTGACATAGGCACTCAACATGTTAAATAAAACACAAAATTGTTGATTGCCAACTTTACCTTTCCTTCAGGTTGTTCTCCTACCCTAAGTAACATAAAGTCTAAAGTTTACAA
The DNA here is from genome assembly GCA_963573305.1 of Pyrrhosoma nymphula. Lineage (NCBI taxonomy): Eukaryota > Metazoa > Arthropoda > Insecta > Odonata > Coenagrionidae > Pyrrhosoma > Pyrrhosoma nymphula. Next base: position 72,217,012 of record OY754332.1, on the reverse strand, counting down.
ACTCTTCGCTTTATAACTTCCTCACTTATCTCTGGATTTTCCATACCTTCCATTCAGGCTTATCTGATCTCCAAATTAGCATAGTTAATTTTCAAGGTTTATTATCTTTTAACTGCTGTTAGTGGTGCCAACAAACCCCAATTGAATCATACCCTTACATCAAGCCGCTGGAGCTGCACTATCCCTAAAAAACACTTCCATCACTATCATCAAGTGAATATAAAAAATTCAAAAAATACTCTTGAGTACCTGCTACTTAGTAACGTAATACCTTTGCCAGGCTTTCTAGTCCAGAGAAAATTGTTCATTGACAACTGTTTTACTTCTGGTTCACCCAACTTGAGTTGGTCGTTTACACATGGTTTGCAACTGATTTGAAAATGGAAGTAAAAGATAAATTCAGTTGTACATCATGGTTTGTAAACCAGTTTATAGTATTTCTGAGTTGTTAAAAACTGCATTTTATTCTTGTTCATATAGCTTTTACTTTAACCCGGGGGATATTTTACCATCCAATTAGCTATATCTGTATTATATGGATGCATATAATACAGGTATTGGCTGCTATAGCAGCTCTCCTATATTTAAATTTTCATAAATTCAGGCTTTCATGGGTTAACCCATGAAAGAAAAGATTTTTTGTATGAACCCAATTATCATAAGCCAAAACTTTTCTAAACTCAGCATTTAGTTCAGTTCTAGTCCACCTGACTGTACTGTGGTGGATATAATTAACTCTTTCGCTGCTGTAAATGTGGAAGCTACCTTCGCCCAGTGGACTGCTGTGGACGTAGCTCCTACGTTCCCTTGGCAAGGTCATTCATTCCCACTGTCCACTTTTCCGCTGCACAGGGGCTGGGAAGTCTCCACAGCAAATGGGATTAGTGGTGACTTGCACGGGAATAGCACTGAGGGGAGAGCTGCACTGTACCCTGCCGGCCTCGGTGGGCGAACTATTATTTCACATTAATATTTTTTATTGTTCTCTTTTACTCTTATGATAACTTTTAATGTGGCCTTATGATTGTCTATGTTACCTTAAGGAATCTCCAGTAATTTTTATAGTTTTATTTTTTTAAATTTCCTGGACGCATTTTAAGCAAACTGCACTCAGACTGTGCTCTGGTAACTTTACTTATGACGGTGCTCTGTCAACTGTACTGTTTTGTTTCAATTTAAGTACAGTCTTGAATACAGCCCCAGTACAGATTTTGAGTGCAGGTATAGTACACAGCCAGCATAGTTGCAGCATAGATTTTTTCCTTGAGACATTGAAGTGAAAATTCCAACCTGATAATTGCAAGAATTAGGAAACATATCTGTCATGAGAATTCCATTGGGTGAAAATCACATATTCACAGCAATGCATGGCTATCATAGGGTTCAACCCATGATCATGGGTTTTCACTTCTATGAAGTCCTCTTTTTCCTTCCCCATCCTTGATGGAATGCAAAGGCGTAGTATCTATAGTTTCCTAAAATTCCCCATCAACTTCCACAGGAAACACTCTTAAAGAGTGTTTCCTGCCACAATTGTGCCACTAGGCTTTGGTAAGTTTAGGTCTTCTAGTCCTTTCTCTAGCTTCATCACCTAGCATGGAATAATTTACTATACGTTTATGCAACGAGTTGGAAATCTATATAATGAGTCGGCCCATGCTTACTGTGAGAGACATTCCCATGAATGCTTCTTTTCTGTCATGATGGTTGATCATATTGAGGTTTGCTCGTATGCCTACACATTTTCTTGACAACTACAAGAAAAGCATTCTTGTACATTTGACATTCACTATCATCCCTATTAGTGTCCTTCTCCTAATTTTATCACCTGGCCTTTTCAAGAGAAGCGAAAATGGGTAGTTTTTATTATTCTGGATGAGGAAGGTTCACACCTTCCCACTCCAGAATATAATTGTAATTGCATTGCAATCCCCATCAATTGATGGGGAGGCTTGAGGCTTACCATTCTCCCTCATTTTCTCCTTAGAACACAGTTGTGGAGAAAAAACATGTCCGACATTGCTGAAAGGTTAAAAATAAGAGATAATTATGGTCCATATGGACTTCCTCATAAGTTTCAAATATCCAGCCATTTTCAGATCCTTAACAAGTCGAGAAATGTCAACCTTTTTTCAGCAGATGAAAACCCTAGGAGTTGATAATCCTATTTAGGCAGGTGAACCCATGACCCTTGGGATGACAGGCAAGGACTTAACCCCACCCCCACCGGGGCTGGCAATGAGTGTCCAAAGGATACAACACTGAATAGGAAACTAAGCATTCAGTAAGACAGCCATGATGTAGGCTGCTGTACAAATGCATACAGAGCTTTATAGGCAGTTAAATAGCTTATTTATTAAAGAACACTTCCTCTTGGATGGAACCAGAATTTATTTTCCGTCCATGAGCAAAAAAAAACCTTTTCAGAAGGCAGGAAATCATTCCCTAGTTTGAAAAAGGATATTATACAATTTGTGCTGTAAAAAAATAAGGATATATGTGATACAATAACATAAATTTAAGATTCAAAGATGCATTATAATTTTGAATCGTAGAAATAACAATGCAGGCTGGCTTGTGATAGGTAATACTTCGATCGACGATTAAGTTCCCTTATAAAAGCGTTGATTTCATCAACTGAGGAATATTTGTATTTTTCATTTGCATTTTGGAGCTTCTTTTCTTGCTATAAAGAATATTCTGAAGAATTAGTTCATTCAGACGAAAGTGCACTGTATGGTTTATCCTTTTTTGTTTTCTTCAAACATACAAAAACTCTGATTCCACCAAATACAAATCAATCGTCGCGCTGAAAAAGTGCTAGTACAGCGATGCGATACCTCGTGGCTAAAAATCAAACTATGTCAGCGAACTCGCTCGCGGGGCGCGTTTTTACTCTTCAAAATGGCATAACTTCTCCTCTGTCGTACAGGCTTCTCTGCTCCTATATTCGGTATTTTCGTTTTTCATCGCATATTTGTAGATTGTTGACGACTTTGAAAAATGTCGTTGGTAAACATTATATTCCTCGTTGAGTGAGTAGTATTCCGTGTTATGTTTTGAATGTGAGCAGGAATGGGATATAGCTATATGAGAACACTGATAATAATACATTTGGACACTGCTCTAAAATGGAAAGGTCAAGACTGGAATGCATTGAGGCCGGAGCAAGGGGCGTAAGTTGACGTCGATTGACATTAATTATTGCTCTTAAAGGGCAAGTTGTCTTCTCAGAAGGCTTCAATGTAAAATGAATGATGGGGGTCTTTCTGATTTGCTTTGATTTATTGACTCGCTATGCCGTTGAAGGTGGATAGGCGGATTTGATGTTAGTTTTAGATTTTCAAAAATTGAGGCAATGTTGAGTTAAAGTTGAGAGTTGATTAGTAATGTGAATGCTACACATTGCCACCTCGTATTTGGTTTAGATATCTTGAGTTCGCCCGCCCGTGAACATGTATATCTAAGAAAGGCATCTTTCAGTAATTCGATATTTCTTCTAATAAATAGCTGGATATATCATCGTTTTCTCGAAGAGTAATTGTTCTGCTCGATTTCCATCGTGAGTTCCCTTTAGGCTGTTGTGCTCATCGATGTAATGTCACTGCTAGATCATTTGAATGTGCCCCAGTTAGCTATACATTTCTTAATAGAAGGGAGTTTTGATTATTTTAGTCGCCAACATGCAATCTTCCTGTAAAATAACGTGTACCTGGTTTTAGTCCCGCGATCGTTAAACAAATACGTATGGTAACTTATTTTGGGGGCTCTCCAATATTTAATTTTTACTATTGTGATGCCATGGTCCCAAAAATACTCGTCGTATCCTCCAGCATCATGTCTATGATTTATCCACATAGGTTACTTTTTCCATTATAAAGTTACAGCTTCCAAGTGCGTAAAATTTACTATTGAATGGTATGGAAGAATTCTGGAGAGAAATTACATGCTCATGAATGGAAAGAATTTTGAATAAAACTTTTGTGCCTATAAGAAAAATTACATGCCTATGAATGCATTAGAGTTGTACCAATATGATATACTGCTGTGTTGGACACAACAAAGGGTTGCAGTTCTATTTTCTCGAATTATGTGTTCATTGCATGAATCAAGCACACTGACACATATTTTTGCTCATCTGAACCAAACAGATATCAGACACAGGTGTGTTGTATGAGGTGAAGCTATGGTAAATATCAGGGATTATGTATACCATTTTACAGGTAGGTAATTGGAAGATAAATCATAGTCAGTGTGATTATGAATGTGTGGAGCATATACACTGTGCTGTTTTCTTTAGAGAAAATAGTAAGCAAGAATGGAGAGGAAGAGAAGGTGCTCGAGCTACTATTCTTATTACCTCTTGATTTCCTAAATTTCAAAGGTTGCTCTTGCATTAGCCTACCTTTTAAGCATAAGCAGGGTAAAATAATTGTTTTGCCTTACAAGAATAGAGGTGACACAAAACGAGCAAGCAGTACCTACTCTGCAATAAAATTCTGTTTCTACTTGAAGCCTACAGGCACAAAAACTGATAAAAAGCTTGGATAAACCCAAGGTGAACATACTCTGCCTTGTTCTGCTGTCTTCAGATGGTTTTAAGCATTCAATGAAGGTAGATTTTCTGCATTTAAGCTAGGCTTCATCAATTGAAGTAATAATAGTAATATTTATTGATCATTCAGCCAACTTTTTGTGGATTAGAACTCGTCAATTGTACAAAAATACATTATTAAAATAGTAAGTAATCAAAACAGTGCAAAATATACATGCAAATACATCACTGCATCAAGTCATGTAATAGAGATATATACATTCATGGCCACAAAACAGTAATCAATACACAAAACCAAATTCTACGGAAGTCCATATCATTACAGCTGATGCGAAAGTTTATGAAGATCGATTACAGTATGGCAGCTCAGTGAAACTCTTAAGAATTTCAACTGGTAGTAGTCTAATAATTCTGCCTGATCATCTGTTTATGAATACGGTTTTTTCCCAATGGGTCCCACATCTATTGACTCCAGAGCAGAAGGTTGTTTATGTGGACAATTGTAGTGAGATGCTACATCTGTTTGCTGATGGCAGAGATGCTTTCCTTGAATCAGTTTTCACCCAGAGAGCTCGTAGTGATGCAGCCAAGTAGTGATATGTGTATCATTTAAATGGAAACAGTTTTATTGCTGTGTACTGCTCGTCTTGTGTCATCTCTGTTCTTGTCAGGCGAAACACAAACAAATGAGCAGCACTGCTAAATGAATACTAGCAAGCAAAGCATTTCAGCACCTATTATTGTCTTGTGCTGGTACTTTTTTCTGTTGTGTGTCATAAATATATTATCTTTTTGTTTTCCTTGATGGATTTACACTTCATAATACATACATACAATTATATCACATACTGTTATGTCGTATGGCCAAGATGTATTAGCTTAACATTATGTCTTACTACCACTGAATTTCAACTCATGGTCTCATTTATTTTCCCGGAGATAGATACACTTGATTAAGTCTGTAAAAAAGTATAAGAAAGCACCCTGATATGTTTGTATTTTAATGATTTTTTAAGTTTCATATTCCTTTCACCTTTATCATTTGCATTGCTAAATTCTTTATCATTATGATTTGGCCCCACCAGGAAGGAGAAGGTCCTGTGCAAGGAGAGAGTGTGGGGGGTACTGCTGACCCTGATTTTGTGATAGCAGGAGGACTGACTGCTGAGGATGATGGTAACTATTGCTGACACTGCTTATCATTTTCCTGTATTCAATGTTGATATGTATGTGATGACTTGGGGCATCAACTTATGAGGTTTGTGGCTAGGAGATTGAAGAGTGGGAGACTGCATATGGCACAAAGCTTTGGGGTTGATGGGAGGGAGGATGCTTTGACATTTTGTGTTAAGTGATAGGAGGTTTATGGGTGACCATGGGGATAGAACTACTGGTGCTTTCCATTTCATTTAGTGTATTACTCACGTTGCAAGACAACAGTGCATTAGCTTTCCATTTGTTTCTGACCCTGTGCTCTTAACAGTGCACTTCAAAACGGAATGGTACTGGAGTTGATGTATGCTTGAAGAATGCAAGTAACATTATGTGCGTATGTTTTTTTGTTGGTGTTCAGTAAATGTGGATGGTATTATGTTCTTTATTACTGTATAGTAAAAAGCATACCATTTTAAGTATGTGTTCCAATCTGTGCTAATTACAGACCATGAATGGAAAGCTCAATGTGTATGAAGTCTGTTGAAAAAATGAGAATGCCTATGCAGCACGCAATCTGGCCACATTGTGGGTCTCCCCATGCCTATCGCTTAGCTAAACATCTATGTCTTCCACTACCAAGATGAGTTTAAACTCCCTACCATCACTACTCCATTCTTATGACGCGTCATTGTGAATAGTGTTGTTTCCATGCATTATGGAAATGAACTAAACACAATCAGAGCAATATTATGGTATTTTTTATTTTGTGTCAAACGTGGTAAAAATAGGATGAAAACATTTCAAAAACTACATAAGTACAGGCACTTCCAATGAAAAGTTACCACTGCAGAGCCGAAATCTTCTAAGTCCGGAGTTTTTGGAAATTTGGCAACGCTGCGTCACGGAGCCTCAGGAAGCTCTAACCGTAAACAAACCCCCTTCCCTCCTCCGCCTGCCTTTCCTTTCTTAGCGGAAGGGACCAAGAAATTACTGACGGTCGGTCTTCTTCCCATGCTTCTTCTCATGACGGTGGCAAAATACCCCCGACTATCGCTATACCCTTGTGCCCGACCGTGCCATTGAGCCGCGTGTCCTCCTACCCCTGCCGAAGGATCGCCACACACTATTCTCCTCCTCCCGTAGGGGAGGGGCGGCGAGGAAGCATGTCTAGCTGGGAATTCCCCATCAAGAGGGGTTCGCACATGGGACGCGCGGGCACCTGGCCGCCTCCCGGCGATCTCCTCTCGAGGGGCCAATTGCTCCGATTGCGGAAAGTGTGGACGACAGTTAGTAAATTTCCTTACGAACATAAATCGCAACTGAGAATACTGATTACAATATATGCTGTTCCTCTCTTTCCCTTCTGATGGACAGGTGTTCTATTATTCGACCATATTGCACACCAAACAATACTGCCAAAATGTTTGGATATATTTCTTAAATGGACGGAATCGATTCATTTTTGTGTGTGAATGGTTACTTCCTTCACACCATGTATGAAATTAATAAGAGACCAGCAAACCTAAATCGAGAAACCACTTTGATAGACGTGTTCACTCATGGGCATTTAAATGTTTTAAAATATTCACCTGGTAATGTGACTAGAAACAAACTTAAAATCACTCAGGTGGAAGAGTTGATGGGCAGACGTCTCTAATGTTTTACCTGCTTCCGGATCAACCCTTCAGCATGGGAACTGGCTTGCAAGGGCATAAACTCAGACGATGTTGACCCGAGGTATACCGCGTGGAAGGGGTCGCGAGTGCAATAAAATGTATGGAGTAAGGTTATTTACTAAACTTAAACTTATAGGGCTGTTATTCGCCGTTAGTTCGCATTCCATAGGATTGTTCTAGTAATACCTTAGTGTTTAAAGGCGGCCTTAACTTCGTGGACAGTGGCAATGTGTGCACGACTTCGGCTTGCCCGTAATATTGTAAGTACAGCAGGCACGTAGCATATTGTCCGTTATTGCCTCTAGAACTCTACAGGGGAGAAGGAATATTGGTAAAGTATCACTGAATAGGATAATTGGTAGAGTATCTGGCCCGGAAACAGGGGATTCCGGGTTCTAGTACTGGTTTGGTTGATTTTTCTCCGAGAAATCCGCTCTACACCCTTTCTAACCTACCATCTAGTTATAGTAGTATACCAACCATCTAGTTATACGTGACTCTTATTTCTCCATGACATGTCTCCGTGATGTAGTGGCATTGTAGCTCTTAATTGCTTGTAAGTAGTTCATATTTGACGATGTTCACCCTCTGCCACACACCTTCGAGGTGGCTTGGACAATATAACATAGATGTAGATGTTAACCAGTTGATCAATATTTTCAGATAGGTTCAAATGTTGCATAATCGATTAGATAAATTTTAAGTCTCACGCTTCCTAAGATAGACCGAAGAAGAAAAATTCCAAATTTCAAAACATTTACCTCTGCTAAATAACCGGAATTCGCAACTTCCATGAGTCTAAATGAGAAAGGAAGCATTGCGACAGGTAAATTACTAGTGGAAATAACAACTACCATACGAACTAGGGTAACAATAGTTATGCAGGAAATGTGATGCTGTCCAAGCTGAGATGTCATATGAGAAGGCTTTGTCTCTTATAATTTCCACAGAGATGAACAATAGTCAACATAAAACTGATAGCACTAGATTGTGATTGCGTGTATCCTAGATATGGCCGAATACTGCTACTAAAAAGCGTAGGATACCCGAAAGGTAAAATAATCACTGATAATATGTGCGAAGTAAATCAACTACCCATACTGAATCACAATGCGCCAAGAATCCTAGCTGGTGTCCACTGTTCAACCACTGGGTGATTAAATAAATTTCTATTTAATTTGAAAGAGTGTATGAACAACATGCAAAAGATTATTTATTTGTGTTATATTATTTACGACTTGTGTATTTCTGGAATGTTTAATGGACCCTAAAAAGACTCCACTCTTTTCAAGAGTTGAAGGGCGGGAATAAGAAGTATGTTCCCGGAGCGTACGCAAAAAAAAATAACTTAACGTGATTCCGCGTAAACTTATCCGGTCGCAATCTTTTATAAGTATCTGTGTGAAGTTTCGAGTCTATATCTCAAAAAAGCTATTTTGGAATTTTGTCCTAATTTATTCGATTTCTGCCCAATGTGGGTCGGTCCTCTTTTGCCCATTCGCCTATTCCTATTATGCATTAGAACGAATTGTAGAAATCTCCTTAGCGGTCCATTAAACTTAAAGGGCTTTCTCCGCTCTCGGAACTGCATTTTTACACTCACTATCTCCTGCGTCCTTTATTTTATTCAAAAACATTGTCTGCAATGGACTTTGATGGTTGAGGAAGGTGGGATATGCATGAGGGTTTACAGGTCCTAATACAGCTAATTGCTCGTGCATGCGTCCACAACTAAATAATTATTCATATCAGATTTAACTGATTGCAAGAGCTCCGCAAGCATAAGAAGACGTTTCCGTTGGTCAAAGTGCAACTAATGTTACGCTCAAATTGGTTATTCGATGCCTCTCCGTTCTTCAAAGGATGAGGACAGTGACAACATAAGAATATTCCCGACTACATATTGTTTATAGGAGACCTGCAGACGGTCACAAAATACCACCGACTTCTTCCGTCTATCTTAGAAAGCTTGATAATTAAAATTAGATCATCAATTATGCTACATTTTAATCGATCTGAAAATGCTTATCAACAGGTTAACATCTACATTTATGTAATACCGTGCAAGCCACCGCGAGGGTGTGTGGCAGAGGGTGAACTTTCGTTTTTCAGCTGCACTCATTGTCACTAAACTCCACTGAATCTATTGCGATGAAATCGCAAGAATATTGGACCGTGCGACCGGATAAGTTTACGCGGGATGGGGTTAAGTTATTTTTCTTTGCGTACGCTCCGGGAACATACTTGTTATTCACGCCATTCAGCCCTTGAAAAGAGAGGTCTTTTTAGGGTCCATGAAACATTCCAGAAGTACACAAGTTAGGATTCTTTTGCATGTTGTTCATACACTCTTTCAAATTAATTAGAATTTTTTTAAATCACCGAGTGGTTGAACAGTGGACACCAGCTAGGATTCTTGGCGCATTGTGATTCAGTATGGGTATTTGATTTACTTTGCACATATTATCAGTGATTATTTTACCTTTCGGGTATCCTGCGCTTTTAAGTAGCAGTATTCGGCCATATCTAGGATATACGCAATCACAATCTAGTGCTCTAGTGGAAAGGGACAAGGGAGAAGTGAATGCCAGATGGGGGGCGGCATGTTCCCTCTGACCAAATTCATGAGTCCCTGTGCTGAGACAATGGGGATGGGGAGGACCTTACTCCATACGTTGTATTGCACTCGCGACCCCTTCCACGCGGTATACCTCGGGTCAATATCCTGCGAGTTTATGCCCTTGCAAGCCAGTTCCCATGCTGAAGGGTTGATCCGGAAGCAGGTAAAACATTAGAGACGTCTGCCCATCAACTCTTCCACCTGAATGATTTTAAGTTTGTTTCTAGTCACATTACCAGGCGAATATTTCAAAACATTTAAATGCCCACGAGTGAACACTTTTATCAAAGTGGTTTCTCAATTTAGGTTTGCTGGTCTCTTATTTATTTCATACATGGTGTGGAGGAAGTAACCATTCACACACAAAAATGAATCGATTCCGTCCATTTAAGAAATATATCCAAACATTTCGGCCGTATTGTTTGGTGTGCACTATGGTCAAATAATAGAACACCTGTCCATCAGAAGGGAAAGAGAGGAACAGCATATTGTAATAAGTATTCTCAGTTGCGATTTATGTTCGTAAGGAAATTTACTAACTGCTGTCCACATTTTCCACAATTAGCCCCTCGAGAGGAGATCGCCGGGAGGCGGCCGGGTGCCCGCGTGTCCCGTGTGCGAACCCCTCCAGACGGGGAATTCCCAGCTAGACATGCTTCCTCGCCGCCGCCCCTCCCCTACGGGAGGAGGTTAATAGTGTGTGGCGATCCTTCGGCAGGGGTAGGAGGACACGCGGCTCAATGGCACGGTCGGGCACAAGGGTAGAGCGATAGTCGGGGGTATTTTGCCACCGTCATGAGAAGAAGCATGGGAAGAAGACTGACCGTCAGTAATCCCTTGGTCCCTTCCTCTAAGAAAGGAAAGGAAGGCGGAGGAGGGAAGGGGGTTTGTTTACGGTTAGAGCTTCCTGAGGCTCCGCTAGAGGGCAGCCGTGATGCAGCATTGACAAATTTCCAAAAACTCCGGACTTAGAAAATTTCGGCTCTGCAGTGGTAACTTTTCATTGGAAGTGCCTGTACATGTATGTAGAGCACTTCTTAATAGTCATTCAGTTTTGAGTATGTTTCTGTCTAGGAGCTCATTAAACCTAATTTCCTCCTTAGTCTAGTATGAACTGAAGATGCATACTTAAAAATCAAAATGTATTATGTATTAGTAGCCAACCAGAAAGTTCAGTAAAAAATATTATATTTAGCAGCTAACCACTATGATAGAAATATAGTAAATTGGTATTATGATCATGTATATGTTTTGCATGCATAATTGAAGACGGAAAAACACTGGGCTCTGTACTCAACTCTCTTTACCTCTGCACCTTGCTCACCTTGACTCAGTTTAATTTTTTTATTTATGTTAAATGCATAAAACAACCAACCACTTGAAACAGCAGCATATTCATATGTTATCTTATATTTATTTGAAGCATTCCTTGCTGTGACTCTTCTCAAGACTCAAACAACCCTGGTTTTGTTTCCAGTTGGTTCAACTAATAAGGAGACATCGCGTGACTATGTTTGGAATCTAAACGAGGCAATTATTTTCTGAAACTATAGAGAGAATGCGGGAAAAGTGTCATGGCTTTCTTCCACACAGGCCTGGGTTTGAGAAAAAAATGCTATTAAAGAATCTTCCTCCATATAAATCCTTAATAGTTAACTCCACTATCAACAGAGGTTGTAGCCCAGTGGGTTGAGGCACTGAGCCGGTTATCCTCATATGGTGGCTGGGGTCGATCCCGGGTTGTGGCATTTTTTTTCTTTCGAATATTTTACGGAATTACTGTAAATTGTCCACTCCCATACATTGACGGCAGTAGCAACAATTTTTTAAAATTTTCAGCCTATTTGCTGGATTTTCAATCGATCCCCTTGGGAGACTTTCAAAGCTAATTTCGGGATTCTTGTTTGGCTGAAAAGAGACCACACATGCTGACAGACCTAATATGTTTAGATTTTGAAAATACAAGGATACTTCCGTGAATAGGATGGGCTTCGATTGGTCATGGGTCTTTCTCAAGGCCGTAAACAATGAACGGATTATTACTTTTTAATTAGCAACGATGTAGTCACTTAAAATTTCCCAGGAGCCGCACTTGAGTAATGACATTTGTCATCCGAAAGTATGCAATTCCATGCCATGAATGAAAAGTTAAATTCCTTCAATTGAAATAAACATGAGGTGGGAAAAGAAATAGTGTTATCATTACGTGATATTTTTTTGTGCTGGAATATCTTCCTTTCCCCCATGATACAGGCTTTGCTTCAATAAAATATGTTGCTCCGCAAAAAGGTCATAGAAATTTTTTTTACCTCGGAAACATTTGCCATCTCTTTTTTACCTATATCATGTTCACTATTGAACAAGAAATAGTGTGACAGAAGTCATTACTCAAACGAAAATTTAAAAAAATTGTTGCTGCTTGCCGTAAATGTATGGGAGTGGGCAGTACAGTACTTCCCTAAAATATTCAAAAGAAAAAAAATGCCGCAACCTGGGATCGACCCCAGCCACCATATGAGAATAACCGGCTCAGTGCCTCAATCCACTGGGCTACAATCTCTGTTGAGTGAGGCGTGAACTATAAAGGATTTATATGGAGGAAGATTCTTTAATAGCGTTTTTCTCTCAAACCGAAAGAAGAAAGATATGTGGATATGTAGATATCTCTATGTGGAAGAAAGCCGTGATACTTTTCCCGCATTCTCTCTTTATTTTCAGAAAATAATTGCCTCATTTGGATCCCGAACATAAGTCACTCGATGTCTCCTTGTAAGTTAACTTGTAGGCGATTTCACGTCACAAGTCTTGGTTGGAAGCTCTACTATATAACCAAAATTTCAGTAATAATGATGCTTTATTCACCATGTAAACAACTATGTATGTATTTGATTAAACCATTTAATGTTTAATGACTATAAGATATATGAGAGAGTCGTGCATTATGAAATAGTCCATTATGTATGTATTTTGTATTTAACTTCATATTCATATAGTATGGCATGCACTTGCCTTACAAATGACTTGAAGGATTCTATTTTTATTGAACTTTGAAAGTTAATTTTACTTATTCCTCCCCTTTGTAGATGAATATACGCAAGAATATGAAGAACTGTGTTTGAATGCAGAAAATGTAAATTCAGTTGCTGCTCTGGAACTCTACATTCATCAATGCCATCAGAGGGTAATATGTTGATTATTCTTTATTCCTGAATGTGGCATCAAATGAAACCCAGGGATATTAGTATTAGCATGTGTACATTTTAGGTGTGGCTCATTCAAGATAAAAGTTAATATCATAATGAAGTCAAACTAGGTAATACTGACTTCCCAGGGGTAGTTTTTTGAGCCATATTGTGGTAAAAAAATGTGCTTCTTATATACTATTAAGTGTGGTAATTAATGATCTTACTTTCCTAAATGATATGTAAACTAACGATCCCATAAGAATACAAAAGATCATATACCTTTTTCAAAATAATATATTGTAGTCACGAATTTGACTCAAACTCACATTCAGCTTCTCTCTCTCTCTCTTTATGCCACTGATGTTTTTCCTGTCTCTCCCTTGCTAAGTGATAAATGGTTTTTGGAATATAGCTAATTGCATCAAATGTATGATACACAGAAAGGTGCATCCATTGTTTCTGTAATTCACACTTCTTTCACTAGCACTCTCATTGACTGAAATAGCCATATGTATTAGCCTTTATTCTTCTGCAGTTATCAGTGCCATTGACCATCGGGGAATTAAATGATGTTGAGAAATGTTAAATTGCTTATTCTTGAGTTCTAAGAGGTATGTAATGTTTTTAAATGTCTGTATGTACAGTATATTTACATTGCGAAACATTACGAAAGCAATTAATTATCATCATCTGATAAAATGTGGTCAGTTAAAAACATTCGAAAAATAAAAAGAATAATAAAAAACACTCTTCCTTGAACTACGACCTTGACGTGGTGGAAGGGCTTGTGCGTTCCAATGACCCCTAGAGCTGGACTGGCAGGAGCAAGTACATTGCTCCTGGTAGGGCCACCCATGCCAGATAGGTCGAAGGGTAGGAGCCAGACGAAAGGTAGTTCCGTGATGGTGTCACGTTAAAAATACCGTTGAGTCGCGTGGGATACCTCTCAACTATCACTTCCCAGAACATGAAAGTCATCCAAAGAGATCTGATTCCTGGCAACTACGGGACGCCGCCCACTAGGGCGGGTGTCGTGCCCGGCAGCGGCGGAGGCAAGGCCTCCGCGGTCGTCATCACACGAAATCCTTGCACAGAATCAGAATCATCATCAGAAGATACAAGGGAAAGGAGGGAGAAGAAGAAGAAAAAGAGGAACAGGAGGAAAACAGTGGTAAAAATAGGAACTTGGAACGTAAGGACCATGATGAGGGCCGGGAAGCTTGAAAATATTAAGCAGGAAATGGAAAAAGGAAAAATAGATGCTTTGGGATTGTGTGAGGTTAGATGGAAGGATAGCGGGGACTATTGGAGTGATAACTACAGGGTGATCTATAGTGGGGGAGATGAGAGTCTGTAGGCATGGTACTGAACACAAAGTTGGGACTGAGGGTGGTAAACATTGAACAGGTGAACGACAGGATACTAGTGGTAGAAATAAAAGCACGCCCAACGAATTTCGTACTGGTCCAGGTATACATGGCTACGAGCAACCATAGGGAGGAAGAGGTGGAAGAGGTGTACGAGCAAGTAGAAGAAATAATTAGAGAAGTGCCGGGGAAGAAAAACCTGATAGTGATGGGTGACTGGAATGCAGTGGTGGGAGAAGGGAGGGACGGATTAGAAGTAGGAGGGTTTGGGCTAGGAAGAAGAAATGATCGCGGGGAAAAGGCAGTTGAATTTTGTAGAAGAAATAAATTAGTAGTGACAAACACTTGGTTTAAACATCACCCCAGGCGTAGGTACACATGGAAAATGCCGGGTGACACTGGGAGATACCAAATTGATTATATAATGGTGAGGCAGAGATTTAGGAACAGTGTAAAAAACTCTCGTAGCTATCCAGGGGCGGATGCGGACTCGGATCATAACTTGGTGATGATGAAGTGTGAAGTTAGATTCAAAAGGCTTTGTAAAGGTAGGAAGATAAAGAGGTGGAACCTTGAAGCATTGAAAGGGTTGAAAAGGAGGGAATACCAAGAGCTAGTAGAAAAGAACATAGGTGAAGAGAAGCGGATGGGAACCATAGAGAAGAGATGGGAGGTTATAAAAACAGGCATCGCAAGAGCGGCAGAGAAAACAATAGGAACGGTGGAAAAGAAGAGGGTTAAGAAGCAGTGGGTTACAGAAGAAATGATAAAGAAAATGGAGGAGAGAAGGATATGGAAAAACGTGAACACCGACGTAGGGAAGAAGAAGTACAAGGAATTGAATAATAAACTCAGGCGAGTGACCAATCGGGCAAAAGAAAACTGGTGGAAGGGACAATGTGAGCAAATGGAAAAGATGCAGGAGGAGGGGGAAGTGGGCGCTTTGTACGCCAAGGTGAAAATGTTATCGGATGGTAAGAGAGGTCAAGCGATACCAAAGGTTAAGGACAAAACAGGAAAGATATTAGTCGAACAGGAAGATATCCAAGAAAGGTGGAGAGAATACGTAGAGGAGCTATATGACAGCGAGAATAGACCCCTTAGCCTAGATCTAGAGGACGAAGGAACAATAGATAAAGATAACCTCGGACCAGAGTTACTTGAGAGTGAAATAGAGAGGGCACTAAGAGAGATGAAAGGTAGAAAAGCCGTGGGAACCGATAATCTACCTTCGGAGCTACTGAAGAATCTAGGTAGTAGGGGGAGAAAATCGTTTTTCGAACTTATTCGCAGGATCTACGAGGAAGGAGTATGGCCAGAGGATTTCGTGAAAACAGTATTAATACCTATCCCGAAGAAGAAGAAAGCGTCAGAATGCGAGGAGTATAGAACAATCAGTTTAATTTCGCACGCAGCAAAAGTGTTGCTTAGAATACTAAATAGAAGGTTGGAGAGCAGAGCAAAGTGCTATTTAGGCGATGACCAATTTGGGTTTAGGAAGGGGAGGGGAACCAGAGATGCGATTGCGGTAATGAGGACACTTATAGATAGAAACATAGAGCATAATCAGGATGTTTTCGCTTGTTTTGTAGATTTCGAAAAGGCGTTTGACAGAGTAAACTGGGAGAAACTAATGCAGATACTGGGAAAAATAGGAATAGACTGGCGCGATAGGAGACTCATCCGAAACTTATATATGGGGCAGAGGGCTCAGGTAAGGGTAGCGGACGGTGAATCAGGGTGGGCAGTTATAGGTCGCGGGGTGCGGCAAGGGTGCCCGTTGTCGCCTTTACTTTTTAACATCTATGCTGAGGAAATGGTGAGAGAGGCATGGGATGAGCTAGACGTGGGAATGAAAGTAGGAGGCCAGTGGATAAAGTCGGTTAGATTCGCAGACGACCAGGCGTTGGTGAGTCGGTCATCGAAAGGACTGCAAACTTTAGTAGATGCACTGGAAAAGCAGTGTGAGAAATACGGAATGAAGATAAATAATAGGAAAACAAAAGTAATGAGATTCTGTAGGACAAAGAAAGCGAAGCTGGTGATAAGAGTAGGAAGTCACAAACTGGAGCAAGTAGAACAAATTAATTACTTGGGTAGTACGCTAGAAGAAAGAGGACATAGTAGCAAAGACATTAGGAGGAGAATAGCGCTAGCGAAGGAAGCGTTCAATAATAGAAGGGAGCTGATGACGGGGACCTTAAGTAGGGATGTAAAAAAGAGGCTAGTAAAGAGCTTGATATGGAGTGTGGCGTTGTATGGGGCAGAAACGTGGACCTTGAGAAAGGAAGACGAAAATAGGCTTAAGGCTTTTGAGATGTGGGTGTGGAGGAGGATGGAGAAGGTGCGTTGGACGGAAAGGAAGACAAATGAGGAAGTGCTTGACATGGTGGGCGAGGAGAGGAAACTTATAGATGAGATTAGGGGAAGGCAGGGTAGGTGGCTGGAAGGGGTAATGAGGGACGATGGTTTGCTGAAGGTCGTGATAGAGGGAAGGATGTTGGGTAAGCGGGGAAGGGGAAGGAAGAGAATCGGTTTTATGGACGGGATGAAGAAAGGTAGGACTTATGCTGAGATGAAGAAAGAAATAAATACAAGAGGTAGAAAGGGCACAGCACGTGTAAGAGTTCGTTGGATATTCTCTGACTTTCATCACAACCTACCTCTAACCGGTAGATTACTGTAATGATGAATAAAAAACAAATATAAAATCACATTTTTAAAGCTCCCATTCGAGGTGTAAAGAAATGTGAAAAATACAACAATAGTATGTGGTCATGCTTTGTGTCGAAGAAGTGGTGACGGGCGCTGACAGCCCAAGTGAATGAATGCAGCAACACTGCACCACTTTACCCACACAGTTCGCCTGCCAGGACCACTCAATTTTATCAGTATAAATACCAATCGATATGAATTAAATGCATTTATTGAAACATTGGACAGTTACATATTGGAAAAGGTCAGGACGTGTACATTACAACTCGGTCAAGATCGAAATTTTATGACACCCCAATTTTGAAATGCAAGCTTTTTACCAAATTGTTAACAACTTTCTTTCTGATAAAGATACAAGCCGAAAACTTATAAGGTGGGTAGAAAACATGCCTATTTTACATTTATTAAACTTTGGTTGAAATAGAACCACTTGTTTTTGAGTTATGAATTATCAAACTCGACACTTTGCTCAAACATTGTCCAAAAGTGGTACTTTTTATGTTAAACCCGTTGTAAGAAATATTAAAATGCATTTCTAAAATTTTAATTACCATCAAATAACTCAGAATTAAAAAAGGAAAATTATGGTGTGATTAGGTTTTTTAGTTAATTTGTTATTCGTACCCAAACTCGAAGGCACATAATTTCTGCTCCAACAGTAGTCTTGCTCAATCATTTTTTTGGGCAATGCATTTTTCAAGCCCATTGTAAATACAGCAAGTTTTATTCTTGTTTCATTCTCAAATTTTCTTTATAATTGGTCAGATTGTTGTTTAACATTTAGAGGTAATACTTGTTGTATGCCATCTAACAAAAGAGAAATGACTATGTTTTGAGGGTGCTTCCTTCCTTGTGTTTTTCCTTCTTAAAATTGAGATTGATGATTTAGCAATCATGTAGTTTTCTTTTTCATTTCAATAAAAAAATTGAGTTTGTATATCATTCTTTCTCCATTTTTTATATTCCATGCATCTATTAGAGTAATTGTACCCATTAATATGCGGAAGAATAGAGTTTGGATTGAGGAAATAGTTCCTGGCTTATGTGAATATAGTAATGGATGAGTTTCTTCATTGAAGCTGCAAGAAATTTGATGGTATATGTCACTATAGTTCTCTAACTATTTGCATTCCCTACCCAAAATTTGAAGGGAATTATTTCCATAGATGTGCTTTTTTTAAGAATACAGAATTTGTTTTTCGATATGCAATAGTGTATGTATTCTCTTTGTTGCACATACCTGTTTACTTTCTTAATCCCTATAATGTTTTTATGATAACATTTTATAATTATAATATTGATTTTCACAATTTGCTTCATTGTTTACTCGTGTTCAGATTGGGGAATTTGATCAGGCGTTGAAGCATCGGGATAGTGCTATAATTCGCCTCGGAGAAACACTGAGTGGAATTTTGTGCACTGTGAAAAAGGCCCATGAGGATGGGCAATCAGCCGAGGACTATGTGGAAGCCCTAAAGACCAGGGTTAGCTCTGCCACTGAGTTTTTGTCCAACATTTACCAGGTAAAAGATGAAGATGGTGATGACTTCCTAGATGAGCAGGTGAATTTCATTGTTAATTTTGTTTTTCTCTTTTAATTTTTTTTAATTGAATTTTCTAATGTGTTGAAAAATGGTTGCACTTTTGTGCAATGTTAATGGATTGTAATTAGGTATTTGATTCTAATTGTTTGCTTATAATGTTGGGTGAAATTTCTATATCTTGAAAAAATTTACAATTAATTCGGCCATCCTTATTTATTTCATGGGATTTATTTTGTCTGGTCTACATTATTTGAATTTTTGCAAAATGAGCATTTTTGCAAAGAAGAGGGATGTGCCATGAAAATCTCTGTTCCTTTCAGGGATCCCTATCTCTTTTTTTATCACTTGAGCACGTCATTTTTTTCATTCCCTAACACGTTAGGGTACATTGAAAAAACATTTTTTTTTAACTTCGATTTGAAATCATCAGAAAAATCACTAGAATTGGCCCCAAGCCTCTTTACTTTACTATTCAAAACTTCAGGAGACCTCTGAAATTAATATTTTTCGAAAACATTTTTTTGATGTATCTGTGGCTAGAATTGCACCTTTTCCCAAAATTTCAAATCGAAATTCAAAAAAAGTGTTTTTCGATGTAGGTGCCCTATTAAAATATACCTGAATATGAACTGCGGCTAAACAGAGCACATGGTAGCAAACAGGGAATGTGGCACCATGTGTAAGATTTAATTAACTGGGGGTACATAGTAACCATTATGGTAATAAAGCTTGCAGTTACAAAAAAGTGGCAGTGTAGTATGGAAAATGATTAGTAGCAAGATCTGAGGCTTTCCCAGCATGTGATGATGTTAAGAAGAAGCTCTATTCGGGAGGTCCACCGGGTGAGAGGTGCCGATGTTTCGATGGCCGAGTCATCAATGGCCGAGACAGTGGATTAATTCTGCCCTGCCATCGAAACGTCGGCACCTATGGAGTCTCTCACCTGGTGTACCTCTGGAAAATGATAACTTAAGATTCATATTGAAATTATTTGAGACCAATGTCAAGAATGTATGAGAATTGAATGAGTGAAATGGATCAAGGATTATTCATTTGCTGAATAGTTCTTTTTTTCTGTTTACAAAGCTGAAAAGTAGAAAAAATATTGCTCACATGCTAAAATTTCTTTTGAGTTTTCAGATTCCAGATTTTTATTCTCTTTAGACATATGGTAGTGCATGTATTAACAGTCTGTATTTCTAATTTTGTAAGGTCTTGTACTTCACAATCCCCTCTTTCATCACCTATTTCTGTGACCTATTGGGTTAAGCCTGGTTTATTTTTATAGCTAAATCATTAATTAAAAAATAATATACAGCAGACACTAATTCTAATTCAGACTATACAGAGCAAAAGATTTTCAAGATTAAGAAAAGTCTGAATTATCTGGGGATTTACCAAAAGGAATATTATTGTATTTTTTTTAGTGAGCCCTCAGTCACCAATAATGACTAGGGACATGCAAAAGGTGGGGTTATTTTCTAGCCAAAAGTGGTGATATTTTTTTACAAAAGTGGTGTTATTTTACCTTGAAATCGGTGTTATTTTAACGACAAAATAATTGATATTGATTGAGTGCCACGCTTTTAGTGGGCCCACCTGTTGCACTGACTTTTGGATGATATTGACTAAGGATATTTTAAGCAATAATAAACATGGAGTATTGACTGAATTCACATTGTATATATTTTATTCTTCACATATTCATGTATTCAACTTACATAAAGAGACAAATTACTATTAAAATTCTGTATTTTCAAATGAAAAAATTGCCATCGTGGCCAAATTGTCTTCTTTTAGATTTGTTCTCCTAGCTGTTAATACAGTGCTATAGCAGGAAAGAAATCTTTCTGAGTCCACATTTGCACAGGGGGTCCAAATTGCTTCCAGGCACTTAAATGCAAACGATGTCTCAGACAATTTGAGCACCTGCATGGCATTAATTATATCCACTGAACCCTGGGAATTTTGCTTTTGTAGTAATTGCTGTAATTCTCCAAACCCCAACATCAACTTCTCTGTCTCCATTGACTCAAGGCCATTAACTTTTTTTAATTTTGTAATGAAGTCTGGGTTCACCTCTGTAGTCAGAACTTCTTGGGGATCAAAAACTGAGAGATTTTCAAATATTTTTTTGCTTGGGTCTTCTACCATAAGAGAACTAAGTTTGGTTGATGCCTTTGAAGCCATCTGCATTAGTATTGACTTTACAGCAGCTGCTTTAGATGTTGTCATGGTTCGTAAGTAATTAGTGGTTTTATCAAAAAAAATACCCTTTTGAATATTATCAAGACTCATTTTTAACTTCCTTAACTCTCTATGTAATGTGTGTGCATTAGGATAGTTTGAACCCTCCAATAATTTGATTAAGTCAACCAGCTGTTTCCCATGCTCCATAACAAATATTGCCTGGCATTGAATAGAATGTATGGTATCATTATTTAAAGTACAAAAATATCCTACACCGGAATTGTGAATCGCTTCTATTTCGTCAGTGTTACAAAAGTCAACAATGTGTCGAAAATAATCGGCTAAATAAAAGACACTAAGAAACCAAGAGTTCCATCTGGTGACAACAGGAATAGGGAATAATACTAAACTCTTTTCATTTCTGTCCTGAAGAAATTTTAAGTACAAATGTTTTCTTTTTCTTGTGTGGAGGAATAAACTTTTGGTCATCAATACTGCTCTATTAAGGTCAGCCATCTGATGGATCCAAATATTTCCCACAAGATTTAATTTGTGAGCCCAGCATTGTATGTGGATTAACCCCTCACCAATAATCAATTTCAAGCCTGCAAAACACTTAGTCATATATTTGGCTGAGTCTGTTATAACACTTTTAACATCTGAGTATTGCACATTATAAATCCTCAGGGACTCAAGTATTGCCCTAATACACTGGGTTGCATCAGCACTTTCTAGAAAGTGGACACCACCGACGTAAAGCAATGGCTGCTCATTAAAATCTTTAAATGTCCTAAACAGTACCACAAATACACATCTGCCTTTTTTGTCCGTGGTTTCATCACAAAAAACATCAATGGGCTTGCCTTGAACAGCAACTTTCACTTCTTCGATTCGGTCCTTGGCCAGATAATTTACATATTTTTCTCGAAGCGTTCGAGCATGAGGTAGGTCACCACCCCCTGGGTATTGTAGATATAAAATAAAAGGAGAATGAATCCTAATGCGTAAAACAAAGAAATTGCAGAATTCATAAAATTTGATCAATATTTATGGGAACCTATTATGTTCGCATGCATTATGGAATAACTAGGTGTATGAAAAACATAAAATTTTCACTTATTAATGGTCTAGTGCAGCTACTAAAGTAGGTACATAATATAACACTAACCTTCTACGTATTTGTTTAACCATCTTCTAATGTTTGGATCGTCCACCTTCTCAAGCGGAATGTTGGCTTTTATGAAGGCCTCTGTTGTGTCTTTTGCAAATTCATAGGAGGCATCTCTCTTCTTCGTCGTTTGGAGCAATTTTGTAATTGATGCCTGCCGAATAGTTGTACTTCCACTTGCTGAATTTTTTTCTACACTAGACTTGTGTTTTTCACTCGCGATATGCTTCGTGCAGCTGTCCTTTCTTTCCCACGAAACAGTTGTATTGCAAAATCGACAAAATATTGTTTTGTCATCAGCACAATATAATCCGTGGTCCCGAAATTCTGCTTCGCGTTGTTTTGCGGTCACTGCCCACTTCGGCATTATACTTTTCACGATGCCGATGTCTCAAACGACGGTAAGCTACTTTTAACCCGCTTTACTTTTCGAGCCTTCCCGGGATTAAAACGGGAGCGCCGGTAGTGGCGATAAGAAATACTTAATGGCATTTCGGCTACTTTGTAGGCATCGCGTGAACACGTTCGCAAAGTAGTCGAAACCGTAGCTACGCGTGGTTTAGACATCCTCTTGACAAACAAGTCATATTTTTTCCTCGAATGTGTTACTTTGTGGACATCATTCGTTACTTTGAGGACATCGGGAAGGCACCTTTATTTTAACAAATTCCCGAGAAGTTTTCACCATATTTGATGCTTAGATGTCATCTTTCGACAAGAATGGCATTTTTCTAAAACTCTCTTGTGCGTATTATTTTCGTATAATATACTGAGTTTATCTATGCTCATTTTGAATATATCAGATTAGTTACTAGTTTTCTTTCGTTATTAATCGTTCATCCTCTCCGGGAATATTTTAATGCAATGAATTAGAGCCGCGTAAAAATTTTATACTGTTGGTGAAAACATTACGCAGTGATTTCTCGCTGACGACTCATTCACGATCGTCAATTCCTATAGTGTAGTACTGTTATTCTACCACATATTATTGAAAATTAGCGAAGAAAGCTATCCAAACCCTCAGTTGATCGGAGCAATGTGCACGAAAAAAATTTCGTGGGAGAAGCATGAGCAGTAGAATAAAATGATGAAAATCGCGTTTGAATTGGTGAAAATCACGTTTGAATTGGTGAAATTCGCGATTAACACGAAATTCGCGTATTCGTGGGAAAACCCCAGAATTCGCGTTAAAATTCGCGTTATCGCATTTGCGACTTTTGCATGTCCCTAATAATGACTTTCAATCAGTTTCCATGACTGCTCTCCCGAGTGAGTATGGTGGCTTGAATATGAAAATCATATGTAAATAAAATATTTAATTGATATTCCCAATTAAGAAATGCAAATATTGAATGTTTGATTATCTTGAAAAAAAACAATGGTAACATGTTTGCGGTCATTGTAAATACAGGATGATTCTCTTTTCCATACTTTTAATTAAATTTATCATGGAAACTTTGATTAGTGTTATAAGATTTCAAATTTAATTTACGAGCCAGTGAGTTGATAACTTAATGTAAGTAGTCTATGAATGCTGCTACTGTGTCTTGATGGATTCAGGCAGGTAGACCTGAACTCCTAAGTTTCATACATACAGTTTCTCTTTTAAAACTTTCATAAGTTGGCCAATCAATTAACTTTTTTCTTTTTAAATAAAAAATTGAAGCATCTACTATTTTGTTGTATAACAAGCACAAATAATACTCCTAGCAAACATAAATTTCGTCAATGCATAGTCAGTAATTTTTTGATACAAGTGAATAGATTTTTATTCTGCAAGTGAACTACTTCAACAGCTTGTATCTGAGGGTTTACTGAGATAATCATGGTGTGATGTTTTTGTGGAATTTGTTCAATTTTAGGCCATTGCATTCATTGTTCAATTTGTTAGTGAGTGATATGCCTACTCTGTAACATATAATGCCATGTACTGCATTCAGTTTAGAGTGACCAGGTGAAGTTTCAACTTCTAGACTGAGAGAAGCATTGTTTGATTTTGGCCATCTTTTTTCAATTTCAGCCTATTTTTCATGAGTGGGATGAAATCAAGTGGTGCTGTACCAGAATGTACAAGCCAAAGTGCATCCCACTCAGCCAATGAAGTGCAGTATGAACGAATTTCAGTTGAATTTTAATTTGGCAAAATTAGCATGCGTAGGAAAATTGTTTAGGCATTCAATTTTAGTGACAAGTTAACCTAAAGAATTGGTTCAGTGAATAACTTTGGATGATTCTGTTGTGGTTCTACGTGTGAGGTCTATGGTGTTGATTTTAGAGATTTAATGCATAATTTGTAGATGATGTTAGTGAAAATAAATTGTCTATTTGTTACAGGATCGGAGTTTAACTGAGATTTGTGAGTCTTCTGCTTTGCATTCATTCACTGAAAGAAGTCATGCAAGTTTGGAAAATGGGTAAGGTGAAATGGGTGTTTCATATTTCATGACATAGTCAATACCCTTGTCATCCACATACATTTTATTTTATCATGACTTTGTTTTCTTGAGGTGCAATGTCAACCAGTCGTGATCATGTTAGTATGTACCTGATGATGATGTACAAGAAGAAATCTAGGTAGTGGAAAATAAAATTTATGTGGATACTGTTAAGTTATTTTATTGTTAGTTTGTAATAAAGGAGATCACAAAGTTACTCCAGAATCATTTTACAATATCCTAGTTAGTTTTAAAGAAATTCCTTTTATTATCATTATTAATCATGACATTTTAGGTTCCAAATGATGGAATGTTAGTGTGTTACAATGGTAAGGGTTCATTAAAAAAGTAACCTATATGGGGAAAATCCTCATCATCACACCTGTGTACATTTTTTTCATGATTTTTAATCTTTATTTTTCATTATATGGTGTTGTTGTATTCCTTTATTGTTATGTAAGCCATGTCCGAATTCATTGTAAGGATCCTCCCAAGTGCGCATATGCGTCATTCCGAGGATGGCAACCATATTGGAGGATGTCCGAATTGGTTGAGCCTCCTCCCAAAGCCATGCAAGGGCTCTTCAATTTGAGGGTGCATTGGGTGCACACTTTCACCCATCCTCGGGTCACCATTTTGGAATGTTGAACTCTAGGAATATATCCGGGTGCCACACAGCACGCTTCGTATCTGTTAATTTGCCAATTTATTTAAAAAAGTGATTTTGAAACATCACAGAGTTTGCATAATGCATTATTTGCTCAAGTAGTTCAGAAATTCTCTAATATCCGTGATTATTTGGATGCCTTCTGCTTGTAATGGTGCTCTATATTACGGGGTGTAATACCCAACTTCGACTCCTTTGTATTATCTTTGATTAGATAACAATGTTATAGAAATCACATGCAGAAATCACCTATGAATACTTGTAAATTATATTTTAATCCAATAAAAAAACTTATTGGGCCCAATTTACAACAGTTAAGAGCTTTTAAATTATATTATCAATTACAAATTTAGTTTGATGATTGTTTTTTGATTTACAGGGCTTGAATTGTCTCTTTCTTTTTTTTTATTCTCTTGTTAATACATTTATCTCGGTGTTAAAAGTTCAGTATTGCACTTAGCGTTCTCCCGTTCTCTCAACTTGCGCCATTCTCTCCAGTTTCGTCTCTCTCTCCGGCCCGCCGTGGCATCTCATGTTCTCGTTGTAATTCCTCCCGTTTCAGCCTCTCTCCGACTTCCCTATAGCTTCCCCTGCAGAAACACTGTTTTGGGAGTTCTTTCTGTCACCTTTGGGCAATTCGACACTGTTATATCTCTTTGGTTTACTTTTTCTCTCTCCTCTCGCATCCGACTCGATTGATCTCTTTTTTCTACTCCCCTCACCTTTATTCTCTCCCGTGCGTGTCCCAAGTTAACCCCTTTGTTGCTTTGTTTATTTCTTCCCAGCCTGTTTGGGTTCTTATCACCATTACTATTGATTTCATTGCGTCCTAACTCCATATTGTTATCATAATTTTATCATTGAATTTCTTTATTTTACTCAATTTAATTTGTCTTCCGGGCATTAGGTTACATGGGGTAACAGTGTTAATGGTTATATTTATTATATGTAGGAATGAAAAGGTAGCTCTGTCTTTAAAAAATCAACCTCGAATGCACAAAGTATGGAGAGCGATTTTTAAAAATTATCTCCAGCATTATTCTTTAGTGTATTTTCATAATACGATTGAGTATCAAGTTGACCTTGAAATTTCATGCAGTAGTGTATCCACTTATGTCTGTAAATAAGGGGAGCAACCAATTTGATGGAATAAAACTTCCAAATTAAAATACATGGGAAAAACTAAAGTTTAAATGAGAAAATTTAAGGAAAGTTTTTCAGATGCGAAGGTTAATGAAGACACACCTAACAAGAGTTGCAATATAATTTAAATATATGGAAGATAGGTGTGTTTAGTTATAGTTTGCTGTTTTTATTAACCTTCCCATTTGTAAAGCTTTTCTTTAGTTTTATTTTATTTAAGCTTTAGAGGCCTATCTAAACAAGATATCACCCTTCTTTCTCCTTCACACCCACGCACCCCAAACTTCTATATTCTACCCCAAATTCACAAACCTGACAACCCCGGCCGCCCCATAGTTTCCTCTTATAACTCGCCCACCGAACGCATGTCCGCCTTTACCTACAACCCATTGTCCACTCCCTGCCCTCCTATATCAAAGACACTTATCATTTTCTTGAACGCCTCCATTCCACTCCACTCTCCTCTGACTGTGATATCTTAATGGCCACTATTGATGTCACTTCCCTATACACCAGCATTCCTCATTCTGAAGGAATTTCTGCCATCCGCCATTTTATTACTCAACGCCCTGCTCCTCACATTCCCAGCTCTGATTTCCTTCTTGATCTTTCTAATTTCATCCTTACCCACAACGCTTTCTCTTTCAATAATAAATTCTATATTCAAATTAAAGGATGCCCCATGGGTAGTCGTTTCAGTCCTTCCTACTCCAACCTTTTCCTTGGACTTTTTGAACAATCATTTCTATCTTCATGCTCACTAAAACCTCTTCTCTGGCTTCATTACATTGACAACATCTTACTTCTGTGGCCACATGGTATTAATTCTCATAATTATTTTATTTCCTTTCTCAACGCCTCCTCCTCCCTCTCCTTTACTTCTAACATCTCTGCCTCTAACGTCATTTTTCTAGACGTGAACGTCTCCCTCTCAGACCGCAAATTTAGCACTTCCGTTCATATCAAGTCCACCATCCAACAATAATATCTCCAGTACAAGAGCTGCCACCCCTCCCACACTAAACGGTCCCTCCCCTACTCCCTTTCTATTCGTGGCCACTGAATCTGCAACAACCCTGACTCCCTTGATAAATTCCTCACTAGCCTCCATCAATCTCTTCTTCGCAGAGGATATCCAGAGCACTTTAACAAAAAAATCCTCAAAAAACCACACTCCCCCAAACTCCCTCCCACTAATAGCATTTCTCAAAACAAAATCTCCCTCTGTACCACCTACTTCCCTGGTGTTGACTCTCTTTGACGCATTATCAAAAACCTCTACCCTATCCTTTCAGACAACCTAACCACTTCAAAAATATTTCCTCAATGTCCCTCTCTCAGCTTCAGACGCCCCCCTAATCTATCCACCATTTTTAAAATCACCAAACCCCTGTCCAAATCACTCAAACCCACCAAATCCCTCCCCACCCCGTGCAACCGCCCGTGATGCAAAACTTGTGCCATCCTCATCACTGAGCCCTTGCCAGACAAGTTCCTCACTTTTCCCCTCCCTTCTGTCCTCTCACCCTCCTGCACCACACCAAACATTGTTTACATCCTCCTCTGTCAATACTGCCCCTCTTTTTATATTGACTTATCCACCACTCTCAAACATCCATATGAATGGGCACCGCTCTTCATGTGACGATCTCCCTTCCCTCTCTGTTTCTCACTCTGTTGCCATTCACGTCTCCTCCCACAACTCCACCTTTAATAACACTTTTAAAGTTGGTTTACTTGCCTCCCTTCCCCCTTCTTCCTCTCCCCTTCAGCTAAAAGATCTCAAATCTTCTTGTATTTTGATCCACCAGGCTTTCTCACCCCCTGGACTCAATAAATGGCACTAGTTTTGACCTCCCCTTCATCTCCTCTCTCCATGCCTCCTCCTTTCTACACTTTCTTTTTCTCCCCTTTATTCCTCTCTCCCCTCCGCTTTACCTCTCCCCGCTCTTCCTCATTCCCCTCCTTCCCCTCTTACACCTTCCTCTCCCCCTCTTTGCCCTCCCATACCTCAATTTCTATCCCTTCCCTCATTCCTACTCTCTACCCTGAGAAAGGTGGATGCCAATTTCCACCGAAATATTGGAAGTTTTAATATGTGTCTTTTGCTTGTGTCTATGTTTTTATCGACCACCATCTTGGCATATTTTATATTTATCACTCGAGTGATTCTCCAAAAAGTTTTATATATATATACATACATCCAATAAGGAGCCACAGGCGTGACAAGCAAAAAACATAGTGGCACAAACAAAAGAAACTCACACGAATGGTTTAATTTTCGACAGCATTCTGCTGTCTTCGTCTGAACTGGAGAGAGTACTGGATGAATATGTGGGTAAGGAGAGATGAAAGGAGAGGAGGGGCAGGCAGGGGAGGGCAGGCTGGGCCAGGCGGGGTAGAGATTGGTGGAGAAAGTGGGGAATAAAGGGAGGGAGGGGCAGGCAGGAAAGGGAATGGAGGGGGAAGAGGGGAAGGGAGTTTAGTGAAAGACATTGATGCCCGGAGTTTGAAAAGCTTGATGCAACCAAATAAAAGATAATTCCACCGATTTCAGTTCAAGTGGGGAAGCAGTTGGGTGGAGGGAAAAAAGAATTAAGAATACATATAAATATATTGAAACTACGAACAAAAGATACTAAATTAGTTTTTAAATGCGCAAAACATTTCATAGTAGTACAGAATCAGTTGAGTTATTTAATATTCACATTGCTCAAGTACTAAATTACAGAATAATAAAATATCTGTAATAGAAAATTTTTATTTGGCTCTTGAAATAATTAATACTATTAAATTTTTTTTAGTTTTCATTGTTTTATATTTATTCTGTCCAGCAATTTGTGAACACAACTATAGGACCTGTCAAGATTAAAGTACTAAAATAAATACATTACAATGTTTACAGAAAATATTTTACTTCTCACAGAAAGGAAACATTCAAGAAGGTGAGGTTTACTTATGTGATCATTCACTTCAACTAAATACATTCATGTTTTGCTTAATGTATAGGATCACATTATGCACGTAAGCACAAGAGATTTTTAAGATTTTCAAGTGTATTAACTGTGGTTAACAGTCGTAACTTCCTCCATGGCTGTTAGCACAGCTTCCGGAAAGGTAGATCATGTGAAACACAGGTCGTGCTCTTTCTTCATGACGTTCTCAAATCTGGTGAATCGAAAAGACAAGTGGACGCATTATTCCTAGATTTTAAGAAAGCTTTCGACACGGTACATCACAACAAACTTTTATACAAATTACAGTCATGCGGGCTGAACGGAACAGTAGTTAACTGGATACGCGACTTTCTGAGTGATCGTAAGCAAAAAGTAGTTCTTGACAGAATTAGCTCTGATGTAGTTAAAGTGAAATAAGGTATCCCACAAGGAAGCGTAATCGGCCCCCTTTTGTTCATTATATACATAAATGACCTAAGCTCTCGAATTTGCAGTAAAATACGTTTATTTGCTGACAAAGCTGTCATCTATCGTGAAATTAGTGATCACTCTGACTTTGAAATTCTATCATCGGATTTAACCCCTTCCCTGACGCATTTTTTTGAGGAAATGGTTCCAAAAAGGATCATATTTTTTTATTGTATTTTTTAATTATTTATATGTTATAATGATAGGAAAACAAGTTTATTTTGAGCATTGAGCTTTTATT
This sequence comes from Pyrrhosoma nymphula, assembly GCA_963573305.1. Classification (NCBI taxonomy): domain Eukaryota; kingdom Metazoa; phylum Arthropoda; class Insecta; order Odonata; family Coenagrionidae; genus Pyrrhosoma; species Pyrrhosoma nymphula. The sequence continues at coordinate 72,186,926 of OY754332.1, read as the reverse complement.
TTTTAATAATTTCAATTTAAACCCTTATTGTTATCAATTGTCTAAAGTGAGAGAGATTCACTTCTACCTCAGCTAGAACAAGTATTTAAGCCAAAATATCTATATTTTTATTGAAAATTCTACAACCCTAACATATATCCAAATCGAAAAGTACAAATTTTAATTATGTTCAGATTTTTTTGTGTGGTAAGTCCTAAAACATGGTGAGAGACAGCGTTACAACCACAGAGTTACATCGCAATCTGGGCAAAAATATCTGCTTTCCCTTCGAATAATTTTCCCGTGCACATCTCGAATTCTAGTACATAAAAAGCACTTGCTTGTTGGGCTTTCCTTCTTATTAGTGGCTAGGATCAGCTCAGGAAAGTGCATTTCTAAGGGGCGGAGAGGGCGAGGTGTTGCGGGTGGCCTACCCACTTCAGGAGCCAAAAATTGGGGATGTACTCCTCAATAATTTTTTTCGATGAGGTCAAGTCTATTATTCAAATATGACTTCCTTCCACCTGTTCAACATTTGGTAGATTTTTCAAATCTTATTCAGTTTTGGATTATTACGAATTTCTGCGACATATTCCTCATTTTTGTGAAGTGTAAATTTTTGCAAATCGGCGAATGACATCGTTTCCCAAAAAACGGCGTACACAGAATCCACCGTGTGGTCCAAAAATGCTCTTTGTCAGGCTTTTATACAATGCTCTGCAGCATTATTAGCGCCAAGAAAACTCGTATTTCGGGAGCACTCCACGCCATTGTTCTCTGGAACCAGAGCGTTTTTCACGAAGACACTGATCAGCATACCAATTTGTCTCATCAGTAATTAGTTATATAAATTCATAGCCGAAGAACAGTTGAAAAAACTGGAGTACACCACCATCTTCTTGAACTTGAATGATCATGAAGCTCTGAGATCATGAATGAGCTCTTCATGAAGCACTTTCAAAATTGAACCTTGCGGGTGCAGGAGGGGGAACTTCGCTACTTTTCATTTCTCTCCATTGGTCGTCTTCAATAGGCTCACCTTCGCACTCGGCATCTAATATGGTGTGCTCGGAGAAGCTCGGATTCAGATCCCAAAGTTTCTAAATTTTCTTTTTCCACCTCAACACCCTTTCACTCTCACTTTCTGTTGCAGAATGAATAAAGCAAAACAGTAAAAAAACACTTGAGGTAACCAAAAATTGCTCTCGACCTCTAATCGCATAAAAACGGATTTCAGTGAAACGCTGATGGAGAAGGGACACTTGACATGAATGCTCAGGAGGAGAGTGAAGTACTAACGTATGTCTCCGTTGAAAATTTAGGATAAATTGAAATGATTTTATGTCGACATCCTTTGATAAAGGTAAAAGAATTTCAGGAGTACATTAGGAATATCCACGGAGATATTGACATAAGCTTGTATACCATACCTTCCCGAAGAGGATAAGACAAATCGGTGAGATTTAGAGAGAAGGGAGGGGTACCGAGAAAGATGGAAATCAGGGGGAATAATAACAAAGGCGGAGTCTTCCTGCTCAAAGTCTTACTAAATGCACGTCTGAGGGAAAATATGCCTTTTCCTTATGTGCGTATTCTTCGCTTTCAAGGATTACCGAAAAACAAGCACATGAGGTCGTAAAGCAATGAGGATGAAGGCATTCTTTTCCACATAAGATCTTTCCCATTCATAAGGGTCTGCTGTCCCACTTGAGTGAAGAAATTATGGCTCTATTATGACAGGCACCAAGCAGGGTCGGAAAGCGACCGCACGCCCAACCATTTTCCTGGGGCTTCCCAGACGGACAATGCACTCTTGGCAGGGCGCCCCTTATCTATTGTCCCTTTTTTCTCGGGTGACCTTGGAAGAAAGAGAGCTGCAGCGAAGAATATGAGTACGAGAGGAAACCTGAACGCAATGTAATGAACGGGAGAACAAGCCACTGCTACTTTTCTGAACATTTTTTGAACCACCAGTAATGCTGTCGAGAGATTTCTTCCGATTTTTCCCGAAAAATTGCATTTATGGGGGTTGGATATAAGATGACTATCATCGTCTAAATCTCAACCTCTAAAAGCCGTTTGTTGCATAAGTGGAAGCCACTAGAGACTGAAAGGTCTGAGAAATCACGAGTTTCACGTCAACACGGCAGATTTTATTTTACTACAACACCGCATTCGAAGGACAGGAAAGGAAGGCTAAGTATTTGAGAAATTTGCTGTAATAGGTATGCATAAATTCAACGATTCTTTCTACTCCCACTCAATGTATTACTAGAGCATGAATATATCTAGACTAATCATGCGAAAACACACTTCACTAGTCATAGCTTTATCCGAATATTCCTTTATCCTGTATTCGCTTTTTATATGGCTGGTTGCATAACACCCCCTGCCACACGTCCGTGGTGCAGTTTACGGGTAGGTAGGTACGTAATGTATCGTTTAGAAGCGATTGTAAGGGATTATTTTTATTTTTCCTAATACATAGTATCACCGTTACGAGTGTATATTGCGCGACTGTTATTTTTGCATCCGGCCAGTCGCCGTGCATGTCGGAATCAATTATATTTAGCGTTTTGAACCCAAAAATAAAAAAAACAAATGCAATATTTTTGTAAATGTAATAACATTTGAATGCGGTATACATGCATTGATATTACGCCTAAATGTATGAATTCGATACCAGATAAATTTATCTAACACAAGAGCAAATAATGCGCTAAATCTCACGTGTAATGATCCCAATACCAAGGTAAAAATTACGAAAATGATGACGCAATTCCATACGCTAATGCAACGAAATAAGTCTCAATAACTGGCTAAAAATGAGCCAGTGTGTCCGCAAACGCCATCTGCTGCCTAGATATAGAATTTCTACGAAGGGGACGAGATTATTCGTCTTCGGAAGCTAGGAAGTCGAAAGAGCGGCCTTGGACGAGTTAACTCGTCCCTGACGCGATTTGACACACCTGGTTAGGACGAGTTAACTCGTCCTTGTCAGGGAAGGGGTTAAACAACGTTCATGTGTGGAGCCAAGAGTGGGAACTCGAACTTAATCTGAGCAAATGCACGGCAGTACATTTCTTGCGGAGGTCGTCCAACTATCCCCATGTATATGCTGTGGATGGTGTTAACATAAAGGCGACACATGAAGTGAAGTATCTAGGAGTTACGATAACCTCGAACCTATGGTGGGGAACACATATAAAAAATATTTGTGGCAGAGCTCTGAAGAAGCTAGGATTCGTCAAGCATATTGTGGGAAGATTTTCGGATGAAAAAGTAAAAGAGAGGTGCTATTTTGTACTCGTCTGGCCACACCTTGAATATGCAGTGAGCATATGGGATCTGATGCAGAAAGACTTAATCCGGGAACTTAATAAAATACAAAGGAAAGCTGTGCAATTCGTCAAAAACAGCTACGGGCGTACAGACAGAGTTACACAGATGTTAAACGAATTAGGCTGGGAGCCGCTACAGATTCGGAGGCTGCACGCTAGGCTTAGATTGCTTGAGCAATTGAGAATAGATATCTTTATGAGCGACACGGAAAACATCATATCAGAACCCCACTATATTTCCAGGTCCGACAGAAACGATAAATTAAGAGAGATATTTTGCTGAACGGATAGGAATGGGAATTCGTTTTTCCCTCGAACAATAAGGGACGTTAATAAATGTTAGGCGTAATTTCATTAGAGCGTTTCCTTTTTATATGCAAACGGCTGGTGTCCTAACACCCCCCGCCACACGCCTATTGAGGCAGCTTGCGGGGTAGTATGTAGATGTACTTGGGAAGAGATTTAATATAATTCTGGTGAAGCACTAAGAGAAGGAAATCCTTTCGTGACTAAGAGAGTGAATAGGGCAATGCAATCGATAGCTTTACTATAAAAGGTTCTAAAACACACAGAGAGGGGAACCCTTCTGGGAACAGACGGTATCAGGAATCTGAGACAAAATATAAGAGGATGCAATTTTGAGACTAGGTCGGATACATGAATATCCACTTTATATTGTATTGCTGATGAACACCAAGAATGTAATACCTTTAACTTGCTGCTGTTTATCACTTCAGGGCAATTAAGGAGGAATGCACTCATTACTGCAAGCACCTAAAGGAGATCACCGAGATCAAGGAACAAGTGCTTCATAGCTTGGCATTTCTTCAAGTTCCTGCTGATATTATAATGAAACAGCGTGATCTAGAGTTAGCAGGTAAGTTTAAATGACATTGAGGAAGCATTTTTTTTTGTTGTGATTGAAATCTAATGTTTAAAAATGACTTTAAAATAGGTAACATTCAAGAGTTGTCATCCCAAGCCTACAAGTATAAATGTGCTCATGAGGGTGCACATACACAGCTACAATCAACCAAAGAGGAGAGTGAATCATTAAAAAGTGAAGTGCTAAGCAAAGAAGAAGCGTTAAGTAAATTAAAGGCTCAAATTAATGAGCTTAATGTTGAACTTAAGGTTATGAAAGACAGATGCAATACATTAGAGCAAGATTATAAATGCAGAACTAGTGGTTTTGAGGGGTCTGAAATGGACCAAGAAAAGACAAGATTTGAGGACAAGTGGGTTCAGTCGTTTATTGATTTGAACATGATGGATAGGCTTTTAGAAATTTTTCCTAGTGATGTGTCAAATCTATCTAACTCATGTGACATGTTTTCTGATTCAAATGTCGTGAGAACTGAAGGTGAAAAAAGTGTTGTGGTGCCTGTGAATGTGAATAGTTCTTCTTTAAATGATGCCAAAATTTCAACAGAGTTAGCAAAAGTTGTTGGACTGGAGTCTGAAACTCATGGCATCTTTTCTAATTCAAATGGTGGAAATGGAGATGTATCGGTGGAAAATAGTTCCTTGACTCTCTCAAAAATAAAAAAGAATGTTTCCAATGAGGTGAAAGTAGATTTGGACATATCTGTTGCATGTGAAGCAGTTGTAGATAATGAAGGTAGTGGAATGGTTGAGAAAATGTCCACATGTAAGTCTGACCATTTAGAACTTGGTGCTCTTTTACTTGATACCTCAAGTGTTGAAGAACTGCTGCTTGATTTGGGTGCAAAAGCAAGAGAGTTGTCAGTCATTAAGAATCAACTCAAAATCATGAAGGATAGAGAGGAGAGTTTGAGGAGCCAACTAAACTGTGCCATGGATTCTTGTGCTAAGGTTGAGAAAAGGTGAGGTCAAAATGTAGCTCTTACATGGTTTCCTATCAATTGGCATCTTTAATTTTTCATCATTGTTTCGTCATCATTGTTTTTACAGGTGCAAAAATGCTGAGAAGCTTGCTATTGATCTTCAAAGTGATCTTGAAAGCTTGTTCAGTGAGAGGGGAACATTAGAAATTAATAAAAGTGGATCATTGGTTGATGTTTTAAAAAATAATGAAAAAGAAATGTCTTTCATAAAATCTTATTCCCTTTCGCAAGAAAATGAGGAAAATCAGAGGGATAACATTTTGAAAGACACTAAAGGCAGCTCAACAAAAATGGAAGAATTTATTCCTAGTTTCCTGCATAAATTTTGGAATAAAATGCAGTTGACATTTGATGTGATTGTAAAAATGAATGAAGAAAAGACTGATCTGTTTTTTCCAAAGGTACATATAATAGTGTCTAGAAGTTAAGTTAAATTTCAACAAAGTGTTTAAAGTTGTTGATCTAATACCAAACGATTTGAACCTCATTAATTGCAATATCCTTTGACAGTGGACTTTCCTAATTGTGCATACAATTTGATAATTCTTATAAATACCTACCAGGTTAGTTATCACTTTTGAATGAAAAAATCCTGGAATGCATCAAACTTCATGTATTGGAAGGCATTAAAGGAGTGACACATTAGTTGCAGTATTCAAATGGATGGGGTGCATTAGCTTAGATTTATATCATAAGTGTTATTCCTTCCTCATTATCATCAAAAAGTATTATTATGTTACAAGTATTGTTATGTAGCTGTCATGGATTTCCCGTCAGTCATATCTCAATGGTCTCTTTGTATGTTATAGCTTTTAAGATCTAGATTCATTCAGTTTGACTCCCTCATCCATGAGCTTAGAAATGGATTTGTTAACTTTTTACTTGCTAAGATTCAAGAAAGTTAATTCTCATTTGTGTGAACCTGCTTTTATATCGACAATGGGATGGTATAACACAACTAAAATTTGAAATGGGGCTCAAGAGGTGGTATACTTCTTTAATTGTAGTGATGATTTTATTTATTTTAGAAAATAGCACCGATGAGGGCTTCATTAGAAAATGACATTTGTCAGCTTGCAGTGTATTTAAAGAGGAAAGATGAAGTTATAATGCAGGCAAAGATGTTACTGGAGGGTGAATATTATCTCCAAAAACTAAAAACTCAAGTTGTAGGACCATTCAGTGCAGTAAGTATGCAGTATTAGTATTTCGTTGCCAATTTCCTGCTTTCAGTTTGCATGGCTAGGCACATATTTATGCTGGTCATGTGTGTTTTACTGTAGTAACAGGCCAGGCCATTTTTTAATCTTTGGCACAAACAGACTGAAATTATTTTTGAAGGGGGTGGAGAAACCCCTGGTCCATACAAATAGAAAATCCTTAGTTTTTCAATTGTCTTGCTGAAAAAACAATTAGTAATGGAATTTTATGCCATATTCATGTTGTTCTTAGTTGAAAATTTAATTTTATGAGAGTAAACTGTCTTTTCAGAGTAGTTCAAGAAGCCTTTCAGAGCTGGAAGAGAAAGAGAATGATGCTAATGCGCTAAAATGGATAAATATTAAAAATTGTTCTTCTGAAGATATTGTGAGCAGCTGGAGCAGGGTGTGTGAGGAGATGGATGCCATTAATACCCAAGTGATCAAATGCTTGATGTACTGTATGGAACAGGAGCATGAAAAACAAACAACTGAACTCAAAATGCACCATGCAAATGATGTCTCATCCCTGAAGCAGCTTCATGCTTTGCAGGTAGAGTTATCACTTGAATCTTAATCACTTTATTTTTAGATGTGCGTGAAAAATTGTGTTCTTACCTGTCATTGGTATATTAGTTGCACTGTTAAAGTAGTCCCTCATCCATTTAAATGCTTCACTATACAGGGTGAGGCAACATAACTTCCTTTTTCAAAACGCAATGAAACCCATTTTATGAATCAGAATTTTTTTATTTTTTTTATAATATAGGTACATATTTAAAGTTTTGTTTTACACGGTTTTGAAAATAAAATCAGGTAGATGATGCCCCTCATTGTCCATACACTGAGTAAGCAGATTTCTGGCGTTTATCATGACCCTTTGGCAATTTCTGCCCGGATGTTGGCCTTCAGGTGTTGTAGGGTCCTTGGATGGTTGACATAAACGTGAAATTTCAAGAAACCCCCGGAAAAAGATAAAGGCCAAAATCCGGGCAGAAATTGCCAACATCCGCTGCTATGCTGGTAAGGGTCATGACAAATGCCAGAAATCGGCTTACTCAGTGTATGGACAATGAGGGGCGTCATCTACCTGATTTGATTTTCAAAACTGTGTAAAACAAAACTTTAAGTATGTACCTACATTATTTAAAAAATAAAAAAATTCTGATTCATATAATGGGTTTCATTGCGTTTTGAAAAAAGGAAGTTATGTTGCCGCACCCTGTAGTTCATGTTGGTTAGGCATTGTATATTCACCTTAAAAAACCACGTGTTTTATTTGAGTTATAGGGCTGAGAACACAGGAACTTAGAATAAAGGTGATAATAATTGCTTAAGCATTGCACTTTTTCATGATAACTGTGTGTTATTTAGCGAAATTATTGTTTGCTAACTGGCCAGTTTACTGGTCAAATCATTTGAATTTTTAAGTAAATGTACAGTGAAACTTTGCCAAATGTGGGATGTATTCTGAAATTGTGCTACATGGGAGGAATTGGAGGAATGGAAATACGATGGTTATTTTCAAAGATTGATAAAAATGCACCTTTTAGGGTGGTTTTTCAAGAATTATGACTTATTTACTCATATTTATTTCAGGAAAGATTGCCTAACAATTACACCCATACCTTTTGATATACAAAATATTAGTGATTGATCAGTTCCAATTTTTTTTGTTCAAGTTCGGATCTTAGCTTCGGTTCTTGGTTCTGGTTCTTGGTTCCAGTTCTCAGATATAGTTGTGACTTTTACAAGCTGTTGATGTCGTGCACCTACAGTGAGTTACGGCAGTCTCTCCTCACAGGTGTTGTGACCCTCCGGTGGTGCATGGGAGATCAGGTTCAAGGTCGTTGTGTACCACTGGTGGTGCACGCTACCACAGCTTGAAATGCCGAGCCCAGGCACACACACCCCTCGATAAGGATCTATTCTTCATGTATACGCTCAGAGAGGAAGAAAAAATTTGAGTTCAGGGTTTTTATGGAAATAAAATAATTTTGCCATTTATGGAAATATAATAACATTCCTGTTCACTATGCTGAGAGTTAACATCATATATCAAAGCTCCAAAAAATAATGGCAATAAGCATCCTTACTCTAATTACCTTACTAAAGAATTTTCTTCCATTAACCATGAGTAAATGAATAAAGGGAAAATTCTAAAATCAGGTTGCCTGATTCCCAGGGGCAGAAAAAATTGCGTAAAAATTGAAATATAAAGAGTAAAATATGCTAAGAATAATAAAATGAGAAGTAACACTAGAGTTCTAAACATTCACATTGAACAAATATAAATTGCAAATCAAGGTAGATGAGCTCTACGGCCTCTATAGATTAACCAGATAAGATATTTCACCAATTGCCGTAAAATATATGCACCACTCGCCAAAAAATCAAACACTTACTGTGTTGGTTTGCGGGAATGGGGACTCCGCAACAGGGACAGCCCACAGCCTCTCCACCAGACTACCCTCCTGTGGTGGTTTACGGGAAATTAATTTCCTCGCCAGGGACCACCACAGACACACACACACAACCCAATTGGAATCCTTTGTAGGCTAATGAGACCCAGCTAAGGATTCCTGGGTTATAACCTGGGATCCTTCGCAGAGCTGTAATGACTCTACTAAGGCTGCCAAGTTATTAACACAATAGCAAACGCAATCACACAAAACATTCACTCACACACACAATAGGGCCCCAAATTTCTGGGAGAACAGCTCAAAAAGAGCGTGGTTAAATAGAACAAAAACAACAAACAGGGAATGAGGGTGAAATACGGATACACGTATTTCGATCACAAAGTGGTCCTCTTCAGCGAGCTCTTCAGTAGAACTCTTCCTCCATGGCTGTCAGCACGGCTTTCGGAAAGGTAGATCATGTGAAACACAGCTCGCGCTCTTTCTTCATGACATTCTCAAATCTGGTGAATTGAAAAGACAAGTGGACGCATTATTCCTAGATTTTAAGAAAGCTTTCGACACGGTACATCACAACAAACTTTTATAGAAATTACAGTCATGCGGGCTGAACGAAACAGTAGTTAACTGGATACGCGACTTTCTGAGTGATCGTAAGCAAAAAGTAGTTCTTGACGGAATTAGCTCTGATGTAGTTAAAGTGACATCAGGTGTCCCACAAGGAAGCGTAATCGGCCCCCTTTTGTTCATTATATACATAAATGACCTATGCTCTCAAATTATCAGTAAAATACGTTTATTTGCTGACGACGCTGTCATCTATCGTGAAATTAGTGATCACTCTGACTTTGAAATTCTATCATCAGATTTAAACAACGTTCATGTGTGGAGCCAAGAGTGGGGACTCGAACTTAATCTGAGCAAATGCATGGTGGTACATTTCTTGCGGAGGTCGTCCAACTATCCCCATGTATATGCTGTGGATGGTGTTAACATAAAGGCGACAGATGAAGTGAAGTATCTGGGAGTTACGATAACCTCGAACCTATGGTGGGGAACACATATAAAAAATATTTGTGGCAGAGCTCTGAAGAAGCTAGGATTCGTCAAGCGTATTGTGGGAAGATTTTCAGATGAAAAAGTAAAAGAGAGGTGCTATTTTGCACTCGTCCGGCCACACCTTGAATATGCAGCGAGCATATGGGATCCGGTGCAGAAAGACTTAATTCGGGAACTTAATGAAATACAAAGGAAAGCTGCGCGATTCGTCAAAAACTGCTACAGGCATACAGACAGCGTTACACAGATGTTAAACAAATTAGGTTAGGAGCCGCTAGAGACTCGGAGGCTGCGCGCTAGGCTTAGATTAATTGAGCAATTAAGAATAGATGTCTTTAAGAGCGACACGGAGAACATCATATTGGAACCCCACTATATTTCTAGGTCCGACAGAAACGATAAATTAAGAGAGATATTTTGCCGAACGGATAGGTATGGGAATTCGTTTTTCCCCGAACAATAAGGGACTTTAATAAATGCTAGGCTTAGTTTCATTAGAGCGTTTCCTTTTTATATTTAAACGGCTGGTGTAGATCTAGATGAGGGTAGAACATGGTGGTCATCCGGCATGGTGATGGTCGTTCAACCTCCCACCAAATGGTTGACACTAGACAGGCATCGCTCCCAAACCCCCTCTCCTGCTGAGAGCGGTGAGAGGAGTATTTCTCTCTGTTTCCCTCGCATGCAGTAGGGGAAGGGTTGTTCAGATTTTGTGCCTGCCTACAGGTCTCTATACGGCACAACAAACACTTTCTAAGAAAGAGGTGAAACCAGAAGAAGAGGGGCAAGGCATTCCATAAGTAGCGGTCAGTTCAGAAAATTTCTCATACCTGAAGTAATAATAGAAATGCTCTTGAAACGACTTTTCTTAGAGTAATTCATGAAGACAGAAGAAATAAATAATAAATACTGGTGACAAATAACTTCACATAAAAAAAATATAATTCAGTAAACTTTATAACGGTGATAAGCAAAAATATTGCAACGAAAGACGTATGTTTTAGAGATAGTTCTAACGAAGGAATTACAGTACACCAAAGCCCGAGGCATATCTAATATATTGAGAAATGTTTTTCTACACCCTCCTTGCATTTGAGACCTCATTTTACGGATCAGCCAAACAACAAGCTTTCGTAACATTTATCGAGCAATGGTGGAAGTAGGATTTGGTATGATGCTGCAATTCCTGTAAATTGCTGTAAAAGAGCAAGTTCTTGTAAAAGCGAGTACATATTATTTTATTTGAATTACTGCTAACATAATCCTTACTGTTTACTTCATGTTTATATAGATGGACAGACGTAAGAAGTAAGCCTTTTATCTTCCTCTGGATGTATTATTGCATCGCAAAATGTTCTAATCACGAGTTTGATTTGCAAACTAAATGTTATTTCAAAAAAATCTGCCTATTGCTAGTGGCGAGACGGCCTCTCCAACGGCTTACGTGTCTCTCCTCCCACGCTCCCTTTGCTTGGCTCTAATAATCACCCATCATAAGCACAATCGCGTTTCTCTAATGGCTAAAATGTCACGTTCCCATGCGAGGCGTGTTTCGCCGCATCTGCATGGGAAGGGAGGTGCTGGACTGAGGAGCCAATGAGAGGATGACCACTGGGTCACATGGGGGACGCCAAGCTCAGGGGACGTGGACAGAGAGATGGCATTTGAGCGTCAGTCTTGGGATGCCGCCACATGATGATTAACGTATCAATGTAGTGCTTAGTGAATAAAACAGTGAAAACCCAAGATTCCTGTCTTGTTCCCTTAATGCACCTTCGTGAGCCCCAAATGATTTTTGGAATTACACTATCATTGGAGTATTGCAGGGTTGCATAACCTCATCAGTAAAGTTAAAAAAATAACGAACTCCATACATATGAATAAAGTTTATGGTGAAAAAAAAAATAATTTAAAATATTAAATAAACATGTCTCGCTGAAAAATAATTAAAAATTGAAAAAATGTTTTCCTGCAAAATTTTCGTGAACGTCTTAAAACTTGCCTTGCTTTTCTCATTTTTATATGGTAAGAGAAGCTTTTTTCATTTCATTACCTTGCATATCTACAATAACAGATCTTCTTTCATTGCTTATCTACAATTACAGATCAAGTTAACTCTACCATATGACATACATAGAAAAAAATGTGTGGAAAACATGAGACTTGAGATTATGCCATATTTATTGACAATTAATAAGATAATATTGGTGCATTTCTGTCAGGTAATAATGTCCTTGATCTCCACTTGGTTCAATTAGACTATCATTGTCATAAAATTTTTATAATTTTTTCAATTGGGCCCTTACTACGAAACTTTGCTTTGTGTAAGTTTTGTGCTTGCTTTTTCCGGATGGACGTGGACTTACTTACACCTTTGGAAATCAGGGAATAAAAAATGCAGCAGAACCCCTGTGCATATGGTGCAACCTTACTAGACCTTCCAAGGATATTTGAGAACTCTACATGTTTGTTATTTTTCTTTGATTTAAATGCAGCCATTTTACCAACCGAAGCCAAATTCCTACCAAAGGAAATACCTTCCCAGTATTATTACTCAGCATTTTTTTTTAATGAAGCCATTTTTCGACCACAATATATGTTTTTCTAACGCACAAAATGTCCGATACAGAGGTGTCATCTTCCTGCTCTATGAACTGCATCAACATTTTTGCTGATAGCAGCACGATTAGGAGAGAAACTCATTTTGAATGGATTGTTTCTTCCCCATCGCTATTGCGGTCATCTACACTGAAATAGTGTTTGCAGTTCTGGTGGCGAAAATGATAGCATTGTCATCAAGAATCTGATGTCCTTTTCATCATGTTTCATTCAAATTTCATCAAAATTCATCATTTTGAGGCATTGAGAGTTTTGTTAGCCACTGAGTCCCCCTTGGATGCTCTTTGAATTATCATCAACTTCTGGGAAATATCTAAGAATATGCGCTTCCTATTTCCCGAAGAATTAGACATTTTGAGTTATTTTCCTGAGGAAAACTTAGCAAATATAAAATGGCCACAGAAGCAATATAAGCTCGCTCGCCCGGGTTGTGCAAAGAGTGATTCAGGGGACTCACTATAATATGGCACTGCCGTGTGCATAATTGAATAGCCTGCTGCAGGAAAAAAACATTTTGTGAGGGCAAAATGTAGCAATTTTGTAGACTTGAACACGGCTGCTGGCTGAATGTGCAGAAAAAGCAGTAGTGGGTGGGGAAGGAGGGAGGGGAGGGGATGAAAAGGAAGAGTAGGCGAGGGGGTTGTGGAGGGACTGATTGTCAGATAATCTGATGCTTGGTTGATCTAACATCAGATAATCGTCGCTCGACTGTATTTTATCAATATCGGACAAAATATTTTCTCCTTGAAAACTCAAAGAGAGAGGATGGGCAGAAAATCCCAAAAAACTATCACTATTTTTGCTCTTATGTAACTTGCTTTCATGTAGTGTAAATGTAATTTTCATGTAATTTTTGTGCTCACTATAGGGTCGATTATTTCTGGAAATTTTCTCTTTTAATTTTTGACTGGAGTGAACCACGGATAGGGATTGTGGATACGGGGGCTCCAATGTATTGTAGTACATGTTAAATGGGTTTGCTGCATCAATTTTAAAGTATTTCCAAGCTTCATCAGTCATTCCGTGGGATTGCAAGTGAATAAGAAAGAAAGGAATAATTTTACCACTGTCGGATTTGATCAAATACAGTGAACAAAAAAAAGAATGATCAACTAAGAACCTCATTGTAGCTCAGTGCATGGTACTAATAATACATAAGTATTAGTGCGGTGTCTCAGTGCTTGCCTGACTGAACATGGCCCTTGCATCAGGGAAAGAAAATTTGCTTGATGATAATTCCAATGAGAAGCATATTGCAATTTAATGTGCTAAAATACGACATTTCACCAGGTTTAAATGCACAGGCAACACTTTCCAGGTTCAATATTCATTTTATGTGGTTTTTGCACCAAGGATTTTGGTCCTTCGTTTCTATTTTGTTTCGGCTTCGGTTTTGGTTTGAAGCTCAAGAACTGGTGTAACTGAGAACGAAGGAACTGAACCAACCCATCCCCACAAAAAATATTAAATTATCATGTACATACCATATTTGCACGAATACCATACCATATTTGCACGGCAAGACCGGTGCCGTCCCTAGGGTAGCTCGACAGGTGCGGCTGCACTGGGCCCCGCACCTATGGGGGCCCCTCATGGGCTTTCCTCTTTTGGATGGCCGCGGCGTGGGGAAACCCGCCTATTATCCAAAATTACCTACTACTTATTGTTAGTACAAATGTAAATTTCTTGAAATTATTAGCCAGTTAATGAGTTAATTTTCTTCTTTCTATGAAATTTGCTTAAAAGATGCTACTATATCAATAAGGGAATGCAAAGTTAAGGGGGCTCCCGACTTTCGTTTGCACAGGGCCCCTCAATCCCCAGGGATGGCCCTAAGACGATGTTTTTTTTCCTTTCTGGGCTTCCGAAGAAAAGTGTGTTCATCTTACAATTGGAAGCAAAATCCATGACTTTTTTCCCACTGTGGATTTCCAAAAAAGGGGGGTCGTCTTAGATTTGTGCAAATACGGTGCATTGAAAAGTTTTTAGAGTTGCATATTATTTTAGCCTAGGCTGTTTCGTATTTTATAGGTCTCTCCACACCCAGAAATGTTAAATAATAGGCAACTTTTTCTTTTGAAGTGATAATTGTATCAACTTATATTGTACTAACTTTTGATGTTCTTCTTTGAGCAGAAACGATATGAGATCCTTGAATATGTGTTGATTTTCATTGGCAACGAAACCCACGATTCTAAAACTAGTTTCTTCTTCCACATTCCTGTACATTTATTATCTGTAATTCAGTTACGCTGCTGTTTTTGCTGTGTTAATAATGCATCTGAGTCATCCTAAAGTTAATTTAATGCAATAAAATAATCCTGAAAGATAAAAAATTCCTATTTTACATGGTTTTATTTTACTTCACATATCTGCTTGTTTTTGTCAAATCCTTTTATCAATTTTGCACTCACTTCCACCGAATCTATTTTCTTCTAAATTTTCCCGCATGTGTATTTTGGATGAAAATACAACATTTTCTTGATTTAAACAAATGAACACAAAATTTAAACATTAATTTAACATAAAAATTCGTTCCATTCTTTTTCATGATAAATTTCACTGAAAATTTTTCAATAATTTATCCATAGAATAACGACAATAATTGAATGAAAAATTGATGCAAAATTATTAAAAACTAAAAACTATAAAATAAAATAAAAACCTAAAATAAAATGGTTTTATTAAAATAGTTCTGAAAAGTAGAAAATAATTTTTGAGCTGTCACAACTGGCTTACAACAGGCAGAACGTGATTATTTGTGACTAAAAATAAAACCAAGGGGGTGTAACCAACTCTTGTGATGCCGGAGAAACGCAAGTCTTGATCACAACTTGTGATTCTAAAAACTTTCCAATAAATTACTCTAAAGGTTGAGGCAAGCTTCGCATGCCGGAAATTCCTAGTCTTGATCACAATTTTCAATACTAAAGACTTCAACAAATTACTCTAAAGGTTGAGGTAAACTTCACTTGCCGGAAATTCCTGGTCCTGCACAACTTGGAGTACTTAAGACATTTTACCACGTTACCTGTGTAGTAATGGTAAAGTCTTTTGTTTCACAAATGTTGGTTGCACCCTCATGGTTTTATTTTTAGTCACATATAATCACGTTCAGTTGTGTCAGCCAGTTATGACAGTTCAAAAATTAATTTCTACTTTTTAGTACATTTTCTAATAAAATAATATTTTTTAAAAAGTTTTTTTATATATTTTATTTCTTCTAGTTTTAGTAGCATAGGTATTTGTTGAAATATTATTCATCCTGTCTTCAGTTAGGAATCGTTGGGAGAAATGTACAGAGTGTAAGTTACAAGAGTGGAAGCTGAGGAAAGATTACACTTACTTTATATTTCTCAGATGATAGCAGGTCAAAATATGATTCATCTTGCTAAATCCTGACCATTAATTTATCTAGCAGGTCAAAATATGATTCATCTTGCTAGATCCTGACCATTAATTTATCTCTTCTCTTCAATAACTGATTTGACTTTAGCAACCTCTGGTGATTTTTTCATTTCTCAACAGTGTGAGAATGATGTCCATAAATGCACCTTGAATGTCTAGCCTAAGGGTGTTTGCAGGAAATGATTCTGGTTGGGACCCAACTTTTGGGTGGTATAGAACATTCCTTTGGAATTAATTTTGGGTTCTATTAGGAAGGTATTAAGAATAATAGAATTTTAGTGATTGCACAAAAGATTAGTTCTTGCATGGCTTGGAAAACTCATTAAAAAGCACATTGAATTTCTATGTTGAAGTGAGACACCTAATTTTAGATGAGTTATTTTTTATTAGGTTTCTATATCTCTCTGAAAGAACTAGTGAAAAGACCATTGAAAAAACTGTGCCGAGTAAATCATCATCCTGTGGTTAGCAAATCTTCGTACATGTAATAAAACTGTATACATTTTAATGTGTTGTAGTTAAGTTTGGTGAAGTTTCACCATATTCATATAATTCTTCTTTGCCTTCTTGTGTATATGTGTTTCACCCCCAATGATTCTTTTTTATGCAGCTTAAAAATTTAATGGAAGAAGTGTGTGAAAAGATGGCTGAAAATCATGGAAAAACTGAGGAAACAATTATGTCAAAGTCAAGCATATGCTGGGAAGTGGAGCCGGCTGATATTGAAATTAAGGCGAGTTTATAAATTTGACTAAATCTTTGATGGGTGAAATATTAATGTTATAATTTATATTTCCCTCCAAATATGTGGAAAATGTAGCTGAAAAATCACTGAACTAAATCATTGGATTGCATTTATTTTTTCCTATTAGTATTACACATAAACATGAGTTCAAGTCATCATTTATGGTTCAATGTTGGAATTAAAATTAAAGGTTTTCATTTTTGTGTATTGGACTTGCCATTGCAATGGTGGTTGGACATGATTTCATTGGCAGTAAGTCTGACCATTCTCTCTAATTTATTGCTTTGTAGTTTTCTGAATTTTAAATTTCTGTTCCAGTACAGAATAACCTCTGAAATCCAGCAACATATGAGCCAAATATTTGAAAATTGCAGTTTTTTAGACGTGTGAACGAGTGGAAATCCAGGGTTTCGATGGACCATTGTATGATAGAAGCCTAGAATTTCAGCTAATATAGTGCAAAAATTGTTTCCATTGCCAATGAGGTATTTGCTTAAATGGCACCACATTGAAAGTATTCAGAATTTTTCCCAGGCTGCATATGTATCCAGGCATTGAGTGCAGTCATGTTAAAAAATTTTACCACTTCCGAGTTGGAACACAGCCAAGTCACAATCCCTTGCATGGACGTAGTTCAGCCACACTGTCATTAACTCAGGACTTGGAGATTTTTTGACTCTGAGGTGGTATGATTTTTAAAAAATATTCCTGCCCATGATTTTCAATGTGACATGAATAATGCAATGTATAAATTATGTCTAATCACTTTAAACTTAAAGAATAGGCTTTGAATTTCAAAATTATATCACAGGTTAGAATTGAATTATAATAATGTGGATTCTTCTTTTTTCCTCCATTGGAGAATTCACAACATTTCACTGCAGGAAATTATTGCCCCAAGTCAGCATCCTGTAACCATTTCAATAGTCAAACAATCTACATTTTCTAAGGGGTAAAAAAGAATATGATTTATGACATTTTCAGATACAGTAGTGTCTCGATTATCTGACCTAAACCGGCCGCGGCAAGGTCGCATAAGTGAGAAGGTCGGATAACACTGAAAATAATTAAAACAATGTAAAAAAATGTTAAATTTAATTTGCACATGGAAAACTTTTAAAATATATGTGTCTTACTTAACTTTATATGACGCACAAGTGATAATATGAAAGACTGCACTTACGGCAAAGTAATTAATATGTTGTATAGAAGGTACTTACAGTACAGTGAACTACGAAACCATATTTAAACATGGGTAGAAAAGTGCACGGGGACGGTCGGATAACATGGAAGGTCGGATAACCGAAGGTCGGATAACCGAGACTCTACTGTACTTAAATAACAGATTTTTGAGACTAAAAAACTAAGTAAATACTGTAAAAAGCAACACATCCTATGGCAACAATATCTATAAGATATATGCATTGATTGCCTGCTTAATTAATATTATCCTTCCTTATCACTCTAGTTCATCACACTCTAAATTTTTCATTTATTTATGCCTTGTTGTTATTGACTTAGTACTTAAAAATCAATTCTTTCACCTCCTTAGGACAGCTACAAAGAAGAACTAGAAGCAGTATGGGTTGATGTTGACAAAAAGCATAGGGAAGCCCTAAAACAAATCTTTAAAAGGATTTCTGTCGAGCAAATATCTTTGGCTACCAAGACATATAAGGTTAGCTCTTTTTCCTCCTTAGAATTAGGCCTTATGTGGCTGGAACCTGTTCTAATTGTTTGTTATGATACTTTGATGAAAGTGGGCTACATTAGTGACATAGGAAGGGATGAATGTTTGAATGAAATAATTGAGGGAAAGGGTTATTTTAAATAAATGTATGTATTTGCACATGTATATGCTGATGTCATTTGTTCTAGAATATATCATTAGTAAATCACCCTTTGTCTATAATTCCAGAATTTGAATTTTACTGACTTAATATAAGTCTCTTGGCAATTCCTTGATGGTCACCCTCTTTTTTCTGTTTTGTTTGAATCATGATCACAATGCTGTTGCAGGATAATAACATGACTTAAGGTTTTTATTTTTGATCCATACCATTTACCTTTATCCGCCGGATTTAAATCCCAGTGTTTTTGCATGAATGCAGGTTTTAAATGGGTGCATACTGTAACGAATCCGTGCGTCCCCAGGACTCGCCCGGATGAGTCCTGAAGGCACAGACCGACATAAATAGTAATTTGAAAAAAAAAACTAAAATTTTCGGGGGGTTCCCCGACTCGTGGTGGCTAGTCAAAAAAAACGTAATTCAACCTAGGGGGGAATTGGGTTCTAAATCAGGCATAGGGACGAGGAGGCACTACTCAAAGCTTTCATTTAACAAATATATTGTAGATTAAATTACATTACAAAAGGAAACATTGATCAGTTGCCCTTGTGCTATGGCACGTGCAAATCCTCTGCTGCACAATGAAAGGAAAAACAGACTGTTTTTCCTTTACCCCCCAAAATGTTACACGTGTTGAAGAGATACAAAAAAAAAGGAAAATAATTATTGGGCCTCAGTCTGTTCTTCGGCAGTGAAGGAGGAATAGTTATGTCGTCTCACTTCAAATAACTGAGTCTTATCACTTGTGGCAATTCAAACAGGGTAATTACTGCTTTGCGGGAACTCCCGAGCCGACAACTTGATGGAAAATTTGGGGGGGCTTCTCCTCGGCCTCCAGAGCTAGGCCCACAGATCACTTGGAGGAGGGGGGAATGGCAGTGGGAGAATCTTACTCCGGGGAGGGGGGGTCCTGTCGCCTTTCGCTGCGGCGGACCGCCAGTTCTCCCAGGTTCGCCGTCTCTCTCCTCCGCTCCGCTGATCTGCCCAGCTCCGCCTCTCGTCTTCTCTTGTACCAGACACTGTGACGGCAAGTAGTCTTCTTCTCCTTCTCCGTCCCGTGCCAGTCTCAAGTTAGTCGTCTCAGTCCCGCGCCATTATCAAGATAGCTCCTGTGTTCTTCACCTCGGGCCTTTTTATGCCCGGGTGAAGAGGGGAGGGGGGGGGAAAGACCAATCACATGGGAGAAGGATCGGTGCATGGGGCAGTGGGGCAAAAAAAGGGGGGGGGGTCACCCACTTTGACGGTCGACAGGGATGGAGCGGAGGCACTTCACTAGGGTCGCCGATTCCTCCCTTGGTCCCACTCGACTCAGCGACTTCCGAACGACACTCCTCTCATGCACTCACACACACATGCACGCATGGAGCCGTCGTCGAGCCCATGCCTGGTGTGGAGGCCAACCAAGGGAAATGAAAGGAAAAAACTGCGATGGCCACAGACCATCACAATACCTGGACATGGGATGTTGGCACTCACAGCATGCAGCAAAAACGTTTAATGGGTCTTCGGGCACACTAGGAGTTTAAAGGTTAAAGCACGACGTTATGATGAGTTAAAATCAAAATTATTCAATTTATTCATGATGGCTAACTACTGGTCGAAGCTAGTTGTTGCATTATTCGTAACAACACATTTCATTGTCTACACACATTTTGTTAGAAATTACAGTTAACTCTCGATTTACAAACAAGTTGGAAAGTATTCGTGTATCAAAAATAGAATAACCGTAAGTCTCAATAAGTGCAAAAAAGTTATGCATTCTTAGTAATTTCTTTTTTTTATTACAGGAAAGTTATGACTTAAAAGTCAATGAAGAAATTACTTTGTTGAAGTCAGTTCATCAGCAAGAGCTGGAAGCTCTGAAGTCTGCTTTAGAGCATGAAAAACATTTAGAGGTATTAAATATCAGACAGGTAGGCAACTTTCAGAAACTTTTTGTGTTTTGTTTCCATTTTATTGTGGTGTATCTGGTGTTTTGGCCTTCAATATACATTATTACTAAAAGTATAACAGATAATCATTGATAAATTTTCAATATTTGAAAAGCACCAAATATTTGCTGCATTGCATTTAGTATTTCTTGGTGATGATGTTTTCCAATTTTTGTATTTTTTAACTCATTTTAATTAGATATTTAATTTAATTAATTAGTTTGATTAATTTTTTTTAGGAAATTAGCAAAAGCTCAAAGGATTACGTAAATGAAATGATCAAAGCTGTAGAATCTGGTTTGAAAGGCTTGCAGTCCAGATGTTATGATATAGCTATCAAGGCATCCTTAGCAAATGCAACTGCTTTAGATGATCTCAAGAAAAAAATAATCAGAGAGTTCCAGCTGGCTCTTAAGGTAAGGCATTTATTAGGTTAGTGTCCAATAGCCAGGCATTTGAAAGTTTGCTGGCAGTTAGTCAGCAAGAAAGCCATATTTCATTGCTGCTAGTGAAATTTACCAGCAGAATACTCTAAAGTAACGCTTTTGTTATCCAGACCTCCCTGCTTCAAATGGTTTCCTGAAAATTTGACAAACTCCTACCCTTTCCACCTCCAGGTTCCTATTGTATGTTCCAAAATGATGGGGCTCAGCAGCTAAGGTTTGGAAAGAAAAGATATTATAGGATTAAAAAATATTTAATGTTGGATTTATTGTAATGAAAAATGTATACTATCAAACTATTGAGAATATTTCCCCAAAAGTGGGGTGATCTGTTAATCACTATCCCAGGACTACCTGACTTTCAACTTTTGTCAAAGTCAGGGACCCAGCCATTGGTCACTACCTTTGTAAGGTTATATTAAAATGAGTACATATGTATTTAATTAAAAAATGTAAATTATGTCCTTGAGTTGCTAAAAATAGTGGATAAAGATTCATATGATTTTTATTTAGAGCATACGCTAATGGGTTCTGCTACTTGTGACTTTCAAGTCTGATCTTATACTCATTTTATTGTTGATTATCCACTAAAAAAATCATACCTCACCCTTTTGGCACAGCCTCCTTAATAGAGCTTCCCTCCCTGGATTTGACTACATTTTCAATCAGCATGAGGTAGTTGATTGCTTCACTATATGAGGACTATTTTGTGGCATAGGTCCAACTGCCTATTGTACCAGCAAAGTAATATCCTGTAAGGGTACTGAGTAGGTAATACATAGGTAGGTAGTGTAGGTTAGAAGGTAGTGAGGAGGGGCCTCTCTCAGTTGTTGTGTGAAAGACTTGAGTATCATGTGAACTGTTTAGGTTCAGGTTTTGGAAAAGAAGTGTTTGAAGGCATAACTAATCCATTTTGTGATAATTAGGGAATGGCTGCTTGCCTACCATTTTGAATCAAGTATTGGCGAATGTTGCAGGGTGCATCTTCTAAAAAAATTTACTATGATTTGGATGGTGTCTTATGTTGGTGAATATATATTGTGGTGTGTATTGACATCACATATCTGTGGTTGCTTATATATGACCTGATCTCACTTGATTCTCTGTGATGATACTCTCATGGTGTTTACTAATTATGGTACAGAATGAGAATTGAAATCTTATCATTTTAATAATCAATGTTTGTTCATATATCAGCATAAAATGACTCGATGGATAGTTGAGGTATATATATATATACTCATGAATGACAGTATTACCTTCACAATCAGCAATCAGATACCACCTGAAGGAGTTTTTAAATTGCTAGGATTAGAGATATGTCAAGTGGGTTGCATTGAAAGGTACAAATATGCCCATCATGCCCATTTGGGATATGCACTGTGAAAAGTTAAAATTTGATGGTTTCCAGCATGACTTCGTGGAGTGGCTAAGAGCTATTTTAATAACACAACCTTGTACTTTTCCACCATTTATTTATTTCTGTGAGTGGTTGCATCTTCATATGGCACCTTCTGACTAATTCTGAAGCTTCAACCAGTCTATGTACATGGACAGGAATGTTTTCACAAGTGGAGATGGTTTGAGGTGGGGGAGAGAGTAGAGGTGGTGAGAGAATGGTGGGGAGAGCATTTATTAAATTCAGGATAGGGTAAACTGGAAGAGCAAGAGCATTTTGAAACAGCAGGGGCAAGATGGGTGGAATTTTGGAGGTTGGGCCAAGATTATAAGTGGAGTGACTCAAATCTTATGCAGGGGAGGGTGGGAAGGCAAAGGAATCAGGGACGGATAGTTAGGCGAGTGGAAGATCACCGAGATATAACATTCTAGGAATGAGTCGATTCCAAATGTCAATTCTCGATTCCACCGATTCTCAGGCTTAGAATCGGTATCGAGAATCAATCGCCTAAAGTCGAGTCAGATTCCAGATAGATAAATACAGTAAAACTTTGATTTTTCGCACTTTGATTTTACGTCGTTCTTGTTTTTACGTAGCGATCTACATCTACATCTACATACTACCCCGCAAGCCGCCTCAATAGGCGTGTGGCGGGGGGTGTTAGGACACCAGCCGTTTACATATAAAAAGGAAACGCTCTATGAAATTACGCCTTGCATTTATTAAAGTCCCTTATTGTTCGGGGGAAAAACGAATTCCCATACCTATCCGTTCGGCAAAATATCTCTCTTAATTTATCGTTTCTGTCGGACCTGGAAATATAGTGGGGTTCTAATATGATGTTCTCCGTGTCGCTCTGAAAGATATCTATTCTCAATTGCTCAAGTAATCTAAGCCTAGCGCGCAGCCTCCGAGTCTCTAGCGGCTCCCAGCCTAATTCGTTTAACATCTGCGTAACGCTGTCTGTACGCCCGTAGCAGTTTTTGACGAATCGCGCAGCTTTCCTTTGTATTTTATTAAGTTCCCGAATTAATTCTTTCTGCACCGGATCCCATATGCTTGCTGCATATTCAAGGTGTGGCCGGACGAGTGCGAAATAGCACCTCTGTTTTACTTTTTCATCTGAGAATCTTCCCACAATACGCTTGACGAATCCTAGCTTCTTCAGAGCTCTGCCACAAATATTTCTTATGTGTTCCCCACGATAGGTTTGAGGTTATCGTAACTCCCAGATACTTAACTTCATCTGTCGCCTTTATCTTAACGCCATCCACAGCATATACACGGGGATAGTTGGACGACCTCCGCAAGAAATGTACCGCCGCACATTTGCTCAGATTAAGTTCGAGTCCCCACTCTTGGCTCCACACATGAACGTTGTTTAAATCCGATGATAGAATTTCAAAGTCAGAGTGATCATTAATTTCGCGATAGATGACAGCGTCGTCAGCAAATAAACGTATTTTACTGCTAATTCGAGAGCATAGATCATTTATGTATATAATGAACAAAAGGGGGCCGATTACGCTTCCTTGTGGGACACCTGATGTCACTTTAACTGCATCAGAGCTAATTCTGTCAAGAACTACTTTTTGCTTACGATCACTCAGAAAGTCGCGTATCCAGTTTACTACTGTTTCGTTTAGGCCGCATGACTGTAATTTGTATAAAAGTTTGTTGTGAGGTACCGTGTCGAAAGCTTTCTTAAAATCTAGGAATAATGCGTCCACTTGTGTTTTCGATTCACCAGATTTGAGAACGTCATGAAGAAAGAGCGCGAGCTGTGTTTCACATGATCTACCTTTCCGAAAGCCGTGCTGACAGCCATGAAGGAAGTTACGACTGTCCAGGAACGTCATGATATTGCTAACGACGATATGTTCGAGTATCTTGCCTATAATAGACGTTAATGAAATTGGTCGATAGTTCCCTGGGTCATGTCTGTTTCCCTTTTTGAATATCGGTGTAACGTTTGCAATTTTCCAGTCTATTGGTATCTTTCCTTCAGACAATGACTTCTTGAATATTATGTCTAAGAACGGTGCGATCTGTGGCGCTAATTCCTTGAGGACACGCGCGATATGCAAGTCGGGCCGGGAACATAGGGAATTTCAATGGTAAAAACTTTATTTTATGTAGTTTCTTGGTTATACACAGTTTTTTTATTTTACGCAGTATAACTTCCATCCCTAAGAGCAAAATGATGTTGATTTTACGTAGCATTTTTGGCATTTCAACTAGGGATGGTCAGATCAGATACGTCGGATACAAAGATCTGCGAAGATTATGTTTTACCAAATACTGAAATCGGATCCTAATTCATTCAAAAAAATTGGATCTAGATCCGAAGTATTAAGATTCACACTTCAGTGAATGTGTCCTAAAAAAGGAAGTAGAAAGAGGTCAGAGTTCCGATTCTCTCTTCGCATGCGCCGATGCACTACGTTGCTAGTTCTATTGATGCGACGATGCGTTTCAAAGCTCTCTCGGGCGCTACGCAACATAATTTCAGGTTGTGAAAAAATCACGAGGAAGTTTATATAACATTCTTAAGGAAGTATGGGTTACGAGTGATTAAAAAATGCCTCCAGTGCATCGGTGACATAGGAGTAAGGAAACTGAGGAAGAGGACATAAGATAAAGATTAGGATCTGCATAAACAAGGTTCAAGGAAGGACATTCCTGTCTGACTGCCCATTTCATGCTCTTGTTTTCCATTATCCACGTAAAATGTGTAATGTTTAGTTTCTATGGCATACAATGTTAGATTTTTATGGTACACAGTGCACATACCTATCTTATTCATGTTAAAATGCTCTAGAAATTCAATTAGCATGACTCAGTGAAGACTGTAGCATGTCCTTCGCACTAAACATGGCATGAATATACTTCGTGATTTTGACATTCCCTACTATTCTTCCAGGGGCTTGGTGAGGCATGGCTAAAAAAGTTGGAGAGAGACGCAAATGCTGAGGAAGAGAATGATGCAGAAGGGAATCCTGTGAGTGGTGTGCAGAAAAGAAGTAAATTGGACAGTGAGGGTGTGAACAATGAGCACCAGCTTCATTCCCAGAACCCATTTGTCTACTTACGTTCTACGCTTATCTCCATGTCTGAAGGTAATAATGTTGTTGGCCTGTACATCAACGTTGAAATATCCTAATGTTCAGTAAACTTATTTGTGGGCTATATTGTGCTGGTTTTGTTCAGCTGTCGAATGCATCTTTTTTATGGAGTAGTATTGTTAGCTTGTTTCATATTTCACTTTCAATTTCACTTCAAATTTCACAGCTTTTTGGATTTTTAGCTCCCATTATTTAGAGGAGTGCTCACCACTCTTTTTATAATTAAAATCCTTGTCACTCTGGTGAATCCCATTTTTGTGAAATAATGTTAAATGTATATTTCAATGGCTAAAATGTGTACTAATATTTAAGGCATTAATCCTTTGGTCTCATTCAAGGTCAGATGTAATACTTCTCAGTGCCATTGTCAGTAGCATTAGAAAATGACATTTGCTATTTTATTTTGCTTAATATTGGGGTTTCCAAAGGTATCAGGATTTTTAGGTGCTCTTGCCATTAGAACAATAAAGTCACCAGATTCGATTGTTCTACTGAAATTGGTAAAATCAGGAAATTTAAAAATTATCATCTTTGTGCATATTGACCACACCCCCTTGCTTGCATAGGTTCTCTCTACTTTATTCTGTATTTTACTCCATTACTCTGTTCAATTTTGGGTTAAGGGATTTAGACATCAAACTTGTTCAATATCAAGGATTTCAGGCTTTCCCGGCAAAGATTTATATCAGGGATCTTTCGGGGTTTGCACCGTGTAGCTAGGTCCATGGCGGCCAACGTTTCAATGCTCGAGTCGAGCATCGTCCTCAGGGCAGAGGTGAGTGAAATGTTAAATGTAACACTCACCTCTGCCCAGAGGACGATGCTCGACTCGAGCATCGAAACATTGGCTGCCATGGACCTAGCTACCCGGTGCAAACCCTGAAAGATCCCTGATATATTGTTCAATATCAATGAATCTTAATATATATTTATGTTTATTTTAGTACTATTTTATACTTTCTCTCAGGTCATATAAAGGAAATAGCTGAGGGGCAGTTTGAATGCATGAAAGAGCTAATGGAAAAGCTGCAGTCAGAGCAATCTCGGTTTAAATTGAAACTCCTTGAAGTACACTGGAATAATGGCTCAAATCTTGTGCCAGCAGAAGGCAGTGACCAGCCAATGGAAAAGAAGTATGGAAAAAAGATTTTATGATTTTTCTGGCAAAATCTGGATTAAGGTCTTTCAAGTTCTATACTTTGTGAGTTTTTTCCCCTCAAGTTGAGCATTGGGACATTGGCCATGGAAGAACTCACCAGATGGAGAACCTGAGAGACCATCATCCAAGCATGGAAACCTTTCCTTCTCTCCAAAAGAGTGTGAATGACTTTCTTGCTTTTTGATATGCTTTTTTGCTTGGAATTTGTTTGGAGCACATCTTCAATTTCATATTTCTACAGTCATCAAGTGCCCTGACTCCATTTTCTATGAAAATGTAGTCAGGGTAACATTGGGTATCTTTGGCATATGTTGTAGATGGAATGGTTCAAAATATAATATTACACGATGCAGGCAATCATAATCCTATTTGTCATAATTCCTGACTTGGTATTATATGTATAGAATAAATTGATCAGTGAACAGAGTTTACATTGTGAAAATGTTAAAAATGAGTGAAAATGGTAAATGCTCATGGAAAATTTATAATATTTCTGCCAAGTGATATACAGTAAAACCTTTTATTTGCACTTTTCTAAGGACCCTAGAAAAAAGTGTAAATTGTGGGAAAGTACAAATAATGGGAAAAAGAGAATATTCACTTTTACAGTGCAGAGATCGGCAATCTTTGACGTGTCTCCACATCATTGGAGGTTCCAACATAAGAATTAACTTGTTCTAAGATATTTATTTTGTCCTCAATTGAATTAGTTCTTTTTTAACCTCGTTTTACCTTTGCCAAGCAAGATAAAATTTACATTCTGGAGCACAGTAGAGTGCTGGTTATCCGTGGTAATTGGGAGGGAAGCCACATGGAATAACCAAAAGGGATGAATGATCCATTCATGTTCAATTTCCTAGTAGTTGTGACTTTTGTTTCAGTGCCATGCGTTCTCCCGAGCCTTTTATGTGTATTTCATTTCCCTGACATTTCCAATATCATTTCCCTGACATTTAATTTACCAGCCAATCAATTCCATTTACTTCTACAAAATATTTCACCAATGAAATCTAATGTATGTCGATATCATGCATTTCAAATGTCCTGTCAATTCGTGGGACATTCAGTTGTGGATCTTATTCTCAGATCCACAATGCATCCTATTCGTACCACTACTCACTTGCCTTGGTATTTGCCTTGCATTCAGTGTTTAAAATTCATGATCACAATGTATTACCACAGTAATACGCTCATCCTGAGGAATCGGTGGCTATGTCAATCGGAAAAATTTTCCATGCATTTTTAACTTTTGAGACTCAGGTCAAGTTAGCTGACGCACACTTCCATGACTGCATCTCGTCGTAGTCAAATTCCACTGCAAGTTATAACCTAACTAGGTACATATCTCTTCAGGGTTCATAATTGATCACTTAATTTGGTCTGCGGAACTATTTTAAAATAAACTAGAAACTATCAAAAGCTGTTTATGGCCATATTTTTTCTACTACCAAAATAATGCACTATCGGAGCATGCTGAGAATATGCCAGGCAATATTGTAGAATAGATACCTATTGTAAATGCTCTCCATGTAACATTTAAGATTGTATTTTTGGCCCCTGGCAGAAGGGATTAAACACCCAATCACCCAAATAAGTAATTTTAGCATTGAGTGAAATCTGACCCAATAACAATCACTGTTTGATTTACTTTTCAGTACCTTAACTGAATATATTACTGCTCATGCTTTTAAAAACCTATCCGTAAGGGAACTGTTTGCAGCACTGGAACAAGGAGACAACGATTAACAAAATAGTGATATAAGCAAGGTCTCAGGAGTAAACAAAATCTTACGTAAGATAATCTTGGAGCCTCCAAACCTCCCTATGTGAGACTGGAAGACTGTAGAGATTGTAGGAAGAGCCAAAAGAACCCAACCCCCTCCCCTTCCTAGGTAATACTTGAATGGGTTCTTACTTGGCCTGCTCTCTAAGCATATAAGTCAAGGTCACTGACCACTCCTGTTCCCAAGAATATGATTTTACTTATGCCTGCCTGCCTTCGCCTGCCATGACTCGCTTACAAATTCATTGCTTATCCAAATATTTATTCAGCTTCTGCCATCTCCTGCGATAAATTGGTTATAACCTTAAGCAAAACACAATTCATGCATTGTCATTTTGCTTTTGAAGTCCATTTGTGCAATCTGATTGTGATGGATAGTCTTGTATTTTTTATTATATTGCGCACTGTGGTGATGCCTCTGCCAGAGTGCACCAGTAAATTAGCAACTGACTCTCTCGAGTTGATGGTTGGATAGCTGGATTATCCGACGGTCAGATAATCGGCGCTCTATTGTAGTTGCTGAAAACTTGTGAATGCATGAGAATCTGAGCTACCTCGCTGTTCAGTTGGTGCAAACAGCCTTCTTCACACTTCTTCAAGCCAACTTAAAGATTTTGTAAAAAATTATATTCGATTCAATGTGGCTTACAATAAGATGCGATAAAGCAAGAATCGACAACTTTTTTCACGATGTACTTGCATTTTTCATGTATCATCCTAACTGGGTGAGTAGTCATTTTTGTACTTCATGATTTCAACCACTGTACAAAATGAATACTCTCCTACAGGAGTTCTTACATTTTATAAATTATGTGGAAAACTTCAAGTCCTACAATGCTTTCATTTTGTAGTACGAATGTAACGAAGGTACGAATCTTTCCTGGGAATATTGAGATAACAGGTTGAGGTAGTTCAAAATTCCATCACTAGTGGTGCTGTGTACTACCCTGCCACATTCAAATTCCTCCCTAAAACAGTTCACATTGCATCAACAGGATAACCTCTTGTCTTTTTTGAAGTATATATGTGCGAAAAGAAGTCAAAAAAGTGTTATGTAAACACTCTTATGCATGAGTAACTGCCTTAAAAACTGAAATATTTTGATTTCATCTGGCACATAGTTATGCAAATTGCGAGAAAGCTGAAAATGTAACCGTGTAAATTCAGGTTTATAATTAATATGTGGTAAGGATAGGAAATGCAATGGAATGTGATAAAAATGACGTAAATTGTGTGAAAACATAAATTACAATAATGCAAATATGGGGTTTTACTGTAATTATTTTCTTTGAGAAGTCTATTTTTTAGGAGGGAGGAGAGGTTTGCTTGCCGTGATTAGTGATATTGTAATGCTGTTTCTTTGTTGTTGAATCATCTTTGTCAGTTCAGGATAACTTGTGTTGCAGATCCTTGAAGGGAACTTGAGAAAGAAGAGTGGGCACCATGCAAGTAGATATTTGAACATGCAAAGATTTTTATAATTAAATACATGAGTTCAAGTCATTGCATTGCATTCTCTTAATGTGTACAATTTTTGAAAGTCTGATCTCAATACTGAAATCTAACTACTCTTTTGATATAGTCCTCTAATTTCCTGGCTATTCTGTCTGTCCCTAAGTTTTATATGTAGATGCAAAATATGAGGAAAAGCAAGTACATTAAAACAAATACACCATATAATGGTCAATTCACAAATAAGTGCCGG
The DNA here is from genome assembly GCA_963573305.1 of Pyrrhosoma nymphula. Classification (NCBI taxonomy): domain Eukaryota; kingdom Metazoa; phylum Arthropoda; class Insecta; order Odonata; family Coenagrionidae; genus Pyrrhosoma; species Pyrrhosoma nymphula. The sequence goes on along the minus strand of OY754332.1, from coordinate 72,156,893 downwards.
TTAATTTTTTCTCCTCCCCTCCTTTAGCTTTCATTTCATAAGGGTAGAATTTTCTTGAGCATTTTAGGTCATGTTTGAGTTTTTAGATTGTGTCATTTCCATTGGTGCAATCTTGTGCTAAATGTAAGCTCCATGGCATGTGTTACAATACAGAATCAGTTTTGCTTAGAAATCCTGGCCTATTATCTGACCCAATCTGAAACAGCCACAAAGATTGCAAGTTTATTTTGACAAAATCACTCATATGTACTTTTCATAATATCTGTATGTAATTAGCCACAGTGGAGTATGTGTTGATAAAGAAATTGGGTACCGTTTTGAGGTTAATGGTAATAAGAAAGTGTGTGTTACCAAGTCAGGCCAATTTTTCTTGCTTACCTTGTCATCACACTACGTGGTGCCCAGGAATAAGGAACGAAGAACTTTTTTCTTGAGCTATAGGTGTCTTTTGGGAAAAAACAGGTTTAGATGTGGCAATTGTTTAGACCCGGCTGAGGGATTAACCCAAAATTTGACAAATTTATTGTTTCCGGATGTATGATTGAGAGAGATAGCTGGAAAGGAAATTTTGCTATTCATCATGATAAGCTTAATCGAGCCCCGTGTTACCTGTAATAATTATTTTTCATCACAAAACAAATGAGTGAATGGTATAATGCCTCTATTTGATACGAAGGCAGCTTGAAATGTGAAAGTTGATTTCTGTTGAAATTTTGAGAGTAGCAATATCTCAAAAATATATCAATACTTGCAGGGCATATTTCGGCTTTTTCCTTACTTCCAAATTATCTGTAAAAATGTATGACGCAAGTAAACAATAAGCAGTGCAAACTGATAATAGCAACATCCATTATTTACATAAGGCAAAGGAGTGATCTTCTCGGTTGACTCCCATATTGTTCTCGCAGAATGTCTCCCGCACTCACGAATTTCATCTTTTCGAAGAATTAATTAGTGGTATTGTTTTTTCATCTTGAGCAAGAGGGCATTATGGCCTAGGGAGGTGTGGGAGGGGCATACATAGGAATAAGCAGTCAATGCCTGTCGAGTCAGCGAGCCTTGGAGTAGCAGGACGTGACCCCTGGATGATCCCGGGTGGTATCAAGGAATCACCCAAGCCGTAATACAAGCCGAGAGATGGGGAAGAAACTGTCAGCCTCTTCTCATCATGGAATAATTTACCACTGTCCTCGTGAAGTGAACCTGAAAAAAGTATCTGGTGTCGGCAGGGTTGGGGGGAGAGAGAGCTACGCGGTGAGGATGAAGTCTGCTGAATTGGAGGTCCAGGTTGGCCTTGGCGCTGCCGTCGCTGCAAAGCTCCAATGAATAAGTGTGACATGATTGCTTCAATTGTATTGAAAATATTCTTATGAGAAAGGTCAGAATTTATAGAGAAAGGATCATTTCACGTTATAGACGTTTTTGGGTCATGCAGTCCATCTCATGGCCTAGTAATGCACCAGCGAAAATGGTTGATTTAGGCTTCATATACGCATTTATCTCTTCAATATGGTTAAAATCACATTTGTTTGAAATAACTTTTGACATAAACTATCTTTACTCAATCGAATTGTGAATACCGTAGTTTTTATCTACCAGCAATCCATCATAGCAGTATAAATGCCAATGGCCTGCAAATTCATTATTTTAGCAAAGTATCCTGCCCCATTAAGCATCTGCGGACGAAACCTTCATTAATATACATCCTACAAGAAAGCGATGAAAATCAAGGAAAACTCCACTGTATATAAGAAAATGTTGAATTCCACTCGGGTTCATAATTTATCCAAAGACTACTTTCAAACAAGCCTACTTTCGCATTTAAGAGTATGCATGCTGACCGATGATCCTGATGACTTTGATTGATTGGATTCCTCTATTTTAGATCCCCGTAACACAATGTCTTTGTCATCATCTATTTCATCAGCCTCATCCATGGCTCGTAAGAGTTCTCAAATATGTGTTCACCTTACCTACTTAAATAACATTGTTTTCTAGCATACTATTAAAAATACACTAGGATCCGAAAATAACCAAAGGATGCGAGTTCTGAAATCCTGGATCCGTCCATTCCTAATTATAATGTAGAGAATAACAGATAATATCTTAAACAAAAAAGTAGCTTTAATAATGTAAGAAACCATATATATGGGTTTTGATTGTCATTTTTAATTAATTTACTGGATTGTATAAAATGAGTATTCCAGTGACAGAGTCAAAATAAAATCTTCTTTCCAATGAATACGAAAGTGAAACTGTTACTCCCTTTAATACTCCTTTTTAGGTCAGAAACTTACTCTATGAACCCAAATATATATTCCCTTTTGGGTGCTGGAGATGAAGCCTGGATTAATGACATTAAATCTCTAAAGAAAGAACTTGATGGAAAACATGCAAAAGAGATGGAAAGCCTTAGGTTGTACTTTGAAAAGAAGTGTGCTGAAGTAGAAAAGAGGTTAGTCTTTTAGCTTCTAACAGTTTTTCAACTGTCACGTGTATAGGTCATTCCCTGAATGTATGTTGTGGTTGATGCATTGACTTATTTTGTGTGTGTATATTAATTCCTATAAACTTAGTGCAAGTGCAAATTGACTGTTTTTTGCCATCCTTTCAATTGTGAATTGTTTGTGCATGTTTGTGTTGCTTTGCCTGGCCATATTTGGTTTCTGAGATGAGATTATTTATACTTGAGGAGAATAAAATTGTGAAGTTTTTAGTGTTTGGATAAATATTATCTAAGGTAAAAATAGGGCATTTAACCTTATGCCTATGTGTGCTCTGCAGATTGCAAAAGATGTTTAAAGCATTTGGTAAGAGTTAAGTGATTTGCAGAACCTGAAAATTCTCTGTGGAATATAATTTATATATTTTTCTAGGTTGATTTTTAATTTTACTCAATTGTAGTTACTGTACATACTTAAGTATAGGCCAACCTCATTTATATTCCAATCCCTATATTTTATATGAAAAAATTTTATATAAATATAGTTGGACCCTAGGTTTTTCTATACTAGGGAAATACAAATGGCAGGGAACCCTAAGGGTCTGTCAAGATTACTATTTTCATTTTGATACTTTAAAGCTCACAATCAGTATGAATTGAATGAATTTGGTTTTCAACATCATTACCTTAAAAAATACAGTGAAACCTCCATTTTATGCACCTTGATTGTACATAACTCTCGATTTATTTGTGATTACATTGGCCTGGTGGGAAGCATATGGTATTACAATGGTTAACTCTTGATTTTATGTAGTTTCTTGTCTTTATGTAGTTTCTTGTCTTTATGTAGTTTTTTGTATTTACGCAGTCGTACTGCAGTCCCTTTCGCCAAATTTTCCTCATTTTTACATAGTTTTGCAATACTTTTTACTTAGTGCGAGCAAAGCAATTGATTAATATGACAGCCAATCCCAACTTGTTAACAACTGTATCTAACTATTTGCTCTATTTTCCTGCAATATGCACAAAAAATACAGCACTAAATGCTCGGTCATCCAAAATACACAACATTATTTGTGCAATTATTACAAGTATGTCATAATCCGTGCCAAAATTAAATGCCTCATATTTTGAGACTTTTATTAGTTTTGTCTGGTTTTACCCTAGTTAGGGACATGGTATTACAAAGTCTTATATTGTGGCAATAAGATGTTCGATATATTGCTCTTCAATATTGCAGAAGCAATCAAAACGATGTACCATACATGTTGAATATGCACCTCATTTTCGGCCAAATATTGGTACTCAGTAGACCTAATGCAACCCACAATGCATCAGTGCTTTAAATATTTTTCTACTCAAACTGAGATACTCATTGAAAATTATATTCAATTATAATTGTAAGAATTAGGAGCTATTTTTATCATCTCATCAATTTTCCATCATGATAATTTTTCTATAGATGTACAACGGTGCTTAAAATTAAATGTATGCAACCCACAGTACAACTGCGTCTTGAATAATTTTCCTCCCATAACATCTGCGGATACACTGAAAAATAAAAGACCATTATTTTTTTTTAATAGAAGAAAATTAATATGAAGGAAATTCATGGTACAAGAGTAAATATGGGTAGAAATTAGGTCTCCATTTCCTAAAATAGTGATGAATAGTTGGGGGGGGGGGGGGAAGCATATATTCAGATGAATACAGTATATATCAACCATAGTACTATTCTTAACCATAATACTGGTTTGAAAAAGTGATTTTTCATTGTATTAATGTTCCAATCCGGCATTGTAATATGAATGCCTAATTAATTTACAACATAGCAATTTTAAGGAGATGTGCTGCAACATTTGCAGAGATGAGCAATGCACACTTATGATTTTAAAGTTTCTATTATTTGAAAATAGTGTGAATGTGACTTTCAAGTGGGTGTATCAGAGAAAAGTATTGCACTATATTTGGGCTAATATGGTAATTAAATCTTTAGTAATGCTTATAATTATGTGTTTATTATAATGTGATTGGTTACATTACTCTGTATTGGTATGGATTTTTGGTACATTGCTTGTCAATTTTATTCTTGAAACTTGTATTATTTTTGAATTTCCTATTGGTGTCAGTATTTTCAAGAATGTTTTCCTCCTTCCATTTAGATACTCAGAGGATGTGTTGACTCAGAGAAGCCAAAAATGCTCTGCAACAGGCAGTAGTAATGGCTCTAGCAATACCAGTATTGTGGGTTCAGCTGCAGAGTTAGAGTCTGATCATTTCTTTTTGAACTCAGAGGATGCTGTTCCATCAAGGTACTTTATCCATAACGTTTGGCTACAAGCCTTAGTATGAAGTACCACATATTACTGTTTTTACTTGAGGGCTATGTTTTCTTTCCACAATATGGACTTGCAGAAGTCTCATTCATGTTAGATTATGGTTGAGGAGTCACAAGATTTTTATTTTATGCACAATGTTAGACATCTCAATTTGCTAGACACCACTTGTAATATCGGGCACTCACTATAGACAGTACTTGCTGATCGTATTATTGCAGATTATTTTAAATGCTAATCATAGGGCAATTGAAGGTACCATAAGTTGGGGCGAGTTCGGACACTTTTTAATATATATTCATTATTTCCGCCTCGGCATATTTACCAATATGCGTGAAAACCGCAATAAATAATGTATAAACCTTTAGAAACATTTGATTGATACCATGTGATTTTGTTTCCAGAAATCTTGAGGAGCATGAAGGAGAGAGCTTGGACATGCACTTAATGGTCAGTCAAGGAATGTCATATGATGAGAGAAGGGTAAGTCTTAAGGCCACACATAGCTTAACTTGATCAAAGATTTTTAATGACAGGTTGTATTGTGCCCATTCATAATTGTTAAAATGATGATTTCAATCAATTTTGGAAAGAGGAAATCAAGGACCTTAAGTCTCATTTCCTAGGACTTTTTACTTCGATTTCTGGCAGTTTTACTTTTTATGATGATCTTGAATCATCAATTATTGTGGATTATGTTTTTTTAATACAAAACATTTTTGTTATGAAACCTCATTCCACTTCTATTGTGCAACTTGTGAGTTGGGTTTTGAAGTACCAAAAAGTATACAAGAGTAGAAGTAACTTGTATGCTAGTTGTAGATAAATGAGGTATTGTTAACTATATGTAATTAAGTATAATGAGGAGCACACATTAAGCATTTGAGTAATCTACTGGTTAAAGGTAGGTTTTATTGAAAGTCAGAGAAAATCCTCCAGATCCTTCATGGGTACAGGGCCCTATCTACCTCTAGTATTTCTTTCTTCATCTCAGCATAGGTCCTACCCTCTTCATCCCATCCATACAAACCCATTCTCTTTCTTCCCCTTCTAGCTTGCCCGACAGGCCTTTCCTTTCCTCTGTCAGGCAACCCCTCCAGCAACCCATCACCCTTCATAACCTCTTCCAGTCACCTACCCTGCCTCCCACTAATCTCATCCAGGAGTTTCCTCTCCTCAGCAACCATGTCAAGCACTTCCTCATTTGTCTTCCTTTCCATACACCACACTCTCCATCCTCCTCCACACCCACGTATCAAACGCCTGCAGCCTCTTCTCATCCTCCTTTCTCAGAATCCTCACTTCTGCCCCATACAATGGCACACTCCATATCAAGCACCTCACCAGCCTCATTTTTACATCCATTATCTGTAGAATGAATATCAAATATAGTGCTGTGATTGAAGAAACATACTTAAAGATTTGCTGTAGATAAGTTACAAGAAGGCTGTGCTTAGAAATGGAAGTGATTCAACATTCCCCACAGAGTAGTGTTCTCGGGCTGCTTTTGTTCTTGTTTTACATTAATGATCTCCCAGATAACATAAATTGCCATGTAAGACTTTTTGTCAATGACTGCATAAATTACAGGAAAATTGAGAAGGAGAGTGATCTTGAAGTCCCTTAAAATTATTTAATTAAAATGGCAGACTGGTTATTAAGTAGGGATGAGCAGGATCTTGCAACTTCGGGAATTCCCGAAGATTTTGGCCTTCCCGAAGTTCGAGATGGGAAAGGTCTTTCCCGGAAATACTGTTTCGGGATTTTTTTTTTTTTTGCTTTTCTGACTTCCGGCCTTGAAATTTAAAGCATTCACGCGTCATTTAGCGCGACATTTATGACAAGTACAAATGATACAAAAGTGAATCCATAATATTCCTTTAGAAATTTTATAAGAGAGCGCAATTTTTCCTGGGGATCAAAGCATTTGTCGTATCATGAAACGAACTTTCGTATCCCATAGTTATCAAATTCAGCCACTGAATGATGGAAGAAAATTCCTGTATCATCCTGAAGCACATATTTTCTGCGTAATAATGTTGTGTTTTTATTTAGGTATGTAAACGTTTTATTTTGCATAAGTACGTAATGATTTTTGCTCTTTCTTACGAACCTACTATTATAGTTTACGGCTCCATATGCTCCTACTTGGATTCATCGGCATAGGATAAACTTTGACAACTTCAACTAGACGTTAAGTAAATAGTTCTCTCTGTCCCTGCTAGATGGCAGACCACTAAAGCCCACATAGTCAAGGCCGATGTAACGCATGACCTTTTTTGCAATGCAGACGCCTTCGACAGGGAATTCTAAAATAATTAAAAAGAATTAAGGAAAAGAACTTTTACCAAGTGCCTTCTATTACAAAATATATTTTAAATGGTAAATTTTTAATGCAAGTCTTTAATAAAAGCAGAAAAAAGTATATACAATTAAAATGAATAAGGTTGAATGGAAATACGATGCGCGATTTCCCAATTACTTGGGATACGTCTATATGTTAACCATAGTTACATAGTCCAATCTATCACAAATTTTAATATCGTCAAAGACTCTCAGAAACGTATCATTTGCAGTAAATGAAGTGTGAATGCATCTTTATCTACACCTATTAGGGCAGTCAATGTAGACCCCAAAACATCAAGCTTGGGAAATAATTAGCGTAAAGCTGAATTTTACCCCACTAATAGACTACTACCAGAGGAACATTTACAAAAATCCGCCTGGAGCTTCCCCTCACCTCCCCCCTATCACTGTTACTAATGATCAGATCAAGTTCAAATTTTTTCTGTTTTGTTTGTTATTAAATGTTCTACAATATTAACACTTTCAATGCGGATGAGATTTTCACAACTATTGCATATGACGGAGAGGTCATTTCCATTTTAAAGTACTAATCTTTGAATGATATACCAAAAAAACACCTTCAGACATCTTTTTTGCATTTAAACACAAAAAAACAACAATGACATGCATGTATGTCATCCGTCACCTGTAATAAAAATGCATGCAACCCGCAATACGCTTTATTATTCTTGCCACACAGGTAAGGTTATGTTATATATATTTAATTTTTTTGGCATTAAATAAAGTATTTTCATATTAACTATTTAACTTAAACCTGATATACCAAAGTAGTATATGCCAAGGATTATTTTAATTTGAAATAAAACTAAAATTTTGGAAAAATTTAGTCTAATCTTTTTTATTCGAACTATGGGAATGAAAGCAAAGAGTTCATATTCATATAATACATAGTAAATAGGAAGATATTCTATTCAATAACTGCTTGGCATTTTTTGCTTTCTTTAATGGAAAAGCTTATACGAAGTATAGAATAATTTAATTATTGATTTTCTCCAAGTAATGATGCATCATATTTTTTTTTCAAACGATTATAAAAACATAACTTACGGGAGAATTATTACTTCCAGTTGCTCAATAATTTCATTGAGGTCAGGGTACAGCTAAAATTGGTTCAATTTTGCTTGCTATATATTTAATCAATACAAGTTTTGCAATTAATATTAAATGGAGAAAAGTAAAAGAAAATCATTTAGTAATGTTACACAATGCAAAATTCTCGTATGATGTTCAATAAAACAGTCGAAAATAATCTCTTAAAAATTGCTAATTACTTACTAACATTTAATTTACAATTTCCAAAAAATAATTTTACTAACAATTCCTGTTTACATAACAAAATGGGATTTAAATTTCAAAAGACACACATCTTTTATTATAATATCTTCCATTTACAAATTTTTATGATATATTTGGAGGCACGGACGAAGACACAACCCTGGCTCACCCTCACAGTCAGGACAAATGGTTGTCACTTCCTTTCTGATGCCTTTATCATGGCACACCTGGCATATTTTTTGCTGATTGTGCTTCTTCCTGGATTCCGTGTACGCTGGGAAATGGGATGAGGCAATAGTCTTGGCAGGGGCATGTCTTGTGCTAGTTTGAATTAGTGACTCAATTAATTCTAGCCGAAATTCATATAACTTATTTTTGTTCCACTAAATCTATTGAATAACACAAAACTATTCACAAACATCATCTGAAAGATATTTAGGCCAATTTCTTGTACTACCTCTGGGATTTGTGTTCAACAGGATAATAGGACAAGAGTTGGTCCCAATGATCAATCCCCCTCATGAAAATATTATACTTGGCTACTGCCTCAGGCTTTTCCTTTGGCCTTGTGTGCTGGAATCTTCCACAAAGTTACACTCAAATTCAGAGGAGATCATTGTAGCATCCCTCATGTCATTCCACTTAAAAACACAAATCCCTTCATCGGTATTCCGGGCTACCACCAGTTTCTTCTTTATTTTTGATGAGGTTACTTCCTTAGGGTTGATTTTCCTTCTGGCTCGCAGAGTTGCTGTGCAGAACAACTTGTCCCCAAGAATGTCTTGAGCCAGTCTAACACTGTTATACAAATTGTCCAAGTATAAACTTTGACCCAAACCCTAAAAATCTTAAATTAACTTGTAGACAACATTTTCTGCATGCCCCCTGCCCCCCAACATCATTGGCCCCAGTATGGACGAGTAGTCTCAAAACAAGGCCGTAAGGCTCACTAAGCATATATATATTTATGCCATGCTTGTGGCATTTCCCCTGGACGTATATTGTCCGAATATTGGCCGACCCCTCTGGAGGACCATTGACTCATCAAGGCATAGTTCTCTACCGGCGGGAACAATATCTTACATTACCTCTTGAAAGCAGTCAAGCAGATGCCGTATTAAAGCCTATCACTTGGGACTGGGTCCTGCACCTCAGGATTTTCTGAGAAATGGAGCACCTGCAAAATCCCTGGAAACCGATGGAGGCTCATCACATCCCTGAATATTGGAATGCGTAAGAGTGCAGACCTCTTTCAATAATCAGAGTCAATAATATTCGCACGGATTGTTCCCATTTGGAGGAGAAGACCTAGCAAAGTTTGAAACTCTTCCCTGCTCAACTGCTTCCATTCTGTTATCCGGGCCCTGGGTGATGGACAAAACGTTTCAATGAAAGCAAGTGACATCAATTGTACGTAGTAACAGAAATGCATAAGTAAGTCAATATTGCAGCACTTACCAGGGCTAGAACCCATAAAAGTAATGATAAAAACATATTCCTCAATAATAAATATTTTTAAAAATTTAAATTTGAAAAATAAAGTCACTCAGGAAAAATGACATTAAACATGTGATTCCAGCTCCTCTGAATCAAACAATGAAGAAAACAAAGGGGAAATAAAAATTCAGACTTACAAATCAGCACAAAGATAAACAAAAAACGACAAAAAACACAATAAAGCATGGAACCCGAAACGGATGCTTCCGCACAGATGTGAGGTCGCTGCTCAACTGCGGGAGGGTGAAAAAGAAACGGTACACACGCACGGAGCTGCCTAGCAGCCAACCACATTACGAGAGATCCATGACATACATGTATGTCACCCACGTCAGTGGAGTAGCTCTCATGACATATATATACAGTGGAAGCCCGGTTTAACGAGTGCTCATAATCCCTCGGAAATCACTCGCTAAATCGAGTGCTCGTTGTATCCGAAAGTGTTGAATAAAGCCACCTAATTCTCATAGTCGTTCGTATTTACCGTTTATCTTAATGCTCCTGCCATCCAAGGATCATTAAATCAATTTGCTAAACTTTAAACTAAAAGTTGCCATTATTTGTCCCCATTGTGAAGTCAAGTTGAATAGCGTGTGACAAACTGTTATTAAATCAGATTTTTCTGATTGAAAATGATGCTGGGCAGCCTAATTCTCTCGTTGAAATAGATGTGACAATTTAGGAGTGACTTTCTATTCCAGTGGATTTGAAAAAAATTATTGTACAAATGAAATTTATACCTGGAAGAAGGCCATCATACCCATTAAGCTGATGAGCTATCGGTGTTACTTTGCTTGAAATTTTATTTTATGTTATGTACTCTGATATTTTTGCAATATTTAGATATTAACACTAAATTTCTATTTATTTAAATAGATTTATCTTTAGATGTACCAAATGTGGGTATTATTTTAGAGCTGAAAATAAAATTGTGAATATTTCTTTTCAGATTGAGTTGGAAGCAAAAATTCGTGAGGAACTGCATTGTCAAATGGCTGAGGAGAATGAAAAGAAATTGGCTGAGATAATCAAGGATTTGAGAGCAGAACATGAAGAAGCATTAAGAATGAAGATTTCTGCGGAAGCTAAAGCATATTCCATGCATATTGAAGAAGTTACTAATGCTATCAAGAAATGCAGCGAAGAAGAGCAGGTTAATTAAAATATTAGAGTTTTAAACATTTTTGGCATGCTGCTTCTTGAGAATGTAATGGAGAAAAACATGATTATAGTTATTTTAATTTCAGGAGAAGTTTATTAGAAGCCATCGTGAAATGATGGATAAGTTCCTAGAGCAGCATCAAAAAGATTTAATTGATTTGAATGAACTACATGATCAAGAGCTTCAAGCTCTTCAACAGAGAGACATGTCTGGAGAAGTAGGGGAATTGAGAGCTGAAATTGAAAAAATACACCTTAAGTACAATCAAGAACTGATTGAAGGTTAGTTAATAGTGAAATGAGGTATCTTTGTTAAGGCTTCTGCGGAGTATTTCTTTGGAAAGATCCGTATTTCTGGATCTCTGCTGCAAACGTCCATTTTGTAGGGCAACAGTTTCGCCGGGGTTACAGTCGGTATCTTCAGGTCAATTGACAATTAAATATGCGGGGGCATCTTAATGTATATCAATCATATTAGAGTCAGATGCACAGTGATTGGTTGACCTCCCATTGTTGTTAAAAAGACGTTTGAAACCTTCTAACCATCTTTCCTATTGAAATTACTGTAGGAACTCGAAATTACGAAGTTGACGGGACCGGAAAAATCGGCACTTCGTATTATCAAATTTTGTATGAACGAGTATCTTTCAAATACCCCGCAATGAAGCTCTTTTCTGTTTCTTTAAATTAAGATGTTCTCTCGCCACGTACTTGCATGATTTACGACGTTATAATTCATGAAAGTATCTATATATAAATGTGTATTCATGCCCATAGGGTGCACACAGTTCAACACAACTAATTTGTCGGAGTTTGATTCTCTTCCGATTTTTGGGATTTCCACCGCATCGTTCCAGCTATTCGTGGTAGAAATCCCAAAAATCAGAAGAATCAACCTCCATCCAAGCCCTGTGGAAATTTATATCACGGCGACTAACTTGTCGTTCTTTTTCCCAATGAATGATTAGGCAATGAAGCGTCTATGCTCAATTTTCGTGCAGTTTGGACTAAGCCTATGAAGCTTCTTAGCACATTTTTATATATTATTTCCTAACTGGAGAACTCGAAACTTTAGCGTGAGCGATGTATAATCATCAATAATATTGATGAATGCATACACTAAGGAAGTGTGCGATCTGCGCGATCATTTGCACCGGATATTGTAGACTGTGAAAATAAGATTCTCTCGGGGATGCTATGCAATGGATGCATATTATGTATTTTGTACAAATACTGATATGCCCGTTAATCTCATGAAATAACAATCGTTATTCTCCCTTGGATTCATCTTTCTTGTGCGTGGTTATTTCAAATACGATGGAGCTTATAGAGAAGTCCAGCTAAATAGTTACCTCCTTTCAAAAGTAGATTGTACATACAAGCCACGCACTTCAACGGCGAAGGCGATATAACTCCTTTTACACTTCATCGGCTACTAACGATGCTATCAACAAATGCTAGCGACAAATCAATAATTTTCGTTTTCCGTTCTACTATGCGAAAGCTTCATTTGTGGCTCTATTCAGATTAGGTCACCTGCTCTTCATTCATTAAATCTCAGGATTCATTTATAGATTCGATATTGAATTAAAATTTGGGATATTTTTTATTATTGTTTTACCTCTGCTTTCGATCAAGCAAGGAGATTTTCGTTGGAGCATTGCAGCTCCACTCCAGGCCACGCACCAGGCCGGAATCGGCTGTCTTTCCCTCCTTTCCCCGTCATTGCGTGGGTTACTCCATTCACCCTCTCACAAAAACATCTACGAGACCCATGGTCTCAGAGGGAGTATCGCGCGTCACTTGTGAGGTTGATCTACCTGGGAGTCATGGCCAAGGGATGTGCACAATGAATAACCATCGAATGAATCATCAGCTTTTTGCCGAACAGTCACATCTTATCTTCCTCCTCCCTTACCTCAACCGGCTGCGTCAGCGGAGAGGGAGGACCTGCCTTTGGAGAGTGAGGGGCTTTTACTTAAAGGATGCAAGAGTTGGCATGGGGGGCCGACAGAGTCAACATCGGACATGGCATCCTGACCTAGTGTTGAGGGGGTGGGACGGAGGTGACCTGGTCTCCTTGAGGGCTGGAAAGGGGGCTTCGGTGTGAAGGTGATGGCTTGTGCCTACCCTTAGAGTGGGGAGGGCAGACGCGGGGGGTCACTTGAGGGGAAATATGATCCGTATGGGAGAGAAGAGAAGCGTTTCATAGGTTCACCTGAAGTGAGAAAGAAGGTGATGTAGGAGAATAAGCCGAGGTTTTGGAGCAACAGAGATGGAAAGCTGGGTGAATTTTCCTGGTGGGGATTGCCGGGTGGGGGAAAAAGAATATGGGAATGTGCGGGCATTTCTATTTCGAGTTTCCTATCCATTCGGGCAGTGTCAGAAAAGGGAATCAGTGAATAATAATTCAAGAATAAATACGACAAACGAATGAATGTTTATTATAAAAAATACTTCAGCTCTTCTGTCGAGAGAATCACTTATTAAACAAAATATCAGTTGTTTTTGTACAGTTCTGTTCAAAAAAATCTTACCGCTGAATATTTCTAAGTCCTGAGTTTTCGACTATGTGACAGCATGGCAGAACCACACCCCCCTGAGATGGGGAGCAACAACCTTTCCAAGTGGAACGACAGCCCTCCCTCCCCTTTGCTGGGGGAGTTGAACCACCCACGAAAGGAAATTTTTGACCTGCGAAAAAGATTATGTCCGAGAGGAGGGGTAGGGTTTCTTTTCTTGTGATGTGTGAGCAAGAAGAAAAGGGAGATCGAGGGGTGGGGGAGCAATAAACCCTCCGAGCGGAACAACGGCCCGGACGATTTTGAGCTGCTAAGGGATTTCAGAGGTTTGTGTTGTATGTGAGCGAAAATGAGTAGATGAAAGATCGGTCTGTCGGCCAAAGTCACCCGATCTCTCTCGTAATAGAAAGCTACCATGTAGAAGCCAGGACTCAAATATCCATTGAAAGTCTCCAATTGAGTACGGGGAATAATCCCGCAGCAAATGGCATATCTTCCATTATTTTTTCTCTAGAAAAGGCTATTACCGCGAATTGTTGCTCGAAGAGATCGAATCGTGTGGAAGAGAATTTATGAACTATTTCATTTATATTTAGTCACATAATTCTATTACTTAAAAACATCATGACTTTCTTGGTATTTCTGCTTGTTTAAACATTCTTTTATATGTTATAAGCCACATCTATGACGCTTTAGACAGATTTATAAATTATAAATCTTATAATGCAGCGGAAAGCATTTTGACTGCATAAACGTTTTTTTGCTTCACATGAGCTAATTTATTGAAAGATATCGGAAAAGAAGCCTAAAATAGTCACAGTAGATCTGTGAATATGTTCCCACCTAATGTCAACATTTTCTTGCTCACGACACATTTTATGCCACTTATTGATCCAGTTTTTCAATGCCTAGCTTTAGTGATATGGTGTGAAATTAAGCCTTAACTCTATGCTTTTAATAATGCGGTTTAATTATTTTCGTTTGTCTGATTCGTCTATGTAAAGACCCCTGGCATGTATTGAATGACATGGCTCACGCTTTAGATTTTGGAAGGAAGTTGCAACTTCCTGTTCTGACAGCGAATATTTTCGTGAAAATGCGGGGCTCAGAAAATCGGAGGGACGTGCGGATGGAAATAATGCAGGTTTCGTATTGATACAATCGTTTTTGTGACAGGGGCCATTTTGTTATTCAATTTTGAACTTAAATTAAGAGCGAGTATAATCCGTGAACCAAAGATATCATATAATATAATATGAAGATCATTAAGCTGGCTGATATCTCGATTTTCACAACCTTCAATTCTGGAATCCTAGGAGTGCGGCCTTTTTTTACTCCTATCCTTAGTTTACAATTCATTGCGGGGACAGTTCTTAAACAAAAAATATGTGAAGAGAAAATAGAAGGGTGTTCGGTTATCGCAACATTTTGTTTCATGCAATTTTCATAAAATTAGCTCCTGTGAAGCAAAAAAACTTTTATGGCATCAAAATGCTTTCCGCTGCATTAAATGTCCACTTCCACCATATCCAGCCTGAAACAGTTATATTTAGCTCGATGCTATTTTATTCCAATATTGGAATGCCTAGGAAAAAAAAACCTTTCGATCCACTCAATCATGAACTTCAGCCAGTACTCAATTATTGTTTCGCGGTGGAAATTGGATTAAATTTCCTTGTTACCATAAGAGTAACCTGATGCCAATAATTTCACTTTTCTAGTCTCTCAAATGCCTCTTTAAATCTGCTCAGTTAGTGAGTTAACTCTATTAGCGAAGATCTTTGCATAGAAGCACCGTCCGTTTAGTCCGTTCAATATTTCCTGAGAGAGCAATAAACATTCTGAACCAAAGAAAGCCCCTTCCATCACCCTCACATTATTTGTGTGTGGAAGCGGCTCTTACATGTCAAAACTTACATGATCTCTCGTTCACAGCAGCTAGGAAGCACGGAAATGAAATGCCCACTTCATTGGCTTACATCCCCCTTGCTCGTTTCGTTTTTTATTAGTTTCCTACTCGTATTAATTAGCGTTATAAGCTTACAATAGGTTGATCCTAAATAGATAGCATTTAGATTTTCTTTGTCTGGGAGTCCTTGTGGTATCAAAATTCCTATTACTTTCAAAACGTCATAATTAATTCTGCACGTTTTACAGGACATTGGTTCAATTTTCTTTACTTCGCCATAAAATATTTGCTGCTTAGGTTATTAAGTTTGGAAAAAAGCTACAAAACACATTTAGAAAGTGCTATTACGAATGTTTTTCTATGAATCTCGCATGAGAAAAATCTGACCTATGGCGAACAGAAAACGCAGTAATGGCAGTGAAGCAAGAGGGTGACGAATTGAACCTGATACAACCACTAATCTAAGATCAGCCAGCTCAAGTCATTCATATACGGTATAATGTCATTAGTGAACACATAATATACGCGTATTTGAAGTTCTGCATTGGATAATAAAACGACTGAATTCACAAGAAGGATGAGATGAGTGCGAAAGGTGCATTTTTCAATCTGCACGTCTTTCTTTCTGAGCCTCGAATTATCACGAAATTATTTGCTAAAAGAATGTGAAATTCAAAGCTCGTCGTTTTAAAATTAAACAATTGTTTGCGCAGAAGTATATCGTCCATACAAAATGTTTTCCCTTAATGCTTTGCAAGGACAGTTGTGCGCTCAAATTCGAGCCTGACATTATCGGCTACTTCAGAGCGAAATTGAGTGATCTAGTTTCGATCCAGAACATATAACACTATTTCAAATATATAATAGATTGCAATATCACAAGGACTTCCAGATAACGAAAATGCGTCAAACATTTGAAAATTTTTTACGTTAATGAATATGCGGATAAATTATAATGCTCATAAGAAACGAAAGGAACTCCGAGGAATGAGACCTAAGATTGGCTTTTGTTTTCCATGGCTGCTTGCATCTGTCGTGTGCGAGGGATCTTGGCGCGCCTGAACTTTGCAGATCTCCATCTTCCATCTTACTCACGCATCACAACAAAAGAAACCCTAGCCCTCCCCTCGAAAATAATCCTTTTCGTAGGTAAAAATTTTCCTTCCGGGGGTGGTTCAACCCACCCAGCTACTAGAGGCCTGCATACGGTCGCAAAATACGGGCGGCCCATGCCCGCCTGTGTGCGAGAGATAAAGAGAGAGGCATATCCCGAAGTCATTCGACGATCTTTTCCGAAGTCTCACGAATGAGGCTTGACAGAGAACTAGCCGCCCAAGGGGCGGTAAAGAGAGAGGCATATCCCGAAGTCATTCGACGATCTTTTCCGAAGTCTCACGAATGAGGCTTGACAGAGAACTAGCCGCCCAAGGGGCGGTCACCCGGTGGGTGGCCGGGCGCCCGCCTCTACGCCGGGCGACCGCTTCTATGCCGGGCGCCCGTCTCTTAATCCTCACCACAGGGCTTCTAGCTCGAGGGCCTTGTCCGCAATTCGCACGAGGCGAATTTCCCGCTCAGTCATATACCGCCCCTCCCCTTCCCTAAGTTTGGGCGCACAAGAGAGACCTCTCAAGGAGCCGGGTGCCCGCCAACGACCCGGGCACCCGCCTAGGAAACGGGCACCCAGGGCGAACGGGCACGGTCGGGCGTCTACGTCACACGGGCGGAGGCGAACACGGGTGAGGGCGCCCGGCACGGGCGGGCGAGGGTCGCCCGGATTTCGAGCCCGTTTGCAGGCCTCTACCAGCTACGGGCAGGAAGGATCGCTTGGAGAGGTTATTGCTCTCTCAGGGGGGCGTGGTTCCTTCCATGTTGCCACATTGTCATAAATTCAGGACTTAGAAATTTTCAGCGGTACAATTTTTTGAACAGAACTGTACTTTGCTTCGCTCCATCGTCGCTCCCACCATGACTTCTGATTTGGATAAACGCAAACTGAACTGGGATTCGACGTCATTAAAAATTTGGAATCGATGTAATGTTTCCAGAGTGAGCAAAACTTCATTCTTATTAGGAGAAATCAGGACTTGATCATTTTCATCACAAGCTTAGAGATCGTGATCTATTGATTTAAATTGCTGTGGGTGACAGCCAATGAACTGCCAAATTGTGACAATTAATGTCTGAATGCCCTTACCCTAAGATCCCAGCCAATCCAGTGTCCTGCTTCCGCACTGGCAGGTAACAACTAACCCCCACCCCCGATGTCCTCCGGGGGGTGTCGTCCGATAACCCAAGGAAGAGATGAAAGTGCTTCCAATTGAGCTACGATGTTGAGGTTTTCTGCTCCCTCTCCGATGGCGTGACTTTCAGTATCTCATAGGATGGTTCCACTTATCCTCTTCTTCTTTATATCTATAATAAGGACTAAGCTACAAAACCCTTATCTGATTCTTTATCAATCTGCAAGAACGCAGCTGAGCTCTCTTTTAGAATATATTTTTTCAATCACTGGGTTGGAGCGAAAGGGGAGATGAGTACACCATTTTCCGATACAAATATGTATGGGTGCTTCAACCTTTTTTCCCTTTGATTATGCATGCGCCCAGCGCTAGTCATACTTTAGAATTAGTGTGTGTCAAAGTAATTGGTCATATGAACCAAGCGAACTCATATTTTCTCTGGTTTTCTTGGCTGTTGGCGACGGAAGAAGGGAAGGGCAATACCTTGTTCGATGTCTGCATCAAAACGCTCAATTAAGGCAGGAAATTAAGCCTAATTCTTTTGATGATAGCTATTGCCACCTGGAATAATTATGCCGTGGAGCAAGGTTGGGTGTAATCAGTCTAAAATAGTGAGATAAAAAGATTCCTTGGGCTATATCCACGATGCTCGAACAACATAGCACCATCTCCGATAGATGTCATTGGTTTTTAGAACGCGTGCAGCAAACGATTTCTGCACCAGGAATACTCATCATGGATTTATGTTTGGGAAAACCAGTAGCAAAAAATACCAGGAATCATGAGAGGAAAATGCTGGTTGTAGCAATTAATCTTTCGAGGGCGAGTATATCCGTACGCGACTAATTTACATTTTTTTACTCATTGGCAACTCAGTGGTTTCTTGGTAACAAAGCCGAACACATTTTTTGTCTGAATCTTTTCATATTTTATGTGCTACGATGCCTAAAATTCAAAGTCGTCCAAGGTCTGGTTTCACTGGGGCGTCCAGCGGCCACGCCCAACCGTTGCATCTGGACGTTGCGGTTGAATGTGGTGGCCGGGGGGTTTCATTCAGGCGTCTACATCCCGTTTCTGCGGCTGATCGATGTGAGAGAATGTGGATTTAGTTTAATTACGAATTTAGTATCGGTTTGCGTTACCTGAGAATGAGTTGATTTTGAGTTGAAATGGATGGTGACGATTATGTATTGTTGCTTTTGTAGGAAGACGAAGAAGAGGATGACCAAATGTTGCAAGTAGTTTTACAGAAAAGAGCTGGAAAGGACGCTTTCCATAAAACGCGGAGAGAGGAGAGTAGAAAAATCACCGAAAATGGGTACTGCCCTACTAGGCATCCGTGTCTTGACTGCTCTCGAAGCAGTCAAGATGCAGACGTCGGCCATCAGAAGTCGAATGCGATGGCCGAGATGTCTCAGTGAAACTGAGCCGATGTAATACACATAGAATGAGTACGGCAGTGACTTCCGACTGCTGGACGCGGGTGCCCAAACGAAACCACACCTTTACTATTGTAGCATAGAAAAATGAGTTATTGTTCAGGTAATTCACATTCAGTGCATAATGTATTCAGCGATGACGATTAATTAGATGTCTTACTCTGACAAGGAGCGCCTAAAGACGTTGCTGTGATCAGTGACTATTCGTATAAACGAGTAACTTTTTCACGTCGGGACCAAGACCCGAGGTTCGTAATTTCAAAAATTCGTTATTTCGTAATATCATGTACTGTTACATACATTTGGATACCCTTTTGGTTGGGACCAAAGATTTTGCTTCTTAAAATCAAAATTTCGTAATTTCGAGTTTCGTATTTTCGAGTTTCCACTGTATTAAGATTTTTGTTAATTTCAATGCCCTCTCTTATCTTATCTTACTCTAATGATTAATATACAAAAGACAGCCTGGCATATTTAATTGTCAATTGACCTGAAGACGCCGACTGCAATGCTAGGAAAACTGTTGTCTGAAAAAATGGAAGTTTGCGGTAGAGAACCCGAAAGAACGGATCTTTCCAAATAGTGAATAGTATTTGCTTACTTGATCAGAGGAGTAATTTAGGCTTTTAAAGTAGTAATTTATTGATTTATGCCTTCAGTTTTCCGCTTGATTTGGATATCATCTAAAAAAAATGCTGTAAAACTTAAACTGTCATTAAAACAAAAAAATTGAATTAACAATATTGTTGCAATATGAATGCATTAGACTGGCTCACTTTATTTCAGATTTCTGCTCTTAGATCACTGCACGCATTGCATATACAGGAATACCCCACTTAACTTAAGAGATGTGTCCCAAAATATCGTCATGATATACAAATTCGTGTTATATAAAAGCCATAAGAAACCATGTAATTGATAAGAGATACCTACGAGAAAAATAGACAGGACCATGTCAAACATTGCGTAACAGTTTATCTATGGTTTTATGCACAGCAAGGTGCTACATGTAAACAAACAGAAAGAACTAGGAAATTTTTGTAAATTCTGTGCAAAAAGTGCGTAGTTGTCTTCATTAAGTTCGGCAAGAGTTGTGGGTGCATTCCTGTGTGGAAATTGAGCTTTTTAGAGAAAGTATCCATGGAGAGTTGTCTCACTCTGCAGCTATTATCTTTTTTCTGTCTTTACTACCTCTCTTCACATTCAAGGCATTCAATCATTTTTATTATCGTCTCCAACGAATTAGTTTTTATAGGTGCGTATTTTCCTGGGCCCATCACTTTTGGCTGATTTTACACGTTTTGCACTCATGTTGGCAAAAGTTAACGCGGTAAATAATTTTACTTATCATTCTCAGACCACTATCAGCAACATATTCTGAGGATTTGGAAAAACCCATTGCCCTATTGCGATGTTGCAAGGGACGAAGGTTAATCTTGCTAAGCGTACAATTATAGGCAATACTGCCTCCTTCTCTAAATCACTATGCTTCACAGACATGACAATGTTAATATTTCATATTGATGCTTGTAAAGGGATTAGCACTGAGTGCTTCTTCCGTTCTGAAATAAAACTTTGTAATATGTAGTCTGATGCCACTCACTTCTTCATCAAACCAATATACACCATATAATACGCCAATACTTCTTATAGTGATGCTTAGGTCCCGAAACTCAGGTCAGCATATTATAAAAGTGTGAGGAATGTTACAAATTGGTTTTTAAGCAGCAATATAACTAGCCCAGAGTTTTGTTTCAAGGATTTGAAATTATGCCTCCCATTTCTACGACTGTGCCATTCCTTCTTCTGTGATGGAATTTATAGAACTAACTACAGTAAATCTCCAATTATCCGAACTCCAACTATCCAGATCGCCAATTATCCGGATCGCTTTTAGGGGAAAAAATCCTCAAATCGGCTATTTACAGTCACGGTAATAGGCTATTCGAAACGTCTATTGTATCTTTCATTCCGTTGATTTTGTTTGACAGCTATTGGTTACATATGTTTCTTTAGCATTCTTAGATCAATCCGAAGTGAATACATTAAGAAGTTTCCATAGAAATTACCATTTTTTGTGAGCTATCCATTTATCCGGATGGGGTCTGGACCCAATTCATCCGGATAATTGGTGCTCTACTGTAGTTTAAACAGATGACTTTGGGAAGTTTCATTATTACAGGCTGGTTTTACAGTACTCGAAACTAGAGGGAATCGTCATGGGAGCTTACCTAATCATATAAGTGAACTCCAGCAATCGTGTTCAAATGGGAAATTTGGTCGTGCTTTGTGATACGTTCACAATTGGCTTGTCATGTTAAAGCAAAAATCATGTGGAATTAATTCATGTTAAGAAGAGGGATACCTGTATTCCTTTTACATAGTTGAGACTTCAGTTGATGAGCTCAAGTTACAAATATGGTTTTTGCGACCGTGAAGTTGAGTAATCTTCACTATCTGCGAGGACAACATTTCAGTTTATAATGGCCAATTTTCACAGCAAAAGTTTATTAATTTATTGTGAAAGCATTGCATCATTTGTTTTTATCATTATTGTTTGTAAAATTCATCATATAGTGAAGCTATATGTTTTATCCTTGACATTAATTTTTAATAAGGAGTTCTTATGGCAACAGCCTGTCATTCAATTCTTTGCCTTCTTCCTTTGGATCTTTTGTGGGTGTGACTGACCTCTTCAGTTTTTCCCCTGGCAGCTACCAGTTATCCGTGCATAGCCATAATTGTATTTGTTGGGAGCTTGCTTGTTATTGACGAAAGAATGAATTCATCTTCTTGTAGTATTGCTTCCTTGTGGAAAGGTTTGAGATAGTATAATGGTGATAGACTTGATTTTATTGTGAAAATCAGTGCCGTATGCACTTGTGTAGAGTTCGATCTTGTGTATTGTATGACCACTAATTTTCTGTGAAAAAATTGAGGCATATTTTCATGTATCTCATGTGTAGTTTGATCATTGGTTTTCTACACCCTGGAATTTTCTACATCCTTGAGTGCTTGAGAACCCCTGGTACATACATACTTTTAGGATCACTATTTTTCATTGTGATATCTCAAAGCTCACAATCAATGCATATAGAATGATCTTAGTTTTCAATGTCGTTTAGTGTCATTTTAACTTATAATAAAGTATTTTTTTTATTTTTGCCTGCTACATGATCTAGAGAAGAAAGATATTTTTTCCTATTTACCTAAGAGGTGATATGTACTACATAATTTTGGAAGCATTGAAAAAAAAATTATGAATTACAGCTGAAGAAGCTGAATTGAACTCATTTTAATTCTTCAACCATGAAACTTTGTACTTTGATATTTATATCCATTTGGAATAAACAATGACATTATACATGACAGACATTCTTCATTTATCCCACACATGACTTCAGGAGATTCTGTGTTAAGGATATTGCATGGAGGTGAAACTGAGTATACTGTGATAGATTTACTACAATTTTATTTCTTCTTAGATTAAAAACATCATAATTATTATTCATGTATAAATTTTTAAGATACCGGGACTAGCCACAGTGTAACCTTTTATGCAGTCACCCGCAAGTGCACATTAGTGTGATATTCCACTGAGGAAAAAAATAGAAAGTTCCTTTGTCAAAAAGAGCGAACACCTCACTGTGTTCCATATTTGGCTTTATCCATGTGGACTGTGGTGCTAAGCGCACACATTGTACTGCTTCAGTGACATCATATGTCCGGCAGCCCAGAACCTGTTCTTATAAAGCCCACAAAAATCCACAGGGGAGGAGGACATCTCGGAAGCTTTACAGGCTAAAGCATTCGGCATGAAATCAAGGAATCCGGGTTTGAATCCTGGTCAAGGTGAATGATTTTTCCTCTGTGGAATATCACATTCATGTATAGCTCAAACTCCCAATTATCTGGCTGAAAATTTGGTCTCAAAAAGTCGGACTATACTCAAGTAAATGTGGTCTGTACTGTGCATTCGAAGCAGTGTATTCACGTGCATGAATAAGAGAGAAAATATGCATTCATTACTCAATAGTACCCTCATGTGTGTGGAAATAATTACTTTGCTGCTCCTTCTGGCTCTAGCCTTCCAATATTTCCAACATTATTTTTTTCAATTGTGGCATCATTTTCGACTTTGACATACCACTAGAAGTTCCATGATAGAACAACTTGGTTTTAATCCACACAATTTATTTCAGACGACCCGGGTTTCAGCTACTTACATTTTGTGCCATCACCTGATGATGGCACAAAATGTAAGTTGCTGAAACCCAGGTCGTCTGAAATAAATTGTGTGGATTGAAACCAAGTTGTTCTATCATGGATGTTACGAACTTCCACAAAGTTAAGCATGAAACGATTACCACTAGAAGTTACTTGTAGTGTAATGATACTCAGTGTTGTAGAATCACTGGGAAAGAATTTGGGGATTTATTTTGGGTTATATTTAATTTAAGGTAGACTGGTACTGCTTTTAAGGATTTTTGTGACTTGTTAATCATTTGCCTGACCATCAATTTTTCTCCAATTCTTACCTCATAGTGTCACAAAAATTGATGCAAGAGCATGGAAAAGAAGTTAGTGAGCTAAAGGCTAATTTGAAGAGACAGCATGAAGAGGAAATAGAAACATTAGTGCAGGAGATAAAGAGGAAGGTAATGATGTGTTTTTTCTTCTAATTTTCTGTCTGCAGCATTTGATCTAAATTTGTTCTATATTACATATTTTGACATTATTCATTGGTGCCGCATTCAGAGCTTTCCTCTCCCATTCATTGCCATGAGTAAAGCATTAGGTAAGTTGGTTTGGATAGTTGAGGGTAGAGCTCAACCCAGACTAAGCCACAGGCGTGTGAATGTCACACATTCAGGGTAGGGGGGCCAGTTCCTTTCCCTGGGCCACCTCGCACTCCGAGGATTTTTGTTTGGGGTTTGCGTTCAAAGGCTTCACCCGGATTTGAACCCGGGACCCTTCGATCAGTAGCCAAGCACTCCACCCACTAGCCACCACGCTCCCACTTAATTGATTAAGAAGCTCTATTTCATCGATACATGGTAATGGTGTGTGAAATAAATTATTAGTGGGCCAAAATCAAATTACTACTATTTGTTTGACTAGTACTTATAAAAGATTTTTTTTCCTGTGATTAGTTTTGTCTTCATCGGTATTTCAACATTTCTCACAAACAGTGGTAACAAGGTGAATTCTAGGAAGCAGGATCAAAGGTCTTTTCTCCAAGTTATTATCCGTGATGTGAATTTCACCCTTAGCACTGTGTTTGTTATCATGGTTCCTTGCAATCCCTCTACTATGGAGGAGGTTAAGTTTAAAGTGAAGTGAATGTATTTCCAATGCACTTAGTGAGTTGACGTGATAAGGATGAAACAAATAGGTTATGAAGTTCCATGAGAGGTCCAGGGTATTTACAAGTCAGTCAACTGTGATCTGATGTACTGCAGCATAATTTACTTATTCCTTAGATAGTTTAAAATAATTTGCTGGCTCTATTGCTAACATAATAATGAGAAATTGGCATGTAGAGTCACTCTAACCAGAAATGTTTGGTGGCGTAAAAATTTTAAGCACTTTTTCAGTTGCACCTTTCGGTAACACAAATTGAGCACTGATATGCTGCACAGATTTTGATATTTGTAGTCAGTTTGGTGGAAGTAGTGTTTAGTCTGCACTTAAGTGTTTAGTAGCCCCTGGAAAGCTCTATATTGAAGTATGAACTCTGTGGTTTATGCCATTCACTTAACATGATCATGCTAGTCAGCAGCAAAATGCTTTGTGAGACCCAGAGGGGAAGTACATATATCTGACATGTGTCAGGATAAGCTATGTGAATTCTTTTGGGGGTATTAGAACAGATTGGCACCAATTGTTTACTCATGATGTAAGTAGTGCTGCCAGTTTGATGCGGAGCTTAAACCTGGCTGCACTTTTTTATGGCAGCACCTTGGCACTGTGACGTTGTGCAGATTTACGTGTTGAATTGTGTCTTCCTCAAGAATCTATTTTTTATTTTGAGTGGAGAACCATAATCATGATGAAAGGAAGAGGGGGATAGTAGATACATTTTACTATCTACCTTGCAAGTCTCACTAATAGTGTTCACTGCTGCTACTTAGGTCATTGTTACCTCTATCCTTTTCTGTAATAAGTGTAAGCATATCAATGTGTAGATCTGAGCAGCCGTAGGTCTTCCATGAAAATCTCTGTGTTGAGAATGCCAGCTTTGGCCGTGATTAAAAAAACGTCAGCCACTATTTTCACGTGGAATTGGAATTTTCCTTTTATACTTGGACATTAAGATTGATTTTAATGACTCATTTTGAAAATTTTCTATTTTTTTATGCTAATTTTACGATGGCAATAGTTGAAGAATCTGTGTTCAGATCAAATCTTGCAATCACCATTTTTCTTTTTTCTGTAAAATTTTAAATTATTGCCTTTGTCTTTCATATCAGCAGATTATAAGAATTTGGCATTCTGGGGATTACTTTGTAACTTTAATTTTCCAGCAAACATGCACATGCTGACATTCATTTATCATTTTTTGAAATTGTTAATTTCTCTTAAATTCTTCTGCTGTTATTTTATAGCCAGCTCGAAGTGTAAAATATTTCATGCTTATTTCTCATTTTAGTTTGTTTTGGTGATTAATCATGAATATTGCCATCACTTGCTTCTTTTTTGTTTGCATTTGATGGTTGAGAATTCAGGTAGTTACTAATTGCTCTGAGTTGCATATGTAATCCTTGCTGACTATGTGAAATGTGGTTTTGTATTCAAATTTCTATTGTTCATATGAGGAAAATAAGGTATTTAGGGCTCTATCCCATTCCCTAGTAGTATATTGACTCATTCATGATAGGCAGCTAAACAAGCATGAACCCTTAATTATGCTTGCATGAATGCACAAATTGCATGCATATAATTTCATGCTCATTAAAATCTTTTATTCATTGCGTACACAATCCTTAAAATATACTTTTTATGATAATGGTTCTGTTTTAGGGAAACAATCCAGCTTAAGAAGGTTTTTCAGCTGATACATTTCTCCAGAAGCATTGAGATTTTGTTGCCTCTGTCTACCAATTAACTCAATGTTACATTGATGCCAGAGTTTGCTAGTCATCAGTTGAAACTAAGGATATGCTAAGCTAATTAATGCACCCTAGGTCTAAGGTACACATTTCTTCATGTACAGCTGGCAAAATCACCGAAGGTTAGGGATATGCCCTAATCAGTCCACAGTGGGTTCCTGATTGAACTCAGAGTCATAGCATAATTCCTAACTGCATTTTCATGGTTTCTGGCACCAGTGTGGTTTTGATTCTGAAAATCACGGAGGAGAGGTTTGCCTGAGAACTTGTGAATCCAGAGTGCTTTCAGAGGCTAGGCAGTTTTTCATGCCTAACCTCTTACAACTTTTATGGTGCTGAACATTTCCAAAGTATAGATAAAAAATAGCTCTACATGAACAGTAATTACATACAGTATTTTCTGGCTTATAAGATGCAAGGGCATACAGGTTACCTAATTCTTGATCTTTTTTATAGTAGAATCTGTCCAGCTCTATTGCAAATCGGGTTGTAGTGCATAGCAGAATAAAATAAGGTTTTCCTGCCATCTGACTCTGAATTTATGAGAATCAAATTCCCAACTTTTGTTAAAAATTCAGATCTGGAATTGTTCAGTCAAGATTCAAGTTATTCGAACATCAAACCAATCAACTTCTCTGGTCCGCTGTGCTAGACTGTCTTGTTGCCATAGATTGTAAACATTGTAAATTATCAAAACAATATGTCAACAGATAAATTTTAAGTAAAATTGATGCAACTTTCTACAGAAACTTTTGGAAGTGAGTTAACTGACTCTTGAGTCCACGAAAGCTCATTGCCTGTAGTTGTCAGGCCAAATCTGACCTTGACAATGACCATATGAGACGCTGGGCATTATGAAAAGTTCTTTGGGGAAAAAAGCATGTGTTATAAGCCTGGAAATACACTAGTTTAAAGCCATGTTGTTTACACTGCCTTTGTATTCATTTGTGAAGTGAGGCAATACTCCTCTCTTAGTTTGGCTCAACTTCATGGAATTTGTCCAAGGTTTTGTGCCTCAGAAGATACACTTTCCCTTTATTCTTTATATAGTTTGACAGCAGCAGGTTTTGTGTGACATTTGCATCTCCTTCACACCAAGTTACTGTGCATTTTCCTTGTGTCCATTAAAAGATGTAGAAGGGGAAAGTGTTGATGTGATATTAATGGGGAGCAATAATTTTCAATTTTTAAGTATGTACACCATTTTTGTTTTCGTGGTTTTCCAAGCCTTCTTGTCCTAATGCTGTGACATGTTGCAGAGTGAAGTGGACCAAAGAAAAATTGTCAGTATTCATGACAAAAGTAGGTTTCTGACTGCATATTCTGTGTATTTTTCTCTGCAACACTGCATGGTTTCAAGCAGGCAATGTGCTGTGGGAGTAATGTGTTAGTACATGTCCAGTTCCTTTAAAGCAATGTTTCCTTTTCACACATACCCATAACAGCGTGTTTTTGTAATTAAAAATGATCCTGAATGAGTGAAAATTTGTGATTCGTTTTCTTCCCTGTGCTAATATTTCCCTCTCTCCACCCCTCTTGTGTGCTCCTTACCTTTTTGGAACCTGTCACACACTGGGACATATTCCTGCCACATAATTTTATACCAGGAGGAATACTGTGAGGAGGTGAAACGTCAGTGTGAAGCCAAGTTGGAGGAATTAAAAGAGAATTTTGATGCAAAGTTGCAGGAGAAAGTTGAGCAATCTAGACTCACCATAATTGGAAACCTAAATGGGCAGAACCAGGTACATCCAAATTTAGGGGATTGTATTTTTCAGATTGGTATTTCTTTTTTATTTTCTCATAGACAAAAGCTAGGCCAAGTAAGGTGATGCTGGAAGTGTAATTTTTATCAGTGCCCTCAGATTTTCAAGATGATTGCTGTGGCATTCTGTTTTTATGTATTATTATGCACTTCTAACATGCACTAAGATGCAATAATGTTCAGCTTCTTTCATTTGCATGATATCCAGTTTGCATGTTAATGGGCTCACTTATCTTTTCTATATCTGTATGTTCACTTATAGTCTCCAGTTATTGACATTTGAAACATATGTTATGTCAAACCATAGAGTATAAGTTGTAAGAGTATATTATGTTTTATAATAAATTCGTGTTCCAGATACTTCAAAAGTAAGATTTTATAATGAAAATAATATTAATTTTTCCGGAGCTCATAGCTATATTTTTCTGTGGCATTTGGTGAAAAGAATAAATTTTATTAACATTTCTTGTATTACATTATTTAAAAATCAATTTTGATCTCGAAAATGGAGAATGGAAACAAAAACCAGGGAACATAAAAGTTTCTTGAGCTATTGGTGAATGACAAAATATTAATGGGGAAAATAGAAATTCATGTCCCAATGTGGGAAATTTTTCAAATAAGGATTCAAGGATTGTGGTGTATGTATCCTATTCTCAGAATTTATATCTGGAAGACTAGATTGTGTGAGCAAGCTGCAGCCTTTCCCTCCATTACAATCCACTTCATCCCCATACCCTCTTCACACTCTTTCTCCAATACCTCCCATTTAAAATACCATATATACTCCAGTATATGTCAAAATATTTCTTACATTATTCGATCAATGAAAAACTATCTTTGACTTATACTCGAGTTACCAAATAAGGTGACTTTTTGGGGGACAATATTTCTATGTATTGACAGTATAAAACCCTATGTGTCTCTATTACTGATAATCCACGAAAAATATTTTCCGAGAAAAACATAAGATTTACATTCCAAGTTTCATTCAAGTTAGTTTCATCCAAGTTGAGGACCTCTAACTGACAGATACTCTTGGTACTTCCACTTTGCAATATTAATGCATTTGATAATGCCAATTGTATTTTACAGATATTGCATAACCAGCCCGAAGCACTAGGATTTCCCGATTAGCTATGGGCAATGCTGGGGCCATGAATCTCCACAAATATGCTGATCGATATGATGTGCATTTTTTACATGCTAAATTTGAGAAGGATAGCATTAAATATTCTGGATTTTAACTCAATAATGAGATGAAATGAAAATATGTCGACTTCCCGTCACAAAATAAGGAATCTCCTGGCTTCTATGCTTCCTGATACTCCACACACTCAGATGGTCTGCTGACTCGGTTATGACTCACCCTTAGCTTCATTGATCCCATTTTATTATTTTATGTCTGAGTCCCAAATATATGTGAATATTCTTCTCTTCTGGCAAATAATCACATTTCCATAACCATCTGTGCCGATGGTGGATTTTCATTGAAGCCAAAAATGCAGTGTAAAAGAGTCCATGATGCCAAAAAATTCTGAAGAATCACTAATATCTTCTCCTTCACTTTCTTTATCCTCTTCGGCAGGTGTTAGGATATCTGATTGCACAAAAAATCACTCTCTGGAGTTAATACTTCATATCATGGCAACATTTTACTCCACAAGTGTACATCACATCTCTCGTCACTGACCAATCATTTTTCATCCAGCACTGCCAAGTGTCACAATATCAACACTATGCGTGCGATAGCCATGGCGGATGGTTTGGAACATGATTATTGCCCCAATCAAGATGACGACGATGACGTAACTGCTTCATCACGAATGCTGCCAATGGTGTGGAAGGACGCTGTAGTCACGGCTGATTTTGTTGCAGTTAATGATATAAACGATAAATTTATTGTTAGTTTGTATTTTCTTCAATGTTTGTCTCTCTTGGCTTCAATATACATCCATGTGGCTTTACTGGTTTGCTTTTTCAATCGTGAAACAACGAGATATACCAATTATTTTCACCTCCACTTATACTCGTACTCATGTACACTTCCCATACCGAGGACTGGCGAACTTATCATGCCGTGGTAGTAGAGTGGCCGTTCCGAATGCCCGTAGTTTGGTATCAACTCTTGCACGCTTGACAATGAGTCGCAGGTCGTCCTGGTGTATCTGTGACGGCAACAGAAACGCGGAGAAAACGCAAGCATATCACCGGTCTAACTGAACATCCGCGTACCTCCGGATCCACGTAACTCGGATCTTCGTAAGTCGAGGACTTACTGTATTCTTCTTCATACAAACATTTCCTCTCCCTTGTACATACTTTGTCCCTCATCTTATCTTCCCACTTGATCTTCTAGGGGAGCAGTGCTGTGTCCCCTAAAGCCTTCATCAACATTGGCAAGTCTGGAAACCTAATCTTTTTCAATAGTCTATAGTTTTGGCAATATCAACTTATAAGCTCTTGCTCTGGTTAAGCAATTTATGTAATATAAGTTGCCTAAGTTGCTTAAATCAATAATTGACACTGTCAAAACTTTCTGCTGTGGAGAAAGATGATGTTTAGAAACTCAATAATGTTGATAAAGGCCCCATGGGAGACAATTAACATTTATCATGTTGTTAAACATCACAGACATGTCCCCAGCTCTAGGTTTCAAAAGCTTCTTTCATTCCCTTGTTGGCTTTTCAGAGTACCCAAGTAATGGACCAATTTTATCATTAAAATTTTTGAGTAGGGAAGGCAAAGCTTAGTTTTGTTGATATATTTGATTTATTTAATTTATTTTTAATAATATAAATAATTTTGAGGAGTTGATTCTTAATTGCG
Organism: Pyrrhosoma nymphula; assembly: GCA_963573305.1. NCBI lineage: Eukaryota > Metazoa > Arthropoda > Insecta > Odonata > Coenagrionidae > Pyrrhosoma > Pyrrhosoma nymphula. The sequence goes on along the minus strand of OY754332.1, from coordinate 72,125,998 downwards.
TATTTATTTACTTTGGTGATTATTCCATAGTAGCTGAATTTATTTTTCAAACAGGTGATATGGGATTTTGAAGGTTATATCTGATGAAACTCTGGATTTCATATTCATTTTTCGATTTGCTCTCATGAGAAACCTTTAAAAAACTAATAAATACACTTATTAATTGTTAATTTTTTATGTAATTTTCTTTCTCGCCAAGTTAATGTAGAAATAACAGTCGCACCAAAATAGAACTTTTCTTAGAAGAAATTTAGCTTAAAACTAATTTTTTTAGGACTTAGAGGTCAAGTGATATGCATATTAATAGGTTAGATGTATATTTAATTGTAGTGTCTTCTCTACTATGAAACAGTGAAATCTGTTTTAGTGTTTTAGTTATGACATGGCAGGGACGTTTAGGGTTTAGTGTTTTATTTACTACATAGGAAGTTATTGAAACATTATAGGAGGGAGAAAGAGTGGGGGAGTATATACTGTGTGGTAATTGCATCTTAAGAGGGTGATAAAAGAGATTGTGTAGGGGAAGCACAGAATGACAAGGAAAGTATTTGACTTCAGTAGAAATTGAGGGTTGAATGAATAGAGGCAGAGTATTTGAAGCTCTTTTAAGAGACTGAAGTTAAGTTAGTATTTAGGAAGCAGCTGATAATTAAGATGCTGTGATGGGGAAATTATTTCCAGGAGTAATGTAGAACTTAACTATCAACCAGTGGAATACTTATGATGATATTTATTCTTGTTGCCTAATCAGATCTGGTATTTATTTATTTTATGTTTTTATTTTTGGCTCTGTAGCTACTCATATGCCAATGAATGCACAGAGTATATACTTATATCTTTGTGTAAAACTGCCATTCTTCATTCAGTCTTAATTTCTTATTAAGCTTGTATTTTGTAACATGATTTTAATAAATTTTTCACTGCTATAAAAGTCCTAGTGGCGTGTGCTAAGACTGTCCAGGGCATTTTTTGTATCTTTTTATATTGCAGTTTTTAAATTTTTAACTACCAATACGTATTTATTCTAATTTTAGATTAATTTTTCAAATATAAGGCTTGCATAAGGAATTTGGTTAATAATATTGCATTTTGATGGCAATTAAAGTTAAAATACTAGGTTATATATATCAATGTATAAAAATGGTGGCTGATGCATCATCTGGTGGCAGCTTTTGCTCATTCACCAAAAATGGATAGAGCAGCCTTCTGACAGCAAAAGATTTACTATGCAATGGCTTCAAATTAAGTGCGGGTATTCACTGGCATATTCATATCAATGCACGTTGTATATGATGGACCAAACTTCTTTTTTGAATGTGAAAGTTTTTTATTTAGTTGGGGGTAAAAATAATTTCTCTTCTCAGTTTAGTATCGGAGTGATTTTTTTTCATTCACTCTTCTGAATACCAGTAAAAGACTTAAGGAAGATAGTTTTCTTCTCTGTGTTCATTTTTCATTCATTGAGTTTTGTAATGAGCGTCATCTATTGCCCATGATATCTTATCTCTCACGGACCTTAGGCACTGTTTGGTGATGGGGATGGTAAGGATGCACCCTCCTCATTGGAGCTATGCACCTTGAGGGAGCACCTTAAACTGAAAGATTCAGAGCTGACAGCTGTGAAGAATAAGGGGAAGGGGCCAGAAGAAGATAGGACTGAAGACAGTTTGATGGGGGTGAAGAAAACGATGAATAACCAGTCGGAATTTACCAACCCTGTAAGATATTTTACTCATAAGGTTTTATGTTTGCATCATACCCTTAAAGCTGCAATGCAGGCACTTTTCAGTGGGTGTTGGGATGCCATCCTTTAATTTTGTGATTTAATAGAGCTATGAATGTGCTCCCTGAAGTTTTTGTCACCAGAAAGGGTAGATGAATTCTAGGTGTATGAAGCATGGATGTTGGGGTGTTTAGCATTGATTTTGCTTCTATTTTAGGATTGAAAAAACATGTTCGTCGGAGGTTGTTTGAAATAAGTCTCAGGTATTTCTTCTTCGGTATCAAAAGTAAACATCGTTCTTTATAGCTGTCTGATGGCTATTTTATCTGTGGCAATCAATTGTGTATGTTGATGTGGCATTGATTTCCAAGAGTTTTATTCATGACTTGCCTGAAATATACCTTTTGGGGAATATAAATATATATAATTGTTCATGATAAGCTCTGCTTCACATGATGAAATTAAAAACATGTAAATATCCATGCATCTTATTGTACAGTTAGTGTGTAAAATAACCTTAGAAGTATATTGTGATTTACCACCTTTAAGACTGGAAAGGCCACCACCCAAATTTCTCTAGTAGCCCTATAACTTTTTTGTCATAATCTTAGTAGTGTTTGACATAATATTTATTAAATGTACACATTTACATTTCTTTGAAGTTTGTCCTATTCCTTAATTAACATTAAAATCCATTGGGGCCATTAAAAATGGGAGGTTGGTATCATTCCTCTGGGCTGAGTTTTTTTCCACTACCATTGGAATTTGTCTGTTGCGATTTTGAACTGGGGTGTCAGAAATCCACTGCTGGTTGTAAAAACACCATCTTGGGGTCAGTAAGATCCAATGCAAGGATGTTACAATGGTATGAAACATTACTCATTCATTGTTTCCAGAAATGGCTTTAGCTGATGATTACTGTTTATAGTAGATAATTTCCATGGGAGCTGCATTCATTACCGACAAAAAGATGCATGAAATGCCTTGCTAAGCTCCGTATGAAAAGTTTCTTGTGCTTTTTTTAATCAGATAAAAAAAGTTCTTGTTTAACTTTTTGGCATTCTATAAAAAATATAAATCTTTGGCATGTTATAAGAGAATTTAATGGTAACTTTTACAAACAGCTCACAAATTTAAGAATCATGACCTGGGTTTTGACGAGTAAGCATCAACCTCAGGTGAAAGGTCAGAATCCCTCCCCCTCCCCTATCCTCGAGTTGGTTATTGTATTAATCTGCGACCCTGACTTTTTTGCCGTCAATGAGTGTTTTTTCCCTTCCCCCTCCCTATCCTCAAGACGGTTATTCGTTAATTCCGAAATTTCCTTTTGAAAACCCCATTCCTTGACCCTCTCGTCCATACCCCTCTTTTCCTTTTTTCCTTCCCTCCTTTCTGTTTTGTATATAAGACAGTTCCTGCTATGACCTTTCACCTGATGATGATGCTTATGCTTCGAAACTTGGGTCATGAATTTTAAATTTGTGCATGGTTTCTAAAAGATACCATTAAATTATCTTATTTAGTCAGAATGATAATGGACGTAGTGGGTATTGCATTTTTAAACTTAAAGGTCATATAATGCCAGTGCTTGACTTAAAAACTCACTTAAAAACTTTGTTATGCAGGGCTTGTCTCTTGAGAGAAAACGTAGTAAAAGATTAATTTGCAGAGAAGCAATAAAGAAGTCAGTGAAGACAGTTTTTAGACACTCAGGTTATGGTGAAGTACGTGTTAGATCATAAAAACCAGTATCCTTTGAGCCTTTGGGCTAAGGAAGTCTGTGGAGCAGTGGAAAAAAGATAGAAATTTGCTCCTGAATGGTTACGTACCTTCACCCTTGTAAACCATAGTCATCTTTTAACATCCCTTCTGTTCCTACCAAAGTTTTATGAATGCCTGGAAAGATGTAATTACAGACTGTTTCAGTTTCATGCTAAAAGTCAGTTTTATTAAAATATTTGTGCTTTTAAAAGTGCAGGCAACTAACTGTAGAGAAAGTATTCTTTTTCACCTATTTGTTTGCCATGGTAATGAAGCGGCATATCGTAAAATACTGTTCTAAAAATTGGCAAATTAGAAATCAACTTGAGAAATGAGTTAGAATTCTTTATTCTTTTACTATTTTGGCTCCATGGATATATTTCAAATGCCATCTGATACACTTCTCTGAAAGTTCTTTGGTTCTTTTTTTATTAGGTTTTGCTGGAACAACAGGTGGATTTCCTCAAACATGGAATTGAATCCGATTTTAATGATAGATTTTCAAGGAGTGAATGTATGGGACGTGATTTAGTAACTCTAAAATTGCAAGTGAATCAGGTTTGTGCTTAGTGCTAATAAGTGATTCAAAATCGTTGAAGCTCAAATGTTTAGAAATATGCTTTGCTTGCTTGCTATGAGTTTGACGCGTAGTTTAATCGTGTGCTAATTATTACCCGCATTTGTCCATATCTGTAATGTAGTGCGCATATTTCTAATTATGAAGAGTGTAGGCATGGTGTGTGAGGTATGAATTTTTTTCTTTATTCCCTCGTATTTCATTCATTGCTGTGCTCAATTGTTTCTTGGCATCTGCTGTTAAATGTTCCATGAATTTTACTTTCTGTGTGGACTACAGGGGAAACATGAAGTAATGTATTTTCTGTTCCTTTCCCCCCTCAAATCATTCTTCCTCTGTCTGATTGTCCTCCATATAGTTTAAATTGTCTTCTCTATTCCTTCTTCCTAACTGATACAGTGTTTTCCTTTCTGTAATTATCCTTTTAACCCTCATATTCCATATATGCTTTCTTTATTCCCTCATATTTCATTCATTTCTCTGCCCAATCATGTCTGGGCATTGTCTGTTAAATGTTCCCCAGTGAGAAATGGGTGGTGGCATCAACGTGGGTTCCACGTTGATGCCACGTTGATATGTGGAAATATGGTGGTGGTGGATATTGAGTGGCTGAACCAACGTGGGATCCATGTTGACTTTAAGTGGATCTATGGTGATTGTGAATAATATTAAATATTCAATGTAATTTCTACTTCGTGGAAAATAACTGGGGTGACATTTCGTAGTTTATCTGGTTTATCATCATGAAACAACGCTAGTTATGTGAAAATGCATCAGAAATTGTATTTTTCATTTATGTTATTTGTGGAACTGGATTAGATTTATGATAATAGAATAAACAATTACGAAGAGGTATCTCTGTACATATAGTTATATACCTATGCATGTAACATATATTATTTCAAGATGCAAGCATGCAAGGTCGTTTTACACAGCACATTTGTTTGTACAAACTCTTCCGTGAACTCTTGCATGAGGCAAAATGTATCGTGTCAAACGGCAACTTGTATGAACACTTGTGCGAATGTCTTGAATGCCTAAATGGAAAATAGAACCATGATAGAACCTGTACTACTTTTGCTGAGACAAACATACAACTCTTCCGTGAACTCTTGGATGAGGCAAAATGTATCGTGTAAAGCGGCAAATTGTATGAACACTTGTGCAAATGTCTTGAATGCCTAAATGGAAAATAGAACCATGATAGAACCTGTTCTACTTTTGCTGAGACAAACGTACAATCTAATGTACATTCGTTTGTACAAAATCTTTCATCGTGTAAAACGGTCTTTGGTACAATTGTAACGAACCAGAATTAATATTAGACTCAACGATAATTTTACCTGCTTTCGTATGATTCTAACAGCCATTTTCAAGCACTCGTGAAGATCTGCATTAATATCTTGGTACAAAATATTTGTAAATGGTTTTCTCCAGACCAAGCACGAATACATATAGAATAATTTATATTCCTGGCCATGCTGGCCATGAATGCGCAGGAAATAAGTTCTTTGCATCACCCTCTCATTTCCAAAAACCACCGTGGCCGAGTGGGTTAAGGCGCTAGGAAACATGAGCATGAGTTAGCAATATGAGTTCACGCCTGGGCGAAGGCGTATTTTTTTCTGTCAAATCCAAATCAGCCGCGAATTTTGCAGGCAATGCTGTCTAGCGGTCATAATAATAATAATGGTATTTTATTATTCGTTGGAAAACATATTATTCCTTAACATATCCACCAAATTTCCACTTGCATTCCACGTTGATCTCACAACCGAAAACACGTGGTATCCATGTTTTATTTCCACCTACTATCCACTGGAATTTCCACGTCGGTCCCACGTTGATTCCACCACCTATTTCTCACGGGTCCATTAATTTTACTTTCTGTTTGGACTAATGGGGAAACATGCAGTAATGTATTTTCTGTTCCTTCACCTCTCATGTCATACATCTTCTTTAAATCTCCACCTCTTACTTAACTACCTCCCTTCCTTTTGCATTAAGCCACTTCTGGGCAGTGAGTGACCTGTATACTTCACCACAGTGAGTGTAAGGGCATGCTCTGGCTGGTCCCTGGTTTATGATGTGTTTCCTATGCTATAAATTCATTTTGTGATACAAGGGGCTCTTGTCTTTCTTATAGTTAATCATTAAAATTACTCATCATGTTTCTTTGCATGTGAAACATTTGTGTCCTTTACAAATTTTCTGCATTTAGTTTGTGCTGTGTGCATGGTGTAGTATGTTCTGTGGGCAACGGAAAAATCAGCCATTATCTTTGGGTGATTTGTAATAAAAAGGAGACATGGTGGCCAATCTAATGGAGGTAGAGGAGGCTCTTGTCCCTTAAGCTATGTAGAATTTTGGAAGGAATTGGTTGATGTGGACTTTGGTGCCACTGTGAATTGGCTTCCAGAGATATGGGGGGGAGATGGGTGGATGTATATCAGATGAGTTCCAATAGGATTACTTTCTTCCATCTATAAGATTTTAAAGATTGCAATGTTGAGAACATACATGATGATATACATCCTCGCCAAATTACAGTGACTAAATATCTAAAAGTTGCCATAGTAAAAAATTCATCTGGACCAAGAATCAAATCAAATCACTGACCTATGGCTGGCCGGGCCAATGCACAGGCCACTATTATATTGCTAGGACAGGAATAAGTGCTGTTATATGATTCTACCTCACAGGTTGTGGCTTCATTGAAGCACTCTTTTCCCTTGCATTGCCATCCTTGATTGACTTCAAGAGTACAACTTCTAGTTCCTTTCAATCCTTCAAAAATTGCCACAAGAATTATGATGTCCTGGTAGCATAATGGGTTGTGCACTGGCCTAGCCAAAGGTTTATTATTCAATTCCTGGTCCAGGTAGGTTTTTCTTGAAGAAATGTCTATTTACATATTTCATTGCTGTACTTCAGCAAGGATGAATATCATCATATACCATAGAATGATGTTATATACAATCTACTTAGTCATGATTATACCTCATTCATATTCCATAATTATGTGTATTTCCAATCCTAACTGCATCAAACAAAAAATGTTTTGGTCGTTATTCATTGACACATGTTTTTTATTGGTATTTGAATATATGCATATGTTATGCATGTTATAAAACATCCTGAAGTAAAAATTGCTCAATCTGTTGGAAGTTATCTTGAATGAACTCCTTAAGTACCAAACCATTTGTATCTATGCTAATACGACGATGAAGTACAACTATATCACACAATCAGTACTGTGAGCTGGTGAGGCTAAGGAATCTTATTATCCTGGAACATTAATTGCAACAAAACATGGTGGGAATGGCTAGCACTTCGTGATTAGAAGGGCACCCTGTAAATATAGCCTCCTGGGTGTGTGTATTGGATCAAGGGCGTTTGGGAAGAAAGCTCACCTAAGTTAATAATTTTTGTACTTCTTGAATACTAAATCATGAAAGATACTAATCTCAATATTCTTGAAAAATATATTTTAACTGTGGTGAGTTGAGTATTTTGCATGGATCTAGCAAAGTTTTAATCATTGCACATGGCCAAGTATCTTGCAATAAATATGCCTTACCACTGGAAAATTGTCATAGTCATAATGTAATTAGTATACTACTTACCAATGTTTTCAAAAATGATTTAACTAGAAAAAAGACGAAAATTTTCTTTAAACATACATTTAAACAAACATCAAAAATTTATTTGGTGAAAACATTAATGAGGTTGTAAAATGTTGTCTAATTGGAAACAAGTGCAATAATAATAATAGTAATAATGTTTTATTTGTCCAGAGATCAAGTCGTTACAAAGGTTACACTGATATAGGACACGTCAGGTTAAAGAAATTAAATACATACAGTGGATACAGGACACATGTCAAACATTGTTAAAAAATTCATCAATGGAATAAAACATTTTTGATTTCAGATACCTTAGTAGATTAGTCTTAAATGCAAGATACTCATTTTAATTTTCTCTGGGTTTGGCATTTCCTTTTCATTAATTAATGCAGTGTGCCTACCTGTGGCTTTTCAAAAGCACCACGATCATTGATAGCCTTGTTAGTACATGGAGGCTTTCCTAAAATCCAGCTTTACCAGAATCATGCAATTATCAACTCAACTTCTTGTCATCCTGAAATGTCTTATTTGTTGTGCTTGTAGCCCATTCCTGGCATGGTATGTGTCTTAGTTTATAAACTTCATTTTCCAATTTGAACTTTGATTCCAAGGTGCATGGGAATTGATTCAATGCTTTACTTCTCTTATTTTCAAATCATCTGTCCATGTGCCATCAGCTGGAGCAGTCTAAAAATATTCTTCTCTCAAGATTTGGGGAGGCTGAAGTGGAAATAGATAATGCCACATCTGTTACTGTCTTACAGACTGATTTGGATAAGCTGCTGAAAGATAGGTATGGAGTACTGATTGTATCAGTGTATGATTCTTGCAAATATTGTTGCATTTGCGCATAATGTCCTCTTTGTGTGTTATTTTCTAGATTTTTTCTTTAGGGTGGCTCACTCATAGCTCTACTCTACAAGAATCATTTTGATTTCTGTTAATTGTGCCATTATTTTTGTCAATCTTTATTAAAACCATTTCATGTGATATTGAGTAGAGGTGGGAATATTAGCACAGGTACTCGTGCAGAAATAAACCTGATGGTGGTTACAAATGAAATGAGATTATGAAGTTTGAGATAGAGAGCAGAGTGAAGTACTGCACCTTCACAGACAATGAATTTGAGATGCAGAGAAGTACCTAGCTCAGAAGTTTCGCTTGTGTCAACATCTCAAGCTATTTCCCATGTAAATTAATGTTTTCTACATCCATTTATGGTTTTCAGACAGTGCCTTGGGAATGTAATTTAATGATCTTAAGCTTCTCTCTATCTGAATTAAAACCCTATGAAAATTTCTAATGTCTCTTGTGGTCAGTAAGTAATTATTGAAATGTATTAAGTATTAATTCAAGTAATTATTTAGAGGATGCCATTGATATACACACAATTTATTGCATGCTTTTTGCAGAGTACATTGCTGTTACTGAATCAGTTTGTACCCTCTTGGATAGCAATAAAACTCATAATATTAAATGAAAGGAAAACTTTGTTCTATTCCGCCAATTTATTCTCCGGTACTAGTACCGGAGAATAAATTGGTGGAATAGAACAAAGTTTTCCTTTCATTTAATATATAATGAACTTCCACAAAGTTGAGCCTGAGACGATGGAGATGAAAACTCATAATATTATTATAATCACCTTAAAATTCATCTATTTGTGACTCCTCTGAGTTAGGTTTGTGAATTATTGAGGTTTGAGTCAACTAAGTGGGTCAATTCTCATAGTGTCTGTTGCCTTGGATTGAGGAAGAAATTTGGGGAAATCATTAATTGTGAGAGAGATAACATCTTAGTAATTATGGTATTGTAGCTTGATAGTGACTTCATTTTGGAAAAAAACCCTGAGCATGTGGTTGGGATAAGAGATGTTGGCAGCTGAAGCGGAAGAGGATTTATCACAGGAGGTTCTAAAGGAATTTTGGAAATTAATTCCATGTATTTTAATTAGGGGTGTGCGGGTAGCACTTTTTCATTTCGGGTCGGGTTCGGATTCGGGTAGTGAAATATCTTCGGGTATCGGGTAATTTTCGGGTTCGGGTAGTAGAGATATTCTCATTCGTGGGTGCTGGATTATTAAGGAAAATGGATGTATTGATGGCAAGACAAAAATTACAGTAAATATTTGCCTTGTAAAGACCTGAGAGTGGGAACATCATTGTTTTAGCACCAAGTAGTGCAACCCAAAAGTTTCCAAAGCAAAATTACACCCAGTAGCTTGTGCTTTTTCACAATAAAATATAAATAGGATCGGATTGCAGTCGGCTTCTTCAGGTCAGTAAAGTCACTTCACTTCACTGACCTGAAGAAGCCGACTGCAACGCCGGCGAAACTGTCGTCCCTGAACAATGGACCTACGCGGTGTAATACCCGGAAGAAATGTATCTTCATACTCATCAACTCGCGGAAGTCTACACAAGAAAAATATTGACAATTATATTGATGTCGTAGTTGGCCTTGGTTGGTGCTTTAAAACTAGCTACGCAACCATTGCAATAGGGTCACTATGATGCGAAATTGCAATTTAATTCACGAATTCGGTAGATCGATTGGAAAATAGATTTTCGGTGGAGACAAAATTCTTCTATATTCAGCCATCTCCTCTTAAATCAAAAACAAATATTCACGAAACTTGCCGCCCACTCAAAAAGTTCGTGACGTCATCAGAGATCTGGTTCAGTTTCTAATTCGCTCGCTGGAAAGCGAGGGAAGGTAATGCTGCATAGCGCCCATCGTGATTGGACGGAGCAGCAAGTGACTTCAAAACTATTCATGTTGGTTCTTTTACGTGAAAGGGTTAAGACCCCGATTTTCCGCCGCCGATAATTCGAAAAGCAGGCGACGGATCAAAAAACAGAAAAATACGTCTCTCCTTATCTTTCAAACTCTATCAGAATTGGCATTTAAAAAACTCTTGGCGAACAAGCCCATTGAAATGAAACAGCTCAAAGCGGCTATTCACGCATGCGCAGTCCGTCTCATCTTCAAATCCGTAGTAGAGTCTAATGAACAAATCAGGAAAAAAATCGGAAAAATACGTATCTTTAGTTTTCAAACTATAATTAGCATTTAAAATCTCTTTGTGAACGATCCCATTGAAATGAAACAACTAAAAGCAGCTATTCACACATGCGCAGTCCGTCTCGTCCTCAAATCTGTATGACAGTGATTTCCAAACTATGTTCCGCGGAAGGCTAATGGGTGTTCAGAGTAACCTATAATGGCTTTATATGCTGCTACCTAAACGCAATGGTTTAATATATGCGAAGTCCACGAGGTGTTCCGTTGAAATTTCAGGATTTACGAAGTGTTCCATCGCAGGAAAAGTTTGAGAAACCCTGCTGTAGCAGATTACTTAGAATAAATGCGCATGTTGCTTTTCCTTTGTTCTACTCACCTCGGAGCGGAGAGCCACCGATCATAGATGCCCATAGGTGGTTATTCCACTAATTGTAAATAGAAAGCACCGCGGCGTGACGAGCTGTGTATTGCCGGTTATCGCCGTAAATCGAAAGCACCCGGTGTCATCCTCCCGCGATTGTTATCGTAACACCGGTTTTGCTACGATGAACTGCCAAATTCCGTATACCTCAGGAATATTTGCGAATATTTGGAATTGAGAACATTTTCTTGCAATTTTAATGTTTTTCTTGCGTTTGAAATGTACTTCCAACCATTTTCTCACAAAACAATGAAAATTCGCATTTTGGGGCACAATTCGTGACATTTCGCCAGTTCAAAAGTCATTTCCCCAGTCAGTATGGAGTATGTTGTAACTAATTACCACTTCTAGGACATTTTTGTCTAAATTCGCAAAATTCGCGATCGCGAAATTTTCCTGTACATAGCTATAGCTTATGAACAAAATTTCAAATGAGACATGAGAGCAATATTATAGGTTTTTTAGTACTGCATTGCAGTAATTGCACGTTGCGTGGAAATTCGGCAATTGGACGAAGTGCACCCGGATAGCTGCCTTACTATTCCGCCATGGCGGATTTCCGCGTGACCGTGATTCGTCATTGCCGTCAACATCGCTATCCACACGTCCTACACCTAGGCCAGCTTGTATCATTCTCACGTCACGAAAATAGAGATGAAATTGTCAAAAAATAAAATCGGTAAATATCACTCAAAGAGAGCAAGTGGATTCACTGACTGACAGGCCTACCGGAAGATCGACAGTCGATAATCTATTTTTTCTAATCGATCGATGTTTCATTTTGGGTGTTTTCGATTTGCAGCGATAGACGGATATTGCCACACCGTGGTGCTTTCGATTTAGCTGAATCGCTGGCTGTTGGTGGCTCTCTGTTCCGAGGTGAGCTGGCGATCGACGGCACCTGCGTCCGATAATTATCGGCTATCGCCGTACTCAAATGAAAAGCACTGATAGTGTTTTCATTGCTTAGAAACTTCGGCTTCGTTGCAATTGCCGCGATCTAGTAGTGCCCCCTTCACTCAATAAACCAACTAACCTAACGACCTTCGTCCTTACCGTTGTAGGCGCTAAAAACCGTGTGAATGTGCGTTGGTTAACGATGGGCAAATACTTCCGGACGCTACCACTTAACAGTTGTCAGTGCTCGTGTAGATGGCGGAATTCGGAATAGATGAAGTACGATAATCAAATAAGGCAATGAAAATGAAGAAGGGCGAAGTATTATTTTCGTAAATAAGCAAAAATGAGTGAAACGTGATTTTAAATTCCTATAAAAAGTGTTATAATGTCATATACATCAAAGTAGCACCGTATGCCGCACTATTTTGATTGATTTTTTTGGTTATCGGCCTTAATCATTTCCGGTTTCCGCTCGCGACACCAGCGCCTGACCACTGTTTAGTAGCAACGTTAAGAACTACTACTCTATCGGTAACCAACGCGCGTTCACACAGTGGTTAGCGCCTACAACAGTACGAACCACGGCCGCTACGTTAGTAGTGTAAATGCGCGTAAGGTTGTTACGGTGGTACGTACGGGTGCATAGCCGATTTCAAACCGGAATTACGCGAGGGATCAGTCGATAAAATTCAAATTCGAGCGCCAAATACCCGACCCGAATTTTTCAGGAGACAATCGAGTGTTCGGATTGGACATTAAATACCCCACCCGACCCAAATTTTTCGGGAGACGATCGAGTGTTCGGATCGGACACTAAATACCCGACCCGACCCGAAATTTCGGGTACCCGCACACCCCTAATTTTAATGTCTACTAAGTATGAAATAAACCAATTAACAGGGTGTCTGGCGACCTGGAAAACCTTGAAAACTCAGGGAAATATTTTGTCCAGGAAAACTCAGGGAATTTTGTATTTTTTCCGAAAAACCCTAGGAAATGCATGGCAGCTGATTTCCATTAAGGTAGAGAGAGAGGTTTAACCGGCGCCTTTGATTGCATTATGCTTGGCTCACAATCAGCGTAGCCTTGCGCTCCCTGTTCATTTCATACTCTTTTCGTAGCTGTGCACCTACTCGCAGCTTGTTCTTCATCACCCCTCCCTTCACACAGTCCAGGGGGCCGATTGCATAACAAGGCAAATTCCACACGGAAGAATTTCCCATGTCAAATATCCACTACGAATGATATATGAATTGATGCCAAAATGCATTTGTATATCTCCGTCAGCAGAAACAGAATTCTGTATGGAAATATTGATTACATTCAAAGAACCGTACAAATAGAATTCTTGGTGTTGCCACAAGAAATATACATGTCTGCGCATGCGGGGTGGTATTTCCCGCAGTTATATGAAAACCATTCGGCCGGCAACCTAAATCAATAGTTGGGCATTGTTATATAATTGATAATCCTCTCCCAATAATTTCAACCCTCCTCGTTTTAATGTTTGCAGAAATGTTTTTGAGTAGTGGAAATACATTTTGCGGTCGCTGCGTGTTGAAATCATGGCCCTCAGGTTCAAAGTTGACAGGGCCACTCTACAGGGACAACCTAAGCTAAATATAATTCTTGTATAATCCAACAAATACAATTTTGTTCTAATTGAATTCTTTCGGGTATTAGATCACAAAGCAATCAATTCACAATTTTCGAAATGCCCATGCAGTGTACAGTGAAGCCTTAGCAAAGAAGAGGAAAGGTGCCAAGCCCTAAAAGGAAAATGAATAAGAAAGAGGTACTGCAAAAATTTCAAGAGCTGCAAACCAAAAAAATGTAATTTCTTGAAAAGTCAAGAAATTTGTTACTGAAGTTGAATCAGAAATGCACTCATTGAAAATATCACACCAGTTTCTTTTATTTGCAAGTTCTTTATCAAACTATCATGAATCTAGTTTATTGTGTTTAAATTGCACCTTCCTTAAATTAAGTTGTCAGTTAACCGTTTTTGTTTATTTGTTGTTTAAAATAAAACCAGTAATACTCCACATTCCTTGTATACTCTATTATTTAACTCAAAGTAGGTACCGACATTTCTCATATTTTTCATATTGGCAAGATATGCCAATTTTATTAGAAATTAATTAAAATATGTTAGAAACGAAGTGCAACAAGCCCTGGAAAATGCAAAAAGTTGCCTGGAAAACTCGGGGAAAAAAGAAATTGAGATTCACCGGACACCCTGAATTAAGCAAAAAATGACACATCAACAACTCTTGTAACTTGTTAGAAAGATTATGACCTATAAATGCACAGCATTGCAGTGAGTGGAGGAGGCAGCCTCTGGTGGAGGGAACCTTGGAGGGGAAGCACAAGGTTGGTCCATTGTGGGGGAAATAATTGCAAGTGAGGTTTGGTAAAGCAGGCAACACCATGAGGAATAGGGCAAGTTTTGTATCTCATGTAATGGCAGGTGTTTGGCAGGATTTTGGTGCTGGTGGTGGGTTTAGACAGTGGTTCAGTAGTTTAAAGGATGCTGGAGAGATTAAGGGGGCATCTGAAAGCGAGAGAGGGACATTTGGGGAAGATGATGGTGGTGGTAAAATGGTCAGGGAAGAGTGGGAAAAGGCTTTTAAGGATTCTTTTGAGGGACTGGACCCCTGGGAAGTAGCTGGTGCAGAGGGAGAGGTTATGATGGTTTTTATTTTGAGGTGGTATAGGGAGAAAGGGTTGTTACTGGATACACTTGTATAGAAAGGTCTCAATCCTGAGAAACTCTCTTTAAAAATACTGATGCTAGAGCTGTCCAACGGTTTTCGTAGTCATTTAAAACCTTTTCTTGATTATTTTATATTCAAATTTCAGGCTTTTGCTGCTTCACAGACTGGAACTGATAGTTTTTTTTACATGCTTCCATAGTGGGTTAGTGGCTTGAGAGACTCCATCGAGGGAAATGTACCTAATATTGCCACAAGAGAGGAAATTGCTACTATCAATGGCATTTTTCTGTGAAAAGTAATGCCTAATTTCACTGTTTCACAAATGGCCTTACATGAATACTCGTGGCCCAACTTGTTTTGATTCTTGGGATTGTTGGCTCTCAGAATAATATATTCGCCCGTAATATTCATATATTTAAATGACTGGGCTACTTGAGTATGTATCTGAATTTAGTGCAAAATGGCACGATGCAGTTTTAAACTGCGAGTCCAATGAATGTCAATTTTAAACACAGATTTTGAATGCAATGATGTGATTTGGAGACAAAAACCTCACGTTTCGTTTAACATTTGGTCAGATGAACATCTATTCCCGTCTTTTAGCGCAGTTTAATTTTGCAGTTTTTTAAATTAATGTTATGTTTAGAACCATATAACTTCTTTATTGATGCTTAGAAAGGACCGGGCTTACCATTTTTCTTGCAAGCTGCTCCCTCAGAAATACCATTTATTTTGAGAAAATATTCTATTGATAAATATGCTATAAATTGTAAAGTTTATTATTTATTTTATTGAAATTTTTTTATATATTTAGGTTAATATTTTTTCAATTATAATTTGTTGTTATTAGTTCCTAATTTTTATTTATTGAAAAGTATTATTAACATTTATAAAAAGTTGGAAAAATAATAAACAATTTTTTTTGTGTGCACATTTTTTAAAATAAAAAAAAAATTTTGTATTATTATTGTAATCTATGTCTTCTTTCATTCTTGAAAGTTTCATTGAAATTCACTGAAGAATTATGGAGATATGTTCTAATGTATCTGGAAAAATTCTGAAAAAAAAGTTTTTACTGTCATTGGCATTTTATCCCAAACTTGAATAGCTTCTTTCAACATTTCTTAAATTTCACTTGACCTGAATTCTTATTATTGGAAAATATATGACAGTGTAATATAATTGCAAATTCTTTATGAACAAATCGTAAGTTTTACCTTTAGGTTGATTTCCTATGATGGAGTTTGAAGTAGTCTGGTAGGTGAAGGGCGACACAGCATTCTTTGCACTCCCACCTGGTTTCACTCTTCTTTCCTCTTATTTTGCACACCACACATTTATGTGATGGATTTTTCTTCACTGGATTAGGCGGGATATGAATTGGGAAATGCCTCCAATTTGCCGCCTGGAATCTCATGGGTGATGGGCCTGATACTGGTCATCCGCATCTTTTATAGTCCGGCATATTCACATTTTCTAGAATTTTCTCGGCTAAGTTTTCTCTGATGTCATCAAATTGAATCTTCTTGCCTTTTTGCTTCTTTTATAATACATAAGTATTGAATAAAACCATATCCATGACATAAAAAAATATCTTTTTATAACCTTTTGCATATTGACGCATAACCAGAAACGATGATAATTGCTGATCCTGCCTGTCAATGGCATTCATTTGTACGTTGTAATCAAGAATGACTTTTGGTTTTATGATGGATTCTTTAGTTCTTACTGTTTTCTTTCCAGTATCAGTCATTTCCAAGGCCTTGTGGTATGTTGTTAGTGCATGCACGTCTTTTTTATCTCTTCATTTTACAGCAGCAATTCCATTGCTATAAACTATTTTAGCCTCCCCTTTCTTCAACTGTATATTTTTGAATTCTGCCGGCATATTCCTTCGATTTATTCTGACCGTGCCTAAGGCATTAGTTTTCTCATCAATCAACTTGAGAAATAGATCAGGTGATGTGTACCAATTATCTAATGCCACAGTGTAACCCTTGCGAAAGTAGGGATGCAAAAGTTCTAATACTATTGCTGAACTAGAAGGAATTTCCTTTGCTCCGGACGATATTTTTCCAGTGTGAATAGAAAATTGTAGGCAGTACCCTGATGAGGTTTCACATATCTTGTAAAACTTGATTCCAAATCGAGCGCATTTACTTGGGTTATACTGGACATAGCAGAGCCTGCCACGAAATTTCATCAGGCTTTCATCCACAGCAAGATTTCTCTCCGGAATGTACATGGCTCTAAATTTTTATTTACATAGCCGATCATTGGAGATATCTTTATCAGCCTATCATTTCCATTCAGTTTTGAATCATCTACAAAATGTAAGAATTTGGATAGCAAAAAAAATGTTTATATGGCATAACTCAGCCGAAAAAAGGTGTTTCTGTCATGTTGCGCGGACTCCAGTATTTTTGAAGCTTATTTTTTTTCACTTGTGCCATTAGCACACACAATGAGAAATAGGCCTGAATCTCATCGTAGTTGTTTCAAACCATCCTTTCATAAGATCACTTTTTCTATTTTTGTCGGAGTTCAAAAAGGCATCTGCATACTTGTTGGTTTCAGTTGCGATGAGTTCCCAAAAATCAACTTCAAGAAACTGGAAGAAAAAGTCTCTTTCACTAGGATTGTTTCCCACGCTCCTGTGAATTCTTTCATTTATGCCAGGTTTACCAGAGAATCTAAATTCTTTCCAACACTGGCTGTTTTTACACCAATGCCAAATGTATTCTACCTTAGCCTTTTTTCGATCTGCCGGACCAATACTGCCTTCATTTTCGCTGGAAAATTCTACACTGTCTTCACTACTCACAGTTTCTGAATATTCAGAATTATCGGTGTCATTTTCTGCACTGTTATCACTAACACTGATGTCACTGTCAAAAAGAAACTTTTCTACATCATCGTCCGTAAAAATCTTGCCCTTTTTGCTGGCCACTGCTTCGGGAGGAGCGAAAGTACACACAGCCTCGAGTGTGAGCATCCGTGGTTATGGCAGCAGGAATACTGGCTGCCAACTGGTGGCTTATCAGAAGCCCACGACTTCATTCAGTTATTCTATCTTCTTTGTTGATGTAGCAGCAAATAGGAAAAGATGAAAGGCAACTTTTGTGTGGCAGCAGAAAAGATTGCATTATCTTTTGCATAGTAGCAAGTTCACTGAAGACAAAGATATTAGCTATCTTTGTTTACGTTCAGCAGATGGCACTCATCAAGTATACAAAGTGAAATATTACTTCCTTTATCTTATGTTGGCTATGAATAGGTGCCTCAACAATACATTATCAAATAGAAGGAGGGTGGGAGAGAAAGGAGACAAAGTAAGCCAGTGCTGACGGTGCATTGGGTTCTCGATAAACGAAGATGGCTCAATGAAAATACTTAGAAACAATTGAGTATATACAAGAATGAAATATGAACTACAATATAATAACAGCATCGGAATATGTATTAGAATAACATAAAAGCAATTAAGAACATAAACTATGAATCTATCTGAAATTTATGCTCCAAAAGAAGGCTGGAAAAAAAATATACAAGACCGGCGAATCGCCGTCTTTGTAAGCAAGGGCCAATTTTGAGCGGACAGCTAATCACTGTCTTTGTAAGCCAATGGGTTAATTTTACTGAAAAAGAAGGCTGGAAAAAAAATATACGAGACCAGCGAATCGCCGTCTTTGTAAGCAAGGGCCAATTTTGAGCGGACGGCAAATCACCGTCTTTGTAAGCCAATGGGTTAATTTTACTGAACAGTCATGATGCAGGACTCTGCGTAAATCCATTGCCTTACATTTGCGGCACTAAACCGTACGACAGAGAAACAAAAACGGTTAGGTGAAAATTTGCAACTTCTGGGATGTGAAAACAGCAATGTTTGAAAAGACATTCTAGGATAGGTGTATATTTTTCTGCAGCTCAAAACTTCTTTTTTCAAAGACAAAAAGAAAAATGTTCGGCCTTTTAGTCGAATGCATAATAAAAACGGCAGGCAATAAGGTCTGCGGCGCATGGGTTGGCCTTTGAAAATGATGCATTGGGAAGTTATGAGGGAGGTGTGTACATGAACTGTGTGCCTAATCTAAATGAAACTTTCTGTGATTAATAACCATAAAATCTTCACTTATGTACATATTTATTGCATAATTAATGTTCATTCAAATAATTAGCACTTTGGTAGTAAAACGATGTCGAGATGCTAAAATTCCAAAGCTATATTTTACAGTGATTTACAGTTTTCCACCGCATAGCACGTATACCACCCGCACAACTAGGGTTTGAATCTTTTTTGGAAGGATTCGATCAAATCCTCAAATCCTGATCGCATCACCAATTATTTCATTGGATGTTATAGTCTGAAATTCATTCTAAATTATTTTAATATGAATTTATACGTATGCATTTTTTTCAGAGACAAGTGGAAGAAAGCGACACACATCCTAAGAATACTGCTGAAGGATATATTGGAATACACTCACAGTTGTGAAAATGAACTAAATGACACAATTGTCCAGAGTATGTTAAGATTAAGTGGAGTGTGTGACAGTAGTGGTTTATCGGAAGAGAGTGAAAATGGAGTGGTGCAGCCCAGGAGGGTGCACATTGCTCCTGAGAGACTGCCAAACATCTTAAATGTGGATGAGGTTGAGGATGGGGAACAAGGGGAAGATGTTATCCCTTGGCTGGAAGATTCGGGAGAGGGAATAAGGATTGAGTTAAAGCAGTGTTTAGCCAGGCTGCGTGCTGAAGCAAGTGCTTTGCTTGGCCTATCTACGATTTTTAGGCATTCTGATTTTATTAATGCATTTGACGGCAACATTCACTCACAACAGGAGCTGATTGATAAGGTTGGTATCAATATTTTTCTCTGCCTCTACATTTTGGTAATTTTTAAAAGTATTTTTGGTAAGTTTCTCAAAAATTGGTGAGCATGTATTTTGATCTTTCTTGTTTCCCTATTTTTTCCTTGGTTTTGTTCAACTTGCTTTGTCAGTCTGTTTGGGTGGAATCTGTTAATCGATTTTTCTCCAGCTTACATCATCATATTTCCTTCAAATTTGGCACACAGGTGTCTCTTTGATTACAGTACAATATAACAATATAAGTGTCACGGCTTTCTCTCCCATAGGCCCGGGTTTGCAAAAAAATTGCTACTATAAAATTTCATTTTGTCTAAATGCTTTGCATTACTCCACTTTCATGGCCTATTTTTTCACCTTCCTCAGATTTCACTCTTAGAGGATTACTTGAAGAAGGAGGTAATGGAGAAAGATAAACTGAAGGTTGAGTTGCACACAGCCAAAGGGCTGTGTGAGGGACACGCATCCACCATTGCTTCCCTCCTAGCCAGAGCCACACAAGCTGAAGGTCAATTGACCACTATGCTTAAAACCCGTGGTAGACTTGAGACAGTGGCTGAAGGCTATGGGGAGGGCAGTGGAATGACCCATTTCAGTGGGCAGTTTCAGAAAATGGCCAAGTTTGGGGAGAAAGGTAAGTGTCAATATCCCTATTACATACTTACATCTTAACCCTTTTAGTACTAGAGAGCTGATCTATCAGCCCACGAAGAATGTGGAAAAGTGCTATGGGCAGATATATCAGCTGGCTTTTCACACATATGCATAAATATCAATTTGTTAATTTTAATTATCATCCAAATGCCATGTAAAAGCTTTGTTTTTTACTATTCAAATGTCAAATATGTACCTAATCTTTCAAATAGTAAACTTTATGGGAATAAACAATCATGATTAATTTTACATATGTATTTAATAACAAGAACATTAAAAACCAGAAGTAATGGTCCTGGCACTCTTCCCACATCTAACCAAAAGTTGCTGCCAGGTAATGGGTTAATTCATTATTTTTTATTTTTTTATTGAAATCTCCATGTTTATCTTGTAACACCCTCATGAAAATGAATGGCATAATCATCAAGGCAATAATCATATTTAGCTTGTGTGAAATTTCATATTCAGCTCCAGTAAATGTCAACTAATATCAGGTTGTAGTTACTCTTTATTGTTACATGTACAATTGCATAATGCATGATTCATTAATTAATATATGTGATAAATATTAAAAATTTACTCTATCGTTTTCAGCTCGCATGATGCTGAAGGAGTATCAACACCAAGGAGGCAGTTCCTCCTCTAATCAAGAAGGGTTATCTGGCACACTGATTGCTCAGCTTGTAGAAGAGCTGTGTGTGGAAGGAGATCGACTTTCAGAGGAAGCACGCAAAGAACGGGAAGACCTTCAGTTACAGGTGAGAATATGAAAGTCTCCTTAAGTGTAAGATGATTGATTTTGGGGAAATGGATATACAGTTTTTACTCCTATTTTACGAAGTTGAAGGGACCCAAAAATATGAGCTTTGTAAATCAGAGGGTTTGTAAATTGGAGGTTATCTTTCAAGCAATCGAAACCTCAACAATCCCAATCCAGTTTCAGTAGCGCACTTCATAAAGATAAATGGGATTAAAAGGGAGGTAATATTTCAATAAAATGAATTACACATCCAGTTAAATGTTTAATAGAACAAAAGGAAATTAGAAACCTACACTTCTTATACATATAGTGGCATATTTTTAACGCTCTCCTTCAAAAAAAATAACAGAAACTTTAAAAACTGGTAAATATTTTTCTACAAATTTAAAATGGGGTGAACTTGGCTGCTGCAACTGAATTAATTTCTTGTAGCTTCAAGTTGGTAGATATCATAATGAGGGGAATAAGTGAATTAATTCATCCCACGGAGTATTTTAAGCATAAGCATTAATTAGCACAGGGGATATGTTTAGTGCTAGTCGAATTTCTGTTGAAAGAGGCCATTTTAACATGGGAATGCCACGGATTCATTCTAACTAACAAATTTCAAAACGAAGTTCCAATTGACCCAGTATATTTCAGTACAAAGACTAGGAAATGCCTTTTTTGAAGAAAACTTACCATTTGAAATACCTTCAATAATATTTCGTAGGTGATGAAAGTCAATTTTAGAACTTTACTCGAGTTAATTTGAAATTCCCACATATCGTTCAACAGCGCTGACATCTAGCGGTGATTTGCAAGAACTATTTACTCGCGGGTACTGATAGCTGTAAGTCGCGATCGCAAATTCTACCTAACGGCGTAAAACTTTAATGAAAAATTAAATATTCAAAGTGCATCATAATTTGAACATAAATAACGTATTATTACAAAATTAGTATTCTTAAATGATACCTGTACCAAGAGGAATATTTTGACACAATTTCGTCGTACATTTCACGCCACTGCTCAACATCTTCTGTGTTCACATGCCCTTCTTCTCCGCAGACTTTAAGTGAAGTGATTCAATGTCTTCTCTTGAATTTTTCTAGCCACCCATTTGAGCATTTAAAGTTGTCTCACTTCAGTTTAAGGGCCAAAATCTGAGCATTCTCCTTCAGAATTGGTCATAGGCCAGTTGCACTCACGATCGTCGACACTTTAAAAAATAATAATAATACATCTGCAAATCAAGATGTTCAAACTTCGACGATGAAATGTTCTTGGTTTTCGACGATGCTGTTGTGTGAATCAAAATGTTTTCGCTTGAATTCATGATTGTTGTTATGTCAATAAAGAAATGCCATACTTCCGAGCAATTTCTGTTTTTGTCTGGGCGCGATCACGTACTTCCTTGATTATCGACCTTATGGTAACCAAACTCACGGACTTCCTCGTTTTTTTTTGCTCAGCGATGTTTTATCCATTGTTTTACTAATAGGTACACGGGATATCACAAACACAGCCCACCTCGCGTTGAGAGTGATTCTGACTGAATGCGCACGACTTCTGCTCGCTTGGAAACAAAAATATTTTCACTCGCTCACAGCTTACAATGTAATTTTCTGGCTTCAAAGAATTCTGGAAACAAAGTTATAGGTGCGAGCCACTCTCGGATGACATAGGAACTGATAACAAGGGAAAGAAGAAACTCAAACCAGCTATTGAGAGCGAAGACATTGTAACGGCTACTCCGTGTAGACTGTGGTTACAATGTAATCAGGTGACCATCTTCAAGAAAGACCTGATAAGCTGGCCAATTCACATGTTTCCTGAGAGAGTAATATACCCTGGCGGAAATTTTATTATAGCCTACGCTTATAGGCCATTAAAATTACAGCGAATGTAGAGGAAATTTAGTAATTTCTTTCTTCTTTTTATCTGACGTGAAAATTGATTTAGAAAAGAAGCCTTTGTATCCAGGATCATATATTATTCAAGTTTACCACAAGTAAAAGTGAAATAAATATCTACCTTAAAATCGGGCCAAATTTTGTGTACTTGAGATGGCTTTCCCGACTTATCACCCTCGAAGTGCAACCCGTTGTTTCAGTTGTTCGCGCAGAGAAAAACATCGCTAGACGTGACCCAAAAATGTGCAGAGGCAGCATGCATTAAATTTAAAAATGTTGTTAAGGTTTTTCGATACCTTTTCTACAATTTCTTGAATTTGAAATGCTCATTCTTGAAATGTTAGCATAATGCCGAATGTTTACACATTGAGTGATGCATTGACCTCAAAACATTGCGACAAAACCATTTCAAATACTTCGTAAAACAGGGGTCAATCACTCCTGGCTTCTGGCCACCGGCTTCTCACTTCGTAAATCATTAAAATGGAGGTTTCGTAAAATGGAGGTCATTTTACATGGTTTTCCTATGTACAAAGATCGGGACCGGCGGAATGGTTTGTAAATTGGTGTCATTTTGTAAATTAGAGGTTTGTAAAAAAGAGGTTCTACTGTATATGTAATGATTTACCTCCATGGAAATTTATCGTGTCGCAAAAAAGGCTTGCATACAAAGCTGATCTTCGCATTCGCCCACAATAGCTGCAAATTGTTAGAGGTAGTTCATCCATGATAGCAATGATCAGCAGTCAGAGTATTAACCTGCTTATTATTTAGTGAGGTTTTCTCGAAGTAATAGATTGTGCTGCGCCTAAAAAATTTGTTATGGCTATTGAGTTGGAAATACTTGGAAGATAAAAGGTGTGCACATTTAAGAAGCCTCCATCATCATGAAACAAAAACCACTTCTCTTAGGGCATTTTAAATGCGTATCTGTACTGGCAATATGCCTTGTGAATGGTGTAGTTTGAATGCCTATCTGTCTAGCTTAACGACTTCATGGGGGTCTATTCTCTAACTGGAAGCTACGGAGCTTTCTGGCGAAAAGATGCTTCAATAAGCTACTTGCTCCCATCGGTATTCTCTATCATGGAAGCTACCAGTAGCTTATTAGGCTCCCACCTGTATTCTGCTACGGAGCTATTTCCGTAGCCCCAATAAGCTACCATGGTAGCCTCACGAAGCGGCCTCCAAATACCCCTGCTTAAATATTGGTCATTTTCTAACGCTTATCTCTCTATAACTATCCAACACACGGGTATGTTTCTTACATTTCTTAAATGTGCATTCCTTTCACTTTCACTGGGTTACGTTTTCATTTTCACCACTTACGGGAGTTTCTCACAAAAAAAGATATTGGCTGAAGTGACGGAAAGCCATACTTACCTTCGGTAGCTAGCTTGATTCTAGCCCGTAATGGGATATTTTGTGGGCCATGGTAACGTGTATCACCTTCGCATTTCTTTTGAAAGCCTCATCTTCGTATATTATTTAAATGATTTGAAGCAACGAGTAATTGACGAGAGCAAATAGCACAAATCATATTGAATCATATCATTGACATGAACCCTAATTCCCGTTATAGTTACGAACAATCTTAATACAATTAACCAAAACAGCCAAGATGGATGTCGTGCATTCATATTATGCGATTGTTCACGAGATTATGTGAGCAAAAATAGAACATGTTCTAATTTTGCTCGCATGATTTTAAATGCGTGGAGTTTTTCGCTAAACATGATGCATGGACATCTTCACCGTCTAAAACGTCCTTGAAACAGGTTGCACTAGTTTTATCCACGGAAAAAACATGGAGACGAGGTATTCTATTGGTTCTAAGAATGACATCACCAGAAATGGAGTTACCATGAATTTGCTTTAAAAATATTCTCGTACCCGCATTTTGCCAAACCTCTCTCAACTTCCTGTTACGTTCTAGAGAAAATTCCATCGAATAAGAGAATATGGTTGGTAGACAATTCCTGTAGCTTATTCGAAGCTAGTGCATCGGTGGCTTTGAGATTGAGAATAGACCCCATGGTATTTCCCTCTACCAGTGTTCTGTTTAAAAATGTGTCTTTCTTTACCAAGCAAGTGTTCTTGTTTACGTGATAAATTGAGTTAACCTCTAAAATGGGTTTTACTTGTCACAGTAACCCCTAGTTCTGTTATTTTAAAAACTTTTATCGCTTTAAATGGGCTCAGTGTTCTCTATTAATCCAAAATTAATTTAAAAAATACTCATACACAGATTTGAATCAGGCGGTATTCCCCATGCCTGACTACTTCAGCGCCATCCACGCTTGATGCGGGAAGTAACCCTGTTTGCACAATAACGAAATAACGACGTCTGGTGGTGCCCCGACGACTTTACGTTATAACATATCAAGTTTTACGTTACATCAAGGCTTTTACATTGGCAAACATAGGGGTTTCGTTGGTTCCTTCTGTCAGCTGACGTTATATCAAATTTTATGTTACATCAAGTAACGTTATAGCAAGGTTCTACTGTATTTGCATTAAGATTGAGGGCATTTTCTGCTGAATAAATTCTGCTTCTATGATTGTAGGCTCATCTATCTTGATGGTGGGTTCAAGTCAATTACAGTTTGCTGGCTGGATGTTAACCCCTTTTACGTATAGGTAATCTAGAATCCAAGTCACTATAAATTGGACCATTAAACTGATAATTGGTTGATCTAAGTCAGCGGTATTCAAACTGTGTTCCACAGACCCTGGGGTTCCATGAAATCTTCTCAAGGATCCCACAAATTGTTTTTATTACTTTGTATTAGCCTTTATTAATGCATTTTACAAGAATATTGAAATGAAAATATTTTTTCATACGTACCCCAGAATTTTTGTGTATATTTTATCATTTTATGAGGTGGAACCTTAAAATATTTTAACACTAATTAAGATTCTGTGAACTGAGAAAGTTTGAAGACCATTGATCTAACTGATAATAATTGAAATAGTGCTAATTTATTGTGTTTAATATTCCTAAGCAAACCCATTAATTTATTGATTACTTATGCTTACATCCTGAAATTCATGTGTTCACAAGGTGGAAGCAGCAGATAAACAGCTTCGATCTACTCGTGCCTTCCTCGAGGAGCAGGCAGTGGAGAGGGAGCAGGAACGGGAGGAGTTTCAGCGTGAACTGCATTGCCTCCATGAAGCCCTCGGTGGGAGGGAGCGCGAGAAGGTCGATCGGGAGAGAATTGTCAAAGAGGTAGGCTCATTGTATCCTTCTTTGTACGCTTTTGAAATTTCCTTCCATCTCACCTCTCCTAAGTATGTATTTCCTTTAAGTATTTATAGCATCTTATTTGTGATTCAATGCTAGCTTTGAATTATGGATTCATTCATTGGTAGATGCTCAGTTTGTGATCCCTAGATAAGAACCCAGTTGGCAGTCATTTGGGAGCAGGTAAAATTTGTCATGTGGAGTTCTTTTGTTTTAATACATATCACACAAAGCAGCAAGATGATTATGGGAATGATTGTTGGCTTCTGGTGTGTACTAAATCCTTCAAAGTTATAAATTCAGTTGTCAGGGAGTTGTATTTGTATCTCCATGGTAATAATGTATGAATTGCGAAAACCAACCCTAGAGAATGGCTACCTTCTAATGTCTACCTTGTGATATGTATCAATTGTTTCAATGAAATTTCTTGACTAACAATGCCACAAGAATTGAAAGAATCAAGACTTTAAAAGATGAGTTATATTCTCTTGTTGAGGAAGTATTTTTTCCCAAAATTCAATACACTGAATTCTAATTGGTTGTTACTTTTTCAAACATAAATTACCACTTAAATCGCAAGGCAGACAGAAAATTCTTTCTCTTTAAGTCCTCAAATTTCAATCTGAACTGTAGAAACAAAAATTGCTATTCCCAAGAAAGCCTTTTTTGCACGCACTCATTGCAATTTTCCATGGATGAAGTGTATTATACACTGATATAATATCTTCTTAAATAATTGCTGAGCGAAATTTGTGATGGAAATGTTATCATTGTTATCAATAAAAAATCCTACAATAATTTTTCTTGAAAATGAGTAGGGGAATTGAGCTGATGAGTATGTGGCTGGTAAAATCTGAGCTTATTTCTAAGGAAATAGTAATTAGTGCTTAGACAATAAGGTTTCTGGATATTTACTTATTATTTTTGCCCATAGCAACGTATCTTACTTCAGGCACATTATTTTATCCGTTGGGTAAATATGAACTACTCCCTGATACCCTCATTTCCAAGTATTATGTGACGTGAGCTGCATGTAAAGCAGAGATCTACTATGATCTGTGAAACCATAGGATTTATTGTTTCAAAATACGTGAAGTATAATAAGTGTTATTTGATCTCCATTGTTTAATACTTAATTGCCTCTGCTATTTTCAGAATTTTCCTCTTCCCCTTTTGATTTTGTCCAAACTTGAGCGTCACGTTTATTTTTCATTGGCCTTAGAATGGCAATGATAGATTTAATTCTTATTTGCCTTCGAATTTTAGTACTCAATATGTCTGTTGCCTGCTTGAACAAAATTGAGTTGAATTCGTGGGATCACTTTTCTATTGTGATTAATTTACATCAAATTGCCCTTTCAAACCATTTCAAGCAAAAATCATTAAAATGTTTGGTAAGTAGAAATAAGACCAGGAAATGATGTGTGGTTTGGTTAGTCATGAAAACTTTCAGGTTTTTGTAGAATTGTTTATTTAAACCACATTTTCTGTTTTTAAAATATTATAATTAATCTTTATCTTTTGGTTTCATCGGTGTGATAGACCGGTTAGTATTTCTACTTTCTTGAAACTTTGCTTAATTTAAAGGCAGCTGTTTTTATGTGGTTTAGTAGTTGCTCTCAAAGTGGGTGATGGGTTGTTGTGACATGCATATCATCACTTTAGTTCTCACACATTCTGAGCACATATTTTGGTGTAGCAAGTGCTTTTTGCTTTCTCATGGTTTTGTAGTTTAGAATGATTTTTGTGTAGTCAAAGTTTTAGATAAATCGGTGTGTGTTTTAATTGTTATATATGCAAAGGATTTTTTTCCATCCTCTTAAGGCTTTACATATGAATGTTTATAATGTATAAATATTTTGAGTCATTGTCAGAAACTGTATCAAAATGTCACTCCAGTCATTACAGTTATTGCAAAAGGCATTGATCATAGTTTTGTGTGCTATATTTTTATTTTTGTTATCAAAATATCGGAAATGAAATCACTAGGATGTCACTAAGGCAGTGAACGGTGTTATGTATCACTTTAACCTTAAGAATCCGGCATTTAATATGGTTTACACCATTTCTCAAGGTGAATAAAATTATTATTATTATTATTATTTAAATCCTCACCGACAGTCCTGCTTGCAGTATCCTGTCGCTGGTCATTCTTCAATGAGTCTTCCCTTTTACTAACTGAGAGTAGGAATGGGTCTTATGTTGTTTGGAGTCTTTATTGCTCAACATGCATGGGGGCACGGTTCAGCTGCTTTATCACAATTGTGTGAACTTGGGAAATTAGCCATCTCTGAGATGTATATTTCCAGAAGTTCTCTGTTATCATCAGCTAGCCCCCTTATAATCACTTTCTTAATGCTGTTTTATTTTCCCATTTAGGCTACAGGCATGCTTGTGTATTGATAACCATCTTGGTTTCTCCACCTGCACACCCACCTGAGCTGCAAAAATCCCCTTTTCTCCAAACACCAGTACCTGGGGCCATTGCCAACATTTCTAATAGTTTCCTAGTCCTTCACAAAAACCTCTTCTACTTGATGAGAGGAATGTCCAAAACTAAAAGTTTTACAGAACTTAATGTTTTCATATTGATTGGAGCTTTCTATACTCTAATTGTATCTTTTCTACTTGCTATTACAAATTTCATCACATACATTTTTGGATTGGATGAAGTATTGGACCTGGAACTTTTGTATTTATTTTGGTGGATGTAGTCCTAGACCTTTTGAATATCTGTCTATTTCATGGCAGTTCTCACTCCTGGATTAATCTTGATAACCCTTGCAATGAAAAATTTAGAAGAATTAGTAACCTTTCGAGCAGATCTTTTAAAAAGTGATTACCATTAGAAATGATTTCCGTAGGCCTATTTTATTTTCATCATATAGTATAAGTGAGTGATTAATTGGAAACAGGATAACAAGTCTTGAAGAAAGAGGGTGCTGTTAGAATTGAACTTGTAGCCTGACCACGTCAAGTTGCACCATTGCCTGTAATATTTCATGGGGAGGCCCTGGAATAATAAAGTTTCTGAATGTCAATTTTCAGGCTGCATATCTCTCTGTGTTTGACACTAGTCTGTCTGCAGCTGTGTGGTGTAACTATACAATGCCATTCTTGGTAATTTTTTTGATGCTTTGCATTAGGTGTTGCCCGGCATAATATTTTACATTACGATTACCTCGAACCTATCGTGGGGAACACATAAGAAATATTTGTGGCAGAGCTCTGAAGAAGCTAGGATTCGTCAAGCGTATTGTGGGAAGATTTTCAGATGAAAAAGTAAAAGAGAGGTGCTATTTCGCACTCGTCCGGCCACACCTTGAATATGCAGCAAGCATATGGGATCTGGTGCAGAAAGACTTAATTCGGGAACTTAATAAAATACAAAGGAAAGCTGCGCGATTCGTCAAAAACTGCTACGGGCGTACAGACAGCGTTACGCAGATGTTAAACGAATTAGGCTGGGAGCCGCTAGAGACTCGGAGGCTGCGCGCTAGGCTTAGATTACTTGAGCAATTGAGAGTAGATATCTTTCAGAGCAACACGGAGAACATCATATTATAACCCCACTATATTTCCAGGTCCGACAGAAATGATAAATTAAGAGAGATATTTTGCCGAACGGATAGGTATGGGAATTCGTTTTTCCCCCGTACAATAAGGGACTATAATAAATGCAAGGCGTAATTTCATTAGAGCGTTTCCTTTTTATATGTAAACGGCTGGTGTCCTAACACCCCCCGCCACACGCCTATTGAGGCGGCTTGCGGGGTAGTATGTAGATGTAGATGAATATTTTTGGGTACCTATATAATTTTTATTTCCTGCAAGAACAACTGATGAACTACGTAGTCTATTTATCAGTAAGGCATTGTATCAATACAGTAGAGTACTATTATCCAACGTTTGATTTACCGACCTTTGGATTAACTGATGATCAGTCTGTCAACAACTCTCTCCCCTGCTCTTCCTTATGATCCTCTCCCCTCCCTCCCCAACTCCTACCATTTCTGTTTGCGCTTTCCCCCATCGGCCATGTTCAAGTCTACAAAATTGTTACATTTTCTCATCACTAAAGGTTTTTTTTTCCTGCAGCAGGTATCACACGAAGAACAATGCTGCATTATAGTGAGTCCCCTGAATCACTGTTCATGCGACGCGGACGAGCGAGCATATATGTGTTGCTTCCAAGGCGTTTTATATTTGCAAAGTTTCTTCAGGAAAATAATTGACTCTAAATGTATAATTCTTCAGGAAAGAGGATGTGCTTCGTGTTAGGTATTTCCAAGAAGTTGATGATGTTTGAAAGGGTATCCAAGGGAAACTCAGTGGCTAACATGATTCTGAATGACTCAGTCATGACGGCAAATTGTGAGGACATCAGATTCTTGATGACGATGCTATCATCTTCACCTCCTGATCTGCAAATTCAAGTCCAGTGTGCATTGATGTTTCCAATAGTGATGAGGGAGAAACAATCAATTCAAAATTAGTTTTTCTCCAAATTGCGCTGCAATCAGCAAAAACGTGAAGCAGTTAATAGAATGGGAAGTTGACACCTCTGTACCAGGTATTTTTTGTATTAGAAAAATTAGGATGGTCATAAAAAAATATCTAACACAAAAATACAAAAGAAAGTTACAGAATTTTTTAACCCTTTGTAGATGATTTCGTGAAGTCAGGATTCTTTGCACCTTAAAAGTATTAAAGTTACTGACCATGTCCTGTGAAAAACCATTGTGTGTACAAAGAATATTATTTTTCATTGCCCACTTTATTACAGGTGGTAACAGAAGCCGTAAAAATATTTGGATAAGGAATCAATTTGCACATATGCCACTGCATGTGAAGAACTTAGTAGCATCGGTGGCATCAAGCGTTTGAGAATTGGGGTGGATGGAGACCTTGACGTCTTTACTTTGAAAGCAAGCTGAGCATGAAGGTTTATGGGAATTGGAACTCCGAGAATTGACTTATAATCCCCGTAGAACAGACAATGGTGCCAATGTTAGCGATAGCTTGGGCTGGAGTAATCGGACTCCGACAAGCTGTTGTTGTGCAAGTGTGCATCAGCTACCTTTGACCGGATTCTAAGAAGTTAAAAAAGAACGCCTGGCAAATTTTACCGATCAGCATAGCCTCAGATTCCTCATGATGATTGTATTATGTTGCAATCACGAATTCAAACTCTTACTGCAAGGCAAATACCCTAAGTAGGCATTGCGTGTCTAATAATAAAATTCACCTGTCAACAGTTACTAATTTTTGTCAGTCCAATGATTCGGAGAAGTTAATGTACGATCATCGGATGAAGGAAAAAATGAGTATGTCAATGCAATATGTGTGGAAGACTTTGACAAAGCATGGCACTGAAATCAAGGCTACAACTATCTCAAAATGAAACATGAGCCGATTATCCCTTGCTATTGATTATTCAATTGGGCTTCCCCTTCCATTATCACAGATAATCGGCGCTCTACTGTATTAAACTTTTTTGAATGGTAATGGTAGCCAGCAGTTATTTTAGTAGTGACATTAAAGTTATTTCTCCGTAAAATCCATCATCAGGGTTGCTACAGGCCTGGAAAACGTGGAAAATTTATGGGAATTGAGAAATTAGCTTGGAAATTTGCTTTTCCAAATCAAAATATCCTTGTTTTCAATAAGTTACAAGTAGAATTTTAGGCACTGTCTGTTGATCATGCGCTGAAAATGAATTTTCAGGTCCTATTTTTGACACTCATGTATAGGAAGATGGAATGTTATTTCTCCTCAGATTTTGTCCTCATAATTTGTGGCCCTCGTCGTGGCCAAGACCTGAGAATAATGTGCCATCAGATAGGAAGCCAATTTTTCACCCAGAGTGATAGTGGTAGTGTTACGTTTGTCGAGGAACTTTATTCCCTTATGGTGGTGCTCCTATTCTTGCGCATTCTTTGAAGTATACACCAATGAACGTAAATTTTCACTAGGAAAAATTAAATTTTTGACCAGAAAAACCTGGATGAGTCCTAGAATTTGATAAAATCTGGTCTGCAGCAACCCTTATCATGTATTTTTTAAGATGACATCATAATGAATAACAAACAGCCTGTATCTTGCACATTGCTCCCCAATTCAGAGAGAGCCATATTTTGCAATAACTGTTGCACTGGAGGATTAAAGAATGACTTATTTCTTATTATCCTGGTTATCAGAGCATGAAATAAGAAGGGAAATTTGGCTGAAATAAGTTTTCCTATTTATTTCATCCTTTGAAAAATGCCTGCATTATAATTCCATTCCATTGTGGATGGTGAATCTTTCAACTTATCTTCTCCACCTCAAATATTCCCCTCCCTATTTATTCCCTTTAGTCTTCTCATGTATTTCAATAAAACTTTTGATTACCAACATTCTCACTTAAGAGTGAGCACGATAAATAACCATCCATTAATTGTGTGTTATTGCACACTCTTTCTGGCTTTCCTTTGCTGCTTTCCTGAAAAATTCCTTTTTAAGGATATTCCACGGCTGAACCAGAAAGAAGGCCAAGACCCCTCGTCAAGGGACACAGTGAGTGCTCACTTATTTTTGAAAATGTTCTTGCGTTGTTGCTCCCTGAAATCATAACATTCCTGTATATACTCTTGTTTCATCATTATTTGGCATTGGTGCTTTGTGTATCTGATGATGTTCTTGAAGAAGAGTTATCCTTTTTTTATGGTTTCTAATCAACCAATCTCTGGTATAATTTGGAAATAGTTTTGAACCCGTGTCGGAGAATGTTGTTTTTTAGTTCTTGTGTATGTACTGACAAAACCAAAACTCATGGGCGTGATGCAAAGGGCTGAGTTGGGCTGTGGAGCCCTGAGCTTCCAGTTGAGTGGATGAGCTGATAAGAGGCAGTTAGTTGGTGCTACTCATCCTGGTGGATGGATCTGTTGTGATTAGCTTGAAAATGTTAAACGTTATTTTTTTATTAACAGTCTGAATTTCCCTTAATTGCGGTCATATTTTAAGCTATTACCTCTAAGATTTTGTGAAGTTATATTAGTAAGATGCAGGTAGTCACAATTATTCTTGTCTTTCACTTTTGCAGATGTATTGTTAGTGTTTCAGTTTGTCGAAAGAGTGACCATAGTTTAAAGATTTGATCCAAGGCCTTGAATTTTTGGGAGTTATCATGGTGGGAGTAATGTTTAATGGGTTGAAATTATTCCATTTTTCCTATAATTTTAGAGCATTAGATGGGAGGATAAATAACTAATGGCAATGCATGCCACCAGTTGTTAGTTCTGTGAGTACCAGTGTAGGTCAGTGGAAGTGGAGATTAGTAAGGGCCAATTGTTTAGCGATTGTAGTTGTAACACCTGGTGCCATATCTTGTGGGTTGCAGAATATATATATACTGCATGCAGTTTTTATGGAATGTCCATCTTGGTGACTATTTTGCATTTTTGCCTATCTCCATAAAGTTATGGAACGCAAAGCCACTCTGCATGGAAAATGAATCAATGAGTCCTGCCATACTTCAGTGGACCATAGCCGTTATGCTCACCCTTATTCCATTTGCATTTCGCTGCCACAAGTTTTGGTTTTGTCTGTGCCTGTATGTTTTCTATATTTTGGATTGATCAAATTTTATGAAACTTATTTTCTTTCCATTGTTCATTCTATCAAATGGATGACATCGAAACCTGGGATTATGTTGAAAAACTTTATTCTTTTGCATTTGATGATTACCATTCATTTTATTATTTTTTCCACCTCACTATCATTCATATTGTGGTTTGTTGGGTGCACATTACTTACAATTTAATAATATGTTCTTGCAATGTATCCTGTATCTACAATATCACTTATGACTGCATGAAACTAGTATTACTTGGCAGATTTCACTTTTTAGTGTTGGTACTTATGGTTAACATCACCTGCACCAAAACTATTCCTTAAAAAATGTACTTGCAGCCCTCACTGGAGCCGATTGTGATGTGGTCATATTACTGAACCATAAAATTATGAACTTAATGTTAATCTTGATATAGAGTAGTGTTGATCAATATATGATAGCATTTATTTTTCAGTGGTAATAGTTGTTATAAATATGTATGTAGGTACTGGAATTTTTATTATATAATCGTACAAGTCAAGTTTTGTTTTAAATGAACCAGGTGTGAATAATCTCACTTTTATTCAAAAACTATTTCAAAATCATTCCCGTCCCTTGAGTTTAAATTGTTTTTCACTGCCAACCATATGGTGGGTTATAGACACCCAGCGCATGGATTCTTTTCCTTCACTCATATTTCATTCATGAGATAGCCTTATTGAACCTGCTGGTATTCCCTTTTCCATTTTGAATATTTAGTGGCACTTCTCATGGTTGATATTAGCATTCCCCAAAAATCTTCATGGCTATACACACTTTTGTGGCAATATATTTCTGCTCTGTTTACTGTGACCATATCACAATGGCTCTCTTATTCTTCCATAGAGACTGTTGAAGTACCTGTAAGTGTTATTTTCTCAACACTAACACCCTCAGTGGTAATGGCATTGGATTTTTTAAAGGAATAGGTGGTAACCAATGTTGAATGATTAATATTTCTGGTCTTATGGATTTATTAAATGCTACCTGTGTGCATTTATAATCACGTGTAAGATGTGACTTTTCTGTTGCCATGCAAATGCACCCATTAATTCCCCTTCTATTTGAAACTCTTGCAATATACTGGGAAGGAATATCCTTGGACCAAACTTTGGAATGTACCTCCTAGCATTTATTTTGGTTGGTCCCACTTATGGAACCTATTAACCCCATGTTAAAGTCAAAGTATGAAATTCTTGGATAGCTGTCATGAATTTTCATGCAGTGAGATGCAAGAGTTGAGGTAAAATAGGTTTTTGAGCATATGTGGTACAGTACCTTCATACTGAACTTATCCTTTGGATTCATTTTGTATTTCACTCACAAGGAGACATAGCGAGACTGATGTTCAGGATCCAAATGACACAATTATTTTCTGAAACTATAGAGAGAATGCGAGAAAAGTATCACGGCTTTCTTCCACATAGGCCCGGGTTCACGAGAAAAACACAATTAAAGAATCTTCTGGTATCTCCATGTTTCTCAGGCGAAGCTGCGTCGGTGTATCTTTACGATGACATTTCGTAGCCAATGCAGGCCGCATCTTCATATTAAGTGATGCAATTCTCTCCCCGTAAAGGTGTTTAAATTTCTGTTAGAGGCTTTCGCAAAGAATCTTTATCCGTATAAATCCTTTGCAGCACACACCTCTCTCCCTCTCTCAACAGAGGTCGTAGCCCAGTGGGTTGAGACGCTGGGCCAGTTATCCTCATATGGTGGCTGGGGTTCGATTCCAGGTTGTTGCAAATTCTTTTCTTTCAAATATTTTACGGAATCACTGTAAATTGACATCCCAATCCCATACATTTACGGAAGTAGCA
The DNA here is from genome assembly GCA_963573305.1 of Pyrrhosoma nymphula. Lineage (NCBI taxonomy): Eukaryota > Metazoa > Arthropoda > Insecta > Odonata > Coenagrionidae > Pyrrhosoma > Pyrrhosoma nymphula. The sequence goes on along the minus strand of OY754332.1, from coordinate 72,090,372 downwards.
ACAACTTTTTTTAATTTTCAGCCTATTTGCTGGATTTTCAATCAACCCCCTTGGAGACTTTCAAAGCTAATTTCAGGATTCTTTTTAGGCTGAAGAGAGGCTTCACATGCTGACAGACCTAATATGTTTAGATGTTGAAAATACAAGGATACTTCCATGAATAGGATGGGCTTCGATTGGTTGTGGGTCTTTCTCAAGGCCGTAAACAATGAACGGGTAATTACTTTTTAATATACAACGATGTAATCACTTAACATTTCCCAGGAGCCACGCTCGAGATGACTTTTGTCATCCAAAAGTATGCAATTCCATGCTATGAATGATAAGTTAAATTCGTTCAATTGAAATTAACATGGGATGGGAAAAGAGATAGTGTTATCATTACGTGATATTTTTTGTGCTGGAATATCTTCCTCTCCCCCTCGATACAGGCTTTGCTTCAATAAAATATGTTGCTCCGCAAAAAGGTCATTGCAAAATTTTTACATAACCTTGGAAACAGTTACCATCTCTTTTTTACCTATATCACGTTCACTATTGAACGAGAAATAGAGTTACAGAAGTCATTACTCGAGCATGGCTCCTGGGAAATTTGAAGTGAGTACATCGTTGTATATTAAAAAGTAATTATCCGTTCATAGTTTATGGCCTTGAGAAAGACTCACGATCAATCGAAGCCCATCCTATTCACGAAAGTACCCTTGTATTTTCAACATCTAAACATATTAGGTCTGTCAGCATGTGAAGCCTCTCTTCGGACTAAAAAGAATCCCGAAATGATCTTCGAAACTCTCCCAAGGGGGTTGATTAAAAATCTAGCAAATAGGCTGAAAATTTAAAAAAAGTTGTTGCTACTGCCGTAAATGTATGGGAATGGGCAATTTACAATGATTCCGTAAAATATTTGAAAGAAAAAATTTGCCACAACCTGGGTTCGAACCCCAGTCACCACATGAGGATAACCAGCTGAGCGCCTCAACCCACTGGGCTACGACCTCTGTTGAGAGATGTGTTTGCTGCAAAGGATTTATACGGAGGAAGATTCTTTAATAGTGTTTTTCTCGCAAATCTGGGCCTATGTGGAAGAAAGCCGTGGCACTTTTACCACATTCTCTCTATAGTTCAGAAAATAATTGCATCGTTTGGATCCCGAACATCTGTCTCCCGATGTCTCTTTGTCAGAAGTAAACATGTTATAAAGTGACCAATAGCCACAGCATAGTATTTCAATAAGGGCATATTGAATTTGATCCACAGTTAGGATATAGCACAGATAGCATAAAATGAAAACATAAATTGTGTTTATTTTATCATAATCACCATGCACTTTGATTTAATGTCATAGAACAAGCCTTTAGTATTGGAAGGTAAGAGTGAAGGACAGTTTGCAGAGGTGAGAACTTACCGTAAATCCCCGAAAAAGTGGCACCGCTCGATTTCTGGCTTGTCTTTTGAAAGTGATAGTACTTTTGCAATCACATCTTTGAATTCCACACAAGCATGGATTTTCTGTTTGAGTAAATTCATTTTCTTCTTTTAAGTCTACCTTGCACAGTGTGTTAATTTTTTCATTATAAAATGTGAAATATTTGTGTTCCACAATATGTGTAAAGAATTATCTACTATCCGGTAAATAGAAATATTTTCCAGGTAAATAAATGTATTCCATAGTTTTTGATTGAAATTACTTCTTCTTATGGTTTTATTCTTCTGTGAGAAAATATGAGTGGTTTTTCATCTTATTTAGATGAGTGAGTTTGTTGACTTAAATTCTGAAATAGTTTAACAGGTTGTGCAATGCAGTAAAAACCTGATGTAACGTACCACACCTGAATAAATTTCCTCTGAGAAAAAGTATTTGTGATCCAAATATTATCAGTTAATGTGGCAGAGTAAGAATGCTCCATCTCATAAGCAAAAATGTAAGTTACGCTACTTAATTTGGACCCTCAGTCAAGCTTATTAAAATTTTATTTAAAAACTGAAATTGCTGCTCAGTTTTTTTTTAACTAAGTAATTAGTAGAGTTTGAGAGAAAACCTAGAAATGCTTTTAAGCCAATAAACTTACAAGAGATTAGCAATGAAAAGCTAATGGGAGACCTTGGAATGGAGGATGTTTTCAGAAGAAACAGAAAAAAGATCGGAATAAAATTGATACTTTTAAGATTTATGTTTTTAGAAGTGGAAGGTAATTGATTTTTTAGTGAAATGTTGCAATTGGGAACAATTTTAAGTGTGTATCCAGACCTACCCTTGTTGTCGGAATGACCACAACCTACCTCAAATTCTGTGTTTTCGTTGAGAATGCCCATTTTGTGGACCTTTATTCTTTGGGTTAATTTTTGTTTGTGGGATTGTGCATGCTCTTACTGGCATTTTCTAATCTTTTAAAAGTGTTGTTTTCCAGTGTTTTCTTATTGTGAATAACTTTGGTTCAGGATTGCATTATTGTTAAAAGTTTTCTGAATTGGGTTAAATGTTTTAATATATTTGTTTAGTCTTTTATGTATGACTTAATTATGTAACCTCTTAAAATGTAGGTTGAAAGATTAGAGCTGCAATCTAAGGATTTGACTCAGTTGCTACAAGAAACAACTGCCAAGAAAGAAGAACTGGAAGTGGAATTGAAAGCTGCTGTGGATAAGGTAATTCCATTTCATATTTAGAACATAAAATACCACCTGAGTACCAGTAGGATCTGACCTCTGTATCACCCTTGCCTGAGTTATATGCACACTATTCTCTCTGGCCCTTTTCACTGACTTAAGTTTAACCATATGATATTCTAGGAAACGAGTCATGAGCCAGGAGCATGAAAATTTTGAAGAAGTGTCTGCTATCAGTACATTTCTTAAAAGAACAGTTTGCTGAATTTGAAATTTGATATATGAAAGTTAGTGTGACTCATTTAATTTTCCTTAGATATGGGACCTTCGAGAGATAATCCGAGAGTTGGAAGGGCAAGTTGAAGGAAATTTGCTTCTGGAAAAGGACCTACGCTCAAAGAATGAAAGGCTTGCTGCTGATATGGTTCTTCAGAGCAAAAAATTGAATGATCTGATTGAAGAAGTAAGTAAAATTTGCATTTATTTTTGTAAAAAGCACCAAAAAAATGTCAGCTCATTAACATGTGCACATCCTGAATTCATTGCTATATTGGTCGGAGTGGAATTCTTTCAGTGCACAAAAATCAACCATTTGACTCTCTGCACACTATCCATAGATATTCTTTATATAAATATGTTTTCTGAAGTGATATTTTGCAAATATTTAGGTTTAGCATTACCCCACTGTCAACTCTCTGGCTCACTAACCAGTGGTGCAACATTAAAGATCGGATCGGAAACAAATCCTAGAGTAGTCTGTGCTGATACAATCAAAGCTACATCAAAACCCCAAAGTAGCCAAGTTTTCTAGGACCCTACCCATCACATCAGAGACATTTGGAACTAATACTTGTGGCCTTGGGTGGGAACCTCCATTGTTGGGTTGTTGCCATGATAGCCCAGGAAAATTAGGTTTTAACCCGGAAAAAAATAATAACAAAATTTTTAACTGTATTCAGGACCCCTTTGAGATGAACATATCAAAAGTCCCAAGCTCTCCCAGGTGGGATAACTAAAATATCCTGGAAAAACCTGGATATACTGGAATTTTCCTGGAATTCGTGCTGTTCGGTAACTAGAAGAGCTAGAGAGGCGTTCTTTTTTTCTGCCACTCCTGCTTTTAGTGCTCTACATTAGTGAAAGGCGTCCGGCAGCCTCCCGAGGCTCCCGTTCTGATCCTGGTCCACTATAAGGTCATCAAGTACCACATAATGTACTAAAATCGCCTTAAACCGATATTTGCCGGACTAATAAGCGGCGAAACGGCATTACTACAACTGGGTTCGGTGCCTAGCACAAGTATAACTTTTCTGAGCACCAATACCTGCAGCTGCACCCTGAATCTGCCCGCCTACAAGGTGCGAGAAGTGCCCGATCGTCTACTAAAACAGTTTATTAAATTATTTTTTTTTAATTACACTCATGGTACCCAGGAATGACTTAAACATATGAAAACCACCCAACCTAATTATTTCTTTTTTTCAGAGGACTTTGACTAGATGCGGCAAGCACCATTGGCATACATATAACTTTGATAAGTTGTGCAGCACATTTTACTATTCTTATTTCCTCACCTCGGCTATCCACGCACCGCTCACTGTACCGTTTCGTGCTTAATATTTTTTGCGCAACCCCTGTGAAACACATCACACCCCTGCGTCCAGGAAGTTCAGTAAAGGTGATTGAGTCACCTTATCTTTCTTCTAGTTTACTCCTCAGCCTTTTTTCAGTGTAGTTTTCTCGGTTACTCTTTGAATACTTATCCTGTATTGTCATCAATTCTTTCATGCTGTACTGGCTGTCATCTTCGCAATTTTCCTCAAGTTCCTTATATAACAATTCAAAGGCAGCACTTTTTGACTCGTCTTCATTACGACTCTTGCCACGTTCTGATGTGATTCCCGGCTTACAGGAGCCAATTCGTTGAAAGTAAGCATAACAATCTCTGTGATACCTGCCTTCTGCCGCGACTAGATCAGACACTACGCTTAATCTCAGGATTACTTCAGTTCCCCACTCATCCTGATCACCTCTTTCTGCATCTGCTTATGGTACGTATAGTCTTGATCACTTCGACGGTCCAAACTACACTCCAAGGCTTCCTCTCAGGGTGCTTTTTGTCCACACTTTTGGCACAAAAAATACAATGTACTTAGAAATCAAATGGCGTGTCTGTGGATGATTTCCTCTTCAGATGATCTGGGAGTTCCGCGGAGGGGGATGTCGGTCTGCGTGTGTACTCCCTTCTGCACTCGCTATGCAAAAGCACCGACGTCTTGTCCTTAAAAAATACCTCGGCACCATCCTTTCTCGTTTTACTTGCATTTAAATTTTTTTGTACTCCTTTTTCACCATATTCACTGATTCTTTGCCACCTTTGCTTCCAACGAAAGCACACAGATAACACTCGTCCAGCAACTCCATTGCACGTCACAAAAAATAACTTGAAAACGCGACGCTAAACACTTTTTGCATTGGAGAGCACTGACTGAGTGATTTACGAACCGGTACGGACCACGGCAAGGGGGAAGGGGAAGCGTCGCTGACTTATAACAATGAAAGCGTGGGTGCCCCACCGTGCGCTCTCGACATCCAGTGGTGCAGGCAGCGGGAGGACTGAGGACATTTTATTTACAGATCACTCACTTGGAGTTAACCTTTTACGGTAATATTTTAACGTAGTTAGGCTAATTGTCGACTACAAAATAGAAAAGTAGGTGAAGCGTCGCAGTTCAACCACAACTTTCTCCAGGAGAATAATTATATATATACTAGTCGACCCGTGCGAAGTATTCGCACTGTATCCTCCTCAAATCCCACTTAATTGAAGTGCACACCGTATAGTTAGTACCGTGTAGCTAGTGCGTCATTGATATAGGTGTGGGTTGAAGTAAGGAATAGATGTGTGTTTAAATTTTAGATTACATATTTTTTGAAACATAAGGTTAAGGTATTTACATATTTACAGCATATTTACATGTTTACATGACCTCTTTGAACACTATGTTTGAAGTGATGATATGGTCATCTGTGATTGTTTGTTGGTGGGTCTGTTTTACACAGACATAGATGTCACTGAAAGAGCGCACCCTGGAAAACGCCACATACAACTGGCCGTGTGAAAAAACAGGGTCAGGCAAGTGCAATCCTGCCCTTGTAAGCGTCTGTCCCTGTGCCTTATTTATAGTCATGGCAAAGGCAACTTTAATGGGAAATTGCTTCCTAGTCAGTTTAAAAGGCACAGTAGGATCAGAAGGGGTGAGGTTAATGCGTGGTATGACGACAGTTTGACCGGAGTCAATCAATTTCGCTGTGATAGTGTAGTTGCCCAAGTGAGTTACAACTAATCTGGCGCCATTAATTAAGCCCTGCTTAGCGTTTAGGTTTCTAATCAACATGATAATAGCGTTCTTTTTTAGTAAGAGTTTATGAGGTGGGAAACCTGAAGGGCTTAATGAGTTCAGAAATTCTAATGGATACAACTGAGCGTTTTCCGTCTCTTCGCAGAGAACCGAATCAGAACTGAGATAAACCGTTTCCTGTCCAGGTAACAAATTCGAAATAACATAATCATTGATTGTGGTACAATCATCATTTTTTGGACATAATATGGCTGTTGAATAAATTTGGTTAAAATTGAGTTCATTGATTTCTGTTCTGAATGCCGTTTCGCCGCTTATTAGTCCGGCAAATATCGGTTTAAGGCGATTTTAGTACATTATGTGGTACTTGATGACCTTATATTGGACCAGGATCAGAACGGGAGCCTCAGGAGGCTGCCGGACGCCTTTCACTAATGTAGAGCACTAAAAGCAGGAGTGGCAGAAAAAAAGAACGCCTCTCTAGCTCTTCTAGTTACCGAACAGCACGAATTCCAGGAAAATTCCAGTATATCCAGGTTTTTCCAGGATATTTTAGCTATCCCACCTGGGAGAGCTTGGGACTTTTGATATGTTCATCTCAAAGGGGTCCTGAATACAGCTAAAAAGGTCCGGCTTTGTTATTATTTTTTTCCGGGTTCGGGTCAAATTTTGCTTATTTTTCCTGGGCTATGAATGAATTGAGGTCTTGCAAGCAGGATTTTAGATTCCTTGCTTTCATTAAATTTTATATCTAACCTTGAAATCATTGATTCAATTGGATCCTTTAAACCTGCCCTCGTCCCACATCATCAAAGTAGGCTACCACTATGATAAAATAAAGAATGTTATGTTTTCAATTACTAACAACATTGAGTAATCAGCTTACCATTTTAATTATCAGTAATGGTCTTTAATGGTTAACTCTGTAATAAACTCTTGAAAATGTAATAATTTTCATTCTCCATATGTACTTAATTACATCTTGAAACCTATGGAAAAGAAGCCAATATTATTTATTATCTTTCCTGTTTCAAGCTTTAGCCTCTCCATTTCTAGCTCAGTCATATCACCTGTAGACCCATTTTTCCTCCTTGACCTCTCTTTTCATTTTTTCCCTTTGTTGTTTCTGTTAGGAAAATTGCTCTTTTTCCCTATTTATCTCTTCTTTTAAGGTAGGGGCTGTCAAAACCCTGCCTATCAAAAGGTGGAATACCAAATAAGTGAATGCTTCCTCATCCTTTCTCTGTATTCAGGGCAGTTTTTTTTCATCCAGGACCATACATTTGGAACACCTTCACAATGGGCTCATCTGCTCTTTTAAAAGACCGAGGTTTGAAGACCATACCTACATTGTTGCACTCCATTCAATCCTGAGTTACATGCATAGGATTGAGGGTGAAAGAATCATCTCTCATACCTTCTAACTGTATCAGGAATAAATTCCCCTACTACTCTTTCATTTCAATTTTGGATGGTAGTTTTTTCATTGTAACTGTGTTAGTTGTTCTTGTGCCATGTCTTCTTGTATAACAAACTATAAATTCCTCATCTACAGTTGGAGTCACTGAGGAGTTCCCTCGGCTATAGCATCCCTGGAGAAATGGAAAATCAAGGGCATACTGCATTATTGGAGGAGGCACTGAGGAAGCATTGCCTGCAAGTGGAGCAAGCGAAATCTCTTGGGCCATCCCTCAAAGATTTAACGTGCAAGGTGTGATTCCGCCATATTTTCTTTATTTTTTACAATTGATGTCTTTAAGACACATTAATCTGCAAACAATACATTAATAAAGAATACTACAATATGCTTGGTCATTATTATATTCTTAATGCTACCTTGTCAATTGATTTTAATGTGTCTATGAAAAGACTTCTCTTTCTGAAATATATTCTCGAATCACATTTGATCTCCATACTTTTCCATGAAGTGGTGAACATTGTCATTGCTTTTTTCAGTTAATTCCAAGATATGTGAATTTGTTTCTTAATGGTATTTATCTCTTTAAATTTAAGTAACTCAAAGACTTATTGATATTTTCTAGCTACTGGACATGGGACAGCTAATTGATAAAAAGACTAAGGAAATAGAGGCTATGCAAGTTACTCCAGCTACATGTGGTAATTGCAGCTCACCTTCAGAAGATGTTTCAATAAGGTACAATTTTCCTTAATTCCAGCCTTATTTATAAGCTTTTTGGTGTATGGTGGAGTCTGCTAATCATTTGTTCAATGAATGGTTAGTTGTATGTGATTACAAAGAAATTCGGCACAAATTTTGTTTTGTCTGTTTTATTTTTTAACTAATATTTTATTAAATGTAATTGTAATAATTTAATATAATATGATTAATAGCATGCACTTAAACTATCAGCATGGCAAAGTAGTTATTTGTTTTTACCATAAATTAGGATTGACAAAAGATTTCAATTACTGCCAAGCCAGTAGTTACTGTATATTCTGAAGATAAGTCACCTATTTCTGACAAAATATCAGTTTTCAAAAGTCTGAGGATTTGGGCTATTTTCCTGCATGAAGAGAGATAATCAATTAGAAATTGCTTATGGTGCAAAATAACTGAGAAAAACAGACAATAATACGATAATATTTCTTGTACTAGTAAATAAAGTCTCAATTTTAATAATTTATGAAAAGCTTTTATTATTTTATCAATCTTTCTTCATGATGATGTTGTAACAGCTATGTAGCACCTCCATAAAGACTGTATGCAACCTGCAATTCAATGGTGTCATAGGTATTTTTGAACTCATGAGAACAACTGAGGAACCTCCCATTGAAAAAATGAACAACTTAGCACATTTATTCAACCATAGTTCCAAGAATTTTAACTTTTTTTGCTCTCATCAATTTTCCTTCTTGACAAGGTTGTTACAGTCTATAGCAGTGCAGGAAAGTCCTTATGCAACCCTCAATGCAATGTTGTAAATATAATTCCATGGATTATACCAAAAAACACATTGAAAAAAGACTATCAGTGCTATTTGATATTTCAAGCTGATTAATACAAAGGAAATTTGTGGTATTATAAGAAAAATGAGTCACTGACTATATTTTTGTACCATTAATTTAAAGTTTTGGGTTTCATCAAGGCATAATTAGTGCATGTGCTTGATAGGGATAAAAATTAAAGTAACTCACATGTAAAGAAATTTTGAAACAAATCAGTTTTTGTCCGTAAAGAAATAAAATTTAGGATCTCCAGCATTCATTAATATAAATTAATAAATGCCATCAATATTATAATCTGGTTCAATGATGGGCCATGGTACAGATTGTGAGGAAAAGGATACCATTGCACAGTTTCCTATATATTGAAATGGAAAAATTTTTGGTCCCATCAATTTTTCTTGAAGAGACTTTACCATATGTTCAGGAAGGAATGAAGAGGGGGAAAAGAAATAAGAAGGAATAAGGGGTAAAGAATTAATCATATAGTCACTTGCACTCTCCTGGTCCTCTCCATTGCTGAGTGTGGTAGAAGTAGTGGGCTCGCTGTCTCTCTGAGGAGCAAAAGTGGGAGAGGCTGACTATGGAGTCCAGGTTAGATTTAAGGGAATGGCAGGGAGACAAGGAATAAAAGACTTCTCTTTTAAAAGCAGTTGGCTTTATTGCCAAGTCAAATGTGAGGGGAAGGGGCTTAACTCCAAAGTCTGTATACGTACATTAGTTCAGTACTTACTTTTGTGGACTCGAACGTAAAATAAAAAATGATTTTTCCAAGAGTATGTGGGGTTAGGAATATTGTTCTCATAATTAGAAAGAAGTTTCTCATTCTCTGACAAAAGAATATTTGTTCACACAGGGAGCAGCTAGAGCAGGCAACTTGGAGGTCCGAGTCTCCAGTGGAAGATGAAGTCTCCGAGCTGGGAACACACATGGGTGGTGAAGAGGGAAGTGGCCTGAGCAGGAGCTCTTTATCCCTCTCAATTCCTCGGGTCCCACTTTCAGAGTTTGTTTCACTCCAAGAGAAATTCTCTCGCCACTGTCAAGCACAAGAACCTTTACGGAAGAGAATACATGACTTGGAAATGCAGCTTCATTCCCTGAGGAAAAATGAAGAAGTAAGTTCATCTTGCTCGCTGTAACAGGTATAAACGTCTAATGACCAGGTAGAGTGGAAAAGATCATGAAAATTGTATCAAGATCATTAATGCTTTGACACCACCCAGATATGCATAGAATGTTTTTGGCAAAGTAACTTTGTGGAATACACTCGTCACAAGGATTAAAAATACTTAGTGATTTTCAACATTTTATTTTTTCTGATGTGACCAGTTTGGATGGTTTCACATCATTATCAAAGGTGGTGGATAGGTCTAAGGTAAGTAAGGACCCCTCTCAAAGGTAAGCCTACCTATGGAAATGATGTGAAACCATCGAGACCATTCAAGTCAGCAAAAATAAAGTGTGAAAAAATGACCTAGAATATTTTATCGTCTTGGCCCAGATGATATATTTAGAATAATAAATTTTGACTTAGGACTTTGAGCAAATTCTCAGTCTAGGTGTGCTTCCATAAATTTTGCACTATTTACCATTGGCTACTACTTTACTAAGCTATCAGTCGAATTTCAGTTCCAAATTTTATCTTGAGTAGTGTTCTCGAATGACCCATTAGTGAATGAAATTGTGAAAATCACTGTCTTTTTTGACTCTGTGAAGAAATATATTCTACTACAGTAAAACCTGGTTAATTTAAAATTCAAGTGACCAAAAAATTTGGACTTCGAATTATCCAGGTTCCAACTAAACGTGCTTTCCAAAAGAGATCACGTACTTTCCGAAAAATAATGAAAAAGATCACGTACTTTCCAAAAAATAGAGAAAAATATCCTGTATTTTCCGAGATAATCACTGTACTGCTATAATTTTTTATAAAAAGGCAAAGAAGATGCACTAAAATGAGGATTTAATAGACAAAATTCTTCATGTTTATCAGATTCAAGTTAAAGTTGGAGACGTAGTTATGCACTATCATAGGCGATCAGGCGGGAAATAATAACAAAATGAATGATTTGGGGCATGTGTCCAGTAATATCACATAAGGTGTATTTTCCAGGTCACCAAAATTTTTGCCATAGACCTTTAAATTTACTGGCCTGCTCTCAGCCCATTTCCCCCAAGAATTTTCTACGATGAAGAACTGCTGCATAATTATCCTTGCCCACTGGAAGTCCTTATCAGTTACGACCACGAACCAAAAGTATCACATTTCACTTCCCATCGCCCTAACTTCTCAGGTTGCTTCTAATAGGGGAGGGGCAATTGGGAGAGAAGGGTAGGGGTGGAGTATCACCTCAAGGTCGGTGACAAACCCAGAATCCCTTAGCCCTCCAAAAGAAGCTCGAGGGAACCCAAGAAAAAAATTGCTGATGCAGTGTCGGACAGACTCCACCCAGAAGTAGTCCCTATGGAAATTTAATTGTTTCAGGCTTGACTTCATGGAAGTGATAGATATCCATTTTGAACAAAAAACCTTTTTATTCAAAATGGATAGTCCCTTTATCTTCTGCGTTCCTTACCTCGTGATTCACATTCAAGTTTGGAGAGATGGGACAATAGTAGATGGGAAAAGCGTAAACAAAGCTCAGAGCCATGACTCGTCAGCAATTCGGGGCTAGCAAAAGAATCTGGGGAAGCACACGAAGCGAGATGGGAGGAGCGACTACCAAACGATGAAAGTGCTCACACAGGGATGATGGGTAAAGGATATCACACCATCCGGAAAATACTACTCCACCATGCCTGGTGATTTTACAGTCATCACTCAAGGAGGGGAGGCTCGGAAGGGAGAGAGGGAATGGCATTAGTCATGACACGAAAGCCGCGAAAAAAAGCTAGGGTCGGAGCGGACGAGACGTGTGTGTACTCTAGGGATATATGATTGGGGGTAAACAGCTGCTGGCGTGTGGTGCACCATAAGCATAAGCAAATGTTCAAAATAGCTTGGTAATACTTAAAAAGTAACTTATGTTCAGAAAGCGACACCAAAATCTCAATGACTTTGAAAGAAGCACTAACTAACCATCAAAGTGCACTGCCCCGGTGAATCGTTTTGAATTAAATAATATGTTGGGGCATCACAGGGGTTTTCCAGAGACTGCTCACAACTTCGAATTAATTAATATTTCAAATTAAGAGGGTTCGAACTAACGGGGGTTTACTGTATTTCTCTTTCCTTGAGTATGATACATACCTAATTTTTTGGTGCTTTTTCAAAACAATCGTGCAAGTGGCATGCACATCTTTTCTGCATCAGTGGCTGGCAAAAGGTGCTGTAGTTGCAGAAACTCATTGATCACTTCCGAACATGAATTCTAAATTTTAGTGGACTGTAATTTTTAAACACTAGAGGAAAATTACTGCAGACACAAATGGTTGAGCCATGACGAGCCTCACGGGCGATTACCACTCACCGCTTGCGGGTCCAACCGACCGACGACTATGCGACAGGCAGCAGGATGACTCATCGGAGGATTTCGTTGCACACTGCACAGCGTTCACAGGTAGACTCCCAAACACTCATGCATCATTCACTCACGACAAAAAAAAAGACAAACGAAAATCCAAGCCTAGCAGCACCGCCAAGTGGTGGCGCGGCTCAACCTTGACATACTACATATTTGAAAACACAACTGAACACTCATAAAGCCTATTCTGGTGACGGTTTATTTTGATGTAAAAGATGTGATCAGGAATTTTGTGTCATAAAACTTTTGTTTCATTTTATAATGAAACTTCTTCAGTCTAATGTTATTGTGATCTAATAACTCAAATCAATTTTGATGTGTTGTTGCTTTACTTCAGAATCCATATTTACCTGGTATTCAAGGTCAGGTATGGCCTCGAAGAAGTGGTCCGAGATGGTAAATGTTAACCCTGTTAATCAGGGTGACTAGGGACATTTCTTGGATCAGGCATGTTCTCTTTAGATGTTAAGAGAGAAAAGGAACAATTTTTGGTCCTCATTTCATGCAAGCAGTGTTGAATGTGCTCAGTTATAAAAATTCTTCATCTTTATTCGACAGATGGCTTGATAAGTGAATATAGAGCTCGGATAGCACTCAGCACAGTAATGGATAAAAATCAGGTTAGGATTGCCTGTTCCTCTCCCTTTGCTGAGTGTGATTTCCCATGAGGACCTGTTATGTGAAAATTCCCGTTGGATTAAGTGTGGTGAGCTGAAAAAGCTTCACTTTTGAGAGAGAAATATGAACTAGGATCCTCTGGTCAGTTGCTAAACACTTGTAACAATAGGCCAACATGCGGCCCTTACCTTTTTTATTATAAATTGTCTTAATTCACTACCCTACCATATTCTATGAAGAAATTCATATCTGCTGATAATATGGCTATGAAATACGTAGGAATTGTCACGTGAAAAGTTAGGCCTAAACTAGGAATTGAACCACTGGCCTTTGGCTTGCTGGGCCAATGCGCAGGCTCCACACGCTTCCCAGGCTTCCTAATTACCGTGGCAATTTTGGAGGATACAAGGAATCTAGATAATAACTTCTTGCGGTCCATCGAAGATGGCAACACAAGGGAGTGGAGGACTTCCAAGAATCCACAACCCATGCAGTTGCATCCCATACTAGCACTTATGCCGTGCTAAGCCGCACATGAAGAAATTCATATCTGCCAAAAATACGGCGATGAAATACGTAGAAATTGCCACTAGATAAATTACATAAGTCAAGAATGCAAGCATATGGGTTGTGGCTTCTTGGAAGTCCACTGCTCCCTTGCGTTACCATCTTTCATGGACCGTAAGGGCTTAACAACTAGCTCCCTTGTATCCTACAAAATTGCCTCAGGAATTAGGAAGCCTGGTTAGCATGGTGGTCTGCACAATTGCCCTGGCAAGCCAAAGGTCTGTGGTTCTATTCCAGGTCTAGGTCTAGTTTTTCTCGTGGCACTACCTACCATTTTCTATTCTAAAAGTTACTAATGCACCCTCATTGATTTCAGTTTAAGACAAAAATGGTTTTGTTGAACATTCTGATTCATGAGGGGTATTATTGTTTGTGACCGTGGCATTACCATGTAATTTTATCTCTTTCAGGAGCTGATGACGGAGCGAGAAGTGCTGCAGTCACAAGTGGAGCAACAACTCTTGCATAATTCAGAGCTGCAGGCACGCCTCGATGAGGCCCGGCAGAGGGGTGGACGACAAGTGCACTGCGTCACGGTGACCCCTCTTCCATCATCTCCCATGACTCGCTCACCCATTGGATCCCCCTCAGCCACTCCTGACCAGCCATTCTTTTGCTGTGCTGCCCTTGCTGAAGCCCGGCATGAAATAGAAAATATCACCGAGTGCCTTGAGAAGAAGGAGCTTGAAGTAAGTAACATAGAACCCTGTTAAAAAATTATTAAAGTCCTCTTATTTTCCCTCCCCTTCTTTGTTTGTTTTCCCCAAAACAGCAGCTGGAGTTAATATTAAATTTGTTATCAACCCTGTTGGTCTTGGGATAGACATTAGGCAAGTCAGATCTGTCCCTAATAGAATATTTCATTTTGTCTGGTCGATGTTGTTTGACATGAAATAATATCATTATAAAAATCCAAAAAAATATGTTAATCCTATGTTTTACATCATTGTTTATCCTCCAAGTATTCCTTAATGCTATATGCACAACTGAGTTTGATGGAAATAAATATTATATATTTCTAATGAAGCAATGAATGATATTTATCGATGGTTGGGTGAGGAAATTATGGGCTGTAAGTAACGGCTAGCTATGGTTCAGGAAAAATATTTGACAACTGAAATCCAATTATGTATGTCTTCTTTCCAATAATCAACAATATCATAATAAAGTTATAGTTGTTTGCAGAGCATAGTGCAGAATCAAATCTGTTAATCCCTTTCTTGCCTAAGCTGCTGCCTTCACCTCTCTTGTTATTGCTCATCATCTCCTGTCAGGTGAACAATTACTCCATCTTTCCAGCTATGGAAGGGCCCACAGAGCCTGCAATTGATAAAATCCTATTTAGGTGTTTCTTTATGGGTTGTTTAGTTTGATGCTACTTAGGTGCTGGGAGACAATTTAGCCTCAGCCATCTCTGATGATGGCATTTTATTGCCCAAAATATGAACAATTTAGTTTAAATATACTGAGGCTGGCTACCTCATTTGTAGAGTTATTAAATTTTTAGAAAGCAACCCCTAACTTTTAAAGATAACAGTGCCAGTGGGTGAATATTTCTTCTCTGAGGCTATTAATGCCATAAAGGCTAGGCTATTAATGTCATAAATTTCTCACGTGGAGTGGTATTCTTAAACCTTTGTCAGTAGAGTGCCAGTGTTTACCTACCTTCTCTATTTTTGCCAATATTCTTGTAAAGATTTGAACTCTGTTTGTATTTATTTGTGTTTTTATGTGATGCTACCACATGCTGTGTGAATTATTTATTTTGTGCCCTCATGATTGAAAAATCACATATCCCCATGCAATTCTGTATCTGTGAGAGTTAAGTAATTATTATGTGCTTTAATTTATTTTCAGCTGACACAGTTGAAAGGGGCTCTTGAGAATTCCAAAAAGGTGGTGGCTTTGCAAGAAAAGGAATTGACGAATAAAGCTGTTGAAGATGCTCAGACATTTGAAAAGCTAAGGGAATTTGAGAGGCTGAAGTCTGAAAAGAATGAACTGCAGGTAGATATATTAATAATTGTGGTATAAATAGCAGCTTTCTGGTCTGTTGGAATGAAAAATAATCCCATTACATTACCCATACAATATTAGCAGGAGAAACACAACTCTGGGAATATTTTTTTTCAATTCCTTTTTATTACCGTATAAACTCGTGTTAGAGGCGCACCTTTTTTCCCAGAAATCGCAGCCGAAAATGAGGGTGCGCCTCTTACACGAATTTTTTATCTGCCTGCCTTAACCCCTTCCCTGACGCGGCCGAGTTTACTCGTCCAAAGTGGTGGTTCCTTTTTTGCCGCGGCCGAGTTAACTCGTCCTGACACGGAATTGCTCTTCCTTTCCAGTTCCGACCGAATTTACTCGTCGCGTCAACTGCTTTTACTCTTAGTTCCATATCTCATCGCTAGATGTCATGAATGGTAGGATTTTTTACTCATCTAGCGGATATTTTTGGAAGTTATCCCATGACTGGCAGAGGTAGCAGAAACCAAATTTTCCACTTTTTCTTACGCGCGCGACACGTAAAAACATCTAGGATTATTTATTTCATAAATTCCCCATAGTGAATCTTCTAAATAGACTTGGACCGCATTTTAGAGATTTGATTTTGGTATTGCATTCTTTATTACATTCTTTTTTTTCTTGATTTAGTATGTTTCATTGTTTTCTTCCCGTCATCTCTGCGGTGCTGGCGTCAACTTTGCCGTTGTGTCATCCATGACTTTTTCCTAAGGAAAGATGAAAATCTACATTTTTCTGCTATGTTATACAAAATGTGCACATTATAAGATCAGATAGCAACTTTATGAAATTTTTACACTGTCCTCATCACTATGAAAGCCTTAGATAATACAATTTATTCTGAAAAAAGGTCCCACTTCTTCCAACTAATTGTTTGTGCAATAAAGGTGAAATTATTTTCCATTGGTTCATTATTTTTCAGCTTGTTTTCCTTTGGTTTATTATTGTTTATTACCTTATCTCAGGTTGAGGAAGTTTATTCTAACGTAAGAGTGACTCTTCAATGAAGGGCAATCTTTGGGGCAGCTTTCTGTGAGAACACGGGAGAATAAAAACTAATTTTCTGACATGTCTGTGGATAACAGAGAATCATTCTCCTACTCTCATCTGCAGAATTCCGGCTCTTCCTTTTCATAATAACAGAGGGGTATATGCTCCCAAATCCTCCGCAGGACAACAAACAGAAACCCCCGTCCAATTGTCTTCGACTGGGGATCCCGCTGACTTCCGGGATGTAGGCTAAGTGATTTTAGCGACCCAGGAGGGATTATCCTACCCTTTTTGGAGCCGAGCGTACACGGCTCCAAAGGGTATAATACCCTCGTACTTCCCCATTAGCTTCCCTGGATTGTTTCTCTCACGCTCGAGGACAATTTTCAGAATTGGCAGGGGTTGAAATTTCTTAGAATATGCATGGAAAAGTATGTACGCAGGTAGCAGCTGGAACGTGTCATAAAATACTGCTTGCATGTCCCCTACCCCCAATGCTTTCTTTATTTCTACGGTCAACGTACCAAGGGTTTTCCCTCGTCTATTCACCGAAGGTTTTCCCCGGCTTCACCTAAGGTTTTCCCCGGCCAGTCGTTGTTCTTTGTTTCGGGCGATCATTTCAAAACTGAAACGTCAAAAAATTTCAAAAGTATCTTAGTTATTCCTTGTACTCTCAAGCAAACACATCTGCCTTTACTCAAACACGCATCATTCACCAAGCAAGGGGCACTACCGTCGGAGATTGTTTTCATTCACTGTCTGGACGTTACTCTCTTGGTGTTTCGTGGCAAATCAGCTATGGCGAGTGACAATGAAAGCGACTTCACAGAGGACAAACTACAAGACGAAGACATTGAAGATTCGGGATCCGAATCCAGCTACTCGGAGCATTCATTCTCCGACACAGAGGATGAAGAGGAACCCGCGCAGGAAGGACAGTGGTGTGAAGTGGACAATACTCGGCCGCCTACACCCTCTAGGTTCCCTTTTGAAGGAGAGCCATCCCTAAATTTTGAGTGTGTTGGAGTTGGTGACATACTGTGCTTTTTTGAACTTTTTTTTGATGATCCTGTGATAGATTACATTACCAATGAAACGAACCGCTATGCGACCCAGTGTCTCCGTGATAAACCATCAGGTTCAAGAAACCAATGGCGGGACATCAGCAGCTCAGAATTGCGAGTGTTTTTAGCCTTGACAATACTCCAGAGTATTGTTCGAAAGCCGAACTAGAACATTATTGGTCTAGGAGGAAAATTTTAGCAACACCCTTTTTTGGAGAAACCATGTCACTCAGGCGTTTTATTCTGATCAGAAAATATTTGCATTTTTGTGACAATGATGGATACACACCGGAAAGTCACCCAAATCCAAAGCTAAATAAAATTTGGCCTATTTACATCATGCTAGAAGAAAAATTCAAGAGCTTATACACTCCGGAAAGGGACGTAATGGTGGACGAAAGTCTTCTCCTATATAACGGAAGACTTAGTTGGCGTCAGTTCATCCCCCAAAAAAGAGCCCGGTTCGGAATTAAAACTTTCATGTTGTGCTAATCAACTAGTGGCTATGTTTGGTCAATTATTGTTTACACAGGAAAAGGGACTATTCTGGACAATAATTTTGAGAGCATGTCAATGTCCTCGCAGGTGGTGCTCTCACTCATGAAACCCCTTTTTGATAAAGGGTACTGTGTAACGACAGACAATTTTTATACTTCGCCTGAATTTTTCGAGGCTTTGATTTCTAGGCGCACGGATTGGTACGGGACTGTGCGTCCAGCACGAAAAGGGATGCCTGATGGACTAAAAAATAAAAAAATGAAGAGGGGTGAAGTGGTTTCGTACCAAAAAGGAAAGATGTTGGTGATTCGTTGGAAGGACAAAAAAGAGGTGACGCTATTGTCGACAGTCCACAGCAGCGATATGCAGGAGGTGGAAAAAAGGGGACAAATATTATTGAAACCTAAGCTCGTTGTGGGCTACAATGAGACAATGGGGTGACAGGGTGGATCAGCATCTCGCTGATTACCTGATACCCCGGAAACGGGGGAAGAAGTATTACAAAAAGCTTTTTTTTCATTTCATGGAGCTATGTCTGTGGAACTCTTTTGTGCTGTTCACAAAAAAGGAGGGAGAAGAGCTCACTTGGACTATAGATTGGAATTAATTAAAAAAATTATAGACAAGTATCACCCTCAAGTGATTTCCCCTAAGGCCGGTCGACCACCCTCAGGACCGCACCCCCGCCGCTTGACAGAGAGGCATTTCCCGGATGTAATTCCGGGCACTGAAAAAAAGCAGAATCCGACGAGGAAGTGTGTTGTGTGCACAAGGAAAAGAGAGACTAGGGGAAAACCACTGAGAAAAGAAACAAGATACATTTGTCAAACTTGTGATGAACCTTTGTGCATTACTCCTTGTTTTAAAATAGATCATACTAAGGTAAACTTCTAAGTACTTCTATATCACGTTTTATTTTGCATTTTCAATTTGTTAGTTTTTACTTCAAAAGTTTGCGAATATGTTTGTGAAAGGGACCTTTTTGTAATATAAAATTTTCATTTTTCAAAGAATAAAATTATTCCTTTCAGTTTTCAGTGAGATTTTTCAATTTTTTTCCAATTTCTGCATATTTTTTGTTCTTTCCATCATTATTGGTGTCATATTTCGGATGGTTTCATGGACGGACTTTTTTTTCAAAATGTACGAATTTCTACTTTTTTAGAAATAGTTACTAGCTGTGGTTTTGATCTAAGTACCGGATATACAATTCAGATCATTCATGATTCATCTTAGGGATGATAGAAGAACAATTCTGTGAGCGTAAATATGTAAAAGCCAACACAATGGGATAGATATTACATTTTTTCCAGGGTAAAGCCTGTGCCGTAAAATAAAAATAAAAAACGGTGGTATGCAACCCGCAACACGCCAAGGCCATCGCTCTTCGGAGAGATAGGACGAGCAGAGGGGAAGGCAGAGGTAGAGATAGCCTTCCCAACGCAGTGGGAATGAAAGCAGGGAGGTATTCCCTTGCACAAGGCCGTGAAAAAAGCGGCGAGCGGAAAGAAGACCAGAAGTATTATCTTTTGGATTTTATGGAACTAAAGAACACAATTTATTGTTTTTACGTAGTAGATCCACAAAATTATGTCTAAGAAAGAAAATACTAAGATGATACGTAAAATATGCTTATTGAATACATTAAAAGTAAAATTTGAGTAAATATATTTTAAAAATTCAAAAATTAGTGTTGAAAAACACTTCGGATGCAAAAAATCGTCAATTTTAGCAATCTTTAACCTTGAAAATAAATATTTAAACAAATAATTTCAGCAAAATCGACTATATTTCCTTTTTCCAATTATATTGAAGGTTAAGAAAATGTAATAAAACAATGTGACATTTTTGGAAGAGAATTCACGAAATAATACGTCAGGGAAAGGGTTACGTCTCGTCACGATGAGTGGCGGGCGGCAGAGCAGTATCGCGGCAGGGGCCACTAAACGAGCGGTGATTCGACCTAAGGTTAGTTCAGAATCAGAAATGGCAGTACATACTGTCAAAACAAAAGTTCTCTGCCGACATTTTGCCACAGAATGAGTTGAACGGCAGGGCGGCACAAGAAGATTTAATGTCTGGGATTGGCGGCGAGCGGCACTTATGCCGCTCACGTCTATCCCGCTATCACGTTTTCCTCCTGCGGTGGCTTGCAGGGTATTTTGTGGATGTAGATATCATGGCTGGGTTCGAGAGTTTTCCATGTCAAACATTAGGAACATGGAACTCAGCGTTGCCGTCCTGTCGCTCGCCTACTGCCGCCTGTAGCTCGTACCGTGGCCAAGGCCTTAGGGTGCCTTTACAGCTCCGTTCTGCGCTCACGCCACGGGTAGCGAACGCGCCGACGGTACTACTCTCAAGTCCCTGGAGAGCTGAGTGACCTTGGTGCTCAGCGTGAGTCATCAAGGGGGAGGGGATCGTTCGCTCGCTTGTTTACGGGGGATGCAGTCGCCTAAAAACATGTAAAAACTTGTTGTATGACAAGGCGAGGGCATGGGGTGCAATTGGGGGACAGCGATTGTCCGTGCGACAAGTGCAAGCACCAAAATTTTCCCCCCCCTAACTTTCCCATTTTCTGTCCTCGGACAACTTTGAGTGACTCAACTGTATGCACCTGCCCAAGCTTAACTGAGAGAATTCTGTGAATATTATCATTTGTGCATGTGCCACCATAGTTCAGTGTTGTTCCAAAATGAACAAGGGCAAAAAGTTGCAGTATTTCACAGCAGCTGCAAAACTTAAAGTCATCAAAGACGCTGAGGAAGGAGGAAACCGCGCTGCCGGACGAAAGCATGATGTGCCGGAATCATGCATTAGAAGATGGAGTAAGGATAAGGTTGCACTATTCCTTACCAATAGGCACAGAAGTTCTTTTCGGGGAAAATCTGCGAGCTGTGACAGGACATGAGCGCGCATGCCGCCGCGCCGTACTGCGACGCCCGTCTCACTAATAAGTCAGCCGTTTTTATTTAAATCATGCAATTTTTTGATTTTGTCATTCATTGAAGATTTTTTTGAGCCATATTGAAAAAATAAATGCTTTAAATTCCCTAGACAGTTATGATTTCTTTCAAAGTTTGATTTTATTCAGGTTTTGATATCGTATCTATGCCTTATCGTTCATTTTTAATGCAGCTGACGCTTGGGTATTTTGCATTTAATGTGTTCGCATTCCCGCTCGTCATCATTTACAGCAAAATATAATTTGTAAAAGTTAACCACTTTTAAAAGGCGACTCACAGCGACTACGACTTGTGCATTAGGAAAACGGTGGGGGAATTCGGATATAAAAATCAGAGCTCGGTGCGACTGTCTGCACTTACCAACTAAACTCGAATTGTAGCAAGGTCGGATTTGTTTTGTTTTAATGAATATCAATTACTCCACTCGTTCCAAAGGGCAATACACAATGTAAGCAGTAATATAAGGCTACAAGTGAATACTTACCTCTGAGGTCCAAAAATGCCTATGAAAAATGCTGCGTAAATTATAAGAGAATATCGCAAGCGCAAGCTTAGCGCTTGCGATATTCTCTGCAATATTGCGCTTGCAAGTCCAAGAATAGCACAAGGCTTTGATAATGACCGAAAGTTCGAAGTTAGGCCAGCAAAACCTCGCAATAGGAGGGAAAAAAGCCCCAAAATTTTTTCTTCAACTTCGACGCATAAAAATAGGGGTGCACCTCTTACACGGGTACGCCTCTTGCACGCGTTTATACGGTATTTCAGCTGCATTATTTTAAAGTCATTTTGAATTATTAAAAAAATATTATAAGGGTCATGTTAACTTCATCAGTCTGTCTTGGTACTTGAATAGGAAAAAGAGATAAATTATGTTTACAGCCCAAATTTAGATTTATTTAGTCTGGTCAGATGAAGTTGATCGACCAAGGAACCTGACCTGATAGATCTGTAAATCTGTCTGAGGGCTAGATCCTTAATTTTACTGCAGCATGGTGTAAGTTTAAACACACCTTATATGTTTTACTGATATTTAAAATTGAGCAAATCACAGGTTTCACCTAAATTCAGACGTTTTGATACATGTTTTCCTCAATTGCTGCTAACTATCTCTTATGTTTATTGTACAGTGAAACCAAATGGATGCTTATCAACTCTCTGTTCTTGGTTGATGGTTTATTGATAAAAATTATGCTGAAAAATTAGGGCAATCTGCGTTGTCAATTTCTCTTCCGTTGTCGCTCAAAAATTCCTTGATTTTTCACATGCAAAATCATCGTTTCGAGCACCTCTATTACATGTTACTTCTCCTTGATGATGTATTCATAATGATACATAGTGTAGCTGTCCTTGAAGACAACTAAATATGGTCCTTTCTGGAGCGAAAAATCAAATGGACCACAAACATCACCTGACATCAACTCTCCTGGTTCTGATGCTTTCTTCCTTGTCCAAAATGGTAGACTTTGAGCTTTGCCGTAGATGCAAGGCTCGCATAGCTCCATGTTCATCCACACTTCGATCCCCAGCTCTCTCTCAAGCATCTCCTTGGCATCTCTCTTGTCCTGATGAACCCATCTCTCAGGGTACTGCTGGAAGACTAAACTATCAGTCACCGCTACATTTACTCATTGCTCAGTCTCTGGAAATATTGCTGTGATATCCATCTTGTAAAGTGTGCCTCCGACCGCATGACTTCCATAAATGACGGTTTGATTTTTGACTTGGAACCAACAATTATTACTGTTGAGTAGAACTGGCTTTTCTCATTTTTGTCATGAGCTGCAAGAACAGAAAATAAATTCCTTGAACTATCTGGAACATACCAAATGTCTTGTAGTTTCAGCTGCAGAATTTTTTCATTAACTTTAGACAAAATCTTAATGGTCCCTTTTCCAACCTCACCAAGCTTCTCCTTGCCTGCAGCCTTGATGGAACTTGGGACACCTGAATTCCTGAAATTACGTAAAATAAGCAAAGGAATTTTTTACATGCTTTGTTGCTCCATTGTTGATCCACCAATCCAATGAATGCATCTCAATTACATACGCTTCACTGCATTCGAAACTCAGAGCACCGAGGGTGTCGACTTCATTTCTGTGTGCAACATTTGCAGCACTCTTCTTCACTGGTTTTCCATCTGCAATCCATTTTCTGCTATCTTTCACCCAATGGCCTCTTTTCTTGCAATAATTGCAGACACCTTCTTCCCCTGAAGTTTTAGCACCCAAATTTAAGGAACTTTCCCTCTTTTGCTTGTCTGGTTTGACTACGAGGGCCACTTGAGCAAATTTCTCACTACCTGCATTCTTCTGGAAGTTCTTCTCAAACATACAAAGCTGCGTAGTCAATTCGTCAAAAGTCTTCACCTCGTCCTTGGCCAGTAACATCCAACTTGATTTGAACCTCTCGAAGGTGCACTTTAAAATGTGTAAAACTTTACATGAGATGCAAGAGCAGAGCTGCAAGAGCAGAAAAAATAAATCGGGCATCTCATTCTCACCCTTGGCTTTCAGACCCATGTTCATTTCGTTCCAGAAGCTGTTCAATTTGGCAACGTGTGTGGAGACATCTTCTCCTGCATTCCAATTAAAAGCAAAGAAATCAGTCCAAAGCTTAAACAACTGATCCTTACGTGTTGCTTTGAAGAGTAGCTTCAGTGCTTCCCAGGCCTCGTAAGCAGTTTCCTTCTCCATTATCTTCTGGTACACTGAATCTGTCATAGAACTTGTGATCATGGACTTGGCGTAACTATATGCCTTGCTGTACTAATCGCTATTTGCCTTGTGCACCGTAATTTGTGCATCTGAAGCTCCGTCATGTAATGCGGCTGGTTTGATTAT
Organism: Pyrrhosoma nymphula; assembly: GCA_963573305.1. NCBI lineage: Eukaryota > Metazoa > Arthropoda > Insecta > Odonata > Coenagrionidae > Pyrrhosoma > Pyrrhosoma nymphula. The sequence continues at coordinate 72,066,350 of OY754332.1, read as the reverse complement.
GCCCAGCTTAACCCCGGGCGACACAGGCGACTGCCCATGGTGGTGCAAAGGAAGGGGCGCCGTGATTGTGAAAAAATATTTTTTTACTACGTTTAACTGGCGAGTTGTAAATCCAGTAAATAACGAATTTTCCTTTTCCGCAATGGCCAGTCTGCTTCACCGGTGAGAGGTTTAAAATGCTTTGCCAGATCCATCTTGTCTTAGTCCTTGGCAATTCTCAGTCGGATGCTTCCCAACTAATTATTGGGTCTGGGCCCATAACGTATTGAGTTTTATTAATCTTAACTAGGGATGGGCAGAACTAGGTTTTTTTCACATCCAAATCCGGAACCGGATTCTTCATTTCGGATCCTGGATCTCAGTTCTTATTTTCGGATCCTAGGATGTCTTCAAGGGTGCAATTCACAGATTAAAACAAAATTTAAGCCTCGGAGACTTTATTGAAAATAAACAACATCAAGTTTAAAAATGTTAAAATTTAATATATAAACAAACGACATTGTCATTTCCACAATAATACTAATCTTTGATTGCCGTCAAGTTCTTTTTTAAAAACACCAACATTTTAGCAAGGTCAGGATCTCATCTATTTCGCTTGGTATCACATATTAACCCCTTCGTTGGGGACGAATTTTTCCTTATCTTTCAGCTGGTGGGGAGCAAATCCTCTGATTTTCATGAAATAAAAAGCTATATACATGTTTTCTAATGCCTCCTAGAACTTAACGCAAAAGTTTTTTTCATCAATTTGTCAATTTTTTTTTTTTTTTCATTTTTGAGGCACTTTTCATTTGCTAGAAAAAGGTAAAGTTATAGATGTTGCTGGCAAACGCCTGTACGGGCATAATTGAAATACTTAGCTGCATTTTAAATATTATAAATTGTAGGTATATTTATTTAAAAAGGGTGTTGGAATATATTTTAAAATCATGCAACTAAAAAATTATAATATTCATACTATTTTTATAACACTGAAAAATTGACATGTTCTTGCATTCAATATATTTTATGCATACTGTAACTTATAATAGTAAACGGGCATTACTCAAATATTTATTAGTCTTGAATGCTTTTCTGTGGAAAACTTCATGAAGGGCCTTGAAATATGTTTTACAACTTTACAATGTTCCATTTGCAATGTTTACAACTATAGCCAAACTTAATTTTTCTAGCATCAAATCGATCATTTTCCCATTTAGATAATACAATTTGTGTTGATTCTCCTAGGTTATTATTTGAATTTGTGAAAAAACAATTTATGGGCAGTTTTTATACTAAAATTGCCAGTTCATATAAGCGTTCAATTGTTTAGTTTCAAGAGACACAAAAACGTCATACAAATTTGATGCCTCAAAAAAGAAAGATGGGCATAATTCAAAGAATAAATTCGCTTTGAAATGTTTTTGTAGAATACTTCCGCAAAGGGCACTGATATTTCATAATGGTTTCATTTACAATTTTACAATATCTTTACAACTACATGTAACTAACAATATACATTTTTATAGCATCCTATCAATTATTTTCCCAGTCAGGCAAAACTGGTTATGTATATTTTCATAGGAGATTATTTAAATTCGTGGACAAACAATTTACCCTTTGTTTTTTAAACAAAAATACCCAATTCAGTAGCTCATCGTCGTGTGATACACTTGAAAACATGGCGCCGCACATAGAGAGCATGACGCACTTTACAACAGAAAATTGTTTCCTTCCTCTGTCCATTAGCAAGGCACACAACACATCGTTTTACTCCTTGTATTCTCTTCCCTGTAGGTGAATTATGGTCAGTGAAACGTCGCCCTACGAGTCTTCCTGGGGTTTGAACTGCTGCCTTTCTTTCTCTTTTTCTTCCTTATCAGCATTGGATTTCCCGTATTGTAGAAACAGATCCTCAATAAGATTCATGTGGAAATCAAGTTATGGGAGACCACCGCCTTGTTTTTTGTATATAATAAAAGAAATGAACACCATTACGTCTAACATGTGCCTAAACATCTTTTGATAATACTTTTTCAATCTTTTTCGCGTGGTACTGTAAGTCACGATGCATTGGTTGGACAAATCTACTCCCATCGCATCGTTGCAATCAACGCACGCCAGGTGTTTTATTTTGGTTCCTTCTCCTCTGCTTGGAACACTCATCATCGTGTGATAATATATGCTTCTCAATACACACATCCCTTTTCTCCAGCCATTTCATTGTCATTATTTTTCCACGATAGGCCGCAACAACCTCCCCTTATTTCAAATTTCTTTGCATGACATTTTGCGGAAGATTTTTCCTATTCTCTCTCACAGTTCCGATTGCATCGGTCTCAAATGTGACTAAAAAGTCAAATATCTCGGGTCTACTAAAGCAATTGTTTATTGCAATAGTATATCCTTGCATCAGCAGATCCTTGGCAAGAGAAAGGACCAATCTCGAAGGCGTAGTGAAACCTGACACGTTAACGCCTTCGACTGTTTCAACTAGATCAATGTCCCTCACTGTGTAAATCAGCATGTTCCACACGTACCCAGTTTTTGAGTCTCGAAATTTAAACGATTTCATACCAAACCTTGAACGTTTTTTTTGTACGAAAACCTTCCATCCGAGGTGGCCTTTCCATATCAAAATGCTTTCATCAACAGATAGCAGCCTATAAGTAATTTTACTCTTCCTAAATTATTTTACAAGATGATCCATGGCAGGTTTTATCATATATGGCTTTGCGGAAACTTGATATTCTGAGAGATAATCCTCGTTGCAGGCAAAGTGCAAAAAATTGAGCAGCAAAAAAATCGCTTCTCGGTGATCATCTCATAAAATATAGGAGTTGCCAGTAATTTATTTCTTGAAAAAAATGCCCTAACTTTGGTTTCTGTAATATTCCCAGCTGTCCTTGGGTCAATTCACACCCCCTGGGAAACGAAGAGGGTATGGGCCGAGGGATCAAGACAGTGGGAGTCCAGATAATGACGAAGGGAAGTGGTGGGGGTAGGGTGGTCAGGTCAAAGCTTTCTCCCTCAAATCTTAGGGCTCAGTACATTGAACTTGGATTTCGTGGGTAATGTTTTGGATTCTTGTAAATGGAAGTCTACGGCTGTGAATGTTTTTCATCTGACACCTCTCGAAATTCAGGAATTTGAAATTCAATTGTTCGGTAGTTTATTCTACGTGATTTACCATCACTGAATATCCAAACATAACGTTATGATAAACACACTGTCGTAAAAAGATTGTAAATTACGTATTACGATTGTTTACTTGCTTGTAAGCTGAGCTAAATCACGTCGTGATTTAGTCCGAGCGTGCCGAAAAATAACCAAACGATTCAATGTTTTATGTGGGAATGCGAGGAGTGTAACAATTCAATGAACAAGCTATAAACTACGATGTGGTAAAAAAAAATTCTTCAGATGAATAACTTAGCAGTGATTGGTGTAAATCATATCACCAATACATTAGATTTGAAATAATATGCCATTGATCAAGAAAAAAAGATGTGTGAACAAAGATTTTTTGGAATTTCGCAATAAGTATCAGGACAAAACTTAGGTACTTATATATAAAAATATACTAATTATAATGAAATTACATTAAATGTAGTTTAAATAATAGGCAGGTAATAAATTAAAATGATATTATTAGCTGGATGTGAACATCAAACGCGAATTCCGCGAATATATGTTCCCTTCAGGCGAAAATATCAATCGGAAAATGAGACCTAGAAATAATATGTGCTACAATTAATTTCCGATAGATAAATCAATTATGTAAATTAAAAGTGAGAAACTGTGTGGCTAGAATCACATAACACACAGTAGAAACAGAAAGAATCGCAACGGACGACTTTAGTCGGCATCCCACCAAGAAGCACATAGTTAAGCAGCGCGCGACTATAGTCGCTTACCCCACCTAGGGAGCGACTTCCATTTGCGACTATAGTCGCTTACCCCACTTAAGGGGTTAACCTAGCGGTACTGAAAACCCGTTCACTAGCAACAGTAGCAGGGGGGATACAGGTGCTTCTTGGAAAACTAAATGGAAGATGACGAAGAACTCTGGTTTGGGAGTGCAGACGAAACATCGGCAGAAGCATCAAGGTCAGACTCTTCAATACAAATGTTTACCGCCATAGTTGAGCGTACATCTTTAGAAGAACATGGCACTGGCACGAAAGGCAAAGTTTTCTGATATGAAGAAGACTTAGCGTCACTTTTAATTACTTTTTTATTATAAATTAAATCATGTTTCTTACGCAGATGTTTAAATAGCGGTGACGTTGACTTAGCATTTCCACACAATATTTTTACGCCACATTGCGAGCAAATTCCTAACATATTGTTCTTGGAGTCCAACAAAAAATGATTCCACACCACAGAAGACATTTCCGTAAAAAATAAATACACAACACAAAAACAAAGAAACCCCTAAAATATAGGAAACAATAATAGCTTCGTATCCCAGTCAACCTTCTTTGGTTTAGAAAAAGTGTTTGATATCTCGTTTGAACCTGCTGCGATATCGTTGAAGTGGAAGCATACACGAAGCGATATATATATCAATGTTGGTCAGCATTAACTCAGCGTTTCTGAATGACTGTTCTTATACCACATCTTGAAATTTTATTCCTGAGAATAATAAGATGAATAATAAAGGGTGATTTTGATTTATGTACAGAGAAAGCCGATTATCGAACGTAGTAAATCAATAGCATTTTATTTGTTTGGCAGAGAGCCACCGATAGCCAATGACAGCCGGCACTTCAGTCGCTTACAAATCTCTGATGCGGATCTGATTTACTGTTGTATATTTGGATCCGATATCAGTATCTCAGCCAATGTAAAGATCTGCAGATCTTAGGATTCGCAGATCCAATCCAACCATCCCTAATCTTAACTAATCAAATTAACTCACTGACACTGATTAATATAAAAAATGATTAAATTCGTATCACTAACAAATCTTGTTAGTGTCTGGTTTTAGTGAGAATTCCAGTAGTTATGCAAACAAACTTGCTCTCCATGAGAACTCTATTGTTTTTCAAATAATAATTTATATTAACATTTTAATAAATAATTTAGTACTTCAACATCCTCAAAATGAAAGTAGCTGGATGTGAATATAATAATAATCTGTGTGAGATTATTCGAAACTTTCATTTACAGTAAGTCCTCTACTTACGCGGATCCGAGATACACGGATCCGGAGTTGCCCGGATTTTCAGTTAGGTTGGTGACATGCTTGCATTTTCTCTGCGTTTCTGTTGCCGCGACAGATACACCGGGTGGCGACCGGCGACTCATTGTCAAGCGCGCAATCACGGCGCGATAAGCATTGACTTGTCCGCCAGTCCTCGGTATTGAGAACGTACATCGGCTATTTGTAGTATCGCGCCATAAACACGACATGCAGGGCTTTCAAATCTGTTGCTGGTCGCAAGCCTGGCTGGCGTCATAAGAATCTATGTGTTTGAGAAAACATAAGTCTGTCACCAGCCTTATGGCCAAAACACACTATTGTTCGTCGGAGCGGTTAACTCTTTAACCAATTGGAAGGCAGTGGTTGGCGTGAGCGGGTGCGGGTGTGAGAATAGCCGACTGTCTATTTTTCCGACTGAGAATCACAACCGCAGCAATCATGGACTTGGATTTAACCACGTGACCACGTCGTCTGCTGCCGTTGCACGCGTTTTTGTTTTATCGAAAATGTTTCACTGCCTTTGAAGAGTTCTGTGTCCCTCAGGAAAACTTTTTTTCATTGCATTGTCCTAATTTCTGCAGTTTTTCCCCCTCCCAAATGCTCTCTGTTTTCTCCAAGGGACACAATAATCTTTCCTAAGCACAATAGTGTTTAGCATGGAAGGGGGAATTATAATGGCAAGAAGTAACTTGGGTCAAGCAAATTTCACATTATATTAGTGCTAATGTTTTGAGTGCTAATGGTTCTATTAACATCTGTGCGTCTAGCATCATTGTATGGGATACTTAATATGATTTCCCCTTGTTCAACTTAAATGTACTTTTTGGTCTTGTATTAATACTTTTTGAAATTAATTACTGGTTAAAGGTAGGTTTTATTGCAAGTCAGAGAGGATTCAGAAGGATGGAGAAATCCTCCAGATTTTTACACGTGCAGGGACCTATCTACCTCTATTACTTCTTTCTTAATCTCTGCATATGTCCTGCCCTTCATCCTGTCCATAAAACCTATTCTCTTTCTTCCCCTTCCCCACCTGCCCAACGTCTTTTTCAATTTTGTCTCTTACCCGTGTAATGCATAAAATAGAAAACGTATAGAAACTGATTGCAAAAAAAATGGGAAAATCAGACAAAAAAGTACTCGGGAATACCGGGAAAAAGTCGGGAATTTCATTTTTGTAACTGAGTGGCCACCCTGAATAATCTATCATGAAGGAAAAAGAAAACAACATATCTTCAATTTCATGTTAAGAAGTCCCCACCGCAGCAGAGTCTTCTAATCAAACTAGAAGACTCACATAATACAAAGGCACTGTCCACTAAGTTTCTTTGGCTCTGGTTAAGTGAAGATCTGAGCTGGGAATACCACATTGATGAAATCCACAGAAAGATGTCATGTGGAGTGTTCATGCTTCATCGTCTTCACAGTACTGTCAGTCAGAATATTTAAAAAATGATATAATAAGCTAACGTAGAAAGTTTTTTGTTATATAGGATCATTTTTGGGGTCAGTCAAACCATTTGAAAAAGGCACTCTCAATGGAAAAGTGAGCCATCAAGGCAATATGTGGAGTTGCTTACAGGGCTAAAGGATGACCACTTCAAATTTCTAGGTATCTTACCTTTCCCTTGTATATATATTGCACTGTGCACTTTTTGCAATAATCAATCCCATTCATTTCTAACCAAATTAAAGCCGGTACAATTATAATACCCATCAGAAAGGAGACATACGCATAGGTGACTATTAGCTAACTTCTTGCCAGAAAGGTGTAAATCATACTGCTTCCGTGGGTTTTTAACAAGCTTCCAGGTTTTGTAAATTCCTCTCCCACACTTGTCATTTTCAAAAAGAGACAGAGATTTTCTGCATGAAAATAGTTTTTATGAACTAAAAGAATTTTTCAAAAGGGACTTAACTTGTGTTTGTGTGTGTTTGTAATCCTGACTTGCTTAATGTCAAGTTTTGGCCATTGAAGCCAATAAAGATATCATATCAATTTTGGGCCCACTGTGTCTCGCTTTCTTTTCTACTGAGTGCGATTCGTCCCAGTTCCTCTTTCATATTGCCTTATTATCTAAGGGTACGTTTAATCCTCGTACCATCTCTGTAACTGGCAATTTTCTATTTGCATTCCTGTCGCACTGTTTCTCTTACCCGGCGTCAATTGCGGCGTGATTTTCAGGGACATTGCGTCAACTACTCAGGGTTTTCGTTGCGTTCCTCTCCGCCGTTTTCATGTTTACATCGCCTCGATTTTCTCAAAGAAGCCCCTCCTGTATTCCTCTCTCGAGGGCAATGCAAGCAAGCCAGACTTCATGCCGGATCATGTTGTGCGATGCCACGAAGGGCGGATGCCGCTCCGCAAGGTTGTCAGATTGCAAGGGAGGTTGATGTGTCGAGGGTTGCTTCGCGAAACGGTGCTAGTTTTTAAAGTAGCTGTACATGGTCTGGCAAGCCAACAACAGCTAATGGTCCTGATAGCTTCTCATTCAACTTCAGTATCGCAAGATCTCTGTGTATCTAGAGTATTCAATTACCGAGACCACTTCACCGCAAGCGAAGCAACATGTGGATAACATGACACCCCTCTGAAAAAAGAATATGAATTATTAGTTAAGAATTGAACATCGAGAAAAGAAAATTTTCTCCCACTCGCTTCTAGTTAACGTCATGAGAGATGACTCAGCTCATGGTAATGGGCGTTTCAATACAGTCTTTTGTCTCTTTCCTGCGCAACAATGTGGCGGCAGGTCATGAAGTATTGTTGAAAGCGGTCCGCCTTCTTTATTGAAAGGAGTAAGCTATCATGTTCATCTACCTTTTAATCGGGAACGAAGTACCGAAGTGACCAGTGTAAACGTATGGGTCTTTTATTTGAACTTAAGCAGATTCGGCTATGAAAGAAATAGTGTACAAGTTCATTTGCGTGTGCTCACTCCGTGATTAGAGACAGCAACGCCGCACGCGGCATCGTTGCTGCCCGGGCGTCACTTGCGGCGGACGGTCGTTTTGTTCCATTGTTTGCGGTTCCCTTGTTTACTAAACGTAACATCCAGAATTGTAGAGCTCTAAAGTATCTATTGTATTAAAGTTTTAACTGTGAATGTGACTGACTAAATGTTATGCTTTAAAGGTATTTGTTTTGCGTATATGGCGTTGAATGAAAAGTAATAATTTCGCGCTCCATGTGTTTCAGATAAAATTATCTAATCGGATTAAAACTGACGATGGTGCTGTGCCTTTTTCGATCCTTTTGGATGCCCTTTTGGCTGAGAAGAATGAAGAAATCGACTTTTTAAGCTTGCAGGTGGCTACATTAAAGGAGCAGTTGCTACTTAAGGCCAAAGGAGAATCTAAAATCTTCGCCCATAAAGAGGTAAGTTGAAGTGCGTAAGGTTGACCTTGTAAGATTTTTTCCGTCCAAATGTGAAATTATTTTTGAAGTTGACATATGTTGGTATAATGTCTGTGTCCTTTTCACAATTGGAGCTGTCCCAAATTGGTTTTATTACGCTGTGATATTATCATATTTAGTTAAATACGGATCAGTGTAATCACACGCACTAACATAATATGGCTGAAGTTCTTACTAGTCGGTGAAGCGTATTTCGCTCGCCATATTCCCTCCTGAACATTCGTTTGAAATAAAATCTCTTTCTTGCCGTTAAAAGTTCTCATGAGTCATGTTACGTTTTAATTCGAGCAGTGAGCTGTGTGGCAGCTTCTTACATTTGATTTATGTGTTTCAGTGTGGTTCTTTTATTATACTCCTTGCCTGCGATTATTTTGGATTTATTTTCCATCTGCGTTGATTTCGGCTTGACTGGCGTGCAGACATCAGTGAAAAGTTCCCAAATTGCTTGCGAATTTTATAAGGAATATCCGTATTTCCGCGTCGCGAAGTTTGCGGTGTAACGCTTGTGAGACTTGTGTTGCAGCCTGAATTCGAATTATGGAAGTATCTGTTTTTCTTTGTTTATTCTAAATGAAAATGTTATATTTGCTTTAACATCGCCGTCCGTGGTAGATGGCGAGTGCGTATCCCTAAGCAATTAAAACATCGCGATCAATTTAAAAACTGTTTGGTCGGATAGAACGACCATAAATTGATATCGTGGTGTAAGATTCCACGCTTTCCCGGCGAATTGCAGAGTAGAGCCCGAGATGAGTTCATCACTGATATCGTGGTGCTCCGAGTCTTTTTCCGCACTTCGTAATGGGGGTCATTTGCCGCCGAAGTGAGGGTTTTTTCTGTCGAGTGTGACCTTCCAGAATCGGGGATTTTCTTTGCCTACTGTCGGGCGTATGAAACCTCGAGGTTTAACATGGATTTCCTCCCGTGCAAATTATTAATAAAATATCTCTATAATTTCATCAATAATTTTGGTCAATAAAAGTAAGGAAATATTGCCGCACGTTCAAAAAAAAGCCTTACGAAAGTAGAATTATGAACATAGCGTATCGTAACTCGTGGTTATAATCAGGAAGTTTCCCATATACACTCATAGTTGTCTAACTTCTAGATATTTTATGGCTCAACACAATGCAGCCCATGCACAAGGCTACGTTTTTCCCTGTGGCGACTCGCATTAATTTTGCAAAACTTAACATTATTTCTCACGAAACTCAAGGAGAATCTTTTAAATTCAATTTCTCAAATTTATTTATTAATCTCATTTCAATTTTGGACATGATGTCGTGGCATTCGGCAGCTTAGCTTAGTGCAATGCGGGTTGCATATGCACGGTGCTTCACTCATCTTTTAAATTTTCAACCAACCTACGGTCTACGGCGAAATTTATTGTTCTGTGGATTTTTAAATGTAGGTTACATCTTTGCCATCGCCCATGCATCAAGTATTGTTACATCTCCATAGTTGTGAAAATTATCTGGTGATACAGGAAAATAGAAATCTTCAGATCAATAAAAAATAGTAAAAAATAATGGCGTTATTGGAGTTTTATGGAAAAAATTAGACTATATGAATGACTTTGGAAGAAAAAAACGTGGTGGTATTATGTTTGAAATGGAAGGAAAATTAATTGTAATGAGGAGGGAAATAATTTCAGTTTGCCATCACTTCGCCTGTGTCAAAGGTTTAGCAGTTGATTCTTACGTTGGAATATTTCATTATCTCATAGGACTTCCTCTCTGAACCCTTTATCCTCTGCCATGCATGGTTTTCTGCTTGAGTTTTGACTGCTCCAACCCAAACCGTTCCTCGACATAAACTTCAGTGGCTACAGTATTTTCATCATTGATGAAAATACTATCCATCACTGCTCAGTAAACTCAAAAAAGCTGGTACATTGCAGTAGTTTCTAAATGTAGCAAGTACCTGATTTATGTGGTTAATTCATTTCTAAAAGATCCCATGGAAGTTGAAAACCACTATGGTCAAAGTACCCATTTTTTATCCTTCTTTGAACCGTAGTGGTTAGCTTGCCAATTTTATTACCATTGGCAGCAATTGCCGTAAGTCTTTAGAATGGCTGTTAATTTAACCAAATAAGTTTTATAACTCACACTTCTATGTTTTATTATACTGTAGATGTCTCTTCAAGTATTTAAAAGAAATTTAATATTCACTGGTATTCATAACATTATATGTGAATCATAAGTAACGATTCTTAAACTCAAAAGTTCAGGTCACTTGGAAGCATTTTTCAGGTCCCATGGCTCTTATTGGAAATTCTACTGTACTCATGACACTTCCAAACTTGTACCAATGTAATGTTTGCTTTATAAAAAAAACAAAGGTTACACAAAGCTTAAAAATATGAGTTTACACCATACGAAAAGAAACACAATTCAGAATAGTTTTCATACTCCTGTAAATTTTTATACTCAATTGAAAAATTTATTTATGATTGCATACTCTGAGGAAACTTCTATATGCAGGAGGCTGTGGGTGATTGTGAATGGTTAGATTTTGTTTTGTGTACTTTTCTGATGACATTCTTACAGTAGATGCTGGAGTGTTGTTTTAACATCCATACTCTAGCCTCCAAAATTCCTGTCAGTGATTGGTTTAAAGAAACATTTACATCATGTCTTGAGTTCTGGTCTTATTTTTTTCTTTTTTACCTGAACAGGTGCAACATTCCAAAGAATCTGCTGAGGATTTTGAATCTAAGTCTCACCATTCAACCAGTGACTCAACCTTTGGTGAGGAAATTGAAGTTTTGCGTGAATGCGCCGCTCCAGAGTTGTCGATTGAAAGACTTGATGTGATTCATTCTGGGGAACTTGATAAACAGGTTTGGATGTCATTCCTATCCATCAGTTAAAACCTTATAAATTTCTATTTATTTATTAAAAAATTGAATGTTTTAAATTTATGTGAATGCCTCCTTCATCTTCTCTCACAGTGGTGCCATAGCACTAAACTTGAGGTCCACACTTCTGCTGATTCTCCTGGGTTGACCGCTTCACCAGTTACTCCATGTATTAGAAATGTACATGAAGTAATACTTAACTCTATATCAGAAGAAGAAATCCCAGAGACACCAGCCTTTAAGTCTTTGTCAAGTAAAGGACACTCCATTAGCAGGGATGTGGGGGCTGTACTAGAAGGCAACACCTCTGTTTTGTTAGTAGAAGCAGAAACACAAACATCAGGAGAGATGGAAAAAAGTGATTGGGAAAAAATTATCCAGAAGAAGGAGGAAGAGATCGAAGCATTCCAGATTAAGGTGAGAGACTGAGTTTCTCTGGATCATTTCAGTGTTTTTTCTCAAAGATTTGTTTTTCTACTGCTTACTACCAGTATGTTAAAATTAATGGACATCTGTTGCTTTGCCTCATCAGGTCAACAAGCTTTCACTGGAAAACAGTGGACTTAGAGAAAAAATTAATTGGCACAGTCAGCATTTGGAAAAGCATTTAGAGGAGTGTACAGCCAGAGATTCACAACTCAACCATGTCAAAACTGAGAAGGAATCCCTTAAGAATGATCTAATCAAATATGAACAGGAGGTAGAGTAAATTTGTCATGCATTTACTATATTTGATATTACAAGTTTTAGCAATAGAATATTTTTGCTCTGATTTCTTGTTCCAATTGAGATTTAATGTTACCTGAGTAATTCTCATTCCAACAGATATCAAATTTGAAGATATCACGGTCAGATTTGCAAGAAGAAGTCATAAGACTGAAAGAACAAGTCAATCTTCTAAATGGAAAGATAGAGAAGTACTGTCGTGCAAACAAGGACCAACACATGCTTTTGAAAGCTGTTCAGCAGGAGAGAAAAGAAGTTCAATACGTGATTGATGCATTAAGGTTGTGAGGAAACTACGTATTTCATGGTTTATTTTCTTATTCATAAGTTAATTTTCATTGTTTTTATCAAAATTTAATGGGTTATAGCCATCAATAGGGATTGGGTTAAGGTCCTTGAGGCTTAATTGTATGGTATCATGAATATTTAATTTATCCAGGCAACAAATCCATTATGAAAAGTATCCATCTTTCATTAGTTAAATTTCATTTGAAATGATAACTGCTTACCAACCTGTGACCAAGATGTAGAGGTATTCCTCTGCCGTATGTATCCCTTTAAATTTGGTTAATGTCATTCTTATTAATATGCATTCTTATTCAGGACAGCTAGCCTCTTATTGCAAGTTTATCTTTAGTTTAGATCAATTTTTGGTGGTTAGTATTCTCTGTGGAGTTATTCACTAATTATTGAGCTGTTATTAACTAATGATTACTTTATGCGTAACAGGTTTCTTGTTTAGCTTAAATAGTAATAAGGTTTTAATGTTCATTTGCAAATTGTTCTTACATTGCAGTCTAGAAAGTCAACGCACAACTGAACATTATGCTACTTCATCTCCTTTGAATTCTCCTGGGAAACAAAACTCAAGTGATGGCAGGGATAGCGATGCTAGTCAAAGGAAGTTACTCAGCCCTACGGTGGCAAAAACTTCTATTAGGGAAGCTGTTTATAAATTGGTTGAAGAAGTGAAATATTTAAGAAGTGAATTGAATTATGTTACAAGTCAGAGGGATAGTATGAAGCAAGAGTTCATAAAAGCTCTGGATATCCAAGGTAAGATATTTGTTATTTGGCATATAATTTTACTGAATTTTCCTGGTTGTTAGACATGGGCATACAAGCTGCATCCTAGTTTTGACCGCATATTTCAGAAAAAAAATTATAAGCTTTCTCACCCTGCGATGTTGTTAATGGTGCAACTGAGAAGTGATCTTTTACTGAATGAAGCTGACAAATCTGATATGATTTGTGCCATGCAAATTTCACCTACCTATTTCGGCAGATAAGACGATAGTTGAATCATTAAAAAAGGCTCCCAAAATTCGGGGTCATCTTATAGGACAGATACAAACAAAAAGATTGAAATTTATATAAATTAAAACCATTACAAAATGAAACAAAACACTCACTTCAAATCTATGTATTTAAAATCCTGCAAAATCCTGTGTCGGGAATTTTATTTTCAGAGTAGTTTTCCTCTTGAAAATGACCATGGGTTTTAACTTTGTTCCATCTTCCATGCATGTTAAAATTACCTGGTCTTTTCACGGCCTGTACTTCTGACTTGAACAGTTTTTACTCCTTTTTTTCACAGTTTATCATGTCGAAGTTAACCAGAGTTTCATCCATATTTCCAATATTAGATGATGGAAAGTTATATTTTTTTGTCATAGTAATAACAAACTGGTAAAAACTCGTGACTTAATGTTCAAGATCTTGTGGTAATTTCTGCGCAATTTTTGTTTTCTGTCAAATTAAAGTTTTTGGCTTGTTCTGGATTTTACCGTGCCCACTACAATACATGGGCCCTAATCATATTTCTTGTAACAATATAACAATTCTGCCTCTGTTCTAGTATCCATTCTGCCACGTTATTATCTAAATCTAGCCTGCAAGCAATTCCTCTCCTCAAAGCACATTTTTTCATAGGCATTTTTTTAATAGTATCTTCATTCTTCCTCCAATTCCTTACCATCTTCTTTGTTATGTTGAAAGCCCTTGCTGCAGCACAGTTGTTTGATTCTTAAGCCTTTTTTATAACTTTCAACTTGAAGCTTGCTTCATATTTCCTTCTTTTCGTCGGTTCCATTTTTAGGCTCACACTTAACAAATTTTACACTTCATAATGAATAAAAAACACTTGGTAATTTTCCACAGATTTATTTCTTTGGCACGATGCATTTCACCAAACTGTTTTTTAAACCCCACACAATTTTTAAAATTACTGAAATAAATTACTTACTCAAAAAAATCTATAAGAGCTATCACAGGTGTGACTTTCATGAAGTTTTATAAATTTGTTCCCTAAGAGGAACATTGGACTGTAAACGGTTAAAGGAGCAAAATGTTCAAGATTGCCGGGCACACAATGTTGCGATGCAGTCAAACCATGCACTTGGCGCCACTTATGTGCAATTGCGGGTGAACCCTTGAAGGTAATACTGTAGCATCCTGGTATCCCCAAAATATGCCTAAAAGAGTGAACCGCTCATTGTGATCAAAGTTTGGCTTAACCTCATGGGCTGTGGCACGAAGCGCACGGTTGGTTGTTCTTAAATTTTTTCAGCTATTGTTGTTATTTGTTCTACAGAGTCTCTCAGAGCCAAGCTTAATGCTGTACCAGCCAGTGGAGAACTGGGGACATTTTCTGATCCTGATGAGAGAGGTCCATCGCCTTTGGAGCATGGAGCACTGGAACAGATGATGGAAAAGGTTCAACTAGAGGGTATTGAGGTGAGTGCCTGATTACAAGCTGGAATGTACCATTTGGTTGGTGTTCTAACACACCGTACCATATGCCCCTCCAGTGGCTTGCAGGGTAGTTTGTTGATGCTAGTGCATAAAATTTGTATTTCTAGAGCTATGGATGGCATGGATATGTTAATATGAAGTTTAACATATATTCCTTTAAAAAACTCAGTAAAATTCATCAATGCCATTGACATTTTGGGTTTGGTTTGTTTGAAATTGAGAAAATACACTGGATATTAGTTTAGTTGACAGATTAATACAGCTGAGATTATGGTATATCTTCAAGTTGAAGTTGAAGTCTTCTTTTCAGCCGAAAATATAGACTAAAATCCAAGAATCCTGTATAAGTATGAAAAAATGGCTTAATATTCTAGTTTTGTGTTTAAAAAAGCGAACCTTTAAAGGTGCAAGAATGAGTATTGAAACTAAGGGCTACAAAAATAGAAAAATGGAGTGCAAAAATTTCAATAAATTTTTCGATAAAATCTTAAGTTACTACAGAATGGGCTGTGTAGAAGTCTAGATCATCCTTTGATGAGGTTTTCAGCATTATTGTGTGATAAGGCAGTTGGGTAATCATCTTCTTGGATGGAGCCCCATTACCTATGGCATCCATATTGGCCATTCTACCCAACAGTCATTAGTGCAGAAGGAAAATCATTTGGTTAGTGACAAGAGATATGATGACACTTTGCAATATGTATTCCTCGAATTTTTATTGCAAATCCAACAGGTTTCAACCCTGCAGTGTCATTATCTTATGATGCAAACTTTTATTGAAATTAAATTTTTTTTAATATAATTTTTGTTGCCAAAAATGTAATTTTTTATATTTAAAAATATATTTTTATATTTTTTATTATAATGTAATATGTTAATATTTAATTTAAAAATTAAATACATATTTACAAAGATCAGTTGAAGTTTGCGAGATGTGATGTACGCTTGCGGTTTGAGATTTTGCTGTGAAATAAAGTATTATAGCCAGGTTGTGATTTTGCATAGGATCAAACATGCAAACATTAGGTTAAGAAGATAAAGAAAGCAAAGTTAGATTCAAACTTATTTTCACCGACAGCATATAAAAAATACGCAATGTATCAGTCAGTATATTTACAGAGATTTACGGCCCCAGAATCACGGTTTGTTAATATTTGAATAATACTAATGGCCTTTTGGAAAGGATAACTATCACAATGTGGAAATACCAAGTGTATTTTGCATTGATTGGCCCCGAAACAAAACTTAGAAGATTAATACATTTCTTGGCAAATATTCTTCATCCCTTCTGTGTACAAGAGATACGTTTAATTTTCTGCAGCTGCATTAAAAGAATATACTATGTAGCAGTATCTACTCTTAGCTGGAAGCTTTCCGAATTGTTGCTGGGAGTTGTTAAAAAATCAATTATTATTATCTTGTGGAATATTGAAGCATAGTCTTTTTATTATGCCAAACTTAAAGTTGAAGTGTTTATTGTACCATTTTAATTTCTTGCTCCATTGTTTTGGAATAGTTAAAAATGTGTTAACTAACATATAATATATCTTCTCTAACCTTGGAAACTACTAATATGGACTTCATTTCTTTCTTACCCTACCATGGTTGATGCAAGTCATGTGCCTGACTTTCAATTAAAGCATACAAATTCTTGAATCCTTTGAACTGTATTCCATCCTGTGTCTTAATCTTTCTAGGTTTTGTCATTGAGTGAGATTGCTGCTAGTCGAAAGAGTACCTCTGGTGATGCAACACCAGCACTCTTACCCACACCACTGGGGTCACCGTTGCCCCAGGAGGAGAAGCCGAGTGGTGAGCCAGGTGTTTGTGGCTCATTGAGCACACAGCAGAAGACCACATCTGAGGTCAACCATGAGAAAGAGCGTATGAGACTCCTCCTGAGAATTCAAGAACTTGAAGATGAGCTTGCCTGCAAAGAGAGAGAGGAAACCAGGAAACGTATGCCCCTCAGTTGATTCTTTCTCCTGCTTTTGGAAATATGTATTCTTTCTTGTAGCAATCCATTTTGAAAACCATTTCTTTTAATCTCTTTGTCAGTGTTATAACTTTTTACAAAGTATACTTTGCAGGGAAAACATTGGATTGTGATCTCCTGAAATATTGTTAAATCAACATCTTTTAAAATAGTAGTTGGGGGTGTCATTGATGTTTTCCTTGAGAGAAATTATGGAACAGAGAAGGTTGAGTGGGTTGGGAGGAAATTGTTAGGGCAGGTATACTCAGTTATACGTCGTTAGTAGGTTCCATGAGGAACAACGTAAATCGAATTTCAATGTAAGTCGAATTCCGACATACATTGATCCAGCACCCCTATAAATCGATAATACATACTCAATTGTTTCCTACTATGAATACATTATTATGTGCAAAAGAGTATATCTGAGAGATTTAGTTTTTAAAAACTTTTAAAACTAGTAAAAAATTATCGTACTTGTTTGCAAAAGCAAAATAATAGTAACTAGAAAGATGAAAAAGCATACATAATCATGATCCTATACAATGTGAGACATTGCAAACACATTTCTATTTACTCTAGTGTGCTGCTCACTTCACAACACAACAGCACACTTACAGTGAAAGAACTTGTTTTTTCATGCTCATTGTCAACAAAGGTGTCAAAAATGGATAATGAAAAGTTCATGATTACTCTTTGGTAAAAAAACCTGTGTTTTCAAATTAATTTTTTTTTGACGAATTTGATTACAACACACAAAAAATTAGGCCGTGAATATTGTGAACATAATGATTACCACTGGCAGTTTGCCGAACGTTTCTTCTGCCCACATCAATTCCATTCATCGCCATTTATGTGTGTTGATATGCTCCAATCTGTGTTAACTTCAACACCTAGAATGTAAAGCCCCTATAGTTTCCTCTTCCACCTCTGACGGCACTTGGCAGTGCACGTTTACATTACAAGCCGGCACTAGACAGCGCGATTCAAAGCAGATCGGAAGTAGGCTAGTGCCCCACAAGAGTGATATCTTTATGTGGGAATCGCTGTCACCACATGCCTGTCTAGTCAAGGTTATCCCTTGAATATTGAATAGCGGAATAACAATAGATATCTGCAGTAGATAGCAGCAGAGGGGAGAACCTTCACTCAAAGCCCTTTTCTCGGAACAGCTAACCTGACACTTTGGGGCTGGAAGAGTTATTGCTTGTTTACCTACTTAGGGAGTCACATCCTTCTTAGAGGCATCCACATATCAAGTATGAGAACATGGAACACGTTAAAAGAGCACTGAGGACATAAAGTGCTAACTTAAGCACCCTCATTGTGTTTCTTCACTATCTTCTGCTTGGTTTTATTTGTTATTTTCTGCTTGAGCTGCACTTTAGGGGGCATAGTCACTACAGAAACTTCCCACATTGAACCACCTACTTCTGGCAAGTTTTGTTTTCAAATGGCTGATGCGGTTGGGAAAAAGGCAGTTCACAGTGAGAACTACACCCTTTATTGACAATACCACTTAGCATGGAAGACACTTGAGTAATGTGCTGTAAAGGTCATTTTACACGGTACATTTTTTTGCACAATCTATCGTGCGAACACATTGTACCGTGTAAAGCGGCAAATTGTGTGAACGCAAGTGTGAATGTTTGAATGACTGAACGGAAAATAGAACCTGTTCTAATTTCATTCAGACGATCAAACAGTTTTGATCCAGTTTTATTCAACAGATGGCGCAGATATGGCGAAAACTGTGGTGCCTGTGTTACGATTGAAAATAAAGTTGTTTATAAAAAGGATTAAAACTTTCCCGTCGAATAATATGAGTAACTATTATCTAGGGGTGTGCAGGTAGTACTTTTTCATTTCAGGTCGGGTTCGGCTTCGGGTAGTGAAATATCTGCGGGCATCGGGTAATTTTCGGGTTCGGGTAGTAGAGGTATTCACATTCGTGGGTGCTGGATTATTAAGAAAAATGGATGTTTCGATGACAAGACAAAAATTACAGTTAATGTTTTCCTTGTAAAGACCTGAGAGTGGGAACATCATTGCTTTAGCACAAAGTAGTGCAACCCAAAAGGTTCCAAAGCAAAATTACACCCTTGTGCTTTGCTTTTTCACAATAAAATATAACTAGGATCAGCAGGTTAGCTGGGACATACCTTTGAACAGGATAATGTGATCTTTAGCTCATCTGGATTTATAAAGCAAATCCTTACTTTAATATTTTTTTGTTCCACCACTAGATCTAGATCAGTAAGTTAGTCAAATGTTTTATTTTAAGCTTGCCATTGAAATCAATGATCATTTGGAATTTAATAATGTCAATTTTCATGAATGAAGAAGTAACATATTTATGACAACTATTAATAAGCAATAGCTTATGAACATAATTTCAAATGAGACATGAAAGCTGTATTGAAAGCAATATTATAGGTTTTTAAGTACTGTATTGCAGTAATTGCACGTTGCGTGGGAATTCGGCAATTGCATGAACTGCAGCCAGATAGCTGCCTTACTATTCCGCGATGGTGGATTTCTGCGTGACTGCAATTTATCATTGCCATCTGTCAAATCGCTGTCAACATCGCTATCCCCACCTCTTACACCTAGGCCAGCTTGTATCATTCTCACACGTCACGAAAATAGAGATGAAATTGTCAAAAAATAAAATCAGTAAATACCACTTAAAGAGAGCAAGTAGATTCACCAGACTTGGCCTACCGGAAGATCGACAGTCGATAATCTATTTTTTCTAATCGATAAATCCATCGTTTTTTTATTCTGGGTGCTTTCGATTTGCGGTGATAGACGGCGATTGCCACTCCATGGTGCTTTCGATTTAGCTGAATCACCGGCTGTTGGTGGCTCTCTGTTCCGAGGTGAGCCGGCGATCGACGGCACCTGCTTCCGATAATCGGCTATCGCCGTACTCAAGTGAAAAGTACTGATAGTGTTTTCATTGCTTAGAAACTTGGCTTCATTGCAAGTGCCGCGATCTAGTAGTGCCCCCTTCACTCAACAAACCAACTAACCTAACGACCTTCGTCCTTACCGTTGTAGGCACTAAAAACCGTGTGAATGTGCGTTGGTTAACAATGGACAAGTAGTTCCTGAGGCTACCACTTAACAGTTGTCAGCGCTCGTGTAGATGGCGGAATTCGGAATAGAGGAAGTGCGATAGTCAAATAAGGCAATCAAAATGGAGAAGGAAGAATTATTTTCGTAAATTAAACTCGTTTTGCAAAAATGAGTGTAATGTGATTTTAAATTCCTATAAAAAATGTTAAAATGTCATATAAGTAGCACCATATGCTTCACTATTTTGATGGATTTTTTTGGTTATCGTCCTTAATCATTTCTGGTTTCCGCTCGCGACACTAGCGCCTGACCACTGTTTAGTAGTAACGTTAAGAACTACTACTCTATCGGTAACCAATGTGCGTTCACACAGTGGTTAGTGCCTACGACAGTACCAACCACAGTCGCTACATTAGTAGTGAAAATGCGCGTAAGGTTGTTATTTTGGTACGTACATTAGTTGTCTGTACAGGTGCATAGCCGATTTCAAACCGGAAGTTCACAATGGATCAGTCGATTAAATTCAAATTCGAGCGTCAAATACCCGATCCGAATTTTTTCAGGAGACGATCAAGTGTTCGGATCGGACACTGAATACCCGACCCGACCCAAAATTTCGGGTACCCGCACACCCCTACTATTATCCTGTGTATATAATCTTTAATGAGTAAACTCTTCTCAGGCTCTCCACCGGTTGAAACTATTCATAATTGTCGACGCTTCGAGAGACGACTTGTCACTCATTCTCAAGGTAAGAATTAATTACGTCGGCAATTATGAATAGTTTGAACCAGTGGAGAACCCGAGAAGAGTTAACTCAAAGTTACTCAAATGTTTACATCGTCATTTCGTCGTGTTATTTGGTATTCTGGTTTTTCAGTGTAATCGCGTTCTTTTGGTTAAAAATTATTTTATTCCCCCAAATTTATGACTGATCGTGTCCTCAAGTAGAGTTCCTGATGTCCCACATGATATAATAATAATAATTTTATTTCTGCTGGTTAGCAAGTAACATAGATATCGTAAAAAAATGACATTAAGAGACTGGCACAAATACAAGGGAGGGAAATTTGGAGGGACTAAAGAAACGTGTCCTGTGTTCCGCTATACCACTTGATAATAACACTTTGTCACACACACATAATAAACTCACAAAATTTGTCTATCAAGAGTGGAGATCCGGCGAGAAACGTCAATGACTTGTCGCACTAAAATCCAGATGAGAAAAAACGAAACGATGCAAAGGTCGAATATAAAGCCAGAGAGAAGAGTCCAAGAGTGCTTTGTCTAAACTGGGAGAATTATCGGTAGGCAGATGGTCGAGTCTAGGTTCCGAATTTCAGGTGATCAGCTTTTCAAGGTGTCAAATACGTGAGTGAAACATAAACATGATAAACAAAACACTTGCGAATTCCGATCGATTTCTACCGCTAAATTGCACGTAAAATTGTGCATTTCCATTCATCATGTAAAGCGACATTCAGTCTGATTCAGCCGTTCGTACAATATTTTCTTGCACACTTGACTGTACATGCGTTCGCACGATAGATAAATGTACTGTGTAAAACGGCCTTAACAATAAGTTAATCTTCGGTGGAAGATCTCATGTTTTTACTATGTAGTTGGTGAACATAATGATGTCTCTATATGTAATGGCTAATGAGAGCCTTAATCTGAATTATCATAGATGTGACCTTGAATATGTTAGGAGTGTTGCTTTATCTCGTTGGCACTGATTGGTGGCAGTGCTAATCACTGCAACATTTGCTGGATTTGCTCTTATCATACAATTATCTCATAATTAATTATACGTATCATTAAATATGTAAATTTTGCCTTGATAAAAAATGCCGTCCATTTACAAGGCTTAGAATCCTGAATGAATAAAAAATTATGGGTGCAAAAGATTGTCAAAATGGGAAATTTTAAAGGATGCACGCAAAATCAGCGCCCATTAAAATTCCAAGCTTGCAGATCGTAAAGTGAATCCATCATAAAGTGGAGGTCCACTATATTCAGTAATGTCTGGCTATAAAGTAGAAACTCGAAATTACAAAGTCGATGGGACCGGAAAAATCGACACTTTGTAATATCAAATTTCGTATGAACGAGTATCTTTCAAAAACATCGCAATGAAGCCCTTTTTCTTGTTTCCTTAAATTAAGATGTACTCTCGCAATGTACTTGCATGATTTACGAAGTTATAATTCATGAAAGTATATTTAATTGTATATTCATGCCCACAGGGTGTACACAGTTGAACACAACTAATTTTTCGGAGTTTGATTCTTCCGATTTTAGGGATTTCCACCACAACGTTCCAGCTTTTTCGTGGCAGAAATCCCAAAAATCAGAAGAA
Organism: Pyrrhosoma nymphula; assembly: GCA_963573305.1. Classification (NCBI taxonomy): domain Eukaryota; kingdom Metazoa; phylum Arthropoda; class Insecta; order Odonata; family Coenagrionidae; genus Pyrrhosoma; species Pyrrhosoma nymphula. The sequence continues at coordinate 72,043,986 of OY754332.1, read as the reverse complement.
TCAACCTCCATCCAAGCCCCACGGGAATTTACATTACGACAACTAACTTGTGGTTCTTTTTTCCAATGAATGATTATGCAATGAAGCGTCTTTGCACAATTTTCGTGCAGTTTGGACGTAGCCTATGAAGGTTCTCAGTGGATTTTTTTATATAATTTCCTGGAGAACTCGTAAATTTATCGTGAGCGAGGTATAATCATCAATAATATAGATTTATGCATACACTAAGGAAGCGAGTGACTTTTGCATCATTTGTACCGGATATTAAAGACAGTGAAAATAAGATTCTCTCGCGGATGCTATGCGATGGATTCATGTTATGTATTTTGTACAAATACTGATATGCCCGTTAATCTCGCGAAATAAGAATTGTAATTCATTGGATTTATCTTATTTGTGCGTGGTTATTTTCCATACGATGGAGCCAATAGAAGAGTCCAGCTAAATAGTTACCTCCTTTCAAAATTAGATTGTACATACAAGCCACGTACTTTAACGGTGAAGGCGATGTAACTCCTTTTACACTTCATCGGCTACTAACGATGCTATCACTACAAATCAATAATTTTCTTTTTCCACTCTACTATGTGAAAGCTTCATTTGTGGCTCTATTCAGATTAGGTCGCCTGGTCTTCATTCATTAAATCTCAGGCTTTATTTAAAGATTCGATATTGAACTAAAATTTGGGATATTTTTTGTTATTTTTTTCCCTCTGTTTTCGATTAAGCAAGGAGGTTTTCGTCCGAGCATTGCAGCTACAGGTCAGGCCACTCACCAGGCCGGAATCAGCTGTCCGTTTCTCCTTTCCCCATCATTGCGGGGGTTAGTCCATTCATCCTCTCACAAAAAACAACTACGCAACCCATGGTCTCGGAGTATGGTGCATCACTTGTGAGGTTGATCTACCTGGGAGCCAAGGCCTAGGGATGCACATGAGAAATAAACATCGAATGAATCATTGGTTTATGCCGAATAGTCGCAACTTATCTTCCTCCTCCCTTACGTCAACCGGCTACGTCAGTGGAGAGGGAGGACATGCTTTTGGAGAGTGGGGGCTTTTACATAAGAGTTAGCATGGGGGGCTGGCAGAGTCAGCGTGGGACATCACATCCTGACCTAATGTTGAGGGGGTGGGACGGAGGGGGCACTCGAAGGTGGAGAGCCTGATCTCCTGGAGGGCTGGAACGGGGGCTTCGGTGTGAAGGTGATGGCTCGTGCCTATCCTTAGAGCGGGGAGGGGGGACATGGAGGGTCACTTGAGGGGGGAACATGACCAGTATGGGAGAGAAGGGAAGCGTTTGATAGGTTCGTCTGAATTGAGAAAGAAGTTGATAGAGGAGAAAAGTAGGCCGAGGTTTTGGAACAACGGAGATGGAAAGCTGGGTGAATTTTCATGGTGGGGATTGCCGGGTGGGGGAAAAAGAATATGGGAATGTGCAGGCATTTCCATTTAAAATTTTCTAAATTTCCAATCCATTCAGGCAGATTCTTTATCAATCTGCAGGAACGCAGCTGAGCTCTCTTTTAGGATATTTTTTCAATCACTGGGTTGGAGTGAAAGGGAAGAAAGATACACCATTTTCCGATACAAATATATATGGGTGCTTGAGTATTTTTTCCCTTTGATTATGCATGCACCCAGCGCTAGTCACACTTAAGAATTAATGTGTGTCAAAGTAATTGATCGTATGAACCAAGCGAACTCATATTTTCTCTGGTTTTCTTGGCTGTTGGCGACAGAAGAAGGGAAGGGCAATGTCTTGCTCGATGTCTACATCAAAGCACTCAATTGGGACGATAAATTAAACCAGATTCTTTCGATGATAGCTATTACCAACCGGAATAATTATGCCGTGGAGCAAGGTTAACCCCTTTAATGGGAGTTTTTTTTGTCTTATTGCCTTATTGACTTGCAAGTAAGATTATTGAAAGTAAAAAAATTTTGAGCATAAATTCATAATGTTTTTATGTCCCTGTATTGCTAAATTATTTAAATATTTTTTAAACAAAAATTTTGTTAAAATAATTTAGCAGGATGGGTGAATTAAAACAGGGGAGCTATAGACCCTCTCCCCATTTCAGGGGTTAAGTGTAATCAGTCTAAAATGGTGAGAAAAAATGCTTTCTTAGTTTATATTCATGACTGAATCTTTCACTTGAACAACCTAGCACCACCTCCGATACATGTCATAGTTTTTTAGCACACGCACACAGCAAACGATTTCTGTACCAGGAATATTCATCATGGATTTATGTTTGGGAAAACCAATAGCAAAAATTGCCAGGGACCATGAGAGGAAAATGCTGGTTGTAGCAATTATTCTCTCACGGGCGAGTATATCTGTACACGACTAATGTAAGTTTTTTTTACACATGGGCAACACTGTGGACTCATGGTAACAAAGTAAATCTGGTTGTAGCAATTATTCCTTCGGGCGAGTATATCCGTACACGACTAATTTAAGTTTTTTTTTACACATGGGCAACACTGTGGACTCATGGTAACAAAGTAAAGCTGGTTGTAGCAATTATTCTCTCGTGGGCGAGTATATCCGTACATGACTAATTTAAGTTTTTTTTACTCGTTGGCAACTCTGTGCACTCGTGGTAACAAAGCCGAATGCATTTTGTCCAATTGGTTTCATATATTATGTGCTACAATGCCTACAATTCAAAGTCATACGTGGTCTGGTTTCACTGGGGCGTCCAGCGGCCTCGTTCAACCGCCACAACTAGACGTCACGGCTGGACGACGTGGCCAGGCGGTTTCATTCAGGTGTCTACATCCTGATTCCGTGGCTGGGCGATGTAGGAGAATGTGTATTTAGTTAAATTACGAATTTATTATTGGTTTGTGTTTCCTGAGAGTGAGTTGATGATGAGCTGAAATGGATGGTGACGATTTTTTTTTGTTGCTTTTATTGGAAGAGGACGACCAAATGTTGCAAGTAGTTTTACAGAAAGAGCTGGAAAGGATGCTTTATATTAAACGCGGAGAGAGGAGAGCAGAAAAATCACCGAAAATTGGGACTGCCCGACTAGGTGTCCGCATCAAGACTGCTCTCAAAGCAGTCGAGATGCAAACATCAGGTGTCAGCAGTTGAACGCGACAGCTGAGACATCTCAGCGAAATCGAGCCCATTTGATATATATTGGATGAGTACGGCAGTGACTTCTGACTGCTGGACGCGGCTGCAGGACGCCCCAGCGAAACCACTCCTTTACTATTGTAGCATTGAAAAATGAGTTCTAGTTCAGGTAATTCACATTCAGTGCATAATGCATTCAGCAACAATGATTAATTAGATGTTTAACTCTGACAAGGAGCACCTAAAAACGTTGCTGCGATCCGTCACTATTCATATGAACGAGTAACTTTTTCACGTCGGGACCAAGACCCTAGGTTTGTAATTTCCAAACTTCATTATTTCGTAATATCGGTACCGTTACATACACTTAGATACCCTTTTGGTCCGGACCAAAGATTTTGCTTCGTAAAATCAAAATTTCGTAATTTCGAGTTTTGTATTTTCGAGTTTCTACTGTAATGTGGCTCTTGGGGGACAGAGGTACACCTTCATTGTAGCCAATCTGCACTATTTTGAAAGGAAAGGTGTATTCTTAACAAGTTACAATTTCTGTGCACATAATTGAGGCTCCAAGTTAAAACATATGATAGTATTTGCATTATTTTCGTACAGGTGAAAATAAGGTTTTGCCTTTGCCTGTTTTTATATTTCAATCTTTGGGTCTAGCATCTTATTGCTGCATAGGTCTGATGACATTAGAGTACATAACATTTTCTTTGGGAGTATAACTAGTTGAAGGTGATCTTGGTTTGAAATTGTCTAAAATTTGCTTTGCTTTTTCATTAAGTACACTGCTCAGTCTACTAATTTATCACATATGCACTAGGCCATTGTCACAGCGAGTTATTCAAGCGGAATCACCAAATTTTCGCGGTCAATTGAAGGTGGCAACGAGAAGGAGGCCATCACATACAGATGACATGTGAAAACTACTTATCGTGCAATGAAAGGCAGCATCAGAGAATTCTAATGGCAATACAATTAGATTTCTGATCCATGTCACCAAATGCATTCTAAATCTTCTAATATTTTGTGAAAAATGGCATTTAAACCTATGATCAATTGGGTGCTGGCTTCCTAAGACCTTTCAGGGAGGCAGAAAGGACATAGTCACTATGCCATCATGGATGGGTAGCAGCCGATGCAATTAAAAAAAAATGTTTGTCAAGGTCATATATTTTGATGAAATTCAGTGTAATATGTTTATAATACATGATTAAACCTGTAGAAACTCAACTGTATAAACCAGAATGATATCTGTTGTGCATTCAACTTTAAAGAAATTATTCACTACGATATCACGGCAAGGTTTATGATTCATTATACATATACCAATTTATACAGGCATAAAATTGGTGTAAAAATCTTGCTTATTTATTTATTTATGAAATAGGTCATCACAATTAGGCAGTCGGCCTGGTGGCAACGGTCAAGAACATAACATCAGAAATGAAGTTGGATACAATAAAAAAATATATACTCATTGTGTATACATGACCTTTACACACAAGCTCTTAGTATGCACCCTGGAGTAATTTAGCTCTTTCCTTTTTCAAGTTTTCAACTGTGTTAGGAAAGGCCTTAAAAATATCTGAATTCTTATTGAAGGTCTTAAAATGATCCGATCATGCATGTTAATTGTACATCCAGTATTATATTCACGACATAATCACAATCCATAATGCGAACCCATCGTTGATCATAATGTGTCAGCTAGCTTTTCCATCATTGGGCATCATGTTTCCCGGATTGGAATTTAATTAATTTTCAAAAGGCATCTCAGACATGGTTCTTTAAGGCTTCATTGAAAATCATTCGGAAGTCAGAAATTTTCTTCTACAGTGCAAATACGACAATGTTCAGACTAATCAGTTGCATGCATTGTAAGAATGTAAATCATTGACCCTTTCGCGACGGGGACGGGGAAAATTTCTTTCCATTGCCAGTATGGAGCTTTCACTACGCTTGGATCTTCTCAGGTACCTATTTCCCTAACTTGGGTCGGGGCCTAGAGGGGTGTTGAACCTTTTTCTCGGCCACCTGGTGGAGATAATCTCCGCCCCTTTGCGCTTGGGGTGCCCATGACAGCATGCGGTCGCGGTTAGCTAATTTTTATGTGATGGTTATGCTAAAAACATTGTTGCTGCAGCCTCAATATTTGTTTAATCAGAAATGAATTATTTGAGTTTTACAATGCCTTGACAGCTTTTAAACAAAATTCTACCATTAATATTAAGCTCTCTAGCAACAAAAATTGTGTCAATGGTAAAATAAATAATTTTGTCATTGTATATTGCACTCGGAAATGATTTTGACGATTATTCAACGATAACAATTAATATAAATTTAAAATGTCCTTATTCAGGATATTGGCATCATCAGAGCGCGAATCAAAGAATTGGTACTTAGAAATTTTCACCTTGTTAATTAATGAGATGTACGGCGGTACCAGGGGTACTCATTCCTATACTGCAGCTCAGTTAACACAATGTTATAGCTATAAGGTTGGCTTCAGTTGCACTACTATGTCAAAACAAATGGCGACAACTTAAAGCGTTACAAAATTTTTCATAGGAAAAAGGGTTACATATCATGGAAAAGCAAGATAAATGCATTAAGTTTTGAAGAGATATTTATTATCCTGAGAGACATACAGATTTGGCAAAATAATCACAACAAATACATGAATACATACGTTGGATTCGCGGCCTATGTGCAGGGATGTCGTTGAGGTCAGGGTTGCAGCAAATTATTCTCCAGATTTCGGCCTTCTATAAAAAGGAAACTTCATGAAAGGGAGCTTAATGGCTGTATGAATTGCTATGGTGTAAATGATTAAAAAATATACGTTGAATCACTTACCTTTTCTGCATTGATGAGGAAACAGTGCATGGGGCTGCCATGTGGCTTTTGCACCCAAATACCGATCAGCTTGCTATAGGCATCTTGACGATCTTGCTAACACAAGGCAAATGTTTCCTGTTCTTTTCACTTTCGCATCGCGTGGCGAAGAAGGTTTACAAAGAAAAAGGGTCTTTGGGGGATCCCCAGCGCTGAGTTTACCGCCCCTGTGGTGCCGACCACCCCCGCCCACCTCGGTGTGTACCTCCCGCACCACCCCCACGCTGTCGTCATGGTGTAGATCCATCAAGTGGAAAAACTATGAACTGCTTCCACCCTATCAAAGATTATAGGTACCCTCTGGGAGACGTGCGTTTAATTTTTTGTTCAAAGAAAACAGCGTACCACGTAGCGCTGTAAATGATGCCTTGCCCTGTTACCAAGGTAGACATGTTTGTAATGGAAACAAGACATCAATACTACTAAACTGGATGATGGTGTATTTTTCCAGGAGACTGGTTGGAGTTCCAGGAGAAGGAAGGTCATGCTGGCTGGACAGGGGTGGTTGAAGCCGTGGGGCAGAAGCAGCGCCATGAGCTTGATATCCTTGAGCGCCTTGGTGAGCAAAGAAATGCTAGAGCAAGGCTTGAAGCAGAGTTGACTCAGTTGAACCAGCAACTTAATCAAGCTGAGGCTGATACACGGAAAGCTGTGTAAGTAATTGAGGCAAATGCCAGGCCTCAAGGGTGTCCAGTGCAAATCTATTTATCGCTTGGTTGATTGGTTCACTTGATGATAATTTCACACTGTGATGAGTGGTTGAAGATAGATAAATATTATCATACAGGGTTCCTTGTTTCTTTATGTTTGACAGTATTTTTATACAGTGATAGCCTAAAAGTTTCTTTGATTCTCAGTTATACTGGTTCCTGTCCATTGAACTGGAACCTTTAGTGAACCGAAGAACATAAGCTCCTTAATCAGTACTCATTCTAATTGCTGTTGTTGGACTAAACTGATGAGACTTATATTTCCAAATGTATCCATGCCTGATCCTGTTGCCTCCTGGCAAATTGCCCTCCCATGTATCCTGTTGAGGCCAGTAGAAGTCAACTCAAGCTTAGGCTGGATGGTTGTGCTATGGCTTTCTTGCCCCCAGCAACTGGTGATAGAGCCCTCGTAGCTATAGTCGAATACAGTAGAAACTCAATGATACGAAGCACGATAAGACGAAGTTTCGATTATACGAAACAAAACTGTCAGTCCCTACCAAAAGCCTATACTAAATACATGGCGCTATTCGATAATAAGAAGTTTCGAAAATACGAAATTTACAATATTACGAACCTCGGCCCTGGTCCCCAGGTAAAAATGGAATTCGTTTTTACTAACCATGGCGGAAAACTGCATCAGCAAAACTCTTTTTGCACACGCTAACATTTAGAAAATCAGCATTGACAAATGTGATGCATCAATCGTGTGAAATGCGTGAATGATAGTGCATTCTTCTCTCTGGCACTCTCCTAGCTGTTGGCAGCATTTCCATAACGTAAACAATTTCCTTTGGTTAAAACTCACGAGTGGCGCCACATGTTAAACTCCCTGCCCAAGGTCCATAAAGAACAGGTCATGACACACACTTTTCCAATGTAATCTGCCATCTTGAGTCTCCGTCGCGGCAGTAATTCACATTTTCCGTGCAAATAAATGGAGACATAGATACAAAGAACCTCGATTTACTATGAAATTTTAGGTAATCATAGGCAATACAATGGTAATTGATAACATGGTTGGACTTTTAGTCTATGGTTCGCGGTTTGACTCCAAAAAAATAGTCAATCCAGCCATGGCTCAAAACTTTGTACTTGAGCATGTCTCATGCATAGTCACAAGAAGACATAGACCATCCCTTCGCTGGAACGTTAGAAAAGTGTGACTAAAGGCATATAGAAAAATTTTCAGATTTTTGTGTTTTTCTATTACTTATTTCATTATTTATATGCATGACTTTCATCGAGGTTCTCACTTCTTCACTCTCCAATCTTGGTCTGTATCTTGGTCACAAAATGAATTGCCTGAAAACAGCTGTTCATGAGCAAAATATTTTGAAAAATTGGCTGCTCTGCACTCATTTAGCATCATCATCAGAAAATTTCCTAAGTGTGAATTGAAACTTTAGCCCTGAGGCTAAGTGCCAGGAATGCTAATAATTAGACCAAGAAATTCAACCTTGGAAACATTGTTCAGGAATGCAAATTTATGTTTCTTTTTTGGTAACATGAACATTTGTGGTGTTGCCTGTGAGTAAATCATAGCATTAGGTTTCATTTTCCTGCCTACAAGTGAGTAATTGCAGCCAGGAAGCTAAAAGACCAAATTGGGCAGCTGAAAGGGGTTTTGTTCTCCCTTGCTTATGGCGGTGAGGAGTTTCATAACCGAGGTTATGAAACTCCTCACTGATGAAACTTTTTTTGGTGGTCTGCTGAAAGTTTCATTAGTGAGATTCTACTGTAATAGTTTTAAGACTGTTTTTGGAGGTGTATATGATGAGATAATTTTGTTTCAGGTATCGACTTGGAATGGAGCGATCTCATTTTATCAGGTTGGAATCTGCATTGAAGCAAGAAAAAGCAAACTTCTCTCAGTTGCAAGTATCTCTGGACACAGAAAGAAAGAGGTCCAATATGACAAAGGAATTAAATTCCAGAGTAATTAAGGTAAGAAATAAGATACTTAATATGTCTAAATTTTTCAATTAAAAGTGATCATATTCCTCAATGCCTTAGATAGGAGTTACATAAGTGAAATTATCATAATGTTCATAGCCAGTGGGATTTTGGACTTAAAATTAATATTACATTCAATTCCTGAAATTATGTTACAAGTATGTTTGAACATTACTTTGGAAATTAAGCTGCATTTTAATTTTACTGCAAATGATGACCACTAGTGAAAGAAGTCAAAGTGATGTTTTGCCAGCTTTGAACTTTACCCTCATTTCAAGAAAGATTGCAGGTAGTTTTTGATCTGGTTTGTTATATGTACATATATCTCACTGTTTCCTGTTTCCATGTTATTGCATATTCTCAAATATAGCTAAGCTGGTCATAAATTATGAGAACCATTACCTCTGATGTCAGTGTTTATCAATTTGAAGCTGTATGCATTCAGCACAGTACATTTATGTAGTAATTTCTCTTTCAAGATACTAACCTACATTTGATCTAGTATTTATGGGTTGAGATGTGCGTAATTATTTTGTGTGCAATCCAGAAGCAAGTGTCAATTATAATGTCATTTTTTATTTTTGTTCATCATGTAAATTCTGCTTCTAGGCACTCCAAGATGAATTGGCACAATACCAAGCCAAATTTTCACAGTTGCAAGTATCCTTTAAACAGGAGCATGACATTAGGAAAGAATTGGAGGTGCAGTTGAATCAATTGCAGATAGAGCTGGTATGATACGTTTGCATGTATAGTATGAGATCACTCCTTTCCCATTTATGCCATTGGTGTCTGGGGCCTCAATGAACTGCTTCCACCTCTTTCAATCACCTGCCATTTTCTTCCTCTCCTTTTCAGTCATCCCTCTTTTCTTTCTATGCTTCTCAATCCCTTGCATCCACTTCTCTCTCGGTCGACCTCTACTTCTTCTCCCATCTGGTTTTACTTCCAATACTTTCCTATTCTATTCTGATCCATTCTATTGAGATGTCCGTACCATCTATGTTGATTTCTCTTTAAAATTGTTATTTAGGGCTCCTGCTGGAGTTTTTCTCAAATTTTTGTTTCTCTTCAAATCTCATATGGTTTAATTTCCTATTATTCTCAATAATTTCATACCTGATGCTGTTATTTTGCTTTATATTTTGGCTGTAATTGGCCAGCTTTCAGAGGCATAGGTTAGTATAGGCTCATAAATGGACTTAGGTAATTCTAGCTTTGTTTTTTGGTATACAGTAGACCCCCGCTTTGCAATGGGTTCACTTTATAATAGATTCACTTTACGATCTGCATGCTTGGTATTTTAAAGGGTGCTGGTTTTGCACGCACCTTTTAAATTTCCCCATTTCGATTATTTTTTACACCCATCATTATCTATTCATTCAGGATTCATTCATTATTAACGGACAGCATTTTCTTTCACAGGCACATTTACATAATTAACGATACTCGTAATTATGAGCTGTTCACGTGATTAGAGCAAATGTTGCGATGATCAGCGCTACCGCCTATCAGCTCCTACGTGATAACGCAGCATTCCCTGCATAGTCAGGGTCACAACTTTGATGATTTACATTAAGGTTTTCATTAGCTGTTATTGGGGTATCATTTTGTTTATAGCCTTGGAAAAATATGAGCACTTCCACATGGTGCGAAATTTACTTGGTTCCACAAATTTGAGTGTTTTTGCCCTTATTTCGTGAATTACGTGCGAAATTTTATACTTTCCCGTCGTAAAAAAACTTTTGAAATCAGGCTGTAGTGAGTGATTTTTTACCAATGGTTGGTCTCGTGGTAATAACATACGAAGTTGGACGGTTGTAGCGAGTGATTATTTCTCTCGTATTGCCATAAAGAGTACAATTTTTTGTTTATGTCATCAAGGTTGCATAAAATGCAGGAACTTTCTGCTGTGAGCGACAAAGTTATTCAAATAGAAATTACTTTGCGGCAATGTATCACCTTGAAAAGAAAATGTACCTAATTTGAGATCAGAGTTCCAATTCTCTGTTTGCATGCTCTGATGCTTTAGGCACCTACATTACTTGTCCTATAGATGTGACAATGAGTTTCTAAGGTCTCTCTGGCACTATGCAACAATTCCAGATTGTGGAAAAATCACGAGGAAGTGCGAAATCTACCTCACCGCTACCACCAGGGTAAGGTTACAATTTGAATCGACTGAAATATTGTCTCCCCTCGACTCGTTCAAGCACTGGCCGTATCAACCCAGTGTTGGCTTTCGCCGTACTTCTGAATCATACGTAAAAATTATGACTCAAGTAAACAATGAACATTGCAAATTGATAATGGCAACATTCATTGTTTACGTAAGGCAATGAAGCAATCTTCTCGCATGAATCCCATATCATTCGCGCAGAATGTTTCCCACACTCATATATTTTCTCTTGTCCAAAAATTAGCGGTGATGTTTTCTCATCCTAAGCGAGAGGGTGGCCTAGGGAGGTGTGAGAGGGGAACGCAGGGGAGTCAGCTGTCAATGCTTTTTGATTCAGTGAGCCTCGGAGCAGACCCAAATTTCTAACAAAGTATTTGGCCCAGGGGTGCAAAACTTGGTATTATTTAGTTTCTCTGTAGTGCCAACAACTGTACCAATTTTCATCAAAATTGCAAAGGGTCAGGTAAATTTTGCCATTTTTGGGTTGATTTGACATGGAATGACCCTCGAGTCTATTATGGTATTCTGGTTGATATTTTGTCTTGGTCATCAACTGGGCCAGTAATCGCTTCGTCACGTGAAGCTGATGTTGAGGGTTGAGAAGCATAAATTTAAAAGTTTTCTGAAATAAATCTTGTGTGTCTATCTAACTGCATGCCTTCCTTCTCTCTTATAAAAAAATTTTATGCTGAAGGCGAAATAGCGTTACAGTCTTGAGGGTGGTGAAGCACTTTCACCATTATTTTTATCGTCTTCAAATCCTTTGGAAGCAACCGGCCATGAGAGTTGTGTTACATGTTCTTCCTCATGGTCACTTTTATCTTTGTAAGGATTGCATTTGTCCCTGATCAGTAGCCTTTTTACTATCTCATCCATTTTTAATGTCGTCGTAACAGGGGCATCCTTATCAACATCCAGCCATTTATCAAGTTAAGTGCACAAAATGTTTGTAACTGGGTGGATGGCACTTGAGCATTCCACTAATTCTGACTTTTTGTCACTTATGATTTTCATTTCCTTGTTATTTTGATAATGATGCCCTTTGAAAACTTCTTCGTCATCAGATGATCCATCTTATGTAAAGAGGCCATAATTTTCACCAGCATCCGCAGAGAGTTTCATTTTTCAGTTGGTTGAGCAATGCTGAATTCTTGCATGAGAACATTCTGATTCTCGACCTGTCGTTGTCTTTGCAAATTTAAATTATTTTTAAAAGTTAAAATGACTTATTTTAGCTTTTTTTCTTGGTGGTCATTCTTAGCTGACCGCATGGCTTATTGAGAGGTGGGAACTGCCCAAAACAATAGTCACGTACAATTTGATCAAAAAAATAATGCTGTCACACGTTTTCCATGCTCACAATGCTAAACGATGTGCAGTTCACAAGCTAGCCTACCTACAATAATAATAACAATGTCGACTTTATTTTAGAGTGAATTTAGGTATTCGTTGACCTTTCTTACAATTAACTCGTTTATTACACACACCAACACCCATGCCCTGAGTGGAGTAAAATCCACCCAGGTGTGACTCGAACCCGGGACCTTCAGGTTAGCAGGTGAGGATGTTACCCCGCCGCCACCTAGGCTGGCAATACAATCGAGGTGTCGAATGTGTTAAAAATCATCGCAAGTGGTAAAAATTCAGCAAAATTTGAAATGCCATTCCAAATTCAAACTGTCCAGCAACCTCAAAGTTTCATGCCGGATGCATGAGTACTGGATAACTGAGAGTTAACTGCAGTACAAATTATCAAATACATGCACACACTCGTATTAGACTATAGTATGAATGTAGCATGAAATGTTAATAAACATTTGTCTTTTAACGGTTTACCTTCTTAAGTATGCCATCGCTATTTGAAGAGGAATTGAGTAGGAATTGACTCTAGACATATGCCTTCACTTGTCTGAGTTTGAGAGAAGGCTAGAGTATGTGCACAATATACAACATAAACGGGCACTAGTCGTGCAGTGGCTCTTTCTTAAAGGAGTACATATAATCCTTATTTGAAGATTACCACATTTTCAGGTATTCAAAGCAAAATTCTACACTAAATACATAAATGTAGATTTCATTTTTTCCTTAAACTTGTACCTACCCTTGGTGGCTTCTACCCAAGTATGACAGAGACTTAGTCATCATTATTTTGCTCACGTGTCACCTCAAAAGTAATCCTTTTTCTCTCCAGGGCTATGCAGCGGGAGCAACTGAAGAGCAGAGAGTGAGGCTGGGCGTAATGATGAGTGAAGAGCGTATGAAACTCAAGAAGATTGAGGAAGACTGTGAGAGGAAGGCCTTGGAGCAGGAGCTTGAAGAGGAGAAGGAAAAACGAGTTAGTTAACTTTTTAAAATTCTTGTTTTGATTGAGTTGTCATCTTTAGTTTTTCTCTACTGGATATGGATGGGTTCCTACAGTTTTTGGTCCGTTGTTCCATTCCGCTTCTTCTTGATTGGTTCCTGTCAACCCTTATGTGCACACCCGAGTAACCGGGTGCCCACCCTGTCATATTTTTGCTTTTAACTTCAGTAATAATTAAAATTTTAATCTGAGCTTCAGGATCCCCATTATTTAACTCCTATAAAAGCTAAATTACCACTGACAATTTATTTTTCGTATTTTATAGGTAAACAAACTGGCGTCAAAGTACATGTGCTCAGCGGACACGCCCGGGTACCCGGGTGTGTCTGCTTATACCAGGTTTATACTGGGAAATTTATTAATAACATCTTTAAATAAGTTTTTGAGATCACAGGGCTTATTAAATAAACAACTCCAACAATTTTATGGCAAATCAGATAGTACTAACAATTATTTAACACAATCAATGTATTATTTCGTGGATACACAATGTTCATCGCAGACTGGTTTTCCACAAACTGAATGACATTTTTGCGTTTTCATGCGTATTTTGACTGATTCCTTGTTGCAAAGATGACAAGAACCTGTAATTTTTTCCCTACTAGTACGGTCTCGAGGTTCATTTCTTTCTTTGGAAACAGTAGAAGGGTCCCTGTACCCTGATCACACTCTCAATTGCAATTTTCATGGAATAATTCCGCATTATTTGACCTTTCGGAGAACGATCTTCAATCAGAGGTTTAACAGTTCCTCACTCAGTTTACACTAGAAAATACGTCGTTGATTAGTTTTTTTCCAAAATTTTGTTATTTTCATAGTAAACTGTATATGAAGCCAGAGCACTTCCATCTAAAGTGTTGAAAAACATAGCAAGTGGCCATCTCTCAGTATGCCTGTGTGTGGTATATCAGGTTATCATCTGATCCATTGTATCAACACTGGATTCAAACTTATGATAATCAATAATTATGTGAAGCTAATCAATTTTTAAATTTTTAAATTTTTAAATTTCAAATTTTCTAAATAAAGAATCAATTTTTAAGCACATCACTGCAAGCAAAGGGGAGTTTATAGCATTGGTGGCATCATTCATTTGAGAATTGGGGTGGTCGGTGGCCTTGACTGTTTACTTTGAGAGCGGGCTGATTAAGCACAAAGGTTTATGGAACTCCAAACTCCAAGAAAAGACTTCTACTAGGTACCCTTAAAACAGGTGTGCCTAGGGTAGCTATAGCTTGGGATGGAGGAATCAGACTCCGATGAGCTACAGCCGTGTGTGCATCAGCTACCTTGACCAGAGTCTGAGATGTTAAAAAAAGTGAGGCAAATTTTACTGATCGGCATAGCCTCAGATTCCTCATGATGATAGTATTTCATTGCAATCATGAATTGAAATATTCTGAGGCAAATGCCGTAAGTAGGTACGTAAAAACGTATGCATTGGGAATCTGTAAAATTCACCAATCAGCAGATATTAATTTTCTGTGGTGAAATGTTTCGGAGAAGTTAATGGAATGAATGATCGCCTGCTAAAGGAAATGTTAGGAAAAAGCAAAGCATTTCAATGCAAGGTGCACGAAAGACTTTGAGAAAGCATGGTGCTGAAACCAAGGCTACTACTCCCTCAAAATTGAACATGAATGGATTATCCGTCACTTTTGGTTATCCAGTTGGGCTTCCCCCTCCATTAGTATGGACAATCGGTGCTCTACTGTTATATGAGAATGGAGTGGTGAGGCACAGTACACGGATGTCGAGATTGATTACTGCTGATGATTAATCTATCATTTATCATTAATTTTCTGATACAGTTCATAGCCTGATGACTGATAAGTACGTTTGTTTGAATTTCTGTACTGAAAACCCCTTTGGTCATCTTATAATGCATTGATTCACTATATGATGGGATTTAATTCAAAATATTATTGGTCCGGTGGTTATATTAGTGTCGTGGAGTGAGGTTCTACTGAATTATGGTCATATTCCTCTTTTAGACTTAATTTGTTTTTTACTCTTTAATGCTTCTTTATCTGCAGATGAAATACCAGCAAGAAGTGGTGCAGCTTAGGAGCCTTTTAGATGCTAGGCCAAACCAAGACTATGGTATGGGTGTTGACAACTCAAGGTGGGCTGCGACAACATCACCATCAACTGCACATGCCAGTGAGACTGCATTTAATGCTGAGGATATGTTACAGGACCTGAAGGTATATATGTGACATTAAATGAGGTGATCTACCTGGTTATTTATATTCTCTCTTGATAAGCAAGGGGCATGCAGGTGGGATTCAACCTGCAAGTATGTATAAGCTACTTCTTTGACTATGCATGAGACTTTTAAATTTGGTTCTTTTATGAATTTTATAATTTTTGTTGTGCATACTACTTATGTCCATCTTTTATTGGTGAACATGATTTGAATTGAATGTCTATCCTAGAAAAAAAAACTCAAATGAAAGAAATTACCCAAAATGGTGAGTGTGTCATTGACCATAATTATTGATCTGGTTCAGTTGATGACTATTTTGTGGATACAACTTTTTTGAGTGAAGGAATGTGTTAAAATTGCTGTGATCAGTTCAGTCACTTTAAATATTTAACTTGCGTGTTAAAGTTCTTTTGCTTTACAATCAATAGCGGTGTTTTTTGAAGCTAATTTAAAAAAAGGGAAACAAGAATTACTATGCTAATGCAATGTGTTTATAATTAATTATTGTGTGAGTATAGTTTTGATGTATGAGCTGACTCTTTCTTAGGATTGCTGTTAAATATTTTATTTATTGGGATTTACAGCTTTTTTTTATTTCATTCACAGGGTGTCAATCAAATACTGGGTTGGCACGTTAGAAATAAAGATGACTACCCAAATCCTGCTTTGGTCTCTATAGAAACAGAAAAAAATTTTCTCGATGCCAAATGCTGTCACTTAGAGCAAAAATTGGTAGCTTTGCAGGTGAGGTGGAAGTGATATTTGTTATCTGATGTGTGTTAACCTTTTTTTGCATTTCTTATTTTTTCTCCAGCTCTGTATCTAACAATTTCCACAACATTTCAGGATATGCTTACGCGGGAACGATCCTTATGGGCCAATGAAAGGGCTGTATTACTCAGAGATCAACAGTATTTATATGAATCCATTCCCCATCACACTACGCCAAAAGAAATTCACAAATTCCAAGAGGTGGTTAGTATTCTAATTGAAAATTTTATTTCCATATCTATCTTTATCATATTGGTATAACTTGCAATTAAATTTTAGTCAAATATGTCTTTCTGGTACATCAATATGGTCATTATGTTTATCATTGTTTGATTTATTTTAATTATTGACAGAATCACCTTTAGTTATTTATAATTTGATATACAGGTATACACGGCTTAACACAAGTGGTGTTTCCCAAAAACTGTCACTCTAAACAAAGTGGTGCTGAGCGAATTCATGAAAGCCCTAAAAAAATATGTAATTGATTAGGGATATGTATGAGAACTAATTGACTGGACCATGGGGAGCATTGTTTAACAGTTAAATTACGGTTTTATGAATAACAATATACAATGCATAAACTATAAGAAAGAATTTTGAAATTTTAACTACTTCGGTGCAAAAAATGTGTCATTGACTTCATTGAATACTAAAAAATGACATGAAATCACCTTGTTAAACATTTTTATAAATATCCTGAATTTTCTGCCAAAAGCATGGATTTTACTATGGTAGAATACTATCCAGAAAGATGTGATATAGTCAGTGCTGGATTACCAATAAGGCAAAGTAGACAGTTGCCTATGGTCTCTAATGGGCCTATCACGAGCATATCATCCACGTACCTAAGCCATAGCTTATGTTTCGTCTCGTAGGCCTCCATTGCCAATTATTCAAATATCTCCATGTATAGGTTGGTAATCACTGGGGAGAGTGGTGACCCCATGCCTGCCCCTTTGCATTGTTCATAATAGGTCTTATCCCAAAGGAAGTAGAAGTAGCAGTAAGAAATAGGAGAGATTCAAACGATCAGTGAAAAACAACTTACGTGGTGGACACCTGGAAATGCAGGAACATTGTGCATATTTGTGTAGCGGGCAATAGTTAGAGCATAAGTGGTAAAAGCTGTAGTGAATTTCGGAATTAATTAGGTCACTAAGCATTCAATATGTCTATGTTCTTGTTTTTTAAGTAAATCAGAGTTACCAGGCATTCATTTTTATCTTTACAATTTGTATATATTTGAAATTTTGAGGTGTAGGGAGGAGAGAGTTGCATGGATAATCTGCAAACTAGATAATCAAGAATTGACTGTATATTCGCATTCAGTCAAGCAACATCTTTTAAGCTACCAGCGCTGATGAAGAAGAAAATGGAGAGTGAAATAGTGGCTTAACTAACCGATATGAGCTATGCATGAGCTTGTTCTCGGCCTAACGTGCTCATGCATAGTTGCATCCGGTGACTACTGCTCAGTGAGAGATGTGGATGTATTGTTCTCTGTAAATTCAGCTTTTCTTAGAGAAGACTTCCATGGAGAAATGCCACGCTTTGCAGCTATTATCTTTTTTACTGTCTGTAATACTTCTCTTCGTATTCAAACTGTTCAAACACTTATTATCATCTCCACTGAATTAGTTTTGTGTGTCTCTTCCTAGGCCTGTCACTTATGCCTAATTGCACACATTTTGCACTCATGTTTACAAAGGTTAACTGTTGTAAGAACGAAGGTTTTCACGGTGGTTTATGATGAACTTCTTCATTTTTTCGGGTTCTACCACGTAGGTTGCTGTGGTGATGAGAACAGTTTCTTCGACCTGAAGACGCTGGCAGTAGTGCCAGCGAAACTGTTGTCATCACCACAGCAACCTACGTGGTAGAACCCGAAAAAATGAAGAAGTTCAAAGGTTAACTGTGTAAATTATTTCACTCATCACCTAGAGACTGCTGTCAGCAACTTATGCTGAGGATTTGGAAAAACCTGTTGCCCTCTCAGATGTGGCAAGTGGCAGATGTTAATCTTGCTCATCGTACAATTTGGGACATTCTTGCCTCTTTCCCTAAAGCACAATGTTGAATAGACATAAAGATGCTAATATTTCATATTGATGTCTGTAAATGGATTTGTGCAGAGTACTTCTTTTGTCATTAAATATAACTTTGTAGTTTGAATTCCAGTCACTTCTTAATCAATCCAATACAATTTCGCCAATAATTATGTCCAGTGATGCTTAGGTCCTGAAACCCAGGTTTGCATAGAATTAAAGTTAAGGAATGTTATGAAGTTGGATTTTAAGTAACAATATAACTGTCCCATAGTGTTATATTTGGATTTGCAATGTTGCCTTCTTATAATTTATTCACTCCACCAATACCTAATTTAGTGACAATATTTATCCCTTATGCCTGTTGCTCACGGTAAAATTTTCGGTAAAACGTTTTATAAAACCGACTAATTTTATAAAAATGAGCTTGCTAACGATAAAACCGTTTTATAAAACCAAGTTTTATAAAACGTTTTACGGAATAGGACAGGTTCTATTTCCATAAAACCGTTTTATGCAACTACCAATGAGATGTTCCGCTCATCGCGAAGGTGAGCTTTCGTCTCGCACTTTTTTTCGCGATTTTCACCCACTTTAAACAGAGATATCGGAACCAAATTCACCTCACTTATTATGCAAACTTTGCAAATTTGTTTAACACTTTCAACACAACAATGCATCAACTACTTTAGAAATGGGAAACTTTCAAACCTGAGAAGTGCGATTTTTCCTCTCCGCCATCTTGTGAAAAAATGCCATGTCCTCTTATCCACTGTACGTGGCGCAGCGATCGAGCAGTTGCTTCTCTAGCATATGCACACCTCTCCTACACAGTTTCTTCCCTCCTTCCACTCAAACTCGCCCCGCAACAGCCATTTAACACAATCATTTTAAACTAGAAATGCTTGGCCTCCCACGCGGTTGCAGCCCCTCTAGCGGCCGAAGTTGGAACTTGATTTCTTTCGCGGCCGTTGATAACACGATCGAAGTAGGAGATAAACGTCCTCTTATAAGGTTCTTGAGTTTTACCGTGAGCAAGCTAGTACGTTTTACGTACGATTCATAAAACTTTCAATAAAAATTTTTATAAAACTGTTTTATGGAAAATTTTAGAGCAATTACATTTTCAAGGTTAAATTACTACATTATATCTTAAGAATATATATTATCTTTTTAGTTTTATTAGATTAGAGATAATGATTTAAATACAGTAAGTTCTTGACTTACGTGGTTAATTCATCCCTAACATTTTCTGCATTCGTAGAAATCCATGTAAGTCGCACCACAACAATTTACCTATCCATTTTGGAACTATTAGCAGTGCTGCTTTTACTGCGATTGGCAGAAATCAGCGACTATTACAGAAAACGCCATCTTTTGAGATGCCGTTAAGTTAACATAATACGAGAATTCCGAGAGTAACGCAAATCCAATCTTTATTTCACTGGATTTTTAAATCTATAATAAGTCTAATTACACAAAACATGAATGAATTGAAAATTTGTTATAATTATCATACTCATGTTTATAATTGGAAAAAGTTCTTAATAAATACGTATAAGCTCTTTATTTCGACTTTTATCATGTACAATTGTTCTAACTCATTCATCCCGTAAGCACGTACAGTTTCAACAAACTTTTCACCTTTATCATATCTCTTAATAATTACCAGTTTCGTTTCCAAACTTATTGCCTGCCTTTTCTTTTTGCCTCTCGTAGAAATCTCACCACTCTTATGTTTCTCAGCCATTATGAGGGTTCGCATCCAAAACAAATACACAAGACGGTTTTAATGATTTTATGAGAAAACATTCACGAACTTGATAAATAACGATCCCAATGATCAAATCCCAACGGAAACACAAGTTCGTCTGTCTGCTGCACGAGCATGTTCCTTTTTGCTGTTATGGACAGCAGGTGACAAATATGGAGTAGATAATTATCTATGCGTCGACGTACGTGGGATGATCAAACTATGCCGATAAAGACGTTGATACCGTGCAAGGCCAGTGACAGGCTTATGTTTTCTTAGCGTTTCTGTCACCGCAACAGATATGCAGCGACAGCTAGTAAAAGGTCAAACACATAGATTCCTATGGAGCCAGCCAGGCTTGTGACCAGCGACAGATTTGAAATCGCTGCATGTCGTTTTTATGGTGGGACACGACAAATAGCCGATGTACACTCCCCATACCAAGGACTGGCGGACATGTCGCTGCATATCAAGCCATGGTAGTAGAGTGGTTGTCCCGAACACCCGTAGTTTGGCATCAACTCTTGCACGCTTGACAATGAGTCACGGGTCATTACCCGGTGTATCTTTTATGGCAACAGAAACTTGGAAAAAATATGTCACCAGCCTAACTGAACATCCACGTAACTCCGGATCCATGTAACTTGGATCCGTGTTAATCGAAGATGTACTGTACACTGAAGAAATGTGGCAAGAATCTGTAATCCTGTCCTCAGATTGTTCTTCATTGACTCTTAAGTTAGCCCATTATATTAATGTGTATGCATATCAGTGGCAGAGCTTTGAAATAGTGTTCAGTTTTGTGAATGGGCTGGTCCTTCACTTGCTTTTGCTCACGAAAGAACCTGCTTGGTTCACTGTTACTCCTTAAATCCTTAACTGTCAGAGTCATATCTCTTTATTTGAAGTTGACATTGGGATTATTTACTACTGGTGAACATTTAAGTATCTAAGCATGTCTTTAATTTTATGCTTACTAAGTCTTAGTATTTATAGATGCTTGCTGATTGAATATTTCTTGATTTTTCAGTTTCAGAAACTATATTCACATTATTGGAGGTCTGAGCGTAACAGAAAAGCTTTGGCATGGCAGAAACGCTATTTTCTTAGTCTTCTAGAAAACTACAAGGCCTTCAAACACCAAACAATTGGTGAGCTTTCAAAAGTGACTGGAGAACAACGGAATATCATTGACCAAGTCTCTGGAAGAAGTAAACGCTCTAGTGGTACTACAAGTGATCCCCAGACTTCAAAACATAGATCAAGAGGCAAAAAATCATTTAGGCAAGTTTCTAATGTTTTCTATTGCTTGTTAAGTGTCCTTATGTTTTGAAAGCCCTCCAATAGCCAAGGTAGACTTCATGGGGAGTTTGGGACCAAAGGTGCTGAAAATTTTATTGTGGCTAATTCCTATTTATCCAGGCTATGGATTATCCATGCCTAGCTGAGGTGTGTTGACTCCAAGTGTTAGATGTATGGGCTCCATGGTTTTACTTGGATAGAGATATGTACTTCTCATCTGTATAACTTTCATTGTTCCAATTATGTATGTATTCTCATTCATCCCTTTGCATTATGTTGGTGTTTTTTAATGTTCTAGATATACAATGGCCAAATGCAAAGTTCCTGATGATTCCGCATAATCTCAAATTTGTTAGCATATATTCACAAATTTCTGTGTGAAATTCTCAAAGAAAAAATCATTCCCCTCAACTGGGATTGCATAATCCCTTCCAGAATATTCCGTATATGCTTCTTTGCTTTATGTTTGGTTGGCTATTTGGAGGAGGCAACAAACTGCTGAGGTCATTTGCACTATTGAAGACAGGTGGGCAGGTTAGTGAGGGTGGGATTAATTGGGGAACAGAGGAAGGGTGGAGAGAAAGCTGGCACCAGCGTTAGTCTACTCTTAATGAAAGGCACCCAGGGGACCACAGTTTAATGTCCCATCTGACGGCCAGAGTATGTACAGCACTTGAGCTGCTCTTCACAAAACACCCTAGGTCGGTATTCCCCTGAAAAATCTCCACCATTTCTGGGATTTGAACCAGGGCTCTCAGGGTGGGATGCGAGTGCTATTGCCATCACACCAACCTGATCTCATTATTTGCTTTATGTTCATCATTAATCCTTAAAAGTGGTTTTAAATGCCACCTCATTTCTGTCCAGAAGTGTAAGAAACTCTCTCATGATTGTAGATTATTCACATTATGCACAATGTGAGAATGTTCCTGACCACTAAATTTAATAGCTGAAGACTTTATGGACCAAAAGGTTCAATGAATGCATCCCAAAGGTTTTGGAATAAATTTAGCTGAGCTCTAAAAAAAATATTTTGGATTGTGTAATCTGATAATGTGGATGATACCTCCTAGCTTGGTCATTCAAATTCTAATAATTCATTAATGACCATTCAAGTTTGATTTTTAGTCCTCCTCCAAAAGGTACTATAAAATGGGGTGACTTCGGCCGTTTTTAGGGGTTTTGTCAATAATTCTGCATACAATATGGTTCTGTATGCCCAGAAAATTTTATGTAAATAGAATAAATCCTTATTCATGCGTATTTTACTTTTTAAAAATTTTAAAGCAACAGAATTTATCAATCCAACCAAGCACTGTGCGTTATGATTGTGTTTTGATATCTAGGTCTGAGATTATTAAATAATTTCTTGTAACTATTGAAAGATGTAAAAGTGATGATTATATTAGTTTAATTTTGTACAGTCAAGTGATGTAGGTACCACTTCATGATGTCATTGACT
This sequence comes from Pyrrhosoma nymphula, assembly GCA_963573305.1. Lineage (NCBI taxonomy): Eukaryota > Metazoa > Arthropoda > Insecta > Odonata > Coenagrionidae > Pyrrhosoma > Pyrrhosoma nymphula. The sequence continues at coordinate 72,021,243 of OY754332.1, read as the reverse complement.
CAGTGGCATAGCCAGATTTTGGGTCTGGGGGGGTAGAAAATTTTTAGGGGGCGCCGACTCATAAATTAACCAGTTTACTAAACTTTACAAATTTTGGTGATGCAATAGGCAGATGGGTTTGTACTAAATATGGCAATTGACAATGTATTATTCTCTTTTATTTATATGTAATTGGGACTTAAGAGTTGAAAAATACACAGCTTCGGGGTGCTAGAACACGGGGTGGGGGGGGTCTTCGCCCCCCCTGGCTACGCTACTGCATTTCCTACGTCTAATACATAGTCCTGGATATGTATGGCAAATTCTGAAGCTGAGGTTATGAAATGTAGAAAGTATAGTTGTACCTATGACTTCAGTTGTCATTTTGTACAAACATTTAAAATTTTCACTTTTTCTCTCTTGGCTAAGTATTTTGTTTTTAACCTCTTGTTCTCTAGGGTTGTGGTCTGGAGTGTAATTGCCACATTAAAAATGAAAGTGCTAGTCCTTCGATCGATGACAGGAATTCGTATTGGCTCTCAGTCATTGTTAGAAGAGGTTCTTCAACCTGCTCATCCTCATAACAATGCGCACCACTCATTGTATCAGCAGCAAACACATCTCACTCTGCCTTATACCTCTGGTAAGTATTAATCTCCAATTTAAAGGCTAATGTCTCTTTATTTTGCTTTCGGTTCCATTTCTAAGAAAGCTTAAAATCAAGTTTTGAAAAAGATACTGGCTAAGAGCTTGGCCATGTTTTTTCCTGTAATTCTCACTAATTTCTTCTCAATAATGTGTACACTATGCAGCATAGATGAGAATCTTCATTATTCAATATTATCGGGCATTCCATCTTAGGAATAGCCATTTTGTTAAGAGTTAAAAATATTCAGACTTTAAGTGTGTTTTAAATGGTATGCCTACCCCCACCAATCACCAGTGGATATGCTTCAATATTATTAATTTCTAAAGATGATTTTTGCTGGTGCATAATAACTTGACATGCTTTATAATTATCCAATAAAGGCTTTATTTAATGCATAGGAAAAACTTCCATGCGTGGGCACATTGCATATTGATTGTATATTTTTATTTCAGGGGCATCAGATATGGGATCTGAACACAATTTACATTCTTTATCGCCAGTTGTCAGTTGCAGGAAGAGCAATTCAATTGGTGAAATAAGGTATCAACACAACCCTTGATGGCAGGAGGTGAGGTTTTGGGTGTATTCCTTTGGAAAGGTGCTGTAATTAGAGATTTTCAATGATCCATCCAGTCAGAAAAGCCCAATTTGATGGGCCTCCCTAAATGCAATCTTATGTATATTACCAGAAGTATATTTTTATGACAATTTGGTAGGTTGTGCCTTGGTAGACAATAGAAAACTTTTACAGTGATGTCTTTCATTTATCATTTGAACCCGTATTCTGTTTTTATATTGTGAATCTGTTTGACGTTTTATATCAGTTTTAGTCTTATAACACACTGACATTTTTTTAAATATTTATTTGGTTTATTATTTTCTAAAATGTCTTTTTAAAGAAGTATGAAAGTTACAGGACAACTCAAGTTTATTCATTGGCTCTAATTTCAACCTTGGTCGTTTGCATACCAGTGATGGGAATTGTTACGGAAGAGAAATTCCATTTGATTTTAAGTTAAGAATTCACTCAATGTCTTGGTTAAGGCTTTCGCGGTGTAAAGCTCACAGGTTTCCAACCGTGTGATATATGTTATGTTACCGGGTGATAAATATGATGTTTGGTGACATCACCCGGTTAGAATCCCGAGAGCTTTACATTCTACTTAATGTCTTTGTTTTGCTACTTCATCTTATGAGTCTCAATGTCTGTAGTTGGGTTGAGCCCTCCTCTGGTTGAGCACCTCTGAATACCACCTTTAAAGTAGCTCACTAAGCAGATTTGATGGGGTTGTGTGTAACATTGTATGGACTTCATGGCACTGTTGTGAGCAATCGTATTTTGAAATCAAGGCTGAATTGAGCATTTTGGACCGAATGGATGGTAGCTTAACATTTATTGTCAAACCCAGCCTCTTTTGTTTTATTCTTGAATTTGGCAGTTGAATGTGAGTTCAAGTTATGTCCCGGTTCATGCAAGTCTTATGAAGTGGTATTCTCTGGTTGCTTCCATGTAATGTTCGAGTGAGAACCTAGTCATAAAAAAAACTTTTGCTATTTTTAAAATTCATGATATTCTGCATAAGTACATTGTCAAAATGGAGAAAGTAAATATCTTTTTAAAAATTATATTTTTCTACTGCAGTGATTCAATGACTTTTTGAATGGCCTATTAAATATCTGATTACACTACATGTAATGCGTTCTGTACCACTTTGGCTATATACCATATATATTTCTACTCCTTGATGAAAATTTTACCAGTGTGTTGTTCATTTAATTTATTATAATTTCAAATAAATTACCAGCTTCATATGCTTGTATTTTTTATATTTCTCCCCTGAAAATGATAATGTGAAGCAGATGACAGTGTATCCCAGTCCAGTTGGGCAATTATGTAAAATCCTGTGCTTCATAATGCTGTGCTACGGAATGCCCGAAATCTTCGCCCCTTGCATTCTTGTATCTTCAGGCGAAGTTCTCAATGTTGGCATTATCAGGGCACTACCGAAAGTATGAGAAAATTGTATTGTTAACTAATTCCACTTGGCCTGTCCCTTGTTCCAATCTTTTCATTCAATCTGAAGGAGAGAAACTGGTCACGTGAATGGGCTTTGGAAGTAGAAGACAATAAAGGAATTCTGATGTGGAAGACAGTGCTTATACAATATTTTTAATAAATTGTGGTGTTTAACATTCTGAATTAAAATATCCTTATTACATTGGATATGGAAAAACTGCAATGCATGTTAATTATTTAGAAATGAGAAAAGCGGCCTTATTTAGAGGCCTTTCTTAGCTAAATTAATCAATTTACCTATGATTAGGCAGAATCAGTTATAATTATTATCTCCAACCTACCTTGCCACGTGATGTTATACATAAAACACTATAGTGAGATAATATGATGTTTATTGATGTCTCCATGCTTTCTTATATATCTTGGGAAAACAGATTTAACAGGGTGGCGATCGTCAGGGAAAACCGGGAAAACCTGGAATTGTCAGGGAATTTTTAATTTCTGGAAAATTCAGGGAAATGTCAGGGAATTTTCGTAACAGTCAGGGAGAAACTGTGGTAGGAAATTCGCATTATTTTTCTACCATTACGTTTATCGGCCAGTCTTTCCCACCCTTTATTTCACCAAAACATTTCACCAACTAAAACTAATGTCTGTCGCTGACGTTCATGGAATAAGCCCCATCAATTCGTGGCTCATTCAGTTGTGAATCTTAGTTATTTTGTAGTGAATCAGACGTACAATGTATCTCTTTTGCATATCCTTATTGCGGTATTTGCCTAGTAATTTCAAAATTCATGATCACAATGTATTACGCTAATCACAAGGAATCCGAGGCTATGCTGTTCGGAAAATTTTACCTCCCATTTTTTTAACTTCCGAGGCTTAGCTTGAGAGGTAGCTGGAGCGGCTGGAGCATACTAGCTCGTAGTAAATACATGCTTACAGTTGTAAAAATACGAGACAATGATTATTAAAATGGTAATACAAGTACGTGTAAACAAAATCTTATGCAAGATCATCTTCGATTCCCATATCGCCCTTCGTGAAACAGTAATAAGAGCCCTCCTCCCCTCCCCTCCTTTCACGCTCGACGTAATTGCAATTACGTCGAGCGTGAAAGATGTTAAACATGTTGAATAGCCTCCTTAGCTCCCTCTCAAAGCAATTTATTCAGGTCAAAAACCACCTCAAACATGATATTCCTGAACATGATGCTGCCATTGCCAATTTCCTCCTGTCTTCGCTCGCAGTGGCGCGCTTATGTTTTGTTTGTTTATCCAAATAGTTTTACATCGCAATTGATTTGCAATACTCTTGCAATCAAGGGGTTTTAACCACGTTAATCAAATTGTTATTCGCTTCTGAAAGTCACTCGCGCTATCCGATTTTGATCCAGTCCAACAACTTGGCTTTGGTTTGTATTTTTCCGCGCACCCTAGTGATACATTTGCCGGAGTCCGACAGTAAATTGGCCATTGACTTTTCCTTCGATACCTTTTCACTAATTCTCAGCTTCCCAGAACTACCAAGACAACTATAATTTGGATGAGAGTTTAACTTATGAAGATTTAATATATTTTTTCATTAGAATGTAAAAAGCAGTACTTGTAGCTTTTAATGTAATGATTTAAGCTTTTAACATTTTCTGAGTTTTGACGAAAATTTAATTCAGCAGAAATAAAAAATTCCAATAATAGGTGACCTTTTGGCGATTGGTCAGGGAAATTGGTAAATCCATCAGGGAATAGTCAGGGAAAAGTCAGGGAATTAAAAAATTGGATATCAGTAGCCACCCTGTTTAGGCTGAAGTGGAAACATGAGCATGGTATTGTCGAGAGGATGGCAGGAACAGAAGGGTATGTCTTGTATGAAGTACAGGCAGTCCCCGAGTTATGTAAGCCTTGACTTACGTAAATCCGTACTTACATAAGTGGCAACCTTACCCAAAGAAAGACGGGAATTACGAAAGTTGCGGAATTGGAAGGATGGTTGCCTACTCTCAAGGAGCGCATGTGCCGTAATGTTAGTAAGAGTTGGCCTTCCCCGTATTTTTTCCGAATCGACCGTAATCTTGAGAGCACGGACTCAGTTTAGGAGTAATTTTTGGCTCCTTTTTTTCGACTTCTGTAAATTTTGACTTATGCAGCTAGTGTCGGAACACATCTATTACGTAACTCGGGGACTGCCTGTATGCCTTATTGTTCTAAGCTTCACAATCCCACGTAACTGGAAAACTTTCATAGATAGAATAGCAGCACCTACATTCGCAAATATTTTCTCTGAAGACTGCAATATTATCATAGGAATGACATTTCCCAAATTTATACATATGTCTGCTCACCGACAAATTAAGATGGATTTGAATGAAATAAAAATACTTATCGTTTTCAAATGGTATCATCAAGCAAAAAGCCACTAACTTTCATTGACTAATGCTGGAATTTTATTTTATATCTAACTTGTTAAGTGCAAGTAGAATGGGGTCTGGGACCACTTTGGCACAAATTTGATTATCCTCTTAGCATCATATTAAGAATGTTACGTACACAACATAAAAATAACATTATTGAAACAATTTTAAGGAAAATAATAGGATATCATGTTGCACAATACATAATTTGATTGTGGCTTGCATACAAAATATATCGTATACTATAGTTAACTACAAAAATGAAATATATATTCAATACAGTGAACCCAATTAGCCACTCATAACTTAGGTAATTACTACCTCACCTATTCGTACTACTCAAATTCAACTCAATCAAGTGATTCAAATTACACCTTGCTGTAATCGTGACCGTAATACTATTATAACAAAAGCTCTGTGTTGTATTTCAGGACTTCCAATGCTTTCATGAAAGCATTACCAAATTTAGTCTCTTCAGAAAACACTACAGCCAAAGAAGTGTTTTACCAAAAGTATGTAATAGAATCACCACTACACCATGAAAAGAAATGCAATCACATTTCAATCCTCTGCCCCAAAATTCATATATACAGAAAACACAGATAATCCAAACTTACTTTTATTTCTTATAATTTTCATAATATATGTAAAAAAAACGATGTACTGTCATTTGCGCACATAATCCAGTATTTTAGGTTGTTTCATGTTCACTCACTGCGAGATTTCTTCAGCCAACCGCGTATCTTTTTAGCAGCGATAATGCCATTGTAATAATAATAATAATAATACAGTTTTATTGTTCTCAGATTTACATCTGATCAGAACAATTTGCATTAATCACATTTGAGCTCAAAAATACATATAAATTTGGTGCGCAACGCACGAATTTAAGAAAAAAGTGTTACCATGAAGTGAACAACAAAAAACCAACATGCCATATGAATAGAATGAATCTCAGAAACAAAACACAATAGAAATTATGGAATAAAAAGCAAGTTCACACAATGATTAAAATATCAACAGGATTAAATATTTTGATATAGTAATTTTTAAATAAATAACAATGGAAAATATACCACAATATACATGATTATTAAGCATTGAAATGAGTAAATACGGCTTATGGCGGGCATGTTAGGTACGAATATAATTTCTTTTTAAATTGGGGCAGCGATGAGGAATCTTTGATTGATTTAGGTTGGTAGTTCCAAGTTTGAGAGGCGGCAACGGTAAATGATTTATGAAATGTGGAGGACCGATAATGTGAGACATGTAGGTAGTTGGGGTCGGCTCTAGTAACTATATTTGGCAATATGGTTCTCTTGGGATAAAAGTCAATTATGTACTGTGGGTCATCGTGTTTGAGTAGGGAATACATGAAACATGCTAATTTGAATTTCCTTCTTGTTTTTATGTCCATCCAGGAAAGCTTGTTAAAATATGGGGTTATGTGCTCATCTTTCCGCAAGTCATAAATGAATCTGACAGAGGAATTCATTAGGCGCTGAAGCTTAGTACATATTAAGTTCTGCTGTGAGATCATAGAATACAAGACAGCAGTAATCAAAATTAGGAAAAATTAAGGTGGAGACAAGTTGCTTTCTTATATGGACAGGCAGCAATTTTTTATGAATTTTAAGTTGATGTAAGGTACCATTAACTTTATTTGAAACATACAAAATATGTTCTTTCCAAGATAGAGTATTGCTGAAGATGGCCCCTAAGTTTTTGTAGTCGTATTCCCACTGCTCCGTATACTGAATCTACGAAGTTGAGCACCTGGGTGTGACTCGTGCGTTCGATGCTCCCCTCGTCTTCATCCCCACTACTTCAACTCTCCCCACTCTATCCCCCTTGTCCGATCACGGCGTAAATAATATCACTATCAGTAACATGCTGGAAGCCCGGGACACTTTTGTCTCTTTATTCCATTCTTCCATACAGCCATACTTCCTAAGTTCTCCGCATCAACATTTTCGAATCCTTTCATTGTTTTCACTAAACCCCCCAACTCAAGAGTCGTGCACTTCAGTTTCTGAAAATCCCCAAAAATCACTTTTGAGGTTAAACAAAAGTTTCCTCCAAGAGCGAAGTAGTGTAACAGGTTTCACTGAGGACCAAGCCTGTGACACACCGTGAATTGCATCCAATATTGCCATTTTCTTCCAAAATTGTCATCTTCATTGGCTAGCATCTTGAGAAGACTAACTCGTTAATTCCTTTTCATGACGCGATGACGCTGTGATCCATTGGCTGAAGTATGGAAGTGACGTTCAGGGGTAAAAACTTCGCTTTGCTGCACTGTTTTGAGTGGCTTGTTATGTCACCAATTGCTCTGATGAACTCTTGTGGGTTCTACATGATTCTTAGAAGTTATCTTGACCGTCGCAGGGCGCTCGCTTGTATTTCTGGCCTTCTTTTGTCTGTTATCTTTTTCCTGCTGACAGCTTGTGAGTTTGAGGATTTCCCTCTCCAAGGCACGTTGGCCTTTGGAGTTGATGAGGGTCCATGGTTATCACTTAGCTTGGCAATAGTGCTTCTGGAGTATGATATCAACCACAGCTGCTAGATTTATTGCCTGTACAGAGTGCTTTACTGTTATTTTTTTCTCTATGCGTACTTCTACTCGATGATTTTCTTCTACTGCACTAGCCTTTTTAGTTTGATTTTCTGTGTTTTCTCTTGCTCATTTTTTGACCCATCACATACTGTGTGGACTTAGTCTTCAGAAATAATTCCACCGTGCATTTATTGATAATCTCTCTGGGCTCTCCTAGATTTCTCTTCTGGTATTGACCCCTGCTTTGTTTGGTCATTCATCTCTGGACTTCATACCGACCTAATAGTTTGATTGGTGGCAGGGCATTCTTTGGATTACCTGAGCCAACCTCAACAGTGTTTATTTCGTTTATCAGTTTAATAGTCTTGTGCGTAATCTTGAACATTTCTCTTGGCATTTTGGGACTCTGATTATTTTTACTTTGACTAGTGCTTTGTTTTGACTGTCTTGCGGCATCCTTGTAACTTAGCCTTTATTTTGCGCTTGGATTATCGTTGGCTTATTCTCCACCATCCCTTTTGAGACTTTCATTGATTCTACGTGCAAATATACATGAAGAACATGTATTTTTCAAGAAGAGCATTCCAACGGAAGGTGTTGAAGAATCTCTGGAAGAAAATGAGCGCGGGGATGAATTTTTAGCAATCCAAGACTACAGACAATACTGTGAAGACCCTATGACAGATATGAGGCAGCTCATGGTACACAGTTTGTCCTGGGAGTGGACGAACCATCGGTGGAGCTTATCTCCGGACCAAGGTTCAAGGCCACCATAGGGCTGCATAGGGTGGAGATGTCGTTCCCAGGAAAAGGGGGAAGTGAGGACACCAGTGCAAAGCCCCCTGAGGCTAAGGCCGACGGGGGTACGAAAACAGAGGAGAAATAATGGCAGGCACAACCGTGCTCCAGGCAAACCTCCAGCACAGCAAGGCTGCCTCAGGCATCTTGCAAAAGGTCCTATCAGAAGGTAAGATTAAGGTAGCCCTGATTCAAGAACCCTGGGCCTTCCAGGGGAGGATCAGAGGTTTAAGCGTAAGCATGGGTAAAATATATTTTTGTACCACAGCTGATAGACCTAGATCTGCTATCTTTGTTAATGGGGTATGTGCCATGCCCTTACCTGAGGTCACCACCAGGGACCAAAAGGCAGTCTTGCTGAGTCCTTGAAGACGTGAGCACGAGAGGGGGATGGTCATCTGTTCATCCTACCAGCCCTATGAGGCTCCAGATCCACCAACAAATGAGCCAAGGAGACTGGTAAGTCATTGAAAAATCAAAAAATGGGACCTGCTTATCGGATGCGATGCCAACTCGCATCACATTGTATGGGGAAGCAGTGATACTAACAACAGGGGAGAGGCTCTTCCAGAGTATCTTATGTCAATCGAGCTACAGGTACTAAATAAAGGATCACGGCCAACCTTTTGTAACAGCATAAGGGAGGAAGTGATAGATATAACACTGTGCACCAATTCTTTAGTGCAATACATAGATGAGTGGAGGGTTTCAGAGGTCACTTTGTCTGACCACCAACACATTCTCTTCACTCTTTGGGGAGCCAAAGACGGGTGTAAAGTACCGGAACCCCAGGACTACTAACTGGAGTCGTTATAGGGAAAAGCTGTGAGGAACTTTAGCTCAGGCTCCTCAATGTAAGTATAAGAATCACCTTCAACAATGCATCATCTCATCCTTCGAAGATAGCTGCCCCCTCAAGACCAAGAAGGAGGGCTGTAAGCTGCCGTGGTGGAGCACAGACCTGGAGGGCCTCCGGAAGGAAGCCAGGAAGCTCCTCAACAAAGCAAAAAGAACTACACTAACCTGGGACAGGGACAGCTATAGAGCAGCCCAACGGAGGTATAAGACTATGATTAAGCACTCAAAAAGGGAATCTTGGAGGATCTTCTGTGGCAATATCGAATCTGTTCCAAAACTCTCAAGATTTCTTATGGTTATATCAAAGGACTCAGAAGCAGGCGAGAAGTCTCTTTTGCTTCCCTCAGGAGACTTCACGTCTTCCGATAAAGAAGCATTAAAACTATTGTTGGAGACCCACTTCCCAGACTCCGTGGAGGGGGAGGAGATGCAACACAGAAGGCCTCCCACTCGTCCGTCTCAGATGGAATGGAGATTGGCATCTAGCATCATAACATATAATGTTACTTAATGGGCAATTATGAGTTTTTCCCCATATAAATCTGCCGGGGAACACGGAGTCTTCCCGGCTCTTCTTCAAGAGGGATTTGCTGCTACTCCTGATTGTAAGAATATACAGATCATGCATGGCATATGAGTATGTCCCAAAAGCCTGGAGGATCCCCAGTGTTGTCTTCATACCAAAGCCTGGGAAAACAGACTACACCGAGGCCAACTCCTTTCGCGGAATCAGCCTTATGTCCTTCTTGCTTAAAGCATTAGAGAAGATAATTGACATGTATATTGGAGATGGGCCTTTAAAGGACCACCCCCTACAACTGTGTCAGCATGTTTACCAGTAGGGTAAGTCTGTTGAAACTGCCCTCCACAATCTCACGAGTAGGATTGAGGGCGTATTGGAACATTTGGATCAGGAGCCTTTCCCGACGTGGAGGGAGCTTTCAACAATACATCCTTTGAGCAAATCTGCCTCGCAGCAACAAGACATGGCGTACATGCTCACATTGTCAACTGGATTATGCTCATGTTGTAAAAAATGACTGTTAAAGCTATCCTGAGAGACTGCTCAATGAAGGTGATGGAAACAAGAGGATGCCCTCAGGGAGGAGTCCTATCAACACTTATGTGGAATATGGTGGTTGATAGCCTGATAACATGCCTGAATAAGACTGGTGCATACACGCAAGGGTCGCAGATGACGTAGTGATTCTTATCACCAGAAAGTACCTTGATACAGTATCTGGACTCATGCAGAAAGCCCTGAACCAAACAATGGAATGGTGTGTGGAGACAGGGCTTACAGTGAACCCAGGGAAGACCAAGCTCTTACTGTTCACCAATAAAATAGGGGTTAGATGGAAGATGGGACTTTCTAGTCCCAATCTCGCCCAATAAAGACGTTTTATTATTATTATTATTATAAAAAGAAAAGAGAAGGACTAGGTTATTCTCCCCTTACAAGGTAGGATTTTGCAACCATCATCTACAGTTAAGTACCTTGGAGTCATTTTGGACTCCAAGCTTAACTGGGGAGAAAATCTCGCAGCGAAAATGAAGAAAGCGTGTGCCTCGTTATGGTCCTGTAGTGTAGTGCCCTTGGAAAAACCTGGGGACTACAGCCAAAACCCATTAATTGGATATATACCGCGGTGGTGAAACCAAGTCTCATGCACTGTGCAATCATATGGTGGAAGAGGACTTGGCAAAAATGCACCAGAAACAAACTTTACCACGTACAGAGAATGGCCGGGATGGGCATTTCTGGGGCTATGAAGACTACCCCAACACTGGCACTTGAAACTCTCCTCAATATAACCCCACTCTATGTGGAAGCGGAAATGCAGGCAAGAGCAGCAACTTATCATGTTAAGCACTGAGGACAGTGGTATGACAAAGGAAGTAATTCCGGTCACAGACAAGTATGGATAGAACTCCAAAGATCAAGTCCCATCTTCGCTATGTGTTCTGACACAATGGTGGCAACATTTAATAATGCACCCCTTTAGTACAAAACCCACTTTCCAACTAGAGAGCAGTGGGTCAGGGAAGGAGAGAAAGCACTCCACAATGGAGCCTACATATGGTATACCAGTGGCTCCAGAAAGGATGGGAAAGCAGGGGCTGGTGGGAAGGCCAGCCAAGAATTTCTCAATTTTCCTGGGAGAATACCCTTCGATATTTCAGGCAGAAGTATATATGCACTGATAGTCCAGCAGTAATGAAAGCCCTGACATCGCCATGGTGCAAGTCACGGCTGCTGCAGGAGTATCGAGTGGCACTGTGCACTATCAGCAGATGCGGCATGGTGGAACTCTGCTGAGTACCTGGACATGAAGGTGTAACTGGAAATGAATTAGTAGATGAACTTGCAAAAGCAGGAACCAACCGCAATCCGATCAGGCCGGAACCAATTGTTCCAATCGGACCCTCAACGGGAATAGAAGAAATCAGGAAATTGAGCTTAGCCCAACATTCTGAGATCTGGCAGAATGACTGGCCAAACTTCACATGCAAGGACCAAACCTATGCCTTGCAAAGAGACTTCCTATCAAACAGGGGTCAAATTCAAACGATAGTAGGACTGCTTACAGGGAACTATCATGTAATGAGGCACCTCCATCTACTAAGGATTGTCGATTTGGCCAGATGTAGATGGTGCGAATAGGAGGATGAAACCACATCCCATATACTATGCGAGTGTCCTGCGTTGATGAGGGCTCGGAACAGACACCTGGGATCACCATTTTTGGAACCCAATGAAATTAGGGTTATCCCAATAGGAGACTTATTAGCCTTCAGCAAAACCATTAAGCTCTAGGGGTAACTGCACTTAAGGTGGTCGGCACAATGGACCAAAGGGTCTGAGTGCCTCAGGGACACCTCAGGAGGAACTCCACCAAAAATTTAATCTAATCTCTCTATTCCTTCTGGCTCTTTGTAATAAAATCCCTACTCAAACCTACTCTGCGGCCTTCTCCTTCACCCACTCCTAGGATCATGGGCTAATCAAAACATTTCCCAGCCATGCTTGGTTCAAATAAACAAAATAGGAGGAAAAGGACTCTCATAAAAAGGGACAACGGAAGGAGACAAGTTTTTACTGTCTGGAGTGTGATGGCTGCCCTCCCTTATATCTCATTCCATGTTTTGTGGAATATCACAAATATAAAAGATGTGAATAAAATATCAATTTCGAAGATACCTAATAATTATAAATTGTGATTTTTCAACAAATTTCCTACATTATATACCTCTAAAATACATGTTACCACTTAGAATAGATCATTTATCATTTTTATTTGAAAAAAAATTAATGAAAACTTGTGTAGTGGAAAATTTATGGACAATGTATAATTAATTTTTGTTTATCTTTTGTAATTTATGAGAATTTTCTTGTTTTAGTGTTAACCAGTTAAAATAAAAGTATCTCCACCTCTTATATAAAATGTATCATTCGAAATTGATTTGAATTTTGTTATAATATCATTGATTTCATTCTCCGTTTGATGAATAAGTAAACTACACCTATTACTATATTCAACAAAGGTGAGTAATAAGAAGACATTGCATTGTAAATTGGTTAAAATACATTTTAAAGCAGATATTCTAACTTTTAACGAAGGTGTAATGGGGAATCATGTACGAATTAGTTCTCGCTTAGACACAAAGATTAGCCATTTTATGGATATTTAACGAAAAGTCACGAACGCCAAAACATCTTCCTCTTATCAATTCCCACATTCACATTTGCTCTAATTCATCATTTGAATGTATATATAATCCTCATGACATAATATGTGAATATGCTAAAATACAGAGACCTAATGCAAAAAGTAAGAGAAAGGAAAGAGAACTGAGCAGGAGACATCTAGGCAACACGGACAACAAGTTTGAGCCAGTGACTTGTGACAGGGATTCCCGTTATTTATTTAAAAAGTTATAGTAATTACAATTATTAAGTTGAAAATTTATAGACACTGAATAACGATTTTTAGGATCAAACTCTATCGGAAAACTAGTACTACATATATATAACTTAAGATATTATAAGATAACATTTCAGTCACCGGATAGGTTAATCAAAAAATGGCGCTGCGTTCAAATGTTGACATAGAGCAATAGAGAAAAGCTACAATCACTGGCGAAGTGGTGCATGGAATTGAATTTTCAGTCATGCAACAGATTCCGGTTTGCCCACCAGCAGCTAGGTGTACAGTGATGTAACTACTGCAGTGATGCAGCATTGACATACTAATCAACTCTGGAATACAATAATTTTAGAATCTCATGGTAATAATCAAATATTTCCTGATAAATTTAGCTTGTAATGCTACCAGTAATGGGATAGAGAATCATACGAATTTACCATAGCGGGGACATGCATTGTTTTTTTAAAAATTATTTGAAAACCTTTCATTATTAATTGGAAATATTGCCTGGTTTATATTCTATGCATATGATTGCCATATTCAAGCCACCGCTTTCCCTCAGAAGGTCCTCCAATCTCATTAAAATTGATTAAAAGCCTTCAGATTCAGAGGGTACCTACTCTCAAAACACTCCATTAGTGTTTCTTAAGACACCTTGTAATTTGGAATTTGCCTAATCCTGACAAGCCCCTCCCCAATGTAGTTGGGATAAGCAAAGGTCTATTGTACATATATTTAATTTTTGTCGTATCCATGACATTCAAGTCTGTTCATCAGAAATGGCCACTTAGAGGAAAATGGTTATAAATGAATGGTAGGGGCAAGAAGGAAGAAAAGAAGCTTGCCACAGGCATTCCCCAGTCATCGGAAACCCATTCCAATTAAAATTCTTGAAAGAGTTTTTAAAGTTTGAATACTGATGATAGCATGTGTCTAGCTCATTGGCCATAAACTGCCTCACCTTCTAAGCTTGTGATTATACCTATTAAAAATCTTGCAAAAAATGATGTATAAATTTAATTCACCACGATATTTATTAAAAAATCTTTATTCAATTACAAATGGTAGAACACAACAATAAAATAATTTTTTGGGTACATAATGAATAAGTTATAAAATATCAAATCAAATGCTATAAAACAATAAAACATATTTTACAAAATGAGGCAGGCAGGATTTCTTCATAAAAAGGAGATTTAAAACTTCCTATCTTGGAGTTTTATATCATTCTCTGTTAAGTAGATAAATATTGGGGTACAACATATGTATTACTATGAGGTAAAAATAAAAAAGTTAAAACTTCCAACCTTGGGAGTTTTCTATTACCACATGTAGAGAAATATGAGGGTAGGTACAACATTAATATAAGGTAAAAAAAATAAGATTTAAAACTTCCAACCTTGGATTTTTATATAATACTCTTTTACCACATGAAGAGATATATGAGGGCACAACATATTACTATGTGATAAATAAAATTTAAAATTTCCTACCTTGAAATTTTACATTATACTGATACCAAAGGTAGAAAAACATGATGGTCCAACAAATAATATGTGGTCAAAATAAAATGAATCTTAAAACTTCGTACTTTGGGTTTTTTTTATCACACTCAGTTTCCGCACATAGAGAAATATAAGGGTATAATATATTACTATGTGGTAAATGAAATTTAAAACTTCCTACCTTGGAGTTTCATATAATATTCTGTTACCACAGAAAAACATGCAAGGTGCAACACATTAATATTCGGTAAAAATATAATGAGACAAAACTTCCAACCTTGGAGTTTTATATTATATTCTGTCACCACATGTACCTCATGTATTCTTACATGAGAGTGCAACATATTACTATGTGGTAAATTATGGTAAAAAAATATGAATTGTCCCCCTCTATTCTTGTAATAAAATTAGTGAGTGCTGATGCAAAGGAGATCATATGTTATTAGTTCTTTACCTATCAATGTTCTTGTTGAAAAACAAAAACCTCTTAAAAAATGAATGCTTGGGAGGAAATGCTCGAGTTGCCTCTGGAATGTCATCAATGTTGGTAACAAGACATATATCTTGGAAATCCTTCCACCCTGCAGCGTACCTTCATTGAATGAAGAGTCCTTGGGTTTCTCATTGGTTAGCTTCATGGAACCCAAGCATTTCAAGGGCTGACTTTACAGTTGTGGGTAAAACATAGATGGGGCAGGAATTCCATGACGTTTATAAGTGAGGGCATCATTCAGGTACATTACAGCTGATCCATGGACCACATATGAATACTTTTTTGTCTGGTGACAATTTTTCTCCCACAGGTTTACATTAACTGCTTATTTTTATGTCCTTACAATTGCTCTTTTCCATTCTCAATTTCTGAATATAAGAGATTGTTCTTCACAGCTTATGTGAGGAACTAATTAGGTGCCAAGAATGGGAAGGAGAGGTTATCAGGACAACGACCAAAAACTTTGAAAAGCAAATTTCTTAAGATGAGAAATGCCAAATTATACACCTTTCGAATGACTGACAAAAATATGGAAAATTTATTCCCATTACATGTCACCAGCACTTGTCCTTCATTTCCGAAAACTCTTCCAGATATTAGAAAGACACCAAATATTCTCCAAATGCCTCCCAGAGAGCATAACTCATTCCTGAAAACTACCAAGGATAAACACAATATCTGGAATCCAAACTCAATTCAAACACAAAAATGACATTTCCTGGTCTTGGCATACTTCACCCTGGAAATTCAGGTTTGTACAGTCATCCTAAAATTTATACATAATCCAAAATATTTTTTCAAAGGAAAAACAGAGGACTTCATTAACTATGATGGCCTGAGATCCTCCATAAATTGACAAGATATGTTCCTATGATCAATACCTTGAATATCTGAGGCCCAATCTGAAGTGCAATTGAGTAAATTAAGCACGTTTCAGACAAAAGTGAGGGAACATGTAACAAAGAACATGAAGAGCAAGTGAAAAGATTTTAAATGGCACATTGGAATGGGTTAACAGGGTTATTCATGGAGGACTAAGAACGATGTGTCCATTAAAAAGATATATAATAAACCCTTAGGTCCTCACTGATAATAATACTTTCAAACTTCACTTTTCTCATGTGAAATTTATCTGGGCAACATGAGTATCATAAAACCAACAGAGCTGTAAAGAAACTTCCTCCCTGAAAAGTTCTGTTAACATGTGTGCAGACCTGAATGGGCTCAAAGGAACATATGCCACAAAATGTAGAGGCAATACTTGCTTCGGTAGAGGACCTCTAATCATGTTCCATGACAATACCTTCATAAAAGTAGAATATGAAATTTGTACCAGCTCAATGAAAAATTAAACTTTCCATTACATTGTGTTTTTAAGTGAACACTTAAATATTTCCCGAATTGTGGGTCATTTTCTTCCTACGGCGAGCAGGAACAGCAGTATCACTGCCGCTGTCATTGGCTGCACCAGAACCTTCACGGCCTGACTTCTTGCGCTGCCTTCTAGGAGCCTCTGGGCTCTTACTGGGTTCATGGATTTCTTTGAATGTTGCATCTAAGATGTTTCGTTTCTCTTCTAACATTCTTTGCTGGCTAACTGTGAGTTCTGTATATCTGTAAAAGTGAACACACTAGTAATAATTTCTCTGAGATAAGCAAATGCTAGTAAGGTTTCAGCATAAGAAAATTATTCAGTAGGTATGAACATAAAAATTGAAGTTGCACAAGGATGCTCTTATGTATTTGATGTTAATTTAGAGGACTTGGGGAATCTATATAATGCTGATATGTATTAAAAAGTGGCCATACTTTACCAATACAGCAACATAACTTGTCATATGATGATATATTTAATCATTACAACTTAATAAACAATATCTAATATTATATATAATAAAAAAGCTTGACAAATAGCTATGTTGATCAAATGAATTACTAAAATTTCATTATTTTTACAGATAGAATTATGTAGTGAATGTAGACATCATCTAAAAAAAACTACTCCAAGCACTTGCAGTCAATGATTTTCTTACATCTACAGAAGGACATATGTGTCTTGAGCTCCACATGCATGGAAGAAAATTAAATATCAACAGCAGTAACCTTTAATGAAATCTATAGCAGAGGGCTGAGAATTTTCATATTTAACTTCATTTCCCAAATAACTCAATTTCTGACAAATTTAAACTCACATCTGCAAAATTGCAGTCTATGTCTGAAAATGTATGTCGCCTTCATTTTCAAAGCAAATTCATTGATAAATCTTTACATAGTTCTTACATCAAAACTCTTAAGGATTTCAAGACCTGTGTTCACCTGGAAAAAAAGGCAGCCATTAATAAATATCTTAGAACTTCCAACAACATCATAAGGGATACATGGAGGGTAATCAACCACTGCACTCAATCCTCAACTAATTCATTTAATTCTAGTATCAGTTTTAATGGAAAGTCCGAACTTGATCCCCATAAAATTGCTGATACTTTAACTCTCAATTCTGTCTCTCTCCTTTGCCAACAAGTGTACTCCAGGCTTATCCCAATATCCAGAAATCGCCTCATTCATTCTTTCTGCAGCCCACCGATCCATCTGAAGTCATAAGTATCATCAAATCCTTTCATAATTCCTCTTCAGTTGGACCCGATGGAATTCCCTCTTCTGTAGTAATCACTTCTTCCTCTTTGATTGCTACTCCTCTCACGGATATTATAGACCAGTCATTTTCTGTTGGCCTCTTTCCTTCCACCTTGAAACAGGCCAGAGTTATGCCAATTCCTAAAAAAGGTACTTCCTCTGAATCCAGCAACTATAGACCTATTTCAATCTTGTCAATTTTCTCCAAAATTTTAGAGAAGATCTTCCTTAAAAGACTTATTCAATATCTTCATGCTTTTAACTTGATTACTGATTCCCAACATGGTTTCAGAAGCAGACATTCTACAAATACTGCACTATTTCAATATATTTAAATAAAATCATTCATGGGCTAAATCAGGACTACATACTGGGTTATCTTTTGATCGGAAGAATGCATTTAATAGTGTTAACCATTCTATTTTTAAAAATAAATTGAAAAATCTTGAAGTCACTGGAAATTCTCTAAGCTGGATCCTTTCCTTTCTTCATAATAGGTCACAATTTGTCTCGTTTACTCACTGTTCTGCTGCTGGTATGGTTACAGCCATATCCAATCCTCTCAACATTGAAGTTGGCGTCCCTCAAGGGTCAATTCTTGGTCCCATCCTATTCCTAATTTTCATTAATGACTTGCCACAACACTTATCAAAGAGTACTTCTATTATGTATGCAGATGACACCACCAATTTGGTCACTTCCAATAACCTATCTGATATGTATGAAAATGCCTGGCTAACAGTTGATGAAATGTTACAGTGGTGTAATCAAAATAACATAGCATTAAACGATACCAAGACAACTTATATGAACTTTCATATCCAGAACACTCAGCAAGATCATAATTTTCATAACAATCTGCTTCCCATCTCTACATCTATGAAATTCCAAGGCATCCATCTCACTGACCAACTTGACTGGATACTGCATGTATCTGAGCTATCAGTTGGGGTCTTTATGATTCGCAAACTCTCTGCAACTGCTTCTATTGAAAAACTAAAACTACTTTATTATGCCAAAGTACATTCGTACATGTCCTATGGAATCATGTTTTAGGGGAATACCACTCCAGCATTGAAGGCATTTTCTCTGCAGAAACAGGCTATTAAAGCTCCCTGTGGAGTATCCATCCGAACTCCCGGCAAGGCATTATTTATATCTTTACAAATCTCAACACTTCCATCTGTTTACATACTCACCTGTGCACTTATTGTAAAGAGTAATCCACATCTCTTTCTCACTAATTCTCACTTTCACTGTCATCAAACTTGCTCCGAAGATCATATTCATAGCCTTCATTATTCGTTCAGTTTATGCCTAAAAGGCATAAACTGAACCACTGAAGGCATAAACCACTCAATAGCTGCAGTATATAATAAGATTCCGGATAATATTTGCTCAGTCCCCTCAATTGCAGTTTTTAAAAGGAGACTAAAAACACTGCTTATAGGCAAAAGTTATTATAGTGTCAAAGAATTTCTTATAGATTCTTTTCCCTCTTCGTAAGGTATTGGTGTGAAATGTTGGACAACTGAAGGATTTGTAATGATATAGTGCTCGTTGCTGTAATTAATGTTTTTCACTTCCTCCTTTGTATGTGTATATGGATTGCTAATGTTAAGTACTCACATGGGCGAAGCCCATGGATTTTGTAATCCCTATGGTGCGAATAAAGTATTATTATTATTAACTCCAGCACCTGTGTTTACAAAATGACAGAATTTAGCACCAGAAATAAACATCTCCAACAAGAATTTCAGACTGAAAAAAGAATATTTTGAATTGTGGAGACCTTGAGTTGAAGTAACAATTTATGCAGAGAAAATGCACTCCACCTTCCTTATTAATTCTGCATACATGTATGTATTTCACTGGTGCCCAGTACATATTATGTTTTACAATTGCCACAGTTAACCTAAGCCCTGTGCTCCAAAATGCACATAGCCTGAAGATCCTGCAATTCCCTTTGTCAAAGATTAACCCTTAACTATGATGGCAGATGCCATGGCACGTGCTATTCAGTTAGTCACATTTCCCACAGTAATTAGTTCCTTAGTACGCAAAGAGAAGATGATGTCAACAAAAACTGCAGCCAAGCAAGCACCTAAACTAGCCCTTGCAAACTGAGAAATGAACTGCTCAGACTAATAAATCCAGAAAGTCATGTGGTGCATTTCTCAGTATGGCACCAAAACAAGTGGTTCAGCATTGGGGCTTATCCAAAACAATTACACAGCTAGGTACTGTCATTTAGCGCTGCCTGGAAAAACATTTTGTTCTAGCTCATGCACTCATTAATGATTGCAGCCTATTTTTCATAATTTTTCACCATATATATTTAAGGAAATGTGAGAGCCTGATATTTTAAATGCATTTTTAAAAATCAGTTAGTTGAATTAACAATGAAACTAATAATATTGAACTCATCTCTATGAAACCTCAGGCTTATAATTTATAAACATTAAATTTTAAGAAGAACCAATTAAAATCAGTCAGAATCCTTGAAAAAACTGCAATAGCTCATTTTTATCCTTCCAATGAGCATATCATCAGCAATGAATTATACACTTCAGAGCATAATGAAAAAATCAAATTCTTTCACAAATCATCTCAAGCAATAGGTCACAGCATAAAGGAAAGCTTCTAGTTATGTCAACACATGCTCTACACAGATTCTTGACAATATTTACATAACTGTTGTGAGCTAAAATATTTTAGAGCACTCACCTCCTCATGAACTCATTATCAGTTGGATATAATAAGTCCCAGCCTTTATTCTCATGGTACATAGATATCTCCAATAGCATTTCTTTGGCCTCCTCCCTAGGAATTTTGACGAAATTCACAAACTTGACTTGTCCAACATATTTTTGTTGGTTAAACATTGTAAGCTGAAATTAAAACAGACAATCTTACAAAATCAATTAAGCAAAAGAAATTAAAGACATTTGTGCATAATAAATGGACTTACAGGAAATCATTTATGGATGGAATGGAACATTTTGTCTCACTAAATAACATTCTTCAGGAAGGCTAAGGGAAAATTTTGATTACTGTTAAGTCTTCTATTGATCACTCACAAGCTTGCAAAGGCAGATAAATTTAAAAATAGAAGACACATTATTTCAATCAACATTTGCATGTAACTGATAATAAAAGTGCTAGGATAGATAAGAAAATGAGTTGGCTATGAGTGAAGTAGAGAAATAAAATTAATGTTACCAAATAATCTCGAGCTCTACACATAACTGTAGCTGGGACACCATGGTGGCGACTCTTTGTTCCTTCTGGATACATGACTTCACTCTTCACAATCCAGTTACCTCTGATCATTACTGCCAGGGATTGTAGGACATTTAGTAGGAAAGAGATCTCTTTAGGTTTTCTTTCATCTGACAATAAGTAAACCAACTTTCCAAACTGTATAATTTTGGCTGAAATGAAATAAATGTTTACATTGGTGTCAACATTGATTGTTATGGTGTACTTGAAGTAATATCTGTCTTTTCCTTAGTCAAACAAGAGTTTGAAATGAACTGTTGTTTATTACTTAAATAATGTTGTTATGCAGAAATGAATTCTACTTTAAATTGAACTACTAAAAAAATTTCATAAAACAGCCTGAAGAGACAACTGCTGGTATTTATGCTTTTTATGTAGCATGTTTTGGCACAATGTATGTATCGCCTCATATTTTAAGTTACGGTCTTCTTAACGTTAGCAAACAACTTTGTCTCGATGCAACCACAATGCTAGAATTAAATACCCATAGATGTGTGAATAATTATTTTTGTGATAATCATTTTAAAGATTTATCTTTTGAAGTAGGGAGGAAGCAAATAGAGCTAAAAATTACTGACAGTATACACTAAAAGTCAAACTGGACAGCTACTTACCACTCATAAGTAGTGTTCGAAGCTTATCATGCCAAGTCAATGGTCGAAGGCTTGCAACAGATACCATGGATAAGGAACCAGGAGTTGGAATACTTTCTACAGGTTTGTATGGAATTAAGCTCCTCAAATACTCATTTGGTTTGGTGTTTATTCCTGGTACTGCCAGACGTGGATGATTACAGAGGATCTTCCGTCTTTCCAACTGCAATGAGCATTGACTTATTCAGCAAAAGTATTTTGAAATGAATTCAGTAAAAAAATGATTCTGAGTTAAATTAAAGATCAATTCTGAGATAAATAAAGTGAATAATACAAATTTGCACATTATTGAAGGAATCAAAGCACAGTCGAGCCCCCGTATTTGTGGTTTCTATATCTGCAACTTGAATTATCCATAGTTTACTCAGATTAAAATTAGGTCGTCGAGAATATTTCCAGAAATATTCCATCTTAATTTAAAATGCATGCCATTTTGTGCATTGAAACCTTGCCTCAATCTTAAAGAAAAAAAAACAGCTGATTCACTAAAATTAACCACAAGTATGACTCATCTGTTAGTGAGGTGGCGTGGAAAAAAAATACTCAAACTAAATTTGATATTTTTATGATGATAAACAAGTGTTGAGTATTTTTAAAATATTTGTGCCACAAATATTTTTCATTTACATGCCTGTGCTCCAGAGCAACCACAGTAAATGCTCAAAATGAAAGAAAGCATCTTGCCTTGTAAAAGGGAGGGTATTGCCATGATATATCCCATTGTTTGACATGTTTTGGGTCCATACAAGATAATAGAACAGTGAAAATATACTGATTTGTCTTAGAAAGAAATGGAAAGTAAACTATGTGCTCACGACTGTATGATTTAAACTAAGGCCACCATCAAGGATTATTTGGTCATGTGATTCCCTCCCCAAAACCAAATTGGAGGTGTTTACAAATTTGCTGTATTCATAACAGATAACTGCGCTATTATCTTAGTCAGGGTATTGGGCATTGCATTGCTTCAAGAAAACAATTGTATGCTCAATCCTCCTCATCTGGCCTTCTCGTCTATGACAAGGGAAAATGGAAAGTCTGACCCCTTTTAATTCATGTGATGTAAGAAAAAGTCAGCGGGCAGTGTAGTATTGACAGTAGATAGATTTTCTCATTTCATTCCTCATTATGTATTTATTTAATTAACAGCTGATATTTAAACAAACACCCTAAGTAAGAATACTGGGAAGAATATTTCCCTTGCATGGCAACCTGCCCATACCCATGGACTACAACCTTGATGTGCTGGAAGTGCTTGTGCATTCCAATTACTCCTAGAGCTGGGCTGGTGGGAGAAACGATAATGGCTCCCGTTTGGGCCACCCATGCCAAATAGGCCAAGGGATAGAAGCCAGGCATGTGAAGAAAAGCAGTTCATGAGATGGGGTCACATTAAAAATATGGCTGGAATTTCAATCGGAAGTCCACTCAACTATCAATTTCCCTGGACATGGAAGTATCAAATAGAGTAGTGAATCATGGAAACTATGGGACTCTAGGGCAGGTGTCATCCTCAGTTGAGTGGGGGCGGGGGCAAGACCTCCACTGTCATTACCTCACTAAAACCTTGTCAAACAACATCAACAGCTGATACAAGAACTACAAACACAGAAGAGGAAGAAAACAAAGAAGAGGAAAGCAGTGGTAAAAATAGGAACTTGGAATTTTAGGATAATGATCAGATTAGGGAAGCTAGAAAATAGGCATTAAGTAGGAGATGGCAACAGAGGAAAAAAGTTTGTGGGGTAGATATTGAATGCAAAATTGGAGAAGAGAGAAGTAAACATAGGATGAATGAACGACAAGATATTGGTGGTTGAAATAAAAGCACACCTGACGAAATTATTTTGTAGTGGTCCAGGAGTACATGCAAAAAAAAACTCAAAGGAGGGAGAGGATGGGGGGTATGAATGACTCGAAGAGATAATAACACAAGTCTGAGGGAAGAAAAACCTAATGGTGATGGGGGACTGCAATGCACAGGGAATAGAAGGATGAAAATGCAGTGGGGAAGTAAGGATTGGACCAGGAGTGACTGCGGTGAGAAGGCAGTTGAATTTTGCAAGAGAAATAAATATGTGATGACTAACACTTGGTTTAGACACCAGCACAGGTATAGATGCACAGGAGCTATCAAATAGTTATATCACAATCAGGCACAGGTATAAGAACAGTGTTAAAAATGTGTGCAGCTTGCCGGGAGCAGATGCCGATTCAGATCACAATACAGGACTGATGAAATGTGATGTTAGATTCAAAAAGCTACGAAGAGATAGGAGCCTGATGAAACTGAATGTAGGAGCATTGAAAGGGGCAAAGAAAAGGAAATTCTACCAGAGTTACATCTTCAGGATGAGGACTGTGATTAAAAAACTTTTACCCAAGCCACATTTTGAAAGAAAATGGTGGTGTATAATTTCCATGCCATGTGCCTCTTGCCATCTTGCCATGCCATCCCAGCCATGCCATCTTGCATTTAGCCAGAAGATGCACATAACGACCACTTTCTTTCCCCACTTTTCTCCCACTGCCATATACTCCTCCACTTGCAAGGTCAGACACATTTTTATAGCACTGGTCCAATACAATTCCACCCACCTGCCTGTTGGTAGCAATTTTTCAGCATGGAGCAGCGTTGAGCTCTCCCAGTATGTTTTTCAATAAAATATCGTAAGATTAGTCTGACATGAATAATGCCCATTTATTTACGGAAGTCATGAATAATAATAATCTATGGGTCACAAGCCGGACCACCAGCCTCCCCGTGGCATACCAGGTAATGGCTTTTGCCAGCTAATGGTGGACGTCTGTGTGTGGGGCTAACCACCCCACACACAGTTATACTGGTTCCAAAAAGGTATAAGGGAAAAGCCACCCACAACCGGCTCCTCTCAGATGGGGGCCCTATTAGATTTGGGAGTGGCATAAACAAATCACCAACTAAGAAGGGAGATCGTATGCAGTGGACAGAAGCCCTAAGGGGTGACCTTCTCGCATGACATGCTGCCAGTGAGCCTGATCGCAGAGGGTATATGGCTAGGATGCACTCTTTGTGGTGTGAAATGCATCCAGAACACCACCATCAATCACAGCAGAATCTGTGCAATTATGCCAACCACCTGCGAAAAAAGGAAACTCACCATCAACCACCAGTTCAGAGAAATACACCACCGGCCAGACCACCCTCCCCGACACAGGCAGTCTCTCCACTGCCTGAGGCGAGAATGACATTCATGTCAGAGTTTCTGCCAAATGGGGAGGAAGCTGGCCAGGCCATCTCTGAACTACGAGCGCAGTTATTAAGCACAATTAACGATGATGAAGGACAAACTAGGCAGACAGACATCCACTGAAAGCTTTCTCTGTGGGGTAACCACCTTTCCCGGTTGAATGGCCTTATCAACAAAATCCTGACGGATACATCGGACCATAGGACGATCAATTGCGTGGTCTACGCTGCTGCCAGAATTATGGCTCCCTCTCAAAACAATGCCTCTTGGGAGAAAAAAGCAGCAAAGAGGCTACAACAGTTGGAGGCCAAGTTCACGCAGGTGAGACAACAGGCGTTGAGAATTCAGTGTGTGATGCAATATATCACATCTGGGTGAAATTTTACACCCAAAGTTTTGTGCATAGCGCACAGTCTCAGATGTCTCCATCACACGCTGAATTAAAGCATCCTGCTTACCATTAAGCAGCACACGTTGGATAGAGTACGGGCACTCACCACAGCCCAAAAAAAACTCCTCAAGAGGAGTAGGGCCATAAGGGAGAACTCCACCATTCGCCTTCACCCGTCCCATCTCTTTCGACCACCTCCCCCTGTCGTTGAATCTACGCCACCCATCCAAGAGGTTAAACATTTCTGGATTGATATCTAAGAAACGTCGAGACACTCCGGCCCTAGGCCTCTTTAAAGAGTTCTGTGACTGCCACCTATAAGATGTGGATGGACCTCTTTCAGTCACAGAAAGCGACGTGAAGAAGGCCTTCTCTGGCAAGAAGAACTTCTTGGCTCCAGGAATGGATGCCGTGAATAACTTCTGGTGGAAGAAGTTTACTTCCACCCACCAACACCTCGCCAGAATCTTCAAGTTCTTTCTGATAGGTAGAGAACCAATCCACCTTGGCAGACCGAGGGATGCATGGTTCTGATACCTAAGAAGGGAGACTTGCCCAATCCAAAGAACTACCACCCTATAAACCTGCCTCAACACTGTCTACAAGACGTTCACCTTAATCTTGAGTGACCTTATCCTCCACCATGTCAGCCTGTTTGGAAGGAGGTGTATGAGCAGAGGGGCTCAAAGCGGGGAATCGTGGGATGCAAGGACAACCTGCTCATTGATAGGTGCATATGCCAGGATACCATCCGGCATAAGCGACACCTATCAATGTCCTGGGTGGACTACAAGAAGGCAATTGACACCACTTTGCTTGAGCTCATCATCGCCATGCTGAAGTTGATGAAAGTCCACCCAGAGATTGTGTCCTGCATCCATTGCCTTTTACCACTCTGGAAAACGTGCTTCGTCCTGACTTCAGGCAAGCAGTCAGTTTCGACGGAGTTGGTAATATACCATCGAGGCATTTTCCAAGGTGATAGCTCGAGACCCATACTGTTCTTTATTTCTCTCCTACCTCTGTCCCTAAGGTTGTGACGAGGTAGAGGATATATGTGCCGTGTTCCAAGTGACAGGAAGCATAAGGTCAGCCATTATATGGGTGACCTGAAGCTTTATGCTTCTAATGCGAAAGACCTTTGCACTACCCTGGACACTGTACTTGAATACAGTGAGGCTATAGGGATGGAGTTCGGATTGGACAAGTGTGCATCCATCCACCTGGCGAGAGGAAGATTTTCGGAGATCAAGGAAGATGTCCAACTCATTGGCAGGAGTGTCATTTTTCACCTCGAGGACGATGATTGCTATGAATACCTCGGCATCCCCCAGCGCCAAATACAGGAGGAAGCAGCAAGGAAAGGCTCACCACCAAGTACAGACAGACTCTCAGGAACATCTGGAGTTCTGAGCTGTCTAGCTAGAACAAGGTTCTTGCCACGAACATGTTCGCGGTTCCTACAATGTAATTTGTGCCCAATTCGCAGTTCCCAATACCTTTGGATTCAAGATATGGAACGTCAATGAGTTGCAGAACCTTGATAGGGGAATGAGGAAGATGATGACCATCTTTTGAAGTCTTCATCCGAAATCTTCTGTCACCAGATTGTATCTCCCTCGCAATGTAGGTGGTAGAGAACTATTGAGCCTTGAGTGTCTACACAACAGAGTTTATCTGAGTACAGCATGCTGAGTGTTAAAAAGCAGGGACCCCCTCCTCAATTTCATGAGAGAGCACGAGAGTGCAGGAGCAGAGGCGTTTCTCTTCCAGGCGGCAAAGAGGGCAGCGGATGAAACCAATCTCGACTTCGACCTGTCATCTGATGGAATCGACGATGACATGACTATCTAGCCATTGAACGATGATGTCCTGAAGCTCAAAATAAAAAAAGCCAAGCAGAAGGCCTTGCTCAAGGCACATACCGATAAGCCCATGCATGGATGTTTTTATCGAAATATTGAGAAGCATGGGCCATCGAAGGAGCTGACTTTTGCCTTCATATGCTCCGCCAGTCTTAAGTCTGAGACCGAGGGTTTCATCCTCGCGTGCCAGGATGGTGTCATAAACACTCGTGTACCGCTGCATTATATTCAAGGTGGAGGCCATGGACACTAGGTGCAGGGCATGCTGAGCCCAGCCGGAGACTTTATCACCTTCTCTCCGGCTGTAGTTATTACTCCAGGTCAGCGTATTTAGCTTGGCACAACGTGGCCCTGCAGGTGTTATACTTTCACCTTCGACACCATTATGGCATCAATGAAACACCTGTGAGGCCCTATGCCCCTGGAGATATTGAGTCCGTCATGGAGAACGATAAATGCAAGATCTGGTGGAATTGCTCCTTCTACACCATCAGGCAGTTGGAGGCGACCAAGCCTGATATCGTTATCCTCGACCACCTCACACGCTCCATGTTCGTGATTGAGTTTTCTGCTCCGGCTGAAACGAACATGGATGTGAAGGAGGTGGAAAAATGGACAAAATATTAAGACCTGCTTTTTGAACTTCAGCTATGTACCCCAGACACACTGTGAAACTTGTAGTCCTCATCATAGGTGTGCTTGGTGGAGTTAAGGGGTCGCTGCTAGATAGCATCAAGTGCATTCCGACCTGTGTTGTACAGGCGGAATCACTAGTTGCACGCATGCAGAAGGCCATGATCCTGGAGTCACTTCGTCTACTGCATACCCATGACCCGAACGCAGCATAGCCACCCATCCGATTGGCGTCAGACGTGGCTGCGAACACTGCCCAACCCCTCTCGAGTCTGCAGCCGTTATGATAGCAATGAAACCTGATGCTTGCCGGGGATTTGGAGGGGCCTTTTACAAAAGTAACAAAAATAATCTCTCTATTGGTAACAGCCGAAGCCAATTACTACCAATTTGATATATACACACACAATCATGCCCTTGGAGCTGAATATCCTACCCAGGTGGGATTCAAACCCACAACCTTTGGTATGACAGGTGAGGACTTTACCCCACTGCCACCAGGGCCGGTTGGTGGCAGCAAATGAATCACCACTTTTTTAAGATTCAGAGTGATATCTTTAGAGTAGACATACAAAAAGAAAATTCTCATCCAGTAGATAGGTAATTTGAAAATTAATCACTTGATTTTCATTGCACTATTCAACTTGATATTACCTCAGACTCTTCGGAATTAGCAGGGTAATACTGTGTTTCAATCCACTTCTCTTCAGCTCTTTTTTTCATATAGTAACTATATGTCATCTTCTTCAACTTCTTAGTCCGTTCACTCTCATGTCTCTGGAATTTAACGCTTATCTTTTCAGGAACTACTTCTTCTACCACTTCTTCTGCAACAGTTTGAAAACACAAGGTTTCATCACACAAAATGAATAAAATACCAGGTGAAATATTATTAAAAAAGGTGATTGCAATGACTCTTGGCTTTTTTACACTTAAGTAACAGGAATATTAACTCATATTAACCACAAATATAGCAACTGGGAAGATATAGAAATTTACTCCTTTCTTGTAGACCTCTTCAATGTTGGATTGATATTCGGAGGGAAATTTAGAGTATGCATCCTATTTAGAGTATGCATCAATTTGTGTATGGTTCCAAGCTGGCAGTTCAAAATTGAACCAAAATTTCACTTTTGGGCGTTGGCTTCAAGGTAAAGAACTACGGTGTCATTTTAGAGTCAAAAAGCAAATATGCAGCACACATTTATTGGAACCAAAATATGGTCAAATGCACTACTGGAATTATAGCTAAATTTCAAATTAATATTGTTCAGATTTGAATGAAGTTATCCATTTTGATACACGTTTGCCCTTTTAAAAAAGGTCATTTCGACAGTTAACTTTTGTGAGAATGCTAGACGCAAGAATACAGTAAAAATATCAACACTTCTTTAGAAATGGTAATATCCTGAATAATTTTCAAATGGCAAAGGATTTTCAATTCACGAGAGAGGGGATAAATCATCCACACTTCTACAACAATCTCCTAAGGCATAAATAAAATGTTTCAGGAAAACTCGCTCCACGTCATCTGTGGTATTTCAATTCATCAATGATATTTGCTAATCGTTAGATTAGAACCAATTCACCATTGGTATATTTTCTGACTTGAAAAGAGCTTTTGATACCCTTAATCATGATATATTCTTGAATACATTGTCCAAATCTGGTGTAAAGGGGAATCCCCTTAATTGCTTAAAGTCTTTTCTAAGTAACAGACAGCAGGCAGTCCGCTACACCAAGATCCTGCCCAATAGTTTCATCTACATCTACATATTACCCCGCAAACCGCCTCAATAGGCGTGTTAGGACACCAGCCGTTTACATATAAAATGGACACGCTCTAATGAAATTATGCCTAGCATTTATTATAGTCCCTTACTGTTCGGGGGAAAAACGAATTCCCATACCTATCCGTTCGGCAAAATATCTCTCTTAATTTATCATTTCTGTCGGACCTGGAAATATAGTGGGGTTCTAATAGGATGTTCTCCGTGTTGCTCTGAAAGATATCTATTCTCAATTGTTCAAGCAATCTAAGCCTAGCGCGCAGCCTCCGAGTCTCTAGCGGCTCCCAGCCTAATTCGTTTAACATCTGCGTAACGCTGTCTGTACGCCCGTAGCTGTTTTTGACGAATCGCACAGCTTTCCTTTGTATTTTATTAAGTTCCCGGACCAAGTCTTTCTGCATCGGATCCCATATGCTCGCTGCATATTCAAGGTGTGGCCGGATGAGTGCGAAATAGCACCTCTCTTTTACTTTTTCATCCGAAAATCTTCCCACAATACGCTTGACGAATCCTAGCTTCTTCAGAGCTCTGCCACAAATATTTCTTATATGTGCTCCCCACGATAGGTCCGAAGTTATCGAAACTCCTAGATACTTCACTTCATCCTACGCCTTTATGTTAACACCATCCACAGCATATACATGGGAATAGTTGGACGACCTCCGCAAGAAATGTACCGCCGTGCATTTGCTCTGATTAAGTTTGAGTCCCCACTCTTGGCTCCACACATGAACGTTGTTTAAATCCGATGACAGAATTTCAAAGTCAGAGTGATCACTAATTTCACGATAGATGACAGCGTCGTCGGCAAATAGACGTATTTTACTGCTAATTCGAGAGCATAGATCATTTATGTATATATTGAACAAAAGGGGTCCGATCACGCTTCCTTGCGGGACACCTGATGTCACTTTAACTACATCAGAGCTAATTCCATCAAGAACTACCTTTTGCTTACGATCACTCAGAAAGTCGCGTATCCAGTTTACTACTGTTTCGTTTAGGCCGCATGACTGTAATTTGTATAAAAGTTTGTTATGAGGTACCGTGTCGAAAGAAAAAGTTTCTTAAAATCTAGAAATAATGCGTCAACTTGTCTTTTCGATTCACCAGATTTGAGAACGTCATGAAGAAAGAGCGCGAGATGTGTTTCACATGATCTACCTTTCCGGAAGCCGTGCTGAGAGCCATGGAGGACATTACGTCTGTCCAGGAACGTCATGATATTGCTAACGACGATATGTTCGAGTATCTTGCCTATAATCGACGTTAATGAAATTGGTCGATAGTTCCCTGGGTCGTGTCTGTTTCCCTTTTTGAATATCGGTGTAACGTTTGCAATTTTCCAGTCTAATGGTATCTTTCCTTCAGACAATGACTTCTTGAATATTATGTCTAAGAACGGTGCGATCTGTGGCGCTAACTCCTTGAGGACCGGAGATTTACTATTTTTTATCGACTGTAGCTGTTTAGTTATCACATCGCGTTGAATAGTGATTTCTTTCATCGGTTCCTCAGTGAATGAAATTTCAAAATTACATGCAGTATTGTCTGTAGTGTATACACTTTCGAAGTGGGAATTTAACGTGTTAGCTTTGTCAATATTTTCGGTGACAAGTTCGCCATCTTTATCAAATAACGAATCTACGGTTGAAGATTTTCTCTGAAGCTCTCTTGCATATGACCAAAAAGATTTTGGATTTTCTTCGAGTAATTCACCAAGTACTTTTTTCTTGAAATTGCGCAATGCAGTACGCATTGATTTCTTGGTTTTTGAGCGTTGTGCAGCGTAACTTTCTTTTGCTTCAAGTTCCTTCGATTTGTCACCTAATGTAATGGACTTTTTGAATAAGTTGTACAGATTTCTCTGTCTCTTAAGGTCCCTCCTAACATCATTGTTATACCAGCGAGGTTCTTTACTATCACATTTCAATTTTCGCGGAATATATTCGTTGATTCCCTGGCGTAGAATTTCTAAGAAATATTTCCATGATGCATCAGTGCTTTTATCCTCTGTTTTAGCTACGAAGTCCGTGTACGAATCATTAAGCATCTTGCCAAATTTTATGAAGTTGCATTTATCAAATAAGTAAATATTGCGTTTCGGTTTTACAGCTGACTCTACTTCCATTTTTAAGGTTGCAAAAATTACTCTGTGATCACTTATGCCATCAATAATATCGAGTTGTTTTATCAACTTTGGATGGCTTACTGCAAAAAGGTCTAATATTTTATTTCCTCTCGTAGGCTTGTCAACTACTTGGGAAAGTGAGTGATTAGCAAGTGTGTTGAGTAAGATCTCGCTGATTTCCCTATTCCTAGAATTCGGCTTTATAGTGTAAGAATCCCAATTTATAGATGGCAGATTAAAATCTCCCCTAATAATTATTACACTTTTACTGTCTCTCACAGTAAATGCGGATATTTGATTTTCTAATTGGTAAATAACATCAATTTTGGAGTTTATAGGTCTATAGAAAGAGCAAACATGTATAATCCTTTTGTTTTGTTGTTTAATTGTACACCACACGCTTTCTATTTCATTGTCAGTTATTTCGTGGGCGGTGCTGTGTAAATGTGATTTAACTGCTAGAAAAACTCCGCCACCTGTCCTATCGCTATGATCGCATCTGTAGATTTTATATCCTGGAGGAAAAACTTCCCTGTCGCTTACATCTTCAGTAAGCCAGCTCTCCGTTCCTATGACCACGTCTGCGTCCTGAAATATATGCTCGATTTCAGCGCGCTTGTTTTTAACGCTACGGCAATTAACTACTATAAAGTTAATGTCATATTTTGTAGATTGAGTGTCGGTTGGTTCTTTTCCACGCTTATGGGTACGAACCACGCTGGTTATGTAACTTCTGCATCCAACATGCATGCAGTGACAAATGGAGTACACCACAAGGATCCATCTTGGGGCCCCTATTATTCATAATCTTTGTAAACAGTCTCCCCATTTATCTAACTCCTAGCAAATATGTGTTATATGCAGATGACACATCCTGCTTGCTCAAATCTGCCAGTTTAAGAGATCTTGTTTATAATTCAAACCCATCAGTTGAAAAAATGGTCTAATGGTGTGACTCTAACCTTCTCTTGATAAATAATAACAAAACAGTATGCCTACAATTTCATACAAAGAGGTCTGTTCCCGACGAAAGTCCCCTCATTAAAATGAGGAATTCATCAATGGCCAGGTCTTCCTCTCTGAAATTCTTGGTATACATCTGACATAAAATCTTGATTAGAGTCTACACATAGACAAAATTAATAAGAAATTATCCACTGGCATATTCATTATCCATAGGATGCAGGATATTGTGTCTATCAATACCCTGAAGCTCCAGTACTCAGCCAAAATAGAAACCCACTTACTTATGGCATCAACTTCTGGGGAAACTCATCCTATGCTACCAAAGCTTTCTCACTTCAAAAGCAAGCTTTTAAAGCTATGTGTCGGGTTCCCTATCACAGTCCTGGACAGCCTCTATTAAAAAAAATTGGGAATCTTATCCCTTCCATCTCTGTTCATTTTAAACTGTGCAGTTTTCATTAAGCAGCACCCAGATCTGTTTCCATCAAATAGTGACTTCCACCACTACAACACCAGACACAAAATGAACATCCATACCCTGGATTAAAACCTGTCAAAAAGCCAAAAAGGCCCCCATCATATGGCCTCCATCATATATAATAGACTTACTCCAGATATAAAAAGTATATCCCCAATCACCAATTCCAAGTGTCCCTGAAGACTTTTCTAATAAATTAAGCATTTTATAGCCTAAGTTCATTTTTGGATGGTTCCTAATCTCATGAAAATATTACCACCTTTTTCTTTTTTCATATCCCTTGTACATATATACTTTGTTCTTGTCATTTGATATGTATGTTGTGTACCTTAATGCTCCTTGACAAGCTTAATGCATATGTGTACGGCAAACAGCGCAAAATGTAAACTATTACATATTACAAGTGTTTCTGTGAGGGTTTGTTTGTTTGTTTTTGTTAAATTATTTGTAAGGCTTCCTATTACCTCTGTACCTATGGCAATGTTCTATGTCTCTAGTAGTACCAAAAGAACTATAAATCTAAATAATAACCAAGACTTTCTTCAGGGGCAAAATTCAGGCTACGC
Organism: Pyrrhosoma nymphula; assembly: GCA_963573305.1. NCBI lineage: Eukaryota > Metazoa > Arthropoda > Insecta > Odonata > Coenagrionidae > Pyrrhosoma > Pyrrhosoma nymphula. Next base: position 71,987,423 of record OY754332.1, on the reverse strand, counting down.
AACCCTCTCTTATATTTAACCCCCACACAATAAAACCCCTCCCTGAGTGGAAGAAAACCCACCCAGGCGGGACTCGAACCCGTGACCTTTGGATTAGCAGGCGAGGACCGCCACTATCGATGCCAGTGTAAAGCAGTTCGTATGGCAGATGTACATGAAAAATTCTCTTTTGAGTAAGCCACATGAGACCCTTTAAAACTACATATGTACTCTAATTTAAGGAAGGGGAGGTGAGGGATGCAACTTCTCTGATGGAGGGCAGGATGTCTTGCAGAATCTCATCATAGCCACTTTTGGCCAGCAAGACAACAACGCATGTGAAGAGAATGCTATTAAACACAAAACACCTCTATCTTTTAAGAAGTGGTCATAAAAGTGTAACTCGAAAGAATCAACATTAACCCTTTCGCTGCTGTGAACGTAGCTTCTAAATTCCATGGGCAAGGTCATTCCTACCCACCGTTCACTTTTTTGCTGCACAGGGGCTGGGAAGTCTCCGCAGGTTGACTGCAGCGAAAGGGTTAATATTCTCAGCTGCACTTTAGAGCCAACTTAAAGCAAATAGTTTACACATAAACTAACAAACTCATTTCCCTTTGTTTTCAACACATTTGAGAGATTGAATCAATAATCCACGTACCCTTTTCTTCATAGGTTTTTTCTGGCTCATGGCCTGAGAGATCACCATGAGCAAAAGATGGCTGCAGTTGTAATATGGCCTTTACCGGGCATAAGTGCAGTGCTCCATCTTGAAATTTTCCAATTGCATAATTTAGGGGATGTTCTAAAGTATAAGGCCCTGATACTAAAACTTGTCTATCCATGATCCCACTGGAGCAAAAAATGAAAAAATATCCATTCACTAAAGAGTGTATGATGAATCAACTGCAACAACATGCTGGAGCAGTCATAAACTACTGTATGTAATAGGGTACAGAACAAACGTCTCACAATATAAAACAATTGTTAATTTCTATGAGGGCATCCACAGCTGAAAAATGACATGCATCAATATTTTCTTCAAAAAATCCACAAAAAAGCTGTTTTTAAGCTACCTCTCATAAACCTTAGGTTTATCATCATCTTCTCCATCCACTCGGTTGGCTATCTCAGTGGCTCTTTTTCCATCAAAATTTAAGCTTTGTGTATCCATTTTAACTTCCAACTCAACTTCTTGCAGGACTGGCTTGATCCGGGACTGAAAAGAGAAATATGATTTCACACACATTAAAACTCATTTTTTTTCAACATTCATTCAAATTAAAATGATGAAATGAAAACAAATGAAAGGGGCATCATCACAGGGAATCAAACCAGAGACTACAACTCTCGCAAAAGCTTATGGCGTTCGGATGTGCAGAAGAAGACATCGTGGAGGTAATTTTCCCAACTATGCTAGTTACCTAACCACCTCTCTTAAAAATTTCTTCGCCATCTATCTCCTGGCCAGTATCCACTCACACCGAACGAAACACCAATCCCATGTTCTTTTCTCCCAGTGCTTGGGCACCGACAATGTAATGCAGGGAATGAGTTGGTGTGATGGCTAGAGTAGTGACATCTCATCCCGATGGACTGGGTTCTAATCTTGGCCATAATGGAGATATTTTATGGGAACCTTGACCCTAATTGGTATGGACACCGAAAAATGGTAAATAAAAATCATCAAAAGCGGTGTTTAAAAATGACAAATACGGTAAATAAAATCGTTGTAAAAATTTAAAAGCGGTGTTTAATGTCGGGAAAAAGGAGTCTTAGAGGAAGTTTTCTTTTTATATTTTAAATAAAGACTTCATACTAATGTAAACAAACAGTATAATAGTACATTTGAGATCCAATACAGAAGTTAGGGCTACCCTACGGAACATCAAAAACACAGTAATTGAATTTCAAGTTCCTGTAAATCACCTAGAACATATATTTATAGGCTAGTCATTAAATAAACATTAGGCCAATGGGTAAATTTCAATGGTCTACACCTGGACCTAGTTTGTGGAGAGCATAGTCTCAATATTTTCAGGTTTTATGTACGTACGCAAGTCTGTTAACACATTCAATGCGTCCTGGCTACACCGACTGACGGAGCACATCAATTGATGTGGTCGTTCCATTCCGAAGCCCTTTAAATTTTTTAAAGCCGATTTTGACGACTTTCATGAAAATCGGGCCCGCATTGAATGTGTTAAAATATGCCCATAGGAGGAAAAGGCACGTTCACTACCCACATTTGATGCTGGAATCCAAATTGCTTGAACACTATTGTTAACAAAATCAGTGTGATCATCTTTCAATGCCAGTAAAACTTTTAGAACATCCACCTTATCATTGTTTCTGGAGAGTGTAGACACCTTCTGGAATGCCATGTATCCTTTCAGGAAGTCGTTTTGTCTCAGTGTAGCTAGGAGGGGAATCCTGACAGCAGTGGAATACAGGTTGGCGTCATTGACGTTCGTTGTAATATTCTGTGTGTCGAATAACATACCAATGCTCTGCATGAAAATCCTCGCAGAATCCTCAAAAATCAGGCCAGTAAGTTTTACGTGGCATTTCACGCCTAGAGCCTTCAGGTATTGTCACAAAGTGGAACGCTTGATTGACGACCTTATAGCCACAAGCATTGTACTTGTTTTTTCGCCGAAGTTACCACTGCTTACTAGTAAGAATGCATTTTCAATGTTGGACAAATTGGCCACCACGTCCTTATTTTCGGTACTTTATTTCGCGTTTCACAGGAAATACGTTGAATTTCGCGAAAAAAACAGAAAATGTCTTAAATTTCGAGAAAAGTCGCAAACGTAATTTAATATTCCGAACTGCCACCTTACACTCATCCTATGAAAAAATGAAATTCCTGCATAATTGCAGAATTTCGTGAAAACATGCTTCGCGAAAATATCACGTCCCTACTAATTGGGGTGTAATGTGGAGACCCCTTTCAGGCACAGAACTTCATCCATCAGGTTGGGCATTGAACGGTGGACCCCTCTGCGCCATTCATTAAGAACAGTATTATCCTGATTATACATGGGCCACTTTGAAAATTACCAGTAATTTTGGTAAAATACCACGGTAATTTTTGTAAATTACCTTGGTATTTTTCGTAATTTTCCACGCCCCTTGAAAATTACCGTTATTTTCTAAATAATTCACCTAAGTTTGAGATAATTTTTCGTACAGATAAATTCTCAACATGTTCTTTTAAGTCAAGTCCACATTTCCGATGTGTTTAATTATAAATTGAGGCATGTACAACTCATTTTTGGCATATTTTACTTAAATTATAACATTATTGAGCAATGTATTAGTAGAATATTCTTCTTAAAAATTTCTCATACTTTGACAAAAGAAAGCCAGATTGCGTGTTGCTTCCGTATTTCTTTTTACAACTTTTTTATTTTATACAAGATTATTAATGTTGCATTTGGTATGGTTTAAACGTCGTCATCCCCTTCCTTTTGCCATTGGCATTCTTATTTAACCATACATTTTTGGTTTAATGCTTAAAACTGAAAAATACTGGAAAAATACGGTAATATTTGAAAATTACAGTCATAATTACCACAGTAATTTACATCAGATGAAAATTAAGGTAATTTTCCCATCTCTAATCCTGATGTGGTGCTTCTCTACACTCTCCCTCCATTCAATCCTTCTCTTATTTATTCTATAGCTATCAAGAAGGCTTCGTCAACCATACTTGAAGAAGCCTTCAGGATAGCTGGCGAAATATTGTCCACAAGGTGGAAATACAAGGCCGAAATTACATGGGCGATGGTATCATTTACCATGAAAAAGCTGTTATACCGAGTAAATAAATACAATAACACAGTATTTTAAAACTTTCAAACTTATTATACTGTATTCAAGTCATCCATGGGTCGAAGGTGAATTTTTACAGAAGCATTTCTGTTTGCTCAGTTTTTTAGACACTGGAAATTATTATGTAAACATTTTCTCAATAATACTGTCCATTACTATGGAACAACCCCTCCATGTGTTAGGTAGTTGCAAATAGGTTTTTGAATGTCATCGAATTTTCTATTTTGAGAACAGAAAACTCTTTAACCCTAGTGGTATACCATTATTCTGATTGGAATAAACAATTGCTCTGTACCAGCTGAGCTTAGACATATAATGGAAATTCCACACAATTCCAAATTCTATTATAGGTAGAATTTGAGATCAAAGTTCAACTAACCCATCAACAAAGTACATGTAACTACCAATTATTTTTCACCAAATTGGCCACTAAGTAATTGGAATTTCTATTGGTAAAGACAGCTTGTTTGACGTTTGACACAGGAATAATTTCTCACCCATGATCTTCATCCATTCAAACCGCTAATCACCCAGGATTTTAATCTACATATTCCTAAATCTAAGTCACATGTAGGAACAAAGTCTTTTAATCACTGATGTTATACATACTCAACCATTTTAATAACTAAATGCATGATTTTACAATGACTCTGGTTGTCACCATCACATTATAAATTTAGTAATAAAATGCTGCTCGAGTTTAAAGCATTTAAAAAATGTTAGATAGCAAAAAGTGTAATTTGGTATTCCGGGAAAGGCATCCTTGCAAGTCCTGACATGTTGAGCCAAATGTTGAGTCCTTATTTTCACAGAGAGGGAGAGAGTAATCAGTTGTAACCAATAAATACGGCTACAAAAAGTAGCTGGCGGTTTGCTTAACCAATAAAAAATTAATGGGCTCAAAAGCTCCATAATTGGGAAATAGTGAGCTGGGAAAGTTTGATGTGAACTGACCATAAATGCTTACAATCCGTTGAGTGCAAACATGATGGGGTAGGTTCAACATATCACACAAACATTAATATCAATTGAGAAAAATTTTGGTGATTATCCTATTCCCAATATAAATTGAATTAATTGATACAGATACACTAGAATTATGGGCAATATTTTAAGCGACTTTCAGAGCTCATGTCACTTGAAAGCTGAGAAGCAAATGCATTCCTTTCATAAGCTCTCTGAGTTTTGTGGGATCCATTGAGACATACATGTAGGTGTAGTCTTCGGCAGCATCATCAGAATTTATAGTGAGCTTGAAAACCCTGGTGAAAATATACCGTGACAGACAGTGACAGAAGCGCGTGAACACAGTGTGCTTAGAATGTGACAAGAGCGTGATAACAGTGTGACCAAGGTGTGAATGCAGTGTGCCAAAAGTGTAAATTGGGTCTCAAAAGCATCATAGAAGGTGTGACAGTACAATGTGTGGACATTGTGCATAGTGTTTGTACACTGTGTGCATGGGCGCCCATACATGGGGGGAGGCGCAGCCTCCCCCTACCTAGCCTCCCGCAAAAATAAAAAAGGGATGGGAAAATTTAATTAATTAATTTTTTTGCTGGATTAAATTAATAATTCAGTACCAAATTTAGAAAATTTTCATTCACCTTAGATGTTCCAAAAATGTACTCCTCTGACCTCAAATTTACTAAACTTTCTTGGAGAGGGCTCCGTTTAATAAGGGGGCTCCTCGGACCCCACTTATTAAACCAATGACATTGAAGTCGTTAATCGTTGGCTTGCCCCCCCCCTGGAAAATATTGTATGGGCGCCCATGACTGTGTGCACAGTGTGCATACATGTGTGCAGCACATTGTGGTCACACTGTCCATCACGCTTTAAAGGGAGCACAGTGTGCACACACTGTGAGTAATACGCTTGCACAGTGTGCAGCACATTGTTGTCACACTATCTGTCACGGTTTATTTTCACCAGGAAAGTCATACATCGGCAGGTGATGTTTCATAACATTAACCAAAGACATATTCTATATTTTTCTCCAAGTTACTACATTAGTTCTTGTTAGAGATTATGCAACAGCAAGTTTCATTTTACTTCTATGAGCACAATGAGAAATAACATTTCTATTGTAATGTTAAACGCTAACATTATAATTATACTGGCAAGAATTTACTTGATGATGTAAATCGTGGATAACAGATTTAATATTAGTGGCAGCTGACTTATGATTTCCTTGAGGGGACCCCAGTTCTCTATGCAATTGATTGCGAGGGGCGATTCCCATACAAACTGTCCTATGATAAACAAAAACGATATAATAACAATGCGATACTATGCTGTGACTATTAATATAAGAAGGGATACAGAAACAATATATAATCAAAACAGACCGACGGAAATCTAAACTGATACAATTAAACTTGACTGACATAAGAAAATGTTGAGCCTGAAAATCTGTTTGCTACATAAACAGCAACTGTCACAGTCTCGAAAACTGCCACAGTAACCGTGATGAATAAGCCAACGTTCCTTGGACATTTAAAAGTTAAAGGATGTCACAGCACCACTACATATATGCTTGGGCAAGGCGTTCAGGTAGAAGATTTAAAAAATTCATTCAATCAAGAAGACGTTCACAAACCCGAATCACAGGGCTTTCAATGGGCGCCGACTTCGGACGGACTGAGTGCTGAAATATATGCAGTTTTTTGAGCAGTAGTTTCGACAGGTAAACCGGAGTCTGCGAATAGAGGGCAATAGCAAACATTGAAGCTGGTAGGATAAGTACTCGGGATGAATACAAACACAAACATGAATTTTCATTTCCAGTTTCTTCCATTGAACTTCTCAAAGTTCATAAAAGCCGTACCTCCATGACAACACGGTCATGTTCTTCCACAGGAGGACTTCGTTCACCAGACATCATGTTTACAAACAACGACATGAAATCGCTGAAACCTGGATCACCATGGAGTTTTTGTGGGGTATATACATACCGCCTTACACGATTCAACGGGTGCAGCAAGCCAATTCAGTAAACAGTTTGGAGTTCCGCCGCAAGGTGCCGGTAGTTAGAGCAGAACCGGAATAGGAGCATTGGGTACATAAATAATTGGAAAAGAGTTAAGGCCGTTTTACACGGTACATTTGTTTGTACAAACTCTTCCGTGAACTCTTGCATGAGGCAAAATGTATCGTGTAAAGCGGCAAATTGTATGAACGCTTGTGCGAATGTCTCAATGCCTGCACGGGAAATAGAACCTGTTCTAATTTCGTTGAGACAAACGTACATTCTCACGTACATTCGTTTGTACAAAATCTTTCATCGTGTAAAGCGGCCTTTAGAATTAATTGCATAACTAATATTATTGTCACGCAAATGTAATAACGTTGCAGTTAATGGAATCTTAATATTAAGAAATATGTCTTTGGCCAGTTATTCATTTGACCAGTGAAATGGCGACGTAAAAGTTTTGCTAAAGCATAATCAACTGCCTCTTTCTAAAGTGGGTGCTAGACTCTTAGGAATAAGAACTCCAGATAGACTATTCCTAAGCCTAGGCCATAGTCCTAGCTTGCAACGCGCTAACCTATCTTAAGCCGGTCATGAGCACATATAGTACAAATGTTCTGACTTTAAAGTTCGCGCGCGCTGCCAGTGATGACACACATGTCGATCATTTTTTAGTAGTTCAAATAAAAATACGCAAAAATGTGATTGAGACTTTCGTTATTGCACATACAAATCTTTCCAATGACAAAATTATTTGTTTTATGGATGATTCAACTTTAGCTAGTTATATCACCCAATCCGAAAAATCTAAGTCCATGCTTGCCTTCCTTGACGAAAACATTGCAACGATTGCAACCATTAAATGATTAAAAACCAACTGGAGAGCCAGTAAATTGAATGATCACAGAGAGATGCTAATAATACTTTTGAGGTTTAAATCCAGTTGATTTAAAGCCAAAAATATAAAAGGCTAGTAGTGCAAATGCCTTTCCAAGGCTTTCGCGGCGTGATTCTGAGGATCCATGGTTTTAACCCAGTAAACACAAAATGCTGCTGAAGCGCGGCAGCAGCGCAATGTCGCAGCGCTGCAGCCGATGCGGATGCGCTGTTGCAGCGTGACCGATACCTTCAAATTTCCGATATCCCCGTGTCAGCAGCGCTATTGAAGCGCATGAACAGCGCTTCAGTAACGCTTCCACCACGCTGCGGCAACGCTTTCGTTATAATTTTCAATACATTCCAAATGTCTTATTATTTATAAACTCTAGGCGAACCTCCCACTACCTCTAACCCCTCTAACCTGATGAGCCACAACCCCAAAAACATTATACTCGACCGTCTCGCCCTCTTCTTCAAAGTATAAAAGGAACCTAAAATTAAAAATGCCCCAAAGGAAATATCAATCATAACAATCGGAAAAATTACGGAAATCGCTTATGTGTTCATTTCTAAAGAAGATACACTCAAAAGAAGACCAACTCGGCCCGGCATAATTTCACGAGATACACACTCAGCTGTGTCGCCCGACCTGGGTCGGTTTCTTGTCCCTCCAGCTCTTTAAGGCTCCTTGGACATACACACGTCAGCTGTGTCGCCCGACCTGGGTCGGTTTTTTTGTCCCTCCAGCTCTTTAAGGCTCCTTGGACTTGCCTCTCTGGGGTCTTCATGCCCCAGTCTTCCTTGTCGCGTTGCGGTAAGGGAGACAAAAGGTCCCTTTTTTTTAGGACCCCTTGAACGAATGTAAGCTGCCAGTTTCCCTCATTGGAGCCGTCGGCGCTTGTTCGGCGGGAGGTCCTCGGGGTCTCCCGTGCCAGCTCGCGGTCGAAGATATTTGTCCCATGATGATGTTGTCTGAGTCGCGATCTTTCGGAGCTCTCCGAAGATGGAGGTGCTGCAATTTTGGAGAAATTCCTTGGTTCGTCGTTGCAGGTACGTGGTGAGCGGTTCCTCGTCAGCCATCTGGTAAAGGAGGTCGTTGTGGACCGTCCACCCGAGCCGTAGCGCGGAGCGGAGGCAGGAACGATCGGCGACGCCTATGGTGTGCTCTGCAGATGCGGGAAGGAGACCGCTCCAGGCAGGTGCCGCGTAGGTGTAGAATGGTCTCAGGAGCGATTTCCAGAGATGAACTCTGGTTTTGGTGGGAAGATGCGCGTGGCCTAGGAGGACGTTGATCTCTCGGCGGCGTGAGTACGCAGTTCCGGCAACCCGCTGTGCATGCTGGGACATGCTCAGCCGTCGGTCAATGGTGACACCGAGGTAGGTGACGGACGTCTGCCATAGAACTTCTTCATGACCGACTAGGATCTCCCCCGGGTCACTTGGTCTCAGTTTCGATGAAAAGACAATCGTTTGGGTCTTTGATGCGTTGATCGTGAAGCGCCATGTATGATACCAAGCACCAACTCGTCGACCGCTCTCTGGAGGTATGTCGCTGCCTGGAGTGCTTGAGAAGAACGCGCGAGCAGGGCCGCGTCGTCAGCGTAGAGTGCTGCCATCGTCTGACTCCCGAAGTCGCAGGCATGTCGGCCGTGAAGACACTGAAGAGTATTGGAGAAAGAACACTTCCCTGGGGAACTCCTGCCTCGATGATGCGCTGCGAGTATTCCGCCTTTCCCCACACCACGTAGAAGCTGCGGTCCCGGAGCCATGAGTTGATTAAAGTCACCAGCCAGTTCGGGTATCCAAAACTTCGAAGTTTATGGAGCAATCCCTCGTGCCACACCCGGTCGAACGCCTTCGATATGTCAAAGAAGGCGCCGACCGTGGTGTGCTTCCAATTTCTGGCGTCAGCAATGAAGTTCAGTACCCGGGCTAATTGGTGCGTTGTGGAGTGTTCCTCCCGGAAACCAAATTGATGGTTCGGGAGTATGTCCAGGGTGGTGGTGACTCGCTTAAGATGCTCTAAAATCAGCTTCTCGAACAGCTTCCCCATGGTGTTCATCAAGGAGATAGGGCGGAAGTTCTCGGGTGTCGTGGGAGACTTTCCTGCCTTCGGAATGCAGATAACCCTCGCTCGCTTCCATGCCCCAGGGAAGTGGCCTATCAGGAGACATGCGTTGAAGATCGCCAACAAGACGTGTGCTAGCGACACTGGTATGTGCCGCAGCGCCTCGTTGGCGATCCCATCGGGTCCAGGTGCTTTCTTTCTCTTCAGTGTCTTCATGGCCCCGCGAAGGGCAGTAGAACTTAACGCAGGCGCCGATTCCTCTAGTCGCCTCGTCTGCTCGCGTTGCGGCCGTTCCAGCCGCACCGGTTCCTGGATGGGGTCAGGAACCCCTGGCAATGCAGATGCAGGTTTGAAGTTCGTTTCCAAGTACGACGCCATGTGGTTTGCCTTCTCCACCGGAGAAAACAATCGACCGTTTGCCATGCGTAGTGGAGCCTCCTCGGTCCCTGCCCGGCGGAGCGCCCTTGCCATTCGCCAGAGCGAACCGTCCTGCGAAGAAAAAGAAGTTACCTTCTTTTCCCACGACTTCTTCCAAAACTCCGCAATGTCGTCTCGGATTTTATGTTGCGCTGCGTTGACTTGTGTTTTATCCGAGGCGCAGCGAGTGTTCTGGTAGCGCTTCCGAAGTGCATTCTTTTGGCGAATGCTGTTGATGATGTCTGACGGTAGGGCCAGGAAGTTCCATGGCCGAACGGTCTTCCGGGGTATGGTGTCGTCTATGGCAGCGGTGATGGCTTCTGTGACTGCGTCGCATTGCCGGTCGATGTCCTGTGGCGATCTCAGTGACGTTTCTGCGAATGGCTGCAGGTTCTCCGTCACCCGACGGCGGTAGTACTCCCAGTCGGCGCTGTCGTAGTCCAGGACGATTTTTGCAGGAGTGATGAGCGGGCGATTTCCGAGCCGGAAGATGACAGGCAGGTGATCGCTGTCTAGTGCTGTGATGACGCTAGCGGTCAGGACGCTCGGCAGCTGGTGGTGGAGAGCAATGTCCAAGATATCTCCGTCTCTCTTCCTGTGGAAGTGCGTGGGGGAAGATGGCGCTGTCACTTGCACTCCTTTTCCGAGCGTCCATCTACGCAGGTGTCTTCCTTTGGCGTTTGTTGTCCGAGACGACCAGTCTGTGTGCTTAGCATTGTAGTCTCCTGCGATTATTGCTGACACGTCGTTGAATAGTGCCTCCAGGTCCCGCGGGTCTAGAGTCACTCCCGGTGGTGAGTAGATTGAAACCAGTCTGATCTGTTTGTCGCCTACGCAGTCCAGGGTTACCGCCGTCGCCTCCATTGATGGCATTTCTGGTTGTGGAAATCGTTGGGCTGATAGTCTGTTGGCTACCAGGATCGCCGTTCCTCCTCCTTTGCTGTCCCGATCGTTCCTGTATACGGAGAATCCCGGCACAGTCCAGCGCGAGTTGCTCTGCAGCCAGGTCTCCTGTATAAGGGCAACCTCACATTTCTGCCTAGACAGGAATTCGAGGAGCTCAGGAGTTTTCCTGTGGATCGCACCACCCGCATTCCAGCAAGTGATGTTGAGCGCGTGTCGTCCCTTGTGATGTTTACCCGACATGATTGAGGACGGAAGGAAGTTGCTGCACCGTTGTGGCCAGCAGTTGGATCTGGGTTTGTAGCACAGCGGCCACAGAAGCGAGGGTTTTGAGGATGGTGTCTAGTCCCGTTTTGGTCCCGGTGGGGGCGGGGTCTGTGCTCTTGGTGTCGATGGCTGCGGCTGCACGTTGTTGTTTTTGCAGCTCCCTCAGAGGAATCTGAATGGTCTTTGCAGTTTCCTGCAAAGAGCGGACAACCTGTGGAAGAGCGGAAGAAAGTGAGGGAAAGTGATCCTCCTCCTTGGAGGTAGAAGTCTGTTTCGAGGCTGCCTTCTTAGACCGTTGCTCCCATGCATTCGGTCTCGGGGGGCCAGCTGCTGCCTGGGTGACGGGTTTCCCGCCCTTTTTTCCTGCTTCCTTCTGATTGGTCGGTGGCTTCTTCTTCTTTTTGTCTGCCTCCGCTGTTTTCTTTTCCATTTTTGCCTTCCATTTTGGGCAGTCGCGGGAGCAGGCGATGTGATTGCCACCACAGTTACAGCATTTGGCCGTTGATTTCTCAGCAGTGCAGTCTTTTCCCTCGTGTTCCCCAGCGCATTTGAAGCACCGACGTTTGAAGTGGAGCCGTGATCGAACCCGGCTGCACCTGTAACACATCTGTGGTTCCTTGTGTTTGTACAGCCGGAACTGGCACAGATTGTTGGCGACCGATTTGATTGCCTTGAGTCGACCAATTGGCCATTCCATACTTGGCGTGATGGAGACAACAAACACTCCAATCGGATTGCCGCCCTGTTTGAGCTGTCTAATTCTCCTAGCGAGTATTCCCATCTCTTGGAGGTCCTCCAGGATGTGGTCTGCTACGTGTAGGGAAGAGAAGCCACGGATTTGGAATGCCGTGGTTCTCTCATCCCCCACACCCCATGAGTGGAATTGAGCGTCGGCCCTTGTAAGGGCCTCACGAAGTGTCGTGAAGTCATCCACGTTTTTCACGTAGACGTTGGTGTGGTCTTCCGAGTTAGATAGCGTGAAGTTATGGTCCTTCACGTTGCTCATCACGAATTCCCGGAACTTCCTAGCGTCCTTCATGTCGTAGATCACGATCGGAGGAGGTTTCTGATTCCGCTTCAGCGCCTGGGTGGTTGCGGTCTGCTGTTGGGTCGGTGCGGCGGTGACGGGTGCATCCTGAAGTTCCATATCCTCCTCCTGGGAGGCGATGACGTCATCTACGGGAGCAATGGGAGTGAAACGGTTCGCCGTAGCGATTGTTTCGGGTGATTCTACCGCTAGACGTCGTCTCTTCAGACTCGCATCAGTGAGGGTGAGGAAAGGAGAGGAGTCGGAGGAAGAAATGGGGTTGGTTTTCCGTGAGCCAAATTGCCTGACCAAAGTGTAGCCATCTTCCATCAAGTGATGGTGCTCAGTGGTCGCAGGTAAGGAAGAGGTGTCCTTTTCCAACGGAGCGTCGCTGGCGGCATCCTGGGAGTCCGCCATGGCAAAGGTTCCGCCCTGTGAAAGGCAGGAATCGGGAAAACAAGCGGCGCCTCGACGTGAGGCGCCGTGTGTGGAGAGGTTCCGGGTATCCAAGTCCAAGTGGTGCGAAGGTCGTATGTATGAGAAGATCAGTTCAGCGCAAGCGTCAGTTCAGGGGTAGCAAATTAGAGCCAACATCAGAACAAGTCGCAATCCAAGATGAGTTCTCGTAAGTTCGGACATACACATAGTACTGTATCCCATGGATTTGATTGAGTCCCCCACGGCTGCGTATGTCGAGAGCCAAAAATATGTACTTTTTAATGGCTTATCATGAAAGCTACGATGACATATATTGTGCCTTGTGATAAAGCTGAACTTTCTAAAATAATTACGTGATGAAAAACTGTTCACTAAAAGATGCACTTTACGCAGCAACAATCTACAGTTCATCTGAGATATCAACGGTAGTCAGCGCTATCTCTTACTCAATTGTACAACCCATTCCATTCAAACTAGGCGAGAAATGTATCTTGGCTGTCTGCATCTGATGTAGCTCCTAATGCGAGCGCGTGCCCTATGAATGATGTTTTTATCCGACAAATTGTGGAAATTGGAACTGACACCGATAAATACGGGAGGGTCATAAAACTGCGTGTTCAATTCTGAGAACTTCATTTCGTACTCTACATCAATAGCTATCTTTTCAACTTATTTTAAATTATCTCGATACATATGATAAAACAGGTGCCTGAAAATATACTAACACTAACAATTCAACCTTCTCATTGCTTCGTGTTAAGGGAGGAGTAAAAGAGCCTATGTTCTTTCAGCGGTGGCTTCATGCTTCACGAACATGCATCGGTAGCGCTACAGCAGCGTGTTGCTGGCGTGCATCACCCATGCGCTGTTGATGCGCTGCAGCTATACCCTTTGGCAGCGCGCTCCGAAATACCGCGGCGGAGACGCTGCGGCAGCGCTTCCTCAAGTGCGAGTTGCGCGTGCAACCTTGAAACCCTTGTGCAGCGCTGCTGCAGCTTTTTGTGTTTATAGGGAATCCAGTTGATTGAAAGCCAAAGATATAAAATGTATAGGCTTGTAGTACAAGTGCCTTTCCAAGGCTTTCGCGGAGTGATGCTGAGGATCCATGGGGCGCGTTGTTATATCTTTGCATACTGGTGTCCCACGCTGGTCCTCGCTGTCGTTGCCGCGCCGGGTGGAAGACGTCATCTGCAACGCCGCGGCATATTTGATATATATATTTTGGAAATATATATAATATATTTTGGAAAATCACAGTTTGCAGAATGGTAACATGCACGTGTTGAAAGGAAAGATCTGGGTGCATAAGGGAGTAGCCGCCACGGACAAAGGGCATGGGGAGCGCGCGGACAGTTAGGTTTATTACCGCTTGTACGCGGCTGCGGGATTAGACCCAAGGGTGAAAGCATTAGAAGAGGGTACATGCCATGAAGGCAGTGCAAAGAATAAGTGGTAAGTACATACAATGCACTCAAGAATTAGGGAAAATCCAGCCTCTGAAACAGACTGCTACGCATTTAACGCCAAGTTCCTGAGTGGCTACCACGTGTGTGGTGCGTCAAGGGGCGCGAGACCCGCCCGACATCATTTTGCTTTATCACGAAAAAAAGAAGGGGTGCAAGTTGGTGCAAGATATTTCTTTTCCGTCTAATAATATAGACTTCAATCTAACTCCTGGTGTTTATATCTCAGGAGCGGCAAGCGGCGATAAGTACTTTTATCCTAGCAACAGGTAAAAATTATAAAAAACAGTGATATTTTAAACAAATTATAAAGTTATTAAATAAAGGGTTGACCGCAAAACATTTAGCTCACTAATATCTAGAAGAGTAAAACTATAAACATATATTCTTAAAATTATCTAATTCGTTATATCCCATTGCCTGGGAAACAAACTTTGAAGTATTTCGTAAAAATCGCGCATTCCAGATTTCATTGATTTTTATTAATTTTTGGCGGGCTGTAATAATTTGATATATACTTTTGAAAAAAAATAAACTTCAAAATGCATGGGCCTTCTAAAATTTGGATATTTCATTCCCGGTTCTAAATAAAAAAGTTGAAAATTGAATTTTTGGCCAGCTTTTTTCGATTTCAGCCCACTGTGCGCCGGTGCAAATATCGTTCCATCATCATGGCCAATCGCGGAAGACACCCCCTTAAGTCCTTTTTCTGAGAGTATTGCGCTGTAAAATAAAGTTCAACACACGTATTAAAATATTCAGGAGCCTGTTGGAGTGGACGGTACATTTCTCCGATATATAACTTGGTATATTTAAACACGAATTCATTTTAATATAACGAGAATATTGCTCAACATTTTTCATATAATCAGTTTATCGATAAGTTTGCAGTACAAATTCTGCAAATGTAATCGAAATCTGGAAAAGGTGTCTTTAACGCTGCGACTTATATTTCGTAGAAATACCCAACTTGAAAAATACGTTTTTTTCTTCTTTTCGAACCACTATAGTCTATAGATTTGGGAAAATTGCTCATTTGTTGCTATCCAACACCCGTCACCGTGTGAACGGTTTGCACGATTTAGTCTAGCTGCATTGTCAGTCTCTATTATCCCTATTATCGGCGTTGGCTATTTCATCACGAAACTCTGAATAAGAGGAAGTCATAAGTACAGAGGAATGCTTACCGTTGCGAGGAAT
Source organism: Pyrrhosoma nymphula (assembly GCA_963573305.1). NCBI lineage: Eukaryota > Metazoa > Arthropoda > Insecta > Odonata > Coenagrionidae > Pyrrhosoma > Pyrrhosoma nymphula. Next base: position 71,971,968 of record OY754332.1, on the reverse strand, counting down.
TCCTCAGTTTACGCCCATTCAGCTTCCTTTTAGATCGCCTCTGGCGCAATGGAAATATATGACCTCAAACTCGGCGAGTTTTAAAACGGATAGCAGAATTTGCACAAATGGACTTTCTGAAGACTAGGCGCGAAAGCTCAAGGTAGACGGCAGTTCGTCTCCCTTTCCACCTCTGCCCCGTTTGTTCGTGCATTTATGCGTTTACCGCGTTTCGGGACGTTGCTGCACTTCCACGGAGCTGCATGCCCGTTAGATGCCGGCGAAAGGGGTCTCGATCTCACAAATGCCATTCCTTATATCATTATTAATGACAGGCAGTGCCAGATTACCAATAAGGCAAAGTAGGGAGTTGCCTATGGGCCTCGGGGCTTTGGGGGTCCGAGAATGTTTGTCCCCTTTCTTCTCTTGCGACTTGTTTATTAATGTGGGCCCCGTTGCTTGTACTGCCTACAGGCACCCAAGTATGTTAATCCGGCACTGATGACTGGATACTCTTAATCAAATGCTTTCAGAATTTGCAATGAGGATGACGCATAGGTTATTGAAATTAACAAGTGATGTCTTTAATTTGCTGATATATGTTTAAGATGGCACGATAATGTATAGGTAGGTAATAGGTAAATGATTCAGGTTATTTTGAATAGTCAGCTTTCCTCGTCTCCTTGCATTGTTTCATTCTTCAGCGCGTCATACGTCCTACCCCTCTCCATCCTTTCCATGAAGCATTTTCTCTTTCTTTCCATTTCCTCGCTTACCTAGCATCCTCCCCTCCCCTTCGGCATCCCTCGCCCCTCATTACCTCTTCCAATCACCTACTCTGCCTCCCACTTATCTTCTTAAGCACCTTCCACTTCTCATACGCCGTGCCGATCACTTTTTCATTTGTTCCCATCTCCGACCATTGCACTTTCGTCACTCTCTTCCGCAGTTGGTATGTTGGGTGATCTACATATGTAGTTCTCCCAACATACCAACAAAAATAGCACAATTTGTAAATCTGGAACAAGGTAGCTTACATTTCAGGTTTTTCACATTCAAAAAGAACTCATTCAATATTCTCGGCCTCGTGGTGCGTCGCCCGCCCATTCCGATGTCAAAATTTTAAAATATTCCCCTGAAACTATTCTGCAAGTTGAATTGATTCTCAATTCGTATTTCTAATGTAAATCAAACGCCGTTCAAACCATAAAATTATGTTTGTTTAGTTAGAAAATATATTTTTTTAATTATTTCAAAAGAGTTTATCCGATTACCTATTTTCTCATTTTTTTATGCTATAAATAAAACGACGTGGAGCACTAAGAATTTCATCAGGATTGCGGCAAATTTTGTCGTGAATAGTTTCCACTTTGAAGTTTTTATTACAATAAAAAGTAAAGCAAAAGTAATTTCGATTTAAAAAGTAAAGCAGATGTGGCACATTTTATCTTTAAAATATTTAATTTTTGCAGTCATTTGTTTATTAAAGTGGAATTTGATTGGAATTACATCAATACTATTTTCCTTTAATTGCTGATGATTTTTATTACTAGCAGCAGTCTTATCGATTCAAATAGGATTGGATGATACACATGCACCGTCATCTTCCAATTAATCTGCTTCTTATGAAGGAGCCAACTATGTGCTACATACTATCTGTTCCTGCAGCTCGTGATACTTCCTGCATCTCTTCATTTCACCCATAATGCTTATTCTCTTTCTCCCCTTCCCCGCCGACCCTACCTCCCTCCCTCTATCCCAGTCTTCGCCATCCCCTCCCCCGTATCACCTCCTTTATCCACCTACTCCGTCTCCTCATAATCTAGGGTTAGATGGAAGAAGGGTCTGTCTCAGTCTCAATCTCGCCCCAATAAAGTCGCATTATTATTATCATTATAATCTCTTCCAGCAGCTTCCTCTCTTCACCCACTGCGCCGATCAACTCTTCGTTCGTCTTCTCTTCAGTCCACTACACTTCTTCCGCTCTCCTCTTCACCCACGTTTCAAAAACCTGAAGCTTATTCTCATTCTTTTTTCACGTCGCCCAGGTTCCTGCACCTTATAGTGATGTTGTCTCCGATCAACTGTTGTGGTGGAATTCGTAGATGACGGAAGAACTCTTTGCTGTGATTACTCTGTGATAAATATTCAATGTGACCGGTTTTGATGTTTTCATTATTAACAAACCAACACGGAGGAGTGGGAGGGATAGAGGATGAGAAGAGGAGAAATACAGGGGGAGGCGAGAAGTGGGGGGGGGGGAGATTCCATGTTGGGTAGAAGGGATAACACAGCGGGAAACATTTAGGCCCGGTTTTATAATGCCTGGCTAACGTTAACCATAAGGTGACTTTCGTTTACTCGACGTCAACTGAGAGTTGGAGTTTTGCGTATTATATCAGACTGCCAGTAAGATAACGTAAATGTTAACGATTGGAGAATGTATTAACTTCGGTTTTCATGCCGAGAAATATTTAACTAGATATAGTAAAACCGGGCCTAGGATTAATGTTTCCGGGAAAGTTGCCTGGGACTGCTTGTGCGATGGGAGCGCACCCGAATGACTCCCGAGCCGTCTCATCGGCAACTTCCCGGAAAATTACCTTGAATGTTTCGCGTGTTTTTATTCCCTCTATCCATCCGCCACATGGAAATCTCTCCTCATCACATCCACCTCTTCATCTTCTTTCTCTCTATACCGCCCACTCCCATGAAGCATTTCCTTTTTTTCCTTATACCAACCATCACATAGTCCAAGCAAGATAATAGCGCAGTTTCAATATACTAATTTGGCTTAGAAAGAAATGAAAAGTAAACAATTTTTTCACAATTGTATGGTTAAAAAAAGGGCTCAATCGTGGATTCTTCGGCCACGTGATTCCCTTCCCCGAACGTCATTGTACGTGTTTACAAATTGGCTTCATTTCTGTAAACTGCGCTATTATCTTAGACAGGGATATGTAATATCCTTGAATGTAACCTCAACAGTTGGCTCGATAATAATGAAAACATAGAAACCGGTCACATTAAATATTTTTCACGGTGTAAAAACTGCAAATACTACTTCTTCCGTAATGCTGCTCTCCATATCAGAGTCCTACCCACCTCCTTGCATAAGGTTCCGGTCATTAGTTTCCTTCCAGTAGGAAAAGGCTCCTTCTCTCCCTAATATCCTTGCCAAAGAAAGTGTCTTAGGCACGTTTGTGCTCTCCAAAATTCTTTATTTGTTAATACGTCAATTCCCATCTCATATTAAAAACTTGCCGGAGTGTATAGAAGTATCATTGCTATCAGTATGCCCGCCCGCGTTTATCCTTAACCCTGCCTTCTTCGTTTACAAGATTCTCTTTCCTTGGGTTTAAAAATTATTAATCATCGTTCTGTACTTTCCACTCGTATTGTCTAGCAATGATTTCATTCCATTGGATGACTAGCTGACTAACGCCTGGTCATCAGCATATGACTTACTCAGCTCTCCCCCTACATTCGCTCAGACATCGAACTCATGTCATAGGCGTAAGTGGTAAAAAGCCCTGGCGATAACCGCTCACCTTGTCTCACTCCCCAGCCAGTCGTAGTCCACACTTATTCTTCTCTTTTTTGGGATGGGGACCCGGGATGGGAACTCCTTACACGGAATCTTCCGGTCAAACTCCCTCCGCATTTATCCTAAGAACTGGGTCGAAAAATGTATTTGCTTCTCCGGTTCTGACAGACGTTTTTCTTACTCTGGCTCATACCTATACAGCTTTATTAGCTTTCATTTCTCGGAGTGCTCTATCTTCCCATCTCGCATACCTCGGACGAGGTTATCCTTATCTACGTTGCATTTCACCATATCTAATTAAGCTCGAAGGTCTATTATCTCTTGTCATATACTTCGTTTGCGTATTCTCTTCCATAATCCTGGATCTCTTCTGGTTTGATTAGTATCTCCCCTGCCTTGTATTTTGTTTTTGGAATCCTTTGCTCTCTCAAACTACCAATTAACAGCTTCATCTTCACTCATTATCTTCACCACCAAAGTTCCTTCGCCCCATTGATTTCTCTCCTAAATTTATTTTCCTGCACCTCCCATCCATCTCGGTGATGAGGTTTTCCACGTCCTTCTCTTTTATGAGATCCACAGCTTTTTAATCCTCGTATCAATACCTCTGTTTTTCTGCCACCCTTTCTTCCTGTTCTTATATTATCCCACGTTTCCTTTATTTTTGCCATTTTCTTACCTACCCTCATGTTCTTCTCATCTAGCTCTTGGTGTTCCCATCTTTGAGCACCGCGATGCCCTTAATTTACTCTTCTTAGCATTTTGAATCTAACTTGACATTTCGTAAGTGGTAGATTATGATCGGAGACTCCACCCTTACCCAGAGAGCTGTGCAATTTTTGGACATTGCTTCTAAACCTCCGCGCAGCCATGTTATAATCTATTTGATACCACCCAGTGTCTTCCCGGTATTTTCTATGTATATCTACGCCTATGATGATGTCCATGAATTTATAAAACTGATTTTGTTCTCCTGCAAAATTCAACTGCCTTCTCGCCTCGGCCATTTCTTGCCACTTGCCTCTTCCACTTCCTTTCCATCTCTCCCTTCACTACCAGCACATTACAAGCATTTAATACTGTTAGGTTTTTCATTTCCCGCGTTATTTCTTTAACAGGTTCATGCACGTAATCCACGTCTTCATTCCTGGATTTTATTTAATCATGAACATTTTACATTTGAACCACAACTAAATTAGTCGGGTGTGTTTTCAGGTATGTATTTATTGGGTGCTTCGACAGCTGGGGTCGTCTTGCACCTCACTAAACAATATTGTATCATCATCGTGATCTTATTTTGTATATATATATATATATATATATATATATATATATATATATATATATATATATATATACATGCATACACATCAATATGCATACATATACATTCATGCATAAATACAAAAATATATTAATTTATGTTTATTCATTTACATATAGAGGTTACACACATACAAATACCCGCCTTTAAAATACAATATGAAGTTCTGTAAACTCAGATGTTGAGACTCGCAATAATTGTCTATAATGTTGCATAAATATTCTCTTTCAAAAATATTAAAACAATTTCCACTTTAGCGGAGTCATCACGCAAATGAGTTCGGATGTTACCTCGGATATTGTTTGCCCTACGCTGTGCAAGATATTTTCTACAGTCACCTATAGTAAGAAGGGCGTGGCAATCGTCACACATCGATGGCTCCTTTGTGGCCGTGAAAAGGAAGGAGTGTATAAGAAGACTATGCCCTATTCTCAGTCGTGTAATTGCAACTTCTCCCATTCTACTATTCCTACAGGACGATAGCCGAGGATTCCTACAGGAGTCTCGCTTCCGCCAGCGTTCCAATGCTCTCCCCTTTTTATTTTATTTTTTTATTTATTTTATAGGACGATAGCCATGGTGAATTTTCGTTCTTAATTTTGCGTAGTTTGCTTTGCAAGGTAATATCCCAAGTGGTCTTTCATTGGTTCATTACATTTATTTTAATACCTCTCAGATCCTCCAGCACGACCCCATTTATTTCGATGTCCAATTTGCTTAGGGCTAGGGTATATTTTCATTTTAACTATTGGTATTCTGTCGCTCACATGATACATATGTATATGTATTACCCTCTTTCCCTCTAAGGCGTTCAGCACCTCAGCCACCCCACGTAACATCCTATCACCCCAGCAATAAATTACCATATTGCAATAACTCGAGTAGTCCCCTTTGTCCTTCCATTTTATCTCATACAACCCCAGCATATATATATCCCTCCCATAATCTGCAAGCAAGCAAGCTCCTGTTTGTTAACGTTACTTTCCTCGTCTGAGTCTTCCTCGCTGTCGTCGTCCTTGTGTCCGATGATGTCCGCTAAAGGCATTCTCCGTCGTGGGGGAAAACTCCCACCACCGGACCGAGTCCCGTTGTTGCCAGAATTCAAAGCTCTGTAACTCTTGTCCATGGAGATAAATAATTATGGCTGTTTCTTATTACTTTCCTCAATATTTTTATTAATATGAAATCATGAGTTATGAGGCCGCGGCCTCGCCTTCCCTTTGTCTCCTACTCATCGACCGATCTGCGACCCTACCTCGGCTCTTATTCGGAGAGGGTTCGAAATGTGGTTGTGATGTCACTTACTCTACTAAAATCGTTTTTTTTTAATGCCACAATTGAGATTATCTAGGATGTATCATAAAATTTCGCCATGATCGCGGCTCAACTAGTCCGAGTCCTCCCTGGGAGTAACTGTCATGTTACCGCCTTGTAAGCTCGATGGGGTCATCAGAGCGCGTATGGCACTTCCATCGCGTCAAGGCTGTAGACCACGGGGAGGGATTGTTGATGATATTTATTAGCAATTTAAAAAAGTACTGCTTTCTAGAAAAAGAGTTTTGATCGTCCATTTTTTAAGAGGCTAGTGAATTTCAGGGAATATTTTTAGATGCTGAATAACAAATCGTATGCTCGTTTTAAAATTAAATAAAGAGTTTATTGATGCCCGTACGAAGAGTAGAAGAATTCTAATAAAATTTATATAACTTTAAAATTTTACTACCCTCGTACTAATTACTTAATTACTTACTCTCGTACTTATTAATACTTTTTCCCGTCGTTGACGACAAGCGATACTTCAATGGCACAAAATCTCTTTTGTGGAAATATTTGCTACTTTAAGAAAAATAAAAACAATTTATTGTTATGACATACATTTTTATAAGCAGTAATTATTTTATTCATTATTTATTATTTGTTACAGTTAACACTTCCCTCCGAGTCCTTCATTATTATTTTATGTGTAGATAGGGGAGCGTTGTTTTTGAGAACGTCACTTCTGCAAGCTCTCTATTTTGAAAATGTTATCCATGAGCGCATTAACCATCTCATCTGATCTGAAAATGAATGGTAATAATTCAATTAATATGATGATCATAATCCATGCATAATATTTCATAAACATACATTTGTAATAGTTGTGTCTAAATTGCGAATTTTTATATATATAACCATAGGTGGATGAAAAGATTTGAAAAATTAATCTTGGAATAAGAGCTGCAAGTGAATGTAAACCTGAATAACCAGTTTAATTTTGAACTTAAAGCTCTCAAATTGTCTCGTGCAGTAATCCGCTTGCCTTCAAGCATTCTGAGCACCTCCAGCTTACGGACAGTTTGAACAACGTTGATAAGACGAGGAAAATTGGTGAAAAAGGGTGGTTTCAAGATATAAAAGAATGTCCACCCTTAGCTAAGATGGAAATGAAAGGTCGTTAAAACCACCGAGAGAAGAGGAGCACACAGTTTAAGATAATTTTTCGAACATGGTTCAAGAAAGAAAATGAGCATAAAAAGTAAGAGTCATAAATGGGGGGCGTTTTTATATTAGTTACCGATAGAGATACATTACACGTGCAATTAATGAGCTCCGAAATAAATTTGCCGCATTTAACAAATTATTTCCGAGACAGAATTCCTCGAAAATTGCTCCCAATGCTCCCAGTTATCCAGCCTTTATTTTCCATTGCACGTATCAATCACATAGACCAGGCTATTCGATGTCCTTACCTTCAATATTATTTAAATAGTTAAGAGTAGATCATGAACAGATCAGACGTCAAACCTTCAAGTATTTAGGTGTTTTGAAACATTATGGCTAAACATGCTCATTAAACTTTAGAAATGAATAGGACAAGGTAATATTCCAGAACAATGCACGGCCAGATTACAAATTTGATTGATTCTTAAAATAATGGAGAATATTACAATACTAACCTCTTACTAGTCGCTGTTGCCATCACTTCCTTCACTATCTGGGGACATATTTCTTGAGTTAAGGCTCTAGCTTGAAAGACTATGCCGCAACAGATGATATATATGATTTCTCTGTGGAACTTGAAAGAAACGCTCGAATTGCTATGCACAACATCACAGAGCATCTGAAATAATATTTTTTTCGTGAAAAGCGAAATTAAATTAACGTAATACATAAATCAGTAATAATGCACATTCAATGAGACAGGAATGACATCCCATGGAGGTATGCTGATCACGTTATCCGATCCATTGAAACACTTTTACCATTTCTCGGCAAACCCCAGTGAAACCTGTCTTAAGCGGAATATCTTGAGACGATGATATTTTTTTTCAGTTTTACACTTGGGTCAATTTAGGGCTTGACATCTCAAAAGAGAAAGAATTCCAATATGCTACGTCCTTATGATGTGGTGCCTACGTTGCTAGGGTGAAATTCCATAGATTGATGGAGTTCATAAGGAATAACGAAATAGCAACGTCACTCACACTGAATTTAGTAATTTAATTCACATTAGTAACATAAATGTTTTAAATCTGCACGCAAATTCCGGCTTTTGTGTTGGTTTTTTATCTTTTTCCTATAAAGATATAAGCTCTACGTTGTCCATTGCCCTATTTAACGAGTTGAATACATCTGAATAACCTCTATTCAGGCTAAAGTCTACCAAATATTATAAAGTGTATAACATTTCTCGACGAAAGAAAAATCTTTGCAGTCTTCCAATGTGATACATTTTCCGTGTGACCGGTTTCGATGCTATGCATCATTATCAAGCCACCCCTGGAGCTGAGGAGTGGTGGGAGCCATAATAATTTCTCCTGGTAGAGCCACCCAAGCCAGATAGGTCGACGGGTAAGGGTCAGACGAAAGTTAGTTTACTTGATGGTGTCACGATAGAAATACTTTTGGTAAGGGCAATGGGAAACGCCTCCAACAAAAAATTTCCCTGAACATGGAAGTGTGTACAATGTATTGTACTGAATCCTGACAACTACAGTTCTCGGCCCACTTGGGTGGGTGTCGTGCCCGGCGGCGGGGGAGGCAACGCCTCCGCGCTCGGCCTCTCACGAAATCCTTGCACAACAACATCCATAGCGGATAAATGGACTACGAAGGAGAAGGAGAAAAGTAAGAGGAAAGCAGCGGTAAAAATAGGAACTTGGAACATTGCGGCAATTATTAGGGCAAGGAAATATTTAGCTGGAGATGTAAAAAGTGAAAGAATATATTTTGGGGCTGTGCGAGCTGGGATGGAAGGACAAAGTGGACCATAGTTTCATATTAGGGGAAGAGAGTCTACATAAGGTTGATATGATATTGAACGAAAAATTTTGGAAGAGCGTAGCAGCCATACAACAGATGAGAGATAGGATACTAGAGGCTGAAATAAAAGCACACCCGACTAACTTCGTAGTGGTCCAGATATGCATACCTATTAGTAACTATGGAGGAGAAAGTGAATGGCGTGTACGAACAACTGAAAGAGATAATTAGAGAAGTCTCTCGTAAGAAAAACTAAGAGTGAGGGATGACTGGAAAGCGGTGGTAATAATAATAATACGTCTTTATTGGGGCGATATTGAGACTGTGGCAGTCCCTTTTTCCATCTTACCCTTGGCAGGGGAAGAGAGAGATGGGAACGAAGTGGAAGTATAATTGCTGTGATCAAATAATGACCACGATCCGAAGAGAGTTGGATTTTGCAGGAAATATAAATTAGAAATAACAAATGCTTGGTTTCAACAACTCAGGCGTACTTAATGTATTTCTTCGGAAAAATTCAACTTCCTTCTCCCAAACCTATACTACCTCACTCCGTTTACATCCCTCCCTTCCTCTTATACTGCATTCAAATCCCTCATCACTATCAGGTCCCTTCCCTGCTTCCCCGGGACTCCTCTAATTACCTTTTCTAGTTGTTTGTACTTGCCATTCACCTCTTCCTCCCTATGGTTACATGTAGGTATTTACATCGGAACCACTACGAAATTCGTCGGGTGTAATTTTATTTTAACCACTAATATCCTATCGGCCACCTGTTCAATGTGTACTTCCTTCTTCCCCATTTTTGCATTCAATACCATAGATATCCCACGTTGGCTCTCATCTCCTCCACTATAAGTTACCCTTTAAATATCACTCCTTAGTCCCCGCTGACCTTTTATCTCACCTCCTTGACCCTCAACACATCCCCTTTGACCCTTTTTCTATCATCTGTTAAATAATGTCTAGCTCCTTGCCCTTATCATTATCCTAACGTTACAAATTTATAATTTACCGCAGCTTTCATCTTCTTTGTCTTCTTATCTGTCGTAGTTCTTACATTCGCATTTGATGTTTTTGCACAAGGATTTCGAGTAATGACAACCGCGGATGTCTTGCCTCCCTCGCTGCCAGGAACGACACCCATATTAGCTGGCCGGGTCCCGTAGTTGCCAGGATTCAATTATCTGTGATTAGCTTCCATTCGTATGGGAAATTATAGTTTTTGGGGTTATATCCATTGCCTTTCCCAACAGTATATTTTTACTTGACACCATCACGTAACCTACCTATCGCCTGGCTCTTTACCTTTCGACCTATCTGGCATGGGTGGCCCTACCGGAAGCAATTAACATTACTCCCACCCGTCGGGCTCTCTAGGGCAATGGGAAGGCGCGTCATTGTTGTAGCCCATGGGAATGGACGCATTTTTGTGGATCCCATATTTGAGTTCGTTAGAAAATTTAGTTCCAAATACACTTCTCAAACATGAGACAAATTAATGGCGTGTTCTACTTCGTGGCGGCATTTATCTTATGGGGTACAAGGGGCATGTCCATAATATTATGTGAAAATCAATGCGCATTTATTGCTACGGTGTCTACAAACTTCCATAACATGTATTACCTGAAAAGCAGGTAACATTTTAATGGCCAAGTTCAAAAGTTTATTACATACACAGTTTATTGTCAGCCACTCGATGGAAATAAATTGGGACGTGGAACACATTCGGAAGAAATATAAACGGATCTAAATATTACCAGTATTATGGATGCCATGGCAGTTGACAGGAGTGACATATTAGGTTGCATATTCCATGATGACGCTCCAGCAACAAATCCTGAAATTAGTGCAGTTAGCTGTGGTTTGACTCCCAGTGATTCTTCCAGAATGTAGTTCATAGCCTATTTGAAAGACACAAGAATACGTTAAAAACTTAAAAACCCACTTTTTGCTATTTAAATGACGTAAATAGTCTTCAGGGTAGCCACTTTCCCCCATAAACAAGCTGTTTTAAAAGCATTATATTTATTTAATAGAACAATTGCAATAATATTTCAAATTCTAAGCCAAAAGTAGTATTTTGATCGATTTAAATGGCATGGAAACCATCATCGTGGGGTAATATGGAAATATATTAGATTGTAGGAATTCATTGGTGATATGTATTCATCCATATGTTATTGTTAAGCAAAATGGTCGATCAGTTTTAGGTGATGCGAGACGGACTCTTACGTGCTTATTTTCCAAAGCAAGTATTATTTTTGCTTCATCCAATGTGTGAGAGAAACTGGAAGATAAAGAGGAATTAAACTATAGTTACGCGCATTTTATGATAAATTTAGCTTATTTAGCTACTGTGGAGGCAAAAGATTCAGGCGCGTGAATGAAAATTTTCATTTTCTTCAATCGATTCTCATCTCATATGATTTTTTACAAAGGAAGTGTTATCCCGAGCTTCGCAGGGGTAATTCAGCTATACATATACAAAAATGTTATGGTGTCTGTATTTCCGTCTGTCTGTCTGTTGCTCCATCACCCAAAAACTACTGGACCGATTGAGGTGAAATTTGTCATGTAGACAGAAAATATAGGTATCTGGCTGTAACATAGGCTATATCGAAAAGCCCTCGGGGCCCTTAAAGGCCCCCCCTGGTGGTCCATTCTAAGCTTTGGGTTCGGTGCAGTGGTTTCAGTTTTTGCTTTTTAAAAGTACTTTCACTCAAGATAGAGAGCCGGGATTTTTTTATCGGATGGATGAATAAATTAAGTTTCTTTCTATTAATTTTTAGGCTTCATATTTGTCTGAAATTTATTTTTTTTTCGGTGAAAAATCTCATATTTTTCTCTAAAATCAGCCTTAGCTAATTTCATTGACAACCAGAGATTTGATATCAAAGGATATTCATGCCTCTAGCATTTAAATATATTTTCCTGAAGGCCCATCATAACACGTAGAAAGGAAATCTGTATAAGACGGGCCCAGAGTCCCAAGGGCCCCATGATAGATTGCTTCGGGGGGTAATCGATAATTCAATGCACATGTGGCGGACTAGTATGCAGACGAAATGGCGCCGAACCCGGCGACAACGTTACTCCACCGAATTGTAATCGTGTTTATAAAGTGTAACTGACAGCGAAATAAACCCGCCTTCGAACGGTTCAGTTACACCATCCAATCATTAATTATTATCGGTCGTGTATACCCCATACACATTTACAACAAGTTTTCTCTTCAAAGTCTATTCTCAAAGTAGCTCTCATAGGGGCACTGAATGTATATGAGAGAACACAAACGCAGTAAACGATACACACAAAGGACTTAAATATACTGCAGACTTAATTAAATGTGCAAGAATACATAGGTACAGCGAATAGTAATGGTAGTAATGCCTCTCTTGCTACAACAATCACAGCGTTGTTTATTATCGTTTAATACTCAGATGTACTACACGTAGTGGAATCGTCTGCCACTCACTACGATTTTGAACTGTTTTTTAGACCAATTCCCACATCATAAACGTTACAAAATATTTATAAATGTTTAAAAGTGTTATATTGCAATTAACTTACACTTGCTCAATCATCGAGTTGCCTATTAAAGAGTCTCACTCTCCGCTGTATTTTCCCTCTTTGGACTTAAAAATATATCCATAAACATGCCTAATAGAATAAAGGGTAACCTTTCAAAAATATCTTATAAAGCGTGAGGAATGTCTTTTTGGCGAGTAACTGAGTCCTTGTATGAAAAACAACAAAGGTTAGACTTGGATGCTCAAAGACATCTCCACCAGCGATCGCATGAGTATCTCCCCGTGGTTTTTCTCGAGTTACGCTAAGAACCGCGCTAATTTCATCCCAACCCAACCTACGGTCGGGGAACCAAGTATAAATCTGGTTCAAATATAGATCCATCTGCTTCGAAACTTTACTCTGTTTAAAGATGGCGGAAACTATAATGACGTCACTACATGCTTCTCACTCGAAAGAAGAGCGGAAATTCTGCACAATGAACGACATCAGTGCATGAAAATTGGCAAGTGCACTAAGAATCACCATAGATTTTTTTATTTAGCTATCGTAACCAATGATAATGGATACTCTTTACACCGATGGCGCAGTCCGGATGACGGTGGATTGATAGGTCAAATAAACTTGGCTGCCGCTACAAATGCTCCTTTTGACGTTGTCAACCGCTGGATTGTACCCTCCTATCCAATCCTGATTAAGATACTAAACGCACATATCAAAGTTGAATAGCGCTACTCAATTAAGTCATTGAATGCATTTAAATGTATGTATACAAGGGAAGCGATGAAGCCGTCAATCACTCAGAAGACGGATCAAGAGAACCGGTGGGACGAGGTGACTATCTATCAACCTGGGTGCTATTTAAGTAGTAATGAGTCTGCGTGGCCCATTTTTGGATTTTCCGTCATGAAAGAGGACCAACGGTAACTCATCTCTCCGTGCGCCTGGAAAATGGTCAGCGTGTCTACTACAATGAACACAACGTACAAGATAGGTTACAAACTCCTTAAATGACCACGCTGACACTATTCTTTAGGATTTGTGGTTTTCTTATAAAATAAGTTCAATGTTTTTCACACGCGTTGAATTTCAACGGTTGCCTTCCGCTTTCCACTACGTTTCGATTTAATTATAAACCATCATCTATGTATTATCAGCATACCATTATTCTGTTTTCGATTTTTTATTTTTTTTTTACATAAATTTAAAGCGATTTCTTTATATTTTTTCTACTCGAAATCATTTCCCTTTTGTATAAACTACCACATTATTTTCAAGTTTTTCTCTCCCGTTGAATCAACGGGTATTTTCGCTAGTAAAATATAAATATGTATATTATGTAATTATAAAAATATGAATTGAATGACATTCGTTATACTTGAGTATCATATTGCAGGTTCAATTTCAGGTTTTTGGACATTCCCTTTATTTTCGGTGTAATGATTTCGTAATAACGCCTCCACACGTAACTCCTCGTAACACTTAACTCAACGTTACTTAAGTTCCTCATATCATCTGCCTCTCAGCATGTTGCCAGAAATTTCTATTCTCTACCTTCCACTTACGCGCTTCGCAAGCATTCTCCCCTCTATCACCCTCTTCAACGTGCCCTCGTCTCTCTTAATTACGCCTTCACCCCCTCCGTATCTTCCGCTTCCTCCGAATCTCTGTCCATTCCATTTCCTCCCCCGACATATCTAACAAATCTTCGCTCGTTTTCTTCGATATCCAGCTTACCAAAAGTCACGCATTTAAATTACATTATACGCCACACCCGCATCTCATCAGTCCCAGTCTGCGTACATATTCTCTCCGCTAAGACCAAGTTCCCGACCCATGCACCCTCACGCACCACGTTTGGAGTTTTCACCTATCTTTTCTTTACGTTCCTGCTAAGAGCCCCGTCATCTATCTCATCTCTTCGGAAATGCTTCCTTAGCCAGTGCAAATATGCATATGATGTCTCACCACTAATAACTTGTTGGAGGATGAAGGGAGTTACTAGACTCTAAAATAAGAAGGAACCAGAAGCCCAGTACAGCCGTCTATTTATCTGTTAACAAATCACTAAACCCATGATCCTCCAACACTCCGAATCACAGAACGCTCCGAAGATATGTGAATTGCTCCATGCACTCTAGTCGATGCCCTCCGTTTTTAAACTTTACTCGTGCCTTCCTTCTTCAGCAGCTTTGTCTTTTTACGGGTAATCTTCATCCCACATCCTTCACAAAGTATGTATAACCCCCCCCCCCCCAAACTGACTGCAGTCCCTTGGCAGATTGGCTAACTGAAGCATTGTCATTTGAAAATATAGTTAAGGGGTCGTGCATATACTGCGTTACCAACTAAGGGGGGGAGGGGGTCTCCTAAATACCTGCGGCGGGTAACGAGGGGGAGGGAGGAGGGGTCACTCAAAGTAACGTAGCTGTTACAATGCGCCTGTTTACGTTTCTTACTCGTCAACATCGCGTCGACAATACTACGAGAAGTCTGTAGAAGACGTAACTCTTACGCATCCCTCTCAAGAGCCTTCTAATGATATAACTACAATCGACGATATTGGCTCCTGGAGGGATAAGGGAAAATTGTTTATTGAGGATCGTTAGAAATTCTAGTTTTTTTTAAACTTCATGTGATTCATGGTTGATTTTTAGAATTTAAAAATTAATATCATTTTTGTTCCAATTTAGATTAGATAGTTCTATTATATCTAGTTTGGCTACTTTATTTGTCTTATTTCAACCTATCCCTCAAAATAAACTCACTCAATAATTGAGAAAATATTTATGAATTGAAAGTTCCATTTGTAGAGTCAACGTTACATGTCGGGGCGGGGGGGGGGGGGTTAAAAAATCACCGAAAACGGTAACGAAGTTTGTTCACAACCCCTGACTTCCTTAATAGTGTTTTTATGCGACACAATCACTTAAGAGATCACACCAGTGGAGGTGTCCCCGTTTTGCAGCCGCCTCACAGAGTTGCAGATGCTGTGCGGACAACCAGTCGCCTGTCCCCCTACCCTTCGATCTCTTTGTCGGTACTCGGTGGTTCTCCCCAGAGCAATATGTTCGCACCCGCCTACTCAGCCCCAGCGTCTTTGGGGCAGGTGCTTTAGGGGTCATGGTAACGAGTAATCCCATTCACTAATTCCAGCTTGAAGTCTATTGGATGGATTACAGAACAATAGTGTTTATTTAAAAAAATCCCTTAAGAACTTTGGTTAGGAATCACGTGGGGGCGTCGAAAAGCGACCTTGCCAGGGCAAAAAAAACTCCTTGAGCCGCATTTGATTAGAACACTTAATCACTTGCATAATACAGTACATAAAAACATTATTTGGTCAATTTCAATGTCACGATAGTGTCTTACAAAAGGCAGTATCGTGACATTGGGTTATAATAATATAAAATCATATTCAATCATAAATGGGTTATCCTGATTAGACTCAATCTAAAATTTATTATATCATGTTTCTTTTTTTAGGATGTTGATCGTATTTTGATTAAATTTAGGCACCGAATACTGGCAGCAAGTTACAGTTTGCTTCTTAGCTAGCACAGCTGACTGGCAATCGGGAAATCCTTTCGAATCCTGACTGAATAAAATTAATTTATTTTTATCTGAAATTCAATGCATTGGTTTAGTATCTCGCGCCAATATGCGTGACTGCGTAAAATATCAATATGTGTTATTTTTGCAGTAAAACGTAGTTTAGTATGCTTCCCAGGTCAAAGGAAAGTCCTTACTGATGGATAACCAATGATAAAGGTGCATTTGACGAGCCGATAGACTAGTGTTCAATTTCACGTGCAAACCATATCGAGCGCCAATGTAAACACGCGAGGATATGAGTGCATTGAGCTCGAAGTCAGTCCCGGAAACTTGGAATTCAAAACGTGCTTAATTTATTATATTTTTTAAAATAATAGCAGCCTGAATTTTTACTCGCATGTACCCGGATGCATGGACACTTGAGAGATCACATTTACAGAAGTAGAATACAGAATATTTTATGGACGTGTGTTAGTGGATTCAAGCAAGTTATTGCGATTACAAACACGCATATCCATCACGCCGTTCCCTTCCGGTGTAGGCTGCAATTTTAAGAAATATTTGTTGACTCATCTTCTTGCACAACTACGTGAGTCCTGCGAAGAGGACTTAAGAAAACGAGTGCTCAGTAAATTTTCAAACATTTTGTTTTTTTTTCAGTTTAGCCGGTTATGTTTTTGGTATCTTTATCCATTTTCATGGACAAAGTAACCAAGAAAACGGTACGAGTTGCCGGTATCATGATCAGTTATCAAATCAGGGAAACTTTTCCAAGCATTTCTTTTATAGATGCTTTCAGTTCGAACAAGCTGTCACTGAGAAGATGCGTTGAATTACAGGTTGATTGACGCCTCCTCCAACCTCCAAGAACGACAACAAAGCAAGCACACGTTTCAATCCAATTAAATACATCATTTTACAATGCATATATGGCATGCACAGTATAACCACTCCGGTGTGTTACTGACTGCTCTATCTTCGCGTTTGAATCAAATATCCGAGAGATCGAGTAACATTTTTCCATACCAGTATTATTTTTTTCACATGCTTTTAGTATTCATTTTTTCAAACTTACATACCCGATAAGACATGATGTAGAGTCCCAAAAACACCCCAGGGCCAAAAAATCTTGAATTCAGAAGAGAAGACATATCCACCTTAGTCGAATTCTGCTTGGAAGTAACGATTTCTATTATTTTCCTTAAAGCATTTAATCCAAATCCTATGACAAAATACTTCATTCCATCCTGAAAATAAAATATTATCCAGAAGTAAATATGTATTCATATTATGAGAACAATCCCATTCAACGTCATGGATTTACCTTGGTGATAGACTTCAGCAACGATGGCTTACAATTCTTTGCCTTGTATTCCGGAGGGACTGGATCCATTATCCTGGAAAATAGTGCCTCATGGAGAATAAGAGAGCATTTTTTATGCACTAAAATAATTTTTCGTAAATAAATAAAATTTTATTCATCAAATGGATGCAATATTAGAATTTATTAAAATTGAGTTCAGCAAGCATGTTTATTGACCAATTAAAAAATATATAACTCATTCACATTTACTCCGTCAAGTAAGTGAATTAGTAGCAGATGTTAGTAGATCTTACTTAGTTTATTTAAAGCACGGATATAAGCACAAGCAATGCTAGTGTTTATTGTCGGTACCATAGGTTAATTTCCCCAAGTAGTGCCTTCCTATTTTTGTTTCCAAAATCTTCTGTGAAACTCTATAGTACGTCCAAAATAATAGCGATTTTGACCGTTAGAAATTCAGTCAATCAGCAAACAAGTTCAATGCCGGCTGTTGAAGCGAATCACGATTTATCGAATTTTATCTATAATTTCTAGAATTTATTTTCCAGGCCGATTTTTTCTGTGCCTGTATCAAGAATACTAATGAGAAAGAATGAATTCCAAATTTTAACGCGCTAACATGAACACACTTGCTTCATCCTTATCATCCATATAATTAAAGGTACGACATGAGTGACAGCTTACGGCCCAAAAGCGCAGAACTTCAACTAGCGGAAGGGAGGGTGCCGCTGGGGGAGAAAACTTGGATAGGAAACACAATTTTGGTCCCTTTTGGGGCAATGTCGGAGGAGGTTTGGTAAGTCAGCTAACTTCATGGGGAACGGTTTTAGCTGGCTTATCAGCCAGTCACGGAATTCAAAGTTATTTCAAGGAAGCAGCAAAAAGTGGTAAGGCTAGCATCGAATACACGTGATCCCACAGCAAAGTCCCTTTGCATAATTATTGCTTTGACCTACAACCTTATGCAGAGAGTTGCAACATACACTTCCAGATCGGCAATGAGTTTCTGTAGAGTGGTCATAATTTATGTACAGTGTCCATAAATGTTCGCATTAGCTTTACCCACTGGAAACCTAATGGGGAATGGGCACGCTGCCTATAATGGGGAATATTCACGCTCGACGCTCATCGGTGCGCTTACAGTCTTAGTCGTGTTTATTTTTTTCGAGAAATTAGTATGGTGTCATGACCTGAGCGCTGGATTCCCATTAAGAGGGTGCTGGTTCGAAACCAGGCAGCGTCCGAGATTTTCAGGGGTTCCCAAATCCCAATTTGGATGGGCTGCGGAGAGCACTTCAAATATGGTACTCCGTCCGTCGAACTGGAAGTTTAACTATGAACCCCTTGGCGTCATTCATTATTATTCATTCATTATGTGGAGGCATATATGACGGCGCAGGGTTTCTCGCCACCCTTCCTACATCTCCCCAAATATTCCTTCCTATACCGTCCCACCTTGTCATCCTTAATGATAATCACCACTTTTGGCCAACCAGCCGACACGGGTGTAATCCCGGTAACACACCGGTAACTTATCGCCACGAGCCTCAACCAGGGAATGAAATTAGTGACCATGGCTGATGGTCAAAGTACGAGATGGATTTACTTCCGGCTGGTCATCATGAATTCATTTCGTCATTGACTTAGTGATCAGCCTTAGATTGACCTCGGCGATGAGTCCTACCTGCCGAGCACCTCCGGTTAGAAAGAATGTTTCCATTGAAAGAATTCCCACGGGCTAAAGAGTTACTTGGGCAATAAATCTATTTCCCAAGGCACTAATGCACACAATAATACATTCAACCTTTAGTGTCAGGTGGGTCGATTTACCTCTGGAGTTATCTTAACTCATTCACCAATGCCCAATGCGCCGAATTCGGTACAATCAAAAGTTATGAGCAAATTTAAATCAAACCTATCTGCTTTAAACAGTGTTAATATTCTCTGTGCAACATCCATATTTAATAATGAGGTGGATAATTTCTGTCTCGATTTATAAAATTTTGGTCCATTAAGGGTTTAAATAATTGATATTGTAAATTATTATATCATTTAAAATAACGGAATTTTGGCGTCCTAACCTACATTGCGGCTCTGTGGTCGCCGCCAGTGGTTAAAGTTGGGATATACCTAAACCGTAGGTCCCAGATTTAAAGCCAAGAGAGGTATTTTCGAGTTTCCCGGCTAAACCCGAACTGTTTGATTTTCTGGGAGGCAAATGTCTACAGGAAATTACATGCGACACAGGGAAAGTAAGAGCATTCTAATAATGAGTTTCATTCACGCACCGTTGGTCGGAGCATTTCCATCTACGAGAGAATGAAGGGAACATGGAAAAGGCATTGTAAAGGCCGTTTTACACGGTACATTTGTTTGTACAAACTCTTCCGTGAACTCTTGCATGGGGCAAAATGTATCGTGTAAAGCGGCAAATTGTATGTACGCTTGTGCGAATGTCTCAATGCCTGCACGGGAAATAGAACCTGTTCTAATTTCGTTGAGACAAACGTACAATCTCACGTACATTCGTTTGTACAAAATCTTTCATCGTGTAAAACGGCCTTAAGAGTTAAAGGGCAAAAGTAAGAGCTTCAAAGTGATGAAAATATGGTACAAAAGCAGAAAAAAATTGTCTAAAAAGAGGCGCAGAAGGAAAAAATGGAGTATTTTTCACAATGGTGCAGGAGGAAAACTGGAATATTTCTCTAAACACTTTAATGCCGTCATCGCATAATTTGTTTTTCACTGTCACCACGCGCTTGTTGATTCATATTTCCTAATACAATTTTGGATTGTTACAACTCTTCCGCTACTTCCCGCAAATGTAAGCGTAGTTTCATGGACTGAATTATTCGTTTAGTAGTGTTGATATGATTCAGTGATTTTGCTTAATGTACATATCGCTTGCACAAATCCAGCTTATTAAAATAAATTTTGGAACTCATTTCCTACTGTCCGGAGAGTTCTGTACAGGAAACAAATTCCCTGCCGGACTTTCTTATGTGGGACGTATCTCGGAGAAACTGTACCTCTGGTAATACTACGAAAAGTGACATGTGGCTTGATGAATTAGTGCCCTACACTGTTTTCGTACCAATCATCAATGCGGGGGGGAGGGGGAAGAAGATTTACTCTGCTCGACCCTCACCGATCAAAAAGCTTCCGGTTGAAACCTGTTTTCGCTGGCGCAAGGGTTAAAACAAAGGAGTTCCGGTCCATTCGATCATTTATTTCTTGTATTGTAGGGCTAATATATTCGAGATAAGATCAACAAAGTGCTCTCCACGTGGTAACCAAGCAGGGATCGGAGTGCCACAGAAAAATCTCCCCCAATGCTGGAATTCGATTCCAAACCTTCTGAATGGGAAGCCAGTGATCAGGCCACCACACCAACCGGATCCCCGATGTGTAGGAGATCATCTTGCATGCTGGAGTTGCAAAGAACGTATTAAAATGCGTTCAATGTAGAACGCGGGGTCTGGGTGGCATTTCATGTACCGTAAAATGGAAGGACTTTGCACCGTGAAGGGATGCTTTACATTATCATTTCAGAAAGAATATTGCTCTATCTGTATCAGATAGGGTGCCAATAAAGACATCATGCATTAGGATCTGCATGTATAAAAATCTGCAATGTTTCAAACAGAACAGAATACATTATGTTATGAGAATTGCGCCACCACCAGGCCGATTTTCTCCATTAAACTACATGAAGATTCCCGCAGAATGAAAATATGGCGTCGTCATAGGGCATCTGTGCATTACCTTAACGTAGGGAATAATAATATGATTCAATAATAATCACTAGAGGGGATATTTTGCCTCACTGTTATAGTAAAATTAACACAATGACGATATTTAGCCAAAAATAAGGTAATTAGTAGTAGTATTAATTTGTAGGGTGCGTCGAAGGCGTGGTCATTTTGCACCTCAACCTGTCTAAATTATAGATATACTTTTTATATCCGGAGAAGGCAGGTTGCCTGGATTTTAGATATTCTGCTTATCTATTATTTTCTCGGAGTTAAAATCATTGAAAAAAGCTAAACTTTTGCTTATAATTTACTAAAAAGCGCCGTTTCCTTTAGAAATAAAATAACGCGGCCGATTGCATCGGGGTCGTCACCTAGAATGGACCCTAGGTCGCCCCCAATGCTCAGTCGGCTACGCACGTCCCGGTATCTGTCACACTCCGTCAGGATATGCCGAATTCCGAGAGGACAGTCACAGTCATCACACCGGGATTACTGTGACTGTCCTATCGGAATTGCATTATCTTAAGGTAATTATTATGCTTCCATATCATTGAAGTATAATGGCCTGTACATTTTTAGAACTTTTCTTAAAATATATAGCAAGTAGCGTCCGTAACTCAACCGGAGGTATTAATGGCGAGACAATTTTCTGAAAATTTCCAGAACGTTCAATTGATGACATTTAAGGCTTCAAAATGGCTGCTCTTTCATCTTGCATTTTCTTTCTGCAGACATTCACTTATTTTGGAGATATTAACATATTCCCTAATATGCACAAATATTTCAACATTTCACTGCTGATATCTCTTATTTTTTCAACTTTATGAGTTCTTTTTCTCCCTCTGAGCGATTTTAACGCTTTAGAAAGAGACCCACTCATGAGCTCCTCGCACGATTTTACGTCGAGATACACTAATTTTACGTGAGCATCGACACGTGATTTTATATCCATATTTGGCGGCGGGCTTCCCTTTGTCTTTCTCTGCATTATTTTTAGCGTGACACCATCGCTTAGGCTACATATCGTATGGTTCCTAGCCTTAAGCCTTTCCCACATGGGTGTCTCTACCTGGAGCAATTATTCTAGCTCTCGCCATTCCAACTCTAGGGGTTATTGGAACGCTCACACCCTTCCTCCATGTCAAGGTTGCAATCATCCATGGGAAGGGTCAGATTTTTATGAGATTTAAAACTGCTGGAATACTTTGTCAAAAGACACCTTGCCTTGCATCCCTTCCCTCTCCCAAACACTTTTTCTTTTCTGTCCTCCTTTTTCATAGTGAATGTCCAAACAACCCCTTCCACACGCCCTTACGGCGACTTATAGTGTAGGATGTAGGGTTGGAATAATATAGAATAGGCGAATAGGATCTTGTCCAAAGTGCATTTAATTCAGAACAGCTATTTATTATGCAGAGGAGTAGGGTAGCTGTAAATCTGAAGATTCCGCTGTGAGAGATGTTGATGTTCTGGGTGCGTGTCACATCGCAAGGAGCTATTCCTATCCATATCCCCCCATGACTGGGCCTGCTAGCAGGATACCATCCAAGGTGAACCCCTCTTAGAAAATCTGTGAATACCATTCTAGTTCCCATTTTGGAATGTCGTCTTTATTGTAGCTATGCCCAACGTGACGAGGGCGCGTGAATTATTTCAGATGAGGGTCCTATAGGGCCCTCATCCGAAAAAAGCTGCCTCTGGTCATTTTCAGTACCTCGTTTTTCTGTTGAATGGGAGGTGAACCCCGGTTACGATAAAAAAGTAATTGTTAAATTGTAATAATGTTAATATACTATAATATAATTTAATTATATTATTATTAGTTTACTCACCAGTTTCCTGTGATATTATTTGAGTATTCCGTCATCAGGAACATTATGACAGCATTGCATAGCATAAATATCAGAGTAGTATTTTTCTTTGTTAGTTTAAGATACTTTAAATCAATCAATTCTGTCATCTTAAAACCCATGGCCTAAAATTAAAATCAGATAAAAAGAGAACTGCAGATATTGCATATTTTAAGTGACCTAATCGTATGCGATGAAATTTACCATCTGTAAAAAACTGGAAGTCATAAGTCCTCTTTTTGATGGGTGCTCAAAAAATATGCCTAAGCCAGTCAGCATTCCGGATACAAGACCAAGAGTTTTGTAAGTAAATTTTCCTAAGAGATTTCTGATGAGGAGATAAATATTTTTATTCAGTGTAGAGAATATGAAAATATGTAATGTTACATTAGTTATTTAGATAATTAATTTTACATGACAAATAATCAGTAAAAAGTATCTGTTAGTAGTAGGAAATATTAATTCATGCAATGGTGCCAATGCAATGAATAAGAGTTCTTCAACATTGAAGATGAATAACATTCAGTTAGGCATATCAAATCAATAGCAATATCCATATCATAAAATAAGTCTTTGATTCCGATTTAAAAAAATAGTTAGGCAAGCATATATCCGTAGTAGGGACAGAACCTGGAAAGTATTATTCCCTAGGATTTATCCACATCCTGTTTTTTCACACCCCAGAGTTATGATTTTTGCACAAACAATGGGTTTCATTGGTGACATTGCACCTCAGGGTTATTATGAGGCTGAGCTCAGTTATGTCTGGTGGTAAGTTGAGCTCTTGCAATGCAATTCTATGATCTTAAAAGAATACAGCAGACCCTCGCTAATCCGGACAGGCGTCCTGCTTAAATAGTTCGAAGGATCCCATCACTACCGCAGCATCCACAATTGTTTCTTGAACCAACAGTTTTGGTTGATATGGTCAAGTGGTCACTAAAATTGAGTGCCTTATAAATTATTTCCCTGATTATTTATTTTTGATTGATTTAAAAGTCGGTAAACACCGACAAGGGTCGCGAATGCGGCATAAGCGGGCGAAATTCCTGCAGAATATCGCCGGGAATAATAAATTCCAATTGCGCGCACCAGATACGATAAAATGGCATCGGTAGCTGGACGAGACTTGTATCCTTAAGAAACATTGTAGTTTATAGTGTTAAATTCTAACTTTCTATCAATTAAAGCCCAAAAGGCCCATATTTACATGCCGTTATTTTGGCAAAGGCATTTTGAATAACGTTTGGAACTTCACCATTTAAATGTCTCATTACGTATTTACATTCTCCGTGCTTCATCTCATAAGGATAGGATGTGTTGATCAGTATTGGAAATTTTTCATTACATTTCAAAGATACACGACGTTATTCAGCGCCATTATCCTCTTGGCTTGAGTCACGGAACGAGGAAATCTGTTTATTTCAATAGTTTCCGGCTCAACTTTGTGGAAGTTCATTTTCACAAATGAAAATAAAACAATTTATTTTACGGTACGACTAGTTGCCCCACTCCCACGGACCCCCACAGCTACCTTAGTCCCCAATAACCCTCAGAACTCAACCACAACTTGCCAAAGGTCATCCCCCCCCTACCTCCCCCACCGCTCACAAACATTATCCCTGGAGTTTTTCATCCCTCTCCCTCCCCCCTCCAACCTCCCTTCTTCCTCTCCCCTCTCCTCCTCTCCCCAACCCCTACCCTGGATGATATATATGCATCATGATTTCGTCTTTACTCTTTGTACCTGAAGATGATGCCGCTGCGTTGAAACTAGTGGTGCCGAAAAATAAATTGGTGGAATAAAACAAAGATTTCTTTTCATTTGTGAGGGAATCTGTGTTTGGAGCGACATAAAATTGATTCACTTCAATCCTAGGCCGCTAGGCCGAGCAGGATTCGCTTTGGCTTGTGAGCTCCGTAATCGAACTATTTAATTTCGTCCTGTCCAAATTACGACCCCGCGAACGTATGGCAGCAATAAAAAAACCTAGCAAACAAATGCTCTTCTCGCTGTAGGTATTAAGTTGAAACTTCGCATGGTCACTCTAAATTGGCTGCTATATGTACCAAACACTATATGTCATTTTCCATATTTATCACTCGTTTACGAATAGCAACAACTCAAAAGTTGAACAAATGCCGTGAAAATTTTCCTCCTACGATTTTCCCTTCAGACCCTCGCATTCAAGCTGTTGCGGTACCTCAAGGAGTTCATAAGTTAGTAGGCATAAGTCCATAAGTTAGTGACAAAGTATTGGCATTGGGGCTAAAATATTTTGGGTTTTTCTTAACTAAAGTTGAAACTAGCAACAGGGAAAAAATTATGAAAATCTGAGATGGTGGGTGTGGGAACCTCCAAAAATTGGTTGAGTTGACTTGGAATGACCCTTCAGGAATGAAAATCTATCCAAAGAGCAAAGTTGCGACCATTGGCGACGCCGCGGCGTAAATGGAATCGCATTTTTTATTGTAGGGCGGAGCCCCTGGCCTTCTCCTCGGCAGCTGGTGTAAAGTGGCACAACTATTGTGTTAATACTCTGATGAGACATAGTATTTGACTGACTAGCAAATTATAAGTTCTAAATCTCATGGCAATTGTTAACATTCAAAGTTATCCCGATAATTTAAGTTCTACGCTATCAATTACGGAAACTGGAATCAATTAGTATTTGCGAGAACTGCGAACACTTTGCCATTATTTTGCTAAAATAAATATGTGACTTTAAGATTTGTCTTTGGAAATATCGTGTAATATTATAGGATATATCGCGTAATATATTTTCTTTGTGCATAATATATGTCATATTCAAGCCGCTATTTTCATTCAAAAGGGCCTCCTACCAGTGGCGTAGCTAGGCGTGGGCGAGTGGGAAGGTCCTCCCCGGGCGCACTTTAAGTACTGTAGAGTCTGCTGTAGGCTATAATACTATTACATTTTTAATTAATAAATTGCCACAGGAAAAAATCGGCCTGGACCGGGTATCGAACCGGCCAATGCGCAGACCACTACGCTACCCAGGCTTCCTAATTAGTGGCAATGGCAAGCCAAAGGTCAGTGGTTCGATTCCCGGTCCAGGCCGATTTTTTCCTGTGGCACATTTTCTGTTAGTAAATGTTCCTTTTGAGAAATCCTTGGAACTTCCAGACTTCGACAGATCCGGAAAATCCCTCACTTCAAATATTCCGGATTAGTGATGGTCCACTGCACCAACAAATTTCCTAGAATTTTTCAAGTTTTATAGCTGTGAAAGAATCTAATAATTTCAAGCTTCTGTCACCACTCTTAAAACGATTTACAGTAAACTCAATGACAGAAACTTGCAAAAAATGTTTTCAGCACAGTAAGATATGATATCAAGAATTCAAAATATTTTTTTTTTGGAGTAGGTAGTTATACCATTAGCAACCAGTTTGAGAACAAGATGAAAATATCAGTAGTACAAAAAATATTACCTCATTACACAGTTGAATACAACAAATCCTGTGCCAGTCAATGTTCCATAAATAGTTGATTGGACGAGAGATTTTATCATAAAGCTGCCATTATTGTGAGATTGCTCACTCCTTTTCATTAGTGTTTTTATCTAGAAAAATTACTCCAATGTTATTTTGTTTCACAATTTACAGTTACTTAATTATGTAGCCTGCATCTTTTTTTCTTCAAGAAATAACTAACAGAAGTGAATTATTATGTATAAGAATATTATGTGAACAATAAAAAATATTAATCTTGATGCAGAGAAATACTTCTATCCAGGTGGAATGAATAAAAATCGCATTAGCCATCTGAATTTTGCCGCTCACTTCACTTACATCTCACTTCAACTCATTATAGTATCCTCTGGATACAAATATGACAGTGTGAGGATTAGCCATGCAACCATCAAATGGAGCTTTACACAAATACCCATACAAACATATGCCTTGAAAATGTCAAAATACATATACATATATTTTTTCCCTGTACTAATCCTCTCCTTCCTCATATTTGTCTATTTTAAAGTGACCTAGCTCTGTCCCACCTACCCTTTAAGTGTGTCTCTCTGTTACATACTTGTATTCTCTCAATTGCTGTGCTTTCACAACTTCCCCTTCAACGCCTGGATTATCATTTACACCCTCTCACCATGGGGGCAGGGGTCATCATGGGGTCTGTAACTTTTGTCAACTGTCAACAAATATTAAATTGCCTTCCCTACGCCCTTAATCAACAATGATGAGTTTATCAATGACTCGCAGTTTTGGTGATGTCCACTTTTAATTATATCAACTTTAGTCACTTATTTGTCGTGTATCCTCTTACACAGATGATGCACTTTGTGGTTGATGTTGCCAAAACCCATGAATATCGAGAAAGATGAGGTTCATAGACTTATCAATGTCAATAAAGACCAAAGGGGAGACAATTAACGTTTGTCAATGGTTGACAAAAGTTACAGGCTTACCCCCCATAAATACCAAGAACAGAGCTAGCTCGAGCAGCTGTAATATTGGGAGCTTGCTTATTCCTCTGCATTAAAATCCAAATGCTCCCATGGACTCTTACATCTCATTTAGAGCTAGCTACTTGCTTAGTATCATATTCCTCTTTCTGTGCTTAATTCTCTCCTCTTACACCACCTCCCATCAGCTCCTCTCAAGAAATACTTTTTTGCAATAACCAACCCCAAATCCATCATTGACAGCTCATACACTGCACTGTATCAGTTCAAGGGTTGCTCAGTGATTAAAGTACATATGTATATTTTTATCAAATATGGGAAAGATATTTTTCTACAATAATTTTCAGCCTCAAAGACTCACTGCTGACTAATTTCACCCTTCAGTTTGGCCCCATACCCACTTTATTGCTAAGCTGGGCACAAATGAACTTCAGCCTCAACATCATTTTTCCTTGCACAAAAAAGTCAGATAATGATTGAATTTAATGCATTTAGTTCTCCTTCTAGTATTTTTGTTTAACTTGCTTCTATGGCTAAGGTCATTTCGCTGTCTGCCATGTGCAGACAGGGGCAATAGCACTCGGACGAATCAGAGGATCACCCCTCCAAACTCGAGCTGAGCCCAACAATGCATTGTTTGTTTTGTGTTTATGTTTAACTTCGGGGACTGATCGGGAACCCATGTTTCCATTGTGGCAGACCATTGTTCTATTTCTCTTTCATAACCACCAAAAACAGCTCCTATGGCCTATGCATCAGGATGTTTAATGATTACCTTGTAACAATGGACAAACACGCAACCATGCCCTGAGAGGTAAAAAAATCCACCCAGGCTGGCCAACTGGTATGTCATCATGAAATGTAATGAATCAATTTCACTTCTGCTGCCTAATGTTCCTCAAACCCTTTGTAGAACCACATCACTGAAAATCTTCCTCTTACTTATATGATTGTCCGCTTTTCTCAAAATCACTGAGCAATTATAATTCCATGGATGCTTTCAAAAAGTACTTGACATTTCCATGAAATAGATTACAATTAAACATAAATTATAGTTATAATGAATGATCGCAGCCACTTTCGAGGTATTGATCAATACCTTGAAAATCTAATACATTTTTCCCCTAAATTTGTTGCGTGTCATTCAAAGATCCATT
Source organism: Pyrrhosoma nymphula (assembly GCA_963573305.1). Taxonomy (NCBI): domain Eukaryota; kingdom Metazoa; phylum Arthropoda; class Insecta; order Odonata; family Coenagrionidae; genus Pyrrhosoma; species Pyrrhosoma nymphula. The sequence continues at coordinate 71,943,259 of OY754332.1, read as the reverse complement.
AGTATATGTATACATATATGAGTGTAAAAAGATTTTTATTCGGGCTTTGACGATAAAATAACTAATAAAATGGGAAAGTAAGATATTATAATGCTAAATAGGATGAAGTCGAGGGACCGTGAAAGTATTTTCCTGGTATGGGATCAATTCCTATAGGACTATTTGGATAGATAATAATATATTTCCAAAATGACACAATATAACAGCATTGCTAGAGAAAACGCTGAATTTTAACGTGACTACTGAGTATCATGAAAATAGATATGAACATACTCACCCCATACACCACCAGAAAAAGTTTAAATGACCCTTTGAGGCAAGATAGAAACATAACCATAATTCCTTCAATGCAATTATGGCTCCATGGATGAATGAAAGCTGAACACGGACAATATTCCACTAATTTAAGTTTGCTATGTGACACCATCTTACTGTATGTCGACGTGGACTGGTTTGAAAAAAAATAAGCCAAGAGAATGGGTTCATTATCATTAACTAATTAATATTCAACAGCCTGTTCTCAGCGATGCCGGAAGGAGCCATACCTTTAAACCGGCCGTTTCATGCAAAATACAGCATATCAGTCTGGTTCTCGAAGAGTATAGGGAACTGATGAACAATAATGTGCCATATGGTACCGTTGGCTATAGAAATATATTTATACTTGTCGGTCATCGACGTCGATGACCGTAGTCCGTATGACTGGTCGACCATTACCAATAATTGCGAGATAAATTGCCCCTTTTTGCTGCATATTGTTTTTCCTAAAATTTAAGATCAAAAGTTATTGGTGATGCTAGTACACTTACTGAAGAGGACACATATCACTTTTATTCCTTGTATTAATAATTACGTTTTACGATAGCTCTGGTAGGCATTTAAATTCGCCGCTATGGCCCGGAGCACGATTTTACTATTTTCCCCATAACAGGTGAAGCTAAAAAAGCAACTAACTTGAACGAATGGAGCGAATGATTTTTTTATTTTTGGGGATCGTTAATTTCGTTTCTCTGCATGTTTATTGATGTAAATAGACACGTTATTAATATGCAATGAATCGGCAAGGATGCTGCTTTCGCAATACTAAAGTATATGAAATAGCACGTTACCGATATTGCAGATAGTGGTGTCGTCTGTTAGTGTTGCGAGGTTTTGAAGCGTGGCAATAGTATGGTATTATGATTCAGTAACGATTATGGACTTAAGTTGTAAACAATGGTTGTGCTTAGCAAGTTTCAAACTTTGGGACACTCATGCCATGATTATGCACATCCATGGACACCGTCTTGCACAGAAGCATCGGCATTCATTGGATTCCATGCAGTGTTCGAATGCCTCAGAATTTATACTACTGTTTATATGGTGTGTTTACTTCTATTTAAAGTGTTGTGTTTTTATCATCTGTGGATTTCCGTTGGAAATTATTTTGCAGTGCAATTTTTTCCGTACGAAGTTACCCGTAAATATTTATTATGACTTGAGTTTTTAACTCATTAACGAATTAATACCAGATCGAGTGCTCAAGTAATATATTGTCATATATTCGTATATTTTCAGCTTGCTCTTCTTATGCGAGGAAAAATTCCTTCGGTGCTACATATCAAAAAGACAGTTCTTGGGATTCTCCAATCTTCCGCGTTTCTGACATCGCATGCATTTTCGTTTATATTAACCGTTTGTGCAATAAGGTAGGCAATTTTACTATATGGGTCACCATTTTCAATATTTCTTCATTGCAGTTACCTCCTTATTCTATGCTGTCAGTTTCATTTTCTCTTTATTTCAGGAAAATACTGGGTAACTTCAACTATCTGACAGTATCATTTTTGCCGGCATTCGTTTCGAGCTTTATTTCAATATTAGTGGAAAGGCCCTCTAGAAGAAGTCTTCTATGTCTCTATGTAGCCAATGTGGTCAGTAATGAATGCTAAATTTCTAATTATCTTTGAAGTCAGTGGTACTAACCGTGTGAAATTATATTCTTCAGGCCTCAGAAACCCTCTTCAGAATGGCGGTGTCAAGAGGTATGGTCCAATCCATTCCCAAAGGAGAAGTGCTTATTTTCATGGGTTCAATAGCGGCGTTACTTTACTCCTACAGAGGAAATCATAGTAGTAGTGATCCAATTTATGCCCTTTTACGGTATGTATTGTCCTTAACTTCTGGGGTTATACACAACCTAGAAGAAATTTTCCTAATGTCAAGACAAGCTTTTTATTTCACTATAGGGGCACATTAAGACTTTTACTTTGATGCGCGCATGCTTTTCAGATGCCTAGTGTGCCTTATGAAGAAAATCTGAATTTTTCATACATAACAGCCAGTGTCCCCTAATTTACAAAAACATCTTGAGACAGTATTATAGAAGCTATGATGTAACAGTGGCTATATCTTAGTAACTTCTTGAATTTAACTAAATTGGACTGGAATATGTTTCAGTACCGGCTGAAAAGATGCACTCAATTAATGTAAATGACCTTGGGATAGCCTAGTAACTTCCTACTTCGCTGACTCATGATTTGGTCGAATTGAAAAATAAATTAGCAGTGGTGTTCAAGGATAGCTTGGTGGTTTCAATGTACTTGGCTACTGATAAGGGTGCTTGCCCCCTTTTTTGATGTGAGTTAATAGCACCTGTGGGCTTGGTGTTATATGAGCTTTACTCTCCCTTTGAAACCAACGTTTGGGTTGATGACTGAAATTTGGCATTTAATAAATATTGTTGGTGTGAGTTGCTCTAACTCAGATTCAACAATGTATATGGGACATTAAGTGGTCGAATGAATTGGCTGCCTGGAACTTGCCCAAATTCACTCAATCCACCTGCTGGTGAGTGAGCAACCAGTGGGTGTCTAGCCCAATCAGCACTTAACAATAAGAGTTTTATCTGGCTTGTGGTGCAGGTTCTCTTTTCTAATCAGAAAGTCTTGTGCACACTTATTCGTGCTATCCTTAAATTTGGCTACAGCATGCCATCCTCATCTCTGGGCAGTTAATGCTTGACTAAGACTAGTTTGCTCTTCAGTAATCTCTCACCCGTGTGGTGTGTAAGCACGAGCTTTGTCAAGTGTGTGCATGGCTGGTATCTGTTTTAACTGTTTGGTTCCATGTCCTAATGGCCATTTATTCCCCCTACCTTGAAACCTGAAATTACTTGAATTTATAAGAATCAAGAGCTGCCCATACCAGAAAAACAAGTATGGATGAATAAATTTAATTGTTTCAGGCTTGACTTCGTGGAAGTGATAGATATCCATTTTTAATAAAAAACTTTGTACTTTTCCACACTTTATTTCACAACTGCGACCGGTTTCACCATAATATGGCATCTTCTGGCCTAAGATGCCATATTATGGTGAAACCGGTCGCAGTTGTGAAATAAAGTGTGGAAAAGTACAAAGTTTTTTATTAAAAATGGAAGTATGGATGACTTGCATTCCAGCTGATATCGCTCTTGGGTGGTGGTGCTGGAAAGCTTTTCATGGTCCAGCATTCCACTTTTTCGTTAATGAGAAATGGAGCCTGAAGAGAGAAAGTAAATGTATGCCTCCATAGTTAGTCTCTTTCCATACTAATACCCATTTTAAAATTTGTTGAGGCACATACTGTGAGGAAGGTGTCTTCCTCATAGTAGCACCCTCTTTTCACTTTTCTTTTTTTTATGTTCACAGATTTGTTGTGGGTCCTTACGAAGAAAAAGGTTTTGCTGAAAATAGAGAAATACTACCTGCGATGAGCCAGGTGTCTTGTAGCAGGAGTAAAGTTGCCGAACCATTCTCAGCTAAAGGGAATACTTTGCCGGTCGCCCATGGGAACCAGAGGCAAAGATCAGTTCTTCCATGTATGTTATTTATGTGTAGAGTATACAAGAGTCTGATGAGGAGGTTGAAAGATGGGGGCAGTCATCCATTGTGTCCGCATCCTTCAAGCTGTGCATATTACTGCATTCAGGCAAGTTACTTTGTGCTGTCATTTAGAACACATTCCGGTCTATGCCCATATGTGATGTTTGTGGTCATTTATCCACCTGAAAGATGCCCTTGACATAAAAAAGTTTGCATTGATAAATTTCAATAATAATAATATTCACATAGATTTTTAAAAATATGCTGCATAAAAGTTTAAAAGAATATTTCATTTAATAAAATAGAAATACAGTCGAACTTCAATTAGTCGATGTGCTTTGGGACATGAAAAAAGCTTTGAGTTACAGAAATTTTTAGTCGGGGAAATCTTGTAAAGGGCCTGTGTGGAGCAATGACAGCATATAGATTGACTTTCAGTTTGCTGTTTATTACAAAACGCATGGTTATGTAATTTAAATATTAATATTGCTTGTAAAAACATACATATTAATGTTAACGTCCAATCTTGCCTCAAGTTAATTTGACCCAAGGTTTCACAAAAGTCAGAACTTGTGATAACGTTGGCACCTAAAAGTGAGATCAATGAAGTATCAAAAATGAAATTTAAATCGCTAAAAATAAATATACTTAATGACAGGATGTATTTGAATTGGACTCATATGGAATTTAATGGGATTAAATAATCGGTCATCTTTGTTTGCTTCTTGTTTTCCAACTGTTGTCTTGCCATGAAAGTTTCCAGCATTCCTAATGCACCTTAAATGCCAATAGTTGTCTTGTTGCCGTGCTTGGAGAATAACGAAGCCGCAGCTCAGAAAAAAGCTGTAAAATGTTTCCAAATTCCATGGTTGCAGATGGTGGTGCAATGCATTCTGAATCTTCTTCATCTTCTGATTTCGAAATCCTGTGTTTTGCAGACTGTGAAGCATTAATGTTTTGGTTTGAGGGATACTCGGCTACGGTAATGTTCATAGTCAGCCTCAAAAACACTTTCACTTTTTCCGCATGATATTTTGTGAACTATTCCATTTTTTAAATTTATCTAGCCATCCTGTACTTGCCTGGAATTACTCAATTCCAAAATCTTTGGCAAACTTTTCCGCTTGTTCGCAAACTAAAAACCCTTGAACTTGAATGTTTTTATTCATAACATTCTTCATCTGTTGAAACATAGCATCTTCTTATTGTGGATGATTTGAAGTTTTTAACTTCTTCCTGTCTGGGGTGAAATGCGATTCTTCGAAGAATTGACGAATCTTCTCTTTTTCCTCTAGTATCGTCAATAAAGTTCTTGTTGGGATTCCAAACTGCGTCATGATGTCAGTCTTTTACGATCCACTCTCCACTTCACTTATTAGTTTTATCATGTCTCTAATGCTTAAAGGAAACATTTATTTGTTTCTGTGTCTCAACACTACAAGGTGAAAATCTACATAAGTACCCTGGAATCTGAATGTTCTGTGTGGGTGCTCAGGAAACGACTACAAATTTTCAAAACCGTTTTCTTTGGTGTCATTTTGTGAGAGAAACATTCATTTTCCTAGAAACTACAGGTCCGAGCATCAATAAAACCTGCTCCGATTCTCAGTAAACACTGATATATGAGTTTTCATGGCACACTGCTGGGAAGGGACAGTCACTAATGTCTTCAAGGGTAACCAAACCTTTTCACCACCAATTTTCCAAATACATGTCCTCCTTAAAACCTTGACCATTTTACACATGTCCTTTGGATAGAAATTCATTTAGAGTTGGAGGTTGACACTGGTCTTAGGGGCGAGAAATATATTTCAAGAGACAGATACATTCAAGGTAAAGGCTTCAAGATACATAACAGTTTTGGCTTAAAAATGTACAGAACGTCAACATAATTATATTTTATAATGAATTACCAAAAATTCAAGTTATGGAAGTTCAGCTGTATTTTACTTTTCTTGTAAATTGTTAATGAAAAATGTCATTGTTGGCCAGTCTGCCCTGGTTTACCAGTTATGAAATGGTCAAACTTGAAAGTGTGAAATTCTATAGCCACCTTTTTTTCATGAAACTCATCTTCTATTGAAATCGATAAATACTTACTATTAAGTGTATGTAAGCTGTGTGACTTCATTTGCTTACCATTCATTTGCAGGTACCTGTGTTTTTCTTCATTTGTATTATATTGCATTAAGAATTACTCTTTCATGAAAAAGGTGTGGGGACAAACAAATTTGTTGAATAAGAAAATTTTTGTTGCTGGATTGAGAGTGATGCCATCAGCAACCCTTGCATATTATTCTAATTCAATGTAAACAACCTCCCACAGGGTGCTGCTAACTTATTCTCTGTTGGATACAGCCTGCAAGTGTGCCTTACCTTCTTATTGGGGATTAAGAAGTGGATAAGAGAACCAAAATCAATGCCAAAGATATTTTTATCCATGGATTCCATAAAGTTAGGAGCATTTTTGGGAGGATTCTCAGGATTGTTTAGGGTGAGTGGGTGAAACTGTAAAGTTTCTTCTGTTGTACTGTGTCTCTTCATGAAATTTTCACACAGAGTAGCTCTCTTTGAAGTCAATGCTCTCTGGCTTAGCAATGTAGGTTTGGGGTGAGAGTTATATGCTCAAATATAATAGTTAAATCACCATAAATGAAATCTTTTTCTATAATTTCAATCTTGTATTGATTTTTTATGTATCCTGTGACTCCATTCATTGGGAAGTACCAGATTTTTCAGATTTCACTGTGTTGGGCACCTTTTTCTGGTAGCATATCCAATGTGTGGGCAAGCTCAAGATTTGTAGCAATTTTCCTTCTCTCTCATCTCCATGTTTTCATATGGTGCATTACATACAGTCTTTCTTTCTCTTTGAAGCATTGCATGAGCTTTACTCTTTTTAGTCATATTGTGTGTTGTTGTAACAATTTTGACATGATCACCTCTCTAATTTTAACACTATTAACAGTGAGACTGCTGCTGCATTTTTGTTTTATTTTATTCAGGCATATTGCACCTACACACTTTAGCTGTGTTAAGAGTTAAGCTGTGACATAAATCTGGTGCATAATTTAAGGAAGCAGTCTTAGTCCCTTGGAAGTATCTTGCAGAGGGTTAAGTTGTAATCTTTCTTTGTGTGCAGTGTAATCAGCAAAGAATATATTTTAGCGATTTGTTTTCTGTTTGATGTAAATTGTATGTATATGTACATGTGGAACTTTATATTGAGAATCTCTCTGGAAATTGAGCTCTCCTGAGATATTCCAGATATTGCTTTTGTATTGGTTGAAATTTGAGCTCTCAATAATCATGGAGTTGGTGCAAACTAATGGGCAATACTTTTTTATGACGAAAACTGATTGAAAATTGCATATATATTTGAGAGATCCTGGAATTTTTTATGGTGTTGTCATTGAATTGGAAGAATTTCAGTTTGCACTTGGCTGCTTGATGGAAGCCAATGCCTGCAATGGTCAAATTGGTGAGGGTGTACTCTTCTTCCCACTTGAAATAATTTATTAAGTTTGACTTTCTCTGCAATTTTTATTGGATTGCATTCACGGTATGAGGTTTTGTTACCTAGACTTCAAGGTTAATTTTTCATAGTGGTTGGAGACTTGAAGGCTCAGCTTTTTGATGTCATATAGAGATTCTGTCAGGTCTCAAATTCAAATCTATATTACTGAATGTTGCTTATTTATAAAATATATTGTTAATGTAATGCTAATTGCTCACTTTAATGAAATGATTTAAAGAAATGATTCAGGGATAGAGAGCAAAATGGATTGAATTCTTGTCCTTCCAGTGAACATGAATTTATGGCTGTGACATTAGGGTCCTTATTTATGGGTTCAATTTTTTCCTGAATTTTTTTTGGGACACCTCCTAAATTTGTGCTATTTGGTTAGAAAATGAAGTTTGTTAAATATTATTATAATCGAATAAGGGATTGGATGTGCATTGCACCTAAAATTTTGAAATTTCACCAATTTTGGCTGTTTTTTGGACATTCCTGGGGTCATATTCTGTAACTCATGTCACTGGCGATGAGCGGCTGCCGATGATACCACATCACCCATCATCGCTTTTGCGATTTTATATGCTGGCGAGGTAATGTTCTTCGCCCAAAACAGGGTACAAAAAATAAAAAGCAGAGTACCTTGGACAATTTTTTTAAAGTTAATATAAAGCATGGATTTTAAAAATCTGTACGCAATAAAACATGTCAATTTTTCTGTTATAAATCGATATATCGATCAATCTTACAATCGATCTAATGGTATTATGCGAAGAATGGATGTTGCAGAAATTTAGGTAAATACAATCATGATACAATGTTTCAGAATTTTTTCATCAGTTCTAAAACAATTATTAACATTATATTTAGGGCTATTTGACCTTAGAAAGGCTATATGACATGGCAAAACATCTTTTTTTATCAATGAATCAAGGCAAAGCGATGTCGTTTTCATGTATTTATATTTCTGGGAAAGCTATGAAACGTAGTTATCATTTAATTTGCATTCGCTTGGCAAATTTTGTTAATTTTAAGCTTGAAAATAGTTAAGGAATGTGTTAATATTGGAACTTTCGCAAGTAACGGTAATTATTTTGACTTCTCCTCCGGTTGGAATTTCCTGAATTTATTCAATATTTACTTTCCTGGTTAGCACATTTTCCTGGTTTGCACATTCATTTTTTGTGTCCCCTTCAAAAACGTCCTAACCAGGTTCCATTGTAGTTGCCATGCAATTATTTTATTATACGTTGGCATAATTGATCATGCTTTTGGGTCCTATCCTATACCTCCATTCTTTCGTAGGTTTTCTCACTCATTAAAACTCATAAACCACTGAAATCATGGGAGTGGAGTAAACGAAGAAATCGAAATGAAACTTGTGGTCGCACTCCAATACGTCACGGCAATATTAAAGCAAATATTCCCGGGTATATATTGGGAATACGCCCTCTTCTTTCGGAATTCTGATGAACATTTATGTGGAGCACACACTTATTTCATCGCATTAATTTACTACAATGTCCCCTCTAAATTTTCCAGCAATTCACCACAATATCTAACATAAGTGGAGACTTCAATGCCAAAATTATAAATTTTGGGCTGTGGGTTAAGGTAACGGTATCCGTTAGTGCCTGTGGCATGAGGAGTAAATATCAGTGGAAAATAAGTTGAGATAATTCCTTATAAATCAGCCATACTTGTAACAGCAGATGATTCATCAATTATAGCACTGAAGAATTGGCAACAGAGAAAACTGGATACCTAAATCATTAAACACAATCCTAGGAGAGGAACTTCAAATAATGTATGTAACTTCATATCTTTCTAAGTAGATTTGATCATGTAGAAGAAAACATATGGAGCTTTGACATTTACTTTGTTAAATCCTAACGGTTCAAGAAACGGTTCAAATCCAAGTAAGATATAGTTCTCATGCAGAACGATGCCTTGCGTGCAAGATGGGACCTTCCTTTCTGAGATAATGGGACCTTCCTCTCTGAATGAATTTTATTGTAGCTGTTCAAGTGCCTTGACAGACTACAAAAGAGCACACGCTAATTGTAGCTGTTCAAGTGCCTTAAATTACAATACAGACAGACTACAAAAGAGCACACGCTAATTCACATGTTACCACCTCGATTCCTCTGGAAACACACCTCTGTTATGCCACAATATGCTGTAATTGTAGTGTCGGCATCTAATATATTTTATAGCAGAATGAAACTTATCCACAAAATACAGGATGAATCTTAAAATGGAAACTAATAATGCCAACAGAATTAACGTGATTGGATCTAATTGAATATTATTCATGTCATATTATTCTAGGGCCAATATATCATATTGAATATTATTCAATATGATATATTGGCCCTAGGATTCTATCAAATAGCCGGGTTCCAGGGGATACTTTTTATAAGGTAAATTTAAATTTATGCTCTAGTGCCAGACAAGCAGCAAAACATGTGGATTTTTTCAGGGAGAGTATGTGAAACATTAAAGCATAATTTATTGTAATTCCTTCATTTGGAGTCACTTCCAAGAGTAAAGACGAATGCAGCAAACTTCCAGGCAAGGAACTCAATTGTAGCATTATGAGCTGTAACACTTGAAAATTAGGAAAGTTGCCCTTTATAAGAGCTTCGAGAATTCCTTGTGCTAACTGTAATATTGCTGGTTTCTATTCAGGGTAATTTATCACATGTTCTCAATGCATAAATCTACGCATAGTGGATGTTTAATTCTGCCTTAAAATGTTTCCTTTTTGTGAGATCTTTCCATCATCTGCAGAAGAAGAAACTATAATTTGTTATCATATTTTTAGTGCCATTATGTGGAGGTTTGGAAAATGGTGCAGGAAGTCATTTGGGCTCCTGGACGAGACTTACAATTTAGAAAAATCCAATTGAATACAGCAAGAAGCAAGACCAATAGTTGAATAAGTTGTTTGGAGCTGACAAAATCTTGAATCAAATTACGGTATCTTGCCCCTCAAGCTGTACCACTAAGAAAAAAAACTAATTGCGGAAGCATTGGACTCAAGGACCGGTGATTATTCTGATGAGTAACTCAAAAGATTGCATGCGTTCCTAAAGAATATCCACAGTATCATTTATTAATAAATCAAGGTCTTTCTTTTGTTAAGTTTAATATTTTTCCCAAAAGATTCAATATTTAAATGACTTCTTTCATAGGACCCAGTTGAGTGTAGTGGTCGGGAACAAATAGGGATGAAGGTTGTTGTTGGTACTTCTATGGAAAGAAGAGTAAAATTGACAGAGCCATTTCATTACTTATTTGCAAAAATTATATCAAATACAATATGTGACGAAAACAGTGTACGACTACCATTGTGAATTTCCAAACTGTTATGCAGCTATTCCTGAGGAGTTTTGAGGAAATCAATGAAATTGTTACATGCATTTAAAATTAAATGTTATCTTTAGTTTTTTATCATGCTATTTTAATGTTAAGAATAGTTAAATAAATCATTGAGAATACACAATGTGACTTGGGGCTGCAAACTTCATAGATTCCAGCGTTGATGCGAGAGGGTGCATGGTTTGGTAACTTGGTTGGCATGCGCTCACTCTCGGGGCCGTATCTCAAGAATTATGGGGCAGAAATAGAAGATATTTGAGATGAAGCATATCAAATGTATGATGAGTCATGGGTAACAACATAAATGCTATTGGAAATGCTGAGGGCTCTGTAAGCTCCAGGAATGGCTGGTAAATGGCCAAAAATGGCAAAATTTCAAAACTTAAGGTGTGATGTGGCACGTTTTTCCCTTATCTGATTACAATAATATTTTACACACTATATTTTCTAACAAAAAAGCACAAATTTAGGGGGTGTCCCAAAAGAAATTTGATTTTCAAAAAATAAGGACCACCCTATGGTGACATTGTTAATATGGCCATCAATAGCTAAAGGGCAATAATTGGCAAAAGTAATCACGTTATTTGTTTTTGTAATATATGTTTGTTTTTCTTTGGCAGTTAGCATCTTGCTGCCTACGTAAACTGTTCAATAGTGATTCTCCTTCCATGGGTATACCTGCAGGTTTGGTTGCCGGGCTCACTTTTTGGGTGTATCCAAACACCACAGTTGCCTTGTACATGTTTTGGAAAATGCTGGAAGTAAGTAATGGTAACCGAAAAGTATTAATTATATTTTTGTCCATTTTAGATTGGAATCAATTTTTAAAGTTTGTATACAGTAGAAAATCCTGCTTACATGATGGCCCATTGTGATAGTTTATCTCGGCCATGGATTTGATATTTTCCTCTGAAATGGCCATAATACACTGGCATTTAGTGAATATTCTTATGCTATTTAATGTGCAATTGCCACTGGGGATAGCAGTCTTGGAAAATTGGAAGTGTGCTCTATTCCATGTGCATCCACTTCTTCATCTATTTTTGTTTAAGCCCATTGCATTGTGTTTCTGCATGCTTTTTTAATTTCAAAGACACCAAAGTTCCAAAAACATTGTTATGAAGTAGTGTGTAGCACACTTAGCCCAAGTGAATGAATTGGAAGGGTGAATTCAAAATTTTATGCCATGAAAACTCAGCTGAATAAATCTCCTCACGATCCATCTGACTGAAGGATCTGGTGAATTGCATGAGTAAATTCTTCACGGGTTAATAATAATAATAAATTTATTCATCCAAGAGATACAATGTTCCGTAATAATACTGGCAAGTGCATAGGACATGTCATATACAAGTAATATTACAGAGTTTTTGAAAAAGAAACAGCAAATTTGGCCTCAAGTATTCTTTGACGTTATAAAGCACTTATGAATCAGATATTCACGTACCATCTTCTTAAATATTGGTATTCTCTCTTCTTTTTTAAGACATTCACGTAAGTTATTATATAGTTTTACACACATAGACCTTGGACCATTTGATGCCATTGACAGATAGGGGGTTTCCAACTGGGTCAGGAGTTCAGGTACTGATCGTCGGACCTGATCTCTATTGATCCATCTGACTTTCTACTCTTTAGATTACACTAGAATGGATGCTTGGGATTCCTAATGGTGAATGAATTGTTGATTTATACTCATTAATGAGGTCCTTGTTGATTTTTAAGGTGTTTCTTTGAGTGGCAGTATGCTGGATGGGCATATTATAGGTAAAAGAACTATGTAGCAGTTAAATCAGTATGGTTTCCAAGTTCCTCCAGCATAAATTAATCTTGAATGACAACAGTATTGCTAACTAGAAGGACGGCAAAACTTTCATCATTTTGGGATGAACCTACATGAGAGGAACCTGGAAGCCCTGCTGGTATCCTCAAGCCACCAAGATAATCTTCTGAGCAACTAGCAGTTATGGTTGGAAACCATGTTGGCAGTTAATAAAAAATAATTTCTGAGAGGACAGTCTTTGGACAAAGAGACTTTGAGTCATCTACTCTCTGGTTGCAGTTATAAGCTCAGCATAATGCAGCTCTGCAGGTGTTATACTTTCACCGTAGACACCATTATGGTATCGACGAGACACCTGGGGTCATATTGTGTAACTCGTATCAAAGGTGATGAGCAACCGCCGATGGTATCTTATCACCCATCACCACCTTTTCGATTCTGTATGCTGGCGAGGTGATGTTCTTCACCCAAAATGGGGTGAAACGACATCAATACAAAAATAGCCGGTCTTATCTCATCACCTCCCAGTATGGCATTGAAGAGTTGATATTTGTAGATAATTAGTGATATCTGTGCTTGGCAGACTATTTAAGCATATAGAACTACGTACTACATATATTTGTAATAAAAAATGGCTAATGGAGCTGCCAAGAGAAGTTTTGTTCGACAAGAATACTTCCATTCTATTAGCCGAAGGGTGATTTAGATAACAAGTTCCGGGCATGTAATTAAGAAGCCAAATAAATAAGCTTACATGATGATATTCCTGGGTTAGTGAAGCTTGGGTTCATATTTGGTTGCATAATTAATTGAGTGGAAAAAGGTTTCACCTCCAACTTTTTGCATACTTCTTTTTGTGATATGATCAAATATGAGTTTGCGCAGCTGATGAGAATGGGATATTGATGCTGATGCTTAGGGTTAAAATCTAACCGTAATATTTTTAGTAATTATTTTCATTTACGGAAGTGTTAAAAATAAGTGAATAGTCGTCATGCTACTATTTTATTATATGTAGGCATTATTAATCATGCTTTCGGGTCCTAACTCTATTCTTTCGTAGGTATTCTCACTCATTAACACTCATGAATCACTGAAATCATGTGAGGGAAGTAAACGAAGAAATGGAAATCAAACTTTTGGTCGTACGCCAATACGTCATGGCAGTAATTAAGCAAATATTCTCGGGTATGCATTGGGAATACACTTTCTTCTTTCAGAATTCTTATGAAAATTTATGTGGAGCACACCCTTATTTCATTGCACTTATTTGCTACAATATCCCCTTTAAATTTTCCAACAAATCCCCATGATAGCTAATATTTCAGTTTTGTATTAACAAATATACGCTCCAAAAGCTAATATAAATTCACAAATATAGGAATTGCTTTAAGTCTTGGGATCACTGCTATAAGAGTTCATAAGAGACTCACAGAAACACAACTTGTCAGTAATTATAATTCATCACACCACTGCAAAGTTCATAGTAAGTTAACCCAATATGTTGGTGTCTGACAGTGTCAGTGGCATGAGGACATGAATGCTCTTCAATAATCTGCATGGTAAAATTCATTCAAAATGATTTCCTCCACTTCGTGAAAAGCGAAGTGAAGTTCTCACTATTTTGGATACTCAACAAAAAAGTGGTACATGACAAAGAATAGAGTCTGTGATAAATTTTTCACTCTAGATGTACGCAATAAAATATTAACTTGACAACGGGTTCATGGTTTCTCTCATTGTTAAGCAGGAGGGAAAGTAGACCAAATTTGATAAATTACTGCTTTCTTCAACTGAAAATAAATATGTAACATCCAATCGTAATTCAATATCTTTCACCATAGTATGGAAACATACATAGTCCTCTTCATCATAGACTAAAAACATAAGTTATAGATGTCCATAAAATACCTATCTAATCCTTTCTGTGCAAATGATAGATATCATTGGGGAATAAGTCAAGATATTTCCTTATGAATCAGCCATACTTGTAATAGCAGATGATTTGTCAATTATAGCACTGAAGAATTGGCGACAGAGAAAACTGGATAAATCGTAAAACACAATCTAGGAGAGGAACTTGAAATAATGTAAACACGCAGTTATGCTTTTTTGATATCCTCCATATGTTCATGTGATGTTGGAAATCCTGTGCACTATACGAGCAGCTTTATTCCCGTAGAAAGATAATTCCTCTTGAGATAGGGTGTACTCCTATTCTGCCGGCATTTTCAGAGAATTTTCACTACATTTCCCAATCATGAGCTACACAAGCACTATCGTCTACAGGAGTCTTGAGTCAGTTGTTTTGTTTACATTTATTCGTAATTTTTTTTAAAAAGGATTTTAAGAAGCAGGTAATTGAATATCGTAAATGTACAAATGAGGCACGTCTCTTTCTGCTAATGTATCGAAAGCTGCCTGAGATATAATCAAGCACAACAGTTACTCAACAAAAATACCCAAACAAAAATGTATTACTTTCAACAGTAAAATATATGGAAGAACTTGGAGAAGGAGCTTGTTGAGCCTGGGAAGAAGAAAAAATTGACATTGTGGTTAAGGATTTTTTTTTAAATCCCCACGTGTGGGCAAAGTAAGGGAAAGCACTCTAATGACTGTAGCGAGTGACTTTTTATGACCATTAGAGTGTTTTCCTTAGTTTGCTATATAAGAGGCAATAGAGGTCATCCTTCCCACATTTAACCCACATATAGGAGTCGTTAACCATGGAAGAGGGAGGAGTGACAAACACCCCAACTAAAATCTCACTGTTTTCTTTTATTGATCATGAAACCAAAATCATTCAGGCCTCAGGCATAAGATCCAATTTAAAGCGCATTCAGTGGTTGCCAAGGAATTAACATTTTTTTGTTGAAATGGTGAAAAAATGAATGCTTTTGAAGTAAAAATGCAATTTTGAAGAAAAATCAAATCTCTTCTCTCTTGATTTTAATACTATTTCACTTGATTACCCTATTTGATGGCATATAAGATGTGCCGGCATATAAGACGCACTACCATTTCAGTAGGGTACACTCGAGAAAGCATCCATTAGCCTGTGGAAGGCCTTACCTTCACATATAAGACCCGGGGGTGATTTTATTAGCCATAATTTTGGAAAAAAAGTCTTATATGCCGTCAAGTACGGTAAATGGTTTTTTCTTTTATCACTTAGCCTAAAAACTTCTTTGTTTCTCAGGTGATGTATAATGTTGGAATTGAGAACGGGCAGCTGCCTAGGATACCAGGCTCTACTATTTTCCTGTATTGTTTCTTTACGGCTGTTCTCTTCCATGCTGCTGTCCTTGAGCCTCATAACCTTCGTCCATCATATTGGAAATTCCTAGTTCGGCTGTCTGGTGGAAGGTTGGTTATTAAGAATATGCATTCAATATGTTGGATCCCATTTATTCAGGTGCAACTGCATATGTCAGCATTTAGATGATGACAGTTTCTCCTCTATTACAGGAGGTGTCTTCAGGTCAGGGTCAAAGGACCTGAAGGCACTTCCTGCAACAGAGGAGAAACTGTCATCACATAAACCCTGACACACAATTGCTCCTGAAGAAATGGGATCCAACATATCAAGCCACTGCAGAATCCTTTGCTCCAACTATGCATTCAATCATATGCTCTATGTTATGAATTTATTACTATTTTATTAGTGTTAATGATGCAAATTATACATGTTTAATTGGAATTGATTTGGTAATTATTACTTTTCAGGTTTCAGGACATAAATCGTGATTGCTTGGTAGCTTATGGAACCAGCAATGCCAAACTTTATAAGAGCCTCAAGCCATTCTTATAAACATGTTTGCATTTTTAGTGATAAAATAATACAGGGCAAAGAGTTATTTAAATATTGGTCATTCCAATAGTTTTATGGGGCATGTATTTTATATGTGTTAATCTTTTAAACTTATGGATATCTGTTTGCACACAAATTAAAATGCCAATCGTGTAACCAATATCCAGTTCAGCTACCCAGGCGTCCTCTTTCACTGTGGATTTCATGGAGGCTTTGACCCTCTGAGTGCCACGGGCCAATATATTGGCTTTCGGTTCTCGGGTGAGAAGTGCCGCAGGCCAATATATCGGCTTTGTCAAAAATATATTGTTTATAATACTGCAGTAATTAGGTGTTTGGCTCAAGTGATTTAAAAAATTGGACGAACATGAATTGTTGCCTTTTTGGTAAAATAAAAAAAGCTGCCAGTTAATATGTTCAAAAATGGCTTCACAATTTTTTTTGCTCAAGTGTTACATTTTATTCAAATACCCTTGGCATATCTTGGTAGTACCACTAAGAGTAGACGGCACTAAGAGGGTTAAGGAGCGATTTGTTAAGTGTACTCGGCGTGAAATCGAGGCGTCTGGGTTCAAATTCCATTCCAGGGGAATGATTTTTTCACCGTGAATTTCACAATTGTGTGGCCATCAGCGGGTGACTCTGTTAATGTTACTGTGTGGCCAGTTCCGCAGTTCTTAAAATGCCAATGTTGATAATAATCTTATTTTTATATTTGATGGATTGTTTTCAGTTTATGGTAAAAATACTTTTAATGTATTCCACAATATTCCTCATGAATCGTTAGTGGTGAAGATACTTGTCCTTTGGCTTTTGACATATTAGTATTTTACAATTACTGGCTGTTTCACTGAATTGATGATGTTTGATCTGGATTGTAATTCCACCTTTGCTGAGAATGGTGTCAGAAACCTCGTTTATGTTGTATATTTGTTGAGCTTGTCATTTTAGCTCCGAATATATTTCCTCAATCAACAGAAACATTTAACTGCTTATAAAAATGCAAGAAGAGGTGAATTGACCCCACTCAGTGTTCTTGAACCCAATATCTGGAAAAAAAACTTAGAAATACATAAATTATGATTGATGAAAATGACGCATTGAAAATTATCAAAATAGTTGATTAAATGATTTTAAAGTCTATGGGAACATATTTTGGGGGTATTGGTAGATTATAGGTGGTTTTCCTGACTTAGGTGTTAAACTATGTAAATTCATGGGGAACTTTTTATTTGGCTTTGCAAACTTTCCAGCACCCATATCATTACACTATGCCAAAAATGATTGTTAATTATTTTGTATTACATATATTAATGGACTAAAATGAAGGTATGCCATTCTTTGTTTATGGTTACCTTTGTGTATATGTGGCTGTTATACCCTCCTGGTGATCCTCCACAATGTTCTGGAAACGACTTCATTGTTAAGAGCAGCAGTTTTACTGCTTTCAGTTCACACGGCTCTAGCTTTGTGGGGAAATGCTGTTCATTTGCTGTAACCTTCAGTGGAATTTCACGACTATGTTGGCCAATGTGTTATTGTTGTTCCATAAATGTTTATTTCACCAGTTGTTGCATTATCTTTAATTTTTTAGCGTTTTATTAAATTATTCTTGTAAAAACATTGTTGTATGGATGTAGTAACATTAACCCTGTCAAGAGTGCTCTCCTCATCTTCATTGCTTTTTTTGGGATAGCAGCCCGAAATGGCTGCTAATGTTTCCCTTTGAGTAGTAGGAGAGGGAGAGGTGGACTTTGGAGTGCAGGTCTGATTTAACCCTTTCGAGACAGTGGAATTCTCTCTTAATAATAATTATAATAATTGTTTATTACGGGCATATACCCAATTTAGAATAGACATGTACATTTCTTTCAATATAACTCTTAGTAATTTATAAAATATTCTTAAAATAATAAGTATTACATGAGAAAAGGACCACTAGAATATGAATTATATTATAACAAAAAAATATTGCTCAAATAACGTGAGGTCAGACAGAGTTCGACAATGATAAAATACACTTCTTCTTAAATATGGAATGTTTATCGCTAAAAATATCAATGTTGCCAATAAGGGAATTATATAGTCGAGGGATCCTGGTTAATGGTGAATTAAAAGTGAAATTTCTACTACAGTATTTAACATAGAATAATTTTGTGCTTCTGGTGGTGGAAAATGTGGCATTAAATGGGATCAATTGAAGTAGGGATGGACAGTTAATAAAGTCATTGCATAGATTATATAGGAATAGCAATTCAGCAAAATTTCGTCGAACATGAAGTGGCTTTAAATTCAATATCTGCATTGTTTCTGCATATGGGACATCATGTGTTGAAAATCCAGCATAATAATTTACAATTCTTAAAAATTTCTTTTGCACTTTTTCTAAGCTATTAATATAAATTTTATAATGTGGGTTCCAAACAATGGAATCATACTCTAAAATAGGACGAACTAATGATATGTATAAGTTTCTTAATATATTAATGTCTTTAAATTCATTAGTAATCCTAGTAATAAAGCCTAACATACGAAAAGACTTACTAACAAGAGATGAGACATGGTAACTAAAAGTTAAGCGTTCATCAATAAGAACCCCTAAGTCCTTGATTACATCTGTTCTAGGGATGACTTCACCATTGATGGAATAGTCAAATAGAGTGGGAGATTTTTTATGATGGAAGGAGATTGCACCACATTTTTTTATATTTATGGTCATAAAATTTTGGACACACCAATCACTAATTTTCAATAGACATTCATTTAGTTTGTGACATTCCTGTGGGTTCTACACTACAGTAAATATTTTAATGTCATCGGCATATATTAAATGTGGAATAGGAGAGATGGCATTGCTAATATCATTTATAAAAATCAAAAATAGAACTGGCCCAAGGTGAGAACCCTGAGGAACTCCTGAACAAACATCAAACAAATGTGAGGTAGTAGATTTAACTTTAACTAATTGTTTACGACCAATCAGGTAGCTTTGAAGCCATTTCCACATCATTCCATTTATACCCAATGAACTCAATTTATGTAAAAGAATGTAATGATTCACTTTGTCAAAAGCTTTTGCAAAATCTGTATAAATGGTATCTATTTGGTAGCCTCTGCCAAGCCCTTCAATGAGGTACTCAGTGAACATCAATAAGTTAGTTGCAGTTGACATGCATTGCCTGAAACCATGTTGTTCTGGAACCAACACATTTTTTAATAATGGTGCCAATCTGTCAACTACAAGGCTTTCCAACAATTTGGCTATAACACACTGAATCGCAATGGGACGGTAATTAGATATATCACATTTATCCTTTGACTTGTAAATAGGAACTATGTAACTTGATTTTAGAATATCTGGGAAGGTGCCCTCATTAAATGATAAATTGAAGAGAATATAAAGAGGATAAGACAAAGCAGAGCAACAATTTTTCAATACTGATGGAGGAATTTTGTCAGGACCACTACCTTTACATACATCAAGACTTTTTAATTTATTGACGATTTCATTGACAGATACTGATAATGAGCAAAAGTTAATTTCTAAAGGAAATTTACAAGATGGTGCTACATTAGGGTAATCCTTGGTGTAGACACTCGAGAAATAACTAGCAAAGAGTTAAGCAATTGTCAAATGATCTTCACCTACTTTGTCATTAAGAAACATTCTTTTT
Organism: Pyrrhosoma nymphula; assembly: GCA_963573305.1. Lineage (NCBI taxonomy): Eukaryota > Metazoa > Arthropoda > Insecta > Odonata > Coenagrionidae > Pyrrhosoma > Pyrrhosoma nymphula. The sequence continues at coordinate 71,923,242 of OY754332.1, read as the reverse complement.
GGTAGTGAATTATCTTTGCGTAAGGAGTTAACATGGTTCCAGAAAGACTTTATATTTCACGGTAAATCAGAGGAAAGTTTGTTCATGAATGAGTGATAGCACTCTTTTGCCATTCTTTTGCATTCTGCTCTACTGGTTGAGAAACTGGTGTAGTCAGTGATTGATCTAGTAGTTTTATATATACTATGAAATGTTTTCTTGCGCTTTATTAGTGCTTTAAGTTCATTAGAATACCATTTTGGATAAGAATTATTACCAAAATATATTTTGGGCGTAAACTGTTCGATGGCACTATACATAATGGAGTAAAAAATTGCGAAAGCCTCGTTTACTGGCTTATTACACAATATAGTTGGCCAGTTTGTATCCTCTATAAATGCACTTAGCGAGGCGTAATCACATTTTGAAAAGTCAAAACCAGGGTTTACATTATCACCAGGATACAATACATGAGAATGGGGAAAGTTGGAGTTATAGGAAACTAAATGATCCACAGAAAATGTGCAAATTAAAGGGGGATTATAGGCAGCATCAGGGGGAAGGAGAGGGATTGATTTATCAATAGTGGCATTAGTTATATCTGTAAAACAGAGATCAAGAGTCCTACCATAGCTGTTTAACGCAGAATTAATTTGACTTAGGTTAAGAAAATCCATATAGTCAACAAGGGGTTGAGCACAGGAAGTTAAACAGTTCCTATTTTCATCTATAGGCCAAGTTAAGTTCGGTAGGTAATAGTCGCCAAAAACAAGAATTTTTATACCTTGGTGAACATAGGCTATACGTTCCAAGCACTCGCAGTGAGCAATGTACGAGGTAGCAGGTGAGTTAGGTGGTATGTATACACAACCAACTATAACTTTAGCTTGTTTAACTTTAATAAGCACAAACAATTGCTCGATATCTAGAGTGTTCACTTCCAACCTATGCGATATCAACTCAGTTGTCACAGCTACTAAAGCTCCACCTCCAGAGGATTTGGCACTGGTTAAGTTGTTTCTATCATGTCTGTAGACCTTGAAGTCCATCAAACCCAATTCCAAGTCATTTATGCATATCTACTGAGTACCAAGAGACTCTTCCTTCCTCTCTGTGCGGACCATTTTTGTACGGCATCCGTGGAAAAAGTTCTCGCAGGTATACACTCACACTCAGCTCCTACCTTTTTTTGACCCCTCCTAGCGGGGACCTCACAGTTATTTCGGACTCCAGGGGCAGTTAAGCTCAACCCTTCGCAGGTTTGCAACCTTCCCAGCAGCAGTCGCAGTCAACTAATTGTTTATTTATTGGTTTTACTACATGTATATTTGTTGCTTTCTCTCAAATTGTAGACTTCGAAATGAATTCCTCTTTTTTTACTGTGCATTTACAAATTTTAAGCAAAAATCTACCATCAATATTGATGGATTTAATCCATAAACCAATTCCAATGCAAAAATATGTGCTCCTGAAATAACCTTACTTGATTCCAAGTTTGCCCTCAACAAACCCCATTGACTATAGATTTCCTTGAAGTGCATTAGCTGAGATAAAAATTTCTTTCTCAGAAAAGCACATTATCCATACAGCTATGACCTCCGTGGTATTGTTTGGAAAGTTTGCACCACCAAGTTTACGAAAGGTTTTGAAAGTTTACGGGCATACAATACTCCTGTGGAGCTTCTCTGGAATTGCATCCATCGGTATAATTACTTTTTTCTCGGAATAACTTATTCTCAATAGTAACCCCAAAATGCTTTTTGAAAATAAAGTTTCTCCTCAGTTCTGTCTCAGTTGTTCGTGGCCTTAGAGGTTGACGTTTTCGTTTTGCGCTTGAATACCTCTCCCTCTCCACTGTAAGAATTTCAGACACCACTGTGCTTAACCACCGTTTTCCATGGCTGAAAATATGACAAAGAGATTATTCAATACGGATCAACATATATTTGGATTATTGACTCGGAGTGATACGTAGTGATGATGGAGACCTGTGCCTTGATTCTAACAATGATATTATGACAACAGGGATATGAAAGAATGATGAGCAATATTATTTTATGGTAACAACACAGGAAAAATGAACTTATATAAAATCAATCAAAAAAATATTTGAGCTAAGTTCAAAACATACTAGAACAAAATATTGAAACAAAATATTCCGGGTATGCATTATGAAACAATGGTGTGATATTTATCTTGAAAAAAATCAGTAAATATTGATGGTAGAATTTCGCTTTAAAATTCCAAACGCTTGCCAAAAGACAAGGAGTTAAATTCTGATTTTATATTTTTTGAGAAAGGAACAAATATTTATTTAGCAAAATCACTGAATTTACAATCATATGACCCTGGACCCTTGCCGCAAAGAGGATGCTAATGCGACAAAGGGTCCAGGTACCTGCTCTCGGATTCCGAGAGAAAGGCCTGACCTCCGCTGCGTTGGGTCCCGAAATGTAGAAACTGTATACCTGCATGCGCCAGAAAGGGGGGAAAACATAGTGATGAAAATATACGGCGTTCGTTCGCTTGCATAGGAAAATCTCCAGTGAAAATTTTTCAGTGTTCGTCTTCCTGGGCAGGAAACCTACTGCCATAAATTTCCGATGTTAGTGGGCGAAAGGGTTAATAGTTGGGCATGACAGGGTATCAAGGAATTAAAGATTTCTCTCTTAGTCGGTTTATTGAAAAAAAGCATGAAGGTAGGAAAAAAATGAGGATTGTGGAGGACGGGAGGGAGAGCAGCTGTGGCAGGATGGCTCTCGGTGGGTAGGGCCTCTGGCCGATCTGGCAGTGGCAGATCTCAAATCTGGCTGACTGGCAGATCTCATCCGAGTGAGGCTGGTGAGGGTCTCCTGCCCATCTCCACTGCTTTAAGTTCATTCCCTTGGTCGGTGGTGGCAGCTGGAGCGAAGGCGGGCAGGGCCTCTGGCAGATCTTGTGGTGGACGTCTTGTTGAAGCGTAGCAGTTGGGGGTCTTCCACATGTCTCCGCTGCGTTAGCAGTGCAGTAGCAGTGCAGTAGCAGTGCAGTAGCAGTGCTTATATATGCCTAGGGGCTTGGGTCATCTCCTAGGTGAGGAATCTTCCTTGCACTCCTTCAACTTGTTTCCTATGTCTCCCCGTACTCTCAAGGGTTTGGAAGAAGGGATGCAGTTATTTGGGAGGCGTGCTTTTAATCTTGGGGAGAACGAGGAGGAGGTGGGGAGCAGATGACAACAATATCTCCCTAGCGACTCAGAGGACATGCAGTGCTTTTGGGTTAAAACCCACTGCCCTCTTTGGTCAAGGGTTTGGAGGTGGATTAGGAGGGAGACGGGTGATGCATGTTTGCAGATTTCATAAATCTTTGGGTCTCTTTTCCCTTATGTGTAGAGTGAGTGTGGTGTGGGGGGAGGGATGGGGTGTTTAAGGTTCTCTCCAAAGTGGTGTGGTCCTCGGTCTAGACCAAGTGGAGGGGGCTTTTGTTTCCCTGCACTTGTTATGAAACCTCTTTGGGTCTCTTCTCAGTGTCCGCCGAGACTGGGGTGTTGTGGGAGGAGTAAGAGGGGAGGTATTGAAGGTGCAAAGGTTGAAGGGTGTCTTCTTTTTTACCTGCCCTCCATTAGAAATAAGTCACCCGGTCTTCCTCTTCCAGGGAGAGTGGGGGGGAAGGGGTTGTTGAAGGAGTTAGGGCAAGGGTGGAAAGAGAGACCTAGGGTCCAAGGTGCATCGGTCAGGGGGTGACTGGGGTGGGAAACAAATGCTATTAGGTATTTTCCCCTCACACACTTTTTGCATTAAAAGTGGCATGCATCAACGCTTTAACTGTGAGGTCAGTATGTCTACATTCTCAGTTGCAGTCTGCCAGAATGCTTCCACTGAAGAAATAGGAATTAGTTACTTGTATATTATGGACATATATATGTACTAGGGGAGGACGCACGTTGAAATTCAATGAGAAAAAAGAAATATTTAAACTGTGTCATAGGATTAAAAGAATCAGCACAATGTGACATTGAAAATGCATGTATGTACCATTCATTAAACCACCCAAAGAGAGAATAGCGTGAAAAATTCCCCTGCTAATATCTCACTGCAATTCCCATTGTGATCACATAACCTTTCAGCCATACATAAAGCCATTAAGGCCTCAGACATAATTTCCATTTAAAGCCCATACTGTGGTTGCCAAGGAAATTTTTAAATTCAGATTGTTGAAAAATGACGAAACTTACATTGGAAAAAAACTCAAATTTTATACAAAAACAAAGCGTAAAGGATAATCGAATGCTATAATTAAAAACTGCATCCTTTTAGCCATCCAATGATAAAAGTATTATCGTGATATCTTAAGTGCAAGTTATAGGGGCAAAAAAAAACACCTCTTGCTTCGAGTTCAATGCATTTCTTATGGGGCTGAAAGCTAAACATATTGGGTAAAAAGAACTCAGTTAAATGGTTTGCTGTTTAACTATATTTTTGACTGGTTTTGCATACTTTCAGCTATCCAATAATGTAAATTTCTACCCTAGGTATATCTCGAGTGCAAGTAATCCAAAGATGCAAAAAAAAGAAACCCCTGCACTTATTCAGTGCTTTTCTTATGGGGCTGAAAGTTAACAATATGGGGTGAAAATGGAGATGTGGTTTATCTAACACTCTTCTCAACACTAATGTTGACATTAACCCAATGAAGTTATAATTAGGTACTTCATCCAGTAATGCATGCCAGATGAGTACACAGGATGCCAGATCCTTCTTGAAAACCACAAGCAGTATTGAGAAAGGAACTGACACCCTACCCTGAGGTGTGAACATCATTATCCATTGAGCTCTGCAAATTGTGGGATCCACCTTTACTTATCAAATCACCCTTATGGTTTAACATTGGCTGTTTTTTCCTCCATAGCAATCCTCCTCTCCTCTGCATCGGAATTGCATCAATCGTCAACCAGGGAAGGGTCCATTACCACTTGGCAACCTTAAGAGAGTCAATGAAAGGGTGGACTTCAGCATTTCTGCATATTTTATTTCTCCCCTAATCTGGCTTAGCAAGTTTTTAAGGGAAAGGGGAACCTCCAGAACTGAAATGAATGACGAGCAAATTACAGCATAAGCAGCATGGAAACAGGAGGATGACTAATAAGAATGGGGGTAGATGCAGATTATTTAACCCCGCATTCATTTCTTCTTTCTCCTCACAAAGTTACGTTGTTCTGTCGTTAAAATTACATTCTAGCTTTGAAACCTTGGTTTTGTAGTACATTATGACCAATCGTGTAGAAGTACAAAGTGTCCTCTTCTCACATTGCTCTAAGTCAGTAAAGTAAAGTCTAAAAGCTTTTGGAAATATAGGAGTAGAATTACCTTTTGTGGCTGTGGCATGTAAAGGAGGATGTCATGGCATATGTTGGCATTGTGATGTTTTCCACTACGGAGCCTAGGAACTAGAGATGTGGTAGATTGTAGACAACGTCAAGGTAGAGTCGATAGAATTGTTATGTAATAGTGTGTGACTAACACTAGGAGTTCCAATGCACAATGCATGCCAACTATGACAAGTTGAGGTATTTCTCATTTTTTACCAACAATTTTGAAATTATTGTTGGTAAAAAATTGAAACAGCTTTCTTCTGCAGTTTAAATATCACAGTAGCACGGGAGGAAGAACCCCAAAACAAAATACCATTTACCATGTGAGAGTAAAACTCGCCAAAATACAGAAAAAGCAGAACATCGATAGAAACAGTATGTCTTATAAATATAATCATATTACATTTTGAACTAAGCTTACTAGCTAATTCAAAAATACGAGGTTCCCAGGTCATATGAGTCGAGATGAAGTCCAAGAAATTTGGCCTTGGTGACCTGGAGAACATTGCTCTGGTTAATACTCTCATGGATATCTTTGTGTTTTTTGCCTCTGTTCATGATGTACATAATTTGTGATTCATTATCACTAAGTTGCAAGAATTTGTATGTACACCAATTGCTTAAGAGTTTGGGCAGCTAATTTGCATTGCTGCAGGATACTACAATAGTTATTAGAGACTATAAAATTAGTATCATCAGCATAAAGAATTGGGGTGATATTATCAATGTTGGAGTATATCCCTGGTCGATCATTAATATATAATAAGAATAAAACAGGCCCCAGGACAGAGCCTTGGTGAACACCATGGGGTACAGAATTGCTATGTGAGGAATAACTATACCCATTCTCTTTAATGATGACCATTTGTTTCCTCTCGTGAAGGGAAGACCTAATCCAAATCCAACGAATACCAAGCCTATCAATTTTACCCAGAAGCAGCTCGTGATTTACACAATCAAAGGCTTTACTGAAATCAAAAAGCATAGTGCATGCTTCAAGATTTAAGGGTGACAGTAAATGGTTGATGGCATTTTCCATGGCAGAGATTGTAATTTATTTTTCCTGAAACCATGCTGGCTAGGAGAAAAGAGATTAGTGGAATGTGCGAAAGAAACAAGTTTCATATAAAACTCTTTCGAAGTTTTGTAAAATTTCATTCTAATCATTGCAACCCTTTTTTAAAATGTTTTCTGTGAGTCACGTGTTCCACCGACAATTATGAAATCAACTGGATGCTGACAAAAATTGCACTTAAATTGAAATGTTTTTCATGAGGCGATGTAATGTTTTTATTTAACAGTGTATATTTTAAAAGGCTTTTGTTTGAAAAAAATAGTTTCAAGATTTATAATTTCATAAACTCAACATTTATCATACATAAGCATACTTACATATTATAAAATATTGCACTTTATACTGTAACATTAAAATTTGATTTACATCATCCATTTAATACATAAAATATACGACATTGTATGAAATGATACATATCATCATGTAAAATGCGGAGAGAGAGAACGTGAGAAAAAAAATAGGGGTGGAAGCTTGAGAGGGTAGGAAGTGGAGAGCGAGGGAGGGAGAAAGGGGGGGAGAGAGGAAGTGAGGCGTTATGGGGTTGGAAGATGAGAGGTATGGAGAACGAGGGAGCGAGTGAGGGGTAAGGGGGGGAGAAAGAGAAAAGAGGAGTTTTGGGGGTGAGGGATGAGAGGGTGAGGAAGTGAGAAAGGGATAAGAGAGGGAAGGAGGGCGAGGGAGGAAGAAAGGAGGTGAGAGGAGTTATGGGGATGTAGAGGGTGAGAGGTGGAGAACGAGGAAGTGAGAGAGGGGAAAGGGAGGGAGAAAGAGGAGTATTGGGGGTGGAGGCTGAAGAGGGTGAGAGGTGGAGGGCAAAGAATCGAGATAAGGGAGGGAGAGAGAAGGGGGAGGGAGGAAAAAAGGAAGTGAGAAGAGGAGTAATGGGGGTGGAAGATGGAAAGGCTGAGAAGTGGAGTGCAAGGAAGTGAGCAAGGGAAGAAGGGAGGGAGAGGGAGGAAATGAGAAGAGGAGTTATGGGGTTTGAAGATGGAGAGGGTGAGAGGTGGAGGGCGAAGGATCGAGATAAGGGAGCGAGAGAGGAGAGGGAGAAAGAGAGGGAGCGAGAGAGGAGAGGGAGAAAGAGAGGAAGTGAGAAGAGGAGATATGAGAGTAGTGTCATGATCAAAAAATATTTTTGAAGATGACACACTGTGAGTCAGTTCCGTTCAACAGATGTGGGAGAGGGCAATAACGTTTGTTTACTTTATTTATTAGAAACATAAAGAACTATACCATTATAGCAGATTTGTAGCAAAAATAAATGACCTTCAGTCTGATATCAAATGTGATGCATAATGCGAAAATCAAAGATTTTTATGACTTTAAATCTAGAGCCGATACATTGTCACCTTGAGTGCCAAAGAGTTAAAACTAAATTTTCTTCTCCTGTTTGCTTTTGATACAATTTAATTATATACCCCTTGCAAGAAGAGATACAATGTAGCATATTCCCTACATAGGCAATGATTTCATTGCCTCACAACAGAGTTTTAGCACCAGTGGTTGCAAGTGTTCCAACTCAGTATAATACCCAATTGCAGTAGAGTATATTAATGAAAAAAATACAATTTTGCAAGAATAAAATTGTCAGTCCCCATGACTAATTTCTGTTGACAAAACTATTCTTATGGTAAGGCTATGTAGACAGTAGTAAGACCACAAATGTAATTTTATAAGCTTAACTTCTCCTTGGTATTCTCATCTGCAATTCTCAATTAAGAAATGACAAAATTGCATCAGAAAAGGAATAAACATTAGAGGTCACAAGCCTCTGGCAGACAATTGGCCCCTTCAGCATTCATCATAGCATCTATGCAGAAGTTTAAAAGACATTGACTGGCGGCTCTTAGGATCTGATTTTTTAATGTAGAATATTTTTATTAACCCTTTAAGTCCAGAGGAGATTAAATGAATCCCATCTCGTAGGTCACGAGGAGATTTAAATGGAATCACCGGTAGTCACTACATTGCTCGACGGCATGTAAAGTTCGTGCCCGATGTAGTGACTACGTTGCTCGTCATTGAAGGGTTAATTAAACAACAACTGGCAAGCAACACAGATCTTGCACAATGCAAAAGGCACATTAAGAGAAAGTACATGTAATCCTTAAAGAGCAGCTTGGTTCATTATAGATACTTTGCTGTTTATTAGTTTAAAAATCTTAAGAAACCAATGGTGCCTTTTATGTTATCCCACACTGTGACAAACTCTGCAAGTATTTTTATTGATTATGTTTTCTCTCATCTCTTTCCAATGACACAAACATTTCCAAGGTAACAACTAAAAAAGGATGACTAGATCTTAGTCAAGCATGATGACTCACCCATGTATATCACAAAGTAATGCCTATTAACCTCTGATGTGACCAACAATATGACCTACCCGCAAAATTTAAAGATTGAAGAATTCAGCTGCGCATGGTCACTCCTGCTTTCAATAATTCAGATCTGACCTGGTATTATTTGGATGAGCGGGACTGCTCCACAGTTGATGTATAAATTGTTGAGAAGAAGAGTTTTTGTCCTTAAATAATTATCTCAAGAGGGTGAATTAAAACCAGAAAGAGTGATTTCAGATTTTTATCACATATGCTACAGACTTATTTGAACACAAAACATAATTGTTTTCAATATGGCATCAAGCAGTGGTCAACTGTCTCAGCGAGCTCCTTGCTTGAACCTTATGAGCAAACTAACAAAATTTAAGACTGGAAGTCCCAGCCTCACTTCTCAGCTCTGCTTCCCTTCAGGCATGTGCTTTGATCACAATTATGATATGACTACAACTTGAGACCTGGAAATCGCTCGACAGACAAGACATGGCACAATCAGCTACTTGCTTAAACAAGAAGACCTATCCACCCAGATAAAGGCCATGCTCCATGTTTCAGCAACCCCTGAGGCAAGAAAAATCGAGGCTTTAGCAAGGGTCCAGGCACAAACCCAAGTAAAAGAAAAGGCTTAAGTTCCAGCTCAGACCCAGCCATGGTGCATCCAATGATGGCTTGTTTGTTCACATACTAAATCCATCACAATTTGATTCTTAATGCAAGCAGCAGCTACCATAGGCAAGTAGTAGTTGGCATGCAAAGGGAAAGAGGGAAGCACTATAGATTCATTTAAACCATGAGTTCAGGATTCTTAATTGTCTCTCACTGCTGACCTACTGGTCTGGGCCAGCTGCGGTGCAGGCAATCAAGTCAACAAGCAAGACTGGGTGTTCCTAGCACCAGTGAACTTAGCATAGATCCAGTATGGTACTGGACTGAAAGTTGAGTCAGCAAGCATAATAATAATAATAATAATTTTATTGGACATTAAACAAAATGGATTTGCAATATGTATCTACTGAGCACTCAACCTCATCTGCTGTGCATATTTCAGGACTCTTTTAACTACAGCTGTCAAACAGCGAGAACAAATGTCTAATCATATGCTAATAAACTCGAATCATCCCTTATGTAACAAATTCATGCCTTAATATTAAAGGCGTGGCCAACAACAATGACTATTTATGCAATGCCATTACTTTTGCCAACCATTAAAGTGGTTGGCATAAGTAAACCTCGTGTGAAATAGCTAGGTTCCCTCCAAACCTTTTTTTCCTGCTTAATCACTTAACCGAAGGTATGAAAACAAATGATAACAAACAGAGTGGACAGAACCAGCAATTGTATTCCTTAAAAAAAATCTAACAAAATATTTTCACTTGTTCTCATCTGGTTTCCCTCCTTCAATATGTTTAATGGTTGTCCTTAATCCACCAATTTTTTCTTTATTATCTGGGATAAGTATCTCAAAGGTTCTAAAATGCTTCAGGATGTTTTCTGAAATAGAAGAGATTTCACATTAGACAACAGAAGAATTTATTTTCCAAACTTTACACATATGTATATGATGATTGGACTCATTTCAGATAAAGAAAACACAAATTTTCACGGTTGAGAAAAAATTCATTTTTCCTTTCCTTACTTGAGAGGATATCACTTGAAAAAATTAAAAATTTTCTGCATAAAAACGTTTTGGTAATAGATAAACACATTTCCTGTTGATGGAAAGAATAACATCTGTCATAGACAAAAGGCATTGTGGGCAACCACCATTTGGATAATAGTTATTGTTAGCATTAAAACTTTTCACATATGTATGTTCTTCCATTGAGTCATTTTCATACGCATGTCTAGGTTACCTATACCCAAGGTCCCTTCTACCTTACTGTACCGTATCATTCAATAGGTACTTAAAATAGCATTGGAATTCATAAAATTTGATGGTGCTACTGGCAACTGACCAACAAGGGCCTTCGACCTAAAGGAATGTTTAATTGGTGAAGGTAGAACCATTGAAGTAAAGAGTTGACTCAAGACTCCATGGAGCAACACAAGGAACAAGAACTAAGCTGGTTGTAGTGGTCAAGTTTGAAACATGACTGGAATTGAGACTGAAATTTATGACTTACGAGATAATGCTAGATAGTAGCAGAATAGTAGACTCATTCATTTCATTAAAGTATTCTACCAGCTGATTGGTAGGTTCTTGGACAGTCCTCATTCTGCATCCCAATTTCATACACATTGTCTCGCTTTCCCTCCTAAGGATGTCCCGCCATTAGATCCCTCTTCAATTCTTCATATCTTCTACCTCCTCTTATTTTGTCCAGAATTCCTATCCTCTTCCACGCTTCCCCAGTGTTCTCCCCTCTATCACTCTCTTCAACATGCCCTCTCCTCTAAAAACCTCCTCCATCCATCTCTTCTGCCTTCTCAGAACCTCCGTCTCTCTCCTCCAACCATATCCAATACCTCCTCGTTTGTCTTCCTTGCCACCCAGCTCACCTTCTTTATCCTTCTCCAAACCCATATCTCAAAAGCCTCAAGTCTACGCACATCTTCCCTTCGCAATGACCAAGTTTCCGACCCATATAGCGCCACGCTCCATATCAAAGTTTTCACCACCCTTTTCTTTACGTCTCTTCTTAGACATTAACTCTAACTAGACTCTAACATTAGGCCTACGCTTATTTTTGAAAATTGGATTTTCTTTTGAATTTGTCCCTTCAAAATAGTTGTTTTGGTGAGAAAACAAATACATTTCAGGCTGGTTGATGTGCGACTACCCATAGCCGTGCCTAAGGGGTCAAAGTGCAGGTGCACTATAATAAGTGGATTTCGATGCCAGACACACGTAGCTATAGTAATTCACTGATTGTAGAGCCCCATAGGTGCGAAAATTTTAACCATTTTACCGTATCTTGAAACCATCATGGAGTAATATTACTCCGCACCAGCTGAGCCGCCTGTGCCGTATGGGGCGACCAGCGCGGCGCCCATAGGGCGCCGCTCGCGCCCGACGATTTTAGATATTTTTTATCGTCAATTCAGCCGAATCGTACGCTCGTTTTCCTTCACTGAGTGTTCTTTTCACTCTGAACAGACACCGAAAAGCTAATAACCTGATAGTTCTGCTATCTTATGAATGTGTTTTGGTGAAGTGGTTTGATACAAAACTGCTAACTTAGTCTATAGTGATACGATGCATATTATAGCATTGCTATGTAATCATTTTGGTATCTCCTGTTATCCTCCCAACCTAATCATTTGAGACCTGTGGTATGGGTTTAATTATCGGCCGTCCTCTATGTTTCTCTGCCTTGACATAGTGAATACATATAATATGAGAATCGCAGTCTCTTCTCTTTTGACCAAAGAATTTCAGTGAAGTGTTTCCTTTGCAAGCGTGTGGTTCTCTAAAGGCTACCCTAACCTGCACCATCTGGTTCAAATACAAATTCCGAATCAGATGCCTGTCCATCTAATCGACCCCTAATTTCTTCTACACTCCCATTAATTTCGTCCAGTCCACCCTATCAAATGCCTTCTCCAAATCTACGAAGCATGCAAAAACATCCTGCCCATACTCTAGGTTTCTTTCTACTAGTGTCTTCATCACCGCTATTGGATCTCGCATTCCTGTCCCTCTCCTAAACCCGAACTGGTCGTCACCCAGGTATTCATTTGCCTTCTTCTCTAGCCTTCTGTTTATAATTCTCAGAACTACTTTGGCCGGGTGGGATATTAAGCTTATTGTCCTATAGTCTTTGCACATTTTTGCCTTGCTCTTCTTTGGTCTAGGAATTAGTACTGTCTTCACGAAGTGTTCCGGCCACACTTCATCCTCATAGATCCTACGAATCAGCGTAAAAAGTTTTCCTCTTCCGTTCTTCCCCATGCTCTTTAAAAACTCTGCAGGTATGTCATCTATTCCCACCGCCTTATTCCTTTTCATGTCTCTTAGAGCTCTTTCGATTTCGCTATCTAGGATACTTGGTCCGATGCCATCGCTGTCGATATCGTATTCCCTTTCTATATCTAACCTATTGGGCCTTGTTTCTTTACCATAGAGCTCTTCAACATACTCCTTCCACCTCTCCTGGATCTCTCTCGGTTCTACGATCATCTTTCCCGTCTTGTCTGTTATCGTTGTAATTCCCCTACCCTTGTTACCACCCGTCAGTTCCTTTACTTTCTGATATAATGCATCTGCTCTTCCCTCTTTTTGGTATTTCTCTAACGCGTCGATCTGTTCTCTCCACCACGCCTCTCTTGCTTTCTTGGTTTCTCTTCTAAGCCTGTTATTAAATTCTCGGTATTTTCTCTTACCTAGCTCTGAGTTTACGCTCTTCCATTTCCTTCTCTCCTCCATCTCCCTGATCATCTCCTTCGTGATCCACGGTTTTCTAATTTTAGTTGCACTCACTACGCCTACCGTTGCTTTCGCTGCTTCTATAATTCTGTTTCTCAAACTTCCCCATTCATCTTCGACTGATCTAACTCCATGGTCCTCACCCATTCTCTCATCCACCTTCTCCCGATACTTCTTCTTCATTGCCCCAGTTAATGCCTCCGTATTCCACTTTCGTACCCTCCTTCCCATTCTTATCTTTTTCAGTTTTACCCGACATTTCATGACTAATAAATTGTGATCTGTGTCTGCATCAGCTCCTGGATAAGTATGCGAGTTTTTAACACTGTTCCTGTGTCTGTGACGAACTATTATATAATTTATCTGGAACCTGTGTCTCCCGGCTTCTTCTAAGTGTACCTACGTCGAGGATGATGTTTGAACCATGTATTCGTAATCACTAAGTTATTTCTACGGCAAAACTCCACAGCTTTCTCGCCGTGGTCGTTTATCCTTCCTAGCCTGTAATTGCCCACCTCCCGCTCATCTCTACCCGCACCCACCACTGCATTCCAATTTCCCATTACTACTAAGTGCTTACTTCCAGGTATCCTACCAATTATTTCCTCTAGCTGATCGTATACCCCATCTACCTCCTCTCTATGATTAGAGGTAGGCATATAAACCTGGATTATAACTAAATTCGTTGGATCTGCCTTTAGTTCCACGACTATTATCCTATCACTCACTTGTTATGCATACACTACATTTCTACCAAGTTTCCTATTCATTACGAATGCAACCCCGTGCTGACTTTCACTCCCTCCACCACATATTACTCTATAGCCATAGCTCCAGTAGTCCCTGCCATCCTTCCATCTTACTTCACCCAGACCCAAGCCCGTATTTACCATATGGCATACCCAGCAGCGGCCTCACGAGCGCTGGGGGCCTCAGGAGAGTTATGGCACACTTGAATTAGCAGTGCACTGAATGAAAATATGTAAACATAGATGTAAGTAACATGGAGCCTACTAGTAGAGTAGGTATCAATAGTGATAGATATTTGTACTAATTATATATTGTCTTTACAAGCAAGGAAAAGTCTATGTCAAGCTGCCAGGTTGCAAGACTATAACATTGGGGGCCTCATTCTAGATTCCACCGGGGGCCTTAGAGGTCATAAATACGTCCCTGCCCTGACCCATTATGTCTACACCCACCCTCTCCATTTCTTGCTTTATATTCTCTAGCTTGCCTGCCCTCAGCATAGTCCTAACATTCCATGTGCCAAATAGTAGACTAAATTGTCCAAAAAGGACAGTACTGGGTTAATTTGTTAAAAATCCAGTGCATAGGTAGGGATGCCATGTTTGTCTTGGAGTGAATGTCTTAGTTTAGATGGTATGATATAACATTGGTAGTTAGTGCACCTAAAATCAAAGTCAAAAGTAAATACCAAAGATATTAAAAAAATTAATTAATAATTATATTAAATTAATTATGAATGGCATTTCTCCAAGTCAAAAATGTAGGGTGTATTCTGCATAATGAAGCGTAAGCATTCATAACAAAAACAATGGTTTTGATGGCTGGAATCCATTATAATTCTCAATTAGAAAAAATAGAAAGCACCTTAGTTCGTAGTTCTATTTCAAGCACATGGAAGGCTAATGCAGCATATAAGATTCCAAAAAAGATGCATATTATTAATTCTTAGCTCACTTCTTTTGTTTCAATGGCGGCCAGCAGTTGTGCCTGTAGTTACTGCTCTAAGTTATTATTGGATAACTAAGTTTCTCGAAGATGTGCCTTCGGCCGCGAGTCATTATTTCATGCCAGTTGTGTAGGGTTTTCTCTACATTTAACAGTGCAAATTTTCATTACTGTAGAAAAAAATATACCGTATTTCCAATGCTGCCATTATGACTGACGAGAGAGAAAATTTTGCCCAGAAGACATGTATGCATACAATTATTCTTGATATTAATGTGAAGTTAGAAGAAGGCTTTGTCTCTTATCTCAAAAGCTTAATACATATTATGCTCCATGTAATCATAAAAAAGTTGAATGTACTGTCAATGCCATGTGTGCATATTTGTGTGTCTCACTAGACAGAGAATAATCAAAATTTTATAGTAAAAATTCAGATTTCCACCACTATGTAATCACTTGCAACAAACATTTGTACACACAAAGTCAGCTTGGGCCTAAATGTATTAGATTGCTCAGTAGAATATCCTCATGTAATAAGATCAGAAATAAGAATAGCTGCTTTTCAAACGAACTATGATTGTTTTTGCAAACCAATTTATATTACTTGTAAATGAATATTTCATCTCCAAATAATCATTATCTGAAAATTTAACTATGTATAATTGTATCATGAAGGAATTCTTTTTGGATGTGTTCTATATTATGACGTAAACATCTAATCATTGGGCCGATAAACTATTTTGTATTATTATTAGCAAGGGCCAGTTAACTTAAGAACATGCATGCATACAGTTGTGTCCATGGCAGTTTTCCATGTTTTCAGCTAATATCTCTATTTAGTCTATTCAAAGTAGCCTACTTAAGGATGATGTGCTAAATGTTACATCAATTTTTATACAAATAGAAAAGGAAATGATTAAGTGTGAAAGTTTAAAGATCATTTTCTGAAGAAATCCATTCCTACCAGCCCAGTGAAAATGTACAGAGTGAAAGAAGACTACATTCAACATAATAACAATTTTTATGTCAATGACAGTTTTATGACTTTAATCAATGTGATTTTTCACTTTCCCTCACTGCTTCACTGCTTCACACTTTCCCTCTCAAGCTATGCCAATGCTAAAAGAGAAAATGACAAGGAGCAAAAGTTGTTATCTTCCACCTAAAAATGACGGCAGATGCAAATTCATTCCATTAACAATAACAAAGATTTATGTTAATTAATTTTTATGGATCTGACAGTGACAAATGAATATAGCTATTTACCATTCATACAAAAAGGTTTCGTCATAGTGCTTCTATCATTAAAACATTGACCATTATTATGTTTATTTGCCATTAAAATTATTCTCTCGTTTTAGGACTATAACAAGTTCAAAATTTGATGTTTTAGTACTTTGACAGATGTAATTTGTAGCATTCCTTTCTGTAATATGGTGCAGCGGTTGGCAGCATGACATTAAATGTTGCGGCAATTACCTACTTTCACTGCCCCACCAACATTAGAAGTATGTTAGTATAACGTTTTTTACTCTCGTTAGATTTCCTAACCACCATAATGGCCAAATTCTAAAGCCATGTCAAGTGGTTTGAGAAAAACGCAAAAATAAAGTTTGCCGTGAACCTCCGTCGATTCGGGGAGAGGGCCCGACCCGGGCCTCGTAGCTCTCCGTCAGACTTCGGTCACCTTTGGTCTGAATCACCGACTCTACGCAGTTTGGGTTTTGCAATTGAGTAAAATTTTCAGGATCCTTTCTTTTGTCGTTGAGCTGTCGGCGTAGGAAATTGACCTGTACTTCAAAATTTATTAACTTTGAAGATGCTGTGGATGAATGAATAAACCTTTAGGCATGCGTTTGACTTGACTTTGTCTTGGGCAGTTTGAAGGAGATAACGGGACATGTGCCTTGTCTCCACCCGTATTATCCCTTCAACTCGTCCCTGCGGCTGGATGGTTGTGAATTCGCAGGCTTACTTCTCCTTCGGCGTCCATTGCTCCATGATGTGTCTTAGCTAGCTGGTGCGTTATTTCCCTCTGTGCGGTCTGTGATTTCTAGCATTAGAACTTCGCTTTTAAATGCGTGCGTGTTTTGCGTGAAGTACCCTGCTGGATCTGAGTGGGTATGTGAAATAGTATGCATGTACCACATCCCACCGATATAACAAATAAAAGATCGTATAAGTGACTACTGATATCCGATGCCTGGATTAATTACTAATTTACCCGACTTTACTTAATTCCAATGATTACCCATTTGGAGTTCCTTGTCTATGGAGTACTTTGGGAGGTCCGAGTTGCCGTGCATCAAGCCGATGGATGGTATACTATTTTTGACTAAGTACGACTTTGTATAGTGACATTTATTTCCTCATTTTTTGTACTTGATTTCTAGTGTTGCAAATTGGCGTAAATAAAATAAAATCATGTCAATGAATAAAGTGAAAGAATACTGAAAGAATGCAACCTTAGTAAACCATAAATTTAGGTCAGCAAAATAGTGGCCACCCTTAACTTCTTCTGGATCTTGTATATCAGATGCCTGATTGTATAAGTTGCCAAATGATGAGTTAACTCAAGAGATTAGTGAATTGGTGTATGGAATACGTATGTAAAGCATTATATTCAGGTTTTCCAACGACGTTATTTTAACGTTATTCCCAAACAGTTTCGTCCAACGTTCACATGGTTGGACATTATATGTAATGTGTTTCAAACCAAGTTGGTTTGAACATTATATAAATGTTTTTCTAATGTTAGTGTGTTGGTGGGGTGGATAATTATCCCAATAAGATGTCTTACAAATAGGATTTTTACACTGATCCAAAGCATTCTTGAACTTGATAAAAATTGGAGCAAATTAAAGATGTGGGCAGGGCAAACTATCTACAATGAATACTCCCAAACCACTGTAGGAGAATTTTTTTATAAATACGAAATTATACTATATTATAAGTCCAGTAGAACTGAAGACTGACAACACAATACATTGGAGAATTAATGTAAAGGGAGGACTAGCATACATCTAATTAATATATTTATGTACTGAAAATTCTATTTACCAGTCATCGTTAAGCTAATATTGTGCTGAGCAGCAATATTAGCAGCGGCTGAGGCCTTTGGATCACTTTGATACTCTGCTATAAATTTCAGGGCTTGTCTCAACGTCACTCTACCTTTGGGGATCATCTTTGGCTCAAGGAAACCAAAATCTGTATCTTCGGGCGCCCTACGATTTAATGGAAGAGTTTTTCCAGAATCGATTGATCCAGACGTTTTCCCAGGCTGAAAATTAAATACTTCCATAAATACCAGAGGATTAACTTGAAATCTGTACATTGATATCCACCACTTTTACCTTAATGTCATGGGATTGTAAGTAGACTATCTTTAACCGTTCGTAGAGTTCAGCGTCTTTTTGAGACTGCTCCTCTATTGCCTCGGGATTTTCTGAAAAATAAAAAATAAATGAGGGACCCTTCATAGCCCTTTAAATTGTATTGATGCTAGGTAAAACGGAGAGATAAATCAATGAATGAATAAATTAAGAGCGCACGAGAATTCTCTTTTGATAGAAATTTATACAAAACCTTTGGATATTCTTTCAATTTCTCTAATCGTGGAGGGATAAGCAGGGGCAGGTGTAGGTTTTTCTTTGCTTATTTCTCGATGAGCTCTATTTTCAAAGTTAAACCTCTGTATTCTCCGAGACAACGCGGATACGGCTGCCCCCATGACTTCCAAAGATCAATGCAATTTCAAATCACATTTCCGATTTCTGCAGTAACCTCCTAGCGCTAATGACCTGAATGAGCGCAAACATAATACCGTAGTAATACTACACTATACATCCACACCCACAGATATCAATACATAGGATGTTCCAAAAATAACTACATTTACCATTTTAAAGGATTGACACAATCATGCAATAGCTACTATCTTCACTATACATTTTCACAATTCTCACTATCACCCATATAAAGCCAACCGGGTTAGTTACACTGCGAATTCCGATAGTCATCTGTTAAATCCCATATTGCCATGTATAAGCGCTGTAGTCGCTATAGAAGGTCTTCCAGCTGCTCTACTACATGGTTGAGAAATCGTCCACTATTAGCGCTGGTTATGGAATCCCACGCTGCTGTGGTTGAAAAGAAAGGAGGGACGGGGTAGCCATTTGAAAACTGTTTTTTGTTCTTTCTATCTTCCTTAATTTTAGCGAATCGCGTTAAAATGACATTTTGTATGCCTAGTAGGCGAAGGAGAGAGGGATGTGAAAGGCTCGCAATGGCAAATTTTAATATCAATCGATGAATATGTATTAATTTCCTGAAATGCGATTACTTCGACTAAAATAGACGATGTCGTTATAAATGCTCATTGGCAGTAAAAAGTGTGATGATACTTTCTTTGAGCTAAGATCCACCCAAAACTTTGAGCGTCAATTTGAAATCCCTAATTACCGTGGCATTGTGGAAAAATCTGCAAAAATAGTACTAGGGCCTTACACTGGCTTACAGTGATATTGATTAAAACTCTTAAGTTATACCTCAGAAATCATATTACAACGGAGATATTAATGGCCGATGATTTCCAGTTTGCCGGATTTGTATCTATTTTTGAATTTGCTGATATCTCATGCGAATGAAATAGGGAGAAAGACTTTTGGTCATGCTCTAAAGTTCATAAAAATAAAGTTTGATATTGTTTACAAGACACTGATTCTTTAACTTACTGAGGAATGTGACACCCGCGATCCAAGATTGGCTAATTTTCCAACTTGAACTTTGAATTTTAGGAGTAAGATTATTTTTTTAAATATTCACTCAAAGTTCTTAAGTGCAATATTCATTTTGAAGTTTTATGATAAATGTTGATTGAACTGAGGAATACAATCGTTCTCCTAGGAGAACGATTGTACTCCTCAGTTCTCCTAGGAGAACGATTGTACAGCTGTGCATGACATATAAGCGATTAATACGATTAGCGATTGGGGTAGATACGTGAACGGCTTCCTAATTTCGTTCAAATAATCATTCTTTATTGTTAATTGTGTTCTGACATGAATTTTCTTATACTTTCCACATTCAGTTGTAATTTTCTTTACCACCCACTCACCAACACTCACATCCAGGATCAAGGAAATTCTGCTTCGTCCTAGCATCTTACCACATGGCATAAGGAAGTAATAAGGATACCTCTGAAATATTTTTGCTGGGACATTGTGATGTTCCTTAGATTTCAGGAATTTCCCGCGGACCGAATAACGACGCATCTACTATAGGTTATTCCTTTGCCCGGGCAAACGATGTCGCAGGGATATCTTTGCGGGAGGTCCAAAAACGTTTTTTAAAACAGCATATTCGTTGTGCTTATCAGTTCAGAGTGGTTCAGATGGTAGGAATGGACAAGTAAATTAGGATTATCTTCCGATTACTTACTCTCCACGCATATAATCTTTGCTCTCCACTTTACCGCGCACGAGCTACATAAGTGCACTGCATCGTGAGAAGGGGGCGAGTCCGGTCGTATATGCGTGTTCACCCTCCTGCACTAGTGCTATCGTGATAACTATTAAATATAAAATTATAATATTTTAAATGGCGAATACCGTATAAATTTACGCTTTTATTACGAAACATTAACAACTTTTTTTACTGTTGCCATTCATTGGACACTAGATTATGATTGTTAAAGCATCCTTTTGATTGTACGTAACATATATTATAATATGAATGTATTCATGCCTGCTCCAAATATGGCGATGAAATACGTAGAAATTGCCACGAGTAAAAACCGGCCTGGGCCAAGAATTGAACCACGGACCTTTGGCTTGCCGGGCCAATGCGCAGACCACTACGCTACCCAGGCTTCCTTCCGCGTATTTCATCGCCGAATTTGCGGCAGGCATGAATAAATTCATACGTGGCCTAGCTCGGCAAAAGTGCTGATATAGGATGCAACCGCATCTGCTCCCTTTCGTCCATCTATGATAGACCGCTAGGGCTCAATATCTAGTTTCCTTTTATCTTAATTGCCACGGGAATTAGGAAGCCTGGGTAGCGTAGCGGCAAGCCCAAGGTCCTTGGTTCGATTCCCAGCCAAGGCCGATTTTTTCTCGTGACCACTGCTACATATATTATTATATGTTATGGAACATCATAGAGTAGCATATTCGTCGAGTTTCTAAACGTCGGCCAACATGTATGTACCATAGTACCCGGTGTGAAGCCTGAGAAATCCCTGAGATACATCTTCGCCGGGAAAGCCTGAAATCTTACGAAGTAAATAGTGTCTATTAGTTATATGTATTTTGAACAAACTACATAAGTTATGATAGGGTGATATACACTGACCACACTGAATAATTCGTTCGTCCTTAGAAGTAAAAGTTTTATGTTAAATATAATGTCAATTTGTCACCGGAAATGATTAAAATGTAAAAACAAGAAAATACAACTATTACTATCTTAGGTGCGTTCACTAGGTGTATTTAGGAAATTTTACGCATATGGCAAATTTTAGTGGACATTGACAAATACGGTATCTCCTCTTACAAGCAGTGCCGTCTTTAGTACTGGGCCGACCGGACCCTGGCCCAGGGGCCTCAGGGTGTTAATGAGCCACGAGGTATCAACCCTAGTCAAAAAGTATGTACCAAACTAAATTTTCAGACTCGAAAAAAGCAAGCTCTGAATTTTGATTATTCTTTTAGACTTCAGATAGTGCGTATATATAGTTAGATCCATATTTGCTCTCTCTGCAACACTTGATTTAATGAAAATATGTCTCTCTCGGCAGCGGTCTTGGCTAAAATATTCACCAAAAACCCTATAGTGAGAATAAAGCCCTGAAGTTTTCAGAATTTTTTTTTTTTTAGAAGTGTGAACCCGAGAGTTGGTGCTGAAATCTCGTGAAAACCCATAAACAAAAATCTCATACAATATACTGATTTTAATTCATTAGATCTGCAGGCATCTGTATCTGAGAAGGAGGCAATGAAAATATTTGAATATTTTCAATTTAAATAATTTTCGACTGTGAGACTGTGAGTTGACTAATTATACTCCGCCAATAAATTAATAACATAAATACTGAAAAGGCAAAAAGTGAATTTATCTGGTTCTTAATATTTCCTTTTAATGGTAAAATATTTTTAAAGGTATTTTTTTAAATTAATAGAAGAGGAATCGACGGATGCCACAGCATATCCCCACAGATGCAGCTTTATAGAACGACATCGATGAAAAATTAAGAGTGTATTGGTTACAAAAATATCCCTAATTGTGCATCAAAAAGGACAACTGATTTCACAAAATCCATGCGTATTTATCAAGAAGGTCCTGAAGGACATAGATAAAAAATAAGATTCAGGAGTAACTCTTTCTTTAAATTAAGAATTAAAAATAGTGAGCAGTAGATTGTAAATGGATATCATATTCTCCTACAACTGGCAAAATTTATTGTTTTATATGTCGACTATTTTCTACAAAAAAAAGATCAATTCTCATTTGTTGGGTTTAATGACTGGAAGCATACTGAGCGAATTGTAGATCATGAACAAAGAAAACTCATAAAGAGAGTTTAACGATATATTCAAAATGAAGGAGAGAACCTGCTTGCATCGAAAATAAGTTAATGATACAGCAAAAAAATGAAGATGTTTATTGGATAGTAGTAATACGTCGAACCACTGCTGTTATAAAATTACTTGCATCCAGTGGTTTAGCTTTTCGTGATGATTATCAGAAATTTGGTTCTCTTCATAATGGTAATAATTTAGGTAAGTTAGAACTCCTGGGAGAATATGATTCGTTTTTAAAAGAACACATAAAAATATGAAAAGAAAGGTCATGGATCAACGTCGTATTTATTGGCAAATATTTCCGAAGAATTAATAGAACTTATGGGGAAAACGGTTCCCTGCACTACGTATATTTCGACAGGAAGGATAAAATCATACCCGTTCTTTGTCTTCCACAAATGAAATAAAAACGATTATTTTCATCTAATGTGATTAAAACTGCTGAACTTCACATGAAAACGCGTCGGATTACTGTTAGAAACCCCGTTCCGTGATTTAATTCGCTATACTACTGATGTCGTAGTGTTTTAAGGCCGCAGAGCGCGCGTAATTTTGAGCAATAAATATTTTTGTAAAACAACGTTTTTTTGTCGACTAAATTATGGTGTAGTACATTTACGAATATGAACTTCGCAGACAAGTAGTTTTTAGAAATGATGCATATTCTCCATTCTGCGTTCCTCGGAAAAACCTTTCTTCAACGTATTCTCCCGTATCTAACCATTTGTCTCGGTTTGTCCCGTGGGGCACAATAACTAGTGGTATTTCCCAGACGAGGGCGTGGCGCATAGTGGAATCGTAAACCTCATGCTTTGCGCCACCTCTTGCCGTTGAAACCTAATCTCCCAGGGTAGCTCAGATAACGAGTAAATGCCGACGCCTGCGTTCGTTCCCTTACGAGGCAAGTAATCCGCTTACGGGATGGGTAAAGTTATTTCCCCTTTTTCTTCTCCTTTTTCTCACCGGCTTTTCCGACTGGTGAGCAAATCTGAAAACTTCTTTTCCCCATCGCCGGAAACATCAAAAGATGAGGAACAAAGGGGATCGGGTTGATGAAGTGGATTGAGTACTGGCTTCCCATCCGGAAGACGCGGCATCGACATTAACTTACTCTTCATAGCGCGCCTCGTTTCTCTTTATTCCCCCTTTTTTTCCGTGAAATCCTTACCGAAAACCAACCGTCTATCACTACTGGCGCAAATTACCTCAGCTTGTCTGTCGCCTCCCCTAATAACCAACCGAAGCAATGCGGAACAATAAGCACCTCTGCGTCGCAGCAGTAATCCGTGGGTAATGCCATCATACCGATCACCCCTCTCCTCGCTTGCTGAAACGAGGAGAGATGTGGTGACCACGGATTGGAATTGGAAAGCTTCTTGAGAAACAAAAGACTTCCCTGATACTTCTTTGCCATCCTGCGCGTGCGTGGAGAGGCATACCTCTGAATCTTATAATCTAAGTCCGTGCTATGAAGACAAACTCTATGAGATGCAAAATTTCGGAAAAGAATATTGAGGCTCAGTTGCCACTTACAATGAATAAAAATACATTAAATAATTTTACAGTTTTAAAAATGCATTCTCCATCATTTCGAAATCATACTCCTAGACTTCCAATGTTATCTGTCGAACAAGGGTTATCATAGAAAGATATTTTCCCAAAACTTTTTTTTCCATTTTCTGGACTTTTAAATTATAATTGCAGAAATTTACATTAGTTAAATAAACATGGTAAAGTATTAATTCTATTGCTTTGAGTGCTTACGGCTAGGTGCCATAAAATGCTTCATGAGACACCATCTGGCCTGAAAGAGTTTAGTTCATCTAACATCTTACATAGGATATTTTTGCAATTTGTTCCATTATACTTCGGTTTCAATTCAATATTTTAAACTTTAATAGTTTACAGCTCAACTACAGATCAACAGTTTAAGAAATATACCAATTTTTCAATTGTTTTTTTTTTATAAAAATGAGTGGGAAACCAGAAGTAGCTAACAGCTACTTCTTTGAGTAGCTGTGGTGTAGCTGCAACTATTTTTCAAGTTTTTGGAGTAGTCGCTACTTTTTTAGGAAGTAGCTAAATAGTAGCTTGCAACAGTATATTCTGTAGCTCATTCAACCCTGCTTTGTACCCCTAGCCCCTCTGTTGCCTTTCATTAACATCAGGCTAACGCTAACGCCAGGTTTATCTCCCATCTTCCTTTGTTTCT
This sequence comes from Pyrrhosoma nymphula, assembly GCA_963573305.1. Lineage (NCBI taxonomy): Eukaryota > Metazoa > Arthropoda > Insecta > Odonata > Coenagrionidae > Pyrrhosoma > Pyrrhosoma nymphula. The sequence goes on along the minus strand of OY754332.1, from coordinate 71,898,643 downwards.
GAAATAACTCTTCTCTTACCCATCTGTCCATAATGGCAAAAATGCCTCAGTTTTCGGCCATCTTCCCAAGTAATCAATATTTAAGCTGGGGTATTGATGGCATACGTGGTAACCACTATTAACAAGTAAGCGAATATTTGTATTTGCTGCTGGTTGTGAATATCGCCACCCTTAAGATTTTATGGGATAGGATCTAACTCATCCACTGGGCGACTTTTTCTCCATTATACTATTTATAATTCAATCTAATGTAGAGAAAATATAAGAGTTTGAGAGCATTATTTTGCCATTGGCATCTGAAAAGTTTATTATCTTTAAATTTACTTTCTTCAAGGTCCAGCGGATAAGTCCAGTCAGTCCAGTGTTACCTCATATTGCTTGAAATTGTAGGTGCATCCTTCATCCGGTTTTGTTGATACCGGTTAATTGGGCCACCGGTTATTTGGGACAGCCGCTTAATTGGAGCAAATCTTAAAGAACAGAACCCAATTGAAAATTATCCCAAAGTTTTCTCCGGTAAATTGGGATAGCATGCCGCTTAATCGCGCCATACGTCGGCGACATTGACTCTACACTCGCGATGCATTGCCAATTTTTTCATATCAGGAAACCATTTTTTAACATTCTACTTCTTTCATTTAATCTTATTTTCCATATGAGCACCTGTTCCAGCAGCCTCTAGGGGATCCGGATTCCGTTTCTGCACCACGGGCTGTAGGTGATGGGTCAAGAGATAAGTGTTTTGAGGATAGAAGGGTGTGTGTGGGCAACGACCGTCAGTTTTGGTTTATTTTCAGTTTAAGGGATCTACATCTACAGAATACCCTGTGTGTACACCTCAAGGGTGTGTGGCTAGGGGATCGAACATCTAAGAATGACGGGATAGTGAGAGAGGATTGGCAACACCCGTGTCGAGGGTTTACGAGCATGTGGGGGTGGATTTCCAGGGATAACTGGGCGATGTAGAGCAGGGGAGACTGGTCGAGATAAACAATGTTGCTTACCAAGAGCTTTCTGTTTGCGACATCCTGCACAAAATTTAACTGACCCATGCGGTCTATCCCCTCTCCCCCTTTCCATTGTACAACTGAGCCATCGCCATTGGTAGACTGCAATGCTTTTTCTTACCTTTCTCTTTTTCCCACCCCCATCTCGGGTAGTTAACGCATGCAAATGACTCATTTTTCTCTTCACTCGCAATTAGTCTTTTGAGAACTAACAGTCTAAAACCAGTGTCAGTGGTTCGCAAGTGTGCTGGGATTTATCTCGTGTTCTGCGATCTGAGTGAACCTTGAATCAGTGAAATTGTTTTGGAGCCGAGAGTATAAAAACACTTCTTTTCCCTAGTGTAATATGCCGCGTAAGGACCTTTCACTGGCTGAAAAATTGCCACACTAGACAAAATTAAAGATTATCCACCCCAATCCAGTCATCGCCGTTTGACAGAGATAACTGGGGTGCCAACATCGCCGATAGCTCGGTTAATGCAGCATCAGGATAAACTGAGAGAAGAATGGAGTCGCAATGGAAAGCGAGCACCTCCCCTGAAACGTAAGCGTCAAGGTAAGGATCCTGATGTCGAGGACGCTTTAAATCAATGGTTTTCCACTGTTAGTGAACGAGGGGTTTGCGTCATTAGTCCAATGTTAAAAAAGAAGTCGGAGGAACCAGCTTTCAAACTTGGTCGTGATGATTTTAAGGCAACAGATGATTGGCTGTCTCGATGGAAGACCGGAAATGAAATAAAACTCATGAGAGATCGTGGAGAAAAAAATAGTGCTGATATTATGAGTGCAGAGGAATGGAAATCGAACAAACTGCCCTCGTTACTCCAGAAGTTTTGTACGGATGACATTTACAGCGCCGATGAAACAGGACTTATTACCGTGCTACACCAAATGGCTATCTTTGCTACATTTATGTAGAACTAACGGGCTCCAAAAAAACCAATGGATCGCATTACTGTTTTGTGCTGTGCAAATGTTTCGGGAACTGACAAAAAACTTCTGGTCATTGGGAAAAGTGCTAAGCCTCGATGCTTTAAAGGATTAAGAATAAACAGTTTACCGGTGGAGTACCACGCCAATAACAATGCATGGAATACTGCGGGACTCTTTACGCAATGGTTGACCGATTGGGATACGGAATTAGCGCAAAATCAAGAAACTTTCTTCTAATTCTTGATAATTCTATGGCACATCCTATTTGTTCAATGATTTAAAAAACATTCAGTTGGAATTTCTGCCCCCCAACACAACATCTTTGGTCCAACCAATGGGTATGGGGATTATCAAAAATTTAAAAACGTTTTACCGTGGAAAATTAGTAGATTATGTTCTATAATCTATAGAAGATAACCTTCTGACATCGTCATCCACTGCCAAGGAAGTAAGTTCAAAGGTGAACATTCTGCAGGCGATAATGTTTCTGGCTTAAAGCTGGCGAAAAGTCACCCGTAAAACGATTCAAATTGTTTTTTTCATTTTGGTTTTTAACATTCCAAAACCGAAATTCCAGAAGCACCTGAAAGTGAATTAATCTCGGAACCGCACCAAGTAAGGAACCATGAAAAATTCGATAATATCGACTACAATATGGACTGCTATGGCACAAAGGAAAACAGTGGAAATGATATTGTCGAAACCATTTATCCAGGCAGCAAGGTGAGGCTGAAGGTGAGGATAGTGATGGAGATAGGGACGTACCTGAGCATAGCCGAGTGACTTCTCAGGATGCCAGGAAGTTCATTAACGGATTACGATGCTATGTTATGCAAGAGGGCAACGAAGGAAGCCCATTATCATTATTATATGTATCTGCCGACTTTGTTCACGCGACGAGGGTGAAGAGAATGCAGCAGGATAAATTGAACAAATTCCTCAGACGAGGAGCTACAGTTAAACAGTAAATACTTGCATGTTTCTAAGTAAATGAATTATTTGGAGACCACATATTCTTATATAATCAACCGTACATTGTTCTTTAATAGGACTTCGTAAAAGGCATTCATCTAGCGTTGCCTGAGGCTGAGAGAAATATGTATTTTCAACAAGACTTACATAATTCATGAAAAATGTTTATAATGAAATTATTATCGCTGATTTATTGAACCAATTAATAGTTTAATACATTTCTTTGCATAATAAACCATATTTAGTCTTTTTTCTTTAATTTCAACATTTGTTTATGCATATTTACGGGATACTTCGCTTCATTGGAGCAGCCGCTTAATTGGGGCATCTTCTTCATCCAAACATTTATCGCGTCACATTTTCCTAATTCAATAAATGTGTCGTGCCATTTATGAATTGCTTTCGGGTATACTTCTAATGCATGATTATTGTTGATACTGTATAATTCTCACTATTTTGTGTTTAAGACAAGTTCTAACAATAACCTATTGCTTTGAGTGAGCGATAAGGGAATGGAATTGGTCTTATGATAGGTCCAGCAGTGCCTAGGCCCTCTCCTCTCTCTAACAATTAGTCAAAATCATTACTCAGATTAACGTTTGCATGGGCATGGTGGGGAGAGTTTTAAGTGAGATCGGAGGAACTTCCATATATCGCTGGACCCCTGCCTGGATACGGAGTTTCGGCTTGCGGAAGCGTTGACCGGTGAGAGACAACACTGAGCGATTTAGATATTCATAACACCTTGCGAGTCCCCTTAAAGTGGGTGTGTGGCAGGGGGGACATGTGTGTAGCTAGACTCCCGAAACTTGAAATCCTGAGATGCAAATTCAAGCATTAGGTGGACACCCATAATTCGCTTATTCTTCTCACGGGCGAGGAATAGCACTCATAGATTTAAAAAATCATATTTGCGATATAATTTTACATGAAAGATCACGTAAGCGTTTGAACTTGCCGTGCATTACTTGAAGAATGTGCCAAGTTCAATCGCATTATGAGGCGGGGTTCGAGTCATGATGTTTAGTTTTTCCACGAGTTAGACTATAAGATGTCATAGGGAGACGACGCGACGTATGACGAAGATATTTTCAGTGGAACTATGCTGATTCAATGCAACGCTATTATAATCACTGCTCACCATTTCCTTTCTCTGGACTTGCATCGGAGCGTTCACAACGTTTCATAGTAAATGAATTATCTCGCAAAACTTACAGATATTGTCCTTCTAAACGCTTATTTCAAAGACATCATAATCATCAGAGTTTCACTAACCTTAGCATTCTACGCAATATTTTCCTTCATTGTTTTATTGTTAGTGGTTGGTAAATAATTATTATACTCATAATAAGAACAAATATTAGGTTGATTCCGCGAAATAATCGGTCAAAATGGTGCCAGACAGAAGATAAACTAATTAGTATTACTACGGCCAAGTTTTCGGAGGAAGAAGTAATGAAGACGAAACGGGTCACTAATGGTCACACAGGGTGAAATCTCAGATATTTTACCACATAATTAAAAATACAAGTAATTTTCAATAGTACTAACCTCATTATGAAAAGTTTGTATCTACCGCAGGGACTATCATTGTATCATTTCTTAAATACATCTATCCAGAGGCGGATTTCAGTCGCTGGAGGAAGAACTAAAATTAGCCTCACACACAGAAGTAATATTTTTACAGAACTGTAATAATATCTTTATTTATTGGCTAAATTTAAGAACAATACCTATCATCTCTATTCTATGTATTCGAATCCACTTATAACATCTATAGCAAGACACCTACATTTGAAAGATTTATTTTTAAAATTAAAGATGGCATGTAATAGAATACCATATTAGAAATAATGAAAACAACCGTCATTTTGTATTTCGATTATTTGTTTAAACGCGTACAAAAATATCATGTATCAAAATAAAAATCACGGACAACGATTGCGATTCCGCGCGCAAATTAAGCGCGAGAGACTCCATAAAAATTGAGATTTGTTCATTATAATGCGAGTAATATTTTATCCTGGCTTGATATTCTGTGGGCCCCTCCGGGTTCATGGGCGCCAGTCAGCCCATCCCTTACCTCGTTCTACGTATTTCACATATCATTCCAGCATCCGTCCTCCCTCCCGCCATTCGGTTTAATTGCCCATTGCTTTTCTCCATTCCAATATACGATGACCTTAGGAGGAGGAACTTGTTAGAAGACTTGGCACCACTTGGAGGTAGGCGCAAATGAGTTTAACACTTAGTAATCACAGTTTCCCTTCTTCCATTTTCTCTCTTTCACCTAAGTTTCTATCCAAGTCTCCGAACAATTACACTATAATTCTTGCTTTTATGTCTCGAGCTAAGGAATATCACTACTGCTGACTTTTACTGCCAAATACACCCGAACTTGTTATTTCTTAGCAAGCCATTAGAGCTGACATTTTGTAATCTACAGTTTTATGAACTTTGAAGTAGCGTGCAAAATTAAGCAAAATTTCTCAAGCTCATTCAAGTGTGGAATTCACCTACCATAACCTTTATTTGAACAAAGGTGTCTCCTCCCGCCACATCAGTAAAGTGACGTCAACGGAGAACTAATTTGTTGGAATCACTTCATATGTGAGCAAAAACCAAGGAGTCGAAGACACTTGCTCTTTGGGGCGGTTGAGCAGGGGTTTAATTCTGCGCACTCACAAAGTTAGCATATAATAAAAAGCAGAGGCTCCGTGAAGAAGAGTATGGCAAGAAACAAGCGTTCGCCCTTAGGCAAGGTGCGAAATGTTTGTCAAATGATTACCAGTTTCAAATCAAGTGCAATGCTGAGACTCGGGAGTACTACTGAAGAGGCAGCGTGCGGTAGAGCGTTTAGCAGCCATGCTAGCGCATTTAATTGATACTACTCGTATTTTTTATATTAGGAGTATAAAGATGCAGAAACGGATTTTTCATAAATGCCAGGTCTCCCATCATATAATTCACATTTCCGCTCTCTGTTACTCCTGAAAAAGTATGTATATGAAATGTTCCTCATTGAAAAATGCGTCGCTTTCAGACTCGCTTTCCACGAATGTAAAACTCCATTGAGATAATTAAACGTGCGTAATGGCGTGCAAGAAATATTCAAACTCAGCGCGATGACTTCCTGAATGCTTGGTATCAGCTTTATGCTCATTTTTGAACGGTGACAATCACAAGAGACTTTTGAAACACTGTTTGAACAATTTTTAGGCAATCTTAATTTCGTTTACGCGCACGAATCTCAGTAAATCCACATTTTAGTCACCTCATCTGCACAATTTTAAAGACAAACTTAAATCAGTCGAAATTTCATTTTTTCGACTGATTTGTGCTTATTCCTTTTACTTGACCTCTTTCAGTACGCGCCTACAATCAGAACCATGATAACACGGAGTGAACCATCTAATCTCCAAGTGCGATATTTCACAGAGGAAAAATCATTCGCCTTGACCGGGATTCGAACCCGGATCCCTCGATTTTGCGCCGAGTGCATTAACCAGTTAAGCTACCGAGGCGTCCTTCTCCCCTGTGGTGGAAATTTGGTGGCTTTATAGGAGCTTGGTGGTCAGAACTGCTAGACATACGATGCCATTAGCAGTCCAAATCGTGCTAGCTAAGCTAGTCCCGGTATCCTCAAAAATCAGTCAAAGAGCGAACACCTCAATGTGTTCTATGTACGGCTTTATCCTCGCGGACTGTGGCGCTTAGCACACGATTTGGACTGCTAATGGCATCGTATGTCTAGCAGTTCTGACCACCAAGCTCCTATAAAGCCACCAAATTTTCCACAGGGGAGAAGGACGCCTCGGTAGCTTAACTGGTTAATGCACTCGGCGCGAAATCGAGGGATCCGGGTTCGAATCCCGGTCAAGGCGTATGATTTTTCCTCTGTGGAATATCGCACTTATGTGCACATGCGGGTGACTCCGTAAAGGTAACTACCGTAGCTAGTCCCGGTATCCTCAAAAATTAATCTAATCTCTATTTACCATCACATGTTCCATAAATCGTTCGTCGTCAGATCTACCGTTGTATGGAATGCAATTCCTAACGATATGAAAACTCGTAAGACTGTGGAATCATTCAAGTACAAATGTTATAATTACCTGCTACAGCAGTAATTAAACAAGTAAAAGGTATTATAAGACACATAGAGTTGTTATTGTAAAATTTATTAACAATTATAAAACAATGCAAAAAAGAGGGGTTTTAAAACTATATTTCGTTAAATTATTTATCGATTTTGGCTTATAAAAAAAATTAAAGGTGTTTTTAATACCTACAGCTTCCACTTACCAGATTTTCTCCAAAACGCAACTGGAAAATCAGATGAGCAGAAAACTGAATTTTGCGACTTTGACCGTTGTTTATAAAAATAGGACTGAACTTATCGTACCCCGGTATGTATTCTTTTCAAATAAGTCCCCCCTACCACTTGCAAACATAAAATTTCTGTTGAACAATAGTTCATGAAAACGATTAATTTTCTTTACACAGACTGGCCTATTTTCCCGTTTTTCTGAAATTCCATGAAGTCCACGAGGAACATTGAGAATTTCATCAGTCGATGCAAATTTCGAGAGAGTTGTAAATAGGTGGACGATAAACTTGTCATACCCCATCTATTTTGCAATTAGGATGGTCTTCATTTCTACCGTAATCAATAAGATGTATTATTTATACCGCCCAGGAGAGGTATTATTTATAGCCGTCATTATTTAACTATCCGAGTTCCTTAATAAGCCCCCATATTTCGACGACGTCGATTTCACTTTTAGCGAAGTTCCTTACTTGATCTGTGCCGACAGCCAGATGTAGTTACTGTAGCTCTGCACTAAGGTCCTCGGTCTCTTTATTCCATTATATCAATTGACTGTGTTAACAGGTTTTGTTCTTCCACCTTCAATTCCCAACGTGGAGCGGAACGTGGCTAAAATACAAACGAAACAGTACAAAGGAATAGGTGGAATTTAGATTTTTTTAGAAGACGGATATATGTTAATGGACACTTTTTCCAGCCATAGGAACCCAGTGTGGTGCCATTTTAATTCTATTAACACATTTTGATATCAGCTAATGCAGTCATTTACTAATGACAAAAAAATACGCTGGAAGTGTATCTACATTTTATTATCATTCGATTTCTTTGGAGAACGTGGTTTTAATTGACACTTTTCCGCGAAAATTGTGTACATGATGGATATAAAAATACTACCCTGAGAGCAGCAGAGGCGTGTTTCAAGGGATCTTCGAACATTACCCGTAAAAAGAGAAGGAATAGGGAAAAGGAGGGGGAAGAGAACGTAGGTGAATTGTACGCTGTTTTTGTTATAGTCACTAATGGTGCGTGAAAAGAAGGAATTTTTGAACCTATCTGTCCGGCAGGGTATCTCTCTTAAGTTGTTGCTTCTATCAGTTCTAGAGATATAGCGCAGGGTTGAACTAATATCCTCCGTGTCGTACTGAAAGTCTCTTGATCTGGATTTTTTAAGTAATCTAAGTCTAGCGTTTATCTCCGAGTCTTTAATGGCTCCAAAACTAGCCCTTCCATCAACTGTGTGGCACATTTTTTCGCTCGTAGATTTTTTTTCTCGGGGATAGCTTACCACTACCGAGAGCGTCCGGGTTGCGGATGGTGGGTCGACCTCTATATAAAGATGTTAGCTGCGAAATAAGCGAGGTTACTCGACGAATAGGCAGTTGTGGACCAAAAGCGGCTGTGTCTAGAGGGTGCAGGGGACCATCCTTGGGTAATACGGCTAAAAATGCTACGAAAACCCGTGAAGATGCCGTGACTTGGCGAATGGCTGCCGCCAAATAATATGCAGCACCACCACCTTGTGGAGGGGGCATCAGCCCTCATCCACAATATGGTGGAGACCAGTGGAGACCGTGTATTACAGTGTAGCGACACTCATTACACTATAGGCGCGGTAAGTTATTTACCTAAACGTCTGTAGTACTGCGAGGTGGAAGGTAATGGGAAACCACCAGCTTATGATCCCGAGGAGAAGCAGCTCTTCAACTACACACCTCTATGCTATTTTGTGCTAAAAGACGTGATGGAATTCTCTCGGGTAAAATATTTCGGAGGTAAACTAGTCCCCCATTCGAATCTCCGGACGGAGACTACTCGAGAGGGTACATCAGTGAAGAATCATAAGCAGCCTTTTAGGATCAGTACCTGGATTGTAAGATCACTTCGGGACTGTGGACGACTTGAAAATATGAAAATTGAGATGAAAAATATGGCTCTGGATTTTTTTTAGGTATCATCCGAATGAAATGGCCGAAAGAAGGTGACTTGTGGATTGGCTGCAACCGTATATCCATTCTGGATCTACGAATGGAAACGCAGGTGTTGGTATAATACTCAGGAAAAGAAGCGGTATGCAATTGAAAAACTATCTTCAATACAGTGAAAGGATGATTATGGTTAGATTAGAAATAAAACCTAAGGACACGGTGGTGGTACAAGTATACATGCCCACGTCAGATTAAGAAGATGTTGACGTAGAAAAGGCGACAGAATAGAAGAAGTGATAAGGAATGTAAAAGGTGATGTAAACTTAATTATTCTTGGAGACTGGAATGCCATTGTAGGGGAAGGCCAAGAAGATAAGACAGTAGGGAAGCATGGGTTGGGTAAACGCAACGATAGGGGAGAGAGATTGATTGAGTTCTGCGTTAAAAAATGGCCTTGTCGTTACTAACACACTATTTGGGTACTACCCGCAAAGAATATAGGCGTGGCAAATGGCGGGAGACAGAAGAAAATTTCAACTAGACTTTATATTAGCGAAACAGCGATTTATAAGTCAAATAAATGACTGCAAGAGCTACCCTGGTGCGGATATCGACAGTGACCATAATTTGATCATGATGAAATGCCAGCTTAAGCTTAAAAAAACTGAATATACCAACGAAGAATAGCTGGCAGGTTGAAAAACTGATGGAAACACAACACTGATTAGTCTATCAAAGTATCCTAGGTCAAGGTGGAGCAGATAGAAACGATTCAGGGTCAATCGAAGAGAGATGGAAGGTGATCAAGAAAGGAATTATTAATGCAGCCGAAGAGAAGGTAGGGAGGAGAAAAAGAGAATCGGAAGCCATGGATAACACAAGAAGTTTTGGACCTAATAAATTAAAGAAGAATATACAAAAAGTCTAAAACAGAGGAAGGATAGCAGCTGTATAAAACAATAATAAATGCGATCAGCTGTAAAGCGAGAAGAATGAATGCAAGACTAATTTAATGAGGTGGAAGGCAATCTCTTCCAGGGAAAAGTTGAAGTTGCTTACAGAACGGTAAAAAGTTACTTTAAAGAATATCCAATCAAAGTTAATGTTGTGATGGAAAGGAAATTCCTATTGAAAGTGAGAACAAAGCGAAGAGAAAGAAAGAGCACATGGAGAGACAATAAAGCGGCATGGCACTATATCCCAGGATACTAGAGGATGATAACACTGTGGATGAAGATGAGAAAGAATACTCCATGATAAGCTCAGAATTTCATGCTGCAGTAAAGGATTTGAGAGAGAGAAAGGCGCCAGGAGTTGATGAAATTCCCTCGGAGTTCCTTGAATATTCAGGAGTGAGCACTCTGAACAAGCTACATTAATTGATATTTAACATTTATTCGAGTTGGAAAATGCCAACGGACTTTAAAAAGAATGTAATAATTCCTTTCCCTAAGAAGAAAAGAGCCGAGAGATACGAAGACTTAAGAACCATAAGCCACACAGCATATGCATAAAATATTCTGACCAGAATCAACCTACAAGACCTACAAGAGGATAAAACAGTAGATGGAAGAATTTCAAGATGAAGAACAATGCGTATTCAGGAAAAGTAGGGGAACGAGGGAAGCTAATTTAGCCCTAAGACTTCTGATAGAGAAGAGGATTAAAAAGAACCACACAACATATATTTGCTTCATTGATCTAAAGAAAAAATTTGATACTGTGGACTGGAACATAACTCTGACCACACTAGAGAGCAATAGAGTGTTATTTAATGACAGAAGAGCAATATGCGAGCTGTATGAGGAACAGCTGGTAGTGATTACTTGTGGCGGAAATACATAGGAAGGAGGGAAAGGAGTGTGGAAAGGAGTACGACAAGGATGCGCGTTGTCCCCAATGATATTCAATATGCACATTGAAATAGCCATAAATGACAAATGAAAAACAGGAATACAATTTCATGGAAAAAAATCAGCATGCTACGATTTGCTGATTACGCTAATTCTTTCCGAAAAGAAAGATCTGACGAGAATGCAGAATGGTATGGACAAAGCTCTGAAGAAATACAACTTGAAGATTAATGTTAAGAAAACTAAGGTTATAGTTTGTGGAAGAAATCAAAAAGACAGAATCACCGTTAAATTTGGGCAGAAAAAACTCGCGCAAGTGGAAGAAATTTATCTGGGAGGCAGGACCACCAACGATGGAAGAAACCAGAAAGACTTTTTGAGCAGAATAGCCCAAGCAAAGAAGGCATTTTACCAGATGAGGAGTCTGCTGACAGCTGGCAACACAAGCCCAGAAGTTAGAAATAACTTTATTCAAACATATGTTTGAAGCATGCTCTTATATGGCAGTGAAGTCTGGACAATAACAGCAACTGAGCAAAGGAGATTGGAAGCAATGGAAATGTGGAGTTACCGAAGAATGATGAAGATTAAATAGACAGAGAGAACCACAAATGAAGACGTCCTAAGAAGAGCTGGAGAGAAAAGAAGCATAACGAATACTCTGCGAATAGGGAAAGACTAACTTATTGAACACATTTTACGACACAAGGGCCTAATGAAAACAATATAGGAAGGAGAAATCAATGGGAAAAATTATAGAGGAAGACCAAGAACGGAATACATTAATCAAATCATGAAGAACGTCAAAGTAAATAATTATGTAGTAATGAAGGGGATGGCAGAGAAGAATGGAGAGCTGCAGGAAACCAATCTTCGGATTGATGACTACGGATGATGAAGATGATGATGCAGATGTTTTTAACGAAGCGTGCGGCTTTACTTAATATTTTATTTACTTCAATAATAAAAGCTTTCTCTCTAGGTTCCCCAATGATCGCGGTGTATTTAAAACGTGGCATAGTCAGAGCAAAGTCTCTTCCTTCAGAGAAACCTACTATTCGATTCAAAAAGCCTAGTTTCTCTATAGATATGTACACACTGCTTTTTCCTCACATTCCACACACTTTATCACCGAGCTATTTCCATTTTAACATGCGCAAACATAACGTGGGAAAATAGGATTTTGATGTTTACAGCAACCCGAGAACATAAAATTAACTTCTAAATCGAATGCCTAGTGATGCAATATGATCTCAATACGCAATTACGCTCTAGCCTGGTTATAATTTATACTACCATTCCACAAATTCGTTATCGCTGCAGTTGCTTCCTCCCCGTGCTCTGTATGCTGGACAAAAATACATACAATCAGTCTCTCAGGGCTCTTAGAATTCCCCTTATTACATTGAAACTATAAGAAGTAATAATTCCAGCTTTCGAGGGTTCAAGGCTCCAGGAATCCCACCGAACGAGGTAGCAGTGGAAGTATAATGCAATCAACTTCCTGGAAATTCCAACTGGAATGAGTAGAACTTGAAACTGCAATCCTTTCTGACCCAAGTCTGGCAATTCTCTCTTATTTCAACAAATTTGGGAATCCCTTTTGATTTTACTCCAATTTCCTTCCAGCGCGGAATAATTCCGAGATACTTTTGCAAAATCATGAACTCCGTCCCGTGAAAAGTTTTTTTTAGGGCATCAGGTTCAATTCAGATTTCAATTCTATTCATGATATCGCCGTTGGGCCGACATCAATTCACTTGTGCTTTTAAGTAGTGGGAGCGAGATATGAAAATGCATAAAAATCAACGAATTCGGCCTAAATGTAAAGAAAGAGATTTCATCCAGCTAATGATGCCAAAGTATCAGCCACTGTTGCATCACTATTCGAGATATTTGCCAAAAAATAGAAGCCATTTTACATGAATATGGAACGCGCGAACGTTTTCGCGATTATCATTTTAAAATTTCTTACCCACATATCGCGTTTTGTGTTTGCCCAAAAATGTATAAAAAGAAGTTTATCACTTATCGTAAAAAATTTTCTGAAATAAAAACACATCAGTTGCGAAGGCGTTTTCAGCGTAAGGCGTGAAAAAAATATGCCAAGTTAACGCTTCAGATATGTATATTTAATTCTTTACAGTGAAGTTCAGCCATATAAATCAAAAATTTTGCGTCCTTCATATTGCTGCACTAAACTGACTTCATTTTTCTTACAATAGCTCAGATAAAAGTTGGAATGTGGTCTCTATTACGTCTAGAGAAAACATGTGCTCAAGCTATAACGTGAAAGAGCTGAGGTTTTCCCGCCGAATGCTGAGGATGAAGAGTTATCGGGCTACCAACTGGGTGATGGTGTAGATCTTTACCTACTTCTTGATGACGTAGTCTGCCATTGTCTTTAGGGTGAATAATGATCATTACGTCATTGAAACGTCGGTGCCGATAAACGCTATCAACCGGCGGGAAACCATCTTCCTACCCTATATCGCGTTAATGTCTTAATAAGCCCCGCATTCCTTCTTTATACTCGCTCTTGCGTCCAAGCATTTCGACTTATTGTTAGTGATAGATAAATGTTCTTCGAGGAGATTTTCATACAGAGGCCGCCTTTTACGCTACAAAAACATGTGTAATTGTCAAGTAAAGTCTGTTTTAAAAAAAGTTCTCAATATTTTGGAGGAGATACAGTTCATATTTTCTCTTATTTAAATATTTCCACTCCAAATTTTGTTGCACTGAAATATAATTTCATGCCCCATATGTTTCAGGGATCGGAATGCTGCGTTGGCTAGAGTACTGATTTCCCATCCCGAGGGCCCGGGTTCAAATTGCGGCAGTGGGAGAGATTTCTCATCGGAAGACTCGAGTGCTGTGTGGATAGTTTTTCAAGAACAGTTACCATCAGATGGGACGACTAAACTTTCGTCGCCTTGGCGCCTTTCGTTAAAAGTAGGCTAATCGCGACTGCTGGGTTTCTCTTCACACAACCCTTCCCCTACCCATCCGTCCTCAATTGCACATAGTATATCAGCTGTTGGTCACCTCCCCATATAACCAACCAATCAAGATGTTTCAGGGAAAAAACAAAAAGTCGGTGCGAAAATAATTTAGACATTCCAGCAACCAAACCCGCAGTGCTTTTACAACTAGACGTGTGCGCAGCCGCTCCGAGCGGCGGCCCCCGATGATCCTGATGACGCCGCCGGCGGTGGATTTTTTTTGCGGCTCGGTCTTCATACGTGGCCTTTTCCACTCCAGAGATTGCTTCTAGCGACTGGAATGAATACTGCTATCATGTACACTTTTCTTTGATGACTTACCATCCCTGTATCTGACCCTGCTTAAGCTGTGGGTGGGACCTCAGTCTCCATTCTGTCTGCTACGCTTAGCTAAAATGCTGAACATGTGTCCTGGAGATATTGTATCTAGGAGTGCTTTTTCATGCAAGAACTTGCCAAACTTCTTAGAAATTGTGGGAATTTTGTGAAGTTGTTGTCTGGCAAAAGTTCCTGTAACATCAGTCTATTTCTCATTCTTCCCTCGGAATTTTGGGAAGTTTTGAAACCATTTGAGAACCACTCCACTTTTATTGTCGGCGTAAAAATTTCCATATGACAAAAGTATGATCACATATTTCCAGTTACTTATGCATTATTTCTTCCTTATTTGATCCACGTTCCCAGAACCTCAGTGAGGTAGAAACCGGCAAAAGAGAAACAAAAGCAGATTTCCTATGCCGCCAGTAAATTTCCCAGGACGGTAATGAAGAAGACGAAGAAATGCAGTATTTCACTGCAAATTCTGTACGTTGAGTCATTAGAACAATCATAATTGTCCCTTCTGGTGAACTTGTGTCGAAAGCACTCCGTGGAAGGAAATTTACCAACAATGGAGAACTATAGTTGACAAGGAGACCCGAATTTTCCCCGTAAATGGTTGGATGGGGTGAAATAAAATCCCAATTTTCGTCCATTGTTCTTATGTATGGGAAATCCTATGCATTCCGGCCATAATCAATTTTATTGTTAGTAAACGTATCTTTTTAATTTCTAGATTGACAATATACGCAAAACGATCATCACTTAGTCCATCGACCGTGGATAAAACAGTTTTTTGCACGATAATTACAAATATTGTAAGGGTAAGTAAGGTCAATTAGTAAATGTGAATTAGACCATTCAATTATTTCATGGTTTAAATATATTGTTCAATTTTAAGAAAGATCTTTAAAATGAATAGTCCTTTTGTATGTATCCTTGGTTCTGAAATACTCTACCTTTATACTCAGGTGAATATGGCGGAAGAGCAATAAAACTAACAAAATCAAAAGAGAGCTATATCATCAGATAGCCATTGAAATAGCACTCTATAGCGGAATCTATTACTCTAATTGCAGCTGTGCAATTCACGCAATTGTTCAGAACGAAATATTTAACTTGCATATAAGATAATAGCTAATTTAGTAATGCAAAAGTATAATATTAAGGATGTTTATACATTTTCGACGAAGCATAAGCTTTCCTGCTTAAATTTATATAATTTGCAGAGAACTTTTGCCGAAAAACTTTCTCAGATAGGTAAGTAAAATTTAGTCAAATAATTTTTGATTTAAATTAATAGAAATTAGTGAATATATTTTTTAGAAATAATGAATATTTTACACATTAATTTATGATTTTTCTCGAATATGTATGAATTGATTGATAAATTATTGATAAATTTCACCGCCGCGCAGCGCCGCCGGGAAAATCCTCAAATCAGCCCACCGCGGCGCGCCAATGGCACTGCTGGCCGCCGTGGCCAATTACGAGCCGCCATTGTCCGTCAGAACAGTTTCCGCCATTTTGTTTTATAGAAAACTCAAATCTAACGCAAATGATAGAAAAAATACATTTATTTAAAAACAATTAATTGTTAAATAAAATGAAAGAGATTTGTATTCCACATATTAATTCCAAGGGGTTCTGCAGAAGTTTGAATTCGGAAGTTTTCAGAGAAAATCGAAGACGAGCATTTTTTCACGAAAATTGTTGAACTTTGAGCCGCAGCAAATTGTTAAAAAGTGAAAAATGTGGAAAATGAAATGCAACATTACATTCAACATAAATCAGGAGCCTGACCTTGCAAATATTCAAATTCCGTACAGAAAAAATAAAAGTATAATTTTGGCCAGATTTCTTCAATTTCAGCCCACTGTGCGGCGTTCGCCACCGACATTGGTGCACAACTCTAGTTTCAACCTTGAAAGATGTGATTTTCGTCCTGAAAAACCTGCAATACTCCTTGAATTTTAAAGCAGCAATCCAATGACCACCCTCTATCTCGCTGCGCGATTAGCGGTGGTTAACTCGAGGCAATCACCCAAAAAATGGACTTCGTAATCCATTGGCCATCGATTAGTTACGGAGATCGAGTTGATGCAGTACTGGCTACCCTTCATGAGAGTCCGGGTTTGGATCCCGGCAGTGGTCGAGATTTTTCATTGGAACCATTATCCTTAGAGGCATGTGGAGAGCACCTCAGTAGGATCGTCAAAACGTCGGATGGAACGTTAAACGTTTGGCGCCTTTCGTTAACAGCGGTCTAATACCGACACCGGGTTTCTCTCCAGCGTTCCTCCCATTCCTTAACCAACTAACCCACCTGCCTTCAATGGCACGAAGGACCTCAGCTGTCGGTCGCCTCTCCCAAAAACCCAACAAATCACCTATAATAGTTACACCCTATAGCGACGCTCTCGCCGATCATGTTTGATGCTTCAGTCTCTTCTCTTTCATGAGCGTCGATTCGTAAGTATCACACCTTTAAATGAATAATTTCGCAAATTCATCTCAACGCCTTTCGGCTACCCGAACACCGTAGAAAACAAGTCGTTCTAAAGTTCACGAAGCGGAGCAAACACTTAATACTTGCTATTACTTGCTTTTGCAGTGCGAAAAGTATGGGATGACGATCAATCACAAGAAAACGAAAGTAATGAGATTTTCTAGAAGTAAGAAGGCGGGGCTGAATGTAAGGGTGGGAGGGCAGAAGATAGAGCAGGTGGAGCAGTTTATGTATCTGGGTAGTATTTTGGAGGAGAATGGGTTTAGTGGTAAGGACATCAGATGCAGAATTGCGCTTACTAAAGAAGCATTTTCGAAGAAAAGGGATGTTAGGGGGGGTCTGAGAAGAGACGTAAAGAAAAGGCTGGTGAAAACTTTGATATGGAGCGTGGCGCTATATGGGTCGGAAACTTGGTCATTGCGAAGGGAGGATGTGCGTAGACTTGAGGCGTTTGAGATATGGGTTTGGAGAAGGATAAAGAAGGTGAGCTGGGTGGCAAGGAAGACAAACGAGGAGGTATTGGATATGGTTGGAGAGGAGAGGAAGCCTGTGGCGGAGAAGGCAGAAGAGATAGATGGAGGAGGTTTTGAGAGGAGAGGGTATGTTGAAGAGAGTGATAGAGGGGAGAACACTGGGGAAGCGTGGAAGAGGATAGGAATTCTGGACAAAATAAGAGGAGGTAGAAGATATGAAGAGTTGAAGAGAGATCTAATAACGGGCCATTAGGAGGGAAAGCGAGACAATGTTTATGAGGTTGGGATGCAGAATGGGGACTGTCCAAGAACCTACCAATCAGCTGGTAGAATACTTGAATGAATGAATTACTTGCTTGTGGAGTGAATATGCTCTTTTTTTGGTAACATTTTCTTCGTTTTTTGTCAATTAACTCCTATGTAAGAATATACTCCAATAGTAACTATTTCAAGTTTCTACCTCGAGACAAATATGGTGGATCAGCATATTCATGCATTTCGGAAATCATGGCGATTTAACCCTGGGTAGAGAATCAATGCAAACAGTTCATTCGGTGCCATTCCTCAGAGGAGAGCGTCGGTTGTGATGAAATACTTGCAGGAAGAAAACCATTAGCAACCCATTGTTACTGAGTTCCGAGCGGCATTTTCCACCTCTCCCGAATTTATTCCTCTTTTCATATTAAAAACTATCGCTATTAAAACATTACTATTAAAAATTGAGGTGATGTGCACTCATCGCTCGTGGATCCAAACTCTCGATTTGATGGTGGTTCAGAGTATTTTCATGGTTTTATTTACCTTCTTACGTTATTTTCAGTTTCAAAACACGGCTATTATTGAGATGTTATATGCAACAATTAACAGAGAAAACGCTTCTGAGAATCAGCGTGGAGCAAAAGGCTACAGTTTGAGCAGTCAGAGGCGGTCTGGCGGCCGCCCTTCCTTTAGAATATAGCTACTTAACCTACTCTACATGATTTCTGTTTTGGTTTGAATTAATATATTTTACTTAACATATTTTAAATAATATATTTTAACTATTACATGAAAAATATATGCAAAAATTACAGTTTTTTCATTATTTAACTTTAGATTTGTAGCTTACTTTATAATAATATAAAGAAAAACACTCCAAATTGGTTGTGCCATATTTGACATGGTATGCAGTATGCAATACATATCAAACTATTTCACCACAGTTTGCATATTTAGTTTAACAAATGTACCTCTATTTCTTTAATTTAAAATTTAAATGTCAAGTTAAAAATTAATTATTCTAGTTTTTCATGGAAAAATTGTTATGTCCACACTAGTGCGCTTTTTCGTGCGCTAGACGCATGCCTCAGAGCGCGTGCGTCTAGCGCACGTGAGGCAGATGAAAGGCATGCCTCAAAACCAGTTGAAAGGCACCATTTCCTGTGACGCACGCCTAGCGCACGCAGTACCACCACTGTTGGATTTTTGTTCACCGTGCCTTTCAACAAGATCACATTTTAAATAGCAGTTAGCCAGTTTTTTTTAGAGTTTTCGCTAGTGTAGTGAGTTTTCGTGCTTAGTATTGTTTATTTAGTATTGGTGTCAGTAATGGCGACTGAGCAAACCTTAGATTTTATTGAAGACTATAGATCACGCCCTTGTTTGTGGGACATTAGAGACAAAAGTTACACAAACAAAAATAAAAGGAACGATGCTTACACTGAATTGGCCACCAAGCATGGTACTACGGTGAAAGGCGTGAAAAACAAAATCAAAAGCCTTCGCTCGTACTTTTCTAAGGAGCATCAAAGGATTTCTGAGAAAAAGAGTGGCGCAGGATCAGACGACAAGTATGAAACCACATGGTTCGCATACAGGCCCCTGATGTTTATAGTGGATTCACTGACTCCGAGGCCTACCAAGGATTCACTTGGAACCAGCGAAAGCCATGGTGAAGTTGGTACTGATGAAACCAAAGCTCCTGAAGAAACTTCTGAGGTAAGCAAAGTGAATTATTTTGATGTAATAATGCTTTCTTAAAGTTTAGTTAGACATACATCTGTTCATTACTTTACTTTTCGTTGTGTTCATCGTCTTCTGATATCATTAATGGGTCTAAATATCGGAATAAATGGCTGCAACAGTGACGATGTTTTGAGAAGCCGAGTCGGCGAGGAACGCGGTGCCGAGAGGAGAAGAGGGTAGACTTCATGGCGCTTCCATAGGCTCGGAGCCTTATGGCGTTTTTAATTTCATAATGGTTGTTACATTGATACAATGAATAAACAGAAAACGAATTGTTCTCAGGGTTGGCAGGTCTTTTCGGCGATTTAGTGAGTGGAGGAGGCTAGGTGACGTCCCTGCTTGTGGCCCGTTGCAAGCGTCGGGGGGAACTAGCGTATATAGCGTTTTCCCTCCAATTTCATTTACTGGCTCACTTGTTGCTAATATCTGTAGAAAATCGCTTGCATTAGCAAAGATAGCATAATAAAACTTTTGAATGAAACAGAAGAAACAAGTTCTTCAGAAGATTCAGAGAATGACTTGGATATTCATACCAAGATGGATTTTGAAATGATGGGTGTCTCAACATACTCAAAAAAAGGGGAAAATGGCCCACCAGGAGTTAAGGCACCCCTTTATAAACAGACCACCCTTAAAGTATTAAAATATTTTCCTCTCAATTTTAGTATGGTAGCTTCAAAACATTCGTTAGCCACGACACAAATTTATTTTCAATTTTTGCATTTGCAAGTTTTTGCATACTTCTTTGAAATTGAAGTATATTTTAAATTTGACACTGGTTTTCAATAAAATGTTGAAAATAACAAAATGTATAATGTTTACTACAAATGGTGACAGTGGACAAAAAATAAGTAATTTTTCAATTTTGCGAGTAGCTGTATTAGTTAGCCCGTTCAAGGAATGTTGAAAACACAATGACTTCAAGTTGGGTACTTTCCGACTACAAGTATTTGTTTTGTCGCGGAATCGAACCTTCATCAGACATAAAATAGTTATTAAACTCTTCGCGAATGGCTTTCGCAGTATTTGTTGCATTCCTTGGAGTTAACCGAAGGCGTCTAGTACCATTATCACCTGCTGTTACTTGTCTCCAGCTTCCTGGAATAATTTCTCCGGTGCTCGAATCCTCATTATCAAAGCACCCAGCTGGAGAGTAATGCCTTGAGGAATCAGGTTGTGAACGAAGAAAATTGTGTAAATACACGCAAGCCAGAACAATATCAACTACAGTAGACACCAATTTTACTTCAATAGGCCTGCGAAAAATTCTAAATACGGAGGCTAGCAGACCAAACGCATTTTCAACCAAACGCCTTGCTCTTGACAGCCTAAAATTGGGAACTCTTTTCGGAGATCCTCGTTTCAAATCTGTAACATATGGTTTCATGATATGTTCTGTCAAAGGAAACGCATCATCGGCCACCAGCACATACGGTACTGGTCTCGTCCGGCCAGGTAGAGGTTTATCTCGTGGTAAATTTAAGTTTTTACAGTGTAGTCTTTTAGAGAATTCAGTGTTTTTGAACACGCCACCATCTGAAATCCGTCCTTGACAACCAACATTTACGTAAATAAACTTGTAGTTTGCATCTACTACCGCCATTAAAACAATGCTGTTGGTTCCTTTGTAGTTGTAGAATTCTCCCACAGTATTTTCAGGCCTAAGAATCAAAATGTGTTTCCCATCAAGTGAACCCACGCAGTGAGGGTAGTTCCAAACCATGAAATAGTCATCTGCGATTGCTTTCCACTCATTTTCGTCACTGGGTAGCTGAAAGAAATTAAATAAAAATAGAAAACTAAATAATAAAAATACATTGTTATGAAATACAAAACAAGACCGACACGCAGCTCATTCGCTGTTGCGAGTGAAGTGAATTTACATTTTAGTCAACACCTGAAACTTCGTTAAATAAAACAAATTTGCTATCCCCCTCCCCAATTCAGGTTGAAATTCCCTTTAATTTGATACCCAACTAGACAGGTTTAGAAAAAACGTGCTCTATGGGTCAGGATCGGTGCTCATCTCATGGTCCCGAGTCTCGGTTAGATCCTATGCCGGTCATCTAAATACCTCATTTTGACTATGAAATAGTCTTTATCGTGGTTACAGAGATTTTTCTTAAAATGGCTTCTATAAATTTTTAGTTAAGTACCCGCCAGGTGTAACGAAAAACTGACACGAATTAATTGTAAATTCTTTGTATTTTTGTAAAGTGAGAGAATTGGAACCTTTCAGTAAAAAGTTATAAGCGAACCAAAGATCCCATACTAAAAAATATTGTCACACGCAGCAAAGCAAAATGCCAAATTTTTCGTACGAGTTCCGTTAAAGGTATTGAGTATTCGTTCGAGGTTTTGAGATCCGTTTGAGGTATTGAGTAGTTCAAAGTCCTGAGTTAAAACTATATTATATAAAAAAAATATCTCATAAACCTGGTGAATGAAGAATCGATTGGGGGGTCCTGGCCAAGCGTGAAGTGTCTTGTTTCCAAATGAAGTTCGCTAATACTACGAAATTCTTTCATTTCAGGATTTAATGATTGAAGATTCACACAATAATGCAAACGGGACCGTTGCGGAAAATAGTGCAGAGTGTACAGATGGTGGAAAAACATTTGTTAGTCCTCTTTACACACATAGAAACTTGAAGAGGAAGATGGACAGTGATAAAAGTGAAGTAGAAGTAATGAATTTCCTTAAAGTTGCAGCAAATGCGATTACTGCCCCTTAAAGACGATCAAACGCTTTTTGGACAAGTAGTAGCTTCCCAGATGAGGAACTTGAGCAAACGTAATCAAGCAATTGCGAAGAATCGAATCCAGAACATTTTATTTGAACTGGAAATGGATGAACTCTCAACTCATTCCACAAATACATATGTTTCAGTACAAACATCAGTACCTTCCTCATACGAATCACACTTATCACCTGGTTCCCAACACTCTCTCCAAACTAATGCTACATCTCCAGATTATTCCAAACAATCCACTTCCGAAAACTCACAGCAATCTATCCTTACACAAAAAAACACAACGTTCCAAGAAGATGGGGAATATTTACTCCTGAACATTGATGACAAATACTAATAAGTACAAATATGTTTTTGTATGAATACTAAAAGATATATTTTTTCAGAATTGAGAATAAAACCACTTACCTTCATGTATTCTTGTAGTGATTCAATTATTGCCTTAAGAACCTCAGGAATCATGCATGAGACGAATTGCTTGGATACTTTAAATAAATACATTAAAGAACCAAATGAATCACCTGTAGCCAAATATCTTAGTGTGATCGCTAATTTCACTTCCGCCGGGATTGCATCTCTGAAACGTGTGTTTACTTTTGCGATTTTTGGTTCCACCAGTCTCAAAAGAAAACTGAAGTTATACTTAGACATACGTGTAAAGTTTTTAAACAGAGAATTGTCATTGAGTTCTAACTCCCTTAATATGCCAAAATTCCGCACTTTAAAATAATCTTTCATCCACACTCTTCGTCGGAATTTTTCATGTCTTTTTCTCGCACGTTTCAACAACAAAACTGAAGCACTTAAGCCGAGTAAAGCAGCAATATCAGTTTCTTCCATTTCTGCACTCCCTCTCAAAGTTGAAAAATAAAAACGCACAAATGTGGACAGAAAAGGCATGCGTCTAGCGCATTCAATCAAAGGGCATGCGCTACTGTGCCCGTGTTGAAAGCTGAATTGAAAATTGAATTGAATGTTGAAGAGGAAAACGCACTAGTGTGGACAGGGCTCCTAGCTACGCCACTTCAATAGCGTAAAAACGCGTAATAATAAAAGAGAAGGTGAAATATCTTTCGGAGGAGATATGAAAAAGTATGACGGGGTTTTAAGGTATCACTCGAGGGGTGGGAAGACGCTTGAAATTTGGAAATATTTTGTACAGTTAAGACGTATAGCTTCTGCCTATGCGTCCATACATTCAGTAACTTACAGAGCTGGTAGAAAATAGATCGCTGGGAGAGTGATTGACGAAATATGGGAAGGTGTAAGAAATGACTTGGTATGTTTGAACTGGATACGACCGGGGATATGAAATGAGAAATAATAGCAGCTCCACAAATCATACCATCAGGGTAGCATGAAGATATATAAAATCTAGAAACTTTTGTGTAGCGGGAGTAGTTATTATTCGGGAAGGCGATGGATAACTGAGATCATTTGTGACAGAATGTTGGAAAGATGGAGAGAAATATGGCGTTGGCATTTACCTTTTCATGACGAATGTCTCCAAGGGGTTCATATTTTAACGTCCCAATCTACGGACGGAGTACTGTACTGTGCTGATGTAGGGATGCAAATTTCCGTTGAAATATCTTCACTTCTGCCGGGATTCGATCCTGGACTCCCGTGATGGGATGACAACACTCAAACCACCGCACCATCCCGATCCCTGTCACGTCCATAACCATCCAAAATGTTTTAAGTTGTAGAAGGTGGGATTATTTTGGGAACATAGTGAAGGATGGAGAGAAACCCGGTACAGCACGTAAGGTAGTTCTAGCGAGACTTTTCCCTAGTCATAATAGTATTCGAATTCGAATATTATTGTGACTAGGGAAGTGAGTATTATGGTTATGCAAAGTGAGAGGCGAATAGTATTCGAATTCGGAGTATTCGAATTTCATTTTCAGTTTAAGCAGCGATAGGAAGCACGAAGTATATTGTAACGTCAGACGTTTATTTTATTTCAAAACTCTTTATTCTATCCAATACAATCCTTCTTGATGCATCCAGCATCCTCTCCAAAACCAATTCTCCCCAACAATCCCCCTCTCTCTTTATCAACAACTCCCCAGCAACCCAGCATCCACAACACAATTCAAATCATACGTTACAGTCTTCCTCCACCGTTTAAAGAATTTTGTCCAGGGATGTTTACATACTTGCATCACTGGACAAAATTTTACTGAGATCCCGTTTTAGTACCCCTTTGCCAAATGGCGCCACACCCGAACACGGTTCCCGACTTCCAAACTATTTGCTGTATTGTTCCTGCTTTCTAACATTGTCAACTTTTTCTTTCTTACCTTTCCTAAATTTTCTTCATCTTTTCTATCACTTTTTGTGTAATGAATTCTCTCTTGCCTCCTAACTGACCTTCCTTCCTTGCTTTGTGCCTTTGCAATCCAGCAAAACTTGGTCTTTTTCCTGGGGTACAGAGCCCTCTTGTCTCTCAATCTCTTCTTTATTTGCATCTTTAACTTATTCATTAATATCCCTTTTCTCTATTCCTTTCCCCAATTTACCATCCCTTTTATGTCCATTTTCTTTGTACTCTGTCCATTCCATCTCTCGACTCCTTTCTTTGCTCACTGCCATCGCCTTCTCATCAAGGCTCATGTCTTCCATGTCTCTAGGTTCAGCATCTATATCAGATGTTTTCCTGTCTGAAATCTCAGCTTGAAGCTGTCGATACTTTTCTTCCAGTGCTTTTATCTTATCTTCTTGTTCTTGGATTGTATTCTCCTGCTCTTCATTTTCCTTCGAAATTTTAGGCAATCTTTCTTCCTCTTGCTCTCTGCATCTTTCAATAAATGACAGCCTTTGTTGAAGTCCATTAATTCTTTCATTAAGTGTGGAAAAGTTAATCAGCTGATCACACTGATCTCTGAAAAAACATTTATCCTTAGTTCTCTTTGCTGCTTCGGTCTGCTCCACATTTCTCCAATGCCTCTTTAATTGCTTTTCTCTACATATTTCGATTAGACCTGCGGTTGCATTTCCCAAAATGTATATACCCCGATCCAATTCATTTGGCACAACCACAGCTTTCCCAAATACTCTGCCAAATTTGCCAGTTACTTCTACTTCTGCAATGGGAAAATATCGATCGTGTACCTCTAGAGCTTGTTGTATCCGCACTTTTTCTCCAGTATACATGTGCGGGGAAACATATTTCTGGGCCACGATATCAATTGTCGCACCCGTATCTTGATATCTTCATTTGATTGCCATTGATCATTCCAACACTCAGATATTTCCCAAATATATTTTCACTATTCCCATATTTTATGAAATTTACAAATTCTTTTCCTTCACTACCCTTTTCCATTTTCTTTGGACAAGCCGCAATCAAGTGTTGAGTGGAGCCACATCCATAACACCGGGGTTGAAATCTTTTCTCAAAATCAAGTCCCGAAGGTGAAAATTTAGACATCTTTTCCATACCCAAGTCACGTCTTTCTTCATCAGAATTTACAGAAGCAATCTTTGGCTTTGTAAACTGGATCCTTTTATTTTGTTGATCCTTAATGTATTGATCCGTGGTTTTCCGTCCCATGCTTTCTCGAATCGCATCAAAATTATCTAGCTTCTCAGCCAACACATTTGGGTCCTTAAAATTTTGCCATTCGTCTATTAGATGATCTCGCACCTCTATGGGCACTTTTCCTTTCATCTGCTCAGTCACCATCAGTCTTTTTAACTCCTCAAATGAATTCACATTCATGCCTTCAACCCATCCTTGGAAATAATTAGTCAATTTATATACCACATCGCTCCACGCTGTACCATTCGATTTTGACTGCTTGTAAAATAACTGTCTGAACATTTCTGAGCTCAATTTGTGTTTCTTAAGCAGTAAATTTTTCACGAATTCATAACTATCAGCTTTTTCTCTAGGTTCTCGAGAAATTATATCATTGATTTCGTTTGGTAGTAACCCCGTCAAGTAAAATACTAATTGGTGTTCCGGGATACCCGCTCTATCCGCCTGCCTTTCAAAACACTCAAGGTATAAGCTAATGTTTTCCCCATGAGGGTCAAATTTATCCATATGCCGAGTTATATCTATTTTCGGCAAAATCCTCTGAGTGGTCTCCGTTTCCAATCCATCACACTCGTGGTTTAAGTTGGTTTGTGAAAATTTTAGTTTCTCCATTTCTAACTGAAAACTTCTCTGTCTTTCAGCGTCTTCCCGTTCCAATCTTCTCTCTTCTGCCTCCCGTTCCAATCTTTTCTCTTCTGCCTCCCGTTCCAATCTTCTCTCTTCTGCCTCCCGTTCCAATCTTCTCTCTTCTGCCTCCCGTTCCCGTTCCAATCTTTTCTCTTTCGTAAAAAAATTCAGCATTTCCTTCACAAATTCCTCATCATATTCTTTACTGGTTATTATCGCTTGTTTATACTCTACTATTCTTGCATCCCTCCCCACATCAGCTCCTACTTCATATGCGATTTTGCACAAAATGTCTTTAGGGACTCTGGCCAAATACGACATTACTAAAGTTTTTTCCTCTACAACTCTATCACCTAAACAACTCACTAATACGTGGAAGTCAGAAACAGCACCCAGTATGCTCAAACCATCCGGCAAAAAGGGTACTCACCTATCCCACAGCAGAAAACGCCACACCAACACAATCAACTGCAGCCCGTCCACTTCTTCCGCAACTCGACTTCCAACCGCCGGCAGGAAGAAACCAAGACGTCTTCGCTCGCAGCTCCAACTTCGTCTCTCAATGTTGCGTCCTTCCTTGAAGCAAATACCGCCTCCAGTCAGCTTCCTCGAACCGGCAACCGTAGATCCAATTAATCCGTTCCCAAAAGGATGTCGCTCTCCGATTCCGATTCACGCGTTCAAATCCGGCAGCTGCGTTTTTTCACGTTCCATGGGCTATTTTTTTTAAACCCGTGACGAAAATCCCATCCTCGTCGCCAGAAAAGTGGGTTCTCACCTCCGTCTGTAACGTCAGACGTTTATTTTATTTCAAAACTCTTTATTCTATCCAATACAATCCTTCTTGATGCATCCAGCATCCTCTCCAAAACCAATTCTCCCCAACAATCCCCCTCTCTCTTTATCAACAACTCCCCAGCAACCCAGCATCCACAACACAATTCAAATCATACGTTACAATATATTGTAATATAAATGAATCATGCACTTTGTTTGATAACACTGAAATTATCAGTGTTTAATAAAATGTACGTATATGAGGCTTTCACTCGATTCATTTGTTTCACGCCGTACGCTGAATGAACCCATTCAGAACCAATGTTTTATTTTGCGATTTTGTTAAAACATATGACAGTTAGAGCGAAGGTTTCCGCGGTGATGGTGGTTTGATCTCTGCATTTTCCGGGTTATCTTCCGCGTCAGTTGGCTATGTTGACAACAGTTTCGCTGGCTATCCTACCAGCGTCTTCAGGTCGAAGGACCTGCTTTAAAGCCATTATAATGCCAGATTTTTAAAGGATGTTTTCAATGGGCGGACTAAGGTGACAAGGCGTCATAGCAAACTTTTATTAATTTTATTAAATAGCGTGGTTTCAGTCTGCCCGACAGGCATCCTTATGATCATGTGAAGCTATGATCAGAACTGCTTTTGAGCAGAATTCTTGGATCTATACCTTGGAAATGTTATTTTTCGGCCACACCATTTTTATAACTCCATACCTACACCACACACCTACGAAGAACCTGCGGTCACCGGGAGTAGGAACTAATTGCACTTCACCCCGTGTCCGTGGACGGGTCAAAAGTCCGAAGTGTCATGCGGATGCGCTGTCATTTCTGCGCAGAACTAAATTTTATCCGCTCAGTTTTTATTTTGTACCTCTTTGGCATAGAGTGCATAAATACTGTATTTTTGATACGCAGTGACTCATATGACGCACTTCGATCTATTTACGGCTATTCCCCCATTTCACTCTATTGTCTACTTCACACAATATGTCACCTGATTCATCATTAAGGAGTGAATAACGATATATTTCGAGTGGATTCCGGGGAACTTGGGAATAATCGGGGACGAAAAGGCTTAGTCATCGGTCAAAGATGCCTCAAGTGATCCAAATGACGTGGTACCCGTTGATGATTTCAGCGCTAAATTAAGGAACGTAGACATTCGCAGGTGTTATTACTGGGTTCCGTAAACACCAAACTTCTCGCAATAAACCTCATTACATTAGCATGGCCCTCTTCCGTCCTGATTACTAGCAGGAAACAGGTCGCCATCACTCGGTTTAGAATATAAAATTGAACTCTGTTTTGCTCATGCCTGTTTACAGAAGAGAAACATCAACCTTCGATGTGATGATTGCAATACTCCCATAGCTGCGATGCATCTCTGGTGGAGTGTTGCGATGCATCTCTGTCACGCAGGAAATCCTGGAAATCCGGGAAGACCTGCGACTTGTCTAAGGTGATTGCCTCCGGGGATGTAATCCGAATATTTTGAACAAATCATAATTTCATAACGTTATTTTAACTGTGATATGATACCCTTATTCAATGAGTATAAGTTTCAAGTGCAGACGTTTGGCTGGAAACGGCTATGTGCGTGGAGAAACATGGTCTTAGTTGTCGACGCACCCTGAAAATTTAATCCTAATTCTACTATAAAAACTCGTACTCCCTGCATAGATAGATAAATCTGGAGATGGATTACAAAATTCTTGATTGCTCATAACCCGACGCACAGTACCACTGTCGGAAGAATGCATCTGTTTTCCGGCCATGACGCTTTTTTCTCTCAATAGTGAGTACTCCAAGAGTTGAATACTGCGGAAAGATGGCTATTTCTGAAAAGCAGCCGAATGGGCGATGAGACTAGGAAAACAGGAAAGCTGAAAACCTGAAAGCAAACCCCCCAGTAAAATCACGACAACTGGACAGTACCTAGCAATGAGGACATGAGTTGTTTTACTTTTTTGTGGTTCAATAATATAATTTAGTACACATAGGAACAAAACTATTTATTAAGCACATGTTAAGTACAGACTTTGCAATTCAAGACTCTTCCTAATGCCTCATTTCCACTACGCTCTTTCTGACAGAGGTTAGAGAATGCTGGGTAACCGGCCTGCGTTCCAGGAGGAAAGTTATGACGGTTGTGACCCACGTAACGAATGACCTGCTGGGGGCCGATGGTGTTATTTCCATTCGAAAATTCCGTAGCGGAATCTCAGCACAGTCCGCGAGTGAAATACATTCAACACTTGTTAATATATGTAGAAATACCGTTCCCATTACGATTTCTGACACGCGTTACCGGCTAACGCGCGTCAGCCAACCGTGGTTAGAAATCCAACCACGGTTGGCGCAAACGGTTGTGACCCACGTAACGAATGACCTGCTGGGGGCCGATGGCGTTATTTCCATTCGAAAATTCTGTAGCGGAATCTCAGCACAGTCCGCGAGTGAAATACATTCAACACTTGTTAATATATGTAGAACTAGCGTTCCCATTACGATTTCTGACACGCGTTACCGGCTAACGCGCGTCAGCCAACCGTGGTTATAAATCCAACCACGGTTGGCGCAAACTGGCGTTTTCATTACAAAATGTAACCGGCGTTAGACCTAACCGGTGTAAGATGAGCGTAGTGGAAACGGGGCATTAGGCTCCCGCTTTACCCAACACTGGATGACGGTTGGATTAGCCTTTGGATTGGATTAAATTAGCCTTTGGATTATAAGTATAGCTAAAACTGGAGCATTTGATAATAAACATTGAAACTACTTTTAAGCAGCTTCCTGACTAGGCAGCCACTGCCACTCAACTTTGGACTGTAGAAGGTCACAGAGGGGTGCGACAACACTGGACATATTTGGTATGTAATTACGAACGTAATTAAACATTCCAAGCACTCTCTGTAATTATTTCACATTCTTTGGTGGCTCGAGACTTACCAGGGCTCTTACTCTTTTTGGATCTGGACTCATACCATCTTTAGATAAAATCTGCCCAACATATTTTACCTCGGTGACTTTGTATTGGAGTTTGTCAGGGTTGAATTTCACTTCAGTTGACTTTGCCCTTTCAAAAAATAACTTAACATATGCATCATGCTCACTTTCATAGCTACCTGTACACAATGCATCATAAAAAAATATAACAATTCCATAAATGTCCCCAAAGTTTTCCCCAATCAATTTTTGAAAAACTTCTGGGGCGTTAGTAATGCCATAAGGCATCATGAGATACATATTACAACCAAAGGAGGTCGAAAAGCAACATTTAATGGATGATTCCTCGTCCAAACATACTTAGTGGAAACCCTCTTTTAAATCAAATACTGAGTAAAACTGTTTGCTGCAAGTTTCTCAGACAGCTGTCTTAAGGAAGGGATTTCGTGAAAGTCCCTCACAATGGCTTGGTTTTACTCAGTTGGATCTAAGCATAGCCCCAACTTTCCAGATGGTTTCTCAGCAATAACTAAATTGCTTACCCATTCTTTGAGTTCTAGTTTGTGAACTTTCTTTATGATACCTATTTTCTCTATCCTGTCTAATTCTAGCTTCATTTCAGTCTTTATTGTACGCGGTACTCTTCTAGGTGGCTTGCATACAGGAATAGCATCTTCCTTAGTATTTATTTTACACTGATGGGGCAACCTACCGACTCCACTAAAAATATCTTGATTTTCTGAAATAAACATCTCTGCTTAGCAGTATATACATTGTGCACTCTTTTAACAAGGTCAAACTTTAACAGACAGGATTTAAGGCCTAACAATGGAGTACTACTGCAGTCTAGAAAATTATGATTAGAAATGGATATAAATATTTCCTCCATGGTGGGTTAGCAGAGTGTAAAGGAAGGAGACTACACTCCATGAAGGGTAGTTACCGCCCGCTTACCCTTCCCTTACGCTCCGTGGAGTGTAAGGGAAGGGTAGCACTACCCTTCCCTTACACTCGCTAAAAACTCCTCGGGTTACCCTCGCCCTACACTCCATGGAGTGTAAGGGAAGGATACTGGTACCCTCGCCCTACACTCCGTGGAGTGTCAGGGAAGAGTGGCACTACCCTCGCCCTACACTCATAGGAGTGTAAGGGAAGGGTAGTGCTACCCTTGCCCTACACCCCATGGAGTGTAAGGGAAGGGTAGCACTACCCTTCTCTTACACTCGCTAAAAACTCCTCGGCTTACCCTCGCCCTACACTCCACGGAGTGTAATGGAAGGGTACTGGTACCCTCGCCCTACACTCAGTGGAGTGTAACCGAAGAGTTGCACTACCCTTGCCCTATGCTCCAAGGAGTGTAAGGGAAGGGTAGTGCTACCCTCATCCTACACTACATAGAGTTTAAGGGAAGGGTAGCGCTACCCTTCCCTTACACTCACTGGAAACTTCTCGGCTTACAATCTGCTTATCCTTGCCCTGCACTCCCTGGAGTGTAAGGGAAGATATATTTTATTCCTCATTTCAATGCCAATCTCAATTTTTAGCTTTTCATGGAAGTTGGAAAAGGACCATGAACTCAGAAAAATATTAAATTGAAGTGATTCCATTGCATTCTGGAACAATTATTTATTTTTATTATTAAATTGAAACTAAATTTTCCTCTAAAGCAGCATCATTTAGTTTTTGACGATTAAATCTGTAAACGCCGTTTTACACGGTACATTTATTTGTATAAACTCTTCAGTGAACTCTTGCATGAGGCAAAATGTATCGTGTAAAGTGGCAAATTATATGAACGCTTGAGCGAATATCTCAATACATGCAGAGGAAATAGAACCTGTTCTAATTTCGTTGAGACAAACTTACAATCTCACGTACATTCGTTTGTACCAAATCTTTCATCGTGTAAAACAGCCTTAATTTAGGAATGAATCTGCAATTCTATCATCACCCAAAAGATCCCACCATCATCACCGTCGAAAAGATATCTTTTGTACTTTGATCAGGGGCTTTGACGTTTTCAGAACAACTGAACCAATGCTATACTTTTTCTCTAGAAATTAGCGTATGATCTCGGCCATTGTAGTATGAGAAGCGTTTTGCATAAATTTCTCATACGCGCGGATGCACAATTAAGCACTAACTGGCGAAAAAGTGAATAAAACTCAATGCATTTCCATGCATCATGCGGATGAAGTGCACCCTTTTCTCCTCTTTTGGTAAGTTAACTCAGTCAGTCTCTCCCTGATGCCCTACCCTTTGATTTCCCCAACGAAGTTTAAGTTGTATTTTTTCCAGACACCCCATCCTCCTGTGTCTCTAAACCACTCGACTTTTGACCGTTCTCTTTTCCGTAGGGAGGGAGAGGGAGGTTCTGGAAGGGTGGGAAGAAAGGCATTCCAATGGTTTCCAGATGTTGCCAACAAAGCGAGAAGGACCCACGCGCGGGGATTCGAGGAAAAACTTTTCGAAGCTTTCCTTGCGAAAGGGATGCATATTCGTGTTATGACTTATGAGTCGTGTTTGGAGAACCGTAAAACCGGTCATTTGAGTCGGTTCTAAGAGCACGGGTTCGAATTCCGGAAGTGGTGGGGATTTTTCATTGGGATCCCGATCCCTACTTGCGTGCTATTTTATGTTAAACGTCGGGCTCCTAGGCACCTTTCGTTTTGAGTTGGCTAATGTCTACGCCGCTTTTCTCTCCAAACTTCCTCGTCTTCCCTTAACCCTGCCTTTAGCAGCCTACTCATCGCAATTATCAGTCGCCTCCCCAAATAACCGATGAAAGCCTGAGTTTCCGTGTTGGGGGTTTTATATCCGAAAGTTATTACCTGACACGCTAACGAATTCACCCAGGGCGCTTAATTTCCTCGGTTATCCCTGGGGGAACATGCATAAATGTTGCCTCACATGAAGGCTTGTAGTGTACGCGAGAGCAAATTTTCTAACGAAGCCAAATATTTAATCCACATGCATCTACGTCGACTACCGGTAATTTAAAGAGCCATTGAAGAGCGCATAAAATTGGAAATAGGGGCGTATTTAATGCGGCATCTCGATGATTTAACGCCATCGCACGCTATTCCTTTTCAGCCACGCAGATAGATTTCAGATATGGTTCATTTTCTACCGTAAAGGAAATAAGAAAAATTATTTTTGTCAAATTAAAACTAGCAGAAATTCACAAGGAAAAGCGTCGCATTACCCGAAGCGATACCATTCCGTGACGTCATCCACCAGATTTCGATGACGGAGGTAGTGTCGTTAAGCCGCTAAGAGCGAAAATTTTAACAAAAATATTTCCGTAAGACGCATGCTTATGTATATTTAATGGTGGTTGGTTATTTTGGGGGAGTGACCGACAACTGCGGTCATCTGCACCATTGAGGACAGATAGTAGGATGGTAAGGAAAGGAGAGTTTTAGGAATGGAGGGAAACATAGCGGTGACACCAGCCTGCTATGAACGACAAGCGCAGTTATTTAACGCTCTATCCTGCGGACGGTGTACTGTATTTAACACATGTCACCTCTGTAGGGATCAGGAACTCCGATGCAAAATATCCAACATAGCCAATATTCGAACTCGGGGTCTCGGGATGGGAAGGCTGTATTCTAGCCACCACACTAAATTAGGATTAATCCGGTCCTCTTTGAGATAATGGACTCGAGTACTGTCCTTGTAGTACCCTCTACATTTCATTCAAGCAGGGACTAGGATTTCAAAGAAAAAACTTCGCTTTTCATGGGATTCGAAGTGGGGCTGTCGGAATCGGCATCGATTAAATACCGAAAGAAAAAAAGCGATATCTGTTGACGCCGCAATTTACGGCAAGAACGAATCGTCCGTTGGTGAGGAAGTGAAGGCGAAAAAATAATCGATTTAAATTAGATATTCGGCGCGAATTTTATAAGTACCTATATGTGTCAAAAATATTTTTCATTTACCCGTCTGCGCTCGAGGGTGTCAGTAATAAACACTCTACACAAAAGAATCTCGCCTTGCGAAAGGAAGTTTTGGCCAGCAGTCCCCGGCGCCAATGCTATGGGGGTATGCTATCGAATATTCTTTCTTGGCACTAAGATTTCTGCGGAAGGGAGTTGGAATTTGTTTGGGGATGTCTTTGAGAAGGTACACGACCCTTTCAATAACCTCTTCCGTCCTCGACCTCGCGGCCCTTGTACCGGGTCTACACTAGCGCCTTTAAGTCCACCTTAAGTGAGAAGTTACTTTATGGTGATAATGTAGGTGTTCGCAGCCCACTTAAGGGCCGAAATCTTTCGTGGATTAAAAAACTCAGTTAAACTCGAATATGTGGGGCCGAGAAGGTAGTCGCAAGATGGGTGGGGCCCAAGCTCGCGAGGGTCCTAATCCGCAACCCTTTCCCTAGCTCGAAGACCCAACTCCGGGCTCTCTGGGGCTCTCTCCTCGACCTACGCTGCGGGAGGCCCACTCACCAAAACCAACCGTGCTCACTACAATTGAAACTTTAACAACTACGTCATATAACAACAAATTAATATTTTCATCGTACTCCCGATAATTGTACGAGTAAGTACATCTTTTAATCGTTGTTCTACGATGAAAATTAACAATTTTGCGAACATTGCTAAAAACGTGGTCATGAGCAGCGGGAAATATGGTAACAACGCAGCGGTTTTTTCCCCCCTCAAATTTTCCCTTTCTTTTACGTTGAGTAAGCTTGCAGAGGTTTTAAACGGGTGTAGCTTTTACAATTTACGTTATTCGTAGTATTAATCTAGTTTTAAGTCACTGTGCTGTGCTGTTCTAATTCAGATAGAACGCGAGCCACATAGCTGTGTAAAAGACTGCGCTGTAAATCGATTGAATTAACATCACAAGTCGAGGCTCAACTATTGAAACACCAAGCGATAAACTATTGCAGAGTCATGGAGAAGTTCAGAGCTTCTTCAGGCCTTACTCGGCTGAAGATGTTCATATACTTCCGCATCAAGTACGAATAAATGATATTGGCTGGATGTCGTTAACTAGATTTTCGTATGTGGATGTATATGCACCCACAACTTCGTAAAATTAGTGATAGAAACTGCCTTATAAATACGACTGGGCTGTTTTTTTCGCATAAGGCATAGTTTCGCATAAGACATAAGACATTTCGCATAGTCCTTCATCACATGCATCAAAATATTTTTAAAGCTACTGCTGAACTTATATTTTCCTTTAACTCTCCGTATGCCAGTATCAAGCCGAAATCCGAAGCCGAAACCATTAGGTGCTCGCTGGTTTTTCATTCCGAAGTTCCCACTAGTCGGTATTACAAATATTTATATGAAATGTATTACTTTGTGAGCTAATGAAGGGGCCTGGGATCTCATGTCCCCTAGGTTCAAGTGGAACAATACAAAAAAATGAGAAAATTACTAAATAACATTGCATTTGTTAATCTATTGATTTGGCCTTGATTTAAAATAAATGATATCACCAACAAAAAAAAAAAACAAAAATATATAGTTGGATTAAATGAACATAGCCTTTCTCTAAAATTAAATTACATATCAATCAACAAAATATGACAAGAAATATAACAAATGTAACAATATCAGAGTTGTCAATTTGAGCATGAGTAGAGATATTGAAATTATTTTGACTGGAATAAATTTATGGAAGATGCTTGACGAGTATGTTGAGGAAGGGAATTCCATAGTCTTACAGCTTTATCTACATCTACAAAATACCCTACAAGCCGCCTAAATTCACCTCAAAAACTTGACTTTTCTTAATTAGGTGCTGGTAGACGAGCCAAGAAAACATTAACCTACTCCTACTCATATTCTTCCAACGGAGATTTCGATGAAAATATATAACTTCGGATAATGGAGGACACCTGCATTTATAAATTTCCTTAGTTGTACACTTTTACATGTCAGTGTCATAAGGAGTTAAAAATACATTTTTTCAAGCTCCTTGATCAGTACTTAAAAACATTTCTCTCTTGCTCGCCATGCAAATCGTCAGTTGTTTAGTTGCATTGCTTTTTGCATCGTTCTAATTTCTCAGCAATCGTGACGCTGCAGTAGGCTTAAGGCTTCCTTAAAGTGCATGTGTAGACAGCATAGCACATTTTGTGTAAATCTTAAGTGAAGTCAATTAAAGTAAGCCTGTAGTGTATACCCGGCATTGGGTCATGTTACTTTGAGTTCGGTCGGATTAGCGAGAGAGAAGGGGTGTTGTGGGTTCATTGTAAATCTTTCGAGCAGCCGATGTATGCTCTTTGGGACAAACCTTTGAGGATGGAGTGAGGTACAGGGGGCTGGGGGAGAGATCAAAAGTGTATCCAGAGGGGGGCAAGGAGGGACAGTTGCCTCCCCTTCCAACGTGAAAATTTTTAAAATAAAATAGCAACAAATGTAAGCAACAGATTTCTGAAAAATTGATTTACAGGTTGATTGTTGGTATTTCAACATTTTGAATTAAACTAATAACGAATTTGAATGATGGTATAACCGCCACTCTCGTTGCTGACCGAAAAAAGCATAGAAGCAACTCCCCAGCCGGAAATCCATCTGAATTTTGGTGAAGGTCACTAATAATTCCTTTCTTGGATTCCATCATATCATCTTTGGAAGTCAGATTTTCTGTAGATAAATCGCCTGTAGTTTCATTGACACATTTCCATCCAAGCAACATGAGATATGTTTCTTCGGGTAATTGGAATGAAGTTATTTCATCTTGTACAAATTTGTACAATTTGGAAGGCATCGAAGGAGAAAGGGAATTGTGGTTTAAAATGTGGATTGAGGTACAGGGAGCGACAGGCTTCATTGAAGTTTTAAAATAGAGCGAGTTGTTTTTATCGACCATTGGAAAGGCGATATTGATTGTGCTTAAACTGCCCAGCACAACAAGCACTATTGAGTGCTCATTCAGCTCCCTTCGCCGAATTAAAACATGACTAAAATCAACTATTGGTGAAAAAAGGTTAAATGGGTTAGCAATGCTAAGCATTAACCGCCAATGGGTTTTCGCAAACAAGGAGCAATTAGTGGAAGCTGTAGATTAAAAATTCGCAGCTAATCCTCGCAATATATTGTTCAAGAATTATATATTTTTTAATAAATGATGTTCTTCCTTATGTTACTGTGAATTGTTGCATTGGGGGCCCTCCACAGATGTTAAAAACTATTGTTCAAGAATTAACCCTCCGGTGGGCGCGCCAAATTCACTCCCACGAGTGGGCGCGCCGCGGAAATTTGCCGCAAATATAAATTGCAATCCTATAGTTAAGGAAAAGGTAATTTACTAATAAAAAAGGCTAATTACAGTTGTTACAGTTGCATTTTTTATTATTTGACACTAAATGTACATTGTTTATCACCCTAGTTTATATCTCGGTCCTGTTCATCTTCGCATATGATACAAATTGTCTCTTGACGACAATGCGTCTTACATACATTTTTTTACATCTCAGGCACACAATTCTTGACCTGCTATTTTTGTGTCGCCCGCAAACATGACATATTCCTGGTTTCGGTGCTTCAGAAACCAGTTCCTTGTTCTTATATTTTCCTTAGAACTCTTTTGTCTTTAGGCAAGTTTACGAGAGTGGATCTGTTTTGAAGATGAGCTTCCATTAGACTAAGAGCCATATTTTTCAGAAAAAATCTTCTTCTGCGTCTTTTATCAGCATTATTGCTATTGAAAATATTGTTCGCGTTAAATCCTGTGATATCTAGAAACCGATAAAATAACGCGAGAGGCCATCTTCTAGTAATTCAGGAAGTAGAGTGCGATGCACACATTTGGTCCACGGTGTCAACTCCCCCCTTTGTGGCGTTATAGTCCAGGTTTATAACAGACTTTTGGGTTTGATCGTCAATCTCATTTGTGTCATGCATGAATGATAGAAATATAACAGCCTTATTTTTTTTGGTGCGGAGGAAGACAGACAGTAATCGTACTGGAAACCGGATAGCGTCGACCTGATTTCTCTTGTTTTACTAGCTAAAAATGCAGGTGGTATCTCTCGTTTATTTTTTTCATAGTTCCAAGTAGAGTCAGGCCCTTCTCAAGGAGATCTTTAGCCAGAGGATAGCTTGTGTAGTAGTTGTCAGTAGTTACATTTCGCTTTGAACCCTCTATAGGCTCAACTAGTCTTTTCACAGTGTCATCAGGTTTGTTTGTTTTGAGATAAGGCCCAGGCACCTGCTTCCCGCAGTATACTTCGAAATTCAATGTATAAAAAGTTTTGGCGTCACAGAGAGCGTAAATTTTCAGTCCGTACTTAGCTGGCTTATTAGGCATATATTGTATGAACCCGCATCGTCCTCTAAAAGAATGCAACATCTCATCAACAGTCACAAACTCGCTGACATTGTAGCAACTCAAACAGTTACTCACGAAATTTTCTTGAAAATTACGTAGAGGTGCCAGTTTGTCTGTTGCTCTTCGCTCTTCCATAGTATCAACATTGTCGAACCTAATAGCTCTAAGAAGGAAGCGAATACGCTTGTAACTGAACAGCCCTCGCAAAATTATCATCCCGGTGCCATCGGAATCCCACAGCTCTGCACAATTTGTAAGTGATCCCTTTTTAATTCCTATCAGGTATAAGGCGCCAAAGAAAGCCTTAACATCCTCTTTTGTAGTTTCTTTACAGTCTCTATTTCTATCATAATTGATATAAAATCTTTTTCTCTGAATGTATCTGTTAGTGTCATTTACAATGTCATCTATCATGGCTTCAGTAATTAACAGGTGAAACGCGTCTACTTCTGTCTGCGCGTTTCTGGCACTCATTTTGGGACCGGGAGTAATACTTATTATATTTTTGGTCTTGCACTTTTTATAAGATACGGGTTTACTCATCCATAGTGTATCTCCATCTTTGCCGATGTAAAAGCAGTCATC
Organism: Pyrrhosoma nymphula; assembly: GCA_963573305.1. Lineage (NCBI taxonomy): Eukaryota > Metazoa > Arthropoda > Insecta > Odonata > Coenagrionidae > Pyrrhosoma > Pyrrhosoma nymphula. The sequence goes on along the minus strand of OY754332.1, from coordinate 71,859,764 downwards.
ATCTTCAGCAACTCTTGACAGCTGCTCCACGTCTGCTTCCTCCACAGATTGCTCCGACTCACTGCTGTGGTTGTCAGCTTGTATGATTTCGTCCTCCAAAGCTGAATCCTCCGACTCGTCTTCTTCATTTTCACCTTCCGATGATTCGAAGAGAATTCTCACGAAGTCTTCAGGGCGAAAGAATTTACGAGACCTAAAATGAACACGAACTGGGATAACTTAGGAAATATACTGGTTTACAATGTTGGTGACAGCCATTTTGAAAAATCAAAGTAATAAGACGGTTCACAGCTTGATACTATGGTGGCCTTCAAAACTTACGAGAGAGATAATAGAAAACTAAAGAAAAAGACAAAACAATATTACTCACATGACCAAACGCACAGACGACTATGTTGATGTAGACAAGTCACACTCTCTTCGATGTCACACAGCTACTGAAGCGTTCGGCGGATAATTGATCCGGATATCGGACATACTTCCTCCTATCATGAAAAATAAATACCTGGAGATACAGGCGTTAAATACAAACGGTACCAAACGGAGAGCTCAGAAACTAAAATGTGCGGCAATTTGCTGCGGGCGCGCCCGCCCGTTAATATATAAAAAAAAATAAATATGGCTCACTGTTCTCCCTTTTGTTATTGTATATTATTGCATGTCGCTCCCACCCCCATGAGGTTGAATTCAGAAAGCTCCCCCCACTTCAGTTTTGAGCTGGTTACGCCCTTGGGATATATCCAATCCCTGTCCTCATCGTAGGTTTATTTGAGATGAAGACGAGACCATATAATACTTTTTGCTATCAAGTTTTGGGTTTAAAAAGGGCTGTGGTTCTGGAGATATGTAAATGCGAGGATATTCCTCTGCCCAGTACGGGTGATGATTGTTGTCAGTCGCGAATTCTGGGTGAAATTGTCACGGAGGAGAAGTACCTGCCTACATTAGTTAATAATGATTGGAGTAGGGATGTTGTCGCTTATAAGCAAGTATGTATCAGTCGTGATGTCTTCCACACTTGCAGTCTGTGTTTACTTTGGCAGTATGTTGTTTTCTTTATCGATGGCTAACGAACTTAAAGTATGTCATGTGAACGCACAATCAATTAAGGCCCACTATGGCGAATTCTTTAACTACTTCCAGGAAAATTTTTTCCACCTATCTGAAACATGGCTTAAACCCAATGACCCATCAGAATTAGTCGTTCTAAACGGATACTCACTTTTCCGCTGGGATAGAGAGGGGAAGAGAGGTGGAGGTGTTGGAGCTTACATTCACAACAGCTTATTTGCTTGGCAAATCTGCTCCTCGTCTCTTGATAATAGGTCCTCAGTTGAATACCTGTTCCTTGAAATTTGTACGAGGAAAAACAAATTACTTTTGGTAATAGTGTACAGACCTCCCAAAGCGGGTTTTCCCAAAGAGCTGGAAAATGACCTGTACTTATATATCCCCACCTATCAAGATGTCATTTTCCTTGAGGACTTCAACGCGGACTTAAATAGCGGCCATCCTGATAAAATGTATTTATCCAATCTATTTTTTTCGCTTAACCTTACACTGGTCACTTTCGACCCTTCTCATCATCTGCTCAACAGTCATACCTGGTTGGACCTGATTGTGGTCGCAGATATGAACAATGTTTCCAATTCAGATCAATTTACAGTTCCCTTCCTTTCACATCACGACCTGATATCGGTAGTATATAAGTTTTAAGTTCAATCATTCACACAATCTCCCTTCTCCTACCGAGCTCTCAACAAAATGAACCTAGGAGACCTCTTGAGTATAATTGATCAAGAGAAGTGTGATGTCTTCGAGAAGAGATCTATTGACGAGAAAGTGGACGTACTTACATCGAAGCTTCTTGACTTTCTACATTACTTTGCCCCTATTAAGACCATTTATCCTAGACACCGCCCTGCCCCTTGGATAACGCCCGAGATCAGAGCGTTAATGCGGGAAAGAGATCGCATGCGCAAAAGATTCATTAGAACGGACAGCGCTGAGACTTACACTGCTTTTAAAATTTTGCGTAATAAGACTCAAACTGAATTACGAAAATCCAAAAAAGCACATTTTACTGAAAAACTCTCCAGTGTAAGAGATTCCGGTTCTCTATGGGCCGAACTTCGCCGCCTGCAGATCATTCCTCCCAAAAACATTTGCCTCGCAACCTTCAAGTTGAGGAATTAAAATCATATTTATTCTGCCCGTCCTATCCCAAATACACCCAGCACACTTTCCACCTCGCCTCTCAACTTGGAAATTCCATTCAACTCAGATAATTTTTATTTAAAAATACCTCACTCTGACACGGTCCTTAAGGAATTCAGAAATATAAAATCCAAAGCTACCGGACCCGACAACTTGCCAACACAATTCATTCAACTCTGCTTACCGGCCATACTCCCTTTAACTGTCCAACTATACGAGTTCTCCCTTCTACATTCTTCATTTCCATCGCAATGTAAAAAGGCCTATGTCCGCCCAATACCCAAAGTACAAAACCCATGTAAACCGGAGGATTTCAGGCCAATATCCTTACTCTGTGCCTTAGCAAAACCACTCGAGAAGATTGTATACACTCAAGTTACTGACTATCTACTCGAACAGAATTTTATGGACCCTTTCCAATCCGGCTTCAGGCCTATGCACAGCACTCAGACCGCATTGACAAAAATAATTTAGGATATCAAAATAAGTATAGACGCCAAAAAACTTACAATATTAGTGCTCTTCGACTTAAAAAAAAGCTTTTGACATGGTGGACCATGAGCTCTTATTGTATAAAATGAAAAACCTCAGATTTTCCACTAGTACATTACATTGGTTTAGATCATATTTATCTAATCGTAAACAAGCTATATATATCGGGGATGGAGTTGTATCTAAATGGACTACAGCTACAAATGGACTCCCCCAGGGATCCGTACTCTCCCCCCTCTTATTTACTATTTTCATCAGGGACCTCCCCTTGTGCATTCGACATTGTAAATACCACCTTTACGCTGATGACCTACATATCTACTATTTGTTCAGACCCTCTGAGCTAACTCAGGCTGTTCGACTAATAAATGAGGATATCGACAGCATATGTTTATGGGTCTCAAATAATAAATTAATCATCAATCAGTCCAAGACAAAATCCATCATCCTCGGCAGTCCAAGAAATATCAATTCTCTCCCTGACAATATTCCCAGTATAAACGTACTTGGAACTGACATTGTATATTCCTCTTCAGTTACCGACTTAGTTGTAATTATCAATCAAACGCTAACATGGACTGAACAAGTATCTCTAGTCTCCCGCAAAGTTTTTAAGATCCTCCACAGAATCAGGCGTAAAAAAAAGGAACTTCCTACCCAAATGCGCCATAAACTTGTCAGATCGCTTACCCTACCTATCTTCGAGTACTGCTGCGTAATTTATTGCACCGTTCGGGAAGACCTTAATCTGAAACTGCAAAGGTCGCTGAATGCTTGCCTTTGATTCATTTATCTGATTCCAAAATTTGACCATACCACGCTTACCAACTAGCAAATTTCCTTACAGCACGGAACCGCAGGAAATACTTTTTAGGTTCCCTCATTTTCAAAATCCTCAAGTTTAAACAACCTGCCTATTTAACCGAACTCTTTACATACACTTCCGAGGTTCGAAACAGAAACCAGCGCACCCCCCCTGATACACTTTATATCCCAACCCCTACTCCACAACTCCTTGGTAAAAGCAGTTAGACTATGGAATTCTCTCCCCCATGGTATTCGTCAAACATCATCAGTGAACTTATTCCAGTCAAAATTATTCCACTACCTTCGCAACCCCACTCCGTCTTTCTCATAATATCTGTTACATTTTTCTGTTAATAAACTGATTTGTATATGTTAAATAATGATCTGTCATTGAGTCGAGTCTTATTTTGTGAAACATGTATTTTACTTTTTATTATTCGATTTGAAAGAAACGATTCAATTAATTTAGTTTTTAACTTTTACACCTATTTTCAACTGATATATATTTTCGTTTGATGTGTTTTTTGGTTTATTTTTGTATTCTACATTTGTTTAGATGCCCTTCGAGGCCTTTATCTTTATTTTGTATGCATTTGTATTTCTGCAATTTAATTCATATGTGTTATGTATCCAGCTGAACCCAGGGGACATGGGATCCCAGGTTCTAAATAAAATTTATTCTATTCTATTCTACTCTATTCTACTCTATTCTACTCTATTCTACTCTATTCTACTCTATTCTACTCTATTCTACTCTATTCTACTCTATTCTACTCTATTCTACTCTATTCTACTCTTTCTACTCTATTCTACTCTATTCTACTCTATTCTACTCTATTCTACTCTATTCTATTCTATTCTATTCTATTCTATTCTATTCTACTCTATTCCATTCTATTCCATTCTATTCCATTCTATTCCATTCTATTCCATTCTATTCTATTCTATTCCATTCCATTCTATTCCATTCTATTCTATTCTATTCTATTCTATTCTATTCTATTCTATTCTATTCTATTCTATTCTATTCTATTCTATTCTATTCTATTCTATTCTATTCTATTCTATTCTATTCTATTCTATTCTATTCTATTCTATTCTATTCTATTCTATTCTATTCTATTCTATTCTATTCTATTCTATTCTATTCTATTCTATTCTATTCTATTCTATTCTATTCTATTCTATTCTATTCTATTCTATTCTATTCTATTCTATTCTATTCTATTCTATTCTATTCTATTCTATTCTATTCTATTCTATTCTATTCTATTCTATTCTATTCTATTCTATTCTATTCTATTCTATTCTATTCTATTCTATTCTATTCTATTCTATTCTATTCTATTCTATTCTATTCTATTCTATTCTATTCTATTCTATTCTATTCTATTCTATTCTATTCTATTCTATTCTATTCTATTCTATTCTATTCTATTCTATTCTATTCTATTCTATTCTATTCTATTCTATTCTATTCTATTCTATTCTATTCTATTCTATTCTATTCTATTCTATTCTATTCTATTCTATTCTATTCTATTCTATTCTATTCTATTCTATTCTATTCTATTCTATTCTATTCTATTCTATTCTATTCTATTCTATTCTATTCTATTCTATTCTATTCTATTCTATTCTATTCTATTCTATTCTATTCTATTCTATTCTATTCTATTCTATTCTATTCTATTCTATTCTATTCTAGTCTATTCTATTCTATAATAAACGGTCGGATAGCGCATAGAGAAATATCCAATGCTGTGACACCCAACCTCAACCTGGCCTCCCCTCCTACCTCAACGATGGAAGGCCAGGACGAAAAAAGAAAGTGCCCCCTGCCCCTTCGATCTCACGAAGCGTAGGAAACAAGTTAGCGCGTCGTTTAGAATTATGAGATGGAAATTGACGTAAAAAATCTCATTACGTGCGGAAAACGACTAATGTTTCAAAAAACACCAGAAGTAATTATACTGGGATTGTATTTCCGGGACAGATAATGGAAAAATGACTAATGAATTGCGAACTCAATTATCCGCGGAAGCTCTCGGAACATATCTATAACGGATGCGGAGGTCCCTCTATAATTTACTATCGGAGATAGTATGAAGTCTTTCATTTGCTAATTTCTTTATATTTTATGATCGCCATTCAGGAGAATAATTCCTCCATAATTCTGTGTTCTAACGTTTTCCCTTTTGAACAAAAAAAACATTTGATATTCTTCAGTCTTTTTGTATTCCATATCTTGTCCAACACTTGTTAAATATATGTAAGATTCTATTAGCTGAGGTCAAACCCCCATACTTGAACAGTTGGGAATATATTCTTTTTCTTCTAATAATTTTTTTGTAGTTATTCCCTTCGTACTATATCTTCATTTTCAATGGTTTACTTTATCTCTTTGCTCCGAGTCTATAAAACTCTTTTCCGTTTATTTTATATTCTGGTACTTAGTACTCTCATACCTATCTGTTCTATCGTTTCCTTGATACTCTCCTATTTTTTATAGATGTTAATATGGTTTGATTTTGTTTGTTCGAGAAGCTTTATTAACCTGCGCTGAAACAAGTTTCGAATCCCTTCTTCCGTCAACAGATGATAACTTCCGTCAACTGATAATAACTTCCGTCAACAGATAATAATAATGACTTAGTATATTTTATATTAAACGATTATTTTTTAGTCTTTCTTTTTTTTAAATTTTGCCCATTGTCGTATTTTTTACTTAAAAAGAGAGTGGGTATATTTTTTCATCTATAAACATGTATATCCATTACCCTTGTATCTAGTATCTGATTTACAGCTATGTAGTAAATAAGAGATCCATTACCTCGCGCAGACCACTTGAACATATAATGCCTTTTTTCTTGAAGATGTTTGTCACTTTCAATCCATTGAAAGCTTCTCTTAGTTTTCAGATGATCTTCTCCATTCATGCCTAATAATTTTGAGATGGGCTCTTTCCTAATTCTAGTATTTCAGTGACCAGTCAATATAATGTTTTCTCAGTTTTTTTAGCTTAGTACATACATATGCTGTTCAATCTCTCGCAAAAGGTTTTGTAATTCATAATGAAATCGTTTCTTCCCTTTTAACTTCATTAGCTGCATATGTTCCAATTATTGTTATGTCTTCTGTCGAATCTTCCAATTGCTGTTACATATCTTTGGCCGTGCAGTTATTACTCTTCCGTCTATGAATTAAAGGTTCTGACTTAGAAAATTACCTTTTGAGCATGTATGAAAGGAGCGTTTCGGTGCATTGACCATGTCGAAAGAATGGTTGAGAGTCGAATAGCAAAGCAGATTTATGATAGGGAAGTGAATGGTTTGAAAGGAAACAGTAGACCGAGAAAATCATGTAGGAATGTGGTGGAAGAGGCTCTCAAAACGACGACTATTATGAGCCTTAAGAACAGGTGGACGTGCAGGAAACAATGCATGAGTGTACCTGAAGCAAAATTAGTATCCTCGGAGAGGGCAGTATGGATAAGATGAAAGAAAAGTCTGCTTACAGGCCTACCACGGAAAATTAAACTTTTTACATGTACCTTTCTTGAAAGGGAACGGCGCACAGTGGGCTGAAATCGAAAAAAAGCTGGCCAAAACCCTAAAAATGTTTTATTTCATTCTGGAAGTGGAACCTTTGCACAGTCATTTTCCATAGGTTGGTGCATGTGATGTTGCATACCTTTTTCATAATTTGTGCGCGTTAATAAGACACATGGGCTCAAAGTTGGACAAATTTCGCAAAAATCGCCCTCCTTAATTTTTTTCCAAAAATCACCGATTTCAAGCTAATGCTGATACCTTTGTGGTAAAGATTTGGAATAAAAACTGAAACGGTTTGGTATAACGGTTTATTTAATTAAATATTACTTACTTTGTGGGCAAATTTGTCATCGATACATGGCAGAATGGCGGACCCTGTTTTTCGTTAATGTGTCGCCTTTAAGCAGCAAAATAAAAAAATGGACATCGACGGACACTGAGATACTTACATCATGATGATAAAAAAGCTTTAAGAGAGTGAATCCGAAGAAATCATCTGCGAAGCCTAATATAAAATCGATTTTTCGATCGTGCGGCCCAGTCTGGATCTGACCGCTGGCAACTGTGACGCGGCGTGTGTTGGGAAGCGCTATTGTTCCACAACCTTCGTTATGGCTATTTTCAAGCCATATCAATTGAAAAGGACTTTTATGTACGTTACAATGATGTTAATACGGGGAAATCGATCTACTTCTTCGGTTTCTACTGTTAGCCAGGTTACCTTTTTGCCCGCTTACTTCGGATGAAATACAGGCTCTAACAATGGCATTTCTCGCGTATATTTTAACCTTTGATAGGATATATAGCAGCTTTTTAGGATATATAGCAGCTTTTTAGGCTAATTCTAACCTTGTAAGAAACGAAAACTTATTTTGAACGGTACCAGCCAGCAGCTGGTGTCTAATTGCCGCTCCACCCTCACTGCGGCGGACTTCGCAAAAGGGTATTTATTTTTATGACCTCGTGGACCGTTTGCGAGTATTCCAGAGAATATATCCCTGGATTTTCTGGTCATCGTCGACCGTCAACAAACCGAAGATTGGCTCCCTACGTCTCTGCACTCGATCCTTCGATCAGCTAACCGTTTCATTCCCAGATTTATTTAGTCTTCATTTATACGCCCCTCATTATATGCCTGACGTATTCTTTCCTTTACATTCCTCGATTGCTCGCATTCATTTACCCTTCCATTATTATTTGGAATAGGCTGATGAGACGAAAAAAGTGTTCAATAATTTCATGTCTTCTTCATCTCAGTGATTTCATAATATGTACTTTTTCCACTCCAACTCTTGGTGGAACTTCTTTTTTGCTTATTCTCTCCGTCCATTTGGTCTTCATAATTGCTCGATTTGACCATATTGAATTATTGCTTCCAATGTCCTTTGCTCTGCAGCTGTGATCCAGGCTTACTGCCATATTAATGTATTCTCCGAAAAAAGTTTAATAAAGTGCTTTCAGTTCCAGGCCTGTATTACCAGCTGTCAGTAGACACTTCTTCTGGTATAATTCCTTCTTTGGTTGGGCTATTCTGCTCACAATATTTTTATTGCTTCTTCCACCGCTGGTGATCTTGCTTCTCATATAACAAATGTCTTCCTCTTGCGCCAGGTTTTCTGCCCAAGTTTAACGGTGATTCTGTCTCCTGAATTTTTTCTACGAACTTGGTGTGCTAAGCATGAATGTTTAAGTTTTATTTCTAAATAACTTTGTCCATACCGTTTAGCATTCTCCTCAGATCTCATTTCTTCTTCTGTGGGAATCTCTTTCAGGTCCAGCAGTATCTGTTCCAGACATAGACGTGCGCAGACCTTTTTGTTAGGTGGTGCCTGGAATTGTTTTGATTATCAATACCAGCGGTTAAAAATGACATCAAAGAAATTTGGAACATGTTTGCGAATGTTAATAATAAAATTTGAACAAACAACATTAGGGTAATAAAAAGTTAAAATTTGTTTATGCACGTATGTTGCGCAAAGAAATGTATTGTCTTTTAATTTTCGTAAGTATGTATCGTACACTATCAATCTTTACCTAATTACTATAAAGTCAAAATTAATAAACTTAGGTACTTTAATAACTGGCTTTAGAACAACATTTTCCTCTCACCAGGAATAAGAACTTTTTACTCTTCATTGAAATCCGTATAGTTAACATTTTTTGCACTTTCTTACTATATGAATGGTAAAGTTGGGCACTTTAGGCGATCTTGAGACATTGTCGTTTTTATTTTACTCTTGACAATTGATATTTTGGAAAAGCTCCTTTCACAACTGGCACTGGTTACTGGTTTTATTGAGAAAATTTTCAAAGCACATTGGACAACTTAACAACGGTCAATTAACAAACAATCTTAGCATTTGTATTTGATGATACCGTAGATCGGCAAAACGCGATGTACCGCTATTTAAAACTGTAGAAAAATACAAAGCATTTAGTATGGATACTAATAATTTCTACAATGCAAAGCTTATAACCATAGAGTGTATAGAGGATAGTTTTTTTTCGCGGAAAACTGCTATATAATTTTATTAATATAGAAGCCTATCGCTACAACTTGCCTGAGATTGTCAAATAGTTTGAGGCTTATCTTTTTGGAATATTTTCATTTTTACGCTATAAGAAAAGAAATTGTCAATTGTATTAATCCACACAATATGTTTTATTTTTATGACCGAGGTTTCGGACGGCTTTCAACCTTAAAAATGACGGTTACCCGTCAAAACCTGGGTTGGCAAAATGAAACTCGTGTGTGGATAAATACAATTGTTCATTTATTTCCTCCCATGATTGTTGTGAAGCGGCTGTAGTGAGGCATAATGTGTCCAACCATTTTGTCTCTTCTATTTCTTCGAGTTTTCATTGCATCTTTTCTATGCAAATCCTTACAGAACCTCTTCATGTATGATTCTCTCCGTCCACTTGATTCATTATTATTACCATTGATTTCAAATTAACGGAGTAGTTTACTTATAATTTTATATGTAGATAATTTTAAGTGCGGGGGATGAGACAAGGAGGTAGCTGCCGAATCGAAATAAAAATAGGTAGTGAATAGAGAGGGGGTAAACGAATTGATATTAACATTACTATGAACGTGGAAAAAAATTAGTCTAGGTTCAGGTTTGCATGCGAGTAGGTAACCTTAGGAATTTAACGTAGACGATATGTAAAAGGTGTTACTGGGTAAATGCAAGGTAATAAAATCTTGATATTGATGGGGTTTTGGAATGAAGGTCATAGTACTTGGAACACAGTATTTAGAACATAGTACTTATTTAAATAGAAAGTTCGATTTAAGATCCGAAAGGATGAGAATAGGAAAGATAATGGACAAGTAGAACATATGGCTTACAATCAGGGCAAAGATATGGGAATCGGATGAATCGGTCGACACATTTTAAGGAATGCACCGCATATATGACCTCGGTCCACGTATACAGGATAGCGAGATGGAGGAACCAATACCGGAAATGGAAGCAAACATAGCAGTAGGAATAGATAATATTTCAGGGGTTGACATTGAAGAACGAGGAAAAATGAAATAGTAAATTTTTATGCTATATCGTAGGGTATACGACGACGGATATTAATTTCCTAAGAACAGTTTTGATCCCTATCCCGATGAATGATAAATGATGAAACTAATTTCGGACAATTAGTTTAATTCCACCCGTGGCAAAGTCAAAGGGTCGATAATGAAAGGTGAAAGGAGAAGTGGGTGCACGACTTCGTAGGCGATGATTATCTCGCTGGTTCATTTCCGGTTTCGGATGAGGAGGACAACTCGTAATCCATTTACCCCGAAAGAAGTGCTATTAAGGTTGTTTTACACGAGGCAATTTATTGCACAATGTGAGGTATGTATGGATGAGCATTGAAAATTGCGTCGTGTAAAGCGGTAAATTGCTAGAATGCATACGCATATACATAAACGACATGGAAAAATAGTCCCTGCTCTAGTTTCGTGCCCGCGTTCTCGCAATTTCTGTACATCAAATTGCGCAATCAAGTGCCACGTGTGGAACGGCCTTTTGAAAGTAATATTGAGTATAATATGAATTTGTTCACTTTTTTAGTTGATTTGAGGAGCTTTTCTTAAGAAAACAATTGCTCATCGAGATGCAATCGAGACCGCAGCCAACATTTAAATACATACAGGGGAGAGTCCTTGGAAATGCTATGTGCAACATTCGCGTTGAAAATAATCCATAGAACGTCTTCATTTTACTATTTTATGGTCTGGAGAGGGCACGACAATAGAGTTATTAGGCTATTAGAGTTATTATGTTGAACTATATACTCCAAGGGCAGGAAGATGGCAAAAATTGGTTGGAATTCGTGTCGTGTTATAAAAAAGTTTAAGAAGCTTTGTTACGTACGTTTTTTCCTTACCCCCATATTTAATTGAGAAATTCTGCTAAGCACTCACACTGTGATCCATACCTTAATCGCTAGACTCTTTGTTAGCCTTACATTCAATAATAAGGGAAAGGCATTTTCCTACCTCTTAATCCCAAAAAAAATGCCTCCGTCTTTGATCGAATTGTTATTTTGTGTTTTCATTCTCAGACCAAGGACACCACCATTTCTACGGCTGACCCATTAGGATGATCGTTGAGCTATACCGTAAGCCAATATCTCCAATGTATGTAATGTAAGTAAGAATATCTCTAATGCTATCCCATTAAGAAATGGTGTATGCAATTGAAGGACGAAGGGTATTAGCAATTAAGTATTCCTCACATTTATTAGATTCGAAATTTTATTATAGCCATATGTATGTGATGTAAGTAAGAATATCTTTAATGCTATCCCATTAAGAAATGCTGTATGCAATTGAAGGATGAAGGGTATTAGCAATTAAGTATTCCTCACATTTATGAGATACGAAATTTTATTATAGCCATAATGGATATAAACATAACAATAGGAAAAGTGACCCCAATGAATGAGGTGAAAACGTTCCCCGAAACGAGTTGCGAGAGCTGTTCATTTTCGATGCTTAGTTTATATTATATTCGCTAAAGTTAAATGGCGATATATATCGCCAATATGTATGTCGTCAAGGAATAATAATACGTTTAAATGATTTTCGAACACCGTAAGATAGCGCCACAAACCTTGGAATTAATTTTTAACAATAATTTTTACATAAAATGCTGATCGACTTCCATGGCTGTGCTCTCTAACTTAAAGCTGAGTAAATCACTAATGAGATCGAGCTTCTGCAGAGGCTTTATAAAATCCTTGCACGCATTAAACAACTGGTCAAAAATCCTTCTGATTCTGATCCTTCTTATCTGGCCAAAAATCCTTCATGAGGGTATACGATTGTTTTAGGTAAAATCTTAGCGGAAATTCAAACCACTCGGAAAATTGTTTTGGAAAATGGAAAAGCGATAAAAATCTATTTATTAATGTTTTTATTCAAGGTAAGGTATGACATGTTGATGCACTTTATAATGAATCGACGGCTTTAAATTCTACCGAACCTGATTCAAGGAACTTAGTCAAAATCTTTTAATAATTTATGATGTAACTGCATATTAGCTGTAGATATTGATATAACATATGCAGGCAAACCGGGCAGCTGCCCAGGGCGGCACATTTTAGGGGGCGGCAAAATTACTGGAAAGCTGCACAAAAAAACCATTGAAACCATTCCCTATGTTGTGAAAATTTAAGTCATATAAGTATTGCAAGTTGGGGGGGCAGCAAATGTTTTTTTGCCCAGGGGCGTCAGAGGTCCTAAATTCGGGCCTGAACATATGTTTATGCCGATGAATATATCAAATAAAGTTCTATATTGGACATAAACATCTAAATATGGAATCGATGCTCTCTAAAAACAAATATTTACAATACATTCACTAATAGCTTATTCAAATTTACCGCTGCAACTTTCGTATCAGTACTGTTAGTACCTGTTAAGGCCGCTATGCTGCGCTTGCTAAGGAAATGTGTTCGATGCGTTCGATGGGATTATCATTCCTCCTTCCAGTCGAAATTTCTGAAGTCCGACGGGAACAGATGTTCTGCTAAAAACTTCGCTTAACTTCTGTTAGCATAATGTGCTTCCATTTAATATCCAATATAATAAAGTTTAAAGGATTATGATTTTTTAAAAAGAGTGCTATACTGTATGTCGCGGAAAATAATTAATATTTTGGGTTCCCGGCGGTGGTTGCAATTGTTGTTTCATACATACTAACAAAAAGTTATAACAAGAGGAGCGTGATTTAAGATTTAACGCCATACATCTTGAAGTCCACGAATACAAAAAAAACTTAATATTAGTAAAAGACAAATTAGATGATCCAGTAGATTCCTTTATATGCCACCGACTTGAACGTTCAAAAGAAATCTGGGTTTACTGGACATATATTTTTAATTACTGTATGAGACTGTATCGAAGTTCAAAATTTAACATGAACTGGCATAAAATTTTGTCGCTTTATTGCGTTGATTGACATTGCGATTAAATACCCTAGGAAGAGGGAAAATATTTCGGCAGTAGCGGAGCAACTTGATTGCTCAAGGTCTGCTAAGAACGCTTTTCTTGGGCCACTCCCCGAGTACCTATGTGTATCTATTATCTATCGCACGAGCCATTCGTGTTTAATGTTCAGTCTTATATTCGATATCAAATTAAAATTTTTAACTCATACTTGCTGGAACTTTAGGGATAATTCTAAAATTAAAATAGACTGTTTGTTTTCCCTTCTGTGATTAGTTCCAGTTTCTCCCACAATTCACATTCCACACCAGCATCTCGTTTTTGTTATGTGTATCCAATGATAGAAAGGCTTCCATCTCGTGTGTTGTAGGGTTGTAAGTCTAAGATAAACATGTGTTAACAGAATAATTCGTGGGAAATAAAAATGTGTGTACAGAAGCAAGTAAATTATTCTCGACATTAGGAGTGTGGAGTATATCATGATATCGTCTAAAGAGACTCCTCAGCTCATTAATTCGGAATGTGGCACTTCAAGATGGCGACCAGTGGCTTGCCAATCAAGTGGTATTATAATTATATTCCTTTGGTTTCTCGATGAAATGTTCACTTTTTGACTGAGGATTGTGCATGGTTATTTTTCTGGGATATTTAAGCTGAAAGTTTGATTTATCAGTTGATGTAGTCACGTTGTTGTTGCTGTTCGTAGAGTAATTTGTTTGTATTGAGACGCCCGCCTGATACCGATGTCAGGGAGGTTTTACTCATAAAAGGTGAAGTCTTCTTGTTAATCGATTTTGCTTTTATGCCTAATCAAAACAATCAAACGACTAGGTGACAGTGTATAGAATTGAAATAGTTAGTGAGTGCATTTTTATAGTTTGCATTATTTCCAGTGTCATTCCTTAAGTAGGCTACAGTCAAACCACTTGTGCCCTTTTATTTATGTCTTCTCTTTATGTGTGGTGATAGTTTTTACTGAAATATTGTGTAATTGGTATAGGGTGAACAAAAATTAGAATTGACATATAAATTATTTCTATAATAACAAGATTTGCCTACCAAATTGCTCCTCATGTGTTCTGAGTCATGCAAAACGTTGCACACTAAGGCCAAGTCCATCTTCTCATGTTAATGTACTGAATACATGATTGTCATTCTGTAGTCACCTCTTTTCATGTTTGGTTTCAGAAATAGTAAATGATCCGTCCAAGTGTGTACATTTCGCCATGGGCCTTGTCCAGGGATATTTATTGGGATACTGCCGATCCACAGCATTGGATGCTTCGAGCTCTGAAATCATTGGTGATTAAGCATTTCCATGAAGAATGTGAGGAGTTACGGAGGTTGAGATAATCCCAGCCTGAAGTAATGTGTGATTTGTTGTGTTGTGTTCATTGCCATTCAATGCCATTATTTGTTGAGTGTTGAGCCCATCTTGCCTGCGGATGAGGACAAACTGAGTTTATGCCTGGTTTTAAGATATTTGACATATTTTAGTCCACTCCACCCATCTATAAGTTCAGTCAAATGTTTTTTATTTTCCCTCTGAGTGATCGTTGGAGAAGTAGCTCTCAAGTAATTTCTATGAGTGTTGTGCGTGTGCGTGTTCTAACTGTTTACGAAACATAACCACCTGGAAGTGGTCAATTGATTCCCTATTTTAGTGAGGAATCAGTGAAGTTCCCAGAAGATGACATGATCTGAAAGTGCTTTGTGAATCTGAGGCTTTTTTTTTAATGTGCCGTGTGAAGATTAGGTTAAAGATGCCCTCCATTCTCCCATGGGTGTGATGCCTTTTATAACCTCTTATCGAGAGAGATGTAGCCAGAATTTGAGTTGTTTCTAATAAATGTCCTCCCCCTCTCTTTCTCTCTCTGTTAACCACTAGCAATGCTCCATGAAAAGGAAAAGTGTTGGTGGGACTGGTGAGCGATGTGGTCCGCTGGCCATAGGCTGATGGCTCAGCCTGAGTCTGCAGGATGCAGCTAGAGCCATCGTAAGAGCTCCTCCCCCTTCTCTTTTTTGTCGTTTCTTCCCCCACGCGTGCCCCCGTACAAGTGTTTTCATGAGTGAGGGTGGGAGCCTGACCGAGAGGAGGGAGTGTGTGCAGTTCCGAGTCGCAACTCCCTCTCCTCAACCTCCCCGTTCCAGCCTAGCATGGGCCAGCAGACCAATATGAACCCTGCAGTGGGAAAGTCATCTACCCGGTCGGGCTATCACCAAAAGGCGCTTGCCCAGATCAGGAACTCACTCCTGCCGTTTGCAAACAGCGGTGAGAACGGATCAAGCGCCGCCAGCACCATCAGCACACTCTCCACGACCAGTGGTGTCAGCTCAGCGAGTGGTCTCAGTGGACTCAGCGCTGCATCAGGGTCCACGGGCCTCAACGGACTCGACAAGGACCTGGGACTATTTCGGCAGCAGATTGTCAACATGGGTTACAGTGAGGTGAGTGCTTGAATCTTTCACATTGGATTGACAGCCGTCTCTGTGACTCTCACATAGTTTTCTTTGATTTCCACACACACGAATCACACAATTATTCCTCCAGTTTGCCCATAGTGTCCAATGTTTGTGATGACAATGACAGAAAACTTAATGGCATTGTGTACGATGAGTGTGGTGTAGTGTCATGGTTATACTGCAAATGTTTTCATGGTGAATGACATAGCTCGTGTGCTCTAGTACAAGTCAGTTCTTCGAATTTTCTTGAATTAACGTGCCCCAGAAATTCTTAGCTCTGACTTATTATGTGCTCTTGGATATTTTCACATTAGTCATCCAATGCTCTTTGGAGATCCAAGATTCTTTGGAGACTTTGGTATTGGCATTTAATATGAATGCACTTATTCAAGTAACACCCCTTACTCAGGTATTCAAATTATTTCTTTGAGTTCCCCATCCTTACATACATAATAGTATAATATTTTCCTCATTTGATCGCAGGCTTTAGTTCTTTGTATAATATACTTTAGGAAATACTTAGGAAACGATGTGATAGGAAATACTTCAGGAAACTGTTTTAATCACTTTCCATGGCTGCAGTAAAATTGTTTTTGTGTCTAAAATTTTCCTCAAAAGTTTTAACCTTCAGTTCATCATAATAGGCATTAGATATGGGTGATGCATTTGCTCAGTTAAAAATATGAACTTTCAATGATGTGCAGCTTGGTATACCTACTTCTCAGTATTCATCTTTCAAACGTGCCTCATAAAAATTTCTTTTACCTACCTTTTTTGTTTGTGTGAAAATTTGTCCAAAAACTCCTGTCCAAAAAATGTTCCTGTATTTTGTTTGTTTTTGGAGTCATGTTTCAGGGGTTCATTTCTTTATTCTATTGCCAAAGGTTTATTGCATTGATCAGTTTGGAGCTTTGGTGACAGATTAATCATGCCACGCATGAAAATAGATGAGAAAGGTTTTGAGCCCATGAGTATTGGATTTTGAATGAGCATTGAAGTCTTTAAGAGTATTAAGTCTCGAATTTTTGATGGATCTAGTTGTCTTTCTCATTATCTTCCCAATTGTTCCGAACTCTGAAGAATTTCCTAGAATACGTCTGTACTAACTTTAAAAACATTATTTACTCATTTGCTAGAGGTATGCTATGTGGAAAAATATGCAAGCATCTTATTGTGATTCATAAAAAGTACCTAATTATTCATTTATAATTTTGTTAGGGTCAATGCTTGTGGTCCAAAAAACTGTCAGACTTTCAGTACCTCCATAGGTCTATGAGCTGTTTGCCAACCCCCTTTCATTAAATTTTAAGTAATTACTATGGGAGAGCCAAAAACGACCTGTCTGGACTGATATTGGACCCTGTTTTATACCTTGATGAAGTATACTGAAGACCATGTACACAAGATGACTACCACAGGAAAGATTAAGTATATCTTCCCCAGCTATGGAATATAGTCTTAACATATGAGGCATCATAATTGAAAACCTTTAACTTCAATGGTATGTTACCTAACTTTGATTCAGTTTTGATCTGTGGTGATTCATATGCATAAATGTGAAAGAGGCATAAGCATGTGAGGATAGGGCCTTGTGGAGGAAGTTAAGTCTACAGAGACACTTTAATAGGCATACCACCAATAATCATTCCCTGCCTCCCTGAAAATGAAAAAGCTGGAGAGCCTTTTTATGTTATTAAGCAATCCATCATTTTGTTTCTGAATTGTCAATCTATCTTCCTCAGTTAACTTTTTAAGTTTTTCGTTTATCATTGGTATGTGTCAGCATAGGCGTATCCAGGGAGGGTATTGGGGGTCGTAACCCCCCCCCCCCCTCCAATTGATAAAAAATAACATAAAAATGATGTGTTTAACACATGCTAATAGTACACCAAAAGATCACCTTCCGTAACATAATAGAACACTTTCAAAACGTAATTTTAGGATTTATATTTTTCAAAATTCCCACACACACCTTTTTACATGGGGGTATTCCGTAACCCCTCCCTTGGTGGTGACACCCCCCCTTCAGATGCTTCTAGATACACCTATGAGTGTCAGCACCTGAAAACCCTGCATGAATTGAAAGTTGGCATTGTATCATGAAACACTTATATCCATGTGCATCATCTAGTATTATTTTTTTACTGTAGCGTAGATTGAGAATACTTAACTGCTTATGAAATAATGCCTTGCAGCTAGCTTGTCATCTCTTTGTAGGGTATTTTTCACTTTTATGAAGACTCAATTAAATAGAGTCAACTGGCAGGAAATGAGGAACTTGAAAGTTAGCTTTCCTCTCTATAATATTCACCAAGTCGTCAGGCATAATCGGAAGGAGCTGAGTGAGATTTCATATGGGTATAATTTAAGTCCCTATAAATATGAATATGTCCCATCCTGCTCACTGTGATAGTGCAGTTCAGGGTTTGGCCGCAAGCCAATCAGTGATCTGCTTTCATGCAAGTGAACTAGATTGATGAAGTTAAAATCTTCCTGCTGGGTGTGTATATTTCAACTGGTCTCTTTTTGGTGCTGACTTTTGAGCCCACATTGCAGTATTACAATGAAACTAATATAGCCTTGGCTATTCATAATTTTAAATTTGAAAGTGTATGACTGGCTATTCCTATTTGAGTGGAGGCGGTGGATTGTTTCATCATCTTGGGAAGTTATTCTTGGTAATTTGGCGTGCATAGTTTTGCATTGACTTATAGTAAAGTGGTGTTACATGACTAATAACTATACATTTGTTTGTGTTCTTTAAAAAGTTTGTTGATCTAACTATTTTTATATTTCATTATTATATGACCTCTTTTAATTAAAGAAATAATTTGCATTGTTGCATGGCTGGTTTTTAGACATGGCCTAAGGGTTGAGAGGTTGAAATTTGGATTGAATTACTCTCTATCTCCAATTTTGCGATGAAGAGAACAGTTTCTTTATTTTGTGTGCTAATTTTTGGAACTTGTCATATTGCATGGTGGCATTTTTTCTTCGATTTAAGTGAACATTGACTTCTTTGTTACTTTATGTTTTTTTGAATGTTCTGATTGGGATTAGTCTAAGTTTTTAATTCACCAATTGGAATTGGTCAATATTTTTAATTCATATGTATTTCCTATGTATTACTGCAGATATCATGTGCTTGATAATTGCTTAAGTAGATAATTGCTTGGTAGATTAGTTTGATTTGGGGGTAGAGAGTGCATTTCTTATCACTCTCTTGCTTTGAATGCCAAGTTGCCATCATCAGTATACATTTTAAGCTGCTCTCTGGAAGATTCAAAATCTAAATCCAGTTTTAGGAAGTCCCTTCATGAATGTATTCCATTTTTGAATAAGTTTTTAAAGTTTAAAAAGGTTATTATTAATTAATATGTGCCGACCCCAGCGGCAACTGGTTCAAATCCTTGCCTACTAATCTGAGGGTCGGGGGTTCGAGTCCCACCTGGGTCGTTTTCTGCATGTCTAGTGCATGGGTGTTTCTGTCAAGCTCTGGTGGTTCAGCCCCTGAGAAACCTGATGACAAGCAAGTGGCTTGTCAGAATCACGGGGGCATAAGGACCTCTAGGATAGTCCATGAAAGCAAAATAAAGCAAAAACTTTTATTATTTTTACATGTATGCTTAGTCAAATCAATAGCATTAAAATTAATTTTAAAAAATGTAGGCATAGTTTTCTGTATTACTTGATTGGTGTATTCTTTAGTAGCAAATCAATTTTATAAGTAAATTCAGAATGTGTTTAGGTTTTGCATGTGCAGTGCAGATAATTGAGTAGTATTTTATGAAGGGGGAATAAATACTAGCTATAATAATGAGGATATTCTGGATCCCATTCCAGTTGTATATTATATGACAGGGACCACTTCTGAATTGTTTAAATTACGTTATTTCGCCTACATTTTAGATTCAGGGTTTAACATCAAAGTTTATTACTTTGTGTGATTCTTAGATCAATGAGTAGATTGGCATAATTAATGTAAAAATATCTTCGTTACCATTTCATTCCTGGGTCATTATCCTTATTGTTAGTATTTGCCACCATAGTAATGCATTAGTATTGTCAGCTTTTATGGTAACATGATAAGAAAAAATAGACTCATGTCTCCTTGTTTTTTGATCGTACACTAAAAAGTGGAGCAGTGTAATTTGATGCTGTTACTCATCAGTTTGTTGGAAGGTGCAGAGACACAGTTTTTGTGTCTGTTGTTCGAGTATCTTTTTATGGATATTTTTTTGAAAATTCACGTCCACCGACGGTTCCTCTTTAATTTTAATTTCTCGAAACAATTTTGACATATTAGAGGGAGTTGGAGGTGGTCACGGGAATAAGAGTCGCCCGAAAATAGTGCATGTGTACAATTTCGATTATTTCAATAGCGTACGTCGTAAGAATTCCACTCGAGTTTTGAGTGCTTTTGTGTTCGTGTCGGAGGAAACGTTCGCTTTGCCATCACCTTAAGTGAAGTCATTCTCGCTGAAAACCCCAAATTCATGTAACCCCTTGGTCGCTCGTCTCTCCGAGGTAAAGCTTGGAGCCGCTTGCTTATTAAGAGATGCGCTGATTTCTTCCGTCAGATTTCCGTTTCGAGGAAATGAGAGCACGGCTCGGAGTCGGATTTTGGGCGCCACGAAGACCTTGCCCTCGGGCCGTTGGGAACCCACTCCCGTCGTCGCACGTCAAAGAGGAAACGTCGAATTTCGCCGGAACCACTGGCCCGGGCAGTGAATCACGGGTTGTCGGTGCGGGCCGCCGGGAGCGCGGTGCGGGTGTGCGGCCGTCGCTCGCGGGTTTCCTCCGGTGCAACCCAGGCTCGGGTTCCGTCCTAGCGCTGCCAGTCTGAAAGGAGAATATTAGGCTTTGGTCGGAACTAGCGTTGTCGATTTGGAATGACAAAGTCACAATACGGACGTTTCACTTCTTTGCGTAAAATGTCGTGTTAATTTCTTGCGTAGGTGGAGGACTTTTTAGCACGGATGTAGTTACTCTCGCCAAGGTGGAATTCCACGTTCTCGTCGCAGGGAAAGTTCTTCGAGGAGAGGAAATGTATTCTATAAAACTTTCCCTTTTGTGCTCGTATTGGCGTACTTGGGTTTCTCATAAATCTTCTTCGCTTTTAGGCAAAGCATTACAATAATTGTATTCGTTTAAGAAGGGTATTGAAGGGTCACCCGTGGAGCGTTTTGAAACTTGTATTGTCCTCTTGGCCGCTTCGTCTTTAGCCCTCCATTCAGACGGTTCAGGTTGTTCCTATTGTCAACACCTTATTCCCAACACTTCCCAGGAGCTTTCATCGTATTTATTTATTGGAATTTAAAACATCTCAATCAACCTCTCTGTATTGTTACGAAAAAAATGCTTAGCAATGTCGTCTCCGCACTTGCTTTTTCTAATTTTGTGGCGTAATGTGGCAATATTTGGTGTTGTCAAAGCTAAAAATATTAATCACTCCTTTGTAATTAATTGTGCTGCAGGTGTATTACTTTTTTTAGAAGGAACTTGTGAAACTTAGTTTACGGTTGTATGGAAGACCTTCATGTAACTCTATATCCGAAATTCATTGATTGATGACACTCTTCAGTGGATCATAGAGGTGAGATTCTGAAATTCGATCCATTTCTTGTGACATTCTTTCAGCAGTCCATTTTTCTTCTTGTCTTAGAGGTCTCGGCCACCTATGACAAACCGGTGTCTGAAATACGTCGCTAGTATCCGCATCCTTTCACGTGGTTTTTATTTTTCCATGTGATTGAGTCATACTGAACTTTGGGCCTTTCGCGGCTCCCACCTTCAGCTTGCTTGTACTCGCAAGAAATTTTTGTCGTCTTAAATAATTTTCCCAAATATATATTGAATTTTCTTTGGCAGTTCACTCATTGGCTATACATGTGGCGTGTTGTAGTGCATATCATGTTACATATGACTTTGACATTATTCAAATACCTCCCCTTTTTCTTGGAAACTTTAGTAAATCGATTTCATTCAATGTGGCTGCTGAGGCATTTAGAAAATGTTTCTTCTTGTTAGTTTCGTCTCGTGACTCGTTGCCCAGCTTGCATCAATATCTGATCAATGGGTTTTATTGATGGGATTTTTCTTCTAGCCCTGCGTTGCTTATTTAGACGTATTATATTTATTTTTAGACCAGGTTGGAAATACCTTTCATTTTGTCGAGCATTTATTCTTGATAGATTCGTTGAGTGTCTCACGACGTCTGATGCTTGCTAGGTGTTGCTATATGTATAATTTGTAATTATTCGTGTCATTATTAAATGTGGTAAGATTGTGGGTTGTGACAGTTCCTATGTCACTGATGATTACCAAGAATTTGAGGAGACTGATCAATCATCTTCATGGGACTCCCGGGGCTAATTTCGTTGTTAAATATTTGTCACATTCATTTGGTCGTACTTTTCGGAATTCGATAGCTGCCATTTATGTGCAGAATTTTGCACATTTAAGCTAAAGATGCCCACCCTAAGCCGTGATCATGTCGTGGTTATTCTCTTTGGTATGCCCTTAGCACATTAGTTTTATATTACCAATATGCGGCCAGTTCCGCAGTGCTCCTGAGCCCTTAACCTTTGCGAGTCGTTGCGAGACTTTTTTTCGCTTCTAGTGGAAAGTGATTGCTAGTCATTATGGTATTCAATTTTGTTGCTGTTCCTTAGGTGTACCGTGATATTAATAACGGATTCTTCAATTTTTACTAATTCTTTTCCACTGTCATTATTGATAAGTTCATCCCGCTGCGTGGGTCTTCAAGGTGTCCTTTCCTTGAAAGATTTCGTTGCTTTCTTGTCATATTCCTAGTCTCTTGGCATTTATCTTCGTGGGCATAATGCTAGACTGTCGTCGGCCGGCCTCCTGTTCTTAGGTTGCTCGCACCGAGCGTTGATGTCGCAGCAATCTACGGGAGTGCAAGCTCGCTCCTTGGGAGAGCCGTGCACTTGGTCCCCGCGACCGTCTAATTGCGACTACAGTACCCGGACGTTGAGCGGGCAACCAGCTACATGGATTCTGTGGGCTCTTGACCTTAGTCTGCCCTAGGTGGTCAATTTTACACCATTTCTCAGCCGCGTGTGACCTCTCCCAACTCCCGCGGCACTTACCCGAGGATTGCTTTTACGTGAGCATCTCTTTCGTTTCCCTCCGAGCAAACGTCTTCATTTGGTCGCACCTCCCCACTGTCGCTTCGCTCAAAATCTGCCCTACGTATTCGAAAGTCTTTAATCATTTCCCGTTTTATGTCTTTAATATCTCCCGTTTCATTCTTTCGCTGCTGTCTCCCATACCGTCTCAAGGGTCTTTTGTTTCGCCTTCGCTACGTTGTGAATCAAACATATTGCATGTCTTATTAGTTATATTGAGGTCTTTGCGTCAATAATGCAACATTTTTAAGATGGCATGATCGTTCGTGATGCAGTGAACTTAGCTTCAGAGTTCAATTGGCATATTGGTATGTTGGCGTAATGACAATGTAATTCCCCCCTCGGGCCTATATTAGCTCGCATTCCTTTCATTTGGTCGCGCGATGGAGTCGAAAGAAGCTGGCTAACTAAGTCGTGCATCTTCTTTTATGATGAAAGTTGCTTGAGGAGAAAATTTTTCGAAGTAATTTCAGTACTTATTTTGTGTAGCTTTATCTTGAGTGTTAAGCGATGGAGTCGAAAGAAGCTGGTTAAATAAGTCGTGCATCTTCTTTTATGATCAAAGTTGCCTGAGGAGAAAATTTTTCGAAGTAATTTCTGTACTTATTTTGTGTAGCACTATCTTGGGATATCCGCCTTAGGTAAGTAAAGCGTTAAGGGAGCAGTTAACCCTTGCTTGAGTATTGGCGCAGAGTTGTGTTGCGTGCATTGGAATGAGCGGTTGTGGAAGTGGGATTTGTAGCTAATCACTCAAAAAGGAAACATTAATGTAAATTGCGTCTTGAATCCTTGATCGGCCGGAGGAATTTTGTCGTCAGGTTAGCATTTAAGCGTTGGAACGACTGAAGTGGTACGCCGCTCGAAATTAGCTTTAACATGAAACTAAAACACGAGAGGTGATGGCAATTTTTGTGTGTAAATGTAGCTTTCTTTTGAGTAGAATTAGGAATGATATGAAGACTCTTTATTTCCTCGTGTCCTTTCCCAGTACATTCGTTGAACTAAGGAGCTGCCATTGTCTATGGCAGTCTTAACAGCATTGTTTTTCAACGAGTCTCCGCAGCTTAATGGCTGGTAGTTGTAACAAATTTTTCCTCTCGCCCACTCCTGTTATCTACAATTCTATATTCAAATGTGAATGAAGAAAGAGGAGTTTTTGCTTAATATTACTCGTTAGCGTTTAGTAGCACCGTAGGCCTTGTCACGAGCATTAGTTTTAATTTTATTTTTAACTAATTGTTTCGTTAACTTTTACGTTAGCAATTATAAATCCACGCGATGGAATTGTTTTACTTGCTCTTTGTTCATATTCTGTTTCCCCCCCCCCCCAAAAAGCTTCAAACTCTTTATGTTCACTAAAACTGCTGATTAGTTTTATTATTTATTTGTTGTTCAGTGTTTGTATCATTCATTCGCTGAAAATTTACCTGCGTCATCTCGTCCTTAGATTTGTTTAATGTTTTCCCTACAATGTGTGCATTAATTTTTTAGGTGTATGATTTGTGTTTGTCTTGGTGAATTAACCTATTGCCTTTTACAATCTATGCATTTTTATTTTAACGTTTATTTTTGTAGGTAATTGTGAAAATTATGAGCAACAGTTTGTTAAATTCCATTCTCTGTATATTTTATTTATTTGGAACAGAGAATTTGCTCATTTTTTTCTTGCTTCTTCTTTGTTTGGGGTTGGAGTGTATTACTTAGTTGTGTGTGTGTGAATCCATGGGTCACGATGCAAAGAATGTTACGTCTAGTCCTTTGGAACTCGTGCCCGTGGAAGATTTTACGAGTCGCTGGGGATAAGCCCGATCGCATGGGAACTCGGGCGCTGATTCTCTTCCGTTGTCTATCGCAGTTTCGTTCATTTCTATTACCTATCCACATTCGTTGGTCCTGTGGCCCTGTCCGATTATGTATACCTCGTTCGCGCCGTTGCGGCTTTTTGCGTTTCTGCGCCCGGGGAAAGTGTGAGAATTCTTGCATCTCCCAGCTTACGCAGAGTGTGAATTAGTTATTTTCCTCCTCCGAGTAAGCCTTACTTTATTTAGCGAAGTATTCTCGTCCCATTTGTGCGGTGGGCAACTAAGTATCGGCTAATTTATCACGAACGGAATCGCGAATATTATATATTGCATCTAATACATACTACCCTGCGAGCCGCCGGAGAGGCGTGTGGATGTTACGTCAACAGCCATGGAAAGCAGGGAAGAATAGTGAAATGTAGGGGGGTGAGGACAGAGGTGATTTATATGTTAACGATGCGTCTTAAGTTAAGTGTCACGCTGTTTTTGTTGTAATCACGGTTGGTATGCACGTGGAAAGAAGGTTTTTTTGTGCCTGTGAGTTCGGCAGTGTATCTTTCTTGTTTTTTCACTCCCATCAGTGTTAGAGATAAAGCGTGGGGTTAAAGTAATATCCACCGTGCCGTAGTGAATGCCACATGGTCGGAGTTTTTCAAGTAATGAAGCCTATGAGAGTCGTAAAGCTTCCCTACCTAATCATTCCATCAACTATGTGACACTCTCTGTTCCCTTGTGGCAGTTTTTAACAAAGCATGAGTTACACTAACTTTAGGGTATAGTGTAATGCATGTTGGCGAATACTCACCCCCTGCCACACACCCCTGAAGGTGGCTTGCAGGGTATTTTGTAGATGTAGATGCGGCTTTTCTTTTTATTTACTTCGCGGATTAAATCTTTCTGTGCTGGGTCCCAAATGCTCGCGGCCCAATCGAGATGTGAACTAACCAGAGTAAAGTAGCATCTCTCTTTCACCTTTACATCGGAGAACTTAGCTACTATTCGCTTGATAATTCGTAGTTTCTTTAATGCATCTCGCGCAAATGTTTCATATGTGTTTCCCTCACGGTAGGTCTGAAGTCTTTAACTTACCCCACTTTATATTTATAGCGTTGGTGTGTTTTCTTTCGTAAGAAGTATATTTCAGAGCATTTACTAAGGCTAAGTTCGAGCCCCCACTCAAGACATCACGAGTTAATGTTGTTGAGGTCTGATGAGAGAGCTTATAAGTCAGATTGGTGGCAATTTATTGGTAGATATCATCATTGTCTGTAAAAAATCTAATTTTGCTACTTAATCTAGGGTTAATGTCGTTTATATAAATGAGGAATAAGAGGGGGCCGATCACGTGCATATTATATGCGTACAGAATCTAATCATTCTGCACGGACGTCTTCAGTGCTGGAAGATGATTGCAAGTTCCTTACGACTATGGTGTTACTTTGTCCATCCCCCTTTATATGTAATAGTCGAACGGGCGTAAAACCCGAATGCATCCTCATATTTGTTGGCGTTAGTGGTAATGATCACGGAAAGCGATTGTGAAAACCTTAGTGCTGGTAAATTGCATCCTCGTATTTGTCGGTCTTACTGGTAGTGATCATGGAAAGCGATAATGAAAACTTTAGTGCCGGTAATTTAATCATTTAAATCTTATTGATATTGGTGTCACGTTTTCCCCTTGATAAACCGTGAATTCCTTTTGTTTTTTTTAGCGCGAGAATGTCTTACAGGTAAGACGTAAAACGTCTTGCAGAAGAAAAGCCCGCGACCCTCCGGTTATTCGTAACCTTCGCTACCGGGGCCGATATGATGTGTGAACTTGGTCCATGTGTATCTAGGTGGGGTGGTCTTGTTTTGATTCAGGTCTTAAGGCTAAGTTATACCACTAGGAATAAAAGATGGCCAATCTTAAAACATTTTTCCTTTTTCATGTGTATTCTAGCGGAACTTCGTAATAGAGAAGTTTGACGTAAAAACTGCAAGTCCAGTGCTAAACGGCGTTTCATGCTTCATTTACTTCTGGTATCGGTTCTTAAAAAGCCGTGCGCTGATGTGTGGAAACAGGAAATTGTTTTTTATTTCGCCGATTTTCAAGCGCGAAATTTCATTTGCCCGTGCTATCCGTGGGATAGTGACAAACCCTAGACAAAGGGGAAGAGGAAATATTCTCGGAGATATCCTTACAGTGTCAATTGTGGTTTAATGTTACTAATCGTGACGTACTACAAAATTTGCTATTTTTATTGCTGATTTCGGAAATGTGTCTAATTCGAATAATTACGAAATTTCTGTCGTTCATAAATTTTTTTATGCTATTAATCTCAGTAGTCTCGGACGTCGTCAGATGTTTTAGGTGAATTTGTAAGTACGTCCGATTTTGTTGGGTATTCATTATCAAATAAAATGCACTTAAAAATAGGTTTTCTTTTCAAATGATCTTATCTTTGTGATGTTTTATGGCAGGGACTAAGTTTCTGAGGGAACATGTAACTAAGAAACTTAGGCGCGCTATATACCTCTGATTTCCCTATTATAATGTTATCAATAAATAAATTGAATTTTGGGACGGGATTTAGTGGCAATGAAATTGTCCTATGCATGGTTTAAAAACACATTGGTTTTATTATGTCATGGTTATCAACTAATGGCTGAGAGTAGAAATATTGCCTAATGTAATGTCACTGTTGATTAGAAGATAGGATAATTAATTTTTGCACACTTGTTATATAGTTCTCAATCGGTGAGCGATTTGGTTGGCATTTCACTGCATTGTAAGGGGTAGACGATAGCCTTTTCCCTCACTCACATAAAAGCAAAACTCTCTAGCATGCACAATAAATTACAAATTGCTCTCTCGTCAAGTCCTTAGCAATTTTTTTCACATCTAGGAAATATTGGTCGGTCCTCAGTTATCTTCTCAGCGTTTTCAGATGATTGCCAGGTATTGTACCACATTGTTCCCTCTTTCCACTCTCACTTACATCCCTAAGTATGTCTCCTCGTACCTCTTGTTCCTCTTCCCTCTGTCATTCCCTCTTCAGTTTTTGTCATTATTACCCTTCCCTCTCATTTCGTATCTCTTCCAGTTCTCTTCTTTAGCTATTATCAAGGGGTATCTTACCCTCTTTAATGATGTTCAACAATTTATACCTCCATTAACTCACTATCGCTCAGTTCCCTCATCATAAAAATTCTTCTCTCTTACGAAAAACATTTTAAATCCCAGTCTGTTTCACTGTGATGCATCTTTTCACAAATAGCATTTTACTAGGTTCACCCAAAGGTTCTTTTCAAAAATGCTGCGCCCGTAATGTTTCATATTATTTGTCGCTTCAATCAATGTAATTATTTTGTTTTAGTCTGTACCTCATTTCTGGATTAACGATCACCATTATCTAACTTACCTTATTCTCTTAAGCTTTCTCTTAAGCTTAAGCCTTCTATGATTACGGGCAATTTCAGCACCCAGTATTCTATTTGTCTGTACACCCTTCCGCCCTTCTCTGAAATGTTCTTCATTTGGTGGTGAGCTCTATATCTGGGCGCTGTCATCTGTATTTCTTGCTTTTTGATTTTAAAACGCAGTGTTGGACCACCTTGTTGTGGATGATAGTTTTCGGGCAAATTTCGGCCTCTATATCCGCTATTTATTCGTCACAGATTACCCATGTTTTAGATCATCTCTCTACCCCAATCATTTTGCCTACCCAGACCTCCTCTTAAAGATTTTACGTATTCTCACTCATCAAGCAATTTCCTCCTCCGTTACAAAAATTTCCTCATCGTGAATGGTGCATAAACCTTAAGGATAATTGTCTTTTCGTAATATCCCTATCTCTAATTATGTGAGAGTAGTATATCCTTAACAAATCCATTATTATTACTCATTTCTTACGGAAGCTCCGGCAATAATCCTTCCTTTTTTGTTGTGATAAAATATGGTAGCTTCTCCATTTCTTGTTTCAGGCTTCGGATTTTCAATTTGTAGCCTCGTTACATTTCATCTTTTTATGGCTATTTCGTTTTTTGTTGTACTCCCCTTGTTATTCCGAATGGTGTTTTGAAAAACAGAATTACCTCTTGGAGCGAGTTGCAGAAGAAAGAGAACATCACGATATCTCGTAAACTTCCCATCTAGGAGTCTGAATGTTGGTTTTTCATTACCGTCTGTGCCCTAGCTGAGTGGACTCTTAAGAAGTTCATTCTCTCCCAAATGTAGTTTCCCTATTCAATGTTAATGCAGTACACTCTTCCTCATCTGCCAGTGTCATTGACATTAGTAGTTAAGTAAGCCCTCATTCCTGGAGGTAATCGGTTTATGACATCCTATTTGGTTGTAAGAGTGTGCCCCAGGTGATGGTGACATTAGTATATGCGGAGAGGGAGCTATTGGGAGCGTGTGACACCTCATTGCCTATCACATCTGATATCCCCATGTCGATCATATCAGCCGTGAGCACCTGATATGCCAGCAAAAATCCCTGACATTGCACGATTTTCGTTAGTACTTATTCACACTTTTACTGCGACTGTGTGAGTCCAAACAAACAGGAAATATACCCTTTCGTTGGAATTGTTAAAAGCAATGCCTTCATTGATGGCATACCTTAGCTATCAGAATCGAACTGAAGGTATACATTGGCAGATAATGCGACGAATGTATTTTTAATGAAAAATTTCCTGACATATATGCATACTACAGCCAATTTCCAATAAATTGACGCATTTTAACTTCAATTACTGCAAATTTATCTAATAATGAAAAGCTATAAGGCGCATGTGCCTGCAATTGATATCATTCAATCACCTTGGAGAATTCACTCCTCATGATGAATATTTCGCGAAAATGGCTTAAATATATTAGAATAATTTTTTTTCCCCTTGTTACGCTCATGCTCGCATTTAAGGTAGTTTGAGCGAAAAATCACTTCACCTAGAGTTTTATTAATTTGACTTCATTTTAAAGAAAAAGCTCATCTTTCCAATGATATCAAAATACTAACCCCTTGCTGAACTACTTTTCGAGCAATTTGCCTAAAAATGTAAGCAGTTTGCACGGGATAGAGTACGGGTGTTCGCTCCAGAGGGAGAATATAAAAAATTAGGACCTTCTAGCTCCTAGATTTCGTCAAAAAACTAACGGCGTATAGTTTGCATGTTTTCTCAACTATTAATAAAAATCAATCAAATACTCAACAACAGTAATTTTTACAGAATCGTAAAACAACCTGTTGTTTTGAAGGGTTTTCAGCCGTACGGCGTGAAAAAATGAGTCAAGTTAGAGACTTATGTGCTTATATTTATTTATTTATGTATTTACTGAGAATTTTGGTCATATGTAACTATATCTTTGCGCCATTAATACTACAATATTTATTTCATACTTCGTACAGACGCTGAAATAAAAAAATAAAATTCTGATATGGTGTCCATTATGACTAGGGAACTATCTCGCTCAAACCACCTTAAGGTATGAGCGAAAAATCACTTCCCCTGGAATTTGATTAATTTGACTTCATTTTAAAGAAAAGACTCATCTTTCCAATGATATCAAAATACTAACCCCTTTCTGAACTACTTTTCAAGTAATTCGCCTAAAAGTATAAGCTGTTTTGCACGGGATAGACTTCGGCTGTGCGCTCCAGGGGGAGAATATTGAAAGAAATAAGGAAAACTATATATTTCCGCCTTAAATATTAAAATATTTACTTCTTAGTACTTCTTAGAGGCCCTGACATTAAAAAATAAAATTCTAATATGGTCTCCGTTATGACTTTGGAACTATCTCGCTCGAACTACCATAAGGCCTGTTTACACGATGCATGAATCCGCACGTGTTCATGTGTGAATGCATTCAAAAACACCTTCACTGAATTTGAATTGGGGCTATTTCCTGGTCATGCATTTACGCATTCGCGCAAATTGTTGTGTTTACACGATGAGCTTTCGAAGGGACACTTATTCATGCATATACCCACGCGGCTTCATGCATCGTGCAAATAGGCCTTAAAATCTTGAAATTTCTGGAGTTTAATTTGCGTAAAAATAGCATAAAGGTTCGATTTTGTTGGTATGAATCAAATCTTTAACGTTGGTGACTACTTAATTATTATTATTATTGTTGTATTAATGAATAAATTGTTTCCGGAGAAGGTTTTTGAGGTTCGATTTTATTATTACGTAATCTATTTTTTAGAATGACTTAACAAGTGAAAAATTTCAGCAGTGGGAGAACACGACGAAAAAGTAACGCACGTGCCTCTGACGTCTGCTGCGGATGACGTCAGGCATCATATTGCTCCCGGGCTGAACTGGAGCATTTCGGCCGCTCCGGTAGCGTTGGCACCTCGGGCATGTTGTGTACGAATAATAATTGTATGAGTAGCGTTAAACCATCCAATGGTAGCAAAACAGAAATACATTCCCATAAAAATTGCATGAGCAGTCCTTTCGAGAAGCTACTGCGCTACAATCTTCTGCTAGTATCACCTATGATAATTCCCTTTTGCAGATCATACGTAATCTACCATTCCCACATTAATTTACTTTGAAATACCTCGGAATGCTTCAGTTAATCATAGTTTGGGTTGACTTTTCACGGGGTCCGCTGCAGTCATTATGGTACGTTATGGGATCAACTGCCCTCTCTCTATGCTGTCCGTAGTCGTCGAAGATAATATAAAATGTAATAAAAAGGTTGCACTTTTTTATGAGGGTAGAAAATGTGAATAATATCCTCACGATTTTATTTTTGGCACATGGCCAGTTTCGTTCTCTACATCACTATCAATGGTAGTACATTGGTTACGGTAATACACGGTGTCAAATATTGAAACCAGTAAAGTACTAACTGGTGTGGAGGATTAATAAATATTTTTTATCCTTGTTATGGGCAGATTTCACCTAGTTACTTTTCTTAAAATTGATTTTATTTTGCACTGGGTATTTTTGATTTCCAAGCTTTCGAACTATTTATAATTTTTATTGAATAAATGTACTAATTTAATGCTATGCTTCGCGGTAGTTACGCATTTCGCATTCTCAAATTCGGGTGGCGAGTGCACAATTTTTGTAAGAGTCATTCGCCAAATTTTCGAGTTAACGTTATTTTTACTCGTTTTGTCGTCAGCTTGGCTAGATGCGCTCCGCTCTTAAATTTGTAGCCTCTGTTAGCAGTTGACGTTCTTAATCATCTTTTCACTATGAGGCTTGCGTTTAAGCACTTTTGAGGCGCCTTTATTGATGTGGATAGAAGTTTGACATCTCGTTCAGTGCGGATAAAATGGGGTTAATGTTGGCAATTAATTACGTGTGAAGGAAGATCGCTGTATAAACCGTGGTTTTTTTACTTTTGACAACTAAAGTGGTGGCAATCTTTGGGGAGCGAGAACAGAAAACATCTTGTCCGCTCATGACGCTTAAGTCCTCTTCTCAAGGGAGAAGCAAGAATCCGTACGAGGAACATACGAACACGTGAACGAATATCGATCGGGAACTGACTGAATATCATTTTATAGAGGGTAAGTTAATGCGTGACTCGTGTTTTGATGGTTTGAGGAGGTTCCACTGCGATTGAGTGAGGCGAAATAAATACTGGTTTTTCAACTTAACGATTGTATTGTTTAAAAAAATATCACTTCTACTAATAAAATTCCTTGGCTATGAGGAAACTTAATTAACATAGTGCTTGGTTTTGGGTGCTCCAAGTCCAAGGTTATGTCACAGCACCTAACCTAACACATTTGTCGTCATAGTCAATTCAGAATTCGTGATCGAGACGAAATACGAACACGTGACTCCTGGCGTTGCCACCTTGGTAGACCTAAAAATTTTTATAACTTTGTTTGTGTACTCGAGAGAGAGGCTCCTAATTTTCCGTGTTTTCGATTGATTGCCATGGGAAAGTTTTGTCAGTCGGGACAATTCAGTGGACGTGAGCATCACCACAGCGCGTTAGTCGTGGGAGGCGCAATGCTATATTGACCGAAGTTGTGGTGTTTCACTCGGCAAAGCACCCGGCATTCGGCCGGGATTTGGAGTTTTATTGACTTGGAGAGAGTGATTCATTGCACTAGTGCGGGCGTTCAGTTGTTTTACGACCCCCGCGCTCACTTTTCGGGCCCGCGTCGAAGGCGCTTTTAAAGTCACGGACGCCGTCTCGGCGTTTCTCTTCCGCCACGGGTGTGCTCGCCACCCGGGTGGGCCGCGGGGGCTGTTCCGGGAGCTCGCAATCAGCCGGCGAGACTCCACACGTGCGTTCGTTGCTTTTACGATTCATTTATTTTGAACCCTCGGCGGAAATGTAAAAGCCCAAGCTCACCATAACCTATCGGGTAAAAATAATTGTTCTCGCGGCGTTTGTTTCCATGCCCACATCCATTACCTGAAGAATGTTTAATTTTGGAAACTCGGACAAGAAGGGTGTTTCATCATCACTGTGTGAAACCGGAGCTCGCTGGCGTAGTTAACGGCTACCGATGATGTAAAGTTAAGTTATTATGATTATTGTCAAAGATTAAAATTGGTTATTTTCTGCTAGGAGATCCACAGAATGTTTCATGTTTTGGTGCATAAGTGCATTTGGTGCATAAGCTTAAGTTTAGCATAAGCATGAAGTTTTTCCAAGTTGTCGGCAAAAAGTTCATGAGAAATTTGAGATCTTCCACCTATAATTTTGTTTTGCATTTCCTACCTTACCTGTAAAAAGATCTTTTCTATTTTATTTATATGATTATGCATCAACTCTCTAGCTGTTTTGGTAAATTTGAAGGCCGTTCTCATAAAATCCCCACAGCAAATTCCTTATGTAGCTAACCTTGGCCTTGCATGTAAACCGTGCGAGTCTTTAACGGCTCCCACCCTAATCCTTCCGTTTGCTGTGTCCTTGTTACTCGTTGCAGTGAATAGGGAAACGTACTTCTCCTTGTAGTTTTGTTTTGTTTGGGAATGTGACCGATAAACTGAGGTTATTTAGGATCGGTGGCCAGTTTTGGGAGTGGGAGCAAGGCTGGTGAGAATCCCCGCGTCGGGATTAGCCTGCTTTTAATGGCACAAGTGGTCCTCAGTTAAACGTCCAGTCCGACGGACGGAGTGCTGTGCCCTTGAAGAGCTCTCTCCGCATTGCACCCAAGAAGGGATTGGAATTCCGTTGAAAAAATCCTCGCCACTACCAGGGTCTTTGGGATGGGAAGCCTGTACTTTACCCTGATATACCTTATACAGTTAAACCTGTGATAGGCGGAGACTGAGCCGAACGGAAACCTGTCTTATCTGAAACTTCAGTTTTTGTCCCGGAAGGGACAGTGGGGTTTCCATGCCTTACTGCCTCGTGTTATGCGAAAACTGTGAAGAGAGGAAAGGGAATCGCTTCCCAGGCAGGTGAACCTGGGTTGAACGCAATTTCGTTGACAATTTCCATGGTATTTTTTTTTCTTAAACGCGTTAAGAAAAAATCCATTTCGATAAATTGGGAAATGTATAATACCTGGCAGATTAGTCTGAATGTAGCATTTATTAATTAAATGAGGCGGCCGGCCCTGTGGAAACTTAAAACAGTATAGGAAAGAGAAAAGAAGCCGAAAATGTAAGAGTATGTGCGCATTTGGTAAAAAATATATTATTTTGCTGAGCTAAACAATTTCTGCTCAGTATTCGATGTAGTTCTTTCGTTATTTCGGATGAAATCTACCTATCCTTCTGAAGAATTTCAAAAATAAAATTCTCATATAGTCTGTTGTGACGGGTAAAATCTTGCTTAAACTACCGTATCGGAAAAATATCATTTTCTCGCGGGATTTCCGCGAAGGCAAGTTTCACTGTATTTTGTTTATTTCTCTTGCTGAATCTGTCCCTGCATTGGTTGATGCCATTCTTTGAGTGGCTTGATGACTGCGGCGTTGTTTTTTGGTCGGAGTGCGCGCGTTCTCTTGCTCTCTGCGGCCGTGTGGTGGGAGCTGTGTTGCCCGCCCCCCTTCCGCTGCAACAGCGCTCCATTTGGCTCTGGCGCGAGGGGCGGGATGGATGGCGGTTGGGAGGAGGGGAGGCGTTTTACAGAGCCAGAGAGGCTGGCCTGCAAATGCGGGTTGCGTAGCGCGCCTCTCTGGCGATCGAGCGAAGCACGAAATCCCCCGCGATGACGTGAAGTTGACTTCTCGGCGGAGCCCAAGGAACGAAGTGCGCTAGCCGACTTGGCCCTTATTTTATGATATAATATTGAAATGTAGCTAAAGGGTAGTGCTGTTTATGACTGAGCTTCGGGAATGTGAAAAGATTTGGGCTGGAATAGTTCGGAAGATAGAGGGAAAATAAACAGACTGACCACTCAGCTTAAAGCGTGCACATAAGGAAAAGGAAGAAACATAACAGAGTTGGTAAAAATGACCATTATTGTAAAATTATGTCAGGGTAGCAAAAAAATGATTAATCCAAGTTTTCATTTATCAACAGGGCGATAGAAGTGTAGAATTCTGTGCTTGAAGAATTCGTAAATCCTTTCCCAAAAGGTGTAAAGATCTTAAAGGAAGACTGAAAAGCCATCAACGAAGAAAACATTTATCTCCCATCCATAAGCCTCTTGTAAACATTACCACCATTAGTAATTATGTTGCTAGAATAATTAAGTATATTAATAGCTCGTAAATATAATGTGAAATTAAAGAACGAAATTTCGATTTCCATCCCTTTACAGTAGACCTAGATTGCAGATCATTTTTTTTTTATTTTTTTATCAAAAGACTTTTTTTGTTGTAATCTCGTATTATTAAAAATATTATTGAAAAGTTAGCTGACCATTTTGCAGTTTTTTCTAGTTCTCAGTAAACCTGTGAGAACTTAAATCTCAAATTCAAGTCATCTTGGATGAAAAGATTAAAATGTAATTATTCGAAAATTTAATTACGTGGATTTAATTACGCTATCAAAAATTGTAAAATATTGCCTGGCTATATCTTCCTCGGCTCCTGCGTTTAATTAATTTATATGATAAACAATCTCTCAAAAGTATCCTTTACATTGGATTAATATCAAAGTGTATACAATGTAATAATCATCGTCTAATTCATCAATAAAAAAGCATTAACAACCTTAATGAAATAAATTAATAAAGTATTATATCGCTTTTAAATAAATGAAGCGCATACTTCATATTAGGGAAATCATTTGACGTCTTAAGACATGTAGGAATGTTATTAAGCTCTAGTGATATAAATGACGATATGGATAAGGAGATTCACATTTCTGAGGAACGGGGATGAAGTCTTGAAACACGCAGTTTTAGTGTTACCGTGGTATAAAATGTGAGTTAAGATACATATTGTAAAGGTCATCAGAATGCCTATTTACTAACGTGAGCTTAATCAATGGTAAAGCGTGTCCCCATCAGTTCTTCCTTACCTTACCGATAAATTGTTTCACTCGACTTTATAAAACTTGGCCTTAAAATATGACGATGATAACGCCAAAATGCTCTCTTTTATTGCGAAAGCCAGTTAAATACTAAATTTACATAACTAAAGATCAATTATAAGCATTTGTTTGAGAGTATAAAGGTATTTCGGTACTACTAGTGCTATTTAACACCTGTTTTCATTGTTTTGGAAACAATATCTTTAAAAAAATAAAAGAAAGAATCGTGTTGAACCGTTAAATACATGCGATTAAATCATTTCCCTGCGGAATGTCTTGATTTCGTGCCTTTATTACATATGCCGGTCAT
Source organism: Pyrrhosoma nymphula (assembly GCA_963573305.1). Taxonomy (NCBI): domain Eukaryota; kingdom Metazoa; phylum Arthropoda; class Insecta; order Odonata; family Coenagrionidae; genus Pyrrhosoma; species Pyrrhosoma nymphula. The sequence goes on along the minus strand of OY754332.1, from coordinate 71,823,102 downwards.
TACGAAGACAATTATCCGAGTGATTAATTTAGGTGTACCGGATACAGGGGACAAGATTCAAATTATGTTGTGTCAAAGAACGTAACCTACCCGGAAACAACTCGAAACCAAATGGAGGATTGTTGAAAGCACAGTGACGGAGAAGTTGATAATTTCAGCGCTTCGTGGTTGGATTGTCTCTAAAATCAAAGGCTGGGTATTAACCATAAATTTATGCTGCCAGGTTCTCTAGTTGGACGCCTTATAAGGGCCATGCGAAATATATTTGCTGTTTGCTTGATTTCAGCGTGTTGTGCTAACCCTCAACGGTTTAAACTTCCGCATTTTAAATACACTCGTCATTTTGGTGCAAGGTTGATAGCGGCCCGGCCTTTCATCCCGACGCACAGTGGGCTGAAATCGAAAAAAGCTGGCCAAAATTCATCCAAAGCTGGCCAATTACATTTCAATGAAGACTTGAATTACTTGCGGAAATGTTACGAACATGAATATACATGTATATTAGTTACGATTGTGGAAAGGAGAAAACTGATTAATGTACCAATAAAAGGATTCCAATAATCGAATGTAGGTAGCACGACGGAAAACTACTCATAACATGATTTAGAGAGAGGTATTGCATAAAAGTTTCAAATCCGTTGCATCTGTTCATACATAGTTTCAAATACATTCCACACGCAACATATATGCAATGGAAACTAAAATAATATCCTATCGTTTATACGGTTTTTGGGCCAAAAAAGTTGTTAAATGAAATCCTTATCCCTGATATCATGATTTGAAAAGTTCATTAAAAAGCAGTGCATAAATATTCCAGAATGATTCCGAATGTTCCTGCAATGAAGGTGAACCATTCTGTGCAACAGGGGCATGTGATAAAATGCGTAATTTTTTCCGCGATTTCTCCAAAATATAATACATGGAGGATCTTTCCAATGCTTGTACCTCGAAAATCTCCATAGCGGAGTGGATGCGGCTACAATCCATTCCACACACTTGCCGCGCCACCTTACTCCCCGTTGCAGGCGGGTTGGACCAGACTCGACCGCGCGATCGAAAAACTGATATGAAATTCGGCGTCGCAAACGGTCGTAGCATCACTCATCGGCTTTTCACTGTGGAAGCTTCGTAGAGTTCCCTCATATATCCCTTCGTGATGCTCGGCGATTCAATTAACTATTTCTCTACATATATTTAACACATGACCAAAAATGATGAGAAAATCCGCCATTTTGTTTAATATATTTAGTAAATAATTACATATAAGTAAGTAGGCTACATTAAAACAAACATGAAAAACTTTTTCACCTAATTACATCAATTTTTATTCCAATTCTTTACCAATAAAGGTTTAGCAAGGGTTTGATTTTGAAGATTTGGTGAGAAAATTGAGTGTAGACCATTTTTGTGAAATTTGTGCAACTTTGACCTCATGCAAATTGTTAATTGTTCAGTACTAAGAAAATTACCTTGCAGCATCGCATGCACAGGTCTTGTGAGAATATTTATGCAAAGTTTCAGCTTCCTGGCTTGAAAAAAATCACTTTTTGAGCTTTGGCCAGCTTTTTTCGATTTCAGCCCACTGTGCGACGGTTCGAATCCTGAATTGGACATGAATGTTATAACTTATGGTATAAGGTTCAGTTTAGATAGTGCCATGTAAATTTCTCAGGTGGCATGCAGTAAACATTTACTCTGCTGATACTGCTACCGAATATTGCTTTGGGAAAATTTTAAATCTCCGTAAAGTCCTATTAAGTCCCTAGCATAGCGAGGTGTGTGCATTGTGAAGTATGGGCAGCGGGGATATGATATTTTGATATAATGGGAGATATTTTTGTCTTTCCTGAACGTCTCCTGAACATTTTACTCGCGTGGGATCCGTTATTTGAAAAATATTCCTGTATACGCGGGCAGAAAAACTTCACCCTCTGTTTCGTGTGATTAGAAATGACGCCAGTGCTTCATCTTTTAGTGAAATATCGTAAATCAGCGAGTATTTTCCTTCAGTCGTCATCACATATTCGCGTGTATATATATATATTTGTTTGATTGGTAGCGATGATTATTTTCGCTTATTGATGAACCCCGTCATCATTTTTATTTGGTATTAATACTGACGAAGCACTTGCGATGGGATGAGTTGGGGCTGGGTGACCACAGATCTCTCTGCACTATAGAGACTAAATTTCTTCTTCGATGATTGCTGGCATTCAAAGGATTAGAAGTAACGGTGCTCAGGTCATTTCTCAGAAGAATTGAACGATGTTGAGTTTTTTTAATCTTCGGTATATAGACCGGCGCAATGTTCAATGGTCTCTCTCTGCCTATCACCCTGCCAGCCGTCGCATGGGTATATGTCTGAAGGTCTTGGGTCACTAGCCATGAAAATAGGAGAGGATGGGGAAAAGGACTTTAAAAAGGGAATGGACTGAAGGTTATGTCCGTTTTGACGTATTTTCTCGCTATCTTTCTGTTGAGGTCTTCAGTAGTTGGTAGGAAGAAGTCATTCTCTTACTCATCTGGTAGACAGTCATATATCTTGCTTTTTTCGCTTCTGTCAGCTTCTTCGGTATAATATGGGTTGAAAATGACATATTTGGTGTTTGCGTTATGTCCAACGCTTACACTTCCGTAATGGATTCCAAACGGGGGTCTCAATGAACTTACCTCGAACTTGCACCACATCTCAAATAATTTATTAAGAGTCGAAATTCTGTTTATATCTAACTTCCCGTCTTTCTAACCTTTGTATCGGCAGCACATCCGATTCAGTCACAACAGTTATCGCAGTGACTGTGGTTAGTAGTTGATGCAACTTAAAATATTACAATGGAGTATATGTGCTTCCTATATTCTATTTTTTTTTGCCTAAACATATGTAATTAAGGGGCTTCCCCCTTTAATTTTGACGCTATATGCAGTGTGGGATAACATAATATCCTCCGTGTCAACCGGTGATCCAATTTTTCTCATACCCTTAGACTCGTGTGTCAGCTCCCGAGTCGATTTCAGCACCCAGCCCTGTATTTCCAAGAGCTGAGTGCGGCTTTTCTTTGCCTTTTGTTTCGTTCGCATCGGCCGAATGTCTATGAAAGATGGAAGGTTGGAAGATGAGATAAATAAGCCTGCTAATGCTGGAAATAAAGCAGTGGGTAGTATCTGGAGCATCTCACGGAATGAGTTTTTGTACAGATGAACGAAAATCGCAGTATACGGACGTGTTCTCCTTCCTATTTTATTTTTTGGCAATGAATCATGGGTACGACAGGATAGACATAAACGGCTAAATGCAGTGGGAATGGATTCCTGAGAAGTTGTTGCGTTAAAAGTGGGAGGGACTGGGTTAGAGTGAGTGGATCATTAAAGAATGTGGATTGGATTCTTAGGATGATGGACATACATAAAAGGATCGTGCTTTATTGGTTTGACCACGTTGGGAGAATGGATGAAGAGTCGAATAGTGAAATAGATTTATGTTAGAAGAGAGAATTGTGTGAGGAGGGGGGATGGCAGGACGAGAAAGTCAAGGGTGAATGTGGTAGAGGAACTTTTTAAGAGAGGACGAATATTATGACTCTGAAGGACAAGCCTGTATGAGGCAACGCATGAACATAATGGAAGCGAAAGAGCTATTCGAGGATAGTACATTATGGAGGAAAATAATTAGAAGAGCGCCCGTTTCCTAGGCCTAACAGCAATAACTAAGCTCTTTGGCAGTGCCGACCCCGAAAGGAAATGGCGCGGTGGCTGTGTATGTTGTTTTGTTCGCGTATCCATTCTTTCCTTGTGCTTGGCCCCAAATGCTCGCGGCGTGCTCGAGATGACGCCTCCCCCCTTGTGCTCATCGGCTCAAATCGTGGAATAGCGGCTGCAGGACCGCGGCGACCGTTATCTAATGTGTTGAAGCGGCTTCGTGTCCTTATTAAAAGTATGTCCGCGCACCCCATTTACGCGTATTGGAAATTTTATTGCACATTTTTTTCGTATGGAACAGAAGAAAGTGTAGATCGCTTACCTAAGGTAGTTTGAGCGAGATAGCACTGTTCATAAAATTCAATGAATTTGGCTTCATCATAATAAATGATAGCTCAAGTTTTAAATGATACCAAAATATCAACAACTAATCCATTTTTTTTAGAACGATTTCCCAAAAAATAGAAGGTTTTCAGTGGGATGCAGTAAGGCTGTGTTCAAAAGATATATTATTAAGGAGTTAGGAAGATTAACGCGCAGATGGTTTCAGAAATGTAGCGGTGCGTGGATCGCTTGTTTTATCAATTGATTTTAACAAAACAATTTTTACTCACCGTAATATTTCTCTTTCGTAATATTCGCGACAACCGTTCGCAGTTTCAAAATTCCTTCGCACCCATTCGGTTGTGAAGGCGTTTTCTGCGTACAGCTTGAAACAAATGAGTCAAGTTATAGTCTCATATATGTAGGGTAATTACTGAGAGGTTCACTCATAGAATCAAAATTTTCTTATTCTTCGTTTTTATTTACCAACTGCTTAAAAGTTAAACAAAAATTCGAATATAGTCTTTTCATGGCTAGGGAAAAATCACGATCAAATGACCTTATTGAGAGTTGCTGAAAACCCGAGAAGAAAAACAAAGTGGAAAAATTACTGCTAAGTACACACCAAATACTTACGGATCAAAGGAAAATCGTCCAAATTATATTTAGGGATGAGATGCTCTCGAAGGCGGTCACAATACGGATCGTTTGGGCGAGTTGGCGAGAGTACGGGATTCCCATTCCAAAGGCCTAGGTTCGATTCCCGGAAGCGTCGTATATTTTTCAGTGGATTCATTTCCCTTTATAGCTGCCGTAAGAAGAGAAATTCAATCGTAGTACTCCGTTCTCCGCATGGGGCGTAAAACTGTGGACCCCCTGATGTCCTTTGTAACTGCCAGGTGGAGACCAATACAAGCGTAGCACTCCATCCTCCGGGTTGGGCATAAAACTGTGGATCTTGTGATGGCTTTCGTCAAGAGCGGGCTGACGCAGCAGAGCTTCTCTTCACCCCTCCTCCGTTCCCAAAATTATCCTTCCCTTGCCAACCACCTACCTTCGCCGCTACCCCTTCCTCGCCGCAAATGCCCTCAGCTCACGGTCGCCACTCCCAGTGACTAATGCACTCGGGCTCAGTCAACATTGCTCCCCCCCTTCAGAGGCTTCTAGATACGCCTATGATCTCGGCAACCAATGGAATACCCCCCCATGTAAAACGGGGGGGCCGAGAATTTTTATCATATACATCTTAAAATGACGTTTGAGGGTGTTCTATTATGTTGTGGAAGGTGATAATTTGGTGTACTATTAGAATGTGTTAAACATAATTATAATGTATATTCAATCAATTGGGGGGGGGGGATTAATACCCCCAAAACCCCCCATGGATACGCCTATGGCCGAGATTATAATATGAAATCAATTATTTACTCAGAGCAATCGACTTGTTTTTTAATTGATTACGTGTTTAAAAAATGGATTACAACCGATTTGGGAGTTGATATTCGATTTTTTACGCAGCTCATTTGCAGAAACATGAAAGATTGTTTTTTACTTGTAAAAAAATCTTTCCACGTAATGTGAATTATTATAACAAAAAATGAAGTACTTAAAGGCATTGGGATTAACTTTAGGGCGTAGTTAAAATATAACAAAGCAAATATTATACTCTGAATAACATACTGAATAAAATCAAACAATAATTACGAGACAACAAAAATGCTGTAGTTAACTATCTCAAGAAATTACTTCAAGTCCTTAGAGGACGTTATATATTTAACTTGTGACACCCCATTTCCATAAATGAAAGCATCCGTTGGCATGCTCAATTCTACGTATATTTTTTGTGTCAAAATGTTTCTGCCTTAGCGTAATACGTTGTAAGCAACATTTTCTTTTCATCTCATTGCTAGTTATTTATGTCTTTCCCGATGTGCGGCAATGACTGCATAGGATATTCTCACTGGATTTCAAGTGTTAAGGCGGATCGTCATTTTTTTTTTCAAATTATGCTAAGCCGTGGTGAATGTTTTGCTAAGTCAACTGACGTTCTTCCAAAGTCTTTTGTTTCCATTTCAATTTTAATGCCAATCAGCTCTACGGTATTTGTATCATACGCGATTGATTTCATTTTGAGCTTTTAAGTTTGATTTTTCAATAATCGATCGTAAATGAAAAAGCGGTTTTACACACGCAAGCTACTTCCATGATAGTAGCCTTACAAGTTGCTTGCAAATGGCACTTCGATGTATACTCACGGACTTCAATGGAAATTGGGGTCGATAGCGGTAGTAACACACCGCTTTTCGCAATTGCTAGTAAAATGCCTGCGTTTATTTTGCCTGACAAGTAGTATTTCTGTTCTGCGATATAATCGCATCGGTGAAATCTTGGTGGCATGGCTGCAAGTGGAGATTTATACATGTAAACAACGAATAAATTTGGCGGAGGGGAACTCATTGTTTCTTATCTAAGTATATGTTTGTTCCTGGAAATGTGCTTAATGTTAAAAGGAACAACTAAAAAGAAGGCAAGGATAATGCCTATTCTAGAATTGAATAATAAGAACTATAATAATTCTCATACTTGATACGCTTTAAAGATACTCATCTACATTTAATGTACCTAATGTATGCAAATTTATAAAATCCACGATTATCTGTGGAGTTCGAACACACTATGTACATCCTAACGAATTGATCACCGAAATTAGGCGATTTTCGAAAATACCATGTTAATAGTTTACGCTTAATCATTTCTTTGGGAAATACCGGAAGTGATGTGTAAGCAGAGATATGCTCTGCAATTTGCGGTGCAAATCGAGACATCGCTGCACTTGCTACTTCCATTATAAGTCAATTTCATTGGGTATAGCCGTCTAAACGTCAAAGTCAAATCGACTTGAAAAATCGATCATTGTTTCGGGCTTTAACCACTAGCCTGAAGCGGTCCAGCAGTAATGAAATTTCGAATGGTTTGCTTACGCTAAATCGTTCGGCGGATATGCCCAACCGCCGCGCTCTGTGAATCTCAATGGAGCTAATTACGAGCGTCTTGCTGCTCCGTCGAAAGCGACGCCTTGCACATGGGAGTGCGAGGAGAGTGCACGCCTCGGTTCTGGCGCACGCTGGTGCAATCCGGTCGGCGTGCATCTTTCGCGGCAAATGGCCCACGTCGCCGGCTGCAATTCAAGGCTTCATGGCCGGTTGCCACTCGCTCGAGCGGCGGAGGGTCTACCCTCATCGCATCCGTCCAAATCTTGCCTCTTCCTTTTTTCGGCACACTTATTTCCCGGATTTACTTCGAGTTCATAAAAATCTTGCTTGTACCTTCTTATTGTTCGCGCGCGCTAGTTGAGCGTGAAGCCGATGTCCCGCGGTCAAATTTTTTGTCGTATTAATTTAACCAAGCGCGTTCGGATGGATACTTTGTGATTGGTTGAATTCTAAGAAACTATAATTTGGTTCACTGTCGTTAATCAGTCAATACAATTCTTGTGATCAAATGAGATATCTTCATATTCTGCCCGTCACACGAACCTCATTCTCGTTTGATTCATTTTTTTTCAATCTCTTACCATAGAACGGGGACGGTCCCCCTCGACGATGTTCAATAGTAATTTTTATGACGGAGAACTATTAACCACTTCAATCTTTACATATTGCGATTACTGTCAGTGGTTTTCCACTGACCACTTATCCATAATTCGTGGCGTTATATCGTGTCAAATTCTGCGTGATCGAGGATTATGCTGGTGCGAAAAGATGCGTGAAAAATATTTTATCAAGGTGCGTTGTGTACACTTGTACCTGTTAACTTGAACTAATGCACGAACGCGTGTGTGTGTCAATAATATACCCCGCACTAACTCTGAAGATTGGGCCACGCAATCATGAGGCTCACGTAGCTACGCGTGTAAGTACATACATTAATTGTGTTAACAGGCCTTTTTTATTGGTGTTTATTTTTTCCTGAAAATAAACACAAACATCCTTCGTAAGGTATCATTATACTTCTATCTCTTATTTTTCGGTAGATTTATAGGTATGGGGATATCTTTTGCAATTAACTATGTTTGAACTTAGTAGCTTCAAGTTACTATAAGTACACTGACTCTCGTAACATTTTCACCTCCTTAAAGATTGCGTTCAGAGATAACATATGACATCTCATACACTTCCACTCGGTCACGGCGTAAATAATCCGCCATCGCAGGCTGTATTTCCATTGCGTTGAGTTCTCGAGGCTCGTCCAAATGTGCGAAAAAACAGAAGTCTTAAATGAGATCACGTGACTCACCCCCACCTCTCATACGAGCAGAGCTAATCTTCCTCTCTCGCGACCACTCTTCTCATTCTTAGCTCGTGCCCTGTCGTGCAGAACTGGTTTATTATTATAAAAAGGTTATAGGTAATACGCGTAGATAATGCTTATGAGTGAGGCACGGATAACAAAAACTGGTGCCATGAAATCGCATTAGGCGTAATATATACGACGTGCGCGTGACGTTAAGAGCTTCAACAAATCCTCACTGTTACACGAAGATATTTGAATTTCTCGTGGTTGTGACGTAAGAAATCTGTCATAGTCTATGCTAAAAAATTCCGAGGACAGGGCTCCTACTTGCTAGTCCTACCATTTGATTCGGCTGTTTCGCAGATGTCTAGTGCAATAACAACAATTTTTTTGGGGATGAGGTTGTGTTGGTGGGTGGACCTCTGATGTCCCAAAATATCTGCGTTCGAATTCGGGCTGCACCGAAGCATTTTCATTTAGGTTGCGATCCTAAATTGTATGCTCCGTGAAGACTACTCCTTTCTGTCGGATTTGACGCTCAACTCTTCACCCCTTGGGCGCCTTTCGATTAGACTGCGGTAATGCGGACGCCTGGCTTCCACCCTTCCTCCATCCCTCATTTGATCCTACCCCACCTATCCTTAATGGTGCAAATGACCTCGGTTGTCGGTCGTCTCCCCTAAGGACCAAACCAACCAATTTGTTATTTGGGCGGCGTGCGAGGAAAGTGACTCGAAATGTTGTCTTTCAACCGATTAGTGGTCTGGCCGCCTCGTCCTTCTGTTTCCCTTTCTTCAGCATCTGCCGCAGTCGGCACTGCTGCCTGTCATCGCACTCTCCGCAGTCGACTCGTGGCAGTTGGTGCGCCCTTTGACCTCTTGAGCCGCCGTGGCAGTGTCGTGGCGAGTGCCAAGCTTAGAGCCAAGACTTTTAAGACCCCGCGTCAACTCACAGCCCTAGTTTATTAGTTTTTAAAATTAAATTTAAATTACTAGTTTTATAGTTCGACTGAAGATGAAATCTTTGGTGTGGTGGTGCTAGTACGTGAAGGATCACGTGGTAGGTTTGTGGAAAACAAAAATCAGGTTGTTGGTTTCCGGGAAAAACAGATAAAATGGTCATTTTGGTGATTGATATTATATTTTAGTTTATCTAAATGTTATTCTCAAGTCTCGCTTTTTTATATTTCGACCGCTGAATTCAACTCGCAGTAGAGGAAAGCTTAAATTCAAAATGTTCACCCGGTATTTTTACTCGTGAGATATTTGCTTGATGTATATGAATGTGAATTAGGAACTACTTCGGAGAGATTCGACAATGAAGTGTATACTTTGCGGTTTCGCTGTCTTTTGCGATATTGATGCCCTCCATATCCATTTACGTGAGAGCAATTTTCTTTTTATTATCAAAGTCACTGAAGGATTTGGTATTTTCCCGGCGAACAAGGCTGATGAAGTCATCTCCGGTTTCCCACCGGGTCCAGAAGGCTGTCGTCGTCTACGTTTCAACGGCTGTCTCTGATACGTCAGTCCTGTAGACGACGGCAGAGGCAACCTTTGAAACCCTGGCAACGACAGCCCTCTTCACCCGTTGGAAAACCCGAGAAAACTCAATCAGTGAAAGTCACTGCTTAGGATTCGATTGTGCGTGGTAATTTGAAATTTTAATTTCCGTTAAGTATATATTAAAATTCTTAGTTACTAAATCTGAAAAAATTTCCAGTAAGAATTTTCCAATGGGAGGAGGCTCTGCGATAACTTATTTAATTCACAATAGTGAAATTCGCAATAATGAAAAAGTGAAATGATTGATTCACAATGATGAAAAAGAGATAGAAATACGCAAAATTGGAATAGGTTTTTGGGGCTTTAAGTTTAATGCCTGAGCAGTGAGCGTGACTGCGATAATCTTAAATAAATATCGATTGTTTTCTTCTAACTTCCTCCAGGGTTCTTAATCAAAACTAAGGACCTATTTACTTATATTTATTATTTTATTTATATTTTTTAATAATTACGCGCCTTTCCTGGCTAATACAGTAACGAATTGAAATTATTTTTTAAATATCGACTACGGGCCGTTTTTACAGTATTGTCTCATCGTGCTCAAGTTCAGTATGACTAATGCTTTGTGATATTTTGGAAGGTTTATATGTTAATTCTTCGAAAATTACGGGTTTTAAATATAAATGAAGTAATGCCGTAACACCGCACAGCCACCGTAATGCATATCAATGGATCAAGGTCGTATTAAAACTTGCTACTTATAAGTAGTGAAAGAAATGGTGAGTAGGTTGACTTTCCTTCGCGTATCCACTGGTCAGCATGTTTTTCATTCAATGTTTTTAAAATATATAGTCTCCTTCGTTATTTCCTGTCTAGGATTCGGACATGGTGGCACTTAATGACTTTCGGAGTCATTTCTTTACGTACTTAAATTTTTCCTTTTGTGCTGCTATTGACTAGTGGACACAAGCTAAAAATATACCGATCATAGATGTGATGTACTATCAAAATACTTAATAAACAAGCGGTGCGTAGTGAATTCGGATGACACAAAATATAGGAAACCAATGCGCACATTTTGCGTTAACCGAAATTGTTGGTAGGGGTCCTGTCGGTTTAGAAAAAATTGTCTTTCGGAAATAAAAAAGATTAAAAACGAACGTACCATTGACACCGTCAGGTGCTATCCGAAAACTTTTGTGGGTATTTTTATCCCGTAGAATATATCCGTGGGAACAATTGATTCAATTCGCTCATTTCGCACAAAACTCATTATAATTCTTTTGAAATTTAAGGTGCAATGTTGAACCGGGGCTACAATTATCGCTAACCGACCCTTTGTGATACTCATTTTCTTTTTACAGCTCTCGAAAAATCTTAATGCAGACGTATGCGCTGAGTCCAATGTCGTGGCGAGTGTCAAGCATGGTGGGAAAGGTAGTGAGGAGGGATGGAGGGGAATGAGTCTTTACCTCTGAAAGTGTGATTTGCCTCAATAGTTAGAATGGTGGGCGCTATCGCATACAGGGAATTCGAAAGTTAGCTAAGGCTCACCACTGCCTGGTTAATCGGTGGGAGGGTGACCGGTTTAAAGCGAATTAGAATCTTCCACTCCCAAAATTGTCCCCGGTGTATCTGCCTTGAGATTTTGCGAGTGTAGTTACTGATAGCGTCTGCAATGTCCCTTATGCCCGATAGGGATTTTGATTGGTTAAAGGAATGCCGTCGAGAAATGCCCGCGCGCTGCGTGGGCAGCAGTGTTGCCCGTCGACCGGCCTGGGAATGCACAATCCGAGACCGGTGACGCCGGGTCGCCACCGCGGGCCGAGCTCGGTTTATTGCTCGGCCGGTGCCCGGGGCGATTACGCCCCCCACTCTTCTCGTGGCCTTGGGAAGTCCCCCCCCCACCACCAACCACCCCCCAGGGCGCACCCCGAGTGCAACGACGTGCAATGGAAGTCGGTCTGCGCGTCGCCCCGCCGCCATCATCTCAGACACCCCTCCTCTTCTCGCTCCCCCCTGGGGTGTTCGCGTCCAGGGATGAGAGTTAATATCTATCGATGAACCGGAACGTTCAGTATATATTTCCATTTTATCGATTTGAATGGGTGTATTTTGATGCCGATTTTCCGGTATAATTGTGTACCTATCATATCCTCTGTTCTCGGAATATTTATCATCTCGTCAACGTTTAAAAAATTGGCAATTTTACTTTAAAATATTTATTGAATCATTTGCAGTCCACTGTCAGGAAATTAAAACCTGACATCTGCAGATAATGTTGTGTAATTTGAAATAAACCATTGTCTTCCTTTTTACCGAAATATGGTTTCTTTTCGGGTTGTTTTTGATGCCGATATACTGGTATTATTGGTGTTATATTCATAACCTTGGTCGCCCATATACTTTACATCACTTAACACCAGTTTTTAATGATTATCTTTGAAATTTTGTAGGGATGAGGTAAGTGAATATAAATCCGCCATATGCGATAAAATTACAACTGAGAAGAGTCTTGCATGCTCCAATTAACCTATTCTTTGATGATGGCCGACGAAGATGTTAGCTAAATTCAAAGTGATATAACAACAAATACTTTCACCGATACATCAGTATACACATGAAAGTACTCCATTCGAAAAATAAGTTTAATTTATGTTTTCTGTTTATCTTCATGTTTAATATGTAATATACGTTACCGCCGCTACGACGACGTAGCCTTGACGTTAGCCTGATGTTAACTGTGAGTGAATATTTTGTGTAAAACATTAGATTGTCGGTTAGTTAATGGGAGCATTATCGATAGGAGAACGTATTAGCATCGCTTTTCGTAGCGAGAAAATAATCAACCAACCGGGCCTAATTGTTATATTCTTTGTATGTGTATACGTTATGTATACGCATTGTGTAATCCACGTTATATGCCTCACATTGTTAGTGGCGTCGCCTATATTTATATCAGTACATTTGCGTGCAATATACCTGCCTTACTTGGCGTCGCGTGTGGGAGCGAGGGAGAGGGGCCGGGGAGGTCAGTCGCGTCGGAGAGAGTGTGCGAGGCGGGCGAACTTTCACCGTCGCCCGTGTTTCCTTTGTGTCGCGGACGCTCTCGGCGGCGCAGGAATGCTCTCTTTGCCCACGCGAGCCGCGGACAGGGCCACCTGTCCGCTAGCCTAAGTACGCGCCCGCTCCTCGCGTTTCTCTCGCGGGAGCCTTCGACGTTTCCGTTTGACGACACCTTCTTCTCGGGGTTTGTGGTCATAATCGGGACGGTCTCTGGCGATGCTTGGCCCAAATTTCTTGCCGGGATGAAGTCATGTGGAGCTCTCCATTCGACATGTGCGCCAGACTTTTTGTATGTGCAAGGAGATGCGTATCAGGAGCGCAAGGCAGTCACTATAATGTGGTTTGGGTGGGTTTCGGATGGATCACCGCTACTCTCCTGTTATCTTCGCAATGATAAAATGCATACGAGTTGTATCTCTTCAATTGATCTCTCTCTTCATTACAGGATATTCATCGTCATTTCATGCAAAATGCCCATACTTCTCTGTTTTCCCCTCTTTTTCAGCATTCTACCCACCAAAACGTCCTAGCTTCCCATCTAGCGTTATTTACTTTCTTCATCCACTTATTTTTTATCCTCTTGACATCTCTTAAAGTTGATGAGGGAGATTTTTCCCGTGTCACTATAGAGACAATATTAAAAGTTAATTTTAAAATTTATGATATTGCGTGATGCATGAATGGTAGTGTTACTGAAGTAGAAACTTTGATTTTATGACAACTTCCCAGTAATTTACTAAATATACGTATTTGAGGCTTTCACTTATTTTTTGAACGCCTTACGATGAAAATGCTTACACGACTTACTTACACGAAGGTTTTTTCCTACGATTTTATAAGTAGTATCACGGTGCATAGAATGTATTATTATTTTATAAATAATTGTGGACAAAAGCGAACTTATGAGCTGTTACGTTTCTGGAGCGATTTGTGCGTATATGCTTCATTTTTAATAATTTGTCTGGTGCGCACATCTGCACCATATCCCATAGAAAATTGCATTTTTTTTAAATCTCTCGAACATATCTACGATAATTGGTTCATATTTTGGTTTTATTAGTAAGATGAGATGTTTTCTTTAAAATGAGGTTAAATTCGTTCGAGTCTCTCGCTCTAACTGCAATATATTGCGAATCAAATAGATTTCTTCCGGAAAGTTGAGATATTGTTGAGTAATTGAGCAGTTGCAGTGTTGAAATGGAGATATTTATTTATTTATTAAAATATTAAAAAACAGCCACAAATGCCATTTACATTAAATATATAACAATTACAGGGTGTCCGGCGACCTGGAAAACCTTGAAAACCGGGAAAACTCAGGGAAATATTTTGTTCTGGAAAACTCAGGGAAAACTCGGGGAATTTTTGTATTTTTCCGAAAAACCCTGGAAAATGCATGGCAGCCGATTTCTATTAAGGCAGAGAGAGAGGTTTAACCTGCGCCTTTGCTTGCATTATACTCGGCTCAGCGTAGCCTTCCGCTCCCTGTTCATTTAATACTCTTTTCATAGTTCGTCACCCCACCCCACTCTCCCTATGCGCAGTCTAAGGGGCCGATTGCAAAACAAGGCAAATTCCACACGGAATAATTCCCATGTAAAATGGCCACTACGAATGGAATCGGAATTGATGCCGAAATCTGTCACCGGAAACAGAATTTCACGCGGAAATCAAGATTCTGTTCGAAGAGCCGTACGAATGGAATTCTTGGTGTGGCCAAATTTACGAGAAATCTAAACGTCTGAGCATGCGCAGTGGCATTTCCCGCATTATACGAAAACCATTCGCCCGGCAACCTAAATGGATAATTGGGTATTTTTATATATGTAATTGATAATCCTTTCCAAATAATCTCCACCCTCCTCGTTTTAATGTTTGCAGAATAGTTTTTGAAGGAGCGGAAATACATTTTGCGGTCACTGCGTATGGAAATCACGGCCCTCGGGTTCGTAGTCGACAGGGCCACTGTACAGGGTCAATCCAACCTAATTAAAATTCGTGAATTGTCCAACAAATACAATTTTGTTTTACATAATTGAATGCTTTTGGTCGTTAGATCCGTACCTATTACAAAGCAATTAATTCACAATTTCCGAAATGTTCATGTAAAGTACAGCGAAGCCTTTTGGGAGAAGAGGAAAGGTACCAAGGCCTCGAGATAAAAAGAATAAGAAAGAGGTACATACTGCAAAAGGTTCAAGAGCTGCAAACCAAAATAACGTCATTTCTTGAAATCCGAGAAATTTGTTGCTGAAATTAAATCGGAAATGCACTCATTGAAAAATGTCACACCAGTTTCTTTTATTTACATGTTCTTTATCAAACTAGTCTGAATCTACTTTATTGTGCTCAAATTGCACCTGACTCAGAATTTTGTTGTTAGTTAACCGTTTTTGTTTATTTGTTGGTTGAAATAAATTCCGTAATACTCCACATTCCTTGTATACTCTTACGTTTTTAACTCAAAGTAGGGACCGAAATTTTTCGTTTTTTCATGTTGGCAAAACTATGCCAATTGTTTTAGAAATTCATTAAAAATATGTTATAAGCAAAGTGCAGCAAGACCCTGGAAAATGCAAAACATTTGCCTGGAAAACTCAGGGAAAAAAGAAATTGAGATTCACCGGACACCCTGTATTAAATAAATTAATCAACAATAATAAAATAAATCTAGAAAAAATAACAATAATGGTGGCCTGTACAGTCAAACACAAAGGAGAACAAACCAGAAACATCAGGAGGCAAGAAGTTTTTTTTATTCGAGTGGTAAAGGAGTGATGGGAGGTGGAGGGGTCAAGTAAGGGGTGATTGAAAGAAAGTATATTAATTAGTCTGAAGAAATGAGAACGCTTGGAGAGTGAAAGACAATATAGGAATGTGAAGGAGACCACTGCTGTGAGTTTGGCGGCTTTGAATATGAAGGGAGAAAAAATGAAGGATATTGGTGTATCGGAAATTGCCGTTGATGGCAATGGATGGATTTGGGACCAGATGAAAAACCTACTGACCAGTTGGCCGCATGTCAAATGAAATGAAGGCGACACTTGTTGAAGCCGGGTGTTCGCTGTTGTTACTACCCGAATTGAAACGTTTATTACGAAAATCATTTTGCATGTAGTGGCGTACAAGTTTTATGCGATTCTTTTCATCGCTAGAAAAACTTCAAAGGTTTACAGTTGTAATATATTGGAAGGGTTGGTGCTAAAATTAGATACAATATATGGACGTCTGAGCTATTTATATTCGATCTGTAAAATTGATCAAATCGAACAAATTCGTAAGATTGAGGCGATATTTCGTAGAATTCAAGCATTATGGATGCTTTAAAAACTCGCAATTTTCCACAAATCAGATCAACCTTTATTACTACCTATGTTTCGACGTATTACAACATCATCAGGTGATGGAAAATATAAATAAAATTAAACTTTTTAATTAGAAATTAATTGAATAAATCACTTTCCTTTTTCACGTCACTATTTAGGTTTCAATTGCCCGTTGGCAAATGGAGGTCTTTAATTGCCTTCGTAGTAAAATAATGTTCCTTGATAAAAATCCAAACTTAATTGATCACTTTATATACGCGAAAGATAGAAAACCCGAGTTTATTTGTACAAGACTTTGGCGTTTGTTTTCTAAATTATATTCGATCTGAACAGAGGATGTATAAAAATATTAGCTATTTTCCTTTGATAAGAAGAAAACTTTCATTACGACCCGGATTTCGTTGTTCTACATCATCGTCTAGTTTTTACCTGACTTTTTCAAATAATCTCAGAATTTCTAGCTTTCGCTTATACGAAGTATTCAATTAACTTGGGACTTAAATCCAGGAATTTTATATGTGAAGGGAAGTCTGTATTGGAAATACCTCCAGTTGACCTCAGGCAATTAATTTTTAATTTTATAGTTTAATTTTGTTCCCGTTGAGCTGATGTCATCATGGGCAGTGAAGTCATAAGACTTCTTCTAAAACGAAAAAAGAATTATATATTTGGAAAAACTTTAATTATTTATTTAACTGATATTAAATGGTATTTCATGTGAAAAACATTTATAAAAAGACGTATAAGCGTTGCAGCTATCGATTTTAGAATCTAATAAAATAGTATTCCTTTACTCTAAATTCGGTCACTAGTCTAATGCATTTCTTTGAGCTGTCAAGTGATCCGACTAGCGAACCTTCCTCCTCGTGTGAGATCCCGTCATTCCGTAGATTGCGTCATATGCGTCACTGCCCACAATTCTGTAAGTTGCTTTCGGATCGATGTCATTGTCACTGAATCATAGAATATAATTTCTTCGTGGTTGAAGGACGTGAACCTTTCGATAGCGTTTGAGCCATGATGGCTTCTCGTAGTTGGACCACCACCCATGTCACAGAGGGCGAAGGGTTTGAGCGTGATGAAACGTAATCTCCTTTGCTCTGTCTGTTCCTTAAGTGAGGCTGCGTTTGACTGTAGATCAATTTGAATTATGAAGGCTACCTGGCGACCACGTGTAACCGAACAAATGAGGAATGCCTCATTTTCGTTTGCCTTTGTAAATTCTGTTTTCACTGATGACATCCCTTGGTCTCTCTGAGGCCGACCAAGGTATTGAATTGCAGATAATTGGACGAATGTTTTTTTGTTAAATACCATTTCAAGTTCGCGCTTACACGGTGTGACGCCTATAATTGCTGAACTTAACCTAACACCTTAAAAACATAGAAGGGCAGTTACTTTATTTATTGCCATTTAATTTCCTGGGAGAATTTAAATTAGTTTTATTGCAAGAATCATTACATTTTTTATGCGACAGAAAAGATCTATTTTTTCTGGTTCGTCCATTCTCCCAAGTTTTTGTTTTTCAACTTTAATTGGAAAACATGGTGTGGTAAATTTGCCTTTTTTGTTGGTTTAGGATAATTGGCACGTGTTTTTGTGAGGTCTAACAGTAATATAAAAAAATTAATTTTCCATTTTGAGGTGTTTCGTCCTATGCACTTTTTAATGCACTTCTTTATAATTTTACTTGGACATTGACGACCAATCCTTTTTATTAGTCTGTATTTATGATTAAAATGGGGATTGTGGCAAAAATAATGTGAATTGTTATGATTACGATGAAAGCGATGCCTCGTATCAAATTACCTGATGTGTTTCTCTAGGCACTTCCATTTGCTTGCTTCGCCATGACTTTTGATGTCCGGCTGTTGGGAACTCGCTCATAGAAATGCTAACGTAATGGATGTATGTTAGAATTTCGTTCTTTAAATCTCAAGTAAATATGATATGAGAGATTCGGATTTACCGTTTCTCTCAGTACGAGAAGTGCTATAAAATTATTTACCGTTCGCGATTCGTTTACACGACTTTCAAGATCGCTGAGCAAATCAACCCCAATGGCCCTCGCGATTTCGACAAATATCGTGCTGATATTTTTTAGCTACAGCGGGAATAAAATTTGGCCGGATGGCATTTTTGAGATTTTTTTTTCGAGAAAAAGTTTAGACTCATAAAAGTATTCAGTTTATTCCCGAAATGTTATCATATATTATCAATCATCTTTGCTGTATGGAAAATAATTGTTTTACTGTGGTGGTGTTTATAAAATGTTAGGTAAGAGGTATCGAGGTGTAATCCAAGTCAGTAACAATTCTTAGACGCATTCGTGTGAAGTAGCTTCACCATTTCACCTCGCCTTGGGCCTCTTCTACGCTAATTTCCCGGTGTGTACAAAGTTTATGGCCTTTGGTTCCTGGAACTTGGGTCGCAGACTCATGTCTCTCGGACGAGGAGTGTGCCTTGCTGTCGCATCCTGATAGTGCACGGGCACTTACCCGAGTCAAGTCGAGTTTTACAGTGTGGATAGGGTATCAGTTGATCAGTGCACGTGTGATTTTATCGGGCGTTTGTTCGTGACTGGCGTGCGGTAAGGCTTTAGTCTCCCTTGGGTCTGTGATCGTAGGCGAGACGTAAGGATGGTTAATGGAAATATAAGTGAAGTTGAAAACTTGAGGCAATATAAATGAAACGACTTGAAGCGTTCATGAAAAACATGAGGACCGAGTGTCTTCTGTTCGTATTTAGTTGTATAATAACAAAGGCTAAGCGTCGACAACATTGAAATGTTATTTACTCTTCCTGGGGGATCCACAGAGGTGGATAAAAATATCCTGCTCTGTTCTTTTAAGTATTTTTCAAAAGTACGTTGATAAAAATACAACAAATAGCCTGAGAAACAGTTCGGATGTTACACTTCTGCTGATGATTCAGCCATCTACAGCACGAGGTAGTAAATAATTAAAGGAGTCCCGTGTATCGATCTACGGTCTTACCTTATCATAGTCGGCTAGAGCAAGCGTATATTCTTGCATAAAATACGATGGTTTGTATTAAAAGCAGTTACCTTACTTACTGAGTAATTGGTGAATTTCTGTACTTCATGGACATCTTGTATTTCTTTGTCCTTCAAATAATTCAGTTTCTCTTTCAATTCGCTCATCAGCCATCAACAATTTACTGAAAAAAGGCGTTGGAACAAAAGAATTCGACACTGCCCCCGTAAGTGAATTTCGCGCTAATTTCAATTCCACGAAACGTTTCATACGTGAATTTTTCCCGCAACTTAACACAGGCTTCGGGCTATGTTTTTATATTAGCTTCACCATTGCCACTAAGGCATACCAAAATTCGCTCTATGGCTGTATTAACCGTAATTTGTGGCTCATATTTTCATTAAGCTGGCCTCTTTTACGTACATATGTACACGCTAATATTATAGTTATCACATAAGTTATCGTTCTTCAATATTTAGTGTCTTTAGTGGTCGAATAAGGCTGTATGAGGCGAGTTGAATAAGGTGAGCTTCGTTCTTGAGGTCGTCACATTTTTTTGCTATCTTTATTTTAGTAAACACTATCTGTCAATTTTTGAAGGCATTGAAATACTTAGGCCTAAGTTGTATGTTACGTCATCAGTTAGATTGATCACGATTCATACTTATCTCACTCTTTAGTTTTTCCCAATCAATTTATCCCATTCGCCCCATTTGTCATGGCTGGTGTCCTAACGCATCTTGCAGTCCTAACGTACGCAGTCGTTACCGCTAATTCTTATGTAGTTGTATGCACAAAGTTATTTACGAAGATAATGGTATCGGCTTTATTATCGTTATTATGGTTTCATATGTGATATGATTTTAAAATATTATTATGTGGTGAAAAAGTACCATCGTTCGGAATTATAAAAATTATTGTTTACCATTGCAGGGAAAGCGTTAAGATTCTTAATTATCAGTAGATTATATTCTTGTAATTCCTTCCGAATTCTTGTTTCAATAAAGTGAATTCCCGGATGAGAGACAAATTTCCTTAGGAAAATAATAACGTTTCTAGTATATATTTAATTTTCCGGTTCGAGCAAAATACCAATCTGAAAGAGGTGCAATGAATCAACTTGAATAATTGTCTAATTCTTTTGTGCACTATATGATAGTAATAATATCTTTCATTCCATTCGTATAGCATTTACAGTATAATTTTGTACAATTTAAACACATTGATGGGATATAGATACCCTAGAGGAAAACCTGTTTCGGGGTTACCATTATGAATAATTTTACAACGGCAGAGCAGGTGCTAATTCTTGCTTGTAGGTTACTTTATTATATAAGTGATACAGTGATTAAATTTTTATTTGATTTGGTGCGTTCATATTCTAGAGGACATACATGCAAAGAAATTAATCACACGACTATTCAAAAATCCATATAAGTATACACATAAATTTAAATATACATGTATATACATGGATGTGTATATATTCACATACATACACATATTTAAGTACATATAAGATCATACTCATACAACTCTTGTGCCTATGGACAAGTTAATATAATTTAATATCATTTTATATAACCTTTTAAAGTAACAATTCAACTTCCTCATTGTACATAAGCCATTGTTTAACCGCTTTAATGAATCCAAATTCCGTTTCTGCCTTGGCCACGTCATTTGGCAGTGAACGAAATAATTTTGGTCCCAAGTATGGACATAATTGCCGAAACATTTCATTGTTAGGTCTTGGAATTTCAAAATCCCATTTTAATCTTGTAGAATAGGTTTTTGGTTTAGCCTTTTCGCCGCTACGGTTATAAAATACTCTTAAGGACTTAATAAATGAATAAGTGCCTTAATGGCAGGATAGTTAGTTTCATAAAGAGTGGGAATGAGTTGCTTTTTTGCAACTACCGCGTAATATGAACACGTTTCGTAAGCACACTTTTAAATTGTTTTCCCTCATTGCTTTAGTCTCCGCCTTGCCATTGTTTTCGGAGTATTTAGTCAAAATTGTTTGAAATTCAAAGCTGAAGAAACCGACCAATATTTTTCTTTTCGTATACTTAATAATATATTCTTTTTCCTCATCGTTTAAGTCTTGTATCCCAGTTGCTTACATATATGCTATATCAATTTACGGTAATGTAGTGGACAGAGCGAGTGCGACGGTGAATTTCATTGGTTGACATGCCAAAATAGTCGTTACAAGCACTAATTTAAATGTCTCCTTGACGCCAGTAAAATGATCACCATTATGAAGATCACCTTCTTTGGTGACTTAGAAATTGTCATGTGTTATTCACTAGTAAGCTAGCTTCCATTACCTTAGGAAACGTTGAGCGAGATTTTTCTCTAGTCAAAGCGGAGATCATATACGAATTTTATTTGAAAAGTTAGCTGTTTCAAGAATCATGAAGTACGCAAGCAATATTAATGACGCAAAACGTGACATTTTATGAAAATGTTAAAAATAAATTAATGACTGAATTTCTCAGTAATTAATGAAATATACATATTTGAGGCTTTAACTTGGCTGATTTGTTACGCTGAAAACACCTTCAGAACCGAAGGTTTTTGTGATGTTATAAAAATTATTACGGAGAGTGATTGGTAAATGTATTTTTTTAATACTTGAAAGAACATGCAAACTTCGTACCATTTCATTTCTCACGCCGTCTGTGAGTCAGAACTTACTAATTTTATAAAAGTAATATATCTATGTGTTGCACAACCGCACCAGTTCCAATTCAAAACGACTTATTTTGTTGGCAAATATCTCTGAAAGCAATGCGATCAGTGGCTGATATTTTGGCATTATAAGAAAGATGTGTTCTTCTTCGATATTATGGGGAAAAATTAAAGAATTTTGTGTGGTGATGCTGTGCCCTAACTACTTTAACTCCGTTATAAATGATTTAAATCTTGCCTCTCTCTTATGTATGGAATTTTGCACTTGGGGAATAGGCCTTGTGCAGGCTATCCTCTAAGATGGAAGAGAAAGTGGAGGTACGCGAATGTGATGAGTATGTACATACATACTCATCACGCCGTTCCCTTCTGGGTTAAGCATTGTCGGAAGAGCTTAATGCTTGGCGTTAGACGTAGAAAACAGGCTTCGATTTAAATAATTTCCTCTATACTGCCCCATCTTTGCAAACCGCCTTCGCTTCTGCCACATCCATGTATTGCCTCATACACGTTCTCCGCAATTGTGTACGAATGCCATGCCGATGCATTGCTTCATACATGCTCTACGCCATTGTGTATGAATGCCATGGTGGACTATTATTTTTGCCTTCGCGTGAAGGCCGTATTGCATTTGAATTCGTCCGAAGGATATGCCTTTGTTTTGTTTCCGGTGAAGGTGGTGAAAATGGAAAGCTCTCCTCCTTGGGTGAGATTGGAAGCTCTAACTCGAGGGAATACATAAAATATGGCCAAGATATTGCAGTGTTCATTTTACTTGGTTTCTCTGACGAAGTTACCTTATCCAAGTTTGACACTCGGGTGTCTTGTGAATAGCTAAGCTTTATACTATCTGTCTGCTACTTTGAGTTTGTGCCCCGCATTTGCAACTATTGATAGCATTTCAAATGTATTAATGGCGAACGTGAATTATTAGAAAAAAACTGTTTGTATGTGAACTTAATATTCTTCAATTCAAATAAAAGTATGTCGACAGACGACATTGTTATCAGACAAGACTTCTTGTAAACCAATTCGTGCGTTTGGTTGTGGGAAAATATTGCGTCATCGAGAATCCGGAAAATGACGTCACGGAACGGCTTGCAGTTTTACGACGTATTTTACTTGAGCCTAATTTGACGAAAATTATCGTTTTCCATCTTGATGGAAAACAATAAGTATGATTGGCGTTTAGAGTAAGGAAACGATATTGTGCGGTGACGTTAAAGCGGTTGAGATGCCGTTTTGGATCATTCGACTTTGGCTCTTCTGCGATTCCACATTTTTAGCCTCCCATACAACGTACGTAGTACTACACTTTTAAGTGCCCTCTACAGGACACCCCACAGAAAAGTTCCAAATTCCAATTACTGCCAAAATTCGAACCCGGGCCCTCGGAATGGGAAGACTTACGCTACCAACTTAACCCATCCCCTATGAAATAGTTTTAGGTTGGTTAGGTTATTGTCGTAAATCCTCGGTTAATCGTCTAGGGATATATGTGGATAGGCATTACGTGGAATAAAGAGTCGGAAATTCTTCGCTAAGTAATGCTTACCTTCACGACTAGTTTGGATGTTTACCTCATTTTCTTTGGAAACTTATCGTGAAATCAAATATTATTTAAGTGTGCAACTGGTAACTCATTGTTCATCATAATGAAACATCTCCACTGGACCATACTCGGCGAGCAATTATCCATAGGCATTATTGCCCTGGAAACATTATTTTTATTTCCGAAGATTTTCGGTAGACAAAGCTCGCAGCCGAAGTTTCAAAGGATAACCGCTAAGTCACCTACAATATGTATTCTGGAGGATCAAATCCCTGGGCGAGACATCATTCACTCTGATTCACTCGAGGAAAGCAAAGCTAATCTTCACGAAGTGGTTCCGTTTTTTAAATTCGTCCCATTCTTCCTTCAGCCGATATGTTTCAGTCAATATTTTTGACAAAACATTAGTCTAAACGGATTTGTGTGTCGTGTGACTGTCAGGGTTTGAAGAAAATGAAATTTGGTCAGAATTTCATTAAAAAAGTTGAGCAGTTATTTTTTGATCGAACTGGAATAATGTGCTGCTAATTTTTTGATCAAAGAACCAATCACAGTGAGGATAAGTTATAAATGGCCCTCCCCGCTCTAATTGGCAATCATAGCTGTTTTGAGTCGGTTTGAGAAGTTTTAGTGTCAGCTTTGGCTAATCACGTTGAACGTAAAAATATCATCCTCAAAGAATATGGATGGAACAGGGACAAAATCGTTGTGCTAAAGAAAGTTATGTGCCGTCACTAGAATTTATGTTCCCGTAAAGTCCCCGAAATATCATTAGTGGAAAGAATTCTTGGAATAAAGTCAAGGAGAAAATGGAAATCCTCCTTCGACTTCTTGCGTGATCCAGTGTTTATACTTGAAGTTTGCTATTCCTCGCGAAAACAAGGGAATGCACATTAGTGGCTTATTTCAAAACCGTATAATTCGCTCAAATATTTGACGGAAGTGTCGTAGGCGAGTGACATGAGTTCATATGTTTTGGAAAAATTACTGATATGTATTTTATCTCGATTTTGGCCGTAGGACATCGGCTTTAACCATTGTGGGAAGGGAGAGGATTGCCATGTCCCGGCTTTTGCTGGTGGCAATGGGGTACACCCATGGATTAAAAAGGAGAACAGATGGCGTCTTGGAGCGCCTGAGTGAAGGCACGGCAGTTATCCTAAGTAAAATAATCCTCATAACGTGGATATTGCGCAAAATTTGACCAGAAACTATATTAATTGCGATTTTTTTATTTACCGTGTTTTACATACGTTTATATACATCACTTCGGCACCGTGTCAATTCGTCAACTGATGCCTCTGTTTTCGGCGTTTTAACTACACAAAGGATCCATTCAACATGAGTAATTGCGCATTTAAATGGCTTCAACATTCTCCAAAGCTAATTTTTTGAATGCATCCTTCTACTGTCTTCTTACATCTATAGATGCACTTGAAATACACGACCGATGACCTCTGGCCATTATCCCAAATTCGGCCACTGATCTAATTTCTGCTCCTTAATATTTTGCCTATTGAAAACATCGCTCTCCCTGATTTTTTTAAAAATATTTATTCTAGGATGGATCTTCCATTATTTTTATTCCTACGAAAAACTTGTGGATTCCAGTTGATTTTAAATGCAAACATATCAACAATTAATCGAAGAAGGTTGGACGTTGAAATCACGTAGATAGCTTTGGGACTAGATAATTTAATGAAATGAGAAAATAAGAATACTATAGTAATGCACGATTGTCAATCCACGATGATGTAAACATGGCCAAGTTGAGAATTTGAGGAATGTTATCGTTTTTAATTTATGACGACTCGCATCGAGCAGGTGGTATGACATCGACCCAAGATGTACGCCCTTATAAATGCAAAATATTTGCTCATTTTATCAATGCATAAATTGAATTGCCAAGCACGACCAGCGTTTCTGTGGGACGTGTCAAATTCCGGTTCTGTATTACTGTGACGATTGCAGTACGCCATCTTCATGTGTTCATGCCCTTGCAGTAATAGCGATATCCAACTCATGGGAGAAAATGATGTTATGAGTGGGCGATACTCGACCGTAGATGGGTTGTAATTCCTTGGGGCACACATGTTCAGGATGAGGTGGTCGCCCGTGAGTGGAGAGCTGTTGGGAGCACCTGAAATCTCTCGCGCTTTCTCCTGTTCATTCCAACAGTGAGTGGAGAGGAGCCTTCTTCGGGCACCACTGAATTACTGACTGTGCACGCAATAAGTCGAGATGCACAAGTTTGATATGCCACATCTCGATAACCAATGAAGCGATTGTAATGAAATGAAATTATAATTCATATTAACCGTCTTCCATTGGTATGAAATGTTTTTTAAACATTTATTTTTATTTTTATGGGTGTTCGATCAGAAAAAGTCACATATTTCGCTGCTGAGAAACCTTCAGTAGCACTGTAAACGATAATGACTTAAAAATTCGGCATCATGCTTGCATCAGCTTTTTTAAAAAGCGTAGACGTGTCTATTATCGATATAAATGTGGAAGACGAGTGTCGCGAAGGCAAAATAAATGCCCGATGTTGTTAATTGCATGAAACTTGTTTTTTTTTAATTTATGGGATGATGACAGATTGTTAAGTCCCATGGTCATCTATAGTACAGATTTAAGGCTCGGGCATTGCTTCAGGGTCGAGTAATCATAGTGACTGGTTTCTCATGCCGTTGGCCCGGGCTCAAATCCCGGCGGTGACGGTGATTTTCCTGTGTAATCCCTGAAGTCCATTGGATAATAACTGGCCTCTTCACTCCGTCCTTGTTGTACGTGGCATATTGCCCACTCATACTTAGCGTTACACGACTTTACTCTACTTGGAAATTTTTTCCATTGTTAGTTTTTCTCTTCCGAGAGCTCACATTTTTATTTATCACCCAGTGGTATTAGGGGCCGTTCAAGTATTACGTAAGACGATTTATGCCATTTTTGACCCCCTCTCCCCCTACGTAAGACAATTAAAGATTTTCCCAACCCCCTCCCTCTTAGTCGTACGTAACACGTTAGATATTTGTATCTACTCTACGTTACATACTCGCTTTCTGCAGTTTCATCTTTCTATAGAGGCCATCGTACAGCTTTGGGCACTGGGTATCGTATAATTATGCAGTGTTGAGCATGGAGGTAATGTAGCTTGCCAGTCAGGCGACAGAATAGGAGCATTGGTGTAGCGGTGAGATTACGGAAAATACGCCATTAACGAGCGGACGCTCAATGTCACGGCTACATTTCATTCGGAAACGATAGCTACGATTTTTCAAGACTGACAAAAATCGTAAGTAAATTGGTTCCAGACCCTCCCCCGTCCCTCACCAATCATGAGACAATGTAAGATGATCCCAACCCCCCCAAAACGTCTGACATCATTCTTGAATGGCCCCTTACAAATATTTCCACTAGTTGATCTTATCGGTGTGATCGGATCCAATTGTGGTGGAGATGGGTGCCATGTGTGGTGCATTTCAATCGTAATTCTCCGTCCGTGTTGTTTTGTCATCACATGGCACCATCAATTACCTTGAAAACAATCACTTTGAAGTTACCATTGGACCAAAATCCAAACGAAGGTTTCCGGCTAACGTTTTGAAACTCATTATACTTCACTCAAGAAATTAGTTCCTTGTATTTTCCATACGCTCTAATTCCCGATCATGTTTTCAACAACTGTCATGTAACTATTAGGTTGAAATTAAATTGTCCCCCAAAATGAGAGTCATAGTCGAAACAGTGGTAGTGACAAAAAGTGTGAATAAAATACAAAGTACTAATTTATTGTGAGACCCAAATCCATTGTTTAATCACGCTTTTGTAAGAGGTTCTAACGAGGTCGAGCGTCGACCCGAGGTCATTTGCGATGGGGGAAGAATTGTATGGGAAGGAGGGAAGGAGACCTGTGACGCGATCATGATTCTCCAAAACGTAGTCGCTCGCGTTAAAGTTATTTGTCAGTTGATCTCAAGAAAGCGAAAACGTGATGGTCATTCTGCAAATATTGTTAGGTGATTTAAATACCTATATAGTTTTAATGGGGGCGTTTACTCGGAATCGAAATTGCTATTTTATTCACGAAATCGTTAGATGGAAACAAAAAATGAATTTTAGTGAAAAAATCAATTTTCTAACCGTAGCCATTCACTCATAAATTTAAAATTAAAATATGCAAAAGGTGACGCCCGTCGAATGAGCTGCGCTGAGACCTTCTACGTCGTCCACCTACCCTCATTGGCTGTTTTGGGGAGTGGAGTGGGGGTTGAGTCGGGGAGGGGAGGTCTGCTTACACAGCTTCTGGCGCAGCAGATTTTGACTGGGCGAAGGAGCTGTGCTGTCTCATTTGTGATTGGACGAAGGGATGACGTAAGAAGTTTCAGCACGCTCATTTCAGCGAAAGGGTTACGAACATTTTTTCTTCGCTTATATCTCGAGAACTAGTTGACGCATCGAAAAACTGAAAAATACGGGTCTTTTTGTTTTAAAAACTCTCTGAGTCTGCAATAAAAGAATTGTAAACGCCCTCATTGATAAATTGCGTTCCAAGGACAGTAACTATGATCATTGCCCTTCAACAGCGGTTGGCGTTATGGATAACGACAATGCGAAAGCAGGAACCATAATCCCACCCCTGGCGTCGGCATTAGCTTACTCTTAGCGATTGGCGCCAAGGGGTCCACTGATATACCGCCCATCCGTCGAGCGAAATGTTGCCCTTGAAGTGGCCTTCACATGATTGTTGTTACGTCACATTTCCTTCACCGTTGGAATTTGAACTCGGGTTTTCGGGATGGGGAGCTAGTACCCTTTGCCTATTCTTTAATCCAATCCCTGTCTTTTATTTTACGTCACGTCTCGTCTGACGGACTAAGAGCTACTCCTGAGATGCACCACACGTGGCGCCCAGGTATGGTCCGGGAATTCCGCTGTGAAATCCCCGCCGCTGTAAACTCGTCTGGAAGCCTGTGGGGGGGATCGGGCTCGAGTGGTGACTCAGAGTTCTACCTTTCCATCCCGAAGAGTTTGGTTAAATCCCAAAAAGAATGGAGTGCCCTGAGGGATCCCAATCTTGGGTGTTACGTGGCGAGCTCTTCCGGGTGCAGTACTCCGTCCGTCGGACGTTAAACGGTGTAACTTTCGACTCCTTGCGTTTACAGCTGGCTAATGCCGACGCCGGGTTTCTCACTTGAAAAATTCATGTCATGCGAGTTGCAGAGGGAACGGTGGATATTATTTTAACACCGAACTACATCTATAGAGCGAAAAAATAAGAAAGTTAATTTGCCGAACTGATAGGTACGAGAAGTCCTTCACATGCACTATTAGTGACTACTGCAAAAACAGATCGAAACACTAGGACACTCCGAAACATCGTTCTCTTTCTTCCTTTCTCGCCTATAATTCTTTATTCATATTCCCTTACTTTTCACGGATGGTGTCCTCACACCCCTTCCGCGGGGTAATGTTTCAAATGATGATTTGAATAAAACGTTCATAAGATCGTTCAAAACCCTGTGGTGTCTCGTGTTTCTTCCAAGGATAACTCTCTTTTCTAATTAACGGTCTGATATACAGCCGCGAAGGTAGTTGCTTTGTTAGATAGACAATTGCTTCATGATGTGATGCGATAATGAGACTTTTGAGTTCCCTATTCCTCCTATCCACACTTCATGGGATGAGAAAATGATGCAAACAATTCATGTAAAAGTGTGGAATATAGATTAAATGTTAATCCAGAGGAAAAGCTTATTTCCAATATTACTGTTTTAGGAGTTAAGATCAGTCGTTTAAACTTTGTCTATGTAAGTATTTACAATCAGGAAATGCATAAATTTGCATTGCTATTATACGCAACCGTCATGAAGTTTATTAATTAAGCCCGACATGAATTTAGCAATATTAAAAAATAAGAAGAACAAAAACCTTTGTGGGAAAAAATTAAGAAAAGTAGTCGTTGTTGAGTAAAAGACGCAGGGAAACGCCTAAATCCGGGAGAAAGGGAGATTTATAAAACTATTGTCCGATTCCGGAGAGTCTCCCGGAGAATGCGGGAGAGTTGGCAACCCTTGCGAGCAACGTTCCCACTCGGAGCCATTTGTGCGGAAAGTTTAGGGGGATCATGGACCAGCTCTCTGCATGCGATGAGCGGTGTCCGGCGGGAGGAAGGGGAGGCGAGGGGGGGGGGGGTAGTGAAGAGGGCTGGGAAAGAGGGTGAGAGCTGCGGGGGGGGGGGGGTGACGACGTCGTCCTCTGCATTCGCAAGGATGACTTGAAGGGAGGGAGGTAAAAATGGTGCTCTCCGAAAATAGCCCGTGAAAATGGAGTGGGGGGAGGGGGCATAAACTTGGCGCTGCGTTTTTAATAAATCTAAGAGCGCGTATGTGAAACCTGTGAAGTGTTAAATATGTGGCCGGTGACATTATCGGTGGAAAAAAATATATACACCGTGGTGATTTGTTTAGTTGTGACGTCATTAGTATTTCCTTTACATCTACGTAACACTTTTCGCGAGCAGCGACAAAGGCGTGTGGCAGGAGCTGCCACGACACCGGCCGAAAAAAAGGATACACATGAATGCGTGCGTACCCATCACTCCATTCCCCTTCGGAATAGGGATAGTCAAAGAGCTTCATTATTGCAATTAGACCTTGGAAACGGAATCTCTTTTAATCTGTCAGTTAATTGATGGGCCAACCTAATAGAGCTTCCCCCATCGGCTTCGGCCGTCCGAGGCTACATGAGTAAATTAGAGTATACTAGGTTACTAGCCTTCGCAGTACCCGTGCCACGAGTAGCTTTCCCTGCTTACGGTTACGGCGCTCTAGCGGTCAGTTTTGGCACATCTTCGCCAGTATGCCTCAAGAGAATCCAAAGCTTAGTAATACCTTAGGTTCGCTTTCACTATTCTTCTCGAGCTAGGATCCCTTATGAAAGGACTACCTTGAAAGCCAGCGTATCGAGGTCCTAAACTAACCATTACAAGGTATGCGCGGTTTACTGACACATCGGGACGCAAAGGGGTTATGGCATTGAAACAAGGAATTAAGGGAGTGATGGGGCCAAGGGATGTGATTTGTTGAAATAACTTAAGAAGAAATAGTGTTACTCTTTCCGTTGTTTTCGACTGTCTCTCTGATTTTCTTTTTCTCTGCCCTGCAGATATAGTGTGGGGGTAAAGTAACATCTTATGTGCCGGCGTGAAACGCGAGCGGTACGAATTTTTCTTTGATCCTCGGGCTGTAGTGTAACCTTCGAGTCTCTATTGGGAGTACTGCTGACTCAAACTGTGTCAGGTAATAGTTTATGGATGTTTCGTGCGCACGTCGAATTTTGTGTAGACCCGAAGGGCATTCATTGCATGAACATCCATTCTAAATCTTCAGAACAGATGAACGACAAAAACAGAGCGAGATAGTGGACCGCTAATACGGTTCTCATTTTTCGTCTCTTACCTTTTCCAATTCCATTTCCCTTTTTACCTTCCCCTTCATGTCATGCACCAGGCCCCCACCATTTTTTTACCATCGTTTCATATTCATGGATTTCCATGAGTTGGTTGGGCCTCCCTTGCATTTGGGGCCCATGAGCGGTGCCCAGGTGAGTCCATGCGTTAAGATGTCCCTGAGCGTAGCCTCCTCTCCAAGCCTTTCTCTTTTTTACAAGTTCAATGTTCGGCATGGAAGGTAATATTTAAAATGCTAAACTGATTTAGTGATGTAATCTATCTGCATATGAGACAGGATAGTCACCTATAAGTGTTTACTGGTCTTAAGATATTTGAATTTCGCGTTCCTATGCTGTGGGGCATACTAAACTTTTACCCTTTTGAATGTTTTATTTGGAATTTCAATAAGCTGCATATTTAAAATTAGGAACTATTTATCCACACATGTATGTATTTTGACAATGATGTGGACGATTTTCGAAGTAACAGGCTATAGAAAATTGTAACGTATAAAACTGATGATATCAGGCCTGACCTTGTGGAAATTATGGATATCCATGATGAGAAAACCACCTTCTTTTATTTCCACAAAACTTTATTACGCTGGCACGACGCGCGTTTCACCACATTGTGGCATACTCATGTGCCACCGTAATAGGTTGTAAAAATGCTTTAGTTATCAATCTTAAGACTGAAATTCAAATACAAATGGATTCAGCATTTGCTGTTATGTGATTTCCACGAAAGATTCACATGGCTACCACCTAAATTAAAATTATATTGAAAATTTATTACGAATTTGCCTCCATCCAACCAGGTCACCTTGTTACTCTTTCTTATTGGTCAAATGTATTGTAAGTCGCAAAAAGCTACACCGTTTGCTGTTAATAAGTAATCAATTAATCCAATGCGTCTTGCTGTATCGAAAGGCTCACTGCTCGTTCGTAACAATGACGCCGCTTGAGGGAGCCACTCTGAATAAGCGCTACCTGCGATTACCTCCACTTTTGCTAATTGTCGCCCGTACAGAATGAAGTTTTTTGACCTGCAAACGTGAAATAAATCTGGCAACGTTTGTGAGATATGGAAAAATCATGCATTTTCAGGTCGTAAGCACCTTCTTAAGGAAAGCGAAGCATTTTTGGATTTGAAATTCTCTGAATTAACACGACCTACCGGGCGGGATTCTTTGCTTAGTCACCTTTCACTTGTGGGCCTCATAAAAATGGAGGTATTTGACCAATTTTGGTGGTTACTGGGACAGCTACATCCTGGCTTCTCACCCAGCGACTAATGTAGGCCCATTCTAATCCATAATCTCTGCCACGAATCACTTCATATTTCCTTCACTATCCCCATCTTTACACGCTTTATATCTTCTTTCATGGAGTCCAAAATCTCCACTCCTCGTCTGCCTCTTGCCTAACATTCTCCCCTCCATCACACTCTTCAACAGCCCGTTACCCCCCATTACACCCTCGGACCATTTTGCCAAGCAGTTAAACTGGAACGGGAGTCAGCCGCTCGGAGACGCACGAATATTTGACATTCATGGCGAAGAAATCATTTACCTTGACAAGGATTCAAACCTAGATCCCCCGAATCTGCAGAACCTTGTTATGGTTATTTTAGTCATCATAAAGTGACTTGATGGCATTTTATTCATGTTCTGGCTACTTATAGAAAGCATGTATTCTGTTTCTTTTGAAAAACAGAATCCTTACCTCTCCTCGCTATTTTTTTTTCGTAAATTTAACTTGAATTTTCAATATTTTTTGTGAGAGGTGGGTTATAAATGGGAAATCTAGTATTTCAATGTCTATTATGCTTGTAATTTTCACGAAAAACTGTTGAAAAGAAGCGAACTGTGAATTGAATGTTAGTAAGATGTAAGCACCTGTTCATTATATTTGTGGAGTTCTCGTGAAATTACTGCATTGATTTAAGTCAAAATGCGTTAGCTCAATGGAAGTTGTGCCGCAGTTGGCTCCTAATGAAGAAAAGTTGGTTAAGGGTAGTTTTCTGGGACCATGTCCCAGGTATACGCCAGTTGGATGTGGTGCACCTCGCGAAGGGTCGAACTGCGAGACCCTTTCTCGAGCACTCGGCCCAACGCTGGCCTCTCTCCCCGACCCACGCGGTTGGGGGCTACCGCAATAAAAACTGACCTTACCCAGTACAAATTAAACTTTAACAACTACGCCATATTGTAAAAAATGCTATTTTTCATCGTACTCCTGATAATCGTGCAAGTACGCACGTCTTTTAATCGTCGTTCTACGATGAAAAATAATCGTTTTATAGATTTTCGTAAAAATGTTAAAGATTTTGGTGGGAAAATGGCAACGTCGCAGTGAATTGGAGGCGGTTGCGCGAAGTTTGAATACGACTAGGGTATTTTCTGACGCTTTCCTCATTGTGTCTACGTACGTCTATTGAGTGTACTTTTGTTTTTGTGTTATTGACGTCGATTTATGATATTTAACACTGTGTTTACCGAGTTGTTATCGAGGGAATGATTCCAACATTATCTGTCGCCCATTTTTATTGGAAAATCAACACTTTGTCCGCGATCGCATCAGAATTTCCTGACCCAAAAACTTACGTCGTTGTCTATTCCCTAAAATAATAATTTTTTATGTTATTTTCATTTGGACAATTTCTCAAATGTACTCTTCTACACCTACAAAATACCCTGCAAGGCCCTTCAAGGGTGTATGGCAGGCGAGTAGTCACCAATATGCATTCCACTAAAACATAAAGTTAGCGTAACTACGAATATTGATGCATTAGCATAAATCGGTTGTTCTTCGGTAATGCTTGCCACGAGGCGAAGGCTCACAAGCATGCACTATACTACAGATATGCTACCTATGGTAGAGGGACCGTTATTATTTATGTATTTTTCAACTACATAAACAGATACGGAATTGGGTTGAAAACATGCACGGCGCGCGCGTGAAGTCATAATTTTAAAAAAAGCAATAACTGATCCAATATGGTGGACTTAATAATTCAAGTGAGCGGAGCTTGACACGTTCATCGTAAGAATAAAGATTAAATAATGTGGCATATTAATTACGTTATAGAATTGAAGAAGTTAACAAAAGATGAATTATGATATATAAATTAGTAAAAGTTCAGAATAAATAAGGCATAAACTATGAAATATAGGCAAAGTAAGTAGTTTTAAGTTTACAAAAATATGAATGAATAATGGAATAACATAGATGAACAAAAAAATTTATCTGGCATTATTTTATAAATAACAATGAAAGGGTAGTTAAATGCGTAGCAATTAAATTCATGATCCAAAGAAATTTTAATTATTGCACTGACCTCATCTTTGTAAGCAATGAGTTTAGGTGGAAATCAGTCACAGTCGTCTGAAGAGTTGTCGGAATATACTTCAGGAGAGGTCGATGAGGATGAGCATGAAGCTTCAGACATTGTAACACTCGGTGGCATGGGAGTCCAACTCAATGTAATTTTTCATTGCAAAAGCATGTGACGTCAATAATGTTTCATGCCTCACATCTAGGTGGCAGCTAAGGGCCGCATCCAGAAACAGTGCTGAACTTGCAGCGGAGCCTGCTGCTGCATGCTATATCCAGAAACCCCGCTACTCCAAATCGCTCCAAATTGGTGGGGGCAGTGTTGCCACATTTATTTTGCGCTACATTGATGACGTAGACGAATGTAGTGACATTTATGTTCCCCTAGATGCGGGCATCGGGAGGAACTAAGGACGATAATTGAATAACGAATTCTCAACGTGACTTTGTTAGTAAACAAAATGGAGACAGGGGAAGGGAGCAGGATTTCCACGGAGGAGAAGAACTTAATAGTAAATTTAGTTGTCGCGAGGAAAGCTGTATTGGAGTCCAAGAAAACGGATGCGTTAGTATTTCCATGGGATTCTCCCGGTCCCTCATGTTTCTTCTCGGAATCTGATGGCCTTCATTATGTACTAAATGCCTCAAAAAATTGGCAAAATTATCATCGAGTACCTGCCGATACATGATGACGATCTGCGCGTTCGGGAAACTCTAGACAAGTACCTAGGTACCATGCGTCTCGACTATAGTATACTGCCGATCGCCGATGATTGCCGTCTGGCCCCGGCACTACCGCCCCGGCGGTAGTGCCTGGGCCGGCCGGGGCCGGTAGTTGCCGGCGCGCCGGGGCAAGCCGGCCGGTGTACCAGGCGCCAAGTTGGGGGGGAAAGCAATACCCCATCAAGTTTTGCTCATTAAGTGTCGGAACCAACTTTATTGGTGATTTTTTAAATAAAATGTTGTTAAATCTAGACGTTAATTATGAAAAGTTTGCGCTCTCATTTCTTTTGAAGGTAGCTATTGCTGAATAATCCTTCGCCTCACCAACATCACTCGTCATGGTGGGTGGCAAATATACACGTACAACTGTCGATCGCATTTGTGTAGTGGGATATTCAAATATGCATTGCATTATAACGCCCAAAGATGTACGTGACATTCATTATGAGATGAATATAACGAGATATTGTCAACGGATGTAGAAGCACTATGCCATTTCCATCTATCTCTGAGACATTCCCATAAACTTTTACTCATCATTTCAGTATCAAAATTACACATTTTAGGTACGCTTAAACGCAATTGTACATGGCTTTCCATGGCTTGGAACTCTCATTACTTTTACTAGCAGTAACTGAGTATGGATAGAGCTGGCTGGAAGACGGCTTTCTTGTTTTGAGTATTTTACGCAAACTGTAAATTTCACAGACACAAAGCGGTGATTTCAACTTTCTTTGGACACTTATATAAAAATATAAATGGTTTACAAGGCAAGCCACGGTCCATACCAAAGTTAATACCTATTATAACGGCAAAGCCGAAGAGGTTTCAGCATAGTTGTGTTGACAGTAGTTATTTTACGTAAAAAAGTATGTCACGAGCATCAAGGCAAGACATTAAATATGTACATAATTTGTTTTTCTTTAATTATAAATGGTTTTCAAGGCATGACAGGACCCGTTCGGAAGTTAATAGCAATTAAAACGGTGAAGCCGAAGAGGTTTCATCACGGTATTGTTGACAGATGTTATAAATAGTTATGTTAAGTAAAATATTAATTCATCAGCATCAAAGTCCGTTGTTGAAGCATTCATACTATATTTTTACATAATAAGAAATGATTATCATGAGCTTATAGCCCTTTAAACGTCAATAATTATTAATTATACATGCGAGACGATAAGCAGACGAAATCCGGCGGCCATGTTAGTTAGCGGCACTTGTAGCGAGTAGCATGGCATGGACCTCACTAGACTTTGCAGCGGGTGATTGTAGCGGAGCTCGGCCGCTATAGCAGCTACGTCACCATCTGATGACGTATCCAGCAGTAGTGAGGTTTCTGGATACGGCCCTGGGTGCGGTCCAGAGAACGCTACGGAGTGCTACAATCGCCCACGCTCCAAACACTTCCGAACAGCGGTCCACGGTCGCTACCAGTCGCTACAGTACGCTCCCAACTTTCTGCCAGTGGACCGGTTTCGGAGCGTTTGTGGCAAAGTGTCATGGCCGCCGTTTGTTGTTGTTCGGAAAGAAGGAATCGTCGTATTGGAATATTCCTACTTTCAGACAAATTCTAGTTTCCCAAGATGATTAGTTAATCTGTTAATGATCAGGTCGGATTTCTGGAAATTTTGAGAGTAATGACGGAGACGATGGCTACCATGTTTATGATAACTAGGAGATAAAATCGGGGAGGCACCGCTTTCAATGGACCATTGGCACTCAAGTTTTTCCAATGGAAGTCATAGATTTTGCTATCTATTAACAACTTGCGCCTACATTACTTTTAAATTAATTATAACTTAAAAACATGCACTCTTACTTAACTTTCCCGGAGTTTGCTAATATTGTGATGGTTTTCTTCAATAAGATTTCATAACCGTATACCTATAATGATAAAAAATCGACCCGAAACTTTGGCTCATAATACTTGAGAAAAAGCTCAGAATTATATCCATGTCAAAAGATTCAAGGAATATTATTGGTCTGGAATAATTCGACTTTCACAAGGCCTCTTCATGAGGTACATACAGATACCTACGGTGTTTGTATATACGTACGTAAACCTATTCTCACGGTATTGAAATTTCAGAACACGAAAAATGTTTTACTCCAACGGCCGTGTAAATAAAAAGATATAATTAATTATTCACTTAAGTTCACACTCACATTCGCAATTGCGTTCATAAATTTAGAGCACGACAAATATAATATATATATATATACAAATATTAAAAAAATAAATAATTATTCAAATGTATAAATATAGAACACTAGACATATTTTACTCCAACGGCCATTGGAGAAAATTGTCTTGTTCTTACATTTGGAGACGTAGAGTTCCTCAACCTCATATAAATGTAAAATGTATTCCAATTAACAGGATTCAGAAATATCTAATATTCTGGTAAGCTGATAACTATTTCAAATAGTCAAAGCACTTATTATATTGAGTGGGCTTAACCTTGTATGCATCCACGAATAATGTTCCGACCTATCTTCTTTGAAATCCCGCCATGAAACCATGAATCGCTCCCATCGCCCCTGGTTTCTGGCGTGAGCGTCTGGAGCGAGGCGGGAGCGAATATGATGACGTTTTCCTTGACGTCATGGGATACCCCGTAGCGCTCCGGAGCGACTTGGAGCGACCCACGGACCTCTTGGAACCTCGCTACGAATGCTCCGGAGCGTTTGGAGCGTTCTCTGGACCGCACCCCCTAAGGCACGCCATAGTCGCGGCGCGCAATTCGATTTTTCGATACAAATTTCCTTAGGTACTACGAATGGTAAATGTGGTGAATACCACAATACAAAGCAAGTTATCACTGTTAAATTTTAATTTTTCCTTAAACATCAAAATCAGACTACATAGGAACACTGAAAACTATTGCTTGAAGCGAGTACTGACAAATACTGAGTAAAGAATTTTTGATGAAAAGTGGTTTACTAAAATGTGAAAATATTTATAATGGGAGTATCGTGAAAATATTATGAAAGTAAAGGGTAGTATTCATTATTTGAATATTGAAGTAAAGGGTAGTATTTCAAGTCAGCCAATTGCATTCCAAGCCCGCGAGCAACGTATGATTTGGCGAGGTTGGAGGTGGCGAGGCAGATGGGCCATGGCGGGCATAGATGGTTTGAAATAATAATTTTAAAACAAAATATTAATACCTTAATGTTCACGAAATGGATTTAAATAATTCAATGAAGAAACTGTTAACATTATTGTTTGAAAGTATTACTTAATAAAGTGTCGTGTCGCGCGCCCCACTTATAGGTGGCGCTGTTGACAGGTGGAAATAAATTTGAATTCCAGTTGAACTATATACTCTAAGAGTTGGACCCCCATGCTCGGTGGTATTATCAGAAGCAACGCCTCGTTGCTTAAGCATTGCAATTTCTTTTTTGGCAATGGCCTTTGGCTGCTTATTAACGGATCTGAAAAAATCAACAGCCTGGAAAAAACATCTTGCATATTTTTTCGGCGTGAACATTTCCGTGCAAAATCTTCACGAAACCTCTTAAAATATTTATTGCACGCCTCCTGGGCTTCTTCTGACATCTGCCCAATGGGCAGTAAGGAATTTCTAATTACTTCCTTTCCATGTACAAGTAGTTTATGCACCGTTGTTGGCATGTTGAACCAGGGATATAAGCGCACGAATAAACGGGCAGTTTCAATTGCATACTCCTCAAATATGTCTACATCTATTTGATGGCCGCAGGATATGACTTGCAAAATGGTATGCATACGTTTAATCAAATTTAAGTCCAAGCCAGTAATGGACGCAGAAACGCTGCTATTTTCAAAGAAACGACGAGCTGTGTTTCCGTCATTGCTACTCCCAAAACTTTGCTTTGGCCTGTCAACAATGAGGCCTAGGTGAGACCTGAATCCCTCCTGAAAAGATTTCTTCCTAATCTCCATTGCTGCTTTTAAACCAGGCTCTCGGACTTGCCAACTTTTTATGTGCAGTCTGTAGGACAGATGTATGAAACATTCAAAGCATCGAATCCATGTGTGTAGGGTCGAAAGGTCGAAGGTTAAACGCTGTTCAGCAATCTCTCTTCCCATCATTTCATCGATGTCATTGAATTCCTTTGAAGTTGCCTGACAAAGATGACATCTCTGGGAGGATGATATATCACTGGCAACATTGCATACTTTGCCATCGATCATCGTCATGCCCAACTTGTACGTCACCTTAATTTTCTGTCCATCCAGCTCAACATTAAATGGGACCAAATTATCCACTTCACATTGAACGGTGTGCACGTTAGTTCTTATAACATCTGTAGTTCCCTTGAGGAACTCGATAGAAATGGGCCGGCAAAACCGAGGGGAAGACGGCCGAGGGTTTTTCCAGGTAATAGTTTCTTCCTTTCCGGTGAATGATGACAGCTGCAGCGGCACTACAGACGTTAAGAGGATGCTGGAGTCATCTATCTCGTTCCTCTCTGCATCTACAAACTTCTGTTTGTAATTACTTTGCCCAGAGCTACCATCACATCCCGACTTACAAGTAAGAATAAGGTTCTCAAAAGATTCTGCTGGCATGCGTTTAATGACTTCCGATTGATGTTGCAAAATCCTATGCACAGTGTGATCGAGCAACGACTGCAGGCGTACTTCGGCACGACAATCACTCACAGTGATACCGACTGGGTAGCAAGCAAGTTTTGCTTTCGCAACTCGGCTGTCAAGCTCTTTTCAGGAACGCGCTGCATGCTTTGACGATATTTATGGGCCCTGGATGGTGTCGTCAAAGTTACATCCCTCACGGCTCCCGACATCCCGACGACCATCAACCGACTCCTTCCCCGTAAACCAAACAGCCGATTCACCGCGCTGAAAACCAATTGGACTCTTCCCCCAATCGTCTCCAAACCAAGACCACATTCCTCCTAAGACATATCAAACTACAAATTGTACTTTTCACCGGAAGATTATCGGAATCGTCGAAATATACAGATCGAGAGTATTGAAATCACAAGTGAAATTTATAACGTCTTTCGATGGCCCATTCAAAATTTGAATAGTTAATAACAAAACGTATAAACAATTTTTGAAACTTGAAAATAAATACTCAAAGTTCAATTTCATAACTAAACACATTCGCATAAAAATATTCATGTTTTTAACGGAAACATAATGAGCGTGTAGAGTACCGACTATGGAACCCAGCGCGTGGCCATGTGATTATCTTAATTAAATGGCTTAAACTTCGCGAGGGGCAGTTTGGGGCAGCAAATTTTTGTTTCGTAATAACTATTAAATGTATAAGATTGATGATATGCTTGTTAGTACGAAGAATACGACAGAATGCTAAACTTATGACTTAATTTTTAAATAATTTTTCGAATAATATTGTATTAATTTTAGTAAAAAAAAACTTTAATACTGCCAATTTATTAACCTATAGCAATTTTTAAAAAATGTATTTAGATTGCACTTACATTGCTTGGCTAAATCCATTTTACAGAACGAAAATCGCCCAATTACATCAGCAGTAGCGTTATTATGAAGTACAAGTACTTATTCTTGCGCTGCTCAGTGGCCGTTCTTACTCACGTGGAGATCACTTTCACAGTGGTTTATCAACGCGTAAACATACTCACCAGCCTTTACAATTGTATTTTCGGACGCTCCCATTCTTCCTTTAGCCAATACAAAGTTTCAAAAACCTTGTATACTAAGTTCATATTTTCCTATTTTGGCCACCTTTTTGGGCATTTCGCCCACTGTGCGGCGGGCTGTAAGTGCTTGGTAGCAGATAAAGATACAAGTATTAGGGAGTACTATAATTACCTACAGCTACATAACCTATCGATGAACCTAGTTAAATATCTCATTGGCAGCTGTTATGGTCTCATTTCGTTCGCGGGAAAATGACATTATAAATCCATCAGTTCTGCAGCCTGTTAAGAGGTAACTTATTTCCCTAACTTTATCGTCACAATTATGCATTTTTACAATTATTTACAGTTATATGTTGAAGGACTCTGCAAGAGATAGATGTGAGCGATATCGGACGGTGGTTCGATGGCTGTTCCCTATCACCACATTTAGGAAGAGGGAAGGTAGATTCATGACAAGAATTCTGGATGCTACAGGACAAAGCTCTTTCCAGGGCTGTTACCGTTATTTATTTTCTTGGCTGTTAATCAACTAGGTACGCATTTAAATATTAGTAGCAGGCTTGTGACTAATCTCCACTCTTCGAGCTGACACGTTTGTTCAAAACGAATTCCTCGCTGCCGAACATAAATGGAACTGATCATGATTTCAATCGAGAAATGGTGAAATAAAATGGAAAT
Source organism: Pyrrhosoma nymphula (assembly GCA_963573305.1). Classification (NCBI taxonomy): domain Eukaryota; kingdom Metazoa; phylum Arthropoda; class Insecta; order Odonata; family Coenagrionidae; genus Pyrrhosoma; species Pyrrhosoma nymphula. The sequence goes on along the minus strand of OY754332.1, from coordinate 71,781,815 downwards.
TGTTTGCCAATAAATCTTCCCATAACTTTCTCCACAAAATGAGGCAAATTAAGCAAAAACATCAATGCATTTAATTTTGTTAACAGATTTTTCTCTATCTATCGATTAACTGAATTATTTCAAGTTTGAACGATAAATTAGTACAAATAACTAGCACTCTCCTTTACAAGGATGCTTAGAAACTGTATTTGGTGGACTATTTATCAATAGAAATATCATGATATTTTTAGGTATTTAACGGGATTCCTCCATTTTACTTCTGAATCAATCCCTCCACCTTAGTCTTGGGTTTCCCTCTCTCAGTTTTTCCGGGGAATATTAATCCTTTGGCCACCTTTCTGAAATATACCTCGAAACGCCGTTCCACAATTCCAAACCGTGTAATACGAAAGTGTATTATACTGCATTATCGCTTGGATTTTGAAATTATGGTTTATTACGCGGTGTATAAGATTTTACCTGGCCTGATTAGTGAAAGAATTAAACTAAATGCAGACGAGAGAATACGAAAACGGATTTCGGTCTGGCGGGGGCACTACTGATCAAATATTTGTGCTTTTACAAATAAATATGTCACTTGTTAGTCACAATAATTTGGATAATATCACATATCTATTGGAAAGTCCTTGAAAATATAATTGTAAATAATTGTAACAATATATAATTGTGACGATAAAGTTAAGGATTAAAGTTAAAAGGATTTATAATGTAATTTTCCCTCGAACGGAAAGAGACCATAACAGCTGCCAATGAGGCTTTTAAAGTTTTAACTAGGTCTGTGGCTAGGTAGTGCAGCTCTCAGTAGTAGTAGCACTTCCTAATTCTTGTATCCTTACCTACTACCTAGCACTTACAGCACGCCGTGCATATTTTCAGCATAATTCTTGAATCTTTGTCCGTTTATGTAGTAGAAAATACATAAAAAATAACGGTCCCTCTACCATATGTAGCATCTCTGTAGTGAAGTACATGCTTGTGAGACTTCGCCTCGTGACAAGCATTACCGATTTATGCTAATGAATCAATATTTGTTGTTACACTAACTTAAGTGTTTAGTGGAATGCATGTTGGTGACTTCTCACCTCCTGTCACACACCCTTGAGGTAGCCAGCAGGGTATTTTGTAGATGTATATGTAGATAACTTCCAGCGAACAATGCTGACGATTGGCGATATCTTTCACTGGAAATTGCAATGAACCTTGTCTGATGTGTTTCCCAATGAGCTGGTGAATACGCTTTGAATTTAGTAGTTCAATAAGTTAGCTTTGTCCAAGCTGCTTGATAATATTTCACCTTTGTCGTTTCTTAGTGGATTAAATGTACATCTATTGCCTTGAACTTCCCTCACGTATGACCAAAAGACTTTAGGTTTATCCTGTAACTGTTATCCTAATATATTTCTTTTAAAATCGACGACCTTTCGCACCTGGAGAACGATCAGCGTGTCTACTACAACGAACACAAGATACAAGATAGGTTACGAACTCCTCAAATGACCACGCTGACAGTTTTTCTTCAGGCATTGTGGTTTCCTTATAAAATAAGTTCAATGTTTTTCACACCCGTTGAATTTCAACGGGTACCTTCCGCTAGTTATCATTGAAAAATATTAAAAATCATATAACACGTACTAGATACGTCTGCTTCTTCACGACGGAGAAAAATCGGAAGGGATGGGGCAAATACGAATGGAAGTGCGGCAGGAAACATTAGAATGGATGCAAATATACTGCCAATGCTGTTTTGCTTAGGCCACTTATCCGGGTTCCTTTCCTTATTTTCATGGTTCCCTATGAAGGAAATGCCAGAGAAGAACCGATAACCAGTCTCCTTACTCCGGGTGGGTGCCATTACCGCGTGGAGTGAATGAAAGGGGAGGTAGTTGGGGTAAGGGGAGGAAACGCGGACTTGTTATCTGAGTTAACGACCATGCGTGCGAGGTGCTCTAGAGACAGCGGGAGGTGAAGGGTGGGGAAATGGGTAATGTCGAGGTGGGGTGGAGTCACTCATCTCTCTGTCTTTGAAAAGATCTTTTCGAATCTTAGTTCCCTCCTGTACACCTTTTGGTTTTACGTAGCCCTCAAATCGAAACGGGGGAGGCTTCCTTCGCTCAATACCCACCACGGAGTGCTCGTAATCCACAAAGATACCTACCTACTCAAAGATAAAGCCTTTCTTGGCCTTTTAGCTTATTCTGCGGTTTTGAAATCGAATAATGAAGGCAAATGCAGTATTTTTTTTGCCACAGATGACACTGCCATGGAAATCTTTCTATCAGCAATGTCAGGACTACGGTTTAATCCACTTCTCACGAGTCTCCGTTTCGATAACCATGCCGACAGAATGGCTCGATCCAAAACCGACCCGGTAGCCCCGATTTCCGATTTATTGCTTTGTCTAATCTACAAAATACCCTGCAAGCCACCACAGGGGTAATAAAAAACTCTCAACGCTGCTATCCATTGGGCACCTCAGCTTGTATTGATGAACTGTTAATTGCCTTCAGGGGTCGATGCAGCTTCAAAATGTATATCCCCAGAAAGTCGGGAAAGTTGTTCTGTCAGTGGAAGACAAAAAATCGTTGAAACCAACTCAATCAGTTATTCGTTTTTCTGAGCTAATCATGGGGTCTCATGGAAACATTACAGCGGATAATTAGTTCAGATCTTTTGAGCTGGTAGAAAAGTAAAAAGCGAAAAGACTGACGTACGTTGGAACAATCAGAAAATAATAAAAGGGAAATACCTAGTGATTTCGGTTCATCCAAAGGGCGTATAGTGGACTCTTCACTGTACGGATTCTCTGCCAACATGACTCTAGTTTACTATGTTCCGAAGAGAAGCAGAGCTGCTTGTTTGGTTTCCTCAATTGACCACAGGGAGAGCGGCGACATTGAGTCAGGAAAACCAGAAATAATTGCATTTTTAACACGACTAAGGGTGGCGTAGATACATAGGATAAAATGTGTTGTAGCTACTCATCCAGCCAAAGGACAAGGAGGTGGCCAATGGCGGTGTTTTTCAGGATATTAGATATTTTGTCTGTCAACTATTCTACAACATCTACATCTACAAAATACCCTGCAAGCCACCTCAGGGGTGTGTTTCAGGTGGTGAGATTTCACCAACATGCATTACACTATACCCTAAAGTTAGTGTAACTACGATGCATTAGCATAAATCGCTAGACGAATCGCTTCGTCACGAGACGAAGCCTCACAAGCATGCACTACTACACTACAGATATTATCACAATGGAGAGGGACCATTAATATATATGTATTTTTCAACTACACAAATGGACAGAGACTCAAGACTTATGTAGAAAACATGCACGGCGTGCTGTTAGTACTAGGTAACAGATAAGGATTCAAGTATTAGGGAGTACTAATACTACTAAGAGCTACACTACCTAACGACAAGCATAGACAAATTACGTCGTCATATAAACCGTAGGATTTTAATTTCATGAGTAGCTTGCTGTGGGAAACTTGATCAAATCCCTTTTTCAAGTCAAGAAAAATTGCATCAACTGGAATGTCACGTTCACCCGAGACTAAAATACCATGGGAAAAAAGTGCCAATTGAGTTTCGCAAGATCTTCCCTTTCTGAATCCGTGTTGTGTTTTTGTGAACAAGTTCTGCATATCGAGGTGTCGCATAACTGAACTTACAATTATATGTTCAAGGACTTTGCAAGAGATAGATGTGAGAGATATCGGTCCGTAGTTCGATGGCTGATCCTTATCACCGCTTTTGAATATGGGAGTGACATTTGAAATTTTCCAGTCCATGGGTACTTTGTGTTCGTTGATGGATTCACTAAATATATTCTGCAAGTAGAGTGCTATTTCGCAAGCTAATTCTCTATGCACGCGGGCAGGAATTTCTTCAGGACCTGGGGATTTAATTGGACTTAAATATTTTTCCAAGTTTTCTATTCCTTGAGTGCAAATGTCGATAGGTGGCATCTTTTGCTGGAATTAATCATTTACCTTTACGGATGTAATCGGTGATGACTTGGTGAACACACTTTGAAAGTAGGAATTCATAAAGTTGGCTTTTTCCGAACTGTTTGTTAATAATTCGCGATTTTCGCTTCGTAGTGGAATAACTGTTGATTTATTGCCTTGAACTTCCCTTGCGTGCGACCAAAAAACTAGTAGCAGTACTCCCTAATAAATAAAATGAAAAAGTAGAGTTAAAAAATAAACAATAATACAAAAAGATAGATAAACTGAAAGCGACAGCTAAGAAGGAGACAGCAGCAGTTCAGTATTAATTGTTAATACTTTACACAGATAGCACACATCTTGCATTATTACTAAAAATGGGATTACTCTTCATGATTACACAAGACTCATCTTTTCATTTTCATATTAACAGAAAAAATATAAATAAACCAACTGGTATTATGACATTCACTCCACCAATCTCATAACCTTGTGCAAATGGAAAACTACGAAATTATAACACTACAGTGATTTTACAATAAATTCTGATCGGTATATAATGTTTTGAAATAGGTTCAATCACATTTGAAGCGGCACAAATTGCACATTCTAGAGAAGGGCGCTGCCATGGAGGACATATTGACAAATCGGAAACGAATGAGCGGAAAACTGGCAAAAAGAAATTTAAGTGGTGGATGCGTACTTGAAAAGGTGGCTGACAACTGAGGTCATTTTCGTATTTAAAGGTTAGCGGGTAGGAATTTGGGAAGTAATAGTGCTGATAAAGGCTTTGGGAGAGGAGAAATGGAGAGAAACCAGGCGTCGGCATTAGCCTACTGTTGACGAAAAACACCGAAGGAACCTAAATTTAACGTCCCATCCGACGGAAGGAGCACTATATTTAAGATATTCCTCAGGCGGCACAGGGATCGATATCTCGTGAATAATACATAAAGTAATCGGGATCGAAAAAAAGCTCCCTACAGGGATTCAAACCCGGTTTCTTGAGGACGGAAAGCAAGTATCCTAGCCATTAGCCCAAACCGATCCCCAGAGAAATGTAAAATAAATCATAGAGTGAGAAAGCAATATAGAGAGTGGAGGAGGAGGTAAGGCGGATCACGGCGAAGTACATTACCTAACAAGAGGGCTGTTTTGTAGGCTCTTCGTGCGTTGTACATGACAAAAGAGAAGCAGGAAGCGAAGAAATACAATATATCTGATAAATTGTCCTACAGAAAGTAACATAAAAAATTATTATTTTAGGGATTAGACAATGACGTAAGTTTTAGGATCAGGAAATTCTAATGCGATCGTGGACAAAGTGTTGATTTTCCAATAAAAATGGGCGACAGATAATGTTGGAATCATTCCCTCGATAACAACTCGGTAAACACAGTGTTAAATATCATAAATCGACGTCAATAACACCAAAAACAAAAGTACACTCAATAGACGTACGTAGACACAATGAGGAAAGCGTCAGAAAATACCCTAGTCTTATTCAAACTTGGCGGAACCGCATCCAATTCACTGCGACGTTGCCATTTTCCCACCAAAATCTTTAACATTTTTACGAAAATCTATAAAACGATTATTTTTCATCGTAGAACGACGATTAAAAGACGTGCGTACTTGCACGATTATCAGGAGTACGATGAAAAATAGCATTTTTTACAATATGGCGTAGTTGTTAAAGTTTAATTTGTACTGGGTAAGGTCAGTTTTTATTGCGGTAGCCCCCAACCGCGTGGGTCGGGGAGAGAGGCCAGCGTTGGGCCGAGTGCTCGAGAAAGGGTCTCGCAGTTCGACCCTTCGCGAGGTGCACCACATCCAACTGGCGTATACCTGGGACATGGTCCCAGAAAACTACCCTTAACCGAAAAGTTATCCATGAAAAATATATTCATCGAATTATCTGCATATTTTGAGCCTTAATTTTATATTCAAATCGCCGAGACATATCATAGGTGAAATCTGTATTTTGAATACTATACAAACGAAAAGGTGGAATTTAATTTTGTTGTGACACTATAATTCGCGGTGAATCCTCCCTAAGAAGGTGGAGAATACCTTGTTCCTTGAAAGACGCGATGATATTCCCAGTGGGGAAGAACGCTTTTGTGGCTTAATTAATGAAAGTACCCGGCGGGAATTCGGGGGATCTGAGTTCGAATCCAAGTGCAGGCGGATGGCTTTTTCACTGTAATTGTTACACATTACTACAACCATTTATTCTGCCTTCTCCGAGTCTCACTTATCAATCCCCGCTAAAACCATCCCCCGCCACCAAACTCATCCCCTCTTCGTTCGTTTTCCTATCCATCCAGCTTACCCTCTCGTAGGGATGGAAATAAAATATAAATGATCGGCTAATCGAGTATTCGATCAATCGAAAGAACAGATTTACGATATAATCGGTCACTATGAATCGATTGTTAACTAATAAGAAGCCGGAAGGGTAGTAGTGGGCGAAGGTTTTCGGCCACAAATTTGGGAGCGGAATTAGGGGAGGTGAGCGTTGGTCATACGCCGCACAGTGGGCCAAACTGAAAAAAAGCTGGCCAAAATTAATAACTCTAATAATTACCAGTCCATATGCAACATGAAGTGCATTTCTAAGGTATTTTGGGCTGATAAACATGATTGTATCATTATTTTTTCAATATATTTTACGGATACAGCGCTATTAATTGTATAAACATTAAATATGCAATGGCACAGCTTAATTTCGATGGTTGAGTGGTCTAGTTAAAACTCAAAATTTCCTGTGATAATTATCAAATACTGTAATTAATAATGCTAGGAGCTATAAAATCCGTAAAAAAATTGTCCAAGTACAATTTTAATGCATAATACATTTTAACAAATTATGTCTACTACAACGGAATGGGAGGAATTGAAAATAAGTTTCTCGATGAAAATGAACTTGCATCAAGTTTAAATGTTAAATAAATAAAATATTAAAGCTATAACTTACGTAGATTACATTTTCACAAATAAAATAAATATTTAATTAATTTTTTATTGCAAAATTAGTTTGAAATTGGCTATATTCCAGTCAATTTCATTTTGCTATACCTTTGTCGCACTACTGGGATCAGGATTCAACATAAATGTAAGCCAGAGGCAGAGAGCATGATAATTTATTATTTAAATTTTAATATTAAACAAATATTTTTCAATAATATTATTATCAAAAACTTGAAAAAATATTTTGAATAATATTATTGATAAAAAGTGTCACTCATCCTCTGATGACTCGTCATCACTCTCATCTTCACATTCGTCATTCCCATTAGTTTTTTCACTTCTGGATCTAAATCTTCCTTCGATTTACTATTTTGAAATGAAATTGAAGATATCAAGGGATCACAGGTGAACAGCAATCTCTGAAATATATATTTATTAGTTGCCTCTCTTGATATCCTCCGCGTATTGTGATGCCGGAATTTCCTAATTTCCTTAATCCTTGATTCAAAGGCATCTTCTGGAAGCTGCCCGATGTGCAGAAATGCTTTATTGGATATATCTAAACCATTAATCAGAAGCTTGTGCACCGTTAGTGGCATATAATACCAAGGGTATTGCTTCACGTATAATTTCGCTGTTGCTAGACAGTATTTTCTGAACTCATTGTGATTGAGTGATCGACTGCTTGAAATTACTTTCAAAATATTTTCAAACCTTGAAATCAGTTGTTCATGAAGCCCTGAAAAATATTAAACTAACTAAAAATCTCACTAAACTTCAACAGCGATGTTTTCTTTAATTTGAAATACTTGTCAGTTTCTCTTACCGGTAATATTTGCTGATAATTTAGGGTCCGAAAAAACAGCGTCTGTGTTACCATCGTTTGTGGTGCCATATCCTGGTTTTGGTACATCTATTATCAGGCCAATTTTCTATTAGCCATTTACTATTATTAACTCTGAAGTATATCTCTCTTCGCTGCACCTTGTTCCATTTCTCAAAATATCTAGTGAAAAAGCATGTTTGTAGGCACTTCGTCAAAATACGTTTCGCATCGGTATCTCCATTCAATTGAAATTTTTCAATCAAAAAATCTATCACATTTTTTCTCACGTGCCGTAATTTTTTTCTCTACAATTTTTCATGAAGCTGCAACCCTGTCACTTCTCTACTCTCCATGGTTTCTCACAAATTTAGTATAAAACACTACAAAACGAAATAAAAAATAGCAGGTAATCATTTCCATTGACAGCCTTACTATCATCATTCTTACATGGGTAGCAAAAAAACAAATTACTGACTCTGAATCCATTTTAAAAATTAAAATTTTGCTTACTAAACTGCATCTTGTATGATTGGAAAGCAATATTTTCCTCAATGGATGCGACGTACACATAGTGAAGGCACGACGAAACGGAGACGGGTGCAAGGAGACTTTGGTTTCCAGGTACAAGTAGGTAACTATATTCTCATTTGAAATGGTTCTAACGTTGAACAGATCAACCCATTGTTGCACAGCACCGTCACTTACAGTGGATGTTCACTCGACGCTGTCTAGGACAAGTGATGCATGTGGTACGCGAAAACAACCAAAAAAACTCCTAAGGAAACTAACTAAGCATTCCGTTTGGCGGAACAAGTGGCGGCAAGAGTCTGCAAAAAGAGGCAAAAAAGGTGTAAAAAGCATAACTTGAGATAGCTACCAATGGATTGGGGTAAGTAGAAAAGAGTCATTATTGGCAAGGTTGTAAAACCAGCATTGTGGGGCCAGCAAGCACGGAGGGATGCAAGTCCTCAACCAGCTGGCGCGGGCACATGCCGCTGCACGTGCATGACCACGAGCCTTCCCCTAAATCCCTCGACCACAGTCTCCTCAACATGCCTGAGGGAATTCCACAATTCATGGAAAATCCTTTCAAAGATGTTTTAGCCCATAACTCTGCTGAGAAACGTCCCAACGACCTCCTCATCGTAGAATCGCCAGTCGCCAACGTTGCGAGAAGTTGCAATTTGCGACAAGATTTACATTGAATTTAGCCATTTAAGTACAATGTGAAAAAATCAATATGAAAAGTTATTCATAAAATATCTATTCAAATTACCAATGTCATTGAACTGGCATTCCATTGTCTTCATACTCGGAAATTATATACTTGCTTCGCTTAGACCCCATTTGTGGCCGCCACTGTGGTCCAAGTGGCCGGGGTGGTTTTAAATAAAAATGGTTGTTAAAATTAGAATCGCAAATTATCGAAAAAATTTCCTTCTGAATATTTTTCTATATGCTTTTCTCTACCACACAGTGCAAATAACTCCGTGTAGCCTGATGTCGATAAAAACGATAATTAACGTTAAACATAAAATTTAATGAAAAAAATAGCACAATTTTTGAAAAATTATAAAAATATTAAAATACAAATAAAACGGAACAAACTTTATCTCCATTCATGCAATAAATATCAATTTTGGGGATCAAAATACTTTAAAACCAACGTTATAAATAACGACTCTTAAATAAATCTTTATATCTAGCTATTTTCCACGGAAAAATTTCGGTCTCCAAAATCACCCTGACATGCTCTACTTTGACCAGCTGTAAAAATGTTCATGGCGTATTCCATGCTCTGTATAGTACCCTATCTTAAAGAGCATATGCTTAATAATATAAATCAACTGTTTTCGGTTGGTTTGCGCGAACTTCATTTTTCGACTTTTGGCCAGCTTTTTTGGATTTTGGCCCAAGGAATGATGGGTGGGAGTGGAAGGTGCCTAATTCTGATGCACGACAAAGATTTAGCAGTATATCTAATTGATACGCTATTGGGTTGATAAACGCGTTTTCACATGCGGAAAAATACGATAATCTCGCCTTAATACAATAATAATATAATAAAGGGTAGATCAATTCTCATATAATCGATTGAGTAAAAATCATTCGATTAATAGTTTGGGTGGATCAAAAGGAAATAATAGATTAATATCATTTGATTTATGGTCGGTTCGATTATGGCCGATCTTGAATCGGTAATGCTGTGAAGTTAAGAGATGAAAATTAGGTTATTTATGGATAATATAGTTACAATTCTAAGTTCGAAGATAAGGTTTCTGGACGTGAGACCGGAGAATGATTTCAATTCTTATTAGGTATTGTGATGAATAACAGAAAAACAATCCGATTTTGCATGTTATACTAGCCATTGCGATGATTAACAGGGGGAATAAGGTCAGTGGAGGAACTGAAATACATTACGTCCTTTGATATCGTCCTTTTCATGAGCGCGCTGAATTCGTTGCGTTAAATTAAAATTATATGCTTGAAATAATTAAGCGCTAGTTTTTTTCATGAAACCGTTAGTAATACTTAAGAGAGTGTGGGATTGGTACAATCTTGGGAATGTTACAGAGGGTAACTCATTGGTATTGGTTGGGTCATCGCTGGCGTGTGGCGATCAAGGGGTTGCGGTCGACTGATAGCATTCATCTCACGTTGTCAACATTGTTTGATGCGTGAGCACGTTCCCGGGGAGCAAAGTCGCCGTAAGTCTTCGAGGCTGCATGGATCCCTGCCCATCATGCTAACCGAAACGTTATGCTCTCTCTGCCCAGAATCTAGTGGCACAACTAGGGCTGGGCAGTTTTCCAATAGATTGGTTCCAATATCAATATTTTTTTATTATTGGGATTTCAAAATCACAATTTTTGAACGACCAATACCAATATCCTGTATTGGATATTGATGGTCGGAAAAAAATATTTGTAATTGGAATATTGTATATTGAAGAACCAGTATTTTCAATTGGAATATTGAATATTGGATTACCAATGCTAAAATTTAAGTATTGAATAAATATTGGAACTCGGCGAGGATGGTGGCCGGAGAGCGCCCTAATTTTTGAAAACATACGGCGCACGTGGCACTCAGTGCAGCTCTTCCTTTTCCACCATTATTCGTAGCAATAACTGGGGAAATGAAGCTTACATTGCTTTTCCTGTTTTATTAACAGACTTTTACATAGTTAACGCAGGCAACATTTGTTACCCATTGTAAGCAAGATAATTTTACCTGTTAATATTGCTATGTTCAATAATTTCCGATATACCAATATTTCAATATTTCCTATATAACAATATTTTCAATATTCCAATATGCTCATATTTTCCAATATACAATAGTCCAATACAGGTTATTGATGTTGGTCCATTTTCAATATTTTAAGATATTGATATTTGGTGCAAATGTCATGAGTTCAGGTCAATGTCAAATGTTATGACATTTGCACCGTATATATAAAGAGGTCGAGAATAAATACCATTTGAGATATTGATATTGGGATTTAAATGCCGCCCAGCCCTAGGCACGCCTTTCAACTTCAAGTATGGAGGGTGACTGCTAACTTTATATATTGTTTATTATTTAGAAATGATATTTTTACTTGGCATGTATTTCCTTGCCTAATGCCGTAACGCTTTGCAAAATCGGAGGTGATTGGTCCACCTCAACTAATCTTTCAGGTTTGCCGCGGCTCTCTTTGTGTTTCGAGATCCACGTGGGGAAAGTGCGCGTACTGCGGAATTTTGCGCCTCCAGTTTTTGCGTCGCCAACATGCGAATGCGGTGACGAATATGTGAATTCGATACTCAACCCGAATGTCTTGATAAGTACGCATTGAAATGGTTATTTTTTATGCCTTGTGAACTTTCTAATCTCAGGGGAACTAAGGTGAATATTGGGACATTCATCCGCAAAAAAAACATGCAACTATCGGTCATGGCAATTTTACTAGCACATTATTTAAAAGAGGAAGCGATCGAATATTTATATTTAGCATAAGAAAGTGATTGATAACATGTTAGCCATATTACGCTAGCCCTTCTAAGTTATTTCCACCGGGCGAGATTGAAGAGTTCTCGTGTTTTAACCATCATCATTTAATAAAATTATAGGTTATATGAATTAGAAAGGTCTACATGCTACTTAACTAATTTTATGAGGGGATTGCTGAATTTATTAGTTGCTTTGAGAAACGAGCCTTGAATTACAGTTATTGTAATTGTTCCCATATTGTTTGATTTTCACAATTGCAACTGGTATAGACTTGACATGAGTGCAGTTTCGAACAAATTCTATGGCGTTGATTTTATTCGGAGAATATTCTGCGTAACTATCCTCGGAATCTCATAAACAAAAATAATTTGTCTCGTTGTCAATGGATGTCACCCCCTTACATTGTTTGAATTGTATAATTTAGTACCACCTTTCGATGGTCATGAGGAGAAATGCGGGAGTTATATCTCACTCCACAGTACTAGGTGACCGTTCTCACCACCGATTATTACCTCCATAACAAATGCATCAGCAGTTTTATTTCATTTGTTTTTTATTTGAAAGTTTATAAATGAGTTCTGAGTCATTGAAAACAGCCGATGGACCTTTTAGCGTATTCAAAGAGATTTGTTGACTTAAAAAATAGAATTTGAATTCGTATTGGTTGAGCGAAGAGAAATATTCAAGCCATGATTTGTGCTGATATTGAAATACATTTTCCAGCTTTTGAGTTAATGGTGCCGAAAATATTTGCTGAATTTTAATTGTGCCCTCATGAAATATCTTTCACCATTTTACTAGTAAAACTTATGATTTGTAAAAAATGAGGAAAATGTATTTTTGTGATAGTTATTCCATTTTTATATAATTATTATATTTTTGAAGATTTTTTATTAAGTTATGAACTCCTTATAGAGTAATTTCAGGTTCTTGTGCTTTTGAAGCTCTTTAAACGAGTCAAGTAACGATTGAAGGAGCAAAAGCATTTTTTTAAATTGAAATTTTGAGTACATATAAATGGTAGAAGATGTGAATGGTCGGAAAAGTATGGTTGATAGTATCATTTAAATGTAAAAATTATGGAATGATTGTGCTCCATTGAAATCCGCATGCAATTCTGACGGAACTGCTGAAAAATGCAGCAATCATTTGAGTCAAATATTGCGCGTGTCATTTATCGTGCTTGTCGTGCCCGAATCGCGCGATCCCATTCCCCGTTAAAGTTCAGTCATTTGGGGACTTCGTGGAATTTCGACCTTTCTCGGAAGTTCTCCGCGGCACTTTTAGACTTAGGAGGCCGCTGCAAACGCTGCTTTCATTCCGTCGCGGATTCCATCCGCGGTCTCTGATATTATGGCAATTGGCGAGTCTCCGAGGACCGTAGAAATCAGTAATGTCATTCAGGGTGTGCAGCGACCCTTGAATCATTAAACACTGGGAATGAGAGGATATTTTTTTTTAACCTGGGTACAAAATCCGTCATCGGGCAATGCAGCCTTGAATTATTGTAAAATTAGATTTTAAGGCAGAGCAAAATTACACTGCATATGCAATTCATTGAATTTAGCCTTACAATAAGATTTCATCTTTCTAATGATACCTAAATATCAGCCAATTATTGTACTACTTTTCGAGATATTTGGCAAATAAGTAGAAGCCGTTTTCCATTTGGGATATGATACGGCTGTTCGCTCTAGAGAGACATTATAAAATAAATTAGTAATTCTGGCTATGAGAATTCGCGTCACAGCAATACTTGTAATAAAATCGCGAAAGATGTCCTTCTGTTGTGAGGTAAGCTATCAGCGTGCGACGTGAATAAATTTAACTTGAAAGTCCAAGTAATGTATAATTGGTCAACGTTCAGTCATGAAAACAAAGTTTTTGGAATATAAATATAATTGTATGATAAGATGTGAAAATCAAATTCGAATATGGTCCTTATTATGATCGAAGGAAAGCCTTGCACAAACTACATTGCTATAAATTTAATGGACAACTAAAGAAAAATACAGCATCCTTGTATCTAGTATGAATGTATGAGGAAACGTAATGGGGAAAGCCTTTCGTGCGATGCATTTTTCACAGAGTAATTTCTTTGCCATTGCCTTTGACCATTTGCAATCCCATTCATTTGATGAGCGAAAAACGTTTACCTCTTTATCTCACTATGCCGTGGGTCCGTTGCGTCGTCGTTATCACGCTCACCCTCCGTAGTATCTTGCTGACCGAGAAGGCTCGCTGCTGTTTTGCACGAACTGCTAATTTTTATCTTTTACCTTCTCTTAAGGTCCCTCTTCGTTATCTCAGCGAGTGTTCGCACATTGTGTCTGTTTATAAACACTCCATTGTATCTGATTCATGTAAACAAAGTCATTAATGGTATTGTCTTAATGTAACTTGTTAAACGTAGGAGGCGTTGCTGCCGTTTTTGTGCTGTCTTTTTCGTTCGGGGTCGTTCACGAATGAGGAGGTTAGCTATAAGTTATGGAATGAGAACGTGAATCTTTTCGTTGAACCTTTTTGATTACCATTGTGTGCGATCATATATTAATTCCTAAGTACAGTTAGCCGTTCTCTCCTAATGCCTTTAATACCCAAAGCTCTGCGTTCGTGTTCTTGCCTCGGAGGATGCTCTGACCGAGGTCCTCAAATCCCGATGGTCCCGTGTTTTCGCTTTGCCTTTCCCACAAATCAAGGCTCATGTGAAAGGTTTGTGACTCAGGAAGCCGACTTGTTCAATTTACTTGGCAAGTCGTGCAAAGTCTTTAAGGTTAGGGCTGCGTCTTGGTGTAGGACATGCCAAATTATATAGATAAGTGAGTGATAATTTTAATGTAGATGTTTATTCGTTCTTGTGGAAGACTTCAGTAATGTTTTGATATTTGAATTCAGTGTATATTTTACCTCGTGAAAAACATGTCTATTTGTCATTTTTCCCCGTGTGCTTTAATTTTTCAAATTATCTATTGGAGTGAACCTTTTCAACTTATATGCACCTTAAATATGTGTATCGAAAATTCATTTGGCCATCTTGCAGCCGGATACATTTGATCTTGCTCGATGAAGATTTTGCTTGTCTCTATCACCTTTTTTCTATCTAACCTTGGTCATGAAGTTGGTATCTTGACGCGTAAATTTTTGCTGGTTGGTTGGTTGGTTTTTTTGGGGAAGGCGACAATCAGTTGAGGTATTTTGCGCCGTTGGCGATTGGTGGGTTGGCTGGGAATAGAATTAATTGATTGTGGAATGAAGGAAGATGCAGGGAACCCCGGCGTCGGCATTGGCTTGCTACTACGGCACCAAGGGATTCATGTCATCTACGGACGGAGGATTGAACTTAAATTACTCTTTCAATAGAACTCAATTTGGGATTAGGATTTCACGGAAAAATATGCGCTCCTGCCTGGATTGGAACTCACGCCCTCGGAATGGGAAGCCAGTAGTGTAGCCAGTAGTGTAGCCATCGAAGCAACCGGATGCGTCAAACAACTATGTTGTTGACATTAAGGATGAGCGTATAATTCGAGTCAACAGAGTACTGAACTTGAAGCTGCCTCTCCACATGGCATTCGGGATTCCACGAAAATGTTCTCACCATTGCCGGTTTTCGAAACAGGAAATATTGAAATCAAGGCAGTAGTAAGATACATTAAATTAGTGGCTTCAAGGCATGCGTGAACGAGCGGCTCAGAGCCGTACAGAAGAGTTTGATGATGATTATCATCAACGATTGGAAGAAGAACGCCGAAGAAATTCAAGACGGCAACAAGCATTACGGCTAAACCGAATAAGTTTCTACAAGACAGCTACAACGGCTGATATTTCTTACCATAGTTTGCAACCTTTTAGTGTTGTTTGTATTAATTATGGAGCATTGCATTTTCCCGAAGAACGTGTGTCAAATCGAATTCATTGAGATTCGTTTGGGGACTGCTGCTTGCATGGTAGGATAGTTCTACCACATCCAGAATTTCCGAACGAGTTCGCGCGAGCGTTTCTTCGACGTCATCCATTTTCTGATGAGTTTTATGAAAGGATTCTAAATTTGAATATATGTTTTGCAATGGCTTCATTCACCGTAGATGTTGATCGAACAGTCAATGGTCGAGGAGTTTATAGTTACATTGCTAGCGGTCAAGTTTGTCACAAATTTAATGTAGCAGCTCACCCTACTCAAAATGATGATGGAAAATTTGAACGGCCTCAATATGGACAGATATACATTTAGATAACCAGGATGCCCTCAGTGCACGCATAAACAATGCCATTAATCATGGTATCAGTGAGAATCTTATTTGTCCCTTGGAACATATTTTGAGATCTGAAAATCCGTTTGCTGTTGGATTCAAGATAATGCGGGAAGTAGAAGAAGAAGCTAATAGACGCGCTGATGCAAAAGGTGTTGGGCCGCATTATGTTAAGCTGCTTTTAGCATTACCTGATGCCGTTGCCTCAACTTGCCAAATATTTTCCTTCAGTCATCAACCTAAGAAATCCTGATCTCCGCCTTTTGAAGTTCAATGCTTTGCATTCCGGTGGTCGGCTTTTTCAGCAATATGTGGTTGATACCTATATAAGAGTGGAACATGACCGTATACAATGGATTAAAGCAAATTCAAAAAAATACTTGCAGAAAACTGTACAACAGGGATTCAATTTTTGAGTGAATTGGCTGAAAAAAGAATGCTGTTGTTGGTGAAAGGATTATTTTGCCTTCTTCGTTTCCTGGATCTACACGTTTTTACACTGAACATTTTGAAGAAGCTATGATCTTTTTTCGTCGACTTGGATCATCAGACTTCTTCATCACAATGACGTGTAATCCTGAATATGCGGAAGCAGCTCTTACAACTTTTGAAAATGGTACAACGTTGCAACAATTTGCCCAAGGGCGTCCTGAATCAATAACTTCGACACACGAGAAACGTTGTATAGAAAGAAATATTGAATAATTTTTAATCTAATAATAATTATCTGTCAATGAATATTGGAAATAATGAAAACAATGTAAATATTGAATTAATTGATGAATTCAGAATTTCTTTAGAAGAACATTTTTGTGTTAGTGGTGTTTTTGAATTTGCTTTATACCACCTAATTGTATCATCACTAATATATTTAAAAAAATAAATATCCGTAATGCTTAGTAAAATTTGTTTTATCAAAACCTTTAATCTCACTATGTGAATGCCCAATATAATTAAAATAGACAATAAGTTGCAGGAAAGAAGCATACAAGTTCTAAGAACACCAAATAAACATCGAGCAACGCTCGGTAACCAGGCACTAGCCATATTAATGACACAACGTTTTTTTCCTGTAATATGCATGTTTGCATGCATAATTGGCAATCTGCATGATTTTTAAGATGTATATTTGAGGCTTATACTTGACGGCTTATTTCTTACACGCCTTACGCTGAAAACGTCTTCACAACGTAAGATAATTATTTGCAATTTCATGAAAAGTGTTACAGTGAGTGATAAATTTATTTTTAAAGTAATTGAGAAAACATACGAACTACTCATCGTTACATATCTGACGCTATGTGTGAGTCAGAACTTAATGTATTTATTAGTTCTTCTTTAGAGCGTACAACCATATCGTATACAATGGAAAACGGCTTTTATTTTTTGGAAAATATATGAAAAAGTTGTGCAATAAGTGACTAATATATTGGAGTCATTGGGAATATGAGATATTTTTCCTTATAATGATGGCAAATTCATTGAATTGTGTGTATAGTGCTCTCGCTCTTACTTTCTTCAGTGTGTGAGCCTCTCGGGAATGGAAAAGACTGTGTGGACTGCGAGGATTTGAATTTGGGGAGGAGGAGGGTCCCATGTGTGTTTAGTGCGATTGACGTCATTCGCTCGCAGTTTTGAATGGGCATTCCAAGAAATTCAGGATTTTTCCGTGTTGCGGTAGATCCGTGCGGCTACTACTGGGAATACGGAGCAGAATTTTGTCTATTCTCATCTGCATTATCAGTGGCATTCACTTGTGAAGAGCTTGACAACAGGGCGAGGGAAGAATTCACACGGCAGGTGGGACGAAGAGGCCCGCGAGGGTCTTACCAGAGGTCCACTCCAGAGTCCTTCTGTACATCTGCCCGCTCAACCACGACCGATTCATAATCTTTGGTCTCAAACCCTCCGCTTACGAATTCCACCGAGTTTTGCTATTCATATGCGTGGTACCCCGCGACTAGATGTGAGGGTGTGTGGCAGGGGCCGTCAGGACCCAGGTCATTTTGTGATTTTTTAATGAAAATGTGCTTGGTGGGCATGTAATTATGTTTTATTGAAATGTATGGTTACTTCAATTTATGATTTATGGTATCTTTGTTTATATGTGGCCACGAATTGTGTGAGGGAGGGAAAATGCTTATTTAAACGTATTCGTCCCATCGTCTATCATTGTAATTTTATGTGTTTGTTCAAACCTGCCGATGAAGTGGGGCATCTCTTTTCATTTCTAGAAACGCAGTGTTCGTATTTAGAGGAATTCCTATCCTTTTCCATCAGTTACTTACTTTTACTTCCCTCATTTTTTATTTGACGAATCAGCTCGGTTTTCTATAAAAGTGTTCAGATTCACTGAGCACATCTTCTGTGAATAGGCTCCCTGCATGTTCGACGTTCGACCTTACCTATGTACAATTATGTGAAAGAGACATTCAAGTGTTCGAATCCTACATATATTGAATGAGATTCCAGGTTTGAGAAGTCGAACGTTTGAGTTTTTTCCCTCGTTAGAATCCTACCCTACAAAAAATAAAAATGTATAAGTTAACTTTTTCTTCTTGATTTGCTATTTTTCTCTTTTCGTTATAAATGTAGGAATATTAAAGAAAAGTTGCCCTTAATTTTTTTTCAGCCAGCTTGAGGCTAAATTTTGTAAATTTGCATTAATTATGTACTTTTTATTTAACTGAGATTTTTCTTCTTATTATTGTTCATAATTGAAGTATTCTAGTGATTCGAGAACCCCTTCGAATATGGATACTGAATCTCTAGTAAGTCCCCTACCTCTGAAATATAACATCTTTGTTTTACTCTCTCGTCATTTTGCACGGCAATCTCGAGATATTTCGGCTAGGGATGGAAGATATGTATACAGATGCATCGGAAAGAATATACAAATGGAAACATGAAAGATTTTTCTCAATTGAAATATCAATGGAAATGGCGGTTATTCGGAGTTATTATTTTTTTACCTTTGCCGCTGAAATTCATTTTTAATTATTCTTCTCATTAATGCTAACTTTCAACAACAGAAAATGAATGAGGTTATTAGATTCAGGTTCTTAGAAATGGGAACCTATTATATTGAGATATTGTCTTAAAATTCATACAGATATGTCTGGAAAAATACATTGAGCGTACCAGTATTTCAATATTCTGAATTCACGTTGTTTTTTCTTTGGGGCGAAAACCTCGGCGAAGGGGGAACGAGTGTCCCGTCCTGAGAGTTCGAGTTCTATTTTTGAGTAGAATCCTGATCGCTTCTTGCGCGTCTGGTGGAAGGCACTTCAAGTGTGGTACTTCGCCCGTCGGATAGGACGTTAAAGTGATTGTGAGAACGCCATTTGCTGAGCCATGACCTAGGCAGGGTCGGGTTGGTGTGGTGGCTAGACTACAGGCTTCCCATCCCGAGAGCCAGGGTACAAATCCTGGAGGTGGCGGAGAGTCTTCAGAGGAATTCCGATCCCTACTCGCGTGTCCGGTGGTCAAGTCGAAGTAAAAAACGTGTTTACTCCGTGGCAAAGAAGCGAGCACAACAAAATAAAATAATAATAACGGCAATAACCCTGACTTGGGGGGTACAGAGAATGTTTCTTCTTCTGGGCCTAGATCGGAAGTATTTAGTTTGTCTTTCCAGTGAGAGTTCATGTTTAGACATTGTCATAGGGATCAGTATCGGCCTGGCATTCTCTCTCGTGCGAGAGGAGCCCAAAACCCTCGCTGGGCCATCGTAACTATGAAATAAATAAATAAATAAATAAAGGAAAAATAATGGATGGGCTCCAAAGGATTAGCAAGATGTGTATGAATTAACTGGGAGTTGAATGTATTGGATATATAATGGATGGGTGTGTAAACCATAGTTCGGCAAGTGTAGTACCCCTTGGCGCCTCTCGTTAAGAGCAAGCTATAAGGCGCCGAGCTTCTTTCCGCCCTTCCTCCGTTCCCCAAGCAATACTACCCACATAGACCTACCCATCGGCCTATCCTGAATGGCGCAAGTGACCTCAGAGGTCGGTCGCCTCCCCCAAGTAACCGACCAAACCTCGGCGTGGTGGGCGCATTCGGGAGACCGTCGCTGTTGTGTTCGTGTGTTTCTCTCTCCTCCTCTCTTCTCGTTGGATCGGGCTTCCCCGGTTTCACTCGGCCGTCTCTCGATTTGGTGCGTGCGTTCGAGGCGGCGGGGGACGAGGGGGGGCGCCAGAGCGAAAGGTGGAATGTGGGTCAGCAGCACCTGCCGCCCTCCTTGCGGCAGCAGCAGCACCACACACGCTCTACAGTCTCGGCTCGCTCGCTCCCCACCGCCGCCGCCAGTAGAGCGGCCGGCCGCCGCTTGTGCCAGCGCGTCACGCGGCGTTGCCGGATGTCCCCGCGGCGGCGCGCCGGTTGTCGCTTCCTCTCCCACTACTCCCGCCTCCCTTCCTCCCCGTTGCTCTCCCGCGGGAGAAAGGCGGCCGCCGCGCCGGCCTCCGCGCGCGTCACTCGCGAGGAATGCGCGCCTTTGTGCGCGTCGGGAGCGATCCGTCAACTGTCGCCCCGTGCGCGAATCAATTCCTCCCCACGCCCCCCCCCGCCCGACTCGCCGAAGGAAATGCACCGCTGCCCATCGCTCTCTCGCTCGCCCCGGGCCGTGGCAGAGTGTGCCGGGCAGCAGTCGGGGTGCATGAGGGCTTCGGGCCGGCCCGCGGGCCACGGGATGAAAACTTCCCGCAGCATCTCATGATTTCGTGACTACTCGGTGAATCTTGTGCGTGAAAATGTATTTGGTTTCGGGGAGAAGGTTGTTGTGATAGCTTCCCATCCAGAGGGCCCTAGTTTGAGTCCCTGCAGTGGCGGAGATTTTTCATTGGTAACCCGATCCCTGATTGAGTGCTTTGGGGGCGTGTAGATAGCTCTTCAAGTGGCATCCAAATGTGGTCCCTTGGCGCCTGTCGTAGAGAGTAAGCTAATGCTGACACCGGGTTTTTCTCCCCCATTCCTCTTACTCCCCATGATAACCTTCCCGTGCCTGCATACCCAACTATCGCAAATGACCGTAGTTTGTGGTCGCTTCCCCAAATAACCAACCGACCTATATATAGGGTTTTCAACCGGGTCAGATTCTTCATTTTCTGCAGCGTTTCGGTACACGAATTGCCCATGTAAATGTTGGGGAAGAAATAAGAAATGTAATTAGATGGAAAATCCGTAGGGATTCGAACTTCAAGTTTACGAAAACTCTGGGTCTGACTCGGATCATATCAGATTTTGCCTCCTTTCAGGTTGCTGTCAGAGATTCACAAGCTGTGGTAGGCTGGTTGGTGTGTTATTTGGGAAGGCGGCCGACACTATGGTCAATTTCACCATTGGGGTATGTGAGTGGGAGGATTAGGTAGTGTGGCGAAGGGTGGAGGGAAACCGGGCGTCGGCATTGGCCAGCTTGTGACGAAATGCAACAAAGGGGCTCACGGTGTTAAGTCACATTTCGGCGGACGGAGTGCTGCGACCTTGAAGGCCCCCCCCAGAATTAATGCACTCAAGTAGGGATCTGGATTCCACTGAAAATTCTCCGCCTCTGCTGGGATTCGACCCCGGGCCCTCGGAATGGTAGAGGTACATGAATAAATCTGAAAAATGGTGGAAGTGTGGCAAGCAAATTGTACTGCGACGGGTCCAACTGGGGTTACTTTCGACGGAAATGGGTACGCAACGGGAAAATGTTAGGAAACCGGAGACTGAAACGTTGTATCCACGTGGCCTGGGATTCTCTAAAAGGGGGAAAATTAGATTTTGGGGGCGAGAAAATCATGGAATGGCTATCAGGATTTCCTTAAAACTGGGCGCCTAGGCGTTATCTGTAGGTGACATTAAAACTAAATTTATTGACACCCAACTGAACATTGAACTTCCAGCTAACAATAAGAAGCATGAGGCACAAGAACTCCATTGAATAAATAGAGTTAAGTAGGTATTTTCTCGTAGAAAATTGCATGGTGGCGATTAGGCAGCATTTGCCACAAAACCCTTCAAGGGGGTTGATAGTTAGGATAAGGTTGAGAAACCCTGCACTAGACAAATGAAATCCCGTGTGATAGATACTGCTACTGATGTTGGATTTTCCTTCCCCCGCACGCTTACCATTAATGTGATATTTTTCTATAATGTGTGTACAAGTTATTCAGGCCGATCTCGCGAATGTCCTGCCGCGGACCGGACTGGGCTCCTAGGCTAACGAGCCGGGTAGAACCGGGCCGAACGAAAGAGGCCCCTGCTTCTCTGTTTACATTACTAGCTTTCTACTCTGTCGAATCGGACGCTAGTGTAAATATCGCCGTGTGGGCGCATCTTGCCGCAAACCCTAGTATTCTTATAAACCACGATAGAGTCACTGGCACTGGTTACTGGCATTTGAAATGCGTGTGAACGGAAGTTATTTGAAATAGGAGTTAAAAAGTTTTAAACGAGAAAGAAAAAAAATGTTAATAAACTATTACGCCTCTATTGGACATCGGCTAAAGTACTTACCAGAGTTAAGAGTAATGAATTTGTCATTTTTTAAGGCTAGGATTGGTAAGGTTCGGATGTACAAATTCGAGATTCGTATCTTTTTCAAGCATGGATGGAAGGGGTCTTATATCCTATCCCTAATTTGGAACAGCATTAAGGATTGTTTGATTTTTATTATCTCTACTGTTTTATGCTTCACTATGTGAAAATACTCAATATCCATTCTAAGAAGACCGTTGTCTTCGTAGTGTGGATAGATGTCTACTAAAACAGTTGTCTTCTTTCTCAAAATGGATTGTTTTGATCTATTCGTTTAGGACCTAGTTATTCCCTTGTTGTACATTTGATTGTGGAAATGTCGCGCTCAAATTTTTTCGTAGAACAGATGAGTAACCATTACTTAGGTCGGATTGGTATGGTGATTAGAGGGCGGGCTTTCCATCCCTACGGTCTGGTTTCAATTCTCGGTTTTGGCTGAGGTTTTTAGATGATGTTCCCACCCATATTCGGTTGCAAGTGGAAAGAAGTTCAAGTAAACTACTCCCTCAGATATGACGTTTAAGTCTGTACCTCCTCGACCCTTACGCCATAACGCCAACGCCAGATTTCTCTCCACCCTTCCTACATTTCGGGAGTAATCCGACGTTCACCACCCTACTCTTTTAATGGTACAAGTGAACTAAGCCGTCGGTTACTCTCCCCGTTATGTATTACCGATATATCATACATTATTAATAATTTACTCTCTCATTCGATGGTTATTCCTTCCTATAAAGATTTATCAATATTTCGTTTTTCCAAATCTAAATTATCACCGTACACAAGCGCCGTACTAAATTTTATGGGAGACGACTGGCTCCTTAAAATTTCTTGTTGGGTTACTTCAGGATATCTACTTCTTTTGAAAAATGGAATTCCGGGGACGAAACTGAAAATTTCGAATTCATAGTTGACCCCATTTTCAATGTCAGGTCATTTGTGAGATATCTTGTGATGCAAAAAAAGGATTTATAACAGTTTGAAACGCGTCCATTATATGTTCAAGAGTGGAAGTATAATTAATTAATCAATCAATTCATTAATTATTTATTGCTAAAGAGATCAGAAGGGGGCCGCCTTTGAATCCCATCATTACGATGTCTTTCGGTAGTATCCCGTGTGTGGAGAGCACTTCAGGTGCAGTACTCCGTCCGTCGGGTGGGAGACTGACCCCTTGCCACCTCACGATTAGAGTCTGCTGATCAGTTATTATATCAAGTAGCACAGCCAGTATGATAGGACTCAAGCTTGTTGGCCAGCATGCTGTATCAGTATTACACGATACTGTCCAGCTATATTATACCAGCGAGAATACTCAAAATTGTGCTGGATCAAGTATCGTGTGATACGGGCTTCAGAGATGACAACCTACCCCGCTATCATTAATAGCGCAAATTAGCTCTTTCGACTCTGCAACTAATGTTGTGGGAATAGGTAAAAACGGAATGGATGAAGTCATATGTACGGGCGTTACCTTACCTGTCGTGGGGAAAACAGATTCGAAACGTTTGTGTGACTGCATTCAAGAGACTGGGATTTATCAGGCGAAGGGTAGGAAGCTATTCGGAAGAGTAGACCTCGTTGAAAATAGGCTTCGTCTTCTGTGCACCGAAATCATTTGGATTCAGCTCTAATAGAATTAACGCGCGAACTCGATAAAATAATGAGAAAAGCCTCGTGTTTTATTTCAAAAAAGTATTTCGAACGAACAGAAAGTTTACCGTAGTAATAGGAAGGAAATTGTATGCAAGGATGAGATAACATGTAATATTTAGATCAAACGTGTTTCAGGATCTTATCTTAACCCCGCATTACATATGTAGGACAGACAAAAGCGACAAAATAGTAGAGGTTCTGTAGTAGTAGTTCTGGATCAGATAATTTGAAGAATATCTTCTTCTGACTCGCCATTATTGAATGAAACAAAGCGATACACGTCCGTCAAAAATGATCTCACTTCTCTCCCTCCATCCCTTTTGTATGGCTGGTGTCCCTGTACCCCCTGCCACACGCCTTTGTGGCGGCTGGGTGTTATATATTCGACTGGACAAGTGTCTTTAAATTTCTGGATCATGAGAGTTTCACATAAATTCGGGAGTTCATAATTTTATTTTTCCACGCTGCTTCGCATTGTAATGCTCGTACGTTGTCTGTGACTCGGCATTTTGCCGTTAAAAGCTTCAATTCGGTCGGAGGTCGTCTCCAATGGTGATCGCATTCGAGCAGAAAGTAATTTTACATTTCCTTTGATTTTCTACTCCACTTGGCTTCCATCATTATTCAAACTCATTCGATCGTTATAAAAGATGATAACCCGGGGCCAGGCCTATTGATAGTTCATGCGAGAAGATAGAATTTTATATTTCCTGTGACATTTTTCTCCACGTGACTTGAATCGTCGTTCAAACTCGTTTGACGTTTTAAATGATGACACCACATGGCCGAGCCAATTATTATGACATGTAAGAAGATAAAATTTATATTGCCGGTGATAGCCTTCTATGTGTGGGCTAATTTCTCGAGATTCTCTCGTAAGTGTTATACAATGGTGCTTTGTGTTGGCTGTTATGCATTCGCGTAAGAGATGATTTTGGGCTCGTATCCTCAATGCGTTCAAAAATGCTTGCGTCTCCTTTTCATTGATTCGTGCACGTACATTTTGATAAACATTTAATAATTGGATACATGCCTTTTATGCATACTATTTTTTCCGTATGCTTAAGGGCATTACACTTTCACTTCAAATCGCGAAATTGTTTCTTCTGGCGATGTTTGATAACGTGTGATTTGAAACCAAATATTTGTATGCCAAAATATTGAGTGCCAAGTCGAGGGTATAATAAAAACTGCTTCAAATTTCTGGGTTCCAGGTTTATCTAATATCTCCGTGTCGTGTTCGTTTCAATTGAGTTTTTGAGCACCATGGCCAAGGTGCTTCGGGGACGCGGTTATAGGAGAAAATAATATAAATTCTCCATCAACTAACCTAGCAGTGCACTATTACTCCCCTGAAAATATAAACAGGTAGTGTCCGCGACACTTCCGTGGGTGTTAATTTCGTAAAACATTTTCTGGTGACTTGGGGATGTGCATGTGTTGAAATGAAGAAACAAAAGCGCCACCATTGCCGTCAGCTTCCTTCGCTTGCGCACTTGTAGGAAGCGCTGACTCGTCTGTCGCTCTTTGAGTTTCTGTCACTACCGAAATTTTCTGGAACGTTCTGTGGATGAAAGTCTTGGCGACATTTATTCAGATATTGTTGCTCTTTTTATCGGTAACCTCTTTCTGTAGTCGAAGATATGTAGACATATTCCCTGAAATGTATATTTTTTTCAATATTTCACGACATATCCGTCCTTTTTTTTTAACCTTCGTAAGTTCATCTTGTTTCGTGTTTTTTTTCCTTAGAAAGATTCAAACGCTTGAACCCACTCACTAACTCCTCGCGGGCATTTATGCCGAGCTGCAATAATCTTACTCTGTCGGCAACACGTGGTATTATACCTGTATTTTTGGGGGCCGATCTTCTTTTTTATGACGACGCAATCACTTCCAATATTTCGGACATCGTTCGGATATCTCTTATATAATCTCCCACTCATAAAGAAATGTTTGGTGTATATATTTGCGTGGAATCTCCGCCAGCCATAGCTACCCTCCATCCCTACCGATATATGAGATGTTTCAAGTCTTGACGACGCTGTCCTCCTGGAGAAACGGGGATGATCCTTGATTTTGAAAAAATGGAATCTAGGTTTGTCACCAAGACAATTAAGGCGAAAGGTGGTCATTGTGTCACCGGTGGAGAGACTGCCGGGTTGGGTCGAAGAGGACAAAGGCGAGCGTCGCGTTACCTCGCTGCCACAAGGGCAGTAAAACCCTTGACAGATTTCATACGTGCTCGCTGGGCAGGCGGAAGTCTCTGGGTGATTTCCATGTGCTTTAGGGGGCCGCTCACTCATCAACACAACATCACAGTTGCTTTTCGTTCGTTTCAGACCCTGCGCACTAAGCTGCGCATTTCAAAACGGGTCGAGAGCGGAGTGAATATGCGCTCGAATACGCTTGAAAAGAAAAGAACGTCGATAATCGCTGCCGTGATTGTTGTTTTTGTATTTTTTTATTTAATGAATATACCACATACAGCATGATGCCATTTTATAGTGATACAAGTAACAATATACGCAAAAACATTAACTAGAAGAAGATAAAAAAATAATATAACAACATGGCAAGGCAGAAAAGATTATTTTATTTGGTAAGGAATATGCCTTGGTTAGCGAAGGCGTTGGAAGATAAGGAGAAAGGGCCAATGTTATCAGGAAGGGAATTCAGGAGAGAACAATAAGGGAGCGCTTGGTGAGTGATAATCTTGGAGTAGGGATATGAAGAAATGAGTGGGTCCTTGTTGGTCGGGTAGCATGGGCGCCCATACACGGAGGCAAGGGCCTCCCGGAAAGAATTAGAAAGGGAAGGGAAAATTTAATTTTTTTGCAGGATTAAATTAATATTTTACTAACAAATTTAGGAAATTGCCATTCATCGAAGTTGTTGAAAAAATGTACTCCTGAGACTTAAAATTTGCTGAACTTTCCGGGACCCGGGAGGGCTCCTCGGACCCCCCCCCCCCCCCTTCATAAACCTATGTCTTGGCCACCCTGGAAAATGTTGTATGGGCGCCCATGTCGGGTAGGTATTCTGCAATTAATGAAGGAAATAAGGTCAGGCCAGTCAATGGTCGAGTTCAGAGTGCTGTGTATGAGTTTCAAATCAGTTTTAAGAAAGTTATTATTAAGATTAGAAACAGAAAGTGAAAGCAAGACAGCATCATA
Organism: Pyrrhosoma nymphula; assembly: GCA_963573305.1. Taxonomy (NCBI): domain Eukaryota; kingdom Metazoa; phylum Arthropoda; class Insecta; order Odonata; family Coenagrionidae; genus Pyrrhosoma; species Pyrrhosoma nymphula. The sequence goes on along the minus strand of OY754332.1, from coordinate 71,754,457 downwards.
GGATAGGTTTTGGAGATGCAGGACTCTGTTTTTAACAATATTTGTGATTTTGTGTTGATTTTCTCTAAAGTTATCTAACATGGCTAATGTAAAGTTTTTTATTACTTTTTGGTAAAAAATATTACCTTTTTAAATGTACAGTTTGAACATATGTGTTGATTATTTAATAAACATTCAGCCTTGACCATTGTGTAATGTAACCTACCGGCAGGCAACGTCACCGTTCGTGTGCGCTGATATGTTCCGATTTGCGCCAACTTCAACACCTTCAATGAAAAGCTCCCGCTGCCAAATACTTGCAAAGTATTCTGTATAGCATTTACTTTCTTGGGTGTGCAAACATTTTTCCCCCTCCCGGCAGCAAAAAATTTTTAACTTTCCCGTCAACGGTGGGGTCGACAAGTGATTTGGCGTCATACATACTATTTTGCAACTCCAAGTTGCTTTTTGCTGTTGCCAAAATACCCTTGGCTCCACAACTATTGTATGGGCTTTCATCGATGAAATGCATTCTACTCAGCTATTTTAGGGTCTAATATCTCATGGTCATTGATATAAGGAGAGTGGAAGGCTCATGAAAGTGAAGAGCAGACTTCAGTAGTTAAAATGGTAGCATGCCAGCCGGGAAACCAAAAGGTCGTTGGTTCGAATCCCGCCTCGGACACGGATATTTAGCTAGATAGACAGTTCGATATCTTATAGCAATTTAAGTTCCCAAAAACGCGTCTAAAACTAAATGAAAGCCACATTTTTGTAAAGAATCTATCAGCATGGTTATCACGCGAAATATACTGTATAAAAATTTTATTTTTTTAAATTATTTTCAATAAATGTGTGTATAAATTCAATATCATATTATTCTTCAATGAATACGTCTGTTTGCGGCGTATTGACTGTATAAGTGGTGCGTTAAACATGGCCGAGTGCACCGCATCTGTCAGTATTAATTAGATTTGGGTCATCCGACAGTGAAAATCCGTGAAATAGGTAATGATTTACCTTCGTTATAAGGAAAATTATGATGACATTTCAGAGAATTGAAAAAAATCAGTTTTTGACCAGAAAAACTGGGCTCTAAGATCACTGTGCAACTTCTTCGTTCCGGGTTGTTAGGAACCAAAAAGAAATATTTCTCGGGTGTTTTCTGTGACATAGATTTACAACTCGGCACACAACAGTACACATACGATTTTCTGTCACTCATATTTATCACACACGGCCACGCTAACCACTTAAGACTATTATAACTGTTTGTGACCGACACCAACAATGCATTCTATGGGATAGGAGGAGCGATATCATAAACTTTCCACGTCATCAACTTCTCCGGTAGAAAATTCTGTACACTTTCATTAAAAATATATTTTTACAGAACTCCTTTGGTATTTCCGTAGACCTTCTACAAAACATTGAAACACTTTCTGAAAGGAATTTCCACAGGATTCCCTTGCATTTTACATAGAAATTTGTTAGTAAATCATGTAGACTTCCTTAGCACATTATGTAGAAATTCTGTTTTGCATTCTGTATAAATTCCTTAAATTCATATTTTTGGCTTAAGTTGGTTAATTCACAGGTTTTGTGTAATCTTTTAGCTGTTATTCAATATTCCTCTGTGCTGTCGTGCCATATCATTTCATCCGTTTTATATGCGTTAGTCTATGATCATGATAAATTTTATATTTGTCATTAATGACTGCAGATTGTTTTTTTTGCATCCACCCCTTTCATCTGTGCGAGTAATCTTGGAATCCATGGAGAAATGATCCTCATGGTGATGTGATATTGATCGAATTAAAAGATGAGGGGTCATCCGCGGGAATTAAGTATCCTGTCATCTTATCCCATTGAACCTTGCTCTTCTTGCACTGATGTGCCAGAGTTTTGTTCGCGTATTCCAATTATTTGTTTAGAAGTTAAAATGGCTCCTTCTCTGACAATTAAATCATAATTTGTCTTTTCACAGGTTTATTCTTGTTATGAATTTGTGTATGTATCTTCTTTCCGGTTCGGATACGGTCTTTTCGGTATAATTGAGGGACGAACTTGTAGATACTTGAGCAGAATGTTCCTTCTAAATCACATGGTTTGAACACGAGAATATCGCGGGAATGCGTGAATACCTGCCCATAAAATTGCCCCTGCTCTAATTGTATTAGTTCACGCAAGTGTGATGTCAAGGGAAGTGGATAGTTTTCGAAAATATAGGTGAAAATTCTTCAAATTGCGAAAAGATTTCGCCAAGGAGCAGGCTCTACGCAGGCAGGCTAAACGAGAGCTTGGCAGAAGAGGTGTGGTGCAGGGTAGCCAATGCGGGTGGACAGCGTGGCAATGGCGAAAAATGGCTCTGCTTGCGAGGGAGCCCGCCGAGGAAGGCAGGCGTATGACATCTTCCTCGGTTATCACGAGTTTAATAAATATATACATATATATGAAATTACGTTCTCGAGAAAGACAAGCGCCTATTCTGGCGTAATTTCCGGCTCCCTTCGTTTGGTTGACGAAGTTACTCTTCAAAACGTTGGATTGGCGGTGTGAAAGAATTACGAACATTACGAGTGTCCTTATTTCCTCCATTCGCTGAATTTTCTAGAGAAATCCCATAGCATCTATCACGTAAGCAAGTATTTTTGAAACTCCCACACTCCGTGAGCTCGCCCGGAACCGCCGTAACCGAGAGCGCCATCATTCGAATGTTCATTTTGGCGAAAAGGAATGTGTCAAGAAGCAAACGTCGTTCGTTGAATAGTCAGTCGAACATACGAATACTGTCTCTCTAGATTTCGGCTTAATATCAATGCTGAGACAGAGGAGTGGGGGGGCTCTTGCAAGCACGTTTTCATGTTGGGAAAAACCCAAAATCTTGCTTTCAGAAGTTTTTATTTAATAATTGACCTTAAAGGAGGCCACCACTTGTAACCAGTGCCTTTTACATAAAAGAATCTGAGCAATGTACCCTTCGCATTCGTCTTATTTCATCCGGGTCTGTCATTTTTGGTTCTTTTCCATTGATTGGTACGACTGCTGAATTATTTCTTGATCATAGTCATAATTGCAGCTTTTGTTATCAGTGATGACCTTTGAGAGGATTTTATGTGGCCATCCCTGCTGTACTCATTCCGAGGTGATCCCCACACTTCCAGAGATCCTTTAGTATGTTCTTTAGACAGCTGTCGCTATGGCCCAACGTATAATGAGTTCCTCTGTCTTAGTTCGTTGGAATTGAAGTGTGTAGGCGGCTTTACACGTGGAAGTTACTTCTATAGCAGTAGTCTCTTAAAGTCGCTCGCTAGTAGCACTTCGATGTGTAAGCACGATCTTCTTTGGCAATAGGAGTCGATGGGGTTGTGATTGATACGCTATCGTCCATGGCCCGCATTTCTATGGCAAACTTATTTTCTTCTGTTTTGCTTGCAAGTAAGATTTCGATTCTGCGAGTATCCGATGAAAGCCTGAACACGACAACCGGGATTACAAATTTGAGAAGCAAATTTGCTGCCGAAGGAGGACTTATTGTTGGAAATATATTTACTTAGAGATGTTTGTTGTTGTTATAGAAATATATTTATATAGAGATGTTTGTTGTTGTTATTTATTACTTATGAGATAACGTATGCCTTCTCTTATCCTTAATAATAATGAAGGAAATCATTATAAAACGCACGACTCTTTATTGATGAATGCGATACGCATGGAGACAGTGGTACTGCCGCGTCTTCCATAGAAGTCAACTCCCAGGTGTAGAGCCGCCTTAACGCGAAATGGTGGAATTGCCGGCATCCTAAGACGTCTGGTCCTTAGCGACCTCTCCGATGGCCTCACTGGCGGCGGGCCGAAGTCCTCGCGTGATATTCCTGGGGTCACGGGATCGAGTCCCGCCTGTGGTTTTTGCTGTTCTGGACAAAAGTGTTTTATGTTTGATGTAAGCAACCGTGGTGTTATTGTCACGGCAATCGGAAATGAATTAATAAAGTTCCACCTGGATGACTTCTTGGATTTTTCCGTATTTATATCTTACGTGTCGGCTAAAAACTAACAGGAAAATTCTTTTAACGGGCGTTTGCTTTCAGTACATTTGAGAGAACTACTAAAAAATAAAGGGTTGCCTTATTGAATTTACTAAAATAATTGTTCAGCTCGTTATTGGTCAGATAATATTTTCCGTGCAAAAGCTAAAACAATGTTTATGCGTGCATGCTGCTCCCTTCCCTGTCCCTCGGCTATCACCTACTCCCGTCTAAAATATCACACGCATTCGAGCGGCTTAGTCAGATTCTACCCACATGTAATTTGCTCTGCATATTACATGTGGGAGAACTCTTGAATCGGACATTGTGTAGAAACGTTAATGGGTCAGTTCATTGAGAAATTCGCGTATGGCAGTAATACTTCGAAAGCGTGTAAACAAAAGTGCATAAGTGCGATTTTGGAAACCCAAGTTTTTATTGCAAATGTCGTGGAGCTGTCGTATTCGTTTTCTTTTCAATGTGAGCTGCATTGGAGTGCACTTCTAAATGCTTCCGTGCCATATCCATGCGTTCAGGGTTATCCTGCGTGAGACTGCCTCACATGTTTTCCTCTTCTCCTTTAGATTCCTCGTATTCTATGTCGTGTCCAATGGACATCATTCTCTTATGGCTCTCGTTTTCCCCTCCTATCAAAACAAATACTCAGTTACAATTATTTTTTTTGCGTTTTGTCTCTCTCCCACCACCTCAGCATAGTAAAGCTAGTTCCTATTCCTTTTGTCCATTACCGGTACATACATCCCGTCTACAAGGTACAAAATTCGCTCGTGATTCACTCCTTTTCTGGCCTCTCTCTTTCTTTTTTACGTTCATTTTAGGCAACACGCTCAGCTAACATTTATGCTTCTCGTAGCTTAATCTATTCAGCGAGGGAGAAGTATTTTCGTGTGCTCCACTAGTTTTCCTTACCTTGAGATTTATATGTAACACACAACATTATGATAAAACTTAACTTATGATCAATCTTTATTGATATTCAAAACTAACGCTCAGCCGTTTTGATGCCTGCGTGTTGAAGAGCTCTATTACTACTAAACTCAGCCATCACTCTTACTGCCTAATATAAACCTAAACATTTGGTGGATCTAGGCATCCTTTATTTGGTGCTGTTCTTTCAAGCCAGTCTTTCCAACTGTTTATTATCCTTAATCATATTTGTATTCATCATCTTTTTTACATCGAGCACGTGAGCGTTCGGTTCATGAATACTGTATACCTACTTCTATGAATGTAGTCTTCTTGGTTCGGTCCGTTAAAAGGCATTTATACCTATATATTAGCTCTATTAACTCTTCTCTGCTATATCTCCAAATCAGTTAAAGCGCTATATCCTCCTTCTCGCTTACCCAGGGCGTATTCCAAACGCTTGGTAAACGGCAGATAAATAAAATCCTTGCAAGGCGTTTCAGATTAGTAACTGTTTCACTCAACTCACTTATAATGAACATTGTTATATACTTTGTCCGGAGTGTATTTGATTACTTTTTTCGCTTACCCAAGCATATTCTAAGCACTTGGTAAACAGTTGATAAGTAAAATCCTTAGGAGGCGTTGAAGATTAGTAACACTGTTTCACTCAACTCACTTTTAACGAACATTGTTACACTTTGTCCTGAGTATATTTGATTAGTTTTCGCTTGCCCAAGCATATTGTAAGCACTTGGTAAACAGTAAGTAAAATCCTTACGAGGCGTTGTAGATTAGTAACACTGTTTCACTCAACTCACTTTTAACGAACATTGTTACAATTTGTCCTGAGTATATTTGATTAGTTTTCGCTTACCCAAGTATATTCTAAGCACTTGGTAAACAGTATATAAGTAACATCCTTACTCGGCGTAGCAGATTGATTTCACTGTTCCACTCAACTGTCTTTAAATTAACATTGTTTTACTCTGTCCTGAGTACATTTGATTAGTGTTTTCGCTTCCCCGAGTATATTTTAAGCACCTGGTTAACAATAGCTAAGTAAAATCCTCATGTGGCAATGCAGATTCGCAACTCTGTTGCACCCAACTCTCTTTGAATTCACATTGTTACGCTTTTTCTTTAGTATATTTTGATTACTTTAGACTGCTACTTCTTGTGCACTTCAAGCGAATGCTTCCACCATAGGTTATGCACAACGTTTTCGCCTGGCACATTTCTTTAAGCGAGATACTTTTGCCCAAAAAGACAATCATTGCTCGTCGTGACCACCTTTAAATGCCGCCAGGCCTAGAGTACAGTAATTATAAAAGTTGGTAAACTTCCTTTTATACTTTAAACCGAGTAGTATGAACTCTTGCACTGATCCATCGTACATGTTTTGGAAAAATAGCTGAATGATGGGCCTGGAATGTATGGATAACCGTTGCTCCAGATTGTATCGTTAATAACATTTTTGGAAGTATAGTGGTAGTGTTGGGTTACTTCTGGATTCGACCGTCAGCTTAGATCATTTTCCAAAGATATCGGGTCTATAATCTATCAGGGTGGGTTACTTCGGGAATGGAGAAATGTTGAGAAAATCCGTCTTGACGAAAAGGCGTCATCGCAATCGAAGGAACTGCTTTTGAAGTGCTTACCTCATAGCTTCCTAATTGGGATCGTTATTACAATGAAAACTGGCCCTTTTTGGGGTGGTTCGAACTATTGCCTTCTGATGTAAAGGCAGTCCTCTAGCTACGAAAAAACTGATCTTCCGCGGAAAAATACCTTATTTGCGCAACCGCCGTTCTTTTCTTCGAGCACAAGTCAGCTATTCCATGTACAGTACAACTCCAACTATCCTGATCGCCAATTAGCCGGATCGCTTCGAGGGGAAAAATCCTCGAAAATCGGCTTTTTATATTCACGCCAATAGGCTATTAGAAACGTGTATTGTATCTTTTATACCGTTGATTTCGTTCGACATTTATTAGTTGCAATACATACGTTTCTATAGCATTTTAAAATCAATCCTTAGCAAGCATGTTAAAAGACGCAATCTTCTAGCGAACAATCATTGTGTATGCAGTATTCGCGCCCCGTATTAGGCCCTTCCTAAAGCGAAACTATGTAGTGCAGCGTCAGCGCTACCTCCTAGGTAGACGATGAGTCATATACCTTTCACTCGCAAACGTAAACAATGTTTTTGTAGTCATTAAATTAATACATAATTCATAAATTTAGCTGTTTTCGAAGAAATTACATTTTTTGTGAGTGACTCAACTATCCGGATGGGGTCCGGTCCCAATTGATCCGAACAATTGGAGTTAGAGTGTACATCTATCTCCTTTGGTAGATGTACTTTTTTTCTATCCCTGTAAAATAGTTCCCTAACGTATGAATTCTTCACGGGTTTTCACTGGGTTAAGCTCTCCAAACTGGCGACGTTTCGATGCCCGACTCTTGCATCGTCCTCCAGGGCTGTTGAGTTCCTTAACCCTGGGTGATGACCATTGTGATGAATGGAAAATGAGCCATCCGGATAAAAGCTGGGAAACAGAAGAGGACATAATGGAGAAGGCACTAATGGTGCTCATTACAGCGCTATCGCGTGCATTATTCATCTATTAGGCTCTCATCCGTCCAGGGACACCAGTTCATGTTGCTGCCATGTTGATGTTCGCTCATAAGAAATATAGTGTACCACTCTTTGACGTGCTTTCATCCATGAGTATTGGTAGCCTAACTTCTATTTCTTAGGCATCATCGTGGACAATGACGAAATTCAATGTTCTTATTAAGTGAACGATCTGATTCACTGTTCTAATTCATTATTTGAGTTAAGGAATGCCGAAGTAACTGTTAGGGGATAGTAGATGATGAAAACTATGGTGAAAGTTGCTATCTTTTTTAAATTAATCCACTTTTAGTTATTAACAAGAACTTTATTTGTTGCTTTTTCCAGCACACTCTTAATCGTTGTGATACTTCTTTCTTTCTCAAAGATCGTGCAGCAGTAAACAAACAGAATCTTAGTAACATATCAACAAAGCACAATACTTGGAAAATGTTTGTGTTGCCAATACTCAACAGTGGAAAGTGTATGGTTGTAGTTGTATGGACTGCTGTTCAGTAAACCAAGCCTGTTTTGTGTGTTCCCGGAAGCTTGAATTCAGTTCTTTGGGATTTCGTAAGACAACTTTGTTCACGGAATACTGGTTCATTTCTACGAAAGATTCTCATTGATGCGTATTTGAGTGGATGCGCATAGAAATTTATGATAGTATGTGCATGTGTAATCACCTATTACATGAAAGTCTTTTTCTCTTCCGTGGCAGGAACGTGCCTTGAAAGGCGCTGGAGGGCGCCTGGAACCGTGCCTTGATATTCTCATCAAGCAGCCTACAAGTGAACAAGTCAATGGGATATCGAAGGTTTCAGCCTCCAGCCTTTCTACCCTCTCTTCAAAACTCATCAGAAAGCCTAGCTTGGAGCGGGATCTTCACAGGGGAAGTCCAGCCTTGGACAGTGGTGCTGGAAGCTCTCGCTCCGACAGTCCCCGACTTGCCTACGCCCCCCAGTCATCAGACGTGTCGCCGCTGCCCCATTCCCACCCGCAGCTCAGCCGGCAATACTCCCCCAGTAACTTCTCCGAGCCTCCGCCCCCGACGCCTCCGAGATGCAGCTCCTCATCCGGACCCCCGTCGACGCCCCCGCCCCCACCGCACCTCGCCCCCCAGGAGTACCGGGCCCAGCAGTTCCCCTATGGACCCTCCCAGGTGCCTACCAACATGCAGCAGCGGCTCAAAAGAATGTCGCCTGCACCACCATGCCCCACGCCGCAGAGAGGAACCAGCCCCGTGACGCTCGGAGGCAACAGTGGTGTCGGGTCGGGTGGTGCAGGGAGTCGACAGCCAATGATCGTGCAGAACGGGCCCCAGGCCCAGCAACAGCTCAGCCAGCAGATGCAAGCCCTCAGCATGTACCCGTCTGGCGGGGGCGGGGCAGTGGCTCCCGAACCGCCGCCCCCCTACCCTACCGGCTCCGGCTCCACGCCTCCGGTCCCACCTCCGAAGCTTGCCACGCCACCGCCATCGTACACGGCCTCGCTGCAGAACCGCCAGAGCCCGACGCAAGACTACCGCAAGAGCCCGTCAATGTACTCGGGCGTGGCCCACGGCGTGGCCACTGCCGTCTCCTCCGCCCCCGCGCCGCCCTCGTCGCCGTGCTCATCACCCGCGTCGCCTACGGCACCTACCCCCGTGGCCCGGCCCACGCCGCTGCAGGCGTGCTGGTCGCGGCAGGCGAAGACGCAACCCCCTATCATCATGCAGTCCGTCAAGAGTACGCAGGTGCAGAAGCCCGTGCTGCAGACGGCCATCGCGCCCACGGCCCCGCCAACGGTCGCCCCCGGGCCCTCCGGCCCCCCACCCCCACCCTCGTACGCGTCCTCGATCCAGCAGAAGCAGCCCCCACCCGCTCCGCCCCCCTACGGCCTCTCCCTGCAGCCTCCGCCGCCGCCGACCCAGAAGCCGGAGGCGCCACCACCCCCGGGCAGCCAGCAGGCACCGCCGCCGCCTCCGGGCGTCCCGGGGTCATCCCCGCTTTCCCAGGGAGGCCAGCAACCCTCACAGCCGCCACCACAGTTCCCGTCCCCCGCCACCACCACGACGGCCCCCGTGCTCTCCATCCCCACGACGGACCCGCCCAGCTACGCGAGCACCATGCAGGCTCTGGCCGCGCAGCGCGGTATGGCCACACAAGTGACGCCAGCGCCCGCGGCCCACCTGCACCACCACATGGCGTCGCCGGGCGGGGGTGGCGGCGGAGGCGGTGCGGGACCCAGCCTGCCACCGCCGCCCCCGTACGGCCTGGCGCGCGCCCTGCCCTCGACGCCCCCGCCGCCCAGCGACGGAGACCAGGGGCAAAAGGTAACCGCGCAGGTGGCCACGGTGGAGAGCGCGCTCGGACCTCGGCCCTCTCCCGGCGTGTGCCCCGCCGCCGGCGGCGGAGGTGGAAGCCGGCACCAACACCCCATGCCCCTACCCCATATGCACGCGCACCACCACCAGCCCCTCCAAAGAAAGTACTCACCTGTGATCGGGGACTCCGGCTGTGGGGCCGGGCGCTCGGAGAGCCCGGGGCCGGCTCCCGAGGGCAGGGCACCTGCCAGAAGGCCGCCATCGCCCGATGAGGCCGGACCGTCAGCGCCGCCCCATGACTGCAACCCGTCACAGAATGGCCGTGGTGGGCACAGCCTGCCCCCGTCGTCCAAGGCTGCCTCCGCCAACCAGCACAACAATAACAACAACGTACACCACAACAACAACCACACAGGCATGTGCGGCAATGGTGGTGGGGGTGGGGGCGGCGGCACGGGCTCGACACCTCCGGCCTACAAGATCAACCACCAGTCGCCGATCCCGGAGCGCAAGCACATGAGCAAGGAGAAGGAGGAGGAGCGGCGGGACTCAAAGGTTCGCAACTACTCGCCGCAAGCGTTCAAGTTCTACATGGAGCAGCACGTGGAGAACTTGATGAAGTCTCACCAGCAGCGAGTGTATCGGCGCATGCAGTTGGAGACTGAGATGGCCAAGATAGGACTTAGTGCCGAAGCCCAGTGTCAGATGCGGAAGATGCTTTCTCAGAAGGAATCGAATTACATTCGGTTGAAGAGGGCTAAAATGGACAAGTCCATGTTCACGAAAATAAAGCCAATTGGTGTTGGTGCATTTGGAGAAGTGGCCTTGGTGAAAAAGATTGACACTAAACATCTTTATGCCATGAAAACACTTCGTAAAGCAGATGTATTGAAGCGGAATCAGGTGGCTCATGTAAAAGCAGAACGGGATATTCTTGCTGAAGCTGACAATGAATGGGTTGTCAAACTCTATTACTCCTTTCAGGTATGCAACTTTATTCCTCTCTCTATGTGTACTTAGGGAGACGAATTGATTAAAAACTCAATATTAGTGCCATATAACTTTCATATTTTTAATAGGCAAATTGATGTCAACATTCCAGTCTGTTATCACCAAAAACAGGATATTTTGTTTTACCCATGATTGTTTCTTGAGTACTCTTACATATGTAGTTCGAAAAAAGATTAATTTCGAAAAAGTTATGAGAGGAAGGAGGTCACAATTGGACTAGACATGACTACCTTCGGGGAAATCTGAATGGTCTCCTGAGAAATTAAATTAAAAAATGCTCACTTTACAGGATTCTGGGTGTTGATTGAATTTTGCCCAACCAGTAAGCTTACTAAGCCTAAGGTGAATAAAATCAATGAGCTGCTAATGCATGCATATTTGTTCTTAAAAAATATTGAGTAACAAAGAGGGTTGTTTAAGATTCAGAACTTTGGGTTGTCAGTTTAGAGGAGGGTAGAGAAGAGTAGCTCGGTAGAATGGTAGCAGACTGGATTGGTGTTAAATATAGTGGAGGGGAAATAAGTTTGGGAAATTCGAAATAGGCAAGAATAGTGGCTGAAGGATGTGTGAAATAAGTACAGTACTTTTGAAGGCTGCGATAGAATGAGAAATGAGGAGTAAGATGAAGTCATTTGGGAAAGGGATGAGAGATATTGAAAAATGAAGTATGAATTGTAGATAATGCAGGGAATTTGTAATTTAGTGGGGAAGGGCCGACTGTGTATTGGCCAAGGTACAGACTGGGAAAGTACCTTAGGCAAGAACTGTTAAATAACCTTCCTTGATTCATTGCTCCTGATTTGATTATAATGATTCAATTGAATGTTAATTTTTGGAGGAAAAAGTGAGGCACCATAGTGACGAATCGCTTTTATTGGCAGACTAAATACTTTTTTGTTAAGGAAGGACTTCATTTTTGCCATTTTCTTAAAATTGATGATACTACACAAATCTTATGTTTACTTCTTCAGTATTTATGTTAATTATGATAGCTAAATGCACATTCAATCTAGCGTTGGGTATTTATGTCGAATATTTTTAAAGCAAAACTAGGTGGAGTGATTTTCTCTCTCAAAAAAGATGTTACGCACTGGAAATAATTGAGCTGTAGCACATATGTTGTTTCAGGTGATATATTAATAATTTTCCATAAACAAAATATGCTTTTTAGAAATCTCGATAATTTAAATGATTATATAAATTGTTTAAAACAATATTTTCATGTTTTAAAGCCGTATAAATTTGTGATCTGGAATATCTTCCCGCTGAAAATTTTTCACTTTCCCATTTGCATTAAGTCTTTCGATGTTTTTGGCAGTCATGACTTTTAATGCAGGCATAGCGATTGGAAATGACAATTGTCCACTTTTCAATTGTTTTTGTTGGAAAGATTATTCGATAAGATTGCAACTGAAATCCAAAAGTAACATATATAATAATTAGCGGAAGGTTATTCTGGTGTTATTGAAGTTTACTCCCCCATTATCCCCATAACTCGGCCAAAAATTATTTATTTCATGTAGATCTTACGAAATGCCTTTTATTGAGCATCAAGAAGTACTCATATGGTGAGTTTTGTGAGTACTTGTATTATTTTATTTATTATACTTATAAATCCACTCACGTGATCTTTAGAAACTTCTTTCATCGGGTGATGTCCTAGGCATGCAGTGTTCAACTTTTGGTATGCTTACCCTGAGCGGTATGTGCTTGGCGGTTTAGGGATACATGATAAAAGTCTAGCAATGGCAAAATTAAGTTAGAAATAGCAGTTATAATATAGAAAAGGAATACTTTTTCATGATAGGGGAACAATTATATGGCATGGGTACTAAGGGGTGCCCACATCTAAAGAGGTGGGGAAGTTCTGTCCTTGGTAATTGTTTCTAAAAATTTGAATTCAGCATTATATCTCGAACCAGTACTTACCCTTCGTTCGTTTCTCATCGCAACACAGACTGCATGTAATTCAGACACCTGAAGTCCATTGTCAAATTAATATTGCTAACAAATGCTTGAGAATTGCTGTGTTTTAAAACAATGATAGCTGTGAAAGCTTTGAAAGCTGTGTTTTAAAACAATGATATGTTTAATTTAGTCGTCGAATGGCTTGGGATTAGGCAGGCATGCAGTGCCCATGGAGTTTTCACCAAATTGGCATCTGCAGCGTAATGTTAAATGTGAATATTTGCAGTGGCCCTTGTTTTCCAAATGGATATCTCAGTCATTTAAAACCACCAATTTTCAGTTGGGTAATGAATGTCCAATTTTAGCCGTGGCTTAAGTTGCAGCAATATTAATTTTGATTGAATGGTGGTGTTTTGAACTTTTTGAAGTGTTCCTCAGGAAATGCATCCTTTGCCGCATCCAAGAGGCTGTGCATTTATGTTGAGTGGTGTATACCATTTCTTCTTGATTTTAATTTTCCATCTACTTTAGGTGGGGAATATGCCACAAGTCTAGTATGCAAGTGTAGTTAATGGCTCCAAGAATTTATTAGTACAGTGCTCCATACTTGTCAATGTGAGCTCTCCCTGTATATTACAGAGTTTTCTGCTTCCAAAGGGCGTATTTTTTAGTCAGTACGCGGAGCTGAATAAAATTAGGATATTCTGAATCCAAACTTACCCACGATCAGGGGAGCAAGTCAGTAACCTTCGTCACCGCCGTAAATTGCCTCCCCTGTGTTCGTAATCGACATTGATGAGCCTATAAACTTCATTATTCTTGATGGTCGACTTTTTGGCAATATTGAGTGTTCATTAAGCAACTTTGGTCTCATATTTACGTGCAACCAGTTACCCAGATCAAGTTCTTAGTCTACTAAGCGCTTATCTTAGTCGACAAAAATTACCACCCCAAAGTAGTTGGTGTCACCGAAACTGTCACAGCCGACTCGTCAAGAAGGATGAGGTTTAAGACTCGCCAATGTCGATAAAGGCCCCAGAGGGAACTATCAACATTTGCTGCTGGCCGACAAAAGTTACTGACTCGAGGGATCCTTATGTCACATTATTTTGCTGTGACCATTGTTAGAATTTGGTAAAACATATTTTTCGGCCTTCCATTGATGGTCTTATACATCCAATTGAGTTTGTATCGATTCACCATTCTTGGTAAGTTTTCATACGAGAAAGAAATATTTTCCCAGTTGCTTTAAGGCCTCCCGATGGCATTTTCTGGTGCTGTTCCATTATATAGTGTTTTCCTTTGAGGAATAATTATCTTCTTGAGCAAAAATGAGAAACAGGTACATACTCACAATTGAAAGGCAAATAACATTTACATCTACATCTACAACTACATACTACCCTACCAGCCACCTCAAGGGTATGTGGCAGGGGTTATTAGGACTCCAGCCGTGAAGGATGGAGGGAATATGGGAATGTTATTGGATTAGGGAAAGGAAAACGTGAAATGTGTTTGGAAGGAGGGCCCTGTTTTTGCTGTAGTCATTAATGGTGCATGGGGAGAAGGAATTCATGCAACTGTCTGTTCATCATTTAATTTCTCTTATTTTGTCACTTCTGTCTGTTCTGGAGGTGTTGTGTGGGCTCCATCTGTGCTTTCACTTACAATTATAGTTGTCATCGTTGAAGAACTCCAACAATATTCACCACCAACACGACAGGGCACTATGTATTACTATTCATATTCACTACCATCACTATTCACCACTCATATTCACTATTCTATCCACTGCCATCTCACTATCATCCATCCTTGTCACCCAGGTGCATATCCTATATCAGTATGGCCATACCTGTATGTAACAGACCAATATCAACTCTCTAGAGGGGAAGGCAAAATGGCACTTCTGCCCCAGGTACCAAACAAAGCACAAGCAGCCAGGTGATGTGTTGAATGATAATACCGTGATGTAGACCGATTAGGCTAAAGGTGATGCAATGGACAAAGAGTTGCCAACGGTTTTCTTTACTAAACCACTTTCTCTTGCTCATAAGGCTTTCAAGAAGTACTCTTTTGTGCCTCCGATAAAGACAGCAGACAAAGTTTTAGCAGTTTCTGAACTGTCTTCTCAAGGTGGCCACCAAGTAAGGAAATTCAGAGAAAATGTCTAAAATGTTTCAGTCCTTGCAAGAATATGGGAAATGGCACAAAATTCCTTTAAAAGATGGATGAAATCAGGGAGAGAATGTAGGAATGATTGAGAAGTTGTTCTTAAGTTTTGGTAATGTGATTGTTTTGTGTTCAATGAAGGTGATTGCACGTGCTGCCAAAATTTTGACTTAATCTTGATAGTGGCTGTGGTTATGTTCACCGCAACATATTCACTATTCATTCATCTCTGCATTGAGTCCCCTCATACAGCATGTGGTAAATGTTGCCATTTGTTGATGAGCCGTCTTCTTCTTAATCGATCTGTATGTATTTTTGGGAAGTCTTGAGTGATCTTTTTTCTGGTGTTTGGAGCCTACTGAGTCATTTATCTAGAGCTTGTACAGAAAATCATAAAATATTGATAGATATGTGGCTGCTGACAAATCAGTTGCTCACTTGATATTTTCTTATTGTAAGTTAAAAATAAAAATGGTGTGTCAAGGTGAGGAAGAGGGAAGGCCTAGAGTACTATGTGTAAAGTGTGTCATTTTCATTATATATAATTAACGTACTAAGTGAGACTACAATAGGCCCTCCGGCCTACTCTCAGGTTCTTATATCAGATTGAAATGGCTTTATAGCTCATGTATTTCTAGAGGAAGTGGGTGAGTGAACCGCAGCTTTGGAATTTTTCTTTGTATTGAATTTTTATAGTTCGATGTCAAATAAATTGCATGCTTTTTTCTTTTAAGATTTACTGTTGCAGAATTATTTTGGCTCAATTATTACTTCAATGAAGTCAGCCGTATCTGGCATTGCGTAGCAGAACAGTTTTTTGTCAGATTTTTGTTTTTACTATCAATACTACTTCAGGGTGTCCGGCGACCTGGAAAACCTTGAAAACCTGGAAAACTCAGGGAAATATTTTGTCCTGGAAAACTCGGGGATTTTTCCAAAAAACCATGGAAAATGCATGGCAGCCGATTTCCATTAAGACAAAGAGAGAGGTTTAGCCTGCACCTTTGATTGCATTATGCTTGGCTCACAATCAGCATAGCCTTGCGCTCCCTGTTCATTTCATACTCTTTTCTTAGCTTTGCCCCTGCTTGCAGATTGTGCTTTGTCACCCCTCCCTTCGCGCAGTCCAATTGCTGATTGCATAACAAGGCAAATTCCACACGAAATTATTCCCATGTAAAATGGCCGCTACGAATGGAATCGGAATTGATGCCGAAATACGATTGTATATCTCCGTCAGTGGAAACAGAATTCTGCACGGAAATCTTGATTCCGTTCGAAGAGCCGTACGAATAAAATTCTTGGTGTTGCCAAATTTATGAGAAATCTAAACGTCTGCGCATGCACAGTGGCATTTCCCACAATTATATGAAAACCATTCGGCCGGCAACCTAAATGGATAATTGGGAATTGTTATATAATTGATAATCCTCACCCAATAATCTCAACCCTCCTTGCTTTAATGTTTGGAGAAATGTTTTTGAAGGAGCAGAAATACATTTTGCGGTCACTGCACGTTGAAATCATGGCCCTTGGGTTCGAAGTTGACAGGGTCACTGTACAGGGTCAACCCAAGCTAATTGTTATTTGTGTATTGTCCAGCAAATACAATTGTGTTCTAATTGAATTCTTTCGGTTGTTAGATCCGTACCTATCACAAAGCAATTAATTCACAGTTTCCGAAATACTCATGCAAAGTACTGTGAAGCCTTAGTAGAGAAGAGGAAAGGTACCAAGGCCTCAAGGGAAAAAGAATAATAAAGATGTACTGCAAAAAGTTCAAGAGCTGCAAACCAAAAAAACGTAATTTCTTGAAAAGCCGAGAAATTTGTTGCTGAAGTTTAATCGGAAATGCACTCATTGAAAAAAATCACACCAGTTTCTTTTATTTGCAAGTTCTTTATCAAACTATCCTGAATCTAATTTATTGTGTTCAAATTGCACCTGACTTAAATTTTGTTTCCTGTTAACTGTTTTTGTTTATTTCTTGGTTGCAACGAAACCCTTTATACTCCACATTCCTTGTTTACTCTATTATTTAACTCTTAAGTAGGTAACGACATTTCTCGTATTTTTCAAATTGGCAAAATATGCTGATTTTATTAGAAGTTCATTAAAAATATGTTAGAAACGAAGTGCAACAAGACCCAGGAAAATGCAAACATTTGCCTGTAAAACCTGGAAAACTCAAGAAAAAATAAAATTGAGATTCACCGTACACTCTGTACTTAGACATCTACATCTACATCTACATCTACATACTACCCCGCAAGCCGCCTCAATAGGCGTGTGGCGGGGGGTGTTAGGACACCAGCCGTTTACATATAAAAAGGAAACGCTCTATGAAATTACGCCTTGCATTTATTAAAGTCCCTTATTGTTCGGGGGAAAAACGAATTCCCATACCTATCCGTTCGGCAAAATATCTCTCTTAATTTATCGTTTCTGTCGGACCTGGAAATATAGTGGGGTTCTAATATGATGTTCTCCGTGTCGCTCTGAAAGATATCTATTCTCAATTGCTCAAGTAATCTAAGCCTAGCGCGCAGCCTCCGAGTCTCTAGCGGCTCCCAGCCTAATTCGTTTAACATCTGCGTAACGCTGTCTGTACGCCCGTAGCAGTTTTTGACGAATCGCGCAGCTTTCCTTTGTATTTTATTAAGTTCCCGAATTAATTCTTTCTGCACCGGATCCCATATGCTTGCTGCATATTCAAGGTGTGGCCGGACGAGTGCGAAATAGCACCTCTCTTTTACTTTTTCATCTGAGAATCTTCCCACAATACGCTTGACGAATCCTAGCTTCTTCAGAGCTCTGCCACAAATATTTCTTATATGTGTTCCCCACGATAGGTTTGAGGTTATCGTAACTCCCAGATACTTAACTTCATCTGTCGCCTTTATCTTAACGCCATCCACAGCATATACACGGGGATAGTTGGACGACCTCCGCAAGAAATGTACCGCCGCACATTTGCTCAGATTAAGTTCGAGTCCCCACTCTTGGCTCCACACGTGAACGTTGTTTAAATCCGATGATAGAATTTCAAAGTCAGAGTGATCATTAATTTCGCGATAGATGACAGCGTCGTCAGCAAATAAACGTATTTTACTGCTAATTCGAGAGCATAGATCATTTATGTATATAATGAACAAAAGGGGGCCGATTACGCTTCCTTGTGGGACACCTGATGTCACTTTAACTGCATCAGAGCTAATTCCGTCAAGAACTACTTTTTGCTTGCGATCACTCAGAAAGTCGCGTATCCAGTTTACTACTGTTTCGTTTAGGCCGCATGACTGTAATTTGTATAAAAGTTTGTTGTGAGGTACCGTGTCGAAAGCTTTCTTAAAATCTAGGAATAATGCGTCCACTTGTGTTTTCGATTCACCAAATTTGAGAACGTCATGAAGAAAGAGCGCGAGCTGTGTTTCACATGATCTACCTTTCCGAAAGCCGTGCTGACAGCCATGAAGGAAGTTACGACTGTCCAGGAACGTCATGATATTGCTAACGACGATATGTTCGAGTATCTTGCCTATAATAGACGTTAATGAAATTGGTCGATAGTTCCCTGGGTCATGTCTGTTTCCCTTTTTGAATATCGGTGTAACGTTTGCAATTTTCCAGTCTATTGGTATCTTTCCTTCAGACAATGACTTCTTGAATATTATGTCTAAGAACGGTGCGATCTGTGGCGCTAATTCCTTGAGGACACGCGCGGGTATTCCCTCCGGACCCGGAGATTTACTATTTTTGATCGACTGTAGCTGTTTAGTTATCCCATCACATTGAATAGTGATTTCTTTCATCGGTTCCTCAGTGAATGAAATGTCGAAATAACATGGAGTATCGTCTGTAGTGTATACACTTTCGAAGACATCTGTTCTACCTGCAGTTCATGGAAAGCAGTTTTTAGCACAAGTTATTTTCATTTTGGAAAATTTATTCGGGAAGGTTCATTGTAATTAATATTTGCTTGTCATGGATATATGTATTTTGTTTAAAAGGATTCATTGCCAAAATGTTTAGAGTTAAATGTAGCCAAATATGCATGTAATGTGGATGAGTATGAAGAGGTAGATATATTGAAAGCAGAGTGTGGTTTGACCTTTCACTATTCTATTTTTTATATATTTATTTATGCAACACATTCAAAAATCAAAGAAATCTTCAATTGTGGTGTAAGTAACCTTCCTATTTCCTTTGTTTACAGGATAAAGACAACCTCTACTTCGTTATGGATTACATCCCTGGTGGAGACCTCATGTCTCTTCTCATCAAATTGGGAATCTTCCAAGAGCCGCTTGCAAGGTAACTTGAAACGCACCTTGTGAATATGGAATTTCCTTGAGCTCTGACTGTCCAAAAAATCATTTACACAATATTGTTGAGTTTATGTATCACTTGTCCCCATATTCTTGATTGGTATTTCTGCGCTAGTCTTGTAATTTTTGTGAATAAGTAGCCGTGATGTCTTTCCAAATGTGGAATGTTGTTGATCACTGATAGGGAATGGCTTGGGAACAAAATTTTTAGCATGGAAATGTGATGGAGGATAAGGCTTCTGATGCAATCAAATGAACCTTAACCCTATTAGTCTGTGAAATGAGATTTCATGTGTGAAGTTATTTTAAGTGGGATATCACTTTTAAGGCATAAAGATGCCTATGCTGATGGGCTTTTGCATCAATTGAATGTGTATACTTCGTTCTCTCATGGTTAATAATTATAGTATGCTCAAGATGAAGAAGCATAACATTATTGCACATGCTGTTTTATATTTCAGTCGATTCAATTTCAGTAGGACAAAGTGGATTTTGTTTAATTTTACCTTTGGGTATGTAACATATTAAAAGGTTCCTCTCTTAAATAGCATCAGCATTGCTCTGATTCAATAATTTTCCTATGCTTATTTAATATTGTGCTCTTTATGATGTAATATATGTCATACTCTTATCAATTGATAAATGTAGCTGGCATGGTCATTGTTAAGTCTTTTTTTTAAATGAAACCAACTATCCAATGTAATAAATAACTTAAATGTATTTTTGTTATTCTATAGTGATTGTGCCCAATTTTATTTATATTTGGTTCTGTTCAGTATTTCATAGCACTTGGAGGACTATTGTGTTACATTACATTAAAATACATTAATCTTTTTAAATAATGCTTAACTCTTGGAGTCACATGTCGGCACAGCTTCAGTTTAGGCATCGAAATAATTTCATCATCCTTGAGGAGTTTCAAAGAGAGGTGTTCAAAAAATTGTCTTGAAAATTTAAAGTTATAATAATGGGCATAATTGTAGATATTTTTGCAAGGGACCATGGCACATACCAATCACAAAAACAGTGGACTACTAAGCAGTGGTTCAGGGTTCAAGTCCAGTAGAAGCCTATTTCAGGGAAACCACCAGCACATTGGAAAAGGAATGGCCCGGTTCCACTCTCCTGAAAAATTTCCCATTGAGAATTCCTTCATCAAATGAGACCAATTTTTTAAATGAACCTTTCTTCCCATTGCAGGTTCTACATTGCTGAACTGACTTGTGCTGTTGAAAGTGTACATAAAATGGGATTTATCCATCGAGACATCAAACCAGATAATATTCTCATTGACCGAGATGGTCATATAAAACTTACCGATTTTGGACTCTGCACTGGATTTCGGTGGACCCACAATTCCAAATATTATCAAAGAAATGGTAAGTTCACAATATTTCTGTCCTTGTTTCTCTATCCCTCATGTTCCCCTGGAAAGTTTTAAGTCTTTTGGCAAAATTTTTATGTGCTAGTTGTAATATTATGAATCGAGCTCTATTGAATTAGTCAATCTCTGTAAGGGACATATTAGTTGTGCTTTTGCTGTAAATGGATAAGGGTAAATGGCATTCGTTAATTTGTTTTTATACTCCTAACATTTCTAATCACAAACCTACTTGCATGACTGATTTAGGTGTGGATCCATATTTTTAATCACTGATTTCTGATTGGCCCTGCTACATAAATTAGGAAATTTGTGTATATATATATATCATGGTGAAGTCTTATACCTTTTATGAAATTTTTAAAAACTATTATGAGTTCTGGAAATAATTTTCAGACCCATTACCTGTCCTGAACTGGATTTCCTTGTCGTCCATTGTATTCCAGTTTCAATTTAATTAATGGAAGATGTTCGGACTTAAAGTGAACACTCACTAGGGTTGTATATTTTCTTTTTTCCTAGGAGAACATGGTAGGCAGGATTCAATGGATCCAGCTGAAGATTGGAGTAATGAGTGCCGTTGTCATCAGTTGAAGCCTCTGGAAAGGCGTAGGAGGAGAGAACATCAGCGCTGCTTGGCACACTCTTTAGTTGGAACACCTAATTACATCGCACCTGAAGTTTTGTTAAGGACAGGCTACACACAGCTGTGTGACTGGTGGAGTGTGGGTGTGATTCTCTATGAAATGCTCGTGGGCCAGCCACCTTTCTTGGCAAACACTCCAGCAGAAACTCAATTAAAGGTGAGTTAGAGGTTTATTTAATTGGATTCATTTCTATGATGAGCATTTGGCTGGGATATCACACCTCCTTTGTGTGATCCTTGTGTGTAATCAATTAAGTTGTAGGAAAATATGGAAGGAAAATTGTGACATAATTAAGGAAATTAGTAGAGTAATGAAGTGATGAAGACATTCATCCCTGCTTTGGATGCTGTGTGGGGAACACTTGAAGTGTATTGTGGAATCGGCCAGTGACCTGTGGGTCCCTTGGCACCTTTCTTTAGGTGCCTATCTAAGCCAATGCCAAGTTTCTCTCCCCCCATCCTCCTCTTCCCATAAGAATAATCCCTCCTTTACCAACCTGACCACCTATCCTTGGTGGCACCTATGGCCTCAGATGTCAGTTGCCTCCCAAAATAGCCAACCTATAAGTAATATAGTCACTACTTATTTATTTAGATAAGATCAATGGGTTAAACCCTTAACATGTATGTGTATATTATATATATATATATATATATATATATATATATATATATATATATATATATATATATATAATTTACAATTATTAGAAAATAGTGCATAAACAGAATTTTGTATACTACTAGTATTTAAATTAATATTTTCTGACTTCCAGGTGATAAATTGGGAAACAACCCTGCACATTCCTCCACAAGCCAACCTTTCACCTGAAGGCAAGGATCTGATTTTGAAGCTTTGCACTGGTTCAGAAACACGTCTTGGAAGGAATGCAGCGGAGGTGAAGGCCCATGCATTCTTTGGCAGCATTGATTTTGAACGAGGGTTACGTCGTCAATCTGCTCCGCATATCCCACAAATCCACTATCCTACTGACACTTCTAACTTTGACCCTGTGGATCCAGACAGACTGCACAATGGAGGTGGCTCTGGAGGATCAGAGTTATCTGATGAGTGGCTGGATAATGCCCGCCAACCTTTCCATGGATTCTTTGAGTTCACTTTCCGTAGGTTCTTCGATGATGGTGGTGGTGGCCCAGCGTATCATAACAGAATTAGTTTAGATGACAATGACAACCCAGGACCAGTTTATGTATGAGTGAGCAGTTGGTAAATATTTATGAGCCTTATGAACTAAATACATTGTACTTCCCCATGCCTAATTGCATTATTTATGAGTACAGCAGTCTTCTTAGTGGGATAAAATCTTTCAATGCCAAAAGTTTTTTGAGAAACTATGTTTCTTTAAAGTGTTTTGTTAGGGAAGTGAACATTATTGCCAGGGTCTAAAGTCTGCAGCTGAGCTTTCAAATCCAGCGGTCATTTTTATGTTAAGTAACCTGTGCCAAAAATGGAAGGAATAAGATTGGACTGCCATGGTTTTTTACTCATATTCCCGACAGACGTGCAGGATTTTTTGTGATAATTTCAAGTTGATGCTTGGAAAAAAGTATATCAGAGGCAGAGCTGTGTCATTCACACTTAAATGGTAGTCCCACAGTTTTGGGGTCTCCCATTGGTATGCACCTTTTCTACTGCTTATTCAATAGCCTCTTAGGTGGACTGAAAATTGTTTCTTATGTTATGTTTAGAATCTTACCAATTGGACTGAATTAGTTTCCTCTGGTCACTTTGGGGTCATGCATAAACTACGTTACCAACTTAGGGGAGGAGGAGGTTACCTAAAAACCTACGGCAGGTAACGAGGGGAGCGGGGAAGGGTTCACTGAAAGTAACGTAGCTGTTACAATGCACCCGTTTACGTTTGAATAAATTTTTCATTCTATCCATTATGGCCTTACCTAAAAGTTGTCCACCTAAGGGGTTAGCAATCAGCTGCCTTTCTTATTATCGTTGTTAAAATAAATTGACAAGCTCTCTTACCAGTTACTTTTGCTTATTTTGTGTAAAATGATAAATTCTCACTTCTGGTGATAAAAAAAACTGTGCCCATACACATGCATTAATGTGGTGAGCAGTTAATGTGGTCCGATCTTTGAGAAAGTCGTGATATACTTTAGAAAGGGCAGAGGGAAACTCAATTGATGATAATGGTGCTAAGTGAACTGATGTGTCATATACTCTTCTTGAATAAGAAGAACTGCCTTGTTAACACTGAAAAGCTTTTCCAGATAACAAAGCCTCGTCAGTTTTACTCTGTGATGAAATGAAAAATATGCACACTCAAGTGTGTGCTTGAAGTACCTATGACTTGTATTATTTAATAACTAGTTCCAAAACATTTAATGTGCCTCAGAAAATATATGAACAGTAGTGCCTTTGGGGTATGTGTGTGTGTGTATATATGTTTGAATGCACACACCCACATGCACGTACAGACATGCATTGAGTACACACAAAAAGACACATAACCACATACATACACACATGTACATGCAAAGATATGTATGCTCATGCATGTGCACTCTGAGGTAGAGATGCACATGTATGCATGCAGGCATATACTTATGTACACACGCAGTTAAGTTAAGCATCGAGTTTGAGCTCAAGAGGATTTTATCGGAAGGCCAAGGGCACTCACAGAAGTCATTCATCATCCTTGAGTGCCCAATTTCATTTCTATTAGTTGTACGAGGCATCTTTCTGCAAGTGGCCAACTTGGTATCATTGCTGAAATGGTAACAATTGCTTATGTGGGGGCCTTCCTTTGAATTCTTCTATGCTTAAACTCGATGCTTTTAATTACTTTTAAGGATTCAAAAATATGGTCAAATGCCTTTTCAACAAAGGAGATGCTGTTTGGTATGTATTCTCTTGTGAATCTCTGCTGAGCTAACATATTTAGCACTCATGGGGAAGTGTGTGTAGTGTAGTGACATTTTTATCTTCAGACTGCTCAAGCAGTGTAATATTTATGGACTCTAATTACGCCCATCCCTGGTGGAATTCGTAGCAAATTGAAATGAAAGTTGTGGAGAGTTACTCAGAATTAACCTTATAGGAATGGCTACTCCATGTATTGTGATCAAAATCTGATATTGGTGCTTTTTATATTCCCCTTTTGGCATTGATTTTGTTTTCAATGCACTAGAACTCCATTTATCAACTTACAGAGCTGTTTTTATGCAGCCTTATAATCCTGCATTTTATTGAATGCCACTGTGATAGTGGTGTAATATTGTCCATACTGTCCCCTGTTGAGCTAATCTGGTATTTTGTATGTCCTTCAAAATTGGTCCAACTTTAAGAAGGGATGCATACAAACTCTTGAGATTGAAGTGCCTTCTTTGAACAATTCCTTGGAATTTGTTGTGCCTAACTCATTGAATGCGAGCTAGAACAATTTCATATTAACAGGGATGTGTGAGCTGCTCAAAATTTAAGTGAAGTTTAAAAAGCAAGCTTGAATTTATCCACAAGTAAACAATTCTATAGCCAAATGTATGACATCTGCTCGTTGTTGAAATTATATTTTGTTACTGTATTGCATTTTACCATCAAAGCTTTCTGTAGTAATGCAATTTTTTAATTTATAATCACAGATGAAATTATACCTCTTAAGGCCTGGTTTTATAATCTCTGGTTAAATATTTTTTCGGTATTAAAGCCAAAGTTTAATACTTTCTTACACACCTAGCACTTATTTCAACTAACTGATATTATGGTAAAATGTGGAAAACCGTAACTTTCAGTTAACATCAAGTTAATATAAAGACTACACAATCTTCAGGTTAGTGTTAAGCTGACATTATAAAACTGCACCTGAGAGTATGCATTGAAAATGTGATTTCAAATTTGCCTCCGATAATTGGTGAAAATAGCCTCTTCGTTTTCTGATGTTTTCCCTCAATTTTGCGTTTTATTCATTGATTTTAAACTTAAAATATTCAGTTTATAATCTTTAGTTTTAGAAGGTTGAAAGTATTTCATTGTGGGAACATCAAAAATAATACAAACACATGCTGGACATGACTTGAAACTTAGATTTTTCAGCAATGCTTGATGCAAGGAAGACCCGGTGTTTGCACATCCCAATATATTTCGTGTACTTTAAAATATCTGTTGATAATTCCCTTTAAAGGTTTGTGAATTTTGCTAATATATATAGGTGAATTAAGAGATAAACATTGGTGGAATTCCACAGTCTTTTAAAGTATTTTGATAAACATATTTTAGGAACGCGTTGGATAATTGGTATAGAAGTATGTAATGTATGATGCCAAAGTTTCCTTACAAATTTTTAGTGTCTTGTTATGTCAATGAGATTGATGCCTTCTTTTGTGGTTTGAGAGCAGATATGGTTGGAACCTAGTCCTGATGCACAAACTGAGCTTCAATGAAGTTTTTTATGACTGCACATAGTTAAGATTTGAAATGTATTGTCAAAGTATGATCATTACATTAGTGAAAGACACTAGTACATTTTCATACAAATATTATTTGCGAGTATTGTGGGCCATTCTTTAAATTAAGAGGAGCCAAATGACAGACATGTTTTTACATAATTTTTATATCTTATTTGTTATGAAGGCATTTGACTTTATTCCTTTGAACCAAGAGCTCTATGTGGGCTGAAAACTAGTTTTATCCATATTAGATACATGAAAGCAATCCAATGAGCATATGATTTTTAGGTGTTGTTGTGCATTAAGTATCTGACAAAAAATGCAAAACTCTATTTAAAGTTACAAATTTCTTCAAAATGACTAGTATTGAGTGAAAACTTCCAGATGATTTCTGTGTTCATGGTCTCCTAAGAAGCACCTTACGTATTCATGGTGACGTTCCATGAGAAATGTTATTTGGGATGGATTTTGCCTGTTATCATTCTTGGGAAATTATTTTTAACTGTGCATTCACCTCGTCTCCAACTAGGCAGTCCCGTTGGAGACGAAATTTGAAGTAATTCTGACAATAACTTCTTATGTTTTCTTTGAAGATATATTGTTATTTTATGAGGATAAATGTTCTACATGCTTGTTGGTCAATCTTTTTAAATCTTTTGTAATGCTGTAATGGAATCCCTGTCAGTTGTGTAGTGTGAGCTGATGATTGGCATGTTATGTAAAGTTCTGTTAGTCTCCAGTGTTAGATCTTCATGAATTATGCATATGTTTTCCATAGACATTCTCTAAACTTCTATGGTCCCATTTTGTTTTATAGGGGAACACTTTGTGAGATGTACGTTAAAATTTAACTTTTGTGAATACCTATTTTGAAGTATTTATTAGGGTGTATCTGTATACAGCAATGGCAGTAATTTGTATTAGTGAGCATCACTTTACAATGTTTTCTCACCTAGGTTCACCCTGATTGAGTGCCTTGTCTTGTAATTTAACCATGTAGGAACATTTCATAAGGAAATATTACATAATGTTCGTGTATAGTTCATCTGCACTGCTTTGCATTTGAAGTCTATGTAAACCAAAGAAAAAGCAGCAGAAAGGTGAGGAGGCACATTCTTTCCCTTGCAAGGAAAGACTGACATAGTGTAGATTTGGTCCTTCCCTATTCAGGCTCTGTAATTTATGTCTTTGACACTTAAGCTTGTGTACTTCTTAATGAAGTAAAGCCAAATTTTTCCTAGGTGTATCAGTTTTATGGACAATGGAATTAATGATTTTAGGTATCAAAGGAGCCATTTCTGTGTAGTTCATTTGTTGCACATGAATTTCTGATGATAAATAAGTTATGACACAAACTAAAATTGATCTAATATTCAAATGTAGTCCCCCAAGAATATGTTTGTGCAAAGAGACATTTTTTAATTTATATTTTTAGTGAGTAGTGAATCTTGCAAAAACTTTCATTCTTAATGCTTTCTGTGACAAACTGTTGTCTTGAAATGATAATAAGTGCCTCTAAGGTGCCTAAAAGTGGTGATTAAATCAACAGTGAATATAGAGGATGTGTATGTGTGTGAAAAAGTGTGTCAGTGTTTTGGGTAGAGCCATGCCCAGAAATGTAGCTTATTTGAGCATACATGCAATTTAAAATTGTTAAAAAAATAAAATTAAGCTTATTTTGTATTTATTTCATTGCATTTTATCTTCATTCATCATATTTTTCCCATTTAACCTCCATCAAAACTTTTTTGTGGTCTACTTTCTTTTTTCTCTCTCACTACTTTGGTAGTAGGATTAATGTGTGTACAGTCACACCCCCAATCATTATTTCCAGTCCATAAACATTTCCTAGCAACAAGAAGTTCACACTGAATTCATTTTCTGGATTAGTTAATTTTATCCAAATTGCAATAATTTTGTATAAAATTCTGTTTGGACTTGATGAGCTGCTTAACCCTTTCGTTCCGGTGTATCATGTTGGAAAAAGCGTCTCCCCTAACGAATTCCACTTAAATTTCTTTTCACTCCCAGTATGGAGCTCTCGAGCAGCGAGGAATAGGTCAGGTATGTGTTTCCTCAACTTGGGACCGGACCCTTTCCTCAGCCACTGAGCAGAGATAATCTTTGCCCCTTTCCGCATGCATAGCCCACTACGGCATGCGGTCCCGGTCAACTATTTGTTCATGTAATAGTACTGCTAAAATATTTTCTGCACTCTCGAGAGATATTAAATCATTAATGAATTCCTTCATTCATTCATTAAATGCTGAAGGAATTCAATCATTTGTGCCTTTTAAATCAAATTCTATCATTACTATTAAGTTCTCTAGCATTAAAAGAAATTAGTTCTGAGTTTTCTTTGCACACAAACTGCATTAAAAATAATGGTAGAGCTCAGTGTACAAAGTTACAAATCTACAGCAGGAATCTATTATAAGCCTCAATTTCCAGGGTACATAGAAACTTTTATTTTTGCTATTCCTCTGTGTAAACAATCAATTGACCATGGATGCATGCGGTGAGTGGGGCCCATACTGTGATGAAGGGTCGAGATCACCTCCTGCAGGCCGAGAAAGGGTCCAGTATCCCGAGAAGTGGTCATTTATGATACCTAGAACCTATTTTGTTCTTTAAGTCTTGCTTAGCCGGAGAGCCGTGTTAAAACGTTGTTTGTTCTCTTGTGTAGAAATATATTTGCCCTGCTGACACAGCATTCATAGTGAAAGGGTTAAGTGGTATTCATTCATTCATTAAGAGTAATCTACTGGTTAAAGGTAGGTTTTAATGAAAGAGAGAAATTCCTCCAGATCCTTCATATGTTCATGGCCCTATCTACCTGTGGTATTTCTTTCTTCATCTTCGTTTATGTCCTACCCTTCATCCTGTCCATAAAACCTATTCTCTTTCTTCCCTTTCCCCACTTGTCCAACATCCTTCCCTCCATCACGACGTTGAGCAGATCATCCGAGCCTTTCTCAGAGTCCACGTTTCTGCCCCATACAACACCATGTTCCATATCAAGATCCTCACCAGCCTGTTCTTTACATCCTTACTTGAGGTCCCCTTCATCAGCTTCCTTCTATTACTAAATGCTTTCTTTGCTAATGCTATTCTCCTAATGTCTTTAGTACTATGCCCATCTTATTCTGGCATTCTACCCAAGTAATTAAAGCGTTCTACTTGCTTCAGTTTGTTCCCTCTTACTTTTATGACCACTTTCTTTGTCCTAAAGAATCTAATTACTTTCGTTTTCTTATGATTTATCTTCATTCCATATATGTGCTGTTTTTCCAATGCATCTACTAAAGCTTGCAATCCCTTTGATGATCAACTAAGCAATGCCTGGTAATCCATGAGTCTAACAGACTTAATGAGTGGGCCTTCTACTTTGATTCCCACATCTAGGTCTTCCCATGCCTCTCTTACCATTTCCTAAGCATAGATGGTAAAAAGCAAAGGTGACTACAGACTAAAGGTTATCCCGCGACCTATAACTGCCCACCCTGATTCTCCGTCAGCTACCCTCACCTGTGCCCTTTGGGCCATATACAAGTTTCTGATGAGTCCTATCTTACCAATCTATTTTCCTGAGTATCTGAATTAGTTTTTCCCAATTTACCCTGTCAAACACCTTTTCAAAATCCAAAAAGCAAGCCAAAAATCCTGATTATCTGTTTCTAACTATAAGTGTCCTCATTACCGCAATCGCATCTCAAGTTGCCCACCCCTTCCTGAATCCAAACTGGTCATCTCCCAAATTGTAGTTTGCTATACCCTCCAAATTGCTATTTGGGCGATGACCAATTGGGGTCAGGAAGGGGAGGGCAACTCATGATGTGATTGGGGTGATGAGGACACTTGTGAGTAGAAACATCTATAAGTGTATTGAAGTGGCATTATTATTTTTTAATCATTATTGGGTGCACTTCCTAAAAACTGTGCTGCTGTACCTGATCCAAATATGAACTGGTATGTATTTTTGTGACCCACAAAATGCGAGCCATTGATTTGAAGCTACCAATATCAAGGCTTTGCCAGCAATATTGGGAGGCACATATAAGGATGTGTGGAATAGGAGCAGCTCATTAATGAAAATTTCAAAAGCTTCAGTTAATAAGGTCATATTTCTCTGGCCACTGGCAATTGAAGTCATTCTCACCATTAAGGGCACGTGGCAAAGGGAAGAATTACTTGAGGAATTGAGTAGGGGTGAAGAGAAACCTGGTATGGGTCTATTCTTTGTGATAAGCACCAGGGGATCCTTACCATCTTATGGATGGAGTACTTCACTTGAAGTCCTCGAGTAGGGATCCCCATGGAAATTCTCACTACTGCCAGGATTTGAACCTGGGACCTCGGAATGCCACTTCTTGCATCCTTCCCACATAGCCCGACCACAGGATTCTCAGGGATTTTATGAATTTAACAATATGCTCTCCTTTCATTATTGCCTCATTGCTTCTTATTCATCTCAATCCATTTTCGATCACCGGCCCACATATCCTTGCAGTTTCTTTTAAATCTTCTCAAAGCATTCTCTTGTGTGATTGTGGGTGCCCAGGTTTCTGCTCCATATGTTATTACTGGCGTGATAAATGATTTATATATTTGTATTTTATTGTCTGTTTATTAGCTTGCTCTTAAGCATCCTCAGATTTACATAGTATGCTTTATTTCCTGCTTGTATTATTTATTGTTGTTATAATAAGTTAAACGCTATGCATGATGTGCTTCTTTTTTCACAATCAATTATATTCCCTCATTATTGAAACTCGTCTACTCCTTCAAATATTATATGTCCTATCTCTAGCCCTGGTAAAAATTTAGCAGGGAATTTCCCACATTCAGCCTGATTATATACAATTGTATAGAGAACTACTGCTGAATGTGAGCAATGTCCTGCTAAATTTTTACCAGGGAGGTCATGAATGAATTTAGGGTTACCAAATTAATTCATAACCATGCGTTTAGTTTTATTGATGTTAACTATCAATCCTATTTTCCTTGCTTCTTTCTCCAGCTCTTTGTATACCTGCACTGTTCTTTGTTTGGATCTCGCAATGAGTGCTACATCATCAGCATACACACATACTTATTTGCCTTATTGAATATTGTTCCTCTTTGATCTTATTTTTTCTATAACTTTATGCAATCCTAAAATAAAGTGTGGTCGATAGGCCATCTCCTTGTTTCACTCCTGTGCTGACTTCAAATTAATTTGATACTTGATTGTGTATTTTAACATTAGCCATCATATTATTTAATGTCATTTTAATCAGTCTAGTTAATTTCTGTGGAATTTCCATGTCTTCCATTGCTTCTAATAATTTGATTCTGTTTATTCAGTCAAATGCTTGTTTAAAGTATACGTACAATATATGCAATTCAATTCTATGCTTATGACATTTTTCCATCATTTATCTAATTACAAACAGCTGGTCTATTGTACTTCTATTGGATATAAATCCACACCAATACTCTCCAATTACCTTTTCAGGTACTACTTTCTACCTTCCATTGATGATGCTAGGATAATATTTTATACTCTACATTTAACAGGGTAATCCCTCTATAGTTCTCGAGGACCAGTTTGTTTCCTTTTCTATATATTGAGCATAAAATCCCCATGCTCCATCCTTCTGGCATTTTTTCTGTTTCTGTACAGATAAGCTTTATAGCATCAATCATTATTTCTCCTCCATATTTAACTAATTCTGATGTAATATTGTCTTCCCCTGGTACTTGATCATTTTTAAACTTTTGTATTCATTGTGCAATTTCCTGTCTAGAGGGCTTCTCTATGTGTGACTTTTCCACTATATTTATTTCTTCCCTATCTTCTTTTTCTAGCCTGTCTTTCTCCTCATTTGTTACTCTCTCCTTATCTTCTGTGTTGAGGAGTTCTTTGAAACATTCTACTCATCTTTCCAGGACTTTATTCCCTTCCAGGATTATATCTCCTTCCTTATGTATACATCCATCCATTCTTGGTTTGTATCTTTTTTTCTCCTCTACAGCTTTGTAGGACCTCCTTCTTTCATTCTGTTTGCTGTATTCTTCAATATCCTCTGGCTGTTTGTGCATTTTCTCCTTATTTTTTCCTTGCATACCCTATTTGCTTTCCTCCTCATTTCTTGGTATCTTTCAGTGTTCATTCTTGTTTCTTTCTGTATCATCCTTTCTCTGGATTTATTTTTCTCTGGTATAATTTGGGCACAATCGCCATCAAACCAATCAGCATTTCTTATTCTCTTCTTTTCTCCCATGATTTTTTCTGCAGCTTCATCTATTGCTTTCTTTATTTTTTTCCATTCTTTCCCTTCGTTGATTTCATCAGTTCTTTCTTGGTTGTTAGTTTGCATTTTACTTGCTAATGCTTTTTGGTATTGCTGCCTGGCTTCTGTGTACTTCGTTAACTTATTTGTGTTTCATCTTCCCATTCCCAGTTTTGGCCTTGATGAGTTTTAATTATTCTCTCCCTTATTCTTGCTTTAACTAGGTAATGATTGGCGTCACAGCTTGGTCCTCTACAGCTTCTTACATCTATAACCAATATAGAGTGTCTTTGAGATACCAGTACATACGTGATTTGGTTTACTTTGCTTGATCCAGGTATCTTCCATGCTCCTATATGGATCTATTTGTGTGGGGATATTGTACTTCTTATAAATAATCTATGTATTTCTTATTGAAAACTGTGCTAGCCTGTTGCCATAGTCATTACTTTTATGATGGATTGTATGTTTACCTGCAACTTTAGCTAGATATTTTGCCTTGCCTATATTTGCATTTAAGTCACCCATTATTATAACCATATCATATTTCTGTACCTTCTTTGTACTTCATTACATATGTCATCCTTTTGGTCAAAGAACATTTCTTTCTTATCTTCATCATTCTCTTCTGTGGGTGCATGAACTGGAATTATTGTTATATTTTTTAATCTTTCTTTCATTCTAATCCTGCATATCCTATTATCAACTGTTTCTGTTTCAAGTAAACCCTCTCTCATGTTTTTTGTCATTATATGTCATTTTGTCCCTAGCTGTCCTGTTCTCTTATCAGGTACATGGGCGTACCCAGCGAGGGGCAGGGGGGGGGGCAGCTGTCCCCCCCTAGAAGCTCAAAAATAGAACCCTTAAAGAGGACTAAGTGATTTTATAAAAATTTGCGTTGAATCGTGTTTCTTGTCGTAATTTTTATGTGACCAAAACATGAATTTTTTTATTCCAGGTGACCTTACCAGTAACAAATTTATATCAGGAAATTTTTTCAAAAACGTAAGTCAAAGTGTAATTACTAGCCTAATCGTAGTTTTTTAAGGACTGCGAACAGGGCCATATCTGTGCACTCCACCAGCCAAAATAGGCTCCTAGTTGCTTATTTACAAGTGGTTTTGCAATTACAACGTATTATATAATCTGGATAACATGGCATACCTAGTTAGGTTCATAGAAATCTTTTAACACGTTACGTGTCAAATTTATGAACCCCTGTCATTGAAGACTCATTGTACCAGTAAAAATCAGTTTAATCAAGAATTAAAATTTTAAAAATGGGATTTGGAAAGCTTTGCTCACAGAAAATCTCAGTATTTCTTCTTTGTGTGATACTCTATAGGTACAGCATTTTCCCTTGTGGAGTGGAACACCACAAGTTGCGCCCACATAGGTACCTCCTAATGTTCTGGAATCGCACACTTTGCATCTTTGGGTGCGATATTTCTTCTCCCCCTTTCCCACGATAGGAACGAGATGATGCTTGCTGAGATTTCTCGACAGGTGCTGTGGGTGATCTCTGTAGGGAGTATGCTCTGTTGGCTTATCATTACAGTCCTCGTCCAAGGATTACTCACACTAGCTCCAGTCTACTCGCTGCCCACTCTTTGGCCATCTGGAGCATAGGGCCTTTGAATTGAATGCTGTTAGATTCATTTAAAGTTTAATAAATTCCAAAAACATTGAATCGAGCTCAGTACCACTCTTTTCGACCATTTCACAGTTTTCCTCAATATGGTGGAAAATGATTGGTACATATCCACCCTGTTTATTCCTTTCATACAATCATTGTATTTCAAAATACAAGTGGGTTTATTGATTACCAGTCCTGTGATCCTATCCATTAGCTTCGAGTTACCCATCCTAGCGCTGTGAATTGTTGTTTAGAAAGATAAAAATTATGTAAAATTTCACAGGTTATGGTTAATAACGACCGGTTTCATCCAACAGTGGACATCATTAGGTCTCTGGAGACGCAGATAGAGTCTGACAAATTACTTCAAATTGCGCAATATATTGCAATGGAATCGGAAATAGAAATTTCTGTTCCACGTCTTGCTCATAAGCAAAAACACCTATCTTTATGGTAATAACTACTGGAGGCGTTCACTATTTAAACCATATCTTGATTCTCTTGCATCATCATTAAAAAATTGATTTTCCCAAGAAAATACCCCAGATTTTGCCTTGACAAAACTACATCCTTTGTACACACATGCTCAAAATGAGTGTCAGAGGCTCTCAAAAGAACGCAGAAACCTTTAGAGGCTTTTATAAATTAGATGATATTACCGGAGAGCTGGACCATGGGCGCCCATACAAGGGGCAAGGGCATTCCCCCCCCCTCCCCTAGCCTCCGGCAAAAAAATAAAAAAGGGAAGGGAAAATTTAATTTATATGTTTTTGCAGGATTAAATTAATATTTTCGTAACAATTTTAGAAAATTGTCATTCACCTTTGATGTTCAAAAAATGTACTCCTGTGACCTTAAATTTACTAAACTTCCTGGGAGAGGGCTCCTCAGACCCTTATTATACCTTTGTCTTGGCCCCCCCCTGGAAAATGAGGCTGGACCATGGGCGCCCATGAGCTGGACCTATGGAACTTGAGGAAGAAGAAAAATTTAACCGAGGACTAGTTAAAGGATTATGAAGTCATATCCCTTTTAAACTATACCAATTTTTTCCCTCTCCCTGGGGCAAGCACCCTCAATTTTAATCGCAATCTCAACCACTACGGCAACTGTAGAATGGTCCTTTAGTAATTTACGAAGAGTGAAGACTTGACTTAGGAGCACAATGGGAGAGGAAAGTATAACTGGATTATGTCTAATGAGAGTTCATCGAAATTTTGTCAAAGAAAATCGTGAAATAGCCGAGAAGAAAGTTAGAAAAATATTTTCACTAAATCCAAGAAAATTATTATTAGCCTAAAAGTAAAAATCTAAGTAGCTAAGCTGATAAAAAGATGGAAGTAATGGAGTTTAGGTATTTGTAATGCTAATAAAAGCAGTTTTTCCAAAACCTGTCATTTTATTTAGCTTTTACCACCTCACCCCCATCCGACCGACTGTGAGCTGCCCCCCCTATTTCAAATCCTGGGTATGCCCTTGATCTCGTCCACTATATATTAGTGTATAACTTGGTTTATTAAGTATTCCTTGTCCTTGCCATCTCATTTCCTGTAATACTGTAATGTCTATCTTGTATTTCAGCATTTCGTTTGCTATCTCCTTCAGTTTTCCCGCCTCTATCATGGTTCTTACATTCCATTTGGCCATTATAATATTGTTATTCATAGTGCATTTGGTATGCTGTGTCTGCATCTACTCTACTTGCAAAAGAGGATTATTGATAGCAACAGAAGAGAATACAAAAAGAAGAAAAGCAGATAAGTGGAAGTCATAAAGAACACTGGATATAGATCTAATAAAAGAAAGAAAAAATATGCAACATTGAGTACAGAACTCAGCTTTATAATGTGTTAAGAGATATAATTGGGCATACACTGCAGATTCAATGAATACAATTTCAACAAGCATATCAGAAATTTCAAATTTCAATACATATTCCTTGTCTTTAGGCCCTCATTTTTTAAATGTCAGCCATTAGATACCTTAAAAGCCCTTTGGACATTTTCTTATAGTTCAACTGACTTGAATTATTCCATACAGATTGTCGTTTTTCCTGTGCAGCTTGATGACTCTGCTGTGTATATAATTTTTAGGTACATACATTCCATTGATCATTTTTGCTTTAATACCTCGAATTCCTTTATTTTCTTCTTTTGTTCCAGTAATGTGCATCATTACTGGGGTTGTCCTGTTCAAAAGATATTCACTGTTGTTAACATAGTCGTCATCAAGGCATTACGTTTACCTTTCATTTTGGTTTCATTTCTTTTCTCCATGTTCTCATCCAGGGCTGTGAGGAATTTGTCTTTGATGTGCTGTTCCTTTGGGATTTTGTGTTCCGCCTAAGTTCATGTTTCACCATCTTGTATCGTCAGCCCTCCATCATCACTTTGTTCACCATGCATATATGCTCTCATATTGCTTTACTGGGCATTTGTGTCATTACTGTGGGAAATGGTTAACACAAAACATAGGAGGA
The DNA here is from genome assembly GCA_963573305.1 of Pyrrhosoma nymphula. Classification (NCBI taxonomy): domain Eukaryota; kingdom Metazoa; phylum Arthropoda; class Insecta; order Odonata; family Coenagrionidae; genus Pyrrhosoma; species Pyrrhosoma nymphula. Next base: position 71,718,337 of record OY754332.1, on the reverse strand, counting down.
CCAACCCAAATGTTTCCTGTCAGCAGAAATTCATGCTCAATAGATAATGTGCTATTCTTTCTGGCTGCTTTATATTTCATAGATAAAAATATCAACTATCTCATAAGCTGAAAATATACCTGTGGTAAATAGAAAAGCAATGTAATTAGTCAGGATAGAATTAAAAAAATAATCACTATGTGATCTCACCACTCAATAAAATGGTGTTAAATTTATGAAACTGAGGTCGTACATTATTGTAACTATGTACATTGTGTGAAAATGGAAAATGTTAGTGGGTGTTCTGACAGTTTTGAGGAAACTTGTCCTTCAGATACCAATACATGTATCAATAACCTCCCATAAATGCCATTTCGTGTTATCAGAAGAATATTGTGAGGATTTCTTTCCTGTGGAAGATAAAATTTTTTTATGCTGACAATTTCATGTCTGCATTAATAATTATGGTAGCTGGAATTTAGGTACTATCTTTTCGTAGGTCCTTTGGTTCTTCCATCTCATTTAAATTCGTGATAGTTTCCAAAATAAACTTTGTTATATTCCACACTGTATAAGTCATACAGTGTGGAATATAACAAAGTTTATTTTTGAAACTATCATGTCTTCATTCCACGAAGTGAACTCGCGAACCATTGATTTGATCCACTAAATTCACTCAAATCACCCATTCTCATTACCAAGTTCTCCTTCCTTTTCACTATGTAAAGGAGTCTCCAACCTCGCCCTCTTTTTTTAAGCGAAGTACATATGTAAGTGTATTCGTATGTATCTTATTTCTAAGTAGGTACATATTTGAATTTTTTTCATGAAACAGTCTTCAAAGACTCCTCTCAAAAATTTCCTTTCAACAATGTTTTAATTTAGATTTGAAATGTTTCTTCTCAAGGGAAGCATTACAGAAATGACCGTCCATGTTTTTTTGTGACACAGAATTAATGTCACAATGGTGTGAATTTCATGTATGTTTAGGTATGTTAGCTGGGACTGTTCGAAAGGGTTTAAAAATTAACAAGTCACTGAGGAGGTTGGGTATATTTTTCATACCTGTAGTCCTTGTGGAATAACATGTATCCAGTCAATTTACATAAAGAGAATCCTACCTTTTCCACATACTGAGTCTGACCCATGGAAGTGCAGATGCAAAAAAAAAAACAAACCAAGCCTTCTCAGCACCTTGTTGTGTAATAACCCTGAAAAATATGTAGATGTATGTTGACCAATTAACTACCACAATCCAGCATAAAGATTAGCCAAAAAACCAGGAATAGTCCATATGAACACCAAGCTACATCACCAAGGTTTTACTGTCTTGAAACTGGAAAATAAGAAAATGTACGTGGGGGAACAGGAAAGTTGCAGACATTTTATTGAGACAAAGAGTTTATGTAGGGAAGAGAAGACTCCTGGAAAAAACCTAGGGAAATAGTAAAAGCAGCCAAGATTTAGCAGGCTCTTGAAAAGGAACCAAATGACAATTCAATCTCAATGAAAAACATACAACTGGAGGGAAGGTGTAGCAGAGTTAAAAAAGTAATGGGAAATATTGGTAGGAAGGTGTCATGTTTACAAAATGCAATTTAGAAATACATTCGGTTCATGCATCAATTTGCATAAGGACGTGTATCATGTAAACAGGAAGCAGGCCTTTACAACCTCATGCCAGGGTTCTCTTTACAGTGTACATACAGTGTGTCCCATTGATCGTGTGTCATTTCTAACCTATAATTTCTGACACTTTCTTTCGTGCTACATGGATTAAATTTGGTACCTAGGTAGAAAAAGGTCGTACGCTTTGTTGAGTGTAAGCGAAATTTTAAAAATATTACCTTTTGATTCCATAAATAGGGTCCAACCAAAAATCCCAATTTTGCCTTATGGGCTTTCAATGTTAAATTTTTCAACGTACCAAAAAGACAGAATTTCACTTTGAAACTTTCAATTTTTAGGTTTTTGGGCACAAGAAACACGATGGAAGAACTTTCGAGTTCGAAATTGCAACCGTGATCCCTGAAAGGGCACAGTCAAGGTCATAGGGGTGATTATAAGAGTCTACAAAAAGGCCTCTACAAACCTGTCGAATCATAGGTTTAAAAATGTGCCAAGATCGATGGTAAGGTCTTCAGATCCCAATTGTCATCCCTTGACCTTCAAGGGTCACTCAGAGGTCACAGGGGTGACAAAAAGTGAACCGGGGCTACAAACGTATCAAATGATAGGTTTAAAAATGTTCCAAGGTCGATGGTAATGTCTTCAGATCCGTCTTGTCATTCTCTAACCTTCAATGGTCAATCAGGGGTCAAAGGTCACAGAGCTGACGAATAGCGAATTGGGGCAACAAACCTGTCGAATCATAGGTTTTAAAAGGTGCCAAGATTGATGGTAAGGTATTCAGACCCCTCTTGTCATCCCTTAACCTTCAAGGGTTTCTCAGGGGCCAAAGGTCATAGGGGTTACAAAAAGTGTATCGAGGCTACAAACGTATTGAACATCGATTAAAAAAGGTACAAAGACTGATGGTTTGGTTTTCAGATCCCTCTTGTCTTCCCTTTACCTTCTAGGGTTACTCAGGGGTCAAAGGTCACAGGGGTTATTAAGAGCGAATCGGAGCTACAAAAGTGTCGAATCATTTGATTCAAATAGTGCCCAATATGTTAGTAAAGTCTCTCCAGGAATTCTCTGACCTCCAATTGCTGGGCAGGGGTCAAAGACCACTCGCTGTAGCCAAGGATATCGGGGCAACAGACGCGTCGATTTGTAGCTTCAAAAGGTTGAAGAATTAGAGGATGAAGTTCTCTGCTACTGCTCGTCGTCTCCTGACCTCCAAGGGATATGCTGAGATCAATTGTCGCAGATGTTAGAAATGGCAATACGGGGAAACAAACATAATAAATCTGAGACTTTTAAGGCTGCAAATGTCTATAGTAAGGTCCTCAGAACACCACCAGATGATGTCATACCTTGACCTCTTTGGGTCATATGGTGATCGTTTTCAAGTTTACAAATCAATGACAAAATATCATCACAATTTTAAGTTAAGTCCTTTTATTCATATAAAAATCCTTTATCTTGTTTCATTCAAAAAAGACCAAACAAGGGGCTACAAACGTATCAAATCATTGGTTTAAAAAGGTGCCAATGTCGATGGTAAGGTCTTCAGATCCCTCTTGTCATCTCTTGATCTTCAAGAGTTACACAAGTGCCACAGGGGTGACAAAGAGTGAATCGGGGCAGCAAACGTATGGAATCGTATCGAGTCCGCCTTCACAGAACGTATGTTTGAGAAGTTTAAGGATAAGCACTGCTTTAATGTTGAACACCACAAGAAGAGGGACCATAACAGACACCCTTTTGAAATATCAGCCTCACCTGAGTAGAGGCAGGCAGTAGTGGCTTTGGTATTGACATCTTATCGCGCTCCATCCGCCGCCTCGCGCTTTCATTGAACATCCCCAGATCAACCTTGCAACGAATAGAGAGGATGCTGAAATTGAAGCCGAACAAAGTCAGAATGGTGTAGGAGCTTCGTGAGGGAGACTATGGAGAACGGGTCCACTTCTGCAACTGGATGGCTGAGAAACTGAACCAAAACCTTATGTTCATGATTTTGGTAGTTAGTTGATGTTCTTTGATGCTTCGTGACGATATTTTCTGCTTTATTCGAGTTTTGATATAAAAATATTTTTGCCTGTTTCAGCCTATGGTTTCCGATGAAGCCAAATTCTTTTTATATGGGGCTATTTCTTCCACTCACGCTAGGTATTGGGCTGCAAGCAACCCCGACGTGCGGGGTGAGCGGTCCCTCGACAAGCGTGGCGTGATGATCTTCATGGTTATGGAAGATACTCCCGTTTTGGGCCGTACCTTTTTCAGGAGAACGTGAAAAAATAAACTTTCCTAGCTATGCTGTAGGAAAACCTGTTCCGGGACATGGAAGGGAGAACTACGACACTTCTGAGGAGGTGTGGCTCCAGCAGGATGGAGCACCTGCCCATATGTCCCGGGCGGTCATTCATGTACTCCAACAGAAGTTTAGCGAGCGGCTTATTACGATGGGGACGAAGGTCGCATGGCCGCCAAGAAACTTTGACCTCACGCCTTGTGATTTCTTTCTTAGGGAATTCTTGAAGCAGTTGGTTTCCAAAAAAAGATTTCCAAGCATCGAAGACCTGAAGAAAAAAATTACAAGATGTGCAGAGTTCATATCCCCAAATATGCTGGAAGACACGTTTACACACGCTTATATCGAGCGATTTCAATTGTGCCTGGCACGGAATAGAGGGCACGTAGAGTGAATAAAAATTGATTCATCATTGTACTGCATCGACATTTTCAGAAAAAATTTGTATGTGTTAATTTTGCATATTTAATATTTTTTTGAATTAAACGTATGATAAAGCATTTTTCATTGAATAAAAGGCATTAACTCTAAATTAAAATTAAAGTTTTTCATTGCTTTGCAAACTCGAAATCAACAACCCCATATGACCCCAAGAGGCCAAGGCATGACAGGTGGTATCTGAGGACATTGACTTAAAGCGGCCTAAAAAGTCTCAGATTCGTCATTTTTGTTTCCCCGTCTCGCCATTTCTAGCATCTGTGATCATTGATCTCAGCGTATCCTTTGGAGGTCAGGAGACGAAGAGCAGTATCAGGGAACTTTATCATCTAATTGTTCAACCTTTCGAAGCTACAAATCGACGCGTCTGTTGCCCTGATATCCTTGGGTACACATAGTGGCTTTTGACCCCTACCCAATAGTGGGAGGTCACGGAATTCCTGGAGAGACATTACTATCGTATTGGGCACTCTTGGAAACAAATGATTCGACACTTTTGTAGCTTCGATTCCCTATTCGTCACCCCTGAGACCTTTGACCCCTGAATGACCCTTGAAGGTCAAGGGATGACAAGAAAATATCTGAAGACCTTACCATCGACCTTGTGACTTTCATAAACCTATGATTCGATGTGTGTAGTCCCGATTCACCTTTTGTCACCTCTGTAACCCCTGAATGACCCTTGAAGGTCAAGGGATTACAATAGGGATCTGAAGACCTTACCATCGACCTTGGCATTTTTATAAACCTATAATTTGACAGGATTGTAGCCCCGATTCACCTTTTGTCACCCCCGTGACCCCTGAGTGACCGTTGAAGGTCAAGGGATGACAATTGGGATGTGAAGACCTTGCCATTGATCTAGGCACCTTTTCAAACCTGTGATTCGACCTGCAATTTGCTTTTTGTCATTTCTGTGACCTTTGACTGTGCCCTTTCATGGGTCATGGTTGCATTTTCGAACTTGACAGTTCTTCCATCGTGTTTTACGTGCCCAAAAGACTAAAAATTGAAAGTTTTGCAAAGTAATTCCGTCTTTTTTGTATTTCGAATAATTTAACATTGAAAGACCATAAGGAAAAATTTGGATTTTTGGTTGGACCCTATTTATGGGGTTAGAAGTCCGTATTTACAAAATTTTGCTTACACTCAACATAACTTACGAACTTTTTCTACCCAGGTACCAAATTTCATCCATGTGGCACGAAAGTAAGTGTCTGAAATTAATTGGACACTGTATTTATATCGGTATCCTGTGTGCATACAACCCACACTATTAATATGATTATCCTCAAGCATATGCAACCATATGCGTTGCATAAACGATTTTTCACTATTTCTCGTCTAGGTTACAAACTAGTTAAAACGGAGCGTACCATTTTAGTGGGCTGAATAACGATTCGATCGTTATAAATTGTTAATCGTTCCACCATGTGCAATATCCTGAGCACACAGGAGTATCTTTGATGGACATCCATGCAGAGAGACAGACATGCCGAATACACGAATCAGCGAAATTAAGAGTGAAAAAAACCATCCACCTAGACTGGAATCGTCGTAGGAGAATTTTTTCTTCAGCGTCACTTAGGCACAATCGAATATCTGCCCAGCGGGTGGCATTCTCTTAGGATTTCACTTCTTTCAATTTAAGCTCCCTGCATTTCAACCTTCCCTTCTACATCTACGTAGTGCCTTCTAGCAGCCGCAGAGGCGTGCGGCAGGGGGTATAAGAACACCAGCCATGAAAGGGAATGGAATAGGGAAAATGGTCCCTTCAGGAGTTCGAGTAAATTCTTTTTATTGAGCATGTGATGCACATCGGTCGACTTAAATAGCATGCTCACCTTTTCTAGAAATTATGCTCAATTATTGCTCACCTTTTCTAGAAATTATGCTTTGTGTTCTTCTGCAAAACTTCAAGACGGATACTTTTAAACGAGGCGTACTATACTGAACTTGTTTCAGCGCTTTTTCTGAAAATATTCTTTAAACATGGCAAGACAAGTTTTGTTCCCAGTAATGACAATTTCATGGAACGGACGCTTAGTCATCATTTACAACTTCCTATATGCTCTGAGATAACGAAATTTGAGATTAAATATAGATTTATTCTGTATATAAGTGCGCGTCTATCACATATCCAATTTTTCCAAATATATCCAAGTTTAATCTTTTTCGTGTGGCGTTGAATTTAGATTTAATATAGATTTAATCTGTACTTGCATATATAGATTACCAATTGTCCTTCTTTCCTAAAAATATACAGATATAATCTTTTTTGTGCTAGTAGGGTACGTTACCGTTTTCGGTGATTTTTCCCCCCTCTCCCCCATCCCCCTTCGTTGACAACCATATTATTTCCCCAAACCCCCTCCCTCCCCCTCCCCCCCCGACATGTAACGTTGTCTCTACAAATGAAACTTTCAATTCAAAAATATTTTCTCAAGTATTGAATGAGTTTATTACCACGCTTTTATTAGTTCGGTGTCCGTCATGTCTGTCCGGGTGGAATATTGCAACCGAGTTTAAACTAACTTCCCGATCAGCTAGAGACTTGAAATTTTAACCATAGCTCAGAAGTGGATGATAATTCAATATTAGCTATCTATTTTAACAATTAATTGATTATTAATTAACAATTAATTAATTAAAATATTTCCTGATGTGCTAGTAGATGCTTGTAACTTTAACCATAGCTCAGAAGTGGAAGGCAATGCAATGTTAGCTACATGTTATAACAATAAATTAACGATTGATTAATTATTTCAATTCCACAAACTGTCACCTGAAAAGGATATGAAATACATCGGGAATTTCCTATGTGTCCCTGTCAGAGTCTCATCAAGATGTATAAAATCGATTGGAAACATATGTACATATAAATATTTAAAAAAAATAATATATATATATATATATATATATATATATGCGCGAAATCGGAAGGTCCGTGGTTCAATTCCCGGTCTAGACGAATTTTTTTCACTTGGAATCGGCCATCATTCCACCTTCACATCACCATTGTGTTGTTTAATTTTATATGTTTCCTATCCTCTTTCTTTCACCACCTGTTTGAACGAAATATTTATTATTTACGCCTGTGAGCGGTTTGAGTGAATGAATGAATGGTTATATATATATATATATATATATATATATATATATATTTTTTTTTTCACTGCCTATTGTACAAGACTAAAAAGCAGAAAATAATTAATTAGATTAAAAAAAATAATATACCACGTTTTTAAAACGGACTAAAAAGTATGAAATAATTTTCCCTGGGCCCTTCTAAATTTTTGAGGTTGAATTTTTAGTGGCTATGGAAATATTTGTAAGACTTGAAGAGAAAAACGTGGGGCGCAGGCAGTATATAATAGAAGTAGATAACCCGGATGAATTCACAACCAATTTCAGTGCATTGCAAGTTCAGTGCATTGCATTAAAAGAATTGTGGGAGTTTGCTCAACGACACCAGGTCCCTTTACTCCTTAATTATCATGGGTTGCCTGCGCCCCACGTTTTTCTCTTCAAATCTTACAAATATCTCCATAGCTACTAAAAACTCACCCTCAAAAATTCAGAAGGGCCCAGGGAAAATTATTTTATACTTTTTAGTCCGTTTTAAAAACGTGGTATATTAATTTTTCATTTAATTAATTATTTTTTTAGGGATAGGTTGATAGAAAAGTTTTGTCACGAGGTCGCTTTTTTAAGTGGTTTGAGTGAGAAAGTTCCCTAGTCATTTTGGAGACCATATTCAAATTTTATTTTTTTATTTCAGCGTATGTAGAAAGTATGAAATAAATATTGTTATATTAATGGCGCTAAGATACAGTAATATATGACCAAATTTTCAGTAATTATATAAATAAAGCTACATAAGTTTAACCTTGACTCATTTTCTCACGCCGTGTGGCTTAAAACCCTTCAAAACAGTAAGTTTTTTTAGGATTCTGTAAAAATTACTCTGGTGAGTAATAGATTAATTAATAACAAAAAAGCTAAGTGCTAGAAGTTCCTATTTTTTTAAAATATTCTCCCTCTGGAGTGCACAGCCGTAATCTATCCCATGTAAAACAGCTTGCATTTTCAGGCAAATTGCTCGAAGAGTAGTTCGGCAAGGGGTTTATATTTTGATATCATTGGAAAGATGAGAGTTTTTTTCCCTTTAAAATGAGGCCAAATTCTAGGTGAAGTGATTTGTCGCTCAAACTACCTTAATCCGCGAAAAGGTTACAATGTTAGCAATTTGATGGTATGAAGACTTGAAACATTGTAGAAGCAATACTTCAGTTACATTGAGTTATAGTAGAAGCTTGGGGTGTATGAAACACCCCGCGCGCCCTTCCTCTTGTGAAACTCTGTAGTATTGTCGAAGCGATGTTGACGAGTAAGAAACGTAAACAGGCGCATTGTAAAAGCTACGTTACTTTGAGAGAACCCCCTCCTCCCCCTCGTTACCCGCCCTAGGTTTTAAGGCGACCCCCTTCCCCCAAAGTTGGTACTTTAGTTTATACACGTCCCCTTGGTTACGTCTTGATTTAAACGTGAGCAAACGTGAGGGAATTGAAAAAAATCTTGTTTATTCTCAGTAGTATTGCATTAATAGTCACACTTCGTAGCAATATAGGTTTCAATTAATCAATGCCACATTACTGTAATCGTGATGTAATGGTATTTCCTCAGACTATCGCGGAATTGCCATTTAAAAGTTAGTTCTCGAAGTCACATTATTCCTCGGAAGCGGCGACATATATAAGGCTTTCTTGACGCAGAAGTTCCTGTGATGGATGCGAGAAAATGCCTGTAGAGCCGTAGGATAGGACATGCGAAATAGATGCAGTGTAGTTAGGTAAGTAAAATATAGGATAATTAAATACATTTAAACATGTCATCGCGTAGTATTGATATTCATAGTCTTTAAAATGCAAATTTCTTTTTTTTATTTTAGGAGGGAGAGGGCAAGGGAGTTTCAGGGGATTGGGCAATGGAGTTCCAGTGCTGTGGGCAAGGGAGTTTCAGTGTTGTAGGCAAGGGAGTTTCAGTGGAGAGAGCAAGGGAGTGTCAGGTCATTAGGCAGCAAGGGTGTGTCAGACCTTTATATTTACAAGGGTGGTTTATAATGTAATTTTTATGGCCTCTGTGCCAGTGCAGTTGCAAGGCATTTTATTGCACAGCTTACCTGCTGCCACCCCACACCCAAACTCCCTTGGTTTTGTTTCAATTTCAAGGCAGTTTCTGCGGAGAAGGAAGGCAGTGTGATTCAAGGGAGTTTCAGCCCTTTTTCAGGAGAGTTTCAAGGGAGAAAGTTTTACTTGAGAATTACTCGAGAGAAGTGTCATTAGAAAAGAAATTGAATATACTTTCGTATTTATGTTATCGAAGTTGGTTTTTATAGGAAATTATGCAACATATTCCAAAATTCACCAAAATTCAGCGCTATTTGGAAAGCGTCCCCTTAGCAACTTGTACCATTGTTGTATAACTTTAGGGAGAAAACGCCCATAAGGGAACAGTATAGAACTAAATTTTATTGCCTGCAGAATTTCTTTCTTTTGCAGAATTAAATTAGAAAGAATGGTCCTACAAATTGGAAAGATCCAACGAATTATTATTAAAAGTAATGTTTACAAAGAAGTTCTTAAAATATAGTAGTTTTGTTTTATAAAAGAATTACTTTTTATTCCTTGGTATAGGAGGTTGCGGAGCGAGGACAGTCAGGGAGTTGGGCCGCAATAGGTGGCCAGGAAGAATACTCTCCTTCCATACACATATAATTATTAAAAAAATTTGTTTTGTCTGTAACTGTATCTCCAACACACACACACAGTGATTCAACCCGAAGGTTGGTTGGGTTCGGCTCCATAAAGAGTATAATATAAGGCAGAAATAGCTTGCATTTCTTTGATTTGAGTTGGCAAAATATTATATTTCACTGATTCTTCATGGTGGTGTCCTTTTTGACAAAAGCAAATTGTTAATCACGTAAGTGTAGATATTTTTTATTGTGTGTATCGTAGTGATGGAAAGGTGAATGAGTTGGGAATAAATGACGAAATATTTTACAGACTATGGAGCGTTCAAAATTTAAACGCATAATGAAGGAATTACCACAATGAATTTAAAAATTGGCTTTCCAGGCGTGCGATATGAGACACTGCTAGTTTTTTTGCTTCTGGGCTAAATGAATTGGTTCTTGGGGGATCCTTTGGCATAATTTTTATACCATAGGGTAGTTGGGAATGAATTTTTGCATCGTATACTAACATTAGTGTATCTGAAAATTAAAGCAGCCAACCTACGCTGAATATGAATGCCAGTAGTATTTTTAAAAATCTTCAAAGCTCTGGCCAGAGATAGTATTAAAGTGAAATGACCAGTCTAAGGAAATTCCAAGTAAATGAGTAGAGACAGGAACTCAGACGCGTCCCTCAGTAGCACTGGACTTCCACCGTAGGTCAAGATATACATTTGTAGAAAAAGCATATCTTTCCCTCAAGAATATATTCTTAGGCTACATTTTATGCAATAGTAGGCATCTGGAATTGATGCCATGCAGATGCTGTTAGGGGCCAAATTTCAAATATTGTGATCCCCGCAACTAAGGGAAAGAGAATACTTCCGCAGCGTCATTGCTTATCGCAATAGACGGCTGGTCGGGGAGAAAACCTCGTGAGCATACCCCTGCTCAGGTTTGATCGATGAAGAGTGCTCTAAGAAAATGCTCTTTATGACCTTAAGTTCGCTCACGTGTTTTCGTGCGAAGAGACCGTAGATTAAATGAGATAATTGATTGCTTTTCAACTAATGAAAAAAAGCCCGCTTTAGTTTTTTAATCACCCACTCAACATGACTACCGCGCGGAGCTTGCCCATCAACTCTGTTTTTTCTTACCTGTGATGTGTTATTCCGGAAAATGTCCTTCCAATTAAAAGTACCCTGGGAAAATAAAACTCTCCTATTATTTTTAACCGTTCCGCTGAAATTTTATTGTGAGCATTTGAATTAGAGTTGAATAAGTTTCAAGTCGGGCAATTTTAAAGGGGACAAGATAGTCATGAATATTTTTTGCTGTGCTGATTTAAGAACTTTTTGTGATATTTTAATCGGTGAGACTTGAGAGGTCAATACGCTCGGAGATTTTTTGTTGCATCATGTAAGGCATCTTTAGGTGGCAATTAAGCGACTTTTAAATACTTTTTTTTAGTGCAGCCCGGCGTCGCTAAATGAGTGGCTTCGTGATGGATGGAGAGGCCGTGGGATGAAATCCACTCTGGGATGGGGGAATCCATAGATTGAAGCGAACAGGCGGAGAGTTAGGTTTTTATTTTGCCAAAAGAAATTTGCACTTTTCATAGACACCATTTTTTCTATAGTCACGTTGGGTTGAGTGGTATTGAGTTTGGATTGGGTTCGCAGGCGTTTTTTTGGTTTTCTTTAATTAAAGCATTCTTTCTTTCTCATCTTTCGAACTCATTTGTGGAGTTGAGTTGGGTGGTGAAGAGTGGGTTTTCAGTAATGAAAGCCTTTTTCGTTTAGCTTATTAGTGAGGTTTGAGTTGGATTGGTTTTCTGTAATTAAAACACCTTTTCCTTTAAACTCATTACCAATTTTAAGTGTTATATACTTTCACAGAATCTTTAGCAATGACAGCACAGTAAAAAGTTATATAATTACGAAAGCAAGGCAACTATGAAAAAAACTCTAATAGGACTTTCCATGGGCAATTATATTGAAAAACTTTCCGAGCGGGGGCTATTAGAGAATAGTACCAAATTGTTAGCCCAACGTGATTTCGCTACCGCACGAAATTTGTTCAGAAACGTTATCTGAATATTGAGATGTTTTGTATTATTTTCGGTTTGCCTGAGTATATATCTACAATTTTCTTTCTAAGTAGGTACGTTAGGTAGTTGTTGAACTCGTGACTCTGTTTTCAACGTATTAACCGCATGATCTGATCAATACCTATAATATAGCGACTGTCCACAAAAGAAACATCATTCGCCTTGACCGAGATCCCTCGCTTTTGCGCCGAGTTTTTTAGCCAGTTAAGCTACCTAAGTCCTTCTCCCCTGTGGATTTTTGAAGGCTTTATAGGAACAAGGTGTTCAGGACTGCTAGACAAGTGATTTCATTGAGCATTTCAAAGCGTGCTCTTAGCGCCACAGTCCGCGAGGATAAAGCCAAACATGGAACGCAATGAGGTGTTTGCTCTTTTGACCAATTTGAGGATACAGGGACTAGCCGCGGTATTTACCTTTTACGGAGTCACCCGCAAGTGCACATACGTGCGGTACTCCGCAGAGGAAAAATCATTCGCCTTGACCAGGATTTTTTAATATTATAAAACAAAGTTGTAAATGCAAATATATGCCCTTAGAAATAAATGCTCCCTAAGAGAAGCTTGTGGCCTCTATGTGTGGTCTTACTACGACAATATGTAATGCAATAATATACATAAAAATGTGATATTAAAATAAGTCAATTTAGAAAAAGTTCCAAGATGAATGCGATGGGTAGGTACATAAATTTTCTATACATTCAGATTCAGTAGGTAGGGACAAATACATATGACCGTACGTACTATTTGGACACAAATTGAAACAGATATACATACAGATACACCTTATAATAAGAAAGTGTAATCATAAATATCATGGTGTGTAAATTCACCACGACTTAATGAATTAACGAATTGTTTAAAAAATTATGTTTAGAAGGGCTTTAAAAGTTGGGTTTACCCTCGCGCCACCTTGGATAATCAAACACAACTGCACCTCCTCTGCCAGTTGCCACAGTGTAGACCGGAATGCTAAACATTTTTCACCTTCGATCCCTTCAAGAATTTCTCAACATTTGATGGACCTCATAAGATTTCCAATTATTTAATTGTAATGGGACAAGCCAAAAATAATGCTTATGATTTTTGGACTTGAATTTCCAGTGTTTATTACTTATCAACATGTGTCGTGTATGTTGTATTTTAAAATCAAGCAAAAGGAAGGTCGGGCGATCTGACCTTAATTAAAAATATTAATGAAAATATGTTTACTATTCGAATGATCACGTTAACTGACACAGAAAACGTCGAAATGTAATATGTAACGCAATGACATTTAGCATTTTATTATCCAAGTGATTTTAAATAACCTTTGTTCCATCAACCCCTGAGCCTGCATCGACCCCTGGGGGTTTATATCGACCATTTTGGGGGACCCCTGATGGAGTCTGAAGGCGAGAATATATACTTCAAATTGACTCGCCTGGGAATCCGTCTGATATGACTTTGTTTCTGCGCGTGATGGAGTCAGCCGACTCTGCACCCAAGATTGCTCTGAGAGACGAGAAGCGCGACATGAGTCTTAGCCGAAGAAATCGAACATATGGAACATTGTGCGGAAAAATGGAACAACTCATGGCAATCTCTGAGGAACAGCTCATTTCGAAATGTTATGCCGATATAGCGCCCGGGGCCTCATCGATGAGAGATAGCTGGCGGGGAGAGGTCATTGCAGCCCGCCTAATGGTAGGTCATTGTGCGATAACCCACTCCCATCTCTTTGGAGGACCCCATCGGTGGGACAAGCGTGGCAATCCCTTAGCCATGATGCATATATCCCACGGACTGCTAACTAAATATACTAGCGCTGCAGGCAGAGCTTTAGGATGAAGACCTGAAAAGAATGTTTGTCAGCAACCCCTGTTCCGACTAATATCTAACATTTTATAAATATTTTGATGATTTTAAAATGAGAACTAACTTATGTTTATTGGATACCAGTGCTATTATTTGTACTTTACGATGCCATTTAATTTACGAGCAAAATATTATATCTACTGACTCCTATAATGCAACGCAATGTTTTCAATTTAAGAGAAATAGCACATTGAAGACATTGAATGCTCTGAGCAATAGTTAACCACGATGTTGGTCATTAAAGGTTGGTGTGTTGGCTCCCCACTTCGTGGGCCCGGGTTTGAAACCGGGCAGTGACGGAGATATTTCAGAGGGAACCTCGATCTCTACTTGAGTTCTGTTTGGAATGCACTTCCAGTGCAGAACTCCGTACGTCGGATGGGACGTCTCTGATTCATTCCATTAATTTCTCCTTTAATTGCGGTTTTCAGAAGCAAACTCATGCTTAGAGCAAAATTTAGAAGATACGATACAAGTGCATGGCATATGGAAAGCAAATGACATGTCGACATACTCAGAGTCCTCTGGATTGCCATGTAATAACTATGAAGCGGTGAAATGATGAAAACCATGAAAACACTTGGTGAGGGAGTAGTGTTGAGGGTGCAATCCAGAGGACTCTGGACGTTCGTCTTTTTTGCGTGCTCTCTTCTGGATGCAGCGAGAAAAAGAGTGAGCATTCCGAGCGATGGATAAACTCGGAGCGAGATTAGTGCATGATAGATTTAGGTTCAACCATAAAAACGCAGGCTTCTAAGTGCTCACCAGTGGTACTCACCACTGGTGAGCACTAAGAAGACACCACCAGAGCCAGCGGCGTATGTGGGAGGATTCCCGAATCGAGTTCCTCTCTCCTATGCTTGGCAATTTAGGGAAGCACCCGAAGTCTGAGGTTATTTGCGCCTTTGAGAACAGATGAGTGGGTTGATGAGGGAAGGACTGCTTGGGTAATTGAAGAAAGAGGAGAAATAAATATTCCAACATACTAATCGTGGCAGTAAGTCACACTTGGTAGAGATTGATGCAACTGCACTGGGATCAGCTAAATCAGAAAATTGATCCCAAGGGGGTACACTCGAAATGCCATAAAAGCATTTGGTTATACTTTTCCAAGGTTTATAATTCCCAAGAACAACAAAGACCGAATAGTATGATAGTTTGGGTTAAACATCCGCGTTCAATCGAACCCATACCGTCTCAATGAATAAGAATAGTTTGGCCACCAGAAACGCTGATTTTGCATTCTATTTCGGACTGATTAATGATAAAACGTTTATAGGTTTTGAAGTCTAAGTGATTTTATGACCGTAAAAACGTGTATTAAATGAAAATAATAATATAAAGAGCAGTCCAAGTTGAAAAATACAATGCTCTAAACATAAGATTAAAAGTGTAACAAAAATATGATCAACAATTAGGTGTTCAAACATGGAAACATCCTCTAAATGTAGTCGTCTTCTGAAAGAGTTTAATGAATCATTGGCAAAATCCACATCAGTATGGGAAAATTCAAAGTGCGTCAATACATGAATAAGTATAAGTTGAAAAATACAATGCTTCAAACAAGATTTTTTATTATATTTTTGTCAAAATTTAACATAAAAGAGATATTTACTTCTGATTCACAATGAGGTGATATTACACAGAAACAACCTATAAATTCAATTTTATTCTGAAACAGTTTTAAAAAAATATCTAGTTTTCTGCGCTAAGTCATAATTTTATGCTACCTAATTCTAAGGTATGTAAGAAGTAAAGTCATTTTCTAGGAATTGCACCTCAAATAACCTCCGTGTTCTGAAATTAAAAGTCAATGCATTTAAAAACAATTTTACTTAATAACCCTCAGTATACATCATAGTTTAGCAAACAATATAAAAATAAAATATTAGCTTTGGCCCTTTTGGTCTCCAGATAATTTAGGTCTAGAGTGAACATTAATTCCTTATAGGCAAAATTTTCAGATCGAATGCTATTTTTACAAAGAATCAATTCACAGAATTTGCGTTGGACACGAACGACACAAATATATTAATTTTAATTTAATCTACCGTTTTAATTCTGCCTATATAGTGAGGAGACTACGCAGAAGACCAGTATTCCATAATGATCGAAATATTTCCGAGAAACGAGCATTGAATAAATTAACATCCAATTTTGTACTGGCTATTTGAGTTTATTAAGCGTTAACTGCGTAAAAGATATTATAAACTATAATATAGCAACCTTCAACAGGTATAAATACCATGAGAAACTTCGATCTACGTGCAATATTTACCTTGCACAATATCATGGGAAACTGGCACTGGATAAAATGGGAGAAAAAAGTTTTTCGTAACTTTTTAAATCCTACTTCATTCCACGACCTGGGTTGCAAAAAATATTTGTCATTTTCAGGTGTCCCCGTTTCCGCTTATATCCGCTTGTGTAGATTTTTGCACGCTATATAAAACCACACCCCCAAACCCTCTATCAACTACCTAATTTCCAATTGGATAGACTACCCTCTTAGTCCGCCCTCCCCAACCACCCTCTCAAAAAACGTTGATACGAGAATGCAAGCGACAAGGAAGACACCTGGAGATGGGAAAGATTTGTTGCAACCCGAATCTTGTAATGAAGAAGCTTCCAGTGGAATTCACGAAGTGACTCAAGCCTTCTCTCTTTTGTTCCCACCACAATGGAGGAATTCCACGCAGTAACGCCAAGCACTGTGCTCGGTATTATGAGCGCTGTTTCCAACCGATCCAATTGAGCGAATTCTAAATGCTAAATTATGTGGCTGAGATACCGAGAATATTATTTTGACGACGAAAATGGTGCCATAGCCTTTTGCCCCCTCTCTACATCGGCCGGTCGCACAATCACGGAGAAATGAGGGAGAAATTTGAGCGGACGTCGGTTCAGGGCCGTGAGCGGGTCACGCCAGATACTTCCGTCCAAGGCGATACACATTGCAGGGAGAAGATGGCCATTTTTATTTTTTTTATCCCGGAAGCGGGAATGCGATAAATATATTCTCTTATACTGGCGCCCGTGCATGTGTTTACGAGGCATAAGTCTGGAGAATGCTATGGTAAGGAAGTGAAGCTTGAGCATACCTATTGAGCATGCCACTTCACAACACTAAAGATTGGATGATAAAGGCTGCAGATTATAGAAGATTGGAAGCAAGGATATGAGATGTAATAGGAAGATGATGACGATCGAATGGACGGAGAGAACCATCAATGAAATGAAAATTTAAGGTATAACTTTATGGAAATATTTCATCGTAGAAATGAAAGGTGTATTTGTATCATTTCAATTTCCTCTAGCAATTTTATTGCTCACGACCAATGTTTTGTTTCAACTGGATAATCTAGCAATGGGCCCCCGTATTCAATCTGGAATGTTCATGGATCATTTGTAAAACTACCTCTCTCTCTCTCCAAACACTCTATTGCAAAATACATAATCCGGTGATACAGATATGTCGGTAACATACTTTTTATATGGCCATCTAAACAACTGACTAGTTTCCTGTTCGTGCATAACTCACAGGATAAAAAAATCAATGTGCTGTCTAGTGGAAATTACTTTGTTATAATTTCACATTTATTTCTAATCATCAATGAGAACTTCTGAGCTGAGGAGGAAATATTCTTGATCTTGATGCCGTGATCTCTGCGACGTAGAATAGACACTTCATGGACGCATTCTTAGACATGACAGCCTCCCGAGAGCTGTCATTCTAGGAGTAACGAATGGAAAGAATTGCTGGGGAAAGGCTGGCAAGGATGAAATACATGAAGAAAATGGAGAAGGGTGTAAAAATGAGGAGTTTATAAAAGAATAAAACTAAAAAGAGAACGGATGGGAGAAAACCACTTCGGATTCAAGACTACTGATGTTGGTGCTACAAAATAGGCTGTCTATTGACTCATTCGGCTCATAATTATAAGCTGACGGGCTTTCCAACGTCGAGTAAAATAGAGGTAAAATTGCTGCCATTTTCTTTAGGAAAACAGAAAGATTTTTCATAGTTCAAAGGAGCTTAACTTCCAATACTACTTACTACTAGTAAAGGAAATATTTCAGAGTTATTTGTTTTTCACTATGAAATATGTCCATTAAATTTGATACCGCGATGCCCTAGAGGGGAATATTAATTTTAAACATTTTTATGTTGAAATTAACCGCTGTTTTTTTTTGCTAAAATTTCAGACCAAAAGACGGCGATCTATTGCAGCGGAACTTATAGAAGCAGAGAGATGGGAGCGAATACAATTCTGCGAGTAAAATTATTTTTTCCAGATAACTCTCTTTCCTTTACAGTTAATATATTCACTATATGCCACGGAGATGGAGTAATGCAAATTTGCAGGACAGTGCGATACTCCTGTTTTGGCTCAATCATCCCTGGAAACCCTTTTTGTACCGCGCACAGCTCAGAACCACGACGGAAACGAAACGAAATGCTAAAATTTAAAAATGCTTTTAATATTTAAAATACGAATAGTATCAATCACATTGACGCTAGCTTGCCTATCATTACTTCGACGAACGCTGCATCACCACATATGCTCCCAAACCTAAGCAACTCTCTTAGTTTGAAACTCGGAAATATTTGAAAAAAAAAAATTATTACCTTGCCGAAGGGAGAAATTTTATTCTTCACAGAGCCTCTGCTTATTATTATTCGCATCACGAGATCGTAGAATTGAACTCCAACACAATCGCGCCATGTTCGTTGTTATTGGTCGTTATCGTAATAAGACCCTCTCTTGAGCTGGCGTATTTTGTGCCGTTATTATTTAAACTCCTCGCTTCATAACGCTGGCCTCACGACTTCCGTAATTGCTCCAGTCGCCACGAGCACTTGGGGAAGAAATAATAATGACTTCCACCTCATAACGCTGTCGTAATGAGTTCCGTAATAAGCCTCCTGATTTTCACATGACTCCTCTGTTTCAAACGAGGGAAGCGTTTTACCCATGCGAAGTAGCGATTTGGTACTTTATTTTTTTAGCCATCTCTACTGGTTTAAATTACAATGAAAGCCGAGGTGGCGGCGATGTGCAAAAAAAATTTAACCGCCGGAATCATGGAACTACGATCCCTAACGGAAATGTGTACTTCTTTGTCCACTTTATTTATTTTCATCAACAACTTATTTGGGCTTTTAATCGGGGGTTTTATAACAAATAACAATGGAAATCCACGAACAAAAATCTACTCGGAGTTGAAAAAAATCCACCTAGCGCCCAGAGGCCAGAAACCTGGGCTAAAATAGGGTTTAGCTGTGAAGTTATGAAGGAGAGATGATTTTTAGTATTTTCAAGTTATTTTGGTCAGCTGAACACGAATCTGAGGTTTGCCAACAAAATGTTTTACTAAAAATATAAAAAAAATTTACTCAGCGTAGTTTTTCTTCATAACAATTTTTTGGCAGGAGTTACGGAAACAGCAATTGAAATTTTTTAAACTAGGCAAAATTTCCTACAAAATAGAATCTATCAATTTTTTTGTAGGACGAATGGGTCAAGAAATAATATCATTGTGTAACATTTATAACATTACTATATTTTTGTCAATGTAAGAGAGCGGCAACTGTTAGGTTAAAATAGTTTGTGTTGCTCAATTTTCTTAAATTTCTCTCTGAATTTATTTTGGAAATAAGTTAAAAGGTTATTAGTTTAAAGAAATTTCATTAAACTTTAATAACTTGTAAAACTGAAAAAAATGGGATAAGTACGAGTACAATAATTGTTACATAATATTATTACAATCGTCGACGCTTTGAAGTAGTCCGAGTCTCATAATCCTTGCATTCCTCATGTTCTTCTTCTTCTTTATCTTTTCGTCCTCTTCAGCAGGAAGTAATGCAACAGCTCATTTCTGGACAGATTGTTGCTGATCTGCAATCAACACCTGTGGACCATCGAATTTGGGGAAACAACACTAAGTTCAGTTGTAAGACCCATTGATTCAAAATTGAGAGTTGCAATTGAAAATTGAGTCTGGAAGTGAGCTGGAGAGAGATTCTCTGGCATAAGCATGTCCAGCGATTATCTTATCAAGTGACTTACCTACTGGCTAAAGTAATGTTCACTGTTAACATGCTCCTTAAAATCTCCTACAAAAATTTAGTTCTTATACTCGGCTTGACTTTAACTTATCTTGGAATTCAGATGTTGTCGAAATATGAACCTGAGTATAAATAATTTATTGGTTGAATTTCGTTGTTGTGCCATCCGAAAATAGGTCGTTTCTACTCTCATTCTCCCGATTTTTTATTGTTATAATATTACTTTAATTAAGAATAGACTTGATTTAATGTATTTGATGTTTATTTTAAATCCGTAAATTTGATTACGATACGTCATATTCAAGACATGTACGTTGCTTCTTTCCGACGGAGCGTAGGAATTTCTTTCTCGGTGGTTTCTGAAAAAAGATCGAAATTACCCTTGACCTCTTCGATTTCGACCTATTTCGTTTTACCACATAGTTGGTCATGCCCAATTGGTTAGCAAATTATGCATCCGGTGCCTTAGTTACGGGAGTATGAAAAACTGAGCTCGTAAATTTATGTTTGAGTTATCCTGGATATCTCCAGGTGTATGATACTTAAGTCGCAACACAAATGCTTTATTGAAAGAAAAAGCAACGATGCATAATGTCATGATGCTATAAATTAAATTTTTTGCAATGTAGAGCATCAATTTTTATTTTTAAACCTTCAACCACGCTATATTTTAAGATGTGGTAGTTAGATATCTTAACTATCCATCCTTCTAGTTTTGTGACGGTAAATTTTCTTTTAAGGGAGACATTAATTTTTATGTTTCCGCATGTTCACTTTTCACGTCTAATTGTAAGTTTCGTGGCTTGGAGGATGGTGGATTTATATCGGCGAGCAAAAACACCACTCACATATCATTTTAATTCTGAGAGATGATGAAGAGCTAATGACAAAGAATTAGAAAGTTCCAAATCGCAAGCATGTTATTGTAGCGATGTCTTCACGCCGATGAATCACAAAAGTTGCTCTCGCGATTAGGATGTTGAACTGCTTGAATTCTCGTAATTTCTAAACTTATTTTTTACCCTTAAAATATTTACGAACACATAAATCTCATCATACCTCGATTTCCTTACATATTTTTCAACTCCCTCGTTATACGAGCTGCCAAAGAGGTTTAACTAACGTCTTTTTGAGGAGCTGAATAATACTTTTACGATAATGTCCTTCTATTAATGCAGCACTGTTGCATCAATTGACCTAATTGTTGTGCTAACCATGTAGTCATAACTGGTTTATCTAGCAGTAAAGCATTATTTTATAGATTAAGAACATTTCTTTAAAAGGAAAAGATTTCTTCGAATAGGAGTATTTTTGGAAGGAGACACTATCAGAAATATCATGAGATATTGGCGATTCAACGGCATTGTCCCAGACGCATGAGCCTATTATTTGCATATGGATGTATGTAGCTGGGCTGTCATTCCAATGAAAGCCTTGATTCATATCTGGGAGCACAAATCAGTTATTGACCTCGGTGACCTTTGTTTTTCAAAATGTTAACACACATCTTTTTGTTTGCTGTCGATGAAATCACATACGCAAGGTCTAATTGTAAGTTATCATTATCGTTTGCAAGAACTTTCTCCTCTAAATAGTCCCTTTATTAACGTTAGGATTGAAATAAATTTAAAAATTCCTTTGTCAAATCCTATTGTCTTCCCAGCTTGTCTGCAAGAAATTACATTTACAAGTTGTACAGAAAAATACGTACGCGCCTCGTGTGCCTGTCTGAGGTGCCGACTATTATTTACAAATGCCGGAGATCAAAATTCGTCAAACTTTGTGAGACCTACCTTTCCGTTTCGATGTCTCTCATTCAAATTGGTGTGTTTTTCTTGTAAGTTTGCAAAGCAAATTTCTTTCACCCGATAATTATTTCACCTCTCTCTCACACTTTTCAAAACTACACTTGGTATTTCTCCGCTAACAATTGAATTACGTTTTCAACTGCACTTATTTTGATTATGGCTTAGTCAGAAAGTGTTTTACCTTGCTTTTCACGTTAAGTGCAAAACATTCCTTGTTCAGGTAAAAAGGTCTTGGTTCCCCTAGCGAAATAGGGGATAACACTTTTTGGATTTTAGCAGTACAACTTGATTTTAAAAGAACATGTCTATACTTTTTAACTAAACCGTTAAACGGAATTAACTTTTCCATAAACTGCTGTAACATCTTTCTAATTTCACTTTTATATAATTCGGCCGCTATTGAATCAGTGAACTCAGTGTGTTAAATTAACTTTCCCACATTTTCCGAGGCCTGATGCAGAAGTAACTACTAACAGAAGTAAATACTCATCCCGTAACAGTTAAATTGCCCGTTACAATTCGATGAAAGTGGGATGCAGGCAAAGAAAGTTATCTTAGAGTAGTGACCCGAGTATTTGGTGTGAGCTCAAGAGGGTGATGGGCTTGGGAGAACAAACAGAGGTGTACGCAGACAGTGAATTCGTTGAATGTTGCTTTCTTTCCATTCTGTCGTTCCCTGTACCATGTACAGGCATCATCAGATCGATCGCGGATAAAATTGGCGGAGCGGAACTAACAAAAATATGGTTGATGGTGTTAAATAAATCGCCAATCGGCATAGTAAAAATATACATTCATAGTTACGAGTAAATATAAGATGTATACGATTCACATAAACACCCAGGCGCAGGAACTCGCGTGCACGCATACAGCCATACCCTCATACGCATTTTACAAATTTCCCCCCTCCAAGATTGCTCCCTGGACCCGCCCCTGGTACCTTTTGTCCACATTTATTTAATTCCAAATGGGAATTATACGCATTCACCGGTTCCTTAAAAGTTGTTTCTGTAAACATTTTTTTTGGCATTTCCCTTGAGAAATTTTCCCATTTCCCTTTTTGGCATCTCCCTTCCCTTTGACATTTCAGGGGGTGGAGACAAAAAAAACACTTAATTTGTATTTCAAATGGTATATCATCATCAGAATATAATGGATAATGGGTGATTCATTATCTGTTTCCGTGCAATTATCTTAGTTTTCATTGTCGAGACTCTTAATCGATTTGTAATTATTATAGTGTTAATTTTCGACATACCGACTTGAGGATTTTCTGATCGGAGTTATTCTGTCATGTATATAGAAACCTGGTAATGCAGTGGTAAACTTGTATAAAATAAGACTTTAATTTGCTATTAGCATTGTGCTAAAAGATAACTCTGGCCCATTCCACTAGAGTGCTTGCTCCATTAGAACCCTGTCTTGGACATATCAGTTCCTGTACCCCAGACTTAATTCGGGAACTTAATAAAATACAAAGGAAAGCTGCGCGATTCGTCAAAAACTGCTACGGGCGTACAGACAGCGTTACGCAGATGTTAAACGAATTAGGCTGGGAGCCGCTAGAGACTCGGAGGCTGCGCGATAGGCTTTGATTGCTTGAACAAATGAGAATAGATATCTTTCAGAGCGACACGGAGAACATCCTATTAGAACCCCACTATATTTCCAGGTCCGACAGAAACGATAAATTAAGAGAGATATTTTTCCGAACGGATAGGTATGGGAATTCGTTTTTCCCCCGAACGATAAGGGACTTTAATAAATGCAAGGCGTAATTTCATTTTCCTTTCGTTTCCTTTTTATATGTAAACGGCTGGTGTCCTAACACCCCCCGCCACACGCCTATTGAGTCGGCTTGCGGGGTAGTATGTAGATGTAGATGTAGATGCAAGATGCAGAAGACAACCAATTACTAGAGATGAAAGAAAGTTCCACTCTACTATTTCTCCCATCTGATAGGTGATTTAAGATAAATGAATCTGTCTATTTCCATCCAGCATTCTATGTTGCTATTTTAATTCATCAATCGAGGAAGTGTTGTGTATACATTAGACCCCTTTTAGAGCTTACCATTAGAGCTTTACGTTGGTAATCTGTTCCACAGGACCGTTCGTAATGTGAATTCCGTCGTAATGTTAACCAGTATATTACCGGGCGAGAGAACGGTTTAACGATACGATCACTACATATACCACTATACTACAATTGGGAAGGCGGAGAGAAACCTCGGGGATGCTCTTATTTTATCAACGCATTTGATTGATCATCGCGGGGGATACGGGATACGGCTCGCATCCTGGTGGCTGCGAAGATTTTTAAGCAGAATCCCTATCCCTAAATGGGCACTGTGTGGACAGCGTCGCAAGTTTAGTACTCCGTCCATCGGAAGGCATTGCCACCCCAATTTGCACCTTTCGTTAAGCGTAGTCTGTTGCCGACGCCCTCAAGTAGCCCACCCCATAGCCCTAGAACACCGGCAGGGGTCAAAATGACTCATAGTTTATAGGCTGCAATTTCTGTGAGTGTTACCCGAAGGGGTCACTGCATCGTGAATTTTTTATGTTGATCCCTTGTGTAGGCCTTGCGTAGGCTGTTTATGTTGATACCTATTGAAAAAAAAATCAGCGTTCAAAGGGTTACTCTTTCCTAACTGTGGACGGATAATTACAATGCCGATCATCCATGGAAAGTAATCATTACTATTTCTGGAATTATGGTAGATAAGGGTTGCCTTAAAGGTAAGATAAAAATTCAGGTCGTAATTTCATAAAAAATGACATATATACTTCCGCTTTCCAATAACTCCTCAGGAATTGAAACTTCCTTATTATTTATAGGCATTACGCCATTTTCAGTTTTTTCGCAATAAAGCGTAAAACGTTGAAGATTTGAGTATCGATAGCGACGATGATATAGACATGGACACGGTAACTTCTCATGACTTCGTTCAGCCGAACAACAAATGTGAAAAATTTATAACATTAAATCAAGAAATATATGGCTTCCGGTTCATGTAATTGCATTTTATTTTTAAACTTTCCTTCAATTTTTTCCAACTATGGTTGCCAGAAGAAAATAAAAATGTCATACGTACGAATAGTGGCTAAAATTAACTTCTTTTTGAAAATTTCTCTGATAGGGTTACATATTTCCTAGTGTGTTAATATGAAATTGAATTCTCACGAAAAAACCGCATGCTTAAAAATGAAGTTTTATTAGCGTTGACGGAGATGTCAATTTATGAATCACCGCGTAACAACGGCCAGTCGGTGTGTCACTTCTCGAGCAGTAGTATTTTACTTTCTTTAACATAAAAAACTATTGCACTTTTAAATTTAATAACTTCAGACACTACGAAAAGAGACTTTGAAATCTCAATTTGTGGATCGATTTCCAAAAACGTTGATTTGTTTATGTTGAAACCTAATATTAAAATTCCTTGGTAAAAAAGAGCCCAATTTAATTACCTTTTTTAATTTTAGCTTTTTATTGGCCAAAAATATCTTAAAGGTGTTATATTATTGCCTTAAAGCGTTGTTAAGTATTTCTATTTGTTTATAAGAAAAAAACAGTGCATCAGAAAGAAACTTGTTTATTGCTTAAAAAATTGTTTTGTGTAGATACATTAAAAAGCTCGCATTTAAACCTATGTTTTCAAAATAGTTGTTCACTTACGATTCGTTGACTTTAAAATGAGTGATCAAAACTTAATAAATAAATAGACTACAATTTGTAATATTTTACCAAATTTGGGAGGGTTTTTTTCATTGCAATAAGATGTATTTCACGTGTTTTCATCCAAAACGTATCTTTACGTATTTTTATATAAAAAGTTAACAGAATTATATAATAAATAATTCTGTTGACTTTTTTTTCGTAATAAAAGGTAAAAACGTCATTTTTCTGTGGTTTTTAATTTATTGGAGGTTATATTCAATTAAAAAATATTTATAAGCCTACAAATCTTCTACATTGAATTGAAAACCTACTCATATTTTTTTTCAATCCAAACTTATAAAGAACTGGACAAGAAATACACGAAAAAACGATAAAATAAAAAAAATATGTTTAATAATAAGAAAAGCACCAGGTTTCGTCAAACCTCGGATATGGGTTACTGGGGCGATTAATTATATATAGCTTTTAAAAAAAGGTGGACATTGGAGCATACTTCCACTCAAAATCATAATTTGACTCCACTGCTAGCCATATGAAACAAAACCGAAACATAGCAACTTATCCCGACCTATCGTGATGCATGTGACGCGACAGCGGGTGATTACGTACAAGACGCCTCTTTTATATCGTATTGGTTTTTCTATTTAAAAATTGATGTTATGTACTCAATATTGCACTCGTATCTTAATTATAAGATTTATAGTAAGTATATTGTTTCAATTAAAATGAAATTAAATTTTCTGAGGGAACTTGAAAACGTTAACTAAAAATTATATTTAAAAATTTCTGTGCCTAAGGCCTCATAATCATCATTAGTAGTCATCAATCCGAAGATTGGTTTGCTGCAGCACTCCACAATCCTCTCCGCCAACCGCTTCATTCCTACGTGCGGTCCCTTAAAATTCTTCATAATTCGCCTGAGGTATTTCAGTTTTGGTCTTCCCCTGCAATTTTTACCATTCATTTCTTCTTCTATAATATTTTTCATCAGAAAATGTTTTCGCAAAATGTGTCCAATAAATTGGTCTCTTCTTTTTTTCCGAGTTTTCATTCTACTTCTTTTCTCTCCAACTCTTCGTTGGTGATTCTCTCCGTGAGGACGTCCATTTAATCTTCATAATTCCTCGATGACATCACATTTCAATTACTGGTATTTAAGATCGTGCTCCAAATATATGTTCGAATAAAGTCCTTCCCTGCTTCCAGGCATGTATTACCAGCTGTCAGCAAATATCTTATCCGGTAGAATGATTTCTTTGCTTAGGCCATTCTACTAAATCTATCTTGCTTCTTCCGTCGATGGTAATCCTGCTTCATAGTCAATAAAATTCTTCCTCTTGCGCAAGTTTTTGCTGCCGAAGTTTAACAGATTCTTTTCTTCTTGATTTATTCCACAAACCATAAAAATTGATTCTTTGAATTAATCTTCAGGACGGCCCACAAATAGATTAATGCGGCTCTGCGGGTAAGGTTTCCAATTTATATCCCTTCCGTCACGCTGTTACAAATGATTTTTCCTCGTAATTTGTGGTATTGTATGCAATAGCTGTGCTCATTGAGGCATAAAATATAACATCCTCCGGAGCAACAGAACAAAGGAAACGAAGACAGTCATGCCCCAGGTGCACATAGACGTGACCTTCACTGCCCTTACCCCTCTACCCCTAGAGGTCGTTTCCCATGCCAAACATTTTTTTACAATACGTCAGTGCTCGGAACACACCAGAGCTTTTCATTACAGGCCACCCATCTTTGGGGAAAATTACCTCATTATTCTTTCGTCTCCCCAAATAACCAAGGAAAAATTGTTTAGTACCGAAGATGGAGATTTTTAGCATTTAAAAATTATTGATTAAACATTGTGTATTCTAAGTTGGGCTATAAATAAATTGTGAATGTTGTGTTTTTAGCAGATAATAAATTTAAATGATAAATACGAATAATTTTCAATAATAAATAAACATGTCACAAATAATCATATCAATTAGTATATCGTTTATTAGAGCTGAATAAATACCAATGCAAAATGTAATGCTTACTGCGTTTGACCCTATGCATGACATCGTATTTGCTCGTATCGCTTCCATTGCTTCATGATAGGTACACACAAAAATCCCAGTATTTTATTCACAGACGTCTTGCGTGGGGGCCAAGGTCACGGTTCGGAAACATGCGATTTGAGCCACCATCCTGTGTGTGCATTCTTTTGGAGTTTCTTAAGTTCGAACCTTGATGAATTACATGATGAGGCAACATACATATACCCATTGTCTACCTATACAGGAGAAAATCCGAAAGCCTCACTCCAACAACAGTTGAGAACGAAAGCCTCTCATGAGAAATTAAACTGCGACATTGAGGGATCTGTGTCCGAGTCCCGGTCACGGCGAACGATTTTGATGTGAATGCAAATGAACATCTTATGGTTCGTTCTCGGTGTCATGTAAGTTTTTGCCGCGACCAATAGTTGTTTAGGTACTTTCGAGGGCCTCGTGTGCAAAAACTATAAGGATTACAGAATATCTAAAACTATGACTGGATAGCCCGTTTCGTCGGCTACCGGAAATGGGTTGTCGCGAGCGTAGGGGGGGTTTCGAGGTGACGTCACAGTACTGCGCGTGGGGGTCTTAATTTGGGCTTGTGTGGGCACGGCGCGCGCTCAGTTCAGTTGTATCTCCGGAATGAGTCGGTCGATTTTAGTGATCGAGGTGCCTACGGAGAGCTGAGAAAGTGAGTTAGACGTTAATAACACAATAAATATAAAATTATCATTGGAAAGAAGAAAATGTTAATTACCATCGACCAATTGTTCATAGGTTAGCCATTTGTACTAATGATTTCGATGAATAAACGTTATGTATAGTGTAATTTTCTTTCATTCATTTCAACTTTCTTTCTGACGAACAAAACCAAAGAATCTCCCAATAACGAGAGTAACTTATGTAATATGTTCTTTTAATTTATTGAGTTTTGGTCAGTTAAAACTCCTTTATTTCAATGCCAACGTTTCGGCAAATTTATTGCCATCCTCAGGGCTAATTGAAAACCATAAAACAAAATTAACAACATATACAGGTAGAAACAGAAAAATAACAATTGTTATAACAACTTTGGTGATATTTCACTGTACATTTTTTATCGGGGAGATACATTAATTTAACAAATACCAACAAACCTATGAAATTTTAATTACACTAACATGAAGTCAACCATTCCAATTTACAGGGTAAATATAAACAGTTTCTTGGCAACAAGAGAACACACCAGATTACACCAGACATTTATTTAGAAAAAATCATAAAAATTGCTTTACATAAATACAAAGATAACAATAACATCAATTTAAAAAAACAAACACTTATCAAATTTTTTATATGTAAAACACTATTAAAAAGCATATATTAAATTATAAATAATATCTTTAGATTTATTGTTTTAGACTTATGAAAATTCTGCTTAATTTATCTATACCCGTTCTCAAATGTAATGCATTTGGGTGTTTCATGATATGGACCATTTCTTTAAAAAGTCTTTTGTGTAAATTTGATTCATACTTTGTAATTTTGGTTTTATTAAAATCGAAAATATGGCTATTCGTTATGGCATGATCAGCTAGGCCACACGTTCGTTTTGATAATTTTATTGATGATTTGTGTTCGTTCAGCCTATCTTTTAAATATTGTGACGTATGTCCAGTGTAAATCTTGTCACAATCTTCACAGGGAATCGAATAAACAATATTGATTTTTAAATTTATTGGAATTTTTGATTTTAGAGGGGTATATAAAACTTTATATTGAGTACTATTTGCAATTTGTTATGATAAACCTTTTATATAAACTATACTTCTATATTTGTCCACAGGTGCAGAAGGTGATGGATGTGTAGAGAAGGAATTATTGGATATAGTGTTTGCATTATTTTGTGTCAATGATACTGTTGAAGAAAGATCTTGAGAAGGATGGTTCATATTTTGTGTTGGATATTTATGTGATGAAGATTTATTTATATGGCTTGAGAAAAGTAGGGAGTTCTCTAATGTTTTTGGAAATTTACTTTTAACAAGCACGTCTTTGAGAATTTTAAGATTTTTTTTCTTTATAAATGGGGTCACAAAGGTTTATAGCTCTGTGTTTTAAAGCTAAGGCATTATTAATTTTGTAACTTAATGGATGGGGAGATCTAAAATTAAGATATCTGTCCACTTTGTATGGTTTCCTATACCAGTCTACTGATATAGTGCCGTCTGGATTTCTAATTGTCAACATATCCAAAAAAGGAAGTTTATTTTCAATTTCATGGAATTAGTAACGCATGTAATTTCGCATTAACGAAAGAACTACAACTTCGACGGGAGTATCAAGAATACTCCCTGTATTTGTTTTCCTTTGTAGAATTTTCGCACTTCGCGTATCTTGCGGTTGACGCCCCAACGATAATACTGCGGCTAGTTCGCGGCACCCTAATAATAAATTCAGCCTTTGGAATCGGGACTTTTACCAGATTTTTGTTTAGCTGCTAGCCAGCTAATGAATTAATAAAATGCATAGGGAGTATGGCTATTAAGGAAAGGGAAAAGTCTTCAAGGGCCTCATCTAGAAGAGCTCAGTGGGCAAGGGTTTGAGGAATATATAGCCATATATTTCTGTTTGAGGCTTTCGCAGCGCTGTTGTGATGGTATCTCCATGTTTTTCGGGCAAAGCTGCGTCGGTGTATCTTTACGATGACGTTTCGTAGCCAATGCAGGCCACATCTTCAGATCAAGTCCGAATGCCAAACGGTGAAAGTTGGCCTGTATATATACCGTCCTCAAGGGGGCCTTCCGTTAGCGCAGCCAATCAGCGCTGAGCACCCTTCTTTTGGCGCGTTCCTTCTCAGGAGTCTCTTCAAGGTGTTGTGGAGTCTATGCCCGTCATCCCGATTGAAATTAGCCTCTACCTTCTCTATTTCAATAGCCTCCCTGATGAGTCGAGGAAAATAAACGAGGTTAACATCAATGACGCACGAGT
This sequence comes from Pyrrhosoma nymphula, assembly GCA_963573305.1. NCBI lineage: Eukaryota > Metazoa > Arthropoda > Insecta > Odonata > Coenagrionidae > Pyrrhosoma > Pyrrhosoma nymphula. The sequence continues at coordinate 71,687,733 of OY754332.1, read as the reverse complement.
CTTAGCCAAGGAAAAGTTTTATTTTCCTCGATTCATCAGGGAGGCTATTGAAATAGAGAAGGTAGAGGCTAATTTCAATCGGGATGACGGGCATAGACTCCACAACACCTGGAAGAAACTCCTGAGAAGGAACGCGCCAAAAGATGGGTGCTCAACGCTGATTGGCTGCGCTAACGGAAGGCCCCCTTGAGGACGGTATATATACAGGCCAACTTTCACCGTTTGGCATTCGGACTTGATCTGAAGATGTGGCCTGCATTGGCTACGAAACGTCATCGCAAAGATACACCGACGCAGCTTTGCCCGAAAAACATGGAGATACCATATAGCCATATATTTTGGTCAGTCTTTTTAAAACTCCAATCCCAGAATGGCATTTTTGCTTCCCATATATTGTACATTTCTATTGATAGAATTTACTCCACAGAAATACTTGTTTCGCAAGAATGGACAGTATCGCATTTATTTCGCGTTTGTCGCAAATGATAAAAATCTCCGTCTCTATTTTTTATATTAGAAGACCTGAGTAAATTAAAGGTAATGACGTGAAACATTACCTCATGTGCTAGTGTGCATTACATTCCTTAGTCTTTCTTTTCCTATACACAGCGTTCATACTGAGTGGGAAAGCAATCGTGGTTATAAAATTAACGTAAAAATGGACTTATAGAGGCGCCAACAAGTCCTCATGTCCAACAAGACAAGAAAGACCTGTTTAGTCTGCGGCCTCACATCATCGCACATTAAGTTCCTTCGAGGCAAAGTCTGAAATAAAAAAGTTTTTAGATGGTGATTACGGTATATAAGAAATATTCTTTCGTTTTTTGGAAGCCTTCCTCTGTCTGTCGAAATATGCGAGATGATATCTTTTTATCGTTGGATTGAAAGGCTCTATAGAGAAATTTTTCGCTTCAATGATCATTTAATAATTATCGTTTGACACAAAAGAAAATGTGTTAACATGACCTCATTTATATAAATTTTTCTGCTAGCATTATTGTCAATTACCGTGCCAAATACTGTCAGTCGAATTCCTACCAGCTGAAAATCGTTGAAAGCGTATATCGCATTGAATCTTTAATATTTTTACATAGCTTAATATCTTTCTGTAAGAAATACGAAACTTTGAACGAGACAATGGTTTTCCGACAAGTTACTTCACAGAGTATGTCGCTTGCAACGTGTATCAGAAATATCTTCGACGTTAAGCAGAAATATCGCTTCTAGGACTTCGGTCAATACTTTTTGGATGCTTGCGGTGATGGATTCAACCTTCTACTTATATACACTTCGGATATATTCCGGAAACTCAGAAGAGGACCAAAACATTCTACTACGTAGGGATTATCTTCGTTCTCAGCATGAACTTAAATATCTAAGGCTATGACTGCGTAGGATCTAAAATATGGAGGCATATTTTGCTTTATCTATTACTATCCTTTGGTCTTAAAGACAAGTGAATACATTTTTTTCCTTTTAGTAAAACAAATACATGCTGTCATAAAATAATATAATCAGCTGGAATGGAGGTAATTTCGAAAAAAATTATAATAGTGCGGGAAAAATCCCCCTATCGCCGTGAAATATTCCCAAGTGTCTGCCCAAGAACCTATTTGGGTATAAGAGCAAACTAGTGTGGTGGAACAGCTATGAACCATGTAAGATATACTTGATTCTAGTATATGATTGATATACTTGAAGTATACTTGATTCCCTCCCCAAAATACTACATGCTTGACGTGGGGAGAGAGCTGCCTTGTTTCAACGGACCCTTGAGCAGAGATAATGAGAGTAATGTTGATTGTTCTTGATTAGAGCCACCCCTATTGATGGTATTCAATTTGTATGGCTATGTTTTCGTGCTGTTGTATTTTTTACTTCGTTATATGTTCTCTGCGTTTAAATGGTATATTATTTTCTCTCTTAAATAGGCTTCAATAGCGTAAGCATTTACTGTGGATGAGTTAAAAATGCCAAGGTGTCAAAAAATGCCAAAAAGCACAATATATAATCAGTAAGCGGTGATTTTTCTTCAAATAGCTATAATAGTCAGAGATCCCGCTGATTGTGACCACAAACTGGACTTAAAGGGTTCATAAATCTAGTTTTTCTTCTACTTTTGCTGTTTCCTACCATGGTAGGTAAACTTTGTCTTTATAACAATAATAATAGCTATCATTAACGATTCTTTTCCTCAATAATTCACGGAGAGAACTTCTAGGCATGTGTGCCAACTTCCGAAAACTGTGAAACCCGTACAATGCCCATTAATACCACTAGTAAATGGAGTATGTACCTGTGATTGCATGCTAATTGCTACCAAATTAATCCGCACAATCCAAACAACTGCTCTATCTATACTGAATACATTTCTCCAGAATAGATAAATCGCCATAATGAATTTAAATGCATTTTATGCATAATAATGTTATATAATATGCTTATTAACAGAGATAAAAATTAATCAAATGCAATGTAGGATCTAAGTCTTTCCCGGCAGGCTATGCCATCGAAACGTTGGTGTAGTTCAACACCATAACCCGAACGCTCTTCATATTCATCAAATGCAAAATCGTCGGATTTTTTCCTAAATTAATGGACATGGACTGTGTCCTTGCACTGTCAAGAGGCTCCTGAATAACTGTGCAATTAGTTAGCCCAGTTACTAGGGCAATAAAACACTACGGTCGTGCGTTTCAACTTAAATGAGATCATTTTTATAACTTTCTTTCAAAAAGTAGAGAAAAAAAGTAAATTTTACCTTTAATTTTTCATAATTTAATCGGAGATGTAAGATCGTGGTTAAATTTTTTAGTATTTTAAAGATGTAAAATAAAATGTCCTAAGCAAGTTGAGAGTTTAGTCAGATGCGAGCTTATCTACCGCATTCACTAGTAAATGTTTCTTGCCCATAGCAGGCAGCGTTTCCTGAAGATATTCCACGGCGGACGGCAATATCACGATTTTTTATTTATTTAACAACAACCACCCAAAGCAGCTGTTATGTGGCCTTTGTGCCGGGGTATTAACGTCTAATCCTCCCCAGGTGAAAAATCCTCCCCAGGCGGAACTCGAACCTGCGACCTTCGGGTTAGCAGGCGAGGACGTTACCCAGCCGCCACCGCAATTGCCTATTACCATCTCTTTACAAACTGAAATATCCTTGAGGAAGCGTTACTTTTATGTATTTTCCTTAAGGTCTATTCAAGGGTGTCAATAAGGGTAACAATTCGATAGTAAACAAGGATCTTGAGAGATTTTAATAGTTACTGCATCTCCATCCAAAGATATTTCTTCAAGTTTCGAAACATCGTGCTATTCTAATGCATTTTTCCGATAGTAATGGTGATGAATATGGTTGATATAAAAGATAAAATCTGTATGGCCCATCTTTAATCTTAAAAAATGAACATGGAATAGGACTAACGTCATGAACAGAGTCTATTGTAGACTGTGGTAATTAGCAACTGCCCGTCATCGTCGGTGCTGCTCTTGTATAAAAATGTCATTCTTTTGAACCTCATTATTTTAAATCATTACTGGCATAAAGCATTGAATAAAATCAAAATTTAATCCGTTAGTCCAAATATGGTCCATTTCTTACGGTGGGAGGTTGATGTCATCAAATTTTAAAGACGTTAAATATAATGTCCAGAAATGATTTCCTTGCTTTCCATGAATGAGACCGTAAATGTTTTCTGAAATTCCAATATTCTCTCAGAAGTTGTGGGACACAAACATTCTACCTACCAATTAAACGGCCCTGTGCTGCTAGGAATTGCCTACAAACTTACATGAATGTTCAAATGTGAGCTAACATGTATGGATACGGCCGAACGAGGGAGAAACACGCAGAAAATGGCTTTGAAACTGAGTTGAGATGTCTCAGCGTTAAACCGGTAGGGGCGGCATTTTTTAGCGCTCGAAACGCTACGGAATTTTTAATCTTGTTTTTAGATTTTTACAGTAAAAATTACTCATCAAAAAAATATATATGCAACGACTTTAACAAGAAACGTGAAGCAAAATGATTAGCATTTCAAAATTTGTTTTGTTCCCTATTGTAACACTCACCTAAAATGTCTCTCGGACAGGGCTATGAATATTCCCGAAATAACTTTATCCGCACCGCTCGAAAGGAAAAGTGCGACCAAAACTGGTAAAATCATTTTGCACTTGCATCCTTCATCGGGATGAGACCCAGACACGTGCCTCTCAATGCGATAGGCTGAACTGCAGGTCGGCCTCGGCAGGTCTTCCTTCACGTGCGTTTCGTTTCTTGGTAGAATATTACACGAAAATTATACTCTCCTCTCAATTACCTCTGTTGCATTTACTCTTAAGGATTTCCACTGCAAAATCCACCCGTCAGAACTCATTTGTCACTATGCCAACATGATCATCGTGATTTTTTAATTCAGAGACCTTGAATAAATATTCCTAATGGTCGAAGAAAGATAGTTTAATGCCTCTTATAGCAATGCTGAAAAAACAAGGAACATCAGGAAAACGAGGAAGATAAGGCAGCCTTTGATTAATGAGGACAAAATTGGGAAATGGGGGAGAAGAAAGCCTGACGCTAATGCAGGTCTTAAGAGAGAAAGACACAAGGAATGAAATGGCAACTTTATGTGAAAGCAATGAAAATGAAATGGTAGGTGCATTGCGATGACACGAAGAAATTCAAGGCTCCGGGGAAATAGGACACACTTAACGCTAGCGAAAGAGAGAGAAATGTCAGTAAATAAAGGAGATATAAAGACGAGATGGGAAATTTCTAATTAAAGTGGAATAAATTTAGATATTTTAGCAAAAATGCTTAAAGAACCTTAAAAGAGACGAGGCCATTAAGGCTGGGATCTATTTGAGGACGGAGTTAGTTCATGGGCGCGATTGTAAAAGCAGCGTTTGGATTGGAGCCTGAAGGGGGTGGGAGGGGGGGCTCAATAGCTTATGCAAGCGTGTGCATGTACTTGAGTAAACTCTTGAGTATTCTGAGAATAAACTCTTTTAGGTCTTCGTCTTGAAGTCAATTAACGCTCTCAGAAAGCTTTCTTCGGTCCGACTCTTTACTCTGTTGTTTGATTAACCCTTTAACGTTCTTCGTTGATCTTTGCGAAGATTTTTAATTCTCAGCTTAACATATCCGTAATGATATTCGCACTCTCAAAACCCGTCTCCTTCCGAGAACCACACACGCATCTCCAATGGCGCAAATGGACTCTGCTGACGTCCACCTTCGCCTCAGGCCAATCCTTGAACTGACAAGAGGGAATTACTCCACAAATTATGACAGCTATCATCGCGCGCACATTTTTCTGCAGTTTATATGGTTATTTTTCAACTTTTTCGAACAGTATCGTGCACGGAAATCGAATGATTCGAAAGCATTTACAATGGGTCTCTTAAGTTAATTGGTTATTTGGGGGATGCGACCGAAGACTGAGGACATTTGCGCAAAGACATGCGGGTGGATTGGTATGGGCAAGGGTTGCGATGTATCATATGCTTTACTACTGGCGCCAATGTTTTCAGGGGCAAACGAAAGAATAAATAATCCGTGACTAAAGTCTCTTATACTTGGGTATAGTTGTGTAATAATTTTTTTCGGTGAATGTTATAATTATTCCTTCTAGTTTAAAGCATGTATTTCCAGCTCATATGACACATCGTCATCGTGGTCATCGTAAGCATTTGATGCAAGGAAGATGGTTGAAAAACTTTCTTGCAAACAGCGGTCTTGGCAGCATTATTGTGTAATAATTTCGCCGGCTTCACAACTGATGAGGCCATCTGCTCGCTTCTTCAGACTTAGCTTCACACTCAGCCAGCTCGCTTCTTCAGACCTAAAAGAAAAAAATCTTTACGCAAGTGAATCGCTACGCTAAGTTATCGCGACAATGTGCGGCTCGCCACTAGAGTGCTCCGAGGGAAATATATAACCACTGGAGAACTGAAATTGTCATACCCTGGGGTAAGGGTAGAATTACTTGGGAGATAGAGGATGGGTGGAGAGAAACCAGGCTTCGGCGTTAGCTCTTATGGCGGTTGGAGCGATATTTGATTATGCACAGATTTGCGGGAAACTTTGCATACGTGTTCTCATTAGTGATATCTATAGATAAAAGTGAAAAAATTGCATCGTACCGATTTTGTTTTTTGGCGGTTCAATGCTGTTTTAACACGTAGCCTTATGTCATTTGACATATATTTCGGAATAATTCGATTACATGTGTACTGATTTTCTTCTAAACGTGAAATAAAATAAAAATAATTTTTATTATTATAACTATTGCTAACAAATTTCAAGATGTTGCACCGAGCCCAATATTCGCAAACAACATATTTAAGTATAATTTCGTCTAAATTTCTTATTCCGCGCCGAAAACTCCAGTCATGACATGCTTTAACTGCTTCCCTGACGCGCCCGGGTATACTCGGGCAAAGTTATACTGATATGCAGGTGGCCTAGTTATCTTAAGTTAAGGGGCAAAATTCAGAAATTATTGAATAATTCATTAGTTATTTGGAATAAAAAAATAAGTAAAAAATATTCGGATTTGCCTCCGTTTCATGCTTCTGAATCTGAAATAAAAAAATATGATTTTTTAAAACCATTTTTGAAAAAAAAAACCGTCAGGGAAGTGGTTAATTAAGGGAAAATTAAGTATAGTTATTTTATCATTTCCATTACTGCTTGTATGGTGAGTTTCAACGCATAAATAGAAGCACTTAAGAGAATGTGGTCCAAGAATTATTTAGACTAGCTTAAAAAATTATTAAAATGTGCACTCAATGACCCAAGATTACCGCTCCAGCCACCTTAACAAAAGTCGCCAAGGGGACCAAGGTTTGACGTCCCATCCGACGGGCAGTGTACTGTACCTTAGGTGCCCTCCACACGTAAAACAAGTTGGTATCGGGATTCCTCTCGAAAATCTCCGCCTCTACCGGGATTCGAAACCAGGTCCTTGAGGATGGAAAGTCAGCACTGTAGACTTCACTCCAAACTGATCCCCGCGGGCATCCAGCTATCTACATGAGATTATCCAGATCAAAAGTACTGCGGGACTGGCTACGACAGCAAATTCAAGAGATTCGAACGCTTCGGAATTAATAAATGTGCGAAGTTCACGATAAAAAATATTTACTCGGAGTGGGAATCGAACCCAGATAGTATTACATATTAAGAGGCTTGATTGTTTAAAGTCTCAGCGCTAATTAGGAGAACCGGGAATGGAAAGATTTTAATAAATTAACTTAACCCGCTAGAGAATTATTTTCTAAATCATTTTCTGAAGAAATTCTGCCGAGAAGAAAGTTTAGGAAGCCAATTTGTATGGTGGAGCCAGAGAGATTCTGAGGGAGCCTGGGATGATGAATGAGTATTGGGGCGTGTCTAGCATTCAAAGGAAATTTGACCGTTGAAGCATGACTGGAAGGGTGTAAAATCAATATTTTATCTTCTTCGGGAGGGGAAAGAATTGCGTACATTTATTTCATCGTCGACTTCTCCGTATGGTACTGGTTGCTACCCCGGAAAAACTCGGCTCGAAAACCTTGTCTTGAAATGCTCCGCGTATCGATCACGTGAAGTAATAATTTAAACGGACGATAGCGGACGACGTGATGCGGGATTTGAGGGAAAAAAAGGAGAAAAAACGCACGTGCGTCGAGTCGCCCATGACCGTGGGATGTACATTTGTATGATCGTGCGCCCCGAGGCATGCCGCTATTTTATTCAAGAGGCGCTTCGCTTTCGGAAGGAGTGGGGGCACTCCTCACTCTTTTCCAACTCAAGGTGAACGAGTCACCTTCCGAGAATTGATTTCGTGCGTCCCCGCAGCAGCGCGGCTCAGTTCATTGTTGGACAGAGCGTCGAAATGAAGCCTTCTCCGGTTCTGGTGTCCGCCTTCGTCGCGTCCCTGCTCGTCAGCACAGCCTGCGAAGGGAGCGGTAAGTTCCTGAACGAAAGAAATTCTGGATGTTCAGCCTCTTCGCCTTCCACCTCGGCGCACTTCTATTCGTTCCACTAACCAACCTCTCAGTGACGATTCACCTATTTTTTCTTTGTTTTTTCTCAAAGTAAAATCACAAATGAACCACAAGGAGTGCTTCTGCTACTGCTTCGAGTAAAAAGAAATAAATTCTCGTCGGTGTTGTGGCTTCTGTCTATTTACGACTCGAACTTTGATTTACGATGCGAGCATTGCATAATATTTTCGGTGATAGATTTAAAACAACTCCTCATATCAATGTTTGAGGTTACCGCTTACTTACCGCGGCATAGCCTTTGAGGGGTCACCCGCAAGTACCCTTATATGCGAAAATTCCACAGAGGAAAATTGGACTTGCCCTGACCGGGAGGAGGTGGATGATTTTTTCCCTGGGGAATTTTTACAACTCTGCATGTCTACGATTCTAAAATACAGTGATAATAAAATTCAATCGAGATCGCATTTCTTGGAGAGTTTATCGGTTCCTTCCCGAAGAAGTTTTGGGCTCCTTTTGTCTGCATGAATCCATGGTACTCTTGAAAACCCTAATGTTGATTAACAATCCTAATTTAACCTTAAATAACATGGAATTTCCTGTCAGACTGATGAAGAAGGTGTGTAATAGCCACGATAATAGATATGGATTTGAAATACACATCAGGAATGGGTATGCTGCCGTACTAAAAGGTAGACAAAGAAAAAGAGGTAATCCATAGGAATTGGGTCCTCTCTGAAGCTTTCTCTTTCATCCGTGCTATTCGTCCGGTATTCGGCTAAGCACCTTCCAGCCATGGAGTAGCCCACTTACGGACTGCATCGGTCGGTATTTTTAAAAGATGAAAGGGCCTGTCACGTATGTATGTACGAAATATAGGGGCGTTAATAGATTTTGGGCTGGTTATTATATCCACTTGCAACTCACTGAGCCTCGTAATTCTAACCGGTTATCCGTATAACCGCTCGAATGGTTACCTAATTCAAACCGTATTATCGGTTTGTTTCGAATTCTGAATAAAAGGATTAACTGGAATACGTAATGAGGGATGAAGGTGTGAACGCGATAATAAAGGTGTACCTAAAGGACTCGTTTGGGATGTAAAATAATTAAAATCGGCCGGGATGCTACTTTTACTGCCAAATGCCCAATGATGATTTTTAATGTCAAATTATAGTTCCGTCAATCCGTGATGCACAGGTGTTATTTTTTTGTTTTTGAAATCTCTGAATAACTTGCACCTTTACTTTCACTTGTGTGCATGCATTTCACTTGTATGTTGAAAATATTGCGTACGTGATTGAGCACAGTGGATTCGTGGGTCCACCGCGCAGGAACGACACTCCCCCCGGCCTGAAGCTCACGCTTATCACCAGGGTGAAACGGAGTTAGCGGGGTGTAGGAAGGAAAAAAAAATAGGAAAAAAGGTGAAGAGAGTGAGCATGAATATACATAGGAGTGGGAATCACTCGACTCCAAAGTCATGAATAGGCTGAAGGGCTGACGAGCGGCGAAACAAACATTTGATCTCTGGCGTTGGCTACGTCGAATCCTATTGAGCAGGAACCAACAGAATCGCAGAAGGTCGTCCAGGGCCCGGTCCGCCAGATTGTGACTGAGAACAGCTATTTTTTGTGTAATCAAAATATCTTTAATCGTCGATAAAAGGTGCGTCTGAATGTAGAATTTTGGCAATAAAATCAAACTTTGCCGTGCCCGCGGCCGGCTGGGGCGGGGCGGGGGAGTGACAAGCCAAGAGTGGCTCACCAGGATCACAGAAAACATACGAAACACCTGAATTGTCCGGAAAGTAAAAAAAAATCAGTAAAAATGATTCAAGGTGCGTATAATTTATGATGCGAGAAAGTAATAATTTTAGATGGGGGATGTTTTGCCGAGTTAGTCGTTCTAAAGCGACAATGTTGGGTTTATTCTCCGCGACTGTGACATATCATGCACGACCACGTCTCTTGTGCTACAATGTAGACTGGGGACGAGAATAACTTGTTCGTATAAACCCCCACTGAAATTCGACTTGGATTAAGATGGCTTGGTGGTGTAACTGGCAAACACACCTGACCGTCAATTGGGAGATCCGGGTTCGAATCCCGGTCAAGTCAAATGATTCTTTCACGGCGAATTTCATCCTTTTGTGTATATATTCGCACCCGTGCTCGTGAAAGCCTACCATATCATTTGTGAAATCACAATCATTGCAAAATTTCTAAGTTGCATACTGAACACCATACCAACCTATCTGAATTTAACACTTATGTCATGATATATAGAGGAGTCTAATTGGAAGGAGGATGTATAGAGGAGTCTAAGGAATTGTGCAGTCTAATATAACCACAAGAGGTGATCATAATAAGTTAATGTTAGGATAATATTTGGACTAAATAATATTTCCAGTTAATAACTATTTCTATGATTAAATAAACTTTCGCCTATATAGTTGAAAATATTTGGCAATCTTGCAACAATCAATGAGATAATGAAGATTTATCACAGGCGTGGCTAATTTTCCGGGATGTTATTCGTACGGCAGTTTCGCCGGAGTTTCAGCAACTTGATGACTGAATATGCCTGCTGAAAAGCAGGCGAAACTGCTGTACGATGATGTATCGACGCGGAGGACATCCCGTAAAATTAGTCACGCCTATTCCGCCACTCCGCGGAATCCTTCATCAATACTTAAGATTTATCACATCCTTTTCTATGTTATAGTAATCACAGCATATGATTTACTTAAAGAGTGACAGAACTAATAATATCACTCAATTATATATCTTCATATAATTTAAGATAATTATTATAGTATCTCAAATGAATCGACCAAAGAATAAATAATTATGTATATACAGATGCCTTGAGAAATTTTTCACCCTTGAAAACAACCTAAGTTACATGAAAATGAGAGGTATTTTACGATTTTGGGAGTGGGGTGGAGGAGGGATAGGGAAATATAAATATTCCTCGCGACCCTTGTGAGGAACGAGGTGGAATTCATGGATATTGAAATACACTTATGTTTGTTTCTGTGAAATTCTCGAAACTTGCAGTTACTTTCCCACTTCTTAGCGTATCATGTTAAATAAAAACTTAGTTTACTGAGTACTAAATTAGCCATGAGAAAAAAATTATTTGTTAAGAATGACATGGGTAGAAAAGAGTTTTGACATATTCAATGATTGTTTTTATACGCCAAATGGTTACAGAATGTCTAAAGTCCATAGCAAATCACCGAAAGAAATAATGTGGGTACAAGTGGGGCCAATGTAATACAATTTTCTTATAACCTTGTTGGAAAAATTTAGTTGCTCCTATGTAGGAAATTGGTTGGTTTACCAACAAACCATTCCCCAACCATGCCTCCAAAAAACTAACGTACTGTGTTACTCGGGAAAGGGTCATACGTCCAGCTTATTGTCCTGGTTAACCCTTTGGTGGGGTGAATTGGCTATCCAATAGGTTTTCCTGAGCAGATAAGAGAGACAGTTTTCAATCGTGTGTTCAACAGTGTCAACAGTTATTCGGGTTTCGATGTTTATGAGCCATGTTAGTAACTTTAGTTACCGATGAGTTATTTCTTCTGCCAATAGACTATCGACATCGAACGCATCAAGGCGCCATTTTTCAGACTGCTTACACCCGAACCTTCAATATTACTCGCAGTTATTTTCAAAGTATGCATTCCAAAATATATTAGGTATGCCTAAAATACTGTCGTCCACCATCTAAGCCAGACACTTGAAAGTCAAACACTCGACCAAGATGGTTTGCCTCTGAACTTTCCGGCTGAAAGAAGAAACTGTGTAGAGTTCATTTCGAAAATTACACAATTGAACACTATGGGCAGTCACGCGCAGGGGTGTAATATATAAAACCTAAGTGAGAGAATTCGCCAAAACAATTATTTGATATGTCTTGAATATGAACCGGGGTCTCCCAAAATTCTTGCTTTTATTTAAAATATGTAGGGAACTCGGGGTTGAATGGAGAGCAATGGGATAGCATTGTTTTATTCATCTAAAGGTACACGTCCTATGTAAAAAGAAGTTGAACTAATTCAGCAAGTCGGGAATAAACTGTGGCAAACGTTTTTATTCACTTTGGTAGTCCTTTCGACGTGAATGAGTGATTTTCATTTTTGCAACTTTTGATTAACTTCCAACCAAGGTAAACCAATTACCGTGACATATATTCTTAAAATTCTTTGCGTACTTAAAGAAAATATAGTCAGCGGCATTTTGATAGCATTATTTGGTTTAACGGGTCCTGTTTAGAATACGGTCAAAATTTCTAACTTAACCAGGGATCGGGTATAGGATGGATAAATAGGATAGGGCGAGAAAATGAATCGCAAAGAACATTACCAGAATATCCTCATAATCATAAAGAAACCAACACAATGAGATGCGATGAAAATGAAGGTGATGCTGAATATCTTTACGGTGAAGATTTTTATTCAATGCCAATTGAAGGTTGGTTATCGTGCCGGAGTTGTCTGAAAAGGACACGCAGTATGGCTGGAATAAACATAAAAAGATAACACAGCATTCTTAGTTTTGCTAAATTAATCATTTATTTTTCCTGAACGGGGCAGAACGGGAAAAAATAAATTTCGAATAAATACTATTTATTTTCTTGTAGATATACGCAGCTCATTTTTATGCTAATTAAGGCTTTTGGTTCTGCGATTAATTTTTTAATATTATGCAACGGTTTCGTCATGCTATGCTGCCGGCTTCGTCGGGCTTTTAAGAACAACGTTGTGCTTAAAAGCCCGACGAAGCCGGCAGCATAGCACGGCGAAACCGTAGCATAATATTAAAAAATTAATCGCAGAACCAAAATCCTTCAATAGCATACTATTTATTTTGGCCGTTCTTAGCATAACATGCAGTTATCTAAATAATTAACTTTTAATTGAAACCACCAACGAGTCTAAACTCGCCTTTTTGGATTATTTTTAGCTAATTTTAACCCTTGGATGCTCTAGGTGCCGGCTCATTAAAAAGTTTAACTTTTTAACTCTTTTAAACTCCGTTTTATAAAAAATATAACTTCTTTATCACGTGTACATTTTTTTAAACAGCATTTGGTTATGAACATTTAAAAAATTCAAGAGGTACTTGGTGAAACGGTAGACTCACAACAAACATTGAAAAAAATGTTTGTTATTTTCGATAATTGGCCGCGAGCTTTCTGAGTGTGATAAAGGATAATAGCATAGGAGCGAAAGAGTCGATGGAAGTCTCCATTTCTGCCCTGAGTTCCAACCAGGTTGGCGCGCCAGAACTCGCGGACTCACATCCCGGTCAAGTCTTATGACTTTCTCATGGTGGATCTCCACTCTTAGATGTTACATCTCAGCAATGATACGATACCGCTACTGAAATCAGGCTCGATATTTTTTGTTGTCCTCCCCAAGCCGCAAAAGCGTACGAAGGTAAAATCCAAGAGCCGTGTACTGAGGAGGCTATACGTCCACTTTCCGTGATTTCGTTTTATTTTGATCGTGCACGTAATTTTAGGGCGAGACGGCATATTGCAATGCCAAGGGCACTTGGGGGAAATTACAACGCAGCGATCGAGGCAGCAGCCATCGCAATTAACGCTCGGGAAGATTCAACGCTCGCTGTATCGCCTGGGGCAATTCTGCGAAGCTTTACGGCATAGGCACCAGGGGCTCTCGCCACGGAGAGCGTGACTGGCTCGTTAGCGACAACTTACGCTGCGCACCGGGGAAAATACTTGGATTTCAAATAAATAAATAATAAAATGCTATTTGATTGGGCAGAATTGAATGAACTCAACTTGATTATCCCTGGCGTACCTTTGTGGAACTCCTTCATTGTGAAATAACATTAAATAACTTAGCTTATCCGCTTAAATTTTATTTTTAACACCTGGGTTTTTTTTGCTGTGATGCAGCATCATTAAAGGAATATGATATTGCTGTATTGCTAGGAAACCTAGGTTGTGAAGAATAGAATTTATGTTTAAATGTAAAATTGGATTAAGTTTAAGCTTATCCCTAATATCCATATAAAACCTTTGGAAAGCGTACACCGTTCATTTTGTAGCCTCAAGTTTGATGCAATGGTTACTTTACTTTGTTTGATTTTTCACGAAACTAAAATCATTTCAAACCATAAACAGTCGTTGACAACGATTCGTTCTTAACTTCTAACTGAGCATAAACCTTGCACTAATATCTATTGTCTACGCTGAACTTGTCTGGTTTCCTTTACAAATTAAGACTGCAGAAATTGTTCCAAACACTCACCCTTTCTGGACTTCACAATAATTTATAAGAAGGAAATGAGGTACAGCATATTTAATATCAATGAAAGTAGGGTTTTCTTGTTATTGAGAGTATGCGCATGCAGAAATGTCGCTTAGGGAGTTTCCTCGGGAAGATGAAGTAATTGCCATCTTGGAGAACATTTTAGAATTGGTCATTCTTAGTGAGTGCGATTTATCGACGATAATCAAAACATTCTTTATCGACGATAATCAAACAACTTTCATAGTAGTTTTTTTTAAATAGACACTGAAAATCAGAGATTTTATGCACCCTTATGGGGCAATATGGGGCATAACTAGATGAAATGTAAATTAGTTGTATGAAAACAAATTTCATGGTGTCGAAAAACTGATAACTAACTGGCGCGATACATTTACCTATTTTTGCCTCTCCAGTCGATTAGGTGTCTCCTCGGCATGAGGAAAGTGGACTCAAGCTTGCAATATGCTGTTGTCTAACGAAAAGCAGGCGTCGAAACTCTCGTTTCCAGAGATAAGGCATTCTAATGTATGAATTCGAGTTAAGCTCTTTTAGAATGAAAACCCTTGAACCAATTGTTCTACGACTTGCATCAGCATTTACGTTGTTTATTTTTCCAATATATCACGTCATATAAACATTACATGCTAATTCTTACCGAATCATCAGATTGCACATTCATTTGATTTTATTTTTCAACCAAAGCAATGTGCTCCTTAGTAGTTGATAATTTATTCGCACAAGTCTGAGCATTTTTTTAAATGAGCGGTGACACTTAATTAAGGTTGCTATTATTTTTTGTGACGCCACTACCTTGATTACGGGCGCGATTTTTCGAGGTAAAATACTGCGGCCGGTGGAGAGCCTTCAGAAATATTGCATCTGCAAGGGGCTGAGCGCGATGGTTTGGGTGGGGGGTAGATGGTTGGGGAGGGGGTTGTGGGGGGGAGGAGGGACAGTGGTGGAAAGGTCGAGGAACACTAAAAAGAGCCTCAGTTGGAACGGCTTACTGGAAGTCTTCGGCGTCCTCACTGGAAAGGAAAGGCTATTATATACTTTTCCTTTGGGATTATTGCGTCGATGCACCGGGATCGGCTTACTGGAAGTCTTCGGCGTCCTCATTCGAAAGGAAAGGCTATTATTTACTTTTCCTGTGGGATTATTGCGTCGATGCACCGGAATCGGCTTACTGGAAGTCGTCGGTGTCCGTGCTGCAAATAAGAGGCTACTTACTTTTCCCTTTTGGATTATTGAGTTGACGGGAAGAGTTTCATCACACTGTGGCCTAATCATGCGCACTAATCGTGTTTACCCACGTGATTAGGCCGCAGTGTGGCGAATCACGTCGTGCCGACTCATCCATACGAAAAGGATGAGTACCTACCTCCTTGCCTTTTATTTCCCGCGAAGAGTACCTCGATATGCGCAAGCGTGGCAAGCCGAATCTTAGAAGCTCAAATTGCATTTCCGGATCGATGTGGTGGAACGTACTTTGAATAATGAGATGACAATTTTCCACTTTTTTCACTCTCTCTACGACGCGCTTCTATTGTTTACTTCATTAACAAGCACTTTACCCACAGCAATATTGGGAGTGATACAGTGCTCAGAAGTTGTTTACATCGCAGACTCTAAATGTTAATCCAAGCGAATAATGAAATAACAATACTGCAGCATGAATAAGACCGATGAAATCGGGACTGAATTGGTGGAAACGATATATAGCCATATTGAAAATAACAAACTATGTCGTTTACAGAGTATTTATTCAAATGGAAAGACGAGCGTTTCGCCATCGAAATCAATATGTGGACAGCAAATTTTGCTGTTTTCATTATTATTTTTCGCATGAATTGAAATATAAGTGAGTTGGCTCTGCTGTTCGTACCCAGACGAAAATAATAAAGCTTTGCTATGTTGTATTGGGTTTGACTAATTGGATAAAGTACCTGGGCGTGAGGGCAGTTAATCATTATGAAGCACTTGATAATAACGTAAAGAAATTAGTCGTGAATAAAACAGAAAATTGGAATATTGCCCTGTAATTACTCAACAAAAAGACTTATTTGCACGATAAACCCGCTAGAGAAGATGATCCTTAAAGATGCATCGTTTAAACATGAAAAATTACGCTTTGTCCTCCATAAAATAGCCCCTGTTTTAATTCTAAGCATTCGTTCTCTGAATCTCCAGTCTTTTAGGAATCCGTTCACGCACGCGTATTCAGGTTTGAATGCACAATATTAAATGTATACTATAGCGGAGCGTATGAATAGACGAATGGTGAGCATCCAAATCCAAAAAAACTACGATTAAAAACATGGGGGATGCTTTAAGTGTGATAAAAGTCTTATTTTTTTCTTTAGATGCCCTTGTGCTCAATGTAAATTTATACTTATGCCCTTCTGACTCGCCATCCCTATTTGGCCTGCAATTTAACTGTCCAGCTGGGAATTATACGGGTGAGGCCTTGGCAAAGGTGTCGCCATCGCCGCCCATGAGAATGTTAAGCCACATTGTATAGCGGCGACAAGAGAGAAGGAGAAAGTCGAGAACTTGGTTATGAACGTCCGTTGATAAGCTTAGGAAGAGATATAAGAATTTATGACCGGAGGAATTCTCACATTACGTGAACTAAAAATTCTATTTTATGCGTTAAAAAATAGTCAACGGACAACAGATTAACCGCTCATTGAGCTTAGTCTAATACTGACGTCGGATTTCTTGCCACCCTTCCTACAACCATTATCCTAACGGTCAACAATAACCTTCATAAATGGTGGAAAGGACATCAGTTTTCGATCGCTATAGCTTCTGCTATAGATCGACCTTTATAGCTTTTGTCAGCTCCAAATATTTCCGCATTGGTTTTTTTCTTCCAGCGTATAGAACTCGCAAAATCCTTCGCTAAAAACGCATCTTGACGTGATATGAAAAACGTGAACACTTTCAGCCATTTATGCTATTTGTCAAATATCAAAGGTGCTCCAACGGTGAAGGCGGCAGTACTCGAGTGACGAACACGTAAAAAAAGGAATTTGCCGTTCACCGAAATCCCGGCGCAGGATCACCGTGGGCTTAAAAAACGATCGTTGGCAATTTTTGGCCCGCAGACGATTCTCTCCTTTGAGAGCTTTCGAAGCGCCGACTCCCACCGGCTTCCTCATCTCCGCTCCGAAGCCTCCGGACCCTCATCATCCACTAAACCTTTGATTTGGACCGCTCCGAGCAATAAATCCCGGGTTCCCATTCCAATTGTGCTATTCTCGAAATCGTTAGGAACTCTTCGCTAAGTCGTCGGTGTCGGAAATCGTTGCGCAGAACGAACCTATCTTTCCGGAAACGCCATTCTGTACAGGGACTCGACGGGAGGCGATTGTAATATTTGTCATAGCTAAGTTTCGGTTCTTAACGACGATTCACAATATTTTTCGAAGTACCCCGCTGGACCTCAATGGCTTTCCGCCAATCACATAAAGCCTTACCCAAGCGGTATAAAAAGCGAACCAATATTTCTGCTGCGCCCTGACTTGCTTTTAACCTCGTGGTCGCTCCAGTCAAAGAAAGCTCCTCGCCTTTTTCCGCACTATCTTAATGAATCGCTTCCATTGGACAGTCTAACGAGGATGGTCGCTTCCTGCCAGCAATGGTACCAATGAAAATCGTTATATATGACTTAGAGAATAGCAATTTTCGCTTACGAGCCATTACAAAAGATAACGAACCCATAGAAGTTGGTCTTCACGAGTTACGAAATAGCGCAACAGGTTCCGGTTCCAATATCGATAATGGCAACGAGATCATTAGTATTTTGCATCGTAAATTTGTACGCGTGAAATTCCAATTATCTTCATCGTGCCTAATGTGAGTTCAAATATGGAATTCGGAGTGATTTCCTAAATGTCTTCGTGCGTGGCCACGGATCCGCAATCAGCGAGCAGAGTTGTACGTTGGTTTGTGAACAACCAAACTCTTCCTTTGAGTCACGTGCACTATGTCGCTCCTCTAATAAGCTCACATAAAATTACAAAAGTTCCTTATTTTTAAAATTATGAGGCTACAGTGACTTAGTGCACATTGAAATGCAATTTTTGGATACGTGTCGTAAGTTAATATCGTTAGTTAGGAATGCAAACGGCTTAGGTGCCTATATTTATGCCAATCTTTTTTGTCAGTGTTACGCTTTTAAGGCCCATGAATATGTTTTAACAGATGAGTAATGTTTTTAAAGTCCTTTGACTTTGCAACTCATCCAGTAGCAACGACTAAAAGTCATGTCGATTTCTAACATGACAATAAAAATGGCGAATTTCGCAAATAATATGATATTACGCTTTATTATTCAGCATTGTTGCGAAATTATCAATCATTCTGCGCCAAAAATTGTCCTTCGTCATTTATATGACGGAGGAAAACTTTTTACGGAGAACATTTTTTTATTTTGACGGAGGACAAGGAGGACGGACGCATGCTTGAAATATGCTTAAATACTGTTTACGATATGTGATCAGTTAACTTAAAGATTCATTGCTAGTATATAATGCCTATCATTGTGAAAAAGGAGACCAAATATTACATTAAAATGTGAGAAAGACGTTGAAATTGAATAAGAGGTTATTTCAAATGTTGAATAAAACATTAAATTGAATAGGAAGGAAGTGTGATGAAATTGCTGAAACTAGATTCCTTGGAAGGCGACTCTTCAATAACTCCGAAGAAATATGGTCGATTCCAACTGATTCGCAAAAATTTTCCATTAAACTTGATCTTTCTTTGCAAAATTATTAGATATGAGGTCAGTAAATCGGTACCCTTGGGGTACTATGCAAGCTGTTTCGTAAATCCTTTAGGCAATAGTAATCAGCGATGTTGTATTTCCATTAAAGATACCTCAAAACTACTATGGCTCGTAGTGAAGGCTAAGTTTAAGACAAGCGATAAACGGCATCCACATTTTGCCGTCGTGACACCCGATTTATGTTTCCCAAATCCAACGTTTTGAGGTACCTTTTTTATCCTTTCCACGTTATATGCTACGGTATTGCCCTGAAAAAGAGCTAGGGGAAAAGTAGTGCTGATTTATACGAATTCCGAGACTGAGTCGCAAAAAGGGCCTCACCTTACGTTAACGCTATATTTGTCAGCTAGTCATGCCTAACTAATTAAAACACCCATTATAATGGCTTATTCTATTGCATGATAGCATGTAGCCGAAGTCCTGTCGGTATAACTATAAAATATTTCAATTGGGAACATTTTTTAGGACACCGAAAATCATTTCAATCGCTCATACATCATATCATCAGCAATGACGGGAAAATATTAATGTAATTGCTATCTTAAAAGACGTTTCATGAACGCATTACTTCAGTAATTTTGAATCTCTAATGGGCAGGTAAGCAAAACATTTGTTATTTCTTCCGGAATCGAAAATTTCAAAATTTAGGTTTATGGCGATAAATTTTACTTTGATATTAGTAGCCTTGATTTTGATCGCATTAATTTGTTTGAAAAAATATTTTGTTCCTAAATATAAGAACCAACGGATTATCAAGCATCTTTTGTACAATAAACGCTATAATTTTCAAAATGGAACGTATTTACTAACATTTCGGTGTAGGTAAGCTGAAGAAGTACGTGCACGGCCGACGCTAAAAAGTTGTGCTTTCACTTTTACATAAATATTTCTTTGAAAAAATTTGCTCATTCTAGCTATTCGTTGCAAAGGAATATTTTCAGTTTTTTATTTTAATCGCAATGATCTCTAATATTCTGGAGAAAATTTTCCTATAGAATTTCATTTTGACTGGACTGCTGGTGGTATTTGGGTTAGATTTGGGAATTCGAACATGTATTCGAATACGCAACCACCTGCTTTCGCCCATCTGCGCTCACGCCTGCCCTCGTTCACGTATCCTAATTTCGGTAAAACTTTTAATAAGTTTTTATCGAGTCAATCTTTGAATACAGGAAGCATTTATAACGGAAAAATAATTATTTCGAGTCAATGAAATGAGGCTCACTCCAAGTCGAAGTGATGCCTTTGACAGACAAACATGTAGGTTTTAGGATAATGGTGTGCGTTTTCGTGAACGCTCCGTTAAAAATATTTATTTTTTATTTTTTATTAGCAATTTAAGTTAACTATAGTACATAAGTATTGTCGTGTATTGAATTAATCATCCTTCTGTTTCACTATGCTTGTTTCATATCTAGATACTACATATGGAGCCAATGACGATGCATACTCGTTACGCATAGCGATGTATTACTAACGTAAACATCTTTCATAGATCGATTTGGGGGTAAACTATGTAAAATAATTTGTTGCAATGGAAACAGCCCCTAACTCATAGGTACATAGGCACTTAAACTGAAAACATTGGAAAACAAAAAAAAACATTTCCGGGGCGACCAACGGAATTCACGAAATAAAATCATTCAAAATTTGCATCTTGAAACTTTTTAATCGAAACATGAGACGAAATGTGAATGAAAAGCGAATAAATCACACTTTTCCAAGTTTCTCCACCTCCCCTGTCCCGCTCACTAATTCTGCCCTTCATCATTATATTCTCTGTAGAAAAGCATAGAATGGTTAAATTAATTTAAACACACTGATGAAAGCGGGTCAAAAAGCTGCTCCACCGCTGATCAAGACCGTCCCCCATCGTAGTCGCATAATATTCCCTTATATTTATATATTTGTGAAAAATTAATTTTAAAAAGCAAAGACTTTTTCGACTGGATCCGAGCAAATAAACTGATAATGTATTTTTCAGGGCTTTGTAAAAAAAAGGATAAACAATTTGGCCATATGCTCCTGTTTTAAAGGTTCAGTTTTAAATTTAGAATAAGCATATATCAATTTAATATATTTTACTAATCATCTCATAAAAAATCATCGTGTGACAAATCCATTGGTGTGCAATGCATTTATATACTGACTGCGAAAATACTCTAATTTTTTTTTCTTTACTTGGCACAAACTCTGGAATATGGCCTAAGAATATTGAGGAACCACATAAATGTACGGTCGCAAATTAGCACTTAAAGTTGAGCGGGACAGACAGTTTTAAAATATTCTTTCCCTTTTCCACATATTGTGTACACTGTTTTACTCTAAATTATTTCCTGAGAACTTGTTCCTGAAATCAGAATTCCACTTATATCAGACATAAGCATGATTTCCATTTTGGAGTAGTTTTTCGAATTATAATTGGTGTTCAAATTTCCATTTGTTGTCAAATTATACCTTTCATGGACGATTTTATCCATGAGCTAAATTTAGAATCTCTTCGTTATCTGCTGTATTTTACTCCCAATATATTCTCAAAGATGTGACCATCTCCCTCTTTCAGGTGTCCCAGCAAACTGTGATCGCAGCCAATGCCAAACTGGTGGTATTGTTAGCTTCTACTCCGAGCTCAACTGCCGCCCTGTCTATCAAGATGGTAACTGCTGTCCCGTAAGATATGACTGCAGTAAGTACTATTTATGTATGGTACCGTTGCAATGTAAGAACCGTATGTTTGGAAGGTACCCTGATGTTACAACATCATGGAAACTAAGCGAAATGTTAAAGGAAACAGGTGGAATTGACGTGACTTTTATCCTGACCCAGTATGAGCATTTGGAATATCCCTAAATCCCACATGATCCCAAATGACCTGCCGAATATTCGTATAGTAACAATCGAGGAATTTTCGTGAATCTATATTATTAACTAATAAGTCTTTGCCATTCGACAGAGCATGAACATGAAATATTTTTACATTTTTTGCGTTACCGAGTTGAGTCAATGATATTCTGAAAAATAACTAAAATCCAAACTGGTCTTACACAAACTTTATTTTATTATTGGGTTTCTCATAATACTGAAGAGCTTTTTGTATAAAATCCATTCAATTTCCACATGGGACCCACAATATTTCCTCGTGGGTTTTTTTGCCTTTTAATTTCAATTAGATTCGTATTTTTTCATGCACGACATTGAAAATTCCTCTGGAATCAGTGTCAAGTTTTACCAATCATTTGAGAATCTAGTGTTATCTTGAGATGAAACGATACTGGCGTCTTCGTTTCGTTTTTCCGAGAAAAACAGTGAAACGTCAATAGCATTACGTTTAGTATAAAATATATATTTTAAGTTAATAGTCTCTTAGACATGTTTCAAGGGTACTTTCATTACCATTGTAACTTAAAATGCAATTGGCAACTTTCCACCACTCATAATGGTAGTGCATGCACTTTTTATTCCTGACTCTACTGTAAAATCGTGATTAATATTTGTGCTCTTCGCGTGGATGACTTTTACGAACGGTTCTTATTTCCCAATTTAAATTAAAAACTGATTGGTTGCGTTAAAGATTTTAATTGATGTTTACTGCCCTTTCAGACATGATTAATGGTGAACTTATTTCATTTGGCACCTCTTGCATGTTAAGCCGGTCCCTTTTCCCGTCACTATGAATTAAGTTAAAATAAATCATTAAATTATAAAGACAGTTAAATAAAAAAATAGATCCTACGGTTGAATTATTTGAAAACATTGAATCGCCTTCGTTTGTATCAATTAGCGTGGTGATCGTTCATACTATTTTTATGGGAAAATATTAACTGCAGTGAATAATGGCATGAAATGCAACACCTGCCCCACGATCGCTTGGAGTGTCAATCACAAAATTCAACTGCAGCGGACATATTGCAATGAAAAGCTACAGTGAATGATTACGACTGGGGTAATACTGTACTTCGTATATCGTGCATTCAGTTTCTAGGAATTGTAGGGTTTCTAGGAACAGTAAGAATGTGTGACTTGATAGATAATGCTATGATTTAATTTGGGATATAGAATAAATGTATGCAATACGCTCACTCTTTGGTCAGGCAATTCAGACTTAAGTCACTCCCTGTCTTCGCCTTTCCCTCCGTTCCTTCTCACTCTCTTCTCCCCTTTTACTTTTCTCTCTCTCTCTGTGTTTATCTCTCCGTGACGTAGTGTTGTGCACATCCGTTTTCAACCAGCTTTTAGAGAGCTGTACACAAGTAACCATTTCTAAAATATTTTTCCCCTGAACCTGTCTTGGTTTTATATCAAATTTCTATCTCTGTAATGAAACACGTTCTTCACAAATTTACGGTATCACATCGTTAAGATTACATGGCGTGCTTTTACAAACCAAAGGGGTAAAAATACAAGACCCAGGTTTCAGTGTTTCAACATCGTCATCAGGTTAATTTTCACAGGAGAAAATCGGCCTGGACCGGGAGTCGAACCACGGACATTTGGCTTGCCGGGCCAATTTGCAGACTTCTACGCTACCCAGGCTCCCTAATTCCAATGGCAGTTTAGGAGGATACAAGGGGACTCGATGTTAAGCCCTTGCAGGCCCTAGCGGTCCGGTGCGGTCCTTGGGTAGCGCAGTGGTCTGCGCATTGGCCCGGAAAACCAAAGGTCCGTGGTTCGATTCCCGGTCCAGGCCGATTTTATCCTGTGGCAGTTTATCCGTTAATTCATCGCCGTATTTGCGGCAGGCATGAATGTCTTCATCATCATCATCAAGTACTAAATCCTATGATACCAAGTGTTCCGTCTTCCACATATACCTCTGGAGTCATCTATGGTCATTTACCAATGCCCAATGTGTCAAATTCTATGTAAACGAAGAAAGATATCGATATATATTAAACGAAGAAAAAATACTTTGAAAGATAAATGTCTTTTTTTGTAACCTCAATAAACTAATGTTAAGGAGGAAAACATTCTTTCCCAAGAATTAAAATTTTGTTCCCTGATAGGTTAAGAACGTAATATGATTCCCTTGCACACAAATCGGTGAGTGGAAGGGGAGAGAGGAAAGAAATGACTGGGAACAGACACTCGTTGGAGAAATCAACTTCTGGGTAGCGTCTTTTAAAAACTTCAAGCTGTTCTAAAGCATTGAGCTCACGACGGTCATTAGTGAAATGCAACACACTCTTCGAAATCGCTTTGGTGATCACCGGTTCAAGGATAGTTCGCTAAATTGCTCTTCTCGTCATAGTTGTTTTTTCACACAGTGATGCTCCTTTGCTGTGGTATACAGGTTTCTTAAAGGTTATACCTCGTAGACACCGTCACTGCCTGTACAGGCTAGTTCCTAAATTCCAATTTTCATCTATCGGTCCACCTTATCTTTGCGTTGAACGAACACTTTTTTGGTTGTACATGGCGGGTTGTAAGACATACAGTTTGTTCTCTAGAAATTTTCTTAGAATACTATCAGTTACATCACTAGATTATCATATTATACACCATATTTTACTATCTTTCCGACAATTTCCTACTGAATAAATCAGTTTGACAACAATAGTCTTTTAATTTCTACCTGATGATGAAGCTAAAGCATTGTCTCAGGTCGTGTATTTTACCTCTGTTCTTTGCTTTTTGGAATCTTTTGATTCAGAACGAAGTGAATTTACCTCGTTCATAATTAAGACAATTTCTTTTGCTCTCGATCATGTTTTAATTAGACGGGTGGGGAATATGGTATCCAATTACCCGAACTTAGTAACTTAAGTTCACTAATTGATTTCTCTTTCCCCTCATTAGGTTCAATCTCCGCAAGGAATGCTGACAAATGCCACTTAGGTGGGGAAGAATTTGTAGTTGGTGATAGAATCCCAACCAATAAAACAGCAAGGAGTTGTTTGGCATCTTGCACGTGCGTTGGTGGAGATGACCGGTATGTCTCAATAATTGCATGGAAAAGAATAGGATTTTTCTGAATTATGAATCTAAATTGGACAAAAAACAATATCGGTGAAGTATTTCATCGTAAACATATCTATCAGTTTTTTATTCCTAACCCTTGCATTGCCATTGGTTTTTCTTTCAGCCCGGTTGACTTCATTTGTGCTCAGATTGAATGTGCTGAGCTGTTCGGTGTTCCACTGCGTCATCCGTCATGCGTTCGGCAGTACTCGCCGCATTCTTGCTGCTCCTCATCCACATACTGCGGTGAATACTCAACACCACGAGCATTAAACTTCGACTCTGAGTATAATGCTCGTTGACAGAACTAGTGGGTAATTCTCCCCCGTTGGGGAATTGGGACCACTAATAAAAACAAAATGTGATGTTTTGTAGATTACGTAAAATCTGTACAATTTTAGTTTGCTTTAATTTATAAAGTCAATTGAATGCCAAATGCCAATTTGCGGAAACTATTACGTAATCCTTTGTATTGGGAAGGGGGAATGATATTTTTAAATACGGTGAAAGGGGAGAATTTATCTAAAAAGAATGAGAAATACTGACTTAGAGGCTTTGACTGGGGTAGCCAGCACTAATTCTCTGAAAGTAAGAACATGAGGGTAAAAAAATTAGAACTTTTGAGGATGCATTTCGCTAAAATACCGTAAGCATACCATACGTATTTATTAGGGATGTGGTAAGGGTTCGAGGATGCGATAGAATCTTATCAAATGAATGGAATCGAGATTCGATCAAATCCCCCGAATCAGGGTTGGATTAGCTACAAAAAATTGTATCTTGCTACTATGTGTATGTAGTTTCTTACTCAATAACAGTAGTGGCTACTCTATTAGCTACAGATTGAAAAAAATAACAGATACACTACAGCTACTCACAAAAGGTAGTTGTCCGCTTCTTCCAGCTGCTTTTGGTTTGCATGCCCTTTTTATACAAAATAGTAACATGTTTGGTATATTTCCTCAACTACTGAGCTGTAGTTGAGCTTTCAGCTATTGAAGTTTACATTGAATTTAAATCAAATTATAGTGGAGCATATTGCAAAAATGTCCCATAAAATGATGATAGATGAACACCACACTTACAGACCAGATGGCGTCTCATGAAGAATTTGATGGTACATAACCGTAAGCACTCAAAGCAATAAAAATGCGCTATTTGTTCCGCATTACTTCGGTTGGTTATAAGGGGGGCGACCGACAAACTGAGGTCAATTGCGTTACTAGGGGAAAAGGGTTGGTTTTTTTGTAAGGGTTGTATGGGAAAAGAGGAAGAATGTAGAGAAATGAGGCGAGTACAAATTTTTGAGAATAGAAATTTTTATCAGCACGTACAAATGGAAGAGTGAATCTCTATTGCACCAGATGTTATTGCCCATTGATCAGAGGTAGTAGAAACCATTTGCGGATTAAAACAACGCCATTTTCAAATTTCGGTCGATATCGCGCATCAGGCGCGATCGACACTCCTGAGGCAGTCAAATGCCGACGCCGCGCCCTTCGGATGGGAAGCCAATACTCTAGCCACCACACTAACTCGATTCCCCTTGGCTCATCATCTCTTGATGTTTTTCCCGCGATGGGGAAAGGGAGAAAATTTTAGTTCTGCTCACCAGTCGGAAAACCCGATGAGATAAAGGAGACAGAAAGGGGGAAATGACTTTACCCATCCCGCAAGCGTAATACTTGAATCGTCAGTGAGCGAACACAGGCATGAGTATTCGCTCGTTATTTCAGATACCCTGTGGGGGGATTGTGTTTCAACGAAAAGAGGAGGCGCAAATCATGAGGTTTACGATTTCACTCCGCATCACGCCCTCGTCTGGGAAATACCACTGGTAATTGTGTCCCGCGGGACTATCCGAGAAAAGTGGTGAGGTACGAGAGAATGCGATGAAGAAAGGTTTTTCCGAGGGACGCAGAACAGGGAACGTGCATTATTTGTAAAAGCTACTTGTGTGTGAATTTCGTATTCCTAAATATAAATTACCATAATTTAGTCGACAACGTTGTTTTATGGAAATATTTCTTCAAAATTAAGTGTACTCTGCGGCGTCAAAACACTACCTACGTCATCAGCAATATGGCGTTTGACGTCACGGAACGGTATTGTTGCCGGTGATTCGACGCGTTTTTATACGAACTACGGTCGGTTTAATCACATTACACGAAAATAATCTGCTTTATTTAATTTACGGAAGACAAATAATTGGTATGAATTGATCCTTCCCATCGAAATATACTCAGAGCAGAGATGTGATACCGTAGGACCATTGAGATGCCGTTTTTGATCACGTGACTTATTCAAATTTTCATGCCCAATTTAAAAGCTATTTTGAATGTTTTCAGTTGACGTACATATGAAGAACAAATGTTAGAAATGAGTTATGAGCATGTGCCCCTCTCTTCGAGGGGAGTAAAACCTCTTAGAAGAAGGAAGATGCTAAAGGGAACAGGGACGAGAAAAGATTTTAACGCATAAAATGGGAGGAAAGACTGATAAATATTTGGTATGGGACGAATGCTATTCCGCTTGCTAACACGTATGCTGTGGCGATATCGATTCCGTATTTTACCGAGTAATTGGAAAAACTAGCAGAAAAGTAGCAGTTGAAAATAGCTACAAGCTGCAGAAATGTTTGTAGCTGCTACTTTCACAGCTGCTTCTAAAAAATACTGCGCGTTACAGCTGCTGAAAAAAGAAACTGCTATCAACTCACTGAAAAACTTGCTACTTTGATTATCAGCCCGTGAAGCAGCAAAAGCTCAAAAGGTAACCCGAGAAGATCACGGAAATATTTTGAAACTCCTTGTTTTAAAATACATTTGCATTTTCTAGCATTGGTATTTGTAGAGAGAGCCTGGCACTTTACTTGTTTAAGAAATTAATAAACATGAAATGCTGTCTTTACTTTCTGCCTAGTTATTATAGTTTGAGGTATAACCTAGAATTACCTGTTACTTCATTAACTTGTAAAATTTGACTTGGAGTTTTTGCATATGCAATGGGTAATAAAAAGGAACTAGGATTCATTTAATGGAGAAATTGGGATTCGTATTCGAGATTTGGGATTGGAGTTTCGATAAAAAAAGCTCCGAATTAGAGGTTCGGATTCGATAAAATTTAGAATTCAACTCATCACTAGCCTCACGATATTTTTTACTTTTTCTCTTACATATTTCGTTGATTTCCGTTTTACTATTTGTACTCCAGCTCCTATTGTTATATTACATCGCCTATTCTAATGGCCTGCATCCTCGATGCATGAACCCGCATTTTAAATGGGCATGTATTAATTCATGATTGCAATCCCCTTCAAACTTTCATCGTGCAAACACAACAACTTGCGCGAATACCTGTGCAGAAAAAACCTCTATTCTAGTTCCGTGAGTGTATTTTTAAAAAATACTTACAAACGAGCCCGCGTGGTTCAGGCAAACTGGCTGTAAAATCTTAATGCTAAAAGAAAGCAACACCCCTTCCGGCGGTGGGTTTTGAACCCACGACTTTTGAGTTTATGAGAAAATAACATTTCCCGGCGCCAATTTCCAATTTAACCAGTGATAAACTGTGGCAGGATTCAGATTTTAAGGGCCACGATTCTGGACAATAACAAATTTTTCCCGGATAGTAAAGAACCGTTTGTAAAAAATTATTACATTTCCGGGAAAATGAGTGAGATTTCAAGCCTTAGCTTTGACTGCTTTTATCATCTTAAACTCTTCAGCATTTTTATCGTTTTCCATATAGGTATTATTTGGTTGTGAGGATTACTAGGTAATTCGATTCAAAAACCATTAAAAGAAGGATCAATCCACATTATTCAGAAAGCAGTACTTAATATGCCTTTCGCTTAAAATAAGTGCTTCTCTTCCGAGGATATGAATTTTTTTTAGAAATAGAGCTTTGGTTTTATTTACGCTTGAGGCTTACAAACGAGCCCGCGTGGTTCAGGCAAACTGGCTGTAAAATCTTAATGCTAAAAGAAAGCAACACCCCTTCCGGCGGTGGGTTTTGAACCCACGACTTTTGAGTTTATGAGCAAATAACATTTTCCGGCGCCAATTTCCAATTTAACCAGTGATAAACTGTGGCAGGATTCAAATTTTAAGGGCCACGATTCTGGACAATAACAAATTTTTCCCGGATAGTAAAGAACCGTTTGTAAAAAATTATTACATTTCCGGGAAAATGAGTGAGATTTGAAGCCGTAGCTTTGACTGCTTTTATCATCTTAAACTCTTCAGCATTTTTATCGTTTTCCATATAGGTATTATTTGGTTGTGAGGATTACTAGGTAATTCGATTCAAAAACCATTAAAAGAAGGATCATAAGATATCAATCCACATTATTCAGAAAGCAGTACTTAATATGCCTTTCGCTTAAAATAAGTGCTTCTCTTCCGAGGATATGAATTTTTTTTAGAAATAGAGCTTTGATTTTATTTAGGCTTGAGGCTTACAAACGAGCCCGCGTGGTTCAGGCAAACTGGCTGTAAAATCTTAATGCTAAAAGAAAGCAACACCCCTTCCGGCGGTGGGTTTTGAACCCACGACTTTTGAGTTTATGAGCAAATAACATTTTCCGGCGCCAATTTCCAATTTAACCAGTGATAAACTGTGGCAGGATTCAAATTTTAAGGGCCACGATTCTGGACAATAACAAATTTTTACCCGGATAGTAAAGAACCGTTTGTAAACAATTATTACATTTCCGGGAAAATGAGTGAGATTTGAAGCCTTAGCTTTGACTGCTTTTATCATCTTAAACTCTTCAGCATTTTTATCGTTTTCCATATGGGTATTATTTGGTTGTGAGGATTACTAGGTAATTCGATTCATAAACCATTAAAAGAAGGATCATAAGATATCAATCCACATTATTCAGAAAGCAGTACTTAATATGCCTTTCGCTTAAAATAAGTGCTTCTCTTCCGAGGATATGAATTTTTTTTAGAAATAGAGCTTTGATTTTATTTAGGCTTGAGGCTTACAAACGAGCCCGCGTGGTTCAGGCAAACTGGCTGTAAAATCTTAATGCTAAAAGAAAGCAACACCCCTTCCGGCGGTGGGTTTTGAACCCACGACTTTTGAGTTTATGAGCAAATAACATTTCCCGGCGCCAATTTCCAATTTAACCAGTGATAAACTGTGGCAGGATTCAAATTTTAAGGGCCACGATTCTGGACAATAACAAATTTTTCCCGGATAGTAAAGAACCGTTTGTAAAAAATTATTACATTTCCGGGAAAATGAGTGAGATTTGAAGCCGTAGCTTTGACTGCTTTTATCATCTTAAACTCTTCAGCATTTTTATCGTTTTCCATATAGGTATTTTTTGGTTGTGAGGATTACTAGGTAATTCGATTCATAAACCATTAAAAGAAGGATCATAAGATATCAATCCACATTATTCAGAAAGCAGTACTTAATATGCCTTTCGCTTAAAATAAGTGCTTCTCTTCCGAGGATATGAATTTTTTTTAGAAATAGAGCTTTGGTTTTATTTACGCTTGAGGCTTACAAACGAGCCCGCGTGGTTCAGGCAAACTGGCTGTAAAATCTTAATGCTAAAAGAAAGCAACACCCCTTCCGGCGGTGGGTTTTGAACCCACGACTTTTGAGTTTATGAGCAAATAACATTTCCCGGCGCCAATTTCCAATTTAACCAGTGATAAACTGTGGCAGGATTCAAATTTTAAGGGCCACGATTCTGGACAATAACAAATTTTTCCCGGATAGTAAAGAACCGTTTGTAAAAAATTATTACATTTCCGGGAAAATGAGTGAGATTTGAAGCCTTAGCTTTGACTGCTTTTATCATCTTAAACTCTTCAGCATTTTTATCGTTTTCCATATAGGTATTATTTGGTTGTGATGATTACTAGGTAATTCGATTCATAAACCATTAAAAGAAGGATCATAAGATATCAATCCACATTATTCAGAAAGCAGTACTTAATATGCCTTTCGCTTAAAATAAGTGCTTCTCTTCCGAGGATATGAATTTTTTTTAGAAATAGAGCTTTGGTTTTATTTAGGCTTGAGGCTTACAAACGAGCCCGCGTGGTTCAGGCAAACTGGCTGTAAAATCTTAATGCTAAAAGAAAGCAACACCCCTTCCGGCGGTGGGTTTTGAACCCACGACTTTTGAGTTTATGAGCAAATAACATTTCCCGGCGCCAATTTCCAATTTAACCAGTGATAAACTGTGGCAGGATTCAAATTTTAAGGGCCACGATTCTGGACAATAACAAATTTTTCCCGGATAGTAAAGAACCGTTTGTAAAAAATTATTACATTTCCGGGAAAATGAGTGAGATTTGAAGCCTTAGCTTTGACTGCTTTTATCATCTTAAACTCTTCAGCATTTTTATCGTTTTCCATATAGGTATTATTTGGTTGTGATGATTACTAGGTAATTCGATTCATAAACCATTAAAAGAAGGATCATAAGATATCAATCCACATTATTCAGAAAGCAGTACTTAATATGCCTTTCGCTTAAAATAAGTGCTTCTCTTCCGAGGATATGAATTTTTTTTAGAAATAGAGCTTTGATTTTATTTAGGCTTGAGGCTTACAAACGAGCCCGCGTGGTTCAGGCAAACTGGCTGTAAAATCTTAATGCTAAAAGAAAGCAACACCCCTTCCGGCGGTGGGTTTTGAACCCACGACTTTTGAGTTTATGAGCAAATAACATTTCCCGGCGCCAATTTCCAATTTAACCAGTGATAAACTGTGGCAGGATTCAAATTTTAAGGGCCACGATTCTGGACAATAACAAATTTTTCCCGGATAGTAAAGAACCGTTTGTAAAAAATTATTACATTTCCGGGAAAATGAGTGAGATTTCAAGCCTTAGCTTTGACTGCTTTTATCATCTTAAACTCTTCAGCATTCTTATCGTTTTCCATATAGGTATTATTTGGTTGTGATGATTACTAGGTAATTCGATTCATAAACCATTAAAAGAAGGATCATAAGATATCAATCCACATTATTCAGAAAGCAGTACTTAATATGCCTTTCGCTTAAAATAAGTGCTTCTCTTCCGAGGATATGAATTTTTTTTAGAAATAGAGCTTTGATTTTATTTAGGCTTGAGGCTTACAAACGAGCCCGCGTGGTTCAGGCAAACTGGCTGTAAAATCTTAATGCTAAAAGAAAGCAACACCCCTTCCGGCGGTGGGTTTTGAACCCACGACTTTTGAGTTTATGAGCAAATAACATTTCCCGGCGCCAATTTCCAATTTAACCAGTGATAAACTGTGGCAGGATTCAAATTTTAAGGGCCACGATTCTGGACAATAACAAATTTTTCCCGGATAGTAAAGAACCGTTTGTAAAAAATTATTACATTTCCGGGAAAATGAGTGAGATTTGAAGCCTTAGCTTTGACTGCTTTTATCATCTTAAACTCTTCAGCATTTTTATCGTTTTCCATATAGGTATTATTTGGTTGTGAGGATTACTAGGTAATTCGATTCATAAACCATTAAAAGAAGGATCATAAGATATCAATCCACATTATTCAGAAAGCAGTACTTAATATGCCTTTCGCTTAAAATAAGTGCTTCTCTTCCGAGGATATGAATTTTTTTTAGAAATAGAGCTTTGATTTTATTTAGGCTTGAGGCTCACAATTTATCTGAGGGCTGCCTATTCGTACTTCAGTTGATAGATCCATGTGACCCTTGATATTTAATATTCATCACTTTATTCTAAGAATAAATATGTTTAATATCCGTGGTAAAGGTGAACCTGAAGCAAGATAAAGTAATAATATGTCTGCAATTGTACATTCAAAATAAAAAGTCAGCTGAAAAACTTTCAAAAATTACTTAAGTTATGTCACTGCAATGTAAATTAATACAAATTGGCCTTGGTCACGATAGAAATACTAAAAATGATATTGTAATGGAATGTACATTTCATTCTAATACCATTATAATTAGCATTAGAATGGAGCACTGTAAGTTGGTAGGCAAAAATTAAATGTTTATTCCTCGAGATAGTACTAGCGTCACACCCCTCATATTGTTCAGTTTTGCAAATTTTAACTTAACTGGACCTATACCCTCAAATTGCTGTTAGACTTATATCTAAAAATTTAGCCATGTGTAGTTGATACTTTTGCTGTTGAGATTAATCCAACCTGTGATGGTATTAAGATCCTAAAGTCAGTAATGTGGAAATTATACCCTTCAAAAATACCCGTTACTTTGGTAGCTCATTTCTTGGAAGCTCGTCCAAAAATATGATGGATTCAAATAGGGATTTTTTTCAAAATATGTTAATGTAAAATTTTCCCCAATAAACTTGTTTGAATGCTAAGTGAGATGAAAACAAAAACACGTACAACATATCTAACTATTAAAAGCAAAGAAAAAGCATCCTAAAAATCCTCAAAAATAGAAAAGGGCTTAAAATTTATAAGGCATGTTAAATTTTAATCATGTTAAATTTTAATCATAAACACTGACCTTTATTGTGATAAAATGTTTATACATTTTTAAACAAAATCGCCTAATAATTCTTTTTCATCTTTTGCAGCTAATGAGAAAGCCGAGGGAGAGGCAGACATTTTTAAATGTGAATTTGAAGGGGAAAAATACATAAAAGGACAACGTTTTTATCCAAAAGATGGATGCAAGACGTGTATCTGTGATGAAACCTTTGACGGTGAGTGAATTTTTATTAGACCCTCCATTATTAGAGCATGCTAACTTATCCATTTTACATTTGTTATAAATACTAGAATTTTGTTTTCTCGTTAGTTTAAAATCGATTGTGTCGGAGTAGTTAGAAAAAACTTCGCGCAGAGAAAGTGGGGCTCAATGGTAAATTTCTCTGCAAACATCCATTTAATAGAACAAATAACAATTGTTGTTAACATTCATAGTTTATAATATATTTTATCTCATATAGCCACGACCTTGAGCAATTAGGAAATTTTTAGGCTTGCATCGCGTGTCTGCTGCATGTATTCCAAATGAGGGAGCCGACGAGCCGCGCGAGAGAAAATTGTAAATGTTTAATTATTTATAAAAAACGTATTTATGAATTTACACTAAATTTTATTTTATGAGTAGTTTGCTGGATACGTTTAAATTTCGGAAAAAAAGTTTCAGCCGATTCTGAGATTAAGTATTTCAGAAAAGTTTATTAACAAGCGCGAGAGAAAATTCTAAATGTTTAAATATTTATAAAAAACGCATTTATGAATTGCCACTAAATTTTATTTTTGGAATAGTTAGCTGGATATGTTTAGATTACGGAAAAAAAGTTTCGGCCGATTCTGAGATGAAGTATTTGAGAAAAGTTTATTAACAATGTTTTAAACATTAGTAATTTACAACAATAGGGTATAGAAGAAATTAATTTTTTATTGATAAATTTGCAATAAATAAAGATTTATCTTTAATGAAAGCTATTAATCATTGTTGTATGACAATTAGAAGCGGAGATATAAGTGATAATATGATTTAAGGCTCGGATTTTTGCTAAAAATGCGAAAAAATTAAAATATTCTTAATTCACTCAAAAATTTTTTTTCACAAAAAGGTTTGAGGGTATTCAGTTTGAGTTAATATTGTACCCATACACCAATTTTTATCAAAATCTGAGACCCTAAGGGACAAACGTTTGTTGAATTGAGGTGGAATGACCCATATATCATTTTAACAGACTGGCATGTTCGTTTTTCTACAGAGCTAACAAAGCCATTTCTATCCATCGTGTCAAGGGAAGGACATTACAAAATTCTCCTTCACGACGGCGAAGTTCCCCTTCCACGTTCTCACGCTCTTTCTTCTCGCATTTTTTTTGATGCAATGTAATAGGCTTCATCATTTTCATTTCATTTTACTTATTTGGTTCATTTTCATACTTTTATGTTATGACGTAATTTTTTCGGTTGTTTTGGTCGATTTTATTGTGATGTCGAAGGCAGTTGAAACGGATAAAGTAGGAGAACTCTCCACGGGCACTGATTTATGCGCTCATACTAGTGGGCATATAACTCCATCCCCTTGAAAAGGGATTGCTGTTTAGTATTTTAATACAATCATTTTGGTCCGCTCTTGCATTAATACTTAATAGCTCATACATTTGCACATTAATTCAAGTGATCCCGGTAGTTCTAGTAGCCTAAACATAAATCATTCATATTAATTATCTCCTGTTGAATGGAATCTTAAATATAATTGAAATAGCTCATATATTCCCTATCAAAATAAGTTACAGATCAACAGTCTTGTTCATGAAAGTGCCTTAATGTGGAAATTTCTCTATTTTCCCCTGCAGGAACTACCAATGGACCAGGGTGCTATGACATTTCGTGCAGTATAGAGCTCAGAGACGGCAGCTATCTGCGCCGAGGGTGCGCACCTGTGTTCTATAAAAATCATTGCTGCCCTGTTCAGTGGCATTGCCGTAAGTATCATCGCCACCTTTGACCTACCCACTGCTTCGATGAATCACTCCCCGAAAATACACCATTAGAATATTGGGTTATAAAATGTTAACGAAGGTTGTTAAGTGACGATCGATAAGATTGGGAATCGGGTTGGTGTGGTGGCTGGAGTGCTTGGCTGTCCATTCAGAGGGTCTGGATTCGAATCCGTACTTGAGCGCTGTGTAGAGAGCCCCTCAAGTGCAGAACTCCATCCGTTGGATGGTACGTTGAAGGGCGCCTTTCGTTCAGAGTGGACACGATGCCATAAACATTTCCCTACACCCACCCTCCAATCCCCATCAAATTCTTCTCTCGCCGTGATACCCACCTGTCCCAATGGCTTAAATAACCTCAGTTGTCGGTTACCTCAACCTAGTAGCAAACCAACCAATCGTTAGTTTTTGGTAAAATGATTGTGTTTTTGGTGCACACTAATATCCATCTTTTTTAGTGCTGTCAATATAAGTAACTCCCTATATTTTCAGTTTTTAGGGCTGAGCCGATAACCTTATTTTTCCGATAACCGATACCCTATATTTTATTCCGATAACCTGATAAATATTGCACACCTAATAAGGCATGAGAAAGTGGTCGTTACGGCTGAAAAATATCTCCACAAAAGTATTTTTTTTAATTCTTTAGTTGATAAAAATACACCTGTATGAAGATTTTAAAAAATGTTCAGAGTTATTCTATATCAAAGCAAATTACTAGACGAAAAAAAAGTTGCTCAACCTTGTTTGGGTTCAATTTTCCCCTTGCCTTAGAAGACACTAAATTTTTTGTGCTGAAAAACCTTTCTTATGGTGCATAAAATATATTTTGGCTACTTCTGAAAGGTGAAATACACACCTTTAGATATGTTGAAAAAGTTAGGTACATGAAAACATTTTCGGATTCTGATGCTCTGATACCGATATACCAGTAACCGAATATCGACCAGTATGTTTATCGGAATTTATTATCGGTTCGGCTCTAATTAAATACGCATGCGCTTAAATTATAGTAATTTTTCATGGAAATAAAATAACTACTGAAGCTTTTTTGTCAAGTTATATGAATGAAAATAGTGAATAATATTACGATGTGTTCAATTAACCAAAATTTGGACGGTTAAACTTCAACTGATTGTCATTGCCTCCTATTTACTGACTGGTGCAACTTTTATTTCAGCAACGGGTGAAGACCGTGTCATTGAAGGACCGAATCATAAGACGAATAGGAACAGCGGTGAGTATTTCTTTTAGAACTCATTCCATTTTTAATAAAGGCTTGAAGTTGCGATCATGCCAATAATTAATGAGATTTACAATATTACTTCCACCTTCATATTTGCTTTCATACGTTCCTCATACGCATTCATTTGAAAGACAACTACCGGTTCGCAGAGGTCCGCGCGTTTGTTTGTGTAAAATTGCGGCCTGACATTAGAAATGGCTTATGGATCAAAATTGAATTACTCTCAAGTACATGAATTAATGCACTATAAATTCTGCTTCTTCGAAGTGATACGGTATATACAATATTATTAACAAACCTACGAAAGAAAAGAGAAATCACCCTCACCTTTCCCAATCAACGTTAAAAAAAACCTGTCCCGTGAGGATTCGAATTGGGAATGAAGTAATATTATTGAATCCTTCTTGACGATGGTATGGAGAATTGTCGCCATATTTTTCTAGGAGAAGGACGTGGCAGTGTGTCGTGCTCTTAGTTGGAGAAAACATTTAATATCGATGATAGAATTCCATCAAATTTAACTT
Source organism: Pyrrhosoma nymphula (assembly GCA_963573305.1). Taxonomy (NCBI): domain Eukaryota; kingdom Metazoa; phylum Arthropoda; class Insecta; order Odonata; family Coenagrionidae; genus Pyrrhosoma; species Pyrrhosoma nymphula. The sequence goes on along the minus strand of OY754332.1, from coordinate 71,650,471 downwards.
AAAGTAACGGGTAAAACACCATTCGACTTTCTGAAGCTAAAGAAAAAGACAAATTGAACGTAATCGCTCTTCGTTAAGTTAATGCTGAATGCACTAAATGCTAAGTACACATCGTGAGTAGCTGATGGAGGCTATATTGTAGTAATGAGAATTTTTTCTCAAAATAAACTTGATTCATTTGTTGATCCAATTACAATTTATAGATCCTTTAAGATCTATCTATCTGATCTAAGAAGTTACTCTCTTATAACTTTGTCTTGTACCTAATGATGGCTCTGTGAGCCGAAACGCGTTGTACGCAATAAACCATTTTGTGGAAAAGTGCAATTGTTTCTCTTACATTATCCTTTAAGATGGTAGTGAATAGCACCTGGATGAAATACTCTGCATCGAAGAACGTTCTATTGCCATTTGTGGGTCAAATAGTGAATCGCATGCACAATAATGTGCTATGTTTCAGTAAGTGGAGTAGAATACTGCCTGATATGGGAAACGTACTAACTAATTTCTCCTCGAAACTCCACTAAGAGTCCCACACAAGGAAATTATCGAGACTTCATGGGCCATCTTTGCATCGTTTCATCTTCTCCAGTGAATGTCATAGGGAATAGAAATGTGGTTCAATGTTACCACTGCTCGGGATACTTCGTACCACTATTAAGACAACTCATTATAATATGTGACGATATTTTAACAAAGACTTACCTAATGACTATGATTTTATAATATTTAACTATGGATACGAATACATTTTATTTCAATATGATGACCCGTGAATTCCTTACCTCCTTTTGTTTCAAAAACTTCAATAAGTGACGAAAATTATCCCAGTTCTACTTTAGTATAAATTGAATTAACTTTGTCTACCAAGAAATCATAACTATATACCTATTTCATTGCATTTTCCACAAAATAGGCCTTATCATATTTCATTGCATTTAACATGAATTTCATTGATTGGATAAGATAACATTATTGATAACATGCTTTATGTCCTTAGATGATGATCAACTCACCTGCTCCTTTGGAAACCTCAAGTTTGATCTACAAGATAAGTTACAACCAGGGGAGCGGAATAAGGTTGACTGTGCATGTGTTACGCCACCATTTTTGACATGTGCCCTGCAGACAGATGACTGATTTCCTAGTTCTACCTACTGAATGGAGAAATAACAGGTGAGTGGAGTTATGACCAATTCTAAGAACGATCGTGAAATAGTTAATGACCTAATGTATACCCTTCAAATCTCACTGCCTCTTCCATTTATTTTCAGGAAGCTACCATTTATCGTGCCTGAACTGTATTGGACATTGTGGAGGTAATGGTAAAGAATGAAAATATGAATTAATGATATGACTCACTGTCCAGATTAATGATAGCTTCCAAACCACATGAATTTAATGAAATCTGCTGACAGTGCATCTGTTTTGTGTTAGCTCGCAAAATTTCAACTCCAAGGGTGTTTCTTGACATAAATGACTTATTGATAGAAGTGATTGGATTCACCACAGTTGAGGTCTCGTGACCAAAAATGTTCACAAGCAGACTTGCATTGTTTTTATAAGATTTTCTGGCAGAAAATAAAAATAAGGATACTACTTTTCTGTTGATATTTATTTTATTCTTTGTAGTGCTTCCGCGAGACTTGGTTGTCTCGTCTTGTTTTAAAAAAAGTTTTCCTTTTTAAAAAGAGTTCATCTGTTTCCTGTGTTGGCAACAGTTAATTGAAAAAACGTAATTTATAAGTATCAGAGTCATAATATTTCAAATACATGTATTTAAAATACTGTCCAGCCCTACTCACCGAAAGGACTGCAAGCCGGTATCCTATTGATCATAGGTTTTCATGTCCAACTGCACTGTTATGAAGGAGAGGGACTCTGAAAGTTAAAAAAAAAACAGGAACGAAAATTTCCCGAAATTTAAGTTCCAAGAAAATTGTTTACTTTTGAATTAACAGTTGCTCTAAATATTGGGTCACCTTGTTAATTTTCCACTCCTAAACACCTGTCTCTTCGAGCTACGGCAGCCGGGAGAATAATTTTAAATCCAAACTCTGCGAGCGATCCATTTGATTACTTCACGCACCCTTTAGAAGAAATAACATTTTACATCGTAATGTGGAACATTCAGTTAACTAGTTGCATGGGTCTATATGGCGCACACTTAGGAATATTAATAATAGGTAGGTACTTCAAGTTACATCTAAAATGCCACTTTGCTTCATGATGCGAGAAAGCAAATGACTAAAGGGGCTTTAGATGCTCATAATTGATTGAGATTATTTTTGTATTTATTTATTTGAAGAAAGTAATTAAAATGCAGTAACACTGCCAAATTACAGAGCACTGAAACATAAATATGAGGCGTACCACATGAAACATTAACGAGAAAGAAAACAACGCAAAGGGCACGAAAGAGGTTGGTAATTATTTGCGGAGAGGTGCGTTATGGTCTAATTTTGATATGATAATGATAGATGAGATAATAAGATGGGTTTTAGAGGACAGAGAAAAATAATCAAATCCTTTTAGAAATTACGAATTTAGGGTTATCTAAAATACCACTCACCGATTCACCAACACTCACCGCCCACCAGTAGCCGAAGGAGTAGAAGGAAGAAAAAGACGAAGAATGGAGAATCATATATTCAAATTGTATATTCTTTGAAATAACAATATAACCATGGAAAAATTAAACATTTATATCATTAAGAAATATTGGCAAAAAAATTAAAGCAAATAGAAGGGTAAACAGTGGCATAAACCCTCACCACTGTACTTTTTAAATTCAATAAAGATTACTTCCGCTCGCCTGGGTGTGGGCGGAACATTTTATTATTATATTATCACCGACCCTGCGGTCGACCGGAAGTCCAAAATTTTATTAAGTTCAATGCTCACTAATTTCTTGCCCTGCTGATGTCATTCCCCGCGATGAATCCTCGTCCATCGTTCTTTCTTTCGTTTTGAATGAATGGAAGCTTTTGCAATCGTTCAGACACTTTGGCAGCTGACACTCATGGAAGGCTTTAAAGCATTTTTTCAATTAAGACGATCATGTTTGAATTTTCGTACCATGCGCACACCGATTTCGTCAAGAGTGGACAAGGAAAGGATGTATGAAGGTTCTCACGGTTCTCACTGTCTTCCCTGCCTGCTTATCTCCAGCCTCATGGAGTGGGAGGGTGATGGGACGGAAAACTTGGCGATAAGGCTGGCGGAATTTGACTCTCGAGAATCAGGTTCCCACTCAGCTCAAAATAATCGAACGGTTGCGTTCGACTCTCTAACTTTGTACAACTTTTTCGACTGACTAACCATATGACTGAACATATGAGGATAATTATGGTAATTTTCCATTCGCTCTAGTGCGCTTATTACTTCGCAACGCAGCAGCGCACTTGCCTTCAATTCGTTAAATAACCTGCGCGTTAGGTAGCGCACTTCAAAACAGATCCGGAGCAGATTTGATATGCGCTAAACAATAAAAGAATGTGGATTATCGCATCTGCGATAGTTGTTTTTGGGTTGATTTTCCGTAAAGGCGTCAAAAATGGATAATGTAAAGAAGTAATAACTCCGCGGTAAAAAGCTTACGTTTTTAAATGCTTATTTTGAATTAATTCAATAGCTATGCACAAAACTTGCAGCCGTGACTGTTATGCAGCCGCAGAATTCTACCTAACGGCAGGTTACCAAACTCATAGAGTCACCCGCTGATGGTCACACAATTGTGTACAATTCACATTGAAAAAATCATTCACCTGAACTGGGATTCGAACCCAGACCCCCCCGGTTACTGGGCGGCCAGTTCCGCAGTTCTTTGAATTTGTCAAAGTAAACACCTTGGTGTTTAAAGTTTGGCTTTACCTCGTGGGCAGTGGCGTTTAGCGCTCGCACACACGGGTACTCCAAGGCATTATATGCACGGTACCTGTTAAGACATCTCGCTCCTTAAAGCCTCCATGAAATCCACAGTGAGAGATGACGCCTGGGTAGCTTAAATGGTAGAGCACATGACGCGAAATCGTGGAGTCTGGGTTCGAATCCCAGTCCAGGCGAATGATTTTTTTCACTGAGAATTTCACACAATTAGGTTCCCAAACGTTTGGCCACGGTGCATCGTTCCGTTCAACGCCATTCGTGTAGGTACGCTACAGTATGCTGATGTGTTCCGATGTGCGCTGACTTCAACACATTGAAAAACTATCTCCCGATGCCAGCAACTACGCCATGTACGCATTTCTCCTGTTGCGGAAGAAAGAATAAAAATACCATCAATCTATGTTTCCGAATTTCCTTATCCCAGTCTCCCATTTTTTCCAAGCACATCACTTTAATTTGACACCCTTTTCCTTCCTTAAGGCACCTTGATGGCTGTAAAATATGTATTATCACACCACGTGAGCTCTGAAATATATTTCTCAATTTTTACCTCAAATAACATATTTTTTAGTGCTAGCACACAATTAGAATACAAGAAAAACTAACGAAGAAAATTTTTAAAAGAATAATTACTTACAGCAAATAACTTTCGGATTAGTGACTTTTATCTCGCTGCAATCGGAATATAAGACGAGGTGGGCATTGAAGTCATTCGAGAGGTCTGCTGAAAAAATTCGATTTGCTTTGCCCTGTATCTTTTTCGAAGATCAAGACCATAGTATTATCTGACAAACGCTTTTTCTAAAAGGGCACCGTTAGGATAGTCTGTATGCCTTACTCTCAAGAGCAAGACCATCCAAGATTATTTGTTGAGGTCTATGAAAACGAAATGAAAACTTATTAATGTCACCCAATCTACAAAACCGACCTTGGTTATCCTTTCCATCCGTAATGAACATTGTTCGGAGAAAAGACTATGAAAAAAGCAGGCGTGGCCAAGGGTAATCAAGCTAGCAGATGCTAATTCGCAATGGCTTCATATAACACCAGAGTCCTTGTAATAGAGCCTTCCCGGCGGAACTACAATTCCTCTCATTGTAATTCAAGTAGATTCACCAAGATAAGACGCTGATTGATGAAATAAATAAGTATTAAATAAGGAAATATCAATAAAATATCGATGATAATACACACAAATAGACAATTTAGCTTACACAATTTGTGCGTAGATTTGTGTGAAATTCACAGGGAAAAAATCATTCGCCTAGACTGGGATTCGAACCCCAACACCTCGATTTCGCTCCTAGTGCTCTTATGTGAATTTCACACAATTGTGTGTCCATCAGCGGGTGACTCCGTTAAAGTTACTGCGCAGCCAGTTCCGCAGTTCTTTGAATTTGTGCGTAGAAATTAATTTCGACAATAATTCATATATCACCTCCAAGCTTAGCTTTCTGAGTCACGCATGGGCATTGTGCGTGTAAGGAACCAGCACGATCTTTTTTCCTCGCCGAACTAGCTCCATGGAGGTTATTTTCAATAATAGAACGTATTTATTATTTTTGCCCATTTTTAGCGATAATTAATTTGTAGAAATGTTTTACATTTTCGAAAAGGAAAATTTCTACATGCGCGATCCCATCTCAAAGGTAATCTACGATAACCATCATTCTTATTTTTCCACCTCAGGAAATCGGTATGATGAATGATACACGCAACTCTGTAGTAAAATGTTGACCAAGGATTCAATACTTTCCCAGCGAATAATTGGTGTAAATTCTTATCGGGCTTCCGACCGGATTAGGTTCTCCATCTACGCGGACGTTTCGATGGAAGACTTTTTCACTGTCATCAGGGCCGTCATCAACGAATTCGAGTACCTTGGGCATGTTATCAATGAAAGCAGTATTTATTTAATAAATTCAAACGCAAAGGTTGAACTCATTCTTTGTTTTGACTCACTCAGTCACAGCGGAACTTCCAAATGCAAAGGTTGAACTCACTATTTTTTTTACCCACTCAGTCACAGTGGGACTTCCCTCCCTCATATCTTCTACCTCTCCTTATGTTGTCAATTATATCCTATTAATATCCTATCTTCTTCTGCACTTTCCGAGCGACCTCCCCTTTTATCAACCCTATCTAACATGCCCTCACCTCCTCAGTACACTACCGTTCACCGTACCGTTCGTATTCTCCTTCCTTCACAACCACTCTTCCTCGTCACCCAACTCACCCATTCCTTTCTTCACCTCACCCACACCTCAAAAGCCTTAAGTCTGCACGCATCCTCTTTCTGCGAAGGCCAAGTTTCCGACCCATGAAAAGCCACGCTCCATATGAAGTGTTTTCCACCAACTTTTTATTTACGCCTCTACCTAGAGCCGATTCCCTTTTCTTCGAAAATGACTCCTTAACCTGTGAAACTCTACATTTGATTGCCATTATACACAGTTTATAATTTTCTCATTTTTTTATTCTGTACTGCCGGTTTCAACACATAGGCGTCATCTTCAGGTACCTCAACGCCTATTCGTTGAAACCGGTGGTACCGAATAAAAAATGGCGAAAATTATGCACTGTGTATGCTATCATTCAAGACCATTTTTTCACATAGTTGAGGTCCATTTCATCAATTTCATCTACATTTGATGTTCCTGCCACTGGGCCCATTCTCCTCAAAAATGGGTACTCCCTAGATACGTGAGCTCCTACATTAGCTTCTGTTTTATCCCCCGCCCCATCTTTTTATATTCAGCCCCGCATTCCTACTTTCAGGAAATTTCATTGCCTTTGCCTTCCTTTGATTTATCTTCATGCCACTCCATGCCATACATTTCACTCCGTAAACCCATTGAGAACAACCTAAAAAATCAACGGAGTGCTGCCCTGGGATGGACCACGATCTCCTCGCGGCGGGCCCAGCTGCTGCACTGCACGACCCACTTTCTCCTGCCGCCCTGACTCGGGGATAAAGGATCTCCAATGGACCTTCTAGCGACTCCTTGGCCACTTACAAGAAGGAGCACATATTTGTCAAGCGCTTTTGTTTTCTCACAGTGCATGCCTTGCATATATTACTTTCCACACAATGGTTATATGCTTTTTTCTAAGTATCTTTCTTGCATTTATTATTATAATAATAAATGCAAGTATATAGTTATAACTAGTCATTAGTTCGTTCATTTTATTTTTATTACTTGCATAGAGCAATACTCACATGCAGTATATGCCTGTGGTATACACATTTTAAGGTGAGACTCTTTCAGAGAGTACAATTACAAATGGTATTTCAATTCGTTAGAGGAAAATTGCGGAATGGTGTTTCAATACAATAGAGTATTATTATGTTTGCCTTTACATACAATGTTGATGGAAAATGAAAGTTGTTTACCGAAGAAATAAGCGTTTTGCTTTCAGTAAAAAAAAATATTCGTTCTCACAATGATGATTTCCACCAATTTCTCCTCCACAACTTCACCTCGTTCTCAATAGTTTTTAAAAACTATATTGTAATGATCAGAATTGTTAGGTGAACGTGAGAGAAGGCAATGCGACACGCGGAAGCGGGCTTCGTTGATTCGAGGGTTGGCGCGAGAGTAGGGTTGGGCGGTTTTCCAATATATTGGTTCCAATATCTATATTTTTTAAATGTTGGGATTCCAACATCACAATTTTGGAACGACCAACATCCTGTATTGGATATTGGTGGTTGGATAAAACCAATATTTGTTATTGGAATATTGTATATTAAAGAACCAATATTTCAAATTGGAATATTGAATTACCAATGTTAAAAATACAAGTATTGAATTAACATTGGCGGTGAGGTCATCACCGATACAAGAAATTCATTAACAAGTGAACATGCTGAAAAGCTTACATGCCATTCCTGTGACAGCCTGATTGCTAATTTGAGCAGCAACTGTTTCTGCAGCATTTGCAAACCTTTTAAGCCAGATAATTTTACCTGCCGATATTCCTATGCTCAATATTTTCCAATATTTCATTTTTTCATTATTTCCAATATTAAAATATTTCCAATATTCAATAGTCCAATGTAGGTCATTGATATTGGTCCATTTCCAATATTTTAAGATATTGGATCTTGATATTGGGATTCAAATACCCCATCGGATGCAGAGATTTCGAAGCAGGTCCTCTCCGGAGGTCAGTGGAAAATGCCAGGGGGAAGATGAAACTAACCTCGTAACCCAAGCTCTGTATACGTATGCTCGCAATTACAACCCGATGCGAGAATGAAATCTTATTCTGCCAATATCAAAGTCCCCACTTGGAGATCATTTTTCAGCAAACGAGTGAAAGGGAATAGCATTCGCAATGGATATACCTCAGTACTTAAAATATAGCAATAAAATGTCCATAAAATGAAAACAACAAGCTTACCTCAGCCTTACGCGAGAGGGCGGGCGGCGGCGGCGACTTAGGCGCGCACTCACGGGGCCGTATCTCGGGAACCGCCGGGCAGAATTGAACGAAATTGGCATTGATACTCATCAAATGTCCCAAGTCGTTCGTTCAAGTGGAGAAGCAGTTAAAACGACGAGTTTTCCGTTACCGCCAGCAATATCCGACATTTCAGAAGTTTGAGGTACAATAATTGTTAACCCTTTTTATTTTCTAACCAAATGGAACAAATTTAGGTAGCTTCCCAAAAGAAGCTCGAAGATCCAAAAATAAGGATCACCCTAGTATAACCATTGGATAGATGGAGATTATAGCCATTGGATTAATGGCAGAGCCATACTCTTCCCTTCCGAATCAAGGCTCACATTCACCGAAAATTTCATAGAGGCACAATTATTGTCATAATTGATTATTTTCATTTTGATATCAGAAAGCTCACACTCAATGTGTCTGGAATTATCTTAATTTTCAACATCGTATTCTATATACTTACGTATATTTGGGCATGGGCAATAAAGACGCACACTAGTTTTGGACACAATAAAAAAATAAAAAAACCTTTTTCTTACCCTTCGATATTACTCATGCTTATTTTTACCTACATCTCATTAAAAGATTCGTATCACCAAGATTTCAACAATTTGATACGTGCCACTTGCGTTTAAATGCCGAAAAGTACGCGATCGGAAAAATACCTATTCCTTCTGCCTCGCCCTCTCCGTTTCTCCCTCCTAGACCGTCACCAGTTATAACCAGACACTCCCACTTTCCTCCCGGCGGTCGCGCGTCTCCCCCCCCCCCCCCTGACCACCCACAGTGTCCAACCGTGTCCCTTCGCAAGGAACTCCTTCTCTGTGGTGGAAAAATCTTCGTCACCTCTCCCTAACCTTACACCCTCGCCACGAGCCATCGACAACCCCCCCCCCCCCCCCATCCTTCACACCCTACGCCACCCCTCCCACCACCCGCCAGTCTGGCCAGACAAGGATGCCGAGAAGAGCAAGCAGGGTAATTAGGGTGTCAACGAGCCTGACCCCACCCACGCCCCGGGGTCAACCGGGATAAAAGGGCGACGCTGCGCGAAAAAAAGGAGAACGACGGCGGAAGGAGAGGACCGAGCCCAACACACTCACCTGGGCGCACAGCGAAACTCCGTCGGGGGTCGCGGCTATGAAGCTTACGAGTTCGCCCCCGACACGCCGCCGACCCTTCCGCTAGCAGAGGGTGCTGCAGAGGCGGAGCGGAGAAGTCACCCCTCCCACCCTCAACGCAGCGGACGACTCGGCGCCGTGGGCACCCACTGAGGGGTCGCTTAGCCCGGTGAGGACGCCGGAGCGGCCAACCAACCCCCAAGGCGATCGTCCGTCCCCCAGCCCTGGCAGCGGAGAGAGTCCACGTCTCTCCCTGCGTCCGGTGGACCCCCCTCCCTCCCCTTAACCGTTGGAGGACACCGTCCGCTGTTTTCGGGGAAGGGACCCTCGATTCGTCCGGATGCTGTTCGGAGAAGACCCCTAACTGCCCCATCCCCAGTGCTCTTCCTACCGCCCATTCCCACACAGAGTAATAGACATTCCCGTTGACGGGACCACAAAAATAATTAATTCAATTTAATAATTTTTAATTTTCTTTTAACTGAGTAACTTCCGATGTTTGAAAAGCGTAAAGGTAATAAATTTTCAGTTCACAAAATCACGGGTGAGAATCATTCCTTGTCTTCCCCTACCACCCCCCCCCCCACCCACCACTCATCAACTAGCGGGTCTGCGCCCCGCCGACGCCTACTGACAGAAGAGACAGCAGAAGGAGAAAGGAAAAAAGACCCTTCGTGAGGAAGCGCAAATTCAGGGTGTGTTAAATTTTTTGCGAAAATAAGAATACTTAGACATATTTATACTAAAAGTTGTAGTAACGACTGATACTCGTGAAAAAGACGTTTGAATAGATAAAATCTTAAGTAAAATTGGCGCCAATGTCAACAATGAGTATTCGGAATACATAAGTTAACATACGACCGGCACTGCATCACCGAAAATCCACTGTCGGAACTCTTTAGGCAAAATCTGACCTTGAAATAGACCATATACGACGCAGTGTAGTTTTCTGTGAGCATTAACGTGGAAAAATGGATTCTATATATGCCTAAAATACGGAATATACATATACTGTGTATACCAGTGTAATGGCTTCATTACAAGCGTCGCGCGTTCTTTTTTGTCTGCTAATGACATCGGCGGATTCGAAGATGGGGACATTGCAAAGAGGTGCAGCTGTGTCCTGAGAAATATTTTTTTTTACAATTTATTCCTTTGCACAATTTTTTCGTGCTAAGATTTAAAAAGTATCCAAAAGTATTACTGGTCTATAGTCCGACCCCCTAGTATTTTCCCATAAGTGTGGTCTCAATAAGTCAGACTGTGCAACAGTATATATAGTATATAATAACCATAATAACTGATTCATGTCCGGCTTTATAATGTCTGGTTAATGCTAACTGCAATATGACCTAATCATTTTGTTAACTTGAGGTTAATTAAGAGTTCATTTAATGTACCTATATTACATCAGACTCTTGGTTAGTTGGTTTAAGGCTTATCCATGGGAAAGGAATTGATATTTTCACTAGAAAATAGTTGGTTCAGAATGGAGCTCATACTTCAAGGGTCATGATAAATAACTTCTCCCCTTGAACTACAACCTTGTCGTGGTGGAAGGGATTGTGTGCTCTAATGACCCCTAGAGCTGAACTGGTGGGAGCAATGCTCCTGTTAGGTCCACCCATGCCAGATAGGTCAAAGGCTAGGAGACAGACGAATGGTAGTCTGCGTAGAATCTGTATCTCAGTGAAGTGGCTGCAAAAGGCCTCTGACCCTCTGACTCAGTGGGTCCAGAGGCCTTTTGCAGCCACTCACGTGATGGTGTCACATAAAAAACACTATTGAGTAAGGCCACGGAATACCATCTCAATTAAAAGACCTTGAAGTTATGGACAGTACTTATATGAAAATGTATCCTGGAAACTACAGGACTTGGCTCAGTGGACCAGGTGTCATGCCCTGCAGTGGTGGGAGCAAGGCCCCTGCTGTCATCATCACACGAAATCCTCGCTCAGAAGTAGAGACAAATAGAGCAATAGTGGAAAAGAAGATACAGAAGAGGAACGGAAAAATCAGAATAGGCATGTGGAATGTTAGGACTATGCTAAGGGCAGGCACGTTAGAGAATACAAAGCAAGAAATGGAGAGGGTGGGTGTAGACATCATGAGTCTGAGCGAAGATGGAAAGATAGCGGGGACTACTGGAGCGATGGCTAGAGAGTGATAAATAGCAGAGGGAATGAAAACCAGCATGGGATTGCATTCATAATGAACAGGAAATTGATAGAAAAATAGTCTTTGCACAACAGGTGACAGGATAATAGTGGTTGACCTGAAGCTAGATCCAAAGAATTTAGTCATAATTCAGGTGCATATGCCTCTAATCACAGAGAGGAGGAGGTAGATGGTGTATATACATATATGTATACGATCAGCTAGAGGAAATAATTGGTAGTATACCTGGGAATGCGGTGGTGAGTGAAGGAAGAGATGGGCGGGAAGTAGGTGATTACGGGCTAGGAAGGAGAAATGACCTTGGCAAGAAAGCTTATAGAGTTTTGCTGGAGAAATAACCTAGTGATTACAAATACATGGTTCAGACATATCCTCGGCGTAGGTACACTTTTTGCACTTATTTGTAAGATTTATGATGATGGAGTGTGGCCAGAGGACTTTGCGAATACAATACTGATTTGGATATCCAAGAAGAGCAAGGCAAAAATGTGCGAAGACTATACATAGGACAACAAGCTTAATATCCCACATCACCAAAGTAGTTCAGAGAATTATAAATAGAAGGCTAGAAAAGAAAGCTAACGAATTTCTAGGTGATGACCGTTTCGGTTTAGGAGAGGAACAGGAACATGAGACCCTATATGAGTGATGAGGACACTTGTAGAAAGAAACCTCAAGTATGGGCAGGTTGTTTTTGCTTGATTTGTAGATTTCAAGAACATGTTTGATAGGGTGGACTGGACAAAATTAATGGGAGTGTTGAAGAAATTAGGGGTGGATTGAAGGTACAGACATCTCATTCAGAATATGTATATGAACCACACGTTAGGGTAGCCGATGGAGAATGAGCTAGGACCATTAAGGATGGGGAGTGCGGCAGGGGTGCCCACTATGTATCAATGTTGCTTTTTAACGTGTATTCAGAAGAAATGGTAAGGGAGACATGGGGGACATGGAGGTAAGAATAAAGGTAGGAGGGGATCTGATAAAATCAACAAAATTTGCAGGTGATCAAACATTGGTTTGTCAGTCAGCCAAGGGATTAGAGTCAATGATGAAAGCATTACAGTAGAGGTGGAGTTCGAAAGGTATGGGATGAAAATAAATCATAAAATTATGAAGATGATGAGATATTCTATAAATAAGAAGGCGGGGCTGAATACAAGGGTAGGAGGGCACCAAATAGAGCAGGTGGAGCAGTTTCCATATTTGGGTAGTATTTTGGAGGAGAATGGGTTTAGTGGTAGGGATATCAGATTTAGAATTTCCCTGGCTAAAGAAGCATTTTCAAAGAGAAAGGAATTGATGAGGGGGCTCTGAGAAGAGACGTAAAGAAAAGACTGGTGAAAACTCTAATATGGAGCATGGCGCTGTATGGGTCGGAAACTTGGTCATTGCGAAGGGAGGATGTGTGTAGACTTAGGGCATTTGAGATGTGGGTTTGGAGAAGGATGGAAAAGGTTAGCTGGATGGCGAGAAAGACGAACGAGGATGTATTGGATATGGTTGGAGAGGAGAGGTGGTTGGTGGCAGAGGTTCGAAGAAGGCAGAAGGGATAGATGGAGGAAGTTTTGAGAGTAGAGGACATGTTGAAGAGGATAATAGAGGGGGGAACACTGGGGAAGCGTGGAAGAGGAAGGAAGAGGATAGGAAATCTGGATGAAATAAGAAGAGGTAGAAGATATGAGGAATTTAAGAGAGATCTAATGGTGGGACATCTATAGTAGGGAAAACGAGACATGGTTTCAGAAATCGGGATGTTGAATAAGAACTGTCCAAAAACCTACAAATCAGCTGGTAGAATACTTAAATGAATGGATGTGGTAACTCTTTAATTATACAGGGTGTTTCAAAAAGGACTTTACAACTTTATTTTGAAAATTCATATAAAATTATTCCAAAAAGGTACAGAGCTCGTTTTAGTGTTGTTTTAAAGGGAAACACATCAAGTTTTGACTCGCGTAGTCTGCTAGTGCCTAATCGCCGCATAAGCCGCACAAGCGCTAGCGGTAGTAACGTTAAAGATGGCTGCCTTCACTGGATCCGAGTGTGCTAGCTGTGTGTTTTGGTTTGAAGAATCGAAGTCGGTGACAGTAAAAAAACTTGAAGTGTTTTCCTTTAAAACAACACCAAAACCAGCTCTGTACCTTGTTTCATTAAATTTATATGAATTTTCAAAGTTGTAAAGTCCTTTTTGAAACATCCTGTATAACTGGCAAATGTAAGCGGGAAAATACATATTTGTCATTGTTTATATATGGCATTCATGAAACTGTACAAAATCTTCCACAGCATTGAGTGGAACGAAATATTTAGGGTGATGGAAAAATTTTGAATGGATTACAAAGATAAGAAAAATCTACTAATGGTTCAAGAAGCAAGTCATCACAATGTGAATGAGAGACAGAAGAAAAATAGAAGCTAAAATTAAGAAAGGAGTAAGAGAAGGATAAAATCTCTCACCAGCACTATTCAACATATACTTGGAGGAGGCAATATGAGAAGCACAATAAATGGGATTGAACAGAATCAAGGTTAACAGAGAAGAAATAAACATGCTATGCTTTGCGGATGACATCGCAGTCTTAGCTAGAAATCATGATGACCTTCAAAGATCACATGAAACAATGGACCTAGTATGTACTTCAAGAATATTCATTTCATTCAAGTATTCTACCAGCTGATTGGTAGGTTCTTGGACAGTCCCCATTCTGTATCCCAATCTAATAGAAATTGTCTCGCTTTCCCTCCTAAGGATGGCCCGTTATTAGATCCCTCTTCAATTCTTCATATCTTCTACCTCCTCTTATTTCGTCCAGAATTCCTATCCTCCTCCTTCCTCTTCCACGCTTCCCCAGTGTTCTCCCCTCTATCACTCTTTTCAACATGCCCTCTCCTCTCAAAACCTCCTCCATCCATCTCTTCTGCCTACTCCGAACCTCTTCCACAAGCTTCCTCTCCTCTCCGACCATATCCAATACCTCCTCGTTCGTCTTTCTCGCCATCCAGCTAACCTTCTCCATCCTTCTCCAAACCCACATCTCAAACGCCTCAAGTCGCACGCACATCCTCCCTTCGCAATGACCAAGTTTCCGACCCATATAGCGCCACACTCCATATTAAAGTTTTCACCAGCCTCTTCTTTACGTCTCTTCTCAGACCCCCCTCATCAATTCCCTTCTCTTCGAAAATGCTTCTTTAGCGAGCGCAATTCTGCATCTGATGTCCTTACCACTAAACCCATTCTCCTCCAAAATACTACCCAGATACGTAAACTGCTCGACCTGCTCTATCTTCTGCCCTCCCACCCTTATATTCAACCCCGCCTTCTTACTTCTAGAAAATCTCATTACTTTCGTTTTCTTGTGATTGATCTTCATCCCATACTTTTCGCACTGCACCTCTAATGCATTCACCATTGACTGTAACCCCTTGGCCGACTGACTTACTAATGCTTGATCATCTGCAAATCTCACAGATTTTATCAGCTCCCCTCCTACCTTTATTCCTACCTCCTCCTCCCCCCATGCCTCCCTTACCATTTCTTCTGAATACACGTTAAAAAGCAACGGCGATAGTGGGCACCCTTGCCGCACTCCCAGTCCTATCGTGGCCCATCGATTCTCCATTGGCTACCCTAACCTGTGCCGTCTGGGTCATATACAAATTCCGAATCAGACGCCTGTCCCTCCAATCGACCCCTAATTTCTTCAACACTCCCATTAATTTCGTCCATTCCACCCGATCAAACGCCTTCTTGAAATCTACGAAGCATGCAAAAACATCCTGCCCATACTCTAGGTTTCTTTCTACTAGCGACCTCATCACCGCTATAGCGTCTCGCGTTCCCGTCCCTCTCCTAAACCCGAACTGGTCGTCACCCAGGTATTCATTTGCCTTCTTCTCTAGCCTTCTGTTTAGAATCCTCAGAACTACTTTGGCCGCGTGGGATATTAAGCTTATTGTCCTATAGTCTTCGCAAGTTTTTGCCTTACTCTTCTTTGGTATAGGAATTAGTACAGTCTTCGCGAAGTCTTCCGGCCACACTCCATCCTCATAAATCCTACGAATTAGCGCAAAAAGTTTTCCTCTTCCGTTCTTCCCCATGCTCTTTAAAAACTCTGCAGGTATGTCATCTATTCCCACCGCCTTATTCCTTTTCATGTCTCATAGAGCTCTTTCGATTTCGCTATCTAGGATACTTGGTCCGATGCCATCTCTGTCTATATCATCTTCCCTTTCTATATCTAACATATAAGGCCTTATTTCTTTACCATACAGCTCTTCAACATACTCCTTCCACCTCTCCTGGATCTCTCTCGGTTCTACGATCACCTTTCCCGTCTTGTCTGTTATCGTTGTAATTCCTCTTCTCTTATTACCACCCGTCAGTTCCTTTACTTTCCGATATAATGCATCTGCTCTTCCCTCTTTTTGGTATTTCTCTAACGCGTCGATGTTCTCTCCACCACGCCTCTCTTGCTTTCTTTGTTTCTCTTCTAAGCCTGTTATTAAATTCTCGGTATTTTCTCTTACCTAGCTCTGAGTTTACGCTCTTCCATTTCCTTCTCTCCTCCTTCTCCCTGATCATCTCCTTCGTGATCCACGGTTTTCTAATTTTAGTTGCACTCACTACGCCTACCGTTGCTTTCACCGCTTCTATAATTCCATTTTTCAAACTTCCCCATTCATCTTCCACTGATCTAACTCCATGGTCCTCACCCATTCTCTCATCCACCTTCTCCCGATACTTCTTCTTCATTGCCCCAGTTAATGCCTCCGTATTCCACTTTCGTACCCTCCTTCCCATTCTTATCTATTTCAGTTTTACCCAACATTTCATGACTAATAAGTTGTGGTCTGTGTCTGCATCAGCTCCTGGATAAGTATGCGAGTTTTTAACACTATTCCTGTATTTGTGACGTACCATTATATAATCTATCTGGAACCTATCTGCGTCTCCTGGCTTCTTCCAAGTGTACCTACGTCGAGGATGATATCTGAACCATGTATTTGTAATTACTTCAAGAATATAGTATGAAAATAAATAATAAGACCAGAATCCTAGTACATATGTCGAGGAGAGAAGCTGAATGCAGAAGTTGCACTAAGAGGAGAGAAATTAGAGCAAGTGTATTCCTTCACTTACCTCGGAAGCAGCGCATAATAGCCCAAGCTAAGATAGTTTATGTTGAAAAGGCAACTACTATGTTCAAAGGAAATAGGACTACCTACGAATGAGAAAACAGGAAGTGAACATATTTGTGTGGAGTATAGGCACTCTATGGATCGGAAACATGGACCATTGAAAAAGCAGACCAGAAAATATTGAGAACTATCAAACCTGTTGTTGGAGGCAGACGCTGAGGATCAAAACGATGGCTAAAATAATAAATGAAGAAGTAACAGTAGAGTAGAATAGGAAACGACTATTATGAAAACTTTATAGAAAAGAAGATACAGATGGATTGGGCATACACTGATACACAATAAATTGCGATGAATACAATTGAAGGAAAAGTAGAGGGAAAGTCTCTATAGGAAGGCCAAGGGATGAATACATAGACCAAGTTAAGAGGAATGTACACAAGAAGATGAAGACAATTTTAGTCCAGGTCAAGGGAATCTTAGGAAAAGAAAACATTTATGGAAACTCCATGCAATTGAATCCTTATTTAATTAAAATTTTTTTTCACTCAGAGCACACAGTACAGAGACCCCCACACTTTACTAGCTGGAGCAGAAGAGAGCGCCTCCCGGTCAGAAGGTCACTACTCAGTACACGGAAATGCAGCTGCCTACTGAACAACACAGTAACCACTAAGCATTATTAGCCTAGGGATCAACAGAGGGCAGCACTATGCATTCACAACAAGCATGCAAGGCAGGCAACGACCTTGACAACAGGTTACTTGCTGATCAGCATTTCACAGAGAAATTGTCATTCACCAACAGAAGAACTACCAGGGAGTAAGGTAACTAGAATTAGACAGTGAAGGCTGTAGTCAACCAATCTTATGATTGAATGACTGATGATGATGAATGGTTATGTGTAATGAATATAAATACTTTGCAACAAAAATAATCACTGCAGCATTTAATCTAGAAAAATAATATTACCACAAGAATAAAATATTTTATTTTTTCCTGTGCACTGTGAATGCAATTGGGAACAGTGTGCCTCCTGTTTTCATCTTTCCTCCAGTGAGATATAAGGACTTCTTCATCAAAGGAGCACCTCCGGGAAGCTTAGCATTACATAGTCATAATGGTTGTAAGACTGCTGATTTGTTCCTGATCTCTTTGGATCATATAGTAAGACACACAAAATGCTCCACAGAACATCCCATCCTCTTGGTTCTCGACAATCATGAAAGCCATGTGAATATTGAGGTGATAAACAAGTCTAAGAAGAATGGTGTAGTCATGCCTGGCTGCAGTAAGGTTTCCACCTTACTGCAGCCATCGCTTACAGCCACTTGATGTAGAAGTGTATGCATCATTCAAGGCTCACTATAATCGAGTGTGTAACGATTGGCTAGTTAGTAATTCTGACAAGACCATCTCAATTTATAATATTGCTGAACTTGTTGGGCAGGCATATCCACTGGCTCTAACACAAAAACAAATATTGTATCACGATTCCAGAAGACAGGGTTTTCTGCATTCAACAGTGAACCCTTTGGAGATGATGATTATTTGATGTCATCAGTCATGGACCGGCCACTTGCTTCACCTTCCACCGCACAGCCCATAACACAAAGCACTGCTTCCAATGAAGTTCCTAGCAATTCACAAACATCAGATCACAATTCTGATCCAGCAGTTCAAACATTAGAAAAAGTGTGTGAGACAGAACTTTCTCCTACTAAGACTTTAACTCCAGAAGACATACGCTCATTTCCCAAAGAAGGGCCATGTAAGGGAAGCAACCGTTGGAGAAAAAAAGGCACTCGGATTTTGACCAGCATCCCTGAAAAGGCAGCTGCTGAATTGGAACAACGAGAAAGAATTGCAAAACAAGCACAGAAAAGAATTAAATCCTATTTATTTCTAGTGAATAGAAAATCTTCAACATCGGAATCATCCTGTGATGAAATGGTTGTTCCATTTCAATAAAGTGATGATGAAATGGATACAGATAGTTCTGCTGGTAGTATGGCACTTGAGGAAATTAATTGGGCCAAGGAACATGTTAAAATTGAAATAAATGACTTAGTATTAATTAAATTTCATACAAGAAATTCAGTTTTATGTATGTAGGAATAGTTAGTAGCCATGAATATGA
This sequence comes from Pyrrhosoma nymphula, assembly GCA_963573305.1. NCBI lineage: Eukaryota > Metazoa > Arthropoda > Insecta > Odonata > Coenagrionidae > Pyrrhosoma > Pyrrhosoma nymphula. Next base: position 71,631,538 of record OY754332.1, on the reverse strand, counting down.
TAATGGGTTTGATATGCAGTTCTTGCGTAAAAAGGGAACATTTCTGAATTTTTCTTTCTTTTGGCAGAAAATATTAGCTTTGTAGAGAAAAAAGATATTGCTCTAAAATTGAGTTCTCCAGTTTCACCCAATGGCACAGAAAGAATGAAGTCCATGTTTAATTTTAAAGTTGATTTGACAGCATACAATGTGCATTAAATATCCCACACTGGACAAAAATATGCTTAGAATATTCCTGGAATATTCTCATGAGAATATTGGAATATTCCTGGGATTTTCTCAATGTTCTCAGAATATACCGGGAATATTCGTAGCATATCCCTTATGTCTGGACTGTAGGATATGCTGAGAATATTCCTGAGGAATATTCCTGGGGAATATACTCAGAATATTCCTGGAATATTCCTGGCATATATTTTCCCAACACTGAACTGCTTAGATGAGACAGATATTCCGGGTTCTCTTCCACATGGGTTCATCATTGTAGAAGACATGTTTCGCAAACGTTCCAGTTTGCTTCATTAGGTCTGAAGTGACCTTTTGAGTTAAAGTTTCAGACCTGAAGAAGCAAGCTGGAACGCTTGTGTAATGTCATCTACAATGATCCCACGCGGAAGAGAACCCTGAAGATCTTCCTCATCTAAGCCACTCTGTGGAAGTCTTCTTTCCACTGAACTACATTCTCCGGTCCCAGTGAAATTTGTATGTAATAGCAAAGAAAAACTTCTTAAGTATGAATGAAATTTTGCAAGTATGAACAAGGGGAAACTTTATTTAATTTCTTTCATTGATTAATAAATGAAGTCAAGGTATTATTCATACACCATGCCTATAGTTTATTAACGATATGCTAGGCGTAATTTCATTAGAGCGTTTCCTTTTTATATTTTAACGGCTGGTGTCCGCCACATGCCTATTGAGGCGGCTTGCGGGGTAGTATGTAGATGTATTAATCCCTAACCTGCTGTAGGCTTGTCACTTGACACGGAGAGAGGGGCTCCCAAGACAGGGGAAACAGATAAGGCTTGATGGGCATTCTTCAGTGAATTACTAATGGCTGTCTAGTCAACAGAGTGCTATCATTTCCAATTCTACATTATTTTGGAATTGTCCTTAAAGTTCATTTTCTTGACATTTTCTCATGGATTTGACACTAAACACTTCATAGATTATTAAATGAAAATCTTTAGGTTAGTCGTTAATCTAGCACAGCCTCCTGAAAATTGAAAAAAAGTTCATGCAAATGTATGGGAAGAGAGACCTTAATGTAAAGGGGTCATAACAATTACGGAAGAATGGAACCCTTCTCAAATGAATGGAAGAAGAACGAATATAACAGAAAGGGTTTACCGAAAATTCAAGTATAACATAAGGTGATTTTGGCCACTTTTTAACACCCCGATTGGCCCATGTAAGGCAACATAAGATTTCACGAAAACCTCCCTTTCTCCCCTAATCCTACGTAAGTTGGCCCAGAATTCGGAAGCATGTTCATAGAAATTTTTGGTGCACACTGTTATGCACAATTTCAGCTACCCATTGCATTCCTGAGCAGAAGATATTCAGTGTTTTTTGAGTGCATAGCGGTGATGAAGAAAATGTTTACTGTCTGTTGACATGAAATGATTTTGTGGCTTGGAGTGCACATATCAACTCACTCCATTGACAGAATTAGGTCTTGGGGACAGACATAATATAAACTGGAAATATCTAAAGTTTTCTCATCTAAATAAAGTGTAACTATGCTGGTTATTATCATTGGATATTATTCGTGTTCACGCCATATAATATGGAAGACCGCATCTAGGGTATGACTAAGGTGAGACACTCCATGCTGTTTGCAGCAATAAAAACTAAGATTTTTTGTCTGACCATATTTCAGAATGTGATACACATACGATCTCACATGTAACGAAAATCTTACGTTAGATTATCCCAGACCCCCGAACTCCCCTAATGCAAAGTAAGAAGAGATGAACCTAAAGTCTGATGTTTTCCCCGTGTATAGCGTCGTGGAAGGCTATTCGGGTTTGCCACCGGGTCACCCCTCTCATTGCTGCTGACGTTTCGGAACTCGAGTCAAGATCCATCCTCAGGGCTGATGCTGAATGGGTGGGAATGGCTTGAATATATAGTCATAATCCGGGCGTCAGGTCAAGGAACCTACCAACCTATTTAACTTTCCAAGTGAGAGTGGCTGATGGAGAATCAAGAGTGGGTAGTTATAGGTCGAATAAGTCGGGGTTACTCGTTGAGGTCTTTGATTTTTAACATTAAAGCTGAGGAAATAGTAAGAGCTAGATGTGGGAATAAAAGTAGTAGGCCAGCTGTTTTAGTCAGATTCACAGGCAACACAATGTTGGTTAGTCTATCATTTAAGGGATGGCAAGCTTTAGTAGATGCACTAGAAAATTATTGTGGGAAATTTGGAATGATGATAAATCATATGAAAACAATATTAATAAGATTCTCTAGGACAAAGAAAGCGAGGCTGGTCATTAATGTAGAAGAGGACAAGCTGGATTAAGTAAAATTGAATTACTTCCATAGTGGATTAGAAGAAAATGGCCATAGTAGGAAAGTCATCAAGAGTAAAATAGCACTGCAAAAGAAGCATTCAGTAATAATAATAATACTTTATTTGCACCATAGGGATTACATAATCCATGGGCTTCGTCCATGTGAGTACTTAACATTAGCAATCCATATACACATACAAAGGAGGAAGTTAAAAATATTAATGACAACAACGAGCTCTATATCATTACAAATCCTACAGTTGTCCAACATTTCACACCAATGCCTTATGAAGAGGGAAAAGAATCTATAAGAAATTCTTTGACACTATAATAACTTTTGCCTAAAAGCAGTGTTTTTAGTCTCCTTTTAAAAACTGCAATTGAGGGGACTGAGCGAATATTATCCAGATTCTTATTATATACTGCAGCTATTGAGTGGTAGGGGTCTTTTAGGCATAAACTGAACGAATAATGAAGGCTATGAATATGATCTTTGGAGCGAGTTTGATGACAGTGAAAGTGAGAATTAGTGAGAAAGAGATGTGGATTACTCTTTACAAAAAGTGCACAGGTATGTAAACAAATGGAAGTGCTAAGATTTGTAAATATACAAATAATGCCTATACATACCCAGTGATTAGAGGGAGCGGATGACGGGGGTCTTGGGCAAGGATATAAAGAAGAGGCAGGTGAATAATTTGATATGGAGTGTAGCATTGTAGGGGACAGAAACCTGGACTCAGAGAAAAAAGACGAAAATGGGCTGCAGGCATACATAAACTACAGCCGGTCGCCTCTAGCTAGCCGGTCTTGCCCCCCCCCCCCCCCTATTTATAGTCTAAAGTTATAGCCTATATATTCGCCACTGGCAGCAGGCATTCAAGATGTGGGTGTAGAAGGTGTGATGGATGGAAAGGAAGACAAACAAAGAAGTGCTTGGTGTTGTGCGTGAGGAAAGGGAACTTCAGGATGAGATTAGGGAGTGGCAAGGTAGGTGGTTGGAGGGGGTAATGAGGGACTAAGGGTTACTTAAGGCTGTGATAGAGGAGAGGATGTTGGGTAAGTGGGCAAGGGGAAGAAAGAGAATAGGTTTTACAGATGGGACGAAGAAGGGCAAGACGTATGCTGAGATGAAGAAAGAAATTCTGTTGTAAGATGGGGCTCTGCACATTTATAAATCTGAAGGGTCACATTTATATATCTCACTTCTATTGGGCCTACCTTAACCGGTGGATTATTTAAATTAAATAAGACTACATGATTTAAAAGCTAATATTTCTTACTGATCACAATGTGAACCTGGTAATGGGACACTAAATACTCTGATTATGCCTCATATACTTATATTTTTTAGCTAATGGACTGTTCATCGAAGTTATAAAGTAGGTGTACTCATCTACTGAAATGAAGTTCACCATATTACTTTCATGGGACTGGCCCTGTGCTTTTAATTGTTAAAAACCTGTGTTAACATAGCTATGGTAGAGTGTTCAGAAATTTGTCCTGAGGCCTTAAATCCCAGAATATTGGAACACTTTATGAGCTCTACCCAGTGATTTTTTGTGTTAACATCAAGTTATGTTCTCTTTTAATTGCATGTACAAGTAAATGAATATGTTCTCTTCGGGATAAATTTTGGTTTTCTGCATTAAAACAGGATTTTCCTATTTCAGCAACAGGAAAAGTCTTGATACGGAAATGTGCTGTGTGGGTAACTGTTAACCAATTGTTACTGATCCCATTGTGTGCCTAGACTTGAGGCTCAGTGGTCTGTTCACTACTCATATGCATACAACTCTTAGCTCTAATGAACTGTTAGGACATTTCCTCAAATATATAAGGGGCTGTCCATAAATGACGTCCACACAATTGACGGGGGGTTACCACCTTGTGAAAATGTGTGACAGGGGGAGGAGGGGGCTATGCTTCATGTGACATCCACACTTCCCCTGTATATTATGTCTTAATTTTACTCATACTGTGTGGGGGGCAAAAGTTTTTTTCATTTTGGAGACATCATTAAAGGGAAAGGACATTCATGTGACATCCACACTTCCACTGCATATAATGTCTGTTTTACTCAGACTGGGTGACACAATTTGTGACTGTGACAGGGGGGAGGGGTTCTAGTTTGGTCCAAAATTGTGTGACATCATTTAAGGTCAGCCCCTAAGATGCTCATCAGCCTTTCGGAATAGATAACTCTCCATATTTACGAGGCCCTACCTTGTCGTCGACTAAATAGAGATATTTTATTCGTGAACTCATTCCAATTGCAATTTTTATTAGCTGTTTTTTGCCACTTTATGTAATATTGCTAAACTCAGGATTTACCTGGCCGACAATGTTCCTTAAAGATTCCAAACGGACCCTTAATTAAGGTTCTTTTGCTTTGCTAATATACTGAAATAAACACCCGAATGTATTTCCGAGCTTTCCTTGTGTTTTGTATTCCTTTCATTTATTTTAAGGACGAATTATGATTTGGCTGCATCGGCTTCGGAGTGCGAAACTGAAAGTTAACAAAAATAATAATATTTATCATATACATATATGGTATGCGTCGTATTTATCGATTATATACACGGTACGTACAATGTATTGGCATGGGTTTGTCGTATAATGGGGGCATTCAGGGGACCTAATGTTAAGTATAGAACAGTTTTTACAATTATTATGTATAGAACCGTTCACAACCATGCAAAGATGCAATTGTGCATAGAAACGATAGAAACTCTTTGAAAGGAGGAATAAGAGGAATAAATGAAAAATGTGCTGCCAGCAAACGGCCGTTGCGTTAACTATCTGTTACTGGTAAAAATTACGTGTTTCGACACCGGTGTCGTATAGAATTTCACATCTGTGAAGCTGCTGACTTCCTCCATGAAATTGATGAAAAGAGTTGTATTCATTTGTAGATACTGTGACAACAATGTATTTTTTGTAACATGCACACTCTTACATTGTTTCTCGATTGGAAACCACGCTGCTGTCTACTGCGTTGAGCTAAACGGTTTCCAGTCGCGGGCGTGACGAACGTCCTATTTTGCAATATCTGTTTAGTGTTTGAGGTAAATGTAATTGTTTTTCTGCAGTTCACGATTTTATTACTTTATAGTGGCAAGAAAGCCACTGAAATTTGTCATCGTTGGTCGTTCAATCCTAAGATTGGTCGACTGCAGCCCTCCATCCTTCCCTATCTAGTGCCCTTACTCCGTGGTAGTTTTTATTTTGTATGTGTTTGCTTATATGAAATTTGATTAGTATTAATTATACCATGATCATTAGTACAATAAAAATGCCTTAGTTGAACTTCCCTCTCATGGTTAAGTTTCATTTGCTAGCATTCATTACTGATACTGGCACATGTTCGTCTGACAGCCCAATTATGTTTTAGCAATTGAAGGAGCCATGTCTGAAGAAAGTGTGGGGAGCTCAACGCCAAATGTGGGCACGAGCAGCGAAGTAAGACGGGTTAGGCTGACCGATCAGCAACTAGATGAAATAACATTAGAAGAATTGACTCTGAACTGGCATGAACAAGACTCTTTTATAGATTATCTAGAGTGTCGAGTGGCCAGTCATGAAGGTACGTATAGTGCTGTCGTGCGTATCGGTGAGCTTGGTATTTTGTAATTGGTATTTCTGTTTTCTTTACTGAATCAGCCAGTTTACATGAGGCCGAAGAACGGCTGCGTCGGCAGCATCTGGAGTCAACTCGCCGAGAAAATATGCTGGTGAGACGTCTAGCAACAAAGGAGCAAGAAGTGAAAGAATATGCTGTAAGTTGATGTCATTAAGTCAGTTTACTTAATACAATTTTATTCTTATCGTAGTCTGGTTCCTTCAGCTGCCGCCGTATCCCGCATATAAATATCTATTTTTCTCCATTGTCCCTTTTTCATTATTGCTCTTACACTTCAGGCATATCAAGTTAGTATAAGCTGTCTTGTTTCTATTGTATTTAAAGTGGAAAACATTTCCCCTCATCCTAACGCCTCCAGTTCGTATATGAGCCAGATTAAATAATAGTGGCAATAATTATCAAAAGGAATGAAATAAAGGGGTCATATTATATAGAAATTGTAAGGATAGGAGGGTGAATGTTACAGTTTAGAGTAAAAAAGGTTAATATACTTACTGGAATTATATTGATGGACATGATGGAGCGTTTGTCTTCGTTTGTGTGATTACAGTTATACCAGTTACTGCCAAATGATACAGCTGCATAGAAGTAACTTGAGATTGGCAAATCACTCATTGATTCTTGTTGGTCATGCCCAGTGAGAAATGGGTGGTGGCATCAACATGGGTTCCACGTTGATATGTGGAAATACGGTGGTGGTGGATATTGAGTGGCCGAACCAACGTGGGATCCACGTTGACTTTAAGTGGATCTATGGTGATGGTGAATAATATTAAATATTCAACGTAATTTCTGCTTCGTGGAAAATAACTCGGGTGACATTTCATAGTTTATCTGGTTTATCATCCTGAAACAGCGCTAGTTATGTAAAAATGCGTTGGAAATTACATTTTGCAATTATGTAATTCGTGGAACTGGATTAGATTTATATATAATAGAATAAACGATTACGAAGAGGTATCTCTGTAATAACATATGTTATATACCTATGCATATAACGTATATTATTTCAAGATGCAAGCATGCAAGGCCGTTTTAGACGGTATATTTGTTTGTATAAACTCTTCCGTGAACTCTTGCGCATGATCAAAAGGTATCGTGTAACGCGGCAAATTGTATGAAGGCTTGTGCAAATGCCTGAATGGAAAATAGAACCTGCACTAATTTTGTTGAGACAAACGTACAATCTCACGTACGTTCGTTTGTACTACATCATCCATCGTGTAAAACGGCCTTTAATATGAATTTTGGTACAATGGTAACGAACTATAAATAATATTATGCTCAACGATAATATTACCTGCTTTTGTATGCTTCTAACAGCCATTTTCAAGCACTTGTGAACATCTGCATTGATATCTTGGCACAAAATAATTGTAAACAGTTCACTCTAGATTAAGCACGAATACTTACAATAATTTAAATTCCCGGCCATGTTAGCCATGAATGCACAGGAAATAAGTTATTTGCATAACCCATGTAATCTCAAGAACCGTCGTGGCCGAGTGGGTTAAGGCGCTAGGGCCGAGTGGGTGAAGAAGTTAGGATGGGAGAATGAAAGGTATCAACACGAGTTCGCACCCGGGCGGGGTCGATTTTTTTTTTCAGTCGAATATGAACCAAATTTCCACGTGCGTTCCACGTTGATCCCACGTCCAAAATCACGTGGTATCCACGTTATATTTCCACCTACTCTCCACCGGAATTTCCACGTTGGTCCCACGTTGATTCCACCACCTATTTCTCACTGGGTAGAAGCATTAATCTTCTGTACTAGGGTTGATATATGTATTTCGTGTGTCTCTTTGGTATTGAATGATTAATGAGCAATATATTGAACTAACCCTGCCGTTATTCATGGTCATAACATCGTGGGTTCTTCTGTCATGGTAGTGCTGGTTGTTTTCAAAATTTGACCTCTGAAGATTCTACACTTTGGTATGTACTGTGTGAAAACATTTTCCCTGGATACGTCACACTGAAATGAGGGTGCTTCTTATATGCCATCAAATACAGTAATCTGTGTTTAGCTTGTATGAAACCTTAAATGCAATGGGTGGAGGGGAAGGTGCCTCTACAGAAGAAACTTGGAGGGAAGTGTAACCATCTCAAGGCCCCCGAGGGTCATTTATACTAACTCTCCCATTGCGTGGCTGTTCATTGAAGTAGACAGCCAAATCAAAAACAGGTCATATGGTTACTTTTGTAACATACCTGTGCGAATCCTCGGTGCTAGCATTGGGTTTCATTGCTGTCGTAATAGCGGGAGACTCAGGAGGGGTTGGGTAGTTTTCGTAGCCACTTCTGACACCCACCGGATGGGTGACTACGCTGATTTTGGGACATGCATACACAGTGGACAGAGTGACCCCAGGATGATGACCTTGTGCATGCTTGCTGGAAGTGATTCCACCTGTGCCACGCAGGCAGGAATTCATTTGATACCATTGAGAAAGAAGCCTGTAACTCCACGGAGCACACCTATGATGATGACTACTAGTTTCACAGTGTGTTCAGGATATATATGCCGAAGTTTAAATAGCAGGTCTTGCTATTTTGTCCATTTTTCCAACTCTCTCGTGTCTTTATTTATTTCAGCTGGAACTGAAAACTTGATCATGAACGTGGAGTGTGCGAGGTGGTCATCAGGGATGGGATGGGTACACGTCTGGTGGCGTGTACACGTTTTCTATTATTTGCAAAATAGTACACTTTTGCATAGTCCACCTTTGATCACGAATTGCCGCCACATTGCCCTCCCCTAGTCACTTAATATGACTTGAGTCTAGGTGAATCATTATGAATCAGTGTGTACGGTACTTCCTGGAATCTGGATCGCAGTCTGTGACTACTGTCACCGCCTGCAGTCACATCTTACTCCATGTGACACAGTTTGACCTTAGCAGACTGCCGTTCTGCATCGGTGCGGGACTCCAACACTCTAGGCGTACATAATACCTGTAGGCCCTCCGCAGAACGGAATGTGGGACCAGAGACTAACTATTGTATGCGTCGGGACAGGTTAGACGTGTACACGCCTAACTAACAAGCGTGTACACGTTTACTGCAATACACGCTTTTGCCCATCCCTAGTGGTCATAACTATTTTAATTATTATTTTCTTTTTTTTCTCTCTTGTCTTAACCCTTTAACGCCGGAATTTTTTTTTTCCCCTCCGATTTTTTTCCTTTTTTCAGGAGTTGATCATTATTCTATTTAAAACTTATATCCCTAATATTATAGAAATATGTGCAGTGGTTTCATGGAAATGACCTGTGTCCATATGATCACGCTAGGCGGATACCGTATCAATAGCATCCCCATTTGCGTACATTCAATTCTTCAAATAATCGCTAAATTTATCTTGCTCCCTGGGTTAAGGCTTTCAAATATATAAAAATATTGATTTTTAAAGTTATTTTTATTGATTCATTTGAACATAAGGATTATATTGCGTTAACAAATTTTGCAAATATGTATGTCAAAAACACATAAACGTATTGTGAACAGTAAAGATTTTTTTGTAAAAATTTGCAAAACACGGTACACACAGCCCTAATTCATATTTTACTCATTAGGTACGAACATTACTTTGGCAATATTCACCTGCACAGAGGTGAAGATTACATGGTTCAATCAACTGGCCTATACCGTAAAGGCAAATTTCTTCACTTACTCGGACATGGATACTACTATTCCTTGAAGTTCTCTCAGAGTTTTCCGCGGCGATTAGATGAATGTTCCATTCTTCTTCCGGGTATCTGCTGCGTCGTTGTGTTTTTCTGACAACATTTCTCCTCCCGTCCTGGAGGCGTCTTCAGGTCGAAGATATCTGTGCTGCATTTTGGTCCGACTTATATACTGGAGCTGGTCGCATCTGATTGGCTGTCCAGAATTTGCAGAAGAGGAGCAGTGCATTTCCCAACAATATTCTCATATTCGGAATTCGATGCAGGGTTTCTATCTTTATGAACCTCAAAGTTTACTAAATATATGGCAGTGGTATTTAGGGACCATAGGTACTTTGTAGCCAAATCTAATTGGCTTACCGTGTAGGAACTGTTTACAAGGGTGTTGTCCAAATTATTCAACCATGCACTCATCAAAATCCAGGTGCTTCTCAGGGCGGAACAAAGCTAGAAATCGGGTTTTCACTAGATTTATAATTGGCCTTAGCTTCCACATTTTGTCTTCTGCATTAGGCTGGGAATTATTTGCACAGTGTAAAAACGTATATATTTTCTACATAAATTCATCAGATTCAGGCTATCTATTCCGGCGCATAGCATTCACAACAAATTAATTACGTAAGTCATCGATGAATCTCAGTTATTACGTTTACTGGGAACATTATTTTAACCCGAGAGAATCAAAATTCCCAGGAAGGCCTTCATTTCAGCATGTGTTATATTCAAATTACGAAAATTCTGCAATGTGGCATTATCTGTTGACTGCAAAATTAGGAAGTCAATTAATTCATCATCAAATATCTATAAACTCGAAAATTTCAGTCGTCGACTTCTCACCAATGTTACAATAATTTGCGTCCGGAAATAATGAATCTTTTACACAAAGATCTTCATCTTTCCAAGTAGTCAATGCTCATTTCACCTTCTTCCTCTTTGATTTTGAGTTTACCCGTGTCACTCGTCTCGAGTCCATCACTTTCACATTCCCCTCGTTGAGTACTCACTAATATGTCAGGACCCACTCGAAATTGATGACCTGACAGATTATCTATGAAGCCACTACCATCCTACTCAGCAGAATCTTCATCAGATAACACGTTCCTCTCCGGAGGTTCTATGTAGATGCCTTAAATGTCGTCGTTATCATCTTCCAGTGCTGATAAAACTTCTTGAAGAGTCATTCTCATAAAAACAGACACGTTGAATGAATAATTTATAAACATATCAATTATATTTGCAGTAGTAAATTGATGTAAAATAGCTCAGCTTAATCGTAGAAGAACGGAGCATCTACCTCCTGAAGTTGCCCACATAGTAATGAAATTTCAGTTGAATCGTTGTGCAGAGAAAATAAACCGTGAATCACCCTTGTTACATTGTAGCATTCCACACTCGTGGCTTTCATGGCATGGATTTCATGGCTTTCTAACTGATATTGTTTTATAATAGTATTTCATTCCTCATTTTATTACTAGCTATATTGTAAAATAGCACCTGGATATAAATTGTAGGGACGCTTCAGCCGAGAGTTGTGAAAATGTGCCACAAAGTAGCTTCAATGCAGACACGCCAAAGAATGTTTGGTATCCAATTTTTCACTCACAACCATAAAGTGAAAAAAATAACATGATAGCTATAAAACACCAGCGCTTTATTAAAATGTCCCGAATAAGAAATATCTTATTACCTTTATCAAAAAAAAACGTTCGTAATGCTGCCTTCCTTGTGGAACCCTATCGCTATGGTATCCGCCTAGCGTGATCATACGATCACGCGTAACATTTCTTATAAATAACATTATCATTGATGAAAATTGTATAACAATATTAAGCTGTAGAGTATATTGTAGCATTCTTAGCACATGTACTGAAGTGCATGAGAGTTTAAAGAAAAATGCTCTTGTACTTTGTAGTAAACTAAAGTCATGCATTCACTCGGAGCAGTTTAGGATAGGCCACCACTTTGAGAAAGCTGTGTATCAAATACATTCAGTTGAATAAATTTAATATTTCGTCTTGTGGACGATAAATATATCAAGATATTGTTACCAAAACCGCATTACAAAAATCTTAGAAATACGGAAAGGAGGGCAATATAGAGCATGAAATGTTTGCTGTGATCATACGAACAGGCTAGGCGTTAAAGGGTTAAACAAGATAATTGGTTCATGGTGAACGGACTATTCGAGTTAATCTATATTTTTCTTTATGTTCAATTGAGAGAACCTGGTGCACAATATGGCAGGTGTCTAAGGTTACTGATTTCTGTATTTGTGGCAAAGTTTTCTTCAAGATTTAACTTTTTTAATTGAGTTGCTTGACTAAGTTATTCCTGTTGCTGATAGAAAAATTATGCATATATCTACTGAATCCATTTTACACATACCCTTGACTGCTGCAGAAAGTTCTGCACGTTTATTGATTTTGGTGGAGTATTCAGTCTGGACGACAGCGTATGCAGTCTGGAGATGGTGATTTAATGGCACTGTTATGTCTAAGATTGGCACCAGTTTGTCTACTAAGGATATATCTGGTCTATTGGCTTGTATCGTTTGATCAGTTCAAATTTCTTTATTCCGGTAAAGTTTGTAGCTGTCATTTTCAATAACTGCAGGTGGACTGTATTTGCAATATGGCCAATTAGTGGTTAAAAATTTCATATTTTAGTTATCTTGATGAATGATTTTCGCAACATTATCATGCCTATCTGAATAATATTTTACAGCTAGTGTCATGCAGTTTCCATTAAAATTTCCTATTGTTTCTATTTTCTCCCTGCATCTTCTACAACAGTCATTCAGTGTCCTGTTCTTTTGAAATGTATTTTCTGTTTTCTGGTGGAATCACCCGGTCCTTAATTGCTCTCATAAACCCTGTTGTTTCCCCATACCATGTTTCCTTGTTTTAGCCACAAATTTGACGCCTTTTTACTTATGTGTAGTAGCTGTAGTTGATGCAGATGGTGACTGCAGCTCTTTACTTTCCCATTGTTGGATCAGTTCTTCGTTTTGATTTCTATTTCATTTGTACTTATCTGGATTGGTGAACTTAGCATATTTGCTTTGCATATGAATTCACATAGGGTGCATTTAGTTGCTTTACTTTGGAACTATTCTCTGAAATAGTATACATATTTGCTTGGATTGAAGTTGTTCTATAGTTGAGTCACCAAGGCTTCCTTCATTTGTTGAAAGCACAACTCTTTCTATTTAGCTTCTTGGGTGATACAAGCAATATTTTGTGAGTGGGGTTCTTAGTGTTCGACTCAGTTCAGTACCAGTAGTTGCCCTTTTATTAATGCTAAAAGAGTACGGAAGAACTGGTAGGGTAAACGTGTTGATGGCTTATGACGCATTTCTTCCATATAGCTGTGTTTTTAGGATTGCTTCCATTCTACTTGAAACATCTTTTTAAAGTTCTTTTTCACTGTGGTGTGGGTTTATTGAGATCTTCTATTTATTGTATTATCATCGAGTTTGAATCCATCAGTGGTTATGTTTCCCTTTGCTGGATTCGGATGGATTTGCAAATGTATTCCATTCTAACATCTGTGGTAAAGTTATAGGTTATGGTGCCTTATCTTTCTAGTTGGGAAGATGAATTTCCATATAGCTTCAAATCGCCCATGCATAGCAGATGGTAAAGTGTATAGCTGCTGGTTTTTGAAGAGGTGGTTATTTTGAATCCGTATCCTTATTGTAATTATGGTGATCCACTGGCTAAGGTAGGATTAAAAGTTAGTGAGAGAAAACTAGATTTTTTCCGGTGCAGGCCTGTATCCACTTATGCTGATCTCAGCTTACTCTCTTCGTTCGGTCTATGAAATCTATTCTCTTTCCTGCCCTCCCACACCATACATCCTCCCCTCAGCATCCCTCCACCCCTCGTTACATGTTCCAACCACGTAATCTGCTTCATGATCTCCTCCACAAGTTACCTCTCCTCACCCACCATGCCCTAGCACTTCCTCATTTGTCTAGCTTTCCATACCCTGCACTTTCTATATCCTCCTCTACACCCACATCTCAAATGCCTGCAGCCTATTCTTGTCATCTTTTTTCTCCAGGTTCAGGAGTCCAGGTTTCTGCTCCATGCAATGCTACACACTCCATTTTAAACTCCTTACCAACCTTTTCTTTTTACATGAATACAAGATCCATGTCATCAGCTCCCTCCTATTGTTGAACACTTCTTTCACTAGTGCCATTCATTTTCTGATGTACCTTCTTCCTACTGCAGTGAAACCTCCCAATAGCAGATCCTGTTGGGATAGGGAGAGTTATACACATGCCCAAATCTTTTCTGTCCGTGAAAATATACTAGTTTTCCTGTGAATTGGTGTTGTGCTATGCTCATTGGCGCATTAAAAGGATAATAAATTTCTGTGATGTCAAATAAATCTAAAGAAAATTACAATTTACTACGATTTATACGTAGGTAGAGCACAGCCTAAAGAATGGGATAAATGAAAATGTGGGCTATCACATTTGAAATAAGTTGAAATCGCTCAATCAAGTCCCATCTCATTTCTTAAATCATCTCATTTCCTCATAGTTTGCAGGCTGAATTCCTCATGGAGTTATGAGTCAAGGGGTAAGGCAAGGTTGCCCGTTGTCACCATTGCCATTTAATGTGCATGCCAAGGACATGGTAATAAAGGCAAAGGAGGAACTAGATATGTGACTCTAATGTGGGTGGAGGGCTGATAAATTCAGTTAGTGTCCAAATCACTGAGTAATACACAAATACATAACATGGCACACAGTCATATGCACGGGTGCAAAGATTAGATTAATAGGTTCAAGCATTAAATTCAGTTAGGTTCGTAATCAATCAGGTATAGATTAGTTAATCACTCTATCCCTATCCCAAAAACAGTTTCAGAATGCGAAAACTATAGAACAATTAGCTTTATTTTCCATGTGGCAAAGGTTCTAGGTACTTAGAATCATAAATAAAATGTTTGGGACTAGAGCAGCTTACTGCTTAGGCGATGACCAGTTTGGGTTCAGGAAGGGAAAGCAGCTCGGGATGCAATAGTGGTGATGAGAACACTAACAGTAAAGGAGCCTAGAGTATAATCAGGGCATTTTGCTTATTTCATTGATTTTGAAAGGGCATTTGACAGCTTGTGGGAAAAACTCATGACGATACTCATGGCATGGGAAGTTGATTGGAAAAATAGGAGACTCATTTGAATATTATATATGTATGGTCCAGGGGGTACAGGTAAGGGTGATTGATGGAGAATCAGGTTGGGAAGTTATAGGCCGTGGGGAAGGGCAGGGGTATCCTTGGTTGCCTTTGCTTTTTAACATTTATGCTGAGGAAATGGTAAGAGAGGTATGAAAAGACTTAGTTGTAGGAGTAAAAGTTGGACAGCTGATAAGTATGACCAGACATATAAGTTAAGTCAATCATCCTAGGGATTATAGGCTTTTTAAATGCATTAGAAAGTCATTGCAGGAAATATAGAATGAAGATTACATAATTATTTGAAAACAAAAGTAATGAGATTCTCTAAGGCAAAGAAAGTGAGGCTGGTCATAAAAGTAGGAGGGTACAAACTGGAGAAAGTGAAATAATTTATTTACTTGGGTAGCAGGTTGGGAGAGCAATGAATATGCAGTTGCTACCTTAATGGACACCTCCCAAAATGGATAGTTTTTCAATCCCCGGCTGTAGGATATAAAGACTTATAGACCTTTAAATAAGGGACACACTGAATAACGGATGCAGGCACTGATTGAAGCTCATTTCCATTTTTCTTCATGGAAAAAAGCCTCTCTTAGCGGTCAACAACTTTCACATCAGCAGAGAGAGACAAATTATTCTTAATGTGAAGGGCCCTTATATTCTTGAGCCCTTAGCTGCAAAGAGTGAGTATGCACTTATCCACGGAGAACTTAACGGAAAATGTTATTCTACTTTTGACCCTCTGTTGCCGGCCCTTCCCAGCCCAAATTTATGTCTCGAAATGCCCAGAGAGAGCTCAACTTTGTTGCAACTTTTAACTTCCATCCATTCTTCCCCCGCACTCAGTGGTGAACAAAAGGCCAGTCTTCAGCAGGTAAGAGGCTAAGCGGATGTCTCCTGTGGCCTTGCCTGCTCTGTAACATGCCATTTGTTTTCATTTGATGTTTTATGTTTGCCATTTGTTTTCGTTTGATGTCCTAACCTATGATTTTGGCTGATATATCATGTTATCACGTGATAATGTTATCTTCCACTGTCATTGGTAGAGCTCTTATGGTTCAGCACATCAGCTGATAAGGCTGTGATATCGTAGGATTTCTTATCGTCGGAATCATTTTAACAGTAGCTATCTCTGCAAAGTGAATTGGAATTGTGTATGACTTTAATGTACATACCAATACTAATATTGATGTCATTTGAACAGGGGCAACGGCCTGCCACGATAGAAACACCGGTTCCCGATTAGTCACCGAAGTTAAGCATCGTTGGGCTCGGCTCGAGTTTGTAGGGGTGATCCTCCGATTCGTCCGAGTGCTGTTGTCCCTGTCTGCACGGTCAGACGAAGGCAGTATGTGTGAAATGACCTTAGCCATCGAAGCACGTTAAAAAAAATACTACTACTACTACTGGCATTTGAACATGTGTGAACTGCCACGTCAAAGCTATAAATATGTTCTCTTAGCTCAAGTCTCTTAAGTTAAATTCCCTGTTAATATAAATGAGTTTACTTACGATAATGTAATCAGATGTTATTGGAATTATAACTTAACCCACCTTTTCACTCATTTCTCCTAATTTTCTACGGCAAAGCTAGAAATTGATACAACGTTTCCTTGAAATTATTTTGAAACCACATTTTTCTTGTTTTTCATATGCATCATTTATTGGCAACAAAGCTATCATCTTGACTTTTAATCAAGGAAAAGAATTATTAAGATAAATCTCCTTCTCAAATTGAGGTCAGCTTTGCCGTTAAACCAGTTTTCCTCTTCTTTTGTCTGTCTCGCCATATTGCATAAGAAGAATCCAGCCTCGACTATTGATGAAATTATGAATGATAAACATTAGGTTTTTAGTCTTCTTGTATGAAATAATGGACTGCCTAGCCCTCTTCATACTGCAATGACAATGCTTGGTTCCAATATGTCCAGTCCCTCTGTCCTGTACCCAACCCTTTTCACCATCGTAAACATATGCTGTGTAAACATTTTCATCAGCAACTTATGTATTGAACAAAACTGACTATTTTATCTTTTTTTGCAAACAATTTGTTAAAGAACGAAAATGGGTTATACCTATTTGAATATTGCTCTTTATGCTGAATAATGCAGATTATGTTTCTGAAACCCATGTTTCAGATAACATGCAGTTTTTTTTTGTGCCGGGTTAAGGGTTAACACCCATTGCTTAATATACAATACTATCACTAACTTAAACTATCGAAGTGTTACATAATGTTTTACTGAAATTGAAGTGACATATGAATCCCACTGCTTATCTTGAAATTTCCCTGGGGTTTCTTATTATGGCTTCATTTCCATCAAATTCCTCTTGTCTTGAACGGTTCTAATTTAACTTTAATCTTGAATGGTCTTGAAGTGTATTGACCAATAGGGTTGGATTTCAGACTACCAGGTGTAAGATGGCCAACATGGAGAAAGTTCCATGCGGAACCATCTCGTATTTTATGGTATTACATGATAATAAAATAATTGTTTAATGTAACATATACACTTTTTAACATGAAAGTCCCATTGTGCTTTAAATTAGGAAAGATATATGTAAGCTGTACGAGATGTATTATGGTCTTAATTGATGATTAATATTTCTAGTGGCGGAAGGAAAACAAGGACAATCACCTAGTATTTTGAAAGAACTTACATTAGTGTTTTTAGGCGTACAATAATGATCTCTACATTTCTTTAAGTCATTGCTATTGTGCTCAATATTTATGAAGTGCCAACTGATGGCACAATAAGAAGTTAATGGACAAACTTGGCTCACAGAATTTCCAGGCAAGGAGGGGACACCATCGAAGAAGCTTTGATTAGTTAAGAATTCTGTACTAGTTTTCCCCCAACATATGAGGCTTGACTGAATATGTATCTTTAAATAATAATTGTTCTTGCGTACAAATAAGACCCTTAGAAGGAATGTAGAGAATATTTTGTACCAAAACAAGACTGAAGCCGGCGACAAGAACGAAAGCCTGCTAGAGGCCATGTGTACAGAATAGAACATACGTATTTGTTTTCCGTTTCACCCGAAGTTGATGGTAACCTGGTGGTTATCGTCTTCACCACGCAATGCTGAGTTCTTCGTTTCATGGAAAATTTTTAATAGCACTTTTTTTTAGTTCTTAATTACTTCTTTAACTCAGGATATAAAATATTTTCATAAGTAGTGCTGGTGTGTCAAGCCACAAAATGTTTTCCATCTCTAGTTTCGGACATTTTTTTGTCGGCAAACCAGTCTCCACGACTATAGGCATTGATTTTGGATGCTTCGTTTTCCATTTTATGCATCTATACTACGTACATACATTTTATATCTAACAGAAATTTATACTGAGAATCAACTAAAGCCTTCAAAAATTATGCTATGAGCATGCTTGTAATTAGAATAAATACATTAATCCGTGAGTTCTTGCAGCTCGAAAATTAATGTTTTCCATCCAGGACTCCAATGCAATGGGGAAAATTCCAGTTTATTTCGCTATGCCTTCCCATTCTGCGGCAGTGTTTGGTACCTGAGACAAATTCATGAACAATAAAACAAGCTGCTTTTGCTAAGTTCCTCAAAGAGTCTGCTAAAACTAAATTATATTTTGGAGTTGCATCTACCCGGTCAAGAACAAATATCTCTCATTGGTACTTGCTATCGATATTTGAGGATAGAAATAGCAAATTTTTGCATACATTAGATTGGTATGTTAAAGGTAGGCATCAGTCACTTATTCACCTTCAAGAATTCGTCCTTAAGGGTGTTATGAATTTCTGTGCACACTGCAGGAACGAACAAAGAAATGGCGTTGTGAGCAATCGTGGTTGTGCATTTAAAGGATTCGCTGGTCGGCAAATTCTCAGCGTCACTTCGAGTTTGTGCCTGGCTGGTATGCACTGCCGACTCACTATCTTTTTTGAGATCCTTGGATATATTGATTCAAATAAATCAATTAAATTTCTGTCACTCATTCTTAGGTAGTTTTTAAAAGATTCAGGGTCTCCAGTCCTTAACTTGTTCCACATCACTTCTTCATTTTGCCTCCTGCGAATCCACTGTCTTGTCCACATCAATGCCAATTACTTTGTCTCTGAAGTTAAATACCAATGCCTAAAATAGCTACGGCTAATCCTATCCTGGTGCATTAATATGGTTTTCATCCATATTATACACTAAAGAAATGTTTGACCATACACAACAGAAAATTTGGGCAAAGCAGCATAACGTTGCTATTTTGTTTCGGCCTTGTTTTAAATCCAGCTGAAACGCTTCAACCTCGTCTTTGGCCGTGTGAAAGTCCTTTCAATTATTATTGATCAAGCATTCTTGAACTGCTGTCTTGAATTATCTTTGATGCGGTTTGACGTTCAATGTTTCTTTTTCAAGTAAAATTGAGTGCTGTGAAACCTCCTTAGGCAATGCATTTTAGAACAAACCACACACTAAAAAGAGCAAAGCTTAAACTATGAGGCTGGAAAAACAGCAATTGCCTTAGAAGTGACTTGAGCTCGCTGGCCAGCCGTAAAGAATGGCTAGAGCATGGACATTCAGGAACGTCCTCCATCAACTGATAGCACCCACAGGATGTTCCAGAATGTCCCTCAGCATTGAACGTGTAAAGTAAACTTGTGATTCTTTGAGTGAAAATGT
This sequence comes from Pyrrhosoma nymphula, assembly GCA_963573305.1. Lineage (NCBI taxonomy): Eukaryota > Metazoa > Arthropoda > Insecta > Odonata > Coenagrionidae > Pyrrhosoma > Pyrrhosoma nymphula. The sequence continues at coordinate 71,611,836 of OY754332.1, read as the reverse complement.
TATTTTTGTGATGCAGTTAAGGGATACGACTGAAGATAATGTTTATGTACAAAATTGTGCACTAATAGAGTAGCACATTAAGTCTGGATAAAGTTTATTAAGCTCTGGTGCAGTGAACATTTGTGTCACAGTTGAGATTTTCTGTTTAAATAGACATGTAACAGCCTTAAGCACAGAAAAATCATAATCAGGAACTTAAAATTTTGTTAGGGTGCATTTTAGGAAAGTATCCCTTATCCTTGGTAAATTATGTATGTATTTAGTTATTATAGCAGTGGCAAGTGACTCCAAGCTTTAGTGTTTAAAAAATTTATAAATAAAACCATGAAAAATTGCATGCATTATTTTTCATAATGGATCATTACAATTACATAATCGGTGGATTAGCAGGGTGTCTACCAGTCGGGAAAAGTCTGGAATCCAGGAAAAAGTCGGGAATTTAGTAATGTCTGGAAAAAGTCAGGAATTCGCTGAAAAATAATCAAAATTCGGGAAATGGATTCGTGTCATTTGTCGCTCAGCTTATAATTTACGATTCTGTGACTAGTGCAGGAGGTTTGGGCTGCATTAATTTTCCTAAAGAGATGATTGTGTATATGCGCAATGCTAACCGGCACAGGAAGCAAGCACTTCATGACCAGCGCTCAATGATGACTGCTGACCAGAAGGCAAGAGCAGAAAAGAGAAAAGCAGATTTGGCCGAAAAAGAACTGAAAGAAAAAAAACAAATGATTCTCAAAAAACATGAACTTCAAATTGCTGTTAGAGGAGAAAATAAAATATGCAAAATGTGTAAAACTGTAGAAAATCAGACCAAAAAAGACTACGAATAGATTTCCATTGTATTTTATTCTTTATTTTTTCTGTCTAAATGAAATAGGTTACTTACTTAAATCCTTGCTGGTACTTGTTTTGTAATTTTTTTGCTATGAGATTAAGGTTAAATGTATGTTTTTATTTCAAAAAGCAAATGTTGTATGTTTTGATAGTTATCTTAGGCTACTGTAAATAAATAAATAACAATGTTTTCAAAAAAGTCTTAAGAGGAGGGTGAAATAGTAGTGATAAAAATGAAGGGTTCCAAAATAAGTGAAATGAACTTATCATTTTTATATGCAAGCAGTTTTTTAGCAGTAGTTTTAGCAGATTAGTGTTTCAAAGTCTCTGCTAAGTACTTTTAATTATCAGGCCATACAAGTATTTTTACTTTTTGCTTGAAATGTATTCACCTACTATGTTTTCATCTTAAAAATAAGTTATGCCAAATTCATTGGAAGAGATAGGAAGTTATAAGTCTAATTATTTGATCTGAATTTTTTGTTAACTGGTTCTTATTCTTTTCTTCTAGTTTTGCTGGTATTTTTAATAAATGTTTTTTTGTCAGTGAATCATTTTTATATATGTGATGGTTTTGAAGTGAGTTAATTGTTAGTGAACAACACACAGTTTGCGTTAAACATGAATTAGTTAGTTTGCTAGCATATCTCATTTTTTTAAACATCGACAAATTTTTAAAGTTGGTATTTAATGATGTTAAGCAATTTGACTAACATTGGACTAGTTAATAAATAGATATATATTTATTTAATATTTGGTATTCACAGAAGGTTAAAAAAAAAGGATAGGTATCGCGTAGTACTGGACGATCACAATGGTGGTGTGGAGATGATAAGATGGCTAATTCCATCTGAAAAATTAGGCAGGACTTTGAATCGCACCATTGACCTTCACAATAACGCATTAAAAAATTAGCCTTTTTGGTCTAGAATTTTAAAATTTTTGTCTTGAAAAGTCTTGAAAAAATCTTTTTCAAGATTCAAATTTCTTTTTCATTACATGATTAGTTTTGGAGGTGTCTACTGAAAATTTGTCCAGGGGGCCATAAAATGTGGAAATGCACAACTACTTGGACTCACTCAAATCTCAAATTCTTGGTGGGGGCTCAAAATGTTTCTTCAATGCTCTAGTTCTGTGTCCTGAGGCATGTGTGTGTATTTATCTGCTCAGCTTTTTTATCAGCCTTTCTCATTTTTCACTCCTTTTCACAGAACCAGATCTCTGAGTTCAGAGCAGGGCAGTCTACTGGATCTCCTGGCCTCAGGTCTGCATTGCTGGATCCAGCGGTAAACCTCCTTCTGCAGTCCTTGCGAGGAGAAATTAGGTCTATCCAAACCCGACTGGAAGAAACTCAGAATGAATTGAATGGGTGGAAATTCTCTCCTGATAGGTAGGAAATGTTCTTTTACTAAAGTAAAGATGGTTTCCAGTGGTGACTGATGAAATATAATGAAACATGGGAACAAGTCATAACCCTAAGAAGCAAGTCCAAATTTTTGCAAAAGTATGCATAGGCTCTTGCTCTTGTAGTTGTGCCTTTTGACAAGGTGAAACATCAGCCTCAAATTCTGTAACCAGTTATGCCAAGTTATCATTATTATTGATTTAATGTTTATTAAGTGAATCAGTATTTTGTCAGTATTGTAATGGTGTGCCTATATAAATGTCTGGCTTTGTGCACTCCAGGTTTTGTATCAGTTTTTTTTCTTTTGCTTTCGGAGCATTCTGATGGTCCTTATGCCCCTGAGATCCCGATAAGCCATAGGCTTGTCATTAGGTTTCTCAGGGGCCGAACCACCAGAACTTGACAGAAACACCCATGCCCTGGGCATGCGAAAAACTAACCCAGGTGGGCTTCAAACCCGCGACCCTCAAATTAGCAGGCTAGAACTTTACCTCACCGCCACCTGGGCCACCCGGGTTCAGGAAATAAGGGCCATCATTTTTTGGATGATTCTTTAGTTCCATTAATGTGCAATGTAGCAAATTCTTCTCTTTTGATCTCTGAATGGAATAGAGTTCGTGAGTTTCTTGTTTAGCAAATATCATGGAAGGTGTATTGCTCATGTTGTTTGGGTGTACCCCGCGTACTTATTCAGGTGTGTTACCCGACGTTTCGTGGCCGTTTCTGGTCACTATATCTTAGGGAATGAGGGTCTGTCTTTCAGGGGGGTTTATATAACGGTCATGGAGGGAAGAGGAGGGGAAGGGAAGGTGTGGAAGGATTAGTCATTGCATTTTTATTTTTATTTAAGGTTAAAGTCGGGTCCCATGTGTGGCTGAGTTTGAGGCTACCGTCTCTATTGTAATTTTGTTTGCATTTCCTTATCTCCAATGCTTCACGGATCAGCCGGGGCTTGAAGTTTTTCACCTTTGCGATTATTTTTGTTCCTTTGATGTCAATCGCGTGTCCCGAGATAGCATGTTCCGCTACAGCTGACTTTGTGGGTTGTCCCAGTCGAATAGCCTGCTGGTGTTCTTCTAAATAGGTTTTGATGGAGTGTCCGGTCTCGCCGATGTATTTCTTTCCGCAAGTTTGGCATGGTATCTCATACACTCCTTCCACTTGAAATAGTGTTGTGTCCTTCACACTCTCCAGGCAATTTCTAATTTTTAAATCTGGTTTGAACACAGTTTTAATTTCATGCCTGCAGAGGATGTTTCCTATTCTATCTGTTATGCCCTGGATGTAAGGAAGAAAGGCTTTCTTGGTTGCAAGGATGTGTGCGTCCGGAGTCCCAGCCTTCGATCAGTAGCCAAGTGCTCTACCCACTAGGCCACCACGTTCCCAAAAACCAGGTGGTGAAAATTGACTCGATTGAGGATCGGAACCTCCGACCTCAGGTTAGCAGGCGGGGAACAAACCCCTGCCGCCAACAACATCGGCTAAAGGTTGGGGAGCATGGTGGCCTAGTGGGTAGAGTGCTTGTCTACTGATCGAAGGGTCCCAGGTTCAAATCCAGGTGAAGCCATTGGACGCCCCCGAACAGAAAAATAAATCCTCGGGAGTGTGAGGTGGCCCAGGGAAAGGATCTGGCCCCCCTACCCTGAATGTGTGAAATTCACACGCCTGTGGTTTAACTATTTGCATACATGTTAAGTACATCCTGCTGCACATTTGTCCCAAATGAAAATTGGTTGGCCAAAAGTCATTTTTTCATCTTTCTAGGAGGAAGTTCAGTAAGCTGTTTTCATATTCTACAGTATATGGCCCACTATATAGGCTACTACGATGGCTACTGTAGTCTGTGGAACTCGTCAAATGTTGGTCATTCGGGGTAAATATGCCTGTCGTGCGAACTCTGTCGATTTTAGAAAAAATGACCTTCATGGAAGAAACCTCTCGAACAACATATTTACTTTTAAAAATTACGACATGTAAATTGCTAAAATACACTTTAAGTATCATAACTAGAGGTCCGTGAAAGTGGTTTTATTTTTGGCTAAAATTCGTTTTAAAACTATGTGACTTCGGTGTTATAGAAAACCTTGGCGGTGTTATTATAATGTTACAATTTTTGCAAAACCAAATGAAGGAAATGGTTCAAGTTGTGTTAATATTATAGAATGAGCAAGAAAAGGTGCACCGTGAACATTTCACTTTAATAATTGTCTTTGTGAGGAAGTTTAGAGCAAAAATTAACCAAATGGTACTGAAATTTGTTTATAATTTCATTGTATTAATTTAGACCAATGTGAAGAGAAAAATGCTTTTCAGTGAAGTCTGTCATTTCAAACAAAAGCTTGCCAGGGGCAGATCTGCTAAACAAATAAAAAACCGAAGTTAGACTTCAAGTGCAAAAACACAGAAACAAATTCTATGGATCCAGACTACTGCCAAATAGAAATAAAATACCAGGAAAATGCAACCATGGTGAGGATTTCAGCATTCTCTGGCTTCAGGCTCCTCCTGCGATCAGATACCACCACACAATACTGTGATATCGATCGTTCTGCATCTACAGGTGCCAAGGTAAGGTAGGTAGATGCAACAAAATCGCTTATTATTGATTACAGCTGTTGCCAATCGGTCAAGAAAGGCAGTGCAAGAAGCACGCATAACTAAACACAATTGGAAACAAAGAAACTTGAACTGGGGGTGTGTCGAAATGAATTTTTTTTTGCATTGAAGCACAGTGGATCGCCGAATATCCGATGATCCGTCCACTAATAAGTAGCACCCCCTCTCCTATCCTTTCTGTTCCTTCCCCCAACTGCTAGCGCTTCCGTTCCCAGCCAGTGGCCGTGTTTTAGTCTACAAAATTGCTACATTAGGCCCACACTTAAGGTTTTCCTGCTACAAGTTATCCAATTACGCTGTCTACTGCGTCGCGGTGAGTCACCGGAATTACTATGCTCGGTATTGACGCGTGCCGGGCGCGTGAGCATATATTTCCGCTCTTCCGCGGCCGTGTTAAATTTCTTTCAGCACATTATTGATTCAGAATATCTAATTATTCAGGAAATAAAGCACGTAATTCTAGATATTTCCAAGAATTTCAGGATTGATAAATGTGAATCGAAGAGAGAGGCGGTGATTAATTTAACGGCAAATTCCGGCGGAGACATCACTACAGTGCGCGATATTACGCGAATGCGATATGCGTGTGACAAAACAAGCCAATTGACCTTTGAATCGTAATGAGATAGAGCGAATGAACGTCAGCAGCTTTAAACAATGAAGGCTTAGGCTTTAATCGATTATGACTCATTACATGTGATTTTTTCGCTTATTCACGTAAAATTCGCGAAAAAGGCGAAATTTCGTTTTATTTTTCCGATTTCTCGATATTTCGCATTATTTCGCGTATTTCGCGATATCGCGTCTCGCGAATTTCTAATCATAACCCATTGATTTAGTTTCCCCCAATTTTTTTAGCCTCAATAAAAATGTTTAAACTTAAAGCTTATTTGTACTTAACTTGTTGAACTATAAAGAGTAATAGTGTTTTAGCACTGCTTTGCTAACTGGATTTTTCAACATGGACTAAACTAAAATGCTTTTAGTAAGCCTCAATGTTCTTCAGTAACATTCTGAGAGCTGTAACGGTAGCGAATGGACGTGGTAGTGGAACATTTATGGTGTGCAAATATTTTTTAAGCATTCCTGTATTTTAAGATTCCTTAAGTAGCCAGGCCACCCTTTCAACCACATCCATTAGGAAAGTGGCCAGCTAAAAGGCCTCTCATGACACACTTGTTCACAAATACCCTTATTGCCAGAGAAAAACCCAGCCATGTCTCTCAATGTGTCGGGAATGAATTGCACTCTGGCCATCAGGAGTGAATCTTCTCACTTCATGTGTGTAACATTTCTTGGAAAAAATACAAAGGGAGGATTAGGACCTCCTCGACACAAACTATGTCGCAGTTACTTTAAAAAGTATTGCTAGTGCGAACTCCCATTGTCACTGAACAGGAGAGGCCAGTGGGGATGTGTCCCTTTCAAGGGACCTTCTTTCTGTTCATTTCCCTTCCAATGTTGGTTAAGTGATGTTGAGTTGTAAATCTGTTTGAGCGATTGAGTTTCCTTTATATATTGTGAGTGTGATTATCTTTTGCGATGACCAACAAGTGTTTTGTGTGTGATGGAGACATCGACGAATCCAGTTATGATGTTTCAAGAGTGGGAGGAAAAGGAATATTGTCACTTGTAGCTGCAAGTAAGGAAAGGAGAGACAAAAATTGCTCCCAGCTAAGTGGCTTTAAATCCCTCCTAGTTTTTTCAAATCATGCTGTAAAAACTACTCCAGAGCAAGGCGGATTGGAAGAGGTCTAGCTTCAGCTGCATTTTACCGCTTTGCTGTTGCATCCATAAATTGCTCCACTTTAATGCTGGCTAGTGAGACTTACTACAATACTCACCATACCTAAGATGGCTTACACTTGCTTAAGATGTTCTTTTGCATATTGTAACCATGATACTATTCCTTTCTCCCATTATCAAAAATTAGTGCCCTTAGGATTGCAAAAAAATTGTACTTTAAACTGTATGTGAAATATTATAACCATTCTTTCAATGAAGTAACATCTACTGCATCAAGTGTAATGTTAATATATAAAACATATGTTTATTAACTTTCAGTGTTACTGGGAAGCGTCTGATGGCAAAATGCAGACTGCTGTATCAAGAAAACGAGGAGCTTGGTCGAATGATATCAAGTGGTCGTCTTGCCAAATTGGAAGGTGAACTGGCACTGCAAAAAAGCTTCAGTGAAGAGGTGAATACCTCTCAATCAGGTCAGTGGTAGTCAGTAATATATTTTCCTGTTTGGTGGCTTGGTAGCCTAGTAGTCTAGATCATATTCTCTAAGTGACTTGATGGAGCCCTGGACTTTTTTTTACACGTTCAACTCTGTTCTTGAGTTGTTAAAATTTCTAAATTGCACAAAATATTGTGATGGGCTGCCCCATAATGCTCCACACTTCAGCTAGAAAATTAAGCCATTGTAAGATCTGAGGATTTCCAGGCAAATGCTTAACCCTTTGAGTGCCAGCCGAAATTCCATAAAAGTGTCTTAAAAGTGCCAAGGGATTTTCATGAAAATTGCAGACTTTCAATAAAATGCCATTTACAAGAATAATTTTTATGATAAATTAGTCAAATTTGGACAGTGTATAGATAACATATCCCTATATGATATTGTTGACTGTTTTTTAAATTTATTAGCCATGGGAAAAATATTCAATTAATTAAACATTGTAATTGTTATCGCAAATTTTATTGCCATTATTTAAAAGCGATGTCGTAAAATTTTACATGTACGATTTAATAAGATTTATACATATTTTCAAAGAATGCTTATTGATTTTATCAAATACCAAAATTTTCAATTGCATTTTCACTATTATTTGTTTAAATCGATGATTATCAGCAGAGCCAAATTTATGATCCATTCAAGATTCAACCCCAAACGTTTGAAAAATGAATATCATAAATCAGACAAATGGTAATCAGATTCAAGAATACATACTAGCTAAAATTTTATTATCTAAATGATCAGAATGGTTTTTGAGACATAAATTAATTGTTGATAACAATTATGCAATGTTATAATTTTTATAACAATTACTGAGTGTATACTGAAATTGCGATCACAACTGATTTGTTCACATTTGTGTGTATATGCAAGCGTTTTAGATTTGCTTAGCAAATTAAACTATTTTCATAATCAAATTTGGATTTTATCAAAATAAAATATAATAAAACCGTGTTTCCAAATTCACTCAGAAATCACGTCAAATTTACAAGTACAAAGAGAGAAAGAGATAAACTTCGACTGCTTATAGCATGCATTTTTTTGATTTTACAATGATCCGTTCCACTCAAAAGTAATTTACAATGTATTTTCAACAAATTATGCTTAATAATGCATTTAGATTGCAAGCAATTTTCACACTTTACGCTTTAGTGAGATACAGAGTCACACATCATCAAAAACTAATTCCCCAACTATGATGACGCTTATTGAGATACATACTGCAATAACCTGCTGTGGGATTTGGTCCAACTAAACTTTTATCTTTATACAGTTACTGGTGAGGGATGTAGTAGGTAATGCCTAAGTATTTTATTGGCATGGTCCACAATGGGTTGGTACGTACATCATGGGTCACACTACGGGGAACTTTTGAATTTACAACAGGATGGAAAACATTTGCGTAAAATTTGAAATCGGTTACAGGAAAACATGTTTCTGAACATGATGTCTCCAAGCATTTACTGTTGGACTAGTAACTAGAAATGCTGGGCTTAGTTACTATCCCCATATTCAAAATGCAAGCAATAAATGCTTTCATTTCTTGTCACAGTCGCCGGCTTCCAAAGTCTTGCTCTTGAATTCGGGGAGAGGATCTTGTGTGAGTGGAGATACTGCTCTTGCATATCTATTTATTTCAGTGACCATTATCCTCAGGAGAGTATTGGTGAAAAAAAGACGAAAGTATTCTATGGGCACATAATCATAGAGTGGAGCGTGCTTCAAACCTTGAACTTCGGCATACTGCTGACACGGTGCAGTCTTCCCCATCTCTTTCACTCCAGTCGTCTTCACTCTCGTCGGTTTCCGATGATGAAGTTCCAGCATCACTAGTGTCTTCTTCCTCCACTGATTCACTGCAATCAGATGAACTTCTTAGGAAACCACTGTCACTTAATATTTTAGTGATCAAATCGAGATATTTTTCTTTCTTTTCCGCACTTTATTCATCATAGAGAAAAAAAAACTTTCGTTGTAAATAAAAAAAACTTTCGTTCATATCACAAGGAAATAAAAAACGGTAAAGATGAGTTTTCGTCTACCCAGTGATTTTTTTATGAAAAAGCTACGTATATGGAGAAATTGACTATGATACCTAATGGTAGAGGAAAGAATGTGCATTTGTAAAATGTAAGAGGTTTGCAAAATATGTGAGGTGCTTTTGATGTCGATACATCTGTTGAAAGTGGGTGAAAATTGCGTTTTCACTGGCGAGACGAAAGCTCACCTTTACCAATATTTGTTGACTTTTTCTTACTTTACCGCACTTCACTCATCATAGAGAAAATAAACTATTGTCGTAAATAAAAAACTTTCGTTCGTATCACACGCAAATTTCGGTAGGAAATAAGAAACCTAGTTAGCTTGCATCTCTTGCTCTCTCCGAAATGCAACTGCTTTCTACGGCATCCTCCACTTTTCCCGTCACCGAAAGAGCTTTCATTGTAATTGTTAACCCAAACACATGACTTAGACCAGATGGCTGTGCTCAGACACTCCAAGTCATAAATAAATCTCCCAAAGGGAACCCTCCACTTTGCCCGTCACCGAAATCACTACCTATGTGATTGTCAACCAAAAGGCATGACTAAAACCCTCCGAGTCATAAAAATAGTAGCCGCTGGCCTAATCTCTCTGGGTCAGGCCGGTGGCAACTTTGTTTACGCCTGCAGTGACTCTCATTGTCAGAATCTTTTGTGCTGCAAAAGATTCAAGAGTGGCATCATCTCAGTCATACGAAGGCGGGGAATGCACGCCCGGGAAGAAAGCATTCGTCTCAAAAACACTACGTATCCAGGACTGATTACCTATCTATTTTTTCCCAGTACCCGTAAAATAATGTTGAGGAGATCCTTGTAGAAAATAATACAAAAAGAAAAAGATATTGACACGCAATATTCGTGAATTATGAGCATTTTCCCATGAAAAAATCCAAAGAAAAACACTAAGCAAATAAGAGGGCGGTGGAAGTGCCACTGAACTTGAGACCACAGTATTTAAAAGAGATTTAAATTGCCAATTGTTTTATAAAAGTGAATTTGAGTAGTATTATGTATGTAGAACATTATGAAGCTTAAATATCAAAAATATTACGGCGAAGAATTGTGTTCACGATGAATAAAAAAACTCTAAACTTAGCGTCGCTATAGGCGACGCTGGCACTTTTGGGAGAGTTTTCGAGCGTCGCCTATAGCGACGCTGGCACTTTAAGGGTTAAGATGTGAGGTCTTGGATTTCCAGCTCGGTGATGGTATATAGATTTATCACATCTTTCTGGCCAAAATTTTCAACCTGATGACAATGACAGACTGTCATTGAAACATTGGCACAGTTCAACATTATCACCTGATTGGAAGCCTGAGAGCTCTACATCTTAATGAAGCCATAGTTGTCGTAGTGGTTCATTCATATCTTAAGTCCAGCAATAGGGGTTTTGCTCTAGGTGTCTTCTTATGCCCTTAGATGTTCAAGAACCCGATATTTCGGGTCATACGAAAAGTTCTTTTGTTTAAGCTTTGTTTTATAAAAAAATTAATACTGCTTTATCTCATGTTTTTTTAACATACTATTATGAGCATTTCAAAACATTTTGACATAGGCAAGGAGTTATGCAGTAACTCACTAAAATAATGTATTAAATAGTTCAACGTTATAAAATAAACTGCAAACTTACTGAGAGTGAAAATGGGAAAATGCCATGGGTGTGAAAGGTTTAAGTGGGATGCCAATTTTTTATTCAGAAAATATGTGCTGATATTGTAAAAGAATAAACCTTCATTGCCTTGGCTCCCGATTTCTTTGGCTTTGGCAGTGGAGAATAACCTGAAACAAGCCATTGATAACATAACCCCTTGTACCCATTAACAAGTAAACTCCTTGGTTCAGTAAATACATAATTGTGAAGTCTTCAGTTGGTGCACTTTACTACTCACCGGAAAGCCACATATTATTTCCGCGTACCAAAGCATTCTATCACTACATTTGCCATTTGATCTCAGATTTATCTGGAATCTGAGGGTAAAATTTTTGATGTAAGCTGACTCAGTTCACCTGGTTTACCAACAAGGGCTGAAAATATATGTATTGAAGTATCAATCACTGTAGTCTTAGATTTCCAGATAGTGATAATCAGAGTTTGCATGTATAGCTCAGAGTCGGCAATATACAGGGTGGATGGTAGCACAATGGAACTGCAATTGCTATGTGCAATGCTGTCATTAATGTTTCTCTCTTCCTTTCTCAAAACAAACCATGCAATGAAGGAAATCAATTTTTTTTTTCAAACCAAGGAAAAAAATTCCAATGGCCGTAATAAGTTTGAGCACCACGTGCCAGAACAGGCACATGCCAAAACTAAAATTATTCCCTATTAGCCTGGCTTTGGTGATTTACTGGAAAACTAATTCCTCACCAGTGACCAACCGCAGGGCACACTGAATCCAACAATCCGATCCTTCACTGAGCTGAAAGTGGGCCCCATTAAGGAAGCTGGGGTTATGATCACCAAGGACTCACTCTGTATGTCACTGTTTACAAGAATGGCTGTGCCAGGGACAATCACAGAGCATACTCACACTTTGGGCAAGGGCCTAGCCACGTTGACACAGCGGTTCCCGTCAGTTGACACACTGGTTCCCGTCAGATCACCGAAGTTAAGCAATGTTGGGCCCGGATGACGGTTGGATGGGTGGCCCTCCTCCATGCCTCTACCAGGGTGGATGAAGGGGTGACACTCCCTCCAGACCTATACTGGGAGGGCGGAGGGAGATATATCCAGATCTGGAAGGTAGGAGGGAGGACTCCTTCCATACCTGTACGGGGAAGGTTGGGGGTGTCCCCTCCTTCATACCTCGTGGTGCTCTTGTCCCCTGTCTGCAAGTGGCAGGCAGGCTAAATGTGGAATGGCACAATGGACCAAAAGGTCTGAGTGCCAGGAGGGCTCCAGAAGGCCCTTGCCCACCCATGTAATATACAATCTACATATTCACACTTATTTTTCAAATGAATCACCTCAGCCAGGCTAATAAAGGCTCAGGGAATAAATGTAGTTTGGTATGTGCCTGTTCTGACATGTGGTGCTCAAACTTTTACGGCCACTGCAGTGATTTTCCTTAGTTTGCTATATTATAGGCCATAGAGCTTACCTTTCCCATATTTATGTTTTGTTTCCCATTGGCAACCAAAATAAAAGCGAAGAGCAGCACAGCCTGGTCTCATCAGATTGATCGGGAATCTCAACCTGGCTGGGAAAGCGGACTAACTTGGCTCATTTCTCAGAGCAATCGGGCCAGCCTGTTCTGTTTACCGTACCGAGCTGAGCGTTTCAGATAGATCTGAGATTAATTCGTAAACGTAGTACACATGTATATGATCTGATGGAGGGATCTAGTTTTTGGCCCAGGAAAGTGATTTCTTGCTTCCTTTCCCAACTTTGTTCTTCTTGTTGCTTGAGCTTTTTCTTTCCTCATTGAAGGCAGGTTACATCAATGGTTGTACTCTGTCAATTTCAAGGATAACAGTGAAGACGTTGAATGTATAGTCAGTTTCTTAAACTCCTTGCCATAACAACTTTGATTTTTATCTACAGTCATGGCGTAAGAACGAAGATTTTCGTGGTGGTTTATGATGAACATCTTCATATTTTCGGGTTCTACCACGTTGGTTGCTGTGGTGATGACAACAGTTTCGCTGGCACTACTGCCAGCGTCTTCAGGTCGAAGATGCCAGTTCACAATTTTGGTCCTCATTATATGGCGCTTCTTTCCCACCAATTCTTGCTGCTGCCCTCCCATCGGTTCATTTCATAATTCTCCTTCAAGTGTAGTCCAGGTGGTATTCCTCGTCTCGGTTAAAATTGTCAGTCCGGGCTATCTCAATTGATTCCCTAAATTATCTAGGGTAATATCTGCCCTCTCTCACTATCACCTTGGCTTCATCAAATTTTATGTCGTGTCCCGGGGTCCAGGCGTGCTCAGATATGGCAGACAGCTGAAATTGTCTATTTTTTGTGGCTCTTCTGTGCTCCTGTATCCATACCTTCAGTGAACGGCATGTCTCACCGATGTACGATTTCCCACAGGAACAAGGCACCTGGTAGACTCCTTCGTGTAGGTTATGGTGGATTCTGTCCTTGGCCGAGGGTAGTATGTCACCGATTTTTGTGGCATAGTTGAACCTTATGGTGACGCTGTGCTTCTTCAATGCTCTGGCAATCCTTTCTGTGGTTCCTGCGATGTAAGGATATTGGAACCCTTTGGTATGCTACGCATTGGGTTTTATGCAGTGGTTTCATTTTTTGCTTCTTAAAATTACTTCCGCTCAAGATATAGGGTAGGTATATTTTTAATCAAATGGCTGAAAGAATGAAGTTTAAAATTCTTTCAATCAATTACCTTTTCCAATTAGTATTTGTCTGAAAATTGCATTTTTAGCTGCAGAAACGCACACTTTTCTCTGAAATCAACAATAGCATATTTCCTTGACAACCAGATTTTGGTCTTGAACGCATTTAAAATTCATTTTGCTTAGTTAAGCTGATTAGGAATGCTAAGCATTGGGTTTTGTGCAGTGATTTATTTTTATGCTTTTTAAAACTAAGTACTTTCACTCAAGATAGAGAGTTAAAGTTTATTTTATCAGATACCCGAACGAATGAAGTTTCTCATTTTTTCAATTGATTCTCCTCCTATATGATGAGTTATGAAGGAAGTGTGATCCCGAACACCGCCGGGTAATTCGGCTAGTTCATGATAATAGACATTAATGCCACGTTACTGCTTACCTTCCCCAACCACAATCATATCTTCTCGTAGTCTCTTGACTACTAGTAAAATTATTCTCAACACTTACACATCTTATGATAAAGTAAGAAAAACAAGAACACTCACGTGCTTACAAGTACTCTCCTTCGTTGCCAAATCACTCCCACCTGCCAATCTGACTAGGGTCTAATACTTGCAATCATTTGAAATTATAGAATGTATCTGTACATGAAATAGCCTTTGGAATCATGAAACATAGGTAAACTCTTTTACTGTTTTCTCACTTTTTGCCACCGCTAGTGTCAAAACCGTAGGGACAAATGGTCTCTCTTTGAAGTCATGCAGCCGGTATTAGTTAATGTCAAATGTTTTTAGTAGAAAAATATAGTGAATTAGACAGGAGCAGTGTAAGCCAAACACAACAAAGGAATGAAAGCTCGTTATGAAATATTTACATGAAAGTCATTACCTTGGGTGTTTGAGTGGCTTTGTTTCCCACCTTCTCTTGTGTGTATGCTTGGAGTAAAAAAATTCTTTTCTTTTTAGAACACCCCAAGAATTTCACCTTGAATGGGATAATCAACTAGCCAATACATAGGAACTATGTTTTCTTTTAAAGAAAAAGAAGATAGAATTCATGTATATGTGAGCTTCTGTCAATATTGGTAAATTGCTGTAAAGTCTCTTAGTTAAAATCTATGATGAAAAATGAATATGACTTGGGTAAAACTGTAGGTTATGCCACCATTGCTTGTTTTAAGGTTTAATTTTTTTATTGCTTTATAATAATTTTTGTTTTCATTAGCATTTTCAGTTAAAATAGAAATTGAATTTTGGGCACTGCTATGGGTATAGCTACTGGAGGAGTAGGTATTTCTAATTCACATTGCTGCGTAGGGTTCAAAGCAGCATCTTTTTGTAACCAACTGCAAAGTATGAGAGTTAGTGATGCATCCCAAGAATTGAGTAATTACTAGTGATGTGGTCAGGATTCAAGGATTTGATCGAATCTTATGGAATCCATGGATTCGAGATTCGATCCAAGCCTTCCAAACAAGATTCAAACATTGGTTTTGCAGGTGGCATATGTGCTTCATCATGGTAAACTTTAAAATGTGGTAAAATGTCACCTTGGAAAATTTATTTTGTCATAAATATGTACGTGCGGGGAGATTTTATGGTTATTAATCGCAGTAAGTTTATTTAAGATTTGGTGCATGCACACACTGCCCTCGTAATCTCCCAATGCATCATTTTCAAAGCTGAAGGGTGCACCGCAAACCATTAGGCCACTGTTTTTTTTGTGTTCAACTAAAAGGCCGAACATTTTTCTTTGTGTCTTTGAAAAACAAAGTGTTGAGCTGCAGAAAAATATACACCCATCCTTGAATGTCTTGTCAAACATCACTTTTTTCACACCACAGAAGCTGCGAAGTTATCACCTAACAGTTTCTGTTGCTCTGTCGTGCGTTGGTTTTGCACCGCAATAATAAGACCGAGCATTTTAAGCAGAGTCCTGCATCATGGACGTCATTAAGAAAAATTAAGCCTGGTCTTTCCTAATCATTAATATATGAGTTATTTAGTTCTAATCATGGATTAAAATTATAATAAAGGGCAAAATTAAAATGCTGTAACAGACAGGAATAGACGTTTATGAGACCAAATTTAAAAGAAATGTGAGGTGGTTGTCTCCTTTACACATTATAACATTTGAAATCCGGCCTTTAGATTTACATTTATTGGAATCGCAGTTTTAAACTTTGTTGTGCCATTTTGCACTAAATTCAGATATGTATTCATATTAGAGTAATATTTACATGAATATTAAGAGCTAATATTTTATCCTTCGTGCCAAAAACAAGGGGAATTGAAACCAGTCAGACCACAAGCACTCATGTAAGGCCATTTGTGTGGAATCACCCAATGGTGAATTAAGTATTACTTTTCACAAAAAGTTTTACAACAACAAAATTTACTCTTGATAAAGTAGCAAATTACGTTTCTTGCAGGCATATTATATTTCCCACGGTGACATCTCTAAAGCCACTAATTCTCTTTAGAAGTACGTAAAAAAAACTATCAGTTCCAGCATGTGAAGCAACAAAAGCCTGAAATTTGAGCAAAAAATAATCACAGAAAGGTTTTAAATCGCCTTCTAGGAAAACACCTTTGGATTGCTCAAGCATCAGCATTTTTAAAGAGTCTTCAGTACTCCCTGCAATGTTGGTTAATAATAAAAGAAACTAGAGTAGATCCTGACAGACTGAGAATGCTCCATTTCAAGAGCAAAAATTAATAAGTTGCTTGTGTTTACTTGTCTATCTTAAACATTTTTAATTTGAGAATTATTTAATGCAATTGTGAAACAAGTTGCTGCTCAATTTTATTTCTCCTTTTACAGTGCTGCCTTTTTTTCATTCCAATGAGATACAATACATACTGCCAAAAGACGGAGTATATCTCTGACCGAGTAGTATTATTGCAGTCTCTTTCCCTCAAAAAATTAGCAGTCAACCATTTTCTGTCGAGAAATTATTTGGTAAAATTCAAAGTATCATGGAACCTTCACGTTTTGAACAAGGAATAACTTTTATAATGTAGGATTTAAGTCTTTCCCGGCGAATGCTTAGGATGAATAGTTCTCGGGTTTCCAGCCGGGTAATGGTGTTAAACTGCACCTTGTGGAGGTGCAGTTTAACACCATTACCCGGCTGGAAACCCGAGAACTATTCATCCTAACTTTTATAATGTTTTAGATCTAGTTTTTCCTAAAGCCACAATTGGTTTACCACACCAAATAATTTCTGAATCTTTACCTTTGTAAAATCTGAATTCTTCTTCAACTTATAAACATTCTGCTTGTTGACCAATCTGTTCTTCCTCTGGTTCTCCTGATTGGTCTGATTCACTTCCATCTCTGTTTTCCTCCACGATTTCCTCTTCATAATCTATGTCTGATTCAGAATTATCAATGGAATCAGCCTCTTCTCCAGAAGACTCTAGTATGGCTTGCCTGATTTCTTTGGTAATACTCAATTTTTTATCCTTTCAAAAAGACTGATAGAACGAGTTTTCTTTTGTGAACAACTGAAATAGAGCAACCTTAGAGTCATTGAATTATGAATGGCATTAAAATTTTATCGACAAAACCTGTAAGATTGCATTCACTATACTTACATGGGAGAGCGCTCGCAGCACAGAATTCCATTAGAGACAATGTCAGCAACGACAGGTCTCGACGTGAGTGGGCTCCCCCACGCACTGAACACACCAGCACCTGACACTTCAATTTTGAATGTTCAAATGATACTGATGATGAGATGTTACGCACACTATAACTGCTATAATGTGCACAAATAGGATGGAATACACATAGCTTCACTTACTGGAAGCGCACCCTTCTGGTCTTTTTGATAATCAAGAAGTAGCGAGCCTCAAAAGCAAGGTGAAGAGCGACCTCCTCGAGGCACGTGTCGCCGAACTGGAGAGGTTAGTTACGGAGTTACTCGCCCGGGTTACGGGTTGTGGGAGGGTTTCGGGCCCTGGTGGTTGTAGTGTTTCTTCCAGGACCTTGCACAGCACCAAGGTGGTGTCCCGGGCATGCTCAGGTGCGAAAGCAAGTGCGGCGGCCTTGGGGAAGACGGTGCAATCTTCGGGTCTGGGGATGACTCACAGCCTGAGGCCCGAGTGGGTGGTTGTGCCCCAAGGGCGGGGGGCGGTGGCTCGACCGAGACGGGGAGTGGGGGATGCGGAGGCTAATCCCATCCCCGTTCGCAACAGCTTCGCGGTTTTGTCGGAGGACAATTCTGGGGGGCCAGTTAGCGAGGTCGTGAACGAACCCCCCGTTGCAAGGGACTCAACTTCGAACGGCAGCCGGGCTGGGAGGGCAGGAATAGTATTGTTAGGGAGTTCGAACGTCCGGCGGATTTTCCCCCAGTTGGAGAAGAGGGCAAGGAGAGACGGAGCGGACCAACGGGTCACCTCCTGGTGTACACCAGGGGGAATTGTACCCAATTCTACGGCGGTGGTAAAAGCGGCGGTGAAGTACACGGGCTGCTCTAGACTGGGGGTGGTGGCCCATGTTGGCACCAATGATGCTTCCGAGCGTAGAGCCGATGAGATCTTGGATTCCTTTAGGGATCTAAACTCGGAGGTGGAACGCGTTCGGAGGGGCACTGGTGTCGATCTGCGACTATCCATCTGCAGCATTGTTCCACGGACTGACTGCGGCCCTCGAGTTTGGGACAGGATTGCCTGGATCAACAAGAGGCTGTAGAAATTCTGTGCGAGCATTGGGGCAGAGTTCGTGGATCTTCGGCCGGTGCTTAGATCATGCCGGGCTCCCCTCAACTCGTCTGGGGTGCATTATTCCAAAGAGGCGTCCGAACGGGTGGCTCGTAGGATTTTTGAGCACTGTAGATATTTTTTAGACTAGAGGATAGGTCATATAGTGGGATTTTTAAATATTTAACCAAACGCAGCCTCCGAGGAAATCCGCATTGCGAAAATTTTCACACCCAAGTAAACTTAGGAGCGCTAAAGCCGGTAAATAGTGGCAATTTTCCCAAAACTCGTACTCCAGTGAAAGAAATTATATCAAATGTAATAAGCACTTCCAGTGAAATTCGCCCACCTAATACCCATAAGCGTGGAAAAGAACAAACCGACACTCAATCGACAAAATATGACATTAACTTTATAGTAGTTAATTGCCGTAGCGTTAAAAACAAGCGCGCTGAAATCGAGCATATATTTCAGGATGCAGACGTGGTCATAGGAACGGAGAGCTGGCTTACTGAGGATTTAAGCGACAGCGAAGTTTTTCCTCCAGGATATAAAATCTACAGATGCGATCGAAGCGATAGGGCAGGTGGCGGAGTTTTTCTAGCAGTTAAATCACATTTACATAGCACCGCCCACGAAATAACTGACAATGAAATAGAAAGCGTGTGGTGTACAATTAAACAACGAAACAAAAGGAGTATACATGTTTGCTCCTTCTATAGACCTCCAAACTCCAAAATTGATGTTATTTACCAATTAGATATTCAAATACCCGCATTTACTGTGAGAGACAGTAAAATTGTAATAATTATTGGGGGAGACTTTAATCTGCCATCTATAAATTGGGATTCTTACACTGTAAAACCGAATTCTAGGAATAGGGAAATCAGCGAGATCTTACTCAACACACTTGCTAATCACTCACTTTCCCAAGTAGTTGACAAGCCTACGAGAGGAAATAAAATATTAGACCTTTTTGCAGTAAGCCATCCAAAGTTGATAAAACAGCTCGATATTATTGACTGCATAAGTGATCACAGAGTAATTTTTGCAACCTTAAAAATTGAAGTAGAGTCAGCTGTAAAACCGAAACGCAATATTTATTTATTTGATAAATGCAACTTCATCAAATTTGGCGAGATGCTTAATGATTCGTACACGGATTTCGTAGCTAAAACTGAGGATTAGATTGTTATTGGGGGGGCCTTCGTCAGGAGCCCGGGCACTTAGACCTTTCTTGGTCCATTGTGCCAACCCCATGCCTGTCTGCCACTTGCAGACAGGGGACAAGAGCACCACGGTAGGGGTATAGAGGATTGACCTCCTCCGCCTTGCCCCAGTACCAGGGATGGAGGGTGTACTCCCTCTAACTCTCCCGGTCTGGGTATATCTCCCACCGGCCTCCCGGTGGTCTGGAGGGAGTAGTATCCACTCCATCCATGCCTGGTGCAGGTATGGAGGAGGGTCACCCATCCAACCTCTGTCCGGGCCCAACGTTGCTTAACTTTGGTGTTCTGATGGGAACCGGTGTTTCAACATGGCTAGGCCCTTGCCCCTAAAACTGAGGATAAAAGCACTGATGAATCATGGAAATATTTCTTAAAAATTCTACGACGGGGAATCAACGAATATATTCCGCAAAAATTGAAATGCGACAGTAAAGAACCTCGCTGGTATAACAACGATGTTAGGAGGGACCTTAAGAGACAGAGAAAATTGTACAACTTGGTTAAAACGTTCACTACGGTAGGTGACAAATCGAAGGAACTTGAAGCAAAAGAAAGTTACGCTGCGCAACGCTCAAAAACTAAGAAATCAATGCGTTCTGCATTGCTAAATTTCAAGAAAAAAGTACTTGGTGAATTACTTGAAGAAAATCCAAAATCTTTTTGGTCATATGCGAGAGAGCTTCAGGGAAAATCTTCAACCGTAGATTCGTTATTTGATAAAGATGGCAAACTTGTCACCGAAAATATTGACAAAGCTAACACGTTAAATTCCCACTTCAAAAGTGTATTCACCACAGACGATACTGCATGTAATTTTGAAATACAATTCACTGAGGAACCGATGAAAGAAATCACTATTCAACGTGATGGGATAACTAAACAGCTGCAGTCGATAAAAAATAGTAAATCTCCGGGTCCAGAGGGAATACCCGCGCGTGTCCTCAAGGAGTTGGCGCCACAGATCGCACCGTTCTTAGACATAATATTCAAGAAGTCATTGTCTGAAGGAAAGATACCATTAGACTGGAAAATTGCAATCGTTACACCGATATTCAAAAAGGGAAACAGACACGACCCAGGGAACTATCGACCAATTTCATTAACGTCGATTATAGGCAAGATACTCGAACATATCGTCGTTAGCAATATCATGACGTTCCTGGACAGTCGTAACGTCCTCCATAGCTGTCAGCACGGCTTCCGGAAAGGTAGATCATGTGAAACACAACTCGCGCTCTTTCTTCATGATGTTCTCAAATCTGGTGAATCGAAAAGACAAGTTGACGCATTATTTCTAGATTTTAAGAAAGCTTTCGACACGGTACCTCATAACAAACTTTTATACAAATTACAGTCATGCGGCCTAAACGAAACAGTAGTAAACTGGATACGCGACTTTCTGAGTGATCGTAAGCAAAAGGTAGTTCTTGATGGAATTAGCTCTGATGTCGTTAAAGTGACATCAGGTGTCCCGCAAGGAAGCGTGATCGGACCCCTTTTGTTCATTATATACATAAATGATCTATGCTCTCGAATTAGCAGTAAAATACGTCTATTTGCCGACGACGCTGTCATCTATCGTGAAATTAGTGATCACTCTGACTTTGAAACCCTATCATCGGATTTAAACAACGTTCATGAGTGGAGCCAAGAGTGGGGACTCGAACTTAATCTAAGCAAATGCACGGCGGTACAATTCTTGCGGAGGTCGTCCAACTATTCCCATGTATATGCTGTGGATGGTGTTAACATAAAGGCGACAGATGAAGTGAAGTATCTAGGAGTTACGATAACTTCGGACCTATCGTGGGGAGCACATATAAGAAATATTTGTGGCAGAGCTCTGAAGAAGCTAGGATTCAACAAGCGTATTGTGGGAAGATTTTCAGATGAAAAAGTAAAAGAGTGGTGCTATTTCGCACTCGTCCGGCCACACCTTGAATATGCAGCGAGCATATGGGATCCGGTGCAGAAAGACTTAATCCGGGAACTTAATAAAATACAAAGGAAAGCTGCGCGATTCATCAAAAACTGCTACGGGCGTACAGACAGCGTTACACAGATGTTAAGTGAATTAGGCTGGGAGCCGCTAGAGACTCGGAGGCTGCGCGCTAGGCTTAGATTACTTGAACAATTGAGAATAGATATCTTTCAGAGTGACACGGAGAACATCATATTAGAACCCCACTATATTTCCAGGTCCGACAGAAACGATAAATTAAGAGAGATATTTTGCCGAACGGATAGGTATGGGAATTCGTTTTTCCCCCGAACAATAAGGGACTATAATAAATGCTAGGCGTAATTTCATTAGAGCGTTTCCTTTTTATCTTTAAACGGCTGGTGTCCTAACACCCCCCGCCACACGCCTATTGAGGCGGCTTGCGGGGTAATATGTAGATGTAGAAGTACCTAGGAGGCCACCGGGAGTGCAGTGGCACACCCACCAGAGGATTAAACCGAAATTATTGCAAAAGTGTATGAGAGAAAATTATAGCTACTCTTAGTTTCATAAATTTATAAGAAAATTAATAATCGATTAGGATTTGTTTAACTCATATGTGTATTGATAATGAAAAGGAACATTAATTATTTGGTGGAAGCAGGATTCGAATCCAAGATATGGTATTTGAGATTCGATAAATTTTGTATTTGATCCATCACTGGTAATAACAGATTGCTTATATTACCCAGTTCTTTATATCACTTGTTCTTTGTCAGGATGCCTGAACTGGCCCATCTTGAGAAATTACCATTCATGCTTCATCAGATCTGAGCTGGGAGATTTGTGTCCAAAACCACTTGTGAAGCACAACTTGTTCTGGTGTTTTCATATACATAGTACTAAGGTTACAAATTATATTGGCATTGTTTGAGTCCATGTTGAGGCTCATCTTATGTGAAAAAAATGACAGTTCCAATACCATGTGTCATTTTAATGCCTTGAGAATTGGGCAGATTGTGCACAGAAACTGATGCACTTCCAGTGCTAGGTGGAGTTAGCGGAAATATTTGCATGGAAATATCTCAAGGTGTGCTGGTTGATTATATCTTATGATCTGTGTGAAAGGAGAGATTTCAATGCCTCATTGCTTATCATGCTGTCATCAAGCAGCATGCGGAATATGCCTAGTAACTTTGTGGTAAGCTCTTGATTGTCTTTATGTTCTGTACTGTTTTTTTAGCTGCTTTATAGTCTTTTTTTTATTTTTTCATTTTAATGATATATGGGCTAAAAGCCCTTTTACATATGGAATGGTATACATAATATGGAGAGATACAAAAGAAAAATGCATCTTATGGCAAAAATGCAACACAAAACTCCCTTTTAATTAATTGTTCAGAGCACCAAGATCGTTAATTGAGCTAACATTCAATAATGGAGACCCATTCAAATCGTAGTTGTGCACATACTCAGGCCTAGATCTACAGAAAGAGATTTGGCAACATTTTTCGATGTTGAAGGGAAGATCATTATCTATGGACCATACATGGAATGCAACTAAGTCGAACTGAATTTGAAGTGAAGACGCACTGAAGCAAAGCTCGAGATACGTTTAAATATTTTAAGATCATCCGCAAAAAGAAGGCAGAAAGAATTCCTTACCACCTGTGTGATGGCGTTAATGAAAAGAATAAATAAGAGAGGGCCTAGGTGGGATCCCTGCGGCACTACCGATAAAACATGCACAGGATTGGAAAGTACTCCATTCAACCTAACAATCTGAGTTCTTCCTGAAACATACGAGCTCACTCAGCTAAGGAGGGAATTTATAATGCCGTAATTACTAAGTTTGGCAATAAGCAGTGGGTGTTGAACCGAATCAAAAGCCTTAGAAAAATCTAAGTATACTGAGTCGATTAATTATCCACAGGGAAGAAGGACGCCTCGGTAGCTTAACTGGTTAAAGCACTCGGCGCAAAATCGAGGGATCTGGGTTCGAATCACGGTCAAGGCGAATGATTTTTCTCCTGTGGAATATCATACTGAGTCGACTTGTACTCCCTCAGAAAAAGAGCATAAAATAGTCGTTATAAGTAAAAAGATTCGTAAGAGTAGACTTTCCCTTCATAAAACCCTGTTGCTCCTTTACTACAGTGTCAATGAACCCTTCACACATAATTTGGTAGCAATAAGTTTATCTAACAGCTTAGGTATTTTACTGAGAATGGAAATAAGCCTATAGTTAGTGACTAAATTTTTACTGCCCTTCTTATGTATGGGCTGAATGTATGCTGTTTTCCACCTTTCAGGGAAAATGCCAGATGCTAATGACTTATTGAATAAGACAAGGATTTTTTTAATGATTGAAGGGTCACAATGGTTGAGAAAGTACAGGGGCACCAAGTCAGGTCCATAGTTAGGATTTTTGGAAGCCTCACCAATAGCTGTGGTCAACTCATCAGCTTCAATTTGTATCCCTGAGATGAGAACAGGGTTATCGTGGGAGTAGTTAATGGGGACATTCCTTGCTGACGGATATAGAGGCAAAAAAAGAAGCAAACATGTCAGAAGCTTCTTGATCATTGCACGAAAGCCTGTCTTGGTAAGATACCTGACTGGGTCAACAAGTTAGATTTTTTGCACTTTTTAGTAAAAGACCAAAAGTGTATAACATGAGCCTAGTTAGTGAATCCACTTGCTCTATTTAAGTGATATTTACCGATTTTATTTTTTGACAATTTCATCTCTATTTTCGTGACGTGTGAGAATGATACAAGCTGGCCTTGGTGTAGGACGTCGGGATAGCAATGTTGACAGCAATTTGACAGACAGCAATGACGAATCGCGGTCACACGGAAATCCGCCATGGCAGAATAGTAAGGCAGCTATCCGGGTGCACTTCGTCCAATTGCCGAATTTGCACGCAACGTGCACTTACTGAAATGCAGTACTAAAAAACCTATAATATTGCTTTCATGTCTCATTTGAATTTTTTTTCATAAGCTATACCTATTAATATTTGTTATAAATATGTTACTTCTTCATTCATGAAAATTGACAATATTAAATTCCAAATGATCATTGATTTCAATGGCAAGCTTAAAATAGAACATTTGACTAACTTACTGATCTAGAGTGGTGGAACTAAAAAATATGAAAGTAAGGATTTGCTTTATAAATCCACAAGAGCTAAAGATCACATTATCTTGTTCACAGGTGTGTTCCAGCTAACCTGTCGATCCTAGTTATATGTTATTGTGAAAAAGCACAAGCAACTGGGTTTAATTTTGCTTTGGAACCTTTTGGGTTGTACTACTTTGTGCTAAAACAATGATGTTCCCATTCTCAGGTCTTTACAAGGCAAACATTTACTGTAATTTTTGTCTTGCCATCGATACATCCATTTTCCTTAATAATCCAGCACCCACGAATGTGAATACCTCTACTACCCGAACCCGAAAATTACCCGATACCCGCAGATATTTCACTACCCGAATCTGAACCCAACCCGAAATGAAAAAGTACTACCCGCACACCCCTAATTTAAATCCTATAGAAAGTCGGAGCTGCCTGGATTGGAGCATCGATGACACCGGAAAACCAATAGAGGATTTTTCTCTAATTCCAATACTTTGACCTCGGATGCTGTTAGTTTAGCACACGACTCTGTAATGTGAAAGAGTTCACGGCAGCTAATGCAAGAGATGATCTTGCTAGTTTCATTAAAGGCTCTATTGCACGCTGCACAAGTGCTGATTTTCGGGCCTTTACAGACGATATAATCTAACACTTAGAAATAAGATAACTCATTCCGCAGATCACTCAATATTAAACAGAAAGCTCAGGAAAGAAAGGTAGATCGTCAGAAACCCAGAGAAACACTCATAAGATCATGACATAAGGAAGCTAGATGTCGTGTGGTATTTATTTTTAAGTTTTGAAAAAAGAATAACTCCTCACTCAAGTGTCTTAGAGTTATACAGTAAGCACAGAAATACACAGAAGTTAGCCAAGAATACTGTGGATCACTAAAAATTGGTTGTTATCACAAGAGCACACGATGCCAAAAACCACGTTGCAGGCGCGAAGTAACCAGTGGGTCACGGAAACCCCAATTTTAGTCGAATACTAGAAAATTCAGTACAGTGGGAAAATTCAGTACAGTACAGTACAGAGGGGGTACTTTTTCACTACCACCCCAATCAGCATCAACAAACCCTGTAAGCTTCTTACCCATAGGTTTATAAACAAGACATTTATCAACAGTCTGCTTTAGATACCTTAAAATTCTTGGATGGTTTTTCCTGTCTGATTCTCTACAAGAGATTTAAATTCCAAAAACTTTAACATAGTTTCACTCTTATGCCTTAGGAAATACACAAATATTTTCCTGGAATAATCATCAATAAACATTAACATATACAAGCAACCACTTAAAGAATTTGTCTCCATTGGACCACATAAATCAGTGTGAATTAAGCCAAGCAATTCTTCAGCATCTTCCCTTCTTGCTTTTCTACTTCTAACGAAAGGAGTTTGGGACTGCTTTCCCTCGGCACAGGTAACAGGGCATTATCTAAATCTGTAAATTTTACTCCAGGTACGATGTTTTTAATCTCCCTCATACCTTTTTTACCTAAATGACCAAGTCGTCTATGCCACAAATTATAAAATGATTTGGAATGAACATTGCTGAGTTACTGACATTAGTATGAAGTTGATGCAGCTTGTACATACCGTTCGATTCAGAGCCAGTTATTCTAACTTTACCTGGAATGATACAGTCATTCTCATGATACATTTTACAGCCTTCTTTACTGAATACAACCACCATTCCCATGCCCACTACCTTTGAAACAGACAACAGATTTGTGGACAAATTTGGCATGTATGCAACATTAGTTATCAACTTAATACCTTCATTTACATGAACAGAAATGTTACCAATTCCCTTAGAACTAACTTTATCATCATTTGCCATGCTAACTTCTGTGTTCACACATTTAAAGTTTGCCATCCAAGTTTTACAATTAGACATGTGACATGTAGCCCCTGAGTCAATGAACCAACTCTTATCCACGGGTTTCATGCCCTTATCAACATTTACAGTATCTATATTGCATGCAGTTAGCAATGCTTTAACCACCGGTTGCTGCTTCTTGCCTGCTGCCCTGGAAAGATGTCCTTTCACCTCAGGCACCTTGTCCGGACATTCAGCCCTCTTGTGACCCGGCCTGTTGCACTTGTTGCATCTACACCAGAGTTTCTTCCTTTGGGTTGTTGTCTGGTCCTTGGCTGTGAGAGCTGTCTCTGCCTTCTCCTCCTCCCTGCGATGTTCCTCCATCAGCAATTTGGATTTAACCATTTGGATGGTGATGGTGTGGTCGCAGCTCTCCAATGCCATAATCATAGGGTTGTACAAGAGGGGTAGACCACTAAGCAAAATCACTGCTAGGTACTCGTCGTCTACTGGGGCATCTACATCGGATAACCTCTGAGATAAGGTCATTATTTCTGAAACGTATGCAGACATGCTACCGAAGTTATTAAGTTTACAGGCGACTAATTGCCTCTGGAGACTCAGTCGACCAATCACACTGCGCTGTTTGAAAGTTTTGGCTAAACTTTGCCAAGCATCCTTCGCGGATTTCACCTCACGCACATGGACATACAGGTCCAGTTTGATCACTAAACAGATCTTGCCCAGTGCCTTTTCGTCCATTTTCTGATTGAACTTGTCAGGCTTGACACTCCCATCTACATAGTCCTATAAATCTTCGTGCTTTAAATACATTTGCATAGCGAATTTTCAGTTATTATAGTCGTCACAACCGCTCAGCTTCTCTATCAACGGCAAGGAACCTGACATTGTCGAAGCCATAATTATATCACGGTAACAGTGTTCCTCTAACGCAACTCCCGATCAAATAGCACACAATACGATCGTATTGAGAGCTGGGCCCGTAACCTATTGAGGTCATGGATAGGAGAGTAAGAAAACGACTAGTCTCCATGAGAAACTGCACGAGAGTGAGTTTATTGCACGAAGCACACATATCGTGTACAAAACAAGTGACTGAGGTAGCACACTCCAGCGCTACCAACCTCTCATATTATCAACTACTATGGTACATACATTTCAACATAGTTGACATTTAGGCAGGAGCACTCTTCTGACACGTCCACCCACTTTCGTATTTCAACATATATTGTCTTATGTATTTATGTCTCTTGCCTCATTCTTCCCTGAATTTTGCAATGGTGTGTGTTCAACTTGATAATGGGTTGCCTGAGGAGAAATTTCAGGGGATTAGAAATTAAGACTACCTGCTCAGCTATTAAAAGGGGTCCCAGCTTATTATGCCTGAAGTGTGATGATTTGTCATCCATGGTAATTCTTCTTTGTTTCCAGCACTGGATGAGTTTTTCCAAGATATGGAAGATGATGTAGAAGGAATGCAGAGCACAAATTACTCCTTGCAGCAAGAGTTGCGGAAGTCTAAGGAAGATTATATCAATCTTCAGAAGCAGTTCAACAGCCTGCCATCTGAAGCGATTAGTGGTTTCATGCTAGAAAATGAACCTTCCACGAGTAGAGGTAAGCTAAGTATCCTACTAACTACAAATTATGCTTCTTTAGTTAGTTTAAGGGGAGAGCTTTTAAGGTTGAAATCATTAGGGTGGATTCCATGCCCTAAAAGCAGGTAATGGCATGTATTTCATTTTCGTGCTTGTAATTTGGGCATACTGCTATCCTTTCACTGTTTGGATCATAGATCAAAGAAGAGAAGAGATGAAATCATACAGTACCACAGCAGAGGAGAATTAATTTTCATTTTAGTATTCTACCAGGTGATTGGTAGGTTCTTGGACAGTTGCCATCCTGCATCCCAATTTCATATAAATTGTCTTACTTTCCCTCCTAAGGATTTCCCACCATTAGATCCCTCTTAAATTCCTCTTATCTTTTACCTCCTCTTATTTTGTCCAGAATTTCTATCCTCTTCCTTCCTCTTCCATGATTCTCCAGTGTTCTCCCCTCTGTCACCCTCTTCAGCATGCCCTCGCCTCTCAAAACCTCCTCCATCCATCTCTTCTGCCTTCTCAGAACCTCCGTCACAAGTTTCCTATCCTCTCCAACTATATCCAATACCTCCTCGTTCGTCTTCCTTGCCACCCAGCTCACCTTCTCCATCCTTCTCCAAACCCACATCTCAAAAGCCTCAATTCTACACATCCTCACTTCGCAATCGCCATGTTTCTGACCTATACAGTGCCACACTCCAGATTAAAGTCTTCACCAGTCTCTTCTTTACCTCTCTTCTCAGAACCCCGCTCATCAATTCCCTTCTCTGTGAAAATGCTTCTTTAGTCACAGCAATTCTGCATCTGATGGCCATACCACAGAACCCTTTCTCCTCCAAAATACTACCCGGTTATGCAAACTGCTCCACCTGTCTATTTTGTGCCTTCCATACCCTTGTATTCAGCCCAGCCTTCTTACTTATAGAAAATCTCATTATCTTCTTCTTCTTATGATTTATCTTCATCCCGTACCTTTCAAGCTCCACCTCTAATGCTTTCATTATTGACTGTTAACCCTTGGCTGACTGACAAACCAATGCTTGATCGTCTGCAAATCTCACTGATTTTATCAGATCCCCTCCTACCTTTATTCATACCTCCATCTCCCCCCATACCCCCCTTACCTTATCTTTTGAATACAAGTTAAAAAGTAAAAGTGAATGTGGCACCCCTGCCACACTCCCCGTCCTATCACGGCCCTACCCGATTCTCCACCGGCTACCCTAATGTGCACCGTCTGGCTCATATACAGATTCTAAATGAGACATCTGTCTCTCCAATCGACCCCTAATTTCTTCAGCACTCCCATTAATTTCCCGTCTTGTCTGTTATCGTTGTAATTCCTCTTCTCTTATTACCACCCGTCAGTTCCTTTACTTTCCTATATAATGTTTCTGCTCTTCCCTCTTTTTGATATTTCTCTAACGAGTCGATCTGTTCTCTCCACCACACCTCTCTTGCTTTATTTGTTTCTCTTCTAAGCCTGTTGTTAAATTCCCGGTATTTTCTCTTGCCTAGCTCTAAGCTTACACTCTTCCATTTCCTTCTCTCCTGCATCTCCATTATCATCTCCCTTGTGATCCATGGTTTTCTAGTTTTAGTTGCACTAACTACACCTACCGTTGCTTTCGCTGCATCTACAATTCCATTTTTCAAACTTCCCCATTCGTCTTCCACTGATCTAACTCCATGACCCACACCCATGATTTCAGCAATCTTCTCTCGATACTTCTCCTTCATTGTCCCAGTTAATGCCTCTATATTCCACTTCCGTACCCTCCTTCCCCTTCTTATCTTTTTGAGTTTTACCCGGCATGTATGACTAATAAGTTGTGATCTGAGTCTGCATCAGCTCCTGGATAAGTATGCGAGTTTTTAACACTGTTCCTGTATCTGTGACGAGCTATAATACAGTAGAAACTCGAAAATACGAACTTCGAAATTACGAAATTTTGATTTTACGAAGCAAAATCTTCGGTCCCGACCAAAAGGGTATCTAAGTGTATGTAACAGTACGCGATATTACGAAATAATGAAGTTTTAAAATTACGAACTTCGGATCTTGGTCCCGACGTGAAAAAGTTACTTGTTTATACGAATAGTGATGGATCACAGTAACGTTTCGGCGCTCCTTTTCAGAGTTAAATATCTAATTAATGATCGTCGCCGAATACATTATGCACTGAATGTATTACCTGAACGATATCTCATTTTTCAATGCTTCAATAGTAAATGTGTGGTTTCGCTGGGGCGTCTGGCATCCGTCCAGCAGTCGGAAGTCACTGACGTACTCATCCAATGTACAGTAAGTCCTCGACATACGAACGAGATGCGTTCCGAGAACTTGTTCGTAAGTTGAAAAACGTTAGCCAGGCATCGAAAATTGTAGTTACTGTATTTCCTGGCCCATAAGACACACTTTGTGTGCTCCAAAATGTGCTCTTAAATTGTTCGTTCGTCCTCTAAGACAAGCTGATTCGCCGGGAAAATACTACATATTTAGGGTTGTCAGATCGGATCTAAAGATCCGCGGGTATTACGTTTCTCCGGATACTGAAATCGGATCCTAATTCATTTAAAAAAAATCGGATCTGGATCAAATAAAAAAATTCACACTGGGGAGTGGATACCATTAAAATCGCCCTAAATAACAGTCATCCTGTGTTGCGGCCGATGTAGGAACTAGTTGGAACCATGGAAGTTGGCTACTGATGCTCTCGAAAGGATGTCTATAGGATGTCCTCGAAAGGATATCCCAACTAGTGGAAACCACCTGAGAAGTTAGGGCGGGTATGCGATGAGTGAAATGTGATACGTTTGGTTCGCGGTCATAGCTGATAAGTGACTCCCAATGGGCAATGCCCCCCCCCCCCCCACCCAACTTTTGGAAGCCACCTGTGAAGTTAGGGCGTGGGAAAGCGATGAGTGAAATGTGATACTTATGATGAAATGTGATGCGGACTCGAGAAAAAATATCACTTTACTCCGACCCCCTAACTATGAGCACCGAGCCGAGGGTGGGGGAGAGAGAGAGAGAGGTGGAGGGGAGAGCAAGAGGCAGGCCAAGGACGCGTAGCCGTTTGCTGGACTGCCAGATGCGCCAATGCTCGGCACGAATGCCTCTGGAAAAAAGTGCTGGACATCTTTGCTTTACACGACTACAGTAATTGTATTAAACTTGCGTACCAACTTCAGGAGTATCCGCATTTAAAGATGAACGATGCAGCTAGAACTTATATCAAAGCTCATTTTCGTATCACTTCTCATAGCCTAGTAGCATTTCCGCGAAGTGATCGATTTTAAGCAAGTTAACTAATATTTTCTCCGATGTGGTTGATATAAAGTACGCACAAGTATGTATCAAGCCCTATTAAATAAGTTCTAGCAACATCCTTCCTGCGCGAAACGGTGAAAACAAGATTTCTTTATTTATTAGCATGGCGATGTAAAAGTCAACGGTCTAAAAATGGATTTCCTGGCGTGGTATCCACTTCCAAAGGTGAATGATGCTTCCTATAAAAGGAAGTATAAACAGAGTACCGATTCTCTCTTCGCATGCGCCGATGCACTACGTTATTTATCCCATTGATGTGACGATGAGTTTCAAAGCTCTCTCGGGCGTTACGTAACATAATTTCAGGTTGTGGGAAAATCATGAAGGAGTGCGAAGTCAACCTCACAGCTACCACCGGGGTAAGGTTACAATTTGAATCGACCGAAATAATGGCTCCCTCGTTCGATCATCGGCCGTATCAACCTAGTGTTGGCTGCCGAGGCCGCTGAAAGGAGGTCCAACCCCTCCCCCACTAGTGAAAGCCACCTGGGTAAAAGCGAAACTGGGTGAGGGTAGATAATAACAGATAAGGTGAAGGAGTGATCCTCTCGGGTTACCCCCTTCTCTTTCTCGCCGAATGAGTCCCGTGCAGATGAATGTCGTCGCGCCTAGGAATAAGGAACGAAGAACTTTTTTCTTGAAGGGTCTTCTGAGAAAAACCAGTTTAGACGCGCCAATTGTTCAGATCCGACTGAGGTATCACCCTAAAATCTGATAGCTTTAACGTTTCCGGCTGAGTGATTGAGAGGGATAGCTGGATGGAAGGACTGCTCGTCAGGCAATTTCCAAATACCCTGGAAAGGATATTTTACCATTCATCACGATAACCCGAATCGAGCCTCGTATTGCCAGTTATAATCATTTGTCATCACAAAACGAATGAGTGAACGGAATAATGCATCGATTTGATGCGAAGGTAGCTTGACACACGGAAGTCGATTTCCATTGAAACGCGGCTTTCGTCTTATTTCCGAATCATCCGTAAAAATTTATGACGCAAGTAAACAATAAACATTGCAAATTGATATATCCAGATAATATTGTTAAAATTCGTCACGGCAAAGAGGGGTAGTACCAATCCGCGAGTTGCTGCACGCCGCACCGCCAGCTGCAAATAACTTATCCGGTGGCGCCAAATTTGAAATTCCCGAAAATAGGAATAATAAAACTCCGAGAAATAAGTTGTGTTCAACTGACAATGAGTGCACCCTGTGGGCATGAATACACATTTAAATACACTTTCATGAATTATAACTTCGTAAATCATGCAAATACATCGCGAGAGTACATCTTAATCTAAGGAAACAAAAAAAGAGCTTCAGCGCGATGTTTTTGAAAGATACTCGTTCATACAAAATTTGATATTACGAAGTGCCGATTTTTCCGGTCCCGTCAACTTCGTAATTTCGAGTTTCTACTGTATAATCTATCTGGAACCTATCTGTGTCTCCCGGCTTCTTTCAAGTGTACCTACGTTGAGGATGATGTCAGAACCATGTATTTGTAATCACTAAGTTATTTCTCTGGCAAAAACTCCACCATTTTCTCGCCACAGTCATTTCTCCTTCCTAGCCCATAATTGCCCACCTCCCACCCATCTCTTCCTTCACGCACCAATCCCCCATTACTACCAAGAGCTTACTCCCAGGTATACTACCAATTTTTTCCTCTAGCTGATCGTATACACCATCTACCTCCTCTGTATGATTAGAGGTAGGTATATAAACCTGGATTATTGCTAAATTCGTTGGATCTGTCTTTAGTTCCACGACAATTATTCCATCACTCACCTGCTCTGCATACACTATTTTTCTACCAAGTTTCCTGTTCATTACAAATGCAACCCCGCACTGGCTTTCATTCCCTCCACTATATATTACTCGATAGTCATCGCTCTAGTGATCCCCACTATCTTTGCATCTTACTTCACCCAGACCCATGATGTCTACGCCCACACTCTCCATTTCTTGCTTTATATTCTCAAGCTTCCCCACCCTCAGCATAATCCTAACATTCCACGTGCCTATTTTGATTAATTCGTTCCTCTTCCTTATCTTCTTTTCCGCTGCTGCTGTATTTTCCTCTACTTCTGAGTAAGGGTTTCGTGTGATGACGACTGCAGGGGCCTTACTCCCACCGCTGCCAGGCATGACAGCCAAGTCCCATTGACCCATTGGGCGAAGTCCCATTGTTGCTAGGATACATTTTCATATAAGAACTGTCCATAATTTCAAGGTCTTTTAATTGAGATGGTATTCTATGGCCTTACTAATTAGTGTTTTTATGTGACACAATCTCGTGAGTGGCTGCAAAAGGCCTCTGATCCCACTGGGGTCTCACCCGCTTTTTTAAGCCACTTCACTGAGGTACAGATGCTGCATGGACTACCATCCGTCTGTCTCCTAGCCTTTGACCTATCTGGCATGGGTGGCCCTACCAGGAGTATTGCTCCCACTAGTTCAGTTCTAGGGGTGATCAGAGCCCTTACACCATGTCCTAAGTCCTAAGATTTTAATCCAAAGAAGGGAAAGTAGCTGTAACTTCTTGAAAATTGTCAGTCTTCCTGAGACTTAATCTTTCACTGTAAGTACAGTGAAGGACGCTAATTCAGAATTTTCAATGAAAAAATCTTCTGGATCCTCCCAAACCTGAAAAGTTTACAGTGCCGGAAGAAACTGGAGGGGCATTCCTGTTGCCAGAAGCACTTCAGTCACCAAAGGACACCTTTGTTCCCATCGCTAGTGAATATTAGTTATAGAACTAGAAACATGGAGGGAGGTGGGTTGAAATAAAGATATATTGTCCAAAATTCCAAACAAGAAGAATCTTTGACAGTGATGGTTTTTCCTGGGGGCTGATAATTCATGTTAGACGGCCATAGGTCGGCATATTTATGTTATGAACCAAAAGAAAACCATTGTTTATGGTAAAATTCGACTTTTCCCATTGCGATCTATCGAAAAAATAACAAGTTCAGGCTCAAACCCATCACACCTGGCTGTGATTTTCAATGATTTCTCCTAATCACCCAGTGTGTGGCACTCTCAGGTGAAATGTAGCATCCATAACCCACGAGCAATTAAAGTGACATGCACCTCAAATTTTAAAGAAAAGTGCTTCAATTACAACAATAAAACTCCACCTAACTCCTGATGGATGATTCATCTGTTCAGTTTTCTAGAGGGCTCTGCCATCAAAGATTTCTTTATTGCTAGAGAGAATGTAGGAAAGTCATCCAAACAAAAAATTGGTAGTGGTTGCATCTGTGGTAAAAGAGTAGAATGCTATCAATTTAGGTAGAATAAAAGCTATTCATTGTGACAGTATGATGTAGGACAAACTAAAAGGTCTCAATGAAAAAATTTTGAGCCACAGAAATCCACAATTAGCATTATCACCAAAGACCAATTTCATACTCTGGATGCTGTGGAAGTTATTGAACAATTGAAGTTAACAATTTAGCGAAAATAGAAGTTAAGTACCCATTCACAAAATGGAGAAGTTGCATGTCAATCAAATTACAAGCAACATCTCCATTTTGTCTCTCTCTGTGGTTGATTAGTGCTTGGTGATCATAGACCCATCCTTAATGGGGCCCCATATCAGGCTAGTTAAGGATTCCTTTGTTTGGTTGAGTGTGTGTCCTTTGGTTGGTCACCATCAAGGAATTAGTTTTCCTGTAAACCACCACAGCCAGGGTAATCAGGAATAGTTTTAGTTTTGGCATGTGTGTGTCCTGACATGTGTTGCTCAAACTTTTTACGACCATTGGAGTGTTTTTCCATAGTTTGTTACATTAGAAGCTATGGAGGTCAACTTTCTCATACATGACGCTTGCCTTGTTCAAAAACTGGTTTTTCAGCTGTTTTATCCAAGAAGTACAGGCCTATTATTTGGAAAAAACTTCCTATTTAAAGTTTGAGGACTCCGGGAATAGCCACGGTATTTACCTTACAGAGTAACCGGCAAGTTCATATAAATGCGATATTCCACAGAGGAAAAATCATTCGCCTTAACTTGGATTCGAACCCGCATCCCTCGATTTCCCGCTTAGTGCTTTAACCAGTTACGCTACGGTGGTGTCCTTCTCCCCTGTGGATTATTTGTTATTGTGTTCACTCTTTTGACCAATTTTGAGGATACCGGATTAAATACCATGGTAAGTCCCGGTATCCTCAAAATTGGTCAAAAGAGCGAACACCTCAACGTGTTCAATATATGGCTTTATCCTCGTGGGCTGTGGCAGTAAGCACACGCTTTGGACTGCTAATGACATCATACGTCTAGCAGTCCGGATCACCTTGTTCCTATAAAGCCACCAAAAATCCACAGGGGAGAAGGACACCTCGGTAGCTTAACTGGTTAAAGCACTCGGCACGAA
Organism: Pyrrhosoma nymphula; assembly: GCA_963573305.1. Taxonomy (NCBI): domain Eukaryota; kingdom Metazoa; phylum Arthropoda; class Insecta; order Odonata; family Coenagrionidae; genus Pyrrhosoma; species Pyrrhosoma nymphula. Next base: position 71,576,217 of record OY754332.1, on the reverse strand, counting down.
ATCAAGGGATCCAGGTTTGTATCCTGGTCAAGGCGAATGATTTTTCCTTTGTGGAATATCGTTCCTATTTAAAATTCTATTAGTTATAGATAATGCGTTTGGACGTCCCTAGTATTTAATGATCTGCACTGCGATGCAAGAGGTGTTTCTATGCCCCCAGTAAGACATCTCTCATCCTACCAATGGATCAGGGTGTGACTGTGACTTTTAACCTTTAAACGCCTGGCGTGCACATATGGGCACGGGAAAAAAGCTCCACTCGGTGCCGAACGTGCCCATATGGGCACGCTAACTTTGATCGGCTCCAACTTCAACCGGCACGGTTGGACGATAACTGCGTCGCTTGGAGGCGAAAAATAATACACACTGGCCAGTGAAAGGGAACCGCGTAAGGTGCAGAGTGTATTCTGAGAAGGGATTGTACACGCGTACCATTACGAAGTGCGGAGTGAGCGAATTAGGGCTATGCACCTATAACTGTTTCAAGGAGTACCATACGATGGTAAAAATTTAAAACTTCATTAATTACCAATATGTATACATCCATTGAAATAATTTACATAATATATATTCACCTCTCTGAATAAAAAATAAAATACTTCAACTTTGTTCCCAAACAAATATTTTTTCAAATCCTTTGTAATTTGTTCACAGCTATGAGATTTCACGTGCAACTGTATTGAACATTTGGCTAAATAGCGCTTTTTATTTCAACAATTTATCTTTAGTAGTTATTGAGATATTAACGTTTTTCGTGTGAAGAACAAGAACAAATTAAAGAGCCGGAATTAAATCCGGCAGTGAAGGTCGACTTTTGGACATTTAAATCCGGCTCTTAAAGGTTAAAGCTTACTACCTTGGAAATATGTTTATACCAACTACACCAGGAGTTTCCAGCTTTAAGTGACAGTGAACTCAAAATGGCTCCTGGGGATATTGCCGTGCAACTGTTATGGCTTCAAATATTTATTGGTAGGTATAACAAAGTTTATTTTACGAGTGCTACGAAAAAATGTTAATGCACTCAAAGACTGTGAACCGATAAAGTTTAGAAGCTTAGAGTTAAGAAATCACTGCGCAATATGCACCAAATGTGCGTGTTGTTATGACAGCTGATCTGCACTGATAGGAGTGAATCGAAGTCACTTTGACCAAGATGTTCATTTCGATGAAAGCCGATGGATGGAAGTCGTTCTTCAGGTCATGTTATTGGCATGAACATATAAATGGTCTCATGATTGTTTCTTTTTTTGCTTCATGAGGTATGATTGACATGACAAAAATTGAAGATTTTAAATCATTATTAACACCTTCAGTGTGGCATGATGTGATATCACGTCATAAATAAAAATTCGAAAAACAAACAAATTAGAGCACTGAAATTTTGAAAATTATTTTTCCTGACTTTTATGGCATCCATACTTATGTTTTACATAAAAAAAGAAAGCCGCCACTGGTTAAAATTATGTCATGTATATGGGCAGCATTGAAAGTGTTAATATGTTTGAGCAGGGTTGCAACAGACCTGGAAAACATGATGAACCTGGAGAAGTCAGGGAAATTGAAAATGGCTCTGGAAAACCTGGAAAAGTTAGGGAAAATGAGATCTTACCTGGAAATTTGCTTTCCCGAGTCCAAATTCTTTGTTTTCCATTAGTGAACAGCACCATTTTAGGTACTTACTCTGTGTGTTGGCTTAGTGTTTTTAGTACCTCACCTAAATGAGGCATTGGAGCTCTTATTTGGTCTTTATCAATTAATTATATTCACCTAAAATTGAATTTCAGGCCATATTTTATGCAATCATTCTGAGGATAATGGAATATTTGTTTCTCCTCAAATTGTGTACGTACTGGTAATTTTGTGATAGTCACTCCCAAGTCATAATGACCTCCAGCATGATTCAGGAAAGTCAAAAGGAACGAGCAATAGAATTTCTGGTCCATTATATGCCATAATTTCCCTTTTTGTGAGAGTAAATAGTTCCCGAATGTCTGATGAAACATGATTTTTACCCTTGAAAGCCTAACTTCACACATAGTGCAGAAATTTCTTCATTCAGAGGTCAAGGTACACAGGAAATGTAGGAGTTGTATGAATGGAGGTAGTAGGACTCAAGTTGTTTTTGTACATACCTTAGAATATGTATCATTCTTTGTGAAATGTCTATTTTGAATGTGGTCTTATACAAACTGGCTTACTTCCCGTTAAATCACAATTGTGCCTTTCATCATTGCTGGTCATCAACCCTAAGGTTGGTTTGACATGGCTTTCCACTCTATGCTTCTATCAGCTAGCCTCTTCACCTCTGCATATTTTTTTGTTTCCTCATCATTCATTATTTGCTCCATGTATCTCAGCCGAGGTCTCATTGTACTTATGGCTGTCTTCATTGGACACTTATATCTTAAAATATGTGTAGGTAGGTTGTCCCTCCTTTTCTTTTGAGTTTTTTTAAGAGATTTCAATCATCTCCCACTCATCTCTGTGCCTCTTTGTTAATTGATCGATCAATCCACTTTTAAGTCTAATGGGGAACATGCACAATTTTTTATAACCACTTATATCCGAAGGACACTATCTAAAATGGATATAGCGAAAATTTCACAGATGGCAAGCGGGTTTTTACTGAGATATCAGTCTTTAAAAATAATTCTTTCTCGCCAGCTTGAAAACACTACGTCATCGGGGAATGGACGCGTGACGTCACGGAACGGTATCGCTAGAGATTGTTGTTTACTTTCTGACGAGAAAGTAGGCAGATGTTATTGATGGAGCGAGCATTTGGCGTAAATGATTGCATTTATTTCATATTTACTGATATTCACTAATCTTACTTGATCATTTCATTTGAGCAGAATGTATCTAAACGAGAAAAAACCGGGAAAGGTATATAAATCCTGCATCGTGCCTTGTTGCTCAAATACCTCAACTTCCACACCGGAAAAGGTTTTTATTTACGTCCCGAAAGACTCGAAGAAGAGGAGAAAATGGTTGATAGCCTGCAGAAGAGACGGAAATTCTCTCTCTCTAAATTTTCGACGGCTTATTGCTGCGATGATCATTTAATGTGCCGGTACCACGTATTGCAAACCTTATTTTTGTGAGGTAAAAAATGTTATAATTGAGCCAAATTATATTATTGCCACGTAATATAAATTAGAAAGTGAAAAACTATCACATCAAAGGCAAAATATTATTTATGAACGGAAAGTTATGACGTGATTTCAACAAAAGTATTAGTTTTTAAGTATTCTACCGCCTAAGATACATTTACATGGACCTTGCATACTTCCCTTTGTCAATTCATCCATATATATCCATAAATAGAATGAAAGGGAATAAACCTTATATGAATTGAAAAGGGAAGTATGTAAGCTGAATGTAAGCCTACCTTAATATATTTAATACAACTTACGTCTCTAAAGTCACAGGGAAAGTAAATTTCCAAGCTTTGAACGTTATTTATATGCGAGCAGTAACATTTATGGCTTTGAAAATCGTTAGATAGCTCATGAAATACCTATTATATCTCACTATTAGTTCATGATTTGTCTGTTACACGTTTTTACCATTAGTTTGCGAACTATAATAGATAGATAGTAAGGGTATACGTAAGGTTATAGGCCTCGATGAGATCTATAAAACGCCGTCAACAGATTGGAAGTGAGAATGTTAGTTTAGAAGGTTTCCCTGAGAAACTGGGTCTTCAGAGTTGGGCATTCGCCGACATTAATGAAAATTTAGGGAGTAATAAAGCAAGAAAAAGTTTTAAAAGGTATTGCGATGGTGAACCTAAAATTTCCAAAGATGTTAGCGAAACTTGCTATGAAAAAATGAAGAAAAATTATATCCCTTCTCGGATACGAACTCCCGACCTTCCCCTCCACAACCCACAACCTTACCTCTACGCCATCGGCTATTTGGGTATAGGGGTGGAAAATTTGCGTTATATATCCATTTATTGTATCTGCCTATCATAATTTTCTATTTCAGATGATTGTTTAATGGTTATCGTGAGGTCTATGAAGAAGCGAAAGGTAAACATCTTTAGGGAATTTTAATGGCTACACAATGAAGTAGTCGAAAAAGGACAGATACCAACCGTTTAGGAGTAACTGACGACTAACCGCAGGCTTGCGCGTCCCAGCGGACGAAAAATCCGAACTTGGGGGATTGCGAGGTAACTCTTCGGGGTAGCAAAACGAAAAAGACATAAAAATTTACGCCATTTCAATAGCTACTAGAGGAATTCGTAACATTGGAAATACGTTTCATACTTTAATAACTACAGACTGAAAGCCGAAATCTACAATACAGCAAATATACTGCTTTGCCATGGACTTCCCTAATATAGTCTTCAATAAAAATGTAGGTGATATGAATAAAGATTTATATCTATTCAATAGAGGGGGAAACATTACGACTGCATGGGTTAAGTTTCGGTAATAAGGAAGTTTGAAAATCAATAGATTCAGAATATGAGACACATTGAGTTTGCTACATATTAATGCAAAACTTAACATTTTTGGCGACTGAAGCCGTTGCGATAATTTAGAATTATTTAGACATTAATCATACTTGAAAGCTGTTTGTACATCAGTTTATTTTTTCCATAGTTGTATTTTAACAACAAAGCAGCTGATATAAGAGAACCGCATAATGTGTCGCATGAAAAGTTAGGTATTAATAAAATTATGGGCAGATGATAATTTACCGCAGTCACACATCTCGGCAGCGACGAAACAATCGCTGTTTTTCAGGAAGGCGGCCACCATAAGTGAGTCAATCATCGGTAAATTATCCGACTGTGCCTTCTTGAATCCCACTTCAGTCATTTCTTCTATCGAGAAATTACCAGAATAATTTTAATAGCGAATTTGCTCCGATAACTTCAACAAGGCGCCTATCTCTGCAGCTGCGAGGACTTCAGTTCCGTTCGGTGACGTCAAGCCAATGAGAAAGTGTTTCGCGTCACGTGACTTTCGTCGATTTTTGCTAACTTTTAATTAGTATTTTACAGCATTTGTAATTGACGGAGACAGCTTTGGCTTACATATTCGGATTCGTGAGAAAATTCTCTATAATGTGGGCTACAGTAACGGGAGAAACAAATTCCATGCATGTTCCCCATTGTACATCCTTCCTAGCATAAATTCCTTGTGGATTATTTTTAAACAGCTGCTATTAATTTGTTTTACATTCTAAGAGCAGTTCTCCTCATTCGTTATATTGTCCCAATCTGTATTTACCCTTCTTCCTTCTAGGGTTTGTGTGGCAATGGCATGCCATTGTCCAAGTATTCTTCTTTCACATTTTTGGAGTGAACATCGGTGATTCCATTCATACTCCCAAGACAGTTCAATTCCCCAAGTCTTTGGTTTCTCCTTGCCTTCCACATGTGAAAGCAAAAAGTTACAGGCAAGGTAACATTTACTTCGACTTTGTTTAGGTAAATGTTAACACACCTGTAGTGAAGTGAGTGTTGCTGTATTTTCCACTGTGGTGTCCACATTCACTCGTGAGGAAGGGTCGCCACCCTTTTTACCACGCTTATTTTGACTTTCCCTGTTTGTTTCTGGTTTGTCTGGATCTCGAAATTGAGCACACTTACTTAATCTCGATGACATTATATGAATCAGTCATTAACTTTACTAATTACGTAGTTAATTTATTAAAATTAAATGGTTTACATTTTATATTTCTTTATCCTAGCCTGACGCAACGCACATTGTCTACTCTTATTGTTAGAGCTGTTGCTAGCGCTTTCGAATTTAACCCACTTCCCAATGTTCAATTGAACTGAAATTTGGCACACTTACTCTCAATGACAACACATGAATCAGTCATTAATTTCACTAATTACCAAGTTAATTTACTTTTTAGTACCCTTGAATGTAAGCGTGGTTTTTTAAAAGTATTTTTTTCATATTTTTTTCTGCCTATTCCCCATGACTCCTTGTGTGATGAGTATAGATGATTATTTCGCAACTCACCTGAAGGCTGCCCGACCATACGTCTCCCAGTGGACTCCTTTAAGCATAGCCCCGAGTGTGCCTTCATTCTATATATGAATGTCGTGTACGAAATAGAATTTGGTATTATACAGTTGCATTGCAATGGTGATACCTTGACACTTAGGTGATGTTGAATTAAACCCTCGAGCATGCCTTATTTTCAAGTATTTTATCTATATATCGAGCATTGTTCCCTAATGTTGAAGATTTCGTGCATACGTTGACTGGAATATTTTTAACCCTTTCGAGCCGAACGTCTCGTATAGGAGTCGGGGTTTTCTTTACACAAAACGCCGGACGTCTACCATAAACGCCGGAGATTTCTATACACAAAAGAACGGACGTTTCTTATAGACGTCGTGGAGGGTGGGAAAGTGACCGCCGCTGAGGCGTTCGAGAAGGGTGTTCCTTCGAGTCCCTACTCAGTCGGTTGCAAGACCCTTCCCTTGTTACCTTTGCTTGACCCTCGAGCCCTTTAGCGGTCATTCTCTCAGCATGTCTTCGCTGTCACTAATTTTATGTGCAGTGGATTTTCTTAATAAATATTCATTGTCTATCCATAATATTAACCATTGAAATGAACTCCTTGTGTTTTGCACTGTTTTCAAATTTTAGCTCTTGTATAAAGGGAGTTGTCTTCTGCTTTCTTTTAATAATTAATGTCCAATTAATATACTAAAATCGTTAATATAAAAGCTAGAATTTCATTTAAAATTTTAAAATGATCAAGTAAACACAAGGAATTCATTTCAGATATCAATTCTCTCACGTTTGCAATAAATGATTGTTTTAAAAAACCACTGTGCCTACAAAAAAATGACCAAAACCCTGTGCTGTGAAAGGGTCTGTTTATGAGTCAGGAGGGTCGAGACCACTTGCCGAGCGAAGGGTCGGAAGGGTGGGGTTGGTATGGCAAAGAGAATATTCCCTTCAAAATGCCTCTGTACAGAGATGACCTAAGTCTCCCATGAAGCTCAGGATTCTAAAAATATTTCCGTGAAAAGTTTACCGGCACGAAAGGGTTAATACCCTAGTGGCTCTTTGAAATTATTCCGATAACATTGTTGCTATTATTAACATTCAACAAACTACCTACTAAAAAAGCTACCATCCTTGAAGTAGAAAATGAGTATTAAAAAAACTGCTGACTTAAAGAAATAATCACTTCTTTCTACCACATGGTTCAGAAACATGATCATACTGTACCTTAGTGGAAAAAGATTTTGTAGATATTCCTGAAATATGAATGTGACCGGAAACAATTTTTTTACGATACTAAATTTTCGGCCTCTATAATTTAAGAAAATTTCAAGCGCTGTACGGAAGAAAACATTAGTATAATTAACAGTCCTCGAAAAGGGAGCTATGTGAAGTAAAATACATGAAGCAACATGAGGCCAAATCCTCCTGTTCCACCTAAGCATGCACCAGTGGTACAGTGGCCGATAAGATTGGAAGTTGTTCCCCAGTCACACAGACTTTGAAATACGATCAAGTACATAATGCCCATGGACATCATAAATGAAGCATTTTTCTGCATAATCTTCAAATACCTATTATTCATTTTGTTCATAAAAATGACATGAAATTCTGTTAATAAACATCATCTTTCACCATTTATACATAAACAATGTTGCTCCTTAGTTTATCTAGTCATTAGAAACCACAACTGCGATGAATTTTACATCATGGGCATATAGTCCAAGAAGATGCTTTTGTACATAAAAATGACATGAAATTCTGTTAATAAACATCATCCTTCATGATTTATACACAAACAATGTTGTTCCTTAGTTAATCTAGTCATTAGAAACCACAACTGCGATGATTTTTACATCATGGGCATCAAGTCCAAGAAGATGCTTTTGTTAAAGGGTATCATTTTTATCTCGCCTTCAAGTTTTGGTTTCAGCTAGAGAGAACATGCGGAAACACCCTTGAATTGTCGCCACTTCTGCTATTAGTAGGTATGCTAGAGGTCATGGTGTAGCACTAGTGGTCTTAACCCATTGGTTAGATTAGGATTCATGTTTAATAAAAGATTCAAATCCAACCTGTTTTTTGTGTATGTATTTCACTATAATACATATTGCTATCTCTACATGGTGTGCATACATTAATGTGTTTTTCTCTTATTCTTGCACTTTCTTTAAAATACCTGCTTACGATCAAATTGATATTTTAACCTGGAAAAATGAAAATTTTGGCCTGGAAATGTACTGGAATTTCATAATTTCTAGTCTGTAGAAACCCTGTTGAGTGAATAGTAGTTTTAGTAGTGTAATTGTATAGGTCAGCAATCGGCAACCCAAGGCACGGGTGCCACCAGGTGACATGCAAAAGGTTCTTTGGTTTCACGACAAGAAAAGGGTGGTTAAAGTAAATTTCTGGACAGTTAAATTATGCTTACTTCGTGGTGCAACGTGCCCGGCTTGTAATTAAATTTTATGTAAAATGTGGCACGCAAAAAATGTCAGTCGCCAACCTCTGCAATAGGTGCTTTGATATCTAGGGTCATTTTGCACCTATATTCTTCATATAGCTGGTACATAGTTGCATTACAAGGCTGTTTGCAGTATTGCAGACAATGATGTTTTAATTTAGGACTAATATTGCTAACTTGATTAGTAGTTGAAATGATTGCGCATAAAATTGACATCTCCTTTAAAAGCAAAGCTGCATCATTCGGTTCATTTGTGGTTTGAGTGTAGGTTTTCAAGCTTTGCATACCCATGCTTCACCTATCATTTCCTACTTATGACCAGGTCTTCAGAACGTATCCTGGTTCTAAGTCCCGTAAGTACCTGTATTTACATGAAGTTATGAGTAAAAGCCTATGATTTTGAACAACTCAGCATTTAACTGCAACAAAGCCATGGAAATGGCAATTTTTAACCTTAAAATAGCATGAATGTAACTTTTTTAAGTAGTTGCCACCTATAATATGAACTGTTTCAATGTCCGAGGCTGGTTTTGAATGTGCAAACTTAATTTTGAGTAGTTTGTTTAGAACCTTGCAGGTTGACTGTCAGCATTAGAAATGTTTTTTTATCAATGTAGATGATTTATAATTTAATATGGTGTGTGGTTTAGTATTGCATTGGGCAGTGACATACCTTTGTAAGCCTGTGAGTATCTCTGACTTTCATTGTTTGAGCGTTAAACAGCTAATTTAGCTGATGATGCTTTAAAGCATAATCATTTACTGCTTGGGTTTGATTTGCTTCTATAGTAGGTAGTGGAGAAGAGTTACCGAGATCAAATTGTTGGTGGTCTCTCAGCCTTGAAAGAAAAATTTAGCAATGTCAGTACAGAATTGGGGAAGAAGTTGGTCAGCATAAGTGTTTTTATTTTTATTGTGAGTAGAATTGGGTTTTAAGTGATCCAACTGCTTAGGTTATTTCCCACCTTTGACCTAATTTCTAATTTCAAGGACACATGCAGAGTCCATACTTGACATATTCAATGGTTTCCTGCTGAACTTAGTGGAAATTCATGACTAATAAAGTGAAATACACTATGCGTCATTCCACCAAAAGTTTATTCAGGTGGGACTAGCTTCAACGAATCAGCAACATCATTGGGTGTGCACACCTGATGATGATGCCAATGCATCGAAACTGGTTGTATCTGAATAAATGTTTGGTGGAAAAATGCAGTGTACTTCATTTTATAAGTCATGCCTGAAGTGAGATTCCAACCCTTGATCTTAGGATTGCCACTTGCCAAGCCATGGTTGGCTTCTTACTAGGACTTGGGGAATAGTTCTCAGGCTTAAGTATCTCCTACATATTCTGCTCATTTTTTAACTCATTTTCTTTATTTTCCATCAAAATTCCAGGTCAGAGTTCAACATATCCATCTGTGGAGGTGACTGCAGGACCAGAGCCATGTTCCTTAAACCTTTCATCTTCACAAGAAGATGAGCCTTGTCCACCGCCTCTGTTCAAGTATGCTGGCTGTGAGGTTTGTGTTGAGAGAACCACAGAAAGGAGAAGAGAAGTTGACAGTAGTGTGTCTGAAGCACCATCTAGCACTAGTGGAGAGGGTTATGTGGCCCTCCCGCTGGTAACTTATGAGGATAGGAATGATGTGGAAGGGGTAGGTGATAATTTGGAAAACATTACCTTCCCTGAGGTTCCTGAGCTTGTAGGTGTGTTTGAAAACTATAGTGAAATTAAGCAGTGTGTCCTTACATACTCTGAGGTGACTGAAATGAATGAAGTTGTTGAGAATGGCAACCGCGTAGGAAATGAGAACGACAACCACGTAGGAAATGAGAACGACAACCGCGTAGGGAATGAGAATGACAATCTTGTAGGAAATGAGAACGGCGACCATGTAGGTAATGAGAACAAGGAAGAGACCAATGAGCAGGATTCAAGGGGTGAGTTGATGATTGAAGGTGGCTCTGAGCTAATTGACATTGAGGACGAGGAGGAATGCTGTGAAAAGAATAAGACTGAAGAAGAAGTGGTGACTGTTGGTTCCACAAATGGAGTTATTCACTACAATGTGGTTGGGACAGGACATGAAGGGGAGGAGGAAAATATTGGGCTCCAGCGAAAGAAGAAGAGGCATACCACTGAATCTAGTCAGAATCCCAGTGATGATTCACCTCCAAGTTACAAAATATTTAGGCATCACTGTGAAAGACCAAGTCAGTAATGTATTGCATTCCTTGTATTCCCATTATATGGGAAGTAATTTCTCCCAAGGAAACTATTGTTTTTTTTTAAACTGGAACTTTTAGTCCTCGTGAAATTTCATTTGCCCTTTAATATTGTTCACAATGAAAATCACGACAGCATTTCGTTCCAAATTGTGCAAATTTAAGTAAAATGGATGCGTATTTATATTTTTATATGTATTTCTATAGATCTCATTTTTTGTCAAATCATAACTTTACCCTCTTTTGGTGCTCGACTAACTTCATTTGATGGTTGGTTTATGGTTACTCCATAGAATGCATCTCCTTTATACATTTTAGATATTTATCACTTATTTGTTTATTCCTAACATGTTTTATTTTTATTGATGTAATGTCAGGTAGGTTAAGCATGGCTGTCGAATTCCTATTGAACCTAGTCTGAAAAACTTTATTATTTGTTTTTAATTTCTTTTTTTTAAACTTGAAGCCATTTTTATTTAAATTTTAATTATATTATCATATTTTAATAAGTGCTTGTATTTTGAAGTGAATATTATTTTATTAATCCTAAATTTTATTGAACCAAACCTTGTTTAAAAAACTGGTTCGAAAATTTTTTTTCTATGAGTTAGTACATTTTGCTGTGAGTGTTCCATACCAGATTGTTTGAGAAGGTTACAATGATGGTTTTGTTCTAAAAGTTTTTTTTTTTTTTACAATTAGTTTTAAGTTCAAATTTGTTCATTATTGCTACTTCTCTTCAGGTAAGAGTACATTTTGGCCTTTGAGTTGCCTCTATGATGATAACCTCAAGGAAGTGAATAAAGTTCCTTGTTTTTTACCAGTGATTTGTCTTAAAGCTTACTTAACACATTCAATATGGGTCCTGAATTTAAGGGAGACACTAGAAGCGAAACCAAATTTTTTAAAGGGCCTAAAGTTAAAGGACCATGTCTATTGAGGTGTTCTCGTAGATCGGCATAGACGGGACCACGTCAATAGACGTGCTCCGCGCTGAATGTGTTAATAGGTAGCCTTTAACCTGGTGTACTCTCTCCTGTTTATTAACTGGGATTGTCACACTTTGTGTTTATCTTTGACTATCTTCGTGTTTCAATTCTCCCTTAAATTCTTGACTCGCATTGAATGTGTTAAAAAGCAAAATCGACAGCAGGCAACCTTGCCTTACCCTATGGCCTATAGCTATGCACTCTGATTCTCTGTCAGCAACCCTCACATGTGCCCTCTGAGTCATGTATAAGTTTCTGATGAGTCACCCCACCAGTCAACTCCTATTTTCCCAATTACCTGCATCAGTTTTTCCCAATTGACTCTGAGAAACGACTTTTTTAAATCAACAAAGCAAGCAAAAACATCCTGATTATACTATAAATTTCTATCTGTAAGTGTCCTCATCGCCGTTATCGTATCCCGAGTTGCACTCCCCTTTATATGAACCCAAACTGGTCATCGCACAAGTAGTCATTTGCTCTACTCTCCGACCGTTCATTAATTATTCTAAGCAAAACTTTTGTGAAGTGTAAAGAACTAATTGATCAATGGTCCTCACATTCAAACGATTTCTTCTTTGGTACTGGTATCAAGACTGTTTTTATGATTTCCTCTGGCCAACCTCCTTCCTCGTAGATCCTACGAATAAGTTTGAAAAAGGTCGTCTTCCCTAAACACCTAAATTCTTTAGTAACTTCAAAGGCATGTTATTTACTTCCACACAGACATGGGTGACTGCCTGGGGTGCTGTGGGAATGGAAAAAGCTTTTTTATTCGGGGATTTACAACTTCATGTTCAACAAGCTAATTTATTTCAAACAAAACTAGAATTTCCAATTCAAACTACCAATATAAGCCTTACATTCATATGTATTCAATGGCTACTAACTGAATATATGCACCCACCGCCAATAATACTAAAAAGAAGTAGCAGCGATTCGTTTCAATCTAATGTGGATTTTTCGTCGTCCACCAAACGATAATTTATGTTAATTTTAAGGCAGCAAGGAACCCACTGCAGCTCCTGTATGAGGCGATTAGATATTTGTCAGAGGCGCCGAGAAGACTACTGAACATATGATGAAACAACGGGGCCGAAAAGTTCACTTTAGTTCATTTCACTAAAGTTCATTTAAGGTGGCTGGAGCGAGATAGCTCCCTAGTCATAATGGAGACCATATTCAAATTTTATTTTTTTATTTCAGCATCCGTAATAAGTATGAAATAAACGTTGAAATATCAATAGCGCAAAGGTCTAGTTACATATGACCAAAATTCTCAGTAATTAAATAAATAAAGCTACATAAGTCTCTAACTTGACTCATTTTTTTCCCGCCGTATGGCTGAAAACCCTTCAAAACAGCAGGTTTTTTGCCTTTCTGTAAAAATTACTGTGGTGAGTAATAGATAATCTTTTTAAATAGTTGAGAAAAAAATGCCTCCTACACGCCGTCAGTTTTTTTACGAAATCTAGGTGATAGGTACAAGTTCCTAATTTTTAGAATATTCTCCCTCTGGAGCGCACAGCCGTAATCTATCCCATGTAAAACAGCTTATATTTTCAGGCAAATTACTCAAATAGTAGTTCGGCAAGGGGTTGATATTTTGATATCATTGGAAAAATGAGTTTTTTTCTTTAAAATGACGCCAACTTCATCAAATTCTAGGTAAAGTGATTTTTCGCTCAAACGACCTTAAATTGTGTTCAGTGTAAAAGAAATTTATTAGTAATAGGTACACAATGTTGCGGAGGGCGCCGAAGGACCTCTGAAATAGGCACGAAAATGCATCAAAAGGGCGTAGAAGTATTTTATGTGGCATCCATTCTTAGGAAACGGTAAGGGCGCCATGCAGCCCTAGGGGCGCAAAAACGCTTGAACCCCACCTCTCCAAATCCGCAACGTTGTTACGCCGCTGCGTAGCAGTGATTAGGTGGGGATAACGATTTGGCGGCGGAAAAATTTGCGATATTCAAATGTTTTTTCAGTGTAAAAGAAATTTATCAGTACACGAACTTTTGGATCGTTTTAATGAACGTCTTCAAGGAAAAACTTGGAGCTCGACTGTCCCTACGCAGCTAAGGAAGACGACTTGATTGGGTTTCTTATTTTTAAAATTAGCAGCGCGAGGTTGTCCGTTACCTCTGTCAATGCGGCGTCACCTTTGTGATCATTCAACTGCCATAACACTCGGATGCAAAGGTGCTGACATAAGCTCAGAGCACGTGCGGACCCGAATTCCCCTTCGGAAGAAGAGTGAGGGCGAGACCGTGGCATACGCCGCGCTGGCAGTGTGCACGAATAGTATTATTATTATTTACTTCTACGGTCAAGTAGTGATATGCTCTCATCGTCTTCTTATTTTATTCTTTCATCATTTCATCTTTTTTTAATGTTCATTCATTATATTTCATCATCCTCATCGTGAAGGTAGCGGACCGAAGGTGGGTTGGGCGGCGGGAGGGCCGATCCCAAGGGGCTGGTTACCGCAAGCTCTCGGCCCTTCACCCCGCTACCGTAAACCCACCACGTCCTCTGGATGAAAAGTCCTGACGTAGATTGGGTCACTCGACGGTTAAATCATTGGTTCAGATTTGGCACATTTTCTAAGGTTTCTCCGTTTTGCAGTAAGAGCCCTTCCTGGCCCCAGAAGAGCTGAAAGGCTTTCTTTCCCCATTCCGTCGTTTGATGGTGGCGTTCTATGCTGTCTCTTTTTCAGGATAGTTGCGATTCTCTTATGGTAATTGACTTCGAGTAGTTCCTATTTACTAGGGAGAGTGAACTCCTCGTAGATGGCCATCTTGGTGACGCAGATGATGTAATTGGAGAGTCCTAACCTGCCGGCGTTTTTATGGAAAGTGCTGGACACAACGAGTCCCGTATGGAGGTCTTTTTGGAGGATTTTTCATTTTCTGAAACTGCTTGGGTTTGTAGGAAACTTTGATGTGGTAATTGCTCAACATTTGCTTTTAAGTTTATTTGCTGCTTGTATGTATAGCATGCTATTCTTTACAGGATAAATTTTATCAGCAAACAGCTGCAAAAAGAAGTACTAAATATCGCAAAAGCGGCTGAACTAATCTCTAGAGCGAAAGTACATTTTGAGAAAACGAGGTCGGAAACGGGGTTTGAGGAGGTTCTTGCTGGTGCCAGAGAGAATGCTGAAACTCTTAAAGCTGAAGCATCATTTCCTTCTGAACCCCAAGTTCGTCCAAGGATGGTTAAACGCCAGTTTAGTCAAGATACATCAAATGAATCAATTTTAGATCCAAAGAGAGCCTTCCAAATCAACTTTTGTTTCTCCGTGTTAGACTGCGTAATAAACACTCGAAGAAAGATTTTCTCAACTATCCAGCCATAATGATGTATTATTGGTTTTATTTACAATATAACAAATGAAGATAAGAGCGTACTGGTCCGGAAATGTACAGACCTACAGATGGCGTTAACTGATGGGGATCGCCGAGATATTGAAGGGAACAAGTTGCACCGAGAATTACTAGTGCTTCGGACGCTGCTACCTGATGTCTATGGTAACGGGCCAGAGGACATTCTGAAGTTTATTATGAAAAAATCTCTGACTGAAAACTTTCCAAATTTATATATAGCACTAAGGGTTGTTATAACCCTTCCAATTACTAGTAGTGTAGCGTTTAGTGAAAGAAGCTTTTCGAAGTTGAAGCTCATAAAAAGTTATTTAAGGTCTACCATGTCACTAGAACGTCTTGTAGATTTTTCTCTTATGCCAATTGAGTTAGATGTTTTGCAAGAAATTGACATAGATTCAGTCATCAAAGACTTAGCTGAAAAGAAAAGTAAAGTATCGTTCTGATTTGTAAGCAAAAGGCGTAATTAATCTTTATTTTCTGTTTCTTAATTTTTGTAAAATGACAGTAAATACCTACATTTAAAAAAAACATACTATTGTGCTGATATACTTATTACGAGTTATACTTATTTTACCCTATTAGTGGGTGTAAAATTTGTCTTAAGCTGGCCCTGCTCCATCGGATTTTCTTGCCTTCATCTCTTGTAATGCCCTCTCTATTTCGCTGCTGAGTATCTCCGGGCCGGGGTTTACGGCCGGGGGCCGTTGAAGTATTACGTATGACGATTTATGTAAGACAGTGTAAGATCACCCCCCACCCTCTCAGTCTTACGTAAGACGTTAGGTATTTGTATCTACTCTTCGTTAAATGCTCGCTTCCTGAAGTTTCATCTTTTCATAGAAGCCATCGTGCAGCTTTGAGCACTGAATATCGCATAATTATGCAGTTTTGGAGTAGCACATTCATTGAGCATGGAGGTAATGTAGCTAACCAGTCAGGCGACAGAATAGGAGCATTGGTGTAGCTGTGAGATTACGGAAAATACGCCATGAACGACCGGATGCTCCATATGGCATATGAAATTTAGCAGTGACATATGTCACTGCTAAATTTCATTCGGAAACGATACGAGAAAAATCTCACGTAAATTGGTTCCAGACCCCCTGCCCCCCCTAGATATGACAATGTAAGATTGTCCCAACCCCCAAAAACGTCTTGCATAATACTTGAATGGCCCCTATATTTATTGTTCTCTCATTCTCCATATCTAGGTTCACATGTCTATTACCGCAGTTATATATATCTTCCACGTATTCTCTCCATCCATCCTGTTCGATTAATATCTTCCATATTTTGTGTTTCACCTTTGGTATCTTTTGCCCTACCTTACTGCCCGATGACATTTTCACTTCAGAGTATAACGCATCCTCTTCCCCCCTTTCTGTAGCTTTTCTATTTCCTCGCATTGTCCTTACCACCAGTTTTCCTTCGTCCGATTAGTTTATCTCATTTACTTCCTCTTGCCTTGGTCGGTGTTGACGTTTTTCAACATCCTTCTCCTCCTCTATTTTCCTTATCATTTCTTCTTTAACCTATTGCTTCTTTATTCTTCTCGTTTCCATTGATACTATTGTTTTCTCTGCCGCTCTTATTTGCCTGTCTGTCTTTATTCTTTCCCATTTTTCCTCGGTTGCTCCCATTTCCTTTGCTTCACCTATGTTCCTTTCTACTAGCCCCTTGGAACTTTCTCCTTTTATATCCTTACAATACTTCCACGTTCCGTCTACTTTCACAGTGCCTTTTGAATCTAACATCATTTCTCATCATAAATAAATTATGGCCTAAGCACGAATCCACCCCCGCATAGCTGCGCGAGTTTTTGACACTGTTTATAAATCTCACGATATAGGTAATCAATTTGATATATCCCTGTATCCCCTGGCTTTTCCATGTGTACACACGCTTTGGGTGATGTTTTAACTAAGTGGCTATAGACGAATACTGTACTCTCCACTTTATTAATTTCGTACAGCACGTGTTTGCCATCACCAGGTACCATCAATACAGCCATCATCAGGTACATTGTACCTGATTATTGCTGGGTGACAGCTGAAACACGTGTTGTACGAAGTTAATAAAGTGGACAGTAAAGTATCAATCTTGATGCATTACGATGCTCTTCCACCATATCTCGCCTGATACTATTGAATTTATTTAAACGTAGTGTTTGTTATTACTAATTTCTTTCTCCTACAAAATTCAACTGCCTTCTCTCCAGGGTCAATCCATGTCCCTAGCCATGACTCCTTTAAATAGCCTATGACTTCCCATTTCGAATCCATCCCTTCCTTCCCCCTTCCATTGCAGTCGCTCTTCACTACCAGGTTTCTCTTTCATGGAAATTCTTTAATTATTTCTTCTAGTTGCTCGTATACCCCGTATACCACTTCCTCCCTTTGGTTACTTGCGGGCATGTAGTACACCTGACCAATACGAAATTCGTCGGGCGGGTCCTCAATTCAACCACTCACCTGTTTAATGTTAACTACCCTCTTACCCAGTTTTGCATTTAATAGGATTGCTACCCCATGTTGACTCTCATATCCCCCAATATAAATAACCCTGTAACTATCACTCCAATAGTCTCCGCTATCCCTCCATCTCACCTCGCACTGCCCCAAAGTGTCTACCTTCCCTTCTTCTTTTCCTATTTTTCTAGCTTCCCAGCCCTCAACATCGTCCTAACGTTCCAATTAAGTTCCTATTTTTATCACTCATTTCCACCTCTTCTTCTTTTCTCTCATAGTCCTTGTATTCTCTTATGGCGATGTTGCGCAAATATATCGTGTGATGACGACCGCGGAGACCTCGCTGCCGGGCACAACACCCGCCATAGTGGGCGGCGTCCCGCTCTTGGCAGAATTCAATTCTCTGTAATTGACTTCCATATTCAGGGTAATTGATAGTTGGGAGGTCCCCATCACCGCCAGTATTTTTAACGTGACACCAGCACGTGAACTATCTTTTGTCTGGCTCCTATCTGGTATGGGTGACCCTATTGAGAGCAATGACTATTGCTCTCGCTAGCCCAGCACTAGGGGTCATTGGAACGCGAATGCTATTCCACCGCGTCAAGGTTGTAGTCCAAGGGAAGGGGGAGGAGATGATTCAATAGGATTTCCAAGTTCCTGCTTGAGTGCCGTTGTGGGATCTCCTCAAGGGCAGTGCTCTATGCGACGGACGGAAGGTGGAACTGTGGACCCTTGTGCGCTATTAGTTGAGAGCTGACCAATGGACCTACCCTCTACTTCCTACTAGTGACCTCAGCTGTCGGCCGTCTAACGTAATGGGTATACTCCGTGAGTGTTTTATTATGTGTAGGTACTTAGTCCGGGCCATTTATCTGTGATAAACTTTGCTTTGACATAGCGGTATCTTTTGGTGAATTATTTGCTCCTGTCATAACTATTTCTAAAGTGTTGTCGTGTTTCTTCTTATTGCTTTGTGCCATTCGCATTCCAACAGCCCTAGAGTAAAAATCAGAGTAAATTTTGATTGTACCGATTGTATGTACGTACAAAAACTGGGCTGTTACTTCAATTCTGTTCCGAAGGGCTTCATATCAAATGGTCGAAGGAAGACTACCTACCTATACATGAGTGAAAATAAATCTCATTTTCAATGGTGGTGTTTTAAGCCAGAACAAGACGCTAGTTGTGTATTAACGTATAATTGCGAAAGACGACGAAGGATTTCCATTTAGCCCGCCCCGAGAGCACGCATTGCGGCGCTCAAAGCTCTTTTCAAAATCGGCATTTTACGGTGAGCCATCTCAAGGACGACACTGACGTTACGGAGCTTGTATGCGTTATGGAGTGTGTCAAGCTCTTATTTATTATTCGTGCGTTCGCATTTAGTAACCTGGTTGCCTGTGCAAGGATCGACTGCAGACATCCGAAAGCGACACGCCCATGAATTCACAATATATTGCTGAGTCGCTCTTTGCGCAAGTCAGCGGGATGACATCGGACACGATGCACTGCATTCTAAGCTTCGAGAGAATCAGTCATTTTAGGATATTTAAAAGGCCGAGATCGCTAACAGGTATAGTCGGTTCAGACCGCAGATAAAGGATAGGACCACAATTTCTGAACATGGTCCTCCGGTAAAGAGTGATCGAATTAGCTTTTCGAACTCTGTTTGTTTTATCCGAACTTCAGTGTGTATGAGTCAGTATTATTCCATTTATGCGATGTTGCTATTTTAATTGTGGTTGCGTGAGATTCTCTTTTTCTAATATAATACTATGGTGACTAATAAAATAATAATAATAAGGGTGTATGCCGCGTGTTATTTCGGTTTCGTGACCCACTGCTGGTCACTTCTTCATTTTGGAGAAGTGACCAGCAGTGGGTCATGAAACGTCGGGCCAAACCGAAATAGGACGCGGCATACACTCGTATTATTATTTTATTAGTCATTATGAGCCGCGAAAGCTTCAATCAAGACATTGTAGTGGTTCATATGTACTCAGAGCATGACGTAAGCAACTAACATATTCATAATGCTTAATCAAGGTAATGATAATCGTACTGGGTGGCATTTGCAATGAAAGCAACGATTAATTGAAATGGGCGGATCTCTAACCCATCCAAAGAAGAGAGTAGATGGCGTCTATGACGCACGAAAGTGAAGTATGTTTATTATGCGAAAAATAATCCTCCTAACATGGATATCTCGCGCAGTTTTTAAAATTAATTTTATAAATTAACCAGATAAGAAATTTCTCCAATGGCCGTAAAATATATGCACCACTCGTCAAAAATCAAACACTTACTGTGTTGGTTTGTGGGAATGGGGACTCCGCAACAGGGACCAACCACAGCCTCTTCACCAGAATACCCTCCTGTGGTAGTTTACGGGAAAGTTATTTCCTCGCCAGGGACCACCACAGACACACACAACCCAATTGGAATCCTTTGTTAGGCTAATGGGACCCAGCTAAGGATTCCTGGGTTATAACCTGGGTTCCTTCGCAGAGCTGAAGTGACTCTACTAAGGCTGCCAAGTTATTAACACAACCGCACACGCAATCACACAAAACACTCACTCGCACATACAATAGGGCCCCAAATTTCTGGGAGAACAGCTCAAAAAGAGCGTGGCCAAATAGAACAAAAACAACAAACATGGAACGAGGGTGAACTTCGGATTCGCGTATTTCGAACACAAAGTGGTCCTCTTCAGCGAGCTGATGGGAAAAAACACTTGCTACACGAGGTTGTAAGTGAAGAGCGCTTGGATACTGATCGAAGGGTCCCGGGTTCAAATCCAGGTGAAACCTTTGGACGCCCCTGAACATGATCCCTAGTCCTCGGAGTGCGAGGTTGCCCAGGGAAAGGAACTGGCCCCCCTACCCTGAATGTGTGAAATTCACACGCCTGTGGCTTGGTCTGGGGTGAGCTATACCCTCAACTATCTTAACCAACCTTCGGGTTGAATCACTGATTGATGAGAATGTATGGTTAATCTACCCTCCCCCGTAGGTTCTGTCACCAACCGAATCTTCGTGGAAGTTGAGAATTTATGATTCCCCCCCCCCCCCCACGAACCTCGCTGGTCTGCAGCCGCCCCTGGTAGAGAGCTTTAATTATCCTTAGGATCTCAATATACGAGATTCTCACAGGGGACATGTATGACATACGTACCATATTGTGGTAAAAAATCCATAGGTTAAAAATTTATCTAGGTTATAATAGCCTTTTCAATGCAACTATTATTTTAACTAAATATCTTGAGGAAATACCAACTAATGAAATATAGCGTCCAAGTGCATTTATTGACACAGTCTAAATTATTTATGATGATATGTTCATGATCATCATTCACGTTAAATAGCCAATTGTGTGTGAAATGTTACATTCAGTAACCGTGAAGGAGCAGTGCTGGACTTGTGAATTTAATATTCCGTTCAGCGGCCGTTCACGAAGCGTTCATGGCCAGCTGTGCAATAGCCGTTCACAGGGTGTTCCGTTCGTGGGCTGTTCATGGATAGTAGGTTGGAGCTGTGTGAAAGGTTCCTGAACGGCCCAGAAAATTTGTGAAACGTTTGCACAGTGTGTGCACAGCCCCCGAACACTTCAGTGAACGGTTCATTTTCACCAAGGGACGCTTTGAATTTAGCTATGTGTCTTAAAAGTGTTGCTTTATCAACACCAAATTCTTTTGTGGCACCATACGCTGTGCGCCCATTTTTTACGACAATATTCACAGCTATCTCCTAACCTTCTTAGCAAATAGGCCTCGGAATCTGCAGAAATTACAAAAGCATCTGGAACCTACTTGATGTAGAAGTCATTGCCGAGCTAACGCCAGATAGTCTGTGTCAAATGTAGCAAAAGAAAAGCTTAACTTAAATGAATCACTAACTAACTACAGATTTAAAACTCAAACAAAATTTACTTCTAGGCTATATCTCATAATTACTCACATAATAACGCATGTTATTGTAATCGATTGTCAATAATATGAATGTTGTGGGCGTAAGTCACCTTCCAATAGTTTTAGCCTCACACGTACAAACCATTTAGGTACATTTTTATATTTTGTACTCAACTACTGACACTAATTGTCAATTTGTAAATGACAAAAATATAAGAATACCGTACACTTTTTTATATCAAATTAACTTCAAAAATATTTAAGGGAGTTAACTTTATACATAGTTAAATAACATAAAAGACTTTGTTCCTTGTCATATTGTAGTTTTATTTATGAAGTATAGCGTTATTTGTAGGTTAGATGCTTTAAATTGATACACAATACTATTTTTTTACCAAATAAAGTTCATTAGCAAGGTAAACATGCATATTTGTTAGACCCCAAAGAAGAAGGCCTATTCTAATTGTTTCTTGAACCGATTCAAGGTACAACACTTCATTTAGGATCAAAGTACAACACTTGCCCTCTATGAAAAATGGCCGCCTACTCCTTTGAGGGTTAACTTTGAAAAATTGTTGATCATATGTAATTGTAGTTAACCAAATACTTTACTCATAATGATTACTACTTTAAAATTATTTTAAGTTTGAAGTCAATAAAAAAATGAAGAATAAGCGTAAAAAACTTACTTTTGAGGTGTGTTTTTCTTGATTTATTTATGGAGCACAGAAGAATAAACTGATAATCATATAAAGATATTTGCAGAAATTAACG
Source organism: Pyrrhosoma nymphula (assembly GCA_963573305.1). Classification (NCBI taxonomy): domain Eukaryota; kingdom Metazoa; phylum Arthropoda; class Insecta; order Odonata; family Coenagrionidae; genus Pyrrhosoma; species Pyrrhosoma nymphula. The sequence continues at coordinate 71,553,995 of OY754332.1, read as the reverse complement.
CGTAATCAACGTTCATAGTCAAAAGGAAGAGCTACAGAGTTAAGTGCGATGGTCCAGTGCGTCGTATTGTAGATTTCGAAGAAAAAATAAGAAGTAGGCTCAAAGTCTGCCCCCTTCTATAAAATCGTCAGTATTTCTTCAACGTTAAAAGGAACTTCAAACCAATGGCATAGAGAGTCAAATTTCCCTTTTTTCGGAGTTTGAATAGATAAGAAATTTTGGAAATGTGGCGATAAATTCTTCAATTAAAAAAAATTGTTTTGATTGTTCATACTTATTTTTCATTTTCTCTGTATACGAATAAAAACGTGCGTTGACAATTATTTTTCTATTAAGATTTCGTTGAAGAAATGGGGAATTAGTAAAATAGCTTGCCTTCGGGAGTCATTTCTGGGAGTAAAGTGTCCTTCGTAGCACTGGTAATCTCCGGTGCCTATACTTCCCACCGATTCCCACAGACCCCCCCCCCCCCCCCCCGCCGGTAGTGCCAAGGACATCCGGAGAAACGGCTGTGATCGGATTCTCCGATTCAATCATCGGAGAACTGCCTTTCGATCGCCCAAGTATTGAACCACTATCCGGACTGCCGTCGTCACAACCAGAAGCAAATGACACGCAGAAGAAGATGAAACGCCCCATAAAGATTCCACCTATCTCCTTGAAAGGGACGACGCAGTGGCAGGCAAGAAGCAAATTCATCAATTATGTGCTCGGCGCCACCTGTACGCCACAGGTCAGGAAACGACATGCGCACACAAGGCCATACTTGGGCGGACCACCGTGCAGTGACAATGTTATTCATTGAAAAGTGATGGGAGTCCTCCTTCCGTATGTCGGGGGACATGTCAAAATGGTTCGTGATCCAACGATCTTGCTAACGATCACCCTCACGGCGGCGACGCAGAGGAAACACCAGCGAGACGAGGCAACGCTCTTTGCTCTATCATGCAGTTGTCCCGCGGACGACCATGCGGCCGGCCAAATGATAAGACCGAGGGGTGACTAACGACTGCTGGGGCCTTATTCATTGAGGACTCGACGTGGTCGAACCTTGGAAAATCCGTGAACTTGACCTCACTTCCCCCGACAAATTTCAACTTTTGAACGGCTCTATTTGAAATTTTAGAGGATGTGACGTCAAAATTTCGTCACTTTCGAGGCTCGTAAATACCGAGAACATACAGAATAACCCCCCTGCACGGATGGCAACCGAATCAACACACACACATTGCGGTTGCATAAATGGTGTAGTACGCAGCCACGCACACGGGTATATACCAAAGTGGGAGAAATTCGCCATGAAAAAATCATTTGACGTGACCTGGATTCAAACCCGGACCTCCTCCTCCTGCTCCACTCCTTCTGCTCTTCTTCTTCTCCTAGGCCTTTTCATGGGCATACTGTGATCGTAGGCATTTAATTTAATTTTTGATGTCCTCGACTGTCAAAATCTTATTTGAGGCTTTGAAAGCCTCCCTGATGCCTTCCAATATTTCCTCCCTTTTAATTCTGTTATGGTAGCATTTATGTCGTACGTCGTACAAAGAACGTGACTGCTCGTAGAGCTCAATGATCATGAGGGTATCCTCCTTCGTCCGCATGTTCATCGAATCCAATCGCCGTAAAGCAAACACCACGATCTAAAACAACTGCAATTTGTAGCTTGGTATAATGCTGATTGTAACCGCTCAAAGAGAAAACTAGCGCCGATAAATTGTAAACAAAACCATTTTTTGTACATTTTTGACGGCTGACGTCAAATTCGAACCAGTCTACTGAAAGGTTGTGGAACCCCAACAACGTGCAGCAATTTTAGCTGCTGCAGCAGGTGCAGCACTATTAGCAGTTGCAGCGAGGGAGAGGAAAAAGAGGCGCCGCAACTGCTGGGTCAAGAGATGGAGGAGCCGGAGGGAGGAAAAGGGCTCATATGATTTCCTCCTAAATGAGATGAGGTTGGAGGATGAAAATTCATTCAGGAATTACCTAAGAATGAATGAAGAAACTTTCACAAAGCTATTGAGTTACGTAGAGCTCAATATCACAATAAAACAAACCTTAATGAGGCAGCCTATTTCAGCAAGAGAGAGATTAGCTGTTACACTAAGGTTCCTTGCTACAGGAGAAATCTTCCAGAGCATGGACTACCAGACTCGATTGTCAAAGTCGTTCCTCAGTGGCTGTATCCCAGAAGTTTGCACTGCTATTTACAGTGCTCTTAAGGCAGAGTACTTAAAGCTACAAATGAATAAATATTTCTGCAGGCGATTATAACCTATTACCGTAATGCAAGATCCAATATCTCACTTTTCGTATATTTTTTAAACTTCTCAGCCATTCTCAATGAAAAGATATAAGAAATACTAGAGTTCAATGAATTTTTTAACCTTGAGCAAATTGATAGATGAATTTAGCATGGGAATCTTCATACGTGAGATGATATTGAGCTTAAACAAACAGTAACAGACAATTGTGCGTTATCAATAATTTTTTATTTTTCATGTGCATTTACCATATCACACTTTTCATTACAAACACTTACTTATGCATGCCTTGTAAACACTAGTTCACTTCAAAAATTCACTTTGTCAACATTTTCCATCAACCAAAGAAGAATGATGTGCCATTGCGGAGAACTTCCACAACAGGTGGCAATTTCCCAACTGCTTGGGATCTATTGATGGGAAACACGTCACTTTCCGCGCAGCGAGGGCTGATAGAGCATTTTACCGGAATTGCAAAGGAACGGACTCAATCGTGCTCCTGGCATTGGTGGATGCAAACTTAAATTTTATATTTACAGATATAGGCAGTTATGGTCGTGTAAATGACGCGGCTTTCCTGTACCGATCACATCTCATGAGGGTGATTGAGGGGGCAGAAAGGAATCTACCAGCAGATAGAGTAATAGGGGTCAACAGGAAATTGCCATATGTGATAATAGGTGACGACGCATTTCCCCTACAAAGACACATAATGAAACCCTTTCCGTTCAACACAAGAGTCAGACGTGAAAGAATTTTCAATTACCGACTCAGTAGAGCTAGGAGGATCGTGGAGCATGCCTTCGGTGTATTAGCGAACAGGTTCATAGTGTTGTTATCTACGATGGACTTGAAAGTTGAATCAGTTCGATTGATGGTACAGGCTTGTACCGCACTGCACAACTTCATGATGGCTAACAGCCCACAATGCTCTGAGGAATGCACAGATGTGGTCGAACTGCAGTCAAATCCAACGCCACAGAATAGAGGTTCACAGTCTGCTAGGGATGTCCGGGAAAGTTTTGCCGAGTATTTCACAAACGAAGGGAAGGTACCCTGGCAGGATGAAAAAATTTAAAATAAAAATCATGTGATTACAAAAATTGGCATTTTGTTTTTGTTGATTATTTTAAGGTATTATAGTTCCAACATTGTATCACTCCTCTTTTCAACAACCGCCAATATCAATAAAAACCCAAAATCCAACCAAAATGTTGACATACCTATATGAGAATGCTTTACCATTCAAGTCATTGATTTTCCTCTTCATATCTTCCGGAGCCTCGTCCACCCGCATTGAGAGGCAAACAAGTGAAGCATTTCCAAATCATACAATAGATGGCACAAAAATCGCAACTTTCAGCCAATCAGCGCTTTCCAGTCAGCAGCAGAATAGAACGCCCGGCCACTGTCGTAGATAAGCAATTCGCGCCCGGCTATTCCTTTCATGTCCGCGAGGGAAGCGCTGGCTTTTTCTGAGCAACTTATGACCATGGGCGGATTAAGGTCGTTGTTTTGGGTGGGGGGGGGGGGGTTTCACTACTTTCCGCGGCGCCTGGGGGGTATGCAATACCTCTCAACGAAACGGGGGTCTAGGCGGACCTCCGTCGGAAAGTTAAAAGAAATGAAGCGCTTGGAACGTAGTTTTGGTGTGGCTGTATTGTATATTAGATGTGATAAATGACTGAGTAAAGCTTTCTAATCGCATTTGAAAAACGTCTACAAACGATGTAAATAATGCCATTCTTGTGAAGATGCAGGTCTCCCGGGTTTTACACCGCATTGGCCCATGTTTCCACGGACGACAGTTTCGGCGGCGTTTCAGTCTGTTCTTCTGGTTGGTGAAGTGAAGGGGCAGCCATTCGTCGTCTCATATATCTCACCCGTTGGAGTCAGGTCTAACCACCAAAACACAGTCTATCACAAAGGTGCAGTGCTGTTGGCCCTGAATTTTCTGGAAAAAAACAAAAAACCTGAAAATCAAATCACAAGCCAACTGGACGGCTATAGAAGGGAAAAAATCAAGGAAAATAGAGAAAATCTAAAGCTGATACACAAACCAATTTTCATTTTGTACGGCACTATAGAACAAAGGAGTTTGAAATCCTTGTGTAGGCTGCCGCGGGTTGATGGATGTGACCCGTTGGAGTCAGGTCTAATGCTTGAGATATATAAGACGACGAATGGCTCCACATTCACTTCACCGACCAGAAGAAGCCGACTACAACGCCGACGAAACTGTCGACCAAGGAAACATAGACCAACGCGGTGCAAAACGCGGAAGACATGCATCTTCACATCCATCAACCCGCGGCAGCCTACTCAAGGATTTCAAACTCCTTTGTTCTATAGTCCCGTACAAAATGAAAATTGGTTTTTTGTATCAGCTTTAGATTTTCTCTATTTTCCTTGATTTTTTCCCTTCTATAGCCGTCCAGTTGGCTTGTGATTTGATTTTCAGTTTTTTTGTATTTATCCAGAAAATTCAGGGCCAACAGCTCTGCACCTTTGTGATAGACTGTGTTTTGGTGGTTTTCCAGATCACCTAGTTTCCTTAGCAGTTTTGAAAACTTCTTTAACGGCTCTGTAACGAGGGATTTTAACTGCAAATTTTTACCGCAAGCTGCCGTTGATTGGGAATAAAAAGGGCAAAATGTACCTACACAAAAGTCCATTCATTGAGGGAGAAATCACAAGCCAAGGGTATTTTTCAAGATGTTCCCTTCTCACGTAACGACGCTCTTCCGCGGTTCCCTTCCTATGAGTTAAAAAGGGATGCTTGTAGTCGCTTGTAGGTGTCCAAGGGCTTTCCAAAAGTTCTGCTATTTTCCTATCATCAGATCTTTCCTTTCCTTGTACAATAAATAGACCTACGTCACAGTTAAAATTTGCAGCCAAAGGAAGTGAAGAAATTGAAGCTTCAGTCGATGTTTCGTGGCTACATGGACGTGATTGCAAAAGGACTTTGGGCGCAGCTTGAGTCTCATTGTCAGTTATGCAGCATGAAGACATGGTGCTAACAATTTGTGTATTTCCTCCTGCTGCTTCTGGCATCTTTTATTTTTGGAGGCGAGAGAAAAAGCTTCTCAGGTCCGCAGAGGCACTGTTAGTTTTCCGCTTTGTACCAGGCCTACTAGAAGAGGACGCCTGTAAACAAAAACAAACCTTAGCTATTCCTTCTGCGACGAGCTGCAAAAAATATATACATGTCTTTTTCTCACCCTCTAGCGTATTACTTGAAAATTAGTTGGCTTTACTTAGACATTCCTCAATTTTACTGCTATCAAAAGGAAAGGGGTCAAAACTATGGTGGGTGGACCTCTTACAGTATTTCTATGATAACACAAATGAAAACGAAAGTCCTGTAAATAGGTGGGTGTTTAATTCCTTGATCAAAAAGCAGATAAATAGCAAGAGAGGCTAATCTGGGCCCGAGCTTGAGGCCGGCCGTCAGACTCTAATGGCGAGCGCAATAAAGCACAAATAATTTATGTCGCTGTAATTTATCGATTGAACTTACCATCTCTGGCTAAAAGGTTGATCTTCACGTCAGGTATATCGCAAAATAAAGGAAAAAAGATACAGGGTCCTAAACATGTGTGAAGAACTCATGAACTTGTCACTCACTACAACTGGAATTATACACTTGCTAGAGCTTGGCCCCACTTACAAACGCGCAATAGTTGCGCTCCGCCACTCAATGTGTCTCACCCGTACAATGTCTTACACCCGAGTCTAGAGGTGAGCCAAATGATTCTTTTTATTGACTCGAGCCATTTGGATCACGTCACTTCAATGACTCGTTCACTTGAGTGAGTCTTTAGAATCACTATGGAGTACTGCGGGGTACATAAATGACGAGGCTTACAAAAACAGTAAAGATGAATTGTGAACGAGTAATGATGGCTTTAAAGATTTATAGAATAAACGGGTAAACTAATTATCTTTGGTTAATGTGACCAAGGCCACTCTAACCAGAATCAGATCTTTAAATCACCTTTATGCACGATGACAGAGGAAAAAAAACAATAATCTCGTTGATATCTCTAAATGTGCGGTTATGTTATTCGTTCTGAGGAAAGACACACTATACGTCAAGCATTGTACAAATAGTGCAGTCAAATCAAAATAATAAAGCCGAGAGTTTAAATGCCAAAATCATATAATGTACAAAATTACTTACTTCTTTAACACTAATTAACTTCTTGTCGTTATTCACTGATCGTAAGTCTTTGCCTTTTAAATTAACGGTAGCTTCTATAATACCAACTCTATATGTCGACTTTTCTGAATCTAAAGGCCTATTACACTATTTAAAACAGCCATCCCATATGATTTACTAGTAACAGTACCTTTAAATAACAGTAATTACATATAATGTACTATATTGCTCGCTCTTTCAAATAGCCTGTGATAGTGGGTTGTCGGCGGGGTGGGAAGAGTAACCCACCAGAAATCCTTCTCTCACACTAAGGCATTACACGCAAATATATACTCCCGGAAACACCCTAGTGAGAGCATTAAAGTATGTATAAATTAAAAACTACTAGAAAAACCATAAGGAAGTTCTCGAACAGTCTGGCATGCACAAGCTAAAGTATAGAACGCCGAGATGGACTTCGGTGTAAATCGGCCAGACTGATGGAACGCTATAAACAAGAGCGCTCTTGTTTTAAGCGCTCGACCAGTCTGGCGCCAGGGAGCATGAATGATGCCTCCTCCAGCGCCCGGGCGTGGGCAATGCACTTGATATTTAAACCTCTTCCCCGCCAACCGGGTCCTCACATAACCCTTGCATCCGTCACCAACCTGTCCCTAACCCCTGCAACCGCCGTTTCTTAAGTCTATTCCTCCTCTGCCCACTCAAAACCCTTGCTCCCCCTACCATGCCTTATGCAATAAATCCCATTTCCCAGAAGAAAGGAACTCCAACATCTGCAGCAATTGTGGAGGTGGGCAAGTACTTACAGGAGGAATACTTGGAGAGGACCTCTGACCCACTCGTTTGGTGGAGGAGCAGGAAACAGGTCTTCCCTAGGCTCTATACACTAATGAAAAGAAGGTTGTGTGTGATGGCCACTTCAGTGCCTTGTGAGTGTGTTTTTTTCAAAGGGAGGCCAGTTTCTTACTGAAAAAAGAAGTAGACTGGGCCCAAAGGAACTATCAGTGATGATTTTCTTAAATCATAATTGGGAAGGTTTTTGTATTTTTTTGTTATACAGTAGTTAAGTTTAGAGTTTCTGCATTTTAAAATAATTAGCTACAAGTTTTATCGATGTAAAATAATTGTTGTTTCATATAGTATTAGTCATCTACCTCCAATTAACTGATCATGATTCTGATATGTGTTAACTCTTTGTAAACTGAGTTAATTTTGTAGAATGTGTTAGTAAATGCAAAAGACATTTACCGGATACCACCTATATCAGTATCGTTAATTGTAAAAATAATAACTGCCTACAATATTCATCTGAGGGTAATATTAGAGTTTCCGAACTGCTAATACAGTGTCTAAAACGGTGGATTCCAGCAATAACTAAGATTTTTTTAATGAACCAACGATTTAAGTTGAAAGTCATCATATCATTTACGTGATGTTGAAATAAGGTTTAATTTACTCCTCAAATCTAGCAAAGTTGCTGACCTTCCGGTAAGACTCTTCTTTTGACAGTCATTAATGAATAATCAGTCTTGCCACTCAACGAGTTGCTGGGATTCAATGAATGGGGAAGAGTCTTTTGAGTCAGCAATTCAGTCAGTCACGCCCTCACGTCTCCGAGTCACTATGTCCTTTGTGGTCCTTTGGGTGTGTGAGTCTTTCGAGTCAGCTCGTCTTTCGAGTCTTTTGAGTCAGCTCGTCTTTCGAGTCAGATAGTCCTTTGAATCTTTGAGAATCACGGGAATCATGGGGACTCTGCGATTCTCTCCATTATGAGTCAGCGCTGCACTCAGCGGCTCAGCCGGCACAAACGTTCACTAAAGACATGGTACTACTAATACGTATTAGTAATACCATGACTAAAGAGTTATTTCTCCCAGACCTATTGACTCGAGTCATCACACTCACCTCAGTGACTCGTTCATTTGAACGACTCGTGACTGATCGACCCAACTCTACACCCGACTATTCGAGTCTGCGACTGCGCTTCACCCGCGAAGTCGCCATCCAACGACCACCTCACCCCGTATCTTTAGTTCCTCATAGGCAATGTCAGTCTAATCTTTAATTAAACTCAGTAGGGTTATCTCAATGATTCAGATGAGCTGGAACCGCTCTGCTCCGCAGCTTCCTACAGGCGAGTGCCCACTCCTATCTTAATGACACCCGGGGCCCGCTCTACCATATAGGCGAACTAGGCGAACTAGGCGAAGTGATGGGGCGCCGCGATTTGAGGGGCGCCGAAATGACAAGTGAAGAGAAAAAAAAGAAAAAAAGGGAAAAAAATCGAGAAAAAAATTGAGAAAAAGAAAAAAGAAGGGGGAGGGAAATAGTAAACCCTATAGTCCGACAACCTTATTACCTAAAACTCGATAACATATGTAAACCTATTTCATAAAGTAAAGGGCTTGTTAGCTGCTTAACCTTCCGGCGGGCGCGCCCGTTTACAAAGTAAACGGTTTTCAATTTACGGTCGAAAACTCTGCGATAAACAATGTAATCTTTTCGAACCAACATTATATTCCTCCATCAAGCTTTTTCCTTCCAATGTATGTCGGTGTCAGCGAAATATTCAGTCCCAGCTCATTGTGAATCGAGTTTGTGACAGAGAAGGTCGCCCGTTGTGAACGAAGTAAACAGCGCGCCTGCTCGTGGGGATGGATCAACGTGGAAGCAACGTAAGTGCTTTTTATTTTCAACTAGGTTGTTTATGAGGATTCATTAATGTTTAATTATTCATGTTAGGATATTTTTATTCAATTATGTAAATTTCTATCAAATTCATCTGCCAGTTCGAGTTAGTGTAAAAATTTGCGATCCCCGTTTGCAGTTCCCGTCCTTTGAATGATGTTGAAATACGTAAAATAGACCAGCGCCTATTCTTCGGCGGGTGAAATTCAAGACACGCCTTCCACAATCACCAGCTGCGTGAAAACACGCTGCATGTGGCATATCGCATTAGATTCAATGTTGCTCATATTTGTAGCGTGTTTTCACGCTGCATTTCAGCGTGAAAAAACGCACGTGTGGCCGCAGCTTTACAATGTATCTCGTTCACTCACTCGCCATAGGCTGGAAAAGGATATTTTCTTTCACATTCCGAAGGCGTCGATCGCGCGAAATCTTTTTAGGGGCGCCTTTTTCATCATTCGCCTAGGGCGCCTGTATTACTAGAGCGGTCCCTGATGACATCTTATCTGAATGGTCACTAACCACTGCGAGAAGGGAACCAGCTATTCACTATACACCAGGATATTCACTTACATAACTTATAATTTTTCCGTTACGGCACCAAAGCTTTCTCAACATTGTTCATCAAAAGGCCTACAAAAGTACAATTGCGAACATTAAGGATACTGTGTCTGTTTAGACAAGTGGCTTTTAGATATTTTCCAATTATATTTAAACATTGTATAATCAGCTAGTGAAATAAAAACTTCCATTGGAGAACCACCTTAATGATTTTAACTTTTATATTTTCCCTGGAATTATGGGGGGATTGATTAAACACATTTTGACTTTAACAATTGCATCAATTAACTAATAACTAAATGAACAGGGTGGAAATGTGCTTAAATTTTATTATATATAATTTATTTTTTATTATTATCACTCACTTATCTGGAAAAATTCTCTTCTTATACACATTTTTTCGATGGCATGGCATGGCATTTTAATTTGAATATGAAAATGACATTTTAATTGGATTAAAGAAATATTTTCCCGCGGGGTCACTCTTTCTCTCCCCATTCACCAAATTCACCCGCATAACACCACAATCAAGTTAAATTTCCGTGAAATAATTTTCTCATTTAGCACGTTCAAGTTGAATTTCCGAAAAAAAAAGCAGCGCGGAAAGGGATGATTTTGCTGTCAAACAGAGAACTCGTTTTTCGTTAAGTATCCAGAAATTTCATAAAATGGCATTTAAGTCATATTACGGTAGACTCATTTTAACCTATGGCACTGGAATTGAATGAGTTGTAAATGGTGCTGCATGACCCCTTCATCGATGTACCACTAGTTTTTACTACTTCTACTCATTGGGTAGCGGGGTGAGTTCAGCACATCTGGTTCCTCTTCTCAGTATTCTAGGGAAGTAAGGAATCGCTAAAAAATAAAAATAAAACAATGGAAGCAATCTAAGAGCCTGCAGTCTTACCGTTGCACTTACGCGTATAAGAAAGTGTAGAAAAAAGGGCTAATTAAAGGAGAGTGTGGATATTTAGTTTCTTTTAAAATTTGCGACTACCTTAAATATTGAATAATTCCGCGCATGCACTCACTACATCATCCTACCATTATTACCAAATATTGTAGCTTTAAAAAACGGCAATTCACATTTTATCTGTGTCCGTAGTGATAATTTCGTCAATCTTTCCTCTTCTGAATGAACTCACTGGCGGACAAGTCCACGAGAACTTCAACTTCCTCTCCAGTGTAATGCTGCCGTCATTCTACTCGACTCTCAATTTTGTGACTCGCACTTTAACTAACTTCTGTTCACACGCATTTCAAATGCAAGTACCTAGCGCCAGCGCTAGCAGCTAACAGCTCTATCGTGGTTATAAAGTTTAGTCTCTGTCCAAGACAATAGGGTATTTGGGGATTCAAACGTACGACCATTAGGTACCGCCTTACATGGGCCTTTACGTGGGGCAGACGTGACGTAGTCGCGACTCCTTCTGGGATTGGTATCAACCGATGCGATTTCCAACTTTAAGATGACTTCAATTGTTTTTCATATGTTTCGATGAAAGTATGAGTTAAAATTCCTCCTCCCTGGTATCTCTATCTTGTCGTGATGAGGGGTCTTGCATGCCTAAGCGAACCTGAGAGCTATGCCTGCGGGAGTGTAAGCTCCTGGTTGGGCCACCCAAGCTTGACAGGTCAAGGGGGATAGGCCAGACGAAAAGAGGTACCCTGGTCCTCCAGGGTGGGGGTTGGGCGTGCAGCTAACGACCCCACTCCGTAAAAAATGTGCTCTTACTAAACCCCATAAAGAAGGCTCGGACTACGGACGGATTTACGGATGATGAACTTGGCAAACGATCAGGAACTCGAAAACGGAATGCAGCACTGACCTTAGCTACATGGAACGTTGGGACTATACTGAAAGATGACAAATGGTTGAGATTGCTGAGGAAGTACTGAGATATGGGATGGATTTAGTGGCATTACAAGAAGTGAGATGGAACGGAAATGGAAGAGTAGATAAAAAGGACTACTCAATGTTCTAAAGCGGGCCTAAACTGAGAACTGGACAATGTGGAACAGGATTTATCCTTAATACCATAATGAAGCAAAGCTGCTTAGGGTTTGAACCTTTGGGGGATTGAGAAACAAACTTTCCGGAATCAAAACTCAACTAGGCCTGAAGAAGCTTGCAGGATAGTAGACGAAATATTTCCCAAAAAATGGATCAAGTCGGCGGAAAGCCCGGGAAATAGAAGATATCGCCAGAGCGAGATTTTTCTCTAGTCGTAATAGAGACCATATTATAATTTTATTTCAGAATTTCAAGAGTTGCAAGAAGCATGAAGTGAATCACCATCAGCAGTCATCAATCCGAAGATTGGTTTGCTTCAGCTCTCCACTCTGCTCTCCTCTCCGCCAACCACTTCATTCCTATATAATTTTCCCCATTGACATCCTTCATAATTTGCCTGATATCTTCCATTCTTGGCCTTCCTCCGTTATTCTTCCCATTAATTTCTCCTTCCGTTATAAATTCAACTCGCCATTGTGTCACAAAATGTGCTCAATCAGTTTCTCTTTTATTCTTCAGAGTTTTCATTATACGAATTTACTTCTTTTCTCTCCCAAATCATCGAAGGACTTCTTCGTTTGTTCCCTCTTAGTGAGCATAGGGTAATACATACGTAAGACCACTGAAATAGGCATAGGTAGTGGTGGCAAAACATAATGGCAGTCGCCTGCGTGAAGCGTGACTTGAAGGAGGGAAAGGCTCATGTGGAAGGGATCGGCTACGGAGTGGAGGTCAGAGATTAGCACATGGTAGGCAAAGCTGTAATCATAACTGCATTTGACATGAAAGAACAGGAAAGCGTCAACAGAGCGTTACATCAGAATTCTTACGATCCAAACAACGGTACATCAAAATACGTTGATTGTGCTCACAACCCATCGGAGAAGCATGTCTTAATTATTGGATTAAGAGTTGCAATAGGAAGTTAGCGTGAATTACAAATTGAGCCTTTTGACGTGAACTATGAAGGTTTGCAACCTTGGGCACCCTGGTGTTTAAAGGTGGAGGCTAATTTACTCCCCCGTGTGAATCCAATTCGTAGGCAGTGGATTCTTCCATTTAAAAGGGCCCTCTGTGCTACTACAACCATGTTTTGCTACCACTATACGGCATATACCCACTGCCGTTAAAATTGCAAACAAATAATGACAATTTCAACCAAAAATATGGTTTCCATCTTCACAATACTTGGAAACAAATATTCTGAGAACCAACCAATAGAGTATTTGCGTAAGTGAGGTATTTTGTTGAAATTTATTATAGCGAGTAGTGTTTGGTTTCGAAATGCCACGTACGAAATACCAAGGTATAATTCCAACTTTTTAATTTAATAAATAGCTTTTAATATGCATTGTTTTAGCATCTAAATTGCCTAGGTCTAAACGGCCAACCATTGGTTCTTCGTAGTGTGACGTCATCTCCCATATTAGCAGAAGCGAAATAGCCTAGCTGTGCGTTGAGAGTGAAATAGTATTTGCCTTTTCGAAGTTATTTCGATATTTGCTAATTAATAGCTAAAGTTTCGTCCGCACGCTAAGACTACACAGTCACACAATCTCCAAATCAACAAATGGTCGACTATGGGAGATGACGTCAGAGCCACCAAAACATGGCGGACCAGTGTTTCGGCGCAATAATAATTTATTAGATTTTATTAGCTAATAAAAAATTAACGAAAAGCCTCTAGAGCGTCAGAATGAAAATTTAGTGTCTGAAGTATCGATAGATTTTTTAAATGTCACTTCCCAAAAGTGTGCAAATACTCTATTGCAGACCAGCAGAACCCTCAGCCGCTCTACATACGGGCGACCAAGAACTCGCCATCGTCAACTCAACCCGAAGACACCGGCTGCAACACAGGCAAAACTGTTGGCAACAATCAACAACATACTCGGCGGAAACCCGAGAATGCAGCCTTCACATTTTACACACCGCGAAAGACTTCGTAATAGTAGAAAGCGAATGGAGAAACATAATTGTACGCACGAATATGGAAAAAAATTTGTATAATTGCTCTTGGCAACGTGTGAAATTTCTAATTGTTCCAGTAAATCCATTTGTCTTCCTTTATTTATAATATAAACTCGACATGAAACATCTGCAACCTATCCTTTCCCTCGCTCTGGTGTTTTAAGAGAATTTTCCCAAATTCGAATCCTAAAATATTTCCGATCCCTCAAATCTCTCGAAAATCTCGAATCTTTAACTCAGGAACAAACGAAATAAGGGTAAAATTATGCTTAAAATAATTTTTTTAAATTAACGTAGCACTAGAAATCTCGTTCATTGACAAACTTATGAATGAAGCTTAAAAAATCCACATCATAGGACGGTACGTACATATATATACAATTAGTAAATGAAGTATCTAAAAACTTAAAGAAATATTTTTTTAATGAATGCTTCCAGTGGACGTTAGTAAAACTAGTATTTTAAGTTTTTAGCAAGGAGACTCTCAGTACATTTTTTAGCTGATTTGTATGATCCCATTTACGAGAAAAGTGCGAAAATCGATTTTCTCTAAAGGTTCAAATCCTTTTCAATATTCAAAGGATTTGAGGAGTATAATGCTACATCCCTGACCCCTTATATTCTGTAATGTTCTTCAGATCATTTTCATTGGAGTATTCCAACCAGCTACAACAAACAACAAAAACCTACCAGCTGATTGGTAGGTTTTTGGACAATCATCATCCAGCATCCCAATTTCTGAAACATTTTCTCGTTTCCCCTCCTTAAGATGTCCCGCGATTAGATCCCTCTTAAATTCTTCACGTCTTCTACCTCTTCTTATTTCGTCCAGAATTAACGCGGGGAAAACTTACGAAAAATTATTGAGGTACAAGAATTCATGAAGTGAATAGTGGGAAGATCCTCGGATGAAAAAGTGAAAACGATGCTACTCGTGTACGCCGCGAGCGTTCGGGACCCTGCACAGAAATATTGAGTTTGCGAAATACATAAAATACGCACAGAAAGAGAAGGATCAGGCGTGATATGGTGGAATTTCAGTATAAAAGAGCACATGATGATGATGCAGTGTATCGAAACCATGGTCGAAATAAATTCTATTTAGTGGAAATTTTCCATTTCTGTTCTTTATTATTACATTAAATACGAGGAAAAAAGAGAGCTTGCACGGAGGAAAGCCGCTCGATTGGTATAACTGCTACCAGCAAACAGTGTGTAACACAGCTGATGGAAGGACTACGTTGGCAGCCATTAGAAATTCGGATGCTACGCGCTGGTCTAAGATTACATGAAAAACTCAGATCATTCGAGTTTCCCTACGATAATCATACACCATTTCTATAGGTGGTAGGGGCTACAAAATAAGAGAAATACATCATGATCATCAGAGTAATTTACCGGTTAAAGGTAGGTTATGATGAAAGTCAGAGAAAATCCAACTGATTTTTCCCGTGCAGGCATATTTTCATCTTCCTTTATTGAGGTCCACGTTTCTGCCCCATACAACGCCACACTCCATATCAAGCTCTTCACCAGCCTCCTCTTTTCATCCTTACGTAAGGTCCCCGTCATCAGCTCCCTTCTATTTCTGAACACTTCCTTCGCTAGCGCTATTCTCCTCCTAATGTCTTTGCTACTATTTCCATTTTATTCTAGCGTACTACCCAAGTGATTTCATTGTTATACTTGCTCCAGTTTGTATCTTAATTTATGACCATCAAGGGAAATACATAGATACAAAATTGTCGTCCTTACACTCGCCATTGCTGTCTACGGCAAAAAGAGAGCGAGACACTAAACCACTCCTTTAATACACAGTTCATGCTCGTCCTTTCTCTCTTCCAATTCCTTTTTCTCCTTCCCTTCCTTTCCCATGCCCGGTGTCCTAACAATTCCTGCCACACGCCCCTGCGGCGACTCGCAGATCAATATATAGATATGCACCCTCATCTCCTCTTCCGTTTCTCTTTCCCCTCCACTCTCTATGCCCCTTGTAGTGGCCCTATATCCCGCCCCAGCTGAAACCTGTAAATAGGCTTGGGAAACACAACTTTTTATCTCGAAAATGACACTGTAATCCCGGAACCTGGGGAACGCTACTTACTCTGAGGCTCCTGTATAGTAGAAAACAAGATATCTGCTTGATTTTATTGCTAGAGGTTGTCTTACCTATGAAATAGGATCGCCAGTGATTGATTAAGAAAAAGAGATGTAGTGAGTAGAATAGCCATTCCAAAATAAGGAATTCTACCAGAATAGGTATCTGCTAACAGCCTTCGAAACATTCCTAAAATAAGAAATCACTTGCATCAGCATACATATTTTCGGCATGCTCTTATATGGCCGTGGAACCATCAGCTCCGCGGAAAAGAGATTGGAATCAATCGAGATGTGGTTCTATCGATGAGTGATGACTGTCAAATAGACAAATTGAATCTGCAAGGAAGAAGTCCTGAGAAGTATGAGGAAAACTCTTAGGAGAAGAGACAAACGTATTGAACACATTTTGTGACACAGCAGCCTATTGAAAACAAACAATAATGGAAGGAGAAATGAATGGAAAGAATTCCAGAGGAACACCAAGAATAGAATTCATCAAGAAAATTATGAAGGGCGTTAAAGTGGACAGTTATCCCTAAAAAAAACTAAAGATTCATATTCAAGGCTTAAATTTGGCTAATTTATATTACTAGGTGCGCTGGTAATGCCATCTCAACCAAATGCTTTTTTGCATTTTAAATAAGGCATTACGTTGAGTAATAAATTTATGTAAAAAATGATGGAGGAAAAATACCAACTGCATACTGTTACATTTCTGGCGTGATAGGTTCGTAAGATCTTCCTTATTTGTATTATAATGTATCTTTAGAGCGCATAGCCATGCCATATCCATTGGAAAATGGCTTCAATTATTTGGTAAATATCTCTAAAAATAGTCCGATATGTGACTGATAGCTTGGCTCCATTAGAAATACGAGATGTTTTCATTTATAATTGAGTCAAATTCATTTAATTTTATAGGTAGTGATATATCGCTCAAATAACTTTAATATAAATACTGAACTTCCCGTTCGTTATACCTACGCATGGTGGTTTATAAAAAATGAGGTGGGATTGTAGTTGTCGTTAGTACCAATTGAAACATAGTAATCAAAGCGTTTTTAAGGCGATTTTAGAATATATAAAATTAAAAATTGTATTAAAATATTTTTCCCATCGGTAGTTTTTCGTTACTTCATGCATTTCTTATTTTCCACTACACGTCCTTAGTCCAACTTCACAATAGCGGTGGTAGAGCCGAAGTTCGGACCAGTAGGATTGTTTAGTACGCGGTAACTTGGCTCAACTAGAGCCAAAGGGTCATCCTTCTGTCGTTGTTATCCCTTCTCAGAGCTTCCATTATTTTTAACACCCTTTTCCGCTCGACGCTATTGAGCGCCTTCTTTGAGTACAAAGATGCTATTTATAGCGGTTTTTCTACGTGTTTATTTTTTCTTTCGGTGTTCTTTTGCAAGGTATGGCCTTCCTCGCTCTCTGTTCTTTCCAAGTACAAGTGGGTTTCCTACGTGTCGTCCTCAGTTTTACTTTCCATTCTTGAGCTAGTTCTCTTACTTAACTTTTGGAAGAATGGGAAACCAAAGGCTCGATTCTCGCTACACCTATTGACCCTTCTTTTTTAGTGGTGTCAGAGATATATTTTTTGCTGTAATCATTCCTGCAGCGCTCCATAAAAAATAATCGCTGAATATTACATATATAATATATTTGTATTTTCTCACAAAGTCTATATGTAGTTTGAACAAGATATCTACAAGTAAAATTGGATGAATTAGGCCTCATTGTTGAAGAAAAATATTTCATCTTTCAAATGATGCCAAAACATTATTCACTTAGGGGTCATTCAAGTATTACGTAAGACGTTTTTGGAGGGGAGGGTGTTAGGATCATCTTACGTTGTCTTATGTAGGGGGGCAGGGGTCTGGAACCAATTTATGTAAGATTTTTGTCCGTCTTGAAACATAGTATCTATCGTTTCCGAATGAAATTTAGCAATGTAGCAGTGACATGGAGCGTCCGCTCGTTGATGGCATATTTTCTGTAATCTCACCGCTACACCAATGCTCCTATTCTGTCACATGACTGGTTAGCTACATTACCTCCATGCTCATGTATGTGGCACTCCAAACAGTGCATTATACGATATCCAGTGCTCAAATCTGTACGATGGCTTCTATGTAAAGATGAAACTGCAGAAAGCGAGCATTGAACGTAGAGTAGATACAAATATCTAACGGCTTACGCAAGACTGAGAGGGGGGGGGGAATCTTGCATTTTCTTACATATGGGGACATGGGTCAAAAATGGCATAAATCGTCTTACGTAATACTTGAACGGCCCCTTACCGCGTTACTTTTCGAGATGATTGCTAAAAAAATAAAACCATTGTCATTTAATATGGCACGGCTGCGTGCTCCAGTGAGACATTTAAAATAAAGTGGAAGATATTATGCACTAATCGCGTCAGAAATGTAACAGTGTTGTTCGAATATTTTCTCAATTATTTATAAAAATAAATATATTACTAACCGTAGAATTTTGATTAAATCGCAAAAAAACTGTTGAGACGTCGTTTTCAGCGTACGGCGTGAAACAAATCGGCAATTCAGGTTAACGTTGTATTCATATTTATCTATTATGTACTTCACGCTTCCTACTACTACTTAAATCTTCAAATAAAATTCTAATATGGTCTCTACTAGAGAGAGCATCCTCATTTTTATTTCCTGGTTACTGTACTTTCTTCTTTCCTCTATTAGGCATTGAATCTGCTTCACGGACTCTTGATGCTGACTTTCCAACCCATGAGTTCATACGCTACTTTTGTAATCGCCTACTTTAAGTCCCACTATCTTACGTCACTGCTGATTTCTTTTTTTATCCTCCAGTTTTTCCTCGATGGCCGTTGCGAAATGTTCTCTGGCTTCTCTCTCCTCTTGCGCTTGTATGCTCCGTCTTTGTTCTTTTTGACCCGGTATTTCTTCTCGCATCGCAGTCTACTCTCTATTACTATTAGATAGTGGTCACTTCATTTTTGGCTTCATGAAGGTTCTTACATAACTTTACATAACCCTTGTATCTCTGTATGTGTGACAAGTATGGAGCCGATTTGGTATCTTATTCTGTCTCCGGGCATCGTCGCGTCGGCGTGTAACGCTTCGTCTGCGTTGCTCGAAGCGTGTGTTGGCTACCACCATGTTATCCTCGCTCTTGAACTGCGATTCAAATCGATCGGTTCTATACTAATTTCATCATTGGCTTCCCCAACCACTGATTTAATTCGCTCATTGCCATAAAGTTATCTATTCTTTTACTGCACTAAGAATTTATTCCAGTGACTGGCATACTAATACCTTTTCTTCCGAGAGGCTGGACCAGCTCTATGACCGCATCCGTTGGCTCATTAAAGTTAAGAAGAGCAAAGTCATAGTTTTTCCAAGAATGCAATAAGACCAAGACATTCTCAGACTTCGAAAACAAATGCTCGAACAAATGGAAGTGTTTATCTGAGAAGTATGATCATTAGGGATGGAAAAATCAAGAATTATGTAGTTAGCAGCTAAGCACAGCAGCATAAGTAAAGATGGCATTCTATCAGAAGAGTAGCATGTCGGAGGCTTCCACGGTGTCTTTTAAATGATTAAGTTTTCTTGGGTTTCCTTTCGCCTTCATCCATATCAGAAGAAGAGTGTACTAACAGCCAGCACCATGATCTTGGAAGTTAGAAAAAGCACTTCATTGAACCATACTTACAGAATTATATAGAATAGAATATTACACTTAGGATTGGCGCTTGAACGATAACAGTTGCAGAGGAGCGAAAATTGGAAGCAATTGAAATGCTTTGTTGAAGGATAAATTTGCAGAAGAATGCTGACGATGAAATGGGTGGAGAGAATCGCCTATGAAGAAGTCTTCGGGATTTACAGCAAGTACGCTTGATGAAAACTCTGCAAATTATAGCAGACCAACTGACATATTCTATGAAATGACTGCCTCTGGAAACCAATGGAAGGAGAAATGAATGATAAGAGTTATCAGGGAATATCAATGATGGAATAAATCAGGCAATCATGCAGGATGTGAAAGTGAAGACTCATGCCTAGTCCACGGTTGTTTCAAGCGATAACGTCAACTGCAGCTCGCTGCACATCCTAAGGCGAGATTCCACGATAACTGGAGTGCCAAAGCGATGCTTCAAGCATGCGATGCGTGACCTTTAGTCGCCAAAGCGAAGTTCGCCAACGCTCATCATCAAGCATTGACGCAAGGATAATAGAAATTTTGAAGAATATTTTCTATACTTCATGAATTGGCGTTTGAAGATTGTTGTCAGTAGTCGGAGCACCACGGGCAAGGATGGCGGACGGCGACACTGTCATCGGCGGTATCACTGGTTGAATTACCTTCAAAACTTAGCCGTGTACGCCGCTTAAATTTAATCAAGGATCACGTGTTACGTAATTAATCTACTCTAATATTTTAGCGGGAAAAATTCAAAGGTAGGTGCCTTGGCTAAGTAAACAAATCAAAAGGAACCGCCTGAAGTGATTGTAAATGCTAATTGTGGATCCCATGGAAGATTTGCTTATGACACCTCTGTTTGACGCTTGACACTTGAATTTGGCGACTAATCACGAGCTAGGCGTTATGGAGGCATACACTGGTAATCTGTAAAGAGCTGGACCAGGAATACGGAATACGCCGGAAACGGAGGTGTCACAGAAGGGCTGGCTGCAATATCGTAATGTTTTAACTAAACATCGATAGATTAATAATACCTCATTCTTATAAAAACAGTATTTACTACGTTGATAAATAAAATTAGCACTTTGATCACCCTAGGGGGATGATTAAAAAATAAAATTGACATTAGTTCAGTGTACCAAGATTCCTTCTCTCTTCTCTGATCTGTGAACCATTTTTACTCCCCAATTCCAATTTTCAACGTCTCTACTCCTCTCTTCATCTCTTTACACTTCCTACCCGTCGTCATTGCATCCCTCTGTCTATTATGCCTGTGCCTTTCCCACCCTCAACCACCAAGACTCTCTTAAAAACTGTCATTAGTATCCAATGGCCTTTAATCACTTGTCCCGTTCACGAGCTCTACCTCCTCCTAAGTTCCTCCAGCAGCTTAATTTCCTTCCGCACTCAGCAGAGTATTTCTACTTTTTTTCTTCTTTCCTGCCCATCGCACTTAATCGTAATTTTGACCGTGGAACATCGGCTTCATTTGATGTCACGCTCCGTACCGAGCCCTTTACAAATCATTTCACGCAAGATAGAAGAGTTACCAGGATGTAATAGAACTCGTTGTAAGTAGACAAGAAAGGAGGGATGCTATAAACCAATCCTAGGATTGAAAAATTTATGCTAACCAACCATTTCTTCGCATCCTACCGAAGCTTCATCTCATACGTTCCCTCCTATCAGCAATCGCCTCTTCTGCTGAAGCAATTCTACCCCTAGTATCTATTTCCAACTCAAAAGGTTTTTATCTTTCTAAGTCGTTGGATATCGTATATACCGCTATTTGAGATTAATGACGCATTATTATGACGGCTTGTATATTACTCTTGTTATTTAACGCTTCCTCGGATAGTAAATATACCTACCGACTAAGGATAGCCACTATGAAAAAGGGTTCAATTATTTATTTTGCATGCTTGTTCACATTCTTTTCGTTGTGGTAATTTTTGACGCCTGTATTTTCAGCACTTACGTCTTTTTTTGCCACGCGAAAGGGTGTTAGGAGGAAGGGGAACTTGAGAGTCACAAATTCGCCCGTCGTAATGAAAACTTCTATCTCCCCAACATCCACAATACTACGCTCACTTTCTAAATTCTCCCTATGTAGCGAAGTTATTCCATCACGGCCGGTATTCCAATTTGTTGTCCGGTTCAGGCTTCATTTTCCTGGACAATGAGGTTAATTTTATTTCCTATTATTTATTCGCGTCCCACATGTCCTACACTGGTTGGCCAACTGCAGTTGAACTTCAATAGCTCGCACTTCTATTACCCACACTTTTGATAAGTTGAAGGAAACGTCACTTACCTTGGTGCTAGTATATTTTACACACTCTGTTAATAGTTTAATACATCTTTTCTAACTCGAAATCTTTTCAACTCAAAGCGTTTTTCAGCTCCAATGGTACTTAATCCTACCGGAGTGAAACTGTTACTCCTGATCATTCGCAGATTTAACTAGATTTTAAATCTTTCTACATTAATTTTTCTCACATGTCTCTCGCGTCTTTTTCGCTCGTGATAGACAGCACAGGCGATCACGAATAACAATCCCTTATTCCCCAATCCATCGCTGAACATCCGGATTCTCCAATTGCTAACTTAACCTTTGCCGTCTGTGGCGCACACAAGGTTCCAATAAATCGCCTATCAGCCCTATCCTAGCCTAGCATCAGCTATCGTTTTCTTATACATTCACAAGCATCTCCCACTCTGCTCTGGAAAACGTCTCCTCGAAGTCAACAAAACAAGTGAAAACATCCTGTTTGTACTTTAAATTCCTTTCTACTAATGTTCTCATTAACGTGCTGACATCACGAGTCGCGTAAACCCAAGCTATTTTTCACTAAATAAGTCTTTTGCCTTCTTCTCCAGCCGTCTATTCTAAAATTTTCTGTGTATAGCCTTAGGCATGTGCTTAATAAAGCTCATCCTGCTATAGTTTTTGCAAACTTCTGCATTTTTCTTTTTCGGGGTATAGATTTAAATAAATTAAAAACAAGTATTTACACATTCTTTCGGCCAAACTCATTCCTATTTCATAACAGAATTATTCACGAGTAATCTGGCCTTCCATTCTTTTCTAGGCTCTTCGGTAATTTAAATGGGATATTTTCCATTCCTGATATTATTCCTCCATTACCCGTAAGGCTTTCTTTTACTATTAATCTCATCTCAGGTTATCCTTGTTTACCCTAAATTCCTTTTCTATATCTAGGCATACAATCCTTTTATATTGATCATAAGTTCTTCAACATATTCTAGGCGCCTAGCGCGAGTATTTTCTGTGTCAAAAAATTATAAATTTACTCCGTTGTCTTTGATGGATGGCTAGGCTTTATGGTGCAGTTTCCTCTTTCCTTCAATCTGGTTATGTGTATTTTTACTTCCTATTTCAATATTTATTTTACTGTATGAAATTCTTAGTCGCCTTCTCCTTATAAATACTTTCCCATTTCGTCGCGTTATTCTTTTTACCTCGCTACTTTTGCCATATTAAATTGCCAACGAAGTTGATTTTTCATTTATTTGCTCACTCACCTACCTAATTTAGAGTTCACGTACTTTCCATTTCTTCTCTCTTTAACCTTTCTGATAATTTCTTCCGTGTTAATAGTTTCTTAATCGCTCTCATATGTGCTTTACCCGTTACTTGTTCAACCTCATTCGTTATCTTTGTAATTAGTTCAACCCACCTTTTCTCTGCAGCTCCCAGGTTTCGACTTCCAACTCCCAGGTTTATCTTCACACTTCCACCACTCCCCATGAAGTCTCTCCCTTAAGCGTGATTCACACTGCACCGTGTAAGTAAGCGTGATTCACTACGTACATCGTGAGGGATAGCGGCATTAATAGCTCAAATTATGGTTTTGTGACCCGATCATTTTCCGGGATTGCGGCAATGATGGGGATCCATTTTTCCACCGGTTGAGGTTTTTCTTTTTTTCTGTCCCTGAGTACGTACTTGAATCTTAATAGGGGCCAATTATAGCGCACAGATGCAGATAGGGAATGTGGAGTCACAAGTGAGTTATAATCAAATGAGGATTAGTAAACATTGCGGAAAAGATGCTCGCAGTTACAACAAAGATGACAGAGTGATATATCATTGAAAATTTGTATCTGAAATGATCCCTGGATTTGTGCGTGGTGAATGGCAGTGGATTGGTGGGACCTCCACGCGGGGGCGCCGCCTCCCCTCGGCCTCAAGCGTCAGCTTATTACCGAGGTTTAGCGGAGTCGGCGGGGAGTAGGAAAGGAACAAGGATGGGAAAGAAAGGGAAGGGGAGCTTCCGGCTCCAGAGCCATGTATAGGCTAAGAAGCATAAAACGGAACGCGAAACAAGCATTTGCTTTCTAGCGTTGCCTACGATGGATTCTATGAAAGAGAAAACAATAGAGTGGCAACCAGTCGTCCAGCAGGGTCCGCTAGATCGTGGTGAATGGCAGTTGGTTCGTGGGTTCCACCCAGGGACCACCCTTCCCCCCCGGTATCAAGCGTCTCGCTTATGACCGAGGGTACGGAAGGGCTGCGGGATAGGGAAGGAAAGAAGGATAGGTTGGTAGGGTATTGGGATAGGGCAGCTTCCGGCTCCAGAACCATGTATTAGGTTAAGAAGCATGAAGCGGGACGGAAACAAGCATTTCTTCTAGGGTGTTTGAAACATCGAATCCTATTGAAGAGGAAACGACGGAGTCGCTACCGGTCGTCCAAGGCCCGGTCCACACGATCGTGGTGAATGGCATTGTGAAACAGTCTTTAACATCCGACATACCTATTCTTAATGGCCTCAGTTGTCGGTCGCCTCCCCCAAGTAACCAAATTATAGGCCAAATAATATGTTTCAGCTTTCTCACCCTCAGTTTAGTCATAACATTGTAAGGACTTTGTATGTGAGCCATTGTAACCACTGATGTCATCCTCTCAGTCTGTTTTCCTGCTGTTACAGAAAATAATTACTGGGGAATACGCCTAACACACAAGCAAGGACCAAGAGGAGCAGTTCAAATATTCCTGGTGTCACAAAAAACACTGTCTCGAAGAAGAAGAAGGCGGTAGCATCACTGTAAACTTGGAACTTCCCATTATGAAAAAAGAACACTTTATATATCCGCACGATTCATTCGCCTTGTATCTCCACAAAATTTGGTGGCGAAAGTGTTATTTTTTCACAATGCTGAAATTCCACAAAGTACAGTATGAAACGTTTGAATACGGGGAACCTCCCGGATAAACGTGGAGCAAGATCAACAAATGGGTGCATTGCGGTGAAAGGATGTGTCGTGGTACCTCATGCACGAGGGTACGTGGCCCGAGTTTCCTTCTGAGAGTCTCGCCAACGCGTGGTGCTGCCATACGACGTACACTGCCATACTTGACCACTTAACCATATGATGAAAATAATTGAAATTATTATGACACATTTGAAGTGAATGACTAAATATATTTGGTGGCGACGAGAGAATAACAAACACTACCACATCGAATAATAATGATAAAAATAAGGATACAACTGCAGATCACCAGCCTTCTCGCGGCGTACCTCGTAAAGACTTGTCCGGCCAATTACCTAAAATACGGGTAAATTGTAACGTTTCAAGTTAGACGTTTTTCTCTGTAATTTTTACGAAGCAGACAACAAGCAGTGATCCGCGAAAAGCATTCATAGAAGTCTTAAGATAGAAGGAGAAGGGTGATGAAGAAGGTAGTGATGAGGTTCCAAAATTGGATTGTCTCACTTATTGCTCTCCAAATGAGGCGAAACTATTCTTTTTCCTCATGTAAAATTATCCTTGTAGTACGCAACACACACGACGAGAGCCGTGAATGAGAGAATGGAGGAAATTGAAGCCGATGTGTCACGGGAAACATTTTGCCCAGAAACATTTTGTGAAATTGGCAATTTTACAAAAAAAGTTCAATCTCATGTCACACGTGGAACACTTTCTTCAAATGTTTTAGCAAATTAGCCGGAATTGTGGGATATGCAACCAGCTTCCGGTACAATGCGAATTAATTTCTGAGACCATATATTGGCTAGATACGCCCTCAGTAATGAGAAAGTTGTCTCCACAGCTACTGACAGACGCGTTACGACAGTCACGAAAAATCAACGGTTATGGCCCGAAAAGTCTCCGTTAAGTGTCATCAGTTATTAGCTATTTCACTATGTGAAGTACCATAGTGGTACCATGGTACTACATATGGTACTAACCATGGTAGTACCTACTGATACGTTTAAGTGACGCACTTACGTGGAATAATATTTCGCTTGCAATGCGGCTTCTAACTACCATTCTACTCATGTGGGATGGACACTGCACTCGTACTTCGTGACTGAATGATATATATGATGATAAATCTGATTAAATTGACTAAAATGTATATAAAAATCTATATTCCTAATGAACTTGCTCCATTCCATTAGGATATCTTTGCATATTCTCAATATTCTGCTGAGATTGCGATATCACACTTGAAAAATACCTTTCAACTATGATTTTTATTTTAACAGAAATTTTACCCCTTTTCCATTCTGTTTCATTAACCTCTGATTCTTTTCTTGCTTCATCCCATCACACGTAGAACAGCGTTAATGAGTCCCGACTCCTTTTTTAATGTGAGGTTTAAGATTCCTCCCATATTTAATAAGTACTTAACGTAAAAATACTTGCATTTTGGTGGGCTTATAAATAATTTTCCCTTCCCTGTAATGCATTTCATATTCTTCCGTTACTCAATAAATCGTATTTCCCTTATCCAAGGCTCACTCCAAATCCAACAATGACTCACGCAATACTAAATAAAATCTATCAACGAGTACTTTGAGACTCGCAATGGCCCCTCTCACTCATATATTTTCATTGAATCAGAATTTGTAACTCCCTCTGGTTCTATCCGTTTTTTTCTTGTTTTGGATAATTATGTGTAGAAATTTGGATGCATATGACACAACGCTCAAAGTCCGATGCTCTTCGGATTTCTGAGCTCTTATTTTTTCGATATCGCCTGTACAATGACCTATGATGACATCAACAACATCTTAAGACCGCGCATAAAAACATGATTGTAGTATTTGGAAGTCATGGTAGGATGTGTGTCGCAGGGCTGCTTCATTTTTTAGTGAAATAAATACCCGGTGAGAAAAGACAAGACTCTGGCCGTCTCTAAATGGCTTCCGATGGGAAAGCCATTATCCGTATTTAATTATAAGTCACTTTTTTCTTTTTCTACCAGACCTTAATGTGGAGAGTTGAATAAATTTATATTAATAATATGTGAATGCAAAAAATATAAGCTCAGCTATATTTTAAATATTGAAATACTAATGCCAAAGCTATTGCTTCTTATCTCGGTTATGCTCTTACGAACCAATCTTGGGAAAATCGATACCCCTAAGTTACGGTTCTGTGATATTAAGGTAATGTAGATAACAAACTCCAAACTTAGTTATTTACTCAGAAAATTGGAAAGTGTTTCCAACTCTCGTTCTAAAATTTCTCCATGCTTTAGTTGACGGAAAACAGAGGAAGGGTATCTTAACGTTAAAAAACAAAGGAATATTACAGCAGGTACCCCAGAGGGTAAACATTGCAGTTCTACCCCGCGTTAAAGAATATTTTAAGGATACATAAACCTCTACATACAACAGCATTTTCAGAGCCGGCACTGCCGAGTTATGCAATACTCGACCATT
Source organism: Pyrrhosoma nymphula (assembly GCA_963573305.1). Lineage (NCBI taxonomy): Eukaryota > Metazoa > Arthropoda > Insecta > Odonata > Coenagrionidae > Pyrrhosoma > Pyrrhosoma nymphula. The sequence continues at coordinate 71,526,827 of OY754332.1, read as the reverse complement.
TGAAAATGAACTCAAATAAAATTATGCAAACCGTCCCGGACAAAATCAAAGATACTCCGATTTTTTAATTTCTTGGGACCTTAATGCAACATATGTTGTGGGACGTGCATATTTTTACATTCGAGCTATTTTCGAAGGTATGATTCTTGTAACTCTGTGAAGACATCTTAGGTATTTAAGTAGGTATCAAACGGTTAAAGTTGTTGTTGTTCGGTCTTTGGAGAGGCCTGCCAACTACTTCCCCGACCGCGGGGGGTCTACTCCGTCGTTTCCTTCATAAAATCATCTGTTTCTCCAACAATACATCCCTTTTCAACTCTTAGCATCGTTTGTCTTGCTAAACATTGTCCACAATTCTCCTCCTTCAGTCGCCCTAACTCATGATTGCCCTCCATTACCCTTTTCAGCATAGCATTACCAATATCCTCGTCCTCCGTCAACGTCGGCTCCTTCCATCTCACGCCACTGAAAGTTTACTGGCATGGTTCATGGTTTTATTGTAATTAAATCCGCCTCCGAATCTCCACGAAGCATTTAGGTTGGTAGCCATCTTGATGAATAGACGATTATGAAGTGTGTGGCACGACCGCCGTCTGGGCGATCTAGAGAAGAAAAAAACGGAGGGAAGGGATTAGACTGGAAAACATCTGCTTTTTCTGTCTTCGGGTCGAGCACAGTGAGCAGACGGAGGACCCAAAGAAAGTCCATTCCTCTTGCGTGCTCGCGAATAAGGTCACATCTCGTGTGCTTTACGAGCATTTGGAACCCTGTATAGAAAGAAATAATTTGCAACTGCACACCACCGATAGAAACAGAGAGAGAAAAAGAGGAAATAGAGTTTGAATGCACCCAAGAAGAAAGTAGTACTTTTTGAAATGAGAATGGGAGGAATAACTGTATGAAAAGGGAGAATGGCAATGTGATGGAACAAGTGTATAATGTTGTGTTCCTAGTCCGAATATTTACGAAAGGTGGAAAGATAGATGAGGAGATTCTGGGGAGTAGTAGTGCCGGAAGTAAAGTCGTAGGAAGAATGTGGAGCGTATCAAGGTATAAATGCTTGTCCAAGTAAGTAAAAATCGCAGTGTAGACAAGTTTAGTTCTCCCCACTTCATTGCGTGGCAGTAAAGCTTGTGCATGCTAGGATAAGCATAAGAGTAGTCTCAAGTGGATGTGAGTTGTCTGAAAAGTATTTGCGGTAAATTAAGAAAGATAGGGTAAGGAATGAGCGGGTGATGAAATTATGTGAAATGGATGCTCCGATAATGGAGAGAAGCGTGTTTTGTTGGCTTGGCCATGTTGAGAGAATGGGTGAGAGTCGAATAATTAAAGAGATACATGATAGTAGAGTGAATGGTGCGAGAGGAATGGGTAGACTGAGAAAGTCATTGGCGAATGCGGTAGAGGAGACGCTTAAGAGGAGGAATATAAGGAGTCTTCGGAACAAGATAGTGTTTATGAAGCGGTCATGAATGTGGCTGAAGCGAAGGAGCTATGCAAGGGTAGGGCACTGTGGAGGAAATCATTGAAACTAAGCCAGCTTTATTGGTCTAGTGACGAGAATAAAGCTCTTTTGACAATGCCCACCCCGAAATGGAACGGCGCGCTGTTTATATATTCAAGAAAATACAAAGGAAAGTAGCACGCTTCGTTAAAAACTGCTTCGAGCGAACATTGAGTGGGAGTCAACTGATGAAAGGACTAGGTTGGGAGCCGCTAGAGGATCGAATGCTACAGTTCTACACGCTAAGCTAAGATTACTTGGATAATTCAAATCGCGTATGTTTCAGGGTAGCGCGACGGATATTATTTTATCCCCACACTATATCTCCAGAACTGTCTGAAGCGACAAAATAAGAGAGATAGACTGGTATGAACTGACAGGAACAAATATTCCCTTTTTTCCACGCGCCATTAGTGGAAACAGCGATACACCGAGGCGGTCTATTCGCATACAGTTCACTCTCGCCCTCTCCCTCTTCCCTTTTCCCTATACCCTTCCTTTTTCATGGCCGGTGTTCAAACACCCCCTGCCACACACCCCCGCGGCGGCTCGCAGGGTAGAATGTAGATGTAAGCTGCGTCCAAGCTCGCCAGTTAGGTACCCAAATCCGGAAATTTAGAGAGGACGTCGTCTTTAAGTTCGGCAAATTTAAGGCGTTCGCATTTCTCCTGCAGGCTAGGAAGCACCGGATATTCTGTAAATGCGGTCTCTTCATAGATTCAATGATTTCTGTCGTGACTTCGTGGAAGTGACGAAAATCCATTTTTATCAGAACTTTGAATTTTACTTTTTATTTTTAATCAATAAGACGAAGACGGCGTATGTGATCTTCCGACCAGAAAATGCTTTACTAAGGAGAAACCGGTCGCAACAAGAAAAAATATTATGTATAATTTTTTTTTACTATTACGACGTACAAATTTTTGTGATTAAATGCTGCGATCCCTTTACTTCAACGACCACGCCCACGATGAGAGTTAGCAGCCTTGCAGAGGAATACCCGGTATATTTGTTCCCATAGACGATCTCGACACTTTTTTGTTCGTTTCACCATCTCCTTTGCTGCGATTTCCACATCTGGCAGGACTACTTAGTGTCTGCTGCTGGAAATGTGGACATTTGGGTCCAAAACTAATAGGAAGTCTATTCCTAATGCATCATGAACCGTCTTCATACCATTTTGTGTTTTTTACCGTTCGGTGTAGAGGTTTCTAAGTAGTTGTAGTTTACGATTTTGAGAAGCCCCAATCACCACGCAGTGGCGGATCCAGGGGGGGGGGGGGGGAGGGGGCAATTGCCCCCCCCCACCCCGAGACAAAATAAGCACATAGTTCTTGCACATACAAAAACACACAGTATATCCATTGGGGGATATTCCATACTCCCTAACCCCCCCCCCCCCCGGTTATACGGGATATTAGCAGATATTGGCCCCCCCGAGATATGGTCCTGGATCCGCCACTGTCGCCACGGTTACGTAGCACCGTCTAACCGATGGCCTTAATCCTAAGATAAACGCAACAGCCATGCATGGATGTGACTCGTAGCCGCGACCAACGGGATGTAAGAACAGCGCGTTCCCATCACAATTACAATTCACGCCGTACTCAATTCCATTACCCAATATAAGGATAAAATGAATAAATAAATGCCATTTTTATTGAGCGCCTGGAATCTCCTTTGTTTGGATTAATCCGTCTCATAATCCACCGATGACCTGAATCCACCCGTAGTCCATAATCCACCCATGACCAGAATGGTCAAAAAAATACTCCCAGGGGGACTCGAACCAGCGACCTCAAGATTATCATGCGAGGACCATCAGCTAGGCCAGCAAAAAATCACTTCGGCGGGGTATCGAACCCCGGTCTCCCGCATGACTGACGGGGATACTGACCACTACACTACCGGGATAAGGACTACACAGTGATGAGTTGATTTCAAATTTCAAAAGCTATAATTCCAGAAGTATGTATATTCATCCCCGACAGTCCATGCTGAATGGGCCAGGTCCGGGAGAATGAGTGTGGTTGGCAGTTCAGGGTTCAATCAGTAATGAGGACTCGTACATGAATGTGATGAGAGTGAGAATGACCAAAACACTTTCAATTCGCGATATGCTAGTGTGTAATCACCTTGATGTGCTAACTGCGTAAATATAATGTACAGATTTGCGGATAAAAACTACAGAGCTCATAGAAACTCAAAGAAAAACTCGAGCTACACTACGGCCCAAATAAAGAGGAACATTAATGTTCTGCTTTTACAGAAACAGCTGCGACTTTTCTTTTATTCATTTGAGCAATCTTTATACATATTTTCTCTCACGGGCGTACGGCAGGAGATGTCAAAACATCAGCGGTCACAGTAAGTTTACAGGGAAGGGCATTGGAAGAGGGAAAGGACGAAAAGTGAGATGCATTTTGACGAATCATTCTATCTGTTTTTGTCGTAATAATTAATTGTGCGCGGAAAGAAAGAATTCTTGAACAAATCTATTTGACAGTAAATTTCTCTTATGCTATCGCTCTTGCTTCTCCTACAGATGTCGTGCGGGAGTAAAATAATATTCACCGTTTCGACCTTAAACTCCTGGAACCTCTACGTACTAATTTTTCCAGTAAACGTTGCGTATGCTTTGTTGTCCGTTCGGTTTGGCGTGGTAACTGGAGTACTGGTCTCCCAAGGTTAGTTTTTAACAACCTTGCTGGTCTCTCATCCCGAGGGCTCGCGGGCGAATCTCGTCTGTGGCAGAGAGTTTTCAGTGACACTCTGATCCCTACTTAGGTGCCATGTGGAGAGAACTTCAAGTGTTGTACTCCGTCCGTTGGATGGGACGTTAAACTGTAGACCCTTTGGCGCATTTCGTAAAGAGTGGGCTAATCCTGACGCCGAGTTTCTCTCCACCCTTCCTCCTTTAGCCAGATAATTGTTTCCTCAATGGCGCAAATTACCTCCGTTTCCGGTCACCTGCTCAAATAAATACCTATTACTCCCGCAATTAATAATCTATATTATAATTCAACATTGCTTTTATAATCAGGTTTCCGCAAATGCGTGAAAATTTTCGAATAATAATTTTAACCCAGTCTGATTTTTATCTACATTTTGATCGCAGTGTGTTCGACTCACCCTAAGGCACAATTTTGATCCCTGCAGAAATAACCAATCAATCTACGTTTGTCGCATATGCCTCGGATATGAGGCAACATGACCCGTTCGTGTAGTGTTGTTGACGCCTTCCACGCCCACACGAACGGATCCCTCGTCTCCGTACTTTTCCCAGCGAGGTGGCACGCGTCATTGTCCTCCGCCACCATATCCTTCCATTCAATCTGGACTTATCGATGTGCCTCTTGAGCAAGGACTCCTGCTCTACTCACTTCACTCCGTGCGGTACCCGCGCCTGCCCTCAGCGACAAGATGGGTTTGCCGGCCGCGTTTGCGCCGTGGGCAAGGTCCAAGTTGAAACCGAGACCGTCCGCTGCCCCCCACCCTTTCAGCCTGCGTTAAAAAAAACCTCTGCCCGCACTCTCCTCGTTCTCTTGCATGATCTTCAGCTGAACATGCTCACTTCTACCGCGCCTTCAGCATCCCCTCACCCCTCATTACCCGCAGATTACCCCTCATTACCTCTGGCACCCCGTCCACGAATTCTTCCTCGCTTCCTTTCCTCCCCTTCCGAACATCCACCCCTCAGTATCACTTCACTCCCTCATTACAAGTTCCAACCACCTACTCTGCCTCCTCCTAATCTCATCCTGCAGCTTCCCCTCCTAACCCACCACACCGAGCACTTCCTCGTTCGTCTTCCTCTCCGTCCACCGCACCTTCTCAATTCCCCTTCACACCTGAAGCCATCTCTCGTCCTCTTTCTTCAAAGTCAAGGTTTTCGCACCCTTGCTACGCTACAATCCATATAAAACTTCATCTTTTCTTTGAAATCTTACTCAAGGTCCATTTTATCAGTTTTCTCCTGTTTGTGAACGCCTCAGTCGCTAACGCAATATACTTATCCTCATTTTCCTCCAACGTACTACCCTAGTTATTAATCTGTTCTGTTTCTTTCAGTAAGAGGCCCCCGCTCCTACTTTTACGATCATCCTCGCTTTATTTGTATCAGGAAATTTCATTGCTCTAGTTTCTTTTTGAAATTAAACTTCGTTCCGTATTTCTCCAAAATATTTTTTTATCGTTGAAAATATATCAACTCACTCAACTCCTTACCCTACCCAAATTATATGATTAATTAAGTCGCGTATATTTCATGGAGACTGCGTGTGAATAGTACGGTGAACGATATAAATGGTATTCGGCGAGACATAGTGGAAGAAGTCATTCAATATCGAAGCTTCAACTTCGCACTTTTCCACAAATATTTATTACTAAGAGTACAACGCTTTTTGGCTTAATCAGCCATCATCAGGTACAGAGATCACGTCTTCCCATCGTATTATCCAATTCCCACTCTATCCCTTTATACACAGTTACGATAGTAAGTTCGATGCATGAATCCACAGATAATTGATTTATTTTCTTTGCCGTCCTCAGTGGATTGCTCACAACCCAGGGCATGGTTGTTTGCGCTAGTTATTTAATGCCTATATATTCTGGTTGTAAAAGGCCTTATTTTGGTTCATATCGATTCTTGAGGTAATAAAAAATCAATGAATAAAATAAGCAAACACGGTGTTCAAGTGCAAGACAGAGCCCTTTGACGATACACCGTACATATGTCCCATTCCATGACTCAGCTGCAAAGGTAGTGGGTAGATAGGAATACAAAAATGGAGGGGGATCGTGTTATCACCCTCATGAACGCCACACTGAGGTGCGTTACCATAGAGACATTTTCAGACTGGTTATTCATTTTTTTTCGGAAGTAGAAGCGTGCATCTCCATTAGCCAAGATTTTATTGATTTTGCGCCAGTTAGAATGACTAGGTATATAGTTGCAGCATGTTTTTGAGTAGCTATGAACATCATGCTCTCTCATTCTCGGGTTACCGCATGTTACATCCCCTTCCTGGTTTGTTTCCTGAAGGTGCTACAGTCTAGAAAAACTTGTTGAAGCAATAAAAATTTATACTCATTGGAATCGCTAAGTTTTTATTTGAATCTCTCTACATCACATTCCATGACTCAACTAATAAGGTATTGGGAAGATAGGAATACAAAGCAGAATTGGAATATAGATATCGATTTCATAAATACCTCATCGGATGAAAGGATAAGACACGAGGACACTGTTGAATCTGGTAGTTTTGTTTCTGATCGCACGCGTGACAATTTCTCGGAATTAAAGATAGCATTCCTCCGGAATGTAGGATTTATTATGCGCGTTTGACACATATTGTGATATTATAGCAGAATTTTTATGGATAGATATTAACTCCCCTCCATCGGCAGTTCCGCACTTTATCGATGCCAGTCGCAGACAAGTACTTTTTGTAGTGGAAAGCTTTCTTCCTCTCACTTTCTTCCACCAATAGGGCTCCATCCACGTCCATTGGGTGGCAGCCGCAATAATATTTAAGGATGGATGAGTTCTTTCATTGTACTGTTTCGAGGTCTAGTTGATGGTTTTCCAAGACCTCCTACTTCTGATTCTTGGCGGGGATTTGACAGCTGGTGGGAGTTTTATCGGCACAAGAACGGTTACTTTTTATCTCCTGTCTTTAGGCCTTTACGGTCAGTTATTTCTTGGCTGCTCTTTTAAGTTAACAGCAAACCGATTGATAGAGAGCAGCGCTGTTATATCAGGTGTGAGATGGTTCACCCTAAGAGTGCGAGATATGCCCTATACCTCGCGTTCCCCGATATACTGGCCGATACTCAGTAGCCTACTGCACATGTGCATCTCATAAAATAGGGGAGGCCGTTCTTTCTTGACCGAGGAAAATACCAAACCATGAGCATGTGCATATTAAGGTAAATACACTGCAACATAGGGAGATGTAAAATCTGATCCACTCCTTGTTTCATTTCTTGGTCATTTTTCACGTGAATGAAGCGTAAGTAGCGTACATAAAGAAGCGGGAAGACATGAAAGTGAGAGAGTATACAGCAGATATAGTGGAGCAGTTCCCTTGACGACGTAGTATCGTAGAAATGAGACTATTCGATGACAAATGGTCAAATATAACTGCATTGTCCAGAGAAACATTTTCGAGGATACGGGAATTGGCCAGAGATAACTCTTTGCAAAAACATTAATATAAGTTATTTAAAAATTTAGCTATAGTATGGAGTATCCATTATAAATAAGAGTTCTGTGAAAAAGTAAAAAGTATATTATTTAATATGGAGACTAAATAATTCTACCAAGTAAAGCCTGAAACCATAGAGTGTATAATATGGAGCTTAGCGTTAGCGGAACTGGAGTGATAGAATCAAAAACAAACTTTGTAAATTTTACAATCAATTTTATTCACTACGACCGGTTTCGACGCATAGGCGACATCTTCAGGTGACACCTGAAGATGTCGCCTATGCGTCTAAACCGGTCGTAGTGAATAAAATTGATTGTAAAATTTACAAAGTTTGTTTTTGATTCTATCAAAATGGAATTTTACAAAGTAACGCCTGAGAGTATCGAGTTCATCGGAACTGGAGTGGTTAGCGTGCAGTGGAGCGTAGCGTTGTGGAATTAGATAAAATTAAATGTGCGTAAACTGTAAGCTTTTGAGTGATTTATTATTTACTTATGGGTCAAGTCCTTTTTTCAGTAATATTTGGGGGGGTGAGAAGCCAAGGGCTACAAGCGACAATTTCATGTGTTTGTAAAAACGCAGTTTAAAGTTAAATAATTTTGATAAATTCCCTGAAACGTTTAAGTCTGTATAGTGCTTATATTATGGTTCTACTTTTCTCCCTTGAATATTCAACAATATACTTTTTTTAAACAAATGTTATATGCCTGTTATCATTGTATAATGATAACATGTGTCACGTGTACCCCTTGGCTTCTAACCCCCTCATATGTCCTAAAACTTACTACAGTTTAAGAGATAAAACCTTAGTTCAAATTGGCAGTGTCCCTGGGTTCAAATCCTGGCGGTGGAGGAGGAGGATTTGTCAGTGAAATTCCGACCCCTACTTGGGTGTCATGTGGAGAGCACTTCAAGTACAGTACTCCGTCCGTCGGATGGGACGTTAATCCGTGGTCCCCTTAGCGCTTTTCGTTAAGAGCAGGCTAATGCCGTCGCCGGGCTTATCTCCACCCTTCCTCCATTTCTCAATAACCCTTCCCTCAGGGACCAACCCTCCTGCCCTTAGTTGCGCAAATGACCTCAGTTGCCTGTCATCTCCCCAAATAACCAAACCAAACCAACCAAGTTGACGGCGTCTAAAGTTTGCCAAATGAATGAAAGACAGAAATTGTCACAAGTGAGACAAGTTAAGATTTAAAAATAATTCAAATACTACGATTTATAAGGCATAAAATATCATCGTAGAAAAGAAATTTTAATATACAACTTAAATGATAAATATAGCATAAAATATCAATCTGATGCCAAATGAAGTGTGTAATGCTTTGACGGATAATGAATGAGAAATTTGCATGCAGAAAAGCAACAGCAATATATTAATCACGCAATTACATAAAATGACGTCATAGGTAATACGTATGACAAGAAAATATTTCCATCCCACACTTACAAGCATTTTCCTATCGCTGATGCGATCAATTGCTTAGAAATGCCCATAACTGTTCCCTTGGTGTGGAATATAGAAAACCCCACCAAAACCAGTTAAAAGAAGGAATCCTATTGTTGACTTTGCATACATCTCTGGAAATTTTACCTCATTATTCAGTATGGTAAATAAAATATGCAACAGCAAATGGTCTTCTACATTCCAGACTTTTGATGTTTAACAATGACATAATAAATGGCTTGAGATGAGGGTGCAAGAATTGGAGAGAGTGACCTAGATGTGGACAAATGAGGAAGTGTTCAAGAGTAGAGGAAGAAAAGAAATCGGCAGCAGAGATCAGAGAAAGAATCACAGTGTATGGAAGATGTATTCAGAGATGAGAGCCTATTGTTGGATGCGATAAAATGAACGCGAGAGAGGAAAGATGAGAACAGTAAATTTGGATTGCGTTAGGAATGGAAAAAATTTAATTCCCTTAATAGACTCTTATTGGTGGGGAAATACATTTGTGCAGGAGTGAAAATATGGCAGGAAATGGGTAAGTTAAGATGAAGAATGCCCAAAACCTACCATCACGTCCATCCTTAAAATCATCAGCATTATCAGCAGTCATCCATCTGATGATTGATTAGCTACAGCTCTCCACTTCACTCTCCTCTCAGCTAACCGCTTCATTTTTGCATAGGTCTTCACTTAGACTCCCTTCATAATTCGCCTCGTTTATTCCATCCTTAGCCTTCCTCGGTAATGCTTCCCATTCATTTCTCCATCCATTATTGTTTTCAATATTGTGCTGTGTTGTAAAACCGGTCCAATATGTTTGTCTTTTCTTCTCAAATTGTTCATTATACATCTCTCCAGCACTCCGCATGACTTCTAAATTGATGATCCCCTCCGTCCATTAAACCTTAATCATTCTTCTATGGCAGCAAATTTCGATTTCTTTCATTCAATTATACTTTGCCATTGTTTTTTTCCCAGCTTCAGTGCCATGTAGAATCGTGCCCCAAATGTATGTTTTAATCCAAATGTTGTTTTAATTATTATATAAGTAACACAAGCCGCCTTACCCTAGCAGAGACACTACGGTATCGGCTGAGAGGTTCGAAAGATTTTATTCTCAGCTAACGCCGTGACCAGACATGGTGCAGCCGGCCCTGAAACCTCTGAGATTAAAAGAAACATGACATGTAGTTTCATCCGGAATAAGCGAGCATCAACTAAATTGAGCTTGATAGGTTGGAGAAAAATCTTGCTTCCACTAGTTTTAACTGTTTCAGACCACCATTTTTTATTTTCCCTGTGGTACAATCAAAACAAATAGTGAACAATACGGCGTGCCTAATCGATGGATGTTATTAAGACCTGATAGAGCTGCCACCTTCCCAAAATTTTCCCTAGAATTTGGCCTTCCCAGCGAGTCTCTCCTAGGGAGCCGACATCCTGGAATTCAGGAAAATAGCTGGCTAGCTTACATAATAAAAAACATGAAATATGTTACTTACGCAACCCACTTTGCCCACCGAAATTGGATCTTCCGGTAAAAAAAACTCACTGATTGGCAAACCTACATCGAGGAAAGTTCCAAATTACATTATTCTGCATACAAACACTATTAATATCCATTTTTAGCGAGAGTCCACATAATCAGTTGAATTTAATCATAAATATACCTTTTTCTTGTTCCAATAAGTTAATCATATCATGTCACCTGGGCGGTCACTTTACTTTTTTCCGTAATTGTACGATGTTACATGCATCGTCAAGGTGCCAGCCGTGGCAGCCAAGTTGTGTTACGCACCTCCTTGCTAACACTATGGTTATGGGTTCGGATCCCGACTCAGGCACGGAGTCTGTGTAAGTCTTTGGCCAAGGTTGAATTTTACGGTATAACGCTAGCAGTTCGAGGACCTGTAACCAAAGTCTTCCATTATCTTCGAGGTGTCGACGCAATAGTTATTCGTAATTCGGCACGATAAAATAGGGAAATATTGAAGCCAAAGTAATTATTACGCGGCCATGCTGAATGGGTTAGTTAGGCTGTTTGTGCAACAAAAACGGAGGTTGTAATGGAAGAATAATACGGCGACCGTGATGATCAATCAAGAGAAATGTAAACCGAAACTAATTTGCAGAAACACTGGCCTTTTATCTACAGGTAATGGACAAATTTCACGGCGTGGGCTCATGCTGGGTGGATCATTCTTCATTAAAGCACACTTTTGTGCCCCAAGGCGCCATCTAGTCTCCTCTTTGATCAATGCTCTTTCCCGTCGCCGCGCCGTCGAAATACGCGAGAGGTCAATGGTGGCCGATGGGAGAAGTCAAGGACGGATGCTCGGCGTCCTCGATGCGGCCCGCCGCCTGCGTGCCGCTGGTCCGTCCCCCGAATGCGAGTCGATTCGTGTCGAAGGAGGAGGTGGAGAGGGTTGGGAATGGATTGACAATGGACAGAATTGTGTGTGGGGAGGAGGGCATTTCCTGCGCCAAGGAAAGCGAGGTTTCCATGAAAAATGCCCTTTAATTTGAGCCAAAAAACAAGCTTAAAATACACTCCGGTATTATAATATGAATTAAAAGGTAGTGATTAAAAAGTAGACTTTGCGACTGATTTATCTGACATAATCTCGAGTGAGAGTGTGTAGTTGTCAATCGCAAATGTAGTGGGATGAATGCATTTCTTAATTATATTTTTGGTACAGTCCACGTATAAGCATTGAAAATGTTGGTGCAAACTTTTTTCTTAAATCTCAGGATCACTAAATCTGAAGAAAATGGTTCAATTTTAGTTTTCGGCATTTGCATGCCACGGTAAAAACATCGGTTACCCATCGATCGCCGAAGATTAGTATCGATAGACTCGGCTCGAATGAGGTTATTTGGCCGCCCAATTAATCCCGTGCTGCTGCCCCTGTCTGGAAGAGATGGACAGTAAGGAAGAACTTACCTTAGCCGTCGTAGTACATTAAACTTATAGTTTTATATCTGGTATAATAGAAATCTGACCATAATTCAGCCATGGAGATCGGTTTAAGAGTGAAAACGCCTAAGGTCGGTTTGAGGCTGAGGATAAGGAAGTTGATTAAGAAATGGAGCGTGGAAGTTTAAACTGGGACAAAGAGAAGGGAATATAAAGAGTATATTTACTCCAGTATAAACGAAAATAAATATATTGGCACTATTTAGGAAAAATGTGTAAAAATAAAATCAGAAATAGTTAAAATCCACAAAGAAATTTATTTTTGCCATGCATACCGGAAAGGTTTAGAGACCTTAAGGCCTTGGATAATCGAGGACATAATTAGGAGGGTTGAGGAAAGAAGAAATTGGAAAAATGTAGATAGGGTGAGCGTCTCAGGTTGACACAAAGAATGTTATCTTAACCTCTCACCACATCTCTCGAAATGATAGGAAAGACAAAATAAGAGAGATACACTGATGAAGCAATGAGAACAAATACTCCTCCTTCCCACGTAACGTTAAGTACTTCCATATTCGGGGAAATTGATAGTTGGGGGGAAGGCTTCCCATTGCCATGCCGAACGGTATTTTTAATTTGACACCACCACATGAACTACCTTCCGTCCGGCCCGATCGACCAATATGACATGAGTGGCCCTACCAGGAGCAATTATTATTGCTCCCACCAGTCCAGCTCCGGTGGACATTGGGCCGCGCTAGCCCTTCCACTACGTTAAGGCTGTAGTCCAAGGAAAGAGGCACCATTAGTGACTTACAACAAAAACAGAACGAAAAGCTAAATCATCCCGTTGACGTACAGTTCAATGTTAGTTCTTTCCCTTTTCCAATTCCTTTTCCCCATTCTATCCCTTTTTCATGGCTGGATATTAACACCCCCTGCCACACACCCTTACGTCGACTTGCTTGGCAGAATGTAGATGTAGATATCTTTTAGCCTAAACATAAGTGAACCCTTCGACCCCGTCTTCTCTTTTCTCGCTGGATGGGCTTCCTCCTCCCGCATGAGGATCATCGGCCAAGAAGTTATATGTGTACCAGCGAACGTTCATAATGATCCTTATGTTGTGGTGACTAGGTTACCAAATCTCCTTACCGATGGACCCATGTTCGAATTCCGGCAGTGGCGGAAAACTTACAGAGGACTTGGTCTGATCAAGTCTGAGTCTTGGTCTTGATTTCGGACTTGATCTGAAGATGTGGCCTGCATTGGCTACGAAACGTCATCGTAAAGATACACCGACGCAGCTTTGCCCGAAAAACATGGAGACACCAGCACAACAGCGCTGCGAAAGCCTCAAACAGAAACTTACAGAGGAATTCTGATTCCTATTTGATGCTAAGTGGAGAGAATTTTTCACTTGCTAGGCCCCACCTAGAATACACGTCGTGTATTAGGGATCCCTAGAAAGCAGGCTTGATGTCGAAATCAGATCGCGTGCAGTAACGAGCAGCTAGGTTTGTGTAGAGACATTATGATAATTCTACCTGTTTCCCGAGGCTATTAAAATAATTGGGAGAGGAATCGCTATCACAGCGTGCATTAATGAATAGGCCCTAACTCCTGAGTAAATTTGAGGTCAGTTTGTTCTGCGAAGACGTACAGAACATATTGAAAAGCCCGTATAGCTCTGGAAGGTTCGATCGCATGTATAAAATTAGAGAGGTAGATTGCACGATTAACATGTTTAAATTCTAATTGTTTCCGCGAACGATTAGGGATCACAATATCGATGCCGCTAAATTGTTAAAGATAGGTAGCGTTGTTTTTTTATAGTTCTGAATAGGATGCTAGTAAATTTCATGTTTCATGTACCTGTAATTTTTGCAATAGTATTTGTATGTAAGCATGTCTGAGCTCTAACATTTGGTCCCCGTGATATATGACTGCAGTGTCTATCCGTGGTATCTAGTGGTAAATGATGGTTATAAACCGCATTGTATGTGAAGTCCCTTTCACGTGCATTACTTAATTTAACATCGAATTAAATTTAGTAAAATAGCTAATAACAGTATTTACAGTGTGTTCAACGGCTAGTGCATGCTTGGTGTGGAATCACCCCCTTCCACACACCCTTGAGGGGGCTTGCAGTGTACCGAGTTGACGTATACATTTCAAGTGGAGTAATCTCTCCATCGGATCGGAAGTTATACCTACGATGGGCCCTAAGGTGCCTTTCGTTAAGAGCAGGCTAATGCCGGCGCCGGGTTACTCTCCACCCTTCCTCCATTTCCCACATCCCCCGTCACTCCCCTACCATTAAAAAACCTAACTACCTATCCGGAATGACGACTACCCAAATAACCAAACAAAGCACATATTTTCCGCGATGTAAGCATCGAAATTCAGAAACTGCCGAAATGCACCGGCGCCCCTGCCATCTACCCAGTTCTTATCACGAGGTACTCCAGCTAGTCCTTAACTCCTCGGTACAGTTATGCGAAATCATTTCAGACATCACTTTGCAAAAACGTACGCTACTATGTAACAATGAAAATATCATTTTTGGAATTCCACACAGAGTTATTTAAAAAACGACAGGTTTCGTGACATTATTACATCTTCAGGTGATTTACAGTAGTTAATGTGGTGTGTATATATATATACAAAGAGGTGTTAATGCGAGGGGTGGTGGGGAGAGAGGGCGAGGGTGGCACCCAAACCCTCCCTCCTCCCCTACCAACCCTCACCTTAAACCCCTCCACCCAGGTTACGCAAATTAACACTTCCATAAAACAGAGCCTGAGACGGTGTCTTTACTTACGATACATCTATCCCCTTACTGACTCTCCTCCTTTTGTGACGCACGTCCCCTTCCAGCATTACGCCAATGATCGTTTTACTGCCTTCCACCTGCCCCTTCCCCTTTTGACCACCTGCGGTACTCTGACCTGCTCTCCAACGCTTCCCACTCCCATTACTTCCCCTCCCCCATTTTTGCGGTAAATTATGCCTCTATATGCATTAGTTAGCGCCCTGATAATGACGCAAGTTGTCTAAACCTTGGTCAGTTAGAATTTAGCGGTGTGTAAACGCCAAAAATTTTATCTGATTTATTTTGTGATGTACTCTATAAAATTCTCTTATTGTCACCTCTCTATTTTATCCTCGTCCCCCACCCGCACCTCCAGTATAGAAGGCTTTTCCTTCACAACGCCATTTCTTCCTTAGGACTCATCCTGTAATCCATCAAGTAATTTCTTGTTTGTTATTATTTTCTGTTGTTCTTTCTGTTTGTTGTCGCTGCGACAAATCGCATAAACGCTTTTCATGCATGCCTATTGTTTTTCTAAGGTGGCTTTGCCACAGAACATAAATAAATATATTTATTATTATTATCGAGTGTCATTCTGCTGACTAATTCTATAATAATGCTTCCTGCTCTCGTTCCGGATCTCTTTTAAGCGCTTTCTTTGATTGTCTATCATGTGCGGCACCGCAGATTATGCTATCCTTGACTTGATAACTGACGAGTTACTTCCATTCCTTATGATACTGCTTCCGAGGAAGGAACTTGCTTCCTTTTTCCCTCCTGAAAAGTCTTCGGCCTTCATTACATTGTAGGTTTTTTCTTCTGTTTAACTTTAGTATTTATACTCTTGATGTGCTTGTTCCATTGCATTCAATGCAGCATTTAAATGTATCCAATTCCATATCAACGGCATTGCGTGTTTCTCCTCTTTCTTATTATCGTAAATCTATCGATTTCCTCCCCTCGACTTGCTTCAAGTTACTCAGTGTACAGAGTACTGGTATGGGAGGGGCGTACCTTCATAGTTTGTGTAATTGAATTATTTTTGCTTTTATGATTCATAAGTTGCTAACACAGAGTTAGGTGGCATGATTCTTGTAAATTATATGAGCTTGGGCCACTTATGTATGCATCTATGGCCCGGTCCGGCCCGCCCCCCAGCACATAATCCAGACCAGCACCCGATGGTATTCCGGTTCGGCCGTGGCCTGGATGGCACGAGGCATCTTTACAAACGTGGAAAAAATCATATCGTTGAATGCATTCATGTACTGGAATACTCGCCATCACTTGAGAAACTCAAGTTATGATGTTTTCTCGGACGAAGAAAGCAAGGATGATCATAAAAATAGGAAGGCACAAACTGGAGCTGGAAAAGCAATTCGATTACTTGGGTTGTGCATTGGAGGAAAATGGCGATAGCAATAAAGATATTAAAAAAATAAAAGCGTCAGCAACGGAAGCATTTTCTAGTTAGTACATTAATTGGACACAAGGTCCCGGTCATCAGCTCTCGCCGAGAGCTGATAACGGGGACCTTGTGAAACAATGTAAAAAAAGAGGCTGGCGAAGAGTTTAAAAGAGAGTGTAGCGATGCATTGCGCCGAAACCTGGACCCTGGGGAAAGAGGATGAAAATAGGTTGCAGGCGTTGGAGATGATAGTGTGCAGGAGAAACCAGAAAGTGCCACGGACGGCAAGAAAGACGTACAAGGAAGTGCCCGGCATGGTGGGGAGATTTCGAGGAGCTTAGGAGGAGGTAGAGCTGGTGGTTGGAATTGGTGAATGAAGGGAGATGTTAGGTGAGCGGGGAAGGGGAAGAAAGGGGATTGGATATATGGATGGAATAAAGAGGGGTAGGGCACATGCCGAGCTGAAGAATAAAAAATAGTGTAAGGAGTCAAAGGTCTACGATTGTAAGAGATAGGTTAAGGTATTTCTATTTCCACCTAAGTCTACCTTAACCGGTAGATCACCTCTAATGATAATTATAGGGTCGGCGTATTGTCTAACAGACTAGTCGGTTAACGGCTGTTTATAACGTTAAGTTTCGAAGATTTTTTGAATAATTTACCAGTCATTCGAAAGTGATCCAATTCAAGCGGCTACCCATTTTTACACGATAATTTGGCTGAGTATTTTACGAACGCCCTTAATGGTCATCGAAATATAGACATGTATTGGAGTGAGATATGAAGAGATGACTGTAGAGCTGACAGAGGCCAGTAATAGACCAAATTTAGGGAAAGTTCACGCTATGGAGTCAGTAATTTTGACTAAGTGGTCCCCAATTCCATCTGCCCGTCCTGTGGAAAGGAGACCCCTTGAGCTGCCTCACATTCTTGCCTGGACGAATATCCCTTAACGGACTCTGTGGCAATTGACTGAGAATATTTAAGACTAAATTAAAGTCGATGGTTGTTGGTGGATTATACATAGCTCTTACTTCCAAGAATTATTTTCGAAGTAACTTCCACTTCTCCATTTTTGCTCCAAAAGAGATGGAAGTAGTAAGGGCTGCGGGATTAATCCCATCATGTGAGCGTAAATAGGTAATCGGATTTAATTCATGATATCGGTGACAAATGAGGGGGGAACTCTACCCATTTCATAGTATCACACAAATGTCATTGGAGCAGTCGATGAGGGTTTCGGATGCTAAAACTCCCGAAAACATTTTTAATGGAAGCTTGGGAAGTTGTGTAAAACATTAAGAGATATCAGATCATGGACAAGAAGTGCAAACAATGAAAGTGACCATATTTATGCATCAGATTCTAGATTAATTGCGAGGTTGATCGCGATTTAGATTAACTGTAATAACAAATCATATATTTTCCCGGCTAAATACCCTCCTCAGAATTATTTTGGGGGTACACTGATGGAGATGTCAAGAAAACACGTTGCATGACTGGTCCTCTCTAATGCTTGATGGTTTTTAGATAAAGGTTTTCGAGCCCTAAACAACAATATGTTCTAATGAAACATTGTCTAGACCAGGGTTGTCCAACTGGCATCCCGCGGTGCCATTTATTGTGGCCCGCGAAAGGTTATCAAACAAAAATTCAGAAATTTATTTATATTTTTATACCTTACGTTGTTTCTTATTGTTACTTGTAAAAATAATAATTTACATCTATATGGCCCGCAACCATATTAAAGGTTAATTTGTGGCCCTTGAGGCCTTGCAAGTTGGACAACCCTGATCTAGACTAATGATACTACATCAAGAATGTGGTTTGCTGGTTCGAGGACAGTAAAAATTTATATTATTTTTGTTGGTATTTCTTGAATTTTTTTTACTCCTAGGAATTTTATGGCTTCCAGACTTAAGAGCGTAAACAAAACTATGACGTGAATTTATTGCTGATCCGTGATCGGTAACTGTGATGTTCTCTCATATGCTTTCATTGCCATTTAGCTCCAATGGATTTTAATCCTATAATCTAAACGAGATGGCAATATTACATCGAGAAAGATATACTGATACCGAAACATGGTTTACCAAGTTCCCAGACCACGAAATGGGTAAGAAGTTATAGCTAAAAAATCATAGTACTCAGATTCAAGAGTTCGTGTCCCCGAGGAAAGCTAAGCCAATATGCCTGTGTTCGTAATTCTGAATAGATGGGCTTCGTATGTGAGACTGTGAACTGCACTGACAGTAGTTGACGTGACTAGTAAGTCCCTATTAATATCATATTTTATTTGGTGCCTTAATACTGAATTAGCCCTTGAGATTATTGTAACTGGCCAAAAATTATTTTGCTCTAGAAATCTTTATAAGTGATTAAATATTCACCATGCCCATTGATAATTTTTCGTATTTATTTTGGGCTGCCATTGCTTCTTAATAAAATAAATGACTGAAAAGGGCATAATTTATGAATGAATATCGGGCAGAAGACTGATACGCTATGGTACTGCGGTTGGCGTGAAAATCCTAGTAGGAAGTAATGAAAGGTCGTTAACACGGTAAATCCTGATAGCTTGGATTTCCGGGTAGTCACTTCGTACATTCACACCGGCACTGGCGTAGCTTGGCGAGGGCGAGAGGGGCGCGTGTTTAAGCCCCGGGCGCGTTTTTAAGGGGGCAGCACAGTGGGGTCTGCTGTAGGCTATAATACTATTACTTTTTTAATTCAAAGAAGCATTCTTTTGCTAAACTAATTTTTATCTGAATGTTTTATTTGTTAAAACAGTGTAGAATTACTGGAATGTCACTCGTGTCACAAGTCTTGTGATATTTAGCTTCATCAGTCATCACTTTGATCTAAATTTTTCCCCCTTTTTTAACATGCTGTATGAATTTGTTTATCAAAAAAAAATATTTTATATTTGTAACAGACTATCGCCCTATTTTCAGATGAAGCGAGCTTAAGAATGTGGTGTTGATATCAAATTAAACTACGAAGCTAGATCTCGGCAAAATATGTTAAAAGTCGTTACGATAGTTCCATTAAGCGCTACAAGTCTTCTGCAGCACCTCGATGGGAGACGCTCTCAGATCGATGGTTAAAAATATGACTTGATCGTCTTGATGCAAGTATCAAGACGATCTATTCTCTGACGGCATTGAAAGCATTTTAAGAACCCCGGCATACAAGGGTAGATTAGTTAAAGAGAGGAAAATTAGATAAATAGACAGCAGAACGGACAGGTTTAAAAATTAATTTTTCCCGCGAACGATAAGAGATCACAAGAAGCACGCATAGGACTGAACAGTTAGGATTTCCGATAGGCTGTGAAGTTTTTTAGCTGTCTTTGAATTGCCTGCTAGCTAACTTGCGACGTTGTACTAACAGCATGTGTCCTCGATGCATTTGCATTGTAATAGTTGCGTTATACTGAAGTACTAATTATTTTAACATTCTGTTGTGCATCTATATGTAGTGTATGCTGTAGCAATAACACATTATAATCGGGATTTTCATGTTCCTACTTACGCATGTCTATTATTTTATGACTTTCTATCACCCATGTTAGAATGTAGTGTAGTGCATGTTGGTGAGAACTCACCCCCTGCCACGCACCCTAGAGATGGCTTGCAAAGTAATATGTAGATATAGATGTTCATTTGTTATAGCGCTATGGCTACAACCCGTTCCACCCACCAAGTAATTTACTTTCTGTATTTCACAGACCTAGACGCCTACAATTGCCGCAAGGGCACAATAAATCAACATGCCAGCTTTTGGTTGAATTTATTTCCAGTAATTTTTAGTCACCATGCTGCAACTGATGGCTGAGTGATGCGTTATTGGCATTATATATACCTTAAATGAATAAAAATTATATAGATGCTTATTAACTGCAATTAATGAAAACAGAGCAATTTCCACAGGTTGCATTTATTGCACGACCGGTTTCGCTTTTTACAGCATCTTCAGGTTAAACCGGTCGTGCAATAAATGTCATACTTGTGGAAATTGCTCTTTTTTCATTAATTGCAGTTATGTTCCGTTTCCACTCCATCAAGGTGATAGAATACTAACTCTTTCTCTAACACCTTGCCACTCCATCACGCCTGAAACCTCAGATTATCTTATATGCTTATTTTTCGTTGTATAAAAAAACAGGTACGTTAATCAACAGTATATTTTTGAAAATGTTGTAGAAAAATGTGATTATTTCTTTTGCGTTGAATGTCTGCTTCCTTGGTAAAACCCTCTGCCACACAACCTAGAGGTGGTGAGACATCACGCATGTCTAGTTCGATTCATGTAAACAGTACGTGAGACATGGTTCCCTTCATACCTCTAACATACCTGTGCATTTAATTATTTGCGTGATGCATTTGCTCCCGTTACCGCCTAGCCTACCATATATGGTAGGCTGCTATAGTTGCTAATGTGCCTGCCTTGAGGGAGAAGTGATCACTCGAGTTGCACTGCAAGCCATAGTGGGGAGTTTCTGCGATGCCCGCAAGGTTGGTGCTCATTAGGCCTCGTGAAAGAAGTGCCAACACTTTAAATCGAATGCAATTAGGTTATATTCTAAAAAGGCAAGAAATATTACTTTGTAGGAAGTTGTCGTTTTCATTTCAGCAATAAAGATGGACTTAATGTTGTACACCTTTTTACTATTTTCCCCCATATGTTATTTTTGCTTTTTTGTTAAGCACTTTTGCTTATATAGTGCGAGTATGTTTTGTGTGTATTTTAAGCATACTATATTTGATTATGTGAAAGCAATATCATAATGGTACACAAACTAGTTAACATATATAAAACTTGAAGAGTGTGTCACTGTGCAAAATGTATTTTGTGTAGGGCCGGGGGCGCCAAACTCAAGGGCCGTCCCGGGCAGCACAGACTTTAGCTACGACACTGCGCACCGGGCACCCAGGCAACCCGTCGCCAAGTTGCAGATTGAGTCTTCTACAACTTTAAAATATCTCCAAATTTTAATTTAGCAGGAATGAAAGTGAATTTTATTGTTCATTCGAGTAAATATTACTTTAGTAATTATTTAAGTTAGGCTAAAAAATCTTACCCCTTAGGTTCTTCCACCGAAGGATCGGTCTTGGAAAGAAATATTTCAAATTTCGCGCTATTATTCGCGCCAGTTTTGCATTGTGGGTATTTCTGTGATGCAGTATGCGACACGAGCCCCATCTATGTCATTTTGGTTTCTCCTTGAGAGGAAGAAGGATGTCGGATTCCGACAAAGAGAACGGTGTACAATATTTTGAGGGAGTGGAGAAGTTGTTGGAAGTGTGGTTCAAGAAATCCGATGGGGATAATAAAGACTGTGATCTTAGGAATATTCCAAGGTAATTGTGGACAGTTGAAAATCCAATACAAGACTTGGACATCAAGGCTCCCGTGAAGTGTTTCATAGTGATATTATTTGATACGATTAACTTAAGAGGTTAACTAGACCATGATTGATTACTTTATTTTAACTGTGTATTCCCGCAGTTATTTATTTTAGTAATATCTCCACCAGAACGTTAACATTTCAGCTTCTAATTATTTTTTTTAGAATGCTACTTAGCCGGAATCAGCGGACGTTATGCATAGTTGCGAACTATGTACATAGTTGCAATTTTTAAATGGGAAGTATTTTGCGTTTTGTTCTTACGGCGTAGTAATATGGTTTTGATGATTTTAAGTTTTATTACTGACGGAATTTTCATGCTCCGGCACAGACCGCTGACCGTCTGAAAATGTATTTATGGGTGCAGTGATTTTGCCTTCATAACACCAACGTCATCAACAATGGATCAGGAATAACGATCTGCTAGCCGGTAAATTAGTATCTTGACCGGATCCCTGTAGGGCTGACGTTTTGTAAGGTATTTTTTACCGTGAGCTCCCGAATACCGGGCGTACAAACTTTTTTTTTAGACCTGCTTATTTTTTGTGTTGGGGTAAATGAATGACTGGTGCCCGTAATTCGCACTAATATAAGATTTAAAAATCGAATGATGGACCTATTGAATAATTTTGCTATTGCATGTCAAGTGTAGCTCTGTGCTAGTTATTAAGGTGACGAACTTCATTTTGACAGTTTGTTTAATTTCTCCGGTAATATGATTCGTCCTTGAAGATTGCGTGATGAAAGGATTTTCCTGCGGTAGTATGTCAGTTGAGTCAGTACCAACATTACCTATTTTATGCGTTCCATCATCATGAATAATAAATTAGTTGAAGGAATTTCCACTTGGTGGTAGATTACGTCGCTGTTTTCATTGATGGTGTTTGCTTATAGCTATGTAAACGGAACGGAGTGAGAAAATACGCGAATAATGTAATATGCATTTATTTTCTCATGCCTTTTATTATGGTATATATCGAGCTATGTGAACCGGCAAATCGATTTCTTTCTCTTGTTATCGTTTTGTGTTCCAATGGTCCCGTTTTTTCGGTGCGTAGTATTTTCCGGCCTCAAACATTTCTATTATTTTCTCAATAAGTGTTGTAGATACTGTATTGGCTTTAAGAAATAGCGAAAATATGAGTTAAATTATTTTCACCTCTTTGGCAATGTTACTTTTATATTGTTGTTAGGTGGCAGCACGTCATACTTGCGAAGCGGCAAATTACAATTTGGTTGTGTATTCTAGAAAACGAGTCGTAGACGACTTAACCGGTTACGGAGGTTAAGTTGTGTTTATACGCTGGATCGGGCAGTTGAATATTGTCTTTTTCAGGTTTATCGAAAAGATTTCGATTCGGTCATAGGTCCACAGGCCCTACAAACATCCTTCAGATAGAGGGCATTCTCTGTCTGAAAGATGTTTGTACGGCCTGTGGAAGGAGGAGAGATCAGTTAACACATAAGTCTTAGCTGAATTGTGTGTTTGTCCCTAATGTTGCCGTTGTGGTTTTAATCTTTTCAGGCAAAAGTGGGAGGGCTTACTGAAAATCGTTCGGTGTGAAATCATCAGCTTCGTACGTAATGACCATGTGGATGCATACGTGTTGAGGTAAGACGAGACACTTAGTTCGTAGAAAGTAGCGTTAAAATTTTGATTGGATAGTATGTACTTTTCATTTAGAATGATCATGTCGTCAAGCTATCATAATAAGATTTACTTTACTTTCTCTAATGTACTGTTCTCCCGGCCAAATTATATGTGTGTATTTTACATTGAACTAAGCTCATTGATTCTTCACATGTTGGTGGCAATCCAGCTTTATTGTGATTGGGATGATTCTCATTTAATGTCTTAATTTCTGTACTCATAATATTTTGCTGCTGTGTAAACGTAAGAAGTACGTTTTGGAACTAATATTATGCTACTTGAGTGAGGACACTTGCCAGCAGTTGTTTTCTTAAGGCCTGTTATGTGTTCCAAATAATTTTTCAAATGTTCAATAAAATTCTGGTTAAAATAAGGATTTAGCCAATCTTTAATGGTTGTGGTAGAGATTTCGTCTATCCTGATGTTTTTGATGTGCTCATGGTTTCTTACCATTTTCTCTTTGAATTTTCAAGGTAGGTGTAACATGGAAATCAGCATCTTCTTGCTGATTTAGTTTTCAGGTACCTACTTTCTAACCCAGGCCATACTTCGGAACTAGCTAACAAATCACTCTGATATTGCTTGTTTAAGTTTGTCTCCAACTATGGGAAAAGAGATCAGCATTATTTAATGGCTGCATGATAATGACTGCCAATGTAAGATCAAGAGGTTGAAATTTATAATCCACTTAATGTTTGTAGCTCAAATTTTGGGTGAGAGTTAGCTAGCTAGGACCTTCAGTCCCTATCACTCCAAACTCATCCTGCACAAGACCCAGTATGCAAGTGAGCTCTCATAATGGATGATGGAGCCATGCATGTTTGGAGTCATCCATGAGGCATTTGTACCAACATCAGATGCGCCCAAGTACAGAGCGTTGGTAGGTCCTGGAGTTGGTTTAGTTTTAATTTCATGGGTATAAGTGTGCGTGATTGATCCAAAGCTAATTGGTTCTGTTAAGGGCAGGTGGTAATTTCAAGACCACACTGTGAAATCAGTTATTCTAACTCCCACATGACCTCTAGCAAGTATAATAGAGGTCATGTTTGAGAGCCAGCATATAGGTTACTAATCGCATGATAATGCTTAGGTATTAAGTAGCTAGAATCTTAACATTTGTACAGGATGTAAATAAAAGTACATAATAGATAGAACCATCAAGAACAATACCTCAGGGGAACTCTGAAGCCATTAAAATGCACAATTGGTCCTAATGAATGGAACAGTTGTGCAGTAAATACTCAGAAAACATTTTTATTGGTTGTGGAATTATCGCGGTACCCTAATAATTTATTGATAAAAATGCAAAATGGCAATAATTTCCAAAAAGCACTGCATTTTGGACAAATTGCTTAGAATAGCCATGCTAGGTAGATATTTTTGCAAAAAATGACTGGCTTCTCTTTCGTGCATCAAGACACCATCTACAATCTTCTTTAATTTGTGGTACAGGGTGAAGTGCCGTGTGATACTGTTAAGCCAAGGTCTCAAGGTTTGAAGACTCCAGATGCACGGAATTCGTATTACTATTGCGTTGAAAAAATATCTTATTGTATAAATATATCTGATATGTTTCACCTTATCTGTGGAAGATGCATTGAAGTAGGCATGCATGGAAATACAACCTCCACTTGCGGTTGGTTGTAAGTTTTGTGAAGGTTTACTATGTACACTGACAGTGATTATTCTGAATAAATCTTTCTTTCATCAAGCAGTATGTTTTGGGGTAAAGGTGTCCCACGTTCCTTGCAATCTGTTTTTCTTTGTGTGTGAAAGCCTCAAATAATTGTAGCATGTACATGTTGGCAAACTCCTGAAATTGTATCCATCACAGAACCCTGTAAAATTCTTGGTGGTGTCAGTTTTTGTAGACCTAGTGTTTTTATCATCTTTAGCAGGTGCTGGTTTTTATTTTATTTGCTTATTGTGGTCAAATAACTATTGTCATTATTGCATAGAATCAGGCTTGGTTTAGTGGGACCATTCATTTCTAGAAAATGAAAATGGTCTTCAGTAGTTTTCATGCTAACATTTATTTAAGGCCATGGTCATCAGCTGTCATTTTCAAGGTCAACTTTGGCAATGACAAAGGGTGGTTAAAATCATGTTTGCTGATGAGTTGAGAGTAGGAACTCCAATTGGTACTTCAGTGGCTCAGTTTTATAGGCCATTATTTTCTACCTTTGAAATTAAACCTTCAATTAAGTAAGAAGACATAAGCAGTGTGAAAGGTTTTTCATTACTTCCAATTTATTCCTCTCAGAATTTGTCTCATCTGTCTCCAGGCTACTGGTTAGCTACTCTCTCTTGCTAAGTTTCCCAGTGTTCGGAACCTCTCTTGATTTACTAAACAGATATGCCCTTGGCAGAACTTGAACCTTTGACCTTCTTGAGTAGAATATAAGGGATAAGCCATTCTATCACACTTATTAATTATATGAATGGTATCTTTATTAATGGTAGTCAGTCAGTTATTCCTGGGAGGTGAGGAAAATTTTTATAATCTGTTAGTAAGATTTTTAATCATCATTTCAGGTTTTATTTACTTGGCATGTATCATGTTGGAAGCATAGTTGATAGTTTATTTCTTGAGTTCACTCAGAACAAAAGATGCTTGGTCATTTAAAAATTTAAGCCATGTCTCGGTGGCCGCATGGCATGCTTGCCCTGTTGGGAGTACTTTGAAAAATAAATCTTTAAAAAGTATGTGAAGTCTCCATTGTAAAGTCCACACCTCAAAATCGACTTGCATGTGTAATTTCATTGGCATGTTCTTATCCACCTGTTGTTTCTTTGCTATTAATCTCCATACCCTCCAGTATGATAATCTCCCTGAATGTTATTTGTCGAAAAAGCTATTTTCAAACTGTAATTGCTCTGTAAGCTGAGAAATGTGGGGAAAGGACATTGTAAATGGGGTAAAGAAGCGGTGTAGTAAATGAGGAATCAAAGGTAGTAATTGTGGAGGGAATGGGAGATGTGGATGAAGTGCAGCTTACTGGAAGGTTTTGTTTGATTGTTTGTCCACCCAAATGTACTGTAGTGATGGAGTACTTTGAAATTAATGGAAGTGTTTGATCTTTGTTATTGCTGTAATATTTTAACCCATCGATATATTTTTATTTTGAGACACAAAATTTGAGTAATTTCTATTCTGCATGATAGTAACTGTATCCTCACTTCCCTTTGTAATTTTATCTGTATCATGTGCCCCTTGTGGGCAACAAAATGTCTTTTAGGTCCAATAGGTAAGAAGGCAATCGATCCTCTTTTGCTCGGTCATTCATTTGTATTGTGTATTAGTTATGGAAGTAACTGCTAATGTTTACATACCATACTTTTTTTCTTCTGGAGATTTATCTCCATTTATTAATTAATTACTTAATTTCTCTTTCGACAATGTTTCACGTCTATATTTATGCTTTGTCAGGGCTAAATTAAAAATTAATTTTGCATATTGTACAAAAATTCAACAAGGTTTGCAAGTTTGATATATAAATATGTTTAAAAGTACAAGGTGTGATAAAAAATAGCGGGAATTTTCGTTTTCTTTGAACAATATTTATTAATCAATATCAATTTTGTCTCCTTCAAAGTAATCTCCCTTAGATATAATATGCTTTTGCCAGTGGTTTTACCAATCTTGAGATCACTTCTGGAACTCACTTTTCGGTATAGAGTTCAGCTACTTCAGTGATTTTGTTTTTATTTTATCAATGGTGGCAAAACGTCATCCTTTCATGGTTCTCTTCAGCCTCAAGAATAGATAGAAGTCACAGGGGGGCCATGTCCTGCGAATACAGTGGCTGAGGCAAATTAATGGTTTGTTTATTTACCAAAAAATCACAAATAAGCAGAGGTGTGAGCAGGAGCATTATCGTGGTGCAATGTCCACGAGTTGTTTTGCCTCAATTTTGGGCGTTTTCATCGGAGTGCTTCACGCACATGGCGCATAACTTCCAGGTAGTATTCCTTATTGAACATATGGCAGGAACTCAAGATGCGAAAAAATCAGAATTATAAAGCCTGCAAAAGTTAAAAATTCCCATGTTATTTATTTATCACACCTCGGGTACATGTATGATTTTACACATTACCTCAGAGAGTTCCTTCTGAATTTGTTATCACATAATGATGGCTTAGTTGCTATTTATTGGTTGTTTATCAATTTTTGTGAATTTAGGTCCTTTTAAAAGGTCAAAATATAATCGAAGATAAATAAATATGGGTGCAAAAAGTTAGTGAAAGAGAATGAAGTAATTAATTGATTAATAGACCTGTATCTCCAGAAGAAAGATAAAATAATTATATAAAATTAAGAAGTTATAAAAGGAATCTTCTGGTTACCATTTTTTATGTGGCAATTATTCCTTAGCTTCCATGGCCTGCTATATCCTGCGCTTGTTTGGCCAAAGTAGATTCAATTGGAATAGCAGGTGTTTGGACCGTTATGCTTAATGTTGATGCTTTAAATAGTGGTCATCCACTCAAATTAAATCCACTTTTTGTGGTCTGTAATCATGGGGAAGAATCCCCATCCCAATAGGCTACTACAATAAGTTACTTATACTATGCATGTATCCTGTCTCCTGAATTTCTTTTTGATGGGTTTAGAATTAGCCATTTTTGTTTTCAGCAATGACTGCTTGGAGTGTGTAGTTATAGGTTATCTAATGGAGGAGTTAAGTTTTTTGTGTTGGTTTTGTTGTTTTTACCACAAAAAGGTACGAAAGTATCGAAATTTGTGCGATAAAATCAGAGTTATTATGATGAACAGACTAGCTCTTTGAACAGATCACATTTCTTAGAAAACTTCCCCTGTCGTGAATTATTAGTAGTAATATTTTCTGTGTGTCTGCTATATCTAGCTGATCTCTGTTTATGACTTGTGTTCTCAGTTCTCTTAATGAACCAAGATCAAGTTACTGGTGTTGCCTGAGTGATGAGGTGGGAAAAGTTTGAGGTTACATATGGTGTTTCTGTTAAGTATCTTCATTACCGATTTTTATCTTATTCATGTTGCTCCTCCCCCATAAGAATACAGGCTGCTGGCATGCTGTTATTTAACTTGATGATTTTTTCCAAACAATTTCATTTCCATCTATGGCTCATGCAGCAATGTTAATTAATGCATACTAATGATATTCAGAGGCTTGAGGAAGATATGTGGTGACTTCTAGGAAAAACTCTTATTTATTACGTCAGTGATAAACTTAATCCCTGATGAAGTTAATATTCTGCTTCTCTCCAGATATTGAAATTTTCAATTTAATATTAGATGATATTTAGATTTTTTCATTTTTAGTTTTCATTCCTAAGGTTTTCTTTAGCTCAAAATTGAATAATTTGTGAAAATGATTTTTTATGCATCAAAAGTCATATAGAGGTGGAAAATTTTGGAGACAGTTTTTCCTGCTGAATATCTAGTATTTACTTTTCCTTTCAGCCTCTCTGATCGTTTAGGTGTATACTTCTATAACTGTTCAAAATGTTGAAACATTGGACATTTGTTAAGTGGCTCTGTTATTGCTCAGTCCATTAGCCTAATTTCTTGAAAGCAAGATTCTTTCCAGTATGTTCCTCATCACAGTTATTACCAACAATAGTTGTTATGATGTCTAGTTATCTTCCTCTCATCAAATGCATCAATATTTCTTCCTAGCACTGGTGAAATGACCCATCTTGCTGCTATTAGTGACATCATGCATTTTTTGTATCCTCTTGGTAAGGTTTGCTTTGTTATCATATTTGTTAGCCCATTTCTTTGGTTCAAATGATTATGCAGATGGTACTTTTAAAATAGGCTGTTTTGTTTGTTGTGATAGAGGAGAAAATGAAAAGCAGCGATGTATTAAAGTCAACTGTACTTCATGTTGCATGCCTCGTGTTTGGAGTGAGCAATCGGCCATCAACATTTGATGGAATGTTTCCTTCCACAGCTATAGGCGCTGGGAGCCCTGGGGCCCAACGTCCGCCCGTATTGGCTATAAAAGCGCACAGTGACAGAGTAGCGAGGGGGCTCGTCTGCAGCACGTGTAATGCCATCATCAGGCATTGATAGCTTGATCAGTGTTTGGTGGTGTAAAGCACACAGCAAGTACAATGCTTTCTTTTAAAAGTAGGAGTGGGCTTCGATAATCCACAACATATCTCTTGTGGTCTGTTTATGTCCTTGGGATACTTCTGTGACACATTAGGGTTATCGAGGAAAAAACAGCTGTGGATAAAATATTGTCATATATATATACCTATATACATATATGTAATTAATGAACCATGGTGTTTGAGTTTTGAGTGCATTTTAATTTACAATGGCCTCAATGGAGTTCACCCAATAGTTGAATCTTTTCATCCAACCAAGGTGGTGGTGGTCTTTCTAATGTCGGGACAGATTTTGAATCATCTTATTTTGATAGGTGATTTGTTCTTGGGTATTGTATTTTGCATGTTGACTGATATGGTGAATTCAGGCCATTTGAATTAATGTTATTAAAATTTGTTGTTGATGGCCTCAGAATTAGGGCTGTAGTCAATAGTTGGAAGTTCTCTATTTACTCCTCATTGTTACCCTTGATAAATATTTAATTTTCATAATATTTCTTTATAATTCTGAAATGTTGATAATTCCTTGTTTTAAATATTGATTAAATCCCTCTTGCATTGTTGCATACTCTGCCATTCCATCACTTTGTCTGGTTTATGCTCATGTTAATCCTTAAGAAATGTCTAAATCTCTCTGATAGAGCCAGACAGTAAATGAGGTCAAGTTCATTCATTGGAAAATGAGGTGACCCAGATATGCCAGCCACAAAATTTACACTTTCTCTTTCCATTGCCACTGTCCCTGGTGTTGACCTTCACTTTGCACTAATGCCTTGCTGAGTGTGTGGGTGTCTTTGATGATGTTATAGGGATTTATTTTTTAATTGAATTTCAATTTAACCAAAAAATCTATTAATAAAAATACTTGCTTGTAATCTTATTCAAAGTGTACTTAATCCTTTAGAGTTTCCCTTGCATTTCCAACTTACTTCTATTTCTAATTCACCAAGAAAAATATCCTGTGTTAATATGAATGTTTAGTATCTTGCTCTGGCTAATTGTCCACTTTAGATATAATGATTCATCTTTGGTATAATTGTGGAACAATTTTTTTCTTTTTTTATCACAATGCGATTTCATATGATATTTAGTTATTATAAACTCAGCTCCAATCTTACTTTTTTTCTTCTAAGTTATTTACTGCCATAATTGGCTAATGGTTATTTTTGTTGTGACACTATTGTAATACCAGTGAGTAATTGTTTTGAATGCTGAGGATTTGCTATTACCTCAGCACAAATGACACAATTTGAGTGCACACTGGGTATTGCAGTGTCAAAGAATGTCGAAACTCATTGAAATTTCACTAGAACTTTTCATTTTGTGTAATATTATTATTTTTTCTTAGCAAGATTTTTTCTTAGGTAAATTTAACTGTCCTTCTGGTGAAATGGCAGACCTTCATAGAAAGAAGTTGATCAGTTACAGGCATTTGAAGTGCAATTCAGTTCAAATCAGAAGCTTATAATGATGTATCACTTATTGTTAGATAGAGGCAGTAAATCAGAAGCTAGCAGTAACAAAACTTTCAATGTGAAAGCAAATGAGTGTCTTTCATTACTAGAAATCAAGGTATCTGGGAGAATGTCTTTCATTGGTTCAAATCTTTCTGCTTCCAGGGCTTAGGAGTTTGTACAATCTCTGATGCTGTAAGGTAGCCTTTCTTAATTAAACTCAATAAACAACTTGAAGACTGCCACAATCTTTATGTACTACAATTGAAGACTAGCTTAGGTTGATTCATGAGAATGGTTCCACTAAAAAGAACTTTTTCCTACGAAATTGAATGTGGCTGCCACAGACATTACCTGACCGCAGAAAATTAGTGGGTGTATGCTTTCTGTATTAGAGTATACTTGATTGATGCTACTTTACCTCTAGTCATAAGTTATATGAGGAAAATAGAAAATTATGGGCTGAAAAGTAACTGAGCTCTCTTCAGTTTTATTATCCCAGATAAAAGTGAAGGTATTATTTTAGTGATGAGTATTTTGACCTCAAGGGAAAAATAGTAGTCTTCATTTTTTCAATTTCATTTTTCGTGATTTATGAGTGAAGTGAAAATATGTATACTCAAATGCAAATTGTTTGAGGAATATTTTTTATTTTCCATAAGTGGGTTCCTTGTCCTTCATATGCTAGTTATCTCATAATTAATGCATTTAATACATTCCTAAAGTAAAATGGCTTTATTTCTTATACGTTGTTTTATATTAACAGCAGTATGCTATATATGTACTTGAAAAGCATGATGGTGTCAATTATTTCGCCCCGAGTGACATGCTTGTGTGTTCAAATTGTGTTGCAAGTTAGATGGCATTAGCTGGAATGTCGAACTAGGGAGCATTACATGAATAAAATAGCTGTTTGTAGTGAAATACTTCTGCTGTGTGCGTTCTCTGATTTCAATACCTTAGGTTGGTTTTCTTCTTTGCATATAATGTATTTGTTTGTGAATGTATTTAAGTAACTATAATGCCAGAAAATGTTGACTTTTTTATGGTAGCTTGTCAGTTTTCAAAACTTTTGTGAAAGTGTAGTAAAGTTCAGAACTCTTTCACTTTGGCATTTGCTTTTCATTTTGGGGCCCCAATGCATATGCATAGGTGATTATTTTTGTAATTATAGAGGATTTATACTCTATTAGGTGCCTGAGAAATATTTATTTTATGATTGTTTATCTTCTCTTTAGTACAGGCCACTGTAGGCAATATTTCAATTTGCACTTCTACTGGTATTTTTGTGGTTATATTACCAGTTTCGACTATTTGATTTCATTATACTTTACATTTTAAATCTGATTGTGATAAGCTGTGCATACCTCAACAGAATCTTACAGACAAAGTCAAAGTATCTGTATCAAATTTCCTTTTCAAGTAAAGAAAAAACTCTAAATGGCTGTAAAAGTTTCAGTACCACATGTCAGGAAAGCCTAAAAAACTAAAAAATATACCCTTGTAGCCTAGCTGTGGTGGTTTACGGGAAGGTTAATTCCTCGCCAGTGACCAACCAGAGGACACGTGTACTCAACCCAACAATGGGATTCTTCACTGGGCTGTAGGGGGCCCCATTACGGACGCATAGTTATGACAGCCATTCACACTTTCTGTGATTGTTTACAGGAATGGAATTTTGTGCTAGGGACAATCACAGAGCAAATACACATCACAAACACGCTGAAAAGCATTCACACACTCAGGTACAACATCGGGTGAGAAACTTACTCAACAAAGGGAAGTCAAATAGATAAAACTTAAGTTAAAAGAGGGACGAAACCAAGAATAAGGGAAAGACGAGGGTGCGTTTTGG
Source organism: Pyrrhosoma nymphula (assembly GCA_963573305.1). Lineage (NCBI taxonomy): Eukaryota > Metazoa > Arthropoda > Insecta > Odonata > Coenagrionidae > Pyrrhosoma > Pyrrhosoma nymphula. The sequence goes on along the minus strand of OY754332.1, from coordinate 71,494,049 downwards.
ATTTGCGTATTTTGGCCACAAGGTGGCCGAACTGAAGGGAAATGAACACTTGCAACACAAGGTTGTAAGTGAATCAGGAGGACAAATGTTGTATAAATACAATGAAGAGGGGGGCAAAAGGGAGAACCAAAGATGAAGGGGTGGGTGTCTCAATGGTATTGGTCAGGTAGGGGGGGTGTGGAGTAAAAGGAAGTGAAGACCGTTGACGTGACCATTGATGCTAGGAAAGGGGAGGGGGAGTGAAAGTTTTTATTTGAACGTTGGTTTGAAATAGCGGAGGAAGAAGAAAAGGAAGCACCTTACTCTAAAATAGACAATAGTGAAGAATAAGGAATGGGTCATTTATCACTGTTAACTAAGTTTGTTCTATTTTTGTGTACATAGAGAATGAGGCCCCCTACGGCCCAGTAAAGGATCCCATTGTTGGATTGAGTACAGGCATCCTGTGGTTGGACACTCGCGAGGAATTTCACAGCTAGGCTAACTGGGTATTTTTTTAGTTGTTTAGGCTTTTGCCTTTTCCAATGTGGGGTGCTGAAACTTTTGTGGCCATTGGAGTTTTTTCTGTACTCTAATGCATAGAGCTCAACCTTCCCATATTGAAATTTCCTTTTAGTTAGTTTTTGGAAATAGTGAAGAACTATGGAGTGGAACTTTGGGATGATAAAAGCAATACGGTGAAATGGATCATAATGTGGCCATTATAATTTTTTTAAGAATAACAGTTGCTGATTGTGGGTTTATGACTTTCTTGCTGCTGTGATTAAATGAGTTAATAGTGCAGTGAATTGTGATGCGTAGTTGTGAAGTTTGCTTTTGAATAGCGTTTTTAGCCATAGTGTTGAAATTAGGTTTTGTTTCCATGGAATTTATGGCAAAACATTTTCCTTGACTGTCTCTAACTATTATGCTGTCATGTACTATTTAACTTAGAGTGCACAGTAATTCAGTTAATTGTTAACATGTTGTTTCAAGTGTTCTCTCTATCATGTCAACTTAAAAGAATTGTAATCTTCCTGTGTTTAGAAAAAAATAAAAGCTTTTTTGTAACAATTTCACTAGTAGTAGAATATAAATTGGCATTTGATTCTAATTGTTTTGGTTTAATTATTAAGAGTGAAAGATATGTTTCCAAAGGTTTTATCCTTGACTTTTCTTTGGGCAGCATTAGCCATTGTGTTGGGAAGTTAATCTGTTTATGGGATCAAAAATGTTTTTGTAGGTTTCATTGATGTTGTCAAAGTGTTTGCCTCATTGATGAGGGTGTGATGTTTTTTTTCTCTGACAAGAATTGGACTTGTTCATTGAAGTGATTAGCTTGTTCAAGTTTGGTATACGAAAAGGAAAAGTTAACAATTATGTGGAAATATCCGAGCCTCAGGGGTATGTGGTGTGAGGACACAATACATGAGGTGGTTGTGTTTTGGATAGCTCACATTTTCATGTTTTGCCTCATGCAGTAGTCAAGGATTGTGTTGTTTGCTAACTTGTGTGTGCTATTTCTGTAGTGAGGTTCATGTTGACATGTGTTCCCTTCCAGTATGTTTCTGGTCTTACTGTCTTGCCACAAGAAATAAGCTGTGGATTCTCATAATGAAGAGTATCGCATGCTCTATGGTGACAACTAGGATCTAAACTTAAAATGTATGGAAATAACTGGGTCATAAGTGGATTAAAATTCAGTCTGGGAATAGATTCCACTACCTTGGAGTCTGGTGATATCATGATTATCACCATATGCAAATTTCCCAGACCGGGTTGGTTTTTGCAAGCTTATAACTTGTGAAATTTGGCACTGGTATGCCTTTGCAAGAGAGGAAAAGAACTTATCGAAGAAAACGAGGGCTACCCTGCATGTACTTGAATGACAACATTTTAAGAAAATTAGATAAAATACAGAAAAATAGTCTGGGGAATCTGGGAATATTTCATTTTACCAGTTTATGTTGCCACAGTGAGTGCAATGAGTCAAGCATAGTTAATATTTCTAATGCTTATCATAGGGAACCTCTCCAAAGGAGTTAAGACCTACATTTGTTACAAAGAAATAAATTATATTATGTCTCATGCCAAAATATTAATGCCTTAAGACAGAAGTGATTAGCTATTTTTTAATGGTTGTTTATTCTTGCAACCAAGGCAATGCTCAAATTCAGTTGCTTAGTTCTGAGATCATTTGCATTTATAATTTTAATGTGAAAATAAAGGCAGGAATTACTACATTTTTGGAGATATATTAGGCGTAGATGCCTTTTACAAGATCTGAAGTTTTCTGCGTATCTGTATAGTTTCATAAATTTCTCAAAAGCTTGTATCTTTTTGGTCTCACTGTTTGAGTCATCAAGTGCTTCTATGACTTTCCTGGCAATTTGTTTTCTGTTGCACTAGGCTGTTTTTTTCATTTCTCTTCTCTGTTGTCATTGGTATAGATAATCCAAATCATTAAGCAATGGGAATTTGTTAAAGCTTCTTTTTGCTTATGAAGCACATTTACCTACATCTTGTTATTGACTTTGATTGAAAACTAACCATACTCAGATTCAGTCAGTACTTATTCCATGTATTGTGATTTTTTCAGTATTGATGTTAGCCAATATATACATTTATTTCAGTGGAGGCCATTTTTTTCCATGAGGGTATGAAGTGTAGCATATGAGAGAGTTGAGGTAGTGTAACATAGGCAGAGGAACTGTGTATCCTATGATATTGCTGGAACTTGTTCTATTAATTTTTTTTCTGTTGGTATCTTTTGTAAAGCTTTGAACAAACTTTTGAGAAGATGTTCAAGACCTTTTAAGTACAGGAGTACGAGTTCAAAATATAATTCTAGCATGGCTTAAGAATTCCTTGTTAATTTTTCTGTTAATTTTAGCTTTCTAAGTATGAGTACCTAATTGTTATTTTCAGCATTTTCATTTAAAAGATCTTTAATAACTGTTACTAATGTATGAATTGGCTCTTTACTTTTCAGGGAGCATTCTCTCTGATGATTGTGAATGTGGTGTTTACATAATCTTATTAACCATTATTATAGGGTATGCTTTCATCTTTATTTCACAATTATCATTGCCTTGCTCCCCATCATGCTCATCTTTAAATGTTTTCTTTTTTGTGTACAATGATATTCTTGGATTAAAGTGTCTCAATTGTTTTTAACAGTGAGAGCAGTATGTTTGTGGCGCGCAGGCGATTCATCCTGAAGACCTGCGGAAATACCACTCCATTGCTCTGCCTGAAGCCATTGCTGTTACTAGTTGAACAGTATGCTGGTTATGATGAAGTCGAGGTTTGTTGACATTTCCTTTTCCTTGCCGAGAACTGGGTGATGTTTTGACTCACGTGTTGATGGTGATTATAGATATAGTAATATGTGAGACATTGGTAGGTGTTAGTATATACATACTATGTACTAAATTCTTGGACTTCTGTAACTAAAATTTTAGAATCTTGAATAAGTTCCGCTTGAGTTTTTTTTTTCACTTTGGATACTGTTGGACTCATGCATACCACAAAGTCATTCTCGGGCTTTCATAATATTTTTCAGAGAACCTGGTGGAGAGTTGATTTTTAGTACGTATACTATTTATCATTGATTTGTCTGTTCCTAATTTTCTTCTGTATATTTTGCAATCATATTTATCGCATTCAGATTTATGCATTCATTGGTATTGTGCCTTGTCTCTATTGTATACATGTATTGGAAGACTACACAGAGAAATGTTTTGGAGGGGTTAGTGTTCATAAATTGTGAAATAATTTATTTTGGAAATTATGGCTGTAATTTCCAAATGTTTAATGTGCTTCAATGCTTAACTTTTCTCATTAATTTATTTTTTAGGATGTCTTCTATTCGCGTAAAAACTTCAAAAGACCAGATCTTCAGTTGGCTCCCCATCATAGCTTTGAAGAGGAGGTAGCTTTGCTGGATACCTTCTTCAATGGTAGGAATGAATTAATAGTCTTCTTTTTTAATAGTCTTAATCTAAATAGCTATCCTGAGAGGCATAAAAAGATATCATAATCTCAATATATGACCATGATTAAAATTTCAAGCCATTAAGGAAGTTGTTGTCAGTTATCTATTTTTTTTTACCAGTTATTTAATTTTAGTTAATATCAGATTATGAAATGCCTTACAGATGGTGCTGCCTATTGTCTTGGAACAATTAATCGTGATTGCTGGTACCTGTATACGTTGAACCGTATTCATAATAATCAAAATAAGCTGTGCTGTGGATTGCCAAAGAGTATTGATGAGGGTCTGCATGAGCCTGATCAGACATTGGAGATTTTGATGTCTGACCTTGATCAGCGTGTGATGAATGTATTCACTAAAGAGTTTTCCTCGACAGCTGCTGAGGCAACTCAGGTGAGCATTTGAAGCTGTTTGACTTGGTATTGTTTATTCTTGTTAGGTGAGTGGGCGATTCAAGTGAGCAAGCCTGCAAAGGTTAGAAAATTGAGAAAAACTAGAAAATTCTCAGAAGTAACATTGGCTATTGAAAATAGAATATAAGGGGATTAGTGAACTACCATTGGTAAAAGTTTATCTTGACCTACATTCTCTCTTTAAAGATATTATAAACATCTGTCTGGTGTTCTTTGAATGACAAATGTATAGTGGGTTGTTTGATAATGATTCAGTGCACACAACCAACTTGAGCCAGAGACATTCTTCCTTCAGGAATCGAGATAAAAGGACTCATATACGCATTAACTGTATTAACTTTAAATTTAAGTATTCTATGCTTAGATATTTCACTCATTTGTCCTAAATACAAGGTGTAGCAATTGATGCTTGTATATTTACTTCATTTAAAAATTTTAATTTTCCCATCTCTACTCTTCCTGTGTTTTGTATTTCAGAAATCTGGAATTGATAAACTAATGCCAAATATGGTCATTGATGATTTCCTTTTTGAGCCATGTGGATACTCAATGAATGGGATTTCCAAAAATGTAAGTATAGTTAAATTTGTTACATTACATTGATCATAAATCATGAAAATGTTATCTCTTTGTAAGGAGGGAAAGCAAGGGTGGATGCCAAATTCAATGGTCTACTGCCTTGGTACAGATGCCTTTGACAATACGCTTAATAGTTATTTGAACATGCATCTCACTAAACATAGTGTTATTGTCTCAGGAGGGAGATTCTTTCTGAGATGCGGCAGAGCTAGTGTCCCAGTATCTTTTTAAAACACGATATGTATTTCCTTCTGTAAGAATTTGAGACTGTTGAGGCCACCAGTTAAGGTTTTTCAATTATTTTTGTTCCTCCTCTGACAAGGGAAGGGAACTGTAATCAGCAGATCACGATAAAACTTCGTAAGGTGATAGAAAATGAAAATTCATTAGATGTGTGTTTTCGGAAAAGCATCCATTAGGCCCTAGTTTTCGAGATATTTGCTATCGAAAATGTTTAAAACCTGAATGATGCAACCCGCAATGCACCCACTTAGCCCCTGCATCGTTCTTGGACTTATCTTCAAGGCCAGCGATGGAGTGGATGAGTGTCCCTATGACTCATAACCAAACTAATAGCTTTGTGTGTGGCATGCCTGTATTTCTCACTCGTCAGTGCATTTCCAATGACTTTAGTAGAGGTACATGCGATCGTATGCTGAATGGACATTTGCCTTGACGCTTTCAGTCACAGACGATGCTCTTCAAGTAAAAACTCTATAAGATTGACCCATGAAATGAGCATCCCTCGACGTTAGACGGACAGTGCTCTTCCCTTTATATATGGGAAAAATCTTGAAAAATTTCTATTCCCCTAATTTTGTTCCTTAATTTTCCATACCGATAACTTAATTAGAAATCTAACTTATTTGTACTTGGAACACACGAAAGCACTTGGCCACCCTATTTAACTCTTCCGCTGTAATCGTGAATTACTAGTGCTGATTCATCATCTAGGGTTTTCAATTTGAGGACTGGTGCTCTATGGTATTTTAGATACCTATTCTTATCTGATAAAGAACTATTCTGTAACAGCATTCACTAACACTTTTTTTGGCTACTTGAAGACAAAATCTCTGGACCTTTCACACTACTTCGTCGTGGGTGTTGCTTCTCACTTGAATTAAAAATTAGGGGACGAGAAATGGGATGGTGACCATTACTCGCTTCCTTCCTGGAATTTAGGCCGTGGTGTTTTCGGAAAAAGGTCAAGTTCATACAAAACCTGAATTGGGGAATATTGCCCTTGATCTGGTTATTTTCCTGGTTCTGAGTCATAGGAAACATAATTAAAACAAAGGCATAAAAAAAGTTGGGCCATGCTTTTATATTTACTTTTCTCTACCAGCGATGGTGAAAGAACACATAATACTTCTTAATTGTAATTAATTCATTATAATACTTCTTAATTGTAATTAATACATTATAATACTTCTTAATTGTAATTAATACATTATAATACTTCTTAATTGTAATTAATACATTATAATACTTCTTAATTGTAATTAATACATTATACACAACATAAAACAGCGATAAGTTTTACACATGACAAATAAAATTATGTTATTTTCATCAATTTTAATCTCATTAACATCACTTCGTGAGAATAAGAGAGCTTCAATTTTATTATTTCGTCGCTACTGAAATTCCTCAGTAAATAGTACTTAAACCTCAGCTAAACTATCTCTATTTTCCAAACATCATTATCAATAAGTAATCTTGGAATGCACAACATCAAATTCGAGGATGAATTCTGGATAGCAGTTGGTTCTATATTATGCAGTACTTCCCCTCTATCCCAGCCAACCGATGTTATGGTATTTGACAAGAGCATTAAGAAACATTAGATAAAATATTCACAAGGTCAAAAAAATGGTGGCAGAAAAACAATATCTTCATCTACATATATGCGATATTCCACAGAGGAAATATCATTCGCCTTGACCAATATTTATACCCGGACCCCTTGATTTCGCAGAGTGCTTTAAACTACTGAGGCGTCCTCCTTCTCTCCCGAGGATTTTCTGGTGGCTTTATAGGAAAAAGGTGTTCAGGACTGCTAGCCATAGGATGTCAATAAGCAGTCCAAAGTGTGCGCTTAGCACCACAGTGCGCGAGGATGTAGCCATACATGGAACACAATGTGTTTGCTCTTTTGACCAATTTTGAGGATAGCGGGACTAGTCACGGTATTTACCTTTACGGAGCCACCCATAAGTGCGAGTGCACATAAGTGCGATATTCCACAGAGGAAAAATCATTTGCCTTAACCAGGATTCGAACCCGGGACCCTCGATTTCGCCTCTTCCAATTGCGTTCCAATGGAGAGAGACGTTGTTACTGGCTTGCGTCGTAGTCAAGGTATACTGTCATAGAAGTTCACGACAATAATGCAAGGCATTGGTTAACTCCTGCCTCTCACTATTTTTCTTAAAACTCAAGATGTTAAATGGGTGGCCGTCTTCGTCTTATAAAATCCAGATAATATGTTGCTAGTTTGTGGAGTTGCAATCTCCATGTCACTCGAGGTAATTTCACTTGCAAATGACAACCCTAGAGCTGTTCTAACTGTGTGCGGCGTGAGTGAATACAGGTACAAGCATTGCAAGACCTTCCTGGAAAACTGAAAGTAACGGTTCTCAAGAGATTTCCCATCTGCGTCCCCTGGTAAACTATGTTAAGGCACCCCGCACCAAAACCGAGAAACCTAAGGGCGGAAGAAGAGTAAAGGGACTACAACCATGAGTTAGACAGAAGAACCAAACTATGTGATGAATAGCATAACGTTCTATCCCTTGTGCTCTGCCCGTGAAATGTAAAGGGCATCATCATCCCTGTTTTTCCAATAATTTTTGCAAATTTTTCACTGCATTTTTTGCAGGGCATTACTTTGCATTTCCCTTTTAAATAATATTTGTATGTTCTCTGAATAAATATGAAAATAGGAAGGTATATCTTTCCTTCCAGAGGAATCGAAAAAACACTGAAACGCAGGAGGAAATGGCAACACATACATACATGGCTAATATTGTTTAGTTTACCCTAACCATGCCATGATGCTAACAAATTTCAGGCCTAACTTTTCAGATGAGTCAACACTGGTCACGAGATAGTGATTAATCTGCTTTTCTCCTTGGGCTTATGGCTAAAGCCCAAAAGCTGAAGTCACAAAAACACCTACTGCGGGATCTCACAACAGTTGTACATACGCAGCCCCAATAATTTTTCCTTCATTTCCATTTAAGTAACGTAACTCGAATGTAGAAGTGCACAATTTGACTGCAATGAAAGACTCATATAATTTGATTGAATAAAATCCAGTAAATAGAAATAGGCCAGTGAAAGAAATAAATGAATGCAAAATTAAAAGATAGGATTGGAATTGATTTAAAAATTAAAATTCTGGCCAGAATAAATTATTTTAAATTGCAAATCATATAATTTAGAAACTAATAAAATAATTAAGCAGAAAATTGCAACTTAAGAAGGAATAAAAATTCGCCTTTCAGGAGATTCGAACCGAAGGAAAAATGTTGGTGGCCAAAGATGTTACCACTCAACCAAATGTTCTGGTGTTTTGGGCATTTAAACTTGAACACATAGATTGTGCCCGAGTATGCACGGCGGATTGCATATTTTCAGGGTTAAAAATTTTGCAATTGCAAATATCTCGAAAACTAGGGCCTGATAGATGCTTTACCAAAGACACGTGTCTAATGAATTTTCGTTTTCTATGAGCCTACGAGGTTTGATCGCGATCCGCCGATTACTGTTGGGTGGCATCCCTTGTGAGATAAAAGAATATTTGTGTGAGATATTTTTAAAAGGTCAATCATGACTTTTTAGTTCAGAGTGCTTGCAAAATTTTAGTAAAATGGACATTGGATTATATGGAGCATACAAGTTAATGGAACTCAGTTGAGCTGCTCTCTATTTTATATAAAAAGATATTGTCTCGGGCATTTTTATCGAAGGCAATCGTTTCCCTTTCTTCATTTCAAGACATCCCATTGCTCTTTCTCTTGTGGAACAAAGCTGGCTAATTTGCAAATTATTTTGGAAATGTAAAACTTAATTCACTTCTAGTTTAACTTTGTGGTATATCATTGTAATTTTTAAATAATTCAACTTTTACAGAAACCACTTCTTTTTGAAATAACATACACGACCCAGGTTTCGATGAGTAATCATCATCATCAGGTGTTTGTATTCATGTTTTGTTTATCTATGGTAGTTGTCGTTATGTGTCTTCAGAGGAAGGGGGTAAATGAGGAGAGGAGATGAGGTTGTTCAAAACGGAGGCCAGGGATAAGGGAGAAGGATAGGTAGATGTGGGGTATGTGCATTAAGGTGCTGTGAGTGTAATGGTAGCTACGTGTGACAGACAGGAAGAAGCTTTGGTGTGAGAATAAAAGAACATTTAAGTACTTACAAAATTAACAATGATAGAAAATTAATTTTTCTAAACACTTATGTTACAACCACAAGAGTGATTTTGAACTGGAAATTTTAAAATTTTGCAATGACCAGCGTGAACTGGACTCACGAGAACAGCTAGAGATTTTGAAAATTATGAATGACCCAGACATCACCCTCATAATGGGTACCTGTACCCATCCTTCTCCCCTATCCTGGCCTCCGTTTCGAACAACCTCATCTCCTCTCCTCATTTACTCCCTGTGACGACACATAACGACGACTACCGTAGATACACAAACAAAACATTAAAACAAACGCCTGATAATGGTGATTACTCATCGAAACCTGGGTTGTGTATGGTATTTCAAAAATAAATGATTTCTGTAAAAGTTTAATTATTTAAAAATAAAATGTAAAACTTCTATTCAAACCATCTTATCTTCTGTGTACATTGTAATTACTTGTTGGAAAATCGGAAACACCAGCCCAGTGGCAGCGGGGTAAAGTCCTCGCCTGCTAATCCGAGGGTTGCGGGTTGGTGTCCCGCCTGGGTCGTTTTTTCGCTTGCCCAGGGCATGGGAGTTTGTCAAGTTCTGGTGGTTCGGCCCCTGAGAAACCTGAAGACATGCCAATGGCTCATCGGGATCGCAGGGGCATACGGACCACCAGAATCGTCTAAGGGCAAAAAAATATTTTCGTGTGTATAACTTCTTTTTTGTCTTTAATTTGAAATTCTGAAATGGCGATGCTCTGTCACAGATGAGACAATCACTGATTTGGAATGAAACCTCATTTTAGTGCAAAATTCCACAGAGGAAAAATCGTTCGCCTTGACTGGGATTCGAACCCGGATCCCTCGATTTCGCGCCGAGTGCTTTAGCCAGTTAAGCTACCAAGGCGACCTCCTCCCCTGTGGATTTTTTACTCCTTGGTAGCTTAACTGGCTAAAGCACTCGTGGCAAATCGAGGGATCTGGGTTTGAATCCCGGTCAAGGCGAATGATTTTTTTCATCTGTAGAATTTTGCACTAATGCGCGCATGTGGGTGGCTCTGTATAAGGTTATACCGTGGCGAGTCAAGATATCGTCAAAATTTGTCAAACCTCATTTTATTAATGTAATATTTTGCTTTTCTTCTAGGGTTGCTACATGACTATTCATATTACACCAGAACCAGAGTTCTCATATGTGAGCTTTGAAAGTAATGTCCCTCAGTCATCCTATAAGGAAGTTATTGCTCGTGTCTTGGAAACTTTTCAGCCTGGGAAGTTCGTCCTTACAGTTTTTGCAAATAAAGTGAGTTGACTCATTCCTCTTTATTAACTCATTTTTTGCCCTCCTTTTAAATATAATGTGATGTGTGTCCGTCTTATTTAGTGTTTAGCCTTTGCCTTCCTATATTTAGAGGGTCTTATTACTTTGGTTATCGTGTGACTGATCTACTTCAGAGGCTCCCATTTGCTTTTAATTTGCATGCCCTTTAGTTGCTCAAATCCAAAATTTGTTTCCTTTATATTAAAAATGTTTAATATTTACATTCTTACTGCTATTTCAACCTTAAATCCATCATAATTTAGGTTTTATTCTTGTGCCCTTAAAATGCAAAGCACACACCTCTGAAGATATGGTTACCACAGGTTGGGAACCACTGATTTACATTAGAAAGGAATTCATGCAAATTCAACACTGTGTGAAGTATTTGTATTGGACACTATGCTTGTGTTATTTCATAATGTGCACTGGTGAATTGTTTGGGTTTTCTCCACATGGAAATCAGGGTGTACATATTTCTCTGTGCCATTTTCTTTCAGACATCTATTGCTGCTGGAACACCTCGTGAGTTGGAGAATACAGTATCTTTTGGGCCATGGATGCGTCATGAGATACAGTACTGCCGCTTCAAGAATTACGATCTCACCTATGCCTTCTACTCTAAATTCCCGAGCTGAGGGTCCGCGGCGGCCCCTGGCGCTTGTGGGACATTCCCAGCAGGTGCTCGGCGCCTCTCCCCCTGCACCCCTCCTCCATTACTTCTTTTTATTTTCTCTATTCTTTGTAGCTATGTTCAGCTGTGTTTCATATTCTCCCCTGTAGCCTATGTAATGGTTCTTCTGCATCTTAGTGCAGTTTTTTCTAGTGTTATTTTATGTTTTGATTGCTACTTAAACCCCATGTCTCAAGGGTTCTTTCTCTATTTATATTTGTCATGTGAAGTTGCAAGCTGCAAAGGGTTAGCCAGAGTTTTCTCTCCTATGTTGAATCACTGTGATCCATGTGGCTATAGTCTTGGTGTTAAACATCCATTAGTTATCACCCTCACTTCTATCATCACTGCCATAGCATGCAGTGGTGGACCAGAGAACGCACTTTGTTTTGGTTTTGTTGGGAGTATTGTTGATTCGAATCCTACTCTTATATTTTCATGGTGGCGAAACAAAATTTCTTGAACAGTGTAGTTCTAGTTAATCTGCATCTATGTGGTTCACCCACCTTCAATTCACAGAAAGGTCACCTATGAGGGGGATCTTTACTGATATGTTTTGATTGTTCTCACTGATTGAGTATTACTTTGTTCTAGTTTCATTTTTCAGTAATGCTCTCAGTGGCCAGTTAAGTGGTAATCCCACTTTAGACCCATGTAGGGCCTTAAATAGCCAAGGCAATCATAAGGAAAGCATTGCAGAGCACAAGTATTAATGCTGTTAATGTGGTTTATTTCCATATTATTTGCATGTGGTATTTTAATTTTGCCCTTGTGGTTTAATGTGACCATGTAAGTGTGCTTCCTCAGGGATAGAGATGGTGATTGTGTAGTTATTGTAAACCGCCTAGCCTTCAATTGCATTAACAGTTGGTCTTTATGACTTTGATAATTTAGATCAATTCTAAAATAACTCAGACCATTTTCTAAATTTCTACTAAGGCTGAAATAGCATTAATTAATCTTTACCGAACATTTTTAATTTGAAAGTGAGTTCTTCATTGGCAATCTTTTATCAAGACCCTTAAATGAGTATTATTTGTTGATGCAGAAGTTGGTTTGCTATTTTCATTTTCCCCCAATATTAAAGCACTTGCTCTTCTGTATGGGACAGATGCTTAATGCAACTTTTGACTGCCAACTGTATTAAGTCTTGTGGAGATATTGTGCTTCAACATCAACTTGTGATATCATCTTTCTTATTGAATAGAGAAATGAAGTTAACTACTCAACCGTCATTTCTAATATCTTTGGAAGCAAGTAAAATGGTCAAACACGTCACTATAAATGAAGAAAAGAACTTATTATTTGCTCCAGTCTTTTCAATTTTTACAGGATTCTTTTATGTTGTCGTACATAAACCAAACTGAACAAATGTGCGTTTTTGCAAGATTTATTTAACATTGAATATATTAATTTCACACAGTGAAACCTCTACATTTTCAAATATTAGACAAGTATGGTCAAGTTCAACAGTCTGTATGTTTATTCAAATTGTCATGGCTGCTTCTTCATTTTTCTCATCAGAAAGGAATTAGAATTATGTGCATTGTGATTTTTAAGAACTTATTTAAATCTGCTAGATATTTACTTTCCCAATTGAATACTCATTTAATTTACATTCTGACAAGTTCTTAGTATTTCCATTCTTTCCATTTGAGTATTATACTTCCAGTCATCGGTGGATTGCTATCAATATTAATGTTAATGGTTCTGGAGGGAAAAGTATATCCTGGCAGATTTGAGTGATTCAGTAAATATATACTTTTACTCCTTTGTAGGGGTACCACCACCATGTAGGTGTAGCAAGAATTTCATGTTGCTACTATTTATTAATTTAACACATTCAGCGTGGAGCACGTCTATTGACGTGGTCCCGTCTATGCCGATCTACGGGACCACGTCAATAGATGTGGTCCTTTAACTTTAGGCCCTTTAAAAAATGGGTTCCATTTCTAGTGTCTCCCTTGAATTCGCGACCCGCATTGAATGTGTTAAGATATAGTTTCAGCAGCAATATGTATCCTTCTTCATCAGTATGTGTAGGCCTCAGAAACAATTTCAGGACAGGATTGAAATAGTCAAATATTTGACATTTATGGCATACTATAATCCCTAATTCTTAATTGATGCATGAAAAATAAGTCAAAGCCTCTAAATATATTCTGGAATGTTTGAACCATTGTGCATTTGAGATACTTTCATATTGGGTTCATCTAGAGAGAGGTTATGGTCCTGAGTAATATGGCATTTGATAATATCCCTGATGCCTTTGGCTTGAAAACGTAAAGGAATTTATGAATAAAACCTTTGGTTCTATACGAATGCCATGTGCATAGTGGTTTGTTATGCCAATGTTAAGTTTTTATCAGTCTTGACCCAGTTCATTTTGCTGAGGTGATGTTACGTTTCATCTTTGCTGTTCTAATGTGGAGTGAGGACCTAAACCTGTGCCAACTGTCCCGCATGTGTATTTAGGTAATTTAGTGGGTGATTGATCCTCAGGGTGGAGGGGTTAGGTTGTATAGATATCAATTTAGAGGGGAGAGAGGGATTTTCAAGCTCTATTAATTCAGTATTTACTATGCTGATATGAAAATGATTGTATTTAATACAGTTGTGTTTTGCTCTGGTAATTCTATCAATTTCTATCAGCATCCAAAAAAAGCTATCAGTTATCAACTGTAGTTTAATTCCAGTAATTTTCCCTTTCAAGCTATAGCGATTTTCCCTCCCGGTACCTCATGAGTTTTTCACCAATTTCTAAGTTTTTTCCATTTCAGTGGCATGCATGCCAGTTTGTAAAGGCAGTTAAAGCCACAGATTCTGTTATCCAAACTCAGTCATTTAATTTCAGAGATCATTGTGCATTGCAATACATTCTTCATTAGTAAACCAATGAAATAGGAAGCAGATGGAAATCCTGCTACAGTTATTCAGTTATAATATTGATTAAATGACTTACCTGAGAAAGTTTCTGGAGTACAATTCAGTTGATTGTTGGAAAATCCATTTATATGAAGATGGGCTGTTAAGAAACTTAGATTCTTCAACTTTCCTGTAGCTATATTCTGTTCCATTAAGAAATAATGTAATTGTGTGGGAGTGGATCTAAAACATGAAATTTTGGAGCATTCTTGGTTTAGTGGTTCAAGAAAATAATGGTACACAACCCCAGTACCTTTCAAAACTTTATTTTTTAATTTTTCGCCCTTTTTACAGTAGGAAGTCTAGACTTATTGTTGCTATTTCTCTTTGGAATGTTAGGCTGAAAGAGTATTCATTTAGATTTTCAGAGAGGTTAGGGGGTTTGACTATCAAGAGTAGGCCTGCCAACTGTTCTAAATTTTCTCGTCATACCTTCGTTACTGTGCATCGTCTATGCAAGAGCAATTTAATTTTTTTTAATATTTCACCAGTTTTTTAATTCTTAAATTTTGAAAATCTTGATCTTATAATTTGGAATTCAAGTATGGAATATGCTCCAGAGGAGTAATTGTTAACATTAACCAGGCATTATAAAAAAGACCTTAAAAGTATACACTATTACTAATGATTAAAGGTGTATCATGGTATTATTGAGAAAGGCATTCTCAAAAGTCTTCATTTTCTGAGGCAAATGTCCTCATTTTCATAGTCAAGGCATTGGCAGCCCTGATCATGAGCTCCAGTGAATCGTCATAATTTACGCTCAATGGGTCCCCTGTGACCGTTGCTTTTTGCTTAGGGAGTTTTAATGGTAATTGTGACAGAGTATAGAAGTAAGCTAGCTGTTATTATTAGTTCCAACATTAAGTTATTACCCAGGCTGCTTGAGTTTATTTTGAGTCACAGGTAGCTTATGTATTGAAACTGTCAATAGCTGTGATAGTACAGGCTTTCTTAGGATTGCTTAACTTTAGCCTGAATTATTTTTATTATGTTTCATATAAGCCCTCATTTTTTCAAGTGATAATTCGGGTGCTGTGATGTCAACAAATATAAGTGCATGTAAAACTGGAAGCTTTGATGAATTTTTGTTAGATGATTTTGTCACCTTGAGATATGCAGTGTTTATTTATGGGAAATTCATATCATTTTTTAAGTTTTTTTATGGATGAAATATCTAAATCTCTTGAATTGATTTTTTTGGGACCAGTTCAAGGAGACAAAAATTTGCTTTTGAGCATTGATAAATCTATTGTTCAGCAAAGGCACCACAGTGCTTTGCTTAAATAGTGGCAGCCTTGTATGCAGCATCAACTGGGCTGTTTAGGTTAAGATGGCCTATATTTTTTTGGTTTGGAGTAATTATATTTTAGCTTATATTTCACCTGTATCCACTGCCAAAGACTTTAATCAAATTTTGCAAGGCATTGGTGGTTGGAGGGTAGCATAGTCATTTACTTGCTCTTGCACTTGCAATTAATTATCTTTTAAAATCGATTCAGCCATGCAAATAAATGGCTCTATTATTAGTTTTATCATAAATGTATTTTTCTAAAGTTGTGGATTATACAATATAATTTTTGGATATCATATTTTTATTCATATTTTGTTGTAATTTTATTGAGATGTTAGATTTGTGTTCTGGTGGAAATATGTGCTTGTTTAGGATATTGATTTGCCGTATGATGAAACAGATTTTGCTGAAAATGCGAGGAGGTTTCACTGGTTCAAACTTTTTCTTTGTCTTATTTTTGCGTTGTGGTCAACATGAGCAATAATGCTTATCTGAGACATTCTGTTTCTCTACCATCTCCCTTTCATGTAACTAGCCGTGATACATTCTTGTGTATGACTGTGTGTCACTTGTATGATTTCTGTCATCTTAAGCTTTATTCCAGAAAGTTGAGCTTGTGATGTTACATGGTTACTGTTGAGCAGATAAGAGAATTAGTTAAGTTTTGTAACTGTGGGTCAATAAAGCATTCTCATTAGTGGAACGTCTTTTTTTGTTAAGATCCTATGATGCTCCCATACATAATGTTGCTTTTAATATAGTTTATTATATATTGTGTGAGTAAACTTCCTTTTTCAGGGGGTATAAGTGCTACTGCTGAAACTCTTGCCTTGGTATGGACCAGTTCCTTTCTGACTAGCCAGCAAGGAAGTGGTTACCTTATTGGTTGCATGACTGAGAGTGATATGTTCATTTATCTTGTTGAATTATGCATAATTGGTACCCGTGGACCTTGCTACCTTGTACCATGTGTTGTGCATGAAGTACACACATGGTTTGCTGCTACAAATTCTTTTCACAATAGTGAGTCCCTCCTTATGTTACCATTAGATTTAAATGTAGATGGAGGGGAAATTTTCCCATTAGAAATATATTTCATAGCCCTAAGTTTCTCTGCTGAATTGGGCCTAATAATTTTAACTTAGTATTTCATGAGGTGGAGAATAAATGCAAATTTTACATGCATTTGAGTTCTTACACCAGTAAATATGAGATGGGGTTAGTGAGTGAATCAATGTAGCTTTTCTGAAACAATACTTGGAAAGCAGTTGAGAGGAAAAAAGATCTTTCATTTGAAGGAAAAAGATTTAGACTAATTTAGTGTTATGAGGACAGAAGTCAGGCCCAGCAGGAATTCTCCTGCCTTTTAAGCCAATTTGCACAGTCTCTGTTCAATGAACTCAAAATGCTGATAGTTCAAGCGAAGTGGACACTTAGTGAAAAGAACTATTTGCTAGAATGTACTGTCAAAACTAAAGCTGTAAGCACTGATTGAATGGAGTGTTTTATTGATCAGTCTTTAGACTATTTTCAGGCCAACGTCTGAAGGTCATGTTTTTTGACAGAAAATTTGACAATGGGTTAGAGTATACTGTGACAGGCGGAAGTTAAAGAAAATGGCATTTGATTCAAGTCATTGGTAAAACTAATTGAATTCTCAGTAGGTATAAATTTTCATTTTCCTCAAATCCAACCTTTCAGATGGTAAATTAACCGGTTAGATAGAATTTTTTAAATAAATTTTTCATGGTGGGACATTGGCTATTAATAATTTATTTGCCCAAGGATCAGATACATAAATATTGCATACGATATAAGGAAAGTAAAAAAATAGATATACAAAAACATAATTACTCATATCAAGATACAAACATACAATTAATTTATTAATGTACAGAATTGTTATAATAATTATCACTGAGGTCTTCTTCAATAGAATAATACATATTGGTCAGAAGACATCATTTCATTTTGAATGAGTTGATATTGTTGACAGTTTTTATACAAGATGGCGGTTAAGAGTTAGCTTGGGAAAAAAGAGAAAATTCCCATCTGAGAGGTTGGATTTGATGCTTGGTTGTGGTGGTTATTCTGTAGAATCTTGGTCCCAGCTTAGCTACCCCATGGAGAGCACTTAATTTTAATGTATTTAGAAAACATTCAAAAATAGCTAGAATTGGCCTTTACATTGAATATTTAAAACAATTGCAAAATTAACAGAAATAAAACTTAATACATGGATATAAAAATGTTATCATTGATAAAAAACATTTAACATAAAACAACAGCACTAATTAATAAAAGATTATATGGAAAAGAAATCAAAACCAACCTTAAGGTTGAAGCAGTGAGTGTGTGATGGAAAAGGGGGGTAATAGGAGGAAAACAATGTCCTGAGGTGGATTTTGTTTATTCCAGAGGGTGTGGAGAGATAAACGGATGGGTGTGCAGATGAAGTCGTGTTTAATAATTCAGGAAGTCTGTAGAAATGGGATCGCTGGAGGAGAGAAAGACCGAATTTACAAAAATAAAATGACAAGAGTTTAAATTTTTTTGTAGGCAGGTGTAAGAGGTGATTGTTGCGCAAGGTATGGGCAGGGATATGAAGAGAAAGGTTTGGGAGTATTTCTGTTGATCGGAACTGACCAATTTAAGTACTGTAAATAAATAAGAGGTCAGTGATATTCCTAAGGATGGAAGATCCTTGTGATGATATTCCTCAGATTGGGAAGAAGGAGGGGTGGCACGGTGACGAAATATGGAAATGGTGGTGATCAAGAATTATCAAGTTAGAGGGACAGGCAGTGGAGTAGATAATGGTGCAGTATTCTAGAATGAGGAGAGAATAGCCAGTGAATATGGCTTTGAGGGCTTTGTGGTTTGTGAATCTGTATAGCATACCCATGACAGACATAGCCTTAAATTTTGTTATATTGAGGTGCGGGACGAAAGAGAGTTTGGGGTCGAAAATGAAACCTAGGTTATTATACTTCAATTGCAGTACCTTATTTGTTGGATTGGATGGGATGGAAACTGTGAACCCCTTAACAACATTCTATTAGAGTTGACGGAGGCTGATTGCTGGTTTTAAAATGACCAGAAAAATAGTAGAAGCCATCTAATCATGGTTTTGGGGATGAGTACTGAAAGTGATGTGGGAAAAAAATGGTTATCTTGGAATAGAAAGGTACTATTTGGAGCATGTTGTGCTACAGAGGAGCTAGATGCACTGGGTAAACACTTAGACAACATTTATAGGAAGGAATCGTAATGTAAGATAATGTGGGGAGATGCCATGTGAAAGATCATGAAATGAAAGTGAAATGCTATTGTGGTAGTGGTTAGAAAGAGGAGCGATCTTTCAGTAAGAGAGTAGGAGATTGATGATGTGGGATGCATGAATAGTTTTACTGTCTTGGGAGTGAAAGTCATTTAGTTAAATGCAGAGGATATTTTTTCAACTTATCCTCATGTTGGGATTTGCATTTCTATTAAAACACTAAATCAACATGAAACATATACTCAAAGAAAGCTAAACTTGAAAGCTGTCTTCGGCCAAATTTAAGAATGGGTCCATAAGGAGCTGATGACAAGTGGGTGTACACTTGGAGAGAAGATTGTGAGGTCATTCAAACCCATAGCTAATGTATATATCAGTGAATTTGACACTGGGTCTATGTCCACGTTTGGTACATAATATTTTTTTCTATGTAAGCCTCTTAGTGACAAAGCTGATGTGCTGGTATTAGCTTCTTCAATAAAAAGTCAGTGGTATATCAACTTTCTCACTCACTCAATGATTCAACGTGAAGGTTGGTTTGGACAGTTGAGGGTAGACTTCACCCAGGACTAAGCCACAGGCGCGTGAATTTCACACATTCGGGGTAGGGGGGCCATTTCCTTTCCCTGGACCACCTCGCACTCTTGAGGATTTTTTGTTCGGGGGTGTACAAAGGCTTCACCCGGATTTGAACCCGGGACCCTTTGATCAGCTGCCAAGCCCACTAGGCCACCACGCTCCCCTGTTTGTGGTTTCAGGATACTTGAAATCATCCAGGATACTAGCTGTATCCAGTTAGAAAGAAACGTGCATGGCATAATATTACCCATAGCCTAAAAATAGGTAAATAGCAATACGATTGCTTAGATGAAAAAACTGGGATATTTGTATTGTCAGTATTGTTGATGCTGGCATGACTAACTGGGTAAAAGAGGAAGTTGAAGAAATCTGGCAACGCTAATTTAAAAAACCTGCTGTGATCGTAGACAAAAATTAACGTCAAAGTTTTTCGTTGAAGCCATTAAAGAAATCGACCAATTTCCGGGTTACGTTTTTGATTAGAAATATTAAGACAATTAAGGTAGAATTATATAAGTCAATGGGGTATATTTATTCTTAACGAGAAAAAGTTGTAATTTGGTCTCACTAGCATAATTGTGTATTATGGTTGGCGATCGTGATTTGAAAAAAATAATGCATTCCTGAATATGATTTAAAAGATTCGTCAATATTAAATCCGAAACTATTATATTCCTACTCCTTTATAATTCGATATATTCATCATGATTTTCGCTGGTCTTTCAGCCTCAGAAAATGCCTATGAAGGAGTTACAGACATCGCTGAAGCTATTCGTAACATTGCTGTAAGGAACTCGTAGAAACTCATTTCTACTCCTCTGGGTAGGAGCTCAATGCGAATTCAACAACGCGCCTATTTTGATATGACATTTGATAGCCAGATGGCAGCGCTGTCCGCCACATGAATAAGTGAAGGAGTGACAGATATTCACGTCGTTCCCTACTAGAAGCAGGTGAAAGAGGTATTTTCTAGGTGAAAAGCGTGGGAGGTAAAAAAATCTAGTCTGGGTGATGGGATTGCAGTCCCAGAGTGTCAATAAATGTGTGGACTGTGTTCGAGTGAGGAAAAAAGATTTGTCGTCTGTGCTACAGTATGCAGATATTATCAAGTATATATTTTCAGTGCGACTATCGGAGAAAAGTGATACAGACATGTCAGACTTGGAGTTCACTTACCTCAGCGTCGAAACGGAGGAGAATAATTTCCTTCCAGGAATTGTAGCGAAAGTTCAGGTATGTATAAAATAATAAGTTTAGTCCCCAATGTCAAGAAACTTACGTTGTGTTCCTCTGCCTCTCATGGTCTAGTCACCCTTGCAAGACCTGAACTAAAATGAAAGTTGAGAGTGGATTGTCCTGAATTCGTAGCTAACTGACACAGTTTTATGTCCGGGATTACTCCCGGTTGACACAAAAACATTGCATTTCATTCATCGATTCGTCCTTTTTCCCTTAGCCTAGACATGGCAAATGTCTCATTTGTGACCCATTTGTGTGGCCTTGCAGGCTCAACATCAAATGCATTCATTTTTCGCGTTTTAAATGCCTTGAAAAACTTCAGTGACATTTTCAGTTTAGAAAATAATCTGTCAAGTTGGTGATAAATAGACCACTTCATTTGTGTTGCTATCAAACCGTACCCCAACAATAATATTGCATTTCATTTATGTGCATGTGTGATTACAACGTAATCGAAAGTATAGTCGCTTTTAATTGGTGATCTTTGTATGGATCGTTGATGTGGCTGGACTTATCTAATCTACCAAAATTATACTTTTGATGGTATATCATCTTTTTTATTCAGTTAACATTGCCTTTGTACGACCCCTGGAATGGTAGGTAGAATTTAAACATCCTCGACAAGTTTCTTTGTAAAGAAATAAAATTTTTCTCGTGCTGTTTACTTTAATTTTAGCGACCCTGTCGCAGTTTGTGGATCAGTTGTTTTCAATTTGTCCTTTTCAAGGTTGATAAAACTCCTATTATGACTTTTTTTAAGTGTGGACGGATGCATATTATTACTTTCCATCTTGGCGGAAGAGATTTATTGGTTTATCTTGAGATAATTTTGTCAAATTTCTTACGTATTTTTGTTGCCAGTTATTCTAAATCACCATATACGCTTTCGTCTCACATCAGTGGTCGCCAGGATTAATATGTCACCCTTTCTAGAACAATCCTTAGAAGAAAAACAAAAAAATGTACGAAATTTTCATTAGTGATTGAAGATAATATTCCGGCGATACGATTCCATCGTGATCTTCGTAGTGCATTTCAGCGAGATACGTACAAACAGAGATATTTCGTCTTTGAAACTTATATAAATTTTGGTCAGTATTTCTGAGGGTTCACATCCCTTGTGAAAAGGAGATATCCCGGGGATAAGCGTTGATTATGTGTACATTTATGTAAACACGTGCGTAGGCGAATGCAAACTGTCATTAGTTGTCGGATCGACTTAGGTGAAATGTTTTAGGTTTCATGTACCACATTGGTAATCATGAAAAAAATGCGACCTTTGGTATAATTATACTTAAGTGACCCGGATATGACACATGAAATAAATTCCTCTTTCCTCATTTAATTAACAGTGTTGACGATTGCATAATGTTCTGTGAACAAACGGACGTAAATATGAACTGAGTGAGAACTTTCTGGGATTGTCTATTGAGCATATACTTCATCGAACTTACGGGCTGTCGACGCATGTGTCTCGAGTTCGTCTTGACAACCATCGGGAATTCTATCTTTTGATAAACATGTAAAAAGGTGCGCTGCCCTGTTTTTGCGTTGTTGTTTTCTATTATTAAAATTGGAACTAAATTGCTTCCCATACTTAAAATTTGGAGGGAGGAATAAGGTGAGACAATTATAGTCTTTGCTGATAAGTTTTCCCATGGCTTTCGTAAAAAATCGTAATAAACCGTATTTAAGCAAATTTTGAAAGGAAAAACTAGTATTTTATGTTGTCACTTGCCTTGAAATTTCCCTTGTCCATGCTTAAGGAACCCGTCAACCTTTCATTGCGTTCTAAGTGGTCCGAAGTGTAAATAAATTTATCTTTCGGTAGATACCTGTTGATGCAATGGGATATAGTATTTTTTTGTTTTGGATGCATAAATAACCTTAATATTTAATGTGCATTATCTATTTTCAAGTCGAGAATTAAAAAGTCCGCTTCATTGTTTTGCACATGATCGGATCGGAAGAACAAATTGTTTGCCTTCGCCTTTCCTCTTATCACATATCAGTACTAATGTGCCTGGGTATTAGATGGCTGCTTAAGGTATCGCATCGCCTACGGCAGACAGACAACGACAGTGAGATGGATTCGAGCCCGCGACTTATGGGTCGCTAGGCCGGCACGCTACAAACAATAATCGCGATCAACCAAGTCTCAGTATATACGGTATATACACTAGTAAAGTTGCAAAACAATAATAAGTAGCGAATTCAAGGAACGTATTGGTTTGAAGCTTAACCACAAAGAGTTTTCAGTGAGTTTTAAATAAACATAGATTGGCTACAGAAAGCCGGGGAGAATCTTTTTTTACTTACGGCTCGAAGTGAGCACTATGCCTGAAGTATCCGTGATTTACCCCTAGTATTTTTCCATAGCCTGGAGTGTTAAAGTAATTGGTCTGACGCGTAAGATTTTCGTTTAGTTTTTATCATAAACATTGGTCCAAATGGAAAGTTTTCATTCTTTCAATGGTTGGTTAGGGGAGGAAATGTATCCTCAGAAATCCTTATGTTTTTCCGTTTGTCTCGAGTAAATCGTACATTAAACTTTTAAACAATGATCATAATTTGATGATCAATGATCAATTTATTTAGAAGATAGTGCTAACGCTTCGATGAAAATTAAAAAGAAAACATTCATTCATTCGAGAGAGTGGACTTGACTCAATTGTAGGTAAACTGACGGATTATTACTAATTCATTCAATAAATATGTGTGTGTATATGTTGATTTTAGCTTCGTCATATTCTTTATCTCGCCGAATTTGAGGGGCATCGTGTGCTTGACAGGACGAATTTTTTATTAATTAATAATAATTACTCCTGATGATGCAACGACATTGAAACCTAGGTTGTAATTAAAGTTTTATTTATTTGTGGATATTGCTCGCGGTTTATCCATTAATCGACTTTAATTTTAAGCTTCATTGTCCTCTTTCTAGAATTAAAAACTGATATTTTTCTTTTATGAAATTAAGTTACCTGTTCTCGGCGCTAAAATTATTCGCACTCCATTTTTGAATCTTTAAATTGAAGAAAATAATGTAATTCGATCCTATTCTTTATACAAGGGGTAGTTGGGCAAGGGCACGGTCGTAGAATAGAGACAAGGGTAAAGACCCACGGAAGGAAAATTTGGACCTGCAAAAGGGATTATTTCCGAGGGGAGGGGTAGGGTTCATTTTCTTGTGATGTGTGAGCGAGAAGGAAAGGGAGATCTGCGAAGTTCGGACTTGCCAGGATCCTTCGCTCACGACGAAAGCTCCCCGTTCCGCCTCTAAGCGACCCATAATCATAATTAATTTTAATAATTAATACGAATGAAAGATGTGATTTTTTAAATGAAATATATTCTCACTACATTAGTGTTGGCAGCATTTTTTTCATTTTGAATGGGTGATGTACGCTAAATATATAATTAAGAAAGCCAAACGAATTAAAACCACGATGGAGTGGCATGTGTCGAGTGACACTTGGTTAGCGAATCGCTGATACACGTTGCCCTGTCGAGTCACACTCGACACCTAAGTGCTTGGTCGTTAGTTTTTGGTCGATGATATTATAACTCGTAATTTGTCCAAGGTTATTGGCCGTAAAATTGGGCAAAATTGAGGAACCCCTGGTTGAACATTTTCTGATGTTGATGGATTGTCTTCGCTCCTCGCTGTTTTTGTTGCAATCATTAATGGTGGGTGGGAGGAAAGAATATTTGAATATATGCACCTATCACTTCGGCTATGGATCTCTCATATTTCGTCACTTGTATTAGTTTTGGGGGTACCTCAGTCCTCCGCGGATGAGTATTATTTATTCTTTCCATGGGATTTTTTTTTTAAATTATAGCACTCGTCATAGAGTATAGTTAAGATAACGAATGTTCTTCCGATATTTCAAACTCAGCCAAAGGGTAATAGTTCTTAACCATAAATCACAGAATTGCGTCTTCAACTCTTCTACACATTTAATTTTGTTTATACTTACTATTAAGCATTTCATTAGCCACCCCAAACCAATGAGGAATCTATGGATTTCCAACGTGAACCTTTCTACGTTTTTAATATCTTTGTTGGAAGTTCATTATTCTTCCCAGCTTTCACAAAATTTTCCCATTTCTCCTCCGAATGACCGACGTCGAACCGCTAGACTGTGGAATTGCCACGAAGGAAATCTTACAAAAAATATCAATAAGCTCTGTCCTGACAGAATAAGTCTACAACTGGAAGCTCGAGAGAATGTACAATGTACACGGTTCCGTCTATAAGTGGCCGTCCGATGGTGAAATGCAGGAGCGGAATTGTAACTGAACGGATCTCTCGAGCAGAAAACAAGTGAATGCTGCGGACGTACCATTGAGGTATATTTTTATCTAATCCTGTAGATCGATAATTTAGAATAAAATTGCGTTCGAGGTTATTGCTCATTTGTTCACTATTTTATTAAAGCCATGCAACCGACTGCCGATGTAGGTCAAGCCATTAGTGCTGGTGGGTGGATTGGTATTGGTGGAATAATTTTTGTAGGAAGTGTAGGGAGATGCTCGGCGTCTGTCTTAAGGAAAGGCGCCTTGAGGTTCACAGTTAAATGTCCCATCGAATACACAGAGCCATGCTTTACACATAGCACCCAAGTAGGGATCGGAATTCCAGTGAACTGCCGGGATTCGATCTAGTGACCTAGGGATGAGAAGTGAGTACTTGAGCCACCACAACAACCCTTTACCTTGCATAGTTGGAACAAGTAAAAATGTGATTTTTTCCATAAGAGATTCTTTTTTTTAATATTAAATCATTCTACATTAGTTCATGAAATTTCTGTAACAGAAACCGACCGTATTCTTACGCCAAAAGAGAAAGGACCCTTTTGTGACTCCTTCATTGTTAACTAACTGCATGATGCCCCTGTTTTACCCCGACTTTCGCAGTGGGAGGGGGCAAATGACAGCTGAAGTCATCAGTGCCATTTAGAGTACAAATGGCAGAGAAACCTGGCGTCAGCATTGGCCTGTTCTTTGCGATAGGCTCTGAGGGATCCACTGTTTAATTTTCGTCACACCCTCGTGGTATGGCACCCAAGTAACGTTCGGGATATATGATGGGCAGGTTCAAAAAGTATAGTTCGAAGACGTTTCTCTTTAATGCTGAGAAAATAGCTATGAATTCAATGAAAGACTTTCGGCTGCTTCGCAGTTTTTTTTCTTTCTTCAGTTGGTTCCTAAATGCTCATCTGTAGAGCATCGCCCCTTGGAGGACTCAAACGAAGGACTACTAGCAGATTAATTTACGACGTTGGAACAAAGGCGGCCTTATATTGCTTTTCTATGGAGTAAGTTACCCCATAGAGTATCTGGGGCCAGAAACTGTAACGCAGTATTTTTTGTCGATACTGTTCGGAAGTCCTCTTCCTCTGAACACAATTAGTGAGTTAGCTAAGCGGTAATATCATAGTAATGCGAATTCCTCTGCCGTTAGGTACATGCGACATCTTGGGTTGCTCTCGTCGAAAATAGTGAATCTTACACTTCCAGTAAGATTGCGAAAAAAAACATTCTTTTTGCCTGGAAAAATAAGTTTTACTTTGAAAGGAAAAAGTGTCACATTAAAAGAACGTTCCTTTGCCCATCATTAACCTGAATTCGTCCGTTAACATCTCCGCCTCCGCCGGGATTCGAATGCGATCCGTTGGGATGGGAAACCAGCACTCCAACTACTACACCAACATGATCTTTGCTAAGGGTTTACAATACTCTCGGATTCCTTGGGGGAACTCCCAGAACTTGGGCATGGGTTTTTAAACCTCCCTCCCCGTAGCTGTAAGTAGAAATAAAAATAAAAATAACCTTCCCATTATTTAAGTTGGCTGCAACTTAGAGTTTTTGTTCACATGTTAATTGCTACTGATCTCATAGAATATGCAAATGTGTCTGACATTCGGTGATTAAAATGTTTGGTACACGATGATAATCAATTTTTGGGCATACACATTTATCGGTAGTTAAAATCGTGTTTATAGCTTAATATCCTGTAGTTTCTTATTGTTTGAACGGAATTATCCTGGAATGAATTATTTAGGAGTTGACAACTTGACTGTGAGCCGCTGTTGGCCGGCTTCGTTTAAAGACAGTGACCAGCAAATGTAAATCTGGAAAGGTCTGCCTGAGCCACGAATTGGACCTAGCTCGAACCACGTTAAGTTTGCAATAGAAATCTTTGTATGTTGCTAGTGCTTTTGAAATAGACACGGCAAGGCGGAATCGGAGGTGGCACCTCTTGCAGCATCTATTTCAAAAGCACCGCCAACGTGCGAACAATTTTTAATCGGACTCGGCGTGGTACGAGTTCGATTAGAGTAGTGGCACAGTCAAACCTTCCCACATTTACTTTTGCTGTAGACTGTACACTTACTTGAGAAAGCATATTCCGTTCACTTGTGCGTGTATGACCAACTGAGCACACCCTCCCCCCGCCTTGGACCGGCATTTCACCCGACTTCTGGGTCGTGTGACGTAGTAAAAATTTCTCGTAAAATGAATTTTTTTAAACGTTTTAAAATTTGAAACACTCCTTTAGCTTTTTTGCTTTTATCGTCATATTATGCCATTTGGAGGTTTATACTGGGAAATAGATTCCTTATTCGCCACCGCCGTTACCGTTGATGTAGACGTAAATTTATGCCACGCCAACGGCTCGTATCTCTGATTCTTCAAGCACTAATCGTGATTTTTCCTGACTTGGTGTATCATGGCCATAAGATTGGGTTGTAGCCTAATTTTTCGAGGCTCCCCGTATAAATCTTGGCCCACAAGTCTTTCACTATCTCAGGGGTTCCCGGCCCATAGGTCCCGACCCCACTTGGGGTTGCGGAAGAGGTTCGAAGTGTCACAAGGGAGTGGGAAATTTTCGCTTGATAATGTAGTTGCTATATTGTGTAGGGATCGCGATTGATAGTCACCTATAATTTTGGGGTTGTAAATTAAATAAATAGGTTGGAAAGCTCAGCTCTATCTCAAAAACGAAACGAGCACTTTCAAAGGTAAAAGTGAAAGTCTTGAAGTCGTCCTAATTTTTGCCGTAAAACCAAAAACGATCATTTACTACATATAAGGTGGAATCCACGTTGAGAGTTGGGTAGTATTATGCTCCATTTACTATTATAAATGTTGAAAAAATATGATTTCAGCTTAAAATCAATTTACTCTCCTTATTGAACTCATTAACATAGGTTGAAAATATCTTTCAAAGAATAGGCCAAATGTGTGTGTTCGTGGAAAGTCGTGTCGCAGTCATAAAGCAAACAAGCGAGTGCGAACCGCCAGGGGGCAGAAGCAGGATCTATCGGCATATGCTACATTTCATATTCATTTAACTTATAAGGTGAAGTCTTGAAGTCTCGACTTGCAGTAACTGATTATGTGAAAGAAGGTCCTACCTTTCTCAACATAGGTAAATCTGAAGTAAAATGGTATTTTTAAGTCAAGAATGTGCTAAGTATAGGAAAAATATTATTTTTTCGTAATAAAATCCTAATAATATATCAGTACCAACTTATTAGTTTTGTGGTTTTAAGTTACTAACTTCAACGATTGAAGTCAAAATGCATAAAATTTCAATGAAAAGGTGCTGCAGTTAGATCCTCGTGCTTGAAGAAGTACTTCTTAAGTACATCATTTCTATAAAATCCATTATAAATTATTTCTATGACTACCATCGTCTGATTTGTATATTAATCTAATTATAAGTATGTATAATTGTGTCTAAAACCTTCTCACTCAGTGACTCATCCCGAATGTTGGTTTGGATAGTTGAGGGTAGAGCTAACCCCGGACTAAGCCATAGGGGTGTGAATTTCACACATTCAGGGTAGGGGGGCCAGTTGCTTCACCTCACACTCCGAGGATTTTTTATGTTTTGTTCGGGGGCGTCCAAAGGCTTCACCCGGATTTGAGCCCGGGACCCAAGCGCTCTAACCACTAGGCCACCACGCTCCCCCAAAACTCAATGAATTTCCAATCATTACGTTTACAAATGATGTGGTACGCAGTCACGCGCACGGCTGCGAAGTTATACACCGAAGACGGGGAAATTCGCTGTGAAAAAGTATTTTGAATTGACCGGGATCTGAACCCAAATCAAGCCAAATGATTTTTTCATGGCGAATTTCACCGTCCTCTTGTGTATAACTTCGCACCCGTGCGCGTGACTGCGTACCACATCATTTATAAACGTAATGATTGGAAATTCATTTAATTTTGGGGGAGCGTGGTGGCCTAGTGGTTAGAGCGCTTGGGTACTGATTGAAGGGTCTCGGGTTCAAATCCGGGTGAAGCCTTTGGACGCCCCCGAACAAAACATAAAAAATCCTCTGAGTGTGAAGCAACTGGCCCCCCTACCCTGAATGTGTGAAATTCATACGCCTGTGGCTTAGTCCGGGGTGAGCTTTACCCTAAACTATCCAAACCAACATTCGGGTTGAATCACTGAGTGAGAAGGTTTTAGACATAATTATACATACTTATAATTAGATTAATATACAAATCAGACGATGATATGATATAGTAGTGGTTATAATTATGTATAACTTTGCATTAACTAAGGTGTGGCATCAGCAAATTGTTTCGATAAATTGCGCGCCAACAATATGTTTTTGTATCCGCGCTTATTTAAAATCAGTACTCACTCGTTTCAAAAGAACGCTCACATTTTGTTTTGAAGAGTGTTCTAAAACGGACCTTCATGCGCTCGTTGCCTCTGACGTTGCGGGCGTCGAGGTCCCTTCACCAAGGACCTTGCGCGGGTGCGTGGTTGACCTCTGCCAGTGAAGGGTCCAAATACTTACGGACGTATTTCTGCGCAGTTTGATGCTGACGGCACATTTTCATATTCGGATTGTGCTGCTACTCCCGAGTTCTATCGTGGAAACATTGTACTGCTCTTCCCTTCATCTGATTCCTCGTTAACTTTGTGGAGAAAGCCGAATGATTTGCGTCGTCATTCGCAGCTACGCCTGCGATTTCCTAGCACTGGTACCGTTCTCGCAAAATCTGGTGGCAAAACGCTACGACACGGCGGGAGGTAGTCTAATGGAAGGCGTAGTGGGAAGGGACGAATGGGGAAGGTGATTCGTGGAAGTGAAATAAGCCTTTTCCTTAAAAAAATTGATTTGCTTTTGAGTTTTAATGGAAGGAGCTTGTCACGCTTGGTAGTCAGAAATGATGGCACAGTTTACTACCCATTTACTCGCATTACCCGTTAAAAAATAAATATCCTGTCCAAAAATTTTGTGTCCTGCCAAGAGATTTTGCGGGATTTTGTCAACGGGAGGCCTCTCTCGTCATCTCAAGACTTACGTCTGCAAGGTTCACATTTTTCCCGCCATTGGTATTTTTCACTTTTCAGTAAACGAGAAGAAAAATGCGTCTTATGTAGATCAACTAGAATAAGGTGGTACTAGGGTAGTTAGAGGGAGATTTTTCTCTAGTCGTAATAGAAACCATATTCTTCGTTCCTTTTAAAATTGAAGCAGTCATAAGAATTATGTATTATAATATCAATGAATAGAAAATAATCGTTTTTGAAAATTAACTGCTCAGTAACCAAATAGATATTGGTACATACATATATTCATATGTTAGTATCCTGACTTGCTTGTTTCGCGCAGTACGCTGAAAACGCCTTAACCTATTTTTTTGTGATTTTATAAAAAGTATCACTTTGGGTAGTAAATTTATTTTGAAAAAATATCAGAAAACATGAAATACACGCCGTTACATTTAAGGCACGATCTCTGAATCAGAACTTGCTACATTTTCACTAATGTCTCTGGAGCTCACAGTCGGTACCCTACCTATCTTATGGGTAAACGGCTTCTATCTAAAAGGTAGTGCGATAAGTAGCTGATATTTTGGTATCATTAGAAGTACGAAACGTTTTTCACTATAATTAGGCGGAATAAATTAGAGTGATATCTCGCGATGAAAGGAGAGTATACAAGAGGGAGTTACTTGCGCGGGTAGACGCTTGATCAAATTTTCCTTCAAATTTGTATCAGTGAACATGGCAGATGTTCCAAATTTGCTTACTTATTTCCGTAAAATTGCCCGTACTAGGTATAAGCATTCGTTTACGCAAGTGTCCGAGCACCTTACTACCCGAGCGGATTGCATGCCTTCTGTGAGCACGGCGAAAGTAGACTGCAAACATTTTCATTCCGCGTGTTGTTGTCGATGGTGGTCACGGGGACTCCCATGCTTGCTTTCACCATTTCCCTGTCCTTTGCCAAGGTGCCCGCGTTGCTGAATAGATGTGCAGCCAAAACTGCGGCACCCAAGTAGGTATTGAAATTCCTCAAATAAATCCCTGCTCCTACTAGGTAGCCCTTGGGACGGGGAGTCAATGCTCTACATCTGCATACTACCCTGAAAACCACCTGCGTTTAGCAATGGGTGTACAGACACCAGCCATGAAAAAGAGATAGAGAAAACAAGCTGAAGGAGGGAAGGGTGAAAGTGAAATAAATGTTGTTGGAGTGTTTTGGTGTCTCGATCTGTTTTTGGTGTAGTCACTAATGGTGTGTGGGAGGAAGGAATTTTTTACCTACTAGTTCGACCGTGTATCCTTCATGCTTTGTCGCTTCTATCAGTTCCAAAGATATAGTGAAGTGTTAACATATTCTCCTCCGTGTCTACCTGAAATGGGGCTGATCTGAATTTTAAGTCATCTTAGCCTATCAGGTAGCCTCTGAGTCTCTCAGAACTCCATATCTAATCCCTCAATTAACTGTTTTTCCCTGTCCGCTCGAAGCGGTTTAAACGAAGCGTGCGGCTTTCCTTTGTATTTTATTTCGCGTATTTACTCTGCAAGCTCCCCAATTCTCTTTGCGTACTCTAGTAGTGACCATGGGCGTATTTATGGGGAGGGACCAACGGGACCGGACCCCCCCCCCCAGAAGCAACTTTGTTAAGGGTACCAACATTAATAACAAAAAATGAACAAACTAAATATCTTTAATTGCTTAAAAGAAGCTTGAAAATGTAGTTTAGCCGTTAATCATTTTACGGGACAGGTCCCCCATTAGGCTATAAAAAAATTTATTTATTTATTTTATAGGCCCAATTTCCCGGTACTACACTTATTAAAAATATTCTGGGCACCCCCCAGAGACAAATTCTAGATACGCTACTGGTAGTGACAGGTCTTCGTTTCTTTTTTCTCCGAGGGCCTTCCTACTATTCGCCTCGTAGTCTCTTAAACACAGCGCCGCTATGTTTCCTGTGGTTTTCCCCATCTCAGACTTCACTTTATAGTTTTTTCCAGGTATTTTACTTTCCATAGTACATGCATATTTATCAATCCTCCCACCTCATAAATATGTTGTTGGTGTGATTTATTTCGTAAGAAGTGCACTGCGGAGTATTGACTAACGTGGGGAGTTAACGAGACTCAGGTCACCGATTAAGCTCAAATTTTCTGTGTCGGTAGGTTATGCATTGTAGGTATCAGCAATGCAATATGTATACCCAAGTAGGGCGACCTACCTCTTGTAATCTCTGAGAAAAAAGCATGCAAGAATATGTAAACATGTGAATTATAAAAGTGTCGTCCACGTGCATTCGAATGAGGGTCAGGTTGAATTACGAAATATTGTTCAGTCAAGTATCGTGCTTAGCTCGCTTTCTCGATGACTATCATTCTGCAAACTGCAGATACCTAGAGAAGATATGAAAGGAGTGATTGGCTGTGTACTGGCTTACCTCATAATATTTTTGTGAAGGAAGAACAAAATATTCGGAAATTCTGATTATCTTCCATGCAATGACATTTGAGTGCAATACACCGTCCGTTGGATGAGACGTTGAACTGTGACAGCTTGCCGTCATTTATTAAGAGTAAGCTGACGTGGACGTCGGGTTTCAATTCACCATGCTTCCTCTATAAATAATTTTTACATAATGTCTTATGTCATAATGTGCCTGGGTTCGAATATCGACGATGGCGGAGATTTTTGAGGGAATCCCGATTCCTTCTGGGTGATATTTTGAGAGTATTTCATGTGTATAGGCGTAGCGAAACTTGATGGCACGCGCTAATGAAGAGTATGACGCAAAGGAGAGGAGAGTCTGCAAGAGATGTAGGATAAAGTGGTCCAGTCTTCCTCCAGTTGTCCCTCCGGGAGTCCTGGGGTACCTTTGCCCGCTCATCAATGCTTGATTCACGCTCAGTG
This sequence comes from Pyrrhosoma nymphula, assembly GCA_963573305.1. Taxonomy (NCBI): domain Eukaryota; kingdom Metazoa; phylum Arthropoda; class Insecta; order Odonata; family Coenagrionidae; genus Pyrrhosoma; species Pyrrhosoma nymphula. The sequence continues at coordinate 71,461,144 of OY754332.1, read as the reverse complement.
GCGTCTAATTCTCCGCTGGTGAGTGCCACCAAGTTTTTCTGTACCTTATAGTACTCTTGTCTGACGTTAAACGGGACGTTAAGCTGTGGACCTCTTGGCGCATTTCATATTCATTTACGAAGCACCGTGCAAGCCACCTCCAGGGTGTGTGGCAGGGGTTGATTCTTCACCAGGCATGCAATACTCGTCCCTGTTCAAGGTCGAACCCCGCACGCTCCCCTGGATGCTAGGCGCGGACCAAAGAGCAGTCAGGAGAACAATACGCGGTGAAACATGAAACCTGGGAGGTTATTCTGTATGTCCACGGAATTTCGTTGAGTCCTTACTGAATAAGGCCCCTAGACTGAGCTACGGTGACGAATATGCTAACATACAGTGAGGGTTGAGGTACTACTACTAAATAGTATATCCAATACAACTAATTTATGGATACTATCAAACTCTAATTTATGCCGAAAACGAAATCATTTTGGTCGAGTTGTTGGTAATAGTGATAAGTAATTAAGCACGGACAACTAGTCTAGTATACCTAGCTAAAATGGGAGTTTCATAGTAAAGATATATCAATACTGCTGAATTGTATTGTCCGCGGTATTAATGGTGTAATATGGTATGGTGTAATATTAATATTACACCATATTGTCCGCGGTAAAAATGACATTTGAAATACATCCGTTCTGCAATTTGCTTTATCTTTTTTTTATCTCATGCTTGAGATCGTTTCTATTCAGAAAATATACTGAGAGTCTCCGAATAACAGTCTGCTTCGGTCTTAGGCAAATTATTCATCCTATATTTTTCCGTTTGCCCTGATAGAGATTCTCAGCCTAATAATTTAGCAAGTCGATGTTAGCTAAGTTTATCGTAACAACTTCTTAACTTAAGCCTTTTTTGTTAATAGTAGACCACTGCCGACGCCAGTTTTCTCTCCAAACTTCTCCGTTTCTTTCCTAACCTATCATTCGCCAATCCACCCAATCATCCTCATAGATTCGAGTCCGCTATTAATTTTCGCTGTAATTTATGCAGCCAGTACCAAGAACGTAACAACTAATTCTTCAGCAGTATTAATATTTACCATTCATCTTTCTTTCGAAGTAAAATCGTCAGTATCACTAGGCAAACGGCATTGCACGCGATTAGTCTTCTCTGATAAGATGTAACACTTGCTTTGTCATACCATGGATTATATGCTCAAATAATTTCAGGCACATTCTTAATGTCTGTACATTCATTTGCCCATCCTCCCATTTTATCATTGACTGCACGATTTAATAATACTAGTATCTGTCAAAGATAATAGGGTATTCCGGCATTCAAACCTACGACCAATAGGATACCGCCTTGCATGGACCTTTAAGCGAGGCAGACCTGACGTAGTCGCAACGCCTTCTGGGATGGATAGCGGCCGATGCGATTTTCAATTTGAAGACGACTTCAATTGTTTTTCATATTTTTCGATGAAAGTTGGAGCTAAAATTAAGCCATAAAATGTTTAAACGATAAGACACTCAACTGTATAGTCTATAACGATTTCTGATTGCTCCTGTTTCTGTCTCTATGATAATCAGATTTTTTTAATGGGGAAATTTTCCAATAACTGGTGAGGGGAAAACATTTTTGGAGGAAAACTTGTGCATCACCTGAATTGAACTCACGGATTTTATATTTTGCAGCGGAACTGGAGAGGGAAATAATTTTCTCGCCGAAAAAGCCCGTCTAGAAATATAACTCTTTCCAAGCTCAGGTGAGCAAAATGAGGAAATTAGCGTGAAATCAAATACAATCGATGAAGAGCTAATAAAATCCAGAAACTTAATTAAGGAGTCAGAAATGGAAGATGTGAAGGGAACTGAGAATGAAGAGTTCAGTGTGGAAATTATATAAGATAAAGAATCACGGCCGTGAGGCCAGAGGACGAATATGTCGTCATTATAGCGGGCCCAGAAGAGAGGTTTATGTGTTTGGTTTTTTATGAAAGCGGTTTCGAGAAGGCCCATGAATAGTTTGGCATAAGATGGTGCCGTGTGAGTACCTATGGTGGTACCTTATGTTTGAAGGAAAATTTGATTGTTATAGGAGAAGGCATTTTTGTCAATATAATTTCGGCCAGGCGGATGATAAAGTTTGTGGAGGGAAGGTGTGGTCTTGGGCGTTGGGATAAATAAAATTTTAATGAATTTATGTCTTCATCGTGAGCTTGAGGAATGGACGTATCAAGAGTCTATTTGATTTTGGCGTATGAGACTGCCTTCGTCATGTATTGGCGATATGAACCATGAACTCTTTTACCAGTATCTAACGCCGCTTCCAGGATGAGTAATAAATATGCAATGTCATATGGGTATGTCCAAGATTGGGTCAAGTATTTTTTGCTCCTGTAGAGAATTGAATTCGTGATTGCCCAGTGATAGGGTTATGGCCAATGCATCGCGTGAGGTGATATTCATAGTTGGTTGGATATCCATTAAGGTGACCGACAACTTTGGTCAATTACGCCATGAATGATTAGGTTGGTGAACTCATAATTTTTGTATTTGGAGGAGTGGAGAGACACCCAGCGTCGGCATTAGCCCTCTTTAAAACGAGAGGAGGCAAGGGCTCCACAGTTTTACATCCCATACGGAGGACGGAGTACTCACTTAGCATCCAAAGAGGGGTCAGGATTCCTCGAAAAGGATCTCTGCTACTGTTTGAATTCGATCTCGCGCCTTCGGGGTGGGAAGCCACCACATCATCCCGATCCCCGGTGAAATTCTTAGTGGAAAGTATATTCATCTCTACCATCTAATTATCTCAATGAATACACGTCCGCCTGGAGTACTTGTCCACGACCAGCTTTGCCAGGCTGCCAAATCCCTAGCAACTTACTAAAGCGGATGAAACGCGCTATACTCCGCTACAGCCAACGTCTTGTAACTGTAATTCATAATTCATATGCATGTAACTGAGTCGCTGTGCAGTACACCTTTAGTTTATAATATTTAAGCTTTTGGTATTGATAACGTTTCATGAAGTTAATACAAAAGAAACGTATTAACAGTAGCATTGTATGTAAAGCACTTGGAACACCAGTGTAAGGTGTTGTGTGAAGGAAATGCCGGTACCATTCTGGCTTAAAAACTTCCCTTTTATCTGAATAATGTGTTGAAGTCATGCACGATGCTGTCGGTCCACGAAACATGCATCACGTTCGGTTCTTCGCAAACGCTCTCGCGCGCTTTCGAGTTCGAAGCGCGGTATTTGTACGGATGCAGTGGATATCACTCTGTGTCGATATTTCTTGTTGATAATAATTTGATAACAATCATATCAAACGTTTCCGTATTATTGAGTTGGTATATAGTTAATTCTGTTTCGATATGTGATTGGATTAGCATTATATAATGAACTACCCTGTGTACTACACTGGAGATTCAACTGTATACTGCACTGTATTCTATACTGCACACTGCGATATAAACTATTCCACATGCTCTACTGATATTCAGATACATTATCTCAACTTTCACGAAATCTTTGTCACTTAAGTGGATAGTTTTAATGTAAGAGAGATGGTAAATATTAAGAGGTTGGACATAGAACAGATTGGAATAGTTCATTGTATATTTTGGGAGTATATTGGAGTGGAAATACGCTTACTAATATGGTTCTCACGCAAAGATTTTCAGTGGTCATGAAAGCATTCATGAGAGAAGGACACATAATCGAAGGCGTAAAATGATTTTTTCAGTTTAAAATCAGTGATTCAAAGTTTGGCAGACTTGGAATGGATTCGTTGCCGTATCGATTACGTTGTGTGATACTATCGTATCGACAGTTGTGAATACCGATACAGCCCTAATTACTACCGCGTTAGCGCTCAATCTGGCCACACCGTCCACGGCTCCTCACCAGCCTTCTCTAAAGCCCGTTTTACACGGGGCACGTAATTGCACAATCTGATGTACGTACGAACGTGCATTTCAAATTGCACCGTGTAAAGGCCGTTTTACACGGGGCACGTCATTGCGCAGGTTAGAGCTGCATTAATTTCTAATATGGCGGGCAATTGCGCGAATGCATGAACGAAATTAGAACAGGGGCTATTTTGCCATCTCGCATCCATGCATTCTCGCATGCGTTCTCGCAATTCACCGCTTTACACGACGCAATTTTGACTGCGCCTTCGGACATACGTCAGATTGCGCAATGACGTGCCCCGTGTAAAACGGCCGTAAAGCCGTGAATTGCAAGAACGCATGCGCAAATGCATGAAATGCGAGATGGCAAAATAGCCACTGCTCTAATTCGAAAATGATTTCACGCCCGATTGAGAAAAAAATGCAGTTTGAAGTTGCGCAATTTCGTGCCCCGTGTAAAACAGCCTTAAGATTCCTTACCAAGGATACAAAGCCAGCGGGCGGTCCACGGTATTGGTATTGTTCGCTTTTGACATGAGAAGGGGTTAGTGGGTGGGGAGGGGAAGGATGGGGGAGTGCGGTGGAAGGAGAAGGGAAGGGTAGGCGGGTACAGCCGAAGTGGGGCCGAGCGTTACCGAGTCGCCGCTTATCCTCACGCATATCGCCCAAGGTCACAGAGATCCAGGACGCGGGGAGAGCGGTGGAGGCTCAAGTTTTGGGAGTCGGGCAGTCATTGAGGAATCGAGCCTCGCTGAATCCGATACCTTTGGGATGGAACGGGGGTGACACAGTAGTTTGTATTACGGCCCCTCGTGTAGACGTCGGAAAATCAAAGTGATAGACGCCACCCCTAGTCCTACCAATCAGAGGCTGCGAAACGGAATCGGTTTGAACAGTGTTGAAAAAAGCTCAGGAAGCACCAACGGCGTGTGAAATTCGCTGGTCAGACAGGGCATGAGTGACCAATTCCTTTCCTTTGGCTAGTAATCTGCACGTGCGGATTTCAAATCTGACTTTTCACGTGTAGATGTGTATGATCTGACCGCCCCCATGAACATGTATACATTTAATAGAAAAAAATATCAATGCATTGTTAAATTGAGGAGAAGAAATATGGAAAATGTAGCATATTTCTAATCATACGTAAATATCAGGTGTTTATCCCACTACCGTTCGAGATACTTGCCAAAAAATAGAAGCCGTTTTGCATTGGATTTGGTAAGGCTCTTTACCCTCCAGAGATATTATTTAAAAATGAGGACGTTCTGACGCACACATCGCGTCGTAAATGCAACTGTGTGTAGTTCAAATTATTCTCTAATACAATTAAAAAAATTATCGATCACTATAATACTTTTTCTAAAATCGCGAAAAAAACCTTTCGGTTGTGAAGGCACTTACAATGTACGGCATGAAACAATTCAGTCAAGTTGGATGCTAAAATGTGTTTATTTATGGAGGAAATGAAAAAAAAACTGGTGAACTCCATTTTATAATTTGTTTTTATATTCTAAAGTAGAGTTCACAAACAGTTCACGAAGTTATTTTCCATTTCCTCCCTGATGTATAAATTCCACAAAATAAACCTTGATTTCTTCTGTTCATTCAGTTAATTACTAAGGAATTCAGTCTAAAAAAAGTTTTTGAGCAATTAACATCACCATAGTTACTTGTTTTTGGTATCTGCTTAAAATTTGTAATAAATTTAGAAAATGCTGTCTATTACGAGCAGAGAAAAATCTCGCTCAATCTACCTTAATTTCCACATATTAGTTGAAGACCGGAATACACACACACTCGCTGAACACATGGAAATTTGGTTTTGAGGGTGTGGTAGCAATGAGGTACTGAACTGGAAATTGAGAAAGGGACTTCTTTTAAGATTAGTTAGTACTCCGCGAGGTGAGATGGAGTGGCAGCGCAGATAACTGGTGCGATAGCTTTGGGGTAACTTTTGGCTGAGGGTAGTGAAAGTCGAAGTGATATGGGGTTAATAATCGTCATCATAGATATTCTAACAAATAAGTGTTAGGTCCACGGATAGTTCTTCCCATGACTTCCCCGGCCGTGAGGAGTTTTCTCTGATGTCTCCTTCGTAAAACTAACGGCGCACAGTGGTCCCAAATCGAAAAAAGCTGGCCAAAAGTCATTTTTTCAACTTTCTATGAGGAAGTTCGGAAAGTTTACTTCGTATTCTACAGCATATGGTCTACAATATAGGCTACTACAATGGTCACTGTATTGCTCATAGTAATCTGTGGAACCCATCAAACATGGGTCATTCGGGGTAAATACGCCTGTCACGCGAACTCCGTCGATTTTAGAGATATTTACCTTCTAAGAACAAAGCGCTCGGAATATATATGAAGCTTAAAAAATTACTGCACGTTATATGGTACCTCTAAGCATCATTTACAAATGATTTGGATTCCTTTAAGTTTTTTTAACCTTGATGAAAATGTTTAAATATTAAGCTATTTTTACTTGTATTTTAAAATAAAAAGAGCAATATCGTTTTTAGCGCCGCTTTGCTCCACGGATATTTCGGCATAAATTAAAAGAGTAAAGTATATAGAATATATAGCAAAAGAAAAATCTTGCATTCGTTCGCGAATTTGACCTCAAGATCGTTTTGATTCTAGCGGTGCAGTGCGCTGCCACGGGAGGCGGGCGGGCGGGCGGCCGGGGCGTGGTGTAACCGAAGGAAATCCCATTTTTGTGGCTAGGTTCATATGATGGTCTAAGCGTTACATATTCATAACGGAGACTTTTATAGAATTAATCCTTCTCTCACCTCGTAAACTAGAGGTTCTCCATTTAGTACAGGTTTTAAAAATCAGGCTCGACTAAAATTCAGCGAGGCTCGATATTCATCAGTAATATTCTGAGAGCTGCAACGGTAGCGAATGGACGTGATGGTGGAACATGTATGCTATGCTAATAGTTTTTAAGCATTCCTGAATTGTAAAATTCCTTAAATAGCTGGACCAACCTTTCGACTGCATTTATCAGGAAAGCGGACTCCTCAAAGCGCACTTGTTTACAGCGGAAGCTCATTACGCACTTGTTCACAGATACCCGCCGCGCAAAGAAAATTGCTGCCGAAAAGGGTAGCGCCATGCCGCACTTTTATTGCTCCCCAACGAGAAAAACGCAACCATGAATGAACTGCACTCTGGCCACCGGAAGTGAATCTTGTCACTGCACGTGTGCAACATTTCTTGGAAAAATACGAAGGCCCTCCTCGACACAAACTATGTCGCAGTTACTTTTAAGCATCGCTTGTGCGAAATCTGCTCGCCAGAATTTAGTTTTTCTTAGTTCCTTGCATGGTAAACTCGTGTATTACGAGTTGAGTTGTGTGTTCTGAGTTGCCAGGATTCTTGAGCCAATCCCACTGTATAGTAGTGCTGTACAGTAACTATTTCAAGTTCTCTTTCGTGAGTTTTGCGACTTTGGGTGATAATCTATATCTTACTTCATTTGATTTGTGCATCAGGATTCAGCCCGATAAATATCGTGTTAAGTATTTAATGGAAGTGAGAGTGGTTGCTCACCGTGAGTGGCGTGACAAATTTATCTATAACATTAAAGAAAAAATATGTGCTCGACTAATAGATTGAAATTTTTAATTTAGGCGAAGATTTGATATCCAAAAATACTTTGGAGCGTTTCATGCAGAAATTTTCACTCCAAGTATCTGTTTAAGTGGGAGCAAAGTTCACGACGTGATAGTGTTTTCACGTGCAAGTTCGGAAGTTGGCTGTAAATAAAGATTAAATTTCCTTCCGTTGTGTGTAAATATCTTCCTCCGGTGAGTAATTCTAACACCATACATTTTAGTAGGTTCGGAAGAGTTAGCTGAAATTGGACGACTGAGAAAAACTATTTGAAGAGTCCAGTGAAAGGTCAAAGAGAAGAAATACAGGGAAAATTTGAGCTAGTTTATAACCAGGTGAGTTAGCCATAGCTACATCCATGAGATACCGAAGCAGAGGTGGTGACTCGGCTGCAACGCTAATCAAAGGGGTAAACTCCTTTATGAGTGTGGCGCGTTTTATCGAAATGGAGAGTAAAGGAGGGCAAGGAGTAGTTTACTTGGAAAGTGGTTTCGAGATCAATGGTGCTTTATATAGAGAATATCGTTTCTCTACGGCACATATGTGTCCATCTTTACGCATAGTATTACATGCCACCCGTCCTACACAAGCTGCTAATTCACTGTACAGCTATTGTCAAGGAAGCCATTCTTTATCATTCATTATCAGTCATTATCATAATAGGCTATGGAGGCCAGGATCATAGATATCCGAAGATTCCGGGAGCACCACACATGGAAATCTTCAAGAATGGCAACAAACGAGGATTTATTCCGAAGACTGCTTTTAACATCCGATCCCTTCATTTCCACTTCTTACTTTGAATGAATCGCAGACCGATAGTGAGACTGATGAACTATCAGGCGATGATTTTGAATATCTGTATTTTTTTTCTTCAATAATAACTAATACAACGATGGAAATAACTTATTTATTTTTTATTGCTATTAATAATAAATATACCCAGTTAAATAATAAAACTGATAAAATAGTTAGTGCCAAAGTTTGTGTATATATACCTACTTATATTAGTTTCCAATCCTGGTTGCTAACGCATGAAATGGCTCTACTATGAAGGTCGTGGGTCTGAATCTCGCCTATAATTTGAATGAAGTGATTTATTTTTCAAATCTTACAGTGCAGAACAGAATATTAGTTATTGGGTTTCCGTATGAATACTATTACAACGGCCATTATTGTTTTTTTTAATCGTTTAAACAATTTTCTTGTAAAAACAATAACATTCAGTGAGACGGTAAAAATATCATCATATTCAAATTCTGCGGATATAAAATTAACCACGATTACTGTTCAATTTTAATTAGTTACAATAAATTGTTTTTACAATTATCAAGCAAAAACAAAAAAATCACAGATACATCAGAAATAACATCGCTTTCGGATGATGCTAATATAACAACATGCAGATCAATCATTAAAGTTCAATTTAAATTTTATCCATTTAATTGTTTAAATAATTTCTCTTGTAAAAACAAAAATATCAAAGACACTGCAAAATAAACGTCAAATTCGGATTCCGCAGATCGAAAACATATATGAGCAACGTTCAAATATAGTAAGTAGGTATGTAAAACTAACAGTGGTATTAACTTTGGCCAGCTTTTTTCGATTTGGGACCACTGTGCGGCGTCCCCAAAGTAAATCCCATTTATACTCCTCGAGCCTTATTCAGTAAGGACCCTAAATGGTCGACAATCGGAAAATCCGTGAATGTGACTTCACATCCCCCGACAAATCTCAACTTTTTAATGGCCCCATTTGAAATTTTAGAGGCTGTGACGTCAAAATTTCGTCACTTTCGAGGCTCGGATATTCCGAGCACATACAGACTAGCCCCCCGAGTCTCTTGTGTCTCCCATGATACCGTCTCAGGGTTCGTATCCCTTTTTCCCGCTAATTCTCCACTCTTCCTTCTCATGTTCATCTTGTCGTTACCCCTGAATGCGTACTCTAGCCAATTTGGCTGCCTCCACCTAATATCTCCAATAAGACACCACTCCTCCTCTACTACACCTATCGCTTCCACTTTTTTCTTCCTCGCACCCCCAGCTCACCCTTTCCACCTCCCTTCCCTTATCCAAAAAAATTCTCCAATCTGCGATCATCTTCCTTCCGCAAGTTTCTGAGCCATGCAACGCTACGCACTTTATAAAGCCGATGTCCCACGGTCAGAATTTCGCTCAAACATTTTATCAAAATGGCAGATTCCAAGTTCGTAACTTTTTGAGCTCAAGTCCCTTGCATAACACTTTTGTCAAATCTTTGGGCGAATTATATGCCGTTAAAGTCTCTGCCATTTGTAACTTGAATGCACGTTCACTTGTTACCGATTCGGATGATGCATTATGTATTCTTTGTGGCGGGAATATGGCGGGAACATGTTTCACATGATGTCTCCTCTTTTGTTTGTTAACTTATTGATTGTTATTCTGGTCGTAGCATGTCTCACGGTATGTTAACACGAGTGTTAACATTTTTCATAGAGTTTTATGGTGCAGAAACATAGAGTCGGAGGAAATAGGATGAGAATAGGCTGCGGGCGTTTGAGATGTGAGGAGATTTGGAGAAAGTGCGATGGACGGGAAGGAAGGCGAAACATCGTATTTTCTACTAACTTCCGGTTGGATATTTTGACGTATATTAATGATATATTGATATATATTTTTCTGTAAATCATTGCTATCGTGTTTGATATTCAGGAAGCGTTAATTGTTGGCATAATGAGAATTTCTGGGACAAAATTTTTATCAGAGAATTTTCTGGCGAGATGTGGACACTTTTAATTATGTATGTATGATACGTAAACTTTATTATTGATAATTTACGATTTCTGTACGAGTTTTCTTCCAAAATGTGAAGCTTTATTGATTATATGCTAATAATTATTATTTTTGTGTATATATAAGGCCCTGAAGAATAATATGAAGAATATTGCGGCAAAAAAGAAGTGGAACTGGACCCAAGCCTTAAGAAGCCATTTTAAGTAGGGAATGCGGCACAATGTATCTCCTCACTAGACGGAGTGAGTGGTCCTCGCCTGTTGTATATGGTGATGTCGTGGAATCTAATTTCCTTTACTTGAAATTCCTTTTTTCGCTGTTTTTCTAGTTTTAACATTTTTTTTCCTCGGGATATAAAATGTTTACTTAAATAGTGTCGGGAAGTCTTGCCTATAAATTATTTTCATCTGTAGTTTTGGACTTATTTTTAGATGAACCTTGTCTGAACAACTCTTGGCAAATGGTATGGCAACTCGTCAGAAGTTCGCGATAGAACTATAATTTAATTTCCTTCGTCATTACCATTGCCCGTTCCAACATCCCGCGACGATTGCATCCTGCATGCTCCGAATGCACAGACTGAGTATTCATATCGCGAACATCTTTTGATCGTTGTTGTGGTTAAGAGAAAATTGGTATTTAGTCAATTATATCTAAAACGTGTGTACACCTTGCGACTTAATTTTTAGGCACTCTCCGATAGTCATTTATTTCTGCGGAAATATCCGTAGAATTCTTTCATCTACATCTACGAAGTACCGTGCAAGCCACCACTAGGGTGTGGGGCACGGGATGATTCCACACCAGGCATGCAGCAGTCGTCCCAGCACAAATCGGGACCTCAATCGTTCCCCTGGCCGCTAGGCGCAGACCAAAAGGTAGTTAGAACAGTGCGCAGTCAAACTAGAAACTGGGAGAGTGCTACGTAGACGAATATGCAAACATGCAGTACAATGCTAAAGACAGGTCTAGTGGTTAATATTACTAATGCTATTAATTTATGAATGCTAGGAGATACCACTTCATGCAGAGAACAAAATAAAATAATGCCGGACAAATTAAGCGGTGTGAAGTGTTAGTAATGATGCTATGTTATTAAACGCAAGTGAAAATTCTTCTCTACCTATTGAGGGTGGGAGTTTCATATGATTGATCTATCGCAACTATTATGATCCCTCATTGAACGTGGGAAAAATGACATTTTAAATCTATTGGTTCTGCATTCTATTTCCTTTATCTTATTCCTGTGATCGCTTCTACCGTAGTACGTTGGCTCTATCAATATATGTTCAACGTCCTCAAAAAAAGTCTGCTTCGAACTTGCGCACACGATTTAACCTGAATTTCTCCCTTCGATCAGTTAGAGATTCCCACCCTAATTCTTTCAACAATATGGTAACACTGCTAAGTTTACCGTAACAACTTTTTACAAATCTTGCTGCTCTCCGTTGTATTCGATCTATTTCCGAGATTAGTCCTACTTCGGAAGGATACCATATGCTAGCGGCAAACTCTCAAGTGAGGTCTCACGAGTGAAAAATAACATCGCTCTTTTACCTTATCGTCGCATTTTCCTAGTATTATTTTAATACATCCCAATTTGCGACAAGCCTGTCCGCAGATTTCCCGAACGTGTTTCCCCCAAGACCGGTCCTGAGTAAGGGTCACACAAGTATTTAACTGACTCTACATTTGATAAGTTGGGTTGATTAATTGTGTACGTTTCGTTGACCGAGTTATTATTTTTCAAAAATTCATAACAATGCACTTTTTAGAATTTAATTATAACTGCCAAGTATAGCACAATTCATTTATAGCATCTAGGTCTTTTTGTAACGCAATCCCGTCAGACTCATTGCTTAGATCCCTGTACAACACTGCGTCGTCTGCGAAGAGGCGAATTTTGCTCGTAACAACGGTAGTGATGTCATAAATATCCAAAAGAATAATAAGGGACCGATGACACTTCCCTGGGGTACACCTGATGTTACTTTTACTGCATCTGAACTGACGCCATCTAGAACTACCCTCTGTTCGCGGTCGGCTAAGAACTCTCTTATCCAACATGTTACGTCGTGGTGTATTCCGTAAGCTTTGAACTTAACGAGTAACTTCGAATGAGGGACTCTATCGAAAGCTTTTTGGAAATCTAGAAATATTGTAGAGATATGTATTGTTTCAAGCTTTCTATGACGGTGTGAGGCCGTTCAAGTCGATTGAATTATTCTTGAGCAATCATCATTTCAAGGCCCTCTCGAATGGTCTTCGTGAACTTTAAGCGTTCGAGACGTCTTTTTCAACGTTCCTTGTACAAAACTTCTTGAATAGTGTGATACGGGCTTGACGCCCGTTGGGAAAGTTTTGGTGACAAATTCCAGGTTGCCTTGTGGAACATTAGACGCAATAAGAGCGAAGTGACGTCAACGCAGCATCTGCTATTTGTCTCGAATGGAGAACACTGCAGTTAGGGATGTAGACTATAATGGCGTGCCATAAGTGTCGTAGTGGAAGACAAAGGGAAGATGTTAGCTCGCGGAGTCCCATCGTTCAAATTATTGCGGCCATAAAAAAGTTGCAGTGATCGAGTCCCACCATGAAACTGACAGAAACATGTCATGGCAAATAGTTGATCCAAGCGTCTGATTTTCTGTTGCAATACCAGTGTGTTCACTAATTCCTTATGTGCGTATTCTGCTGCCTTTTACCGGTCACAACCTCCAACATACCCAGTGTACCATATTCGGTGGATTTGACTGGAGAACCACTGCGGAAATTTTCATCCCGCTAGAGCTGAGAATGGGTCAATAATGACCACTCGCTTTCTTTACCCGTTATCCGCGAATGAATGAATTTAGGTAGTGTTTTGGGACTGTTATGAGTAAATAATATATTTGAAAGTTGCTCTTATATGGCAGTGAAGCCTGGACAAGAGCATCTGCTGAGCAAAAGAGATTGAAAGTAGACTAGATGTGGTGTTATCGTAGAATGATGAAGATATATGAACGGAGATAATCACCAATGAAGAAGTCCGACGAAGAGTTGGAGAGAAAATAAGTATAATAAAACTGAGAAGATGAAGATAAAAAACTCATTGGGCACATTTTAGGACACAGTAACCTGTTGAAAACAATAATAGAGGAGGAAATCAATGGAAAGAACAACAAAGAAAGACTAGGAATGGAATACATATGGAAAATTATGAATGACGTGAAGGTGAAGAAATGCGTGGGAATGAAGCGGTCGGATGATAGCAGGATGGAGTGAAGAGTACCAGTCATCAGACTGATAACTGCTGGTGATGATATTTTTTATTGATTTTGAATTAATAAGATATAAAGTACTGTTGTTTGGACTTAAGTGTCAGAAAAATAGCAGGGCTGAAGGTCAAAAATTGAGTTTTTGAGAAAGATTTTCCTTGGATGTGCTGTTAAATATTGCCATGTCTGGAGCATTTCCCCTGATTTCAATCCACCCATTCTAAATGTATTTTTTCTTATAATGTGATTGATAGCTTTTTATAGAACCCTATGAATCTCGCCCGTATAGAACGTGACGTCACAGTGGTCACAAATCCCGAAAAGGTGGCCGAAATAAAAATAGTTTCTTTTCATCGATTTTCAACTGTTGGAGTAGCTGTAATGGTACTTCTATTTTATGGAATGACCATTATTGAGAGTATTTATATCTAAACTGATTGGGAATTTAATTTCCAAACTGATGGTCGATCGGGTCACTTTTGCAACACTGGACGCGCGGGAAAATGAGCTTAATTCAATCCCCATGAGCTAGTTCCATTTTACATAATGTATTCTTCTCCCAGGGATTAGTACAATTAGATTTATTGTTAAAAATTATTATTAAGTAAGAATTGACTGGAATGGTCAATCCATCACGAATTCAGTTATATTTTTTGTGAAAGTGCTTTAAATGTCCATACATTAAAAGCAGCAAGTAAAATTTTCCACAAGATACTGCCTAATAATTACTTTGTTTATTTATTTAAAATTTAGAAAAAAACTAGCTGCCCATTTGGCTCCTGTGAGGAAAATTGTATGAAGTCCGAATACAACTAAAACAGGGCATAGCTTTGTATGTAGTTGTAATGTACCTACTGATATTATTGAATTCAGTGCCAGAGGTGCGAAATAACTTTTCACAAACATTTTAAATGTTATTTCAGATTGGATTGCTGAGTAATTAATTTATTAATGATAGTAAATTAATTCAAAAATAATCTATTTTATTATTATATTTAGTAAACGTTTTTCGTTTGTATAACGAAAAGTTGTATGGTATTTTCTGTAATGGAAGGAATTTTACTAAAAAGTAGGTTATTTGAAAATTAAACGTCTAGCAATAAAAACTCAAGTGGTTTATACTCTCTTGGCAGGGCGTCCTGTCCTTTGAACACCTGGTATCTTGCTGTTGTTGAATAATTTTTTGAAGGAGTCGTTCTTCACTGTCGTAATTGTTCATTTAATTACCTTCTGCTTTTGACTTTGTCATTAGTTTACTTAAAACTCATTGACCGCACATAATCAAGTTATATAGCAGTTTTAGAGTATGTAGTGATTTGAGTCCTAAACTAGGCGTCGAGCGCATCGCTTTCGCAAAACGTGACGCTCGGAGATTTGATGATTGCTTCATTAATGCAACATTTGTTAGTCATATATTTGAGGGGTAATGTATTCGGGTACTTTTATTAATTGATTTGTTTATTATTTTTTCATAATATTTCATTTCCTGTTTTTTTCTAATATTTCAATTTCCAATTTTCTGCTTGTTTCCAATATTTCTTTGAGAAGTCTAACGTTTCTTCAGCTATTACAGGAGTTGACCGAGATTAAATTCGCATATTCCATGTAATTGTGCAAGCAATTTCTTTTGGTTTAAAGTTTTTAATTTTAGGAATACACGCTATAGTACACAGCTCAGAAATTTGTAAAATTGTATCCCTGGTATCATATGCCTACCATAGTGCGCAAACTGTTAATTCATGGCTCAAAATTTATTGCGTCTTTACTTGTGCCGATAGGACAAATATCAGAATTGCAAGAACCTTTAACTCATTGAACCATTAAGCAATTAGCAAATTGCGTATTTTCGAAAAAAACATTCGCCCGTAAATGTAGCAGAACAAAAAAGGAAGATGTTTAGACGTCCTGCGGCTCTTGGTAGCATCCGATCCTTTCGTTTCAAGCCTGCGAAATCTACCGGCTAAACAATGGAAATTATCGTCTCCTTACGCTTTACAATTTTTGACTCCAGTTGTTGATGAGCAAAATGAACACGTTCCAACAATGGAGTCAAGTGACTGAGAATCCGATAGAGATTATTAGTCAAATAGTGATTAAACTGCATAATGTTTTAAGACATGCGTGGGGCAATATATGTTTGTTTTTGTCTGTTATCATACCGAATATTAGTTAAGTTTTCAGTGAAACGTAGTCGAGAAAACGTATATTTCATAGACAATTCTATCATTGGTTAGGATTATTAAATTACATCATTAAATATTAAGTTTTCAATTGATACCAAAAATACCTGTTTTTCAGGGTGTTTGCACATGCTTGAGCAGTAAAATTGCTATGGATCATTTTTTTCATTCTGTCCTCTGAATTGTTAACGTGTCCCTTTTTTTCTACCTCGTAACCAATAAGGGAAAGGGTGAAAATAATCGCGTAGATCTGTGCTCTTCAATCGGTGGTCCGCGCATCGGTTCCAGCCCACGGAAATTTCCCGTCAGTCCGTGGAATTGTTCGCTCTTATCATGTTGCGGCTAAATTTTATACAAAATTTCCCAAATTGTAACCGTAACGTGCTTCGGACGCTACATTGTCGTGGTGCGAGCGGAACGCTGTACGTGACGATTATATTAGGTGTGTACAAAATTAATATGACATTATATTTTTCACCGAAACTTGTGATAACCTACACGTGGGGACAATGGGCATGCAATGAAAGTATTTTTATGTGTATACATTGGTGATCTTTTGGTTTCTCCGCTAGTCGCGATAGCTGCTGTCAGTAAATGCATACGCACGCAACGAATATAAGCGATGTGCGTGGACGAAAGGATATCTAATCTCCCGTGTTAGTTGTGCTCAGTTAGATTGCTTACATAGAAATTTGGCTTCCGCATAAGCATGGAGCCTTTATAGACCGACCGAACGAGCGAATGAAGGAGCGGCAGTAGTTGTCGCACTAAGGAAATATTGTATTTTATACAATTAGATTTTATGAATAAAATATTTTCTACTCTGATTATAGCTTCTGTCTCAGTCGTTAGCCGGTCCTTGAAATGTTTCTCCTAATTTCGCCAGTCCGCAGGTTTTATAAGGTTGAACACTGGTATCGAGTGTTTCATACCTCCACAGGATACATGGAAAACTTAATCCCTACGGAGAACTCTTGAATTGTCGTCATTACTCCTTCAATGCCAAATGATATTAGCCTTTCACAAAATTACGGTGTGAATCTTATAAAGCGGCTCTTAGAAAGCAGTCGCATGTTGATTACCTTTAATTGATGCTGGCCAAAGGATTCCATTGTGTTTTTTTTCTCTTGTGTGGTGTGTGGGGTGGTGATCTAAATCGTTTAATTTGCTATTTTTAAATTAAATAGAAGCTCTTTAGCCCTAATTCTTCGAAAATCGGCGAAACCCAAACTGCATCGTTTCGTATTATCAACTGATTGTGAGTGAAGCCGAGGTTCAACTTTGACTGAGTTAACGCTTGATTCCTGCTGCTCCCTTCTAAGATTACCAGGGGCGCAACAACGGGGGGGCAGGAGGGGCATTGCCACCCCCAGCACGATTGTGGAGGGGGCTAGCCCCCCAGAAATCAGAGGTTGTGGCTCACTTTTTAATGGACACTGCCCGATTTGCAAAATCTCTTTCCCCCCGCTTTGCTAGCTTGTACAGATTTTTCAAGGAGTTTGCCCCCCCACCCCCACGATTCGGGGTGTTGTTGCGCCGCAGAAGATTACACCTGGGTCTGGTTCAGTCCTCCTTAATTTTCGGCGCAAGTAGATGATACGGGCTTATTGGACACATTATTAGGCTTAAAAAGTCTCTAAAAATAATACTTAAAACAAATGAATTGATAGAATTACCTAAGATGGCTTAAGAATGGAATCCCATCAATCGAATAATTAGTGAATATTAAGACACTGTGAGCAAGAGTTTTCTATAGTCATTTTAGAAATAATATTCGACCTTTATTTTACAAATAAGCAGCTTTTATAAGAAACGACATTAATATAGTGATATTAATGACGCAAAATATTTGTTTTAATGACTGAACTTCCCAGTAATAAACTAAATGTACATATATAAGGCTTATTTACCTTTAAAACATCCGTTATTTACTTCACTTCGTTGATTGAAAACGCCTTCTCAACCGAAGGGTTTTTTCGATTTCACAAAAGGCATTACAGTAATGAATGTATTAACAAATAATCGAGAAAACATTAGAATTAAGCAGCTTTGCATTTCTGGTGCCATGTTTGCACCAGAGCGTCCTCTTTCTTTTATTGTCTCCGTCGTATCATAACGTGTGTAAAACGGCTATTCATTGGCGATTATCTCGAATAGTAAATCGGTAAGTGCCTGACAGTTTTTTATCGTTACGAAGGCATTTTTATTTGAAATTTGGCCAAACTAGTTGAATTTTATGTGTAACGATATCTCGCTCCCACTGTCTCAGTTTCGACACCGTGAGTGGAAAACTCCTCTTGTCGTGTGCGAAGCCACCTAGCGTTGACTTGGAGAGAAGCGGTCGCGGAAATTGGGAGTTCCACGGATGTCGGTGGTGGGATGGCCGGAGAGAGAGAGGGAGAGAGAGTGGTGGTTGAGCATAGTAATGAGCGCCAAGGTCGTCCTTGTGGCGGCGTCGGCAGTGGGGCACGCCGATCGCCCACACCCCCCACATCCAATCCAATCGGGCGCCCCCCGAGGGGTCGCGGCGACGCCCCAAGGCCGCCGCCCCCGGGGGCCCGCGTGGGCAGAAGTGCGCGGCCCGGGAGGGATGAGCGGAGGGCCCGCCCAGCCCAAGGGTTTTCCCGGTTTTCCCCAAGGACTCCTCCCACCCCTCCCCCCTTTTTTCCCCCCTACCCCACACCCTTGGGCAACCTTCCGAGCGGAAAACTCCTGGCCCATAACCGCTTTCAAACGGCTCGATTAGAATTTATGATATCGCTAGCTCCGAGAAGCCGTGACACCAACATTCAGAATTCTGGTACCTAAATAGCTATTGGGTCTTGGAGAACTGCTGTATGTAAATTTAAAGTGTGAGTCGACAGCTAATGGTCAGTGAGCACCGCTGAAAACCTCTTAATTATAAATAAAATATGCATACCATTGGATTGTAATGCAATGTCTGAGAAGAAGAGAAAAACTTATTGGACACATTTTGTGACGCAACAGCCCATTGAGAGCAGTAATGGAAGAGAAGTGCAGCGCTGCAGCAAACCAATCCTCGAATTGATGACTGCCTATGATGATGACTATTGGAATAAGTGTTCTTCTTTTTTAGTATTGCATGCGGTTGGGTCAAATCATCGAAGTCAAATGACAAAGGACGCGCTGTAGTACTCTGTTGTCCTCCCATAATGTAAGGGCCTTGAATTCGATTCCTGACTATGGCTGAGCTTTTCCAGTGGAATCCCGATTCGTACTTGGGTGCCATGTGGAGGGCACTTCAAGTGCAGTAGGTACTCAAGTCCGTCAGATGGTACCTATTGCTCTGGAACTCTGAGTATCTTTTGTTGATAGAAGTGTAGTGCCGACGCCGGGTTTCACTCCACACTTGTTACGTTCCTTATGTATTTCTACCCTTACCATCGTACCCAATTATCCTTTGTAGCACCATTGACGCTTAGTTGTTAGTCACCTCCCGAAATAACCAAACATTAGACTCGAATATTGCGTGGGTTCTACCTAAAATTGAAAAGCAAGCAAATGTTTATGTTATTTCAGCGTTGGCTCCACACTCCCTTGCTCCATTAACTTATTAATCTCCCCTGTACGAATATGCCCGCCCTCCCTTATCGACTTAATAGGCCTCAGTAGCTGGTGCCTCCTCCAATAACCTCTCACAGTTTAATTAATCTGGGCAGTGCTTGTAATTCTGGCTGCTGGAGTCATGATACAAAAATTAATTGAGGATGGTTTATGCATTTAAACTGCATGCATATGCATGCACTAACTTGTAAAGATTTTCCTTAGTGCAAAAGAAATCCAGAAGAATGTGAGGCTATAGCATAGTGACGTCGTATCCATTTTCCCCGTTCACGCACCTCCATACGCTGGAATTTCCCCAAGACCTGTCATGGAACTATAATGGAACTCAGTAGAATCAAGCCTGTAGAAACCCTGCCAATTCACTGATTGCCAAAATATGCTACCGCCTGAGTGAAATAAATCTGGGTTTCCCACTGACTTCAGGTTTTTTGTGGTTACATTTACACGGTACACGGTACCCTGCATGCCACCTCAAGGCTTTGTTGGAGGGGGAGAATATTCGCCAACATGCACTGCACTATATCCTACTAATGTGAAAGAATTATGAGTATTAATGTATTTTGCAAATACATAATTGGGCAACGTTGCAAGAGTTAAACAGAAAGCATGCAAGACGTGCTACGTCCTACTATGAAAAATCTTTGGAAGAAAATCTACTGATTAGCTACATTACCTATCCAACTGCCACTTATGAAGTCCCAATGGCAGCAATTATAATATTTTATTGTCCGCGAAAATTGACTTTAAAAACCTTTCCGGTCTGTAGTATATTCCCCTAACTTTATACTCCGTATTTAAACTATTGTAGTGTGTCGGCTTTCGAGAAATATTTTTGACGTCGTCAGAAAAAAGATCAGCATTGCAAAAAAGTTACTAATGAAGATATGTTTGTCCGTCAACGCTTCGTGCACTAATGACGTCACGTTGATTTTTGTCTATTATGACCTCCACGCTCCCATGTCACGATTTATCACGATGACTCGGCCCCCTCACCATTCCCCAAATGACGTCATGCTTTTGGAATGTCCTCTCAAAATTCATGCATCGCATTTTCCATCACGTACGAACGAGAGTTGCGCGTCGAAGAAATGGTGCGAAATATGTGAAGGGGAACTTGGTGGCAATCGCTAATGGATGGAGTGGGTGTGAGATGTCCGTAGAAGAAATTAATTTCAAGAGGGTTTTTTGAACCGTGGAAAGACACTTAACGTAACATAATGCATTGCAACCGAGAAACGCGGGGAACAATTGATGGACAGGAAGGCTTTTTCTCTTTGACTGGGTTCCGAACGCCGTGTCATTAATGTCATTGTTATGTCATTTTTTTCACATTCTGGCTATTTCTAGAGAGACGTGTCCTCTGCTTGATATAATTAACAATCGTAATTTCCACGCTATTTTTTCGTCAATTGACTTGAAATAACATGGTATCAAATGCGAGAATGAGAAAAATATAGGAGAAAATAAAATGCAGAAAATTGAGATTTTATGTTGATACAAATTCCATTTTCGCGAAAAACGTTTTTCACGATTGGAATTCTCCCAACGATTTGAATGTTAATTAAGTACAATAGCCACCTGGTAATTAAGTATAATAACCATCTTATGCTTTAAGTTATCAATGAACAACTAATAATTGTAGTCAAAATGCATTAATTAACTAGAAATGGCACTGCAGTCGGTTCCTATGGCTGGAAAGTGTGGTCACTAAAAGATGTACGTTGAGCAATCTTATTTGGGGAGGCGACCGACAGCTGAGGTAATTTGCGCATCGGAGGATGGTTAGGGGAGGGGTTTTATGGGGACCGCTGGAAGGGTGGAGAGAAAACCGGCTTCGGAATTAGCCTACCCAATACGAAAGGCGATAAAGGGGACCGTATCCTACGGATGGAGTACTCGAATTGCTCTCCAAACAGCATCCCAATTGGAATCGGGGATTCCACTGAAAAATTTCCGTCCATGCTAGGATTCTAACCCGATACCTCTGGATGAGAAGCCAGTTCTGGACCAACCAGACACCCATTATGTTTTTTTTAGTAATTTTGTAATTTTGTAGTATTCGGTGTTCATTGGGACTCTCATATTCAGAGTGGTACCTCATCAAATGAAGTGGCTGTTCTGTAGTCTCTCTTCTAGGTCACTTTTGTCTGACCTGCAGATTTTCGTTTGGGCCTGAGCAATGTCGTCCGTGTGGGTCTCACACACACGTTGTCATTTGATTTTGTTTGGGTTTAAGGTGGACGTGTAGGATATTATTTCCCCCTAACCACAAAATTAGAGCGGACAAAAGCGATACCATAAGAGAGACGAGATGCGCGGAGGATCAATTACTTCTTCCAACCCGCCGTTGACGACGACAGTAGAAGAACATACATTCCTACATACTCACTTCGCCATTCAATTTCAGGTGATGCGAAGACAAAGAATTTAGTTATTGCCGTTAGCCTCAGAAAACTGAGCCCCTTTTAATAATTTCATCCATATTGCCATCTCACTCAAATACTCTTCTTTTCTTAAAATTCCTATCCTTGCAAACCACTTTCGTTTCTCTTATACTCATAAACTGCTCCATACACGCTCTCCTATTCTTAAAGAGTCCTAACATTCCACCTCCCAAAGGTCTCTTCTACCATATTCACCCATGACTTTCTCGGTCTACGTCTTCCTTTCACACCATTCACTCTACTATCATATATCTGTTTCGTTATTCGACTCTTTCCCATTCTCTCGACATGGCTGAACCAGCGAAGCACACTGCTTTCATATATGTCTATCACTTCAGCATCCAAACCACATTCTTACATAACCCAATCATTCCTAACCCTAATTCTCCCACAAACACTTCTCAGATACCCCATTCCTACTGCATGTAGCCCAATCTTAGGCTTATCCGGACATACCCAGGTTTCGCTGCCATGTAATAACGTCGGGAGGATAACAATTTTGTATGTACACTGCGATTTCCGCTTCCCTAGACAAATACTCATTTCTCCACATACTACCCACGACTCTCCTACCGGCATTCACACGCCATATAATCTCATCTTTCCTTCCATTCTTCGCAAACATTCGGTCAAAATACACAAAATAGTCTACGTGTTCAACTACTTCATCATTTATCATGATCGTACATACAATCATTCTTACCACTCTCCGTATCAAAAACGACTACATTGGTCTTTGGCGCATTTATCCTCAAAACCATTCTCCTTGTTGCTCCATAGAAGTTATCCTGGAGCCACTGTAATTCAAGTGGGCTCTAAGACCGCAACAATGCGTCATCTCCGTACAAGAGAACTCGCACACGTACATCTCAGTAGAAGAAAATCGAGTCATAAATCCACCAAAATACCTCATGTGTCGCGTCTTACCTATCCCAGATACACTCACCAGGGATTCTCAACGGGGGCGAAATCGCTCCCTTGGGCACGGAAATTAGATTTTGGAGGACAAAAAAATCCTGGGATTACAATCAGGGATTCCTCAAACCTGGGCGCCAAGGCGCTAGCAATGGGTGATATGAAAATTAAATTTACTGAAATCAAACCGAGCGTTGAAATTCTTGCTAAGGAGCATCGGACACAAGTATCCCATTGAATAAAAATATAAATGTGAAGTATTTTCTTGTTTAAAATTGTATTGGGACAATTAGGTAAACTTTTGTCTGAAAACCTTTTAAACGGGGGAGAGGGGAGGGGATGGGGGCAGTTGAAAAGGGGTGATAGTTACGCGGGGAGGGTGGGTGATAGTTAAAAAAATAGGTTGTGAAACCCTGCTCTGTATTTTCTCCATTCATATGGTAGTTTTGACGAGCGTAGCGCTACGTGCAAAATTCAAATAATTTAGCCTAATTTCAAAGAGAAAAACTCATATTTCTCACGATATCAAACTATCAAACAAACCAATTTGTAAGCAGTGAAAATGTTGTCTTATGGAAGAATGATGAAGAACAAATTGATTGAAAGAATCACAGACGAAGAAGTAATGTGAAGGGTTGAGTATGAAAAATCAATATGTATATATAAAAGAATGTTTGTCTGTCTTTAAACAAATCTACAGTTTTACTCCGGTCGTACTGAAATTTTTGCAGACTAATAGTTCAAGACAGGAGGATATTATAGGGTATTTAAAAAGATCTCAGGGGGCTTATTCTCCAACTCGAAGCATCGGAGCTTTCTGGCGAAAAGATGCTTCAATAAGCTACTTGCTCCCATCGGTATTCTCCATCAGATTTTAAAGTATCAGGCGAAAGTTTGTGGAAAATTGTCAAAGATTGCATTGTAACAGAAAACACTTTGTAAATATTTCCACACCAATTTTTTTTTTTTTATTTATTCAACCGACCTAGGTTTCGGCAAACATTGCCATTATCAAGGTAAATAAATAAAAAAAAAAAAAAATTGGTGTGGAAATATTTACAAAGTGTTTTCTGTTACAATGCAATCGGTATTCCCAATCATGGAAGCTACCTGAGAAAGAGCAAGCAGAAGCTACCGGTAGCATATTAGGCTCCCACCCATATTCTGTAAATGTCACGAAGCTACTTCCGTAGCCCCAATAAGCTCCCACGGTAGCCTCACGAAGCGCGGCCTCCGAATACCCTGCTTAAATATAGGTCATTTTATTACGCTTATCTATCTATAATTATCCAACTCACGGGTATGTTTCTTACATTTATTAAATGCGCATTCCTTGCACTTTCACTGGGTTACTTTGTCATTTTCGCCATTAGCGGAATTTTTCACAAAAAATATATTAACTGGAGTGACGGAAAGCCATATTTACCTTCGGTGAGTTACGTGATTACAGCCCATAATGGGATACTTGGCGGGTCGCGGTAACGTGTATCACCTTCGCATTTCTTTTTAAAGTTTCATCTTCGTATATTATTTAAATGATTTGAAGCAACGAAAGCAAATAGCACGAATCATATTGAACCATATCATTGACATGAACCCTAATTCCCGAATATATTTACGAACAATCTTATTTCAAGTGATCAAAACAGCCAAGATGGACGTCGTGCGTTCGTATTCACGAGATTGTTCACGAGATTATGTGAGCAAAAATAAAACATTTTAGAATTTTGCTCGCATCATTTTTAATGCGTGGAATTTTTCTCTAAACACGATGCTCGAACATCTTCACCGTCTAAAACGGTCTAAAAACAGGTTTCACCAGTTTTATCCACGGAAAAACATTAACACGAGCTTTCCTATTGGTTCTAAGAATGACGTCACCAGAAATGAAGTTACCGTGGATTTGGTTTAAAAATGTTCTCATACCCGCCTTTCGTCAAACTTCTCTCCACTTCCTTTTACGTTCTTGAGAAAGCTCCCGCGAGTTAGAGAATACGGTTGGTAGCCAATTCCGGTAGCTTATTCGAAGCAACCGCATCGGTAGCTTCGAGATAGAGAATAGCCCCCCAGGGCCCCAATAGGTCTCAAAAAAGGGTCCTTGAGTGGTCTACGCTACGTATTGGGTTTTGTGCAGTAGTTTCATTTTTTGCTTTTACTATACTTCCACTCAAGTTAGAGGGTTGGGATTTTGTTATCAAATGGCTGAAAGAATGAAGTTTATAATTCTTTCAATCAATTATCTTTTCCAATTCGTATTTGCCTGAAAATTGCGTTTTTAGCTGAAAAAACGCACAGTTTTATCTGAAATCAACAATAGCGCATTTCCTTGACAGCCAGCTTTTGGTTTTTAACGCATTTAAAATTCATTTTTCTTAGTTAAGCTGATTAGGAATGCTAAGCATTGGGTTTTGTGCAGTGGTTTATGAGAATTTCCATGTTTTTTGCACGGCCGACTATACGTGCTTGCTCTAGAGTCGGATAATTTATGCTCCAGATAGACAAACGAGAAACGTAGTGTATCGCCAAGCATTGCAGTAAGAGTTTTCAAATAAATAACTCTTTGCTGTCAATTCTCAAAATCTATGGTGAAAAATAAAAAAAATCGATTGTGGAACGAATTAAGGTTAATAATGTTTGCGTATTTAACTATTTTTTTACCCTTTAAATTTTCCTGATTCAGTCCATCTTGGAATTATTTGAATTTTTATGGATATTGTTTATGGGAGATATTGCCATACTGTTTACTTTGCTGTTGTCTCACCTATGTATAGGATCTCCCCAAAAACAAATTGTTTAAATAAATAAAATAATTAACAACACTGTAGTCTGTTTTGACAAGTACTAACTAACCCCTCTCCTCTTATATGATGAGTTTTGAAGGAAGTGTGATCCCGAGCAACGCCGGGTAATTCAGCTAGTATTTAATAAAAACCCTCGGAAGAGACGAATTTATTGGACACATTTATCGACGTAACGACCACTTGAAAAGAGATTTGGAAGGGGGAATGTGCGGGAAGAATTACCTAGTGAGTAAGTGGGGTGACGGGTGATAAATTATTGTTTATGATAAAATAAAATTTTTCAGATAGGAGGATTTAACTGCAGCAAAACAATCGTGTAGGTGACTGCTGATGTTGATGTGCAGCAACGCTTAAACGTGACCCCTAAATTGAGTATTTGACGTGAATACTGGCCATAAAACCTGCCAATAAATCGGTGGGATACTGAGTGATAGATATGCCTGTGTCTATCCTTCGTATGTCGCGTGTTTCCGGTCGCCAAGTCCGCGACCTTCGGGGCGCTACCTCCATCCCCGACAATCGTCTTGGCGACGGAGAACCGCTGCTCGCCCTACGTAAAGCCCCGTACCTCCATTCTTATAGTCCAGTGATTTTTAAATTAGTTCAAAGAAAAATCAATTTAAATTTGTTAACAGAAAAAGGCCTGGGTCCAAGAAAAATGTTTTAATGCTGGACATTTGTAAATTGGTTATGCTCGTAGATTGCAATGACGTACCAGTAGTCTCCAAAAATCCTTGCGTTTCTTCATTGCATTTTATTGGTAAAATATTCCTCTAATCCCAGCTTGGGCTCTATAAGTGGCGTGAAGAATTCGTTTATGGGTCAGTTTCTATCAAATTTCTTAGTCATGTTACCGTAAAGAGAAAACATTTTTTTTTAATCGCTGAACCTTTCATATTATAGCATGACCTTGGTGTTTTCTGCCTTCCTATCCCACGATCGCTAGTACTGTTAGCACTCCACTGTGAGTTCTGGGCAATGGCGGAGACTCGTTCGATTTTTTTGTGGCAGCGCACCAAAGAGTTGGAATAACCCAGAGAAGTGGGGCTAGGTGGACAAATGAAAAAGTGAAAAAGGGGTGATAATTAGTTATGGTTAAGAACTCGTCTCGAATACTCCTCAAACATTTTGAATCCGACCAGGATTTACATTTTTAATTAATTGAAATTACAAGTGAAATGCGTTTGTTAACTTAAAAAACCAATAACAACTATTACAATGTCGATTCATCAGAAGCTATGTTCGTATCGCAACGGCAACTGTGTGAGGTTGGCTATGAAAATAGATAATAGCTTACTAATAATCGAATGTGGGTGTGGCAACTATAGTACTGGCTTTCCAATTTTAAGGCTCGGGCTCGGACTCAGGGAATCGCGGCGATTTTTCATTTTAATCGCAATCTTTTCTTGGATGTAATGTTGACAGCGCTTGAAGGACTTCCGTTCGTCCGGTGGAATGTGAAACTGTGTGGAACTCTTGGCGTGCCATTCGTTGAGAGCAGGCTGGTGCCGAGGCCTCACACGTCCTCCTCTCCCCAAATAATACTACCTACCTATTCTACGACCTACCTACTATTCTACCTATTCTCTATTCTACGACCGTGCTACCTACTCACAAAACTTACCATTCCGTAATGACAGGCGCGTATGATCCACGTCGTCAGTGGCCTTCCCTAATTATAGAGGAAATGCGTGTATCGAAAAGGGTGTTAGCGGAAGAAAGGTATGTGTTCCCTCGTGTAGAGTAAAATGCCTATGTACACGCTTACAATGTACAATAAACAGCGCCGTAATTTCAACGAAGCCTTTTATCTTTTTCTTCGAATTATTCATCTTAAATGAAAGAATCGAGGGATTTCAGAGATTCCGAAACTTAAGCCCGTTTCACACGACACTTGATCCAGCACAAGACCTAGTATGCTAGCTGGTACTTGATATTGAGGACGAAACCCAGTATGCTAGAAACCGTACTAGAAGGTTTCACACGATCATCGACCTTGTGCTTGCTATTAAGCAATTATTCCATATGATTCCATACTAATTTAAAAAAGAGAAGATCGCACAGCGTCTGTAACGTGAACGTGATTGGTAGATGGCCACTGGGTCCTACTGGGTCTAGTAGCAAACTAGTACCGCATCAAGTACGAAATCCAGTAGCTCAGCGAGTATACTAGCTTGCATGCTTGCTAGCCAGTATACTGGTTCTGTTCAAACGATACTGGAAAGCTAGCATACTAGCGAGTATACTAGACCTTGTGCTGGATCAAGTGTCGTGTGAAACGGGCTTTACACCCATTCGTATTCGAGGAAATACTGTTTCGTATCTCTGCTGCTAACAGGGTACGGGGTAGTTACTCTGTATAGCATTCAAGCAGGAAGTCTGATGAAGGTTGCCTGCTTTTAAAACATAACCTACGGTCAATATTAGCATAATGGACACTTTACGAACATATATTTAGTACATCTATAATTTATTTCCTTATTTTGCCGCCTAATATGGCTTGGGCTCGTGACTAGGTTATATGCGCCAGGTCATACCTTGGCTCCTTATAAAACTTTGCTCTGTGTCCTTAACACAGTAGTGAGAGCACGCAGGAGTATGACTGGGTATTGGCTTCCCACGCTTAGCATCCAGGTTCAAATATCGGCAGTGTTGGATAATTTTCATGAGAATCTCTTCCTCACTTGAGTGGTATGTGGCAAACGCATCAAATGTTGTAATCCGTCCTTTTGTAGAGTTTAGCTGTGGAACCCTTTGGCTTAGAGCAGGCTAATGCCGACGCCAGGTTTCACTCCACTCATCCTCACCTCCTAACCACCTATCCTAATGACTTAAATGACCACAGGGATTGGTCGACTCCCTAAACTAAGCCAATATCGTCTCTCGGTCCAAATATTTTACAAAAAAATTGAGGAAATGGGTCTCGAGTATAGTGTGGCCAGCAGGATTTGAAGAAAATGAAATGTAACCAAAATTCCATTAAAATGTTGTGCGAGCTGTTTGACCTAACTGGATAGGGGCGCTTCTTTTTTTACCTTAGAGCTAATCACAGAGAAGATGATTACCATATGGCGCTCTCATCTTTGAGTCGGCTTTGGCTATTTTCATTAAAACGTAAAAGATTATCCTAAACAAAATATGGCATGAGGGTGGAACTTGAACAGAGACGGGATCGTTGTGATCACTGAATCTGTGTGCCGTTAAAATAATTAATGTCTAGTCCCTGAAATCTCTTATCAGGTGTGCCAGATGGGATGATTTCTATAATGTAAATGGAGGAAGTGGAAATCTTTCTTCAGTTGTTTTCATTATCCAATGTGCAAATTACAATGCACTTCAAATTAGCCATTCCTTTCGAAAACTAGAGAATGCGCATTATGGCCACTGCATGAAGGCGGGTTCATACGACCGTGTATGATTTGCTTATTATTTGACGAAAAGGTTCTTCGTCTGACAAGTTCAAAATTATTGGGCAGCATTGCCAACTTGACTAAATATATTTGAACAAATTGTTGACCGTGTGACATCGGCCTGCCAATGAGTATCTTTCGACGTCCCCATGCAGATCTGCTCAAAACAAAATGTAGGTAAGCTCTGCCTGGAGAGAGGAAAGGAAAGCAGCCAAAGCTTATCACTGAGTCAGCTCTTGGACGAAAACAACTATTCCATGCCGGACAAGGCCAAGGAGGGGTGGGGCGGACCTGACTGGCCGAGAAGGGGGGGGGGCAGTTCGGTTAGAGGGGCGGGGGGAGGTGGAGTTTGAAGGAACAGCCGTCATGTCCGCGCGATGAGGAAGGGGCGAAGCCCATGCGACACTTATTGGACAGTTCATTGGCTATTGGATAAGGGTTTGCTTTACTTCTGGATCAGCACGCTAGCCTTCGAGCCGACAAAGGTCCGTGTGGCCAGGGGGGGGGGGGGGTCAGGAAGGGGCGGATATAGGGGGGTGCTGGGGGGCGGCGGACCCCTGTCATTCCTGGGAAAACAGAAAAAAATGGCAATCGTAATGTATTCCATACCCCCCAGGCCCTTAGAAGTAGCAATCCGACCCCACCAAACAAATGGGCTCAACGAGCCCCTGCCGTCAGGACACCAGCCACGTAAGAGGGAGGGAAAAGGGATTGGAAGAGTGTTTACGAGACTGTATTATTGTCTCACTCTGCTTTTTTATCGTCACCGATAGTAGGTGGGAAGAAGGAAATGGTAAATTTCTATAATTTAGACAGCGAATCTCTCGTATTCTGATGGCTTCTAAAAGTTGCATAGATACGATGCAGGGTTGAAATGGTATCCTCCGTGTCATACTGCAACGCGCGTTATCTGAATGTATCGAGTAGTTATAGTCTATCGGGTAGCCTACGAATGCCTTGAGACTCCTTTTCTTATCCCTCCTTTAGCCGTTTTACACTGTGTGGTCGTAACAGTTTTTAACTGATTGTGGGGCTTTCCTTTGTATCATGTTTATTTCAAGCGTTTTATGTGTATTATTTTGCTTATTAAATCTTTACATGCACCAATATCCTCCTTGGTAATCAACCGTAGGAACTAAAATATGGGTACATTGATGGGTCAAGGTCAGGTACTAAAGATTCAGATTGGTTGGCATGTATATATACATTATATATATATATATATATACCCAATAAGGAGTCACAGGCGTGACAAGTAAAAACATAGTGACACAAACAAAAGAAACTCACACGAATGGTTGTTTAATTTTCGACACCAATCAACTGTGTTCTTCCGAACTGGAGTTCGTCGATTGAATATATATATATATATATATATATATATATATATATATATATATATATATATATATTTTATTTATTTTAATAAATACATCCCTTTTTCAGTCCGAGTATCCGACTGTGTCGCCAATTCTGTGAACTAACTCATTTTAACTTCATTTACAGCAGTTATTTGCTAATAACTCAGAACCTAAGATATATTGATTCCGCATTTTTATTGCCATCAAATATCTGCATATATCCTCTACTTTCATCCGTTTTGTGCAAAAATTTCATTTGTATGTAGTTGGTAAAATATTTTTTATTCATCTGCTTCACCTATTCTTGCCTATAAGCGAATGTAACGTAGTGTTTAATTTGTGAAAATTATTGTATTAAATAAGGATTTTCATGGCATATTCGGGCAGGGTACACGATTTTCTTTAGATAGCCGGGATATGAAGAATATATGACATTTTTTTCATTTTGCGAGGGAACCTTAGTAAAATGCTATAAGAAAAGGTTTGATTATTTTTGGGTATAGCGTGGTAGCGGAGGGGGGTGTGCGGACCTTGCCACAAGCCGAGATCTTTACATTCCTATGGTGCGAGCCGAGACGTCCGGAGCAATTATGGATACTGAGTGAAAGTGATAGTAATAAAACTCTCATTGATGCTCAGAGCATGTAGGGAAGTGTCCAGAAATGAAAACCAACTGTGCATTAAGAGCATGCCAAAGGTGAAAGCTATCCTTTCTCATCACCTCGTAGTAAGAAACCTAGGTATTTGTTTAGATTAGGCTGACTCTGAGGGTTTTGAAGAGAGTTCTACGATGTAGCCCGTGGGCTGACGTATGTTCAATGCCATGCAGTGCGTAAATAAACTAATTGTGAAGTTCATTCTAATTCATGTATAGTATTGATGTTATTTTCCCCTAATATGTGTCAAATGTTCCCTCGGGTATCGAGCGGGAAGACTGCACCATTGTCCATCTGGTATGGCCAAGCTCAAATGCTGTTGGGTCGGGCTGGGTCGAAGAAAAATAAAAAGGAGGCAGTGGCTCCACTGTCCGGTGACAAAATTTGGACCGTTCTTGGGGGAGGAGGAGAAGGGAATTCAAGGCACTCGACATGTGGGTATTTCGGAGGATGGAGAAAGTAAGATGGACGGAAAGGAAGGCAAACGAAAAAATTCTTGGCATTGTTGGTGAGGAAAGAAAGTTGCTTGAGAAAATCAGTTGGCGGAAGGGAAGGTTTCGGGGGCAAGTACTGAAGGGGAGTGAGGTGTTGAAGGCTTTTTGGAAGGTAGAATGAAGATAGCTTGATAGGTAAATGACTTTATTTTGTGGGGTGATATTGAGAATCTTTTTAAGTCTTCTCTTCCTACTGAATTCCTTGACACAGAGTAAATAATATTGACAGTGCGTGTCGAGCATGTAATTCAGTCATAAAATGTTTAGGCAGAGGAAAGGCATATTACCAAGTTTGCAGCATAAAGAGTGGAAATCAGCTGTTTGAACTTTGCCAGTAGAAATGTTTATAAACAGGAAATACATGAATTTGCATTACTAATTTTCCCACCCATTATTAAGGTTATTCACAAATATTGAGGATCCCGGGACTAGCCTCGGTGTTATATTTACCGATTCACTTGCAAGTGCACACAAGTGCGCATATTCCGCAGCGTAAATATCATTCGCCTTTACCGGGACTCGAATCCTGATCCCTCGATATCGCGTCGAATGCTTTAGTCGCTTTTATCTGTCCTGGAGATGTAGTGGGAGGATAACAGAATATCATTCTTGTCGGCCTAAAACTCGTAAGACATGAACTTCTCTAAAAACATTAGCTCAGTGTAAAAACTTCGGGTCTCCAGCGGCTGTCAACCCCGTTCTTATTCTAAGTAGTTTTGTCACACCCTCTGTTCATCTTTGATAGTTTCTTTTTAGAAATGCGCGGCTTTCCGTTGTACTTTTTGGAGTCCGCGGATTAAATATATCACAACGGGTTTCAATTTCCAATTCAATCAAATTTCAATTGGGCTCACTGTGGCTTGGTGCATCTATAATTGCCTTCTTATCTTATGGCTCACTCCGGTAGAACATTTTAATGCCTATTTGGAATCTCAATATTGGTAATAAATATTTGTGCTTGTAAATGAGTGCAAATCCCCTTTTGCCAATTCTGGGCCGATGTTGGCCAATAAGTTGTACTGTCACGCGGGCTTAGGATAGTTTGTTCAGTCCCCATTTCGCGTTTTCATATTCGCATTTCCGTGGAAGTCCTCTTTGGGAAATTTGTTATTTCAAACTCACCGAGAAAGTCATGGGTGAATGTGTTGGAGGATACTCTAAATGAAGGGACATTAGGAGTCGTAGGAACAGGAGGGCGTGTATGAAACAATGTATGAGTGTAACTGAATCAAAAAAGCATTCAAAGGTAGGGTATCAGTATGATCATCAGCAGTCATCAATCCGTAGATTGGTAGGCTTCCGCTCTCCTCTCCACTCTCCTCTCAGTTAATTGCTTCATTACTTCAAAATTCTCCCCTGTGAAACCCTTCATAATTTACTAATGTGTTCCAATCTTGGTCTGTCTCTGTAAATATTCCCGTATTTTTCTCCATTAATTATTGTTTTTAACAGGCTATTGTGTCGCAAAATGCGTCCGCTTATTTTGTCTCTTCTTTTTCTCCGAGTTGTCATCCTTTTTTATCTCCAACTCTTCGGAGGACTACTTCGTCCGTGATTCTCTCCGTCCATTTCATTATCGTCATTCTTCGATGAGACATCTCCAGTCTCTTTAGCTCTGCATCTGTTAGTGTCCAGGCTTCAATGACATGTAAGATCATGCTCAAAGTAAACGGTTAGACACATAGGTTTATTGCACCACCGGCACCACGTAATGGCTAGAAAAAATAAATTAAATAGCCTAGAAATACGTGAACATGATACTATGAACGTTTAAAAATTTGAAAGAGAATTAGATGAACCATAAACTGGCAAATAAATCAAGTTCTTAAGTGTTTTTCCTTCAGTCTTACTGACAACCAACGTTTAAAATTCACTCTAGTTGGATGACTGGCAGTGCAATTAGTTTTTTGGAGAAAATTTGTATAATGAAAACAATTCCAGGCACCACCTAGTAAAAAGGTCTGTGCACGCCTATTCGTTTAGATAAGCATATAATAGGGCAATATGGAGGAAATTATTAAACCTGATTCAGCTGTAGTGGCCAATCACCGAGAATTAAATGTTTTTGACTGTTGACTGTGCCTACCTCGAAAGGGAACGGTGTGTTGGGTATATATGCTAGAATCAGCGAAATTCGAAGACCAAATTTATTTTCCTTATTACCATCTCTATCCCTCCGTAAATTCCAACACTTGTACGACGAGGCGGATGTTTTTCCTCTGAGGAATTTTCGCATTTATGTGCACTTGAGGGTGACTCCTTAGAGGTAACACCGTGGCTGTCTCGTTGTGCCCTCAAAGTGTGCCTTTTATTTTATTGTAGTGAAACCTATCTTAAGCGGAATGTCCGGGGACCGTGATACTTTTCGTGTGAAGGCAGTGTTTCGCATGGTTCAGTGTCGGACATTTGAAATTTAAAAAAATATTACGAAGACTGTTATGGTCCATAAGATGAGATGCCTAAATTCTTTGGGTGGAAGTCTTTAGTTAGATGGAATTCTTAAGACTAAGAGGGACCCTGCACAGATATATTCAATTCCGGAAGTAAATAAACTACAAAGGAAAGCCGCACGCTTCGTTCAAACTGCTACGAACAAACAGAACGTGTCACGCAGCTGATGGAAGGATTAGGTTTTGAGCCGGCAGAGACTTAGACTTAGACTAGGCTTAGACTTCTTGAGAAATTCAGATTGGCGAGTTACGGAACGACACGGAAGATATTATTCTGACCCCGCGCTATATCTCTAGAACTGATGTAAGTGATATAATAAGGGAGATACACTGCCGAGATACTTAAATTCATTTTTCCATGCACCATTAGTGATTATAACTTAAACAGCGTGACATTAACATAAGACACTTAATAAACCGAAGAGGGTAAAATTCGCCCTGAAGAAATCATTTCGACTTGACCGGGATTCGAAGCCAGGTCTGATGTGTTTGCCAGTTACACAACCAAGCCATTTTAGCCATTTACACAAGGCGAATTTCAACGGGGGCTAATGTGAATTTGGAGATCCGGGTTCGAATCCCGGTCAAGTCAAACCTATTTTTTCATTGCCAATTTCGCCAAGAGAATTTTTTTTGTTTGGGGGCGTCCAAAGGCTTCACCCGGATTTGAACCCGGAACCCTTCAATCAGTAGCCAAGTACTTTGCCCACTAGGCCACCACGCTCCCCTAAAACTAAAATTAAATGAATAAAAAACTTTTAAATAACACGGTTTTATGAAAAATGTACTAAAAAGAAGAAAATAATTTTTGAGCTGTCACAACTGGCCTGCAACAAGCAGAACGTGATTATTTGTGATTAAAAATAAAACCATGGGGGTGCAACCAATATTTGTGGTGCAAAAGACTTATCACTGGAAACACCCAAGTCCTAATCTCATATTTTGATACTAAAGACTTTACAACAAATAACTGTAAAGGTATTGAGGCGAGCTTCGCTTGCCGAAAATTCCATGTCTGGATCACAATTTGTGATACTGAAGACTATTCAACAAATTACTGCAAAGGTTGAAGCAAGCTTCGTTTGACGGTAGCTTCTGGTCCCGCATAACTTGGAATACTAAATACTTTTGTGCCACAAATGTTGGTTGCGCCCCCATGGTTTTATTTATAGTCACAAATAATCACGTTCTGCCTGTTTTAGGCCAGTTGTGATAGCCCAAAATTATTTTCTACTCTTTAGCACATTTTATAATAAAACCGTTTTTTTAGTCTTTAAAATATATTTTATTCCTATTCCCTCCCCTTCCATGGCTGGTGTCCTAACACCACCTGCCACACGCATCTGCGTTGGCTCACACGGTAGTACGTAGATGTATAAGATATAACGAAAGAAATGTCGCATTATGCAGAAAGCTCTTTATTTCAACATAATAGTAGGTATTATTTTTTACAAAATACGCGCATGTACGGGCTTCTATTTCCGCCATACATACACCATATCACATGCTGTGAATGTTATAGAAACAATATTGTAATCAAAGTGTGTAAATAGGCAAAGAAAATACGTAAGTATGGTGACTGGTAAAAATAATTAGTTGGCATGAAAAAAACGTGCTTGAAGTAGTGGTTAGCTGATACAAAAGCTTCCTGTAGCTATTCCACTAACTAAAATGTCATACTGCCGGGCTACCTACTCGCTGAGTCCCAATGACAGCAATGCCCTATTTATTCGCTGAAAAAATTGCATTTTAAACCCGACCGCTCGGCAGTCGAGTTATCTTCATTTCGGTTAATGATTAACCGCCACATTTTTTACTCTTTAGCCGATTTTTCGGAATTTAACTGTGTGTACTACATAACCATGGTTAAGGAGTAATTTTTTCTTTCACTTAAATGACATCCAATCTATATCCAAGGTCTGCACTGTCGGAAATGGTCGATACTTTGCCCTCATTTTTCGAATTTTCTCTTGCCAATGTTGAACGTAGAGTATTTGCTCGTTTGTTTGCGACATGCTATGCATCTGTGTAGTATCAATTGGTAAAATCGTGAATTTTTTCGTCTATCAATCAGCAACCGTAGCGAGGGATATGCCGTCATTCTGAATGCACCCAGTTCGGCGGCAAAAAGGAGGGACCCGGGTTCGAATCCCTGTGGTGCTTCGGGGCACCAAATCCAAGCCGTCAGGACCAAGCGGATGCCAGTGCTTCGCTGGAAACCGCCGGTGGAACAGAGGATGGAATCTCTACAACCCGAGTCGATCACGGTGAAAGTGAGTAGTCAAAGGAAAATTCATAATTCATTTTTTTTTGGCTTTCATTGAAGAAGTAAATGGTAATGAATGCCGAACCTCTTTTGAAACTGCTTAGCTGCAGCTTGAAAGTGATGATTGCTTATTCAAAATTAATCTTTTCGTGTGTGTTGGCATTCAGTTGGGTAGCACAACTGAATTTGAAAGCCTTCACTAGATCACAGTGGAGCGAGGTACTTATTTTTGTTTACCTGGGTAGTCCGTTTAAAATGATTAAAACATAGTTCGCACGAAGCTATTCATATATTCACAAACGTTCAAAAATTGTATTCTATAATACAAGTTGAACACTAAATGGGAATAATTATAATTTCGCGAAAAATACGTATTGGTGCAGATGCTTCATCCGCTAATTTCTGGAAGTCTTAAGGTTCTAGATCCGTTGAGACTTGATACGATGAGAATAAATCACCAGGAAGCTTTCAACGTGCTAGACTTTGACCTGACAAGTTTTCTGAGGAAATACTTCGCGTTTTATACTTTCCTGAATTGGCACGGTAAAGTAGGTTTACAGAGGAGTCTCTTCTTACGTGTTAGGGGTATTTTTCATCCTTTTAATCTATAACACAAAATTCCTTATCGCTACTGCGGTTGCAACTATTGGGTTAATTTAGTTACGCACAAATAACGTGATCTATACATCTGAATTCTGAATGGATTGTATTCGGCTACTTTTTATGGCCTTCTACTTGCCTCCTGTCTCTCTTAAAGAGGACCGAGCTGTCTTGAAAGTACCATTTTTAGTTTCTCGGCAGCCTTCGGCCACACTCTGTTTACCAACAATTTATATCAATTTGTGAATACGCCGAATAACTTGAGAGGACCATTATACTTACTAATATCAATAAATTATTTGAAAAAAAATGGAGCGGAATTGTGTCTGTTGCCGAATTTTAAAAATTCATTTGGAATGAATTAATGCGTTACAAGGGGTTAAGCATTTTACTTGAGATATTATTGTATTTGTGCCTTCTTGTGAGTAAAATTCGGATGCAGGCATCTTATGTATTGAAGGCCGTTTAGCCGATGTCCCACGGTTCAAATTAGATGCAAATTTTGTGTACAAATATTTGGTTCAACCCATTTCTTTGAAACATTTGTATACAACGATAAGGTGTATCCCACGATGCAGTATTTTTGATCCAAAACAAATGAAAGGCGATATTATAGTAAATGAAAATGTAGTCTACAGATTGTGAAGTAGTTGTGCTTAATGTCAAACAGTGGGAATAGGATACGTAAGTGTATAAAAAACGAAAGAGGCGAATTAGCTAGCGAAACAAAGGGTTTACTCGGAGTCTCCAAGAAGAAATCGTCGCTGGATTTGGAATGGGAAATGGAAATGACGAGGGCATGCATTAAGGCACATAAATTTCAGTTCTATCTTGAACTGCAGACGAGGGATCCTGAATCATTCGCCTGGAGTCGCTGAGACAATGTTTACCTTAAAAATTCCGAAACTAGAGATATAAATAAATTCCTGGTAAGACCCTCTGACACTATTTAAGTAAATATTTCATATCCGAAGAAAAAAAAGTTGTGGCTCAAAACATTTCATTGAGAGGCGAAGAAGGCTCATTGTCATTTCCAGGCGAGTACGCTGTCCATTTGGCCATCATTACCTAATAAGGAATCGGAGAAACATTGTCTTTTAATCTCATCTTATGGCATAGCCTCTTTATGCTCTTCTCCAGTTCGAGTTATTTTTGGCGAGCATTAATTTTATTATTATTCTTCAGGGCCTTATTTATACGTATAGACAATCATTATTTACATTCATCCAGTCAGACTTCCTATTTTGGGCGGAAGGTAGGACAAAGCGTAGATAATGAAGCGTAGGAAGGTAGAACAAAGCGTAGATAATGATAAATACGTAAACCGTGTACCCCCTCTCGCCTGGTAAGCCTCTGAGGGAAATTTGCCCGTTAAGTTCCTATTGCGCCAGTAATTGATGCGTGATAAATATAAAACACGGGAGCGATGATTTATTGGTATTTAGAAATCATCAATGTACGCCACACTGTCTTATTGAAAGTTATTGAAAAATACGATGTGACAGATTTCCCTTGTTATCTTACGTCGCTAGAAATATTTTCTCGCGAATTTATATCATAATATAACACCTGCAGCTTACGTACACCTTTCTCAATTTCACGCCAAGTGACTCTTGCATGTTGAGTAGTGTTTTGATAACGTTAAACTACTAAGTTTTTATTAATTAGTGGCATAAAGTACGAGGTGCTTCCGTACGGAACTCCCATGTCGGCCAACTTAGGCCCGGTCGTCTGAAATCTAACCCTATTGATTGATTTAATACATTTGGATGGAAATTTAGAACATATTCTATTCGTTTGGGCCTAAAGGAATTGTATACAAATCATTGGACCAAAATCCATCGGGATGCAATTCCACCGTGGGGCACGGTGCACTTCCATTGTATCGAAATTGGATACAAAAATTGTATCCAAATTGGACTCGGGGCATAGGCTTTATAAATAGGCAGAAATATATGAAGATGCGAAGGGAGTTATGTCTAGAGGGGGATATAGGAGTAATGGCTTCTTCAGCTATTGTAACTGTTTTTTAATCTCATATTTTATATTTATCGAACTTTTTTAAAGAGCGAAAAGAGAGTACAGTAGAACTCTAATTATCGGGATCAATCGGGACCGGATCCCACCCGGATAAATGGATAACTCACAAAAAAGGTAATTTCTTTGGAAACTTTTTTACGCATACTTCTAATTGATCTAAGATTGCTAAAGGAACGTATGTGCTGTAACCAATAACTGTCAAACGAAAAAAAGGTAGAAAAGATATAATATACGTTCCGGACAGCCTATTGCCGTGACTGTAAATGCCGATTTGCGAGGATTTTTCCCTTAAAAGTGATCCGGATAATTGGCGATCCGGATAGTAGGCGTTCGGATAATTGGAGTTTAGTGTACTTGCAAATTCAATGTAAAATTTTTTTCTTAACTTTATCATAAAACATGCTGTTTTTTACTTTACTGATAGTTTGTTTAACCGATTAGTTCATGGTGAGCCAATTCCGCTCAAACGTAATTGTTCTACTTAAGTTCCATGTCCTTATTTATACGCTGGACTAGACGAGACGGATGTGGAATTTCCATCATCAGATCAATTAAAATATTGCGTAGTCCCGTATACCTTTGCCGTTAGTTTTTTATGTTACATATAAGTCTGTTTTTTCATCATTTTTTCATTTACCTCCCTTACGAAAAAAAATCTTTTTGCGCTCCAAAATTCTCGAGCGGGGCGAGTAACCGCTGTAATTAATAAGTACATCTGCGAATTCTTTATACTGTGAGAACAAGGGCGTGCGGCAGGGTATGTTTGTACGTACCCTGCCGCACTTGATTAATATGTTTGTGAATTAAATGTTGCCTATTATGGAAAATATTGTAGAAAGCTTAGAAAATAAGGGTATAGATTACCATGAATTTGGCAATAGATTAAGTTATGGTGTTAACTCTTCTATACTTTCAAAGTATGATTTTTCCTTATTTTTGGGATGATTAGTCGTGTTTTCATGTAATGAACGTGAACGGTGCGAAGGAAAATGGAGTTTCTAAAACTGTTACTTCTGAAGCGTATTTTTTTCTGCGAGTGTGGTTGATTATTTTTTGGATTTCATTAATCTACGTCATTAGCGGATTCTTCCTAGGGTCCTTTGTAGTAAATTATTTTGATATGTAAAGGTTGCTGTTAGAGAGTAACCCCCTATCAGAGGAGGTAGTAGTAAAAGAAAAAGTATGCTTCGTTTTCTGTTTATCAGTAAATTCCTCTTGAATGCAATGGTAAGTGGAAGTTATCCGTACATTTTTTACGTAAACTTTAACTCTTGATGTTTTTCCTCTACTTAATTTTGTGTTTTCATAGCCTTAAGCCTAAAAAAATGAGTAAAAAGTTCGTATTATCAAAGAAAGTCTTTGTCGGTCCTTTTCGAGGATCTTACAGCTATGGTTTTCGTCGTACCGTTGAATAAGTTTTATTATATTTTGATCCCTTTCTTGCTGTTTTTAAAAATGGGCCAAATTTACGAAAAGCACTTCTATGAAACCGCTGTTTTGGTAAATGTTCTCCGACTAAAAGATAGGATCAGCGTGTATATTACGTATATCCGGGCTGTTTACTTACCTTTATTTGCCTTATCTTACGAGAGTTTCTCGCTGGAGCAACTAATGTACTTTGATAAGACTTATCGTGTCCGTCTGGTACAAAGCTTAATCTCTTCACTGTCAAGGTCATGAGGATGTGTTTGTCTAAAGGCGTGATTGTGGGCCTTAGAGGGCTTAGAGTTGCTCCTACCCCACCAGACCCCAGAAGCCATGGAAGCACTTCCATCACCCCGAGGCAATATGATAAAATCACGATTATTGTTCGCGCTTCGTAAGAAAGGTATTTTTTCTCGGAGGCGACTTGCCTCGGGTCTGTCAATTTAAAAAAAAGTTACATTTGCAATGTAGTATGCTTTAATTACCCACGTTACACTTACTTTCCGTTCTCTTGTCCTTACTTACGTTCCGTTAAAACAGCGTTTTTTCACTGGCGGCATCTCCTCTTCACTATTACCCGTCTCTTCTGGAGTGCTACAAAGGAGTGTCCTGGGAGCCTTTTTGTTTGTACTGTTTGTAGATGATGTTGCTGTGGATTTCATTGCCTCGGGCTGCAGCATTGCCCTGTATGTATTCAACTGTAAGATATTCAAAAGAATTAATGGCACGTCTGAATCTGATGTTCTCCAATCCGCCTTGCAATCCATAGATGTGTGGTCTTCAAATGGTATTTACGAGTTAATCCT
Source organism: Pyrrhosoma nymphula (assembly GCA_963573305.1). NCBI lineage: Eukaryota > Metazoa > Arthropoda > Insecta > Odonata > Coenagrionidae > Pyrrhosoma > Pyrrhosoma nymphula. Next base: position 71,420,152 of record OY754332.1, on the reverse strand, counting down.
TCCAAATCAGCAAAATTGTGCTTCACCCTAAACCGTTTCCATTTATCCTCCTATATAGTCTCGCCAATCAGCCAATTCCTTCTGTCGATTCGCATTCGCATCTAGGTGTTACTTTTGATGATAAATTACTGTTTCTCGAGCGCGCTAAATACATATCAGGCAAGGGTATGTCCATCGTTGGGTATACTTTACCATCTACCCAAAATTACAGATTCCCTTGCCTTGAGAGTAGTATTCCTTGGATGCGTCCTTCCCATTCTGAAGTCCTGTTCGACCATATGGGTCCACTGCCTGCCCTACTTCGCTGAAATGGCTCCATCGGCCCCTAGATTTCTTTTTAGCCATTGTCCGTCACCGCTTTCCGTATCTCACTCCTTGTGCGCGTGATTAAATACTGTCATCTCTTGGTCTTTTACATCCCACTCTTCGCGGGCAGATTTCGGACTTAAAGTTGCTTCACCAAATCTAAAATGGTTCCTTCTGATCCCCTGAACTCCTAACATCCTTCTCAATACGTGTCCCATCTCGTTCCACTCGAAACAACCACTATGCCACCCCCTGCCACGCACCCCTGAGGTGGCTTGCAGGGTATTTTGTAGATGCAGAAGAGTCTTCTTCACTCACCCCAGTTCCGCCAATCCATTTCAAAAAGATCCCTTTTCCACCGAATCCCATCCCTTTTGTAATTCCCTCTCCAGCAAATATCCTTCTCTTGACCTCTTTTTTCCAAACAGCATCTTTACCTCCTCACTAAAACGCTACCGCCTACCGCTAGATTCATCCCATGAATATCCAACCTTATGTTGTTTACTTAATTGTTTTTGTTACCTCCAACTTTTGTTATGAATAATTTACTTGAATTCATTTATTTATTTTAATATGCCCAATGTCAAAGGTCTAGCGGCTGTTTTTGTGTTAAACTTAGGGAAATAAAAAATAAAATAAATGAAGTAATGACATACTCGAGGCATGATGTGTAGTGCTGTGCAGACTTTCTTATTTATTCAATGGGCGTTTATGTTTATATCTGGTGAGAGCATTTATTGCTTGCCATCAATGAATGCTGTTTGTGCTGAAAGTTTGAGGAAGTTCCCTACAAATGTGTGAGTCTAAACAAATACTGGATTTCTCCTTTTCGCTTGTATTCTTTAAGAACCCTGCCGTCCCTGATGACATGCCCTAGCTTATTAGAAAACATACTTAAAGGACATACAAAATATGCGGATACGCCAACCAGCACATGTGTGATGAACACATTTTCCAGCCATAGAAGCTGGCTCCAGCTACATTTCCACTGAATTAATGCATTTTGACTTCAATTATTGCAGTAATTTACTAATAACTGAAAATTAAGATGAACAATTGCCTAAATGTAATAATAATTCAAATCTTTGGTAGTTTATTTATCTTATGAAATTTTTTTGACGAAAATTGTATCTATATTAGATAGAAAAATACCATTTTCTCCATGTGTCACCCATTCTCGCATTTAACATCATGTCATTTCAAGTTCAATTTACGGAAAAAAATTGCATGGAAAGGTATAATTTTGTTGTTTCTATTTAAGAGAGGACACGTTTTTCTGTATGTAGCTAGAATAGGAGTGAAATAACATTTAAGTAATTTTGCGGTGGAAAAACGTAAAGAGTAGAACAGTAATACCTTTGCGTTTACAATTGGAATCCACTGAAAATCCTTGCTTTGTTGAAATACGCGGCGTGTAATTTGCGGTATTTCACGGGTGCTCATGGACCATCTGTACCATGCTATGTTGTTTAATAATATATACATCATTTTGTCATCATTTTTTATCTATGATGATTCTTGTATAAATATTTTCAGTTTGGTAATTTTTAATCGATTGATGGCCATTTGTTGACCCTCGTGTCACTTACAATAGCGGGAGGGATGATCAGTCGACCGCTCGTATGCAAATTGCTGCTGATCCGGTGGCGATGGAACTAGGTGTACATTGGTGGAATTATTTATTAATTTTCCAAAAAAAAACTTAGAAGACCATTCAGGGATTATTTTGAGTTGCCAAACTCGAGTTTACATGTACATCTACGAAGTACCGTGCAAGCCACCACTAGGGTGTGTGGCACGGGGTGATTCCACACCAGGCATGCAGCACTCGTCCCAGAACAAATCAGAACCTCGCACGCTCCCCTGCCGCGAGGCGCAGGCCAAAAAGCAGTCAGGAGAACAGCGCGCAGTCCAACCGGAAACTGGGAGAGTGATACGTAAATGAACATGCGAACATGCAGAACAATGCTATAGACTCATCTAGTGGTTAATATTAATAATACTGTTAATTTATGAGTGCTACGAGATGCTACTTCATGCAGTGAACAAAATAAAATAATGCCGGACAAATCGACCGGTGTGAAGTGTTAGTAATGATGTTGTGTTATTAATCACAAGTGAAAATTCTACTCTACCTATTGAGAGTGGGAGTTTCATGTGATTGATCTATCGCAACTATTATGATCCCTCATTGAACGTGGGAAAAATGACATTTTAAATCTATTGGTTCTGCATTCTATTTCCTTTATCTTATTCCTGTGATCGCTTCTACCGTAGTACGTTGGCTCTATCAATATATGTTCAACGTCCGGCGAAAAACTGTCTGCTCCGAACTTGCGCAAAAGATTTAACCTGTATTTCTTCCTTCGATCAGTTAGAGATTCCCACCCCAATTCCTTCAACAATTCGGTAACACTGCTACGTTTATCGTAACAACTTTTCACAAAGTTTACATTTTACGAGAATTTTTGAACCCCTAGTTATTTTCAATATTAACTTATGAGTAAAATTATTGAAAAAGAGAGCCTCGTTAATTGTCGATTAATGGTTTGGAACTCAGTATTGCTCCTAATAGCTGCTAGTTTTTCGCATTGGGCGTATGTTTTCTACGCCGAGTTTTTATAACTTCTGCTCTGAAAGTTAATCATGGGGCATTTTTATATGAATCCTTCGTGCGATTTTAGGATGCTATCTCAGTCGTGTGAAAGTAACCCGCCCTCAGCAACCCTTGATAATTCCCTGTTCGCTATCTTGCCATGTGCATATAACCCAGTGTTACTCCCCACGCTGTTACCCGTAAGCTTTTGGCACACCCTACATCACTTTGACCTCTACCGAACTTATTCCTTCTCTACCACTTTCTTTATTTACAATGAGACAGTATGTCCCCGATCCAATAAACCACTTTTCTTGTCAGTTTTAATGATAATTAGTCTTGGTGTCGATATTTGTGCCGAGATCTATTGTTCGCGGCATTTTTGGACCAAATGTACTGCATCAGCTTTAACTGCTTTTAAGACCGACTTCTCTGAAACCCGAGTTTGCTTTTGCTTACTGTTGTTACGATGAGGAAAGGTTATTACGATTTCAATTGATGTATGTTTTGGTTTCTTGCATGAATGACATTAATATTAACGTTAAGGATATTTAGTTACCCGTCACTTATTACCATGCTATATTTAATTTACAGAGTTATTTTCCGTCCGTAATAGATCTAAGGAATCCTGTTAGTCATTGCATAATAGTTGACATTTCGTGTGGGGCAGGGCCAGGCCTTTCTTCGATCTCTGCTTTCAGAGCAAAATGTATTTATCTGATATTTCAATTTTAGCCATTTCCTCGCTATGCTTTGGTGTTTTTTATCTGCACCAACCGTTTTATAGGAGAAAGATATGTTTCGAATGTTTGCCATTTTTACGCTGTCGCAACACATTTCTCCGCCTTTTCGCGACAAATTACTATATTTGGCAGCCTTTGAATTTCTCTGGCGTATAACCGGATGTTTCGGTTTATCTTATTACTAATGTCAATATTCGATAGTTCGAAGTGTCTCTTGAACTAAAAAGAATGTGGAGAGATCGAAATTCTCTGTTACAGAGAAATTTCTTTTGAGGCCAAATTTTCAGAACACTATCATAAATAAAATGTCTCTTCGAGCATTCGAAAATTTAAACTGAATAATTTCTGCTCATAGAAGCTTTCTTTCTTTCATAGAAGATCCTTTGCCTTTGACTTAAGAATGAAAGCAGTAGCGATAGCATTATCTTTTTCATTCTTCTCAAGAGTACCTGCGATTTCCTATTGCGGGCTGATTTATTCCGTATGTTTTTGACTGTCAACATCCAGGAATCCTCTTTACTGATGTATAATGATTGTACATCATACTGATTCATCTTTTAATATCTTTTGAAGCGTATTACAACATCTCGTTGTATAAGCATGTGGTGGCGATGCATGTTTTTTCCCGTGCCCTTATACTCTGATCGCTCTCCGAAATTGTGTCTTGTGGTCCATTTACTGTATTTTCGTGTGTGTGTGCATTTTCTCTCACAACTGTATCGTCATGACTACACGAGCAATTGGGAGAAGAAATGTAGCTCGTTTTCTAAAGCCGTGTTTACTCGATGTATATATATACACGCAAGTAGATGTGTGGGCACGTGTGAGAAGGCATTCACAGAGGAGGGATAGTAAATGTAATGAGGGATCTCAGGTTTTCCCGGCGAATAGATTGGATGAAGAGGGTTTGCCATCGGGAAACGTTGACGCCCAGCACCGTCGCGTCGCGACGTTTCGAAGGCTTTTTTCTATGGGCTTCATGGTGAACCCCTCGGGACGTCGGAGCTGAAAGACGCCGCTACCCGGTGGAAAATCCGAGATCTCTTCCTTCAATCTATTCACCGGGAAAACCTGAGATCTTTCATTACCTTAAATAGTCCCTGTTCGATGAGGGGAAACCCGAGATCTCTTCCGTCAAACTGTTTGAGATAGTTTGAGCGTCATTTTCCTCTATTCATATTGGAGACCACGTTTTTTAATTTAACATTTGTAAGACGGATGAAGTAACTATACATGCTAGTATTAATGCCGAAAGCATTGTCTTAGTATCTAAAATTTTCCATCATTGTTTTGCGACTTGAGCGTATTGTTTCACGCCGTACGCTGAAAAAGCATTTACAACCAAAGGCTTCTTTTCGCTATTTAATGAGAAGTATTTCAGTAATAACTTTTTTTATAATTGTGAAAACATACGAACTACACACCGTCACATTTCTCACAAGATCTGTGTCAGAACTTTCTTTTTTAACAATGTCTCTTTGGTACTCACAGCCCTACCAAACCCCATGCAAAAAGCCTGCTATTTTTTTGCAATTATGTCGAAAATTATCGCGACTGTTGGCTGATATTTTGGTGTCATTAGAAATTTGAGATGTTTTCTTTATTATAACGAGGCCAAATTGGATGAAATGTATGACTAACGTTATCTCGCTCAAACTACTGAGTGGAGATGAGTTCGCGCAAGTTGACGTGTTTATACGTTATAATTTTGATGGAACTCTATTAACCGCACTTATTGCAGAACTGCAAACGTATTACGTAATCAAGTCTTAATGATGGGCAGCATTTGCTATCATAACGCTTAAGTTGAAAGTTTTTGGACGGAAAAGATCATTTCGCATTGCACTCTCTGCCGATTGTGGACGGAGGGGGGGGGGGCCAAAATGGGCGAATGTGAAGATCACCCCTCCGAGCCGAGCGCAACGATGCATCATTTCGGTGGCTGATAGGGAGCCGGTGTTCCCACCTTGGCAGGCCTTCGCCCATGAGCATTCGTTCCGGCAATCGTTGACACATCTTCACGCGCAAGGTCCTGCATCGCGTAGACAGGCCTATTTAACGACTTGGTCCAAGTGCGAGAGAGAGATTGGGAAAGAAGTGTTTTGCTCATCTCCGCTCCGCTGACCCAGTTGCGCGCATCCGCCGCCGCCGGGAAAGCGGCAGCACCAGCGCCGCCGTTCGCCCCTTGTTCCGGGATCTGCCCCCCACCTCCTCTCGGTCTCTCTCCGCTCTCTCCCCCTCCCCCCATTGCGTGCACCCACGAGCCAAGAAAGCCCCTCCCCCTCCCCGCATTCCTCTGTATCTCCCCTCCTCCTCTCGCCCTCCCTCTCTCTCTATATACTTTCCCCTCCCCCGCCCGCCCAAGGAGCGCCCGCGCTTCCGGATCCTCTTGCTGGCGGAGGTGGGTAGGGAGGAGGGGGGAAACTCCTCCTCCCCTCTTCTCCCTCCCTTTCTCTAGGTGGCGCGAGCGCGTGGAGAGAAGGGGTGGGCCTCGGAGTCGATCTGTACGGCAGTCGAGTGTCAATTGTCCGAGGGGGTGGTGCGGCGGGTCGCCGCGAGTGGCGTGATCTTCATACGCGTGCATTGTATACGCACGTACATGAACATATATAATAGGAAGATCATCGGGCATATGAAAAGCCAATTAAAAGTGAGCCCAAACATTCCGCATTTACCGCACATATTCCGCACCCCGATCTACACGTACCTAGCCATGCGGCAGAAAAGGGAACCACCCTGCTAGTAGCATTGGCAAGAACGCCGAAAGAATAACGCACGTAGATAACAAGATACATGACTAATATTATAATAATTAAAGTATAACGTTATTCTTTCGGCGTACTTGTTGTGACTAAGCAAATGCGGTTCAAAACCACATTTGTGTTTACAAATGTTGTTCCACTTTCTGCCGCGTGGCGGGGTATGTGTAGATCGGGGGGGGGGGGGGTGCTGAAAATGCGGAATATTTGGGCACACTCTTTAGTGGCTCGATGATCGTCCTATTATATATGTTTATGCGCACGTATGTGCATACGCGTGCGTGTTTGACTATCCAGTGATTGGTGCAAATTTGTATAATTTTCGAAATTGTTAGCGTTTACGTACGTAACCTTTTAATTTGAAGCTGTTTTCGTTTCAACATCAATGCCATTGCAATTCCGATCGTGAGCGCATTTATCGGTGGAATTTTACCTAATCCTTCCTTCCTCTGGTGATCTCATTACGATTGTAATCTTCTTCAGAATTACGAATATTGGTTTGCTGATGCTGTTTATTCCACTCTTGTATCATCTAGCCGTTTCATTCCTGCAGAAGTATTCTCTTCCCATCACTTTCTCCTTACATTATGATTTTGCGGAGGCTGTTGTGTCGCAAAATATGACTAATAGGTTTGTCTCTTCTTCTCCTCAGAGTTTTTTTTATATTAATTTTCTCTCCAACTCTTCATAGAACTTCTACATTGGCCTTTCTCTCCGTCAATTCGATCTTCATAATTCTTTTGTATGAAAACTTTCCCATTGCTTGCAATATTCTTTGCTCCAGAGCTCGTATTGTCCAACACTTAACTGCCATATAAGAGCATGCTCCAAATATTAGTTTTGATGAAGTGCTTCCTTATTTCCCAGCTTGTTTTGTTGGGTTGTTGTGTATTCTTCTTCTGGTGGAATGAATTATCAACAGCTTGTCATCTATCCGGAGATTGATTTTAAGCGTATCCTCATTCCTTTCTCTTTTCAACTGACCGCGTTATTCCCTCGTAATGCCGGTAGTACCTTAATTAAACATCCTTCTCAATTTGCCTCAAGTATTCCTTCCTTGGCTCACCTCGCTTATTCTTCCGATTAATTTCATCTTCCATTTTTGTTTTCAGGAGGCTGTTATGTCTCAGAGCGAGTGAATTAAGTCTGTCTACACTTTTGGAGAAGGTGGGATTTCTAATTTGTTTTGATTCACAAGTTCTCGAGACAGTAAACTTGAATCTTTGAGGGACCGTTTGCATTCACGCGCAGTAGAACTTGTGCAAGTACGGAGTGTTGGCATGCACTTAAATGGCAGTTGAACGTAATACGATGAAAGAGACTGGTCGACAGTGAGGAAATTCGTCCTCCTAAGAGCGTATACCAAAGTAGGACCCCTCCAATAATGAAATCAAGGATCCCAGTAAATATACTTGTTGTGTATCAGAATAAAAGCAAACGCTAATGTGCCCGCTAGTGTCCTCAAATTTGTACGAAATGGATTACCGTGGGATACAGGCTTCAAATTGGTTTATATGGAGAGTTGTTACTTCGGACGCCCATAGAAATAAACCCTTTGGAACGAAACCTGGTAGCATGCAAGGGTATTATGGATCTTTCATATTTTTGTACAATTAAAATTTGATGATCTTGTTTGATTTGCCTCTTGTTTGAAATCTCATTTTTGAAAAAAAATTTCATTTCACTCTTTTTGGTTATACGTGAAAGAATGTAACAACGTTTAGAGCATGTGCTGTTTTTCAAATAATTCCTATGAAGGGGGTGGGTGAATTAAGAAAATATATTGGAATCGACTATCTAATAGAGGTGATCTACCTACAGATGGGGGGGTATTTCAAATCAATAGTCTCATGACCAATATCCAGAGTTATTGGTGGTGATAACAATATCAATATCAGATACTGGATATTGTCGGGTTAATATACTTTGTCAATTTTCTATATTGAGTAGCCGATGTTTCAATATTGGTGTTGAAATATTGGTTTTCAATATTGCTGTTTTGCAATATTGGTTTTTAGTATATCAATACTGGAATAGTTCCTGTTCTTTTCAGTAATTTTCAATGATTCTCTTTTGTAAAAGCAGGATGATACAAGACTCGTTTCGTTGCAGTTAATATATATTTTCATATTGAATGGTCACAGAAGTTGTGTGGAAAACAAATTAGACGTGGCGATAACTAGGACATCACGCCTGGAAAGGAATTAAGCCATCATCGGCCGCACAGAAGATTTAACGTCTCCACTCCACGTTCTTTCAGCAACAACAGTTGTTACAGTGTCGAAAGTTAGCGGCGCGCGCGAGAGAAAAGTCCCCTCACAACTCAGGTGTGCAATCCAAAAAAGAGAATTATTGAAACCGTTTTAAAGTGTACTCACAAGTTTTCGATGCTGAAAATTGGATTATAGGTTTTCAGTTTTTCATAATTACATAATAGAATCTCGATGTTCAATTTTTAATATTGATGTTTTGAAATATTGATAGTCAGTAATCAATATATATGTATTGAAATATATTGGATCAATATCCAATACCTGATGGTGAATATTGAAATACTTAAAAGCATTGAATGGGAAACCGATATATTGAAACTCTATTATCTACCGCTTTATGTAGGTTTAATTGGAAAAGGGTTAGCTCTTCTTATCTTTTACAGCCGCAAGCACCTACCTCCTGGCTCCATTTTTTCCTTCAGGCCTGTATTCGTCCTGCCTCTCCACATGCCATCGATGGATCCAATTCTCTTCCCTCCCCCTCTCTTGCTTTCCCAACGTCCTTCCCTCCATCACGGCCTTCAGCATCCCCTCTCCTCTCTGTACCTTTCCCCACCCACCTACTCTGCCTCCTCCTTATCTCTCACATCAGCTGAGCACAAGAACAGTCAATCACATTAATTCGCCGCTGGAAAAAATTTACATTGCATGTCATGCCTTGTATGATTATATTTCATTCTGTTCTGTACGGAAGAAAAGCTGTGAAAAGTCCATATTACCGTCCCTCATATTTATTGAACAGGTTTAAAAGTTCTATATTCCTAAAGACAACTTGTAAGGCATTTTTAAATTGCCTTTTGTTGACCCACCAAGTTAAGTGATGTCATATGATGGACGACATATCGACGTTCGAGGCTATCATCGTTTCTTTATTGTGAAGGACTGACTGATTGACTGATGATTTCGAGTCCGTTGTTTAGCAAATTGTTTTGGTACATCTGTAGTTATGACCAAAGATGTTTGCATCCATTTTAATTTTAATTTGTCTATATCAAATCCCGGAGTTTATATAAGATTAATTACCAAATTCCGTAAGAAATAGTTACTACTGAAAGAATGCAGTCGTTTTAAGACGCTTCAGAACCTATTCATGTAGTAATTTTTCTTGTAGTTTTTTTGTGAACGTAAGAGCAACACTACATAATTTTCATTGTTGAAAAATTTTCTTCCGTAATTACTAGAACGTAATTCGTATTATTATTCTTTGAAAGCATCATTGTCCAGTTTCTTATCTTTGTTGAGTCTTCGATTTTGAAGCGATCGACGCTACTATTTTAATGAAATAAGCATACCTCTATGTCTTAACGTACACCGTATTAGAGGGTTGATATCACTTTCCTACCTCATGTTCTTCTTTCCTTTTATATTATAGTTCCCTGTTAAAGAAACTCATTGGAAAGTGGTCGACTTAAATACCGTGACGCGTGACCCAAATAATATTTTTCTGTAGCATTTTCATCGTTATTTATTCTTACCCTTATGATAATGACCATTCGGTGTCGTGCAACTCATGTTTTTAAAAAAATTATTAATGGCTTCTGAACCTACCAATCAGCTGGTAGAATACTTGAATGAATGCGCATTTTCAAAAGTGGGCGAAATTTAGTTTTCCTGGAAATTAATAGAGCTGGAATAGTTCAAGTCTCTCGTGTGATAAAATGTTTAGTTTGTGAACCCATTCTTTCGTGTTCTAATAAATCAGAGAAAAAGTGTCTGCACGAGGTAAACCCATTGTACGTGCTTGTGTAATGGAGGACATAATGGATTGCTAATCAATTGATTGCTAATGGGGCTAAGAATCTCCGGGAAACTGTTGAATAAGCTTGGTTGATTATTTGAGGAGGTGATTTTTGCCATTGAGGAGAGGTACGTAAGGGAAGAGTGATATGAAGAAAAGATGAAGCTTGGAGAGAAACCCGGCGTCGGAATTTGCGCACTGTAAACGGCTTCTAGCAGACTACAACTAAACGTCCCTTCAAGGGATTTTTATCTATTACCGCAGCTTTTATTGCTTCCGTTTCCCGTGGTGCCTACTCATTTTCGCTGTCTAACATCCCTGGTCCGAGGTAATCCTAATCTACATTGCATTCCTTCTCTATATCTTAGCCCATTAGTCCATTGTTTCTGTCATATAGTTCTTTCCTGCATTATTTCCACCTTTCCTGAATATCTTCCTGTTCGATTAGTACCTTTCCACGGAGTGAGTCGAAACAAACTAGAAATTCTACATTTTATTATTTTTCGCTTAGTCTTGGGCTATCTTTTTCGGTGAGCGGGGCAGATTGTGTAATTTAAATTTCTGTGGGCCAACGACCAACGTTTCGGTGCACTAATCGAGCATCGTCCTCAGGGTGAATGATCATCATTATCATAAAAAATAATCGGTAGTTAAAATCATAATAAAGATCATCATTTACCCTGAGGACGATGCTCGAATCGAGTATCAAAAGGTTGGTCAAAATGCAACCTTTGACCCGTTAGAATACCCGAGAGTATTATTTGCGCCATCGATGGATCTATATGACTTAGTGACAGGTTTTGAAAAGTTCCTCCGTATTCTGACAGAAGGCGGAGATAATCGCCGGTCAATATCTCCAAAACTTAATATTTTGCGACGTACAGGGTCCCGTGAAACGCGGCGCGGCTCCGTGTCGTTGCCATTGAAGCAAGCAATATTTGATCACCCGTCTGTAGAAGGTTCAATCTCTTTGTTTATGTGGTATTTAACCCGTTCAATTAATTAATTGGTTGCCACGGAGCCATTCAAAAGAGCGTGCATATACGTCATTTACGTGATATTCGAAGGCCAAGAACTTACCCAAAACGTTTCTTACTAGCATCGCGCCGCGCAAAACTGTAGAAATGCGCGAAAAATTACTACTGTGCCAAATAATCGATTCAAAGCATGAAAATTACGAAGTATGAGCAGACGAATATTGGTATTCTTCGAAAATCGATTGTTTGAGGCAATTTTTGATACATGGAATAGCACTGGTTGAAAATTATTCAAATCAGTAAAACCTCTATTAACTTTCTACCAAACGCAATAAAAATTATAGTTGATGTTTTCTTTGCTTACAAGAATAATAACTCTCCGAACTCTGATATCGCGCACTCTGGAGACGAGAGATTGGTGGCCATCCTGGACCGGAGACGCTGGCTGTAAATGTATTGTTATATGTTCAAAAGAGGAAAAAATACAATTTAAATGAAAAGGTATAGATAATAACATATATATTTTATGATGAACTTAGAAATAGCCCACGGGCCAGACCTGGTCCCCGGGATGCGGGTTTCCTAGTTCAAAGCTTAGTGCTTAAACTGATAACACGTCTTAGTTACTGGGAAGTAAAAATAAGATAGTAAGGTTATTCGATAGATATATTTCCGAACGAATACTCATTCCAACCTCATAAGCCGAATGCAGTTCCCAGTGAGCTAATGCATTTTGTAATTTGCTTTTAATTCAACACATAATTAGGGTGGTGGGTGGTGCCTAACTTATTATCAACCAATTTACTAAAACATATTCGCTTCTCTCCTCAGATTTTCGTAAAAATCACGCTATTTCAAAAGTGGGAAGCGCTATTTTTTATTTTAACGTACTTTTTTCTTAAATTTCTAATATTGAAATTTCAATGTTGACATGCCATATAAATGGTATAGAATGGTGGAATTTTTTCGACGCCATCAGACAAAGGACAAACGACGCCAAGGACAAATCTTCGTATACTTGACACTGAAATGAAGCAAATGGCATTTATTTCATTCTACGGCGGAACCCCATGAAGACTTAATTTCTCCAAAATGTGCAATTTTCTGTTCGCATTGAAATGAAAGCAATAATTTTGTTATTCTACAAAACTATGGTGCAGCGTCATGTGTTTCGGCGTAGGACGTCATAATCTGGTAATTCTGTATCGACATGTAACCATTCTTTTCATTTCTGTATGTCCAGTAAGTTGCATCAAAGTAAACACCTTATAAATCGAATTTTCTGACGAATTTGAATTTCGCTTCAGCTACTTTTCCTGTTAAGCATTGACGCACTGAAAACTTACGACCGTGAATACGTCCTTAAATGAAATATCGTCTTTTATCCTAGAGAATTTGAAGATTGTGTAAGCTCTACAATCACTATATCACAATTGAATGCACTTGATATTTTTATTGGGTGCTTTCCGCTCTCTTGTGTGTTACGTGTGATTACTCAAGAAGTACTTTGCGATTTTTTTCTAGTCAGGCTGTATTAAATGCTCGGAAGCGTTGTTTTTACTTTCCAATATTCTTTTTTCAGCGTTTCTCGTACAAAATCTATTGGCAAACAAAAAACTTGTTTTGCTGGTAGCTCGTGTCCTTCAATTCATGCGTTTTCCTTGGTAGCAAATGTTCCTTTTTATTTTCATTAGAAAGCTAATCTGCTAGTAATAATCAGTCTGAAAGTAGTAAATTAAATGATTATGTGGTGTTTTGACCAAGGATGAACGAATCAAGCATATTGTGAGCCATTTTAACTTTATAAATTATGAAGGAAGCGTTTAACTGGAAAGAGAATGGAGTGGAGATCAAACCAATCTTTTCGGATTGGTAACAGCTAATGATGGTAATTTCTTTCCATCATTGATGACAAAAGATAGAATGTATGTGCTGTGCGAGAATAGAAAGTACGCAAGTAATTGTGGTGTTGTCTTGCTGTGGCAAAAGGTCGGGAGCTAAGCGAGCGGAGTACACTCGTGTGGATCTATTGCATCCACGAGACGAGACTTGGGTTAGTCTCGTCTCGGTCTCTAGTCTCGCACGAGACTTGTCTCGTTTAAAAAAATAAATGAGTATTTTTTCTCATAAGAACAGATGATTAGTTTTTGTGCTAGATATAGTGAATAAAATAAGAAAAAAAGTAGTTCGCAATATGGCCACGACGAGATGTGTTCAGATAAAAATGTTTATAGTGTTGAAATCATTCCAGGAAAAACAATTTTGCTATCGATCCACATTCAATTTAAATATGACAATAAAATTAATTGAACTAATAACGGTAATGCAATGAAACCATTGAAAGTTATGTTCATATGGATATTCTACCAGTTGATTTGTAGGTTTATGCACCGTCCTTATCCTAACGTCCCGAAATGTGGGACATCATCTTACTTTACCTAATAGGGTAGGCTCGCCATCAGATCTCCCTGAAATTCCTCATATCGTGTACCTCTTTTATTTCGTCCAGAATTCCTATCATATTCCTTCCTATTCCTCGCTTCCCAAGTGTTCTCTCCTCTATCACCCTCTTCAACAAGCCCTTGCCTTTCAAAACCTCCTCTATAACTCCCTTCTGCCTTCTCCGAACCTCCGTCACCAGTATCCTCTCCTATCCAATTATATCCAATGCCTCCTCGTTCGTTTTCCTCGCCACCCAGCTCACCATTTGCAATGGCCGAGTTTCCGACCCATGCAGCGGCCCCGCTCCACATTTTTCGTTAGCCTTTTCTTTACGTCTCTTCTCAGATAGTTCTCTTCTCTTTGAAAATGCTTTTTCCGCCAGGACAATTCTGCATCTGATGTCCCTACCACTAAAGCAATTTTCTTCCAAAATACTTCCCAGATACGTAACTGCTCAACATGCTCTATTTTGTCACCTCCCACCATTATAGCCTGACACACCTTACTTTTAGCAAATCTGATCACTTTCTTCTTCTTCTGATTTATCTTCATCCCATACCTTTCGCACTGCACCTATGACGCATTCATCATTGACTGTTATCCTTTGGCTGACTGACAAACCAAATCTTGATCATCTTCAAGTCTCACCGACTTAATCAGATCCCCTCCTACCTTTATTCCAACTGTCATATCTCCACATGCCTCAACATTTCTCCTGGATACACGTTAGAAAGCAACGGCGACAGTGGGCACCCATGCCACACTTCACGTTCTATGACAGTCTATCCCGATTCTCCATTGGCTACCCTAATCTACGCCGTCTGGTTCGTATACAGATTCCGAATGAGACATGTGTCCCTCCAATCGTTATCCTCTCGCAGCTCTTGGAGTCATACTCATGATATCAGTATTGGTATCCTTGGACGTGAATTTTAGTTTTTGTTTCGAGAGTGAATCCTTTTTACAAATCTATCACAACCTTTTTAAGACCATAAAGTCTCAATTTAAATACTTAGTTACGTCCAATGTTCGTTATCACGGATAACTCTTTGCACTGCCAAAGATTGTTTTATTCATAGCTCTTCACCTCCTTCTCACGAGACTTTCGGGAGTCTCGTGGCGGTGGTCTCGTCTCGTCTCGCCAAATCGCGTAATCGTCTCGGGTCTCGTCTCGAATCTCGTTTACGAGACGATACGAGTAAGTCTCGAATCTCGCGGCAGCACTGTGTGAGAAACGAAATGCGTTGTTTGCTGCGGCGTTTCGGGATGAATAGATTACGCAGGCTCGCTAGTTACTACTGTACTGCCGTTCACTCCATAGGAACAGACCGGATCCAATTCCGGAAACCGGTTCGAAATGAATGGGAATGTAAAATCCGTTTAATTTTAGTTCCGTCCATCTATGAATGGGAATGACCATATGAGGGACAGACACTTCCAAACGGAGCCGTTCTTTTTCCAAAGAATTTCCGCTATGCGATTTACATTAGAGCATTGGGTTGTTGTGATGGTTTGTGTATTGCCTTCCTTCCGCCAATGTCCGAGTTCGACTCCCGTTTGTTTGGTTGCTTCAGGAAACGACTGACCACTGACCCCATTTATGCCATTGAGGACAGTTGGGTAGGTTGGTGAGTGAAGATCATGCTGGGAATGGAGGAATGGTGGAGAGAAACCCGGCGTGGGCATTAGCCTGCTCTGAATTAAAGGCGTTAGAGGTTCCCAGCCTTAAGTTTTGAACGATTCGGTCACACTAGTAAGGTTATCGTGGCAGCTTTTTACAAATCTAACTGCTCTCCTCTATACTCAGTCTAGTTCTGTTATCAATCCTACTTCCTAGGGTCCAACAAGCTAGTGGAATACTCTTTAAGTGAGGTCATATGAAAGAAAAATGACATTTCTGTGTCACATTTTCGTCGATTTCCGAGTATTCTTTTATGAAAGTCAAATTTGCAATTAGCTGTTCCATAATTCCGTTATTCTTCTTTTTTTTGGCCAATTCTGGTAGAGTTTAGAGACCCATTTTTCAGTTCTCATTCAGAATTAGAAAAATTTCGTCATCTGTACATTTAGAAATGAGAATTAAGAGAAAATGGCTTTAAGGAAAAATTACTGGAGTTCACTAAATCAAGAGTTTGTGTAATGGCCAACGAGGTGTTGAGCTATCGAGGGAGGAAGTCTGTAGTCCTGTCCTTAACGTCCGTCTATGAATTTTCTGTGGAAAGGTCAGCTGAGTGGCGATTTCTAATTCATTCCCGCACCTCAAACTTTGAAAAACTAAAATGAAGGATAGCTTGCTCGAATCTAAAACATTGTGAAATTTTGCAGCTTTTAGATGCATTCATTGAAGGCTATATAACCAATTTTCTTATTCTTTCTGTCCCTTTTCACTGATGATTTTGGCTTTAGCTCAGCCAATCTTGTGTCGTGCCAAAGGGAAAGCCGGTCAGCATCAGTTTCTCGTGAAAACATGTCACATGACGTAACCAGCATGCACATTAATGCATGACTCCTCTAAGCTGTCCTATGGTTTTTTATTGTAAGCCCTGGACGATCGTTTCTCCCAGGAGATGTCGCAACAAATCATCTGTAGGCAATCTCTGAACGAGTGAGAAAATTTTTTCTAGTCCATTTCCGTCCATGAGTTGGCATAGCTTTGCTCCTTCAAATGTGAATTCATGTCTTCAGTGAAGAAGGCTCACGCAGACCATGTGCTTACCAACCGCTGCAGCAATCGTTGGCGGCTGTGATGAAGAAAACTTAGAAAAAATAAATCTCTCCTTTGGGTTATCTCAACGAACATCTTCCCTTTAGATTTACCAGAGCCAGTGCCGTCCCTATGGTAGTGCGACAGGTGCCGCTGCACTTGGCCCCGCGCCTTTTGGGGCCCCACCCGGGCTTGCCTCTTTCAGACGGCGCGGGGAAACCCGCCTATTACTCGAAATTGCCTACTACTTATTATGCATGTAAATTTCTTGAAATCAATTGTCAGTTTGTCAGTTAATTTCCTTCTTTCCATGAGATATGTTTAAAAGAAACTGCTTATATCAGTAAGGGAATTCAAAGTTAAGGGAGCCCCAAACTTTCGTTTGCACGGGGCCCCTCAATCCCCAGGGACGGCCCTGACCAGAGCTTGCTTGTGTCTTTTCCTCGCAAGACCCGAATGCCCGCCTCTTTTATTTTGCATTCCTTGCTTTCAAGCATCACTTGTAACGCTGGACTCGAGATTGGAGAGTACGATATCTGCTTTTGAGCTAACATCGAATGTCCTACTCTGAAGCTTGATGCAGGTACTCCAAATACCTTACTCAGGCCACGTAGCGAGTTTCTTTTCTCGCATTTTGTCTTCTTTTTCCAGATTAGTCGCTAAAATTCTCATTTTTTCACGAATTAATCTTCAGTCTCATTTCTCGTTGTTTTCTTTGGGTCGAAATGCATTCAAAAGGGAATTTTGAAGTGAAAACTTCTTATGTCGCGTTGAGCACTTTTGTAGATGGGTAAAAGACATTGGACTCGCGTCACCGTCACCGTCACCGCTACTACATATATGTATAATTATGTATATTCTGTATATACACAGTACTTGTGGATGGGTACAAACCATTGAACTCGCATCACCGTCACCATCACCGCTACTAAATATATGTGTAATTGTATATTCTGTATATACACTTTTGTGGATGGGTAAAAGCCATTGGACTCGCGTCACCGTCACTGCTGCTAAATATATGTATAATTGTATATTCTGTATATACACAGTATACTCGCTATATACACAGTACTTGTGGATGGGTAAAAACCATTGGACTCGCGTCACCGTCACCGTCAAATAAACTATATTATAATTTTATTCATATTACATTATATATATCTAATATACGGTTTAGTTCATTCAATTTGGGTTGCTACAAATATTGTGCCGGATAATATAATAGTCCATACTCGTGCAGGAGAGTGTACTCGATACAAGAATAGTGAAGGTTAGTACAATATAACTCAATTTCTTTTAATACGTTCAATTTGAGTAGCTTATTCATATATACATAAACATAAACTTTGCAGACGATAAAAATCTACCATTTATTTAATTTTTAAATAGTGAGTTTGGTTTAACGATGTCTAATGATCGCAATCTTGGCACAACGAAATATAAAACTACTATTGATGCAGTATTTATAAGACATTTAAGCAAATTCGAATCAAAATTATTCGTTTCTTACTTTAGTTACCATAACCCTATTGTATCAGTTTTAGATATTGCCGATGATGATGAAAGAGTTGTTGAAATAATGGATGAAAGTTGATTATTCTGAAGTGTACAATTTTTATGTAAAATAATTGTGTACAATAGCGCAATAAATGAATATTTAATTTATTATATACATGAAACTACTTTCTACTGATTAATAAAACACTTCATTAGAAATTATTCCCTACATTCAAAAATGCTCACGTTATTTCAAGTTTTCACTTCTGTCGGCACTCCCGGAGTGCCTCTTTCTTTTTCTGTAGAGTTGACCGTTAACGTATTTCGACTCACAACTTTTATTGTTTTTAAGATATCTGTTCGTATTTTAAAAATGGGGAGTTGAGAAGATTGTAAGTTTCACTAATCAATGTGAGGAATTCCTAGAGTAATCCCACCTATTGGTCGGATTGTTGTAACTAGTGTATCTCAGTGTTAAAAATGGTGAAAAGAAAACACATTTTACGATTCCGCAGTAGTTTTTATTTACCCGATCCATTCGAAGGTCAATTCAACTAGTGTGAATCGTTATTGTTTTATTTTCATACTGTTTAACGTTGTGAAATTCCACATAGTATCACCTGATTTAATCAATTTACACTCTAGTATTAGTATATTAACATGGTTTTCTCCTAGCTGCTCATTACGAAGAGAATTGTATGACGAATAGTGTGAAGATTGGGAAACTGAGGACAATTACTTGGGCTTCCGAAGAGAAAAGTAGCAGTATGGTGCATGTGTATTTTTTTGGGGGTAGGAGTTTCTCCACACCGAGTACCGTTCCTTCTAATAGTTAAAGGTCCTGTCCTTGCGCATTATGAAACGGGGAATAATAGAAAATACAACATTCGAACTTATTGGCTGATATATGTGTGGTCTGCTATGTTTCTAATTTTAATTACCTTTTCGAAATGAACATCCAGGAAAAAGCTCATAATATACCATCAGGTTTGCCTGTTGTAGCCTTTTTTTGAAAAACTCTATTGGTCTCCCGATCTATCTGTTGGTCTCCCGAGAGACTTACACCTTCAAGGCTTTCCCATGTAAAGTTAGTGGTTAAAAATCTTCCGCTAGTTTAAAAATCTTCAGTATTTGAAAGCACGCGTATGCTCGTGAAACTATGCATTCGTCCTAGTTCTCTCTTTGGACTAGATTTCACTGCGAAAAGAATAATTTATGCTGACGTGAATATCTTTTTGCAACGAGTCCATATTTTTGACCAAGGTAGAATCATTCCTTTTTTTGTTCATCTTTAGGAATATGCTCTTCTTCACTCAACTTCTTGGACGTTAATTCTGCCTGTAAACATGTTAAACTAATTAGAGTGGTAATGCTGAGTACTCGACTACATGACACTTCTGGAAATTTCATGAAATAATGGGCAGTCAACTTCTGAGACTTGCAGTGCCCTGTGCTCGATGTTCACTTGAATTTAGGACTAATACTTAGATAAGCGATTCTGAGGTTACATATGCGTGACAGCAGCCCGTCAAACTCTTGGTCGTACTAACAATTAGATTTAGTGGCCACAATGCACAAGTTGTTGACAGAAATCCAGACTGGTCGAAATTCAGGGGCGACTGCTGAATACGACAGCCCACTACAGGGACGTAGGGGTGGTTGCCAACATTCAGGAGTGGTCTTGAAAATTATGGGCCCGTTTCCTAAATTGTAAGCAGTTTTAATTCATGTATTTCCGGCAGACAAATTCAAAATCAAGTAAAATCAACGAAATAAGCAGAAAATTACGTGTTGGATGAATTACATTTCTTGCTCTTTTGGAGTTCATCTCTCTTAGTACTTCAGTAACGGTTTCTAACCTTGTTCGGCTTTTCTACACTTGGTAGCCAATTTCCCCCTGGAGTATCCCTTGGTGACTTAATCAGTTGAATCCCTCACGGTAAGGCAGCTGCTTGCCACACTTTCGCCATTGTTCAGCTTTTCTGGCGCACCCCTTTCCCATCGACCACGTATCCCTTTTTGGAGAACGCGTACCACAGGGCACCCCTGTGGTATTAGGCGGATATTATTTTCACTGTTGGCCTCAACAGTAAACTGGTTCCTACCGCAAGCAATCGATGCCATTATGTTGTGAATCACTTCAGATCCCATGGAGCTGGAGTCGAACTTCGGACCTTTGGCTCGCCTGGCCTACGTACGGACTAGGCATGGGCAGTACCTAAAAAGTACCGGTATTTAACCGGCGAATATTTAAAAGTAATATTTGTACTGGATCAGTCGTACAGACGAAATATGATCGATATACCGGAATTTTTTCTGTTAATTTGAATCAATCGTTTGCAAATTAACGTAAATCTGATCTAATTTCTTTGGAATATCCGTAAACTGGTTTAAGATTTCAACTCTTAATCCTCCCTCCCTCCCATCCTAATCCTCTCCTACTCACCGCACAAGGGGCCGTTGTTTATCTCCCGGGCGGTTTTCCAGCCCCCTAGAAACTTGCCGTAATTAAGCTCCGAATGTAAAACACGATTTATTACCGACGGTATATACCGTACATTTATGGATTGGTTGCTGATTCGTAAACCATAGTACTTTTATCAAGGACGAGCGTTTCAAGATACACACTTGTCAATGATTTCCGCGAATTCTCATGATGTTCATGATCCCCTTCCAGCTGGCTAGTATGAGGGAATGGAAGGCAAATGTTATTTTCGGGAAGGAGGGTAATTTATACCTTCCAATGTTTCCAGTGCTCTGGCTATGTGTTGCCACATGTGGTCAATGCACAGTGGCTATATGTGGCAAAGTACCTCAGGGAAGGAAATGCTCAATATGAGCGCGTCCACCACCGTTACATTGGTATAGTTACAAATACTTGAAAGTAATATCTCCATTTTTGTCGATTTAATTAAAATATAAGCGTAAAAACTACCTCGGGGACCATTGTTGCTCCAATCAAAAGGTACAGTTGAAATGTGCCTCCCTATATTAAATTTGGATCGCCAATTAAACCTACAATCATTATAAAATTCTGACAATCAATATCGAAGTCTAAAGCACTTGAATGAATTTAGGCATCAGTTTTCATTTTAAGAACTGAGTGACAGAGGTCCAGAATCATAATTTAGTAATTAGGGGGTTCATGAGCTGTAGCATCATATAACTGGATCCAATAGAGTTAGTAGCTATTTACTACTCTTTCGGTTATTTCAAATTACTTTTTTAAGAAATTAATACTGAAGTCAGCATTTGAATACTGAATCCGGACGTGTCATTGGTATGCGTGTGTATAACTTCTTCCTAGAGAAAAACACCTGTTGTTCAAATTTGTATTCTCGATGTAATATTTATCTAATGGCATTCCTAATGTAATTAAGTTAATTAAGTCATATGAAAAGATTTAATACATTCCCAGTAAATATACATGTATTTCAACGGTTTCAACATATTCCACTGTTACGCATTACCGTCATTCAACAATTTTCTCTCAGCAGTTGAACGCTTTCATACCAGATGGCAGAGCTTCTCCAGTATCAGCACTTTCAATACGGGTACCTCCGGTTGTACCGATTTCTTCTTGTGCCAGGTAGTACCGGAATAGGTAAAAATATTACCCGGACTACGGACCACCTTGCGACCCGGGATTTCTGGTGGAATGCCTCGAAGATCGTCGGAGACCTTTGTTTTCTTGTACCACTTCTGGTAAACCAACTGAGCGGCATTTATCAGTGAGAACCTATGTAAGTTATGGGCGTTTTCTTCACTGAGTAATGTCCTATGAAATAATTAGTGTAGGGGAAAAATGTTTTTATTTCTGTGAATGTATCTAATGGTGATTTTTTGTCAGCCGATAGAGATTCACGGAGCTTTAAAAGCATTCAATCTATCATTAATAACAACGGAGTATGTCGACCACATATAACTATCACTTCTTATTTTGATTCGTCATATCTGTAAAAGCATGATGTCAATGAAAAATATGGTATTTGGCAAACATATTTCACTCAGGCCTAAGGTGTATACATAACTCTTCAGAACTTTAATTTTTCTCCTTGATTAAATGAAGCAGAAAAAAGATTGGCCGAATCAACTTTTTTTAAAGTTTATACGTATTTAAAATTTATTTTGAAGGCCAGTTGTCATTAGTCGTGCTCCATCCTTGCGACCTTCCAAATCCGACCGCTTCTCGACTCTTGCTTGAGTCGCAACCTCACGTCGACCGATGGACATTTCAGAATTAACGCCAAAACAGAATTTCTGTATCTAATATTAATGCCATATCCGCGAAAAACTATTTAATCGAAGGGGACTCTTCCAAGGAATGGATAAGTAATAAAAGTGTAGGCACCTGCCCATCGTATTTTTTAGTTATTTTAGAGTTATATACTGCAATAATTGAATTCAAAATGCGTTAATTCAATGGCAATAGCGCTACAGTCAGCTCCTGTGGTTGGAAAAAGGGTTCATTAACAACGTCCAATCCAATAATCCGCATATTTTGTATCTATTTTTTTCTTGATAATAGCTTAGGCATGCCACCATTGAAAGCAGGAATTTTAAACACCACAAACGAAAAGGTGGAATATAGTATTTATTTTTACTTGCATAATCAAGGTGGAACCTCCTTAATCTAGGATGTGTGCAGATGGTTTTCTCCTTCCTCTAGATCTGCATCCTGTGAACTTGGTGTGGTGGCTATAGTACTCGCTTCAACTGCCGAGGGTATGCTTATAAATCCGGCAGTGGTGGAGATTTTTCAATTGAATCCTGATCCTTAATCTGGGTATTATGTTGCGAGCAATCCAAGTACAATAATCCGTCCATCGGATTAAACGTTAAACTGTGGGTCCTTCGGGGCCTTTCGTTAAGAGCCTGCTGCGTTTCGCCTGCTGTTGCTTATTTCGGATTTCTCCCCATTCCCTAAGCTATTTTTCCCTCGCCAGCATATTCTTCTGCCCTTAGTAGCCCAAATGACCTCAGTTGTCAGCCACATCACAAACTAATTACCCAAACAACAGACACAATACTTTTTCCACCCGAAGCGCATGTTTGAGATTAACAATGCATCACACTCCGTGCTTAAATCTTGACTCATATCATCTTTTCTCCTCTTTTCTCCTTTAAATAAAAGTTAATACCCTCAGTTACACATTATTTTTTATAGCGTGATCAATAATAATAGCGTAACCCCGTGAGAGATGGCGCACATTAAAAAAATAAATTACGAAGTCTCGTGATACACTTAAAAGTAAACTGAGTAATTAATATGGCGACCAGTCATGCTTCTGACATTCACACCAAGGGTTACATTTTGATCATCTACCACGTAGATCCGCCGCATGCCGCACCTATAAGGGTGATACGCCGCATGTCATAAAAACAGACTAAAATTAATTTATGTATTCTAGCGGGGAAGGGGAAGGAAGAGAAAGGTAGGACTTATGCTGAGATGAAGAAAGAAATGCTAGAGGTAGAAAGGGTACGGCACGTGTAAGAGTTCGTTGGATATTCTCTGACTTTCATCACAACCTACCTCTAACCTGTAGATTACTGTAATGAATGAATTCTGCAACTGCGTTTTTTTAATCATTTTGTCGCACTAAAGAAGTTATGAGGAAATTAAGGTATTTTCATAACGTTTTAAGTATTTTAATTACTTTTCTAATGTAGAGTACATACAATTTTAATGCAACTGAAAAGTAGGTTGGAAAACTACGGATATGTTGATGTCATCATATTGTAAACATACAAGTGTAAAACTTTGAAAGTCAGCTAAAAATGGCTATGTTTATGTTACTTTAATTAAAAATTAAAAGTTGAAAAACAAGCAAATCAGTTTACATAGGCTTAGTTTAGGCCTGTTTTTATTAGAACTCAAAAATACGAATTAAAAATCAGAGGAAGTCAATGAACTTAAGTTATATCTATTTAAAATTTGCTGTAGCCTACACAAGTAGCATATTAATATTTACACAACACATTTATGGTAATAGCCCAAGTACAAAACTTATATGGTTTTTTGTATCTTCGCGACCACAATTAAAACAAAATGTATAAAAAATTCTACAATCATCGTGCAGCCATGATTTACATGTAGTATAGCATAACAAATCACGTTTTTTGGTTTCCTGGTAACTTCACCACACTCCTTGCAGCTAGTATCCTTGCTATTTTTTTTAGTTTACAGGGTTTAGGTTTTGCATTTGAGCTATATTTGTCTCTATTAAAAAGAAATTAGTCGTCAGTTTCAGAGACAAAATCAAAATTCAAACTTTTCTGTTTAGGCCTAGTTTGGACAAATTTTCCTCTCTTTTGTTCTCTTTTTAATTCATTTTTATGTTATTCATCCAACCTTTTTTGTAGTCCTTTCCGGTTTTCAGCATAAGTGAATTTCAACAACAAACAACTGCACCATTTTCCCACCTATTTTTTATTTTTCTTCTATGAGTTTAGGGACGGGTGAAATGATTGTTAGAAGCGATGGGGCAGCTGTCTGAACTGGGCAAAACCCAGCATAGCCAAGTTTTTAGATGTGCCCGACGAGCCTTTCTTTATTTTCTGGTCCAAGACTGCCTGAGGACCCACTCATTTATTAGTGCACATTCTAATATGTACACCATGGGAGAGACTAACCAGACAATAGTGTGGTACACCTAAAACAGAAGGCAATCTGGTGTAAAAGAATCCTGAAAAATAACGAAAATTTCAGCTGTGTCGGAGGATTTTTGTAAGAAGAAAGGTGCACATGGTGCACGTAAATTTCGGACGTTTGTAAATTTGCGACGTTTGTTAATGTAATGACTGAAATAATTAACATAACTATGTTTACATTATTTCAAGTTCACCTCCTTGATTGCGTGTTGTTATTCATCTGATTCTATGTGCCGGTTTCACAGTGAAACATACTGTATGGTTATTCCTTTTCGTCACGTTAAAAATACCGTTTAGTGGCGTGGGAGTACCTCTCAACTATCACTACCCAGAATATGAGAGTCATTCACAGATAATTCACATTCACAGACAGAATTAATTCCTGGCAATTACGGGACGCCGCCCACTAGGGCGGGTGTCGTGTCCGGCAGCGGGGGGGGGGGGAGGGGGGGGGGGAAGGCCTCCCACACGAAATCCTTGCACAGCATCATCATCGGCGGATACAAGGGAAAGGAGGGAGAAGAAGAAGAAAAAGAGAAAGAGGAGGAGGAAAACAGTGGTAAAAATAGGAAATTGGAATGTAAGGACCATGATGAGGGCCGGGAAGCTTGAAAATATTACACGGGAAATTGAAAAAAGAGAAATAGATAAATAGATGCTTTGGGATTGTGCGAGGTGAGAAGGAAGGATAGCGGGGACTATTGGAGTGATAGTTACAGGGTAATCTATAGTGAGGGAGACGAGAGTCAACGAGAGAGACGAATGGGGTAGGTATGGTACTGAATACAAAATTGGGCCTGAGGGTAGTAAGCATTGAACAGGTGAGCGACAGGATATTAGTGGTAGAAATAAAAGCACGGCCGACGAATTTCGTATTGGTCCAGGTATACATGCCTACAAGCAACCATAGGGAGGAAAGGTGTACGAGTAAGTAGAAGAAATAATTAGAGAAGTGCCAGGAAAGAAAAACCTGATAGTGATGGGTGACTGGAATGCAGTGGTGGGGGAAGGGAGGGACGGATTAGAAGTGAGAGGGTTTGGGCTAGGAAGAAGAAATTATCGCGGTGAAAAGGTAGTAGAATTTTGTAGAAAAAGTAAATTAGTAGGGACAAACACTTGGTTTAAACATCACCCCAGGCGTAGGTACACTTGGAAAATGCCGGCTTGTACTGGGAGATACCAAATTGATTATATAATGGTAAGGCAAAGATTTAGGAACAGTGTAAAGAACTCGCGTAGCTATCCAGGGGCGGATGCAGACTCAGATCATAACTTGGTGATGATGAACTGTGAAGTTAGATTTAAAAGGCGTTGTAAAGGTAGGAAGATAAAGAAGTGGAACCTTGAAGAATTGAAAGGGTTGTAAAGGAGGGAATAACAAGAGCCGGTAGAAAAGAACATAGGTGAAGTAAAGCGGATGGGAACAATAGAGAGAAGGTGGGATATGTTAAAACAGCCATCGTAGGAGCGGCAGAGAAAGCAATAGGAACGGTGGAAAAGAAGAGGGTTAAGAAGCAGTGGGTTACGGAAGAAATGATAAAGAAAATGGAGGAGAGAAATATATGGAAAAACGTCAAAACCGACGTAGGCAAGAGGAAGCACAGGGAATTGAATAATAAACTCCGGCGAGTGACCAATGGGGCAAAAGAAAAATGGTGGAAGGGACAATGCGAGGAAATGGAAAAGCTTCAGGAGGAGGGGGAAGTGGGCGCTTTGTACGCCAAGGTGAAAATGTTATCGGGTGGTAAGAGAGGGCAAACGATACAAAAGGTTAAGGACAAAGCAGGGGAGATATTAATCGAACAGGAAGATATCCAGGAAAGGTGGAGAGAATACGTAGAGGAGCTATATTACAGCGAGAATAGACCCTTGAGTCTAGATCTAGAGGATGAAAGAACAATAGATAAGGATAACCTCGGATGAAAGTTACTTGACAGCGAAATAGAGAGAGCATTAAGGGAGATGAAGAGTAGAAAATCCGTGGGAACGGATAACCTGCCTTCGGAGCTACTGAAGAATCTAGGTAATAAGGGGAGAGAATACGTTTTCAATCCTTTTCGCAGGATCTACGAGGAAGGAGTATGGCCAGAGGATTTCGTGAAAACAATCTTAATGCCTATCCTGAAGAAGAAGAAATCGTCAGAATGCGAGAAGTATAGAACAATGAGTTTAATTTCGCACGCGGCAAAAGTTTTGCTTAGAATAATAAATAGAAGGTTGGAGAGCAGAGCAAACTACTATTTAGGCAATGACCAATAAGGGTTTAGGAAGGGGAGGGGCACCAGAGACGCAATTGCGGTAATGAGGACACTTATAGAAAGAAACATAAGAGTATAATCAAGATTTTTTCGCTTGCTTTGTGGATTTCAAAAAGGCGTTTGACAGAGTAAACTGGGAGAAGCTAATGCAGATACTGGGGAAAATAGGAGTAGATTGCCGTGATAGGAGACTCATCCGAAACTTATGTATGGGGCAGAGGGCGCAGGTGAGGGTAGCTGACGGTGAATCAGGGTGGGCAGATACAGGTCGCGGGGTGCGGCAAGGGTGCCCGTTGTCGCCTTTGCTTTTTAACATCTATACGGAGGAAACGGTAAGAGAGGCATGGGGTGAGCTAGATGTGGGAATCAAAGTAGGAGGCCAGCGGATAAAGTTGGTTAGATTCGTGGACGACCAGGCGTTGGTCAGTCGGTCATCGAAAGGATTACAAACTTTAGTAGATCCATTGGAAAGCAGTGCGAGAAATACGGGATGAATATTAATCATAAAAATGCGAAAGCAATGAGATTCTCTAGGACAAAGAAAGCGAGGCTGGTGATAAGAGTAGGAAGTCACAAACTGGAGCAAGTAGAACAATTTAATTACTTGGCTAGTACGCCAGAAGGAACAGGGCATAGTAGCAAAGACATTAGGAGGAGAATAGCGCTAGCGAAGGAAGCGTTTAATAATAGAAGGGAGCTGATGACTGGAACTTTAACTAAGGATGTAAAAAAGAGGCTGGTGAACAGTTTGATATGGAGTGTGGCGTTGTAGGGGGCAGAAACGTGGACCTTGAGAAAGGAAGACGAAAATAGGCTAAAGGCTTTCGAGATGTGGGTGTGGAGGAGGATGAAGAAGAGGAATGCGTTGGACGGAAGAAGAATGAGGAAAATGCGTTGGACGGAGAGGAGGACAAATGAGGAAGTGCTTGACATGGTGGGCGAGGAGAGGAAACTTTTGGATGAGATTAGGGGAAGGCAGCGTAGGTGGCTGGAAACGGTAATGATGGTTTGCTGAAGGCCGTGATAGAGGGAAGGATGTTGGGCAAGCGGGGAAGGGGGTGAAAGAGAATAGGTTTTATGAACGGGATGAAGAAAGGTAGGACTTATGTTGAGATGAAGAAAGAAATACTAGAGGTATATAGGGCACGGAACGTGAAAGAGTCCGTTGGATGTTCTCTGACTTTCATCATAACCTACCTCTCACCGGTAGATTACTCTAATAATAATAATTCCTTTTCGATCTACGTGAGCAATAATTTACGAAGTTTGGTCGTAATTACGTTCCATCATACTTAGCTTACCGCCGAGTCTTAAACCAATCGTATGTATTCCATAAGAGAAACGAATTTTCTAATGAGAATCTGTTGGATGAGTTTTACTTACGGAGGTCACAATTATTGGCAGAAATTAATTTGAATGCACTTTAACTTGGAAGTTATTCAAGAGTATCTTCATTCTGTCGGTTATCGAAAATTTTCTTAACCTTATGTGCTACGGGTTAATTCACCATCAACAATGATGTGATGAATGATTGCTCGAAGTATAAGCTGTTGTGCTATGTATCTGTTGTACTCCAAGGATGATTATTTCCCGTGGAAAAATCGCTGCATTTGTGAATTTATATTTGCTTGTAATTGATCATTATTATTTCTTGAAACGGATTGAAATCTAAGGTTGATAGGGGATGTTTTACTCATGGGAATTTCAAAGGGTACATGGAAATAAATAAGTATGTTTTCCTCTTCAATGTTTTGTCCACATCTCGATAAAATAACATAAAAGCACCGTGAATTGGGGCCCGTTCACAGAGTGCGCCTTAAGGACATAGCCAGGGATATTTTTTTAACTACTAACGTGTGTGTTGACATTAAGGGAGTACCGTATCAAGTTCGATTTCAATTCCTTTATTTGCTTCGCTCACATGATTTTTGTTGTTCATGCGCGAGAAACCGTGTGCAAGAATGTAGATTGTACCCAGAAGTATTAAAGAAATACAAATTCTGAATCGCATTGAAGCATCTAATTCACGATAGAAGAACGGGGCGGGAAGTTACCCTTCCTTGATATCCTCATAACTAGAAGAGAAATCGGCACTTTGGGGCACACAGTCTATAGGAAGGCGGCTAACTCAGAAAAGTACCCCAACGCTGAATTCCACCACCATCTGGCACTAGCTAAAGGGGTAGTGAAAACAATGTAGATGACGGACGACTGGTAAAAACATAGTAACAGTTAGTGCTGGGAAACGTCATGAAAAGAACGAGGGAAAAGTGTCTTTTTCCGAGAAGTTAGAAGTTAAATCTTAACCACTTACAATGAATGTTAATGAGCCGCCTAATATGTACCTGAAATTAATTAAGGCAGGATTTTCATCTACGGTTCTTACAATTGACTTCTTATTTACATGCCCGGAATTGGATATCAAAATCATTCATCGGCTGATCTAAGGGTCTATTCTAATCGAACAGTCTTCCTCGCCAGCTCCATCAGTTCCCTTTATTACAAATAAAGTAGGTACATACGCCTTTAATTGTCTGCTGAACTCGGAAATGGCTATTTGCGCGTTTAAGCAGCCTACCTCTGCCTCTAAGCAGCTGTGTTTTAAGCTTATACAATATACAATTAACTATATTTTGTTCTTATTTAATAACTATTCAAAATGTCATGTACGTTATGTATTTGTCGCTTTTAGGGGTATGTACCCAGAGCATTGAATAAATCTCTCTTCTCTCTACCTCTGATGAAAATGTTTCGATGCCATGCTGGTAGGAAATAAGACCGGCAATCGGATCGGTGCTCCGATCCAGTGATCGGTGGATAGAGTATGCTCCCCCTACATTTTTAAGAAGTGCTTCCTTATTTCCATGCTGTTTTTTTTCTGGCTGTAAGAAGACTTCTGATGCAATGCCTTCTTTGCTTGGGCTATTCTGCGCCCAATATCTCTTCTGTATCTTCCGTTTTTGGTGAGCCTACTTCCCGTATCGCAGTGAAGGTTGGACGAGAACAGCAGCAGAACAAGGAAAGTTAGAAGCAATGAAATTGTGGTGAAATTGAAGAATGGCATTGATCAAATAGACGGAGAAAATCTTCAATGGAAAAGTCCAACGAAGAGTTGAGGAGAAAAGATGTTTAAATAAAACTCTGGGAAAAAACAGACAATTTGGCACATTAAGTGACACAATAGCCTCTGCAGAACAATAATGGAAGGGGATGGGCTATGGAAAATTATATCTACGTCTACGAAGTACCGTGCAAGCCACCACTAGGGTGTGTGGCACGGGGTGAATCCATTCCAGGCATGCAGCACTCGTCCTCGATCAAATTAGGACCCCGCACGTTCCCCCGGCCGCTAGGCGGAGACCAAGAAGCAGTCAGGGGAACAGTGCGCAGTCAAACTAGAAACTGGGAAAACGCTACGTAGATAAACATGCAAACATGCAGTACACTGGTTAAGAGATAACTACTGGTTAATATTATTAATACTATTAATTTATGAATGCTACGAGATACTACTTCATGCAGAAACAAAATAATGCCGGACATTTCAAGCGGGGTAAAGTGTTAATAATGATGTTATATTATTAAATACAAGTGAAAAGTATACTCTCCCTGATGAGGGTGGGATTTTCGTATGGTTGATCAATCGCAACTATTATGATCCGTTAATGTACGCCAAATATGAAATTTTAAATCTATCGGTTCTGCAGTCTATTGGCTCTAGCAAAATATGTTGAGCGTCTGGCAAAACATTGTCTGCTTCGAACTTGCGCAAAATATTTAACCTATATTTCTCCCTTTTATCAGTTTCCCACAGAGATCAGAGATTCCCACCATAATTCCTTCAAAAACTCAGTGACACTGCTAAGCTAATCGCAACAACTTTTTTTTTACAAATTTTTGCTGCTCTCTGCTGTATTCTTATCTATTTCTGACACTAGTCCTACGTCGTAAGGGCTCCTTATGCTAGCGGCATACTCCAATGGAGGTCTCACGAAAGAAAAATAACATCGCTCTTTAACCTTCTCGTCACCTTTTCCTAGTATTCTTTTAATAAAGTCCAGTATGCGACTAACCTGTCCGCAGATTTCCCGAGCGTGTTTCCCCCAAGACAGGTCCTGAGTAAGGGTCACACCTAAGTATTTAACTGACTCTACCGATAATGTGGTTTTACTAATTGTGTACGTTTCGTTGACCGAGTTATTCTTTTTCCAAAAATTCATAACAACGCACTCTTTCTAGGTCTTTTTGTAACGCAGAAGGATGGGATACATCGCTCAGATTAGGAGGGATTCTAAAATGAAGAATTTCTAGGACTGACATTTATCTGAGAGGAGAATGCAGAGCTACCGTAAACCAAACTGGATTGGTGACTACTGATGGTGATGGGATACTGAAGGCCGTTTTGGAGGGAGAATGCTGGGTAGAGGATGGAAGCATAGTGGTCGTTCTATTGAAAGAATGATAGTGTACCGAGTTGGCAATGGAGATCGTGTGAGGAATTAGTGCGACCCTAGAAAGAGTGGTACGAGAGTCGCAGTGATCCATTAAAACCTATCCTGACCGTTGAAACATCGAATAGTTATGAAATGCCCAATATATATTGGCCGATATAGATATTTCCAATAATACTCAAAACAGGCCGATCCTATATTTTAGGAAGTACTGAAGTATTTTAGGCTTTGGGCGATTAATTGGCGTTTTGAATTTTCAAGGAAAAGTGAAGGAACTGATGGGCTCATCAGTTTAGGGAAGCGGGGTTTCATTACTTTGACTTTGTGGTGCTTTACAAGTTACGGTAGTTTGAGCGAGATATCGCTACCCTTAAAATGAAATAAATTTGGGGACAGGATATTTAAATCTCGTCTTTCCAATGAGACCAAAACATCAGCCACTTATCGCACTACTTTTCGATATATGTGCCAAATATTAGAGCTGTTTTTCATGGGATATGCCGGATGTGCGCCCCTGAGAAATTCGCAAGATGGCATTGTCGTAACTGTAGTGACCTTCAACGTTTCAACTAGAGTTGAGGCGTTCAGGTTAGTTGGTGAATTATCGCCGTGCATGGTAGATCGAAGGAAAGAGTTGTTATCAAGTTAACTTAAAACTTTCGTGTTGTAGATTGTTGTATTTGTGTTGTGGAACGGAAATAAAATGAGTTCAAGTAGAAGAACCTGTGTAAATCACCCTGAGTTTCTGCTGGAGTTTAAAAAGGGACTGTTCAAAAATACATTAGGAATGTCACAGAAAAGAAGTTTCCTAAGTGTTCAGTACTAGTAGTTGGTTTCATCGATGAGTTTTTCCTCTTTCTTGATCTTTGTAATTAGATAAGTACTACTGTAATATTCTCTATGATTTTATGCTCCTTTAACATTTTTAAATATAAAATAATAAAAAACAGTTCCGTGTTTAGTTTTTATATTTATCTATGGATTTAACTTAAAATAGTGTGACGCATATTTCACTAAAATGTAACAAAAGAAAATATATTTATATTAGAAATTTGAGCTCCTTGGCAAAAACGAATGCCATTTTTAAATTCAGGGCATCAAATTCATATGAAATCAGCTCCAAATACCCCGGCACCAAAACCACTGTTGGCCAGTGTTATTAGTAAGAAGAGCTATGAGGAATGTATCTAAAGCGCTAATAAAATATTTGCAGTAAATGTTATTTATACCACCGGCAGGCATCAATATGAAGATTGGTTTGCTGCAGCTCTCCACTGAACTCTCCTCTCAGCCGTCCGCCTCTTTCCTAAATAATTCTTCACTTTGACGTCCTTCATAATTTACGTGATGTATTCCATTATTTTATTAAATGAGCTATTGTATCGCAAAATGTCTCCACTTAGTTGTCCCTTCTTTTTCTTGTAGTTTTCATTGTACTTGTTTTTTCTCCAACTCTTTGTAGGACTTCTTCATTGGTGATTCTCTCCGTCGTTTTGATCGTCATCATTCTTGGATGACATCATATCTCCGTTGTTCCCCGTCTCTTGTGCTCTTCAGCTGTTATTGATCAAACTTCACGGCTATATAAGAGCTTTTTCCAAACATATGTCGTAATACAGTGCTTCCTGCAGCCTTTGCAGTTTCAACTGCCTGAGAAAATGAGAAAATTTGTAATCAAGCACACAAAAAATTAAAAATCAAATTTTATGAATCAGAAGTGTGAGATAGGTGGAAACGAAATATCTTAAAGCAAAACATTGCGGAATTACCTTATCCTCGCGCATACGACGCCCACGTTCCAAAAAGTCAGCGTAAAAATCAGGTGCTTGTTATACTCGAGGATATGTGTGAAAGACCGTTCCAGTGTTTTCCGGACGCCCCGCCCCATGCCACATTACTATTTTATGTATACTATGTACATATTTTATACTGTGTAGAACGAAACTGACGATCTCTAATGCAGCTATTCAAGTTGATGTCTCATTCCAACCTCTTCCTCTTCTTGTGCAGTTGCCCCGGGTGAGAAATTTTTTTTCCGCTATTTTCTTCGTAAACAAATTACGGTGCGTGTCTTACATGAGGGTTCGTGGTGTATAAATGTAATGGATCAGGAAAACGCATCCGGCAAGCACAATAATAATGGAGGAAATGTGCGCTGACGTTGGCGGGGCAGTTTTGCTGCTCTCGCGTCTAGCGAGTTGTGTCCAATTGATTTCCGCGGCAATGCGATGCGTTAGCCCCACTTTGGGTTTTACCCTCTTTATCTCCTAGGTGCCGCGGGTGTATGCATGTCAACTGAATTGCTGTCATGTAACATTCGCTGGGTGGCCAACCTTCCTTGAAAGCCTTGTAAACCGGTTAAACTTTGTGAAATTTCTAACTCTGACGTATGAGGATATTCTCCCCGATTTTATTAAGTATTGCAGTGGATCCTTGAAAGTTGATCGGTTCGATTCTGGAACATATTCAGTCTCAATAAACTAAATTGTTTTGGCGTTACTTTGTGTGTCTTCATCGTTATGAAATAACCACAAATAACTCAGTTTACCTTCGTAAGTTTCCTCCTCAACCTTTCGCCCAATTCCCCCCTTCACTTACTGAACTCCTCCTCCACTTCCCGCCCATATATGTTTCTTCTGGCCTTTCTATATCGTGGGAAAAACGTTTAAAAAATAAAAGTTATATGGATGCAATCAGTTATTGATATTTCAACTTGAGTCTCGTCCGGACAGATCCAGGAAAATCATGTTCCAATCTCGGATAAAATTTCGGAGTTCCCTTCTCATGAGCGTACAGGATGCAGAGTAAACCAATTTTCTCTGAATGTGAGGGGCCGCTTGGGCACCCAACTTCCTCAGACCACCCGTTACTTGTTTCGGAATCTTCTCTGGCTGGTATAGAGGCTGGCCTGAGTTTCCTCCTGGTAGATCGCCCTGTTCTAAGAGAAAATTAGTCCCAGACGTGTCTGTAATCACTCAGCGGAAGTGCTTTTTAATCTTGTAACCATTTTGATTTGTTTGCAGTGATACAATGGTATTGTTATTGTTGATTAAATATCCAATATTTGCGTTTAAAAGACAATTCAATGAGTGATTTTTGGGGACATGGAATGGATTTACTTTACACAATTTGTTTCTTGCGGGGAAATTGAACTCATTAGTGTAACATATCGTAACTTAGAACGGAACTTGGGGAACTCTACCCTGTGGTAGTGATTTTGTTCGACTTCCGAGGGTCCGCTGTATTTCGGAATTCCTCCTTAACATTCATCCAATAATTAACTGTGGAACGTTTTACTATTAAAAAGTTTCAATGGGCAGTGCCACTTCAGTTATTCATTCCCGGTTCTTTCCTTTTGCTGAAATACCTCCAAGCCATGTCTATTTGAATTTTAGTGGAACACTATGCCCTATGTGTTTCCAAAAGAATTAATGAGAAAAACGTCGGACTTGCCGACAACAGACCTCGCATCGCATTGCAAACTTGTTGAAAAAGGTCATATTTCTCACTGAAAACCTATATTACTCCTTGATTTCGGTCAGGGAAATCCATGACCACTCAATAAATTTATGTAAATTCCCAGAATGAACTAGACTTGGTTGTTAATGCTCTCGTCCGTCTCTTTAGGATATTGTGTTCTTGTTGCGGTCTCGTAAAGAGGCATTGTACATAGAATGACTTTCCGCCGTTGCGATATGCAAAACA
The DNA here is from genome assembly GCA_963573305.1 of Pyrrhosoma nymphula. Lineage (NCBI taxonomy): Eukaryota > Metazoa > Arthropoda > Insecta > Odonata > Coenagrionidae > Pyrrhosoma > Pyrrhosoma nymphula. The sequence goes on along the minus strand of OY754332.1, from coordinate 71,385,046 downwards.
GGATGTTGAAGGTCAGCCGACATACTTCTCGGACGGTGGGAGGCGGCGAAATGTTGCAATATCACGTTACCTTTGCTCGGCGCGTCAAAAACTTGAGTTAGAAAAAATAGGCGGTGGAACTGTCTTCTTACATCTTTTGTGTCATTGCTTTTTGTTTTCTGTATTTTTTCGGAGCTCCAAACTCTCTTTTCTGCAAATTAAAGTTGGGCAGGACTGGCATCCACTCGTTCCAGTGCTGTTGAGCCGCATTGCCGGGATTCGAGACTACTAGTGATTACTAGAGATTCTAGTAGTGTCTCGGTCGCGTCACGTTTCTTCAACTCGAGCTTCGTCTTGTCGTTACTCGACTCTCAATTCTCTTTTCATTTTCTCACTACAGGATTGAAAAATATGCATTTATAAATGCAAGTGTGGCAACTTCTTTCGTTTCTGTTGCCAGTTTAAATATCACGGAGGATCCGTTAGAATTCTTATGCGTGCTACGTTTACGTGTAAAAATCTGTTCCAGAAATGTACAACGCCATTTCTTATTGGACGAGTCGATTAAATGTCATAGGATGGTACAAAAGTCCTGTAATCGATTCCGATGCCTTAGTTACAGACATACGTATGAATAACTTGTTAGCAAACAATTATAAATTACCATAGCGCGGCGGATAAGATTGCCATTTCACAGAGACAAAAAAGACTGTAAAAATATTCTTACTATCCCGATGAAAGAAAGGTTGGCCTAAATTTAATTAGGGTAAAATTTAAGTATCTGATAGCTCGGGAAATGGCCATGGTAAAAAGATGACAAGAATCATCGTTAAGTGTTTTCAATTGGTATTTTTTGGAAATCTGGCCGGGGCCTAAATGTTAATTTACTCCCAAATAATTAATACCTCATATATTTTTCTTGGATTAATTTATTTCCGATTAAACATGTTCGAAAAAAAAACAAAGTATAGCTAAAACATTGCTCCTTAAGGTGCTTATAGAAACATTTAAGTACAGAGTTTCTAAAAAGTCCAGTTTGTGACTCCATTATTTGCCCAATGAACATATGAATTATGATCTTCGATTTGACATGATAAATGCATTAAAAAAATAGTAATAAAATGTTTGAACTATTTAGCCAGATTGCAAGAAGACAAATGCTTAAACCTAGAACTTAAGTTGGTCACATTTTACTCCTCACTGTTGCAGTAGGTGAATCGGTCGCTCAAGGATTGAGAGCAAATGATAACCGATTGCTATAATCTTTGACTCAAGTATTGGCCCTGGTAACAAGTCTAAACTTCAGACACCAATTCTCAGCACCACGTCTGTGGTACTGAGAAATGAAATCATTTTGTGGGGATGTGCAGTCGTGCCCGTTTACGGTAATAATCCTGTCAGGCCATCATATTTCTGTGCAAAATAAATGTTACCACTCAAATCCACAAATATTAGTACAGTCAAATACCGAGATGAGTGTTGCTGGCTAAATAATACCATTCCTGCGGGATGTGGCCAGATTTTTATTGTATATCAGCAAAAAATGTGAACAACACAACTCACTATACTTGTGTGTATAATGCATTGCCTTTTGAGTGATGGAGTATGGAGATCCTGTAGTAATGGAGTTGTTTTCGCAAATTTTGTGACTCGCTATACGCTTCGAAGGAACGTAACAAAATAATAGCACATGCATATGTGTAGTTACTTTTTAATTCATTATTTAAAATCGCTATTTTTGGTATTTTTTCTTTCTCTCTCATTTACTAGGAAAAAACACCTGATTTAATGATAAATGGGAGTTAACTTAGAAAATTGCGTTATGTTAGTGTTCTTCACTTTGACCTTCTAAAAATAGATTTGATAATCATATGTAAAATTCAAGAAATAGCATTATATTTCTATTTCTAGTGTTATATACTGTGCGGAATATGGTTACATTTCCGTTGAAGGGATCATGAAACAGCCGTAACACCTCAATAAAATCATTTTTCAGATTCTTCTGTATGAGTTAGCGTAGGAATTGTTTGGTCCTTACAATTACTAAAAACTTTTCCTGGGGCACTGAAAATTTACGGGCGAGGAGTCTTTTCAGTATCTCATGCGTTTTTCGTGTTATTATTATCGATGATTATAGATCGGTCGTAGAAAAATTATTGATATAGATCGACAAGTTCGTGTGCTGCTTGGCGTTTTGGCATTTATAACTCTCCATTGAATCATTTGCAGGATATGTTACTAATTGAAATAATATGTTTTATATACGTCATTGTAATTCATATTACGTTTTTTCTGTCGAATTTTATCGCGAGACGACTTATTAAAGATTTTGAATCGTCTCCTGAGCCAAGAAGTTCTGATAGAGTTATGTGTTACAATCTGAATGGAGTGTATCCTGAGAATGATGGTTTCTGTGATTTGTATCTTGAATCTTGGAAGAGGACATAGGTCGTTAAATCTTTCTATTCTGGAAGCGGAGGGAGCACTCCCTGAAAACTTCATTAACAATATTTGCGTGAAGTTCAATGCCGGTTTTTTCAGATCAACCGTCGTGATATATTTTGTATTTAGTGAAGATGTAATCGAAAGTTAAATTATGCATCACTTCGTTAATTTCCCAGTGTTTTACACTCACCGACCATGGTTTCGGCATACAATGTTGTTACCATGATAATAACGAAACGGTGAGAATAAAAAAGTGTGGAATTTACAAAGTGATACATTTTATGTGATTCACTGTCACAATGTAGAATATGAAACTTAAACACGTATATAATCGAAGGCTTCGTAAATTTCTGTGTAGATCCCGATTCAGTGTTCTGAAAATTCAGATACAGATTATCTTACCTACTTCAAGATTAAAATCAAAAACAAGTCATGTCCTATTTATGTTTATACTTGCCTTTGGTAGATACTAGAAAAAGGTGATGGTAATACATTTTACGTGTATGTATTTCCCTTAGTAGTTTTAAATTACTTCGAAGTGAATAAAGTATCTGATGCCTATTGATACCGAAAAATGGCTGCTCGACTTTCGGGATTTTCGTAATTTGATTAGAGTAAAAATGTATGCGCGGCATTGTCTTAGAGGTGACAAGCTTATACGGTTTACTGTTTTACTTTGAAACTAAATGCAATATCTTTTGGAGCTTTAGATTCAATCAGTGTACGTTAAAATTGACTTACACGTCAGAAATTCTCTTCAGTTTGTCATTCGTGGAACGCGTTTCATTTGGAGATCGGGTTTTTCTAGTGACAGGATGTATGAGTGATGTATCAGGAAGTGTTAGCGGAAGTAACCTTATTACAAGGGCTGAAAACTACGTCCACGGTGTTGCAGCGTATTCGTAGAGAGCAGGCGTGCCGCCTTCGGCTGGATCCGCATGGCGTGGGTCTGCACGTAGGGCCATGAAAGTTACCGGATCTTTAGGCGGAACACGGGAGTGGGTCACGCCGCGGGTGTGACCGCGACCCATCCCCATTTGGTCAAATTTAAATCATATCCTCGGTGGCTGACGGCTTGATGGAAATTCAAACCATGGCTGGCGATGTAACGATGTTGCTTGGTCTTAGTTCAATCCCACATTTCATATTAAACTTAGAAAACGGTGTATAGAAATCTTCGAAGAAAACACTACTCGGATAACTCGGTCTTATTTGAATAAGTTTTAAGTCTTTACTCATTGGTATACTTTTAGTTAATATAGTCAATTAATAAAAATTATCATATGAAACATTGCGTGCATAAGTATTTCGACAAAAGAAATCTGTGCATTTATATACTTTGAACTATAAAATTTCCTTTTTGTGATTTTCGCCTTCCTTGTGCGCAGTTTAAATGGCAAATTATTGCCTGCATATCACCCGAAAATGAGATAAAAAAATGATCACTGCGTTTTTTATTCGGCTTTATGTGGTATTAGCCCTCGAATTTTCTTCCACAGCATGGATTTTCCCCGACTTACAATTAGTAGTTAGTAGAGTAGTTTTGAGACTAACAATAGCTCAAGTGGGCAGAGCTATATAAAGATCTAATGCGGGAACCTGTTTCTAGAGCATTTGAAATTGCTTGAATTGCATTTAATTATTGTCGTCAGAACGGCGGGAAAAAAGTGTAAATAGAACTCGAATCGGGCGCTGTTTTTTATTAACATATTACTGCAATAAATGGCTCTTTATATAGACAATTACTATTTATCATATTTTTGTTTTACATACCCATTTACAGTGGTATTTTGGTGTTCAAAAGCTATCCGAAAAAGTTGCTATTTAACAGATTATATATACGGGCAACTTTTTTGGCCATTTTTTATCTATAGGCGAATAGTAATACCGAACAGCCTCCCGAAATGAAGCCCAAAATAGGATATTAATTCGACTGGGCTAACTGGCTCCTAGGCCGACCCGGACTAACCTCCTCTTGTCCTCAGAGTAGGGTCCATCATCACAAGGAAACTTCATGACCCGGACTTAGCCGAGAAGCGGAGTACCCATATATTTTTCAACACATTTTCATTTGTGCCACTTTTGGCGACATGCCAGGCGCCGGTCCCCCCCGAGATGAAACGGGCGTAATCCCGCGACAAGAGGCGGAATCGAATGTGGGTCCCGCGAGAGCGTCGGAGCGGCACCCTTCCGTGGTTTTTTCCCGGCGCAGTGCCGCCGCAGCAGCCGGGGCCGCGCCTCGCCCAAGAGATTCTTCTTCCCTTTGTTGACCGGCCCGCGGCCCTCCTACGCTTCCGGTTTCGTTTCCCCTCGACCTCTTCTCTCCAGTCCGCCCCCCCTTGGGGCCTCCCCCAGTGGATGAGGCGGGCAGAATGGGGCCGAGGCGTCGCCGACATCCGTGTTCATCTGGGATATGCCCTCCCCCATTCCTCCTCCACCAGCGCGCCGCTTCGTAATTGCCGCCGCCGCCCCTACGTTCGCCGTCTTCCCCTCACACCGCCACCACTACTCCTCTTGCTCTATTTTCTTCGGGTATTGACGGATAAATTTGATAGAGGGGGAGACGAGAAGACCTTCATACCCGGAAGTGGCGTCACGAGGTGGATATTCAGTCAGCTGGCTTACGCGGCGGCGGGGAGAATCAGGTCACCGGCCTGCCCGCCGTCACACTCGCAGGTGGCTCCCTCCCGGATCCTCTCCGCGGCTCGCCATTGGCCGAGGGGGCTGCGGGTAAGAGGGGGTGTGGAGGGGGGTTCCCGCGAGGGGGCGGGCGACGAGGTCGCGACCGCTCGCTCTCAGCCTCACCAGCCGCTATGCTCATGTCGGATCGGACGCATGGGAGGATTATGACAGTGACTGGAAAGGTGGGCAAAACTCCACACTGCCGTCAGTGTGCCGTATAGTTTGTTGTTTCGTTGAGAGAACAGGAGGGATGTAAGAGTGAACTTTTGCCGTGACCTTGTGTTTTTTCTTCATATTCAGTGTCTTTTTCGGAACGGGTATAAAGTTTCGGGCGTCGAATTTCGTGCCTTTTTCTGGATTTCAGTACTTTTTCAGTGAATGAAGTCCGAAACTTTTTTATTTTACATCGGACTTCATAACGGATCACATCCCGGATTGTGCGCAAAATTTTAGGCCGGGTGCTTTGTTGGTTCCGTTTCTTTAGGCTCGCGCGGAACTTTTTCGGTGGGGGGTTGTTTATCGGTGTGAGGGTCCGGCCCTGGCAGTTTGGCGTGCGCGGTAGAGTCGCCGGTGTTGGTGATATTTCGGAAAGTGTGGCTATTTCTTTGTCACCGAGGGGTTGCTCGTCCGTGCTGCTGCTATCTCCCTCGATGTGAGAGTAGGGCGGGGGAGGTGGACGGCGTGTCGTGGGGAGGGGGAAGTAGTGCACACACATCCGGGAAGTGAGCCGTGTCTTGGCTCGACTCGCCGCCGCGAGCTCACAGGCCTCCGACGCTCTTACCCCCTCGGCCATGGTTTTCCGATCGGCGAGCTGTTTACTCTGGCCCGCCTCCCCGGCTTGCATTCCGGCTCACGGTGATTTTCCGTTTGGGTTTCAGAGCTATGTGGATAGCGTGGTGTGCGCGGATCGGGAGGAGTGCTCGGCGGCGACGGCGTCCGAGGCCTGCCCCACGGGAGGCGGCGGCGAGGACTCGAGCTACGACTCGGACTGCGAGCACGAGGCGCCGGCGGGGGCGTCGTCGGCCTCCCCCACTGCCTCCGCCCACGGCGGCGTCTCTCGCACCGCCTCCGACACGCTGGGCGCCGAGTTCGCCGAGTACGTGACGGCGCCGCCGGCGTCCGAAGACCCCTCAGGCTCCTCGCCCTTCAACGCCCGCGTCGAGTTCGGCCTCAAGTTGGGCTACTCGGAGCGGCTGGTGCTGGCGGCGTTGCAGAAGCTGGGGCCCAACCCCGCGCAGAACGAGCTGCTCGCCGAGCTCATCCGGTTGGGCGCGCAATCGGGGGCGGCGCCGTCGCGGGGGGAGGTGCCGGGTAACCCGGGGGCGGGCGCCCCGGCGCCTGCGGCGCTCCCCGCCTCGTCGCCGCAGCCCCCCGCGGCGGCGTCGCCCTCGTCTCCGGTAGGGGACTCCCGCGGATCCGAGGATGTGGATGCGGTGGGCAAGGAGTCGTCAGCCGCCGAGGCGTCGTCCCGCTTGCGCCCCATCGTCGTGGACGGCAGCAACGTGGCCATGAGGTGGGTAGTGTTCCGGGATCGAGTCCTCGCGCCGGCCGCGGTTGCCAGGCTGGTGAACGTATGGCGATACTTGGTGAACGTCGCCAGAGGGGAGTTAGAGGTCAGGGATGGTGGAGAAAGCGGCGGAGGAACCGAAGGTCTCTGGAGGATCTTTCTCTCTCTTTGTCCCTCCGCCCTCCTATGTTTTCTTATCCCTGACGTCAGGCTCTCCGCAGACGAGTGCCAAGTCTACCACTATACGTATAACGCGCCGACCTGGCAGCCCGAAGGTCGCTGTTTCGAATCTCGCTTCGAACGCGGACAATTTTTGTCTTAGAAGTAAAGTCATAGGTTAGAAAGGTCGATGTAGCCTTGTCAGTTTGAGTACCCGAAACCCAAAGTCTGCTACTCCTGAAGTCCCGGCGGTACTGAAAGTTTTCACTAGTAGCCCTATCCTGACTAGAGTGTAATTGGGTGAGCACGTCCGTCGGATGAGACGTGAAACCGCTGTCCTTTGTGAAGTTCCGGCTCCGGGGTTGTCACCTCCTTTCTACCCCGTAGGGTTATAATTCTATTTTTTAGTCTACCTATCATTCCCATCCGTTCCTCCAGGACTTGGAGCACCAGTTGGTTCGGTATAGACATGATTGACATAACGTCTCCGCTCGGGACGGGGTTGACCTAATTTAACTGACGCGCGGTGGAAGGTTAAGCGCGGGAGGTTTGATACATCCGCCTCATTACATTGCAAAATACCTGGAGTATACTCGATCTGGTGTGCTCCAGTCACTCCTAAATCTCTCATTCACAATGAACCCTCCCCATGGCTCTCTCGATTGCCAACTCGTAGTGGGAATCACTCAAAATATTTAGCATAAACATTGAGTTATAAATATCCAAAACAGCGTGAGATCTCACTTTAAGAAGGCTCTGTAGCATCAAAGCATTTTTCTTGTAAAAAATATCCTTTATCGTAAAATTTCATTACTCTCTATAGTAAAATGTTATTTAATTTCATCTTTCTGTTGTGCTAGAGAACACCTTCAGGGATCAGGTTGGTGTAGTGGCTAGAGTTTCCATACAAAGGGTCCGGGTTCGAATCCCAGTGGTGGTGGAAATTTTTCTGTGGAATCCCTATTGCAACTTGGATGACATGTGTAGATCACTTCAAATACAGTACTCGAACCATCGAATAGGATGTTATACAGTGGTCCCCTTGATACCTTTCAGTGAGAGCAGGCTAGCACACTCTGGTTTCTCTCCACCCTTCCTCCATGCCCCAATGATCCTTCCCTTACCAACCTACACACCTGTCCTTAATGGTGCAAATGGCCTCAGTTGTCAGTTGTCTCCAAAATAACCAGTCAATCAAGGACAACATTCCCAGCAGTCTGTGCTTCCTAAAAATGTATTTTACTGAATGTGATGGGTGGGGAATTTATTTTCTCATGTATTTTTCCCATAGTCGTTGAAAAGAATCTAGAAAGGCTTGAGAGCAAGGGAGGGATGGAACTTCCAGCGGCCTATATAGTGAGGCTTGAGGATTATTATTCGATGAAAAATCTTGTATTGACGCTCCGTACATTGTCAGTTTAGTTTATATCTTACAAACCAGTGAACGAAGCAAAAGAGATGGTCACGGTACTGGTGGGATGTACAAAATTACAGAGCTTTCTATTTATCTCCAACTGAATTACCATGTACTTCCCTTTAGTCATCTTTGCTTGAGTGATCATTCAGTAACTAATTATTCATTGAGATGTCGGGGAGATGGATTTTACTAGATTTAGAGGTTGAGTAAATATGATAAGGTAGCAGATGAAAATCTACCATGTGCTCAGAAAATTCCCCTGGGAATTGGTTCTAATGAATAAATCCAGATTTTCGCTGATTAGTTTTCAGAGGAATGTTTTCTTCATTTTTTATGATCATTCACTGTAAATTGGGAATGTAAGCTGTGGTATTGTATTCAGTGATACTTGAGATGTCGGGGAGATGGATTTTACTAGATTTAGAGGTTGAGTAAATATGATAAGGTAGCAGATGAAAATCTACCATGTGCTCAGAAAATTCCCCTGGGAATTGGTTCTAATGAATAAATCCAGATTTTCGCTGATTAGTTTTCAGAGGAATGTTTTCTTCATTTTTTATGATCATTCACTGTAAATTGGGAATGTAAGCTGTGGTATTGTATTCAGTGATACTTTCATCATCTGTAGCAATTAATCCTTCCCTGTTCACCCAGTTATCACCTTGAATTTTTCCTTGATTTGATTGTAACTCATGTTTCTCACACCTGTATTTAATGGAACCCCTCTTTTAAACAGTTGTTCTAAAAATTCATAATTCAGAATTGACATTTAAAATTTGAGGACCCAAATAAGGGATGTGCTTGAAAGCCAAAAGAAATTCAGGAGAGCCTTGGGGAAATTAGGACAGCTAAATCATACTTTTTTATTCTCAAGCGTTCATGCGTAACATAATTTCATCCCATGTTGAGCTATACATTACTGAATGTACATTTTGATAAATTGGTTCCCTTTAGGTTGTACCTTGAAGAGTATTTTCAGTTTAGGCCAAATCATTCCTATTAGACTCTATATCGTTTTAAGTATGTGTCATTTTTTCTCATTCCTATAGAGCTCTTTAGCATTTTTTTTTCATTACATTGAACTTGGGAGGTCTCACTCCTCAATGTTGAGCATGAATTGGAATCGCCTGTTGTTGATAGGATTAATTTTTATATCTTAATCATATTGCATGCAATATTCTTATGAGCACATGAACAGTATATGGTTTTTTCCACCAATCATTCTTTCCTAATTTCTTGGGAGCTACTTTTGATGAAATTCAAGTTATTTGGTATTTTTGCTGGGTAGATGTCAGTAACAAAGATGGGAATTATTTTTTTCTATGGATATAATGCTTATCATAATGCATGGATGTTTTCTTCGCATTTACTTTGGATGTTCTAATAATTTGTCCTTGGTTTTCATATTTATTTGCATAACCCTTGGAAATACCTTTCAGTTTTTATCCAAATAGCTCTCATGCATTCTTTTTAGTGGCTACGTTAATATCCAAGAGCACTGTAGCCTCATTGTATTTACATTTAAGTTGAATCAACCTCAATATGCTATTGACAATATACCAATTCATGGAATAATAGCATATTGAGTTGTTGGTTGCTGTCGCAGTTCATAGCGAGGTAATTTTATTTTAGATCTGACTGGTGAACCAGTAATTAGCTTTGAAGGAATACAAAAATATGTTGTATAATTTCATAAAGAATTGTGTGACTCAGAAGTAATGTTGTCTTTTTTTACTACCCATAACTGAGTAAAAACAAATAACTTTAAATAGTGCTGCAGTTTTTATTATGAGGCTTTGAAACAAGTAATCGTTTTCTTGCTCAACGAATATTCTATAGGCAGTGAATAAGGTTTTTTCATGAATTACCAAGCTGCAAGATATGCTATTAATGATTAGTATACTCCTCCTGGTGTCATGTATTCATTTAATGTACGGAGTCGCTAATGTGGCTTTTTAGGCTAATATCAGGTGATAATGTACACCCAAAACCTTGTGTTTATGTTTCTGTAATGGAAAGCATTACCTTTTATTCTTCTTTTTTGCAGTCATGGAAACAAAGAAGTGTTCTCATGTCGAGGTATAAAACTGTGCGTGGATTGGTTCAAGGCTAGGGGACACAAGGAGATCACTGTTTTTGTGCCAAAATGGAGGAAAGAAGCTTCCCGTCCATATCATCACATAACAGGTGAGCACTTAATAGTGTGCCTAAATTGGGTGAATGACTGCCATTCAATTTTTCTGAAATCTCATCAGGGTTGATGCGTGGCATAATGTACAGCAGTTGTATGATCACTTGGTACCAAGTCAGCCAAGTTTAATTTGTGGCCTTGGATGAGCTAGCACATGCAAGAAGTGTACTCAAGAGGCTCAGGAGTAGTAAAGCAGGTTAATTCCTCCGGAGATAGTGTATGCCTCATTTTTCTGCTTGTTTTCAATGAGTGCTTTTGTGTGTACATAGTGTCAGCCTTCTCACGGGGCCTTGTGAAAAGTGAAAGAATTAGTCTGTGAAAATGAGTCAGTGCACAAGTGACCTTAATGGACTGTCAGAGAAGTTGAATGGGTATTCTGGAGGGGATCTTGCTATAGCTATGGCAGTTTTAGTAATACCAATCATTTAGTGCAAACAAAGTGGTGGAATAGGATTCAGTGTTGGCCTTAGTGAGAAAACAGCTAGCATACCGAGTGTATATGCTCCCAGCCACCCACCCTCCTCATTTCAGTTTTCCTCCTTCCCTCTCCCTCCAGCTGCCTCTTCTCAGTCATCTAATGAGCAGTTGGCTAGTGCTATCCGAAGATATGAGTCTAGCACTCTAGATAATACAGGATAGTTCATTGTGTGCTGTGTTCTGGATAGCTCAAGGATATACAGTACTTGTGTACATAAATGGAGACGAATCCGTTATGGTAGTGAAGAAACACTTGTTAGTTCTAGAATAATGCTATTGTGTTAAATGTTAAGTCAAAGTTTGCAGAGGTATATCATTTGGACATTGAGAAGTGTGTTAAGATTTTAGGAGCTGTTAGATGATAGCAGCAGAAGACTTTTGTTTGCCATGGAATTGTTTGGGTGCAATGTGGCAAGTGTAATGGATGGGGAGCATTAAGGGAAGAAAATAAGTCCAGGAAATGGAGCTACAATAATTGTTGTTAATATTTAAATTGGTACTCCTTGTCTAATAATGAAGAAGCATTCTATTATTTGGTAAATGGTGAACTAGCTCAATGGATAGTTTTTTGCTTTGGACCAGAGTGCCCTGAGTACACTTCTGGATGAAGTTTCTTTGGGTTTTTTTCCAAGTGTCTTGTGGTGGTATTTTTCTGGGAACCAGAAATTATTGGGAAACTACCTTTGGAACCATTATTGGAATGTGTACATTCCACACACACTTAATGCTGGATGGGTTGACTCGCCCCCATTGAATCTGGTTCATTCTGTAACTTCAGATTAATCACTGAGTGCTTGAGATTGCTGTGACTGATTGAAGTTTTTGTGTAAGAAATCACTGGATTTTTCAACTTTGTGTAGATCACTACCTAGTGTAAATCTAGCCCAGATATGGTGTGCTGAAAGAGTTGCCATGCCTTCTCCATGTTACCAAGATGGGTGCTCTCCTACGTCAGGCTGGGGGTATACAGAGTGAAGAAACAGGATTGTCAGGGCAGTGTTTTTTTGTACAAGGAAAATCAGTACTGCAATGGCTGCACAGTGCATGCTAATGAAAGAGAAGCCCTTAAGGACCACAATTACTGGCAGTATGTTGGCAACTACCCACCCTTCCCAAATACAACTTGAGCAGTGCACATTCTGGAGTCTATCTACCTATTTCTGTGTATTTGCAGTGAATGTAAATCGTTGACTTGGTAGAGTTATTGTTGTTGCTAACTGTCGTATTTTTTAAATTTAATTTTTATATTTGTTTAATAATTTCGAAGTTAAATTCTTATGAGTATAATGCCAAAGTAAATGAAAAAGGTGCAAAATTACTGCATTGTAAGCAGTGTGTCTGATGCTCATCATCCCATTTTGTTTCTTTCAGACCAAGAAATTTTGAATGAACTAGAGCGCGAGAGGCTGTTGGTCTTCACTCCTTCCAGGCTGGTAGGAGGCAAAAGGATGGTCTGTTATGATGATCGCTACGTCCTCAGGCTAGCAGCTGAAATAGATGGCATAGTAGTTTCTAATGACAACTACCGAGATTTAGCCCAGGAAAATCCCGAGTTCAGAAAAGTTGTCGAGGAACGCATCCTGATGTACTCCTTTGTGAATGATAGGTGAGTGTCCATGGCATTTCCCTGAATTTTTAGCATTCTCTTAATCTTTGAAAATGTTCAGGTTTTCATTCTACTTAGGGATAAAATAATAGAGCATTCCTGCTGAACAAAAGCAGTAATTACTCATATTTATACCAGAAATCTTTGTAGAATATAATTAATGATCAAAAGTGCGTGGTTATTTTTTTTTGTTTCTACTGGGTTATGCTCATAATTTTGGACGATGACTCATTGAGAAACTCTTCCATTTTATTCAGGGCTGGGAGAGTCTCCCATCAAATTGTCAGCCAAAATGAAGAGCCTAAGCTGGTGGGGAGCCTGATAGGAATTTGCCATTCATATTTTCTGGGAAAACATAAAATAATAATAATAATTTATTCCTTATGATACAAATAATACTTGAAGTATGCATAGACAAATTCCTTCATCTTTAAAAAGTTCTCAGTTACAGGCATGTGCATCTAATCATACATGATTGCATTATGACTCTGGTAGCAGACTGAGAAGATATTTGTTATGCACTAGCTTGGCAAAGTTTATTTCTACTCATTAAAGATAATTTAACTTAGTAGGATACTGGAAATGAATAAAATGACTTTAAATCTGATAGTTTTCATATAGGTTGCTCCTTATAGTAATCTCCTTTTTTGTAGTTTCAAATATACTAACCATGCGAATGCTAACTTCAGAATCATAAGGGAAGCATGTTCTTAAGCTTGATTCACACGTTAATTTTTCACGCACAAATCCTGGGATCATTTGAACTATGCTTTTCAATGATAGGGTAAATGATAGTTTGAGTCATCATGTTCACAATCACATAGTCATTTTTGTTGTAACTGTGAGCATCATATCCATAGTATTTATATTCCTTATTCGATAAAAATTCACCCGTGGCACCACATTCTACGTTGGCTACCGTGCACTCTGATTGGCTGCATTTTAAGTGACATGAATGTTCAGGGATAGAAAAAAGGACTGCTCAAAGAATGAAAAATGGGATAGGGATCACTATCATTGCTGCTATTGTTGAAAAATTTGCATCAAAACCCATTACAGCTGTCGTTGCTACGATCCCTGATCTTGTACATGAAAATGAATGTGACTCAGGCTTTTCTCAATCTTCTATGTTTACATATAAATCGTACAAAATGTTGTAACTACTATTTTAATGTCCATTCCGTATATCATAATGCATTGGTGAATCATAATCCTCCATCTATCACATTGCCTTTTGAGTTTGCTAGAGAAATTTTTTCTGCATGAAAAACTGCTGTATAGTTTTTCTCTTATTGCTTAATAAAATGAAAAAGTTTGTCTAATGAATTTATGAAGAAGATGGCACAGACTACAGACTTATTTTCTGTAAAGAATGATTTATATAGATATATTGTTTGCTCTTTTATTATTTAATGAATGTGTAAATACACATGATATTATTTGCATGTGCACTTTTGTATTAGGAAGTAGATGTCGGGTAAAACGTTAACCCTAAAATAGTCAATTTTTCAATTTATGGGGGAAAATAGATATCTCATGGTAAAAATCTTGACATTGAACCTCGCATCATTGAAACATTGGAAAACCCAGTCCCCTCCATTTTGATATGAAGAGATGTCACTGGATTACTGAGATTGAGCTTTTTTAGCTGACTGGCTGTTCCAGTTCGTTCACCATTGAGGTTACCGATGCCATTAATTTTGCATTCTGTATCCTTAGGTTCATGCCTCCAGATGATCCCTTGGGCCGCTCAGGGCCTACACTGGACAACTTCCTCAGTTACCAACCTGCGAAACGGTTGGAAAACCCTCCTCCATGTCCATATGGGAAAAAGTGCACTTATGGAAATAAGTGTCGATTTCATCATCCAGAGAGAGGACCTTTGCCCCATAAATCAGTCACGGAGCGTCTACTGGAGCATGCTCAAAAGCAGTTACAAGAAGTCAAAGCCAGGGCTTCACTGGGAACCATTGGTGGAGCAGGTAAACACTTAACACTAGGGCTGGTGGACTAGAATACTCTTATCCAATAGCATGTAACCCTTGGTTTCTTAGCAGTTAGATGTTTTAGGCCTGGTTTTATGTTCGGTTAAATATTTATTTGGTATAAAAACTGAAGGCATTACATCCTCCCATTAATAATTCTCCCAGTTACTAACAAACAGTCCAGTGTAATGTTCAAGATACATTTCAGATAACATCATGTTTATGAAAAGACATCATTTTTTGTTTAACTTAACCAGACATTATTAAACAGGGCCTTAGTATGCCAATCTTACTTGCTCAGGAAGGAGTAGTTGTCTCCCAAAGATGTGCATATGGACGCAATTTGTGTGCAATCCCATCTCCAGGCCAGGGCCTGGTAGCAGTATAGGCAGTATAAATCAGTGTTACGCTGAGATTCAGATTCAGTATCCTCATTACTCAGCTGTCAGAAAATCTGTCAACTTGAATATGTTCAGATGCTACTCCTTTAATCTCCTCAGCTTAGGTCATGCTTTTGAAGTTTCAGATTTTTATCCCTTGAATAACCACCACCCTTTGAAAGCTTGGTAGGTACTGACTAGGTACTTTTGGAAAGTATTATGATGATTGGTTGCTCACTATTATTCGAAATAACTAAAAACACAAAAAAGATTAAGTTTGAATAGGTGCCCATTACCAGCCTCTCATTCTTTGCTCATTACTCACTCATTCAAACACAATTTACCAGTTTTCATAGAGTGATGGACATTTCCTCATCAGAGGTTGTTGGTGATAACCGCTTGCAGCATTACTTTCTATTTCCTCTGTTTACTGGTAGGATGTTAGGTACCTTCTTTTCTTTGCCTTCAAGACCTGTCTTCTGGTCAATGTAGATATGTATCCTTTTATACGATTTACATAAGTTATAGGGATATCCTGCTTTCCTGTCAAGTGAACCATCTTTAGACTTCTTTTTAGTTGTCTTCTCAGTGAATTATGAAAACTTATGGCTCACAGACATAAAACATTATCTTCATTATATGTTCCTGAATCAAGTTTTCAAGGTCAAGGTTTTTCAGATCTGAAGTTAAAAATTGTTGCTAGTGCTTCTCAATGTATTTTATTATCGTCAGCCGTGATGCAGCAGGGTTTAGTCCTTGCCTGCTACCTATGGTCATGGGTTCAAGTCCTGCCTGGGTGAGTTTTTACCCAGGAAATAGCTGTGTGTTTGTCCTGGTTACACATTGTATTACATGATATAGAAGGCATTATTAGCTGTTTTTGGGGAAATTGAAATATTAATGAGTAAAAAGCAGTGTGAAGCTTAGTTTTTAAATGTGAACAGGTGCCATGAAACTGCAACATATTTATTCAATTTTGCAGGTGGGGACCACATAAAAGGGAAGTCCTTGAGTCTTCCACTCCAGCCTGTGAGTGCAGAACCAGAATCACTTGCATCAAAACGAATGAGCCGCAAAACACCATTGAGTCGAACTCGATCAACTGTGCTTAATCCTGTGGCCTCCATTATTTCAACGAAAGAAAGTGAAAACCTCCAGTCACAGTTACCTAGGAGTGCTGGTTTAAGTTTGCCCAATTGTGGTGGTATCGAGAAGTCTGGGGCGGAGAACGGGCGCTTGGCTCCCTCCCTCAAGCATAACACTCCACAGGAAGTTCAGGCGTTTGCCAGCTATCATTCACCATCTCCAGGCTTCAATGCCGTTCACCACCATGCCCAGGTTCATCCACTCCACTGTCGGCAGCAACAGTGGGGTCAATTAGTGAGCTCAGAGCCTGGCAACTCAGCTGCATGGCCCCAAGCTAATCTCTCGTATGGAGACCGAGTTCCCAGTGGGGAGAGACTTACAGAGGCAGAGAGGAGTGGGGAGGAAGTCAACCTACACAGGAAGCTCCAAAGGCAACTCACCCTGAACCCAAACTGTGATCCACGACTGTACCAGTTGCAGGGTTATGTGCCGTCGCGTGACCACCGTCCCCTGTCGAGACATGCCAGTGGCGAAGCTCAGTATCCCTCATCCCCCATACACCAGACGACGGCACATCAGAATGTGACGCGGATTGCCTCTGCACCGGACTCTTTCCTGAGGTGGCCACCTGTGGGTGTGTCGCGGTCGCATGGGCAGCAGGGGCCACCCCTTCTCCCACCCCCTGCCCAACTCTCCCGGCGCCATGTGCACACGCAGCAACGATTGAGCAGCACGTCGGACCCACAGCTCAATCTGGGTGGAGAGGGAGATACGACTCTGGGTGGGGATCCATTCGAGGGTGGACCGTGGTTCCCATACACATCCGAGCCCCCTCCTAGTATCTGGTCTCCGAATGTGATGCAGTCGCCCGTTTCTGGAGTCTTGCCCCACTTGTCCCACCCTTCGTACTCATCGGATGGCTCGGAGGAGTCACGGCGGAGGTTGCACTATCACCTATCCTCCATTTTTCCCGAAGACCATGTTACAATGGCGATGGATCTATTTCCAGATGAGACTAATCCTCAAAAGATATGCGCTGCTATCCTTTCCATGTTTCCGAAGTCATAGTTATGGAAATGTGAAGAGGTTTGTAACCATCAAGGGACAACATTTTTAAGCCAGCTTGTGGAGAATGTCTTGGATATCAATGAGTTGGCTTAATGAGTTGGTTTAGTGGTGCTTACATAGGTTAAATTAACCGCTCGACTGATGTGAACATGCAAATGTGATAACTTAAAAAACCTTGAACTCGTTATTAGACTATAAAGTTGTATAGTTTAATATGCATTCCTTGTAAATTGTTGCCATTGACAATACTATGTATTGCTGGACCTTTGGGAAGTGCTCCTGTGATTCTGGAAGGAAAACTAATTAAGTTTTTACTTCAGAAGTGTTCTACTCAAGAGCATGTAAATATTGTGGTTGTCACACGAATGACCCAATGAAGCCATTTTCACTGAATTGCACATTTGGGTGTCTTTATAAGCCCATGCATTTGATACTCAATGAACGTTGGTTGCTCCTTGACTAAAAGTACCAAATTGTGAGTACAAATTCAGTCAAGTACTCCACGGACAAAATGAAATGTGTGCGGAGAGGAAAATAAATTTCTGGAATCCATATTTTATCTTTGATTATGTTATTAATGTGCAATATATGAAGTATATATATATATTATTACTTATATGATTTCCTTCCTGGTTTTTTGTTATTCAAGATTGGTTATAACAATAATTGTTTTCCAATTGTTGTACATCATTTGCCTAATTTTTGTTGTGGAATTTAGCTGAGTAGATGAAGAAAATGGCTTCCTTATCCCCATCAACTGACCAATAAATATGTTAATGGTTTTAATTTCCTTTTTCTTTTTTGCGCAAACTTCATCACTGTTTCTTGTATCTTAACTAAGAAGTTAATTATCGGTGCAGTGTCAGTCAGTTGGTTCAATAAGTCTCTGATAATACAGGGAGCTTCCAAGCCAAAATTTTAAGTTGGCAAGAGAACGACTACCAGCCTAAAAGTCCATGCCTAATGAATGTGGAATGAATAATGAATGAGTATTATTAATTTTTTGGGTACTTTTACATGGGAGGTCATTCTGCAGCTGAGTCTAGCCATAGTGACTACTAAGATGCTGACAAATGCACATTGTCTTCATTAGTTAAGTTGAGATTAGCTTGAGAGATCTACGATGAACAGATTTTGTTAGTGAAGTTAGCCACCTGAAGAAATTTCATTGCTTGTTGTGATCAAATAGGGTAAACCATACAGTTATTGGCCACATGGTATTTTGAATAGCATAGTAAGAGTATAGTTGGAAAAAATTTACAATAATGATAGAAAAAATTTACAGTAGTGACTATTGTAAATTTTGTCCAACTGTACTCTTACTATGCTATTCGAAAATACCATGTGGCCAATGACTACGGTTTACCCTATATTAATAATTATGTAGTAGCTGAATTCGGTCATCTCCTGATAAGTATTGCACATTCTCTTAGACTGGAAGAGGATATTCTTATAACCATCACTATATATATACCCTACTTTTTTCCTGTCTTCTTATTTAAGCTTTGTACTAGCATTTAAGCTGATATATGTATTTCTTATAGAAACATGCTATCTTGATTTTCTCCTTAACCTTACAGCCACAGAGTCATCCTTTTCAAATGCTATGTTATATTACTTACTGTCCAGCTTAAATGGGTCAGTGCTTAGAAGGTGATTGTGAAATAACTAATTATGTATAATAATTTCCTTAATTGATCCTGTCATGGTTTAACAAGTGTTGAACATTTATGTTAGACACACTTGTCCATTAGAAACTCATGGGTGCCTTAGAAGCCAGATTAAACTAAAAAGGATTTTAGCCTGATTAAGAATGCATTTTTGGAGAGTGCTGATTGAATATACATTGGTTATTTGCTGGAAATTATAGATGCAGAGTTGTGGGGACCTTTCTGGGAGTGTAACTACACTGTTCAGTGTTGATTTTTTTCTTTTCTTCATCTGTTGTGTTGATGAATATTCCGAGTTCCATTTGAAGAGATTCTTTATTGACACATAACATTTTCATTGTTTGTAGCATAAAGTTGCACGTAGATGGGAGTCTAGATCTGATTACCCTTCACAAATGTGGCACAGGCGAAAATATTAATGGAGGGTAGTCATAATTTTTGAACAGATGAGAAGTGGTTTCCCTGGAGTTATAAGTGAGACTATAAATTGCTTTTAAAGCATCCTTTTGCGTAGAAAATACTTTTACATCCATAGGGGAATTTCCCAAAAACATGGTATCATAATTTATTAGAGGCCCAGTTTTAGCGTGATGAAGGAGGATTAGGGAATTACAGATATAACAGGGACTAATTGTCTGATGAGTTAGACATTGCATATTAAATTATTTTTTGTGTGTTGGATATAATTAGACCAATCCGATTGATCATATAAGCTGCAACATTTTGTTGCTTGTGATCATGAAATGGTGTGGTTAATTATTCTGAGTTAGAGGATTCAGAGTGACTTAAACAGAATTTGATTTGGGGGATTTTGAATGATTAATGGTAAGGTATATTACACCATTCTGCCATTTCATTTACAGCATTGGAGTGGTTAATGAGATTAGGGAAGGATTCACCTTGGAATAAGCCTGATGCATCATCCGCATGTAAGATATTGGTGTCAAAAAATGAAGAGAGAAGAGTGGAAGTTAATTTATTTAGTATTCTCATTGTGGGCTGCAGGGATTTCCTGGCTGAAGGGGCTGAGAGATAAGAATCTTGGCAACGTTGAGCTCGAGCTGCCCCTATCAGAGGCAGTTCCCCACACCCTGGCTGCAGAGACCTGCGAACTGTTCCGCGATTTCCTGAAAGACGCCTGCCCCCACAAATTTAAGGCCTGCCTCTCAGCCCCTAAGATATTTGAAAAGAATACATACCTAATACTATTGCTATAAAGATGCTTTCATGCACAATTAATTGGTTTTAGTTGCACATAAGTAGTGTTGCATGTTCAAGCAGGGAAGTAAGTAGTATGTCTGAATCACCTTTTAATTGATTTTGGGATTGATTCTTGTTTAGACACGAAATTGATATATACACGAAATGGCTAGTTGATTTAGCATGTTGAATGTGGGAGCTAGCGCCACGTGGAAAGGATGTTACCAGAGGTAGAATTAATAAGTTATATGAGTGGATAAGTTACACTTGACTCTCACTTTGTGCCATCCACCCCTGAAATGCACACAACCATGACTCATATGTTTGAGTCATCCGCACTCAATGTGTTAAATCAGTTGTGATCATGGTCTCACTCATAGGCTAATCATCTTATCTCAGTGAAGCATCTTCCCGAAATGAGACGTTCTATAGTTGTAAAAGAGTCTTCTTTTGGTGTTAGCCCCGTCAGCTATGGCAGCCTCATTTCTTCGTTACTATTGTGTACTGAAGAAAACTGAGAGGAGCTTTCGTCCCTTCTAGCATGGGCAAGGGAGTAACAGTTATCTGTGAGAGTAGCACTCTCATTGACTAGGTTGACCTTTTTCATTTGACTGGGGGAAGTGGCTATTGTTGAGCACTAGTGGAGATGCAATGGCCGAGAATTGATCTATTAAGTGGAGCTTATATTGAATATGCACTCCACATATTATTTTATTTCTGTTTTCTGATTAATTTGGTACCAAACATTAAACAAATGCCTTGATATTTAGATTTAATATTAACCCTTTTACTGCCAGCCCATGTCGGGTGTGATGTGTGAAGACTGTCAAGGCTATTTTCAGCTATTTAAAGTTGGGCCATTAAATTCAGGTATTTAAAGTTGGGCCGATATTATGGCCTGCTGGCAGTTAAAGGGTTAAGTGTTAAATTATGCTAGAAATAGGGTTAAAGACCTTGTCCCACCCTATCTTTAGTATGCTGGAATGGAGGGCCCCACTCCTGACTAATGAGAAAATGTGAGTATTAAACCTTCTTGGAAAGTGCAGGCCATAAGACTTGAAAGAGCACTAGAAGAGGGAAGGTGAGAATCTGATATTCAAGAACGTATTCCCTGCAGTCTCCACAGGAAACATGGAAATGCATTCCCCTTAGCTGAAGGGCTGCTCTTAATGTAGGTCCTCTCCTATCTCCAACTGATAAGGGTTTTCCAATTCCCAAAGGCCTTTATTGATTGAGAGGAGAATTACTTCATAACAAGCATATCATCATCTACCATTTCAAATTCTTAAGGCCGTTTTACACAGTACATTCGTTTGTAAAAACTGTTCCGTGAACTCTTCTTGCATGAGGCAAAATGTATCGTGTAAAGCGGCAATTGTATAAATGCTTGTGCGAATGTCTCAATGCCTGAACGGAAAATAGAACCCTAGGTCTACTTTCGTTGAGACAAATGTACAATATCACGCACATTCGAAACGATCATTTTTTACAACATCTTTCATGTTGTAAAAATGCCCTTTAGAATGCTTTTGAGGGCCAAAAATTAATTACCCCAACTTTCTTGTGTACAAAAAAGTAAACTTGAGGGTAAATTTTTGCTTAGATTCCCCTCTTCATATCACTCCTAACGTCATAATTGAAGAAGCATTTAGTTAACCAAATGCCTCTTCTTTTGAAACATACATGAAGAGCAAGAAGCATTTGTCTAGGAACATGATATGGCATCTGTGAAGGATGGGAACTTCATATGACCTTATTTAAAATAGGTAAAATATTGTGATAATTCAATGGAAAAGAATATTATTTTGGAGGGATGCGAATTGACATCTCCTGATAAGAAATGTGAATGAGTTCCTGAAATTGGATTATTAATTGAAGAGGCAAGATCTTCGAGGCAGAAAATTGAAAATTTCCAGATTAATGTAAAATCAATACTCTTTCCTCATAAAGCCTCTTTTTTGTCTCCATGTGCACAAAGTAAAAATATGATGTGTTTTGTTTCTAGTTGTAATTTACTTGGCATGCTGGACATTCCAAGCATAAAAACCGAAGGGTTTTCAAATTTACTCTCCGGACATGAAAAAAGAGGTTGAAATAGTGTAATTATACCTTTTATTTTGCAAAATGCATTCGAAAACAAGAATTCGCATAAAAGAGAAGTAGTAATGGAGCAAAGATAAATCCTATTTCTCAGATCACATGGTACTTACTTTCATCATGATTCCATTTGCTTATTAATTGCCAACAAAATCCATTTTTTAGCATTTCATGCCTGTGTTTTTCCTTCCAATTGACTCAGTTGAAGATATTTTAAGTGTCTAAAATTCGTTGACAGTACTTAATACGAATTAAGCTACATCCGGCATTTATTTTTACCGTTCACTCTGCTTGGGAGCTGCAACAAAAATGCATTATCATAGATGCTCTACATCCTTGTTGATTGACACATTCTAAATTTCAATTATAACTATTTTCCCCTCTATTTCAATATAGAATTTCATTATAAATTGACTATCAAGCAAACTGAGATTATTTTCTAGCTACAGTGTACCAAGGAGGTTAAAAGAAAACCTCCTTGGTTTAAAAGAAAACCTCCTTGCTTGTATATATCTTTTAGAGGTTAAAAGGTTTTCTTTTAACCTCCTTGCAGTGTACCAATAAAATCTTGAATTTGAAACGCCGCCGCACCTTCTATGTTAGCACCTCGAAGACGGAACCAGACGGAACTATCTGGGGAACACAAACACGAATGAATCGCTGCCGTATTATTGGTATTATCTTACGAAGTAACGTGCGTAACGTGGTTCTAGTTATAAAGTACCACAAAATTTGAATACCTTGAATACAGATTCAGCGTTAATTTTACTGAACTTATCCATCTTTCCCGGCAGGGTAGTAGGTTGACTGGTTCAGCGCCCTCCACCACTATATTTACATTTGTTTTGTCCATGTGCTTCTCATGTTTTGTGGGCGTTGAACTGATGCCACTTCGGCACTTTACGGTATAATATGTTGCATACATTACTGTGCCAATCATTTGTACATATTTTATTGTAAACGGAGGCAATTATGGAAGTTAGAACGGTTTCAGCCAAGGATGCTAGGGCATCTTTGTCTAGGAAGAGCCCGTTGCCGAAGAAGAGCCTTAGGAAAGCAATGCTGTCGCCATATGAAACAATTCGGTAATGATCAGCATGTCGTGTGATTTATAAAATTAATTGTTTCTGGCGTAACCTTGTGGAACTTTCATTTTTATGATAATGGTTAACTTAGTATAGCCCCGTAAAATGTTTAATTCACGGCTTTGATTTCGTTGTGTTACAACCTCTTCAAGTAAACCAAGTTCAAAATATCAGATATACATTTGTGATGACTTTGGGAGGAGGGATTGTCAAGTGAGTGAGAGGGGGGAAAGGGGAATTGCAGCTTCCTTGCTAGCAGCATGGTAAGAAATTAGGGAGGGGATTGTCATTCTCATGGGTAATCATTAGTTACTCAAAATCTTCCCCCTCTCTTTCTTATTTTACTCTGTTATATACTTGATCTAAATCCACAATACATTCATTCAATATCTTTTAGACACCCATGCATTTTTGGAGTTGAGACAGATGAGACACACAGTTCCTTCCCGAAATAAACCTGTACTGCCCACCCCAGAGTCAGTCAGCTGTAGTCTTCCTCATCTTTATGATTAATAGACTCATTGCTCTCTAATTGTTACATCTGCTCTTCCCACCCTTGTCTTGTTACGCAGGTAGTATTATGGTATGCTTTTAATCAATTGGAACAATAAGTTTTCAAACATAAGTTATACCTTTCGTGTGTCATGTGAGTGCGTGTCATTAATTAATAGCTTTCACCCAGAATTCAAAATTTTACTGGTTATTCCATCTATCCCTGCAGCCTTCCCAGTTTTCAATTTTCCCAATGCCATTACACCTTCATTTTCATTTATCTCTAATTCCTTACTGACACTTCTTCATCCTAATCCACAACGCCCACCTTCATCGTATGCACCATTATTGTATAAATTTTCTACCCAGATGCACTCTTGTGTAAGACACTTTCTGGCCTAGCTTTGTTGGACCAAGTCATAATTAATAAAAATGATATCTTAGTATAATCCAAACTAAAATTTAATTCCATAAATGGTTCCAGCAATTGATTGCCATTATCAAGGTTGGCCCCTGATAATGGCAATGAATTGCTGAAGCCATGGTGAGTACTAAATTTTCTTGTGTTTAAGTCGTGCATTTGAGATAATCCTTTTTCCATTCCCACACTAGTGTAGGTTGTACCATTATCATCTACTCAAGGGTCACCAAATAACCCAACCATATTCTCTGAGGCATCTAATCTTACACCTGCCCAGTCTTTCATGTTACCTATTGCTACAATTCTCTCTCAATTCCTCAAAACTAATCTTTTGTAGGTAATTACTTACACCCTCTCCATCCAATGCATAATTTTCTGATTCCAAAACTCTTTGAATTGATACTTTCGTACAAACATAGAGAAATCTCTGGGATTCTAGCTGTTATTTTCTTACTAGAATTTTTGCTGTCTCATTTAGTAATGTTGTCTTGAGGACTGATTTGTTGGAAATTAGATGAGAGGAAAACTCTTTGCAGTTTTCCACTGATAAATGTTTGTTGTGACCAGTCTTGAAGTTTTACATCATCGTTAAGCCAGCTGTTGTGGTTACATCAAGGTATATGTTGAGTGAGGGCTGGTAGGAGGGGAAAAGGGGGGAAGGATTCATGGGGTGCGGGAAGGAGAATGGGTTGAGGGGATAACAACACATGAAGCCTTGATGTAATTTTTCAGGGAAATTGCTAATGGTACTGCTTTGACATCATTTGGTTGAGCTGTCATGGTAGACCTCCTGTGTCCATCGTCTCCTTCCTAGGAATGTTGTCAGGGTGGGGGAGGTTTTCATGGATAGAAAGGAAGTTCTCTAGCGGTCACTCTTTACTTGTCACCGCTAGTAGGTTGTTTAAGTGTACAGTGCTTTGGGGGGGGGGGGGGGGGGAAGGTGGAAAGAGTGAAAGGGGAATGAGGAGGTGGGAGGGTCTGGGTTGAAAGGCTTATCAAGGTGTAGAGGATTCCAATGGTGGGTGGAGGGGTTCACAAAGGGAAGCGTTTAAAGAAATGTTTCTGGAAGCTGCGGATGGGTCTGCTTTGGCATCGCTCGTGTCGTAATGGGTGTCTGTTGCCTCCTTTCGAGAGGAGACAATGAACTCCCACAGACTCCTTGTTCGTGTCTAAAAGAGATGATGGACGCCCACGATGATGCTAACGTAGCTACTGGAGTGACATCAAAGCAGTCCTATCAGCAACTTCCAGAAATATTTCTTTAAATGTTTCACTTTTTGAGCCTTTCCACCCTCCATGAGAATCCCACATACCTCATAGATCCACTCCTCAATAAGCCCTCAACCCAAACCCTCCCTCCTCTTTCTTCTTTTGTACTCCTCTAATTTTTCAAGGACCATTGCCATTTTGTATGGTCATATCTGTTTCCTGATGGCCCAATCTTATACAGCTGCTGTCGTTAATGGCTTAGGCTGTTCAAGGCTACTCTATTTGTAGTATTCTTAAGGCAAAGGCCTTTGTGTTACTTGTACCAAATTTGCTTTTACTGCTATGGTAACATTACTCTACTGTAAGTTTTGGCAGAGTTTTGCATGTATGACAGAAGAGAAACACAAGCCCAGTAATACCCTATGCCTGGTTTTCCTATTGTACTCAATTGAGAATTCCTTCTAAAAGGGCTAACTTGAGAGCCAGCCTACCATTGCCTGAGATTCCTAGCATTGCAGTGTATCAGTGTGCAGCATATATGCACGGAATAACTCCTTAGAGAAAATAACAAAATTTAATGAGTTTCACCTAGATCCTTATAATGCTCCACGTGAAAAATTATGTTCATGATAAGTTAATTATTCTGATATTATAGCAAAAAATCAAATCATGATGAATAAATTCAATTTATATGCTTGTTATGTTTCAAGACATTACAGTCAATGATAAGTTTCTCTTTTATTTCTAATATGGCTTATTAATTCCCAGAAAAACCTGAGAAAATATACTGAAATCATTTGGCAAATTATAAGAGACATAATTTCATGCATGGACATTTCAAGAGGACATCCCAAATATATGTATTAACTTATTAATGCTGGGTCTTCTTGATATATGTATCCCTGCATCAAAATTTGAACTCATGAAATTTGCCTGTGTGCTCGTAGGAAGTTCTAAATTGTGCCAAGGCTCCATTTTCATGATTTAGTCTCTTATACAATAAGTCATTAAACTATGAAAATTAATTATATGAACGCTTCTTGTTGTTCTGGTGGCCGGTTAAGGAAATTGTAACTTTGCCTTTGAAATAAGAGTGCATGCTATTATTTGTTGTGATCTACCAGCTAAGATAAATATGGATTGAGTTAAAATGGCCTCTACTAATCATTCACAACAGTGAGCACCTGCCTCCTTACAAATTTTTTTTAAAGCTCTGCATCCATACTTCTACCTTCCTTCATCTAATTCATATATAGCATATTCTCTGTCTCCCCCTCTCCCACTCAGTATCATCCTCTCTATTGTGGCCTTCAGCATCTCCTTATCACTTAGGGGTCATGCATAAACTACGTTGCCAACTTAGGAGGGGAGGGGTTCGCTTAAAAACCAACGGCAGTTAATGAAGGGGAGGGGGGGGGGTTCACTCAAAGTAACGCAGCTGTTACAATGCACGTATTTACGTTTCTTACTCGTCAACATTGAGGCAGGGCGCGTGGGGTGTTTCTTAACCCCAAGCTTCTATTGTAACTCAATGTAACTGAACCATTACCTCTAAAATGTTGCAAGTCTTTATACCATCAAATTGCTTACATTTTAACCTTCTTGTGGGTTAAATAACGACCTCGTGACAACACTTTTCAAGACAGCAGTCAGAATTGTGGGAAGGGGAGAGAACAAAGTAGATGAGCTCAGCACCTTGCACTGAGATTCATGGTGGATTTTTAGAATTTAAAAATGAGTATTTCGTATTCCAATTGAGATTATATAGTTCTATTATGCCTAGTTCGGCTACTTTATTTGTCTTATTTCAACCTATCCCTAAAAATAAACTCACTCAATAATTGAGATTGAAAGTTTCATCTGTGGAGACGTGTTTGGGGGGGGGGGTTGGGAAAAATACTACGGTTGTCAACGAAGGGGGGGAGGAAGTAAAAAAATCACAGAAAATGGTATCGTTGTTCATGCATGATCCCTTATTACTTACTTGCACTCTTTACACTTTACACTTCCTTCCTCCTGATTTCTTCCAACAGCTTCCTCTCCTTGCCCACCATGGCAAGCACTTGCTTGTTTGCCTTCCCGCCATCCATCCATTGCGCCTTCTCCTTTCTCCTCTGTACCCACATCTAAAAATCATCTATCCACCCTCATCCTCCCTCCTGGTAGGAAGTTGGCTTGGTGTTGTAACTAACTAACACACCTGACTGGTGATTGGAAGATCAGGATTTGAATCCTGGTCAAGTTGAATGTTTTTTCATAGTGATTTTCATCCCTTTGGTGTTTATATTTTCAAAGTGTCCCAAGTTTCTGCACTCCTTCTCTGCAGTGCTACACTCCATATTAGACTTAACCATTATTTTTTTAACACCCTCACACAAATTTCCTGTTACCTGTTTTTCATATTGGTGCATGCTTTATTGGATTATGCAATTCTCATAATATCCTCACAATTATGCCCGTATGAATTCATGTGCTGTGGCAAAATGGGTAGAATTCAATTTTAAGTCCACCTAATTCCTCGTCATGCTGAATAGGGCTTTTTGCAAAATGCAAAAGAGCAGTCTTAAGAGGTTTCTGAAATTCCTTCCCCTTGCTGCTATGAAACACATGTTTTATCATGACAGGAATCTATCCAAATATCTGCTCACCTTGTGTGTGTCATTCCTTAAAAGAAGAGAGGTATCAGGTGTGATATGGTGGAATGTCAACATAATGAAGAAGGGGTTGTAATTTTCCACTAGATAAAGACTTATGCAACCTAGGTTTTGATGTACTACATCATCATCAGGTGCTGATGATGTAGTACTACATCAAAAACTAGGTCACGATAAATCTTAATCCAGTGGAAAAATGCAACTCTATCTTCATAACGTGACATTCCTTGTTTGATATTCACTCATCTTCTAGTACTTTGTGGGGCATTAAACGTTAACCATCTCTTCTCCTTTTGCTCCAGGTTCAAATTTCTTACTGGTCGATCTTTAGAATCCTATTCCAGTCATTTTTTTTCCCTTAATAGAGGTGAAATCTGGTTTGCCTCCTGGTGAGAGAGTTTGTCCCTGGCAATTGAAGAGAATGTCTCAAACGCTCAGCCCTTGATTTCTGCAAGCTTATACCCAAGTCTTTAATGAGGCATATTTTCAATTGCCTGGAGACTCGGCCAGTTGTTCATTTTTTGCATATTGGGGTTGATCTGCTCTAATAACTGTGCAATCCTCTCAGTCAAGTCGTGTTGTTTAACAATTGGGTTTTAACTGCAGTTTGCTCTTAGCAAGTATAAGTCACACTTACTCAGACTTACACCGTAAAACATTCAAGTTTTATGACTCTGGTTCAATGCAATACAGTAGAATCCTGATTTAAGGTTTTTCAGGGGGGACAAAATTTAAAACACTAAATGCAGATAAACACTAAATGAGGACTTGTCATTTTTTTGAGGTTTTAGGGTCTGTAATGATTAGAACAGCTTTCTACGAAAAGAAAATATATTTTCAAGTCACTGAAAGGGGTCTCATAAAACAATAGAATATTTTCATTAGTTTTATATGCTCTTCCCAAAGAAGGTTGGATTCAGTGACAAAATGAAAATAAATAAAAAATGAACCAAAAATGAAAATGCCTTAACAAAAAATACAATGCATTAGCCTTCTGACTACTCAGGAATTCAATATCAATTTTAAAACTTTTAGGAGAGACTAATTATATTTCTGAACAGCTACTTTTTAAGTTCCTCAAACGGGGACTTTTTTGAGTGCTTACGACGCTTAGATAAAACACCCAATGCTGTGAATTCTCTTAAAAGCTTCCCTCTTCATTATGATGTTGTTCAATGTTGTTACTGGCATGAACAGCTTCTTCGCCTAGTCCAGCGGTTGCCAAACTTTTTCTTTCCGCGACCCATTTTAGCCCATACGTTTTAGCCGCGACCCCCTTAAAATAACAAACAATGTGTACATTCAAATGATATTGTTTTTAAAGTAATTACAATCCTCACTTGCCGGTTTTGAATTGCGAAACACCTGTACATTCCCAGACCGTACTATTATCGTCAATTCCGGAATTTTGCAGGCTACACGGCTACAAAAGGTGAGGCTGAACGGGCCCTCGCGACCCCTTTCCGAACGGCCCGCGATCCCCCTGGGGGTCGCGACCCCCAGTTCGGGAACCGCTGGCCTAGTCAATTCTCTTTAAGTGAGGATTTTTATCCACCTCCTCAATAATTTTTCTCTGCTCTCTATAAACCAATAGCACCCAAGAGACTGGTACTAGTCGATCAGTGGTCTTGTTGAAGAGTTTTTTCTTGTAACACTGCTGACTCGACTGCTGTGGAACATATGATTTTCAAAGAAGTCGCCAACTCTCTTTTCTGAGCCACTTCTCACTGGCCTCAAATGTGGCTATACGATACATTGTATTTTTTAAATCTGTTACGCAACTAACTAAAACCTTACTACCGACCATCCAACCCTAACTCGTACATGCTGTAATTTGAACCTTCTGGTAAAACACATTGTAATTCATCCCTCCCGCCTTTTTTTGTGTGGCCGTAACTTAATAATGGCATGAAGCTAACGTCGGCATTTTTTGGGGTTAAATTTTACTGTCGTCACTGTGGCACCTAATAGATGTTGGCAATTTTCTTAAGAAAAATGGATTTAAGGAAAATTCCCACTGGGAATGTTAGTGTGGATGGTTATCAACGTTAAAAATTACATTTTTGCGCATTTCTCAGTGGTCTTGATGCATTTTTACTACCCATTTTATTCTGTAAAAGCGAGGTGTAGGCGGCTATGAACTCGAAAAATCATCATTAAAGACGAACGAAAGATAGACATTTCATTTCGCAAAATATTGATACTTTCCAATTATGAGAATATTAAGGATGGTACGACATAATGAGAATGCCTTATTTAGCTATCAATTATGATTTGTAGCTCCGAGAAATTAAGCTGCTGTTGCACATGCAAGTTTCTCACGTGGCGTGCAGTTCGACATTCATTTTTTCTACACAGCGCCCGGGAAAATTTCGACGATTTCAACTGCGTAATATGGCATATCATCATTGAGTTAAACTTACTATCGGGGAAAATGCGGTTTTACATTTATGTATGTATTACCAAGAGCATACAATATCTTAGTGTTGGTATGTTCATTATACATTCATTCATTGTACATATACAAGTATCTTAAAGCGAAACCTTAAGGATCGTCGACCTATTGAAAACTAATACTGGTAATAGTCATCACTGATGTATGGATAATCATTTGCATGAATCATCATGAATAAACCTTAAATCGGGTAAAAAATCTTGTGCGGGATAATTTTTTACAACCTAGAATGCGGAAAAACGCAGAATGCGGAGACGCTAAATGAGGACAATTTTTACATTGTTTTTATAGGGAATGAATCGGGACCTCAAAAAATAAACGTTAAATGCGGAAAAACGTTAAATGCGAAGACATTAAATCCGAATCCGACTGTATATGTATTTTCGTTGGACCACTTGTCATGAATTTTGGTAGTTCCATCCTCGTGAAGAGCAGCTTCCTTGAATCACCACTTGACCTTGTTAGATCCACATTGCATAGATTATGGCTCATGACAGCTTGTTTTTATAGATACTCCAAAAATCACCATTATAATTGGTAATTCTGAGTGGCATAGTGGTCTGCACATTAATATGGAAAGCTAAATGTGCATGGTTTGCATTCTGGTCCAGGAAACCCTTTTTCCTATAACACATTACTGATTCCAGTGGTGAGTTAAGGGAGGGTGTGGGGGGGCCGGAGGGGGAGGGCCCTACCACAATTCCGGGTAAAATGGATGGTCATAAGGTATTCCATACCCCACGGAAAGTAGCATCCCCAAAAAACTATGACCTTAATCTGCCCCTGGCTGATTCATGTACGTTTTAATTGAAAATATCTTAAACTGGTGTGTCCTTGCCAAGAGTATAGCATTGGGTTGCCATAAGAGAGAGGTAAAAATTGATGTCATCACTAAGTCAAAGTGTCATAATAATTACTCAAAGATGTATTTTACATGCAAGTAGTCCCCATTTTTTGTCGGCGTTATGTTTGTCGTCTCGGTCATATGTCAGTTAAAATTTGACTCTGCCAATCCATTATTTCATCGCCTTGATCCGCTTATTCGCCACATTGATGTTTTCGCCTTTCTGTTTGTTGTGTTCCCTGTCATGTTTCAGGGGTAGATTTATGTGCTTATTGTTCATTTTTAACGAGAAAGTCAATACGTAATAGCACTGAAAAGAGTACATAAGTGCATACTTCAATTTGGTGTAATGTACGAGGGGGGACCCAAAAATAACGGGAATTTCGTAATAACTTTTTTATTAGTCAATATTTTCACACCAAATTTTGATCACCTTCAAAGTAATCCCCATTGACTGTAACACATTAATCTAATCGTTTCTTCCATTGTTAAATACAGTTTTCAATTCGCTTATTTGAATGTTCTTTAGGCCTTCCAGCGATTTTTGTTTCACCTCTTCTTCAGTCCCAAAACGTTTTCCTTTCATGTCCCTTTTGAGTCTAGGAAATAAAAAGAAGTCGCAGGGGGCAAGGTCTGGTGAATAGAGGGGTGAACAATTGGCGTCATGCTGTTTTTGGTCAAAAACTGCTTCACAGACAGCACGGTGTGGGCAGGTGAGTTGTCGTGGTGGAAGAACCAATCACCTGTTCGCCAAAGATCCGCCCTTTTCTTCCGGATGTTCTCCCTTAACCTCCTCAAAACCTCTAGGTAGAATTATTGCTGGTTGACCGTCTGGCCCGGAGGAACAAATTCCGTGTGCACAACACCTCTGCAATCGAAGAAACAAATGAGCATTGTCTTGATGTTGCAACATTGTCGTCCGTTCTTGAAGTTGATGGGTTCCCAGAACGAGGTTGGTCTTCAATTGACATTTCTTCATTCTTGAAACGCTAAAATCAGTCGTAGACACGTGTTTTACTTTGGGCACTATCCCCATAAGCTGTTTTAAGCATCACAAGAGTTTCTGCGGGAGTTTTCCCCAACAGAAAACAAAACTTCACAGCGGGGCGTTGCTCCCGGCAGTCAGCCATTACACGTTTTCGCTACAACAGAAAGAGTTGGTTTACTGAAAAAAATCCTACAGATGAACGGATGCAATCAGAGCAACCAGGCTTCGCACACTGACTCAGGAAAAGTCATTGCATAGAACCCTCTACTGGAGAACCCGATCCCTCACTCCGCCGCCCCCCCACCGTGATATTCCCGTTACTTTTGGGTCCCCCCTCGTATATAGGATTTAGTGATCTGCTTTTTGTCGCAATTTTTGAGAACATAACTTGACAAAAAAGTGGGGACTGCCTGTACTTATAATTTGTATATTCAAAGAAAAATATAAAATGGTTTTGTCAAACGTGTTATTTCATATGCGCTATACAATATTTTGAGTGAAATAATTTCTTAAGAATATGTATTATTTATTTGTACCTGTAATGTAAATATCCTCAGTTTTTACACCATTCATATTTCTCTGTGCATGATACTTTTTTACAATGCATTATTATTCAGTTCACTATCACGATACTGCAGGGTTGGCTTTAAAATTATGTTGCATCATAAGGATTGTCGTAATGAAATTAATTTTTAATGCCTATAATCAGAGAGAGAAAACAAGCATTGCGGACAAGGTTGCCATGCATACAATAATAGTAGTGTTCATAAAATCATTTTGCTGCTGGTACAATCTACCAATAATGTAATGCATTAAGCATTCTGAAACCATTTATTAGTGGACAAATCTACATTAAATGCAACAGGGTTTTGGACTAGCTCATTTTAAAAATTCAGGACGTACCCTAATTCTTTTCATATTCAGTCAACACTTTTTTATACGCCAAAATTCAGGATACATAATCCCACTTTTTCAGAACGTATTGCAGGCTTAAGTGGAACAGGCCGCTCATTGCTGCTCATGCAGCACATAAAAGTCCTATTCAGAAAGTGAGGCGTAGTGTAGGAGGTAGAAAATA
The DNA here is from genome assembly GCA_963573305.1 of Pyrrhosoma nymphula. Classification (NCBI taxonomy): domain Eukaryota; kingdom Metazoa; phylum Arthropoda; class Insecta; order Odonata; family Coenagrionidae; genus Pyrrhosoma; species Pyrrhosoma nymphula. The sequence continues at coordinate 71,351,871 of OY754332.1, read as the reverse complement.
CCACAGATGCAGAATAATGGCCACATTTGGTCTTCTGTGACAGCTTTGGCTCAGGTAGAATAATTTGACAATTAACATTGAGAAGGAAGCTCTCTACTAAGGCTGGTATCAGACTTGAAAAGAGGACAAAAGGATATTGTAAATTTGCCATATGAGAAATATATTTCCAGCCTGCCCTTGCTTTCATCTTGGAGTAAGCAGAATATGATTACTGTAATCCCTCTCTATAGCCCAGGGGCATAGAACATTTCAGAGCCATTAAGGGGTTAGATTGATTTAAAAAATGATGAATGTTGTAAAGAATAAGAGCCCTGACCATTGCCTAATAAGTTGAGATCAGTGAAAGTCACGATACGCGATATCGCAAAATAACGTGAAATACTGCGAAATACCGCGAAAACGGTAAATAAAACAAAATTGCGTCTTTATCGCCAATTTTACGTGAAATAGCAAAAAATTGCAAATGTTGAGTCAAAATCGATTGAAGCCTAGGCCTTCATTGTTTAATGCTGCTAAAGCTCATTCGCGGTATCTCATTATAACCCAAATGCTGATAAGTAACTTGCTTTTTTGTGCACATATCGCATTCGCGTAATATATATCGTGCACTGAACTATATTGTACTCCCCATCCCTTTCTTTAGGTTTAAAAAAAGAAAAATTTTAATCATTCAAGTTCCACACAAACAACACCTCACACACTAATTTTATAATCTCCCGCGATGCACTACTTTGTGAATATGTTAAAAGCCGGTTGTGGTGAGATCTGCCTACCGGAATGGTGCCGTATCATAGCGCCTTCGGCGCTGCAAATCTCCCCTCGACGTGATGTCTCCACTGGAATTCGCCGTTAAATTAACCACGGACTCTCTCTTCGATTCCCTCAAATTCTCGTAAAAATCTAGAATGATGCGCTTTCTCTCCTGAAGAATTAGATATTCTGAATCAATAATGTGCTGAAAGAAAATTAACAAAAATAATACAGCCACGGTACAGCAGAAATATAAGCTCACATGCCCGGAACGCATCGATGCTGAGCAGTTTCCGGTGACTCACCATAATGCAGTAGACAGCGTCATTGAATAACTTGTTGCAGGAAAGCCGTTTCACATGGATGCAGACGATCCTCGCTCTGCGCTACGCGTGCGGACTACTAAAAATTAAATTTCTAGGCTAAAGCAGTTTAATTTTAAAAGAGTATTTGAATGCGGAGATGTTGTTCTCTTCATAAAAAACAATGAAGTGCACCAATCAAATGTTTTGGCCATGATGAGATGAAGAAGACGACCGTTTCACCATTCTCCTAGTTTTTTGTATGTTTTTCTTCACTCTTTCGACTGTAGAATCTAAACGTTTACATTTAAACACTTTTCAATGAATGCATTTTGTAGTCAAATTAACCAAGAGCAAAACAATATATTACACGACTCCATGGAGCTCCGGCGGAATTTCATACAAACGCTTCAAGTTCAGCGTTCAACCTTTTTGCGCCGATAGTAAATTTCATAGGCAGTAATGGAAGCTTTCACATGAACGCGGACCGTCCACTCGCGGTGGAGCCATCCGCGTGGCACTTCTGCACTGCAGTCCATCCGCACGTGTACGGGCCACAGAGACAGGTTGGTCCTTATACATGAACGTGGATGGCTTGTACGGACGAAGCAGGTTGTAGTTTGTTGTGAGAGCTCGGTGAACGGCCACTGCGAGTTGCGCTATGGATGGTGAAATAGACACTGTCTATCTCTCTGTCGAAGATCTCTGTGCCACTATAGGGTGCTCCCAAAACCTCCAATGGCGGGCATTTTTCTTTCGTTCTTTCATAGCATGGTATATACCAATTCCTTTGATTAAGCTACCTATTACATTGCATGATGTCCTTCCAGCTTGGTAACCACAGCACAACTGGGATTGCGTCCTAAGTGGACACGCGGACATATGTTGTCCACGCCAATGTGAAAGGATGAGATGCTCCGTGCACGTAGCGCGGAGCACGTATCGTCCGCGTCCATGTGAAACGGGCCTACTTGATGTAGCAATTTTGTAGGCTTAATCACAGCCGCTGGCTGGTAACGGAAGTGCTAGCAGTTGGGAGAGGGGGGAAGGAACAGAAAGGATAGGAGGAGAGGAGATGCTACTTATTAGCGGACGTATCGTCATATATTCGGCGCTCCACTGTAATTCAATGCAAATAAAAAATCATTTCGACACACCCCCAGTTCAAGTTTCGTTGTTTCCGATTGTGTATAGTTATGCGTGCTTCTTTCACTGCCTTTTTTGACCGATTGCGATTGGCAACAGCTGTAATCAACACTAAACGATTTTGTTGCATTTACTTGCTACCTACCTTCCCTTGGCACCTTTTCTTGCTCATTCTATAATATTAACACAACTTGAACCATTTCCTTCATTTGGTTTTATCAGAAATTTAGTACAATCAGAATTTTATTAAATATGTTATGTAAAATGCTTAAAGTATATCCATTCACAACACGTTTACCAAAAATAATAAAACACCTATAAATGTGCAAAAAATTGTTAAATTATAATAACACCGCCAAGATTTCTATAGCACCGAAGTCGCATAGTTTTAAAATGAGATTTGGCAAAAAATAAAACCACTTTCACGGATCTCTACTAACAAGGAATTATTTCTCTTAAGAGTCTGACTTACTTTTGTGTGACTGAGTATGAATTTGTGATATAAATTTATTTTAAGATTTAATACTGTTGAGCAAAGCCATGGGTTTGTCGGTTCATTGTCAAATGAACAGCCTGTTAAACTGTGGAATTCAGACTTGAAAAGAATATGGTTTGATCTGGTTTCTGACACATCTGTTAAAAAGAAGTTGAAATAGCAATATGATGATGATGGCTGATTTTTCTTGTGAAGATAATATGAATACATTTTTAGAACTGTTACTCTTGTCTCTGCTAACCTGGAGGTAGAAATGAAGTGGAAAGGGCAGTTTAACGGGAAGGTGAAACATTAAAGCCTAAGGAAGTGAGCAGTGTGTGCAAATACTCATTTTCAACCCAAAACCAATTAGTATCGATTGAAAATACTGATTTTAATATAAACATCAAGGAGGCAAATTGATAACTAAATGTAGAGTACTTATGATAGGTATATTTTTACAGGCTTTTGGTTTATGTATTTATTTTTAATTTTGTAGGTCGTAGGCACTGCACCTTAAGTACCTAGTGGGCAAGGCAAGCATTGGATAGCATGCATCTGAGAAATCTATAACCAAGATGTGATATCTGGAGTGTGTGAGCAGTAATAAATTGTGTAAAAATAACTATTGCTTAACCATAATTCATTTGTGAAATGCACCAATGAAGGTTGAATACATCCGTGTGCATGGGTTTAAAAAGTAAATGATATTGTTTATGTTTAAATGCTAGGGAAAACAGTGGATTGCAGGCATGCATGATGTGTATGCCTGTATCACCTGTATATATTTCTACGTAAATAATGAAGTCAATTTGCAGTGTTATTCGAAGCCAGTGCTCTAGTACTTTTAGCTAATTCAGTCCTCCAATTAATTTAAATTCTCTGTATTTATTTTTAATTATTTTACATTTTTTGCAGGCCAATTTGTTCGGATACCACAGAGATAGAAGAAATAATGCAAAGGTTTTTATGAAATGTTCATATTTTTATGCTGATCATGGCTACATCTCAGTTGTATACTGATGTATGAATTTTTATCAGATTTCTAGTCCATGCCAAACGAGGAAATAAATGGATTCCATGGTCAGAATTCAAGGAGATGTCTGAAGAGGAAAGGAAGCAAGCAAAAGATGAGAGAAAAGTGAAGAATGACAACAAAAGTATAAGGTAATACAATGTTATTGATGTAAATAGTAAATTTGAAGTAATGAAACCTGTAGATTGTGAGTCGTATAGAGTCCCAAAATAAAATGATTGTGTGGAGTACCTAATTGTAAAATCTGTGATTTGCGAAAGTTGAAAAATTGAGTGTAAAATGAAGGTTAAAGATAAATTGAAGTATAGAATCTTGTATGGAAGTGAATTGATAGTTAAATTATTTCTAGTGACATTGTATGTCTGATAGTATTGCCTGCTTATTTTATGTGCAAATCGTTCTTGAGAATTGTGTTCAATGAAGTTGGACCTGATAATTCAGTTGGATTCAAATCCTAGGGGAAGTAAAGGATAGTCTACACTGAAATATAGCACTCAAAGGCGCTATGATGAATGCTGCTTGATTAATTCTTCCCCTCCCCTTGATTTATGTAAGGATGACATCCCTGTGATTTTGTTAGGTTTTCAAATTGCCTTGAGATGTGGTTCGACCAGTAAGTATCTAAATAAGCTCGGGAAAAAAAATTACTGAAGGTATTTCTACAATTAGTTAATGATTTTCAAAATATGATCCTTCTTCATCAATACACTGCTGCCAGTATTCAAGTTTTGCACTCTTTGTACACTCGGAAGTCAGCAACTGGAACGCTCTTGAGACAGTGTCGAAACCTTTTGGACTGCCTCAATCATCCTGAAATGTTGTCCCTTCAGGTTCCTTTTGATCTGAGGGAACAAAAAGAAGTCGGGGGAGCCAGGTCTGGACTCGAGGGTGGCTGAGGCAGCATTTCTATGTTGTTCCCTCAAAATCAATGATGTGTGACTGGGTGCATTGCTGTGGTGGAACACCCAGGTATCGTCAATCTCCTTGTGGATGTGTTGGACCCTAATCCTCAAGCATTTGAGCACTTCTGCTTAAAATTTCCAATTCACTGTTTGTCTGGCAGGCACAAACTTCTTGTGGACCAAACCTTTTGAGTAAAAAAAGCAGTTACCATCGATTTCACTCTTGATTTGCTCATGCATTCTTTGGTTGAGGAGAGGTACATCCCCTTGTTGTTTGTCTTGCATGTCTTCCTTGCCATCTTTAAACATCTTGTGCCACTCTAATACCTGAGTTCTGGACATGTCTTCATCTTTGTAAGCCTTGTTTTCCATAACCAAAGACACCGAAGCAGATTTGTTCAGCTTTACACCAAACTTGATGGCATAACTCTGCTCAACTTTTCTCTGCATCTTGACTCTCAACGGGAGCTTTTAGCAGACTCTCACCTCGGGCACGATCTACATTCTCCAAAAGCTCGGAGACCACTGAGCCGGGTTCCCTCGCTTAGCTGACATCCCCCACCACCGATCCCTCCCATGGAGACCACCCTCCACCCCTTCCCCTTGGCTAGAAAAAATCAGTCCTGATACTTACTGGATGGACCCTATGTATCCATAACTTGTAGCATGCTATAAGAGCCTGTTCATCTTTTAACCCTTCTGTGTGGATTACCATACGCTGAATGGCATCGGCGGTCCTCGGTGCATGGTAGGGCGCACGACACTCCTTCGATTAAGATTTTTTTTCTCTTCATCTCAGCACTTTTTGAAGGACAAATGTTATCACTGGCCTCTGAGAAGATGCCTCATCGTTATCATAGTCTTCTGCTACTTGAAAAAGCACTCTATAGGAAATAAAGATGAAAGAGTATCTGAGCTCATCACCATTGCAAGGTCTGCATTGACCTCCTTCTTCATCACAAAGAGCTCTCTTATTCTGCTTGCCTTGTGTTTATGTCTCGCATCTGGATTCTGTCTCTCATTATTACATTTGAGTCTTATTAGGGGATCTTCATAATCTCTTCTCTCGGACCATTCATGCATGCTTCATTCACATTCTGTGAAGCTGTTGTCTCTGGCAAGACCGTTCGACAAACTCTTCTCAATATGTAGCCAGAGTACTCAAATTGCTCTGTCTAGAATCTGACATGGAGACCTTTAAAAATGTCTTAACTCTCTTCAATGCACTCATACTTCGTTCACTTGAAGCAATAGCTACAGGGAAGTTGAGAATTATTCATGTGAGCCACTCTGTTTCTTTGTAGATTTTTTTCTAGGCCATTGTTCAAAATATATTTCAGTGGCAAACCTGCTGGCAAGTAATCAGAATATACATTTGTAAGTTCATTTGAAGCTGTTCTCTGTCGGAGTATGGGTACTTTTTTTTAGCAATTCTCTGAACTTAAGTGATGGAAATGCATTATAATCAGGAAACTGTTTTTCATCAAGTAATTCAACATAATTAAAGTTGTCAAGATCTTCAAATCTCGATTCCATCTGTGTCACTTTGGTATCAATTATGTATTTCAAAAGCTACAGCTTTTATTGTCATAAATGATCCTGATTCTGCTCGAATATTCAGTGCCTTGGAGTCTTTGATGCACTCCTCAACAGTTTCCTGATTTCTTAGAGATTTTATATTCGCTACAGCAATTTTTACTTCATGGTAGCAAATGATGATATTTGATCTACACTTTGTCTGTAGCACACTGTACTAGTGGTCATAGTGAACAAATATTTTCAGATAAAGACACAACAAAAAATGAAGGTTGGATCTTCTAATCTTCTTAACAGACCAACGGTACCATTATAGGAATCTCCATTCAAATCTTCATAATTTTCAGTAATATGAGACTAATTTCTTCTAATTTCCTGAAAGTAATCAGTTACAGTTGCTGTAGATATTTAGTGGTAATTCCAGCATGTGTACATGAGGGGATTACTCCTCTACAAAAGTTAGGAGGAGAAAACTATAGTGCTTGCGTGAGGGAGTTAAAAACCTACTTCTCTTAAAAGCTCAGATCTTTTTGAAGATTTTCTGAAAAATGTGTGAAAGGCTGTCAAATCATAAAAAAATAGATGAACTGTCGTAGTCATTTTGGCTCCATATATAGCACTGAAGCAACATCATAAGTTTGACAGATTAGCTTCTTGTGTACTTTGCTGTCTTTTATCACATTCAAGATGACAATAGATAAACCTTTGGTGGTTTTGTCTTTTGATACATGAAATAATTCTATAAATCTTTCTCGTACAGTATTGTTCACACAGTAACAAAATATAATGTTCATCTGTGATTTATCAGACACATCTAGTGTTTAATCTGCCGGAACTGACACAAATACCACTAAATGTAATTTCTTCTGAATTGTTTCCTTCACTGCTAAGGTTGCACATTCTATTAATTAATTTTGGATGTCACTTTAAGTCTCTTTAAAGCCTGATGAAGATTCTAACTTTTCTCTAACAAACAGTTCTTGCGCCAAAATGTATGATATTTCTAGGTTATTGCCATTATTTTCTGACAGATCACTTTGTGTCCACGAAACATGAGCTCTTGCTTTCCTAAGAAGCATATGACTTGAATGAGTCTGCCAAGATATTGTCTATTGTGACTCACCATTTCATTGTGCTTGAGACTTGGGATCTGAGCCCCATTTGTTGGGGCAAGCTCTATTCTGTGTTGTCCCAGAAGATAATATGTATCATTAACTATTAAGAATATGCTTCTTAGAAATATGATTCTTTCTTGCTTTACGATGAAAATTTTTAACAGATGAAATGCCAGTTTCACTCCAATCTTTACTATCACAACCAAACAGAAGACAAATGTAATGCAAATGCATTGTGCCATTTGTTACACCAGCTGATAACATTCATATTGCTCATATCACTGAGAATGGAACTTGCGTGACTGATGTTTATCATGCTGTTCAATATTTAGATGAGGTTTTCATCTTCTCTCTTTCACTGCACATTTCTCTTCGAGGCTCTTTGCTGAGTTGTTGGGTGCTGGTTAAGTACACAGTGGTTCTGCTTAGCGGATGTGCACATGGCTTATCTACTTGCTGATGTGAGCCTGATTTCAAGCAGCCTCAATCATGTACTGGGCTTCAAGCTGAGAAGCTAGCATCAATCCCTCTGTAACTTGAGGGCATAATACGAAAAATTAGTCATATCTCATTTACCTATTCCAATGAAAAATAGGAAAATGTAAATGCGCATATTCCTTGAAAATGCAATGGGCATTCTAAGGCTCGCAGATTATACTTCAGTTTTGCCACTGATGGTTGTATAATAAATTGTCTGTTGATGTAAAAAATTAGTCTCTGGTGAGGTTTGAAAGTTGGCTGTCAGCATGGCTTTACACCAAAGATCGTGAAAAAATCATTTGACTTGACTGTCTTTGGTGTATATCTTTGCACCCGTGCGCGTGACTACGTACCATATCATTTGTGCAATCGCAATGATTGGAAAATTGTGGCTTGGCTTTTATGTAGGTAATCTATTTATCCTTTGAACAAGGCTCTGGAACTAAATCAGTGGGTGTAGGGGAAAGTCATCTTTCTCATATTTTTATATTGAGTCAAATCTATATACTGTTGACAAGATCTATAGCAATTGTAATACCTTCATTGTGAATTTGGTTGTTATAGGCATTTTGCTTTTTGCATTAATATCTGTGGGATCTTATCTGATCCTGTTGAATCATTTTTAGTCAAATTTATTTTTATTTTAGGAACCAGTTGGTGTATGGCATTAATGAAGTCTTCTCTGCAATAGAAAAACACAATCTCTCATCTGCTGTTGTGTGTGAAGATCTGGCGCCAGCATTTTTGTTGAACTTCATTTTAGATTTGGCTACTATTCATCACGTTCCCATATTGATTATACCTAATCTGAGGAAAGTAACTCGGGAGACATTGGGATTTTCTTGTTCATGTTTGGGGATAAAGGTGAGTGATGATTAGTCAATACTGTGCATATTTTCATTCTGAAGTTATATTTCCTCATGGCTAAATTTAGATAAGTACACTGGACCCTCGCTTTAGGATGGGATGACTTTACGATAGATTCACTTTATGATCTGCATGCTAGGAATTTTAAAGGGTGCTGATTTTGCGTGCACCCTACAAAATATCTCATTTTGTTGATCTTTTGCACCGAAAATTTGTTATTGATTCAGCATTCTAAGCCTTATTTGCTAACGGACTGTATTTTTCATCAAAGCAACATTTACATATTTAATGATACGTGTTATTTATTATGAGCTGTTCGTGTGATTAGAACAAATTGAGCAAGTGTTGCGGTGATTAGTAGTAAAACTAATAGCAAAGCTAAGACTGAATATTTAGAAAGTAAAAGGTATTATCGTAAAATGTTGCAGTCAGCTAAACGTTGTTACAATGATCATAGGATCACTAATGCTGACAATAAATCTAGAGAAATCTGGAAAATTTTAAATTTCTCTAGAAACAAACCCAGGAAGCAGTAGCAAGTCCAGATAAATGACTCACAAGGAATTATCATATCAGACTATTCCCAACTTGCCTGTAACTTTGCAGATCACTTTCAACCTCTGTCTATTGCTAAGCCTGATAGCTCTTCTAATTTAGAAGCCATCACTGTTACCCACTCTAAATCCTTCTTTCTCTACCCTCTCACAAAATCTGAACTGAAAAATATTGTGCAGAATCTAGGTACAAAACAAAGCTCTGGTTTTGATGGAATTCCCAGTCACATTATTAAGCAATCTATTGACTTCATTATACAGCCTCTTCATTTTCTCATAAATGAATCTTTCAGATTAGGAGTGTTTCCATCCCCTCTAAAGGTTTCCAAAGTCATCCCACTCTATAAAAACAAGGGTGATAGACATGACATTAACTCCTACTGCCCAATTTCTCTGCTGAACCAATTCAGCAAAATATTTGAGAAGGCATTCTGTGTTAGGCTAATTTCTTACCTGGAGGCTACCAATGTCCTTTCACTATCTCATCATGGCTTTAGGAAACAGAAATCTACATCTTCTGCAGCCTATCAATTAATAAACCAGACTTTGAATGCACTAGATAACAAAATGGAAGTTGCTGCAATGTTTTTTGATTTCTCAAAAGCTTTTGACAGTGTGGACCATCAATTGCTTCTCAAGAAACTTAACAGGATGGGTGTTCGTGGCATACCTAATGCTTGGATTGAGTCCTACCTGTCAGACAGAATTCAACACGTTGTTATCTCAGTAAATGGTGCAACTTTTGTTTCCCCGGGTAAGATCCCAATTCGAGGTGTTCCTCAAGGCTCTGTCCTTGGGCCTGTCTTGTTTCTTTCATACATTAATGATCTTGTAAATAGTTTTCTACACATAAATGGTGCTACCCCTGTGTTATATGCTGATGACACCAACATTGTTCTCACAGCACCTACTTTTGGAGGATTGACAGAAAAATGTAAACAGGTGAGTCATGCTTTACTTACCTGGTGTCATCATAATTCTCTAGATTTAAATATAGGAAAGTCTCACCTAATTTACTTTGTAAATAAAAATAAAGCAAGCAAAGTACTTTCAATTGAAGCTGATGGGAAGGTGATCCCACAGGTACAAAATACCAAATTTCTGGGCTTCAATATCAATTTTCAAATCTGTTGGGATGAACACATAAATACTTTAGCTTGTAAGTTAAGCTCAGCCTGCTATTTAATTAGATCCATTAGACCCACTGTTTCTGTCGATGTTCTTAGAGGACTCTACTATGGAGAATTTTATTCTCATATAGCCTATAGCATCATTTTCTGGGGTTCATCCTCTAAGGCCTTGGTCATTTTCAGGATTCAGAAAAGAGCCATTGGGCTAATGACTTTTTCTAAACACAATGCCCCATGCCGTCCCCTGTTCAAAAAATTGGATATATTACCAGTGCCATGTGTATATATTTTTCATGTGCTTATAAATACAAAACGAAATCTTTCTCAGTATGTTAAGAACTGTGATATTCACCATTATTCTACGAGACAGATTGATCAGCTGCACGTCTTATATGTACGAACTCGGAATGCAGGTGCTGGTCCAAATTGTATGGGCCTTCAACTCTACAATAAACTGCCAGCTGAGCTTAAGGCTCAAAAAAGTGTAGCTGCATTTAAGACTAATCTACTAAGGTATCTGAAATCAAAAATGTTTTATTCCATTGATGAATTTTATAACAACGTTTGACATGTGTCCTGTATCCACTGTGTGTATTTAATTTCTTTAACCTGACGTGTCCTATATCAGTGTAACCTTTGTAACGACTTGATCTCTGGACAAATAAAACATTATTATTATTATTATTTTAATTGTTACAGTTGTAACATGACCCTCCGAGTCCCCGGCAAGCATCAGGTTTCATTGCCGTCATAATGGCCGAAGACTCGAGAGGGGTTGGGCAGTAATCGCAGCCACGTCCGACGCCCATCGGATGTGTGGCTACGCTGCGGTAGGGTCATGCGTCCGCAGTAGACGGAGTGACCCCAGGATGACGGCCTTCTGCATGCGTGCAACTAGTAATTCCGCCTGTGCCACGCAGGACGGAATACACTTGATGTTATTTAGCAGCGAGCCCTTAACTCCACCGAGCACACCTATGATGAGGACCACCAGTTTCACAGAGTGTCCAGGGTACATCTGTCGAAGTTCGAAAAGCAGGTCTTGATATTTCATCCGTTTTTCCACCTCCTTCGCATCCATGTTAGTTTCAGCCGGAGCCGAAAACTCGATCACGAACATGGAGCGTGTGAGGTGGTCGAGGAGAACGATATCAGGCTTGGTCGCCTCCAACTGCCTGGTGGTGGAAAAGGAGTAATTCCACCAGATCGTGCATTTATCGTTCTCCACGACGGACTCAATATCTCCAGGGGCATAGGGCAGCACAGGTGTTTCGTCGATGCCATAATGGTGTCGAAGATGAAAGTATAACACCCGTAGGGCCACGTTGTGCCGAGCTAAATATGCTGACTTAGCGTAATAACTACAGCCGGAGAGAAGGTGACTCAAAGTCTCCGGCTGGGCTCGGCACGCCCTACATCTCGTGTCCGCAACCTCCGCTTTGAATATAATGCGGCGGTACACGAGTGTGTTTATGACACCATCCTGGCACGCGAGGACAAAACCCTCGGTCTCGGACTTCAGACCGGCGGAGCGTAGGAAGGCAAACGTTAGCTCCTTTGATAGCCCATGCTTTTCGATGTTTCGATAGAAACCTCCATGCATGGGCTTATCGGTATGCACCTTGAGCAAGGCCTTCTGCTCGGCTTTTTTTATTTCGAGCTTGAGGACGTCTGCCTTCAATGACAAGATGGTCGTGTCATTGTCGCTTCCGTCGGATGACGGGTCGAAGTCGAGACCGGTTTCGTCCGCTGCCCTCTTTGCCGCCTGGAAGAGAAACGCCCCTGCTCCCGCACTCTCGTGATCACTCACGAGATTGAGCAGGGGGTCCCTGCTTTTCAAAACTCGGCAAGCTGTACCCAGGACAACTCTGTTGTGGAGACATTCCAGACTCAATAGTCCTCTACCACCTACATTGCGAGGGAGATACAATCTGGCGACGGAAGATTTCGGATGAAGACTTCTATAGATGGTCATCATCTTCCTCGTTCCCCTATCGAGGTTCTGCAACTCATTGACGTTCCACTTCATGCATCCGAAGGTATACAGCAGTGTAGGAACCGCGAACATGTTCGTGGCAAGAACCTTGTTCTTGCCTGACAGCTCAGAACTCCAGTTGTTCCTGAGAGTCTGTCTGTATTTGGCGGTGAGCCTTTCCTTCACTGCTGTAACCTCCTCCATTCGGCGCTGGGGGACGCCGAGATATTCGTAGCTGTCATCGTCCTCGAGGTGACGAATGACGCTCCCGTCAACAAGTTGCACGTCTTCCTTGATCTCCGAAAATCTTCCTCTCGCCAAGTGGATGGATGCACACTTGTCCAATCCGAACTCCATTCCTATAGCCTCACTGTATTCCAGTACGGTGTCCAGGGCAGTGCGAAGGTCTTTCGCATTAGAAGCGTACAGCTTCAGGTCATCCATATAAAACAAATGGGTGACCTTATGCTTCCTGTCACCTGGAACACCACACATGTATCCTTTACCTCGTCGCAGCCTAAGGGACAGGGGTAGGAGGGAAATACAGAACAGTAGGGGGCTCAAGCTGTCGCCTTGAAAAACGCCACGGTGGTATGTTACCAACTCTGTGGAAACTGACCGCTTGCCTGAGGTCAGAACGAAGCGCGTTTTCCACAGTGGTAACAGGCGTTGGATGCAGGACACAACCTCAGGGTGGACTTTCATCAACTTCAGCATGGCGATCAATAGCTCATGCGAAGTGGTGTCAAAAGCCTTCTTGTAGTCCACCCAGGCCATTGATAGGTTTCGCTTATGCCGGATGGCATCCTGGCATATGCACCTATCAATGAGCAGGTTGTCCTTGCATCCTGCGATTCCCCGTTTTGAGCCCCTCTGCTCGTACACCTCCTCCCAAACCGGCTGGACTTGGTGTAGGATAAGGTCGCTCAAGATCGAGGTGAATGCCTTATATACAGTGTTGAGGCAGGTTATAGGGCGGTAGTTCTTTGGATTGGACAAGTCTCCCTTCTTAGGTATTAAAACCGTGCGTCCCTCAGTCAGCCAAGGTGGAATTGGTTTTCCACCATTTAGAAAGGACGTGAAGATTCTGGCGAGGTGTTGGTGGGTGGAAGTAAATTTCTTCCACCAGAAGTTATTCACGGCATCCATTCCTGGAGCCGAGAAATTCTTCTTGCCAGAGAAGGCCTTCTTCACGTCACTTTCGGTGACTGAAAGAGGTCCATCCACATCTTGTAGGTGGCGGTCACAAACCTCTTTAAAGAGGCCTATGGCCGGAGTGTCTCCGTTGAATGGCTTCGACGTTTCATATATTTCCTTCCAGAAACGTTCAACCTCTTGGACGGGTGGCGGAGATTCAACAACAGGCGGAGGTGGTCGAAAGAGACGGGATGGTTGAAGGAGAAAGGTGGCATTTTCTCTCACGCCCCTACTCCTCTTCAGGAGTTTTTTCCGGGCCGTGGTGAGTGCCCGTACTCTATCGACCGCGTGCTGCTTAATGGTAAGCAGCACGCTTTTATTCAGCGTGTGATGGTTGTACCTGAGACTGCGCGCTATGCGCCGAACTTTAGGAGTGAAAGCTCGCTCAGATAACATGTATTCCATCACACACTGAATTCTCGACGCCTGTTGTCTCGCCTGCGTGATCTTGGCCTCCAACTGTTCAAGCCTCTTTGCTGCTTTGTCCTCCCAAGAGGTGTTCTTTTGGGAGTGAGCCATAATTTTGGCAGCAGCATAGACCACGCAATTTACCGTCCAAAGGTCCGACGTTTCCGTTAGGATTTCGTCGATAAGACCATTCAACTGGGGCAGGTGGTTACCCCGCAGAGAGATCTTCCGGTGGATGTCTCTCTGCCTAGGTTGTCCATCATCATAAGATATTGTGCTTAACAACCGCGTTCGTAGTTCAGCGACGGCCTGACCAGCTTCATCTCCATTTGACATAGACTGCGGCATGGGTGCCGTTCTAGCCTCAGGTGGTGCAGAGGCTGCCTGTGTCGGGGAGAGTGGTCTGGCCGGTGGTGTGTTCCTCTGAACTGGCGGTTGGTGGAGAGTTTCCTTTTTTCGCAGGTGGTTGGCATAATCGCGCAGATTCTGCTGCGATAGGTGGTCGTGTTCTGGATGCATCTCACACCACAAAGAGTGCATCCTTGCCATATACCTCCTGCGTTCGGGCTCGCTGGCAGCATGGCATGCGAGGAGGTCGCCCCTTAGGGCTTCCGTCCACTGCATCCGGGCTCCCGTAACGGTGTTATTCGTGTTGCCACTCCCAACTTCACTAGGGCCCCCATCCGAGAGGGGCCGGTTGTGGGTGGCTTTCTCTGTATTCCTATTGGGAACCAGTTTTACTGCGTGTAGGGTGGTTAGCCCCACACGCAGACGTCCACCATTAGCCGGCAAGAGCCGTTGCCAGGTACGCCACGTGGAGGCTGGTGGTCCGGATTTCGTACCCTTATTATTATTTTATTCTTATTATTATTATTATTAGTGCTGACACCAATCAGCTCCAAGGAGATAATGCAACATTCCTTACGTAGTCAGGATCACATCTATGATAATTCAAATTAAGGCTTCGATTAGCCATTATAGAGACATCATTTTTTTTACCAACTTGAAAAAATATGAGAACTTCCTCCAAAGAGTAACTTATTGTTAGAGGACATTACCTACCAACAAAGTGATATGATTCCTTAATGGATACAGTTGTTGGGGGATAAAAAAATCACATCAATGAGAGCAGATGAATTATATCGTAATGTTTCTCAGTGAATGATGGGGACAAACTGTAATGGCTTATCTAAATTTGCATAAAAATTCATACCCCTTATGACTTCTCTGCATTGCACTGCCATCTAGGTTGCTAATGTACCTTACTGTAGTGTGAATATCAGTCTTTGAGTGTCTTCAGCGTGAAGTGGTATTGTTGATGAAGGGCGTAGTTTGCACTGTTGAACAGTCTCTTTTCCATTCACATCAACGAGGTGAAAGGGTTTGCATGCTTTGATGACCCCTGGAGCTGAACTGATGGGAGCAATGCTTCTGGTAGGTCCTCCCTTGCCAAGTCAACCAAAGCCATAGGTCAACGTAAAACTCAAAAAGATAAGGAGAAGGAGGGTACTAAAGTGGAATACAAAGGCATTAACTGGGGCAATTAAGAAGAAGTATTAAGAGAAGGTTGATAAAGTCATGGGTGAGGATCATGGAGTGAGATCAGTGAAAGATGAATGGGGAAGTTTGAAAAATAGAATTGTAGAAGCTTCACATGCAACGCCAGCCGAAGTCAGTGCAATATGTTGAAGAGCTTTATGGTAAGTAAATAAGGCCCAGTACATTAGATATAGAAAGGGAAGATGTCATCGACTGTGATGCCATTGGACCAGGCATCCTAGATAGTGAAATCGAAAGAGCTCTATGAGACATGAAAAGGAATAAGGCAGTGGGAATAGATAAATGGAAGAGGAAACCTATTTGGCAAAATAATATAACTTCGGGGGGGGGTGGGGGGGGGGGGGGCAAGACCGGCTAGCTAGTGGCAACTGGCTGTAGTTTAGGTATCCGAGCATGCGCCTCTCACAGCGGCCTTTATTTCGGGGGGGAGGGGGGGGGGCCTGGCCCCCCCATATATACGCCACTGCTTTTTGTGCTTATTTGTAGGATTTATGAGGATGGAATTTGGCCGGAGGACCTCGCGAAGACAATACTACTTCTGATATCTGAAGAAGGTAGGCAAAAACGTGCAAATACTATAGGACAATAAGATTAACATCCCATGCAGCCAAACTAGTTTTGAGAATTATAAATAGAAGGCTTAAGAAAAAGGGTAATGAATACCTGGGTGACGACCAGTTCGGGTTTAGGAGAGGGACGGGAACACAATACGCTATAGGGGTGATGAGGACACTAGTAGAAAGAAACCTAGTGTATGGGCAGGATGTTTTTGCTTGGTTTGTAGATTTCGACAAGGCATTTGATAGAGTGGACTGGACGTAATCAATACGTACCGGAGAAGTATGCCATGAGGAGGCTGTTGGTCCGCTTTCGTGCCTGTACCCTTATTATTATTATTTCACTACATGAAATAAGAGTAAATTTTTTGTTTATTCTGCCTCCATAATTACTTTAAATGGGACATTTGCTTGTTTGGGAATTGGCTTACCTAGTTTTTTATTTAGTTGCCCTTGGCAAGGGCCCAGCCACATAGACACACTGGTTCCCAAAAGATCACCGAAGTTAAGCATTGTTGGGCCGGGATGGAGGTTGGAGGGGTCAACATACATACCTTCACCATGGTCTTGTCCCTTGTCTGCTCTTGTCCCTTGTCTGCATGTGGCAGACAGGCATGGGGTTGGCACAATGAACCAAGAAGGTCTAAGTGCCCGGGCTCCTGTTGAAGGCCCCCCGTACAAATAATCTAATCTATTTAGTTGCCCTACACATTCTAATGTTTCTAATTGTGACCAGATAAGGAGATATCCTTCTCATGCTGTACTGAGCTACTTCAGTAAAACTAAAAAGAAACTAACTTGTGGGATAAACCATTATTGGTGTTATGGAGTCCTATTTTATTGTAACTCCTTATGATGTGAATACCTGAGCTAAATGATACATATTTGTAAGGTCTATTTTATTTCCCCTTTACTGTAATATTTGGCCAGATAAATCTTGGTTTTATGATGCATCGTTGGTAACATTTTTGCTCCAAATGAGAAGCGAAATTGGAAACAGGAGGTTGCAGGTTCATTTACCTTATGCAATCAGATGCCCTTTGGAGATTAATGTATTTACTAATATTTCCCTTAATTTACAGCGAAATGCAGCTCGTGAAAACTCCTTCTTCTATCCATTGCATCAAAAGATCGTGGAGATTGTGAAAGAGTTTGAGGTTCCTGAGCATAAAATTTTGTGCCAGTGCCCTTTGAAGGAATCGGCAGAGTTTCTCGGAAAGTCTGCTTCATTTGATGGCCATCAAGAGCTGAAGTTGGGAGACAAGGATGCTGAAAATGTCCTCAAGACAAACTCCGGATGGCCGTGTATGAACCCCAGTCGTAAATCATTTTGGAAACAGAAAAAGGAAAAGTTAAGAAAAGGGGAGGGAGACGAGCAAACTGGAAATGAATCAGGTGAGGTTGTTTCCTGCAGTCATCGAGGCTACTTATGTTCCTCTTCTCCTCTGCTTCCTAATAGTGAAACGGTGTTGTCCGTAGAAATTTTTTTTCATTTCGAACAGTGAATTATTAATATTTTTTATTATTTTGGAATGACTTTTAAAAAAATGGAGAGTAAATGATGGAAAAAAGGCACATGAGATAAATTTTCACTCATTTGAATTGAAAATGAGATATGTATGAAGCTCTTGAATGAAAATTTAAACTTATGAGTAATTTTCACTAAGATTTTATAGGGTACAACTTGGTTCAATGCATAGGCGTAATCATTAAGTACAGAATTATGTAACACACGTCCAGGGATAAACACCTATATACCCACTCGAGACCAGGATGGGGTGGGGCAGAGATCCCATCCTACCTCAAGTGAGCAGTTATATCCCTGGATGTGTGTGGAATACTTTTGTACCTAGAGATGACACCTACACGTTGAAACCAGTTGTACCCAATAAAATCTCTGTGAAAATTATGCATTAATTGGTACATATGTTAAAATTGGCATGCAAGATTTATTTTCTCATAGTTGAAGCTGATTCCATCATTTTCACAGAAAGATCTGTTTGTATCACATTAAGCATAGGTGACTACATATATGGTTTCATCCAAGGCTTGTTCCTTGGAAAGGATATCCTCAATTATGGGAACTTGATAGTTGCTCACATCTAGATATGATAATTACCAATATTTAATGTATTTCACACAAAATACTTCATTTCATTAACCCTTTCGCACCAAACGTCACCTATAGGAGTCGGGGTTTTCTTTACGCAAAAGACAGGAAGTCTACCATAGACATTGGGGATTTATATATGCAAAAGAACGGACGTCACCTATAGGCATTGTGGAGGGTGGGAAAGTGACCCCTGCTGAAGATTTTGGGAAGAGTGTTCCTTCGACCCTTCAAGTCCCTACTCAATGGGTGGCAAGACCTTCCCTGGACAACTTCGCTCGACCCCCAAGCCCTTTAGTGGCCATTCTCTCAGCATGTCTGCCGTCACTAATTGTATGTGCTGTGGATTTTCTAAATAAATATTCGTTGGCTATATAAATGGTAAGAAAATGTCACATTTTCTTACCATTTATGTATATGAACACAACATATAGCTATATTAATAATATACAACCCTAGAAAAACAGGAAAGAGCAATGTGTGGTTTTCTTACAAAATTCCGGAATTTACCTAGAAATTTCAAATTGCTTTAACTATTGATCAGTTACGGATGAAGTATTAAATAATATCTCATTTTAAAGGCAATGTTACTGTCTACAACAACACTTCTGAGGACTTTGCGGTAAAACTAAAGGCTGAGACGCTAGAAGGAAAAGTTAGTCGAAAAACGTGAGGAAATTAAGCGTTGTTAAAAAATTTATAATTTTCACTAGCAAATATTTCGATAACTATGAGGAATAGAAATAAATGTAAAAGGAACTATTTTGTAGTAAATTTTGTCAGCTTTAATTTTAAGATCAGTAATATTTTCGCTTACACGCACCGTTTTCAAGATATAACAGAAAAACCAAAAAAAGGGACCTTCTGCGCTCCCCCCTCCCCCCGCACGTCGTAGGTCCAGGGACTTTTAGTAAGTTTACCTCCTATCAACCCCAAACACATCCCTGAAGTTTGGTCTCTGTCCTCTACAACCCCTTCGTTGACTGGACTATTTTGGCTAAAATTATATCCACATTCCTGTCAATTGATTACAATTGTGAATCACAATGGAAAAAGATGTAGATTGTATTTTGTAAATAGACAATGTGTCATATGTATAAGGAGGCATAAATTTTTTTATAATCTCTCTACAGGAATGGCATATTCTTCCTTGATTGGTAATGAATTGATGGAAGAGGCTGAAGGAAAGGAGGAAAGTAAGACTTTGCCAGCAACATCATCCAAGAGTAAGGCTTCTTCTGAGGGCCACCGTTGGAAAAAGCCTGAAGCTCATCCTTATTTGAGGACCTTTTTATTAACCCTCCGTCCCCGGAAGGCAAAGAAGCGAAAAAATTCATGTGCTCCTTCTGAAAGTGTGATTTTGTGTAAAAATGAAAAATATACCAAAAAAAGAAAGCAGAATACTGATGGTGATGGAGAGGTTTCAGAAGTAAGAAGTGCTAAAGCTCAGAGTACTACTATTAACAAATCAAAAGTAAGTAATGGAAGTACTGCTTAATTATTATTTTTTTTGGAATTTTCATCGCCGTTGAAGGGAATTTGGTATTTTAGTGCTCAATTTTTGAGTGTGTATTTGTTCCATGACTTCCGTGAGAAAGTGTTTTCAGAAGTGTGTCTGCTCTTGACTGAGATTTTTGAGAGCTATGGTGATAAAAACTGAGCATATTTTCTTTTGGCCATGCAAAATTAGGTTCCTGGCATGTTAATCAATTTGCTATTATCCAAATGGATCGTTAGTATAACTATGTATGTATTACATTATTTTTGTTTGGGAAGTTGTCTTGGCCAAGTGAGCTGGTTATTCTCCTATTATGTTCTCCCTTTCTTGGCTGTATTATTGTGCTATTCACTTATGTGACTGAGTGTTATCTCTGTTTTCCTCTTTTAACAGTTGCTAACACTCTTTCTGTAATGCATTCAAGATAGAAAGGAATTTGTTTTCAATGCATGATATTAGTGGCTACAGAAAAAACATTGAAGTTTTTATGCATTTATGTATCAATTGTTTCAAACACTTCATATTTTACCATGGCAAGTCTCTGTGCTAGGTCTCATGATGATAATGGTGTATTTTGCTACTCTGAAGCTATAATGAGTGAATGTTTTAAACTGGTGGCTTTCTATGCTGTCCTTTTAAAGGCCTTTTACTTGCAAATGCAGTAACACTTCCCCAAACACAGCTTCTCGCTATGTAGATTCAAAGTTACGCTGTTTCCAAGCATGTGAAAAACTTTGCTGTGTGCAGTATGTGATTAATTTTTACGCATTTGCCTTCGGCAACCGTTTTCATAATTTTTCTCCTGCAATGACCTTACCCTAATAAGTTTTAAAAAACTCATCAATCATAACTTTAGGTTTTAGCTCACCTCGGAGATTCACTATGCTTCTTATTCAGTTATTTTTTACATTATGCAAGAATTGAACAGTGATTGCCATTGCCAAATGGAAGTTATTCCTTGCATCCACCCAGTAGCACCCAGGATTAGCTTGAATGGAATTCTACGAGGAGATTTCCAAGGCATGTAGAATTACCTTTACCCTTCCAAAGCCTGAACCAAATTGGAAACATTTTCTGCTCCACAATATGTGTACTAGTGTTGCACCATGTGATTATCTACTGCGTTACACTTTGAATCACCACATGTGGACAGTGGAGCATCTTTGAGTGGTGACGTAAAATCCTCTGCAAGTCTACCCAGTAGGGTTTCTGTTTGTGCTGAGTGGCATGTTTCATGATACAATGTCCTGTTCATTAAAAACTTCAGTCCAGAGTTGACGCCGATGTGACAACGCAGCTGAACCACGCCCCCTTGAGGGAACCCCCGCCCTCACGAAACTCGGGTGAAAAGACGGACTGACCACGGGACCTCTCCTCACCCACTCCCAGCAGTATACGATGTCGCTGCCTCAATCCATCCAAATTCCTTCGCAGGTCTCGCTGGGAAGTCGACCCTTTTCGACAAGCTAAGGTGGGGGAAGGGGTTTACTTTCGCTTCTGAGTATTTATTGTCCACCCGGTGTTTAAGTTGGCAAATATGCGAAACCAGCACAGCCAGTTGTTAGTGCACGATTTTCGAATTTCAGCAAAACAAGCATCGAAAAACAAAATGGTCGATTTCAAAAAACGCATCGGAAGAGTACAAAAATGCATTTTTAAATCCGTACGTCCCTCCTCTTCCTTGCTTTTACAAGAAAAGATTCGCTATAAATTCGATTCGAAATAAATGTGAAAGTCCAACGACCTACCGACAAAACCGAGACACGTATCATTTCGTATCTGCCCATTATTATTCTTATCCCAGCTCTTCCCATTATTAATTTTATCCCAGAGAGATTATATATTATAAGAAATACAGTTGACCATATTCATTATGGCTCCACTGCGATGACTCGGCATGCTTGAATGGGAGTTTGTTTCATTGCGCTTAAATAATAAGAGTTACTTGTAGAATTGTGGTAAAAAATCAATGATGGCATTTTGCTATGTTTTTCAAATGCAATGTAAACAACACATAGTCCAACTGTGAAAAGTGTATGGGTTGATATTTGAAGGCTCTCCTGGGTAATCATTTTGATAATAGAGTTTCTGCCTCTCGATACAAGTTCATTAATAATTATGGAGCATTAGGTTGCAGTGTAATATATGCCGGTGAGACGTAGTGGTGCCAAGCTGTTGTGAATGAGGGATATTTACGTGACTGAAATTCACAGATATTTCCCTATTTCTTCCTCACTCGCAAGCAAACAGAACCCCAAAACAACCATATTGAATGGAAGGGGCGATCAGCAACAAGACCACTTCTTCATGCCTGCTTCCAGCTGAAAAAGAAACTGCAGTCCCTTTCAGGTCACTTTTTAGAGGGGTATAGCCTTTCCTCAAGCCAAGATGGAAGGGAGGGTTGTTTTGTTCGGAATGTTTATTGCTCGCCCAGAAAAGAATGGACTGGGTTATCAGGGTGTTGACTCTTTGCAAAGATCCTGGATAATTTAGTGAAGGCTTAACTCACTAATTGAGAGGATTGAAGAAGCATTATACACTTTAAGTTGAATTGATAAGAGTCACTTGTAGATTCACGTTAAATTACAATAACGACAGAAAACATGCGATGCAAACTTCAGTAGCTAATGCTACATATTTCAAATGTGATGTAAATAACACTAAGTCCTACTGTGAAAAGCATAATCGTAAAATTCCACATGCCATTTTACCATCACTAAGTATTGACCTAATTGAGAAACAGGTGGCATAATTAACTTAAGTGAGGCTAGGTAGTAACATATATAGTGACAAATATGACTTCATTTCATAGGCGTATAATACCTTACAACCGAATCCGAATGAATAAAACCGATTAATAAATAAATAAATGTGAATTCATTAGTTTCTATTTTATGCTTCTTTTCCTTTCACTTTCAATTAATTTTCTCCTATGGGACAAAAAAAGTTTTGTATGGTCAAAATGATTTCTTTGAGGGCTGCATTACGCGGTTTGGATTTTTTAAATTCTCTCTCGGGCATCAAGTAAACGTTGCATGAGATATACAAGTATTCGAAACAAACATAATTAAGTAGTAATTGTTGGACTCTTTTATGTTTTCAAATTAATAGAATCATTAGAATTCATTAGAGAAGGACATGTTGCTATCAACACTCAAAGTATAACGGAATAATTTATATATTCAATTCAACAAGTTTCAACCTCTCTTAGTTACACTAATTTGCGTTAATTACCTTGGATATAGAATCAGTATTGTTTATCAGACAGGTAGATGTTATAAAAAATTTAATTATATGAATTATGTAATCAATTGGCACGATTCAACCTCTTCGAGTGACGATAATTACCTTTCCGCATTATAAAAAAGTGGAAGACACATATCACTTCCAGCGGAGATGTTTCCCGTGCTGTGATGGAGACTTGAAATGGATACTTGTGTTCTTTCATTCTCGCCCATACAAAGCAAACGGAAGCTCGGACCCTACCCCTCCCCTCAGAAATAATCCTCTCGCAGGTCAAAACCTTCCTTCCGTGGCTCTCCCCCTCGCAAGCTGCCGGGAGGCCCTTGTTTCGTTCCATGCGTTTATTGATATCCCGCCCAAGGGGGCATGGTTCGGCCATGTTGTCACATCGGCGTCAAGTCGGGAAATTTTTCGGCTCCGAGGTGGTAAGTTTTTAATGAACAGGACTGTACATATGCAGTATCTTGGCTACCTATGCGTGCTGGATATATGTATGTATTTCCACACAGAATTCTCATTCCATCTTGACATGCAAAATTTGCTGCATATGTTGTCAAAGCTTACAAATCCAGTTAAGTTACCAAGGTGTCCTTCTCCCCTGTGGATTTTGGTGGCTTTACAGGAATGCTAGACATATTGTCGCAGGGGTCGACGACATTGTGGGTATGTTCTATGTACTAAATGACAAGGCCGAGTCAGAAATAACAGTGTCAATTTAATTGAGAGAATTCAAGGATTTTACATTACTTTACTATTAATGTAGGTTATAGTTAATTGGGTCAACCCGATTGTACTCACAACTGCCTGGGTGAACCCCTGGCCTGGGAAGGAACTTGTACAGGTGGGTGGGTTCCAGGTGACAGGAAAGGAAGGTTCGGCAGCGCCGAATATCGGCGAACGATTCACATGGTCACGACTTAGCATGACCCTCCCGAAGGCACACTCATCGCCGGTCACCTTACAATGACCCAGCCGGGAAGTCGGCGAAACAAAGTGCGTGGTCACCTTGCGATAACCCAGCCGAACCGTACGCACACCGAGTGGTCACTCTCGATAACAGTGCCGACTGCCCCCAGGCAAGAGTG
The DNA here is from genome assembly GCA_963573305.1 of Pyrrhosoma nymphula. NCBI lineage: Eukaryota > Metazoa > Arthropoda > Insecta > Odonata > Coenagrionidae > Pyrrhosoma > Pyrrhosoma nymphula. The sequence continues at coordinate 71,327,945 of OY754332.1, read as the reverse complement.
TCTTCCCTTTTATATCCTAGGAAAAGGGTAAGGGATGGGGTAGGAAAGGAGTGGTCCTCACCAGCTTCCCACGATTTTCTGGGCCACCTTCTTATCAGGACCTCTGGCCTCCATTCGGAGCATGCGCTATGACATCATGACGTGGTATATCCCGCTGACTCCGCGGCACCAAGATGTCCAGCTCCTCCCAATGAAGCGCTCCGATTTAATAAGCTCGGGAAGGAGAAGGGGCCATATGATAGTGTGTCGCGCTACGTGCTCCGCGGCTAATGGTAGGGGAGGAGAAGGGGTCGTTTGTGCCCCGCGGGCCAGTTGGCGCTCCGACAATATGATATCATTAAGCAGTCCAAAGCGTGGGCTAAGTGCCACAGTCCGCAAGGATAAAGTCATACATGGAACACAATGAGGTGTTCGCTCTTCTGTTAAAGTGCTCGGCGCGGAATCGAGGGATCCGGGTTCGAATCCCGGTCAAGGCGAATGACTTTTCCTCTGTGGAATATTGCACTTATGTGCACTTGTGGGAGACTCCGTGAAGGTTAATACCGTGGCTAGTCCTGGTATCCTCAAAATTGGTCTTAACCCTTAATGGGGACTCTTTTTCGTAAACGATGGTTTCAGGCCTCACTTGGTGGAATTCCTTAATATCAGGGATAGAAGGATTAACTTTGCAATTCCACATTGTAAAAGATTTATTACGACCCTCCCCATAGAGCCTCCCACCCCCACCCATCCAACCCAAATACCTTCCCAACGCCTTACCCGTGACTTCCCCTCCCCCCCCCTTCACCCGCCCCCTCTCCTTCATCCATAAACCTTTTTTTGTGTATATATAGAGTGGAAAACATGTCTGTGTACCTGATGATGCTGCACTGCGGCGAAACCGGTCGTAATAAATCTTTTACAATGTGGAATTGCAAAGTTAATCCTTCTATCCCACTCTTTTTCGTCTAATTGACTTGCAAGTAAGAATATTGAAAGAAAAAGTTTTGAATATAAATTCGTAACGTTTTAATGTCCCCATCCTTAATTATTTAATTAAAATTTTTTTGAAAAAAAAAATGTTTAAACAATTTTTCAGGATGGGGAATTAAAATGGGGATGTATGAGGTAAATCCTAGACAGCACCTAGCGAGATTTATTTATCAGTTGAGAGCATAGAGTAAGCAAAACCTTCCCTCAGGTACCCCCATTCTGCTTCTTATCTGTCCTATCTGAAGACATGATGGATGATGCCAAGGATTTACTTGGATGTGATGATATGTAATAGCATATTATTTATAAGCTATCCCATTTTATTCCGTGAATTACGAAGTGCTTTTTCATTTCTCAAAATCAGTTCAAAACGACTACATAGTTGAAAGTGCTACTGTGAAGGCCCTAGAGAGAAATAATGAAGGCATTTCTCTTGCAGGATAAGCTGGTTAGCTTAACATTTAAAATCCACTATCCTTAAAATTTGACTAGATGTAGTAGCCAGTCAGCCTTCACATTTCTGCTTGAAATGTGTGAAGCTTCTGTAATGTGTTTGATGATAAACTAGTTCAAGAAGTCCTCTGATGTCAGAAAAGAGGATAGCAACTTGAACACGCACCAATGAATGTTCGATCTCCCAGCGTAGGTTTTTCGAACGTGTATTAAAATGTGGGCAGGCCACAATGTGCTAAATGGGCTTAGAGACAGAAGTTCAGGTGCATCATTTGCAAGGTTATATATTATAAATCAATCGATGATGAAAACCTCAAAGAAGGTGGAAGAAAAAATCATCCTAGTACATAGAATTGCATTCATTGCCAATGGAAATGAGCACTTTCCCAAGGACTTAATGTCTTTTTGTACTGAAAAGATGATTTAAAGTTATTAAAACATTGATTAACTTTTATTTATCACTTTGGGTGACAAAAACATGTCCATCCAATTTCCAGGAATTAAGTAAGACCTATAAATTGAGAGTTAGCATAACTTCAAGTTAGGTGAACTTTTTAATCTAGATTATTTGAGGAAGCTTGATAGTTAAACATTAAGTAAACATCAAGTTGGTATACATAATTGTTAATTGATATTTTCTCAAAGAAATATGTGCTAACGTATAATAAGTAGGTATCGGAAAACAGCCTGAAAAGTAGTGATGGGTCAGTCGTGATTGATTGAATCCCGAGATCAAGTTCTCTTAAATGATTGATTGATGAACTGGATCTCTCCAATGACCGAAGAGTTCATCTTTACTGATCGTGATAGGAATGATTGTATGACATCAAGTATCGATCACGAGATGTGAGACCGGCCAAACAATAATGAGATAAAATAAAGAGATGACTCTGAGGTGGCAAAATTTATTGAAAGAAGTGTAATAAAAACTATACACTAACATCTATCTATAATACCTGCATTGCTAAAGTACACAAATCAATCATTATCCTTTCACTGTGGATGTAAACTGCCAAACTTAAAATTCAAGAGCATTCATGTAGTCAATAACTTAATTTCAATTCGCATTGATTCCAAATTTTATATAATAGATGAAACAACAAACTAATTGCAGTCATCAGTCTTTTCCGACTCTAGCGAAGATTATGTAATACTTTAAACTCATCTCCTGTCATAACAAATTCATTAGGAGCGTAAGTCTACGTAATACAAATTACCTTTAAATGTAAAAATATCACCACAAGAACACACGCAATACATCACTGCACATATAGTACATATAACGTTTGTAATCACTGAATATCCATAATTGGGTTGCCACTTAAACATACGATAAACCTTTGTCTTAAAAAGCCTTAGTTTCAATATTCTCAACAAATATTACGTCTCTTGCACAGGTGAAACTTAGTGATACTGACTGAAATTGAAAATTGAATTTAAGTGCTACAGTCGAATAATTTGCTTTAAATTATTACAGCCAAATGAAAACGTTGATCGGTTCAAACTACATTCCAAAATACACTCTCGCAGCGTTCTATGCTACTATTTATCATTGGTTTTTATAATGAGTTTTGAATAATTTGTGGTCCATAAAATGTCACTCGTCAATAGTTTTGTAATTGTAAGGGATATTTTTAATATTCTTCTTAATTATGCTTAAAATCACAAACCAAGAACACTGTGTAAGAAGAAAACAAACCTTCGAACGAATTGCACAATTGTGCCTTCAATTGTTTTGGAAGAATTACCAACAACTCAACGGAAACCGGCACTAAACGAGGTAGCTGTACACATCGGTCATGATTACAGTATATACTAGCTTTGCTCGCTAGGGGGCTCCGCCCCCTAGAACCCCCACGCCGTTTGGCAGCTTCGCCCCCAACGTCTGTGTGTGTTAAAAAAAGTTGACTTTGGCACCATGTTGCTAGGGAACTATAAGCGATAGAGAGTAAGGATAAGCATAAAGTTGTAGGCCTCGATGAGAGCTAAAAAAAAACACCCAATAGATTTGAGACCCGACTGCTAGTTTAGAAGCTACAGTGGAAAAACCGAAAAATCCAAATTTGGTGCCATGTTTCCAGCTAACTATAAGTGTTAGGGAGAAATTATTGGCATAAACGTTAGGACTTGGTGAGGTCTAAAAAAGCCACCCAACAGATTCGAGATCAGACTCTTAGTTTAGGAGCTACGAGACGTGAGTGAAAGAAACATTTGAAAATATCACTTTGGCACCATGTTTCCATAGAAGTACGAGGGAATCCGTGTTTTTTATAATTATCCATAAAGATCGTGTCAAAGTGCATACCCCTGCCGACTTTCAAGGTCATACATACACTGGTGAGGGCGTGAGGGAAAGAAACATTAGAGAGTTTCATGAATTAGCCAACTTTGGCACCATGTTCCCAGAGAACTACGAGGGATGAAAAAAAAACGGATAGCAGATCATAGGCCTGCATGAGATCTAAGAAAAACTGCCCAACAGATTTGAGATCTGACTTATAGTTTACAAGCTACAGTCGAAAAACAGCAAGTTTCACAAACATCCAAATTTGGTTGCATGTTACCAGCCAACTATTGGTAAAGTCCAGGTTTTTACCAATTACTTGAAAAGGGCATGTTAAGGCGCATGCCCATGTCAAGTTTCAGAAACATTTAACAGATTTACCAAAATTTGACTTTGGCACCATGCTACCAGAGTACTATAAGAGTTAGAAAAAAACAAAAAGCATGAAGTTGTAGATCACGATGAGATCTAAATCCAGAGCAAAAATAGATTTCAAATCAGAATCCTAGTTTAGGAGCTATAGTAAAAAAACTGCAAAAAATGGAAACTCTTCACTAAATGTTGTGCCTGGTGAGAAAACTACAAAGCATAGAACATCAATGTTTTTTGCTTGTTTAAAAAAATTCAATATCCCATCATGAAAATGTCATCATATTTCGGATCTGACCCACTGTTCAAAAGATATGAAGCGAGAACTGAAAGTCTTCTCTTCGAAAAGTCCAAAAATCCACCATTTTTATTTTCCTTGGGTCAATTCCAATTAAAAACTCCATGATTTCGTGATTTTTCCTCCGATGAATTCTTCCAAGGAAGGTCTGTGAAAAATTTCAGGCTTCTAGCTCATCTGGAAGTGGTCGGGAATTTGTATACGTAAGTGAGTGAGTCACACATGCGGCTGTATAGTAATAGGACGGCTGTATATATGTAGGAATCACAAATGGCCAGCGAGAGCAGCTTTCGTTATGATTTTGTATCAATCATGACTTTCCTGAGAGATCATTGATGGTAGGCAACTTGAACAGATCACTAGCTGGAACATCAATCAATCATGACCTTACATTATCGATTGAATCACAAGTGGGAGTGATAGGCGTGACCGAGATCTCTCAAAAGACTGACTTTGCCCATCACTACTGGAAAGTGGATTTTTTATCAACTGTGGAACGCAACCCTCTCTTCTCTGTAACATTAATGATTCATCCAATGCAGATTAATGCAACACAGCATAATTGTGGAATGTATCCCCCATTTTTATGTTTCCGGTGAAGTTTCGCTGTATTTTCATTGAAAAGGATATCTTTTCTTAAATAGTAAAGCCTACCTATGAAATGCTTTAGTTTATAGAAGAAAAATACCACTCAAATTAATTCCAAAATTGAAGTTCAAGGCTTGGCCCCAGGCCCAAATGCTATTTTCTGTTTGTAGAGTGAATATTGAACAATCATACTTTTGTTACAATTAAACTATTCTAATTATATCTGTTTGCATTTCAGGGTTTCAAATATCTTATCCGAAGTGGGAGAGAAAGGAAGCACATATTTGATCAATACAAGCCACTTAAGATGGCTGATAATTAAATTAGTATCTGGTGGAAAATACCTAAGAAAAATTTAACTCTCATGCCATTTAATCTACATTATATCAATTGTTTTTATATGTGACCATGTGTAATGAAATGAACTTTTTATTAGAAAATATATTTATTTATGAAGCATTATTATTCACTCTGTCTCTCTTAATATCCTCTTGAATTTTTTCATGCAAATTAGCTCTCTCATTGCACACATTGGTGTTTTTTTCTTTTCAATAAAGTAATTCTCAGTCCTATGATAAGGAGGCACTATGAAAATTCCTCCAGTAAGATTATCATAGACCAAAAACAATGTTGTAAAATTAACCCTCTACAGCCCAATTTTTTTAGTACATCATTAATTTTTTATTTCTGTAGTTCTTCTTTATTGTCTGCTTAGCCTAGTAAATATGTACATGTTTAACATTTTTGATGTTTATTATGATCCTGCAACTGGGAAGAGTGGTTCATTTGAGGAAAGAGCTGTGTAAATATTATTTATAGTAGATACATAGATAGATTACATAGTAGTGTACAAATTTGTCCACGTGGGCAGTAGAGGGTTAACATTATGCTGGTCATGGCCCTAATTAGGTTTCATTTCCTCTGGCTGGAACATGAATTTATCCAGTGGGTTGGTCTCACCATAACTAAAAATGAGGTCTTTGTGAGATCAGTTTTATAATGGGTGCTTCCATGCTGGACTTAATAGCACCAGTGAATTTTACAATGAACACATTCAATGTAGCTTGCGAATTTAAGGGAGACACTAGAAACGGAACCCATTTTTTAAAGGGCCTAAAGTTTAAGGACCACGTCTATTGACGTGGTCCTGTAGATCGGCATAGATGGGACCACGTCAATAGACGTGCTCCGCGCTGAATGTGTTAAAGCTTCACCCTTACTTTGTATGGTACTGTAATCAACTTTCATTGGGAAGAAAATGTGATGTTTCCAAGGTATTTTGGCGAAAATGTTAAGAATTGGACTCAAGGCACTGATAACTATGTACATATCTTGCTCCTTTCTGTGTCATCTGGGGAATAATAATTTCAAGCTATTCACACTTTAATTCCTAGCAGATTAAAAGAATAATTGTAATAATGTTTAATTTTAATGCATACATGTTTTGCCGTGATTGACTATTTCATTTAGTGGCATATTTGCTTTGTAAGCAGTTTTTTGTACTCCAAACTTATTACTCTTGCCATTTGGTTTCTCTAATTGTTGTGACCCTAATTGAAAAAGTTAGTGAAATTCTTTTGACTGATTTTTCTTAAGCTGAATGTACATATTTAGATGAGACAGGAAGCTCAACTAAGAATGGCTTCTCAAATATATCAGAGTTTGCACAAAAATATCAGGCTGTTGTATAGAGGAATCTCCGTCTTGTTTTCCTGATCTGTGTTGTTACTTCGATGAAGTGAATACTGACATTATGATGGTTCCCCCACAATGTTAACTTTGGAACAAAAACTGCAGTGGCAGATTGGTTGTTCCCCTTTGAGAGGGATGATATACCATTAAATCTTATATACCAAATATCTATGAGATCCACTTATATAATTTGATGTGTGTTCTCTTGAATTCTTCCTACACACCCAGTAATTACATAGCTGCAGCAATGCTGCACAAGGATGTCAAGACTGCAAACGCAACTCACCTTGAATGAAGCATTCCCATAGCATCTCTGCAGTGCTATTTCAGAGCATGCTACCAAAATGTGCCGCAGCAGCGCATCAAGAGCGCATATGTAATGCATGCCAGCAACAAACCACTCATGTGCTACCAATGCATGTTCGTGAAGCCACTGCTGAAAGAACCTGGGCTCTTTCACTCCTCCCTTAACCCGAAGCTGGGTAGGTTAATTTGTTACTGATAGTATATATTTTCAGACATATGTTTTACCATGTATCGATATAATTTGAAAAGAGATCTTAAGATGCAGAGCATGAAATGAATTTCTCAGAATGGAACAGGCCTCCCTACCAGGCCTATGGGCCTCCCATATTTATCGGTGGCAGTTGCAATTTTCAACATTTGTCGGAAAAAAAATTATCTTTTGGGTGAACCACTCACATAAGAAGCTACATACTCAGACAGCCACGATGTATTTGGTGCCTAGTTTGAATGGAATGGGTTATTCCGTCAAATCCGTCAGGCATGCATCAGTAGCGCATCTGAAGCGGCTGCAGCTATGCGTTGCTGATGCACGTTGGCAGCATTTTGTGTTTAGAGGGCAATTCAAGGAGTATGGTACTGAGTGAGGCAAATGAAACTCTGAAAGCAGGAAAATTAAAAAAAAATCTTTATGTTGATTTTAGCTGTCTCTAACATGATCAAAGTTATTAAATTATTATCCCCAATCAGGCCATTTATAGCTACCATTTCCATTCCTTTGCCTAATGTATTATATTACATATCCTCAATTTAATTAATGAAAATGCAGTTTCTATGTAAATATTCTTCTCTTATAATTCCATTCTGTCTTGTATTATGCTATGGATATCTTTGAAAAGCATGCAGTTTTTTCCCTTTGTAAGCAGAATACCCTTCGTTTTGGGTATTAAAACTAACCATTGGAATGTCAGACTTTTGTGACCGTATTATTTTTTATTCTTTGCTGTGGACATACAAGTGTAATTTTGATTACTACTTGGATTTTTTTATCATTTAGGTACTTTGGATGGATTTTTTCCTGTTATTTCCTTTAAGAAAAATAAATTGGTGAGAATACAGCGGTATCGAGTAACTTTTTACGTTGCTTTGTCTTTGCGTTTTTTTGCATTTTCTATGATAAATTATGAAGAGCTTTTACTTTTATGGATTAATATTTCAGGGGCAAATTCATTAATTGTTTCTTAGTCCAATAAACTACTTTTCTCATTAGTACAGAGAAAAATGGACAGATTAGATAGGTACCACAATGACGCCATCGAGGGAATTCATGTACGCAAATTATAGTTGATGTAAGTTCAGTGCTAAATCTGATATTTATAATTGATTCATACTTAGGGGGTTGCGGTTTGGCTCACTGCTAGCGGCATCTTTCAGGATTTGCGGTAACTTCATAGAAAATGCTGGTGAAAGAAGAAAAGTGATACAGGATTCGTCAACTCACTCAGCAGCACATTGCAGAGGTGAAACCGAATTTTTTTACTTCTAGCGAATACGGTATAGTATCTCGCAAAGCATTTTTCACTATGTAGATTACGTATTGATCGGTTGGTGACAGCACATATAAATTTTCGTAATTCCTCCTGACGCAAAAAAAATATTGAAGAACGTGAAAACTCACGAGGTAGCTTCTAAAAAACAGGGTATTCCACTCTCTTCTGAGTTATTACCGCGGAAGATGGCAAACGTGATCGCTATCATGTATGCCAATTTGAGTAATTTGAACGCCCGCCATTATCGCGCAGCATGGAGGCTTTAGTACCGTGTACAAGGAAAGGTGGCTCTGGTGGCACCCTATCAAGGTGGATTCGCCCAGTTTTCAGTCATAAAGCGCCGTCATAAGCTGGGTTGGCATGTAAACAAATGTGCCTACGTAAAATGATGAATGATAAGGGATGCGAAATGTTATAGATAACAGTCGATATCCCGTGGTCGTTAGTCTAGTGAAATTCTACGCACGAGTGTGTCTTTCTAATTCACTTGGTCACGTTAGATAGGCTCTCTGTCGTGATATATTTGTTGAAGTCCATATTTTCAGGTTATTTGATTGCAATGGCAATTGGCCGTTTAGCTGGCAGAATTGCATTGGTTACAGGTGGGCTATAGCTTGAGTATTTTTCGGCATACCTCCCTAGACGCCAGTCAACCATTACTAAATGAATATCTTATAGGAGCTGGAAGTGGCATTGGCCGTGCAACTTGTGCAGTGTTGTCAAGGGAAGGTGCTTCTATAATAGCCGCTGACAAAGATGAAAAAAATGCAATGTTAACTATACAGTCACTGAAAGGTATTGGCATTTAAGAACACATAATGAATGGTGTAGAGTCGATGGTTTTTGTATTATTTTTAGTTTGTTATGGATAAGGGTTGCTAAGGTAATGGTACCAGTAATTGACCTCTTAAGGCTTTTTAAATCGTAAATCTTCCATACCTTGATAATTATTTGCCAATTATATAGTTTTATCACCTCAAATTACGTACCATACTCTCTACTAGCACACTGTCAATCAATATTTTAAAAGTACCACACGGTTTAGTGTGTGTGTCTTTTTTAAAAAAGGAAGATTTTGTGTTAGTAATTGACCGTCTAAAAATATTTTTTTCTAGTATTTGACCATGCATTGTTTCAGTGGTTGACCATATGTTCATGGAGGGAAAATAACTACCAAAGACAATATTTGTTATTTTTCTCCAGTTTTACGGTATTAATTAGCTATTTTTGACAAATTATTTTTGTAGTAACTGCAAATAAGTGACAACATTTTCTTACAAACAAAATGACGAGTAAAAATTCATTTCTGGAATAAGGTATGACCAACGGCGAGAACACAATTTTGGAAGATGGATTTTCCTTTTTAGCTGGTCCCTTGTGTAGTAAAGCTTATCTTCCTTAACAGGCCACCGGTATGATAAATGGCCACTCTTAACCATAGTGGCTATCTCATAACCATCATTTACAACTTCCACTATTTTTCCTGGAAAATATCTCCCCTCACATTCAACTATCACAAAATCTTCCTTTTCCAGAGAATCCATATCATCCTCTTCCAAAAATCCTTTGTTCCAGTCAGAACCTTCACCATCACTCAGATCAGGAATGGAAATAGATGATTCTGAATCAGACTTCATAACGTTTCTGTTTCTTATCCGTCAGCTTATTACTTTACTTCTTTTTTTCCTCTCATTCTCTTTCATTTTCTCTTCTTTTTTCTTTCCCTTTCAGCCACTTTCTCTCTCTTAAGTCTTTCCATCTCATTCTTTTTCTTTATTTTGTTTTCGAAATACTTTTTGCCAAGTTCCCCAGACGCTATAGCGGGTAATCTTTCCTTTGGCATCTTCTTCAGTGGGTTTTTCTTGCCTACAGGTGGACTGAACACATATTTTTTAAATGGAGATGGTACATTAGATAGCCCTGGGATGGCAGTGTTTTTATTGCCTTCAAGCATGGGAGACTGTGCACTAGAAGATCCTGGGATGGCAGTTCTTCTTTGCCTTCGACAATTGTATTTGATGGCAGTGTCTTCATTGCATTCAACCGTGGGAAACTGTACATTTGATGGTCCTGAGATGGTGGTATTTTCATCGCCTCCAACTGAGAGCATGCTTCTTGCAGGAGATTGCTCAGTTGAATCACTTCCCATTGATATGTCCATTGGTCTGGAGATAGTTGTAGCTGCATTCTCTTCAGGGGCAGTGTTGTCAATTGAAGCAGTCGGTTCAGATGAGTTGATAAGGCTATTTAGTTCTAACTTAGTTTTCTTCCACAGCATAAAGAGTGATTGGTTTGAAAGTTCCCCTTCCCAGTTATCTGTAGATTGCTCAAATAAGTCCAATTTTTTTTTCCCCATACTCTCATTCAGAAATTGTAATCCCTGCTTGAAATAGTTCAAGCGTGCACAGAAGTCATCATTCTGCACAGTGTTCTTTGGTCTGACATTGCAATCATTATGTCCTGGAACCCCAGGTACCATCGGATCCCAGGGATGGAGTCCACATTTACGGAAACCACTAGCTAACACAGAGCGAGTAACACGCTCATCCACTACCTCTTTCAGCTGTTTAGCAAAATCTTTTTTTTTCAAGATGGGATCATCTGAATGGTTGATACGCTTATGGACATGTTGCTTCCAATTTTCTTTTATAGTTCGAAACACAGAGACATCCATTGGCTGTAGAATGTGTGTAGAATTAGGATGTAAAGCTACCAATATGATACCATTTTTTTCACAGAACTGACTTGTATGTAAACTCAAATGGGAAACATGTCCATCAACAAATAATAAAACAGGAAGTTTTATATTATTGTCTTTTAGCCAAGGGTGGAAGAAGTTTGCAATGAATTCATAAAATAATTCAGAGTTCATCCACCCTGAATCACTTTTTCCAAGTGCCCAATCAGGAGGGAAATGTAGTGTTATTTCAGGAGGCAGACGCTCATATTTGTAGACTACTAAAGGAGTTACAACACTACCATTGGCATTGCCAGTAAGAAGCACTGTGAGGTATTCCTTGTCATCTGAATTAACTTGTTGGTATATTGTCTTATCTCCTTTTCTTGCAAGAACTTTATTCCCTTTTGGATTAAGGAAAAATGCAGTTTCATCACAATTAAAAATTTGTGAGGGGTCCATCAGTACTTGGAAGCAATCATTTGTTTTCAAATAATCTTCTACTTCTGCAAACCAACGAGAAATATTTTCTTGTGTCACTGATGCCCGAGATACTGTTAGGTTTTGGCTTATTCGTTGAGATATATTGCTATTTCATTGCCATCATGGATGGCTTCCTTCATCATTTCCTCTGTGTAACAACAAAACTGGCCTTTAATAGCAGGAATAGTTAAGCTGCAATATTTAAAATAAAATAGATTCAGAAGTTGACACACCAATAATCTAGTAGTTGACCCCTGGTCAACTATTAGTAAAACCTAATCTGTTACACAAATAATTATGTAAAACGTTTTGGTATGCTATAAACATTACAAATATGTCAATTATGATGAGTTTAAAGAGAGGAAGGAATGAGTGAGTAGTTGACCATCTCGGTCAATTACTGAAAATTTGTACATTTCTGATTCAGAATTTGACCACCCTCATAACAGACTTCCAGATAATAATAAACAGATTATAAACAACTTTTTATTAATATCAAACATTCCTATATCAAAGGTAAATAACTACATTGAAATATGAAGGTACTTACCACTTTAAATCAGCCTTATCCACAAAGACTCCTTAGCAAATGGCGCTAGAAAACTACAAAATAAGGCAGCAGCACTGCACATGAACACTAATTGTCAGACATTTTAATTCTACATGCCACCCATGTGCACCGTGTTTTGATGTTTTACAGCCAGATGGCTGGAGTGTACTTTCACGCTATTTTTACAATATTTGAACCAGATTAAGGCTTATTATGACAGTTTATATCCTAAATGGTCAACTACTGGTGCATGGTCAATTACTACCTCGTTTACCTTAGTGTCTTATTTGATAAAGAATTCCTTCTCTATGGTCACTGATTATAAGCAGAGTATACCTCTTTGGCTTTACCACACCACTGCATCGATGGCTTTAAGATTAATTTGGAGATGTCTGATGGTGATGGGAGACGTGGCTACATATTAAGCGGGCCCAGTGTTCCAATCCAGAAATGAATCAGTTGAAAGCCCCCTCTTTGTCAGGCACAGTTGTATGCTCGGCAAGTTTACTTTCTCCGTAATTCATTGCGATACTGTGCAAAGGGCAGATTCGGAAAATTGCAACGGAGGTTGAAAGAATTACACCAATATTTTAGACGTGGAACTAATCCACCATCGATTTCGGGGCTATTTATTTCTTTGGAGGCTTTCTGTGACTCTCTTTGTGCAATGCTGCAGATACCGAAACTCGACATGATTGCTGGAGACTTGACTGTATTCGGATCCTGCGGGGTTAATAAATTAATCAATATCTGATTCTAATCATGATTGTTATTTAGGTTATTACTATATCCTACCATTGAAGATAGGTTTTGATGGATCATTACTCCTCTTCTTTTCTCACCTATGATATTAACTTTCCTTACTCTTGCTCAGTTCATGTCAGTATGCTTCCTATCTCTCTTCATGACATCTAAAATGCCTTTGTATTGCCTCCCTCTTCCTTGAATACATATTTTATCTTCTATTATTAACTCTGATGTGGTCCATCCATACACTCATCTCCTGTAACTCCAGCGACTGTTTCCTCCTTAGTTGCACCAGGTGCTTCCTTTTTATTTGAAAATCAGGTTAGAGGTATTGTGCCTTACTGTAATTGCAGATGCTGGGTTTCTCATCATATTTCCTCCCCTTCCATTACCCTCCTACCTTGTAAGTGTGGTGGCTACATTAGTGGCTTTCCATTCTGAAGGGCCCAGGTTTGAATCCTGGGAGTGACGAAATTTTCAGCAGAATCCCAAACCCTACTTAGGTGCTTTGTGGAGAGAATTTCAAGTGCAGTACTGTCCATTGGATCCATTATTAAATTGTGAACCTCTTGGTGCCTCTCATTTAGAATAAGGCTGACAGCTGGTTTCCTTCCACCCTTCCTCTATTTCCCAAATAATCCTTCCCTTACGTATGATCTGGTGTTTTCCTGGTGTACTTGATGAATGTACTCCTCTCGGGTTTCCAGCTGGGTTTAGACTCCTTGATAGCCGACGGTTTAATGCGCGACTCGTGCATGGAAACGTCGGCTATCATGGAGAATCTAACCCAGTTGGAAACCCAAGAAGAGTTCATTCAATGTTCCCTTGCCTTGTTATTCACCTTTCCCTTGGCACCAGTGACCTCAGTAGTCAAGTCGCCTCCCTTAATAACCAACTTACCACAAGAATCGTGAAGTTGTCGTTGGTTACAGAGGGGATAAGGGCTGAGGGAAGGGAATTGTTTCACATATATCCCATTAGCATCATCATCAGCTCTCACATCACTGCTCTCTTTCTTGACAAGACCTCTGCTTTTTGTCTTCATCCGCTGACTCCAAAAATTTCACCCACAGAATCTAACCAATTCTTACATCATGGGGATTGGGTTGTTTTGGAAGGGCCCAGGTTAAGATCCTGGTAGTGGTGAAGATTTTTCAATGGAATCCTGATCCCTTCTTGAGTGCCACAAGTGTTGTACTCTGCTGAATGGTTAACTCTGGTCTCCTTGTTTTCTTTTGTTAATTGATTCTAGGTTTCCCTACACCCCTTCTCTGTTCCCAGTGTAATTCTACCATTTATCACCTTACCCATCCTATGGAAGTGATGCCAAGTTTATTTGCACCAAGGAGGTTGAAGTACACTGGAGTGTACACCGCAGGTCTCATGCATGAAAGGGGAATGTGGCAGGAATAGGGGTGCTTGGGATAGACAATTCACACCTACTTTGACCGAAGCATTGCAATGGGGGCGTTTACAATTTTTTAAATTGCTGAATCTGATAGAGTTTGTAAAATAAAAAGACTCATATTTTTCGGTTTTTTGATCCGTCACCTTGTTCTCGAGATATATGCGACGAAAAACTGATGTTCTTAACCCTTTCGCTGGAATGGGCATGCTGAGACTTCTTACGTCATCCCTTCGTCCAATCACAACTGAAGACTGCACAGCTCCTTTGCCCAATCAAAATCTGTGCTGTGTAGGCAGACCTCCCCTCCCCGACTCCACCCCCACTCCACTCCCCAAAACAGCCAACGAAGGGAGGTGGATGACGTAGAAAGTGTCAGTGCAGCTCATTCGATGGGCGTCACCTTTTGCGTATTTTAATTTTCAATTTGAGTGAATGGCTACAGTTAGAAGATTGATTTTTTCACTAAAATTCATTTTTTGTTTCCATCTAACGATTTGGTGAATAAAATAGCAATTGCGGTTCCGAGTAAATGTTAATCAGTTAGTTAGTTTTCATTGAAAGTATTCATGAAAAATGGAAAACGACAAAAATGTTCCTGTAATGTGAATCCTGAAAATGTGAAAATGTTCCTGTAATGTAATGTGAATAAATTAGCAATTGCGGTTCCGAGTAAATGTTAATCAGTTAGTTAGTTTTCATTGAAAGTATTCATGAAAAATGGAAAACGACAAAAATGTTCCTACTATGAAAATGCTTAGTGCTAATTTTGTTCCCAAAACTTTCCAGCCCTAAATATTTGTCTGAATCATGAGAAAGTTATCTACAATTAGTTGCAACTACTCTATTCCTATGGTGACATCATTGACATAAAATATAATAATGCCACTCACGCATGAATTTATGCTGTATATAATGGAGCCCCTTTGTTGCTTCCTCTTGTTAATGAGCTGGATGGGGTAGTAACTAGGTAAATCTTTCATCTGTAATCTCGTGTTTTCCTCTGTCACAGTAAATGTTGCCATGAATGTGAGGAGGTAAGAATTGTTCTTCATCTCAGCATATAGATTTTCCAGTCACTTAAAGGACTTAGGCAACCCCCTAGGTTTTAAAGTTCCTGAGTCAGTCGCTAATAGCTTTAGTGTCTAACATATGTTCGGGGCTGGGCCAAATACCCTAGAAATTGTATTTGAAATACAAAATGCTAAAGGTATTTCAAAGAGAAAAAGAAATACATGTATTTAAAAAAAACTGAAATACATTCCACTCATTATAGAAATTCTATGAAAAGTAACTTTGAAGACAACACCCATAAAACAGCTATACTTAATATAAAAAATGGGTTCATGAGTCAATATTTTGGCTCTCAAGGTGCACATATATCGGCTTTCTCCTTGCGCCTTGAAATGCTCAAGGTGCCGATATATCGGCTCTAGCTTTAGATGGGTATAAACATCTTCGTATTTGGCATTTTTTCGTAAAACGTTGCATTTCTTATCAGACAAGTTCATTTCTTTTTGCTACATTTTCTTGTAATATTAGCGCTCTTTGGGTTTTTAGTGCATGAAATAATAACAGCTATTGCCCTGGCCCCATACAATAAATGAGGAAGATTCACAGTGTGTAATCATAAAATATGTTATTTTGATGATACTACCCCCATAACTCCTCACGTATTCTTTTTCTCCCTCTGTACCTCCCTCTCCAAATCTCCCTTTCCCTCTCTCTCCCTCCTCTTTCTCCTTCCCCCTCTCCGTCCCTTTCCCCCCTCTAACGCTTCCTCCACCTCTCACCCTCTCCATCTTCCACCCACATAACTCCCATTCTCACTTCCTCTCTTTCTCCCTCCCACCTCTCTCCCTCCCTCCCTCTCTCTTCGTCCCTTTCTCTCCCTCCCTCCCTCCCTCTAGTTTTCTTGCCCTCCGCCTCTCACCCTCTCCATCTTCCAACCACATAACTCCTCTTCTCACTTCCTCTCTTTCTCCCTCCCACCTCTCTCCCTCCTCTACCCTCTCTCACCCTGCACCTCTCGCCCTCTCCACCTTCCACCCCCATCACTCCTCTTCTCACGTCCTCTCTTCATGGGCAATGGCCTGGAAACACCGGTTCCTGATCAGTCACTGAAGTTAAGCATCGGCTCAAGTTTGGAGGGGTGAGGGTGATCCTCCGATTCGTCCGAGTGCTGTTGCCCGTCTCTGCACGTGGCAGACATTAAGTGCGAAATGACCTTAGCCGTCGAAGCGTGTTAACCAAAATACTACTGAGTGAAAGTTTCTCGAGTTTCACACCGGGTAAGATTTTTTAAATGTATCAACGTTTCGATGGTTGACTCAGCCATCGTCATCAGGATAATGAGTTTTTGAAATTTTTAATTGTGAAACCCGAGAAACTTTCACTCATATTATTCGCCGGGAAAACCTCAAATCCTTTACAAAATACTACTACTACTTCCTCTCTTTCTTCCTTTCTCCGAGCCCCTCCCTCTCTCTACCGCCCGTCCCTCACTCCCTCTCTCTCATGCCCTCCCTACTTCCCTCTCGCTTCCTCACCCTCCACCTCTCACCCTCTCCACCCCGTAACTCCTCTTCTCACTTCCTCTATTTCTCCCTCCCACCTCTCTCCCTCCCTCTCTCTCTGCCACCCCCTATCTCTCTCTTCCTCCCCTCCCTCACTCTCTCTCACACCCTCCCTTCTTCCCCCTTCTCGTTTCCTCCCCCTAACTCATGTATAAACTAGATAATGTGAGTCAAATTTTAATATGTTACTTCGTGAAGTGCAGGATTTTGTATGATAAATGTTGACGTTATAAAACTATATAACTTATAAACTTTTGTCAAACAAATATTTTTAAGCATCATTAAAAAAAACAAAAAATATTGCTATTGTTACAAAAAAGTTTTAAATTAAATGTTTTTTTTTTAAGTACCATAATCCAGTATAAATTTCATTATTGTAGGTGGAACAGTCGCTCTCAAAAAATATTTTTAAATGGGGTTGCAATTTTTAAATAATAGGCCCGAGCTCTGTGGAAGTGAAAGAGCCACATGTCATGGCACAAGAGGGTTAAAGTGCCTTCATCACTATCGGTCACTCTCTCAAATCCTCTCTAAAGTACCAGCGATTCTATATTTAAGGTTTTTTATTCATTGTGTACTCTATATCTCACCGTTATTATTTTAAATTTTAGCTACATGAGGTTCTAGAAATAAAGGATTCTGTAATATGTGTCTACAATTGAAATTAACTTTTCTACCACATACAGCAATTTAGATATCTTGTAATTACTGCGATCTCAATTTAAACGGCTGTTGCACTACCCTCATCTTAGCTTTGTTTTTCTTTGAAGTTGTCCATGAGAAAATGCTTAAATGATTCATGGATGTTACGTACCAATTTCTTCTTCCTTATTTATTATCTTTTCCTTGGCCCTCCACACTTTATTTTATGTACAGCTGGAGAAAAATAAATTGGTGATTAGTTCTGTAGGTGGTGTTTTTGAGAAGAAATTTTTTCTTCCAGAGCATAAGATATGAGTCGGTGGAGCCTTCTCTATCTGAAAGAAATCGGCAAAAATAAACAGTGAATAAATTTAATGAACATGGTACAATATGAGACTTTGAATGCTTTTACTGGGGTCTTTTAATGCTTTTACTGTCTTCTTGCGACCATACAAAATACTTGGATAACTTGCCAATGAGGCCCTTCTGGAATCATTTTCAAAACCAGATTAGTGAAAACTGAAATAAGCTAAAGTAAAAGTATATTGTAATAATTAAATAATCAACCACCGTCTTTAGGCTGAGACCAAAAAATTACAATGGGAAAAGTTTAAAAGTGTCAAAAATACCAGCAGGGCCTAACAACAGAAATACTAATAAATTTAACTTTTAGGATGAACCTGGTGGAAGTTGTTGATTGATATTCATTGTGAATAAAACACCTTGTAGGTATTGTTTCACATGATTATGCTACAGTGTGGTGAAATGCATCAGCCATATAAATAAATCTGTGGAACATTACAAAGTGTTTCATTCATCATGAATAAGAGAAATACTCCTCATATTCCCTCTCACGAAAGACAAGTTTGCCCCAAAGTTCAAAGTCACACACAACATACTCTCACTCCTAACACCCTATTAACCCCACTCCAAACCAAGATGCTACTGCTCCTAGCTTGCCAAAAAGAGTGAGACACCATTCCTCTGCTGTTGTCGACTGGGTCACCTGCCACCATTTAAGTTAAGGGAAATTCCAGGAACTCAGTGGAAAGGGAAAGAAGGTGGAGGGAGTCCTTCAAATCAATTGGCTCTTTCCTAGGGAACTGCCTTTGACATGGCAATATTGTGAACCCTCATGCTGGGCAATGAGAGGCTTTTGTGCTGGATGAAATCCTCAACCAAGCTCTGTGTATATGAGGCAGTATATCAAATGCAAGAGTTGGTGTTCATGGCTTGCCTGTATGGGTGAATGAAGTCCCGAGGCTAAGTCCAATGTATGTCAGTGTGCCAAGGGGGATTTGCTCAAAGGGAGAGGTTTAAAAAATGCCTCAAATCTTGTGTAGATAAATTGAGGGCTTGAGAGTCAAAGTAATACAAGTAACAAAAACAGGAAAAATGATATAAGTGCATATGTTCTAAGTCGGTACTGTCAGGTAGCTACAGGAAAAGTAATTCAAGTGTTCGACTCTATGGGGCTTTGATCTAGCTGCCTAACACTTAAGCTACTTAGATTTTTGCCATTTCTTACCAGAGTAAAGTGATACAAGTGGCACTGGATGATGTTTGTTACTTGTATTACTTTGAGTCTAAGGCCTTCAATTGTTAAATTTCATTAGGTGGAATTTGGGCTTCAGTATAAATTTATGAGAAGTATTTTAAGCATTTTAAAACGATGAAAATACCTCAAATATGTATGCATTTGAAATTCAAAATACTTTTGTGGAGTGCATCTGAAATACAAAATTCTAAAAGTATTTCAAATGTATATTTCAAGTGCTATGGGGGAATAAAATTTCCCAACAAATGAAGCACCACCACTATCACTCTCGGGGGACAATCGCTTTTCTTTCTGATGGCATATTATTCTTAGGTCTTGGCCACAACGAGGGAAATTCAAACACACTAAGGTGATGGACTAATCATCCCAGTCCTTGATGGGTTCCCTGCCGCTCGCCTGAGCCGAGTGTGTTTTTGCCCAGGCCACGAGAACGGAGGTGCATTAGATAACCTTGTATGCATTTGAAACATTCCATTGAACTCTCTCGCACGGCTCAACCGAAACCAGGTAATGATAAACAGTTTTTTAAGCAAAACTCTGTTTTTTAGACCACAGGCAGCTTATCGCTAAAAGACTCATGACAGGTGATTGGTAGGATAGATGGGATGCAGATTTGAATGCATTTACTTTTGCAGACACTTTATTTTCTCTGTGATGACTTTCACAGATATTTACTAAATTGTTGTAATTTTTTTTTTCAACTAACTACCTACTAAGAATCTACCATCCTTGAAGTAGAAAATGAGAGTATAGAAAAAACTGCTGACTTAGTGAAATAATCACTTCTTTCTACCACATGGTTCAGAAACATGATCATACTGTACCTTAGCAGAAAATCATTTTGTAGATATTCCTGAAATATGAACGCAATTGAAAACTATTTTTTTACAATACTAAATTTGCGGCCTCTATAATTTAAGAAAATTTTATGCACTGTGCAGAAGTATACATTAGTACAATTAAAAGCCCTCGAAAAGGGATCTATGTGAAGTAAAATATGTAAATCAACATGAGGCAAAATCCTCCTGTTCCGTAACTAACAATAAGTCCAACCATGCACTAGTGGTACAGCAGCCTATACGATTGGAATTTGTCCCCCGGCCGAGCAGTCTTTGAAGTACGATTGGTACTTAATGCCGATGGACATCATAAATCTTCACATCAACTGTTCATTTTGTGCCTAAAAACTACATGAAATTTCTGTTAAGAAACATCAATTTCAATGATTTACACATAAATAACATTGTTCATGAGTTATTCATTCAGAGAGATTCATAGTCACTAGAAAACCACAACTGCCGTGATTTTTATATCATGGGTGTAAAGAGAGAGGAGATTCTTTTATTGAAGGATATCTTTTTTATCTTGTCTTCAAGTTTCGGTCTCAGCTAGAGACATGCGAAAATATGCTCTCCTTGAATTGTCACCACTTCTGCTATTGGTTGATATGTATGCAGGGGGCCGATGTGTAGTGCTAGTGGTCTTAACCCATTGGTTAGATTAAGATTTTTGTTAAATAAAATATTCAAAACAAACCTGTTTTTCATGTATTTCACTCCTAAGCAGTGATAAAGGCATAAGGAAACGTTAGATATATATGGAGGAATAACGATGATTCTAAGGTTTCCGCTGCTTTGATCAGTTGATCTCTCTGTTGTTTTTGGGTTTTCACCACGTTGAACTTAGTTGGTGATGACAGTTTCTCGACCTGAGGATGCTGGTTGGAATACCAGCAAAACTGTCATCACCAACCTAGTTCAACATAGTGAAAACCCAAAAACAATGGAGAGATCAAATATATGGAGGAAGGTGGTGTCTTGTATCAAAAACACATCTCGTCCCCACAGGATAATTACTGCTACCTAATTTTGGTGTTTTACTAATGCTATTAATTTTTGAAAAGGTCAGGGAAAAAGTTGCCAAACACCTGGAAAACCTTGAAAAGTCAGGGAATTTAAATTTTGTAACAACCATGTTAAACTAAAAAGCAGCTGTGTTGTGAGAAACCACCTCCATGAAGCCGGTATGAGAAATTGTTGGCCGGCAAGAAAGCCAGCAATAAACAAAACAAATTAAACGCTGAGGTTAGATTTTGCTCATTCGTACCTGGATATGGACCAATCATATTGGAATACAATAACTTTCATCAATGATTAAAGGCTAGAGGTGTTGACTAGGGACATGTTTAACAATGAAGAAAATGCATTTGTAGGTAAATATAATTTTTGTAATTGATAGTATGTACTTCTTAGAACATCTCCCAATTAAAAAAAAAAATAATATTCCTCCTATGTGTCAGGTATCACCCAAAAAACATAACAAAGAAAAATATATTGAGCATGTATGTCTGTGTTTTAGGGGAGCAATTTCTGCTACTGGGCCGGGACCATTATTAAAAACACCACCTCAAATGACATCTAAGGATTACATCCGAATCCTTCGCATTTTTATCACCTCCATACATAAATGAAGTAGTACCAGAATGTGAAGAAGTTCATGGCAACGGTCCCATCCATGGTACACGAAACTTGGGAGGAGATTAGGTGATTTTTCGAGGAGCATTGGCACAGTACAGAGTTACCGTGGCCTCGAAACTCACCGCTCCAGAATCTAATACAAATCATTTGCAAGTTATTGGTCATAGAATGGCAGAATGCCAATGAAATGAACCAAGAGACACTGAAAGGCCATGTCTGGGAGGTATGGGCATCTTTGGGTTGGCGCCCTACATTATTTCGAAATTAAATAGGGTCAATGAAACAAAGGCTTGAATGAGTCATTCATTGTGATGGGGGTAAAAATAAATACTGAGTAATAGTAAAGTATGAGTAAACTGTTTGTCAGGACATTGCTCCGCTATGTATCTCGATTTTTTGTGGCCGGAAAATTTGTTTCCTTTGGATTTCTTTATGAAGTTGACAGATGATTTGACCAAGAGTGCATCTACCAAGAACTTATTTATTCTCTTTGCATTTATTTACAAATAATTAATTTAATATATGTAAATAAAAATAATATACCAATTTATGAATACTTTGGGTTTTAAAACAAGTAATTCTTCTATCTTGAGTAAAGCCTTCAATAAAACTTTTTCAAATATGCTGGAATATATGATAACTCTAATCACATAATTGGAAGCAGATATGTGCACCACCTAGAAGCATAAATGTTTCAACATTGAAAAAATGCAATCAGTCAATATGAAAATGTAATATCTCTCTAACATACTCATTTTTGTCTTATTTATTTTCATATTTATCAGTTATTTGTATTTGTGCATTCACAGCTTATTTATTTGCCTAGCCATAGAAAATCTACCGCCATGCTTAAAAGGTGCATTGAACATACGTTTGTATTCATGATTAAAAGAGGAAACTCGTTTTCACAGTGGTGTTCTTTTAAGTATTTTAGTTTATAGTGAGGAAGGTGGGCAACGGACGAATCCCAGGATCTTGCCAGAGTGTAAGAGGAGGAGTGAAGCATAGAAAGAAAAGGGAGAAAGAGAAAGAATGCAGAGGAAACTACAGTGAGAATGGGAGAGTTCAATAATATGTTTCTAATGCAGACAAGGGCATCTAATGTGCCTCCATTTGGAAGCCAGTGCGAATAATGCTCGGGGATTGCAAGCAGCCAGTGATTGGTTGCTGGCTTTGACGATGAGTTCATCACCTTACTGTGTTCAAATATCCCTCGACGTGGTCGAGACCTAGGAATAATATGCCATAAGAGAGGAAGCCAATTTTTCTCCCGAGTGATAGTGCATAAGGCGCTCCATTTGTTGGGAAACGTTTTTCCCCCATAGTACATGTAATTAAAATACTGCCCAGCCCTGACTATATTCGTCATAGTATCTCTGCATCATGTAATAATCTTTACAGATTTATAAATATTACTGAGTTATATATCTGTTCTCAACAGAGTACCTATTTAAAATGAAAAAAATGGCTAATGTTGAAAACTCTGATTTTAGCCAATCAAGCTCAAAACATTGGTGTTGAGGTTGATGTGAAGGACTCTTCAAGTGTTCTGAGAATGTTTGAGGAGCTAAGAAAGCATTTCTCTAAGCCTCCTTCCATCATCGTGAATTCAGCAGGCATCACAAGAGATTCCTTTCTCTTGAAAATGGAAGAGTCGCACTTTGATGATGTAATCAATGTCAATTTGAAGGTAGGTGAATTTGATCGTTTGTATATAAATTGAGATTGAAAAATATTCCTTGGGGATACAAAACTGATTCAGCCTCACTTGATTAGAATTTCAGCCATAGAATGTGCAATGCCCTGTAATGACTATGTTAACAACATACCACCAGGATTACATTATGGTTTCTGGGGGGTGGATCTGTAACTTTTGACACTCGTCGACAAATGTTAATTATCTCCCCTATGATGTATAGGGTCTGTCGCAAAAGTATCGAGAAAAAAATTCCTGACTGCGCTAGAAGGGATAGCGGGATGCACCGAGTGGTGGGGATGGTAGGGGGGAGTCGCAGCTACCAAACGCGCTGTTGCTCAGTCCTCTCCAAGCAATGGTAGAGCTAGCACAGTGATCCGCGCAAAGTGTGTTTTGTCGTCGCGTCGGAAATCAAGATGCAACGTTTGCTGGAACAGTGGGCAGCCATCAAATTCTGCATTCGGCTGAAAAAAACCGGTATCGAGACCCTGGCCATGATTGGGGAAGCCTTCGGAGATGAAGCCATGTCACAGGCAAGAGTTTACGAGTGGCACAAACAATTCCAAAACGGCCGGGAATCAATTGAAGACGATGTGCGCGTTGGACGACCGTCAACTTCCAAAACTGATGACAAAGTCACAAAAGTGAGGGAAGTGTTACAGTCTGATCGTCGTCTCAGTGTCCGCTTAATAGCGGAGAAGTGCAACATTACAAAAGACACAGTTCATCGCATTGTGATGGGCGATTTGCAAATGCAGAAGATTTGTGCCAAAATGGTACCAAAAGTGTTAACAGATGAACAAAGGGAAACTCGGGTTCGGATTTCTCAGGACGTCCTGGAATGCAGTGAAAGTGAACCAACTTAGCACCGACAGTCCTGACTTAGCACCACCGGACTTCTTTTTGTTCCCCCGCATCAAGCGAAGCCTAAAGGGACGCCATTTGGAGAAGTTAGATGGGGTGAAAACCGCTTCGACGCAGTGCCTTAAGGGGGTTCCGTCTTCTGCCTTCCAGGGCGTCTTCCAAGAGTAGAAGAAATGCTACCAAAAGTGTATTGACGCCCAAGGGGCGTATTTCGAAGAATATTAAGTGTTTGTACGTTTATTGGCAATATATTGTCTGAAAAAAAATTTTCTCGATACTTTTGCGACAGACCCTGTATATTGAAATTAACGCTTATTTAATAGTCAGTCAACATTGCCAAAAATGTCAACTTGAGAAAAATGAGACTTATGGACTTGTATAGTTGCCTCTATTTAGGAAGAAGTAAACTTTATAGTTTTCCACACGTTTTTTATTTTTCCCCAAACAGTTTAAACGATTAGTCGTCTTTTTCAAGAGGCTAATAAACAACAAAGCGATCAGTATCTCACATTTATACCATGGACAAGAGGGGGAAAAGGGGGAGGGAGGAGGAGGGAAGGGGGAGGAGGGATAAGTAAAAGAGGGAAGTAAGGTGAATACAAGCTTACTCAGAGGGAGCAAGGTCACCCACTTAGCACAGAATATCAACAAGATATCTACAAAATCACTTCCATGTCTACACCTAATATCTTGAAAATGTGTACAAAAATCTTGTAAACATTTTCTAGACACTTACAATTAGTAGATATTTGAATGTCCCTTTCTTTAATGTCCTCTAGTCATCATCCATGGGTATTTTGTAGACATTGTGAAATGTCTTCTAGATATCTAGTGCAGATTTTAAGCAGTGAAAAGATTTCACCGTTGTAAACGGAGTGCAAGGATACAACCACCTTGCTTACGCGATGTAAATATTATGGTTTTGTAATGCGTTTAAAACAATATTTGCAGTTGCATTTTCTTACTAGGCATCCCACGGGACTTCGGTTTTCCTAGGCACGGCGTGTAATTTTTTTGAAGTCCAATGAAGGTCTTATAGAGACCAAAAAATAATTGATGCAGACTAATGTTCATTCGATTCAGGAGGCCACAAAACGCATTTAAAGCAATATTTGCTGATGTATATTTCTACATGGCAGTTTCTACATAGTTGATTTCGATTATCAAGATATTTAGTAAACATTTTTTAAACATCTTAAATATCGAAGACATTGAAGATCTTGTGTGGATATCTTGTAGATATTCTGTGCTATGTGGGCAGTGTTTTGACACCATGATTGAGGAGGAGGGGGGGGAACTCTTACAGAAAGGAGGGGTGAGTTCATAGGAGCCACCTCATTTACCAGTTTTTCCTTTACCACTTTTGTCAACAAAATTAAAACAATCTTTGGAATTAAATAGCAATTTACCAATGGTCACAGGATTAAAAAAACACAATTTCACATTGTCTTTGGGGAACATTCTACTTATTTTGTATGAAAGATGGGGAACAAAGGGTATTTTGGCCCACTTGACATTTGGACGAGGAAAGGGAGAGTGGTTGGTGAATAATTGCTTGTTTTGTGAGTCTTCCTTGCAGATTTTTTTCGATAAGAGCCTCATCGTAGCTGTTGGGGTAAGCTATTCATTCGTTTGATGGTACTCAATTCTTTGTCAAATTCTATTTGCGTGAGGGGGATAGAAGTTAAACGATAAATCACTGAATGAAAAGCCACCAATTTGTGGCAATAGTGATGATTTGAAGTATTTGGAATCACCACATCATTAAAACTAATTTTTTCGGAATATAGAAAAATTATGGCTATTGTCATTTAATGTTACAGTTAAATCTAAAAAAATCAGAGTTTTTACCCCTACGTCCTTTGTGAAATGAATAGAAGGATGTAGCGAATTTAAAACCACCAAGAACTGATCTAGCTGTCTTATGCTACCAGTCCAAAGACAAATCATGTCATCAGCGTAACAAAAGTAATAAAATACATTTTTGAGGAGGGGATGGTTGCAACTGAAGAGAATTTTCTCCAGGCTGTCCATAAAAACTTCTTCTAAGATAGGAGAAAGAGGTGAACCTATTGCTAGCCATATGTTTGGGTGTAAAAATTTTCATTAAAATAAAAGTAATTCTGTGCCATGCAAAGGTTTTAGAGAGAGCCAAGTTCATTTAGGATGAATTCATTGCAACCCGCTTCTTTCAGATGCTGAGTAGTGAGAGCAACTGCCTCTTTTGCCAGCACCGAAGGAAAAAGGTTTTTGACATCGACAGACATCAGCTTTCCATTCAATGGATAACAAATTGCAGATAATTTACTAGTCAATTCTAAAGAATTTCTGATGCCATAAGTTGATTTAAAACTTGAAAAATTACAAAATAAAACGTTCACCTTATTAGCAAGATGATGACACGGGGCACTGTAATGAGCCACCACGGGTGGAATCAGGATTCCAGGCTTGTGGGTTTTTGGAAGATCTTATAGCCGGATTGAGGATTCATACATATTCTTCTTCTTTAACTTAAGGCTTCACCTTGTCGCTGCAACCAAATGGTCCTATTTTCTGCAGATCTCTTGAACTGCCAATAGTTCTCAGTTCCCATCAGTTCTTTTGCTCTGTTTAGATACTGTATCCATGATCTTCGTCTTCCTTTCTTCCCGAGCACCTTCCCCACCATCACATTGACAAAAGATCTATTATGTCTCATGAGATGTCCTAAAAATTTTATATTCCTATTTTCCATGGTGTTGAGTAAGGTTCGCTTTTCATTTATTTCCTTTCAAACCTCTTCACTACTTTTTCTCGCTGTCCAGCTTATCTTAAGCATCCTTCTCCAAATCCACATCTCCGCTGCTTCTAATTGATCTTTTTCCCATTTCTAGAGGGTCCAACTCTCGTTTCCATAGAGCAGCGTGCTCCAAATGAATGTTTTTGGAAACGTTTTTCAAGTTTCGATATTCATATGCTGGTCTATTAGAAGGTTCCTCTTATTATAAAAGGCCTGTTTTGCTATTGTCACCCTTTTCTTTATCTCCACACAACATCTATTATCCTCGGTGAGCGTACCACCTAAACAGCAAAATTGTTTCACTAGTTCTATTTCCTCCTTTCCTATTATTATTTTAGGCCCTCTTACAATGTTGTTTTTATTCAATACCATCAATTTTGTTTTCTTGGTATTTATTTTTAATTTCTGTTTCTTAAGCGATGTGCATAGAACATTTAACATTTTATTTATTTCTTTAGCAGAGTCCCCTATTACCACAATATAATCGGGAAATCTAATACTGTGTATGCTCATGCCGTTTATTTTTATCCCAGTTGTTTTTTCCTTAATTTTCTCTATACTTTCTTCAATGAATAAGTTGAATAAAAATGGCGAAAGCGGACACCCTTGCTGAACTACTTTTCTTATTTTTGCTCTTCCTTCAACTCTATTTATATTGATGCTCGTTTCTTGGTTTTTGTACAGTTTCAATATTAATCTCCTATCTCTCCAGTCTAATCCTAATGTTTCCAAGGATTTAAACAGTAGTTTCCAATCAACTGTGTCAAAAGCGTTTTCCAAGTCTATAAATACCAGATATAATGGTCTGTTCATTTCTAAGAATCTTTCCATTATTGCACGTAGTACAAGTATTGTGTCTCTAATGCCTTTCCCACTTCTAAACCCATACTGGTCTTCACCAACATGCTGCTCTATTTTCCTTTTTAACCTGTTTTTCAGTGTATTGATTAGTATTTTAGAAGCGTGGGATAAAAGAGATATTGTTCTGTGATTATTGCATTCTGTCACTTTACCTTTCTTTGGTATGGCAATAGTAATGCTTCTATGTAGTAAAATCCTCCGGTAATCTACCTTTGTCATAGCATTTACTAACAATGTTAAAAAGTTCCTTCTTAGCTTTCCCTTCTAAATTCTTGAGCAAATCTGCCAGTATGTCATCCACCCCTGCTTTTTCCCTATTAAGACTTTCCAGGGCAAACTTAATCTCATTAATGTTTATTGATGGACCCAATTCATTCTCTTCTATTGTTTCCTCATTCGCAATAATGTGGTCTTCATTTTCTAGCTTTTCTCTGTTGTACAGTTCTTCTATGTACCCTTTCCACTTTTCCACTACTGTTTCATTTTCTATCAATAATTTCCCCTCCTTATCTCTAATTATATTAGATTTTGTTCTTGGTTTGTGAAGAAATGTTTGGATCTTTGAGTACACTCTATCCTGCCTTCCTCTTCTTTCATCCTCTTGAATCTCCTCCACTACTAGTTTGGTCCATTTCTCTTTCTCTTTTCTGCACAGATCTGTAATTTTGTTCTTAACTTTTTTGTATGCCTCAACATTTCCTTTTTTCCATAACTTATTCCTTTTGTTGATTAATTCTAGTATCTCTTTTGCAATCCTTTTTTTTCCTAGGCATTTGCTTCCTTCTTCCTAGTATTTCTTCTGTGGCACTTACGATTCCTTCTTTAACTTTCTCCCAATTTTTTCTTTCAGTCGTCTCTCCTATTTGTTTATTTACTTCTTCTTGGTGTCTTCCACGAATTAATGAATCCTTGAGCTTATCAACATTCCAGTGTTTCTTGATTAATATCTTATGTTTCTTTAATTTCATACTACACTTTGCTATGACTAGTTTGTGATCACCATCCACATCGCAGCTAGGGTAGCCATGACTGGATTTAATTTGATTCTTGTATCTCTGCTTAACTAATATAAAATCTATTTGGAATCTTCTTTTATTTGGTGCCTCCCAGGTAAACCTTCTTCTCTTGGGCGCTTGAAAAAATGTATTTGTAATAACCAACTCGTTTCGCTCGCAGAATTTTACTAGTTTCTCCCCTCTTTCATTCCTTTTACCCATTACAAATTTTCCCACCACCTTACCTTCTTTCCTTGAGCCAGTAACTGTGTTGAAATCACCCATTATTATTATGTACATCATCTCTATCA
Organism: Pyrrhosoma nymphula; assembly: GCA_963573305.1. NCBI lineage: Eukaryota > Metazoa > Arthropoda > Insecta > Odonata > Coenagrionidae > Pyrrhosoma > Pyrrhosoma nymphula. Next base: position 71,298,875 of record OY754332.1, on the reverse strand, counting down.
TTGAGTAACCATAACAGTTGGTCTTTTTCAAAATAGAGTGCATCTATTTCTTCCTCTTTTGCATGACTTGTTGGGAAATAAACTTGTATGATTATTGTATCTCTTGGATTTGCAGATATTTTCACCATCAAGAGTCTGTCATTTACATGGTATGTGTTACAAAATTATTTTGCCCATTTAGCATTAAGTATGATGGCCACCCCATTTCTTCCTCTTTTTCTCCTCCACTATGAATTATTGTACATTCCTCGCTCATAAAGTCACTATTCCCTTGCCACCTGGTTTCACATAAACCCAGAATTCTGATTCCATTTTTCTCCATCGTCGTCTTCACTTATTCCAATTTGCCTATTTTCAGCATTGTTCTTACATTCCATGTGTCTATCTTCATAATTTGACCGGGGTTTTGATGGATGATGACCTGGGAAGCCCTGTTGCTTCCCCTGCTAGATCTTGGTCTCCCTCCATGATCAGTAATTGTCTCAGAATTAGAACCTTCCATGATTGCTATACTATGGTTAATAATAATGGAGTAGTATACTTTGCCTTCTCCATCTCCATTCCGTTGACTACTACGAGTTCATCTGCATTTAGGGGTAGTTTCCGACCCTCAGGACAAGAAGGTGCCCTCCTCCTTCCCCCACCTACCCCTGGGGAAGGGAGACCACTTATACCGGCGGTCTCCAGAGCTGCATTAGCCTCCTCCAGGCATTGTCCATCCCCCACCACAAGGAGGTGGAGTTGGATATTTCCCATCCTCGAATAATGGACCTTCAGGCATTACCCTTATTCTCCGGTACTTTGGGGGACCCCATACATATAAGACCCAATTTTTCCCGATCTGTGAGCAAAGAAGAGCAAGCTTCTATCAAGGATTTTTGGGGGGTCTTTCTCTAAAATTTTAAAATCATTATCAGCAGCTAAAAAATGTTTATATTTACCAAGATAATCGTCTCTGTCTAAAATTACAAAGCTATTGCCTTTGCCTGCTTTAGTCACTGTCAGATTGTTGCTCCTGATGGAGTTTTTGATCTCATGAATATCACAGATATTGGAAAAGTTTGAGACATATGGCATGTGTCTCAAACTCTTCCAATGTGGTCTCTTTTCCAGTGGGATGTCATATGAGACTCAAATGACATCCCACAACTCCTTATGAAGTGCCACATCACAATCTGCTAGCAGGTTAACAACAGCCTACTACAACTAACATTACTACACCTAACTGTAATTGTTTGTATGTAGGACAGACCGGTAGGAGATTTAATGTACGAATTAGGGAGCATAAGAATTCATTGATTAATCTGGTTAACAAGTGTATGCTTGCAAAGGATTTATTTGATAATGATCATGTTTCAAATTTTAATCTTAATGTTTTACATGTTGGGACAAAGGTGCCAAGATAGATTTTTTTGTAAAACTTCGAAATAAGGACATTTCACAGATTGTAATATATGGAAAAACTGGTAAATGAGATGGCTCCTATGAACTCACCTCTCATTTCTGTAAGAGTTTTCTCCCCCCCCCCCTCCTCCTCAATCATGGTGTCAAAACACTGACCTTGCTCCCTCTAAGTAAGCTTGTATTCACCTTACTTCCCTCTTTTACTAACCCCTCCTCCCCCCTTCCCTCCTCCTCCCTCCCCCTTTCCCCCCTCTTGTCCATTGTATAAATGTGAGAGGCTGATCGCTTTGTTGTTTATTAGCCTCTTGAAAAAGTTGAGTATTTGTTGAAACCGTTTGGGGAAAAATGAAAAATACGTGGAAAACTACAAAGTTTATTTCTTTCCAAGTATGGAAAAGTTCCACAAAGCTATTTGATTCATTATGTCAAGCAACGAAGTCAACGATTAATTTTATGTATAAGCCTCATTTTTCTCAAGTTGACATTTTTTGCGTTGTGGTCTATTAAATAAGAGATAATGGATGCCTATTTGACGTACAACCACTTACCTATATCCTAAAATTGTCTATTGGGCATTCCAAATTTAGTGAACAGTGTGAGCTCTTATGGAGATTCGTTTCTGTTGGGTCCGTTGCTGAGGGATCTTGGGTAAAATAATATCAAAGGAACTCCCACACTTGGTTACACAAGTAAGATTCAATTAATGGGAGCGACCAATCCACACATCCTTACAACATGACGGCCAATGGCAGAGTGAAAGGCTCTCTAGAAAATAGCATGGCCATTCCCAAAAAACAATTGAGCAAACAAATGAGTGACTACTAAAAACACATCTATGAGCCTTCCAATATCCAAATATTATTCCCTAAAGTAGCTTACTTAAATTAAGTGCAGTGTTCAGAATGGTTGCCTACGTGTACCAGTGGTAGGTGCACAGAGAGGAAGTCTGGCAACAGCATTCTCCGTAAGGCCCATACTGTCAACTAAATGTGGAAGGCACTACATATAACATAAATAAGGTAATAAGGGGAATATTAGGTGCACACATAATTTAACTCTATACCAGAATTCAAATATCTTTGCAACTGAGCTTCTCATGCATTCGAGATGGTCCAAACATCTTCACAGGTTGGGAATGGGGAGGTCCTTATGGAGTAGGGGACTTCAAGTAGAAGTTGCCAAATGTACTGCTCAAATAGAGAGAGGGAAAGAGCGAGGGAGTGACTTTTGGCAACACAGCACACAGGAGCACGAAGTGAACTTGACTGACGCTTGAAGGCAACTGATATTTTCCGAGACTCTGCTCCGCCCACTCACATCTCATTGGGTCATTCTCTAGTTACATGCTATAGAGCTTCATCTCCCCTTTTCCTTCAAGTTGCAATAGGGGCAAGGGCCTAGCCATGTTGAAACACCGGTTCCCGTCAGAACACCGAAGTTAAGCAACGTTGGGCCCGGACAGTGGTTGGATGGGTGACCCTCCTCCATACCTGCACCAGGCGTGGATGGAGAGGCGATACTCCCTCCAGACCACCGGGAGCCCGGTGGGAGATATACCCAGACCGGGAGAGTTAGAGGGAGGACACTCTCCATACCTGGTACTGGGGTGAGGCAGGGGGAGGCCAATCCTCCATACCTCTACCGTGGTGCTCTGGTCCCCTGTCTGCAAGTGGCAGAGAGGCTTGGGGTTGGCACAATGGACCAAGAAAGGTCTAAGTGCCTGGGCTCCTGACGAAGGCCCCCCCAATAACAATCTAACAATCAAGTTGCAATGATATTCAAATTCTAGAGCAGTGACATTAGTTTACAATCAAGGTTCATGAAATTGTTTATGGCCACTCTCCTACACTAGGTGAACATTTCCATGAAGATAAACTTTAAAAAATTCCAATACTCTCTGTGCAAAAAATTTGCAGTAATGTGAAGATATCTTAGTAGAGGCAGCCATGTTGTTCGAAAATGAGGTTTTTAGACTCACCAATGTTGAATGGCCACAAGGGAGACAATGGACGTTTGTTGATGGGTGTCAAAAGTTACAGACTTTCCCCCAGGACTATGAAGTGACAAAATAAGGGACTGTGCATCAGGACATAGCTCTATTGTAACAACAGTGATTCTGTGCAAAGTGGAATATGTAGTTGACAGTTGCAGTACTGGATACATTGTAGGTGAACCTCGAGCCCCTGAAATTACTCATCTCCATTGTGGCCTTGGTCATTTCTTATTCCTATATAAAAAAACAAGCTCACGAAAAGAACTCACTGGGGCCAGGTTTCATTATGATTTATAATATTGGTTTTTCGTAACATCATTTTGAGATATGTAATCTAGTTCAGGCTGACTTTATTTGTCTTTTGAAACCAGTGCTTCAAATGGCAAGTTCCACCTCAAGTACAAAGTCATATTTACATGGTTATTTTTGTTAGCTATTGCCCATCATGAGGACAAATTTGAGGTTTATATGTAGATTTATCCCTGCATGTATCATTCCATAAACAATGGTATCTAAAACCTAGATGATGACCTAGATGAACCTGTTTGATTCAGAGAAAATATTTGGCTTGATTTTCTTCGATTTTACCAAAGTTTCCCCATTTGAAGAGCATTGGGGAAAAGCATTTGAAGAGCATTACTATCCTAATCACTGGCTGCTATGAAACTATTTCTGAAGCAAGCCAGTGAAAATGAGACAATTATGAGGGAATGATCACTGGCTTAATGTGTGTGATATGCTGTTGGACTGTTTTACTTAACCCTTAGAAAAATCAAAAACACATGCAAACGATCTTGAATATTCGTAGTGAGTCTATTTTCTGAGTGACTCCTTAGATATTATGTGATATTTATTCGTCATTTTTCTTCAAGCCCAATCTCTCACTGTTCCTTAATGTCATGTTAGCAGCAATTAAAAGAAAATTTTAAATTAAAAATCATTCAATGGTTCCATGCTCCTGCCAACTGAACTTTCCAGCCTCTGTAGGATTATTTGGTTCAATCTACATCTGCATACTACACTGTGAGCCAATGCAGAGGCATGTGGCAGGGGGTGCTAGGACACCAGCCATGGAAGGGCAGCGAATAGGGATAAGGCAGGGTGGGGTGGGGATAGAGGGGGGGGGGGCAGGGCAGAGGCGAATTGTAATTTAACAGTGTCTCTTATGTAAGTGTTACACTGTTTTTTTTATAACCACAAATGGTGTGTGGAAAGAAGAAATTTTTGTACCTATAAGTTCGGCTGTGTACATCTCTTATTTTGTGGTTTCTATCAGTACTAGAGATGTAGCACGGGGCTAAAATAATATTCTATTTGTATTATTGAAATTCTCCTGATCTGAATTTTCCAAATAATCTTAGCATAGTGTGTAGCCTCCAAGTCTCCAACGTCTCCTAACCTAATTCTTCCATCTGCTCTGTAACACTTTCTGTTCACTCGTAGCAGTTTTCAACAAAGCATGTAACTTTCCTTTGTATTTTATTTTTTTTCGTGAATTAAATCTTTCTGAGCAGGGTTCCAAATGCTCATGGGGGATTCGAGATGTGGCCTAACCAGAGCGTAGTAGCATCTCTCTTTCACCTTTCCATTGTCCTACTACATGTTTGTGCGATAAATCCTAGTTTCTTTATTGCACAGATATTTCGTATTTGTTTCCCCCACATTAGGTGTGAAGTCAAAGTGATTCCCAGGTATTTGACTTCTTCTGACTCCTTTATATTTATCCCTATGTGGTACACATAGACACAGATATGGCATTGAATTTCTTTCATATGAAGTGTACTGCATTGCATGTACTAAGGTTAACCTCGAGCCCCCACTTCAGACACCACGAATGTGTATCATTCAATGTGTATGTTGACACTTAAAGTCATTTGCATTTCTCATTTTCCACCCATTGGCTCATGATTTCCATAACCTCTTGTGTTAGACGAGACATGGAACTCACAACCAAAGAGGGAAAGAAATTTCTCTGAAAGTATAGTAAGGGAGATTGATTTTTGTGGAGACTTTATTCACTCACTTTACAGCTGCATTTACCTGGCTGTATGTACTGAAAATGCACTTTACATCATGTTTTCTAATTCAATGTCCATTGCAGGGAACATTTCTGGTCATACAAACTGCTGCAAAAGCACTCATTGATGCTAACATGAGTGATGGGGCCTCTATCGTTAATATTGCAAGCATTGTTGGTGTGCATGGAAACATTGGCCAGGCAAACTACTCTGCAAGTAAAGCTGGTGTTGAGGCTTTAACAAAAACGGCAGCTAAAGAACTAAGCAAGTATGTAATTATAGCAATTGCGTATTTGTTGATGAAAAAGAATAGTATGTCTGATATGATTGAAAAAGTATTAGTGTTAGTATAGCTGTGATATCTCAGAAGTTTCTGTTAACTTAAGCTGTGGTGTAATGCAGTGGCGGATACAGAAAAAACTCAAGGGGGGGGCGCAAGTTATCGCGACGATTGTAGCTTTCAAACTGACTGCCTGGCAGCGACTCTGCTTCCCTTATATATGTAGCTCGGTTGTTTCAAGAAAATTCGGTGCCTGAATATTCGCTTCCAGACTTTTAAGGAGTGTGAACAAATACAAACAGTAGAATATTCCCGACTTTTCTCGAACAAATGCCAGACAGAATAACGTAACGAGATCACTAGAATGGCTGCGACTTTTCTCGTAAGTTAGCTATCTATACATAGCCAGACAGAAACGTATGAAATACGATGACTCTGACGAAAGAAACGAACGAATAGAGTGCGGGCTGACTGGCAGGGGCGGCGCGGGCGGCAATGTGGGCGGCCCCGCAAGGGGGGGGCGCGCGCCCCCCATATGTATCCGCCTCTGGTGTAATGGAAGGTGGAATACTAAGATAAAGAACCAAAGCCTTACTCCTTGGATGTCTGAAGTCATGATTCACATGAATCATTTTTTAATTATAAGTTCATTGGTATGAAAAATTGTGTGTGGATGAATGCATAACATCAAGTTAAATTACTAATGTCATGGCAGTGAACAGTATACAGATATGTATTTGTAATGACTTTTGTTATTGGACTGCTATATCATATTGCTTTATTATTTTTACAATGAATGCATATTATACTGTTTCAAGAATATAATTATTGTTGCTCAGGGGATAACAGTAGGTTGGTTCCTTAGATGGATGTTGTCCAGTCTCCTAGAATAAATTTCATCAGTCAGAATCTCAGTAGCAATTGTTCATATGTACTAGTCTTAAAATCATGCTTGCCTATTAAAAATAGTTGTAGTCAATCCCAAGTAAAAATTGTCTGCCTAAATTTTTCCCAAATAACTGTCCTTTATGTGAACATAGCTTAAGGAAGTGCTGAAAAACTTTCCTTGGGGCTACTTGTGTGATGTCATGTTATATTTTGGACTCAGCTGAATCCCAGCTTAGGAGAATAACTAACGCACAATGAAAGATTCAGCCATGTGATGGATGACTTCAAACTATTAAAACTTTCATGGCCCATTTTTTATAACAGATTTTAATGCTTTGGGATTTCCTGGAACTTGATTAAGAAAAATTGACGTTTCCTGTTCTTTGCCGGGGACATTCTCTGGGCTGATGCATATACTGCAGGGGGATCGGAGATTCTTTTTTTCTCACCATTGTTATCATGAACTGGAAAGTAGATTTCATGCCAAATTACTGTAATGAAAAAAATACTCTTGTCATACTTTGGACTATGTTTGATATAAGTTTTTGTTCTCCAATGAGGTTTGGTGTCCGCTGTAATGCTGTAGTCCCAGGGTTTATTGAAAGTCCAATGACAGACTCTGTACCAGATAAAGTGAAGAAAATGGTTCAAGCTCAGATAATGCTTGGAAGGTTCGGTAAGCCTGAAGGTGGGTAAAGTTAAGATATGCATTTTTTTGTCCTCTATTATCTTTGATATAATGCCTGTTGCTCACGGTAAAAGTTTCCATAAAAGAGTTTTATACAAAATTTTATTGAAAGTTTTATGAATTTTACGTAAAATGTCCTTGCTTGCTCACGGTAAAACTTTTCATAAAACCGCAATGTCCTGCCATCTATGAGACGCTTTGCGAACACGTGAAGTGATAAATGCACTCTCTTTTGGATGACTGTTAAGTTAAAAACTATATGTATTGTTTATTTACTTACTTTCTGATCACACTCAACGGTACTAAGGCTCTAACGCATTCTTCTAACAACAAGAAGGATACTGCCTCAACGTTCCATGAACTTCCAGCCATGTTTGTTTACGTTTTCCTTGTTTGGCATCCCATGGATACGAGATTATTATCAACGCGATGAGCGAAATGTCTCATTGGCTGTTGCATAAAACGGTTTTATGGAAATAGAACCTGTCCTATTCCGTAAAACGTTTTATAAAACTGGGTGTTATAAAACTGTTTTATCGTTAGCAAGCTCATTTTTATAAAATTAGTCGATTTTATAAAACGTTTTACCGAAAACTTTACCGTGAACTACAGGCATAAGGGTGAAGCATTTGCTCTCGCTGAAATGAGATGAATCCCGTTGAGGGTCAACTTTGATCTTCTCATTGGTTTATTCTCTGGACTCAAATTGTACTGTTGTCACAAGTCATCTCATTATGCATTGACTAACTAAGCAACAAGGCAAGCCACTCTGTCTCCAACTTGATCAGTGGAAGCAGCTACCATATTTGCCAGTGTATCGGACACACTTCTTTTTCCCTCAAAATATATCTAAAAATTAGGTGCGTCTGTATGCTGGTAATCAAAATTATGTGTGGAAATTTCAGTCAGTGTAAAAATAGATTTATTAAATAGGAATATTGGTATACATGTATTGGTTTTTTATTGCACATTTGTTGATGAAATTTTCTGGCCTCTTAAGACACATTTTTACTCAAACACGCATTTGAAAACCGGCCTGCATTTAATGGGGTGAAAGCATAGCTGTGCTTTCATGCATCCGATTTTGCATTGCTGTCGAAGGTTTCCATTGCTCAGTTGAAAAGTCAAAATCTGGCAACTGTTCATTATAGACATACAAGGGGCTAACATTCCACCTTAGAGTAATATTTCTGGTGATGGAAGTTAAAGGTGAAAGATTTATTGAAGTGGTGTTTATTCTTCCCAGATGGTATTGGATATGTGATCTAAAGCTGATTAATTTTACAGCAATAATATGGCTTATGTTGGAATTTAACTGGTAGTCTTATGATTTGGGCAAAATATCCAAAACTTTGTAAAGCCAGCCTAGACTAATTAAAGGAATTTGATAATGTAGATTATAATGACATTTGTAGGGAAAACTATACTTTTCGCGGCAAATCAGGTTGATTCAGATAGGATTTAAAAAATGGTGATTGTAACTACAGTGAAGCAGGTTAAATGGTAATTACCATTTAACCTGCTTCACTGTAGTTACTTAACTTCACTGTAGTTACTGTAACTTAAGTTACGGCTGGAACAAAAGCTGATGAAAACTCATATGTTGGCTCCCAACTCATGTTAGCCGATTTTTTAAAATGTCTCAAAATAATATGATTTTTTTGTTTATTATCATTTGCTGGTAAACAGCACATTTTCATTTCTCAATATTAGACTAAGAGTGATGATGCAAAGTCATAATTTTTCTTTGCAGAAGTAGCTGAAGTCATATCATTTCTTGCTTCTGATAGGAGCTCGTATGTAAATGGTGCCTGTATTGAGGTAACTGGTGGTTGTCGGCTGTAAATATTTTCTATGTATAGGTTGAGTTGAAATAAAATATGAAATATCATTCTTGTGCATCTAATTAGCTAGTGAATACCCACATTGTGATCAGTCATATTCAGTGTTTTGCTTGAATGATGACCAATGACATTCATGGAACAAGTTCTCATTTCCATGAACTATACCTAGCGATGGGCCACTCTGAAAATTACCGCAGTAATTGTCGTAAATTACCATGGTATTTTTTGTAATTTACCACTCCCCTGAAAATTACCATAATTTTTTGGTAATTTTCTAGATAATTCACCTATGTTTGAGATAACAAGGGTGTCCACGTACCCTTGAAAACCTGGAATTATTCGGGAATTTTCTGAACCTTGAAATTTCAGTGAATTATGCTGGAATTTCTGGTTAAATCCGGGAATTTTTTGAATTAAGATTTCAAGGCGAAAAAATACAGTCGAATTTGCAATTAACACCTTTGCATTTAACCTTTATTCGCATTTAATGTTTATTTTTTGAGGTCCCGATTCATTCCATATTAAAACAATGTAAAAATTATCCTCATTTAACGTTCCTGCATTCTGGGTTTTTCCGCATTCTACGTCTTTAACTTTTTGCCCACACGAGCTTTTCTTACCGTTTTAACTTTTTTTCATGATCGTGTAGGTAAATGATTTCCTGAAAACATCAATGATCATTATCTCCACTATTATTTTTCATTGGGTCCACGAAACTCGTACGATGTATGAGAGATGCTGTGGCTCTAAACGTTTATAAAAAAGTACCTCCTTTTTTGAAGCAATAAATAAGAAGTTAATATTTAATTTTTTCATTGATTTTTATGAACAATTGAAAATCTTCCAGAAGAGAATCCACTTTGAATTTACCCAAAAAGTTGATAAACAAAAACGTTATGGCTTTCAACATTAAGCGTCTTGAGATAAACAAATTAACATATCTCAGCAACAATGATTGACTTTTGCAAACTCTCGATTGAATTGGAATTGGAAAAGCTTCCTGTTAAAATGATCAAAACATTTAAAAAATGCTTTGGTGATAAATAATTTATTTTTTTTAAATGGCCATTTTGGATGGTTTTTCGTTTATTTTGCAATAACAAATTAATCAAATCGAACTTACCACGGCTCAAATTAATGGCCTTTGAATTACCTACAAGTATCTTATGCTTATATGTATTATCTAAAAATCTTAAATTGGCTTGTAGGGTTAAAATACGTATTCTGGCCAACTTTGTACGCACGTAGCTCCGTACAGACATCGCATCTCAAGTTGCAAACATATTTGGGGAGCTTCTTTCATCCCCCCCCCTACAGCGTAAAACAGGTCCCACCCATTCCTCAATTACATCCCTGAAATTGCTATTTTTTCCCTGTTTCTTGGACTAAAGAAAAACTCTTCAACAAGGCCACTGATCTACGAGTTACTTGTCTCCTTGGTGCTGGTGGTTTAAAGAGAGCATAGGTAGCTGATTTTGATTTTGGGATGGCTTCAAAAAGGAAATCTCTTAGTATCGAGGAGAAGAGAAAAATAATAGAGGTGGATAAAAATCCTCACTTGAAGTATTTCTTCTTGAAAAATTCTCACAGGGCAACAAAGAGATCTGGGCTCGGATACTAGACCGGTGACTCCGGTCCGACACCTCAAACGCCCGACCCCTGAAGAGATCCGACGGCGGGGATGAGCGAAAGGCCCTCCCCTGAGAGTTCTCGATGCACACAATCCTGACGGGATCCCCTCTGACCCTTTCTAAGCGAGTTCACAGCCCCTAAGAGACCAACCCTGACGAGGTGGGTGCCGTTAGCCTGGACGGCACGGATTCCACCTCCCCTTAGAACTCGTGTTGGTGGAATTTCTTCCACCACGTTGGACTCCAAGAAATATGAGGATTAAAACAAAGATTAAAGATTGAGTATGCATCCTAGTACTGAGTGAAATTTGTGAGCTTCACGATCTGAATTTGACTACGACAGCGCGGTGGCAGTCATGCCGACGAGCAGACTTGGTGGTGCAGCATGGACTAACTGTCGGTGGCATGGCGGCGCACAGTCTAAAATCGGGCTAAGGCACGGACATGATTCAAAAACAAATACCTTAAGCAGTGGCGAATATAGGTTATAACTTTGGGGGGGCCAAGACTGTAGCCGGCTGTAGTGTAGGTAACCACGCATGTGTCGAGCTCCTCCCTCCGCGGCCATGCAGTCTTATTTCGAGGGGGAGGATTTGATTTGATAATTTGATTTTTTCATTTTGATTTTACAATTTTTAAAATTTATAATAGATTAATGTTGTATCAGGTATGGTTTTAACATCATTATTCTCTACCTATTGCTATTGACATTCTTATTTAACCATACATTTGCTGTCAAATGCTTAAAACTAAAAAATACTGGAAAAGTTTGGTAATTTTCGATAATTACCGTAATTTACTTCAGTAATTTACCCCAGATGAAAATTATGGTTTTTTCCCATCTCTAATTATACATGAAGACTTTCTTGTGTTCTTTATTGGTTATGTAAACAGGATGAAACTTCAAATATGTACTTAATGCCCAGTAAATGTTTGGCATAAGATGGTGCCATGTGAGTGCCCATTGTCACACTTTTGGTCTAAAGGACAACTTAGTTATTGAAGGAGGTGTTTTTTTTTGTTAATATGTACATATATACTTATTATGGTTACATACTGTCTGCCAGGCATCTAATGAGTTAGTGGAGGGGAGTTCAGTTTTGGCATTGGGAGAAGTAGTACAGGAGGATAAGCCTTTTAGAATGGAAATGTACGTTTGGAGAAAAAGTGCCTCAGTTGTGGCCATGTGGGCATGATTATTATCTTTAGGGATAGGGGTAGCATTTAGGAGATCCTCAGAAGTTTTTTTTCCCAAAAAATCAAAGAGTGAATCAAATACTTACCTTCTCAGGGGTGGATTAAGGGGGGGAGGGGTGCAGTTGGGGGATAATTCCTTAGAAAATAGAAAAAATGGTAATCATAAGGTAATTCATAATCCCCAGACCCCCGGAAAGTAGCGATCCACCCCCCCCCACAAAACAACGACCTTAATCTGCCTTTGTACGTTATCGTGAAGCGTTGTGCTCTATTGCGGTTGCCATCCTGTGAAAATCAGTATAAATAACATCCTTGATTTACAAGGCAGTTGCTGTTTAGTTTATTGACCTCTCATCAAAATATGCCACATGATGTACGTATATGCAGGTACACCATTCTTGAGTATACTGCATAGTCATATATGTATGCATTCATATACACATCATGGTGATTTTAAGTCCTGTGGTAGAGGGTGTTTCAAATTATTTTATTTTATCTACTTCTGATGTATATACTTTTTACAAGTGATTTTTCCAAGTACAATACTTTTAGTTAATAGAGGAGTGAAATATGACTTCCTTTATCTTCCTAGTAAATAAGTGAAACACTCATGTCGATCTCATATTAAATACCTAACACGTGTTGGATTAGGAAATTTTAAATTTTCAAATGAGTGGTTATAAAGTTTTTAAGAAACATTATCTTAAACTGCTGCATGTGTGAATATGTAATTAGATTGTGAATTCCATTTTGCAGCAGATGATACAGGAATGGCACAATTATTCCCAAAATGAGCCAATTTTTGCCTCTTCTTTTTACTACTAATGTGGATCCACAGCTTGACATGAAGTTTTTAGGAACCTGCTTCTTGCTAAGTTTATGGAATTACCTGATATGACCAGTATCTCAAGATTAGGCAGTTGCGAAGGATGTCACAATTCACTCACTTAACCCATTCGCATCCATAAGCGTACTGGTACGCGGCCTCAAGCTGGCCACAAACACCCCAAGCGTACTGGTACGCAGAATGCGTAGTGTTATTTGTCAGTTGATCCTGCTGCTATCTTACGAGTTTTTTTGTAACTTTGTGGCCTGAGAGTGTACCTGTTTGTAGCTGCCATCTGGTGGCTATTTAGAAAATGTTTTCCATTGTAAATCACCTTAGAAAATTCTTTTTCTTACTTGCAAACTTATTATATGTGGTGCTTGGGGTCGATTTAAATCCCAGGGGATGGATGCGAATGGGTTAAGCCCGGTTATATAATGTCCAGGCTAGATTAGATTAGATTAAAAAGTAGGTGGAGTTCCTCCAAGGAGGAGCTAAGGCACTTAGACCTAATGGTCCATTGTGCCAACCACCATGTTTGTATTCACACATAGAGTCCAGTCGCCCTGCTAAAGGATAACATGTCCTCTATGGGAATACCCCTGACTTCATCTAGTTCCAAAGATGGGGAGCCCAGATGCCTAACTCTAGTCCTCATCAAAGCTGGACACTTGCAGAGTACGTGAGATGTTGTTTCGTCCTCTTCCTCGCACCATCTACATTTCGCCGAGTCTGTGATTCTCAGGAGATGGAGGTGCCTCATAACCTGATAGTGTCCAGTAAGCAGTCCCACTATCGTACGAAGTTGTCTTCTGTCCAGTGATAGAAGCTTTCTTGCCATCCCCGACCTGGGTCCTTCTATCAGGAGCTTGGCTTGCCTGAGCCCCTGTACATTCTGCCAGATCTTAGAGTGTTGGGCTAGGCTCCACTCTTTGATCTTAAAAATCCCTGAAGAGGGTGCGATTGGTATGAAAGGCTCTGGTCCAATTGGGTTCCTGTTCGAGCCCTCCTTTGCTAGTTCATCCGCTATCTCATTTCCGGTTATGCCTGTGTGGCCAGGGACCCAGAAAAGTTCTACATTGCTCTGTCTGCTGAGGGAGTCCAGTGCTTCCCGGCATTCCAGCAGCAGCCTTGATTTACACCACGGCGATGTGAGAGCTTTTAAAGCTGCTTGGCTGTCGGTGCATATGTGAATTGGTCTGCCTTTACGGCAGATATCCTTGGCAACATAGGCACAGGTCAGCAAAGCGAAGACCTCTGCCTGGAAGACTGTGGCGTGCTCTCCCAAAGGGATTGAGAGCTTTTTATTTGGTCGGCGGCAGTGAACCCCTGCTCCTGCTCTTCCTTCTTTTCTAGAGCCATCTGTAAACCAGACGTATGCTCCATTGTCTTTACCTCCTTCTTTGACCCACCATTCCCTCGTTGGAAAGTGGGTTTTGAAGAGAGGCGGTGTCTTGTTGAGCGCAACCGTCATGTCGTCTGTGCTCATTTCACAAATGGGATTCGACTCCATAAGTTCCGTCCATAGTTGTCTGTGACCAGAGAGGTTTCCTCTGTCACTCCATTGTCCCTGTCTCTTGAGACGATAGGCCGCCATCCTAGCTTGCGTCTCGACTTCCACGTGAAGTGGTGTGAGACTCAGTAGGGTTTCGAGGGCCAGCGTTGGGGTTGTCCTCATGGCTCCCGTGATACCCATACAGGCCATTCTTTGCAGGTGGTTGAGTTTATTCCTTGCAGTAATCTGCCTAGTCTTCTTCCACCAGACAATTGAGCAGTGTAGAAAGGCTGGCTTCACCACTGCGGTGTAAATCCATTTGATCGCTTTTGGCTGAAGTCCCCAGGTTTTGCCGAGGGCCCTCCTGCATGTCCATAGGGAGGCACATGCTTTCTTGATTTAACCTCAAGATGTTCTCCCCAGTTGAGTTTGGTGTCCAAAAGAACTCCAAGGTACTTGACCGTCTGGGATGGTTGTAAGATCCTGCCTTGCAGTGAAGGAGGATCAAATCCATCCCTCTTTCTCTTATTAGTGAACAGTATGAGCTTCGTTTTGTCAGGGTTCACCGTCAACCCTGTTTCGTTACACCAGACCATCGTCCTGTCTAGGGCTTTTTGCATAAGTCCGGAGACGGTATCGAGGTATTTTCCGGTGATGAGGATCGCCACATCGTCTGCATACCCCTGAGTGTAGGCTATGTCCAGGCTATGTTAACTATTAGATGACTTGGCCTTTATGCGAGTGCAAAGTTAACTGAGAGCTTGCTGTTTTCCATTGTTGACTTATGAGTTATTGATGCGTAATCACAGCTTTATGAGATATTGAACTGATAAAATGCTTGACCGTACAATATGAACTTAAGGACTGTTCAAAGGTTCGTTCGTTGTTCATCCATGGTTCATGACTCCTCAGTTTCTTCAATTCTTCATGATGTCTCTAATGTCACTCCTCTGGGAAGCCAGTGTTCTAACCTCCTCAACAATATGTTCCCTTTTAGTGTCATGGTTTTCCTCCAAAATGAGGGCAAGAGAGAACCAAAGCACTTCAATTTGAATTTCTGTAATTCAAAAGTCATGAAACGTATGGTGCTCCTTGCTGCGCACTCAGTGATAAAGGTATGCTACTGGAATCGTGATTGGATTGAAAGCATATTGTATTAAGCAATGTGTCATTTTCGCTGTATCATTGCTAATTCTCTGGCTTTCATGTTCTCAAAAAGTAGTCGTGATTTATGAAAGAACATTTTGATTTCCCACCATAAAACTCTCTCCAGTAGAAACGATAACTTGGCTAGTAATGATATTGGTGTAGTCACTTGGAATTATTTGAAACTTACTGGTGTGTGTAAAGTAGTATGTAGTTGTACATATTTGAGCTTAATTCTCTACGATGGCTAAGGTCATTTTCCACAGCACTATCTGCCACCTACAGAAGGAGGCAACAGCACTTGGACAAATCGTTGGATCGCCCCTCAAAATTCAAGTGGATCCCAACAATGCTGAAATTTACTGATCAAATGGGAGTCAAGTGTTTCCTTGGTGGCATGTCATTGCCAATTATAAAAAAATTGTTGGTATCCAAAACCAATGATACAAGTACTAATAAGGATACTTTTGGGCGTATTATGATTGAATGAGGTTGAATCATCAACTCAGATCTCATCGTTATGTATAATTTAATATAATATATTGCTTCCGCCATAAAAAAATAATGCATATGTGCAAAAATGGCACCCATGGGTAAGGGGAGAGTACATCATGAATACAGTGACGGTGAAACCTGGCACACATACTTATGTTCCGGAAACAGCAGTTAAGGGATTCGGGAATTTATGATTGCTGAAGAACTCTCTGGCGGTCCTCTTATCCTAAGCCCTTCGCCTCCTACACTACTGAAGTGCTCGTATGTAATAGAGGAGGCATAAGCCCCAGGATACACCATGAATATGCTGAAGATAATCCAAATTGTCAATAAAAGCAAAGGAATTTTGACTCCTATGCATGCATTTCGGTCACCTTAGTTGTTTACCATATTTTAACTCTCCCTGTCGGTGGTCACCTGGATGACCGAAATGCACACACAGGTGTCAAAATTACTTTGCTTTAATTGACAATTTGGAAATTGATCTTAAATTTAAATTTACTTGTCAATTGCTCTTCCTGAATTGTGGATGTGTTGGCTGGTTATTTAGGAGAGGCGACGGAAAACATTCATTTGCGAACATCAGAGGACAGGAGGTTTGACAAGTTAAGGGAAGGATTATATGGGAGATGGAGGAAGAGTGACGGGTAACACGGCGTTGGCCTAATTTTGACGAAAGGTAACAAGGGAACCATAATAAGAACTTAGAAGAATTATGTTCATATTCCACAACATCCCGCCTGATACCTCCCTTTTTGAACGGAACCATAGTTCAGCGTCTTATCCAACGAACTTCTTATCCAGCGTCTTATCCAACGAGTACTTCTGTTTCGAGTGCTCCCCTCACGGCACCCAATGGGTATGGGTATTCCGCTGAAAAATCTTCGCCACTGCCGGAGTTCAAACCTGGGTCCTCAGATTGGAATGATTGAACTCTGTCCTCTTAATTAACCCGATTATAAGTTATCCAATCGTCCCGGGTTCGGTCGGACAGTCCCGGAAATTGCCCCTGCACGCGCAGAATTTGTTAAGTTAACCTCACATCTTCACACGCAATGACATGTGAAAATTCTTTCGCGCTCGTAGGTTTGTAGAGCTTTCTCATCATTAGTGGTGACGTGTTAGTTCACATTGCAGTGGGGGAAAGCTCTTAATTTAATATGTCGCAGGCAGATACATTGCGCACACCGTCGTCATTAAACTGCGGTGTCATCACTTATTTCGTCAGTCGTAATCTGAAGTTTTCCGCATCGAAATCGTACTCTAGTGATATATCCCGGTTATCTTACGTGAGCGAAATACCAAAATTTCGTTTGCAGAAGTCGATTCTTTTAATTTATAACTCGAATTAATCTCACGCTAATTATATGATAATTTATATTATTATTTCAGGCCTTAAGTTCCCATTGTGGAGATTTTTACCCGGTAGAGTTAAGAGACGTTGTCGGAGATCAGACAAAGTGTCATACAGTAAGTAGGAATCGCCCACGCTGTAGTATTACAAACTTCTTTTACTTTCTAATTTAAAATTTTACAGCTTTTTATTTTTTAATATTTCTTATTTAAAATGCCCTTTTAATGTGGAATATCGCCGAAAAATGAAAATGTGCATTGACTCTGGAATTGGTAAAAGAATTTCCTTCTAAAAACTATCATTTATGATATGCCAGCTCTATCGAACACAAGTCGAATGTGATAGTTGAATGCTGGTTTAAAAAAAGCCAATAAATTTAATGATAAATTTAAACAATAATTTTTTTAATTTGAAGAGATGAACCACATATTCTTAAAAGCAGCACAGGGAATACGGTCTTTTTTTCCACGAAAATATGTTCTCTAGTCCCATTAATTAATGAATATATCGCCCTCATCTTGCGGAACACATCCCTCACAGTCCAAATGAAGCCTATAACGCCTGTAACCACCGAGGACACCAATTCTGCCTGATGATGAGACGGGAAATCCGGGTACGCGGAAGGATTTTCCTGCATGATCTTGACCTGCGAGAACATGTTGCGGTCATCAGCCTTAACCGGCACGAGACGGCTACGGAGATCTCCAAGTAAAGGTCACCGTCCCTAATCCGCGACCGGTATAGAATTGTCCTCAAACAGGAAAGTGTTCTCCAAAGTTCACAAGCACTTCCCGTCCATTCCACCATAGGTCCCAAGCCAGCCCAGCACGTCAAGTAAGACTGTGTAAGAGATACCCGCGCTATAAAGTGTCTACCAAAAGTATGCAAGCACTGCTAAATGCCACGAGATCATGCCTCGTGCAGAAAAGTTTTTGAAAATAGGTGCGGATCGAAGTTAATACTTTAAACAAAAAGATATAAAATGTGGTAGTTATAGAGAGAGAGAGAGAGAGAGGAAGCGCTCCGCTGCGAAGGAGGTTTAGCAGAAAAAATGAGCAAATTTCGGCGCACGGAACATGCCGGGATGGGGTTTCATCCCGTAGTCATTACAAACATGTGTGTTAGCAAATCAAGTTTTAAGGGGCGCACACACCAAAACCCGGTTGAGTTATTAGACGAGGCTGAAGATTACTTTAAATTGCTGGGAATTGCGCCATCTCTTTGGCCCCTTAACTTCCTAAGTATGATGAAATGAACGGCTAGGCTTTGGAAGAATACCATCCGAAACGTCTTTGACCAATATGAAGAGGTGTGAGATAACTTTTTAAAAGAGTATTGGAGCGTATACGCGCTGTACGAATACCGGGCCCGTATAATGAAAGGGTATTATTCCAGAGCGAACGACGGAAAATCGAAGGAGTATGCATTAAGAAAGATCGCCGTGGCCAAATTATGTTAGCCACCTATCGGAGATGAGGAATTCATTTATTTCTTGCTTCGCCAGTTCCCATCGTGGATTCAAACTTTGCTTAAGAGTGCGGAACCGTTAACCTTGGAGAAGGTAGTTAGATTGCTAGGCCATTACGATGACAGGGGTGAAGGCAATCGAAGATCGTGGCCAAATGCCGTGAATCAAACGCCACAGGTCAGTGCCATTAGTTCGGCTAGGGGAAGGCCCTGGGAGGGACGTCGAGAGCAGACTCCAGGGGGGGGGGGGAGAAAAGGGCAGAACCATCCTATTCTGCCTTTGTTTTGCGATTCAACTCCCATAAACTCGCACGTACCACGCGACGACGCGCGAAATGGGTGCTCACCCGAAGTCACCCAAACCGGCGATTCCGTCGCGAATCGTACACCCTCCACGACGCTGAATCAAAACCCTTCAAACTGGTAAGGTCCATGCAGAGAGATAACCGTGACGAGGACGGTGGAGTTGAGCAAACGTTGATAGTATTGTCCACTTATACGATAGACGGAAATCCCTAAGACGACTTGCTTCATGAGGAGGAAACGAAGGTATTAAGGAAGAGGAAGTTTCCTGAGATGATTGTGATTTGTATGAATCAGAAGGTATGGGCCTTAATCGACACTGGTGGCGAAGTATCTGCTGTAAAGAATTTTTCAAATTAATCATCGCAAAATACACCAGAATTCCCGTAATACTTATCAACAAGTGTTTTTTAATATGTGCAAATAAAAATAAATCTAATGGCCTTACAAAACAAGCTTTCGGTCCGATTACCTTATAATTCCGATATCTTGTGAGTAATAATTCAAGAAGCAGAAATATACTGGCCTCGACCATTCGATTCGCAGCATGCCTATTGGACCAACTAAAGATCGTGATTCGTAACCCTCTTTACCCTAGATTCGTGTTCTTATGTGTAATAGCGCAATATATCCTCTGGGTGTGTTACGAATACAGTTTCTACCACTTTCGTTAAGGTTTCCTTAAACACCCCATGCCCCTGTAATACACCGTGTTTTATGACCCTGATCACTTACAACTAGTCAAATATATTTTTTAAGGCAATATTTGCTTCTTAGTCGACTCTTATTTCTGAGCACGAAAAGTTTAGACTTAATGGCCTACTTATGAGCTACGTATTTGGTAAAAAGTAATAAATGTTTAGCGTATGGCATCTTTAATAATATATTTATGACTTTTTGTAAAATAAGCTGTTTACCATGGCCGATTTTTCGAAATTCGAGGTTTTAATGGGAAAGGAGTACGCGGGGAACTTAGGCGTCAGAATAAACAATAATGACTTCATATTGGTTTGCCTTTGCACCTTATTTCACCATAGCCTTTTTCGACAAGTTGTACTTCGGCTGGAGTGGGTAAATGAAGAAAGTTTGAAGGTGATGTTTGTTCTCATTTCACTTACCTCAAAAAATAATCTTGGCTGGCCATATGTGTTGTTTTACAAGTCCACTCCTAAGGGCGAGTCAATAGTAATATCTTAGTGGCATTCTTTCTGAAGAAAATCCTCTAAAAGTTCGAGGGGGCTGGGAAAACTTCCCGGGAGATGTACAAGGGCCCCTTGCGTTGTGCGTAGTGCATGTGCAGAGCATAGTGCATGCGCTGGGCTTGGATTGGGATGGGAGCATTGGGAGGGGGGTCCTCATGCGTCGGGAAGGGGACCTTAGAGGAGACGGGCCAGGAAGTGGACTTACACTTTTCTGCCTCTGAGCACCCCCTGGTTACCCACCCGCCTCCTGGCTGAGAGTGAATAGGAAGAAAAAGGCGTTTGTGTATTCAACGGCAAGCAAGCTGGAGAGAGAGAGAGGAGGAAAGGGAGGTGTTTGAGAGGCCTTGCCGAAGAGAGTATTTACCTGGAAATATATAATTATCTTCTTAGGGGTCCTTGAAGGATGGTCAAGGGGACACGGAGTGCGAGATGGCGACGTAGTCTTAGAATGCAATAACAAGGATACACTTTGCTTCTCCTCTTCTTCCTTCCAAGGTAGTGGTGGCCCTGATGTAGGAATTTGACAGGGAATATAACAAAAACGGTTCCCCATTACCTCCAGCTGGTCGAAGTTCAGCCAGTGCATCTGGAATATGGTCGTGCCATGAAAAAATGTCTGCATACAATGCACCAACTACACTCTCTCATGGTTCAGGTGTACTACTACTAAATGAGGTGACGCTATACCTCAAACACAATCTTCTAGGGAGGAACAAAGACCCCTTGAAGTTTTGTGAGGAAAATAAATTCGTGTTTCCTAATGAATAACCTTCCAGAAATGTTCCAATGTTTCGAAGTCGAGAGCTGTTCTGCTGCTGGATGGAGAACCTAATAGCACTTATGGTTAAATACTGATTAGTTACCTCTGCGAACACAGGCTGAATTTATAGAATTGATTATTGTGCTTGCGACTTAAAAATGAATTTTTATACGCAGAGAAGCAACTCCTGCAATAATATCAGCAACGGCTATTTCTATTTGAGAAAACTTGGGTGAATAAAACGACTTTACGCTAATTAGGAAATAGTGAGATGACTTTGTACTCGCAACATGGATTCAGAAAAGCGCGAAACGAAATTATAACCTGAATAATATTTGTCGTTTCCGAGGAGGTAACTAACTTCAAACTATACCGAATCCTAGCTGTACGGAAATGAAAAACTTCGCGAACTTGCTCCATATATTTCCACATCATTTTCGTAAAAAAATAGGTAAATATAATATGCTATGAGATCGTGCCAGGTTTTGACCAGTTTGGTAAACACGTCGGATGATTCTTCTTTATCTGCCACTGATTTATACAGGGTCTGTCCCAAGAGTTCCGGCATTTTTTTCATAATTTCATTTTAAATCATAACCTTACAATCTCTTTAAAACTTTTCAAAGTTCTCTCCTCCCGACTCGATGCACATTTTCCAATGCTTTACCCACGCCTCGTAGGCTCCCTGGAAGGCCTCAACGGGGACCTCTCGTATACAGGTCGTTGAAGCTTCTTTCAACCCCTCCAGCGTCCCGTGGTGGTGTCCTTTCAGAGCTCTTTTTGTCTTGGGAAACAAAGAGAAGTCCAGTGGTTTCAAGTCGGGGCTGTGCGGCGGCTGGGTCAACATTGCCATGCCCATTGCAAATTTCAGGCTCGGTTTGGTAGCGTTCGAGCAATTCCTGGCACTTCAACAGGCTCTGTTCCTTCATGTCGCCGGTGAGAACTTTCGGCACCATCTTGGCGCAGACCTTCCTCATATCAAAATCCTCGGTTAAAACGCGGTGAACAACTGATTTGGGTACGCCACTTTCTTCGGCTAACATCTGGACACTCATTCGTCGATCGCTGTCCAAATATCCTCGCACTTTTTCGATCGTATCGTCAGTTTTTGCCATTGACGGGCGCCCCGAGCGCTCGTCGTCATCGACGATCTCCCGACCCTCCCGGAACCTCTTGTGCCACTCGAAAGTTCGGTTCTGTGTCCTCCCCGAAGGCTTCCCTAAGCATTTTTAGCATATCCGCGCCATTTTACTGAGTTTAACGCAAAATTTAATTGCGTAAAGCTGCTCCAAATTCTGCGCCATTGTTTTTTATGTGTAAAATTCTACAGGTGCACCATGCACAGAAAATTCTGCAGGCGGTAAATGGGATTCTTGGCGTCACGATCCTGAACGTCACGTTCTTTTTCTCACGTCACGCTCGGCTATATGTAGTAATAGTAAGTACTCATATGTGTACTAGCTATAGCAGAGCGCGGAAGAGCGCGCAGTGCTGATGCTGTATGTATATCTTTTATACCCAAAATACTTTCTATAATATTTTTTATATATTATATTTATCAGAATATCGCCATAGAAGTTTACACTTCTCCCGTGTGGTCTTAAGCACACCAACTTTTTTTTCGACGAGGTTATGGTAACTCACTTTGAACGAAGCACGATATTTACTCAACGACTGCTCGCAGACGACTGCGTACGGTGGCATTCTCTAGCCAAGACCGCCACCACTTTTTCCGTCGAACCACTCTGAGTAAGCTTACGTGGCCGACTGTGAAAATTCATTACTGGAACTTTTGGGACAGACCCTGTATCTGCTATATTGCTCGTAATTAGTTGTTCATGAAACCAAGCATTAATAATTCCTCATTTGGATTATAAGAGTGAACTCACGTAAAATTATCCATAGTTTTACTAAGGGCGACAGTGTCCGTCGACCAGAGACATGTTAAGAGACGTGTTGATGATATAAATGACATAAAGCGTAGCACCGTCCAAGATGTACCCCTATCGTAAGTGAATTTGAATTATAATTCATGGCTTTATGAAACTGCCTTAACTATATAATTCATTTTAAAAGAAGTTGTTGTACAAGTTCTAAAGAAATTTACTCGCGGAAATTCAGAATTACTCACCACTAAATGTTAATTAAAAGTAATTAGTGATGATCTTTGCTTAGTCAGATATAGGTACTACCGGTCCAGTACAAGATGTGCTTTAACATACTCGTCGGTTAAAAAATATATACTGTATACAGTATACTGTTACATTTTTGGAAAGTGCCCATGCTTACACCGAGGTGCACCGTACCCATGGCTATACATCTCTCCTATATCTATATTCGTGACCGTACCACCGTACCACTACGGAAGAACAAGGACGACAGACGACTTGTGTACGCTGCTGCCATGAGGTCTTTTGTGGAGTTAACATCACTCGCGTTGACATGGCAACCCACTCAACATAAAATTATTGTGCGAAAACTTCCCCGGTGGAGGTGAAAGCTCGTGGTCGTCTCCTTTCAAGTTAAATTAATGTAAATGGCACTCTCGAGACAAATGCGCCGATTGGATTGGCACAGACTCAGCTAACTATGGTTCGCCGAGTATATACCGGCCGACAAGAAAACTATCCACGCTATCTATCCTCAGAAGAGGAAAAAAAAACCTTGTACCTCGTCCTCCTAAATGCGGCACGAGAAATGAAATGTTTCCGCATAAATATCTTCCTTAAGCTCTACCAATCACGAATATAACGAGCTCATCCTGTTGAAATCACCTCTTTTGTAATTACCCTGTGAACATTTTGATACTTTTTTAATCGACCGTCAGCCTCTTCTTTTATCTTTTTCCAATCCCTATGCCTTATCTCAGGCGGCGGCTGTATCCTTGCATTCGTAACCCATTTTTACCGTTGTCCTCTTCTGTTGTGAGCCATCCAACTGGCCATGTCTAATATAGACGCTTCAGCCCGCTCCTTTTTCACCCCTACCGACCCCTTTCCTATCCCACTCACCCGTATGCACTGTTTTAAGCAATTTTTAACACGGGAGTTTTATGCAATTTTTAACACGGGAAAGTGTACGAAAAGTTTTTCCTTTCCCAGAGGTACTTGGCTAATGGCTAGAGAGGCTTCCTATCCGCCCCCCATCCTGATAACCCTTCACATGCTCCTCGGGGTATTCTTATACCGGTGGGCAGCACGGGAGCTACATATCTTTCGCGCAACGTTCACCGACTGATGTAAATTCAAAATCAGTTAGGGACAGAGTAACATTCTTTTCAACACCTTGGTTTTTCACAATTAAGTTAAAAGCAGAATCTGAAAGTACATGCCCCAACTTCCTGTGCTTTAAAACATCTGAATTATCATGTTTTCCAACAGCACATGCAGTATCAACTAATACAGGTTCTTTGACATCTAATTAAAATACACCTTCAGATAGTGAACCAGAAAAATCAGCTTTGCTCTGAATTTTACAACTCCTTCGGTCGTATATTCGACAACCATTCTGATCAAACACTACTGTGAACCATTTTTCACCATTTGCGACACTGAGATTGAATTGGTCGCTAACCCTGGTGCTAAAGTGAAATCTTTTATTGGTGTGATCGCTTTGTCAGAAAACTTCACTAGCACACTACCTTTACCTGTGCTCACAAGAGTAGAACCATCAGCACATCTAACACTGTGTGCCTTGGTCTCCTGCTGAAGATCTGGAACCCAGACCTTTTGGGGTGTCACATGAGCAGATGCCCCTGAATCAATTACCCAGTCATCTTTCGTAAATATGTAGATGCACCGAGTACACACAGCAAAGACGAATCCTTTTTCGCCTCGTTCATGGGACATTCTGATTTGTAATGGCCCATTTTCCAGCACTTTAAACTCTTTACCTTCCTTTTATAAGGCCTCTTAAAATCCGATGGCTTGGACCTTGGTTCCTTCTCCTTCGCCAGCTTACTTGAGGACAGAGGGCCTTTCAGGTTCCTGGTCAATAAGACCGAATCCTCCTCAGCGTTCTCCAGCTTCAGAGATTCAACCAGGCTGCCGTTGAGGAGTTTCTCCTAGATTGCGCAGGTGGTGATGTTCATATCCGAAGTGGTCGATTCTATTCCCATGCGATAAGGCAAGTACACCTTAGGCAAACACCTGAGCATTATGAGGACCACCAAGCCATCATCTGTTGGTTAACCCTGTGCTTGCTACCTTATTTGTCAGCTCCTGGATAGAAGTAACGTATTCCTGAACATTTCCATTATGCTTTGATAACCTGGCATCCAACAGAGCATCCCATAAGTTCATCCATCGTGTCTTGGCTTTCGCCTCAAATAGATTGTCTAGCGACAAAAAAGCTTCATGTGCTATCACGGTGTTCTGCACGTATGGGTAAAGGGATTTATCGACGTGAAGGCAAATTAAAGGCCATGCATCCGTATCGTTTTCCTTAGTTGAGGAATCAACATCCGTACTCAGCGCCGTCGTACCGTAAGTCCACAGCTTCTCTCTAATTAAAATAATCTGCATGCTGAACTTCCAGTTCATGTAATCCTAATCCTAATCCTTCAGATTCTCCACCAAAGTGGCTTAACGAAAATTATTATTCGCCGTCATTTTTGAACTGACAAATTAACTTTCATGAACCGAACCTCAAACACCAAAACAAAATGACAAATCGCCTTACCTGCCCAAATTTGTCAACACTTCGCGTTCTGTCGGCAATTAAAATGTCCTGGGCCTGTTAGGATAGTCTCACTTATTACAACAGATTTAGGTTTTGAGAAGAGATACACGGGCCAGATTGTGCTCACATGATATTTATTTACGAAACACTCTTTGTTATACTAAAACGAAACATACATCAAAAACTCAAAACAGCTCCATGCTTGTCTTTAGAAGCTGGGTCCATTCAGTTGGATCTGGGTCACTACTTGATTGAGGTGCATCTAAGTTTCTTTCACCAGGTAAACGATCTTGGTCCACAGACTGTAGGTTCAAGCCTCTACTTTCATCGTTATTATACTGCTGTGGACAATGTACCAGATGTGGCATTGGTGTATCATGAGACACGTGAGACTCAAATTGTAATGGATCTTTAGGGCACCGGTCTGATACTGAAAACTGTTCAGCGGAGCAGAGTGGTAAGGATGGTGGAGGAGTACGGGGAGAGCCCCTGAAATGAGCTAAATAATTTGGTATAGGGGTAGACCCACATGCAACTGTCCCAGGCAATTCAAATGGGAGTAAATAGACTTTGTTGTTTTCCATGCTTGTACTAGGATCACCAGAGGGTGGACTGAATGTACTACCTGCAATTGGCAGTCCCAAGTTACTGTTTTGAACAATGACATTTCTGGCTAGAGAGGAATTCTTCTTTGTGTCCTGCTGTGCTGATACTCTAAGGACTTGAGATGCCTGGTTGCTCTTAGATGAGGTTATTCGACCCCTTCCAGAAGATTTAACACTGGAAGTTGATGATGGTTGTCGGTATGTAGCCATCCGACTCCTTTCACTTTGCTTATTGAAAGGACGTTTTTCAGGTTTTTTTTGTTGCATACTCTGTCCTTGAGAATGCTTTCTGGTTTCTTGTTTTTTTTGCTGCTGAGGGTTTGGAGCACTGTTATTTGCTTGATTTCGCTCTTGGAATTTAGCCTTTGAAATTAGAGCAAGTATATACTTCCTCATGCGGCGAGCATGGAGTACATTGTCGATTGTCCTCAAAAAATCACCTCCCAATTTCCCTGCAATATTAATCCATAAAATAATAAGTACATTCATTCATCTGTAATAAAACATATGACATACTATGAATCATGTTCAGTAATGACAGTAAAACACTTCTTTCAACTTCATATAAATGTTTACAAAATATCAGAGTTTGATTTGGATACATCTAGTAATTACATACGTGTACACACGGGTGGTGCCTGTGGTGCACCGGCACCACCTAATGACGAGAAATAATTAAATAACCTAGAAATTTGTGAAAATGATAGTATGAATGTTTATAATTTTGAGAGAGAATTAGATGTCCCATAAACTGGTAAATAAATCAAATACTTAAGTGTTTTTCCCTTCTGTCTTATTTACAACCAGCGTTTAAAATTCACTGTAGCTGGCTGACTGGCAGTGCGAATAAAGTTTTGCATTTCGTACATTGTACGAAGCATGCGCAGAAGTATACAACTGAGGAGTGCGTTTTTGGTGGTGTGTTATGAGTTAAAGAGTTAATAAACATTTACATTGGCTATATAATAATAAGCAGAATAAGTTTATTCCTCGCCTTTATTTTTAGGCGCTACAAGAACTGCTTTAAATAACTGGGTGAAGTGGTTACTCCTTGACAACTGATAAAAATTATTCAGTAAGTTCCAATGTGCTTTGAAAATGTTCTAAAAAATACCTGTCACCATGGTGCAGTGCCAGTTGTGAAAGGCGTTTTTTCACACTATCAATTGTCAAGAGTAAACTAAGAATGAAAATGTCTCAAGATTGCCTTGAGTGCCCAATTTTACCATTCATAGAGCAAGAAACTGCAATAAATGCTAAGTATATGGATGTCATTGAAGATTTTAAAGTTCTTGTTCCTGGTGAGATGAGAATGTTGTACTTTGTGAAGCATATGTACATAAACTAATTTTTTATTACCCTAATTTTGTTTGTTCAACTTTTACTATTCATATTTGCAAACACGTTCCAAATTTCTATTCATAATACCATTTTGAACCACTAGCTTTGATAATCAAAGTAATTCCAGGCACCACCTAATAAAAATGTCTGTGCATGCCAATGAGCAGTTACATGATATGGTATATATACTGGATACATTCTTGGTTGTAGAATGATGGTTAATGTAAAGATGATGAGAAAATATTTGATGTTTGATCAATACCAATTGTTATTAATGTTTTTAATAATGGAGAAGATCAGTGTGATTTAACCATTTATTTGTCATATGTTTCCATAATATCAATTAGGTATCTCGATAATTATGTCTTCCTTTTAGGCAGATAAATAGGTTCAACTTATCTTAAATATTCAAGTCTCTGGCTGCATAGCATTCCCTAAATGATGATAACATATGGCAAATAGGAGAAGTACACAAGTGTTCAATGGACAGGGCCTGTCATAATCATCATTGAATATTCTACCAGCTGATAGACAGGGTTATGAACACTTACTGTCCCTAACTTCCCCAATCCTGGGTTATATTTTCACTTTCCTGTAAAATACATGCTCATCATCAGGTGTCTCATTAGTTCCTCAAACTCTCTGCCTCTCTTTTTGTCATTCAAAACTTTTATCCTCCTCCATGCTTCCTCAGTATTCTCCCCTCAATCACTCCCTTTAACATTTCCTTGCCTCTCAACACGTCCTCCATCCATCTTTCCTGCCTTTTCCCAATCTCTACCTCTAGCTTCCCTTCCTCTCCCATCAGACCCATCACTTCCTATTGTATTGCTTGCCACCCAGCTTACCCTCTCCACACTACTCCAACCCTCCAGTGTACAATCACCATTCGGCAGTGACAAAGTTTCTCACCCATACACAGCCACACACTATTTTAAGAGTTTTCACCGGTTGTTTCTTTACATCTCTCTCCAGATCCCCGCATATCAGTTCCTTTCTCTTCTTCTGATTCTTCATTTGCGACCCTTACCTGTGCAATCTGGCTCATGCACAGATTCCAAATGAGGTCCGTCTCTCTAATCTGCCCGTACATTTTTCCGAACTTCCTATGCAGTAGACCCTCACTAATCTGGAGTGAGGAGTGGTTTGGATTATCTGGGGATTTCCCAAAAGAAACATTTATGTGAGGTTATTTTTGAATGCCCTCAGTCACAGATGACTTCTAAGCACTTTCCATGAGGTAGGAGGCCTTTCTGAATAAAATAATGGCTTGAATATTACACAGTATATAATATAATTATATACGTATATATATCATGAAGGACCAACCAGTCCGAAACGTTCTGTAAGAACAAATTCTTTATCTCTTTCTCCTACCTCGTGTAAGTTTTATTTTATATATTTGTGGCCAATTGGCGAAAATTTTAAAAGAATATATATATTTATAAACCTTTCGTGTGAGTTTCTTTTGTTTGTGCCACTATGTTTTTTACTTGTCACGCCTGTGACTCCTTATTGGATATATTTTCACCACTTGTGAATTTCCTTGATTGAATATATATATATATATTTCGTTCACTCACTCACACACCGCCTTTAGGCGAATAAATATATAATAATTTGAACAGAAGGTGAAAGAAAGAGATAGGAAACATATAATTAAAATTGGACGAAGACACTGGTGATGTGGAAGATGGTAAAGCCGAGAAACTATCTCTTTCTTTCACCTTCTGTTCAAATTATTATATATATATATATATATATATATATATATATATATACACACCTATAAAAAACTCAATATTCTCAGTAAGTAAAGACAAATATTAAATTTTCAACTATGTTGAGACAAAAAAGGCAGCTACGCCCAGCAGCTGGTGTAGACGGGATTGTTAATGAGCTCGTAGTAGGTAGAAGTTAACTGCAGGCCCCGTTGAGTACCCTCAAGCCAAGAAGACATGTCTTGTCAAGATACCACCGTGATCTTATCCTCTCTGGTGTGCCCCAATGAAATTCATACTCTCAGTGATATCCCATGCAAAATTCACACCTACATACCTCATTTGCCTTCCTAGCCAGTGTTTGCTGATTTTTTAAGCAAAAAAAAACTAACAGGAAAATCAATTTGCCAAATTCTATTTTTGTGACTTATCAACAATATTAAATGAAAAAATTGTTTTAGGAGATAATTGCACCAATTCATACACAATACATGCTATGAAGCATAAACAATTTCATCTCACGACCCCTTGATAAATCACCCCCACTACATGCTAGAGGCTGGCTCAAATAATATGGGGGTCTAGACTCATTAGATCTGAATAAGCAAAGATCCACTGTAATTAGAATAAAATTATGCTGATTATGCAAAGAGTACATTCCCAACACTGGGAATATTTGAATGGGTTAAGTAGTTACTAATGAAAATGTGACAAGGAATGATTCTCTACATTATCATGGTTCTCATGGTTCCAGCTTGGTAAATAAAAAGGTGCCAAGTTATAAGACTTGAACTTTCTCCTCCTTTCTAATGGAAGCACATAAGAAATGCACTAGAATACAAAAGAGAAGGATGCAGTCAAGCAAAAATTATGTTAATCAATACCAACCAAACAATTCCTGAAGTCGTATAGGCGGTACATCCGGAAAGAGTTCAAACAGCCTATTATGAAAGCTGTATGGATCTGTTGCTGGTACAAAGCCTACTCCAGACATTCTTGCATTTCCTGCTGGTGCATTTGTCTGAAAAAATGGCCAAAATATGAGTGCATGCAAGCACGACCAGTCGAACAGTAGCTCATTATCCAAAACATCCATGTAATCAGCCCTGACTGAACTCCACCATAAGAGTTTGGACAGAGTCAAATCTCTCAAGAATATAACATAGGTTCCAACCCCAACAAATATTTGTTTTTCATTGCAAATTAATGACAAAAAATGATATTTTCCTTGAATACTGGTATTATTTTGCTCATTAAAATGCAAAAGAATTGAGGCACAAGCATGAGACAAAATTAAGCAAAAGCATATGATAGTTATAAATGTAAAACATGTTAAAAGCATAAAACTACTAATGAGTAGGTCATGATTAACATTTATCGAATGTTTTATTGAAGTCAATCATCATTCCAAGAGTTTTACATCTTCTATCTAGAAATTAGAGCATGATGTTGATTAATTCATCAGTAGAAGAAGAGGTGGACCTGAAATTGCCAAACCTATATTGACACTTTGATAAAAGATTTGAGGAATCTAAAAAATAGATCGAGCACCCCCACACGATCTTTTTTTTTAAATTGAGAAAATTGATTCTGGATACTGATTGGGAGATACTGACATTGATACTGATAACAATTGCTGTCATGAGGATTTCCTTTCTTCTCATTAAGGGAAAACTTGAGAAATTTTGAAAGGTGTAGGGAAAATCCAAGATGTAGTGTAAATCATTTATTAGGTGAAGATTTGGGACTTTGACTGTCCAATAACAACTGGATAGAACCTAATTTAGTACTTCATCCAGTTCCACACTTAATTTTGATCCTATCGGTTGTGCATGGCATGGTTCAATTCAATGTTAGACCAAGGAGACAAATACATTTAGTTGGATGGAGATGGAATTTCTAAGAAATCATAAGCAATGACTGATATTACAGGTAGTTGGAAAAGTAATCACTAAAAAGTGGGACCTGAGTGTTGGGCTCAAGGTAATTTAAACTCCAGATGAATCCAAAAGTTGACAAAAACGGAGGAAGGAGATTGATTAATTTATTATATATTCCATATTTCTTTAGATTGTTTCTTAGAATTTTAAATTCTCTTCTTATTAAATGATCTTTTGAATTTTTTATGGTATTGCAATATGCAATATGATTTAAGAGATTTGATACTCAGATTTGAGAGAGTCATCCTCACTATACCTGGTAGGTAAGGGAGGAAATTTCTTTGAGGTTCTAAGTGTGGTTACGATGATAATCCTTTAGTTATGTTGACAAAAAAATACAAATCTTTCATTTTTATTAATGAAAATTTACCTGAAAATTGTTGGCACCAGATCCCATTGACATCCTGCTCTCCTTTAAACTCACGTATTCAGGTGGGATATTCAATGGATAAGATGGTTGATGATTGGCCTCCTGGTAAAGTGGCATGAATGAATGAGGATTACTCTTGAGTGGTAATTCTTGTGACAGATTTCGTAGACCAGTAGATTGATTATCATTCAGTAAAGATCTTGGTCATATGAAGTTGGTATCCGTACAATACACAAGATTTGAACTTTGAGTAAGAATTTGAGACACCATAGAGCAGGAGGAAAATCATGCATGAACTGCGTGGGTCTTGTGAAAATAGGGAAAAATCGGCTGATGCAAAAGGTGAATGTTTGGTAATTGGGGTTGGACTGATCCACAAACACTCTGTCCAGGAAGGATTTTCAAGCCTAGTGCAATATCAAAATAAAATTCTCTCTTTAAATCATTCATATGATAATTTATACATACACATATACACACAAAAATTATAAGGAACATATTAGAGGGTAAAATAAAAGGGAAGAGCTCTATGAGGAAGACGATAAAACGAATACACAAGCCAACTAAAGTGGGATATGAAGCAAATGAGTTACAAGGACATACAAAAAAAGTATTGCCTATCAGTATAATAAGCTAGTACCTATAGCTTATCATTTCCCAAAATGAGTTGGAAGAGAAAGAAAATATGCTTTGGATGGGCTACTGAAGATTCTAGAAAGAAAAATTTGGAACGTATCCCCTATAAGGATTAGTTAATTGTATGAAATGAACTTTGAAATGGAAGTTCAGCTGCATCATTAGCAAGGCAGTGCAGAGTGAATGATACAACAATAAGAAACAGAGCTGGTGTATGTAAAACTTATTTTATTCTAGTAGTATTTGTTACCAATTGAAACCAAGTTGTATTTAAGGAATTTATATTTTTTTTAAATTCCTTGGAGATAATTACAAGTCTTCGCAACACAAGTGGATTAGTATTTATCAGTATTTATTTATGGTAGAATAGAGTGTAATGAGAACCTGTGTAATTAGATATGGCCCAATGAAATATTATGAACACTCTTGATAACGTTCCAACCCTTATAGAAATTTCTGATTAGGCCTGAGCTGAACCAGATCTGATCTGGAGAGATGAGGTCTGATCTGAGCTAGACAGGTCTGCCCAGGTAAAAATATTTGGTCTATAACTCCACCTTGACTGGTCTGTAACTGGTGTGGATCTAGGTCTGTAAATGGGGAGAAATTGAAACAATGTTCAAGACCAGTCTGGTAAATAGAGAAGAACTTCTGGATCAGCGCATGGATTTCCTTGATTTTCCCACCTTTGGCCAGTTGCAGAGTGCCTTTTGATGTAATCATCACCCAGGATCTTTCTTAGCAAAAGCTTCAATAAAAAGATACAATCAGAATCCAAAATCAGCATATCAAATGAAGAAAATGAGGTCTGATCTAATCCAATGACATCTGATCTGTTAACAGATCAGATGACTATAATTAAGACTGTAAATCCGGTCAAGAAATGGTACTGACCATCATGGTTGTTGCTGATGGGCTTTTGAGTGTTGCCGTGCCAACTGCAGGCACAAGTGGATATGGTTTTATCCGGGTTAGTAGATTGCAGTATACAATATTATTATCATGAGCTGCAATTCCTTTAACAAAATATTTATGATAAGCGACTAATGAATCAATAGCTCTCACATTGATATCGCCTTGTAAAACAAATATCACTTGACATACGACTTATAGTGCCTAGAGTAATAATAAATAGGGTGAAAAACGTATATAAGAGCAAGTGGCATTTCATTTTCTCTTTCATTCATAATAGAAAAAGTAGCTTTGAGACCAGGAGGAAATAATCTTTAGGTCTGAAAAAACTATAAATACGGAAAATAATATTAAAAAACCAGGTGAAACATTTCTAGCACCATATATTTACGTTTTTGTGACAAAATGAAATGGTTTTTGGGCGGACTTATTTACTGTTAGGTCTTTTTTGAAACATCTTTACAAAGCAGAATAAAACTTTTCCATATTATTTTTGTGCTGTTGGGGTTTTCGGGATCAGACCTTATCCGGATTACCTGATCTGAAATTTCCATGAGGGATTTCCATCCATATCATGATTTCCAACCATGATAATTTAATAATTCTTATAATTCTAATAATAATTGCTATATTTTTCCTTTTATTTTCATGCCATTGAGCAATTTTGAAGTAAAATATTTGTAATCAAACATGATTACAGTTATTTGGCAGTTTGAAATTCAATCAATATCAGCCTAACTAAATAAAATGGATTTTCACATTTTATTTTTGCTGATCTCAATTATTATAATAAACATATGAAACACATGGCGTAGTACTTGAATTCATAGTTACAAAATCCAAGAGATAATGCAGCATAGAACATTATCATTTTACACGGTTTTGACTTGTAGAATGGCGTTTCGAGGTACATTTCAGAAAGGAGGTGCAATGATTAATGTTTCCTGGAAAAACAGAGAGAGGGAAACCCGGAATAAGGTGTAAAGAATGTGTCAGAAGTTAAATGGAGGAATCTGGTACGATTTCAACGGATTCCGTCGTAATGAGCAAATGAAGGAGTGTCAAAGCTACGAAACAGTTTATATATATCATTATAAAACATTGTAAATCGTAAAGGTTGAAGGCATAATATCGTTAAAAGCTATTGAAACACGCTCCGAGAAGGTTAAATTCTCTTAAACGTTCAAACCCTTCCCTGAAAATTTCAATATTCTAGCTCGATTAGAAATGCCCAGGAATTCGTATCAATGAGTGAGTCAGTCAGTCAGTTTTGTAGCTTTATATATTACTAATATAAATAAATTATCTTTTTGGTTGCTATCAGAACGTGTTTACCACGGAGATTCAACCTATAAGGATGGAAAATGGCTAAACTTGAACCTTCTTGGTGTGGCTAATTAGCTAAATTTTCCGGTGAGAATACTGCTTAAAATGTAATGGTGTTCGGTGAGAATTAAGCTGTGGACCACGGTCCACTACACTGAGTACTGCCGACCTCCTTCGAAAGGAGAAATGAAATTTTTCTGCAAACGCGGACGAGTATCTTAAATCTTACGGTATTTATTACTGAGCCATTTGTTGAGAGGCAAAATACCGCGAACACAACACAATCACGAATGTGAATTTTACGTCCGTAACCGGATAACGAGCACAACAGGGCAAAGGATGAAGCACAATGCGTTTTATATTTATTTCCAAGAAGTTAGGCGGAGTAAGCTTACTTACTTGATCAGTGTCCGCTTTTGGCGTTTATCACTTCCACTATTGAGTCTGGCCTTGTTTCCCAACCTGTCAAAATGTTTTCGTAAACAGAGAAGCCAAAATAATGTGCAAAAATGTATGCACTCCCGACTGCGATAAATTCGCTGGTTGAGAGGTTGCAGGATGTTATGCGATCCTTTAAAAGTCCCGGAACTTAAATAACCGCTATGGCATGAAGACACCTATTTGCTCAATGGGAATCCGCCATCTTGTCCCGTGTAAATCCCCAGTAAGTGGTTTTGGCGGGAAATTCCGCACTCTTGAGGTTCTATTTTCTAATTGTAGGTAGCGTTTATTTAGCGTAGTTTCTGCTACGCTCTTTCTGGTTAGAGCTGCGTTCCAGGAGGAAAGTAGGTAGTGACTCACGTAAAGAATGACCTGCTGGGGGCCGATTGTGTTATTTCCATTCAAAACTTCCGTAGCGGAATCTTAGCACAATCTACGAGTGAAATACGTTCCTCAGTTGTAAATGTATGCAGAACTAGCGTTCCCATGGTTCCCATTGTGTTTTCTGATACGCGTTACCAGCTAACGCGCATTAATAAGGAGCCCCACACTATTAGTTTGGAAATGAGTTTTCTTAGCTGCGTGAGCTTTTAGTCAAAACTTATCTATTAAATCCACCCAATACATTTCATGATCATAGCAGGGTCGCAGCCAGGTCATGTCTTTAGGAGGGGCAAACGTTTTATAGTTCTTGTGTCAAAAATTAGCAGCCTGGTACAAAATTATTATCCTGATGTTCTACCTACAGTAATTACACTTTTTTAAACCACTTGTACTTTTACTTGATTCAGTCACGCAGTATAAAAGTATCCTCACAGCGTATACGGCCAGGGTGCTCAGGGGCCCGGGCCGCTGCACGTCCAGAGGACCCCGAAACCTAGTGCGTGGCCCGGGAGCCGGGGCCCGGAGCCTGAGCCACAGCCAGGGCGGGAATCCCCGCCTTCCCGCCCTGGCCACGCCGCACAGTGGACTGAAATCGAAAAAAGCTGGCCAAAACTCCAATTTTCGACTTTTTTATTCAGACCCGGGAATGATAATCCACATTTTGGAAGGTCCATGTGATGTAAAACTGAAGTTTATTTTTTTCAAAAGTATATATAAAA
The DNA here is from genome assembly GCA_963573305.1 of Pyrrhosoma nymphula. Lineage (NCBI taxonomy): Eukaryota > Metazoa > Arthropoda > Insecta > Odonata > Coenagrionidae > Pyrrhosoma > Pyrrhosoma nymphula. The sequence goes on along the minus strand of OY754332.1, from coordinate 71,262,809 downwards.
TTATTATAGCCCGCCAAAAATTATTAAATATCAATGAAATCTGGAATGCGCTATTTTTCCAAAATATTTCAAAGTTTGTTTCCCAGAAAATGGGATATCATAAGGAATTAGACAATTTTAAGAATATATGTTTATTATATTATTCTTCTAGAGCTAAATTTTCTGCGGTCAACCCTTTATTTAATAACTTTATAATTTGTTAAAAATATCACTGTTATAATTTTTTACATGTTGCTAGGATAAAAGTACTTATCGCCGCTTTCCGCTCCTGAGATATAAACACCAGGAGTTAGGTTGAAGTCTATATTATTCGACGGAAAGGAAATATCTTGCACCAACTTTCACCCCTTCTTTTTTTCGTTGTAAAGCAAAATGATGTCGGGCGGGTCTCGCGCCCCTTGATGCACCACGCATGTGGTAGGCACTGACGAACTTGGTGTTAAATACGTAGCAGTCTGTTTGAGAGGCTGGATTTTCCCTAAATCTTGAGTACACTGTACTTACCCCTTATTCTTTGCGCTGTCTTCATGGCATGTACCCTCTTCTAATTCTTTTACCCTTAGGTCTAATCCCGCAGCCGCGTGCGGGCGGCAATTAACCTAGCGGTCAGCTCCCCATGCCCTTTGTCCGCGACGGCTACTCCCTTATGCACCTAGATTTGTTCTTTCACTTTCAACACGTGCATGTTACCATTCTGCATACTGTGTTTGTCCAAAGTATACCCTCTATGCGATTGGCTAGAGTGTTCCGTTCATTTGTGGCTGAGTTCTTGACATCAGTCTCCCTTCAGTATTCGTTGTCGAGGTTTGTGCTGTAGGACGTTCACAGTGCCATTGCCCAGCTATGGATTCAACGAAAGTGACACGCCAAGATTTACAAAGTGTGCGCTTGGAAAAAAGAGGAGTGACCATGGATCAGAATAAATCGTTCGTGCTAGAGTTTTTACACAAGAAACTTAATTTGGAAGGAGACGGGAAATTACAAACTTTTCTTGCGACCTTCATTCAAAAAGTTTTTTTCCATCGGTATTTCCGAAAGTGGGCTGAGTGCTCCAGATTGAACAGCAGATTTGTGAAGAAAACGAGAATTTGGTTAAAACAGCCGATAAGATTTCCTACCGCTGTGTTAAAATATTTCCCATGTGAATCTGCCTCAGGTGAGTGCTAATGTTAGCGGAAAATGATAAGACGTAAGCAACTAGCTGAATATTTCATTCCTTGTTTTCTTATATTAAGAAATATTATTATTTATTTCTTTATTAATCATAGCTTTAGGTTTAACAAAAAGCACACCCCGTGGTAGGCCGTGAGTGGATTTTGATAGTGCAAGTGCTAGGTCTAAGCATAGAAAAGTAGTGAAATTGAGAAGTTCCACTTCCCTAGGGGAGTTAAGTGCAGCGATTTACATGGAATTACGCGCTGTGGAGACGATGCAGCAGCGAAGGTTGTGAAAGAGGTGACAACTACAACCCCAACAAGAGGAATGCGAATGGTTTCTAAATGGAGGGCTAAAGACGCTCCGAAAAGAGAGGTCTAGGAAGAGAAAGCTGTTTCTCTGATTGTGACGGCGCAATTGACGAAGAGCAAATCTCTCCTCATTCGGGAAACGGCAAAATTTCATGGGCACAATATATATATCCAAATTATGATAGGGCAAAAGCAGCAAAAATGGTGGCTTATCCGGAAGGGATTATCATTTTATAAGAGAAGTATGAAGTAGAATTACAGTCTCTGCTTTATCATAGGGCTGCAAGAATTATTTCTTGCATTGAAGGATTAGGCAAGGGCATTTTCGCTTCAATGTGTAAATAGTTATGTAAGTGGAGTTTTGATGGAAGCTCTGGTCACTCTCGCTACAACCAAATGTGGCAGAAATCAGATTTGAACGATGACAGCTTTTTCGCCACCTCTCTCGTGCCTCTGAAAATGTTGGACTTAGCATCTGGTAAACAAATATCGACCATATATTTGATCTCATGTTTTAAATGATGACCGTTTCTAAACGACTATGTACGTGGCGCAAACATTTCTGAGATGCATGACCTGGAGAGGATGAATTCAATGGTGGTGGATGAATAAAAAAAATCATTTGGATTACCTCCACTCCATTGTTACATACGATTTTTTGAGTGTCTTCTCCGAATCTCTTATCGCTTGAAAATTAAGAAATGGAGGATCAGTGAAAAGTTCGATGTAGGTACTCAGTATAATGTATTCTTATAGTGCCCCATTTATTATTCTACTATATCTATAATCAGCCACATTTTCACCTGAATTTCGTCATTTCTCTCAGACCAAAGCTACCAATAGGAGCAAAAATGCATTGGAAAAGAGGAAGAAAGAAATCCAAGAGGAATTTAGAAAATAAATGGAACTTTTAATAGACATGCCAAATCCTGGTAAATGAACAACTAGTGATGGAAACACTACCCGACGCCTTTTTCCAATCCTAAGCTTTCGTCGAAAACTTGCGGTATGTTAGCAATTTATTGCTTTAAGAATATTCCAAAAATTGAAGCTCTATGATCAGCATATTACTTGTAGATTACCAAATAATTACAACGTATTTCTGTTCTAATTCTTGGTATCGATGAGGAAATTATTGTAATATTTCGGTCGGTCCGGCGGCAGCGCCCAGCGCAACCCCCACGCAGACTCCCCGCATACCACTGTGCTACTTCCATTCCCGTTTCGGAGTCGGCGCCCGAAGGTACCGCTCTCCGTGCTCTTTTGGCCCCCCGGGGTCGGGAAACTTCTAGGGCGGTCGTTTGACGCGGCTGCCGACTCCTGCCCCCCTGCTTGCCGCCTGTTCGTCCCTGACCGCTCGACGGGGCGAAGTTTCTTCGTAGACCTTCGTAGACGTAGAGCCTAGCGAAGGACCCGAGAGAGAAGACTAGTTATGAATTATTCGCGGCCAACAATACAGTGATTGCGACTTACGGATGAATATCCCTCACCTTGGACCTTGGGTTGCGCCGTGAATTTTCGTGGCGTTTCATAGTCGCTTCCCATAATCGGCGAAACCCATAATCGGCGCGGACTTCTTGAAGTATTTCGCTCCGGTAGTGGACTTACGCCGTAAGCGTCTAGTGGACCCGCTCACTACCTTAGACGTAAAGGGCCGTGCGACGCTCTCCGTACCGGACAGTGTGAAAGCCATCAGTGGCGGAGAGCACCACAGCCTCCTGTGCGAGTATCCTGAGGTCACGCAGCCCGCCGGACGGCCATCGTCCGGCAACCACGAAGTCGTGCATTTCCTCCATACCACGCCCGAGCCACCCGTCTCGTCTAAACCGCGGAGACTTGCACCGGACAAGGCAGCCGCTGCCTCGCGAGAATTCCAGGAAATGCTTCGCTTGGGGGTAGCACGACCATCGAGCAGCACCTAGTCATCGCCGTGACACTTGGCGACTAACAATAAGAAGTACGGCGAGTGGAGGCCGTGCGGGGACTATCGCGCCCTGAAAGCACGCACGGTAGACGATAAATATCCGGTCCCACACATCCACTTCGCGCATACGCTCTTCGGGAAAATTGTGTTCTCTACCATCGACCTAGTGCGCGCATACCATCAAATTCCAGTGAACCCCGCCGACGTCCCTTAACCTGCCGTCACCACTCCTTTCGGGCATTTCGAGTTCCCACAAATGTCCTTCGGATTAAAGAACGCGGCCCAAACTTTTCCAAGGTTTTTGGAAAGTGTCGTGCGCGGATTAGAATTTGTGTACGTGTACATTGACGACGTGCTCGTGGCGTCCTCCTCTGCAGCAGAACATGAGGCGCACTTACGCGAACTCTTTTCCCGATTTGCCAAATTCGGCATCCTTGTAAATATGTACCGCGAAGTGCGTACTGGGCGCCCGCCCCGAGACATGAAAGGAATAAAACGGTTGGAATAGATGACATGCCTGCAGAGTTTTTAAAGATCATGGGGAAGAACGGAAGGGAAAACTTTTTGAGCTTATTCGTAGGATTTATGAGGATGGAGTGTGGCCGGAAGACTTCACGAAGACTGTACTAATTCCTATACCAAAGAAGAGTAATGCAAAAACGTGCGAAGACTATAGGACAATAAGATTAATATTCCAGGCGGCCAAAGTAGTTCTGAGAATTATAAACAGAAGGCTAGAGAAGAAGGCAAATGAATACCTGGGTGACGACCAGTTCGGGTTTAGGAGAGGGATGGGAACGCGAGACGCTAGAGCGGTGATGAGGACGCTAGTAGAAAGAAACCTAGAGAATGGGCACGATGTTTTTACATGCTTCGTAGATTTCGAGAAGGTGCACTGGACGAAATTAATGGGAGTGTTGAAGAAATCAGGAGTCGATTGGAGGGACAGGCGTCTGATTCAGAATTTGTATATGAACCAGACGGCGCAGGTTAGGATAGCCGATGGAGAATCGGGATGGGCCACGATAGGACGGGGAGTGCGGCAGGGGTGCCCACTATTGCCGCTGCTATTTAACGTGTATTCAGAAGAAATGGTAAGGGGGGCATGGGGGGAGGAGGAGGTAGGAATAAAGGTAGGAGGGGAGCTGATAAAATCAGTGAGATTTGCAGATGATCATGCATTGGTTAGTCAGTCGGCCAATGGGTTACAGTCAATAGTGAATGCATTAGAGGTGCAGTGCGAAAAGTATGGGATGCAGATCAATCACAAGAAAACGAAAATAATGAGATTTTCTAGAAGTAAGAAGGCGGGGCTGAATAGAAGGGTGGGAGGGGAGAAGGTACAGCAGGTCGAGCATTTTACGTATCTGGGTAGTATTTTGGAGGAGAATGGGTTTAATGGTGAGGACATCAGATGCAGAATTGCGCTAGCTAAAGAAGCATTTTCGAAGAGAAGGGAATTGATGAGGGGAGGTCTGAGAAGAGACGTAAAGAAGAGGTTGGTGAAAACTTTAATATGGAGCGTGGCGCTATGTGGGTCGGAAACTTGGTCATTGCGAATGGAGGATGTGCGTAGACTTGAGGCGTTGGAGATGTGGGTTTGGAGAAGGATGGAGAAGGTGAGCTGGATGGCGAGGAAGACGAACGAGGAGGTATTGGGTGTGGTTGGAGAGGAGAGGAAGCTTGTGGCGGAGGTACTGAGAAGGCAGAAGAGATGGATGGAGGAGGTTTTGAGAGGAGAGGGCATTCTGAAGAGGGTGATAGAGGAGAGAAGACTGGGGAAGCATGGAAAAGGAAGGAAGAGGATAGGAATTCTGGACGAAATAAGTGGAGGTAGAAGATATGAAGAATTGAAGAGGGATCTAATAGCGGGCCTATCTTGGGAGGGAATGCGAGACAATGTCTATGAGGTTGGGATGCAGAATGGGGACATTCCAAGAACCTACCAATAAGCTGGTAGAATACTTGAATGAAACTAAGTTAAATGAATGACCACAATATTTAGATTTAGCTAATTTATAAGTACTTAATTTAACTTTGAAAATGACGATTTTAAAATCTTATTATTGGTGCTAAATGGCCGATGACCCCCGAATATTTTTCCACGAATCGATGAAGGAATGTTTGCTCCACAACATATGTAAAAATCAGGGCATGTTATCGAAGGTCTTTTTAACAGAGGTTTTACCTTAAAGATGCGGTGTAGACCATAGCTGGTGGCACTGGCTGAGTAAAAATGTTTGGAAGGGAGATCCCAAGTTCCTAAAAGGAGCTGCTGAGTGCTTGCAAAGAGTCCCTCCTTGGCCACTTTAATATTTTTTCACTGTCTCATTCGCGATTTTATTTTTGACCTGAGGACCTTTGAATATTTTGGTCCATACTAGAGGGGAGAATGCATGGATGTTAGAGATGGTTATCAGGATTGGTAATCAGCACCATCTACTGGCTGTTCCTTTCCGCGGAAGTTTTTTGTTTTTCTTATCTAGCAGCGCTCGAATATCCATGTTTTTTTATTCCTCGGTTTGTTTGCTAACCGATTCTTTAGGTACCCCGGATGTCCGCTCGTCCTTTTCTCCCCTTATTCCCTATCCGCAACCCCTTCTCTCCCCGACTTCCCTCTACTCTACTCTACAGGTGTCCCGCAAGGAAGCGTGATCGGATCCCTTTTGTTCATTATATACATAAATGATCTATGCTCTCGAATTAGCAGTAAAATACGTTTATTTGCCGACGACGCTGTCATCTATCGTGAAATTAGTGATCACTCTGACTTTGAAACTCTATTATCGGATTTAAACAACGTTCATGTGTGGAGCCAAGAGTAGGGACTCGAACTTAATCTGAGCAAATGCACGGCGGTACATTTCTTGCGGAGGTCGTCCAACTATCCCCGTGTATATACTGTGGATGGTGTTAACGTAAAGGCGACAGATGAAGTGAAGTATCTAGGAGTTACGATAACTTCGGACCTATCGTGGGGAGCACATATAAGAAATATTTGTGGCAGAGCTCTGAAGAAGCTAGGATTCGTCAAGCGTATTGTGGGAAGATTTTCGGATGAAAAAGTAAAAGAGAGGAGCTATTTCGCACTCGTCCGGCCACACCTTGAATATGCAGCGAGCATATGGGATCCGGTGCAGAAAGACTTAGTCCGGGAACTTAAAAAAATACAAAGGAAAGCTGCGCGATTCGTCAAAAACTGCTACGGGCGTACAGACAGCGTTACACAGATGTTAAACGAATTAGGCTGGGAGCCGCTAGAGACTCGGAGGCTGCGCGCTAGGCTTAGATTGCTTGAACAATTGAGAATAGATATTTTTCAGAGCGACGCGGAGAACATCATATTAGAACCCCACTATATTTCCAGGTCCGACAGAAACGATAAATTAAGAGAGATATTTTGCCGAACGGATAGGTATGGGAATTCGTTTTTCCCCCGTACAATAAGGGACTATAATAAATGCTAGGCGTAATTTCATTAGAGTGTGTCCTTTTTATGTGTAAACGGCTGGTGTCCTATCACACCCCGCCACACGCCTATTGAGGCGGCTTGCTTTATGTAGATGCGGATGTAGATGTACTTTCCCCATTCCCTCACGCGCTTCATTGCCACGAGCTTCGGGTAGCTTGAGCAAAATCTTTCTATAGACACATTAGAGACCATGTCCGAATTTTAATTAAAAGTGCAAATCGTAGGAACGGTAGAGTGAATATGTTTAGATAAATGATGTAAGAACTTTGTTTTCATGTCGTTACTCCTCAGTTATTACAGAAATAAACGTATTACAGTCTTCACGCTTTAACTTGACAATTTTGTTTCAAGATGTGCGCTGAAAAATGCCTCTGTAGTCTCTGGCTTGTTCGCGATTTTATGAAAATTTTTCGGTAAGTAATAGATTTATTTGAAAATGAGTAATATACGAACTACGCAATGCTACATATCTGACGAGGTTTTTCCTTAGGAACTTCATCTTTTAAATGTCTCTCTGATACGCTTAGCCGTTCCACATCCTACGGAAAATGGGTAAACATTTGGGGATATAACTAGAAAAGTAATAATTGCGATTAATGGCCGATATTTTGGTATATATATCTCTGTAATTAAGTCTAATTAAGGGAGTTTATGTGAGTAGTGATTATCTCGCTCAAAATACCTTTGCCATTTCAAGACTGTTTTGTTTGAAATAACATAAGTATAGCTTCTGTGAATTTTCGTTTCTACTGTGGAAAAAATCGTTTAGAACAAACTTTCAATGTGACAAAATGTATCTCGCTAGTATTTAAAGGGTTATGCCCCACTGAATGATTTTGGGACTGGAATATACGGTCTCTTTCCCAAAAACTGGTCACTGCGGATGAATGGGTAGTAGTGACGCCTTTATTTACTTAGTACTGCCCCGCGTGTAATGCGCCCACCATTAAAAAAGCGGCAAATCATGCTTCCAAAGGTAAAGAGTGATTTCCAATCACGCATCTTTGCTAAATTGCAACAACATGTTCGGCTCAGAGCGTTTTTCAATCACATATCTGACGTCATTTGTGCTAAGCTGATTCAAAAACATCTTCACCATATTTCGCCTGCGTTAGCATTTACACCAGCGGACGAAAATTGTGAGGGCGTGGAAATAAGTTGTCAGAAGCAGAAACGGGAATATCTCAGTTTTAGAGATAATAGGGATTATTACTAGAAAGAAATCGATTAATCGACCGAAAAGTTAGACCAGTGTTTCCCAAACTTTTTCGAGTCACCACCTGGTTCCACAAAACGCCCCCCAACGCCTCCCAACCATGGACTCTAAAATCATACCAAACTACCTGACCAATTGAGAAAGATTATAAATATAAATTTAAAACAATTATGATTAAATTATTGCTTATTTAAAACACATTAGAATGATATTTTATTGATCCCAGGACATGTATGGTACCACCTTTCGGTCAGGATCCTGCCTCCAGCGCCCCCATGCCACCTCTTGTTACTTATCGCCCCCCTAGATTATGGCACCGCCCCGAAGTTCGCCCACGCCCCAAAGGTAGCGCCCACTTTGGGAACCACTGAGTTAGACCATTTCTACAAAGAAGTTGAATATCGTCACGCTATTTTGTTAACACGTGAGCGCAGATCGTTTCAATCGCCGACTTTAATGTGCGCTCGTGTGTTCCCATCTTCTACGACATGCACTAATCTGCGCAAGGTGATCAGGAAGTATCCAAAGACTTTCACCTCCTCTCTACGCATTCCTCTCCCTCCCCTCTCACTACTTATTCCATTGTGCCAACTCCCTCCGTTGCAAACCGATCTGCGTTTCCTTCTGCCTCGAGCTTTAGCGAGAGCTGTACTTACTAGGAGTTTTAAATATACCGGGTGCGCTCAATGAGAGATTTTTCTGTCTAAAACTGAAAAAAAGTTAAAAAAATAAACTGAAAAGAAATAAAAATAATATGTTCACTTTCTTTAAATGGAAGAGGACGTCTCGAGGTTTTTTTATCAATCAATAACAAAATAAATATTAATTATTTGTTACGGCTAATTGTAAATCCCTGAATCGTATTGTTAGAGCTATCTTCTAACCTGTTGCAATTAAAATGTAATCAAAGTAGTTATGCGTGGATTTACTGTCCCAAACAACTCTATTGCTGCCCCGCTTCCGCTCCGCGCATGGGAAAAGTAGCACCCCTCCAGCGTGTTATTGCGTTATTATTTCTCCTCATGACATTATTAGTTCAAACCAGCCGTTATACAACCCAAACTGTGTGAATGTGGAAATATCTAACGGGGAAATTCGGCTGCCCCTCCCTCCCCCTTCTCTCGTCAAGGGTCTCATTCGCCCCCTCCGCCCCATTCGCCCGCTCCGCGCCATTCTACACTCTACATTGTTGCACTCCTCAGTCGCATTCGATCCATACCTCTCACCCTCCCTGCGAACCGAACCATTCTACCCCTCGCGGCCGTCAAGAACACTGTAAGGTGGTATAAGGACATGGCTCTTGATGCGCTTTCAACCGTTTTTTGCTAAAATTGCTGTCGCAATCAAGGAGATTAAAATGAAATGGAGTAGGCATGACCGTGAACGCTCATGGGCGAAAGTGAAGCAAGAATAGGGGTGCTTGGGAAGGGTTTTGTGCCGAGTAGGTGTTGCCAAACCAGTCACAAAACATCGCCTGGTCTGTGGTTTTTAACTTAGATTTGACGAAAATCAAAAGCGACCGCCGGACTCGTAAGCCAGAGGAAGGTCTAAACTGTGCCCACTGCAATGGTGGAATTGGCTTCAAGAATCAAGTGATATGTCGCCTCCATTTCTTTTCAAACCTCCTTGGTCGCAATTGAATAGGATTTCGGAACTTGCCGATAGGTGGCACTGGTGCAAAGCTCGAGGCATGTTTACTGTCAGTTTTGCATTGCTGGGAATAGAGATTGGTGTGTGCTTGTGCAGTTAAACGAGGATAATTTTCTTCAAAATGGGTTTGAAGAATGGGTTTGAATCGAGGACCTCGTCGTCCTTCTCACCTTCACCGACTCCCTCGCCAGCGTTCGTGTTCGGATCATCAACATCATCTTCCTCATCGTCATCGACGCCGTCATCCTGCTCTCTCTCTGACGGCACAGGCGGCTTCTTGTGAAGTTCTATCACGGTTTGGTCGACGCCGTTCAGCTGATGAGCAAAGCAAATCAATTGCCTCTCCTCGCCGAAGAGCTGAATAACAGCGCCCTTAATATTTGCTCCACCGTCAGTCGTCACAACTGAAACCTTGTTCATGTCAATACGCCGATCTTCCTCAATAATATGAGTCAAAATAACCTTAAAATTTTCTATGGTCTTCCTTTGTGGCATAGCGTAGGCACCAAAGTCGATTGATTTGAAATGCTCGCCTGAAAAATAAACCGGGTACAACTTTTACAATCGTGCTGCTGCCGGCTGCTGACGCTACACCACGGCCCGGGATCGGGGGAAGGGAGCAGTGCGACGCGGTGCTCGAAGACTCGCACCGCACTGCTTCACTTACCTTGAGCAAAATGAACTGTGAGACCCAGAAAACCGACCATCCTTTCCTTTTGAGTCCAAATATCACAAGAAAGAGACAACTACTTAGCCTCCCCGAGCCAGAGTTTGACGGTATCCTTCAACGCAAAGCAACATATCTCCAAGTTCTTAGTCGAGGTGGGCTCTGACGGGGGTTTGTAAGTTCGATTGAGTTTCCTGGAGTAAATTCTGAATCCCTGTTTTTCCGGCGTTTTGAGGGGCATATTGTCATGCACTATCATGAATGCAAGGGCTGCGTTCACTTCCTTCTCTCTACGCCCCCAAGCTGAAAATGCAAGATGTGCTAATGAAACTTCATAGGTGTGGCGGAGTGAAATAATAAAAATAAGTAATAGACCCACACCCACCCACGCCGTTTTCTTTAAGTCAGAATAAGATGCTTACTCGAAAAAGCGGCAGCGTTCTCAAACATTCGGTCAATGGGTCCTGTCCTTGAGGTCTTCATTGGTGAAGGTGAGGGAGATGGGGATCGACATGGGCTCGGACTCGCAATCCTGGCACTGCCGCTGGCGTTGGAACTGCGGCTGTCCGGGCGAGGTGTCGCTGCTGGAGATGCGCTCAGCGCGCGGGAGTAGGGTAGTTGACTACTACGCGCTGCTGAGATCAAACGAAATGGTCAAGATCGAAGTTGAAAAATCGAGTTTAGATCGAAACTCGAAGATCATGGCTCTATCTCGATTTCCTCGATCTTTGACTATTATAACTCGATTTTCGATTTTAATTGAAATCGATTTTTCCATCACTAGTTTGTGCCGGGGTGCTCTATAGGACACTCAAATACAATTAGGAGGAACAAGGTTCTCGGCATAAAGAACAAATTCCTGTTCAAGTATATGCATTTCTTCATTTGCTGCAGAGAGAGACTGCATTCAGTGTTTATACGTATTTACTTGTGCCTCCACAATGGAGTGTTTGCATGAGTGAGGGATACCGATGGTATCTCTTATATTCGGTAAATAGTATCTTCAGAAATCGTTATTTCCGTTACCAGCTGAAGTTGTTGCTTAATTTGTTTAATAATTAAGATTTATTACGCATAGCTTTCGAATCGACATTGTGCAGGCGAAAACGCTCATTCATTGGCTCTTCCTCGCGTGACGTCGACTCCCACGCGGTTGAAGCTGAGTCAGTGTTGAGATCAAACGAAGAGAGCGAGAGACAGAACGAACGAGCACCCATGTTGACCGAGATTGTAATCCCTAATTTTTACCTTTCGAAACGATATTGCGAATAAAACGTATTTGCAATGGAAGCAGGATTCAATAAGGCATCTTCCAATAATCTCCCGACGGTTGATGCCTTGATGATCGGATATTTTCTCAGTGGCCATGCGGACTACGTTGGACCGGAGCAGCGAGGAGTGAAACTGTCTCGGTGAGTTGCCTTAAAATTTTATTTCAACACTTGAATGCTTAAATTAAGTGAATTATCATAGTTGTAAACGACGCTTGACCGTATGGTGACTTTGATCTCGACTCAAATAATGAACTAGATTACTGGCCAGCAGTACAAACGTGGATGGTGTACGAATTAATTCGTTTAGGGTTATTCCCTCGTTAAATATTCGGCTGAGCGTGCTATCTTCTAAATTAATGTTGCAAAACTAGGCTGATCGTACTTGAGGTACAGCTCAAATGTATCTGGAGTGAGGAAAAATTCATAAGTTTCAGAATTAATATTACCCATGGTAAAATTTGTTGTCCATTTGTTAATTAATCAAGTTTTATGTTTTCAACTAGTGCGACTCCATAGTAATTTCAATCTGCCTTATAACCGCGATCTTCGCGTAATACTTTCACTTAAGCATTTACGTTTTGCTTTAAAGTATGAAGTGAAAGTGTTCACCTTACCATAACTTGTTAGGCGAAAATAATTTTACTCTCTTGGTTTCTATGTGTATTTCTTATCGTCGTGTTTACACATTGAGTAAATTCATTTATGGTACCACTGTAATGTATATATAAAATAACAATTTAATATGTAAAGAAAATCTAATTTTAATTGTTAATAATTGTTGTTTCATGCAATTTCATGTCTATTTTAGGCCTTCAAGGGAGAACTATGGTGATGCAGCCATTGGGTACGTGCAGGTGAAGAGGGACGGTGGGAAATGTTTTGTGATGGCTAAAGTCACTCCTGAGCATCGGCTAAAGGTGAAGCCTTATACTGTAGCGGTTACTGTGAATGAAGATGAGGAGATTATAGAAGATGTCAATTGCTATGGTTGTGCTGCAGGTGTTGGTAAGTAAAGTGAAACTCTTAATTAACATAAGCTGTTTTGGGAGTTGAACATGTCTTTCTCATTGGTGGGCTTTGGCTTGTGAGGAATTACTTTGAGAGAGTGCAGGTTGTATAACACGAATGTAACGGCATTCAAAGTCGAGACTGATTTTTTTTGTTAATCATTCTAATTGTGATAACCTACTTAATACTATCTACCTTCACGAGTGTGATTTTCCTCTAATTATTACATTTGTGTGAGCATGCAGGAGCTATGCGTGCCTGAACATTATTTCCATTTGAATATTTTATTTGCCCTCTAAAAGCCTTCCTATTTCATATTGAAATAAATCTGATATTTGCAAAATATGTTGACCCTGTTGCAATGGTATTTATGAAATTAATCTTTAAAATACCAGCTGAGAGCAACAAAGTTCTAAATGCCATTGGCGTTACGAATGCATAATCTAAAAAGAAGATATGTCAAAATCCAATTTAGAGGCCATTTATGAATTTTAACCAATATTTTAAGCAGCCCGTATGCATGTCGAGTGAAAGAACAATTTGTAGAAAAGTAATGAAGGCCTGGTTTGAACTTGCTTACTTGCTTGGTGTTATCAAATGAAAATCAAGTCATGAGGGCCTTAAGTTATTTTTTACTTTTTTACTGGTGTTTTTTTTTAGGAAGAACTAAATTGTTTTCTGTGCTTAAGATGATGAACTATATATTTTGTCTTGTTGATATGTAATTTGTCACAATATTGTTATCATTCATATCATTTGATAACTGAGACAGCATGTTTTCTTTGCTCATATTTATTAATTATTATTAAGAATATTTTTTTCTTCAGTTTCCTTGTCTTTGGTTGATACATCATTATGAAAGTTAGGCATTGCATTTCATCAATTTCATTATTTATGTTGTTAATTTCACATTTTGGGTCAATGAAAGGAAGTAGATAGGAAAATGAAAAGAAATATATAATGTTGGCCCTGATTTGTTGTTGATTTAAATCTTGCTAAATCAAGGGTTGCTATCATTCACATTTAAAAATCTCCACGTGTGCCCAGACTTGTCCATTATATAGGTATTTTTATGCAAATATTTTTCTGTATATCTATTCATAACTCCTTTATGTAACCTGTACTAAGATTTTTATGTGAAAAAACGTTACCTTATTTCTACCAACGGCCCACTTTGTGCGTTACTTTTAGAACTCTTGTCTCCCTCCGTCTGTTCTGCTCAAACTGATGTTTTGTTGCTTCTGGTCCCTCAAGATGATAATCATCACATTTTCTTATTATTTTCAGGAGGTTGTAAGCATGCCATTGCTGTTTTGATGTGGCTGCATAGGCGGAGTGAAGAGCCATCTCCAACAGTAGTGGAGAGCTATTGGAGGAAGTCGAAGCTTTCCGCTTTGAGTGGCTGCAGCATCATCATGAAGGTCGAGGAGATGACTGGAGCAGCTCCGATATGTGAAGTGGAAGAAGGGAGCTTCAGAAGGAAGGTGGTTGCTGCCTTGGAAAAGGAGGGGGAGTTTGAGAGTGGGCTTATGTCCCTGACATTCTGTTTAAATGCCAATAGCTTATCTATTCACCATATGCTTTTAGGATATCGAGCAAAATCTGAAGCAGAGTCTTCAGCATTTCAATTCTTGGAATTTGCTAAGAATATCATGAGGGAGCAAGATTTATGTGGAGTTGTTTTTAAAAATACAATGGCTCAGCATTCATCGCCATTGTGGCACCAGTTACGGCTGGGCAGAATATCTGCATCTAGCGCATTTGATGTAATGCACTGCAAGAAGAAGGATGGTGTGCTGGTGGATGTGATTGTTGGTGCCAGAAAAATAAGAGAGACAAGTGCAATGAAGCTAGGGAGGGAGTTGGAGGGTGAGGTCCTTGGGGAACTGCAAAGAAGATTTGGTGTAAAAATTGAGAAGTGTGGGCTAGCCTTGGACCCTGAGTTCCCATATCTTGGAGCTACACCAGATGGTGTTTTTAATGACACTGTAGTGGAAGTTAAGTGCCCTAAGAAAGCCAGTAGGCTTCCCAAATATTTGAAGGATGGGTTTCCTACTGAAAAATATGCCACCCAGATGACGATGCAGATGCTGCTGATGGGGAAGAAGAAGTGACTTTTTGCTGTGGCCCACCCTCAATTTGAGGATAATAAAATTATAACCACTTGTGAAATTGAAGGTGATAACAGCGATCATGTAACTGTGATGAGGGTGTTAGCGACGTCGAAGCCCCGAATAGCGATGACGCTCGAAACTGATGGTGATGAGCGTGATAAGGTATCGAATATATGCGAATACGTTGAATAAACTTGAATTACAAATGTCCAAGCCCAATTAATTAACTTTTCGTTTATGAAATACCTTCATGAAGATCTCAAGTAAGTATAAAGAATAAGAAAATGTCTTAGAGTGCTATTCTGAATGACATTGCGACCGGGGAAAAAAGAAGGAAAAGCGCACTTATCCGGCTTGACACACAACTATTTCTAGAGAAATAGGTAAATCGCAGTGTGAAAAGTTTTTTAAATTTATATGTTAGAAATATCGTCTATCTGCCATTCAGTCGCGGAATATTTCCCATAATGGAATTAATATAATATTTGTAATTGCTACTAGTCACAAGATAACATTATAATATACGATAGAATAATTTCATACTCCGTAATGCGATTTTTCAGCAAAGGCATGTTTACATCGCTTTCGCTTAATCCTTCTTTAGGGAAGACGAACACTTCCTTAGAATTTCCCAAGCATATTTATGCACAAGTATGCAAGGGTTGAATTAAAAAGAGCACATCACTTTAGTGTATCGTAATGGTAAACCTAAGTAAAAATCAACTGAAACAAGTTCAATGCCGCACCGTGAAAATTGTAAAACCACGTTAGCGGATTCTTCTACGGGTAAAATAATTCATAAATTTACATTAACCACAAAAACCTCAGGTGTTTATTTAATAGCTAATCTTCAAAAATTATAAGCGCAGTAAAATTATTTCTGTATCATTTCAACTGAGACCAATATTAACATTTTTCTACGCCCATCTCTCGCTTACATTTACCTTAAGTGGTCATGCCACTACGAACTTTACAACAGTCAATGAGAGCACCCAGCCCATTACTGCCAGTTGAATATAAAATCACAGAGTAGAAGAACATGGATTACAATTTAATGATAGTTCTCGACGGAAGGACTATTTGTTGTTCTTGCATGAACAGTCTGTCACAAATGTGCATATGTCGACATGAGATATACGACTCGCCGATAGCTAATAAGCTTCAGTAATATCACAACATTGGTACGGGGAAAGAGGAAACTCCATACATTATTTAATGTTTGGGATTTCAGGCATTATTAACTTGGATAACAATAAAAATGTAATGATAAAATCTTATGACAGCAGAAGACTCACCGCTCCGCCATAATATTATCGTTAGTCATTTTATAGACTATGTGGAATACATTGATTCGAGCATGTAAGCGACATGTTATAGTTAATTAGTCATAAAAGGCATATACACAACATATAATAATATAATACATTAAAAAATTAAAGATTAAAAGTATTATATTTATAATTGTACCTATTTAAGAATGTGTCACCGATTTCCATTGGTTCTTCAGATTCTCCATTGTTACCAACATAAACAAACAATGTTTTGAAACGAGATTCGAATATAAGCGTGTGACGTCAGCCCATGACCGTCGTACGTGCGATGACGGTGCCTTACATGATCGCTCGATCACGCCGATCATCGTCGCATGCTGTGATAAATATCACCCCCCGTGATCGCTTTCACATTTACATAATCGAGGTGCAGTGATCGGGAATCGATCGCATGATCACCCCGACCGTAGGCGAGCACCTTATCCACTGGGCTATCACGATCCCTGCATCGATTGTCGCTTCACACGAGTTACATATCGCAACATGCTATTTATAAGATTTTTAGATGCTATTTTCTTAAACAATTACGGTGTCGTCTCACTTCGGCATATCGAATTAATAATCTTTAACTACAGGACCAGATATTATGAGCTCGATTGGCCACCCGACGGTCGTATTCTCCCTTGTCATCAATTTGGCGTTGTGACAGAAACATCTTGTCCCTGGCAGCATATTACTTCCCCGAAAAACTGCCCTCGTTGAAAGTATTGGAAGACAGAACAAAGTTCCCAAAGAGATTTATTAGGGAAAGGGGCAAAATTCAGGAATAGATGCACAAATGATGCATCGTGGTAAATGTGAAAAAGAATGTTACTTAGATTGCAATTGATAACTTCGCTATGCGTGGCTATAAATTAGAGAAACCTTATTTTTCGTCATTTTGCTAACTTAGGTCAATGATCTGGTATATTTATAACAGAACAAGATCAATAATTGATGCGCAAAATCAATTTATAACTCCGAGGTGGGCAACTCTTTTCGTATGGCCCGTCTTATGTCGGCCTCCGAGGCAGGTCATAATATTACGGCCTTCGGGCCATAAGTACCGCCCGACTTATGGCCTTTTGCTCGGATGGGAATCGCTCGAAGCCATACGTATGTCCCGAGGCCGTAGTTATGGTCGATTTCGACTTATGGCCCGGCCATACGATAATGGGAATAGCCCTGCAGGTGTGGTTATTTGAGCCAATATCCCTCTTGTAAATCTTGGGCATGCTACTTCACTATCATCCTAAATGGCTTTGATACTTGAGAGAGGTGTGATTAATTGCATTACTTTCATGGAAAGCACAGCATATGCCCAAAAAATGCACAATTGGGCATTTGCAGAATCTGGTAGCAATCAGGCTTAGAATTTTGGATTGAGTTTTAATGTTTTATCTTAGGTATTGGGTTTGGGTGCTAATCTTTATGTTCCTGTATTTTTGGTTTTCAGCATTCCTTTGGTCGGTATGGGTGGCAGCTTTTTATAACTACAGTCAGTAATGAAGTTTATTTTATTTAACATTTTGTTAATAGTGCATCAATCGTTGGTAGAAATACTATTCTAGATAGTAGAACTTAAAAGGCAATACACCCTCTGTGTAATGCATGTATTTAGATCTCATGCTATATATGGAGCACTTACGCAACAGTACTGTTTACCTTCATTGTTAAAACCTACATGTGTTCCCAGAAAGGGCTATCTCCAAGTTTATCAATGCAATATATTTGCATAACTGATTTAAATAAAGGTCACCAACTTGTATGCTATTGTTCATAGTTTCCTGCTTCACTTTGTGCATAATCATGATATTAGCCAAGGAAAATAATTTTAAATTCTTGTGAAATTTAAATTTATCCCTTTCTTCCCTTTCTTCATGTCTTTCATTATATCTTTCTTCATATCTCAGTCAAGTTGTATAAATCAGTATGTGAAATGGTAACGGAAAGTTAATTGATGAAGTTGACATTAATTAGTGATGTGCCAATTGTTGGAAGAAATACCAGCGGGTCAATTCTGTAAATGTCGTAGACGTCATGTCGTTTCTGCGGGTCAATTCTGTAAATGTCGTAGACGTCATGTCGTTTCTGCGGGTCAATTCTGTAAATGTCATAGGCGTCATAACTTGAGACTTACGACGTCGTCGTCGAAGGTAAGACGGCTCCGTCGTAGAAACGATTCTGTAGACGTCATATGCGTCTTCGGAGAGTCGACGACGACGTCGCGGAAGACGCTTAAAAAACCCCGTCATAGGCTGTTTATTTACCGTCATAATAGTTATAAGATTGTGCCGTCAAAATATTGAGTTGTTTTCTTAGCTCGCCAAACATTGTTTTCGGCAATTAATTCTTCGGCAAGAAGGGCATCGATCGAGGTGACATAGGTAAAGCTGTACATTATTACAATTGAAATGCGAATTTCGTATCTCTACATATCCGTTTATTTCTATATCTCGATTTAGAATGGAAGCCTTTTACTTTGTTCCTATATTATTTGGAGAATACCGTCGACGACGATTGCTAGAAAGACGCCAGTTTCGACTTTACAGGCGGCAACTGAGAGATACACGAAATCCATTTGAAATGCGTGAAGAAGATTTCAGAATCCTTTTTCGCATTTCAAAAGAAATAGCTCGGGATATAATCGTGCAACTTGCACCAAGTGTGCAAAAAGTTCGCCACACCGGCTTGCCAGTCCATGTGCAGGTTGGTATATAGATTTTAAAATGATATAACATGAAACTCGACCATATTTCACGCATCATCAATATTTTATGAAAATATTTCAGATTTTGACTGCAATTAGATTCTTTGCGACGGGCTCTTATCAAAGAGCAGTCGGGCAAGATATGTATATATCCGTGGGGCAGCCAAGTGTCAGTAGGTGTGTGAAGAGAGTGTGCACTGCTGTCATTTAAGTGCTCCTCCACCACACCATAAGATTTCCTACGACTTTTGATGCAAGGCAGGCCATTAAGAATAGGTATACGAGACTTTGTCTTTAAATAACATTCATATTGTTTTCCCATCCTTAATTATGAATTGTCAGTTTATTCTTTCGAAAAAGTGACAGTGCCATCGATCATCATTCACAGGTTTCTTGAAGCAAGGGGTTTCCCTGGGGTAATAGGTTGCCTGGATTGTACCCACATAACGATAGTGAAGCCAGTTGAGAGGGAGGAGGCTTATTATAACAATCACTATCGATGTCACTCAATTAATGTGCAGGCAGTATGTAATACATTTAGCCATGAAGCATGCATAAATGCGATGAATTTCTCATAAAGAACGAAAGATTAAATTCTTTACTATAATTCACAAATATTTTTTTGTTTCACATATTTTCTGTCAAGGTATGTGATCAAGATTTAAAGATATTAGCCTTGTCTGCACAATACCCTGGAGCAGTCCATGACCAATTTGTATGGAATGGATGTAGGACCCGGGAGTTGATGGAAAGATGGTATAATGAAGGTCTTCGCAGTACTTGGCTTTTGGATAGGCTACTAGATGCATATTAATTTTAGCACATTTGAGCCATCAAGTTGTTTACTAACTAAATGATTTGCTATAAGGTGATTTAGGGTATGCCCTTCAACCCTACTTGTTGACTCCAATTCGTAATGCTCAACCAAATTCCCCTGAAGAGCGTTACACAATGTGCCACTGCCGCACGAGGAATTGTATAGAGCGGTTGTTTGGCACCATGAAAATGACGTGGCGGTGTCTCCACTCCGATAGGGTGCTTCACTATAAACCTGATGTTGCAGCAAAAATTGTGATGACCTGTGCAGTTCTGCTTAACCTAATGCTAGCGCATCGTATCAATATGCTAGAGGAATTCATCCCACACTTGGAGTTTGTGGAAGAGGATGTGGTAGATCACATACCCAATAGAGGAGGTGAAGATGCCAGAGCACTGGTCATTCGGCAGTTCTTCACATAGTGTCATTCAAATCACACGCAAAATAATGAATGCAGTCATAAATTTTTATGCTTTTTTAATTCATTTTTTTAAATTTGCAGCATTCTCAATAAACATTTATGAAACTAATTTAAAGATCAAATTATTTATGAACATTTTAAATAATGGTTAAGGAATAATTTTTACATTGATTTTTTCTAAAAAAAACAGTAGAAATATATACACTTCATGCATACATCATTTACTCAAGCATACGCCGAATCCATTCATTCATACTTTCACACAATGCAACAAATGCTGCCACCGCTGGGGCCTGTGCCTGCAGGGCTGCTTCTGCTGCTGCAGCCCTCCTCTCTGCTGCTGAAGCCATCCTAACTGCCACTGCTGCCCTTCGCTCTTCAGCAGCATTTTCATGCTGTTGGCGAAGCTCAGCTGCGGCAGCTAAACGCTCTTCAGCAGCAGCCCTTCTTGCAGCAATGGCAACCCTCTGCTCGGCGGCATCAGCCAACCGTTCTGCAGCAGCTGTTTTCTGAAATAGGAATAGTATATTTAATGAATTAGCCAACAAAACAATTCAACTATATACTTAACTGGAGTAATATTTTCTGGCAAAATCATTTGAGAAATATCATTTATGTCCATACTCCATCATTGCCAATTGCCTCCACAATAAGGGCCGTAGCCTTCTCAATGTCACCTTCATTTTTGCCTGAAAATTATGAAAATTGAGTTAGACAAAGCTTGTCTCAAGTTGTGTGGACAGTAACTACGTATGACAAATATCATGACAGTTGAGGTATGTGACACACTCTCACTTTACAAATACCTCAAAAGGCTGTTCACTTTGATATATTTTTGGCCAAGTTTGTATTGAGGATTTAAATTGAGATTGTTTACATAAACTTACGTCTTGGGGCTTCCACGGTTGGTTGCCCAGGAGGGAATAAATCTTCGACTAGTATCTCCAACTAGGAAAGAGAATGCAGTAAATAGGAAAAGAATTTTATTATTAGATATTAGGAAAAGTTATTTTGTACGAAAATGTTCGTACATACATTGAACAAGTTTTAAGCGTACAAGGTCAGTTGAAAGGTCAAAATGAATTTAAGTATCAGTCAACAGTTATTCTTTATAGGATTTTATTTATTGTACCATAGATTTTCACTTCCCTGATTCCAATTAATTGGATTACAAGGGTAACCTTTTAAGAGTAACCCCTGAATTCTTGGAATTAGATGCACTTCAAGTTTCATTAGTCTTCAAAAATTTTTCAACTATGAAAATATCAATGATAAAGAAATAAGTTTAGCCAACTAAATTGCAAAACTTTGGTAATTTTATGCCCATTAGTTACACACTAAGTACCACTAAGGCATTCATTAACCAAGAAAATTTTAGGTACGCACATGTTCCCCAAATGGTGGTGGATTTGATGGCCCAGAGGTGCCACCAAGATCTTCAGTAGGAACTTGTAAGCCAAGATGGTTACAATAATGGTCATATTCACTTCATAATATGTCTACCAAAATGGTTTTAAATAGTTCTACAACTCACATCTGCTGGTGGCTCTGGGATGGAGGTAGCTGCTGCCAGAGGGGGGGACTGTAATTAAATTTAAATATACAAAATGAGGAATGTTAAACTGTTAATAATATCATGCAAAATGGTTCACCATATGCAGATCACCATTACAGTATATATTCAGTGGGTTCTGCAATTTGTTTCTTCAAGACATTTACCTGACTATCATGGCCGCACTCCTCAATGCCTGGTATCCCAACAACTACCTCCATCCTTATAACCGATAGGCACTTTCTCTCAAGCTCTGACAGCTCCTCCTCAACAGGGCGGTTACCTGTTTCCCTAGCAGCAATATTTATTCGGGCAGCTTTGGACCGAACATTCCGCCTCGTGTCCCTCCATGTCTACTCAAGGAAAAATGTATATTTCATTCAAGGAAAAACTCATATAAATACCAAAATAAATAGCATAACACTTACTGCTAAGGTGCCTCATTTGTCCTCTTTAATTTTTTAGTCCCTGTTTTTTTTCCAGACAATAATATAAAATTTTTGACTACAAATTGTCAGAAGGTCTAACAATAAGATGAAGAGAAATAACTGGAATATGCTATGGCTAGTCCTCAAAATAAAGAAACAGAACTGGATGGAAATTAGTATGCTAACTATGTCATAGTAAAAATGACTCAATAAGTATTTCTGTAACTTATTTCATAGTTACCTGTAGCGATAAAAGTGGATAACAGTGCATACATGCACAGAGCTGACCTCGGCAAGAAACTTAATAGGACTTCTATTCGATGATAAATTGGAATGTAAGTGGTTTGTTGAGTTTTAATTCCAATTTGCATCAAAATTTAAATACTCAAAGTAAGGGTAACATAGAGATTTCAGTCAAAAAAATTTAACATAAGAAGCTAAAGTGATCAAAATTTTTGTAAATATCATGTATAATATTGATATTATTATGTGTAATATTGTTTGGTAGCGACTGCTTGTTTTTAAAATTCGATCCGAGAAAGAGGGGACAAACAGGGCACCTTAATAGCTACTTCAAAGCTACTTTTTTCTTTCCACCTTCTTCCACTGCTCGGAAGTTTTGAACGGCCCATGCTCGTTCAGCATTCTACCAAGCCTCTCCCACTGGTCCGTTGCTTTTTCATGGCCCGGGCCCGTGAACCTCCCGGCAGCGAAGCTACTGTGGGTGGACATGTAGTCCACCAGTAAATTTAACTGCCGGTCGGTTACACGGCCAACGCGCCCCTTCTTTCTGAAAGTACGGTGAAATGACACATTTAAAGCGTTTGATATCTTGATAATCTAATCTTGATAATCTAATACATGGGAAACAATATATAACACACTACACACATGTATATAATTTGTTTATAATACATTGATTTACTCGAGGTTACATTCGTTATATCTAAAATAGGAAAAACCTGCGACCGCTAAATAAACAGACTTCTTTAAACACCACTTTGGTATTATGAATAAGTTCCGCGATAACTAAGAATTGAAATACATTTATCAAAACCGGTCTATACATCTGAATATTAATTTCAAAATAATAGATTAAAATACTTACGCTTGAATGGTAGCCATTTCTCTCTCTGTTGATTTCGGCGCCGAATCTCCGCTTGTAACCAAGGCTCCCATTGTTTCTTTTCAAGGACGTTGGACACTTACTGCTACCAACATACGGATTTACATATTTCCCATGGCGCTGCTCAACTGTTTGAACGTCGTCCGTCGTAAGCGTCATAAGCCATATGACATAGATTTATAGAATCGCTCGGTTTTCATAAACGTCATAATTTGCCCGACGTCGCCAGAAACGTCATGATGTCTATGACATTTACAGAATTGACCCGCTGGCGACGTCGGGCAAATTATGACGTTTATGAAAATCGAGCGATTCTATAAATCTATGTCATAAGTCTTATGACGCCTATGACGCTTACGACGGACGACGTTCAAACAGTTGAGCAGCGCCATGGGAAATATGTAAATCCGTATGTTGGTAGCAGTACATCTACATATACATCTACATATTACCCCGCAAGCCGCCTCAATAGGCGTGTGGCGGGGGGTGTTAGGACACCAGCCGCTTAAAGATAAAAATGAAACGCTCTAATGAAATTACGCCTAGCATTTATTGAAGTCCCTTATTGTTCGGGGGAAAAACGAATTCCCATACCTATCCGTTCGGCAAAATATCTCTCTTAATTTTTCGTTTCTGTCGGACCTGGAAATATAGTGGGGTTCTAATATGATGTTCTCCGTGTCGCTCTGAAAGATATATATTCTCAATTGTTCAAGCAATCTAAGCCTAGCGCGCAGCCTCCGAGTCTCTAGCGGTTCCCAGCCTAATTCGTTTAACATCTGTGTAACGCTGTCAGTACGCCCGTAGCTGTTTTTGACGAATCGCGCAGCTTTCGTTTGTATTTTATTAAGTTCCCGGACTAAGTCTTTCTGCACCGGATCCCATATGCTCGCTGCATATTCAAGGTGTGGCCGGACGAGTGCGAAATAGCACCTCTCTTTTACTTTTTCATCCGAAAATCTTCCCACAATACGCTTGACGAATCCTAGCTTCTTCAGAGCTCTGCCACAAATATTTATTATATGTGCTCCCCACGATAGGTCCGAAGTTATCGTAACTCCTAGATACTTCACTTCATCTGTCGCCTTTATGTTAACACCATCCACAGCATATACATGGGAATAGTTGGACGACTTCCGCAAGAAATGTACCGCCGTGCATTTGCTCAGATTAAGTTCGAGTCCCCACTCTTGGCTCCACACATGAACGTTGTTTAAATCCGATGATAGAGTTTCAAAGTCAGAGTGATCACTAATTTCACGATAGATGACAGCGTCGTCGGCGAATAGACGTATTTTACTGCTAATTCGAGAGCATAGATCATTTATGTATATAATGAACAAAAGGGGTCCGATCACGCTTCCTTGCGGGACACCTGATGTCACTTTAACGACATCAGAGCTAATTCCGTCAAGAACTACCTTTTGCTTACGATCACTTAGAAAGTCGCGTATCCAGTTTACTACTGTTTCGTTTAGGCCGCATGACTGTAATTTGTATAAAAGTTTGTTATGAGGTACCGTGTCGAAAGCTTTCTTAAAAGCTAGAAATAATGCGTCAACTTGTCTTTTCGATTCGCCAGATTTGAGAACGTCGAGTAAGTGTCCAACGTCCTTGAAAAGAACCAATGGGAGCCTTTGTTACAAGCGGAGATTCGGCGCCGAAATCAACAGACAGAGAAATGGCTACCATTCAAGAGTAAGTGATTTAATCTATTATTTTGAAATTAATATTCAGATGTATAGACCGGTTCTGATAAATGTATTTTAATTCTTAGTTATCGCGGAACTTATTCATATTACCAAAGTGGTGTTAAAAGAAGTCTGTTTATTTAGCGGTCGCAGGTTTTTCCTATTTTAGATATAACGAATCTAACCTCGAGTAAATCAATGTATTATAAACAAATTGTATACATGTGTGTAGTGTTTTGAATGGTGTTTCCCATGTATTATATTATCAAGATTAGATTATTAAGATACCAAACGCTTTAAATGTGTCATTTCACCGTACTTTCAGAAAGAAGGGGCGCGTTGGCCGTGTTACCGACCGGCAGTTGAATTTACTGGTGGACTACATGTCCACCCACAGTAGCTTCGCTGCCGGGAGGTTCACGGGCCCAATGGGCCATGAAAAAGCCACGGACCAGTGGGAGAGGCTCGGGAAAATGCTGAACGAGCATGGGCCGTTCAAGACTTCCGAGCAGTGGAAGAAGGTGGAAAGAAAAAATTAGCTTTGAAGTAGCTATTAAGGTGCCCTGTTTGTCCTCTCTTTCTTGGATCGAATTGTAAAAACAAGCAGACGCTACAAAACAATATTACACATAATAATATCAATATTATACATGATATTTGCAAAAATTTTGATAACTTTTGCTTCTTATGTTATAATTTTTTGACTGAAATCTCTATGTTACCCTTACTTTGAGCATTTAAATTTTGATGCAAATTGGAATTATAACTCAACAAACCACTTATATTCCCATTTATAATCGATTAGAAGTCCTTATAAGTTTCTTGCCGAGGTCAGCTCTGTGCATGTATGCACTGTTATCCACTTTTATCGCTACAGTTAACTATGAAATAAGTTACAGAAATACTTATTGAGTCATTTTTACTATGACATAGTTAGCATACTAATTTCCATCCAGTTCTATGTTTCTTTATTTTGAGGTCTAGCCATAGCATATTCCAGTTATTTCTCTTCATCTTATTGTTAGACCTTCTGACAATTTGTAGTCAAAAATTCTATATTATTGTCTGCAAATAAAAACAGGGACTAGGAAATAAAGAGGACAAATGAGGCACCTTAGCAGTAAGTGTTATGCTATTTATTTTGGTATTTATATGAGTTTTTCCTTGAATGAAATACAAATTTTTCCTTGAGTAGACATGGAGGGACATTAGGCGGAATGTTCGGTCCAAAGCTGCCCGAATCAATATTGCTGTCAGGGCAACTGGTAACCGCCCTGTTGAGGAGGAGCTATCAGAGCTGGAGAGAAAGTGCCTTTCAGTAATACGGATGGAGGTAGTTGTTGGGATACCAGGCATTGAGGAGTGCGGCCATGATAGTCAGGTAAATGTCTTGAAGAAACAAATTGCAGAACCCACTGAATATATACTGTAATGGTGATCTGCATATGGTGAACCATTTTGCATGATATTCGTAACAGTTTACCATTCCTCATTTTGTATATTTAAATTTAATTACAGTCCCCCCCTCCGGCAGCAGCTACCTCCATCCCAGAGCCACCAGCAGATGTGAGTTGTAGAACTATTTAAAACCATTTTGGTAGACATATTATGAAGTGAATATGACCATTATTGTAACCATCTTGGCTTACAAGTTCCTACTGAAGATCTTGGTGGCACCTCTGGGCCATCAAATCCACCACCATTTGGGGAACATGTGCGTACCTAAAATTTTCTTGGTTAATGAATGCCTTAGTGGTACTTAGTGTGTAAGTAATGGGCATAAAATCACCAAAGTTTTGCAATATAGGTGGCTAAACTTATTTCTTTATCATTGATATTTACGTAGTTGAAAAATTATGAAGACTGATGAAACTTAAAGTGCATCTAATTCCAAGAATTCTGGGGTTACTCTTAAAAGGTTACCCTTATAAGCCAATTGATTGGAATCAGGGAAGTGCAAATCTATGGTAAAAGAAATAAAATTCTATAAAGGATAACTGTTGACTGATAGTAAAATTTATTTTGACCTTTCAACTGGCCTTGTATGCTTAAAACTTGTTTAATGCATGTATGAACATTTTCGTACAAAATAGCTTTTCCTAATATCTAATAATAAAATTCTTTTCCTATTTACTGCATTCTCTTTCTTAGTTGGAGATACTGGTGGAAGATCTATTCCCTTCTGGGCAACCAACCATAGAAGCCCCAAGACGTAAGTTTATGTAAACAATCTCAATTTAAATCCTCAATACAAACTTGGCCAAAACTATATCAAAGTGAACGGATTTTTGAGGTATTTGTAAAGTGAGAGTGTGTCACATACCTCAACTGTCATGATATTTGTCATACGTAGTTACTGTCCACACAACTTGTGACAAGCTTTGTCTAACTCAATTTTCATAATTTTCAGGCAAAAATGAAGGTGAAATGGAGAAGGCTACCGCCCTTATTGTGGAGGCGATTGGCAATGATGGAGTACGGACATAAATGATATTTCTCAAATGATTTTGCCAGAAAATATTACTCCAGTTAAGTATATAGTTGAATTGTTTTGTTGGCTAATTCATTAAATATACTATTCATATTTCAGAAAACAGCTGCTGCAGAACGGTTGGCTGATGCCGCCGAGCAGAGGGTTGCCATTGCTGCAAGAAGGGCTGCTGCTGATGAGCGATTAGCTGCCGCAGCTGAGCTTCGCCAACAGCAAGAAAATGCTGCTGAAGAGCGAAGGGCAGCAGTGGCAGTAAGGATGGCTTCAGCAGCAGAGAGGAGGGCTGCAGCAGCAGAAGTAGCCCTGCAGGCACAGGCCCCAGCGGTGGCAGCATTTGTTGCTTTGTGTGAGAGTGCGAATGAATGGATTCGGCGTATGATTGAGTAAATGATGTATGCATGAAGTGTATATATTTCAACTGTTTTTTTAAATCCTATTTGAGAAGAAATCAATGTAGCAATTGTTCCTTAACCCTAATTTAAATTGTTCATTGATAATTTGTTCTTTAAATCAGTTTTTCAAATGTTTGTTGAGAATGCTGCAATTTTTAAAAAAAGAATTAAAAAAGCATAAAAATTTATGACTGCATTCATTATTTTGTTTGTGATTTGAATGAAATTATGTGAAGAACTGCCGAATGACCAGTGCTCTGGCATCTTTACCCTCTCTATTGGGTATGTGATCTACCACATCCTCTTCCACAAACTCCAAGGGTGGGATGAATTCCTCTAGCATATTGATGCGATGCGCTAGCATTAGGTTAAGCAGAACTGCACAGGTGATCACAATTTTTGCTGCAACATCAGGGTTATAGTGAAGCACCCTATCGGAGTGGAGACACCGTCACGTCATTTTCATGGTGCCAAACAGCCGCTCTATACAATTCCTCGTGCGGCAGTGGCACATTGTGTAACGCTCTTCAGGGGAATTTGGTTGAGCATTACGAATTGGAGTCAACAAGTAGGGTTGAAGGGCATACCCTAAATCACCTTATAGCAAATCATTTAGTTAGTAAAAAACTTGATGGCTCAAATGTGCTAAAATTAATATGCATCTAGTAGCCTATCCAAAAGCCAAGTATTGCGAAGACCTTCATTATACCATCTTTCCATCAACTCCCGGGTCCTACATCCATTCCATATAAATTAGTCATGGACTGCTCCAGGGTATTGTGCAGACAAGGCTAATATCTTTAAATCTTGATCACATACCTTGACAGAAAATATGTGAAACAAAAAAATTATTTATGAATTATAGTACAGAATTTAGTCTTTCGTTCTTTGTGAGAAATTCATCGCATTCATGTAAGCTTCATGGCTAAATGTATTACATACTGCCTTCACATTAATTGAGTGACATCGATAGTGATTGTTATAATAAGCCGCCTCCCTCTCAACTGGCTTCACTATCGTTATGTGGGTACAATCCAGGCAACCTATTACCCCAGGGAAACCCCTTGCTTCAAGAAACCTGTGAATGATGATCGATGGCACTGTCACTTTTTTGAAAGACTAAACTGACATTTCATAATTAAGGATGGGAAAACAATCTGAAAGTTATTTAAAGACAAAGTCTCGTATACCTATTCTTAATGGCCTGCCTTGCTTCAAAAGTCGTAGGAAATCTTATGGTGTGGTGGAGGAGCACTTCAATAACAGCAGTGCACACTCTCTTCACACACCTACTGACACTTGGCTGCTCCACGGATATATACATATCTTGCCCGACTGCTCTTTGATAAGAGCCTGTGGCAAAGAATCTAATTGCAGTCAAAATCTGAAATATTTTCATAAAATATTGATGATGCGTGAAATATGGTCGAGTTTCATGTTATATCATTTTAAAATCTATATACCAACCTGCACATGGACTGGCAAGCCGGTGTGGCGAACTTTTTGCAAACTTGGTGCAAGTTGCACGATTATATCCCAAGCTATTTCTTTTGAAATGCGGAAAAGGATTCTGAAATCTTCTTCACGCATTTCAAATGGATTTCGTGTATCTCTCAGTTGCTGCCTGTAAAGTCGAAACTGGCGTCTTTCTAGCAATCGTCGTCGACGGTATTCTCCAAATAATATGGGAACAAAGTACAAGGCTTCCATTCTAAATCGAGATATAGAAATAAACGGATATGTAGAGATACGAAATTCGCATTTTAATTGTAATAATGTACAGCTTTACCTATTTCACCTCGATCGATGCCCTTCTTGCCGAAGAATTAATTGCCGAAAACAATGTTTGGCGAGCTACGAAAACAACTCAATCTTTTGACGGCAGAATCTTATAACTCTTATGACGGTAAATAAACAGCCTATGACGGGTTTTTTTAAGCGTCTTCCGCGACGTCGTCGACGACTCTCCGAAGACTCATATGACGTCTACAGAATCGTTTCTACGACGGAGCCGTCTTACCTTCGACGACGACGTCGTAAGTCTCAAGTTATGACGCCTATGACATTTACAGAATTGACCCGCAGGCTGGTGCAAGGATGTGACAATACCTTTCAAAATACGACTGGATAATCTTACTTAACAGTTATATGAAAGAAGCACAGCAAAATTTAAGAGCTTTGCAAGCAATAGACTAAGGTAGACAATAGATTACGTACAGAATAAAGCATACAGTTTTCACCATTGACTTTGCAGCTATTGCTTGGTTTTTTAGCATGGAGACCTGCCTCTGCATGGGGAACTGCGCAACATTTTCAGCTCACAAGGTGCTACGATACTTTGATGCAAGCCGGAATAGGTTAGCGCACAGCAATATCTACCCATATGTTCTTAGGATAAGTGATCACAACATCAAGCAAATTACATAATTATAAGTTGCCATGAAGAAATTTAATCAAAACAATCATGTAGTCTGATATTTCCACAAGGCTATGATCCAATACTGTAGAGGGCTTCAAAATGGCAATGTAAACAATAGAATTTACTTCCTTATATTTGTTTAGAAAAGGTTGTTATACATTACAAGGTCAGTTGTCGGCACATTATAAAAAGCATTAAATGCAAAACCTAACTTAGCACCTATTTACATATTATTGGTCATTCCCTTCCAAGATGTGAGTGACTCAGTGGCGGATACATATGGGGGGCGCGGGGGGCGCTCGCCCCCCCCTTGCGGGGCCGCCCCCATTGCCGCCCACGCCGCCCCCGCCAGTCAGCCCGCACGCTATTCGTTCGTGTCTTTCGTCAGTCGACTCTGAGTCGAGTTATCGAGTAGTTGTACTTTCTTATGTAGCACGCGCGCGCGTCCGCGTCATCGTATTTTATGCGTTTCTGTCTGGCACATAGATAGCCAACCTACGAGAAACGTCGCGGCCATTCTAGAGATCTCGATACGTTATTCTGTCTGGCATTTGTTCGAGAAAAGTCGCGAATATTCTACTGTTTGTATTTGTTCACACTCCTTAAAAGTCTGGAAGCGAACATTCTGGCACCGAATGTTCTCGAAACAACCGAGCTACATATATAAGGGAAGCAGAGTCGCTGCCAGGCAGTCAGTTTGAAAGCTACAATCGTCGCGATAACTTGCGCCCCCCCTTGAGTTTTTTTCTGTATCCGCCACTGGAGTGACTCACTCAAAAGTCTTGGGATATAATGCCTTTAAAGAAGTATTGTACATTTAAATGTACATACATAGGAATGATAGGAACAGAATAAAGCATACTGTTTTCACCATTGACTTGGCAGCTATTGAATGGTTTTCTGGCATGGAGACCTGCCTCTGCATGGAAAACTGCACAACATTTACAGCTAACAAGGTACATACTACGATACTTTGATGCAAGCAGAAATAGGTTAACGCAGGGCAACGTCCACCCATATGTTCTTAGAACAAATGATCACAACATCAGACAAATAACATTTACAAGTTGTCATGAAGAAATTTAATGCTCAAAAAGTTATGAACTGGACCAGATTGAAAAATTTTCAGATTAACCCTGACAACATAAAGTCACAAAGAAAATACCACAGAGAATTTACAGTTTTTAACAATTGACAAATTTCAAAAATATAAGAAAGCCAGACTCGTATAGCAAAAGTATTCATGCCCTAACAATTTGTTTCTCCAAATTCACCAGTGCACAAGCAATAACTATCATGTAGTCTGACATTGCTACAAGACTATGATCCATTACTGTAGAGGGCTTCAAAATGGCAAAGTCTCTGATACGACCAATGACTCTCTCCACATGAATCCTTAAGCTGGCAATTTTTTTGGTCATGCGTGCATCATTCTGGGTCATCATCTGACCAGTGGAAAGTGATGGAGGTCTCACTAGTCTGCATGACCTCTTCACTAGGATACTTTCCAAATTTTTAAATCCCCTGTCTGCCATTACTGTACTTTCAGGGGGAATTTTATCAAGGAAGCCACAGTCCATAGAGATAGCCTCATCTGATGTCCTTCCTAAGTAGCCTTTGGAAATGAAGTTAATATAGCCACTGGGCAAACATGAAATCAAATATTTTACTGTATTGGCCTTCTTATATTGCGACCAAGACTGAGCTTGGTGCAAAGCATTTGATGGCTTCTCAATAGCAATTTCCAGGCAGTCACGACACGACACATTGAAATCAACGACACATTAGAGAAATTAGCTATGAAAGCCGTAGGTAGTGTCCAAAGTCTGCTTTCCTCACTGGGCCAATAAATTAAATCTTTCATGTACCTTGCAATTACTGGCATGTTATCTCTAAGCACACGGCTCACAGTGGCATAATGCATGCCAAACTCATTACCTAATATTTTAATTTGATCTTGAGTTTAATTTTTTTAAATAAAGCATAATATTTCTTTGATTGGTCTGTACATGCTCGCACAGAAGGGATACAATTTGGTAACTTTTGACACACATTCCAAGGTATAGTTTAGGGTCTCTTTCAATGTAATATGATATTACGTTGTAACTCTCCAGCCCTCTTCGTTTAACTCCTTCATCATCACCAAAACTGCCATCAGAGGAATCACAAAGAAAAGAGCTATCTGAGAATTCCTCTTTAGAGGAGCAGTCACTACTCAGAAGCAGGATTTTTTTAATGGGTGATGTATGGGTGCTCCTCATGCTCACTTTAATAGGAGAGGTAGCAATGGAAATTTTACAAATCTCTCCTGTTTGAGTAACTTTACTACGAAAAGGTGACCTTGCCTGTATACTTCTATGCACTTTAAACATTGGCTTTTCATTTTCATTGGGGGGCTGGCAAGAAGATTCCTCCCTTCCTTCCCCCTCATCTGAAGGATCAACAGGAGGGAAATCGGCACATTCCAGATTTTCAGATTCCAGGCTATTTCCTGTTTCCAAGCAATCTTCCAATATTTGCATCCTCTCCCTCTTCTGGACAACAGTTCGCTGTCTCAATGGCTGGAGGGAAGGTCTTTCCTGGCAACTAAAGATATGAGGAAGCACACCTTTTCTTATGCGAAGGGGGCCACCCATAATCTTCCACCTCATGTAATTTTCGGCATCCTCCGCTAACTGCAAAGTGAAAAACTTTTCATCAGGAAACAAATGTGGCATTTTGAAAAGCACTGGTATTACTACTACAGCCGATTAAATGATAAATATTCTACACTACATAACAAATATAAGTAAACAGTCAAGTGGACAGTGCTATCATTTGCGTACAACTCATTTTAGCAAAGAAATCTCTTTCTCATCATCATTTGGTACTTGGCTGAACAAAGTACTGATATATGTATACTTAGAGGCAAGTTATACGAACATCCCATTCCGAAAAAGAGTTTTCTTATCGAACTTCCTACCTTCAAAATCATTTCTAAAATCTGGACTGAATCGTGTACGCTCGAAGGCGATCTAATTTCCGACGACACGAAACATTAAGCGAACTAAAACGTACTACAGCCGGTTAAATGGTAAATAGATTACACTACATAATAATAAACAGTCAAGTGGACTGTGCCTTCATTTGTGTACAACTCATTTTAGCAAAGAAATCTCTTTGTCATCATCTAGTATTAGGCTGAACAAAGTACAGATATAAGCCTATGTACTTACATTGAAATGGTCTTCACAGCACCGTAGGTGAGATGAAATGGATAACGGCATTGTCATCATGTCTCTTCTCGCAGCAATTAGCCATTTTCTCCTCAAACTTGGGTTGTCCGGAACGTTAACGAATGTCTTCTCCGGCGTTGACACACGGGTATTTGTGCACTTGGGAACAAAACAGTACTCTCTCCACCGCTTTTTGGCAGGGGTTCCTTTGCTTGATGTTTGTCCCTCCATGATATACAAGTTTAAAGGCGAGCACTCCACGGATCAACACTCCCAGGAGATAAAACAGAAAAAAACTTGTTATCCCGCGGCAACTCCAACACAGCACAAATGAACACCATGAAATAGCTAGCCGAGCGCAAGGGGGATGACGTCACAGCCCCGGGGAACATGGTGGATAGTGTTTCAGCGCAACATAAATTTTGCAGATTTAATTTAATGACTACTCATTTAAAAATGATCTCACGAATCTAAAACTTGGAATTTCGCTTGTTTGATACTTACTCATTTTTTTAACGTCGCTTCCCAAAAACGTGCAAATACTCCATTGCGTACATGAAAGTATGCCTCCATTGCTTTGGCATTCCCAGTGTATGCATTCCTTCATTTGCTGCATAGGGAGAGACCGCATTCAATCTTTATATTTGCTTGTGCCTCCAACATTGCGTACATGAAAGTATGCCTCCATTGCTTTGGCATTCTCAGTGTATGCATTCCTTCATTTTCTGCACAGAGAGACTGCATTCAGTGTTTATATTTCCTAGTGCCTCCAAAATTGCGTAGATGAAAGTTTGCCTTATTATCTGCCTGCTGCCTATCTTTATTGTTTCTGTTATCGTGGCTACATTCATGTTATTCAACTTGAGTGCTACTGAGGTCTTTGTCTTAGTTACCTAAAATCTTAGTTACTCAAAGGCTTCACACAGCCTTTAAATAGGACTGAGATTCAAGATACATGTTTCCTTATTACAATGAAACTTCAAGGGTAGATTTTTCATGTAGAACTGATAAATAGCTTTGACAGGGACCTCTGCTCATTACTTTTAACTAATATAGCAACTTCGTATCGTATTATGTGATGCATAAAATTGAAATTAACGCCCCCAGTTTCAGGGACTTTATTGAGCTAAAGTTGTGCATTTTCATTTGACCTGCATCTTCTACAATAAATTTCATATTTGATTTGATATTTGATCATACATTTTGATTTTTTGATATATATACTTACATACAATCATTTCATATTTGATTGTTTGTTATAACGGGTAACAATTTGTTTTAGACATAGATTACGTTTCCAAGGATTATAATTAAAGCAATCAAGTGACTGATACGGGTTTTTTTCAAAACCTAAAGGAGTATTTTGCTCGCTTCCCCATAGAAGTAAGAGATGGACCAGGCTTATGGAGGCAAGGGACTCACAATGATTAATTGGCTTTATCAATGGTTAATTTAACAAAAGTCAAGACTTTCGATACAAATAACCTTGTTTTGATATTTTGCCGGCCGGAAGCATAATCTTGAGAAGGTCCAACTGGATATTATGATGCCGTAGCACGAAAATGAGATTAATTACTCTTCTGTGTGTATACTTGTTCTTTCACTATGCATTTTACTTTTCTATTACGCCCTACAAATGGGAAGTGGTTTGGAATCATTGTGATTGTCATGGCATCAATAACATCAGCTGAT
The DNA here is from genome assembly GCA_963573305.1 of Pyrrhosoma nymphula. NCBI lineage: Eukaryota > Metazoa > Arthropoda > Insecta > Odonata > Coenagrionidae > Pyrrhosoma > Pyrrhosoma nymphula. The sequence goes on along the minus strand of OY754332.1, from coordinate 71,227,754 downwards.
TTCGCTAGCGGCGTTATCGAAATGCGTAAATTGACATGGAATAAATGGAAGTGAACTAGCTTTCAAATTATTTGCATTAATTATTATTTTAGTGCACTGTTTGTGAATGTCTTACATCATAAATTAGAAATTTTCGGGCGAAATATGTGATTGGAGGAAGATTGCTTGTGTGGAAGTCTATTCAACACCTGCGAGAGATACTTCTCTACCTGGTATACATGGGTTAATTATCGTGGTTTTTCCAAGTTGAATTCTTCGATAAATTCACTCAACTAAATCTCTATCGTATTTTGTTACCAGTAGCCCTGATGGAAGTTTCAGAGGTGGCTGCGGAGAAGGAATTCTCTTAAACGCCTGCAGGGAATATTTCTCTGCCTGGTATGTATTGGCAGTTATCATGGCTTTTATAATTTTAATTTCGCCATTATCAAATTCGCAATATGCAAGCATCTCAGAGCTGCAGGTCATTCATTTCTTCAGTGCCTAGTACATGCAATTGTTTCATCATCCATTCTCAGAGAAAAATCTTTATTTTTATCTGATGTAGTCATTTTTGGCTTATTTTCGTACTGAAAGGTCACTTAACGAGCGGGGAAAATATCGCGACGTTCCACTCATATTGCAGACGACGTCGTCTGCTGCCGTTTGAGGCGTCTGCTGGGCTCGTATTATACAGACCGACTCCCGCATTTTGGAGGATAAACTTGATGTGAAAATGATGTACATAGTATTATAGGTAATTTAATCATTCACAAGTAATCATGGCTCAAATTCGATGAAATATAGTTAATTAATTTTTATCTCGTGAAAACATGTTTAGTCCCTATCTCTCCCATGAAAAAAAGGCCAGCCATGGCTAGTTGCGCAAGGAACATGTAGGGAACCAATCAGAAGCCTCGATTGTCGGCATTTGCGGAGATCAAACGTTGACCGTACTTTAAAATCAAGAGCTTTAGCTCGAGGCATGTTTACTGTCAGTTTTGCATTGCTGGGAATAGACCCACATAGCAGAAACACATCTCTGAGATGTCTCAGAGATGTCTCAGAGATGTCTCAGAGATGTCTCAGAGATGTCTCAGAGATGTCTCAAATGTCTCATTGAATCTCTCAGAGACATTCCGTGACCTCTCAGAGACTACTCTGAGATGTCTCTGAGACAGCTCTATGTCCGCTTTTGTCGTAGTCTCAGAGACATCGTATGAGGTGTCTCTGAGAGGTCTCAGAGACATCACTGAGAGGCCTCTGAGAGGACTCAAATGGATCTCAGAGACATCACATGTGATGTCTCTGAGATCATCCAATCAAGATGATGAATGCCTTTCAATAAATTTATTTTCGTAATAACAATAACATGGAGATTAACATATAATTGACATTAGTCTTCTTTAGCAGCCTCCCTTGCGTCTTTATCCACGACTGCCCTGGAAAGATAACGAAAATGGAAATATTACCAAGTAAAACGTTTGCTAAGCTTTTTTCAAGCTATTGAGAGGTACAAATAGAAACTCCGAAGAAATACACTCATAAGAAGAAATATTAAAACTTTACTCAGAAATATACCTAACATGACATATAGGTATGTTAGGATCTCGTCAGAAAGCTGGGACAATGACAGCTGGGACATGCCAAACTGCCCACCTATCAATTGGATAGTTTATTTAAACTGTTTTTTTTTTTTCGTTTTTAACTTGTAAATTGCACTACTAGTTTAAACTTTTATAATACAAACAGGTGCGTAATTTACGTACTTGAAAATGGGCTTTGCCCCTATGCATTATATTGAACTACATTATTTTCCACAATTAAATACGTACCTAATTTGAGGCTGGTGTCCCCACAAAGATCTATGATAGCCATCTTGGTACCTACTATGCCGACCATGCCGCAATGGGATGCCGTAAAAAATAATGGCATGGAAATCGCCATGTGACCTTTCTGGAAATATGATTTGCATTCTTAAGGCTCTACAGAAGGCACATATAGTTAAGGTTAAATCATAATAATAATATTAAGAAATTCACTCACCTTACAAGAAACTCCCTTATTAGGATGGTTGGACTCGCTGACCAGCGGACGAAGCTCAACTCGGACACGTAACACCGTTTTTGCCAGTGTTCTAGACAGGATTTTAATCTCTCTATCGATGAAATCAATGAGTAATTGATGATAATGAGTGATAAAATGAAGGTGATAGATGGAATTTGATAGCGTGACGATATTCAACTTCTTTATAGAAATGGTCTAACTCAGTGGTTCCCAAAGTGGGCGCTACCTTTGGGGCGTGGGCGAACTTCGGGGCGGTGCCATAATCTAGGGGGGCGATAAGTAACAAGAGGTGGAATGGGGGCGCTGGAGGCAGGATCCTGACAGAAAGGTGGTACCATACATGTCCTGGGATCAATAAAATATCATTCTAATGTATTTGAAATAAGCAATACTTTAAACATAATTGTTTTAAATTTATATTTATAATCTTTCTCATTTGGTCAGGTAGTTTGGTATGATTTTAGAGCCCATGGTTGGGAGGCGTTGGGGGGCGTTTTGTGGAACCAGGTGGTGACTCGAAAAAGTTTGGGAAACACTGGTCTAACTTTTCGGTCGATTGATCGATTTCTTTCTAGTGATAATCCCTATTATCTCTAAAACTGAGATATTCCCGTTTCTGCTTCTGACAACTTATTTCCACGCCCTCACAAGTTTCGTCCGCTGGTGTAAATGCTAACGCAGGCGAAATATGGTGAAGATGTGTTTGAATCAGCTTAGCACAAATGACGTCAGATATGTGGTTGAAAAACGCTCTCAGCTGAACATATTGTTACAATTTAGCGAAGATCCGTGATTGGAAATCACTCTTTACCTTTGGAAGCATGATTTGCCGCTTTTTTAATGGTGGGCGCATTACACGCGGGGCAGTACTAAGTAAATAAAGGCGTGACTACTACCCATTCATCCGCAGTGACCAGTTTTTGGGAAAGAGACCGTATATTCCAGTCCCAAAATCATTCAGTGGGGCATAACCCTTTAAATACTAGCGGGATACATTTTCTCACATTGAAAGTTTGTTCTAAACGATTTTTTCCACAGTAGGAACGAAAATTCACAGAAGCTATACTTATGTTATTTCAAACAAAACAGTCTTGAAATGGCAAAGGTATTTTGAGCGAGATAATCACTACTCACATTAACTCTCTGAATTAGACTTAATTACAGAGATATATATATATACCTAAATATCCGCCATTAATCGCAATTATTACTTTTCTAGTTATATCCCCAAATGTTTACCCATTTTCCGTAGGATGTGGAACGGCTAAGCGTATCAGAGAGACATTTAAAAGATGAAGTTCCTAAGGAAAAACCTCGTCAGATATGTAGCATTGCGTAGTTCGTATATTACTCATTTTCAAATAAATCTATTACTTATCGAAAAATTTTCATAAAATCGCGAACAAGCCAGAGACTACAGAGGCATTTTTCAGCGCACATCTTGAAACAAATTTGTCAAGTTAAAGCGTGAAGACTGTAATATGTTTATTTATGTAATTACTGAGGAGTAACGACATGAAAACAAAGTTCTTACATCATTTATCTAAACATATTCACTCTACCGTTCCTACGATTTGCACTTTTAATTAAAATTCGGACATGGTCTCTAATGTGTCTATAGAAAGATTTTGCTCAAGCTACCCGAAGCTCGTGGCAATGAAGCGCGTGAGGGAATGGGGAAAGTACATCTACATCCGCATCTACATAAAGCAAGCCGCCTCAATAGGCGTGTGGCGGGGTGTGTTAGGACACCAGCCGTTTACACATAAAAAGGACACACTCTAATGAAATTACGCCTAGCATTTATTATAGTCCCTTATTGTTCGGGGGAAAAACGAATTCCCATACCTATCCGTTCGGCAAAATATCTCTCTTAATTTATCGTTTCTGTCGGACCTGAAAATATAGTGGGGTTCTAATATGATGTTCTCCGCGTCACTCTGAAAAATATCTATTCTCAATTGTTCAAGCAATGTAAGCCTAGCGCGCAGCCTCCGAGTCTCTAGCGGCTCCCAGCCTAATTCGTTTAACATCTGTGTAACGCTGTCTGTACGCCCGTAGCAGTTTTTGACGAATCGCACAGCTTTCCTTTGTATTTTATTAAGTTCCCGGACTAAGTCTTTCTGCACCGGATCCCATATGATCGCTGCATATTCAAGGTGTGGCCGGACGAGTGCGAAATAGCACCTCTCTTTTCCTTTTTCATCCGAAAATCTTCCCACAATACGCTTGACGAATCCTAGTTTCTTCAGAGCTCTGCCAAAAATATTTCTTATATGTGCTCCCCACGATAGGTCCGAAGTTATCGTAACTCCTAGATACTTCACTTCATCTGTCGCCTTTACGTTAACACCATCCACAGCATATACACGGGGATAGTTGGACGACCTCCGCAAGAAATGTACCGCCGTGCATTTGTTCAGATTAAGTTCGAGTCCCTACTCTTGGCTCCACACATGAACGTTGTTTAAATCCGATAATAGAGTTTCAAAGTCAGAGTGATCACTAATTTCACGATAGATGACAGCGTCGTCGGCAAATAAACGTATTTTACTGCTAATTCGAGAGCATAGATCATTTATATATATAATGAACAAAAGGGAGCCGATCACGCTTCCTTGCGGGACACCTGTAGAGTAGAGTAGAGGGAAGTCGGGGAGAGAAGGGGTTGCGGATAGGGAATAAGGGGAGAAAAGGACGAACGGACATCCGAGGTACCTAAAGAATCGGTTAGCATTCAACCGAGGAATAAAAAAACATGGATATTCGAGCGCTGCTAGATAGGTAAAACCAAAAGCTTCCGCGGAAAGGAACAGCCAGCAGATGGTGCTGATTACCAATCCTGATAACCATCTCTAACATCCATGCATTCTCCCCTCTAGTATGGACCAAAATATTCAAAGGTCCTCAGGTCAAAAATAAAATCGCGAATGTGACAGTGAAAAAATATTAAAGTGGCCAAGGAGGGACTCTTTGCAAGCACTCAGCAGCTCCTTTTAGGAACTTGGGATCTCCCTTCCAAACATTTTTACTCAGCCAGTGCCACCAGCTATGGTCTACACCGCATCTTTAAGGTAAAACCTCTGTTAAAAAGACCTTCGATAACATGCCCTGATTTTTACATATGTTGTGGAGCAAACATTCCTTCATCGATTCGTGGAAAAATATTCGGGGGTCATCGGCCATTTAGCACCAATAATAAGATTTTAAAATCGTCATTTTCACAAGTTAAATTAAGTACTTATAAATTAGCTAAATCTAAATATTGTGGTCATTCATTTAACTTAGTTTCATTAAAGTATTCTACCAGCTGATTGGTAGGTTCTTGGAATGTCCCCATTCTGCATCCCAACCTCATAGACAAGGTCTCGCTTTCCCTCCCAAGATTGGCCCGCTATTAGATCCCTCTTCAATTCTTCATATCTTCTACCTCCACTTATTTCGTCCAGAATTCCTATCCTCTTCCTTCCTCTTCCATGCTTCCCCAGTCTTCTCTCCTCTATCACCCTCTTCAGAATGCCCTCTCCTCTCAAATCCTCCTCCATCCATCTCTTCTGCCTTCTCAGTACCTCCGCCACAAGCTTCCTCTCCTCTCCAACCACACCCAATACCTCCTCGTTCGTCTTCCTCGCCATCCAGTACACCTTCTCCATCCTTATCCAAACCCACATCTCAAACGCCTCAAGTCTACGCACATCCTCCATTCGCAATGACCAAGTTTCCGACCCACATAGCGCCATGCTCCATATTAAAGTTTTCGCCAGCCTCTTCTTTACGTCTCTTCTCAGACCTCCCCTCATCAATTCCCTTCTCTTCGAAAATGCTTCTTTATCGAGCGCAATTCTGCATCTGATGTCCTTACCACTAAACCCATTCTCCTCCAAAATACTACCCAGATACGTAAAATGCTCGACCTGCTGGATCTTCTCCCCTCCCACCCTTCTATTCAGCCCCGCCTTCTTACTTCTAGAAAATCTCATTACATTCGTTTTCTTGTGGTTGATCTTCATCCCATACTTTTCGCACTGCACCTCTAACGCATTCAACATTGTCTTCGTGAAGTCTTCCGGCCACACTCCATCCTCATAAATCCTACGAATAAGCTCAAAAAGTTTTCCCTTCCGTTCTTCCCCATGATCTTTAAAAACTCTGCAGGCATGTCATCTATTCCAACCGTTTTATTCCTTTCATGTCTCGGGGCGGGCGCCCAGTACGCACTTCGCGGTACATATTTACAAGGATGCCGAATTTGGCAAATCGGGAAAAGAGTTCGCGTAAGTGCGCCTCATGTTCTGCTGCAGAGGAGGACGCCACGAGCACGTCGTCAATGTACACGTACACAAATTCTAATCCGCGCACGACACTTTCCAAAAACCTTGGAAAAGTTTGGGCCGCGTTCTTTAATCCGAAGGACATTTGTGGGAACTCGAAATGCCCGAAAGGAGTGGTGACGGCAGGTTAAGGGACGTCGGCGGGGTTCACTGGAATTTGATGGTATGCGCGCACTAGGTCGATGGTAGAGAACACACTTTTCCCGAAGAGCGTATGCGCGAAGTGGATGTGTGGGACCGGATATTTATCGTCTACCGTGCGTGCATTCAGGGCGCGATAGTCCCCGCACGGCCTCCACTCGCCGTACTTCTTATTGTTAGCCGCCAAGTGTCACGGCGATGACTAGGTGCTGCTCGATGGTCGTGCTACCCCCAAGCGAAGCATTTCCTGGAATTCTCGCGAGGCAGCGGCTGCCTTGTCCGGTGCAAGTCTCCGCGGTTTAGACGAGACGGGTGGCCCGGGCGTGGTATGGAGGAAATGCACAACTTCGTGGTTGCCGGACGATGGCCGTCCGGTGGGCTGCGTGACCTCAGGATACTCGCACAGGAGGCTGTGGTGCTCTCCGCCACTGATGGCTTTCACACTGTCCGGTACGGAGAGCGTCGCACGGCCCTTTACGTCTAAGGTAGTGAGCGGGTCCACTAGACGCTTACGGCGTAAGTCCACTAACAGAGCGAAATACTTCAAGAAGTCCGCGCCGATTATGGGTTTCGCCGATTATGGGAAGCGACTATGAAACGCCACGAAAATTCACGGCGCAACCCAAGGTCCAAGGTGAGGGATATTCATCCGTAAGTCGCAATCACTGTATTGTTGGCCGCGAACAATTCATAACTAGTCTTCTCTCTCGGGTCCTTCGCCAGGCTCTACGTCTACGAAGGTCTACGAAGAAACTTCGCCCCGTCGAGCGGTCAGGGACGAACTGGTGGCAAGCAGGGGGGCAGGAGTCGGCAGCCGCGTCGACCGACCGCCCTAGAAGTTTCCCGACCCCGGGGGGCCAAAAGAGCACGGAGAGCGGTACCTTCGGGCGCCGACTCCGAAACGGGAATGGAAGTAGCACAGTGGTATGCGGGGAGTCTGCGTGGGGGTTGCGCTGGGCGCTGCCGCCGGACCGACCGAAATATTACAATAATTTCCTCATCGATACCTAGAATTAGAACAGAAATACGTTGTAATTATATGGTAATCTACAAGTAATATGCTGATCATAGAGCTTCAATTTTTGGAATATTCTTAAAGCAATAAATTGCTAACATATCGCAAGTTTTCGACGAAAGCTTAGGATTGGAAAAAGGCGTCGGGTAGTGTTTCCATCACTAGTTCATTTACTAGGATTTGGCATGTCTAATAAAAGTTCCATTCTTTTTCTAAATTCCTCTTGGATTTCTTTCTTCCTCTTTTCCAATGCATTTTTGCTCCTATTGGTAGCTTTGGTCTGAGAGAAATGACGAAATTCAGGTGAAAATGTGGCTGATTATAGATATAGTAGAATAATAAATGGGGCACTATAAGAATACATTATACTGAGTACCTACATCGAACTTTTCACTGATCCTCCATTTCTTAATTTTCAAGCGATAAGAGATTCGGAGAAGACACTCAAAGGATCGTATGTAACAATGGAGTGGAGGTAATCCAAATGATTTTTTTATTCATCCACCACCATTGAATTCATCCTCTCCAGGTCATGCATCTCAGAAATGTTTGCGCCACGTACATAGTCGTTTAGAAACGGTCATCATTTAAAACATGAGATCAAAGGTATGGTCGATATTTGTTTACCAGATGCTAAGTCCAACATTTTCAGAGGCACGAGAGAGGTGGCGAAAAAGCTGTCATCGTTCAAATCTGATTTCTGCCACATTTGGTTGTAGCGAGAGTGACCAGAGCTTCCATCGAAACTCTACTTACAGAACAATTTACACATTGAAGCGAAAATGCCCTTGCCTAATCCTTCAATGCAAGAAATAATTCTTGCAGCCCTATGATAAAGCAGGGACTGTAATTCTACTTCATACTTCTCTTATGAAATGATAATCCCTTCCGGATAAGCCACCATTTTTGCTGCTTTTGCCCTATCATAATTTGGATATATATTGTTGTGCCCAAGAAATTTTGCCGTTTCCCGAATGAGGAGAGATTTGCTCTTCGCCAATTGCGCCGTCACAATCAAAGAAACAGCTTTTTCTTTTCGGAGCGTCTTTAGCCCTCCATTTAGAAACCATTCGAATTCCTCTTGTTGGGGTTGTAGTTGTCACCTCTTTCACAACCTTCGCTGCTGCATCGTCTCCGCAGCGCGTAATTCCATGTAAATCGCTGCACTTAACTCCTCTAGGGAAGTGGAACTTCTCAATTTCACTACTTTTCTATGCTTAGACCTAGCACTTGCACTATCAAAATCCACTCACGGCCTACCACGGGGTGTGCTTTTTGTTAAACCTAAAGCTATGATTAATAAAGAAATAAATAATAATATTTCTTAATAAAAGAAAAAAAGGAATGAAAAATTCAGCTAGTTGCTTACGTCTTATCATTTTCCGCTAACATTAGCACTCACCTGAGGCAGATTCACATGGGAAATATTTTAACACAGCGGTAGGAAATCTTATCGGCTGTTTTAACCAAATTCTCGTTTTCTTCACAAATCTGCTGTTCAATCTGGAGCACTCAGCCCACTTTCGGAAATACCGATGGAAAAAAACTTTTTGAATGAAGGTCGCAAGAAAAGTTTGTAATTTCCCGTCTCCTTCCAAATTAAGTTTCTTGTGTAAAAACTTTAGCACGAACGATTTATTCTGATCCATGGACACTCCTCTTTTTTCCAAGCGCACACTTTGTAAATCTTGGCGTGTCACTTTCGTTGAATCCATAGCTGGGCAATGGCACTGTGAACGTCCTACAGCACAAACCTCGACAACGAATACTGAAGGGAGACTGATGTCAAGAACTCAGCCACAAATGAACGGAACACTCTAGCCAATCGCATAGAGGGTATATTTTGGACAAACACAGTATGCAGGATGGTAACATGCACGTGTTGAAAGTGAAAGAACAAATCTAGGTGCATAAGGGAGTAGCCGCCGCGGACAAAGGGCATGGGGAGCTGACCGCTAGGTTTATTGCCGCCCGCACGCGGCTGCGGGATTAGACCTAAGGGTAAAAGAATTAGAAGAGGGTACATGCCATGAAGACAGCGCAAAGAATAAGGGGTAAGTACAGTGTATTCAAGATTTAGGGAAAATCCAGCCTCTCAAACAGACTTCTACGTATTTAACACCAAGTTCGTCAGTGCATCAAGATGCGTGGTGCATCAAGGGGCGCGAGACCCGCCCGACATCATTTTGCTTTACAACGAAAAAAAGAAGGGGTGAAAGTTGGTGCAAGATATTTCTTTTCCGTCGAATAATATAGACTTCAATCTAACTCCTGGTGTTTATATCTCAGGAGCGGCAAGCGGCGATAAGTACTTTTATCCTAGCAACATGTAAAAAATTATAAAAAAAGTGATATTTTTAACAAATTATAAACTTATTAAATAAAGGGTTGACCGCAGAAAATTTAGCTCTAGAAGAATAATATAATAAACATATATTCTTAAAATTGTCTAATTCCTTATGATATCCCATTTTCTGGGAAACAAACTTTGAAATATTTTGGAAAAATAGCGCATTCCAGATTTCATTGATATTTACCTAATAATTTTTGGCGGGCTATAATAATTTTATATATACTTTTGAAAAAAATGAACTTCAGTTTTACATCACATGGACCTTCTAAAATGTGGATTTATCATTCCCGGGTCTGAATAAAAAAGTCGAAAATTGGAGTTTTGGTCAGCTTTTTTCGATTTCAGCCGACTGTGCGGCGTGGCCAGGGCGGGAAGGCGGGGATTCCCGCCCGGGCTGTGGCTCAGGCTCGGGGCCCCGGCTCCCGGGCCACGTACTAGGTTTCGGGCTCCTCTGGACGTGCAGCGGCCCGGGCCCGACCCTGCTATGATCATGAAATGTATTGGGTGGATTTAATAGATAAGTTTTGACTAAAAGCTCACGCAGCTAAGAAAACTCAATTCCAAACTAATAGGGTGGGGCTCCTTATTAATGCACGTTAGCTGGTAACGCGTATCAGAAAACACAATGGGAACCATGGGAACGCTAGTTCTGCATACATTTACAACTGACGAACGTATTTCACTCGTAGATTGTGCTAAGATTCCGCTACGGAAGTTTTGAATGGAAATAACACAATCGGCCCCCAGCAGGTCATTCTTTACGTGAGTCACTACCTACTTTCCTCCTGGAACGCAGCTCTAACCAGAAAGAGCGTAGCAGAAGCGGGGCATAAACGCTACCTACAATTAGAAAATAGAACCTCAAGAGTGCGGAATTTCCCGCCAGAACCACTTACTGGGGATTTACACAGGACAAGATGGCGGATTCCCATTGAGCAAATAGGTGTCTTCATGCCATAGCGGTTATTTAAGTTCCGGGACTTTTAAAGGATCGCATAACATCCTGCAACCTCTCAACAAGCGAATTTATCACAGTCAGGAGTGCATACATTTTTGCACATTATTTTGGCTTCTCTGTTTACGAAAACATTTTGACAGGTTGGGAAACAAGGCCAGACTCAATAGTGGAAGTGATAAACGCCAAAAGTGGACACTGATCAAGTAAGTAAGCTTACTCCGCCTAACTTCTTGGAAATAAATATAAAACGCATTGTGCTTCATCCTTTGCCCTGTTGTGCTCGTTATCCGGTTACGGACGTAAAATTCACATTCGTGATTGTGTTGTGATCGCGGTATTTTGCCTCTCAACAAATGGCTCAGTAATAAATACCGTAAGATTTAAGATACTCGTCCGCGTTTGCAGAAAAATTTCATTTCTCCTTTCGAAGGAGGTCGGCAGTACTCAGTGTAGTGGACCGTGGTCCACAGCTTAATTCTCACCGAACACCATTACATTTAAGCAGTATTCTCACCGGAAAATTTAGCTAATTAGCCACACCAAGAAGGTTCAAGTTTAGCCATTTTCCATCCTTATAGGTTGAATCTCCGTGGTAAACACGTTCTGATAGCAACCAAAAAGATAATTTATTTATATTAGTAATATATAAAGCTACAAAACTGACTGACTGACTCACTCATTGATACGAATTCCTGGGCATTTCTAATCGAGCTAGAATATTGAAATTTTCAGGGAAGGGTTTGAATTAGCTGTCGAATCAGGAAAAAATCCCAATATTTTTCATTCAATTCGAGCCCAGATAGGATTTTATTTTTTTAATGGGTTTACATGGGAAAAACGAATTAATTCCGTGTAGAGTAATTTTCTTTCATTCATTAAAATAGGTTTGAAATAATTGAGATACAAGTTTCATTCTTTGACTGAAATGAGGCCAATACATCAAAGAATTTAATGTTTGCAACCCATTTTTCTCTATTGATTGATAAACTGAATTATTTGAAGTTTAAACGCAAAATTAATGCAAATTTCGATCTTTTTCATTTTCGTTGCTAAGCAATTTTTCCATTGTTCCAGAGACTTCCAGTACCTTATACACTGGCTATAAAGGCTGCACTTAAGAGAATTTAACCTTCTCGGAGCGTGTTTCAATAGCTTTTAACGATATTATGCCTTCAACCTTTACGATTTACAATGTTTTATAATGATATATATAAACTGTTTCGTAGCTTTGACACTCCTCCATTTGCTCATTACGACGGAATCCGTTGAAATCGTACCAGATTCCTCCATTTAACTTCTGACACATTCTTTACACCTTATTCCGGGTTTCCCTCTCTCTGTTTTTCCAGGAAACATTAATCCTTGCACCTCCTTTCTGAAATGTACCTCGAAACGCCATTCTTCAAGTCAAAACCGTGTAAAATGATAATGTTCTATGCTGCATTATCTCTTGGATTTTGTAACTATGAATTCAAGTACTACGCCATGTGTTTAATATGTTTATTATAATAATTGAGATCAGCAAAAATAAAATGTGAAAATCCATTTTATTTAGTTAGGCTGATATTGATTGAATTTCAAACTGCCAAATAACTGTAATCATGTTTGATTACAAATATTTTACATCAAAATTGCTCAATGGCATGAAAATAAAAGGAAAAATATAGAAATTATTATTAGAATTATAAGAATTATTAAATTATCATGTATGGAAATCATGATATGGATGGAAATCCCTCATGGAAATTTCAGATCAGGTAATCCGGATAAGGTCTGATCTGGAAAACCCCAACAGCACAAAAATAATATGGAAAAGTTTTATTCTGCTTCGTAAAGATGTTTCAAAAAAGACCTAACAGTAAATAAGTCCGCCCAAAAACCATTTCATTTTGTCACAAAAACGTAATTATATGGTGCTAGAAATTTTTCACCTGGTTTTTTAATATTATTTTCCGTATTTATAGTTTTTTCAGACCTAAAGATTATTTCCTCCTGGTCTCAAAGCTACTTTTTCTATTATGAATGAAAGAGAAAATGATGAACGAAAATGAAATGTTACTTGCTCTTATACACGTTTTTCACCCTATTTATTATTACTCTAGGCACTATAAGTCGTATGTCAAGTGATATTTGTTTTACAAGGCGATATCAATGTGAGAGCTATTGAAACATGCTCATTAGTCGCTTATCATAAATATTTTGTTAAAGGAATTGCAGCTCATGATAATAATATTGTATACTGCAATCTACTAACCCGGGTAAAACCATATCCACTTGTGCCTGCAGTTGGCACGGCAACACTCAAAAGCCCATCAGCAACAACCATGATGGTCAGTACCATTTCTTGACCGGATTTACAGTCTTAATTATAGTCATCTGATCTGTTAACAGATCAGATGTCATTGGATTAGATCAGACCTCATTTCCTTCATTTGATATGCTGATTTTGGCCAAACCTAACTTGAGAGATATACCTATCAAACATATTCTGATTTAAATCAGATTTGATATATGCAGCAGCATCTCAGACTTGATCTGGTTCAGTTCAGACCTGATCCCCTCATATCAGACTCAATTTGATTCTGATCAGACCTGATCAAGATGGATCAGAAATTTCTGCAAGGAGCCTGACCGATCCTCATATCAGATCTGAAATGGTTCAGATCACCCAGGTAAAAATATTTGGTCAGTAACTAATCTGGAACTGGTCTGCAACTGCTCTGAAAGGGCATTTTCTAGTCTGTAAGTGGGCTGTAACCGGAATGGACTGATCTGGAATTTAAAGAAGTGAAAGGAACTGGTCTGGAACTGCACTGTTATACTCGATGGTCTCCAACTCGCCTGGATTCTGATTGTATATTTTTATTGAAGCTTTTGCTAAGAAAGATCCTGGGTGATGATTACATCAAAAGGCACTCTGCAACTGGCCAAAGGTGGGAAAATCAAGGAAATCCATGCGCTGATCCAGAAGTTCTTCTCTATTTACCAGACTGGTCTTGAACATTGTTTCAATTTCTCCCCATTTACAGACCAGTGTCAGACCTAGATCCACACCAGTTACAGACCAGTCAAAGTGGAGTTATAGACCAAATATTTTTACCTGGACAGACCTGTCTGGCTCAGATCAGACTTGATCTGGCTCAGACAGACCTAATCTGGCTCAGATCAGACTTCATCTCTTCAGATCAGATCTGGTTCAGCTCAGGCCTAATCAGAAATTTCTATAAGGGTTGGAACGTTATCAAGAGTGCTCATAATTTTTCATTGGGCCATCTCTCATTACACAGGTCTATCTATTCTACCATAAATAAATACTAATCCACTTGTGTTGCGAAGACTTGTAATTATCTCCATAGAATTTAAAAAAAATATAAATTCCTTAAATACAACTTGGTTTCATTTGGTAACAAATACTACTAGAAATAAAATAAGTTTTACATACACTAGCTCTGTTTCTTATTGTTGTATCATTCACTCTGCACTGCCTTGCTAATGATGCAGCTGAACTTCCATTTCAAAGTTCATTTCATACAATTAACTAATCCTTATAGGGGATACGTTCCAAATTTTTCTTTCTAGAATCTTCAGTAGCCCATCCAAAGCATATTTTCTTTCTCTTCCAACTCATTTTGGGAAATGAAAAGCTATAGGTACTAGCTTATTATACTGATAGGCAATACTTTTTTTGTATGTCCTTGTAACTCATTTGCTTCATATCCCACTTTAGTTGGCTTTTGTATTTGTTTTATCGTCTTCCTCATAGAGCTCTTCCCTTTTATTTTACCCTCTAATATGTTCCTTATAATTTTTGTGTGTATATGTGTATGTATAAATTATCATATGAATGATTTAAAGAGAGAATTTTATTTTGATATTGCACTAGGCTTGAAAATCCTTCCTGGACAGAGTGTTTGTGGATCAGTCCAACCCCAATTACCAAACCTTCACCTTTTGCATCAGCCGATTTTTCCCTATTTTCACAAGACCCACGCAGTTCATGCATGATTTTCCTCCTGCTCTATGGTGTCTCAAATTCTTACTCAAAGTTCAAATCTTGTGTCTTGTACGGATACCAACTTCATATGACCAAGATCTTTACTGAATGATAATCAATCTACTGGTCTACGAAATCTGTCACAAGAATTACCACTCAAGAGTAATCCTCATTCATTCATGCCACTTTACCAGGAGGCCAATCATCAACCATCTTATCCATTGAATATCCCAGCTGAATACGTGAGTTTAAAGGAGAGCAGGATGTCAATGGGATCTGGTGCCAACAATTTTCAGGTAAATTTTCATTAATAAAAATGAAAGATTTGTATTTTTTTGTCAACATAACTAAAGGATTATCATCGTAACCACACTTAGAACCTCAAAGAAATTTCCTCCCTTACCTACCAGGTATAGTGAGGATGACTCCCTCAAATCTGAGTATCAAATCTCTTAAATCATATTGCATATTGCAATACCATAAAAAATTCAAAAGATCATTTAATAAGAAGAGAATTTAAAATTCTAAGAACCAATCTAAAGAAATATGGAATATATAATAAATTAATCAATCTCCTTCCTCCGTTTTTGTCAACTTTTGGATTCATCTGGAGTTTAAATTACCTTGAGCCCAACACTCAGGTCCCACTTTTTAGTGATTACTTTTCCAACTACCTGTAATATCAGCCATTGCTTATGATTTCTTAGAAATTCCATCTCCATCCAACTAAATGTATTTGTCTCCTTGGTCTAACATTGAATTGAACCATGCCATGCACAACCGATAGGATCAAAATTAAGTGTGGAACTGGATGAAGTACTAAATTAGGTTCTATCCAGTTGTTATTGGACAGTCAAAGTCCCAAATCTTCACCTAATAAATGATTTACACTACATCTTGGATTTTCCCTACACCTTTCAAAATTTCTCAAGTTTTCCCTTAATGAGAAGAAAGGAAATCCTCATGACAGCAATTGTTATCAGTATCAATGTCAGTATCTCCCAATCAGTATCCAGAATCAATTTTCTCAATTTAAAAAAAAAGATCGTGTGGGGGTGCTCGATCTATTTTTTAGATTCCTCAAATCTTTTATCAAAGTGTCAATATAGGTTTGGCAATTTCAGGTCCACCTCTTCTTCTACTGATGAATTAATCAACATCATGCTCTAATTTCTAGATAGAAGATGTAAAACTCTTGGAATGATGATTGACTTCAATAAAACATTCGATAAATGTTAATCATGACCTACTCATTAGTAGTTTTATGCTTTTAACATGTTTTACATTTATAACTATCATATGCTTTTGCTTAATTTTGTCTCATGCTTGTGCCTCAATTCTTTTGCATTTTAATGAGCAAAATAATATCAGTATTCAAGGAAAATATCATTTTTTGTCATTAATTTGCAATGAAAAACAAATATTTTTTGGGGTTGGAACCTATGTTATATTCTTGAGAGATTTGACTCTGTCCAAACTCTTATGGTGGAGTTCACTCAGGGCTGATTACGTGGATGTTTTGGATAATGAGCTACTGTTCGACTGGTCGTGCTTGCATGCACCTATATTTTGGCCATTTTTTCAGACAAATGCACCAGCAGGAAATGCAAGAATGTCTGGAGTAGGCTTTGTACCAGCAACAGATCCATACAGCTTTCATAATAGGCTGTTTGAACTCTTTCCAGATGTACCGCCTATACGACTTCAGGAATTGTTTGGTTGGTATTAATTAACATAATTTTTGCTTGCCTGCATCCTTCTCTTTTGTATTCTAGTGCATTTCTTATGTGCTTCCATTAGAAAGGAGGATAAAGTTCAAGTCTTATAACTTGGCACCTTTTTAATTGCCAAGCTGGAACCATGAGATATTATAATAATAATAATTCTTTATTACGGGCAGGTGCCCAATTTCCAGTAGTGACATATACATGTAGCATATGATTATAATAATGCATAAAATGATAATACACAACAGAGATACTCATTCATAGATAAACATAGATACACAATATAAAAAGAAAAAAGTCATAAAATTTCAAAACAAGTCATAATTAATCAAAAAGGAAATAAATTTGTGCAAATAAAAAAAAAGAAATGCTTACAAAATTCTTTAGCACCAAATAGTTAACTAGTCTTAATCTGATAGGCCTCGTAAACACCTTCTCCTATAGACATCCTGGGAATCATAATGTATATCAACATACGATATAAGTGAATTATACAATCTTAAAATGCGGACAATAGGTTCATTAAAAGAATAATTTCTACGACAATATTTGATATAATATAATTTAGTTCTCCTGGTGCTTGTGAGTGATGCATCAAAATGCAATAATGCAAGTAGAGGCGAGCACTTGACAATATTATTACATAAATTAAACAAATACAACAACCCTGCAAGTTGTCTCCTTACTGATAATGTATGCAAATTTAAAATAGCTAATGTTTCATTGTATGGTGTGTGTAAAGTATGGAATCCGGCATAAAAGTTGACAATTCTCAGGAACTTTCTTTGCACACGTTCCAATGCAATAAAATGGCATTTGTAACAAGGAGACCAGATCACAGAGTTGTACTCCAAAATAGGACGGACTAGGGAGGTGTAAAGGCAACGTAATGTGTAAATATCTCTTAAGTCCTTATTAAGTCTAATACAAAAACCCAGCATACGTAGGGCTTTGGCTACAATGCTTGATACATGCTGGTCAAAAGTCAGAGACTTATCAAATAGTACCCCGAGGTCTTTAATCATGATAGCCCGATGAATATGTTCATCATCAGTAGAATACTCAAAGTTAATTGTTAACTTTTTTCGATAAAAGGAAATACAGTTACATTTCTTAGTATTAATAACCATCAAATTGTTTCTACACCATTCCGAGATCTTTTTCAGACAATTATCGATGAGCTGGCAGTCATTAATGTTATTTATAGCCTTGAAAACATTTAGTGCTTAGTGCTTAGAAGTCATCTGTGACTGAGGGCATTCAAAAATAACCTCACATAAATGTTTCTTTTGGGAAATCCCCAGATAATCCAAACCACTCCTCACTCCAGATTAGTGAGGGTCTACTGCATAGGAAGTTCGGAAAAATGTACGGGGAGATTAGAGAGACGGACCTCATTTGGAATCTGTGCATGAGCCAGATTGCACAGGTAAGGGTCGCAAATGAAGAATCAGAAGAAGAGAAAGGAACTGATATGCGGGGATCTGGAGAGAGATGTAAAGAAACAACCGGTGAAAACTCTTTAAATAGTGTGTGGCTGTGTATGGGTGAGAAACTTTGTCACTGCCGAATGGTGATTGTACACTGGAGGGTTGGAGTAGTGTGGAGAGGGTAAGCTGGGTGGCAAGCAATACAATAGGAAGTGATGGATCTGATGGGAGAGGAAGGGAAGCTAGAGGTAGAGATTGGGAAAAGGCAGGAAAGATGGATGGAGGACGTGTTGAGAGGCAAGGAAATGTTAAAGGGAGTGATTGAGGGGAGAATACTGAGGAAGCATGGAGGAGGATAAAAGTTTTGAATGACAAAAAGAGAGGCAGAGAGTTTGAGGAACTAATGAGACACCTGATGATGAGCATGTATTTTACAGGAAAGTGAAAATATAACCCAGGATTGGGGAAGTTAGGGACAGTAAGTGTTCATAACCCTGTCTATCAGCTGGTAGAATATTCAATGATGATTATGACAGGCCCTGTCCATTGAACACTTGTGTACTTCTCCTATTTGCCATATGTTATCATCATTTAGGGAATGCTATGCAGCCAGAGACTTGAATATTTAAGATAAGTTGAACCTATTTATCTGCCTAAAAGGAAGACATAATTATCGAGATACCTAATTGATATTATGGAAACATATGACAAATAAATGGTTAAATCACACTGATCTTCTCCATTATTAAAAACATTAATAACAATTGGTATTGATCAAACATCAAATATTTTCTCATCATCTTTACATTAACCATCATTCTACAACCAAGAATGTATCCAGCATATATACCATATCATGTAACTGCTCATTGGCATTCACAGACATTTTTATTAGGTGGTGCCTGGAATTACTTTGATTATAAAAGCTAGTGGTTCAAAATGGTATTATGAATAGAAATTTGGAACGTGTTTGCAAATATGAATAGTAAAAGTTGAACAAACAAAATTAGGGTAATAAAAAATTAGTTTATGTACATATGCTTCACAAAGTACAACATTCTCATCTCACCAGGAACAAGAACTTTAAAATCTTCAATGACATCCATATACTTAGCATTTATTGCAGTTTCTTGCTCTATGAATGGTAAAATTGGGCACTCAAGGCAATCTTGAGACATTTTCATTCTTAGTTTACTCTTGACAATTGATAGTGTGAAAAAACGCCTTTCACAACTGGCACTGCACCATGGTGACAGGTATTTTTTAGAACATTTTCAAAGCACATTGGAACTTACTGAATAATTTTTATCAGTTGTCAAGGAGTAACCACTTCACCCAGTTATTTAAAGCAGTTCTTGTAGCGCCTAAAAATAAAGGCGAGGAATAAACTTATTCTGCTTATTATTATATAGCCAATGTAAATGTTTATTAACTCTTTAACTCATAACACACCACCAAAAACGCACTCCTCAGTTGTATACTTCTGCGCATGCTTCGTACAATGTACGAAATGCAAAACTTTATTCGCACTGCCAGTCAGCCAGCTACAGTGAATTTTAAACGCTGGTTGTAAATAAGACAGAAGGGAAAAACACTTAAGTATTTGATTTATTTACCAGTTTATGGGACATCTAATTCTCTCTCAAAATTATAAACATTCATACTATCATTTTCACAAATTTCTAGGTTATTTAATTATTTCTCGTCATTAGGTGGTGCCGGTGCACCATTGGCACCACCCGTGTGTACACGTATGTAATTACTAGATGTATCCAAATCAAACTCTGATATTTTGTAAACATTTATATGAAGTTGAAAGAAGTGTATTACTGTCATTACTGAACATGATTCATAGTATGTCATATGTTTTATTACAGATGAATGAATGTACTTATTATTTTATGGATTAATATTGCAGGGAAATTGGGAGGTGATTTTTTGAGGACAATCGACAATGTACTCCATGCTCGCCGCATGAGGAAGGATATACTTGCTCTAATTTCAAAGGCTAAATTCCAAGAGCGAAATCAAGCAAATAACAGTGCTCCAAACCCTCAGCAGCAAAAAAAACAAGAAACCAGAAAGCATTCTCAAGGACAGAGTATGCAACAAAAAAAACCTGAAAAAAGTCCTTTCAATAAGCAAAGTGAAAGGAGTCGGATGGCTACATACCGACAACCATCATCAACTTCCAGTGTTAAATCTTCTGGAAGGGGTCGAATAACCTCATCTAAGAGCAACCAGGCATCTCAAGTCCTTAGAGTATCAGCACAGCAGGACACAAAGAAGAATTCCTCTCTAGCCAGAAATGTCATTGTTCAAAACAGTAACTTGGGACTGCCAATTGCAGGTAGTACATTCAGTCCACCCTCTGGTGATCCTAGTACAAGCATGGAAAACAACAAAGTCTATTTACTCCCATTTGAATTGCCTGGGACAGTTGCATGTGGGTCTACCCCTATACCAAATTATTTAGCTCATTTCAGGGGCTCTCCCCGTACTCCTCCACCATCCTTACCACTCTGCTCCGCTGAACAGTTTTCAGTATCAGACCGGTGCCCTAAAGATCCATTACAATTTGAGTCTCACGTGTCTCATCATACACCAATGCCACATCTGGTACATTGTCCACAGCAGTATAATAACGATGAAAGTAGAGTCTTGAACCTACAGTCTGTGGACCAAGATCGTTTACCTGGTGAAAGAAACTTAGATGCACCTCAATCAAGTAGTGACCCAGATCCAACTGAATGGACCCAGCTTCTAAAGACAAGCATGGAGCTGTTTTGAGTTTTTGATGTATGTTTCGTTTTAGTATAACAAAGAGTGTTTCGTAAATAAATATCATGTGAGCACAATCTGGCCCGTGTATCTCTTCTCAAAACCTAAATCTGTTGTAATAAGTGAGACTATCCTAACAGGCCCAGGACATTTTAATTGCCGACAGAACGCGAAGTGTTGACAAATTTGAGCAGGTAAGGCGATTTGTCATTTTGTTTTGGTGTTTGAGGTTCGGTTCATGTAAGTTAATTTGTCAGTTCAACAATGACGGCGAATAATAATTTTCGTTAAGCCACTTTGGTGGAGAATCTGAAGGATTAGGATTAGGATTACATGAACTGGAAGTTCAGCATGCAGATTATTTTAATTATAGAGAAGCTGTGGACTTACGGTACGACGGCGCTGAGTACGGATGTTGATTCCTCAACTAAGGAAAACGATACGGATGCATGGCCTTTAATTTGCCTTCACGTCGATAAATCCCTTTACCCATACGTGCAGAACACCGTGATAGCACATGAAGCTTTTTTGTCGCTAGACAATCTATTTGAGGCGAAAACCAAGACACGATGGATGAACTTATGGGACGCTCTGTTGGATGCCAGGTTATCAAAGCATAATGGAAATGTTCAGGAATACGTTACTTCTATCCAGGAGCTGACAAATAAGGTAGCAAGCACAGGGTTAACCAACAGATGATGGCTTGGTGGTCCTCATAATGCTCAGGTGTTTGCCTAAGGTGTACTTGCCTTATCGCATGGGAATAGAATCGACCACTTCGGATATGAACATCACCACCTGCGCAATCTAGGAGAAACTCCTCAACGGCAGCCTGGTTGAATCTCTGAAGCTGGAGAACGCTGAGGAGGATTCGGTCTTATTGACCAGGAACCTGAAAGGCCCTCTGTCCTCAAGTAAGCTGGCGAAGGAGAAGGAACCAAGGTCCAAGCCATCGGATGTTAAGAGGCCTTATAAAAGGAAGGTAAAGAGTTTAAAGTGCTGGAAAATGGGCCATTACAAATCAGAATGTCCCATGAACGAGGCGAAAAAGGATTCGTCTTTGCTGTGTGTACTCGGTGCATCTACATATTTACGAAAGATGACTGGGTAATTGATTCAGGGGCATCTGCTCATATGACACCCCAAAAGGTCTGGGTTCCAGATCTTCAGCAGGAGACCAAGGCACACAGTGTTAGATGTGCTGATGGTTCTACTCTTGTGAGCACAGGTAAAGGTAGTGTGCTAGTGAAGTTTTCTGACAAATTGATCACACCAATAAAAGATTTCACTTTAGCACCAGGGTTAGCGACCAATTCAATCTCAGTGTCGCAAATGGTGAAAATGGTTCACAGTAGTGTTTGATCAGAATGGTTGTCGAATATACGACCGAAGGAGTTGTAAAATTCAGAGCAAAGCTGATTTTTCTGGTTCACTATCTGAAGGTGTATTTTAATTAGATGTCAAAGAACCTGTATTAGTTGATACTGCATGTGCTGTTGGAAAACATGATAATTCAGATGTTTTAAAGCACAGGAAGTTGGGGCATGTACTTTCAGATTCTGCTTTTAACTTAATTGTGAAAAACCAAGGTGTTGAAAAGAATGTTACTCTGTCCCTAACTGACTTTGAATTTACATCAGTCGGTGAACGTTGCGCGAAAGATATGTAGCTCCCGTGCTGCCCACCGGTATAAGAATACCCCGAGGAGCATGTGAAGGGTTATCAGGATGGGGGGCGGATAGGAAGCCTCTCTAGCCATTAGCCAAGTACCTCTGGGAAAGGAAAAAATTTTCGTACACTCTCCCGTGTTAAAAATTGCATAAAACTCCCGTGTTAAAAATTGCTTAAAACAGTGCATACGGGTGAGTGGGATAGGAAAGGGGTCGGTAGGGGGGAAAAAGGAGCGGGCTGAAGCGTCTATATTAGACATGGCCAGTTGGATGGCTCACAACAGAAGAGGACAACGGTAAAAATGGGTTACGAATGCAAGGATACAGCCGCCGCCTGAGATAAGGCATAGGGATTGGAAAAGATAAAAGAAGAGGCTGACGGTCGATTAAAAAAGTATCAAAATGTTCACAGGGTAATTACAAAAGAGGTGATTTCAGCAGGATGAGCGCGTTATATTCGTGAGTGGTAGAGCTTAAGGAAGATATTTATGCGGAAACATTTCATTTCTCGTGCCGCATTTAGGAGGACGAGGTACAAGGTTTTTTTTCCTCTTCTGAGGATAGATAGCGTGGATAGTTTTCTTGTCGGCCGGTATATACTCGGCGAACCATAGTTAGCTGAGTCTGAGCCAATCCAATCGGCGCATTTGTCTCGAGAGTGCCATTTATATTAATTTAACTTGAAAGGAGACGACCACGAGCTTTCACCTCCACCGGGGAAGTTTTCGCACAATAATTTTATGTTGAGTGGGTTGCCATGTCAACGCGAGTGATGTTAACTCCACAAAAGACCTCATGGCAGCAGCGTACACACGTCGTCTGTCGTCCTTGTTCTTCCGTAGTGGTACGGTAGTACGGTCACGAATATAGATATAGAAGAGATGTATAGCCATGGGTACGGTGCACCGCGGTGTAAGCATGGGCACTTTCCAAAAATGTAACAGTATACTGTATACAGTATATATTTTTTAACCGACGAGTATGTTAAAGCACATCTTGTACTGGACCGGTAGTACCGACGCTACCGGTAGTACCTATATCTGACTAAGCAAAGATCATCACTAATTACTTTTAATTAACATTTAGTGGTGAGTAATTCTGAATTTCCGCGAGTAAATTTCTTTAGAACTTGTACAACAACTTCTTTTAAAATGAATTATATAGTTGAGGCAGTTTCATAAAGCCATGAATTATAATTCAAATTCACTTACGATAGGGGTACATCTTGGACGGTGCTACGCTTTATGTCATTTATATCATCAACACGTCTCTTAACATGTCTCTGGTCGACGGACACTGTCGTCCTTAGTAAAACTATGGATAATTTTACGTGAGTTCACTCTTATAATCCAATTGAGGAATTATTAATGCTTGGTTTCATGAACAACTAATTACGAGCAATATAGTAGATACAGGGTCTGCCCAAAAAGTTCCAGTAATGAATTTTCACAGTCGGCCACGTAAGCTTACTCAGAGTGGTTCGACGGAAAAAGTGGTGGCGGTCTTGGCTAGAGAATGCCACCGTACGCAGTCGTCTGCGAGCAGTCGTTGAGTAAATATCGTGCTTCGTTCAAAGTGAGTTACCATAACCTCGTCGAAAAAAAAGTTGGTGTGCTTAAGACCACACGGGAGAAGTGTAAACTTCTATGGCGATATTCTGATAAATATAATATATAAAAAATATTATAGAAAGTATTTTGGGTATAAAAGATATACATACAGCATCAGCACTGCGCGCTCTTCCGCGCTCTGCTATAGCTAGTACACATATGAGTACTTACTATTACTACATATAGCCGAGCGTGACGTGAGAAAAAGAGCGTGACGTTCAGGATCGTGACGCCAATAATCCGATTTACCGCCTGCAGAATTTTCTGTGCGTGGTGCACCTGTAGAATTTTACACATCAAGAACAATGGCGCAGAATTTGGAGCAGCTTTACGCAATTAAATTTTGCGTTAAGCTCAGTAAAATGGCGCGGATATGCTAAAAATGCTTAGGGAAGCCTTCGGGGAGGACACAGAACCGAACTTTCGAGTGGCACAAGAGGTTCCGGGAGGGTCGGGAGATCGTCGATGACGACGAGCGCTCGGGGCGCCCGTCAATGGCAAAAACTGACGATACGATCGAAAAAGTGCGAGGATATTTGGACAGCGATCGACGAATGAGTGTCCAGATGTTAGCCGAAGAAAGCGGCGTACCCAAATCACTTGTTCACCGCGTTTTAACCGAGGATTTTGATATGAGGAAGGTCTGCGCCAAGATGGTGCCGAAAGTTCTCACCGGCGACATGAAGGAACAGAGCCTGTTGAAGTGCCAGGAATTGCTCGAACGCTACCAAACCGAGCCTGAAATTTGCAATGGGCATGGCAATGCTGACCCAGCCGCCGCACAGCCCCGACTTGAAACCACTGGACTTCTCTTTGTTTCCCAAGACAAAAAGAGCTCTGAAAGGACACCACCACGGGACGCTGGAGGGGTTGAAAGAAGCTTCAACGACCTGTATACGAGAGGTCCCCGTTGAGGCCTTCCAGGGAGCCTACGAGGCGTGGGTAAAGCATTGGAAAATGTGCATCGAGTCGGGAGGAGAGAACTTTGAAAAGTTTTAAAGAGATTGTAAGGTTATGATTTAAAATGAAATTATGAAAAAAATGCCGGAACTCTTGGGACAGACCCTGTATAAATCAGTGGCAGATAAAGAAGAATCATCCGATGTGTTTACCAAACTGGTCAAAACCTGGCACGATCCCATAGCATATTATATTTACCTATTTTTTACGAAAATTATGTGGAAATATATGGAGCAAGTTCGCGAAGTTTTTCATTTCCGTACAGCTAGGATTCGGTATAGTTTGAAGTTAGTTACCTCCTCGGAAACGACAAATATTATTCTGGTTATAATTTCGTTTCGCGCTTTTCTGAATTCATGTTGCGAGTACAAAGTCATCTCACTATTTCCTAATTAGCGTAAAGTCCTTTTATTCACCCAAGTTTTCTCAAATAGAAATAGCCGTTGCTGATATTATTGCAGGAGTTGCTTCTCTGCGTATAAAAATTCATTTTTAAGTCGCAAGCACAATAATCAATTCTATAAATTCAGCCTGTGTTCGCAGAGGTAACTAATCAGTATTTAACCATAAGTGCTATTAGGTTCTCCATCCAGCAGCAGAACAGCTCTCGACTTCGAAACATTGGAACATTTCTGGAAGGTTATTCATTAGGAAACACGAATTTATTTTCCTCACAAAACTTCAGGGGGTGTTTGTTCCTCCCTAGAAGATTGTGTTTGAGGTATAGCGTCACCTCATTTAGTAGTAGTACACCTGAACCATGAGAGAGTGTAGTTGGTGCATTGTATGCAGACATTTTTTCATGGCACGACCATATTCCAGATGCACTGGCTGAACTTCGACCAGCTGGAGGTAATGGGGAACCGTTTTTGTTATATTCCCTGTCAAATTCCTCCATCAGGGCCACCACTACCTTGGAAGGAAGAAGAGGAGAAGCAAAGTGTATCCTTGTTATTGCATTCTAAGACTACGTCGCCATCTCGCACTCCGTGTCCCCTTGACCATCCTTCAAGGACCCCTAAGAAGATAATTATATATTTCCAGGTAAATACTCTCTTCGGCAAGGCCTCTCAAACACCTCCCTTACCTCCTCTCTCTCTCTCCAGCTTGCTTGCCGTTGAATACACAAACGCCTTTTTCTTCCTATTCACTCTCAGCCAGGAGGCGGGTGGGTAACCAGGGGGTGCGCAGAGGCAGAAAAGTGTAAGTCCACTTCCTGGCCCGTCTCCTCTAAGGTCCCCTTCCCGACGCATGAGGACCCCCCTCCCAATGCTCCCATCCCAATCCAAGCCCAGCGCATGCACTATGCTATGCACATGCACTACGCACAACGCAAGGGGCCCTTGTACATCTCCCGGGAAGTTTTCCCAGCCCCCTCGAACTTTTAGAGGATTTTCTTCAGAAAGAATGCCACTAAGATATTACTATTGACTCGCCCTTAGGAGTGGACTTGTAAAACAACACATATGGCCAGCCAAGATTATTTTTTGAGGTAAGTGAAATGAGAACAAACATCACCTTCAAACTTTCTTCATTTACCCACTCCAGCCGAAGTACAACTTGTCGAAAAAGGCTATGGTGAAATAAGGTGCAAAGGCAAACCAATATGAAGTCATTATTTTTTATTCTGACGCCTAAGTTCCCCGCGTACTCCTTTCCCATTAAAACCTCGAATTTCGAAAAATCGGCCATGGTAAACAGCTTATTTTACAAAAAGTCATAAATATATTATTAAAGATGCCATACGCTAAACATTTATTACTTTTTACTAAATACGTAGCTCATAAGTAGGCCATTAAGTCTAAGCTTTTCGTGCTCAGAAATAAGAGTCGACTAAGAAGCAAATATTGCCTTAAAAAATATATTTGACTAGTTGTAAGTGATCAGGGTCATAAAACACGGTGTATTACAGGGGCATGGGGTGTTTAAGGAAACCTTAACGAAAGTGGTAGAAACTGTATTCGTAACACACCCAGAGGATATAATGCGCTATTACACATAAGAACACGAATCTAGGGTAAAGAGGGTTACGAATCACGATCTTTAGTTGGTCCAATAGGCATGCTGCGAATCGGATGGTCGAGGCCAGTATATTTCTGCTTCTTGAATTATTACTCACAAGATATCGGAATTATAAGGTAATCGGACCGAAAGCTTGTTTTGTAAGGCCATTAGCTTTATTTTTATTTGCACATATTAAAAAACACTTGTTGATAAGTATTACGAGAATTCTGGGGTATTTTGCAATGATTAATTTGAAAAATTCTTTACAGCAGATACTTCGCCACCAGTGTCGATTAAGGCCCATACCTTCTGATTCATACAAATCACAATCATCTCAGGAAACTTCCTCTTCCTTAATACCTTCGTTTCCTCCTCATGAAGCAAGTCGTCTTAGGGATTTCCTTCTATCGCATAAGTGGACAATACTATCAATATTTGCTCAACTCCACCGTCCTCGTCACGGTAATCTTTCGGCGCGGACCTTACCAGTTTGAAGGGTTTTGATTCAGTGTCGTGGAGGGTGTACGATTCGCGACGGAATCGCCGGTTTGGGTGACTTCGGGTGAGCACCCATTTCGCGCGTCGTCGCGTGGTACGTGCGAGTTTATGGGAGTTGAATCGCAAAACAAAGGCAGAATAGGATGGTTCTGCCCTTTTCTCCCCCCCCCCCCTGGAGTCTGCTCTCGACGTCCCTCCCAGGGCCTTCCCGTAGCCGAACTAATGGCACTGACCTGTGGCGTTTGATTCACGGCATTTGGCATTCACGGCAAAACAAAGGCAGAATAGGATGGTTCTGCCCTTTTCTCCCCCCCCCCCCTGGAGTCTGCTCTCGACGTCCCTCCCAGGGCCTTCCCGTAGCCGAACTAATGGCACTGACCTGTGGCGTTTGATTCACGGCATTTGGCCACGATCTTCGATTGCCTTCTCCCCTGTCATCGTAATGGCCTAGCAATCTAACTACCTTCTCCAAGGTTAACGGTTCCGCACTCTTAAGCAAAGTTTGAATCCACGATGGGAACTGGCGAAGCAAGAAATAAATGAATTCCTCATCTCCGATAGGTGGCTAACATGATTTGGCCACGGCGATCTTTCTTAATGCATACTCCTTCGATTTTCCGTCGTTCGCTCTGGAATAATACCCTTTCATTATACGGGCCCGGTATTCACACAGCGCGTATACGCTCCAATACTCTTTTAAAAAGTTATCTCACACCTCTTCATATTGGTCAAGGACGTTTCGGATGGTATTCTTCCAAAGCCTGGCCGTTCATTTCATCATACTTAGGAAGGTAAGGGGCCAAAGAGATGGCGCAATTCCCAGCAATTTAAAGTAATCTTCAGCCTCGTCTAATAACTCAACCGGGTTTTGGTGTGTGCGCCACTTAAAACTTGATTTGCTAACACACATGTTTGTAATGACTACGGGATGAAACCCCATCCCGGCATGTTCCGTGCGCCGAAATTTGCTCATTTTTTCTGCTAAACCTCCTTCGCAGCGGAGCGCTTCCTCTCTCTCTCTCTCTCTCTCTCTATAACTACCAAATTTTAGATCTTTTTGTTTAAACTATTAACTTCGATCCGCACCTATTTTCAAAAACTTTTCTGCACGAGGCACGATCTCGTGGCATTTAGCAGTGCTTGCGTACTTTTGGTAGACACTTTATAGCGCGGGTATCTCTTAAACAGTCTTACTTGACGTGCTGGGCTGGCT
Source organism: Pyrrhosoma nymphula (assembly GCA_963573305.1). Lineage (NCBI taxonomy): Eukaryota > Metazoa > Arthropoda > Insecta > Odonata > Coenagrionidae > Pyrrhosoma > Pyrrhosoma nymphula. Next base: position 71,199,023 of record OY754332.1, on the reverse strand, counting down.
TGGGACCTATGGTGGAATGGACGGGAAGTGCTTGTGAACTTTGGAGAACACTTTCCTGTTTGAGGACAATTCTATACCGGTCGCGGATTAGGGACGGTGACTTTACTTGGAGATCTCCGTAGCCGTCTCGTGCCGGTTAAGGCTGATGACCGCAACATGTTCTCGCAGGTCAAGATCATGCAGGAAAATCCTTCCGCGTACCCGGATTTCCCGTCTCATCATCAGGCAGAATTGGTGTCCTCGGGAGTTACAGGCGTTATAGGCTTCATTTGGACTGTGAGGGATGTGTTCCGCAAGATGAGGGCGATATATTCATTAATTAATGGGACTAGAGAACATATTTTCGTGGAAAAAAAGACCGTATTCCCTGTGCTGCTTTTAAGAATATGTGGTTCATCTCTTCAAATTAAAAAAATTATTGTTTAAATTTATCATTTAATTTATTGGCTTTTTTTAAACCAGCATTCAACTATCACATTCGACTTGTGTTCGATAGAGCTGGCATATCATAAATGATAGTTTTTAGACGGAAATTCTTTTACCAATTCCAGAGTCAATGCACATTTTCATTTTTCGGCGATATTCCACATTAAAAGGGCATTTTAAATAAGAAATATTAAAAAATAAAAAGCTGTAAAATTTTAAATTAGAAAGTAAAAGAAGTTTGTAATACTAAAGCGTGGGCGATTCCTACTTACTGTATGACACTTTGTCTGACCTCCGACAACGTCTCTTAACTCTACCGGGGAAAAATCTTCACAATGGGAACTTAAGGCCTGAAATAATAATATAAATTATCATATAATTAGCGTGAGATTAATTCGAGTTATAAATTAAAAGAATCGACTTCTGCAAACGAAATTTTGGTATTTCGCTCACGTAAGATAACCGGGATATATCACTAGAGTACGATGTCGATGCGGAAAACTTCAGATTACGACTGACGAAATAAGTGATGACACCGCAGTTTAATGACGACGGTGTGCGCAATGTATCTTCCTGCGACATATTGAATTAAGAGCTTTCCCCCACTGCAATGCGAGCTAACACGTCACCACTAATGATGAGAAAGCTCTACAAACCTACGAGCGCGAAAGAATTTTCACATGTCATTGCGTGTGAAGATGTGAGGTTAACTTAACAAATTCTGCGCGTGCAGGGGCAATTTCCGGGACTGTCCGACCGAACCCGGGACGATTGTGTAACTTATAATCGGGTTAATTAAGAGGACAGAGTTCAAGCATTCCAATCTGAGGACCCAGGTTTGAACTCCGGCAGTGGCGAAGATTTTTCAGCGGAATACCCATACCCATTGGGTGCCGTGAGGGGAGCACTCGAAACAGAAGTACTCGTTGGATAAGACGCAGGATAAGAAGTTCGTTGGATAAGACGCTGAACTATGGTTCCGTTCAAAAAGGGAGGTATCAGGCGGGATGTTGTGGAATATGAACATAATTCTTCTAAGTTCTTATTATGGTTCCCTTGTTACCTTTCGTCAAAATTAGGCCAACGCCGTGTTACCCGTCACTCTTCCTCCATCTCCCAAATAATCCTTCCCTTAACTTGTCAAACCTCCTGTCCTCTGATGTTCGCAAATGAATGTTTTCCGTCGCCTCTCCTAAATAACCAGCCAACACATCCACAATTCAGGAAGAGCAATTGACAAGTAAATTTAAATTTAAGATCAATTTCCAAATTGTCAATTAAAGCAAAGTAATTTTGACACCTGTGTGTGCATTTCGGTCATCCAGGTGACCACCGACAGGGAGAGTTAAAATATGGTAAACAACTAAGGTGACCGAAATGCATGCATAGGAGTGAAAATTCCTTTGCTTTTATTGACAATTTGGATTATCTTCAGCATATTCATGGTGTATCCTGGGGATTATGCCTCCTCTATTACATACGAGCACTTCAGTAGTGTAGGAGGCGAAGGGCTTAGGATAAGAGGACCGCCAGAGAGTTCTTCAGCAATCATAAATTCCCGAATCCCTTAACTGCTGTTTCGGGAACATAAGTATGTGTGCCAGGTTTCACCATCACTGTATTCATGATGTACTCTCCCCTTACCCATGGGTGCCATTTTTGCACATATGCATTATTTTTTTATGGCGGAAGCAATATATTATATTAAATTATACATAACGATGAGATCTGAGTTGATGATTCAACCTCATTCAATCATAATACGCCCAAAAGTATCCTTATTAGTACTTGTATCATTGGTTTTGGATACCAACAATTTTTTTATAATTGGCAATGACATGCCACCAAGGAAACACTTGACTCCCATTTGATCAGTAAATTTCAGCATTGTTGGGATCCACTTGAATTTTGAGAGGCGATCCAACGATTTGTCCAAGTGCTGTTGCCTCCTTCTGTAGGTGGCAGATAGTGCTGTGGAAAATGACCTTAGCCATCGTAGCGAATTAAACTCAAATATGTACAACTACATACTACTTTACACACACCAGTAAGTTTCAAATAATTCCAAGTGACTACACCAATATCATTACTAGCCAAGTTATCGTTTCTACTGGAGAGAGTTTTATGGTGGGAAATCAAAATGTTCTTTCATAAATCACGACTACTCTTTGAGAACATGAAAGCCAGAGAATTAGCAATGATACAGCGAAAACGACACATTGCTTGATACAATATGCTTTCAATCCAATCACGATTCCAGTAGCATACCTTTATCACTGAGTGCGCAGCAAGGAGCACCATACGTTTCATGACTTTTGAATTACAGAAATTATAATTGAAGTACTTTGGTTCTCTCTTGCCCTCATTTTGGAGGAAAACCATGACACTAAAAGGGGACATATTGTTGAGGAGGTTAGAACACTGGCTTCCCAGAGGAGTGACATTAGAGACATCATGAAGAATTGAAGAAACTGAGGAGTCATGAACCATGGATGAACAACGAACGAACCCTTGAACAGTCCTTAAGTTCATATTGTACGGTCAAGCATTTTATCAGTTCAATATCTCATAAGGCTGTAATTACGCATCAATAACTCATAAGTCAACAATGGAAAACAGCAAGCTCTCAGTTAACTTTGCACTCGCATAAAGGCCAAGTCATCTAATAGTTAACATAGCCTGGACATTATATAACCGGGCTTAACCCATTCGCATCCATCCCCTGGGATTTAAATCGACTCCAAGCACCACGTGTAATAAGTTTGCAAGTAAGAAAAAGAATTTTCTAAGGTGATTTACAATGGAAAACATTTTCTAAATAGCCACCCAGATGGCAGCTACAAACAGGTACATATATATATATATATGTAAAACTTCTAGGAGAATCACTCGGGTGATAAATATACAATATGCCAAGAGGGTGGCCAATAAAAATACAGAAAGGGAAAAAAGAACACTCACAAATTAAAACTTCCGATATTTCGGTGAAGACTAGCTCCACCTTTCTCTAGGGTAAGAGTAGGAATGAGGAAAAGGATAGGAATTGAGGTATGGGAGGGGAAAGAGGGGGAGACGAAGGTGTAGAGGGGAAGGAGGGGGAGAGGAAGGTGTAAGAGGGGAAGGAGGGGAAAGGCGAAGAGCGGGGAGAGGGCGGGCGGAGGGCAGAGAGGAAAAAAGGGGAGCAAGAGGAAGAGGAGAGTGGAAGAAGCGGGGAGAGATGAGATGAGGGGGAGGGAGAAACTAGTGTGATTTATTGAGTCCAGGGGGCGAGAAAGCCTGGTGGATGAGAATGCAAGAAGATTCAAGATCTTTGAGCTGAAGGGGAGAGGAAGAAGGGGGAAGGGAAGCAAGTAGACCGACTTTAAAAGTGTTATTGAAAGTGGAGTTGTGGGAGGAGACGTGAGTGGCGACAGGGAGAGAAACAGAGAGGGAGGGGCAATCGTTACACGACGAGCGGTGACCATTCATTCTAATATTGAGAGGAGTGGTGGATAAGCCAATATAAAAAGAAGGGCAGTATTGGCAGAGGAGGATGTAGACAATCTTAGGCGTGGTGCAGGAGGGTGAGAGGACAGAAGGGAGGGGAAAAGCAAGGAACTTGTCCGGCAAGGGCTGGGTGATGAGGATGGCGCAAGTTTTACATCGCGGGCGGTTGCAAGGGGTGGGAAGGGATTTGGTGGGTTTGAGTGATTTGGACAGGGGTTTGGTGATATTGAAAATGGCGGATAGATTGGGGGGGCGTCGGAAGCTGAGAGAGGGACATTGGGGGAATATTTTGGAAGTGGTTAGGTTGTCTGACAGGATAGGGTAGAGGCTTTTAATAATACGTCTAATAGAGTCCACACCTGGGAAGTAGGTGGTACAGAGGGAGATATTGTGTTGAGAAATGCTATTAGTGGGAGGCAGTTTGGGGGAGTGTGGTTTTTTGAGGATTTTATTATTGAGAAGGTGCTCTGGATAGCCTCTGCGAAGAAGAGATTGATGGAGGTTAGTGAGGAATTTATCAAGGGAGTCAGGGTTGTTGCAGATTCGGTGGCCACGAATAGAAAGGGAGTAGGGGAGGGAACGTTTAGTATGGGAGGGGTGGCAGCTGTTGTAATGGAGGTATTGTTGTTGGTTGGTGGGTTTGATATACACGGAAGTGCTAAATTTGCGGTCAGAGAGGGAGACGTTAACGTCTAGAAAGATGACGTTAGAGGCAGAGATGTTAGAAGTAAAGAGACGTGAGTGGCGACAGGGAGAGAAACAGAGAGGGAGGGGCAATCGTTACACGACGAGCGGTGACCATTCATTCTAATATTGAGAGGAGTGGTGGATAAGCCAATATAAAAAGAAGGGCAGTACTGAGAGGGGAGAGGAGGCGTTGAGGGAGGAAATAAAAGAGTTGAGAGAATGAATACCATGTGGCCATAGAAGGAAGATGCCGTCAATGTAACGAAGCCAGAGAAGAGGTTTTAGTGAGCATGAAGATAGAAAAGATTGTTCAAAAAGTCCAAGGAAGAGGTTGGCGTAGGAAGGACTGAAGCGACTACCCATAGCGCATCCTTTAATTTGAAGAAAGAATTTGTTACCTATTGAAAGAGAAAGCGTTGTAGGTAAGGATGAAATTGGAAAGATCAAGAAGGAACTCAGAGCTGGGAATTTGAGGAGCAGGGCGTTTAGTGATGAAATGGCGGATGGCAGAAATTCCTTCAGAATGAGGAATGTTGGTGTATAGGGAAGTGACATCAATAGTGGCCATTAAGATATCACAGTCAGAGGGGAGTGGAGTAGAATGGAGGCGTTCAAGAAAATGATAAGTGTCTTTGATATAGGAGGGCAGGGAGTGGACAATGGGTTGTAGGTAGTAGTCAACAAATGCGGACATGCGTTCGGTGGGTGAGTTATAAGAGGAGACAATGGGGCGGCCAGGGTTGTCAGGTTTGTGGATTTTGGGTAGAATATAGAAGTTTGGGGTGCGTGGGTGTGACGGAGAAAGAAGGGTGATATCTTGTTTAGACAGGCCTTCATCAGGGCCTTTATTTTGAAGGAAGGAGATTATTTCATCCAAAAATTCAGGATTAGGGTCATGGGACAAAGGCTGATATGAGGAAGTGTCAGAAAGTTGCCGGTTGGCTTCATCGAGGTAGTCAGAAGAGTTGAGGATGACTACTGTGGAGCCTTTGTCAGAAGGAGTGATGGCAATATCTGGATTTAGAGTAAGTTTTCTGAGGGCCGAGATTTCAGAAGGGGATAGATTGGGTTTTGGTTTAAGGGAGTTGAAAAAAGATGGCTCAGAGAGTTTTGATAGGAGAAGGTTGGTGAAGATTTCGAGGGGGTGGTTGGAAAGAAGTGGTTTTGGCTCGTGTGAAGAAGGAGGTTTGAATTTGGAGAGAGCGGTGGGGGGGGGGGGGAGGTAGGAGACGGAAGAACGGGCCGCGTTTCTCAGAAAAATTTCCATTTCAGTCGTCGGCAAAAAAGAAGGGCGTCAGAGAGGATTTTAACAGGATTTATTTTCGGGGTAGGTGAAAAACTGAGGCCTTTGGAAAGAAGAGATAATTGTTCAGGGGAAAGAGAAGTGGAGGAGAGGTTAACAATCTCCTTCCTTCAAAATAAAAGTTTTTTTTGGTGATGGGATCAAGAAAAGGTGGAGTTTTGGTGGCATGGCGGAGATTGTTCATGCGAATATTAAGAGGGGTGGTACATTTTCCCACGGTAGAAGGCAGGGCAGAAATTGCAGGAAAGGCGATAGATGATGTTGCTGGTGGTACAATTGGCCGTAGAGGAAGATCTTTTGAGAGAGTATAGCGGGCCTAGAAGAGAGGTTTAAGCGTTTGGTTTTATAAGAAAGTTGTTTAGAGAAAGCCCATGAACAGGTTGGCATAAGATGGTGCCATGCGAGTACCCATGGCGGCGCCTTTAGTTTGAAGGAAAATTTCAAACCCCTAGTCATATCTCTCCTCTCCTTCATCAAAGATTCTTACCACTTCCTCGACCTCTCCACACCGTCTCTATCCCCCCTAATATCACTTTACTCTTGCCCACTATAGACGTTACCTCCCTTTATACGTCCATTCCTCACAATTAAGGCATAAATTCATTAAATTTTTATTTATCCCAACACCCAAAACCACACCTTCCCTCCACAAACTTCATCATCCGCCTGGGCGAAATTGTTTTAACAAAAAATGCCATCTCCTTTAATAATCAAATTTTCCTTCAAACTAAAGGCGCCTCCATGGGTACTCGCATGGCACTATCTTATGCCAACCTGTTCATGGGCCATCTCGAAACCACTTTCTTAAAAAACCAAACACTTAAACCTACATTGACGACATATTCGTCCTCTTGCCTCACGGCCGTGATTCTTTATCTTCTTTCATTTCCACACTGAACTCTTCATTCTCAGTTTCCTTCACATCTTCCATTTCTGACTCCTTAATTACGTTCCTCGATAAAATATCCAAATTAAGGACAGTAAATTCATCACCTCCGTCCACAAAAAAAACCCACTAACCACGACCAATACCTCCATTTTAACAGCTGTTATCCTTCTCACACCAAACGCTCAATATCCCTTATTCCCTCTCTATCCGCGGCCGCGGCAAGATGGGGAGAGGAGTGGGAAGAGTGGAAGAGAGTTTAATAAAACACATTGATGCCCGGAGTTTGGAAGGCTTTATATAACCAAATAAAAGATAATTCCACAGATTTCAGTTCAAGTGGGGGACCAGTTAGGGGGAGCGAAAAAAAAATTGAAACATTGTAGCAGTGGTGGAAGGATTTTTTGTGAAGCGAGGCGTGTGTCGCAACGGGAACAGAAGCAGATTGGGAAGGGTTCTTACAATAAGAGCTGTGATTACTGATGCGTATGTTGAGAGGAGTCGAGGATTTCCCAATATAAAAAGCTGGGCAGATATAAATGAAAATGACTGGCAATTTTCCACAAGAATATATTTAAAAAACGACCGGTTTCAGTGTACAACACCATCATCAGGTCGTCATGTTGTACACTGAAACCGGTCGTTTTTTAAATATATTCTTGTGGAAAATTGCCAGTCATTTTCATTTATGATGTTATTCCATAAAATTAAGCCTGAAACTACAACTTTTAAGCTGGGCAGAGTTTACATTGTGGTAGACCACATTGCTGTTGATGCAAGAGGAGGGAGGAGGGTGAGGGAGAGAGGAGGTGGAGGCGTTAGGAGGAGGGGTCGAGGTAAAGATAGGACATAGTTTGCATCTAGGACGATTATAGGGGGAGGAAGTGGATTTGGATGCAATATCTCTACAAACCCCCTATCTCGCATGGGTTGTGACCTCTGTACTAGGCCTGGGCGATATTGATAATTCAATATCGGGATACGATAATTTTAGCATATCGTCAGGTGGCGATATCGATAACTCATATCGTGACGATAAATATCGTCTTATCGTGCCCCGATATTTTATCGGGTACGATAAATATCGCGATAAATATCGCGATAAATATCGCGATAAATATCACGATAAATATCGCGATAAAATATCATGATATCGCGTCCCGATAAAATATCACGATATCGCGCCCCAATAAAATATCACGATATATTATCACGATAAATATCACGATAAAAGATCGTGATATTGCGCTCGTTCAAATATCGCGTAAACGCGCCCGATGAATTATCGTGATATTGCGTCGGTTTATCGTGTCGGAAAAAGACAGCCGTTGGGTTGGCCTTCGCTTAAGCTGGAGCAATTATGTTTGAAAACTTACTATTCTGCTATCTGCTAATTCAAATTCTCAGCAGTTCTCTCTCTCTCTCTTTCAATTTCAGTGGTCCGATAGTTTATAGGTGACGTCTTGTTCAAATTTTGGAAGGAACTGAAAACAACTGTTTGTATGTACATTAGTATATATTTTGTCTGAGAATTTGAATTAGCAGATAGCAGAATAGTAAGTTTCCAAACATACTTGCTCCAGCTTAAGCGAAGGCCAACCCAACGGCTGTCTTTTTCCGACACGATAAACCGGCGCAATATCACGATAATTCATCGGGCGCGTTCACGCGATATTTGAACGAGCGCAATATCACGATCTTTTATCGTGATATTTATCGTGATATTTTATCGGAGCGAGATATCGTGATATTTTATCGGGAGGCGATGACATAATATTTTATCGCGATATTTATCGTGATCACGATATTTATCGCGATATTTATCGTACCCCGATAATTTATCGGTCACGATAAAATATCGGGGCACGATAAGACGATATTTATCGAGCAACGATATATCGTCAATTTTAAAAACTCAAAATCGGATTGGCGATATATTAAAATATCGCGATGTTTTACGATATATCGATATATCGCCCAGGCCTACTCTGTACTACTGCGTATACCTGTCTATAGACACAAGAGCTAAGCTAATTAACATAACCATTAATTAGCGAATGCTTAGCATTTGGATTCCCAATAGTAATAAAAGCATGCAGTTATAGGGATAAGTATGTCAAACATATTTTTAAAATCTAAGTTTTTTAATTTGTGAAGTTAGTCCAATGGTGGCTCCAAAGGGGGCATTTGCCCCCTTTGGAGGCGGGGAAATTGCCCCCGCCTCCACCCGGCAACTAGGTAGGGGCAATTTCCCCCCCCCCCCAAAACCCGGTGTATTTAATTTATTTTTGGTTCATTTTACACATAGTTTTGTTACGATTTTCCAGGACGAAACCCCCGGACTCCCCTTTTCCTGGGAAGTGTTCCCCACCCGGTTGCCCCCACGAACCTCTGGTCTAGAGCCGCCCCTGGAATTTACTGCATATATCTCGAAATCTAAATTTAGAAAAGCAAAAAATAACGTAAGGAGACACAATTATGAATATTTTTGCACTATAAAATTCTATAATTCGTTAGAATTTAACAACTGATAAAAGATTTCAAAAATCAGATTTAATAAGTATGAATTAAAGTGGGATGAGTAAATATAGATTCTGAAATCTAGATTTAACATGAATTTGAGAGAGATTTCCAAATATAGATTGATTGTAGTAAAAAATTCCAAAAAAATTAGACTTAGTTTTTCCTTGGTTTTCTGTGTATATATTTCCTCAACTGTTAAAAAAACTTCAATTCCTCCACTTTTCGCATTGATTATTTCTGAATATCACTGGAAACAGAAATATGTGTCTATCCAGTGGGAGTTCGTGTCAGTATTCATTTTTTTGCGGATTCTAAATATGTTCTTAATTCGAAATTTATACATTGGTGAATGGAGTTTCCATTCGGCAAGTATTTTATCGTTTCGATTTTAGCGGTCTTTCTTTTCTCTTGTTACCAACGTTACCAATTCCACCATTTTCGCACTGGTTCAGGTTGGTTTAAAATTATATTGATTTAGATAAACATGTCATGATATTAACTATGCGGTGTTCGATATTTTGGATGTTTTCTTTGTGAATAGCTCGGCATATCAAAGTTGATAGCTCAGAATATTTTCTTGCTGCAATTGCGCTTTTGCACAATCTATAATGGGAAATGGTGGTTAACATGGTTAACTAACTTCAGACACCGGGGGATTTGGGGATTCGTTAGATTCACTAGTATCCTAAATTTAAGACCATAAAATACGTCAAGTGGTCTCATCGGAGGACAGGATGTTTCTTCGGGGTATTTATTAGTAGGATTCAGTTTTGCAAGAATGTATAAACTTTATCGATGTCCAAAATTAGGTAATAAGTCCCATGGTACACAACTGATCAACAATGGGGAGGACAACCTGAAAAGTTACTGTTAATCTGAAGTGAATCTGTGATTGATCTAAAGTGATTTGTAATCTAGTCCTTCACAGTAAGTGTATAATTTTCATAAGAAGAAATGCACCCGTTGAACCTCCATGATAGCCCTTCCGGGTTTGGGTCGAATGTATGTCGTTTGTGCGCTATGGTAAAGGATGTATTGATGCCCATTTACTCAGACTCCGGCGAGATAAATAAGATTGAACAGAAAATAAGGAAGTGTTTGACCATAGTGGTAAATAAATTTCTCTGTATTTACCAAAGAGTTCCGTTCACACGAAGCTAATTCTGGTGTTGCTTTGCTTTTGGTTATTCCCATGCTAGTTCGGCATGTGCTGTTTCCAAAAGGCTTTCATGTGTGGGGTTCTAAATGTGGGTCTCAAATAGATGACTTCATGTTTTCAGGTCAGCAAAGAAGACGATAAACCCCAGCAGGTATGCTTGGAGTGTTTGTCAAAGCTTAATGTCTCCTTCGAGTTGCTGGAGCAAAGTATAGCAGCCGAGTTCAAATTTGAATCCTTTCTGGATCCAAGGCTGACGAGCGAAAGAGAGAGAGGCGGGGAAATGACAGTGCAGGTTTGTTATTCTCTATTTCGGTATTAGTTAGTACTATTAAAACTTAAAATAAATTTCCCAGTGGGTAGATTCAGCTCAATAAATGTATGCCTAGATGATAGATGAAGTGTAGAGGGAAAATTCATAATCTGCTAACTAATGAACCCCTTGATGAAATGAAATAGTGACAGTGATCTCATGCCCTTTAATAGTTATCTTTTGCAAGGTTATATTAACTTTTACTAGTTTTGCATTTCTTATTCTCAAGAATTTTAAACTTTTGTGTGTAGTTGGAATCATGAAGTGCGAAGTTTTTATGTTCCTCTTAACTGCATACGCTTCTTTAACACTGCAACCATTAATTGCATACATGCTGGAGCAGTTTCTTCTGCGAAAATGTTTTATGCAAACTGTTTAAAAACAGGCGTTAAGGTTGTGCTAAGATTGTATAATATGTGTATTAAAATTAGGTTGTATCCTGCCTGTAGGTACATAACTGATAGACTAAAATTGTTTAAAATTTGTATTCATTTATGTTTATAAAGGTTTAGCTAAGACGTATGCAAACGGAGTTTTTCTGCCCAATATTTTGAGTTTTGTATTAAAAATAAATAATGCCTATTTTTCAGAATACAATTTTGCTCAACATTTATTTATTTATTATTATAATTTACGAGTACAAAACTCGTTATATAACTACAATATAGGTTGTTACAGCATAATCACCGATAACAATAGAGTAAATATTGAGCATAGCATGAAGTATACAATATTAGCATAAAGAGAGTGAAGTATTACAACAAAAGGAAACAATGGATTAGAAATGTTGATTATTTAATGATATTTATAGGTCCTAATTAAGTTCAACAAGTACACTAGCTTTCTATGTATGAAAATGATTCATAGTTGTATTGAAATTTACATAGAGACTTAAGTCATTTGCAGATCTCTGTTTCCTAGTGATTGGGGAGTTAATAGCATAATTGCTTTTGTGAAAGTCTAGGACAAAGTTACATATGTGGGTTCCTAATCCTGTGTGTAGGAACATAGAAATTAATTTGAGGAAGAATGTAATGGCGATGGGTAGTAACTGCCCATGGGTCGTTGCGAACACCACATGAAGAATTCAACGGACTCAGTGAAGATTCTTCAAAGCATTCGGGTGGAGGAAATTGACATTTTAGTCAGTTTTCATGTGGCCCTCTTCACACGCGTTCCACTGGCTGACACTCTACAGCTCCTGAGAAATAGATTTGACGGTGATACCATGCAGACGTTCCACCACGTCCTGACTTCAACTTATTATACTGTTGGCTGTTGGGTTATTTGTTATGACTAGACAACTTATGAGAAATGCTTTAAGGAACTGCAGGTTGGCATCAGGTTCTACGTATTCTCAATAAAAAAGGAGGGTAGTTTTTCGGCACTTACAGACTTCATTCATTGGCAGGGCCAATGCTGAAATATTGTTTCAGTTAATTTATTCTGCATCCTATTCTGTTCTGTGTACTTTGGAACAATCCTAATGGTCTCTTGCAATGGCCCCAATGTAAACAAAGCCATTGTTAGGCTTTTTTCTCCGAAACTCCAATCTGATTTTGACAGAGGACTTCTTGACAGAGGGTCAACCTACACATCCTCCATACATCATTTCAGAAAGGGCTTGAACTTTTTGGAATGGAGGTATCTGACATCATTATTCTTGTATATGACTTTCTAGACTATCCAAGTCGTTTTGAGGTGTTTGAAAAATCTCAAACAGAGAAGAAAGTGTCTATGCATGAGTTTCTTAAGCATGTTGTTTTCCGGTGGCTCACCCTGTCCCCAGCAGCAGAGATACTTCAAGAGCAATTTTCGGCTCTCAAACACTATTTTCTTAAAGTGTTACCCTGTCAGAAAAGCAAAGATATTGAAAAGCTCCTTGCATCCAAGTGCTATCAGGCTATTGATAGCGCCCTTAAGTGTAAAATCTTCCCTGCAGAGATAGCCTTTGTCCTGTATAGTGCTAAAATATTTGAAAGATTTTCAAAACTTTTTCTACATGATCAGCCTATGATCCATGTTTTGGATGAAGAGGTTGAGAGTCTGTATTTCCTATTGCTAAGTAGGTTCTGCAAGCCAGAGCTGCTCACAAGCAAGCAAGAATGCATAAAAGAAGCCTTATTTCGCAATACCAACAATATTATGAAAATGAGAAAAATTTACATTGGTAAGGATGCCGATTGGCTTCTTGTCGAACAGGAATGCTTGCCTCTCCAGAGTTATAAGTTTTATCAAGAAGCTTTGAAACATAATCAGGTGGCTGTGAGCCACCTCCAGAAATCAGTCCTGGCGAAGGGAAGAGAGGCTCATCACCTGAAATGTTTGAAGCCTCAAAACATCAAGGAAAGTTCCCTGCAGAACATTGTATCCGTTTACAAGATCCTGCAAATGCTGATGGAATTGGACAAAGATGGCCTTCAAGACGAGCGGTGATTGCTGCTGGAAACCCTTCCACCGTATGAACCTGTAACTAGGATTGATGATTACTGGACCCAGATATTAATCAAGACAGATGTTGCCAGTGATCCTAAGTATCCTCTCGTAAGCAAAGTGGTGAAAGCTGCCCTCTGTTTGGCCCATGGCAGTTCTGATGATGAGCGAGGATTTTCTCTTTCCAGAAATCACCTCCCTGCTGACAGGTTGGCTATGCTGGAATGTACTCTTAATGCCCGGCTCAACATCAGGGATGGCCTTCGAGACTACAATGGCATCTCTGAACATGTGCCCATGACATTGCAGCTGCTCAAGCATGCAGCAGCGGCATGCAGCAAGTATGAAGAGTACCTGGAGCCTCAGCGGAAACTATAAGACGACAAGCTGAAGAGATTGCAAGAAGAGGAGAATGCTCACCTGGAGAGGAAGAGGCGAGAGGCCACCCAGTTAAAGGAACGACAGGCGTTGGGCAAGCTGAGGGATGACCTGCATGCGACAAGTAAGAAGGAGATTGAGGAGTGCAAGGCTTGTGGTCAACTAGTGAACTAAGGCAAAAAAAGGGCTGGAGGAGGCTATTGCCAAAAAAGATATGACAAAAGTCAATATTGCCCCAAGTATGTTGGGGGCACAAACTCTGCGTCCATGGGCAGATGACTTGCTGAAGAAAATTGAGTCTTTGCTAAAGAAAGTAGAGAAGAGGACATTGTCTCTACTAGAGCAGCTTTTTAAGAATCACAAAAAGCGCCGAGATGGTGATCCCAAGGCACAGGCCTAGACTAAAATTATGTATTATTGTTTATAATAATAGCTTTTTCCATTTGATCTAATATACGGTAGATTATTTACCTCATTTTTATCTATTTTGTACCGTTCATCTCTGGTCAAGATTTCTTTATTTTTTTTTAAACTTTATGATTTCTAGAGTCCGAAATACAAGTGTTGATTGTCAAATTCTTTGTATGGTAACTTTTATCCCTGTAGCTACTGCTTAAAAAACGAGTTCCACCTTAAAATGTTGCAATATTTAGGGTTATAGTCATTGCTAGAAGTCTAACATGGGGTAAATATCACCAATTTCATCATTATTTTCTCACTTTTTTCACATTTTCCCCTCTCTTTTTTGCCAAAAATCGCTCACTTTTTCATTTTTCTGTATCAAAAAGTGAGTGGAAGCCTTGTCCAGACATTCACACTACAATTGCTACCTGGCTTCCCGTCCCGAAGCTTTCATGGACGGAATCCTCAGTGCGGAAGGGGTGATGTCCAAAGGTCTCCATTCCTCCTAGGTGGTTGCCGATACCGAGACCCAGGTCGTCTTTAACTTGGTCTGGAGACCTGACCAGTGGGAATTTCAGCTATTGTTTCCCCAAAATATCAGGCTGCCATCGTTCTGGCGCTCTCTACTGAGAGTATCCCGGGATTTGTAACAAAGGACCTACATGAATGGCGATAAGCTCTAGTGTCAACACCCTGTATTTGAGTGCATGGTAGGGAAGACTGAGAAGGGCCCATTGCAGATTATTCTGGTGTACTTAGGGCCTAGAATTTGAAAATGTGAGAAAGACTTTTTGGAAATTTTCCGTGGCCATGAATGAACGATAGCTGCTGGCGAAATTATGCCGAACTTCCAAAAATAACATACTTAAGGAAAAATATAACGAGCTCGAGTTGGGGCAAAGTAACTTAGGCAGTGGCATTACTGTCATGGCATCGTGGATGCCACGCATTGCTGACATGTTCAACAAACACTTAGCTTATAAAGCAGAGGGTGAAAACACTCAATAATCTTGCGTGCCTTCGTACACAGAAGAGGTTAAATGGGAGGATATTTTCCATTTGAAGCTCAAGAAAGATATGACTTTTGCCAGTCAGATTCCATAGTTTGGCATTTTAATTTGTACTGGGTGTGGTTGCATATACCACAGGAGAAAAGAATAATAAACTCTTCCAAAGTTTATTTTTTTTGGGATACATTTTAGAAAGATGGCTTCAGAGCATCCAAATATATTTGTCTACCACATTTATGCATCACTGGCCTTGAAAAGCATGTTCAAGAAAAATTATCCTCACAAAAGTTATTGTCAAATTGTGTTTGTGTGTGGTTGCATACCTACTAGGGGCATTGTTCAAAAAATCATCATTCAATCATCTAAATTCCTGTTTCTATCATTTTAATGCATCAACTCCCAGGTTTAAGTGTACAGGGTGGGCCATTTTGAACAACGCACCTAAATATTTCTTAAAGTACATGAGATAGAGAAAAATGTTAAATACAAAAGTTGTACGGTTTGAAGGGGAACATCCAACAGTGCCCTGGACTTTGCGACTTGACCTTGAGACTGCCCTTAGAGGTCATTTCTAGGTCAAGTTGATTTTTAAAATAGGAACCCCTATTTTTTATTCCAGAATTAGACAGCAGGGTCAATGTTGAGTTAAAATAATTCATTTCAACATGTGTCCAATTTTTAGTTGCTATGGAACTACACCTCTTCAAATGCTATGCAGTACGGATACCTGCCGGCATTGATTGAAGGCATACAAAAGGCGTATTAATGCAATTATTGCTGAAAAGTCAACAAACTACTCCAGATCACACAAATAACCCAATGCAGCCATTAATGAACGCAAAAACAAACGAATTATGTACACCAGTTCTCCGTGACAATGCCAACAATCGCTATGTGAGCTTGCGCGACGTGATTGTCGGCAGCAAATGCCAAACTTCTAATTGTCTCCGTTGCATAACATGTGTGCTACGCACTTTTGGGCTTGGTCATTTTTTTCAAATAAGAGCATTTATTTTTATTGCAGGAATGAAAGTTTTTATTTTAAAAATTATTATTCTAATTCGGTATGACCTGATAGGTTATTTTTCACTACCATAGTACATCCCACTTTCTACTGGACACTCCATTTTCTTACCTCTTATTTCAACTAACTTCTGTTCATGCACATTTCAAATGCCGGGTAACCCTAGTGCCAACCCTAGTAACTCTAACATGTGAAACAAGTTTACTAGGGTTGACGCTAACTTGTGTCCATACGGTGAAATTGTTACTAGCATTTGAGTTACTAACATAAAAAGCTAGTTATGTGAATGGGGCATAACTGTTATCTTTCAGTTTTGCATAGTATTTCCTGTGTGGTGACTTTAGAGCCATCTGATAGTTAATATTTAACCATTCCTCTGGCAAAACTTGTTTTCAAGTCACAGTCATTCCTTATTTCATGACTATTAATGCTTTGCTACCCTTCCATCTTCTCCTTTGCCTACCACCATGCCCCTTCGTCCTTAGATTTCAACTTCTTTTCCATAGAGAAACCAATCTAGCCATACCATGGGCCTGTTTGCACTCTCCAATGCCAAGTATGATCTTTTCAGTTGGAACTGTCTTGATAGTCAATAAACTGTTGTCCACTACCAGTCTCTGGGGTAACCCTGACTCTTAAAGCCTCTGTATTTGCAGATAACTTCCACATGAATGGACTCACATTCCAACTTTTTATGGCTGTCACTAAATTAAACAAAATTCTTAATTTGAATATCCCTGCACCTTTTATTGCTTCATTGGTCCTACAAAATATGGACTGTTATTTATGATTTCTTTTTTCAATTTCAGTGTACATCCCCATCTCCTGTGAGAGACCCCACTGATGATGCAGTCTCTAGAGATTTACATTTGCAAACTCAACAACCTGATGATGATCCTCTTGCACGGGAGGCCCTTCAGAGGCATCTCTATCTTCCAGAAGCTGCGCAGCCTCCTCCACTCTGGGAGGTAGATTCATTGGGTCCAACACAGCCACCGTGTCATACCTCTGATGAAGAAACAAACCAGGTTATAACTTCATCTCCTAGTGTTACAACCTCAGCTGAAACAGAATCAGGTACGGCAAGTTCAGAAGTTATGGTTAATACGTGTGCCAAAATAGTTATGACTTGATTTTTATGAGACACTTACAGGGTGGCGATCGTCAGGGAAAACCGGGAAAACCTGGAATTGTCAGGGAATTTTGAATTTCTGGAAAAGTCAGGGAAATGTCAGGGAATTCTCGTAACAGTCAGGGAGAAACTGGGATAGGAAAATTGTAGTTATTTTTCTACCATTTCGTTTATCGCCCAGTCTTTCTCGCCCTTTATTTCACCAACTAAAACTAATGTCCGTCACTGGCGTGCATGGAATAAGCCCCGTCAATTCGTGGAATATTAAGTTATGAATCTTATTAGTTGTAAATCTTTGTTATTTAGTTGTGAATCAGACGTGCAATGTATCCCTTTTGCATATCCTTATTGCGATATTTGCCTAGTAGTGTTAAAATTCATGATCACAATGTATTACGCTCATCACAAGTAATCCGAGGCTATGTTGTTCGGAAAATTTTACCTCCGGTTTTTTTTTAACTCCCGAGACTCAGGTTGAGATATAGCTGGAGTACACTAGCTCATCGTAAAAACATGCTTGCAGTTCTAAAAATACGATACGTTGATTATTAAAATTGTAATAAGTATGATCTCACGTGTAAACAAAATCTTACCTAAGATCATCTTCGATTCTCATACCCTTACTGAGACTGTAAGAAGAGCCCTCCACCCCTCCCCACCTTTCACGCTCGACGTAATTGTTGAATGGCCCCCTTAGCTCCCTCTCGAAGCAATTTAGTCAGGCCACAAACCACCTCTAATATGATATTCCTGAATATGATGCTGTCGTTGCTAATTGCCTCCTGTCTTTGCTTGCAGTGGCGCGCTTACGTTTTGTTTGTTTATCCAAATATTTTTTCATTTTTTGGTTCCCTCTAACAGTCAAGGTGTTATAACCATGTGAACCAAATTGTTATTTGCTTCTGAAGGTCACTCGCGCCATCCGATTTTGATCCAGTCCAACAACTTTGCTTTGATTTGTATTTTTTGCGCAGTTTAGTGATACCTGTGCCGGAGTCCGCCAGTAAATTGGCCATTAACTTTCCCTTTGATGCCTTTTCAGTAATTCTCAACTTCCCAGAACTACTACAACGCGTCTATTATTTGGATGAGAGTTTAACTTATGAAGGTTTAATATGTTTTTTCATTAGAATGTAAAAAGCAATACTTGTTGCTTTTAATGTATTGATTTCAGCTATTAGCATTTTCTGAGTTTTGTTGAAAATTTAATTTGACAGATATGAAATATTGCAATAATAGGTGACCTTTTGGTAATCGGTCAGGGAAATTGGTAAATACATCAGGGAAAGGTCAGGGAAAAGTCAGGGAATTTAAAAATTGGATATCAGTAGCCACCCTGACTTAGCTAATTAATACATATTACCATGATGGTAGTCTTATGTGGGTATGAATGTTTTCTTGATGATTCCCTGTTTTCAGTAGCCTACAATGTAATTCTTTCACCTGTGCACTTCTTGTTCTTACTACATAATCCAGTTTAAACCCGGATGTAACTTTGATATAATTTTCTACCAGCTCTAATTTGTACCCTCCTTCCTAATATAATCACAGCCTTCCCACTTTTTCTATGCCTGTGGTATGTCTTCATCTCACTCTGATGCTGTAACTTGTTTAACAATGACTCTTGTAATAATCAGCATATTTTTCCTACGACAGTAGACCCTGCTTTACGATGGGTTCACTTAAGGATGGGTTTACTTTTCGATCTTAACGACAATAATTTAAAGGGCCCTGATTTTGCACCCTTAAAAATTTCTCATTTTGAAAATCTTTTGCAACCATAATTTGTTCATGATTAGAAAACCACCTTTGTTATTTCCACAAAACTTTATTACACTGGCACGATGCACATTTCACCGCACTGTGGCATACTCATGTGCATTTAGCGGTAGGTTAGGTGGGAATATATAGCCTGGGGTTATGCTGAGAAAAGGAGAGGGGGTGGGTGGGGAAGGGGAGGGGAGAGGATTTCCATTAAGTTTATAAATGAGTACCAAAGAGGCTATGGGTTTCTCGGAAGACTGCTAGGCGACTCCGATGGCTGGGGGAAGGGGAGGGGTGGAGTGTTTAGTGGGGGTTTTTAGGGGTGTGAGGGGGAGTTGCACAGGGGGGGTGTGAGAAGAGGTACATGGTGTAGGAGGATTTGGGGACCAAGCGCTTTAAAAACCTCCATGGCCACCCTCTTAAAGAGGAAAGGTCTAATTACCTCTAACAGAAAATATATAATGCACACACATTTTAAAAAAATCACTGTCATTACAGTGTCCGACTAAAACTTTACACAAACAAGTAAAAACTAATTCTTCTCCCTAACCAACAAAATTATCTAGAGTTTATGACCTAATGGTAATATAAACTACTATTAACTAAATAAACCACACTCGTCACTTGCACACAATATGTACTCCTGTCCATCAGGAGAATGATGAAAATATGTTAGATTGAAAAACACACATGTTAAAACAGTTTCATCCTGATACAATCAGTTTTATTCATAATTTGTTATTCATTTAGCATTCTAAGCCTTATTTATAAAAAGACAGCATTTTTTATCATAGCAACAATTACATACATATTTAATATGAAATGTGTAATTATGAGCTGAACGAGGTAACACAACATTACTTAAGTAATCAGGATCACATTTATGATAATTAAGATTAAGGCTTTCATTAGTCATTATAGAGACATTTTATTTACTATCTTGGAAAAATATGAGCACTTCTTCTGCCAAAGAGTAACTTATTGCGTTAAGAGTGCATCATCTACAAACTAAGTGATATGAATCATGTTAACGGTTTCAATACTGCACTGCAGGATGGTATCTTTGCCAGGATTGGAATATGTTTTTTTGCATTATTCTACTTATTTTGTGTACATAAGGCCTAAAATACATACAAATTGTGTAACCAAAATGAGGCAAAAACTGCATATAGCTCGTCCGTCACTACACAACATCAATCACCAACTAGGTTTATGGGGGATAATATTAAGTGAACTACACACCAAGTAACAGAATATGTATATTGCTCAATAGCACACTTATACAGCATAATGATATAGTGTTTGAATAGCCAACTGTTAATGCTCATATGGTAAAAACTTAATGTTTGCTCATCGCCCAAGCGTTTTGGCCGAGCTGCCAATTTTGGTGTGTCTGTCACGACTGTCGGTGTTCAAAAGGGGGCCTTCCTCTTGCCGACAGGCTGTCACTCATCTGACCTCCCCTTCCCTTCTGCTGCCAAAGGTCACATGAACCAATCTGCCGGCCTTTGATGGAATGGGTACGTTTCACATTGGAAAAGGTTTCAGGCTCATTTCTGTGATCATGTGCTTCAGCAAACAGTTTTATGGATGGTATACTTCCATCACAAGCTATTTAATATGAGGCATTTCTCTGCTTGTGACAGTGAGCTGTATGTGTCAGTTAGCTGTCTGTATGTGTGATCTGTGTGTATCAGCATTTTTCCCATTATAATTTTGTGCCCATTGAGATTTTTTGACCGTCTGAGATATAGCATAGGTTTCATCCACGAGTTTCAGAGACTCTTCAGTGGCAAGTTTTGTTACAATGGAATAAGTTTGCCTTTTTTCATCGTATGTTTTTAAACAAAATTTTTTTAGCATTCAGAATGTCATCTGCTCCCAGTGTAGTTTTCCTGCTTTGTGCAACATGCAAAACTTAGGGGGCGAATGTTTTCTTTGCTGAATTTTGGAGGAAATCATCAAATTACAGCATTTTGTCCAATTAAAGTTCAGTGGATGAACCTAATGTGGTTCATGTATGCATTGAGTTATAAATAAGAGTGTGCGCAGTGCATAGTCTACTGAAATTTTAAATTTTGATTATTTAGGATAGAAATAAATGTAAATTTTACATATCATGATTGCATTGTTTTATTACAGTAAATACTTATAGCAGTATTCATAGATTTCTGCTAAAATGCACTAGTAAGGTGACTAACTTAGTCGGCTACTAAGTGGTCTTAGTCATTTAAAAAAATGGTATTCATGGATCCTTTTCAGTAAGCCACTAGGAGCTGCTGACTTAGAATGCTACTATCGCGACTATCATAGCAGAGTATATAATTTTATGTAGCGGCCACCCTGAAAATGAAAAAACAATGGTTGGCAACGCTGTTACTGGCTTCTGCATATGTGAATTCATATGACATGCATTAATCATGTTCAATTAAAGTACTTAAAAAAAGAAAGAGGCACTCCGGGAGTGCCGACAGAAGTGAAAACTTGAAATAACGTGAGCATTTTTGAATGTAGGGAATAATTTCTAATGAAGTGTTTTATTAATCAGTAGAAAGTAGTTTCATGTATATAATAAATTAAATATTCATTTATTGCACTATTGCACACAATTATTTTACATAAAAATTGTACAATAATAAATGATACAATTAACAATACAATTAACCCGGAAAATACTTTTCCTAAAAATTGTACACTTCAGAATAATCAACTTTCATCCATTATTTCAACAACTCTTTCATCATCACCGCCATCATCATCGGCAATATCTAAAACTGATACAATAGGCTTATGGTAACTAAAGTAAGAAATGAATAATTTTGATTCGAATTTGCTTAAATGTCTTGTAAATACTGCATCAATAGTAGTTTTATATTTCGTTGTGCCAAGATTGCGATCATTAGACATCGTTAAACCAAACTCACTATTTAAAAATTCAATCAATGGTAGATTTTTATCGTCTGCAAAGTTTATGTTTATGTATATATGAATAAGCTACTCAAATTAAAAGAAATTGAGTTATATTGTACTAACCTTCACTATTCTTGTATCGAGTACACTCTCCTGCACGAGTATGGACTATTATATTATCCGGCATAATATTTGTAGCAACCCAAATTGAATGAACTAAACCGTATATTAGATATATATAATGTAATATGAATAAAATTATAATATAGTTTATTTGACGGTGACGCGAGTCCAATGGTTTTTACCTATCCACAAGTACTGTGTATATAGCGAGTATACTGTGTATGTACAGAATATACAATTATACATATATTTAGCAGCAGTGACGGTGATGGTGACGCGAGTCCAATGGCTTTTACCCATCCACAAAAGTATATATACAGAATATACAATTACACATATATTTAGTAGCGGTGATGGTGACGGTGATGCGAGTCCAATGGTTTGTACCCATCCACAAGTACTGTGTATATAGCGAGTATACTGTGTATATACAGAATATACATAATTATACATATATGTAGTAGCGGTGACGGTGACACGAGTCCAATGTCTTTTACCCATCTACAAAAGTGCTCAACGCGACATAAGAAGTTTTCACTTCAAAAATGACAAATTAATTAATGAAAGGCCATCGTTACACTACATAAGGAATAAATATATATACTAATTCCATAGCCTAAGAAAATCTTTGTGGCTATTTTCCTTTTAAATACGTTATTAATGGTATTTTAACCCTTTCGCCCTGGCGTCTCATGTTGGAAAAAGCTTCTCACCTCACTAATGCTAAAATAAAATTTCTTTGCACTCATTGTATGGAGCTCCCGATCAACGAGGAATAGCTCAGGTGTACTTTTTCTCAACTTGGGATCGCACTTAGCTGGTAGTCGCACCCTTTTCCTCGGCCACTGAGCAGAGATAATCTTCGCCCCTTTCTGCATCGTGACATGCAGTCCCAGTCAACTACATATTAGTTTATGCAATAATTTTACTAAAAAAAATAGTGTCTGAACTCTCAAGATATGTTTGATCAGAATTGAACTCCTCAAGTTTTACAGAGACTTTACAGCTTTTTAACAAAATTTACCGTTAATTTTAAGTTTTGTAGTAAATTTGAGGACTCCCAAATTTGTTTTAACTTTCCTTTACGCACGTATTAGGTGAAAAATAATGGTAGAGCTCCATTTAAAATTTGTAAATGTACACCTAAACATAAGGAATGTACTTATAAGCCTCAATTTCCAGAGTACATAGAAATTTTTACGTTCACTATTCCTCTGCATAAACAAACAATTAACTGTGGATACATGCTGTGAGTGGGGGTTGCACTGCAATGGAGAGAGGTTTCCAGTTGCTGAGGAAAGAGCCTAAGTTCTCGCTAAGCTGGGTCTCAGGAGTTAAGAGCATATACCTGTGTTTATTGCTTCGGCGGTGGTCACTTCCCTTCCCACTAGTTGGGTATAGCCGACTTCCGTTCTTTTGCATAGGAAAAACCTTGTCGGCTATAGCCGGCATTCGTCGGTGCGAAAGGGTTAATGCTTAAGCATACAAATTTAACACTTTTCGCTCTATCTCTTTTAATTTATAAATCACAGCCAAATATAAATTAACATACATAATTAAGGTATAAAAATACAATTAATATCCTTTGGGAGCATCTCTGTAATACAGTCATGCCTTGCCTAGAGCAAGGGATGCATTCCGTTGGGTCTTTGCGTTAATCGTATTTGCGTTAAATGTGACAATTTTAACATCTGGAAGATAAAAATGCGTTTCCAGCATCATAGAAATTAGGTAGCTTAATTCCCAGAAACCATATATATTTCAATTAAAAGCCTTGAAAGTACTTGTTGTTACATATAATCATTTTTATGAATATCTTTTGAGATATTAGGTGCTTGCTTAATGTCGTTTTCTTCATGTAAAACATTTCTTCACTTGCAGTTTTAAATTGCCCTCCCAGAAGTGAGTTTCCATTTGTCTTTTGTTTGGGTGAGCTTTCATCTAGCGGCAATTGGGTATACTATTTACTCGAGGGCTCTTTTAGGTATGTTCATGAACAGTGATGTGATGTAACAAAGTCAGAGTAATCGAATTACTTGTAACAATTACATTTTTGGTAATTTTTACTTGTAATCGATACATTTTTCAAAAATTATTTTTAGTGGTGAACTATTTCAAAGCACGTTTGAGTAATTGTTACATTTGAGTAATCGTTATATTTGAGTAATTGCAAGTGAAAATTTGAATACCTCGTACAATGAACGCATCGAGAGGTAGTTTTAACTATGTACATTGTGCATCCTGAGCTGAGTCTCGGTTCTCTCTTTCATGGAGGGATCAAGCGAGAAGCAGCAAGTCACCCCTCCGTGAGAGGGAACAGAGTCAAATTTTGATGTGCACATAAATAATTCATACATTTTTTGGCATATACAACATTTGACCATTTAAGGCTCTCTGATTAGCATTAAAGATGATATTTAAACAAAACTGGTCAACACATTGAAGATTTAGTTATTTACTGAAGCAGTAATTTGTAATTGTAATTAGTTACAAATTTCCCATTGTATTTGTAATTGAGCCTGATAACATTTCTTCAGTACTTTTCCCATCACTGTTCATGAATATAGAATAGCAGTAGTAGTAGTAATTTTAAAACTGATGATCTCAGGCCTGACCTCGTGGAAATTATGGATATCCATGATGAGAAAACCACCTTTGTTATTTCCACAAACTTTCTTACGCTGGCACGACGCGCGTTTCACCACACTGTGGCATACTCATGTGCATTTAGCGGTAGGTTGCTTGGAAATATATAGCCTGGGCTTATGCTGAGGAAAGGAGAGGGGGTGGGTGGTGATGGGGGGTGGGGAGAGGATTACCGCTATGTTTAAAAATGAGTACCAAAGAGGCTGTGGGTTTCTCGTAAGACTGCTAGGCGACTCCGATGACACCCCTACCCATGATCCCTGCCCATTCATGTCCTGCTTCGGCACTGGCTAGGTACCAACTAACTCCCACCACATATGTCCTCTGGGGGGTATCGTCCGATAACCCAAGGAAGAGATGAAAGTGCCTCTTATGGGGCTAGGATGCTGACGAGGCTTTCTGCTCCCTCTCCGATGGCGTGACTTCAGGTGTCTCATAGAATGGTTCCACTCTTCTTATTTATACCTCAAACTAGGTGGTCATATGAACCAAGTGAAATCGTGTTTTCTCTGGTTTTCTTGGCTGTTGGAGATGGAAGAAAGTAAGGACATTGCTTACGAATAGCCTTGCTCAATGGCTACATCAAAATGCTCGATGAGGATGGTAAATTAAACCTGATTCTTTCGGTGATAACTATTGCCAGCCAGAGTAATTATGCTGTGGAGCAAGGTTGAGTGAAATGAGTCTGAAATAGTGAGAAAAAAAGCTTCTTTGGGTGATATGCATGACTGAATTGACTGATCGAATGCCATAGCATCATCTTTGATCCCTGTCAAAGATTTTTTAGCACACACACACAACAAATAATTTCTATACTAGGAATACTCATCATGGATTTATGTTTGGGAAAAATGGGTAGGGAAAAATGGCAGGGATTACGACAGGAAGATGCTAGTTGCAGCAATTAGTCTCTCACATCCGAACTCTATTCATTTAAGTAAAAAACTTAAATTATTGGTTGGTAACTCTGAACTCTTGGTAACAAAGCCGAATGGATTTTCTGTCCAATTGGTATCACATTTTATGTACTTCTACGCCTATGATTCAAAGTCGTCCTTACTATTGTAGCGAAAAATTTAGTGTATCCTTTTTGCTTAACTATGTGTTTTTCTAATGAAAATAGTTTGCCAAGTAAGTACCCTAAAACAAGGTATTGTAATTATTATTAAAACTTGGCATGGAGAGGTGCTTCCACCTAATAACTTTAATTTGTCTGTATCATCGTATAAAAGCTTAAATTTTTGGCAATGGGTGATTGCTTTGGTGTACAATTTGACAAAAAATAGTGGCATAAAATTGGACAAATATGGTTTCTTTTTTGCAAAAGGGCTGTTAACTCTTTTTTTTAAGAGTAGATATTTGGATTTTAATATTTTCAATATAACAATTAGTCTTATGTTGCATATAAAGTGCTCTCAGGAATTATACAAATGAGAGTTAGCAAAAGAGCGGAAAGCATCATTACCGAATATCAGGGTGGATTTCGACCAGATAGGGGCACAATAGACTAAATATTTACTTTTCGTCAAATAATGGAGAAGCACTTTGAGCACAACCAAGATTTACACTTACTGTTTGTAGATTTTAAGCAAGCGTTTGATAGTGTGAAGAGAAGCACACTGTATGCAGCATTAAACGAATTAGGCTTGCCAAAGAAGTTAATCAGACTGGTAAGAATGACAATGCAGGAAACCATAGCTAAGGTTTAAGTCAGCAATAAAATGGGTAGTGATTTTCCATTTAACATGGGAGTAAAACAAGGAGATGGTTTGTCTGCAACATTGTTCATATTGGCCTTGCACTGGGCAGTGAGGGGAGTTGACCCTGGTGGAACAATATTCTATCAGAGCAGTCAAATACTGGTGTATGCAGATGATGTAGTCATTGTAGCCAGATCTGCAAGGAAGTTGAAAGAAATATTTGGCTCACTAAAGGAAAGCACTGGAAGAATTGGACTGGAAGTTAACTGTGACAAAACAAAATACATGTGTATGTCCACATCTGAAGCTCGAAGATGACCTCAGACATTAGATATCGACGGAGATAAATTTGAGGGTGTCTCATCATTTAAATATCTTGGAGCATTGGTGACTTCGGATAACTCAATAAGTGCTCGCATAAAAGACAGAATCACTGCTGGCAACAGAGTGTACTTCGCAAATCAGAAATTGTTGAAAAGTAGACTGGTAAGAAGAAATACTAAATATAAAATATATAAAACTTTAATAATACCTATTGTCACTTATGGATTTGAATGCTGGACAGCAGAGGCGCACGCACTTAATGTTTTGAGAGAAGGATCCTAAGGAAAATTTTTGGACCTATACAAGAAAATGGAGTTTTTCGAAGACGATGGAATGAAGAACTTGACGACCTCATAGAAGGCCAAGACATTGTGAGATTTGTCAAGTCACAGAGACTCAGATGGATGGGACATTTGATAAGAATGTCATAGGAGAGAGTGGCCAAAAGAGTTTGGGAGGGAAAATTATTCAGTGTAAAAATAAGAGGACGACCGTGCCTAAAATGGCAAGATGGAGTGGAAGCAGACCTGGCTACTTTGGGGATAAGAGGATGGAGAAAGAAGGCCATTAAGAGAGAGGAATGGAGGAAGATTGTAATGAAGGCCAAAGCTGACAAAAAGCTGTAGCACCAAGGAAGAAGAGAAGAACTAGTCTTATGATGCCATTTGGAGAAAAATTTGTGGGCTTCATAATAATGATGATAATAATGGATTTATTTGCCACAAAACCATGAGTATTTTACAAAGCATAGTACAGGCAGTCCCCGAGTAATGTAACCCTCGACTTACGTAAATCCGTACTTACGTAAATGGCAATCTTACCCAAAAAAAGACGAGAATTACGAAAGTTACGGATTTGGAAGGATGGTTGTCTACTTTCAAGGAGCGCATGTGCCGTAATGTTAGTAAGAGCTGGCCTTCCCCGTATATCTCTGAATCAACCGTAATCTTGAGAGCACGAACTCAGTAACGGAATAATTTTCGACTCGTTTTTTCTTTGACTTCCGTAAATTTTGACTTACGTAAATTTTTACTTATGCTGCTAGTGGTGGAACGCATCTATTACCTAACTCGGGGACTGCCTGTATAAGGCACGTTGGGATGGAGAAGTACACTTATAAAATGAGAACTTTTTGCTGCTGACTGTACATTGTCATAGAGAAATTAAAATACTAAAACACAAAGTATAGCACAATTTCACAGTTGGCTAAGTTGCAAATTCAAATTCATTGGGAAGTGTAACTATAAAATGAGAACTTCTTACAGCAATTGTGCATTGTCATAGAGAAATTCAAATACTATAATACAAAATATTATATGATTTCACAGTTGGCTAAATTGCCGCTTCAAATCCATAAGGAAGTATAGATGTAAAATAAGAACACTTTATTATTAGAACACATAATGATGTACTGATTCCTTTTGGTGACTTTAAGGTGGTTTGAGCGAAAAATCACTTCACCTAGAATTTGACGAATGTGATCTCATTCTAAAGAAAAAAATGCCATCTATCCAATGATATAAAAATATATACCCCTTGCCACACTAATTTTCGAGCAATTTGCCTTAGAATATGAGTAATTTAACATGGGATAGATTACGGCCATGCGCTTCAGAGGAAGAAAATAAATTAAAAATTGTATTTAGAACACCTAGGTTTAGTCAAAAAACTAACGGTGTGTAGTTTATGTGATTTATTAATTATTCCAACAAAAAAAGAACTACTCACCATAATGATAATGATAAAATCACAGAAAAACTTTCTGTTGTGAAGGAATTTTGTGCAGACGACCGGAAATCACACGATTCAGTTTGGCAACGTAGCACGGAATTATTTGTAAACAAACCGTCTGATCACAAGTAAAATTTTGCATCTCTAAGGAGATATTATAAGGTTTAGCATTGCTGACGTTAATTTTTTCCTATGAAAATACTAAGTACACAGAATACACTATGTAAGAGCGGACGACGATCATAAATAAATGGGATTCGCAGCAACTTTACTGCTAAAAGCTAGGTCGCTCTGGACGTCGACTGCTAGGTTTTTGGTATTTGCCTAAATATGAACACACATGCTGTTATTTAAAGGCAGCAGCCTTAAACAATTTCAAAAATATCCTATTTCTTTTTAAAAACATGCTTCCGTAATATCCTTGCAATCGGAAATGAATGTACACGCAGCTATATTCCCACTTTCGTTCAAAGTAGTGAATAAAACCCGTAGGATATCGTCACTGTCTTTCAAAACTAATACTTGAAATATATTGCAATGCTAGTGACGCCCAAAAGTAACATGAATTAATAGCCATATTTTATGGAAAGGTACGTATAATAACGAACTAACCACAGCAACCTCGCGGAGCACGAAATCGTTGCCCTTGCCTTTAATCATAAGTTTAGAATGTAGAAATGCCATAATTAATTTACTCCTAGGCAATTTCAGATAACTTATCTTCCCATATTATTGTGGAACTAAATCTATTAAATTTTCACCCAAGTACATCAAAGCTGCCAAAAATCTCGTTACCCATTCCAGCTCAGAAACATACGAACTGCAATTTAAAAATGATGGAACAAGTTTGTCAGTTTAAAAAAATGTGCTCCACTGCAAATTCATATACCCTACCCTAGTATCATGTAACTGCATCTCATAAGTTAAAATTCACACAAGTGCTGTACTTCCCATATGAATAATAATCCAACCGTGCCTCAAGTAACTAAATACCTTTTGTCAAATATTCTTGATTACATTAACCAATCCTGTCACTCAGTAATCTAATTATAATTTCAAATGAGTAATAGTAAATAACATTACTAGCATAGCTATTGTACTTATTTTATTTATCATTCAATCTTTCCCTAAGTAACTATCTTCTATCAAATTTGCTTTATCTTGTCAACCATCCCAGTATTTCAGTAATTTACCACAATTTCCATAGTCTAATTACCAACCCAAAAAAATTAACACTGTTGCCAGGTGATGTGCCTCAGGTACAGATTTTTTAATAGTGAAAATATGTTAAAATATTGTTCCCTGGATTGTGTATTCCTTACAGTTTGGTGTATTGTCTTTTCAATTCAAGGATATCGCACCCAAAGTTTGCAATAAGTACAAAAATTATTACGCAAATGTGAAATAATTATTTGTGAAATTACGGTTGGTGATATCAATAACAAGTCAAGTTAAAGCCTAAAATACGTTTGTTTAGTTAATTACTGAAGTTTTTAAAGATAAAAACAAACAATTTGTGTCATAAATATTCACAAAAACACTACACGTCTCTTACAACTGCTTAACTTTTAAATTTATATTCAAATATAGACTTTATTTTCACTTGGGAACTATCTCGCTCAAACCACCTTAAGGTGGTTTGAGTGAAAAACCACTTCACCTAGAATTTGATGAATTTGGCCTCATTTTAAAGAAAAAACTCATCTTACCAGTGATGTCAAAATATCAACCCCTTGCCGAACTACTTTTCGAGCTATTTGCCTGAAAATATAAACTGTTTAACATGGTTTAGATTATGGCTGTGCGCTCCAGAGGGAGAATATTAAACAAATTAGGAACTTCTAGCACCTAGATTTCATCAAATAACTAACGGTGTGTAGATTTCATGTTTTCTCAACTATTTATAAAAAATAATCTATTACTCACCACAGTAATTTTGACAGAATCGCAAGTAAACCTGCTGTTTTGAAGGGTTTTCAGCCGTACGGTGGGAAAAAATGAGTCAAGTTAGAGACTTATGTAGCTTTATTTATTTAATTACTGCAAATTTTGATCATGTCTTTTCTAAATCTTTCCGCCATCAATATTACAATATTTATTTCATACTTCTTAAAGATGCTGAAATAAAAAAGTAAAATTTGAATATGGTCTCCATTATGACTAGGGAACTATCTCGCTCAAACCACCTTAAAAGGAATCCACCAACAAGTTCAAAGTATAAAAAAATAATCATGTGTTTTGTTGGTAGAAATATATTAAAACATGCATGTTGTCTCAGTGCATAAGGACTCAGTGGAGGTGGTTACTTTTTACTCCCTTTATATTAGCTCACACTGTCTGTCTGTGTATGCACAAACTCATTTGTATGAAAATGAAAGAGCATTCAACGCCCGTTATCTGCCTATCCTTGCAAGCAACCGGTAGCCCAGGGGTAAGGTGGAGCGGAAGGTGTAGTGTTCGATTCCCTGCTGGGGAAATTATTTTTCTTCTTTTTTTCATAGCCGTTTTCACTTACATCTTTAGAAATTTTGTTTTCATCATCGCATTACCCTCTAAACTTTTTTTTGCAGTATTTTACTCGCTAATTATTCATTAATGACTGCGATCAAAGCTAGCACTTAGCCCTTAGACATTGTGGGAGATGGACCGTGGTGAGCCAACAACTGTGATTATCGCTATTTAATATTCAACAATGAATATAAATGTCATATCGAATTACTTATGTTCCTGATGGTTGTCGAATGTCTGAATAATTTGACATATCAGTGAAGATAGAATGATTTCCTTTCACAAATTAAATTTATTACCAATGCGATAATACAATATTTAATGGCAAAGATACCATAAAACAATGAAAAAAATAATAAAATGCACTAAGAGTATGAGAAATTAAAACGTGACGTAATGCATATGAAAATAAAGGAAGTATAATAAAACTTTGTATTTATGAAGTTATTTTTTATTGCAGGGACCAGAACAACTGAGGTGGAAGGAACACCTGCTGCATCCTTGACAGTGCATGCTGCACATTTATCCAGTGATGGTGTGATAGTGCTTGGCAAGGCGGAAGGAATTCAAGGCTCCTCCATGGGGCACACCAGCGCTCAAAGAGTTGATTCCACTCAAGAGCAAGCATCTCCTCAGCAAGTTGCAGATGGTGACTGTCAGGTTGGCCTCCTGTGTTGCTATTGATGATGTTATTGAAGTGTATTTTAATCACTGCATATTAATAATTTTAATGTTATCAAGCATTCAGTTGTCCCCTGGTTTGTGAGATTAATGCTAAGGTAAAGGCACCAGTAGTGGGCTCTGCATCAGTGGTCGATACCTTTGAAATAAAATTGTGCTTAACAAGGAAAGGAGCTGATTTATCTGCAAAATATCAAGTTGGGCCAGGCTCACTTGAATTTATTCATCACCAGGATATTGCTAGTCTGACTCTGCCTTTTGTCTAGACCGATCACGTTCTGTTGAGTTGTCACGAAAATCGAAAAACTTTTGTAATTGGTTGCCGTAAGGGGTAAGTTATTTTGAAAATTCAGCCATGAATTTACTGGCAATGATATTCATTGGAAACATACACACAAATATCTTTCAAGTATTGTAATATTATAATGTTAATTGTAATCTTGTGTCATTCCGGTGCAAATGGGCCAAATGTGGGTGACAAGCACTGGTTTCGCTAAATTACGACAAACAGTAGACGAAATGGGTGACAACTTCAGGTTCTTTCTTCAAATTTTATATAAATAGCATGATGAGTAGAGAGTTTAATGCTTTTGTGTCTGATTTTTTAAATTTTATCATTAAGCTATTGGGACCAATAGTATCATAGGTGTGCCAACTACTGGGGTTTTACCGTGCCAACCACTGGTTTCATAAGTCCATTGAATGCCATCTAAAGCATTTATTGGGAAACATTCAGCAATATTTCTCATTCCCATAGACACATTAGTATTGGAGATATGTAATATGATTATCAGTCACTATTTCTTTCAGTTTTTTTTTATTTTTACGAAAATGTTGTGATGCATTCATGCCATACTGCTGGGAATTACGTTTTATTTTGACTCTTCATTGTTTCCCATCAGCAAAATTGACATGACAGAGGGGCACATCTCTTTAGTAGTAATTAATAGATCTGTCTCAAATGGATATTAATATTATATTTAATGTACATCAATGAATACTGTTCATTGATGTATATTGATAGCAATGCGAGTGTCTGAATGGGTCTTCCAAATAATGAATACATGTGAGGCAGTCGTCTGTAATTTTTGAAACTGGTTTTTTATGACTTATATTAGCATTAAGTTGTACTGTATTTGTGCAAATATAGACCCCTTCTGAATGTTAGGCATCCACCCCTCGCCAACTTTTCATCTCCACTTTTGTAAAAATGTAATTTCTTTCATGAGCTGTCCTTCTCATGCAAAGCACACCTTACATAAAATATGTAAAGCACTTATCAACTTCCATCAAAACTGAATGTTTGAAAGCATTATGCCAGCAATAATTGTATGCTTGTTTAATTTACCTCAGAAATGGTCCCAACAATTTGAAGAGGTTTCATATCTTGAGGGTTTTAAGACTGAGTCAATTCATTGGGCTTGGTCTGACCTATGGGGAAACTTGTTTAGGGACCAAGTGTGAGTCCCGAAAAGATTTCCTGGCCAAATTATGGAAAGCATGGGGATCACTTCAAGGAAGAGTCGGCGCCAGTGGCAACAGAATAACATCCCTGTTTGCCAGCCCTAAGGTCGTAGGTTTGAATCCTTCTTGGGTGGTTTTCCTTCACCAAAGGCATGGGTGTGTGGTCATTGAAATGTACACATAGTAAATTGGTTGTAATTAGCAAAAGCTATGATCAGTAAAGAAAAGATTTAGTATTTCATTGTTAGACTTTAAAAAATATGATAAAATACATTAAGGCAGTGAGACTTGGACTTGGACTTGAGTACTGGAGGAGAGAAAAATGTCGTCTTTGTTTCTGAGCGAATTTAGGTCTTTAGAGACCTTTCTTACAATTAACTCATTACACAACAAACATCGACACCCAATCGATCGAAAAAAATTGGAGAGCTTGTGGCAACGTGATTTTTAGAGATGTGAGAAAAATTAATTTGAGCAGCACATGTGATTTCTTCTTGAATTCGCTGAAGGAAAAATTACAATCAGATCAAAGATCTGTCATCTGATTAGGACTGAAATATCTAGCATCTGCTTAACATATATTGCTTTCAAGTAATCCTTAAAGCACTTTAAAATTGATATCTATGTATCAAGGAGCTGGACAGACTTGACATTCATCAATTGGTAGTGGGGATCACTAAAAAACTACCTGCCTTTTTATCCATTTCCACACTAAATATCTGTTACAAGGCTCTTTTACAAATGTAGCCTTTCAATTTTCTGCAACATTGATGGGTTTTCTTAATGTGAACTAATGAGTACTAAAGATTAAGAATTGTGTTGTTACAGACACATTACCTAATTTGTTTAACACATGGCTTCCTTTTAATGTCAGTTTTTTTCATTTAGATCCCAATCAGTCGCATGTACTAATCTTAATGGAACAAAATAATAAACTTGCATGAATGATATTGAAAATGTCATCAGTGATTCCTATCTCCTCTTGTATCACTGATTTCTTTTGTGTCAATCTGCTGTCAATGGTAATTAATGTTACTTGTCTTTTGTCAGAATGTACCGAAATACAGTGAAACCTCACTTTTACGTTCCCGGAATTTACATTTTCCCGTGATCTACAACACTTTCTTCCGGTCCCTAAAATGTTTGAATCATTGCTATGTATTTTCATCCCGCTATTTACACTTTCAAATCCCGCCATTTACGACATTTGAAGGCGGGAAAGATGGCTGTTGGTGCACTTCAATTGGCGGCCCTGCGAACATGATTAATGTTTAATATGGATAAAATGCATGCTTAAACATGATGCATGAATAGTGATTCATTTGGTTTTCTAAAAAAACATAATCATTCGTTTGATGGTAGCACATTACATCAATAGCATTGTTGAAAAGTATTTATGCCGAATATTGTAATGCTTGCGATCGGAATCGTTATCGAATGGAACGTAGAATGGTACTAACGAGCCATACTAGCTTTTTAAACAGTACATTTAAATGGTAGCAGATGTCATAAATATATTTAATTAATGTTATTTAGCCAACTACCGCACTGCTGTCATTGTGGCAAAAAGGTTAAAATTTATGTTAAATCTTGTTCGTATACTTCGCAGTGATCTTTTTCTGATTTCTCATAACTCACGCACGAATACCATTCATCTTGCGTTTTTAGTTACTTCACCTTTTGTTTTATATAATGTGCAATTAATTATGGCAGTTGTGAGGAAACATATTTTAAAATGGCAAACAGGTGTGCGAGATAATTTGGAAGATAAAAAATGTTTCCCTAGGGAAAAGTGCTAAGGACTGCGGCCCTATTGATAAAAGGCCATTTCATACATTAAATACTCCTAGTATGATGAACTTGAAGAAATATTGAAGACTTGGTTTCAGTCTTCCAGAGCAGCAGGCAGTGGCGAATATATAGATAAATATATGTAGGTAGACACCACCTCAAATCAAGACTAGTTAAAATATAACAATACTTTTAAGTTTTGTTACCTTTTGTTTATTCATTTATTAATGTCTACTAGGTGACCCATCAAATATTAAACATCACCTGTAAAAAAAAAATAAAATAATTTAACACTAGGCAATGATTTTGCTTCTATTTCCTACAAATTAAGATTTCCCTCGATTTACATTTTCCCACGATTTACACTTTTTTCCCTCGTCCCCATCAAAAGTGTAAATGAGAGGTTTTACTGTAGTTTAATGCAGAGGAAAAGAAATATTTGCGATTAAGTTGTATTTTGGGTTTCATGCGGTCTTTACATCAGCTGTCAAAACATAGCCAAGAAGGAAAATTAATGAGATAAAATTTTTACAAATTTGTCAGCAGTAAGACTATTTACTATGTAAGTTATACAAGTGCATTATTATCCATTTTCCCCTGCTATTTTTGGCCTCTAGCCTTGGAATTTCTGAGTTATTTTCTTTGTTTGTAAAATTCCTTCTCACATTTTTACAGCTGATCGTTGACCAGAAGTGATCGCTCTGTGTTTGGATATGCACAGTAATAAAATATTTTTGGTGCAGTTTAGTATAGCTAAATTTGTATTTGTTTCATAGGACATTTTGGTCATGGTGGAGCTGAAGTATAAAGACGTGCTTGTAAGTGACCCACGAGTTGAAGCAACATCGTCAAACACCCACACTATGCCAACGTTCATATCAGCTGAACCTGGAGACCAACAAAACTTGGCAACTGTTTCAATTGAAGCCAATGCTTCAGCAATCCCTTCTGTTTCCGGTGGAAGCAACACTCTAGTTCCACAAGCCACTGTTGTCCTTGATGCATCAGCGTGAGTAGACATTATTTGACTCTGCATGCATAGTTGTTAGTTTAGTGTAACCCTTAAAAAGTTAATGGCTTCATTGTTTCAAAAATGATCAATTTTGGGAGAAATGTTCATGAAATCATGCTCAATTTGGTAATTTATGATAGCGTGTATGCTCAATGTTGTACGCTGGCTAAGGTTGAATGCTACGTAATTGTTTCTGTTGATTTGTATGATAATTAATTTCTCCCTGCTATTGGCATTGACTTTATCAAATTTATTTTGCCAGTTGTTAAAAATGATGAAAGTTTTGATTAGTTTATTTGCTTTATTATGCACCGAGGAAGTTTTTAACAGAATGCTGTTCAAAATTAATGTATTTTTGGACTTCCTTTTCTGATGAAATAAATATTTATTTGCACTTATTTGGGGCTACTTTGGGGAAATTTTATTCAGTTTTAAGAAAATAGGTTGTTATGGACATGGTGAGAAAAATAAATTGATTTCTGTAGTTACATAGCCATCACTACAGTTGAGCCGGTGAGAGTTTTCCGATGACAGTGAGAAAGAGAAAGTTGGGATGGGTGGAAAACCCTGATGCGCAGCCTGTTCAAAATTAATGTATTTTTGGACTTCCTTTTCTGATGAGATAAATATTTATTTGTACATATTTGGGGCTACTTTGGGGAAAATTTTATTTTGTTTAAAGAAAACAGGTTATTACGGACATGGTGAGAAAGATAAATTGATTTCTGTAGTTACATAGCCATCACTACAGTGGAGCTGGCGAGAGTTGTCTGTTGACAGCAAAAAAGAGAAAGTTGGGAGGGGTGGAAAACCCTGATGTGCAGCCTATCGCTGTCCCCTAAATGTACCCCACACCTTCGCCTTGACATACAACATTGTCACATGCATATGAACCACCAAAACAACCCTTATCATTCATACCTCTTTGAGTTCTCTTGTGTGCCTTCGTTCAGCTGTAGTGGTGTTTTGAGACTTCCTGGTGCCTTTTGCTACGTTTTCTGTAAACTTCAGGGTGCTTTCAACGAGAGTATTTTACTGAAGTGCTTACAGAAAGCTTCCAAGAGTGTTTTTTGCTGTTATGCTGCTGTTTCTTCGTTTATCGAAGTATTTTTCTCTGTTCGCCTTGTCTGTTAGGATGAGTGGGAAGAAACGTGGTCATGGCGTGACATTGCATTCACAAACTTGTGAATTGATCGTGAGTATCTACGAATACTTTGAG
Organism: Pyrrhosoma nymphula; assembly: GCA_963573305.1. Taxonomy (NCBI): domain Eukaryota; kingdom Metazoa; phylum Arthropoda; class Insecta; order Odonata; family Coenagrionidae; genus Pyrrhosoma; species Pyrrhosoma nymphula. Next base: position 71,161,991 of record OY754332.1, on the reverse strand, counting down.
AAGGAAAATCTCCACGGCAGTCCCATAATTCCATTGACGAGGGTGATGGAAAGAATTGCTGAAGCATGTGGAATTTATTCTAAATCAGTTGGGAGAATCCTGAAAGAATAATATGGTTCAATCATGTATATCTTGTCGGAGGAGCTATCCTGGACTTGAATTCCCTCAATGAACTGCCAAACAGTGGGGTATGGACTTCATGGCAGGATTGTTGCTAGTTTTTCATGTAAATACTCATCAAAGTAAATATCCTTCTGGACATCTATCTGACTTAGGTATTTTTAGTAATGGAAAGTCATAACTGAATCAAGTAATACATTTTTTAAGGAATTTTAATTCATAGTATGTACTTGAGGAATGAGCTTGCAAAATGGTTTCTTGTATGATAAAGGGTGGAGAATGTTAAAAGCTAAAGAATTTGAACTTCTAGCCACGTTAGCTAATCAAAAACTTAAGAACCAGGTTAGTACACATCGTTAGTACTGCCAGTACTTCTCATCAATTTGTCAACATGATTGGAGTATTGGTATTTGCCAGTCTGGTACTGAGTGCTAGTATTGCCAGTACTTCCCCACTGAGTACTACTTTGAGGGTACTGTGCACTAAGTATTCATTTTCAAGTACTAACCGTGGAATCTGAGTATTATAGTATTGAGATTTCATTACTTTGTACTGACGTCCATGTACTAAGTACTTGAGTCTGAGTACTACTTTTTGGTATGGGATGCACTTCACTTACCTCAGTGTGGAGTGATTATTGTTGATATCCATTGAATTTTTCATTCCAAAATATGCTCATACAGTCAAGTGTAAATTGATGTTTAATAGAACTGAATGATGGACAACCAATTATGACAAAAGTTGCAAAATCGTTTGGATCAAACTTGTCCCCAGTGTGGGATTAAATTGACCTAACGTTGAAAATCTTATAGAAACTTATCCCCTTCACCATTCTCAAATAAGCTGACAAAGTATTTGCTGGAAAGTCTGCAATTATGATTTTTATCACACCTCCTCCCATATTGTCTTTTTCCCTAGTTTAATACCTTTAATTTCTTATTCTGTATTGAATACGCCTTAATCATTCCCTCTTTTTTTATTTTAAATTTTACGTACTGTCTTTGAAATGATTATTTTTTCTGCCAGCATGAGCTCCAGGCATATTGGAACTTTGTTGCACCCTTTACTTGCAATGGCAGTCTTGTATCCTTTTGTGATGCTATTGAAACTAATACTGTAGTTAATTAATGTTTAAGATAAAATATATATTGTGCAAATAGTAAAGAAGTTTTCATGCTAATGATTTTTCGTGATCAATGATGAGTACTCAGATACTTATAATCAGTTTCAGTGCAGAAAGACTATTTATTTGAAGGTGATGTGAGATATTGAAATTATGAGCTGAGGGATCCTCGTGGATGAGCTGAGGGATCCAACTAGGGTTCCCTAGAGTTGTGGGCATGTTGATTTCATTTCATTCCCCATGCAGAGTGTTGTGCTGGTTGTTGAGCCAGGATTAGGCAGTGCAAGAATTTTCTGCCCAGAAAGCACTTGTGTGAGAATAGGCAACAATTTTCCACAATAGCTTGTAGAAACACTTGAGTTTGGAAATTCTTGTTGAAAACAATCTTTTGAGATGACTGGGATAGGGATTTTTATATCCGTTGAATGATTTTTGCATGGTTTTTCACATGAGTTTTTCATCATGTAACCATGTGCGTATGCATTTTGACCATGTTCCTTGAGGTATTTTGTAATATTGCACTAAAGCAGGTGTTAGAATTTGATGCAGCGTGTAGTGTGAAGGTCTGTAAATCCTCCTCTTGCCTGTTTAACACAGTGGACTTCATTTCTAATAACTTTGAGGTTCTGACATCAAGGGGGGGAAGAAACTCCTGGCGCTTGACTTGGGAAGGGCCAATGGGAAATACGTGGGTGGAGCGTAGCTTCCAAAACGTTCAGTTGTCCTCAAGCCTCGGTCAAGTTCACCTTGTGCCTCTATGAGCTGTTTTACCAAGCATTATTGCTACCCTTCACTCGACCCGTCGACAGCCACGAGCCTTTCACTCTCCCACTATACCCCTTCCCCTCTCACAGTGCATTTGGCAATGTCTACCAGAGCTCCCACCCTCCTTGCATCCTCCCCACCCCAAGGAATTTTGTGAGACCAACCGAATTTTTGTCCTTGGCCCCTTTTGGTGGTGATAAATTACCTTCTTTCCAATGTCTCATGTGAACATTTTTAAGTACATGTGAGGTCGATGCTATTTTGATGAAATAATAAAATGTGCAAGTTTGTTAATGCATTTTCTTCAGGTGGCAAGTGGTGCTGAGTGCGCACAATTTATACATATTTGGGAAAGATAGGGGGAGGGGGGAAAGGAGTAAGGGGAGGGGTGGAAACAGAAGGGTGTGGTGACCAATGGTAGGACAAAGGTGGTGGGGGTGGGAACACAAGGAAGGGGTACTAGGGTTAATGAAAGTCAGCGAAAATATATTGATGGGAGTGGCACACACTTCTTCTTGTCTTTTCCCTGTCCAGAACCCGGAGTGCAGCTTAACCCTTCCTTGCATTCCACCCCCCTTTGTCACCACACCCTTCTGCTTTCCCCACCTCACCCTTCTCCTTTCCCCCTCCCCATCTCTCTCCCAAATATGTATAAATTGTGAGCACTTTGCACCACTTATCACCTGAAGATGATGTATCAACATTGAAACGTGGGTCAAAAATAAACTTTACGCCGTGAAAATAGCACAGTTTTTTATTTCATCATGTATAAATTCCACTCAATGTCGTGAGAATCTTCGGATTTCATATGCTATTTTGTTGGTAGTTGGGTTTGGGTTAAGTTAGGTGGAGAAGAATAAGCCCCTTTTCATATCCAGAACTTGTCATTTCTCATGTTTACTAAGGCTTGTCATGAGGTGTGGTCTTGGAATGAATGCAAACTGTGGGCTTAAGGTATGATCATTGCTGGTCTGAGGAAGTGTATAAATATGAGCAGTAAGGTAAATTGAATCACATGCAGAATCCAATGTAAGAGAACAAGAGGGGAATGAGGAAGAGAGGTAATTGTGCAGAGCAATACTAAAACCTTTCCTCATTGTGGACATTTTGTAAGATATTGATTCATCTGACCCTATTTCATTCCCAATGTTATTAAGAGCCCTTCCACACAAGGAATTATACCTGTGCCCTTGGTGTGGTAGGGAGGCTGGTGGTAATGCGTGAATGCTTCTGGCTATCAGCTCTGGAAAAAAGTGAACTGGCATGCAGGTGGCTCCAGTACAGCTGAATGCATGTTAGATATTTCATAATTCATGTGGTACAAATATTCATTGCAAATTGTCACAGAGAAAAAGATGAGACAATTGACCACTGATAACCAAAAATTATTTAGATTTTAAAGGCAAAGACCTTATTTTTGAAACTCAGTTGTGTATTTTAGTCATAAAACTTAATCGTATTATGAAAGTTGGTATGGAAGGTCAATAGCTCAGTTTTGCCATGGCTGATGTTGTGGTGTTGCATTTTTTTTAGCCATGGTATGCAAGATTAGGGACGTTTATCTGTCTTTTCATGGCGAAATTAAGTGAAAATCACTTAAATCCCTTATCTTTTATCATAATTACTCATTTCATTAATAGTTACTAAACAAATGGTTTTCATAGGCTTATATATCACCTTCTTTGTTCAAACAAAATGTTGGCATCTGTTGCTGCCTTGAGAGCTTAAAGTAGTAACAATATATCAAATTATATGTGAAAACTAGATTTTTACTAATGCTTATGTTGGGAAAAAAACCCTCTCCCCATGAGGCTTGAGGTAATGTCCAATTTTTTGTATGAGCAAGATGCGATTATTTGGAAATTCTACTGTATCTTGTTTGCTTAGTTACTCATCTTTTTTAATGCAGCATCTCAACAGCATTTTTAATGCAGCAACATCTCTATGGTCATTCGATATACTGTGGAAAATGAGTAAATTGGAATTTGATTAAGTTTGAAATTTTTGGGTTTATTCTCTCCATTTGGTGTGAATCAGTTTTCAGTGGGTATAAAAATGAGTACCAATGACTTTCCATGAAAAGGGATGTAGCAGAAATTGGTGTATACATAAATGAAGGAGACAAACCCAATCATTTCATGTAAAGAAAACAATTTGGTGAACAAATTCCTTTCTAATATTTCTTGGTGCTTGGTTTCATTGAATCTTCTCTATACAATCACCTAATTTCAATGGCATCTTCCATCAATGTCAATTTATTGGACATTAAAATGAATTATTGCGTTGATTACTATCCATGCAACTGTTGTGGAGTAATTCCCTTGTGGGTGCATTGCTTATGTCTAATCTGTGAAAAAATCTACTGTTACTGATGAGGAAAATACTAAGTGGTGGAAAGAGTTTGTGAATTTATATATGCTCCATTACAAGCCTTGCAACTGGTTCACTGAATATGCCAGGAATACAAAACGGTCATAGGCTTATTTTTAGCATTTGTTTTTATATTAGATTAGAAATTCTGGAAAATGTGTGATTAGAAATTCTGGAAAATGGATGGTTGGTTTATCCCCGGGCATGAAACCTGCTACCAAAGATTTTTTTTAACTGGCCATGTGTAGTCTCATGATTACCAATGTTCTGTATTGTATTTCTGCTAATCATAATTACTGAGAACAAGCAATAGTAATGCTTATGTGTTCATGAGCCAAAGGACATGGTACACATTATGGGTTGAGCAGTGCAGCATAGAAGAAAACTCAGTAAACTATATTAGTGCAGCAGATAATATAAAGTTTAAAAAGTTGTTGACATTTATTTGAAAGTTTCTAGTTAGTCATTAAAATGTTTTTTCACATAGTAAGATTTATGGGCAATAAGGTGGTTTCCTGCATCCTTCCTCAGAAATCTTAAATGCAGCACTGTTGCTTAAATGGTCACTCAACTTGGGGTCAGATCCTCAGGTCATATTGGGTTGGTGTGATGGCTAGAGCAGTGGCTTCCCATCCTGAGGGCCTGAATAAGGTGGTTTCCTGCATCCTTCCTCAGAAATCTTAAATGCAGCACTGTTGCTTAAATGGTCACTCAACTTGGGGTCAGATCCTCAGGTCATATTGGGTTGGTGTGATGGCTAGAGCACTGGCTTCCCATCCTGAGGGCCTGAATTTGATTCCTGGCAATAGGAGGGATTTTGCAGTGTAACCCTGATTCCTACTATGGTGTCACATGGAGAGTACTTTGAGTGCAGTACTCTATTGGATGGGACATTAAATGGTGGACTCCTTGACCCCTTTCATTGCATTAGAATGCTAAGCTTTTCTCTACCCATCCTCAGTTTCCCAAGTAATCCACCTAGTACTGACTGGCCCTCCTTCCTAATAGCATCCCATACTCTTCTGTTCCATTGAAATGAAGAATGCTTTCGTTGCTCATTTTCCATGATACCAATGTAAACATTCTTGTACCTTCATAAGCTTTTATTTATGAAAAAAGTTTTTTAAAATGCTGCTGACTTAGCACTTTGCAAATTATGGCCAATTCACATATTTCCCTGGATGGTGCTGGCAACTGATATGTAGTGAGTGATCAAAATAGAAATGATTCTAATTTGTAAGGTTGATGGACTACGACCATTGTAGGTACTGCAGCACACATCTTACTGGCATTCATAACAGAGAACATCTATTGTCTAGCTGATAGAACAAGAACACTTTCAAAAATTGTTATTTTTTGGCATCTTTGGACTGATGTAACTGTATATGTATGTATTATGAAATTCTATTCATAATAAGTATCCTTTGGTTCTGCTTAGAATTCTATAAAGTTCTTTGTTCTCTCAGCAATATTATGGTCACATGAAGCATGATCCTAATTAGGATCATGTTTCTTGTGACTATTATGTTGCAGTGAGAGTTTTTTGGCATCTTTGGTATGGTGTAACAGTACATTATTTATGCTCTAATGGATTTCTTTTGCCGTTGCTTAGAATTTTTGAAAGTGTTCTTTGTTGCTGTATAGCTTTGATCAGCTGTATAACATATGCTCTCTGTTATTACTGTCAGTTATCTGTGTGCACCAGTATCTTCAATGCTATGGTTCTGAGCCATGCAAACATTACAAAGTCATGCTAAATGACTGATTAAGTTAGTGAAGGTGTGTTTGAGGAATTAAATATGTATGCTAGTTAGGTTGTATTGGTTTAAAAAACTTTGATAAACCCCTTGAAAACCTAATTGCTGATGAAATTGTTAGTTAGCTTAAATGTAGTTATGAAATCATGAGAGAAAATTAGGTTTGTCCTGTCAAAGTAGTCTAAATGCTCTGGTTCTGGTACTAGATCACTTTGTACTCTCTTCCATTCTAGTGGTGTTTGTGGATTTTATTCTGCCTCATTCTAATCAAAGTTCTGTGATAATCTAGGATGCTGCTTGCGTTGTCTGTGACACTCCAGTTGTTGATGCAAAGTTGACAATGCCATGAGAAAAACCTGGAAGTTATGGCAAAATTGTGTCTAAAGTATTGCATCATCAGAGTTAGTGTTCTCTTGCTTGGTGCACTTAGTGCTTAGTTATTTAACTTAACCACAATGCATGCATGCAGGCATGACAATGTCTTTTGGATGTAATGCATTGACATTTGCTACTAGCTGGCTGTAATGCCACTTCCTCACAGGGTCTAGGTCAGCAGTAAGCAGCTGTTATAGGTACTGTGACGGACAGTTTCCCCCCACCCGGATACAAAGGGGAACAGATGTAATTTTGAGGATACCGGGACTAGCCACGGTAGTAACCTTTATGGAGTCACCCGCAAGTGCACAGAAGTGCGATATTCCACAGAGGAAAAAACATTCGCATTGACCAGGATTCAAACCCAGATCCCTCGATTTCGTGCCGAGTGCTTTAACCAGTTAAGCTGCCAAGGCGTCCTCCCCTGTGGATTATTTGCTGGCTTTATAGGAGCATGGTGGTGCTGGTGACTCCGTAAAGGTTACTACAATGGCTAGTCCCGGTTTCCTCAAAATTGGTCTAGAGCGAACACCTTGTGTTCTATGTATGGCTTTATCCTCGTGGACTGTGGCACTTAGCACAATACTTGGACTACTAATGGCATCATATGTCTGGCAGTACTGACCACCATGCATTGTATAGTGTGTAGTTCTGTCAAGAATTTACACTGTGGAGATAAATACCATATTTACAATGTGTATAGAGATTTTATGCAACTGCATAAAAATTCAAATATTATTATGCTGATATATTCTGATTTTTCATTAGGTTATTCAGATGGCTACCTAAGTTACTAACAATCGTTGGATTGATGTGTTCTTTAGGATATCTGTTACTGATTGTGAGTGAAAATGGGCCCATTTACTGTTGATTTCTCACACGCACCACATCGTATCATTTTCAGCTGTACTGCTCACTTCTACCATTACAATGTCATTGTTACATTTTATGAAGGTCATAAATTAGGTCCCTTTACTCATAGTTAAATTAAAAGGTAAGAGTTTATACACTCATGGACATTTATGAAATGTTTGGGCGACTTTGTTAAAAGTGCTATTTTTCTCAGTTGGAGTAATTTTGAGTAGGCAGCAAAGCTGTAGCTACTAGGAATAAGCTTTGAGTATAATAAATAGTTGTGCCTATCAGGATTCGTGAGAGGTATTAATTTGTTATCAGGGCCAAAATTCTGTAGCCAATCTTTTTGTTATGACACTGTGTAAGAAATTTGAATTGTTATTAAAAGATTTTGAGTTGATAGTTGATGATGGAATTTGTATGGAGTTGATTTTCCTACTGTGAACATAGTGTTTTTGGCCACCCCTCCATTATAACCAGCCATGTGTTTGATTGTTGCAATTGATAACAATAAGTAATTGATGGGAAATTGGTAACATAACACTTAAATACCTAATGAGGGGGTAATGGAAATTGTATTGTGTTGTGTGTGTAAAATAAAAGATGTTAGGAATTGATGATGTCCAAAATGAACTCTGCAGTGTGTCTTGAGATGATGTTGACATGTGTTTTTGCTTTCATTAAAGCTTGAGGGCCAATGTAGCTGCTGAGAATCTACCTCATGATAATGACCCTGCTGGGAGTGAGTCAAGAGAGGCAGCACCAGTGGGGTCAACTGCCACTGGGTCCATTCCAGCCTCAGCTGATCCTCAGGGAAGTGGTCAGCCAGGGCGAGGGTCATCAGGGAAACCTTTCTCGTGTGATGTCTGTGGAAAGTCTTTCATGAGGAAGACTAACCTCAATGCTCACATGGGGATCCATACTCAGGTACAATGTTATGCCACCCTTAATATACATTCTGTGATGTCATTATTTTTGCATAAAATTAAATGGGACATGAATAGAATGACTTGTTAAGATTCTGGCATCTGCTATTGAAGTCTGTAATATCAAATCAAGAGAAAATGCAATTTTTCATCTACCCTTGAGAAAAAAGTTTCTGTCATGGGTCTGTTTTATCCTGGTTTTATTTGGTAAAATTTGCATTTAAAACTTGCATGTAAAATTTGGTAAAGTTCTGATTGAATAGGCTCACAGAATCTGACCTTAAATTTAGATTTAAAAATGTTGTAGTAAAGAGCTTGAAATTGTCCAAAATATAAGCATATTTGGAAGCTTGTTTTGTTTACTAAATGTATTTCGTTAATAAAAGTGTTTCATTGAAAGATGTAAGATGCTGTGGAAGATAATTTGAAAGTTTAAGTACATCTCTGCAGTTACTTTATTTTGCATGCTTTTTGCATACCAACTGGAACAACTTTTGCTCAGTAAATGCTACCCTTATTATAATTAAAGTAGATCCTTGATGATCTGGATCTGATAAGACTTACTGGACCACTACATAATGTGGAGAGGCCTCTGGTGTGCAGTGTGGGTAGTTCATTAAGGCATTACTATTGCATCATCGGAAATTATTTCCTGAAACAATTTTAAAAATTGATATTTTTGACTTTTCACTAAAATAGAATGCCTATAAATTGATTTTCCTGTTTGTTTTTTATGTTAAAAGTTGGAAAATTCTGGCAAGGAATGGGATATGCGGGGGTGAACTTTGTGTGGAATATTGCTGGGTTACCAATTAACATTAATGCACTCCTGAAAAGATAAGGTAGTGGTGGTAATTGGACGAGAGTTGAATTCATTTGTAAAAAATGCTGTTTGTTAGTAAATTCTAACTTTTTATCAGGTGAATTTATCAGCACCTCCTTCCACATAAGCTGGCAGTTGTTACTATTTCTCTGAATCTGAATTTCTGAAAGGAATTTCGAAAATAATACAAAGTTGTATAGAAAAATATACTAACTCCATAATAGAAGACCATCAAGCTGGATTTGTTAAAGGCCGTTCCACTACAGATCAGATTTTTTAAAGGAAGCCATCAGTTTGGGAATTGGGAATATAATAAAGACTTCTATGGAATTTTCATAGATTTCTCAAAAGCTTGTGACAGCCTTATTAGACATCAAATATGGCAAATGATGGAAAAGTTTGGCATTCCCAGAAAACTGATTAATTTAGCTAAGCTGACAGTTGAAAGCTCTAAATGTAAAGTTAGAATAGATGGAGAGCTATCTGAAGCACAATGGCACCAATGTATTGGCAAAGTTTGTGCGGAATGACGGGAAGAACTATGAAATGGAAAATACTATATCGAGGCAAAAAGAATGTAATGAAGCAGCAATACACAATGAAACTGTCTAAAACGCTGTCCAAGTCCATTTAGAAGATGCATTATGGGGAGTTTACAAAATAAATATTCTTTGAGATTGTTACGCGTCGCGCCCATAAGAAAAAGTGGAAAATTTGGTTTCAGCTACCTCGGGCAGTCATGGGATAACTTAAAAAAAATCTCCTAGATGAATAAGCATTGTACCGTTTATGACTCCTAGCAATGAAATATGGAACTGCGAGTGAAGGCAGTCGAGGCAATGAGTAAAACCTGAACTGGAAAGGAGGAGCAATTTTGTGAAAGGACGAGTTAACTTGGCTGCATCAAAAAGTTAATTCAGCCACGTCAGAGAAGGAGTTAATTTGTTTGCATTTACTATTTTTTACTGTTTTCCTAAGGGAGTGAGGCCTAGTGGGTAGAGCACTTGGCTACTGATCGAAGGGTCCCGGGTTCAAATCCGGGTGAAGCCTTTGGACGCCCTCGAACAAAAAATCCTCGGAGTGTGAGGTGGCCCAGGGAAAGGATCTGGCCCCCCTACCCTGAAGGTGTGAAGTTCACACACCTGTGGTTTAGTCAGGGTTGAGCTCTACCCTCAACTATCTATACCAACCTTCGAGTTGAATCACTGAGTGAGTGAATGACTGTTTTCCTGCACATGTACAAACCTTTTGTGATCCTGAATCCTTAAGTATTTGATTGCTATCATTAACTATTATTCAAAATTAATTTTTTTTCCCTCGTGGAGTTCCAAAAAAGGGGGGTTTTCTTAGAATTGAGTTCGTCTTAGATTCATGTGAATATGGCAATTCATTCAATGGTTACTCAGGAAATGAATTTTATGGGTTCCAATAACACTTATATTTGATGTTTCTATGTATCTATTTAAACAATTAGTTTTCCCTTTTAACTCTTTCCCTCTTTGTATTATGTTCATTATGATGTTTAGTCATTTGTTTCTAAGTTTAATGATCAGTAAAACCAGATTTTCCATTGTGTTTCGTGCGCTGTCATTTTTCTATATTTATTCACCAAAAATAGAGTAATATTCCAAAAAGCACCCTAAGTAAGATTACTGGGAAAGTTATTTCCCTTGCGTGGTAACCTGATAGTATTTAGATAATGGAGAAATGGCAAATACATCATGTACTCATTTATCCACTATTTTCGTTGCCTACAAAAGTCTGGGAACATATCTATTAGTGATATGGGGGTTCTACTGCATTCATATCATGAGACTGCTAAGATCTCAAAGTATGAAACCAAAGAGAAAAGTTACAGCCATAGGCGATCAATGAAATCAATGAAAATATCAATGAAATGAAATATATGTGCCTGGGTTAAAGAGTTCTGAATTAGTTTAAATGAATACATATTATTTTAGTGTTTAAGGGTGTAGTACCTAGATACAAAACCTGGGTGTGTAACAATGGTAATTGAATTCGGTGCGGCAGTGGGATTCAATGCTGGGAGTGGAAGTGGCGTTATTTGTTACTTCTCGGGCTTGGAAGGGTGAGCAATACCTAGGTACAGATCCTGGGTGCAGTTGCAAGATTATTTAAAGGTGTGGGAGTGAGGATGAATGCTCACAAGGTCCATGAAAACATCTTAGGAATATGTCATATGCCATTTCCAAGCAATAGTTGGTAAAGAAATGTCTATTTCACAGACACTATGTTTTAATTCTGTCAGATGCTGATAGCACTTGGTTTAGTCTGTAGTACTAGGAGAGGGTGCCCATTGAAATTCAATCAGAAGATAAAATATTAAAATTGTTCCTAGGGTTTTATGAATCTTCCCAATGTGACATGCAAAATGCTTATGCCAGGTAGCAACCATTAACCTCTCATGGAGTTGTTTGAGTGATATGTACCCCAACTATTGTCTCCTGTAATCATCACATCGATCATTAACTGAAGCTCTAAAGGTTGCATTTTGATTTAAAGTACATACAGCAGTTGCCGAGGAAATTAAAATTTTAATTTTTAAATCGTAAAAGAAATGGACTACTTAGGAGAAGAAATGCAATATTTAGGCAAAAATGAAGCATATAGGAAAATCACATGCAAGAATGAAAAACTTAATTCTTTCAGCCATCAAATAGTGAATATTTCAACCTTTTAACTTGACTGCAAGTACATAATTTTTAAAAAGTAATGAAAGAAAACCTATGAACTAAATCCAATGTTTTTCTCATTGGATTAAAATACAACCGTTGTGGGGTAAAAAAAAACCTTTGAATTATTGAGTCAGTTTACTATTTTTTCAGTTTGTTTTGGGTTGTAAACTTTGTTCCTACAAAATTTCAACTGTCTCTCTCTCCTACAAGTCTCTTAAACTGGTGTGACCGACTGACAAGCAGATGGACTGACACATATGAATTAGTAATGCAAATAGAAAGCAGGGCTGTCTGATGGACCAAGCCACCATGGGAGGCTGCCAAGGTCTTTTGGCCTGGGATAAGGGATGTATTGGTGGTGGGGTAATTGTCCTTCTTCTCTCTCCCTCATCCGCAGGTTAAGCCTCACAGCTGCGACATCTGCGGGAAGAGCTTTGTGGTGCGATGGGATCTGACGTTGCACCAGAGGATCCATGCTGGGCTGTTTGCGTGCGAGTTTTGCGGCAAGGCGTTCTCGGTGAAGGGGAAGCTGGAGCGTCACCGCAGGGTGCACACTGGCGAGCGCCCATTCTCGTGCGATGTTTGCGCAAAGGCATTTGGTGACAAGCGCAACCTGGAGGCACACCGACGGTGCCACACGGGTGAGCGGCCCTTTGTGTGCCTTGTGTGCGGGCGCAGCTTCCGTGTCAACTCACACCTCTCAGACCATCGTCGGGTGCACTCACAGGTGGGCCTTTCCTTGCATAGCTGCTATCTGTACACACACATGCATGCACACGCATGAGGGGAAAATCCTGGTGGAAAGACATCTGGACCTATGTACAGTGGAAGCTCTGTATAGTGAGGGCTCTCGGGATCTGGAAAATTGCAAGCTAAATGGAACTCTTGTTGTTACCGAAGATGATTAAATAATCACTCCACAACCAATTCCTACTATTTTAACGCTAATATAGCTATTATTGTGGGAATTAATGGTGAGTGGCAAAAACATTCTATTGAGATAGCTATTGAAAATCATGTTTTCGAACTTCAATTACTTATGATTGTATTCTTTTACAATGAAATCATATTCCTTCTAAAGGCCGAATCACACTAGCGTTCGTCGGAGCGGGAAGGGTTTCAGTTAACTCGTCAACCAATAGGAAGGCAGCGGCTGGGGTGAGCGGGTGCGAGAATAGCTGACAGTCTATTTTTCTGATTGAGAATTGCAACTGCAGCCTATCACGGACTAGGACTAATATTTTCAAATTCGTTGAAAATATTAGTTTTTAAATGTGAGCTTTTTACCACTAATAATAAAAATCTAACATTAATTTTGATTCTTTAGCTGAAAATGAATGCAAAAAAACATCATGGATGCGATTATTTTGATGCAAAGTTATTTTACTGTTTAGCGTTCATGTAAGTCTATTCCCGATCTGTTTTGAAGTGAGCTGCTTAGAGCACAGTCTGAAATGAAGGAAGTGTGCTGTTTTGTTGTGAAGTGAGCAGTGTGCTAGAGCGAATAGAAATGCGTTTTTGATTCCTTAGGATCGCAATAGGATTGCAATTATGCTTCATCGTCTTTCTAGCTACTATTGTATTACTTTTGCATGAAAGTTCGTTAATTATTTTCTTAAACACTTTGAAATAAAGTTTTTAAAAACTAAACCTGTCATATACTACTATACTGTACCCTACTCCATATTATTATATATTCATAATAGGTAAAATGTAGTGTACCTTAGTGGTTGCTAGGAGTGCTGGATCGACTCATGTTGAAATTCGACTTACGTTGGAATTCGACTTTCGTCATGCCTCACGGTACCAAATAATGTTGTATTACGAGGCATGTTGATGATTGTTTGGGTGGGCAAGAGCCTTCTGGAGCCCTCCTTGCACTTAGACCCCTTTGGGTCCATTGTGCCAACCCACATTTAACCTGCCCGCGACTCACAGACAGGGGACAACAGCACCACGGTAGAGGTATGGAGGAGGGGCCTCCCCCAACCCTCCCGGCACAGGTATGGAGGGTGTCCTCCCTCTAACCTTCCCAGTCTGGGTATATCTCCCTCCGGCCTCCTGGTGGTCTGGAGGGAGTATCGCCTCTCCATCCACGCCCGGTAGAGGTATGGAGGAGGGTCAGCCATCCAACCGCCATCCGGGCCCAACGTTGCTTAACTTCGGTGATCTGACGGGAACTGGTATGTCAATGTGGTTAGGCCCTTGCCCAATAAAACAAGGTATATCTGCACAATGCAACCTCAAGAAAACGAGACCTCTCGGTGCTCAAGAAATCCCTCGCTATGGCGAATAATCATCTTACCGGGGGTGGAGCACATAAATACTATTAAACCTATTGTCAACATAATCGGGTTGGTGTGGTGGCCAAAATATTTCCATCCGGTGAGCTTGAGCATAAATCCCAAAAGAAGGGGAAAGTTTTCGCAGTAATTCATATCCCTAATTAATTTACCAACCAAATTTACCAAATTCAATCAAAAAGCACCGTACTCCAAATGACGTGAAAAGCCTTGAATTGTCGGTAATTTTCCCAAATGCACAACTAGCCAAGCTATATTTTTCTAGTGCATTTTAATGTTGATTCCATCATTTTCATTAGTTTCAACAAAAATGTAAACCATGATTGATATATCAAAATTGTATTGCATTTACTTGCATTTACTTTTTCCCTTGGTTGATCTTAATGTTTATGATGTGTATATTCACGTTCTTCATGACATTTCGCGGAAGCCATTTGGAATAACGTATTTTATTTGTTTCTGTAGACGAAATGAAACAGTGGAAGGGATCCTGCCTTGGAGAACGTTTTCTCCCATCCGATGTATTGTCCACATAGAAAAACAATCTGCTATAACATGCATTACAATTTCATTGAAATAGAGGTTGTATCACAATAAGTTCTTTTTAAAGATTTAGTTGGGCCCTCGACGTACTTACAATAATTCTATGTCAGGGAATGTAGACATATTGAAAGTAAATGAACTAAACTTCTTTGGCACCGCATTCATCAAATTACGTCAAGTATAGGTAACAAATAATAATTTGCAAACTTCAATAATCTCATAAATTATAACATTAACTCACGCAAATCTCCAACATCGATAATTATAGAGTGAAAGAAAATATTAAGAGACTTGAGTGGTTAGCCGTTTTTCCCTTCCGACAGACTTAAATACTCAATTAAGCTTTGACATTAATATGCAAAAACAAAGCGTAAATAAATTTTCAGTTTCAATGAAACCCATTAAATATGTACAAAAGAGTCTAACGTTGTTTGTTTTAGTTTTCCTCCATTTGAACGCATGACGTACTTTTTGTAGTGTCGCTACCTTGCCAATACGCTTACTACATTCTAACTGACAAGTAACATCGGGAGGATTAATATATAGTAGACATGATCCTGTAAAGCTTGGCTGCGTCCCGGATGGAGTGATTGGAGTGATACACAATAATGCCTAAGAATGCTGGTTACGGGAAGCACACACACCGAGAACTCCAAAAACATGAGATCAGCGTGAGTTGTTACGAGTGCTGTGATTGGTTGAGATTTGGCAGGGCATTGCAGGACACAGCCAATAGAATTTATTATGTACAGTGAACTCCCGATTATCCGTGCGTGGATTATCTGTGTTGTGGATTATCCATGCATGATTTTTTACTCTTCATCGATATTTTCTGCTGTAAATATAAAACAATTCAATCAAAAAACACATTTGGATTTTAGCAATCTAATACAAGCAAGACTTACGTAAGGCCATTTCTTGCCACTCAAATCCACCTAATAAAACGTAATTGTTTTCCTTACTTACTATGAACAGGTTATGTTTACCTCATTGTTCATCGTCAGTGTCTTTCCAACTTTTGAGCCGTGAATACGCTCTCTCTGGAGCTTTCTCGCTGGTATATTTACAATAATTAATGTTTTCATCCACGTTAAACTTCATGAGATCCAAAACTAGGGATGTGAGCTCTACGGCCTCTTAAGTTACAAGGTATAAAATTCTCCAATGGCCGCAATAAATTGGCACCACTCGTCAAAAATACGCCACAATTGCTGTGTTGATTTGCAGGAAAAAATGGGGGGAAAATCCACGCCAGTGACCAACCACAACCTCTCGACCAGAAAAACCCCTGTGGTGGTTTACGGGAATGTTACTTCCTCGCCAGGGACAACCACAGACACACACAATCAACCCAAAAAGGGATACTTCGCTGGGCTTTCGGGTTGATTGTGTGTCTGTGGTTGTCCCTGGTGAGGAAGTAACATTCCCGTAAACCACCACAGGGGTTTTTCTGGTCGAGAGGTTGTGGTTGGTCACTGGCGTGGATTTTCCCCCCATTTTTTCCCGCAAATCAACACAGCAATTGTGGCGTATTTTTGATGAGTGGTGCCAATTTATTACGGCCATTGGAGAATTTTATACCTTGTAATTCATGAGATCCGCTGAAAAAAACAATTAACACAAAAATCTAGTATCGCACAATCTTCACTAGCACCCACCTTGCATCTAGAATCTTGGGGATTGCATCCATGAATTTCCGGATTCAGATCCATAGAGTGCCTTATGAATTCCGGGAATTTCTTCTTCGAACGTGGCGGTAAATCGTGAAGATACAGGTCTTCCATGTTTTACTCTGTGTTGGTCCATCATCTTCAGGCTACAGTTTTGCCAGTGTTGCAGTCGTGAAGCGGTCGACTCTACATCGACTTTCAACTTTGGCAGTCGTGAAGTGGTCGACTCATCGCCGAATTTTGACTGCAACGCCGGCAAAACATTTCGTCCGAAGAAGATAGACCAACGCGGAGTAAAACCTGGAAGACATGTATCTTCACATCCATCAACCTGCGGAAGCCTATACAAGGCGGTAAATCGTCTTCATTTGAGCTATCTTCAGATTCCGAAGGGGAACTTGGAAATTATTTTTCTTTAGCAGAGGCTCCCGCCCAACGTAGATGGTTTAGCAGATTGAGCTCTAGAAGCATCTTCCTCTTCCTCCTCAGTGCCTAAAATTTGCACGCTTTACCTATCCTTTCGCTCTCTTTCAAACAGAGCCATCGCTCAGAATTTATTTTATTATTTATTTAAATCGATGAGTTTTCATGGCGATGTAATTGGGAGGTTGGGGAAAGAAGGGAAATAAAGTAATCTTCGGAAAAATTGTCTAAAAATTCATCCCCGCACTCATTTTCTTCCAGAATTTCTTAAAAACCTTCCGTTGGAATGCTTTTCTTGAAAAATACATACATTATTCATGTATATTTGGGCGTAGAATCAATGAATGTCTCAAAAGGGACAGTGGAGAATAAGCCAATGATAATCCAAGGGCAAAATTAAGCTTAATTTACAAGGATGTCGCAATACAGCCAAAGTAAAGCACTGGTAAATGTAAAAATAATCAGTCCCAAAATGCCGAGAGAAAAGTCCAAGATGATGCACAGGACTATAAACAAACAAAACACTGTTGAGGTTGGCTCAGGTAATCCAAAGAACGCCCTGCTACCAATCAAATGCAGAGGTCAGTAAAAAGTCCAGAGATGAATGACCAAAAAAAACAGGGGTAAATACCAGAAGAGAAATCTAAGAGAGTCCAGGGAGATTAACAATAAATGCACAGTGGACTTATTTCTGTAGACAAAGTCCAAACAGTATGCGATGGGTCAAAAAATGAGCGAGAGGAAACGCAGGAAATCAAATCAAAAGGCTAGTGCAGTAGAAGAAAATCAGTAAGAAGTAACGGTAAAGAAGTACGAGCAGGCAATAAATCTAGCAGCTGTGGGTAATACGATAGTCCAGAAGCACTATCGCAAAGCTAAGGGATAACCATGGACCCTCATCAACTCCCAAGGCCAACGTGCCTGGGAGAGGGAAATCCTCAAGCTCACAAGCTGTCAGCAGGAAAAAGATAACTGACAAAAGAAAGAACATAAATACGAGCGAGCGCCCTGTGATGGACAAGATAACTTCTAAGAATCATGTAGAACCCACAAAAGTTCATCAGAGCCATCGGCGACATGACAAGCCTCTCAAAACAGTGCAGCGAAGCGAAGTTTTTTTTACCCCCGAACGTCACTTCCATGCTTCAGCCAATGGATCACAGCGTCATCGCGTCACTGATAAGGAATTAACGAGTTAGTCTTCTCAGGACGCTAGCCAATAAAGATGATAATTTATTGAAAGATACGCGGTGGGTTGGAGAAAACTCGCAATTAGTCCATGAAACAATCTAAAATAACGGACTATGTGCGCAAATGATACATTCGTTTTTTTAACGTATATTATGAAAATTATACGAAATAAAAGTGAAAGTTTGGATTATCCGTGCATCCTCTCCCCATCATTAGCCCGGAAAATCGAGAGTTCACTGTATTTCAATTTAAATACAAAATGAATTAAATACATTACACTATTCAATGGCGGAAAATTAAGTTAGGTTGTCGGCTGATGCACTGCTTGCCCTGTACGCGTTGCTTATTACTTCGAGTGCCTTTAGTACATATGTTTTTTGGTTGGAGGTAAACCACATCGTCCTCTGGACCCTCTGAATCAGAACTTGATTCCACACTGTCATTGTGCACCACTAGTAGAATTGCGTCATCCATCAGCTCCTCACGAGAGGAGACAGAGTTGTCAACTACCATAAAACTTTTAAAAAACACGAATCAAAATGACCCTCTATCTCTTCCCTACCTTTAGGGTCCTCAGTATCTTTATCCTTCTATCGTGGGCTGGAGGCATAATTTATCGGGGATAAATTAAGCCTCCTGCCCACTGCGCTCTTCGACAATATGCCACTTTTGCATTCCTCTATTATTTCCATTTTCTCACGTAGACTAATAATAAGTGTCTTACGTTTGTGGGCCATGATGGTGTCTATCTTTGAAATGCTCTCAACTTGCTGGCGTGCGAGTGTGCTCTCGACCACTCAGGGAACAAAAGAAGATCGAAAATCGCAACTGTTAATGCTGAAGTATTTCCACCAAAATTAGCAATAAATTAATCAGATTTACAACGTGCAGTTGATAACACACCATATTAATTGCATTGCCAACAGATCGCAAGCAATTGGAGAGTTTGGCCACTCTTGGTGTATGTTTGCGGTGATGGAAACTCTCGCAATGGCAGGTGCCAACACCAAAAGGGCCTCGTTAAAACAATATTTTTTTACATGACACACATAGGTTCAATGGACGGTGCCCCTGCAAGCTCTCGTATTGGCCATATATCTCGCAACAGGCCATACTCGTACTAATGCAGTTCTACTGTATTTGTTTTTTCACCTTTTTGTAAATGTGGGCCACTTTTGAAAAGTGATTACTTAGTGCCTACAAACATAGTATTTGGAAAAATAAGTTTCTGCACAATGTATGCTTATTCACACAAAAGAACTATGTAGTATTAAATCACTGCCATTAAAAAATGTTGAAAACAATGCATATTTAAGACTATTCAAATCATGCTGTTCTTTAAATCCTACCCTTTAACTCCGCTATTGTACTAAATGGTTTCATTATTATAATCTTTAATTTATTATCAAAATTTACAATAGATTTAGTTTAGTTTTTTGAAAAGATTTTTCTGATGAACTTTCATACCATAACTGCAATTTTCCATCTTCATTTATTTTTTGCTGTAATCACTGATTATTGGCTGAAGTTTAAAAGTATGTGTTGCCTTACCCTTTTTCCACACAACTACATGTATACATACTTTACCCAAAATTCCTATATATGGGTGATTTAATAGTTTTAAACTTTCTGAAAGATATTGGTGCCTCTTGTCGTGAGTGTCAGAGATTGAGTTGGCTTAGTGGCTGACCTCGCTTAGGAGCATCCCATCTTGAGGGGCCAGGTTCAAATCCTGGTGATGGCAGAGATGTTAGATTGGAATCCCAATCCCTATTAGGTTGCTTAGTGGGGAGCCATTAGCCCTCCTTCTCTTGCACGGCATGCATTTGCACTCTCCAATTAATTTTGGAATTTCCTATGAGTTGTTTGAAACGTGTTGTGGAGCTGTTAGATTGAGAGTCTGATGTTCAAGGGCGTGTCTAAGCGAGGAACTTGTGTGAACTGTCAGTTAGACATGAACGGTAGAGCCAACAAGATCAACAGTAAGCTGATGCTCCTTGTTGGTGTGCAATTGTACTCGAGTATGGATGCATCAAATTTTGTTGGTACGAGTAACTCTTTTCCTCCTTTTTAAAATTAATTATTGTGAAAGTTAATTCTTCTTTTTATATTTTTAATTTTATTTGTATCACTCTTTAGGTTTCACTCGATACCGTCATCTTAGTGTAATTTATATTTACCACTTCGATAATCTTGGCTGTTCGTAATTGTGTGGTGATATGAAGGCTATATCTATTTTTATTAGTAAAAAACAATGTGTTTTATATTTTTATTGTCATTACCTTATAATTTAAAAGTGAAAATATTGATAATTTAGCATACAGTTAATCTAAATTATTAAACTACTCTAAAAAAAACTAATGAGGTTTTTAAAAAGGAATGGATGACATTTGAACTCTGTAGGCATCCATGTGCTGTAAGGCCGTGCAAGCTATGTAGGGTTAAGTGTAGTATTCCTTAGATTCCCTCCATTTAATGGGATGGAAACATGTGGACCCCTAAGTACCTTTGGCCACAAGCCTACTAATGCTGACTCCGGGCTTTTTTGTGTACCCGCCCTTCATTCCTGAAACAACTACGAACCTATTGTCCTTTCTTTAATGGCTCAAATGACCTCTGATGTTAGTCATTTCCCATGAATACAGTTACTATTCTATTTTTCAAATACAATCTGATAGTTTTGTTGAATTTTTCCCTTATGAAGCTATTCACCACCATATTTTGTTTCCCTTGAATAGCCGTGTAGTCAAAGTAACATTTGCAGGTGGGAGCGCCTCTTCCAGCCATGTTTGAGTCATGGTTACAATACCTTTTGTTATGAACTAGGTTTTTCACAGGAAAATTTATTTCCTAGACTACATATCTAAGTTTACAAATTTAGAATTTCCATAGTTCAGTAGCATCGAAGAATACATAATAAATTAAGTTACTTAAAAAAAAATGGTAATTGTAATTTTTGGGGGCCGGCTAAAATTCAGATTTTGTTATTATTTGTGGCATACATGGTGTTGATACATGCCTTACTCATGCATGTACATATGTGAAAGACAAGTAATTTTCTCTGCATTATTTTATAGGAAAAGCCATTCACGTGCCACATTTGTGGAAAGAGTTTCAAGTGGAAGACCAACTTGAACATCCACCTCCGGCTGCATGCTGGTGAGCGCTTCCCCTGTGATGTGTGCGGGAGGGAGTTTGCACGGCGGGCTGACCTCCACAAGCACTCACGTGGCCACTCGGGCGAGCGACCCTTCCAGTGTGACGTCTGCAACAAGAGGTGAGCTCTTTGTGCACATGATTGTGTGGATAGCAGGAAGTGATGTGAGGCTCTTCATGAGGCAACACCCATAGGTGAAGACCATGGCATGTAGGCATTTGAAATATAGTCGATCTGTGTCAAAAATCTAACCGCAGTGAAATGAGTCATGTCTCAGGCTAAATTTTTTATGCCATGCTTGTGCTGATGTTTTCATTTTGAGACTCAACTTGATGATGAAAAAAAGAAAATGCCTACAAATCAGCAAGCATTTCCCTTCAGTTTTTGTGTAACACTCTCATAAGGTAAGTCAGTCAAGACATAACCCTAAATGTGAGTGATTATTTAATTATTACTGTTTTGTGGATAAATTTTAAGAAACTGCCATATAATTTTTTCCATAATAGATCCCCAGTGGAAAGAAAGAGCGAGGAAGTGTTTGGCGTGGAGGTTGAGGGAAGTGCTGGAGGCGATTAGAAGGAAGCGGAGTTGGCAGTCGGAACTGGTAATGAGGGGTGAGGGGATGCTGAAGGGCATGATTATTTTTCAAATTCCTTGAGACATTGGATTTTGTACACTGTAAATGATTGATTTGTAAAAGAACACGTACCTACTTTGTATCGTATGGCTATGCGTAGAGCTAGGGGATTTATGCGACCGCATAAATGAATAATTTCTCAGAAACGTACAAAATGCACCAAAAATGATATTTATGACATGTGTGACCAAAATCTGACCCAAATTCAATCGCATAAAAATGCATAATTATGAGGTAGTTGCAGCATACCCAAATTCTCTCGCATAATGACCCGAAATGTGATGGTGTGCACTATTTTTGTCACACTTTGATGTAAAAAAAGGCATTTTCGGGCCCCGGAAAATTTTCTGTTGAAGTTTCGAGGCCTGATGAACATTAAGTGTCATGCTGCATGCAGATAGGATATAGGAGTATTTCCTATGCACTGCTACGCTTTACTCCATGCACGTCTGTCCACTGCAGAGCTAGGCGGCTACACTCAGCGAGGAGTGGGGGAGTAAGGGGAGGGGGGACCGAATGAAGGGGGCCGGCAGCTCTCTCATTTGTTGTCTTCGAATACGCCTGCTCGGCTGCCCTTTGCATCCCGCCGAAAACTGATTTGGATGTTTCGCTCGACTAGAACGTTGCTACGTTGTTGCTAGACTGCACTTCCCTTTGTTTATATTGTTGGACTTCACATTGCAACATGTCCGGGAGAGCTAAAGCAACTATTTCCTCGTGTGCATTAGAGTTTTCTGGAGAATACATGTACGTTTTCGACAAATCGAAGCAGATTATGATGTGCAGATTTTGCTACGCTAGAGTGACGTGGGACAGGAAAAGTACTGTTGACAACCATTGTGCGTCGGCAACTCACAAGTCAGCTAAAATTGCTGCCGAATCACTATCTCAGAAAAAACAGTAGGTATCTGTGGGAGAATCCCTTGAAAATGTGAAGCGCATCAAAACAGAAAAGCAGCAGTTTTAAAAATACAGCTGTTGCCTTCACTCTTTAAAAAGAAATATTGTAAAAACAGCAGTCTAGTCTTCTAATGTGATGCTGTAATGATTGATGCTTCTGTTCCAAAATTTTATTTTAAACACACTAGTAGTGTGATATATGATGTTTTGAATGTGTGGTATACACATAGATTTTTAACTAGAAATAGTTATTTTCAGTTAATTTTACACAATGATATCTGTCATGTTGTGTAACTAAGTAATTATTTTAATTTGCCATACAACTGACAATAAAAAGGTTCTGTTATTTTACTATTTTCAGGCAGTATCATTTTACTTCTTTTTTATTGGTCCTATTAGTATATGTTTATGTTTTTTTCAATATCATGAAGTGATTTAAGAAAGATTTGGTGAAGATGGCAAATGGAACTTGTATCGGTCAGTACAAGCTGCATATTGTGCATACGTGAGCACCAGGAAATCAATTTTTGTGGCATAATTTTGGATAGTTTTGTAAATTTTCCTGCATAAAAGACGCATAACGGCCTTTTCTTGGCTGCATAATAGGCACATAATTAGATCAAATTTTGGTGCATAATTATGTTCTTCGAAAATGCATAAATCCCCCAGCTCTAGCTATGCGACCTGCCATTGTTGTGTGCCATGGGTCAAAGGTCATCTGGTTCAAGATGCATATTTTTCTAGGTAGTAATACTGCTCTTATACTGCGTATCCTGAAAAATGGATGCTGCATGGCTGAAAGTGGTGTAAGTTGCCGATGCAGCCTTCAATTTCAAACCTACAGCTAGTAATAGTCAATGGGCTATGTTAAGGATGCAGCTCATTGTTAACCAGTTGCTGCCCATGTGCTCGCTTCTGACGTCCAGTGACAGTGCTCTTGTGCCCTGGATCTGGCGATTGAGGCAGGTGAATAAGCTCCAGGATGCAACCCACTCATGATCTGATGTTGAAAGCTGCTAAACGCCCTGCAGTATCTACGTAAAGCTGTAAAAATTACCGAAATGGTAAAACATTTCATTATATAGGGGCTCTTAAATGATGTAATTACAAGGATGGTTGTATTACCTAGAAAAATGGACACCTTAAACGGCTGACCTTTGACCCTTGGCATGTTGCTGTGGCAGGTTGCACAATTATAGGACAACTGTATGTTTTCTCACCAAATGGATCATTTTTAGCATACGAATTCCAATAAAATAGAATGTTGAAAAATAAGTTCTGCCCTAATGCTCGGGTTTTGATAAATACTGACTTGGGAAAAATCCCCAAGAAAATACTTTTGATGCAAATAAATGAGACTTTATGTTGTTGTGCAGAATAAGGATGATTTAAAGCATTTCATTCAGCCAAGTTAAAATAAGTTAGAACTTTATTGTCCTAAAACCACAATATTCAACCTGAAGGTCAGTTTGATAGGTGGGGATGTAGCTCACAAAGCACTTAGCCCAACAGCATGTGAATCTTTAATAAACACTAGCATACACCATGTAGGCTTGGAGATATGACCAGGACTATAGATTCCACCAATTTTGAGACTTTGTAGTCGTTGTGTGGAACCAAAACCTGAATACCCTCTTCGTAAAATGTAGCTGCCTGAGAAAACCACAAATGTAGCATGGTATTTTTGACATTGTCATCATTGCCTTAGTGCTTACTTGTATCAGATAGGAGCTGCTTCAAATCAAGGAATATCTTGGTGATATAATGGCCAAGCACTTAGCTTATGAATTTCTGCTGGTTTCATGGTTATTGCACTCAAAAAATGGATAACAGATTATTTCACAGCGGGTGGGCTCTTCATTTGTTTGAAATACAGTGGACCCCCACTTTATGATGGGTTCACTTTACGATGGATTCACTTTACGATCTGCATGCTAGGGATTTTAAAGGGCACTGATTTTGCACTCAACCTTTAAACTTCCCCAATGCGACGATCTTTTGCACTCATAGTTTGTAACTTACTCAGCCATACTTGTTAATGGACTGCATTTTTTACCATAGCAACATATACACTTTAAATGAAATTTTTAATAAATTATGAGCTGTTCGTGCGATTAGAGTAACTTGAGCAATTGTTGCGGGTTGTAGTAGTGCTGCCACCAATCAGCACCAGCAAGATAATGCAACATTCCTTACATAGTCAGGATCATGTTGATGATAATTCAGATTAAGGCTTTCATTAACCATTATAGAGACATCATTTTGTTAACCAACTTATAAAAATATGAGAACTTCCGCCAAAGAGAAACCTACTGTTAGAGTGCATTACCTACAAATGAAGTGATATGATTCCTTAATGGATACAGATGGCGTGATAATAAATCATATCAATGAAACAAGCAGAAATATATAGTAACAGTTCTTGGTGAATGATACGGACAAACTATAATGACTTGTCTGCACTTCAAAATTGAGCAACTTCCACAGTGATAAGATTTATTGTGACTGGTTTTGCATTTTACAGGATCTTCAGGTAACATACATCAAGTGTGCACAAGCTTATATAGGGAGGCAGGAAGGGGGGGTAAGACGGGGTGACGGATGAAGGGGAAAAGGAAAAGGAGAGAAGGGTGGACAGTCATAGGTGCCTGAGGGTTTGGAAAATACTGGAGGAGTTGTGGGGGGGTTGACAAATTACACATACACAAGAAGGTTCAAAATAAAAGAACATTATTATCTGCTTCCTCTTAAGATGGTCTGAGGACCCCTGGCTCGTCTTCCTCTCCTGGGCACTGCTCCCTCTCTGGTGGTTGCTCAGCCGGGATACCCTTGCCATGGATGTCCTGTGGTGTTGGCCGTTGGGGAGGGTCAGGGAAAGCGCGGGTGGGGAAATGCCACTGTCCCTGGTGGAAAAGAGGGGGAAGTGAAGGAAGGAAAGGGGAGGGAGAGGAGGGGTTGGGTAAACGGGTTGCTGGGAATAGTCGATAGATAGGAGGGTGAATTGCAAATTGTATAATAGTTCGTTTAGGAGGGGCCTGTTCTTCATTGTTCTCAGGTTAAATTCCACTGTTCCAGGGCGTCTAATTTTTTCCCTTTGCTGGCTATGTGTAGTATTTTGGGTTCAAAACTACACTTATTCAATCAAATGCTTGGCCACCATGGATGTATTGTTTTTCATTTCTGTGCACTTCCTGTGTTCTTTCATCCTAGTAGCGAAGTCGCGACCTGTTAGGCCTACGTAACTGGCTCCACACTTGCAAAATAACTCGTATACCCCTCTCTTTTTCATTTCTTCAATTGTGTCCATGTTCTTGCAAAGAAGTTTGGTGAGAGATCTGGGTGTGTAGGAGGCAACTTTGTACTTGTCTTTGAGAATGAGGTTCACTATTTGGTGAGCTAACTTGTGAAAAAATGGAAGTTTGTACCACTTTCGTCCATTATTGCTGTCTCCTGGTAGGAGGGAAGTACTCAGGCCTATCGCAAGCTTCTTCTGTTTTTTTGGAGAGGAGAGAGTCAATCATGTTGGCACTGAATCTGTTGTTCTTGGCGATCTACTTAATTATCTGAAGTTCCTTTTTATAGTTGATTTCCAGCATATGTATGTTTATTTGTCTGTGAATCATTAAGTTAAAACTGGCTGATACACCATGTTACAAGATGTAGTCTTGTTCCAAAAAATCTTATCACCTAGCAGTGGAGAAATTTGGAAGTCTTAAGTTGACAACTTGGCTGAACCACACCCCATCCCAGGAGAGCAATAAACACTTGCAATAGAGCAAGGACCCTTCTTCCCCACAGCTGGCAAGGGAGAAGACCCCTGGGAGGAAGGTTTTGACCTGCAAAGGGATTTTTTCTGAGGGGAGGGGTTGGGTCTGAGGGGGCTCACTTGTAACTCTGAGTGTGAGAAATATGTAGTGAGATCTGCAAAGTTCAGTCACACTAAGATCTCTTGTTTTTGACAACTGCCAGAAGCGGCAGAAATCAAATGCCTGTACATATTTTGTAGTCCTCTCCGCTGCTCATTCCAATTGTTAATGAACATTTAATTTTCTTTACTTATTCATTAGTGTTATCTATCTGGTGCTCACCTAGTTAGTGCTATCTAGTGCTAATCCAAATGTATTACATTAATGTATGATTTCAGGCTTTCCCAGTGAATGATGCTTATGAGTTCTCCTCGGGTTTCCCACCGGGTAAGGCTTTCCATGATTTCCAACATTTTGGCAGGAGACTTTCCTGCCATTTTCAAGGCTCTGGATGAGCCAGGCTCCAGAGCCTTGAAATTGGCAGGAAAGTGTCCTGCCGAAACATCGGTAATCATGGAAAGCCTAACCAGGTGGGAAACCCGAGAAGAACTCATCAGTATTACATTAATATTTCAATATATTTCGATATATGAAAGTTCTTGTTGTATATATATCAATTATTTACAAAATGCCATAGTTAATTCTGTGCTAAGTTAATTAGTTTAGGACTTAGAATTAGTTTGAATTTTCTCTTCATATGCATACAATAAACCTTGATCTATTGTTTTTCAAGGTGATGGACAAAAAAATGGTGAATATGGGAAAACAAATAATCCAGAAAACTATTACCAGGGTGTCTACCGAGCGGAAAAAGTGGGAATTTTACGTGAACTTTTTATTTCATATGAGGATCTTATGAGAGGAATTTAGCATCGAAGCTGGAAATTTTTTAATTTTATGAAAATACTTAGGGCGCATTGTTACGGCTCCATCCCCAGCCTGACCAGGGGGCTGGGGGCTGGCTGTCCATTAAACCTCTGCACGACCCTCTCCCGTGGGCTGAGAGGCGGGGCAAAATCCACTGTCACTTGGACTTGCTAAAGTGGGGCAATTACATTCTCAAGGTTAACTGTGTGGTATTCCATCATAACGGAGAAAAAGACAACTTTTACAAATACCACTGAATTTATTAAAAACTCGACCCAGGTTTCGACGTGGATTCACATCATCATCAGGCCTGATGATGATGTGAACCCACGTCGAAACCCGGGTCGAGTTTTTAATAAATTCAGTGGTATTTGTAAAAGTTGTCTTTTTCTCCATTGCTAAAGTGGCTAGACAACCGCAGGGATTCCACTCCCAACGGGTTATTGAGGGCAGGAGCTCTGGTACAAACAAGAGGGGGGAAACTAAGGAGTGAGCCCTGGCTTGGAATTTTGACGGAGACTCCCACTGCTGAAAATAAAAGCAAAAAATAAAAAAAGAATGTGAGTGGGTTCTCGATCTACTTTCTTCCCTCGTTAGGGTAGTGTGGTCGGTCGCAAGTGATTTTGCGAGCCTAGGAATTGGTCCCTACCCTACTTTCCACCCAGTTAGCATCTGTTGTCCTCCTTCCAATTGGTCGGATAAGTATAAGCTACATCCTCTTACATCTCTGGAATTTTTATTTCTCTTATCATTGGATATCTACTTCTTTTATTATTTTCAATCAATCATGCAAAGTTCTCACTTGCTTCTTTGGATGGGCCATGGTCTGAAGAAAAATGAAATGAAATTAAAACTAATAAAAAATGAAAACTGACTGCATTAAATTAATGTAAGCAATCCAAAGGAGAAAGAACACAGAACCACTTGCAATGAATTGAAGTTCGGAAATGATGCTTTCGTGGACACTGAGCCAACTATCTACTGTCGACGGAAAAATTATATGCACACGAGTTTGAAATCAAATTATGAAAAGGCCTGCAGAAAAACTATTCACACCATAATTTTTCTTTTTGATTCTGCAATATTTGATGGCATAACATAAAAAGTATCTGTTTTAGATGGTGTTAGAGCAACTTTTTTCATGAAAGTTTGAGCAAGACTTTGATCATTTTTAACTCAAAAACAAGGTGTTCTATTACAACCAAAGAAACGTAGAAAGTGTCGTAAAATGTCATTCTTGGTTGCGTTGTAATCCGGATGTCATGGCCGTTTCCAGTGTATAATTGTCCAATATTTAAATAAATGTGTTTAATATATATCGATTGGTATTTATACTGATCGAGGTGAGTGGTCCCGGCAGGCAAATTCCTAGGGGAAAGCGGTGCAGTGTTGCCATGTTCACCTGCACACATCACTGCCTGTTTACCACTTCCTCGACACAAAACATGAACACATAAAATTTTTATATTTATCTGATTTCCCATCAGCTTTCCTCATGAGAGCTTTGGGCCTCCAACAGCAGTTTAAAAAAATGTAATTTTTTTCATATTAAAAAAAATTTTGAATGTGTCTATGTATAGTATACATATTTACATTGCGAATAGTTAAGAAAGCAAAAAATAATCATCATATGATAAAATTTGGTCATCCAATGAGTCATTCTCTTACAGCTCTTTACCATCAGAAGAGCTGTTCAGATCAATGAGGAGGGGGACAGGTGATCTTTTTCCCAGTAATAGTCTTCAAACTTCTATGCGTGTTTAATGCAATTTTCCCTAAGCCATCTGTCACTGATGTTAAACCTGTGTCGCAGAGATCTCTTAGTTACATGCTTACTATTGTCGGAAGGAACCCTGAAGCCACCTCGCCCACCAAAAACTTCTTGAAGCTGCCCACAGTTTTGGTAATACAGTGAAACTTTGCTTTTACATTCCTGGAATTTACGTTTTCCCATGATTTACAACATTTCCTTCCAGTCCCAAAAATGTTTGAATCCTTCCAATGCATTCCCATCCAGCTTTTACACTTTCAAATCCTGCCATTTACGACATCTACATACTACCCTGCAAGCCGCCTCAATAGGCGTGTGGCGGGGGGTGTTAGGACACCAGCCTAAGGAAACGCTCTAATGAAATTACGGAAAAAGGAAACGCTCTAATGAAATTACGCCTAGCATTTATTGAAGTCCCTTATTGTTCGGGGGAAAAACGAATTCCCATACCTATCCGTTCGGCAAAATATCTCTCTTAATTTATCGTTTCTGTCGGACCTGGAAATATAGTGGGGTTCTAATATGATGTTCTCCATGTTGCTCTGAAAGATATTTATTCCCAATTGTTCAAGCAATCTAAGCCTAGCGCGCAGCCTCCGAGTCTCTAGCAGCTCCCAGCCTAATTCGTTTAACATCTGTGTAACGCTGTCTGTATGCCGTAGCAGTTTTTGACAAATCACGCAGCTTTCCTTTGTATTTTATTAAGTTCCCGGATTAAGTCTTTCTGCACTGGATCCCATATGCTCGCTGCGAGCCGGACGAGTGCGAAATAGCACCTCTCTTTTACTTTTTCATCCAAAAATCTTCCCACAATACGCTTGACGAATCCTAGCTTCTTCAGAGCTCTGCCACAAATATTTCTTATATGTGTTCCCCACGATAGGTCCGAAGTTATCGTAACTCCTAGATACTTCACTTCATCTGTCGCCTTTATGTTAACACCATCCACAGCATATACATGGGAATAGTTGGACGACCTCCGCAAGAACTGTACCGCCGTGCATTTGCTCAGATTAAGTTAGAGCCCCCACTCTTGGCGCCACACATGAACGTTGTTTAAATCCGATGATAGAATTTCAAAGTCAGAGTGGTCACTAATTTCGCGATAGATGACAGTGTCGTCGGCAAATAAATGTATTTTACTGCTAATTCGAGAGCATAGGTCATATATGTATATAATGAACAAAAGGTGGGATACCTGATGTCACTTTAACTACATTTGAGCTAATTCCGTCCAGAACTACTTTTTGCTTACGATCACTCAGAAAGTCGTGTATCCAGTTTACTACTGTTTCGTTTAGTCCGCATGACTGTAATTTGTATAAAAGTTTGTTGTGAGGTACCGTGTCGAAAGCTTTCTTAAAATCTAGAAATAATGCATTTGAAGGTGAGAAAGATGGTGCCTGGCACACTTAACGCACATCAACTGGCGACCCAGTGAACGTGGTTTATGTTAAATATGGATATAATACATGCATGAACATGATATATGAATGCTGATTTATTTGATTTTCCAAAAAATCACATAACAATTTGTTTGATGGTAGCACATTACATCAATAGCATTGCTGAAAAATATTTATATCGAATATTGTAATGCTTGCGATCAGAATTGTTATCAAATGGAACCTAGAATGGTACTAAGGAGCCTTACAAGCTGTTTAAACAGTAAATTTAAAATTTAGTGGATGCCATAAAGATATTTAATGTGATGTTATTTGGCCAACATTGTGGTGAAAAGTTTAAAACAGTTTACATTTCTGTTAACTCTTGTTCTCATACATCGCAACGATCTTTTTCTTATTTCTCGTGACTCACGCACTATTGCCATTCATCTTGCGTTTTTAGTTATTTCACATTTAGTTTTATTTAGTGTGTAATAACTTGTGGCAGTCGTGAGGAAACATATTTTAAAATGGCAAACAAGCGTGCGAGAAAATCGTTATCATTGCAAAGAAAATCAACATTTTGCAAGGAGTTGACTCTGAGCACTCGCGTGTCCCTGGCCAAAGAACTTGATTTCCAATTTCAACGTTCAACACAATTGTAAAAACCCACAAAAGAATAGAGGAAAGTGCTAAGGAATGCATTATGGGTAAAAGGCATAAAAACATTAAATTCTCCAATTATGATGAACTTAAAGAAATATTGAAGACATGGTTTCAGTCTTCCAGAGCTTCAGGTAAACCGATTAGTGGAGTTTTGTTATAAGAAAAGGCACTACATGCAGCTGCAAGACTAGGCATTGATGACTTCAAAGCATCAAATGACTGGATAGACTGTTTCAAAAATCGATGTAATATTCTCGATAAAACCATTTGTGGTGAATCTGAAAGTGTTGATCCTGAAACAGTTTCTCATTGGAAGTGCAGAACTTTGCATAATCATGTTGATGGCTATGTGCTTAAAGACATTTTTAATTTGGACGAGACAGGTCTTTTTTTTTTATACTGCCACACAAGACCCTAGACTTCAAAGGGAACCCTTGCCATGGGGGCAAACACAGCAAAGCTCACCTTACTGTTTTATTAGGAGCTAATGCAAATGGGAATGAGAGACTGAAGCCCTTTGTTTTAGGAAAGTCCAAAAATCACTGTTGTTTTAAAAATATTAAAACCTTACCTACAATCCATGCAGCCAACACAAAGGCATGGATGAAATAGACTATTTTTGAAGCACAAATGCATGCCCTTGATGCAAAGATTGGGAGCCAAAACAGAAAAAATAGTTTTGCTTCTGGATCGGTGCCCTGCACACCCAGCTAACTTGAAATTAAGAATCATAAAATTAGTATTTTTCCCAGCAAATTGCACCAGTCAGCTGCAGCCACAAGATTTAGGTGTGATTCATGCTTCATGCTAAAGGATTATGTATAAAGAATATTGTGCACCAAAAAAGGACTGGTTCCGGTGACAAGCACGAAAACCTACAAGGGGAAATGTCATAAGTAAGGAATACGAAATACTTTTTCTACTTCTAATCACTTTTCTCTCTCAGCCTGGTGGTTATTGTCCTCGCAGTTCGTCGATGAGGTCTCCGTTTCAAAACTCTACGCGGGAATTTTCAATTTGCAGCTTTTTGAGGTCTTGTTACTTCTACAACTCTGGATGTAAAATATTTTCATAAGTAGTGTCGGCAAGTCTTACCAAAAAATTATGTCCTTGTTTAGTTTTGACCCTTTTTTGTTGGTAAACCATGCCTCGGCGACTATAGGCGTATGATTCGGGAGCCCTCGTCTACAGTTTGTGATATAACTGAAATTTACATGCCTGATGCATGCCTTCGTCATCGCGATTCCAAGTCCCAAATTCTATGACGATATCTTCTTGGAGGAGCCTCCAATTGCAACACTTCAATGGAAATGCAACTATAGTAATATTTGCTTCATCAATGCGTGTTTTTCGAATCAGACCCAGAATGTTAACGACAACTGCACAAATGAACTGAATGTCCATTTCGCCAACAACTCTTGGGGTAACTCAACATTGTCATGGTTAGAAGAAAATTTATATTTAGTCGAAAATAACCAGCACATGTGACTCTAGTACTCCAGGCACTTTCCATTAGTCGTTGGATTCTTTGAAAATCACAGTGGAAGTCATTAAAGCTTTATGTGACTGTGTGAATGGTCGCTCAAGTTGATTTGAGTATTCTTGAACAATCATCGTTGAAAGGCCCTCTTGAGTGAACTTCAAACGTTCAAGGTGTCTTGTTCAACGTTCCTTGTTCAAGACTTCTCGAATCATCTTGCAGTAAGAAATCACTCGGGTATACTTTTCATCTATTTTGGGGGCCGATTTCTCAGAACATCAAACCCTTTCTTCGGGCGATGGGTGGAGGTAATCTTAACTAACCCTTCTTCTCAGTGCTATCCCATGTTCACGGTCAAATATAGGTTTACGCTGGGGCTTGACGAGAAGCAAGTAGTTCTATACTCGGAAAATATAGACTCAGAAGTGTACTCTTCATGTTTTGCAGTGCATTGGCATATTTCAAACGAAACTGTACATTAATTATCAACAAAGTTATTTTATTTAAGGTGCTCCCAACAATTTGCCTAAAATTAGCCTAGAATTCCGTTTTAAATTTGTAATTGATCAGTTGAGCATGCAGAAAGTGCTTTGTAGTCTATATTTGCCGAGTAAGCCTCAAATAGTTTTCTAGAGTATCCACTAAGAATAACAAATAGTTAACCGTGGCCGCATTCAATGAGTGACTGCCTCTGTGAGAGAAGGACCGAGATATTCCCTGCTCGCGAGCCGATGATAGGGTCCCGCGTCCAGCAGGGTGGGGTCCCAAATGACACCTGCGACATTTTTCTTGCCTGAAATTTCCCCAATGACCCCTGGGGCTGAAGGTGGGGAAACGGCCAGGCATGCATTTCGTCCATTTCAGTCAGCTATTAGCTAAAGCAGTGGATTAAGTAAAAAATATTTGTTGTTTACTTGGAAAATAAAGGCTCTGGAGTGCATTCCATGTGCATTAAAAATTTTAAACTTAGGTCTAGGGTAATTATAAACAGTTCATTCAAAGAGGATGCACTGAACAATTCAGTTAATAATATCATTAGAGTTCTGTTTGACATTTGTAAATACTCAGCGGAAGTTAAGGAAAGCACTTCTGATGCTATACTTTCCGAGCATGCAACAAATAGTCTTTTAGTTTATCCACGACGTAAATTAATAGATGACCATGGGCAAATTCCGAGAGTGGGGCTGGTACTGAATTGAAGATTCGAGATTCTCTCCGCCCAATGGCTGGGGGGAGGGGGTGGTCTTCCCAAAACGGACAAAGAGCATGCCTAGGCAGCTTCAAAAAATGTAGTAATAAGTCAACTTTCTTATATGCTTTGTTATTGCCAAAAAATGTTAATGAGCCACAAAATAATTATTTTTTTTCTCATTTCTTTTATTTCATTAATTCTGCAAGGGATCCTCAAAACATTTTACCAAAACTTGGGTGGTTATTCTCCATTCTCGCAGGGACTACCTTTCCTCTTGCCTGAGATAACCATGAAATAACGGAAAAATTAAAATACCATAGTTTATTCCACTTATAATATTTATTGCACCACGACCTGGGTTTTAACACTTTGTGTAACCTTCAGGTTAAATACGACATGAAAGTGTTGAAACCTGGGTTGTGACAATGAATATTGCAAGTGGAATTAACTTAGGTATTTTAATTCTTCCATAATGCATAACTTCCACAAAGTCAAGCCTACAAGCGTTACCATGAAATTAAATTCGTCACCCCTCTTTTAACTATTTCCATGTCTTCATGAAATGAGTCCTTACATAATGTGAAATGTCAACGATCTATGAGGTGAACCTTGAGATAAATTATTAAAAGACTCGCATTTCTTGAATAAAAGTTTAAACTGCCGTTTTTCGCACCAAGCTTTGATTAGTCTCTTATCTTCTGTTTTCAAATATCTCGATATGAAAGCAAGTCACCAGCAAAAAGTCTAGATTTACTATAACATACTTATTGCCTCTTGAAATCCTTGCTGGACTACGTGCTTGATCGGATGATTAAGCGTTCCAATATCTTACACGAGGTGGTTACTAGGCTCTTTATTGCCGCTGTTGTAAATGAGTGAGTTGTTAGCTACTCTCCAGTCCTTTGGAAACATGTGAGCAGCAAGCGATTTAGTATATATTAGCTCTAGATAAGGTGCAACTTATCCTTTACTTTCCAATTCAAGATTTCGCATAAATTTTATGACCTCTCTTTCGAGTCCAATTCTTCAGTTTATATCAGCATCAGGCATTCTATAGAATACACTCTGTTGAATTTCTCCATTTACATCTGCTGCAGTTTGTGACTTTAATGTGTATGCCTGAAAATAATATCGCTCTTGCAGTGCAAACACTACGAAGATTCATAGCATATTTTCAGAGATATGATTGAGCAACGGCTTCGTGTAATATGTAACTGCTTTATTCATATATAAATGAGGTAAATGCATTATTTGCAGCAGATGTAGTCCGCCTCTACCATAACGTGGTGGATTCTTGAAAAGATAAATCGATCCCATTCCTTCAAGTAGCTTTAAAAAGGAAGAGGCCTTGGTGACAACTTCACAGACCTTCCTCCCTTTGTCCCTAGCCCGTAACCCTATCCCTCCCCTTGAAAAAAATCCCTCTTCAGGTCAAATTCTTCCTTCGTCCCTCGCACGACTCTTCCCAGTCCCGCCCCATCTGTGAGGAGGAAGGGTCTCCGTTCCAGTCCGCATGTTTGTTGCTCTCCTGTGCGGGGGCGTGGTTCGGCCACTTTGTCACATTGACATCAACTCGGGACTTAGAAAACCATCCTGAGGTGGTAATAATTTTTTGTCCTGGACTGTACATGTGGGAAAATGATCCTTGCAGGAACATATCAAGGTTCCACTGTATTTACCATTCCCGAAAGTAAGTTCTGACAAAACACCATGAAATGGATTTAAGGGAAGTGCCTTTATATGTTTTTTTTATTATCGAATGTTGCTGGCTTGAAGCGGTAATGAGGGGATGGTTTACTGAAAGCCGTGATAGAGGGAAGGATGTTGGGCAAGTGGGTAAAGGGAAGAAAGAGAATATGTTGTATGGATTGGATGTAGAAGGTGAGGACTTACGCTGAGATGAAGGAAGAAATATTAGTGGTAGATAAAGCCCTGCACGTGTAATAATCTGTAGGTTTTTCTTTGACTTTCATCATAACCTTCCTTTAACCAATAGTTTATTCTAATGAATGTTGCATAGGTAAACCTGAGTGGAATTGGGAGATGCAATTAACTCCATGGATATGTGAAATTCACTATGGTAAAATTATTTTTCTGGATAGGGAATCAAATTCAGATTTTGCCACATTGTAACTGACAATTACAGACTTAAATTTAAACACATCCATGTATCCTTTTCTGTAATAGAGGCAATTCATGTATTAAGGGTAGTCACTGCTGCATTATGTGAAGTGGGATTTCACAGGATGTGGAAGGTTGGCTCCCTCGCAGTTTTACTATTGTTCCTGCTCCTCAATTGTCTCTCTTTTCTTAATTCTTGCCAAACAAAGTTTCTGCTTTCAGTGTGTACCCATTTTAGATCTTTCCTTCGTAAATATTTATCAATACTGTGTTAGTTTCTTCATATTTTTTTCTGATATTCATTGAAAGCATTAGTTGAACTGGAAAACATTGTTAACGGAGAACCCAAGAGTTAAAAAATGGTATTAAGATTAAAATTAGTATGTATTTTGTTTTCAAGTAAATTGAGATTCTCAACATGTCGTTACTCCCCAAGTCCTGCTTTGTATTTCGATATCTTTTTGTCTCTTAATAAATATTCTTTGTTAAGTTTGTGTGTGGTTTCACCTTAAGTTGCACTCATCTCACTAAAAGTTAGTGCACCAGTGCCAGCCTGAGGGGCACTGGTTAATTGCATGCATTTAGCTGCTTGAAAAGGCAGAAATGCTATCAGGAAGCTATGCTTTAACATTGTTTCCCCTCATGGATAATGAATCATATTCTTTCATTCATTCACTCTTGTTCACAGTGGAAATATAATATACCTACAGTTGTTGCATTCAGATATTATTCTCTACTTAGCTCAGCATAAAAAGAAATCCCGGAATTTCTGTGGTGAAATTGGTGGGAATGAACAGTGATATACATGAGTGTGATTAGCTCTGAAATTTAACATTAAGGCACAATACCTTAATGAATGAAAAGACTATGCAATTTTCCACAATATAAAATTTACTAACGAGCTGGGTTTCAGTGTGGATATGTATTTCATCATCAGGTGACAAGTGGTGCTCAGTTTGCACAATTTATACACTATAGTCTCGCTAATCCAAACTAATTAGGACCAGGCAGGATTGCGAAATTTTTGAATTATCCAAAAACTGCATTAATACAGAAAAAATCCATTCCAATAACTTTATTTCATGTATTGCTACAATATTGTATACATTTCTGTTCTTTGTACAGTATTGTATGACACAATCTTCAATAATTGCCGTACATTAAAATCTGTATTGTGCAGTATATCTGTATCTGTAGAGTAAATTATGGGAACTACAGTAGTTTTGTACCATACTGTTATAAAAGTTAATTAAAGAGTGGTTTTTTATGTTCATACTTTGATTGTGTTCCGTTTATACATAAAATTCATCCTAAAACTGTATTTTCAATTTTTAAAATGTTCCAGTACCGCTGTTGGCGTAAAACAAACTTTTCGATTATCGGTGTTAGGATTAGTGGGACTCAAGTGTTATTGGGAGAGAGAGGAGGCGGAGGGAAAGGAGTAGGGGGAGGTGGTGAAGCGTGGGAAACAGAAGGGTGTGGAGACCAACGGGAGGCAGACAAGGGGGGGATTGTGAGGAATTGGTTCTAGGGTTCACAAAATTAGGCAAAATATGATGATGGTGGTGGCACACTCCTTATCTTCTCCCTGCCTATTACCTGGAGAGCGGCTGCTAATGGTGTCCCGTGAACGCTCCCAGTAATATGTGACCCTAGTAACCTCGGGTGGGTCCCCCAGGCAGGATGGCCACCACAGATCATCATGAGCCCCACCCTCGAGGGGAATGATAAAATACTTGAGGTGGACTTATCACCCTGGCATGCTGATATGCGGCTGCCAACCTGCCTGAGGGACCCAGCCTTGGAGGTGACTGGGAGCCTTCTGGGGACACCATTAGCAGCTACACTCCCAAGTTGCAGGCGAGGAGAAGATATGGAGGAGTGTGTGCAACCACTCATTATATTTTGGCTACTTTTGTTAACCCTAGTACCCCTTCCTCCCATTCCACCCCCTCTCTTCCTCCTCCCATTGGTCCCATTGCTGGCCTTGGTGGCAGCGGAGTAACGTCCTCGCCTGCTAAGCCGAAGGTCGCAGGTTCGAGTCCCGCCTGGGTGGGTTTTTCTTCCCTCAGGGCATGGGTTATCATGTGTGTAATAAATAAGTTAAATGTAAGAAAGAACTGTACGGTCCTAATTTCACTCAAAATAAAGTGGTCATTATTATTATTGGTCACCACACCCTTCTGTTTTCCCCACCTCCCCTACTCCTCTCCCCCTTCCCCCTCTCTCTCTCCCAAATATGAATAAATTATGTGCACTTAGCACCACTTGTCACCTGAAGATGGTGTGTAAACATTGAAACCCAGACCTATAGTAAATTTTATGTTGTGGAAAATTGCAGTTTTTTGTTTCATAATGTACAAATTCCTCTCAATTTCGAGAGAATCTTCAGATTTCATATCCATTAAGGCTTGTTAACATGATGCATGAACCTGCCTAGATTCATAATAGAACACATTCTAGAAAACTAAGGATGAGTCGATTCCAAATGTCGATTCTCGATTCCACCGATTCTCAAGTTTAGAATTGGTGTCGAATCGATCGCCTAAAGTCGATTCTGATTCCATTGATTCCAGATAGATACATATTTTAAACATAGACTGAGGATATATTTGCTATTTATCAATTTATTTGCTATTAAATACACTTTTTGAGTGATTTAATTGTCTTTGTTATTTTATGCCAGCCAGTACTTGAATTTAAATAATAATTGTACGCTACTGGTATATTGATATCCCACCTGATATTAGGAATAAGAATTGATGGAATCGGAATCGGGAATCGATTTGAAAGAATCGGAATAGAAAAAAAGTGGAATCGACTCATCCCTATAGAAAACATTCTGGGAATCAGAGCAGGGGATACTTTCTGGACGTGTTTGTGTAAATCTGTCCTTACACAATGAATTCTAATAGGGACATGCATACACGTTTCAACCTGTGTGGGTTCATGCATTGTGTGAGCAGACCTTCAAGAAAATAGCGCTGTGTACTTGGAAGCATGAATAATGTGACCTAAGCATGACTATATCACTGACTCATTGTCTGGGCGATGCCTGATCTCGAAGTGCTAAAATACAGTGTTGAATGGTCTTGCAGGTTTGGTGAACGCGCCTCTCTACAAAAGCATCTGAAATGCCACAGTGACGACAAGCCACACACTTGTGATATTTGTGGGAAGAATTTCCTCTTCAACTGG
The DNA here is from genome assembly GCA_963573305.1 of Pyrrhosoma nymphula. Classification (NCBI taxonomy): domain Eukaryota; kingdom Metazoa; phylum Arthropoda; class Insecta; order Odonata; family Coenagrionidae; genus Pyrrhosoma; species Pyrrhosoma nymphula. The sequence continues at coordinate 71,122,871 of OY754332.1, read as the reverse complement.
TACCTGAATGCCCATTTAAAGAGTCATCACCAGCAGGAGGAGCAGGAGAAGGCTTACACATGCGCTGGCTGTGGAAGTATATTCAATAAAAAGGGCCCGAGCTCAAGCCACAAAAAGTGGAATTTCATGGGAAAGTCTTTATTTTGTGATGTATGTTCCAAAGAGGATGAGGGCAGCTCTGTGAACTCCCCATAATACCTACATATTTTGAGTTCTTATATTGTTTTAATTTTTATTTCTTGGTAAAACTGTTGATTTGATACCATTTGATCTTAAATTTGTGATTCTCCCATTTTAATGCCTCTCTTAATGTTGCACTTTAGATGGCTGTGGAAGTGTATTAAATAAATGCCCGTAGCTCGAGCCAAAATAAGTGGGATTTGATGGAAGATAAGTTTTGAATTGTGATATGTGTAAAAGAGAGGATGAGGGGAGCTCTGTAAATTCCCCATTATATTTTTTGCGTTTACATTGTTTTTAGTATCCTTACTGGGTAAAACTGTTTAATTGATTGTATTTGAGTTTACAATTGAAATTCCCCAGTTTTATTACCTCTCCTAATTGTACTATTGTATTGGCTGTGAACTTGTATTTAATAAGTCTTCATATTGTTGTATATGTGTAATAAAGAGAATGAGGGGAGCTCTGTAAATTCCCTGTAATATTTTGAGTTTTCATTGTTCTTCCTGGGTAAATCAGTTTACATTAACTCATTTGAGCTCAAAGATGTGATTCACCTGTTTTATAACCTCTTCTTTATTGAGCTTTTATGTATAATAAATCACTTGAGCTCTAGGCCAGTGTGTAATGCTGGTGAACAGGTGTTTTGTGCGCTTGTTGGAGGTATCCTATGTGACGTGAGAGGCTGTTTAATTAAGGGAAAGATCTGGAACTCTTCCTTCGTTTGCTGATTTTTGATCCATTGAGGAGAAAAGTTAATGCTGGTGTTGGTAAAATTTTATATAATGCATTCATTTGGAGGGTAAATAACCATTTCAACCGTGATGGGTGGAAAATTTGTGGCAATTGAATGGGCTCATAGAAAGGAGCCAGAGCATAGATTATGGGGTGTGCTTTTTAGGACGAGTTCCATCTTTGTCTGTTAGAAATTCTCTCTTGGTATAAATTTTGCCTGAATGATTTCTTGCTGCACTTGCACACTTAAAAAATCTTGCTTCACCAATGATATGGTGTCTCCTAGTATGGCAACTCTGCCCCACATATGTATTTCATTAATATGTGCTGCACTCCTGCAAATGAACGCTGGCTTGTTGGTATCCACGTAATGGCATACACATAAAGGAACCCTCCACCAGATGTGGAAGGTTCCTTATTTGTATTCAGGGCTTAAAAATTTGTTTAGTTATAAAATTTCTTTTCAAGAGTTTGTAAGTTTTGTAAATGACAGTTCAGATGAAGATGTGTGACATCTTCATCTGAACTGTTATCTTTACTTTATCTTCATTACATACTTCATCTGAACATCTCTATTTATGTCTTGCAATATTTTTAATCAGTGACCTTCTTTCCTGGTTAGGGAATACATGTTCATATCTTAAGGATTGAGAGATGAAGGTGACACTTTCTATAGTGTGCTGTTTCTACTACCATGCACTGAGGCACTGCACGTGCGTTGTACTGCATGTACATTACAGCAGACGAGGAATTCATTAGGATGCAAAAATGCAACTGCATGCAGTGACTGTGCCAATGAAGAGTTAGGCAGTAGTTCCCACCTCTAGTCTTGGATTTAATACTGGGGTAAGCCTCTTAGGGCATGCCCACTAGGGTGGTCCTAAAATATTGAAAGTTCAAACTTTTCACATATTTTGATATTTGACATGGGTGCTCCTGTATGGCATGCAACATAAGTAAGGACAGTTGGTTTTTTTGATTCCTAGAAGGATCCGTTTATGGGTTGGGTGGTGAGATACATAATTACAAAGATGCTTTCTATTGGTTAACTAACTGGTCTAACTTGATTCTGTGGCAGTAATCATCACTTATATAGAAAAGGAAATGTATGGAGACACCGTCAATCAGGTTTGTTTGATTTTGGAAGAATTAGAATAACTTAGTTCACTCCACTGGTATTTATTATCACGACCCATGTTTCAACACTTAATGGAATCTTCAGGTGACCTGAATATGACACCAAGTGTTGAAATCCGGGTCGTGATAATAAATACTAGTGGAGTTAGCCAAGTTATTTTAATTCCTCCGTAATGGATATATTCCACCAAATTACACCTACAACCCTTTCCTTTGTTTGATTTCGTTCACGCTAGAAATAACCCATGGAAATGACTCTTAAACAAAATCAAAGGTTTGCCCACTGATTTTTTTCTGCATAATTGGGAAATTGTGTAATTATAAAACTGAAAACCGATAATTATCCAATAAATACATCACAGGTACATGCTTTTAATGTTCAGATTTTTATAAATAACTTTCTTTTGCACATTGTAAATATATTTTAAGTCATTTATATTTTTTTTTCCTGACAATGTATACATACAGTGAAGGAGTTGGTATGGACATGAATGCAGTAAATATAGCATTTCGTGTTCACATTATCTGAAATAGGCAACATATTTCAATATTTATTCATCTTTCATGGTGAACAATTCATTTTGAGATTCCAGGAGACTTTAGAATTATGTACATATATGTATGTATACGTGTTGGGTAACTGGTGACATTCAGAAACCTAGGGTATTGCTAAGGTTGTTTTCTAGGAAACAAAGTTAGAAAATATTCTTTCAATGCTAACTGATGTGCCTTCAAAGGGAAACAGTGGCTTTAGCTGACTCATCAATAATCAAATGAAAATCAATCAAAAATTTAAACAATTTTGCTGGATGGGGCCGTTGAAACAGGGGAGCGCATCTATAGACACACTCTCAATAAAAGGGGTTAATACTTGTACGTATAACTCAAATGATATTTTTTTATCGACCTCTTATGTTATACGGTGCAAATATTAAAAGTTTTGAGGATAAATAACATTTTTTTTTTCAATTTCTGTTTCCGTTTTGGATCTTTATTTATCCATCTTCAGGGATATAAATAAGTGATTCATGATAATGAGCAATGCTTTTTACAATCTTTTTTTAATAAAAAATTGTTAAAATATATAATTTACAGTCATAAAAAAGAAAAATAACATATTCAAGATAGTTAGCTTTCAAGTTTGTTGATGCTTTTATTCTTGGGTGCCCATACGCAAGGTGGGGCCGCAGCCCCCACCCCCCCTTCCCCCCCACCCCCCCAGCCTCCCAGGAAAAATAAAAAAGGGAAGGGAAAATTTAATTCATTCATTGTTTTTGCAGGATTAAATGAATATTTTAGTAAAAAATTTATAAAATTGCCATTCACCTTTGAAGTTCCAAAAATGTATTCCTGAGACCTCAAATTTACTAAAATTTCTGGGATAGGGCTCCTCGGACCACCGTTCTTAAACCTATGTCTTGGCCCCCCAGGAAAATATTGTATGGGCGCCCATGTTTTTATTTACAATTTTAATTTGGTTGCAAGCAACAAGGTGGAAGGATACCACCAGGAGCGTACGCAGGATTGACTTCTGGGGGGGTTGACTTCTGGGGAGGGGGTTTCATTTGTATTTATGCGCATCATCATAAAATGATATTTAGATTATTATTATTTACTAAAGAAATAATTAAAATAACATTCTCTTTTCGTGTAGACAATTCAACTATATTTTTCAGCCCAATAAGCAAAATTCTAAACGCTAGTTCAGGTAAACGAACGAAAATGAATTCAGGTAAACATGTTTTTGGGAGATAGGGTTTAAACCCTAAAACCCCGCAGGTGCGCCACTGGATACCACGCAGATCTAGCCCTTAAGTGGGTTGGGATAAAATAAATACGAACTACAAATTAAAGAAAAAATTATTTAACTTTCACTTAAAAAGTCTTAAGTAACATTCTCTTTTCAATATTTTTATCGGACATCGTCCTGATCGAGAACTTTTTGCGGTCACTCCACTCAACCCCGCTGACGACGGGATGTCGCCGAGTAAGTTATGCGTAAACTGGCGCATTCTACAGATACATACGTTACTTTGAATGAGCTCGTTACCCGTCATAGATTTTTTGGTGGCCCCCTTTCTCGTCTTCAACTGTGTACAAATTACTCATTACTCAACTGTGCTCGAAATTATCCATGTAAATGTCAGCTAGGATGGGGGAGAGAGGGGAACCCATCGCCAGGCCGTCTAACTGTTGGTAATATTTACCATTAGGGAATTTATCCCTGAAAATACAGCGGCTGCTCCCTAAAGACACAGTTAGAGCAGCCTTTTACAATAAAACCACCCTTAAAAATCTACTCGGATCCAACAAAGACAAGGAGAAGATAGAGCAGCAGAGCGGCGTCTACATGCTCGAGTGTTCGGATTGCCCAGCAATTTATATCGGCCAAACAGGGAGGAAGTTTGCCACTAGAGCAGCAGAACACCGTGCCTGCTTCATAAATAGGAAGGAGACCTCCCAATTCGCTAAACATTTTCTGGACGAAGGCCACAACAGCGAAATCGTCCCAAAGGCCCTACACCTCGAGAGGAAGGGGCGGAGATTAGACGCCTTGGAAGAGTTGGAAATTCTGAGTCACCTCACAACAAAACAACTCGTCAATGACCATTTGTATCCCTCACGCTCTCCCCTCCTGCATTTTCCCTACCTTACCCATTACCCACCCACTGAGACAACCGCTGCCCTACTCCCTTCTCGAGGGGACGCAGAATAGACCCCTTGGTTGTGCTGGATTTTCTGAGTCACCTCACCTCCAACAACTACACCCCACCCCCACCCCACCTCCCTCCTCCCCTTCTCCTCCTTTAACCTCTTCCTTTCCACCCCCCCCCCCACTTTTCCCAACGGTTTTGTACTATATATACCACTTATGCTAGACTTACTGTTCACCTGATGATGTAGCACCGCTACGAAACCATGGTCGTGTTTAATAAATATCTAAGTGGAAGCTGCAGTGTTCAATCCTTTACTCCCATTGAGCAAATATATTATTTTATTTTTTCACCGAAACCTTTTCTTTGTTCCCTCACGCTATTTCTTCACTTCTCCCTTGTGATATATATGGAGAAGGCATTCAGAAAGCCTAATCCAGGCATGCAATGTACAAAGACCAAACTTGTAGGCAGTAACATCTACATCATTTGGTTTTCATTCATATTTTTACGAGTAGCCCGAAAATTTGTAACACGTTTGGGATGAGGTCTCAGTTATAGTATCGCATACTTGATCGTTCACCAATGTGAATAAATATTCTGAAATTATGAACAATTTCTTCCCATGTATCTCGATGACCACGGGGATTAGCTGAGAGATCTGTGTCTCTATATTTTTCACTTCTTGTACACTTTCACTCCAAACGCTCCTTTTCAATTAATAATTTAATGGGCAATTACTGGACAAATTTGGCCTGTGATTTTGCCATAGGTGTTGTGTTCAGTGCTTGATTTTAGCTGAAGTGGCACCATAGAAATAGAAACCATATTTGAACCATCCACTGTTACTGCTTCTTCCTGAAATGTGAATCTTTGCCTATATTGCGTGTGTCCACTACTGACATTGAAACCCCACTTAAATATCATTTTAAGCTTGAATTAATTGCCAGATCTAAGGAAAGCGGTGACAACTTCTTCTTCAGCCAAAAGTAATGGTGTGAAACGGTGTGATTGACGAGTGCCTGTAATTTGACCTCGGCCGAAGTCTCGCTAATGATAACTTCTTGTAGCGTGGGGTAGAAAGACAACTTTGAATTCCAAATTAATTTGTATGAGGGATAAATATCACACCACCTCCGTTTGGTCTCTCTGCTGATGTTTATGTATTCTTGCTTTGTAAGGTTATTTTCTCTGAAAGAGGACAACGCTTCCGCTGATGCATATGTTTTGGTGTCAAAGGTTTTCCTGAGCTCCGCAATGAAAGCTGACTTGCAAAACAGTTGTCCTTTCGATCTTTCTTTCACAAGAGACTGTACATACTAGAGAGACTGTCTACTACTCCTGGTTTTCAGGCTGCTTTCAGAAAAGGATTTCCAAGGCCCGCCAACTTTTACAGTGGATAAAAGAGGATCTGACAAAGAGGCATTACGAGGTACTATCTTCTGAGTAGCGGTGCCGGGGAATTTCAGCTTACAGTTTACTCAGGGTCACTGCTTTCATAAAAGCCTATCGTATTTTCTGGAGCACTGTTTCCATAATTTTTCAAAATCACTTTTAATTAACCTCACAGTTTTCCTAATGTTCTTTAAGGTATCTTCGCACTAGCTTTCAAATTCTAATTCTTGCTCTACGTAATTATACAAATCACCTATGGTATTTTTTCCCGCAACAAATGCAATAACCCCACGCGAGTTAACGTCGGTAAATTGATCCACATGGAGTGCGACATGGCTTCCCTATTTATTTAGAATTTTAAAAAAGTATGAGTTTAAATTTATGTAAAAATTAAATTTGTGATAATAAACAGTTTAAATAATTCCCCAAAATTCCAAAAGCTTCGACTAGTACTTTGATAGCCATCATAATTTTACTTCCTCCTCAATTGACATTACCACACATTGACGGTACCAATTGTTTAGCAACATTATGTAATTCATAGGTCGATAAATAAAAAAAATCAATTTCTAAATATATAATTTTAAATACCTTATTATGGCGTGAACAAACGTTGTTTATCCCGATATGCCTGGGGTTGTCCTGGTTTGTAAGTCACTTGCTCGCTCCCCAATATGCTCCTAAGGATGGCCCTCGCTTGTTAACTACATGAGATGAAAAGGGAATAATTGGCAAAAGACGCAAGTATGCGTAAGAACTGCTGGAAATAATTGTAACTCGATGGATTTATCTACATCATACTGATCGTTTTTCAATCCTATCTCAACATATATTTTTTTAAAGTCAATTTATTTTTTTAAAGTCAATTTAAATATTTGTAGGGGGAGAAAAAACGAGTTTGTTAAGACGGAGAGAGTACTATTTGAAAGCTAGGACTTAAAAGTGTTTGTCAGACACCATCTGGATCTGGGCGGAGGGTCGGCAATCTCAACACATAGATTTAAAGCTGTGCAACATTGTTATAAATTATAGTATCCTTGTCAAAGTTATCAATCAAGATAAAACAATCAGTTGACGATATAACTACATTTGGGGCGACCATTTTTTCGAAAGTAACAAAAATGACTTTTGCCCCGCTAGATTAGCGATTGAAACCATTGTGCGATGCTCCTAATCTATATCCGATGAATCACACGCTTCTTCACTTTCACAATCATTGCTCAAAATAATATTTCTTATGATTTTGACGTCATTAGGATCACTCACATTGACCTCACACCTTGAAGTTGAAGCCATTCCGTGTCACGCGCGGGCACCAGATACTCAAAATAAATTAGAATAGGTGTTACTCTGAGGTCACCAGCCAATCTCTTAGTAAATATTTCTGATTCACTCGTAGGCTTCAGACCTGAATCAACAATTTTTTCCTCACCATGGCCCATCGGATTTGCAATCCCCGAAAGCTCACCTTCTGTCAGCTTCATCAATGGCAGTGACACCGCGAGGAGAGAGAAACGGTGTCACGTAACGGCCTCATGTAACGGCCTCATGTAACGTCCCTAGAACACTAATCGGAACATCGCTAATTATGAGGAAATATTTGAAAAACAGAAGATACTCCCAACTTCGCACTCGTCCGGCCACACCTTGAATATGCAGCGAGCATATGGGATCCGATGCAGAAAGACTAAGTCCGGGAACTTAATAATATACAAAGGAAAGCTGCGCGATTCGTCAAAAACAGCTACGGGCGTACAGACAGCGTTACACAGATGTTAAACGAATTAGGCTGGGAGCCGCTAGAGACTCGGAGGCTGCGCGCTAGGCTTAGATTGCTTGAACAATTGAGAATAGATATCTTTCAGAGCGACACGGAGAACATCCTATTAGAACCCCACTATATTTCCAGGTCCGACAGAAACGATAAATTAAGAGAGATATTTTGCCGAACGGATACGTATGGGAATTCGTTTTTCCCCCGAACAATAAGGGACTATAATAAATGTTAGGCGTAATTTCATTAGAGCGTGTCCATTTTATATGTAAACGGCTGGTGTCCTAACACCCCCCGCCACACGCCTATTGAGGCGGCTTGCGGGGTAATATGTAGATGTGGAAAATTTGGAGTAGCTGCATAAAATTTGAATATTATTGAAATCTTGAAAATTCCACAAATTTGTGCCCGCAGAATTTGAAAATACAAATAAAAATTGGCGTAAATGTTGATAATTTGCTCTTTAGTTTCGGAAAATGAATTAACGTTTATGTTTGGCACTCAGCTCGCGTCACGTAGAACCACCCGAAAACATCACTTGTGTCGCTTGCGCCCCTTAACGTACTGTGGAACGTGCTGGTATGGTTAGTGCTTTTCAGTGAAAAATCGTTTTGTGGTTCGATTTTTGTTCGGGAAATAATGATTTCAGTCCACATCAAAGGGCAATTGGACAACCTTCCGGCCGTAGACGCCGTTATAGTGGCCGAATATATGAGTAAAAATATTCATTTCGTCGGAGCTGAAATTCGACGAATGAAAACAGTGAGGAACCTCATATTTCTATGTCCTTTAATCCCGAGGGGGACGTAGGGCTGCAAGGAAGGCTCTCCACCGCACTCAGTAGCTGGCCAGAACCTTCAGCTCTCCCCATGTCTTGCCTTCTTCCTTAATTTCTTTCTCTAAAGTTCTTCTCCAAGTTGTCCTTGGTCTCCCTTCTTCTTTATCTTTGAGTCTTCCATTCTAAGGCTCGAAAGCTAATGTTTGCAGGATTTCGCCTTAGAGTATGGCCTATCCATCCATAAATTCTTTTCTTCATAGATTCTACTATCGGCGTTTGTTGGCAAGTTCTCCATAGTTCCTCATTGCTAATTCTATTTGGTTAATGGATGTTGAGAATCCTACGTAGGAATTTATTAATTAATACTTGCAGTATGTTGTTGATTGCACTTGTAGCCTTCCATGTTTGACAACCAAAGAGTAACACTGATTTGACGTTACTTTCAAATATTTTGAGTTTAGTTTTTCTTCTTATTTTCTGGCTTCTCCATATCGGTCCCAACTGTGCAAAAGCGTCTGTGGCCTTGTTTATCCTCTGCCGAGCATCCTCGTCAGACCCTCCCGTCTTTGTGATGAGGCTGCCCAGGCATTGAAATTGCTCCACTTGTTCAATTTGTTCTCCCCCAACTGTCAACTACTCATTATTTCTATTGTTTATTCTCATTTCCTTGATTTTTTTGTTAATTTTTAATCCAACTTTCTCTGATTCTTCATTGAGATCTTCCAATTTCTCACTTATGTATGTGAATTTCTGTGCCAGTACACACAGGTCATCAGCAAAGTCTATATATCATCCAGTCTCTCGGTCAATCTACACTGCAGACCCCTGGATCTCCTTGTGGTTTTCCTCATCACACTATCTGGTACCATCAAAAAGATAGCTGGCGACAGTAGACATCCCTGCCGTACCCCTGTCCTGACCTCAAATGTTCCCGTCATTTTACCCCCTGTAATACTAGGCAGTTGTATTTATCATAAAAGGCTAATGATTTTCTCAGGGACTCCGAACTTTTTAAGGGCTTTCCACATTGATTCCCTGCTAACGGAGTCGAAAGCCTTTTCAAAATCAATGAAAGTCATATAAAGTGGGGTCTGGTACGCTGCACTCTGTTCTACCACTATCCTAAGGGTATTTATCATGCCTACAAATGAGAATTCATTTCTAAATCCGGCTTGTTCTTTCTTAAGTTTGTCGTCCACAACGTCCTTGATCCTATTCAGTATGACACGAAGTAGGATCTTGCTTGGGACCCAGAGCAAGGTAATACCCCTCTAATTATTACATATTGTGAGATCACCCTTTTTTTGTATTTTCTCCAATCTCTCTCTCTCAATTCTCTCTTCAGGGATCTTTTCTTCGTTCCAAATCTGCTGTAATAGATAATACAATAAGACAGCCGTTACTGCAGGGTGAGCTTTCAGAATATCATAATTTACTTGGTCGATCCCTGGGGCTTTACCATTATTTAGCTCTTTGACTGCTGTGAGTATTTCGGCCTCGGATATATGATACTTATTGAAGAGTCTTCCTTTTCTTCATATAGGTCGTGTCCCTCTTCGTTGTCAAGGCTACTCACCTCTCTGTTGAATAGTTCCTGGAAGTGATCTCTCCACCTCTCCATTTGCTTTTCTTCATTCACTAGCAGGTTTCCCTGTTTATCCTTCACTGGTTTGGATGTGGTAGACTTTTTATTTGTTAGTATTTTGGTTATGTTGTACACTTATTTCATCACCTGCTTCTGTTGCACGTTACGCAGCTGCAGCCAGATTTTCCGCCCAAGCTCTTTCGTCCCTTCTGCAGCATCTTTTAACCTGTGGATCCGATTGTATTCTTCGATAGCCAGCCTCAGTTTTCGTTCTTCCTTTGCCTGGTCTTTTATTAGTTTAAGTCTATTCCTCTTCTCTATTTAAGACTGCTGAAAGAGCTGCTGCTCTACCGGTCAACAGCTCTAAACTGCTCGGTTGGATAAATATCATCGTATACGCAGTTAAGCACAGCGTAAGTTCTGTTCATAGTTGGGATTAACGATTTAAAACATTAACGATTAGAATTAATTGTTAACAATGTATTTAGCTGTTTAACTTAACCGTTACTTTTTAGAAGAGTTAACTTTTTGCTTTAAATCGCTAAAATTATACATTAACTGATACAAAACTAACTTCAGTTAGTTTTCTTCGTTAATTTTTGGCGAATGTCGACCTGTTCGAATTTGTGCGCAAAGCTTACCCAACAGAGAAAGGTGAAAATAAAACGGTATCTAAGAATGCAATATAGCTGAGTAGTTGTACGAGAATGCAATGCATAGGCCCAGACGAATACATCCAAACAAAAGCGGGATTGAGTGGAGTGGCCGCCAGAGTTTAGGAACGCACCCTCAGACGATAAAACACGAGACCATGTCCGCGAGGCAAGAATGCCTTACTCGGCGACGTCGTGTCATCAATACTAGGTATGCACACAGTTGAAGACGAGAAAGGGGGCCACCAAAAAATCTATGACGGGTAACGAGGGGGACGGGTTCATTCAAAGTAACGTATGTGTCTGTAGAATGCGCCAGTTAACGCATAACTTACTCGGCGACATCCCGTCGTCAGCGGGGTTGAGTGGAGTGACCGCAAAAAGTTTTCGATCAGGACGATGTCCGATACAAATATTGAAATGAGAATTCTACTAAAGACTTTTTAAATGAAAGTTAAATAATTTTTTCTTGAATTTGTAGATCGTATTTATTTTATCCCAACCCACTTAAGGGCTAGATCTGCGCGGTATCCAGTGGCGTACGGACGGGGTTTTAGGGTTTAAACCCTATCCCCCAAAAACATGTTTACCTGAATTCATTTTCGTTCGTTTACCTAAACTAGCGTTTAGAATTTTGCTTATTGGGCTGAAAAATATAGTTGAATTGTCTCCACGAAAAGAGAAGGTTAATTTAATTATTGCTTTGGTGAATAATAATCTAAATATCATTTTATGATGATGCACATAAATACTAATGAAACCCCCTCCCCCAGAAGTCAATCCTGCGTACGCTCCTGGTGGTATCCTTGGTAAAATTGTAAATAAAAACATGGGCGCCCATACAATATTTTCCTAGGAGCCCAAGACATAGGTTTAAGAAGGGTAGTCCGAGGAGCCCTCTCCCAGAAAGTTTAGTATATTTGAGGTCTCAGGAGTACATTTTTGGAACTTCTAAGGTTAATGGCAATTTTATAAATTTGTTACTAAAATATTCATTTAATCCTGCAAAAACAATAAATGAATTGAATTTTCCCTTCCCTTTTGTATTTTTCCCGGGAGGCTGGGGTGGTGGTGGGGGGGGGAAGGGGGGGTGGGGGCTGCGGCCCCACCTTGCGTATGGGCACCCATGAATAAAAGCATCAACAAACCTGAAAGATAACAATCTTGAATATGTCCATGCATTTTTCTTTTTTATGACTGTAAATTATATATTTTCACAATTTTTTAATCAAAAAAGGATTGTAAAAAGCATTGTTCATTATCATGAATCACTTATTTATAGCCCTGAAGATGGATAAATAAAGATCCAAAATGTTAATAGAAGTTGGAAAAAAATATGTTATTTATTCTAAAAATTCCTGATATTTGCACCGTATAACATATAAGAGATCGAGAAAAAAATATCATTTGAGTTATACGTTACAAGTATTAACCCCTTTAATGGGGAGTGTGTCTATAGATGCGTTCCCCTGTTTTAATGGCCCTGCTAGAATCCTGCTAAATTGTTTCTACAAAATATTTGTTTCAAAGAATTTTTATTTGAATAATTTACCAATACAGGAGCATCAAAATGTTACGACTTTATGCAGGAAAATATTTTCTTTCAATATTCTTACTTGCAAGTCAATAAGACGAAAAAGTCTCCCCATTAAAGAAAGGGGTTAACAAAAGGGTTGTCATTTTGTCCACTTTTTATGGTTTTTCCCGGGGACTCAAGCCGATAAAAAATTCCTTAACTGGACAGAAGTAGAAGAAATTGGATTCTAATTTTCTTTGGCACATTTCGGCTGGAATAATTCTGGATACCTAATAAGTATACACCCAGTCCTCGAATAACGCTGACTAAATTAGCGCTGTTTCGCATTAACGCTGTCATAAATTTAATACCATTTTGTTCTTATTAACGCTCTCGCTCCGCATTAGCGCTCTTCATACCTACCGCCGCATTTTGAAAATTTCACCTCGATCGCTGCGCCCGATACGGAAGGTATTAGTTAAAAACTGAAGTCACTAGATCCGTTTTGTACCACGTTTGAACACTTATGAACGTTTAAAATTATAATATATTAGGATAAATCTAATAAAAACGTCTGTAAAGTGAGCAAAATTACAAGTTAGTATTCCTGTTATTCATTCATTCCCGTTTTCGTTTTTATTACATGCATAACTAAACGACTTTATAGCCTTACAGCTACGCCCTACTAACCACAGTACATCCCATAGTTTTACTAGTTACATAATAACATTATTAATAATCCATTTTTCTCTCAAATATTAAGGTCATGAGTGAGAAGCCACAGTCAGATAAAAAAAAAGGAAAAGCCTAACCCTTGAAATGAAATAGAATGTTTTACGACGACTAGATGCTGGGCAGCGACCACACGAAGTCTGCAGGGTGCTATTTCTGGCTAGTTTAACAATAAGAACTATCATCAGAGATGCAGAAAAAATTAAGGAATATGGAAAGACTGCGACTCCCTTAACTTCTGTGGGGATAGGAACAAGGAACATTTCAAAGACTATGGTGGAAATGGACAGGTTCCTTATTAAGTATTTGGATAGAGGACTTCATTCAAAATCGTATGCCCATGAGTTTGGTGATGATCCAAGCAAAGGCAATAAGTCTATTTGCGAATTGTCGAGGATGGTTTGAACACTTTAGAGCACGATATAAAGCATGGGTAAAAGTTTTCATCCTCCTGCTGATATAGTTCTACGGCTATCGGAAGTAAATTATGGAAATGGAAGAAATATAGTAGCCGAAAATTGGTTCACAAGTATTTTTTTATTAGTTCATAATCTAAAAAAAGATAGTTTTCATACGTAGGAGCTATGAAAAAGAATAAAAGAGAGATTTCTCCTGCGGTCATATCTGGAAAAGATCGACAAGTATCTGGTTCCATTTTTGGATTCAACGATTGCGGAACGCTTCTATCCCACATCCCTAAAAAAAGCAAATGCGAAGTTTTAGTTTCCAGCATGAATTATGACGGTTCTATAGACAAGACAAGTGGACAGTCTAAGGAACCAGGAATTATTACGCATTCCAATACACACAAAGGTGGCATCGACACGTTAGACGAGATGATTGAAACTTACAGCGTGGCGAGAAACACAAGGAGGCGGCCTATGGTCATCTTTTATGTGCTCTGCATTGAAGCAATAAACGCGAGGGTTGTGTGCTTTGGAAATGGCCTCAAAGTTAGAAGCAGAAGAGACTTTTTGAAGGAACTAATACATTGTCTCGCGCTAGATGGACTGCAGAGGCGAGCAGTAAGGACAAGAGGTAGACTAGCCTCGCTTCAAGGAAATAATTAGTTGATTATATCATTTCGAATTCTCATATGAATTTCGTAAGGGCAATTTTTATTTCTTTTACTGTAGGAGAGATTGAGCAATTTCCGTCCTCGGAGTGATTCTGAAAAATAAGAACAACCCAGCGAAAGAAAGCGAAATTACTGCCAACCTTGCAAAAATGAGAAGCAGAAGAAGTTGCGGCACACAAAATACCACTTCAAGAAGTGCAAAATTTATCTTTGTTTGCAACACGCTGAAATTGTTCGTTAAAATTGTGTATTATTTGAAAAAAATGCAAATTTGGCCTTGTTTAGTATCAAAATTATAAACCACCTGTAAACAATAAACAATGTATACAAAGAATTGTTTTACGAGTGGATAATAAATGCTGATTTCAAAAAAACCTTGAAGACACGTATTTGTATGCATAATTATTACTTTCTTAACAAAATAGTCATGTGATAATTAATTTTCCATGTTTTTAACGCAGGAAAATTAAGCTTAAGCATTTAGAATGCAAATCAGGCCACAAAATCGAATGAACTTGTAAATAATGCAATTTAATTAACAAAAAATGCGTTCATATCAGACAGATACATTGCGGGCATTCCCGTTACTCATCCTATTGCGGGCACTGCCGGGTTAAATGGAAATTCCGCGATATTTTGAGGCAATACCACTACATCGTGATAACTGATATTTGGCATTAATTAATTGAAACCTATATCGGCGCATAGTATGAATATAAATGCAATATTACGGGGAATAAACAGGATTTATTTTTCCAATTCTCACTTCTTTTGTTCACATTTCAAGCAAGACATAACTCTAACTTGCGGAAATGTTGAAAGGAAGAAATTGCTGAATGTATCAATAAAGACATAAAAATAATATAATATATAACGGAAATTAATTACGCAAAGCTCTCAGTGAAGTATATACTGACTGAACTAAAGTCTCTCTGATTCGTTTGGAAGCTTCCCATTTTTGCCAAAATTTCGGGCGGAGGATGAACCACGGGCTAAACCATGTTTCCAAAGAACAACTGGGGCGATCATCACTCATAGGAAGAGTCGCCGAGGGGAGTGGCACAAATACTAATCGCTCCCTCACAAGAGCTTTCCCTGGTTACACCCTCGAGTGATAGGAAGTAATTGATGACAAGTAATCCGATTGCCTGTAACGATTGCATTCTACTTACTTTTACTAATAATCGTTACTATTTTTCAAACTGTAACTTTACTCGTAATCTACTCCAGGAGAAATCGTAACATTTTTGAAATCGTTACCCTCGGGGCAGTAGCGGATACAGAAAAAACTCAAGGGGGGGCGCAAGTTATCGCGACGATTGTAGCTTTCAAACTGACTGCCTGGCAGCGACTCTGCTTCCCTTATATATGTAGATCGGTTTTTTCGAGAACAGTCGGTGCCACAATGTTCGCTTCCATACTTTTAAGGAGTGTGAACAAATAAAAACAGTAGAATATTCACGACTTTTCTTGAACAAATGTCAGACGGAATAACGTATCGAGATCACTAGAATGGCCGCGACGTTTCTCGTAGGTTAGCTATCTATGGGCTAGACAGAAACGTATAAAATACGCGGACGCGCGCGCGTGCTACATAAGAAAGTACAACTACTCGATAACTCGACTCAGAGTCGACTGACGAAAAACACGAACGAATAGCGTGCGGCCTGACTGGCGAGGGCGGCGCGGGCGGCAATACGGGCGGCCCCGCAAGGGGGGGCGCGCGCCCCCCGCCCCCTCCATATGTATCCGCCACTGCCTCGGGGTAGTTTTTAATCGGCGAGTAATTGGTCACTGATAATGTGAATTACTGTTTTTTATTGTTTTGAACTGCATGGGCAGTTGTTTACAATCGGTTATTCTGTCTATTTGTTCCAACCACTATCCTACTAATCAGCTTATTCTCCAACCGGATCTTCACTAGAAGCATTTTCCGCGTAAATAATATGATTCACGGTTTTAGAAAGCTTTATCGCAACCAACCTGCTAAATATCGAGTACCGCAGGTGATATACCGGTACCGTTTGAGAACCGCAACAACCGGAACAGACTAAGCGTTCAGGGTTAATTTATCTTTGAGCGTAATGCCCGATATATCAGTTGTCACGCCGATATGTGATCGGGCCGCCCGCGCCATGTTCGGGTCGGATAAGCTCGAGATATTTTAAGTGGAAATTTTTTCTTAATTTATTTTTACTGAATGGGCTCTCTGACGTCTCGTTGATTTACATTGTAAGAAGGGAATTTGTGTGTACAAAATCTCAAATAAATAAAAAGCGCATTGACCACCTTCATAGTTTATTTACCATATTTAAGTTTACTACAAAAACAGCCACTAAGCCACATTAGGTATGACAATGCACAATGAGAGTTACCAAAGTCAGTTAGATCTTTCCTCCTCAAGAGGGTGGTCAATGAATTTTTTAATGCGCTTGGTCTTTGAATCCTCCTACACCACGCATCCCCCTCTCAAACTCTCCTACCACCCTCACAAACAACCCCCTCATTTCCATCCCCCCAACCCACTTACTTGTTTCTTGCTGTCGGAGTTGCCTTTAAAGTGTCCTTTAGCTGTCTTCCCGGAAATCCGCACGCTCTTCGGTATGCAGTTTTTCAAGTGAACCGACATCTTCTCCCTTTCCCATCCCCCACTCCTTTCCTCGCCTCGAACCCTGACTATATAGTCTCAGCCAACCAACCGTTTAAATATGAACATGACTAGGCAGTGTGGTGTAATGCGAGTCAAGCCAGCGGAATAAAGTTGTGGAAATTACAGAGTTGGTTTTTCTCTTCATGGATGTTGTGAGCCGTCCACGGGAGCAGACGACTCGGAGAGGAGTGAGTTCTTCAAGTTCGAGGCCTCCGTTGGGGGCGAGAACCGGCGGAGTGCTGTCGAATGAATCGAACGCCGGGTCCCGACAGATAATGGGGCCCCAAAAGCCACAGGCGTGCCGTGCCTTTTTTGCCTCGGGCGTCACCACTAGCGGACCTCAACGGAAAACGATCAGAAGGTCAACGCTGCTTCTCTCCACCGCCGACCGCCGTGTGTCCAAGGTAGCACATCGCTTCCCGATCCCCAACCCTTCTTTTAATACCCAGTCGCACAAAAGGAGTATCCCTTTTTTTGTTTCTTTTCTGTTATTCGGGGTTTTGGTGAATAAATATTGCTGTCAAAGAATTATCCCGGTTATTGGTCCACTGATTACCACCCCTCTCCCCCCGTAAGGTAGCACATTTGTTTTTAATTTAAAGGAATTTTGTTTCTTGAAAATGTTAAATAGCAAAGCATTTGCGGTATTCTACAATCCCAGACAATGAAAGAAACATCCTGTTTGCTGCTACGTATTCTATTGAATTGATTTTATTCCTGTGAACTAGTACATGTATGGTTTAATCATATTTTTTACTGGACGATCACAACAGTGGTGTGGAGATAGTAATATGGCCAATTCCAAGGGAAAAATTAGACAGAACTGCGAATCGAACTATTGACCTTCGCAATAAAGCATTAAAAAATTAGCCTTTTTGGTCTGGATTTTTAAAATTTTTTGTATTGAAAAGTCTTGAAAGAGTTTTGAATTTCTTTTTCATATTTTAGTAGACACCATGTAAAGTCACTCCTTTCAAACCACTTCCTCCAATGCTTTGTAGTCTAACTTGCTAAAAAATAAGGGTATGAAGACTATTAGCAAGAATGCAATTCAATGCAGTTAAAAGTACAAGTCCCTTTTTCTGGCTCGTGCAACATATGACAATATTTAGGTATAAAATGAAGTTCCACCATAGTTTCATAAATTATACATTGATTAGCTCAGGGCTGGATGAAGACTCCTTAGTGGCCCTAAGAATTTGAACGATTTCGGAACTCCTTACTATATTTTTGCGCCCTTTTGTGGACCCTAAGTCAGCTGCACCACTTCTGTGGTGCTCCCCTGCCCTTGACGCCTCAAGTAAATTCTTATTTTGCTTAATGATTAATTCAGCCCTGGATCGGCTGCACTACAAAATATTTTGCAAATATTGATAGTGTATCACCAAAATAACTCTTTTACGTCAAAACAATCTTCATGTAACAGTATAATTAAAAAAAATAATATTAAAGCATATTTGTACCTTGCAGCCCTGACAAAATTCTCAGTTCCCGGCCCCAGACAACCATAGGTAGCCATTTTTAAGCAAGTGGAGGAAATAGTTACAGACACTATGCCTTGTTGTCATACGTGTACCATACCAATTAATTATTCCTTACTAGAGATTCCCTTGCGCTCGCTTCTCCAATTCCACCGCTAAGGCTGTGATACCACCTTCATCCAAAGGGAACCTAAGGTATATCCTAGAAATGCAGAATAATTTCATATCCATACTTGTCTCAGAACAAGGTTTTGCCACAGAATTTAATTCTCCGTGGTCGGCTATGCTACCCAGTGTATCACTTCCACTGGAAACTCTTTCACCGTCTTCTGTACCTAATGCCGGTGGTGTTGGAGGGGAGGGTAAATCATCTTCCCTGGATTCTTCATCGTCAGAAGAGGAAAAGTAGAGCCTCTCCGGTTTCTTCATCTCATCGAGATCACGGTCAATCACGATTATTAGCATTCGAAAAGCGGGTCACTATGCAACCGGCAGTAAACACTCGATCGGGAAATGGCATATAGATGTCGTTTCAACCCTGCACACGGATTTACTTAAGGCCGTTTTACACGAGGCAACTTATGATACAATTTGACGTAGGTACAGAAATTGCGAGAACGCGAGCACGGAATTAGAGCAGGGGCTTATTTCCCCATCTGTCGTTTATGAATCTGCGCATGCATTCTTGCAATTCACCGCTTTTCACGACGCAATTTTCAACGCACATCCATAGGTACATGCATCAGATTGTGCAATTAAGTGCCTAATGTAAAATGGGCTTAAGGTTCGTGTACTGCGGACGCAATATTGCATGTTAGATATATGTTGTAACGAGTCGCGTACGGAGATTCGAAGGCTCCGGGAGAAGAGATATGACTTATTAAGTAATTGACATGAATTTGATAAATGGATGAATATATACGTAGGTAATTTAGTAGCAATGTTGATGAATTAATATGGGGATAAATGTAATTAAACACGTGGTTGTTAGGGAGAGTTCCCACGCAGCACGCGAACGTTTGGGGAACGTTCGCTGGCCGTCCTTTACATTTACGTTGCATGTACGTTGCAATATAACGTTCGGGGAACGTTGCGATTCGAACCTATGGCGCTAGGTATAATCAGCACCATCTATCGCATCTATATATCGTTGAAATTTGTTGAGGGGTATCCCACGCATAGGGCTGGGCGGTTTTCCAATGTATTGGTTCCAATATCAATATTTTGAAATATTGGGATTCCAAAATCACAAGTTTTGAACGACCAATACCAATATCTTGTATTGGATATTGGTGGTCGAAAAAAACAATATTTATAACTGGAATATTGTATATTGAAGAACTAATATTTGCAATTGGAATATTGGATGACCAATATTAAAAATTAAAGTATTGATTATTGGAACCCGGCGAGGAGGGTGGTCGTGGAGCACCCTAATCTTTGAAAACAGACGGCGCCAGTGGCACTCAGTGCAGCACTTCCTTTTCCACCATTATTCGTAGCAATAACTGGGGAAATGAAGCTTACATTGCTTTTCCTGTTTTATTTACAGACTTTTACATAGTTAACACAGGCAGCATTTGCAAACCATTGCAAGCAAAATAATTTACCTGTAAATATTACTATGTTCAATATTTTACAATATACCAATTTTCATTTTTTCATTTTTTCCAATATTACAATAATTCCAATAATACAATATTTTTAATATGCCAGTACAGGTTATTGATATTGGTCCATTTTCAATACCTATTTTAAGATATTGGATATTGATATTGGGATTCAAATACCTTCCAGCCCTAGTATGAGCCATACATCATTGCTGTACGAAATTATAAGCGGAAAAATGAGGAAAAAAATGGAGTAAAGGTCAATTAGGGGAAAAGCGGGGGGACCTAATACCAAAATCTGGAATGTTGCAAACATTCAAGAGGAATTTGGAGCTTCTTAATTCTTAGTTCGGAAAGTGAAAGAGTAAGCTAAGGAGCAGGGAATATAATTAATCGCTAATATTAGGCGAGAAAAGCTTTTCCTTCAAGAGACAGAACACCGAGTGGTTTCATTTTTCCATTATATTGATCCTAGCAGAGAAATAGCTACTTGGTGTTAAAGATTACGCTAGCGTAAACAAAAATGGAATGCGATTACATGAAGAGAAAAGACTAATTTTAGGAAACATTAAAGAGATTTTCATAATTTTAAGAAAACATATCCCGAAGAGTTTCATTTACCGGCTTTCCATCCCGAAGAGCCCGGGTTCGAATTCCGGAAGTGGCCGAGATTTACACTAGTCTGCATGATATCAGATGACTGAAAACTAGTAAGTGATATTAAGCTAACTTTGATATGCTGATTTCTGAACTGTTCTTAGTTTTCTTCTATCGCGTACAGTTTTTTCAGAATGGACCCAAATTAACTTTTAAGATTTATTGATAAGTGACAGTGGGTAATTATTGTGCGAGGGATATTTCTCAATACAAGCTAATGAGTCTTAGGTTGGTACAACTGCTGCTATTGTTGTGTTACATGGGAAGTTTAATTCATCCTTCATTCATTTTTGCTACAAAAATTGTCATTGCGTGAAGTAATGTTAATATAACGGTGCTTACAGTAGTTAAAATCTTGAAACCATAATTCTTATTTTGTGTAAAAACCTGACGTGATAGAAAAAAATGGAAGTCCTATTTAGAATCAGCATAAAAAATTGATTCCAGAACACCTATTTTTAATAAATCATCTGACAAGAAGTTTAAAAATGCAGACCGGTGTTATCAGCGGAATCCTGGTCCCTATGGTGGTCACGAATTCCAGTCTCCGTGACTCGTGACTAAGTTCCAATCGGTATGGAAAGTAAAGCAAGGACTCCTATGCGTCTCCTGTCCAGAGCAAGCTGCCGGCACCGGGATTCACACCATCCCTCCTCCATTTTCTGCATTATCCTTCCTTTAATCACCTGTCCAGCCTCCCTCAATGGTGAAAATGACCTCATTTGTCGTCTCCTCAAGTTAATCAACAAATTTCTATCCCTTCTGGCATCACTCTCGTTAAAAAAAACTAACTGGTTGTGTCCGTAGGTGTTAATTGTTTTCTTTTGACCAATAGTTTTACGGAACTTTCTGTGCATGGCATACTGTGCTTCTTTGATTCAAAATTCGATGCTCTTTCATCCTGTAACCTCTTCCTGTCACTGTCTCGTTCTGGAGATATTTAGTTATTTCCCTGAAATGCTCAGATTTTCCAATTTTTCATAACTCAAATCTCTCAATGTTTTTGAATCTTTATAAATGCATTCGTTGTATCGGGCGTGACTTCATGGAATCGACATCGAAACCTAGGCCGTACATTAAATATTTATGTGGAATTACAAAGTTTTATTTACTTTCCATTATATTTATAAATTCAGTTCGCACCGTGGTTTTATCCCTTGGGAATATCTAAGCGATTTTAAAGGAACCCACTAGCAAACTCTGCACACAAGTAAGAACTCGAAGTAATTTTAAGTTGGCGGCGAAACATGATTATTATTTTTTGGGTTATCTGCCGGTTAAGGTAGGCTTCAATGGAAGTCAGGAAAAATACTCTGGATTTTTACATGAGCAGGGTCTTGTCTACCAACACAATTTCTTTCTTCATCTCAGAATACGTCCTACCTCTCTTCATCCCGTCCATAAAACCCATTCTCTCAATTCCTCTTCCCCGATTACCCAGCATCCTTCCCTCCATCACGTTTTTCAGTATCCCTTCGTCCCTCATTACATCCTCCAATCAGCTACTCTGCCAACCGCTAACCCCCTCTCCTAACCCAACCCCTAACCCCCTAAGTTTCCTCTCCTCACCCATCATACCCAGCACTTCCTCGTTTGTCTTCCTAATCGTCCACCGCACTTTCTCTATTCTCCTTCACACCCACACCTCCAACGCCAGCAGCTCATTCTCTCTCGTCTTCCTTTCACAGAGTCCACGTTTCTGCCCAATACAACGCTACACCCCCTGCCACACACCCTTGAGGTGGTTTTCAGGGTATTCTGTAGATGTACACCCAATATCAAGCCCTTCACCAGCCTTTCTTTATATCCTCACCCATGGTCCCCGTCATCAGCTCTCTTCTATTACCGGACGCTTCATTCACTAGCGCAATTTTCCTTCTAATGTCTTTGCTATTATACCCAATTTTATTCCAACGTACGACCAAAATAATTCAATTTGTTTTTTTTAAGACCAGCCTCCCTTCTTTCATGTGCTCATTGTGATTGGATGGCATTTTTTTTATGACGTCACAATATACAAGGTGACCGTATATTTTACCTTCCTCTTTCCGGTAGCACATGGCCCGTTTGGATATATCTCTCATACTTTCCGAATCATAAATAACTGCCTGGCGTACACAATTTTTTGCATCACCACCAGCCACGGGTACCCACATCCGTACCGATTTATAAGGGGTTTCTCGTCTGAACACTCTCCCAGTGGAAAAAAGCAGAACGAGGATGACAGGCGCGGGAGTGTCGGAGATGATAGGGGAGGGATGGAAATAGTTTTTTTTTGCATTAATCATTTAGGGAGGGTATCTCTTTTATATTGTCGCTCCTATTGGCTGTGTATATAGTGGGATGTTATTTTATACCCTCCGTGTCATCCTGAAATTCGAGCGATCGGAAATGTTTAACTATTTTGGGGCCAGCGTGTATCCTCCGATTCTCTAGCGGCTCCCAAACTAGTCCTTCCATTGGATTTTGAGGATACCAGGACTGGCCACAGTATTACCTTAGCAGATTCACTCGCAAATGCACATAAAAAAATGCACATGCAAAAAAAAACTTGATTTGATCGGTGTTGGAACCTGGTTATCCCACGCTTAGTGGAGGAGTTGTTATGATATTTTAAGTGGTTTACACACCTGACCGGGTTTCATAACATCCGGGTAGCAATCCCGTTCAAAAGTAATGATTGTTTTCACGGTTGTTAGTATTTATGGACTAGATTGCTCACCATAGGGGTTGTTGGGATCAATGCTTCCATTCTCGTTCGTTTTCTGGAGAGCGACAAGCCTTTCTGTACCAGAGCACAAATCATGACGAGTACTCAGCTCTCATTTCATATTTGTTTCGGAGAACATGTGCTCGTGTCACCCTAGACTCTGTGAATTGAGGTGCAATCGATCTTGGTATCAGTTTCTCACATTCCATGATGGATTTTTGAGTGCGCCCGTGAAACGACGTCTCATTAGTCTCCCGATGCGTTTGTCTCATCGTAATGACCGCCATGTGCGGAGAATGGGGGCTGCCGGCGGATAGCGTGGCGGGTCTATATAAAGCCAGCCAGTCAAGGGTCTCGCCCGTATTTCCGCCCCCAGTGTGGCTGAGCGTGGAAAGTGTGCCTTCACTCCCTCTTTCAGGAATGTCTCGTTTCAAAACAATTTCAGCTCTGTGCACGATGGTCGTCGTACTCGGTAAGATACATTTCCTCTTTGCCACTCCCATTGCGCGTAGGGCTATATTTTATTTCCACGGTTAAACAAAATGAAAAGAAAACACTTATAGTACGATTCTGCACCAGTATTTTTTACTATGTATAACGTTGTAATGTTCAACAAATCATCTCCTGATTCTATCACTTTATTTCCAAGCAGATTCAAGAGAGAATTCGTGCGTTATTGTCGACGTGCCACGGGAAGTCATAAAATGTTAGCTTCTTTCAGGGTTAGTATCGTGGAATAACATTTGCTTTTCCGCAGGCCGCTGAAGTGATTTTTTTCTGCGGGGTAGACGGTGATTTTGATGTGAGCAATGGAAAGAATGGTTTTGGCGGTTTCAGGAAATACCTAATGGAAATTATCTACAAGGAATAAATTGAGTCATTGGTAATCATCACCTTGATTAATTTCAATACGACGTAATTGCATCCCGGTGAGGTACAGAGTCTGTGCCTGAGGATGACGCATTTACGTCAAAATGCTAAAATAATTCAACCGAAGATTTACTGCATGATCCATTTATTTATTATCTGAGAGAATTCTTGTGTTATTTTCGACGTGCCACGGGAAGTCGTATCATGTTGGCAAGGACTTAGTATATATCTCTGCAGTCAGTTAATTCCATTAAGAATACTTATCGAAGCTTGTGTCTGCCTGGAATTGATCTGTGGTCCAGCACACTTTCCTTCACGTACGTCACTTCACTGGCTATCCCATTCCGTCCTGTCGCCCTGTGCTTAAGTCGTTGAAAGATTAGGTCATCTCCGATAGCCTATTCTCTGAAGTATTCAAATATTAACTGCCACCTTCCAGCATTTCTCCTCTGTCACTACGTGGTCGTAAATATATACTCTTTTGCATATTGAATCACGAAATTATTTCTTGTGGTGCTATTGTAGATGGAATTCATGGATTTAAAATCTTTATGGGTGCCTTTCTTCCGAAAGTACCATTGCAGCAGAATTAGTTATCGCCCTCTCAATGTAGTTGCCGACTGTTTTCCCATTCAGTTCATATTTAAAATTAATTCTACAGTTTATTGTACCCTATAGAAAATTTGGAGATAATATGTGGACATTGATGAGAAAAAGACCACATTTTAGACTTGAAATATCCAGTTTATATGATTGGTAAAGTAGTAAGGTCTTGTTCAAATTACTAGGGATTCAGAAATAAAGGGAACTTTAAGTAACTTCTAACATAACGCGATTATTTAATCCGCTTACGTGCTTGTCCGCTTTATAAGCTTCTCAGCTAGTGACTTAAAAATACTCGGTCGAAGGCCTTGTTTAAAGCCGATGGAGGGAACGAAGTGGGAGCTTGCAGATAGGTATGCATGCAACCCGGACATTCAAAACCAGAAGGTACCTTATGCTTTTCAGAAACCAATATGAAACATTTTGCGGGCTGTCGGAAGCAGAGATGTGAGCCTAAATTAAACGAGGTGTTTAAGTTTTACATAAGCTTGGAGTGAAACTATTTCGTTTGCTGTGTTGCGCTTTGGAGGGGAACGATTTGTCGACGAATTATTTAACCTTCGCTCTTGTAGCAGACTCTCTAAGTGGTGTAAAAAATCAAAAGGAGCGGCACAAGGAGAAATCTTGGTCGGTAATTAGATAATGTGTGAAAATATTTCTAAGTTTATGATTGCTTATCATGCGAGTTTTCATTCCGTTTCAAACCTCTAGCTAGCAGAAGGTGCGCGTGAACCACCAACTTTTGAAATCAGAACGCAAGATATGCTTCTAAGAAACGATTATGAAACATTTCATGGGCTGTCTGAATCAGGGATATGAGTCGAAATTAAACCAAGCATTTAGTTTTCCTTCAGTTTGGAGAGAAACTATTTCATTTGCCATGAATGTTTCACTTGGTATCAAAACGAGTTGGCGATGAACAATTTTGTTTCACTTCAAATCGGACCACCTTGTTGGGTGAAAGCGAATTAAAAGAAGCGTTTCAAGGAGGGTTTAAGCTCTTTTTATAAATTTTGGTGGCTTGTAATTTATAAAACCCGATTTTGGAACCGAAAAGAAATTGAAATCGGCAAAATAGCCGCAATCATTGTAACATAAGTCCCATAGGTTGAGATAACTGGATATAAATTTCGGCATACGGCCCAGATACCTCTCAACTGGTCCTTTTTTGGACACTGGGTTGTGTTCTTAATTAGAGTACTTTGAGTATAAAATGATAAGGGACGAGCACTGAAGTTTAGCATCGCTGGGTTTGAATCATATGTACGGGGTTGATAGACCAATTCAATTGTTGCCTTTGTCTGATAGTGGTGGGGGCAGTACTCATCTTAGTGTGAAATGACCTTAGCCCTCGGAGCACTTTAAAGTGAAACTACTGTTAATTACTGGGGTGAGTACCGAAATACTCTGTGAGAATCGGAACTGGAACCGTTTATTTTATTCAAACCATAGTTTATGTCCAAAATGTTTCACTTAATTTTTATTCTGCTCCAATTTGGATTGTAATACTTCTGATCTGTATCGGTTAGTTAAATTAAGAAGTGTTCACGTCACAAAAACACCGATAATTGCTTCTTTTAGTTTCGTTCCGTTTAAGTTTTCATCCCCGATCAGAAGGGCCAACTCGGGTTTGAAGTATTCCTCCTAGCTCCTCTTAGGAGTCGTTTCTGTTGAGATTAATCTCCCGACATTGCTCGCGGATCTCTTCTCCGAATATGCTTCGAACCTGAAGATGCCTACTGGAATGCTGGCGAAACTGTCTTCCACAAGGGTGAACCAACGTGGAGAGAACTCGAAAACCCTTGAGTCATCTCATTATCACCACGATACCATTCTTAGCAACATTATGAACGTATGTCGGCTCTTTCTGATCGTCGATGATAATTTGGGGTTTTGAGAACGCGACCGTCTTCTCCACGAGCGATATCGTTCTAAAGCATTATACTAATGGGTTTATTCTATAATTCCATATTTTTTGGTAGTTTTGACAGTCATTCGTCTAGAAAATACCTTTTGCTTGTCCCTGCGTGTGTCCCTCATAAGCGAGAAAGAACCTCATTGGTGTAAGTATGCCAAAATATGATTTCGAGGATATTTAGTTGAGTTGAGTGTGGAGAAACGATATTTTCGGCTGGGTAGTTCATCCGAAGGGAAATCAGGTAGGTACTGTCGCTTGGAGAGTAACTTTATCTGAAATCATTTTTCGTTGATGTGACTCCGTAGTGAAGGTTGCTTTGTCTTGACGTAGCAAATTTTCTATTTCCATGAAAACCGGGGATTGTGTATGAAAATTAATACCTTTAGTATAAATGCGACATCTAGAATGGTAATCCATTATCCATATTCTACTTCAATGTAGTTGATTATTTTATAACAATTGTAATTATCTTGTAAATTAACCTTATAATGACGTCAGCAAAAGTTATGTGACATGACAAATTTAGGAATAAATCGTGTTTAACAAATTCTAAATAAATATTGTGGTAT
This sequence comes from Pyrrhosoma nymphula, assembly GCA_963573305.1. Lineage (NCBI taxonomy): Eukaryota > Metazoa > Arthropoda > Insecta > Odonata > Coenagrionidae > Pyrrhosoma > Pyrrhosoma nymphula. The sequence goes on along the minus strand of OY754332.1, from coordinate 71,095,586 downwards.
AATAAACTACTAATTAACTGTAATGTATGATATGAGAAATAGTTATGTTTTGTTTACGGAACATGTTTCGTTTTAAGTCACCTGAGGAGAGTATGGTAGCGAAGCATTGTTATTTCCTGCTGGTATTCTTAGCTAACAATTTTCAAAGAAAAAATTCCCTAAAATAAAAAAATCATCATTTTTGGTTCTAACGCTCAACAGAATGTGAGTTTTGGATATCAAATAAAGGAGATTGCCCTACATTGAAAATACCGTGTAATCAATTGACAGAAATTCGCCAATATTTCGCTCATATTCTTCGGAGGTTGAGTAATTTAAATGGTTTATTCTAATCAGGGAAATATACTTTTGAAATTAAGCTTATCATGCTTGGTTACAGTCGTTTTTGATTGTATGCACGAAGTCATCGAGGGAAATATACAAATTCTCTTAATTTGCCGAGATGAGATTGCATATACCTTTAATTGATATCAATGCACTGATAATAATCACGAACATACTAGTCACCAAGAATATCAATGCCTATATAGCTATTTTTGTGTAAATAAAAACAAAATTTGCAAGAGAAATCAAATATAAGTTTGAACCTTAGGTAAGGAAAATATTGATGGATTCGGGGGAACAGAAAGAGAGAAAGTTTAGGGGTTTAAATCGACAATTCACGTGAATAGTACAGGAAATAGGATTAGTTAAAATATAATGCGAGGAAACTAATGATTACATGCTGTTTAAGCTTATTAGACAGGAATCGGAGGTCGCTCAATGGTGGGGTCGGAACGGCGGTTACACGGCAAAGAACAATAAACTCAAGCCCAAAACGAGTATGAAGGACAGTAACGAGGTTGTAAGAAATATTTCGAAAGAGAAACTTGCCGGGTGTCGATGAATAACAAAAAGATATTAAAAAGTAAAATGCTCTGTCATTACACGGATAGAAATCCGAATGCCACTAGATCACACGTTTGAGAAATGCCAGTGAAGCGGTCAACCGCAGAGTCATTGAAGAGAAAAGAAAAAGAAGTTGTGACAGAGAGCGTAAAAAAGGCCAATACACTTAACCAACTTTTCCCAAGCACCAACGGCAAGAAACCCAGCATAGAGGCCAAATCACCACAAACATCGTACGTGCGAATGACCAACAACCCATTACTATAGCCCAGAGAGGAATAACTTAGCTGCTTCCATGCATGCGGGTAAATGCTAGCAAATTTACTCAGGAATGTTGCTAATGAAATGATTATTAACTAAACAACTGTCATTCAGAGTTGAAAACAACTTTTAATGGAAAACGAAGAAAAAGTAAAGATGTGGAAAGAGTACATGGAGAACCTTTACAGTGGTAAAGCATTGAATGGTAGAGTATGGGAAATGGAGACTGTGGGTATGCAAAAAATACTTCATATTAATATCATAATTTTTTACGGCTGTTTAGGGCTTAACGGATTGAAAGGCCCCACGAGTTGATAAAATTCCCTTGAGTTACTTAAGTATGCAGGAGTGAACGTCTTGAGCAGGATATAAACATTTACCAGCGATGTATTGGCCGTGTGCTACCGGGCTGTATAAATAAAGTAATGATCTTCAGCCCTAAGAAGATGAGAGCCAATAGATACGAATACATTTGAACAGTTATCCTCACTGTACATGCGTCGCAAATTCTGTAGAAATAATCCCATAAGCTCCCAGGCAGAAAAAGAGGATCATCAGTGCACATAAAATCATCGACTTGTTCAAACATTTCACCATTCACCCTCATTATACAATCGTTCTTCACATAATACATCCCAAAAACCAATGCTTTGGCCTTTTACGGATTTTCCCTCAATTCTATTCTCTCTCAGTTGCCCCATCAGCCACTATGGGCTCTTATTGTTAGATAGCAACACAGCGTCATCAGCTTAGAGTAGAACTTGCACATTTACATTTCCAATCCTAACACCGGCGTTATCACTACAAATGCGTCCGGCGTTTGTAAATGCGTCTCTCGCGCATTTATCCATGAAAACGTTGAATAGCCACGGTGACATGACGCATCTTTGTTTTACGCCGTCTTATTTCAAATCAGTCACTTTAGCTCCTAATCACTCTCGCTGTTTCCTTACTGTTATCATCCGCCGTATTCATTACATTCTGTAACTGCTCATTCACACCATAGCCACTCACAACCATCAACAAATTATTTCTATTCACCCGGTCACAGGCCTTCTCTCAATTCACGAATGCACAAAATACTTTCTTCCGGAAACCTACACATTTTTCTAGCCCTTGCTAAAGTTAAAACAGCTGTTTCATACATGTCCTCTATGGCGTGAATCCCCACTGCACTACCCAGACGTCAGCTGTTATCTTATTTACCATAACGGTTAATACACCAAACATTTATCCTAAATAAATCACCAGACTTATTGCCCAAACATTTTTACTTTCGTTCTTATCACCCTTATCTTTATACGAAGGTAACTACTATTATCGCATTCTTCCAATCAGTTGGCGCCACAGAAATGTTTTAGCACAAGTTACATAATTCAACTAATGTTCGATGACTTACGCCTACACTTCAAAGTTTCACTGGGTATCCCAGCTACGCCTACAGCCTTTCCATATTTCAATATTTTCCCTGCTGTTAAGACCTCAATAACTCTATATCCCTATTGAAATTTCCGCATCCTGATATGCAACTCTCACCTTTACCGTCTGCATCATTATTGTAGAAATCTTCAATTCACTTCCTCAAGCGGTCCCAGATATTGCATTCACCCCACCCGACCTCGCCACTTTCGTTTTTCATTGAATTTATTCCCCTGGCCTCTCCTTGCTCTGCTCGTTTCACATATTTTCATAATTTCTTTGTAAGGCCTTCAAAATCACTCTGCACTTAGCTAGTCTCATCCAAAAGCATTTTTTAATTTCTCTATTTCACAACGATTTTTCATTAATTTTTTTCTCCCTGTACTCATCTTATGCCTTCTTTTGCTCTTCCTCAGGTCTTGCCGCAATCGATCTCAGATACACATCTGACTTTTCAATCACCGCAATTTTCTCTCCTTCATTCCAACAAGCATCGCTATTTATTTCCCTGCCACCAATTTTCCACGTACACTTTCATCACAATCTAATATTATTATTTTCAAACTTCACACTCACTGCCATATGCAATGCATTTTCTTGATTCCTTCGGCTTGGGGAATCTTCATTAACGCGTTCATTCTTACTTCGTTTTATTAAAACGTTGCCATTTCCTCTCATATTTCTCACTTTTCATGCTTAGGCACACCATTTTTCAATAGAACCTACCTTCTACACACACAAGTGCACTCTAGAGACATCCAAATAGTGGTCTGTTCCGCATTCGGCACTTCTCAATACTCTTTTAACCCTCACTAACTCTATCAATCTCTCATCATACACAAATAAATCAATCTTGCTCTTACAGTCTCACTTATTCCATGTTTATCATACAATTTTATTGTGTTTAAATCATGATTTCGAGGTGAATAATCCGTTTTTCTAAGCACTCACCAAGTTTTCACCATTATCATTCACTCAGCGGCCCAACCATTTTTCCTCAGAGGCATCCCATCGTACACCGACCTATCGCTTAATACTGTAATTCCTTCAACGTTGTCACCATCATTCAAAACCTCTCTTAATTTTCTACAAAACTCATATTTCGCATTTAAACTCACTCCTGGTGCATAGCAGGCCAAAATCACCAATGTCCGAATGAAACCAGAGCAATCTAAGGGTACCAACTAGTAATTCCTTGATAGCATCTTAACTGTTTCATTTTGGATCAATCCTACACCTTGACTGCCTTGCACACTATCGTCGAATCCTCTCCTGCGCTTTCCCATTCACTTCTGTAACAATTCGAGTACCAATTTCCCAGTACGCATTGCCCTGCCCAATTATTGACGGGCCAACCTAATTCGGTGTTCGCCACCCATTGTGGCTTCGGTTATCCTAGGCTACTCTTTAACTTAACAATGTAATTTTAAGTAGAGTATACGAAGACGTTCCAGTACCCGCACCACGTGAAGCTTTTCCTGCAAGAGTTTCCTGTACTACACAGGAAGAAAGCTAGTAATCATTTATGTATACACCAAAGGGGATGAAATTCGCAATAAAATGATCATTTGACTTGACTGATATTCGAATCTGGATCTCCCAATGGCCGGTCAGGTGTGTTAGCCAGTTACAGCACCGGCTAACACACTTGGCTGGCAAAGAGGAGATCCGGGATTGAATCCCGGTCAAGAAAAATGATTTTTTCGTGGCGTATTTCATTTGGTATGTATCCTTGTACCCGTGCGCGTGGCTGCGTGTCATATCATTTGTTAATCCGCAGTGATTTGGAAATTATCAACGTAGGTGATGATATTCCAACCACTTCATCAAGGCCTCCATCCTAACCCCCGTAATTTAAAATAAAGGCAAACAAAACGGCAGCTCATAAAGATTATTCTCTTCCATGTAGACATATTAGCCGATTAACGTTCCATTTTATCAAATGAGAGAAATGTTATGGCAGGCCTTGGGTACGTTAAATATTTATATTGGTATTGCTATCCTTGAAGGAGTGTCAAAACACTTCATAATATTTTTTTCCGATCAAATTATACCCTATTTGATGGTGTAAGATTTTTTTTAAAGCAATTAGGTTTTTTTCACGTTTTGCGATGTCTTCTTAGCGCCGTCAGAAGTGATAACTCTCTCCTTCCATTGCAAGCCTCTCATTGGAATCCCTCCTCTGCCAGAGCCCCCTTAAATTCAGAGAACCTCGGTAAAGGTATTTGGATTATAATAGTGTTATTTAAAAAACCTGTGTTGTCGAATGGATTTGTTATCTAAGAGTGATCGTGTTTTAAAATAATATTTAAAAAAATCTAATGAATTTCTTATATTTGCCTTCACCGTGGATATTCTAAATGTTTCATACTTCTCCAATTCCCGAAAAAATGCATCAGAAAATTTGGTGTTGTTACAGGCGGCGGAATAAAGCTAAACACCGACTGCACCATATGCGTGAGTAAACAAATCCATATTTAAGCTGAATCTGTTACCGTATTCAGAGTAGATATTTTTCCGGGGCAGAGGCAACAACATTTCGCATTTTGTCAGAAAGCTATTTCCTCTTATCGCATTAAGACATTAAATCGTGTACTTAATGAGTCTTGAGAAACGTGCTGATTTAATTTGGTATCAAATATATTTAAAAGAACGTTTATTGAGGAGGACAAGGTTTTGCTTTCAATCTCGTTGAAAGTAGTGGAGCAGTTTCGTTCATAGGGAAAGAAAAACGTTATAATGGCTTTAAAATGTTTTAATTTTTAAAAGAAATTGAATGGAGGTGTTTTTATAATCTTTTCACTTGTCTTGAGAGTATCATCCATTTCGTCCCATTGCAGCGGCGACGACGGCGTCGGAGTCTGAGACGGAGGACGCCGGCGGCGCCCAGCCATCGGGTGCGGCTGCGGCACCTCCGGCGGTCGGCTTCAGCGCTGCGGTGGCAGGTCGCCTGGCCGCTCTGCGGCGGGAGATGCGGCGTGAAGGAGTCGCCGCGTACGTCATCCGATCGTCAGACGATCACCAGGTGACTATAGTCTGCTCGCGGCCAACTGGCCGGCGCTCAGCAGCCCACGGCGATGGTGGGATTAGTCCATCCTTAAAAATATGGGAGGCAACGATCATATCTTGCTCATACTGCTACCTTTCCTCATTGCTGAATTATACGGTATTAGAACACCGCTATCGTAGAAAGTAGCCATGTTGCCAAGTGAGCCCAAGGCGTGGGCAAAGTGGGCGAAAGCCACAGGCGACCGGTCGTAGGGGCGGACAGCGGCCAATGAATGTGCAAATGGGCCTGAAAGTATGTAAATCTAAAAATTTTACTAACATGCACTTTTCTATCCAAAATGACCCTCTTAATGTATCGTGAAAGTTATTGAAACTCATAACCAACTTCAGCAAAGGGCACAATGAAACCGACGGACTAACAACTTCCTTCATTCTTGTCACCAGCCCATTTAAATACAATTGTCGGTTGAAATTACACTCACCCTCAAAAAATAGGTTTATTGTAAATAATGCCGATCAACACTTTTCATCCCAAAACTCGTAGCTTGGAGACAACTATACCTTTGAAATTGGGGTTTTGGCGGGAAAGGAAACTGCAATATTAAGAGGGTCGTTCTGTAACCCCTGAGCATCCCTCAAATGAACGCGTGGTTATAGAAATCATAGTCGGTAAATAAATTCTTTGTTCGGGGCGGCCAAATAAAATGTTCACCACTCTTGTAAAATAGCTTGAGCTGGCACTAGTCATGTGATTGAAGGCTGATGCAGGTTTAATCATCGTTTGGGACTTGCAGTGAAAACTTAACGAAGAGCGTCAATTACGTCACTAAACAGAGAGAAAGCAGGACAAAAGGAGAGGGCACCGCATGTTGACGGGGGTGCCAAAGGGATGTTTAACAAGCTTAGATGAGAGAGGGGATCAATAGTAACGGACCATATGATCAAAGAAGAAGGGCGGAAATAATAGTGGTGGAAACGTTAGGGAAGACATACAAGTGGAGGGATATCGACAAAGGACCTAAAATTTAATTAATAGAATGTCAGTGATGATGACATGAGAAAGAATACGCCGGGGTATGACGTCATGTATGGAAGGAATTTTTGTGAACGATGGTGTTATTTTGGAATTTTCCTATGCCATTGTTAATTCATAGCTGATATAAGTCTTTGTTAATAGGTGTAATTCATCATACATACATACCTATCACACCATTCCCTTTCGGGGTGGGCAAAGTCAAAGAATTGAGCTATCGCCGTTAGCCATAGAAAATAAGCTCCCTTCCTTATAATTTTCTCCATAATGCCCTAATAATTCCAAACCACTTTTGCTTCTCTTACTCACATGCACTGCTTCATGCACGCTCTTCTTATCTTAAGACTCCTAATACTCTTCCTCTTTAGAGTCTCCTCTACCACATTCACGGTCACTTTGGCGGTCTACCTCTTCATCTCACACCATTCACTTTCCTGTCATGTATATGTTTCGTTATTCGACTCTCTTCCATCCTCTCGACATGGTCAATCCAAGGAAGCACACTCCTTTCATATACTGGAGCCATACGTCCATTACTGGAGCATCCAACCCACATTATTTCATAACCCGCTTATTTCTAACCCTATCCATCATACTTTTGCCGCAAACACTTCTTAGGTACTCTATTCCCACTGCATTTAGCTTACTCTTAAGCTTATCCTAAAATACCCAGGTTTTGCTTCTATATAATAACGTCGGGAGGGCAGCACTTTTGTACACTTCGATTGTCGCTTCTCAAGACAAACACTCGTCCCTATATATGCTCCACATACCAACTACGACATTCCTATGGGCACTCGCACGCCTTATAATCTCTTCATCTATCCTTGCATATTTCGCTAACATTCGGCCAGGATACACTAAGTCGTCCACTAGTTCTATAACTTCGTCATTTACCCTCATCATACGACTCCCTTACATTCTTACCACCCTCCATATAAAAAATACTACTTTGGCCTTTGATACATCTAGTCTCAAGTCCATTTCCCTTGTTGCTTCATAGAAGTTATCCGAAGCCCTAATCATTCCTGTGGGCTCTCAGACAGAAATACTGAATCATATGCGTACAATAGCTCTCGCACATTAACGTCTCCAACCATTACATCTACGTTATCCCTACACGTATCTCCCACACATTTATCCATAAAAATATTGGACACCCACGGTGAAATCACGCACTCCTGCTTTACGACCTGTTTTATTTCAAACCAGTCACTCAAGACCCCATTAACTCTTAAACTTGCTTTACTATTATCATACATTGTATTCATAATATTCAATAACTGCTCATTCACTCCATGGTCATTTAAAACCTTCCACAGCTTCTATTTACACTATCATATGCCTTCTCTAAATCCACTTATGCACAATATGGTTTCTTTCAGACGTCCATGCTTTTCTCTGGCACTTACTGAAGTCCAAACAACTGATCAGTACATCCCTTCCCAGCTTAAACCCACACCGTACACCCCAGATACTGTTAATGGTAATCTTCCTCGCTCTTTCGATGAATATTTTTCGAGCTCTTTTCTCGGAATACTCAATAAAGTAATTGCTCTATAATATTCATATTCGATCTTCCCTCCCTTTCTTTTGTACAAAGGTACTATAATCGCATTCTTCCAATCGGTTGGAACAACAGAAGCTTTGAAACATAAATTATACAATTCACTTAAGCGACTTATAAGTAATTTACACTCACACCTCAGCATTTCATTGAATATCCCATCTAGCAGCCTTCCCATATTTCAATATTCTCACTGCCGTTACGACCTCATTCTCACTTATTTTCTTTTCCATACTGGCATTCTTGCATACTAATTCGTAAGACTCATCCACATCGCCTGCACCATTATTGTTTAGTTCTTCAAAATACTCCCTCCAACAGTCCCTGACGTCGCTTTCATTCCACACGATTTCACCACTTTTGTTGTTTATTGAATCCATTCCCCTTCCATCACCTTAGTTTGTCATTGTTACCCATTTTCAAAAGAACATTTTATTGCTTACAAAATCACTCTGCATATTACTAGCGTCATCCGAATTCGAACTAGCGAATTCTTGACTGTATCTCTTTCGCAACGATTTTGCATTTATTCTTTTTATCCCCGCACTAATCTAATATCTTCTCTCGCTTTTCCTCAGATCTTGGTAAAATCATTATTTTATACGCCTCTCTATTTTCAATCACTGCCATTTTTACTCCTTCTTAGGAAATAAGTACTTTTAGCCAAGGAACAATGAGAACTGTGCGGATTTTGGAGTCGATCTGTCTTCAAATTGTCGAAATGCTGAAATAATTACCCAATTTCGTTTTTTACAGGCTATGAGATCTTCTATGTGCTCGAGACTTGCATGGAGTTACGGTTAGAGAATGTGAAAAAAAGAATGAATTTCGTGAAATATCCGCTTTTGGCTCTTTTCTGTGGTGGGATACAATTTCTATTGCAAAGTCAGTTGAAACAGGATTTCAGACATTAAGGAGGAACTCCATTAATAAACTGCAGAGTTTTATTAGCTTGTTTTGCATTATTGACCATATTAGTTTTATGTTGGTTGGTAATTGGGGAAGGCGATCGAAAACTCTAATCATTTGCACCAATGAGAATCAGTGGGTTTGATGGTGAGAGCATCGTTTGGGTAATGGAGGAAGTACCTATAGCTTGGGAAATGGTGGAAGGGTGGAGAGATGCCCGGCATCGGCATTAGCCCACCCTTAACCAGTGGTGTAAGTAGGGTTTCTGGCGCCCTTGGCAAAATGGAAGGAGTGGCTCCTCCTCTCCCTACTTCTATCTCATTCTCAATTTTCCATCGCATTATATTCTCTACATTTTTCAAATTGGATATGCGGATGAGATCGTTTACTTCAACATTATCTATTTTTAGGGCGGGTGGATCGCCGCGCCGCCCCGCCCTTGATGGCGTTCCTGGCGGTGACCAGCCCCGTCACCCATTAGGTACACTACTGCCCTTAACGCACAAGGCACCATGTGGTTCGCAGTTTTAAGTCCCTTGCGTGATGGAGGTCTGCACTTGAAGTACTCCCCATATGGCTCCGTCGGCCCGGGAATGCAGAACTGTAGCTATCCTCATTTATCTATGATATTATCCTAAATTTAAAGACTTTTATGTTCAAATGATCTCATTCTCAGTTTATTGCAGCACCCAGTTTCCCATGTTGTTTCTCATGACCCAGGTGATCATGTTGACCCACATCATTGTCATCCTATGATTCCAATTTTTACCCGCTGGAATAGAGAAGTGGAGCATTAGGTGCAAAACGATGACTCGGTCTGAAAGCAGTGAGAGCGTTTGTTGGTACGTTGAAACGCACAAATTTGCTGGCGGTTTACACGACTGCGGTCTTAACTCAGCGACATGCGGGCACGGGGTTGCGACGCTTTCCGCCGGCGGGAACTCCATGCTGGCTCCCGGATGAGCGCTCCCTACAGACGACGTGCGACTCAATCTAATCTAAAATGGGCTCATCTCCATTCTGAGCACGTTCTCGCCAAATATCACACATCACATGACCTTGTATACCTGCGTTAACCCAAATACTCAAAAAGCCCTCACTTTCCCACGGTACGTGAATGTATGCAATATATTCGCGCTATTGAAATCCCAGTTAGTCCTCCGTAATATACTCCGCGTTACCATGGATCATTCAAGTACAACGCAAGATATTTCGGGAAGGAAGGTGCAAGGCTGTCGTTACGTTGTCATAAATCCGTATCGTGCGATTCTTACCAAGAGAGCATCCAATAGCCGGGTCTTGCATTTTGACGAATGTTGACTTGCACGCAGTCCTAGGATATCCTATTTACCAGTGAATCATGTTTACAAATCACGCCACTTTTAGGGATATATAATAAACAGCTTATACAAATGATTTATTTTAAGTGGCATTAAAAACTATTGCATTGGACATTAGTGGAAATGACATAATAATCCAGGGGCAAAACGAGTTACTTGTAGTGTAATGGCTCTAGAGTGTCTCTTAGTTCAATGAATTGCGACGATTACCGAAACTTTATGTTGATATCCCCGTTCCTCTCACTCATACCTGATAATGATAAGAGCTTTTGAGGCTAAAAATTTTGCTCTCTCCATTATCTTGAAAGATTCACCCATGAACATCATTCAATATCATTCAGTCTTGCGCAAGTCACATTTTTTTTTTAAATTTCTGAATCAAATATATAATAAACTATCATAAGCCAAAATTTACAATTTACAGAAACTTTTCTTAATGATTCTCAAACAGAGATACAGCATAAATACAATACAAGTCCTCCTGAGCCCCTGGCTCGAATTTTCAGATTTAAATTTGAAGGATAAGGTAATTTTACCAATAAAAATTTTAAGGGGAAGTATGCTGAAATATTCCGCATCCAAATTGAAATCTTATTAATGGAAACCATATTAATTTTGCTTGTACTTGGTCGTAAATAGATTTTTTAATTTTTCGAATATTAGGCGTAATATCTACTTAGGATAGTTTTTATAAAAAGAAAATTTATAAGCTCCCGATCCTAATTATCTTTGCCTTGATAATGGCACAATTTGCCGATACCTAGGTCGGTTTTAAAAATTTTCTGTGGAAGTTTATAAAATTTTGTCTTTAAGGTACTATTTGTCAAACTTAGGCTAAAGTTAACCTACAGTCTGATAGTGATCCTATCTTAATTGTAGTGGGCTTGTGGTACCAATGAAATCATGGTAACTACGTTTTACATTTACTGCTGATATTTGCATAGCACGAGTGAGGTAGGGAGATTGAGCCAAGACACTAATATGGATGTCATGTGGATCTCGACGCTATGGCACCGACGAACCTGTTTCTTGATTTGGGATCTACTTTTCTCTAAGAATCACACTACGCCACAACGCATGAATTATTTATTGCGGATTTATTTGTGATTAAAGTTATAACTCCCCGCCGCTCTTCCTCCGTACCCGGACTGTGAATGCTAAAGTCACTGGCTAATACACGGTTCTGAGCACTGCCCATATTACATGATCGGCGACGTCTTGGTTTACCATGTGCCGGCTTCGAAGTCTTTTTAATCCTTGTTTGGCGAATCTGTCACTCACCTTTGGTGACCCAGAAATATGTCACGAATGACTTGTTGGATCCGTATGGAGGCTTGGTTTTGTTGGGGCGTCCAGTGCTGGCAGAGGAGCTGAGGAGGGAAGGTGACTAGGGGCGGTGGATCCAGGGATAGCCATTGGTGTGGGATTGTTGAACTCCCTTATGACATAGAAAATCCAATTATGAGTTGGAATGGAAATGCCTGACCATACCCACCTTTCTGCCTAACATGTACTGGACGAGGAGTCGAATCGTTCATGATCAATGACGAAGAGCAATGTGACACAATTTTGGCAACTTGATCCTCATTCGTACGCACCAATACCTTTCCCTAATGAGGTGAATTATGAAACAAAAAGAGTGGTTACAAGAATGTACGATTCCCTTTTTGAATAACCTTAACTTATGATCAGCTTTGGGTAAATTACCCGAAAATGTTATTGGGGCAGATTACAATTGCTTCCGCAAAAAATGTTATCAATTACAAGTCAAAATTACTTTCCATAAAAGTCAAAGATGACACTTAATTTACATGCAATCGCAATCTCAAGGATTACCAACTCATGGAATTCTAAGAGCGTTGCTCTTTTTAAAAATCTGTAATTGTAGTTTTTCCAGTCCTCCAAAAAAATATAATTTATCTTGATGAATTTGAGCATAACTCAGAACCAAGTTCTCATACTAATCATCCCCAAGGGAGAACCAAATTTACAGTAGGAACATGACATATGATCAGACTGACTTATACGCACCTTACGGTTTTCAATACGGTTTTCTAAGTCGTAATAACTTACTGTTACGACTCAGAAAACCGTGTTGAAACGAAACCATAATGTGGTATAACTCGTCAAGTAAAAAGCTATCCAGGCGCTAGGTCTCGACTAATGGTGATGGCAGCTAAATAAAACCCTTAAAATGTTCCTTAGAAATTCAGCCTTGTTTGAAGTGCGCGCTTCTAAAACAAATAGTCTATTTATCTAGAATGATAATTATACAAAGTCACTGCGTTTGTCATGGACCTCTTACTTCTTTGTATTTGATTTGAACTCAACCTAATGGCAACAGCATGAAGCATCACATCAAATAATAAGCACTTACGCACATGTACCACGAATTTGGCACAATTTATTTGTACTCGCGTAAATATATACTTATTCTGACTTGCAAGCCGCCGCCGCTGAGGCGTGCGGCAGCGACGGGTGTGGAGAAGAAGAGAAGGCATTCAATCCGAGGGCTTTCTTGCCATTGTGCTCAATGGCCCATTCAGTAGCAATAAATTAAGATCCCCACCTAGAATTACTCGGGCTTATCCGACCCGCTCGTGGCGGTCCGATATATCAGTATATAAACCGATATATCGGGTGATATGCTCCAAAGCGATAAATGAAACCTCAATGCATAGTTGGTTGCATTTCTTAAGCGGTACCGGTATACCGGCCAGTATATCTGCCGCGACAGCCGGTATTTAGAAGCTTGGTTGCAATATTGCTGTTGAAAATCGTGAAACGTATTACGCGGACAATGTTTCTAGTGGAGACCCGACTTGAAAATACACTGAAGGGGGTAGAAACAAATAGTCAAAATAACCGATTGTAACAAATACACCTGTAGTCTGAAACGATAAAAAACCAGAGTAATCGACAATATCACTGATCAACTACACGCCGATTAAAAATTACCCCGAGAGTAACGATTATGCAAATGTAACGATTACTTTTGGAGTAGATTAAAAGTGAAAAAAGTAACGATTACAAGTAAAAGTAAGTCAATTATAATAGTTATCGGCAATCGGATTAATTGTAATCAATTAGGTACTACCATCACTGCTTATGATTCATTTATATCTGGAAAAACCCACGTATTGTAATCAACATAAGCCTTGTTTGGATATTAGCTAGTCTGGTTGTTGTTGCAATAATTTTATCGACTCTTACCTTAATTAATTAAAACTTTCCTTATTATTTACCTATCGGGTGTATACAGTGCTAGGTAAATTACTCAAAAAATGTAATTGGGACAGATAACAATTACTTTATCAATAAAGTATTCAATTACAAGTAAAAATTATTGTCCAAAAAGGTAATTAATTACAATTACTAGTTGATTACAATTAATTTACATGTAATCGATTACCACAACGTTGAATTCTAAGCGTTACACGTTTTTTCAAAATCTATACACATAATTTTTCCAGTCCTCTAAAAAAAGGAATTTTCATAATGAATTTGAGCATAACTCAAGAGTTGAGCCACATATTCCTTTTCCCAAAGAGAGCACCTTCTAACGGTATAAAGATAGCATGGTATTTGATCCCAGGCTATTTTATATGTAGTATATTAACCTATTATTAAGTAGAAATCTGTATTGAAACAATGCCATATTTCGGTATAAATCGTAAAGTAAAAAGCGATCAAGCCACCAGATCTCGATCGATGGTGATGACGGCTTAATAAATCCTTTTAAATGAGCCTTTAAAATTCAGCCTTACATGAAGTGCGCGCTCCTAAAGCAAATAGCCAATTTTTCAAGAATGAAATCCACCAAGAAGTAAATTGTTTTGCTCACGGTCGATTCCGTATGCCCCTGCGATCCCGATAAGTCATTGGCTTGTTATCAGGTTTCTCAGGGGCCAAACCACCAGAACTTGACAGAAACGCCCACATTGAAGAAGTTCACCAAGTCAATGCTTTAGCCATGGTCCTATTGTTTCATTGCGTTTGAAGCATAAGGGACTAATTTCTAAGTGAAACCTTCCCATTTTAAGTAACAATGCCGTTAAATAGGATACTTCCGTCTGAAAAGTCTGGTGTTTTGAACTGAACCGGTCTTGGAAATGTGCTCTGCACACAAAAATCTTAGGGAGGGGATATTGAGGCACGTACCAATCTGAAACTGCATCCGTTTAGGATGTTTCCAAATCTATAATGTGCATTGACTCAAAATTCAACCACTTTCCAGCACTTGATGTTTCGCTTGTATCGCTGGAAAGTACATCAAATCCAATATATCGATGCCAATGCTATATCCTTACCCAGAAGGAAACGCAGAATGTGGATTCGGGCTGATTTCATGGAGCGGAGTGAGTGAGATATTATGTCATCCATCGTCCTCCTCCGATACGCGGCATCGAATCATCATCAGCTCCGAATACAGTTTGCTCTTCTTTCCCTTCACACGAATCATGTTCTTTGCATTTAGTTCACGATTTTTCTCCTAAAACACAATTGAATGACTTTTTCATTGGACATTGAAATACGATCAGTTTCAGAAATGAAAGGGGGGACTAGAGATGCAATTGAAGGGGTGATACCTATGTATTACAGATTTTTGAGGAAAGATCGAATTTTATTTGTTAAGCCTTTGATTGAAGTCCAGGAATGGGAGGGGGACTAGAGAAGCAGTTAAATAGGTGAGATCTTGTGCCATTTTCATTGGTGTTTTGTTTTTGTTGCACTCCCTCCGGCCATTAATATTTCAGAGAACAGTCAATAAAAAGCTCCCGTCAAGTCAACATGTGTTGTCGACGTTATTGAGTCTGAGTCAAGTCCAAGAGTCTAAGTCACGTACATTCAGTCTGTACCAATGCGATCTCAAGTCATATAACACATATGTATAGTGGGCAGATATTTCGGAAAAGATCGAGATTTTAATTTTCTAAACCTTAGATTGCGCGCAATCGTTCTGGAATCTCATGCATTCCTGCTGGATCCTCCGGAACGCATCGATGAGCTTATTGTTTTTATATTTGTCCCAATCTAGTCTGATTAAGAGTAATAGTTTCGTTTCGGCTGATTGGAGACCGGTTCAACTCTCTGGCTGCGACTAAAAGTGGGGGTACTGCGCGGAAATGTGGCGTGTATATCCTACCAAATGGATGGATGAAATCCGATATATTTTGTAGAATGCTTCGATAATGTGCACACACCTCTCAAAAATCGTGAAGCATGTTGCGTGGAAAATGTTTGTGATGGAGATCCGGCTTGATACTGCATTGAAGGGGGCAATGGTCAAAACAAGTGGTCTAAATAAACGATTGTAGACAGCTGCTCTTGCTGTCGAAAACTTTAGTAACCGAAATTGTCACTGGCTGATTACGAGTCGATAAAAAATTAACCCGAAAATAAATATTTGATAAATGTAGCCAATAATTTTGGAGTAGATTACAAATTAGTAGATCAGTAAAACTAAGATTTGAAAAAAAGTAAAGATTAGAAGTAATAGTAGGTACCTTAGTCAAATGCAATCGTTACCGGTAATCGGATTACTTTCAATCAAATACTTCCAATATTTTGGTGTATGCGCCTTTCGGATTTTCAGTTATAATAGTAACTGACAACAAAAAAAATACTGGCGTGATTAAGACCGCACGGAAGAAGTGTAAACTTCTATGGCGATATTCTGATAAATATAATATATAAAAAATATTTCATCAATTGTAATATTGTGCATTTTATGCAAAGGTGTTTGTATTAAATAATTCAGCCACGCTTTAATCACTCTTTTGTTCACTACGCCGTGCAGAAAATAGACTTATGTATTTTTTCTCTCTTTATGTGAACGTATATACAGTGACCATCAATGACATTTTGCGGTAATTTACTCACCATTGTATTAACCTCAACTGGAACATTAATTACTTGACCATAAATCCCAAACTGACCGTGGATACATCGCAGTCGCCTTATTTACATGAAAGGAATTCGGGGTGATATTAATCTTTCAGTCACCAAATCGAATGGGAAATTTTTCAAACTATCTGGAAATGGGGGATATTTGAAACCATTATATACTGATAGTTGCGGGATACTATTTTTGTGAATGCTTGTGATACAGGATGCAAATATACGAAATTTCGATTTCTGAACTGGAACAATTTTCCTGATTAAAATTATGCTTTTTGTACTGTCAATATTGGTAAATGATTTTTAATCAATTTGAAACCAAAGTCTATCACAAGCATCGCAAGCATGTCCAAATTCATTATTAATAAATAGCTTTATAAACTCTTTACGTGCCGACGAATGTGTTGAGAATGAGCTGTACATTATTTGCTGTTCGGCTTGTGATTGTATTAGAGGTTCGTTAATATTATTTTCGTTTGACATGTCTTTTTCATTCCGCCGCTAAACGAAATCGTGCACAACATTATCAACATTTGAATTTGACTCGCCCCTATCCTATCCTCCATCAATCAGCATAGCCGGAGTATGAAGATCTGGAGATGGTTCACCATTTTCAGAATTAGGATAGGTATTGACTTCCCGCGGTATAAATGGCACCTCTCTCGTAGACGGACCTGCTATTTGCGAACAATGAATTATACGATCTCTCTTGGGAATGAATGATAGTTTTTTGGAGGGCCCCGCTATTTGGCAATCATTCATTTCCATAGTCTGTAGTAAATCATAGGTCCCTTGTCTCTCCCTGTAATTTTTAGAACGAATTTTATCCAGGCTCTTTCTATGAGCAGCATCTTCATTTCCTACACAATCTTTATTCTCGACATCAGCTTTTTTCTTAGCACGATAATTTCTGACATATTCGGCTTTTTTTCCTCTTGTTTTCCGCTTCCTGTTCACTCTGATGAATACATTCTTTCTTTCTTGCGCGGTAATTTCTGGCATATTCAGCTTTTTTTCTCTTCCGATCCATGTTAGTTTTTTCCGATTCGGGATCAGCGTCAATTCTCCCCAATTCTTTCTTTTTAGCGCGATAATTTCGGTCATATTCGGTTTTCTTCCTCTGTCTTTTATCTCCCTGTCCAATTATTCAATTGTAAAATCTCAACCATTTCGTCTATTGTTTCATTACCCTTTTGATTTTCTTGCCGCTCTCTTCCACTTTCTGCATTTTCTAACATCGCGGATTCAACACAAGTTGCGTTGCCTTCATGAAGTTTGCCCATGTTTCCGTGCCTACAAAAGAATTCCAAATTAATAACATTTCTCGATATAGCAGATCAGGTGCCTAGGTCAAATTTCAGAAAGAATTTCTCATAAACACCCATTTTTTTATGAAAAATCATTTTCCCCCCACAAATTTGTCGAAAAAAAAACTTTTTGACAAGATCAGAACAAAATCAGAAAGAAATGCTCAAGAATTGTTCCAAAAAATTCTCAAAAAAGAGACTCCACCACAAGGAATAGATCCTGGGATCTTCTATACGTGAGACGACGATTCTAACCACCACGCCATCTCACTCTGTTTTTGAGCGAGTGTTCTCATGAGTTTAGATTCGGCATGCAAACCGGGACCCCGGAAAGAAGAATCTGACGGTACGTGACGCGAGTTTGCTCTTTTTCCTCCGTGCCAAAAGTGCCCAACGGGCCAAAAGAAGTTTACACTTTAAAAACTAAATCCTCAACAAATGGTTATGTTTCTTAATCAGCTACCAGAAGTTGCCATTTTCTTCACAAAGATATGTAGGGACTGGTTTGATTGGAGTTAATTAAAGCCATCATATTACCATTTTTCAACCTTAGTATTGTGGAGAGGACATAGTCTGACGAGTATGGACTTTTGAAAAACCAGCCATTTTCCCTTGCAGAGCGAATATCTGCCGGATCACGATAAGAGGAGGCAGTTTATGAGTGGCTTCGCCGGGAGCAGCGGTGATGCAGTGGTGACGTTGACTAAGGCTGGCTTGTGGACGGACAGCCGCTACTACTTGCAGGCCCAAAGACAGCTGGGTGTTAGCTGGAGTCTTATGAAAACAGGAGACTCAGAGGTATACGCGCTCAACGGCGAGGAATGAGTAACTTTTATCAAGATTTTTGTCATAATTCTGTGTCTGTGTTTTTCGGCACTCGTGAATTTTCCACAGCTCTTGCTTAACCAGGACCGTGATGAGTTTTCGCTGGGCAAAGTTCTTTAGTTTATATTTTTTGCTCTTTTCCATGCTATACGATCAAATTCAACTCTATATTCAGTAATTTTGTATAAAACTTGTTCGTATGCCAATCAGTAAATATTTGAAACAACGTAATATTTATATGCCAGTTCTTTCAATGTTAAATTATGACCAATTCATAAAAAGTTGAGGACAAGTTTTTAAGTGTTTTTACATTAAAGTTTGCATTGTAACTCCGATTCATCACAAGTTACGGACCTCTTGTAGAGAGAGAAATTTGTAATTATTTCCGGGGGGACGTCCTCGCCTGCTAATCAATAGGTCGCGGGTTTTAGTCCCGCCTGGGTGGGTTTTGCTCCTCTCAGGGCATTGGTGTAAATGTGTGTTATAAACGAGTTAATCGTAAGAGTGGTCTATGAAGACCTAAACTCACTCTAAAATAAATACGACATTATTATTATAATCTTGAGTCTATTTGGTAACACTAGAGTTATAAATTATAATACAATAGAGTTCGAATTTATAAATATCCTGTGAAGTTAATTTTGCTATTGATGGATTAGGTTTTTTAAGTGTCATAACTGCTGGACTGAGTTGATGACATTGCTCCATTTCTCCTTAGGCGTTATAATTATTAAATAGCAATATTTTTCACCCAATTCAGACGCCCAGCATTGAAAATTGGATCATTGGTGAACTTAAGCCTGGAGATGCCGTATCCACTAATCCAAGAACCACTTCGTACTCCGATTGGTCTGCAATGAACAAAACCTTGAGTGAGTTTTTAGTTTACATTCAATGCAGCGCTAATGTGTACTAATTGATGCAAAATACCATTTTTCATTTAGTATTTTACCTTTATGGTGGAGTACTACGAAGATATCCACGCTCATTTTCATTGCATATGTTTTTAGATACCAAGTATCATCACAAATAGCACATATTCCAACTTATACAAAGATTAGCTATGAACTCAAAGATTATTCATGATTGATTTGTGTAATATCATCTGCATTTAAATAGTTGATAAATGTAGAATTTTAAATTAATTTGACTCAATCGGTTTTATGAGGAATCATTCACTCAGCGACTAGCGCAAAGGTGGTTTAGTTTTTAATATTGTAGCTCACATTTCATATTAAGCGTAGAGGCGTATGAAATACATAATTTTATTTTGGAGGTTAATATATGATCCAGATCTAACTGTGGTTTCTCTGAACGTTCACCTTTCTATTGTCATTTGAATGTATTTTTGCGACTTAGGGCTTGGCGAGAGTGGGAGGAGCCGGGAGGAACCAATCAGAAGGCAGGAGAGAGTACTTCCCTAACCCCGAGCCTCATTACCTCAGGAGCAGTGGTTATCATCCTTTTATGATTTATTCCCCCCTTCCATTATTCCTCGGAATATTATTCCCCAGTACCAAGGTAATCCAACCCAACAAATGCAATTAAAATATTAATCATGTTTAATAATCGATTTTTTTTGTTGCATTCAATAAACTTCATTGAACGCCACTGAATTGATTGAAACAAACTACAATCTCACAGGCCTCACACAATCTACAAAACATCATATTTTGCTGAACAGTGGTCCCAATTCCCCCCTAAATACACTTAATTCCTGCTGCGAGAATTCTACACTGATTGAGAGCCCCTGCTTTAAAAATTGGTGCCACCAGGCAAGTTGTTTGCACGGTTAGGAAATCGGCCCTTGAGTACGGTTCCAAATTTTCAGTCACCGTTTCCTCACTCCTTCCTCCAGATATTTATTTTGTTGATATATCATCCTATTCTTAGTCATTTTCAAATCCAGATTTTTATGTATCTGAGCCTTGCATTTATTATTTGTGTAGAGGATATGTCAACATTTGTTGGTTGTTTAATCTGTTAGGGGAGGCGACCGACAACTGAGTTCATTTGCACCATTGAGGACAGGTGGGTAGGTAAATTAGGGACGGATTATTTAGGAAATGGGGGAAGGGTGGAGAGAAACCAGGCGTTGGCATTAGCCTGCTGGGGCCCGATTCTGATCTTCCACCAGTGGAAGACTGGCGGAAAGTTCCACCATTCGTTCATTGAACGACTCTTGATCCGTTAAATGAACGGCTCAATGACCCCCTCTGGAGAGCCGAACATCACAAACTTATGCCGATTTCCAACTTACCTCGAAACCGCGAACAAAAAAATGTCTACCTTCCGCACGCTTACTTCCGTAGGAAAGTTTCCACCACGACACTAGCGCTGTTCCACCAAGTGGATGACGGGTGGAAGGGAAGCTTGACTTTCCACCAGTCATTGAACGATGAACGATGTAGTGAACGATTCTCTGGTGGAAGGTGGAACATGTGACGTAGTGTCGGAAAGCCATGACGTTTTGGTGGAAACAGTGACGTTTTGGTGGAAAAGTTGAGCATCGGGAAAGCATCAGAATCAGGCCCCTGTTAACAAACGGCGCAAAGGGGGTCACATGTAATGCCCTATCCAATGGACGGAGTACTCCACTTGTAGTAGGTACTTCCCACACAGCATTCAGTTAGGGATCGGAATTACGATGAATTATTGGAGGAAGAGATATCGGGTTTCCCACCAGGTAGAGGTGTTGTTCGGCACAGGCGTTTCGAAGGATGAGTCTCTCATCGCCTTCAGACGCCTGAAGACGATAGTAGACTTAGCCATCGAAACGTCGGTGATGAGCATAACTGCTACCCGGTGGGGAGCCCGAGATCTCTTCCTCCAGTCTATTCACCAGGAAAACCTGAAATTTTCCTATGAATGATATTCGCCACTGCCGGAATTCAAACCTGGGCCCTCGGAACGGATATCCAGTACCCAGGCCACTACACTAACCAAATCCCCCTCAATTCTCGCATTATTCCTCAGAGTTGTATGCGTTTGCAGATTCCTCGATGTTGTTGTTGTAATAATTTTTGTTGGCTAATTGACTATGAAAGACCCAGGTTTCGTGGGCGATTTATGTGCATGCCGACGGAGATGAACCTTAGATGTTGCAACGTTTACACTTAGTTCCCCGCTCCATAGGACAGCTTCCTCTCTCACGGTGCCTATGACTTCCGTGTACAGACGAAGTCTCCAGATCTTTCGCCCCGCCCTCCATCGCTAAGATAAATTGAAAGAAAAATAGACAAATAGTGCCTCATGGTGGTATGGATGTAGTCAAATTTTGAGGATATCGGGACTAGCCACGGTATAACCTTTTACGGAGTCACCCGCAAGTGCACATTAGTGTGATATTCCACAGAGGAACTATCATTCGCCTTGATTGGGATTCGAACCCGGATCCCCGGATACCGTATGGATGTTCATAGAGGCTTTACGTAGGAGACACGCCTTCGACTCTCACGCGTATCCCTTAACTCTACCTGCGGTACTGCCACGCTTCCCTCGATGATAAATATAAAGGATGAGTTTTGCTTATTTCTAACTCTCTGAGGCTAACCTTGACTAAATATTTGCTTATTTATATATTAAGGGTATAAAGAGGTTATGGCATGCAGCCAAGTGTGCTTTACTAAAATGCACGCAATGATGCCGGTTTGCCTCGGTCTCCAGGGTAGTAATATCGCCTGGTATCAGAAAAAGAGTTTCATGGAAGCTCAGGTAGCCTCCATTCTCGCCGATAAAATTAGCCCGCTTGAAATCTTGAAAATAAAATTAATTTCATCATTTTTTGGGTTTTCACCAATCCTCCAACGTTTATTCTTCCGTGGTCCATCAATGATTACGGTCAGTTGACTTGCTGGATGACACACGGTTAGCCACCCGAACATAGAGCAGAATAAGCGTTCCACCTTCATTCATCCATCTTTTTCATCCTCATTCTCCATTTTAACATCAAATTTGGAAGGGTTAAACTAAGTAGGGATATAATTTTCGACGGGATTGGGAAGAGTATCAAAGGAATAATTTGGCGCCGCGGAAGTAAAATCTCCAATAATGGAAGAAACAAGAAAGATGTGATCAGTAAAGTAGCCCTAACATAGAAGATATCGTATCAGAAAAAGAGTCTCATATTAGCTAGCAACACAAGATTTAAAGTAAGAAAGTGCTTCATCAAAACATATTATTAATGTTATATGACAGTGAAGCTTGAATAGTGGCAGTAGTGGATTATGGAATATTAAAATCATTCGGCGTCATTAACTGTATTTAGACGAGCCGGAGCAGTTTAAGACTTACGGATCAACTTTTTAGATATTTTCCAGATTTGTGCGGGTGACTCGACGTGCTCCTCGTCTTAGGTGCAGATCAGACAACTTGTTAAGGGTTAAGGGTACAGAGTTGAAGTTGACTCTGTAGTTGTTCATTAATTCACAGAATTCACTTTAAAAATACTATTGGGTTTCTAATATCCACTCTTAGATTTTTGTTATAATTGTTACCGTTTACACGTTCGGTGGTTACATGGAAATTTTGAAGATCATATTTTTAGCATGTTTCTCGCGAATGTTCTGAGGGTATCATTGAAAAAGTCTTTCTTTAGCAGTCTAGGCCCGAGTCTGTGAGAAAAAACCTGGTTCTTATCTAGTTTTTGGTTGAATATGTAGTGACATACGTCGGCCTGGTGTTATTTCATGACCTTACGTTTAAGTATTGTAAAGCAGGGGTTATTTTTTGCGTTTTATCTTTTTCCTCTGGTTGTTCAACCTCGCAGGGAGAATGTGTTCAACGCTATTTTCTCCTCGTAAAGTTTTAAATCTGCAACTGAAGAGTAGTCATATATAGTCAAGTAACTATTTTCCTTCAGGCGATGCTGGCATCCTGCTGGCCTATGTTGAAAGTGACTTGGTGGACAGGATATGGAATGAATCCAATGGCCGGCCTCCATACCCATGTGATCCTTTACTATACCTCCCAATACGGTATTCTGGTAAGTATGCCTTTTGTGGCAACCAATAATCTTCTGGGTTGTATTTTACCTAATTTATCTTGTAATAGGATATATGTTAAGCTTTAGCATATGTTTTGGAGCATGTATCATTAACATTTAGTAAATGTACTTCGTGAAAGATATATATAATGATTGAAATGACTCTATGCACCTGGTTTGCTGAAAGGTGATAAAATTTATATCTAATATGTCATCTGTAATCTAATGTTAATATTTGACTCCTGCCAATGAGATAAATTAATTGTTGTGCTTTGTATTAATCGACGCACTAGAGGACCATGCCAGGATATTGAAAATATAATCATGCTACTTATTAGCATTAGAACATAATATCCGTTCTCTACTGATTGTCGGGATCTTCCGTGCAATCACATTATTTTTTCCTCTGAAATGAATATGCCAAGAAGGTTTGTAGAAACTAGGCGTACATCACTTTCAAACGACGGTGTAAACCAGAGTGGCACTCCTTTATACCATAGGGAACTCGCCGGTGCAAATGTATACGTGAAAACGGCACTTGATGATGCTTGAATATTAATTTCTATCTCAGCTGTTTGGCAAGAGATGGATGGCTTCGTACTGGTTGCTGGGGAAAAAAACTCATTTCGAACGAATACGTGGATAAACCAACGAAGAGCATATGCGTCCATTTGGAACTTAACCCCATAGCTGGTGAACTAGAGGTGTATCATGCATCTTTTTTGTTCAAAAGTGTATTTAGACCCATTTCAGGGATCCAAATTGTTGAATAGAACAGATCCAAAAGAACAGTCACAGCATTCCAAATGTGAGGGGGGAGAGAGAAACTTTGTCGTTCTAATTATCAAAATGGTATATTAAGGTCATAAATATATTCTTAAAATGAAGCTAAAGGGAGACTTTCATCTACTCCAGCTGCCTCAGGTCCCATGTGATCACTCATAACATGCAAATGAAAGTAACGATAATTCAATCAACCCAGTAAAGTATCAGTTAAGTACGACCAGATTAAATCAAAACGCGACCTGTTACTCGATATAGCTCAGCGTCAGTGCAATTCTTGATTTTCCAATGAGGATTGATTAATTAATTCGCGAAGAAACAGAGCGACTTTCGCTCGGTTTAAGGCTTCTGCAACTCAACTAACTTTTTCCGTCGCCGCTAATTTTTATTCACGCGAGACTATTTTTGTCAGAATACTTGTTCAGATGAAATACTATTAAAGCTCCTCAGATCATTTTGTTCCATCTCCACGGTGAACCCTCTAGAGTATTCTTTTTTTAACTTATTGTTAGTTACTCATGGTATAAAATTTGAAGACTTTCCTCTGACTCTGAACTGCCTGCAAATATCCTATTCCCGAGACATCGCCCAAAAAGAAACCATGATGATCCGGGTTTGAGGATTTCCAGGTTCCGTAGCGTAGGTTCATCTTTTTGGTATATAATCACCAAAAAGATGAACCTACGCTACGGAACCCGGATTTCTTCCAACCCGAAACAAGTCAAGTGCTGCGAAAGCTTATAGCAGAAATAGAAACCGTGAATTCTCAGCCCACGCTGTAAGCTGCCGGTATTTCAAACCCGGGTGTTCGAGGTCGCCCGAGTCAAAGTATGTTTGCGTCCCACGTAAAGGGTACTAATTGCAGCCTTCGACCAGTTCAGCGCTGGTGGAGAAAGCCACGCGAAGATCTATTTGCGAATACGTGCCGATCGAATTGGCCCCCAGTAGTCAAGGATGGAGCTCCTGATAGAGCGCTTGGCCACTTTCACTCTACGGCCAATTCAATTGAATCCGTTCAGCCTCTTTTGTCGCTCACTCAGCCCGAGTCGGTAATTACTCGACCATAAAATGCACTCGGCGAATGCTTCTATAGCTGACTGCGCTGGAACGTAGTGATGAGGGCTACACTCGGTTGATTGGTTATTCGGAGAGGCAACCGAGAGCTGAGTTCATTTGCACCATTCAGGATAGGGTGGTAAGGAAAGGACTATTTGGGGAGCGGAGGAAGAATGGACAGAAACCCGGCGTCGGCATTAGTTGGCTTAACGGAATGTGACAAGGGGTCCACAGTTTAACGTCTCATTAGGGTGGTCATAAGTCTTCAAACATTTCACGCCGCCCCCAGTTCTATGCTGAATGACTAGGAAATGTCTAGTGCAAAATATTACCTCAGTATGACACCAAGCAGCAACGCCCCTTGTATTTTCATATTTGGCATAGGTGACCCTTTTTGACAGGGAACACAAGCGTGGACCGCTGGTTTTTCGCACCGGCATTTTATAAGAACAAGGAGTTTTCTAGTTTTCATTTAGCAACGTAATGGGGATCGGCGTGAATGAAAAATTTGAAGCCTTTCGATTTATTTGGACCACCTGAACATCCCCTCCGATAGACCTTGTAATGCCCTCCACAAAGCACCCCAGGTAGAGATAAGTATTCCACTGAAAATCTTTGGGCTGGGTTAGAACCTGGGCCCTCGAGTTGGGAAGGCAATACTCTAGCTACCACACAAACCTGATTCCCGCCACATTTTTTAGTGTCACACTATTGACTACTGCAGAGGCAGAGAGGTCTATAATAAGATTCATATGACAGAATTTATTATATCCATCTATGCATCGAGTCCATCGCGGATGTGCAGTTGTTATATAAGTCGATTGCTCGTCAGATCCTCGTCGTTAGTATGAGCAGCCATCAATTTGAAGACTGGCTTGCTGCAGCTCACCAATCCATTCTCATTTCAGCTGACTACTCAACTCCTTCATGAGTCTTTATTTCAATCTCAAATAAAACAATATTGGTAAATTTCCACACAGTATAATATAAAAACACAGTAAAAATACACCGACCAAGGTTTCGGCTCGTAATGCCATTATCAAGGAACAACTTTCTCAGAAACTCCGCCATATATACCGAAAGGAATTCGGGGTGATATTAATATTGTAGTCACCAAATCGAATGGGAAATTTTTGCAAACTATCTGGAAATGGGAGATATTTGAAACCATCATATACTGATAGTTGTGGGATATTATTTTTGTGAATGCTTGTGATACAGGTTGCACATATCTGAAATTCCGATATATGAACCGAATTTTTTTCTTCTAACTTTCCTGATTAATATTATGCTTTTTGTACTGTCAATATTGGTAAATTATTTTAAATCATTTTGAAACCAAAGTCCATCACAAGCATCGCAAGCATGTCCAAATTCATTATTAATAAATAGCTTTATAAACTTTTTATGTGCCGACAAATGTATTGAGAATGAGCTGTACATTATTTGCTGTTGTGGTTGTATCATAGGTTCTTTAATATTATTTTCGTTTAACATGTCTTTTTCATTCCGCCGTTGAACGAAATCGTGCACTACATTATCAACATTTGAATTTGACTCGCCCCGATCCTCTCCTCCATCAATCAACATAGCCGGAATATGAAGATCTGGAAATGGTCCACCACTTTCAGAATTAGGATAGGTAATGTCTTTCAGCGGTATAAATGGCACCATACCCACGGTCTGTTTGGGATTTATGGTCAAGTAATTAATGTTCCAGTTGAGGTTACTACAATGGTGAGTAAATTACCGTAAAATGTCGATGATGATTACTGTCTTTCGCAGAGGGACCTGCTATTTGCGAAAAATGAATTATTCGATCTCTCTTGGGAATGAATGATAGTTTTTCGGAGGGCCCCGCTATTTGGCAATCATTCATTTCCATAGTTTGTAGTAAATTATAGGTCCCTTGTCTCTCCCTGTAATTTTTAGAGCGAATTTTATCCAGGCTCTTTCTATGAGCAGCATCTTCATTTCCTACACAATCTTTATTCTCGACATCAGCTTTTTTCTTAGCACGATAATTTCTGGCGTATTCGGCTTTTTTCCTCTTGTTTTCCGCTTCCTGTGCACTCTGATGAATACATTCTTTCTTTCATGCGCAGTAATTTTTGGAATATTCAGCATTTTTTCTCTTCCGATCCATGTTAGTTTTTTCCAATTCAGGATCAGCGTCAATTCTCCCCAATTCTTTCATTTTAATTCGTGATAATTTCGGTCATATTCGGCTTTCTTCCTCTTTCTTTCATCTCCCTGTACTTCCGCTAAATTATTCAGTTGTAAAATCTCACCCATTTCGTTGATTGTTTCATTACCCTTTTGATCTTCTTGCCGCTCTCTTCCACTTTCTGCATTTTCTAACATTGCGGATTCAACACAAGTTGCGTTGCCTTCATGAAGTTTGTCCATGTATTCCGTGCCTACAAAAGAATTCCAAATTAATAACATTTCTAGATATAGTAGATCAGGCGCGTAGGTCAAATTTCCGAAAGAACTCCTCATAAACACCCATTGTATATGAAAAACCATTTTTCCCCCACTAATTGGTCGAAAAAAAACGTTTTGACAAGATCAGAACAAAATCTGCAAGAAATTGTCAAGAATTGTTCCCAAAAAAAATTCCAAAAAAAACCCCATCACTAGCCATAGATCCTAGGACCTTCTGTACGTGGGACGACGACTCCAACCACTACGCCATCTTACTCTTATACTCAGAGGCGATCTCACGAGTTTACATTCGGCTTGCTAAGCGGGACCCCGGAAAAAGTGTCTGACGGTACGTGACGCGAGTCTGCTCTTTTTCCCCCATGCCAAAAGTGCCCAACGGGCCAAAAGAAGTTTTCACTTCAAAAATTGACAAAATTAATTGTGTTTTTATTTACCCATCAGTGAACAAAACCCCGTCAAGCATTACGAAGTCTTTTATAATTTATGTGATACGTGAATGGTTCAAAGACTTGCTGAGTACAGCCGATAGCAATCTATATGCTCCTCCTTCATACGTAGGCAGGAGGTCGTTTTCCCGTATACCTGGCTCTTCTTCGTTTTTCCTTACAGTGCACTCAGTCAAGTCGCTCGTTTAATCCATTCAGTATTGCTTTTTTACCACATTTCCCTCTTACTCCGTTCCTTTTTCGCTTCTTTGCTACCAATACCATCTTCATGGCCGCTTCTAGGTGCAAGTCCGTCCTCGCCTCGGAACGAGAGCACTCCCAGAATACGGTCTCACTTTACCTGGCGTAATGCCTTATGGATATTGAATAGTGTACCCGTTAATTATCGTAGTCACCAGAGACGGCCCAGGGTAGCCAACGTATTTCGAGCTTTTGACAGTCCACCCATTCGAACCACTAGCGTAGTCAGTCGCGATACTTTATGAAGTGACTGTTAATGAACAGGGTCGGACCTAATTCGGCTCAGTGGCGTCAGTTTAACGATTACATTTATCTCTCCCCCCCGCAACCTCTTCAACAAATACCTATGCTCAACTAACATTTGTTCAAACTTAGCAACTTTAAAAGAGTACACAAAAAAGGAGAAAGCCGTATAAGGGCTAAATAATAACATACATATTAAGCATGATTCATACGCGCATATATTGCGTTCAACATCAACGCTTGAAACGTAAGAAAAGTTTGGGTTAGGCTATGTCCGGGTTTACGGTCTTGGGTTTTTCTTGAATTTATTGGCAGATTTTTCTGCTACCTCGAGCAATGCTCAACACGCTTAGGCCCGGTTTTTTATTGTCTCCGGTTTTTTATCGGTAGGAAAACCGATGCTAATACCTTCTCCAATGGACAAAACTAACGTCAACCACCGGACAGTCATACAAATTGTTGTTGTTGTTATTTTGCATGATAAGAAACCCGCACTCTCAGTTAAGATCAAGTTCACGAAAAGGCTACGCCATCTTGCGGTAAACGTTCACCAGGCATTATTAAACCACGCTTTAGTGCGGTAAGCTGGTCCTGCGAAAGAAATGAACGAAGGTCAAAACAAAACATGGAGATAGCCGTTCTCGACGTGCAAGCCGACTTTTGGAAGTGATCTTCCTATCACCTTTAGTCTTTGAACAAAATGTGCTGTCTATTTTCCCTCATTATTACTACAGACTTAAAAGTAAGGTCTCCAATTTTTTTGATCATCGAAAATGACATTTATTTACATTGTTGGATACATTGTTGGAAAGGTCATGGCTTCAGCTATTTTTCAATGCAGTCACCCTGGGGCTCGATGATTTTCCTCATCCGCATGATGAATTTTTGAATACCGTCGTCATACCAGCTTCCGTCCGCGTTGCGAAGGCGTTGACCTCCTCTTGCACCTCGTCGTCCGTCGCGATCTTCATCCCTCCTAGGTGTTTCTTCAGGGTGAGGAGTATTGTTGGTAGATTTCATGTCCCGGGGAACCACTATCAATAAGGAAAGATACTGCCACACACTACAAAAGCTTCGGCGCGCCATCAAGAACAAACGTTCAGGAATGCTGACGAAGGGGGTCTCATTTCATCACGACAACGCGCGACCGCATACGGCTAGTCCGACGCAGGAACTGATCTCAAAGTTTGGGTGGAAAGTGATCGGGCATCCTCCGTACAGCCTCGACGTAGCACCAAGTGATTTCCACATGTTCCTCACCCTGAAGAAACACCTAGGAGGGATGAAGATCGCGACGGATGAAGGAGGTGCTAGAGGAGGTCAACGCCTTCGCAACGCGGACGGAAGCTGGTATGACGACGGTATTCAAAAGTTCATCATGCGGATGAGGAAAATCATCGAGCGCAAGGGTGACTACATCGAAAAATAGCTTAAGCCATGGCCTTTCCAACGATGTATCCAACAATGTAAGTAAATGTCATTTTTTATGACAAAAAAAATTGGAGACCTTACTTTTAAGTCTGCCCTCGTATATCACACTGCTGCCGTTGCGACATTGAGGTCAGTTACTCCTCATCACGGGGTAAGCCTGTGTGTAAGATTACCTACTAAATGCCTGATGTTTTGCTATTCTTAGGTATATCATGGGAAGATAAAGTTAAATCAATCCAAAAGAAGATTTCGGACGCGAATGCTGATGGATATGTGGTTACGGCCCTTGACGAAATTGCTTGGCTCTTCAATTTGCGAGGAAGCGACATACTCTACACCCCGGTATTCAGATCTTATGTGATCTTTGGCACGAGAAGTGATTCTACGGGAAACTGGACATTGCCAGTCCTTTATTTGCCTCATCCCGAGACTCGGTTAACTGAGGAAGTTAAGGAACATCTGAAGGCTTCTACGGGCCAGTACATCCCGTAAGTTCTGTCCCATATTGATTTAGGTCAGGGGTAAGTAAACTGCGACACGCGGGCCACATGTGGCTATTTGGTTACGTAATTAGAATTAGAAAGGAGTAAAATGAATCTTGAAACACGAAAGTAAAGCCTGTTTTTTGCGAAAAAATGGTTCACCTAACGTGGCTATCGCGCTCTCTGTCCTGTCACTCTGTCTATAAATTTTATGAGCGAACGGCACTCTGTCCATAAATTGTATGAATAATAATTTTTTTGGAAATTATTTTCATTTTTACGGATTAATCATTAAGTTACCAGGACAAGGCCACTACTAGTACCTATGTTTGTGGCATATTAACTGCACGACTGATCAATTCAATATGGCCGATTGTGTATTATAATGGCTTCCACCGTAGTATCGTGCGGTGTGGTTCTATCTTTTTTATTCTATGGTTACGTAGACGTGGATTCTTGGTAAAAATGAAAAGAAACAATTATAGCATTATCGTCAAAATTTTATTGGGTTTAATTCATAAAAGGGTGATTTTTCTTCATTTATTATGGATATAATGTTTGTTATATGTTTGTGATGTTTGATATTTGATGTTTGTGATATGATGTGTTGCTTAAAATTTTACCTATCTTTAAAAATATTTTTTGCGTTCGTATTACTTTTAAAACGTTGTTAGTACCAGGTTTGCCTCTTCTGTCTTAAAAGTTTGCCAACCCCTGATATAGGCCGATGTAAGTGTTTCTTCGACTGTTGCGCTGAAAATAATATCTCCAGAAAGTATGGATTCCAACACGTTTTGGAATGTTGAAGTTTCGTCTTTGGTGAGGATTATTTTATTGAAAACTTCTAAAAATGTCATTCACAGTTTCAATGGAATAGTACACAGAACAAAACTGTATCTCCACCGGTAGATATCATACGAGCAACCAGTTTTAGCGACTACTTATCTTCAGGTGAAATTAAGTCAGAATTAATCGAGCCTGATAAGGACAAGACAGTTGGAGCTAGTAGTCTATGTGTCTGCTCACATGAAAGCTGTGGAAAGCTCTAAACAATGTTTAATTTTACTCATAAATATATCACAAAAATCCAAGTCATCTTCTCCCGATTTCTTTGTTTTGAATTTCTGTTTTGTCCTTCACTTTTTTCTTTGTTTCGACACACTTGTTCTAGAGTAGCATTAATCGTTCTAGTATGTAAATATTTTGCAAGATATGTAGAAGAATAAGTTCTACTCGCGAAATCTCTTATAACACGAATGCTTATTACTGGCAATGATTTATCAAACGATAAATATTATCCATCTTCCAGCTCATTGATGAGTATCATTTTTGACTTACGTCGGTCAAAATATTTTATTGTGAGAATGTATCAGTTAATTTATGCATGGAAAATATATATTGGAGGAATTTGCTGGACAAACTTCTATGCGGATTGGCTCACTTGAATAGTAATTTTATTTTTTTTATTGAAATGGTGTGACGAAGATTTTTTTAGCTACCGCGATGAACGGCAAAGAAGGCGTTAAAATATGGCGGAGGAAAAATGGTTTCCTTGACCGAGAAACGACCCGCGGATTTTATGGTCCAACGCGCAGATTACTTCGCAAAGCAGTATTCTCAATTGTGAAGATGTTTTTAAATAGCCGAAACTCCGCGGTTTGATTCCCCATCTATGAAAAGCTTTTTCCCGATGCATTTTTCAAACAGCACTGGAAGAATTGCGGAAGGGAAAGTAATTGGGAGACAGTACAGAGTTCATTGTCCTCCAATTCTTCGACAGGTCCCCAAATATTATGGCAAAAGAAAGGAAACACCGGGTGTATTTAGGGATTTTGCGACCGAAAAGAGTCGAATAGAGTGAGGAGCTGATAGTGAGCTTCCCCATAATTAGTGGCCTGTGTGGATTAAATCACCAAAAGGAAAAACATACCCCTTCTCGCTGCAAATGCTTCGATCGAAATATTAATGCCTGTTTTGTGGTATACCTAGCACAAATAAATAGCATTTGCAAACTGATTATATTTGCAGGGTGAAGAAATATGAAGAATTTTGGGAGGACCTAATAACTATTGGTGCTGCCGCTAAGAAAATAATTGTACCCTCACCTTTTAGCTACGCCAAAGGGGCTAGCTCGGCCATTGTTTTCAAGGTAACTGCGAAACTAAAACACTCCTTCGCAACGCACCATTAACTCTTCAGAAACTGGAATTAATTTCTGAAGTTTATTCATAGCGGCATGGCAAGGCCTTTTATCCATGTTGTCATGCATAGTAGTCTTTCAAGTTAGATCTTTAAACTTGGTTTAGTTTTAAGTTTTTAAATTTTTAATTTAACTAAGAATAAATCTAAATGATTTCATTGTATCATCTGACGGTTTGTTTGAATTTTGAGGCAAAATTATCGCGCCATGATTAGTTTTAGACTTATTCCTGATCGGGCTGCAAACCACCCAGTAATAGCTTGCGTGGAAGTGCTCCAAACTCATAATACCGTACTATCTAATGGAGCAGAAAATCTTTCCATGCAGATTCAAAGATTTTATTTTGTTCTGCTCTTTTTTCAAGCTCCCATCGGGAAAGATACAATTCATGCCGTCTCCAATTGCAGAAATGAAAGCCATAAAAAACTCTGTGGAAGCCGAAGGCATTAAGTCAGCTCATGTCAAAGATGGAACTGCTTTGGTTGAATTTTTCTACACGCTGGAAACTGGGGTAAGTATTCTCTTTATTTAAAACATTTAACAGATTTATGTTTTTGCACGATTATGCATGTGCAGTGGCGGATTAAAGGGGGGCGGCCGACCCCCGTTGTTCCTGGTACAAAAGGAAAAGTGGTGGTAATAAGGTAAGCCATACTCCCCAGCCCCCCGAAAAGTAGCAATCCTCCTTAATCTGCCACTTTGCATGTGCCTCTATTACATATCGTAGGATATTTCTTGATTGGCCATAACTAATGGTAGTTTGCGTGACTGATCTTCTTTTGAATACATTATTAGTTAGAAATTCTCAGGAAAAATGTTTGTTGTGGGAATGAAATTAACTATTGGGCATAGATGTATAGGCATCATTTACATAGTTGTTGTGGGCTTTGTATGCTATGGCTATATTCTAAATCGTTTATAATGATGTACAATATAACTTTAAATTTAATATCCGATACATATTTTATCTC
Organism: Pyrrhosoma nymphula; assembly: GCA_963573305.1. Taxonomy (NCBI): domain Eukaryota; kingdom Metazoa; phylum Arthropoda; class Insecta; order Odonata; family Coenagrionidae; genus Pyrrhosoma; species Pyrrhosoma nymphula. The sequence goes on along the minus strand of OY754332.1, from coordinate 71,061,843 downwards.
GCTACCGAGTTCTCATAGGCTTGAGCGTATTTCAGGCCTTTGGGTGACTTAGGGTCTGGTTGTCGCAGAAAAGTTTCGTTTCATTTTTCATAATATCTGCGGCCATCGGGTAACTCACGAACTTTTTTGGCTTGATATTTCCTTAAATTATTCATCGCCAGGTTTAAATTAGGTGGCCATTTGTGGAAATTTGTGGAAATAGAGGATAATCTGAAGAAGTACCCGTCGGGGATATGTATTGTAACTTGAGTTATCGAATTTTTTAGGTCAGTTTTCAACATTCCAGAGAGGAAAAGAGAATGTGAAGGGTTTACAATTACCCTGACTCCAGTGCGAATTTCTCTGGCGTAAACAAATCCTCTGGCAAGATTATCACCACGCGTGCTCAGATATAAATGACAGTATAAATTTGACGCGTACTGTAAATGGCTAGTAGCTATTCAAACGCCAAATGTAGCCTCATTCAGTCAAAACGCAAAACCCCTCTCACGAGTATCGGAAACAGAATTCTTATTCCCTCCACAAGTTTACATATTTTATAATGCAATTGTTGGCATATTTTTACTTATAACTCAATGAGCGATGTAATTCGATCCCTCATCGATCTTTTGAAGAGTTCAAGTTACTCACACAGCCCGTCAATATCTATGATGTAAATATTTGCTATTTTTCAAACGTGAGTGAGTGGTCCTTGTAGACATCAATTCAACATCATGATCAATTATCCTGAATTCAGAGGTTGTAGCATTCCAAGCCATTCTATTTGTAGTTTACCACTATATTCTTTCATTATTCCTTTTCATACCTCCCTTTCAGTTATGGCGAAACCTCTATTAAGCGACCACTGACCGTTCCGCTTAAAGTTGTCGTGAAAAACGATGGTCGCTGAATGAAAGGGGGACATGATCCTGAATGACTGAGTGAAACATTTGATGCTAATGAACAGCAGAATGCTTAAAAGATCGATAACAGTAACTCATTGATTACTTTTTTCAATAAATATCGTGTTTTTCTTTTTGTTATTTTCCATCGGAAAAATTTTGATCTTGAATGATGACGATAGAAGTTCTAGAAATAAAGTTCCTTGAGTTTAAGAGGCTGCCTACTAGAGAAATTAGATGAATGAATAAAATCATAAGCATCCCATACGTAGTTAACATCATTCATGTGCGTAACATTATTTCTAAGCTTTTCCGTACTTAGACTACATTTTATTTGAAATACATACACGGCTTCCGGCACTCAAATTCGGATGGCCCATCTTTATGTTAATTGAAATGTAATGTCATTATCTTCTTTTTACGCGTATTAATTTTGAAATACTTTCCTCAGGGATGTTTTTTTCTAGGAAAAAACTCGTTTATATGTCGAAATTCACTCATCACATCCACAAATCCGAAAAAAATGATGATTAAGTTATACCGTTAGTAATGATGATTTATTTAAAATATTTACATAAATGTAAGTTAATTATATCAGAATCATTATTAGTGATTTTTAATTATAGTCATTGTGCGCGTTAAGAAGCCATGGCTCACTGCAGCGAAGAAGTAAGCGTATCAAAAATCGCAAGTAAAAATTGTGAATGACTTTCCCTTACCGTCCAAGAATGAAAGTTCCAAATGTGTTCATTGAACGTAAGTACTTCACACAAGTAAGAAATAAAAGAAATAAGCAATAAACCTCTGCACCGAATTCGATGTATTTCTTACGATATCTAAGTGAATACGAGATTCCCAACAGATACATAACCCCTCGAAGCATATATATTAACGGATACGCTTTTCCCTAGTCTGGTGCTATTAATTTACCTCCAGAACCTTGTGTGCGATTCGTATTTTGAAATACTTCTAGATTATAATTTTGGTCGAAGGCGCTGTGTGACAGTCAAGAGATTCGAATAAGTAGTCACATTCTCTTGGCGACTCCGCTCTACAGCTTCTCTGCACATGGCACAAACCAAGACCTAAGCGGTCTCATTAATCCAGTTCTTGTTTTAGCTCCTCTGAAATAGGCTTGGCCGCGCTGATTATTTTCATAGAACCAGATGAGGGAGGATATAAGGACCTGCAGGTCCAGCCATGGCTATATATATGTCACTTATGTGAGGAATGAGGACGTTTTCTGCTAATTATCGTCTGAGACCGACAGCACAGGGACAAACACAATAATTTGAACCCTTCATGCTTTCGAGGAGTGGATTTTAATTTTATGCAGGCTGAAAAGGCATTGATAAGGTGTTCAAAGAAGGCAGAGTAGGTTCGACACAATATTTGGGATTGCGGAAAATTTATGGGTGAGGAATTTCTAAATGAACCAAATGGCACAGGTCAGGTTAGCCGAGGGAGAATCGGTTTTGGGTCACGATAGGAAAAGAAAAAGATTCCCACTATCGCCACGGCTTTTAGTAGGAAGAAATGGTTAGAGAAACATAGGACTTGGAAAGGCAGGAGTGGAGTTCGTCAAATTAGCAAATTGACAAACATTAGTTAGCCAGTCGGCCAAGAGGTTGAGGTCAATGATAGTGTGTGTAAGAGGAACAGTACAAATGGTATGGAGTGAAGGTTAATTATAAGAAGACGAAGGTAATGAGGTTTTACCGAAGGAAGGAGGGACTGAATATAACGGTGGGAGGGTACGCATATAGAGCAGGTGGAGCAATGAACGAACCTAGGTAGTATTTTGGAGGAAGTCAGTTTCAGTGGTAGGGACATCAGATGCGGAATTGCTCTAGCCTAGCAATTATTTTCGAAGGGAAGGGAAACGGTGAAGGAGGTTCTGAGGAGAAATGTTAAGAAAAAATTGGTGAAAATTCTTCTATGGAGCGAGGTGGTAAATGGCACAGGAACTTAATTATTGTGGAAAAAGATATGCGCTAAAAGACAGATAAACACAGGGCATATGCACAGAACCATTTGTAATTTTGGTGACAAATCAAGAGGCTGAGCTCGGTAGCGAGGAAGACGGAAGAGGTAATGTTGGATGTGGTGGGAGAGAAGGTTGGTGGCGGAGGTTCGAAGAAGGCAGAAAGGATGAATGTTGGACACGTAGAGAGGTGAGGGCATATTGCATAGGGTAGAAATCTTGGCAAGTTTGGAAGAGGAAGGAGAGAGATAGAAATTTTGGACGACCAAATTTTGGTGATATGAGGAACATAAGAGAGACTTGATGGTGAGCAAGTAATGTGTAGGAAAGTGACAAAATGATGCAAAAATAGGGAATGTATAGCAGGGACTGTCAAAAAACCTACTAATCAGGAAGAGGAATGACCAATGAATGAATGATTGTGCCTTCTTTTCCTTGGATCTTACGTAAAATTCTCAGAAAATCTTTGTCATATAATATTTTCATTTCTGCCCCCTGTTCAAAGTCTCCAGTCATATATTAGTTGCAGCTTTCTTCCTGTATCTTGATGTGAAAAGGAGCGTCATTCCCAAAGAAATATAAAAACTTCTTGTTTCTCCTATAAGGAAAATATTATGGATGAAAAAATCTCCTCTCATAAATGAGAAAAATAACTAGACGGCTTTCACGTATATACAATTTCAGGCAAATTTTAGGAGGCCAATTTCCAATAATTTTTTTACGAATAATTTATCGATTAAAATGTCGACACTGATCTGGTTTTCGTCTATATATTCGCCTATATAATACTAGAAATTATTTTCTGGTGTCTTTTAAAGAGTAAAGTCACGAAAACTCGATCTTTCTTCCGGTGATCACTATTATGCGATTTATGTGGTGAAGCTGTTCAGTTAGCATGGAAAATTATCATCCTTTTTTTTTAAAATGGATCATATTATTATTCTGCAAATCCTTAATCAATTAAAACGTACTGCTTTCAAAAATCACTTTGGTTTCTTGTATTATCGTCACAATACAACTAATTTTACGAAACAATCTAGCGTTAACGTGATACAACGCAAAGAATAAAAAATACTATATCTCTTTTAAGTTTTATATTACAGCGAGGTCTTTGATGTTGGATCAATTTTTTCATAACATCATCATATATTTCGACACAATTCAGCAGAATTAGTTTCCAAGTAATTCATATGTTTCCTAACAAATTACCTTGAAATTGTACTTCTTAATACCTAATAAATATATTTATTGCTTTATTGTGTGCTGATATAGGTTAAAAATGGTGAGCATTGGGATGAGATCAGAGCAGGGAATATGGCCACTTATTTGCGAACAAAGCAACCATTTTGCCATGGCCCGAGTTTTGAACCTATTTCAGCATTTGGTTCAAACTCAGCATTGCCACATTATTCTCCAACAAATGAGACCAATAAAAAAATTGATGACCATCAAATTTTTATGTTTGATTCTGGTGGACAGTATTTTGGTAAGTTATTCAACATAAGTCTTCGATTTGCACTGAAGATGCATTTTCTTATAATTAGGTAAATTATGATTTATACCTAACAGACATTTATTAAAAACTCTTCTTGGTATCTATATGAGTTCAGGCATATGGTGCCTCTTAATTTTTATTTAGTCATTAAGTGTAGTTGGTTATTTCTATCTCGCATGGTTTCAAGAAAAGAGTACATGGTGTCTTGGTGCGCGAAATTGAAACGAATTCTTTTTCAAGAATACTGATCCACTCAAAATCGTTATCGCATGAAAGGCGTCCATTAAATTAGCGAAAACGTTTTTTTTTTAATGTGAATTACTGTTGGTTCACTCAGATGTTGATAAATTATCACCCGATTTTGAAAACCATTATACCTCGGTTTATTGGCGTATTCACGATGTAAATTATCCATTAATGCTGGCCAATTGCGCTACATAATGACTTCTTTATTCCCCTGAACTATCGTACTGTATGAATTCAACTATCCTCTTCTTTAATGTATGTTATCACCATAGCCAGAGAACTCTATCCTGCGTAAGCCTTACTAATAATGAAGGTCTGTAAAACTTACTTATTATTATTAGGATAATCTACCGGTTAATTTAGGTTAAAATGGAAAAAAGTAAAATCCTCTCGCTTTATAAATGTCCAGGGCCCTATATACCTATAATGTTTCTTTCATGATCCCAGCGTACGTCCGAACCTTCTTCATACCGCCCATACAACATTCTTTTCCGCCTCTTTCCTTACTTACCCAAATGCCTCCCCTCTATTACGGCCTTATGCATACCTTTACTTCTCATTAGGGGCCATTCAAGTATTACGTAAGACATTTTTGGGGGTGGGGGTTGAGATGGGATCTGGAACCAATTTACGTAATACTTTTGTCCATTTTGAAACGTTGTATCGTTTCCGAATGTAATGCAGCACTGACATGGAGAATCCGCTTGTTAATGGCGTATTTTCCGTAATCCTACCGCTACACCAATGCTCCTATTCTGTCGTCTGACTAGCTAGCTACATTACCTCCATGCTCAATGAATGTGGTTCTCCAACACTGCATAATTATATGATATCCAGTGCTTAAAGCTGTACGATGGCTTCTATGGAAAGATGAAACTGCAGAAAGCGAGCATTTAACGAAGAGTAGATACAGATATCTAACGTCTTACGTAAGAATGAGATGGAGGGGGGGGGGTTTGGGAAAATCTTACATTGTTTTAAATAGGGGAAGAGGGGAGGGTCAAAAATGGCGTACATCGTCATACATAATACTTGAACGGCCCCTTACCTCTTCCAACCACCTACTTTTCCTCCTCCTAATCTCCTGCAGAAGTTTCCTCACCAACCATACCAAGAACTTCCCCGTTTGTCTTTCTTTCCGTCCACCGTACCTTCTCCATCCTCCTCCACACCTTCATCTCGAGAGCATACAGCCTATTCTCGTCTTCTTTTCTCAGTGTCCACGTTTGAGCCCCTTTCAACGCTACACTCCATGTTAAACTCTTCACCGGCCTCTTCTTTGTATCATACATTTCTTTCACTCTACTGCTGGGATGGTACAAAGCATATCAAGTCCTTTAAAAGTTGAAGCCGGTGTTCCACAAGGGTCAATACTTGGTCCACTATTGTTTCTCCTTTTCATTAACGATCTCCCCCATCAGTTCACCATGAGTCACACCATTATATACGCAGATGACACAACTAATCTGTTAACTGCCAGCAATACCTCCAATTTAATCGAAGGTGCTAAGAAAACAACTCAAGAGATGTTGCAATGGTGTCATTTGAATAATATTGCCTTAAATGAAGCCAAAACCTCTTACATTCGTTTTCACATTAAAAGTCCCCAACAAGCCCCAGGATTACCCCCTGATCCATTGCTCAACTTTTCTTCATCAATGAAATGTCTTGGTATTCACATTTCAGATACTCTTGACTGGTCTTCTCATGTTTTAGCACTGAACAAGAAGCTTTCTGTTGGTCTTTTCATGATCAGAAAGCTTGCCCCTATTGTGTCTACCAACACACTCACAACGCTTTACTATGCAAAGGTACACTCTCATGTGTCTTACGGCATTATATTTTGGGGAAATTCATCTCTTTCCATGAAAGCTTTCTCACTCCAGAAACAAGCTATTAAAGCTATCAGTAAAGTCCCTATTTGCACCCCAGGTAGACCGCTATTTGTATCTCTTGGTATTTTAACACTCCCCTCTATTTATATACTTACCTGTGCCATGTTTGTAAGAAACTATCCCCATTTTTTCCCTGTTAACTCCAGCTTCCATAATCACTACACTCGCTCTAGAAATGACATACATAGCCAACAATATTCCTACAGTCTATGTCTGAAAGGCCCAAATCACTCCATTTCCACAGTTTACAACAAGATTCCAATTGAAATTCGCTCCATTTCCTCAACATCATGCTTCAGATCCAAATTTAAAAAATTGTTAATTCATAAAAGTTATTATAGCTTAAGGGAGTATCTATCTGATGATTTTCATTAATGTATGTATTTTTGTTCTCACACTCTTTTATGTTTGGTTTCATTTATTTATTTAGTGGCAACCTCTGTATATTTGCCAAACTACTTGTAAATACTGTGCTGTAATATTTTGACGAAACTCATGGATGTTATATCCCGATGATGTTAATAAATTATTATACTCTAGGTCCCCGTAATCAACTCCCTCATATTGCTGAATGTTTCTTTCGCTGGAAAAATTCTCATTCATCTATAAAACTACACTTTCGTTGCTTCCACTCTTCTTTGTTCTGCTGCTGTCCAAGCTTTTCTGTCATATAATAGCATGGGGCATACATTTATTTTAAACAGTGCTTTCTTACTTCCAAAATTGTATCCCTAGTGGTGAGAAAGTGAGACTCTTTTGTAATTAGCCATAAATCTAAAAATATATGTATTGTGAGCTAACTCCACGTGTCCTAAAATGAGTGTTTTATTAAATTTCTGCACGGTGAAACTCATCTACAAGATATTAATGAAAATAATTGCCTTGAAATGCGAGTTTTAAGCATGAAAGAATCCGACCAAGATAGCTAAGTTGGTAATGTATTGCAGACCGGGTTCGAGTCCCGCCTCGGGCATGGGTGATGAATTTGTTTTAGTATTGGAGTCTTAGGTCATGTGTTACCGCACCTAAACGGCTTAAATACAAGTCTGAGACCAGTGTAGTCTGATTATCCTTCCAATGCAACCTCTTCGAAGGGACATGTTTGCGCTCTAGAGACGAATACTGCTTCACGACCTGTGCCGGGACGAGGAGTCCTGGGGTTCGGGTTGATGTCGTGACTGGCTTACCGAAGGGTCGAATTCCGGAAGTGGTGGAGATTATTTAGAGGAACCCACCTAATCCCTACTTGGATGCCATATGGAGGGAATTTCAAGTGTAGTACAACGTCTGTAGGGCGGAACGTTAGACTGGGAACCCCCTTGCGCATTTCGTTAAGATCAGGAAAATGCCGACGCCGGATTTCTCTCCACACTTCCTCCATTCCCAAAAAAACCCTTCCCTCACCAACCTACCTACCCATTCTCGCTGGCATAAATTACCTCAGTTATCGTTCGCCCACAATTAGCTAACCGAGCAATGAGAAGACCTTCTCGGTTGAATGTATTAGGGACTTTAGGAATCTTTATATCAACGTAAACGCAAAAGTCCTAGAATAAAGGTGAAGAAGGGCCTTACCCTTCACTGGAACGAAAATAACGCCTTGGCGAGCCGAAGAAGGATAAGATAACCTCGAAGGAGAGTGATATTACAGGCCTACAGTTACTGCAACGCTTAAAGATTCTTTACAGAATAATTGGGTGAAGAAAGTGGATCGTAGGCTCTGGCGGCCATAATATCTTTGGGTGGAAAAATCTCCGATTCAATTTGGCAGGAATAAAGGCTTGTGAACATCAGGCAGTAGGAAGTTATGACAGAGTGGGATCGTATGAAAAGGGCTCATCTTGCTGTTTCAATCTATTTTTTATTAGATTTCAAGTACGTTAAGATCTCTATCATGCATGATTCTTGAGCACATACTTTTTCGTAATATTATAACCTTCATGGGCAATAAAAAATTATTTCACAGCAGTCAGCACGGCTTTCGTAAGAGAAGATCTTTCGGAACCCAGCTTGATCTCTTCCCCATGATATTACAAAATCAGGTGAAGCGAAAAAGCAAGTGGACGCGTTATTACTGGATTTCAAGAACGTATTTGTCAAGATTCTTCTCAAAAACTAATATTCATATTAAATCATGTAGAGTTAACGAAAAAATAGTGAATTGGATATGATTTTCTGACTGACCGCAAAATAAAAGCAGTAATCAATGGCGTTAGTTCCAACATGGTTGGAGTGAGATCCGGCGTTCTCCAAGGAATCGTGATCGGCCCCCTCTTATTTCTCATTTACATAATCGACATTTGATGTCGAGCAAATAGCAAAATTAGATTGTTTGTAGATGATGTCAGAGATTAATTGCAAAGAGGCTACGTATTGAGTTGAGTTATATGGTTACTGAGAAAATAAATTAAATTTTAAGATGAAATGGAAGGTGAAACTTTTGTAAAAAATAAGCTGGAAAAGTCTTCAGGTTAAAAGTATATAGCAATCCCCCAGCATTGCTGCATATTCTGCATTGTCAGTACAGGTATTTTTTAAAATTATAATCCCAAAATCGACTTAGTTAACCCAGTTTGCCTTGAAATCCGAATTTTTATCTAGAAACTATAATAAGAGCGTTTACAAAAGCTAAATATTGTCAAAAATCTCCATTTAAACTCAATTGAAAAGTGAAGTAACGGTTGAAAATAATTGTGAACAGATGGTCACACTCGCACACAATCCCACACCCACAGCAAAAACAGGTTTCCCAATTGATTTTCAACTAAAACAGATTTTTCAGGAGCTTGGCCATCTAGATTCTACCTACCTTTCTCATGCCTTTTCCTTTAAATACGGCCTTATTATTAGTCTATACAGTATTTATAATGTAAGTAAATGCATTTAAGATTCTAGTACTTAAGTTAAATGCATTTTATCTATTTAATCTATTTAAGTTAAATGTTATCTCTATTAATTCTAAAAATGTCGATCTTTACATTGGAGATGGCACAACTGATGTAACAAGAACACTGTTTCTTGGACATGAAGAAAATGTAACCGATGAAATGAAAGACATATACACGCGACTGCTGATGGGAGTTGCTGACCTTGCGTCTGTTGTTTTCCCTGAGGGCACCACGATGCAAAATTTAGAGATTCTTGTCCGACAGCATTTATATTCAAAAGGCTATAACTATGGACATGGGAGTACTCATGGGATTGGACACTTTTCAGGAGTCCACGAGGGTAAGTTCCGCCTCTTCCTTCTTTGATCCCATTTTGATGAAAAACATTTGGAGGAAAAATGATTTTGTGCCTGGATGACAAAATTATTTCAAACCTATTTTATTCGTGTATGTGCATATGCATATAGTGCGTTACCCGCTTTTGTTTTTACCATGGACTGTAATGGAGTCTCTCTTCTGGCAGAGAGATGTCATGCATGGAATAATCATGTGTTCGTTACAAAAATCCCAAAACATTTTGTAAAGCTTTTTTTTTTTTCAAATGTAAGCAAACTTTCGTAATGCCGTTATACACCTCATTATATTTGTTTTAATGGCCTATAGTGCCATCACAATGCCCTTAATTACTTCTATGTATGGTAATTTTTACAACTGAATTTGTAAGTGTATTTCCTCTGCTTATAATAAAAAATATGTATTTTTGGGTTCAAGCCCTGATACGTGGTTTGGCGTGTCATGCCCACAGTTTGCCTTGAAAAATATCAAATACAAAGAAATGAAGCATGCTGGAATTCTTGGTCAAACTCACCGCATTCATTATTTTGTAATGTGGCAGTTAGTTTTTTGATCATAGAATTTTAAGAAATTTGCTGCTGGACAAACCTGTCATCATAAGTATTAAGAGTAAATGCTTTTGAAATTCAAGGCGTTCAAATGCAGAATGTGTATACATTTATGAAAATTTAAAAATATGGGATAAATAAACTGCCATCAATCAAATAAACTGCGAGAAATACCGCTACAGTAACTTTAGCGAGACCTTGATTGATGATTGAGACGAGACAAATGTGCACACAAATGCGAGAATCTTAATGAGGAAAAACCTTTAGCTTAGAACGGGATCTCTATTCTAATCCTAGCCAACGGAAGTGATTTTTATCTTTTGAAATTCTCGTCCATAAATTAACATTACATTTGTTATATAATCACATGATTTATATTCATAATAGAACTTAACCTTGAGAATTATGATTCAGATGACAAATGATGTTTCTAGATGCGCTTGTCTCTCGCAATCATCGATAAATTCGCAATCAATGCGCGAAAATGAGCAGATTCGCCCTCACGATAAAATACCTTTTACATGAGTAGAAACGCTTGCCCGACTGACGAGCCACACTTGAACTAAGTATGATTCAGTGAATATTTTCACGAAAAGGTATCAATATCCTTTCCCCAACTCACACGAAATAAGCACCACGCATACGTCTGGTCAGGCTACCGGACCTATCCTTGAACGGCCCAGAGTCCCGGGCCGAGAGTAATAGTCGCTGCCCCGATTAAAAATTGTAATTAATTGATGAAAGTTCTAAGGCTTTCCCGGCGTGTAGCGATGTTGGTGGTTATTCAGGTTTCCGAACGGGTCAAACTCTCCATTTCTGTACGACGTATTGATGAACGAGTCGTTCATCATCCTCAGTGCCCTGAGGATGATGAACGACTCGTTCATCGAAACTTCGGCAGAAATGGAAATTTTGACCCGGTCGGAAACCCGAAAAACCACCAACATTGTAACCTATTCGCGATAGCCTCCTCTCTCCTTCTCCTGGGGCCTGATTCTGATGCTTTCCCGATGCTCAACTTTTCCACCAAAACGTCATTAGTTTCCACCAAAACGTCATGACTACGTCACACTTTCCACCTTCCACCAGAGAATCGTTCACTACATCGTTCATCGTTCAATGACTGGTGGAAAGTCAAGCTTCCCTTCCACCCGTTATCCACTTGGTGGAACAGCGCTAGTGTCGTGGTGGAAACTTTCCGACGGAAGTAAGCGTGCGGAAGGTAGACATTTTTTTGTTCGCGGTTTCGCGGTTAGTTGGAAATCGGCATAAGTTTGTGATGTTCGGCTCTCCAGAGGGGGTCATTGAGCCGTTCATTTAACGGATCAAGATTCGTTCAATGAACGAATGGTGGAACTTTCCACCAGTCTTCCACTAGTGGAAGATCAGAATCGGGCCCCTGACCACCATCGAGGCCCGGCACTCGGCGATTAAATACTAAGAAAGCTGTAGGTACTATGCAAAGCGGTCCCCCAAGATATCGATGGTAATATGGAAATTTAACTTTACCAAAGGCAGATTGCAAAAGGATGGTATCGCAGATTATGCACTGTGATCTTTGATGATCTGTGATGTATTTGGATGCATAGTATTCAATACATACGGTGTTAATTTATTTTAGCTTTGCCATTTTTGCATGGTCACCAAGCCTGTGCATCAATCTCTTTCATAGAATGAATTGCGCTACGACGATATGCGCTAAGTTCAGTTTTTTGAAACACTTTAGATTCATTTATGATCTGGATCCTTCCTTCCAAACTTCCTGTTCTGACTTCCAAAAATGCGAAGATAGAATCTAAGCAATTCAAAGAATTTCGTGTTTCTTATGTTTTTTTGTGTACATGCTAGCCAGCGAATGTCTCTTATGAATATCGTTAATATGTACGATTGGCGACGGTATCTTTATCAGAAATAATCATAACTAGGAGCAACGTAAATGAATAAACAAGTTTATGGTCTTTCTCCCATGAAACTGTGGCAATATAAACTATATTTAAATTCGTTGACCGCCTACTATACAAATTCCTATTCCGTAAAACTTAATGACATGCCATTATGGCACCTAGAACATATTAACTTGGCCTTTTTTCACAACAAACACCATCTTATGGCATGTAAAAACGCAAAAATCTAAAGCAAACATTGAAAATGCGAATTTATTATCTTACGAAGTTGATTGATAAATGAAATATCATTTACGAGGTATATTTGTATAGAGACCTGTATTTTTCTCAAATAATTATTTACCGGTGGTTACTTGGCTGCTATATCTTGAGTTGAGATTCGTAAGTACTTGGTGTCGTACTGCTCTATGTTTCCCATGGTATGGCTTATGGCATGGCATGGTAGTTGGTGGCGCTCGCATTGCAATCCTCAGGAAACTTGGTGGTAGGGAGTGAGAGAAGGGGATCTCAGATCTCAGAGCATATCCACGGCATTCAGCTATGCTTCCGAAGAAATGAATGGCGTGAGGCAATGCCATCTTTTTATAACATATATATGAACACATATATTTATTAAACACAGCGTGGGTAGCCTAGCCATCCCCAATGCACTCCACTGTTCTTGCAATAACTCCGGTGACTTGTAAAAAATTAATGTTCTGATGCTTAAACTATGTATGCATTCGAGACAATGAACCTTTTCTCCAAGCTCACACTGATCAAGTTTGCATAATAGTATTAATATAGTCGTAACTCATGCAAAAGTTTTAGTTTGGCGAATAGTACTTGATATCATGCGTCAGGTGATTTTATGCATGAAACATAAAAATATATTATTACTAAATACACTTTTACGTCATTTTTACCATGGTATAATTTTTTAATATTTTCCCATTATTTTTCAGCATTTCATTACACCTATGCAGAGAACTTCTTTGGATCTCAAGGTAGAGTAGTAATACATTGTACAATATTATATTAAGGCACATTTCTAGCTTTGCTATTTCACTTGTATTTGCAAAACTTTGTTAGTTGGTAGCATTTGTTTTTTATGTTTAGAAATTATTCATTAGTACATACTCCGCTGTGCCCAAACCAATTAAATTTAAAAAAATTAAAATGGTGGAATAATACAAGTAAGTCACTCTTGTGCAAGAATGAAATAACCAGTATAATAATAAAAATGAGATGGAAGTTTACAATAATTTTATGGTGGTAGGAGATAAAATTATGTTAATATAAATAATTGTAGGAATGAAATTGATATCGGAAATGACCATGAATTCCACAAAAATAATGGCCTTGATGAATTCAGACTGACTTACTAAATAAATAACGTTTTTCAAATTAAAATAATTATTCTCGATAATTACTTTTTAGAGCCTGGGTATTACATACCTGACAAGTTTGGCATGCGCCTGGAGAATATAGTAGGTGTGGTTAAGAAGAAACTGGTGAGTCCTTGAACTAAAATTTACATATTTTTTAAACTTACGAGTTAAAATGGTGCTCCATTGTATCCAATAAAATCTTTCTAAGACGCATATGCTCATAAAATGGTGTTCCAGGATTATGCCATTGTGATATCTTTTATGATATCTCATAAAACCTCAATGTATAAAATATAAAAATTTAATGCAAAATAATTATAAAAAAAATAAAAATAATAATAAATATTTAAAAAATATACATACAAAAATGAGATTTTATAGAACTATAAAATCTCATTTTTTAATTCTTATACACTGGTAATTTATGGCCCTAGCCTACACAGTACATGGAAATGCATAGTTAAAAAATACCATCCGAAGTCACTAAAGGAAAATCAGTGCCTCAGATTCAGGCTGTTTTGCGTTGATGTTGCCATATCCTCTTGATTATGGTGTAATTTCTGTATTTCGTAAATCTATCTCTGCATGTACACCTTGTATATGCTAAAATCTGTCATGGTGCATGATTAAGGGGAGGTTGACGGCCTTGATTTTCAAATATTAGGTTTTCTAGGGCCTAGTGGGTAGAGCGCTTGGCTACTGATCGAAGGGTCCCGGGTTCAAATCCGGGTGAAGCCTTTGGACGCCCCCGAGCAAAAATCCTTGGAGTGCGAGGTGGCACAGGGAAAGGAACTGGCCCCCTTACACTGAATGTGTGAAATTCACACGCCTGTGGCTTAGTCCGTGGTGAGCTCTACCCTCAAATATGCAAACCAACCTTCGGGTTGAATCACTGAGTGAGAGTGAGTGAGGTTATCTAGTGGTTCGCTATTTTTGAGGAACATTTACTAATCTTCTAAAATTTAAAGAAATCATAGCAATACTCACTGTTAGAAATTACCTGATAATTTCACCTTCCTAAAAGTATTCCAGTTGCAAGTATTTTTTATGTTTGTGCTTATATATTATTATAACCCAGAAAGTTACCATTTTTGTGTTTAATACCCCAGAAAGTTATTAATGAATTGGTCCTCGTGTGCATAACTCATTTGTATTGATATTCCTATTATGTCAAGCACTAACTTTAATTCATTTATTATAGTACAATTTGCTTCATTTCAAATATTGCCTTCGACCTGTTCGGCTGAGGATAATTTTTAAGAAGGCTTTCATTAATCCATCAATGTCATCATTGTTTATTCCCCAAGATGTTTCGTACTTTCAATTTAAAAAATATGTGTGAAAAAATTTGAGACAGTGGTGGGAATTATAATTATTGAAAAAAAACATATTTGTTTTCACTTTTGCACAAAAATTGACAAATAATTATTTTTGAAGAATTTATGAAGAAAGCAGCATCTAATTCTCTTATTCATTATTCCTTGTTTAGCCAAATGCAGAAAAAAACTATTTGGGATTTGACACAGCAACACTTGTGCCTTACGAGCGGAAACTCATAAATCCACAATTGATGACAAATGTTCAGGTGAGTCAGTTGGTAATCGGAGTGGATATTTTGGTTTATGCTCACTTTTTGGCTATGTAAAGAGAATTTTTAAGTTGAAAAAATTTTATGTGAAATGGTGTGCTTGAGGATAGCAATAAAACTGCTTCACTGTTCTTGAAGTCAGAACTAGAATGCAACCGTATCAGAACATTCTGTAGAACTTTACAGCACATTTAATATTCCAAGGGTTAAAGTGAAAAGGACACAAATAATATTGACAACTTCCTATTTCAACAGATTACCCATGACTTTCATATAAATTATGCATTACTTTCAATATTTCATTCACATAAAAACATTTAGCTCATTTAATAAAATTTCACATTATTCCACATATGGTTACAATTTTTGGCTTTTATTTTTGAAAGGACATCTTCAGTCAAGTGTTCCAGAAACTGAAAAGAATGTTAAAAGTTTCTGTCCAAATAAGTTCACTTCTTGTGACACATTTGAATTTACCTTATTAATTCTGACCTGTTTGTCTTCTGGCTGATTTGGGTGGTCTCCAGCATATAGGACGAAGGGAAAGTTAGAGTTCTTAATTAATTTATTAAAGTTCATATAATGGCAATATTAGAAATTTGATGATTTTTTCAATACATAGGGCAACTGGCGACTGGTATGAAAAGACATTTAAAAAATTATTTGAAACATTAATTCTTTCACTTTTGCCACTAGATTTTACGAAAGGAATCAGGTTTTTTCTTTTAGCTTGTATTTAAGATGCATCAGTGCATTTTTTATATAACCAACTACTGATCAACTCAAATGCTATGATCTGTGTTCTTACAGTTGGAATGGGTCAATGGTTACCATCAGCGAGTCATGGAAGTAATTGGTTCTCAGCTGCTGGAGCAAAGAAGTTATGCTGCACATTCTTGGTTAGATGAAAAAACTCAACCAATTGAAGGTGTTTGCTACTCACGACACGTAAATATAGATCCACAAGCAAACCTAGGATAGCATCAAACCAAGACACAAGAGGTATCCTCAACTTCAAAGGCAGATGGGCGGGAGTGCTTAGCAAAAATAACGACATTTTTGTTACCTTTCAAATTTGGGACTCGAAAGTGCCCTCTAATTTGAACATGCATTATGACCTACCAAGACCTAAGAAGGAATTCAATTGTGTTGCCAAAAGTCTCAGCCAGTTGCCTACCAGACTACTTCTGGTGGCAGTTTGAAATGTATATTTAGTATACAGGCAATTTCACAGTGAAAAGTGCCTCCTATCATGATCATAGTAAAAATCATTTGTATTTAGTCAATATACACAAATATCAGCAAATTTCACTAATATGTAAAGACTTGGTTACTTTGCATGCAAAGAAAATTCTTGTCTCAACTTAGTGCACAACTGCACAGTACACAACTATCACCAATTCGACCAGTAAGTCTTTGTGGGTTGTGTAGTCTATACAAATGATTGGAGCAGCAATGTGATTTGGCCCTTATGGTTACTGAGAAAAAGGGCCACCGGGCACCATTGTTACCATATCTGAAATTCTGAGATTTAATTTAACAGTCGAAATTACTCATAATATATAATTTATGTAAATCGGATGTTATTTAAAATCTGTATTACTGGAAAAACTTAGCCTTTTTCATTCGCATGACCTTAATATGTTCAAAATTAAAATGTATTTTTTTCATGAAAGAGTTTTTCATTTTATCGTGTAATACCTGCTAGCACGTGATAAAAATATGTAATTAATTCACAGTTACCTTTCCTAGCCTCTGAAAAAATGTTCAGCAAGACCCAAGCCAAGTAATTTTCTGAGGCGGCCCAGAAACCTCAGGCAAATGAGACAGCGCCCGACCTTAATTTTGTTAACTTTGCTTTTTTTTCAGGTTTAGTGGGTAAACACTTCCCACTAAGCAAGTACCTGTCGAACCAATTATTGGCTGGTAAAACTTTGATAGAAAATAACACAGAAGATCTAAAAATTAGACTAAATGAAGGAAATTTTGTGAATTATTCACATGTACAGAAAAGGTGTTGGTGAGGACATTTGGGGGAAGTGGAAATACCTATACCTATTATATGGTATTATACTGTCTATTATTGGTGACAGATAGAAGAGACATTTGATACTAACAAGGCCTAAGAGTATGATTTGATGTAAATTCCTTAATTTCCTGGTAATTTTCTGTTTCTCAAATGTATTCTGGATTTATAGTTCGACGCTTAGACTTTACAAAGCTTAGTTGAGATCGGGGATAAGTTTTTGACGATTGAATCAATTACTTATGTGATTGTCAAATATTAATGCAATGACGAAGAAAGGTGAAATGACGTACACTACCATGCCGAGGTAGATTTTTGAACTGGAGAAGTTTAGCGATTGAACTGCAACATTCCCATTATTTCGCTAACTTGCGATGGGATAAAAACATTTCTATTCGGTAAGGAGGTTGCTACTGCTCCCTACTTCTACGCATTATTAAATACCGAGAGTCATCGCTCACAATCAGTCGCATTTATATTTACTGCCTCAAGAACGTGGCTTCAATGTTTATTCTGTAGCATTTACTCTTCAGTATCTATAGTTCACGAACGGTGCTTTAATATTGAGTCCATGGATTTTCGTTCAAATACAACTACTATGAGATTAAAGTTGTGTTTAATGTTTCTCCCAACTAAAAAATTTACGGTAGTGATATTCTTTACTGTCCCTGTTACCGTAAATAAAGATATAAATCACGACTTTCTTAGCTCCATACACTTAGCGAGTCGCCTGCTGCTATCCGCGTGACGTGATGCGCAGAACGGTCTCATTTTGGTCACGGGAACGACTTACTTCGTATTAGTAATACCGCAGAGTAGGGACATCTTTACTCTTTGGTAATACCATGCCACTGGGTGTGTTTACAGTTAAAATCTCCTCCGCAAATTACAGGCGTGTCGTCATGGATTAAAAAATTGAAGTCTGCGACTTCGAATTTTTTCGTTGGAGGCAAATAGCAGGAATAAATGACTGTTTCTCCAATGTCCGTTTTTATCTTAGCACCTATCGCTTCGAGGCTTGTCATGGGATGTTTTTCAATTTCCTCGTAGGCGAGTTCGTCCTTAATTAAGATAGCCGTTTCACCCGCGCTCTTGCTCCCTCTTATTTTAACTCGGACTTTCCGAAGCACGTTATGCCCACTCACCTTCCCTACTTTATCCGTTTGTAGGTGAGTTTCGGAGACAAGACACACGTAAACATTGTATTTGTTGAGCAGTTCTAATAATTCCTGTGTTTTATTTATGACGTTCCCATTTATATTAAAGAGGACAATGGCCAGTGATTTATTTTTATTTTTAATAGCCATAATTGATCTTCCTGATCAGCATGTCCGTAATTTTAGAGAGCATATCTTGGAACATTTACATTTGTTGTTGCATCATTGCTCCAAAAGTCTTTAATGTCTCTAAGATACTTTTTAATTCATTATTTTCGCTGTCTATGGACTGAGTCGGCATGTTCAAACAGGAATTTTCGGATGCCCTTAGCGTGTTTGGTACCTAGCCGTCTTGGGTAGCCACCCTCGTCAGTGTATTAGCGCCATTGACGTCATTTGTTGACCTTCTCCTCATACAAGAACCTTATAAGGTACATTGTGAGGTTCTTGTCCTCATATTAAAGTTCGCGTCATCGCGATTAAAGCGAGTACACTCCTTTTACTCGGTCCGCGCTGGTGCTGACATCTTTTTCAACTTTCAAGTCGACCTGTGAACATTCCCACCAATCCCAAGTGTGATAGCACCTCCCCTCCTCTCCCCACTCCTCCACTGGCCAGCTGTTTCCCCTCCTGCGAGAACCGCGCGCCGCACCTTCAGCTCTCTTTGAAACTGACCGCGGCCGGGGGAGGACGTATCGGCTTGGTGCCAATGGTGACTTGTGATCGTCTTGTATAGACAAAGTTAACGGTATTTAGCCTACGGACTTGTTTCTTACTGAAATAATTGTTATTATACAAATGCTGTTTTTGGAAGATAATCAAACTAGCTAAGGTTGTTTTCATTTTTCTCTCGTTTCCGCCCACCAATTCGCAGTTAATTCTCTCGCGACGTCAAGTTTCATTGGCATGCGTTGCAAAATGGTGCCGTGACCAGGATTCTGGTCGAATTGCCTGTTCTTTATTTGGTGCTGAAGTGTAATTCTTGTTGTGTGAGCCTTGCTAGACGACTAACTTTCCGAGTGTACATTATTTTATTCATGTTTTTCCGTCCGCAGCAGTGGTTAAGGGTATAAATATAGTTTAATGCTTTGTGTGTTATGTATCGATCTCTGGTGTGCAAAATGTGTGTGGTTTCCTTTTTTCCCACAACCATTAAGTTTACGTGGTGCAAAGCCCCGCTCAATGTGTGATATTAAGTTTGTTCTCTCTCGCTAATTCTTCGTCCTTTTTCCGTGCGAACCTGTTTCCTTGATTTGATTTGTAGTCATGGCTGCCCCTCCAGTTAACCCGTATGCTAGGGCCTTTGATACCACGTCCGAAGACAGGCGTGCACACGAAAATGCTCGCGAGAACGTGGAACCACCTTCCTCGACGTCTTCCTAGTCAAATCCCGACGTAGCTGCTCTCCCGGCACACGACGCTGGCCTCGTTAACTTGGCCAACGCAGACGGTTTACGTGTTGTTCGTCAAATGATCGACGACCTACCCGCCGTTTCATGTTCCTCCTCTAGTGACTGCTTTCTCTTCATTTCTAAAACCTCAGAATTGATAGATTTATCTCTGACCACAGTGTCTCACTTGTTCGTTCTTCTGTTGCGTAAATACCGGCAAATTGTCGTTCCTTCTGGCAGGGCGTCATTCGTAGGAATATTTTTTGGGAGAGTATAATTTCGGAAATTTGGGACACGTTCGTACCATATCGCGAATTCGATCGTCTAGTGTCCACACAACTTAGAGATATCAATTCCCGCGTGAAAACCCTCACGATTTTTACTACTACATTGTCGGCTAACGAGGTATTAGGACAGTTATATGCCGACCGCGAACTAATGGAACTGATTTTGGAGGGCTTAAATCCTCAAGAGTCAGTGCTGGTTTTCTGTCACAGACCTTCAACTCCCGCCGAGTTGGAGAAAATGTTAACCCCAGCCACCAAGAAGTTAATGACTCACGCCGAATATTCGAACTCCTTCTTAACCTCCCTCAGTAGAAGAGTCTCGTGACCGCCGACCTTCCCGTATCTGTAATTATTGTAATAAACCCGGTCACTTAGCTGATGTATGTCGCAAGCGTATTCGTGATATGAACGGCCGAGGCAGACCTAACCGCCCACAATTGACTTTCGCCCTTCAAAACGCGCTTTCTCGACTTCCACAAATTCCTGTCCAAATCCATGGTACCCCTGGCTTCGCATTGTTAGATTCAGAGTCCACAGTGTCCACACTCTACTTACTTGATGAAAACTTTTGGTTTAACCTCGCTCACAAGCCGATTAGCAGCAGGAAGGAAAGTTATTCGATAGCAGTACGTTCGTTCACCGAGGAAAATAATGTTCTTTCTACCAGGGTTTGGGTTCGCATTAAAATTAAGGCTTCGTCGTGGAAACATTGCTTTTATCTCTCTTCGCTTCCGATCCCCTGTCTTTTGGGACAAGATTTCTTGAAGAAAGCCTCAATCTCCATTCTCCCCAATGGTTTTCTTTCGCTTGTTGTCGAATTGAGTTTATTCATTCTGCCACGAAAACGACTCGTGCGAGAACGATTCTAAATGCTCTGACTTAATTCACTAAGTTTCTACGGACAACGAAGATTTTGTTCAAACTTGCATTGCTAAATCTATGATTTTGAATGACGAAAGTAATTTGTATTCGCCTAACCAACATTCTATCACCCACTCCCACTTCTCCTTCGTTTGTCCTAAAGAAAAAATAACGTATTGTCTCGGTTCCCAGATGTTATTAGCTCCGTGCATGGAGTCACTCACCTGTTGAAATACGAACTTGTGTTAGCAGAGGACATACTGTTTGCTCTGCCCCGTATTCCCTGTCCCCTCCAAAACTCAAAGCTGTGAAAATGCAGATGAGGAAACTCTTCGTTAGCAAGGTTATCGAGCCTTCTAAATCTCAATGGTAGAGTCCGGCATTTCTAATTACTAAACGAGACGGATTCGACAGACTAGTGGTTGACTATCGCAGACTTAATCAAAAGGTAAAGGCGGACAATTTTCCCACTCCAAATATGGAAAAGGATTTCCAATATCTGTGCAATGCAGAGTTTTTCTCTATCATTGATTTGAATTCCGCTTTTCATCAAATTCCTCTAACTCATAAGGCAAAGCAATATACAGCGTTCGTCACCCCCGTTGGCCTCTATCAATTCACTAGGCTTCCTTTGGGTCCTACTACCTCTCCCCAGGTTTTTTCAGGCTAATGGATCTTTCAATTGGTGATTTGAAGTATTCTTGTCTTTCCATGCATTGATGATCTCTGTGTTTATTCGAGGGATTTTGAGCAGCATCTGTTGGACGTCGAGGCTGTACTTTCCAGATTGAGAGACGCCGGGCTAACGGTGCATCCTGAAAAACTGAACCTGGCGCAAACTCAATCGCTTTCTTGGGCCACAGAATTTCACATGGGACGCTGATGGTCGATGAGGAAAGGATTTCTACTGTCAAAAAATTTCCCACTCCGAGGTCGGCAAAAGAAGTTGTGAGATTTCTGGGTATGTGCGGATTTTATTCTAAATTTATTCAGAATTTTTCAGAACTGGGTGCTCCTTTAAATCGCTTAAAACGCAAGGGTGCCGTTTTCAATTGGTCCACTGAGCTCCAGAATTCATTTTAAAAATTAAAGCAATGCTTAGCTAATCCACCAGTCCTTATTCTTCCGGATTTTGGTGAGGAATTTCACCTCAATGTTGACAGATTGCATTGGGAGCAGTCTTGAATCAGTCCTGTGATGGTCAGATGAAGCCAGTTGCTTACGCTAGTCGAGTACCTACTCAATGAACATGAAAAGCGTTTGCCCTCTTATGAACTAGAATGTTTAAGATGTTGTTGGACAGTTGAGAAATTCCGCCCTTATTTGCAGTTCAAATCGTTTCATTTATATACTGATAATAACCCTTTGACGTGGTTACTCAAGCACCCTAAGCAATTAGTTAAGATTGGGCGAATGGTATTAAAATTAACTACTTTTCGTTTTGTCATTCATCACGTTAAATGCCAGAAAAATCGTGTTCCTGGTTGTTTATCTCGCCGAAATGATTGAGGCAATTAGCCCTCAGCACTCGGTTTCTCGATTTAGTCCCACTTTCTTTTGTAAACATTCGCGAGCATCAAAGCTCAGATCCTAAACCAATTCAAGTCTTATATTTTCTCAATGTTTTTCTGTATCTGTCACACCATATTTCCTATTGTCTTATTATTAATTCTAAAATCTTGTTATTCATGAGGATGCAAAAGTTTTCTATTTTCCACACTTAAGCCGTCAATGAGCTAATACCAATCAATTTCTATGCCACTTGGCTTTGTGTAGTATCATACTGGAGACATGCAGTTGGTTTACTTAGTATTTATGCTGCTGTGGACAAGAATTCGGTTTTAGAAATGCTTTTCTCATATCTCGGCCCATTTATTGATAAATTTGACTGTTATTACATTTTTTCTCATATTGGATGTTGATTCGTGATTGATTCTACTCATGAAATGATCTCTTGCTGTCTTCAAGTAACGTTTAATTTTATTACATATTTTCATGGGCAGTTGTTTATTTTGTTTGTTTAAAGGGCTTTAAATGGTGATCTCTAGCTAAATATTTAATTGATCACTTGCTGTAGTTCTTATGTAATTTATCTAGTGGTGTAATATTTCTCTGAGTAAAGCCATATATGGTTTATCAACATTGTTAATTTTTGGTGGTAAGATGTGGGCCATGAAAAGATTCGAAAAAAAAGAATTTTTGCAAAAGAATAATATTAATCTAAATAAGAATACAATCACAAAAAAAGAATTAAAAAGAAATATTACTGATTAATAAAAAAAATTATAAACAAAAATTCAATATGGACAAAAAAATATATCTAAAGCTCACTCTCAACGATTTCTATGGTGTTTATATGCATAATCATTAAGTTTAATTATAGCTTATAAATTTGTCTTCTATCTTTAGTCTTAGCGTGATTTGGTCTGTCACCCCTTTGGTGACCACACAAGTAATTTCTCTCTGGGCAGAGATACAGGCATCAAACACCTATGTTCATTTGTGTTCTGGCCAGTGCTTATATTGTTATTATGTTTGGTTATTTAAACCTCAAGTGTGTTATCCATTCATCGAGGGAAGCAAGCCAGGAAGTTTTCTGTGATTAAGTCAGTGCTGTGCATTTCTACAGTTTCCTTTTCTAGAAAATTTCCCCAATGGATGTGCCAATTTCCCCCCCCCTCGAAACCTCGAGACTCGAAAATCCTCTGAGAGACTTCGATAGCGATGAGCTAAGTGCCGCGATCTGCTCTGGTCAAGGCGAACGCTCAGGTCATCGCGATTCCAGCAAGTCCTCCTTTTATTCGGCCCGCGCTGGTGCTGACATCTTTTTCAACTTTCAAGTAGACCTGTGAACTTTCCCACCAATCCTAAGTGTGATAGCACCTCACCTCCTCTCCCCACTCCTCCACTGGCCAGCTGTTTCCCCTCCTGCGCGGACTAAGTGAAGCAAATACACCAGCCCTCTTTGAAACTGACCGCGGCCGGAGGACGACGTATCGGCTTGGTGCCAATGGTGACTTGTGATCGTCTAGTATAGACAAAGTATAATTTAACGATATTTAGCCTACGGGCTTGTTTCTTACTGTAATAATTGTAATTATATAAATGCAGTTTTTGGAAGGTAATCAAACTAGCTAAGGTAGTTTTCATTTTTCTCTCGTTTCCGCCCACCAATTCGCAGTCAATTTACTCGCGACGTAGTTTCACTGGCTTGCGTTGCAAAGTGAGAAATTGGTTCAAGAATAAACGAAACTTAAGGCTGATGGAAGTTGCTCTTCAGGGAATGGTCTCTTGACAATAAATTTTAAATCTTTAATTATGAGCCACTATCATATTCAAAGTCTGAAGTCAGTCTTACTTTAGAAGCAAGTGCAGATAATGATAATTCTCAAGACTCAAATATGAAAATTATCTTAGATAGCTGAGAAACTTAGTATTGATGCCAGCTCTGCCTACCATAATAGTATACATGGTGCTCTTTTTTACACTGGGTTACATTACATACCAAAGGACTATAAAAACAGTAATCATTGTCTTCATTTGTAGTTGACCACATTTTATGAAGTCATCAATAGTTGACCCCAGTGTAATTGGAAAGTGGAATATTTTGTAATTGAGAAGGTGGCTGACATGATGATTTAAGAGCACCCTTACCTAATTTGATCTTATTTCTACAGCTGTTTTATGTGGCCAAATGTAATGAAAAACTCAAATAGTTGTAAAGTTTAAGCACCCAACGCAGTGAGGAACAGGGTGTACAGAAAAATCCATCTTTCCAAAAAAAATCCACATTGCTTTCTTGTCTCAATGATTGCATGAATTTTTTTGTGGAAAGATTTTCCCTCTTCCTTTGCTCCTTGCCAAGTATGGTGCTTTGACATTTACAGTAATAGTTTTTCTTTTATTCAGGTTCCAAGCCAGGCTTATTGCCTACTTTTTTTGAGTGATGAGTGGATTCCCTGTACTAAATATAGTTTCAGAAATTTTGGCTAATGCATCCATGTGGCCCACATGATGATCATATATTAACATGATGATTTCAGTAAAATTCAGTTGCTGCAGGTAACGGCTAAACTAATTGTAAGAGGGTTTCATGGCTTGCCAAAGTGTCATGGCCTTCAGCACCCCTTAACCCCTTATTACCTGTTCAAACCACCTGCTCTGCCTCCTCTTAATCTCTTCCAGCAGTTTCCTTTCCTCACTCACCATGCCGAGCACTTCCTCGTTTGTCTTCCATTCTGTCCACCACACCTGCTCCATTCCTCTCCCCATATAATTTTTTACTGTGTGTCTTGAAAATCTGCAGCCTAATCTCCTCTTTCCCAAGAGTTCATTTTATTGCTCCTTGCAGTGCTACACTTCATGTTGTATCCTTTGATTGTATTTTCTTTACATTGTAACTCAAGGTACCAATTAATAATATTCTCCCATTGTTGAATGCCAGATTTGCTAGCTCAGTTATCCTTCTAATCTCTCCTTCCAGTCCTCCTTAAATCTTTGCTACTATATATTATAATTTCATGTTGCTACCTTTTTTTTAAATCTGGCTGGGAGTGCCTGCTGAAGTAATTTTAATCCATATGATAAAGATGAAAGCTATATTTTCTAACTTTATTTTTATTTGAAATTTTGAATCTAACATCATATTTCATAAGTATACCCTAGATTATGATCAGAATCTATATCTTCTCTTAACAAGATGCATTAAGTTTTGAATCTGTCGCCTAACTTCTGCCTGAACGTATTATAATCTATTTTATGCTTAACTTTCTCTCCCAGCCTTTTTTCATGGTTGCCTTTGCCTCTAATGATGTCATAACCATTTTTATTCTATTTTTATCATATTATGTTCTCTAATATATATTAATTTTTTTTCCAGCAAAATTCTACTCTTTTAACCACAGAAATTTCCTGTGTATGGGCCATATTCTCCCCATTCATTTCTGTCCTTAATCCTCCTTTCCCCAACTACCAAAGGCCCATGGCGTATCATTGTTGGGTTTTTGCTACCTGGATCTTCCCTTGTTGTTTCTTGTAGTTGCCATATATTCCACCTTGTTAGTAGTTGTCAGTATGTAGGTACATAGATTCTTTATCATAAGTTTATCATAGAATTTGTATGAATTTGGTTTGTCCAAAGTACTAGATTGAGGGCATTTTGAAATGGTGTAAAGCCCTGTTGAATGGCTGCTTAAAATTTTTATGTAAACTGTGTAGCAGCATTGGTGGATGTTTGGGTGAACTTATCGACCTGATCTGTCAGCAGCTTTTCATGAACTAATTATGTAAACTGGTCAGGAACTGCTTGATGTGTACCTAGTGTTCTGTTCGGCAGCTGCTCATGAAGTTCATTATATTAACTGAGTGAAATTGGATAGTAGCATTGTAATCCCATAAATTCCTAGTGAAGAGGATATTTATTTCTTGACACTAAAAAAAATGCATTTTCGTTTGATTTTTATATCAGATTTTCCCAAATCTCTTTTGGGAGAAGGAAAAATGGCGCAAGTTGGTGAAGACTGGAATCCAAACAAATTTGCACAAAGGGTGATTCCTGTGATTGCTGGACGGCAGCTGCTCACTGATGCTGGATGGCATCTCAATTGGGCAACTGGCTTACCCAAAACTTGGATATCTCAGAATATGAAGTAAAAATCTATTCAATTGTGAAGAAATAACCTGGATCCTCCTGGGCCTCCTTGCTCAATGTATAAATGTTCTCTTCAACCATTAAAAATGAACTTAAAAGAAATTATCTGTACATTTTCATTTATCCCTAGGTAATGTTGTTTTTCCTCTTGTGTTACCAATGGCGAAGAGCAAAAAGAAAGCAGGTATCTAAATTTTGGCAATTTCAACATGAGTGATAATCATCATGAATAATAAATTAATTTAATTTTAAT
The DNA here is from genome assembly GCA_963573305.1 of Pyrrhosoma nymphula. Lineage (NCBI taxonomy): Eukaryota > Metazoa > Arthropoda > Insecta > Odonata > Coenagrionidae > Pyrrhosoma > Pyrrhosoma nymphula. The sequence goes on along the minus strand of OY754332.1, from coordinate 71,035,065 downwards.
TTAAGATCCCTGTATCAAAGGGTAATTTACCAATTTGTATTCATAAAATGAAGTAAATTCTTTGGTTGCACTGTGCATTCTCCTGAACTTTACATATACTAGTAATTCAGAGGTTGATGTTGGAAAATAAACTTCACTCGAGTCCTCTAATAAATTTCCAATAACGGCCTAAAATAAGTCTTTGAATTATCACCAATAAAAGCTTAATACACAACAGATGGTCAGTGTCGGAAATATGAATGGTAAAAATTTTGCGTGTGCCACCAAGTTCTGCGACGGTGGACTTAATCCTATAAGAGCCGGGCCTTTGAGCAGAGAGTAAATTCAGGGAGGAGGGACAAGGGGGCTACCTTTGAGTGCCACCAAGTTATGCGATTAATAATACTTCCCTGAACCCTGGTCGGAGGCTGTGTCTCGCCAAGTCTGGTTCAGAAATAAAGAAATGAAATTCAACCTTCAACGTGGTATGCTCCATACGTCTTGTGGTTAAATAGTTAAATGGCTCTCCTTCGCGGCCAGTCCACCCGCCTAGGCAGCCATTGAACGATCCAAGCGTCCGGCCACGACATCGGTGTCTCTTTAGAAAGAAGAGCCTCTCATCTGGCTGTCATTGCAAAGCAAACGATTCGCGAAATGGCCGGAGCACAAAATTATTCTAAGTCCAAAGCCTCCCTCACAGAGAGAGAAGAATTGCCAAGGGGTTGCCCTGCCTCGAAACCCTCAGCTCGCTTCGACCAAAATTTTCAGAAAAATGCCCAAGTCCTCAATTTTTGAATTTAAGTACCAGTTTTGAGTCGACTTTTAACAAGAACCCCGGTAGCCGGGGGGATAAGAGGCGGGAGCAGTTGGTGAGAATATAGCGCTTGTTACATCGAATCCTTTTGCCGGCAATTTTTTTTTATTTCTCGATTTTTTTTTTAAATTAGCAATTTATAGAAAACATTCTCCTGGGGTTTTTACAATGTGTTCAGGACGACGTGAGACGTCCAGAAAACCTTAATTAGTTGACCATTTTTTGTAAATCCGCCGATTTTTTCCCGGCGGGCCGGCCGGGCGCCCGGAAAAAAAATCGGCATTTTTACAAAAAATGGTCAACAATTAAAGGTTTTCTGGACTTCCCATGTCGTCCTGAATACAATATTAAAACATGGAAATGCATTTATTATAAAAATGCAGGGGGGGTGGGGATTCTAGGGGAGACCCTAGTTCAAAATTTGATCAATAGATGGCGTCCGCATTTAATAATTCGCAAAAGCACATCCCGGAGACCGCTAGTCTAAAACTCGACCAACAGATGGCGAGTGCCTTAACTTTTCGCGAAGTCAGTATAAAAATTTGGCTCACCTGAAGACGAACGCGGGAAATTCAATTTTCCGAATTTTATGACCCCTTTTTCGGAATCGCTTCTGACAGTTGAAAGATATGAACAAAACACTGTCATAATTCCATTCGATTTAGGCTGATTACGGATTTCCTTGCAGAATTATGCCATTCTTATACCTCGGTGATCAACCAAATATAATCTTAGTGTTAAGAAGCCTTTTTAAAATGATTAGCTACTTACCGAGTGAATCGAGTTACTTTACAACCAGCGAGAACTTGTTTCGATTCTCTTTCTTCCTGATACGGAAAGCCAAAGACAGCTGAAGATCACTGTCACGTTACTGTGTTCTACCTCGGAAACGCCAACCCATCCGTGAATAAGTAACAAAATTTTTCCTCAAATTTTTTATTTAATCAGTTTGTACACAACGCTAAAATCAGTCTTTTTTACGTTTTAGAATACATTGATTCACAACCTGCATTATTACATATCATAATGCCCATATAGAAACCATATCTATGCTTCATCCATTTCATAATTCAGTGACTTAGGCCACTTGTGAAGAAATAGCAGGAAAGTATCTTTTTCAGGACTATGATGAAAGTTTGTTCCCTAATTGAATGCAAGATTATCTCCAGTTTTAATTTCAAATTATGATATCACAACATTAACGGATCCTTATGGCCGAAAAAATTAAATTTTTAATAGCAATCATAGATATTCATCAAGTTTCCACGAATCAAAATTCATCCACGGTCTCGTATCCACCTAATTTTAATTAATTTATATAGTTAGTATCCTGTCGCAAATAGATGAACAGTTCGGCATCGGAATAATAAAAAATGGATGAAATAAATACACGATCCACTAGGCCAAGACAATGCAAATGAATGCAAGAGATACAAACAATTTCATTGTTAATAGTGTCATGACAAATATAATAGGGGAAATCATTTTTAAAGTCTACAGAAACCCTTAATAAATGTGCTGCCGGAAGATAATCCCAGAGTAATAGAAAACACGGCAATGACCAAATATTATTATCACGCAGTTAACCCATGACTCTAATGAATAGTAGTAATAGGACACCCTAGAGCAATTCAGACATCTAAAATGGTTCCTCGCATATCTCAATTGCGTAAGACACCGATGAGAATTCATAATTAAATTTTTTCAATCATTTATTCGCCACTTCCGCTACTCCTGCACTATCGCGGAGTGAACTAACTTTCATTTTATTTCCAACAAAATACGAATCACTGATGTAAGCTAGCATGACACTTTTAGAATGAAATGTCAACTAATTCCCAGAATGAGAGGTCACAGCTGAAGTTTAAAAGAAACGAACTGATCATGACTTACACACCTCTGCACCTCAAAATGTTGAAAATAATTACTAAATTATTACTCTCCTCTGATAGCTTACCTTTCTATTTCTCTATCTTCTCTCTAGCCATGTAATGTGATTGGAAGATCTAAGGCGATGTAATAACTGGAGGTATAAGCTTCAATGCAATTAACCAAAAATAACAGTAAAAAAGTGGATAAGTTGGAAGATAATCTTTATTTTTGTTTTCCACTCGACATGAATCAAGTATGCATAGAATGAATATAGGACTGATAAAACCTATAAATAAGTAAAATATAAAAAAATTACGAATAATTAAACCTGCCCTCTAAGAATAAATGCAAACTGAAAAATCAGGAAATTAGTCACGTTCCAACAAAGAAACCAATCGTTCTTGCTGACTGAAGAGAAAATAAAGACAACATCTTAAGTATGTTTACGGTACATTCATTTACTTCAGTCTCGAATTGGACTTGGAATTCCCATGCCAGGGTCTTAAATTAAGGTTTTAGATATTTACATTATGTCTCACTATATTTTTTGTAAGAACAAACTCAGTAAAATTGGAATTCCTTATATATCAACATAGGTTTTATCAAATTTGGACGAGGTAGATTTTACTGTGTGCAGGTGCTGAATATTTTACGGGAGAAGTATTACTCGCGGTATAAATTACTATTTCAAATGAGGCACCAGTGCATGACTACATATCTCTGAAGTTCATAGGAAGAATATCCATTTATTGTGTTATCTGCTCAAAAAGTTTCAAATATTCACGAAAGTAGCTTTATGATACAATAAAAATCAAGGGAATGCATTAATATCTTGGCAGATCAGAAACATATAGTTCCCTACGACACGTAAATGTGTCTTCTCCTAAATGAACTAAAAATAAAAAATATGAAAACAACACGTTACGAAGAAAAATAAAGCAATTGTTGCAGTATTCAAAAATTGATTATCTAACTTAGAAATATCGAAACTTCCTATTAAAAGATTTTAAGAAATTATGTTTTGTAATAAGTATTTCCAAAGAATGTAGCAATAACTGAACATTGCAACTATCGACATTTCACCCAAGTTCTCCCAAAAGACATGTAAACGCTAAATAGAATTCTTACGGGAGGCAAAAGTTATAATTTTCTGACGTACGGCCATTGTATTTACTGAGGTTTTAGGCTTGAGGTTTGGGGAGAAGCCATAAAAGTTACTTGGAGGCGAAAATTATCTCCTTGGCACTGTGCACATACGTCAAAATGAAATTCGGTTTCTAACTTATTTAGTCAGGACTTGAGCGAAATAACTCAAAAGAAAAAAAATCCCAACCCTGAAGTGATATTGAGTGCATACAGACTTCGGTAAAATAAACTTAATTTCATGACCTCTCCTCTCAACATTACACTGAATTTGCAAGGAATTTTGTCCGACTTTCACGAAGGACTGTTAGCTTTCCTGGTGGATGCACATCTGCGTTAGCTCGGGTGTGACTGAGGGTCAGGTTTCCCATTGCCAAAGTTACGACGAGCCGCTCTCCAATCAGCCTCAGGCAGACTGACCCAGTAAAACAGTCAAGAGAATTCCAATAAAGCTCCAATTTCTCCCAGACCATGAAATGCTTGAGGAGGCATGTTCATGCTTGAAACCATCCACTCTTTCCCAGAGCTATTTCAACGACGCCTCACAGCATATCACCACCAGTTGGCGACGGTTGTCCTCCACCGACGAGTCTGCTGCTCCTCTCATCTCTGGACCAGGTCTAAAAGAATTGCCATTACATTACAGTTGATTGCCATATACTTTACAAATTCACTCAGTAAAGCAAATTCAACAGTGTAGTAGGTATGTAATGTTATTACCATTTCCGATACGTGGATCTCAAGGGATAAGATATACGACGCATAGGGAGAATCGGAGCCTTTGACGCCTGCTTTTGATGGAGGATCTTAAAATAAAATGAAACGATAACATAAGAAAGGAGGGAGCGACAAAAGATTAGAAGAAAACATTTTTGCATTCTACACCCAAAAAAACTAATCAAGAGAAAATAAAGACAAGCACTGACTGGCAAGCAAAGACTGGCACCACTGGAGATGCGAAGAACTAGGCTAGGTGCACGTGGGAAATCGTGAAAAGGAAAAGTATGAGTATTCTCTCCATGGAGTTGTTCCGAAGCTCCAAATTCACTGCATCCGTCCTGAGCAGATAACCGCTCTTTATAAAGGCCTGCATACTGCACGACATATTTCCCCTAAGGCGAGTAGATATGAACACTTGAGAGAACACATGAACAAAATTCTAAGGGGCTTCTAAAACAGAAACATGTAGTGTTTATGATTTCAAGGGGTGGAAAATCTAGAATGAGACCAGAGGTGCCCATAAAAGGGGGGGGCAATGACACCAAATTCGCCATAAAAATAATTGTTGAGGTGGAACCCGCGATTTAATAACATTTTGGGTGGTGGGGATGAAAAAATATTGTATACATGGAGGAGATGATCCATTGAGCCTGGGGGATTTTCACCACTGAATAAGACTAATAAAAGAAGACTTATGTCCAAGATGTTTTAAAATACTTCTTAGGGTACGAGAGAGAGTTTGTTAGACTGGATAGGACAAAATTGGAGGAAGAGCTGAAGAATAGTGGTAGATTGAAGAGACAGACGACATATAAGGAATGTCTGCACGAACCTTAAGGGTAGCCGATGACGACTTGGAACAGGCAACGATAAGATGGGGAATGATGCAGGGATGCCCACTATCTTAGATCCTTTTAAACGTTTACTCGAAAAAAATAGTTACAGATGCATGGGATGAGAAGGATATGGTAATAAAGGTGGGAGGGGAGGTGATAGTCATTCAGACTCCCAGGTAACCAATCATTAGTCACCCAGCCAGCCAAGGGGTTACAGCCAATGGTGAGCGCTCTAGAGGGGGATTAGGAAATGTATGGGATGAAGATAAATAAAGTACTATTGTATGGAACGTATTCTAGGTTCAGTGAAAGGAATATCCGATGTAGAATTTCCCTGAGAAAGGAAGCCTTTTCTTAATATTACTTTACACGAGGCACTTAATTGCGCATTTTGATTCACAAAAATTGTGAGAACGCTGGCACGGAGCAGAGGCTCTTTTCCTTTCTTTTGTTCATGCATTCGCGCAGTCATCCTAGAAAGTCCTCACTTCACACGACGCAATTTTCACTGCGTATCCACCCATTCATCAGACATTGTATTTAAGTGCCTCGTGAAACCCGGCTTTGAGAAAATGGAATTGATGAGTGGGTCTGAGGAGAGACGAGATGGAAAGGTTTGTTGATTAGGGGAGGCGAACAGAAACTGATGTCATTAGCGCCGTTAAGATAGGTAGTGAAAGGAAGGCATTCAAGGGGATGTTTTGATATTCCAGCAGCTGATTGTTAGGTTTTAGGACAGTCATAATCCTAACATCCAAAACTCTGGGACACTACCTCTCATCGCCCCCTATAGATGGCTAGCCATCAGATCTCTCTCAACTTTAAGTAAAAATAAAGTGGGACAAGATAGCTTTCACCTTTATCATATGGATTAAATTTCCTTCAGCAGGTACTGCCAGCCAGATTTAAAAAAATGGGTAACAACATGAAATTATAATATCAAGTAGCGAAGATTTTAGGAGGAGGACTGGAAGGAGACAGAGGGAGAACTGAGCTACCAAAAAAGTCATTCAACAATGGGAGAATATTAATAACACTAGTAAACAAATTTGAACTTTTTTCTGCATCTGGTTTTTAAATGGGTGGATTTGCCTAATTTTGGGTTACTGAATTCACTGGAAAAATCAGTTTTTCTCTATCACGTCACATTTCCTAGATACCTACATAGCAGAATCAGAAACAGTACTGGCAAACATTGACATAATTAAAACAAGCAAGAAATATATATTCAGAACTTAAGAACTCAATATTATTTTATATGTGTATATGGACATGACGCAGAACAGATTTTCAACTTTAATCTTCTTTTATATTCGAAAAATATGACAACTAAGCCCTTCTTTTGTTTGCCGTTTCATCACTCTCCCTAACAAGACCCTAGCATCAGTCGCCCATCACCGAAGGGTTCCAGTGACTTTGATAACGGGTTTCCATCGTATGCATGTCTTGATGCAGGCGTTCACCCGGCTCATCGCTGACGGCTTCCAAATTATTCCGAAAGTAATCAAGGTGGAAATGTAAAAAAATGAATTTTAAACGACATTCTACACCCCATGCTCTTGTAGCTGTCTAAAAGATCATTCACAATGGAAACATAGTTAGCATCTCTTCTGTTGACCAAAAAGCCCTTCACAATTGCTTTGAAAGAGGACCAAGCATATTCTACACCCCATGCTCTTGTAGCTGTCTAACAGATCATTCACAATGGAAACATAGTTAGCATCTCTTCTGTTGACCAAAAAGCCCTTCACAATTGCTTTGAAAGAGGACCAAGCATATTCTACACCCCATGCTCTTGTAGCTGTCTAACAGATCATTCACAATGGAAACATAGTTAGCATCTCTTATGTTGACCAAAAAGCCCTTCACAATTGCTTTGAAAGAGGACCAAGCATATTCTACACCCCATGCTCTTGTAGCTGTCTAACAGATCATTCACAATGGAAACATAGTTAGCATCTCTTCTGTTGACCAAAAAGCCCTTCACAATTGCTTTGAAAGAGGACCAAGCATATTCTACACCCCATGCTCTTGTAGCTGTCTAACAGATCATTCACAATGGAAACATAGTTAGCATCTCTTATGTTGACCAAAAAGCCCTTCACAATTGCTTTGAAAGAGGACCAAGCATATTCTACACCCCATGCTCTTGTAGCTGTCTAACAGATCATTCACAATGGAAACATAGTTAGCATCTCTTCTGTTGACCAAAAAGCCCTTCACAATTGCTTTGAAATAGGACCAAGCATATTCTACACCCCATGCTCTTGTAGCTGTCTAACAGATCATTCACAATGGAAACATAGTTAGCATCTCTTCTGTTGACCAAAAAGCCCTTCACAATTGCTTTGAAAGAGGACCAAGCATATTCTACACCCCATGCTATTGTAGCTGTCTAACAGATCATTCACAATGGAAACATAGTTAGCATCTCTTCTGTTGACCAAAAAGCCCTTCACAATTGCTTTGAAAGAGGACCAAGCATATTATACACCCCATGCTCTTGTAGCTGTCTAACAGATCATTTACAATGGAAACATAGTTAGCATCTCTTCTGTTGACCAAAAAGCCCTTCACAATTGCTTTGAAAGAGGACCAAGCATATAATTCCCAACAATAAGAATTTCTGTTCCCTTTATCCTTTAAACATTTTTGATTTTTTAATTTTTGTCTATCCATCAATTGTTTTTATTGTATTAGTTAGGAATATAATTCATAGTTTCAAGGTATGTTCTGCCCCATGTCCTGAAAACAAAAGCAGATAATAAAAAATAAATTTGCATCATCGTACTGTTTTCGGTCAACCTTTTTCAGGAATGCCTCATGTAGATTAAACACGTTATATCAAGATCGTTTCAATCAGCAGCACAGTGAAATTTGGGCGACTAATTATCGCATCGTATTTTAAATAATTGAAATAAGGCAGACTTGTCTTATAAAATTGAACCGGCTTTCAACTGTTGCCTATTCTAAATACCAAGAGGCAGCATGAATGGTTAATTATGCTAATAAAATCACACCCATCGAATAATCTACGTTAGACTGACAAACGCCTAGACTTTATTTATCTATTTATATTCTGGCCCTTAGTGGCCACCCACTAAGTCTCTTGCCTGTGCAAAATTTGCGAATGACATTTTTAGGGTAATAACCGAGCACATATAATTCCGTCAACTGTCAAAATACCAAAGCACATTAATTTTGTTGAAATGCATCATAGTAATTGGTAATCTGAGAGGTTGGTAGACCGGAGTGCGCTACTGCACAGTCACTTGTTTTGTATTTTATATTTGTGCTTCGCGAAATAAACTCACCCTCGTGCTGTTTCTCATTGAGTCAATTCATTTTATTCCTCTCCTCTCCACGACCTCAATATATTTCTCTAACATGGTACAAAAAAAACTCTTACAAGTTCTCAGATTGCTGGTTACACGCTGTAAAATGATGTAATGAATTTAGCGTAATTCAGACATAAACACCTGTCTGCACATAAAATTTCGTTTGCCTAAACCACGAGTCAAAATTCCCAAGGTCTACATTTCTCAAGTAAAACCCATTTTTTTAAAAGAAATTCTCTCAATGAGTCCCATGACCTGAGTGTCCATCACATAAAAAGCTAAAGGGCTTTGCCAGATAAATTTTAACTCAATCTAATTGATTGCTGGAACGATTAAAATAGGAAAATTGCCATAAAAAAAACATTCTCGTCTGAGAAAAAATACACCGACGATGCGCTGTAACTCAAATAGGTACTCGCACGATAGACCACGGCCGTCGGTTCTCGTGCTCCGAAAACTTGTCTTCCTGCTCAACGCGCGCCTTGCAACTGCATTGCATTGAAGACAAAGAGAAATGGAAGCTCACGTGGCAACTGAAAACAATGAAGATTTATTAGTTAGTAAAATACCACTTCACAACAGAGCAAACTAAATAAGATTTTCCATCTAAATAATAGAACAATTCCAGGAATAATACCCAAAAAACATTCATTACTCTGCTTAACATTCTAATTTCACGACGGCTAAACATTATGGTGGATTAATTTATGCTTTTTGAATTTTCCAAAGCCTCAGGGCGGAAAAGTTTCCTATTGGGGAATTAGTCAATTGCGCCAAATTCTATCAACATCAATATATGCCCTCCCTTTGCCTTCGTTCTATTGAACTGAAATTTTCCCGATAATCAGGTGGATTCCGGAAATATCCTTCAATAAAACTGGTAAATAGTAGAGTGAAGAAATGAAGCGACCATGATACCAGACGGAAGAATACCAAGACAGAGGCATTAAGATAAAACTCAAATATCATTAAAAAGTGGAGAAAACTTTTCTTGAAATCAAAGGAATAACTTTGCATCAAATCGCATCGAATCAATTTCGCATACATTAGTGGGTTCCCAATTTAAGTTGAATTGGGAGTTATTTTTCACATTTTGAAGTAAATTAAGTGGGCAAGTTTGGATTCCATGGACCAATTTCAAGGTAAGCAAGCAAACTCGATAAACTCACGCCTATGACAATGTATTTGAATCTACCTTAACCGAAAGCGAGTTCATAAACAAAACATAGACTAAGGTTACGAAAATGCTACGCCTACATCCGATTAACGTTAAACGGACTAAAGCGGGCCTATGTGATTCCTTACTCTTCAACTGAGGTCATAAGCATCGATACGACGGTGAACGGGAAAGAAACTCAAGTTTGTAAGATCCGCCACGTTACCACTGTTCAGCCTTAGTAATTAGAACTGACGCAGTTGCAGTTTTGCCAATGCACCAATAGTAGCTTCATTTACTTTACTAGGGTGAGGTGCAGTGCATGTGTAGTGATGACTCCCCCTGCCACACACCATTGAATTGACTTGCTAGGTTTTACGCAGATTTAGACTTGAGGTAATTTGAGCGATCATTACTTCACCTAGAATTTGATGGATTTAACCTCGTTTTAAAGAAAAAACTAGCATCTTTCCAATGATATCAAAATATTAACCCCTTGCCGAAATACTTTTCGATCAATTTGCCCACAAATATAAGCTGTTTTACATGGGATAGATTACGGCTGTGCGCTCCAGAGGGAGAAAATTGAAAAAAATTAGGAACTTAACACCCAGATTCCGTAAAAAAGTAACTGTGCGTATCATGGGGGATGGATTAAAAATGGCGTGTGACATGGTGACCAGCTCTCACCATTATTCTCTAAAAGCCATCCTTTAAAATAAGGATCATCCTTATCAGGATATGGGAAAAATAAGTCAAAGGATTCCAAATTTGAATAAAAATGGGAACAGGTAGAACGTGATATGTCTGGCTTTTGGGGATGACCTCACAATCCTCACGAACAACAGAACAGGCCAAACACGACAGAGAAAAACCATTCCAAATTGTACAAATAACTAGACTGATGAATTCATATAAAATACACAATACTTACTGAGATTAATTAACTAGCGAAATACTCACTTTATTCACAAGGCACGGGTAAATTAGCTCAAGTCCAATATTTAAAGTGACTCGGAAAAATCATCCAACCATCACGGATTCACTTAAGATACCAACCTGGAAAGAATCGGAAAACTACAAAAAGCATGCAAGCTGACATGGAGTCATTACACAAAGATATAATCATCCATAAACGGGAAATTAAGACACTAGAATAAGGTCTTTATCGGTCCGATATTTTTCCCTAGGATTCGAGGTTCCTGTTTCCAATGTGTTTGATTTTTGTTGGTCCGTCAATTTGTGATGTTTCAACTGCGTATAGTGGTTCCGGAAGCAGTCAGACCAATACTAATTGGTGAGAAAATGTTAATAAGTAGATAAACAGGAACAGAAGATCAGAAAAATAATTTGCGGACCGATAAACTGAGAAGGGGTCAGAATGAAGGGATCATCATCAAAAGCATACAAAGTAACGGAAAAGATCACAGATACGTTCAAGAAAAGATTAATTAAATTTCACGGGCACCTACTCCGGATGGAAAAGGATATAGAAGTGGATCGAAGAACGTTGAGGGATGTGGGTCGAGGTAGAAGGAAGTGCGTCGAGGTGGAGGGAGGAAGGTCGAGGTGAGGTAGGGGTAAGGTGGGCGGAGGAGTTAGGACGGGTAAGGAGGAATAATGTGTGATGAATTTCAGGCGACATTTGTCGTTGCCGGCGACACAGGCATTGTTTCTCGACATGAGCCGTGGTCGGACGTGGTCGAGCAAAGCTTGGCAAGGTCGCGCGACGAATGCCCTGGTTGGAGACATGAACCCTAGTCGGCTACACTGCAAGTAGTCGGTGCTGCGACCGTGTTTACTTTGAGTTCTGCATTGGTTCTCCAAGGTGATTAGAAGGCAAGGTGGCCTCAAGCGCTGGCGAGCAAAAGCTGTGACGTCACGACCGACAGTTGCGGATTGCAGTCGTGAGATGAAGGGGTAAGAAGCGAGTTGAAGCTGTTATTTACTCTTATCTTTTAACTCTCAGGCGATTAAATAGCAACATTTTTTTTCTCAAGTGAATTTGACGATGCGTTGCACCGTGCAACATGTTTCAACAGCTCAGAGAAAGCGAAAAAGAGTGGAATACAAATGTCATTCCATAGGTAAGTAAACGTTGTCTTCCTTGTTTTGTTGTATCATCCATGTTTTAACTCTCAGGCGATTAAATAGCAACATTTTTTTTTCTCAAGTGAATTTGACGATGCGTTGCACCGTGCAACATGTTTCAACAGCTCGGAGAAAGCGAAAAAGAGTGGAATACAAATGTCATTCCATAGGTAAGTAAACGTGGTCTTCCTTGTTTTGTTGTATCATCCATATCATATACTTTCATTAAAATTCTGTAACTCCCATGGCGAAGGACATATTAACATCGTCAGTTTTAAGGTATTTAACCTCCAGTTTAACTCAATGGGTGCTGTGAAAGCTAATAAAAACTCCTTTGACGAGACACTAAATTAGTAATGGCCCTGTTGATAAAGTTACTATGGACTGAATGTTGCATTAATACTTCATGATTGTTGTATTATTTTCTTGTCTAGTTTTCCGAAGAATCCTAATATTAGGAAGGTATGGATATTGAAATGCAAGAGAGGTGGAAAGTGGAATCCGGACTCCAAATATGGAGTCCGGATTCGGAATATGGAGGGTTAATATCCCCAAGTGATCCATTCAAAGAGAAAGTAATGAAAATGGAAAGACTTTTTCAGGAGATAGTGGGCCCTCTTCTTCCCAAACGAGGGACTGTTATGCGTATCACAAGAAAAATAAAAAAGGTGATGATACTGATGAAAAGATTGTAAAAACTTTTGTGAAGCATAGGGTTGCTATTAGAATAAAATTTTTAAAAAGTAGAGGGCTTCTGGGAAAAATTAAGGCCAGGAGAAGCAGACAAAATTGTTTAAGTTAAAGAAAATTGTGACCTAAAGTGGATTCAACTAATTGTTTGTATTAATTAATTAATATTGCTGAAATAATTTCGGCCGTGTCGCCCGTGACATCATCGGCTAGGAGCAGCCGACGAAATGAGGCCACATTTCCTTCTACTCACCTTGTAGTTTCTCGACATGAGCCGACACTGTTGGCGTGGTCGGACAACTTTGGCATAATCAAACAGCAACGGCGTAGTCTAAGACTCTGCGTGTTTCTGTCGACGGTGGCAAGTGGTCAACCAACTCAGGCGTGGAAAAGGGTAAGGTGAAGTGTCAGATGAGGCAATGTGGGCTGAGGTGGTAAGAGGTGGAAGAGTGTGGGTCGAGATGAGACCAGTTGTGTTGTGATGGGAGAAGTGGAGCGAGGATGGCAAGATGGGGGCGAGGCGGGAAAAGTGTGGGCAAGCTACGAGAAGTGGGGCTTGGTCGGGCAAGGCGTCGATGAGGGCGCTGGGTGTAGTCAGGTGAGGTTCAACATGCATTCAACATATTTCGTACAACATACATTGAAATAAAGATATTCCATCTTTTTTCCACCTTGAATATTATAGGTACCTTAAACATGCCCATGCCTTAATATTAAAACAGTTGGCATAATTGGGTGAAGAACGGATAAACATTCTCTTCCCCTTTCGCCATTATTTCGTAAAACATATATGGAAATTAAGATATTCCATCCTTTTTACACCTTTATTTATATAGGTACTTTTCAAGTAACTATGCCTTAATAATAAAACAGTTGGCATACTTAGGTGAAGCACGGATACACATTCTCTTCCCCTTTCGCCATTATTTCGTAAAATATATTCATGGAAATGAAGATATTCCATCCTTTTTCCACATTTAACATTATAGGTACTTTTAACATAACTATGCCTTAATAATAAAACAGTTGGCATACTTGGGTGAAGCACGGATACACATTCTCTTCCCCTTTCACCATTATTTCGTAAAACATACATGGAAATGAAGATATTCCATCCTTTTTCCACATTTAATATTATAGCATAATTATAATTATTATGTTTTAACATAAGAATGCCTTAATAATAAAACAGTTGGCATACTTGGGTGAAGCACTGATACACATGCTCTTCCCCTTTCACCATTATTTCGTAAACCATACATGGAAATGAAGATATTCCATCCTTTTTCCACATTTAATATTATAGGTAATACTTTTAACATAACTATGCCTTAATAATAAAACAGTTGGCATACTTGGGTGAAGCACTGATACACATTCTCTTCCCCTTTCACCATTATTACGTAAACCATACATGGAAATGAAGATATTCCATCCTTTTTCCACATTTAATATTATAGGTAATACTTTTAACATAACTATGCCTTAATAATAAAAGTTTGCATACTTGGGTGAAGCACGGATACATATTCTCTTCCCCTTTCACCATTATTTCGTAAAACATACATGGAAATCACGATATTCCATCTGTTTTCCACCGTGAATATTATATGTACTTTTATCATGCCCATGCATTAATAATAAAAACAGTTCGCGTAACTGGGGAAGCACAATGTCAGTATTCACATCTTCATGCCGTGAGGCTATTATTTTATACAATATACGTACATGGATATCAAGGCATTCCATCCTTCTTCCATTTTGAAGTTAAGTACTTTTAACTTGCCCTTGCCCGCATTAAATAGCTTGCTAAGTTGTGACTGATCTTCCAGGGGTCAATTCAGCAGCAAAATTCTGAAAGGCAAAATACGGAATTACTAGGAAACTTGAGATGCAGCAAGCAAGGGGTCATTCAAATTTTACGTAACACGTTTTAGGGAGGAGGGGGTAGGTTCTTACTACCCACAATGTTTTATAATGGGGTAATGGGACCCACATTGTTGTATATGTTGATGTAATAGTTTGGCCACTCAGTGCGTCACTAAATAGGTTGTCACCCTTGGAATGTAACACCCGGTGTAAATTAAGTCCTAACTATGAGGTAGCACACGAGAGTGGTCGAAAGTAGATTAAATATCCGATAATATCATACACACAGAAATCTGTGTTGTTTGATTATGTATGCATGTGCAGGTGTCACATAAGCATAAGATATATGCAAGGACAGGGCATTATTGAGGAATTATTAAAATAATTCCACTTATTCCTAATTGCAATAACTAAGCTCTTCGTCCCAACGCCCAAAGGTAATGTGAAGATGGGTAGGTATGCATTGCCACCGTAAAATGACAACGGCCATTTTTTTCACATACACACCTACAGAAATATTATGTTCAATTTTTGACAAGGACCACAAATCCCACTTTTCCGCGTTATTTATTGCAAATTGGACTTGAAGTTACATGGGTGTTAAATACGAAAATGGGCGAAACATGGGGAAAAATATTTTTATATGTAATTTAAGTACCACATTGGCGGAAAGCTGTTTAAAACAAGCAAATTAACCGGGGGAATGTCATGGGAATAAAATAGAGAAAACTGAGAATTTTATTCATCGATTTATTAGCAAATTACAGCAAAAATGGAAATTAAAATGCTTTCATTCAATGGAAATTTCACTGCAGTGGGTCCTATAACTGGGAAAAGTGTTCATTATTCACTCAATAATCTGCATATCTAGCATTCCCTTCCAATGACGGTATGCTAACAGTAAAATAATTCTTTTAAAAAATGTAAACAAAAAGTGGGAATTAATAGTATAAGTCGGAAATATTTGTATTTGTTTGGCTAACAGAGTCGCGGTTGCACCTCCTTCAAGTAGCTTGAGCGAAAAATCAATTCACCTAGAAGTTGATGAATTTGGCCTCATTTTAAAGAAAAAATTTACCTTTCCAATTATATCAAAATATCAACCCCTTGCCGAACTACTTTTCGAGCAAATCACCTAAAAATACAAGCTGTTTTACATGGGAGAGATTATAGCTGTGCGCTCCAGAGGGAGAAATTTAAAAAAATTAGAAACTTCTAGCACCTACATTTTGTCAAATAAATAACGGTATTGTTACCATGTTTTATCAACTATTTATAAAAATAATTCAATTCACTGCAGTAACTTTTGCAGAATCGCAAAAAAAATATTCTGGTAAGACGGTTTCACCGTAAGGCGAGAAAAAATAGTAAAGTTAAAAGATGTGGTTATATATATATAATTACTGAGAATTTGTCATACGTAACCATATCTCTACCATAAATATTATAATACTTAATTCATACTTATTACAGACGCTTAAGTCAAAAAAATAAAAATCGAATATGGCCTCCTCTACGACTAATGAACTATCTTGCTCAAATTACCCTAATGCAACTCCAAAAACCTGAGATCGCGCCAGTTTAATTAAGAGCAATAACGTCTATCCTAATGATTACTTGTGTCTCCGCACACCCTCTGCCACTATTCCCTTCGGAGGCTTCCTGGGTAGTAGGTATATCTAGACCGAAACTCTTCTGCAATCACTCATTTTCCTAAATTCTTTTTCATTGGTGTTTTAACACTCCCTGCCACTCACCATAGCAACGGGTTAGGCGGCAAGAGACTAAGACTTCCTAGCTCTCGCAGTAGTTCCTGGCGCAGACCTGCGCGAGTATGAGAGGGGAGAGTGAAGGGGAGGAGAGAACTGAGGTAGCGGATAGGCTACGAGAGGGGGGAGATAGGTACCAAACTGCTTCGCGAAAATGGTAGAAATTCCGTAATCACCGCTACCCGGCAAGGCAAATGCACGAGGCACACTCAAGGCCATGGAAGTACCAGCACCCTCTTCATTAGAACCATGCGTAAGGATGAAAAAAGATTCACAGTGACTGAAAACTCAGTAGAAAGCTGAGCGCGGCGACAGAAAACGGACGGGGGAAAATAGGAACTTAATTCACATGGACACAGAACAGAAAAAACTTAGGAAACATGATGGGTGTGCACATTATCATTTATAGGCCATAACTGAAGAGCATTTTGAATTGATTGCGTTAAAATAAATTAAAAATTTATTTAATAAAAAAGATCTTATCCTCCAATTAAAGTTAGATGACAAGAGGTCTTTGGTACATCCTTTAGTCCATTTCAAATGGAGGGACGAACGCCAGCAAGACGTTGCCACAGCCACAACATTCGCACAGCCATACAGCCGTACGCAGGACACGTAGCAACACGGCAAGGAGAGAGCAGATCTTCGCACGACAGAAGGCAGAGCCAGGCTGAGGTCCCAGGAGAAGGAATTATAGTAATGACGCCTTGTTTCGTAGAATACAGTGTAGTAGCTTTTATACTATTTACGCTCTTAATACTCAAAGCAGAAGACAATAGCGAAAATACGACTCATCATGATACGGAATGGGATAGCAAGTTCGGGAAATACTTGTAATTGAATGTGGGCCTAATGAATTTCGTAGAATACAGTGTAGTAGCTTTTATACTATTTTCGCTCTTAATACTCAAAGCAGAAAACTATAGCGAAAATACGACTCATCATGATACGGAATGGGATAGCAAGTTCGGGAAATACTTTTAATTAAATGTGGGCCAAACGATTTACCTACGTTCATTCCATAGGTACCAACTTCACTTTGAAAAAATCGAAGCCTCGCAGAATTAAGTTTTATAAACATTGTTTAAGATTCTCATATCTCTTAACGAAATATCAAATGCATTGAGTTTGAAGAGCGTTCCTCCGATACTCATTCATACCAGGGTCATATCTTACACGGAATGTGTGATCGTCTGCAGCTTACAGCTGTTAGCGGCGTTCGCAGCATTACCTAGCGGCTGGGAGCGGAGTCACAACATTACTCAAACTTAGATTTACCCTAAATGCAATAGTTAGCCGTCGCGTTTTCGTGCAGTTGCAAATTTTCACTTTTTAATGAATCAGAAAAATACTTGACGTCATTTTTTAATGGAACGGCTTGAAGTACGTACTCCAGGGGTTATAAACTTTCGATTAAAACAATAAAAAATAGGAAAGCGATGCGGAAAATCGAGTGCGGCGACAGAAAAGCGGACGAGCGGAATCGTGGAATGGGGAGGAAGGAATAGGAATGGGGAGGAAGGATGAGAAATTGAGAAGTGTATGCACAGGGAACGGCGAAAAAGAGAAAGTAAACGTGGTTGTTATCTAGAAGCATTTATTGACAAAAACGCCTGATTCTGAAGCGATGAAGAGTAAAATTAATAAATAAACATTCAAGAATATATATCATTCTCTGTAACAGAATAGGTATCGTATTTTCGGAACTATTTAATTATTTTACTTCGGTGTGAAATTACTTGACGTGGGCAAAGTTAAAATAGTAGAAGTATGTGGTAATATGTAATTAAAGTTAAGGATGTATAGATGAAAATTATATTGTAATTAACATCACTAAAAGTGCATATAATATGCAATGAGTGAATATAATAGACTACTTGGTTCTGAGATTTCGAATTGTTTACCCATAGCCTCGGCGGATATAGGTGTTAATTTGTTTTAACTTTCCGATACATTCCGCGCGCGGAACGCGGAATATATCAAAAAATTTTATCCGCCCGATCCGCCTGCCCTAGCTCCTGTGATTTCAGCGACCTGTGATTTGCTATCCGCTTTACCGTACTCAGCTTTCCGCGTCGTTTTCCGTCCGTTGGAATCCAGCTGCAGGCTTTAGCTCCGCCCCTTTTATCTCGGCCAACTCGTGATTGGCTGTCCGCTTTTCCGTCTCCGCGTTTCAGCGACGTTTTCCGTCCATGTGAACGCTTAAGACATGCATCAATATCAACCACAGCGCAGTGCCAGTGACTTTTGCGAGAGTTATAGATCTATACTCTATACCTCCATTGGCCTATTCCCATACGAAGGAGGCAGAGACAGACCACTTGGGATAAAATAAACACTAAATGAAACAATTAGTGGATTTTCCAAAGTTAAAATGGCAATTCAGACTGCGACATCTTCCGCTTGAGGCAAAAAATTGCCACAGCTGATACAATTAATTCGTCCGGTCATTTAACTAAATAATTCCGCTTGACGATAACACAACACCGGGGGCAACGATCTATTCTCAAAAGCTTATGCTGCAAACTACAACGCAATTAACATCTCGTTTAGCTCTTCCCGAAATAAAAAAAGCCAATTTTTAGACAAATTCGAACATTATATTCACCCATGACATTGGCTTGAATGTTCTTGTTCAGCCTTCCACCATCCTCGCAGCATTAAAAAAAGTCCGCGCTTAAACATCCTTTAAGTTCATCCTGTCCAAAATACCACGCACGTGAAATACCTACACTATAAGATTGAATTTCATTAACTTACCGGGAAATTAGGGTAAACTATCCCATCTACCGATGCAGTACCAGCGCTAAGCGATTTTGCGAAAGTTTAATTTATGCTCTATGAAATAGAGATACCAGCGAGCATACGCCCAAGAGGATGACGCACCTGCGATGCAACGGACCTCCAAGCACAGTCACACGCCTTCCCACCCCACCTTGCCACCAACCCCATCCCCCCCCCGCTCCTTCCTTCCACCCATTCCCCCCCCCCCTTCCCGGTACCCAATCCCTCCTCCGTCCCAACCACCCCCTTCTCCTTCCCCTCCCAATTCTCCTCCACTCATTCTATATATATTGACTTAAAACTTTGTATTTTCACCTGAAGATGACATAATGTGTTGAAACCCGGGTCGTGAATAAACCAACTTTTGTGAAATTCGCATAATTTTTTATCTTTCCTAACATGGAAAAATTTCACATAATTCTCCCTGAAACCGCAAATTTTCACAAAATATTGTCTTGTTTGAGCGGTAGGTATTTCTTGAAACTAATTTAGCTTAAAACATCAGCAACCCGGATCTACGAAATCCTTAAGGACTTGGCTCGAATCTTGATTCCTGAAATAAAAGTTAATTTTTCCTGCGTCGCATCATGGAATGGTTATACTTAATTAAATCAATTTTAACTTCGCACATTTCTCAATTCTATATTTTCGACCATGTTTTCGGCATTCCCTGCCATAATCGGCAATAATGACAATGATTGTCCACCATGGTCGCAAATCAAACAAGTGCGCAAAGTGAAAGGTAAAAATTAATTTAGTGATTTTCCCTTAAATACCCGTGATTATAAGAGTTTCATAACCGAGCCAAGGAATTTACAAAACATTAGCTCTCTGCCCTCTTTTTTACCCCAATAGTATTTAAAACTAACGTCGTGTCAATTTTATAACTTGAAATATATTCTGATAAGTAAAATACGCCCCTATACAAGATCCTAGCAACAGCGTCTGGTAATTCTACCATCGGTAATCATCATGAGAAACTAGATATTTTATTGTTAAATTAATTGCAGTCTGTTACACTAGCTACGATTGCTTAAAATTATCACACGCCCCACAGCTAAGAATATTTTGCATCATGAGGATTAACCCCACAGAGATATCTCACGTCAAACAGCATATTATACATAGAAAGTCACCAAAATGAAGGTACTCACCACTTTCACAGTGATCGCTGGCAGTCTCCAGAGTCCCTGCTTGCAATGAACTGCGTTCCTGTGGGACGTGCCACATGGCTGACTCGACCGTAGCCCATCGAAACGCTGGCAGCGGGCATGAGAGTTCTTGAAGATCAATGCAATCAAAGACCAGCATTCCATTGAAGAGATAAGGTTGACGGCCCTCTCGACTGTCTCCTCAGCCTGTCCTCTGGTTATTACTGAAAAATGTGACGCAATTCTAATTCAAGTTTTCATTCACAATTGGGTTGCAGAAAAACTCATTTCAGTAATGCGATAAATGGAAGAATACACTTTCACTCCAATGGATTTGGCGAGATTTACAAAAAATATAAGAATTCAAAACACCGAAATGTTTACCTTTTGAATGCAGCACGGTCTTTCACCACGCCCCTGTCTGCCTGCCCCTCAAGAGGACGCTGGTGTCCCGTGAAAAAAAAAAACTCGCGAGCACGCGTCCACGAGTTCTCCTGCCAATAGTGAAAACATCCATGTCACACAGCAACGGTGAACGCAGAGCTCACGGGAGTTGTCGCATTGTGACGAACTATCTTGATCCATTCACCGCTTCCAACTTGCATCCCATAGAAGAACAAGTGCAGCGACTGAAAAAGATGGGACCAAATATAAGTTTAATGCAGGAGAACAATACCAGCGAATTTAAAAAATGTGCCACATGTGACACAAAAGTGACAAGACTATAAGACAAAGATTTCTTTATCAGTAAATTAAAAATCCATCTTATAATAGTACTTACCCATAGATAGAAGGGCGTGCAAACGCGTAGTTAGACCATGCCGTCGTCCACGGAGTCGATGCTTTGCGTTAAATAAGTATCCTCTCCGAAAATCACCTCTTGATCAAATTTAACGCGAAATGACAAAGTAAAACGGGAGCACACTGTGCTAAAATGCTGTGCAGCAAGATCAGATCTTCGATGAATATTGCAAGATACATGAATCTTCATATCTTACGTGCCCAGCCACGACGACGTTCACTTCATATCATGACCGCATGAAATCGAAAGAAGAACTAACGCGCGAGGCGTGCGCAGTGCGCGAGGGTGGCAGGAGGTTCAAGGAGGGGGGATTCCAGGAAGGGAAGGGGGGGGAAGGTAAAAAAAAGGAGACGCGGGGTTTCGCAAGAACTGGGTTGGGGTTGTGAGAAGGCAGATCGCATGCGCGTATATCACCCGAGAGTCGAATGGTACTATCACCACGGCGAAGGGACAAGCGAGTGGCCAATACGACCCGTTAGACCTCAGCCAGCTGTTTGCGCTGCTTCTACTGAGTGGGGAAAGACTTGGGAAACCAGGGGGATTGCGTTTCAAAATCACGAGATATTTCCGATAACGCAACTAAGGAGTCACGCTGTACATAACAATAACGAACTATTTTTTAATCAAGATGTTCTTATGCTTTTTGAAGTGTAAACTTCTTTTGGCCCGTTGGGCACTTTTAGCCGGGAAAAAGAGCCAACTCGCGTCACGTACCGTCAGATTCTTCTTTCCGGGCCCCGCTTCGTATGCCGAATGTAAACTCAATAGAACGCCTAATCTTTAACAGATTATGACGGCGTGGTGGTTAGAATCGTCGTCCCACGTATCGATAGTCCCAAGATCTACTCCTAGTGGAAGATCTATTTTATCTTGAAAATTTTTTTTGGGAACAATTCTTGACAATTTCTTTCAGATTTTGTTCTGATCTAGTCAAAAAGTTTTTTTTCCGACAAATTTGTGGGGGAAAAATGGTTTTTCGTGAAAAATGGGTGTTTATGAGAAATTCTTTCGAAAATTTGACCTACGCACCTATCTACTGCTACATCGAGAAATGTTATTAATTTGGAATTCTTTTGTAGGCACGGAATACATGGACAAACGTCATGAAGGCAACACAACTTGTGTTGAATCCGCAATGTTAGAAAATGCAGAAAGTGGAAGAGAGCGGCAAGAAGATCAAAAGGGTAATGAAACAATCAAGGAAATGGGTGAGATTTTACAATTGAATAATTTAGCGGAAAGACAGGGAGATGAAAGAAAGAGGAAGAAAGCCAAATATGACCGAAGCTATCGCGCTAAAAAGAAAGAATTGAGGAGAATTGACGCTGATCCCGAATTGGAAAAAAACTAACATGGATCGGAAGAGAAAAAAATCTGAATACGCCAGAAATTACCGCGCAAGAAAGAAAGAATGTGCACAGTGCACAGGAAGTGGAAAACAAGAGGAAAAAAGTCGAATATGCCAGAAATTATCGTGCTAAGAAAAAAGCTGATGTCGAGAATAAAGATTGTGTAGGAAATGAAGATGCTGCTCATATGAAGAGCCTAGATAAAATTATGTAAAACGATTTATTATAAAACTTTTACAAACCACAGAGAAATATATGCACATTCATTCAAACACGACCCGGGTTTCGGCGCTGAGCACCATCATCAGGTGATGATATAATACGAGCAGCCTGTATGTATACCACACTGGAGGGAGGGGGGTGGGTTGAGTGGGTGGGGGATGTAGTAGTCAGGGGGTGGACACGGATTGTACTGTGGGTAGTGGTGGATGATGGGGAGATAAGCGGTGTCGTGCAGGGCTGGTAGCGGGCCTTGAGTGGAACGAGGGAGGAGCGGAAGCAGCGACTGCGTCAAGGGGAGGGGAGGAGGCAGGGTACAAATATTCAATTTGTTACGGAAACATTCGGGTCATTATATGCTTTGAAAATCTCCAATAGCTCTAGTGAGTTCAACTCCCTTCTGTAGTTAGACATATGTTAAATTTTAACAATAAAAACACTACTATGGTCACAAACTAAAAGATGCTTAGCGAAGTTGCTCTTGTCGTCATTGTTAAAAGCTCTTTACCTCTAATGTTAACATTTCTGAGAGTTTGGCCCACATACATTCCATCGCATTCACCACACTGTAAAGCGTATATCCCACTTCTCTCCTTGGAGTCCACTGGGTCTTTGCACTTGACAAATAACGTTTTTAACGTTACAGGGGTTCTATAGGAGATGTTATAAGCTTTTAAACATAAAAATGACGACAAGAGCAACTTCGCTAAGCATCTTTTAGTTTGTGACCATAGTAGTGTTTTTATTGTTAAAATTTTACATATGTCTAACTACAGAAGGGAGTTGAACTCACTAGAGCTATTGGAGATTTTCAAAGTATATAATGACCCGAATGTTTCCGTAACAAAATGAATATTTGTACCCTGCCTCCTCCCCTATCCTTGACGCAGTCGCTGCTTCCGCTCCTCCCTCATTCCACTCAAGGCCCGCTACCAGCCCTGCACGACACCGTTTATCTCCCCATCCACCACCACTACCCACAGTACAATCCGTGTCCACCCCCTAATTACTACATCCCCCACCCACCCAACCCCCCCCCCCCTCCAGTGTCGCATATATACAGGCTGCTCGTATTGCTTCATCACCTGATGATGGTGCTCAGCGCCGAAACCCGGGTCGTTTTTGTATGAATGTGCATGCATATATTTCTCTGTGGTTTGTAAAAGTTTTATAATAAATCGTTTTACATAATGGAATACCACAAAGTTACCAGTGAGCTTATTTTATCTAGATAAATTTCGTTCTAAAAATTACAGGAAGAGCCAAGAGACCAATGATTTACTACAAACTATGGAAATGACTGATTTCCAAATAGCGGGGCCCTCCAAATAACTATCATTCATTCCCAAGAGAGATCGTATAATTCATTTTTCGAAAATAGTAGGTCCCTCTACGAGAGAGGTGCCATTTATACCGCTGAAAGACATTACCTATCCTAATTCTGAAAGTGGTGGACCATCTCCAGATCTTCATATTCCGGCTATGCTGATTGATGGTGGAGAGGATCGGGGCGAGTCAAATTCAAATGGTGATAATATAGTGCACGATTTCGTTCAACGGCGGAATGAAAAAGACATGTCAAACGAAAATAGATAATATTAACGAACCTCTAATACAATCACAAGCACAACAGCAAATAATGTACAGCTCATTCTCAACACATTTGTCGGCACATAAAGAGTTTATAAAGCAATGTATTAATAATGAATTTGGACATGCTTTTGATGGACTTTGGTTTCAAAATTATTTAAAATAATTTACCAATATTGACGGTACAAAAAGCATAATATTAATCAGGAAAATTGTTCCGGTTGAGAAATCGGAATTTCAGATATGTGCAACCTGTATCGCAAGCATTCACAAAAATAATATCCCACAACTATCAGTATATAATGGTTTCAAATATCCCCCATTTCCAGATGGTTTGAAAATTTTCCCAATAGTTTTGGTGGTTGAAAGATTAATATCACCCCGAATTCCTTTCATACAAATAAGGCGACTGCGACATATCCACGGCCAGTTTGGGATTTATGGTCAAGTAATTAATGTTCCAGTTGAGGTTAATACAATGGTGAGTAAATTACCGCAAAATGTCGATAATGATCACTGTATATACGTTCACATAAAGAGAGAAAAAATACATAAGTCTAGCTTTCTGCACGGCGTAGTGAACAAAAGAGTGATTAAAGCGTGGCTGAATTATTTAATACAAACCCCTTTGTATAAAATGCACAATATTACAATTGATGAAATATTTTTTTTTAAATTATATATATCAGAACATCACCATAGAAGTTTACACTTCTCCCGTGTGGTCTTAAGCACACCTAATTTTTTTATCAGAGTACCTTTTGTAAGTATTTGATTTTGAAACGCATTTTTAAAAGGTCTCTCCAACAGGTAATTTTTGCTTCGAAGTATTAGTAGTTTTTTGCATGTCATTAAATATGTTCAACCGAAATACAGAACTTTTTTCAGAATGAATTACAATTTGTTTCAATAAGAAAAACATATTCCTATGGCAATAAATCAATTTAGAAAGTGGGAATATTTTTTGTGCTCATGCATGCAATCCTCTCGAAAATGAAAAATCAGTAGTACCTAAGTACTATTTGAAACGCATTTTAAAATGGTCTCTCTTACAGGTACATTTTGCTTCGAATCAATGAATTAGTATTTACTTGCATGTCATAAAATATAGAACGTTTTTATGAATTAAGGAAAACTACTTTATTTAAAATATCGCATTGCTTAGGTACATACATTAAAAATCATAATTGCAGATAGGTGTATGACCAAATAATAGATTTCGAGTTAGAAATACACCAGAAATAAGAAAGTCTTCTTCTTCAAATAATATTCAATCCTGCAAAATGCAAATTACAATAAATATTTTGTCTTATAAAGGTGATTTTATTTGTGGTGTCTTTGAAATAAGGAAATTTAGATTACAAAAAAATGGCAGTCATCATCTCTAATGTGTCAATTTGTAGATGCTGACTGTAAACAAAATTGCATATAAGTTTTCATGACCAAAAAAAAATCCTGCAAATAGAAAATAAAGTAAATATTTGCCTTTTCTGGTTCATTTTATCTGCAGTTTTATGTATTTTATGGATATTCTTTTCCGAATTTTATTTAATGGCTACAAATTGGAAAAATACAAATTCCATTTGAGGAATGCAGAAGAAAGTTTTTATGACTAAGTAAATCGTATTTAAATTGAATAAACAATAGAAACAAGGAAATTGGAGACTTTCAATTACTTCTGAGATCAATTTTTTTTTCTTTCAATTACTCTTGAGAAATTCAAAATAAAATAATTTTTTTGTCACATAAAATAATATTACTATAGGTATAATATTTTTCCATTAAAATATTTTTCAGCAGTGAAAAATTTGGCTTCAATTTGAAAAAGCTGACATTCTGAAAAAAGTAATTTAAATTAATTATTCGTCTTGGAGAGGATGTTTTCTGAGGTATTATTTTTTTTTTAAAGTAATTACCGAAATAACACAAGAGGCTCATTTAAAAAATTTCTTGCCTTTAAAATAAAATTGAGATTTGCATACAAGTTTTCTTGACCCATAATAGATTTTCAATTCCTTATGCACCAGAAAAAAGAAAATTCAAGTTTTGGAATTACCTTTGAATCCAGAAAAATGCAAATTAAAATTACTTCTTTGGCTTTCAAAGAGGATTTTATTCTCGGTTTTATTTTTTTTTCGAATAAAACATTTTTCCTAAGGGAAATTGAAGCCTTCAATTTGATAATGCTCAATTGGCACAGGTAGGTCGTGGAATGAGGCTCAGAACATAAATATGAAGCATTTCTTGGGGAATTTTATACATGGCTTATGCATAAAAGGGATAAGTATAATTTTATGCAGCTGATATGTGGAACTACTGACCCGGAATAAGTCTCGAGACTTATTCCGGGACCCTTATTTAGCGAAATGTTAATAAATATAAGTAAGTGAATATGAGTGAGTGACTTGATAAAAAATAACTTAAAACTTAAAGGTTGGTTTTCATTGGCCAAAAGAAAGGCAGACATTTCTCAGCTTATAGGCCCTCCAGTGAATACAAATTCTTAAAATTGCAGGGAGAATGAAATAAAACCACACAATTTGAAATTTACAAGAAAGGATAATTGATTTTGGAGGTTTATAAATCAATTACTGTGAATTAGATTAGGAATGAGAACAATGTCTTGCTAATGAAATTTAAGTTTAAATCCTGAAGTTTGTTCTTTTCTTTCGCAAAACTTATAAAATACTTCCTGATAGCTCTGACTTTTTGTTGCTTTTTTAAATTCTATGACATGGCTAAGCCTTTGTGTTCACTGCAGAAAATAAAGGATAAATACTATTTTAAAATATTAAAAGGAATAAAATATATTGAATGAATTCTGCTGATTACATATCTACTTAACAACCAGTGGCGAATACACATGGGGGGCGCGCGCCCCCCCTTGCGGGGCCGCCCGCATTGCCATCCGCGCCGCCCCCACCAGTCAGCCTGCACGTTATTCGTTCGTGTCTTTCGTTAGTCGAGTTATCGAGTAGTTGTACTTTCTTATGTAGCACGCGGGCGCGTCCGCGTTATCGTATTTTATACATTTCTGTCTGGCACATAGATAGCTAACCTACGAGAAAAGTCGCGGCGATTCTAGTGATCTCGATACGTTATTCTGTCTGGCATTTGTTCGAGAAAAGTCCCAAATATTCTGATTGTATTTGTTCACACTCCTTAAAAGTCTCGAAGCGAACATTCTGGCACCGAATGTTCTCGAAACAACCGAGCTACATATATAAGGGAAGCAGAGTCGCTGCCAGGCAGTCAGTTTGAAAGCTACAATCGTCGCGATAACTTGCGCTCCCCCTTGAGTTTTTTTCTGTATCCGCCACTGTTAACAACAAACAATGAAATCTATCAAGTACATGAACTGTTGATATTCTCACAGGTAAAGACAGCCACCTTGAATACTGACACTGAATTGGGCCTATATTGACCCAACACCAACTACCAATGTTGGCAGGCCAAAGGATGGATGTTAAGCCAAAATTAGCTGACATTGTCAGGTCAGCTTTCAGCCTCAGTTCACCAGTATTGGCTGGATAGTAGGCCACTATATAATTGGTGCTCAGGATTGGAAATGCTTAAAACTGCTATTAGGTGACTTGTTCACATTTTTCACAGATCATATCAAGAATAGTGGTAGTAGAACATAGCTTTCAAGAATAGTGGTTGCTAAAACTTTTTTTATTTTCTTACATTTTTCTTTTAATCTAAATTGGATAATTTTTCTCTTACAATTCATAAATCACCCTAAATATTAATATTATGACAATCTTACAAAATATTTTTCACTTTCACAAATGAGTGATTGTCCTGAAATGAAAACAACGGAAATTTCAGACAATGTAAAATACATAAACTTTAAACTGGCAAGTGTAATCACATATACACAAGATACCAGAATATGAACATAAATAGAACTCTTGATAGAATTCAGCAATGAAAGTCTATAGTTATAAACTTAAAAACATATTGTTTGAAAAACTACACTGGATTTAGGAAATACCTAAATCGACCATTTGCAAAAGTAGGTAACATTTTCTAAGTTATTCCCCTACTCATCACAAAAGCATGCAAAAGGGAATGATAATAATATTTCCTTTGATGTGTATTGTCAAATAATTGTAAATCACAAATAAATCAACATCACAAGGTGTACAAAAATTGCATAATTTTAAATTTTCTGATTTTTTGCTACCATTGCAGACCATTCTAGTATTCCAATTAATACATGTGTTAACATATTTTATAAGTATAAAATTTTTTAAGGAGGAGGCCAACAATATTTAAAGGTTTGGGGAATGCTGTTGGACTGGAATCATTTCTGTGCACTGTTTGTGACACAACACTATGTATCAACACCCACAAGTAAGAGATTCTAAATTTTCAATGGGTACTTTTGAAGAAAAAATAACTGATATATACAGTTTAGTACTCAATGATAAAAAACACTGATTTAATCAGAATACAGTAACAAAATTCAGCCATTTAATCTTAATGGCTTCCATCAGTTACCTACACTCTTAAAAAGAAAAACTGTTTATGTATTTCAACATCAATAAAATGACATTTCTTATGAAATCGAGTGTCACGGAGGACACTTCACTTGCAGCTTGTGTAAAACTCTTCCATGATGTCTTCTCTGAGACTAAGTCAAACAAGCTAATGAAATTATTGCTCTGGAGGTTTTGCACTTCCCTGTTAAAACAGGTCAAACACCTCATGAAATTTTATATCCATTAATATGATTTTAAGCATGGGTGTTCAAAACTCAACAGATATTTTTGGAATGGATCAATAACCTTTCAAACTTCACTCACGGTAGTTATTATTTACATAACATGACTCAGTAGAAATGAGTTAAGAGTTTAATTTTCATTCACATACCATCTTTCATTTGAAGTCTCTGCCCTCCATGAATCTTGAGTTTTGCACACCACGTTTCCCAAAGAAAAATTTATTCACTATATTGCACATAATTGCAATATCTCGCATACATTTTCGCAGCTTACATCTGATTACTCCTATTTCCCTACATTCTCTTCGGTATTAACTTTCACTTAGAAAAGCTCATAGACAGCCTTGATGGTTACTATTATAACTTCATTATGTTTTACTGCGAATCGGCACCATTTCTTCTCTAGCTTCCTCAACATCATCATCATCATTGACAGAAACAGCAGTTGGTTTGCCTCCTTTCAAATAATCTGGCGAATTCCATGGCTGCAACTCCCCAGTGCCAAAAATTAGGAATACTAGGGAGCCCACTCCATAGACACCAGCCAAAATCCAGAACACGATCTGCCACTGGGCATATTTTTGCTGAAAAAATATAAAAAAATTAAACATAACTTTTGGAGTCAAGCTAATGGCCAATTGCCAATAGCAATGGCAAGCTAATGGCCAATGGCCATCACTTTGCCATTGCTACATCACCAAATCACATCTATTACAAAAAACTCTCCTCCCAATCATGATCACCTGGATGGCCGAAATGCTGGCTTAGAATTTTAATTCCTTTTGAATTCAGTAACATTCAGATACATCTTAATAAACATTACCTACCTTTCTTTTGTATTGAAAATGTGAGACATCAAGCAACCTATTCAGGTGACTACTAAATTAACCATGCACAAATGTGCTTTTAAATTCCAATCTTAACACAACGCATAAATATTCTTCAACCTTTTATTTGCTTCCTTAAAAGTGGTTGACTGTTAATAAAAGACAATTAAATTTACAGAGTGTGTTCTTGTACCTGCCATTCAAACAAAGGAACCAAACTTTTGCATAGGTAAGTTTGTGCCAGATGCATGAAAAGACATCACTAAGTATTTCTTTATTGCTCTATTTTCCTGGTCATTAGACCATCACATTCAGTGGTTCATTCCTTTTAACCTTGACTAAAATAGGGAACAATATGCCATCTTATCTAAAAACATAAATATATTAGAGGATTTAAAGTTTTAAGCTAACACTTTTTTTTTGTAATTTCCTGCATTCCAATAATAGAAGGCAAACACTCGAAAGAGAATTCAAAATGTATTTATTAGAAGAGGATTGTGTCCACACACTGTACCAGCAACGACAGGTAAAACTACTAAAACTGATACCAACTGCTAAGGAGAAGAAAACAATGGAGAAAGTTCAATGATACAAAAGTAAAATTAATTATTAGGAAGATGAAATCATTTTAAATGCATAAAAGGGTTAAAAATTTGGCCTGATAAAATTCAAGAAAAAATAAATGAGAAAGATAAGATCTAAAGAGAGTGCCAACTGAAAATTACACAGAAGGCCAAACAAATACACCATTGAATCATAAATAAGGCAAGAGCCAAATCAAATGTTATATAGCAGATATTACAAGTAGAAGAGTAAATAATCTGATGACAATTTTGTCTTCTACTGTCGACGATGCCAGAATGACTCCTAAAATATCCTAAGATTTTTTTATGAGTCTCTTGTTCATTTAAATTCATGTGTCTGTGTTTTTTAAAACAATATTATTCTGTATTCATCATCACTTTGAACACTTTTACATGAAAAACAAAGTGAAAGGCTTTATATAACTTACATTGTTATAGGTGAGTGATCCAACCATAAATGTAGATAGGAAACCACCAAGAGATGACAAAGTGTTGGCCATTCCAAAAATTGTACCTGGAATATTTTAAGAAAGTCAAAGTCAATGACCATAGTAGCAGAGGACGTTGTCACAACGTTGCATCAACGTGCACAATGTTACATGACAACGTGCACGTTGCCACAACTTTGCATCAACATCCAAACACAACATTATCACTACACGTTGCCACAACGTTGCATCAACGACCAAAGACAACATTATCAGTCGAAGTTGAATCAACGTGCATGCAACGTTGATGTCAGCTATGATTTAATTTATATTTATCTATCATTATACCACAGGGGTTGGCAAACTGCGGCACTTTGCATTCCTTAACGTGAACATTGTCTTCACGTATAAATATATGTTTCAATTTGATTAATTTATTCTACTATAGTTGTCTGCTTGTGAACATGGATGTGAACAAACATGTGGGAATTGGAAAAAATCTTGTTTATTCTCAGTAATATTGCATTTACATTCATTTTATGTGGCAATAAAGGTTTCAATTAATTAATGACTGATAACTGTTATTGTGATTGGATGGTATTTCCTTTAACTATAATTACGTAATTGCAATTTAAAAATTAGTTCTCGAAGTCACATTGATCCATGGGCATGGAGATAATTATATATGACTTTAAAGACTCGAGATATTTAATATCGGGGGCAAGGATGTGTGCTTAGAGCCATAGGACTTACTATAACTAGATAGATACGAAGTCGTCAGGTAGATACAAGGTAGGATAATGCAATGTACTTACACATTTCATCGCATGATAGTAACATGCATAGTATTTAAAACATGAATTCTCTATTTTTATTTTGAGAGGGCAGGGAAAAGTCAGTGGACAGGGCAAGGGAGTTTCAAGCGAGAAAGTTTTACCTGAGTAACTAGGAAAGAACCGTCTGTTGACAAATTATCAACATTAATGTTAATTATGGGATAATTTCATTGAAAGCTAAAGCTAGGGAAATTTTTTAACATTGTCTTAAAAATGTTGTACTGATAACATTGCAGCGATGTTGCACTGATAACATTGCAGCGATGTTGCACTGATAACATTGCAGCAACGTGGTTTTTCGGGAAATTCGGATGCTGAGGCAATGTGCATGCAATGATGTTATAACCAACATCATCGTTGTGTGCACTTGTTTCTTTCCCCATTGTAACGTTGTCACAACGTTGTCACAACGTTGTCACAACAGCCTCTGCTACTAGGGGAGTACCCCATTTCACATAACCTACAACATTCAAATCTATCATGTACAAGAATTAATCTGATTTTCAAGTACAATCTTACCAATGTAATAGGAAAATAAATAAATATACTGAAAATAATTTTTTAATTTAGGCAAGTACTATAATGCTGAAAAAGTCAAAATTTTCAAATCGAAACACTATCATGCAAATTTCAAAGCAAGCAAGTAGGAAAAGTGAGCGCTTTGCTTTGTAGGCTACATGTCTGTTCACTCATGACCCTTCAGAACCTTTTGTCATTTGCCAAAAAAATATCACTTTTATGAAAATTTAACAGAGAGTTTAAGACCCAATCATTTGATAGCATTAAAAACCTTTCAATGCGGACAGAATAACAGATGCTTTATTAATCCTGTCCAGAGAACAGTATTTTTAACCTGAAGATTATTCATTTAACCTTTGAATTTAAAAAACTCACCCGAGAAATTTGGAGCAATATCCAATCCATTTCCCAGATATCCTGCAGTGACTGCTCCATTTACTGTCAATGCAGTTGTGAATATGGCTACAGAAGCTAACCGATCACAGCCCAGAAACACTTGAGCCAACATGAGGAATGAAGGAAGCATCACAGCTGCAGATGAAAAAGAAGTACCATTAATTACAAATTGGAAAAATACATAATAACAAGAACCCCTTAGAGTTAAACTGTCACTGCATATGAGAATTGTCATAATTAAGTTAAAAGAAGTATTTTATTTTTAATGTCAATGACACAGCTATCACACGCCATGATAACTGTTCTTGCTCATCTTGATTGTACTGTAAATCTATGAAAAATACAGAAAATTATTGAATACAGCTCTGTTATGACCAAAGGATGAAGGAAGGCGTAGGGTGGACAAATGAAAGGTGAAAAAGTAAGTGCTTTATAATAGTCTGAGACAAGAGTTGGTGGAATTAAGAATTCATGAACATATACATAAACTTAGCTGTTCCACAAGAATTTTATTTTAAAAACAAAATATAACATGATAGGATAGAAAAGAGGCTGACTAACCTTTGAGCCCATCTTAAGTCAACCTTCTTTCAAACTTTCCTCTACCATAATATATCCCCTAAAAACCTTCATAGTTTGTATACATATTCCCCCAGACCTAAAATCTTTCAACATGGTGATGATGCTTTGACATTGAGACCTGCGTCACTTTTTATACTATTTACAAAACATTTTTATCGAATAACTTAGTTCACTTCTACAGGCCTGCCATGATGGAAACACTGGTTCCCGAACAGTCACCAAAGTTAAGCATCATTTGGCTCAGCTTGAATTTTGACTGGTGATCCTCCTATTCAACTGAGTACTGTCTGCATGTGGAAGACAGCATGTGCGAAATGAACCCAATCTTTGAAGCATGTTAAATGAAAATACTACTGTAACTTAGTTTATTTCTATAATCATCAGGATGTACTAGTCATAGGATGGAAAAGGTGCAGTGGATGGAAAGGAAGTCCATCAAGGAAATTGTATGGTGGGCGACGACGTGAAGCTTCTGGAGAGAATTAGGATCAGGCGAAGTATATGGAGCAGGTACTTAATATCCCAGCCACTGCATGACGTCCAATGGACGTCCATTATACATCCAGAAATCCCTTATGGACATCCTTTGGATGTCTATTGGATTTCATTCAAATGACATCCTATGAAGGTCCCTCTAGGGACATCCATAGGATGTCATTCAAATGACATACTATGAAGGTCACTATAGGGACATCCATACGGAGGCCACAGCATGATATCCAATGGACATGATGTAAAATAAATCATAAATAATATAAATTCCTATGAGAAATAAAAGAAACGACAGTTACTGGTTGATACCACATAAATCGAGGTAATATTAGATGTGGGTCTGCAAAGTGCACCCCCTGAGAGTTGCGCCCCTGGCAGCCGCCAGCCTGGCCAGCCCCTAGCTACGGCGCTGAAGCTAACGTGCGAAAATACGAAAATCTTGTTTATTCGCAGTAATATTGCATTTATATTCATACTATGTGGCAACATATGATAACAGTTATCTGGCATTAATTAATGGCAAATAACTTTTATCAAGATTTTGTGGCATTTCCTTCAAACTATCACGGAATTATCATTAAAAGATTATAGTTCTCGAAGTCACATTTATCCACGTAAGTGACTACATATATACGCCTTTCTCAACACTGAATCTTTAAGAAAGGGTGCGAAAATAGGTGTGTCGAGTCGTAGGTTAGGTTAGGTTAGGTTAGGTTCGGTAGGTTAGGTTAGTCGTAGGTGTCATTCGATACATATTCCACATCGATCGGTAGCTATGAGTTAGTATATATCATACGTACTGCAACATGCAATGGCGCAATAGCACATTCAAAGTGTTAAATGGTAATAAATCTTTTTTTTTTATTTTGAGTGAGCAGCGAAATCAGTGGAGAGGCAGTATGATATTCCGACTCGTGAACGTTTTCGTCAGCTAGGTTTCCGGCTCTGGAACACTTCCATACGCTAGGCTTTGGAGACGCTTTAGTTACGGTTCGTTCACATTCCGATTCGCTTCGTGCACGCTTAAATCTCCGCTTCGTCGACGGTTCGTATCCGCTTCCCTCTACAATATTTTCGCTAGGGAAATGAGGCTTTTTCTCACTTATTACTATACTGCAGTTGGTTTGCACCATGTACATACCAAGAATCTGAAATAATTGCCAAATCCTGTCAAAATCCTGAAATAGACATCCTATGGATGTCCACAAGTGGGACATTTGGACATCCATAGGAAGTCCAGAGTACATCAAATGGATGTCCATGGATGTCAGCCTGGACATCCAATGGATGTCCAATGGACATCATTGCAGTGGCTGGGATGGGGTGAGTGGGTGCTGAAGTCCCTGATAAGGTATGTTGGATAAGCAAGGAAGGGGAAGAAAAAGAATAGGCTTTATGGAAGGGAGAATGATAGGTAGGGCATGTGCCAAACTGAAGAAATGATGTCCGTAGGTTTTAAGGATTAGGAAAGATAATCATGCCACAATCTAAATCCACACTGACTTGAAGATACACTCAAATAGTAATAAAATTATAATTTTTATGTAAAATTGGAGCCACAAGTAAATGTCAAATACATACCCTTCACATCACATCAATCTAATGTTTTTAAGACATAAACTTACCAAAGGTAGTGAAAATTTTTCTTGTGGCTGTCGTTGACAGTTTTCCTGTTTTGCGGAGGTAATCGGCTAAGCTGCTGGTTGCCAAAGCAAACACATATTTCCCCAAGTATGGTAAACTAGACAGCAAGCCATTCTAAAAGGAAAAAAATGCTTATTCAGTCAAGTCTTACTATGCACCAGGGATGAATGAGGTGTTATGCCATCATTTAGTAAAGATTGGCATGATCCTGAAGATATCACCCATTCAGGATAGAATGCTGACTTAGCAACTTGACACACACTCAAAAGCATGTATATGAAATTAGCCCACTAAGAAATTTAAAATATCAATGCTAAAAGGCTAGGCTGATTTGAAAAAAATGGCCAGTTCTGTAGTCGTTATTTGTGAAAAACTATTTACATGATAGTCTTGTGATGTTCATATTGGCCACTAGGTTTGTATCAAATGTGAGACTATAGTTTCGTATCTCTTCAGAGTACTGAACTACAAACATAAGGAATGTAGCATTTTATGGTGCTGTAGCAAGCAAAAAATTTGGTACGTAAGCAAAGAACATGAAATGAGAATATTGAAGTTATTATCGACTTGGTTTTTTACATAAATATATTTAGCTTGAGACCTCAGTTTCAATACATCATGATATCATCCGGCCACCTATGGAAGTTGTAATGTGATGAAACCCAGGTTATAAGTTAAATAAAATTGTGTGGAAAACCAAGTGAATTACAATTACATATATTATGAAGCAATTTCATAATGTTACCACCGTTACCATCAATTTTATGAGAATACTAGTTAGTATAGGAAGGAGGAGGAACAGAGTAGAGAAAAGTTTTGCTTAAACATATTCTACTTAGGTATCATGAACATTAGTCTGCAGAGAAAATACTTTTTTAATAGACTAGAAAGACTTCAACTTTTGTGTACGCATCCTTTATATTCAACATAATAACCACACCTCTTTAATTTTGAAGTATAAGATGTACTTCATGTAGGTTGGCAACTGGTTAACAACTGTGAAGTAGCTGAAGACACTGGCGCCATGAGTGATGATGATGGCCCAAACAGGAGGGGAAGTTAGAAGAGGCTTCCATGGTACAGTCAGGGGCTGTAAATGTAAAGAAATAAATATTAGATAAAGTAATCATGATTGCTATTAAAATTTAATTTTATAAGGTTCCTATACTCCATTTATATTCAATATTGTACTATCCCAAGGTTCCAAGAAAATGTGAATGTTACCTTCTGTGAAATTTTATAATTCTTAATACTTTTAATTGGATTATCTGAACTTTGTGTGTATTTCTTTACATTTTTTTTATGATTAAAAAAATTAGATTATAATTTTATTTATTTTATGATATATGGTGAATACTGTGCATATCTTGTGGAAATGCATTCTTGTAAGAGGGCTTTGAGTCCGTAAATAAATATTATTATTATCAGTATCACTTTACCATCAGTGCCGTCCCTAGGGTAGTGCGACAGGTGCCGCCGCACTCGGCCCCTGCGCCTATGGGGCGCCCCCGCCGCACCTGCGCCTATGGGGCGGCCCCGCCGCACAGTGGTCCCAAATCGAAAAAATCTGGCCAAAAGTCATGTTTTCGAATTTTTTGCAAGGAATATTTGAATGTTGTATTCGGATTCTACAGAATATGGTCTACAAAATACGCTACTAATTTGGAATTTTCGTTGATCAGAGCGGCTACAGGGACCCGTCAAACATGGAGCATTCAGCGTACAAATGACAATTGCGTGAAGTCGGTCGATTTCGAAGAAGTTCAGCTTCATGGAGGACTAACTTTACACAATATAATTAGCAAAAAAACATTTTTACCTACAAATATAAACGTTAGCGCATATAATAAAATACGTTTTATTCGGGATTTACAATATTTACTATTTTATATATTTTTTTTAACTTTTAGCGTTTTTTACCCGAATTTTCAAATAAAATGTACAATATCGTTTAGAGCGTCACTCTCCGTCGCGGAGTCTTTTGCATGAATACGAAGGGGATAGTATATGCAACGTAACAGTGAAGAAAACCTTTGCTAATATTTGCTACTCCGACCTCAGCATTGATTTAACTACATTCATGCAATGCGCTGACGCGGGCGGCGGCCGGGCTGGCGCGTGGTAGGGTTCGAGGAAATCCAATATTTATGGGTATTATTCAATGTTGTTGCATATTTTATTTTGTATTACAAATATTTACCTCATAAATAAACATCTCTTCTCATTAGTATTACATTTTTGCGTCTATAAATGGTTTCCAGTTGACCTTACTTATTATTTACGCGTGCCGATGTTCTCCTAAAAATAATTTAAGCTCCAGCGGAAGAAAATAATTGCGGAACGAAAGTATGCAGCTGAACATATAGTAATCTACAAAAACTTTAATGCATTCAGAACAAAAAAAATCCCTCAAAAAGCTACTCCACCCTGTCCTTCCGTTAGACGGATTAGTTTTCGTCCTCACGCGGCACATTGACCCTCTGTCGCCTCCGTAGCGGCCTCCTCAACCACATGCAGGGCAAACGACTGCCGAAAAGGCCTAAGCTATTTATTGTGCCCACCGGGAAAACCCAACCACCGCTCTCTGTACACTGGTAATGAATTGCACTTCGGCCATCGAGGATGAACGGAGTAAGCCTTTTCACCCTTCACATGTGAATTTTCTTGGATAATCGAGATAATAGGATTACTAACCTCACCCTGTGGAAAACCCAAATTACTTTTAGACATGGTTTGTCCGAAATGTTTTGCTAAAATTCAGTTTTAATCAGTTTGCCCAAAGAAAGACGTGAAAGTGAGTTTCTTCAAGCGTGTAAGAGGTCGAGTATTCTCGAAGTTTTGAAAAGACTGCAGGATTGAAGAAAAGAGGCCATAGTGTTTTGGTGTAGTGTAGTTCAATACCCCTTTACAATTCTGTAATTATTTTTGGTGCAATAAGAGTATTTGATTTAGTTATCGTTGTTTTTACCTTAAAACCACTCGGCTAAGAGTTCAGTGGACATGAGAAATTTCACGCGTCTTGAGATGCATGAAAAATTTCTGGAAAGTGGAAAAGGATCTATGTCGTTTAAGAAACAATACGTATTGGACTACTTAAGCAACAAACTAAAGTTAGATGTGGACGTTAATGCAAAAATTATCTTAAAAAGCTTTGTGTAAAAGTGTTTTTTCTCAAATTATCTTCGCTGGTGGAAGGAAAGCAACAGAAATTACAGTTTTTGTAGAAGAAAGTTCGCTGATTGGCTAAATTAGAAGTTGAAATTTCCTCCACGCTTATTTAAATGTCTTCCCAGTACATCCGGTAAGTATATAATGCGGGATTTGTGATGAATTTAGAGTGATATCCATATTCCATGGATCAGCCATCGCCAAAGCAGCTGCCCATCCTATTGGCTACTTGTCCGAGGAGGCAATGGAGGCGAGGAATAAGGATTTAAGAAGATTCAGGGAGCACCATACCAGGAAATTTTCCAGGATCGCAACAAATGAAGACCTGTTAAGAAGATTACTCCTAACTTCAGACCCCTTGATGTCAAGTATTTCAAAGGATCGAAGAACGACATTACTTCCATTACCTGCTGAGGTAAAGATTTTACTAATCCAGGAAGAATTGATTGAGCAGAGTGAGGATGACAGTTGTAAGGAGAGGGTTTGTCAGATACTGATTATAAGTGTATTTAGAGTTTTTTCTTAACAATGACTGTGAAAGATAAGGATAAATGTTAATTCATTTCTTTGACGGTTAAACAAGCCCAAATGAATGGGAAATCTCATTAAAATTTTCGTACCAAATTATGTGCCCGGTTATTTGATCCCCCACCGCGAAAAGAGCTTTTTGCAATCGGAACAATAAATTTGGCGTTTAACTTGAATTCATAGGCGTTATGAAATATTGTTTACAACATTTCAATGCTTGTATTAATGCCTCCATTGAAAATTGTCAAAGAAGGGACCCAGTTTAAAAATGATTCTAAATCCATTGTCCCGTTTCAAGGAACTATAAAATTGACTGCGTAAACTTAATTAGAATTAGTTATAAGTGTTTTAAACAATTAATGCAGTACAATAATATTAATCATAGACTTATTCTATAAACTTCCAAATAAGGTTAGCTTAGTATCAAATTCAATCAAACATATGAGTAAGTAGAAAATGTTCTCTTGGTTCATTCACAATTAATTGTTCAAAGATTGTCCAAAAATAAACAATAAAATTCATTAAATATATGCTTTTAAATATCTAATTCAGTTTTATAATACGTGTAATTTGTATTTACTATCGTGGAAGTAATCTTAAATTCCATTGGGTTTTTTTAATTAATTGTTTAAACAAAATGGGAAATAACAATAAAAGTATTGCAAATACATAAAAAATAGTTAAAAATCCAGAATTAGCGGATAAACAACTAAGATTATGGACCTTTGCATTAAATATATACGTAATAATAACAGCGTTATTAATTTTGGCCAGCTTTTTTCGATTTGGGACCACTGTGCGCCGGGGCTTGCCTCTTTCAGTAGGCGCAGGGAAACCCGCGCTCGCGTGTAAGACGCAGGTGCACCCGATCCCGACGATCTTATACACACGTACCTTTTGGATCTTTCATGCACCTTCTAATAGAACCCAACTGAAGTGGCTCCGTGCTTGTGGGCCGCGCTTACGGAATGGGACTCGGCACTTTTTTTAGTATTTAATGGGAAACGTAACGTAGAAGTATTTTTCATACAACTACAGATTTCACAAAGTAAGGTCATAGAGTAAGGTCGAGAAGCAGCAATCGTCGCGGAGCATATAGGGGCATATAGGTTGTCGTGATTTTGTCGTTAAACTCGGCGAAACGGCCGCGCATCAACTGTTGCTCCACCATTGACTTGGACGTTTACGTATTCCGATTTGAGTGTTCTAGCTGGGTATTCATTATGAATAGGCTTTCCTCATTAAAAATGGTAAATATATACGTAGGTTTCTTGAGATCATGAGCCATTTTGTCGGATCATTTCCGTCTTTGTTTGAAATATGTTTGAAAAAAATTGTACCGTATCAACAATAGAAAGCGAAATTAGGAGGCCTCCGACTTTCGTTTGCACAGGGCCCCTCCATCCCTAAGGACGGCCCTGCTCACCATTCCTTGGTGAACAAAGCGAATGACTTACTGTTTTAGCTTAATATGCATATTAAAATGCTTAAAATACCACCACTACGGTATTGATTAATGTAGGTATATGCCACGTTTTACGGAATCCCCTGCTATGATTTTCGGCTACACATACTATTCGGCTACAATTTGTAGGAGAGGGTATTGTTCACAAAGAGGTACGTCCATTTTCCCCCGGATACATTGCACAATTGGAGTTGAAGGAAACAACTTTTGAAAGCCCATCAGTGTTTGTTTTTTTCCTCAACAATTTTGTTCGCAAATACTACCAAGAGTTGCTCCGGGAGGCGGGGGGTGGGGGCGGGAGAATTTTTTTTATCTTCCCAAGACATGATCTTGACTCAAGACTCAACCTCGATACGCTTTTATCCTCCCTCACAAGATTTTCTCATGCTAGTTTAGTCGTGTCGCACGCATAACTGCTTTAGGCTGTTTGGGTGAGTGCCAGGTGAGCTTATTCGTCATGCTGCTAAAATGTATAGTTAGTTATCTTGTTAAAAAGCAAATAATGCGCCCTTTTTCGACAGCTACGGGGAATGCCATGCGGCGGAGAAGCCACGCCCACGCTGCAGATTCATGAGCACAATCTCGGTTCTTCAAAAGGCTTGCGCTCGTGTTATTGTTATTTTTCAATCGCACATATGAAAGCAAAAACGTGATCGTCACTGTTCAAGTTTAGTCAGGGGCTTTCAATCAT
The DNA here is from genome assembly GCA_963573305.1 of Pyrrhosoma nymphula. NCBI lineage: Eukaryota > Metazoa > Arthropoda > Insecta > Odonata > Coenagrionidae > Pyrrhosoma > Pyrrhosoma nymphula. The sequence continues at coordinate 70,994,004 of OY754332.1, read as the reverse complement.
AAGTTTCAATTGATGGAGTACATTATTAGTCACTGTAATTATCTCTTAGAGCGGTTGGAGTTTTGGATAACGATAAAGACACGCAAAATAAGGAAGCGTGAACCCACCCCAGGCCAGATTTATGGTTGCTCTTCGAAGCGGCGGCCTCTCCATCTTCCTAAAATCTGTGCGAGAGGTAAAAGGTGGAGGACCGAGGACGAACCGCGGAAAGGGTCGGGGCATCAATCCCCAAGTACATTCTACCAAGTCCGTCATTACGCCCTAAGCTGAAGAGAGATCGTATCTTCGTGTGTACAATGCGCACCTTTTCCCCCGAAAATTAACATAAATAAATAGGTCACGCGCGTCATTTACGCGGAGATGTGAGGCAGTCCTCGTGATGCATGACGCACGGCCACAATGTGCTATGTGTAGAGATACGTTATTTTCGCATCAACGAAAAATGCGAAAAAAAGTCACACGCTCTTAAAAAAATATTTTTATGATTGTTCTCTATGTTTTATTGTATTTGGAAGAGTGGTTTTATATTTCAGGAATTTATGATAAATAAGTCCTTTAGAGCGAATAATTGCTATTTAGCGAAATAGGCGCTAATGTGAATAGACAAAATTTGTATTTTCAATATTGCAAAAAAACTAAGAATACAAATATAAATATGAACATCCTTGGAATGGAATGATCTAGGTCTAGCAGTTTGGACATATATTTTTCGTTTAATCTTCAGATATCACTTTTTATCAACACATCTATTTACAAACTACATGAAAAACTTGCAAATACTCCGTCCATAACAGCGTAGGTATGTACATACATACCATAATTTTGAACGGAATCCTCTGTTTGTGACCATTTCAATCCCATAAATCCATTTTCCACACTTTGCTATTTATATTCTAGTTTTCCAATAATAATGCAACAAAATGCTCAATTTCAATTAATTGATGGTAAAAATACAAAAGATGAATGCTAAAAAAACTTAACTCTATCTATGTACAATGTCTACAACTGAAGTACATATATTGTGCTGACAGAAACAGATAATACCCACTATATTTATCCTTGTCTATGCCTTGTTCCAAACTCTCCCGCTTCCTGAGCAATCGTAACGCTGGGTATTTATTTTTCAGTTTCTTCTGGAAAATGGCAGTTGGAAGTAAACCAAAAAGAAAGTGGGTTGCAGTAAATGTATGTAAAACCGACGTGACAGTTTTCCTTTTTAAAATAACTCACTAAATACGCCTACAATGCACAATATTCGACGAAAATAACGAAATTTAAGTGTCGGCAGCGAGGGTGTCAAGCCCTAGATGGAGATGTACTAATGATTAGGGCGCGCGTCTTACACGCGGTGGTCAAAGCGGATGGCGGCTCACCTTGCCCTTGTGCGTGGCCGAGGGTCCGATGGACGTCTCGATGTAGCGCCGCTCCTCTGGAGTGATCCTCGGGTGCTGCGCGGGCGTGTCGTACACGAGCAGCATCCAGGCCACGCTCCACACCAGCCCTATGGCGCCCGTCACGTAGAACACCGACTCCCAGCCGGCGGACGAGATCAGGAAGCCGCACACGGGCATCGTGATGGCCGCGCCCAGCGACGACGCTGGAAAATAAGAGGACGCGGCACGTCATGAGCGCGGCACATACATCAATACACTTACATGCAGAGACAGTAGAGCATGCAATGTACCACCGAAGCGCTGAAATTCACCTTAAACCATTTAGGTACAGTGGTAGTGTAACATGCTGGCACCAGCTCAGAATAACCTTTTCAGTGAAAGGGTCCGTTCCCAAAACACAACCTCTGTACGGGGGTGCAACTCAGTCTTTGCGTTTGGCTACCGGGGTTCACAGTTGTTACGATGGGCTTATCCCACGGAATACGAACACTAACAGTAAATTTTAATGCATCATTGTTTGGGTTTTATACATTTTCGTTTGACGCGGAGCTAACACTTCCCCGCACTTTCAGATTAAGTGCGATCATGTTGGCAGCGTTGCCCAGTATGTGCTTCACTCTCCCCTCCACTCATTTGCATACTCTTCTACACACATATTCCCCTCCTTGATGCAACGCCTCGCACAGGCGAATGCCACCGAGTTCCGATTACACAGTAAAACTTCTAAACACTTAGGTTCATTGGCTAGTTGAGGAAATGGCCCACGGCTGAGGTCATTTGCACCATCAAGGATAGGTGGATGGGTCCAGTAAGAGTAGAAATAAGTGGAGAATGGTAGGTAGGAGAGAAACCCAGCGTCGACAACAGCCTACTATTAAAGAAAGGTTCCACGGATTTCTCAGTTTAAGGAAGTTTGAGAGAGATATAATTGCTCATAGAATTCAATTAACTTGTCGTCATTAAAAAAATCTCACTTTTCAAAAGATACCAAAATATCAGCCACTTACCTCCCTACCTACTTTTCAAGATATTTGCCAAAAAATAGAATCCGTTTACTATAGGATAAACACTTATGTGTATATTTATTTCATTACGGACAATATCTGTCACATATAACAATATTTTGCGCCATTGATATTACAACATTTACTTCATGCTTCTTACAGCTGCTGCAATAAAAAAATCGAATATGGTCACTATTATGATTAGGAAAAAATCTCGCTGAAACCCCCTTACCGTTCCATCCGACGGACGGAGTGCTATACCGTGAGCAACTAGAAACTCTCTGGAAGGTAGAAAGACATCGATCCCATTCTATTCGTATTTTTAAAGACGTCAGGCATGGTTAATCGTGAATGCTCGGTTGTTTGACGATGAATCAATAGTGCACAGAGGTATATATTGAGGAAAGTACTATAATTTAACGCTTGCCAACGTTGGACGCAACGTAAACCTAGCTCCCTCCGCTGAGAGCCTACTAAGGGAGAAAGCGGAAGGAATTCCTATGGAGGATACCGACAACCTCAAGATGTGGCATTCAAATTTCGATCCCAACTTATATCAGAAATATCCACGAAGCACCTAAGCAGAGGTCGGAATTCTACTGAAAAGTCTCCGGCACCACCGGCATACGAACCAACTGGATCCCAATGGGGGAGCCAATACTCTAGCCAATACGCCCACCCGATACCCTAAATACTTGTTCAGAATTTCTTTAAGATAATCATTTGATTATGATAATCATGCTGGATTATGTTTAGCGTCACCTTTGATCCAGCAGTTCATGCCTACCTATTTATTATGATGAGACTTCTAAGCTCTAATCTTTACACCATAATAAAAGTTTAATCAAATTATTAATTAATAATTAAGTTAGTGAATACGGAGGTGTATATACCAAGATGGAGATACAAAGATACGGAGAGATCTCATGCGATATAGATTCACTGTCGTTTGATAGATACAAGGTAGGAAAATTTAATATACTAAAGCATGCCGTCGCGCAATAGCACATTCATAGTATTTAAATGTAAATTATCATTTTTTATTTTGAGAGGGTAGGGAAGAGTCAGTGGAGAGGGCAAGGGAGTTTCACGGGAGTGGGCTAGGAAGTTTAAGAGTTTTACCTGAGATATGTTAAAACAATTTTAAAATAACAATTCATAGCTTCTTAAAGGGTTAAACTTATTTGAAACTTAAGTTAAAATCATATTGAAATAATAATAAACAATATTTTAAAAGCCTAAAAAGAGATAACTAATATGTTTTCAAAATAATTTTAAAATTATTTAAAAATATTCATACAATATGTTTTAAAATACTTTTAAAAAAATAAGGTATTGCTGCTTGGGATGCTAAGCACTTTCCCATGACCTTTTGCGCACCACTCGTTAAAAAGGGGCAAATATTTGAAAGATTGAGACATAGGTATGGACGAATTACAACAGCGGTGGCCATTTTAAAGTTGAATCCCAATGCCTATACTTGGGCGCCCTGTGAAGAACACTTCAGCTCCATCCATCGGATGTGTCGTGAGAATGAGAACACCTTGGCGCCTTTGGAGTAGGCAAATGCCGACGCCGCGCCGTTCCTCAGATTCCCCGTTGAAATCTTTCCCATATGTTGGCTGGTGGGTCATTAAGGGCAGGCACATTTTAATAAATTTTTAAGAAAGTCGAAAAAAAATTCTTGGACCATATTTCACTCCAGTGTAACTGTTTCTGCGTTGGAACTCATAACCCAGGCAGTAATGGAAATAATACTAGAATTATACTTAAAATTTTTTCCTAAATTAAAGTATTTTATGACTAGAGTTTTCGGCTGATAACCTCAATCCAAAATGAAGAAAAATGTTGGAATTAGAGATCTTTCAAAAGTAAAATAAAATATAAATAAATCGGTACTTAAAAATGAAAGAATTAAAAAAATAATAATAGGTAATATATTTATGAAAAGAAAAAGAAATGAATTATTCGTAGAAAAATATATACCTCTAATAACTAAGACCATAACTTCACAAAAATAATAATCAATATTGCTAATAATAAAATTCAAATGACGAAATAATAAAAAAAATAATTAATTTAATAAAAAAGTTTTAATATGCCACGTTTTTTAAATGGACTAAAAAGTTAAAAATAATTTTTTCTGGGCCCTTCTAAATTTTTGAGGGTGAATTTTTAGTGGCTATGGAGATATTTGTAAGACTTGAAGAGAAGAACGAGGGACGCAGGCAACCCATGATAATTAAGGAGGAGTAAAGGGACCAGGTGTCATTGAGCAAACTCCCACAATTAATACCATTTGCAATACACTGAAATTGGTTGTGAATTCATCCGGATTATCCACTTCTATTATCTACTGCCTGCGCCCTACGTTTTTCTTTTCAAGTATTACAAATATCTGCATAGCCACTAAAAACTCACCCTCAAAAATTTAGAAGGGCCCAGGGAAAATTATTTTATACTTTTTAGTCCGTTTTAAAAACGTGGTATATTAAAAAAATGATTTTATTAATTATTTTTTTGTTTTTTAGTCTTATACCTGGGTGAATGTTTCCAATAGATTTTATGCATCTTGATGAGACTCTGACGGGCATAGAGGAAATTCCCGATGTATTTCAGATTCTGTTCAGCTGACAGTCTGTGGAATTGAATTAATTAATTAATCTTTAATTAATTAATTAATTGTTATAATATGTAGCTAAAATTGCATTGTCATCCACTTCTGAGCTATGGTTAAAATTTCAAGTCTCTAAGCTGATCGGAAAGTTAGTTTAAACTCGGTTGCAATATTCCACCAGGACAGACAGACGTGATGGAAACCGAACTAATATAAACGTGGTAACAATTATGAATCAATAAATAAAAAAGATAACATTATCCAGTTATTAAAAAAAACATGGGGGGTCATAAATAAAACGAAGAAAATAAATTTAAACATTGTAATATATTTTAAAATTAAACGAAATTAAATTGAAATATATTGTTTTCTAATATTTGAATAGGCGTGGCATCTTTATACTTTCTACTCATATATTTCACAATGATAATAGTAAGATGTATAATTTCGCGTATAAAAGAAAATCTGTACATATGTAATCGAATCACTACGAAATTCAAGGCATGTGCCATTAGGCTACGTATTAAAATAGCATTAAATTGCCAAAAAAAAAACAAATAGGTACGTGTGTTGCATTTTTAAACTTTTTCTATAGATATCACAGATTAGAGTATGCATCCAAATCTTCACGCAAACCCGTAGGTACATAAACAAAAAATCGCACTTTAAAAAACATCCACCTTTCCTCATAGGCGTAAAATCAGCTGTCCGTCACCTACTGTAGACGTCATTTCCCTTCGAGCCACGGGTCATCTAGCCAACCAACCAAACCATACGATTAGCATCATCGAAATGAACCAAATCTCCCACCCCTCCTCCCGAAGGCTAGAAGCACGTTATATAACATAACTCACTCCCAATATTTGCCAGTCGACGATTTATTCGATATGCCAGTCGAACGAGTCAAGGACCCCCACGCCCATCCCAGCTTCCACGTTCCCCTCCCGACAAGCCCGCCGAGGGCTCGCACCTACACTGCACGGTGCACATTAGACGACGGCAACTTAACGGGAGTTTGATCGAGAATTTTCTCTGGTAAAAGCTGAGCTCAGTCAAATTTAAATTTAAATTTTAGCAGTTGTAGGGAGCTACAAGTAATCATAGTAGAATTATCAAGAAAAAACTTTCTTATACAGGACTTAACTTCCCAGTTATCAACTTAATATGCACATTTGAGGTTTTACCTTGATTTCTTTGCTCAATGTCGTGCACTGGCAACTCCTTAGTAACCGAAGGTTTGTTTTTAATTTAATAAAATGCATTGCAGTCAGCAATAAGTTTATTTACAAAAGTAATGGCGAAAACAGACACATTACTCACTGTTTTATTTCTGACGCAATCTGATGTCTCACTGGATCGCCCAGCCGTGTCAATTCCTATGCAAAACCCCTTCTATTCTTATATATCTATAATATGAAATATATCGGAAAGCAGTGCAAAAATTAGCTGATATTTTATTATCATTAGAGATAGAGATGTTTTTCTTCACAAAAGAGGCCCATTTCACCGAATTTTATGCCTAGTGACATCTCGCTGAAACCAACCTAATGCTCTTTATAGTTTTTGCACATTACTTGAGGCACTCGACATTTAGAGGTCAATTGCGCCACTGAGAAAAGGCGGGTAGGGGTCACGCAGGAAGAGTGGAGAGAAACCCGGCGTCGGCCTGAGTTCGTTTTCGGCGGAAGGCCTAGTCTGAGAGGTTGGAAGGCGTTTTCGCTCACAGGCTGGGAATCTAGCACCCTTGCCCTCACACCCATCCAATCCCTGCAATCCTCATTCTAAAACATACATTTTCAAAGTTTCGTCCATATACAAATCCGTTCGTGACAATGCATTTTTCCGAAATGCATTCGATAAAATCATCTCACGAAATTAGCCATAATACTTTCAGAAACTTCACTCGATAAATTACAAAAGAGCAAACAGCACTTGAATTTCATATAAAAGCACAAATGCAAGAATTAATGATCGACAATAATTGATTCACAGTTGTTAGGAGGATCTTGGAAGTCGGCGATGGGTTTCTAGATCAAAATGATAAAGGCTCCCAAACTCACTTGGTGCAAATCAAACACTCACCTTGTTCAGATAAAACAAATCAAACCAACCTGTGACACATAACTCCTTCGCTCATAATTACTGAGGATTATTGTCACCTTTGAACCCCGGTTTAATTTGTAGCTTGAAAAATGGTATTTTTTATTCAGAACTGGATCCGGACATTTCAACCGAATCCGGATCGAAATTAACGATTAGTTTGAACGCTTTCTCCCATGAATTGCAATGACGTGTTTAAAATTTTTCTACAAAACCACTGGTTATGCTACTGAGTTGTCAAATTACTGATAAAGCATCTTTATACTTTTTCTTGCGAAAGAAAAAAAAATATTAATCAGCACACGAGGTGATGATATTTCTGCTCTTAATGCGGGTATCATTGAAGGCCAGAGCATGGGGTGGCCCGGGTCGTGAGGTGCGAGGCCGCCCGGACCGTCACATGCCCGAGAGTGACCGTGAGGATTCCATTTCACCGAGAACGACTGCTTGAGTTCAAGGGAACTGGAGTTAAAAACATCGGAGCAGTTAACACTCCTCCCGCAGTGCGTGATGCAACATGAGACCCCAATTACTAAGCGCGCCCATAAAAAATGTTCATGATCCCTGAATAGGCAACTACGAAAAGTGTTCAGAATGGACGTTGAAAGTATTAAAATACAGTAGAACTACAATTATCCGGATCAATTGGGACCAGACCCCATCCGGATAAATGGATAACTCACAAAAAAGGTAATTTTTTTGAAAACTTCTTAACGTATTCGCTTCGGATTGACCTAAAAACAATAAGAAACGTATGTGGTGTAACCAATAACTGTCAAACGAAATCAATGGTATAAAAGATACAATACACGTTTCGAATAGCCTATTGCCGTGACTGAAAAAAGCCGATTTTTGAGGATTTTTTCCCTAAAAGCGATCCGGATAATTGGCGATCCAGATAGTTGGGTGTTCGGATAACTGGAGTTCTACTCTAATTCATTGCGAGGCTTCTGAAAGTTTTTGTCTTTCTAAGTGAGAAATAGTTGTGTTTATGAAATGGAAGCCATTCCTAGAGAAGTCAAAGCAGGTAAAATTTAACGTGCATCTACCGCAACGGCCGAACGAACACCGAGGAAGCTTTTGTTTATGCATAGATTTGCGTGAAACTAAGCTTATTGTTAGATGTTCTAATTAATGATATCTATAGCTGTAGGTTAAAACAAATTGCATCATACCGACTTAGCTTTTTGGAAATTCGATGCTATTTTAAGGCCCATGACATATTTCGTATGATTCGATTAAAAATGCACAGATATCCTCCCAAACGCGAAACAATACATTTCTCATTATTATAATCGTTGCTAACAAATATTAAGGTGTCACACCTAGTCCAATATTCGAAAAAACCACGTTTCAACACAATTTCGTCTAAATTTCGAATATTGGGCCGAAAACTCCAGTCACAGCATTCTTTAATAAAGGAAAAAAATAAAAATTTAATTTATGTGACATTTCCATTACTACTTGTGTAGTGAGTTCCAACGTATAAACCGATACACTAAAATGAAATATGGTCCAAGAATTTTTTTCTGCTTAGTTAAAAAAATAATGAAAATGTGCACTCAATGACTCACGATTACAGCTCCAGCCGCTAAATAGTTTGAGCGAGATATAGCTAAGCATAAAAATAATGGAATTGCGCTTCATTATGCAGAAAAATATCTCCACTTTATGATGAAGACGGAAATTGCAATTTTCCATTGGTAAAATAGGTTCCCCTCGACCCACCCACCCGCTTTCCCCTTTCCTCCCCTCCTCCCTCACCTTCCCTAACCCCTCCACCCCTCTCTTCGTACACTGGTATATACACCACGACTCATCCCAGATTCTTTACCTGATGACGATGTAGTACATCGAAACCTAGGTCGCAATAAATCTATTTTACCAGTGGGAAATTGCAATTCCTGCCTTCTTTTTATTGAAATTCCACCACATCACGCCTGATACTTCTCTTTTTGTATACTGCCCATTGATTGCATTACTTTCCAGGATATTTCCCGAAATAGAGAAGCTGTTTTTCGTGGGGATATGTTGCAATTGTGCACCCCATAGGAACATAAAAAATATGAGGAAAATCTCACGCACAGATAATAAATGTAACGGTGTATACGCGTATATTTTTTTTAGTTGTTTAAAAAAATAAATGTATTACTTATTGCAATACTTTTTATACAATCGCGAAAGAAACCTCTGTTTACAAAACATTGTCAGCCTGCGGCGTAGAACAAATAAGCTAAGCCTCAAATATGTATAATTAATCCATGAGGAGCTAAGTCACATAAAAGATTTTTCGTCACCAACATCACTATATTCACTCCATGATACTAAAAATGCATAGATGTTTAGATGAAATTTGAATGTGAATATGGCTAGAGAAAAACCTCGCTCACACTGCCTCAAATTACTAAATAGACCAAGGAACAGAGGTGAAAAATCATCATTATTATCATTATTTTTAGGGTCAATTTCACTCAATTGTAAAAAAATACTGAATTTTATTTGTTTTATTACTTAAAATAGCGCTGTCGTTTTTCCATACAGGTAATGCAGGGGATTTACATGCTTATGAATAAATACAAAATTAGTTAATGTGAACATCAACGAGTAAAACTTTACGAAATTACCACCAGACTAAAGACCACTAGGTTTTCTTCTATGATCGCGAGTGAAGGGTTCGAAAAAATAGAACGCTAATTAACTTTATCATATACACAAAAAAACTGCCATTTTATGAAAAAGAAACGGGTAAAAAACAAAATATCAATTATTATTATAACATAAAACTCCTTTAGTCAAATTCATTTTCAGTCAAAATACGACATTTAAAAGACAAAATTACTTGACTAAATCTCCACTCCACTAAAAAAACTATAGCACAACAAATCTAGATTAAACTATTTGATTATTGAATCATTTCAGTAAAAAATGAACTGGATGATACTTTCTAAACGTTGTTCTTTGCTGCAAAAATATGCGGGTAAACAGAGAATTTACCTCTTATTATTAACTTAGCTTAATACTTTTCCACAACTTTTTATTATTACACGACGCGTTTCGCCGCCTAACGGCATACAGGTCCATTTACGATCTGGCCTGTAGTCCATTTACGATCCAAGTCCAATACGTCCAAGCGGCGAAACGCGTCGTGTAATAATAAAAAGTTGTGGAAATTAAAAGTTGTAAATAAATAGTTGTAGAAAAATACTAAGCTAAGTTAATTATGAGTACTAGTATCTTCTACGAAGTAAACCTTTCAGCAGTCCAGTATATTATAGAATTTACATGTTTATAAATTAATTCAATTTTAAGGAAGTAAACGTAAAATTCATTGCGAAAACATTTACTAAACACCATTGGATTGCAATTTAAGAATCACAGAGCTAACTTAAATGACGAGTGATGATTATAATGGCACCTCATTAAAGAGAAAAATAAATGATGAATTGTTTTCCACAGCAACGCTGCTTTTTCAGCAAAAATCGGTTGAAGCTTGTTATTAAATAATGCTCTTTCGGAAATTATTCCTTTTCGGTATAAAAAGAAAATTTAAGAGTAGAGTCACTGAGGTAAACTCTAAAGAGTCTCTGATACAAAGAAAACACTAAATAAAACTAAGACGATCACGAGTAAACATTTAGAATACTTAATCAGTTGAATAAAAATTCCCTGAATTCCTCCTTTTTAAGTGACAACGTTGTTATTCTTACGAAATAAAAAGGTAATATAGAGAATTTACAGTCATACGAATATATTTAACAACAAACCTTTTTAATTTACTCAAGTATGACAAAATAAAATGCTAACTTACTCCTTTATGTCACGATATTGCTTTTTATGCAAAAACTTACTGTTGATAAACTGAATTACGATAATTATTATGAAAGTAAACACTTTTATTAAATTTCCTTTTGGATCACCAGTGTAAATGTTAAGTCATCACGGTAAACTCGACAAAATCTCCTCTACAATGGACCATAAGGAAAACTTGGATAAACTTGAATGATAGCGAGTGAAATTAATTCATCGAAAAAAAAGAAGTATCAGGCTTGATGTGGTGGAATTTCAACACCGTGAAGATTGAGTTGCAATTTTTCATTAGATAAAGATTTATTGCGACCTAGGCTTCGATGTACTACACCACCTGATGATGATGTAATACATCGAAACCTAGATTGCAATAAATCTTATTTAGAGGAAAACTGCAACTCAATCTTCATTAGATCACCGAGTAACAATTTACGATATTAACTCCACATTGTATCACTACGGTCAGCAGAGTTTACTAACACGATCGAAGCGATGATGTTGCCAGTTTACTGATATATGATTAAATTATTTAATTTTGTGCCGCAAAATTGGGTTTTTGTGCAAAATAATAAGTGCTTTTAATAGAATTTAATTCTTATTAATAAATAAAACACATTTAGGTGCATGCTCCATAAGATCCCCAGAGTATAATTAAAAGTCACTGAGGTAAATTTTGACGAAAAGTGCCAGAAAAAAAGACTGAGTGACCGATTCCTTAAGCTGACTTTACTGTAATTTGTACAAGTAAAATTCCGCTTTATCTACGCTGACGCTAATTTGATCGCCGATTCCTTGAGTTAACTTTACGCTAAGTTATACACGTAAAATTCCGCTATATCTACGCTGACACTAACTTGGCGTCCATTTATGCATAAACTCTTGCGTTCACTTTCCCAGAAGCGACGGTAACGCGTGACTTGACCGTTTAGCGGCGCTACGCTTCGAGCGGCAAGGGCTTCGACCTCGTGACCCGTGACGCATGCGACAGCTTCCCTGCGGGGTCAAATCACTTGCTTCCTATTCACTTCGATCACGGGCAATAACTACGCCTATACTTAGACGAGTCAACATAAACACGACTCGGCACACGAGAGGATTAGCATTTCCATTCCTCTCCTCAAACGTCTCTCTGTTCCCAATAATGACGGACATGGTGGCTCTTTACCATTGTTCTGCAGCCGCTCCGACTCTGAGAGAGCGGGCAGTGGGACGACGGCAAAGGTCCCGCTAGTCGGCTGCTAGGTCATTTGGGAAGGCGGACGACAACTGTGGCCATTTGTACAATAGGGTTATGAACTAGTTATAGATTATCAGTTGAGTATAATTTAAAATGTGTGAAACATTTCGCAAGAAAAAAATTGCGGACCTTTCCAAAAATGTATGGTGTCGTCACCAGGCATTATCGCATGTTATGCCTGTTTGAATCACTAAATTCGGAGCAACTGTTACTCGAAAACCGGGACTAGAAAGGTAACTGAAAGCAGGAACGGTTGAAGAAGATACGGGAAACATTTTCTACCATAGAGGTAAAAATGAACTATTTTTTGGAAAAACTGATACAAAAATTGAATATTGCTTGATTGGGTATTTGGGAGGCAACTAAACACTAAGGTTATTTTCACCATTATGGTAGATAATTGGGTAGATTGGTAGGGTAAGGATTAAATAAGGGTGAAGAAAACCCTGCGTCAGCATTAGTCTGGTTCCGACTCATTAAAAAGTTTCAACATCCCATTAGACGGACAGGGGAAGTACTATACTCTTAACTGCTCTCCACATGTCACTCTAGCACAAATTCTGAATTCACTAAGATATCCATTAGGATCTGGATTCGAACTCAGGTCATCATTATAAGAAGTCTGTAGATTAGCCACTGCAACAACCCGATCATCTGTCCCGCTACCTCTTTGGAAATCTCGAAATAAAATAGTGAAGTCTGTTTGGGTTCTCCATTTCGTTTCGATGTCGTCCATCATCATCAGGCCATGGACGACTCTTACATCTAAACGTCGGCAGAAATGCAGAGTGTGACCCGGTGGAAGAACCTGAGTAGACTTCACCAACATCATACGACGGGGAAGCATCAGATCATTCTTCACGAAATAAAATACTTTGGAGGATCCAATTATTGGTGATAAATGTGAAAAATTACCGAGTGGTTAAAAGTGGCTTACCTTAAACATTGAGCAACGTCAATCTCAGAACGCGTAATATTCCGGAGGTTCCTCCGCAAAATGATTCAAACTTTTTTTACATTCGAGAGCAATACGGAAAAACTAGTTCTCTGTTGGAAAATTTCAACAAAATTATATCTTTGTACATTTTCTTTTTTAAATTAACCAAGGAGGTTTAAGTTTGGAGGAAATTTAAGGTAGGAATGGGTAGAGGAGAGGAAATTATGATTTTTTTATACCGTTCAGAAATAAAAATGTTGCAAACAACTGAAAAGAGAAGTGAATATTTCCTGCAAACTCGACAGTTTATTTACTTAATCGAGAAACTAATACTCCAGAAAATTAGATTAAAGGTTCAAGCCAATATTAGTTTTTGAGTTATTAGGAAATAACAGCAGAAGTAACTGAACTCACAACGCGTACGCTGCGCTGAATCGGCTTCTCGGGTTGGAAAAATTATCCATCAGAAAGTGAATAGGGCCTCGAGTGGCTGGTTTGAAATAAAATAGGGAGTGAAACAAGGATGCGTGATTTCACTCTGGATGTACTTACAATGTTTTTATAGAACATGAGAGATATATGTAGTGCTGATGTCGCTCTTATGTATGGAGATCTAAATGCGCGAGTTCTCCTGTACGACGAAGATGTTGTGTTGCCATCTGAGAGCCCACACGCATCGCAAGGGTCCTAAATTAACTTTTGTGAAGCAACAGAGGGAATGAAATTCAGGATACTTCAGTTAAAGGCCAAAGTTTTGGTTTTTGAAGAGGAGTACGCTAAGACTTGCGAAGAATAATCTTGCGAATGATGATTTGATCTTAAATCCAAAAATTAATTTAAATGATGATCCGAAAAAAACTTCTTTTGAACACAGTGAATTCATTCCGTGATTTTTCTGCGCTGAAAGAATCAACATCTACAAACCACCCTTCGAGCCGCCACGGAGGCACGTGGCAGGGGTTGTTAGGGCACAAGCCATGGAAGGGAAAAGGAGGGGGAGAGGACAGATTTGAATTGTATCTTAGCGATCTGTGTATTGTTAGTATCACACTGTTTTTGTTGTAATCACTAGTGGCGCGAGAAAAGAAAGAATTTTTGAACCTGTCAGTTCGGCATTGTATCTTTATTTTGCCGCTTCTATCAGTTTTAGAAATAAAACACGTGGTCAAAATAATATCCTCCGTGCCATTCTGAAACTAGCCTGATCTGAATTTTTCAAGTAATCTAAGCTTAGCGTGTAGCCTCCGAGTCTCCAACGTCTCCCAGCTTAGTCCTCCCATCAACTGTGTAACTTTCTGTTCATTCGTAGTAGTTTTTAACGAGCATGCGGCTTTCCTTTGTATTTTGTTTATTTTGCGAATAACATCTTTCTGTGCTGGGTCCCAAATGCTCGCGGCGTATTCGAGATGTGGCCTAAACAGTGCAAAATAACATCTCTCTTTCACTTTTCCATAGGAGAACCTTCCTATCATTCGCATGATAAATCCTAGTTTCTATAATGCGCAGTGGTACCCCTATCGATAGTATGCACTTATCGATTCACGGGAGATTTCCGACCGACGCAGCCGTTTCGACGGTCGGCATGGGTCATTCACATCGTCCGACTATTCCTTTTGCGGGAACAAAGGCATAATCGGATTGCAGTGGCATAGATTCACCATAATGGCGCTTTACTTATCGATATTCTCATACTGATGATCTAAAAATGATAATTAAAAGCTAAAACTTTTATGAATGGAAACCATTTGCACATATCACATTGAACTTTCTCAGTTAAAAATAATATTTTGCAACCTATTTCACATTTACTTCAAATCAATACACGTAGTCCGTCATAATAAGTCCTAACAGATATCGCCTGCTCAGGGACTTGTTTCAATTTCAAGTTTTCGATTGATTCTGGCTCAATTTTGTGAAACCTCTTGCTGTTAGGAAAGGAAAGTTATATTTCACACGATGTATTTCCATACAGCTGTTTTCATTGAATAGTCGACAACATCGAGTAAACCTATATCTACAGAACATTGGAATTTGTATAAGAATGTTCCACAAAGATGACGAAATGATGAAATCGACGAAACCGGTCGTATTAAATAAATCCGGTGAAATGCACGAAGTTTTTTCCTTAGCTAACACCATAATGTCTAAGCAATCAAACTCTGAGCTCAGGCTAGTGAACCCACTCGCAGTTACAACTATGGTGGATCACCTTTGAGCTTAATGTTATTCCTCAATCAAGCCTTTCCCTTACGCATTATAATTTCTTTTCTTAAATACTTTCAGCATATTTATAAAAGCAGCTTTGATAAGGTAAATAACATCCATCTCTCTGACCTTGCCATTTCCTCAACACCCGTCCCATGAACCCAAAAGTTTTCAAGGCTGACCCGCACATTCTTCCAATATTTGCGTCCAGCCGGAGGTTTGAGGCGAGACTGACTCCTAAATGCTTAACTCTTCCAGAATTTCGCAGGACTATTTCCTCTATAAATATTTATATAATATATATATATATATATATATATAATTATAATTTGTGTTCTGTGCCATGTTTTGCGTCTTCACTTGTCCAAAAGCCCTAGGTGGTGCACTATTACTATGGAATTCTAGCTCCCAATGGAAACAAAATTTCTAAATGTTGTCCATATCCAGTGCAAGCAAAACGTAATCCCCCGTATCGGCCATTTCTTTACATCACACACTGCACCAGCGGCGAATGTTCTTGAGTTAGCGTAGTTTAAACGAGATATCATTTTACAAAAACTTCAATGAATCGGCCTCATTATAAAGAAAAAAAGATCTAATTTTTTCTAACGACAGAAAAATATTAGCCAGTGATTGCACTTATTTTCAAATTATTTACCAAAACATATAAGCCATTTTCCATGGCGTTTGATACGTTTGTGCGCTCCAAGAAAAAATTATTAAAAACAACATAACATTCCTGATGCACAAATTGCATCATAAATGTGATAGCGCCTAATGCACACGTTTTCTCTGTTATTTAAAAATGTTAATTCATTATTCACCGTGATACTTATTCTAAAATAGTATTTTTGTTAAACTTTGAATGCGAGGGCATTTTCCACGTACGGCGTAAACCAAATAAGTTAAGTCAAGGGCTCAAAAATTTATATTTGCTTCATGCTTCTCACAACTGCTAAAATTTATTCTAAAATGTTAATCTTTTATGACTTAATGCCTTGCTCTTCGTGATCTAAACACCTTAAGACCGTTTTACAAGATGCACTTCATTGCACAATTTGAAGTAACATCTGTTTACGCAATGCGAGAATACAGGCTCAGAATTAGAGCAGGGGCTATTTTCCCATCTCTCCTTTATGCATTTGCACACGCATTCTATCAACTAACCACTTTACACTTCGCAATTTTCAATGCAAATCAATGCGTACATCACATATTGCAATACATTGCCTCGCGTAAAACGGCTTTCAGGAATAGAACCGCACACCGAGGCATCACGGCTGGGGAAGAGAAAACTATGGGCACGGTCCGCTCACGCTCAAGGAAGTCTCATCGGGACGGATTCGACCTTCGATTCCGCCCGGGTGATGATGATTCTTCCGGGAACTTCGCTCCGCAAAACTTGTTATCGAGGGGCAAACGACGCAGAAGAAGTCCGAACGACGCACTCGACCGTGCGACGAGGTGCGGGCTGGCGCCTCTTCGCCAAGGCTGTGACGGCAAACGGACGAAATCTCCCACCGCTGGGGTATCTCTAAATTTAGGCTGAACCTTTCACGTAAATTCGGAGCGAATTATTTGACGTGAAACGTCTTGAAAATTGGTGCGGATGGTGTTGGCTGACATTGGATGGCGAAGACGTAAACAAACTGTGTATACCAAACATTTCATTTTCATTCGGAAAGCATTAGATATACCCTAAACACCACGAGCGATAATAATACTGTACTTACTATTCCTCAATATAATACTTGGTTAATTGGATAGAATTATAGACCTCTAAACTTGCTTTGATAAATAGGCAAAATGAATAAAATTGCAATTGATATAACTAACTATTGCAATTACACCTTCTAATTTATTAGGGATTGAACAGATAATAGCATAAGCAAATACAAAATACCATTCTGGTTGAATATGAATAGTGGGCCACGAGCCAATCGAAAGAGGAGCGTTTGAAGTAATGGCCATCTAAGATTAGATGACGTTATGATACAAATTAAGATGACAAAAAATTACTGGCATAAAGTCACGTAACAATGACAGCGTGAAATTAGTGTAGCGCCACGTATAATTGCGCGCGGAGTAGGCGAGTTGGTTAATTTGATAGCGTTTATATCGTTTGAAAGGATGGAACCACGAAGAAAGTCAGGTTGAATTCCTCGCTAAACATAGGGTTTAACTACCTAGGAGTAAGGAAAGTGTGGAAGAGGAGTGCCGAAACAAGATTCAAAGAAGTGCGTGAAATGAGGGCGCGAAAAGGAACCCCAGCTGTGACCTCGTGGGGAGTTGGTTATGAATGGGAGTGAGTTATGAATGGTCAAAGATAAGTAACGTATGCATTGGCGGCGAATTCTTGGCACCTCCTCCCTTTTCCTCCCTCTAAAAAAATGGAAAAAAAATCTCGGTGACCTTCTACTCCTGGAGGGAGTAGAAGGTCACCAAGCTCCCCAAATCCTGTACATTACGCTTGGGTCGGTGAACTAATGATTTTCCCAGCCTCCAAAATCTCCCCCGCCACAACCCTGCTGTGCGTTAAAAATCCTCCTTCTCTTCCAGTGTACCCCACCCTAAATGGGACCAAAACACACTCCATCATGCGCTTACCCCTCATCTTCCTTTATCCCACCTCAAACCACCCCCCTTTTTTGAACACATCATATATCGAAAGATTGAAGATTTAGAATCTCCCAGAAGATGCCTTATCAAGATGAAACCGGTCGAAGTTTTTAATACAGCGTGGAAAAGTTTTTTCGTAGCAATGGATAGAAGTAACTTCTACGAAGTGACGTCTGAAACCAACAAATTTATTCCCATACAGAGTTCACTTATCCGAATTAAAAAGTCAAAAGGAAAATAATTCAATCGGTAGGATGTGAAAACAGGAAGTTAATGAGAGAAATGATGAGTCGCTAAAGTGACAGGCAGCGTACGGTTAGGTATTAACTGAAAAATTCTGTTATTCTCTGCTGCTTCAAGGTAAAAAAATCCTTTAAGCTTTTCCAAGTGAAACTCCACTAGCGAAATCATCTGGAAACACGAAATATCTCCCCGGAGTAAATGATATTCCTTCGGGTGATGAAAAGTGCCGAGTGATTACTTTTGGCTTTTGATTTTTAAGTTCACATCATAATTAATTTTGACCACTGTTATCATCACAATTCGCGGCTGAATAATGAGTATTAAAATCGCAGACGAGAGTTAAAGCACTCATCTCCAAAGCACACGTGCCCGTCGACGTCAGGGTAGACTTCAGGTCCTTCTCCTACGAATTCCTGAAGTAAGTTAAACAGTCCATCATCCTTTTGGTCCTTTTTATTCTGCATTAGCTCAGCATCTTCTTCTTTCGATGTAAATCCTCCTTTCATAAAGCAGTTACGGACTACACATCTGGTTATACTCTTGACATCCGACAGAATGGCATCAATAACACGTGCGTTTTCTGAGCTCACAAGCTGATGTCATACTTTATTGAGTTGAATTAAAATGTGTCTTAGAACTCGCTTCCTATAGTGCATTTTGAAGTATTTGATGATGCCTTGATCCAAAGTTTGACTAGAAGATGTAATGGTTCCCGGAGAAAAAGACAAAATATTGGCATTTTTTACGCTACAGTCTGGGGCATTGTCTAAAAACCAAGATAAAATTTATTTTCTATCTCTCCCCATTCTTCGGTCGAAGCACATCAACAAATCTGTCAACATATCTCGTGTCATCCAAGCTTTTGTATTTGCTCGCCACAACAACGTGGTTTAACAGCTTTCCTAATTACGAGTGGCAAACCAAAATCTCCGACCAATGACACGCAGCAGTATTGTAAGCCTTCCACCTGAAAGTTTATCACTCTTCGAGCACATTGTCTTCTCAGGCAGGGCTCGAAAAAATAGACCCATCTCATCACAATTATAAATATCCCTTTCCCACCAATCCCTAAAAAAGTGCTACAATTTTTCAATCCGGTCTAAAACTACTCAAATGCACACCAATTCTTCTTCTCCGCGAACACTTTGGTCAAAAATGTTATGCGTACATCGTGACTTCTTAAGCCACCCATTGGAGGCTTTGAAACCATAGAATCTCATTTATTTCGAAATTTCGAGAGCCTTTTCTTGAATTAAAGCCTAATATATTGGAACATTGAACGAACGAGCCTTACAAAACCATTCATACGTCAAAATATCTATTGCAAGACCTTCACTTTTTGGAAGCACTCTTTTAATGTTTTTACTTCCATTACTTGACCACTCCTTAAACGACTTCTCCTTATTATTCAATATTTCACCGCTTTGCGCCTTCCCATCTCCGTATCTTTCCCCGAGCACTACAACAATTAATTTCTTCGCTTCCAATGCACGTATTATTCCCACTTTTTCGCTTAAGCAAAGTCGTATCCTCTCACTTGCCATATTTGCTAACACGACAGTCAAAGAGACACTGATAGTAGAGTATGCGTGTTTACAGAAGACGTCCGACCAGCTTCTTAGCTGCGTAAGACTGGCCTGTCGTTTACTACTTATTGTTAGTGCGGAGGATCAGTGGATGGAAGTTAAAAGTTTCAATAAATTTGGGCACTCTGTGGACATTTCCAGTCATAAATTTGGAGGCCCGCCAAGATAAGGTAAAAAGTAAAAGGACATTTTCCATTAAGTTTGCAGCTAGGGGCTAGAGTATATTTCCCTCCCGTAAAGAATAATAATTTATTTACCTCTACAGATGTGAACTTTACAGTCCGTTTAGAAAGGTATTTTCCATAAATAAAGGTGGAAATGAGCATCATGTGGAGTCCGTGTCCGTTATTCAGAGTGTGTATTATAGAGCTTAGATACATAATTATTCATGTCCTACGGCCGGGGATTGAAAATCAAGTCGTTTTCGAAGGTATCTGCCGTTAGCAGGTGACTGTTAAAGGAGGTTCCTCAATATTACAAATAATTTATTAACGGAAATGAACACCTTATATTTCCTTTCACATACACCGTGTGCTAGATATATATGAATTCCGCCAAATTAAATTATGTGAAACACCTGAGGGTCATCTTCTAACATAGGACTCATCATGAGAAAACACATTGGGTGAAACATTTAAGGCGCTGCACTACAGAGACTGGAATTAGCCAAGAAACTAGTAGGAAGGTAACTCTTAGTAATAGAAATTGATTGGCAAAGTAGTTATTGGTTGTTTAGTATTCCTTTGTGAAGACCACGAGGATTCTGCTGATGAATTTGAAATGGAAAGTTGGCAACTCTGAAGCTCACTGCAAGCAAGTAAATACATGGTGAGCATATTCTTGGCTAAAATCATTGAAATCATGTTTAGGCATTTTTTGTCTCGCAAAAATCATTATATTCTATAAGTTCACTTCTCGCACCCTTCCGATTTCCCCAGCCCACAATTCCTTCACCGGAAATTTCAATTCATCGGGAACACAATTCCTTGCACCTGACCGCAGAACCTATTTCAATAACCCCTACAAATATTTTAAGGTCAACGACATTCAGAACCGCTAGGAAGAAGCGAGAACCGAACTTTTTGAAGCACGAACGCTATGTGGAAGTGCTCATTTTCGATCCGAAGAGCTTTCGTTTGAGGTATCAATTCACATTCCTTCCCGTGCCACTTCCGTCACGAGATTTTCACTAGTCTCACTGTTCGGTTCCATTGAATTGAAACTTTATTTGACACCACTACGGTTAGACACTTGACCTTATGGGGAATAAGTTTCCCATCAAACGGAGCGCCGCCACTATTGCTCTGAGGGAAAATCGCTTTCCTTTCTAATGACATTTTATTCTTAGGTCTCGGCCACGACGAGCGAAATTCTAACACAGTAAGGTGATGGACTAATCGTCCGAATCGGTGACGGATTTCATTCCGCATGCCTGCCCTGAGCGTGTTTCGTGATGGCCACGAAAACGGAGGCCCATTGTATGAATTTGGAACGTTCCATTGAACTCTCTCGAACGCCTCAACCAAAACCAGGTAATAATGAATAGTTTTCCTCAAGCAAAACTCCGTGGGTAAGACATTATCTTTAAAAACTTAATTTATAAAAACTTTATCGCTGAGGGACTCGTGGCAGTTGGTCGGTGGGGTAGATGGAATGCGGATTTTAATGCATTTGCTTTTACAGCCACCTTATTTTCTCCGTTACGACTTCCACGGATATTCCCAAAACTCCATTGAGTCCCGGAGGGAAGGGATAAACCAATGGGATACTTGAGACAGGGTCAACTGTCACTCAGGTAATGAGGGCAATGGATTTGGGTAGAAACACAGTATATTACTTGCCATGAAGGAAGATTAGATTATGGGAACACGACAAAGAAGCGGAGACGAAGATGCACGTCTCGACATGGTGATGGCAAAATTTGTTAAAATCCTACTAACTATCCCCTAACTGTTGACGGGTCGGCTGTGATGAAGAGGACGTAAAACTTAAATTGCAGCACTCGCACAGTGAGAAACCGCCTCCATTAGAAATTGCTGTCCGGAAAGAAAGACAATAAACGAAACTAATTGAACGGCGAGGTTAGATTTCGTTCATTTGTACATGGAAATGGACCAATCATATTGGAATATCTAACTTTAATCTATGATAAAACATTAGACGCGCTGACATTGGACATGTTTAGCAATGGAGAGCACGCAATTCCATGTAAATAAAGCTTAAGTAATTGATAGTACTTTTGAGGACATTTCCCTATTTAGAAAGAAATGATATTAATTTTTTTCAAGTATCAGCCAAAAAAACTAAGGGAAAATATATCTGTACATATAATAAGTCTGTGGAGAGTAATTTTTGCTGCCGGGCCGGGACCGCTGTTAAAAACTCCACATCGAATGACATCTGAGAATTACGTCGGAATTCTTTGCATTTTCGTCGCTTCCATACATACACGAAGTAGTATCAGAATGCACAGCAATAATATTTGTGCAGGACAATTGTCCCACGCACAGTACGTGAAACTCACCAGTAGATTTTTCAAAGAGCATTCGCACATTATAGTGCTACCCTGCCCTCGAAACTTCACGGACCTGAATCCAATAAATAATGTTTGCGACTTCATGGTCGAGGAATGGCAAATACATTTATTCTTTTTGCACACATTTTAAATGGATTAATTTGAAATACTGAAAATTAAATATCATATATTGATTTATGAATTCTACGGTAGGTATTTAAAAATAGTATCATCCATCTTGAATAAATACCTTGGATAATACTTTTTATATATGCAAGAATATATGATAACTCAATTTACATTATTAAAAGCGGAAACTTACTCCACCTAGAGAAAAAAATTGGTTCAGAATTTCAAAAAAAAGCAATCAGTTCCAAGGAAACAATGTCTTTTTGTTACTAACTGTTTTTTGTCATTTTTATTTGCGTATTTATTAACTCATTAGAATTTGTGCATTCATAGTTTATTTATTTGCGTGGTCTTTGAAATTCTACCGCCATGCTTGAAAGGTTCAATGGACATACGTTTGTATTCACGATCAAAAGCGGAAACCGTCGTAAATGGTGGTGTTCTGTTAAGCATCGCAGGTTATTGTGAGAGAGGTGGGCAACAGGTAAATCCAAAGTCCTTGCCAGAGTACGAGAGGAGGAGTGAAGCCTAGAAAAAAGGGAGGAAAGGGAATGAATGGAGAGAAAACTACGGCGAGAACGTGAGAGTTCAATGATACGTTTCAAATGCATACAAGGTCATCTAATGTGCCTCCGTTTGGAAGCCAGCGCGAAACACGCTCGGGGAATTAAAGCGGCCAGTAATCCGTCACTGAGTTCGACGATGAGTCCATCACCTTACTGTCTTCGAATTTCCCTCGCCGTTACCGAGACCTAGGAATAATATGCCATCAGAGAGGAAGCTGATTTTTCTCTAGAGCAATAGTGGAGGAGCCCGTTAGTTTATTGTTAACTTTAACATTTTTTTAACTTTTAACTTCGTTTGTTTATTGCTAAATGTATTTCCCCAAAGTACATACTATCACTTTCAAAAGTCGGTCCACACGGTGAGCGCGACCATCTCCGTGTTCTGTTGAAATCGAGCTTCACGTATTGCATACGCGTCCATGACTTCTGGGGGCCAATTTTACTGCTGCGACAGGCACAAATTGAGTTTGTTTTTTACTCGCTAAGAGACCTCGCGTGACCTTCTCCCTCCGACAACGAGTAGCCAAAACAATCCCAACCCCCACTCCCATAAGAATTCGCCAGCCGAAGAACCCGTGAAATGTTTTCGGCTGGGACTTTCTTGTCGGAGGACTTCGGCCGGTATTTCTTGTGGGAGAAAGAAGGCGATAATTTCCGTACTCTCCTTATGACATGGGTCGTCATGGCAAGAATCATTAGTCCTGCGCAAAGGGGACAGATAGTAGCCTCGTTTGCATGCAGGAAAACTAGTAATTTATTAAGTTATAGTAAATACGTTGCCAAAATTCACTGGAACAAAATCAGCTCGGAAACCTTTCCCTAAAATGAGAAAAGAAAGAGAATGTTAAGGGATAAGAATTTTTATTTCGCACGTAATAAAAATAGCTGAGATAGCTGTTAAAATGAAATCGGGGAAAGGGCGGAAGACTTCCTCGGTGAAGACCAGTATGGGTTAAGGAAAGAGAGCGGGACGCGAAACGCATTTCTGGTGATGAGTATTCTAACATTTATTTATAGATAATAGCCACTGTCTCTATTTGCTTCTTTGACTGCTGGAAAACTTTTGACAGAGTACATTGGACGAGAATAATAAATATTACTGCAGAAATAGGGAGTACACTGGAAGTTTAGGCGCATAATTATAAAACCTCACGGAAATGAAGCGGTATACGGGTAATGAATGACGAATCGGAATGGGTATATGTTGGAAGAGGATTCAGGCCGGGCCATTTCTTATTTCCATTGATTTTCGATTGTTCACTGACAACTTGGTCATAAATGTATGGAAAGGGATAAAATTGGGAGGGAAAGCAGCAGGTTAGCTGTTAATTTTGGTAGATTTGCAGATGGCCAAGATTTATTTAGCCAGTCAGCCACGGGACTCGATGTCTATTTTGCAGGTGAAAAGGTGCGTGATATGTGGAATGAGAATTAATCATATAAAGCGCCGGTAATTAAGTTTATAAAGTAGTAATATTCCAAAATGAAGGAAAATGAGGAAAATTCTGAGCTGGGGAAACGGGTTACCTTTCCGGGAAGTATAACTACGTCATTCAGTAAAGGATAAATTAATATATGGAGATAGGTGTTACAGAGGATTTAAAGAATTGTGTTTGAATAGGAATTTCGCTGTTTTCAAGTAGGATGGAGAGAAAAATAAATGAAAAGTCGAAAGGAGATATACGAGAGACTTAGCACAAATAAAACGTGGTGTTGCCTAAGGTGCTATAGATGGGATATGACTCAACGACGGGAAAGGGGATATTACGGCAAAGATCTATAATAGTGAAACACACGTGGTGATGATAAATGTGCAACTCTATCTCCATAATTGCAAAGTAAATTTAAAACGATATTGCACAGTAAATTAAAACGACACCTTTGAGTAAAGTTTAAGAACAAAACAATTGATATAGCCTTCAAACTTATATTATTAATTAGTGTATCGGAACGAAAATTTGGAGGTTTTGGAAAGCCTCCAACGCACACATTAATTACTGATGCAACGATTTTCCATTTTTGAACTGTAGCAAAATATATTGCTTGGATACACAGACCGTTGAGAATTTCATAAACACCAATAAGGGAAAAATTAACGCCGAGTATTCACCTGGGATGAGTAACTGATGGGAGTCCGATCATTCTCTTGCAATCGGGAGTTGAGATTTATTCAATATTCACTCCGAATTTCCCTCAAGGTAATGACTAGTTATCGGTCACTACTTAATTATTTTTTTAAAATAATCTGGGCATAATGAAAGGAAACAATCCAAGCCTGGAAACGTTAACTCTAAGCCTATTATTTGTGCCACGAAAATATCACAACTTTTTTGTGACCGAAGTCAAGTGCACTGAATTTGGCATAGAGCTCATTGGCATTTAAGTACTCTCACAATGAGGCACACAATGTTTTTCACAGTATGGCATTGCTTTTACGAGAATGTATTCAAACTGAATTTATTAATTGATTGCCTTGCAATTGGATACATTGATTTATCAAACCAATCTATTTATGCTAAAGGATTGACAGATTTAAACAGTTTAGAGTCCCTGATATCTCGTCAGCAGCTCATTTTGCGTCAGTGCGCGTGAAAGTGTAGGTTTTACGCTGTGCAGTGAAACAATCTCGTCCAAAGGAGCATAAAAATAGCTACCTAATTAAAATTACGTCGTGCGTTTGATACCTTGGATTTCACAAACATTTCTGTAGCTAGCATCCCCCATTGCGTGACTGATAGATTCCATAGTCAGAGAGGTCAGAGTTTTATGACATCTCCAGAATATATTGCCACCATAGTGAACATAGCTTCTATAAATTAGAGGTTCGTTCAGGAACGGAGAGCTGAGTAATGGATATACTTGCAGTGAATGAATCTTTTTGTATTAACTTCCTAAACACAGTCGCAATGCATTTAACAGACCAATAAAAACAATGTATGACGAATTACAGACTATAGAGCAAAATTAACATTGAAACATGCCTTCGGTGTAACGCCGCTCGAAGCTGATTTCTAAATACGCAAAGCGAAGTCCAACACATTTTATTTCAGTCTATTTCATCCAACACATATCATTACTGAAAATAATACTTTACGATATTACCTAAAAAAGGATAAAACCCTAATTAGGATAAAATTAATGCAAAACTATGGCGAATGAAGCTACAAAAAGTGGATTGTAATGTATCATAAATGAATGCGGTCATTTTTGAATGAGTTTTCCTTCAGTGGAGATATAACGTAATTGATTTCTTACTCTCAGAGAAGACATGCACTCCATTTAAAAATGCCTACGATGAAAAACTGCTCATATTTAAAAGATAAGATTTTCAAATAAGCAACATGAAAAATTTTCTCGTTATTTAGAATAGATTCGAACGAAATAGAAGTTGTGGTTTAAATTTAAAGTTGGCGTTCATTTTGCAGCAAAAAATAATGGGAATGAGCCAATATTTGATAAGGTTAGGAAGAAAAGTGTACTAGATAATTTGGGATAGTCATTTGTAGTATATTACCAATGGTAACAGAAATCTAAAAAAAAATGCTCATTCATCAGAGAACAACTTTAATATTTTGTTTGTATATTGCCATTATTTTCAGTTGCAGATCGTAATCGTGACTGCATAGACCCAACCAAATGTTCTATTACACGGGGACGTTGGCTTAAAGAATTCCAAACATCCCGTATGTAGACTTATAAAGTTTTACTCGGTTCTTTCTCCGTCGTTATGCCACTCATTCACAATGTTACCCTACGCATTTTCAATAGGAGAAAGGTCCGGGGTGTTAGTTGTCCAGGGTAAAACCCAAAGTCGAGAATTATCCTCAAACAATTGCTTTGTGGTGGTCGGTTCGCCGATCTATTTCCTCGATTTATCAAGAATACAATTAAGCCCGCTACTCGTAAGAGTGAATAAAAACCTAACGTCTTTCCCTTTTGCATTCTCCGCCTACCGTTGCCTACCAATTGGAGTCGGGGGAGTTGGCTGGTCAGCGATAGCGGGAGAAGGTCATGCGAGGGTATCCATAGTTGAGTGGAAATGAGTCAAGTTGGCCCTTAGTAGTCGCTGAATGCATAGGCAATACCCGAAGTTCGAATTCAGCGAAATGCGAAGTTGGCCGCGCTCACCGCGTGGACCGACTTTTGAAAGTGATAGTACATGCCTTTAATAGGAAAATATCACGATTGAAGTTGAGTTTCAGGCGAAATGGAAATGGAAATGAGTGATATCCATTGTAATATCAAAATTTGTACTTTTTCACACTTGAGTATAATCTGCGACGGCAATTTAAAGAAAACGTTAACTAACCGGATGAGCGGACTGTTAGGCATTCCTCGCCTTTGTTTTCTTTGCTACCATGCTCAAGGAAAACTTCACTCTCCCACATCCTTCTCCCTCTCCCAGCTTTCTGCTGCTACGAGTCCGTCTCTCCGCATAACTCTCCTGGCCTCACATAAACCCACCCGAGGTTACAACCGCAGCAAGCATGATTTCTTTTCCTTCCATCCATTTCACGCCCTTCTTTAAGTCATGTTTCGGCGGACACGGCAGACACTAACCTTCATCACATGTCCTCTTTCCCACTTCCCTTACTTCTACACCACAGAAGTTTTGGCGGCGTTTTTTCAACCACTCCTCCCTACCACTCCCTTAGTTTGAGCGAGATATTTCCCTAGTCATAATGGTAACCCTATTCGAACTTTATTTTTGAAGTTATACTTCTTTGCGCCCGTTGGAGACTTATGGGATGGGATGTTGGTCGAGAAACCGCGTCACGCTCTTTTTTTGGGTGAGAAAAATCCACAATTGTACGTTTTTGTATGTTTTTTTGTATGTTCGAACTTTGAACAAGAGCATCGATGGGTGAGTCGGTAGCGCACTCGACTTTCACCTAAGAATCCCATGTTCGATTCTCGGTTGGGGCGATTTTTTTTAAACAAAACTTCTTTTCAAAGTTCGAACGTACAAAAAACCATACAAAAACGTACATATAGTATATAGGTGTATATAACAGATAATACATAGGTGTATATTATAAAAATTAAATCACTCATGACAATATATCGAAGAGAAATATATTGAATAATAGAGAAAAAATGTCTTTTATTTCATTTATATATCCTGTCTGCCTGTGTGTGTGAGCGGGTGTGTGCGACCGGCCAAAGAAGTATAACTTCCACCGTCTGGTCCGACGCAGACCACGTTTTTTTAATTCAGCGTCTATAAGTAGTATGAAGTATGAGTAAGTAAATATTATAATATTAATGGTGCAAAATATAGTTATATTCGACGAAAATTCTCGCTAATTAAATGAATATAATTACAGCTCTCGCGAAAGCTTATGGCGTTCGGATGCGCGGCGTTTGTGTTGTCCGCGTCATACAAATTCAATTTTTTGAAATGCACTCATGAATGGCACAAATGCTATGTCTTCGCTTTCCCCTGCGTTCCTTTTCTCTACCCCTTCCACCAAACCCCTTTTCTTTACCCCTCCACGACGTCTTCTTCTGCGCATCCGAACGCCATAAGCTTTCGCGAGAGCTGTACATAAGTCTTCTTGCAAGTATTTCTTGATTAATTTTTTCACGCCTTCACGTTTTCAAATGCCTTCACGGCAGAGGGTTTTATTTTGCGATTATGTAAAAATTACTGCGGTGAGTAATGGATTACTTTTATTAATAGTTGAGAAAGCATACAAACTACGCACCGTTAGTTTTTTGACGAAATCTAGGCGTTAGAAATTCCTAATTTTTTCAATATTCTCCCTCTGGAGCGCACAGCCGTTACCTATCCCATGTAAAATAGCTTACATTCTTAGGTGAATTTCTCAAAAAGTAGTTCAGCGAAGGGTTAATATTTTGACATCATTGGGAAGATGGGAGTTTTATCTTTAAAATGAAGTCAAATTTATCAAATTCTAGTTGAAGTGTTATTTCGCTCAAAATATTATTATATTTTATTATATTTCGCTCAAAAATTATTATATTTTGTTGATCTTCTACTCGTTAAAATGCCAAATCCCGATTCCCTCTTCTTCCTTTCCCAACTCCCGTTTCCCCTGCCCCCTACATCGTGTAAGTGAGGCTTGGGTCGGTATTACTTCTAATCTGAGCCCATCATCGAAACCATTCCCTTACCACAGCCCTGCTGGGAGTTAAAAATGCTCTTCTCTTCCAGTTTACCCCACTCTGAATGGGACCAAAACTCTCCCAACTCCCTTACCCCTCTGCTCCCTTTCCCCCACCCTAAACCACCCTCATTTTGAAAGAATTTCTCTCTGCATGTACAGTTGAAGCTTTGCAGTCTGCCTAGCTTTATCATCGTTATACCGATCGTATTTAATAATAAGGTAATATGTAGAAAGATTTGTTATTACAATGGAAATATCATGATGTTTCTGGAGCCACTGAATGTATTGCAGTGAAATTTTCCACACAGTTCCGTCATCGGCCCTTGGTGATCACTAAGAAGTCTTGTAAAAATATATCAACCTAAAAAGGATTTTTTTAACAGAACGTGTAATGCGGATATCGCTCAGGGAAAATTGCAGGGCCAAAATATTGTCTCTAATATATTATATTTGTTATATTCCTTGAAGGATTTTAAGAGTTTTATTACAATAATGTCTTTTATTTACATTTTCCATTCACAAAAAACTGAAAAAACAACAATTCCCCCATTTTATTCTTTACCCAGGTTTACGGCTCCCTGAATGAATTAGTTGATCGTACTGTTTTCTAGTGGTTTATAGAGATTTTTATACATCATCTTTTTATTAAATAAAATTATCTCCGGAGTTGAAATATTTTGCTTTTTTCCAATTAATAAAATATATCCTGAAGGGTGGGGGCAAACGCAAATCACTATTACAGCGTAGTGTTGCCTTGATTCAACTCCTGGTTTGTTAAAGACGGATAACCAATGTGCGGTGTTTCTCCGATAATTCTAAGAACCATGCAAGTTTAAAAGTAATACAATGACTTCCTACTCAGACTGAAAAGGACAGTAGTACTAACGATAATAAAAGATAAGAGTTACGCATTTACGCCTGTACCACGCACCATCGTGTAAGATGCGCGACGCAAGTTTTTTTTTAGAGAAATATCGCGAAAAAACTTTTCCCGCGCATTGCAATAGAAACGGTAGAGGTTGCTGTAAGACATCCACGTGAATAGCAATAGTGGAGAATGTGTATTTGATTTTTTTCGCACATGCAGCAGAAAATTACTATAGAATTATGTTCCAACCGGTGGTGTCACGGCAGAACGTTGAGAATGTTTGTTGCTGCTGCATATAAAGAGAACGAGAAATTAACTCGTGGAAACAAAGAAAATAATCCATACAGCGACAATGGCTAAACGATTATTCGAGGAAGGGGAAAATAACTGCGAATGTTTCGCCCCTTTTCCTTCAACTGAAATACTTAAGTGCAATAGAATTATGGATACATCTCGTGTTTGACGAGCACGTGATTTTTCATACTAACTTTCGAGAAAAAATGTTCTCGTGGAACTTGAGGAGATGCTGATCAATCGAAAATAAAATTCAGTCGCATACAATAAAAGTGGAGCAAATGCAGATTCAGAGAGGACAATGGACAAACGAATGGAAAACATTATTTAAAAAAATTACAGTCTTATCTAGAATCTATAAATATAAAAGGCAAATGCCTCTGACTAATTACAATACCTATAAGCAACTGAATGCATTACAACAAAATT
Organism: Pyrrhosoma nymphula; assembly: GCA_963573305.1. Classification (NCBI taxonomy): domain Eukaryota; kingdom Metazoa; phylum Arthropoda; class Insecta; order Odonata; family Coenagrionidae; genus Pyrrhosoma; species Pyrrhosoma nymphula. The sequence goes on along the minus strand of OY754332.1, from coordinate 70,963,323 downwards.
AGCCGCATTGCGCCACATTATGACCTATGTTTACACTCAGAAATACTTAAAACAATAACAACTCTTACAGGACTTGAAAATCTTTAGCGAGTCTATTGCATTGCTCGATGATAATTGCAGGGTTTAATTATCACCTTAAATTTATTACAACAGGGTAAAATATTACTAAAAACTTAGGAAATGTTCGAAATATTTTACAAATTTTCTATGATATTTAAATTTTATAAGTACTCCATGCATGCAAGACAACGTGAGAGATACACTCTAAATTATAAAGAAACGCTACAAACTAGGCTAGCCATTAGACACTAGAGTCTTTCCATTTAACCTATTTCTCCGTCCCTACTGACATACATTTTTGTCCACTTGAACGAAAGAAACACTGTAAACCTATAGGTTCCTCGGTATTTTTGACATTTTTCTTATGACTAAAAATACGATAGCACGACGGGTGTGCATCTACTTCTTTCTCGAAAACAGAAAAAAGATTATTTTAAAGTTTATTTGAAAGGGAGATATAAGGCATATATTAGCCTTTGGTATGTTAGTGCTTCCCATCTAAGTTCTTGTAACACCTTGTGGCACTAATATGATTATCACGGAGTCCTTTGAAAATTATCGTCAATCTTCGCCTCACTCGCTCTAATTCGGCAGTCAAACCTAACTCGCAAGGATTCCAAACCCCGGCAGCACACACTAAAATAACCATAATGAATTCTAATCTGCGGTTCACTGGACCCATATTTCCCGGATGATTCCCACATGAGAGGCCCTGAGAGTGTGTCACGATTTAAGGTAGTTTGGCCGAGATGTCACTTCAACTAGAATTTGACGAATTTTACCTCCTTTTAAAGAAAATAAACACATCCTTCAAATGATATGAAAATTTTAACCCTTTGCCGAACTTATTTTCTAGCCATTTGCCTAAAAATATAAGCAGTTTTACATGAGATAGATTACGGCGGTGCGTTCCAGAGGGAGAATATTGAAAAGTTAGGAATTTCTAACGCCTAAATTTCGTCAAAAAACTAACGGTGTGTAAATGATATGTTTTCTCCTATATATATAAAAATTAATCGACTACCCACCGCAGTAATTTGTACAGAATCGCAAAAAAAAACCTGCTGTGGTAGTTTTTTTCATCGTACGGCGTGAAAAATGAGTCAAGTTAGAGACTAATGTAGATATATTTATTTATTCACTGAGACTTTTCGTCGTATGTAACTATATATTTTGCGCCATTAATACTACGATATTAACTTCGAACTTTTAACACGCTAAAATAAAAAAAATGAATATGGTCAGTTTTAGCAAGCTAGTTAGCTACTGACTAGGGTCTCCCTCAAACTACCTTAATTGCAATTTCTATTTTTCTTTGTTGACCACCGAGCAGCGATAGAAATGTGGTGCTGTCGAGGAATGATGGAGATCTAATGGCCGGATAGAATCACCATTGAAGAAGGCCTATGAGTAGCTGGGAAGAAAAGTTGCTTCGTGAAAACCCGGCGACGTGGATGATACAAATTCCTTGGAACACTCTCTGAGACATAATAGAAGTGGTCAGACGGTTATTTAGAGGAGGCGCCCAGCAGTTGAGGCGCCACAAAGGATACAGGTGGGTACGCTCGGGTGAATGTAAGCATTATCTGGTGAATGGAGGAAGTCCATGATGAGAAAACCACCTTTGTTATTTCCATAAACCTTTATTACGCTGGCACGACGCGCGTTTCACCACACTGTGGCATACTCATGTGTCACAGTGAGTATGTCACAGCGTGGTGAAACGCGCGTCGTGCCAGCGTAATAAAGTTCTGTGGAAATAACAAAGGTGGTTTTCTCATCATGGGTATCCATAATTTCCACGAGGACAGGCCTGAGATCATCAGTTTTAATGGACGAAGTGTTGAAAGAAACCCGACGTCGCCTTTTGCCTACTGTTCGCGAAAGGCGCCAAGGAGTCCGCTGTTTGAATGTCCAATACGACGGACTGATTACCGCATCTGGGGGGTTATTTTGTAATCTCACCATTTCCATGATTCTTTGTGGGAAGGCGGGAGATCCGTTTCGCTCTCTTATTGATCGGCTCACGATCGGCCAAGGTCCTATGGTGGCTCCAGTTCACGTTCCTAACGACAGGTGAGATGAAACTAATGAAATACGGAGGCAAATGAAACCGATCAAGAGTCGAAAGATTCGGATCAAGAGTCGAAAGAGCGGATGAATCGAACAAAGAGACCAGCAGTTCACCATTTGAGAGCCGAAGATTGTCACGCCGCCCGCGAGGCGGAGTTGAACGACGAAAAATCACGTCATTTTCCACATTTTATGACGTAGGTATTCTAACATTCCATTCATAGCAACCATCTTACATGGGAATTATTCCGTGTGGAATTTGCCTTGTTATACAATCAGCCCCCTGGACTACGCGAAGGGAGATGGAGGTGGGGTGACGAAGCGCAAGCTGCGAGCGGGCGAACAGCTATGAAAATAGTATGAAATGAACAGGGAGCTCAAGGATACACTGATTGTGAGCCAAGCATAATGCAACCAAAGGCGCAGGTTAAACCTCTCTCTGCCTTAATGGAAATCGGCTGCCGTGTGTTTTCCATAGTTTTTCGGAAAAATACAAAAATTCCCAGAGTATTCCCTGAGTTTTCCAGGACAAAATATTTCCCTGAGTTTTCCAGGTTTTCAAGGTTTTCCAGGTCGCCGGACACCCTGTATAAGGATGAATCTACATAGCAAGGGCATGACGAGATGGAAACACCGCGGGGAACCGCATCTAGCCCGATCACCGAAGAGCTGCTGGAGCAAGTTAATTTAAACCACTACTCCGACAACTACGTATAGTCGCCTCATAAAGTCTGGCGACATCGACAAAAGCGCCGAATAAGCGAAACTACGATTTTGTGTAGCTCCACTGATTGAAAAGTGAGAGTAGGGGAGGGGAGATAGAGAGGAGGGGGGTGGGAGGGAGGTGAGAAAGTAGCCAAAGTAATCGTGAATCGGAAACTCGTTTTAGGGGCTAGTGAATTAAGGGGATGAAGTTGCCCATGTCGTCAGACTCTGCGGCGACTGTACATAAAACTACACTAGAATATACAATGACACGACCCACGACTACGCGGGATCTCATCCATGCTCATGCCTTTTTGCACTCACCCATCATGTTCGAGATGAACTTGCTGCGCTCCATGGGCGGGATCCACTTGGCGGCCATGGGGTGCATTGCGGGCCACGTCGCTCCCTGCGAAAGGATTGCGGAGAGAGGAAAACATTTGAGCCACCAAAAGGAAAGGACACAGTGGGCAGAGGGAAGTTTTGATAAAAAGATGCCGCAAAGAAATTTTCCTCACCTCCTTGGCTAACCCGTAGCTTTTCACGCTAAATCAAACAGATATTGGAATAAATGTGATACTAATTAGTATGAAAATAAACTTACAACTCCGATGATCGAAAGTGATGATTTTGTTGGCTTAGTCATGTGCTGTGAAATAAACTAAATTTTTTCACAGCACATGACTAGATATTAATGATGATACTGATCGATTGCCGGAGTAAAATCAGCAAAGTAACGATTTGTTATATCGTCTCCTTTTAAGTTTACTTGGCTCAGGTCTTCTACATTCGTTCTCCCTTTGTATTTGGTTAGGTGGAGTAATGAAAGCAACATAAATTGTTTTTGCTGTGAAAGTGTATCGTTCTACACAAGGATATAATGATGAAATGGATTTTAATATGTCCATCTCAGCAAATTCATGGAAAGCCTTAGAAAAATAAACCTTTTACATAACCTTCCACTGTTATTCGTCTGTTTTTGATTATAAACGGTGGCGCTAGAAGCCACCCGCGGTTCAATCGCGAGGCGAATTCGTTCATTACAGCGTGTAACTCAGCGGTGACTGCGTGTGGAAATTTTGTTAATTTTCGGAATATAACCGGCTATCCTCAAGATGGTTTGCACATCGTGTCCTTATTTTGTGCCCAATTTTTCCACTGATTACAAAAAAAACAAAAAGTTGTACGCCGAGTTGGGAGTACGTAATAATAGTTTCTTCAAGGCTGTGGTAGGTACGCACTATGCTGGATGACTGCATAGCCAACATTGTGGTGTTTTCGAGCCATAGTTTTAAATTCTTTCCTCATAATGCATGTCAATAATTATGGCTATGCATTTCGTCAGTTCTTGCGAAAATTTCTTCTATTCCTATAGGATTAAGAGATGGACATTAATGGCCGAAGTACCAGTGTCCATATTTAATTTAATATGTCGTATCGCGTTTCTTTTCTTGTATTTATTTCACAATTTGCGTGTTTTTTATGCTGGTGAATTATTAGTAGCTGGTGAAGTATTAAGGGTAACTCAAAGGTCAATTCATTACACAGATTTCTTCACTTGTTGTTAGTTACTCTCGGATTATTGCACCTCATTTATACTGAACATTGCCCTCATGAAATATATAGTTTTATAGTACACAACATTCTTTTTAAATAGATAAAGTTCAAACATACTGACTTTTATTTCCATCAGCCATTCCTCCTCCAATTCGTATGGATTACATATTTGTTACGATGAACCTATCCTTGCTATAGAAGTGTAACTTGGTAAAGTGCAGAGAAATAGCATGCAGTCGGATTGGAAGTAAGCGTACAACTATCGCGTTCACTGTATTCATAGTTAATCCTAACATTATTGTAAATGCAATCGCGCTCACTGTATTTATAGTTAAGCCTAACATTTTTGTAAATGCCTAATCCTATTTGTGCAATTACACAGCATATTTGCGATATGAGTGTCATTAGGTTTTGTCCAATTTTGTTAAACGGCAGTAACTTTCAATTGCTTTGCCTAGTGCTTGACGAATAAACCATTATTCTCACCCGACTATAGGAAGTAGAAGATTCTCAAGTTGACAGCTGGATACTGACATGTTCTGCCCGTTTATGAGAGGAATGTATTTTTCCCGAAAATTTTCGGATGATATTTGTGCATTAGAATGTTTAATAATTCATATCTCACGGGGACGATGCACATTAGTCGAACTTATTGCGTGGCAATAGCAATTTAATATTTCCCCATATAGACGGCAATACTGAACGACATAGTATCTAGCTTCTTAGCCCGTCTTTTTTAAGAAAAATATTTTTCCGAGAAGCTTCTTCGCGAGATATTATACTTCCTGATGCTCAAAAATTCATTTAAAAAGTCATTACAATTGCGTAGTAAGAGCGAGTAAATCGCCCCTTAGCTCAATGTAATTTCCTGGCAGACAAAACCGCGTTGGTAATCAGCACCACCTACCGGCTGACTCTTTCCGCGGAAGCTTTCGGCACATATACTCTGTGCTTTCGGCTTCACCTACCGAGTATCAGTCGATTCCCCATATTTTCTATACTCCATGCTCCCACCGTAGCACTGACTGAACATTTCTATTCAAGGGGACGGAGCATCTGCTAAGTAGCTCCACCGCTATCGGAGCGCTACTCCCCGTAAATCCCACGCCCACGGAATACGTTCAGCGGTGGGTCGGGAGGGGGGGGGGTGGGTGTCGGGGAAGGGGGTGGAGGAAGGGATGGGGTGAGTGAATGGTGCTGGCAGGGCGAAGTGGATGGAGTTTTCCTATTTGAAAGAAAGATGGGGCAGCGGACGAAGCGGCGAATGCAGCAAAACAAGCAGTCGGCTCGGCGCGTCGCGACGGTTGAATAGGGAAGGCTTTATCTTATGAGGGGTGGTGTATGGAAATAATTAGCGCCAAATGAGCGATACCTAGTGTAAAAATAGAATCGTTAGGGGCACAGGAAATACTAAGTTAAAGTCATAATCGTTTAAGGATTCAAAAAACGGACGCATCCTAAATGCATCAGTCACCTCTAACTGGTTGATATTTTTTGAACACATATTTTATAGATAGATAAGCCATTCCATACACTTATCTATTTCTCAAACTTCTTTGATTTTTCGTAGAATTCCAAACGGGAACCGCGGAACGTGGCTTAATAAATCAAATTGAAATTCGCTCTAGTGCGCTAATCACTTCGCCATACAACAACACACTTGCCTCCCATTCATCACAGACCTTGCGAACTAGGCAGCGCTCCTGAAAAAATATCGCGAGCAGAGCTTATGTGCTCTAAACAACAAAGGAACATCGATAATCGCATCCGCGACGGTTAATTACGTGTTGAATAACCATAAAGGCATCAAACATGGATATTTTAATGTTTTAAATTATTCCGTGGTTAAAAGTAACGTTTTTCAATATTAATTTTGAGCGAATTCGATAGCTCACAATGCCAAACTCAATGTCCTCCCTAGAGGTGAGCGGAACTGTGATATTCCAATCACTTCCTTATCTGTGACTATACTCGTCAGTATCTGTGATATATTAAACTGTGATTGCGATCGCAGGTAAGAACCACAGATAAAAATACGCTGCCGTTTGATGTTAGTGGCGCTGCGGATCCCGATTACAGGCTCGAAATGTCCATTAGCGTACTTTTGTACACACGCTGATTTTTTTACAAATAAACCTCGGAGATTAATGTCCATAACACCAACGAAAGAATATGCGCGTAAAACATTTGCCTGGTCATATTTTTCATTCTATGTCAATTTATCTTCCAAAGAAATTACGCATTTATGCGTTTGTTTAACTTTTGATATTGCATTGAAATTTAACAGGGATTTATATAATGAAAATATTTTTGAATATTTCTCGACTAACATTGGGTATTTTTTTTTTGCCCTAAATAACCAAAAGACTTTCTTCAATAATTGGACTAAATAATAACATAAAGGCTTTCTTAAATACTTGCATTAAATAGCATAAACTTGCTTGAAGAGTTTCATTAAATAACATAAAGGCTCGCTTAAAGAATTGCATTAAATAGCATAAAGAATTGCACTAAATAACATAAAAACTTGCTTAATGAATTGTACTGAATAAAATATTTTAAAAACTTGCTTAATGAATAGCATTAAATAACATGGACTTAAAAAATAACATTTACAAAAATAATATTTTCCCTTTGGCAAAATCGATAAATACGATTAGGATAGATATGCTTCTTCACTATAGTGATGGCGTGAACGATAAGCAAAATCCTCTCTTTGATTCATTTTTTCTTTTCAGGGTTTAATTTTTTTCATGTATAGGTATGAACTTCAAATTAGAATTTAAGAACAATTTGCGTTCAACTTATCGTCACCTAAGCGCGTGTGCTACGCGGTATACTCGTTCAATACCTTGTATCTAACATTAATGCGTAAAGTATAAGAAGTACCCCAGTTAAATTACAAATTGTGCAAGTATCAACCATTTTTTGTACCTATGTAAAAACTAAAAGAATTCAGCTAAGCCAGTACAAATTTCAGATGACATAAACGTGCGACTATAGTTTTCAAAAATGCTATAACAAATATTCTCATTTGTAAACTTTTATTGTTATAAATATTCGAACATGGCAGGATGTGCCTTGACGAAGACGGCAGGGTCACAGTAGGATGTTTTGAAATGACATGTTTTTTCAAGTTCGCTCTCGACGTCTTGTACGAAAGTTTACATAAGTTGCAAGACACAATTTCTCCATTTACCACTGAGAAAAAGCTCCAAATTTCGCCAAAGTTTCTTCTTTTCTCCAATTGGAATATACCTCACGGACCTCACCGCCAAATCGCACGGATCACGTAGAGAAGTCAGAGAAGCGCACGCTTACGCTACCAGCTGCTACCGTGGCTTCGTTGATCACGTTCAATCACAGTTAATTCGCAGTAGCAGGGTAGCATTGTAGTAGTATTGGAGTTGGTATCAGTGTGATCACAATCACAGTGATTTCGGATATTAAGTCACAGGTTGTGATTGCTACTTTTCAGTATCAGTGAGTCAATCACAGTTTGCGATATATCGCTCATCACTAGTCCTCCCTATTCAACCGTTACGGTGCGCCGCGCTGTTGGCTCCGCGGCATTCACCGCTACCTCCGCTGCTCGCAGCCCCATCATATCAAATTCGAAAACTCTCCACTTCGCTCTGCCAGCCCCATTCGCTCACTTCCCCATACCATCTTCTCTCCCCCTTCCCCATACCATCTTCTCTCCCCCTTCCCCAACCCTTCTTCTCCCCCTTCCCTTTCCGGGCCTCCCCCCCCCTCTCCTCCGCACCCCCCCCGAACGGGTTCAATGACATCCGGATGGCCTACGTTCGGGGGAAGCGGGGAAGCTCTTGACTACGCAGTTCCGCTGTTCACCAGAAGAGGTAGCCAGCTGTAATGCGGAGCGCGACGAGATTTCTTGGGTCCCTCAAGAGATGACGCATGACGCCGAATATCGATTGTACTCCGAGCTGCTTTGGTAAGTAAATAGTAGATATTTCAGTTTCTTATATCATATAATTCTTCAGAAATTTCTTCCCAGTAGAACTATGATCGTAGGATAATAAAATACCTATTAATTCTATATTTATAGGACTATACCTATTAGAAAGCAATGTTACGTCATCCGCTATAGATTATTCACACATACCTACACAAATGTAACGCTACCGGAAAGGGGAAAGAAGGGTAGAAAAATACCATTAAATTTTTTAAAAGGGAGTAAACATGATTGAAGTAGGTATATTTAGGTCCTTGAAGGAAGGGGGTATAAGGACGGTGATGAAGGGCCAATTATTCAGACAGTAGAAAGTGCTTAGGCCACTTGGCGATTTGACAATAATTATGTTAGAAAATGAAACGATGAGTTAAACATTTTTCTTTAAGAAATAAGTTGCAAACCCATCCAGCAAAGCTATCACTTTCAAGTAAAAACTTAAAACAAAATCTAAGAAGGCATCACTTACGAAAATAAAATGCCTCGCCAGGGGCGACAAACAGAAATACGCGATTTTCAAAGGAATTTACATGCATCCTGGCGATCACTTCATACCAGTGTGACAAACCCTCATTCAAATGATTCATGGAAAGGCAAATGAGCATAACTTTTGATATGACCTAAAAACATTTTTTTGAGGAAAAAATAACTTAACCAAATTTCAAACCAATATGTAACGTGTATTTATATTTTATGAAGGAGTTGTACTGTGTACAGTTGGTAAGTTAAAGTTTTGGTCAATAGGTAAATTAATGCATTTATTAAGACCTAGAAAAGTTACTCTGAGAAAGCTGACGAAATGAATAATATTGTTTAGTTCAACCGATATACCATCAGATTGTGGATGACAGGTGGTTTATATGGCATTGATATCAACGGTACGGAGATCTCTGGACAAACTAGTTCAGGTAAAGGTTGTGACGGTAGCTCCAGTAGTTCTATCGCGGAATGGAATGCCGCGTGCTCTTAGAAATGGCGCTGGTTCCACCCACTGTGACTTTAATCGAACTTTGAGACACATCATATCGAATAATTAAAAAATACGACAACCCCGGCCCCCCAAACAAATCCTCTTAACTCTTTTACTACTCCCATCGTCTATTGACGATCGATGTAACAAACTCTTTCCATCGTCTATTTACTATTTGAAGTATGACACTTTTACCACTATAACGGTAAAACTTTTTTAGTTTCAGGTTTTTAAAAATATGTGCAACATATGTCTTACAGTTGTCTCCAAGATCACCTTGGTCTAATACTGCCCGTTTCAAGTCCACTATGCTCTTAATAGCCGGGGAAATGCTGAGAGAGGGATTGGTTTAAATTTCTGATTGACTGCGCAGTTAAAGGGTTAACACAGTTTGATCGAGATGTTTCCCGACATTCGGATTATTTCTCAATAAAAGCAGTTGAAAGGGGCATGTAGTACATACATATAGGGTATAAAGGAGGCAAAAGCTTTGTTTTTTGACTGAATTCTCAGTGATCAACTAGATACTTACATATTTTTAAACCTTTGAATTGGCGAAATGGTTTCACGCCGTACGCTGAAACCTCCCTCATCATCGAAAATTTGTTGTGATTTTATAAAAAAGTATTACGGTATTTTTAATAAAAAACTGAGAAAGCATACAAACTACACACCTTTTACATTTCTGTTGCGATCTGTGCGTCAGAACTTCATTTTTTTAGATAGCGTCTTTCGGGAGCGCACAGCCGTACCATAATTCCACGAATAACAGGTTCTAATTTTTTTTTAAATAACTAAAGAGAAGTGAGATTACTTTCTTTATTATTTGTTCAAATTCATTGAACTTTATGGACAGTAACATCTCACTCAATCTACCACAAAATAAATTCCAAGTTTAAAGTTAATGCAGAGATTAATCCAAACATCACTGTAAAACTGAAGAAGGAATGCCTCGAGTTGAATCTCTAATTTCTCCGTCGCATTTAATAAATAAAAATGAGTACATTTTGCAAAAACTTCAACAAAAAATCTTCATAAAAAATTAGAGAAATGAATCCTCTTCTAATTTAGCACCTTAATTCACTCCTCGAACTCCTGGAAGATGAGAAAATTTTTTTTCTTTCTCTACCAATATTACTTCTGGGCTCAGACCTCCACTTATTCCATTCCCAGCCACTAAAATCTCCATCTCTAGATCCGGGTGCCAGTTCGTTTTATTCCGAAGACTGAGGGAGTACAGAGGGAGAGGAAAGGAGGGAGGGAGAAATATATTACCTCGAAGACTTTCTTCGAGGTAATATATTTCATCCTCAGAACCTCCGCATTCACTTCCTTCCTCCTCCTCCCTCAACCAGCTCTTCCAGTATTTCACCGTTATTAATATTAATTATTTGCCATCTTGATCGATTATAAAGAAAAATTGCCAAATTTTAACAATACATATAAATTCATCTTTTAAAATGTCCATAAAAATTCCGACCGTAAAGTTGCATGAGATACATGAATGGATGAGGGAAAATATAATCTTGAATGTGTAAATGAATACTATGAGTGGCAAATAATTCTAGTGTCAGATCAAAGTATTACTATGCATTTTACTATAATGATGGATAAGGATAAAGCTCCCACCTCTGTCAACAAACGCAGAATGAGAAACATTACCGCCTTTGACGCTCCCACCCTCGCATTACTATATTGTAGCATAACTACTCGCGTCGGGTCTCACGGGATGACAAAGTAGGTACCCTAACGTCCGGGCTATTAGGGAACTTTGCTACCTAATATCTCTGACACTATCACAAAATCGTCGAATGACAAAATTTTATTAGTATTCGCAATGTAACAGAGGATGTAGGGTTACTTTCCGATTCCGTGAAACGGTTTATCAGTTTCCGAGACCCTGCGAAACCACGGCCACTTTCGGTCGACTTTCTTAGATGAACATCTCGTGAAAACCTTGGTGGATCGCATCTTCCGAAACCGTGACGTCATTCCCAGAACCAACCACGAATTCTCCGTGAAAGTGCCGTAGTGGATAAGGCCCCAGGTGCCAGTCACTTCACCGGTTAACCAAATCGACCTACCCCGCTTGGCCTCGCTTGTTAGCGCCTGCCTCGGCGGTGAGGAAACGACCGTCCCCTTACGCGAGTGAACGTCTACGACAACGGTTATTTTCCCTCACACGGGTCCGAAAGAGACAAAAGTGGTGACACGGGGTGCGGTCCAGAGAACGCTCCAAACGCTCCGGAGCATTCGTAGCGAGGTTCCAAGCGGTCCGTGGGTCGCTCCAAGTCGCTCCGGAGCGCTACGGTTTATCCCATGACGTCAAGGAAAACGTCATCATATTCGCTCCCGCCTCGCTCCAGACGCTCACGATAGAAACCAGGGGCGATGGGAGCGATTCATGGTTTCATGGCGGGATTTCAAAGATGACAGGTCGGAACATTATTCGTGGATGCATACAAGGTTAAGTCCACTCAATATAATAAGTGCTTTGACTATTTGAAATAGTCATCAGCTTACCAGAATATTAGATATTTCTGAATCCTATTAATTGGAATAAATTTTACATTAATATGAGGTTGAGAAGCTCTACGTCTCCAAATGTAAGAACAAGACAATTTCCTCCAATGGCCGTTGGAGTAAAATATGTCTAGTGTTCTTTATTTATACATTTGAATAATTATTTCTTTTTTTAATATTTGTATATATTTATATTATATTTGCCGTGCTCTAAATTTATGAACGCAATTGAATTATTAATTATATCTTTTTATTTACACAGCCGTTGGAGTAAAACATTTTTCGTGTTCTGAAATTTCAATAGTGTGAGAATAGGTTTTCGTGCGTATACAAACACCGTACTTCATGAAGAGGCCGTATGAAAGTCGAACTATAGTTCAGACCAATAATATTCCTTGAATCTTTTGACATGGATATAATTCTGAGCTTTTTCTCGAGTATTATGAGCCTAAGTTTCGGGTCGATTGTTTATCATTATAGGTACGGTTATGAAATCTTATTGCAGAAAACCATCACATTATCAGAAAACTTCGGGAAAGTTAAGTAAGAGTGCATGGTTTTAATTTATATTTAATTTCAAAGTAATGTAGGCGCAAGTTGCTAATAGATAGCCAAATCTATGACTTCCATTTGAAAAACTTGAGTGCCAATGGTCGATTGAAAGCAGTGCCTCCCCGATTTATCTCCTTGTTATCATAAAAATAGTAGCCATCATCTCAGTCAACACTCAAAAATTGCCAGAAATCCGACCTGATGATTAACAGATTAATCAATCATCTTGGGAAACGAGAGTTTGTCTGGAAGCAGGTATATTCCAATGCAAATAGCAGACGATTCCTTCTTTCCAAACAACAACAAACGGCGGCCATGACACTTTGTCACAAACGTTCCGAAACCGGTCCACTGGCAGAAAGTTGGGAGCGTTCTGTAGCGACTGGTAGCGACCGTGGACCGCTGTTCGGAAGCGTTTGGAGCGTGGGCGATTGTAGCACTCCGTAGCGTTCTCTGGACCGCACCCATGGAAGTAAGTCTAAGACACTCTTTACGTCACGCAAATCACGCTCGAGGGGCGCCCCACTCCGCCCCTGCCTCAAAAGTGCACGAGAAGCCGGGGAATAAGAATACGGATATGAGAGAAGGGAATGGACGGCACCGCACGGCACCAGAAAATATTGAACTGAGCATGATACGAAATCGGATGGTTGTGGTTGGTGTGACTTTGGTCCACGTACTACATATGTGCAGGAAACTTTTCATACTTGTTCTCCTAAGTTATACCTGTTGATAACATGAAAAAATGGCATCATACCGATTTCGTTTTTTGGCAATTCATTGCTATTTTAACCCGTAGCCTTATCGCTCACGACATATATTTCGTAATGATTCGAATGGATATATTCATGGATTTTCTTCGAAACGCGAAATATTACATTTACTATTAGTATAATGATCGCTAACATATGTCAAAGTGTCACACCGAGCCCAATATTCGATTAAAAAACACATTTCAATACAATCTAGTCTAAATTTGGAATGTGGCGCCGAAAACTCTAGTCATAATGAAGGAAAAAATTGCAATTCTAATATCATTTCTATTACTCCCTGCACGTTGAGTTTCAACGCATGAAGATGCACTTAAATAAAATGGGGTCCAAGAAGTTTTTTTTCCGCCGACTTAAAGAAATTATTAAAATGCCCACTCAATGGCCGACGGTTACTGCTTCAATTGTATCAGAAGAAGAATATCCTAGATGTCATTATAATCCATCAAAACACACGAGAACCGAAAGCTGTCATTTAAAGAAATGAAATCCATAGAATGAACGAAATAAATGTCTATATTACTCGCGGCGTTGTATTAAGTATGACTCGCGGAAAGTTTTTTTGACGCATGAGTTCAGGGATCAGGCTATAGCTTTACAGGGACCGGGAAAATGACAGCATAAGCCACCACTTCGCCGGTCACACGGTCATTTTTAACGTACCTTCTTTCATCATTTCCACTCGCGGGATATTATCGTTTAAATACCGTTTAATTGAAAACCACACCGGCCATACACTCTGATTGGCTGAATTTCGGAGTCACCTACGCCTTCAGGGAAGGATAAAAGGTCATGCTCAAAAGACGGAGGAAAGAATAGGGATTCCTATCATAGCCGCCATTCCTGAAAGTGATCGCGACATACGTTAATTTTTAAGTTACCATTTGAGCTATCAATGGCCGATGGGCGAGATCATTTCGCACAAACTGCCTGTAACTAGCAGATAGGGCAACGGCTCCCGGTATGAAGTTGAGGATCACCCCTCCCCGAACTTTGAGCTGAGTTCAATAGATCACCGCATCAATAGATCAATAGATCATTCATCATTTCGGTGATCGAGGGGTAAGCGTTGTTTTCTTGATGGCTGCCCGTTGCCTCATCAATCTTCTCTTATGGTAACGACAAATGTTTTAAGGTCTATTTTATGAAACTCTCGCGATAATATAATTGTTGATAACAGTAGCATTACATAACAGTACCATAATATTAAAATCATATAGGGCATCGTTGAGGCATACTTTTGTTTAGTAATTATATGGTGAATTGTCAAGATATTGTGATGATTTATTTATAACCTGATGATAAGACTAGACTGGGAGTCACTAAAGTGTCGGAGGCTACGCGATTGGCCGAAATTAAATTAAGATTAGGCAAGTTTCAGTTATTTTGACCTCTCACTATTTCTCTAGCAATGACAGAAGCGACAAAAAATGAGAGATTCAGCGCTGAACTGATAGGTACAATAATTCCTCCTCGTCATGTTCCATGAGTGACTACAACATAAACAGAGTGATACGCTAAGGTAAACCAGAATACGCCGTACAAGTTTTTCCTTTCTCTCCTACAACTCAGTTTTTCCTTTCCCCTCTCTTTTTCATGACTAGTGCTCCATCACCCCTTGCCACACGCCTTTGCGGCAGCAAGCCGTGTATGATGCCGACGTAGATACACGTGTAAACGAGACATTTGCCGAAAAATAAAAAAAAGACTTCCCTTTCGTGTGTCCCGGCGCCTTCTGTCCTCGTCTTTCATCTAGGAGGAGCTTTTGATCTCAAATAATTCGCTTCTATGTTCACATCCGGGTGATCCTGTCTACAAACAAAATACTAGACATACAAAACTTCTCTAAAACAAAAGACGATGCAGTTGAGGAAGTTGGAGCGCGATATCATTTCACATAAAGACTGGGCCGAGACACGGTATAAATGAAGTTGGCCTCATCATAAATTCTATGGGAAATGGATTTCCCTCAGGAGAGAATTTGCTTAAAAATGATGAATTTTAAACGCGTAGACCTCGTCAGAAATCAGTATATAGTTTATATTAATTATCATCTATTTTTTAAAATAAACCAGTGATTCATCGCAATAAGTATCATGGAATCGCCAAAATTCTTTGGTGTTCACGGCGTTTTCAGGCTACGGCGTGAGAAAAATATTGTCAAGCTGAAGACTTATTTGTTAGTTACTGAAAACTTCAGTCATATAAAATAATATTTTTGCGCCATTGATATTACAATATTTAATTCACGCTTCTTACAGCTGCTCAAATAAAAAAAAACTTTGAGAATATGGTCGTTATTATGACTAGGGAAAAATCTCGCTCAAAACACTCAAAAAAGAGGAAATTGCCTTCCTACCTAAATATTTAGAATTCCATTCCTCGTCCGTGGGGAGACCACGCGATATCGTGCAATCGAACACCACGCAACCATCCTTCCTTTGGATTGCTGTTTTATTTTCAATGAGCATACACAGAAGCGGATCTGGGGAGGTTTCACGTCGATAAAAGGTAAAATATATTTTTCCAGCGCATATAGCTAAAGCTAAAGTGTCAACTGGTAACTCTATGCTTAAAACGATCAACAGTATCATAAAACAACATTGGAAAAATAAATGAAACATTTTAAATATATTGAATTGTTAACGTAGATTGAAAAGGGTTCTTTTCGCCCATTAAAATGGTAATATTTACTCGCAATTCAACGAGCGAATAGCCCCACTCTTTTTTTTAATTCACATGTCCTTCCACGGGCAAGAGAATTATTTTAATTCAAATGGTTAATTTGAACTTAAAAAGACATGACAAAAATGAGATACAGGACTCCACTGGCCATTTTACGACCAGTGGAATCTCATTAAGCAAGTCCGTAAGTAAGGTAAGTCCGTCGGGCTCCACCAATCATTTTGTACAAAAAAGTTTAATGTTTGAATTTGACTTGAGGAACATACTTTCTGGCCGATGCTTTTGTGGAATGATTTGAATTAATAGTAAGCTGCACATAGATATTTTCATTCAATAGCCCGAGTCCTCTCGAGAGCCTTTTGCCCTTATTTACTTTACTATACATTGACATGATAGGGATTGTAGACGCCGACACGCACGAGTAACATATTTCTTTCGTGAGAAACACTGCTTGGAAATATTACAGACCATTTTGAGATAATCTCATGTACCATTAGCTCTTTCTATCTCTTTCATTGTCATGTTATACTCAATGGACCATTAAAATGTCTACCCAGCTCCGGCAATATATTTTATACCACAACAATTTTAAGGAAAAAATGGTGAAATATGATGTAATGTATTAGTCAGTATGATGATGAGTTTGGATTACGTAAAGACCCAATTATGCCTCAACTAATACCACCTCAACTAATACCAGAAATGCACCCGCTAAAAAAAGGACACTGGTGCCAGCCTGAAAGACTGGAATTTCAATGATAATGAAAATGAATTTCGTTTTGTTCCTTGACTCATTCAGATGAACATCATATCACGTGTTTCCACGCTCTTCCGTCATCATAAGGTACACTATGTACGTAAATACAATGAGGCATGAAGAGGCTAAATCGTCGAAACACTTCTTGTAATTTTTCTCGAGGCAATTTGGTGGAGAGTGCGAAGTTTGCTTTCATTACATGAAACTGGAGTTTCACAACGTTACACCCAATACGGAATTCACTATCAATGAAATTATGTAAGAGCACATTTTTTCCCGCACGCTGGGCGCCATGTTGGTCGCACGCGTGGACTCACCAGCATGAAGCCAAGGAGGACACGCAGCACGATGAGCACCACGTGCGAGATGCGGGCAGCGGGCGGAGTGAGCAGAGTCAACGCCGAAGCGGAGAGCATGCTGTAGCCGAACACGCGGCGTGCGCCCACCACCTCGGCTAGACGCCCGCCCGGCAGCTCCGTGCAGATGTAACCCCAGAAGAAGCAGCCCAGGATCAAGTTCTGCGTGTACTCGTCCCACTCGAAGCGGACCTCGTCATCCACCTGTGGAGAAACACCGAATGAAAAATGAAATCACTGATCACCATCTTCGCAGAGACATTCACCGACATCAAATGTTTATCACGAAATAAAGACGCCCCTCGAAAGTCAAACGGATTGATGCTCGAACAACTTGAGTCTCATTTAAAACTAGAACCGCCGTGGGGTCATTTCGACCCCTGCGGCTTTGTATATTTGATTGCTGCTCTTAGAGTTTTTTTATATTGTACCATCCTAGTTTATGACTTTTAATCTTTTTCTAAGTCTAATCGAATGCTGTTCGAGAGAAAGATATACATTTGTAATTTTTTGAAGTACAACACCAATACCCCTCGGATCGCCAAGGGGTCAAAATGACCCCTAAGTCATTTTATCATTTTTTTCCAAATTACCGACCTTGTTGTAGGTGTAATTGTTGTAGAATACAAAGTATCGTTTTTCCTTTTCTTTCTACCCCTTCAGACTAGGTTCGGTGAAGATAAGAGTCAGAAGTCTAGACCTGTAGAGCAGTGAAGATAAGAGTCAGCGGGTGACAGCTTGTCTAGGCCTCCGGTTACATGCTGTCGAACCTTGTCTCCGTTCTACTCTCTGCCCGTCCACGCTAGTTGTTTACAAAATATAGAAATGTCGTATCTCTGGTCTTTCCGAGCGCCGATTTTGGACTCACCACTCACCATTTTGCACTCACTACAGCCTTCACTGCGACACTATACACTAGCAAGATTGAGCCTATGTAGTGTTTTTCTGATTTGCGCCGAATAGATTGTGATTATTGTCAGTATAAATTCCATATGAAAAGCGCAAGATGGCTCGGAACAGAGTATTGAAGGAAAATGACATATGTATTTGCAATTCTTCACGACATACCGAGTGATGAATCAGAGGGAAGTGCACTAGAATCACATTCAGATGAAGATTTTTTATATCAAGAGAGCGACGAATCGGATGACAACACAGAATCTACGACTGTGGTTGACGAAGAAACTAACAAAACAAGAGACAGCGATGCAAAGGTTAGTAGTTGAACATCTTTCCTAGGCCTTCTTGTGCACAGTAGAGAAGGAGTTCGAGTCACATCCTTTTTGTTTATTTCCGTCATTTTTTGATCCTCTTTCTCCTTTTGTGTCTACTTGTATTTAAAATGTTATCTTCTAATACGCTCTCCTCCTTTCTGTTTATATCTTTTTCCGTTCCGTTTTCCGTTCTATGCTTTGTTATTCTCTCGATCTTTAATTATATATGTTTTCGTTTTATTTATATTTTGTCTCCTCCAACGTGTGTTTAGGTCGCCCTCCTAGAAATTCAGAAGACCACTCGGCAGACCCAGCAATGAGACCGTCCACGAGTAAAAGAGAGGAACTACCCCTCGTCGGAAAGAAAAAGGAGGACCAACCGTTCATCGTGATGAAGGTAAGGGAAAATTTCCAAAAATAAACAAAATATGTAAAAAAATAAAAAATGATGAGAGCAAAATTCCTTTTCTCAGATAATATATTTACTATAGGTGATACTGATTTAGAATCCGAAAACGATGAGGGTGATGAAGAAACGCTGATTGCACCGGACGGATCGAAGTGGACACATCAATCCTGGATCAACGCCTGGAAGACGATCAGCTCAGAATGTGATGCGGGAGGCGCCTGGTCCAACGCCGCATGCGAGGCGGAACATCTCCGAGGGAAGCTTCGCGTCAGCGTGGAATCTTTTTGTGGATAACCAGATACATACTGGATCACATAGGAAAATGCACGTCTGTGGAGGTCCGTCGGGTCACGGGAGACGATGGCTGGTTTTTGTCCTCTACGGAGCTTGAAGCTTTCATCGCCATTTTATACATACGGGGTGGATCCGGTGCGAAGAAATGTGATCTGGATTCTTTGTGGTCGAAAAAGTGGGGATTGCAATTCGTGAAGTCAACGATGACATGAAATCGATTCCGCGAGATTATGAAATTCATTCGCTGTGATGGTAAAACGACAATGTCACAAAAACTTCAAGTTGACAAGTTCGCCCTCGTGTCATTTGTGTGGAAAAGATTCATTGAGAATTGCATAAATTGCTTCGTCCCGGGAAAAATATAACCATAGACGAGCAAATTTTCCCCTCCGAGGCCAGATTTCCATTTACGCAGTTTATGCCGAAAAAGCCAGACAAGTATGGGTAGAAATTCTGGTTAGCAGCTGACGTGGAAACGCGGACGTTCTGAACTCATTTCCATACCTAGGGAAAGATGAAGAACGTCCGCCAGGAGTGGCTCTTGGTGAACATGTAGTCTTGAAATTGATAGGGCCGTGTTTTGGATTGCGACGAAATGTAACCTCGGATAACTTTTTTACGTTCCTGGAGCTGGCTAAAAAGCTAAAGAAGAAATCCACAAGTCTGGTTCGGGCAGTCAACCGAGGGAGACGCGAGATACCGGTGGCAATGAAAATGGCCAAAGATTCCCTGTGTACAACAAAAGTGTACCGAGCCGAAGATACAACGCTCATCGTTTACCAGGGGATAAAACGGAAAAATGTCATGATTTTGAGTACCCTGCATCCATCTGCACACGTAGAAAGCTCGGGAAAGAAAATGCCCGAAACTATCGACTTTTACAACAAGACGAAATTTGGAGTTGATGTCATTGATCAAATGGCGCGGCAGTACACCGTCAAAGCACTCGCGCAAAGATGGCCTGTACACACTTTTTACAATGTTTTGGATTTGGCCGCGATAAATGCCTCTACTCTGCACAGGAAAGTAACAGGCGAAAGTCCGCGACGAAGAGAATTTATCAGAAAATTAGCGGAGGAGCTACGCGAAAAACACATTCCCAATGAGGATGCATCCGACTCAAGTGAGGAAGAAGAGTTGGGAAGAGATCCAGGGACGCACATGTAAAAAATACCAGATTGGAAGGTGCAAAAGTAATAAAACTGCAGATCTATGTAGATCGTGCAAAAAATTCGTTTGCGGAACGTGCTGTGGTAAAATCAGAAAAACCTGCCTGAACAGCAATTAGAAGTGCTTTGAAATTGTGATTGCAATTCATTTAAATTGTTTAAATAATAATAATACTTCATAAGTAAATACCAGGATTTTAAGGGCAAAGTTGCTGCGTCAAATTTATAAAACCATGCCAGGACTGCATGCAATTGTGTATCTAATTCACATTGGAATTCCATAATCATTTTAAATAATTGTTTTATAAATAAAAATCAAAAATATAACAATAAAAGGTTTATTTTTTATATAAACTCTTGAAACCAAAATATTATTTTGGTTTCACCAAACCAAAATATAACTTAAGTTTAGCCTTTAATTATTCATGAAACTTGAAAGGGGTCATAATGACCCCTTGGCGGTCGGAGGGGTAGGGAGAATTCCGGCGGTTCTAGTGTTAATCAATCTCAGGAAAACCAGGGGGCTAATTTCGGAACTCAAAACGACGGCGTTCGACGTGTCGTTGCTGCGAAGCAGCTTGTTATTGCTGACTTGACTGCTGCCGTTAGGCTAACTTTTGCCCTATGCCATTTATTGCGCCCTTGCGCATTTATATTTAGTGTACAATTATTTCACATTCGGGCCGTTTGTATTTGCCTTGGAACCTTTTTGGGTGGCCAAGTCCTGGATAATTTTGTGAGAGCTCCTTTTAATATTTTCAAAATAGTTATCATGCATGTGTTTTAACATTTCCCTAATGGAAGTTATGCCTGTTGACTCAGACGACGGCGTTATGAAGTGAAAGTCATTATTATATCCACCCCCAGTGTTCATGCCGAGTAGAGTGATTGCAGCACTCATTAGAGCACTCACTCAGCAGCATTAAAGCGTTCACACTAAGGAAAGTTGCGAAGTTAAAAAAAATATTTTCGAGTTTCAAATCAAGTGCATTGCTACGACTCGGGAGTATTTCTGGCGAGGGTTCAATCCTGAGGGCTTGCGAAGTATATAAAGATAACAATTAAAGGGTAAGTGAAAAATAATATGAGAAGAAGTATGCGTTTACCATTAGGTAAGTTGCGAAATGTTTTAAAAATATTTCCGAGTTTCAAAGCTTGCTGAGACCAGGAGCATTTCTGACGAGGCAGCATACTGCTGAACAATGGCGTACAAGTTTGTGTATTTTGATTGATATTACTCGTATTTTATGCAATAGAAGGTTATACGAAGAGGCAGAAACAGGTATTTCTTCGTCTTCTATAATACAATTATCCCTGCCGCTCACTTTCACCCCTGAAAAATGTGCGTTTATAGTTTCTCATTTGAAATACGCGTCACTTAACGACCCACATTCCTCAAATGCAAACTCTGCAAGGAGAAAATTAAACGTACAAGAAATATAAAACTGTGGGTGTTTACTTCCTAAACCCTTTATATGCTCTATTCACTAATTTCTGTACGGTGGCAATCAAAAGACACTTGCAAGCAAGCTGTTATTACAATTTTAGACACACATCTCACGCGATTCACACACATCTCTTTAGGCGCACGAGTCTCACTGAAATTCACATTATTATATCATTCTCATAAACACTTAGCACCGTTTTAAAAGCAAACCCTCTGCAAATTATGCATCCATTTTTCTGCACATAAGTCGAAATAATTCTCTTTATTTTTCGACAGCACAGAACATGTACCCGGAGCGGTTTTCTCACTCTTTAATTCCACCAGCGTATCTCACAAAAGTAGCAATTACGTAACAATAAAAATAATTCACAACTTTCTTCAGGAAATAAAGACTGAAAGACATACTCTGTCTGCACAGTTATAATCAAGAAAATTTATTTCCAATCCTGGCGGTGACCGTCACGAAACGGCACTCATTTGTTTACCTGTGTTTGTTTTTCATTGATATGACGTTCCACGCATTGGTCTACTGTTCCACACCGGAACATCGAGCATTTCACTGGTCGATGCGAATTCCGAGAGAGTTGCATGGACTTGAACGAAGAATTTTGCATAATACTGTCTTTATTTGGATAACGACCCTGTTCAACATTTCTACCGTGAGTTCCGTAATCACTGGGGTAGATATTTTCAGCCCAGGACAGTCGCTATTTAACGCAGTTGTTATTCAACGACCAGAGTTCCGTAATAACCCCCCAGGTCTGAATCCCGAGTAGAAGTTCGGAATTCGATTCACATAAATATATCAGTCAATAGTGCAGATAAAACTAACTTTAGGCCGCTAGGCACTGCATCTGGAGCCGGAAAGATTCTACTCCAAGGACATATCAAGTTCTCGCTGTAATGCTGATGATAGTAAGCCAAAATCCTCAACCAGCGGATTCCAGAGGAGAAATCAGCCAATGGAGGCAGAGGAGACAAACGGTGAAAAAAGTGAAACCACCGAATGATATCCTTCTCACTTCCCATTACCCTCTCCTGAGTTCACAAATCGTCATCATCACTAAGAAAAGGTAAATTGCACTTCAGTTTTGATGAAATAAAACACGCATGATTTAATTTACTATTCTTTACAGTTTAGTATTACTATACTTGAAGGAATAATCAATACTTGCACTTAAATTTTAAGATAGGAATACATTAATTTTACACTGCTTGAAATTGGGAAATCTGACTTAAAAGTCAAACAAATCGAACATCGAACTGTCTTCTGTAACGGACATCGTCCGGTATAGAAGAACCTCCTCTGGCTGTCCACTGTTCACTGTTCATAGTATGTACATGCGTGCGAAGCCCTGTTCATTCCTGCTCCAGTCACGAAATTCGTGGTCGTAAGGTGCGTACATAACGAATGAATCATTTGCGAAAGCTTAAAGCTCCTACGCAGAAACCCGTTTTTGACCAGGACAAGTCTAAATAGACTAACTGACACCGCATAAGGGTGTAAATGAAAGCCTCCATTGTCCCTTGGCCCTTAAGAGGGTTGTGCTTCTCTTCGAAGTGTCCTAATCCAGCAGCGAACAATCTTCCACACTCAGGCGTTCCGCGTATTTGGTGGCCACGGGCTTTAGCATACACTGCAGCTGCCAAGCATTCGACTACCAAAACGATAGGGTGGCACGAGTGCGCTAAGTGGGACTCGGTTGAACGGCCGAGCGAGTAAATGTTGCGCGCTGTTTGCATTTTGGATGCACAGCGAGAGGCAGACTATAGGGTGGCAGCAGAAAGGCAAAGCCTTCCTATCAAGCTCGAACAACTCAGCTGAATGTGATCTGGGGGCTATTCTGTATGTTCTCGGAATATCCGAACCTTGAAAGTGACGAAATTTTTAACGTCACACCCTTTAAAATTTCAAATAGGGTCTTTCAAAAGCGGAGATTTGTCGGGGGAGGTGACGTCACATTCACGGATTTTCTTAGGTTCGACCACGTCGAGTCCTTACTGAATAAGGTCCCAGGTACCCGCCGTTGAGTGTGCATCCCTCCCCCGCATACTATCGGAGTATTCCGATGTGCCAGCGCTATCCAGAAGTCCAGAAGCTAATTCTACGTCCGTGCCCTGAAGTGACAAGTCACGATCGCTCTCGAGACTGGACCCTGGAAGAACCATTCCCTGGAGTGGGACGCCAAGGCGAGGCTGCCTCCACGGGAGACGAGCGGGAGCGTGATGGCTTTTAATTGCCTCATTTGGTAGGTCCATTTACAGTCCTGCCAATGATTTATCCCAACTGGCAGTATGTTACGTTCCCTCGATAAAACTATAGAATAGATGAGACTTCTGTCTTCAATCTACCCCTAGTTTCTTCAGTACTTCCATAAATTTTGTTCAAACCACTCTATCGGACGCCTTCTCGAAATCTTCGGAGCTAATAAAAATCTTCGCCATATCCTAGGTATATTTCTATTAGCGCCATCATCGCTATCGCGTCACGCGTTCCTGTACCTGTCTCAAACCCTAACTGGTCGTCACTCAGCTATTCACTATCCTTGCTATCTAGTCTCCTATGATATTCGTGGTCACAGCCGTGACTTGGTGGAACCGATTCATACTAAAATAAAGCACTTAAACTCAGTGATTCCCTGTTTAAGTGCTTGATTTAAAGCATGTTTTTTAACTCTTAACAACTACTTTTGCCACGTGTAATCTTAAACTTATCATAGCCTATATAGGTAAATAAATAAAAATGAAATGCTCTGCATAGAAGGGTGGGGAAAGATTTTTTCTCTGAAGGAAATAAAAAAGACGGTGGGAAGATGTATGGTGCGGATAATAAAAGACGATTGAATATTAAATATCTTGTTCGAAGGAAAAAGAATACACGAGGAGGAGAGAAAATGAACTGGCATTTCACATGGGATGAGGGGGTACAGTAGGCATGCTGGAAAGAAGTGCTTAATATTGTAAGGAACGAGAATTTTGAGAAAGTCAGCATATTCAAAGGTTAAAGTCAATTTTCTGGGGATCTACAGATGGCCAACCGTCATTACTCGTGCTCCACCCTCAAGACCCTCCTAATCCAGCCCTTCCCTCGACAGTCACTAACATATGTTCCAATCTCACGGAGGACTGACTGCACGGCGCGGGAAGAACCCGCGGAAATTGACCAGCTCCACTTCGTTTATGCTTTCTAAAATACCACTTACAGCAACAACATTTTACCTGGGTCGTAATGCTAGCCATAAGAAGATGGAATGCGTCTTTTGATAGCCGCTCCACGATGAATTTCACGGATTTGGTGCTTTTTCGCAGCTATGGTGTGAGGTCACAGCTTTCTGTAAGGGGAACAACACGGCGAACCTTGAACGTGGGTTGGTGGATGAAACTTACTGACTTAATGACGGTTGACTTTAATGATGGCAGGGTCCGAGGAAATCGACTTCGATCGATTCCAATAACCATTATACGTACCGTTCATAAAGCGCGAACACTGAATTATCAAATCTATCTCGATAACAACGTGGTTCCAACACATTCACTCGTGGCTTCCTTGGTGTACCCCTTTCTCTCACACAATTTACTCCTCCATCATAATTCTCTTTTGCTTTATAAAATATGAATAATGTTTCATATTTAAGTATTAATCTTGCGACATACTTTCAAATACCTTTCGGTAATCTGATGGTCTTTAAGAGGTATGCTGGTGTTGGTTGTCCCTCTAAAATCGTCTTCTATAGATACTGTTTGAACATACATGCTGGTATACAATCATAGGTATTATAGGCACAATTAGTACAGGTATGACCCTAGTTACCACAGTTACATGCTAATGACGTCCCCAACCGCGGGTCGTTCTCTTCATGACACAAGTTTGTTATTTTTTACTACGGGAGGTGACCGACAATGGAGGTAATTTGCTCCTTTGAGGGTAGGTTAGTAGGTTGGTAAAGATAGGATATCATGGAGAATGGAGGCAGAGTGGAGAGAAACCCGGCGTCGAAAATTAGCCTAGAGTCGAACCCGGGCCCTCGGGATGTGAGGCTAGTACTCGGGCCACCATAACAACCCGATCTTCCCCTCCCACATGATATCAGAAACTTCCTTTCCTCATCTACTCTTTGAAACATTTCTTCGTTCGTCTTCCTCTCTTCCCAGCTTACTTTTTCCATCCTAATGGACATAAAACTATGAAAGTATTCACGTTTCCACAGAGGCTTAAAAAAATACAAGCAGTATTATCTGAGAGTACAGATTCCATGGACACGGTAAACATAAGTCTTACCAATAGCTATGCGAGGTATTATGCCTACATTAAGGAGGTAGTTTCTTGCGTGTGTCGCGTCCTTTTATCATCTCTCCGCTCTTTATGCACCACGATTAGATAATTTCTTAAAAATATATCTCTTAACTGAGGAAACTACATATATCAGAAAGAGTAGTCATTAATCCGAAGATTGGTTTGCTGCAGCTATCCAATCCACTTTCCTCTCGGCCAACCGCTTCACTCCGAAATACCTATCTATTCACTTTGAAGTCCTTCATGATTTGCCCGACGTATTCCATTCGTCTGCATTGACCATTCACGAGTAATTACATTGATTGCAATACTTCACCATTGGTCTGAAGGTGCTTAACACGAATGGGGTGACCGACGTGCCGTGTAATAAAATGTAGGATAATACGGGTGATATTCCACTGTCAGGATGAGTCAATTTCCTTCGTGGGCTGAAAAAACGCATAGATCGTAAGGACGGAATTTTTACTGGCACGAAACACGCAATAAGTTCATGAATTCGTTCTCACAGACACTACAATACAAATGGTAAGGTATTTCTCATGATAGTGAGATGAGCATCATTTCGTCATTGATCGCGTATACCCCTAAGAGGCTTCTTCAGTCAAAATGAAAGAGTATGACGGAGTTCCATAAAATATTTTACATTTGATTGATCATAACCCTTCAGAAATTTAATTTTGCCACGCGTAATGAGCAGTTCAGATAATAGATTAGAATGAGATAATCTAGAATTACTTTTTAAAAGTAATCATTAAACGAATCCTCTTGGCGATATTCTTAGATGAGAAAATAAGTACCAAAAGAGATGACACTTCCGCCGGATAAATTTCAAAGAAACTTATTCTGGATTATAAATTCACACTTTAAGTACATCAACACTGATCAACGAAAATGGCGAATGCGTATCTGAGTATACCGCGTCCATATCTGTGTTAGCTGCCACATCCTCTCAACTGGATAACTCCCGTTTTTTACGTATTTACCTTTTTTATCTTGCTAAAAATTTACACAGTTGATAACATTAATCAGAATGTGGTGAGAAACAGCCCACGGAAAAGATCTCCAGTTTCCTCTCCTAGAGAAATATGCCTAGTATTCCGCTCCCGAAACCTTCATGTGTTCTCATGCCTGGATTCCAGTGCCGTCTTCGGCAAATGGCCAATTGGCAGACCAGCCGTCTTCGAAGTATACGCTCCGTGAATTAAACCCTTGTGTGCGATGGATTTCATGGAATGGATGGATGGAATCGCCACAGACACATCTTCACGTGAAGAGCAACAGCAATGCACAGTAGGAAAGGAAGGGAATTCCTGAAAAACTGATGAAGGGGCGTGCTCGAATAGTAAGGAAAAACAAATTTCCCGTGGAACAAACATAAAATAATCTTCATCGTCATCATCAACAGTTTTCAATCCGAGGACTAGCTTGCTGCAGCTCTCCAATCCATTCTCTCGTCCACTAACCGCTTCACTTCTTCATTTCTGTCGGCCCCGGTGGTGACAATGTCAAGTCCTCGCCTGCTAAACCGAAGTTCGCGGGTGCGAGTCCCGCCTGAGTGGATTTTTCACCACTCAGGACATGGGTGTTTGCGCTCGTCCGTTGTTACTTGTTGAAGCAACAGATGTAAAAGGCACGTAGAGCTGTTTTCGGGAATTCGGAAATAAATAAAAAAAAATGATTCTTTATTTTGATACCGCTTATAATTTTTTAAGTAAATTATACACTTGGTCTTCCTCGATGGTTTCCCCGATTTGCCGTTCCTTCAATTATTGTTTCCAGGAGATTTGCATGGCTCAGAATGTGTACAATATATTTGTATCTTATAACTTACGGAGATTTCAATAAACATCTTTTCCTTTCAACACTTCATATGATTTCCTCATCAGTGATTCTCTCTATCCATTTCATCTTCATCATTCATCGACAACACCTAATTTCCATTGCTTCCCCTCTTCTTTGTTCTGCTACTCAACGCATTCGAAAATTCTGGTTCAAGGCAGCAGACCTTCCGGTGGCCAAGGCGAATCTTCCACTTGAAACATTTTCTCAAAATTGCAGTAATGGCATAAATACTGGTATATGAAAGCTGTTCCTGGTGCATTAACGGTTGTTTCAACTTACAACTGCAGCTCACATTTACAGGACGATCTTCCAATACTGAGGCAGGCACGAAAGATATTATTGTGGTTCGGAAAATATAGTTTACAGAATGGAGATACACAGTGAGAAAGATACGTATGCGAATACTTTTCCCTTAAAAACACAAAAATAAGTGGTGTCAATGCACAGTCGTAGGGGTTTATGGCGTGAGTCTGGGATGTGCACGACTTGATGAGAACAAAAAGAATGAATGCTCCATGGATGACATTCTGTGCTTGTTAGATTTAGAATGTGATGACCTTTCACCCTGAACGTTTTCTATCTGCACGCATTTACTTCCTAATTTTGGAGACGTTTAGACATTTTCCAAAAACTGAGGGCATTCATTTTTCAATATTTCACAACTTTGATCTTTTCCCTTCTAAACGCTTTTAAATGAGCCCAGTCGCCAACTACTCACACGGTCTTACGTCGGGCTACACAAATTTTGCGCTGACGGAGACACATAACTTCATACTAATTCTTCGAGGTCATCTTCTTTTTACGTAATCACTTCCAAAATTGCCACTTATATTACACTTTCATTACTTCTATTACATTACTTCCTCATATCAGTGGCACATGGTCGCTCGAATAGGCCGTCTTCGCCTTCAGCCATAGATACTCCCCGCACCCATTGGCACCGATCCATGAGGTGTTTTGCGTCAAGAAAATAGAATAAAACAAATAAACGAAAATACGTTCCCTTCCCATACTATCACTATCATCTGCCATGTGCCATTGTGTCGGCTAGTAGGGATCCGTTGTCATCATCACAGTCAGCAGTCATCAATTTCAATCAATATATAGTGACCATTCACGGGTTTTAACTTTACATGTAGTAAATTAGACTTGATCTGACAGACACGTATTAACTGAAAAAATAATTGACGTAGTTTTAACTACAATCAGACTCTTGTTTAATGCTACCTATATTTTTTTGAAAAGCAACATGTTTACTATAACAAAAGATCTGCATACTCTCTCCCGGCCGAAATACGGTGATAAGCTGCGCAGAACTTTTCACGCAAAAGAATCAACCTGGACCTGAAATCGCACCACATTTAACTTGCCGGGCAGATGCACACATCACTACGCTACCCCGGCTACCTAATTCCCGAGGAAATTTTTTAATGAGGATTTCAGGGAACTAGACTTTATGCTGCAAAATAAAATTGCTCAGAAATTAGGGAGCCTGGGTATCATAGTGGTCGTCACGTTCGCCTGGCAAGCCAAAGGTCCAAGAGTTAATTTCCGATCCAGGCTTCCCTTGAAAAGTTCTGCGTAACCCATTGATTAGTTTGCTGCTACTCTTCACATAATTATTTCATAAGCAAACCAATTTAATGCTAATTAAGTCTTCATTTTAATTTCTCCCATAATTTACTTGATACATACAATCCTTTTGTCTCCCTCCGTTATTGCTCCCATTAATTTCTCCTTTCATTTTGGTGTTCAAGAGGCTGTTATGTCTCAGAATGTGCCCAATATGTTTATTTATTCTACTTCCTTAAATTTAATTTATATATCTTATTATAAAGGCTAAATGGATGGGGTGAATCAGCAAAAGAAGTCCGTCGAAAAGTTGAGTGCAAAGGACGTCGATGCTGCATTGCTGAGAGCAATCAGGAAAAATGGGGGAAGGTTATTTGTAGTACATATATATAAATACGTACGTATATATAAAGTAATCGATGTAGTACGATGTAGTACGATGTAGTAGATTACTTTATGTATTACGATGTTCCACCAAATCTCGCCTGACACCGTTGATTTCATTTGTAGTAAGGTTGAAATTGAATCATTTTGTAAAATTCCGCTAACATTAATGAGTAACTCGGAACTTGAATCATCTCTATATCCTTGAAAATGACCCAAAGTGTCGAAAGCATGGTCACTTTTTGATAAAGTAGTGATTTTAAGGTAAGTTTAGTAAATTAGCTAATGAAATGATATTATTCGAGATAAAAATAGCAAACAAGTGGGCCTGAAGTGGCAAAATCATAACATATATATCAAATTTTAATAAAAACATAATAATACTATCACTGGTAAATCTCCGATAATATATTTGCAATAATATTCTGATTTCTCATCACACGGATACAAAATGAAGGAGGGTATTAGAGTACAGAGGAATGAGGATAAGCAGATCTCAGACAGAATATGTGCTATTTCATGGCAAGGATGGGTAGAGTGTTAAAATCCAAGAAGGAATTTCTCCATCACAGGTGAAATTTAAATAACTTGCCTCCATGGTAGAGGGAGACGGAGGGTCAGAGGCAGAGATGCACCACAGAATTCAGTGGATGGAGGACCTGGAGGGAGATAAGTGGAGTGTGATAAAAAGAAAAGCTACAAGGTGAAGGGAAATACGCACGAGACAGTGGTAAGACCTGCCCGACTAAACGTGGGCCATCGATCATGAGGGATCATCATGTACCTTGTAAGGATTTAATAGTACTATTTCTCATTAGATAATATTATGATATTTTTAGGTATTTAACGGGATTCCTCCATTTTACGCATCCTTCAGAAGTATGATGAGGTTCATAAGCACATTGCTCTCGCATTTCACATTTTTCAGACAAACATCGCATTTAAAACTTGCTTACAAACCCGATCGCAATTTTCATTTGGAATGCCATTTATATCTCCAAGGGTCGACTCAATCAATATTAGGTTACGCCAATTTTCTTTGCTTGCTTATTACTCGCATATTTTAGAATTTTCGTGGAATTTTAAGTATATCTATTACTCTTTTTTATTTTTTCAGTGCATTAATATAAATATAACCACGGGTATTTCCCAGAGTTCCAGACCAGAGAGGATTTAGTTTTTTATGCTATTAAAAGAGCAAAATTAAAAGTTTCCATGTATAACAACGTTCTTTCTCGAATATTTACATTAAAAAACCCTACCGTTATGAAACTTAGAGAGCAATATGCCCAATTGACCAAGGTTTAAGTATTTTTCCACCAATTTTAAAGTATTGGAACATAATATTTCGCATTTTTAGTTAAAACGATAGGTTATAAGTAAGACCTTATTGTTATCATTTTTAATTATTTACATTGTTCTATCATACGCTTTACCCCTTTCGCTTGCAAACTGCAAGCACCCATTTACTTTTTGATCATAAGTTAGATGTGAGATATGTGTAATGATCCGGAAATGGAAGAATTCCATTTCCCAAAATATGCATAAATGTGTTGTTGTGTGACGTCTCAGAATAGCCAGCTATGTCAAACTATACCTCGGGAACTGTACCTTTCCCTTTCGAGAACGGCTAACCTTCCTCTTCTTCCCCTCCCACCCTTGTCATTTTGTCGAAAACATCCAAGTTCCACATTTCCTATATAATGGCACGGAGGAGACGCTATGGGAGTACACTCGACACTCGTCAAGCAGGCAGTCAGACAGTGATTCACTACTCTCTCATCGGACAGTAATCGGCTAATGGTTACTCTGCAATCATTCACTGACGGCACAGTCACAATGTAGCCGTCAGTAGGAGTCGAAGCGCGGGCCGTATGGCCCGTGCTGCCGAAGCGCCTCGCTATCCATCCGTGCCATCACCAGCAGCTCCTCTCCTTCCCGAGACATTGGTAATATGTTAACATTTGGCTACTCTAGACGCACAAATTCATTACTTGATATTTGTTCATTGAATTGATTATTTTGTGCTTTTAAAATGAAATAA
Source organism: Pyrrhosoma nymphula (assembly GCA_963573305.1). Classification (NCBI taxonomy): domain Eukaryota; kingdom Metazoa; phylum Arthropoda; class Insecta; order Odonata; family Coenagrionidae; genus Pyrrhosoma; species Pyrrhosoma nymphula. Next base: position 70,931,673 of record OY754332.1, on the reverse strand, counting down.
ACTTTGAGTAAAAGACTTTAAATATTTGTGTGTGATTATTCGTCTCCCGACACCAAGGGCAAGAACCCACGTAAAATCTTATGCTCTCGGGTTCCCCGCTACGCGGATGGTGGGGGCCCGGTCATAACATATGCTTGGAATGACCGAGTTAAGGTGAATATTTGGAATGACAAAAATGGCTAGAGTTGCACATCAGAGGAGCGGCTAAGGTGGGAATTGTTAGCAAAAATGTTAAAGAAAGAAGGCTGAGATGGTTTGGACAGAACGAGAGGAGAAAGGACTACGTTGGGAAGAGGACAGCATAACTAATAGGGTGCTCAGAAGAAGAAAAGAGGAAGGTGGATGGGTTTAGTACTTGGAAGTCATAATGGAACGATGACGAAATAGGGATGGAATAGGGATGGACCGTTTCAAATGGTAAAGAAGACATTGGAAGGAAAACTCTGGCCCCATTTAAATGGAAAAAGGATGAGGAAAAAAGGATCTATTCATATGGGTAGCTAATGTTTCTTCTCCGTCTTTAGCTTAGCTACTGAGCCTGCTTCTTTTTCGTTACCCGTACTTCTCAGTCGATGGTGAAACTGTCACTCCATCTCTTTCATGATCTATCTACGCATCTTTCACCAAATAGTTATTTATCTCTAGCTGCTTTTACAATGCCGTTGCCATTCATTCGACGGACGTGATCGTTCCAATATATTTTCTTTTTAGCACCCGCTTGTCCATGCGTTGCCACTTTGATTATTCGTCGATGTATGGCCAATTTGCACTTAAATATACGCTTCTTTTTCTGTCTTACGACGTTTTCCCGCTTATTCTTCGTAATATTCTAATCACACTGATTGTTAATAATCTCTCTCTCTTTGTTGAGTCTGATTGGGTCCCAGAAAAATATGCCATATTGGTGTTTGTCGATGAATATCTGTTACTAATACCAATTTTAGTATTAATTTAATATTTAATTAATTTAGTACTAATTTTAGTATATTAGTACCAATGGTATTAGTAACAGATATTCATCGACAAACATTATAATGGAATACCACAAAGTTAATTATGAACTAGCGAATTTTATGCCATATTGGCTTTCTCGCTGTTTCATCTATCCTTGAATGAAGTCTCATTGTCAGTCTGTATGTGTTTATTTTTCCGAACTGCAACAGTTAGCTGTTACTGTTAACACTAAGAGCTAATCGTGCTGCTCTCGTTGTCTGCTATACCACCCCTTCTTCAGCATATCCATGCTCAGATATTTCTATGACCAGATATTTTACTTTAATTTCTTAACTAATGGCATTGAAAACACTTCAAAAGACAAGATTTTGAATTTACCTGAGCAGGAACAAGATAAGTAATTGCCACATCACTTCGCTCAGGACAGCTGTCCCTCCCCATAGCACCTGTCTTATCCGAATTCGGAAAGGCAGAAGGGAAAGAGGTGAGTTTTCGTTTTCGTGACCGAGAAACCTCTCGTTCTGATATAAATATCCCCACCACTGCCTGCCGCGCGACCAGTGTCTTTGTCCACATAAAAAATGGCGAACAAAACAGAGCGTAGCTAATGGTTAAATTAACATAGATAAAAATTTTTTCAGAGAAAAGAACATGTAAATGACTCTTTTTCGCCACATCCACTTTCGTAGACATTTTTAGAATTTTAATTTAGCAGCTGGATTTTAAAGAAGATTCATGAAAAAGAAACGGTAAAGGAGAAAGGAATTGGAAGAGGGGAAGGACAAAAGTGGATTGTATGTTAATGGAGTGTTTTAGGGTCAAACCCTTTTATTATAGTTACCAATGGTGAGTGGAAAGGAAGCATTTTTCTACTTATTAGTTCGGCGGCGTATCTCTTATTTTTTCACTTTTAACATTTGTAGAGAAACCCATATAATTTGGAGTTACATTAATATCCTCCGCGCCATTCTGAACTCCTATGGTCTAAAATTTTCAAGCAAAAATTAGCCAAGCGTGTACCTTTTGAGTCCCTAACTAGTCCTATCAGCTGTGATACATACACTATTCTTCCGTGTGTATTTATATCCGTAACATTTCTTGGCGAAACTTTTTCTGTTCAGGGACCTAAATGCTCGTGGCGTGCTCGAGATAGGTACATACAAACTAAAACGAAGAAAAATACTTTTTTATTTTCATCAATGAAACTCCCTACTTTTTGTTTGATAAAGCTTAGCCTCGTTGTGTACAATTTTTCACCGCCGTAATTCAAATAAAAAATACTAAAAATGGAATTTTCTCAATCAATTTTTGGTATCTGCCCAGTCTGCAATTATCAAAGTATCGGAAAATGCGAAAAATTATTTATTTCTGCGATGGGTATTGTTATTTACAAAGTATATTACCACGTATTTTTCTAAAGGTCCTAAGATTCCGTAATAAAATTGAAACGTCATCACTGACAGATTGAGTTTTTCAGAAGCAGCTCTCGAGGTAGCCGAGAGACTTAATAATATAAAATCTGTTTGTTAAGAACTGCCTCATTAATACTCATTTTGCGAGTAGCTACAATGTTTTGCTCCGAGAGCAGTTCCGAAAAAATGTCCAGAAAATTCATAGATTACAGCTCAATAAATTAAGTGTTTGAATTATTAAAAATATAATATCATGAGGTACAAAATGACTGTTTCTAGATGAAGACCGAAAAAAATTGTTTTTTAGTGCTTTTTTGATAAACGCTTTGAGATCTGAATCTGTTACCGAACAGGTTATAGAATACGTTATCGTTATCGTATCGTAGCACTCCAACAAACAATCTGAAATATTTGCGTCCTTGATGAGATATACCATTCTTCCCATCACGAAATATGACTGAGTTCAGCAAGGCACGCAATATTTCAAAGGTATGGACTTAGTGCTTACATTGACCATCAATTTTCATTGGCTCATCGCATTGTGATGGATCTCGTGTGAGCATTTGAAAGAGCCCGAGCCTCATCAGAGCGGCAAATGGGATTTACCATTAGGACGTGCTTACTAAATTCCAAGCGATAACATTCCTCCAAGATCCCCTCGTCAAAAAAGACAGATAATTCTCGTCACGTCTTCTTACGATACGATAATCAGGATTGATGAAAATGACGATCAATTAGAGAGTAGAGTTAAACTTGGGTCACTCCACGGTCGTCAGTGAGATAAAAATGAAAATCATACGTTTATTATCGTGAAATGCGTACACATATGACGCAATGCGGTGGCAGGCTGGATTTGTTCCGCTATCAGTCACTCGAAATTTTTAAAAGAACGAGCCATAATGTAGCAGACCCGACACCTAACCGAGCAGAGGTATTCAATCAAAAATTAGGATATGAAATAGAGAGTACATTGAGTATTTCAGGAATTTAACAGCTTGATCGACAGGCTCTTGAAAAAGGGACCGTTCAAATATACAATTTGGCGACTATGATCACATTTTAACACCCCCTCAGGTGAAACAACGTTAAATTTCATTAAAACCTCCCCGCACGCTATGAGTCATTCTCCACGATAAACAATCCCCTTTTTGTGTTAATCCGCCAACAAAGACACCTGTAGGAAAATAAATTACTCCACACTGAAAGATAGGATGGGTACTACATTCCGTCAACAGTGCTAATAACAAAGAAATCGAAGCCAGACGGCAATTCAAAAAGTGACACAAATATGTCTTCACATGTTACTTATACCTTACGTTGATCTCTGACCCCCTTCCTTAAGACAATGTAAGATGTGCCCGAACCCCTTATCCCCACCCCCACCCCCAAAACCTCTTACGTAATACTTGAATGGCCCAAAACTAGTTCGTACAATACCACCCCAGTGGGTCATCGCTAAATTTTTTCCAGGAGTAAGCCCCGCTGTCAAAGTAGTCTTAGTATTTTAGATTAACATGCTTCGACGGCTAAGGTAGTATCACACCTACTGTCTGCCACTTTCAGGCAGGGGCAACAGCAGCGAATAGGAAGATCACCCCTCAGAATTTGAGCCGAGCCCAACGATGCCCTACATCGGTGACTGATCGGAAGCCGATGCTTCCATCGCAACTGGCCTTTGCCCCCCGTTATCAAAGATTGACCGTTTTCTGATTCACTATTGGAAACTTAAGCTCTCCTCCATGCAAATAAAATATCACCAAAGCTCAAATGAACCCATCCCCATGTATTTTAATTATCCAGCGATTTAAGATATGACTCAGGCATTATAATGATGACTTCTGCTACGTTGACGAATAAATGGTACTTTGCACTAATTCATACATATTTACATTCTACTCTCTTGCAACCCACACACTCCTTTCGAGGCACTCTCTTGCGCCTTGAATATGATGTTGTAAGCCGTTGAAATCGATCGTTATACTAAAAAAAGCCTGTCTTCCCCGGATTCCATTTCCTTCCTTTCATCTCGCAATTTTCCACCACCCCTTCTCGCTCTGCCATGCCCTAACCGCCCTGATCCTCTCTCCCCCATTTCAAATCAACCCTCACCATTTTTTTAACTTTCTCTGGGTATATATTGTATGTCCTAAGCTTCAGAATGTGCCAGAAGATGCCTTATTAAGGTGAAACCGGTCGCAGTTTTAAAATAAAGTTTGGAAAACTACATATTTTTTATTCAAAATGGATATCTATCACTTCCACAAAGTCAAGCCTGAAACAATCAAATTTATACCAAGAAAGCTTATGGAATAGTACAAAATGCGTGGTACCACGTTAACGTGGCACAAGTGGCGAATTTCCACAAAGTTACGCCTGAATCAGTCATGTTTATGATGATGAGGCAAGGAATTAGGAATAAAATCATCAGTCCGAGAAATTTAATCGGTTCCGACGCAGAATTAATCACGGAAAGAAGAGCAACTTCATTTGAAAAGACGGAGACGGACGGACGTTATTTGAAAAGAGGGATTAGACGGAGTCATAAGGAAATGGTCTTCGAACTGGAGCAGAAAAAAGGGGTAACAACAGAGGGGTGTTGGGTGGAGTCTTCTCGGGTTGGAATGAAGTATTCTCGGCCTTCCGACCGGGTGAGAAATTCCACTGGTTCCGACGTTTCGAGGTGCGAAACGTCCCTCGTCCTCAGGGATGTTGACGAAGGTCTGAATAAGATCGGGAAAGAGATGAAAGATTGAGAGGCAGGGCAGAAAGAATGACAAGACAGACATGAGAGGGATAGAAATGATCAATAGATGAATAATAAGAACGATTAGAGGAATGAATGAAGGGCGGTAAAGTTTATTCAAATTTACATGATTCGCAGCGACAAAAATTCACGTTCACCCAGACTCTGGGATACGAACCCAGATCCCCCCTAGTCTGCTCCATACACTCTCACCAATTAAGCTACCCAGGCGTCTTCTTTCACACTAAACCTCAAAGAAACTATAAAGGATGTATATGCTCCCTTAAGCACCGATCAGACAATGCCACGAAGTACACGACAGACAGTAACCAGATGCCCGATCCAGGAAGTTCTCGGATTTTTCGTGCCTCGGCTATGACGGCATAAAACACCTCAACCTTAAAAAAATCAAGTAATGACTGCGAAATACCACAGAGTAAAAATCATTCGCCTTGACTCGAACCCGGATCCCTCGATATCGCGCCGAGTGCTTCAGCCAGATAAGCTACCGAGGCATCTTCTTCCCCTAAAGCCCGCAAAAATCCACAGGGATCCGGGTTCGAGTCCCGGTCAAGGCGAATGATTTTTCCTCTGTGGAATTACGCACTTACGTGCACTTGTGGGAGTGTACTACTGACTGCACGGAGTCGCCGACGATGCCACAAAGTTCTGTGCGCTCAATAACGGGAGACTCCACAGGCCTTCGTTGCATCAACAATGAATTGAAAAGAATTGAAAAGAGTAATTTTAGATTTCTGAATATTCATTACAATGGCTGTAGATCGATTAGTGCAGTGCGGAGTAGTGTTGACCTCCGTATGTTCATCTCCAAGAGTCTGGCAGAGGTTAATTTGACTAATAAATCAAACACAGATTAGGTTCACAGATAACAAAGTTAGGAAAATCACGAGTAGGTTGGTACCATATCACCGTACTATATACGCGACCTGCTGCTATGTTGCATATCAAAAACTCAATAAGGATATGCGTCACGCCTTGTTCCGGAGCGAAGTTATTACTCCGTAACGTCAAAGAAGAGCCACGGCCCGCACAAGAGTGTATGTGCTACCGACAAATGCCGGCACTCAGGTTCCTATATTAATCTGGAAACTCAGAGAGAGAATACACAGATCAGACGCAGGATACAAGTCCAAATCGATAATTAACGGCCCATGATCGTGCCCATCTCTTGCAACACTTCGGTGATTTAATACTTAGATTCTTGCGTGTAAGCAACACCATAAACTGAAAGTGATATGAGCTGACACATCCTGACAATCAGTGAAACATAGAATCCATTTATCATAAACGTTAATAAGCTAAAATTAATTATACATGTATCGATGCATTTATTTATAAATAAAAATTGGTCGCACTATTAAGCCTTTTAACACTAGAACGCCCGATGTGCCATTTTTGGCACATTTCAGCTGTCTAAAATGTGGCGAGAGGTTGCTTTTATTCTTAGAACCTTTCGCTTCCGTGACTTTTTATTATTTATGTTGATGTTTCAGTTCACATTGTTTCATTTATTTCTGTGCTTGCGTTCGTTTTAAAAATTCACATTTACCTCTAGCGCCCGATGTGCCATTTTTGGCACATGTGTGTTACGCATTAAAATATACTTCTGGCTGAAACTGTGGCGAGCCTGAGGATAATGTATGAATTGGAACTCAACGTTGGGAGGGGAGGAAGGTAATTGCATGAATTATTCCCCTCTTTTTACCTATACGCAGCCGAGATGGCGTGTACGTCACGTATCAAGTTTTCAAAAATTGAAACATATAATGTTTTGCATCGGCTTCCATCAGTCACCCAGAGCCATCGCTTTCAGTTCCTTGAGGGCAGTTGAAGAGTTGACCATGTCTCTCCTGCGACGCCGAGGCCGTGATACGGAAGAAATTATGACAGGGCTGAATGAGATTACAGGAGGAGAGTCAGATGATTCTGAAGTAGAATTACAGTGATTCGGAAGATGAGCATGTTGATTACAACTGTGGCAATTCTTCATCAGATGACGAAAAAGACACATTTACGAACCAGACACGCCCCTGACCTCCTAGAAAGCCAGTTTCTTCACCCCAGCATGAACGTGAGATCCGAGTCGGAGATGACGGAAGTAATGCCGCTGCTCTCTTTCCCCGTGGTTTCAAGAAGCTCAAGGACTTAGCACCTAGTTCCACCCTGAGGTCTCCTGATGGCACATAATGGAAGGTTATTTCACCAGGTGAAGTCAATGCTGGTCGGCGTGCCAGGAAAAATATTTTTATGGATAGAAGGGGCCCTTCCCCTTACGCAATGAGGTACGTCGTGGAAGAATTTCATTGAAGCTTTTGGAGGCTTCTTATGTCCGAAAAATCCTAAGACATTAAAAAATTGTTCAGAAACTGAGGCAAGGTTGAAGTCGGGTGATGCAAATTGGATGATTTCATTGGAAGAGTTAGATGCATTTTTAGCTATTTTTGACGTGCGTGATGCTGTGGGTGCTAAAGGGCTGGATGCTCCTTCAATTTGGTCCAAAAACTGGGGTATACAATTTTTCAAGGATCTGAGATTTGATATTATAGCCACAGGGTCTATGAGACTAGAGAAAGATAAGTTTGCCCTTGTGTCGGAAGTACGGAATGAATTCATTGCTAATGCGCAAGTATGCTATATTTCGGGGGCATTCTTGACGGTTGATGAACAGCTTTTTCTGTCAAAATATAGGTGTCGGTTAACCCAATTTGTATCATCAAAGCCCGACAAATATGGAAAACAAGTTTGGATACCTGTCAATAAATATTTGAAGTACGTATTGAACGCATTTCCCTACTTGGATAAAGATGACCTGAGACCTCATGATGAGAGATTGAGTGACTTTGTTGTGATGAAACTTATGGGCCCATACTTGAACAAGGGAAGCAATATAACATGTAACAATTTCTTTACATCTAAGTCGTTAGTGGGAAAGCTGAAACGAAAGGCAACCAGTATTATCGGTACTTTGAATAAAGCGAGAAAATAAGTGCCAAGTGATAAAAAAATGCGTCAAGGTGGCTCTGTACAGTACCATTATTTTTAAATGTAACAATATGACACTTACTGTTTATCAAGAGAAGCGGAATATAAATGTTTTAATTTTAAGCACTTTACACCCTGATGTTGAAATAGGAAGTGGTGAAAAGAAAAAGCCAGTCTGTTGCAACACATAAAGAAACAAAGTATGGAGTAGACGACGTTCAAAATATGGCTAGGAAGTATTCGGCGAAATCCAGTTCTAGAAGGCCCGTTCATACATTTGATAAAATGATGGACCTTAGTGGAATTAATGCCTGGATTTTGTACGAAAAGTGTACGTCGAAGAAAATAAGTAGAAGAGATTATCACCTGAACCTCGCCGAAGAGCTAGCTTCAAATCACAGACTCAATAGCTGTACAACATTGGTATGTGCTGAAGGTAAAGATATAAGGCCATTAGATACACCCGATCCTACACCTGCCAGTATAAGGCCATATTCGGCAAAATTGCAAAGCAGACAGAAAAAGTCAGTATTCCTGCGCAAAATGCAGCAAACCAGCGTGCACAAAATGTACACCATACCTGTGCTTTGCTTGCGGAGAAGAGTGAAACGTGTATTTTATTGTTTATAACTATATAAAACAAAATCAATCTTTAAAGGCAATACACCACTACCATATTTTCTTGTTTTTGTTCAAAAATCTGCTTATTTGTTTGAAATTCCCTTCAGTGTTGAAAAAGGTGTTTTTTCTCTGCAGTTGTATGTGGCCATTTGAGATTACTCATTTTTTTATTAATAAAGGATAGTAATATAAAGATATAAAAATGCTTCAGTTGTTTCTGTGTCATCAAATATTTGCAGTGGAAACCTATTTCCATACTCAAAACAAAAATTAAGTGAGAAATACAAGACAGTTTAGTCATGTGCCATTTTTGGAACATCGGGCGTTAGAGGGGGGAGCCAAAGTCCGGGCGTTCTAGTGTTAATTGCCCCAACTTTGAAAAACCACCCCTGCTGTATATAGGTAATGATGAAAATACAATTTCGTTTCAGAAGACTTTGACGGGTTATCGAGACTCTTTTGACCTTCTCAACGAGATTAATGGGAGAAGTTGCTAATGAGGAGCCTAAGTAGGCGTTAGTGACGCAAGAATTAGAAATCTTTCACCTAAACTGAATCAATGGAGAGTCGATATTAAGTCTTGAGATGTCATGAAGACAGACTGAGGATTTCCAGTCGCGACCACTTCTAAAAGTGAGCCATGATTGCCAGACTCACCGCTGAGATTGATTTGTTGGCGTCACTGGTCTCGAGTGGTTCCGCGTAACAGTCGGTTGAGTAGAGGTCCGCCGTACTGTTGTCGCCCGCGTCCGACTTGTTGCTCGGCTTCACCATGTCCACGATGGCAATGGTAAGGTTCACTCGAAGCATGTAGTTGAACATGAATCCGAGGAACACCATTATGTTGAGCACCTGCCGGCAATTCAGACGGTCTGAAAAAAAAAACATATTTCATCTGTGGTTAACCTCCATGTAGCTCACAAGTGTGTAGGTAGCATTGTAAAAGTTCCAGATAAAGAGTCTGGATTTTTTAAAACAAATGGCACTATTAGACTGACATGAAAGTCTTCCAAACAGACATTTTTAAACCGGAGAGAATGTATCTCGATTCTTAAGGGAAATCCACCGTATGAAAATAATAGTTTATGGCGTAACTTAGTAAAACTCTTTCATCTAAAAAGTGCAATAAATAAGTGTATCCACAAGCATATCATGCATGCATATACTATCGTGTTCACCGCACGCCCAAAAACTGTTATATATTTTTGAAGCAGTTCCGGAAGGAAAACGTAGATGGTGAGTGAAGAATTTATTGACGAGGGGGAAGAATTTGCGCGTTCCACAAGCCTGAAAATTAATGTAGTGCTATACGCTGTACAAAATGAGTCCTGAAGCAGAAAGAGACGCTAAGTTTACTGGAGACAATATTTAGTCGATATTGCTCATAATAAAAGTTATAAAAATATTTCCTTGAATTTAAATTTGTTACGTGGCTCCTCCCGAGTTTATCATCCTCACCCAGTTGCCGACAAACCGGTTTTCGGTTCCTAATGTTATATGCGTTGAAACTTGTAGGGAACGTTTCTTGGTAACTGTGAGGGAGAGTGACTCATCGTATTTTTCCGAAATTTACTTCAATTTGTGTTTAACTGAGCTACAACGTTGTTATATTTATTGAAATATATTTTGGCCAAAATATTTTGTAAGGCACAAAGAAATCACCTGCTAACGTTCGTATATGATTTCTCTATGATTCTATTTTTCGTTCTGATATAACATCATCATGCCCACTTCATTGACACTGTTGTTCATTTTGATATTAAATGCCAGCCATGAATATACATATGGATCCTAAACTTGCCCCCAGTGGGTGTTGCCAAACATTCCGCATGCACCGAAAAATCAGAACCAAGCAGACTGTAGCGCCGCCACTCTAGAGAAGGTGGTTCTAATAAGGAAAGGCCGTGATTCGAATGGAGATACTGGAAATAAAGGTACCAGAATTGGCCTCCCAATTAAACCGGCCATTTACGACACATATAATCGGAACCATGCCGATTGCAGCGCGACCTAGGCTAGCGGAAAGCTAGGCAACACTGCTGCCCGTTAAGTGGTGCCGACGACATATGTATATTAATGATGCCAGCGATCAACAGTTCTCGACAAGCAGCCACGGACAAAAAGTGGTGTTGTCTTGAGGGTGCATATGAGTTATGAGTTAAATGACTTTTAAAAAATGCTTCAATCACACTTGAATATTCTGTGACTTGGCGATTGGCGGCCGCCAACCAGGAAAATAAATGAGGGGCCAGCAGCCCTCTTTCACGCGAGTGAAGAAGGAGACTGTGTGAGTCGGTGTAGTGACACTCATTTTAAACTAAAGACGTAGAAAAAATATTTCCCTAAATGGCTGCAGCACTGCGATATGGAAGGCAGGAGTAAGCTGCCTTATTGTTAATCCGAGGAGCAGTAGATCAGCATTTTTTTCGCATTACACGGCCTACAATGGAAGTAAATAACGAGCGTAATGGAACTCTCTCGAGTATAACATACCGCAGTACACTAGTATCCAATTTGGATCTCCGGGAGGGTACTATTCGAGTGAGTAAATCAGTTAAGAATGAGGAGCAGTATTTTTAGGATTGGGACGAACGTCGCATCATTTAGAGGCCGCGGAGGAACGGAAAACTTATGCTGGAAATGTAAAGAATTCGCCTGGATGTTTCAGAAATTAGTGAAATGATATGTCCCGGAGAAGACTTCTGGGACAAATACCGGATTATTTACTCCGGATCTTTGAATGGAAACGCAAGTACAGGATTCATATTTGGGAAACAGCGGAATGAGAGTGAAGAACTTCAATAGGGCGGATCGATTTTAATTTTTCTTTCGAATTTTCAAACGCCTCAGGGCGAGTCAGTTCGGGCTTAAGTGGGATACTGGCTAAACAAACTAAATTTCAGGAAATGCAAAATATACCCCATTCTACAATTTCGCGATTAAGCGTCTCAGCGGAGCGCGGATTGCCTGTGTCGAATTTGTTTAAAATTCCGAGGATTATTGGCGGCAAGCATTATTGAGCAGTACATAATTATTTTCCAATTGTTATAAGTATGGTTATGAATGCAGTCCCACTCAGGGAATCATTTTATTTTTGTATTAAAAAAAACTAGTTCCACCGGAGGTTTTTTCAGGTTTCGCTTGATATCGGCAAATTTTCGAGACTCCATCGCATGTGAACAGGGGAGGGCGCATTTGTTTTTCTCACATTTGGCTAGCTAAACCAACAGCTCAAAAGACAACTTCTCTGCAATGAGGCGCTTAGAAATTCGAAAAAAAAGGAAACTGGATCCACCCAAATCTTCAATGCAGTGGAGATAAATCAAAATGGCTACAACAGGTTCCAACATGACCAGGTCATGAAGGAATAAGCAGGGGACAAGGAAGAATGAATTGGAGCAGTCAAGCACTTTTTTAACGAGAGAACTTAAGAATAAGATGAATTTTCCGCGCCATTTTTGACACCATTTCAATCGCAGGCGGACACGCTGGAAAGTCCTTGGCATCGGGATGGAGGGCGCCGCGCTGGGATATAACTCCCGCTTTCTGCCACGAAAACAAAATCGCCCGAGAGGGATATCAAGTACACACGCTCTTTATCAGCCGCACGATAGCTAGAGGTCATCAAAAGGGAGATGACAAAACACCACACAGCAGCAGAGCTGGGTTCGCTCATGGTGGCACGCAGCAATTATTTGGGCCTCTCCAGCCGAAAATCAACTTTCATGAACCTGAGATTGGCGACAGCACATGCCGTCTACGGCTGGATTCTCAATTTTTTTTAGCGCGGATAAGTTTTGAGCGATAAATGATGGGATCGATTACATACCTATACTGCTGCTATTCTCAATCGCGTGTGACAAATAGAATAGAATAAACCTTTAATTGTACTCTGGGACCGGTCCCCTAGAGCAACAATACGATACAAAGAAATAGCAGCGAGGTAATCAACAAATGATTTTGTTCAAATCAGAAAATAAATGGAGCTTGAACAAAGAAAAAGAAAGACAAAAACAACTACCCTCAGTGAAAAACAATAAATGTGCATGTCATACAATTGAATTCAAAGATAGGTATTGATATGATACAAGATAATCGAAAGGTAAAAATCCTTAAGGTTACAGTACGTATGAGAGTTGAAAAAACATTTTAAATACAAAAAACATGAATGGACCATGACAAAAAAGCACACTATAAATGAGGAAGTCCTGAGTGTCATCTCGGTGTGACATGCAATAATAGCGTGGACATGGAGGAGGATAGGGGACGCGGCTGACGGGACATCTTGAGCAACGCTAGTCACATGTGCACGTCACCGGCGTCCCATGCTCATCTTACTTTTCAATTGGACTCCACCCTGGCTTCCCGCCAGTCGAGCCCCTCACTGCACACAAGTGATTAAAGATGAGCACAGATGGCGTCTTGGCGCACCAATGGGAAGCCTATTTTCCAATGGAAAATGATTCGACCTACTTGGATATCGCGAGCAAGTTGTTCACTCTTGAATACTGCATGCAAATTGTCAACTACTGTCATTATTGCTATGAAAATTAGTAAATATGAATTATCATAAGTTCACGCGCACCACAAACCATTTTCCAGAACCATATCTTCATTATTGGCGCGGAAAATTACTAGGAGATGAAAGATGGTGAATGGAGTGAATTAATTAACTTTCCATGACAGAATTTATGATAAAAGTTACGCATACATACTACCTGGGGTTCGACTCTCCATCTGAGGGTCACAGTTTCGAGACCAAGTCATGGCAAATATATTGGAATTCTCTCCAGAATTAATAATCTAGAACGAGACCACTACACCAAAAGCGTTCTTTCATACAGTACATCAAAACTCAACCCAAAAAGCTACAGACATAGCCAATAGTTCTGAATTGAAATATTTTTGCTTTTTCTATAATTGCCAAGGAAGAATGTCTGCCACCTATCTCTAAGCCACCACCGACACCCAACCCACTGAGAACCATCGAGTTTCATGTTGATGCCGTGGTTTCGAGAGACGAGAAAAATCATGCGTCTACCATGCAGTGGCAAGGATATTCTTGGAAAACTGACTAATGTGTGAATTGTGAAGGAGAAATTTACAAAACTGGTCCGATATCACTTCAAATTATCCTTAAATAGTAAGGTGAACCATTCACCCCGGGAAAATTGCGTGAGTTCAGCCAAAATACGATAGCATACTTTAGCGTCAGACGATGTTCATAAATAATTAACACCTATTCAACACATTTCTGCTTTCTTTATTATTTAATTCATCAGAGCAGCTTCCAGTCCTGCTCTCTCCCTCTCCCTTAACAACCCATCTCCCCACCAAACAAAAAAACCGTAACAAAACATTTTAACAATCAACACAAAATAAACCAAAACATTTAAACAAAACTATACCAAATTAAACAAATTAAAAACAAGTTAAAATCAAATACCGAGGTACTGTTCAAACGCTAAAATACTTTGTTCTCAAAACGTTGGTGATAAATAACACTGCTACCCGGTGGTAAACCCAAGATCTCTTCCTCTAGATAAAATAGGGAAAAGTTTTTTCATACTAAAAAGCGTAGTTTTTTTTACATTGAAAACACTTTTGTTTGACTTTTCAAATCGACCGCGCGGACCAGTTTCTGCGTCTAGACCCGCGGGCATTCTACACCCAAAGGCATGGGTTCGAATCCCAGTAGCAGTGGAGATATTCCAGCGGAGCCCTTCAAGGGCGATGGTACGCAAACCTGTGTGGCCCTTCGCGCATGTTTTTTAGAGTAGACGCCGGGTTTCCCTCCACTCTTCCTCTATTCCCCAAATAATGCTTTCACTCTCAACCTGTTTACCTGTTCTAATTGGCGTGAATAACCTCAGTTGCCGGACGCCACCCCGAATAGCCATCCAACCGAGCAACATAAAAATGTCCGCGAGGAACACAAACGTTTTGTTTCCCATCAACGCTGCTACATGCTGTGAATCACTTCCCACGCGCGTTTTTATTACGGAACACCGACGACGAAAAAGGAAAGAGACGCGATCGCGTGAAGTGGGAGGTCTTGAAGAAGGATGAGGGCAAATGTTGACGCGGTGGCGGTTCAGTATCGCCAATTTCCCTCGCCGCGGGGCGCCAATGGGAAGCGAACTTCGAGCCTTAAAGAGGGATGAGCGTTCGTTCGGGCGACCGTTAAGGAAATCCCCGGAGCGGCTTCGTGCTCGTCGCGACGCCTCATATCCATTTGAAGAGGCTCGGGGGACGGATCTTCGGCGGAGGGAACTCGTGTTGGGGAATCCTTTGCCGCCATGTTTGGGCCATCACGTGACCCTCGCGAGCTCTCACGATCCACCCCGTGGGAACCACGACACGGGAAAGCGAGAGAAGGCGGAGGAGAGGGTGAAAGAGGGATGCTGCTCCACTCTACCCAGTTTTGCTACATTTCAGAGTGCGCCGCAGGCATTTGGGACTTTGTATCGAAAGATTTAATACGCTAAATAAATAAAGTACAAAGCACATCCCCATGCTTCCTTAAAGTCAGCTAACACAGAGGCCGTGCTCCATTTCACTATTATGCGCCCTTCGCACCCTTATCCGCTCTTTGCGATCGTCAATTTTCTGTCGTGACGTCAAGTAGTGCGGTTCCATTCCGTAGGGCGAATTTTGAGCAGAGCGCAAGGGCGTAGGGCAGGAAAGAGTTCCACCATGCTCCCTTATGCGCCCTAAACCATTGAGCTACGCTAGATCGGAGCTTTAACAGCTATAATTAACAGTTTTTTAGCTTATACCTCGGAATGGAAGCAGAGAAGGAGTTGACTTCTCATTATGAATGCTAAAAAATACATATTATGAATATTTCATCGTATATTTTTCCATGTAAATATTCTAAACAGTTTTATATTTAATTATAACAAGAAACTATAAGTGCTGGGATATGGCAGGAAGTTGCTGCACGGTATAGGAGAATGAAGCGTGTTTTTTCTTAGTACCTACATTAGTTTTCTCCGGTTAGGCAGGGATTAATTTAATGGTAATTGTTTTTATTGGTAATTATTTATGAGACTTATCCGTCACTCCACTCCACCAGTGAATTAGTTAACTGGGAATAGCTTGGTTTTCATTTACCTGCGATTTGCATACGCGGATGCGGCACATTGTGAGAGTGATATATAGAGAAAATATTGAGAATATATTTATTTTTTTAGTGATATTTCATTATTAGGGGATGACGAGAGAAACTTACAGTGAAATAATGGAAATATTGCCTAAATTGGTATATTTCTTAATAATTTATTTAATTCAAGCTGGTTTTCCCGTTGAAGTATATCCAATAGATAAATATATAACTGAATCCGTTGATCCTATGTTTTTCAGTTTAGGTATAGTTTTTTTGACTAGAGATAGATAGTGAAAATAGCCATTTGATTTCAGTAGGTACGCCATTGACTCTCTTGGTTTTAAGTTCTATGAGTTAGCATGTCCTTAATTACAATGAATTAAATACCTAAATGGACTACAATAGACATTTTTAATATAATTATAATGCGACCACTCTTCGCCGCGTTCTCGAATTAATAACAATAATGCCTCAGTAACAGCGTTCAAACAACAGTTGGTCCAACGCCAACGCATGCTGGGGAAGAGCAGGAAAATCTCTTTTGTCAGTATTTGACTGACGTATCACCTTCTAAATTATCATCTAAAAACCTTTTAAGCATTCGTCAATACATTGTGAGTGCCCTTTTTTTGTTTCTATATTTTTATCGGCCACCCTCTTGGCATATTATATATTTATCACCCGAGTGATTCTCCAAGAAGTTATATATATATATATATATATATATATATATATATACGAGTTCGTGGAAAATCACACACGCGATAATATAAATAAACTATGCCACAGGTGGGGCGGAATGAAATATAAACACATAAAAAAGAACACTCACACTATAAGTTGATATTTCGGTTGCTCTAGAACCTTTCTCAAAGATAGACGGATACAGAATCTGTTCTGTATCCGTCTATCTTTGAGAAAGGTTCTAGAGCAACCGAAATATCAACTTATAGTGTGAGTGTTCTTTTTTATGTGTTTATATTTCATTCCGCCCCACCTGTGGCATAGTTTATTTATATACATATATTGGCACTCGCCTACTATCATACACATAATACACCTACTATTCAGTGGCGAAGCATGATATTTTAGCCTAGTCATCGCAGACGCACCGACAGACGCGAGACACGATCATTCCCCTTCCGAAAAACACATATCAAAAGCTATTTTTAGCCTCTGTAATACAGACTTAGTTTTCCTACTATGGACAATAATGCAAATAATTTGTCATAACACTAAATTTCTATGTAAAATTTCAATGGAAAAATACACTGCTTAGGGGCGCTAGGATACAAGGCGGGGGGGGGGAGATTGGCCCCCACTGGCTGCGCTACTGGTCTTCTTTCGCACACAGAACATCGCTGCGGCTAGTAAAAGGTGGGACTCGCGTTACAACAGGGACAATGTGACAATTCGGTTAAAAAATAGTAATTCTTTATGTGCAGAGGTTATACATTAAAACACTACAATAAACTGGCGTAAAAATGAAATCATTGTTAGCATAAAGAAATTAAAGTTACCAAATCTGGTAATTTTCGACACTTTTTGGCATTGTACTCACAATTAAATAACAATTTGGCTGAAATGGGACATTTTTTTAAATAACCCTTGGCAGTCAACCTGTCAAATTTATCGTATAAAATACATAGAAATTAATCAAATATGCTAGTTTACAATAAAAAATGCCTAATCCCTGTATTACTGATATCCATATCGAATATAATTCGGCACAAACAGTTATAAATGTAAAAAAATAACAAAACACGAACACTCAACCTCTGGCACTAAAACAAAGCCAAACGTGTTACAAGTTTCAAAACTCCATTCCCTCCACGCGATTCTGGCGGGAGTTGCCGAGCGGAGCCGATAGTAGCCGAACGAGCAACGGATGCGACAAAGCTAGAGATGACATGCCGTGCTAAACACGATAGCCGTCGCCAGAGGAGGGGATGGGCGCGGGAAGCGGTACTGTCGCCGAATCAGATTCTCTGAGCAGAGAGAATCTATTACCCGAATTTGGTGTTTTTACGAAAGTTCTTCGACAAATAATGGCACAAGTACCGTGTATATGACATTTTTCTACCAGAGCACTACTATTCTACTGCTCTAGTTGTTTTCTGTTCTTCTTTAAAAAACTTTAAAGTTCTTAGTTTTTTACATTCTGGTGTAGTCATCGGCGCATCCATAGATGACCACACCCCTCGCCACTGCTACTATTATAGTACGGTATTCACCTACTCATATGACCACGAAACGCATAAATCAATTATTTTTAGTTGTCATATCTGCCAATGGAAGACTCTGGCGCCATCTACTGAAAAGAGCGTAAGGGCATTTGAGAGCACAAGGGCGTAGAGCGTAGGGTGCACCCTACGTGAAATGGAACACCGCCAGAGTGTAAAACAGGTTATGGAAGGACAAGGATAGGAGACAGTAAATACTCTTGGAGGATAAACTCTCGACCCGTGGTTCCCGAAGTTGGCGCTATACCTGTTACACCCGTTGTAAAAATATTAAAATGCGTTTCTAACATTTAAATTTACCATCAAATAACGCAGAATTAAAAAAGGAAAATTATGGAGTGATACGTTTTTTCGTTTGGACTTTTCGTTATTTTGTTATTTGCACACGAATTCGAGTGCACAATTTCTGCGCCGACAGTAAGCGGGCGCATTAGATGCATTAAACTAGGCAGGCGAAAAGAACCAACGGCGGCAGAGATGTGTTGGAGGCAGGGTCCTGGCCAAACGTACCAAGTATACATGTCCTGGGATGAATAAACTATCTTTCTATTTGATTTGAAATACACTTTAAATTATTCATAATAGTTTTAACGGGTTAAACTCGATTTTTGGGGCCAAGTTTCAGGTAGTCGCAAGTTGGGTGGGGCCCAAGCTCGTATGACTAATCGTATGACTTCTTACAATCAAAGAACAAAGAGTACAAAAAATATCATTAAAATACAAGTACTATCTATAATAATTAACCCTTACAGTAATAAATTTTAAATTCATGCACTTTTCTGACAAAATAGTTAACATTAGTCAAATAAAAAAATATATCATAATAATGGCCCTTTCGTACTAAAAACTATTAAAAAATTGGGGATAGAAACCGACCAGGCTTAAAACGGTCTGAACTCAGATCATGTATGCTTTTTACAGGTCAATTGGTGCGCATACGTGCCTACGTATATTAACTTAAGTACCTTTCACGTGGCGAATGATCATTCGAATGATCATGCGCATGACGTTCATTCACCATGTAAAACGGAAAATTCAACGCATGAAAAATTATGCGCATTATTATTCCAGCAAAATGAGAACGTTCTATTTTTGATTCCCGTGATACAAGCGCACGACGTCCATCTTGGTTGTTTTGGTTAATTGGACCACCGAAATTCAATGGGAATTAGATTATCTTGCAACTAGATGTGGAAATATTGGTTCTTTTCGATGATTTGGTTCATGCGATTTGGTTCGTTTCAATTATTCGTTCTTTCAAATCATTCTAATGATATACGAAGATGATACTTATGTCACCCTAGCCCACAAAAATTATCCCAGAAGGGGCTAATATAACACAACCGACGATGATACATTCAAATGGTGGCCTAGAGATATTTAAAGGGCATTTTCATTCATAATGTTTTGAATGCTACAGGAGATAGTATTAAGCGCACTTCACCGCAATAGATCGGGAATCATTTTGTGTTATTACCATAAAAAGTTTCAACTGCCGTTCTCCTTTTACTCTTTTGTCAATGACAATTTTACTTAATTGATATTTGTTATCACAGCTACCATGCACTGGGAAAAGTTAAAACAACTGATACGTAGTAAACCTTTAAAAAATCGGCTTTCATGTTCCGACGAATACTTTATACACTTCGGGAATAATTACGCAAAGAATGATCAAGTGAATTCTTGTTCGTCGGGTCTGATCTTTCATAATCACGCCGCCCGTTCGAAATTTCCGGTGAATCGGTATGAAATATCGATAAGCGTACCACTGCGCATCCTTTCAGTGCAGAAAATTCACTGAATGTAATTCACCGTGTAAAACAGACTCTCTTCCAGGTCATCACATAAATTCATTCGCGAATTAATGCTTGAATGATCATATTCATGATCATTCTCCGTGTAAAACGGCCTTTACAGTCAGTGGTTATATCATGAACACTCGAGTTCAAAGCTTTATTATAACGGCTGACTTTTGAATTAAATACATCACGTTAAGTTTTCCCCGAACAGTTTGCGTCTTGCTTTACCTAAAGCTAAATTCTGAGTGATTGATCGCTCTACTTTCGAAATTACGACTGAAGAAAGTGAGAACCATCTATTTTCTCTTTATTCCCCATAATGGCTTCATAAAAAGTGTAATTTTGAAAGACTTGTGACGTGAACTAGAAGGTTTTTTAATTAAATTTTAAACTAACCATCATTTTTACGTCAGCAGAATACTTCAAACACGAAATCACACAGTTTTTGAGTCAACAACAAATATTAAAATTTCGGAAATACTGATGGCAAGCAATACACATTTTTGATAATAGAAAAATATATTTATTGCGGAGGTGATACTACCTAATCCACCTATCTAGCGATTGATTTATCGGATTATTTCCAACAGAACTAGTCTCCTCCCTTATAGCGCGATGAAGGTAGGACAGCTTAAATCCATCAGTCTGTATCAGCTGTCTAAGAGCGCTTTTCACATGGTTATGATCCAACACACTTTATGTGATGAAATTCACAAATATTTCAAATATCACCTTCGAATGACATTCGGGTGTTATGCCTGTGTTTTAACCTGCGCTCAGTTAATTGTACCAATTCAAGTTTTTCATTGGTCTTGAGATTATCGTCAGAAGTCATCAACCCGAAGACTGGCTCGCTGCAGCCCTCCGTTACACTCTCCTCTCTGCCAACCGTTTTATTTCTTCGACGTTCCTTGACTCAGGATATTTCACAATGTTCTGGGTGCATTATTTTCTGAATTTTCCTCGGTAACGCTTTCCGTTCGCCATTCCTTCCATCATTGTTTTCAGAGCGCTATTATGTCTGGGAAGATGCCCAATAAGTTTGTTTCTTCAGTTACTCTGAAAGTTTTTATGAAACGCATTTCCTCTCTAACTTTTTGTTGGAAGTCTTCACTGCCGACTGTCTCCATCCATTTCATCTTAATTATTCTTAGTAAGCACCACAACTCAACTGGTTCCGATCTTTTTCGTTCTGCCGCCGTTATCGTTCAGGCGTTGCTAATACTAATTAATTTGTTTGTTTCAGGCTTGGCTTCGTGAAAGTGAATGATATCCATTTTTGAGTTGAAAAAGCTTTACTCTTCTCCACACTTTATTGAAAACTGCGACCGGTTTCACTTTGAAAAGACATCTTCTGGCACATTCGGAAGCTTCAACCATTCTATATGTAAAAAGAGAAGTTTGTTCAAAAAATTGTGGGGGTTGGTTTGAGATGGGGGAGGGGAGCATGGTGGTAGAGACACGGCAGAGCATTTATTTAACACACATAGCAGGGTTGAGGCCAAGGACAATTGTAA
Organism: Pyrrhosoma nymphula; assembly: GCA_963573305.1. NCBI lineage: Eukaryota > Metazoa > Arthropoda > Insecta > Odonata > Coenagrionidae > Pyrrhosoma > Pyrrhosoma nymphula. Next base: position 70,910,273 of record OY754332.1, on the reverse strand, counting down.
GTTAGGTAAATATATGATGTACACCGATCTAAGCCTTACTTACAGAATGTGGGGAGTGGGTGTTGGAAAATGAGGAGAGGAAAGGAAGAAAAGGGAATCGGAAAGCTTCAATTAAAACTGCGATTGGTTTCACTTTGATAAGGCATCTTCTGAAGCTTCAACCATTCTGTATATGCTAAGGCTGTACATTCTGTATAGGATAAGATCTGCCGAAACAAAGGTTCAAAAAAGTACGTTGAGAGAGGAGCTGGAAAGAAAAAGACCCCAGAGGAAACCTCGGGTGGGTTTATGAATGGACAACGGACTTCTACGGATGGACTTCAACGGACTAATAACTTTTCAAGTCGAAAAAATCTTGGAACACATTTCACTTCAGTACATCTGTCTATCCCTTCCCTTGAACTACAGCCTTGGCGTTGGTAGAAGGTTGAATACAATCAAAATTACTAATGTTTAACAGAAAAATCACGAAGATGTAAACGAACCTGACGATTAATAATTATAATTTAGGTTTAACGAGACACCAATGAATGATACTACTAATTTCTATGCACATTTGATTCATACAAATGTGAATCAGCTTCTTCGTAATTTATTACGTTGACCTCATGTCAAAGGCTGACTGAAAGCTGAATATGTAGTGAGATATGCATGTGAGCTGCACGCTCACGCGATCGATCGCGCTACTAAGAAATAGGGCATTTAAAAAGCCGATAACATCTCTATGTGACCATTTGGAGTCATCTGAAAGAAATAAGAAGAATTTTTCATAAAAAAGGCAATTCGCGTTAAGTCTGGAGATATGAACACATTAATTTCGATATAGGAGGAGATATTGATGCCATTTCTCAAGAAAATATTCAAGTGACACATTTTGACGTCTAGATTTCCAATCATCTTTAACCTCCTTCGCTCAACCGCTGTCAATTCATAAGTTCGGCCTTAGACAGCTTACTCGCAATTAGATTAAACCTGGGATCCAAGGAATTTGAATATATAATGTTTTATACATTCTTTCCAGTTCCTCTAAACTCTACACCGGGTATGCTATACCAGGGAATGGAACTGGCTCATAAAAAATATGTTTAAATAACCAATTTGAAAGTATTTCGGAAAAGTCGAAGCGAATAATCAAAATACCCACGGTAACTCGTTATGAAAAAGGACTCGCAAACGAAAAATAGAAAAGCACTACACTTTTGCTCATGTAATGCAATCAGCAGTAAGACCTGGCCGATTTCTTCGCCAGGATATTAAGCGCACGATTCACTTTCTTGACGCTTTAATCCAAATAACTTCAGAAGTCGTCGTCAGAAATGATCATTTCCCTGAACGATTAAGTCCATTTTATCGGAGACGAACTTCCGCCGGCGCTGCAAGACGGATTCAAAGTGGGTCGTGTCTCGAGCTCACATCTGTTTGATGGCTGGAGCGGTAATCGTCAATCATTGATTGCACATTTTAATAACTTATCAAGTAAGTCGAAAAAATCTGGAAACATATTTCGCTTCAGTACATCTGTTTACCCCTTCCTTGAACTACAGCCTTGACGTGGTAGAAGGACTTGTTAGCTCAAATGACCCCTAGAGATGGACTGGAAGGAGCACCTGGTAACTCCTGGTAATAAACTCCTGGTATGGCCACCGATGCAAGATAGGTCGAAGGGTAGGAATCATACGAAAGGTGATGGTATCACGTCAAAAACACCGTTGGCAAGTGGGGTTGGGAGTCCCCTCCCAACTATCAATTACCCAGAATATGAAAGCCGTTAATAGAGATTTGAATCCTGGAAACTACGGGACGCCGCCCATTATGGCTGGTATCGTGCCCGGTTTGGGAAAGGCAAGGCCTCCGCGGTCGTCATTGCACGAAATCCTTGCACTGTAATGTCATCAGAGTGTACAAAGAATAGGAGGGAGAAGAAGAAGAAAAAGTAAAAGCGGAGGAGGACAGCAGGGGTAAAAATAGGAACTTAGAACGTAAGGACAATGAAGAGGGCTGGCAAGCTAGAGAATGGAGAAAGGGAACAAGGTGAACAAGAAATAGAGAAAGGGAAAATAGAATCCTTGAGGCTGTGCGAGGTGAGATGGAGGGATAACGAGGACTATTGCGGTGATCGTTACAGGGTTGTTGGTTGCTTGTTGGACAGTTAGAGAGATTAGATTTAACGTGGGGTAGCTATGGTACTGAATACGAAATTGGGGATGAAGTTAGTAAACATTGAATAGGTGAACGGCTGGATACTAGTGGTAGAAATAAACGCACGCCCCTATAATTTCGTATTGGTTCAGGTTTACACGCCTTCTAGTAACCTTAAAGAGTAAGAGGTGGATGGGGTGTAAGAGCTATTAGAAGAGTTAATTAGAGAAGTCCTGGCAAAGAAAAGAGATGGTCGACTGGAATACAGTGGTGGGGGAAGGGAGGGATGGGTTTGAAGTCGGAGAGTATGTGCTAGGGACAGGTAATAACCGCAGTGTGAAGGCAGTGGAAATTTAGTCACATAAATTGCCACAACCACTCGGTTTAAATATCACCCCAGGCGTATGTACACAGTACACAGTAGGTACAAGGAAAATGCCGGGTGATACTGAAAGATATGAAATTGATTGCTTTATGGTAAGGTAGAGATGCAGGAACAGTTTAAAAAACTCGCTAAGATATCCAGGGGCGGATGCGGACTCAGATCATAACTTATTTTTGATGGACTGTGAAGCTAGATCCAAAAAGCTTTGTAAAGGTAGGAGGATGAAGAGGTGGAATGTGGAACCATTGATAGGGTTGAAAAGGAGGAAAAACCAGGATCTAGTGGAAGAAAACATAGGTGGAGCAATGTAAATGCGAACAATCGAGGAATAGTAAATTATCTGGTGTTCAAATTTGCTGGTTAATTATTATAAGTTCTGGTGGTTCGACCCCTGAGAAACCTGATGACAAGCCAATAGCTTATCGGGATCGCAGGGGCATACGAACCACCAGAATCGTCCGAGAGAAAAAAATACTTTGTAAAAATAACAAGTCATAGTAAGAGCGGCTGAGAAATCAATAGGATAAGTGGAAACAAGTAAATAAGCAATAGGTTACGGAAGAAATGATTAGTATAATGGAAGAGAGATGGATATAGAAAAAAAATCAACACCGACCTAGGCAAGAGGAAGTACAAGGAATTAAATGATAAACTCCGGCGATTGAACATTTGCGCAAAGGGAAACTGCTTACTCTATGATCATTGATACTTTATCTAGTATTCATGTCTATGACATTAATCGAACAGAAAGATATCCAGGGTAGATAGAGAGAATACATGGAGGATATTACAGCGATAATAGACCTGTGAACTCAAAAATAGAGGTTGAGATAAAAAAAGCATAACCTCGGACCTGAGTTATTTGACAGCGAAATAGAGGTGGCATTACGAGAGATGAAGGCAAGAAAAGCCGTGGGAGCAGATAACTTACCTTCGGAGTGACTCAGCAATTAATGTAGTAAGGGAAGACGATCTTTTTTCGAAGTTAGTCATTGGATCCACGAGGAAGGAGTATTGCCAGAAGATTTAGTGAAAACAGTATTAATACATATCCCGAAGAAGAAAGTGTCAGAACGCGAGGAGTATGGAACAATTAGTTTAATTTCGCACGCGGCAAATGTTTTGCTTAGAATAATAAACAAAATGTTGAAAAGTATAGCAAATTACTATTTAGATGATGACTAGTTTGGGTTCAGGTAGGTGAGGGCCACTCGGAATGCGTTTGCGGTAATGAGGACACTTACATATAAAAACATAAAGTATAATCAGGATATTTTTGCTCCCATTGTGTATTTCAAAAAGGCGTTGGACAGAGTAAAGTGGGAAAAACCTTAGCATATGCTCGGAAAAATAATAATAGATTGGCGTGATAGGAGACGTCGAGGGGTGGAATTACAGCGTCGAAGGCGCGAAGGTAATTGCACCGTTCCGGTGAGCGGAGCTTACCACAACCGGTCTTATTACAATTCAAAATAGAGTATCATGGGAGATAAAAAATAGTGTGTAAGGTTTTATTTGTGTGAAAGTTGAAGTTCCTAAAATCTAGGAACATTTTTCATAAACTAAACCTTAGGGAGGGGGATTACAAGTCAGTCATGGATTGAGAAAAGGGAGAATACATAATTCAATTATGTCTTTTTCATGTAGTTTACTTTGTGTATAATAGTTAATTTTCTTTCATTTTCATCAATAAAATCATTTTTTTAGTTCATGATTGTAATTTTTTTTGTTGCTTTTTGATAGTTTATCATTCAACCGATACTTATATATGGCCCAAAGGGCACAGGTGAGGGTAGCTGACAGTGAATCAAGGTGGGCAGTTATAGGTCGCGGGATAAGGCAAGGGTGTCCGTTGTCGCCTTTGCTTTTTAACATTTTTGCTGAGGGATTGGTAAAAGAGGCATGGGAAGAGTGTGGATATGGGAATCAAAGTAGGAGGGCAGCTGATAAAGACAGATTCATGGACGACCAGGAATTGGTTAGTCCACCATCGAAGAGATTGCAAGCTTTAGATGATGCATTCGAGTTTCAGCGCGGGAAATACTGAAAAAAGATTAATCATAAGAAAGGAAAAGTAATAAGATTCATCGGACAAAGAAAGCGAGGACTGTCATAAAAGTACAAGAGCGCAAACTAGAGCAAGTAGAATAATTTAATTACTTGGGTAGCACGCTAGAATAAAATTGGCATAGTAGAAAATACATTAGGAGAATAGCGTTAGCAAAGGAAGCGTTTAGTAATAGAAGGGAGCTGATGACGGGGACTTAAAGTAAGATTGTAAAGAGGCTGGTGAGGAGCTTGATAAGGAGTTTGGCGTTGCATGGGGCAGAAACGTGGACGCTGAGAAAGGACGAAAATAGGCTGCAGGTGTTGGAGATGTGGGTGTGGAGGAGGATGGAGAAGGTGCGTTGGACGGAAAGGAAGACAAATGGGGAAGTGCTTGACATGGTGGGCGAGGAGAGGAAACTTATGGATGACATTAAGTGAAGGCAGGGCAGGTGGCTGGAAGCGGTAATAAGGGGCGAAGGTTTGCTGAAGGCCGTGATGGAGGGAAGGATGTTGGACAAGCGAGGAAGAGGAAGAAGGAGGATAGGTTTTATGGACGGGATGAGGAAGGTTAGGACGTACGCTGAGATGAAGAATGAAAATAAAATTAGGGAACTAGACTGCAGAACGGACATATTTAAAATCTAATTTTTAACGCGAGCGATAAGGGACCATAATAGCTGCTAATGAGACTTTTAACTAGGTTTGTCGATAGGCAGTGTAGCTCTTAGTAGTAGTAGTACTCCCTAATACTTGAATCCTTATTTGTTACAAAGTACTAACAGAACACCGTGCATGTTTTCAACATAACTCTTGAGTCTCTGTTCATTTGTGTAGTTGCAAAATACATATATACTAACGGTACATCTCCATTGTGAGTATATCTGTAGTGTAGTGTATGCTTGTGAGGCTTCGCCTCGTGACAAGCCTTAGCGATTTATGCTAATGCAAAATTAGTCGTAGTTACACTTCCTTACAATACAAGTTACACTAACTTAAGGGTACAGTGTAATGCATGTTGGTTACTCACCCCCTGCCACACACCCCTGAGGTGGCTTGCAGGGTATTTTGTTGATGTAGATGTAGATGAAGAAAGAAATATTAGAGGTAGATAGGGCCCTGCACGGATAAATAATTTGGAGGATTTTCTCTGACTTCCATTATAACCTACCTTTAACAGGTAGATTACTCCATAGATAGACATCTATTTATACGGTGGACATCATAATGCATGCAGTACATGATGCAAGAAATATATATATTTTTTAATTCTTCTTAATTAAATCATTGTGATGACTTGGATTTTTGGCACGGAATACGAAATTTAAGTGAAAATCATATTTCAATACGCTTTTACGCAATACCTTAAGAATATTTGGTACCATTATAATAATATGAAACGTATTTTTTCGCGTTTAGTAGAAAATCTGTACCTATGAAATCGATTTATTTCAAAATATGTCAGGTGCGTTTTAAAATAGCATTGAATTGCCAAGAAACGAAATCGTTAACATGCAGTTTTTTCACTTGTATTTAAAGATATCACTAATAACGACGCGTTTGTAAATTTTCATGCTAGTCCGTACATTACAAAATAGATCTAACCACCTTCACATGGAATGGTTCAAAAAACACTGACACTGCCTTGTAAACCGTTGTAATAACCGCGTCTGTATATAACCGCAACACCTGCAACGGCGATGCGGCTATATACAAATGAATATTACAAAAAAAAGACTTTTAGGAACATCCCAAGGGAATATAGAGGCAGAGACATTTGAGGTATTTATTAGCTGTACGGCGAAGAAACAAATGCTTGTCACCTCCCGAAGTGAAACCATTTGGCGGCCGGGAGTGAGCAGATCAACAATATCAGTTTTAAAAAATATGCCAGAAACTAACAAAAATTCTTCATTATCATTGTCTCCAAGAATTGAGAGGATGCTAAATTAATGTGTGCAGAGACTACGCCAGTTATAGTTATTATAATTTATTCGAGCTTGCCACAAAAAATATAAAAGTTCGCGTCTTAGGGACCTACTGTCAAGGAGGAAAAACACTCGTTATTTGCAGTGCTACAAACTAGGAATAAGACTTGACGTCCGACGATGATTTTAAAAGAGATACAAATACGATCTCACAAGCGACTAAACTCTTACGCAAGACGATCCCAATTACCCTCCCACCCCCACAAAACGTCTTACATAACAAATGAGTAACCCCTTACGCGCACGCAATGGGAGGGGTGATCCCTTATGACGCTTCTTCACTTCCCCTTTCGACGGCCTTAGCTTTGAGGACGGATATATAAATATAGATTCGTTTCGGGGGGAAGGAGAAGGTGTGGGTCGCGTGCAGCCGCACCGCGCACTGCCTGAGGAGGCGCGGGAGCGCGGCAAGCGGTGCGGGGAAGGGGGTGGGGAAGCAGGGAGGCGCTGCGACGCGCCCAGGTCCGCCCCCGCCAACCCACAATGCAGTCCATCCGTCCAACCCCTTCGGCGCCAAGCACCTGACGCACGTAGCTCGCAAACTATGATGGACCCTTAACAGAAACAACAAGATAACGGGAGACGATATTTTCAAAAGGTCTGTAATTTAACTGGGGCATTCCAGAGAAGAATCTGTAACGGACGAAATTTTTAGAGTATTTCTCGTAGAAACAATTAGCGTATATCATAGAAATCTTCTTCTGTAACAAAATAAGTACTAGCTAAGTCGTAAATTATGAAATGATTTGACATTTAATGTGATAATTTGCTACCGATGGGTGGTACCCATGGCTGGCGGCGATGCAGCAAATACTTTAATGCCAAATGATTATTTATGACCCATAAAGTACAAGATATATTCGAGCGGGTCATGTGACATTCAAAAGGGGTAGGTAAAACTAATATAATAAAGTGACAACCTAGAAATGATGATGGCATCATACAAAATTAGATGTTTGCAAATTATGGGCATACAATAAAATGTCGCCATGAGCGTAAAATTAAGAGTAGCTCGACGTAAAATCCAGCGAGGAATTCGAGAGTGAGCTCATTTGAAAGCGTTTAAACTTTACAGGGGGATAACATCACGGAAAATACAAAGTTCATAAAGATATTAGAGAGATATTTATTGATAAATATTGAAACGATTGTTCATTTAAGAGAAAATGCTTGAATATCTCCGAACAAGAAAGTCCCTGCCTAAAGAAAGAGGTTACACGGTGAAAGAACATAGAACTCTGAATATAAGAAGCCCACAATGCCACCCAAGGATCATTCCAGGAAATTTAGGGAGCGACAGAACACAACTCATGAACATCCCCTATTCTCAGTCCGACAATGATCACGCAAATGCACCTACGCTGGTGTCATGGAGGCCACCTGTTTTTAGCTTTATAAGCGTCCGTGTTACCCCTTACTCTGAATCCGTATGATAATTCACGTGCGGGTAAAATGTATTGAGTTCTACCACTCAATTATGATTTTTTAAAGAAAGTGAGCGTGGCACTAAAGAAATTGTTCGCGTATTTAGTTGGGAGCGAACCATTTTGTGTAATTATTTGTTGGCCACCAGCCACCACTGAATGCACCCATCTGTAAATGTTTCTACCGGCACCCATGACTCAAAGACATTCTTTTCAAAGACTTTCTTTTCTTATTTTCAGCCAAGGAAATTGGTTTGAGCCTCGTAGAAAATAGTGTAGCAGGTACGTCAGGGGGAAAAAATGAAAAAAATTTCCTTTGGCTAAAAATAATTTTTTCCCGTAACAAATAAAATGGGAAATAATTAATGAGAAAATAATTTTTCCTATCACTACCCGGAATTCACAGTGCCTTAGAAAATTGAGCCAAAACTACCGTTTTCGCAAAATTGACAATATTTACCGCGAAAAAAAATATCATTAGACTATCGAAACTCCTTTTTCCTCCAGCAAGTTCCAACGCATTCTTAGTTGATCATCGCCGCAGATAGAAATATCTTACGTTGTACCCATGCCACCTGACGCCTGACGGACAAGAATCCGATTCCCGTGGATTCCTGACTATGATTTCCGTGCGATTTACCGTCCTCGATGGACCGTGATGGCTCATGACCACTAGTTTCTATAGATTCTCTTGCAAGTTCTTATGGAAACTGGGGATCCTACGCAGCATAGTGTTCCGGAAGTCCGAAGGTCCGTAGCTCAAACCCCGGTTCAGCAAGCCTTATTTCCTATGAAAACCGCCCACGACTGGCAGCAAGGTGACACGAATAACACTTCTTCATATTACATTGAACATATGTACTGTTTGCCATTTTATTCAGCTATGCTTTATGCATAAAAATAATAATTTATTTTCCAAACTTTTATTACTAAATTAATAAATATAGAATTCTATTAATATACACCTCCTTTAATTTCTAACTTCTTATTTCACTTTCACTTCTGTACTTGGTAAAGATGCTTCTTCCTTCAATCTCATGATCACCATTTAAATAGCTCAGCAGTAGATATTTCTCAGAAAGCTTTGTGAGTGTTTTCACACCATTACACTGTACTTAGGGGGCAATTGTTATAAAAACACATATGAAGACATTTCCTGCTATTGTATTTAAATTTTAGTTAGGTGTAAAATGGAATAAATGACTATTATCTCTCCAAATTTAAGACGTTTCATTATTGTTGTTTACCTGATGCATTCGGAGTTTCTAATCCGATGGTTATGTTCACATTACGCTCTTTCCAAAATGCACAAACTTCTAGTCCGATCCTGTTCATTCCTTACGTTTCTATTAGACAATAGTTGTTGTGGCCATGGGCAAATATGTAATATCCAGGGCCACTTTTTTAACAGATTAAGAATAGAGAACCGCAGCGCTCCGTGACTTTCATCGCCAATAGATTATTGAGAAGTCACGGAAGCATCTTGAGCAAGAGAAACGGAATCCTTATTCATTTCAAGGACAGTAAAATGGACTATTTACTCATAGCAGAAGAATCGTTGTTCACGGTTCACAGAATAACTTGCATTTGCTCTATAGAATTAATTACTGGCTCATGGCGGAAAATTTACTCCTACAAAACTCTTTATATGCCACCGATTGGCCGCGTGTCTACATTTCCATACATATCGAGCCGTTGCAGGAGCGTGTGGCAGCGCTGATTGACACAGTCATACAAAAAGGAGGGAAAAGTTTAAACGAGTGGGAAGAGGAAAGGGTGGAAGTGAAATTTTATGTTTACAGAGTGTCTTAATGTCTCGCTCTGTTTTGTTATAGTCATTAATGCTGCGTCAAAAAAGAAACGAATTTTTTCTACAAAGAGACGGAATACATGTTTCCGCATTCTTGTGTACAAAACATTATCGTCCTTCTTCGCCGCATTGCTTGCGAGTTTCTTTCTCAAACTCTGACCTACGACAAATCCGCTCACTACGGTCAGAGGTAATCGTTATAATGTCCCACGAAATCACGACAATAAAATCGGAGCGCACTCAACTCGCTTCAGTCATAAAATTCTGCTATCGCAATGATAATGTAATAAACGAGGAAACAACTTCTAAATAGACCACTTTATTTCTTTTTTCACTGATAGAATTATGAACCTCCGATGATCTCTTTCGAGCCACCTCACTCGTGAGATCATGCATCTTGATAAGCAGGAGTGATAACCTTACGACAATTAAATCCAAGTGGCAAAAATGAAGCACATGCGAATGGCAATTATTGTCAATGATATGATTATTAGATGTTACAAATACGCTTAAGTTTTCTCGCGTATTTTGTCATCATATTTCGTAGATCTCTACTTATCACATATTTCACATTTTATTTTATCATTATCAACCGTTCATTTCCATTGAATATATTTGTATATCATAATGGGATATTATCACAATCTCATGCGAAGATGAGCCCCAACATCACATACCAAAACCTAACAGATAGAACAGATGGGCACCGTGTTTATGGAAGCGAATGTAGTTTCATAGTTAAGTACCCTAAACGCTTATAATGACATACATCGCACATCATTTTCGTAACATTGAAGATAACAATTTTTCTACCGAATGGAAAGTTTTCCTGAAGTAAATTCTTAACCCATCTACCACCTTCATCCATTTATTTTCTTTGCTGCTAAAATTATTTCTAGGACCTGCTCTATAGAAACATAAAGGAATCAGTAGAAAAATAAACAATAAAAAGGAGCTTCTGGCTGATGAAGGGTGAAGATAGCGGAGAGCGTTCTAGCGCTTTCATCTGAAAAAATGCGAACAAGTTCAATTGGTTAGATGCGCAGTCTATGAGGATTTATGAGGTAGGAGATCAACTGTTTTGAACGCACCGTAACTTATGAACTAGAAACGTGAGCACGGAGAGTGAATTGGGACGACGAGGAAAGAGTTTGGGAATAGGAAGGAGCAATTCCGACAACGTCCCGAGATTGGATAGGAGCGATCCTCGGCAGGCCGCGGTAATTTGGAAAAGTTCGGTCCAACGCTAAAAATACGATCGGAAGAATACATTTGATTGTTTCAGGCTTGAATTCGGGAAGGATTTCCATTTTAATAATATAACTTTGTACTTTTCCACACATTATTTAAAACTGGGACCGGTTTCACCTTGATAAGGAATCTTCTGGTCAGGTCCGAAGATGCCTTATCAAGGTGACAAGTCTCTGATTTTACTCGGTGGAATTCCTTCATTATAAGATGCACTGCATCAAAACCATGGTCGTTTAAATATATTATTATTTTACCTTATCAAGTTGAAACCGGTCGCAGTTTTAAATAAAGTGTTGAAAAGTACTGAGTGCTGTTATTAAAATGGAGATCAGAAGAATACTTAAACAAACTTAGGGTAAAAAATAGGTCTCTCTTTTTTATTGCTCACTCCTATATTTAAAAAAAATCAAATCATCACCATTGAGTGCAATACTTACATTGGTCTCCCTTTTCTTCATTTTAAATGTTAGCCCTTACTAGGGCAGGTAACATGCTGCTGAGGTAACTTGCACAATGAATGCCGATTTGCGGTTGTTGTCAACTTCAGGTTCAATAAATAAGTATTCATAGTCATTCAACGCTCAATAAATAAGTATTTACGAAGGCGCCAATGCTAAATATATATTCATTTTTAGGATTCTCATCTTGTATTTCTCGCGGTTTCACGGCTGGTACGCCGGTAAGAAGAAGATGATGCCATTATAATCATGATCAAAGCAGCTTAATTATTGCCACCCATAAGACTGCATTCACGCACATTGTAATCCACCAAAACCAGTCGTTTTTTGTTTACATCCACAGCGGCGCATGTTTACAGGAGGCAATACATAGGAGCAAACGTGAGGCAATTGATTGAACATATTCGATCCGCCCCATTGTGCAGCCTTCCATTTCCAACCGAGGCGGTCAAACACTATTCCGAATCATCCTCCTCGCCCATGCCTCCCTCCTAGGCGCTCATTAGTGTCACACGTTCAATAAACTCCAGCGACAACTGACCATTACGAATCCCCATCGGTTCAACGAATGACAGCAAAAGTATGCACTCCGAGCGCGAGCCGGCGAAGGAAATTACTCGGCGAAAAGATACGGGCAGGGCCTGTGAATGGTACACAAGGTGCCGCATGGGGGCGCTATAAGTGAACGAAACAATAAACTGCAGGTATTTAGCATCTACATTCACCTAATCACCAATTTACCGCAGCAAAGGCAAGCAGCAGATGGAGTTCGGATACGTTGCGAGTTTCAGAGTCTCTCTCGTCATAAGATACATCGCACATGCAGTTTATTTTAAAATCTAAGCTGTTTTTGGAACACAAAAAAAAGAATTGTTTTTAAGACTGAAAATTTCAGAAATAAACTCAATCAAAAATATTTGAGGCTTCAGCTTGACTAAATTTTTTCGCGCCACACGCTGAAAATGCCTTCACAACTGCAGGTTTTTTGTGATTTTACAAATAGTTATACGGTGAGTGAAAAACATATCTAAAATACTTTTTTAAGCATAGATTCTATTTATATTTGAGATCCTATTTGCATGCATTTTTAAATTATCATCGGACGAAATTCTTAGTTGGCAGTAGTGTAGTGATCCGGAAATGGAAGAATTCCATTTCCAAAAATATGCATAAATGTGTTGTTGTATGACGTCTCAGAATAGCCAGCTATGTCAAACTATACCTCGGGAACTGTACCTTTCACTATCGAGAACGGATAACCTTCCTTCTCTTATTCCCCTCCCTCCCTTGCCATTTTGTCGAAAACATCCTAGTTTCACCTTTCCTATATAATGGCACGGTGGAGACGCTATGACGGAGTACACCCGACACTCGTCAGGCAGTCAGTCAGACAGTGATTCACTAGTCTCTCATTGGACAGTGATCGGCTATTGGTTACTCTGCAACCATTCACTGACGGTACAGTCACAATGTAGCCGTCAGTGGGAGTCGAAGCGCGGGCCATGGGGCCCGTGCTGCCGAAGCGCCTCGCTATCCATCCGTGCCATCACCAGCAGCTCCTCTCCTTACCGAGACATTGGTAATGTTTTCACTTTCTGCTATTCTAGACGCACATATTCATTATTTGCTATTTGTTCATTGAATTGATTCTTATGGGATTTTAAATGGAAATAAACTTTGAGTAAAAGACTTTAAATATTTGTGTGTGATTATTCGTCTCCCGACACCAAGGGCAAGAACCCACGTAAAACATTATGCTCTCGGGTTCCCAAATATGTGGGGGCCCGGGTCATAACAGTAGTACAGAGTTTCTCTCGTTTCTCGTCTACCAAGGCAGTTGTCCCAAAGACGCGATCTTTGTAAAATGCCTCATAATAATGACTGGAGTATTATCAGAATATCCTGATACAACACACTTTCAGCACGCGAAAGCTATGGCATTAAAATCTTTGAATTTCACCGTTTTCTTTCACAAAACCGTCCCCAAAGACCATATTCCGCGTCCGCTAGTAACATGAGTTGATCTGCGCTCTTCTTGTCACCGAATTGTAAAATCCCAGCAGACGGTAAAAACTAGCTCCATCGTCACACAGCTAAAAAAAAAATTCCAGTCCAGTGCTCGACAGTCCAATGAATGATCAAAAATGCGCGATATATCTTTGTTGGGAAAGATATTTTATGCACTTACTCTCACAAATCTTCTGAGAAGTAATATTGGGAGGGGATATCAAGAATCTAACGTTGCCTTACATGGAGGGGCTGTTAAAAAGTTGCTAAAATCACCTTACGCAATATATATATATATATATATATTAATTTGAACAGAAGGTGAAAGAAAGAGATAGGAAACATGTAACTAAAATTGGACGAAGACACTGGTGATGCGGAAGATTGTAAAGCCGAGAAATCAGAGGGTAAAAATGTGCCGTGGCCGGGACTCGAACCCGGAACCTCTCGATGTCGCGCCGATATATATATATATATATATCGGTCTCCAATAGCGTTATTAATGCTTCGCATGAAAACCTATGGCAATTAAATGATTATTTTGTATACTACATATATGGGCATTGTGCTCAGGCAAGCAAACGGATGCAACGTATAAAACCTAAACCAGGATTTGGACTCGGATCTCCAGATTGCCGGTCAGGTATATCAACCAGTTATCCCACCAAGCCGTCTTTGTTCAAGGCAAATAAAAAAATCAAGATGTTGCCACTGGCTAAAACCCCGGACAGACAATTGGAAAATCCAGTTTAGAATCCCGGTCAAGTAGATTGATCTGTTTCCACGCTTCCGTAAACTAAGCAATCAATTTAAAACCTAAAGCAAATAATGCTCCCCTGATCAATGGAAAAAAAATTAGAAATCACTTCAGCATCACCAGGGCGCGAATAAGGAGTGAGTGTGCGGAACAGATGGAATGGGCAGATGGGGCGTAAGGAATGTGAGCAGATTCCGGAATGAGACCAAACCTTCGTCAGGAGGCTTGGCTGGTTGGCCACCGGGAGTGCGACACACAACTGAGGTAATTTGCGCCATTACGGATGGACGAGCGGGCTTTGTAATAGAAGGGTTATTTGGAGAATGAAGAAATGGTGAGAGAAACCCGGCGTCGGTAAGGCATCACGGTGTCAACAGTTGAAATCTCTTATCCGGCGTAAGAAGCACTAATCTGGAAATGCTCTCCACATAACACCCAAGTCGGGATAGGGGTTCCACTAAAATGCATCCGCAACTGCCTGGGCTCTTACCAGAGTCCTTAGGGCTGGAAAGCAAGTACTCTGCTCATCTCAACAACTCCATTCCATAAACATAATCTTTTGCGGTTTGGAATAGGTGGAGATATAAAAAAGGGTGCTTAGTTGTGATAGATACATTGCTATAAAAACACTCTCCTCCGGCATACAGGACTGTCCTTACGTCCACTAACCACCTACCATGTTGAGAACCCCAGCCCAATTAACCTTCGCCGCTCGTGCCCTCTAACCCTACCCCTTCCCCTCTAAAAATGGCCCCTCTCCATTAACCCCCCTCTATCCAAACCACCAAACCTCCCCCTCCCATTCTACCCTCAAGTGAGCATATATATCCCTGCATGTGTGCACCATAATTTTTACCTTAGGGTGACGCCTATGGTTGAAACCGGCAGAACCAAATAAAAAAAACGGTGAAAATTATGCACTACTGTACATTATCATTCACCAGTAAGTTGAAGCGTCTATTGTAACCAGTACTCAACACTATCAGTCCCGAATAGGTCATTAAAGGCGTTAAGCTTCAGTAATTCACCGCAAACCCTAACAACTACTGCAACTTGTTAAAGACATTTTTTTTTATTCTTCGCCGTGTCTTCGCTCCGGTTCCGACACCACTAGCGCAGCTTTGCGGTCAAGCGCCGAAGCACAAGACTTATACCGCGACTCCCTGCGGCGCGCCACACGCGGCGATTGGGAAACTTGGCATGCTAAATCGTGGGAAAGAGACGCGGAGGAGAAACGAGAGCGCGGGTCGACGAAAAACCTGTATGGACGCTGAATCGTGATTGCGACGCCCATGTCGTGAGTGGTGTCGGAAGGTTGCCCGCCCATGTGTCGACTTCCACAGCAGTGGCCGCACCCGGCGGGTGAGGTACATGGATGTGGGACGGGTGCGCTTACAAAACGAACGGATGGCAACTGGTCTAGTCTGAAAATATCGCGAAGTCGACATTGATCATGAAGGAACATAATCTGAGGTTTCAGGTGTGATGGAGTGGAAACGGAACATTACTGCAATTGATGAAAAAAGAGCCATTTCCACAAGTATGACATTTATTGCAAGACCGGTTTTGCGTTTTACAGCATCTTCAGGTCCAGATGAAGATGCTGTAAAAAGCGAAACCGGTCGTGCAATAAATGTCACACTTGTGGAAATTGATCTTTTTCATCAATTGCAGTGATCATGAAGGAGGTGCCATTGCGATCAGGGGCAGCTCCAGACCAGAGGTTCGGGGTGGAGGGGGGGGGGGGGGGGCACCAGCGGCTCTTCGGGTATGGAATACCCCGCAGGAAAAGGGGGGTATTCCAATCCCGGAAATTCGTAAAAAAACTACAAACATGCAAAATGGCGCTTTAGCAGTGGTTTGGAAGCAAAAGTTTACCTTTTAAGAAGAGCAAGTTGTTACTAAATGCATTTTTCCCTTTTAGACTACCACCAAGTTTCGATTAATTCCAAAATTATTTTGATTTACATTCGCATTTAGCTTCTGGTTTTAAAAGCAGTTTTATTTTATGTAAAATTTAACTGCATTTTAAGAAAAATAACCTAAACTTCAAAAACAAAAAAGAAATAAAATAATTTAGGCTTTTAATTTAAGGTCTATGACAAAGAAATATGCCGGGTTTTGGGAGGGGGGGAAATAGGAATAGGGGCAACTCAATTCAATTGTTCTGCTTGCAATGCTTGCAAGGGGGGAAATTGCCCCCCCCCCCTTGGGGCCGCCAATGATTGCGACTGTGTGAGCTGAAATAAATACTATATTCCACCTCTTAATTCGTATTGTTTAAAAAAATGCTGCTTTCTCCGATGGAAAATACATTAGCTATCATACAACAGAATTAAGCTACAAATATACAGATTATTGGAAGAATATGCATTTTATGAATGCTTTTTCCAGCCATAGGAGCCGAGTGCAGCGTCATTTCTGTTGAGTTAACGCATATTGACTTCAATTATTGCAGTAATGTAGTCATTACTTAAATAATATGGGCAGGACCTAAATTTCACCAGTCATTCCATTCCCAGGGAGATTTCACTCCTTGTAAAAATTTATCGCGAAAATGACATTAATATCAGAAAGAAGAGTACTAATTTCCCCCATATTTCACCCATTTTCGCATTTAACGCCATGGAATTTAAAGATCAATCGGCGACAAAAATTGCGTTTCTGTCAAAAAACGACAGATATTTCTAAAATTGGACTAAATATGAATACCTAGATCATAGGTCAATAAACATTCGGAACAATATCCTTGCTATGCCATATTCTTTGCCCCCGCCCGTGTGCGCACATGGCCATTGCCTCCTCCGCCTCCTTCCAGCCTCCTTGTGCTTCGAGGGCACGCGATGAGGCAGACGGCGATGCTTCAAAAGAAAGGGGCAAGAGACGAGGGCCGGAGGGAGGGGAGCTGGAGATAAGGGAAGGGCACGGCCTTGATTACAAAATGAGCGAGCCAGGGGGGAGGGAGGTGGATAGGGGGTGCCAGGGTGGATGGGAGGGGAAGAGATTGGAATGGCTGGAGAGTGAAATTCAACAAAGACAAGGAAGTAATAAGTGGGGAGGCTAAAGCCCGTTTCACACGACACTTGATCCAGCACAAGACCTAGTATGCTAGCTGGTACTTGATATTGAGGATGGAACCCAGTATGCTACAAACCGTGATAGAAGGTTTCACACAATCATTGAACTTGTGCTTGCGATGAAGCGGTACTGTTGTCCACTGTTGCGAACTGTTAAAAGAAAATGGAAATCTCCATGAAAGAAGGCGACTTTTGGCTGCTGCAGTAACAGCAGGGATTGTCGAGACATTTTCACCGCACCTTTTCAACGCCAAAGAGAGCTTAACTCCCGCGATAAAGTGAGACGCTGATTTAAAAAAGTGAAGATCGCACTGCAACTGTAAAAGCTAACGTGATTGGTCGAAGGCTACTAGGTCCTACTGGGAGCTAGCAGCAAACTAGTACCGCATCAATTACGAAATCAAGTAGCCCATTCTTGTTAACCAGCATGCTGGTTCAATATCACACGGTACTGGAAAGCTATCATACAAGCGAGTATCCTCGACTTTGTGCCGGATAAAGTATCGTGTGAAACAGGTTTAACGTTAGCTGCCTTTTGCGGCATAAGGGATAGATGGGTAGGTTGGTAAGGGAAGGATCATTTGGGGAATGGAGGAAGGGTGGAGATAAACCATGCGTCGACTCTTAACGCAAGGCGCCAAGGGGATCGCCGTTTAACGTGTTATCCGACGGACGGAGGACTATATATCGGAGCAATATCCACAAAGCACTCACATAAGGATCGGAATTTCATTGAAATACTTCCGCCACTGCCATGATTCAAATGAATCGCCTCTTAAGGATGGGAAGCCAATACTCTAGCCCCCACAGGAACACGGTGTCCTTAAAAACCATAACTGCTGTAGTATCGAGGCTGGTACATACTTTGGAATTGTTCCATAAAGATGATTAAGGAATAAACAGTTTTCCACTTAGGTAATAGTATTTCATTCCACAAAGAGTTTTGATTTAAAAGCTAGGACTGATAAAGGGAATAGTAGGAAGGTCATTAGATGAAAAAGTGAAAGCTGTCACTTCACTCTAGTAAGGCCACATCTCGAGTACGCCGCGATAATTTAAAAATAAGCAATGAAGATTTAATATGTTAGATGAACAAAAACTAAAACCTAAGTCGCACGCATTCGAAACAAAACTGCTCCGAGAAAAGAGACATTGTAGCACAGCTGATTTTTGGAAGGACTAGGGTGAGTGCCGCCATATAGCAGGGTAGGTACATACTGGGTTTATATTACTTGAAAAATTCAGACCAAGAGAGTTTAAGGGTTACACGGAGTGCGAATTGGTATTATTTCAACGCCACTCTATAAATACAGAACTTACAGAAAAGCCCAAGCAAGATTGATAAGACATAAAACCATACAAGAAGTTTGTGAGAAGATTCATTTGAAAGAGTTTTAATTGATATAAGGGGTCAAATAAAAAATTAAAACTGAATTCAGGAAGGTAAAACAAATGGTGGGATATAACTCATAAAATATTGACATATTCGTACATTTCTGTGAAATTATCAAAATATCTCCGAAGTAAGAAAGTGAACGCCTAAAGAACGAGGCAACAGGATACAAGAACACCGAATTATGAATCTGAATAGACCATAATGCCATCCACTTCAGGTTCCAGAAAATTTCGAAATTTTATCCCCAACAAATATGAATATGCTTCACGCAAAAAAACGCGGAGGAACACTACCAGTCAGGTGTTTTCACTTCCACTCCTCATCTTCCCCCCCACACACTGACTTCCTCCGTGATGCTGCGTCCTACACAACTTTCTGCCACCATCTCCTGCCTGAGTCGTGTCTTGACTCGCGACTCCTTATCGCATCAAGCTTAGTGCATGGACGAGGGAAGAAGAACTAGAGATAACTGTAGTGCCGCTATCATTACCTTCAGCCAGGTCTGTCTTCTCCACCGCGAAGTATTAAACACGAACCCCGACGCGAAGGGGTCCAGGTAGGGGCAGGTTCCCGTAGCGGGATAATTGACTTGTCTGAAAGTATGGGCCTACATCAGACATTTTACTTGGATTTTAATTTCTTATTTCTGATTTTTCACATATTACATTTCATAGCCATTTTTGGCTTATATAGATAGATGTAGACGAGATATTTCGTTTGGCATAAAAGTCATCGAATCGGCACTTTGGTGTCCCGATATGTGCTCCGCGAAAATTTTCGCCACCGCTCGAAATGGATGCCAGTCGCCGACCAGTCGCGACTCGCCGTAGGCCATCGTAGGCCCTCATCCACATTTCACGCATGCTGGATGTTATGCTTACATCATAGTTGTATACTAAATGGCATTAGAGCATACTTATTTCAATCGAGTCAATAGTCACGACATTATAGTGCCTGAATAGATCACCCTGCAAACGTTACATCGCCGTTTCAGTGATGGCGGCCCAACATAAATGAAATATTCGGGAATCACTTGAGTCTCTCGTTAATCGGGATATATTTGGAATGAAATGTAATTGCCGTAACATAATAAAGTCAAATGTACAGTACCGAGAGGTGACGAATAAGGGCATTCTTCAGCTAACGCGAGCTCAATGAATGCCATCACGCGCGAAAACGGTAGTCAAATATTACTTTTGTAAACGAGGGGATAATGTGATAAGAAATATTCGAAGCAACAACCTTCAATTTTTTAATTTTACTTGTGGATTTTTAAGCTCCAAGAAGCTGACTTTTAATTAATGATTCTCAGGGATTATTCTTGATAGGAATTTTTCGAATGAAATATTAATTTATTTCAATGCGTGAGTTAGTGTTACCATAGTAAAATAGGCTGGTCATTCACTTCTTCCTTTATGTAATGCCAAAGTATACATAAGAAGTAAATTTTCAATCTAACGCCGAGAAAAGCATTTCTCTTTTCATAAAATCCTACACGGATACTTTAAACAAATTCGCTCCTTTTCTCTATCCAGCGACTTATTTCTGATCTTTGTAAAAGTAAGTTATAGAAAATCAGTCGGTGCTAAAGAAAAAAGGCTGTTACGTACAATTTTTACAGCTAAGTAACTTTAGCGTGTTATTACTTGACTCTAAGTTAACTTTTTACGGGCCAAGGAAACTGATTTAGCAAAGTATGGTGGGAATTATACAAACACCACACTAATCTTATTAGCAGAACGAATACAGATCACAGATGCTACTATCAAAAAACTAATACTTAAGGGAAGATGCTCATAAGCAAATGAAGGCAATAACCTTTATTTTGCATATCTTTAGTGCATATTTTTCTCAGGTTGTACGTGGAATTACTTTCACCTTTGTTAATCAAGGAATGATAAATACAGTATGACCCCTATACTTATCGAAGTTCAGACGCAAATATTGGGTCAGAAATGTAACGGTGAGTAGTTGGTTGGCGAAATTTGGTAGATTTCATATACTTTATCAAATACGCTTTTTACTCACCGTACTATACGAGACGAGAGTACCTGGCTCACGTAAACTGCCACTCAAATTCACCTCGAGTTAAGGATGCATGGTGGTGTAACTGGCTCACAAACCTTACAGGCATTTGGGAGATTCGAGATCAAATCCCGGCAAGATCAAACGATATTCTCATGCTAATTTTTTCCTCTTGGTGTGCATCTTCGCACCCGTGTTCGTGAATGTGTACCATAACATGTGTATTTTGAAGTGATTCGAAGCTTCTTATAAAATCAAACAATCACTATCGATTTTTACATGTGATTTCAGCGTGCGGCGTAGAACTAATGAGCCAAGTTAAAACCTCAAATACGTATATATAGCTAAGTACTGAGAAAATGAAATACTAACTTTGTTTCCTTCCACAGATTTATTTTCTTGGTACAACATGTTTCGACACATCGGTGTCATCATCAGGTACTTAGTGTCGTCATCGGTGTCATCATCAGGTACCTGATGATGACACCGATGTGTCGAAACATGTTGTACCAAGAAAATAAATCTGTGGAAGGAAACAAAGTTAGTATTTCATTTACGAAATTCAACTTCCACCTAGTTGAGCCTGAAACAATGGAAAGTACTGATAAGTTTAGATATAAAAACATTTTTTTGCGTCATTAATACAACTTAATTGATTTCATGCCTCTTACTACTGTTTTCATTGAAAAATATATTTATAATAACGTATTCTCCATTAGGACTAGAGAAAATTCTCGCTCTAACTACCTAAAGTATCCTGGCGCAGATCGTAAATTCATTGCATATTTAACAACCACGGTTTGCTGAAGGAGAATTACTGCCACCTGCTGATACGGGACATTCGTCGGTCATCCTCCTTAACTCCGCCCCTCTTCGCCAACTCTCCCCCTCCTGCAACTCCACCCCCTCCCCCATTCTCACCCCTCGGCTTCACTATCTAGACTAGCCGACTTTACTTTCCCCGCACAATCGTAATGCATGCCGATAACCTCTGTGCTTATTCCCCATCTGACAAATTGAACTCGTAACATTAATTCAATATTGTAGCGTTCGCAATCCAAAGCGTCTTAGCGGAAAAAAATGAGATTTAAGATCTGCAGGAAATAGGAGTAAAATCATTAATTTCCCGGTAGCTTGTGTAGAAAGATTTGTTTCGCGGTTCGCCCTTTTTGAGAAAATTCCCAAAATGTTATATGCAACATCGTCTCCAGTAAATGTCTCCAAAACTGATGGAAATGTTCATCGATTGAGCAGACAGTTATCCCTATACTGTTGGCCACGTATTTAGTGAGGATTTTATTTATATATTTTTATTAAATGTTATTGCAGTTCTCGTATGATTAGTCGAACTCAAAATATTTTCGCAAATGCACTACAAGAATTTTTCTCCAAATTGCGCGATGACGAATAATAAGAAAATTTTCATTCATGTTCGCTCATTACACTTGCGTTCATCTGATCTCGAGTTCAACACTATTTCAATGTGAAGCTAATACATAAGTAGAGATAATGAAAAATGTGATACTTTCCCGGCGATTAACTGAGGTGAATTGTTCTCGGTCTTCACACCGGGTCAGGTTTTCCATAGGCCGCTTTGCCCGAGAACAATTCTCCTGAGTAGAGATAATTGTGTGAAAACGGATATTTAATTTTATAATAATTTTGAAGGGAGATGTGGATTTAAATGGACTGATCAATGAATTTATTTCGGCTATTAAACATGAACACAGTAACCGTCGCTCTCATAAATTGAAATGTCTCAACATAGTAGATATGCCCGGAGGATAATCTAGAATGTTTCACTGCAACAAGAACATTTCACTGCAAACTAAACGAGAGAAGGAAATCTTAACATGACGTTAATTTTCAAACTCTTACGAACGTAATAAGTTACGGTAAGAGGCCAGCAAAGTGAACGATTGCGAGTGATTCGGGTATTTTGCGACTCGTAGAAAAAACCAGTATACGGTTATGCCAGGCGAAACTTGGTGGAACTTTCTTAACATAGTGAAATGAAAGCTTTAACTTCAACTCATCAACTTTAACAACCTCATCAACTTTATTTACGGCCTAGGTTTCAACTTATGAAGTCATCATCAGGTACATACATAATATAACTGCTCAAATATATAGTCACAAAGTGGATGAGACCTCCCACCCGTCCTCCTCCCCCCTCACCGACTTTCACCCACTTTGTGACAATATATTTGAGCAGTTTTCTTATGTATGATGATGACTTCCTAAGTAGAAACCTATAGTAGGTCGTAAATAAAGTTAACGTGGAATTACTAAGTTAAAACTTTCATTCACCAGTTTACGACTGCGAGTGCAAACTTCAACAACAATCGTAAGATCAATTCATAAGTGTTTACGGAGGTGTTTACAATTGCACGAAAACGTCAACCGTGAACGTCAAACTTCAACTGAAAGTTCAATAAGCCCCAACTTCCATGTTCACGGTTTAGCGTTGACGCAAGTTTCAGTTGAAAAGATGAACGTAATCCGAAACTGCAAATGTTACTACCATTCACGGTAAATATTTCGATTCGATCGTGAACGAGGCTGAAAGATTACTTTCCATATTTCCAGAGATAGATAGGTCCCACCCAAGCAGTATTTTTCGTACGATGAAGGGTAAGAAATAAGCAATAGAAGGTTGAATGGCGAACGTTACCTATCGAAATCTCTCTCTCATCAGCAACTAAGGCTGAATGCAGCAACTATGGTAATAATGCCAATCTACGTCTAAAAACTTGATTTTCTTTTTCCAACACGCAATGCCTTGCATTGTCGTCTAGTCACACCACGCCTCTACTTCTCTCGGATCTTGGGCGTCGGCACCACAGCGCCCCACGCCCTACTGACCCGGCGCGGGTGTGTATGGCGTAAGAGATAAATGAGCAGGCTGACATCTTGCAATTATTCCGTAATTATTAATATATAGAGAGAAGCATTATCACAGACACTTTGTAAATTTCCACAACAAGTTTATTTAAACGACCAAGGTTTCAGCAAAACATTGCGATTATCAAGGCAATGTTTTGCTGAAACCTAAGTCGGTTAAATAAACTTGCTGTGGAAGTTTACAAAACGTTTCTGTGATAATACTCTACGTCACATTTTTCCACGTATTATCGCCGGATACTCTAAAATCTGTTCGATATAGAGAGCAGTTATCCATTGTATCCAATTTTAATATCACGACGAGTTTCTACGGATGTTGATGCGCGTCAGCATCTATATATTACCCTAAGAGCCATCGCAGGGGCGTGTGGCAGGTGGTGCTGGGAAATCAGCCGCAGTAAAGGGAGAGAATAGGAAAATGGAGTTTTAATAGGGAAAGGACATAAGTGAATTGTTTGTTAACGGATTGTCTTGCTGTCTGTTTTTGCTATAGTCTCCAATAGTGTGTGGAAAGAAAGAGTTTTTAGTGTAAAAAACGATGTAGGAGATCGATAGGAGATTAAAATACGATCTAGGAGAAAGGGAACCCTTATCTTTAAAGGGTCTATTCAACATGCTCTCATAATAACACCACTACGCTACCTAGGCTACATAAAGGTCCAATGCAGCATATTAATATTTCCATTTGTGGTATAGAAAGTCACCTGAAATCCATTAGCTCCAAGAAATCAACAGGTCCCGACCAAATTCCCGCCCAAGTTTATACAGAATTAGTGTCAGAAATAGCACCAAACTTAAAAATAATATTAGAAAAATATTTAACAGATATCATGTTCCTTCCGATCGGAAGATCGCAAACGTGGGTAGGTGGCTGGAAGGGGTATTGAGGGACGATGGTTTGCTGAAGGCCGTGATAGAGGGTAGGATGTTGGGTAAGCGGGGAAGGGGAAGGAAGATAATCGGTTTTATGGACGGGATGAAGAAAGGTAGGACTTATGATGAGATGAAGAAAGAAATACTAGAGGTAGAAAGGGCACGGCACGTGTAAGAGTTCGTTGGATATTCTCTGACTTTCATCACAACCTACCTCTAACCGGTAGATTGCTGTAATGAATGAATGACACGTATACATAAGAGCTGTGATAAGAAAGAGCCTTGTAACAATAGACCAATTTCCTTCACGTCAATTTCGTGCAAGATTTTGCAATATATTGAAAGATGTTGCAAGGTATTGTCAGTTCGTTCATGGTGCATTTGAATAGTCTAAAGCTCTATATTAGAAAAGTACGATCAAAGTTTGTCCTCGATCGGTGCGGACAACCGAGAATTGGGGAAGATATGAGACATTAAGCATTACTTTGTAGTATTACATATAACATCACAATTGATGGCGACACATGGCTCAAACTCGCTTTAACACTTGGCAATAATATTTTTCCCGTAGAAACATGTTCACTCACTTTCTTTCCCATACACTGGACAGGTCTGTTTTGGTTGTATTGTCCGTAATTTCCCAATCTAGAGCTTTAGGATAGTCAAAACTTGTGAACACAAAATCAGCATGGATTCCGGAAAGACAGGTCTTGCGAAACTCAGCTGGCCCTCTTTTTTCACGATATTATTTCCTAGGGAGAAAGGCTCGTCCAGGTAAACGCCATATTTTTAGATTTCAAAAATGCTTTCAATAAAGTCCCGCATCCGAAATTACTCGTTAAGTTCAAAGCTTATTGAATACACCATGACGTAATATGTTGGATAAGATATTTCTTAGCCGACCGCGAACAGAGGGTAATTCTAAATGGCGTTAGATCAGAGACAGTGAAAGTAACATCAGATATACCCCAGGAAATTGTCATAGGTTCCTTATTATTCTGCGTGTATATTCATGGCAACACTACCGTTGTCACGAGCAAAATGTTGGCTCTTCACTGACGACGCAATAATATAAAGGAATATTAGGAATAAGTCTGACAGGATTGCGTTGAAAAAAGACCTAGATACTATAAACGAATAGTGCAATACTTGGCAGTTAGAATTAATTTTTACGAAGTGCGTTGTTATGGATTTTTGAAAAAAGAATAACTTGGTTGACGAAACATACACAGTTAATAAAATCGCATTATCAAATGTAAAGTCAGTTTAATGCTAAAGTGTGCCTCTTACTCAGGGCCTATCTCGGGGGAAACATGCTCGGAAAATCTGCGGACACGTTAATCGTAAATTGGGATTTATTGAAGAATACTATTAAAATGTGACGAGAAGGTTAAAGAGCGATGTATTTTTTCTCTCGTGAGACCTCACTTGTAGTATGCCGCTAGCATATGGGATCCTTAGAAAGTAAGACTAATCTCAGAAATAGATCGAATACAGCGGAGAGCATCAAGAATTGTGAAAAGCTGCTACAATTAACTTGGCAATGTTACCGAATTGTTAAAGGAATTAGGGTGGGAATCTCCAACTGGAATATAAAAGAAATTTTTAACTGATCGAAAGGCCAAAGGTAGAATAAATATTTTGCCTAAGTTCGAAGCAGACGATTGTTTGCCGGTCGTTCAACATATTTTGCTAGATCCAACGTATTACTGTAGAAACTATCACAGGCATTAGATAAAAAAAATAGATTTCAAAACCAATATTTTTCAGATGTCGTATTTTCCGCGTATGATAAGGGACCACAATAATCTCGAAAGATCATTTTCTATGAAAAGCGACAAAATAAGAGAGATACACAGCTAAACTGGTGCTAACAAAAATTCTTTCTTTCCATTGGAGACTATAGAAAAAACAGAGCAATACGCCAAGATAATCCGTGAACATGCAATTCACTGATTTCCTTTCCCTAGTCAAACTCCTTTTTCCTGTTCTCTCCCTTCACTATGGCTGATTTCCCAACACCCTCCGCCTCACGCCCCTGCGATGGCTCGCAGGGTAATATGTAGATATTGACGCGCTTTAAGACTATGTGATCAAAACTTATCTGTATACCTTTTGCGTATCGTAACAATCTCTTGACTAATATTTATCAAAAATGTACACGTGCTATGGATAAGGCATGGCGAAAGAACATCAAGGACTGTGATGTCGTGAGACGTTAATGCCGACATTTGGGACGGATTTCATTCTAGTAATGAGTTTTGATAGTGATGAGAAGATAGCAAATTATCACCAGAGTCCATCAGATAAAGAACAGATGAAAATTTATCCATGTCACGACGATGAAAACTCGTCATTCCACTTCACGAGTCAATCACAACTAAGCATCTTTCGTAAGTTCATCAAAGTGGTCATTTGAGAAAGCTTCAGTGCTACGATTACAGCGTTCAACCTGATTAATTTAATGTTTTGAGGAAATGACGGCCATATTCACACCTTATGATTGTGACTGGACAAATGCTTATTAAAACCACTCACTGTCAGCAATCAAGCGTTTTCCTTGATGGCGACCCACACCACAAACCCACTATTAT
This sequence comes from Pyrrhosoma nymphula, assembly GCA_963573305.1. Classification (NCBI taxonomy): domain Eukaryota; kingdom Metazoa; phylum Arthropoda; class Insecta; order Odonata; family Coenagrionidae; genus Pyrrhosoma; species Pyrrhosoma nymphula. Next base: position 70,883,139 of record OY754332.1, on the reverse strand, counting down.
TAGTTACAGTACGGCATCACCTAAAGAAGAGTTTTTTTTAACTTTTAACACTTCTCCTTGAAGAAAACTATTTTTCAAATTACGTTTGACAATGCAGGCAAGAATTGTGAAGCAATCAACAGGAAATTCATAATTAAAGTTAAAATTCCATGTAAACAGATCCCTGGACAAAAGATAAGTGAAAAACTACCAACATAAACCGAAAGTATAATCGCTGTTATTTCTCCACATTGCTATCAACGCAAAACCTTATCCCACGAGCTCCAAGCAAAGTCATTATCAAGCCTTGACAATGCCTTAGTAAACCGAAATCTTGGTCGGCAAGTTTGATAACAACATGATGTGGACTATATGAAGCCCTATCTGTTTAAAAATTGGTACCACAAAGTAAAGAAGTACCCCCACGTAACGTCTAAAAGCACCTATTACATTGTTAAATGGTTTAATTATAAAGCTCTCTACATTGTCACTTGACATAAAATGCCAGCATCAGAAAAATGAATGATTTTGTACGTACTTGATAAGGCCACAATAGTGAGTGGTTTCTATTCACAAATCCCAAAAAAAAAGAAAACAGGTATTGCATAGAAATGCATGTAATCCATCTCATTCAAGATCACCTTCCAACGCAAAGTGATAATGGATAATCTTTCGATATTGGCATTCATTAATGATATTCTTTCGGTCATTACAGGGTTCAAATATATTTATGCTCGTTCAAGTCTCTCCAAGCGTCTTACTCAATCCTCAACATGACAGGTTATAACAGAAGTGTGAGTGGAACTTTCACCTGAAAGCTACTTTCTACATCAAGTTCACCATACTCAGGCAGCTTCGTATCCGTGCTGCACCATAAAATGACCTTAACGACATAATATAGTGAGAAGAAAACCCTTATCCACATTCGCTTGCCATAAAAAATTGATGGAAACATTACGACGGAAAAAGAGTAGTTTCAGAAGAGGTATTAGGAGCAATTAAAGCATCAGTTACATTCCGCAGAGGGCGATGGATTATAATATCCTCCTTTTCCAAAGATCGTCAACCTTATCTCGCGAAATAAATATCATCCTCTCCACATAAAGGTCCGCTCCTTTTGATTTTGCCATAAAATTCTAACCCGGAGCTGTCCAAACGACACATTTACGACCCATATAAAAGAGAGCCCACATGCAAATTTTTGAGCACGTGGAGGTCACACATACCATAATTCTCATCTATCAGCCCCTTGATGTCGTCGTAAATATATTATTGCCGATCTGGACGACAAGCAAAAGATAGGATTCCGGCAGCTTCCCAAAACACAATTATCATCAATTTGAATGGTTGGCCGGATCGCCACGACACTAAACTTTCACACCCCCCATCTACTGGCCCACGGAGTGACCTTAAAAAGGACGGACGCCCATTCAGGGGATATTCGAGAAGGCAACCAACGAAGCCGCAAATCAGGCCTCATCGGCCGAGTCCGATCAGCGACGGCATGGGAAGCAAATATTGCACAATGATTGATTGACTATCGGTTTCCCGAGTCGCCCACACTTTCCCCGCCAACGCCCCCTACTTCGGCCGGTGGAATGCGGTAGCCGAGTTTGTGATTGCGGCCGCAACACTTCATTCCAGCCGCGGCTGCCTCTGAGTAACAAAGAAAGGTGACGATTACCCTTCTGCATAACCTGGTGGTTTAATATGCAATTAACTATAATGTTCTAAGCAAGGATACGTTAAGTAGTTGGAGAAAACTTTTCGCTAGCCTTAGTAGTGACCATATTCAAATTTCATTTCATAACTTAAGTAGCTGTAAAAAAATGAAATAAAAACAGTTCTATTAATGACGCAAAAACTTCTTTTTAAGACTGAACGTCTCAGAGGTTAACTAAATACGCATATTTTACGCATTAACTTGAATAGTTTGTTCCACGCGGTTCGCCGAAAATGGCTTCAAAACTGAATTTGTATTTAGCCATTTCATAAAAAGTATTACATAGAGTAATAAGAGTTTTTTCAATATTTGAGAAAACGCATTGAGCTGCATACCGTTACTTTACTAACGTGATCAATGCGTCCGAACTTTCTCTTTTTCCAATTAGTACATCTCTCTGGAGCGCAACGCTGCACCTAACCCTACGACAAAAGGCTTCTATTTTTTTTAATGTCTTAAAAAGAAGTACAATGCGTGGCTAACAGTTGGATGTTATTAGAAATATGAGATATTTTTCTTTACAAAAAGGTTTAATTTATTGAATTTTGTGCGTGGAGATACCTTGCTCAAATCACTTTAATGGTGTTGGATACTTCGTCTCCTGAACGCCATTGTAGGCATATTCTGTTATAGTCAGAACACTGGACAACGAATTGAACTTTAGCAAGCCTATTTCAATTTACCTATATTTGTATGGAATATGCGAGACGATTAGTGCCTAATTGGCTTAAATTGGCTAATATTCGCAAATTTCCACCGCTTGCGGTATCGGCTCAAAACCCGATTCGGGAGATTCCATCGAAAGACACACTGGTCCATTTTTTATCTGCCCATTAAATGAGTTGCCAGAAACTCGTGCAGAGAATTAATGCTTGAATTATGTTCAATGTGGATCATGTTTTGCCATTCGGTCTTCGAAAATCACAAAACGGGATCCAGGGTTAGCAAATGGCAGCTACTGCCATTTTATGATCGTTGTGAAGCTTCCATACATATTCATCGGAAAATGGAAAGACCTTTTTGAGTTCAGTTCTTCGTCCACGTTACAACGAAAACAGATATCGTTAATCCATCACCACACGCCTCCAACTGTGTTCCAAAGAGAAGCTCGCAGCGGCGATTTCAGATAAAGAACCCAACACCCCCAAATAACATACTGCCCGTAAAACGCTACAATTCTGAACTAAAATGTAGTCACTATTATGTAATTTTAAATCTACTATGCATAAGAGTATAAATTATAACGCATGCTAGCCTGGTATTGCGGAGCTGTTCCATGACGATAAATAAAGTGCTAGAACCTTCTGCATATTGTCGCTGGATATTACATGATTTTTAAGTGGCTTGAAAACATGATGCACACTCATTGAAACTACTAGTCGTGAAATTACATACATGAAAAAACGCTTACTCTTCATTCATTATTATTTATCAACGTGTTCGGCACTTGTTCCACCATTCCAACTCTGCCTACAGACTTTAATATCAGTAATATATCGCTCCAGACTAGTAAAAGGGCACTAATTTTAGCGAGTAAGTCCCTCGAATCATTCTATGCGGAGGAAGTCCCCATAATTGTAGATGATGAGATGTCCTTCTTTGCCTGAAAAACTCTTCGCATGGCTAGACAGGCAGAGAAAGCGTAATAATGTTTAGTCCACAAAGTCAAGACGGTCATGTCTACCCACAGAAGTTGAATTGGATAAACTAGTGTGCGAAGTTATCCTCGTAATTCCTCTGCACATTATGCCATATAACTCAAACAAAATCTGCACAGATATGCTTATTACAGCCTACTTTTAACCACTGGCCCAACTTCTAAAATATCACCGTTGAATATATACCGTATTCAACTACGGCGTGCAGACAGGACATAATGACAGGAAATAACACCGACTAACTAGTTGAACCATAAAAAGAACCCAATTGGGAACTCTTTTCCAGAAGGCTGGAAATTGATATTATTCCTCATAAATATCAACAAATAGAATTAAAAATATTTTTCGTGTAATACCAATGGAATTCCATGTTTATGTGCTAAATTTAATAAAAAAATGGCACTTTTTTATTCAAAAAGAATAACTTCCTTACTTCTAATCGTCATGAGCATGATAGTTATAGCACACCTTAGAGTTTTTGATAATCCTTGTTACTTTAAAAGTGACTAGACTTCATTTTTTCACAGTTACTAAGGCAAAATAAAGGTTTAACCGGATAAAAAATACGTCCTATAGCCGCAAACTTAGCTTTTATTATTAAAAGGAGATATAGTTCACATTCAACTAAATCATAGAGTTAAGTCATATGTTTTCAAAATACCAAAGACAAAAGATCCTTGTACGCCTATATTGAAACAATGAGCTAAATATTTATTTATGTTGGTAATGTGTCACAAAGAAGCATTACCAATTATCGGCACGACCTCAAGGCTGTTTTCCGAGATTCCTGATTATATCCACGAGCGATGAAAACAAATTAAATTTTCCTTGTGGAAAAAATTCCCCAATAGCGTCCTTAATTTGGTAGGCCAAGATGGAGGACGAAGCGACGAGGGAGTTAAGACGCAGGAAGCGCTTGAAAGGGAGACATCGCCGACACCACACCCATCTTCTCCTCCGCCTTTTCATACGCGTTCATTTTCTACAGAGATAAATCAGAAATTCCTTGATGAAAGATGAAAGCTCCTTCCACCCTCGCTTGATATCTTGAGTAATCACGCTTTCACTGAATAGCTTGTCAAGGAGATACAATCATCATTTCCGCCCTTTCAAACCAAATTATATCAAGAGGGCAGAACACTTCAAATGATTTCTTAGTGTCCCTTCAGTGGCTTAAATTCCCAAAGTAAAATAACAATAAATAATCAAGTATAATCATCTAATTTTTTCAAGCGGTTTAACTAGGTACGTAAAATCTGTTTGTCAATCAGTAGCTTCTTTAAAAAAATCATTAATTACATTTTTACGATAACGCCATCAGATTACGATTACGGCCACTTGAATGATAACACCATCAGAACATAGAAGATGGCAGGAAATGGAGATGTGATTTTAACAAATAATTACGGACGATTTTAAATAACAATATCATCCATACCCATTCCCATAACTCTCCATACCGTTCAAATAAGCCCAAAAATTTCCCACTTTCCCCCCCCGCCCATCCCAATTTAAGCTGGGAAATTCTTTCATGAGAACCACAACCGGAAACCAAAGAAACACACACCCTCCACCCACACCCTCCCGCCCCACAAGCACCTCTCCATATTGGTCACATGGACGTCTGCGAAAACAATAGTCATGCGTCGGCATCTCCTTGTCCCCAACTAAAGCTGGGCGGTTTTCCAATATATTGGTTCCAATATCAATATTTTTAAATATTAGGATTCCAACATCACAATTTTTGAACGACCAATGCCAATATCCTGTATTGGATATTGGTGGTCGGAAAAACCAATATTTGTAAATGGAATATTGTATATTCAAAAACCAATATTTCCAATTGGAATATTGAATATTGGATTACCAATGCGAAAAATTCAAGTATTGAATATTGGAACCCGGCGAGGAGGGTGGTCGTGGAGTGCCCTAATCTTTGAAAACAGACCGGGCGCGTGGCACGTAGTGCAGCACCTCCTTTACCACCATTATTCATAGCAATAACTAGGGAAAAGAAGCTTACATTGCTTTTCATATATTGTTAACAGACTTTTACATGGTTAACACAGGCAGCATTTGCAAACCATTGCAAGCAAAATATTTTTACCTTTTAATATTGCTATGTTCAACATTTTCCAATATACCAATATTTCATTTTTTAATTATTTCCAACATTACAATATTTCCAATATTCCACTATTTCCCAATATTCAATATTCCAATTCAGTTTATTGATATTGGTCCAGTTTCAATATTTTAAGATATTGGATATTGATATTGGGATTCAAATGCCACCCAGCCCTAACCCCAACCCACCACACCTCGAGTGGTACCCTCTCCCCTTCCCGTCCTTTCCCGATGTCCGTCTAACGTTCTTTCGCCCCATTTACAGTATCCGGAGTCGAGACACGACCAGCGACCCCACCCACGGCGCACCACCGGGGGTGCCCCTTCACCATTCCTCAAGACTAGCCTGAGCGAGGGATTAAGACCACTTAACGCTCCATGCACAATAATCTTCAAAGATCACTGAAAAAAATGGACAAATTTCTGGAAGAATATATCATGAAAATAAACAAGAAGAAGACCAAAATACTAGTATGAGGAAGAACAAGAACCTTATAAGAGGACGTTTATCTCCTACTTCGATCGTGTTATCAACGGCCGCGAAAGAAATCAAGTTCCAACTAGAGGGGCTGCAATCGCGTGGTAGGCCAAGCATTTCTAGTCTTAAAATTATTGTGTTAAATGGCTGTTGCGGGGCGAGTTTGAGTGGAAGGAGGGAAGAAACTGTGTTGGAGAGCTGTGCATATGCTAGAGAAGCAACTGCTCGATCGCTGTGCCACGTACAGTGGATAAGAGAAAACGGCATTTTTTCACAAGATGGCGGAGAGGAAAAATCGCACTTCTCAGGTTTTAAAGTTTCCCATTCCTAGAGTAAATGATGTATTATTGTGTTGAAAGTATTTTACAAATGCGCAAGGTTTGCATAATAAGTGAAATGAATTTGGTTCGGATATCTCTGTTAAAAGTGGGTGAAATTTACGAAAACGCTGGCGGGACGAAAGCTCACATTTACCGAGGCCTACCTCGCAACACCAGCGCCTTAACTGGCGACCCGTAATTTGAGCAAATGACGATCGGAAGCGCACCAAGATTTCCGTCCTTATTTTAAGGTTCTTGAGGAAGAAAGAAGATAACAGCAGAAGTCAGGATATGAGGAGAGAGAATATAGCAAGTGGATTGATTCCTTCACCTGCCTCGGAAGCACCATCAAGTGGGACGGAAGAAGTATAACTGACATCAATCGCAGAATAGCCCAAACTAAGAAATCGTTCATGATGGAAAGACAACTACTGTGTTAAAAAACTATAGGAGCAGAAACAAGGACACAGTACGTAAACAAATTCGCAAGGAGCGTGGCACTATGGATCGGAAGCGTTGGTCGTTGGAAGAACAGACCAGAAAAGATTGGAAGCAATCGAAACCTGATGATGGAGGAGGATGCTGAAGATCAAATGGACGGATAAAATAAGAAATGAAGAAAGAGTAGAAGATGGAAAGAGGATACGAAACACTATACAGAAAAGAAGAACCGTGTAGATTGGGCACACCCTGAGGCACAATGAGTTTGTGAAGAATATTATAATTGAAGGAAAAACAAAAAGAAAAAACAAATATAAAAAATAAAAAAAAACGAGAGGAAGGCCGAGAAATAAAAACATGGACCAATAAAGAAAAAGGTAGACGAAGGGAACTACCCGGGAGCAAGGGAACTAGCATTAGACAGGGAAGAATGATCGGCTGCAGTAAACCAATCTTTGGATTGAACGACCAATGAAAATAAAAACGCTACGTGTCGCGGAGGAGACACCGCATAGAACCGAAGACGGAGGCTGGGACTTTCCGAGAGACGAATGTTTTATTATACCATATGTATGTTCAACCTCCCATCCAAGACCCCACCTCCCCCTTCCCTCCGCCTGTCCAACCCACGTCAATGCCTACGGGTTCCCCTTTAGTTCCACTGTTCACATGCCTTCGCAACGGGTGATGGGGTTATGTACCTTCCCCACTTCCTCACAACATATTCTGTACAAAATGCTTTATTTATTTATTTTGTGTGCGTTTACTCTTATTAGTTGTTACATGTTGGCCTCTCCCCAGGTATTGTTCTTTGTATTTGCAATCTCCTCAGTTCTTGGCGACCTGGAGGAGATTTTGCGGGATTTCCTCCTCCCTCGGGCAAATACTCGGCCATGACCATCCTCGCCGCGTGATCGGCAACGATCACGCCTATTCAGAGAAGAACTTTCCCTGTTGTTAAGTTTTGTTAACCCGGGAGTGGTCGCTAAGCAACTTATCACGCGAGCGGTCGCGTGTGAGACTTTTTCTCACATTCAGATGTACCATTTATTATCATATAGATGTATCTCTCATAGAGCGTTTATTGGCAATATATTACACTATATTTAGATTTAATTTATTTCTCTAAATGCTCATTTGAAACAATGATTACCACATATGCACATTTACTGATACAACTACGTAATCATTGCTAATTTTACTGGCGATGATACTATTGGGTATCAATGAAGAAAAATACCATTCTCAAGAAGAAATATTTATTTATGAGGACATACTTTCTCATGACTCATAAATTTGCATTAACGTATATGCTCTCCACGAAATGAATCAACTTTGAACGCATGTTGCGAAAGTGTAACGCAACTGAGTGATGCAAAAACACTAACGTCAGTGGTCGCGAGATGAGGAAAAGTCTCACACCTTGTAGCTGACGGTATCAGACATATCAATACACAGCTGCGGACGCTTCATCTATACTTTTTGAGACGGTCGGTCAATAAGAAGAGATAAAAATTCAGCCAGAAGAAAAGGGAACTTATTCTAACTCATGATAACAAAGTGAACACAAGTTTAAATTTGGTGTGAGAGAAAATCTCATAGCGCGACCAATGTTAATATGTTACATGCTGATATTTACAAGTTGATATTGACAAGTTGATATTTATATTGCATTAGCTGGACATGGCAATGAACATACCTGACTCAGCTTGAGATTGCCACTTAATAATGACGTCGTATTTCGCAACTAGTCGTGTGAACTAAACCAATTATTGTGGAAAACTACAAGATCAGTATTTTCTCTCCATCTTGGTACAGTTCCACTATTTCACCCCTTAGTCATTGTTACTTCATACTAACGAATAATCATGAAGATTTAACTTACAACAGAAGAAGTACTTCGAAGACATGGGGAGAAAATAAGTTTGATGAATACCCTGAGAAGAAGGAGAGACACCTTATTAGAATTATTTGGAGACATAAAAGTCTCCCAAAATCAGAGATGTAAAGAAAAATGAAAAGAAAGCCTAACCAAGAATGGAATGAATCAAGCAAATATGGGATTTTATAGCAAAGAATTGTGAAGGAATAAAGTGGCTAGTTGCAAAGGTTAGGTGGTGGAGAGTTGCAGTAAACCAATCTTCAGATTCATCCCTACTGATAAGTATTCCTATTTTTAGTGGTCCGTGCAACCTGGTCTATTCGAAGTGCAAAGTGAATTTCACGAAGCGGATTCGTGCTCCGGGTGATAATGATGATAAGTGTGGTAGTTTGTCGTGCATACGCAATGCGAGTGGTCGCCGTAATCACGGCTGAAGGCTGATGAACACTTCCCGTCCCCTCGTACCTCATCACTCCTTCCGAGCGGCGTGGACTTGAGGATGGCTTATTGGGAAAAACTCAACTCTAAATTAACTTAAGCACTCAAAGTGGATTCAAAGTAGAGGTTAAAGTGCGTTTATAAAAAACAGCGTGAGCTGGACATTACCAGTTACTATTTCATGATCTAATGACACATTACGCGTACATCGTCTGAGTGGTTTTGAAAATCCGCTACTATCCGGTGACTGGCGGATTGTTATTTTACTTTAATATTTTGCTTTTCTCTCTTTATGATTTTCACCACTGAAGCACGCAAACAGTCAACAAATGACTGAGAAAAATCGAAAGAAATAATCGATTGCAACACTGCGCCTTAGAAGTTATTTTCACAATAATTACGAATCGACCAAATGTTGGTATTATTTGGATTAGCTCAATTGTGCCATGAACGCCGTAATGGCCGGTATGTCACAGCAAAATCAAGCTAAGCCTAAGCTCACGGAAATTTTTCTAAAGACAGTCCTTCAGGGAAGCGGAAGAGCACTCAGTGGATTGATAACTTCAGTAAAGGTGAAGTCCAAGGCCGATCTCAAGGTGAATTGTGCGCGTTCGCATGTGATTCTCAAGCTGAATGACATATTTACTCATTCAAGATGTCAATCTGCCGTGATGAACGGCAAAATAACGTGGCAGGACGGTATCGGAATGGCTCGCAACATGGTTCTCAAATATTCTTTAAAAAATGCTATTTAAATCAGGAGATATGGGTTGCGTGTTTGACCGCTAATTGTCTGGGAAGCCTAGTGTCTTTGTTTCGTTTCCCCTTTCAATTAACAATACCAAAATTTACTGCCAATTTTCGCACCAAGGTTAGCATATATAATTAAAACCGTTGCATCCCATGAATAGCCATATGAATGTTATTTACTTAGTTGTTTTTGTTACCTTTTTTTGTAATGCATAATTTACTTGTATTAATTTATTTATTTTAGAATGTCCGATGTAAAAGGCCTAGTTTTCGTGGTGAACTTAAATAAATAAATTAATTAATCAACACTCGGAAGAATGCTAAATGAGTCGGTGCGCAGGCACGCATGCGGCCGCAAAGATATCTACCAAAGGCATGAAAATCGTCATGAAAAAGTCATTTGACTAGACCGAGATTCGAACCTGGATCTCCCATTTTCCGGTGAGGCGTGTTAGCCAGTTACGTGTTCAAATTGGTTTTTGCGAAATTGGATTTGGCATGAATTTTACACTGATCGAGACTACCTGCATTAAAAATGGCAAAACACACTAGTATTGATCTAAACCTCCATTATAGCTTGGAAGCCACCTCAAAGGTGTGTGGTAGGGGGCTAGTGTAAACTTTTATTATTGGCAGTACATGTGTGAACTTATATTATTGGCAAGTACTTCAACCGCCTCGTTTAAATTCCTCATTATTCAACCGCACCAATTAAAAAAAAAATGTGGTTGTATTTTTTATTGCTAGATGATCCACAGACGCTATTTTCAGGGAGTACATTAATGATTTTATTGATTATGTTGACCTCCTCATTACACATTTTGCCTAAAGCCGGCCGCACACCGGCTAAGGCACGGCGCGGCGAGACGTTTTCACCTTGCCTCGCCTCGCCGTGCCTTGCCCGATGGCTAAGAGCAGCATACGGTACGGCACGGCAAGGCGACTTGAGCACCGTCGCTTTCAGTGGCGTTAAGTACACTGACAAGTGAAGTAGTGTGTGTAGTTTGTATTATATTTTGTGAAGTCTGTTTGTAGTCTGTTGCATATTTCGTTAAAATGAACGCAGAAGAAGAAGAAGAGGCGACTGTTATAGCGTTGTGGTACCTCGTCAAGTTAATGGATCTTAAAGCTCTTTTCCAATATCACTACAAATTTTTGCTATGATGTCTACATTATGGTGATCCTTCATAGATGAATTATAAATAGGTGGGTTGTTTTGCACCCAGAACAACAGCCTATCAACATCAACACTGGCAACATCAACAGAGACCCCATCATCCTCCTGGCTTGCCATTTTCTCTTGTCACACAAACAACAACTAGACAATACTAGAACCCACCACTTTCGCCTGTCGCTATCACTGCACTGCACGTGGCGGCGATCCCCGCGCATGCGCAGAACGATTTGTCTGAAGCCTTTTGCCCGACGGACGAAAATTGACAAGGCAGTACAAAGCGCCGTGCGGCGCTGCTTCGCCTTGCCTTGCCGTGCCCGATGCAGTGTGCGGCACCTCCATTCAAACCAATATAAACCACGTCGCATAAGGCGCCTTAAGGCAAAACGTCGCGCCGCGCCGTGCCGTGCCGTATCCGGTGTGCGGCCGGCCTAATGGCACATGTATTTTGTACCCTTCCCTTGAACTACAACCTTGACGTAGTGGAAGTGTTTGCGCGATCCAATGACCTCTAGAGCTGAACTGGCAGGAGCAATTACTATTGCTCCTGGTATGCCACCCATGCCTAATAGGCTGAAGGGTAGGAACCAGACGAAAGGTAGATCCGTATTGGTGTCACGCTAAAAATACCGCTGGATAGCGGGGGTGGGAGTCCCTCCCAACTATCAATTACCCAGAATATGAAAGTCATTCGCAGAGATTTGAATCCTGGAAATTACGGAACGCCACCCACCACGGCGGGTGTGGTGCCTGGCAGCGCGGGAGGAGAGGCCTCTGCGGTCGTCGTCACACGAAATCCTTGCACAACAATGCCATCAGAGTATGCATGGAATAGGAGAGAGAAGAAAAAGAAAAAGAGAAAGAGGAGGAAAGCAGTGGTAAAAACAGGAACTTAGAACGTAAGGACAACGATGAGGGCCGGAAGATAAAGAATATCAAAAAAGAAATGGAGAAAGGGAAAATAGATGCTATGGGGCTGTGCGAGGTGAGATGGAGGGATATCGTGGACTATTGAGTGATAATTACAGGGTAATCTATAGTGGGGATGGTGACAGTCAACGTGGGGTAGACACGGTACTGAATACAAAATTGGTGATGAGGGTAGTAATCATTGAACAGTTGAGCGACAGGATACTATTGATAGAAATAAGACACGATCAGCGAATTTCGTGTCATTCCAGGTTTACATGCCTACTAGTAGCCATAGGGAGGAAGGGGTGGATTGAGTGTACGAGCTAGTGGAAGAGATAATTAGAGAAGTCCCGGTAAAGAAAAACCTGAGAGTGATGGATGACTGGAATGCTGTGGTGGAGGAAGGGAAGAGTAGATTTGGAGTGGGAGGCCTAGGGACAAGAAATGACCGCGGTGAGAAGGCAGTGGAATTTTGCAGGATAAATAAATTAGTGGTCACAAACGGTTGGTTTAAACATCACCACAGGCGTGGGTGCAGATGGAAAAAATTCCGGGTGGTTTTGGAAAATACCAAAATGTTTTCACTATTGCAAGGCATATATTCAGGAACAGTGTACAAAACTCGTGAATATATCCGGGGGTGGATGAGAACTCAGATCATACCTTAGAAATGATGAACTGTGAAGTTAGATTCAAAAAGCTTTGTACAAGTAGGAGGATGAAGAGGTGGAACGTGGAAGCATTGAAAGGGCTGAAAATGAAGAAAAACCAGGATCTAGTGGAAGAAAACATTGGTGAAGCAAAGTAAATGCGACAAACCGAAGGAATATGGTAAATTATAAAAAAGGCATAGGGAGAGCGACTGAGAAAACAATAGGATAAGTGGAAACGAGATGGGTAAATAAGCAGTGGGTTACGGAAGAAATGATTTGGAAAATGGAGGCGAGAGGGATATGGAAAAACATCAACACCGACCTATGAAAGAGGAAGTACAAGGAATTAAATGATAAACTCCGGCGAATGAAAATTTGGGCGAAGGAAAACTTGAGAAAAGGAAAATGCGAGGAGACGGAAAGTTTTAAGGAAGAGGGGTAAGTGGGTGTTTTATGGGCTAAAGCGGCGATCACACGCAGAAGATGACTTCTATCTGATCGATTTATATCGAGTCGACTATAATGTCTGACTCCACTAGGAAGGCTGATCGTATCTACACGTACTTGTCACAAATCTTGACATTTTCGGAAGTTGCGAGCTTCGCGGTGTCAACATGCGGAACCCGTGACCAAAACAAATGACTCAAAAAATTAGAAAAAGAGGTATTCTTGAAAATGTGAATTCATAAAAAAGCCTTATGATTATAATATTACATTATTATTGAAAAAAACATTATAAGTATATTTTAGGCACAGTATTCCCTTCTGTAAGTGAGCCATACGTACGTAATAATATGAAAAAATAATACAACAGAGAATCACACGAAAATTATAATTTTTACTGCATTATAGAGAAGGCTTGTATCATATATGTTGTTTCAGAACAGAACAAAGTAAATAGGCGAACCTTTTTATTAACCTCAATGCATGTTTTTCAACTTGCATTAAGCCTATTAGGTATAACTTGCGTGACTTGGGAAAGGAAAACGAAAATAGGCTGCAGGCGTTCGAGATGAGGGTGTGGAGGAGGATGGAGAAGGTGCGATGGACGGAAAGGAAGACAAATGAGGAAGTGCTTGACCTAGTTGGTGTTGAGAGGAAACTTCTGGATGAGATTTGGGGGAGGCAGGGTTGGTGGCTGGAAGTGGTAATGAGGGGCGACGGTTTGTTGAAGGCCGTGATAGAGGGAAGGATGTTGGACAAGCGAGGAAGGGGAAGAAAGAGAATAGTTTTTTTAACGGGATGAGGATAGGTAGGACGTATGCTGAGATGAATAAAGGAATTGTTGAGAATAGGGCCCTGGACGCATAAATAATCTGAAGGATTTTCTTTGGCTTTCATTATTACCTACCTTTTACCGATAGATTATTCTATAGATAGACATGTATGTTACATATTGGTATCAGTATGTCTCAACCTACCGGTGACTTCTTTACTGCACAAGTAATACCGATGATGATAGCGGCGAATGATATGGTGAATTACGGGGATAGCCAAAATAATGAAAGGAAGCTGGGTGGGAGAGGGGGGAGAAAGGAAAAGAAGAGGAATTATGGACGACAGAAGAGGAGGCAAGAGATGTGAAGTAGCGACTAAATTGTCATTTTTTCATGGTAAAAATATGCTAGGAATAAGGGAAGATAGGGGAGATGTGACTTTCCAGCGTACACCCTTCCATCACCACCTTCAATACTTCAAACACGCTCCGCTCATCGCCTCCTCCATCCACATTTTATCTCCCTTCTCTCTCCCAACAACAAATACATCTTTAACAAGTATTAATCACGTTAACTTGAGCGAGATTTTACTCTTACCATAATAGGTACCACATCTCAAAATCCTCTGGTCGTTTACTCTCCGCTTGTTCTACAATCTATGTCTTACTGCCTTACAGCAACACACTCCACACATAGGTCTTAACCAGCTTTTTCCTCAGCAATATAGAGACGGAGTTGGAAGTGAAGAGTCTTCTTTTACTGTTAAAAGCAATCTTTGCTCTAAGTATTCTATTTCGTATTTCTTTCCTGTGGTGTTATAGACGGATGAGCAAAATAAGGTGGACGGAGCGAGTGACGAATCAAGAGGTGTTGAGAAAAGTGAAAGAAGAGTGGGACCTGTGGAGAACAGTCATAATAAGACAGGGACGGAGGGCTTGGCCATCCACTGTGGCATTGGAGATTGGTGAAGATAATGTCAGAAGGGACGATAGAGGGCAAAATATAGAGAGGTAGGCCTAGATTGGAGTGTTGGAAGCGCAAGTTTTTCACGACCGAGACCCACCCAACACGACTGAGACCACCCAGTGCGAATGCTGTCCCGTAGCGTCATAGATAATGCTATTTTTGGCACAAATGTTCGGGTGACTGTCTTCAGACAAATATTCACTGTACCACGATAAGCCAGATAATATCAATAGTCAATTCATGAGGCCTCTCTAAAAACTCCTCTAAATAAATATTTTTAAATGTGGTGTTGTAAAATGAGTCACGATTTAATTCAATATTCCATAGCTCCAACCCTCCTACACAGTGTCGTTTGATCGGGTTGTATTTGTAGATACAGTTATGACTTCTCCTCCGGAGGGTCCAGGTTCGAATCCCGGCAGTGGCAGCGATTTTTTTGCACGGAATCCAGATCCCCTCTTATGTGTCATGTGGAGGTCACTCGAAGGATGTGGCGAAAAACTGTCGAGCCACATTGGCGCCATTCATTAACGGCGGGCTAATGCCAAGTAAGAAGGCGGGGCTGAATATAAGGGTGGGAGGGCAGAAGATAGAGCAGGTCAAGCAGTTTACGTATCTGGGTAGTATTTTGGAGGCGAATGGGTTTAGTGGTAAGGACATCAGATGCAGAATTTCGCTAGCTAAAGAAGCATTTTCGAAGAGAAGGGAATTGATGAGGGGGGGTCTGAGAAGAGACGTAAAGAAGAGGCTGGTGAAAACTTTAATATGGAGCGTGGCGCTATATGGGTCGGAAACTTGGTCATTGCGAAGGGAGGATGTGCGTAGGCTTGAGGCGTTTGAGATGTGGGTTTGGAGAAGGATGGAGAAGGTTAGCTGGATGGCGAGAAAGACGAACGAGGAGGTATTGGATATGGTCGGAGAGGAGAGGAAGCTTGTGGCAGAGGTTCGGAGAAGGCAGAAGAGATGGATGGAGGAGGTTTTGAGAGGAGAGGGCATGTTGAAGAGAGTGATAGAGGGGAGAACACTGGGGAAGCGTGGGAGAGGAAGGAAGAGGATAGGAATTCTGGACGAAATAAGAGCAGGTAGAAGATATGAAGAGTTGAAGAGGGATCTAATAACGGGCCATCCTTAGGAGGGAATGCGAGACAATTTCTATTAGGTTGGGATACAAAATGGGGACTGTCCAAGAACCTACCAATCAGCTGGTAGAATACTTGAATGAAATGCCGATGCCGGGCTTCTATCCTCTATCCATCCATTCTTGGAACACCCCTCACAGTACCAACAACCCACTTATCATTAATGTTCCCAGCGGTCTTAGTTATCGATATTCACATCTAAAAACTACTACTCCTAATGGGTGAAGAAGATGGTGATTTAGCTAAATCTCGGCAAAGAGGATTTTTTTTCCTGTGAGCGGTTACATAAGCGTAGGTCGCCGGAGATGACTTAACTATTATTTCTAAAGGCAGAAAATCACCTCACTCATGGAAGACAGCGCGTAACTGACTTTCTTTTTGAATTTGTTCGGATTCTTTATCATTTCTACGGCTTCCCTTATTATTATTCTCGGGAAATAGCGATTTTCCCTCGCTATAACCACGAACCCTCCAAAATTGATTTTAAGCTGTCTCTGGCCAGTCAGCAACGGTATTGACAGAGAGACGAAACTGCTTTTTTTACTTCTCTAGCGTACTTCTTCCTTCAGTAGTTAGCTGGACTTCCTGCTCTGTCCAGTTTAGTAAGATATGGTAAACCGTGGCCCTCAGGACATATCTATTTCCGTGTACAAGAATGAATGCCTCGGCGTATTCGAGTATCGACAATGACGGAATTTTGACGTCACAATTACGGAAAATTCGAATTATGCCATTAAAAAGCCGAGGCTAGTCGAGAATGTGACGTTATATTGAAGACATTGTAACGTTATTGAGGCAGAGACCTTCATGAATAAGGCCCCTGGCCCGCTTAAATATGTTCAAGTGGCCAGCGGGCCATTTCTCAGTTTATTAAATATTCATGGCTACAACTAAACCTTGCTTTTTGAGTTTTCATTTATATCTCATCCAGGCATAAATTTGTAAAGCTATGTTTTGAGACTCGTTCTGTTTACCCGTGGGTGTTACAAATAAAACTTTCTTGCCTTTCTTTGAGTTACGTTGAATGCGCGCCTGATCTTTCTTCTCCGTTTCCCAAGTTCTTACGCAGTACTCAAACAGTGGCCTAATGACAGTGAGGTAACATCTTTCTTTCACTTTTTCGTCCGAGGGCCTTCCCATTATTTCCTCGATGAACCCGAGTATCTTATCCTCACGATGTGGCCGCAGTTATGCCCAATGCCCGATATTTCGCTTAATCCGCTTCGCTTCGCTCATGGCTTAAGGTGGCTGTTGTGGTACTCGTGGGTCCATGAGTGGACTTTTGAGTAATTTTTTAAGTAAGTCGCACAAAATTCTTGACTAAATTTCATTTATATGCATCTTTTAATGCATTGGAACTCACCATACAAGCAGTGATGGCCATACTGCAAGAATTGTGTTTCACATTTTTCTCCTCAATTAAAGCATGTAATGAGAAGAATTTATGGCGCAGTATTCGAAATTTAGACGAAATCAAATTGAAATGTTTTCTCAAACATTGGACTCGGCATGACACCTTGATATTTGTTAAAAACAGCTATGATAATAAGAAATGAAATATTTCGCGTTTAGATGAAAATCTGTGCACATGTAATCGAATTATTACGTAATATAATTTATCAATAAATCTCTTTAAGCTCAAGAGGAAGCTTTTATAAAGAGATGATATGTTTTTTTTACAATCACTAGTCACCGTTGTAGCACAAATTGCTCAATGTAAACCGTTTATGAATTATCACCTCGTATACATCCGAATATCTCGTATACATCACAATATACATCCGAACAGCAACTACTGCAGGGTGCGAATACTGTGTGGCCACAGCTAATTTATTTTTGGACAATTTAAATTCCCAACCAGTTGTTAAAAAAGACGCTCAATTCATTGTGAATTGCGTAGATCTGGAGTGGAATCATTCCCTGCCACACAATGCTACCAGGGGCACGTAGGGTAACAGATTCCCAAACGATTTTATTCGCCAAACCCCTAAAAAAATGTAATATGTTCTTAAGCCCCATAAAGTAATATTTATTTGAGAATAAAAAGAAAGGTAACCAAAAGAAGTTTGTGTAGTCAATTTTTAATAATATTTAAAGACAAATAAAACAGATGGCAAAGAAAAACTATTACAACTAACTAAAAGCTGCATAATCCCTACAAAAAATGTAAACCTGAATTTAAACGAAAACTGGAATGTTCTCTCCCTCTGGAATGCTGTCTCGTACCCCCAAGGAGAGCGAGCACCCCTGGTTGGGCATCCCTAATTTAGATAAACATGACGTACCTTGCTCAAACGTGAAATCTAACTGTTGAACATGTAGAACAGGAATATGCTCCTAGTTAGGCCTGGCAAATAAAAGATGATGAGGGTCAAATGATATCCTCACACTGGCCCGGTAGAAAGCATAATTTTAACGATTAAATATTAATTCCTGTTAGGTTGTACAAATATTTTCTGAAATGTTCAGAGCAAATACTCTCCATGAAAAAAAAATAATTCAGGTCCATCCATTAATAATGGATGGATTCTAATCGAAGGACCATAGGAATTCAACAGCTGGTACTAGAAATGCGCGGGCAGTAGTGACCGTGACACAGATTTAACGACATATTCAGTGAGATTAATGCATTTCAATCAGTGTTCCACGCCAGTGCTGGACACACTAATGGCAAAGAATGTGCAGCTTGAAAAGATCATAAAAGTTTCGCAAGAACCATGGAAATGTGTCCTAAACACGCGTTCAATAAAGAGACAATTGAATTTATCAGCATTCGAAAGGCAAACGAACATGTATACTACGCTGCCAGCTGTTGCGAAGGCGTGAGGCAGGGGGTGTTAGATCACTAGTAATGAAAAGGCGAGGGAATAGGTTAACGGAAGATGTAGTGGGAAAGGTCGAAAGTGAATAATATGTGAACGGAGTGTATTCGTGTCTCGCTGATTTAGTCATAAATGGTGCGAGGACAGATTTTGTCACGCGATCATCTATAGAGATATGATGCGGGTATAAATAATGTTCCCCGAGTCATCCTGATACTCGCCTGATCTGAATATTTCACGTAATCTAGCCCTAGCACGCACCCTCATAGTCTCTAGCGGCTACCAACCTAGTCCTTCCATCAGTTGGGTCATAATCTCTTATCTCCTGTAACAGTGCATTCCAAAGCGTGCGGCTTTAATCTAAATCTACAAACAGCACAAGACGGATACCCTCTCGTCCTCCGATCACCTGGATCAAGCTCTTTCGAACCACATCCCTCTTCTTGGGACCAGTAACGATTTCCACACTTCTGAACTTGGCCACCAGATGTCAGTGAGCCACCCCGACCACACCCTCACCCCAAACCCATGGCGGCAAACCCTAAAAAGAAATACCAGGCTATCTGAACCCTCCAGCAAGCAAGTTCAACGACCCTGGAGAACCCCTGCTCCAAGAGACACGTGTCGTTTCGTGCATACAGAGTTCGGGCAAAAGACGAATCCGCACCACTCCGAGTTCTTCAGCGTGAGTGTGCACTGATATTGCGGACCGTGTTTTCATCCCACAAATGTTTACATCCTAGTCGTATTGTCTGGTTAGCTGACAGGATTCGTCTAAAATTATCGATCCACGCGAAGGAAGGATGCAGGGAGGTGGGGGCAGGGAGGGGGGGGCTCCATGGAACCTAAAACGGGTCGATATGAAAGCTAAGCAAGCAAATTCGGCGGTATAAGAGGAAGTGGGCTGAGCGGGCATGGGATCTCTGTCAGCGGGCCGCATTAGGTTGTCGCACGGGGCCTTTCTCCCCTGCGCTATCCCTCACGTGCATCCCGCCTTTGAGGTATGTACAATGGTCCGTGTTACGTTCCACTCACGAGGGGAGCATCCAGTAGCTGGGCCACGGAATTTGACGTGATTTTCCCGGCAGGTACCCTAGCAGTGCTGATTCAGGAATCGCCCCAAAATTGAGGTTTATATCCAAAAGTTGAAGCGAAAAATGACGATTGGTTGGTTATTAAAGGAGGCGACCGACAGCTAAGGTCATTTGCGCTATTGAAGATAGGTTAGTAGGTTGGTAAGGGAAGGATCTCTTTGGGAATGGAAAAAGGGTGGAGAGAAACCTGGCGTCGGCACTAGCCTACTCTCAACGAAAGGTGCCAAGGGGACCGCGGTTTATCTTTCCATCCGACGGACGGAGTACTGCACTGGAAGTATTCACCACACAGCACCCAAGTGAAGATCGGGATTTCAGAAAAAATCTCCGCCACGGCATGGATTCAAATCCGATCCCACAAGAGAAGCCAATAATCTAGCCACCTCATCAACCCGATTCCCAGGAGGAAATGAGTTTCAATTTTTTAACTGCCATAAGAAAACCGTAGGATAACAGGGCCGGGGAAAACGTCCCGCGTACGATGCCGGCTTTAGCGGCGGCTGAGACCAGAGCCAACGTGACAACCGTGATAAGGCACGCGAAGACATTCCGCCGTGTTCACGAAAATTAGGACAAGGCTCATGCATTGGAAAACTGAATGAAACATAGAATTTTTTAATTCATGAGTTTTTATACTTTCGGTGAAATTAATGTTTTAACCCACTATGGTGTTAGTAATAAGTTAGTACAATAATGCATACGTTTGTCATACGAGAAGCATTGTATTATTTCAGTAATTATGAGATCCGAAATTGAAATAGGTGCTGCAAGGTGTGAATTAGCATGAATTATCATGCAACGTGAGTCATCTTAGATTAAACGCCAACATGATGAGTGTTGATGAAGTAAAGATTACAGGGATATGCAGAGTGATCCGAATTTTATAGAGACACATTACATCATCTTCTAAATGCTCTATTCATTAAATTTGGTACAAAATAAGGATTTAATCACCAGTGAATATAAATATACCTGGGCATAGAGCTCAGGAATATGAAGGCCACGGCTTTGAATTCCGGAAATGGCCGAGATTTTTCATTGAAATCCAGATCCCTAATTGTGCGCGATGTGGAGAGCCCTTCAATCACAGCACTTCGTCCGTCGGATGGGACGTTGACATGCCAACCTCTTGGCGCCTTTTGTAGAGTGCAGATTTACGCCGACGCCGGGTTTCTCTCCACCTTCCCCATTTTCACAAATCGTAATATAAATCACGGGATTACAAAAATGACGCGGATGTGGTTGAAACTTAAAGAAATTTCCAGGTCGCATTAAAACATTCCCTGACTTTTCCAGGTTTTCCATGATTTTTAAATTCCCTGACGTTTCCCGGTTCTCCCGGTTTTCCAGGTCTGTGGAAACCCTGAATAAGGAAAAGAACGGTGTAACAAATATAAAAATTATATGTTTGGCAACTATTTTAAAAAGTTATCTTCCCAGGCACGGCCGGGTACCCGGGTACCTTACCAACTTCCTTTTTTTATTTTTAAATCATTATTATTTAATATAATCTCTATTTATAAACATATACAATGCACAATTAATGCAGCATAAAAAAACAACAATTTGAGTCAAACAAATTTTTAATAAAGAAATAAACTAACAATATTTTTATTTTGTTTCTCTCGTCTTACAATTTGTGCAGCGTATATTTAGTGATAACTTTCAAACGTACGCTGTTTACCAAATCAAACTTTTATTAATTGGAACATTAGCAACTGAATATTACTTATTATAATGGGCAAAACTCTTTTGTGACACAATGTTCATTGCAAACAGGTTTATTACAAGAATCACAAGATTTTCATGTCTTTCTACATTTTCTGTTAGGCACAATCTGTTGCATGCATACAACACAAATTCCTACAACAGATTCTACCAGTGCTATCTCTTGGAGTGGAAGTACATGACATCTCAGCATTATGCATACTTCTACCAATGACACCTTCAAAGGCATTTCTTGTTGAAAACTTTCTCATTCCTCCTGATTTTGAGCATGATCTTCAGTCAATAGCTTTGCTAAATCCTCACTCAATTGCCGCAAGAAATGTCGACGTTGATCTGTTCTTTTTAGTGTTGTCTGATTATTTTCGTGATATATGATATAAGCTGCAAAGGCAGCAATGTCTAGCATATCATAAAACATCGCAAATGGCCGTCTAGAAGTGTGCCGTTGGGTAGTGTAGCGGCCGATATTTTGGTCCATTGCATCGACACCAACCTTGTATTTGTTATAGTCTAATATCATTTCTGTTTTTTTTTCTTTTCATCATATGATATATATGTGTCATAATGCATCGTAGATAGCAGAGTTACAGCTTTGTTCTTTTTATGTGGATATGAGCAGAGTGCTAAATTTTCAATAAACCCAAAAATGGTGTAGTACACTTCCCTATCGTGTCGAATTGTCAAATCGTAAAAAAACTGATTAATCGCCGAAAAACGATTTGTAACAATGGTTGCTCTGTACAAAGTAAAAGATGAAGTTTTCCGCATGTCACTTCTGGTATCCGTATTAGAATTATTTACCCCGGCACAAATCAAGATACCGATATAAGCGTACATTTCATGGCTAGATATGTTCTTCCATACGCGAGAATCTTTATCGGGATGTTTTGAATTAAAATATTGGTATTCTTTTTGTGCTCTGTGATTTGTGCAGCGAATGATTATGTCTACCATTTCTTCAGAGAAAATTCTTTTGAATGTATCACAAACGGATAAGGTTTCTGTAGTCTTGTGAGGGCCAGCCCTTTGACGTACAATTTTACGAGCTGCTACTTGACGCTGCGATAAAGGAGTTTTAGACCATTCTATTTTATCCTTTGCGATGAATTTCGTCGAAAATCTCTGGACGACTCCATATCCTTCCCCAGAATTGTTTCTATCTCTTCGGCCACTACAACAACCCATGCCCTTACCTCTGCCTCTGACTTTGCCTCTGCCACGGTTAAGGTGGCTGGAGCGGTAATCGTGAGTCGTTGAAGGCACATTCTAATAACTTTTCAAGTAAGTCGAAAAAAATATTCTTGGACCACATTTCACCCACGTACACCTGTTTATACGTTGGAAATCACCACAATGCAGTAATGTATATGATGCAAGAGTAATATTTCAAATTTTCGCCTTAATTAAAGCATTGTTTTGACTTGGATTTTCGGCGCGAAATTCGAAATTTACACGAAAATCATATCTAAATACGCTTTTCTTACTCGGTATGATACCTTGATATTTGTTGGCAGCTATTATAATAATATGAAACTTACTATTTCGCATTTAGGAGAAAATCTGTACTTTAGTAATAGAATCTTTTCAAAATATATGCCGTGTTCCATAAGATTACTTGTTAAAATACCATTGAATTGCCAGGAAACCAAATCGGTAACATGCAGTTTTTTTTATTTTATCGATAGGTATTACTAACAAGGACACGTATGCAAAGTTTCACGCAAATCTGTATACAGACAAAAATCGCTCCAGCCACCTTAAGTGTTCCTTCCTGAAGTGCGTATATGCCTACAGCTACCTTCAGCAATGCCATTTAAGGTGGTTTGAGCGAGATAGATCCCTAGTCATAGTGGAGACCATATTCAAATTTTATTCTTTAATTTCAGCGTCTTTAAGAAGTATGAAATAAATATTGCAATATTAATGGCGCAAATATATAGTTATATATGCCCAAAAATCTCGGTAATTAAATAAATAAAGATACATAAGTCTCTAACTTGACTCATTTTTTCCCTCCGAACGGCTGAAAACCCTTCAAAACACCAGGTTTTTTTTGCGATTCTGTAAACATTACTGTGGTGAGTAATAGATTATTTTTTATGAATAGTTGAGAAAACAAGCAATCTATACACCGTTAGTTTTTTGACGAAATCTAGGTGTTATAAATTCCTATTTCCTTCAATATTCTCCCTCTGGAGCGCACAGACATAATCTATCCCATTTAAAACAGCTTATATTTACAGGCAAATTACTCGAAAAATAAGTCGGCAAGGGGTTGATATTTTGATATCATTGGAAAGATGAGAGTTGTTTCTTTAAAAGGAGGCCTAATTCATCAAATTCCAGGTGAAGTGATTTTTCGCTCAAACTACCTTAAGAGCAGCTGGTGCGTAATATTTGCCCCCAAGGGCATTCTCCCCCACTACTATCTTTACTTAATAGCAAATGATGTGCAGCTGGAAGAACGTACAAAGTAGCAAACGACATTTCAAATGTAGATACTGTTTATTTCACTTATAAACTTTTTGGGTGCCCGGGTACCCGGGTATGCGCTAGTGTTAGAAAACCCGGGTATACACACAAGGGTTAAACATACAAGGAGAGGGATCACGGTTCCTTCTTTCGCGATGTCGTTATCGTTATCCGAAACACAAACCACTCTAGAAGGCCAATACTCCCAGTTGCTGTCCTAAGAACGCACTCCTATCATTAAAACTCGTGATGAAATTTGAAGAATTGCGATCACGTTTTCACTCTCCTGAGCACTATTCTAAAAAAACGCTAAAGCACGTATTACGGAGGACCATGATCGTGCCCCAGGCTATTTTGAACTAAGATTCCAAAAAAAATAGACGTAAGGGACATTTATGAAATCTATGTATGTTCATAGATAATGAAAATCTAAAGACTATTTATTCTAAAATATGAGTTATACTTAACATGGTTTCTTTTTAACATTTTAAACATAAAGGTTGTCCGAGGTGTAAAATGACAGACATCGATGCACTCTAGGAACCTTAATCTACCTACCTATGGGAACAGTTAGTGGGTAAAAACACTCCTCAGATAGTATTATTATTATTCGCAGCTTTATTAAATAGCTCTCACGGCAAGAAAAAAAATTCCCACGAATACTATAATGCATTTAAGAAAATATATAAACAAAATTCGATGACACATTTGTTATCAATAGTGACATCTACATTTGTGAAACCCTCTACGAAAGTCTCCGTAGATGCAGAGATATAGTATGAATCGACAGATGAAAGCTTATTTAGTGCGGAAGATCGCTCTTCTTTGGACGAAAAGGTTCTGTTTTCAAATCAAGACTATTACCGAGTGATAGATAAGCCTACGCCAGTAGAAAAATTCCCAACATTATAAATGCATACAATGATCAACTACCGACTGATCTGATCGGTGTTCATGTAGCACGCCCCTAATTGCGTCTAAAGGCGCCTGGAATTCCGACACCGTGAAAATGGGGAGCTAGGTCCGTTTTCTGAGGGTCGCATGAATATATCGGGCGACATACTACGAAGCGTCTTGATACAGAGTATCCGCCGCGCGTAGTTGCGCGAAATACGTCGGGCCGTACGATGACGTAAGTAGAAGAAGATGGTCAATTCTTCAGGGGACATCTTCTTGACGAAGCGATAAGCGCAAGGCTTCCCAATGTTGGAGTTGAGCCGTGTCACCAAACATGACGCGACGAACGCGCCATGTGTTTATTGAATCTCCATGACCCGCGAAAACTTCAATGTCGAAGCGTCAAATGGATTTGAACTTGCGACCTCCAAACGTTCTTGATAACTTTAGCAGCAAATCGGAACGATTATTATCAGTTTGAAGAATAACCTTAAGAGATCAACCTTCTCACTCAAGCCAAGATCTTACGGTCGGTTCCCATCCTTGTGTGATGGAAGCTACGCTCTACAAAGGTCACCAAGCTATTATTATGATAAAATAAGATTCTTTTTGGCATAG
This sequence comes from Pyrrhosoma nymphula, assembly GCA_963573305.1. Taxonomy (NCBI): domain Eukaryota; kingdom Metazoa; phylum Arthropoda; class Insecta; order Odonata; family Coenagrionidae; genus Pyrrhosoma; species Pyrrhosoma nymphula. The sequence goes on along the minus strand of OY754332.1, from coordinate 70,857,651 downwards.
TTAAACTTATCATCCAACGATGGCCATTCAAGCTTCATCGGATTGAGACGAAAGCTCAATAAAATACGTTTTCGTTCCGTCTGCAAAAATGTTTAACTAAAACATTAACAGGAAAACCTTCTTTAAAAACTTGATAAAATACGGTTTGAATATTCAACCAAGCCCTGGTTACTTTAATACCTAAGCGTCGACTACGGAATATATTGATCGCTGAGATTCGAGTGATGAGAAGTTCATTTTTGCCACATTTCATGCTTCGCCAGCTTTGGCAAGGGGATCTTGTTTATATTACAGAGTAAATGAGGCACCATCAGGTACAATATGCACTCGATATCAATCGAACCCAGTTCGATAATTAATGCTCGGGTGGTTAACAGTTAATTTTAAAAATCGCTTTGGATTAAAAGTTGCTGTGAGCGACGACACTATTTATTTTTGAGTCTCCGAGAGGCGTTGACACAAATTCCTCGCATTACCAATCCAAAGCAGAGACCCTTCGCTTAGTCAGCAGAATGCCTGCGGTTGCCTTTTTCCCGTCACCAGCTTACTAAGAACTTTGTGACCGATGAAATGTATCCCCAGGATATGTGCACACGAGAACACGCAATGAAAGAGGGATGAATAATTCGGCCAAAAATATAGCCCGACAACTGTCCATGCTGGTCCGATAGAGCGCATATTGCCGTCTTGGGGAATTCTTGGACAGAGTAAAGTGGACTTAAATTTTGGAAAGCCAAACTTAAAGGAAAATTAATTTATATTTAAATGAATTAATTACTCCGATTCCTCAAAAAGCACTCAGTAGTTATTATTCCTCCTAATGCTGCTTTATCAGAGCGTAGGAACAAAAACACGGTAATTAAAATCGTACTCATCGTAGCTAGTTTCATGAAATATTTTAATATACAACTTCGATTGAGAAGGAGACATTTCCCCAGAAAATGGCCATTGAAGAGGGAATGGAATACTTTTCAGCATGATGATAAGTTAATAGTAAATTGAGGTGGAATTTTTAGCGAATTTTCGGGCCAATTGAGAGGAAACAATGCGATTATCCATAACATAGAATCATGCTGTGGCAGTGTCTTACAGAAAGAGGTGCCAGTTGAAATTACAGTGATCATTCGAGCCTCAAAACAATTATTGACTCAACACAACCTCTACGTTATTCAGACGAACATGTTTCAAATGTTTGCGCTTGATTTTTAACAGGCGTTCGCATTTTAAAATTCAGTGAGCTGGTAATGCATGTTCATTTAATTTTTTTTCACGAAACAAAAAATACCGCAGTAACACTAGGCAATACAGAGTGACAAGAATAATAATACCTAATTTTATTTGATCCAGAATCCATTATAGAGATGAATCGTTGATACTTCGGCGCGTTTCCCTGGTGTGGATGTAAAATAAGCCATGCTCTAAACATTAAGGAGTTTGGGTATGTCGATTCATGCTACATAGAAAAATGCTACATGTAGCATATTTCTCCTACACACCCAAACTCCGTAATGTTTCGAGAATGGCTCATTTTACACCCACACCAGGGAAACGCGCCGAAGTATAAATGAATCATCTCTACGTTATGATTGTTCCAGCAAGAGTATAGAGAGCTCTTGCCAGCAGCCATCATGGATCGGTTGGATGTAAAGAGGCGGAAATAAAACAGGAGAGGGCGCTCCTGGTTCTTACGCATGTACTGGGAGCGTGAAAGAAATAGGGGTGCTTGCGATAAGAAGCCCACAACTACATTGACCAAAACATTAAAATCGGAGTGGGTTCAAACTTAACTTCCACCAATTGATTCTGGGTGAAATATTATTCAGAAGTTTCATTAGCTTTATTAGAGTACAGGGTTGTGGATGTTGGTTATAACTTATAACTCACCCCCAGGCACGCACCCTTGAGGTGGTTTTCAGGGTAATATGTAGATTTAGATGTAAATAAGTCACTAGATGTCATGTTCTGATGCAAAAAAATAGGAAAACTGCCTTTCACGGTTCTCTAAAGAATTTTTTCGTACCCCGAAGGAAAATTGATGTAATAAGGATACATATCTCCTGCAAATCACTGCAATTTGTATAAACGGTAGGTACAGTAAATTATTTCACGCTTATTATAATGTCCGAAGAAAGGGAGCCCAGCGTGACAAAAGTTGACAAACGGAGATGGTGGACTTAGGCTCACACGGAAATATCCAAGAGAGCGTCCCCAATGTATTTCACCCTCCTTGGTTCGATGGGACGTTTAACCATGGTCTCGCCGGCGCCTTTCGTTAAGAGCAGGCTAATACTGGCGCCAGGATTCCCTCCTCCCACCCAACCTCTACCCTCCATTCCCATCCGCTCCCACTTTGAAGCGCCGACTCGAACGAAACGGACTTGAATTACGCGATAACCATCCCACTTCCCCTCACCAACACGACTTTTAAAAAGATCGCTTCCAATTGTTCGATCAATGCCCTGAAGAGAAGCTCGTTTGCATAGGGATCGTGCTTGCGCGAGTGGATGTGTGAACAGATGCGTAAGCAACTGGAAATTGCGTGAACAGACGCTCAGCTTTAGATCAAGGGCTGTTTCGTGGGCATGTGACCGCACAATCGCGCAATGCTTCCTCTTAACAAGATACAATTTTGAAGGAGCATCCGTTCACGAATCCAATTGCGCAAGTAATGCCAGGTGTGAGCAGATATTTTCAAAGTAATCCACTGCAATTACTTTTTCTGTCTATATATCACGGATGAAATCAGAAACGAGGAAGAATGCAGAAGAATGGAAGAAGAGAAAAAACAATTTGGTGCACTCCAAGAAAGAGAAGATCCAGATGAATTGGCCCCGCCCTAAGACATAATGAACTCTGGTAAGGGAAGTGGAGGAAGAGAAAGTCTCGCGAGGAAGACCAAGGGATGGATATTTGCGAATTTATGTGCATTTATGTCGTTGATAAATACTTCAACACGCACACATACATACATACACATACACACGCCTTTGAGGTGGCTTGTAGGGTAAAATGTAGATAGATGTAGAATACGTAAGCTAGATTAAACGGGACATGAAACGAGAGTTTTTTTGTTCTTTGCATGAAGTAGTATCTCGTGTCATTCATAAATTAATAGTATTAATAATATTTACCAGTAGTTGTCTCTTTAGCAGTGTACTGCATGTTTGCATGTTCATTGACGTATCACTCTCCCAGTTTCTGGTTTGACTGCGCACTGTTCCCCTGACTGCTTTGTGGACCGCGCCTAGCGGCCGGGGGAACGTGCGAGGTCCCGATTTGTACTGAGACGAGTGGTGCATGCCTGGTGTGGAATCATCCCGTGCCAAACACCCTATAAGTGGTGGCTTGCACGGTACTTCGTAGATGTAGATGTAGGGTTTGTGGCACGGGGTGATTCCACATCAGGCAGGGGTGCAGACATACACGGCGTGCTGTTAATACTAGGTAACAGAAAAGGATTCAAGTAATTGGGAGTACTACTGCTACTAAGAGCTACACTACCTATCGACAAACCTAGTTAAAAGTCTCATTGGCAGCTGTTATGGTCCCTTATCGTTCGCGGGAAAAATGACATTTTAAATCTGTCCGTTCTGCAGTCTAGTTCCCTAATTTTATTCTCATGATCACACCGTAGTACGTCGGATTTCGTAAAATATTATCAACGTCGTCAGAGAGAGTTTAGAACTTACGTAATAGATTGAGTCTAAATTTTAATCGATGGTCTGAAAGCGTTTCCCATCCCAGCTGCTTCAAGAGCTCAGTAACACTAACGAGATTTCCTATATCACATTATTATATCACAACCGGAATGCAATTGATTTTTGGACGATTTTGGTATTCGGAATTACAATCTACAACTACATCTACGAAGTGCCGTGCAAGCCACCACTAGGGTGTGCACGGGGAGATTCCACACCAGGCATGCATCACTCGTCCCAGAACAAATCGGGACCTCTCACGTTCCCCCGGCCGCTAGGCGCAGCGATGTTAACTTTTTTCTAACTCCTTTTAATACCCGTTATTCGCGCTTATTGCTCGATAATTTCTTCACTTTTTGAATTTGCTACATAGTTAATAATAGGTACAGAGACAGTAATGATATATTATAAGAACCTAGGTCCAAACTCAACGGAGAATCACCCCGTGCCACACACCCTAGGGCTTGCACGGTACTTCGTAGATTTAGATGTAGAAGACCTATCTTGGTATAAATGAATTGGCGGGTAACTGAGATAGTATAGGGCTGCAGTCAACATATCTCATGAATGAATGAAGGGCTTAAGAGGAGGACGATGTACATAATTTGTATCTTTATGCTATGGTAAATAAACAATTGAAAACAAATTAAGCAAAAAACCTCCTACTCAGCTCATGGCCCACATTCAAAACACCATGTCACCTCCTGCGCTGTAAATCGTGAAATCGATCACGTTGCGACTATACGCGAGTAGAGACAATGAAACCCTTAGTGGAGGGCAAAGTGTTTCGTAATCCCAGTGATGTAGACATTTTAACATCGTACACCAATTCGTACACGAAGCGCAACTTCTTTACCGACATCGCCATGAGATAGGTCCACCATTTCAGACCTGAGTCAATAATACGTAAGCTAAAGAAATGTACTCACCACCGAGCCGCAAGAAGAAGTTCCTCTTGCTCTGGTTCGTTGATGACGCCATGGCTGCTTCGTTGAGATCCCGTCACTGCAAAGGAAAAGAAATTGTTTAAAACCAAAACGACACGTTTATTTTCGTATTCAGGGTAAATGGGTAACAACTTCGACGGAAAGAAAATCACACTGGATGTTTGGGAGAGGTTTTGGGTGGTATGACGTAATATAAACTAAGGCATGCACATCTTAAACACCAGATATTAAATTCCGCAAGCACATCTCAAACACCAGATATTAAATTCCGTAAATGAACGCATTTTTTAATAATTTTTAAATTAGAAAAATGTGATTATGGTATTAACATGGTATCAAGTACTAGTGCCACGGTCAATCACAACTTGTATCCAAACGGGACCTTTTCTTGTCACTCATGAATACTGAATATTTCGGAAAATATTCTATAATATTAGATATTCCTCGTACTAAGCCAAATATTTTTTTCCTCGTGAGCGTTCACTACAACCTGAGCTCCGCTGAAAGAGAGAAATAGCGTAGGTAAAACATGCAAATTAGAAAATATTTAATCACCACGCATGAATATCATCATTTTTAGTTATAAATGTAGTAAATAGCCTAAATATCCCCACACCATGACAACCATTATATAGTCCAACACCTCTGGATATTGTGTCCTTTCGTATGCATATGGACCCGGGCACCGAGAATGCCTCAATATCTCCTATGCCCACGGTCTGGCAATGGATGGTATCCAATTAGGGACAGTGACAATAGGGCCTGGCATTATCTTTGTCATTGGATGTAGCCCAAGTTCGAAGAAGATAGAATGGAATGTGTGCTACCAGGGGAATGGTTGGTGTACCCAAGGCTCGCCCTATTGCACGGCGCCCGCGGAAGAGCGCGAGTCTACGCATGGGGCGGGGGGAGAGGTAGACGGCGGCGGTGAGTGGCGGGAGAGACTCACGAAACTACTGTCAATTAAAAATATCGCGTCCATAGCGTTTAGCAGGCAGTACACTTCAGAGGAATCGACCGAAGTTCATGAAATACACAACCTCTAATAGAACAGTGCTCTTCGCTCACGTGAGCAGCTCCAAGACTGGATAAGGGAGTTGACAAAACCATATGGCACGAGAGTAAACGAAGATGCAAATACGTAATGTTTTACTCGAATTTTATACTACAAAATGTAATAGTAGGTAGAATAATATCTCAGATATCAGAAAGATGAGAAAATAAACCGTGCAATTTTCCAGAAAAAAATATAATTTATTTTCGACCCAGGTTTTAATGCTTACACATCACCTTCAGAAGGTTATGTGTAAGCATTGAAACCTGGGTCGAAAGTAAATTATATTTTTTGCGGAAAATTGCACGGTTTATATCCTCATCATGTACAAATTCCAATGAATTTCGCAGGAATCTTCGGATTTTATATCATTTACCAAACATTTTTTTCATTCACAGTAAGTCGACGTGACCACTGACATATGCTTCGGCGGCTCGCGGCAAAATAACTTGATGAGAATATTGAAGAAACTAAAATACTCAATCGGTCACATTTATTGAAACAGCCACGCAGTAAAATATAACCAAAAAACATATGGATAAGTTGTCTCGATACCATGACCAATTTCGTAAAAGTACATGAAGCGAAGCAATTTCGCGAAAAACAGTATTTGACTAGACGACAATTGAAAGATTTGCGCAAGAGTCGTGTTGTGTTGGTTGGCCTACATCAGTGAAATACGTTCTCCACCTCCGTGAGCCAACACGCCATTCATATCTTTCCTAAATCATAAGACGCGTCTTCACGCAAGCCCCGTCGGCGGTGTGGAAAGTACTCCAAATAAATTTCCGTTAACTTTTCAACCAATCAAAGGCAGGGCGTGCCACTATTACCCGGCGAAAAATCCTACCCTTATCGTATACCAGTTGGAGGCAAAAGAAGGCTCGCAGCGTGGGCAAATTTATTTCGAAATAAGGGTCCAATAATGTCCTTCAAAATAATACAGCAACTGGGAGATGTTTTGGGCGATCGGAGATGCACTTGATTGTTACTATTACGATATTATTATTATCCAATTAGGAGTCCTATTAAGAATTCCGGGGGTGTGTGCTTGAGAGGGACTCAAGATGGTCACTGTGCTTGTTCTCATATACCTTCCCGGAAGTGTCTGTGAGAATTTGAAATGTTAACCCTTGATCTTTATTTTGTTTAAGGTAGAATTCATTGTTACAAAAACACAGTACAAATTCCACTAATTACTTTTAATGCTGTCGACCGGTTTTGACGACTAAAGCGTCATTTACAAGAGAAAACTGTTTTGTCTTGTAAAGAACGCTTTAGTCGTCGAAACCGGTCAACAGCATTAAAAATAATTAGTGGAATTTGTACTGTGTTTTTGTAACAATGAATACTATCTTCAATTTCAAAAAAGTATCGCCACAATCGATTAATTTGATTCGTTTCAGGTAGTTTGAGTGAGATAGCTCCCTAGTCATAATGGAGACCATATTCGAATTTTATTTTTTAATTTAAGCGTCTGAGAAAATTGAAGAAATATGAAGAGAATATTGTAAACGACAAATATTCTCAGTAATTAAATAAATATAACCACATAAGTCTCTAACTTGACTCATTTTTTCTGTAAAAAGTACTACAGTAAGTAATTGATTAATTTTCATAACTAGTTGAGAAAACATACAAACTACACAGGTTGGTTTCTTGACGAAATCTAGGTGTTAGAAGTTCCTAATTTTTTTCAATAATCTTCCTCTGGAGCGCACAGCCGTAATCTATCCCATGTAAAACACCCTATATTTTTAGGAAAATTCCTCGATAAGTAGTTCGGCAAAGGGTTAATATTTTGATATCATTAAAAAGAAGGGAGTTTTTAAAATTTTACGTCAAATTCATCATATTAACCGAAAATGGCTACAAAAAACAGAACTTTCTTCCTTTCTCAAGATCTTTTCGTCACTATTCGTTCACTCACTGGCTTCCAGTCAACTGCTCTTGCTCCGTGAAAACCCTTCTTGTTCTGATGCAGGTAAAAAACCGATATTGCAGTTTCCACAGTAAATAAGAAAATGTTACGACTAGATGTGACGTACTACGCCATTATCAAGAGATGTGCTCGAGCTGGACACTCAGAAGTGAGAATGCCTCCCTATCACTAAGAACTTCACCCAAAAGAAAATATTTGACAATAATAAAAAATTGAGTGGCAGTAAAAAACACAACATTCTATTTGAAAGACGTGAAGCGGTAAGTAGACAAAAAGTGCGAAGACATTGGACGAGAAGAGTGGAGGTAGGCCTGCGACATAGTGAATGCAAAAGACACATTTAAATAATAAATGAAATTCTTTTAGATGAGGGTGAAAGTGTCCCATTAATCAAATTTTTATGCGATTCGGAGAAAAGTAGTGACTGCAACAGTGACTCTGTATAACGAATGCTCTAATAACTTGAATTTTAACAATAACCAACTTTTAAATCAATTATTACTTTTCTGGTCATACCTCATAAACATAAGCATGACCATTTATGTAAAGTCTCCTTTGCCTAAAGGTTCGATCAATGGTTTTAAAATCAAGATATGGTTTATTTTGCGGAATGCTTTTCTGGAACCTAATGCGATATTACTGAGAAAGGTGAACATCGACGAAGACATAGTCCTCTTAGAATTAGCTGGGCTAAGTAAACAGATAAAAGCAGACCAGAAATGGATGCTAGCGAAACATTTTCACTTCCGTGTCTCACCCTGAGGTGGGCACCTCTCTCTAATGGTGTTGGTCACCCTGTCCACCTTTCCTTCCCTTTCCCTGAATCCCTAGGGAACCGACCGTTGGAAGAGGCTAGCCATCCCCTCCCAAGTTTCCTCCCCCAAGCGCACCCTCTCAAGACCACCGAGACATGGAATTGCTATTTTGTATTAATGTTAAGTTACTTAATTATTAGTACCATGCCACCGAGAGGTCTCTCGGTGGTCGTGACCCTCTCCTCCACTCGCCTACGTTCCGCACATTATAGGGGCCAGGAGCTTTCAAACTAGTTGTAATGTGTAGTGTGGAAGGAGAGGGGTAGGAGGAGGCTGAGGGTATGCATGTACATTCACCGGGCTTGGAAGGGGTGTGGAAGGAGAAAATAGATGGGAATCCCATTGGTATCTGGGGGGGAGATAGGAAGGGTAAGTTGGGTAGGGGGTTGAGCATAAAGCATAATAAAACGTTGGTCCATCGGGAGTTCCCTGCGTCCGTCTTCGGTTCTGTACGGCCCGGTCTCCCGTGCCTCCTCCGCAGCATGGAGCGTTTGGTGGTCCTAATCCCTCGCCTTGGGGAATTGTGAAAGGGTGGCGCCTGTGGTGCGTCGTAGGCTGGGTCTTTGGCCATGTCTCGACTCCGAAAGAAAGGAGGACCGACATCGTGAAAGGACGGGAATGGGAAAGGGCAACACTTGAGGTGTGGCGGGTTTTCAAGATCGGCAAGCAGATGCCGACGCATGACTACTATTTTCGCAGGTACCCTAGTGACCGTTGGTGGGGTGGGAGGGTGGCGATGGGGGGTGTATTTGTTTTCAAGTAGTGGTCGTCATGAGAGGATTTCCCTACCTCAATTGGAAAGGGTGAAAAGGGGGAATGGCGGATGGGGGAAGAGGGAAAGTGGGAAATTTGCGGACTTGAAAGATGATAAATTATCGAGGGTACGTCATAAAATCAAAATGGCTATTCCTTGCCGATGTTTCCGAATTAAATAACTTCCATCTTCAGGGCTATAATTACAATACAGAGTTCATCGAACAAAAAACATCAAAAATCAATGCTTATTCTATTACAGTATATAATAATAGCATAAGTATTGGTGATTGATGTTTTTTTTGTGTGACGAACTCTGTATTGTATTACAGCTCTGAAGAAGTTGCTAAATTCAAAAACGTCGGCAAGGAATGGCCATTTGGGTTTTTGACCTGCTATCCTTGTTAATTTATCAGCATTGAACATCCGAGGTGGAGATTCACAACAATGAACTTATTTCAAGATATAGAGAGTAATGGAGAAAGAGTATGCAAGGTATTGTCATTTAGGAGAGGGGTGTTTTTGACCTTCCGTTGGATGATTTCCACTTGGTTTCACTACATACAGATCGGTTACCTCTGCAATCTTCCCTTTGAATGTTTTTCAGTTTCAAAAAATCCTATTAGCACACAAGAGAGAGAAGAGAGCCAGCAACAAAGCTAGGAAGTAAGTACACATCATTGAAGAGCATATACTTCGATCGTTTTACCTCTTATATAGGAGTGAAGCTTGGACCATAACTGTAGCAAAAAAAGGATGGAAGCAATGGAAATGTGGTATTATATTACGACGATGAAGATTAAATGGACAAGGAGAATGACTAATGAAGACCAAGAATGGAAAACATGAAACAAATTTGGAGGGACGTTACAATGATGAATTATGACGGAGTCAAGTGACCAGCTGAGAGGAAAGTGGAGTGAAGTCCTGCAGCAAATCAACCTTTGATGATTGCTGATTATAGTAGCTAATACCCATTTTTCTAAATCGTGATGAACTCTCGAAAGCTTTCGGCTCCCTCAACCACAGCCTCCTCATTCATAAGCTAAGTCAAAGGTTTAACGTACGTGGTAACTTTCTCAGCCTCTTATCTAGCTTCCTTAGTAACAACCCAATAAGTAATTCTTTCTGGCACCTATTCTTGTTGGTCTTATGTATCGTCAAGAGTTACCCAGGGCAGTGTCTTAGGACCATATCTTTTTAATTTAAACATTGAAAACTTAGCCTCCCTTGTTCAGGCCTCCCAAGCCCGCATGCTGTTATACGCTGACAATTGTAAAGTATTTAAACCGATTCACGCCCCCACCGACACTCACGAACTTCAAAATGCTTTAAATATGATTTCATATTAGTGAATTACCTGGAAGTTAGCTTTAAATGCAAGCAAGTGCAATGCTATGCCTAACCATTTTAAAAATCCCCACTTACCATGAACTACTCTCTTAATCCAATACCTTTAAACCGTCTGTCATCAGTGAAGAAACATGGCGTATTAATAGATTATAAGCTTAATTTCTCCGATCATATCCAGACGGTTAAACCGAAAGATATCTCTCTCCTCGGCCTCCTACACCACTCCACAGAAATCAAATATCCCCAATGTCTTCATTGATATTGTTCAATGATTCTTTCCAGTGATCACGTATTGCTCCCCTATATGACCGAAGTCTGCTCCATCTAATCTCGCAACCCTTAACAGTGTTCAATCTTCCGAAAAAATCAACCTTCACCAAACATCTAGTAACAATCTTCAAAAAAAATAGTGAATTACAGTCCCCCATGTGCGTGATATGTCCACCAATGCCATTCTGTCTTCACGCTCCATTTACGATCTTCCTGTATCCGCCATAAGTGACCTAAAATTTCTTTACAGCATAACCTTAACTCCATTACAGACTGTCCTGAACTCCTTTCATCGATAAATTTCCAAGTACCCTCTCATCCTACCTGTACCCATTCTCTATTCCACTCGCCAGTTCCCAGAAAATCGCTCACCAAACTTTTTTCCACCTTCCCTTTTTGCTTAATTCACTACCCGAAAACGTTGATCCGTTTTCTCTATCCCCTAACTTTACAAACCTGGCTCTCTCTCATCTCTCTGAAAATAATTAGCACTCCCTCTTTAACAATTCTATTTCTGATATTTTGCTAATACTCTTCTTTTTATATTGGTATGCAGTCTTTTCTTTATTTTTATGTTCTTTTACTTGGTACACTATAAATTGCAAACACATCTGTATGTGGACATTCTAAAATTAAAAAACTTATGTCTTCGATAGCACTTGCGTTTTTCTTTTCTCTTGGAAAATAAGGAGCCTGTTTACCATCATCTATGTCTCAATCCCATTGACGTGCCCACAAAAACTTATTCGATATTTCGTCATCGTGGCCCAGACTTTCTCAAAGTTTTCCCTTTCTATCTGTCACCGCGGCTGCGAATGAGCAGCCGCGGTTTGACCACTGAGCAAGTGTCTGAATTTCACTGGAAAAGATTTTGACTTGAACGATTTCAGTCCTAGTCGGAGCTTCAGCTTTATTGCCTTTCCTACCCTCTCTGCCTTTCTGTGGATGCTCGTGGTTATAATCTCAACTCAGAAATGAAATTAGTGGACTCATTTAATAACACCACATTGGTCTACGCTATCCAGGTTAGATATCTTGCATATATGTTCAAATTTTCATTTTTCATTTATTAAATAAATATTCCCTTCCCTTCTTCACACCCTTATTTTTCAATTCCATCAGTTTCCCTGACTTAGCTTGGGCTCCGAAATAGTGCTGCTACGGATAATTCTAATTTATATATTTAACGGCAGTAGATATGTTCCTTTTCTAAATGCTGGGAATATAGCTATGGGAAGAAATGAGCATCGTAGGACCACTGCATGCCGTCACTGCTCCCGAACGAATCCAGGGTCAATGATCCTCCAGACTCAATGACTCATCCCCCCAAAGATATTATTTTTTATCCCCCCGCTCCTCTCTCCCGAATTTTCTAAAACCCCGGGTTTTCCCCTAACCTAAATTTTTTTATGATCCACACAGAGTCATGACCTCCCCTTGTGGGCACCACTATCCTGGGGTCAAGAGCGTTCCTGAAACCTTGGGAGTAAATAAAATACTCTTACTATTTTTTCAAAACGTGACGAAAAATTAGACAAACCAGAAGATTAAAATCATACAGCCGGCAATTAATTATCACTTTCTCAAAGATAACACCAAAATCAACTATAAACATTCAATCGGTCAAATGTAGATACAATAGTAATATCCTATTAGCACACCATTTAGAGACTAAGATATAAAACAGTATTTGTCGTAGTCAATATTGTACGTATATTTCCACAATTGTTTCAGAATAGATAAATGGATTTAAAATGCAACAATAACATGCTGATGACAACTACGTGGAGAAAGAAAGTAAGTGCATATCACATTATTCAAAACTTTGAAAATATATACGGAAATTAAAATGTGACGGAAAAGGACTCCAAACGGTATCAAAACGCAAATCATCAATGAAGGCGCATACGACAAAATCATTTGTTGGCACGGCACAGAACTCTGGTAATAACACGCTCCTTAACCTTTGTGAGATCTTTCGGCTCATAGATACCCAAACGAAATACAAATGCACTCTATTCCTTTTTTAATACCAGTTTTGTCAATTCAGATTAACTGTGCCAAATCATCATTATTTTCATGTTTAAAGCAATAGGTAATGACGATGGCATTAAAAAGTAAAAATACATAGCAATTCGTTAATTTAAAATACAAATATGCATAAATTTTCATGATATAATATAAGTACAAACAACTAAGATCGGCCAATTGTCAAAAATTAATTACGAATTAGATGATGTAATATATGGGAAACCTAAACAGTAATATAAATAAAGTATAATGGTTATAATGAAGAAATAATTTTCAGGATAATTACCTAAAAAATATAGGGGAAATAAGTAATTCTTACCAGCATAATTTGACGCATCAATACTCTCGTGGAGTAAAATTGTAAGCCAACATTGAACACTGGATTATTGTTGACCTTGCTGGCTCTAAAACTCATAGTGGCTGAGCACTTCACGATTTCATGGCTTAGACGCGACCTTGAACGGCAGACTCAAGATGACAGCACCACAATATTTTTCAAACAACTGGCAGGGATTTTCAAAAATGAAATGGAGCACAGATAAACGCCGCGCGAGTAACGGAGGGTAAAAAAGGAACGTTCCCGGGCACCGTCGACTACACGTGCTCACGCAGTACACCAATGGGTAGTGTTAAATTTCGCGCGGATTTCACGACTCCGGCGCCAGCTCAGGCGAAGAATGAGTGAGGATACGAGGACGCTCGATTCTCCGCGGTCGTAAAGGAGGCTGAAGAAAGGCCAACGGATCGTAAAACCGAATCCATGTCTCACTACAGGCAATAAAAAAACCCTAAATGTCACGTAAACCTCAACCCGAGAGTGTCTGGGTTGAAACGGCTTGGAAAAGGATTCGATGATAGAGTTGTGGCGTTGGGTGGGGTGAGTATTCCACTAAAAGTGAAGTCTATGAACGTATTACAGTCCAATACACTCGATAAAATTAGGCTTAACTTGGTGGAGCTAATCCATTATTAATGAACTGAGGCGAACTTTGCACAGTTCAAAGGTGCAGTCGTCGCGAAAGCTTATGGCGCTACGCAGTAGACGATTTTGGGACTGGAAGGGTCTATTTTCTAAAAACCGGTTGCCACGGGTGGAAGGGTGGCACCGGCGGGCTAATGTTTACGATTTTCGTTGCCAACTTTGAAATTTGTCATATGCCTTCAAAGAATTTGAATGCCCCCAGCTATTCGCCGCAGTGGGTTTTGGAGTGGGCGTCGTCCCTTTGGACCTGAGCGCGCGCCAGGGGGTCACGGCCTGGGGATCTCAGGCCGATGGCTTGGATGAGGACTTGTAGTTGCAACAAGTATTAACTATTTTCTACAATATTACACAAAAACAAATATCACATTCCTATTTCTTTCTCTCTTTCTTTCTATAATAAATTACAGAAATTATCCAATTTATTTTTGTATGAAATATATATGTTCTCTCTGTCTCTCTAGAATACATATTCTTATACTTTCACTCTTTTGTGTTCTCAATTTCCCATTTATTCATCGAATATACATGTACATAGTGCCAATTTTTGACATTATCTCTTCAAGTACTTTGTATTTTCTTATTTCAGCGACTGAAACTTTAGCTAGTGGTATTCAAAGTCCGATTCCATTCATTGCATTAGCTAAGTAAAAGAAGAATTTAGAATGCACTGTTATTTCGTAATTTTATGTTGCATGTCTTAAATCCCGATGACATAATTTCACGCGGCTGAAAATTTTAGCAACGTTACTAAAAAAACAACGGATTTGCGCTAAGTTTGGTGTCCACTCAATCAGCGTTTCAGCGGAATGAAGTCTATATTTGTTATTTTTTGTTAATGTTTAAGATATGTTAATGCGTTTAAAGTAATTGAAATGCCCAGCTGTAAGTCATCGTGTAAGACCATCTATTCCACAGCCCCGGCCGCGGAACGGAGGTATGGCGGGGAAGGGTCGGCTACCTGCTCCATGCTCCGCGAGGAGTCGAATTGTCCAATACGGCTCGGAATTACATGTTTACGCTGATACGTTATGTTGGTCATTCTGTCTGCCACGCGCTCACTTTCCCCTCCGTTCCTTTTCTTTACCCCTCCCACACATTTCACCCCCTCTGTTCTGCGCATCTAAAGGCCATAAACTCTCGCGAGGACTGTACAGTACATCGTCGAGAGGTTGTGCTATTTACCACGGTCTAAGTAAAAATCTTTAGGTTTACCGAGATATTGGTCCAAACTAAGATGAAATGCGCCTTGTTTCATCACCAACGTTTCGTGTGTATTGACACACACATCATCAGGCCAATAAATAATACATTCCGATCGGCAAACGAGCCGAGCTGTTTTTTAACATTCCCAAACAAGAGGGAACAATGGCACAATAATAAATAAATAAATATATTTTCGTCCATTTATTTAACGTGATTTCCAACAATTTACAGAGTTAGAAGATTGCCTAACATAGACGCAATTGATAAAATCTAAAAATTGTTAGAAAATTACAACAAAAGCTTAGTACATAGAGAGCAGTTCCTAAAAGCAACAGAAAACTGACATATGACCGGGACAGCATCAAAAAATGAATATATAAGTGAGAACTGCAACGCATTAGATACTCTGTGGCATACGCCCTGCCCCTCATCACTCGATCAATAAAGCATATTCCTTTTTCTCCTCCTCCCCCATTTACCCAACATCCTCCCCTCGATCACATCCTTCAGCATCCCCTCGCCCCTGACGACCCATTCCCACCACCTTCCTACTCCCAATCTCCTCCAGAAGTTTCCTCTCCTCATCCACCTTTTCTCCTCCAACCCCGCTTCCCAAACGCAAGGAGCCTATTCTCATCGTCTCTGAGTCCACGTTTCTGCACCGTCCAACGCTACACTCCATATTTTGGTCATAAGGCCGTTTTACACGGTACATTTTTTTGTACAAACGAATGTACAATCAAGTATACAAGAAAATATTGTAAGAACGACTGAATCAGACTGAAAGTCGCTTTACACGGTGAGTGCAAACGCACAATTTTCCATGCAGTGTAGTGGTAGAAATCCATTGTAATTCTCGAGCGTTTTGTTTATCATGTTTATGATTCACTCACATATTTGAAACCTTGAAAAGCTGATCATCTGAAATTCGGAACCTCGACTCGACCATCTGCCTACAGGACTCTTCTCTCGGACTTCATATTCGACCTTTGAACCGTTTCGTTTTTTCTCTTCTGGATTTTAGTGCGACAAGTCATTGACATTTCTCGCCGGATCTCCATTCTAAATGGACTCATTTCGTAGGTTTATTTTTTGTGTGTGTGATGAAGTGTTATTATCAATTGTGATACAGCGGAACACAGGACGTTTTTGTAGTCCCTCCAAATTTCCCTCCCTTGCATTTGTACCAGTGTTTCAATGTCTTTTTTTTGACGATTTCCATGTTATTTGCAAACCAATAGAAATAAGATGATTATTATTATATCACGCGGGATATCAAGAACTCTACTTGAGGGCGCGATCAGTTATAACTTTGGGGGAAAAGGACACAAACCCAAATATCGCGATGACACTGAAAAACCAGAACACCAAATAACACGATGAAATCACGATGTAAACATTTGAGAAACTTTGAGTTAACTCTTCTCGGGTTCTCCACCAGTTCAAACTATTCATAATTGCCGACGTAATTAATTCTTTCCTTGATAATGAGTGAAGAGTCGTCTCTCGAAACGTCGACAATTATGAATAGTTTAAGCCGGTGGAGAGCCCGAGAAGAGTTAACTCATTAATGATTGTATACACAGGATAATAGTTGTGTGTGACCACTAGCGGGTGACTCTGTTAAAGTTACTGCGCGGCCAGTTCCGCAGTTCTTTGAAGTTACTCATATCATTCGACGGGAAAGTGTTAATCCTTTTTATAAACAACTCTATTTTTAATCGCAACACAGACACCACAGATTTCTCCATATCTGCGCCATCTGTTGAATAAAACCGGATCGAAATTGTATGACTGTCTGAATGGAGTTAGAACAGGTTCTATTTTCTGTTCAGTCATTCATACATTCGCACAAGCGTTCGCACAATTTGCCGTTTTACACGGTACAATTTCCTGATACATGCGTTCGCACGATAGATTGTACATACAAAAAATGTGCCGTGTAAAACGGCCTTTACATAAGGTTCCCGCCGTCAATCCTCTTCCATTTGTGTACAACTCAGTTCTGCTTTTAACATATTTACAACTATGCCCATTTTCCTACAGCGTTCTACCCAGGGTTCTACATCTACAAAATATCCAGCAAGCCACCTCAAGGGCGTGTGGTATGGAGTGAGCAGTAGCCAACAAGCATTACACTATACCCTATCAAAGTTAGTGTAAAAACGGCAATTGATGCATTAGTAGAAATCGCTAATACTTGTCAGGAGACGAAGCCTCACAAGCATGCACTGTTCTACCCGCTCTAGTATGTGCCCTCCTAATTTTATGGCTGCCCTCGCTTTCTTTGTCAGAGGAAATCGCATTTCTTTAGTTATCTTCTCATTGATATTCATTCCGAATTTCTCACTATAATTTTCTGATGCATCTACCAGCTCTTGCAATCCTCTGGATGACTAACTAACCAACGCCCGACCGACTTTACCATCTATCCTCCAACCTTTATTCCTACACCTTGCTCTTCCCGTGCCTCTTTTGCCATTTCATCGGCAGGTTCCTCGGGTTATGACGCTTTCTTTATTTACGGGATAGGTATCAAGACTGTTTTTACGAATCCAAGTAAATCCCATGAGATATTTCGAAAAGCGGTCGTCTTCCTTTATTGCTTAAATTCTTCAGTAACTCTGAAGTGATTTTAACTACTCCCAAATCTTTTTTTTTTAGCTTTCATACCCGTAGTAAATCTGCATATATGTGCATGCAGCATATTTTGTGAAAGTGTTAATAAATTTATTCTTACGGATGCAACGTTGACGACGGATTGGGTGGAGGAAAGGATCCCCTCGTCTCAATCTCACCCCAACTAAGCCGTTTATCTATATATTTATATCCTTATACACACTATCTGTATAAAAATAATTTAAAACTGGCGCTTACCGATCTCGAGCAGTCCACATGAGTTTTTGCGAGAGCTACAGGCAAAATTGGTTAGTCGCAGTGTGACGTCATCATCACCAACAGCCTCCATAGTGGCTGACTGCGGTCGTTTCCAACGTTTGAATTACGCAAGTGATTCTTCAATTATTCTGCTCACCATGGGTACTATTAGCTCCGTGCCGTAAGAATTCTGAAAGAATTATCATGCACATAACGCCGCCGTTTGTAGCTAAGGAGGAACCTAACAATGTATGCATGGTTTATATTCTAATATTTAAAGAGTACTTGAGCGACTGAAAATTAAACATGTGAAGTGCAACTTAAGAGAAATAAAACTGAAGGAAGAATCAGTTTTGGGAATAAGCTAAGTAAAGATGCCCGACAATTAGTAAATAGTGTAATAACACAAAAGATAGCATGCATATGATATTGGGCATGCCAATTAAATGTTTGCAGTGGCGATCACTTTGAAGCCGGGGAGTTCAGTGATCTTCAATTGTTTGCTCAGAGGATAAGGACACAAGGCCAGTGGGGGTCAGAGGCTGGAACCTTGCATGCGAAGGAGACGAATTTACGACCGATGCCATTGCTTACACATAATCGCTCACGGTTGATTCCTCTGACTGATGATGGGGCGCGCTCGAAGCACGTTATGAGACAAAGGCAGCCATGATCAGCTGCGTAAATTGTTACTGAGACGTGAATGGATTAAATGACAAGACTCAGTGGCGTTCATTTGGGGGTATGCCAGGTGGGTGGCGATTACTAGCGCTGCGTTATATAAATACATTTTCAACTTCCCTTAGGTTTTCTGCACGCAGACAGCGATGAATCTGATCAGGTATTGCCCACGGCACTCAACAGATGGCAGCGTGACGGGCCATTCATTGTGTTGGAAGCCAAGTTGAGTCCTCGGACGTGGGTGAGCACTACGATCCGATATTAGAGTGCTACGGCACTAAAGCGTTCACGAATCTTGAATTCAATGCTAAATCCAACAAGGAAGCATGGCAGCCTCCTTGATATCCATCAGTATGGTCTTGTTTAAGGAATGCAGGTGACACTAAAAGTAAGTACTTCCTAAAACTACGTGAAAAATGTTTTATAGCAACACTGAAGGAAGCATATTAACACATGGAGTGCTGGCCATTTTACCTTATTCTGCTGCAGAAGTGCTTACAATTTTTACGAATTTGTATGAATTTTTGCCAATATTTCCCCGTAGAACATAGGAAAATGTTAATTAACTTGCCTTTTAGTTCATAACTTCCAAGTTTATAGCTTCATCATAGTCGAATAATTACTCGAATGGGAGTGAATATTTTTTATCTGACAGCTATATAAGATATATAGTATGTGTCAAATATTTATTTAAATTGAAAGGAACGTAATATTAAGTCACCTGTAGTTTTTGGAAGATTTACGGCAACGTAACATTAAGTCGTTAACACTCAAAGTGTTACAGCTCAACCGTAAAGACAAGGCAGATGCAGTAAAATCTGATATGGCATCTAAATTTCACAATAAATAAACTTGTGCCCAACTAACATAGCCAACACATTTCAAATAACACTTACGATCTTTTAACTGATAAAAAGCAGCGATTTACTATTCTTCCTGCAGAGCCCAGGGACCATTTTCTAGAAATAAATTCGCAAAGTTCGCACATAATTGTCCATCACGGCGTTCCCTTTCGGGGTAGGGACAGGCAAATAGCTTAGTTAATGCTGGTCGGACTAGGAAATTGGCTCTCTTTTGATAATTTCCTCCATACCGCCCAATGCCTTCAAATCTCCTTCGTTTCAGCTACATTCACGCATTGCTTCATAAACCTCCTCCGGATCTTTCATTCATTTCATTCATACCAGCTGATTGGTAGGTTCTTGGACAGTCCCAATTCTGCATCCCAACCTCATATACATTGTCTCGCTTTCCCTCCTAAGGATGGCACGCTATTAGATCCCTCTTCAATTCTTCATGTCTTCTACCTCCTCTTATTTCGTCCAGAATTCCTATCCTCTTCCTTCCTCTTCCACGCATCCCCAGTGTTCTCCCCTCTATCACTCTCTTCAACATGCCCTCTCCTCTCAAAACCTCCTCCATCCATCTCTTCTGCCTTCTCCGAACCTCTGCCACAAGCTTTCTCTCCACTCCGACCATATCCAATACCTCCTCGTTCGTCTTTCTCGCCACCCAGAGCCTTCTCCATCTTTATCCAAACCCACATCTCAAGCGCCTCAAGTCTACGCACATCCTCCCTTCGCAATGATCAAGTTTCCGACCCATATAGCGCCACGCTCCATATTAAAGTTTTCACCAGCCTCTTCTTTTCGTCTCTTCTCAGACCCCCCCTCATCAATTCCCTTCTCTTCAAAAATGCTTCTTTATCGAGCGCAATTCTGCATCTGATGTCCTAACCACTAAACCCATTCCCCTCCAAAATACTACCCAGATACGTAAACTGCTCGACCTGCTCTATCTTCTGCCCTCCTACCCTTATATTCAGTCCCGCATTCTTACTTCTAGAAAAATCTCATTACTTTCGTTTTCTTGTGGTTGATCTTCATCCCATACTTTTCGCACTGGACCTCTAACGCATTCACCATTGACTGTAACCCCTTTACAGATTGACTAACCAATGCTTTATCATCTGCAAATCTCACTGATTTTATCAGCTCCTCTTTATTCCTACCTCCTCCTCCCCCCATGCCTCCCTTACCATAAAGACTCATAATATTTCTCCTCGTAAGTATCTTCCACCGCATTCACGCATGACATTCCCGGTATATTCCCCATGAATTCCTCTCACACCATTCACTCCTCTGTCATAAAACTGCTTCGTTATTCGACTCTCTCCCATTCTCTAAACACAGTTAAACCAACGAAAGGAAGCACGCTCTTTTTAAAACGTGTTTTCATTTGGTTGAGTTCTTCTCTGTCTGTTCGGTACAAATTTTACAATCGATTTTAAACTAACTTTCCGATGAGCTAGACACTTGAAACTTTAAACATAGCTCAGAACTGGATGACAATGTAATAATATGTAATAATATATATTATATATGTTATCTATTAAATATTACAATATAATATATATTATAAATTATACATACAATATATTCATAATATGATAATTATTTTAAAATTTAAAACGTAAAAAAAACGTTCTTGTAAAATAAAGTATATATTCTCATCACTCCTAGCCTCACACATTCCCAACCCGATCCCTCCTACTTTTACAGCAAACACTTTTCAGATACATCATTCCTCCTACGTTAATGTTTATCCTGATTGAATAGTGCACATTACGAATCAATTAGAATAAATAAGAGGTTTCTCAGTTCTTCTTTGCCATTTTATGTCCTTCGGAAGTATTGAGGATATTTCAAATATTTACTTTGAGGTAGGTTGGCATGTTCCGGGGTTTTGGATGCGTCCACAGCAGGTCATTAGTACTGCGCACTGCCTGGCAAATTTAACGACCTTTTTTTAATTTATTGCTTAAAATCACGACTAAATCTAAAAATAATAAAACCACTTCTTAATCATTACAATCTACATATGTAAGTAGTGACTTTTTATTTTCTTACAATAATCTAGGAAGAAATTATCATTTTGAACGTTAATTGACAAGCAAAACACAGGACACTGATAATATACAAGAACTAGAAACAAGAAGAGAATGTCAATTATTAAAAGAGCTAGGAGTGTGATAAGCTTTGGTGAAGACGAGTAGGGTGGAGAAACTGTTTTTGAGCAAATAAAAACATGGCAAGAAACGAAAAGGCCATGAGGAGAGATTTTAATAAAATAACGAGGATCCAAGATCGCGCTGTATTCGAGTAACATATGAAAGGGACAGCTTTTGTTGAGCAAATACTTAAATTGACTAGCAATGACCTCAGAGGTTCTCTCTCACTCAGTAATATGAACAGAGGACAATATCTACTCCCAAACGGGAGCCTAGAATTTAACAAAAGACGCGAAGAAGGAACTGTAAATCACTTTAGCTACAGCATTTTGGTTGCTGCTGCGCAAAAGTTACATCCTAGGAATGTATTACGCCACAATAACCACCAAAAGAAACTAGATAAGCACTTTCTTGAAACAGATCATTAATCCAGAAATTATTTTCAAATGTCAAACACGATGATACTGTGTGAAAGATAAATCACCCACAATCCAAGGATTGGTTTTATAATGATAATATGTAGTGGTAATGTTGCATTACTGCAACACTATCTGTAATAATCCGAGCATTTTTATTTCAGCTCTTCACTCTAATTCTCCTGTATACTAATAGCCGTTTTATTCCGCCATCAGTCTTCCTTTTAACCCCCCTAATAGTTTCCCTGATATATTCAAACCTCGAGCTTCCTCGATGATTAGGTACATACATATTCCCATTCATTTCTACCGCCACTGTCTTTAACGAGGATAATACTGCACGTCAAGAAAGTTAAAACCGGCTTCTACACAATTCAAATAGCAGATATACCAAGCGCAGTACATATTTCAACTATTTGGTTGGCACATTTTGCCAAACAATGTAATGAGAAGTAGCCGTTCACTCGCTACTGAGATGTAAATATCGCCGTTGACATAAGCATGATCGTATCGGTTGATGTCACGGATAACGGATACTCAGACGGAGATCCGCTCCATCACATCTGAAAAAATGACGAGACAAGCAACTGCTTGGCCTATTTACATTTGCATGCGCAATGATCAGTCCGCTTGGGGCGATCACGTCGCACGACTCCGGTCATAAAAGTGGCTGAAACGCATACTCGGCTCATCCACCTTTCCAACTCAGGCAATATCATCTGAAAAACAATCCATCTTCCAAGTTTGTCACTCAAGCGGTTTAAGGCCTACCCAACCTCATTAGGAAGATTAGACGGTTATAACCTTGCATTGGAAGAAGATAAAAATGAAACATCAATGCATCCTTAACCCATCTATTAGCCCCAATCAAGCCTTATGCGAAGGAGAGTAGATAACAACCTAATAACGCGATCCGACTACAGGAAAACAATCCCCAGTTGAGGCCGAAAATATCCTTGGAAGCGAACGGCAGTGTAGTGACTACTGACCACGATGGTTCACTAATGATGGACGGATTGAAAACAATTTACGTCTTAACCGCTTTTTCAAGGTTACAGAAAATTTTAAACTTGACGAAGTTGTTTCTTATTGAGTTGCCCACGTAGTAATTTAAAATCGCTACTAACCTCCTTTATTTTCAGCTGAAGGCTTAGTAGGAGTGAGACCAGGCAAAGAGAGCGCGGATAAGGAACACTATTAACAATAGTTAAACGCTATCAACACCAAAAGAGCCAACTTTGAAATATGGACCGCGAAAGTGTTATCAAATTTGCAATAGGAGTTTGTTTTTCTATATCTAAGGAAAACTATAATGAATCCAAGACAAAACATTCCATAGCTTCTCAACTGACTGGTACCATCCATCATTTACAAAATGCGTATTTGTAAATTAGCGCCACTTCAAAGATAAGCACAAAAATATCGAAGTAATAATGATCGACGACGCTCTTTTTAAGCAAATGTAGTTGCATGAGGAGGTATTCCAGAGCATAAACTACATTTGCAATAAAGTTTATGATCGTTTTTTTTTAAATATTTTTAATATTAGGTATGACGTATTAGAAGAGAACAGCGAGGCGTTGGGTTAATTTTCACTAAACACAGTGCGGCAGATATGTCCTACGATGTAAATACGACAAAAAAGGAACTAAAAGATATTGTCCGCGACACTACAGTAGAAGTACAAAAACTCGCGTGAAATACTTTGAGTTTCCGTCGCTCTTAAAATTTTCTGGAACATGATGGACCTCATATTTTAATCCAAGGCTCATTTTGACGACATTTAGGCATTTTACCTGCAATGTCATTTTTTTCAAGATTTCACCACTTATATATCTCAATTTTTGTTTTAGGTTATGTGGATTCTGTCTGTTTCGTGGTGTCACACCTTATAACCACACTAATGCATTCAAATAAATATTCTCGAGCTCCTCGCATGATTTTACATCGAGCTACACTAATTTTACGCAGGCGGCCACACGTAGTTTTATACCCTTTTAACGGCCATCTTCTTTTGCATCAAGACGCCATCTATTTCACGATGTCAATTATTTACTCTTTTGATCTTCTTCTTTCG
The DNA here is from genome assembly GCA_963573305.1 of Pyrrhosoma nymphula. Taxonomy (NCBI): domain Eukaryota; kingdom Metazoa; phylum Arthropoda; class Insecta; order Odonata; family Coenagrionidae; genus Pyrrhosoma; species Pyrrhosoma nymphula. Next base: position 70,833,542 of record OY754332.1, on the reverse strand, counting down.
AATAGTACACAGTTTGCTTGGATAACTCAAAAAACTTCCAAATCATGAAGAAATGTTTTGGCATATACAATTTCGCTACATTGCTATCAGTCACATTTATCCTCCATCCGTACGGAATCACAAAAGGTTTTGCATTTAAAAAACGTTTCCGATGAAAAAAAATGTTCTGAAAAAAAAATTCTTATGATTAAACACGTATTTTGCCCTTGGTTAACGGTGTAATACCGAGATTTGGGACGATTATTTCGATAGATGACACTGCATCCCGGCACTGCAGAAACCTTGCTTTTTCAGTCCATCTCTTTCTTCCATTTTTCTTTCCTCTGCGACTGAACAGAGCGTATCACAGATGATAGAAGGAATAGGCTGGAAGCCGCTCAATCCAGTGAGCTTGCACAACACACTAGTCAAACATAAGGTCAAGTGAATAATTCAGACCACGCGTGTTTCAGAGTGATACGGAGAACAGTATTTAAAACCAACACCCCTAACCCATCCCAGAGCAGCAGAGGCGACACAAAGTGGGATATACTGCCGAATAGAGAGGTGAAAACAGCAATGTGTACGGATACCCGGGCGTAGGTATGCCTAGAACCCCGCGCTCGCGGGGTCTAGAAGTTACACGCATGCAGAACGTGCCGTTTAATTTAAAGAAAAATCCAAATTGTCAATGGAATAAAGTAATTTTGACTCCTATTCATGCATTTCGATCACCCAGGTGACTATCAAAAGAGGTGTCTTCCCTTTCGATGGTCATCTGGATGATCGAAATGCATGGCATGGGAGCCTAAATTCCTCTGATTTCATTGACAATTTGGATTAATCTTTAATTTAAATTTAATTGTCAATTGATCTCTTCTTGAATTGCATAACGTGTCATAGGTTAGGTATGTTAAGAATGAATGCTGTTTTTATTCCTTTTCTGCATTAAAACTTCTTAACATTTTTTTATACAGGGACTCTATATTTGCGCCCGAGGCCTCAAAATCCAAAGAGCGGCCCCTGGTATTAACAGCCTATCTTATCTCACACCAATACTGAACCCCGGAAAAAAAACCCCGCCAAACACTTGAGACATTCTGTCAAAAAAATCTCACTTTTCGTTCTTTCTCCCCTTCTTCGTGGTTGGTATCCCAACACTCCGCCCTTCAAACGGCTAGCAGGGCAGTGTGTGGTTGTGTCTTTCTCGTAAGATTCCCCGGCGCTAATCGCCCAATGAGTGAAGGTGATCGAAGATATTCTCAATATTTTGTAAGGATGCACGATAGTGAGCTGAAACGAGGGTTATCACGCGTCCTTGAACTGGCGGCTGGATAACGAGAATTCCTCGACCTCTTTCAGAGCTAAGCAGATTTCTCTTTCAGCGCAGAGTGCATGTCATCGAGTCTCGGTAAATATGCTGATCCCCTTGTACATGCGGCTATATATATGCGGCATGCGGCGGGTCGATTGTAAGACTTGGGGAGATTAGGGCATGAGAAAGGAAGTAGCTGCCTTTCTTACAAATATGTAGATATTTTAAAATTCATACAAACGATAGTTTTTGTGCTCCTGAGAAGGATTTAACTCAAAAGGGTGAGAAAAAACTTTTCAAGACTTCCAACCAGTGCTTACATTTATGAAGGGCGGAAAGTAATTGATGGGGAATTTGCACAATAGTTTATTGCTTGAAAAAAAACTCATCATCGACAGTAGAAATGAATAAAGATAATGAAAAATAATATTTTCTATGGCGTAAAAGGCATAGTAACGTCATGGTCTTATACATTTGACAGCAAGAACACCAAAAATACCGCAGGAGGGAGATATGCCTCGTGATTCGCCGGTCGCGATGTGGCGTCATTAGTCCGTATCCTTCCATGTCTTCGGTGATTACCAAACCAACTCCTTGGCATTAAAAAGGAAAACACTGGTAATAGTGGACACGGCCGTAATTGGTCACTGACCCAAGCACTCTACTTGTGGACATATATCACGATGTCCTTGATCCACGAATAATTAGAGTAAATCATAAAATTCAAAAGCAAATAGAATTGCCAATGGGATCAATCGTTTTTTTGTATACCTTTGATTCCACGTCACCAACTCGATTATTGGTTTCTTTTTGAAGGAATTGATTGGATCGCTGATACTTTCGAGTCAGGATGTCTCACTTATTTCTACCGCATTTTTGAAATGCAAGGGAGGAGTGCTGATTCAGAAGCAGTGTCACTGAATGTATAGGGAGTGGTCGATGACGGAGTTCGTATAAATTGAGACGCAAATTATGAAATGAGGGTTTTGCAGTTGGAGGTGTAAGTGTAACACGTGGGTGTAATATGGATAGGATAATATTGAGCATTATTTTTAAAATTTATATTCATAATTTCATTAAAAGAATAAATGCAGTGTACGATTAGCTATTTTGTATTTGTGGCGTAGGATTTAAGATGCCTCAGCCATGTCGACGTCAATTTGAATCTATCATTACCATTCATGTTCTTTAGTTTCTTTGTTATTTCAATGGCCTACTCAGTAATGAATTATGATTTTTGACTAGTCTACGGACGACGGTTAGGGATGTCATCTCATCATTGAAGTCAAATGAAACCTGCAGAAATTCAGCGTGAAACTGTTGCGGAAAAATTAAACAGTAATCGCAACTGTAGTCCGGTAACAGTATGCTGCAACTACAGTCCGGTTTCTATGACGAGAGAAGTGATGGTGGCATACGATGAATCTCAAGCGAGTCCTCCGATACCTTTTTCACGTTTTTCCAGTTCCCATGTTCTCTTTCATTCATCACGTAATTCAGACCTCCATCTGCGGCTACTCTCGCTTTAAGTTATTTAATGTTCCGCACGTTTATTCCGTGCAGGACCGTGATCAATAGGAAAGAAATATCTACACCTCGGGCCGAATTCTAAATGAGCGCTAAAAGATTACCAGTTCCGTTAATTACGCTCCTCCTTCCGCCATCACAACACTCAAATTATCACCTCCTTCGAAGTCCCTCTCATCCCAGCGATGCATAATTTTTCGTCGTCTACAGAGGATCAAAGCGATAATTACACTTCAGGGACAGCATTTAGTTTGGGTGATCATTTTTGGAGTCCACGAATGCCGCACACCGAAACTTAAAGAGGAAGGGAACTTAGCGAGTGACACATGATCAAACCTGTTAGAGAGTGCAATGAAATAAAATGAAGGCAAGAAATTTGAAGATTGGACCAGGTGATGGAGAGTAATCGTAAAATCAGTAGATCAGTAGAGATAAGATCGAAAGTCTTAATATGGAGAAATTTCTGAAGGTGATGATGATTCTTTTTTTGTCCATATTTGTTCAAATGAAATTGCGGGAATCTTACTACGAGTCCTCGCATTTTCAACATTAAAAAAAAACCATCATATATCTCCGTTTCCGGAGTAATATCGTGAAATAACCTCGATTTACAAAACTAAAAACATGTGGATTCCAACTCTATTAACTACGAAACTTTTTCAAGTCTATCTGCAATAACTCCAAAGCATAATTATCCCTATGACACTTATACAGCGACGAAAAACATTTTTAAATCTGAGATATATCCGAAAATGCTTTCCTCTAATCATCCAATGGTAATTTATTTTCCCACATACTACCCCCATAAAACACGAACATAAAACCAACTTCTAAAAGGGTCCACAGTAATATGGGTTGGTACCTCACAAACCTGGCAAGCCAAAGGTCGTGGGTTCGAATCCCAACTTTGGCATGGAAGATGCGCTTTACCTAGAATTAAGATCTCAGTTAGACCATTGGCCTTGAAGCAGCAAAACCGGAGTGAACAGAAATTTTTACGCGTACAACTAAATACATTTTCACGACGTGGGAAAATAAAAAATATATTATAGACTACATACACTATATGTATATATAGAGAATATGGCTGAATGCAACATTCTGAATGAAAATTGAATCAGACTGAGAGAGCCACTGGATTGACAAACAGACAGTAGACATTAGCAACGCAATGTGTTCAGAATACTGAGTAGGGTTAGTAGGCTTCAGTGAAAAAATCATTGCCAACATCGTCATTGTCTCAGCGGGCGACACTTGCTTAAGGTATAATGCTTTAAATTTTGATTATCGGAGCTAATTGGCCAGAGGCTACGCAGTACGTCGAGTATGGATCCTAGTAGTGGGTCGTGGACAAGGGTATTTTGCCTAGAATCACATTCCCTTCATGATGGATAGTATTCTGTAAGCAAAGAAAAATACTTGGGATTTCACCGGATTCATTTCAATCTGACGGTTATCACTGAATAGCCAACATCATCTATATTTCACCTCATCTCAACAGAGCGTGATGGCATGCTAAGTTAAAATGGAAAGGGGATGGAGTTGAGAAGGAAGGCATTGGAGTTACGCGCGTTAGTAAGTTAGGCTAGTAAGCACAACTCCCCTCCCTTATGACTATATACGCCATAAATTTCTCCATAGACGTATGTACCTGATGATACCGACTGCTCAATGAAACTGATCGTATTACAATTAACCCCGTGAAATTACCAAAGTTTTCTCCCATGCTAACAGCATGAGGTTCCTAAAAAATCTGCCAGATACCATCGAATTCGTACCCTTTCGTGAGTAGAGAAGGGCAATGGCGCATAGGTATTAGGTTAACCAAGTGTTGATGTCTCCATTGCCATAACAACAACAAAAAAGTGCCGGGATTAGCCGGGAGAGTGCCGTAAACTTGAAGGGAATGCGACGAAACAAACTCAAAATAGTAATGGTGGTTATGCAGAAGTTGGCAACTGTTACTTCTCTCAACAATTCCTGTATTCCAAGTTAGGTCGTGAATAGCCGAAGCAATCATAATCGGCGAATACTCACCGAAGAGAACTCATCACGAAACGGATATGGCAAAGCTGTTAGGGCGATCGGCGAATGGAATCTGAGAGCAGCGAACAAAAAAGAGCCGGGGATGATGAATGAAATGAAAGAGAATGGGTTTCCGGCACAGGTTGTTGCGGTGTTGATCAGGAGTGGAGTGCGGGTTTCTCCCACTTTAGCATCCTGAATCAATGAACTTCAGCCTGAGGACTCTTACAGTGGATTAAGCGAAACGCCGTCGTATTCAAGATGCTACCACAAGTGAAACGAAAAAAAAACACAGGTCTCTAGAAGAAAATGGAAAATAGAAAATCAATAAGCATGGAAAAATGAAGTGCAAGAAGGGATGCTGACGAAACTGATAGCGGTGGTTAGGGATTTTTAGGCGTGAACCGAACAAAACATCCAAAGGAATGCCAAGCCTTTTGTAAAAATTAACAGCACTGGCCGACAAAGAAGTATAATACGGCTGCTGATTTGCAAGAAACCACCAGATATTTGAAACCTATAAGGACGGTTGTGGTTACTACAAAAATGCAAACCACATTAGTTAACGCTTGACCATTAGGATTTCATGCTAGCCCCACGCTACACTTGTAGAGGAGGCCAAAGTGACAAAATGAGAGAGGAGAACCGCCGAACAGATGGACATAAAGATACCGAGCGAAGGAGATAAGAATGAAGCAGCCACCTTTCACGACTGCTACAAAACAGCTGGAGACAGTTAACTACTCAAACGCATCTCACCTCTCATCCCTCTCCGAATCTCTTTCTCCTGTCGTGTCCTAACACCACCTGACACGCGTCTCAGAGGAGGAAGCTCGGAGGGTGGGACGAACATCCACATATTCCTCAGCAAGCCATCCCAGGTTGGCAGGCAGAGTATGGCAGGCGGAGTTAGAACGCGGTCCATTAAAAAGGAGGGCACAGGGAAAAGTAATTGGAAGAGAGAAAGGAAGAAAGGGAACTGAATTTCAACGGAGTGTCTGGGTCATTCGCCCTGTTTTTTGCCGTCACCAAGGTGCGTAGGAAGAATGAGTTTCGGGAACTTTCAGTTTGGCGGTGTACCTCACATTTGGTAACTTCTATCAGTTCTATAGATATAGCAAGGGGTTAAAATTATATCCTCTGTATCATATTGAAACCTGTGTGGCCTGAATTTAACAAGTAATCTCAGCCTAGCGTTAAACCTCTGCGTCTCCAGCGGCTCCAAATCTAATCCTTTCATCAGCTGTATTACACTTTCTGCTCGCCTATCACCGTTTCTAATGACTTTTTCTGCTTTCCTTTGCATTTTGTTTCTTTCGCGAATTTTTCCATTATATACAGGGTTCTAAATACTCACAGCGTAATCCCGATGAGGCCTAACTACAGTGAAGTAGCATCTATTGTTCAATTTTTCACGTCGCTGTATATTCAGGTGTTAACGATACGTTTTAACGGTAAACAGGGTGCACGCTTCACTGTAAGTGAAAGAGCCTAGATCATAGAGATAAAATTCCAGCTAACGTCTCCTAGATTGCCCCGGGTAACACTGAAGGGTCATATTTAAAAAGCTCTGATTCTGCATATGCTGTACCAGTGGTTGGTAAAAGTAGAACATTAGTTTTGGGGAAAATATGAAACGATCGTAATAGAAGGTTAAACAACTGTGACACCCGTGAAATTAAAATTTCACTGGTTGACACGAACGGCTGGATTGAAGTGAGAATGAACAGTCATGTGTTGTAGTAGAATCATCGAGAAAATTATGACGAGAATACTTGGTGCGTATCTGGAATGACAGTTGTTATTCTTGAATAAATGGTTTTATTACAGAAGAATTAAATTGAATACATCGAAAATGGCAATTATGAGGGAAATTGAGGTTTCTCTGGAGTGCGTCTGACACGTCGTGGGAAAGAATGGAGCATATAAACGAATGGGAGCAAAAATAGAAAAGTTAATACTCCGTGACATGACATAGTGGTACGAATGCATGCTCGAGAATTTAAGGATCCAAGCAGCAAAAGGGATGTGACCAATGTAACGGAAACCCCAATATGTGCAATGCGTGTGATGGTTTGAAAGTAATTTTTGATGTATATACTACAATCGCACTAATATTACCTTCATTAGCCTGGTCTATATGCAGAGGAGAAATGAATAAGTAAAGGGGGTAATAATAGAACGTATGTTACTCAGGGATTAGTGACAGCACTGGCTAGGTGTGGACCGATGGTTAGAGAGTAAGGATCTCAGTAGGAACTCTCCTACAAAATACCAATATTGATAGAACATCTACGATGATTACATTCATATTTACTGTCGATTATGTGTAACTTTTTAAGATGATATGGGCTCAATCACGAAACATTTGACGAAACCGTTTTCTTTATGACATAATGGTAATTGGATGGTTCCTCACCTAACAATAATTTGATATCAATTAAAATGATTATCAGATGAAGGTAAAAAAACGGATGTTGCAGTTTTCCACAAGAAATAAACTTATTATACGACAAGTTTCAACCTACTTCGTCATAATCAAGTGCAATAAACTTATTTCTTGTGAAAAACTACAACATAGTATTTTACCTTCATCGTGGAATAGTTCAACCACTTCTGCCTTGAATTATTACTACATAACGATTATCAACCAAAGTTTTGTAGAGCGACACTGTTCTACAAGTGAAATGCTGAATATCAAAAGGTGATACGAAACCTAAACCAAGGGAGTCCCTCGAGGTATTGCTAAAACCATGTCCTTCCGTGAAATTCAACTAACGAGCAGGGACAAGGATCAAGGCATTCCGTAGTTACCACATTCAGCATTTCAAATGCGCCGCATAGGCAGCCGTGACCTGAGGCTTCGCTCGACGCCAGGAAACGCCAGTTCGGTATTGCCAACACGCCAAACCAATTAAGCTCTTCGGCTCCGTCAGTAAACCGATAGAAAAAAATTGTTCCGTGACCGGGAATCGATCCGCTTCCCCTTTGCGGGCATGAATGGTCATTTTGCGGTCCAGTCAAACGCTGGAGATGACTCGTACGGCGTGGAACAGCCACGCCGCCGACGAACTCCACCGCAAATAGAAACCGGAAAAAACTGAAGGGAGGCAAAATAATCCCGTCCGGCTGTGTGTTCCGATTGCCGTGGACCCGCCGCATCTGAAAATAACCGCCTCGAGACATCCTTGAAGTCCGTCTGCGAGCAGTGGGGTGCGAGGTGGAACCAATGCCCACAGCATCCGTGATGCATGCGGCTGGCGGGGATCAGGTGGGCATAATGGCCTGAGTACTGGCTTCCGGGATCTCTACAGGATCTCTACGGCTCGGATCTCCTGCCAGGGAAGGAGATTTTTCAGGGGAAACTCGGTTCCTACTCGATTCACATGTGGAGAGCATTTCCAGTGGCGTACTCCGACAGCCGGATGGGTTCATCCACATCTACAAAATACCCTGAAAGCCACCTCAAGGGTGTGTGGCAGGGGATGAGTAGTCACCAACATGCATTACATTATGCCCAAAAGTTAGTGTAACTACGACTATTGATGCATTAGCATAAATCGCTAATGCTTTTCACAAGGCATTAAACTGCGGGCCCTGAGTTGTTAACCTGCGGGCCACATCAGTGTCTTTCGTGAAGAGCGAACGCCGAGTTTAAGCCCATCCCCTCCGTTCCCCAATTAATCCTCCCCTTACGAATCGACCCACGAGCCAGCAATGGCGGAAATGACCTCTTGTCGGTCGTCTCCCCCATTGACCAACCAGCCAACAGGTGACCTGTCATCCATCCTTCTCTATATTGTATGATGACATTGATGACACCAAATGATAACCTTTTTCATAATTGAAAGACTTGCAGAACTGGCCGCGCAGTAACTTAAACGGAGTCACCCGCTGATGGCCACACAAGTGTGTGAAGTTTGAAGAGGAAACTTGGGTAGCTTAACTGGCTAGAGCACGCAGCGCAAAATCGCGGGGTCTGGGTTCAAATCCCAGTCCAGGCGAATGGTTTTCTTCACTGTGAATTTCACACAATAGTCTTATTATAATTATTACAGATGATGCCGGCTACGGTAGGCTTAAAAGGAAGGAGGAATATCTAAGCTACCTTTCACAGCCGCATACATTGGTCACCTTGCATGATTTCATTCTTTATCTCAGCACACAAACTACCAACCTCTCTTCACCCTATCCATAAGGCCTATTCTCACCCTTTTATCCACATACTCAACGTCCTCCCCTCGATCACTACCATCAGTATTTCACAACTCATTACCCGTCCCAATCACCTACTCCGTCTCTTCCTGGCCTCCTCCGGCAGTTTTGTCTCCCCACCCACCATACCGCACTAGAGACTTTTACGATGGAGTAGACTTCGGATTTTAGCGAATGAGTAGTAATTTTTAACTTCGGTTCACCAATTGCTAACGTTGCGTCGCACCTAAGACCTTTTTCCGAAGATATACACAACATCCTCAGCCTAGGTGAAAATCAAACCCACGGTCTTTGGGTACATGCTCCCGACCTGCATACTGCGGGCGGCTATCACTAAATGGTCCAGCACCTTACGGAAGACAGCCGAGTGAGGATGGTCATGTGGTCACTCGTGGATTGGGAATGCGAGCTGAAATGAAGTGAGGGATGGTAACAGTTGGGGAATCAACAGGTAACAAGTTACCAGATGCCAAACTGCTAGAAGATCTACGCTTTCCCTAATGTTGCTAGATAAGAAAGATATTTACACATGAAAAGCCATAAACAATACAGGGCGCGTGCTTATTGGCTCTATGATTGCGCAGGTATCTCTTCAGTGAAGAGTGAATTAAGGTTGGCAGGAACGATTTTATTCTATGTTCAGATTTACGTGGAAATCTACATACGTGTTGTCATTAGTGATATCTATGCATAAAAGTGAAAATTTTCATATTACTGGCTTGATTTTTTGGCAATTCAATACTATTTTAACTCGTAGTGTTATAGCACATGGGATATATTTCGTCACAGTTCGTAAATAAGTACACATTTTCATCTAAACCGGAAATAATACCTTTTATAGCATTACATGGTTGCTACAAAATATCATGGTGTCACACCGAGTAAAAAATTCGAAAGGAAAACAGTGTTAAATATAATTTCTTCCTGAACCTCAAAACCGCACCGAAGACTATCAATAGCCTAAGTCATAAGATGCTTTAATAAAGGAAAAAATGTAAAATATAATTCATGTATCTTTTTCATTGTAAGTTAAGTTCCACCACATAGACCGGTGTACTTCAATGAAATGTGCTCCTAGTATTTTTTCGTCTTACCTGAAAAATTATTAAAATGTGCACTCAATGACCCACGACTACCGCTTCCACCCACCTTAAAAACATTAAGAAATTCATTGGCACAGGCGTATTTTTATTTGATTTGCCACATTAATTGAAATGAATGCAAACATTTTTTTATTACAAAACAAAATTTACCATACATACGACCTAGGCCTCGAGGATGTCATCATTAGGTGATTTTTAAATAAAGACAAAAGATACAAGTTATAAGGTATAAAAAAATCTCCAATGGCCGTAATAAATTGGCACCACTCGCACGCCCTCGTCTTTTCTTGTTTTTGTGCCGTTTCTTGACAACGCTCTGTTGAGCTAGATTCTCCCAGAAGTTGGGCCCGTTGAGTGTGTGAGTGAGTTCTTGAGTGCTTGTGAGTGTGTTTGTGTTCATAACCCAGGCATTCTTAGTTGGGTCTCATTAACCCGGCAAAGAATCCCTCATTGGGTTGAGTGTGTGTGTGTAACCCAGGCATCCTTAGCAGGGTCTCATAAGCCCAGCGAAGTATCCCTATTCGGGTTGATTGTGTGTGTCTGTGGTTGTCCCTGGCGAGGAAGTAACATTCCCGTAAACCACCACAGGGGTTTTTCTGGTCGAGAGGTTGTGGTTGGTCACTGGCGTGGATTTTTCCCCCCAATTTTTTTCCCGCAAACCAACACAGCAATTGTGGCGTATTTTTGACGAGTGGTGCCAATTTATTACGGCCATTGGAGATTTTTTTATACCTTATAACTTTAAGAGGCCGTAGAGCTCACGTTCCCTAGTTTTAAAAGATACAAGGAATAAAATTCTCCAATGGCCGTAATATACCGAGAATTTTATACCTTGTAACTTTAAGAGGCCGTAGAGCTCACGTTCCCTAGTTTTAAAGACAAAAGAATTTGCATTTATAAAGAGATTCACTGACCCCTCTTGCCTGGATGTCAAGTAATATGATCGGGAAATGAGAAGAGCATATTCTGTACTGATCACAGAAATTCTAGCGCAGTTACCACACATTGAAATAGAGTTGAACAGGAAATGTGAATAATGGTCTTGCAATACGTACAAAAATCGGCAACAACAGCCAGATACCATTATACTTCCTCATTGAACTCCAAAAGCCACGGAAAGTTTTTGTAACTGATGTTAATCCTCAATGGACACTATTACATGATGAGAGAGGCTTATGAATTACTAGTAAAGTTGTATTGATGAGAAACAGACAACAGAAATGGAAGTAAGGTGCTGAAATTAGAAGTACGTACTCCAAGCAAGTCAGTCTATACCAAAAACAGCTCACCAATCAACTTATCTATCGGATGTTATTGATGGATAGCCCTTTTGGTCCCTAATCGTTAGAGGAAGGAAAAACATCAGTGTGTATGCTATAGCCTATCACACTGGTCCAATGCACATGTTTATCCGTTCAACAGTGACACCGGGCCGAATGCAGACCGCCGAACCGATCAGCCCAAATGCTTCCGATTTGATAATTTGTCCAAGAAGACGCGGGAGAGGGGACACTTGATCAAATAATCGAAGGATGATAAGAAATTGGATGACGAAATGGGGACGTTACTACGTTTCTGTCTCAACAAACAGAAAATATCAATGGATGATGCAATTCAGCATCATTTCATTTAAACATAATTATTTCTACTTTATTAACTTTACAGCATAAAATAAAAATACCCTTCCGTGAACTTACTCTTAACTTAATTGGGAAACAAACTAAATGAAGTGAAAAAAAATCCAGACCAGGATGCAATGATCTACATTGACACAGGACCCCATGCCACACACCCTGGAGGTAACTTGTACGATGTTTCATAAATGCAGATTAATTACCCTGAGAGAGACAGAGCCGTGTGGCAAGGAGGGTAGGACATGAGTCATAGGAAGAAAGATAGATAGATCGACTGCTTTATAGTTCTAGAGCATGCCCTATAAGAACAAGTACATATAAATCAAAATATTTGCTCGGATTTTAACGTAACATTTTGCCAGATATAGAGTAAAAGATAATGACTACATCATAATTAACAAAAATGTAGGATAACAGAATAGTCTTTTGCTAAATACAACAGTAAGCAAAATTTGAAGAAATGCCTAGCTTCCCACCACTGCCTTACAAATCAAATATATATAAATTCATTCAATATATATATAATTTAAAGTATTATTATTTTTGGTACTCATAAATGTGTCATTGCAAGTCCAAATCCTACAAAAAATATCAACTCATTGTTAATCAGATATATTTAACAAGTATAATTTTATTAATTAAGCAACTGTAAATCATGTGAACATTTTGACATAACTTTACAGCAATGAAAAACATTGTAGGCGTTGTGAATGAATACTAAAGTTCAAACGTTTTGTTATTCAATAAGAAATTGGTATAATTTGGTTTTGAAAGATTTAACTGACGAACTTTGTTTTAAAGGTGTAGGAAGGGAGTTCCAAAATTTCATTGCGGTTATTTGAAATGAATTTGAAAAGTAGTGGAGAGGTGGCTGGGGTAATAAAAAAAAAAGGATTAAATCGGGTGAAATGAATTAGCGTCAGGAGTTTTTATTGAACATTTGAAGTACGTTATCTTGTTTTTTTGCTTTCAAAAAGTGTGTAAGAAAACTCCCAAGTAGTATTTTCTCCGAGTTTTTAATTTTAACCACCTTATTTGTTTCAGGTAAGGAGTAATATGTTCGTCCTTTCGTAGGTTATATATGAATCTGATGCATGTTCCTATGAAATTTGGTATTCAATACGTTTGGTAAATCTAGCAACACTAAGCAACAATAATCAATCAGTGGGAATATCAGCGTTATTAATGAGATAATTTTTTCAGTTAGGAATCTCCTTTGGACCTTAAATAGGTATAGGACTCTTGAAGTTTGATTAAGGTACATACAATCAACATGATAGGTTCAAGATAGTGAAGGAAGATTAACCCCAAAGTTGTTGACATTACTATAAAAGGGAGGGGTTTAGGAAAAAGGAATTGAAAGAAGAGAAGGATGAAAGTGAATTTTAGACTAACGGAGTGCCTTATGTGCCGCGTTTTTTCAGTCATTAATGGTGCGTGGAAAGGAGAAGTTTTTGAACCTATCAGTTCGGTGGCGTATTTCTCTTTTCTTCCCTCTATCACTTCTATCACTCTGAATATATAGTTATAAAGATAGTGACAGTGATTATAGCGTGGCGTGTTGCCTCCAAGACTGTTATCAACTCACTCCCAGTCCTTCCATCAGCTTAAGACCCAGGGTTTCACGCTCTGTGCGCCACGCATGACATGCGCTCTGGTAAGAGATTCAAGTCAATTTTCAAATTAACCTGATAATCTACCAAATAGTCAACTTAAGCCACCATTGCTAGATTTAACTTGACATTAGGGAAAATATGGGAAGGTTGAGCTCTACGGCCTCTTATGTATTAATGTAAAGAAAAAAATAGAATAGACTGACGGAGAGAGAGAGAGAGCTGTGCTTAACGGTGACGAAAGTGTGATAAATTTAACAAACTCTGCAGTTAACAATCATTAATTTAACTCAATACTGTGTACTAGTTGAAGAGACTAAAATTTAAACAAAAAAAGGAGTTAACAACACCCGCTAACCCGAATATTTCCCGCTGTTAATGACCACGTCTTTAGCAATGTTCGAAAAATTGTTAATTTTCTTCGTAAAACGACGATTAAAAGATGTACTTACTCGTAAAAGTGTCGGGAGTACGATGAAAATATTAATTTGTTGTTATATGACGTATTTTTTAAAGTTTAAATTGTAGTGAGCACGGTTGGTTTAGGGGAGGGAGCCTCCCGCTGTGTGGGTCGAGGAGAGAGGCCGGCGTTGGGTCTCCGAGCTTGGGAAAGGGTTGCGGATTGGGACCCTCGCGACCTTGGGCCCCACCCATCTTGCAACTATCTTGACTTGGCCCCAAAAAATCGAATTTAACCGAAAAAACTCCAATGGCTGCAAAAGATTCAGCACGACACGACAGAAAAGGCAAAAGCCAAAAATTAAAAAAATATACCCGGTTAGCTTAGCTGCGGTGGTTTACGGGAAGGTTAATTCCTTGCCAGTGACCAACTACAGGACAAATGAACTCAACACAGCAGTGGGATCCTTCAGTGGGCCACAGAGTATATATGTACTCTGTGACTGGTCTGTAGGGGGCCCCGTTTAGGACGCCGGGGTTATGACCTCCATTCACTCTTTCTGTGATTGTATACGGGAATGGGATTCCACGCCAGGGACAATCACAGAGAAAACGTACGTCACAAACACTCACAAAAGTAAACACTCACAGACTCAGGCACATTAGGGAAAGTATTACGAAGAGTAAACTATTAGCGCTTATTCTGGATCAAATGCTTCAATCGATTCAAGAAATCCAATTGAAAACCAATATCCTACACCCAAACCTCAAACTTTTGTAGTATTAAAGTTTTCCGCAGCTTCTAAATGTTCCATTTACATATTTATGCTGACGTCATGAAGGAGATGGGAAACAGTAGAGGAACAAAAATGCTAACATATGACGGTTTAGGTCCACACCGCACTCGCACCTCTGCTACGGAGGAAAAGGAGTGGAAGGTGGAGAGAGACGCTCCGCTACCACAATTTTCGTTCTCGTATCCGATTTAAGAATCCCTTGAGGATTAAAATCAGTAAAAGGATTATACTATGAAAAAATGAGAACATTGGGATTACAGATTTGACGACTCACAACTATGCGACACAGTAGCCAATTTAAAGCAATAATGAAAGCAGAAATGAATGTGAAGAACTATCAAGGAAGGGCAAAGATGTCAGGCAAATTATGAAATGTCCAAATGGAGAATTATGCAGGAATGAAAGGATTGGCTGTTGAGAGAATGGAGCGGAGAGCTGCAGCAAACCTGATTTTGGATTGGTGAATGCTGATGATGATGATGATTCATTAAAGATAAATGTAGTATCAGCCCTTATGAATGGCTGAAATGGCTTTTGGTTATTTGATGTTGGCGACCAACAACTGAGGCCTTGAAGGATAAGTGGGTAGGTTGATTAGGGAATGAATAACATCCCTTTTGAATACCTACATGAAATCTGAAAACGAAAATATGCTGTGTTGCAAAGGTGAGTACAAAAGAGCCTAACATTTTGTAATCTCTAGTCCTTTTCCCCGATGCGTGAAGTTATACATAAAAGATTTATGCATTTAAGATTTTATTAATATTGAATTCATATATGAAAGTATAACCGAACAACAAGGTATTTGAATCCGAAGAGCAAGTGTTAAGGCTTGTTAAGGCGACTGGTTCAGCTCAAGCAATAACTCTAGCTAAATGAGATATCTGAAGGGAATTTTTTCTTGTGACAGTTATAATGAATATTACGCTGAGTGCATTTGACGGGTGGCGGAGAATATGCTGTTTGGCCAACGACCGCACGTTTGCTCTGCGGTCTTTTGGGAAACAATTCCATCAACAAAAACCGTTGAAGTGGAGGAAACATCATCAATGACATCAGTGCACGGAATATAAAACAAATGCACCATTTACATATTCACAAAGATATTAACTTAGCTATTACAATGTCATCGCTCAACTGAGCTCGCTATTCGTTTATTACAGCACAAGCGAATTTTAGTTTGTTGAGGTTTCCTCGCAACCTATGCGGTCATGTGATTTGTGAAGTAGTTGTTCTACCCGCCCACTGCCTAACACTTTGATTTACGGTCTAAATATTTAATTCTCAGGCAAAGAGAACAATAATCAAGACGACGACCAAACCTACGTTTTATTTCCACAGAGGAAAACGCAGCCTCGGTAGATTAACTGGATAAAGCACTTGTCGCGATGTCGATGGATTCGGGTTCGAGTCCCGGTCAAGGCGAATAATTTTTTATCTCCACCGTGGAATTTCGCACTTAAGTACACTTGCGGGTGACTCCGTGAAGGTAAGAACTTGGCTAGTCCCGTTATTCACAAAATTCCTATATTTTAGCTTCCTAAAGAAAAGCCAGTATCACGCTATTTTGATATCAACGATCGATATCTTTCTGCTTATTTGCTTCACCTATATTTTTGACCAATCTCCATTTCCAACAATCTTTTATGTCGATTAATTTAGCCTCGTGGCGGCTTTCGTGCAATAGGGAAAGAACTTTGAACACCTTGCGACGCATTAGCAGAACTTTGTGATCTTGTAGCTGCTATAGTTACACGGAGCTTAATAACATGACCGATGAAATTAGGTACCAAAATGTGGTAAGGTGATATATGATATTCGGATTAATTTCATTGAATAGGAAGCAATTTTTCAAACAACTTTGGTCGTAGGAACGTTTACAGAAGCCGTGAAATGGAACTTTTCCCTCGTTGCCAACAGTTACTGTTTTTTTAATAAATAAAACTTAGAACGATGCGAATGTGCGAGGTGAACTCCGTTAACATGTCGGAGCCAAGGAACCGGTTTCGGAGGGTAAGCGTGAAGGAGGTTAGCTTCTGACTCTCTTTACCGCGTCTCAGCCCCTCTCGTAGAGAGAGAGGAGTGAGGAGTGATCGCTGAATGAGAAGAAATTACGATGGACGAGGATGCAGTGGGAGAGGTCCACCAGGAAATCAGTGCTGGGCACGTGTGGCGTCGGGCTTCGAGCCAGGAAGTGACGGTGGGAGGAGGAGGAAGGCCTTCGGAGTGTGGGACCGAGTTAACCACGCTTGTGATGTAACGATCATTGTAGCCGCGATAATGTCCTTGTCGTGAGGGAGCGTGGTGGAACTGAGCGATTGGGAATGCGGTGGGGGTATATATCTATGATGCAGGAGGGCAGGGTGTGGACACGAGGCTGAAGGTTATGGTCAACAACGCAGACAAGAGATGCGTTCTGTGGCAGAGTTGCAGAGTGAAACGAGTGGGATGCTGGTCGAGCTCTACTTTGATGGATAGGTTGATATTTTATCGCTCATTCCGAAGCATTTACAGCGAGTAACAATAGATTCTTCAGCTTTGGGTAGTTTAATAGGTGATACCTGTATGAAGCCATTATTACCGCGTGTGTGCAACAAAATACAGAAATTCAGAAAAGCTACCCCAATATGATAATTAATTCATGAATGCATGGGTACAAAAATGCACATACAGTGAATTAATATATAATAAATACATTTTAAGGAAAATATGATAAAGAAATAATAAAATGATAGGCCAAAACGAGTATAATTTTTACCATATAAAATATCCCAAACTCTGTTTGGAAAAGAGTAATGTCTTGTCTTTTTTAAGAAACTTGATATATTTGTTTGATCTATTACATCGTTTGGTAACTGGTTATATAATGTTGGTCAAACACATAAAAAACTGTGGCGGTAGGATTTTCAAGGAGAATACACAAATGAGTCACAAACAGCTGAAGAGAGTCGCAAACGGTCGGTTGGTTGTTTTCTTTTTGTGGAAGGCAACCGAATACTAAGGTCATTAGTACTATTGAGGATAAAAGAATGCGACGGTCAGGAAATGAGTTGACTGGGTTCAATGTGTTTCTTATCCGTTTATAGTATTGTTGAGCACTATGCGAAGTGGTGTGTAACTCAAGAACCCATCCGACCGACGACATACTACATTTGAAAAGCTATTCACGTAGCACACAGGAATCCACTGAAGAATCTCGCCACTAACGTGATTCGAGGTCCTTGAGATGTGAAGTCGGTATCGAGTCACCACACTAAACAGATCCCCTAACTATGGTCGAATTAATACTCTATTGAAAACTTTTCCAGAAGGATAAAAGTAATTTTATTCGCTCCTAAGTGTCATCAACAATGGGGTATAAATAGTCTCGATGAAAACCAACCGCGATCCATTAACAATGCGGCTATTGCAAAAATGTTGAAGATTTTGTGATTTTCAGAGAATAACTTCTGTTTTTATCATTGTGAATAAAAAATGGAATTATGGTTATTGACGACTAATTTTGATGGTAATTTTATTATTTTCTTTTATTAATATTTTTTAAAAAATTATTCAACAATGATTAAAATTATCGCGTAAGGCCGTCATATAAACTTAGGTTGTGCACTATTATATGAACAATGTTGTCAACATTCGTTTTAGGCAGACAATTTGTTCCATAGCGTCTTTTTAAAAATTACTATGTAAAATGATAAACTTTGAATATTTATGAAAATGAAATTTATTTATATGAAAAAAATTATGAATATGAAATTTATGAAAAAATATTTTTCAAAAACTCAAGTTTAACCTGAAGGAGATGTCTTTTCATAACTCCAACGAATGGAAAAAGACTGGAAATATGATATTTTGTCCGAACTTCGCCGTATCCGTAGATTTTAAGTTTTACCTGTGTCTAGGAGGCTTTCAATTGTCTTGGCACAAGTGAGGGTTTGCGTTGGGCAAGAAGTTGATGCTCGGCGTCGGACGTACTTCTTTATAAGCGCTTTTTTCCTGGTTTAACAAAATTATTAGAACAGCCGTTATACTGTCGAGGAAATCGACTTCCTGGAATTGAGGGCTTGGGTAATCTGGGCGTTGTGGGTGTTGTGTAGGCAGGTTCCACCGTAAAATGACTTAAATGTCATTTTATTCATATTCTGCCTACTTGTAGAAAACGTTGTCCGCTATTTGATATGAACAACAAAATAATACCTTTCCACGCTATTTTATTCTATAATTGAACTTGAAATTACATAGTGTTCAATGGAGGAATGAGAGAAACACGAGGAAAAATAGTATTTTCCATAAAATATAAATGCCATTTTCGCGGAAAACTATTCATATGAAGGAAATAATCCAGAGAAATTGAATAAAAATAAAATATAGGCATCTTACCACCTTATTATTTTAGTTATTACGGAATTACCGCCGTAATTGAAGTCAAAATGCGGTGATTCGTAGGAAATGGCACTGCAGTCGGCTCCAATGGCTGGAAAAAAGTGCTAATTTTAAATACATTCGTGGAATATTCTGCATTTTTCTACTTTACTTTTGGTTTTCTGTAGGTAACGCATTTCATCAGGAAAAGCAGGATTTTTTGGACAAAATATAAAAAATGTGGAATTTAGTATTTGTTTTGACTCACACAGTCGCGGCGGAACCTCCTTTAAGAGACGGAGCATCTCATGCCCGTGAATTTTAGGGAGGAAATGTAAATGGGAAATGTGATAAAAAGAGAACGAGAGAATGGAGACGTAAGCAATTACCAAAACAATTTCTTCAGCATTTATCACGGAGGAAATATGAAATTTATTTTTGTTCATGGGACGAGGGTTCAAAATGAAGTGTCCGAGATTTTGAAGTTAAAACTAATTTGTACTTTGGAGAACGTCCACTATGGAGACTGCCTTGAGGTGTTGAGCTTCATGCACAAGTTACGTAACTCATCCTTGGGGGGTAATGAAATTAGGCAAAGGGGCAAATTAGTTCCGAGACATCTGTTATGTCATTTTTATGCTTTTCTAGGATAGCGGAGCACTTAAATTGGTCTCCACAAGGAACTCAATTGGGGATCGGAAATCTGCCTGGGTCCTCGGAAAGGGAATAAAATCTTGCCACCTCGCTATCTCCTGGATAAAAGGATGGAAAAAAAACTTGACTTAAGACGATGCTGAATGCTTGGCTGCCGTGATTTGAATTTTAAACCCAAAATGGGCCGGCTCAAAGTGGTCCGGAATCCTGACTGGACGAAACCCCAAAAGTACGCATTGACGGTGGAGTACATTGTTGGCTATTTAAAAGTAATAATCCCTTCATTTTTTACGGCCTTGAAAAAGACCTACGACCAATCGAAGACCAACCTATTTACAGAAGTATCCTTGTATTTTCAAAATCCAAACATATTTGGTCTGTCAGCATGTGTAGCCTCTTTTCGGCCAAACAAGAATCCCTAAATTAGCTTCGAAAGCCTCCCAAGGGGATTGAATGAAAATTCAGCAAATACGCAGAAAATTTTAAAAAATTGCTGCTACTGTCGTAAATGTATGGGAGTGTGCAATTTACCGTAATTCCGTAAAGTATTCGAAAGAAAAAAAATGCCGCAACCTAGGATACCCCAGCCACCAGATGAGGATAACCGGCTCAGCGCCTAAACCCACTGGGCTACGAGCTCTGCTGAGAGATGCGTGAACTATTAAGGATTTACGCGGAGGAAGATTCTCTAATAGCGTTTTTCTCTCGAACCCGAGCCTATGTGGAAGAAAGCCGTGACACTTTTCCCGCATTCTCTCCATAGTTTCAGAAAATCGGCTCAAGGAAATAACGGACCCATTTGCCCTAAAATCTGTGTTTCTTGGATGTGTACTATCCATCCTAGAATATTGCTCTCCCATCTGGTCAACTGCATCCCCCACCACTCTTAAATTACTCAACCGCCCCCTTAACTTCTTTTTAGCCATAGTCCGTCATCGCGTGCCCTCCCTTAGACACAGCTCATGTGTAGAAATCTTATCATCTCTTGGCCTATCACACCTCTCCCTTCGCCGGCTGACTTCGGACCTTAAATTCCTGCACTCCATCATGAATGGGTCCTTCCGCTCTGATCTTCTTCTTTCCTATTTTTCACTCCGCATCCCAGCCCGCATCACTCGCAATATGAGTCTGTTACACACACCCAATTTCCGTCTCTCCATTTCCCAACGATCACTATTCTACCGCCTACCTTCATCTTTCAATGCCCTAACTAATAGTCGCCCCACCCTTGACCTTTTCTCCTCACGCAACGTCTTTTTCTCCCAACTGAAACCTAATGTGTAACATTTATGTCATCTTAGCCTCATTCTTGCCTTGTTTATATTTTGAATTATTCTGTTTTGTTTCTACTACTATTGTTGTTTTTTAAAAATTTATTCTGTTTATTGAACCCAATGTAAAGGCCTTAGTTGCCTTGTTTGGAGTTTTGATAAATAAATAAATAAAAATAATTGCCTCGTTTGGATCCCGAACATAAGTCACGCGATGTCTCCTTTAAGTAGCGTCATGTGTTGCGTCGACGAAATAGCGTAAATTATTGTGTATAGTGAAGTATTGTTCCACACTCTGTGAATTGCGACTGTTCTTTGCTTAATACGTAGTTGCAAACGCTTCCTTGATAACTTGCGTTCAATGGATATGCACGAATTGTACGGAATCGAGACCGCTGACGAATGTGTGGCCGAAAACTTTGTGAGTTCCACAGAAATAGATTTTTATTACGGCCTAGGTTTCTTCGCTGTGCGACATCATCTAGTACCTATGTCGTAATAAAAATCTATTTATGTGGAACTCGCAAAGTTTTTCTTTTCAATTATGAAGCTGTTCCATAAAGTCACGCCTGAAACAATTAACTTCGTATGGCCTAGGTATATTTCTACAATCTCTTGCGGTAAAGTTAGCTTTTATGTGCAATACAGGAATGTTTTTCAGTTGCTTATTTCATTGACGTAAACTCTTGAAATAATATGTTTTGGTTCCACATGTTTAAGAAATATTGTTTATAGCATGAGTTCCAAAACATTTAATTCACTTCTAATGGTTATATTTATTATTAATGGCATTAATATATTTCTGAGCAATTAAACCTGAATATATATCAAAATCCAAATGTTGGATAGAATCAAAATTTCACCAGTGCGCGGGTTTTGAAAAAGCATTATTGCCATAATATTTTTGCAATATTTATGGGAAAATATTAGCATATTCCAATTGACAGCACATCAAATGTCAGTTTGTGATCCAAATTTACTTCATAGTGATTTTGAGCTGTCAGAATCTGAATCTGGGCTACGTACGTCTCCAATTTCGACAAAATTTACGAAGTCGTAAGGACACTATGTATCATAACATTTTGCACAATTTCCCCATTCATTTTTCTATGAATAGCGAGCATTTCAATGTGCAATTATCAGTGATTTATAAATTATTCGAGAGTTACTTGCATGAAGCCGAATTGCCAATCAGCGAAAAGAGTATTATGAACATTTTGTAAGTCATTACACAAAGTATTTTTGAGTTACTCTAATGCCGCAAATGATTGTGCGGATGTTTAAGCACGTTTCGTAGACAGCTGAAAAAATAGCATGCATGATGACCATGATGCCAATTAATGTGTAGAAATATTTAGTTTATATGGGATTGAGACCAATACGCAACCTGCGTGGGTTATTAAATACATACTAAAAGGCACTCCTTCGATATGTTGTAAAATTTTCTCATATGCAGCGATGAACGGGGAAAAAATATGTTGAAAATACCGCAGGAAAAAAGGGGTTTCCTATGCTGACATGAGAATGAAACCACGGACCTTCCTTTTACCGGGTCAATGCGCCGACTACAGCTCCACCCAATCTCAAAGGCAATTGTTTTGGAAGATATATAGAAACCAGCTGCCATGTACCATTACGGTCCATACAGGAGGAAGGCCCTGTCAGCGAGGATAGACCCTATAAACTGTCACAGTGCCTGACAAGCGGGCCATTTCAATGTTTTCTCATCTGCCGCGACGAACGGCTAAGAATGAATTGGATACTGCCCGAGGAAAAATGGCCGGAATCCAAGCGACCTTTGGGACCTTCAAAACCTACATACCATAAGTCAATATCGTAAGTTACGAACGCATTTTGTAAATAGCCCCAGTGCTTGGCATCGCCCATTCACTGTCAATGTAAAAGGTCTGGATAGAGCCCTTGAGAGGCTGGGTGGAGGGGAGATAGCTGTTGAGGGAGGATACTTGGAGGGGTGATACAACCTTTTCAAGGCCAAAAGGAAGATGTTGATATTCACACTCATGCGGGTTCAGTACGTCAAAATAGTCTCGCACGTGTCAAAAACATGTTTCTGAGTAAGGGCCACAAGCTTTCACACAAGCTCTACCTAAGTTTGAGACGATGTACACATTTCGATATCAATGAAAATAATGAAATTTAATAAAATTGCCGTAAAAATGGTTTCTCGGTAGACTGTGTGGACCTATTTGGTAAGAAAAATGCAGATGGCCTTTCAAAAGAACGTTGCCTCCAACTCCAACTGTGCATCCGGGGAATAATGGCGTTTGCTACCCTTTGTAGGCACTCTCTCATATAAATTGGGAAACTTATTGCCTAAGAATTTAAGGGCAACTTTCTACTCCCCTCTTCCTTTAGGCAAAATGTTATACAGTCCGAAGGATAAATTGGATATATTCAAGAAATCAAAGGTTTACATGCTATAACGCGATGACGGTACGTCGTGCTACAGCGGAGAAACGGGAAGAAGATTATCAACTCGCTTTAAGGAGCATGAACGTTCTCTTATAAATACAGATTATCATACGTAATTTGCTAAATATTTGCTGGACTTGAGTGATTCCAAACCTTTAATTTTACATGTGTGGCCGAAAGGCCTAAAAATGGACGCTTTTGAACAACTAGAAATTTGCGTCTTATCGAAAAACCAAAGGATAATTCTTTGCTATGAGCAGATCTTAATGCACTCCTGGACTTAAGAATTTGCTGAAATTTAGCTATTCCAAACCATAAATTTTGCATGTGTTGCCGAAAGGCCTAAAAATGGTTTTTGAACAAATAGAAATTTGCGTCCTTTCGAAAAACCACAAGATAAATCTTTGTAATGAGAAGATCTTAGTGCATTCCTCGCCGTTATTTTCTTTGCTCCCATGTTCACGGGAGTAACTCTGGCTCATCCAAATTCTTCCTCCTCCCGGTCCCTTCCTCCGTTGTCGGTCGGTCGGTCTCTTTCCCCACTTTCTACTGCTGAGTCCTTCTCCCCCTTCCCAAACTGTCCGTCTTTTGACCACTCATAAACCCACCCGAGGTTACAACCGGCGTTTCCTTTCCCGCTCCCCCTTTTCGAAGCACGTTTTTTAACCTTGTCTTGGCAGATCCCAGCCTTCATCCCATGTCCTCTTCCCCACTTCCCTCCTCGACGACAAATGTTTTAGCGGCGTTTTTTCAACCACTCCTCCCTTGTACTCCCATTTAAAAAATATAATAAAAATATTATATTTTAGCGACCTTCCACTCGTTTAACTGTCTATCCCCGACTCCCTCTCCTTCCCTCCCGTATCCTGTACGTTGAGGCTCTGGTCTATCTACTTCTAATCTTTGCTCAACCTCTAAAAAATTCCCCACCACAAACCTGCTGCTGTGTGTTTTGAAAACGTCACTTCTCTTCCAGTTTACTTCACCCCGAATGGAACCAAAACGCACCCATCAATGCTTCTTCTCCTATGCTCCGTTTACCCACCTCAAACCACCCCATCTTTTGAACATATTTTTCTCTGTTTACGTAGAATGATTGAAAATTTAGAAATAGCCAGGAGATGCCTTACCGAGGTGAGACTGGTATGTATTAATAAAGTGCGGCAAAATAAAAAAATTGCTTTTACAATATCAATGACACAATTGATTTAGTACTTTAAAAAAACTACAGTAATTGTACAGTCCACTTAAATTTTAATGTAAATAAATGCCTGGCAGACCTGATGATGACGCCCTAAGGAACGTTGAAACACGTGTTGTGTATTATTTACATTAAAATTTAAGTGGACAGTACAATT
Source organism: Pyrrhosoma nymphula (assembly GCA_963573305.1). Lineage (NCBI taxonomy): Eukaryota > Metazoa > Arthropoda > Insecta > Odonata > Coenagrionidae > Pyrrhosoma > Pyrrhosoma nymphula. The sequence continues at coordinate 70,808,860 of OY754332.1, read as the reverse complement.
ACTGTAGTTTTATTTAAGTACTAAAATGTTGTTCCACCATATATCGCCCGACACTGTCGAATTTATTAAGATACAATTGATATTTTATATTTACTTAAGAGCTTAAATAATAATAACTTTACATTCGTTATTCATATTTAAGTTATTCTTTACTTACTAAATACTTTTTGGAACTCTATAGAAAAAGCATGGTTTCCGTTGATTGAAAAACGATACCACCACTTTAAACAGTATTACCAAAAAAACGTATTCTTCTTACATGATATTTCAAACAAGTTGAGATATACATTGAAGTAAAATTTCTGGACCGTAACATTAACACCGGACTTTTTTGTTGCTTTAAAATCCGCTATGTTCATTATGAGTTGATGTGAATTTTAAATGCCCATTAGCATCGGATAAAAGGCTACACACCTTAAACATATTAATCTGAGAGCATTGGTGGCAATCATTCCATAGTACACAAGCCCATCCCTTCCCCTTTTATTCGCCTTTCCCCCCTCCACGCTTCCCCTCCACTACTATATTCCACTCATCCCTCCCTTCACCGCCCTGGTCCAATCTCACCTAGGGATTGGAAAGTCGATTTCGATTTTAATCGAAAATCGATTATCACACTCAAATTTTCGATTTAATCGAAGTTGACTTTTTATTTTGAAAAACCGATCAAAATCGATTATAGCCGATCGATTTTCGATTTTTAGCTTGCTACAGCGTTTGAATTTTGCCAATCGGGGTACGCCAGTTCGTTTACCGCCCTCCAGTCGACCGCAAGTCCAACTCCAATCCACTACAGGCTTGGAAGGAGATTAAGGGAGAATATCCCCACGTATACAAACCAGCCAGCAGTATTTTATCTATAGTTGCCTCTACCGTGCCATGTGAGCGACTATTTTCTCACGCCGGGTAATTTGAAACTCAGTTGCGAAATCGATTATCCGGAGAACATTTAAATATGTTAGTATTCTTAAGGTCCATCCCTGAGGAACACTGGTTCCACGGCTTTGCAAACAAGACATAAATATAATTCTGTTTTCCATTTTGTGGTATGCCCACTTTTCAATATACAATTCTTATTGATACTAAACTATATGTAATTTGCTTGTTATATTACCTATATGTTTATAAGTATCTGTTATGGATTATTACTTTCCTGCATATCTTATTAATAGGAATCTTTAAAATAATATATTGTATTAATTAATTTAACTGTATTCGGTTCTTATCCCTAGTGCTTCAATTAACCCATATTTTGAATTTTGTTACAACAGCACATCCGTATTTCAGCAGAAAATTACTTTACTATTTTTAAATATCGATTTCGTTTTTTCGATTATTTTGGGAAAAAAATCGAATATTTAGAAAATCGATTTTTAAAACCAAAATCGAAAGTCGATTAATCGAAAATCGATTCTGGATTTTAATTTCCAATCCCTAATCTCACCCATTCACCATCTGATGAAGGTGAATGTGCCACCGAAAGTATTTGCCGACATGTGCACCTCTCTTTCTTTATTAGCATTAGCGAATTTTGTCACATGTGTATTAACTCCCTAAAACCTTCAACTCAAACGCGGGTGATGTTTTTATGCTTCGACCACACGCCATGTTCAAATATGCAAACTCTCCTTAGCAGCCACAGATTTAAAAAACCACGAGATTCACCACCTGCTTCCTATGCGCACCATCCGTTAAGACTGCTTCAGGTTCAAGCCACTTTATAACGGACTGGACGTGGCACATATCTAATTATTCCTTCGGGTTACTCGTATCCGGAGCAATATATTGTGCATATTTATCCATATTTTGGGCGTTAGCTCATTCAGAAATCGTAATATATTTTAGTACCTTGTTGTTGTCTTGAGATTGTTTGAGTTTTATAAACTCACATATATATCTTAGGAATATTAAGCAAAGCATTAATGCACCAAAATATAAAGCTATTCATTCGAAGTACTGCGTCAAATATCTATATGAAAATAATATGCAAATACGATGGGAGACATGTGATCCACATATGCCAATAAAATTGTACATACTACAACAATTATCGACACCTTCCTAGATCTCAAGTCAACTGGGACCCACGCATTGAAGGGCATGTTTCATAAGTTCGATCTTGACTTTATTATTACATATCAACGTGAAGTACGAAGTTCCCTTATGTCGAGCACATTATGCATGCTAGTCTGACATCACTCACTTCTTGGGCCACTCCAGTATTACGTAAAAAGTTTTTAGGTGAAGGGGGTTAAAATTTTCTAGCTTTGTGTTACGCAAGGGGCTTGGGGGTTCGAGATCACCTTACGTAAGATTTTAGTAACAGGTGAGACCGCATTTGCATCAATTTTGGAATTACCGCCCAGAGTAAGATCTTAGTTTGTTGCGCTTAAAACAGCGCGTACTTTTCCTCCTTGATAATAACTGGAGTGGTCTCAACTCAATTGAAAACTGTGATATTAAACGTACGATAAATTTTACGGCAATGATATCTATATCGAGCTTTGATTACAATGTCTCCTCTTCCAAGAGTTAATGTCGATTCAAAGAAACTTGCTCAGCGGTTCAAAGAAGAAACTGACGTAGAGTTTGACCGTGAGAAACAGGCCGAAAATAAATTCTTACCCAGCCCTCTTGTTCACCAAAAATGCCTACGAGAAGCAAAAGGGAGAACCCCCATTCCTAGTGAATGATGAGGTCCAGCTGTACCACGGTGGAAGTTAAATATTTTAGAGCGCGAAGCTCAGTCGATTTTCATCGTTCATTTTCCAGTGCTGTCGCGCAAAATGCTCTTAAATAATTTCAAGCAGCTCAGTGATGACCTGCGAAAATTACTTACGTATATTTCAAAAGTAGTACTGCACCAAACGCATTTCATAAACCACAATAAAAATTCAATATTATAAAGCTAATTATTTTCTCTTGAGTTCTTGAAAACACCTTTTCTACGGATCAATTCAGTTCATTTGACATTTAAAAACACCAACGAATTTTACAGCATCATTTTATTTCTCCGCAGTTTTCTCTTTTTTTAATTCAGAAGCGGAAAAATTCTATTTTATCTATTTACTCGTAATTAAAGAAATCATTCTTATTCGTAATACTCTACATAATCATTCTCTCTTTTTCCCTTGACCCTTTTCCATCAATTTGGCCACTTGAAAAATGAATCGTAATACTTATGATTAACAAATGTCGATAATCTTCAGAAGAAATTAAAATCTGAGGGGTAGTATAGAAATTTCCGCGTCAAGATCAACAAATCACGAGTTTTATTTGACATTAGCTCGCGATTTGAGAGAACATGAACGCGTGAGCGTGAGAAAAGGACGCGAGGGGGCTAGAATCGCGTCGCCTAGGCACTTCCACCAGCTCCATGCGATAAATGCGCGGTCATTTGTCACTTCTCGCGCAATGTCACGCCCAGTGGCCCGTGTCCTGAAAACTTCCACGACCGTCATTGTGGCTGTGAGCATTGGAACGGCATTATTGTCAAGCGTCCTTCACCGAAATGTGCGAGTGAGCGGAGTCACCCGTGGGCAGCCAGCCGAAAGGCATTGCCCCTTTGCCAGGGAGTTGCCACCGCCCACGTCCGAATTCAGGTACACTGCCCCAGTTTAAACTTACCGAGAGCAATAAGTTCGCCGCATGCTCGAGAAGTCAATCTGAAAACTAGCGCTAGAGCGAAGAGTAAGTAGGACGTCAAAAAGTGAGAGATAGCGCATGTCATTTCAGAAGCCCCGGCGAATATGCTATGATACTTAGAGTTACATGATACACGTCTCCAGTCACAATAGAGATCGTATTCGAATTTTATTTTGAAATTTCAGCAGCTGTAAGAAACATTAAGTTGACATAGTGATATGAGTGACGAAAAAAATTTGTTTTTATGATTGAAGTTATCGACGATATCATGATCGAGATGATGATATGCATCTATTTTAAGAATTGAACTTGTCTACTTTCACTGATGGCAAACCTTATTACTTATAAATAAAATTAAAGTACAAACTACGCAGATTATTCAACGGATATTTCTTTTACTGAACAATCATTTCAACCATCCTCAGAGCCGAATGCAGCGATTTGCTGTAAAAATATCACATTTTGGCTTCAACTATCACAGTAATTTAATAACAACTCAAACAGTAAGATTTTTAGATGCTTAATTATCTATTATTACTATAAAACTATCTCGTAGGGTTTACTTCTTAACAGTATTTTTCGCAAAATACGCTTTATATTAAATGGAAAAATTCTATTTTCTCCATATTTTACCCATTCTCGCATTTCACAGCATGTGATTTCCAGTCGAAGTTTTCGTAAACTAAAGGGAGATGAAAGGTATAATTTTTTGCTCGTTTCAAGAAAAGGGGCCTAAAAGTTGCCAGAATATGCATGAAATGACATTTAAGTCGATTCACGGTTGAGCAACCTCAGCGCGGATTTGTACACGACCTCCGTCCACGACCGAAAGTATTATATTAATTCGTTCACCCATTCTCGTTTACTCTCACTCGCTCCATTGAAATGCCTTCGTCATTCATGCAAGACTGCAGTCAACACAAAAATGTTTATAATTCTCTAGAATTGAGGTTCATCAAGGATGTCGTCTAACGGTTATTTATGCGGATGTGTACAAATAAATGACGAACACTATGGTATCTACTTCAAAACATCGGAATTTATGGAAAAACATTGCAGAAAAGAAAAGGTTACTCGTTTGGTGTAATATCCGTCGGGGTGACAATAAGATGTCCACTTTCCATAAGAAAGGTACACTCATGAGTTTATGTACAAACGTAAATTTTTCCTCTATCAATGTTTTCCCTTAAAGATTGGATGTTAAATCAGTATTAATGGTAAATGTGACTACACTTTCCCATGCATACCGTACTCCTCATAATTCCCTTTGCAAACATGTAATTATTTCCCTCCAGAAATCATTTTTCTCTGTATGCCACGCTGCAAAACCGATTGCTAGTGACGAAGCCAGAAACTGAGCCCCATATACAATTTCTTGACATCACGAGTGAATCGCGCTTATAATTATCATGTAGGAAGGATCATATTTACCATCATTTATTTTACATATAGTAGACCAGTGAAGGATGAACACTGAAAGTCTTTCACAGACATGAGAAACTGCGTAGCGCAAATATTCAGCACCCTTAAATATTAAATTAAAGATTAATCCAAAATATCACTAGGCAATGTGGATCTATTGACAAATTCGATTAATATTCAATTTAAGTTTTTTGAAAATTGCTCTCTTCTTGAATTACCCTTTTATATTATATTAGGAGCCTTAATTTCGCATTCCAGCCGGGAGCCAAGCTCCCATTGTGACGACGCGTCGGTAAAAAAAAAGACTTGAAGGCTGCATAAATCAAGAATTAGAATTCAAAATTTCTCAGTTTATCCATAAAAAAACTATTGAAAAAGGAAAACTATGCAAACCATTTGCTTCACTTTCTCCAATTATAAGGTTTTAACGGGTAGTCTACCATGTATAGATGGGCGGAAGAAATTACCATGCACAAAAAATTATATCTTTTCCCATTTATATTGATTACAAAACAAATACACTCCTAGGCTTTTTTCAAAGGATTTTAGATTTTTCCATATTCACCGGATACACAAGAAATCTTCTTGAAAACTACGTTATTAAGTCAGGTAAAAAGGCTTAGAAATTCCTATCAGTGATAGAGCGATTGAGTCAGTTTTAGCTTCGTTTACAAGCAATAATAATCACCGATGTGTATATATAGTACGTCAGAAACTTTCACATAAGAAATACACGTGAAGCTGAATCTTCATTTGGCTGCAGACATTTTTTTATTTGCAAAATTAAATTATAAATAGTGGTTTTCTGTTATTGGGAAAGGTACCAATAGAAAGAAAATGAATTTAAAATTATTATTCCTTCAATCGAATTTTGTATTCCGGTCGAAATTCCGAAATATTTCTTCATACGTAACGATTTTTCGCAATATTTCAGCGTTTTTGAGTCATCGTCCTCGTAACGACCATGCTCATTGTTTAAGGTGGTTGGAGCGAGATAGATCCCTAGTCATAATAAAGAATTTTATTATTTGATTTCAGCGTCTGTAAGAAGTACGAAATAAATATTGTAATATTAATGGCGCATAGATATAGTTATATTTGCCCAAAAATCTCAGTAATTAAATAAATAAAGCTACATAAGTCCCTAACTTGACTCATTTTTTCCCGCCGTACGGCTGAAAACCCTTCAAAACAGTAGGTTTTTTTGCGATTCTGTAAAAGTTACTGTGGTGAATAGTAGATTATTTTTTATAAATAGTTGAGAAAATATGAAATCTATACACCGTTAGTTTTTTGACGAAATCTAGGTGTTATAAATTCCTATTTCCTTCAATATTCTCCCTCTGGAGCGCTCAGCCATAATCTATCCCATGTAAAACAGCTTATATTTACAGGCAAATTGCTCGAAAAGTAATTCGGCAAGAGGTTGATATTTTTATATCATTGGAAAGATGAGAGTTGTTTCTTTAAAATGAGGCCTAATTCATCAAATACTAGGTGAAGTGATTTTTCGCTCAAACTACCTTAAGTCGAGATTCCGTTTAGATTCATTAACTCTATGATTCTGTGCTCTAAATATGATACGAATGGTTTATTACAATCAATGTAAATGATTATATTTTAAATGATAAATCGCAATTTTATTTTTTCTATTCAATGGTAAACATTTTAGTAAATTTCATCGAAAAATTTGACGTAGTACGCAGTTACGCGCAGTGTTGATTTTTTTCCTTACAGTTGATATTCAACGGGCAGCTTTCCTAGTAAGCAATAATGATTTAGGAACATTTGATATTGTTACTGAAGTAAGAACTGGAATTAGGGCACCCTGCATCAGCCGCATGCCCAATGCCATGTTTTGGAGGAGCGCTATCAGACACGATTCCATTCCCGTTTCGTGTCTCCATTACGTCGGCCGCGCCAACGCGTATGTTTAGTTTCTCCTTACGCCGGACCGCCGTTATTTACGATGAAGCCCGAGTAAACACTCATTGGTCGACGTCCTTCGGGCCTTTCCCTTTCGTCGAGGGCATCCGGCAAACGGCTTTCCGAAAAGAAATGTCAGATTTACGCGTCCCAAAGGGAAGTCTCTTGAAACTGTGCTGGCATCTGATTGGTGGTTAAATTAATGTCGTCCACATTGTAATTCGTAAATTGAAAGAAATATAGAGAGATAGCCAGGGGTCTCGTTAAAAATTCACACGGACGAACATTGAGTGTCTCACAGCTTTTGGAGGGGATAATGTTAAAAATAAATGGTTACCTGAAAGATGGCGGTCATATTCTAATTATGAGAAAATATTAATTATATGGTGAAAGATATTCCACCTTAATGGATCCTTAAATTCCTCGCAATTTTTCGACTAAACTTCATAAATTAACTGACTCCATTAACATTAAAGGAAAAAAAAACAAAAAATGGCTTATGACGAATATGCCGGAGTTTCTACTTTGGCTGCTGTCTAATCAGTGCCGATATAATCACTATATGGAAGGAGTTGATGTACATGATTGACTCACTTGCATCAGGCCGAAAGATGACCTTCATGAGTATGTATTAGCAAAAGTCACTGTCTTAGGCATTTTGAATTCCTGGGAAATGTATTCCGGGGCAGATATTCCGAAAAACATAATTTCCTCACTTCTACAGCTTAGAACTCAATGGGTCAAAATGACTTTATTTGAGCGTAGACTTGGAAAAATAAGAGGAAAGGCACACAAAAACGAGACAGACCGTCAAAAGACAACTTATCCAACGCGTCTTATTAGCAGAGTTCTCCTGCATTGAGGCATTTGATATTCAAGATAAACGTTTATCCTAAGAAGCCACCGAAAAAAATGCACTAAAATTGAGTAATGATGTCAGATTTCATAATTAGAACAAAATACCTATTATTTGTGATGGAAATACAACTGAGGTGCGACGCATTTCTACGCGCTAGCTATGGCTGAAGCCGAAATTTTCTGGCATTCCATTGTGAATTAAGAAACCTTAACATTAACAACTTTGTATTCCACAGAGTATATTAAGAAACGAAGTTTGGAATTTGACTTTATCTTTACTCACTTTTTCCGTCGGATCAGCAACGAATTTCTATAGGATAAAATACCAAAAAATGCTGTTTATTTATCAAGGAGCCCTAACAGATGTCTTATTGAGTGCCACGCCCGACACTGAAGACTTATGACGCCAAAATTACATCCATTGTAATTAATCTAAATACTCCTGATTTGTTTTCCACGATGTCTCCACAATTACGGTGAAAAATTGAATCAATATCCAGATATCCATTTTTTATTAGGCCCACGTGTATGCAAAACAACAGGGATAATATTCTGCAAATCCAGGTCGATTTCAGAACCAGATAGACTTTGCAAAATAAGAGTAAAATCATAATATTGTATGCCGGCATGGATGGAGCGTCAGCATATCACATCGGATGCTCTTTTAAAATAATCACATGCACATGGCCATAGCTGGAAAGATGCCTGATCACGCTACTTAAAATACTATCGGTTCAGGCATGTCTAGTTACACCATCGCAAATACCTCTTAGAAGGTTGTTGAGAATAGAGGACGCCATGACGCACAGAATGGAAGCCTATTTAAAAAAGATTATCAATCGAACATGGTTATCACGTGAAAGCGTATACAGTGAAATACAATTTTCGTTATCCTATATTCAAGTATATTTACATACAATATCATGGTAGCCTGACAATTCCCTCGGTAATAAGACAGCTTTCGGGTTATCAACTGATTTAATCAATGTGGCAGATTACATATTTTCTTGGTTTCCACTATACAATACACCACTGTGCTACCTCGTCGAATGGTTCCATCCCTTCCCTTCCTTGATGTATGCGCGGCACGAATCGTCGAGCACCGCTGAGCGATGTCAACATGCTTGCATATGCAATGACTCCCTTTGGGAATGAGTCGCGAAACGTGGCCGGTTGGCAAAGATGTAACCGAAGAAAAAAAATAACCCCATAAAAACAGTTTTTATTATATTCCCTTTGTTTTCATATGCATTACGCCACGTTTTAATGTCTCATATTCTCAGTGCATTTTATATTTTTTTGTTTTATGGTTTCTTTGCCATTAAATATTGTTAATTATTAATAATTAATTATTATTCATTATTGCTAATAAATTTAATTTTTGAAAGGAAATCATTCTCTCTTCACTGATATGTCAAATTATTCAGACATTCGACAACCATTAGGAACATTAGTTATTCGAAATGACATTTATATTCATTTTTGAACATTCAATAGCGATAATCACAGTTGCTGGCTCACCACGGTCCATTTACCACAACGTCCTAAGGGCTAAGTGCTAGCTTTGATCGCCGTCATTAATGAATAATTAGCGAGTAAAATATTGCAAAAAAAAACGTTTAGAGGGTATTGCGATGATGAAAACAAATTTTCTAAAGATGTAAGTGAAAACGGCTATGGAAAAAGAAGAAAAATAATTTCCCCTGCAGGGAATCCTTACCCCTGGACTATCGGTTAATTGTAAGAACAGGCAGATAACGGGCCTTAAATTCTCTTTCATTTTCATACAAATACATTTTAATATAGTTAAGTCAGTGTGTATTTATGTGTGTGTGTTTGGGTTTGTTAAAATTAATCGTTGGTCACAGGGGCGGATCCAGGGAGCAGTCTAGGGGTGGGGTGAACTTTGAAAAAAATTAATGAGGGTATGGGTTTGTGTGTGCACGCGCCTTCCTGCGCCTGGGTGCTTATGTGAATCGTATGACATACATCTTATATTTAATCATAACTATGCCTGTATATTATTAGTATGCCAATTGGCGATTTATTTAACACCATTAACTATGGGTGTCTTAACTCCTTCCCGCCAATTCTATCCGCTATCTGGTGATGCGTTTATATGGTACAGGCGTTTATGGCGTTTATGGCGTTCCGCCAGAACGGAAAGGAAGCAACGCTCAACGAACTGTTTACCTGTGTACGCCTTTCTTCATTCTCACATACCCGTCACCCACTCGTGCTCAAGCCAATTACTACGGCAACTACTCTAAGATGACCTTCAAATGAATTGTAACGGGCAATATAATTGTTAGGGGCTACGTTACTTTTACATCACACCTTGGAAAATGCGGAAAAGTTAACTTAACACACTGAGTTCACGACCACTGATTCAATAGCGGCCAAAGTATATGAAGATGAAGTTAGAGAGATGTTACACCAGTAATAGAAAAGTAAATTTCGTTTTACGATGTAGATAAAAAGTATAGAAATATTTCTTGAAATCATGTTGTATTTCTAAAATCCAATAAATCTTATCTCCCTATTCCGCTAGGGAAACCAAGGACATATAACTTGAACTAGGAATGTTTTGCACCTTACACGAAAAGCAATGTAAACACTTCCTGATGAAGCACTAATCCAAAAGTTCTTCAAAAATTAAATTCAGTTGTTACCGGAGAGTACCAAGTGTAGGTTTTAAAAAAGAATGGGAGAGATGAAATAACTATCAATTATTATGCATTATTCTGAGCAACTTGGAATTACAGACAATTTTTTACAGACAAGCTGGGCAGACAATATTATTTGTCGAAAAGAACAAGTAGCATTATTTTCATCCTATAGTTAATGAAGGTACCACTTATAGGAGAACATTTCCTGCAACGGCTTCCACAGGCGTGTATCATACAATTTTGTACGGAGCAGGTGTCATCGCCGTGTTTGAGTGTAATGGCAGTGATGTAGTGAACTCCTGTGCCGTTGGAGAATGACGTTGAATCACCAATTTCTCATTTATTTCTCATAGTCTCTGCATCCAAAAATACTCCTTTTCAACAGATATATTGTATGCTTTTAAGGCCATATTCTTATTCCATAAAATGATAATTTACTGCTAGCCTAACCAGTTGAAGTTAATATTACGTGGTTAGTACAACAATTAGGTCAATTGATGCTACAGTGACGCATTTATAGAAGGATATTACAATGAAACCATATTTCAGCTCCTCAAAAGGACTTTACCTCTTTGGCGCCACATTTAACGAGGGAGCTGAAAAAGATGGAATCGAGTTGACCGGGTCTGATGAGATTAATGTCTTCGTAGATCTATTAAGTGTAAAAAAAGCCTAACAATGGCGAGGTTTCGAGCGGTTCAAGAACCAAATAGCGAGAGCAAATTTGGTTATTCGTCGACATAAAGACATCACTACAACAGCATTTTTGCGATTCAGCACTTTCTAATTCTTTGTTATTAGCCCCACATCAGCCCTCAGAATTCAAATAACATGTGAGTGGAGTTTTAGATCACCAAAATCCACCATCCCCCAAGCATAGGATGCCGCGAAACTTTAAAAAGCGAACAAGCGAACACATAAAAGTTTATTTCCCCCTTAAGAGATAAATTATCATCACACAACTTGTATGTTAAATAGCTATGATATATAGCTACTTAATTTAAAAAATAGCAAGTTTAAAGAGGTACATGTCTGCAGAAAAATGCGTCAGAAGTTTACAAAATAAAAGCTGACGGTTTAAATTGCAACATTTTTTACTAAATTTTAATCAATCATAATTTTTTCATCAATAATAATTGCAATAATCATAATGTTATGCGTTGTTTTCTTACAAACGAGCATTTGTGCTGTGACAAGTATTATTCGTTCGGAGATATTGAGGACAGCTCAAGCATAATTTAGATGCTCAATTTTTCATTCTCCCGTAACTATGGCAATGGATGCATATTTTGCGAACCAATTAGTCTTGACCAACAATGTGGTAAAACGAAATAGGTTTTTTTTGTGGTCGTTTTGACATGTAATTTCCCAAAAGAGAAATAAAGAAAACACTGAGAAAGAATACCTATGCTCCGTCGAATAAAAAACCTACGTACTTGTCGTGAATATGACGAAACGTAATCATATTTACGAAGTTCAAAAATAAATCGAGCGGATCACGACTATTTTTAGTTAAAGTCATATAAGACAATAAAAATCTGGAGCATGAGAGAAGAAAAAACCTATAACAAATTAAAATTAAATTGTTTACGACTATTGGAGACCTTTAATTTGGTATTTGTCTAGCTGTAAGAGCTCACCCCATTATTATTAAGAAACAACCTGTTTTCGGATGGCACAAGGACGAAAATCTTTTCACCATTCAACCAACAAATCATTTTACTAACTCTGGTTGATATTTCAACAACATGCGTATTCCTAGAGAAGTTGCATGTTAAAACCAAGCCAAGGATCAGAACTGAATTTTTGTAGGGGATAACTTGGTTGTCGAACTTTTTAAGGAGCATGTTAAAACCAACATTACTTGGTATCTTTTTACTACCAGAATAATGAATTCCGTTTTAGTGGAATTTAGTAAGCGGTAGTTTTTATAACGACAGCGAGTGATACAAGTTGTAGGAACCTTAGATACCTAGTTTAAGAATTATTTTCACGGAAGCCTCTATGTTATAGCTAAGAATTAAAAAGACACACATGCGTAGGAATTTTACACCATTAGAGTTTCTTTTTATTATATGATCGTGTATAACACTATGTATTATTTGAGGATTACAGGTTTACTGATTCACGCGTTTTAGGAAGTATACGGGATACTAGGGAATAAAAATAAGAGAAGTGATGTATCATGTAAAGTTATGGTGTAGTTATGCACTGAGGAATATTTAAAATAAGTACTTAAACTTTCCATACTTCATACACGAACTGTAATACTGTCAAATAAGTCACTCGCATGCAGATATCCGTGAATATAGTAGGATGCGACAGCTGTGAGAAGTATCAAATCCAGCGTAATGAGTCACTATACCCAGGCACTTGATCGTAAGGTTATTTGGAAGAGTTAATATGGTAAACTTCAGTTAAACTAAAATATACTTAGTTGACGAAACGAAAATGATTAATTTGTCCGAGCATTAAAAAAAGTCACGTTAAGTAGACGTCCAAGACGAAGTGCCGAAGTAGACGTCTACTTCGACGGACAAAACATTGTGATACATTAACGGAACATAATTGCATCTACACACGGCAAAGAGCAAATGAGACCGCGTTAGCTCCCAAACGCACTGTGTGTCAGCAAACGACAAAAGTAAAAAATGCCGTGTGTTAATCCGCGCCAGCTACTGGGGAAATTAGCCATTACTTTTGAAGGGGTCATGGAAGGCTGTTTGAAACAAAGTGAGCGAAACACGCCAGAGATCCCTTACTTTTTAGGCGATGGGGAAAGCAGCCTCGCAAGAGACGTGGGCAGGTAAGACCAATGTGAGATAGACGAAGCCTCAACTATGACTCAAGTCCCCTCGGTCGGATTCTGGTCTTCCGCTGCCCGATTCGAAATGCCCGAAACAATGCGATAGGCATCGAAAAACATATTTCATGCTCGTTGGAGAGAGACGCATGTTTTTCTATCAAATCAATGCTATTTTGTTGTTGGTGAAATGAAGTTTACAATCACATCCTATGTTTTTCTTTAGCTCGCCGGATTTCTTGGGGGAGGGAATATCCCCCATTCCCCCCCCCCCGTGGATCCGCCACTGGTTGGTCACAAGGAGTCTATAGACCAAATTTCAGATCCATTGGATGAGAGGAAATGGGTTTGTACGTACACAGACAGACAGTGAGAGCTAATAAAAAGGGAGTAAAAAGTGAGAGCCCTCCCGTGGCAGATGATCGTTCCAGAGAGGCTGAGACGCTCTTGTCGCATCGCGCCACATTCCGCCCCATGGATTAAGAACGCGAGTTACGGTAGTTTGAGCGAAAAATCACTCACCTAGAATTAGATGAATTTAGCCTCATTTTAAAGCAAAACTCTCATATTTCCAATGATATCAAAATATCAACACCTTGCCAAACTAATTTTCGAGCAATTTGCACAAAAATATAAGCTGTTTTACATGGGATAGATTACAGCTGAGCACTACAGAGGGAGATAATTTATTAAAAAAATAGGAACTTCTAGCACCTAGATTCCGTCAAATAACTAACGGTGTAGAGTTTGCATGTCATATCAACTATTCATAAAGATTAATCTATTATTCACCGAAGTAATGTTTACAGATTTGCAAAAAATACCTGCTGTTTTGAAGGGTTTTCAGGCGTACGGTGTGAAAAAAATGAGTCAAGTTAGAGACTTATGTAGCTTTATTCATTTATTTACTGAGAATTTTGGTCATATATAACCTTATCTTTGCGCCATTAATACTAAAATATTTATTTCATACTTCGTACAGACGCTGAAATAAAAATGTAAAATTTGAAAATGGTCTCCATTATGACTAGGAAACTATCTCGCTCAAACCACCCTAAGGTGTTTGGAGTAATTTTTGTATGAACACATTTGCGTAAAACATGCATACGTGTTCTCATCCAATCAATCTATAAATGAAAGTGAAAAAAATGCATCATACCGATTTGATTTTTTGGCAATGAATGCTATTTTAACACGTAGCCTTTAGGCATATCTCATTTACAGTTACGTAATTTTGTACAGTTTTTCTTCTTAACTAAAGAAATAATACATCAATTAATATTACAATTGTTGATAGCAAATAATGTGTCACGACGAGTGTAAAATTCGAAAAAATAACGTATTTCACTATAATGTCGGCTACATTTCGAATACCGCGCCGAAAACTCTAGCCATAATATGCAATTGATGAAATTTTTTAATATAATTCTTGCATCATTTCTATTATCACCTGTATGGTTTGTTTCAACCCATAAACATATTTACTTAAATGAAACGTGGTCAAAGAATATTTTTTGACTTAAGTACTCAAAAAAAACTTAAAATATCACTCAATGAGCTACAATTGCCGCTCCAGCCACCTTAAGGCCGGTACACCATTGGCTTCAACGTGACATTTAGCTTCAGCCGCTAGTTTAATGCAATGGTGTTTTTTGGAGGCGTTTACGAGAACGTGAAAGCGTCTAGTTCAAAGTTCAGCCCGTCCCAACTTTCACGATTGACACCTGTGCACGACCCGCACGAGCCTATAGCAGAGTTATTCATTTGTAACCTCTTAAACGTTTAAGGTGGTAATTATCGTGCTCCTCCATTTCCTCCTTCACTACTCTTATTACACCACAGTATTCTTAATGGCTGAAAATTGGCATTCATCATAGCAAAGAAATATATGACTGGAGGCGCTCTCTGCCATGCAAACGACCAGATGCAATCGAAGATGGACGAAGATTGACGAAGGATTTTCACGGATATTTCACGTCAAGGCCTCAAAACCTTCAGTTGTTTCATTGCGTAAGTTGAGTCACGTCAAGGCTGTTTTGTCACAGTCTCAATATTGCCGAGGTTCGATAACCCAGAGTTTTTCCTGAATAAGGTCCCCGCACGAAGATTGAAGGAGGGCACCCCGGAAGGAGATAAAGCAGGATATCACAGAAAACATTTCGGCAAGTCTCGGCGCGCGCGAGGAACATATTTATAGGAGCTTGATGATAAGTTAGGCAGACCGGAAGTGGATGACCGATTCAAAGCAGAGGAGAGGATGTCAACGCCGCCCGCGTGGGACGCCAACGCGAGTATCACGGGGACGCGTGGAAATTCTTCGACGCGCCATTTCCACTTCCGCTGAGGTGCCTCACGGCGAACTTTTCAAGGGCTCGCCCACGCCAAGTGAGACTTATGAATGGTGGAGTGCAACAGGTAGACTCCCGCGAGGGCAAAAACAAGAACAAATATTGAGGGTGTAACTGGGCCAAAGGGTTTAATTTGGCCAAATGTAAGAAATTATTCTAAGAAATAAAATCCAAATGAAAGCAGGAAATTGTGTATTAAAAGTTGACGTAATGAACTAAAAGAGAATATGTCAGAAAATTTCAGATTTAAAAGTCCAAACAAGACAAGCACTGAGAGTATTAATGGGCTCTAGTGTGGATTTTTTACAATGAAATAATAATTGTTTTAATAGATGCAAATAACTGGCGAGCGAAAATGTTAGTAAAAGTTATTGAATATTTGTACGTCTAAACTAGATATACAGTAAGGATATTTAAAGACCCATGGGCGGATTTCAGAAAGATAAATGGCTATATCACAAAATAGCTATGGCAGTAACTATGAACGAAAATATAAGAAAAGTTAAGAGGAAAACATTGGCCTCCAACAAAATAAGTATCGAGGATATTAATAGGCTTGTACGTGAATTACGGGAAAATACAGGGCATTGATTAAAAACATTGATTGAACGAACGCTGAGGGAATATCTCAGAAAAGATTACTGAAGATATGAAAGTCCCAAGCCAAATAAGCATTGAGGATTTCAATAGGCTCAATCGTGGGTTTTGGGATAATGCTGGAAATAATTGCCAGTATCACAGGAACGACGAGGAAAGACGTTGAGAAAAATATGTAATGGAGGCTTACACGGGAGTTCAATTACTTAGCCAATCAATCCGGACCAGAATAAACCCGCAGGGTTGCCGGCAAAATACTGACCGTAACTATGGAATGAAGCCGCAGAAATCCCGGTAGACGCAATATCCTTCACTTTAAATAAAATAAATAGTGAAGAGTTTGATATGGAGCGTTGCATGAAAGAAATACGTGGAATCGGAAGAGAGAGGAAGGGTAAATATATTAGGCATGCGTTAGGAGAAGGACGGATACGGTTTGACAGATGGAAAGGAAGATAAACGAGGAAGTTCTTGGCATGGTATGGAAGGAAAGGAAGCGAAGGGGGAATTCACTCACACAATAAAAACTGATAAGCGAGCCCTTGATAAGGATATAATGAAATGGATGATGAAGAGGGAGTATAGAGCGTAAAATTTTACGGCATAGAAACCTAGGCGTAGAGAAAAGAGGACGAGAATAGGCTGTAGGCGTTGAAGGTGTGTGGAGTAGAATGGAGAAGAAGCGATGGAAGGGAAGAAAGACAAACTAGTAAGTGCTAGGCATGGTGGGCGAGGAAAGGAAATCGCTGGAGAAGATTAGGAGGAGGCAAAGGCAGAGTAAGCGGATGGACCCGGTGATGATGAGATGGAAGATGTTGTAGGCCGTGGTTAGATTGCAGGATGCCGGGAACGCGGGGAAGGAGGAAAAATTAATAGGCTTTCTGGATGAGAAGAATGGAAGTAAGTATTCTCAAGTGAACAAGCAAATAGCATGGACAAGTAATTCACTTCTTTACAAGAATTCAAAAGGAGAAGATGGCAGGCAGGCGGGATGGCAGTACTTCTGTATCCATCCAAACCTACCTCGATAACCTCAAAAACCTTAATAAATAAAAACTGAGTTATCGTGAACAAATATAGGATAAATGGAATCAAGTCCAATAAATCATCATTCGTCAATATTTACAATCCGGAAGGACAAAAGGTATCGACCGGTAAATGAGGCTGAACAGACTCCAGATAAGAGTAATATCAACATTTGTTGACTTCAGGCTCAAACGACGCGGAAATTATTGTTAACTCAAAAATAAAAACTTTGCATCTGTCATTTTACACGTTTTAGTAAACTGCTATTGTTTCAATTCACACATGTCGAAATTTGTGGTACATACATTTATAAGATATGAAAAAGATACGGTTTTTTTCCTTTGTTAACCTCCACCATGACATCAGTAGCACTGTTGAGAACTATTGCTAACAAAATGTTACCCTTCTGAGATTAGGGGCATCGGGCAGTAATCTGGCAATATATTAATCCGTGGTATATTTTTTCATATTTGAGAAATTGTTACATAAAGCACCAGTTTACATCATTTATGTACTGGGACCTTAAAAATTGGGATAATTATTTAGGCGTCAATATTTCACATTTGTTACGCGCAGGAGCATGTATTAAATCGGCCCTCGGCACTTTTCGCTGGGGAACGATAGTCCAAAATGACGACTCATGGCATTCAGATGGCTTCAGGAATGTTGGAAACTTCTGGAACTCGAGGACATTAGTAAAGCATGCAATGAACAGCGACCGTTTTTCCATTGTCCAGGCACTTAGGCCGCATCAATTCCCGGAACCAAAAGGCTTTCAGGGCAAGTACTGATGTGAATTTTGAATTAGAACCAACTGGTGCCGCATCACAATAGTTGCCGAACATAACACATTTGCTCGACACTCCCGAATTTTGACGTCGAGGTGAATTCCTCCCCGTTATCAGACAGGGGGCTCTTCGCAACAGATTTAGCGTTCTAGATTAGTCTCACCGCGGGCACGTCTCCCTGGGAACTCAAGCCGTCGATAAAATCACGGAATGCATCGACAGCATTTCCGGACCCGTCACTCCAAACGACGAAGAGACTTATCGGTAGAAATAATAGCAATGTTTGCTTTATCACAAGTAGAAGCCATTATTATTATAGAAGTAAACAAAAATTAAAAATGTTTACCTATTGCTAAAGATGTTCCCGAATTAGTATAGAGTAGCTCCGAGTTAGTTCAGTGTCGGAGTACTCATGAAAAATAAAACTCATCACACTGGTTTCATAAATATTACATAGAATTTAGAAAGACCAGAAAATGTTAACAGAAATGAATATATATTTTGAATTGATATAATTCAGAAAAGGATGAACAAAAACGCGACGAGATTATCCCGTTTAATACATTACGCAAGTTATCTTTATTGGTAATTATGAAATTACACAATAGTGCACACCACTGATGCCGTATTTCAGAATAGAAAACAGCCAGTACTAAATGCCTGGTTGAATATAACCAATTAAAAGGACACATAGAGCGGCCAGTGAATTAATCGGATTATTCTTAGACTGGGATTGGGAACGAAGTGGCGGCTTTATCAAGGGGAGAATCGAAAACCAAACGGAAAATTAAAGAGAAATTAGAGGGGATAGTTATGATATCGAAGCTGGAGCTTCGCTATCTCACCCCAAGGGCCCGCGTTCAAATTTCGGTTGATGAGGAAAATTTTCAGTGGAATCCTGGCCCTTGGTAAGATGACATGTGGAGAGCCCTTTAAGAGCAATGCTCTGCCCTTCAGATGGTCCTGGGGTCCCCTGGGCTCCATTCGCTGAGAGCAAGGTTATGCCGACGCCGAGTTTCTCTCCACCTTTCCTCTATTCTCAACGTAATCCAACCCTAACTGCTAGCCGTAAACGACCCCTATTACCTCAGCTGTTCGTCGCCTCCCTTAATTACAGCTTAACAGGTACTCCACGTTTGGGTAAACCCTGCTCACTGCTGCCTTTATTTCAATGAAGCGAAGCCAAGCTACTTGTATTGGATACTATGAATTTATCAAAAATTAGCTGAAGGGCATCGATGCTCCTCACGGTTTAGCAACACTCTTCTCCTTCCCTCGGATCAGCAATGTAGTTTGACTTCGTCATGGACACGGATTCAACACTTTTTAATGCTGTGTTTCGTGGGCATCCCCAAAATACCAAACGTGTGTCAAACTATGCACCTAGCGTCAGAGGCGCTAATGACTTCAATAAGTCGTGTGCCCATTTAACTATTACTGCGAATGTTATAAATACATAAATATTTAAATGAATGACGATTAGTGCCAGTTGTCATAGAGGAAGTAACTAGGGATGGGGGGGTGTTACCCTTCATCCATGGGGTTATTAGAACTACTCACACGAGGTCATGGGCGGTCGGTGTCCCCACCTACGCCCACACTCACGCAAAATACGATAAAAGCTGAAAAACCTCGAACACTGACGGGCGGGGGGGGGGGGGGGGGGGGAATTATTTGAGCAATGTGCGAGTCTGACCGTCTGTCTTTCTCAATTTCTTCAGACTGGTCCATCTCGCCGGCACAGCGCGGGTTCTAAAGGCTATGAACTTGGACCCATACGATTAAGCATTGGGCAATATTCTACATTTGAGTAGATTGTGGTTTCAAAACCGTCACTTCACCCACTAGAACGGAGATATAAGTTTGAATCACCCCATAGCTGTTTCATTCTAATATATCGTAATGATATCAACCAAGTGATTGTCACCAGCCAGAGCCAAACAAATTCCTCTGAACCTTCGAATCACTGGAAAATCATGGTACTCGAATGGTACAATAATGTTCATTGCCAAGCAATGGTTAGATAACACAATTCCTTTACTTTTATAGCTTTTTAAAAGTTTCTGAGACTATTAATCGATTTTTTTTAAACCCATAACTTTCGGTTGTTTCACACACAACTTCAAAGAAAGTTACCCTCGTTGTCAAGAACCTCCCGGTAATCATTAGTGGCAAACGTAAAATTAGTGTGATCAATACAAAGTGTTTTTGAATTATGTTCTTTATAAACTAAGATTGCTTTGCTGAAAAAATACTCGTACATTTCACAAGACTGCCTCCTTTTATTTTCAGGTATATCTCAGAACAAACAAAGAAAACTATTTGGGACTAAATTGAAACTAAATAAATAAAGACGCAGATAATAACTTATCAAAAGAGTTATAACGCCGAAAATGACAAAGAACTAAGATATAAAACTGTATAAAACACTAGCGGTGAGATTTGATTTGGGACGTAAAACACAAATAAATATCAAGTTATTTTTCGTATCGCCTCACCGTACAATCTCTTATCTCTACTACAGTGCTCCATATAGAAGATTCGATCTATCAATCAATTACCAAAAATCTATAATACCTGACTTCAAAGCATTTCAGACTGAGCACATTTTCAAATTAATATAAATTGTAAATATTATTTCCAAATTTATAAAAATATACTAAATTTCGTAACGTTTTATTCATCGGACTAATTTACTGTCAATAATACTTGAATTAGATATTCGATTTTAGTATCCAATGTTTGCATATAATCTTAGGTTGTCAAGATATAATGGCACCCTGACTCAAAACCTCATTGAACACGGGGCTGGCATTTTCTGATATATTTATTCAAATTCCCTTCTCTGAAAACCACTTCACTCCAAACGTAACAAACACATCAGAGATTATTTATAAATATATATATAAATTTATCGCCATGGAAACGCGAGCAGGTCACTGGTGCCGATCTTGCCTCGTATTTTTCCCTCGCGGCTAAGTCACTCTCCATATCGGCTGCCCATCCATCCCCATCGACATTCCAACGGGAACTTTTTTTTCGCGACAAAGGGCGAATATCCTTCCAGTCCAGACAAGGCTTCGCATTCGTTTTTGTTATTTGTTTTTTTTCCGAAACGGTTGCGGACGTCACGCGATTATCTGGCGGACCCTATTAAGATGATTTAGGGAGATGAGGAGCATTGTTGACACCACAGCAGAGGGTTTGGAGAGGCTTTTTATCGCTTCCCCGGGAAAGTGATCCGAGGAAAAGTCCTTGACCTTGGCAGTCAATCGTTTCGACTGGAGTGTTTCCGACGCGATACGTCCATACGTTCACAAACCGAACGCAGGGAAGCTTGTAGGGATATCTTCATTCGTCTCTGGAGTCGCAAGTGCCGCGGAATAGGAAGCGTTTTACTGCATCCAATGTATTTTTACGACTCAATAAAAAGAGGGACGAAACTCATATTGAACCACTTATCCAATTCTGTCATTACAACTTTTCAGAGTCCAACACGGCACAAATGTATGGCCCGGAGTAACTCGACTTTATGCACCATCCAAATTGCGTGCCATAAGGTCAGGGACTGGTAAAGAATTTTAAGTCCTAGTAAACGTCAAAGGCTATGGATGAGTTTCAAAGATAACTCTGCCAATAAAAGAGGTGCTAACTTGGGTTATCAAAAATAAAGAATTCATAAATTATGCCACGAGCCACGCAACACGTACAACGATTTATCTAAGGCACGACAGACATTCCGATTTCGTTCTGAGCTTGTAAAGAAAGGATGATTTAACCAGCCCACTTCACGGTATGTCCTTCAAATATAATGCCAATGCGGAAAACTACCACAGCATGTTGGAGCAGGCTGAATTAATTTTAGCTTCCTCCGAAATGGGTCTGCTTCGAATTTACATAACAATGCCTCCTTGTGTTTTAACATCCGGAGCAAAAGAAATCCATCAAAAGCAACAGCCCAGCGAAGGAAATACAACTGTATTAAACCCGATAGATTGAAAGTGCATCTTACGTCTGGATCTCGATTAGGATCACATACATTGACTGACATCTACGTCAAACTGTCCAAGCAGTTGGGAGGGCATAGGGCAAGGGGTGTTGACACAATATGGAAAGATGTCGAATGAGTCTGCGAAATCTGGGTTACTACACAATTGCCCCCTCTTTCTCAAGTCACTTTGTCTAATACGAGGATGTGAATTTGCTCGGAGATAGTTTTTAACCCGTGAAAACGGCAATGCCTGTCATTTCACACCCCTTTCCTCAAGTTCTTACCCCCGCTACGCTTGCGGCTTAGTAATCTGCTGAGAACGATGGATTTTGGAAATAAAAGAAGGGGAAAATATTAAGAAACTATTGAGATAATGGGAAGATTTATAGCTTTGGCTGACGAAATAGAATGAAGTTATTATCAAGCGCGTTCCTCGATGAGACTGAGGGGGCATGAATGAAAAAATAAAGAGAAAACGAAAGGATTGAAGTTGAAAAACAAGATGGAAACGTGGAATAAAAACTGGGCGAATGAAAAGTTTTAATGATACATACAAGCGTATCAACACCTCAGCGTCGTTATCAGGTACGAAACATCTTTAACGCGGATTATAATAAGAAGTTTCAGTGTGCCGTGACAGGCTTTTATTTCATGTATTCATCTCTTGTTTCAGCACATCTCACCTGACATATTAACAATTCATTAAAACGGCAATATTGATCCTCAAAGGGAGGTATATCGGCAGAGGTATCCTCACAGAGAGGAAGACCTACAGAGCGGAGACATTTAAGATAAGATAGACGGTCAACAGAATTTGCCGCTTGAAATTAGAAACAGGCGGGGAAAAAATCCGTACTCTTGAGATTTGATGGGGTAACTATGGGGAGCTGAAGAGGAAATTTACTCTTTTAGAAAGTTTTACTCCGAAGCCATAAAAATATTTTCTCAAGCATTAAGCAAACAAAATCTGCTACTATTGGATAGTCCTATGACGATTATTTCATGCTAGGCCGCTTACAGTTCCAACAATTACTGGCAACAACAGGGTCAATTAAAATAATTGCATTAAAATTACATCAGCCCCTCTGTGTCGCTGACAGTACATAGGTGGCACAAGCCAAGTAGACGGCGATTAGAGCAGGTAGCGAGGAATTTGAAAGAGGAAGATGTGTGACGATAAAGAAATATTTGAAATACGATAATCTAAAGTCAAGATTAATTTTGAGGAAAGTATGAATGAAAACCATGGATCTCAATGGCATTTCCTTTTCTTCAGGTATGGCGCGCGCAACACCGTGTAAACATCGGAACGAAAATTATTTTCAAACCATTCATGGTTGACACGTAAATGAGTGTTTCCAGTCCCGACCATAAATGTTAAAGGAGAGACATTTCAGCGAACGCGATTGAATCAAAATTGCAAAAAATATCCGCCGCTTGTTGAGTCACAGGCGGCACAAACAAAGCAGCAGCTGCGCGGCGAAAGTAGCTGAAGAAACCGATGACATGGCGCCACATTTGAATCACGGACGGCGTGCGACCTCTCTCGCCCACGTTGGCGGTGAGGACTAAAAAAAACAGCCTGTCTCAAAAGACCGAAAAAAATAAATTCACGTAACAAAGGTGAGGCACGGCCGCAGAGCGAGGCCAAAATTCGACAGCCAGCACCCACGGTCGCGGGGGCGCGGCAGCGTCGAATGCGGGGAGTCCGGGGTTCGCTTTTTGAAAGGCCAGAGTGGAGCACACGTGGTGGCCAGCCCAGCGGGAACGGGTGAAATTCACACACTTCGGGCCGGACACTTTGGGCGTGGGGGGAGGGGATTTGGGAACCCTCCCATTGACGCCCAGATACAAACATAACCGGTCTATGGGAAGGGTGTAGTGAACCGCACTTCCAAATACGATCCACCCCAAAAAGGAAACCTCTCGTGAACACCACGTTTCACGTCTGCGTTCCCAAACGAATTTCAGTTGTATCGCACGGCACGAGTGAATGCAGGGAGCTCTGCCACCCCACGAGTGGAAACACGTCAATTCCATAAGAATTCGTTACATGTGTTGTGACGGACTAGCTCGCTTCACTCGCTGCTTTCGATAGGTACACATAAGGAGCATCACACACTTCTTTTCAGTCCATTTCCCAAAAAGTTTAGTCCAAATCGTACCGCGGCAGAACTTCCCAAATCTACTGAGTCTGCTGACTGCACAACGTATTCTCCCAAATCTTCCCTCAACCCGCTCATAGGAATCAACCGCGTGAGACGGCACATGCTTCTGTTTACTCCCCAAATATTTAGCCCGGACGAACAAGGCGACCCTTTGGGAAACTCGGCAGGGGTTCGGACAAGACGTCAGAGACGGAGGGCGTTGAGGGGGGGCTGGGAAATGACCGTCACGCTCGGCCGAAGCCCCTCGACCTTATCGACAACAACACCACGCCCAAGCTTCGCCGAAAACATGGGACAGCACACGTTTCCGATTGCTGAAAAAAAATGTGGCACCGGGGCGTCCTTCCGGGCGACAGTTGACTCTCGGCCGCCTACCTGTGCAAGGGCGCTCTAGGCAGCTCCTCCACTCCGAAGGTCGTGCTCGGCGGTGTCCCCGGGCGGCGCGACGACCCTGATAGAACGAAAGACTCGTCGTACTTGCGGACGGACCCGTTCAAAAACACTTCACACTGAGCGCCAACCAAGCCACGCGACGACTAACTGGAGGAGTCAGACTCGCGCTCCCATTATATTCGTGCGAGAAGCGACTCGAGAATTCTTGCGTCGCGACCGCCGCCTGGCGTTCCTCCCGCGCACTATACACTCGTCTCGCCCCCCCCCACACCCCTGGCAGGCGGTCTCGGGAGACGCGCGTAGACTGGTGGCGGGGCAGGGGGGCGGTCGGGGGCGGTCGTGCGGGGCAGGGGTGGGGCAGGATCGGGGGGAAGGGGGGCGACGTTGGCCCCAGTCCAGTGAGACGACCACGCCGATGCGTTGACGAGGCGGGCGGCTTTGCGTGCGCGAGTTTCGTAAGCGGCTCGTTGAGCGGAGGAGAGCAGGCTCTTCCATTGAGACGTGGATGCGACAATTTCCGAGTCTCTTGTTCCCCGTGCCGAACCACGCGCGCGCGAGTGTGTGTGTGGTTGTCGAGCATCATCGCGTAGCGTGAGTGATGGTGCTTCGGGGGATGTCGCGCTCGCGGGGGCCGGGCGTGTGGCCCGGAAAGGCAAATCACCGTGGCGTGGAGGCGCTATTTTTGGAAATGGGAGGCCTAATTCGCGAAAGTGATCCGAGAAAAGCTTGCCGCGTGGTCTCGTTTAATCGAGTGAATTAATGGAACGGAGAGGGACATTTGCACGACAACTCCGCGTTAAACTTGATTCATATGCTCATGGTTTGCCTGCGATACAATATCATCAGGAACACACACATGAACCGCAGTGAAACCCTGGTCGTATGAATAGTTTTACGTGAGATTACAGTTTTATCGTTCCTCTCTGTCTTTCTAATAGTTGTGAAAGAATTCCACCAAATCCGGCCCGAAACGATGCCTTGAATCGGATGAATAGGTTAGTTGGTAGGTTATTTGACGAGGCGACCACAACTGAGGTCATTGGCGCCATAATGACAGTGTTTGGTCAGAGTAGGTAAGAATATTACATGATGAGCAAAGACGGCTCGAGGGAAACCCGGTGTCGGCGTTAGCCTAATCATAACGAAAAGCGCTAAAGAGTCCTCGAAAACCTTGAAGTACTCCCCACATGACATCCAAGTAAGGATCGAGATTCCAACGAACTATTTCCGCCACTGCCGGGATTTGAACCTAGGTCCTGGGATGGGAAGTCAGTACTTTCGCCACCTAACCCACCCGATTCCTATTGAGTGAATTACTGAGGACTTCGTTAAAAATGAAGAACGAGAATTGCTTATAAGTAGCTTGGAGAATTCTGTATATTCTTACAACGAAATTTTCTGTTTAAAAAATTATTATGCGCATTCATTTCACAACAGTTTATTTCTGAAGATATTGTATTCATTTGTAAATCAATGATATTTATATTGATGCTAACTTTACGGCTTAAAATAAAATAAAACGCTAAAATTTAGTAGAATCATTACCATTTGAGCCCTCTAGCCTATGTTTCATGGCATTCAATCCTATAGGAAAGTTGAATTATTTAAGAAGACTGCGTTCCACAGATATGACTTCGTTAAATAATTATGGCCACGGACCACTCAGAAATAGGATTATCATATCTGAAAATGTTACAGCGTCCGTGAAATCACAATAATATTTGCTTCAATGCGTACATTTCTGAGGAAAAAATGCCTTAAATCATTTCACTCACAAGCAAAATTATCAGCAGCCCATTTATTTGGCCACTGGCAGTAAAAGGATTCGTAACATTAATTTCGCAAAAGGATTTCGTAATGGTTATCGATTGTATTTCAAGGAGAACATTGGAAAAAATCAATGATTGACGAATAGGAGCGAAACTTATTTTGGCAAAGTCATTCGTCAGTTGTTGGAAATTTACGATATTAAACGGCTAAGTCACTATTGAGTCGGTTGCGGAAAAGCGCTGGCCTGACAATACAATGGTATCAGGCTCCAAACCGACCTAGGGCATTAATTTACTCTTTAGGGCTAAAGTAAGATGGTATGTAAAAACATTTGGTATTTGTAAATTTGGGTTTTTGGTGCTAATACTATTCGAAAGCCTTAAGGTGGCTGGATTGGTACTCGTGTGTCATTGAGTGCACATTTAGTTAATTTTTTAAGACGAAAAAATATTCTTGGACCACATTCCACACATGTGCATCTCTATCAGTGCCTTGGAACTCATCATACAGGCAGTAATGGAAATGATACAAGAATTATGTATTTTTAAAATTCCTTGAAGCATGTTATGACGAAATATTCGGCGCGGTATTCGAAATTAAGACGAATTTATATTGTAATACGTTGTTTTCTAATATTGGACTCTGCATGACACCTTGGTATTTGTTAGCAACAATTATAATAATAAGAAATGTACAATTTTTTGTTTATAAAAAAATCTATACTTATGTAATTAAATTATTACGAAATATATTTCATGTGCCTTAAAGCTAGGTGCTAAAATAGCAACGAATCGCTAAAATAAATCTGTTTTGTGGACGTTTTCACTTTTATCTATAGATATTACTAATGAGAACACGTAAAAAAAGTTTCGCGCAAATTTGAACATAGCAAAAATCGCTCCTACCACCTTATAGAGAAGCCGCTAGGGTGCATGACAGGGGGTGTAAGGACACCAGCCATGAAATAGGAGAGAACAGGGAAAAGGAAATAGAAGAGGATAGGTAAGTGAGATGTGTTTTTGTGGAAATTGATATCTCAATCTTTCGATTGGTAATAATCATGGACAGTGCTTGGAAAGAGATGTTTTTTGCACGTCCATCGGTACAAAAGTGTACTTCTCTTAGTTTTTGGCTTCTGTCTGTCCAACAGATGTGGGTTTGGGAGAAAATTCCTGCGCGTAAATCTGGATATCGTGCCATCTGAATTTTCATAATGATCTTACGAGTTCCTTACGAGTCTCTAGTGGCTCCGAAACAAGTCCTCCCAGGATCTGTGCCACATGATCTGTTCACCCGTGAGACACGGGCTATGTCAGCTTTCAACGAAATGTGTGGCTTTCGTCGGACTTTGTTGAGTTCGCACATTAAATCTTTCTCAGATGGGTCATCAATGCTTGTGACGTATTCACGATGCGGTATAAAGGTTTTGAGACAACATATGTATTTCTTAACGTTTTTCTTCCGTGGGCCTTGCAGCTACTCGCTCGTACGGGCGATGATAACGGGAGAAATTTCACTCGGGCTCTGCCAGTCACGGGAGAGCCAGTTTGGGAGAGGTCGAGGACATTCAAGGCTACTTTTGACACCGTGGCGGGCGTGAAACTTTGTGTGTTCTCATTAGTAATATCCATAGACAAAAGTGAAAGAAAATTCATCATATCAAATAGGTTTTTTTGGCAATTCAATTCTGCCTTAACACGTAGCATTATGGCACGTGACATACATTACGTAATAATTCGATTACATGAGCACAGATTTTATTATAAACGCGAAATAATAAATTTCTTACTGTCGTAACTTTTGCTAAAAATATCGGGGTGCAATGCAGAGTCCAATAATCGAAAATATCGTATTTCAATATAATTTCATCTAAGACACCGGGCCGAAAATTCTAGTCATAACATGATTTTCAAAAAGAAAAAAAATTGAGTATAACGTTTGTATAATTTAAATTACTGCCTGTATTGTGAGTTACAACGCATTGTAATTCTCTACACTCTGATACACTCAAGTGAAATGTGGTCCAAGATATTTTTTTTCGATTTACTTAAAATATTATTAAATTGTGCACTCAAAGACTCACGATTGCCGTTCCAGCCACCGTAAGTCTCGAAACCCATATTTGGCATATCATTCCTCCGTAATAAATGTGGGCAAAAGTTTAGCAGTAAGGACTTAAGGTGACGGAGCGTATATATAAGAAAATAAATCATTAATAAATAGACGGGAATTGACGAGGGGAAATTTGCGTAGAGAAGTTCAGAAACATTAATTAAATCCCTATTAAGAAGTACGGAACGGTTCCGAAACTTGGTTGCTGCAGAAGAAAGATGAATATTGGAGATGTGGGAGTTGGGAAGGATGGAAAAAGTAAGCAGGGGAGAGGCGAAATCAAATGAGCAAGAGTTAGTGATGGTGAAAGAGAATTGGAAGATGATAGCAGATGTCAGTAGAAAGTAAATTATAACTATAACTTAGTTTATCCACATAGATTTATTACAGCCTGATGATGACGAGCTTAGTTGAAACCTAGGTCGTCTTGTTGTAATACATCTATGTGGAAAAACTAAGTTATACTTATCATTCACAATGCTAAGCAAATTCCACGAAGTCACGCCCGAGACAGCGAAATTAGTAGAAAGCAGCGAAAGTGGCTGGATGGCGAGCCGAACCAGGTGGTAGAATGAAGAGTGTTGGGTAAGCTTGGGGGAGGGAGGAGGATGTAAAAATTGGACGGGATGAAGGGATGCAAACGATACAAAGAGTTTAAAAGTGAATTAGTACTGAAAAATAGATAGTTCTAGGAAGAAAACGTTTGAGAAGACTCCCCGGTGTCGAGATAATCATGGGAAAAACTGTCAGTTCATGGACTCAGCGGAGTACTTATAACGATGATGAGAAATACACTCCAATGTAGGTTGATTACACTCAAAATATAGAAACCAATTGAAAATGACGCAAGGAAAGGAAGTTTTACAAATCTATGCCTGATATTAATTAATACGGATGAGAAATGATAAATCTTGTCTGAAAAGGGATAAACAAAGGAATGTTTTGCTCTGTGGAATTACGCATTTAAGGATAAATAGATACAAACTAAAATATCCCTTTTTCGAACCAAATCTACCCATGTAATGTAATGTACGCAACCACAAGATGACAGAGCGTGTAAGTAAATTTCATGTAAAATGTGAGTTCATGTTTTGTAAACTTTTTCAAGTTGTAGATTAGTTGACAAGAGAGTTATCAACATTGGCTGTCATTACGAGAAAATTTTGTACCAGGCCATACTTGAATTTCACAGAGGCTTTAAAATGAATAGATGTTCCCCAGAACTAAATGATGTTTTTTACATTGCGAATTTTGTACATTTGTTTTCTTCCTCAGCAAGTGGCTCCGCTAAAGTGACTGCCGCAGCTGACCCGTAAACACTTGGAATAAAAGGTTAAAAATAGCGAACAGGGATGAAAAGGACATTAAAAGCAAATGTAACGGAGGAGGAATTATCACTATCACTATGCATTCTTCCCGGCAATGGATGGACTTTTGGATATGCAAAAAATATGAAGGACGCCACAGAGACATTGTAAGAATGAAACGGCTAGCTGATAAAAGAGTGAAGCTGAGAACGGCTGCAAAAAAAATCTTGGCATTGATGGCTGCTGACGATGACACAAACCCCACTTGCCCGCCATCAGGTCTATCCAGATTTCCTCACACCATTTTCCTCTCCATAAGGTTGTTTGAGCAAAATATCATTTCAAATAAAATTCAATGAATTGGGCCTCATTGTAAATAAAAATATCTCATCTTTCCATTGATAGTGAAATATCAGCCACTTACCAATAGACCTTTCGAGTTATTTTCAAATAATACCAGCCATTTTCCATGGGAAATAGTACGGGTATTGGCTCCAGAGACATTTTTATTTTGAAAATGAGAAATTTTTAACGAATAGATCTCGTTAGAAATTTAACAGTGCGTATTTTGTATTAATTCGCAACTATTTTTTAAAATAAACCAGTGATTCACCGCAGAAACTTTTACAGAATAGCATAAAAATCTCCGGTTCTGAAGGCGTTTTCACCATACGGTGTACGGGAGCGGGTATGGCGTGAAAAAAATGAGTCAAGTTAAAGACTCATGCATGCATATTTACTTAATTACTATGATCAGTCATGTAAAACAATATTTTTGTGCCATTAATATTAAAATATTTACTTCATGCTTCTTAAAGCTACTGACATAAAAAAAAATCGAATATGGTCACTATTATGACTAGGGAAAAATCTCGGTCAACAACCTTAAGTCGTATAAATTTCGTGCCCTCCTCCTACTTCCGCGATAAGAGTTCTCCCATCTAATCACCTTCTTCCGACATGCTTCATATCTCAACATGTCCTCCACCAACCTTTTCTGCCTTCTCCGAATCTCCACCACCAATTTTCTTTCCTGTCCCACCATATCTTGCACTTCCTTGCTAGTATTACTTGCTACTCACCCTCTCCACTCTTGCTCAAACCCACATCTCAAATGACTCCAGTCTATGCACATCTTATTTCCGCAATGACCAAGTTTCCAACTCATTCATCGCCACGCTTCATACTCAGTGATTTTCACCAACCTTTCATTTACGTCTCTGCTCAGAGCACAGCCTCACCAATTCTCTTCTAATTAGAAACGGCCCCTTGGCCAGTGCAAATTATCTGATGTCCCAACAACTGAATCCACAGCTACAAAGTAGTTCACCCCCTACTGCCCCATTTTTTAGCGATATAATGTACATTAACTTTGTCATTGTATCAGTCTTTTTTGTAGTTTCTGGGCTAGTAAGTACTTGTTTAACGTTTCTGCCATTTTTTTTCGTTTAACGTTTCCGTTTTTATGATCCCGCAACCCGTAAAGACAGTTCATTTGGGAATGTAACCGCGTGAATATAATTAATTTGCGATTGCAAAGTGGTGGAGGAATTCGTCCGCGTGGGTAGTGAAGGGTTAAGTTACTCAAGAGTTAATTGAAGTTTACAAGAGTCACCCGCGCCTTATGTCTCTCTTGTGGCGTAAAAATCGGAAAGTATTTGATTAAGTGCTTGATAAACAAAATGAACAATTTAGAGAAAATTGCAATTTGGTCAATTTAAACAATTTGAAAGAAAAATTTTAAAAGGTAAGACCGCAATTCGAGGATATGCGCTGAATGTATTTGGGGCTCATCGCAGAAAGAAGTTAAAAAGTAATAGGTAGTTATTACAGCAGGCTACCGACAACTGAGGTCGTAAACGAGCCGGCCGCAGTGCCTGGTTAGTGACGGCCTGACTACCAATTGATCGCCGGTCCAGAAACATACCCTGAGCATGGATGTTGTGCTTTTTTCAGGATCTAGAGCTTAGTTTGGATGGTGTGACACAGCCCAATATGTTGGAGCATCGAGAATCTCATGTCTACGGTGAAGTCATTTGCGCCAGTAAGGCACAGGAGGGAAATATATGAGTTGGAGAGTAGTGGAAATAAACCCAAGGTCTAAACTCCCTTGTATGAGGTTAAGGTGAGGATATTCGCGTCGTTTAAGATATAGGGTACTGAGGTAAGGGTAATTTTCGGAGTGAAGAAGGGCGACGGCAAACCTGTTGTTGGAATTAAATTACTCATAACCCTTAATGGATCAAACGTTTTATTATCGAGAGAGAATTTTTTCCTCTTTAACATTAACTAATGTAAGTTACAGAAACAACATGCACTACCATTTAGAGATTTTTAAAAATTTCCTTATGATTTTAGTTTTTCAACCGAATTCGGGACATAGGGTGTTAAAAAAATGAGCTGAGATGGCTTCAGAAATGTGGGCCAAATACGGAACGCCTGATATTAATGGCATAAGAAAAATGCGCCAAAAGTGTGCTTCATTACTTCCAAACAAACTCTCCTTCCTGAAGTCCCGACCCAAGAATTCCTCATGAAAAAAATAAAGCCTTCTCTTTCAGGGACAAGCTTCCAACAAACATAGGGGTGCAAGGGGAATATAACGGCCCCTTCACACCCTGACCTGAACACTGGCTTCAGGGCGAAAAGTTTCCGTCTTCCCAGGCACCAAATCCCTTGATTTGGCTCCAAGTCGTCGGTCACAAGGCCCAGTGCCCCGCGCCTATTGCCTTTACGACCTCAATTGC
Organism: Pyrrhosoma nymphula; assembly: GCA_963573305.1. Classification (NCBI taxonomy): domain Eukaryota; kingdom Metazoa; phylum Arthropoda; class Insecta; order Odonata; family Coenagrionidae; genus Pyrrhosoma; species Pyrrhosoma nymphula. The sequence goes on along the minus strand of OY754332.1, from coordinate 70,776,290 downwards.
CTCCGCCACTTCTGGCGCTCAGCGTCACTTTCGTGGACAACGGCGCTACCCGAGACGAAAACAACTTTCTCAACACCAAAAACATCGAACTCGCTAGTCACCCGCAGTCCCCTCAACCCCCTCAACCCGCCTTACGCGCATTTTAACGAGGAGATAGATGGCGCGAGAGGATGGGAGGTGACTTTTATTTTCAATTGGAAAACGATCCTCCCGGAGTGCGGCAATACCGGGAAGTACGCAACTGGCTAGGTGTCAGGGGAAACCTATATATCACTGTAGGTGACGAACGAAACAGCTTAAAACCGTGTTCTAATGTAACCGTGTCCATATGTAACTAATACTTATACGAGACGGAACGGCCATAGAGTACGGTTTACTTCAAAACTGTAGACCTAATTTAAACGGTTGCTTTTAGTTCTTTTAGATTATGGGTTCGCGTGAGGTGCAAATGAACTAGATTGTCGGCGCACCCACATATCCCAAACTTACCGACCATGATCCACTCAACATGGCTATCGCGCGAAATTTTCCCCTCTAATCCACAAAACCGAATCTCACATCAAGGTGGTTTGAGCGGAAAATCACTTCACCCAGACTTTTATGAATAAAGCCTCATTTTAAAGAAGAAACTCTCATCTTTCCAATGATATCAAAATATCAACCCCTTTCCGTACTAGTTTTCGAGCAATTTACCTAACAAATATAAGCTGTTTTACATGGGATAGATTACGGCTGTGCGCTCCAGAGGGAGAATATTTAAAAAAGATTAGGAACTTCTAGCACCTAGATTTCGTCAAAAAACTAACGGTGCATGTTTTCTCAACTATTGATAAAAATTAATTTACTACTCACCGCGGTAATTTTTACAGAATCGCCAGAAAAACCTGCCGCTTTGAAGGCTCTTTAGCCGTACGGAGTGAAAAAATGAGTGAGGTTAGAGACTTATGTGGATATATTTATTTAGTTAATGATAATTTTGGTCATATAAAACTATATTTTTGCGCCATTAATATTACAATATTTACTTCACACGTCTTACAGATGTTGAATTCAAAAAATAAAATTCGAATATTGTCTCCATTAGGTAACCGTGTCCATATGTAACTCAAAAATGGTATTTATACAATACCGAACGTCCATAGAGTACGATATATTTCAAAATTGTAGACCTAATTTAAACGGTTGCTTTTAGTTCTTTTAGATTATGGGTTGGCGTGAGGTGCAAATGAACTTGGTTGTCGGCGCACCCAAAAATCCAAAAGTTAACGACCATGATCTACCCAACATGGCTATCGCGCGAAATTTTCACCTCAAATCCCCAAAACCGATTCTCACAACCTATCCAAAAAGTAGGTATGCATAATTTTGCGCAGTTAGCATCTTCAAGGTAGTTTGAGCGAGATGTATCCTAGTCATAATGGAGGTCATATTCTTTTATATTTTAATTTCAGCGTCTGTAGTCAGACGTACGAAGTAAATATTGTAATATTAATGGTGAAAAAATATAGTTATATATGACCAAAATTCTCATTAATTAAATAAATATATCCACATCAGTCTCTGACTTGACTCATTTTTTCACGCCGTACGGCTAAAAAGCCTTCAAGGCGGCAGGTTTTTTTGTGGATTCTGTAAAAATTATTGAGGTGAATAATAAATTAATTTTTATAAATAGTTAAGAAAACATGCAAACTACACAATGTTAGTTTTTCGCGAAATCTAGGTGTTATAAATTCCTAATTTTTTCAAAATTCCTGTGGTGGTGGCTATAACAGGGAGCCTATCCACCAGTTCTTTGCCCATCAATGCTGGAAGCAATTTTCCATCCCAGTTTATGGTAACTGCATCTAGCTCCTCTAATGCGAATGTTCTGCGTAGGTTGGCTGCATACTCCTCTGCCTAGGCTTGTGCGATGACCGATTTTGGTCATCGATTTTCGATGAAAAAATTTCATCGAAATGTTTCGATGACGATGGCTGTCATCGATCATCGTGTAGAATGTACACGATGATCGATGACTATCGATAAATATCGATGATCGATGAATGTCGATGATCGATGAATGCCGATGATCGATGACTCTCGATGAAATGTGCAGTAGTGATGGGCGATATATCGCTGTGATTGAATCACCGATACTGAAAAGTAGCAATCACAGCCTGTGACTAAATAATCGAAATCACTGCGACTGTGAATTCGGTGAATTTAACCGATTTAGCTCAGGCTGCTGCCGCTGCTACCAACTGCACCAGTGCAACCAACGAATACAATGCTACCACTGCTACTGCGTATTAACTGTGATTGAAAGTGATCGCTACTTCTGTATTGTCTACCACAAACTTGCGGAAAAACATGAATTCCAAACATCCCACTGTGGCCCTGCCATTGTCCTCAAGGCGCAATAGCTGGGGTGCTTATACTTTATACATACATTTTAAATCTAAGGCGTTCAAATGAATGGAAAAAAAGAAGAAAAATTAGTGATATAAGGATATCGATCATCCTCATCGATGGTTCTCATCGACATCGATGATTCGCATCAACTCATCGACTCATCGGGATCGATGATTCTCATCGACATCGATGGTCGATGACATTCATCGTCATCGATTACAGTCATCGCACCGCGATGACTAAAATCATCGTCGATGACTTCGATTAATCGAATCATCGCACAAGCCTACCTCTGCCCGTATACTCTCGCGGCAGCGACGGATAGATGAACGATTTATGACAAATTCGTCAACATTTTGGTGAAATGCTTCAGCAGCTGCTATCAAAACGTTAACTGCTTCCCTGTCGCTCACTTTGCATTTGTCGAAAGCTACGACAAGTCTCGTAGTGATCATGTTTCTTAGAGCCCACATTACTGTCGGGCTGTAGGAACCACTGGTGGCAACTTTCTCTGCTCTTCCCCCAAAACATTTGGACCCATTACATTCGTCGTTGCTGTCCTCTGAAGATGTCAGTGGGGATGGTACAATTATATTTTGAAAAAATTTACAACATTTATAACATTTAAAGTAACAAACAGCAATTTAATTATATATTTGCATATTATAATTACTATTTTACATAAACTGTTCAGTAGTGTAGTGTATTGGTTTAGGTCAGGTTCAAATAAAAACAAAGCATTACCTTTCACACCTTCGTCGGCTTTAGACCGCCGCAGTCGTAATTCCTCTTGTTCGCGTCGCAGAATAGCCTTACTTTTTCTCTGCCGAAATGAGTTTACCAGTCCAAGCATACATCCCGGTCTGCCATTTTCTCGTTGACTGAGAAGGAAAAGTCTGTCTTCTTCTAGAGGTATCATCTCTAAAGCATCAACATGAGCGATCTCGAACAGGTGATCGAGGGCTGACACGAATGTTAACTATTTTTCCTTCTGCAACTGAGTTTTTCGTCCTGAAGATTTTTGCAATAACCGCCACTCCTAGTAGAGACTTTCCAACTTTCCGATGCTGTGCTGAAATTTTCACGTTGGTATGCGCGCTTTCTCCCAAAACACTTCCACTTCTTTCAATGCAAGACTAGCACTAGATCGCAAATTTAAATTTACCTCACGAATATTATAGAAAAGAACCCTTAGCACCTGTCTATTACATGGCAACTTAGAACCAACAATTTGATTCTCATAATGACCAATTAGGAATATCTGATCGGCGTTTCTAGTTTCCATTTCCAAATCCTAACCAGCAGTCTACTCCACTACAAGCTGTCTCGTCTAAGCTTAGCTCTTAGCTAAACTCTTAGCAGCCGTCTCCAGATTGAAGTAAATCTCTGGCTCCTATGCTGTAAAAGTACATGAAAACGGTTTATAGAGGCGAGCCTTGGGCTCGGCCGGCCAAGATTCAAGTCTGTGTGTTGGATCGACTAATGCGGCCTACGAAACAATGTTTCATTGTTTCATGTTTCTTTGTTTCATAGAAAACAACATTTCATGGAAACATCTCCTTATGTAGATATTCACGTTTGTCCTATGTCTGCATGGTTACTTTATACGAATATGAACCAATGTAATCAGGTGTAGGGCCCTAAGCTTTTGTGTCGCATCTAAAAGACAAAGATATCCCTTCACTTCCTCTGCATCAGTTAAAATATGAAGTTAAGTGTAGGTATACTACTGGGTTTATTATTGTGGTCAGAAAACAGCATTCACATTGAATTTTCAATAACTGTGAATTGTTTAATTTTTAGATTAATAAATGAAAACTGTGTTAAGAAAATATCTCATAACAATGCATTTCGTCGAAAGAATAGGACTAACGCCGAAAGAAGCGGCGGACTTGAGAGCTTCGAGCATTGGCGCGAGGCGGCGCCACTTGGGGTGGCACGCGCTCACTCTCGGAGCCGTATCTCGGGAACCACCGGTTACAATTGGAAAATATGTTAGGTGCAGCATGTCAAATGCCCAATGAGTCATTGGTTACCAGAGAAAATCAGTTGAAAAATACCAGCGCCTTCTTATCGCTATTCATGTCCAAAAAATAGCCAAAAATGCCAAATTTCACAACTTTGAGTGCGATGAGAGTCTTCCCGTTATCCAATTGCAATAATATTTTACACGATATGTTTTTACACCAATTGGTATAAATTGAGGGGGTGTCCCGAAATAAAATCGAAAAATAAGGACCCCCCTAATGGTGGAATCACTACTTTGTATTTCTGTCTTTATTTGTATTCTGAAAAACACTATTTTTTTTAGGATCCAGGGACTAGCTGCGGTATCACATTTACGGAGTCTCCCGCAAGAGCACGTAAGTGCGATATTCCACAGGGGAAAAATCAGTCGCCTTGATCGGGACTCGAACCCGAGTCCCTTGATATCGCGCCGGATGCTTTAGTTTTTTCCAATCCACACAAAACCCGCTAGCTAAACTGGCTAAAGCACCCGACGCCATATCGAGGGATCCCGATCAAGGTATGATTTTCCTCTCTAGAATTTCGCACCCATTCTGACAAATTTTAAATTCATTCCACAATAAGTAATGAAGTAGAAAGAATCGTTTAGAAAAATACCACGACCATGTCGGAAAGTCAATGATGACATAATTGGTAACATCCCCATGTCAAAATCAAAATTGCAAATGCATATAAAAATTATTTTCACGATATATTCAGCCCTTATATCTGAAAATCCAAATTATAGTTTTTAAATACATGAGAAGCATATAAATGTGAAAACCGCGTATAAATGTTTACATTTTTACACTGCTTGGAAGGGATATTTGTCTCAATTTTACAAGTTTACTGATGAGTGGATTTTTTTTACTTCAAACGTTTGCATCATTGCAAAAGTTTTATTTTTTAACTCCGTATTCATGATTCGGTTCTTTGAATACTCGGCCGTACATATGCACAAGAATTGTTATGCCTTCGAGCACAAAATATTCTTCATTTCTGTAATAATTTTCTTTTTTCTTTCGACATCACTCAAATCTGCTACTAATGATAAATACCATGCCCCGCCCTGATACTCAGGCCCAGAAAAAGTTGGCACGGTTCGCGAAAAGATTGTTGGCTGAGAAAACGGAGAGCGTAATTCATTTCATCGCGTCGACATATAACGGTATCACTCCAATCATATTCATCATCATCATTAACCTTAAAATAATTTTTTCTTATCGAAGATTGTTCACTGCAGCCCTCCATAAATTTTTCCTTCGCCCTGTACACTGAAGGGCTCACCGGCGCAGCTAGCACGTCATAAATTGAGCGCTTAGCCGCCATGTTACCCTTTGTTCATAAGGGTATTGTATTGTTTTTATGTTAGTGCGTAGGCTTTGTTTGTTTAGAGTTAGGACGAAGGCCTTGTTTCCTTGAGTTTCCTGCAATCAACCTGCATTTTTGCGATACCATTGTCCTGCGCTGTTTACGGCTGTACCGAAAGGTACAAGAAGGGTTATTAGTTATTTAATTAAAATTTCCGACATTTAACTTCATCTACCCAGTGAGACCACTAGCCGATATATGGGAAGGAGACTTCTTGCTTTGAGTTCTCTCCTTGTAACTGAAACATTTCCAGTGCGTATTGAGAAATTAGTGATTCCAATAAATGGTTCTGTGATCAAGACCTCAGCCGCATGCTCTCCGATAAGTGATGCTGATCTCGTCTCTTAAAAAGTGAGAAGGATCCTATATCTTCTGAGGGGCCATTACATAACTTTGAATGACGGATATTGTTTAATAATCGCGAAATTAAACTTCAATCGCGCGTTCAATCACTGGTCTTCACTGAGGCATTTTCGTTCACATGAAAGCGTCAACCGTGAATGCTAATCGTCAAATTTAAGATTCAATCTACCACAACTTTCACGTTCACGGTTGGCAATAGGGCATGCGCAGTACGTGTCTTGAATATAGAAATTTATTTTTCATCCTTCTTTTAATCATATTTCGTGTTTTCACGGCTAGGACGCCAGTAATAATTTACTCATGTTATTATAATATCGGTCGAAGCAGTGCAATTATATTCGTCCAATATGCTGCATGCACGTTTATCGCAATCCACGAAAATAGGTTTATCTTCTCCGTGTTTACATTCACTGAGGTGGATTCGTGTTTACAATCACGGAGCCTCTGCAGCAAAAGATTAGGGAAGATAAACGAGGATTGCCGACTTATATCCCGGTTGACAGGCGATCTTAATGCGAAATCGTGAGCGTGCATCCAATTCACGGTTAACGCTAGAAGCTGACGCCAGCCGTAAACTGGGCTTAACCATGAGCGGAGTTACCCACGCATCCACACCGATCACAATTTGATCATTGCCTTCGATTCGGATTTGTATCTGGGGGAGTGTCGGGAAGCTACGAAAGAATTTGGAGTTGCAATTGAGGAACGGGTATGCATTTAAAACTGGCTACACTGGTAAAACTGGTGTCTTATCAGGCTCGAAATATAATCGGAAAATGAAGGGTGATGAAGGGTTGTAGGGATATGGAGTGCAGCGTTGGAATGCAGCAGAAACCTGAGTGCTTGTAAAAGAATATGAGAGTACACTTGAGGCAAATGATCTAAGGCTTTCCTGGCGTATATTGATGTTGAAGGTTTTTCGGGCTTCCTCCATCTCTGCCGACGTTTCGACGTATGTGTGGTCCATCGTCATCAGGGCCCTTAGTTTCTGCTTAGTTTATTTCTCCCAAGTTCGCGATTACCAAACAATAACCGTACTTCAAAGATATATAATGGCCCCACAGGAGATATAGGATCCTTCTCACTTTTTAAGAGAGGAGATCAGCATAACTTATCGGAGAGCAGGCGGCTGAGGTATCGATCACAGAATCATTTATTGGAATCGATGTTGAGAAAAATCAACTATGTTATTTCTCCAAACGTTTCCACAAAAGTTTGTGGAAATAACAAAGTTGGTTTTTATCAATATGGATATCCATAATTTCCACGAGGTCAGGCCTGACATCATCAGATTTATTGGAATCACTAATTTCTCAATACGCACTGGAAATGGTTCAGTTACAAGGAGAGAACCCAAAGCAAGAAGTCTCTTTCCCATATCTCGGCTAGTGGTCTCACTGGGTTGATGAAGTTAACTGTCAGAAATTTTAATTAAATAACTAATAACCCTTCTTGACGTCGAAATGTCGGCAGAGATGGAGAGTTTAACCCGGTGGGAAGCCCGAACAACCTACACATGAGGCGTTTGATACGTGGGTCCGCAGCAACATGAAGGTGTAATGGACGGTAAGGAAGGCGTGCGAGGATGCGGTGGGTGAGGAGAGGAAGCTGCAGGGAGAAATTAGGGGGAGACCGAGTGGGTAGTTGGAGCGGGCAATGAGGGGCGAGAGGATGCTGATGGCCGTGATAGAGGGGAGGATGTTGGTGGGGAAGGGGGCAGAAACAGGCTTTATAGATGCCAAAAAGGATAGAGGACATGATGACAATACAGATGGTATAAAGAGCAGAGAAGAATATGTTATTCATGATAGATGGGACGACGAGAGGTAGGTCGTGCGCCGGGCTGAAGAATAAAACCGTGTGAGAATGTAGGGTATTGCTTGCCTTTCAAGGATAATAATAGGAAATTACATCGGCATCGAAACCTCCCTTATTCGGTAGACTATCGCTAACATTAAGGACAATTAAGGCTGAGGATTTCATAGTTCGCTTTCAATATGCGAGAAAATTAGTGACGCAAGCAGCTCAAATCACTCAACATCATTTTCGAAAGTTTACCTCAATTAAATGTGTATGAACTCCAATAATGATTTACTGGTAATCATCATTTGAATAATCTTTTCCTTGGTGATTCTAGTTTACTTGGTATTTGTTTTTATTTATTAATTTTTACTACTTCAGAGTACAGCGGGGCTAGCTGCGACAGTAAAAGTTACTGTAACAGCTAGCCTCACAGTAACCGTAGCTTGCAGCTACAATTACTGCGGAGTTATGTTAATGAGTGAAATTCACGATAGAAAAAAATCCTAGAATTACCATCCTAGAAAATAATGTTAGAATCAAACCTAGAATATTTTTAAATCTTGGAATTATTCATTTTCCTCTGCGAGTAACTCGGCTATGGTAACATTGTTATCTAGTCTCGGAGTACTTGTGTTTGTCCACATAAATCGTGAAACAGGCTCCACCTTCTTGCTCTCTTGCGCAAAGAGCACGAAAACGAGTTCTACAAGGCATTGCTAGTGCGCCGTCTCCCCCTCCTTAGAATATCTCGTCCCTTCAAAGCCTCGCTGGAATAATACACAGTGGAGGAGAATGTGAGGATAGTTTAATTAGATTAAGCATGGCGTGAAATTTGGGAGATGTGAATCCCAGACACAGCAGATGATATCTTCACCACGGATTTCTACATTCATACGACCGACGCGCTAAACAACTGTGACCGTTCCTAATTGTTTATTTTCTTAGATTATATCTCTGGAAGACTAATACCCGAAGAGGTTGAGAAACGCTGGGGACGGCGTAGCTGGTTCCTATGCATGGAGCGGGAGTGGCCGAAGTAGGGGTGCTTCGGATTGGAAGGCCACGCCTAAGTCGGCCAAATCATTGAAATCGCAACGCTTTCAAGGGTGAGTTCAACCACTCCTTTCAGTCACAGCACTAGTCGGTTAAATACCTCGGAGTTAAACTGACTTATGATCAATCGTGGAGTAAACATATTCGAGAAATTACCGGTCAAGTTAATCGTAAATTGGGATTTGTTAAAAGAGTACTTGGCAAGTGCGACGATAAAGTTAGGGAAATCAGCTACTTCTCCCTCGTTAGACCCCACTTAGAATATGCCGCCAGTATTTGGGATCCTTATGAGATAGGCTTGGAAACTGAGTTAGAACGCGTGCATCAAAGATCGGTAAGATACGTTAAAGGCCGTTATGATAATCACGTTAGTGTTACTGACCTTTCGCAGCAACTGGGATGGAAAAAGCTTTCAGAACGTCGATTAAAATTTAGACTCATTCTATTATGTAAGTACCAAACCGGTCTATTCTCTGACGACGTTGATAATATTTTACGAAATACGACATACTACGGTAGATCATATCATGAGAAAAAAAATTAGGGAACTAGACTGCAGAACGGACAGATTTAAAATGTCATTTTTCCCACGAATGATAAGGGACCATAACAGCTGCAAATGAGACTTTTATCTAGGTTTGTCGTTAGGTAGTGTAGCTCTTAGTAGTAGTAGTACTCCTAAAACTTGAATCCTTATCTGTTACCTAGTACATACTAACAGCACGCCTTGCATGTTTTCTACATGGGTCTTGAGTCTCTGTCCATCTGTGTAGTTGTAGAATGCATGTATATTGACGGTCCCTCTCCATTGTGATGAAATCTGTAGTGTAGTAGTGCATGCTTGTGAGGCTTCGCCTCGTGACAAGCATTAGCGATTTATGCTAATGCATAATTAGTCGTAGTTACACTAACTCTAGGGTATAGTGCAATGCATGTTGGTGATTACTCACCCCCTGCCACACACCCCTGAGGTGGCTTACAGGTTATTTTGTATTTGTAGATGTAGTCAGCGCTAGCATTTAAAAGTGCAATAATATTATCATTGATCAACATTAAAATATTAATCTTGCTTGGAGATTCACCAACCCCCACAAAGTGGTGTGCTATGTGGGAAAACGAGAATGAAAACTGCTAACTTTCACGGCTATTTAAAGAAGTTGTCAGTGCTGAAAGGTGTATTTAGGACGAAAAAAAAATAAAACTTTTACAATCCTCAATTTTTGGTCAAAGCATGAACACACAATCCGGATTTCAATGCTTTTGCATCATCATCATCAGGTGCCTATTTGGCTTAGTGCTTGGGTCAATCAAGCACCTGATGATATTGTGTATATATGTGTTGACCAAAAGTTTTATTTTTCGTTATAAAATGGAATTCCACCAAGTCAAACCTGATATTATTATTGTGTTTTTAGAACTTTTATTTTTAGATTTATCAATGAAATGTGTTTAAATTAAGTCATTATTAATATTACCTATACTATTTCAAGGTGGTAATCCATTCGAAAAAAGATAGCCCCATTCAAAGCGATAAACGCTTACTAACCAAAATGGTGACCTTTGACCACACGAAAATCTCTTAAACCGCGCCCCTGGATATTTTAACTTGCTAATTCAACTCCTTGCTAATACCATTAATACTTGAGAAAAACACAATAATTCTCAATAGGAAAATTAGTATTTCAATGCCCAAGTTGATACAAAAATAGTATAGGGTGAATGGGAAAGCACCACTGGCACTCGCTGGAGTTCCTCGGATGCATAGGTTCACAATTATTTGGGCTGGCTGGCCATTTTTCACACATTAGGTATTCCTTTTGCGGGACACACGATTCCTAAGTTATCTTTTAGACGGCCTAATGTGAGTGAAAAGCTTAGATGTTTAATGGTATTCTCAGTAAACACACAGATTTTATTTTTCATAACCTAGGTTTCTTTGTTGTAGAACATTATCAAATCTGATTCTGATGACTCCGTACAACAATGCAACCTATGTCATAAGAAATAAATCTCTTTGGATACACTACGTATATTTCGTTCCGATGGTCAGTAAATGGTCACTTAGCCGGCCCATATTGGGGTTCATGCTCCTATGCTCTATAGGTCGGGCCTGCTTTCGCGTAACTCCGGTTCCAAAATGACGCCGTATCTTAGCTTCGATCAGAGTTGTTTCAAGTTGGGTAATAATGGATTTAAAGAGGCCATTAAACCAATTCAGCTCGGTAGCCCGAGAGCGATACGTTACATAATAGTCGCGCCAATCGTCTCAGCTGGCATTATGAACTCTGGGAATGTAAGGGCATTCACCAACGGGACAAAGTCTAAGATTTGTTATCGGTGGAATTCATGATTTATGCATCGTATTTAGTGGCGCTAAAATTATAATGGGAGTAGATAATTTCATTTAAATGCACAGTATGCAAATGAGTCAATAAAAACGAATGAAGCAACGCGGCTGTTATTTTTGGCGTTGTAAGAAAAATTAAAGCAAAACTTAATTCATGCGTAATGATGTTTCATCCTGAAACATGTTGGTTTAAGCATTTAACCTCCACAGATAAGCCCTAAATAGGCATTGGAAGAGGATAGTGAAAATAAATATGCAGTAGCAAACTTACGATCCCATAATTCCTGATAATTATCATCTTGCGCCGTTTGCAATACATCGACTTTTATCCATTAAAAGTATCGTGATAAGTATTCAGTTTATTTTCAAATGTCGTTTCATTCATTGACATTTTGTATTTATTATTATCATTATTTATTTATATTTTAATTTAACTGGTTAAATCATTGCAAGTTATCAGACGATTGGACACAAGAACGAGGACATTTCTCAAGAGTCAATGTAGGAAGACAAGAAAAAGTGTAAACGTTTGACCATCCAAGTAAACTATTAAGCGCATGCAATTAAGTCTAGTGTAACATCTGGCGAAATAAAGTGTTGCTGTAATAAAAAGGAACTGCATTCATTACTATACCAAATTAGTTTTCGTTTGTGGTTTTCATATGTGGATATGTGATGGGTGACTCCATGCTGAGACACTTGGTCGCTGAAGAAGGATAGGTCATAAACTGTTTTCCAGGAATAAGGACTGAGGAACTGGAAAGACAAATAGAGGGGATGAGGGACGGGGAAGAGGAGGAAGTCGTTCTCATACACGTGGGGACAAATGACCTCAAGAGCGCAAAAACTTATGACCATGTCATTGGATGGGTGTGGGACATGTGCACAGTGGCCAAAAGAAAATTTGGCAAGGCTAAATTAATCCTTAGCGGAGTGATTAAAAGAAGGGATGTGAGGGACAGAGTGATATATTATGTAAATGAGGGCTTGGAATGGGTCTGTGAAAAATTAGGTTTATATTTCGTTGACCCAAATTGTTGGGTTAGTTCGAGTGATCTTGGAAGAGATGGCGTGCACCTTAACAGGAGAGGAGTGAAAAAACTTGGTGAAATGGTGAAGAATGTAGTGCATTACTATGGTAAAAAAAAACTAGATCAGGTTTGGGGATGTGTAAATGACGGGAGGGCAGTCTATAGCAGCATTGACGAAAATGAGACGTCAATATGGGAGCATGAAAACAGCCATTGGTTGCATGAGATGGGAACTGGTCCAATTAAGGTAAAAGAAGGCAGGAATAAATGTGACCATGTTCCGGATAAAACAATTTATGACATTTCTGAGGGACTTTATGCTGAGAGCTGGAAGGGAAATAAGTTCATGTGCTCATGTGTAAGTGTTACGGTTGTTAGGGAGCCATTAGATGGAGCTGTCGAGCAAAATTGTGGATGCTGCAGCGGAGTAAACTCTCAGTCATCGGAAACTTCATCAGGAAATGATTTAGCTGTCTACACAGCTAAATCCAAAGGTAAGATCTTAAAAATTCTTCAGGTCAACTGCCGTAGCGTTAAAAATAAAATAATTGAATTTCAGTCATTAATTGAATCGTGTAAACCTGACTGTGTAGTAGGCACTGAGTCGTGGCTTAAAGAAGATATTAACTCAAAAGAAATTTTTCCTGATGATTTCAACGTGTACAGGAGGGATAGAACAGACAGGGGAGGGGGTGTATTCATTTGCGTCAAGTCAAGTTTCTTGAGTAGCTTGGAATGGGTGAGAGATGATTTCGAAATGCTTAGTGTAAATATATATAACCAGGAAAGTGAAAAAGCCCTTAATATAATTGGAGTTTACAGAAAACCGGATAAAGACATGAGCATGCTGGAGGCTTTGGCAGATTTATGCTCAGAAAAACCTAGTAGACGAACCCTCATAGCAGGAGATCTTAATCTTCCAGGAGCTCAGTGGAATGGAAATGTTAAATGTAGTGGTAAGGTTCAATCTCTTGTTAATAGGTTAATTCTTGAAGAGGGTTTCGAGCAGCTCGTGAATGGACCAACGAGAGGTAATAACATACTGGATGTCTTCCTTCTAAGGCCATTTGAGGGTGACCATACCTTTGAGATAATACCTGGGTTAAGTGATCACTCTGCAGTCTCAATTGAACTGGAATGGTCATCGCGAATATCACAGAAAATAAAGGATAAATTTTGCTGGAATTATGTAAAAGGGGACGTGGTTGGGTTTAAAAATATGCTAAGAGAAAACTTTCCGAAATGGGCAGGGCAAGGTGCTACTCCGGATGAAATTTGGGACTGTTTTAAGAATATTTTGTCCGCGGGAATCGAAAAATTTGTTCCAAGGAAAAGACTTAAACACAACGGCGACCCTGAGTATTATAACGCAAAAATAAGAAGAATTAAGAGGAAAGTGAGGCGCATGTATAAAATAAGAAATTTTAGTCTCAGATATCTAGTAAAATATAAAACCCTAATTAGTAGATTAAACACTGAAAAACGGAAAGCCCGGGAAGGCTATCTATTGAATATACTTGACCAGAAAAATACTAATAAATTCTATAAATATATTAGGAAGAAAAGGGACAATAATAATGACATATCAATGCTTGTTAGGGAAGATGGAAAAGTTATTTTAGATAACAAGGTCAAGGCGGACGAGCTAAATAAATGGTACGCCAGCAGCTATAAGGAAAAGGCTGAAAATAATAAGTTCGTTTTAGCTACCAATAATGATTACAATGATAGCATGTTGTTATCTGGCAGTGGTGAGTACAATTTTGACTATATTAGTGTGTCAGATAGTGAGATATTAAAATTAATACGCAAACAACGGAGAAATAAATCAGCGGGACCTGATAATGTATCCATAGATGCATTAAAACTAGGTGATGAAGCAATAGTTCCTTACATAAAAAGACTTTTCCTCGTGACTTTAAATAATGGAAGCTTGCCTTTCGACTGGAAATTGGCAACCGTCATACCTATCTTCAAGGGAGGAGATAAAACTAGAGTAGAAAACTATAGACCTGTAAGCCTAACGTCTGTAGTGTGTAAATTAATTGAAAAAATCATTGCTAGGTACTTGCGGGAGTTCTGGGATAAAACTAACTGGCTATTCCAATACCAACATGGATTCAGGAAAGGCTTTTCGTGTGAAACCCAATTGCTAGGATTGTGCCAAGATATTGCTGAAGTCCTAGACCAAGGTAGTGAAATTGATGCGGTTATAATTGATTTCAAAAAAGCTTTTGACACGGTACCACACATTAATTTGATAGAAAAAATAGAGAGATTACAAATAGATGGCAGGGTTAAAATATGGATTAGAGAATTTTTGAAAGGAAGGTCGCAGAGAGTAAGAGTCGGTGAAGAATTCTCCGGTGATACTGAAGTGACATCTGGAGTTCCCCAAGGAAGCGTTTTGGGTCCGTTATTGTTTTTAATTTACATAAATGACATACATGTAGATGTTGACTCCAAAATTCGTCTTTTTGCAGATGACTGTATTATATATAGAAAGATAAATAACAAGGAGGACCAGTGTACCCTTCAAAATGATCTAGACAAGTTGTCCTCATGGATAACAGTAAATAAAATGGAAGTTAACATGAATAAATACAAACAAATAACATTCACGAGAAGGAAAAATAAAGAAAATAGGTCATATATTCTGCTCGGAGAAAATATTGACAATTTTAACGATTGTAAATACCTGGGTGTTAATTTTACGTCAAAACTAGATTGGGGAATACACATCGATAAGGTTGTAAGAAAAGCTTTTAAATCTCTGCACTGGGTGACGAGAAATATTAAGGAGAGTAATAAAGAAACCAAAGAAATGGCCTACAGGACTATGGTTCGTCCGGTATTAGAATATGCAACGGTAGTATGGGATCCTCATTTAAAAACAGATATATACAAGCTGGAAAAAGTACAAAGGAAGGCAGCCAGGTATGTTTTAGGCAGGCACAAAAGGTGTGACAGTGTCACAGCCATGCTGGGGTATCTGGGTTGGAAACCTTTTGAATTAAGGAGGAAAATAAACAGGTTATGCGGGATATACAAAGCTATTACAAAAGAACGGGCTTGGGATGAAATAAATCAAAGGCTAGACTCACCCTGCTACATAGGAAGAAATGACCACAGGTACAAAATTAAATGTAGAAAGCAGAAAACTGATACCCTGAAGCAATCCTTCTTAAATAGAGGTATAAAGGAGTGGAATGAGTTACCTGAAGAAATTTTTAAGATCTTTCCTGCTAGCGCAAACATTTTTAGAAATAAGTGTTCCTCGATTCTGTAACGGTTTATTTGGAAGTGTTTTGAAAATTTCATGTGTATTTTCTTATGCTTAGGTTAATGTTACCACCAGGCGATTGCCTACTTGTAACGTTTTGTAATAATATATTATATATATATATATATATATATAATATGTGGATTGTCCTTAAAAAGATACCATTTTATTAATAAGTTTTAATGCCTTTTTCTGCCCCAGTTCTTCTATTTATGAATCGGACAAAAACACTTTTCCATTGAAATATGATGGATTCACAGGAATATTGAAACCATTCGTATTTCAGTTTAAGAAAATTTGACAATTTTTATTGAAGCAAAAATGTTTTTCACGCAATCGGAAAAACTCATGGCATCGCCCATAAATTCAACCCGTACCGAATCAAGAAATGGACTTATTTAGGGAAAAATAAAAATAACTACCTGAATGGAAACTTTGCATACTCATATTGAATTTAGTACAAGCAGAGCAATGAGACGCACAACTTTGGCATAATTTCCAAGGTCATGCAGCAACACTTATCAGCCAATATGGTCACTGTGACGGATATCGTCAAATTTTGCATTAATCGATTTTATATCTCCATGAATCTATAATTATTTTTTATATGATTTTTTCTAATTAATGGGAATTTCATACTTCAATAAATTTTCTTTCATCTGCTGTATTTTGATCAAGAAGCTCATTCTTACAAAAAACCCCGACTGATCTAAAAGACGGCTGATTTTAGTGTGTCATGGATGAAAGACAATAAATAATGCAGTGATAATAAAATTATAACCATTCAGACAAGTACAAAAGCATGCAAAATGAATGTATAAGAACCCTTGAGCCAACCAAAGGGGCCCGGTTTTAATCATAACGGTGTGAATTACTTGGAAATAAAATCTTGTCCCTGCGGTTTTGTCAAACTGTCCTTCCTTTGCCTGGATATCAAACACAGTGTTTCAGATTCGAAAGAAGTGTTTGACCCACTATGAGCTTATATAGTCTTCAGAAAACAGTACTGGAGGAAGAACCGAAGAAGAAGGATAAACGATGAAGAATTAGGAGGATAGAAAAAAGTTATTATTGAGAGTTGTCAAAATGAAGGCTTTCAAAGGAGTACAGCGATTGACTGAATAAAGAATAAAATGGAGAATAATGTGCAAGTATAAATCAATCTTTTAATTGAATACTGGGACATTCCATGGTAATATCAACCTCACGCTTATTTTTTAAATTTTAAAGAAACCAAAATATGTCATTTTTAAGAGAATTTCCTGCTGATTCTGAATCTGAAGTAAAGTTATCTCCTCAGCATACATGAAATTCAAAATGCAACACTAGTAATTGAAACAAACCTGTTACTTTCTCAATGGAAAATCATAAGTTACGTTGGTCACAACCCAAATTTTTTTATTGAAATTATTTTAATGAGAATGGCAAAAAATTGTTTTGTGTGACTATGCATATTTCCTTAGAAAACCATACACTCCAAATATATTAAAAAAGTTTGTGTAAAAGTGATAAACTTTCAGAGTAATATGCAATTAAACTCTAGTAACTAATGTTAAGGTATAATTTTTGTTACATTGGTCACAGTGTTTAATAAATGATATTTTTTTTAAATTTGGCCCTAAATATTGCTAATATTCACATTCCTTATTTACTATAGCAAGTGAAAAATGCATTGTGGTAAGAAAAACTCCATAAATGCACAGGATTTTGTATGAATGTAATTAATATAAGGCATACAATTTGCTAAAATGTTACGTTGGTCACCATGGAATGTCCCTACTGCTGATAATGAAATCAAGCACCTCACAGAAGCATGTAATGCAATTTGAATAAAGTAAGGAATGATAGTGCAACATGTTCAATGCAACAATCTTTCAGAGAAACACCTAAACTGAGTGGAATTCCAGCAAATATAAAAATGACCACCGGCATAGGTAGTGGTCAATGTTCAAGGGAGCAATAGTTCTGAATTTTCCTCCTACCTCCGTGTATTAATACCTCACGCAAATCAAATTTACACGTTCATGTGATTTTTTTCTGTGGGCATAGTAGCCCAGGCAAGAAAAGGCCGAATGTCGTCTCACTGCTGGCTGCATAGGCTTGGAAGTCAGGAAGGACTTCACTAAAATATCCAGTGACTTGAACGATAACTTCAGTAGAACAAAGGAGAAATGATACAATGGAAATGAGGCGTTGTAGTAGAATGGTTAAGATCAATTTTACCGAGATCATAACCGATGAAGAGGGGGTGCAGAGAGCTGGGGAGAGAACATGCCAAACGAAAACTCTGAGGAAGAATAGACAAATTTAGTGGACTCATTCAGAAACATTGACACCCCCCCGAAAGTAATATAGGAAGAAACTAAGAGTGAAAGTATTAAGAGGGAATATCATGGATGAAATAAATGAATAAAATAGTGAAGATTATCAAAATATAATGACGGAATGAAGAGACCAGGTGAAAACAAAATGGATTTTAGAGTGGCAGCAAACCGATCTTCGGATTTATAACCTTTGATGAATGAGATCGTTCGGGCCAAAAATGGTCGGATTTTGAGCAAAGTTTTGATCTATTCTTGACCGGGTATTCAGCAGAAGAGAATGTAGACGGACGGCAATCGAACATAGGAACAAAAGTGCCAAACACGATGACTAATACGCTCGCCTTGCATCGCGGAGAAATGATAATCTGTTTTTGTGTGAGCGATGGCTGATGCCGAAATCTTGAACAGTTCAACATTGAGAAAACTT
The DNA here is from genome assembly GCA_963573305.1 of Pyrrhosoma nymphula. NCBI lineage: Eukaryota > Metazoa > Arthropoda > Insecta > Odonata > Coenagrionidae > Pyrrhosoma > Pyrrhosoma nymphula. Next base: position 70,757,887 of record OY754332.1, on the reverse strand, counting down.
CAAATAAAAAAAATTGACTTCCAAAGGATGAAATATTTATTACTTCAACCACATTCGCTACACTGCAGCACCTTCAATAAATTGGCTTAGAAATTTCCTGAAGATGCAACAGTTGAAGGGAACTAGTTGAAGTAATGAATGTGTTATCCTGGGAAACGCATAGTTTTTAATGTGAAGTTTTCTTAATTCATAATTTGCATTTGCCCCTTTCTGTACTCCGAAGCGATTCAAAGTGTTTCAATGAAATGAAAAATTCGCTCACTTGCTGTACAAGCTTGCTCGCTGACTTTCTACGTATTTATGGCGTCGCAACTACACTTTCAAACACTATTCTCATTTCTTTAACCTCGATCGATAATTGGCAGACTGAACACTAACGTGCTTGAAGCCCTACTGCTTTCCCGCAAGATTTTTTATGACTGAAGGTGGACACAAGTTTAATGCCTGCTTTCGTGCTGCACTGTTTCGACATTACACGCCAGCACACTGAACGTAATTATACGGCTGAGGTGATTACCGTGCGACTCCTCAGTGCTTACCTCTCTCTATTTTCGCATAATTTACCACATTGGCCATAGAAGTTATGCTGAATTTACAATCATAGTGCAAATTTATGAGATTAAGGCGGGCATTTGAAACACATTACAACTGTAATACCAAATTCTCCTCTTGGAAAGGGATACACTCAGATATAATTACGCTTCTGCGATCCAGATATGGCAGTTGAGAGTCGTGTTACTGAAGGGAAAATGGATTCCGCTATTTAATTTGAAGCAATCTACAGATGTGTAATAAGGCGCCACATTGCGCCAATGAAAGATCATTTTTTTCCCTCCATTTGGAAGCTCATTTGACTGCTGGGATATCATTTCCTCGGGATAAAAGACTAGTTAGAAACCTGGTATCCTCCATTTTGACCTGAATCGAATTTCTGAAATATATCTCGAATTCAAACCAAATCTAATTTTTGAATTGCAAATTGAACGACATACATGATACTCATTGGAGATGGGCAAACCCGTTCATCTTTGGGAACTCGTTCACTTTGGACCGGTCCTTTTTGGACCCGTTCCTTTTCACTCGTACAGCGTTCTTTTTTTATTGGAGGTCGTGTATTTTTATTACAAATGTTTACTTTCTGTTTAAAATAAATTCAAATAAAAACCAGAAATACTTTGAATACCATTAAAACAGCGCTTTAGAATATTCAATAAAATAAAAGATAAAAAATAAACAAACTTTTTAAAATTATAATTAATTGCATGTTTTGTTTATATATCATAAGGGGACATTTCATGTCAAACAATGGGAAAAATGGGAGTTTTGCGCCGACCATCTCCAATTTCCACAAACATTGGTACATACGTTTCCTGTTCGTGTATTAGTATGTGTGCAAAATAGTTTTCCCAAATGTCGAGTGTATCGCGAGTTACACCTCTTTGTTTATTTTTAAATATTTCAATTATGCCCTTAGCTTTAGGGCTATATCTCTTGACCAAATTGAGCTAAAAATCTCCAATAAAGCTTGTTTTAATTGCTAAAAGTTGAAAAATGATATTATAGGGTCATATTCAAATTTATAAAATTTTTAAAAAATTTTCAAAATGTTTAAACATTTGAACCTGATTTGCAAAAATACGTACCCCCTCGATTTTGCTAGTTTTTTTTGGATCAAAGGACTATGTGTCCGCTACCGATTGGTGAAATCAGATTAATGCGCAATTAATTAATCACTGCGTAAAAATTTCCGAAGAATCTCGTGCATTGTACAGAGTGGCCCAGCGGTGCATCTGTCTTCTGTTTGCTTAGCGCTACAGCCTTCCGAGGGTAGGGGAGGAAGGGAGAAGTTGTTGAAACTATACCTGAGTAAAAATGCACTGAGTAAAATATTCTGAAAGGAGTGTGTGCAGTGTACCGGGTGCCATAGATTAACGGTTAAATCATCTCCAACGGGATATCTTCCTCGTACATATGTTGGAAGTGAGGTCAGGTGTGCGGGACGTAGCATCAGTATGTGATGCGCATGACATGCAGTACCGAGTATTATAAGCCAAAAACAGACCACATGTTCTAATCCTCTGAACCTGCATCGGAACCTCCGTATCTTTTTCGCAAGTTCGGAGCAGACAGTTTTTGCCGGACGTTCAACATTTACTGCTAGAGCCAACTTACTACGGTAGAAGCGATCACAGGAATAAAATAAAAGAAATTGACTGCCGAACCGATAGAATTAAAATTTCATTTTTCCCACGAACAATAAGGGATCATAATAGTTGCGATAGATCAATCATATGAAACTCCCACCCTCAATGGGTAGAGTAGAATCTTCACTTGTGCTTAATAATACAACATCATTACTAACACTTCACACTGGTCGATTTGTCCGGCAATGTTTTATTTTGTTCTCTGCATTAAGTAGTATCTCTTACAATTCATAAATTAACAGTATCAGTAATATTTACCTCTAGATGTGTGTATAGCATTGTTCTGCATGTTTGCATGTTCATTTACGTATCACTATCCCAGTTTCCGGTTGGACTGCGCACTGTTCTCCTGACTGCTTTTTGGCCTGCGCCTAGCGGCAGGGGGAGCGTGCGAGGTTCTGACTTGTGCTGGGACGAGTGCTGCATGCCTGGTGTGGAATCACTCCGTGCAACACTCCGTAGTAGCGGCTTGCACGGTACTTCGTAGATGTAGATGTACTGCGGGCTTATGTGAAGTGAGTTCAACCCTTTACGACAGGTGCAGTGGAGTTATGAACGAGGTAATCGAAGGACAATAGCTCTGCAAACGATGTTAAATAGGAGTCTCCAAGTTTTTGGAAAAGAAGGACCTTGATGTAGCCAACTACATCAGAGCGACGTCATGTGCACCGGCTGCACCTGGCGAAACACCGAATGCTGCCGCAGCTCATAATGCAGGGGAACGATCGCGGGAGCTCAGCCCAGCACCCTCGTTGCGCGGCGCCGGCCAGGCCAGCAGGCAGGAGACGCAGGATTCGTCATCCTCCACCCCTGGAGTTGGAGGAGTCGCAGAGTGTAGTGGCAGTGCGTACTCTACAAAGAAAGCGCGGTTGGAAAATACTAACAAGACTTTGAAGCTCTTGGGAAAATCGCCAATCACCGAGAAGAAACTATATCGGTCCAAAAGATACTAAGTGCGAAAAGTTAAGAAATTCAACACTTTTTTCCGAAAATCACTTTAAGGAGCTATGCGCCGAAGTATGACTGTCAAGGAAAGCCCTCCTATAAGCAAGGCCGAGGCAGCCAAGTACTATGAGAAAGCAGGGAAAGAAATACTTCAACAATTGAAGGAAAAGTTTGACACTTTGTCAACCATCAGTGAAAAAGTTCTAGTATTTCCTATGCTTCCGCGCTCCTGGACTACAGCAGACATACAACGGCAGTTTTTGACAAGTGAGTACCTTGCTAGATTAGTCAGGAGTTAGTCACAAGTAAAGGGATTCATTGTACTCCCAATTCAAAACCCGGAAGAACTATATCCATAGGAACTGAGGATCTTGTAAGGGCATTTTCTCGTGAGCAAGATAATAGTCGCGAAATGCCTGGTAAGAAGGAATGCAAAAGTGTTCGTGAAGATGTAAAAAGAGTACTGAAGCAGAAGAGAGTCATTATTGGAAACTGAAAGGATATTTATGCAGCGTTCTGTAAGAAGTACCCTGGTGAGAAAGCAGGTTTTAAAAAATTTGCTGAATTGTGACCACCGGAATATGTTCTCGCCGGCGCTTCAGGAACACCTGTTGTGCCAGAGTGCGTCTGCATAGCGCATCAGAATTTCAAGCTCATGGTACTAGGAGTCAAAATTTGCGACATATTGTCATAAGAAGGCGAAAAGCAGTTCGAAAGTTATAAATATTGTCTGTTGTGGACGATTTCGTGTGAACCACCGGCAGAAAACCGTTTTCTTAGCAAATGCAAAAATAATACGTGCGATAAAACGGACAGGCTACGTTCTTTCATTCAAAAATACATTGAAGAAAACGCCATTGAAAGTGCAACGTTCAAGAAGTGGACACAAGTGGATAGGTACAATTTAGAGACCATAGAGCTTGAAAGTCATTCTTGTATCGACTCCTTCGTGGATGCTGCATGCACTGTCCGTATCCATGACTATATTGCTAAGAAACAGTGAGTTTTTCAAGAAAACGCGAGAGCAATGGAAGCGAGGAGAAGTGCTTCAAGTTGCGGATTTTTCTGAAAACTTCTCTTTCCTTCTACAAGATGCCGTCCAAGGATTCCATTGGAACAACAGCCAAGCCACTATTCGTCCATTTTCTGGCTACATGAGGGATGGAGACGTAATCAAGCCTTTGAATTTCGTGGTCATATCCGAGCATTTGACACAACACGACGGCCGTACATTCATTTCTGAGGAAATTGATGGATTTTTTAAAAGTCGAAAGTTACCAGCTTCAATAAAATAATATACTTTTCAGACGGTGCCGCAGGACAATAAAAGAACCGGTACAACATGGTTAACGTGATAAAACATGAAGAATATTTCGACATTCCAGCCGAATGGCATTTCTATGCTACCTCACATGGGAAAGGGCCCAGTGACGGCCTTGGCGGCATAATAAAGCGCCTAGCCAGACGTGCAAGTATTCAAAGACTTTATAAACAGAAATTCAGACACCCAGTCAATTGTACGAGTGGTCCTCTGCAAACATAAAAAAATATTTCGTTTTGATTTATCAGTAACGCTGATGTGGAAACCGCGAGGAAAGATTTCCAGAAGCGGTTCGCTAAGTCCGTGGAAACGCCAAGCAAACGGTCATGTCATGCTGCTGTTCTTGCGTCAAGTGACACCATCTGTTAGAAGACTCTCTCTTCTTCCACAGAGGGTGGAAAGATCCACCTGAATGACGCATCACTGTCAGCCACGACAGGAAAAATCGAACGCGGTATTGAGAAACGAACTCTGTCGAGGAAATGTTTTGCCTGGACCACATGATTTAATGTGTAATGCTTGGTAGTTCTTTAATGGCAATTTGACTTTAAAAACCTAACTTTAACAGCTAATACAATCAAATATGTGTTAATTACTTTGGATGTACACTAAAGTATCTACTAAACTGAATTCCAGGTACCGTTGTTTCTTTAGTGTGAAATTAAACATAACTTTCACCTAAATATAAACATAATATAAGTCTGGAAATAGTTGATATTGTTAGCGATCGCCCTTGAGGTCCATCGAGGGTCAATTAATTGAACGACAATACTTAAAAAAATACATTTATTACTGAGTCACACTTACATACGCGAAATAGTTGCGTTCCGCCACTCGCTACGTCTTACAGGTACGCTCTCTTGCCCAAACCCTCTAGTCCGTGATTTACCCGCGAAGTCTTATCTCTCCCGCCATCCAACGACCACATGACTCGACGACCCCATCCCGCCTCCTTGTATCAACCTGATTGGTCATCAATGGTGGCCTCCAAGAATTCTATATCTGCAGTTCCTTACAGGCAGTGTCACTCTTGTCTTTATTTAAACCCAGCACAGAAATTTTAATGATTCGGAGATGAGCTGGAACAGCTAGCAGAGTCTGCAACTTTCCAAACCTATCTTAATGACACCTTATCTTAATGATCCCTAACTAACACGGGGCATCCATGGGAAGGGAACCAGCCATTTGTAGTTCAATGAGCAATTCACTTACAATATTTTATTTACCCCTGCAATCGTGGTGTAGGCCGCAGAAGTAACAACTGCCAAATCTATGAGGAAGATATACCGTAGGAGATGATTTAACCGTTACTCTATGACACCCGGTAAACTGTACACATTCCTTTCAGAATATTTTAATCAGTACATTTTTACTCTGGTATAGCTTCAACCCCTTCTCCCTTCCTCCCCTACCCTCGGAAGGCTGTAGCGCTGAGCAAACAGAAAACAGATGCGCCGACAGATACGACAGAGACTGAAAATAGAAAAAAGAAAGAAACAAAATTGAAGATAGAGTCAACTTTGATGTAAACAACATAAGAGAATAGCACATTGAACTTTTAAATAGATTCTTGGTACTTGATGAGGAGCTAGAAGAGGAAGTTGAAGGAAGTAAGTCAAATGCTCAAGAAAGAGCAGAAAAAATGTGGAGAAATCTTTAATCACATATTAAAGAAGCAGCAAATAGAGTTCTCAGCAAAGAGAAACACCCCAAAAAAAATCCATGGTTTAAAGAAAACTGTAGAAAGCTTGTAGAGGAAAGATGAGCTGCTAAAATGAAAGCATTGTCGGAAATAAACAGAATCAAGAGAAAATTACCAAAAAATCAGTAAAGAAGTAAAACATTTATTGATAAAAGAAAAAATATCAATAACATACTGGTTAAAGCGGAACATGATTGTACTAAAATACAACTCTAGAGATTTTTATAGGAAAATTAGATTTTTCCAAAAGGGTTTAAACCCAAAGTGCTGGGAATAAAAGATAGCACAGGGGAAGTGACGAGTGAACCGGCTTAAGTCTTGAAAGTTTGGAAAGACTATTTGAAGGATCTACTTAACGGTGCAGAAATCGCAACGGCAAATGAAGAAGAAGAGAGTGAGGACAAAGAAGAGGAGGAGGAAGGTGGTTCACCTGAACCTGAACCAACACTTAACGAAATCAAAGCTGAAGACTTTTAAAAGTGAAAAGGCACCAGGAAAAGATTCGATACCGATAGAACTGATTACAAATAGGACGGAAGAGGTAATCAACTATCTACATAAGCTAATAATTGAAATATGGGGAAAAGAAAGTATACACCAAAAATGGACAGAGGCTGTGGTAGTCCCTATACACAAGAAAGGGGACAAAATGGAATGCAAAATCTATAGAGGGATATCTTTATTAAACACCACGTATAAAATACTATCCAAGGTGTTATTAAGTAGACTCAAACCAAAGGCCGAAAGTATTATAAGAGACCACCAAGCAGGTTTTATGAAAGAGAGATATACAATCGACCAAATATTTATCATGAAGGAGCTGGCCTCAAAGTATTGGAAATTCAATAAAGATCTGTATTATTTTTAGACTTCAGTAAAGCTTATGACAGCATGCACCGGAAAAAGCTCTGGAATTAAATGGAACAATATAATATACCTAAGAAACTAATTAACTTGACAAAGGTATGCATGAATAACTCCAAAGGAAGAGATGGACAAAGAATACACTGATATATTTGACATAAATACTGGAGTTAGACAAGAGGATGGACTTTCTCCTCAACTATTCAACATGGCAGTAGAAGAAGGACTAAAGAAAACGAGAGATTCCCTAGGAGATGCTTACCTTCCAGAGAAAATCAACCTGTTAACCTTTGCGGACGATGTAGCCATTATAACAGAGAACAAAGAAGACCTGATAAGACTAACTAATGTACTACTAAAAGAAGCGGCCAGAGTTGGTCTGCACGTTAATGAAAGCAAGACAAATTTCATTAAGATCAGCAGGCTTGAAGAACAGGAAGAAAATATAGCAGTCATGAGTTATAAATTTAAAAAACAAATCAATTCAAGTACTTAGGAGTAACATTAACACATGAAAACAGGGAGTAAACTGAATTTTAAACAGAATAACAGCAGCAGACAGAACATACTGGAGTCTAATTAAGCTTTTTAAAAGTAAACTTCTGTCGAGGGGCACTAAAATACGAACATATAAAACTATGGTACAGCCAGTGTTGCTATATGGCTCGGAGGGTTGGGCCCTTACAAAGGATTCACAAAAGAAACTAATTACATTTGAAAATAAAGTATTAAGAAGAATATTTTGCCCTATCCTAGAAGGAGACAAATTGAGAATAAAAGGAAACGGAGAAATAAGAGAGCTGTTTAACAGGCCAGACATTTTAGCAGTAGTCAAAAGCAAGAGACTAAGATGGCTGGGCCATGTGCTGCGGAGGGATGAAAACTCGGTGATGAAGAGAGCATGGTAAGGAACACTTCAAGGAAGGAGACCAAGATTGAGGTGGAAAGGACAAGTAGAGAAAGATTTGAAAAAGATGGGAGCAGAATTGGAGATGGCAGAAGACAGGAGGGCTTGGAGATGGCTTGTTGGCGAGGTAAAAGACCTACTTGGTTTTCAATGGCCACAGGAGGAAGAGTAAGTAAACTTAAAAAGTCCAAGGACTAAATGAAATAAAAAATGTTTCAAATACCAAAGGTTGGTTCAAGAAAAAACAGCATTTTGATTTTACACACAAGCTACACTGAAAGTTATGCCTATTGGTAATATGGCTGCTAAATAGTGGACATAATATACGCATCATAATAGCTGGGCTTTTACTTTATAAAACCGAGACAATATTAATAAAACTGATTTCTACTAAGTCAACTCTGTCATGAATTGCACAAATTATAACAATATCATATCATTTTACACATAAACACGAGGGCTGTTTTACCAGGGGAAAAATCACTATTATTTAATTTTTCAATTTAGTTGCTGGCAGAAGGGTGTTGTAAAATTCTCGATCCACTTTAGCTTTAATCGAATAGAATTTAATTTGTATTTAGAAACTTCTGCTACCTTGCTATTAACATTTGGAGTAGCAAGCACTGCGCTGTTGCCAGTAATTGCTGAAGTAGCAGCTACTGGTACACTACTTATTTTTGGTCTATTACCTGTTTTAATATTTACCTTTTGCATGGCATTAATTGTGTGGGAAGTTTTCCATTCAATTTCAAATAAAGACTGAGTAAATTTAACCGTGTTACTTTGGAAAAAGGAATTGCTTTGAAATATAAGTGCTATGCACAACTTCGGTAATCAAAAATGTAATTTTTGTTCATTTTAACAACTTTGGATGGCTTTTTGCTGTTGACCTTTAGGAAAAGTTTTATGAAAGATAGTGGAGAAAAAACTCAGAAACTAGTATCACTTTTTCTATTTGGCTATGCATATTATCTACCTCCTGGATACAGGAGTGGCCAGGGTTTTATTTAATTGTAACGGAGGAGAATTTAGGATTTTATTTCAAAAAGTTTACTATTGCAAAAAAGAGAAATGAGTTACGATTCTGAGGAATAAAACTGTCGCTCCAAAGAATTATTTTTGTTAAGTGTGGATTGTCAGCCACAACTTGCCTAATTATTTTCATAATTGCACTTGCAATGTCATTTCCAGCCCTACCCATTACTGTCCATATTGCACAATACCGATACTTATTGGTGCATACCCATTAGTTATTGGTTGAAAAATGGGCAGTCGTATTATATAGGTTCAATTATCCATGATAGTAGAAGCAACTTACTTCTGCTCGGGGAAGAGTGATAAAATTTTGTAGGTCGAAGCTGAGGACAGCTGTACTCGAACTATTTCTATCTTTTTGGCACTCTTCACGCATTGCAACTTTTTCTTCAATGTGTGAATTATACCCTTGGGTAAGTTCTGGCGTATCTTGATTAGTTGCTTTAGCTACTCTGAACTTCTCACAAGTATCACATCTATCACTTTAGCGTATATGGAAGCTACTCATTACTAAAAATCCTACTATATACGTATTTTCCCACAGGTATTTTATGGCTTTCCTCTTGTGTGAGTTTATACAAGTCATACATGTGTGAAATAGATATGGTAGTCTAAATACCGCCGTTTAGTGGTTATTCTGCAATAGTGAGACTCCACCTTTGGAAATGGCAATATATTATCTCTCACTTCTTGTCTTTTTTTCCCGAAGTAAACCTTTTTTATGTTTGCCCTGTTGTCTGTTATCTGGGACACCAATCTCAACATCTTTTTCGCTATGTGCTGTGTCGGTGTCTGACTAATACATGCTAATACACAAGAGTACTAGTACAAAACGTCTGGCGTACTTACACTATGTCTCCCTTTACTTGGAAGAAATAAAAAAGTGTCCTCTCTTCGTGACTCATTGGTACCCTTAACAGTTTTACGAGAAACTGTTTTTGTTCTGAAGTGGAGGCAATAAAATATCGCTTTTTTCCACATCTAACGAATAGTATGTACAAACAAAAAATACATTCACTTTCATCATTTGAAATTAACTGCATGCATTTATATTAACATGACGTTAAACAGTCCTTTTTTGTTATCAATTGTTTATCTTGTACCTCTTTGCCGCGTCTTGATGTGTATTTTTCACCCGACTGACATAGGCGCTTTCGTATATTACTTTTCCATGGAGTGGGGTCTCGTTGTCGCTTCCTAGGAAGTCTTTCTGTAGGGCTACCGATTGTAGGTGGTTGGTCGTCGACATCTCCTGCAGCCTAAGTGTTTCCTTGCACTTGGTCGTCGACCTCTCCTGCAGCCAAAGGATTTTCTTGCACGAAGTCCACAATCTTCATTACTTTCTGTGCCCATTCTATTGCCTACACTAGTCGATATATCTTCACAGTCCGAAAATCTTGAAACAAAAGCAAAACAAACCATTGTTAACTAGTTAACCTAGCTTAAGATTATACCTTACAAAATCTTATTTAAAAATCATGATTCATTATGACTCACTAAAGTGTTTTAGGCTATTATTATGTAGGGACTTAGGCCTAGGTCCTAATATTGTAGGTTTAGGCATAGAAGCCTATTGAATATTTAGGCCTAGGGCCCTAGAGGTCTTCTGAATGTCTCGAAATAGGGCCTAGATATTCTAGGCACCACTAGGATTACTCTGTCGGTAATGTTTGTCTAGATAAATGATTTTGAACTAGGTAGATATAGGGCTAGCCCTATGTCTGCATAATTAAGCCTACGCTGCGCCTGTGTAACAGGTAAACTAGGCCTAGGCTTATATTAAATATTATGATTTACTTTACTGTGCGTATTACTACGACCTTGGCTAAAGGCATAAGCCTAGAAGCCACTTAGGTAACAACAACGTCAAGCCTAGTCCTATATCTTAATTTACAGGCTGAGTAGGCTAGGCCTACAGCCAACATAGGGCTAGTTAGCCTAGCACTTGCATAAAGATAATAATTCAGGCAATGTAATACTAAATTGAATATACTTACATGGTATCATCATTGCAAAGTGCTATGTAATCTGGATCAGCTGCAGAATCATCAATGTCTATGCCTACATCAAAACACAATTTTCTCTCAGCCATAATAATACTTCACGCCGGTTTGTTGGCAGCCTATGAAGCTATGAAGCCTACAGCATTTTCTTATTTGCTCGATGGCAAGGCCTCCTCGTAAAACAGTAATAAATTCGACATCACCCATGGCAAATTGCTACAGAAGACTCCATTCTATTAGTCCATTTGCGCAGTGTTGGCCAATCAAACATCTTGTTTCATGTATATACAGTTCTGTCACCCCGCTAAACGTTAGAAATGTAGATACAGCTCTGTAAAAGTGTCTCTTCGTTCAAGATGGTTATGCTATATAGCGGCTGTTTTGAGAAATACTATGAAGTAGTTACAGTCTTGTAATGCCGAAATGTCAGTTTTTCAAAAAAGTGTTAAATACAGCTCTGTAATTCCGAGGCCGCGATTTTGTGTCCACACGACACGGATTTTCTTCAATTTTTTACATAGTTTTGCATGAGCTTTGCTCAAATTGATTTTTTCAGATTTTTTTGACCAAAAATGGCCTCTATAATTTTTTTTAAAATCAACATAGCTTGAAAAATGCGTACCTCCAATTTTGACAGTGATTGCTAAAATTAAACTATTAACTGCAATTTGACACAATATTCAACAAAATTGGTTCAAAATAAGAAAAATGTGATAAATGTTAGCGGTCACTATAAAAATTAAAAAAATCAACTTGGTCGGAAACTTGACAACCTCTCCTAATATAAGGACCTCTAGTCACTCCTAGAGGCCCTGTCACACCATTTTTTCACCGCCACCTCCACGGTTACCTTTGGAGCTTCTACCGCTCCACTAAGCGATGACCGTTAAATTTGAAATGACTCGGAAGTATAGAGCCACCTTAACCTAAAACATGGGCTTTTTACAGTATTTTTTGTGCCAAATAAAAAAAGTCGGAAAGTCGACGCGGCGCACAGTGGTCGGAAAGGCCGATCTGGGGGGTTATTTTGTAATCTCACCTTTTTAGTGACTCTTAGTGGAAAGGCGGGAGATCCGTTTCCCTCTCTTAATGATCGGCTCACGAACGGTTCGTGAATTGTCGAAGCTTCAATTACCTTATATCAAATAAAGATGCCGAGACTAGCGAATACCCAGATTGCTCAACATCTTACGGAAGATGTCTTACACTGTACATACCACGAAAATCTAAATACAGTCAAAACTACAATCGACATGTAAGCGATCACTCAATATTTATAAAAACATTAAGTGCATCTAATTAGTGTTCGATTCGAAATATCTTCCAATAACGTAGATTTTAAGGCAATTTTTGTTAAAGTTATGAAACTATGGTATAAATAACTGAATTCTATTCTCCATACACTGGTGGATAGGCACACGAAAACAAAGGTATCAGCAACATTGTTTGGGAAATATTGATACGAAATATATACACCAGATAATTCAAGCTAATAATAACATAAGCATTTCAAACAATGCATACCTTCAAGTGCCCAATATATTGGAGTTGAAAATGCTGAAGTTCTTCACGTTTAGCAAATGACAACAATACGATTTAAAATTGTTTGTATCTATCGCGCCCTTGTTTATTTTCCAACTCAAGCTTCAAGTGGAAACGAAGGTGGCTCCATGTCACGTCCTTTATGACAGGTGAGATGGAACTAATGGCAGGCGGAGATAATGAAACGGATCAAAAGTCGAAAGATACGGATCACAGCGGATGAATCGTCTAAAAGACCAGCACATGACCGGAAGTTCACCGATTGAGATCCTAAGATGGTCACGCCGCCTGGGTGAGGAAGTTGAACTACGAAAAAGTGAGATTTTATGACGTATTCTCTCTAAAGTGAGATTACAAAATAACCCCCCAGGCTGGACAATAGTCAAAAATCAATGTGGGAATTTCCAAACAAAAATAGGGTAGCTGAAAAGAATAAACTTCAGACTATATAAACCTATAAAATTAATTTCGGATAGAACATCATGCGGCCATTCACAGGGCTTTAAAATAACTATTTCCAATCCGCACCACGTTTTTGGGTTTTAGCAGGCGGAAGTGCGTTTAAGGAAATCAGGTTTTTCATAATGTATTTTTCTAACTTTTTGCACTCACATATTTGGGAAATGAACCAATATCAATGATGTATTCTTTTTTGGTGAGATAAGTTCACAAATTACTAATTAACTAATTCGAAATTAAGAGCAATAGGAATATTTTTTTGGAAATTTATAAATCGAGGCCTACAGAAAATATTCCACGATGACCCGTCGTGATATTTGCAGTAATACCTAGCATGGAGTTATAAGAAGCGTTCCGCGTAAAATTTATCTGCTCCTATTAGCTCCTTTTTGAATTATGCTTCAATTACTGAGGTAACCACCAGCCGTACGAACCGGGCTCCTGTTCTCGGTGGTTACGGCTCCACGCGCTGCGCCGCAGCCTATGGCGGGGTAGTTAGTGCGAAAAATCACTTCACCTAGAATTTGATGAATTTGATCTCATTTTAAAGAAAAAACTCATCTTTCCAATTATATAAAAATATCAACCCCTTGCAAAACTACTTTTCGAGCAATTTGCCTAAAAATATAAGCTGTTTTACATGGGATAGATTGTGGCTGTACGCTCCAGAGGGAGAATATTAAATCAATTAGAAACTACTCGCGCCTAGATTTTGTCAAAAACTAACGGTGCATAGTTTGCATGTTTTCTCAACTATTTATAAAAATTAATCTATTACTCATCACAGTAATTTTTACAGAATCGCAAAAAACCTACTGTTTTGAAGGGGTTTCAGCCGTACGGCGGGAAAAAATCAGTCAAGTTAGAGACTTATGCAGCTTTATTTATTTAATTACTGAGAACTTTGGTCTTGTATAACTATATCTTTGCGCCACTAACACTACAATAGTTTTTCATACTTCTTACATAAGCTGAAATCTAAAGGTAAAATTTGAATATGGTCCCCATTATGACTAGGGAACTATCTCGCTCCAACCACCTTAAGAGCCCGAGAGACGAGGCATTCATTCACTGTTCGATGCGATGAAAAGAAATTAAGTCACTGTAAATTAATCTTCTCCTTTGCCTCATTCTCTCCCAATCTTGCCACATCCATTGGAGTCACAGCTTGCTACTTTTCTGGCTTTGGGTCTAAGCATAATGACACTGACAATCAGTTAAGAGGGAATGATAAGGACAAATGAAATGTAAATAGGAAACAGATTCATCTACACGAATTGTGCCGACGAATGTTTTTCGTCGACACGCTTGCCAAGTCATATAGTCTTGGCGTACATATTTTGATTGTTGCCGGTAGGCGCACACTGGGCGATGATACGTAATGCAAGAGCCAAACAATTTTGAATCAGCAATAATTGCCACAACTTAACGGGGCAGAGCGAGCGTATTGTCGTTAACTAGTTTCTCCTTACTGTGGATGGTCATTCAATGTTGCTATGGAGATTCAAATTCAAACAAAGCGAGCCCTTTTTCGTGTGTTACATGAAAAGGTTGTCCAAAAGAAGCAGGAGGATCACCTAATTTCTTTTTTTGAAGAAATAGTAAGTAAAATTACACAGGGTAGTTTTAGTATGGCGGTATAAAGACGGGCGACAGTATGGGAAAATCCACCCTCATCGCCAAGGTATTGTAGACCGATTACGGTTATATTCGCAAAGGAAACAACTAACCTTGCGATTGAAGAAAAAATCAACCTCGACGGAGAAATAGAGAATTTACAGCCGTCGATAATGAATGAAGAAGTGAGGGCACACCTACCATGGCTCCTACCATGGTAGACGGAAAAGCTATTAGTGCTCTAGCAAGTATCCCATCCCAGACCTGTAATGTTTGCAGAACAACTTCAAGATTAATGAACAACATTGATTAAACTTTGCTTAGACCTATCAATAAGGAAGTGTTCATTTACGGACTCTCAACTCTACACACTGGGATATGGAGCTTTGCATACATATTGCACGTATCATATAGACTCGATATAAAAAACTGGCAAGCAAATACTGCCGAAGAGAAAAGACATGTAGAAGTTCGGAAAAAATCTATCATCATCAGATTCAGGATAGAAACAGGTCTAGTTGTGGACACTTCAAAGCAAGGCAGCGGGACAACTAACGATGGAAATACTGCCCGACGATTTTTTGCGAACCGTGCCTCATCGTCTTCCATCACAGGGCTAGATGAGAATTCGATAAAACGGTTTTCAGTGATTTTGTCTGAAATTGCATCCAAGCGTGCAATCCATGTCGAAGCCTTTAAAAAATACACTCGTGAATCACACTATATACACAGTAATACACTCCTCGACCCTACCCCTACCCCATACTACTGCTAGGAAATGTGAAAAGGGTTGGTACTACGTGCCCGCCTCCATTCATAGAATTCTGTTTCATGGAGCGGCCATTATTGCTTCCGCCCCTTTGCCCATTGGAATTTTATCAGAGGAACCTCAGGAATCTAGAAACAAGGACTGTAGAAAATAACGGGAAAATGACACAAGGAAAATGTCTCTCCAGGTAGTAAATGAAGATTTGCTGAATATACTCTTGGTTTCGTCAGATCCAACCATAACCTCGCGAAGGAAGCTCCAGAAAAAATCAACCGCTTTAACTCCTGATGTATTATGGCTTCTCATACAAGCAGAGTCAGACTCACTATTCATATCAGATAATCGTCACATTTTGGAATAATAAAGCGCTTGAAAGCCACCATTTCAGGAAAGGTCTAGCCTCAAAGTGTATTTTCTTTTAACCTAAAAATTTGACCTCATTGAAGCAATATCCAAGAATTTAATTTAATTTTTAATATATTTGTTGTGTAAGTTCGAATTTTACGTTGCTATAATTTCCTGTTAACTATCTCAATTATGTGAATAGAGGGTTTTTATAATTATTACTCGGGAAATTGAATCAACACCTAATATATTGAAATATATAATGGATCTTCAGTTCATTCAGTGAAATTTCCTAGTTTTTACTCTCATGCTAGCTGAACTGGGGAAGGAGTTACGGCCGGATCAACTAAAATCTAGTATGCCCTATGAAATGTAAAAATCCTTTATTATGGATATTTTTCTGTCGATAGATCACCGCTGTACCCATAATTATAGGTTCTTGAGATTTTTTCGTTCAGTTCACTTCTCAAATCCTCTGCCGCAGTGTTTATCGAAATGAGGGATACGCAAACTATGTCTGGCTAACTCTAGTTGGCACTGATTGCTATTAAAGCTGGAGGTGATTATATTTAAACAATATTTAATGCATTTATTTAAAAAAGTAGTTGTGTCTCAGACAAATCAATCCTTTCCCATGCCAGCTGGATTTTAGGAGAGAGGATAAATTTCCGGGCGCGACTCCCCGGCCCTACCCCATCCCCGAAATGGTAGAATTGTCAGAAAACATATGGAAAAATGTTGCAAGGGGTAATTAATATATTCTGTGACAGTTTGGTTGACTTGCAAGCAGTAGAATCCACTTGAGATATTTTGTTTAGGCAGATCGGCCTCTCCGACCACTGTGCGGCGGGCCGTTAACGACGGCGGAAGTACATTAACGAAGACGTCCGCTTACCTCCCTTAACGGACACCTCCCAATAGCGGATACCACCTAAAAATGGACAGTTTTTCAATCCCCGCCAGTAGAGCATGAAAACTTATGGAAATAATACCTCCAAATAGCGGAAACTCTCAATAACGGACGCGGACAACAGAAGAGAAACATTTTTCCTTCAATTACCTCCATTAACGGACACTCGCGACGAGCTATTCCGTAAAAATGTCTCCTCTCCTGAACAATAAACCTCATTTCTTGAAGGAACTCAAGGAACTTTTCCAGACCAAAGATTATCTTAGCAAGCACCTTTTTGCTGCGGGATAATCCTTCGAGCAGGGAGGCGTGACGTGATCACCGGGAGAGACGATGGTCAGGGTCTGGCCACGGCCCCCTAGATACATCTAGGGGGCCGTGGTCTGGCACGGCACAGCATGGAGTGTAGGAGAGGAGGAAATGAAAGGGAAGGAAGACACTAAGGGGCCTGGGAGCAGCAATGCAAGATGGACCCCCTGGGGATGTAGATAGGAATGTGCAAGAGGTGAAGGGAGCAAAATGAGGGCTTCTAGACCTTCTAGTGTCAAGCTTGCTCCGTCAAGCTTGTCACTTGCCAAGCTTGAGGGTGCAGGGTCAGCAGAGGAGTGGAAGTTTCCCAGGGTATCTGGGGGGGAGGTACAGAGTCGACAGCGTACGCCCCCAATTTTTCTCTCCTCTGTCAGAGCCTGAAAACTGCGGACGTCAGTCTTCTAAAGCCATGACTTCCGGAGCTGGACCCTGACCCAATAGGGTTCTAATGGAAAGGTTCCGGTGGGAGGAGGGGGGGAGGTGAGGAGTTCGGCATGCTCTCACTTAATGTCCTTGCGACACTGGCCTCAGTATCTCCTTGAACGTCGTGAGGTAACAAGTGAAAACGCGAGCAAGTGCTTAGAAGCCATCCATCAGCAAGTGTTTTGTTGCATAGAAAAATGGCTGGCAAAAAAAGGCTGTGTTTAAGGGAAAAAGTTGACATTTTGCCGGAGACCGAAAAGTTAAGTGTACGTGCAATGGGTGAAAATTTGGAACTGGGAGGACGCAAGTGAGTGGCATCATTAAAAGCAAGGAGAGATTGCTGAAAGAATGGGCTGAGGACAAAGGTGAAAATATAAAGAGGCAGTTTCCGAAATCGGACGGTTTAGCAATTGATAGTCTCACGTAAGAGTGGTTTTGTAGGGCTCGATCATTTAAAATTCCGATATCTGGACCATTGATCCAAGAAAAAGCTCTTGAAATTGCGAAAGAAATGGGTGTTTCTGACTTTGTGGCATCAAATGGTTGGCTTAAAAAATTAGAATGCGTCATAACATATCATTCAAGAGAGTATGCGGGGAATCAGCTTCCGTGAGTGAGAAAACCGTATGTGAGTGGAGGTCCAAATTTAAGGATTTGTGTGAGAATTATAGCGGAAAGAACATTTTCAACTGTGACGAGATGGAAGTTTTCTTTTGAGCCTTGCCAGAAAAGACCATGTGTCTAAAAAGAATGTTCCGATAGAAAAGTATCGAAAGAAACAATTACACTCTTGTTGTGTGTTAATATGGTAGGCGAAGTTGAACGGTCACTTGTGATTGGAAGAGCCTCCAGGCCAAGTTGTTTTAAGAACATGAACGTAAACAATCTTGGGGTGGACTGGCGAGCTAATAAAAAAGCGTTGTTGACTCGCGATATAATGACTTACTTGCTTACAAGGTTCGACAGGAAAATGGGAAGGGAAAGAAGAAAGGTGAACTTGTTTCTAGATAATGCTTCATCCCATCCACACTTGAAGTTAGAAAATGTTAAATTAATTTTTCCCAACCAAACACGACGTCTACTTGTCAACCTTTGGATCAAGAAATAATCCAAAACTTCAAAATAAATTATAGAAATAGGATGCTCAGACACATTTTACTGACAGTTAAAGATAAAATACCAGAAAATGCACTCTCAATAAGGATCAATGTTTTCGATGCAGTTCTTTGGATAGTTTCGTCGGTGAAGGACGTCAAAGGACAAACTGTCGGTAACTGAAGAATGATCGCAGGCTTTCCCGGCGTATTGAATCGTGGATCGTATGGAGATGTCGTCGTGAATCGTGTCGTAATCGTATCGTGTACGGTATCGTCGTATCGTGTACGGTATCGTCGTATCGTGTTCGGTATCGTCGTATCGTGTACGGTGAATCGTCGGCCGTAATGGAGAACCTGACCCGGTGGAAATCCCGAATAACCTTCCACGATGTCGGTAACTGTTTTGTTAAAGCATGATTTTGTTGCTCTAATGAAAACCCTGTTGCCGTAATTGAGAGCTCTGGCCGTGAAGAGTTGGAAACATTAGTCAAAAACATGGGGGGAGAAGTGGTTGGAGACTATGCCGACATAGATGAGTGTCTATGCACAGAAGACGAATCCCTCAGGATAGAAGACCTGATTTGACTCAAAATCGTATTCAAAACCGGAGAATATTGAAAGAGATGAAGACAGTATCGACGGATCGCAAGAATGTCAGATTAAAATTCTTACAGTGAAAGAGGCAGGAGTATCGACTTTGAGGAGTATCGAAGATATAAAAAAAGTTTTTTTGAGCAAAGGAGATGCCACAGGACTGCAGTTGATTTCACAGGTGGACTCGCTCTTAGAGAAACAACTGAGTGAGTCCAACACGAAGCAGCAGAAAATTACTGATTTCTTCATGCAGTAGCGGTAAGTTTCATGAAAACTTTGAAGCTTGCAATTTTTTTCATTGTGAAAAGTATGGGAAATGGGATGAAATGCTGTTGACAACCGTAAGGGACGCATAATTCTTACCTTTTTAAAATAAAAATCAGGTTATTTTTCCATGTTTCTCTGTGAAAATGAGGAAATAAGGAAAAAGGAAAGACATTGTTCCTTAACTGATATTATTTGATTTTTTTCATAAACTATGTGCATATAAATAATTCGGTTACTGTAATTAATGTATTTAAACTCTAAAAGGCATGTACATACTCTCTTCTCAAGCGCCCACGTTTTCGACTTTTGTTTTGAATGTGATGTGCTACTAGCTGCTCTCTAGACAAAAATTGTTTAATGATTTCATTCCATAAATTTTGTTGAAATGCGTAATTTTTTAAATTTAAGACAAAAGATAAATTAAATATATTAACGCCTTTATATTTTAATATTGCCTGGCGTAGTTACTGGCGTATTTAACGCCTGGCGTAGTTACTGCATAGAAAAGCGTATCCTAATTTCGGTCCCCTCTGAATAGCTGACACCTCTCAATAGCGGACGATTTTTCCGGGCCCAAACGCGTCCGCTATTGGGAGGTTTGACTGTTATTACATGGAAACGAAGTCGTCTTCAAGTGAAACACTCGGCCGTGTCCCCCTAGCCACACCCTACTCTTTTGTAACTGTTCAAATTTGTAACTCGATTCGTCAGAATTAGAGGGAATAAAACATTTTGCGGATACTATAGCATGCTGTTGAAATAGCATTGATGTTGAAAATTCGTCGATAACAATTTAGTCGAATTGATAGTCGGAAATGATTAAAGAAATTTAAATCGGAACAAATAATGTATCGCTTTCTAGTGGTAAGGTTTTTCCATTGGCTAATCTTGCAAGGGAATACAATAGTCGGTGCGCTAATAATAAAAAAAACATGAATTTAAACAAATCTCTCTTGATTCGATGCTTTCCTTGGCTCACTTTCACTCTAAAGGTATCAATTGTAATCATCATTCCACAAGTACCAATTTTAGGCAAGTACGCTAACATATAGTCAACATAAGCTGACAAAAGGCATTAACGTATCGATGGTATCATAACAATCGAATCAAATTGAGTGAAAAGCAATGACACTAATTCTTAAGAAGAACTTCCTCTCGCTGGAGACTCTAAGTTTGTCGGAAAGATTTCCAGGGTACAAAGCGAAAGGAATTTTAGGGTACTGAACTAGTACAAGTTAGTCTCAAGGTTAACTTCGGTGCTAAATCCACCTGCGTAACCAAAACATCCGACCTACTGCCGAAGCTGACGGACCAAATTCCTAAGCAGCTCTACGAAAGAGTCCATCCAGTGCATACAATGCTCGGGCGGGGAGTCGTACATTTGTAAGACCATGATGACCCTCCTGCAAGAACATAAAAATTAAGAATTCATTTATCGACGATTGCCGAGCATGTATGGAGTGAACCCGGACGTAGAATTAATTTGACGAGCATTTATTGATGGCTAATGAAAGGCGGTGCTACCCTAGGCCGATTAAAGAACTCATAAAATAGCTAAAATTGAAATGAATGCATTGAGGAACTAAAATTTCCATTCCTCTCAATATGTGTAGCCTCAATATTGATCGAGAGACACACACTAACATATTTGAAATTATTATACTCTTATGTCCCTCGTCCTTTCTAACTGCCATTCTTGCACCCCTCCTTTCCATGGCTGAAAACCAATGCTCTCTACCATACGCCCTTTTGGCGGTTTGCAGGTTAATGGGTAGAGTTACGTCACAGTAATTTAAGACATGGTGAAATAAGCTCATTTTCAGTCGTTATCTCCCTATCCGCCCGTATCGTTTTAATTCCTCCAATTCTCATCGTTTGAAGCGGATAGAGTCCTAGCATTAAAGCCGTACATGTATAAGAAAGTACTAGTAATCTTTTCCCGGGACAGTTCCGACAACGTAACTATATGACTGGCAGGGGGCCGGTCACGTGATGGCATTCACCATTTCAGGGGCCCTTAGAACAAATTAAATAGTGATAATACCCAACTCTCCTTCGTTGAGCTCCTCCAAGAAAAGGAAAAATGGGTCTACATTATATCAAATACCCCAAGGGGGAATTCGGATGTCCAAAGATGCGCGTCATAGAATTGGAAGAACCCGGCTGTCACCCTAGAAACGCTCTATGAGGTAATAATTTTCTACTATATTGTTTAGCACATAATAATTTTAATTGTAATGCTATTGCCCAGCAATTTAAATTAAAAAAAGATGTAATGAAACTCAAATGGCCGGTTGCAGAAAGAAACATATTTATTGAAAAGAGTTGTGAAACCTGTAAGTCAAAGCATTCGTTCAATTTGCTTTGCTAAAATATTAGATGAATATATTACATTAATAGTCCCGTAACTTATTTGGCTTGTTGGAATGGAGTTTAATACTTATGATATCCATCATTAATCAGGATGACGGATACACAATGAACCGTGTGGAAGCTTAAATACTTGGTGAAAGAGTCATTGTGAGATGAGTGTAGAGTTTACTCACTCATGCTGACAATTAAAAATATGCATAAGTAATTTTGTACATGAGATAAACAGGCATAAATTGTAAGGAACGGTAGGAAAGTATACCGAACACTAGAATCAAAATCTATCAGGGGATAAGTTGTATGAAATATAATTTAGTATGTAATGGGATTCATAACGTAAGATCTGGTGATTTAGTAATGAGGTCCATAACTTCATGGATCTCAAAAATATCGATCATAAAGCTGAATGTTTGTGCAACCGGCCATTAGATAACAACCTGATCCTATGGTGCCCAAACGCCCCCGCCAAACTATGACGTGCTGGTGTCCTATCACCCCCTGCCAAACTCCCTGGCGGCGGATCGCAGGGCATTATGTAGATGTATGGAAGTCCGTATCTGAACACCCCCTGCCACGCACCCTCGCGGTGGCTGACAGGGTAGTATGTAAACGTGAGAATTGTGGTGGCAAGTTGCTCATGAAGGCCGGTCAAATAGAAGTGTGAGGCACGGAATTCGTTTAAACACGCGCCAGGCAGTGAAGGAAAGCGCTCACGACTTCGCGTGAAGGGGAAAGACTCCCGCACGACATTCAAGTGTGGCAAAGGCGGAGATAAAACACGAGGGTAAATGGGACCAAACGGCACGAAAGGGGATATTAAACATGTGGAAACGCGCAGTCGGCCACAATGTGACCAGTTCTTACGGTTATTGAACCATGAAAGTCGGAAAATAGTGAATTCCATTGTAAAAGTAGAAACGGCAGTAAAATACGTGGAAAAAAGTTTTTATTGATTTTTGAAAACCTCCGAGCGAGAAAAAAATCCCATCGCCGCGAAAAAGTAATAATCTGCCGACAGATCATTTCGTATACCTAATCGCCATCCTGTTCAAGAGATATTGTGAATTTAAATGACTCCACAAAGTGACATAGAACGAAATTTCAGATACATAGTATGGAATTAAGTGACGACTGACTCCTTCTTGTTCTCAAGGCCCGATATTCGTGGACGGCAAAGTGTGCCTTCTTGAGAAATGATTCGTCGGTCATTCAGGATGTGTGTTGAAAGCGATTCATTTCATGGATATTACCATTTTCCATGCATATCTATCGTTCATGACACTCGGAACAAGAAAAATGTGAAGCGTCACCAAGATTGTAGTGCGTTTGGATGGAAAAATAATGTTTGGCGCACCCTGTGCTTCCTCATCAAGATCTTATTTTTCTCATGCGTGTGTTGTCTTCATTTTTATCAACGAAATAACATGCTCAATATTAGATACCGTTTTTTCCTGCATGTCTGCACAATCAGTTCATTTTTATTTGTGTATGGTGCTCCTGAAGAGTAGAAACATCACGTTTGTGAATTGACACATGATATCTAGGATACTATGTCATTTATTTAATCGAGTTTCAAAAACGCGGCTAGGTTTGACGCATAGGATTCTACACAGACACATATGATCACTGCGTCCTCGAACACTTTCTCAAATACCCTCAAGATTTTGTCTGAATTACTGACCGGAGATCTGAAGGGAGAAGTTGCAAATATCCGAGGATCTAAAAATGTAACGAGGAAAAAAACTCAAATGCGTTCCTTCCACACAAGGAAATTTTACAAAATAATGAATTCAGGTGAATGAGAGGCTTATAAGTAAGAGTCTGTAACTAAATAAAATTGTTGAAATACAATGCTACAAATATTTCACATTACTGTTACATAAACGGGCATAAAAATGTAATTTTCTCGGACTGATCTATTTAAGAGAACATTAAAATGAAGCTTCAGAGTTTAAGAACGCTACGTTCACTGCTTGCCGGCTATCTGAGACAAAACTAGCTGAATTTCAATGATAAGATTCAGCAATAGGGAAAAGGGAACTTCATTGGCGATTGAATGCAATTTAATCAAATATGAAATACAAATATTCCCCCGTCTTCGTATCGTGCTTGCATATTTTACACTGCTGCATAATTAACGCACGTAACGTCTTGCCCATCTCATTATCACTTCCTGGAATTATTATGGCCTTCGTTCCTTAGTGGACGCTCATTAACCAATGGAGAATGGCGAGACGACTTGGAAACCGGAAGAGGGCATTGTGAATTAAGTGTGGAGCATCATTAAAGTGTATCTTCAATGGCTTATGAGCCTTGTGGAATTTAGAGTTCAATTTATAGAATAAAATAAAATAAACTGTGCGGGAGTTATAAAGTATATTCTATTTCACTCTTTAGCATGACCATTGGCAGTTTTAGCGATATTTTTTCTCGATTCACTATAATCTTCTAAATTTTCTTTCAAATTTAAGGAAATATAAGAAACATGAACTAAATATAGTAATATTAATGACGGAAAACTTTTATCTTTCAGACTGAAATTCTCAGCATTGAACAAAATATACGTATTCAAAGGTTTAATATGAGTTTTCCATTTGGCGACGTGCGCTGAATTTTTCTTCATGTCCGAAGGTTTTTTGTGATTTATATAAAAAGTGCTACGCACACAATAAATTTATTTTAACAAAAATTGTGGAAACACACGTACTACTTGCCGTTGAATTTCTGATGCGATTTAAGCGTTCCAAGTTCCCCATTTATCTTAAATAATTTCTCTGTGGAGCTCATGGCCGTACCCTGGCGCAAGGAATATGGCTTCTATTTTTGGCGTATGCATCGAAAGGTATAGCAATGAGAGGCTGATATTTTAGTATTGTTAGAAAGATTTTGTCTTCATTATCAAGCCAAATTCCCTTAATTTTACGTGCAATTATATATTGCTCATTTTACCATGAGTGAATTCTTCTCTTATCATTTACCTTGTCTATATAATTCCTAGTAAATTCGTCCATATTACCTTGGATACCCGCTTCTAAACACAAATTTTGGAGGATCCATTGCTACTAGCTGTCGTGTGCCAACATGGTCCTTCCAACATGTAACTTGAAAGGATGATTCGTGCTTCAAGGAAACACTTTCCAACAGGAACACTGTTCTCGAAAACGTCCTGTAAATTGCCACAACGCGTGATAAAGCGACTTATTTAAGGCAAAGTGAACTGTTGAAAGTCGAACGGCTTGATGCTGAGACAATATGCGCCTAGTCCGAAGGATTCGAGGAAAATAACGATTGAATCTCGAACTAAATTAACTGACATTCTCAGGTGAAACTTGGTGAAAATCCATACTGACAGAAGCAATACAAACTTTGTAACTTTCACAATGAATTTTATTTATCCACCCTGAAGATGTTGCCTATGCGATGAAACCGGTCGTATTAAATAAAATCCATTGTGAAAGTTTTTATTGATTCTGTTTCGAACTTAAGTTTGGAGTTCAGTCCACATAATCTCGGTAATCTGAATAGAAGGAAAACTAATTTTAATAATAGGTTATGGAAAACTAATTCCGCTCGCCACTATGTGCGAATATCTAAAGCTATAATTTCAAAACGGGTGAGGAAATTAATGCTGAATTCCACTTCGGCCCTAGACCTTTTCAGACAATTCATCATCTCCTTCGGGCTTTGCTTTTCCCAGGCTCTAAGCCCTCCAATTCTCCGGCTGGTACAGCAGCTCCATGTAGATCGCATTGTTCTAAGATAAACTTGGTTCCAAACTCGTCTATTCTGTCTGTCCAGACTCAGCAGAGGTACTTATTAGGACATAAACATATATACGATCGTATGTATATATTTACAAAATTACTGTTATTCTTTATTATATAAACAATGTTTCCCTTTTATTTACTATGATGAGTAATTTTTGGGGATCTGGAATAGATTCATGCTACTGACATTGTTTTTTTGGGGAAATTCAACTCGAAAGTTGAACTCATTGTAAGTTAAACTACCTCTACAGACAGATTTTGTTCTTCTTCCGAGGGTTCACCACGTTATCATTTGTCGCGATGCACAGCAAAAAACGCGTCGGAAAATACGTCTGGTAGATAATGTATTCTGAGACACTGGGTACGAAAAAATAATAACTTCCCCCGGAAAATAGAAATAACGCTTAATGAGCACCTAAAAACCCTAAATTTGAAATGATCAGAAGCTATGACGAGATCCTCTCCTCCACTCCTACGTTCCCCATTGATACTACTCTCACCATTTTATCCAGCCATCCCACATAACGCACATGCCATCAGCTGTTAGTCACCTCCACCTTCAAGTGATTTTCATAATCACGTCAACAATGAAACCGAGTGTTTTGATTGAATTCGCAGTTCTTTCTCTCCCCTTTCCCGTATACTAACTACCAGTATATGCATAATATTAACCCCTAAAAATATGCTCCAAGTGGTTTAACAAAATAATAAATTACTTATAGAGGAGGGCTCTGGAAAAAAGCATGCCAGTGAGTGACGGACCAAGGATCTACGAGGCTTTTCCATAAATCTATAATCCGAAGGATAAAAAACAAAGAAGGTTCAGTAATGCATGCGATAAATGATTTTGCCAGGATTTATTCAAAAGATTATTTTACTGGATTGAATAGCAAATTGGCAATTTCATGACCACTACGTTTCCACTAACTCTGCTTTTAGTAGTGTAGTAGCGATTTAATACTTTAGTAGCGACGCCGACGCTGCAGATACCAATTTTTCAGTGTGGCGGCAAACGTCAAACGACTCTGATAAAATGTAGTTACCTACTAGCGGTCACGTACAACCGTTCATGCTGTATTACTCGGAACATTTACGTCGCGGCATTAAATAGCTTTGAATTCGTCAAGCGAAGAGCTGGAAGGGCCTCGCTTAAACAAGTTCAAGACAGATGTTACCTCACTCTTGTTAAGTCACTTCTTGAGTACCCCGAAAGCATTTTGGAGCCAGGAAAGAAAGATTTATCCCGTGAGTTAAGTTTGGTGCGTTTTGTTAAAACCCTACGAAAGAACAGAAAGTGGGAGAGCCGCATTGGGATTTCATAGAGACTCAAAGGTTACTACAAAGGTAAGACTAAGGTTACTACAAAAGCTCAAACCTCGCGAGTTTCTGGTCAACATGATGGAGCTGTCACAACACTTTTACCAATTAACTACATCTCCAGGAAAGATTAAAGTGACATAATATGATAAACTCACTGTGGAACAGATGTAAGATCTCTCTCTACGCTCGCATCAGTCAGGAGTACCTTAGGCATTCAAACTTCACGAAATCACGTATTACTATTCATTCCTTTCCTCCTCCAAATCCTCTTTCTTATACCCTTCCATTTTAGGGCTGTTGTCCTAACGCCCGTGCCCCTAGCTACACGTCCCTGCGGTAGGTCGCGAGGTAGTTTGTAGACGAAGAGGTAATAATTGTAGTGGTAGAACGTAGATGAAAATATAGTCTAAAACTTATTTGACGGGCACCAATAGCTCTTATTCCTCTTTCCAAGAGAATAAGCAATCAGTTTCTCCCTGAGACAGATGAAAATGCTTCATTTACCCCCTTATCGCCTCCACGACATGGTGAATAAAAAAGTTTGTCAGTAATTATTCTCCGATTTCCTCGGAAATTCCCCGTCCCGATTTCAAGGCTTTCAATGAGAGCTTGTCCATTCCGTTTTTGCTGGAAATCTTTTCAAACTTATTGATTTTTATAGTGGTTCCAACATTATCGCAACGCTGTCTAATTTAATAAGCCTTAAAAGCAGTTCTACTACTAGTAGTCACCAGTGCGGTGGGAATGCATTTCAACCTTCTTTGAAACGTAAGATCGTTCGACAGAGTTTCGCATTTTGACCTTATTCCGACGGTTTGTTCGAGACGGCCGCCTCGGGAGTCGCTTCTCATTCCTCTTATCAAGCGTGGACAAGACCTAAATACTTCGAAGCTGTTTGGACATCGGAAGAGTCGCCGCGATGGATCTGCGCTTTAGCACCATGGGGCTAACGTGAGCGAGATGATAAGTGAGCGAGGATAATCCGGGGAAGCTCGAGCCATCCATGTTTGACGGAGCAATCGGAAGAGAAAAAAAACACCCCTGGTTTGCCCAATTACATCTCCGGCGCTAATTCTACTCTTCCGTTTAGCGTCCCTCAGGAGGAGCCATATGTCAACTTGAAATTTTTAGCTCGAACGCTAATGACGTAAGAAGTTCGTGATATGCATGTCACCCTGTGTCAGCGCCGGATAATCGAATTACGTGTACTAAACACGAGATACATCGAATGAAGGCTATATATTAAGTACTACAACCCGTTTAAAGTACTGTGGAACATTGGTGACTAACAATTTCAGTGCGGGAAGACTGGCCGCGAATGCGCTTCGAAGCGCATTTTTTTCCGAAAAAGTACCAAATGTACCATTTTACGCGGACTATCAGAAAGCTTACAGATTTTGACTGTTTTTTTGCTGGAAAAAACATAAATTAAACGTAAACTACTACAGTTGAAATGGCAATCGAAATAGCAAAAACAAAAATTAATTTCAGAAAAGATACCGATTGCCGCTTAAAGAGTGCACGGAAAAGGATTTTGCAGGGATAATGTATCTAAAGCGGCGAACATGCTGTCGACCTGAAGCGAGACCACCGAGCTAATTGCATAAATTTGCACGACAACCGAGGTACTCCACGAGATGTCTCTCGTAGAGTATCTCGGTGGTCGTTCCTGAAGACGGTCGCTGAAACACGAGGGATACTCCTGCATACAAAGACAACCAACGCTCGCTAACCAGTGGTAACCCGAACCTGAATGAATTATAGCTGCCAGTATTTATGAAAACAGGGGAGTTACGGATGCGTTCATATCTAAATTTAAACTCTACCGCCAACGCAAAATGTCAAATACATTCATATAACACTAATGACAACATATTTCTCCCTATTTAAATAATATGAAAAGGTCGTCCAAAATATTGCCAAAAAGCATGCATACTCCACAATGCCTCCTTTACTTCATGATAATATCGATGACCAAATGAAAATAAGCAAAATGTTTATTGCAGAGCCACGAAGTTACATACCTACTTATGCATAACATGGTGTTGGGTTGAGCGTACAGTAGTGCATTTCATCTGGTTTTGCAGCGCGCTCTGGTGTGTAAGTCTGACCTCACACTTAACTTCAGTGGGAGTCACCCGTGCTAGAGGCAGTATACACGAAAGTGGTAAATTCACAATTGGTAAAATATTAATACGAAAATTAAAAAAAAAGAATACTTTTAACTTAATTATCCTAAAAAAGGGAAAATTATAAGTACGTTTGCTAACTTGCAGTGTATGGAAAAATCATCTTAACTAAAAAAAAGTAGTCAAGGTTGCTCTAAAAGCGAATTGGGAGAATAAAAAGCATTCTTTAAAAAAATATTTATGAATTGCTTATTTTTCTCGTTTTAGTTTCATGTGTATTAAGGAAAGCATTATACAATCATAAAGTTTCTAGAAGGTTAAATTAAGTCTATAGACGTTTCTATGATGATTCCAGAACGTTCAATGAAGTTTTTAGACGAAAACAAGAAGTAGCTAGACGTTTCTATGAAGTTTCCAGAAGATACCATGAAGTTTATTGGCAATTTTATGAATATTATACAGGGTTTCATCAAGGACATGGACGTTTCTAAGTAGTTTCTTAAATTGCTGTAAATTATAAATGACTTGAGAACGATAGACGCAGAGAAGGACAGACACATCTTCCCGCGAACGATATGAGACAATAATGGCTGCCACTGAGATTTTATAACTAGGCTTATTATGTGGAAGCAGTAAGAGAGGCATGGGAAGAAATTGGCGTGGTAATCAAAGTAGGAGGCCAGCTTATTAAGTCGGTTAGATTCGCGGACGACCAGGTGCTGGTATGTCGATCTTCCATGTGATTACATGCTTTAGTAGATGCATTAGAATTTCAGTGCGGGAAAACAGAATGAAGATTAATCATAAGAAAACAAAAGCAATGAGGTTCTCTAGGACAAGAAAAGCGAAACTGGTCATGAAAGTAGGAAGGCACACACTGGAGCAAGTAGAAAAACTTGATTACTTGGGTAGTATTCTGGAAGAAAATGGGCATAGTAGCAAAGACATATAAGGAGGAGGATAGCTTTAGCGAAGGAAGTGTTTAATAATAGAGGGGAGGTGACGACGGGGACCTTGGGTAGGGGTATAAAGAAGAGGCCGGTGAAGAGCTTGATATGGAATTCAGCATTGTATGGAGCAAAAGCGTGGACAATGAGAAAGGAGGACTGAAATAGGCTGCAGAAGTTCGAGATGTGGGTGTAGAGGAGGATGGAGAAGACGTGGTTGGACGGAAAGGAGACAAATGAGGAAGTGCTTGACCTAGTT
Source organism: Pyrrhosoma nymphula (assembly GCA_963573305.1). Taxonomy (NCBI): domain Eukaryota; kingdom Metazoa; phylum Arthropoda; class Insecta; order Odonata; family Coenagrionidae; genus Pyrrhosoma; species Pyrrhosoma nymphula. Next base: position 70,727,782 of record OY754332.1, on the reverse strand, counting down.
GGTGTTGAGAGGAAACTTCTCGATGAGATTTGGGGGAGGCAGGGTTGGTGGCTGGAAGTGGTAATGAGGGGCGACGGTTTTCTCAAGGCCGTGATAGAGGGAAGGGTGCTGGGCAGGCTGGGTAGGGGAAAAATGAGAATAACTTTTATGGACGGGATGAAGAAGGGTAGGACATACGCGGAGGTGAAGACAGAAATACTAGAGGTAGATAGGGACGTGTACAAATCTGCACGTGTACAAATCTGAATGATTTTTTCTGACTTTCAATAAAACCTACCTAAAATCCGCAGGAGACAGTCACAGCCGAACTGAGTATCCCAGGCAACGAGTCAGTAAGGCATTGAGGTAATGCCCAAATTGGCACAACCTAATGTGAAATCCTATAGCGCTTTGAAAGCCAAGTGGAAAACGTAACACATGTGATTAATGTGAAACATGTAGAAGTGATATTCCACCAGTACCTCTGACTTATTGGCCTTAAATGGACAGGCCATTCCAGCGATTACACATTGACTTGGGTTTCTTTGAAGGTAAAATATTTTAGTTGCCTTGGATCCTTTCAGCAAGTGGATGGATGCTGTACATATGACCTCCATCAATTCCTTCGGTACCATTTGTGCATTGAGAAACATTTTCTAAAATCGGGTTAATTGATGATTTAGTTTCAGATAATGGACAACAATTAAAATCAGTAGAATTACAAAATATTTTAAAGAATAACGTTAAACAATAAGCCTCCACCCAAAAAAAATCATCCGTAGGGATAACCGCTCGCATGAGAAGGTACATACATACTCAGACAGCCGCGATGTATTTCGCGCCTAGTTTGAAAGGAATACGTTGTACAGCCGAATAAGGGATGACGCTGATCATCGTTGATATCAGACCCACCAGAACCTCAACCAAATCTAATAAGAGCTTTTACATCTACTACCTCCTTAGCAGAATCAAGGCCTAGAAGAATAATTAGGCCACCAAAGAGATTTTCCTTTTTTCATTTAATAATAGAAGGACATTGATACATAAGAATCAGATATTATGTATAAATATCATAAATTAAACAGATATTATGTATTCATATCATAAATAAAACAGATATTATGTATAAATATCATACGAAATAAAACAGTTCTTAGATTGTTGCTGCGGCAATAGCAGGTGGTAGTGGATAGTTTAGTACCACGCAATTAGTTTAGGAACTAAAACATTACCACGAAGTACAATTTATGTAATCGTAGCATTCATGATGTGCGATTAAAAAGAACGACTTTGGATCCCGACATATGCAGCCATGTAGGAAACAACAGAACGCATGGGATACATAACGAGTCGTTTGTGAGAGTACGCCGTGCGAAATTTGATCTTTAAAAATTATCTGTCATTTTTGCATAGTTCTCTTTAGATATGGCCAAATCAAGCGGTATATGAACAAAAAATGTACTTCAATGCGTATATATTTAACCCTTGTGTGCATAGCCGGATTTTCTAACACTAACATATAGCCGGGTACCTGGGTACCCACATTGAAAATAAGCGGAATAAATAGCGTCATCATTTGAGCTATTGCTATCATAATTAGAGTTGAGACATTAGTGGGGGAAAGTGCCCATGGAAAAGCGTATAACACGATACTAGTTGCTCTATAATGAATTTGAAGGAGGGAAAGGTAGGTATGTGCGCGCTTGTTTTCGACGTTTCTGACGAGGTAGCCTTGTTCACCTGCTCCAAATTGGCGAAAGAAGGGAATCTAGCAGAGAAGAGTGTTCTATATGCCTTTGAGAGAAGGGTCAGGATTGTATTTGGCACCAACACGATGGTTTGCTTGCTCTTCAAGGTGAATGTAAACGTTAACTGAAATTTGTAAACACGTGACTCTTGCTCTGAAATGAAAGAATTATCTAAAGTGGAGTTTTTATTTTTTATTTTTTTTCCTTTAAAAATTAGCCAATGAATTCTTGCTAAGCCTTTCCAGGCTTGTCAGCAGGTGCTCTTTTTTATGTGTCTCTTTATTTTCACCAGGTTATTAGATACATATTTAAAATCAATTAAATAAAATATTTGTACATAAGTTCAAGTTTAAAATTTAAAAAAATTGAATAATATATTTAGATACCTGTTTAATTGTCAGAAATTAGCATTTATGAAAAGTAAAAGAAAAACCCATTTAAAAGTAATAAAACACATAAATATACACAAAACAGAATGTACAATTTCTATCATAACATATAAATACCTTTGTTTCTTTAACTTTTAACTTTTTTCTCGGTGAGTTATTTGAATATTTTGTTTATATAAGTAAATATTATAACATTTACTTTGTTTTCACATTTTGTGTAACTCTAATATTAACTTATTTGACAAATAATATATGATTTTTGATCCATGGAAACATTTTCAGGTACGCACTATTTAAATTTTTTTCATACGTGTTCTTTTTAAATCTTGAATATAGAAGAGCAAGATAAATATTTGCGTAATTTATTGGGTGATTTGTGAGATGAAAACGAGGGAGATAATCCGTCAGACGGTAAAGATGAAGGCTGGTTCCCTGGACAAAATTTGCCTGATGCTGAAACAGCCGACTCCGATAACGAAGGAGCGTGCGACACTTCAAATTGTGATTTCTTGTGATAGTAGTGGCCCCAAAATTATTTATTGTTTACAAATTATATGTATGTATGTACTAAATATATTTGCAGATTTTCAATCCAGAGAGGTCGAAAGTTGTGATGACGAAATAAGAGAGGGTTCATATTTTTATTTTAGTTTTTACTTGTACATGAGTGACTCATAATACGTATATAGTAATTGCACTTATTGTGTGTATTTATTACACAGATGTGAGTGAAAATGACAATTATGAAGCTAGTAGTCACTCCAGTAATGGTGAAGAGAGTGGGAGTGAGATGGAAAATCAGAGGAGAGCACATATCCGTAGTAGAGGTAGGTAGGGGCAGGGAAAAAGGAAGAGGTAGAGGAGACAGTAGCAATTCCTGAGAAGGAAATGGAGTCGTCCAGGAATTTGCGACGGAATTCATCGCGGAAGATAAAACAGTTTGGTCTAAACTAAACTTTTACGCCTGAACGTCAAATAGCAACCAGTAATATTGTACGTCAAAGGGCTGGTCCACACAGAAGTAGAGAAAGCTTATCCGTTGGAGATACATTCAAAGGAATTTTTTCTGAAGAAGTGGGATATATTATTCACTGCACAAATCAGAAAACACAAAAAGATTATCAAGATTATAATACGCAAAATTCCGAAAAGGAACATCGCGTATGAAAGAACTACTAGCAGAGAAATATACCTACACTTACATCGGAATTTTTATTTGTGCCAGGGTAAATAATTCCAGTACCGATGCTAGAAGTGACATGTAAAACGTCATCTTTTCTTTTCTACAGAGAAACCATGGGCACACATCGCTTTTCGTCGATTACAAGATTTTTACGATTTGACAATCCGAGCACGCGTCAAGAGCGAGCACGCGAAGACAAAGCAGCTCCAATTAGCGAATTATGGGTCATGTTAAATTACAATTTGTCAAGACTTTACCGGCCATCAGAAAATTAGACTTTTCTGATAGATGAGCAGCTTTACCCTTATCGTGGACAAACGAGGTTTACGCAGTATACTCGCAGCGAACCGGGCCAAAATGGAATAAATATATGGTGGATTTGCAATTGAGAAATTAGGTATCCGTTTTACGGTATTATATACGCCACAAAGCAAGATAACACTCGCGAAACAAAATCAAGGCGAGAAGGTGATGAAAGAGCTCGCGGTGCCATACAAAGGTAGTGACAGAAACATTACAATGGATGACTTTTTTACAACTTTACCAGTTGCAAAGCACCTGCTATCCTGGAAAAGAACGATTCTTGGGGCTATACGAAGAAACAAGCCATATATTCCGAAGGCCATGGTTGCTTCGAGAGACAGGGAAATGTACTCCACCGTATTTGAATCTTATGAAAACATAGCACTTAACACGTATGTTCCTAAAAAAGCAAAGCTGTCATTCTGTTATCGCCGATGTATTATGACACGAATGTATCAAAGAATGAAAAGAAAAAAACAGAAATGATATTGGACTTCAAACAAGTACGAAGTGGGTGTTGACGCTATGGACCAAAATCTCGTCCGCTACAATGCTCACCGGCGCACATCCAGATGGCGTTCACCATGTTCTATAAAATGCTGGGCATTGCTGCCTATGCAGCTTTTATTACATAGACAGCACTGGGAGAAAGGATGATTTCGGAATTTGCGAGGTATGGAATTAGTAGCTAAACAGATAACGCAGAAATACACGCAAATCTTGTAATTCTTGAAACGAACCAATTTGCAACGAACATTGTGTTACTAAAGCATTTTGACCGTCATGTAATGAATTATATGAAATTATGGTTGCATAGAAATGTTCCCACAAATAAATGTTTCACGTTGTTCACAGCAAAATTTTGTACCAGGTATTTCACTAAAAACGCTCTGTACTAATGCGACAAAATAACATTATAAATTGTTTTTTATTTGTTTATTCAAAATGTATTTAGCTATAAATTGTTATTTTATTTATTTATATATTATTGATACTCCATTTATGGTTATAAATATTAATAAATAGAAATATTAGCTATTTGAACTTAAAAAAGTGAAAAGAGTAAGTGTGGGTGGTTGGGAAGACCACTTATAATAACAGTTGCCAAATTTTTGTTTTTACTTTTTTAAAGCGTTCAAAGCGTTTATTTATTGTAAAAAGGTTAAATTGCGAGGATCTGGAGGTCCAAGGCAAAATATTTATCGAAACATTAACCCTGCGGAACTCAAGCTGCGCCTCCTGGGCTCACCTAGTGTTTATTACCGTAATATTTTCCGATGATAGTACACTATGACGCTGAAATTCTCTGCACCTTTTCCTTACGCTTTTAGTAACGTTTTACACTTAAAATGTATCTCGTTTACTCACTCGCCAGGCTGGAATAGGATATTTTGTTTCACATGCGCGTGGTCCGAGCCCCTCAGGCTCAACGCGAGTGCTCGCGTTACTTTTAAGATTCGCTTTCTTAGAATTTTATTTTACGCTTATTATGTTTGTTGACACAATGTATGTCATTGTAGCCAGTTTTAAAGATATTTGCATTCTCCTCGCAACTCTGCCTCATATTTCGAAGGACACGATAATTCAGACTGGAGTGTGTTTAGAACGTATTTAGGAGAGTGGAGAGTATTGAGGCATTTTTTCATCTTTCAGTAATGGCAAAGAAAATTATGTACAATCGAAATAAGCCCTCAGACGTTGAAAAGATCACGCGGCCACTTACTCAATGTTTAGAGTCATCTGAACCGGAGTCGTCTGATGCGGAATTGGAAAATGAGGAGGAGAACGTCGAGCAAAGGGAAGGCAGCTCTGAGACTGAACAGGAAATTCAAAGCAGTGAGGAGAAATATAGTGACAGTGGCTCTGAGACCAGTGCTTCTGCTCAACTACTAGGCAAAGATAAAGCAACAAAGTGTTCCTAGCACCACCTAAAAATGTTCGAACAAGAGCACATAACATTTTTTTTACATTTTCCTGGGGTAAGAAGTCAAGTTAAAAATGCTGATTCTGTTATGTCTTGTTGGCAATGTTTTTTTGATGGTGGAATGCTGAGAACTGCTGTAGAAAACAATAATGTTCACATTCAATCCCTTCAAGATCACTATAGTCGAAGTCAAGATGCTAAGGAGACTGATGTTTTTGAGATTAGGGCCTTCTATATTTACCTGGTGTTCGTAAAATGAACCGTCTAAACTGTGCTGACATTTGGGCTTCTAATAAGACAGGGATAGAGATGTTTCCAGTTTTTATGTCAAGAAAAAGGTTTCATTTTTTGCTACAATGCTTACGTTTTGACGAGAGGAGAGAAGGGAAGACAGAAAAAAATTGATAGGATAGCTCCGATTCGTAAGATATTTGAGAGAGTTGTCAGCAATTGCAAAAGTATATCCCACTCTTCATTTGAATCCCACTCTTGGTGAATACACAACTGTTGATGAGAAACTTGAGGGTTTTAGAGGTCGTTGCGCATTCCGACAATACCTACATCCTAAGTAAACCAAATAAGTACGGGATACAAATGTTTTCATTGGTAGATGCTAGCTAGGGTTTTTTAAACTTAGAAATTTATAGTGGACAGCAACCCGATGGACCGTATTCGCCCAGCAACAGTCTTTCTGATGCTGTGAAGAGGCAAAGCTCCCCTATTAGCTGTACTGATCGAAACATAACGATAGGCAATAAATTCACCAGTTTCGGTTTGGCAGGAGATCTTTTGAAATGCGGAGTTACTATGGTTGGTACTATTTGCAGAAATAAACGAGAATACCTCCCTGCTTCGTGCAAGAAAAAAATCGGCCCGAAAAATCAAGCTTATTTGCTTTCCACAAAGATTGTACTTTGACGTAATATATTCCAAGAAAGAACGAGAATGTCCTCATGATCTCGACTACGCATCATGACAAAAAAATGATGAATGCACAGGAGAAGAAAGAAAGCCAGAAATGATAACTTTTTATAACATGACTAAATCAGGAGTCTACTGGATCAGTCATTCGCAGCATACAATGTTTAAATAAATACGAGACGCTGGCCGTTGACAATTTTGTACGCTATGCTAAATATTGCTGGGGAATATTCCTACATCGTATACCTTGGAAACAAAAACCCGGAATTGAAACATAGGCGGACGTATCTGCGGCAGTTGTCGGTGGCGCTTGTTGATGAACATGTCAAGAGACATAAAAACACTACTAAAACAGCTAGTGGAAAATATAAGACGATTTGGGAAAGACGGAGATAACTAAGTGAGATTAAAGGTATAAAAAAGAACACCCAAAGTACAGCGGTCAAAGAAAGCGGTGTGAAAATTGTGGGTCAAGAAAAAGCAGATTCACAAGGTATAAATATGAAAATTGTGGAAAGTGTATTTGCCTTGAACATTCAGATGTACTGTGCTGTACGTGCCTCCAAAATGAAGATTAGAGTAAATTATTTCATAGTTTGTCCATGTTAGATTCTAATCTACTCGCTTTGCAGCGGTTTCATTAATGTGTAAATCAATGACAAACATTGCAATTGTATTTTAATTCCAAATATAAATGAAGGTAAAGTTAAGTAAATAATTGTTAGTTTCAAATGGAAACATTAAGTTTGTTTACATGCAATGAACCATTTAAGTATTGTTATTCTGATAAATACACCAAAAACATAAATAAAATCGGTTTGCCTAGCTGAGATCTCTAAATCATGAATGAGCCTGACAGGTTCAGTGCGAGCACTCGTGTTCCGATAAAAGGCGCGAGTTCCGCAGGGTTAAGATCGTTTCGATTTTCAGCATCTTGGGCACCCGGGTACCCGGATACACACAAGGGTTAAAGTGAGAGGAGACATATTTACATCATAGAGAACTGTGCGTGTCTATTGCACAAATTGCTTAAGATCTATAGGTTATGTCGAGTCCCGCTCAACACCAGAGTGGAAAGGGTCAGTGGCCAACTTGTTTGAAATTTATTTGATTAATATGCACATGTCACTGCAGGACAGAGAGGGCATGGCATAGTAGAAAATTACTAGCGGATAGCGGGATCGTATTGGTTTGGCTTCTGCATATCGGGTTCCGGATATCGGGCGATACATTCCCAGGGGCAGCGAATGATTTGGAGAAGAGGAGAAGGCATTGGCGTCGTGACGACTGATGAGACGAAATCCCCACTAGTTGTTTCAGCTCGAGAGCTTTCTTACTATTGAGCTCATTGGCCCATTCAGTAACAAGAAATTAAGAAAAGATCCCCACCTAGAATAACTCGGGCTTATCCGACTCTTACATGGCGGCCCGATATATCGGTGTGACAACTAATATATCGGGCGATACGCTCCAAAGCGATAAATTAAACCTGAACGCATAGTCGGTTGCGGTTCTCAACCGGTACCGGCACTACACCAGCCGGTATATCGACTGCGACACTCGATACTTAGAAGCTTGGTTGCGATAAAGCTTTTGTAAATCGTGAAACATATAACGCGGAAAATGTTTCTAGTAGAGATTCGGCTTCAGAATAAGCTGAAGAGGATAGTGGTTGAAACAAATAGTCAGAATAACAGATTGCGAACAACTGGTCATGCAGTCCAAAACATTAAAATAAAACATAATAATCCACATTATCAATGACTAATTGGTCGCCGACTAAAAATTAACCCGATGGATAACGATGACAAAAATGTAGCGAATTGTCCTGGAGTAGATTAAAAGTAAAATTACAATGTGAAAAAAGTAACGATTAGTTGTGAAAGTAAATCAAATGTAATCGTCACAAGTACTAGGATTACTTTTAATCAATTACTTCCTATCACTGTCCATTATCGTACAGTTATGGGTGAAATTTACGCGGAAATAAAATCAGCCTTCAAAACTACCAGACTACCACTTGTTAGTAGGAAATAATTCTTCACCTGTGGTTCATAACCAAGCTCCATCGTTAATTGCCAACGAATTTTAAGAAGCATCTACCCGGAATGTTTACGGACTTCAGCACGTGGTTCATCCTTCGCCCGAAGTTTTGGCAAAAATGGGAAGCTTGCAAACGATTCGGAGACTCTTTAGTTCAGCCAATAAATACTTCACTGACAGCTTTGCGTAATTAATTTCCGTTTTACATTACATTATTTCTGTGAGTTTATTGGTAAATTCAGCAATTTTCTCCTTTCAACATTTCCGCAAGTTAGTTACGTCTTGATTGAAACGTGAACAAACGTGAGCGAATTGAAAAAATCCTGTTTATTCTCACAACAGTAATATTGCATTTATATTCATACTATGTGGCAATATAAGTTTCAATTAATTAATGCCAAATATCTGTTATCAAGATGTAATGATATTTCCTAGGACTCTCACGGGATTGCCATTTAAAAATTAGTTCTCGAAGTTACAACCCACGGAAGTGGCCAGGTATAAAAGACTTTCTTAACGCGGGGTATTTGATTTAGGGTGCGAGAATATGCGCGTAGGACCGTAGGGTAGCTGATCATGCGAGGTAGATGTAATGCCATTAGGTCGATACAAGGCAGGATAATTTTATACATTAGAGCATGCCATTGCGTGTAATAGTAACATTCAGAAAACTTAAAATATAATATTTTTTTTTATTTTGAGAGGGTAGGGAAGAGTTAGCGGAGAGGGAAAGGGTAGTGGGAAAGAGAGTCACAAAAGAGAATTTCAAGGGAGTCTTAAGCGAGTCCAAACAGAGAATTTCAAGTCTCAACAGAGACTGTGTTGGAGTCATGTTTCAATTTTCAACACATTCAAGGGAGAATCAAGGCGGCCATTTCAACACAGATTCTTCCACTGGTGCTGTACTAGATGCCCTGATGATTCAGCTTTACATGACTTCTTAGTAAATATAGATATTTTTGAAACACAAGAAAATGTTTCTTTTAAACAATGGGTTTATACTGATTGCTCCAACTTAGAAACCATGGCTAAATATGTTGAAGACTTTGTTGAGACACTTGTGGAAAAATTATCTACACTGAAGGCTCAAAGCCAATATTTAAAAGGTTTGAAAACTAATCTGAATGGAACTACATACCTGCCTAATACACGCTGACTTATCAGAAAAGTACACCTGCATATTGCAAGATACGTCTCAAGGATTTCACTGACACAATATTCAAGCAATCTTGCACCACTTTGTTTTTTTATTGTAAAATCAGAAATTAACTGAATTCTATGTCTATGTGCTTCATTAGTGATTGTCTCCAACATTATGCAACGACCTTCTTCACTTTTCAAAGAATGGAAATACAGCATATTTTAAAGAGCTTCTCCATTTAAAATATGCCATTTACTTCAGCAACGGCAGTGCTACTCAGTTCAAAAACTACAAAGATTTTATCAATTTGTGCCATCATGGAAAAGAGTACCTGAGTGGAATTTCTTTGCAACTAGCCATGAAAAGAATGCGTGTGATAGTGTAGGTGGGATAGTTATGCGCCTAGCAACTACAGCCAGCCTTCAAAGACCAGTCAATAATTTAATTGTATGCCCAAGGGATTTGTATAAATTGGCATCAGAAAATAGAATTAAGATAGGTACGGTATGTGCCATAAAGAGACAGAAAAAAGTGAGGAACTTTCGGAGGAACGATATGTTAGTGCAAAAACAATTCCAGGAACAAGAGAAAAACATTATTTCAAACCTACAAACCTGTTTAACTTCCTAGTAAAACGAGTACCATTGCCAATAAATCAGTAAGAAGAAATAATATCATCAATGACAGGTATGTTGTTTATTTCATGATACTTCCTTAATTGATAGTGTTTTTATCATGATTCATTAGCAACATTTCATTGTGCATTAATGGAAAAGGTATGGTAATGTAAGTATAAAGAGTGCAATAACGCAACCTTGTAATTCTAAAAATATATTATAATGAAAAACGCAGATTATTAGTAGTTGAAAATAGTATTCTGGCATGACTATTAATTTTGTGTTACACCTAGCTACTTCAGATAGGTATTTTTAAAAGTGATATTTTAAGTAAAATTATCTAAGAACTCAACCATCATATTTACACCGAGTCAATATATAATAAAAAAAGTGAATAAGATAATGAGACTAAGCACGGAACATGTTTGGTGTCTCGCAGTTTGCATATCCTGAAACATGCAATATTTATAGCAAGATTTTTATTAAGAAAAATTACAATTAAAATCAAAATGATTTGTTGATTAATTGATGCATTAAAGGCGTCTCCTTCTAAATTAATCCTTCCTAAATTAAAATCTTCTAAATTAATCCTAAATAAAGGCGTCTCCTTCTAAATATTAATCTTCGCCACAAAAAAAGACAATCGAGAGTTTTGTGCGCCAAAACTCCCATTTGCCCCTGAGATATTATATCAAGAAAGCTTTCTATCTCTACTTCACATTTGTAGCACCGCCCATACGTATAAAATAATCCGATCAAACTCAATTATTAGCGTATCTTCAACTATTGGCAACATCTTGAAGTGTTTTTTCATAACACTTCCAAAACATATATTTGTTTTAGGCCATAATAACCGAACCTAGAGCATATTTTAAAGATTTTTTTTAAATTTAACAAAAAACACCCTCACGGTTTTTTTCTACAGAGTAAGCTTATAATAATCTTGTATTAACAAAAAAGAATAAAGACCAAGAAAGTTGTACATTTCATGTTGTTAACAGTTAACTTGAACAACAAAAAACCAAATAAAATGCAGTTGAATGCATTTTTTACAAATGTTGTGCAACAACCCAGTGAGAAATAGGTGGTGGAATCAAAATGGGACCGAGGTGGAAATTCCGGTGGAGAGTTGTTGGCAATAAAACGTGGATACCACGTGATTTTGGTCGTGGGATCAACGTGGAACGCACGTGAAAATTTGGTGGATAAGTTAAGGAATAATATGTTTTACAACGGATACTAAAATATTATTATTATTACGACCGCTGGACAGCATTGCCTGTGAACTTGGCGGCTGATTTGGATTCATATTCGACCGAAAAAAACACGCCTCCACACGGGCGCGTAGGCTTGTGCGATGAGTCGATTAATCGAAGTCATCGACGATGATTTTAGTCATCTCGGTGCGATGACTATAATCGATGACGATGAATTTCATCGACCATCGATGTCGATGAGTCGATAAGAATCATCGATCCCGATGAATCGATGAGTAGATGCGAACTATTGATGTCGATGAGTTGATGAGAACTAACGATGAGGATGATCGATATCCTTATATCACTAATTTTTCTTCTTTATTTCCATTTATTTGAACGCCTTCGATCTAAAATGTATGCATAAAGTATAAGCACCCCAGCTATTGCGTCTTGAGGACGATGGCAGGGCCACAGTGGAATGTTTGGAATTCATGTTTTTCCTCAAATTTAAGGTAGACGATACAGAAGTAACGATCACGTTCAATCACAGTTGATACCCAATAGCAGTGGTAGCATTGCATTCGTTGGTTGCACTGGTGCAGTTGGTAGCAGCGGTAGCAGCCTGAGCTAAATCGGCTAAATTCACCAAAATCACAGTCACAGCGATTTCGATTATTTAGTCACAGGCTGTGATTGCAACTTTTCAGTATCGGTGATTCAATCACAGTGATATATCGCTCATCACTACTGCACAGTTCATCAAGAGTCATCGATCATCGTAATTCATCGATCATCGACATTCATCGATCATCGACATTCATCGATCATCGATATTCATCGATAGTCATCGATCATCGTGTACACTCTATACGATGATCGATGACAGCCATCGTCATCGAAACATTTCGATGAAAGTTTTGCATCGAAAATCGATGACCAAAATCAGTCATCTCACAAGCCTACGGGAGCGAACCCTAGATGCTACCTCATATTCATACTTCCTAACGCCTTAAGATGGTTTGAGCGAGATAGATCCCAGTCATAGTGGAGACCATATTCAAATTTTATTTTTTTAATTCAGCGTCTGTAAGAAGTGTGAAATAAATATTGTAATATTAATGGCGCAACGATATATTTATATATGACCAAAATTCTCAGTAATTAAATAAATAAAGCTACATAAGTCTCTAACTTGACTCATTTTTTCCCGCCGTACGGCTGAAAACCCTTCAAAACATACAGTTATTTGGCGATTCTGCAAATATTACTGTGGTGAGTAATAGATAATTTTTTATAAATAGTTGAAAAAACATGTAATCTACACACAGTTTTTTGACAAAATCTAGGTACTGATAGTTCCTAATTTGTTTAATATTCTCCCTCTGGAGCGCACAGCCGTAATCTATCCCATGTTAAACAGCTTGTATTTTGAGGCAAATTGCTCGAAAAGCAGTTCGGCAAGGGGTTGATATTTTTATATCATTGGAAAGATGAGAGTTGTTTCTTTAAAATGAGGCCAAATTCATCAAATTCTAGGTGAAGTGATTTTTCGCTCAAACTACCTTAACCCACTCGGCCCGGACCCACCCATAGACCTTGACTATATTCAAGGTCTATGGACCCACCGAGAGGTTAAGGCCGACGCGACGAGTCGTGACGTCATCCCGAGTGATGCTCGAAAAATGGCCGTACGTTCACTCGTAACCACGACGGAAAATTCACTCCGGCTCTGTAAGCATGTTTACTTTAGTTATACTCAGCTCCAGGTAAATAATATGATCGATTGATATCTTTAAGTCATTAATAATGAACTTAATTAAAGTCCATCTTTGAAATACGTAAGTTTATCACCTCCTAAAATTAAAGCCAACGGAAACTCTGTCCTGATATAAACAAAACTACGAATAATATCCAAGGAAGTAATGGGAATTCTGACTTTAAACGTTGCTTACTGCATGATCTGATGACTTGGAATAATTAGCTTCACCATAACATCAGGAATAGGATGCTTGTGAAACTAGTACATACTGTTAGAGAGCTGACAAAAAGATATTGGGACTCGCAATCCAAAAGTTTAAGTGAAGCAGATAGTTTTGGAAATAAAAAGGCATACAAAATATTGATCGACACACTACTTTCTTTGGTTGATGAATGCAACTTGATTAATTCAATGCAGAAATATTTTTGATTAAGAGGAACAAGATATTGTTTTTCACACTCACCTCTGTCACAAGCCCATGTCAGTCAACAGCTATACAAATATCATGCAACCACTTAAATTATTTAAGGACTGGGTTGATAAAAGAGATGCTCAAAAGATTTGAACTAACATAATTTTATTATTATAATAATGCTTACCATCGGTACCAAAACAAATGTACAGTAATAAAATTGAAGTGAATATAAGAAATTACACAAATTTGAAAAAATCGTTCCCAGTTTTGATACATGAACCTGTTCATTGGACATACGTTCAGATTCTGGCTCTCCACGAAAGAATACTTTATGCGAGGAATAGGGTATAAAATCACATTTACAAATGCAACACAGTTATTCCTACGCATAAAGTCCATTATTTTCCCAAGTCAACAAATCTTAACTTTTCTTCCTACTCTGCCAAGTTGGAAACCATCCTTTCCTGGTCATGGAGCAGCATTTCTTTTCGGCTCTCTTCAACTGCTTTCTCCAGGGCTACACATTCCTTGGTTTTAAGTCTTTGGCTGAGACCCTCCCTTGCATTGACTTGTGAAGAAAATTGTGGCAGTTTTGGGAACAGTGATCGGATAGGTCATTGTCTCAGCCTTGGCAATTTCAGTGGTGCTGACAGTACTTATCCTTTCTTCTTTCTTTCTTCAGGAGCTTTCTTTTCATCAAATTCCTCTAAAAATCGCAAGATATCATGCGGAACACAATGATCATCACGTACCTTTAGGGGGAAAGAAAAAGTCATATAAATACAGAATAGCAATAAAATATATGTATATATTAGCTCCATTATTTATGATAGGTACTTAAATATGAATAATTGTTTCAGTTCAATACATTAAATTCAAACTAATATCTGAACTAGGTAAAATACTTGGGCTAATCTTAAGATGGTTTCCTTGCATGAATTTCCTTGGTCATGAAATTTACACAGTCCACAAAGGTCTTAAGAGTTTACTGCTAAAACTTATCTATATCAAAACGTAAGTAATACCCTGCAAGCCACCTCAAGGGTGTGTGGCAGGGGGTGAGTTTCCACCTACATGCACTACACTATGCCCTCCTAAACAAAATAACAACTTTTATTGCATTACCAAATACCGGAAAATACCTGCCAGGAGGTGAGATTTCACCTACATTCTCTACAATATATGCTACCAATGTTATAACTATAAGTATTAATGTATTTTGCAACAAGGCAAATTCACAGAGCTATGGGAAGAATGAGAGACGTGCTATTAATAATATGCCGCAGATTAGTACACAAGAATTAGAGAGCAAATCGAATAATTAGGTATCCTTCCTATCGTCAACCCCAATGAGGCATACAATCTCAATGACAGGTATTATGGCCTCTTATCGTAAGCGGGGAGAATGACATTTTAAAGACGCCCATTCTGTGGTCAATTTCCTTAATTTTATTTTCATAATTGGGTTTCGTTAAATATTTTTCACGTAGTCAGAAAATAGATCAGCTAGAACCTTATTTCAACCGACAACGGTCTGAAAGCGATTCCCATCCTAGTTCTTGCAGAAGTAAACACAAATGAAATCTGCCACTCTTCGGTGTATAAGATGCCAGAACTTAAAGCCACCTCATAAATAACAAGGTCTGAAAGGTAAATCAATTTCATTGAACATTTAAGCTTGCACAGTTGAGCTAGCGTATTTTATTTGCAATGAGAAATCACTTCATATATCTATCTGCCTGTTCTTCCGAGATGGAATGACAAACCAACAACTTGCTTCTTCGGGGAGAAACGATATTCGGAAGAATTTAAAATGACAATATAAGAGAATATTGCATAATCTAATCACTTTTGGTCATCATCTCCATGTCTTTTAGGCCCCGCTTACTTCATTCATATACTTATCTGATATTATTCCAAGACTTAATATCCCACCGCGTAAATAATCATACTTTTACCATGACAAATTGTGGTAAATATGAGGCAGGATAAATTGATCGATACCAAAACTAATCTACATCTACGAAGTACCATGCAAGCCACCACTAGGATGTGTGGCACGGAGTGATTCCACACCAGACATGCAGCACTCGCCCCAGCACAAATCGGGACCTCGCACGTTCCCCTGGCCGCTAGGCGCAGACCAAAAAGCAGTAAGGAGAATAGTGCGCAGTCAAACCAGAAACTGGGAGAGTACTACGTAAATGAACATGCAAACATGCATACAATGCTAAAGACAATTCGTCAATTGGTAGCGTTAGTAGTGGTCAACACTACATCTACATCTACGAAGTACCGTGCAAGCCACCACTAGGATGTGTGGCACGGAGTGATTCCACACCAGACATGCAGCACTCGCCCCAGCACAAATCGGGACCTCGCACGTACCCCTGGCCGCTAGGCTCAGACCAAAAAGCAGTAAGGAGAATAGTGCGCAGTCAAACCAGAAACTGGGAGAGTACTACGTAAATGAACATGCAAACATGCATACAATGCTAAAGACAATTCGTCAATTGGTAGCGTTAGTAGTGGTCAACACTACATCTACATCTACGAAGTACCGTGCAAGCCACCACTAGGATGTGTGGCACGGAGTGATTCCACACCAGACATGCAGCACTCGCCCCAGCACAAATCGGGACCTCGCACGTACCCCTGGCCGCTAGGCTCAGACCAAAAAGCAGTAAGGAGAATAGTGCGCAGTCAAACCAGAAACTGGGAGAGTACTACGTAAATGAACATGCATTACAATGCTAAAGACAATTCGACAATTGGTAGCGTTAGTAGTGGTCAACACTAAATCTACATCTACGAAGTACCGTGCAAGCCACAACTAGTGAGTTTGGCACGGGGTGATTCCACACCAGGCATGCAGCACTCGTCCCAGCACAAGTCAGAACCTCACACGCTCCCCCTGGAGCTAGGCACAGGCCAAAGCAGTCATGAGAACAGTGCGCAGTCCAACCAGAAACTGGGAGAGTGATACGTAAATGAATATGCAGAACAAAGCTATACACACATCTAGTGTTTAATATTACTGATACTGTTAATTTATGAGTGCTACGAGATACTACTTCATGCAGAGAACAAAATAAAATAATGCCGGACAAATCGACCGGTGCGAAGTGTTAGTAATGATGTTGTGTTGTTAAGCACAAGTAAAATTTCTACTCTACCTATTGAGGGTGGGAGTTTCATATGATTGATCTATCGCAATTATTATGATCCCTTATTGTACGTGGGAAAAATGAAATTTTAAATCTATCGGTTCGGCAGTCAATTTCTTTTATTTTATTCCTGTGATCGCTTCTTCTGTAGTACGTTGGCTCTAGCAGTATATGTTGAACCTTCGGCAAAAAACTGTCTGGTCCGAACTTGCGCAAAATATTTAAACAGTATTTCTCCCTTCGATCAGTTAGAGATTCCCACCCTAATTCCTTCAACAATTCGGTAACACTGCTGAGTTTATTGTAACAAATTTTCTTAAATCTTGCTGATCTCCGCTGTATTTGATCTATTACAGAGATAAGACCTACTTCGTAAGGGTCCCATATGCTAGCGGCATACTCCAAGTGAGGTCTCACCTCACTACTAACGATACCAATTGACGAATGCCACGAGACACGACTTCATGCAGAGAACAAAACAAAATAAAACAACGCCGGACATATCAAGCGATGTGAAGTGTTAGTAATGATGCTATGTCAATAAAAACAAGTGAAATTCTACTCTACCTAGAGAGGGTGGGAGTTTCATATGATTTATCTATAGCAACTATTATGATCCCTTATTGTAAGCGGAAAAAAATGACATTCTAAATCTATCGCTCCTGCAGTCAATTTCCTTTATCTTATTCCTGTGATTGCTTCTACCGTAGTACGTTGGCTCTAGCAATATATGTTGAACGTCCGGCAAAAGCCCACAAAATCACCTAATGTGCCACGAAAGTACAGAAACATAAGCTAATTTCCAGCCACCAATACAAAAACAGGGTAGAACAACTGAAATAATTTTATGATAGTGGGATAATAACTAAAACACATACCTTGCTGCTCTTTAATGGTACGCATCCATTTTGTACGGAGATCCTCTTCCGTTGGGAAGTCAAAAACGGACACTTTAGGCCCCTTCCTGTAATTTCCACTGCACCGTGGAACACAGCAGGAGTTAGTCATGTCATAACTCCACTAAATATTCTCCAATGCAACGGATAACAACTTCTCGAGAGCACACAAAAACTGCAGCTTTCCAAACGCGACCTCGTGTCCACCATGCATCAACAATGTGCTATAGCAATGATAGCAATTCCCTATACTCTCTAAGGAATATTGTAGCACAACTCGCGATGACGTCACTCCTTAACATGCTTTGCGCAGGCCCTCGAGGGATCCCTCTCGGTGGTTACGCTCGGCCACGGCGGTACTTGATATGTGGTGGGTAATGCAAAGAACTTATTTCCTGCGCATTCATGGCCAGGAATATAAATTATTCTATATGTTTTCGTGCTTGGTCTAGAGAAAACTATTCATTAATATTTTGTACCAAGATATTAATGCAGATGTTCACAAGTGCTTGAAAATGTGCAAAACAAGGCTGTTAGAATCATAAGAAAGCAGTTAATATTATAGTTGAGCAAAATATTAATTCTGGTTCGTTACAATTGTACAAAAATGCATATTCACGGCCGTTTTACACGATGAAAGACATTGTACAAACGAATTTACGTGATATTGTACGTTTTTCTCAACGAAATTAGTACAGGTTCTATTTTCCATTCAGGCATTTGAGACATTCGCTCAAGCGTTCATACAATTTGCCGCTTTACACGATACATTTTGCCTCATGCAAGAGTACATGGAAGAGTTTGTACAAACAAATGTACCGTGTAAAACGGCCTTGCATGCTTGCATCTTGAAATAATACATGTTACATGCATAGGTATATAACATATGCTATAACAGAGATACCTCTTCGTAATCGTTTATTCAATTATACATAAATCTAATCCAGATCCACGAATGGCATAATTGAAAAATACAATTTCCGATGCATTTTCACAAAACTAGCATTGTTGCATGATGATAAACCAGATAAACTATGCAATGTCACCAGAGTTATTTTCCACGAAGTAGAAATTACGTTGAATATTTAATATTACTCACCATCACCGTAGATCCACTTAACATAGTCAACGTGGATCCCACGTTGGTTCAGCCACTCAATATCCACCACCACTATATTTCCGCATATCAACGTGGCATCAATGTGGGTTCAACGTTGATGCGACCACCCATTTCTCACTGTGAGTGTGCATAATCTTTGTGAGTTTCCAGTAAGTAAAGCATTACCTCTCATTTCATCTACATCTACATACTAACCCGCAAGCCGCCTCAATAGGCGTGTGGCGGGGGGTGTTAGGACACCAGCCGTTTACATATAAAAAGGAAACGATCTAATGAAATTACGCCTAGCATTTATTAAAGTCCCTTATTGTGCGGGGGAAAAACGAATTCCCATACCTATCCGTTCGGCAAAATATTTCTCTTAATTTATCGTTTCTGTCGGACCTGGAAATATAGTGGGGTTCTAATATGATGTTCTCCGTGTCGCTCTTAAAGATATCTATTCTTAATTGCTCAAGCAATCTAAGCCTAGCGCGCAGCTAGTGTTGCCGCGAGACTCAAGACTTTCTCGTCTCGTCTCGAGTCTCGTCTCGAAAACGAGACGAGACTCGAGACGACGAAGCGAGACGATACCACTTCCACGAGACTCTCGAAAGTCTCGAAATACAGATATATGTCCTTAATTGGTATTTGGTATAGCTTTATCCCTAAAACTATGTCCTTCTGTTAAGACGAAGTAAATTTTACGTTTTTCTTAAGTGTTAAATTTGAAATATAATTCAATAATAACTTTTCGATAAATTATCTAACTATAAAAAGTAATTTTTGCCGAAAAATCAATCTCTGAATGCATGGGCGTGACTTCTGGAGCCAAGTACGGGAGTGTTAATGGCTGACTACTTTTCCCTGTTTCCTGCGATAATAACCTTGGAAAATTTATCCAGCAAAAATTGGACTATTTTATAAAGTGGTAATTTTCAGTGCTTACTTCTACGACAAAAATATCTTGGATTATACTCGCATATGTGTAAAGTATCGCCCAGTGGCACTTGCAATCCTGCTTATAGTTTGCATGCTAGGAGAAAATGATGGCGCCATTTCGAATTACGCAGAGCACATCACCTCAGCAGAAAGACGAATGATAATTGAAATAACCCTCTTCCTGCATGATATATCTTCCGAGGTTAGTGAGGATATTTAGCATAATGTCGCTAAATTGTGTTGAGGACGTTACAATAAAAAAGGATAAATACAATTGGCTTTCCTTTGACTTTACTTTCTTTCATTTGCCTTTATTTTGCTAACCAAAAATCCATTGAATCAAAAAGTCCACTACTGGATCATCTGACTGACATTTATTCATCAGCCACTCATTCTAACTTCATTCATCATATTTTCTCCAGAAACACCTGTTAGCGGCAGGTAATCTTATTTCAGCAGCATGCAGTCCATTCTAAAAGGGGCCAGAAACCTGTTGAAAAAATCTATTTGCAGACTTGTGCGAAATTCCTGTGAGGAAAAATCATTCGCCCTGACCGGGATCCAAACCCGGATCCCTCGATTTGTGGCCGAGTTCTTTAGCTTAAGTGGCTAAAGCACTAAGTTTTGATAGCATTGATCAGCATTTTAGATGCATAGCCCATGTATTAAACCTTGCAGTATAGGATCTATTAAGAACGTTGTCTCTGGAGGACGGGGTTTCAGAAGACCAGCTTTATTAATTGACAGTGACGACGAGGATTTTGATTTTGAAGAAGAAAATAAAACTTCAAGTGCCAAAATGAGATCTCTAATTTAAAAAATTTAAAAAAGTGAGCAGTTACGAAATAAATTCCGTAGCGCTTGCGAAGCTGCAGGGGAATCATCACTGAACCTTGTAATAGACGTCCCAACTAGGTGGAATTCAACAGACGATATGAATGGAACAGCACTTAATGTGAAGAGAGGTATTTCAATCCTATGCGATAGTATAAGTGACCTGAAGCGCCTCAAAATCACTGGATCAGAATGGACACTGCTTGAAAATGTTCACAAAGTTTTTAAAAACTTGAAAGTTCTGACGAATAAATTAGGAGAAAATTACGTCACCCTTCCACTCGTTACCGTTCCATTTATCTTGCTGTTGGATAAGCTAGAAAAAAATGATGGAAATACTGGACAACAAGCCTGGAAGGAATGAAGGTGATGAAAAACTGTTGCTTGCCTATCAAGCTGCTCGGAACAAGATGCTAAAGCACT
Organism: Pyrrhosoma nymphula; assembly: GCA_963573305.1. Classification (NCBI taxonomy): domain Eukaryota; kingdom Metazoa; phylum Arthropoda; class Insecta; order Odonata; family Coenagrionidae; genus Pyrrhosoma; species Pyrrhosoma nymphula. The sequence continues at coordinate 70,706,800 of OY754332.1, read as the reverse complement.
ACCACCTGACAAACTGGATTTATTGCGCGAATGTGAAACTTTCTCCATGACGCCATGGGGAATAGAGATGCAGGAAAAGTCCCTATTGAAATTTGAGGAAATGTTCAAAGTCTATTACGATAGGTATCCCACTCAAATACAGTCCGCTCAGTCAATGGATCTAGAGAATCTTGAGAGGTCTGTTTTGGTAGAAAGTGACGAGGAAGACCTTCTAGATGTATATTATCTCTATAAGCAGTCAAGACACAGTACTGGCAGGTATGTTCTCCTTTTCGACTAATTTCACTTACCTTAACTATTTTGACCTAAGAGAGAAGTTCAATTAGTCTCAGAACTTTTATTTATTTTTTTTACTTTTAAATAGAAATTTAACCCTTTTTCTGTTAAGACCTAATGATTTTCATATATTTGCTTCTAGTCCTAGCTCCTAGCCCATCCCAGCATGAAAAGTGGAGAAAAGAACTTGAAGACCATCTTCAACTGCCAAGATCCCCTAGTGATGTAAACATATTAACATAGTGGAAGGCAAATGAGCAACTTTTCCAGTGCCATCAAAAATGGCGAGAGACTTCCTTAGTATTCCCACTAGATCTGTTCCAGCGGAAAGGTTGTTCTCAAGAGCAGCCTTGACAATAAGGAAGCATAGAAACCGCTTGGGTCACGAATCAGCAAGAAGTTTACTATGTGTGAACTCGTGGGCGACGTGCAATTTGACCAGTCAAATAAAAAACTTATGTTAATTAAACTTTTTTAAATCTGAAAATTATTTAAACTACTTTATTTAAGCGAAAATTATCTCTTATACCACTTACATCATTTTTGCGATTATTTTCTTAAGCCTTCTGTGGATTTCTCTGCAGTAAATTTGTGTCTACATTCCCTTTTTAGAAATTTTTTTATGTTAATAGTTTATTCATTGAGTATCAATAAAATCAATGATTTTACTAGCAGTTTGATGTAATTGGTGTACAGATCAATATATATTTAAAATTTATATTAATGGCTTTCCTAATTCGAGTGTACCGATTCAGCGATTAAGTAAGCAAAGGAAACGGCTTTTTATGGTGCTAAATTTATTTGGGGGGAAACGAGACGAGGCGAGAGTCTCGTCCGAGACTCGAGACCGAGACGAGACTGGGGTTCACGAGACGAGACTCGAGACGATACCCGAGTTCAGAAAACGAGACTGAGACGAGACTGGCTCATGTCTCGTCTCGTCTCGTCTCGCGGCAACACTACGCGCAGCCTCCGAGTCTCTAGCGGCTCCCAGCCTAATTCGTTTAACATCTGTGTAACGATGTCTGTACGCCCGTAGCAGTTTTTGACGAATCGCGCAGCTTTTCTTTGTATTTTATTAAGTTCCCGGATTAAGTCTTTCTGCACCGGATCCCATATGCTCGCTGCATATTCAAGGTGTGGCCAGACGAGTGCGAAATAGCACCTCTATTTTACTTTTTCATCCGAAAATCTTCCCACAATACGTTGGCGAATCCTAGCTTCTTCAGAGCTCTGCCACAAATATTTCTTATATGTGTTCCCCACGATAGGTTCGAAGTTATCGTAACTCCTAGATACTTCACTTCATCTGTCGCCTTTATGTTAACACCATACACAGCATATACATGGGGATAGTTGGACGACCTCCGCAAGAAATGTACCGCCGTGTTTGCTCAGATTCAAGGCCGCTATACCCGGGTTAAAGCGACCTTGCTCAGATTAAGTTCGAGTTCTCACTCTTGGCTCCACACATGAACGTTGTTTAAATCCAATGATAGAATTTCAATGTCAGAGCGATCACTAATTTCGCGATAGATGACAGCGTCGTCAGCAAATAAACGTATTTTACTGCTAATTCGAGAGCGTAGGTCATTTATGTATAAAATGAACAAAAGGGGACCGATTACGCTTCCTTGTGGGACACCTGATGTCACTTTAACTACATCAGAGCTAATTCCGTCAAGAACTAATTTTTGCTTACGATCATTCAGAAAGTCGCGTATCGAGTTTACTACTGTTTCGTTTAGCCCGCATGTCTGTAATTTGTATAAAAGTTTGTTGTGAGGTACCGTGTCGAAAGCTTTCTTAAAATCTAGAAATAATGCGTCCACTTGTCTTTTCGATTCACCAGATTTGAGAACGTCATGAAGAAAGAGCGCGAGTTGTGTTTCACATGATCTACCTTTCCGGAAGCCGTGCTGAGAGTCATGGAGGACGTTACGACTGTCCTGGAACGTCATGATATTGCTAACGACGATATGTTCGAGTATCTTGCCTACAATCGACGTTAATGAAATTGGTCGATAGTTCCCTGGGTCGTGTCTGTTTCCCTTTTTGAATATCGGTGTAACGTTTGAAATTTTCCAGTCTATTGATATCTTTCCTTCAGACAAAAACTTCTTGAATATTATGTCTAAAAACGGTGCGATCTGTGGCGATAACTCCTTGAGGACACGCGCGGGTATTCCCTCCGGACCCGGAGATTTACTATTTTTATCGACTGTAGCTGTTTAGTTATCCCATCGCGTTGAATAGTGCCTTCTTTCATCGGTTCCTCAGTGAATGAAATGTCAAAATTGCATGCAGTATCGTCCATAGTGTATACACTTTCGAAGTGGGAGTTTAACGTGTTAGCTTTGTCAATATTTTCGGTGACAAATTTGCCATCTTTATCAAATAACGAATATACGGTTGAAGATTTTCCCTGGAGCTCTCTCGCATATGACCAAAAAGATTTCGGATTTTCTTCGAGTAATTCACGGAGTACTTTTTTCTTGAAATTTCGCAATGCAGAACGCATTGATTTCTTGGTTTTTGAGCGTTCCGCAGCGTAACTTTCTTTTGCTTCAAGTTCCTTCAATTTGTCACCTAACTTAATGGACTTTTTGAAAAAGTTGTACAGTTTTCTCTGTCTCTTAAGGTCCCTCCTAACATCGTTGTTATAAAAGCGAGGTTATTTACTATCACATTTCAATTTTTGCGGAATATATTCGTTGATTCCCTGGCGTAGAATTTCTAGGAAATATTTCCATGATGCATAAGTGCTTTTATCCTCTGTTTTAGCTACGAAGTCCGAGTACGAAACATTAAGCATCTCGCCAAATTTTATTAAGTTGCATTTATAAAATAAATAAATATTGCGTATCGGTTTTACAGCTGACTCTACTTCAATTTTTAAGGTTGCAAAAATTACTCTGTGATCACTTATGCCGTCAATAATATCGAGTTGCTTTATCAACATAGGATGACTTACTGCAAAAAGGTCTAATATTTTATTTCCTCTCGTAGGCTTGTCAACTACTTGGGCAAGTGAGTGATTAGCGAGTGTGTTGAGTAAGATCTCGCTGATTTCCCTATTCCTTGAATTCGGTTTTACAGTGTAAGAATCACAATTAATAGATGGCAGATTAAAATCTCCCCCAATAATTATTACACTTTTACTGTCTCTCAAAGTAAATGCGGATATTTGATTTTATAATTGGTAAATAATATCAACTTCGTAGTTTGGAGGTCTATAAAAAGAGCAAACATGTATACTTCTTTTGTTTCGTTGTTTAATTGTACACCATACGCTTCCTATTTCACTGTCAGTTATTTCGTGGGCGGTGCTGTGTAAATGTGATTTAACTGCTAGAAAAACTCCACCACCTATCCTATCGCTTCGATCGCATCTATAGATTTTATATCCTGGAGGAAAAACTTTGCTGTCGCTTTTTGTGTTTTGTATATTTTGTAGATTGAGTGTCGGTTGGTTCTTTTCCACGCTTATAGGTATTAAATGGGCAAATTTCACTAGAAGTGCTTATAACATTTGCTGTATAATTTCTTTCTCTGGAGTATGCGTTTTGGAAATATTCTCGCTATTTTCCGGCTTTAGCGCTCCTAAGTTTACTTGGATGTGAAAATTTTCGCAATGCGGATGTCCTCGGAGGCTACGTTTGGTTAAATCTTTACAAATCCCAGTAGATGACCTACCCTCTAGTCTAAAAGATATCTAAAGTGCTCAAAAATCCTACGAGTCACCCGTTCAGATGCCTCATTGGAATAATGCACCCCAGACGAGTTGAGGAGAGCCCGGCACGATCTAAGCACCGGCCGAAGATCCACGAACTCTGCCCCAATGCTCACACAGAATTTCCACAGCCTCTTGTTGATCCAGGCAATCCTGTCCCAAACTTGAGGGCCGCAGTCAGTCCGTGGAACAAGGCTGCAGATGGATAGTCGCAGATCGACACCAGTGCCCCTCCGAACGCGTTCCACCTCCGAGTTTAGATCCCTAAAGGAATCCAAGATCTCATCGGCTCTACGCTCGGAAGCATCATTGGTGCCGACATGGGCTACCACCCGCAGTCTAGAGCAGCCCGTGTCCTTCACCGCTGCTTTTACCACCACCGTAGAATTGGGTACGATTCGCCCTGGTATACACCAGTATACCCGTTGGGTTGGGTTGGGTTTTGGAGCACTGCTATCAGGATTATCATTAAAAATTGAAAGCAAAAACAAATTTTGGTTCATCATCAGCGAAAAAAGGTAATGAAAGAGGTATTCCACACCACGTAAACGAAGTGTTAAATAAAATGTTTGAAACACGCATTGTTTACTTTACCTTGAAGTTTAAGGAAAATTGCGACACCTTATAGCACCGTATAAGGGTAAAAAGTTATCGCTAACAAAGAGAGAAAACCGTTACACATATACATACCGATAAAAGGAGATGAATCCTCGTTGCAAACACTCATATTTTCTCCCAAACAAGAGAAATTATGGATGAATGGTTATGCATGGGGAAGCGGAATTCCTGAGGAATCGTTCACATGACACGTGGTCAGGCAGAGGAAAGAACGTGTTAAACTCGTTGTAGCTTCTTCTCCACGTTTGAAGGAATACCGTTCAGCAACGTAGGACAGCGCCACTAGTACTAGACTAGTTTGTTGACTAGGTAATAGGTTTCTGGACAAAATTTTAATTTGCCTTCAAATATATTCTAAAAAATCAACAAGGATAAATATATACGTAAAACGTATATTATATGTAATAATTTGCCATGGAAGTTTTTTTAATCGCAAGAAAAGGAAGCTTTTCTGATCAGCAGACACTCCCACCTCAATACGTATTTCCATTGGCTGAAGGAAATGTGACGTCAGCTCATACATCCGTGCGGCGGTACGGTAGATTTGCTCACAGTAAAAAGAAGATCTTGTTTTAAGACAAAAGTAATATCAGGATTTTAGAGGCAACATTATTAAGACAGCTGGTGCTGAATTCCAGTGCAGTAGATTGGGCTGTTTTTAAGGGCAGGAGAACGGCTACAAACTAGCCATATACTCTCTGGTTTTAAGGCATGTACATATAGAGCCAGCAAGTGGGTGTCTTAAAATAAGACAATGCTACCCTGATAACCAGCAAGTGTCTTAATTTAAGACAATGCTCCCCTGCTAACCAGCCAGTGAGTGTCTTAATTTAAGACAATGCTACCCCTGATAACCTGCAAGTGTCTTACTTAAAGACGATGCTCCCCTGATAACCAGCCAGTGAGTGTCTTAATTTAAGACAATCCTCCCCTGCTAACCAACCAGTGAGTGTCTTAAATTAAGACGATGTTCAGCTGCTTTGCAGCAGCTTGAATCACGAAACAAGCTTAAAACTCCCTTAACATAAACCACAAAAAATAAAGTTGCAAGAAATTTAATGATAACAATAATACTAGATAAGTACAATAAAAGGTTTTGCAAACAATGAAAAACAAAAAACACAAAAATTTTAGAAAATCCCAAAAAACCTTTCAAACACGAAATTTTCAAAATTAAACAGGCCTGATAACAAACTCTAATGCTTTCAGCACTGAGTTATATTTTTTGTTATTCAGCTCCGCTTCTTCCTTCCAAAATACTCCAAAAATAAAAGAGAATGCAGCACGAACATCTGCAGCTGGCTGTACGTTAAAAACATAATACAATGCTACAATCTGTACAAGAGAATCCACAATAGACCCAGTGAAAACTGCCTTTGAGTCTACATATATGTGGGCCTGGAGGTCAGTCTTGTTCACATCGCCAATGGCAATCAGGCGAGGTGGGTCACTTGCACTTGGAAATGTTGTGTGCAGTAAAGTTTTCTCCTGCCATTGAAGAAATAATGTTGTACATTTTGCGAAAGTCTTAGGGCAGCCACCCCTATTGCACTTCAGTACTAGGTTAGGAACGTTGGCGTGAAACCGCTGCATATGCAACACTAATGCCTCATAACCGTTTCCTTCCACATAATTGCAGTGTGGAATAGGGCATGAATCCATGACGAAAACAAGTGGTACATACCGTTGCCAGCTCCTCCGAAACACTAGGTACCGAAAGCGATGGCAAAAACGTTGGGTGCTTGCAGAACTGTAAACGACGCCAAACAACACAGCAGAGATTAATTCGTTTTCCTTCAACAATTATCTACACTCACTGAAGGAAACTGCAAATCCTGCAAATGTATACCACACTTTCAATGGAAGATTCTAGCGAAGCACAAAGAACACGTTCGTTTCGTTCGTTCGACCAAACACGACTAATCACATGACTACGCATCCCTTTAGCAAGGAAAGCCTCTAAAAATTCCAAGAAAACTCTTTCCACGAAACCCGCGCGTGGGTCCCTCTACCTTTGTTTTCAACATCTGGAAACCATTGGAGCGCCTTTCTTCCCACCCTTCACGAAACTCCCTCTCCATCCCTCCGAAAAAAGAGCGGGCCGGGCGGTTGCGTGCTCTAAGGGTACAACCGAGTTCGGACGGTAGGCATGGAGAAGTCGAGTGGTTTAGGGACAAAGGAGGATGAGGATGGAAGGAGGATGCCAGGTTACCAGCAGCGGGAAGTCTTGTTTCCAGATGCAGATGCAAATTGCTGCGACGCTGACCAAAAATAAGGCTATGATATGCCTTGTTTCGTCAAACGCATGCTTGGAAAGAAGGCCATATCATAATTGAAGGCGGCGCTGACATCTAGACTACGCTTGAAACAAGATCTTCTTTTTACTGTGGCTAGAAGAACTTCAGCACGGAGTGCACGTTGTTGGCGTTTTACTTTGAGGAGTGTACACAATATCGCTGTGACGTGCTTTTCCGAAGAGTGAAAACGTTTCTAGGGTTTTTATTTTGCCTCTGTGGGCATCATGGATCCTGGTTTCGATAAGGGAGACGCGAGAAACTTGCCTAAAATTTCAACTGCCTCAATGTTTACCTTCATCAGTAGAAATAGTAACTACATACATTGTGAGACCCGGGGAGTAAAGATGGCTAGGTGAGTATATCGCCACGATTGGATAATTGATTTTCTTAGGGTATTAGTTGATTTTAACTTTTCTAAATCCTTTATTCATATGGAGTCGGACGAGAAGAATACGGCGATGACGCCATAGGTTACGTGCAAGTTAAGCGCGATAAAAATGAATGCATCGTCCGTGCTCGTATTTGCCCCGAACATAGGTTCGATCGAAGGCCTATGTTGTTGAAGCCCGTCTTTTGGAGGAGAGTGGCGAAAGCGAAGTTATGACTCTTTCGTGTAAGGATTGCACTGCCAGTTTCGGTACGTAAGACTTTACTCTTATCTATGTAGTATTGTTTCTTTTTAATTTACCATTTTAACGTAAACAAATTTTCCAGTTATTTATTCGTGTACAACAACCTGATGACATTTTCAAGTGGTGAAATCTCCGATTTAATAGACTTTACAATTAGTATTTCCCGAAGTGTGGAAAATATAATATGGGACTTCTTCGAAGTAGCCCACTCGCTCAAAATTTCACTTTTAAGTAACTTTATGGGATAAAAAAATTTCCGATTTTTTCTGTTTTTGTTCGTTATATTCTTTACCTACAGCAAAAACATTGGAGATAAAACTATCCGCTCATTATTATTACATTTTGATATTTTAAAGGTACAAAGGTTTAGAGAAATAAGAAGCCGTGCATTCTTTAGTCAGACAACAATACAAGTGACGATACACACGTATCGAACCTTTTGTTTATTTTCATTAGAGACGTCTTATAAATTGATAGAATTGCATATATTCCAACACTCCACCTCAATTCTAGCAATGTTCAAAAAAACCAAAAAGAAAAGAAACAAGCATTCAAATGTGGAAACACACATGACACAAAAAAAAATTCTTTTAAATGTGTTCACAAAAACAGAAATATCTTTCTTTCTGAAGAAAAAGAAAACAACAATAAATGGAATCAATTTATACAAGGTCTAGTTCAACCTATTTGTTTCACACCCAAACCAGTGCGATGATTGAAGAAAGATTCACCCACTAGTCCTTTAGTTAATATGTCTGCCTTCTGTTGAGCAGTTGGTATATATTTTACTGAGAGAATTTTATTCTCAACTAAGTCTCTCACAAAATGATACTTAACATTAATATGTTTAAGTCTTTTGTGTTCCCACTTAGTTAAACAGGCAATGCATGAATTATTATCTTCATAGACAATAGTTGGGTCCTCTACCCTAACACAAATCAGCAAGAAGATACTTCAACCACAAAAATTCTGTACATACCATTGCAAGGGATACATACTCGGCCTCAGTTGTAGAAATGGCTACAGTGGTTTGTTTACGAGTGGCCCAGCTTACAGTTGCTCCATACACTTGGAAAAAGTAGCCGGATGTTGACTTGGAGTCTGTAGTGTCTCCAGCCCAATCTGAGTCTGCATATCCTACTAATATTGGTGTTGAGCTTCGTTCAAAAACAAGACCATAGTCTTTGGTTCCCTTTAAGTAACGTAGGATTCGCTTGAGTCCCACCCATTGGGCCTCTGTGGCTGTAGTTTGATACCTGCTAAACATTTTGACACAAGCACTAAGATCAGGCCGTGTGGTGTACATCAAATACATAAGACATCCTACAAGCTCTCTGTATGGCTTCTCATTGATTATACAAGGGCCTTCCAAGGTTGTTATAGGTCTGGCTTCCATTAGAATCTTGGTTGGATGACAATCTTCCATGCCAAAACGCTGCAGCAGATTGTTGATGTAGGACTGCTGGCTGAGAATGATTCTGTCACTGTACCTGTCAATCTTTATATTCAGGAAACATCTCAGAGGGCCTAGATCAGTCATTTTAAATTCATTCTTGAGTTTCTCTTTGACAGTTTGAAGGTCCTCTTGAAGACTAGCTGCAACAATAATATCATCAACATAACATAAAACATATATTACACTGTTATCGTTACCTTTAATATACAAACACCGATCATGTTGGGACTGAGTGAAGCCCAGTCGTTTTATGAAGGAATCAAACTTCTTGTTCCATTCTCGTGGAGCCTGTTTGAGACCATATAGGCTTTTTTTAAGTTTGCAGACTAGTTTTTCATTGCCTTCAGTATAACCTTCTGGTTGTTTCATATAAATATCTTCATTGAGGTTCCCATGAAGGAATGCATTTTTGACATCCAGTTGCTCTGCAAAGAGTCCATCTTGATTGCATTTTGCTAGCAGGATTCGTAGAGTTACAAGACTTGCTACTGGTGAGTAGGTTTCTTCATAATCATACCCCTTGCGCTGAGCACATCCCTTCACAACAAGACGAGCCTTGTAGCGATCAACATCCCCATTTTCAGTCCGCTTTATTTTGAAAACCCACTTGCAATCAATTGCCTTCCTTCCAGGGGGAAGTGGAGTTAAATACCAAGTTTCATTTTCATGAAGAGCCTTCATTTCTTCATTAACTGCATTGTACCACTTGTCTTGATCCTCTCTCCCTTTGATACTTGAGAAATTCTCGGGTACATCATCAAGGAATGCTTCAACACTCATAGCACAACCTATTCCATATTCTGTGTCATAGTCTTCTAAATAAGCAGGTCTTTTCCTTTCTCTGGTTGACCTTCTGACTTGATCATCTATTTCCCATTCTCCACCTAAATTCTTATCTCCACCTGAATTCTGCTCTCCACCTGAATTCTGGTCTCTCTCTGCCGGGTAGTATTCTTCATTTTTAGTGATACCTTGATTTTCATTCCAGTATCCTATTTCCTTCTTAGCTTGGAACTTCTTTTCATCACAAATTACATCTCTTCCTCTGACAATCTTTTTTAGTTCTGGATCCCAAAGTCTGTACCCATTAGTACAGTACCCTACAAAGATGTACTTCTTACATCTGGGTTCTAGCTTACCACTCATTAATTCTTTGGGAGTATGCAGGTAGGCTGTACATCCAAAAATCTTCAGTTTATTGAGGTCTGGTTTCTTTCCATACCAGAGGTGAGCTGGAACTTCCTTTTCCAGGGCTTTTGTGGGAGTCCTGTTGATTAAGTATACAGCAGTAAGTACTGCTTCTGTCCACAAAGTTTTTGATAAGCCTGAGCTGTGTATCAAGCATCTTGCTTTTTCAAGCATTGTACGATTCATTCGTTCCGCCACCCCATTTTGCTGTGGCGTGTATGGTATTGTGAATTCAAATTGTATACCTTGTTCTTCAAAGTAGGCCTTAATTTCATTGGTAACGTACTCCCTGCCATTATCACACCTAAAACGACTTAGCTTTGTACTAAAATGAGATGTTGCCATTTTTTCATAAATCTTAAGGTAATGAAAGGCTTCTGACTTTGATTTCAAGAAAAAAACTGCAGTAAAGTGGGTATAATCATCCACAAATGTCATTATATACTTCATCCCATCATATGACATAGGAGATACTGGTCCAACCAGATCACTATGCACAAGTTCTAATGGACGTTTTGCTCTGAGTCTTTCATGCAAGTGTGGTTGTTTCGTTTGTTTTCCAGTCACGCAATGCTCACATGTACTCTTGAATTTGTCTTCTTTAATTCCATCCACCAGTGTGGTTAATTTCTTCAAACCATCTTTGGAGATGTGTCCTAGTCTTTGGTGCCACAGATGTTCTGCTTCTGTTGAAAGGCAAGCTGTGTGTGCCCTCTGAAAAACAATCCTGTATAATTTTCCACAGCGCCTAGCAACTGCTACTGTTCGACCACCTTTCAATATTTTTCCAATTCCATCTGCAAACAGCACACCATAACCATAAGAATCCAATTTTTGGACAGATAGAAGATTCATCTCAAGATCAGGTACCCTTAACACGTTGGCAATGTGTAACTTAACCCATTTTCCATTCGTAAAAATAACACCATTAATATCCCCTTTTTCTTTGGCAGTCATCAGCTGGCCAGTTTTAGCAACTTTAATGTAAATGGGTATCTTCAGTGGAGTGACATTACTGAGAGGAGTTAGTTCCCCAACTAAATGCTCGGTAGCTGCAGAGTCTAGAGTAAAGCTTATTTCACCTTCAGACTGTGAGCTTGTTCCCATAGCAGTTGATTCCTCCTCCACTGTCTTCTCTTTATCTTCTATTTCCACATGTGCTGCAAAACTGATCCCGCCGATCCCATAGTCGTCTGCTAAAGATTCCTCGTCATCGTTGGCTGCATAAGCGTGCCCATTTTTACTTTTACCCTTCCAGCATTCAGCCCTCAAATGACCTGGTTTACCACAGTTGTGACAGCGAATATAAGATTTGTGATATTTATTTTCATTCTTTATCTCAGCGATGTCATTCTTCGGTGTATTCTGAGGGTTGTTCTTTACTCGTTTGGACTGTATAGCGAATGCTGTCGAAGGTTGAACCTCGGAATTCATGTGCTGCTCTCCGTTAGCCAGAAAAGATCGCTTGGATTCCTCATCAAGTAATCTGTTCTTCACAAAGGCTAAGGTTAGTCTATCAGTAGAAATGGTCTCTATGGCTGTGACAACCACGTTATATTCCTGCGACAGGGTAAGCAACAAATGACAAATAATGTCTGGCTCACTCACATTGGCGCCCGTTGATTTTAGTTGACGAATCAGTCGATCGAAATGAAGAAAGTGAGTTTCCAGATTTTCCTTTTTGGGGTTATGTTGACAAGCTGGAGATAAAAGCTGTCTTCTAATTTGTAGCTGAGTAGCTAAACCTTTCCTTTCAAAAGTGTCTTTCAGCTCCTTCCATACGCTGTATGCTGATATTTTTCCTTTTGCATATTCCAAATGACTGTTTGCTAGCTTCCGAATTATAAGTCCTTTGCATCTTTTGTCTCGACTCCGCAATTGAGTGTTCGCTTCTTCTCGAGCTGTACATTCCGACGCTGTTTCATTTAGGATCGGTCCTGGATAAACTGGTTCTTCCTCGATGAGTGGTAAGAGATCTAGTTCATCCAATAATGTTTCCATACGAAATTTCCAGTCGTCGTATTCGGTTCCGTCGAACAAGGGAACTTTGAATCTGTCGTCTTGATATTCCGCCGCCATCCTTTAGCGTAAATTTTTCCGACAGGATTTCAACGTTATTGATCGCGGAAAAATATATTCTCGGAAATTAAACTTATTGAAGCTTAATGTCTGGGCCCATAACCTGATATTTTAAAGGTACAAAGGTTTAGAGAAATAAGAAGCCGTGCATTCTTTAGTCAGACAACAATACAAGTGACGATACACACGTATCGAACCTTTTGTTTATTTTCATTAGAGACGTCTTATAAATTGATAGAATTGCATATATTCCAACACATTTGTTACCTATCAAAGAGCTGTAGGGTACTAATGTATTCATTGGGTTTTCTATGCATATATTCGAGTTACTCTATCATTGTTAACCGCATTTTCAACTTCAGTCTTTTCCTAGTTTCAAGAGAGAATTACTTCAGTTAACGCTATTATAGTTTTTCTAGTAAGTACCAATAAATCAAGAAACTGAAATGGTTAAACTCCTTGCTCTTGATGCATCAAGTCTTACATTGAAATAAAAATGATTGTATGAAACCAAATTGGTTTCAGTTGAAAAGATTTTCAGAGAGATGGATAACCTGAGAATGATGCTGATAAAACTAATTATCATTTATTATATGTACTTTGGTTTTGCCAGATAAGTCATAATTTTAACATTTTTCGCAGGTGGATGCAAACATTCTCATGCTCTTCTAACCTGGTTGCACAGGCGGAGTGAGGAGAAGCCTTGCACCTCAGTGGCGTGCTACTGGAAGAAGCCCAAACTTGCTACTGTTGGGGCATTAGTGCGGACTGCTGCTGATTTGTCATGTAGCTCCAAGAAGAAAGAATATGGGGGATATGAAGGGTATTCCACTGATTCCTTCTTTGCTGAGGTACTGGAAGCAGCCAAACACAATAGTGTGACATCCCAGTTGATGCAACACTATTTGCCACAGACCCTCCCTAAACAGATATCAATGCACCTGCTTATCAGGGACTTCAAAGATATGGGTGGAGGATCTGCCGATGAGTTTTTACTGTTTTGCAGGGAAAAATTATCTACTCTCTCTCTGCAGGATGTTGCAACCTGCACAGCAGACCAATCTCATTCCCCCTCGTGGTTCCATGTTAGGTATGGTCGATGGCCTGGTAGTAGTGCACATAAGTGTGCCCACTGTACAACTGAGGAAGGCTAATTGGTCGAGAGGATTTTGGGAGCCAGCCATGATGTGACACACCAGATGGAGAGAGGACTACACCTTGAGGAAGAAATCCTCCATGTGGTTGCTAGGAAATTGGGATATCACATAAAAAGGAGCGGTTTCATCCTCAGAAAAGATGTGCCTGAGGGAGGATGTTCACCAGATGGTATATCGGAGGATGCCATTTTTGAAGTAAAGTGCCCTTCCAAAGTGTCAAGCAGAGATAACTATGTCGGGATCAATAACATTTTAAAAAGTAAAGTGTGTGCACAAATGCAAATGGAAATGTGGTTTACTGGAAAGAAAGAAGGGTATCTATGTCTGGCCAGTCCATCTATTGAAATAGACAAGGATGTTGAAATAATTAAAGTTAAATTCGACAGTAATTTTTCCATTTCGTTGATAAGTAAATGTACTCAGTTTTGGTCTAACTATATTTTTCCCATTCTATACAAATGATTAGATTTTCAATTGTGAATGTAATGTTAATAATGCATATGGTTTGTTGATGCAGTGGCAATAAATTAAGTTAATCAACTTTTGTTGTAAGCTCCTGTTCTTTTAGCCTTAGGTTGGATGTACGAGGTCAGAACTGAAGTATTAATACCTTCCTGAAATGTTATTGCACAAGTTTGAAAAAAAAAATGCAAATACTTGAATGGTAAAAATGACCAGAGTCCTCTGGATTGCCGATATTACACTACTCTGGATTGCCGATAATACACTACATAGTAGAGTCGTCGCATTCCGCCATTTTTGTTCTCAGCACATGTTGCTTACTGCGTGAAAGTGAAGGCGGTAGGCAGTCGCTCTGCGGGATTTTCCTTGTTTTGCAGAAGAAATAAAGTAAAATGGTTGGTTGCTCTACTCCTAATTGCTCTAATAGCACTGGGAAAGGGTTTTTATCTCGAGCGGTTTACCTTGGGCGGCCATTTTTATAATATTGCGCGAGCCCATTTTTGAGTTTGTAAAGGTTTACGGAAAAGTCTATAACTATAAGAGTATTTATCCTAGAAGGATGAAACAAAAAGAATTTTGTTTGAAATTTCTTAAGGTAAAAAATAAATTCAGTGATTTGTTTACCTATCTCTTTACTTTCTAAGTTAAAACTACAATAAAAGTTTTAAAAAGTTACGATTGAAGTTTTAATGTTTGAAATTTTTTTTCGAATAGTAGGAGAGGATTATACAGTTTAAATTATTTATTATTTGTAGATATATGCTATTAAATTTATCATTAAAAATATTAATAGTGATGTACCTACCCTTGAATTGTTATAAATTTTTAAAGTCACTTTTTTCAATTTTTTTTTCAAAGTTTGGCTTAGAATAACTCTGATAAGGTTGGAGATAAAAATCTTAATATAGCAGAACATACAGTACTTGTGTATTTGTACATGACATATAAAAAAGTGTGTTGTGTATTTTACTAATAAAAAAGTTAAAACCTCTCAAAATGACACAAACATTGTTAAAGCGAAACTACTTGGCGCACTGAGTAAGGCTTTGTAAGATGTTTCTGATCTTCTTTATGATTGGCAGTTCTATTATTAGTCTAGCCGAAATGCTAGTGAAGTAGATTTTTTTATTTATTCAAAAGTTACGTTTGTGTTTTGTTGTTATTTTTAATATTTCTTTGTTATGATGTAATAGAAAAATTTTGGCTGGGCTTTGTGGGAGGAGTGCTGGGATGAGGGAGGGAGAGTCTCAAGGTTTCTTAGAATCAATATCAATCAATCAATAAAGTTTCAATCATATGAAACTCCCACCCTCAATAGGTAGAGTAGAATTTTCACTTGTGCTTAATAACACCACATCATTACTAAGTCTTCACACCGGTCGATTTTTTTGGCATTATTTTATTTTGTTCTTTGCATGAAGTAGCATCTCGTAGTATTCATAACTTAACAGTATCAGTAATATTGACCACTAGATGTGTCTATAGCATTGCTCTGCATGTTTGCACGTTCATTTACGCATTACTCTCCCAGTTTCCGGTTGGACTGCGCACTGTTCTCCTGACTGCTTTTGGCCTGCGCCTAGCGCCAGGGGGAGCGTGCGAGGTCCTGATTTGTTCTGGGACGTGTGCTGCATGTCCGGTGTGGAATCACCCCGTGCCACACACCCTAGTGGTGGCTTGCACGGTACATCGTAGATGTAGATGTAAGAATCGAGGTTTTCCACTAGACACAAAGGGTTCATTGAAGGGGAGAGTAAAAGTGAGGGGGACGAGAAGGGACACTGAGGGTGGTACAGTCAAGGGGGGTACCGAAGGAATCGGTATTTTCAGCTCTTGAATTTTCGGCATTAAATATCAAGTGACACGTATTAAATTGGATGACAAAATAGGACTTGATAGAAAAAAGCCAGATTAAGCGATGTGGATGAATGTTTGTTTTACGTGGTTTGTTCAGAAGCGCAGTGAAGGTGTTCCATTATCTGGTCCCCTTTTACAAGCACAGGCAATTAAATGAAATAAGCAAATAGGTTCTGATGATTTTATTGCTTTTGCTGGCTGGCTATCGAGGTAGAAAATTTGCCATGGGATAGCACAAGTCAACATGGAAAAAGCATCTCGTTCCAGTGACAGTGAAGTACCTAGAGAGTTCTGTGGGACTTTACGCAAGATGATTATTGAGGGTGAGTACACTTAAGAGCTGTGTATGTGCTTGTATAACTGTGATGAAACTATCCTCTACTAAAGATTGCTTCCAACAAAGTCGCTCGGTATTAAGAAGTCGGCAAAAAAATCTGGTATGGAAATCATCAAAGAAAGAGTGACTTTGTTACTCTGCGAGAACAAATCAGGAAGTCACAAATTAAAACCTTTCAGTATCAGTAAAAAACAAAGTCCTCGGTGTTTCAAGCACGTTAATATAACAGCACTACCTGTCAATTAATAAAAACAGTAAGAATACGGATGACTCGCGATGTATTTATATCATAGTTCAATGAAGATTTTGTACCATCGGTAAAAAATCAGTTACGATGAAAAAAATAGAAGAAAAAGCACTCCTTCTGTTGGGTTGTGTCCTGACCATCCTTCTTCTGGTAAAATTGTGGCAACGTTTTTACCAAAAATACCACTGCCCTTTTTCAGAACTTGGACCAAGGGATTATCAGAGCATTTAAAGCCCACTATCGGGGGGAATTGCTCACTGCTGTCAAAAACTCAGAACTGCAAGTACAAGAATTCCTGAAAACAGTTACCCTGAAGAATATGGCGTACAATATTGGATTGATATGTAAGAAAATAACTTCAGCTACAATTCAAAATTGCTGGTCGAAGTACACACATATATATAGCGGGCGAAAGCATGGAAGACGGAGACGAGCTGTTGGGTTTTACAGAAGAAGATGCATGTTAAGCTTCAAATATTTTTGCTGATAGACTAAATGCGAATGATCTCGCGGCCCGGGTGCGTGAAGATGAAGAAATTACTGTATCTGTCCTTAAGAACGATGAAGAAATTGTGGCTGCAGTCCAGAGCCGCGGAAGAAAAGTTTCATTATCGGAAGATGAGAGCAAGAATGAAGAAGTAGAAGACGTCCATTATGAGAAAACCACCTTTGTTATTTCCACAAAAAATTATTACGCTGGCACGACGCGCGTTTCACAAAGTACCCATGAGTATGCCACAGTATGGTGAAACGCTCGTCGTGCCTGCGTAGTAAAGTTTTGTGGAAATAACAAAGGTGGTTTTCTCATCATGGATATCCATAATTTCCACGAGGTCAGGCCTGATATAATCAGTTACATCAAGTAGAAGACGAATGTGAGGTAGAGATGCCAAAAATAGGAAGAGTATTGGATAGCATTAGTGAAGTGATGAATTGGTTACAGAGACAGATCGATTGCGATCATCTTGATCTTTTACATTTGCGAAACATTAAGACTTATGTGATAACTATTAGAGCAAAAGAAAATACGGAGTATGTAACTCCCGTTAAAGTAGGGCGTGTATTTAAATCAGAAAAATCAATTGCTACTTTATTACGCAAATAAATTAGTTGTATAATAGAGCTTTACGGGTTTTTTTTATTGTTTCCCACCCAATTTCCCGTAATAACGCGGTTTTCCGATAACGTGGGTGTAAACTCCCCTAGACCCACGTTAAAACCGAATTTTACTTATGTTAGTGAAGTTTTTTATGATTTTTGAGAGCTTGTAACTTTTTATTAGTAAAATACACAACATACTTTTTTATATGCCATGCACACATACACAATGACTGTAAGTTCTGAGAATTTGAGATGTTTATCTCCAACCTTATCAGAGTTATTCAAAGCCAAACTTTGAAAAAAAAATTTTAAAAAGTGACTTTAAAAATTTATAACAATTCAAGGGTAGGTACATCACTATTAATATTTTTAATGATAAATTTAATAGCATATATCTACAAATAATAAATAATTTAACTGTATAATGCACTCCTACTATTTGAAAAAAAATTTCAAACATTAAAACTTCAATCGTAACTTTTTTAAACTTTGATTGTAGTTTTACCTTAGAAAGTATAGGGATAGGAAAACAAATTATTTGATTTATTTTTTACCTTGAGAAATTTCAAACAAAATTATTTTTGTTTCATCCTTCTAGGATAAATACTCTTATAGTTATAGACTTTTCCGTAAACCTTTACAAACGCAAAAATGGGCTCGCGCAATATTATAGAAATGGCTGCCCAAGGTAAACCGCTTGAGATAAAAATCTGAAAAAAATGTTTTTAATATCTTAAGACATGAGGAAAACAACTAGGAAAGTTTCAGTTTTTTTTAAATTGGTCAAGCAACCAACTTATTTTTTTGGGCCAGTTAAAATGGATTGACCCTTTTCTTTTTTTGGGGGGGGGGGGGGGAGGATAATATTTCCAATTTGTTAGCACTTAAAATTAACCAGACTCGTCCTCGTGTATCACGGATTATTTCCATTGCACTGTTTTCATGGAATTTACTCGGAAATTATCTGCAAAATATCTTTCGCCCTTGTCATTCAGCTGATATTTAACTCTCCTAAATGCTGTTATTATTCCTTTAAAGAGTAAGCATCGCTATAATAGCCATGAAAGTAAAAATTAGTACTTTCGGAAATGACTTAACCTGTTCAACACTAAAATATAGTAAGTTTCATAAGAAAATAATCAAAAATTGACTGATGCGCGCTTAATTTGTAATTTTTCACGATTTCCAATTCATAAATTATTGGTAAAATGTTCCTAATAGGTCAAGGATGAATTGAGTTCAATTAAGGATCACTCGAAATGCGACGGGAGTTGCGTAATTGTGCAAAAACTAAGTTAATCTTACTTTCCCCCATAAGACTCTATAGAAACGTAGGAACAAAGATGGCGGAATTCTCAATTCCCATCGTGGAAATGTATGCGACGACTCAACCCTATGAGGGAGTAGTGTTGAGAACGGCCATCCAGAGGACTCTGACAATGACATTCTCTGTCTTAAAACCATGGTATTAGGCGGAAACTGTTTGATGCATGAATACAGAAAATAGCAACCATGCTTCATTTCACAGAATTTTTAATGGTTCGTCTGGTTTCAACACTGAGGCATCATCATCAGGTACTAACTTTAAATTCATTGCCAGTGGTATCGATACTCAATAAGGAAAGCAGGGTGTAGGGAAGGGTGGTGGTATTGCTAGGGAGTTGTAGGGCACATTCTGGGAAGGGTGGTGAGTCAATAGAAAAGGCACTCTCTGAGGGTTAAAACATTCTATCTCTGAAGACTAGGGAATCATATGCTGTGATGTCTGACAGAATTTGAGTCTTTTCTCCAAAAGACTCAAAATAAACAAAAAACTACTGGGTATGCCTAAGTAGTGCATACTATCATGCAAGTCATGATATCTAGTGGCCATTAAGGAATTGTTTTTTACATTACAATGCTCAGTATCTACATCAGAATCAGAAGATTCAGGTTCGTAGTCAGAATCACTATTGGAAACATACTTTTTTGGATTGGATACATACAATTTTGAAGGCACAGCATATTTTTTCAGCCGTGGTCTCGCTTGCGTGAGGCTCCATTCAAAATAATTTTCGAGGTCTTCTTTGTACCTCATCATGAAATAACAATAACGTTTTCAAATAACGATAACCCATCATCAGTTTCACTTGGTCCAGATATTAAAAAAATACGGTCATTATGATAAAAAGAAACTTAATTTTCAGACGAAGCATCATAAGGAAAGGCAATCTTTTTGAGAATCACGTACGCAAAAAAAGCTATTTTTACACAGCAACAAATACTAATATCGTTGTAGAAAAGAACTGATTATCAGCAAGTCTTGAATGTAAGACTTGTTCAGCAATCGGTTTCCAAATAATAATAATTTTCCCATCAAATTATTTCATCTAGATACAATAAATAAGTACGAACTTTATTTATTTTACATCAAAGTGATCGTCACAAACGCACACAGTTGCTTTTGGAGACAGGATGTGCAATCGTCGGCACTTTTTCATCCAAACCAATCTTCGTTCTACGTCTTGGGGGACCGTTTGGAAATACTTGTTTGGAGCATTTCCAGTCGTATTGCTGCACTTCGGCACAATGCAGTACCTAAAGCTACGCTTCGACATATCAATCGAATAAGTACGACAGCAAAGATACGGCGTAATAACCACAATATCTCAACTGTAAACTTCAGTAATACGCACGATCAAGATGGTTACGAACAACACTATTGCAAGAGCTGACGTCATTCAAGATTGCAGTGGTGCGAATTACGTTTTTCTTGGATTGCAAGTAACAGATATTTTAAATGCTCATAATAAAAAATACATGCTTTTATAGCCAAAGTGTTATAACATTTAGCTTAATATTTACACGTACTTTTCAGAAACGTCTTTACCTATATAGGTGTTCAGAGACCTATTGACAGTTGAATGCAATAATAAGATGCTATGTTTAGAGCATGGAGTTAAGCAACTAGCATGAGCAACAGAGTAAAAACTTAGAAAATCAAAGAAGAAATCCCAGGAGTCAGTGACGTCATTACACATGAAATTTTAAAATAATTCAATTATATGGTAGGTCCTATACATAAACTAAACTCTTAACATAACAAGTATGACAGTGGAGTATAAAAGATTATCATAAAATACTTTCAACTATGCACGTATAAATGAAAAACATGTGCAAACAAAGTATAAATATTCAGTATTTTTAATTGTGATTTACTTAATAACTGCTAGCGCCATCCAACGCAGCTGAATGGTACTTCTTCGGCCGTGTGGAAGAGCTCTGGTAGCCTAGGCTACCAGGAGTACCAGGGTCTCCCATTACATATTCCATCGTCTACACGTGGTCGACAAAAAATCCTGGTGCCGCGTTTAGTGACGTCATGGGTTCGCTAATGTAACAGCCTTATGGATTTCAACTTATCTTCAATAACTAAGAAATTTATTAAGTTTAAAAATCATAATTTTTCAAGATTTTGGTAATCCAACAGTAGGTATATTTTTTTCCCAATTCACTGCACAGGAGGCACACTAACTTTAGTCACGTGTCTGTCTGAGAGCGTGTAGCGTCCGTGGATCATAAGTTAGGTACGTATGTTTATTTTCTTGTCAATATTTTCGTATAAATAGTTTACATCCAGTGTGACAAAGCTTTTAGTAATAGGTAATAAATTTTAGTAAGTGAATACAGATATACACATATGTATAATACACATATGATTAATATGCCCCATTGAAATCTGTAATTTTGTGTGCGTGAATTTGTAACGTAGATTTGGTGCACTTTCCTCCATTTTGATTTACTTCCTATGTAGCGCTCTGACCTCCACTATTTTTGTTCTGATTTACTATATTTTAGGAGAAATACACAACATGAGAGCTCATAATCTGGAGGGAAAAGGATCTAAAATGTAAGCTTTTCGGCATTTCGTATTTATTTTTTATATTTCCTAATTTACCATTCCAAAGAAGTTTCCCAAGTCTCTGAGAATATTTTGAAGCATGATAGCAGTCTTGATGACATCAGTGTGTCTGTTTAAAAACAACCACACAAATTTTCATCTTTGATGGGATATCAAATCAATGGTTCGTGAGTTCACTTCGTGGAATGATGACATGATAGTTTCAAAAATAAACTTTGTTATATTCCACACCGTATTTATTGAAACTCAACCGGTTTCGACCTTTTTGTTACCTCTTGAGAATGACCTGAAAAGGTAGAAACCGGTTTAGTTTTAATAAATACGGTGTGGAATATAACAAAGTTTATTTTTGAAACTATCTTTGATGGAATAGTTGGTTTATTGCTTTTTCTTGGGTTTCCGCGTTCAAAACCATTTTTAGAAAAATCGATTAGCTGTCGGTTGCCTGTTTGTCGGAGGCCACCGACTACCGAAATCAATTGCCCTTTGAAATAAGTAACGGTTGGTAACATTCCACACAACGTTTGAATGCACTGACCGGGTTCGATTTTGAACTCATCATCATCACAATTAAAACCATTAGTAAAACACTAGTAATAGTAGTAATACTAGAATATTTTAACTCTGATAATAATGTGATAACCACTTAAACCGGTCTGTGCATTACAACATTGTGGAATGTATGTTTTCAAACGTTCAAACGCCTGGACGCCATAGTATTTCAAAATCGTAGTCGAAATACGAGATTCATAAAAATTGGCCTGATGGAAAGCAATAGACAAGCTTATTCATCGTGGCAATTCGTATGAGGATACCGGTACATGAAGCAGTCAATAAATCCAACGAAATTACCCTCTTTAAACTTTAGACGCAAAGAATATTGACGAAACCACTAACAGAGATAGTATCCTGATTTTGGTTGGTTTGTAGTGAGTTTCAACTAAGTCTGCTAAAATTTTACAACCAATTGAAACTACTTCCATTCAGGATTTCTGTCACCAGCAGCAGTAGCCAGGGGGGGGGCGAATTCCCCCCGCCCCGTGTTCTGACGCCCCTAAGTCTGTGAATGTTTCCACTCCTAAGTCCCAAATTCATACAAATAAATGTGTATAATACTTTCAGGGTGGCGATCGTTAGGGGAAACTGGGAAAACCTGGAATGGTCAGGGAATTTTGAATTTCTGGAAAAGTCAGGGAATTCTCGTAATAGTCAGGGAAAAACTGAGATAGGAAATTCTCGTTATTTTTCTACCATCATTTATCGGTCAGTCATTCTCGCCATTTGTTTCACCAAAATATTACACCAACTAAAACTAATGTCCGTCGCTGACGTGCATGGAATAAATCAAATAAAATATAGGCATGGAATAAATAAATTTAGTTGTGAATCAGACGTACAATGTATCCCTTTTGTATATCCGTATTGCGATATTTGCCTAGTAGTGATAAAATTCATGATCATAATGTATTACCCTCATCACAAGGAATTCGAGGATATGTTGTTCGGAAAATTTTACCTCACGTTCTTTTTTAACTTCCGAGACTCAGGTCGAGAGGTAGCTGGAGCACACTAGTTCGTAGTAAATAATTGCTTACAGTGTTAAAAATACGAGACGATGATTATCAAAATGGTAACACAAGTACAATCTCACGTGTAAACAAAGTCTTACGCTAGATCATCTTTGATGTCTTTGATTCTCATACCCCCCTTCGTGAGACAGTAAGAAGAGCCCTCCTCCCCTCCCCATCTTTCACGCTCGACGTAATTATTGAATGGCCCCCTAAAGCTCCCTCTCGAAAGAATTTAGTCAGGTCAAAAACCACCTCAAATATGATATTCCTGAACATGACACTGCCGTTGCTAATTGCCTCCTGTTGTCCTCGCTCTCAGTGGCGCGCATAGGTTTTTTAACCCGACTTTTTTACATTTTTTTGTTCCCTGATTCACATGGATCAAATTGTTATTCGCTTCTGAAGGTCATTCGCGCCATCCAATTTTGATCCAGTCCAACAAATTTTCTTTTGTTTGTATTTTTCGCGCACCTTAGTGATACCTGTGCCGGAGTCCGCCGGTAAATTGGCCATTAACTTTCCCTTCGATGTCTTTTCAGTAATCCTCGACTTCCCTGAACTACCACGATGCACTACCTCTTTCTTGAAGAATTAGACATTGTCAATTTGTAATTTTACCGTAGGAAACATACACGGCCACGGAAATACGATACACGGCCGCTTATACGCGGCCGCGGAAGGAATATAGCTCGCTCGCCTGGGTCGCCCCAACGCTCGCAATGGTTCAGTGGACTCACCATAATGCAAAACTGTATGTATGCGTAATTCAATAACCTGCTGTCGGAAAATCTTGTGTGTAGGGAAATGTTGCAATCTTGTAGACAATAAAACGGCCGCTACGACGGCGCACAGTGGTCGTAAATCGAAAATAGCCGGACAAAATCCAAAATTGCTTTTTTTAGATAAAGACTTGAAACATGGTATTTATACTCACAAATGATTGCTTATTATGAAATAGTAAGTCATTTTTATTAGGTCCTAGCCATTACTTGTATACGGAGGCTCAAACATGACCAACATTCCAAAAAACACGTTTTGATTTTTCTTCGAAAATCTCAAAAGTTAAGTAGATAGTAGAGTTGTGGAAGGATTTTAATGAAATAAAAAACAATACCGTTTGTGATAATGGTACTCTTCCAGTCATATGCATAAGTTTAAAACATTATAGTCGATATTTGGGTACTATTACGTCACTAAATGACGGACGTTTTTTCAGGCAAAATTTCACATAAAGTAGTCGTTTTAATTGGTTTCACGAATATTTCCACCGAGATATTTGTACAGAGTTTTATTTGAAGACTTTTTAAGATTTTTCTGAAAAAAATCTTCGAAAAATGTCAGCATCTTTGGGGCAGCGGATGGGGGAGAGATAGTAGTGTCCTTCGCCTTGACAGAGCATTCGGGGGTAGAATGGACCCTCCTCGATGTGTTTTGTCATTAGGATGTACTTTGTAGCTTTTAATGTATTGATTTCAGCTGTTAACATTTTCTGAGTTTTGACGAAAATTTAATTCAGCATAAATAAAATATTCCAATAATAGGTGACCTTATGGCGATCGGTCAGGGAAATTGGTGAATCCATCAAGGAAAAGTCAGGAAAAAGTCAGGGAATTTAAAAATTGGATATCAGTAGCCACCCTGGCTTTGTCAATGTTCATATTTTGTACAAACCAATCCACCTATTGCATCACCAACATTTAGAATGTTTAGTAAACTGGTTAATTTATGAGTCGGCGCCCTTACAAAATATTTTGCCCACCTCAGACCTAAAAATTGGCTACGCCACTGACCAGCAGGTTATACATCCTAACTCACTCCATTTCGCCCATAAAGCCTTTTTTCTGACCTTCAGAATCCCCTCACCACATGCTGCATCCACTTGCCTTATTTATACCTTTAAATTTCCATCTACAGGATCGTCTCTGCGCCTAAAATTCCTGGAAATAACAGCCATGCTCACCCTCAGTTTGGAATGGACCCCGAGATAGAGGACCCTCCACCCAATGAAGCTGAGGACATACCTCCCCAAGAGCCTCATGTTCCTCCACCTGATGAACAGGCGCAGGGGATGCAGGAAAACAACCCGCAGCCCAACGATGGGGCTCAAGCCAATGAGCAGCCCCCCCATGATCAAGAGGAGGAGCAAGATGAAGGAGATGCAGATGAACTGCTATAACCGGTGAGATCTTACAGTGAGACTATTTTTCCTTCCTTCATATTTTTAAGTTTTACTATCATTGCTATTTCATTATCCTTTGCCATCAAATTTCCTCTGGCCATTTATTTTTATTCATCCTAATAGTTGCTTCTCTTTACATAGAGTAACTTAGGGTGCATTCCAATAACCTCCCATTGATAGCACGTTTTCATATGATATCCCCATAGCTATTTGATTTTATGTAAAACTGAACCAAAGAGTAGTCTAAAAATGGGAAGACAGTACATTCAAAGCTTTATGATGACCTATGGTGATACAGTTAACCTAGATCATCTAATGAACTTCTAGCCGAGACGTTGCTCATAAGGCATTCAGTGACCATCAGCATCTATATGACTACAACCTCCAAATCAGGGGATATATTTTATCTTGATTAACTGTGTAAAGGAGGAAGTTTTTTTTAATGAGTACTACCTCATGCATGACAAATAACATTGCTTTCATGTTTTAATTTTGATAAGTACAACTCCAATGTTAATGTACAGAAATATAAGCCTCTATCTGTAATGTCTCTGTTCAAAGTGGGAAATTGTAAATACCTATCTATTTGTTAAAGGGCTTAAAATATCTGTCCTGACCTTCTTTATGTAAAATTCCAATGTCACAACTTTGTATGGCAAGAAGTAAACTAATTGTTTTGCTTCCTCATGCAACAATCATCTTCACACCATATAACAACCCTTATAAATCACTACCAGGCCAGAGATTTATTACCTGTAGTGGGAATTAAGATATGCAAACCTCAAAAAAATTTGAATTGAAGCTTTTTGTCAATATTTATAAATGATAGTTTATAAGATTGATGAATGCAGAATTATAGCACAAATACCAATAGCTCAAAAATAGGTAATTACATGGTATAATATGAATTCAATCAGCCTTTCAATAAGGACTCAAGAGTTTTCTACATAAAAAATATCATTGAATGAAATTACTCAAACTAAAATAATCAACTCATCTCCTAGAGCTCTTCTCTTTCATTCTTATTTAAAACATACTTAATCTCATAAATAATGGCCAAGTTATCAAGAATATCAGCTATGTTGGTGAGTATTTTACTCACCTTTTTCTGAACAATTTCAAATCAACAGAAGTGCAATTTCAGCATATCAAGTATCTATCATAGTCCAGTAGCAGTTTTCATTAACTCAAATGGTAATCACCACAAGAATCTACAAACTTTTTATAAATTGATCTACGGCCAGAGAACTTTTATGCAAAAGTCATCATGCATCATAAGAGCAATGTACTCAAATAGCAATTGTGTCATAGTTATTATTTACACATAAAATCAAATACAGAAATGTTTATATTACCCATGAGGTTTGTCACATGAGATGTGAAATGAAAAGACACAGGCATGATGGACAGCCAGCAAATATTTAGCACTATTCGGAAAAACTGAAAATTACACAAAATCAATGGAAACAAGATATTTATGAACTTCTCATTCATGCACTCTCTGTTTCATTCGCATAGTTAAAAAATAATTCTAAATTTGAATTTTAAAATATGAATATTATACACCTAACGTATTATTAATTTTGAACGGCATCTTGTCATATACCTAGTATGTAATCTCATGGGCTCCTGATTTCATCCTTCCTCTATTGATAAACATACATTGAAAGTCCTTTCCTGTTCAGGTATGATGATCAAGGAGATCATTATTAGTAGGAAATTTAGGAATATTGGTGATCAGGTACAGTTATAGATAACAGATTCCATCTTAGGACTCGGGAGAATTGCCAGTGAGTAGAAGAATGAATAAAAATTGGAAACATGTTAAAATAAATAACACTTTATGACCAAGAATTATTCAACCCAGTGAATCAATGACAATACAAGAAAGGAAGGGTAGACAACTTCCTATATTCCATAATTTTCATTTTGAAAGAAACTTTTAAACAATTCCTATTTGGTGAGCCTTTAATGAATGTTTTGCACATTTATTTTAATGCTATTGATCCACAAATTAAATGGGTTGTTAGAACTATGATATTTATTTTTTCCAACATAAATTCATCAACAGTAAGGCTGGCACAATATGTCCACAAGGGACTTGTAATTCCTATTATGCTAGCCATGGCTGAACCACGTAGCCTGTTATGCTCAGGCATAAGAATGCCTGAGTGTGATACAGTGATGACGTAGAGAGTGCTATCCAAGCCTGCTCAGTAAGCCTCCTGAATACCTTGCCAAGAACTCTTGCTGAGGCTAGATGCTTAGGGCAACCACCTATGATATTTGGATAGGAATTGACTGTCTCTGGAAAAGAGAAAGTTTCCTCAAGGTCACTTGCTTGCTGGTTAACCATGCATAGTCACAACAAAGCCCCTATTTCATCCATGGCTAATATCTCTAACTCCATTTATTTTTATAAGACATCATTTAATTCTCGTTCCATCAAAATAAAAAATATGTTGACTTTTAAACCTGGATTTGTATCAATGAGACGTGAATTTCTCTTGAACATCCTGAGGACATTCTTTGAATGCACCCTCTCCTTGTTTTCATAGCCTGAAGTCAAGCCCTATGACTCACGAATGAGATAGAGGAAACTCATCAGCTGATTGAAATGACTACGCTGCAGTTGTTTTGTGTGTCATCCTGTCTTACCCTGAAAAAAAAAAATTCTTCTTAGGTTCTCTATCTCTGCCAACTTTTCTTTGTTCCACACATCTCATTTGTTTTTGAAGTAGTCACAACTGGTGCATAAAAAGAAAGAATTTTTGTACATATCTCTTAGATGTTTTCTTACTCTATTTTTCCTCTTAAATAATTTCCAAAGATGTAGTATGGTATTGAATAATATCCTGTGTGTCACCCTGACATTCCTGTGGTCTGAAATTTGAGTAATCTTCCATTGTTTAGCTTCCCAAGCTCTAGAGGCTATCAGCATAGTCTTTCCATCAGCAGTCTTTCACTTCCTTATGACAAATATCAGTTATTAAATAAGTGTGAGGCTTTCCTCAGTATTTTCTCAAAATCTCATATGAGACTGGATTGACAGCCATTGCAGTATGATGCTTTTATCATAGCTATGCCCTTGCATGACTGTTAAGTGACCTCTCTCGTAACTAAACTGATAATAAACTTATTGTTTCTTATATATGTATTTTCCTTTGTTAGAAAGGCAGAAAAGGAAATAAGCATACATTACACTAATGAATGAGATCCATCATCAAATTGTGTGTGGCTTATAGATTATTGAATAGTGTAATGCTTCTTTTTTTATAGAAATGAAATATCCATGTGCTTTTTTCATTTTTACCATCCCTAACGATGGTAATTTAACACTTTCAGGACCGCCCTGAATATGGATACCTATCCCCAGGGGCCAAAAAAAAAGAAAAAATAATACGGTTTTTAAACACACTTCTTTAACACACTTCAGGACCCGCGGACGCACACGTTGCGTCCGTGGGTCCTGGCAGGCACACGCCAGGACGCAGCGTACGCGTCCTCGGTCCTGAACGTGTTACGGATAAGATCCTATTGACTAATCTTTTATAAAAAATTTGACCTAAAGTGAACATTAAGGAATCAAGTACTCCAAAAATCAATTTAAAGTACAAAAGAGGAGAAAGGTAATTTAATATTACCTAAATAATAAGATACAAATTAAAAATATCACTCTATATTACTTGCGCATAAACATCAGATTCAAGTTATATTTTGGGTGCAGTTCCATCCATTTTACTGAAATAAAAATTAAGGTTAAGAATGTGTATACAGTTTAACAGTCGAGTAAGAGTCATGCAAAAGAGAATTTATGGATAACAGTGTGCATGCAGTATTTTTGATGCATCTAATCAATGTAAAGATCATAATTAATTAAAATAATTAGTAGGTACTGTGATAATTTTAAAATTAGATGACAACAGTCTTGATTCTATAGAAGAAAATGTACAAACATTATCTTTCACAGCAAAAGAAGTTAGTGCAAAGTTCAATCTCCTACAAGCAGTGTAGTTCTAGGCTGAGAGCAGGTGAGGAAGTTGCGGTGAAACAATTCAGAACTGTTTATTTTGGTGGTTTTAACACTAGCAGGACCAGACCCGTCATTTTGACAGGTAACCTCTACTTACTTAATCATATTGCCTACAGTTTTTTTTCTGTCGTCTTAATTTTTTCTGACTTTTATTTGTTTTGTATCATACGTATTCTGTTAAAATATAATTTAATTTTTTCACATAGAAATGAAGTTATACCACCTGTCTACCTTAAAAGGCCAACACCCGTCAAAATGACGGGTTAGGCGTTTCTATTTTATTTGTAACGGTAACGCGTGTTTTATCCAGGAAATCACTACATTATATTACATCTGGCCATTTTCATGTTTTAGTTAGCATATTTATGCATTTAACATTCCTTATTACATATTGAATGGAAATAAGCAGCATATCTACCATACCGAGTGACGTGTGGTAGGGCAGGGCAGGGGAAGCAATTGCGACATCATCAGAGAACATAACCGCTACCACGAGAAAAAGAACATCTTTTATTAGGGAAAACCATAAATGAGTAAACTCTGTAATCCCTTACAGTTGGAGGATCCCTAGTCTCCCTTGGGCGTAAGGGATAAAAGAGTTATGGAAGGAGCGGGGCGCAGGAGTTAGGTGCCCTAGGCTAGCCCAGGGTACCTGGAGAAGAAGAATCCCCATTTGGAAAAACCCAAAGAGTGGGAAATGTGTACAATCCCTTGTACTACAGCGATTCCTTATGTCGTGTGAGTGGCAGGGATGAAAAGGTTAGGGAAAGAAAAGGCCGAGAAGGGTTATGTCGTGCATCGGTGGCCTTGCAGCGCATATATGAGTGTGGCTTCAGTAGCTTTCGCAAGGCTTACGGGAGCAGTGCTTCTTCCTCAAAATTATTTGTAAAAAATTACTAAGTTGTATTGATTAATAAAGAAAAAGGTTATATTTAATGAAGTTATCAATTAATTTGAACACAAACGAAGAAATATTTAAAATAATTACTACCAGTCAAAATGACGTGTAATGATCCTTCTAGGTAGCCATACAACCTTGGTCCTTCTAGTATTAAACATTAAAATGCAAGAATTTCTGAGTAAACACAAATTTAATGTGTGAGTGGTTGCATCTACGGACTTTGAAAATAAATGTGCTATGAATACGTTGATGGTATGGAAACTAACATGGAGAGTTTAGCACAAGTAATCACTAGAAAGGTGACATGATGAAAAACTTCTTATCAAAACAACAAGGTGAGGTCGCAGAATGAGGAATGTGAAGAAGTTAGAGATGTGCATGAGAATAGCTGAGTAAATATGCAGGATGCCAGGAAATTTATAAATGGGATACAATGATAATCCATGCAAAAATGCAACAAAGGAAGCCTATTTTGGTCATTTGATGTGTGTGCCAATGGTCCCATTGAGTCCCATAACACCAGAATCTACTGTAGTAATAATCTCCATTAAAGTACGGAACCCAGACCACCATCCTCCTGGTGGCATACTTTGAAACAACTAGTCCAGCCGATGATGGATGTCTGAATCTGGGGTAAACCACCTCACATGCAGTTTTAAGGGTTCCAAATTATACCAGAAATCACAGATGCCAGAGCCTACCAGCCCCTCTCAGTTGGTTGCTCTGCAAAAGTTGGGTCTGACAATGTATTGAAGAGATACAAATTAGGAGCTTGTGTGTAGTATATGGATTCCCTGTGAGGTGACCTTCTTGCATGCTATGATGCCAGCAAGCCCAATCACTCTTGGTAAATAGCAAGGGCACACTCCTTGTGGTGTGAAATGCATCATAAACACAACCACCAACTATATAAAAAAATATGGGGATAAAGCAAACTAGCATGAAAAAAAAGGCATCTCTCCACCAGCTGCAAGTCAAGAGTAAAACACCACTAGCCAAAACACCTTCCCTACACAGTCTGTCTCTTCACCAGCTGCTGTGAATGCTGTAACTAAGTCTCCATCTCAATAAGATGTGGAGGGAGTAGGTCAGGCTGGCTCTGAACTTTGAATGTGGTTAAGGAGCACAATAAATTAAAATGAGTAACAATTAAGGCAGAGAGAAGTCCACCTCAAGACCTTTCTGTGGGAAACACACCTGTCCCATATGAATGGCTTTATCGATGAATTCCTAAGAGAGACCTCAGACCTCTGCACCACTACTTGCATAGTCTAGGCTGCTGCCAAAATGATGGCCAGCCTCCAAAAGAATGCCTTCTGGGAGGATAAAGTAGCAAAAAGGTTGAATAAGTAGGTAACTAAGATCACACAAGCACAACTGCAGGCATCAAAGATTCAATGTATGATGGAATGCCTAGTAGTATAGGTAATAATACTTTCTTTGCCCAGCGATCACAACATAAAAGTTTGTTTTTGAAATAAGGTGCGTCAAAAAGAAAATATTCATGCCATACTATGTCAATGCACAAGTAATAAAATAGCAATTATATAATGCATGAAATAAAAATATAACATTTATACAATATGGACAAGTCAGTTGCACACAAACTTCATAAAATTTTATTTGTTAAAATTTATAAAATATTGTGTGAGTCATAAATTTCTCATACTTGTAATGCAGTGTTGCCATCGTATCTTCTTTTGTCATATTTTGTTTTTTTAACTAATTCCTGTTCGCCATGTTGTTAGTTTGAAGCCGGTGTTATCTTTTCGAGTCTCCCATATATCCTTAATCATCTCTTGTCCCGAGCGTTAATTTCACAACAGTCTTTCACAACAGAACCCACTTTCAATGCGCTTCTGTGTAAGATAATCGTTTTTTTGCGGTAAATAATGTTTTTTATTATTCTGTCAGCAAAATGAGTGAATCACAGGTCACGTCACAAGTGTATGGATTTGAGAAACTCGTGGGCCGTGATAACTATTATGACTGGTCATTTGCCATGACGAATTATGTATGTCAAAATGGTTTGTGGGGCTGTGTAATGGGAACGAACTTTGGTGATGGCAAGGAGCGTAGGGACGAAAAAGCCTTCACAGATATCTGCCCCATGGTTAAGCCACTTGTTTATCCTCATGTAAGACCAGCAAAAACTGCCAAGGAAGCCTGGAATGCTTTGTCTAGGGCTTTTGAAGACAAGGGTAAATGGCGGTATGTATCCCTGCTTCGCTCAATGTGCTAAATGAGATTAGACAAGTTTGAATCTATGGATAGCTACATTAACAAAGTAGTCATGTTGGCGCACAAGCTAGAAGGGCTTGGGGAGCCGATGGCCGAAAATTTTGTTGCCGCAATGCTTCTTCAAGGGCTGCCAAAATCTTATGGCAATCTTGTCATGGCCATCACTACCGGCTAAAAGGTTTTGGACTTAGATCGGGTAAAGACGATATTGCTCGATGAAAGCTTCCGGAAGACCAACAGTACTGGTCAAGATTCGAGTGTTCCTGACATTTCAACCAGCAGTGCCTTTTACTCCAAAGGGAAGAAAGCCAGCAGTTCAACCGTGACTGGGAACTCTTCTGGATCGAAGGTATGGAAATGCTGGAACTGCGGTGAAAAAGGCCACCTCATAACGAAGTGCCCCCAGTTACTAAAAAAGAATCCGAAGGAGAGCAGAACCGAGGTTCAGGGAGAGAAGCACAGTGGTGACAAGAGAACCAAGAGGAGTCTTCTGTGTGCCTTGTCAGCTGAATCTTGTGATTTAGATTGGTTTGTGGATTCTGGGTCGTCTGTGCATATGTCACCCAGGGTCACATGTCACCCCATGCATATGTCACACATTGACAGAATGCATGATTATTGTCCCGACAGTGGCGGTCACTTTGAGATTACTGAGGGAAATAACAGTAAACTTGTACGTAGAGGTGTTGGATGTGTGAAATTAAATTATGTAAGTGAAAGTATTTCCGAACTTAAGAATGTGGTGCATGTCCCGGGTTTGAAAGAAAATTTGCTCTCTGTCAGCCAAGTAACTGATAATGGAATAACTGTAGTGTACACTGAACAGGGTTGTAAAATGTATGATTGTGATTTTTTCTGTAGCGGTACAGTACTCGCCGCTGCAAGCAGAATGAGTAATGGGTTGTACCGTTTAGATGTAAAATCAAAGCAGGCCCTTGTTTGTACCAAGGATGATTATCAGCTGTGGCATCACAGAATGGGTCATTTGGGAAGGTAAAATATGACTTTGCTGCAGGACAATTTAAGTGACTGCATAAATTTAAAAAATAAGTCTGTAAATGATTATGATGTTCTTGGTAAGCAGCATAGGAAACCTTTCCCAAGGGACTGTGCTACTAGGGCAAATGAGCTATTAGGCCTGGTCCATTCTGATCTCTGTGAATTTGGTTCTAAAGTTATGGCATGGAATGGGGCTAGATACATGCTCACACTGACAGATGACTTCTCCAGAAGGTCAACTATAAATTTTCTAAGAAATAAGTCTGAAACAAAGGAGAGAGTCATTGATTTTGTAAACATCGCTTAGAATGTTAGGTACTGGAAAAAGGTTGCAGTTTTTCAGATCTGATAATGGAACTGAGTTCTTAAGCGGTGAATTGAAGGGTTTTTTCAAATCCAAGGAAATCAACCTTACTGTCCTCTGATGATTGATTTCCTTGGATTTGAAAAAACCCTTCAATTCACCGCTTAAGAACTCAGTTCCATTATCAGATCTGAAAAACTGCAACCTTTTTCCAGTACCTAACATTCCTATAGTTAAGGACATGATAATTTACGAATAAAAAAGGCTGATTAAGTTGTTACAGTTACATATTTTATTGTTTGACACTGAATGTACATTGTTAATCATCTTAGTTCATGTCTAGGTCCTGTTCATCTTCCTATCTCATACATGTTGTCTCTTGACGACAATGCCTCCTACATACATTATTTTTTCATCACTGGCACACAATTTTTGACCTGGAATTTTTATGCCACCTGCAAACATGGCATATTACTGGTTTAGGTGCTTCAGGAACCGGTTCCTTGTTCTTATATTAATGTTCGCATTGCCGTTCTTATTTACGTCACCAGTTTATTGAATTTTTATTTCGTCTATTGTTTCCAGATTAAACAACTGCGTAGGGATTATTATTAAGAGCTTCTGAACTGACCATCATGTTCCTTGGCGTTCCTGGGAAAGCTGTCCATTCGTTCAAAAAGCCAAGTGCAATCCATAAAGCTCAGTGGATGGCAAAGGCATTGTATTGCATTAAAATTGGGATGTTCAGCAAACAATTTAATTTAACTGATAAGCTCGAGAGTGCCTTCTTCCGTGTGTGCGTTTTAATTGCGTACTATGCACCGGTCTCGTACCGAGCACCTTTTGCAGCAGAGGCGCCATGCAATAACCATCAGTTCTTACAAGTTTTAGCTCAGAAAAAAAAGTGGCAATCACTGGAAGATAGTCTATGAAATATTTGCAGCACATTTGTGATACTTTTCTGAAGTTCTCGTTGGGCTCGCTTTTTTGATCCAAATAATACATTACATGAAAAACAAGAAATGGGGAAAAAAGTAACGAGAGGGAAGGGCAGGAAAGTTCCCAGGCTAAGGCGTATTCTATATATATTGCAAAAGTGGCTTCTACTTTTGTGAACAAAAAACACTAGCAAATTCTTCGATTTCCTTGGCATTGACAAATCGTTTTTAATGCAGCATCCAGTTTTGTGGATGAAGAATGAAAATTATCTCGAAGGACTGCTAATAGTTCTGAACATAGAGTAGTAACTTACACGGCTGAAAGAGGTGATGCTTTGATAGCAAAATGCCTTATGGGTAATAACCTAACCAAAGCTGAACAGCAA
The DNA here is from genome assembly GCA_963573305.1 of Pyrrhosoma nymphula. Classification (NCBI taxonomy): domain Eukaryota; kingdom Metazoa; phylum Arthropoda; class Insecta; order Odonata; family Coenagrionidae; genus Pyrrhosoma; species Pyrrhosoma nymphula. The sequence goes on along the minus strand of OY754332.1, from coordinate 70,671,907 downwards.
AGGCAATATTAGTTAGCAATTGTAGCTGAGCATAGGAAAAGTTATGATGATAAAAATGCTGAAGAAAATTCCGGGTGACATATGGTTTGTGTGATCATCGTTAGCAAAAATAAAATGTTATTCAATACAAGGATTTTTATTGCTGTTCCCATGCTCCCAACGTACAGCGTCACTACCCACGCCAAAGAAGACTGGAAAGTCACTATTACCTCACCCTCTGCCACACCCCCACATTGGGCGAAGACGTAATTAGTGTCATACCACTACTGGAACACTGTGGAAGCATCTCCCGTGTGAAACACCCACCCAAGCGACAGCCATGCCCCTGGAAGTTAGGCAAATATGTATTTTTTACCAGGAAAATCACTATTTTCCAGAATTTGAAGCCCCTAAACGTTGTCCGATCGAGCCCAAATTTTTTCCCCTTTCTTTTTTACCGGATTGGAACCAGGATCCGATTAAGCCGGTCAACATTTCGAACATTGCCAATTTTGTAATCACCCTAATCTAACATACTGGGTCTTATTTCCTTACCATAAAGCTATTCAACGTATTCCTTCCACCTCTCCTGGATCTCTGGTGTTTCTACGATCAACTTTCCTGTCTTGTCTGTTATCATTGTAATCCCCCTCCACTTCCCGTCAGTTCCTTTACTTTCCTATATAATACATCTGCTCGTCCCTCTTTTTGGAATTTCTCTAAGGAGTTGATCTGTTCTCTCCACCATGTGTCTCTTGCTTTCTTTGTTTCTCTTCTATGCCTCTTGTTTAACTCCCAGTATTTTCTCTTGCCTAGCTCTGAGTTTACGCTCTTCCATTTCCTTCTTTCCTGCATCTCCATTATCATCTCCTTTGTGATTCATGGTTTTCTAATTTTAGTTGCACTTAATATGCCTACCCCTTCTCTTGGACTACAACCTTGTCGTGGTTGAAGGGCTTGCGTGCTCCGATGACCCCTAGAGCTGCACTGGCGGGAGCATTGCTCCTGGTAGGGTCACCCATGCCAGATTGGTCGAAGGTTAGGAGACAGACGAATGGTAGTCCGCGCAGCGTCTGTACCTCAGTGAGGCGGCTGCAAAAGGCGTCTGACCCCAGTGGGGCGGCCTCTGAAGTGATGGTGTCACGTAAAAAACACTATTGAGTAAGGCCAAGGAATACTTCCTCAATTAAAACAAAAACCTTGAAATTATGGACAGTTCTCAATTGATAATGAATCCTGGCAACTACGGGACTCGGCCAAGAGGGCCGGGTGTCGTGCCCGGCAGCGGTGGGAGCAAGGCCCCTGCGGTCGTCATCACACGAAATCCTTGCTCAGACGAAGCAGCAGCAGAGGAAAAGAAGATAAAGAAGAGGAACGAAACTATTAGAATAGGCACGTGGAATGTTAGGACTATGCTGAGGGCAGGGAAACTAGAGAATATAAAGCAAGAAATGGAGAGGGTGGGTGTAGACATCATGGGTCTGGGTGAAGTTAGATGGAAGGATGACGGGGATTACTGGAGTGGCGACTATAGAGTAATTTATAGTGGAGGGAATGAAAGTCAGCGCGGGGTTGCATTCGTAATGAATAGGAAACTTGGTAGAAAAGTAATGTATGCAGAACAGGTGAGTGATAGAATAATAGTCGTGGAACTAAAAGCAGAACCAACGAATTTAGTTATAATCCAGGTTTATATGCCTACCTCTAATCATAAAGAGGAGGAGGTAGATGGGGTGTACGATCAGCTAGAGGAAATAATTGGTAGGATACCAGGAAGTAAGCACCTGGTAGTAATGGGGGATTGGAACGCGGTGGTGGGTGAAGGAAGAGATGGGCGGGAGGTGGGCGATTACGGGCTAGGAAGGAGAAATGACCGGGGCGAGAAAGCTGTGGAGTTTTGCCGCAGAAATAACCTAGTAATTACGAATACATGGTTCAGACATCATCCTCGACGTAGGTACACTTGGAAGAAGCCGGGAGACACAGACAGGTTCCAGATAGATTATATAATGGTACGTCACAGATACAGGAATAGTGCTAAAAACTCGCATACTTATCCAGGAGCTGATGCAGACACAGACCACAACTTATTAGTCATGAAATGTCGGGTAAAACTGAAAAAGATAAGAATGGGAAGGAGGGTACGAAAGTGGAATACGGAGGCATTAACTGGGGCAATGAAGAAGAAGTATCGGGAGAAGGTGGATGAGATAATGGGTGAGGATCATGGAGTTAGATCAGTGGAAGATGAATGGGGAAGTTTGAAAAATGGAATTATAGAAGCGGCGAAAGCAACGGTAGGCGTAGTGAGTGCACCTACAATTAGAAAACCGTGGATCACGAAGGAGATGATCAGGGAGATGGAGGAGAGAAGGAAATGGAAGAGTGTAAACTCAGAGCTAGGTAAGAGAAAATACCGAGAATTTAATAACAGGCTTAGAAGAGAAACAAAGAAAGCAAGAGAGGCGTGGTGGAGAGAACAGATCGACGCGTTAGAGAAATACCAAAAAGAGGGAAGAGCAGATGCATTATATCGGAAAGTAAAGGAACTGACGGGTGGTAATAAGGGAAGGGGAATTACAACGATAACAGACAAGACAGGAAAGGTAATCGTTGAACCGAGAGAGATCCAGAAGAGGTGGAAGGAGTATGTTGAAGAGCTGTATGGTAAAGAAATAAGGCCCAATAGGTTAGATATAGAAAGGGAAGACGATATCGACAGATATGGCATCGGACCAAGTATCCTAGATAGCGAAATCGAAAGAGCTCTACGAGACATGAAAAGGAATAAGGCGGTGGGAATAGATGACATACCTGCAGAGTTTTTAAAGAGCATGGGGAAGAAAGGAAGAGGAAAACTTTTTGCGCTAATTCGTAAGATTTATGAGGATGGAGTGTGGCCGGAAGACTTCGCGAAGACTGTACTAATTCCTATACCGAAGAAGAGTAAGGCAAAAACTTGCGAAGACTATAGGACAATAAGCTTAATATCCCACGCGGCAAAAGTAGTTCTGAGGATTCTAAACAGAAGGCTAGAGAAGATGGCAAATGAATACCTAGGTGACGACCAGTTCGGGTTTAGGAGAGGGACGGGAACGCGAGACGCTATAGCGGTGATGAGGACGCTAGTAGAAAGAAACCTAGAGTATGGACAGGATGTTTTTGCATGCTTCGTAGATTTCGAGAAGGCATTTGATCGGGTGGAATGGACGAAATTAATGGGAGTGTTGAAGAAATTAGGGGTCGATTGGAGGGACAGGCGTCTGATTCGAAATTTGTATATGAATCAGACTGCGCAGGTTAGGGTAGCCAATGGAGAATCGGGATGGGCCACGATAGGACGGGGAGTGAGGCAAGGGTGCCCACTATCGCCGTTGCTTTTTAATGTGTATTCAGAAGAAATGGTAAGGGAGGCTTGGGGGGAGGAGGAGGTAGGAATAAAGGTAGGAGGGGAGCTGATAAAATCAGTGAGATTTGCAGATGATCAAGCATTGGTTAGTCAGTCGGCCAAGGGGTTACAGTCAATGGTGAATGCATTAGAGGTGCAGTGCGAAAAGTATGGGATGAAGATCAATCACAAGAAAACGAAAGTAATGAGATTTTCTAGAAGTAAGAAGGCGGGGCTGAATATAAGGGTGGGATGGCAGAAGATAGAGCAGGTCGAGCAGTTTACGTATCTGGGTAGTATTTGGAGGCGAATGGGTTTAGTGGTAAGGACATCAGATGCAGAATTTCGCTAGCTAAAGAAGCATTTTCGAAGAGAAGGGAATTGATGAGGGGGGGTCTGAGAAGAGACGTAAAGAAGAGGCTGGTGAAAACTTTAATATGGAGCGTGGTGCTATATGGGTCGGAAACTTGGTCATTGCGAAAGGAGGATGTGCGTAGGCTTGAGGCGTTTGAGATGTGGGTTTGGAGAAGGATGGAGAAGGTTAGCTGGATGGCGAGAAAGACGAACGAGGAGGTATTGGATATGGTCGGAGAGGAGAGGAAGCTTGTGGCAGAGGTTCGGAGAAGGCAGAAGAGATGGATGGAGGAGGTTTTGAGAGGAGAGGGCATGTTGAAGAGAGTGATAGAGGGGAGAACACTGGGGAAGCGTGGGAGAGGAAGGAAGAGGATAGGAATTCTGGACGAAATAAGAGGAGGTAGAAGATATGAAGAATTGAAGAGGGATCTAATAACGGGCCATCCTTAGGAGGGAATGCGAGACAATTTCTATTAGGTTGGGATACAAAATGGGGACTGTCCAAGAACCTACCAATCAGCTGGTAGAATACTTGAATGAATGAATGAATATGCCTACCGTTGCTTTCGCCGCTTCCACAACTCCTTTTTTTTAACTTCCCCTCATCTTCCACTGATCTTAATCCATTACCTGCACTCATGATTTTATCAACTCGCTCTTGATACTTCATCTTCATTTCCCCATTCAATGCCTGTGTATTCCACTTTAGTATCATCCTACTCCTTCTTATCTCTTTGAGTTTTACGAAGCATTTAATTCCAGTAGTTATTTGAGTCTGCATTAGCTCCTGGACAGGTGTGCGAGTTTTAACACTACTCCTGTATCTGGAACGAGCCATAGTATAATGTATCTGGAACCAATCTGTGTATCTCGGCTTCTTCCAAGTGTAGGTACCTACGTCGAGAATGATGGCTGAACCATATATTTGTAATCACTAGTTTATTTCTCCGGCAAAACTCCACAACTTTCCTGCCGCAGTCATTTCTCCTTCCTAGCCCATAATCGCCCACCTCCCGCACATATCTTCCTTCATCCACCAAGGGTTCCAATCCCTCATTACTACCAAGTGCTTACTCCCAGGTATACGGTATACCATTAATTATTTCCTCAAGCTGATCGTTAACACTATATTCCTCCTCCTCTCTATGATTAGGGGTAGGCATATAAACCTGGATTATAACAAAATTCGTTGGACCTGCCTATAGCTCAACGACTAGGTACTATCCCATCACTAAACTCTTCTGCATACTCTTCTTTGTACTAAGTTCCCTCTTCATTACGAATGCAACAAATGCTGGATTTCATTACCCCCGCTCTATATCACTCTATAGCCATCGCTCCAGTAGTCCCCACTATCCTTCCATCTTACTTCACCCAGACCCATGATATCTACACCGTCTACACCCACCCTATCCATTTATTGCTTTATATTCTCTAACTTTCCCACCCTTAGCATAGTCCTAACACTCCACGTGCCTATTCTGATTGTTGAGTTTCGCTCTTGTACCTTCTTTTCCAGTGCTCTTCGCTCTTGTACCTTTTTCTTCTTGTACCTTTAGATTATTTGTTACATCACTTACATTCTTAGATTTGTGGATCGGCGCAATTTAACGGCTCAGCCGGTAAAAGGTGGAACATATCCCAAAATGGCCGGATACTATCTCTGCAGATCTGAATAAGGCTAAGGATATGCTATGCTAAATAAAGGATAGGGTGGGAATAGAGCATGAAAAAAATAAGGATGGATGAAGGATAGATTTCCTCATTGACTGGGATAAGGGATAGGTCAAGGATAAGCTAACTCTACATCCCCTTCTATTATTGGCTCTGGCAGACCAATGATGCCCCGGGCATCAGAAAAAAACGATTACAGCATTCCTACTGGGAATATAAGGAACTAGGCGACGTAGAATATACTACTTCTCGTGGTATAATTACGTAGGCAATAGTTATTTTAATTTTAACCAGTCATTACTTAGGCACTTACATGATCTACTATCAGCCACATTAAACCATAACACACAAGAGCTTCCACAAACCAATTTCCACTCTCGAACAGCATCCATCATTACGCATAATACCAATCCAGCAGCTAAACTGAAAACAGAGAACACCCAGAAAAAAAGACGCATTTGTACACTCACCAAGAATACAAATATTAAAATACAACATACAAAACCCAAAGAGAGGAAAATAATAAACCAAACGTAGGAAATAAGATTTTTCCAGAAATTAGTTTATTGACATAAGATTTACTTAAAACGTCGAAAAAAGCAACAAAGTTAACAATTCAGGCATAATTTTACATGGCTATAGCCTTTAAAAAATACAACAGTGTTAATTAATTGCTATTAATTGCTAATTATTCCAAGCAAGTTGAAATACAACAGTAATTGTTTTAATTTAAATACTTAATGTTCTGTTTAATCTGTCAATAAACATTAAAATCCAACAGTAACTATTGCATCTTATCAAAAATCGACAGGGAATGTATACTGTGAAATTCCAATTTACACAACTGTAGAAATTTCCAACAGAAAGTGTTTAAATTCCAGTAAAAACTATTAAAAACTTGACTTTTAAATTTCAACAGTTACTGTTAAATTTCAACAGTAACTGTTAAATTTTAACAGTTAACTGTTAAAATTCAACAGTAACTGTTGAAAGACAACAGTAATTGTTGAAATGTAATAGTAACTGTTGAAATTTACCAGTAACTGTTGAAATCCAACAGTTTTTTCGCAAGGGAATATACGAGTAAAAAGTGAGGGTATTCTTCATCACACAATCTGGATATTAATGGCGACTCATGAAAACTTCAAGTGAGTCCACTCAGCATGGGAAATTCATGTATTGCGAATATGAATACGGTATGAATTATTTAATATTTCGGCAAAATTATTTTTACATTATTTTGACTGTATTTCACTCTATCTCAATAAAAGTTTACTGCTGTAGGATGATACCCAATACTTACGGCCACGTATTGGGGTTTATTGCCACCAACCAAATTATTTATAGGGTATTTGTTAGTCACAACACTCTGTTTTAAAATACTTGAAAATAACTTTGCAAAACAATCAGCAATTTCCTTTGGTGCATCACTCTTGCAGTAACCTACATCACTTTCGGAAGGCCATCACGAGAATCACGAACAGACACACTCACATACACATAATTACAAATTTGGCTATGGTAAAATTGATAAGTGTAAAGCTCCAAGTGAGTCAATGGTTGGAACTATTAGAATGAAAAACTGTAACTTTGGATTCCAGATTAGTTTATTAAGAAAAGACCCTGGTAGTCAAAACGTTATCTTCAGGTCTGAAGTCTCCTAAAGATGGCATAGAATGTCGAAGGCCGGGTTGTTTCTTAATAAAATAATGTGGAATCACAAAGTTCCAGTTTTTCATTCTAACATTACTTGATTCTGTAAAGTTACTCTGGAAACTACCCATTGAACCAGTTGCAACTAATGGTTACTGGGACTCTTTTTTTGTGCTAGTCTTCACCCCATGTTATTATCTTTTCCAACTTCATTTCCCCCTCCTACACCACCACTTGTGGGATCACTAAACATTAACAGCACTAATGCCAGGTGTGTAAAATGAATAAATAAAATATTTTTCCTTGGAAATTGAAACTTTTTAATTTAATTTTATAATGTATTTCCTGGCCCTCAATAATGTTCAAAGATTTACCCAAGTTCTGTTTACGTCTGGTAATAAATGGTTAAATGGTTGCTTTTGCCTATTCGTGTGAGTGAAAATGATGGGGAATGACTGGTCTTGCTGGTATTCCTGTGATAGGTTTTGAATGCAAAGCAGACCGTGAAAATTTATTATTTAATTAAACCTTTCAATAATTTATTTTTAAGGTAAATCCTCATCCTAAATTCCTCCGTATCATACAATACGGAGCAGCTTGCAGTGTTTGGAACAGCGTGAAATGATAAAGGGAAGCATAGAAGCATTAGAGAGTGTAATGAAGGAAATATGTTCCGGAGATGCAGCCAAAAAATCTTTTCCAATGGAAGACCTCTCATGCTGCTTATATTTTTCTGCAATCAAGTGATGGTGTTGTGTCCGAACTCAGCATTCAGGAGAGGATGCATAGTGGCTGGCCTTAAGAATAATTCATATCTCATTTCCTGTGTCCTATCTTTGTGTGATACCCTTTTTTGCATGTTTGCATGCAGTGGCATGTTTTGTTAAAATAAAGTTTTTACAGAAGATGTTAAATGTCCTCGATATTAAAAAAATATTAACCATCACATTTTAACAGCAATAACACCTTTCATTCTGAGGAGAACAGCCTACAAAGGTTTTAATTACTATGAAAGGTAAGAAACATGAATATTGATAGGAAGGACCGGACGCAACGGGCTACGTTAGTTTTATTACAGAAAGAAGAAACTTTCAAATGGTATTTATCCACACTGTTTACTGATACTACCAACCCAGGTTTCAATGGGTAATGGCCAAGCCAATATCCATCTATGTGCAAGAGGTGGGTATATACGTCAAGTGGGACAATGTCTTGGATCGCCAATTTCTCAAGTTACTTTATATAGTCTTTCTCTCGAAGCGTACTTCTATTCCAAAGAAATCTTGTGTGCTTTTAAGCCCATAACTAAATTAAAAAAATAATACCTCACTGCATACTAAACCAGTTGAAGTTTATGCAACATGGTGTGTGCAACAACTATGTATACAGATGCTGCAGTGCCGCTTGGATAAAGAAGGTAGGAAATTGACTGGGTAAGACGGGATGATTTATTTGTTTGTTTTTTTAGGCGTTTAGAGTGGTTCAAATTCCAAAGGGCGAGAACAAATTTTGAGACATTGCTACACAGAATTATTGAATTTTGGTCAGGGGCGGATTAAGGTCGTTATTTTGGGGGGGGGGGGCGGTTCACTACTTCCCGCGGCGCCTGGGGGGTATGCAATACATATCAACTAAATAGAGGTCCGGGTGGACTTCCCTCGGAAAATTAAAAGAAATGAAGCGCTTGGAACGTAGTTTTTGTGTGGCTATATTATATATAAGACGTGATAAATTATTGAGTAAATCTGTCTAATCACATTTGAAAAACGTAAAAAAACGATGTAAAGAATGTCATTCTTGTGAAGAAGTGAAGTGTCTTCCTCGGACGACAGTTTCGGCGGCGTTTCAGTCGGTTTCTTCAGGTCGGTGGAGTGAAGGTGCAGCCATTTGTCGTATTATATATCTCACCAGTTGGAGTCAGGTCTAACGTTTGAGATATATAAGACGACAAATAGCTGCACCTTCATTTCACCGACCAGAAGAAGCCGACTACAACGCCTACGAAACTGTCGTCCGAGGAAACATAGTCCAACGCGGTGCAAAACGCGGAAGACCTGCATCTTCCCATCCATCAACCCGCGGCAGCCTACACAAGGATTTCGAACTCCTTGAAAGTAATCTTCTTTAATGTCGTACAAAATGAAAATTGGTTGGAATGAAATAAAAAGATAAATACATATTCAGAAAATACTATTTTCCTTTAATATTTTTATAATTTTTTATAATACCTAGCAATGAAAACGCAGTAATGCTCGGAAGTTACCGTCATTCGTCAAGGTCTCTTCCAATGATAATGCACCGTCGCGTCGTCCCGATGACCTCTGAATGGTATGTTCTGACGGCCAAGAAAAATCACATTTTTAAGTATCAGCTTCAGATTTTCTCTATTTTCCTTGATTTTCTCCCTTAAGTAGCCGTCCAGTTGGCTTGTGTTTTGATTTTCAGGTTTTTTGTATTTTCCAGAAAATTCAGGGCAAACTGGGCACTGCACCTTTGTGATAGACTGTGTGTTGGTGGTTTTCCAGATCATCTAGTTTCCCTAGCAGTTTTGAAAACTTTAACGGCTCTGTAACGAGGGATTTTAACTGCAAATTTGTACCTCAAGCTGCCGTTGATTGGGAAAAACGGGCAATACCTACAAAAAAGTCCATTCATAGAGGGAGAAACCACAAGCCAAGGGTACTTTTCAAGATGTTCTATCCTCACGTAACGACGCTCTTCCGCGGTTCCCTTCCTAGAGTCGAAAAGGGATACTTGTAGTCGCTTGTTGATGTCCAAGGGCTTTCCAAAAGTTCGGCTATTTTCCTATCATCAGGCTTTTCCTTTCCTGGTACAATAAAGAGATCTACGTCACAGTTGAAATTTTCAGCCAAAGGAAGTGAAGAAATTGAAGCTCCAGTCGATGTTTCATGACTACGTGGAGCGGATTGTAAAAGGACCACGGACTCAGCTTGAGTCTCATTGTCAGTTGTACAGCATGAAGGCACGGTGTTAACAAAATTGTGTCTTTCCTCCTGCTGCTTCTGGCGTCTTTTGTTTTTGGACGCGAAAGAAAAAGCTTCGGAGGTCCGCAGAGGCACTATTAGTTTTCCGCTTAGTACCAGGCCTACTAGAAGAAGACGCCTGTAAACATAAGTAAACCTTAGTTATTCCTTCTGTGACGAGTTGCAAAAAACATTATAAGCATATATTTTTCTCACCCTGTAGCGTAATACTTGAAAATTATTTTCCTTTAATTAGAGTCCTCAATTTTACCGCTATCGAAAGGAGAGGGGACAAAACAACGGTGGGTGGACCTCACAGCTTTTCTATGACAACACAATGAAAATGAAAGTCCAGTAAATAGGTGGGTGTTCAATTCCTTGATCAAAAAGCAGATAAATAGCAATGGAGGCTAATGTGGGCCCGAGCTTGAAGCCGGCCGTCCGACCCTAATGGCGAGCGCGAGAAAGCGCAAATAAGTTATGTGTTTGTAATTAACCGACTGAACTTACCATCTCTGGCAGAAAGGTTGATCTGCACGTCAGGTATATCACAGAATAAAGGAAAAAGGACGCAGGGTCATAAACATGTGAAGAAATCTTGAACTTGTCACTCACTATATACGACCGTGCTCACTACAACTGAAACAATACACTCGCGAGAGCCGGGCAACTGACATGTCGCGACGAGCACGAGAGCGGAGGGTGTCGTATAGTAGGCAGTGCTGTAGGATGGTGTGGAGACTATTCCCCTCTCGCAGACGCACAACGGCTCAACTGCCCAAACTCGCGGCACTGTTCTCTGCATACATATTAAATAGGTGTATATAGGTCTGCATACATAGTATAATAGCTAAAAACTATTCCGTTACGGCACCAAAGCTTTCACAACACTGTTCATCAAAAGGCCTACAAAAGTACAATTGCGAACATCTAAGATACTGTGTCTGTTTAGACAACTGGCTTTTAGATATTTTCCAATTGTCTTTAAACATTGTGTTATGAGCTGGTGAAATAAAAACTTGCATCAGAGAACCACCTTAATGATTACCATCTTTTCTATTTTCCAGGGGATTACGGGAGGGGGGGGGGCGGCCGCCCACCCCCCTTTATTCCGCCCCTGATTTTGGTACTATTTAATTCTTCGCCTTTAGCTCTAAATCAGTCCCAAGAATCCAAATGATACAAGGGCGATATTGCCGACCAATATAAAATCATCGCACTCCTAGCCTAGGAATCCGCGAAGCTTCGACGTTAAACGCAAACATGCCGACTGATAACAAATAATTTCTACCTTTAAAACATCACAAATGCAAAATTTCAAAGGTGAATAGATTAGGTATCTAGTTGAAAAATTGAAAAATGTTTGAGAAAAACGCATTTGTAATTTTCCAATAAAAACGGGTGGAATAAATTGAAAAACCTTTTATTAGCGGCATAACGAATAAAAATATTATGCAAAGTTGCTTTTTCTTTGAAAAGGTCATTTCAGCTGTGACGAAAAACAATGCGAAAACCTGTGTTTAACTTAAAAATTTGTGTGAAAACATAAGTAGGTATCATGTGTCCGGAGATATCGAGGACCAATCAGACATAAATTTACTAGAAGCTCAATTTTTCATTCTCCCGTAACTAAGGCAAAGGACGCATATTTGTTAAAAAATGGAGCATGCCCAACAATGTAGTACAGAAAAATACGCCCTACAAAATTGGAGAGGTGAAGGGCAATTTCGATCTTTTTTTGGTCGTTTTGACATGGAGTAACCCAAAAGGAAAAATAAGAAACAGTAGAGAAAGAATCTCCTACGTTGCGTCGAATTGGGCCGACGTACTTATCCTGAATATGAACAAATTCACGAAGTTAAAAAATACATAGAGCACATGAATTTAAGTTCAAGCAATTTTAGATGATTTCTAGGTTGTCATGGTAAACTGGTGAACATTAATAAAAATCGGGAACATGACAGTAGACACAAGATGTTTTCCGATGGCATGAGGAAGAAATTTACGTTGAAATTCCACCAAAAAATCATTTTATTGACTGGAGTTGATATTTTGTCTCCAGAAAAACAAATCATGTTCCAAGATGAGTCACTTGTTAAAGTCAAGCCGAGTTTCAGAACTGAGAACAAATAATAGATTATGTCTTATTGTAAGTGGGATTCAAGAAGCGGGAGTTTGGCTTTTACAGATCCGTGAATATAGTAGGATGCGACATCTGCGGAGACGGTGAGGAGAGGAATTAAACCCAGGAAAATTCGCATAACAGATCTCTATACTCAGGCATTTGATCACACATGGTTAAGTAGAAAAGTTACTTCGGTGAACTCCATCAAAATAAAAATTCACTCATTGTCAGTTGACGAATAAAAAACGAATAATCTACCCGCGCAGTAAAATAGACTCGTGACGCCCGAGGTTAGGAGCGGAATAAGACGTCAACGAAAACGAAGTGCTACATTCAAGGAGCACGATTGATTCTACGTGTGGGAAAGAGAAGGAGACTGGATTAGTGCCCTAACGCTCACAGTCAGCAATTAACAAAATAAATAAATGCCAGGCGTTGACCCGTGCCAACTTCAAGCCTGGTGAGCCCTTACTTCTCAAAGGATCAGGGGAGGAAAATGACCGACACACGCCTCGTCACCAGAGATCACTTAATCTTTAGGGGATGGGGGAAGCAGCTTTGCAAGAGGCGTTGGTATGTGCTAAAGTGAGATGGACGAAGCCTTAGCTGTGACCGCTGTGACTCACATCCACTCCTAGCTCATTAAATAGGGAGAGACATGGAGAATAAGGAAAAACAAAGAGTTGAGGGAACAGTACAAAGAACCAGATATTGTGGGTATAGTCAGAAGCAGACGACTTAGATGGCTAGGCCATGTCCACAGAAGAAGTGACAACACAATGGTAAAAATGACATGGAAAGGAAAACCGGAAGGCACCAGACCACCAGGGAGACCAAGAATGCGCTTGAGCGACGAAGTGAAGGACCTGAAAAAAATGGGAGCTCAACTCGACACAGCAGAAGACAGAAGGGCATGGAGGCGAGTGGTTGGCGAGGCCAAGGACCATTTAGGTTTTCAATGGCCACAGGAGTAAGTAAGTAAATGAAAATTTCCATCTGTTAGTCGCAAAAGCCGTATTTGTTAAAGATTACCCCGGCTGGCACAAGCTGAATTGCATTTCCATCGGCCTGTTTATGCGAGGTTGCTCTTGGAGCGAATCCTAGGGAATCGGCAGCCCACCATGGTAGGCTTTGATAAAACCTGATGGCATACCTACTCATCGGGAAGTTTTGTTTATCGATTTGGAATTGAATATCGAATACTAAGAGGCAACGATTTGTCATGTGTGGCAATCGACCGTCATGGAACACATCACATCATGACAAAATACTACAACACCAAACGGCTGGTGTCCTAACACGCCTATTGAGGCGGCTTGCGGGGTAGTATGTAGATGAAGAGAATATGGATAATAATTTCTTAAGATTATTATCCTTTCGCAAATGTAACGGAGGTTCCCAAGTATCAGCAGGGATCGCTCATTGATTCCCTGAGGAGAGCCGAGACCCATCACCTCGGTGTAGAATACACTGTTTCTTTACAGTGTACCGGCACTGAGCGCTATGGACAAGGTAAGTGCAACTCATACCCGACGCCTTCTAGTTATGAAGAAGAATTATTACTGTAGCAAAACTTGGTGGCACTCACCATCGGAGATTTGGAGGTCAGTATGGGTGAGCTACGAGTTTATGGACAAGAAGTGATACCCCAGGATTCCTGAAGAGACCCATGGAGAGACCATGAGTCTCTTAGTCCCATTTCATATTTCTTTTCTCTCGTTCATGAATATACATATGGATCTAAATCTTCGGCACCACTGTACGGGCAAAGGTGTTGCCTAGCTTTCCACAAAAGATAGGTCGCGCTGCAGTCGGCATGGCTCCGCTTCAGAGTGTCAAAAATGGCCGATTTAATAGGTAGACCAATTCCGGTACCTTTATTTCCAGTATCTCCATTTGAATCACGGCCTTTCCTTCGGCATGGTTCGCTTCCGTGTGTCAAAAATGGCCAGTGTTCATAGGGAGGCCGATTCCAAGCCCTTTATTTAAATTATCTGCATTTGAATCACGGCCTTTCCTTATTGGAACCACCCTCTCTAAAGTGGCGGCGCAACAATCTGCTTGGTCCTAATTTTTGGTGCATGCGGAATGTTTGTCAACACGCACTGGGGGCAAGTTTAGGATCCATATGTATATTCATGCTCTCGTTGGTTGATCGGTTATTCGACCGATAACTGAGGTCATTTCTGCCAGTTGGGAGAGATGAGAATGTTGGTAAGGGAAGGATTGTTTGGGGATTGGAGACAGGGTGTAGAGAAACCCGGTATCGGACTGCTCTTAACGAAAGGAGCTAAGCGGACTACAGTTTCGATTTCCCCGAAACACGCCGGTATTCCTATATGTTTTGAGATCGAGGTAGTAGGCCATGCTCAAATCCTTCTCTGTTCTAAGTGAATGATTTTGCTAAATAACCAGGAGGTAGTGAAGCTCTTTACGCGGGGACCATTTTATCGCCTTGCAATTATTGACGTTAAATGAAGAGTACAAAGGTGCCCATTTTAGGAGAGAAAATGTGTTTTCCCCCACAATAAGAGCTAGACAGCTCAGTACATAAGGTTCAAAGAAAATAGACATGGAGCTAGTCACTTAGTGTTTAAGAAATCGGGATGAATAAGCGACAAAATATGGAATTTTTAAGATAGTAAAAATCTGACTGCATTGACATCCATAGCGCCGCTGACACAGAGATTTTGCGGAGAGCAGCTAAATAAAGCCCATTTTCGCCATGGATTTATACGCATTAGGGGGAAAACGCTCTAAGGTTGAAATTACCACACTACTGGTTACGGATTTTTCATTGCCGACGTTATGATGTGCAACTCGTGAATATTGAGTCATCGAGTGATGCCAACTTCATTTATTAACCTAGTCGCCGAGTTAAATTCAAAGTTGTGATGCTTAACTGATCTTACTACCAGCGCTGAGAAGACATAACTTAGTAATCACCCAATCCGTATAAATCTTTTCACCGATATAAAAGTCGTGAATGAAAATCGCAAAGATCAATATTAGAACGATTTTTGTAAGAACCACCATATGGAATAGGAAATAATAACGTGAGAAAATGAAATAGGTATTCTAAAAATTTTTATCACTACTAAAACTGATTTTATTCTCACAGTGATTGTTTCCTTCGAGCAATGCACCACTTAAAATGATCGCACTGTCGTTACCTGCCATCGGCGATTCACGCTACCTCGGGCTACCTCCCCGTCGCGTCGTTGAGGTTAGTATTTACGATGAGGCTAATTCACGGCTGTTGACCTGATTAGTCTTCTATCCCTTCCTCTATTAAACTCCTATCAATATCAGTCAAGAGCATCGTACTTATCAAATAAAATTTCTTTTATTCCCCGTCACCTCCTGCCGAGAAAAATCAGACACTTATTTTTCAATTTCACCAACATCATCCTTTCCAAAAGCCTTCTCAACATTTTATTGATTATGTCACTACCATAAGTGAGAACGCTTCCCTCCGAAGCACAACAGAACGTCTCCTATAAAGCAGCACTCTATTTCCAGACGATAAATGACACTCCATATGAGCAGTGAAAAGTAGTATTTCTTAATTTTTCAAAACCAGCAACACATAATCAGTGCCGTCCCTAGGGTATTGCGGCAGGCGCCGCTGCACTGGGTCCCGCGTCTGCACGGGCTTGCCTTTTTCAGAGGGTGCGGTGAAACCCACCCATTTCCCGAAATTGCCTACTACTTTTGCTGGCACATATGTAAACTTCTTGAAATCATTAAACATTTTGTTGGTTAATTTCCTTATTCCCATTAAATATGCTTAAAAGATGCTACAATATCCACAAGGGAATGCTAAGTTAGGGGAGCCCCGACTTTCGTTTGCACAGGGCCCCTCAATCCCTTGGGACGGCCCTGCATATGATAAACGAAAAGTAACTCATAGTTAGCACACAAGAAAACACAAAATAAGCTTTTTTCAACAGAAATTAAAGTCTTCAAATGCTCCCTTATGAGGAGCGGTTACCTTCCACCGGACTGTAAATTTAGGAGAGACCACGGAGCGCCTTCACGGCATCCGAGATCCTGTTCCACCGAACAGCATGCGCAGAACACTCGAGGGGGAGCCTCTAAAGCAATTGTGAGATCAGATAAATAAACCCTCGAAGGCGTTTGCTTCCTAATGCATCGTTCCCACATAGCACAAAATATTTACTAAATATCTACAGTACGTCTTAGACGTCTTAAATATTTAATAAACCTCTATAAAATATCTTAAGCGCTATCGAGTACTGAAAATTATTTTCTTTTCTCTTCGTAGTAATCAAGATTATTTACTTTCCACGACAAATATTTTTTAAAGAAAATTTCATTGGTTTTGACATAAAATATTGGAACGATGGAGCATTGAACTTTCGAGGGCGAATAAACCAGGCGAATTTTCTTTAAGGGTGAAGATTTAGGAAATTTTCGAAAACCCGTTTCTTTATTGACACAAGATTAATCAGTGTCTAATTAATGTCTCGTGATGAAGGTCCATCTGCAGATATGAAGTAAAGTCTGGAAGATATCTTGTAAAGGCATCTAGAAGACATAAGAAAAGCGGAAATTCAGATATCTGTATAATTTCTAGAAGACGTCTACAAGGTATTAGAATACGTTTCCTAGATATCATAGAAGACATTGGAGATATTTTGTGCTATGTGGGTTTTTAGCACAGGTGTTCCAACATTCGCTGAGACGGGCTTTCCTCTGAGAGAGCGACACTAAATACGAGTCTTTAAGGTCCTGCTGTCAAGATTGGGTACGGGAAATGACTAACCTGTCCAGCCATATCTTGCTGCGGTCAAAGGAATGGAAAACGTCATTTAACTTACCCACAAATTAATACCGTCCGTCGGCTAAACTTAACGGCGGCCGACGAGAAACTCATCAAACATGACCACGAAAAAAGGAGACGTGGAAGCCGGGATTTGTTAGGGATAGTATTCATGAGTTGGTAAGTCGTTATCATATCAGCAGAAGCATGAGATTGCGGGAGCTGCTGAGTATGCATAATTGTCCAACTGTGCTTAACTAATCCTGGGATAGAATTCTGTACATGCCGACCGACGGCTGTCGGTGGTCATCGCTTGCACCGACAACCGAGCGATTCTCGGCACGAGACGTACCGTCACCTGCCGATGCAAGCGACGATTTACTGACGCCCACGCATTTGTCAGTCACAAACTGACATCTGCACGAGAGGCTAAAACTTTCGACCAATAATGTGGCACGATAAAAGCTGAAGTAAGCAAACTGAAGCAGACGCTGAAAGTGCTAAAATACACAATTAGAATTAATCAGTTCATAAAATCACCTTAAATGGTGATTAACGTCAAATTCAATCCATGTATTAATATATTCCTTAAACTATACACAACAGTTTAGCGTTGCATAAAGGCGTGCTAAATAACAATCCCTTCTGTGCGTACCTACGTTCATTACTTCACAATTTATTAGTGATATATCATTATATAATGATTTCCTGTGTACCTAATATTCCATTAAAATACATTATTCATGGACTTACCGTTTCCACCGAGTTAAAATAATAACAGTGTAGTAATAATGTAGCGTTGGTGGGAATAATAGTTAATATTCACGAGGTAATGTTGACCATAACATTCAAAATATTTTTATATGCTCGCTTCATTTTGCTCGTACCGGACGAAAGAAATTCACCCGCGCATGGGAGACTAAATCGAAATCTAATCAGCCTTTGCTCATTTATTTGAACATTGGAAAAAGCTCAAATAAATGAAAAACTTCGCCATTACATCAGTGTACTCACCTAAATTTTTCTGTCGTGCTAATGCCATCGATAAGATGCTGGAAACTACGAACATTCATTACATAAGGAACCACCTCGTAACATTATGGATCAATACAACTGAAATAAGGTTACTAACTCAAGTTAAAGAACTAACGATCGTTTCTGTAATCAGAAATAATTGATAAAACTACGCTCAAGCGGCGACGTTCACTTTATATTGAGGCAATTTTTGCCACCTAATTATTCATAAATTATTATTACATCCATTCTCGTCTTGCAGCTCGACGTTAAAGCCTAATTTCTTGGTTCTCCAAATCTATTTGAGAGGTTAAAAAATGTACAAATTGAGAAACAATCAGTTAATATTATGGAATAGCCATTAGACTAATCCACTATATGTGAATTACTTGTTAGATACTGTTTAGGCAACAGACAGTCATAGGAGCAAGATAAGTTGTCCTTATTACTATTATAAAACACAATAATAGTGAAACAATCTGTGATAACAGTCTTGAACCCTTCTGTAATGAGTTTGAAATCTAAACAGGATTTCAACATTCTCCGTTGAAACTTAGAAATGTTGTGCTGAGACACACTTGAAAATTTATGATGGAGACTCACTTTAACTTTAATAAAAAGTGGGATCAGGGTGGCCATAAATAACTGGTTCTGGCAATGGTTGAGGTTGTTACGTGAAATCCCAGCCCCTACATGTGTGCCAGGTTGAGAAATTTAATTTTTTTACAATTACTCCTTCCATTAGATGGGATATCAGTAGTATAAGAGTTATGTGGTAGAGGATGTTGGCATATTTCAAGTAGATTTCGAATATGGCGAACAACATCTCTGCAAGGGAATTAATTCTTTAATTGAAAAATCACATTAAAAGTAACGAAGCTCAACGGAATGATTGATTTACAAAAGTATTACTTTCCAATGGACTCTTATGTCAATGAAAATTAGCGTAAGATAAATATGATGACATCATAGTACACATCTCCTCCGTTCTCACCCACCTTCTAGTTATGTGGCAAGGTCCGAGAGATCAACGCATATCAAGGCTGATTCAAGGCACTTAACATATCGTCGGTTTAAGACACTTTCAACACATATGTTTTTCAAGGTAGCCACTCTGATGACAGGTACATTCGAAGCACGACGAAAATACTGTCGTCGATAAGTGCATATGTTCCAAAGGCCTACTTTTACCGAAGTTAACAACGTAATTGCCTACCTCTCTCATGTCTACATCTATAAATACGTATGCGTGCCATTAAGTAATGAATAAAGCAAATATGAAACGCAATCATTATGCAATACAGGTTTAAAACGCCGCACACTCAATTAAGGAGATTGAAAGTTAACATTTATTAACTTATTACTATCTCCTTGCACCCAACTGTTGCACTTTCGGTTAGTTACCATCTATAGAAAACTTCGCAACCTGAATATGATCACAAACGACCACTGTATTTGATTAACTTACGGAAATAATGGTAACATAAAAAATAATGGAGGTATGCACAATGAATAACACCAAATTGCAAAGGAAAGTTATAAGCTACATGAAGATTAGCCAATTTTCACAATATTAATGCCGAGAGACGCCCGTGTTGTCAAGAGCAGAAAACTTCACCTTTTTTCCCAGTGTTCACCTCGCGAAGCGATGAAATACGTGTCGGTCTGCCTACCGTGGGTTTCAAAATCGTCGGTCGGATCACCCAGGCTGAACGACGATTGACGGTGAAGTTAACAACGAGTATCGGTAGAAGGTGCCCCCGGAATCGCTCTTAACCGACATATGTCGGTCGGCCGAGTTAGCGACACCGATAAGTGTAGGTCGCATGAACAGAATTCCGATCCTGGCGCTCGAGTCACATGCGGGAGGAGACCGAATGGTCAGCCAGCATACTAATTCGGATGTAGTAAGAATTCCTCCTCAATATGTGCCAACCTATCCAGTTATCACTCTGAATACATCTCATCTACTGAATGGAAGAGAGCTAAATTACCTTTTATATAACCCAATGGTTCAGTGTGATGTAATCGTGAGATGTATAGTTTTAATGAGCTATATTAAGTAAGACTAGGTAGCTAATTGAACCGCCTAATGTATAACAAAACATTTATTTAAGGACTAAAGAACGCCCAGTCAACTATTTTGAAAGGCTTTGCCATTCAAGCAAAAACTAATAAGATATTGCAGATATATCATAGGTATGCCTTATATCACTAACCACAAATTTTACAATGCGGCCTAAAGTAGGTAAATGAGATTGTCTGAAGTGCCCTTGTAAAGTAGCGGGACTGTAAATCAAGATATACGGACTGTATGGTCCGAAGCTTCCTGTGTCCATTCGCGAGCTAAAACATACATGGTTCATTGAATATGTAAATGAGTTTTACCTTAGTCCCAAGAAATGCACATTCTCTAAATGAGTGTACATAAAGAAATTTGTAACTTGTTACTTAAGTAAAACAAACGTTAACTAGAATAAAATCATTAAATTGTTTCAAACGAGATTTAAATGGGTTTTCGAGGAAATTATCTTTCTGGAGCTAGTTTAAGTTAAAATGTCAGTCAACTACGACTATTTTCATCCAATTTGATGACTTAATTTACACTAATACTTCCAGCATGTACGCAAGGATGCCGCGCACGAGAACGACGGATTTCGCCGTAGCCTGTAACATAAGGAAAGTTTCAATACATTGCGTACTAGTTTCAATGCCGGTAGTATTGTATTTGAATATAAGTTCCAACTGGCGGGTATTCTTAGGTGATTGTGGCGCCACGCCATCCATGGTCATATCAGTGCAATGGATCACTTGCGGCGCTACGTGTTATGCTGCTTGCTTCGTACAAGAACTTTTTCGAGCAGTTCCCCGGGACACCACTGGTCTTCGATGTGGTGCAAGGTGCGTATCGGTAGAGGCCCTCTATTAGGACCTAACATCCTAATATAGGGCCTCTGGGTATCGGGAACTTCATGGGGTACGAGTAGTTCATAATTTGGCTACTAGATGAATCTGCACCACGACGAAAGGGTGGGGGAAGTTTGCGCCGTGGAGGGCGGTGTTGGTCGGTGGCAACTTGGTTCTGGGGAAACCCCGACGACCCTTCTATTCCTACATTCCTACACTTCCGTTCCACGCGAGAATTCGTCCTCCTTTTAATATCGTTCGTCAATTTCGTTTTGAACTGGAATGCTTGTACTAATCGCCCCGTCACGAGAAGAGTGGGTTACTAGGGTAAAATATAGCTAACCGGAACACACGTAGGTTATGAGACTTATATAGCCACGGTATAATGTTTAGAATGGAGACAGGGCATAAGTGAGCAGCAGTATAAGAATGGGTATCCAGAAATTCCCAGTGCCGTGAAAAACACTTGAATTTGCATGTAACGTCGTCTGCTGGCCAAGTTTAAAACTACGTCCTCTTTAACCTACTCTGGAGCCCTCAAGCAACTTCACGTTTGAGCTTCTAGAGCAAAGATTATATACACTTCTAGAGCAAACATAATACCGTGTATATAATCTTTGCATAATACCTGTCCTTTGACCCATTTCCATTACTACAGTGAAGCCGCTGTCCCCCACCCCTGAGTCATAATCAGCTTAGGGACTGTCCGTAAAAGACGTCCACACGATTGGGGGAGGGGGTCACCCCCCCCCCACCCCCAGATGGGGGACTATGCTTCATGTGACATCCGCGCTTCCACTGTACATAAAGTCTTATTTTTACACAAACTGTGGGGCGATGAGTAGAAGTGTTTTCATTTTTGTGACATCAGTAAAGGGGGGTGTGACATTATTTGTGACTAACTGTGACAGGGGGGGAGGGGGTATAGTTTGGTCCAAAATTGTGTGACATCATTTATGGACAGCCCCTTATCCGGGTTCGTGGTCCCGTGTTTGACACGTGGTTGGTCGGGCATGGGTCCAAAAAGTCACCAGTGGCACGCATATGAAGCCGGGTTATTCACTCCTTCGTATGGCATCAATAATGGGCACAACACAATATCTACATTATTCCTCATTTAGCTGAGCTGCATGGAAATGGGTTCTGCCGCATAGTGTTAGCATTTTTCTGATAAGCCTGGTCATAATTCATTAGCCATAATTCATTAAATATTGACCGCCATTGTGAGCGGTACATGACGCCAAACATGTGCCACCATGTTTAAAAAAAATTGAAAAGAAAAAAGCAATTTCTTAAAATTAATTACAATTACTATTTACAAATGAGGTAAATTTTCCGTTCCGCCTCTAGAGTGCCGGGGAGCGCGAACGCGCTCCTCCCGTCTCTCGCCAAAAGTGCCGGGAGCGCTATCGCGCTCCATCTGCAATGTCACTATTTCGTATATTAATTTTTTTCAAATATGATAAAATCATTAAATATAATATGTCAAACGTTAAACCAAATATAATAAAGGTTTCCTAAATTTTTTGAAAATGTAATTTTTTTTATGTATGAAGCATAATTTGTTTCGTAAACTACTGCAAAACACCAATAATGCCACCGCAATGTTAGCATAAAGCCAAGGAAATTGGTTGGCACTCAAAGGGTTAAACGTTTTTCATACATAGGGGAGAGTGGGGCAAAACCGACCTGGCGGGTCAAACCGACCCCCATAAAAATTTCGTTATGCGTGCTACTATCATGCGGAATGAACGCTTACTGGTTGAGCGACAGCCATACGTGAATGCGGAGCTGTGTCCCATTCCAGTCAGACGCATACTCACGTTGCAACTTAGTCCGGAAAATTTTAAGAGAGTTTTGACCAGCTTATGCGTCGAGAAGACAGCACTCTGCGTTCTACGGGTTTGAAGATTTACCATCGGTAAGTAAACTACTGAATTCACCGGTTTTAGTAGATAAATTTAGTGTGACACTGAATGCCATATCTGTTGCTGGGAACCTAAAATCGCCATTTTAGTTTGGAAATATACCACGGGGCAAAACCGACACAGCCTCGTGGGCCGGAACCGACTGGGGTCGGTTTTTCCCCACGCTTTGGTAGGAAAAATATTCTATTGAAATGAACATTGCGACATTAAAAGTAATGCAGTTATACTGTATAATAACTTTGTTCCATATCAGTTGACAGTTTACAAACACAGCTTGATTAACGGTCGGTAGTTCTTATTTTCGTTTTAAGAGCAGAGGCCCAGTTATAATGGACAACATATTTTACTTAATAACAGAAATGGCAATTTTCCACTAGATAAGGTGTATTACGACCATTTACCTCATTTATTTCGATGCACTGAATCATTTACTTAGGTCTACTTCAATGCGAATTTATTAAACAATAGCCTAATAATTAGTCTATACGCTGAGTTAATAATGAAATAAAGTTAGGCGTTTGAATATATCTAGACTCTCCTTGTTTTTATCATTAAAATCAGACATTGAAATTCTATACCTATGTGTTATTTTGTTGTAGATATAGTGAGGAACTAACTACCAACGAAAAACGGAGCGGCAGAAATGGACTCGAGACGGAATGGCAAGTGCCAACCAAGAGGATATGAACACGAAGGACATAAGTGTTAATTTTATAGGTTAATAAACATACTTGATTAAAATTGTGTGTCGTTTCTTAGATATTCAAACAAATTGTCATAATAAAATATTTTGTACGATATTTATATGGCTGTTGGTTTTACCCCACCCACGGGGCAAAACCGCCATTTTGCAGTCTTTGGGACAATTTTTTTTATATAACCATTCGGAATACGTATTTAATACTGAGCACATTGCTTCTCTAATATTTAAGGACACAGTATAAATGACTTTTATAAAGAAACTAACAAATAACTTTTTATTGTAAGTTTAATGCTTAGCAGGTCGGTTTTGCCCCACTCTCCCCTACGCCAATCATTATTTATATTCGAAAACCTTTTGTTCTACAAGACCATCCAGAAAGCCATTGGCTGGTCAATTTTTGAACGAGATGACGTAAGCAACAGCCGTTAACTTAGTTAATGGTTGATCTATAGTCTACAAAATCTAGCTAAATCGTGAGGACTGATACTTAAACGTAATAAACATGAAACCGTGAGTAAGCTATATGTCACCACAATGAGTTTTTATGAGTAAAGTCATTTAGCGGGTTTGAATTCGCCATTTAATCCTTGGCATAAAGAGACGGTGATTCGCCGTTTTCGTACGGTGACATCTTTGTAAAAAGGTTTCTCTTCTAACTATTACTGAAGAAACCGAGAGCATTAAAATTCATTTCGAACATATGCTTCTGCATATATTTATTATCAAATAAAAATATTGTTGAGATAAATGAGTTTTATTAACGAAAACAAATTTTGATGAAATATTTATTGAAGCAGGGGAAAGTGATCGCTCAGAAAATACTATGCCAAGGAGTTAACATACAACGATTTTGTGTACTTTCAGCACTAAAATGGACAGCGTCTGGAAAGATGACATTTCTGATAGCGATGATAGCGACTCCTCGTCCATATTAAACGGCATCCAACAGGACCAGTCATCCGATGACGACATGTTGGACTGCGGGAATGATTCACCCTCAAGCGAGGATGAAGACACATTCTACATTATTCTAGAACCACCAGAATCACAGGACCCTCAGTCTGGGGACATAGTACTCTTCGTTCATCCCATCTCGGCATCACAGAATCTTCAGGATTCAAGTGAGGAGGAATCAGCCCCTTCAGATTGGAATACAGACACTGACGAAGATGAGTGAAGGGTTTATATCTTGTTAAGTGTCAAATACATGTAAATTTTTTAATAGTACCTATAGCTTATCATATTTATTTAGCATTTCCAACCCACACGCATGGATAAACATGATCTTTGAGGTCGCAATGGTAAGTACATAATATAAAGGATTCCACCGATGCATTCGCTACAACCAAGAGGCGACTGTTTCCGCTGTAGTTTTAAACGCCTTAAATATTCCGATTCTATTTTTAATTATATTTGACAGCATTTATCCATGGCATAGGAGTCCACCCAGGCCTCATATTCTCATCACTCCCCAATTAGAACCCTTATATGTTATTTCTCTCTCACTGCCATTCTCTCAACAAGGTAGATCAGAAGTAGCAAGCGCTTCATTTTGAATTGAATGATCATGGAATGAGATGAAAAATAAATTATTAAGTGGATTTTTACGAAAGAAATAAGATTCTTGGGGTCAGGAGTGAGCTTCATCCTCTATAAAATTGCTGAAATGTGCGCTTGATGGGTTTAAGGATACCTATTGCCAGGGCCGTCTTAAGACATTCCATGGGCCCCTAGGCGCACAAAAATTTGGGGCCCCGTTGGAAAGTAAAAAAAGGGAATGAGAAAAAATAACATTTTTCTGTTGATTTTATAATTATTATGATTTTTTATTAAATGTTTTTAGAAATAGGAACTTATGTGAATACGATATTAAAATAAAAAAGCCTTTTTTTGGTCTAATCAAATATATCGGCATTTCGGGGCCTCCGTGAGGTCGGGGGCCCTGGGCTCGGGCCCCCGAGTGCCCTTATGGTAAAGATGGCATTGCCTATTGCCACATATCTGAGGATGGAATCAATCCTTAGAAATAACTTATGTCTTATCTGAGTTCTATACATGATGGACATCCCTGGAAGTAACTTTCATGTTGCACTGCTTGAGTTTTTGGAGTAGAATTCAATAGAAGAAACACCACTATCCTTTTAGAGGAGTTCCTTGACAATCAAAGAGGAATGTGATTTTTGACCAATGAGCCTGAATGATAGAGTTTTTAGTGTCCCTTTTTTGAATGATCAGACATAATCAGGGTTGCCACCTTTTAGAGAGGACATCCTCTTTCTCAGCACTTGTCCTTTTTTAGGGCAATGGAGCAGAAAGGACAAGGAAAGTCCTCTTTTTACCACTTAAAAAGAGGACACAAAATAAATTAGGTAAAAATGGATAATTAAAAAAAAACTCCTGCTGAAAATCAGTTCTTTTTAATTAAAAATTAAACCTCTCATTTTGTTAGTAGTATTTAGTAATCAGAAATCAGAAGTTATTCTGATGTTCATTTTTTTATTGGTGAGCATTGGGAATATGAAGACCAGAAACCAATAGTAACAAATAAAAATCTGAATAATATTATAATAGGTAATAATTTCCATCCAAATGTGTAATTTTAATTGTATGTTTTTTCGTTAGGGGCGGGCACAGGCGTTGACCCTGCAACCCCAGCAGTAAAAAAAACTGTTGCCTCCCCCACTCAGAATATATTATAGATCATGGTCATGCACCCTATTAAGATTGATGAGTTCTCTTTTTTTTACTGTATAGAAATAAAAACGCATTAAAAATCGTTTTGCCACGCCCCTTTTTCCAAAACATTTGTGGCCTTTACTGGATGGCTCTGCCCCTCAGAACACTCCAAGAAGATAGTTCAGCCTGGTGTCCTTTTTTCACACTTTGAAAAGGTGACCTAATGCATTATGCTATTGATGGCAAGCTTGTTCATTTATGTGAGATATAGAGGTTTGATCAGACAATCAAGAAAGTTTCTCTGAAATAGAAATTTGAGAGGGGTAAATCTTGTTGATTCATAAATTGTGTTTGTAGAGAATTAAAGGAAAGATAAGGTAAGGGTAGTATGGAAATGAAGACACCGATGGAATACATTGATGAGCATAGGCAACATCAATAGAAAACGGTCTAGAATAATGTGCATTGTATGTTCCTTGACCCTGGAGGTACTTGAGCCAAGAGTCCTTGGAATGAGACCATAAGACTGCCATGCACAAGAATGGAAGAATATGAAGACACCTTTCAAAGGAAGAGAGAATTTAGCCATAACTAACTGAATAACAGTTTTCATTCCCATTTCATTGTTGCTCTTCAGATAAAAGACCTGTTATTACAGGTAATGGTACCAAAGTCTCAAAAAGATATCAACTAAAGTTCCAGTCACCCAATTTTATTTGTTTTAATTGCTCTGTTACAAAAATAGAAGTATTAGTCTTGATATGGTGGTTGCCCTGGTGAAAATAAACTGTGACAGAAGCGTGAACACAGTGTGCATAGTATATGACAAGAGAATGATTACAGTGTGACCACAGAGTGAATACAGTGTGCCAAAAGCGTAAATTGGGACTCACAGCGTGCAGAAAGCATGATAGACAGTGTGACGGTACAGTGTGTGGACATTGTGCGCACAGTGTAAGGATACTATGTACACAGTGTGAGGATAATGTGTGCACAGTGTCCATATACTGTGACTAATGCCTTCATACAGTGTGCAGCACATTATGGTCACACTGTCAGTCATGCTTTTTAGGGAGCAAATTGTGTGTACAGTGTGCATACACTGTGACTAATGCACTTGTACAGTGTGCAGCACATTGTTGTCACACTGTCTATCACAGTTTATTTTCACCAGGGCATTGACTCTACCTACATGGTTCAAATGTGTAACAATATTTTTGAAAAGCCTAATACCCAGCCCTTACCCCTGGAACATTCAAGGACTTAAGTAACTTTCCTGCCCCCCACCCCCCCTTACTTCTTCAACCTAATGAACACCCACATGCTCTTAGTAGACTTGTGTATATATACCATGACTTATCCTAAATTTTTACCTGATAATGATGTAGAACATAGAAGCCTAGTTCACAATGCTTCTTTACCCAATGGAAAATTGCAATTTCAATCCTTAATTCCACTCTTATGTTCACCATATCCTGCAAGGTCAAGTACTATTTTCTTTGTACTGAGAAGATTGAGAATATCCCCATACACATAGTATCAACAGTATAAAATAAAAGTACCTGTTAAATTAAACAATGGATAATTATCCTTTTGTACTTATACATACATACCAAACATTGTAATATTTTAACTACAAAATATGGAGTAAAAATCATTTGGTGAAGTATTGAAAAATTTAATGAGTGAAACTGTAAATCAGTTTTTTACACTCTAGAAATAAGCTGCAATGTTGTTATATACCGTAAATGAAACAAAACCACCTAGTTAAAGTAAGTACTACATTGTTCTACAATCTTCTTATCTATCATTTAGTATTTGGCAATAATGATATTTAATATATATAAAAATCCATCATTAGTTTTACCCTGACAATGCAAATATTGAAGATCGTTTACACCAAAAGCTAAAAGCAAAGGCTCATTGTCTCAGAAATATGAATGTAACCCTAGCAAGGAACATAATAGGTATATTGTACTCAGGACTCAAGACAAAACTCTTTATAATGATACAAGTTAACCAGGCAGTCCAAAGGAAAGCATTTTCCCATCAAAAGAAGACATCAACCTCCTGGTCAAGCATCTGGTGTAACCCAATTAAACACGAGCAAGATAGCAAATGGTGTAGGTACCTACTCAAGCGATATATGCTTACAATTCAATTATTCAAGTGTCAACTCCAAGGATAAAATTACAAACAATTTCCAATTATGCAATTAGGAACTCAAACTGTTATGTTCATGGAGTGGACCTAGTTCAACATCTCTGACTGAAAATATTGATACCCGGCCATCAACATTTGACCTTTACCAACATCCCTTCTTAAAGACCCAAGGAAAGTCTCTAATTTTATTACTCAAAGGATCACCCACCTACATTATAATGACTAAATTCCACATGATCTTTCATAAAACAGCTCAATAATGTAAAGAATTCAAAAAGATATGGTACTTTTTTCACAGATTTTTATTTCAAGTCGACCGGTTTCATCGCATAGGCGACATCATCAGGTACATGAATATGGCAAGTGGCATAATATATACAATTTTTAAGAGGGGGGGGGTGAAAGGAGGGAGAGGGGGCGGGGTGGAAGAGGCAGTGGTAAGGGGTGGAGGTTGGTGTGTGAGGGAACGTGGATGACTCGATGGGAGGGGGGAGGGGTGGTAATGGTGGATGTAGGCTAAGTGGACGCTTGGTCAGGTACGCTGTTCACAGCAGGGGTTGGGGGCGTCAGGTATTGAGGATATTCCCGTGACTCTCAATACCTCCTTTCACCCCCCCCCTCTTAAAAATTGTATATATTATGCCACTTGCCATATTCATGTACCTGATGATGTCGCCTATGCGATGAAACCGGTCGACTTGAAATAAAAATCTGTGAAAAAGTACCATATCTTTTTGAATTCTTTAGAATTGATTTTCACAAAGTTAAGCCTGAAACCATCGAGTTTAGCTCAATAATGTGCCTACCTATGATCTACATTCTATTCATAACAAAGGTATATTTCAGGTGAGAAAAATAAAACACTCTCAGATGAACAGAAGGGATGCAACAAAAGATCCCAAGGGTGTACGGAGCAACTTCTTAAAGACTCAATTTTTGAGCAAGAGTGTAATATTCCGAAATTTTTTCTCAAAACATAGAGACTATTACAAATCTCTTGATACCATTCTTCATTCACAGCTGCTACATATCCAAAAGATAAACAAGATGGAACAACAAATGATATCTCTCCTGGAGTCCTAAATAAAAACATAGAATACCATGCCTGAACACATAGTAGATGGGGTAAGAATTATGGCTGGCCCCATTAACATTCACCGTGGAATCTATTATTATTAGTTCTTGTGAAGAGTATGCTGTAGTAATTATTTTCTCAAACCAATTGGTGATACTTTGCCTAAATTTATTTTCACTCAGTTTAACTTACACGCAAAATGTTTCCTCATTATACGATGACTTTAGGAAAGGTTTTTTGTTTTATCAATGAAAAACAGAAGCAAAGTGAGTTATTAAATTATTATATAATACAACAAAAAACTTTTAATTTTATTTATTTATTTATTTTGAAGCCTTATTACAATGTGCTCATGTGTTTACAATCGCATGCAAGTGAAAGCTGTGTGGGCTTGAGGGCCTCTAAGACGACTTTGTAGCTCAGTTCAGAGGTCACTTTTCTCTTCCTAGAGGGTGGCATTCTCAAGGCTACCAGACATTCTTTTTTTAGGATCAATATTAATACATAATGACATTCAGCACCTAACTATAAAATTTTTCTATGTATTTTTCACAGTTCAAGATTATTCAAGAAAGGAAACAAAATGTTGGCTGAATTAGTGGCAATAAAATTGTAGTATAGTCCTTGAATAGTCCTTATGCAGTAATTTACCAAATGAGAATGCACATTTCCACAGTACAGTGCCCATGACTGAGTCTGGATTACATTCCACAACATTTAGTTTAGCAAGTGAGCATGATACAAATCTTCCTAACCTGACTGCATAAAGTATCTGTGCAATAGATTAGATCCACTCAATACATATATCATTTGAACGTATCACTCCCACAAATGTGATTGCTAAATGGAATATTGTAGAGAAATAATGCATCAGATATGGGCTGAGGCAATAATTATATTATAAAATGATTGTTATAAACAAATTACTTAAATTTTAATAAAAAAATAAACACTGCTATACATGCAAATGATTCATAACAATAAATACTGCATGAAAACAAATGGAAATAGAAGTTCAAAAAAGTGTAACACGAGTACTCGCGATGGGTCTAAAAGACCCAGATGGATGAATTGGTCAACAATTTTTCAACAAGTTATAGCCGAAATTGCACAGTACAGAAATAAAAATTCTAAATTCAGCTTCACAAAAGTAATAATTTCAATTATTAAAATTGACAATGTTATTGTATTTGATATGCGCTTGGGTCTAATTCACCCATACGCGAGTACTCGAGGGTTAACACACTCCTACCCTGAATTGTGCTTTACTCTGATCCCTTTACTGTAAATTGAACTGGATATGGTTTCAACATCACTTGACTGAAGTTCAACAACAACAAAAAATGCAATACTTACAATTGATTACATCAAACTACATTTATACCTCAGCAGCCAATGAGCATCAAGGACAGCTGTACAGAACTGAAGAACTCCACTGATATATTTCACTGGGACACGGAAAATGCAAAAAACTTAGGGTTATAAAAGGTATAGAAATAGCAATATGGTTTCTTTGATGCAACGGGCATCACATTTATCAACTTGAAGAAGATAAGGTGCACAAATAACTAGGTATCTAACATGTAGCAGTATTTTTGTTTAACATGCTTCGACCGTTATGGTTACTTCACACATACTATCCTGCCACTTGCAGAAAGGGGCAACACCACTCAGAGAATAAGCAGGATAACCCCCCCAAATTTATCCCTCCACATTTACCAACCTCAATATAAGATCAATGCTGGATTAATTACCACTTCAAAAATGTAGAAACCATGCTAATATTATATTTCTTAACTAACTCATAAACAACAAAGTTGATTCTAAAAATTTACTTCACTTGACAAGGTGTAGGTATAAGAAACAAATTGCTTTTTGAAATTGAGTGTCATAGTGATAATAAGTTGCTACATTCATTCACCAGGCTAACAAATGCTAGGAATGATCTACTTTCACAGTGCATTATTGTGCGAGAATTTAACAAATCCTGTTTTCATATCTTTATAAACATGCACCATATTATTATTATTACCCCATTGTGGTTTATAAGATGTACATTTTAAACCCATTAGCACATTCACTGCTAAGCTGATTTCGTGAATCGACCTCAGAAACTGTTGGAAGTGAGAGCTAAACCTCGAAAGGGACCAAGCCCGCAAATTGGTGGGTGCTGCTCCTGGATACAGATACTCAGCCCGCCGATGGGGGGACATAGCACTGAATGGATTAATAGATATTATTATTAATAATGACAAAATATGATATACATATATGTTGCATGCGTTGGATTTATCTTCAGGCATTACAATAGTTTTTAGAGTAGAACACCGTACCTACTAAGTGTTGTACAACTTAAAGTGAGTCCAGCCTCAGAGTGATAGTTTATCTTAACATCATTTATGTATAACGCAATGATAATTTGTATATTTTCATTTGTATTTCATCATATTATTTATTTAATCAATGTCTATTAATAAGGTAACATGTTATTATATTGAAAAAGGGAAATTTTCTGAGAAAAATTTTTATTATAAATTTGAGCTGAGCCATTGATAACATTGGTGGCTAATTCAGATCCAGTGTTTTCACTGTGACAGGCTGTTGCCCAGTATCCAACAAGCCTCCAATATTCATAAAAATATTTCAAAGAGAGAATGATGCAAAATTCCTGAGCCATATAAAACTTATAATGAAAAATAAACTCTTTGAGAAAAATATCTGGAATAGAAAAACATCTGGGCTATTCCCATGCCAACATATACATTAGGTATGATAAGCTAGACATACTTGGTGCTACAAGTTGCTAATTGGTGTTACTGGGTGCCACCAAATCTAATATCAGTACCTTAGGAAAATCTTTTAAATAGCTTAATCAGTACCAAGCCTATAAATATCCTGAAGCAGCACTTGAACAAATAACAATCCCAAGATCTAAAGAAGGCAGGGTTTTGTTTAGCCTGCATCACTCACACAACCTTTTGGTAGGATACACACGTGGAGCACAAAACACACTCCATTACTTTTGAAATACCTTTATTGTGAATTGTAGACTTATAGTGCTAATTTACTATTTTTCTTCTTATAATTTATGATAATAATGATGAAATTAAAACACTAAAAATAAATAAAATTGTTTATTAAATCATTTGGATCTTCAGTTGGATCCAAGGACCTGGATCAATGAATAGAGATCTGGTGAACTCATGTACGAAGATAAAGGAGACATATCTCCATGATTTGGGCCAATAACGTGTTGACAAAGAGGAGTCAAGCTACTGATTGGGTCATAGGAATCTGTTCCCAGAAACAGAGGGCTTTATTATAGCGATACTATATCTACCTAGTTTTGGTAAGAAAATACAATAGAGTAGTTATCCTTTCAGACCCACGAATAATGATAGCAGAAAATGAGAGAATCTACATCCAACAATACAAAACATTGCATCGAGATGTAGGTTTTTATCTACCACTGGCTCTACACAAAGCAACAATCGTGTAACTCTGATTATCAACCAAAAGCCAGAGTAGAAAAACCCTCTGACGGATAGCACATCACATGGTGAATGCAAACTACTCGTGGTTTTAGTGAATTAATGCAGTACATGGTAATGGAAACCAACCTTCATCATTGATTAGAGTATCGCAGTTAAGAACCTAGATGCAACTGTGTTAAATACACTTCACCTGCTACAGTGTGCAGTGGTGAAATCAAAAAATGCTGGGAAAGGAAATAAGAAATATGTGGAAACAGAACTGTTATTTTTTTGGACTTGTTTCAATGTCATGTACCATGATCAAACGAAACTAACTAATAAAAATCCTTCCTATTGCTACCTATGCCATAGAGTAGTTATGAAAACTCTTTCCAAAAACTTTAATATAAATAAATAACATACAATCATGAATCATAATGCAACTGCATAAGTTTGCCATACTGAGCACAGGTAACAAATAAGGAATTTCTCAGTCTACCAACAAATTAAAATATGTATCACCTACCTACATATTAAGAGTTAATAGATGAATATAATATCCTTCTCATGACAACACCCAGGATATGTGAATGTTTTCTTATTTTGGCTGATATTGGTGGAATATATTAATAGAAAAGATGTTTTTTATTAATACAGAAAATTGAAGACATGCGATAGTCATTCCTAACACTAACTTGTAAACTATAATGCACAAGCATCCATATCCTAGGTGGTGAAGTCACCATCCAGTTAGACTCAAACCCATGACCTCAGGATAAACAAACAACATTTTAAGAGATTTGGAGATATTATCCATAGTTCTGATAGCTATTTCTTATGGCAAGTTATGAGAATCAATGAGATTTCTGACAAGTCTAATAAGTACCTACCACATGATTTTGGAGAAATAACACATATCAAATTAAAATATCATTAGTACAATAAGAAGTGTCATGAAGCTTACTAGGAGGCCTTAGGGGAAAAATAAAATGCACGGCGGACATGCACTGAAGGACCTCATGTTACATTGAGAATTTCTAGAAGTATATATCGTTTCTCAATTTGTGTCTCCCCCTTACAGTGTAGGCCACACTCCATGCATGAAATCTTATAATATTTTTACATACATACATTGAAACATATACCTTGTGTAGGCTTCCGCAGGTTGATGAGTATGAAGATACATTTCTTCCGGGTATTACACCGCGTAGGACCATTGTTCAGGGACAACAGTTTCGCTGGCGTTGCAAGAAGCTGACTGAAACGCCGGCAAAACTGTCGTACCTGAACAACAGACCTACGCGGTGTAATACCCGGATGAAATGTATCT
Organism: Pyrrhosoma nymphula; assembly: GCA_963573305.1. Lineage (NCBI taxonomy): Eukaryota > Metazoa > Arthropoda > Insecta > Odonata > Coenagrionidae > Pyrrhosoma > Pyrrhosoma nymphula. The sequence goes on along the minus strand of OY754332.1, from coordinate 70,637,695 downwards.
TCATTGAAACACATAGTTCCACCTCATAGGGAATTCATGCCTACTTTTTCCAACAAATTTTGGATGTTCATATACTTACCCCGAATGATATCAACCCACTGTACAATAATCATCTTATTTCAACATGCATTAGTGTGACCTCAAGTGACCTTCATGGGTTGTTGTTAAATATTGTGTGAATTAGAAAAGGTCAATTTGTGAGTTTCATGAGACATGTGATCTTTGCTTGGGTTGAATTCAGCTTTTATGTAAGAACCAGGATTATCTATGAAAATATTTCGCCTCACATCTTCCCATGAAAAAATATCTGTTCTGTAACTGAGGTGGAACTGGGGTTATTCTGGTCTGTAAGGATAATATCTTGTATGCATCGGGTCGGTAACTGGGCTGCAAAGGGGTGGACTCATAAACATGGAGGGTAGAAATGGGGTGCATTGGGGTTGTAACTCTTCTGTATGGCTAATTGCCTTCCTCCACCCCAGTTCCACCTGTGATGAGATGACCCTCTCTTACCCTCTCATCTGTAACTGGGGTGCTTAAATGGACCTGTAAAAAATATCACCTTGGATGCCCTTACGGTGGATACCAATATAATAATCATATCTTTATCCATCGAATCAATGAGATCTTAATTACCCGGCCTCAGACCACTACACAAATGCTGGTTTTAACAGTGTTTACGGCTAGACCATTGTTAAAAAAACCTACTTAGAGCTTGTGAGAAATGTTTTGATATATCATTATATCCATGGATGCCTATTAATGTGGTATCATTATGAAATTGCGTAAAATTCGGTACCTTCTGCTTCTTCCTTACCCTCAGGATAAACTCATGAATTAGTGTCTAATCCCTTTAAGTCAGAATTTATGAGACTGAAAAAGGATTTCACCCCTGTACACTGCGTATTTTCTACACGGCAGCGGTGACCCAGTGATATGGTGGTGGATTGAGGAGCAGAAGGTAAGGAATTCGATACTCTGGTGTGGAAAATATATTTTTTAGTTTTAATAGTTTTTTACCATTTTATCTTTAGGAGTTGTGTTTTCATCACCTGTTAGAAATATTTTCTTTTTCGGTAAAATATTTTTTTTTCACTAAAGGAGAGTATCCCAGATCCATCTCTGCTGCTCTGTAACTGGGGTGTAACTCTGGTGGAGCTTGTTTCAATTCATTCCCAGATCCATCTCAGTTACAGAGGTCTTAATACAGACCAGTTACACCCCAGTTCCATTCCAGTTACAGAGCAGGTCTACCTGCATTATCTTTCAGCGTCACAATCTACCCAGTTTGACCATACTCTGAGTTAGCCGAGTACTGGCTGTGGGTGGAAATGAATCGTTTTCATTTTACACACAATCTTTCTGATACCCTCTATCTTTGTAAAATTTGTGAAGGGCAATTGTAGGAGGACTACATGAGTGCAGAATCATCTTGTGCGTGGGTTTCTTCCTGACCAACATTGGCAGAAGTTGGCATACCCAAGTCCTTACCCCATTTCCCTACTTGTCCTCTCAGCCATTCTCTCCTATTTTCCTATCCAAAACTAATCAATCTCTCCATTCACCCAAAACTCAGACAAACCATTAATAGAAAAAATATTAAATACAACAAAGTCATAGAGGCAGTCATTATGAGAGCGTGGGAAAAAGTCTTCAATTTAGTAGAAAAAAGTCTCCTAAAAAGTCTCAAATATTTTTGAAAAAAGTCTCTCAAAAGTCTGAGGTATTTTCGTGAGAAAGTTGCTAAATTTAACTTCATTATTGGAAAAAAGTGCCCAGAGATGCGGGGTCATGGGTTTTCGAGTTGTTATATGCACTTAAAGAAACGAAAAACCGCAATTTACAAAATATTTTTTTAAAATTCTGAATAACACTTTGTTTGATGACCAGATTTTGTGGAAGAAAAATGTTAATCCCTATAATTTTTATAGCTGATAAATATCTATCTTTATTTTGGGAAGAGAAAATTAAAGTTAAACTTTAAGTTTTAGGGAACAGATTTTATTTTTTATTGCATCACATAAAATATAGGAAAAATATTTACCTACTTTCATTCACTTTCAGTATCATTGGCTAGGCGACACGTCATAAAGTAGTGGCAGACATGATATTTTTCCATGTTTTCCAGAGTGAACGTTGTGCGACGGTCGCTCAAAATAAGTTTGTAAATTGAAAATGATCGCTCAACTTCACAGGTTGTTATAGGGGCATACCTCAGATTAGCCACTTCAATTACAGAGAGTTTTTGGAAAATGTTTTATGTTTCCCCCTTGACATCTCCATTGAGAATCTGAGCTACATCACTCATCTCGAAGCCTTTGTCTTTACTCACAACAGTACACAATTTCGTATAAGCGCTTGAGACTTGTTCACCTTCTGCATATACAAGTGTCTTCTTTACATCCATAATTGACGACACTGAATCACTTAGGCTCAGGATGGAAGATTCAAGGAGTTTGATTTTTTACAGCCTAATACCCAAAGGATGCTGAAATGCATATCAGGTCCAATAGATGTGTACTATCTTCTAAGAGTTTTCCGGAAATTTGTACACATTTATTCTGTATAACCTGAAGTAAAAAATTAAAATAAAAATTTCCTTTTAAATTTTGAACGTGCCACTGTAGTTATAGTTAAATGCACAAAACTGGCAGTAATTCTATCACATATAATGGAATTGATTCATTAGTCACTAATATAACTACAAATAGTTATTTACATTCTTATTTATTTTAAGTGCTGGGCATTGAACACACAAGCTTCCAGCCATTTTACAAATCTTATGAAGACTGGGTCTGGAGGCAATGCAGATCATAGAAAAATGTTTTATATATGTTCACACGTGATTGTTCATTCAAAAATCTTCACTAACTTTTCCTATTTCTAATGCCGAATGAAAGAAGAATTATGGTATGGATACAAAGGCCGTTCTACGGATCCAGTATTTATTCCCTTTAAGTACTTGAAACAACTTATGGGAAATTCACACTAGTTAAAATATTGGAATGATGAAGTCGTTGAAATTTATTTGTCTCAAATTTAAAAATCAAAGATATCAGGAATTTGAGGTCCTGTCCAAGAAAATAGATAATATGGATCTTTTTCGAGGGATTGATACATTTAAAATGTAATCAGTTACTCTATTCATTAGAAAATACAAAATCTCACGTTGAAAGTTGTTCAAACATGCTCCCTGGACTTCAAAATGTATTTCTCTCGTGAATTTAAAAATACTATTCAGCTGAGATAACATTACTATCCTGTCAACTCTCTGTCATTGAAATTAGTTTTTTGAGTGTTAAAATAAACAATGCTGAGAATAAATATTTCTTCTGAATCGGTAATAAAGTTTATTGGGAATAGTAAGTTATTTTGTATCACGTACTAAACGATCTTCCTCGAAGCAGCACTCAAAATATTTTAGTGAACTATTTTAACAACACAATGATTGATACTGCTAAATTTTACTTTGAAATCGTATTATACCAACATTTTCTTCTTTTCTGAGAGTAGGTATGTAATAGATTTTTAGAGCATTTACTACATAAAAATATTTAAAAATTCATACCTCTTCGTGGAGTATTGGTACGTAAGTTTTCCGAAGAGAACTCTCAGATGGAACTTTCCTCCGTACATATTTTTCCACAATTGATTTGAATAAAGGGTGTTTTGATTTGTGAGTAGGAATGTTCAATGCCACAAATAGCACACAATAGTCCAAAGTAAAATCCTTGCTGGTGGATGTTAACAATAGCCGGCTGTGTTGTAAACTCTGCAAGCACACGGTTACCTTTAATTTCACTTGAGATTGATGCGGTGAGCTGTCAAAACGTGACTTTTTGTCAGATGATATCTTGAAAAATAATGAGAAATGTCATTTATTATCAGAATTACTTTTGAAAGTAGTAATTCAGAATTGCTTAAATTAGGTCTGTATATTTTTTTTAGGAAATTATAATTAAAACACGTAATTTATAGTTAAAAATGTATATAATAATATTGACTTATTCGGGAGTATCAAACGATGCTTAAGGTGGAGATTAAATTATTATTATCATTAATGTCGTCAGATTCAAAAGTAGTTGATGCTCATGGTTTTTTCACAAGCATAGCAGTAAATACTGTTGCTCAGTACTTGCAGCTAGATACATGCATAGTGAAGCATAAACAGTACAGGGGTGATTGTCAAAAACTTTTTTTCGAATTTCAAGGGGCTTGGGGTCAGATAGGTTGTGTATGGGGCTCAATATATAATGCAAGAATTTTTTCATAATTTTTGTTGAACGTCCTGAAGTTCCGCCAAGCGATTAAAATTTACAATTTTTGGCCATTTTGGTAAAAATTTGAAATTAGCGAAATAACGTGCCCCAACTCATTTTTTTGTAAGAAACACTTACATATTGTCAGAAGGTAAGTGAAAAGGGGCTTGGAAGTAGTAAAAACCCCTAGAAACACTAAAAACAAAATTATTAATACAATTGATGATATGCAACCCGGCAAGCACACCATGATGGCCTGGTTGGGTGGGACGTGATCGTTGGTCGCGGGATTGCCGTTACTAGTTTTGAGCAGTGAGCAACGCCTACGTGGGGAAAAGGGAGATAAAGTCTGGCTCATGTAATCGCGCACGGAAAAAGGTGAGCATTCTCTTACTTTCTTCTATAAGCCTAAGTTCTAGACGTAGTGTTTTCTCGTGAAGAAATGAATTCAAAGAGAAAGAGGACAAGAGAGGATTTGAGGTGTCCAATTTTTGCTCCACCTAAGGACATCTCATCGCGGCAGCTTCCTACCATCGAGGATGTCATCAGGTTTTACATCAGCGTTCGGTATACCAAGAAAGCAGAAATGAACGGTAAGGATCCTCCATTATCTAATATTTTAAGACAAGTCGCTGAAAAAATACTGATTATATGGCAAGCTGCAAGCATCCCAACTGTAAGCAAAGGGAGAGTTGTAAATCTGATAAAAGTCCACCATTCCACATACAAGAAAATCTTAAAAGAAAATGGTCCTAATAGATCCACGATATTCAAAAAGAAGAAAAATGAGGTGATAAACGCTTTTAAAAAACTTTCTCATATATGCTCTTGTAAATGTGAAAACAGAGAATCTTGTGACTGCCCTCTTCAACGTCAAGTTCCTGTGCAAGAATGGACGTTCCTCTCTTATCAGCGTGGAGATCATCTTATGGTAATTTCTACCTTGGACAAGAAAACTACTGCTACTTTAAACGTTTGTCGAAGAGAGAGATGGAGGACCGTCATGCTTTGGCGAGTTCGGCACAAGAGGGAGTAAATTTCGACGGCAAGTAATCGAAATTGAATCGAGTGAGAATGATTATGAAATTAAGAAGATGATCAGTCAGACAATGCTTTTGAGTATCGACCATCAACCTCACAAAGAAAAGGGCTCGAGCGCAATTCGACAAAACTAACTGCGCTGGCAAGGGTATGCCACAGATTCAGAGTTCTATCAGCTACAGGAGCAGCATTAGCAACGGCAGTATTAAAAAATTCTGATATTTTGAACAAGGAGTAAAATCCTTGCTTCTACGTACATTATGAATTGTGGAAGAGCATCTTAAGTCATAGACCGCATGAAACTTAAAAGACAGAGACTACAATCAAGACTAGGAGTAGAAAAATCAGAACATAGTGGACCCGCAGTGGGGATTTACTTTGATGGAAGAAAGAATCAGACAGTAATTTTAAATACGAAGGGGGGAAATATTACAGAAGTACCATTTTAGAAGAACACGTTATTATATGCGTGCCTGACTAGAAATACATCACTCACGTGACTCCTGTTTCCGGTACAGCTAGAGATATTTCAAGATCAATCATGCAATGCATAGGAGAGCATCCTGCGATACTCACAAATATTTGCGCATTCTGCTATGATGGCACTGTTGTAAATACATACAGGAAAAAATTGTGGAATCATTAGGATTCTGGAAGAGCATTAAAATAAGCCATTGCAGTGGAGCATTTGTCTTCTCCATTTGAATTAACTCCCACTCCGACACCTTATTCCTCATTTAGATGTAGTTACGGCTGGACCCAAGAGCTACTCTGGCCCCATTGGGAAGCAGATCCAAAATCTGTGAAGATTTACCTTTTGTTGACTTTGAAACCATCCCAGCTTGTCACCCCGATCTATATATTGCTGACATAAATAGTGATCAGGCGTACCTAATACATGTGTCAAGATCAGGTGCGTCCGGAAAATGCCCATGGGTTTAGCTGAACGATCACCGGGAAAACTTTGCCACGCCAGATGGGTTACAACAGCCGCTAGAATATTACGTTTGTGGTTGTCAACGGAGAATACTTCAGAAGAACAGCTGATATTGGTCACTTACATACAGAAAGTAACATTAAGATGTGGTGCATGATTAAATGGAAACCTTACTGCGTTGATCCCATCCAACGGTCTGAGTACTTCACTTTAAGTCTTCATTTTCCAAAGGACCCAGCCAAGGATCGGGATGGTACTAAAATATCATTGCTGCTTAATATATTCGACCCCGGGCCATCGAAATGGAAAGCCTGTGCTACAGCCACCACTCTATCCCCACTTCACGAGAGAGCATTGCGAGTCAATACCCTCAAACAGCCAACGCTGGCAATATTATGACGACGATAAGATGCAATAAGAATAAAATTTCCCGGAATACAATACCGGGGCAGAAAAGGACTCACGTACTTAAGGTCATAATAATATAGGGAGTCGAACACTATTACCTCGGGATCCTAAATCATTCGAGTTACTCCACTTATGCAATATTAAGTAATTAAGTTTAAAAAAAATATACGCTAAATATTAACTTCAGGGGGGGTAAAACTTCAATATGCTCATACGTACGTAGATTCTAAACAGGTGGACCCTAATGAATGACACGCCGTCTCCAAATTCTTCACGAAGTGAACCGATAGCTGGGTCCGTACCAACGTTGTCCATCCCTCGGTGTCTGGGGATGAAATGACCAAGAGCAGAGAGGGGAGTTGGGGGAGTGAATCAACTATTCAAACGGATAGCATCCATTGGTTGGATACTCTCTGTAACGGAAGGTTTGATTGGTCGCGCGTATGACGTCGTCCGCGATACGTTCGTCATTCAGCGAGCTATATGTTGGTGCAATGGGTGGATATTGGGATCTGCTGAATTGGAATTGGCTGTGTTGTTAAGGGGAATGATGGAATTCGCGGGAGGGAGATAGTATTTTCTGGTATCGGTTAGGGTTAACTCTCTTGAAAATGGCCGCGATCAAATTGGTATTGCCGGTTGAAAAACATTCCAATTCGACCTAAACACTCCCCACGGATCATCGCTCTCCCCTCCCAAATTCCTTTTCCTCTACGCTTCCGTCCACTTTTGGTGTCATAACAACCCCCCCCCCCCCTCCAACATGTAAGCAATTGCGACGGCTCATTCAGCCGTGGTTGACTTGAGTATTTCAATGCTCCAACAACCAGCATCCTAGCCAATGGTGTTCATGGGATCCGAAACCCTCCACCCCCCTCCCGAAATTTTTAATTTGTTTTTTTGACTAAGGGAACTACAGGGGGAAAACAAGCATATATACCAGACCACATAAAAGTCTGCTGTCGCGGCCGATATACCCACTGGTAAAATATACCGGCACCGCGTAGAGGTTTAATACATCCCTTTGAAGCGTATCGCCCAATATATCGTTTGTCAGACCGGTGCATCGGGTGATGTCCATATTCATGCGTCAATATTTTTAACTTTTATTTAAGTTGTCTTCACTCAATAAGATTTTCTAAATATTTGCTAAAATATTACTATGTCGTTAAAAAGATTATCATGTGTCAAATCGAAAAAACCACCACGCCACGTACACGATAGAGTTAAAGCTAACCAGTTTAAGGTCAATGAGAACAGGAATTATTTTTGAATTGTAATCATAGTGGCGAAATACCTTGGAAGGAAACTAGGCGTAAAAAGTTATAAATTTGCATTTCAATCAGCATAGGAGTGCAAGAAGGCATGAAAGGAATCGTGTGCACTAACATCATTATCGTGGGCATCCACATAAAATATTCCATAACTTGGAGACAATGTATGACTTTTTTCCTATGAATTATATGAAATAAAAAATTGCTCTTCTTAGAATTATATAGAAATAGTATATTTGATGCGAGGTACATAATACCAATACGTTAAGGTGGCTGGAGTGGTAATCGTGAGTCATTGAGCGCACATCTTAATAGCTTTTCAAGGCGAAAAAGTTCTTGCACTTCATTTCATTTAAGCAAATCTGTTTATGCAGTGGAAATGGAAATTATACCAGAATTGTATTTTAAACTATTCGCCTTCATTAAAACATTGTTATGGCTTGGGTTTTCGGCTCTGCATTCAAAATTCCAGCAAAATTTACATGTTATAATATGTTTTTTTACTCGTCATGATACCTTGATATTTTGCTAACAACTATTATAATGATATGAAACGAATTATTTCGCGTTTGAGGCAAAATATGCACATATGTAATCGAATTATTTCGATGTACATGTCATGCACCCTAAGGCTACGTGTGAAAATAGTATTGAATTGCCAAGAACCCAAATTGGTAAAATGCTATTTTTTTCACTTTAATCTATAGATGTTACCTACAAAGGACACGTACATGCAAAGATTCGTGCAAGTCCGTACATGAACAAAAATAGCTCCAACCACCATAAATGTTCTCTCATTGACACGCGATTACCGCTCCAGCCACTGTGTTCAATCGTTGTTCCCAATTTGAAGCAATGGAGCACCGACTATTCGAAAAACGTCCACTGTTAGCCATTAAAATTGAATCCACCCAATGTGCTAGGGTAAGAATAGAGGAGCAAACCACCCGCCATATTTTATGTCCTTTGGCCTAAGCGACACTATGACGACCACATATGAGTCGTAGTTAAACTAACTTTAGGGTATTGTGTTACCTCCTAAGTTCATGGGTATAGTGTAATGCATGTTGGTGACTACTCACCCCCTGCCACACACCCTTGAGGTGGCTTGCAGGGTATTTTGTAGTTGTATATGACAGAAAATCAGCCGCTGTATTTTAAATTGACCCCATGTTATTTCATCTTATTATATTCAAAACGGATAAAATAGCCACAAATTTTCCTTTTATTGTGTCTATATAGCATATGCACACTCAAAATCAATTTTATTTAAATATCGGGATTTTAAACGGTCGCTGAATGCCAAATGTAATACCGAAATTTTCTTCTTGCCTGAAAAGCAATCAGACATTCTCAACGATCCTGATATCAGAGTCCACTAAATCATACTAAAATTTCATTGTACTAAAGTTAAATAAAACTTAAGCCTTGTTTAATGCGGTCTCATCTGGCCTGATGCTAAATGGAATACTTTCCCATCGATCACTGCATCCACGAAGTACCGTGCAAACCACCTCTAGGGTGTGTGGCACGGGGTGATTCCACACCAGGCTTGCAGCACTCGTCCCTGTACCAATCGGGACCTCGCACGTTCCCCCGCCCGCTGGGCACATACCAAAAAGCAGTCAGGAGAAGTGTGCGCAATCAAATTAGAAACTGGGAGAGTGTTATATGCGAACCTGCAGTACACCGAGTTTCTTTACGTGAAAGTGAAATGGGGCAGGTTTCTCAAGCGCTTCGCAGTAAGGAACCGAAAATAATCATTGAGTTTATATGCTCGAGTCATGCCTCCTTGCCATGAGGTCATGTGTTGTGTGCACGAGCGAGCTCTCTGTTTATACTATTTCTGGAGGAAGCAAAATAGCCTGACAACTCTGATGCCTTGACCTCCAATTAATTCGTTCGAATGCCAAGGAGGTGTTTCTCGGCCTCAGCTCTTCGCCCCTTCAAAATACAGTGCTATATCGTGGTATTTTTCTCCCGTGAAAGGCTGATTATTTCCAATAATTAATAATTATTTTAAAAAATGGAATAAAACGAATGCATTTTTCAATTCTTGATTTAATTTACACCATCAATGATAAATATAAATAGGCCCGGCGATTATGAACAATTGCAGCGCCACTATTGAAGTTCAACAAATATACTAAACCAAGCGTAGTTGATCGCGGCAGGGACACTACCTGCGACGCTTCATTAGTGCAGCTTGATGCAGTATACATATCAGTCGACATGGTACGCGCTCCGTTCATGGAAACCTCTCCCGCAGTAAGGGGGAAATGGTTGGAATGGTTGCTGCTGGCCGATCAGTGGCAGAAGTGGCAAGACATTTCGGTGTCCACCGAAATTGTGTATATAGGTGGCTGAAGAGAAGGGGACACGGTGCTAAAGAGTGTAGCTCGTTCCGGAAGACCGCGGTGTACGACAGAGGAAGTTTTCTCATCCCTATTCCTTTATTCCCACTAACCTATAATTATCATGGGTGAACGGTAAGAATCAGTCAAAATCTTGACCGATGCTGTGGGAAAGATTTAGAGGGAAAGAACTAAAGAAGACTTCAATACAGGAAAACACGGTCCAGAAGTATTCAAAATTGGGTTTATTATAGCTTCAAATGAAATTACCTAGAAAAATATTCCAAGAATACTATTTCTGTCAAACAAAAAAGGACGATTCCAGCATAGAAGACTGTCTAATTCGTGAACTAGGGACGTCAGGGTTGGGAAGGGGTTATTCTGAAAAATCAGTTATTCACATTGCGAAGTATAGGATTGGAAGGTAAAAGCGATACGACTGAAATACCCATGATTTTCTCAATGTGATTTACTTGTAATTAAAATACCGATTTTAGGACATAAATCAATAATTTCGGGAGCATAAGGTATGTAAAATTATCTTTAGGGTGGTAATAACTGATTGATTTGAAAAGGATTTAGTTGAATGAGAAAATAAAATAAAGCATTAGTATATAATTAACATAAGAAGACAGCGGAATAAAAAACATCCTTCAAAAATCGCGACGATGCACGCAAAGGGGCGATGCTCGCGAGACTGCGTAGTAAATCGCTAATTAAAATCACAGGTCCCGCTGAACACACGTTGCAATATCCGTAAAACCCTAATATGCTGCGATTCACTGAATATATTATAGTTAAAAGAAAAATGTCGGCTGAAACTCAAATAATAAGATTGATTCTCAGAGTGATTCCTTTCTTCATTCCTTCCTTGATGATGAGCCATTATAGGCTCTCAAGTCTTCCATATCAGAGGAATACTATTTTCTCTTACTCAATTGAACATTTTGCACGTGAACAAATAAATTGATTAATTTCCTCATCGACACCCCGATACAGTTAATATTTGGCTCTCTACCTACTACAACTTAGCATGTAACACATATGAGATGATCGATATTTGTCATCACTGACTCTACTTCGTGGGTGGGTACCAGGAGTGAAGTTCACCATATTTCATGATATAAATAATGAACACCCTCGTGATGCACACATATGGCACTTAAAACTTAGCGCCATACAGATTATTTTGCTTGTGGATTTGCGATTCCCCGCTGCCAGAGGCCTGTATATGGTGTGCTCGCTCGCGCACACAGCACAAGACATCATGGCAAGGAGGCATGACTCTAGCATACAGACTCGATGATTATTTTCGGTTCCTTACGGCGAAGCGCTTGAGAAATCCACCCCAGTTTACTTTCACATAAAGAAACAAGGAGTTTAACTCATCATCTCTCCGATCTCAGCGACGGTCTGTCGCAGTTTATGGGTGAACGCATTCTCCTAAGTACAACGCAATGTAACTCCTAATGCAACGAAAGACAGGGAATATTTTTAACATATGGCGAAGAACTGGGAGAAAAGCCCCAGGATATGAATTACCGTTACCATATCTAGCTTTATTGTATAACAAGGAGCGTAATGCTTATTAAAGGTATTCATTCATTTCCATTTCCAATGTCGATAACTTTCGAAGAAAAAGAAAGCTAACGAATATAACTCGGAAGTTAACTATTTTTACCAGAGTTTACTACAACAATGACAGCCACCAGATTTTCTCGGTACAAGCATATTAGCAGCTCCTTAAGACATTCCGTCGTAGATTACGAACGCGATTGGTGTTTATTGATATGGATTATTTTAGGAACTGATGAGTCGATAAGAAGACGCAGGGAAATTTGTACTCTGGATTCTACATGGAGGAGGGAAGGAGGTAAGGGACTGTATAATATGATGAATAAGAATTCGTGGCGAAAGACAGAAATTAATTTTTGAACTGCAGGCGAGTGATTCCGAATCCGTTACTTGAAGACGCAGACAAGGTAACTTTTTAAAAGTCGGAAATTGGGGGAAAAAAGGGGTTTACTTATAATATTCAAACTGAATTGATGTTTAAAAGCACATGCGTAAAAATGGTAGTAACAAAAAAAGCAGAACATTTTTTTCACCCTAGAGACACGAACCTGCGAACTTCGTGCCTTCGATCTTACACTCTACCAAACTCCCTCCAAAGCCTCCATTTGAACGATGAAGGAAAACATAGCTAGACGTGGCAAGCTAATGGCATAAGTATGAGTGCGAAACGTCGGTGTGAATAGATTTCGCACATATTATTCAGTTTATTCATCCTAAGGATCTTGTTTTTCCACGAATGCTACCACTATTTACTAAACTCCAGTCAGGAATCATGCAGGAGGAGTCAGGGAGGCAGCTAGCGCGGAGGTAGCGAATTTTGATAGCTACTTACAAGATCATCTATTCTCGCTTGGAAATAAAGGGTATTTTCTCCAATGGTTCTTAATTTCCGAATGCTTGACGCCTATATATATGAAGCACGGGGTCATTGATTGATATATATCACCATTTTACGCCGAAATGTCTTATTGAAAATTATTTTGATAATTCGAGTGAGGGCTCTACCTTTCGTCATTAGAAATAGTTTATCACGAATTTCTACCACAATATTGTTCGACTATTCAACATACTCCCCTCTCATTGTAAAGAAAAATGGTACCATAATGTCCAAAAGTGTATTTAACGGATCAAATACTATTTGTTTATTAATTAGCTGCATAAAATACGAGAAGCGTTGTAGACTGCAGGGACACGTTCTCGAAACTAGACAAGGTGATTTTTATACGAATTGTTTTTACGAACGCCGTCAATTTCCCGTCCTTACCATTTTCGTCGATTCTCAGGTAAGTCTTACGAAATATTTTGCTTCAATTTACCCTAGAATTTGATTATTTCCAGCATTTAAATATTTTTTTAAACCCGCCCTGTTAATATCAAGTGTGACTTCTTACACCCCATATTAAGGTCCATACCCTGGGGTCCTTTCCATTCCTTCACAGATTAACGTGAAATTTCCCCCAACTGTCACATACCTTTCAAGTCTTTATCAGTCAGGTGGAGCCTACATAAATTTTAACTTCACTACTTGGCCGAAAGAGACGCTGCAGATTTTCCCCGCAGACTTTTACAAATGAATGTACATACAATAGTTCCACCACTGTGTACTTAGGTTTTGTTACTAATCTAACCATATAAGTCATAATCACACTCCTGGAAATAATGCATCAATACATAGCATATTTTATTTCTGAATACTTTGTTAAGACCTGTGCACTGTATGTCTTTACCCTGATAACATCCGATATGTTCATAATCTGGTGTAATACGATGATGTACTTGTTTTAGGCTTACTCCTAAGCATATTTTTGCGTTTTTAAAGAAGCTATCGCGCATGGAAAACTGTACCCTAACTATCGAACAAAAATATTGAAAAATGTTCATTCGGAAATATTTTCTAATAAACATATAATTTAATAAAAATGTAAATTACTTATTTATTGCTCGATTCCTCAATATCCTTAATAGTTTACACGAATCAACTTCGCTTTCTAGTACCAATTCTGAGAACTAAATAAGATTAGCGAAATATAGTAGGTAAGTAAGTACAAGTAGATAGCAAATACCAGCAAAAATAGTAGCATAATTATGTGTTATATAAGTGGTACCGATATACCGGTACACCGATTTATTTTTTAACGACATAGCTCTCGGCAATTCGATATATTTTAAAAATATCGGATTCCGATACATCGGTATATTTTTATATACCGCACATCCCTACAGCAAAGGCGACGTACTGAAGAAAACAAATTTTGAAACTCAAAACCGGGACGATACTGCGTGATTTGAAGACAAAGAGTCGTCGCTTGTTGGCATTAACAATGCAATAACCCTTGGTGTCAATCCTCTCCGGAGCTGCGTGCAGAGTTTTGTTGATACGGGGGTCACGACTAGTAGAGGGAGTACACTCACTAACCTGAGCAGTGTAGGAGTGCGGTTCGGGATGCAGAGCATTAGTGGTAACGGCGCCGCTCAGGGACAACGATGCAGATGTTGATGGCACAGCAGCAGTGGGCGGAGCGGCATCCAGCGGTGGGTGGGTGATGGAAGCAATCGTCGCCGCGGAAGCCACAGGCGTGGCAGATCCAGATGGGTTAACAGGAGCCGCGGGTGTGGCAGTGTCCAGTGTAGTTGTGGCAGGCGCGGCGAGAGCGGTAGGTACGGGCACATTCGATGCATTAGTAAAAGAAGAGGCACTTCGGGCTGTGCACACGAGTGCCGTCTTTTCTGTTGGCGTTTGAGCATCGAACGATCCTCCGCTTGCTTCGGGTGATTACTAGTGCCCTGTAAAATGGCCTCCATACTCGTCTATAATTGGTCAGCCGTTTATGAGTCACTGCCTCTTCTACCTTATCCTCGAGGAAGTGTTGGAGAGTACGCACCCTAGCGGAGTTATCGGGCAACGGAGGCTGAGTGGGTCTTGAATCGATGACGTTTCACCGAGTACATTCATACTCGATCGTCCCCATCTCACTTTCTCAGATGGAAAGGCACTCAGAGAATCGGATACTTTAAGCTGGCTCCTGTAAAATCGCAGGCATGGATATTCGCAGGCAGTGGCCTCCAGAGCACTCTTCCTCCCAACCTCTACGCCCCGATGCCGCCCTCACAAACCCCCACTGGGACCTTCCGAGACTTTGCTCCGCCGGTTCCGCCCCTCGGGCTCGCTCGCCGTGAGAGGCCGCCTAGCACCTAGACTCTCATCAGGGGTGGGTGGTCGCCCCCACCCCCTGCCGTGGCATGCTACCAGAGGATGGAACAAGCCGTCTTCCAGGCGTCTAATTGCAGGGCTCTTGGTTTGCAATGCCGGTAGGCCGCCATCAACCAGCTCAACGGCCAACAGCTAGTTATGTCGCACCTGTCCTTTCCCCGACTATCACTCGGAAGCAGAAGAATCCGTCACCACTAGAGCCCTGTTAAACATCCCCAACACTCGCCCGCGTTCACTCCGCTACCAGCTCGATACACACGCTCGAGTGCCAAGTCGACCGAGTCTGGTATTACTCGTTCGCTCACACGAGTCTGTGTTCAGTAGCAGAGTGTAAACGGTAAAAACATACTCTGCGGCTGCTTGGATGTCTGCCAAGGCCAACCGGAGCGTAGAGAATATGCTTCGCAGTTTCTTTGATCATTATGCTGACTTTTCCGAGTTGAAAGTGTCATTAATATGGCAGAATATATTGAGTCCATTATTTTAAATGGCTCTTCGTATTTATTCATCTTTATCAGTAGTCGTTAAGTACCATTTGATGGTTCACAATTTGGCGTTCATTTGTATTGTGAGAAGTACTAACGGAATCTGGGACTCAAAAATTTCTTATTGCAGCTATTCACCAACCAAAAAAGAACATTAAAAAAATTAAGAGCGCTTTTCAGCAGATATTCTCTCCATCTAACTATTAGCTAACCGTCTCGTTTATTTTGTCTTAACTTTTAAGTAGTATATAATTTTTCTTCGCATATCCTTCCTTGGTAAAGAACATAATAACTTAAATTGCAGCTCGATGAAAAAAAAACGGCAGCCGCTATTAAGTGTTCCAACTCAAGTGGTTACCAAATACTTTGTTTGTTACCACAAGGCCATTTTGTACGCAGAATTAATCAGTCTTTCTCCCTATCGTTCCGTTTTCCCATACCATACTTCCTTTTTGTATTACCTTCTTGCCCTGCCCTACAATAGCATTCCTGTCACCATGAATAATTTCGTTTTCATCCCCTTTCAAATTTCTTAAAACTGCTTCTAATCCATCGCAAATAATTTCTTCGTCGATATCTTCGTAATCTGACGTGGGCATGAACATACACTTGTACCACCACGGTGTCCCTAGGTTTTGTTTCTAATCTAGCCATAAATATCCTTTCTCTGTATTGGAGGTAGTTTTAAACTCGATACCACTAATTTTCCCGAGTATAATGCCAGCACCTGTGTTTCCATTCATATATCTAGAGTGGATAATCCTAAAACTGCCGCTTCAGAAGTTCCCTTCTTCAGGCAATTTCATTTCGCGGATTGCTGAAACATCTGGATCTATTCTTTTTATCTTCACTTTCCCCTTTTTAAGACGTCCACACCCAGAAGCGATCTTACATTCCAGGTATCAAACCTAAAATGCTACTTATCTTTCTTGACCGATACACCCTCTTCAGTGGGGCCCGCCTGTAGATCTAAATGGGGGATTAGTTTACGACCGAAATATTTTTCTCGATGAATTTGTGATATTACGCATCCCTGCTTTACGCCCTGGCATATTTCAAAACAGTCACTCGCCCACAAACTTGCCTTACTATGTTCATGCAATGCCTTCATATCATTCAATAACTGCTCATACACTCCATTGTCCTTCAAGACCTACAGCTTAATTACATTTACCCTAGTATATGCCTTTCGAAAATCCCGCAGGACAAAATAAACTTTCTTTCGGGCGTCCATACAATTCACAGGCACTTGCTGATGTGCTAGAAATGATCACTACATCCCCTCCCCGACATGAACCCACGCTGTATACCCCAGATTCTGTCAATAATTATCTACCTAGCTCTTTCGATTGATATTTACTGAACATTTTAATGTTTAACAAATTTTGCAGACATTTGGCATTGTCATTAAAATGGTTCAGCCAGTCAATGAAAATAATAGACTTTATTAATCCCGAACCCCTCGATAGGAAAATTGTTCCCGGAGGTTCTCCAACTGCAGGCTTATTTTTCAAATGACTTCTTGGGATAATTCGAGCTTTAGGAATGTTATTTCCTGAGGCGGATACACAGCACACTACTGTAGTTGTCAGACCTCGAGGTCAACAAAATTGTGGCAGGTGAAACACCTTTCACCTGCCACAATTTTTTGACACATTTTTCTACTTTGGAACTAATGACCTGATGGCCTGGTCCTGTTGCATTCCTATGTGTCTTTATTTTGTTATTCCTAATTTCTTTCAGCACTGTTGTGCAAAAGGTAAAAATAATATGTTTCATGTGGGCACTTGTCCCAGGACTCATTCCCCAACGGCACTAGCAACACCCATTACGCCATTATACAACCATTACGCCTCATACAAACCTTGCGAACTCTTGCCCTTCGCTACCCTACCTCAAGGTCAGCTTCTAAACTTTAACTTCCATCAGCATGGGATAGCAAACATTCTGTTTATACATCAATGAATGGTTGTTAACTTAACAAGCATTAACTTGGGTTGGCAAACATTGTCCATATGCACCGTATTTGAGGTGGCCTCCATTTTTAACGGGCGATTTCCCCACGTCCAACTGAGCAGGTGGTTCAGAGACGGCATGCACTTGTCTTGTCGAAACAATATTTCTGTTTTTACATGCTGCCTACGATAGCTAAATATCCTTCCAATGGCGAAAGTATTCACATGGAGTGTCAATATTAGTTTATGTAGGTATCGTATTCGAAGGAAGCAGTCTTAATATCACCTAGAAGAAAGAAAGGCTGCCCGATTGCGTGAATTGGCACCAAATCCCTCAAAATGTCTTGAAATTAATATCTATCTAAAAATGTCCTTTCCAACGTATGTAGCTTTAATATCGCCATTAGGAAGAATATTTGCCCGCAGTGGACCATGGAGCTTGACGTGTCACTGCTACTGAGTTGCCGGCGGCCTGAGTCGCACTCCGCAGCAAATTAGAAAAATCGACCTTTTTACGGAGTTTCAAACGGTTGCGGCTCATTTCTTTGGGGCCACAATCTAGACGCTTTGAAGTGCCACGTGTGTGAATTTCTTTGTGTCTAAATTAACATTTTCACAATTTAATTGCAATTAAATCACTCAAAACAGTGTCCAACATTTGTTTGCGCAACAGCAGTAGTAATAACAATAAATCAAATATGGTGAAAATTAATTTGCTAAGAAGTTTTCTATTTCTATGGACTTATTTTGGAGTTTTTACTATTTTACTTTTAAGTTCCCAGCCGAATTATTTTCTGACGAATTGAATGACATTTTATAAAGCCGGATATAAAATTGAATATTAGATCAAACTTAGGGAAATGGACTGCAGAGCGGACAGGTTTAAGAAATCCTTTTTTCTGCGAACGGTAAGAGACCATAGATGCCATTGAGACCATAACTATATGAATAAATTCTTCACGGGATTCCAATCAGGTGAGATTTTCAGCCATTGAAACGTCGGCTCTGGCTGAACATCTCACCTGGTGGGAATCCCGTGAAGAATTTATTCACATCGTGCGCCAGGAAAACACCAAGTCTTACAACACCGTAAATATATGTTTGTGGACAGTTTGTGTCGCTTGCTACAGAACTTGCTCCCCAATTCTTGCTTCCTAATCTTCAACGTAATATTCAAAGCACGTTGCGAAGTATGAGTGATATAAGAAAACTTGATTGATAATTTTCATCCATAGATAAATGAATATTAAAATGGCTTGTAATGCTGAACTATCTAATTTAACAAAAGTTAATATCGTACATCAAAATATAAGAAGTTTAAGATCAAACTATGATAACTTTGTTTAATATCTGAACAATTAGCAAGATAAACCAAATGTTATAGTGCTATCAGACATTTGTATTAATGATTGTGAAATAACGGCGTCTCAACTTATTGGTTATAAGGCTTTTGCTAAATGCAACAATAATAGGAGAGCAGGTGGTGTTATACTGTTATAGTACCTATATGTAGCGTATACGTTCTCATTATTTTCAATTCAGGATAATAACTTTCCGTTGGCTGTTATGATCAAAGTAACCATTGACCTAAATACCTGTCAATCAACAGAGCGGTCCCTGAGGATTGAGTGGCCCTGTGCAAACGAAAGTCGGGGGTCCCACTTAACTTTGCATTCCCTTATTAATATAAGTATCATCTTTTAAACATATTTCACGGAAAAAAGGACATTAACTGACAAAATGGAAATTAATTTCAAGAAATGTACATGTGTACTAAGAAAAGTAGGTAATTTCAGGTAATTGGCGGGTTTCCCCGTCTGAAAGAGGCAAGCCCGGGCCCCATGGGCGCGGGGTCCAGTGCAGCGGTACCTGTCGCACTACCCTAAGGACAGCACTGTGACAATCCATACCTATTATTGGAATTTACAGGTATCACTGTATTCCAACTGATCTACTTTTAAGTGAGTTGGAACAAGTCCTTGATGAATCACCCGCAAAGAACCTAATATTAGTTGGGGATATCAATTAATGTATTCTACAAAATAATTATACTGGTTGTGCTTACAAAACGACAATGGCGAGTCATGGGCTTGAACAGCTAGTTTATAGACCGACCAAAATCATAAAAACTAGTAAAACTTCTATAGAATACATGTTTCGCAGAAGTAAGGATACTTTTACTTACACAGGTAGTACGATTGACGTTGGTTTAACGGATCACCATATGATTGCGTGGCAAATAGACACCTATGTAGCACATGAACCGCAAAGAAAACTACTACAAACACTTATTTGATCGCAACTCTAATAACTCTACCAACCAATGGGAGGAAATCGATTACGGGAGGAAAACTAAAGGATGAAGGCATCACAAAAATGAAAACTGGAAACAGCTCATATTAATTACAAACACGCGGGAAATCGTGGATGAATTCAACTCACATTTTTCAAGAATGATCCAGTCAAATTATGTGCCCTCTGATAATCATAATTTAAGTGCTGATGATTAGGAGTTTCCTGGTAGTAGTTTAAGAGAGACCTTATTTTTTATTCCTAATTATGAAATAGAAATCAAACATAATATCACAGTTGAAATCTAAGAAATCCAAGGGAATTTACAACATAAGCTCATGTATTTAAAAAAAATAAGCGAGACTATTTATAAAATATTCGCTCATATTGTCAATCTCAGTTTGCAAACTGGGATATAAGCCGACCAACTGAAAACTGCAATTGTCATTCCTATTTCCAAAAAAGGTGACAAAATGGATATAAATAACTTCAGACCGATATCATTGTGGCCTGTATTCTCAAAAATACTAGAAAAAATTATGAAAAGTAGATTGTTATGTTTCTAAAATACTAACAGATTTATAAGCAATAATCAGTTTGGTTTTCAGAATGGTAAATGCACTGTTGCAATTTTGTTCTCAAATTTATGAAGGATTAAATAATGCAAACAGAGTTGCAGGTTTATTTATTGATTTAAAAAAGCTTTTGAAGGTCATGCTCCATTTTTTAACAAATATGGATCCTTTGCCCGAACTACGGGATTATGAAAAATTGAGCTTCTAGTAATTTTATGTTTATGATCCATTGTTTAAAAAATATGCATCCTCTGCCCTAGTTACGGGAGCATGAAAAATTGAGCTTCTAGAAAATGTATGTCTGATCGGTCCTCAATATCTCCGGACGGATGGTATTTATCTCTCAGCAGAAATGCTCTTTTGAAAGAAAAAGCAACAGCGCATAATATATTGTTATGCCTTCAGTAAAACGTTTTGCAATTTATTCCACACATATTTGACTTGAAAATTTCAAACGGTTTTTTTTCAAAACATATACCCCTTCGATGTTGCTTATATATTCAATTTGTTTAGCTAGATACCTTATCTGTCCACCTTTGAAATTTTGCGATGGTAATGTTTTTAAAGGAGAAATTAATTTGTATGAGCCGGCATGTTCGCGTTTGACGTCGAAGCTTCGCGGATTCCTAGGCAAGGAGTGCGACGATTTTATATCAGCCTGAGAATCAATACAACCCGTGTGTCATTTAAATTTTGGGGACTGATTTGGGCCTAAAAAATATAACTAAACAGTACAAAATCGCAACAACGCAGTTTTAGCGATGTCTCCATCTCAACGTATATCACAAATTGTCCTCGCGCTTTGAATGTTGAGCTGTTCGAAACGTCGTCATTGTTAAGTTTACTTTTTTACGCTTAATATACCTACGAACAAATAAACCATCCCATTTTACCCGGTCGATTTCCTGTTTCTTTCGCTTGACATTGATGCTAATATGGTGCTACTTAATGGTCAGGCTTCGTCTCCACGGCGGGGATAAGGGGTAAGCTCTGTGGTTTCTGACGAAGATTATTGCGGCGTTCAGCTTTGCAGTTTAGTAGGTTTTCAGGTTCCGTCCGCGTTTGCATCGTTCTTAATGGCGACGTTTCACTTACTGTGTTGTAGGCGTTCTCAATCCAGGCTGAAGTGGAGATTGCTGTGTCCTGCTGCTAATCCTCAGCTTTATTTCAGAGTTTGTCCATTTAAAGTGAACTTATGCTCTCTTTTGCTCTCCCAGCATACAAGGCCAGTGCGTTTTCAGTTCTGGCATATCTATCCCATGGGTTTTTGGTATTATTGGCTATTTCTTGATGTAATTTGATGTCACTGTTTTTTAATTTTTCGTAGCAATTTGCCGCTTGTGCTTTTTTAACCTTTCTTATATTTTTAACTTTTGTTACCCTATACATATCGCCATTTTTGGTCCTTTTCAGTTTGAAAATTTACCCAATGCATTTTCTCTCTATTGGTTCTATTTTATGTAAATTCTTTTTATTCAATAAACCAGCCCATGTCGGCGTCGCGTACAATGGGACTGGCCAAATATATGTCTAGTTGATAATTTTCTTTCTTTGTCCGGTAGTGTATTATTTTTAATAGAGGTCTTCACGGATTCCGGTATTCTTTGGAATTATTATATCTGTATGTCTCTTACAATTGAGGTTTTAGAATAGAGTAAGCCCAAGGTATATTGCTGATTCTGTCTAGTCTATTGGCTCTTCTCTGATTCTATGACAGCGGCACCAAGGTGTTTCCATTTTGGTCTTTTGGTCCATTTTAAAATCCAGTGCAGGAAACCGAGCTGTTCCATTTTAAATAGTGGTCCGTTATGCCAGACCTTGTCAAATGCTTTGAAAATAGGAAAATTCCTATTTTCGTTTCCCTTTTTTATAGCCGACCTTAATAAAATCGATCACTCAATTTAAATGTTAGGTCGTCGAATGTTTATAGCGGAAACTGAACTGATCCTCTGGAATGACTCCATTGTCTTCTACGAAGGCTTGAATAAGCGGAACTATCGCTCGCTCTGATAGTTGCTTTATGTTGGAGAGAAGGTATAAGTGCCTGAGGTCTTGTGGCTTTCAGTTTTTCCCTCCTTTGTGGAAATGTATTTAACTATTGATCTTCTCTATTACGTTGGGAAGTGGCCAAGTGTGATGCTTGCGTTTGCCATATCTGTGAAGAATTCTACTCCTTCTGGCGGGAGTCTTTAAATAGCGTCGTTTGTGGTATTACCTCCCCCCGAAGCTTTTCTATTCGGTATGTTTTTCATTATCTTGGTAACATCTACCGTAGAAATTAAAGGGTGACCGAGCTCTCCAACGTCTGAGTCCCAAGTTTCTGGATAGAGCCTTATTTCTTGCGTTCTGAGCCTTAGTTTGTTTTGGCTTGGGATCTTTTCTAGTTCGCTCGCCATTTAATCGGCTTTATCTCTGTGGTGCCACTGATGAACGGGATGAATACACGAGCGAATGGATCTGGATTCTCGTCCTAGGATGATTGGTGGCCTAGGTTTCCCATTCGGAAGGCCATTTTCAGGACCATAGATGTCGTGTATCCGCTCTTCCCTAGGGCAGTAAGAACGAATTTTTCCTTCGTAGGCAGGGAATCCTTGTAGGAGATGGATTGAGCCCGACGTATTAGGCTGTTTTTTTTACAGAATCTTCTGTTGCTGGTGGTGGTGGGAGTTGTCATGGAGGTAAACACCCGTGTGGATCGCTATTCGGAAGACTGCTTTAGGAAGCCATTTTCTCTCCTTGTCACTAGGGCCTCCAGGAAAGGGATTTTATCTCCTTCTCCATATGGTGAATTTTATTTGGTCTTGAAAAGGCCCAACACAAAGAGGATATCGCGGGTCATTACGTAGCCTCGCATCAAACCAGGTTTGGATGTGGAAAGAAAATAGCCATATTGCTCATTTAAGCTATGATTCCCTTCCAAGTAGGTAGTAGTATTATTGTTTAACGTGTTTCGACGGCTAAGGTCATTTCCCTCTACAGTAAATTTATCCCAAAAAAGATCGAAGCCACTTTCCTTACAGTGACATTGGACGAAAGACTTTCCTTCTCCGCACACACTGACAAAATTCTTACCTCTCTACGCAACACCAAAAAAACCCCTTCAACCATTGCTCCATTACAATAGCCCCACTTCTATAAATAACAAACTTCGAGTCTTCTTCAATATCCTCCTCCCAAAAATGCTGTACGCCTACCCGGTCTGGATCACATTAAATAAAACTTGTAAAAAAAACCTCCAAAAATTTCTCGACCAAACTGCAATGCAACTTTCCTGCTCCCCCTGGTTTATATCCTACGCCCAAATCCGCTCGGAGCTCGGCATCCCACAGCTCCAAGACATTTTAAAATACTATGCCAGAAGCTACGCCCTCACATTCAAGCACTCTACAAGTTCCCTGATATCTTCCCTCTGGTCTCCCTCCATACCTCCCGGAACATTTCCCAACCCTAAAGATATAATCCTCAAAACCTATTTGAAACTAAAAAAGAATAAAATACCCAAATTTACCAGTAACCTCGCTCACCTCCCAACACTCCACCAACCATTCCGCAAATACCCTCAGCCCAACGCCAAAACGTCGCAACTAATAACTGAGCCGAACTCCAGTGACGAAGAACCAGCCGATCCTGAACCAATAATTTCTCAGCCACCCATTCTAGTCACGCCTGCTCCTCAATTCCCAAATCCCATAGTTCAACCTACTATAAACCCTCCTCACCCCGGTTGCGGTAGTAGCGGGGCTACAGTTAAAAACCTGCTTCCCCCCTTCCCTAATTAATCCCTAAATAAACCTGTCCTTACCTAATGACACCACTTCTACCTAAAATTTCATCTTAAACCCTACAACAAATTTCAACCCTGAACAAAATAACCTTTCTTTCCATGTATTTTTAAAAAAATCCAACCCTGAACAAAACAACCTTTCCTGCTTAATGTTAAAAAGAAACCCAATGTCCAGCCAGCCTCGTCGAAATCTTCCTAGTAACCTACAACCACAACCAGCAAGAGTGATAAGGTCGGTATGGTGAAAACAGGAATTCTACTTATGCTTATAATATCAATTCAGAGAAGAAAAAATAATATCTTACAAATAATGCGTTCCTGCCAAAGCTTTAATATTTGTCGACGGGTTTCCTTGTGTCAATATAACTCAATCGTTGGCTCTACACCTTATAATTTCAGCAGATATACAAATAATTTCAAATTAATATGGTCATATCTACATGAAGATATAATTATAATCAAGGCAACAAGGTAGTAAAGTAATAAAATTAGAGTATAATACAAGACACACACATTCATACAATTTTTATAGATAACATACAGCTTCTTGTTTTTTACATAGAGGGCAATTTTCTTTGATTTGGATAATACATTGAATTTAGATACTATCCTAAAGCCTGATTTACACGATAATTTTTTCCATCCCTTTCCAGGGATAGTTCCGATGGTAGCTCAAGAGATAGCTCAAATGATGGCTCAAAATGAGGGTTTTCGCGACCACTTTCAGGGTTAGCTGCAGTGGTAGGGTAGTATCCCTGTCACTTTTTTCATCATTTGAGCGGTCCCTTTTCCCGTCCCTCAAGCCGTCCCTGTCATTTAGCGAAACAGAGTGCACGGCAAAGAACGAATGTTGCGCTACGTGTGGTTTGCAATCAAACTATGATGAAAATGATGTTCTCAGGGAGGACGTAAGTGATCGCGTGAATCAGAAATTGATAGCTTGAGTGATCACTCTCCCTATCATTTGAGCGATCTCGGAAAGCGTCCCTGAAGTGATCCCTGCCGAGGGACGGAAAACATGAACGTGTGAATCAGACTTTAATCTTAATTTTATTTCACTAACATTTTCACTCGAATCGTTGAAAGGATATCCAAATAACTTAACTGATGATATCAGATAGAACTGAAGGGGTCACTTTGTGGAACAGCGTAATGTTCATGGTACATAACCAATAAAAATATACTTTGTCAATTCCATACAATTTTCATGGAATCGACCCAGGTTTCGACAACTTATGTCATTACCAAGCTACCTTGATAATGACAAATTTCTTATGTAATACGCAAATTCATTAGTCATAAAATGTATCGTTACGGGTTTTTTATTGTTTTCCACCCAATTTCCCGAAATTACGTGGTTTTCCGATAACGCGGGTGAAAACTATGTCCTCATAGACCCGCCTTAAAACCGTATTTTACTTCGTGACGATTTATGACTTTTGAGAGGTTGTAACTTTTTTATTAGAAAAATACACAGCAAAATTTATGATGTCATGTACAAATACACCAAAACTAAGTTATGCTAATTTGAGATTTTTATCTGCAACCCCATCAGAGTTATTCAAAGCCAAACTTTGAAAAAAGTGACCTTTTTAAAAATGTATAACTCAAGGGTAAGATCACTATTGATATTTTTTATGAAAAACCTACTGGCACATATCTACAATTTCAAAAAAAAATAATTCAAACTGTATAATCCTCTCCTAATATTAGAAAAAAATTTAAACATTGAAATTTCAATCGTAACATTGTTGTAGTTTTACCTTAGAAAGGATAGAGATAGGTAAACAAATTACTGGACTTATATTTTACCTTGAGCAATTGCAAACAAAATGCTTAATGTTTCATCTTTCTAGGATAAATACTTTTATAGTTATAGACTTTTAAGTAAACCTTAAAAAACGCAAAAATGGGATTGCCAAACATTACAAAAATGGCCGCCCAAGGTGAACCGCTCGAGATAAAAATTTGAAAAAAAATTGTTTTTATGTCGTAAGACATGAGAATGACAAGTGGGAAAGTTTCAATTTTATAACTTGCTCAAGGAACCAAATTATTTTTTTTGGACCAGTTGAAATGGATTGACTCAATGATGAAATTTGACTGTGTAATTTCTTATTGTGCTTTGTGTCTGCTTTCAGTTGTGTTTCTGTAGCAACAGAATGTCATTCATGTAAGAAGGCTGTCTCAATAAAGATTCGTCAAGAAGATAAGAATTGCATGTAATTTCAACAGTATACATATGTATATAAAATGTGTAGGTACATTGCACACATCCTGTATAGAAATTGTGTTGAAATATTTCATAGGGGAGCTGTCAAACCGGTTTTAGCTCCGTGCTTGCTTGTACACATCGATCCCGGAACACTACACTATTTTTCTAAGGCGTCACCATTTAGAGTTGCTAAAAATACGTAGATACACACCTACTTGCTCATTGTCTTTCCTAAAGTTTCAATCGAAACCGAAAATTTGTCATTGATTCATCGAAATTCACAATGATGCATCAGTTAAATCAAGATAGGTATCGCTAGTCCACACGTTAACGTTACGGATTCCCTTTAGTATCGGTGATTTTCTTAATGATATAAGTAATGTCTGACTACACTATAATTTCAAATAGATACTCTCTCAATGATACCATAAACGAAGGCATCCACTCACAAAAAATGAGCAGAAAATCAATTACCTACATCAATAGGTAGGCACGACCAATGTCATATTTCCGTTAATATTCAAATCATTCAAATTCGCATCGCGAAATTTTATTGGCCCTTGTTAGCGCGCTGTGATTGGTCAATATAAATGAGAGCCAGGAGAGAGAGCACCATATACTTGGCCGTTTCAACTTATGTTCATTAATTAAAAAGATTATTGCATTTAAAAATCATCAATTATTTTGAAGTTTTCGGGAAGCCAACACTTTATTGAATATAATTCCAAATTCACAGCACAGGAGGCCCACTAAAACCCACCACGGGACGGCTTTGGAAGGGTCTGTCTTTTGTTTCATCCCGAGCTGGGTATGTACTTATGTTTAACATTAATAATAATAAATACACAATTTAATTTGTGAGTACTTTTATATCTATGTATTTGCTCGATTGAAATCTGCTATACTGAGTTCATGCTTTTGTAACGTTGTATATGACAGCACGCGCACTTTCCACCATTTTGAAATCCATAGTTTGTCCTCCTCACATTTACGAGAACGGCTTGAGAGGATTTTGACCAGAGATTGAGAGAATAGTACCTATATTTTCAGCAGGGAACGTTAATAATTTCTATCCCACATCTAAGCCAAGCTTAAGAAGTTCCTAAGTTACTATAGAAATATCTAGGAGTAAGTAAGATAGTAGTCTTGGTTACATCAGAGTTCATTTTTGACAATTCTGTCAGACATTTTTATAATTGATACAATGCTTGGTTTATTGCTTTTGCTGATTTTTAGAGAAATCGAATAGTTGTCGTTTGGTTCAGGGGCGGCTCCAGACCAGAGGTTTGGGGGGGGGAGGGCATCAGTGGCTCTTTGGGTATGGAATACCCCCAGGAAAAGGTGGGTTCGTGGGTCTCGTCCCGGAAATTTGTAACAAACTAAGTATATGCAAAATTGTTTGCATATACTTAGTTTGATGATGCATCGGTTAAATCAAGATTGGTATTTCTAGTCCACACGTTAACGTTACGGATTCCCTTTAGTATCGGTGATTTTCTTAATGATAAAAGTAATGTCTGACTACACTATAATTTCAAATAGATACTCTCTCAATGATACCATAAACGAAGGCATCAACGAACAAAAAAAGAGGAAAAAATCTATTACCTACATCAATAGTTAGGCACGACCAATGTCATATTTCCGTTAATATTCAAATCATTCGAATTCGCATCGCGAAATTTTATTGGCCCATGTTAGCGCGCTGTGATTGGTCAATATAATTGAGAGCCAGGAGAGAGAGCACCATATATTTCGCCGTTTCAACTGATGCTCATTAATTAAAAAGATTATTTCATTTAAAAATCATCAATTATTTTGAAGTTTTCGGGAAGCCAACACTTTATTGAATATAATTCCAAATGCACAGCACAGGAGGCCCACTAAATCTCGCCACGTGACTGTTTGGGAAGGGTCTGTCTTTTCTTTCATCCCGAGCTTGGTATGTACTTGTGTTTAACATTAATAATAATAAATACACAATTTAATTGGTGAGTACTTTTATATCTATGTATTTGCTCGATTGAAATCTGCTATACTGAGTTCATGCTTTTGTAACGTTGTATATGACAGCACTTTCCACCATTTTGAAATCCATAGTTTGTCCTTCTCGCATTTACGATAACGGCTTGAGAGGATTTTGACCAGAGATTGAGAGAATAGTATATTTTCAGCAGGGAACGTTAATAATTTCTATCCCACATCTAGGCCAAGCTTAAGAAGTTCCTAAGATAATGCAGATAATTTATCCAACGAAATAATATTCTTTGAAATTTAGATGCAAAAAAGTATTCACTAAACTACCCATAAGGGGAGTCTACTGATTTTGGTAGGTTTGGAAGGAATTTAATTTATCTCTTATTAAATTTTACAACCGTTTGAAACTAATTCCATTCAGGATTTTAGTCATCAGCAAGGTTTAGGTCCTAATTGATCCACAAAGCCTCTTTTTCTCCCATACTTTCACAGCTCCGCCCACATCCTACCCTCAATTATGGGCTTCAACATCCCCTCGCCCCTCATCACATGTTGCAACCACTTAACTTACCTATCACTTAATGTCCTCCTACAAGTTCTTCTCCTCACCCACTATATCTACCTGAAAGTGTCTCATTGGTCTCTCTTTCCTTCCATCACAGTCTTCTCCATTTTCCTTCATACCTGTTCTTTAAAATACTCCTTTGTACAGGCATCCTCTTTTCTGAGTGTTAAGGTTTCTACACATGCAAAGACAGATGTAATAATACTTATTACTAATACTTCAATAATGATAGGTATTATCTCATCGATGTGATATGTGACCTCATCGATAAGGCTACTACCATTACAGAGATTTTTAAACTCGTGGAAAGGACTACCTGATGAGCTAAAGTTTGGAATCATTAGAATGCAAAATAAAATTTCAATACATGTAGTTTTAATTACATATTTTTGAATGTCTGGCATAACATGGTGAAACCCAGATTTCAGAAGTGTACCTATACCGAAAATTTGTGTCATTCACTCTATTCATGGCACTTTTTTCATTCAGGGTAGTAAAAAAGATCAGTAGGTAAAATATGACAACACCCTCAAAAACTGATCACACGACAGTATACTTTCTAACTCATTGTTTCTTTTTTTTGTAGTTAATATATTAACCTAGTCATCTAATATGGATCGTAGACCAAGGAGGCAGAGGTTCTACCATTCACTTGGCACGTTTGAGAAATTAAGAGAAATAAGGAGGCTACATATAAGAGAGATGATGAGACTCCATCGTGAGCGCACACGGCGGCTGGTGGATCAATGGGGGCGGATGCCACAGGCGGAGCGGCCTCCACCCAACCAAGCTGGGGATGGGGCTCCCCATGGTGAGGCCAACAATCCTCCACCTCCAGAGGAGCCTAATGAGCAGGCACAAGGGCAGGCTCAGGGGATACATGGAAATGCCCAGCAGCCAATTATTCAACTGGAGGCCATCGGTCATGAGGAGGAGCAAGGAGGAGGAGATGCAGATAGACCCCAATAAACAGTGAGACCCTACATTATGACTACATTTCTTCCCTTCTTATTTTTAAGTTTGACAATCATTGCTATTTCATTATCCTTTTCCATAACATTTGCTGTGGCCATCTGTTGATCCTAATAGTTGCTGTTTTTTTACATTGAGTAACCATAGGTATACTCCCATTATCTCCCATAGATAGCATTATTACATAAGATATTCCCATAAAGCCATTAACCATCATGAAAAAATATAGTAGTCTCATGGGATGGGAAGACAGGACATTTAATTACTATGATGTCTTATGGTGGTACAGTTAACTTATCACACCTAATCAGCTTCTAGCAGAGAAGCTGCTCATTAGGCCTTTATTGGTAATCAGCTTCTGTATTATTATAATCTAAAAATCAGGAGAAAATATTTTCTCTTGATAAACTGTATAATTTAGGAAGATACTTTGATGAGTAAATCCTCATGTATGACAAAATTGAAGTGCCTTCTTCTATTTTAACCCGGGAAAGGGCGAGCGGTGTGTAATTGACACCAGGGTGCCTGGGGTGTAATTGACACCCCAAGGTTCTTCTTTGATAGATTGTTTGTAAATCGTTGTGTCTGAAATTTTGCAAGTTTCCATATCTTCAAACCTCTTACATTATGAAGAATCTATGCCAGCAGTCCATAAAAGTTTCATTAGGCTTCGAGGTTGAACAAGTAAAAGTGTTTTGGGGTGTCACTTATGCCCTCCCACGTTCCTCTTAGGAATCGGCAGTCTGCCCCCGAGCTATTTTCTAGTGTCTATACTGCGGCCATAATGATAACAAAAATCACTTTCTGCTGCTGATATTTCGATATACTTCAATACTTTCAAAGACTTTCAGTAATAATTGTGATATTTTTAATCTTAAAATTTACCACACTTTTTAAAATTGAACACATTCCATTGGCAGAGTGACCGCCATATGCTGATTTTGTACGACGTTGGAATGTCTAGATAATACATGTAGAACATCATACCCAAGAGTTGAAAAGGCACCAGTTAATATTTTACAAATGCCGAATCAGCCTCAGAAAAGACGTCAGTTTGAAAATTTATCCCGACATCATTGTATTAGTAATAATGTAATAATAAATAATTAGCATTATATCAATAAAAGAGACTACAAAAATAGGTGATTATATACTTCCAAGGAAAAAGTAAAAACTTATTTACATTGGGGTGTCTATGACACCCCAATGTAAATAAGTTTTTACTTTTATGATATCGTGCACCCTCTCCCGGGGTTAATTTAGATAAGTATAACTCCAATTTTCATGTGCAAAAATGTAGGTCCTGACCTTCATTCTGCAAAATTTCAATTTTTATTTTAATTTTAAAATGTGATTCATATTCAACTTTTTAATTTTAAAAGGCATTTTGTCACACAGTAATCTCATGGTTTCCTGATTTTACACTCCCTCTAATGATAAGCATGTAATGAAGAATTATAGTAGTGTTTAACTTATGCAGAATGAAAGTCATATTCTGTTCTGGCATGATGATTAAAGAGATCAGAGTTGGTAGAAAATTTAAGAATATTGGTGATCACATACAGTGATTATGAAACAGAAATGTCCATCGTAGGAACTGGGAAAATTTCCAATGATTAGAAGAAAGTATACAAATTGAAAAGGTGTTATCGTTTACTACACGGATGACTGAGAATTGTTCATCCGAGTGAACAAAGAATAATACAAGAAAGAAAGTGTTGCCTACTTACTTTATTCCATGAATTTCATTTTGGTAGAAAATTTGTATCTCTATCCCTGTTTGGTAAGTTTTTTAATTAATTGTTTGCACATCCACATTAATGCTATGGATCCACAATTGAAATGGTACTATGATAGGCATTTTTTTCTCCAGATAGAAAATCATGAAGAGTAAGGCTGGTCCAATGTGTCCACACAAGAATTGTATTTCCTAATATACTAGTCATGGCTGAACCACCTAGCCTGTTTGGCCCAGGTATAAGAATACCTGAATGTGACACAGTGATGATGTAGTGTGTGTGAGAACTACCATTAATATTGCATATACTTCTACTAATTTCCTCGGGAGAAAATAAAACCACCAAACTTTGCTGGAAAACGAAACAGTAGTCTTCTTTTATTTATCCAAGGTAGCAGCACACTACCACAAAGCAGTTCAAATCCCGGCAGTGATGCCAACAGGGAAAAATAATAAACTGAATTCAACCGACAGTGTTACAAAAACAAAAAAACCAAGATCCCTCCAACTGCTAATACCTCCCCTCATTCAGAGCTTATTCAATTTTTTTCAAAATATTCTATTCTGCTATACAAAAAAAAAGAAAAATACATATAAACATTTTGTCAATCATGAGTTAATGGAAAAGGAAAATACCTTTGGCATAAGCTAACTTTGGTATGATCTACAATATATATATAAGTTCCAATTAACCATGCCGACACCTTTTGCACACAGTTTAACCTTTGGTCCTGAAAGATCTTTGTCAAAATATCTGCAGTATTGTGTCCTGAGGGTACATATTGCAGAGAGATATCACCATTATTAATTGCTTCCCTGACATAATTTAACTTAACTACAAAATGTTTGCTTCTCTCATTTACCATATTATTCTGGGCTATATATATGGCACTTTGGTTGTCTCAGAAAACTATACATTTCTTTGGGATAAGCCTACCTTGCTTTACCTCACAAAAGAAAGATTTCGTACACTGAATCTCACATAAGCATTCATAAATGGCAATATACTAAGCATGAGTGCTTCAACTAGCCACACACTTTTGCTTTTTCATGATATTGCGCCTCCCCCCATGGTAATTACATACCCGAGGGTATGTTATTACCATGCTGTGATAGATCTGGAAGCATTTCTATCTCCTGCCTAGTCTGAATCACAATAACATGAGAATCCTCCCCCTTTCCTGAAAACAAGTTGATAATCACATGTTTTCTTCAAATATTTATTGGCATGTTTAACTCCATTCCAATTATTGACAGTCTGATTACTACAGCACTGAATTAACTTACACACAGCATTTGAAATGTCTGGATGGGTATTAGTACTTAAATACAATAAGCTACCAATAGCACTTTGGAATGTTTCCTTGCAGAAACTCACCTTCTCCTTTTGACTCAAAGTTTGCCCCTACTTGCAATGGGCAAGCAACCCCTTTACATTCTGACATAGAAAAATCACTGAGTATTGATTTGATAGAAAGATTTTGACTTACAATTATAGTGCCCCTGTTTAGTCTCTGTAACTGAATTGACCAATTTTTTTTCCTCACTGTTTTAGCCCATACAGGCTTTTTTTCGGTTTACAGACATACAGGTCCCTGTCTACATCTACCCCTTCAGGTCCAAACATATACACAGTCTCATCCAGTTTGCTGTTTAAGTAAGCACCCACAGTATCTAGGTGATCAAGCTGCCAATTATTTTCCACTGCAATGTAAACTAACATTCTTACCAATTTTCTTTCTGAAGCTGGGCTTGATGTTTCACAATAGTTAATACCATACACTTGGTTAAAGAGCTTTGCAACTAACCTGGTCTTAAATTTCATGAATTCCCCTTCATTGCCCCTTTTCAGAGCAAAAACCCACTTAATACCGATTACCTTCAACCCTGGTGGCTTTCTTACAATGTCCCATGTCTCTTGTCTATCAATGTTCTGAAGTTCTTCTTCCATAGCCATCTTCCAATCTTGAGCATTAGGTCCCCGTAAAGCCTCATGATAACTGGTTGAGACATGGTCTTCTCCCAGGTCATGCTGAGTTAACTTGCAGCACCCACATGGTTTCCTCGGTGCTTGTTCTTGGTTTGACCTTCTTGGGACTCGTGGCAATTCCTGTTCTTCTATCTTTCCCTGGCACTGCATCCGAACATCATCTTCCTCTCCTGGGTCTGGACTGCTCCTTCCCCTGGCACCTGGTCAGATCTCTCCTCAGCCTGGACTGCTTCCTCCCCCGGCACCTGGTCAGATCTCTCCTCAGCCTGGACTGCTCCCTCCTCTGTCACCTGATTGGCATTTGGGAGATGCCAGTCAAGGCTTTCTTCATGCCCTTCATTATCACTGGTTGAGTTTTTTACTGCCTGCTTACCTCCCCCCCCATTTCTCTTATTCTCTTGAAATTGTACATTCCTACTGATGATGATCTTCCTTGATTTAAGGTCCAGTAGTGTTTACCCATTAGTAACACCTGGATAACCAAGCATCACTGTTTCTTCCGCTCTATTGTCCAGTTTGTCAACATGCACCACCCAGTACCAAGCTTGACACCCTAATAATCTAAGGTGGTTGTTGTCGGTCTCTCGAAGTTCTCTTCCAAGCCACCTCTTCAAGGGGATCTCAAAATTTATTGCACTTGATGGGCAAATATATCTGGCATAACATCTAGTGACTAGGGTTTCTGGCCAAAATTGCTTTGGTAATCCTGACTGGTGCAGCATACATCATATGACTTTCATCAATGTCTGATTTAACCGTTCAGCTAAACCATTCTGTTGGGGTACACATGGCACAGAATATGGCATGGCTGGTGCTGGATGCCATGTCCCATCAGTTTGGAGCTCTTTGACTTTCACTCTATACATCACTTCAATCTTCTTCTGATTCTTGATAAACTCTTCTGCAACTTCACTTTTCCTTTTAACTGGCACAACTGCTATGAAATAGGAAAAATCATCGATGAAGGTCACAAAGTACTTGCATCCTCCCAATGACTGGCAAGGAATGGGTTCAACCACATATGAATGGTTGCTTTGACGTACATGTGTAGCGTTCATCTATTCTTTGGTATGAAACTTCTGTCTTTTTAATTTTCCTTGTATACAGCTTTCACATCTTTCTTCGGTGTTGGTAATCCACAGGTTCTGCAAAGGTTCAATCTTCTTCATAATAATAATACTTTATTGGTCACACTCAGAGCATTACAACTGCTATAGACCTTGTCACAGAGATACATAGAATTTGAAGCACACTACACAAACATTGTGTACAGTTTTCTAAACCCACAGCTTCAGCTCCAGGGCCTCTTTCAGATTATAAAATGGATTACACACCAGCCAATTATTCAACCTTCTCTTATATCTCACCATAGGTTCGTTTTGAAGCACAAATGACAATTTATTGTACAACCTTACACCCAGTATATGGTGCTGGTCTGTTGATTTCTATAGTCTACAATATGGAATGTCAATACAATGTCTAGTTCTAGTATTGTAATTATGAATATCCTTCCTCATGCTACAGTTAATAATGTTTGTTTTTGCATAAACCAGTACTTTAAAAATGTACAAATAATTCACAGTCATAATATGTTCCTTAATGAACAGCGGCTTACAGTGATCATCTACTTTGGCACCAGCCAAAATCCTGACCACCCTTTTCTGTAGTCGTAGTACATTTCCTATCTTATTACCATTGCCCCACAGATGAATACCATAGAGCAGCCTGTTTTGGAAGAGTGCAAAATACATATACATCGAAGATATTCTTTAGGCAATATATTCTTGAGTTTTCAAAAAAGATATACTGTCTTAGTTAAGGAGTCACAAATAGAGGCTATATGTACATCCCATGTCAACCTGAAATCGATATGGAAACCCAATAATTTCACTGACGTTTCCATGCATGCCTTCTTGATGCAGGTGGCCTAAACGGCTGTGCCAAGTAGTGGATGTGACCCTGTAAGATTTCATACCTACATGCTTCACTGCTTCTCCTTCAATTTCAGGGATATTAACACGACCATGTGTGGTGACATAATACAAGAAACCTACTCTGTAACTCTTAAACAAATTCACTTCTCCTTCCAAAACTGTTGCTGTTCCCCTTCTTCTTATGATTGTCATGTCTCTGTCTTCTAATTTTCCTTCTGAGAATAGATTATTTTGGAAGTTAGGAACATACAAAAATTATGTAAATTTTATCTTCCATCCACCACATTCAACAGACATCTGGATATCAAAAGATCACTTACCTTCTATCTTCAGAGCCTATCTATCACCGACGGTAACTTCTCCATGGAATGGTTTCAGATCAGAAAATAGATCTTTCCTTGGGCTCACGTGATCAGAAGCAGCTGTATCAAGGTTCCAGACACCATTATTGATGTGGTTTGGATTTCTCTGCATGCAAAAAAACTTTGTACCCTTTTGAAACTACTAATGCAGCTGCTTTTATTTTTTCTTCCTTTTGTGTGTTTCCTGAAACGGCTGGACAATTTCTCGCTAAGTATCCCTCTTTACCACAAGTGAAACAATTTTATTTTCTAACTGTATTCCCACTTTTCTTGCTAGGTTTGTGTTTTATATCTTCCCCACTTGTACGTATTTTCTTCTTTGTCACTTTCAAAACCCTGTGTTCTTCTTCCTTTGTCTGGTTCTTTATTCACTTCTGTTCCAACAACAGTTGAGATTTGACAAATTTTGATGTTATTTCTCTCTCGTCAGTTCTGTTGATATACTTCTGATAAATTCTGTGTACTGTATGCGTGGAAGTCCGAAGAGGAAAAATGCTGTTTGTTATAGCTCTGTCCGGAGGTATGAGCCCACACTTAGAGATCTTGTTGTAATGTAGAATTTTTCCCATGCAATCCTTCACTGAAATGTCTTCTGTCTTCTCTGTTGACCATCTCCTTCAAAAAGATGATTTCTTGGGACACATCGCATGTAGTGCACACTTCTTCCAATGCTTCCCACATACCTTTTACAGAATGTAGTTGGATTATGTCATCCAGGAACGAATCATCAACATGTTCAATAATCAAGGCTAGAGCTTACTGATTTAGTTTTAGCTGATGTCGAACTTCATGTTGCGGGTAGGCTGTCTCGTCAATCAATTCATGTTTTACGCCATCCGGGCTCGCATACACATATGTACCAACACCTTCAACTGCTCCCCAGAATCTCTTCTTCATAAGGACTGCTTCAATAGGAACAGCCCATACTTCGTAGTTGTCGGTGTTTACTACACTCGAACAAATTACTGAGTTTAGGTGTATATCAAGTTCTCGCTACTTTCACCCCACACACAGTGTTTGGGCTTCTTCCTTTTATAGTATTTACTTCTATGACTCCACCTATAATAACCTGAATGCAATCAATAGTATTACAAAACAAAAAAACCAAGATCCCTCCAACTTCTAATAGTGTGTGCTACCCATGCCTGTTCTGTAATACCCCTAAATACTTTGCCATGAACTCTTGCCAAGGCTAGATGCTTAGGGCTACCAGCAGTGGCGTAGCCAGGTTTTGGGTCTAGGGGGGGCAGAAAATTGTTAGGGGGAGTGAAAATTTTTAGGGGGCGCCGACTTATAAATTAACCAGTTTACTAAACTTAACAAATTTTGGTGTTGCTATAGGCGGATGAGTTTGTACAAAATATGACAATTGACAGTGTATTATACTCATTTATTTATACATATTTGGAAATATACACAGCTTAGGGGCGCTAGAAACGAGGCAAGGGGGAGGGGGCCTTTGCCCCCCCTCCCCCCCCCTGGTTATGCTACTGGCTACCAGGTTTGAAATATGGATAGGATTCGACTGTCTTTGGAAAAGGGAAAGTTTGCTAAATATCACCTGCTGCTCAAGCATGCATAGTCACAACAAATCCCCTATTTCATCCATGGCTTATATGTATAACTCCATTGTTTTTTCTAGGAAATCATGCAATTAACTTGTTATATTCAAGTGAAAAATATGTTTGGTCCTCTAAACCTGGAATTGTGTCAATGAAACTTTTCTATGTCTCTTGAATCCCCCAAGAACATTCTTTGAGTGCACTCTAACCTTGTCTTCAAAGCCTGAAGTCAAGTCCTATGACTCACAAGTGTGATGAGTTAACCATCAGCTGATTGAAATATCAAGCCTCCAGTTCTTTTCAGTGTCATCTTATCTTACCCTGAAAATAAATTCTTCTTTGGTTACACTAAAGGTATGGCCCTCTATCTCCGCCAACTTTTATATGCATAACTCACACATTCAAACAGCTGAGTTGGAGGATCTGACCCAGTGAGTAACCAGGGAAGAATGTATTTGTTTTATTTGTCAGGAAAGTGCTAATCTTACATATCTACATGTACATACTATGTATTTCACCTACATCTATCTACATCTGCATACTACCCCGCAAGCCACCTCAATAAGCGTGTGGTGGGGGGTGTTAGGACACCAGCCGTTTACATATAAAAAGGAAACGCTCTAATAAAATGAAACCTAGCATTTATTATAGTCCCTTATTGTTCGGGGGAAAAACGAATTCCCATACCCATCCGCTCGGCAAAATATCTCTCTTAATTTATCATTTCTGTCGGACCTGGAAATACAGTGGGATTCTAATATGATGTTCTCTGTGTCGTTCTGAAATATATCTATTCTCAATTGTTCAAGCAATCTAAGCCTAGCGCCAATGTGAACCGCCAAACCTTGTGAGCCAATGCCAAGATGTGAGAAAAGAAATGATAAGACAAACCATGAAAGTGGATTGTGTGGGGAGAAGTAATTCAATGAATTAAAAAAAAAGTGAATTTTAATGTTAACAGTGCATCTTATGGTTGCTTTCTATTTCTGTAGTAGTCACTAACGGTACAAGAAAAGAAGGAATTTTTGCACCCTTTGGTTAGAGGGTGTCTTACTCTTTTTTTCCTCTTCTGTCTGTTAAAGAAATGTAGTATGAAGTTAAAATAATATCCTCTATGTTACCCTGAAATTCATGTGATCTAGAATACCAGAGTTATTTTTGTATATTGTTTATTCCCCCAGTCTCTAGAGGCTAGGTACCAACTTAATCTTCTCATCAGCAGTCTTCCCCAACCATGATTGCTAAGTGACCTCTCTATTAACCCAATTACTATCCAATTTATTGGTATTTATTATAAATTTTCTTTCACCATAAAGGTAAAATGGAAATAGGTGTACCTACATATTAATAATCAATGAGATTCATCATCATGTTGTGTGTAGCTTTTTGATTCTTGTTTTGCGTGGTGCTACTTATTTTTAAAGAAAAAGGAAATTGCTTGCTTAATTTTAGTGGGAGTGATAAACCCTCAGGCGATGATGAAGACACATTCTACATTATTCTAGAACCACCAGAATCACAGGATCTTCAGGATTCAAGTGAGGAGGAATCAGCCCCTTCCGATTGGAATAATGACACAGAAGAAGAAGAGTGAAGGGTTTATATCTTGTTAAGCTTGGGTCAAATACATGTAAATTTTTTAATAGTACCTTTAGCTTATCGTATTTATTTAGCATTGCAAACCCACACGCATGGATAAACATGATCTTTGAGGTCGCAATGGTAAGTACATAATATAAAGGATTCCACAGATGCATTCGCTACAACCAAGAGGCGACTGTTTCTGCTGTAGTTTTAAACGCCTTAAATATTCCGATTCTATTTTTAATTATATATGACAGCATTTATACGTGGCATAGGAGTCCACCCAGGCCTCATATTCTTATCACTCCCCAATTAGAACCCTTATATGTTATTTCTCTCTCACTACCATTCTCTCAACAAGGTACATCAGAAGTAGTAAGCGCTTCATTTTGGATTGAATGATCATGGAATGAGATGAAAAATAAATTATTAAGTGGATTTTTAAGAAAGAAATAAGATTCTTGGGGTCAGGAGTGAGCTTCATCTTCTATAAAATTGCTTAAATGTGCGCTTGATGGGTTTAAGGATACCCATATCCGTCGGGCCATCTTAAAACATTCCATTCTAGGCGCACAAAAATTTGGGGCCCCGTTGGAAAGTCAAAAAAGTGAATGACAAAAAAATATTTTTCTGTTATGATTTTATAATTATTATGCTTTTTTTATAAAATGTTTTGAAAAATGGAACTTAGGTGAATACGATATTAAATTAAACGCCTTTTTTTGTCTTAACAAATATATCGGCATTTCGGGGCCTCCGTGAGGTCGGTGGCCATGAGCTCGGGCCCCCGAGTGCCCTTATGGTAAAGACGGTATTGCCTATTGCCACATATTCGAGAATGGAATCAATCCTTAGAAATAACTTATTTCTCATCTGAGTTCTATACATGACGGACATCCCTGGAAGTAACTTTTATGTTGCACAGCTTGAGTTTTTGGAGTAGAATTCAATAGAAGAAACACCACTACCCTTTTAGAGGAGTTCCTTGACAATCAAAGAGGAATGTGGTTGTTGACCAATGAGCCTGAATGATAGAGTTTTTAGAGTCTCTTTTTTGAATGATCAGACCTAACCAGGGTTGCCACCTTTTAGAGAGGACATCATCTTTTTCAGCACTTGTCCTTTCTGCTCCATTGCCCTAAAAAAGGACAAGGACAGTTTTAATTAAAAATTAACCCTCTTATTTTGTTATTGGTATTTAGTAATCAGAAATCAGTAGTTATTCTGATGTTAATTTTTTTTATTGGTGAGCATTCGGAATATGAAGACCAGAAACCAGTAGTACCAACTAAAAAGCTTAATAATATTGTAAAAATGGGTAATAATTTCCATCAAAATGTGTAATTTTAATCGTATGTATTTTTGTTAGGGGTGGGCACAGGCGTCGACCCTTCACCCACAGCAGTAAAAAAAACTGTTGCTTCCTCCACACTCAGAATATATTATAGATCATGATCATGCACCCTATTAAGATTGATGAGTTCTCTTTTTTTATTGTATAGAAATAAAAACGCATTAAAAAAAGTTTTGCCACGCCCCTTTTTCCAAAACATTTGTGGCCTTTTCTGGGTGGCTCTGCACCTCAGAACCCCCTGGGAAGATAGTTCAGCCTGGTGTCCTTTTTTTACACTTTGAAAAGGTGGTATCCCTGGACCTAATGCATTATGCTATTGATGACAAGCTTGTTCATTTATGTGAGATATAGAGGCTTGATCAGACAATCAAGAAAGTTTCTCTGAAATAGGATTTTGAGAGGGGTAAATCTTGTCGATTCATAAATTGTGTTTGTATAGAATTAAAGGAGTATGGAAATGAAGACACCCATGGAATACATTGATGAGCATAGGCAACATCAATAGAAAACGGTCTAGAATAATGTGCATTGTATGTTCCTTGACCCTGGAGGTACTTGAGCGAAGAGTCCTGGGAATGAGACCATAACACTGTCATGCACACGAATGGAAGAATATGAAGACACCTTTGAAAGGGAGAGAGAATTTAGCCATAACTAACTGAATAACAGTTTTCATTCCCATTTCATTGCTGCTCTTCAGATAAAAGACCTGTTATTGCAGGTAATGGTACCGAAGTCTCA
Source organism: Pyrrhosoma nymphula (assembly GCA_963573305.1). NCBI lineage: Eukaryota > Metazoa > Arthropoda > Insecta > Odonata > Coenagrionidae > Pyrrhosoma > Pyrrhosoma nymphula. The sequence goes on along the minus strand of OY754332.1, from coordinate 70,596,551 downwards.
AAAAGATATCAACTAAAGTTCCAGTCACCCAATTTTATTTGTTTTTATTGCTCTGTTACAAAAATAGAAGTATTAGTCTTGATATGGTGGTTAACCTTAGTGAAAATAAACTGTGAACAGAAGCGTGAACACAGTGTGCATAGAATGTGACAAGAGCATGATTACAGTGTGACCACAGTGTGAATACAGTGTGCCAAAAGCGTAAATTGGGACTCAAAAGCATGCAGAAAGCATGATAGACAGTGTGCGCACAGTGTGAGGACACCATGTACACAGTGTGAGGATACTGTGCGCACTGTGTGCATATACTGTGACTAATGCCTTCATACAGTGTGCAGCACATTGTGGTCACACTGTCCGTCATGCTTTTAAGGGAGCATATTGCGTGCACAGTGTGCATACACTGTGACTAATGCACTTGTACAGTGTGCAGCACAATGTTGTCACACTGTCTGTCACAGTTTATTTTCACCAGGGCATTCACTCTACCTACATGGTTCAAATGTGTAACAATATTTTTGAAAAGTCTAATACCCAGCCCTTTCCCCTGGAACATTAATGGACTTAAGTAACTTTCCTCCCCCCCCTCTTATACTCCCTTAACCTAATGAACACCCACATGCTCTTATTAGACTTGTGTATAAATACCAAGACTTATCCTAAATTTTTACCTGATAATGATGTAGAACATAGAAGCCTAGTTCACAATGCTTCTTTACCCAATGGAAAATTGCAATTTCAATCCTTAATTCCACTCTTATGTTCACCATATCCTGCAAGGTCAAGTACTATTTTCTTTGTTCTGAGAAGATTGAGTATATCCCCATACACATAGTATCAACAGTATAAAATAAAAGTACCTGTTAAATTAAACAATGGATAATTATCCTTTTGTACTTATACATACATACCAAACATTGTAATATTTTAACTACAAAATATGGAGTAAAAATCATTTGGTGAAGTATTGAAAAATTTAATGAGTGAAACTGTAAATCAGTTTTTTACACTCTAGAAATAAGCTGCAATGTTGTTATATACCGTAAATGAAACAAAACCACCTAGTTAAAGTATGTACTACATTGTTCTACAATCTACCTTATCTATCATTTAGTATATGGCAATAATGATATTTAATATATATAAAAATCCATCATTAGTTTTACCCTGACAATGCAAATATTGAAGACATCGTTTACACCAAAAGCTAAAAGCAAAGGCTCATTGTCTCAGAAATATGCATGTAACCCTAGCAAGGAACATAATAGGTATATTGTACTCAGGACTCAAGACAAAACTCTTTATAATGATACAAGTTAACCAGGCAGTCCAAAGAAAAGCATCATCCCTTCAAATGAAGACATTAACCTCCTGGTCAAGCATCTGGTGTAACCCAATTAAACACAAGCAAGATTACAAATGGTGTAGGTACCTACTCAAGCGATATATGCTTACAATTTCATTATTCAAGTGTCAACTCCAAGGATAAAATTACAAACAATTTCCAATTATGAAATTAGGAACTCAAACTGTTATGTTCATGGAGTGGACCTAGTTCAACATCTCTGACTGAAAATATTAGCACCCGGCCATCAACATTTGACTATTACCTTTACCAACATCCCTTCTTAAAGACCCAAGCGAAGTCTCTAATTTTATTACTCAAAGAATCACCCACCTACATTCTAATGACTAAATTCCACATGATCTTTCATTAAACAGCTCGATAATGTGCCTACCTATGATATAAATTCTATTCATAACAAAGGTATATTTCAGGTGAGAAAAATAAAACACTCTCAGATGAACAGAAGGGATGCAACAAAAAATATCAAGGGTGTGCGGAGCAACTTCTTAAAGACTCAGCAGTTTTTGAGCAAGAATGTAATATTCCTAAAATTTTTCTCAAAACATACAGAGACTATCACACATCTCTTGATACCATTCTTCATTCACAGCTGCTACATATCCAAAAGGTAAACAAGATGGAACAACAAATGATATCTCTCCTGGAGTCCTAAATAAAAACATAGAATACCATGCCTGAACACATAGAAGATGGGGTAAGAATTATGGCTGGCCCCATTAACATTCACCATGGAATCTACTAAGGTTATTCCCTTAAACCTGCAGTACTCACACCATTTTTCTAACGTGAGTACTCGCGCTGGGTCTATTGGACCCGTCCAAGCGATGATGGCTTTATAGTCATTCATGATGGTTTAAAACTGATTATAATTTTTTGGATTAATAGTTCATGTGAAGAGTATGTTGCAGTAATTATTTTCTCAAACCATTTGGTGATACTTTGCCTACATTTATTTTCACTCAGTTTAACTTTACACACAAAATGTTTCCTCACTTTACGATGACTTAGGGAAAGGTTTTTTGGTTTATCAATGAAAAACAGAAGCAAAGTGAGTTATTAAATTATTATATAATACAACAATAAACTTTTAATTTTATTTATTTATTTTGAAGCCTAATGACAATGTGCTCATGTATTTACAATTGCATGCAAGTGAAAGCTGTATGCGCTTGAGGGCCCCTAAGACGACTTTGTAGCTCAGTGCAGAGGTCACTTTTCTCTTCCTTGAGGGTGGCATTCTCAAGACTACCAGATGTTCTTTTTTTAGGCTCAATATTAATACATTGTGACATTCAGCAACTAACTATAACATTTTTCTATGTGTTTTTCACGGTTCAAGATTATTCAAGAAAGGAAAAAAAATGTTGGCTGAATCAGTGGCAATAAGATTGTACAGTATTATGCACAACTGTTCGCAGTGTTCCAGAAATTTCAAGGGACTACCCATTGCGTTCCTTATAATAATCTACACTTAGTGCATTTATGTCAAGTAGTAATACTTACATTTTGGATGATTTGAAATATTAGTCCTTATGCAGTAATTTAACAAATGAGAATGCACATTTCCACAGTACAGTGCCCATGACTGAGTCTGGATTACATTCAACAACATTTAGTTTAGCAAGTGAGCATGATACAAATCTTCCTAACCTGACTGCATAAGAGTATCTGTGCAATAGATTACATCCACTCAATATATCATTTGATCGTATCACTCCCACAAATGCGATTGCTAAATGCAATATCGTAGAGAAATAACGCATCAATTATGGGCTGAGGCAATACTTATATTATAAAATGATTGTTATAAACAAATTACTTAATTTTAATAAAAAAATGAACACTGCTTTACATGCAAATGTTTCATAACAATAATTACTGCATGAAAACAAATGGAAATAGAAGTTCAAAAAAGTGTAACACAAGTACTCGCGATTGGTCTAAAAGACCCAGATGGATGAATTGGATCCTCAGTTGGATCCAAGGACCTGGATCAATGAATAGAGATCTGGTGGACTCATGTAAGAAAATAAAGGAGACATATCTCCATGATTTGGGCCAATAACGTGTTGACAAAAGAGGAGCCAAGCTACTGATTGAGTCATAGGAATCTGTTCCCAGAAACAGAGGGCTTGATTATAGCGATACTATATCTAGTTTTGGTAACAAAATACTATAGAGTAGTTATCCTTTCAGACCCACGAATAATGATAGCAGAAAATGAGAGAATCTACATCCAACAATACAAAACATTGCATCGAGTTGTAGGTTTTTATCTACCACTGGCTATACACAAAGCAACAATCGTGTAGCTCTGATTATCAACCAAAAGCCAGAGTAGAATAACCCTCTGAAGGATAGTACATCACATGGTGAATGCAAACTACTTGTGGTTCTAGAGAATTAATGCTGTACATTGTAATGGAAACCAACCTTCATGATTGATTAGACTATCGCAGTTAAGAACCTAGATGCAACTGTGTTAAATACACATCACCTGCTACATTGTACATTGGTGAAATCAACAAATGCTGGGAAAGGAAATAAGAAATATTTGGAAACAGGACTGTCATTTTTTTGGACTTGTTTCAATGTCATGTACCATGATCAAACGAAACTAGCTAATAAAAATCCTTCCTAATTCTACCTATGCTATAGAGTAGTTAAAAAAACTATTTCCAAAAACTTTAATATAAATAAATAACATACAATCATGAATCATAATGCAACTGCATAAGTTTTCCATATTGAGCACAGGTAACATATAAGGAATTTCTCAGTCTACCAGCAAATTAAAATATGTATCACCTACCTACACATGAACATTAAGAGTCAATAGATGAATCTAATATCCTTCTCATGACAACACCCAGGATATGTGAATTTTTTCATATTTTGGCTGATATTAGTGGAATATATTAATAGAAAAGATGTTTTTTATTAATACAGAAAATTGAAGACATGCGATAGTCATTCCTAACACTAACTACTAAATTATAATGCACAAGCATCCATATCCTTGTTGGTGGAGTCCCCATCCAGTAGGATCTAACCCATGACCTCAGGATAAACAAACAACATTTTAAGAGATTTGGAGATATTATCCATAGTTCTGATAGCTATTTCTTATGGCAAGTTATGAGAATCAATGAGATTTCTGACAAGTCTAATAAGAAGTACCTACCACATGATTTTGGAGAAATAACACATATCAAATTAAAATATCATTAGTACAATAAGATGTGTCATGAAGCTTACTATGAGGCCTTAGGGGAAAAATAAAATGCAAGGTGGACATGCACTGAAGGACCTCATGTTACATTGAGAATTTCTAGAAGTACATGTTTAACAATTTGTGTCCCCCCCTTAGAGTGTAGGCCACACTCCATGCATGCAATCTTATAATATTTTTACTTACGTACATTGAAACATATAGTTCCACCTCATAGGAAATTCATGCCTACTTTTTCCAACAAATTTTGGATGTTCATATACTTACCCCGAATGATATCAACCCACTGTACAATAATCATCTTATTTCAACATGCATTAGTGTGACCTCAAGCCAGCTTCATGAGTTGTTGTTAAATATTGTGTGAATTAGAAAAGGTCAATTTGTGAGTTGCATGAGAAATGTGATCTTTGCTTGGGTTGAATTCAGCTTTTATGTAAGAACCAGGATTATCTATGAAAATATTTCGCCTCACATCTTCCCATGAAAAAATATCTGTTCTGTAACTGAGGTGGAACTGGGGTTATTCTGGTCTGTAAGGACAATATCTTGTATGCATCTGGTCAGTAACTGGGCTGCAAAGGGGTGGACTCATAAACATGGAGGGTAGAAATGGGGTGCATTGGGGTTGTAACTCTTCTGTATGGCTAATTGCCTTCCTCCACCCCAGTTCCACCTGTGATGAGGTGACCCTCTCTTACCCTCTCATCTGTAACTGGGGTGCATAAATGGACCTGTAAAAAATATCACCTTGGATGCCCTTATGGTGGATACCAATATAATAATCATATCTTTATCCATCGAATCAATGAGATCTTAATTACCCGGCCTCAGACCACTACACAAATGCTGGTTTTAACAGTGTTTACGGCTAGACCATTGTTAAAAAAACCTACTTAGAGCTTGTGAGAAATATGTTTTGATATATCATTATATCCATGGATGCCTATTAATGTGGTATCATTATGAAATTGCATAAAATTCGGTACCTTCTGCTTCTTCGTTACCCTCAGGATAAACTCATGAATTAGTGTCTAATCCCTTTAAGTCAGAATTTATGAGACTAAAAAAGGATTTCACCCCTGTACACTGCATATTTTCTGCACGGCAGCGGTGGCCCAGTGATAAGGTGGTGGATTGAGGAGCAGAAGGTAAGGAATTCGATACTCTGGTGTGGAAAATATATTTTTTAGTTTTAATAGTTTTTTACCATTTTATCTTTAGGAGTTGTGTTTTCATCACCGTGATGCCCATTAGAAATGTTTTCTTTTTCGGTAAAATATTTTTTTTCAATAAAGGAGAGTATCCCAGATCCATCCCAGCTGCTCTGTAACTGGGGTGTAACTCTGGTGGAGCTTGTTTCAATTCATTCCCAGTTACAGAGGTCTTAATACAGACCAGTTACACCCCAGTTCCATTCCAGTTACAGAGCAGAAAAGGTCTACCTGCATTATCTTTCAGCGTCACAATCTACCTAGTTTGACCTTACTCTGAGCTAGCTGAGTACCGGCTGTGGGTGGAAATGAATCGTTTTCATTCTACACACAATCTTTCTGATACCCTCTATCATTGCAAAATTTGTGAAGGGCAATTGTAGGAGGACTACATGATTGCAGAATCATCTTGTGCGTGGGTTTCTTCCTGACCAACATTGGCAGAAGTTGGCATACCCAGGTCCTTACCCCATTTCCCTACTTGTCCTCTCAGCCATTCTCTCCCATTTTCCTTTCCAAAACTAATCAATCTTTCCATTCACCCAAAAATAAGACAAACCATTAATAGAAAAAATATTAAATACAACAAAGTCATCGAATCAGTCATTATGAGACTGTGGGAAAAAGTCTTCAATTTAGTAGAAAAAAGTCTACTAAAAAGTCGCAAATATTTTTGAAAAAAGTTTCTCAAAAGTCTGAGGTATTTTCGTGAGAAAGTTGATAAATTTAACTTCATTATTGGAAAAAAGTGCCCAGAGATGCGGGGTCATGGGTTTTCGAGTTGTTATATGGACTTAAAGAAAGGAAAAACCACAATTTACAAAATATTTTCTTAAAATTCTGATTAACACTTTGTTTGATGACCAGCAATTGTGGAAGAAAAATGTTAATCCCTATTATTTGTATAGCTGATAAATATCTATCTTTATTTTGGGAAGGGAAAATTAAAGTTAAACTTTAAGTTTTAGGGAACAGATTTTATTTTTTATTGCATCACATAAAATATAGGAAAAATATTTACCTACTTTCATTCACTTTCAGTATCATTGGCTAGGCGACACGTCATAAAGTAGTGGCAGACATGATATTTTTCCATGTTTTCCAGAGTGAACGTTGTGCGACGGTCGCTCAAAATAAGTTTGTAAATTGAAAATGATCGCTCAACTTCACAGGTTGTTATAGGGGCATACCTCAGATTAGCCACTTCATTTACAGAGAGTTTTTGGAAAATGTTTTTTGTTTCCCCCTTGAAATCTCCATTGAGAATCTGAGCTACATCACTCATCTTGAAGCCTTTGTCTTTACTCACAACAGTACACAATTTCGTATAAACGCTTGAGACTTGTTCACCTTTTGCATATGTAAGTGTCTTCTTTACATCCATAATTGACGACACAGAATCACTTAGGCTCAGGATGGAAGATTCAAGGAGTTTGATTTTTTTCAACCTAATACCGAAAGGATGCTGAAATGCATATCTGGTCCAATAGAAGTGTACTATCTACTAAGAGTTTTCCGGAAATTTGTACACATTTATTCTGTATAACCTGAAGTAAAAAATTAAAATAAAAATTTCCTTTTAAATTTTGAACGTGCCACTGTAGTTCTAGTTAAATGCACAAAACTGGCAGTAATTCTATCACATATAATGGAATTGAATCATTAGTCACTAATATAACTACAAATAGTTATTTACATTCTTATTTTTTAAAAAGTGCTGGGCATTGAACACACAAGCTTCCAGCCATTTTTCAAATCTTATGAAGACTGGATCTGGAGGCAATGGCAGATCAAAGCAAAATGTTTTATATATTTTCACACGTGATTGTGCATTCAAAAATCTTCACAAACTTTTCCTATTTCTAATGCCGAATGAAAGAGGTAGATGGAGAGGTATGGATACAAAGGCCGTTCTACGGATCCAGTATTTATTCCCTTTAAGTACTTAAAACAACTTATGGGAAATTCACATTAGGTAAAATATTAGAATGATGACGTCGTTGAAATTTATTTGTCTCAAATTTAAAAATCAAAGATATCAGGAATTTGAGGCTCTGTCCAAGAAAATAGATAATATGGATCTTTTTCGAAGGGTTGATAAATTTAAAATGTAATCAGTTACTCTGTTCATTAGAAAATATAAAATACGAAATCTCACGTTGAAAGTTGTTCAAACACGCTCCCTGCAATTCAAAACGTATTTCTCTCGTGAATTTAAAAATACTATTCAGCTGAGAAAACATTACTATCCTGTCAACTCTCTATCGTAGAAATTTATTTTTTGAGTGTTAAAATAAACCATGCCGAGAATAAATATTTCTTCTCAATTGGTAATAAAGTTTATTGGGAATGGAAAGCTATTTTGTATCACGTACTAAACGATCTTCCTCGAAGCAGCACTCAAAATATTTTAGTGAACTATTTTTACAACACAATGATTGATACTGCTAAATTTTACTTTGAAATCATATTATACCAACATTTTTTTCTTTCCTGAGAGCAGGTATGTAATAGATTTTTAGAGCATTTACTACATAAAAATATTAAAAAATTCATACTTCTTTGTGGTACGCAAGTTTTCCGAAGAGAACTCTCAGATGGAACTTTCCTCCGTACATATTTTTCCACAATTGATGTGAATAAAGGGTGTTTTGATTTGTGAGTAGGAATGTTTAATGCCACAAATAGCTCACAAAAGTCCAAAGTAAAATCCTTGCTGGTGGATGTTAACAATAGCCCGCTGTGTTGTAAACTCTGCAAGCACACGGTTTCCTTTAATTTCACTTAAGCATTGACAGCTCATCGCATCAATCTCAATTGAGATTGATGCGGTGAGCTGTAAATGTGCTGTTTCACACGTCACTTTTTGTCAGATGATATCTTGAAAAATAATGAGAAATGTCATTTATTATCAGAATTACTTTTGAAAGTAGTAATTCAGAATTGCTTAAATTAGTTCTGTATATTTTTTTTTAGGAAATTATAATTAAAACACGTCATTTATAGTTAAAAATGTATCTAATAATATTGACTTATTCGGGAGTATCAAACGATGCTTAAGGTGGAGATTGAATTATTATTATCATTAATGTCGTCAGATTCAAAAGTAGTTGATGCTCATAGTTTTTTCACAAGCATAGAAGTAAATACTGTTGCTCAGTACTTGCAGCTAGATACTTGCATAGTGAAGCATAAACAGTACAGGGGTGATTGTCAAAAACTATTTTTCGACTTTCAAGGGGCTTGGGGTCAGATAGGTTGTGTATGGAGCTCAATAAAAATGCAAAAATTTTTTCATAATTTTTGTCGAACGTCCTGAAGTTCCGCCAAGCGATTAAAATTTAACAATTTTTGGACATTTTGGTAAAATTTCGAAATTAGAGAAATAACGTGCCCAAACTCATTTTTTTGTAAGAAACACTTACATATTGTCAGAAGGTAAGTAAAAAGGGTCTTGGAAGTAGTAAAAACCCCTAGAAACACTAAAAACAAAATTATTAATAAAATTGAGGATATGCAACCCGGCAAGCACACCATGATGGCCTGGTTGGGTGGGACGTGATCGTTGGTCGCGGGATTGCCGTTACTAGTTTTGAGCAGAGAGCAACGCCTACGTGGGGAAAAGGGAGATAACATTAATCGATTTAATGCTATCTAAATATACTTTGTGGCATTTTGAGATACATATTGTACATCTTGCATATGAAACACATCTTATTTTTTTTGCAGTTTAACACATTTTTCTCCAATGGAGTTCAACGGAACTTTGTCATTATCTAGTAAACACCGTGGCAGAGAATTTGTAGCATATTAATGTTTCGGGAAAATATCCTGTACTATTCAAAATTACAAAGTGTTTTATTTTTACAATGTTCTTCCTTACAAGTCTGGCTCACGTAATCGCGCACGGAAAAAGGGGAGCATTCTCTTCCTTTCTTCTAAAAGCCTAAGTTCTAGACGTAGTGTTTTCTCGTGAAGAAATGAATTCACAGAGAAAGAGGACAAGAGAGGATTTGAGGTGTCCAATTTTTGGTCTACCTAAGGACATCTCATCGCGGAAGCTTCCTACCATCGAGGATGTCATCAGGTTTTACATCAGCGTTCGGTATACCAAGAAAGAAGAAATGAACGGTAAGGATCCTCCATTATCTAATATTTTAAAACAAGTCGCTGAAAAAATACTGATTATATGGCAAGCTGCAAGCATCCCAACTGTAAGCAAAGGGAGATTTGTAAATCTAATAAAAGTCCACCATTCCACATACAAGAAAATCTTAAAAGAAAATGGTCCTAATAGATCCACGATATTCGAAAAGAAGAAAAATGAGGTGATAAACGCTTTTAAAAAACTTTTTCATATATGCTCTTGTAAATGTGAAAACAGAGAATCTTGTGACTGCCCTCTTCAACGTCAAGTTCCTGTGCAAGAATGGACGTTCCTCTCTTATCAGCGTGGAGATCATCTTATGGTAATTTCTACCTTGGACAAGAAAACTACTGCAACTTTAAACGTTTGTCGAAGAGAGAGATGGAGGACCGTCATGCTTTGGCGAGTTCGGCACAAGAGGGAGTAAATTTCGACGGCAAGATAACGAAATGGAATCGAGTGAGAATGATTATGAAATTAAGAAGATGATCAGTCAGACAATGCTTTTGAGTATCAACCATCAACCTCACAAAGAAAAGGGCTCGAGCGCAATTCAACAAAACTAACTGCGCTGGCAAGGGTATGCGACAGATTCAGAGTTCTATCAGCTACAGGAGCAGCATTAGCAACGGCAGTATTAAAAGATTCTGATATTTTGAACAAGGAGTAAAATCCTTGCTTCTACGTACATTATGAATTGTGGAAGAGCATCTTAAGTCATAGACCGCATGAAACTTAAAAGACAGATACTACAATCAAGACTAGGAGTCGAAAAATCAGAACATAGTGGACCCGCAGTGGGGATTTACTTTGATGGAAGAAAGAATCAGACAGTAATTTTAAATAAGAAGGGGGAAATATTACAGTAGTACCATTTTAGAAGAACACGTTGTTATTATATGCGTGCCTGACTAGAAATACATCACTCACGTGACTCCTGTTTCCGGTACAGCTAGAGATATTTCAAGATCAATCATGCAATGCATAGGAGAGCATCCTGCGATACTCACAAATATTTGCGCAGTCTGCTATGATGGCACTGTTGTAAATACATACAGGAAAAAATTGTGGAATCATTAGGATTCTGGAAGAGCATTAAAATAAGCCGTTGCAGTGGAGCATTTGTCTCCTCCATTTAAATTAACTCCCACTCCAACACCTTATTGCACATTTAGATGGAGTTACGGCTGGACCCAAGAGCTACACTGGCCCCATTGGGAAGCAGATCCAAAATCTGTGAAGATTTACCTTTTGTTGACTTTGAAACCATCCCAGCTTGTCACCCCGATCTATATATTGCTGACATAAATAGTGATCAGGCGTACCTAATACATGTGTCAAGAGCAGGTGCGTCCGGAAAATGCCCATGGGTTTAGCTGAACGATCACCGGGAAAACTTTGCCACGCCAGATGGGTTACAACAGCCGCTAGAATATTACGTTTGTGGTTGTCAACGGAGAATACTTCAGAAGAACAGCTGATATTGGTCACTTACATACAGAAAGTAACATTAAGATGTGGTGCATGATTAAATGGAAACCTTACTGCGTTGATCCCATCCAACGGTCTGAGTACTTCACTTTAAGTGCTCATTTTCCAAAGCACCCAGCCATGGATCGTGATGGTACTAAAATATCTTTGCTACTTAATATATTCGACCCCGGGCCATCGAAATGGAAAGCCTGTGCTACAGCCACCACTCTATCCCGATCCCCACTTCACGAGAGAGCATTGCGAGTCAATACCCTCAAACAGCCAACGCTGGCAATATTATGACGACGATAAGATGCAATAAGAATAAAATTTCCCGGAATACAATACCGGGGCAGAAAAGGACTCACGTACTTAAGGTCATAATAATATAGGGAGTCGAACACTATTACCTCTGGGTCCTAAATCATTCGAGTTACTCCACTTTTGCAATATATTAGTAAGTAATTAAGTTTAAAAAAAATATACGCTAAATATTAACTTCAGGGGGGGTAAAACTTCAATATGCTCATACGTACGTAGATTCTAAACAGGTGGACCCTAATGAAAGACACGCCGTCTCCAAATTCTTCGCGAAGTGAACCGATAGCTGTGTCCGTACCAACGTTGTCCGTCCCTCGTTGTCTGGGCCTAAGCGACACTATGTCGACCCCATATGAGTCGTAGTTAAACTAACTTTAGGGTATAGTGTTACCTCCTAAGTTCATGGGTATAGTGTAATGCATGTTGGTGACTACTCACCCCCTGCCACACACCCTTGAGGTGGCTTGCAGGGTATTTTGTAGTTGTATATGACAGAAAATCAGCCGCTGTATTTTAAATTGACCCCATGTTATTTCATATTCTTATATTCAAAACGCATAAAATAACCACAAATTTTCCTTTTATGTGTCTATATAGCATATGCACACTCAAAATCAATTTTATTTAAATATCGGGATTTTAAACGGTCGCTGAATGCCAAATGTAATACCGAAATTTTCTTCTTGCCTGAAAAGCAATCAGACATTCTCAACGTGATCCTGATATCAGAGTCCACTAAATCATACTAAAATTTCATTATACTAAAGTTAAATAAAACTTAAGCCTTGTTTAATGCGGTCTAATCTGGCCTTATGCTAAATGGAATACTTTCCCATCGATCACTGCATCCACGAAGTACCGTGCAAACCACCTCTAGGGTGTGTGGCACGGGGTGATTCCACACCAGGCTTGCAGCACTCGTCCCTGTACCAATCGGGACCTCGCACGTTCCCCCGCCCGCTGGGCACATACCAAAAAGCAGTCAGGAGAAGTGTGCGCAATCAAATTAGAAACTGGGAGAGTGCTATATGCGAACCCGCAGTACACCGAGTTTCTTTATGTGAAAGTGAAATGGGGCAGGTTTCTCAAGCGCTTCGCAGTAAGGAACCGAAAATAATCATTGAGTTTATATGCTCGAGTCATGCCTCCTTGCCATGAGGTCATGTGTTGTGTGCACGAGCGAGCTCTCTGTTTATACTATTTCTGGAGGAAACAAAATAGCCTGACAACTCTGATGCCTTGACCTCCAATTAATTCGTTCGAATGCCAAGGATGTGTTTCTCGGCCTCAACTCTTCGCCCCTTCAAAATACAGTGCTATATCGTGGTATTTTTCTCCCGTGAAAGGCTGATTATTTCCAAAAATTAATAATTATTTTAAAAAATGGAATAAAACGAATGCATTTTTCAATTCTTGATTTAATTTACACCATCAATGATAAATATAAATAGGCCCGGCGATTATGAACAATTGCAGCGCCACTATTGAAGTTCAACAAATATACTAACCCAAGCGTAGTTGATCGCGGCAGGGACTCATACTACCTGCGACGCTTCATTAGTGCAGCTTGATGCAGTATACAGATCAGTCGACATGGTACGCGCTCCGTTCATGGAAACCTCTCCCGCAGTAAGGGGGAAATGGTTGGAATGGTTGCTGCTGGCCGATCAGTGGCAGAAGTGGCAAGACATTTCGGTGTCCACCGAAATTGTGTATATAGGTGGCTGAAGAGAAGCAGAGAAGGGGACACGGTGCTAAAAAGTGTAGCTCGTCCCGGAAGACCGCGGTGTACGACAGAGGAAGTTTTCTCATCCCTATTCCTTTATTCCCACTAAACTATAATTATCATGGGTGAACGGTAAGAATCAGTCAAAATCTTGACCGATGCTGTGGGAAAGATTTAGAGGGAAAGAACTAAAGAAGACTTCAATACAGGAAAACACGGTCCAGAAGTATTCAAAATTGGGTTTATTATAGCTTCAAATGAAATTACCTAGAAAAATATTCCAAGAATACTATTTCTGTCAAACATAAAAGGACGATTCCAGCATAGAAGACTGTCTAATTCGTGAACTAGTGACGTCAGGGTTGGGAAGGGGTTATTCTGAAAAATCAGTTATTGACATTGCGGAGTATAGAATTGGAAGGTAAAAGCGATACGACTGAAATACCCATGATTTTCTCAATGTGATTTACTTGTAAGTAAAATACCGATTTTAGGACATAAATCAATAATTTCGGGAGCATAAGGTATGTAAAATTATCTTTAGGGTGGTAATAACTGATTGATTTGAAAAGGATTTAGTTGAATGAGAAAATAAAATAAAGCATTAGTATATAATTAACATAAGAAGACAGCGGAATAAAAAACATCCTTCAAAAATCGCGACGATGCACGCAAAGGGGCGATGCTCGCGAGACTGCGTAGTAAATCGCTAATTAATATCACAGGTCCCGCTAAACGCACGTTGCAATATCCGTAAAACCCTAATATGCTGCGATTCTCTGAATATATTATAGTTAAAAGAAAAATGTCGGCTTCAACTCAAATAATAAGATTGATTCTCAGAGTGATTCCTTTCTTCATTCCTTCCATGATGATGAGCCATTATAGGCTCTCAAGTCTTCCATATCAGAGGAATACTATTTTCTCTTACTCAATTGAACATTTTGCACGTGAACAAATAAATTGATTAATTTCCTCATCGATACCCCGATACAGTTAATATTTGGCTCTCTACCTACTACAACTTAGCATGTAACACATATGAGATGATCGATATTTGTCATCACTGACTCTACTTCGTGGGTGGGTACCAGGAGTGAAGTTCACCATATTTCATGATATAAATAATGAACACCCTCGTGATGCACACATATGGCACTTAAAACTTAGCGCCATACAGATTATTTTGCTTGTGGATTTGCGATTCCCCGCTGCCAGATGCCTGTATATGGAGTGCTCGCTCGCGCACACAGCACAAGACATCATGGCAAGGAGGCATGACTCGAGCATACAGACTCGATGATTATTTTCGGTTCCTTACGGCGAAGCGCTTGAGAAATCCACCCCAGTTTACTTTCACATAAAGAAACAAGGAGTTTAACTCATCATCTCTCCGAACTCAGCGACGGTCTGTCGCAGTTTATGGGTGAACGCATTCTCCAAAGTGCAACGCAATGTAACTCCTAATGCAACGAAAGTCAGGGAATATTTTTAACATATGGCGAAGAACTGGGAGAAAAGCCCCAGGATATGAATTACCGTTACCATATCTAGCTTTATTGTATAACAAGGAGCGTAATGCTTATTAAAGGTATTCATTCATTTCCATTTCCAATGTCGATAACTTTCGAAGAAAAAGAAAGCTAACGAATATAACTCGGAAGTTAACTATTTTTACCAGAGTTTACTACAACAATGACAGCCACCAGATTTTCTCGGTACAAGCATATTAGCAGCTCCTTAAGACATTCCGTCGTAGATTACGAACGCGATTGGTGTTTATTGATATGGATTATTTTAGGAACTGATGAGTCGATAAGAAGACGCAGGGAAATTTGTACTCTGGATTCTACATGGAGGAGGGAAGGAGGTAAGGGACTGTATAATATGATGAATAAGAATTCGTGGCGAAAGACAGAAATTAATTTTTGAACTGCAGGCGAGTGATTCCGAATCCGTTACTTGAAGACGCAGACAAGGTAACTTTTTAAAAGTCGGAAATTGGGGGAAAAAAGGGGTTTACTTATAATATTCAAACTGAATTGATGTTTAAAAGCACATGCGTAAAAATGGTAGTAACTAAAAAAGCAGAAAATTTTTTCACCCTAGAGACACGAACCTGCGAACTTCGTGCCTTCGATCTTTCACTCTACCAAACTCCCTCCAAAGCCTCCATTTGAACGATAAAGGAAAACATAGCTAGACGTGGCAAGCTAATGGCATAAGTATGAGTGCGAAACGTCGGTGTGAATAGATTTCGCACATATTATTCAGTTTATTCATCCTAAGGATCTTGTTTTTCCACGAATGCTACCACTATTTACTAAACTCCAGTCAGGAGTCATGCAGGAGGAGTCAGGGAGGCAGCTAGCGCGGAGGTAGCGAATTTTGATAGCTACTTACAAGATCATCTATTCTCGCTAGGAAATAAAGGGTATTTTCTCCAATGTTTCTTAATTTCCGAATGCTTGACGCCTATATATATGAAGCATGGGGTCATTGATTGATATATATCACCATTTTACGCCGAAATGTCTTATTGAAAATTATTTTGATAATTCGAGTGAGGGCTCTACCTTTCGTCATTAGAAATAGTTTATCACGAATTTCTACCACAATATTGTTCGACTATTCAACATACTCCCCTCTCATTGTAAAGAAAAATGGTACCATAATGTCCAAAAGTGTATTTAACGGATCAAATACTATTTGTTTATTAATTAGCTGCATAAAATACGAGAAGCGTTGTAGACTGCAGGGACACGTTCTCGAAACTAGACAAGGTGATTTTTATACGAATTGTTTTTACGAACGCCGTCAATTTCCCGTCCTTACCATTTTCGTCGATTCTCAGGTAAGTCTTACGAAATATTTTGCTTCAATTTACCCTGGAATTTGATTATTTCCAGCATTTAAAAATATTTTTTTTTAAACCCGCCCTGTTAATATCAAGTGTGACTTCTTACACCCCATATATTGGTCCATACCCTGGGGTCCTTTCCATTCCTTCACAGATTAACGTGAAATTTCCCCCATCTGTCATATACCTTTCAAGTCTTTATCAGTCAGGTGGAGCCTACATAAATTTTAACTTCACTACTTGGCCGAAAGAGACGCTGCAGATTTTCCCCACAGACTTTTACAAATTAATGTACATACAATAGTTCCACCACTGTGTACTTAGGTTTTGTTACTAATCAAACCATATAAGTCATAATCACACTCCTGGAAATAATGCATCAATACATAGCATATTTTATTTCTGAATACTTTGTTAAAATAACCCAGTACCCAGTCACACTCAATCAATTAATTTGGGATCTCTTATAATTGCTTCTTCAGAAGTCTTGAATGTGCTAAAAAAATTGGATATTAACAAATCACCAGGGCCAGATGGCATTCCACCAATATTTCTTAAGAATTGTTCACAATCACTTACATTTCCACTCACCTTGCTCTTCAACCATTCATTAGATAATGGGCTTTTCCCCTCTCACTGGAAATTAAGCTATATTACACCAATTTTCAAGACTGGTGATAAAGCTGAAATTAGTAATTACCGGCCTGTAGTAATCCTCTCCTGTGTACCTAAAATCATGGAGAAAATTCTGGTTTCTCGAATTACTCCTCATTTTAAACATATTGAAGTCCCACAGCAGCATGGATTTATGCGTGGTCGATCTACCTCAACTAATCTATTGGTGCTGCAAGATTTTATAATTAGTGGTTTGGAGTCTAATTACCAAACTGATGTAATATACACTGACTTCAGTAAGGCCTTTGATCGAGTCAACCACAAGTTACTTGTATCCAAATTAAATTCCTTAGGTATTCATGGCAAGCTCTTAAGTTGGTTTGAGAGCTACCTAAAGTCAAGATCTCTGATTGTTCATGCTAATCATGAATTCTCTGAACCGTTTCCCTGTGTATCTGGTGTACCTCAGGGTAGTCATCTTGGTCCCTTATTGTTTTGTCTTTATATAAATGATGTTTATAATATATTTGATGATGTCAACTTCTTGCTCTTCGCTGATGACTTAAAGGTTTATAAGCATATTGTTTCTCTGCAGGATTCTCTTGTGTTACAGAAAAAAATTAACCAGCTAGTACAATGGGCTGATGCAAATGATTTATCATTCAATGTACCAAAATGTAGTGTAATGACCTTTCATCACTCATGTACTCCCTACTTTCATGAGTACACCATTAAATCCACTGTTCTAGCTAGACCAACTGCAGTTCGTGATTTAGGAGTTTGGTTTGATAGCCAGCTCTCATTTAAGGTGCACCTAGACCGAACTGTCTGTGATGCCTTACAGAATCTAGGATTCATCAAGAGAGTCTGTCAAAAATTCAGTAATATTCATGCTTTAAGGACTATATATATAGCTCTGGTACGCTCTAAATTAGAATACTCTGTTGTTAACTGGTCACCTTATTATAATACTGACTCAATCCGGCTTGAACGTGTCCAAAATAAATTTCTCAAATTTATTAATTACAAATTAGGAGTCTCACAGTCTGATTATAACACTTCATATCTTCTATCCCTTGTAAATCTAAAACCCTTATGCGACAGGCGATCTTCCAATGATGCCCTATTCCTCTACAAGATTATTAATTCCTATATAGATTGTTCCTATCTCCTTTCATTAGTAAATTTTAATGTACCCCGTCATAGTTCTAGAAATCCTCACCCATTCGTTGTTAATTACCATAGAACAAATTATGCCTTTAACTTACCCCTATCTAGAATGAAGAGAAATTTTAATAAATTAGGTCCAAGTATTGATTTCTCTATGTCTATATCTAGGTTTAAAAGTAACTTGTGGCAAAGTTGAACTCAACTGACTATAGTCAGACTGGGTATACCCAGCTGGATATCTTCATATTTTATATGTTATTTGTTGTGTGTACCTACCTACATGTATTATACGTCATTCGTGCAATCTTGTATTGAATAATTTTAATGGATTCTATATGTGTGTTTGTTATTTTATATTATCTGTGGAATTTTGTGTAAAATTATGGTAAATGGGTTAACCCGTAAATAAATAAATAAATAAATAAAAGACCTGTGCACTGTATGTCTTTACCCTGATAACATCCGATATGTTCATAATCTGGTGTAATACGATGATGTACTTGTTTTAGGCTTACTCCTAAGCATATTTTTGCGTTTTTAAAGAAGCTATCGCGCATGGAAAACTGTACCCCAACTATCGAACAAAAATATTGAAAAATGTTCATTCGGAAATATTTTCTAATAAACATATAATTTAATAAAAATGTAAATTATTATTTATTGCTCGATTCCTCAATATCCTTAATAGTTTACACGAATCAACTTCGCTTTCTAGTACCAATTCTGAGAACTAAATAAGATTAGCGAAATATAGTAGGTAAGTAAGTACAAGTAGATAGCAAATACCAGCAAAAATAGTAGCATAATTATGTGTTATATAAGTGATACCGATATACCGGTACACCGATTTATTTTTTAACGACATAGCTCTCGGCAATTCGATATATTTTAAAAATATCGGATTCCGATACATCGGTATATTTTTATATACCGCACATCCCTACAGCAAAGGCGACGTACTGAAGAAAACAAATTTTGAAACTCAAAACCGGGACGATACTGCGTGATTTCAAGACAAAGAGTCGTCGCTTGTTGGCATTAACAATGCAATAACCCTTGGTGTCAATCCTCTCCGGAGCTGCGTGCAGAGTTTTGTTGATACGGGGGTCACGACTAGTAGAGGGAGTACACTCACTAACCTGAGCAGTGTAGGAGTGCGGTTCGGGATGCAGAGCATGAGTGGTAACGGCGCCGCTCAGGGACAACGAAGCAGATGTTGATGGCACAGCAGCAGTGGGCGGAGCGGCATCCAGCGGTGGGTGGGTGATGGAAGCAATCGTCGCGGCGGAAGCCACAGGCGTGGCAGATCCAGATGGGTTAACAGGAGCCGCGGGTGTGGCAGTGTTCAGTGTAGTTGTGGCAGGCGCGGCGAGAGCGGTAGGTACGGGCACATTCGATGCATTAGTAAAAGAAGAGGCACTTCGGGCTGTGCACACGAGAGCCGCCTTTTCTGTTGGCGTTTGAGCATCGAACGATCCTCCGCTTGCTTCGGGTGATGACTAGTGCCCTGTAAAATGGCCTCCATACTCGTCTATAATTGGTCAGCCGTTTATGAGTCACTGCCTCTTCTACCTTATCCTCGAGGAAGTGTTGGAGAGTACGCACCCTAGCGGAGTTATCGGGCAACGGAGGCTGAGTGGGTCTTGAATCGATGACGTTTCACTGAGTACATTCATACTCGATCGTCCCCATCTCACTTTCTCAGATGGAAAGGCACTCAGAGAATCGGATACTTTTAGCTGGCTCCGGTAAAATCGCAGGCATGGGTAATCGCAGGCAGTGGCCTCCAGAACACTCTTCCTCCCAACCTCTACGCCCCGATGCAGCCCTCACAACCCCCCACTGAGACCTTCCGAGAATTCGTTCCGCCCGTCTCCCCCAACACTCGCCCGCGTTCACTCCGCTACCAGCTCGATACACACGCTCGAGTGCCAAGTCGACCGAGTATGGTATTACTCGTTCGCTCACACGAGTCTGTGTTCAGTAGCAGAGTGTAAACCGTAAAAACATACTCTGCGGCTGCTTGGATGTCTGCCAAGGCCAACCGGAGCGTAGAGAATATGCTTCGCAGTTTCTTTGATCATTATGCTGACTTTTCCGAGTTGAAAGTGTCATCAATATGGCAGAATATATTGAGTCCATTATTTTAAATGGCTCTTCGTATTTATTCATCTTTATCAGTAGGTGTTAAGTACCATTTGATGGTTCACAATTTGGCGTTCATTTGTATTGTGAGAAGTACTAACGGAATCTGGGACTCAAAAATTTCTTATTGCAGCTATTCACCAACCAAAAAAGAACATTAAAAAAATTAAGAGCGCTTTTCTGCAGATATTCTCTCCATCTAACTATTAGCTAACCGTCTCGTTTATTTTGTCTTAACTTTTAAGTAGTATATAATTTTTCTTCGCATATCATTCCTTGGTAAAGAACATAATAACTTAAATTGCAGCTCGATGAAAAAAAAACGGCAGCCGCTATTAAGTGTTCCAACTCAAGTGGTTACCAAATACTTTGTTTGTTACCACAAGGCCATTTTGTACGCAGAATTAATCAGTCTTTCTCCCTATCGTTCCGTTTTCCCATACCATACTTCCTTTTTGTATTACCTTCTTGCCCTGCCCTACAATAGCATTCCTGTCACCATGAATAATTTCGTTTTCATCCCCTTTCAAATTTCTTATGACTGCTTCTAATCCATCGCAAATAATTTCTACGTCGATATCTTCGTAATCTGACGTGGGCATGAACATACACTTGTACCACCACGGTGTCCCTAGGTTTTGTTTCTAATCTAGCCATAAATATCCTTTCTCTGTATTGGAGGTAGTTTTAAACTCGATACCACTACTTTTCCCGAGTATAATGCCAGCACCTGTGTTTCCATTCATATATCTAGAGTGGATAATCCTAAAACTGCCGCTTCAGAAGTTCCCTTCTTCAGGCAATTTCATTTCGCGGATTGCTGAAACATCTGGATCTATTCTTTTTATCTTCACTTTCCCCTTTTTAAGACGTCCACACCCAGAAGCGATCTTACATTCCAGGTATCAAACCTAAAATGCTACTTATCTTTCTTGACTGATGCACCCTCTTCAGTGGGGCCCGCCTGTAGATCTAAATGGGGGATTAGTTTACGACCGAAATATTTTTCTCGATGAATTTGTGATATTACGCATCCCTGCTTTACGCCCTGGCATATTTCAAAACAGTCACTCGCCCACAAACTTGCCTTACTATGTTCATGCAATGCCTTCATATCATTCAATAACTGCTCATACACTCCATTGTCCTTCAAGACCTACAGCTTAATTACATTTACCCTAATATATGCCTTTCGAAAATCCCGCAGGACAAAATAAACTTTCTTTCGGGCGTCCATACAATTCACAGGCACTTGCTGATGTGCTAGAAATGATCACTACATCCCCTCCCCGACATGAACCCACGCTGTATACCCCAGATTCTGTCAATAATTATCTACCTAGCTCTTTCGATTGATATTTACTGAACATTTTAATGTTTAACAAATTTTGCAGACATTTGGCATTGTCTTTAAAATGGTTCAGCCAGTCAATGAAAATAATAGACTTTATTAATCCCGAACCCCTCGATAGGAAAATTGTTCCCGGAGGTTCTCCAACTGCAGGCTTATTTTTCAAATGACTTCTTGGGAAAATTCGAGCTTTAGGAATGTTATTTCCTGAGGCGGATACACAGCACACTACTGTAGTTGTCAGACCTCGAGGTCAACAAAATTGTGGCAGGTGAAACACCTTTCACCTGCCACAATTTTTTGACACATTTTTCTACTTTGGAACTAATGACCTGATGGCCTGGTCCTGTTGCTTTCCTATGTGTCTTTATTTTGTTATTCCTAATTTCTTTCAGCACTGTTGTGCAAAAGGTAAAAATAATATGTTTCTTGTGGGCACTTGTCCCAGGACTCATACCCCAACGGCCCTAGCAACACCCATTACGCCATTATACAAACCTTGCGAACTCTTGCCCTTCGCTACCCTACCTCAAGGTCAGCTTCTAAACTTTAACTTCCATCAGCATGGGATAGCAAACATTCTGTTTATACATCAATGAATGGTTGTTAACTTAACAAGCATTAACTTGGGTTGGCAAACATTGTCCATATGCACCGTATTTGAGGTGGCCTCCATTTTTAACGGGCGATTTCCCCACGTCCAACTGAGCAGGTGGTTCAGAGACGGCATGCACTTGTCTTGTCGAAACAATATTTCTGTTTTTACATGCTGCCTACGATAGCTAAATATCCTTCCAATGGCGAAAGTATTCACATGGAGTGTCAATATTAGTTTATGTAGGTATCGTATTCGAAGGAAGCAGTCTTAATATCACCTAGAAGAAAGAAAGGCTGCCCGATTGCGTGAATTGGCACCAAATCCCTCAAAATGTCTTGAAATTAATATCTATCTAAAAATGTCCTTTCCAACGTATGTAGCTTTAATATCGCCATTAGGAAGAATATTTGCCCGCAGTGGACCATGGAGCTTGACGTGTCACTGCTACTGAGTTGCCGGCGGCCTGAGTCGCACTCCGCAGCAAATTAGAAAAATCGACCTTTTTACGGAGTTTCAAACGGTTGCGGCTCATTTCTTTGGGGCCACAATCTAGACGCTTTGAAGTGCCACGTTTGTGAATTTCTTTGTGTCTAAATTAACATTTTCACAATTTAATTACAATTAAATCACTGAAAACAGTGTCCAACATTTGTTTGCGCAACAGCAGTAGTAATAACAATAAATCAAATATGGTGAAAATTAATTTGCTAAGAAGTTTTCTATTTCTATGGACTTATTTTGGAGTTTTTACTATTTTACTTTTAAGTTCCCAGCCGAATTATTTTCTGACGAATTGAATGACATTTTATAAAGCCGGATATAAAATTGAATATTAGATCAAACTTAGGGAAATGGACTGCAGAACGGACAGGTTTAAGAAATCCTTTTTTCTGCGAACGGTAAGAGACCATAGATGCCATTGAGACCATAACTATATGAATAAATTCTTCACGGGATTTCAATCAGGTGAGATTTTCAGCCGTTGAAACGTCGGCTCTTGGTGAACATCTCACCTGGTGGGAATCCCGTGAAGAATTTATTCACATCGTGCGCCAGGAAAACACCAAGTCTTACAACACCGTAAATATATGTTTGTGGACAGTTTGTGTCGCTTGCTACAGAACTTGCTCCCCAATTCTTGCTTCCTAATCTTCAACGTAATATTCAAAGCACGTTGCGAAGTATGAGTGATATAAGAAAACTTGATTGATAATTTTCATCCATAGATAAATGAATATTAAAATGGCTTGTAATGCTGAACTATCTAATTTAACAAAAGTTAATATCGTACATCAAAATATAAGAAGTTTAAGATCAAATTATGATAACTTTGTTTAATATCTGAACAATTAGCAAGATAAACCAAATGTTATAGTGCTATCAGACATTTGTATTAATGATTGTGAAATAACGGCGTCTCAACTTATTGGTTATAAGGCTTTTGCTAAATGCAACAATAATAGGAGAGCAGGTGGTGTTATACTGTTATAGTACCTATATGTAGCGTATACGTTCTCATTATTTTCAATTCAGGATAATAACTTTCCGTTGGCTGTTATGATCAAAGTAACCATTGACCTAAATACCTGTCAATTAACAGGGCCGTCCCTGAGGATTGAGGGGCCCTGTGCAAACGAAAGTCGGGGGTCCCACTTAACTTTGCATTCCCTTATTGATATAAGTATCATCTTTTAAACATATTTCACGGAAAAAAGGACATTAACTGACAAAATGGAAATTAATTTCAAGAAATGTACATGTGTACTAAGAAAAGTAGGTAATTTCAGGTAATAGGCGGGTTTCCCCGTCTGAAAGAGGCAAGCCCGGGCCCCATGGGCGCGGGGTCCAGTGCAGCGGTACCTGTCGCACTACCCTAAGGACAGCACTGTGACAATCCATACCTATTATTGGAATTTACAGGTATCACTGTATTCCAACTGATCTACTTTTAAGTGAGTTGGAACAAGTCCTTGATGAATCACCCGCAAAGAACCTAATATTAGTTGGGGATATCAATTAATGTATTCTACAAAATAATGATGCTGGTTGTGCTTACAAAACGACAAGGGCGAGTCATGGGTTTGAACAGCTAGTTTATAGCCCGACCAAAATCATAAAAACTAGTAAAACTTCTATAGAATACATGTTTCGCAGAAGTAAGGATACTTTTACTTACACAGATAGTAAGATTGACGTTGGTTTAACGGATCACCATATGATTGCGTGGCAAATAGACACCTATGTAGCACATGAACCGCAAAGAAAACTACTACAAACACTTATTTGATCGCAACTCTAATAACTCTACCAACCAATGGGAGGAAATCGATTACGGGAGGAAAACTAAAGGATGAAGGCATCACAAAAATGAAAACTGGAAACAGCTCATATTAATTACAAACACGCGGGAAATCGTGGATGAATTCAACTCACATTTTTCAAGAATGATCCAGTCAAATTATGTGCCCTCTGATAATCATAATTTAAGTGCTGATGATTAGGAGTTTCCTGGTAGTAGTTTAAGAGAGACCTTATTTTTTATTCCTACTTATGAAATAGAAATCAAACATATAATATCACAGTTGAAATATAAGAAATCCAAGGGAATTTACAACATAAGCTCATGTATTTAAAAAAAAATAAACGAGACTATTTATAAAATATTCGCTCATATTGTCAATCTCAGTTTGCAAACTGGGATATAAGCCGACCAACTGAAAACTGCAATTGTCATTCCTTTTTCCAAAAAAGGTGACAAAATGGATATAAATAACTTCAGACCGATATCATTGTGGCCTGTATTCTCAAAAATACTAGAAAAAATTATGAAAAGTAGATTGTTATGTTTCTAAAATACTAACAGATTTTTAAGCAATAATCAGTTTGGTTTTCAGAATGGTAAATGCACTGTTGCAATTTTGTTCTCAAATTTATGAAGGATTAAATAATGCAAACAGGGTTGCAGGTTTATTTATTGATATAAAAAAGCTTTTGAAGGTCATGCTCCATTTTTTAACAAATATGGATCCTTTGCCCGAACTACGGGATTATGAAAAATTGAGCTTCTAGTAATTTTATGTTTATGATCCATTGTTTAAAAAATATGCATCCTCTGCCCTAGTTACGGGAGCATGAAAAATTGAGCTTCTAGAAAATGTATGTCTGATCGGTCCTCAATATCTCCGGACGGATGGTACTTATCTCTCAGCAGAAATGCTCTTTTGAAAGAAAAAGCAACAGCGCATAATATATTGTTATGCCTTCAGTAAAACGTTTTGCAGTTTATTCCCACATATTTGACTTGAAAATTTCAAACGGTTTTTTTTCAAAACATATAACCCTTCGATGTTGCTTATATTTTCTATTTGTTTAGCTAGATACCTTATCTGTCCACCTTTGAAATTTTGCGATGGTAATGTTTTTAAAGGAGAAATTAATTTGTATGAGCCGGCATGTTCGCGTTTGACGTCGAAGCTTCGCGGATTCCTAGGCAAGGAGTGCGACGATTTTATATCAGCCTGAGAATCAATACAACCCGTGTGTCATTTAAATTTTGGGGACTGATTTGGGCCTAAAAAATATAACTAAACAGTACAAAATCGCAACAACGCAGTTTTAGCGATGTCTCCATCTCAACGTATATCACAAATTGTCCTCGCGCTTTGAATGTTGAGCTGTTCGAAACGTCGTCATTGTTAAGTTTACTTTTTTACGCTTAATATACCTACGAACAAATAAACCATCCCATTTTACCCGGTCGATTTCCTGTTTCTTTCGCTTGACATTGATGCTAATATGGTGCTACTAAATGGTCAGGCTTCGTCTCCACGGCGGGGATAAGGGGTAAGCTCTGTGGTTTCTGACGAAGATTATTGCGGCGTTCAGCTTTGCAGTTTAGTAGGTGTTCAGGTTCCGTCCGCGTTTGCATCATTCTTAATGGCGACGTTTCACTTACTGTGTTGTAGGCGTTCTCAGTCCAGGCTGAAGTGGAGATTGCTGTGTCCTGCTGCTAATCCTCAGCTTTATTTCAGAGTTTGTCCATTTAAAGTGAACTTATGCTCTCTTTTGCTCTCCCAGCATACAAGGCCAGTGCGTTTTCAGTTCTGGCATATCTATCCCATGGGTTTTTGGTATTATTGGCTATTTCTTGATGTAATTTGATGTCACTGTTTTTTAATTTTTCGTAGCAATTTGCCGCTTGTGCTTTTTTAACCTTTCTTATATTTTTAACTTTTGTTACCCTATACATATCGCCATTTTTGGTCCTTTTCAGTTTGAAAATTTACCCAATGCATTTTCTCTCTATTGGTTCTATTTTATGTAAGTTCTTTTTATTCAATAAACCAGCCCATGCCGGCGTCGCGTACAATGGGACTGGCCAAATATATGTCTAGTTGATAATTTTCTTTCTTTGTCCGGTAGTGTATTATTTTTAATAGAGGTCTTCACGGATTCCGGTATTCTTTGGAATTATTATATCTGTATGTCTCTTACAATTGAGGTTTTAGAATAGAGTAAGCCCAAGGTATATTGCTGATTCTGTCTAGTCTATTGGCTCTTCTCTGATTCTATGACAGCGGCACCAAGGTGTTTCCATTTTGGTCTTTTGGTCCATTTTAAAATCCAGTGCAGGAAACCGATTTGTTCCATTTTAAATAGTGGTCCGTTATGCCAGACCTTGTCAAATGCTTTGAAAATAGGAAAATTCCTATTTTCGTTTCCCTTTTTTATAGCCGACCTTAATAAAATCGATCACTCAATTTAAATGTTAGGTCGTCGAATGTTTATAGCGGAAACTGAACTGATCCTCTGGAATGACTCCATTGTCTTCTACGAAGGCTTGAATAAGCGGAACTATCGCTCGCTTTGATAGTTGCTTTATGTTGGAGAGAAGGTATAAGTGCCTGAGGTCTTGTGGCTTTCAGTTTTTCCCTCCTTTGTGGAAATGTATTTAACTATTGATCTTCTCTACTACGTTGGGAAGTGGCCAAGTGTGATGCTTGCGTTTGCCATATCTGTGAAGAATTCTACTCCTTCTGGCGGGAGTCTTTAATAGCGTCGTTTGTGGTATTACCTCCCCCCGAAGCCTTTCTATTCGGTATGTTTTTCATTATCTTGGTAACATCTACCGTAGAAATTAAAGGGTGACCGAGTTCTCCAACGTCTGAGTCCCAAGTTTCTGGATAGAGCCTTATTTCTTGCGTTCTGCGCCTTAGTTTGTTTTGGCTTGGGATCTTTTCTAGTTCGCTCGCCATTTAATCGGCTTTATCTCTGTGGTGCCACTGATGAACGGGATGAATACACGAGCGAATGGATCTGGATTCTCGTCCTAGGATGATTGGTGGCCTAGGTTTCCCATTCGGAAGGCCATTTTCAGGACCATAGATGTCGTGTATCCGCTCTTCCCTAGGGCAGTAAGAACGAATTTTTCCTTTGTAGGCAGGGAATCCTTGTAGGAGATGGATTGAGCCCGACGTATTAGGCTGTTTTTTTTTACAGAATCTTCTGTTGCTGGTGGTGGTGGGAGTTATCATGGAGGTAAACACCCGTGTGGATCGCTATTCGGAAGACTGCTTTAGGAAGCCATTTTCTCTCCTTGTCACTAGGGCCTCCAGGAAAGGGATTTTATCTCCTTCTCCATATGGTGAATTTTATTTGGTCTTGAAAAGGCCCACCACAAAGAGGATATCGCGGGTCATTACGAAGCCTCGCATCAAACCAGGTTTGGATGTGGAAAGAAAATAGCCATATTGCTCATTTAAGCTATGATTCCCTTCCGAGTAGGTAGTAGTATTATTGTTTAACGTGTTTCGACGGCTAAGGTCATTTCCCTCTACAGTAAATTTATCCCACAAAAGATCGAAGCCACTTTCCTTACAGTGACATTGGACGAAAGACTTTCCTTCTCCGCACACACTGACAAAATTCTTACCTCTCTACGCAACACCAAAAAAAGCCCTTCAACCATTGCTCCATTACAATAGCCCCACTTCTATAAATAACAAACTTCGAGTCTTCTTCAATATCCTCCTCCCAAAAATGCTGTACGCCTACCCGGTCTGGATCACATTAAATAAAACTTGTAAAAATAACCTCCAAAAATTTCTCGACCAAACTGCAATGCAACTTTCCGGCTCCCCCTGGTCCTACGCCCAAATCCGCTCGGAGCTCGGCATCCCACAGCTCCAAGACATTTTAAAATACTATGCCAGAAGCTACGCCCTCACATTCAAGCACTCTACAAGTTCCCTGATATCTTCCCTCTGGTCTCCCTCCATACCTCCCGGAACATTTCCCAACCCTAAAGATATAATCCTCAGAACCTATTTGAAACTAAAAAAGAATAAAATACCCAAATTTCCCAGTAACCTCGCTCACCTCCCAATACTCCACCAACCATTCCGCAAATACCCTCAGCCCAACGCCAAAACGTCGCAACTAATAACTGAGCCGAACTCCAGTGACGAAGAACCAGCCGATCCTGAACCAATAATTTCTCAGCCACCCATCCTAGTCACGCCTGCTCCTCAATTCCCAAATCCCATAGTTCAACCTACTATAAACCCTCCTCACCCCGGTTGCGGTAGTAGCGGGGCTACAGTTAAAAACCTGCTTCCCCCCTTCCCTAATTAATCCCTAAATAAACCTGTCCTTACCTAATGACACCACTTCTACCTAAAATTTCATCTTAAACCCTACAACAAATTTCAACCCTGAACAAAATAACCTTTCTTGCCATGTATTTTCTAAAAAATCCAACCCTGAACAAAACAACCTTTCCTGCTTAATGTTAAAAAGAAACCCAATTTCCAGCCAGCCTCGTCGAAATCTTCCTAGTAACCTACAACCACAACCAGCAAGAGTGATAAGCTCGGTATGGTGAAAACAGGAATTCTACTTATGCTTATGCTTATGATATCAATTCAGAGAAGAAAAAAAAATATCTTACAAATAATGCGTTCCTGCCAAAGCTTTAATATTTGTCAACAGGTTTCGTTGTGTCAATATAACTCAATCGTTGGCTCTACACCTAATACAAGACACACATATTCATACAATTTGTATAGATAACATACAGCTTCTTGTTTTTTACATAGAGGGCAATTGTCTTTGATTTGGATAACACATTGAATTTAGATACTCTCCTAAAGCCTGATTTACACGATAATTTTTTCCATCCCTTTCCAGGGATAGTTCCGATGGTAGCTCAAGTGATAGCTCAAATGATGGCTCAAAATGAGGGTTTTCGCGACCACTTTCAGGGTTAGCTGCAGTGGTAGGGTAGTATCCCTGTCACTTTTTTCATCATTTGAGCGGTCCCTTTTCCCGTCCCTCAAGCCGTCCCTGACTCCGTCATTTAGCGAAACAGAGTGCACGGCAAAGAACGAATGTTGCGCTACGTGTGGTTTGCAATCAAACTATGATGAAAATGATGTTCTCAGGGAGGACGTAAGTGATCGCGTGAATCAGAAATTGATAACTTGAGTGATCACTCTCCCTATCATTTGAGCGATCTCGGAATGCGTCCCTAAAGTGATCCCTGCCGAGGGACGGAAAACATGAACGTGTGAATCAGACTTTAATCTAAATTTTATTTCACTAACATTTTCACTCGAATCGTTGAAAGGATATCCAAATAACTTAACTGATGATATCAGATAGAACTGAAGGGGTCACTTTGTGGAACAGCGTAATGTTCATGGTACATAACCAATAAAAATATACTTTGTCAATTCCATACAATTTTCATGGAATCGACCCAGGTTTCGACAAATTATGTCATTACCAAGCTACCTTGATAATGACAAATTTCTTACGTAATACGCAAATTCATTAGTCATAAAATGTAGCTTTACGGGTTTTTTATTGTTTTCCACCCAATTTCCCGAAATGACGTGGTTTTCCGATAACGCGGGTGAAAACTATGTCCTCATAGACCCGCCTTAAAACCGTATTTTACTTCGTGACGATTTATGACTTTTGAGAGGTTGTAACTTTTTTATTACAAAAATACACAGCAAAATTTATGATGTCATGTACAAATACACCAAAACTAAGTTATGCTAATTTGAGATTTTTATCTGCAACCCCATCAGAGTTATTCAAAGCCAAACTTTGAAAAAAGTGACCTTTTTAAAAATGTGTAACTCAAGGGTAAGTATATCACTATTGATATTTTTTATGAAAAACCTACTGGCACATATCTACAATTTCAAAAAAAAATAATTCAAACTGTATAATCCTCTCCTAATATTAGAAAAAAATTTAAACATTGAAATTTCAATCGTAACATTGTTGTAGTTTTACCTTAGAAAGGATAGAGATAGGTAAACAAATTACTGGACTTATATTTTACCTTGAGCAATTGCAAACAAAATGCTTAATGTTTCATCTTTCTAGGATAAATACTTTTATAGTTATAGACTTTTAAGTAAACCTTAAAAAACGCAAAAATGGGATTGCCAAACATTACAAAAATGGCCGCCCAAGGTGAACCGCTCGAGATAAAAATTTGTAAAAAAATTGTTTTTATGTCGTAAGACATGAGAATGACAAGTGGGAAAGTTTCAATTTTATAACTTGCTCAAGGAACCAAATTATTTTTTTTGGACCAGTTGAAATGGATTGACTCAATGATGAAATTTGACTGTGTAATTTCTTATTGTGCTTTGTGTCTGCTTTCAGTTGTGTTTCTGTAGCAACAGAATGTCATTCATGTAAGAAGGCTGTCTCAATAAAGATTCGTCAAGAAGATAAGAATTGCATGTAATTTCAACAGTATACATATGTATATAAAATGTGTAGGTACATTGCACACATCCTGTATAGAAATTGTGTTGAAATATTTCATAGGGGAGCTGTCAAACCGGTTTTAGCTCCGTGCTTGCTTGTACACATCGATCCCGGAACACTACACTATTTTTCTAAGGCGTCACCATTTAGAGTTGCTAAAAATACGTAGATACACACCTACTTGCTCATTGTCTTTCCTAAAGTTTCAATCGAAACCGAAAATTTGTCATTGATTCATCGAAATTCACAATGATGCATCAGTTAAATCAAGATAGGTATCGCTAGTCCACACGTTAACGTTACGGATTCCCTTTAGTATCGGTGATTTTCTTAATGATATAAGTAATGTCTGACTACACTATAATTTCAAATAGATACTCTCTCAATGATACCATAAACGAAGGCATCCACTCACAAAAAATGAGCAGAAAATCAATTACCTACATCAATAGGTAGGCACGACCAATGTCATATTTCCGTTAATATTCAAATCATTCAAATTCGCATCGCGAAATTTTATTGGCCCTTGTTAGCGCGCTGTGATTGGTCAATATAAATGAGAGCCAGGAGAGAGAGCACCATATACTTGGCCGTTTCAACTTATGTTCATTAATTAAAAAGATTATTGCATTTAAAAATCATCAATTATTTTGAAGTTTTCGGGAAGCCAACACTTTATTGAATATAATTCCAAATTCACAGCACAGGAGGCCCACTAAAACCCACCACGGGACGGCTTTGGAAGGGTCTGTCTTTTGTTTCATCCCGAGCTGGGTATGTACTTATGTTTAACATTAATAATAATAAATACACAATTTAATTTGTGAGTACTTTTATATCTATGTATTTGCTCGATTGAAATCTGCTATACTGAGTTCATGCTTTTGTAACGTTGTATATGACAGCACGCGCACTTTCCACCATTTTGAAATCCATAGTTTGTCCTCCTCACATTTACGAGAACGGCTTGAGAGGATTTTGACCAGAGATTGAGAGAATAGTACCTATATTTTCAGCAGGGAACGTTAATAATTTCTATCCCACATCTAAGCCAAGCTTAAGAAGTTCCTAAGTTACTATAGAAATATCTAGGAGTAAGTAAGATAGTAGTCTTGGTTACATCAGAGTTCATTTTTGACAATTCTGTCAGACATTTTTATAATTGATACAATGCTTGGTTTATTGCTTTTGCTGATTTTTAGAGAAATCGAATAGTTGTCGTTTGGTTCAGGGGCGGCTCCAGACCAGAGGTTTGGGGGGGGGAGGGCATCAGTGGCTCTTTGGGTATGGAATACCCCCAGGAAAAGGTGGGTTCGTGGGTCTCGTCCCGGAAATTTGTAACAAACTAAGTATATGCAAAATTGTTTGCATATACTTAGTTTGATGATGCATCGGTTAAATCAAGATTGGTATTTCTAGTCCACACGTTAACGTTACGGATTCCCTTTAGTATCGGTGATTTTCTTAATGATAAAAGTAATGTCTGACTACACTATAATTTCAAATAGATACTCTCTCAATGATACCATAAACGAAGGCATCAACGAACAAAAAAAGAGGAAAAAATCTATTACCTACATCAATAGTTAGGCACGACCAATGTCATATTTCCGTTAATATTCAAATCATTCAAATTCGCATCGCGAAATTTTATTGGCCCTTGTTAGCGCGCTGTGATTGGTCAATATAAATGAGAGCCAGGAGAGAGAGCACCATATACTTGGCCGTTTCAACTTATGTTCATTAATTAAAAAGAATATTTCATTTAAAAATCATCAATTATTTTGAAGTTTTCGGGAAGCCAACACTTTATTGAATATAATTCCAAATTCACAGCACAGGAGGCCCACTAAAACCCACCACGGGACGGCTTTGGAAGGGTCTGTCTTTTGTTTCATCCCGAGCTGGGTATGTACTTATGTTTAACATTAATAATAATAAATACACAATTTAATTTGTGAGTACTTTTATATCTATGTATTTGCTCGATTGAAATCTGCTATACTGAGTTCATGCTTTTGTAACGTTGTATATGACAGCACGCGCACTTTCCACCATTTTGAAATCCATAGTTTGTCCTCCTCACATTTACGAGAACGGCTTGATAGGATTTTGACCAGAGATTGAGAGAATAGTACCTATATTTTCAGCAGGGAACGTTAATAATTTCTATCCCACATCTAAGCCAAGCTTAAGAAGTTCCTAAGTTACTATAGAAATATCTAGGAGTAAGTAAGATAGTAGTCTTGGTTACATCAGAGTTCATTTTTGACAATTCTGTCAGACATTTTTATAATTGATACAATGCTTGGTTTATTGCTTTTGCTGATTTTTAGAGAAATCGAATAGTTGTCGTTTGGTTCAGGGGCGGCTCCAGACCAGAGGTTTGGGGGGGGGAGGGCATCAGTGGCTCTTTGGGTATGGAATACCCCCAGGAAAAGGTGGGTTCGTGGGTCTCGTCCCGGAAATTTGTAACAAACTAAGTATATGCAAAATTGTTTGCATATACTTAGTTTGATGATGCATCGGTTAAATCAAGATTGGTATTTCTAGTCCACACGTTAACGTTACGGATTCCCTTTAGTATCGGTGATTTTCTTAATGATAAAAGTAATGTCTGACTACACTATAATTTCAAATAGATACTCTCTCAATGATACCATAAACGAAGGCATCAACGAACAAAAAAAGAGGAAAAAATCTATTACCTACATCAATAGTTAGGCACGACCAATGTCATATTTCCGTTAATATTCAAATCATTCGAATTCGCATCGCGAAATTTTATTGGCCCATGTTAGCGCGCTGTGATTGGTCAATATAATTGAGAGCCAGGAGAGAGAGCACCATATATTTCGCCGTTTCAACTGATGCTCATTAATTAAAAAGATTATTTCATTTAAAAATCATCAATTATTTTGAAGTTTTCGGGAAGCCAACACTTTATTGAATATAATTCCAAATGCACAGCACAGGAGGCCCACTAAATCTCGCCACGTGACTGTTTGGGAAGGGTCTGTCTTTTCTTTCATCCCGAGCTTGGTATGTACTTGTGTTTAACATTAATAATAATAAATACACAATTTAATTGGTGAGTACTTTTATATCTATGTATTTGCTCGATTGAAATCTGCTATACTGAGTTCATGCTTTTGTAACGTTGTATATGACAGCACTTTCCACCATTTTGAAATCCATAGTTTGTCCTTCTCGCATTTACGATAACGGCTTGAGAGGATTTTGACCAGAGATTGAGAGAATAGTATATTTTCAGCAGGGAACGTTAATAATTTCTATCCCACATCTAGGCCAAGCTTAAGAAGTTCCTAAGATAATGCAGATAATTTATCCAACGAAATAATATTCTTTGAAATTTAGATGCAAAAAAGTATTCACTAAACTACCCATAAGGGGAGTCTACTGATTTTGGTAGGTTTGGAAGGAATTTAATTTATCTCTTATTAAATTTTACAACCGTTTGAAACTAATTCCATTCAGGATTTTAGTCATCAGCAAGGTTTAGGTCCTAATTGATCCACAAAGCCTCTTTTTCTCCCATACTTTCACAGCTCCGCCCACATCCTACCCTCAATTATGGGCTTCAACATCCCCTCGCCCCTCATCACATGTTGCAACCACTTAACTTACCTATCACTTAATGTCCTCCTACAAGTTCTTCTCCTCACCCACTATATCTACCTGAAAGTGTCTCATTGGTCTCTCTTTCCTTCCATCACAGTCTTCTCCATTTTCCTTCATACCTGTTCTTTAAAATACTCCTTTGTACAGGCATCCTCTTTTCTGAGTGTTAAGGTTTCTACACATGCAAAGACAGATGTAATAATACTTATTACTAATACTTCAATAATGATAGGTATTATCTCATCGATGTGATATGTGACCTCATCGATAAGGCTACTACCATTACAGAGATTTTTAAACTCGTGGAAAGGACTACCTGATGAGCTAAAGTTTGGAATCATTAGAATGCAAAATAAAATTTCAATACATGTAGTTTTAATTACATATTTTTGAATGTCTGGCATAACATGGTGAAACCCAGATTTCAGAAGTGTACCTATACCGAAAATTTGTGTCATTCACTCTATTCATGGCACTTTTTTCATTCAGGGTAGTAAAAAAGATCAGTAGGTAAAATATGACAACACCCTCAAAAACTGATCACACGACAGTATACTTTCTAACTCATTGTTTCTTTTTTTTGTAGTTAATATATTAACCTAGTCATCTAATATGGATCGTAGACCAAGGAGGCAGAGGTTCTACCATTCACTTGGCACGTTTGAGAAATTAAGAGAAATAAGGAGGCTACATATAAGAGAGATGATGAGACTCCATCGTGAGCGCACACGGCGGCTGGTGGATCAATGGGGGCGGATGCCACAGGCGGAGCGGCCTCCACCCAACCAAGCTGGGGATGGGGCTCCCCATGGTGAGGCCAACAATCCTCCACCTCCAGAGGAGCCTAATGAGCAGGCACAAGGGCAGGCTCAGGGGATACATGGAAATGCCCAGCAGCCAATTATTCAACTGGAGGCCATCGGTCATGAGGAGGAGCAAGGAGGAGGAGATGCAGATAGACCCCAATAAACAGTGAGACCCTACATTATGACTACATTTCTTCCCTTCTTATTTTTAAGTTTGACAATCATTGCTATTTCATTATCCTTTTCCATAACATTTGCTGTGGCCATCTGTTGATCCTAAT
Source organism: Pyrrhosoma nymphula (assembly GCA_963573305.1). Taxonomy (NCBI): domain Eukaryota; kingdom Metazoa; phylum Arthropoda; class Insecta; order Odonata; family Coenagrionidae; genus Pyrrhosoma; species Pyrrhosoma nymphula. The sequence continues at coordinate 70,560,808 of OY754332.1, read as the reverse complement.
AGTTGCTGTTTTTTTACATTGAGTAACCATAGGTATACTCCCATTATCTCCCATAGATAGCATTATTACATAAGATATTCCCATAAAGCCATTAACCATCATGAAAAAATATAGTAGTCTCATGGGATGGGAAGACAGGACATTTAATTACTATGATGTCTTATGGTGGTACAGTTAACTTATCACACCTAATCAGCTTCTAGCAGAGAAGCTGCTCATTAGGCCTTTATTGGTAATCAGCTTCTGTATTATTATAATCTAAAAATCAGGAGAAAATATTTTCTCTTGATAAACTGTATAATTTAGGAAGATACTTTGATGAGTAAATCCTCATGTATGACAAAATTGAAGTGCCTTCTTCTATTTTAACCCGGGAAAGGGCGAGCGGTGTGTAATTGACACCAGGGTGCCTGGGGTGTAATTGACACCCCAAGGTTCTTCTTTGATAGATTGTTTGTAAATCGTTGTGTCTGAAATTTTGCAAGTTTCCATATCTTCAAACCTCTTACATTATGAAGAATCTATGCCAGCAGTCCATAAAAGTTTCATTAGGCTTCGAGGTTGAACAAGTAAAAGTGTTTTGGGGTGTCACTTATGCCCTCCCACGTTCCTCTTAGGAATCGGCAGTCTGCCCCCGAGCTATTTTCTAGTGTCTATACTGCGGCCATAATGATAACAAAAATCACTTTCTGCTGCTGATATTTCGATATACTTCAATACTTTCAAAGACTTTCAGTAATAATTGTGATATTTTTAATCTTAAAATTTACCACACTTTTTAAAATTGAACACATTCCATTGGCAGAGTGACCGCCATATGCTGATTTTGTACGACGTTGGAATGTCTAGATAATACATGTAGAACATCATACCCAAGAGTTGAAAAGGCACCAGTTAATATTTTACAAATGCCGAATCAGCCTCAGAAAAGACGTCAGTTTGAAAATTTATCCCGACATCATTGTATTAGTAATAATGTAATAATAAATAATTAGCATTATATCAATAAAAGAGACTACAAAACTAGGTGATTATATACTTCCAAGGAAAAAGTAAAAACTTATTTACATTGGGGTGTCTATGACACCCCAATGTAAATAAGTTTTTACTTTTATGATATCGTGCACCCTCTCCCGGGGTTAATTTAGATAAGTATAACTCCAATTTTCATGTGCAAAAATGTAGGTCCTGACCTTCATTCTGCAAAATTTCAATTTTTATTTTAATTTTAAAATGTGATTCATATTCAACTTTTTAATTTTAAAAGGCATTTTGTCACACAGTAATCTCATGGTTTCCTGATTTTACACTCCCTCTAATGATAAGCATGTAATGAAGAATTATAGTAGTGTTTAACTTATGCAGAATGAAAGTCATATTCTGTTCTGGCATGATGATTAAAGAGATCAGAGTTGGTAGAAAATTTAAGAATATTGGTGATCACATACAGTGATTATGAAACAGAAATGTCCATCGTAGGAATTGGGAAAATTTCCAATGATTAGAAGAAAGTATACAAATTGAAAAGGTGTTATCGTTTACTACACGGATGACTGAGAATTGTTCATCCGAGTGAACAAAGAATAATACAAGAAAGAAAGTGTTGCCTACTTACTTTATTCCATGAATTTCATTTTGGTAGAAAATTTGTATCTCTATCCCTGTTTGGTAAGTTTTTTAATTAATTGTTTGCACATCCACATTAATGCTATGGATCCACAATTGAAATGGAACTATGATAGGCATTTTTTTCTCCAGATAGAAAATCATGAAGAGTAAGGCTGGTCCAATGTGTCCACACAAGAATTGTATTTCCTAATATACTAGTCATGGCTGAACCACCTAGCCTGTTTGGCCCAGGTATAAGAATACCTGAATGTGACACAGTGATGATGTAGTGTGTGTGAGAACTACCATTAATATTGCATATACTTCTACTAATTTCCTCGGGAGAAAATAAAACCACCAAACTTTGCTGGAAAACGAAACAGTAGTCTTCTTTTATTTATCCAAGGTAGCAGCACACTACCACAAAGCAGTTCAAATCCCGGCAGTGATGCCAACAGGGAAAAATAATAAACTGAATTCAACCGACAGTGTTACAAAAACAAAAAAACCAAGATCCCTCCAACTGCTAATACCTCCCCTCATTCAGAGCTTATTCAATTTTTTTCAAAATATTCTATTCTGCTATACAAAAAAAAAGAAAAATACATATAAACATTTTGTCAATCATGAGTTAATGGAAAAGGAAAATACCTTTGGCATAAGCTAACTTTGGTATGATCTACAATATATATATAAGTTCCAATTAACCATGCCGACACCTTTTGCACACAGTTTAACCTTTGGTCCTGAAAGATCTTTGTCAAAATATCTGCAGTATTGTGTCCTGATGGTACATATTGCAGAGAGATATCACCATTATTAATTGCTTCCCTGACATAATTTAACTTAACTACAAAATGTTTGCTTCTCTCATTTACCATATTATTCTGGGCTATATATATGGCACTTTGGTTGTCTCAGAAAACTATACATTTCTTTGGGATAAGCCTACCTTGCTTTACCTCACAAAAGAAAGATTTCGTACACTGAATCTCACATAAGCATTCATAAATGGCAATATACTAAGCATGAGTGCTTCAACTAGCCACACACTTTTGCTTTTTCATGATATTGCGCCTCCCCCCATGGTAATTACATACCCGAGGGTATGTTATTACCATGCTGTGATAGATCTGGAAGCATTTCTATCTCCTGCCTAGTCTGAATCACAATAACATGAGAATCCTCCCCCTTTCCTGAAAACAAGTTGATAATCACATGTTTTCTTCAAATATTTATTGGCATGTTTAACTCCATTCCAATTATTGACAGTCTGATTACTACAGCACTGAATTAACTTACACACAGCATTTGAAATGTCTGGATGGGTATAAGTACTTAAATACAATAAGCTACCAATAGCACTTTGGAATGTTTCCTTGCAGAAACTCACCTTCTCCTTTTGACTCAAAGTTTGCCCCTACTTGCAATGGGCAAGCAACCCCTTTACATTCTGACATAGAAAAATCACTGAGTATTGATTTGATAGAAAGATTTTGACTTACAATTATAGTGCCCCTGTTTAGTCTCTGTAACTGAATTGACCAATTTTTTTTCCTCACTGTTTTAGCCCATACAGGCTTTTTTTCGGTTTACAGACATACAGGTCCCTGTCTACATCTACCCCTTCAGGTCCAAACATATACACAGTCTCATCCAGTTTGCTGTTTAAGTAAGCACCCACAGTATCTAGGTGATCAAGCTGCCAATTATTTTCCACTGCAATGTAAACTAACATTCTTACCAATTTTCTTTCTGAAGCTGGGCTTGATGTTTCACAATAGTTAATACCATACACTTGGTTAAAGAGCTTTGCAACTAACCTGGTCTTAAATTTCATGAATTCCCCTTCATTGCCCCTTTTCAGAGCAAAAACCCACTTAATACCGATTACCTTCAACCCTGGTGGCTTTCTTACAATGTCCCATGTCTCTTGTCTATCAATGTTCTGAAGTTCTTCTTCCATAGCCATCTTCCAATCTTGAGCATTAGGTCCCCGTAAAGCCTCATGATAACTGGTTGAGACATGGTCTTCTCCCAGGTCATGCTGAGTTAACTTGCAGCACCCACATGGTTTCCTCGGTGCTTGTTCTTGGTTTGACCTTCTTGGGACTCGTGGCAATTCCTGTTCTTCTATCTTTCCCTGGCACTGCATCCGAACATCATCTTCCTCTCCTGGGTCTGGACTGCTCCTTCCCCTGGCACCTGGTCAGATCTCTCCTCAGCCTGGACTGCTTCCTCCCCCGGCACCTGGTCAGATCTCTCCTCAGCCTGGACTGCTCCCTCTTCTGTCACCTGATTGGCATTTGGGAGATGCCAGTCAAGGCTTTCTTCATGCCCTTCATTATCACTGGTTGAGTTTTTTACTGCCTGCTTACCTCCCCCCCCATTTCTCTTATTCTCTTGAAATTGTACATTCCTACTGATGATGATCTTCCTTGATTTAAGGTCCAGTAGTCTTTACCCTTTAGTAACACCTGGATAACCAAGCATCACTGTTTCTTCCGCTCTATTGTCCAGTTTGTCAACATGCACCACCCAGTACCAAGCTTGACACCCTAATAATCTAAGGTGGTTGTTGTCGGTCTCTTGAAGTTCTCTTCCAAGCCACCTCTTCAAGGGGATCTCAAAATTTATTGCACTTGATGGGCAAATATATCTGGCATAACATCTAGTGACTAGGGTTTCTGGCCAAAATTGCTTTGGTAATCCTGACTGGTGCAGCATACATCATATGACTTTCATCAATGTCTGATTTAACCGTTCAGCTAAACCATTCTGTTGGGGTACACATGGCACAGAATATGGCATGGCTGGTGCTGGATGCCATGTCCCATCAGTTTGGAGCTCTTTGACTTTCACTCTATACATCACTTCAATCTTCTTCTGATTCTTGATAAACTCTTCTGCAACTTCACTTTTCCTTTTAACTGGCACAACTGCTATGAAATAGGAAAAATCATCGATGAAGGTCACAAAGTACTTGCATCCTCCCAATGACTGGCAAGGAATGGGTTCAACCACATATGAATGGTTGCTTTGACGTACATGTGTAGCGTTCATCTATTCTTTGGTATGAAACTTCTGTCTTTTTAATTTTCCTTGTATACAGCTTTCACATCTTTCTTCGGTGTTGGTAATCCACAGGTTCTGCAAAGGTTCAATCTTCTTCATAATAATAATACTTTATTGGTCACACTCAGAGCATTACAACTGCTATAGACCTTGTCACAGAGATACATAGAATTTGAAGCACACTACACAAACATTGTGTACAGTTTTCTAAACCCACAGCTTCAGCTCCAGGGCATCTTTCAGATTATAAAATGGATTACACACCAGCCAATTATTCAACCTTCTCTTATATCTCACCATAGGTTCGTTTTGAAGCACAAATGACAATTTATTGTACAACCTTACACCCAGTATATGGTGCTGGTCTGTTGATTTCTATAGTCTACAATATGGAATGTCAATACAATGTCTAGTTCTAGTATTGTAATTATGAATATCCTTCCTCATGCTACAGTTAATAATGTTTGTTTTTGCATAAACCAGTACTTTAAAAATGTACAAATAATTCACAGTCATAATATGTTCCTTAATGAACAGCGGCTTACAGTGATCATCTACTTTGGCACCAGCCAAAATCCTGACCACCCTTTTCTGTAGTCGTAGTACATTTCCTATCTTATTACCATTGCCCCACAGATGAATACCATAGAGCAGCCTGTTTTGGAAGAGTGCAAAATACATATACATCGAAGATATTCTTTAGGCAATATATTCTTGAGTTTTCAAAAAAGATATACTGTCTTAGTTAAGGAGTCACAAATAGAGGCTATATGTACATCCCATGTCAACCTGAAATCGATATGGAAACCCAATAATTTCACTGACGTTTCCATGCATGCCTTCTTGATGCAGGTGGCCTAAACGGCTGTGCCAAGTAGTGGATGTGACCCTGTAAGATTTCATACCTACATGCTTCACTGCTTCTCCTTCAATTTCAGGGATATTAACACGACCATGTGTGGTGACATAATACAAGAAACCTACTCTGTAACTCTTAAACAAATTCACTTCTCCTTCCAAAACTGTTGCCGTTCCCCTTCTTCTTATGATTGTCATGTCTCTGTCTTCTAATTTTCCTTCTGAGATTAGATTACTTTGGAAGTTAGGAACATACAAAAATTATGTAAATTTTATCTTCCATCCACCACATTCAACAGACATCTGGATATCAAAAGATCACTTACCTTCTATCTTCAGAGCCTATCTATCACCGACGGTAACTTCTCCATGGAATGGTTTCAGATCAGAAAATAGATCTTTCCTTGGGCTCACGTGATCAGAAGCAGCTGTATCAAGGTTCCAGACACCATTATTGATGTGGTTTGGATTTCTCTGCATGCAAAAAAACTTTGTACCCTTTTGAAACTACTAATGCAGCTGCTTTTATTTTTTCTTCCTTTTGTGTGTTTCCTGAAACGGCTGGACAATTTCTCGCTAAGTATCCCTCTTTACCACAAGTGAAACAATTTTATTTTCTAACTGTATTCCCACTTTTCTTGCTAGGTTTGTGTTTTATATCTTCCCCACTTGTACGTATTTTCTTCTTTGTCACTTTCAAAACCCTGTGTTCTTCTTCCTTTGTCTGGTTCTTTATTCACTTCTGTTCCAACAACAGTTGAGATTTGACAAATTTTGATGTTATTTCTCTCTCGTCAGTTCTGTTGATATACTTCTGATAAATTCTGTGTACTGTATGCGTGGAAGTCCGAAGAGGAAAAATGCTGTTTGTTATAGCTCTGTCCGGAGGTATGAGCCCACACTTAGAGATCTTGTTGTAATGTTGAATTTTTCCCATGCAATCCTTCACTGAAATGTCTTCTGTCTTCTCTATGTTGACCATCTCCTTCAAAAAGATGATTTCTTGGGACACATCGCATGTAGTGCACGCTTCTTCCAATGCTTCCCACATACCTTTTACAGAATGTAGTTGGATTATGTCATCCAGGAACGAATCATCAACATGTTCAATAATCAAGGCACGAGCTTACTGATTTAGTTTTAGCTGATGTCAAACTTCATGTTGCGGGTAGGCTGTCTCGTCAATCAATTCATGTTTTACGCCATCCGGGCTCGCATACACATATGTACCAACACCTTCAACTGCTCCCCAGAATCTCTTCTTCATAAGGACTGCTTCAATAGGAACAGCCCATACTTCGTAGTTGTCGGTGTTTACTACACTCGAACAAATTACTGAGTTTAGGTGTATATCAAGTTCTCGCTACTTTCACCCCACACACAGTGTTTGGGCTTCTTCCTTTTATAGTATTTACTTCTATGACTCCACCTATAATAACCTGAATGCAATCAATAGTTTTACAAAACAAAAAAACCAAGATCCCTCCAACTTCTAATAGTGTGTGCTACCCAAGCCTGTTCTGTAATACCCCTAAATACTTTGCCATGAACTCTTGCCAAGGCTAGATGCTTAGGGCTACCAGCAGTGGCGTAGCCAGGTTTTGGGTCTAGGGGGGGCAGAAAATTGTTAGGGGGAGTGAAAATTTTTAGGGGGCGCCGACTTATAAATTAACCAGTTTACTAAACTTAACAAATTTTGGTGTTGCTATAGGCGGATGAGTTTGTACAAAATATGACAATTGACAGTGTATTATACTCATTTATTTATACATATTTGGAAATATACACAGCTTAGGGGCGCTAGAAACGAGGCAAGGGGGAGGGGGCCTTTGCCCCCCCTCCCCCCCCCTGGTTATGCTACTGGCTACCAGGTTTGAAATATGGATAGGATTCGACTGTCTTTGGAAAAGGGAAAGTTTGCTAAATATCACCTGCTGCTCAAGCATGCATAGTCACAACAAATCCCCTATTTCATCCATGGCTTATATGTATAACTCCATTGTTTTTTCTAGGAAATCATGCAATTAACTTGTTATATTCAAGTGAAAAATATGTTTGGTCCTCTAAACCTGGAATTGTGTCAATGAAACTTTTCTATGTCTCTTGAATCCCCCAAGAACATTCTTTGAGTGCACTCTAACCTTGTCTTCAAAGCCTGAAGTCAAGTCCTATGACTCACAAGTGTGATGAGTTAACCATCAGCTGATTGAAATATCAAGCCTCCAGTTCTTTTCAGTGTCATCTTATCTTACCCTGAAAATAAATTCTTCTTTGGTTACACTAAAGGTATGGCCCTCTATCTCCGCCAACTTTTATATGCATAACTCACACATTCAAACAGCTGAGTTGGAGGATCTGACCCAGTGAGTAACCAGGGAAGAATGTATTTGTTTTATTTGTCAGGAAAGTGCTAATCTTACATATCTACATGTACATACTATGTATTTCACCTACATCTATCTACATCTGCATACTACCCCGCAAGCCACCTCAATAAGCGTGTGGTGGGGGGTGTTAGGACACCAGCCGTTTACATATAAAAAGGAAACGCTCTAATAAAATGAAACCTAGCATTTATTATAGTCCCTTATTGTTCGGGGGAAAAACGAATTCCCATACCCATCCGCTCGGCAAAATATCTCTCTTAATTTATCATTTCTGTCGGACCTGGAAATACAGTGGGATTCTAATATGATGTTCTCTGTGTCGTTCTGAAAGATATCTATTCTCAATTGTTCAAGCAATCTAAGCCTAGCGCCAATGTGAACCGCCAAACCTTGTGAGCCAATGCCAAGATGTGAGAAAAGAAATGATAAGACAAACCATGAAAGTGGATTGTGTGGGGAGAAGTAATTCAATGAATTAAAAAAAAAGTGAATTTTAATGTTAACAGTGCATCTTATGGTTGCTTTCTATTTCTGTAGTAGTCACTAACGGTACAAGAAAAGAAGGAATTTTTGCACCCTTTGGTTAGAGGGTGTCTTACTCTTTTTTTCCTCTTCTGTCTGTTAAAGAAATGTAGTATGAAGTTAAAATAATATCCTCTATGTTACCCTGAAATTCATGTGATCTAGAATACCAGAGTTATTTTTGTATATTGTTTATTCCCCCAGTCTCTAGAGGCTAGGTACCAACTTAATCTTCTCATCAGCAGTCTTCCCCAACCATGATTGCTAAGTGACCTCTCTATTAACCCAATTACTATCCAATTTATTGGTATTTATTATAAATTTTCTTTCACCATAAAGGTAAAATGGAAATAGGTGTACCTACATATTAATAATCAATGAGATTCATCATCATGTTGTGTGTAGCTTTTTGATTCTTGTTTTGCGTGATGCTACTTATTTTTAAAGAAAAAGGAAATTGCTTGCTTAATTTTAGTGGGAGTGATAAACCCTCAGGCGATGATGAAGACACATTCTACATTATTCTAGAACCACCAGAATCACAGGATCTTCAGGATTCAAGTGAGGAGGAATCAGCCCCTTCCGATTGGAATAATGACACAGAAGAAGAAGAGTGAAGGGTTTATATCTTGTTAAGCTTGGGTCAAATACATGTAAATTTTTTAATAGTACCTTTAGCTTATCGTATTTATTTAGCATTGCAAACCCACACGCATGAATAAACATGATCTTTGAGGTCGCAATGGTAAGTACATAATATAAAGGATTCCACAGATGCATTCGCTACAACCAAGAGGCGACTGTTTCTGCTGTAGTTTTAAATGCCTTAAATATTCCGATTCTATTTTTAATTATATATGACAGCATTTATACGTGGCATAGGAGTCCACCCAGGCCTCATATTCTTATCACTCCCCAATTAGAACCCTTATATGTTATTTCTCTCTCACTACCATTCTCTCAACAAGGTACATCAGAAGTAGTAAGCGCTTCATTTTGGATTGAATGATCATGGAATGAGATGAAAAATAAATTATTAAGTGGATTTTTAAGAAAGAAATAAGATTCTTGGGGTAAGGAGTGAGCTTCATCTTCTATAAAATTGCTTAAATGTGCGCTTGATGGGTTTAAGGATACCTATATCCGTCGGGCCATCTTAAAACATTCCATTCTAGGCGCACAAAAATTTGGGGCCCCGTTGGAAAGTCAAAAAAGTGAATGACAAAAAAATATTTTTCTGTTATGATTTTATAATTATTATGCTTTTTTTATAAAATGTTTTGAAAAATGGAACTTAGGTGAATACGATATTAAATTAAACTCCTTTTTTTGTCTTAACAAATATATCGGCATTTCGGGGCCTCCGTGAGGTCGGTGGCCATGAGCTCGGGCCCCCGAGTGCCCTTATGGTAAAGACGGTATTGCCTATTGCCACATATTCGAGAATGGAATCAATCCTTAGAAATAACTTATTTCTCATCTGAGTTCTATACATGACGGACATCCCTGGAAGTAACTTTTATGTTGCACAGCTTGAGTTTTTGGAGTAGAATTCAATAGAAGAAACACCACTACCCTTTTAGAGGAGTTCCTTGACAATCAAAGAGGAATGTGGTTGTTGACCAATGAGCCTGAATGATAGAGTTTTTAGAGTCTCTTTTTTGAATGATCAGACCTAACCAGGGTTGCCACCTTTTAGAGAGGACATCATCTTTTTCAGCACTTGTCCTTTCTGCTCCATTGCCCTAAAAAAGGACAAGGACAGTTTTAATTAAAAATTAACCCTCTTATTTTGTTATTGGTATTTAGTAATCAGAAATCAGTAGTTATTCTGATGTTAATTTTTTTTATTGGTGAGCATTTGGAATATGAAGACCAGAAACCAGTAGTACCAACTAAAAAGCTTAATAATATTGTAAAAATGGGTAATAATTTCCATCAAAATGTGTAATTTTAATCGTATGTATTTTTGTTAGGGGTGGGCACAGGCGTCGACCCTTCACCCACAGCAGTAAAAAAAAATGTTGCTTCCTCCACACTCAGAATATATTATAGATCATGATCATGCACCCTATTAAGATTGATGAGTTCTCTTTTTTTATTGTATAGAAATAAAAACGCATTAAAAAAAGTTTTGCCACGCCCCTTTTTCCAAAACATTTGTGGCCTTTTCTGGGTGGCTCTGCCCCTCAGAACCCCCTGGGAAGATAGTTCAGCCTGGTGTCCTTTTTTTACACTTTGAAAAGGTGGTATCCCTGGACCTAATGCATTATGCTATTGATGACAAGCTTGTTCATTTATGTGAGATATAGAGGCTTGATCAGACAATCAAGAAAGTTTCTCTGAAATAGGATTTTGAGAGGGGTAAATCTTGTCGATTCATAAATTGTGTTTGTATAGAATTAAAGGAGTATGGAAATGAAGACACCCATGGAATACATTGATGAGCATAGGCAACATCAATAGAAAACGGTCTAGAATAATGTGCATTGTATGTTCCTTGACCCTGGAGGTACTTGAGCGAAGAGTCCTGGGAATGAGACCATAACACTGTCATGCACACGAATGGAAGAATATGAAGACACCTTTGAAAGGGAGAGAGAATTTAGCCATAACTAACTGAATAACAGTTTTCATTCCCATTTCATTGCTGCTCTTCAGATAAAAGACCTGTTATTGCAGGTAATGGTACCGAAGTCTCAAAAAGATATCAACTAAAGTTCCAGTCACCCAATTTTATTTGTTTTTATTGCTCTGTTACAAAAATAGAAGTATTAGTCTTGATATGGTGGTTAACCTTAGTGAAAATAAACTGTGAACAGAAGCGTGAACACAGTGTGCATAGAATGTGACAAGAGCATGATTACAGTGTGACCACAGTGTGAATACAGTGTGCCAAAAGCGTAAATTGGGACTCAAAAGCATGCAGAAAGCATGATAGAAAGTGTGCGCACAGTGTGAGGACACCATGTACACAGTGTGAGGATACTGTGCGCACTGTGTGCATATACTGTGACTAATGCCTTCATACAGTGTGCAGCACATTGTGGTCACACTGTCCGTCATGCTTTTAAGGGAGCATATTGCGTGCACAGTGTGCATACACTGTGACTAATGCACTTGTACAGTGTGCAGCACAATGTTGTCACACTGTCTGTCACAGTTTATTTTCACCAGGGCATTCACTCTACCTACATGGTTCAAATGTGTAACAATATTTTTGAAAAGTCTAATACCCAGCCCTTTCCCCTGGAACATTAATGGACTTAAGTAACTTTCCTCCCCCCCCTCTTATACTCCCTTAACCTAATGAACACCCACATGCTCTTATTAGACTTGTGTATAAATACCAAGACTTATCCTAAATTTTTACCTGATAATGATGTAGAACATAGAAGCCTAGTTCACAATGCTTCTTTACCCAATGGAAAATTGCAATTTCAATCCTTAATTCCACTCTTATGTTCACCATATCCTGCAAGGTCAAATACTATTTTCTTTGTTCTGAGAAGATTGAGTATATCCCCATACACATAGTATCAACAGTATAAAATAAAAGTACCTGTTAAATTAAACAATGGATAATTATCCTTTTGTACTTATACATACATACCAAACATTGTAATATTTTAACTACAAAATATGGAGTAAAAATCATTTGGTGAAGTATTGAAAAATTTAATGAGTGAAACTGTAAATCAGTTTTTTACACTCTAGAAATAAGCTGCAATGTTGTTATATACCGTAAATGAAACAAAACCACCTAGTTAAAGTATGTACTACATTGTTCTACAATCTACCTTATCTATCATTTAGTATATGGCAATAATGATATTTAATATATATAAAAATCCATCATTAGTTTTACCCTGACAATGCAAATATTGAAGACATCGTTTACACCAAAAGCTAAAAGCAAAGGCTCATTGTCTCAGAAATATGCATGTAACCCTAGCAAGGAACATAATAGGTATATTGTACTCAGGACTCAAGACAAAACTCTTTATAATGATACAAGTTAACCAGGCAGTCCAAAGAAAAGCATCATCCCTTCAAATGAAGACATTAACCTCCTGGTCAAGCATCTGGTGTAACCCAATTAAACACAAGCAAGATTACAAATGGTGTAGGTACCTACTCAAGCGATATATGCTTACAATTTCATTATTCAAGTGTCAACTCCAAGGATAAAATTACAAACAATTTCCAATTATGAAATTAGGAACTCAAACTGTTATGTTCATGGAGTGGACCTAGTTCAACATCTCTGACTGAAAATATTAGCACCCGGCCATCAACATTTGACTATTACCTTTACCAACATCCCTTCTTAAAGACCCAAGCGAAGTCTCTAATTTTATTACTCAAAGAATCACCCACCTACATTCTAATGACTAAATTCCACATGATCTTTCATTAAACAGCTCGATAATGTGCCTACCTATGATATAAATTCTATTCATAACAAAGGTATATTTCAGGTGAGAAAAATAAAACACTCTCAGATGAACAGAAGGGATGCAACAAAAAATATCAAGGGTGTGCGGAGCAACTTCTTAAAGACTCAGCAGTTTTTGAGCAAGAATGTAATATTCCTAAAATTTTTCTCAAAACATACAGAGACTATCACACATCTCTTGATACCATTCTTCATTCACAGCTGCTACATATCCAAAAGGTAAACAAGATGGAACAACAAATGATATCTCTCCTGGAGTCCTAAATAAAAACATAGAATACCATGCCTGAACACATAGTAGATGGGGTAAGAATTATGGCTGGCCCCATTAACATTCACCATGGAATCTACTAAGGTTATTCCCTTAAACCTGCAGTACTCACACCATTTTTCTAACGTGAGTACTCGCGCTGGGTCTATTGGACCCGTCCAAGCGATGATGGCTTTATAGTCATTCATGATGGTTTAAAACTGATTATAATTTTTTGGATTAATAGTTCATGTGAAGAGTATGTTGCAGTAATTATTTTCTCAAACCATTTGGTGATACTTTGCCTACATTTATTTTCACTCAGTTTAACTTTACACACAAAATGTTTCCTCACTTTACGATGACTTAGGGAAAGGTTTTTTGTTTTATCAATGAAAAACAGAAGCAAAGTGAGTTATTAAATTATTATATAATACAACAATAAACTTTTAATTTTATTTATTTATTTTGAAGCCTAATGACAATGTGCTCATGCATTTACAATTGCATGCAAGTGAAAGCTGTATGCGCTTGAGGGCCCCTAAGACGACTTTGTAGCTCAGTGCAGAGGTCACTTTTCTCTTCCTTGAGGGTGGCATTCTCAAGACTACCAGATGTTCTTTTTTTAGGCTCAATATTAATACATTGTGACATTCAGCAACTAACTATAACATTTTTCTATGTGTTTTTCACGGTTCAAGATTATTCAAGAAAGGAAAAAAAATGTTGGCTGAATCAGTGGCAATAAGATTGTACAGTATTATGCACAACTGTTCGCAGTGTTCCAGAAATTTCAAGGGACTACCCATTGCGTTCCTTATAATAATCTACACTTAGTGCATTTATGTCAAGTAGTAATACTTACATTTTGGATGATTTGAAATATTAGTCCTTATGCAGTAATTTAACAAATGAGAATGCACATTTCCACAGTACAGTGCCCATGACTGAGTCTGGATTACATTCAACAACATTTAGTTTAGCAAGTGAGCATGATACAAATCTTCCTAACCTGACTGCATAAGAGTATCTGTGCAATAGATTACATCCACTCAATATATCATTTGATCGTATCACTCCCACAAATGCGATTGCTAAATGCAATATCGTAGAGAAATAACGCATCAATTATGGGCTGAGGCAATACTTATATTATAAAATGATTGTTATAAACAAATTACTTAATTTTAATAAAAAAATGAACACTGCTATACATGCAAATGTTTCATAACAATAATTACTGCATGAAAACAAATGGAAATAGAAGTTCAAAAAAGTGTAACACAAGTACTCGCGATTGGTCTAAAAGACCCAGATGGATGAATTGGATCCTCAGTTGGATCCAAGGACCTGGATCAATGAATAGAGATCTGGTGGACTCATGTAAGAAAATAAAGGAGACATATCTCCATGATATGGGCCAATAACGTGTTGACAAAAGAGGAGTCAAGCTACTGATTGAGTCATAGGAATCTGTTCCCAGAAACAGAGGGCTTGATTATAGCGATACTATATCTAGTTTTGGTAACAAAATACTATAGAGTAGTTATCCTTTAAGACCCACGAATAATGATAGCAGAAAATGAGAGAATCTACATCCAACAATACAAAACATTGCATCGAGTTGTAGGTTTTTATCTACCACTGGCTATACACAAAGCAACAATCGTGTAGCTCTGATTATCAACCAAAAGCCAGAGTAGAATAACCCTCTGAAGGATAGTACATCACATGGTGAATGCAAACTACTTGTGGTTCTAGAGAATTAATGCTGTACATTGTAATGGAAACCAACCTTCATGATTGATTAGACTATCGCAGTTAAGAACCTAGATGCAACTGTGTTAAATACACATCACCTGCTACATTGTACATTGGTGAAATCAACAAATGCTGGGAAAGGAAATAAGAAATATTTGGAAACAGGACTGTCATTTTTTTGGACTTGTTTCAATGTCATGTACCATGATCAAACGAAACTAGCTAATAAAAATCCTTCCTAATTCTACCTATGCTATAGAGTAGTTAAAAAAACTATTTCCAAAAACTTTAATATAAATAAATAACATACAATCATGAATCATAATGCAACTGCATAAGTTTTCCATATTGAGCACAGGTAACATATAAGGAATTTCTCAGTCTACCAGCAAATTAAAATATGTATCACCTACCTACACATGAACATTAAGAGTCAATAGATGAATCTAATATCCTTCTCATGACAACACCCAGGATATGTGAATTTTTTCATATTTTGGCTGATATTAGTGGAATATATTAATAGAAAAGATGTTTTTTATTAATACAGAAAATTGAAGACATGCGATAGTCATTCCTAACACTAACTTCTAAATTATAATGCACAAGCATCCATATCCTTGTTGGTGGAGTCCCCATCCAGTAGGATCTAACCCATGACCTCAGGATAAACAAACAACATTTTAAGAGATTTGGAGATATTATCCATAGTTCTGATAGCTATTTCTTATGGCAAGTTATGAGAATCAATGAGATTTCTGACAAGTCTAATAAGAAGTACCTACCACATGATTTTGGAGAAATAACACATATCAAATTAAAATATCATTAGTACAATAAGATGTGTCATGAAGCTTACTACGAGGCCTTAGGGGAAAAATAAAATGCAAGGTGGACATGCACTGAAGGACCTCATGTTACATTGAGAATTTCTAGAAGTACATGTTTAACAATTTGTGTCCCCCCCTTAGAGTGTAGGCCACACTCCATGCATGCAATCTTATAATATTTTTACTTACGTACATTGAAACATATAGTTCCACCTCATAGGAAATTCATGCCTACACTTTCCAACAAATTTTGGATGTTCATATACTTACCCCGAATGATATCAACCCACAGTACAATAATCATCTTATTTCAACATGCATTAGTGTGACCTCAAGCCAGCTTCATGAGTTGTTGTTAAATATTGTGTGAATTAGAAAAGGTCAATTTGTGAGTTGCATGAGAAATGTGATCTTTGCTTGGGTTGAATTCAGCTTTTATGTAAGAACCAGGATTATCTATGAAAATATTTCGCCTCACATCTTCCCATGAAAAAATATCTGTTCTGTAACTGAGGTGGAACTGGGGTTATTCTGGTCTGTAAGGACAATATCTTGTATGCATCTGGTCAGTAACTGGGCTGCAAAGGGGTGGACTCATAAACATGGAGGGTAGAAATGGGGTGCATTGGGGTTGTAACTCTTCTGTATGGCTAATTGCCTTCCTCCACCACAGTTCCACCTGTGATGAGGTGACCCTCTCTTACCCTCTCATCTGTAACTGGGGTGCATAAATGGACCTGTAAAAAATATCACCTTGGATGCCCTTATGGTGGATACCAATATAATAATCATATCTTTATCCATCGAATCAATGAGATCTTAATTACCCGGCCTCAGACCACTACACAAATGCTGGTTTTAACAGTGTTTACGGCTAGACCATTGTTAAAAAAACCTACTTAGAGCTTGTGAGAAATATGTTTTGATATATCATTATATCCATGGATGCCTATTAATGTGGTATCATTATGAAATTGCATAAAATTCGGTACCTTCTGCTTCTTCCTTACCCTCAGGATAAACTCATGAATTAGTGTCTAATCCCTTTAAGTCAGAATTTATGAGACTAAAAAAGGATTTCACCCCTGTACACTGCGTATTTTCTACACGGCAGCGGTGGCCCAGTGATAAGGTGGTGGATTGAGGAGCAGAAGGTAAGGAGTTCGATACTCTGGTGTGGAAAATATATTTTTTAGTTTTAATAGTTTTTTACCATTTTATCTTTAGGAGTTGTGTTTTCATCACCGTGATGCCCATTAGAAATGTTTTCTTTTTCGGTAAAATATTTTTTTTCAATAAAGGAGAGTATCCCAGATCCATCCCAGCTGCTCTGTAACTGGGGTGTAACTCTGGTGGAGCTTGTTTCAATTCATTCCCAGTTCCATCCCAGTTACAGAGGTCTTAATACAGACCAGTTACACCCCAGTTCCATTCCAGTTACAGAGCAGAAAAGGTCTACCTGCATTATCTTTCAGCGTCACAATCTACCTAGTTTGACCTTACTCTGAGCTAGCTGAGTACCGGCTGTGGGTGGAAATGAATCGTTTTCATTCTACACACAATCTTTCTGATACCCTCTATCATTGCAAAATTTGTGAAGGGCAATTGTAGGAGGACTACATGATTGCAGAATCATCTTGTGTGTGGGTTTCTTCCTGACCAACATTGGCAGAAGTTGGCATACCCAGGTCCTTACCCCATTTCCCTACTTGTCCTCTCAGCCATTCTCTCCCATTTTCCTTTCAAAAACTAATCAATCTTTCCATTCACCCAAAAATAAGACAAACCATTAATAGAAAAAATATTAAATACAACAAAGTCATCGAATAAGTCATTATGAGAGCGTGGGAAAAAGTCTTCAATTTAGTAGAAAAAAGTCTACTAAAAAGTCGCAAATATTTTTGAAAAAAGTCTCTCAAAAGTCTGAGGTATTTTCGTGAGAAAGTTGCTAAATTTAACTTCATTATTGGAAAAAGTGCCCAGGGATGCGGGGTCATGGGATTTCGAGTTGTCATATGGACTTAAAGAAAGGAAAAACCACATTTTACAAAATATTTTTTTAAAATTCTGAATAACACTTTGTTTGATGACCAGCAATTGTGGAAGAAAAATGTTAATCCCTATTATTTTTATAGCTGATAAATATCTATCTTTATTTTGGGAAGGGAAAATTAAAGTTAAAATATAAGTTTTAGGGAACAGATTTTATTTTTTATTGCATCACATAAAATATAGGAAAAATATTTACCTACTTTCATTCACTTTCAGTATCATTGGCTAGGCGACACGTCATAAAGTAGTGGCAGACATGATATTTTTCCATGTTTTCCAGAGTGAACGTTGTGCCTTGGTCGCTCAAAATAAGTTTGTAAATTGAAAATGATCGCTCAACTTCACAGGTTGTTATAGGGGCATACCTCAGATTAGCCACTTCATTTACAGAGAGTTTTTGGAAAATGTTTTTTGTTTCCCCCTTGAAATCTCCATTGAGAATCTGAGCTACATCACTCATCTCGAAGCCTTTGTCTTTACTCACAACAGTACACAATTTCGTATAAACGCTTGAGACTTGTTCACCTTTTGCATATGCAAGTGTCTTCTTTACATCCATAATTGACGACACTGAATCACTTAGGCTCAGGATGGAAGATTCAAGGAGTTTGATTTTTTTCAACCTAATACCCAAAGGATGCTGAAATGCATATCTGGTCCAATAGAAGTGTACTATCTACTAAGAGTTTTCCGGAAATTTGTACACATTTATTCTGTATAACCTGAAGTAAAAAATTAAAATAAAAATTTCCTTTTAAATTTTGAACGTACCACTGTAGTTATAGTTAAATGCACACAACTGGCAGTAATTCTATCACATATAATGGAATTGAATCATTAGTCACTAATATAACTACAAATAGTTATTTACATTCTTATTTTTAAAAAAATGCTGGGCATTGAACACACAAGCTTCCAGTCATTTTTCAAATCTTATGAAGACTGGATCTGAAGGCAATGGCAGATCAAAGCAAAATGTTTTATATATTTTCACACGTGATTGTCCATTCAAAAATCTTCACAAACTCTTCCTATTTCTAATGCCGAATGAAAGAGGTAGATGGAGAGGTATGGATACAAAGGCCGTTCTACGGATCCAGTATTTATTCCCTTTAAGTACTTAAAACAACTTATGGGAAATTCACATTAGGTAAAATATTAGATTGATGAAGTCGTTGAAATTTATTGGTCTCAAATTTAAAAATCAAAGATATCAGGAATTTGAGGCTCTGTCCAAGAAAATAGATAATATGGATCTTTTTCGAAGGGTTGATAAATTTAAAATGTAATCAGTTACTCTGTTCATTAGAAAATATAAAATACGAAATCTCACGTTGAAAGTTGTTCAAACACGCTCCCTGTAATTCAAAACGTATTTCTCTCGTGAATTTAAAAATACTATTCAGCTGAGAAAACATTACTATCCTGTCAACTCTCTATCATAGAAATTTATTTTTTGAGTGTTAAAATAAACCATGCCGAGAATAAATATTTCTTCTCAATTGGTAATAAAGTTTATTGGGAATGGAAAGCTATTTTGTATCACGTACTAAACGATCTTCCTCGAAGCAGCACTCAAAATATTTTAGTGAACTATTTTTACAACACAATGACTGATACTGCTAAATTTTACTTTGAAATCGTATTATACCAACATTTTTTTCTTTCCTGAGAGCAGGTATGTAATAGATTTTTAGAGCATTTACTACATAAAAATATTAAAAAATTCATACCTCTTTGTGGTACGCAAATTTTCCGAAGAGAACTCTTAGATGGAACTTTCCTCCGTACATATTTTTCCACAATTGATGTGAATAAAGGGTGTTTTGATTTGTGAGTAGGAATGTTCAATGCCACAAATAGCTCACAAAAGTCCAAAGTAAAATCCTTGCTGGTTGATGTTAACGATAGCCGGCTGTGTTGTAAACTCTGCAAGCACACGGTTTCCTTTAATTTCACTTAAGCATTGACAGCTCATCGCATCAATCTCTATTGAGATTGATGCGATGAACTGTCAATGAGCTGTTTCACACGTGACTTTTTGTCAGATGATATCTTGAAAAATAATGAGAAATGTCATTTATTATCAGAATTACTTTTGAAAGTAGTAATTCAGAATTGCTTATATTATGTCTGTATATTTTTTTTAGGAAATTATAATTAAAACATGTCATTTATAGTTAAAAATGTATCTAATAATATTGACTTATTCGGGAGTATCAAACGATGCTTAAGGTGGAGATTAAATTATTATTATCATTAATGTCGTCAGATTCAAAAGTAGTTGATGCTCATGGTTTTTTCACAAGCATAGCAGTAAATACTGTTGCTCAGTACTTGCAGCTAGATACTTGCATAGTGAAGCATAAACAGTACAGGGGTGATTGTCAAAAACTTTTTTTCGAATTTCAAGGGGCTTGGGGTCAGATAGGTTGTGTATGGAGCTCAATAAAAAATGCAAAAATTTTTTCATAATTTTTGTCGAACGTCATGAAGTTCCGCCAAGCGATTAAAATTTAACAATTTTTGGCCATTTTGGTAAAAATTTGAAATTAGCGAAATAACGTGCCCAACTCATTTTTTTGTAAGAAACACTTACATATTGTCAGAAGGTAAGTGAAAAGGGGCTTGGAAGTAGTAAAAACCCCTAGAAACACTAAAAACAAAATTATTAATAAAATTGAGGTAATGCAACCCGGCAAGCACACCATGATGGCCTGGTTGGGTGGGACGTGATCGTTGGTCGCGGGATTGCCGTTACTAGTTTTGAGCAGTGAGCAACGCCTACGTGGGGAAAAGGGAGATAACATAAATCGATTTACTGCTATCTAGATATACTTTACGGTATTTTGAGATACATATTGTACATCTTGCATATGAAACACATCGTATTTTTTTTTGCAGTTTAACACATTTTTCTCCAATGGAGTTCAACGGAACTTTGTCATTATCTAGTAAACACCTTGGCAGAGAATTTGTAGCATATTAATGTTTCGGGAAAATATCCTGTACTATTCAAAATTACAAAGTGTTTTATTTTTACAATGTTCTTCCCTACAAGTCTGGCTCACGTAATCGCGCACGGAAAAAGGGGAGCATTCTCTTGCTTTCTTCTAAAAGCCTAAGTTCTAGAGGTAGTGTTTTCTCGTGAAGAAATGAATTCAAAGAGAAAGAGGACAAGAGAGGATTTGAGGTGTCCAATTTTTGGTCCACCTAAGGACATCTCATCGCGGCAGCTTCCTACCATCGAGGATTTCATCAGGTTTTACATCAGCGTTCGGTATACCAAGAAAGCAGAAATGAACGGTAAGGATCCTCCATTATTTAATATTTTAAAACAAGTCGCTGAAAAAATACTGATTATATGGCAAGCTGCAAGCATCCCAACTGTAAGCAAAGGGAGAGTTGTAAATCTGATAAAAGTCCACCATTCCACATACAAGAAAATCTTAAAAGAAAATGGTCATAATAGATCCACGATATTCAAAAAGAAGAAAAATGAGGTGATAAACGCTTTTAAAAAACTTTTTCATATATGCTCTTGTAAATGTGAAAACAGAGAATCTTGTGACTGCCCTCTTCAACGTAAAGTTCCTGTGCAAGAATGGACGTTCCTCTCTTATCAGCGTGGAGATCATCTTATGGTAATTTCTACCTTGGACAAGAAAACTACTGCTACTTTAAACGTTTGTCGAAGAGAGAGATGGAGGACCGTCATGCTTTGGCGAGTTCGGCACAAGAGGGAGTAAATTTCGACGGCAAAATAACGAAATTGAATCGAGTGAGAAGGATTATGAAATTAAGAAGATGATCAGTCAGAAAATGCTTTTGAGTATCGACGATCAACCTCACAAAGAAAAGGGCTCCAGCGCAATTCAACAAAACTAACTGCGCTGGCAAGGGTATGCGACAGATTCAGAGTTCTATCAGCTACAGGAGCAGCATTAGCAACGGTAGTATTAAAAGATTCTGATATTTTGAACAAGGAGGACTCATCTTAAGTCATATACCGCATGACACTTAAAAGACAGAGACTACAATCAAGACTAGGAGTAGAAAAATCAGAACATAGTGGACCCGCAGTGGGGATTTACTTTGATGGAAGAAAGAATCAGACAGTAACTTTAAATAAGAAGGGGGGAAATATTACAGAAGCACCATTTTAGAAAAACACGTTGTTATAATATGCGTGCCTGACTAGAAATACAACACTAACGTGACTCCTGTTTTCGGTACAGCTAGAGATATTTCATGATCAATCATGCAATGCATAGGAGAGCATCCTGCGATACTCACAAATATTTTCGCAGTCTGCTATGATGGCACTGTTGTAAATACAAACAGGAAAAAATTGTGGAATCATTAGGATTCTGGAATAGCATTAAAATAAGCCATTGCAGTGGAGCATTTGCCTTCTCCATTAAAATTAACTCCCACTCCAACACCTTATTGCTCATTTAGATGGAGTTACGGCTGGACCCAAGAGCTACACTGGCCCCATTGGGAAGCAGATCCAAAATCTGTGAAGATTTACCTTTTGTTGACTTTGAAACCATCCCAGCTTGTCACCCCGATCTATATATTGCTGACATAAATAGTGATCAGGCGTACCTAACACATGTGTCAAGATCAGGTGCGTCCGGAAAATGCCCTTGGGTTTAGCTGATCGGTCACCGGGAAAACTTAGTCACGCCCGATGGGTTACTACAGCCGCTAGAATATTACGTTTGTGGTTGTCAACGGAGAATTCTTCAGAAGAACAGCTGATATTGGTCACTTACATACAGAAAGTAACATTAAGATGTGGTGCATGATTAAATGGAAACCTTACTGCGTTGATCCCATCCAACGGTCTGAGTACTTCACTTTATGTGCTCATTTTCCAAAGCACCCAGCCAAGGATCGTGATGGTACTAAAATATCTTTGCTACTTAATAAATTCGACCCCGGGCCATCGAAATGGAAAGCCTGTGCTACAGCCACCACTCTATCGCGATCCCCACTTCACGAGAGA
This sequence comes from Pyrrhosoma nymphula, assembly GCA_963573305.1. Taxonomy (NCBI): domain Eukaryota; kingdom Metazoa; phylum Arthropoda; class Insecta; order Odonata; family Coenagrionidae; genus Pyrrhosoma; species Pyrrhosoma nymphula. The sequence continues at coordinate 70,537,992 of OY754332.1, read as the reverse complement.
GCATTGCGAGTCAATACCCTCAAACAGCCAACGCTGGTAATATTATGACGACGATAAGATGCAATAAGAATAAAATTTCCCGGAATACAATACTGGGGCAGAAAAGGACTCGCGTACTTAAGGTCATAATAATATAGGGAGTCGAACACTATTACCTCGGGGTCCTAAATCATTCGAGTTACTCCACTTTTGCAATATATTAGTAAGTAATTAAGTTTAAAAAAAATGTATGCTAAATATAAACTTCAGGGGGGGTAAAACTTCAATATGCTCATACGTACGTAGATTCTAAACAGGTGGACCCTAATGAATGACACGCCGTCTCCAAATTCTTCACGAAGTGAACCGATAGCTGGGTCCGTACCAACGTTGTCCATCCCTCGGTGTCTGGGGATGAAATGACCAAGAGCAGAGAGGGGAGTTGGGGGAGTGAAGCAACGATTCAAACGGATAGCATCCATTGGTTGGATACTCTCTGTAACGGAGGGTTTGATTGGTCGCGCGTATGACGTCGTCCGCGATACGTTCGTCATTCAGCGAGCTATATGTTGGTGCAATGGGTGGATATTGGGATCTGCTGAATTGGAATTGGCTGTGTTGTTAAGGGGAATGATGAAATTCGCGGGAGGGAGATAGTATTTTCTGGTATCGGTTAGGGTTAACTCTCTTGAAAATGACCGCGATCAAATTGGTATTGCCGGTTGAAAAACATTCCAATTCGACCTAAACACACCCCACGGATCATCGCTCTCCCCTCCCAAATTCCTTTTCCTCTACACTTCCATCCACTTCTGGTGTCATAACAACCCCCCCCCCCCTCCAACATGTAAGCAATTGCGACGGCTCATTCAGCCGTGGTTGACTTGAGTATTTCAATGCTCCAACAACCAGCATCCTAGCCAATGGTGTTCATGGGATCCGAAACCCTCCACCCCCCTCCCGAAATTTTTAATTTGTTTTTTAGACTAAGGGAACTACAGAGGGAAAACAAGCATATATACCAGACCACATAAAAGTCTGCTGTCGCGGCCGATATACCCACTGGTAAAATATACCGGCACCGCGTAGAGGTTTAATACATCCCTTTGAAGCGTATCGCCCGATATATCGTTTGTCAGACCGGTGCATCGGGTGATGTCCATATTCATGCGTCAATATTTTTAACTTTTATTTAAGTTGTCTTCACTCAATAAGATTTTCTAAATATTTGCTAAAATATTTCTATGTCGTTAAAAAGATTATCATGTGTCAAATCGAAAAAACTACCACGCCACGTACACGATAGAGTTAAAGCTAACCAGTTTAAGGTCAATGAGAACAGGAATTATTTTTGAATTGTGATCATAGTGGTGAAATACCTTGGAAGGAAACTAGGCGTAAAAAGTTATAAATTTGCATTTCAATAAGCATAGGAGTGCAAGAAGGCATGAAAGGAATCGTGTGCACTAACATCATTATCGTGGGCATCCACATAAAATATTCCATATCTTGGAGACAATGTATGACTTTTTTCCTATGAATTATATGAAATAAAAAATTGCTCTTCTTAGAATTATATAGAAATGGTATATTTGATGCGAGGTACATAATACCAATACGTTAAGGTGGCTGGAGTGGTAATCGTGAGTCATTGAGCGCACATCTTAATAGCTTTTCAAGGCGAAAAAATTCTTGCACATCATTTCATTTACGCAAATCTGTTTATGCAGTGGAAATGGAAATATACCAGAATTGTATTTTAAACTATTCGCCTTCATTAAAACATTGTTATGACTTGGGTTTTCGGCTCTGCATTCAAAATTCCAGCAAAATTTACATGTTATAATATGTTTTTTTACTCGACATGATACCTTGATATTTTGCTAACAACTATTATAATGATATGAAACGTATTATTTCGCGTTTGAGGCAAAATATGCACATATGTAATCGAATTATTTCGATGTACATGTCATGCACCCTAAGGCTACGTGTGAAAATAGTATTGAATTGCCAAGAACCCAAATTGGTAAAATGCTATTTTTTTCACTTTAATCTATAGATGTTACTTACAAAGGACACGGACATGCAAAGTTTCGTGCAAGTCCGTACATGAACAAAAATAGCTCCAACCACCATAAATGTTCTCTCATTGACACGCGATTACCGCTCCAGCCACTGTGTTCATTCGTTGTTCCCGATTTGAAGCAATGGAGCACCGACTGTTCGAAAAACGTCCACTGTTAGACATTAAAATTGAATCCACCCAATGTGCTAGGGTAAGAATAGAGGAGCAAACCACCCGCCATATTTTATGTCCTTTGGCCTAAGCGACACTATGACGACCCCATATGAGTCGTAGTTAAACTAACTTTTGGGTATAGTGCTACCTCCTAAGTTCATGGGTATAGTGTAATGCATGCTGGTGACTACTCACCCCCTGCCACACACCCTTGAGGTGGCTTGCAGCGTATTTTGTAGTTGTACATGACAGAAAATCAGCCGCTGTATTTTAAATTGACCCCATGTTATTTCATCTTTTTATATTCAAAACGCATAAAATAACCACAAATTTTCCTTTTATTGTGTCTATATAGCATATGCACACTCAAAATCAATTTTATTTAAATAACGGGATTTTAAACGGTCGCTGAATGCCAAATGTAATACCGAAATTTTCTTCTTGCCTGAAAAGCAATCAGACATTCTCAACGTGATCCTGATATCAGAGTCCACTAAATCATACTAAAGTTTCATTATACTAAAGTTAAATAAAACTTAAGCCTTGTTTAATGCGGTCTAATCGGGCCTTATCCTAAATGGAATACTTTTCCATCGATCACTGCATCCACGAAGTACCGTGCAAACCACCTCTAGGGTGTGTGGCACGGGGTGATTCCACACCAGGCTTGCAGCACTCGTCCCTGTACCAATCGGGACCTCGCACGTTCCCCCGCCCGCTGGGCACATAACAAAAAGCAGTCAGGAGAAGTGTGCGCAATTAAATTAGAAACTGGGAGAGTGCTACATGCGAACCTGCAGTACACCGAGTTTCTTTATGTGAAAGTAAAATCGTAAAGTAAAAACAGCGAGCGAGCTCTCTGTTTATACTATTTCTGGAGGAAGCAAAATAGCCTGACAACTCTGATGCCTTGACCTCCAATTAATTCGTTCGAATGCCAAGGAGGTGTTTCTCGGCCTCAGCTCTTCACCCCTTCAAAATACAGTGCTATATCGTGGTATTTTTCTACCGTGAAAGGATCATTATTTCCAATAATTAATAATTATTTTAAAAAATGGAATAAAACGAATACATTTTTCAATTCTTGATTTAATTTACACCATCAATGATAAATATAAATAGGCCCGGCGATTATGAACAATAGCAGCGCCACTATTGAAGTTCAACAAATATACTAAACCAAGCGTAGTTGATCGCGGCAGGGACTCATACTACATGCGACGCTTCATTAGCGCAGCTTGATGCAGTATACAGATCAGTCGACATGGTACGCGCTCCGTTCATGGAAACCTCTCCCGCAGTAAGGGGGAAATGGTTGGAATGGTTGCTGCTGGCCGATAAGTGGCAGAAGTGGCAAGACATTTCGGTGTCCACCGAAATTGTGTATATAGGTGGCTGAAGAGAAGCAGAGAAGGGGACACGGAGCTAAAGAGTGTAGCTCGTTCCGGAAGACCGCGGTGTACGACAGAGGAACAAAATCGCTCCATTATGCCAAGCAGCACCCCGTTTCAAGGTGAGGATCAGCGTCCTTGCCGCAAGAGATGGGGTTTGGCTGCAGCTACTCTACATATCAAAGTAGGGTTCATGAAGTAGGCCTGAGAAATTATAAACCGTGCCGAAAGCCATTTTTAACGCCGGCTTATAAACAGTCCAGATTCACCTTTGCTCAACTATATTGTGAGATGAACCAGGCCTATTGGGAGTTAGTTATTTTTACAGACTAAAAAACATTACAGAGCAATGAGGATAGTACCATTCAACTATGGCGCCCGCGAGGGAAAAGGTAATCATAGATGAAATTGTTTTCAGTATTGTTTCTCTTCCTTATTCTGAAAAGGCGTCTATATTCATTAATTAATTTCTCAGCAGGTATGATCCCGCCTAAATTGTGAGAAACAATAGGTCTGGACGCGTGAACGTCGGGTTGGAAAACTGTCCAGGACAACTGTCCAGTTCATATTGGGCGAGTTGTCAAAGATTTCCTGGCACAAAATCAAAAACTTTGCCCCCTAGCGTGGCCGGCGCGATCGCTCGATTTCAATCCCATTGAAAATCTGTGTGGTATAATATCTTGGGAGTGGTCTGCAGACCGCTAGAAGACCGTACAACATCTTGAGTATCATGTCAGAGAGGTGTGGGAACCCTTTCCCGACGCCCAGACTTGTGTAAGAATTTAATAATTCCATGAGATCGAGACTAACGCGGGCAATAGAATTGGAGGGAGATGCCACAGAAAATTAATTCTCCCTCTCTCTCTGTCTGCAATTTTTGATGACTGCGCTGGGTGCAAAATTTATTTTATGTTGACATAAAGTTTTTCTTGTTTGTAGCAAAGAAGCACCAGGTACGTGGAGTGCTCGTTATTTTCGTGCCTTTATTTTAACAATTTTCCCCGTCCTCCAATACCACGAAAGTTTTATTTATTCGTGCCTTTAGTCATATCCCTCCATTTTTCCCTTGATTCATATCTACCTTCGCCTTTCGTCATTCTCTTTTGGCAATTTCAGATGATGATATCCGACTATCAGGACTCATAATGAGTGAAAGTCACCGAGGGAATTAAGAAAAAAGACATCCTTGTCTCCTCAATTCGGAAAGAAAACCAGGCGACGTTTTCTCATCCCTATTCCTTTATTCCTACTATACTATAATTATCATGGGTGGACGGTAAGAATCAGTCAAAATCTTGAACCGATACTGTGGAAAAGAGGGAAAGAACTGAAGAATACTGCAATACAGGAAAACACGGTTCAGAAGTATTCGAAATTGGGTTTATTATAGCTTTAAATGAAATTACCTAGAAAAATATTCCAAGAATACTATTTCTGTCAAACATAAAAGGACGATTCCAGCATATTATGACTGTGTAGTTCGTGAACTAGGGACGTCAGGGTTGGGAAGGGGTTATTCTGAAAAATCAGTTATTCACATTGCGGAGTATAGAATTGGAGGGTAAAAGCGATACGACTGAAACACCCATTTTTTTCTCAATGTGACTTACTTGTAAGTAAAATACCGATTTTAGGACATAAAAATCAATAATTTCGGGAGCATAAGGTATGTAAAATTATTTTTAGGGTGGTAATAACGGATTGATTTGAAATTGATTTAGTTGAATGAGAAAATAAAATAAAGCATTAGTATCATAAGCATTAGCATAGTATATTGTGCCTTTGGTCCCGTATCTGTAGTATTAGTATTGGAATGTTCAAAAAAATACGTCAACTCGTACTGTGCATTTAACTTACTTTTCCTAAGTACAAAGGCCCGTAGTTGAAGAAATCATCAACGGATTACACTAAAAACACGTAAAATTGTGCTTTGCATGGTACTTACACTGCCTAGTTTCAAGAGGCCTGTATTTGTAGTATTATTCATTGGATTATCTGAAAAACACATTTAATCGTGCAGCATGGATTACTTACGCGGATTTCCTACGTACAAGGGGCCCATGTTTGAAATAATCGACATCAAATAATGATAAAAACTCATAAAATTATGAATTTATGTGGGTTATAAAAATAGCAAAGTTTCAAGGAGCCTGAATTTAAGGAATTTATAATAGGAATATCCGCAACAATACGTTTTTCTCACGCAGCGTGGGTGACTTACTTTCCTACTTTTTAAAGGTTCCCGTATTTCTATTAATTAATAAGAGAATGTTCGAAAAAAACGTTTACTCGTGCAGTGCCTTTATTATTTATTGACTTTCTACATAGGGCTTGTAATTGGCGTAATTATCCTCGGATTATTCTAAAAAAAGGTAAAAGTTTGAATTGCGGATTACTTACGTGGATTAGTGTCAAGAGGCTCACTATTTGTGGAATTAGTCATCGGATAATCAGAAAAACACATTTACTCGTGCAGCGCCGGTAACTTATTTTGTCTACGATCAGGGGGCCCATATTTGAAGTAATCATCATCGGTTTGACCAAAAAACCTACATTGATTACGGAATAGAATTTGATTCACTTCAAATATTGATGTCTATAGGTTTGCCTCCCGTCCAAACTGGAGCTTTGATGTTTCCACTAGCAGGTTCTTTTTAAATTACCGAGCATATACTGTCATTTTTTAAAATCTTATATTAAGACTCTTTTCTATATTGGTTGAAGAATATCTAATGACATTACAAGCGTGTTTATGCCATGTGTTTGAAAACACCGGCATTGTTGCTGAGGGGGAAGCAGATTACTGGAAGTCGACGAAAATGAACGCATGACAGAACGCATAAGAAATCAGCTCCTTACCATACAGCTATCATGTGTTGTCATGAGGGAATAACATGGTCACACATGTTCTATGCTTTCATTTTGAAATCTGTAATATTTATTGTATTTGTTTTAAAGTGGTTTAAATAATCTTTTCCTTTTAAGTATAGGTTTCCTTTTTCGGAACAGAAGTTAATGAGTCCTTATAAAATTGCAATATACTTTGCTAGATTAAGAATTATAATAAGTAAGATAATAGAATAGCTCAGTGAAAGTTTTATGTAAAGAACATATAAGAATTTTTTCAAAAGAAATATTTGTTGCAGCATTGAATGTTTGAAATATTAATTTATATACTGTGACGGCTCGGGTCCGTCACAGATTTACGCCCCAACCACACCCTATTTACCCAGTCACCGCCCCCCACCCTACTCCTTGGCTCTTCAATAACAGGTTCTACATTAGCTTGGCCATAGTGATTTAAAGAAAAATTCGAAGCTGTACGATATCTGCAAAATTTATTTAAATGTGAGCCCTTGCATTTTGATGATGCATAAGAACTGATTCAAATTATATGTATCACATCAGGCAGCCATCAATGTAGTAAGAACAGGTAAACGTTGAAGTTATAATCAGAAAAAAAGCACTTTTTGTTTTTTGCCAGCTTTTTTCGATTTCAACCCACTGTGGGTTATAATCTTTTTGTAAGTTCCCAGTCGATTAATTTTCTGACGAATTGAATGAAATTTCATAAAACCGGATATAAAATTGAATATTAGATCAAACTTAGGGAAATGGACTGCAGAACGGACAGGTTTAAGAAATCCTTTTTTCTGCAAACGGTAAGAGACCATAGATGCCATTGAGACCTTAACTATATGAATAAATTCTTCACGGGATTGCAATCAGGTGAGATTTTCAGCCATTGAAACGTCGGCTCTGGCTGAACATCTCACCTGGTGGGAATCCCGTGAAGAATTTATTCACATCGTGCGCCAGGAAAACACCGAGTCTTACAACACCGTAAATATATGTTTGTGGACAGTTTGTGTCGTTTACTACAGAACATGCTCCCCAAGTCTCGTTTCCTAATATTCAACGTAATATTCAAAGCACGTTGCGTAGTATGAGTGATATAAGAAAACTTGATTGATAGTGTACATCCATAGATAAATGAATATTAAAATGGCTTATAATGCTGAACTGTCTAATATAACAAAAGTTAATATCGTACATCAAAATATAAGAAGTTTAAGATCAAATTATGATAACTTTGTTTAATATCTGAACAATTTGCAAGATAAACCAAATGTTATAGTGCTATCAGACATTTGAATTAATGATTGTGAAATAGTGGCGTATCAACTTATTGGTTATAAGGCTTTTGCTAAACGCAACAATAATAGGAGAGCAGGTGGTGTTATATTGTTATAGTACCTATATGTAGCGTATACGTTCTCATGATTTGCAATTCAGGATAATAACTTTCGGTTGGCTGTTATGATCTAGGTAACCATTGACCTAAATACCTGTCAATCAACAGAGCGGTCCCTGAGGATTGAGTGGCCCTGTGCAAACGAAAGTCGGGGGCCCCACTTAACTTTGCATTCCCTTATTGATATAAGTATCATCTTTTAAACATATTTCACGGAAAAAAGGACATTAACTGACAAAATGGAAATTAATTTCAAGAAATGTACATGTGTACTAAGAAAAGTAGGTAATTTCAGGTAATAGGCGGGTTTCCCCGTCTGAAAGAGGCAAGCCCGGGCCCCATGGGCGCGGGGTCCAGTGCAGTGGTACCTGTCGCACTACCCTAGGGACGTCACTGTGACAATCCATACCTATTATTGGAATTTACAGGTATCACTGTATTCCAACTGATCTACTTTTAAGTGAGTTGGAACAAGTCCCTGATAAATCACCCGCAAAGAACCTAATATTAGTTGGGGATATCAATTAATGTATTCTACAAAATAATGATGCTGGTTGTGCTTACAAAACGACTATGGCGAGTCATGGGCTTGAACAGCTAATTTATAGCCCGACCAAAATCATAAAAACTAGTAAAACTTCTATAGGTAACATGTTTCGCAGAAGTAAGGATACTTTTACTTGCACAGGTAGTACGATTGACGCTGGTTTCACGGATCATCATATGATTGCGTGGCAAATAGACACCTATGTAGCGCATGAACCGCAATGTCCGTCGAAAGTGCCTAGTTTTGAAATTGATTTCAACTATTTAAAAGACTTTCTCGCCAGTTTTTTTTTTGGGATTATGTTCAATCTCAGAAACATTTAAATGAAGCTTATAGAATTTTAATGAAATACTATCCTCCTCTATCAGTCGAGCAAGTTGCAGTTTCAATAATAGTAAAAAATTTAGATTTATCATGCCCTGGATGTCGAGTTCTTTGTCAAATAGAATTGTTAGGCGTAATTAATTATATGAAAAATGCGTTATCAACCTGAAAATAAAAAAATAGAGCTTCGCTATTCATCATATAAAAAGTGACTAGATAATTACATAAAAAAGTGCAAAAAACTGCTACAAACACTTATTTGATCGCAACTCTAATAATTCTATCAACGAATGGAGCATTCTGGACTCGATTACGGGAGGAAAACCAAAGGATGAAGGCATCACAAAAATGAAAACTGGAAACAGCTCAAATTATTAAAAAACACGCGGGAAATCTTGGATGAATTCAACTAACATTTTTCAAGAATGATCCAGTCATATTAAGTGCCCTCTGGTACTCATAATTTAAGTGCTGATGATTAGGAGTTTCCTGGTAGTAGTTTAAGAGATACCTTATTTTTTGTTCCTACTTATGATATAGAAATAAAACATTTAATATCACAGTTGAAATCTAAGAAATACAAGGGAATTTACAACATAAGCTCATGTATTGTAAAAGAAGTAAGCGAGACTATTTATAAAATATTCGCTCATATTGTCAATCTCAGTTTGCAAACTGGGATACAAACCGACCAACTGAAAACTGCAATTGTCATTCCTATTTCCAAAAAAGGTGACAAAATGGATATAAATAACTTCAGACCGATATCATTGTGGCATATATTCTCAAAAATACTAAAAAAAATTATGAAAAGTAGATTGTTATATTTCTAAAATACTAACAGATTTTTAAGCAATAATCAGTTTGGCTTTCAGAAGGGTAAATGCACTGTTGCAATTTTGTTCTCAAATTTATGAAGGATTAAATAATGCAAACAGGGTTGCAGGTTTATTTATTGATATAAAAAAGCTTTTGAAGGTCATGATCCATTTGTTAACAAATATGGATCCTTTGCCCGAGCTACGGGATTATAAAAAATTGAGCTTCTACAAAATTTAAGTCTGATCAGACCTCAATATCTCCAGACGTATGGTACTTATCTCTCAGCAGAAATGCTCTTTTGAAAGAAAAAGCAACAACGCATAACTAATATATTGTTATGCCTAAGGTAAAAAGTTTTGTAGTTTATTCCACACATATTTGACTTGAAAATTTCAAACGGGTTTTTTTCAAAACATATACCCCTTCGATGTTGCTCATATTTTCTATTTAATTAGCTACATACCTTATATGTCCACCTTTGAAATTTTGCGATGGTAATGTTTTTAAAGGAGAAATTAATTTGCATGAGCCGGCATGTTCGCCTTTGACGTCGAAGCTTCGCGGATTCCTAGGCTAGGAGTGCGGCGATTTTATATCAGCCTGAGAATCAATAAAACCCGTGTATAATTTAGATTCTGGGGACTGATTTGGGCCTAAAAAAGATAACTAAACAGTACCAAATCGCAACAACGCAGTTTTAGCGATGTATCCATCTCAACGTATCCCAAAAATTGTTCTCGCGCTTTGAATGTTGAGCTGTTCGAAACGTCGTCATTGTTAAGTTTATTTTTTTACGCTTAATATACCTACGAACAAATAAACCATCCCATTTTACCCGGTCGATTTCCTGTTTCATTCAGTTGACATTGATGCTATTATGGCACTACTAAATGGTCAGGCTTCGTCTCCACGGCGGGGATAAGGGGTAAGCTCTGTGGTTTCTGACGAAGATTATTGCGGCGTTCAGCTTTGCAGTTTAGTAGGTTTTCGGTTTCCGTCCGCGTTTACATCGTTCTTAATGGCGACGTTTCACTTACTGTGTTGTAGGCGTTCTCAATCTAGGCTGAAGTGGAGATTGCTGTGTCCTGCTGCTAATCCTCAGCTTTATTTCAGAGTTTGTCCATTTAAAGTGAACTTATGCTCTCTTTTGCCCTCCCAGCATACAAGGCCAGTGCGTTTTCAGTTCTGGTATATCTACCCCATGGGTTTTTGGTATTATTGGCTATTTCTTGATGTAATTTCATGTCACTGTTTTTTAATTTTTCGTAGCAATTTGCCGCTTGTGCTTTTTTAACCTTTCTTATATTTTTAACTTTTGTTACCCTATACATATCGCCATTTTTGGTCCTTTTCAGTTTGAAAATTTACCCAATGCATTTTTTCTCTATTGGTTCTATTTTATGTAAGTTCTTTTTATTCAATAAACCAGCCCATGCCGGCGTCGCGTACAATGGGACTGGCCAAATATATGTCTAGTTGATAATTTTCTTTCTTTGTCCGGTATTTTATTATTTTTAATAGAGTTCTTCACGGATTCCAGTAGTCTTTGGAATTATTATATCGGTATGTCTCTTAAAATTGAGTTTTTAGTATAGAGTAAGCCCAAGGTATTTTGCTGATTCTCTCTAGTCTATTGGCTCTTCTCCGATTCTATGGCAGCGGCACGAAGGTGTTTCCAATTTGGTTTTTTTAGTATAATGGCTTGGATTTTATACGTGTTGATTTAAGTTCGCCATTTATTGTACTATCTAATGTCTTCGTCCAAAGCCAACTGTTCCAGTTCAACCCCCAAAATTGCATGTTGCTCAAAGATGCAGACTTTGTGCAGGTATGCATCATCGTTCCGCGTGTAATATCACTGAACAAAGAAATTTTAAATGCGCTACCTGCGGTGGCGCTCACTCTGCAATGTTCCCTCAATGCCCGTATTTTCTTAAAGCTTTCGCTGTCAAAAACGGTGAGCCTGTTCCATCGGATACCGAAGTTTCACCATTGACCGTAGAACAAGCTCCCGCTCCACCACCAAACGCTTGGGACATTCACCCCCTGCGCTTGAGAGAACCCGAACGGATTCATTCCACCACTCCATCCAATGCTGAAATCGACGCTGGAATAAGTCCTTTAATCTGTCCTCCCCCTGTATCCAATTTCAGAAATCAACCCTTCATCCTGCCTGATATCATGCCTCCTCCTCCAAACGGAACTTCGGAGGATTTTCTCTTTCATGACGTTCTGGCAGTTCCCCCTCCGGAGGAATTCTCATCCTTCCCCAGTCTGTCATCCACTAGTAATAACACTCCTGAAGAGCGGGTTTCATCTGGCGTTCGCGCACCTGATCACACCCCTACTTTCTTCACTTCCACGTCACCTAACGCTCCTGGAATGGTTCTTAGTGAAACACCAGTTAACAATTCTCCAACCACCTCGCTACTCACTTCATCTGCTCAACCGCCCCCAGAAGCGAGCATCATTGTTCCACCGCAACCAGTTAACTTGGCTCAAAGTGAAAATTTCACCTTAACCCTTAACTGTCCGGAAATTATCAAGGCCACAACTGCTTCACTTGCAGCGGTAATGACTGCGCCCCCTGATTAAAGAATCAATGCATTCCTCAACTCCTACGCTAACCTCTGTAACTCCTTTCTGAACAATGGCCAATAGAAATAACAGATCTAACTTAACTTCACAACTCACAGTCCTCTCCTGGAATTCGAATGGTATTCACTCAAAATATTGTTGACGTACACTTACTCATCTCCACTCACAACCCAGACATTATTAAACTATCCGAAACACACCTCACTCCCAACAAATATTTTTTTGCTCCAGGCTACCACACATACAGATTCGATAGACAGAACTCCAATCCCCAAAGTACCAACCCTGGCGGTGGCGTAGCTATTCTGATTAAACATTCTTTTAAACATGAGCAACTCCCACACAAACACTCGAAAATAGAGCACTCAGGCATCTCCCTCACCACGGCCATTGGCCGAGTTAATATTTACAGTGCCTACCATCCACCTAAGCCAATCCATTCAGAATGGCTGGAGAAGCTTTTTAGCTATAAATCTCCAACCATTGTTTTCGGAGACATTAACTGCAAGCATACCGACTGGGGATGCCGGACTTCCAACAGAAATGGATTCATACTCAATCAATACTGCGCCGACAATGACCTCCAACTTCATGCTCCCTCAGAGTACACTCACATCCGCTCCCGACCTGACACTGACACATCCGACATCCTTGACATTGCCCTCTCCACCCACTATCCCTATGATATCCCTACCAAAGTCCTACATTACTATTCCTCCGACCATCTTCCAGTACTTTTTTTTCTGGAAGTTTCCCCAGTTATTAAAATCCCCGACAGAGTAACTCACAATTGGAATAAATTCTCCGAAATCCTAAACACTTCCTCCCCATCTTTCCCTCCCGTTTCTCCAGATCCCATATCAATTGACTCCGCTATCAAATCCTTTACTGCTCACATTCAACAATGCTTTCAGCAATCTCAACGCAACCCACCAGTCATCCCTCTCATCACCTCCTCCCTCCCCCATCACATCCTTCAATTGATCAAAGACAAAAACAGAACACGACACTTATACCAACACACACATAACACCATTCACAAGTCAAAATTCAACGCTATTAATACACTGCTCAAACACGAATTACACAAATTCCGCTCTTCCACTTGGAATGACAAAAAAAAATCCCTCTCTGCAAATGACAATACACTATGAAAATTCACACGCACACTACAAAACACCACCAAAGCCACGCCCCCACTCATTGTAAATAACAAGATACTCAACACGGACGCCGGGAGAGGGGAAGCTTTTGCAACTCGCATGCTCTCGGCTTTCTCCCAGCAGCCCGATGATTCCGACAATGCTATTGAATCCGTGATATCTTCTGATATATTATCCCTCGCCCTTTCTCCGACCTCCGAACCATTCTCCTGCACTCCACATGACGTCAAATCGATTATTAATAGTCTCCCCAACAAATGCTCCTCAGGCACTGACCATATTTCCCCGAAAGCCACAAAACTCCTTACTCCTCAACAAATTGAATACCTCACCAAAATCCTAAACGCATGCTTATTCGCTGCAATATTTCCCGACGTTTGGAAGACATCAATTATTGTTATGATTCCAAAACCAAAGGAAACACTGTCTGACGTTTCCAACTACAGACCCATCTCCCTGACATGCACTTTCGCAAAAATCTACGAAAGACTGATTCTTCGGCAATTACAGAGACTTCCCTTTCCTCTCTTCAGAGAGGAGCAGTTCGGCTTCGCTGCTCGGACTTCCACGGTGCACCAAATTAACAGACTGACTGAGTACGTCACCTCCGGCTTCAACTCCAAGATGGTTACAACTGCAGTCTTTCTAGACATCAGCCAGGCCTTCGACAAGGTATGGCATGATGGCCTTATCTCCAAACTTACCAACTCGAACATCCCTAATCACATCACTAAATTAATCCAATCCTTCCTCTCCGGCCACTTCTTTCAAATTAGGCACAATAAATTCCTCTCGGACGTTCACCCGATCCACACAGGCGTTCCGCAGGGAGCCGTTCTTAGCCCTACACTCTTTAACATTTTCATTAACGACTTCCCTACTACTGACAGAACTAAACTCTTTCTCTATGCTGACGACGCCACCATTGCGACTCGCAGTTGGTGGCCTGACAAAAATGCAGACGTCTTACGGTCACATCTAGACCTCATCGAAGAGTGGCTTGACGACTGGAAACTTCAAATTAATCCAACCAAATGCGCTAAAGTGTGCTTCACCTTTAAATCAACCAAGAGAGATAATTTTCCCTTAACCCTCTACAGTAAATGTATCCCACAAAAGCTCGAAGCCACTTTCCTCGGAGTTACATTGGATGAAAGACTATCCTTCTCCGCACATACTGATAAAGTTCTTACCTCCCTACAAAACGCCAAAAAAGCTCTTCATCCATTGCTCCATTACAATAACCCCACTTCTGTAAATAATAAACTTCGAGTCTTCTTCAATATCCTCCTCCCAAAAATGCTGTACGCCTACCCGGTCTGGATCACATTAAATAAAACTTGTAAAAATAACCTCCAAAAATTTTTCGACCAAACTGCAAGGCAACTTTCCGGCTCCCCCTGGTTTATATCCTACGCCCAAATCCGCTCGGAGCTCGGCATCCCACAGCTACAAGACATTTTAAATTTCTATGCCAGAAGCTACACCCTCACATTCAAGCACTCTACAAATTCCCTGATATCTTCCCTCTGGTCTCCCTCCCTACCTCCCGGAAGATTTCCCTACCCTAAAGATATAATCCTCAAAACCTATTTGAAAATAAAAAAGAATAAATACCCAAATTTACCAGTAACCCCGCTCACCTCCCAACACTCCACCAACCATTCCGCAAATACCCTCAGCCCAACGCCAAAACGTCGCAACAAATAACTGAGCCGAACTCCAGTGACGAAGAACCAGCCGATCCTGAACCAATAATTTCTCAGCCGCCCACCCTAGTCACGCCTGCTCCTCCATTCCCAAATTCGATAGTTCAACCTACTATAAACCCTCCTCACCCCGTTTGAGGTAGAAGCGGGGCTACAGTTAAAAACCTGCTTCCCCCCTTCCCTAATTAATCCCTAACTAAACCTGTCCTTACCTAATGACACCACTTCTACCTAAAATTTCATCCTCAACCCTACAACAAATTTCAACCCTGAACAAAATAACCTTTCTCGCCATGTATTTTTTAAAAAATCCAACCCTGAACAAAATAACCTTTATTGCTTTGAAAAAAATCCAACCCTGAACAAAACAACCTTTCCTGCTTAATGTTTAGAAAAACCCAATGTCCGGCCAGCCTCGTCGAAATCTTCCTAGTAACCTACAACCACAACCAGCAAGAGTGATAAGCTCGGTATGGTGAAAACAGGAATTCTATTTATGCTTATGCTTATAATATCAATTAAGAGAAGAAAAATAATATCTTACACATAATGCGTTCCTGCCAAAGCTTTAAGATTTGTCGACAGGTTTCGTTGTGTCGATATAATTCAATCTTTGGCTCTACACCTTATAATTTCAGCAGATACACAAATAATTTCACATTAATATGGTCATATCTATATAATTATAATCAAGGCAACAAGGTAGCATAAAATTAGAATATAATACAAGACACACATATTCATACAATTTGCATAGATATTATACAGCTTCTTTTTTTCACGTAGAGGGCAATTTTCTTTGATTTGGATAATACATTGAATTTAGATATTCTCCTAAAGCCTGATTTACACGATAATTTTTACCGTCAATTTTCAGGGATAGTTCCAGTGATAGCTCAAATGATGGCTCAAAATGAGGGTTTTCGCGATCACTTTCAGGGATAGCTGCAGTGGTAGGGTAGTATCAATGTCACTTTTTTCATCATTTGAGCGGTCCCTTTTCCCGTCCCTCGAGCCGTCCCTGATGGTTCTTTCTTGTTTTCCACCCAATTTTCCGTAAGTACGTGGTTTTCCGATACCGCGGTTAAAACTACGTCCTCATAGACCCGCCTTAAAACCATATTTTACTTAGTGACGTTTTTATGACTTTTGAGAGGTTGTAACTTTTTTATTAGTAAATTACACAGCAAAATTTTTTATATCATGTACAAATATACCAAGACTAAGTTATGCTAACTTGAGATTTTTATCTGCAACCCTATCAGAGTTATTCAAAGCCAAACTTTGAAAAATTTGAAAAAAGTGACCTTTTTAAAAATGTAGAACTCATGGGTAAGTATATCACTATTGATATTTTTTATGAAAAACCTACTGGCACATATCTACAATTTCAAAAAAAATAATTCAAACTGTATAATCCTCTCCTAATATTAGAAAAAAATGTAAACATTGAAATTTCAATCGTAACATTGTTGTAGTTTTACCTTAGAAAGGATAGAGATAGGTAAACAAATTACTGGACTTATATTTTACCTTGAGAAATTGCAAACAAAATGCTTATTTTTTTATCTTTCTAGGATAAATACTTTTATAGTTACAGACTTTTAAGTAAACCTTTAAAAACGCAAAAATGGGATTTCGCAACATTATAAAAATGGCCGCCCAAGGTGAACCACTCGAGATAAAAATTTGAAAAAAAAATTGTTTTCATGTCTTAAGACATGAGAATGACAACTGCGAAAGTTTCAATTTTATAACTTGCTCAAGGAACCAATTTATTTTTTTTGGACCAGTTGAAATGGATTGACTCCATGATGAAATTTGACTGTGTAATTTCTCATTGTGCTTGTGTCTGCTTTCAGTTGTGTTGCTGTAGCAACGGAATGTCCTTAATGTAAGAAGGCTGTCTCAATAAAGATTCGTCAAGAAGATAAGAATTGCATGTAATTTTAACAGTATACATATGTATATAAAATGTGTAGGTACATTGCACACATCCTGTATAGAAATTGTGTTGAAATTTTTCATAGGGGAGCTGTAAAACCGGTGTTAGCTCCGTGCTTGCTTGTACACATCGATCCCGGAACACTACACTATTTTTCTAAGGCGTCACCATTTAGAGTTGCTAAAAATACGTAGATACACACCTACTTGCTCATTGTCTTTCCTTAAGTTTCAATCGAAACAGACAATTTGTCATTGATTCATCGAAATTCACAAGGATGCATCAGTTAAATCAAGATAGGTATCGCTAGTCCACACGTTAACGTTAATTTCAAATAGATACTCTCTCAATGATACCATAAACGAAGGCATCCGCTTACAAAAAATGAGCAAAAAATTAATTACCTACCTACATCAAAAGGTAGGCACGACCCATGCACGACCAATGTCATATTTCCGTTAATATTCAAATGATTCAAATTCGCATCGCGAAATTTTATTGGCCCATGTTAGCGCGCTGTGATTGGTCAATATAATTGAGAGCCAGGAGAGAGAGCACCATATATTTCGCCGTTTCAACTGATGCTCATTAATTAAACAGATTATTTCATTTAAAAATCATCAATTATTTTGAAGTTTTCGGGAAGCCAACACTTTATTGAATATAATTACAAATGCACAGAACGGGAGGCCCACTAAATCTCGCCACGTGACTGTTTGGGAAGGGTCTGTCTTTTGTTTCAAACCCGAGCTGTAATAGGTTGTGGGTATCTACTTGTGTTTAACATTATAAATAATAAATACAAAATTTGATTGGTGAGTACTTTTATGTCTATGTATTTGCTCGATTGAAATCTGATATACTGAGTTCATGCTTTTGTTACGTTGTATATAACAGCACGCGCACTTTCCACCATTTTGAAATCCAAAGTTTGTCCTTCTCACATTTACGAGAACGGCTTGAGAGGATTTTGACCAGAGATTGAGAGAATAGCATATTTTCAGCAGGGAACGTTAATAATTTCTATCCCACAACTAAGCCAAGCTTAAGAAGTTCCTTAGTTACTCTAGAAATATCTAGGAGTAAGTAAGATAGTAGTCTTGGTTACATCTGAGTGCATTTTTGACAATTTTATCAGACATTTTCATAATTGATACAATGGTTGGTTTATTGCTTTTGCTGATTTTTAGAGAAATCGAATAGTTGTCGTTTGGTTCAGGGGCGGCTCCAGACCAGAGGTTTGGGGGGGGGGGGAGGGCATCAGTGGCTCTGTAGGTATGGAATACCACCAGGACAAGGTGGGTTCGTGGGTCTCGTCCCGGAAATTTGTAACAAACTAAGTATATGCAAAATGGTTTTTTTTGGGGCGGGGGGGGGGGGGGCAATTGGTCACCTTGGGGCCGCCAATGGTTGGTTGGCAATTCCTATGAGGATACGGCTGCATGAAGCAGATGATTTATCCAACGAAATAATATTCTTTGAAATTTAGATGCAAAAAAGTATTCACTAAACTACCCATAAGGGGAGTCTACTGATTTTGGTAGGTTTGGAAGGAATTTAATTTATCTCTTATAAAATTTTACAACCGTTTGATACTAATTCCATTCAGGATTTTAGTCATCAGCAAGGTTTATGTCCTAATTGATCCACAATGCATCTTTTTCTCCCCTACTTTCACAGCTCCGCCCACATCCTACCCTCAATCATGGGCTTCAGCATCCCCTCGCCCAGAGGCGGATCCAGGATTTTTCTTTGGGGGGGGCACAAGGGTCTGATTGGCAAACGGTCTTCTCATATTTGGGATTAAAAACAAAATACAACAATTAATGTACGAAATATACTTTTTATTTTAATATAGAGAATACTAATATGCAAATATTAATTAGTTACATATATAATAACGGCAGTTTTATATTATGTTTCCTGCTGAAGAGTTCCAGTACTTCATTAACGTTCATTTTTGACACAATGTCTTCCTTCCCACTTGGGCGATGTTTTTTTTCGAGCGCTGACTAGCGAATGACCATAATGACCGGCAAATCTGTCTTCTTGAATTGTGCTTAAGGCTAACATGAATGAGGCTCCGTAATACACAAAACAAAACGAACGTAATTATAAAGGGACCGTATTAAAAATCTTGTCCATTATTTAAGCGTCTGGGGGGGCACGTGCCCCCGTGCCCCCCCCCCCCTAAATCCACCTATGCCCTCACCCCTGATCACATGTTGCAACCACTTAACTTACCTATCTCTTAATGTCCTCCTACAGGTTCTTCTCCTCCCCACTATACCTACCTGACAGTAACTCATTGGTCTCCCTTTCCTTCCATCACAGTCTTCTCCATTTTCCTTCATACCTGTTCTTTAAAATACTCCTTTGTACAATCATCCTCTTTTCTGAGTGTTAAGGTTTCTACACATGCAAAGACAGATGTAATTATACTTATTACTAATACTTTAATAATGATAGGTATTATGTCATGGATGTGATATGTGACCTCATCGATAAGGCTACTACCACTACAGAGATTTTTAAACTCGTGGAAAGGACTACCTGATGAGCTAAAGTTTGGAATCATTAGAATGCAAAATAAAGTTTCAATACATGTAGTTTTAATTACATATTTTTGAATGTCTGGCATAATATGGTGAAACCCAGATTTCAAAAGTGTACCTATACTGAAAATTTGTGTCAGTCACTCTATTCATGGCACTTTTTTTGATTCAGGGTAAGAATTAAGATCAGTAGGTAAAATATGACAACACCCTCAAAAACTGATCATAGACAGTATGCTTTCTAACTCATTGTTTCTTTTTTTGTAGTAAAAATATTAAACTGGTCATCTAATATGGATCGCCGACCGAGAAGACAACGGTTCCACTTCTCACTCGGCCCCCAAGACAACATTAGGGTAATTCGAGAACTGCGTATTAGAGAGATAATGAGACTCCATCGTGAGCGCACACGGCGGCTGGTGGATCAATGGGGGCGGATGCCACAGGCGGAGCGGCCTCCACCCAACCAAGCTGGGGATGGGGCTCCCCATGGTGAGGCCAACAATCCTCCACATCCACAGGAGCCCAATGAGCAGGCACAAGGGCAGGCTCAGGGGATACAGGAAAATGCCCAGCAGCCAATTATACTGGTGGAGGCCATCGGTCATGAGGAGGAGCGAGGAGGAGGAGATGCAGATAGACCCCAATAAACAGTGAGACCCTACATTATGACTACATTTCCTCCCTTCTTATTTTTAAGTTTGACAATAATTGCTATTTCATTATCCTTTTCCATAACATTTGCTGTGGCCATCTGTTGATCCTAATAGTTGCTGTTTTTTTACATTGAGTAACTTTAGGAATACTCCCATTATCTCCAATAGATAGCATTATTACATAAGATATTCCCATGAAGCCATTAACCATTACGAAAAAATATAGTAGTCTCATGGGATGGGAAGACAGGACATATAATTACTGTCTTACTGTGGTACAGTTAACTTATCACACCTAATCAGCTTCTAGCAGAGAAGCTGCTCATTAGGCTAGTGGTAATCAGCTTCTGTATTATTATAATCTAAAAATCAGGAGAAAATATTTTCTCTTGATAAACTGTATAATTTAGGGAGATACTTTGATCTGAGTATTTCCTCATGTATGACAAAATTGACGTGCCTTCATCTGTTTTAAACCGGTAAAGGGTGAGCGGTGTGTAATTGACATCAGGGCGCCTGGGGTGTAATTGACACCCCAAGGTTCTTCTTTGATAGATTGTATGTAAATCGTTGTATCTGCAATGTTGCAAGTTTCCATACCTTCAAACCTCTTACATTATGATGAACCTATGCCAGCAGTACATAAAACTTTCATTAGGCTTCGAGGTGGAACGAGTCAAAGTGTTTTGGGGTGTCACTTACACCCCACACACCCTTCCACGTTCCTCTTAGGAATCGGCAGTCTGCCCCTGAGCTATTTTCTAGCGTCTATACTGCGGCCATAATGATAAGAAAAATCACTTTCTGCTGCTGATATTTCGATATACTTCAACTCTTTCAAAGACTTTCAGTAATAGTTGTGATATTTTTAATCTTAAAATTTACCACAATTTTTAAAATTGAACACATTCCATTGGCAGAGTGAGCGCCGTTTGCTTATTTTATACGACGTTGGAAGGTCTAGATAATACATGTAGAACATCATATCCAAGAGTTTAAATGAAAAATATCATGTCTTAGAGAACAAGAGTTGAAAAGGCACCAGTTAATATTTTACAAATGCCAAATCAGCCTCAGAAAAGACGTCAGTTGGAAAATTTATCCCGACATCATTGTATTAGTAATAATGTAATATTAAATAATTAGCATTATATCAATAAAAGAGACTTACTTTATAAATGAAAACTAGGTGACTATATACTTCTAAGGAAAAAGTAAAAGCTTATTTACTTTGGGGAGTCTATGACACCCCAAAGTAGATTAGATTAGATTAGATTGCTTTAGCGGCAGGACCCCTATGGAGTCCTGGGGCACTTAGACCTAACGGTCCATTGTGCCATCTGCAAGATTGACATCACCCATAGAGTCCTATGGCCTTGCTAAAGGCCAGAATATCTCTGATGGGGATGTCCCTGATTTCCTTGGGGTCCTTGTGTGCAGCCCCAAGGTGTCTCATGCGAGTCCTGGAAATTACAGGGCACTCACAGAGAATGTGAGATGTGGTTTCATCTTCTTCTTCGCACCATTGACAACTTGGTGAGTTAATCAGTCCCAGGAGATTGAGGTGCCTATTGACACGATAGTGGCCTGTCAACAGTCCAACTATTGTTCTGAGTTGGCTTCTATCCAGGGATAGAAGTTTTCTCGTCAAGCTAGGCTTAGCCTATGCTATGCGGAGCCTAGTTTGTCTTATTCCCTGTGTGGAGTTCCAGATCTCAGAGTGTCTGCCAGATGTCCATTCTCTGACCTCTGCTCTCCCAATAGCAGGGGTGATTGGTAGAACTGGTTCCCGTCCAGTTGGATTGTGACACCCCAAAGTAAATAAGTTTGGTAAATAAGTTTGTGTGATTGGCCTCCTAAAGTTGCATTATATCGTGCACCCTCTCCCGGGTTAATTTAGATAAGTATAACTCCAATTTTCATGTGCAAAAATTTAGGTATAAAGTCTCTCTCTCTCATGTCACTCCCTAAAGTGGGAAATAGTAAATACCTATCTATTTGTGAAAAAGCTTAAAATGTCTGTCCTGACCTTCATTCTGCAAAATTTCAATGCCATGGCAAGCTTGCAAGCTTTGAATGGCAAGTAGAAACCTATCTGTTTTGCTAACTGATGCAGCAATCATCTTTGCACCGTAAACAACCCCATTATCTTCATTCTAGGCCAGGGATTAATATTCTGTAGTGGGAATCAAGATATGCCAGCCCCATAGAAGTTTTGCATTTAAGGCTTCAGTCGAGACATAAATAATAGCTTATAATTTTGATAAATACATATTCATAACATAAACACAGATATCACAAAAATAGGAAAAGACAATAAGCAAACAATAAACACTAATCGGAACTACTGAAATTGACCAAAAGTCCTTAAAATTAGGTTATTTATTAACTTTTCATTAACATACTCTGTCCATCTAGCATAGTGCTGGTAAAATATTTTTTTTATTTTAATTTTAAAATGTGATTCATATTCAACTTCTTAATTTTAAAAGGCATTTTTTCACATAGTAACTTCATGGTTTCCTGATTTCATCCTCCCTCTATTGATAAGCATGTAATGAAAAATTATAGTAGTGTTTAACTTATGCGGAATGAAAGTCATATTCTGTTCTGGCATGATGATTAAAGAGATCAGAGTTGGTAGAAAATTGAAGGATATTGGTGATCACATACAGTGATTATGAATCGAGAAAGGTCCATTTTAGGAATTTGGAAAATTTCCAGTGAGTAGAAGAAAGGGTACAAATTGAAAATGTGTTACCGTTTACTACACGGATGACCGAGAATTGTTCATCCGAGTGAACCAACTATAATAAAAGAAAGAAAGGGTTGACTACTTTCTTTATTCCATGATTTTCATTTTGGTAGAAAATTTGTAACTCTATCTCTGTTTGGTAAGTTCTTTAAGTAATTTTTTGCACATCCACTTTAATGCTATGGATCCACAAATGAAATGAAACTATGATAGGCATTTTTTTCTCCAGATAGAACATCATGAAGAGTAAGGCTGGTCCAGTGTGTTCACACAAGAATTGTATTTCCTAATATACTAGTCATGGCTGAACCACCTAGCCTGTTTGGCCCAGGTATAAAAATACCTGAATGTGTTTCTTTCTCCATTCAAAGTGTTTAGGCGTTTTACTGGGAACCCCCCCCCCCCCACCCGCCCGCTCTCAGACGAACCCTGCCTCGAGTGGGCCACGCCCGATCCGCGCGGCTGCCTGTGCCTGCCCAGGGACACTCTCCCTCCACCACCACTCACCAAGGGCCTTTGGAAGCAACACCACGAAATTTTTGACCTGAGCCGAAAGAAGGGAAGAAGACCGCCACCAATTATTATTTACCACTGATTTGTGTTGTCTAAGTATGTTAACTCCAAAAACACCCACCATTTCCCCGCTCTCCACTCCTCCCTATCCCCTTTCACCTCCTTCTTCGGTTTTTCCACTCATCACCTCTCCTCTCTCCCATACCTTTTCCAAAATATGTATATATGGGCTACACCTAACACCATTTGTACCTTGACGATGATGTATCAATATTGAAAGCCGGGTCGCATTAAAAGTTATTTTTTATGGAAGATTGCACATGATTTTTCCAAATTCAACTCCATCTCGAATGAATCCTCGGATTTTAAATAATTCTTACATCTTGACACACCTTCGTTAATAGGTGCTTATGTACCAGCTTAAAAATGTCTAAATCGAAGTACAGCGCGATAGTCTTCTAATTACCTACATTTGTAGAATATGTGTAGTTTACGTATTCAACAAAAGAATTAAATCAATGAGTAATAAAAATTTAATGCATTTTACATTAATTTTTATATAAGAGGCAAAGACACTTTTACATTTAAACTGGTTTACACTAAAACTGGAAAAAGCACATGCATTACAAAAGTATAACTAACATCAAATATATATATTTCCATATATTTTCCGCAACCAAGTTTTCAATATTAGAAGATGAATGATCTATTCAAAGAAGCAACATGTATTTTTGATGCGTATTATGTAGGAAATTATTTTTAAAATCACAATTACTTTTTTCTAAATCAATATTTTATTTACGTTTCCACATTTACATATACACATTTATTTATACACATCTTTTGTCTTTATACACAATTAATTTATATACATATTTTATCTTTATGATAATCCACAAAACATGGAATGAGACATAAGGGAGGGCAGCCATCGCACTCCGGACAATATAAACTTGTCTCCTTCCTTTGTCCCTTTCTATAGCACTCCCGGAACTCCTATTTTTTGCTCATTTGAGCTAAGCATGGCTGGGAAATGTTTCGATAAGCCCATGATCCTTAGAGTTGGAGAAGGTCGAGGAGTAGATGTGGAAGAAGAAGGTTGGAGTAGAGATTTTATTACGGAGAGTCGGAAAGAATAGAGAGATACCCTGGGGTGGGATTTTAGGAATGAAATAACTGTTCACTAGGAGGAGGTGGAAAATGTGGATGCCCAACTTCCGATACCATTTAAGTGTCTTCATCTCTATTGGGTAGTAGGACATCATTTGATCCAAATTATCAATGCCACCCATTGACTTGTTTTATTCAGCAACAGCCTCCGGTAGGGAAGTGGAGCCACCTCCTCTCCGGCAAGGGACATCGACCATTTGACTCCCATATTGAGAGCTGATCATCAGCACATTTCTCATGTCTCTCCACTTAAGAACACAAGCAAAATATGTACATTTATGTTTATATATATATATTGGGAAAATTCACCACTTAACACTAGTTCTAATATTATTAATGCCAAGTTCTCCGATATTTACTTACGTGACTGCGCTATTGAGTTGCCTTCCCTCAAGGAAAATAAACTTGACTCTAAGGGTTTGAGGCGTAACTTTATGGAACTCCTTCATGATTGAAAAGAAAAAACTTTGTTTAGTTCCACATAAAATAATTTTAATGACGACCTAGGTTTCGTCGCTGAGTGACATCATCAGGGAAACTTGACTCGATGAAACCTAGAAAAATTGAAATATTAATAGCATCCGAATTCATTGCCTCACAGCAGTAAGTGTAATAATTATTCTAGGGAAAACTCTACTAACGTCAAATTATTTTTGCATTGAACTCTCCAAAACTTCCTTCAATGTCCTGCTCTTAATATAGCCTGGAAAAATAAATAAACTTTAATTGAAGCAAAAATGACAAAATATGATGGTTGATTTCAGATATAGTTATTTTGAAAGATAACTTTGCACTTGGGTCTAAATGCTACGATAAAAAAAGACAGCATGCTCACAAAACCATCGTAAGTAACGACAACACAGCGGCGTAAACTTGTCGTACTTTATTACTTTAACAGTATAATTTGAAAAAAAAATCGAACTAAACCTTGTAACACAAAAATAAATGCAAATTATTTTAGGAAATCAAAAAAAAAATCGTAGGTTCTAATTCATCATATATGCTCCAAGTTTATAAGTTGAAAAAAGAGAAACTAAATACATAAATGCGTTGAGTTATATAATAATTTTTACATGATATGTTACGGAACACATGCGTTGAAATATAATACGTCTATAACAACGGAATGTACGCCTAACATTATTATATCAGGAAATCTAGAACTGTTTCCTTAGATAGAACGTATAAATGTATAAATAAAGAGATAAACAAATATGTGTAACGGAAGACGATAAGACGTCATACATTCTACTCCTTTCCAAAGGCATATGCTTATCTGTAATTATAAAATGGTTAATATAATTGAATAAAGATAGCAATAAAACAATGAGTTGTCTCAAAAAACGTTGGAAAAAATTAAAAAAGAAATTAGTTTTTATACCCCTAGAAAGTAGGCAAAATGCAATAACAAGCGATTAGCAAACAATAAGAAATAAGTAAAAAAATATTTCTTTCGTTTGAATATTATCCCTGATCTAAAAACTGTTACAATATGGAAATAATGAATGGAAAAACACGAAAGACAATAATAACTATATTCGAAAAAAGAAAGGCTAAGTAGCAGTACTCACCAAGAAAACGATGTGTAGTCTTCGGAAAAAAAAAGCTCCCGGAACCAAAACTGACCGCACTCCCTCAAAGTAGGGTTCAATCTGATGACTGCAGCGCGACGACAGAGCGCTTGCGCGTGACTGAGAGCAGCAGGAACTGTTAGAAAGACGCTTGTACCGGTGACGGGAACTCCCGGCATGAGTCACCGGATAGAACCTAGAATACGGGAATTCCCGTCATGCCGCGTTGAACGGGTTAACCTGTTCTTTGCAAAAATGGTATTTCAGGTCAATGTGCTTTGTTCTTTCTGTAACTAGGTCACTTTCACTTAACCTAATTACCCCCATATTATCTGCCCATACCGTACTTGGACTTTGGATAAATCTATCCTGACCTATTTCACCAAGCAAGTTACTTAGCCAATTGACCTCCATGCAAGCTTCAGACATCGATACATATTCTGCCTCAACTGTGGATTTGGCTACACAGTTTTGCTTTCTGCTCTGCCATGTTATTGCAGCTCCTGCTAATAATACAACAAACCCACTAATGGATTTCCTATCCTCAGGTGAATTAGCCCAGTCTGCATCACAATATACTGTGATGGGTTTCCCTGTTTTGTGATAAACAAGTCTCATGTCCATTGTACCCTTCAGGTAGCGCATCAGATGTTTAACTGATTTCCAGTTTCTTTCTGTAGGATTTTGGTTACTCTGACTTAATCTATTTACTGCAAAAGCAATATCTGGCCTAGTATTGTTTGATACATACAGCAAGCTCCCTACTGCACTCCTATAAACCCTTTCATCACATCTTTGATCATGATCTACATTACTCTTCTCAACTATAGGTACAGCGGTGGAATATGGCTTGCAATCCTGCATTCCATGCTCCAATAATAACTTATTCACAAACGTGCTTTGGGACAATGACACACTATTGTCCTTCTGTCCAATCTGAAATGACAAGAGATTCATGGCCTTTCCTAGATCTCGAATTTTCAAATGACTAGCTAATTGGCATTTGAACTCAGCAACCTTGTGCTTTACACCAACAACCAATAAGACATCAACGTACAACCCTACTACAATTTCTGAATTTACATAGACACATGGATCACTCTTGCTTTTTCTGAAACCTAACTTACTCAGAATTTTATCTACGCATACATTCCAGTCCTTGCTAGAATTTGGAAGACCATAAATGCTTTTCTTTAACTTACACAGGTACCCATTACGTCCCTTACCTTTTTCCTCATATAGCTCTGGTTGTTCCATGTACACATTTGTACTAATTGGACTATTGAGGTATGCACTTGTTACATCTACATGATCAATTACCCATCCATTTTCTACACTGATAGCAATTAATATTCTTACTGTCTTCTTTCTGATTACAGGACTGAATGTGGTTTCCCAATCTAGTCCCATTAACTTTTTAAACCCTTGTGCAACGAGTCTAGTCTTAAAATTTTCTACATTCCCATGCTCATCATACTTGAGTTTAAATACCCATTTTGACCCAATGACTCGTTGATCATGTGGTCTCTTCACAATATCCCACACATCGTTAGTAATCATGTTTCCTATTTCCATGTCCATGGCCTCCTTCCATCCACATGAATAGTTACCACTAATTGCCTCAATTGGTGTTTCAGGCTCCTTGATTTTTACTTTGGTCACATCAGTCTCTGCTTCAGCTGCATTAAAGCACCCACACGTCTTCTCTTTCCTCTGCCTTTGGGTTCTTCTTGGCTCCTCCTGTGCTGACTGCTGGTGTGGTCCCACTCCACCTCGTTCAGGCTGTTCTCTGAGCTGATTTTCCACTGGCTCTGCCTGGTCACCATCTGGCTCTCCTTCCATTACTTCCCCTGGAGTTATGCCCATCTCCAACAGCTCACCAACGGGGTTGTCTCCATCCTCATCAACAATCATGGTGCAGGCTGGAATGGGAGTGACAGCTCCATCTGAAATAGAGAAAAATTTCTCCCTCTCCCATCCCACTTTTTCTTTGAATGGAAAACATTCTTCCTGAAACATAACATCTCTCCTTATGATGACACTGCGTCTCTCCAGACTCCAAAGTCTGTAACCATCCTTGGTACTCTCCTCATATCCAATCATGATGCATTCTTCCGCTTTAGTGTCTATCTTGTTTCCTTCTGAACGTTTTGCCCATGCCTTGCACCCAAACACCTTGATTCTGTTAACTTCATCTTGAATAATTTCTCGACCAGTCCAAATTCCAGTGGAATTTTATGTTCAATTGCAGCACATGGACACCGATTTCTGATGAACACTGCAGTCACCATGGGTTAAGCCCAGAAGTTTTTCGGTAATCCTCATTCCATCATCATGCTCCTCACCATTTCAGTCAAGGTTCGATTTTGTCTCTCAGCGACTCCGTTTTGTTGTGGGCACCCTGGAACAGTTTTTCGATGAAATATGCCTTCTTGCTCCAAGTGGTTCTCAAACTCTTTGCTAGTGTATTCCCCTCCATTGTCAGATTGGAACTTGAGTATCTTCCTTCCATGTTGTTTTTCCACCAACGCTTGAAATTTAAGGAATTCTCCATATACCTCATTTTTATTTTTCAAACACTTAACTGTCACATATCTCGAAAAATCATTGATCAATGTCATCACATATTGCGACCCTCCAATAGAAGCTGGTGTTAGTTTGCCCATTAAGTCACTGTGAATTAACTCCAGCGGATGCTCAGACTTCTCTGCACGGCTCCTGGGAAAACTAAATTTACATAACTTGCCTTCCATACAAACTGAACAGTCATCTAAATCCTTCTCTCCCTTAAGGTCTTTCAAGAACGGTTAGATTGTTATTGGGGGGGCCTCCGTCAGGAGCCCGGGCACTTAGACCTTTCTAGGTCCATTGTGCCAACCCCATGCCTGTCTGCCACTTGCAGACAGGGGACAAGAGCACCACGGTAGAGGTATGGAGGATTGGCCTCCCCCTGCCCCACCCCAGTACCAGGGATGGAGGGTGTACTCCCTCTAACTCTCCCGGTCTGGGTATATCTTCCACCGGCCTCCCGGTGGTCTGGAGGGAGTAGTTTCCTCTCCATCCACGCCTGGTTTAGGTATGGAGGAGGGTCACCCATCCAACCACTGTCCGGGCACAACGTTGCTTAACTTCAGTGTTCTGACGGGAACCGGTGTTTCAACATGGCTAGGCCCTTGCCCCTTCAAGAACGGTACTTTCACCAAGGACTCACGATGTAAATGTCCAAACCGCCGATGCCACGTCTTGACGTCACCAACTGCTCTTCTTGCTACTCCTACCACCGCTTTACTCTTGCCAGTTATTATCTTATTGCCGTCGTCGCAGCTCTCCCATGTCCATTCACTCCCCAAGGTGTTGACAACGTATACCCTCTCTCTTTTCCTGGCGTTAAAGATTAATTCATCATTGTCGAGAATGACTCCCTTCTCCCCGGAGAAAACAACGTCCAAACCCTTGTCAGTTAATTTTGACACTGACATCAGCCCACACTCTAGTTCAGGAACATACAATGTCTGAGATAGGGTCACTGTCATTCCTCCATCTTCCATGCGTGTCTTAATTGATACTATGCCCCTACCTGCAATGATGGCTGTATCTCCATTTCCCATTCGTATGGTTCCGGAGACATCCTCCTGTAACTCAACAAAATCTTCTTTGATAGGGCTCATGTGGTCTGAAGAACAGGAATCCAGGTACCACTCCCTTTGTTTCAACATGGCTTTCCCTACTGAACAGTAGGCTTTAACACACTCTACTTTCTCGGCTAGTTCACTCACTGCTGTCTTAACTTCACCTCTGTTTCTGACTTGCCTTGATTGACAGTACTCCTTAAGTTCAGTACAATTGCGGGAAATGTGCCCAAACTTTCCGCATGTGTAACACTTGTAATGTCTTTCATTGTGATTGTGGTGTACTTCCAGCGATGATCCTGATTTCTTGTTATTCCACTCTTCATGTCATCTCCTCTTTCTGTTAGCCCTTTCCATTTAGCATCTCCGACATTCAGGTTCCTCATAACTTCCAATGCCTTCACTTCATCTTCTTTCAACTTTAATTCATCGTTCCTTTTCTGTCTCTTTTCTTCTATAAGAAGTAACTTCTTCACTAGCCTAGTCGTTACATTTTGATTCTCCACCGACCTAACGAGTCCCTCATATTTGTTCAGAGGAAGTCCCGCCAAAATGAACATTGCGATGGCAGCATCGTCAAAATGTATTCCTCCTTTGGTCACTTTTCTGTTAGCACTCTGAATTTTTGCAAAATACTGAGTCATCGTCATGTCGTCAGTTTTTACGACGCTTACCATTTCTTTCAGAATGATGACGGAGTGTAGTGTGGTAAATGAAGCATAGATCTCCTCCAAAGTATCCCATATCTCCTTTGCATTATCAATACTTCCGATATCCTCCAAAATATCATCACTAACTACCGAAAAGATGTGGGAACGAGCTTTTCTGTTTATACGCACTTGGTCAGCATTTAACTCCTCCACATTGCCAAAGCCAGGATCAATTGCATTCCAACAATTCTTAGCAATTAGATCTGCTTGCATACGTATAGACAATGCGAAGTAAGTTTCTTCTCCCGATAAAACTATGGGTGTGCGTCTCCAATCTATCTCGTGGTACTGAGTAGCCATTGTCAACTTCAGTGAACAGACGATTCACTCCAAACAAGAAACGTGTCCACTCCAATGACAGCGCTTCTGGGCCCGTAACCTGTTAAATAATCTTCTGTTCTTACACAATGACAACGTCCAACTGGTAAGTGTACACACCTTTATTATAACTTAGCACACCATAACGACATGCTCTCCATACAACAAGAGAAAACTTACTGCGTCATACTTACACAACAAAAGACGCACGCGTTTTACAAAACAAAAAAAATGACTGCTCTCCTAGCAGAAACAAACATTAGTTCGTCGATCTTGGACACACTATTAACAGGTTAAACATGGGATGGCACAATGGACCAAAACGTCTGAGTGCCAGGAAGGCTCCAAAAGGCCCTCGCCCACCCATACAATCTACAATCTACCATGATAGCGATGCCTGGACTATAATGGCAAAGAGCAAAGGGATTGGAAGAAATGGAGACGTGGTGCTACTGAAGAATGATTAAGACTAAATGGTTGGAGAAAATCTCTAATGAAGAAGAGCTCAGGAGAAAAGAAGCATAATGAAAACTCTGCAAAGAATGAGGGCACAAACTTATGGCACACATTTTGTGACACATCAGCCTAATGAAAACAATATTGGATGGAGGAGGAAATGGGAAGAATTACTGATAGATGGAAGACTCAAATACATCAAGCAAATTACAAAGGACATCAAAGTACCTATATCATTATGTAGGAATTAAACATGGTTGGCAGAGAGGAGTGGAGAGCTTCGCAAACCAATCTTTGTATTGATGATGACTGATGATGATTAGGGTAGAGGAATTAAGTGCCATCCAATTTGGCTCAATGATTAAAATATGTAAATAATTATACTAGTGAGACGATTAGCAAAATATAGTTTCTCCGTAGAATTGAAAATTATGTCAGTGTTAAAATCCCCACTAGTTAGTTAAGTTTTTGGCTTGGTGAAATCAACTAATATCATTAAATAAGGAAATAAATATTTAAAAATCCAGCAGGAGAGTGATAAATGCAAAAAAAATACTAGACCTTAAACAGTTTCATTTAAATGTAGCTCTACAGTAATCAAAATGTAGTATGTTTTTCAGTGTTAGCATTGATGCTGTTGGATGTCATCTCAAAGCCATTTTATGTATGGATAGAAACTCTGCTATGCTTTGAGTGCATCCTATAGTAATATGATATTACACCAAACCCTAATACATTTAAAATATAAATCTCTTCACTTTTGAGCCAATCTTCAATGAACAGAAGAGCATTACTTTTTAAGCTGTACAATATCACCTCAAGATCATTTTACTTTTGATCAATTGTAAAATATTACAATAAAGATCAGAAAGGAAGTTACCGGGCACTGTTTAGGCACATCCTTTTGGTTTTATTCTCTTTTTTTCACATTGGTCTGTAAGCAAAAAATAGGCATTTTATTCAAAGGTTAAAATTGCTTTGCATTGCATCAATGCCTCTGATGTGAGAGGAAGGGCCTTGCAGAGAGAAAACATTTGGACCTAAGGTAGGGTGACTAGATCAAAATTTTCAAAAGCAGGATATTTTTGAAAAAAGACTGACAACACATTAAATTCCTTTTCATTTGCTTTCTACTTGTCACGTAGACAAAATGTCAATAGAGAGGATGAGTAAACAAAAATGTATTGCACTGGAAATCAGAAAATGTTGCATTTTTTATGTCCTCCATGAAACATTTTTCAAATTTGTTACTTCAAGTTCAACATATTTTGTGAGTCAAACATTTTTTTTTCTGCCACAAGTGTCTAATAACGATTTATTGAATTATTTAGTCATACCTGTCTAATTGCAGTCCTCCCTTCGATCTTTTCCCCACCCTGCCTGTTCTCGCGTAACAAAAAAAGCACATGATATTGCAATTTATAACAATGATATATATGAAAACTAGAGCAGGAAGTGGAAATTGATCTAAGTGCCAGACCAGCCAGACTCTGTTGCGAGTGTTGTGGCTGTTAACTGGAAGCAGGACCGAAACTTGTCTTTTTACAAACAGCAAAATTCGCTTTAAAATGCATATTTTTCATATAAAAACAGAAACAAAATAATACTGTTTCCCTAGAATATTATCTTATATGCTGTATTTTGGCATTTGGTACATTTTTTGGAAAGGTAGAAAGCCGGACACTTTGGCTTCATTGAAAAAAGCCGGCCGGACGCTCACATATTAATAAAAAAGCAAGACATATCTGGCGAAATCCAGATGTCTAGTCACCCTAACCTAAGGTTTATGGTCAATGTCAAGTATGGGATTTTGACAAATAAATATAAGAAAGCTTTGTAATCCCAAAACTGATTGCATATATGTCTATATATCTACTTGAATCCATTTACATTTGGTGCTTGATGAACTGTTAGATGAAAACTGAAAAGGCCTCTCGTACCCTGGTGTGGAACAACTCAACCGCACTCTACGGTGTGGCTTATTTTTTTTTTCTCGGATTTTCCATTTCAGACTCTCAAATTATGCTTTGGGGTACAAAAAGAATATACAAAAAAAATCGTCTCGATTTCGTAACATTTAGATTTCACTCAAGAGGCATAAATGCAATGATTATGAATGTTCAATTTCCCCTTATAGAGGAAAAAACATTATTTAAA
Source organism: Pyrrhosoma nymphula (assembly GCA_963573305.1). Lineage (NCBI taxonomy): Eukaryota > Metazoa > Arthropoda > Insecta > Odonata > Coenagrionidae > Pyrrhosoma > Pyrrhosoma nymphula. The sequence continues at coordinate 70,504,527 of OY754332.1, read as the reverse complement.
GGGGAAACAGTACTTTTAGGGCCAAAATTCACTCCATTCTTATGTATGTTACCTTCTTTTTAAATAAAATATTTTTGTGGGGCCTACTGTTGTGCGCCCCACCCACAATGCCATGCCCGGTGTGCGTGGGCCACAGTCCTGGTCAGCAGATTCTTCTTGTTCCCTTCATTGCCCTATGCCTCCCTCGTGCCTTTCCAAGCCGGTGTCAAACCCTTGGGTAGCACTTACAGACTGCTGGTGATACACACGAAGTTACAATCCATACAGGACCGAATTTGATCTCTAATTAATGCATGTAGTTTCCAATTAGCTCTAATTAATGCAGTGAATGTAATCATTTATTTGGAAAAAGATTCTTTAATGTGATCTTTCAGGCCTACTTCACACGGTACATCAGACATGAGCGGATAATGGAAAAACTTTAAATTTTAAATTAAAGTTTTAAAGTTTCACCAATTGGTGTGATTGCTAAGTTGCTACTTAATGGAAATTGACAGAGTCATTTAGAAGGATGTGTTGAGGCTACTCTATGTATGTCTTGTACACAAGTATACATGTTTCGCACCTCCCTACAACCCTTCCCTCATCCCCACAATAGCATTGCTCGATTTTGAATACATATGTAGTCGTAGGGGAGCGTGGTGGCCTATTGGGTAGAGCACTTGGCTACTGATCGAAGGGTCCTGGGTTCAATTCCAAGTGAAGCCTTTGGACACCCCCGAACAAAAAAAATCCCCGGAATTCGAGGTGGCCCAGGGAAAGGAACTGGCCTGAATGTGTGAAATTCACACGCCTGTGGCTTAGTCCGGGGTGAGCTCTACTCTAAACTATCCAAACCAACCTTCGGGTTGAATCACTGAGTGAGTGATGTAGTTGTAAGGTAACTTCTTAAGTAGGAATCAAACTAATATTTACAAAAGGTCTATGGGAATACCAATGTGGCTTTCGACCAGAAAGAGGCACCACTGATCAATTGCTTGCTACAAGACATCATGGAAGTGTTATTTATTTAGCATGATATGGACCTCTATATCCTATTTATGGACTTCAACAAAGTTTTTGATAGTGTGTGGACGGTAAAAATGTTATGAAGCCATGCATGATATGGGAATTGCTTTGAAAATTATAAGGTTGACAAAGATGGTCATGAAATGGAAAGCAAAAACTAAGGTGAAGTGCATGCCAGTGAATCATTCACATTTAATATGGGTGTTAAATTAGGTGATGGGTAGTAAGCTAGCCTCTTTATTACATATAGCAATACATATTGTGATTAGAAATATGGATCAGTGAGGAACAATCATTAATAGAACAAGACTAACTGGCTTGCTCTATTAATAATTTGCTGTACATTTGCAGATGATATCCTGGTTATGGCTAGATCAAGACTGCACCTAGCTGAAGACTACAAAGAACTGTCAAAAATCAGTTGGAATTAGATTAATTGTAAATACAAGCCAAACTAAATGCATAGAAGAATATCTCAGCTTCAGAAACAAGCAAAAAATTACTTATCCTCTGTGCAGACCATTCCTCCTGTTTAACCACAGTCTCATTAGCCACAGTACAAAAATAAAATTATGCAAGACATTTAATTGGCTAGTTTTATTGATGGAGTTTTTACACATGGACAATCAAAAATGAGGGTCAAGAGAAGCTGAGAAATTTTGAGAAAAATGTCATAAGGTGCTTTTATGGCTCAGTTTAAGAAAATGGTGTTACTAGAATAAGGTATAATCAGGAAATTGAAATCTTGAAACATGAGGATGTTGTAAGGCTGGTATTCTGAATGAGAAAGTGCCTATGCTATTTGCCCAGAATAGCATCAAAGGCGCTTCTTTTCCCGAGAAAAGTCTCATATGCTATTTTCGATTCTGAATGTTGAAAATATCACCTGGAAGTTGCTATTTCATTTCTAAGGTGCTTCTTGCGATTCTGAATGTCAGATAGCATCCATGAGGGATGCTACTTGAAGGCCCTTCTGAATTTGGGGCTATTGGTAAATTGCCAAAGATTTCTGCTAATTTCCGTGCGCAACACTACCATCATATTCATTTCCACATAGAAGTCTCCTTCTTTTTCACTAGTTCTGTTATGGGAATTCTGATCTATGTTCATTGAGATGTGCTATATCACTCTATAATGGGTATATTTTCCTATTAAAATGAAAAAATATGTATAATAATCGCAGAGATAGACGTGTCAACATCAATTCCTTAGAGCAAAAAGCTCTCACTCTTATTGGTCTGGCTTGACGAGAAGGAAAATTTGGAAACGTGAGCAAAGTTCTTTGAATATTATAAAAGTTAAGCAAAACAATGAAGTTAGCCATTCCATATGAGTTTATATTGTGCAAATGATATTTCTCCTCGCCTTCCCAAAAAAAATTTGTAACTGGTATTTCTTGATGGCCGCATTACTTTTCTCGGCCTCTGTAAAACTCATCATATTCATTCTTGCTCTTAATATTGTCATTGCTTTTTTCAGTCTACCTACTTAACTATATTTCTCATCTCACTATACTTATATTGCCCATCACGCATACACACATATCACATCATCCATCATCACATTCCCTTTCAGGCCCACAAATTTTCCTTGCGATGCTTTGCCGCAAAACACCCAGATATATTTCCAATAAACCATCACATCCTTTTGCTTATGGATTGAATATGCTCACACATGCATTTATCCACTTCTTGTACATCCAACCAGGCTCCTTCATCGAATAATTTGTGAAGTTCAAATGGTAAAGTTATAACCGCATACACATACATGAAAATAGTACACTTTTTTGAGGTGAGCTGTCAATACAGTTGATATTTTTTTGTTCTCTCAGCATGCTAACTGTATTTTGTAAATGTATAACACGAAACATCAATTGAATTTTCTTCGGAAATTTCACTAACAGAAGCAATATCTCAGTTGATGAATGTATCAAAAAATATCTGATTATTACGTAAAAACTCCAAATGAAAGAATACCATAAAGATATTACTACCCAGCGATGAAGAAAGAAAGGCAACTCACGAAGAAAATTAGTCTGTAGAAATCGTATTACTATATAATATAGGCCCGTCAACATTCAATTTATTGTGTACATACAAATAAACTCAATTAGTCAACACATGCACTCTTGGGCAAAGTAACAGATATTAATAACGCTATGTTTGTTTCATAAGTGATATGCACAATTTAACAAGTCTAGCCCAAATAAGCGTCCCACAAGATTAAACATGTATGATCATTTAGAGAACAAAAGGTTAAATATTCTTATAACTGCTCTTGCAAACCACTCACATTGGTATTTTGCTTTCATAATCATACACCGTCATTGGAAGATACAAAAATTAATGGGCATGCAATATACATGATCACTGTCTAGATGTTACAAAATTATTACGTTTGCTGATCCTTATGTATTATTTTCCCAGTTCTAATAAATATAACACACATCTCAATTGTGAATTTTATGAAGAGTTCTACGCTAATTCTAGCCAACATTTGCGATAAATGAGAGACGGAAAGCAACTAAGGTAACCATGTTTGCATCGAAAGTGCATTATATTAATCGTATTCGAACATAAATGTGAATTACATTCAGGATGATAATTTATTGAATACATATTTTCAAGCACCCTGACTCAAGGCATCCATGGCGGAGGTCCAGCTGACTACTAGAATGTAAACCTTCTTGTTACACATCTTGTAATTGGCTGTCTGACTGTACCGGAAGGTTTTCATACAGGAAGGGGCAGGACTTGAAATAGCATCTCGAAACTGATCCCTCGGATATCATACCCAGATTCAGAATCGCAGCATGTGCTATTGTGAAGCAAGGAATAGCATCTTTCACAAACAGCGCCCTCAGATTCAGAATAGCAGCCTAAGAGTCATAAAATCTCAACAAATTAGATGGTTAGGTTATGTAGAAAGAATAGATGAGCGAGTAATGTAAAAGAAAACCTGAGGACACAGGTCTACAAGAGCAAAAAGAGGAGACAACTCAGCAGAAGATGAATGGATCATGTGATGGAGGACCTTAGAAAAATGGGCATGAGAGGGTATGAAGAGATGGTAAAGTACATGGAACATTGGAGGAATTTGGTGTTGGAGGCCAAAACTTACACCAGGCTGTAGTATCAGGCAGGAAGAAGGATTAAAATCAATATGAAGAGACTGATTGATATAGACCACCTACAGAATACAAATGCAGAATCTTCACGACATATTTTGAAGTACTGCTACCCCACATATCCAATGTGTAGTGGTATATTTGGCAGTTGCAGGAAGTGTCAAGAAAGAAAGGGTACCTGTCTAATTATGAGATTGTGAGCCCCATCAAGAATAATATCTGCAACTACCATCTTAAGAAGAAGTTATCATTCCAGGTCTCTGCTGAATACCAAAGGTTTAGGGGCACATATTGATTCAGGTGCTGATAATCAAGGTCATAGACATGATGAAGAAAAAAGCCAGAAACCAACAAAAAGGCATTTTATGGAGCTAGAAAATCAGCCTGAAGACTCATAACTTGGAAATGGTTTGTTCATGCTGGCTAACAACTATGAACTAACATGGAGCTTGTAAGTCTGCAACCAAGTTTGAGGGTGCAAGAACCTCGCACCCTCAAATATAAGTAAGTGATTAATAGAAATAATTGTTTGTTTAAATGATAATTGATCAAATTAATGAATGTAAATCAATTTATTTTAGAACTTTTACAAACCACAGAATAAAATAAACACATATACACACACGACCTGGGTTTTGGCACTGAGCACCATCATCAGGTGAAGAAGCAAGGGGAACAACCTGTATATATACCACAAGAGGACCGGAGGTGGAGGGGAAGGGGTTGGTTGGGTGGGGGTTGTAATTAGGGGTTGGACACGGAGTGTACTGTGGGTAGTGGTGGAGGGTGGGGAGATAAGCACTGCTGTGCAGGGCTGGTGGTAGACCTTGAGTGGAATGGGAGAAGAGCAGATGCAGTGACTGCATCATGAATAGGAGAGGAGGCAGGGTACAAACCTCTTCTATCCTTGACGCAATCGCTGCTTCTGCTCTTCTCCCATTCCACTCAAGGTCTACCACCAGCCCTGCACAGCATTGTTTATCTCCCCACCCCCCACCACTACCCACAGTACACTCCGTGTCCACCCCCTAATTACAACCCCCACCCAACCAACCCCTCCCCCCCCCTCCGGTCCTCTTGTGGTATACATATATACAGGTTGTTCGCCTTGCTTCTTCCCCTGAGGATGGTGCTCAGTGCCAAAACCCAGGTCGTGTGTGTATGTGTGCTTATCTTATTCTGTGGTTTGTAAAAGTTCTGAAATAAATCGATTTACAGAATGGAATACCACCGAGTCAATAGTGAACTCATTATTTTTACAGATCTAGGAGTAACTTTTGATGAAAAATTTACCTTTAACCCACACATTGAAGGCTTAGTGACATCTGTATATCGAACATAGGGTTTCATAATAAGAAGTACATCTGATTTTCAGAATAGTAAAGAAATGGTAATGTTATATAATGCTTTAATTTGGTCTCAACTTGAATGTGGAGCTATTGTATGGGCACCTTTCGCAAAGAAATATAAGACTTGCTGGAAAGGATGCAAAAACTATTTCTTAGAATTCTATTCTATGTTGTTTTTTTGGTTTAATAAACATAAACCATGTAAGTAGTACTTCTGGTGAAAAACAGGTTTATTGAACAAAATGAATACTGTCACGAGGTAACACATTCAACACACAACGAGACCGACCACGAGACTCTCCGGGGTTCACCCACTCAAACCCACGGATCATTCACACAGGGTGTCCAACCAAGGAATATTTAACACACACAAACACTCGTACCAGCATTCTATAGGGCATATAAAGTATATCCAATGTACAAAAATTATACATCATAATAATAATAATAATATTTATTTGTCCAGAGATTATACATACGATATATACATAATATAATATATGACACGTCATTATCTTAAGTCATATATGTAAGTTGAGCATTGAGACATTTAATCATACAAAAAACAAAAAAAAGTAATTCAAAAACACAGGAACAGGTAATACACACAAGCTTACATTTTTATCCTTCAGTAAATTCATTGATAGAGTAAAATAGTGAGGCCTGCAAATGCAGCTTTAATTTCATTTTGAAGATGGGCAACTTTTTAATACCTTTGAGTTCCTCACTCAGCTTATTGTATAGCACCAATCCCATGGCATTTGGACCCATTGCTGTTGCGTGGGTACGCACAAATCTTCTGTGTAAATTATTACAACGCCTAGTGCCATATGCATGAACAGAAGAGTTTTTTACATTGACTGATAAATTACTTTTAATATGCAATAGGCAATTTAGAATATATAGACAGGGTACAGGAAGCAGGTTAAGTCTCTTAAAAAGGGGTCTACAAGGTGCTCTTATGTGTTCGAAGGTAATTAATCGTATAACCCTTTTTTGAATTTTAAATATAGTTTCTGCATGGGAAGAGGTACCCCAGAACAAAATACTATACATAATGTGGGGGTAAAATTCCCCATAATAAATGTTGAGTAAAACATCCAGTGACACTGTGGATCGAATATTCCTGACTAGGTAACAGATGGAGTTGAGTCGTTTACCCAGCATTCTAATATATGCTCTGCCCAAGAGAAGTGGTTGTCAATAACAGTTCCCAGGAATTTTGCCGAGGATGTCTGTGAGATCCAGCTGCCACTTAGTTCAATGTTTAGGTCAACTTTTCTTTTATTTTTATTGGAAAAGTAAATTAATTGTGATTTTTCCGAATTCAGGTTTAGATAGTTTTCCTGGCACCAAGAGAGTAGTTTTTGCACTACTGCATTACAACAGGATGTTATAAATGAAAATGACTGGCAATTTTCCACAAGAATATATTTAAAAAACGACCGGTTTCAGTGTACAACACCATCATCAGGTGAAATCATATCTTTTACATCCGTATATATACCAAATTGCATGAGGGGAGGAAAGGGATGAGAGGGGGTGGGGTTGGGAAGAATAAGGATTGGGAGTTGAGAGGAGGGGGAGAGGTGGGGGGGGGGGAGGTTGTTAAAGGGTAAAACCCGCATGGTAGTGATCTGGGGAAGTCACAGGTCATTAAGCGACACAGGACATCCACCCAAGAGTCCTGTTGATGTCCGCTGTGCTCCTAAAAATGGAAGGGTGGAACCTCGCAAGCTGGCGGTCTGGGTGAGGCCCCGGTCATTATGAATCCTCAGAAGTCCACGTGAAGTCCAGAGTGGAGGGGGTGGGAAGACCGGGCGTTGGCATCCATCGGAGTGACGGAGACTTCGGGTTAAGGAGGATTAGCTCCTTGGGGTTCCAGTTGTATTTGCCAAAGGTATCCAGAGGGCATGGGCTTGGAGGTGATAGGGGGGAGGGGGAAGGGAAAGGGAGACTGTTCGGTCCGAAGATGACGACCCCAGGTACTCGTTGAGACAGGAAAGGGTCGAGCAGTAAAGTCTGTCACTTAGCAAACGCTGTAGTAGGCTAATAGGATGGGTCTTACACAATGGTTGATGAGGGGGTGGACAAGAGGAAGGGAAGTTCATGAAGAGAGCAATTATGTGATTTTAGGAATGAGAAACACAAGGGAATCGGTCGTGGAGGAGGGGGGGTTTTTCGGTGACTATGGTTGCGGCAGTCCTAACGAGTGTGCACTTCGTGGGAAGGTGATGGAGAGGAGAGGGGAGGGGTACGAAAGGAATTGAACATCGTTAAGAAGATTCTGCTTCCAGTTCCTTCTTTGGATAATTTCAACCTGCTCCATGGCGTCCAATTTCTTTCCTTTATCCAAAGTGTGGAGCACGTTGAAATTAAAATCACTAGAGTGTTTCGCATCCATAAGATGCTTCGCGAAAATCAAAGTTTCGTTTCCGGAAACATAGCACTTTTTATGTTCACTGATGCCGGTGGAAAAATTCCTCCCTGTCTGCCCAATGTAGGTGGCTCCACAATCGCACTTCACTTCATAAACACCACACTTTTTGGAATCTTCTATGGGGTCTTTATTAGCACAAAGGACTTTGTGTAGGTTTGTGGGGGTGTAGAATGACATTTTGAACTTGTCTTTCGGGAACTTGTTGGCTATTCTGTAAGATGTTTGGTTGTGGAAGGGAATTTTGCACCACTTTTTCTCCGTTGCACTGGGGCCTGGTAAGAGGGACGTGTTTAATTTTTCGGCCTGTTTTTTCAGCTTTTTCCGGAGTAATGTCTCAATTGTTCCAGTACTATAACCATTCTTCTGGGCTATGTATTTAATTATAGTAAGTTCACGTTCAAAGTTTAGTTGTGAAAGGGGGATGCTGATTAGCCGATGGATCATACAATTAAAACTGGCTAGTTTATGGGTTATGGGATGGCATGAATCGGAAGGAATAACTTGATCCGTGTAGGTAGGTTTTCGGAAAATTGAGAATTTGTGTTTATTCTCACTGATCTCAATTGTGAGATCCAGGAAATTAATTTTGCTATTCACACCGAGTTCCATATTAAATTCTATTGATTGATGGAAGGAGTTTATGAATTGGAAAAATTGTTGCAATTGTCTTTCACTTCCAGTCCAACAACACACAACATCGTCTACATATCTAAACCAGTAGAGTACATTTTTAGAAAATTTTTCATCACTAAGAATCTTGTGCTCTAACGCATCCATAAATATTTCAGCGAGGAGTGGGGATAGGGGTGATCCCATAGCCAATCCATCCTTTTGTTTATAAAAGATCCCACGGAATAGAAAGTAGTTTTGATCGACACAAATCTTTAGGAGTGAACTTAGTTCGTTGATGAGATGTTGGTTGACATTAGCGTTGGTTAGGATGTTAACAGCATACCCCAATGCTTCATGGACCGGGATGGAGGTGAAAAGATTACACACATCGAAAGACACCAGTTTTGCGTTGGGGGGCAAAGTAATGGGCAGAAGGCGTTCGGATAGGGAGATTGAGTTGGTTATAGTAAATTTTGGGTTGAAATCTGAGAGCTGACGATATATCACATTTAGTTTATAGGCTAGTTTTTGCACTGGTGCGTTGACACTTGACACAACTGGTCTGATGGGGACATCTTCTTTATGAAGTTTTGGCAAGCCATACAGCCTGGGGGGTGATGGATTCATAGTTGTTAAGAAAAGTTGGCTTGTTGGGCTGCGGGTGAAGATGAACTAACCTTGATGGAAACGTACTTGGGTGTCACTCCGTATTCTAGACACTTACTATTGAAATAAATATTAAGAGAAGCAATTCGATACTTGATAGATAATTTAACAGGATGTTAAATCAGCGATAGAGGGAGCATGAAGAATCATGTTAGTATCATCAGCATATAGAATTGGTTTGGTGCCAGGGATAGAACTGATCATATCTGCAAGGTCATTGATTTATATTAAAAAAAGAATTGGCCCAAAGACAGAACCCTGCGGAACTCCACTCAGAGACATTTTATGAGGAGATGAATATTTAGTCCCACCAACAACAATATCTACTAATTGTTTACGGTTAAGTATATATGACTCAAGCCAGTTATAAGAAATGCCTCTAATTCCAAAACCTTGGAGTTTTGTGAGGAGTGTTTGGTGGTTTACATTATCGAAAGCTTTAGAAAAATCAAAAAAGAGCCCTAGTGATTCTTTTTTCTAATCTAGAGCAGTTAGAACATGGTCAACCATGTGGAAAATTGCAGAGGAGGTTGATCTTCCTTTTCTGAAGCCATTTTGAAAAGGTGAGAGTAATTGGTGTCTCTCGAGATAAAGCATAAGCCTATTGTAGAAAACTTTTTCAAATATTTTGCTGAACTGATTGAGTAAGGATATAGGTTGGTATGAACTCATGTCATGCTTATTTCCCTTGTTTTTATAAAGAGGAATAATCCTGCCTGTTTTCAGTTGAGAAGGGAAAATCCCTAATTTGAGGGACTCATTGACTAAGTGCAGAAGGGGTTGTTTTATTTGATCAAAAGAACATTTTATCACAATGCCAGGAACTTCATCCACTCCAGCACTATATTTTGAACCAAAAGATTGGACAATAATTTTTAGTTCAGACTCTGTACAAGGAAAAAGAAATAAACTGTTAGTAATGGCTGGGGAGAGAATAGAACAATTATTAATAGGTGCAGCATTGGTTGAAGAAACTTCTTGTTGCGAAAATAACTCTAAAAAGTCAGAGGCAAGATGTGAATAGTTAGTAATTATGTTCCCCTCTGGCGTCATTATTGGTGGTGGCGCGGAAGACTTATACTCTGTCTTGGCTGCATTGATAATATTCCATATTACTTTGGATTTGTTGTTGGCATGTCTAACTCTATTGTCATTATAGGATCTTTTTGCTTGGTTGATGATTTGGCGGTACTTCTTTTTTAGCCTAAGAAAATTGTATTTCATATGCTCATTAATATCACTTTTACTAGACTATTAGAAGCCTGTTAAATTTTTATGGATTAGTAAAGATGTATGTACGTAAGAAGGGAATGGGTTTTAAGTTCCTATATGAAATAATAACGTATGGTAAAGACAGAGCAATCCTCCATAAATTAAATTTTTATGTTCCACAATTTAAACAAAGGTACAAACGAACCTTTTTTATTCCATTTACTATAACCAAATATTGTTGTAACTCACCACTTATACGAATGTGCAAGGAATACAATACTGTATGTGAACATTTAGATCTATCATGGGGTAAAAATGTATTCACCTCCAATGTAAATGTTATCACAGGCAAACATACGTTGTGATGCTTGGCATTGTTTATGTATACTTTTTGTATTTTGTTTTTTTTTTAGATTAAGTATTTTCTGATTTGGGAATTTTTCCAATTGTGAATGAGTGTATTTTGGAATTGTTTTCCCTTGGTATATTGGGAAAACATTTAAAAAAATAAATTAATTCATTCATTAATTAATGTTTAAAGTTTCAATTTTTGAAGCCTGAGAAGAAACACCAATACTTTGGAGACAAAGGTGGTTATATATGTTCCCGGGAAACAAGGCAGGGTTTTTACTTTGTTTCATTTGTTTTGCTGTGAAATTTCCAAAAATGCATACAATGACATCATTTACAGCTTTCAACATTCTGTTACTTCTTGATACTCCCCTTATTTTCTACTGTTCTTGATCCCTCGTAATTATATCCCCCAACTTCCTTTCCTCCTACAGCACATATGTGGCATCACCACAAATGAATAGCACCTTTACTACGTGTTCATTGCCAACTAATTGACATTTTTTGTCCTAAGCAATTAATACTTGATTTTTTAAATTTATTGCTGTGGTTTACGGCCAATATAAACTACTGAACAAAAATATTTTAATTTCATTTTGCTTTGAGGAAAGCATGCAACCATTGTATATTTCCTCAGTTTTTACATGTGGAAATGTATCTTGTTTAAAAATGAACAAGTAAAATGGTTTTGATCTGTTGTAGTTTCATATCAAGGAATAGCTGCATTAAAATGCCAAGTAGTCAGCATTAGAATGCAAATTGGTCTTGATATGGTGATACTCTGAAGCAAAACATAAATTTGGCATTAATTACTGGAAACATATTTGGTGGTAGTTTTCAATGACTGTAAAAGTTAATTCAGTTATCATGGAAATTTTCCTAAGGAGCATGTATGATAGATATTACTTACTGATAGAAACTCAAAATTTTATTGCAGTCTTATGCCGTAACAAGAGATTCTCAAGATCAGCATCCTCAACTGGGAATCCTGAAAATCAACCCATAAAAGTATAATGAGAAAAGATTTTAAAATTGTTGCCACGAAAAAAAACCTGTAAAATGTATTAACTTATAAATTTGCACGATGGAAAATAAAACCTTTTGAAATATCATTTTAGCAAATTTTCTCTTTGTGACTATGTAATCAACAGAAGTACATAGCTCCAATGTTAATGGCTTCACAAGGAAGTGTGATTGGCCCTGTTCTATTCCGTAATTATATCAACAGCATTTATTCAGGATTTACCAGTAAAAATTGTCTGATCATACAGTTGATATTTGCAAATAAATTACTTACTCAAAAACAGACTTGAGATTCTTTCATGGGATCACAGCAACATTTTATTCTCAGTGCCATGAATGGAGGCTTGACTTAATGTAAAGAAAATGCACTGTGACACATGTACTTCTTGCAAAATAAATCAAGTCTTTACAGTGGCGGATACAGAAAAAACTCAAGGGGGGGGCGCAAGTCATCACGACGATTGTAGCTTTCAAACTGACTGCCTGGCAGTGACTCTGCTTCCCTTATATATGTAGCTCGGTTGTTTCGGGAACATTCGGTGCCAGAATGATCGCTTCCAGACTTTTAAGGAGTGTGAACAAATACAAACAGTAGAATATTCGCGACTTTTTTCGAACAAATGCCAGACAGAATAACATATCAAGATCACTAGAATGGCCGCGACTTTTCTCGTAGGTTAGCTATCTATGTGCCAGACAGAAACGTATAAAATACGATGACGCGGACGCGTGCGCGTGCTGCATAAGAAAGTACAACTACTCGATAACTCGACTCAGAGTCGACTGACGAAAGAAACGAACGAATAGCGTGCGGGCTGACTGGCGGGGGCGGCGAAGGCGCAAATGCGAGCGGCCCCGCAAGGGGGGGCACGCGCCCCCCATATGTATCCGCCTCTGAGTCATTATAACATCTATAAAGTGGGGGGAGGGGACAAAATGTATTGGACAAAGGCATTACCAAAATCATATAGGATATTTTTAGGGGAAAACATTTAATTTAAGGCACAACATCAAGAGAGGTGTTATTTCACTTTATGAGGTCACATCATGACTACATCAAAAGCATTCAGGAATCTAAGGTATAATCCACAAGCTTAATAGAATACTAATCAAAGCTTCCTGTTATGTAAAAAAGTGCCTAGAGCGAAGGGAAGGTGGGACAAAACTAAAAGGAGTCACTTTGGTGCTAAGGTTACATGCTAGGCTGAGGTTACTGGGAAAAAGTCACAAATCTTGGGTTTCTGGTTGATACAGGGGATAATAGTTTACCCCCTCACTGTGTTGGTAGGACACACAGAGAGACAATACAACAGAATTTCACATTCAAACTGGTTTGAACATTCTATCTTCCTGTTAACCATTCACTACAACTTGAGTACATATAAGCACTAATTCAACCAGAACATACTAAGCCAGTCCTTGCAGATATAAATGTAGATGAAAAAATTACCTTTAAAATTACCATGCGTCAAGAGAAAAAACCACGCCAAAAAAATGAATTCAAAATTTAACAACTTGAAGCAACAAAGCAAAGCCATCCAGTTTACCAATGACCATGAGGAAGAGGGATCTCTTAACTGTCTTGATTTAAAAACCTTGAGAGTTGGAAAATGGTTAAAACCAGCATTGTTAGGAAAAATATGGCTACAGACCAAACCCACTTACTGTATCTGGAGTTAAATGCTTGTCTAATGACTGTCTCTGGGAAAGAGAATGGTTGGTCAAGATCACCTGCTTGCTGCTGAAGAATGCATAGTCGCAACAAAGCCCCTATTACATCCATGGATAATATAACTCCATTGTTTTTTCTAGGATTTCATACAATTCTCATGTTCCATTGAAATGGAAAATACGTTGTGTCCTCTAAACATGGATTTGTATCAATATAAACATCTCTATGTCTCTTGAACCCCCCAAGGACATCCTTTGAGTGCACCCTTTTTTTGTCTCCATAGCCTGAAGTCTGTATGTATCGGAACTCACAAGTGTGATACAGGAAACTCATCAGCTGATTGAAATATCTAGGCAGCATTTGTGTTGTGTGTCATCATGCCTAACTGTGAAAAAAATTCTTCTTCGGTTACACTCAGGGTAATCTCTATCTTTATCAACTTTTCTTTGTGCAACTCATCCATTGACACATCAGGTGACCCAGTGTGTAACCCGATAAGAATTTTTTTTAGTATTAGCAAGGAAAAGTCTAACCTTACATATTTACATGTAAGTACATACCAATTGTGAGCCACTGCAAAGGTGTGAGACAGGGGATGTTAAGACCTCAGCCATGAAAGAGGAGTGAGTAAGAAGATATAATTCAATGAGGGAAAGGACAGAAGTTATTTTTATGTAAACAGACTTCTCCCTTAAGGAATTGATCCCTTAGGTCTCATTGTGTTTTTGTTGTAGTCACTACTGGTGCATTAAAAGAAGGAATTTGCATACATATGTGTTAGATGGTTTTTTACTCTATTTTTCCTCTTCAATCAGTTCCAGAGATGTAATGTTGGGGTTTGTTTGGGTTTTCAACCAGGTCAAACTCTCCATTTCTACCGACGTTTTGATGTATCCTCAAGGCATGACGACTCGTTCATCAAAATGCCGGCAGAAATGGAGAGTTTGACCCGGTCGGAAAACCGAACAACTCCCAACATCGCTATATGCTGGGAAAGCCTTAGATCTTTCTCCAGAGATGTTGTTTGGAATTAAAATGTAATCATCTGTGTCACCCAGACATTCCTGTCATCTGAAATTTCTGTGTAATCTTTGCTTATTGTTTAGCCACCCAGTCTCTAGATGCTATCATCATATTCTATTCTTCAGCAGCCTTTCACTCCCTTTTGACAAATAGCAGTTCTTAAAAAAAGTGTGAGGCTTTTCTTTATATTTTCTTAAAACCTCATATGAGACTGGATTGACAGCCATTGAAGTACGAGTGCTATTATCATAGCTATGCCCTTGTATCACTGTTACCCACACAGCATGGGATATTCCAGGAAAATTCTATTTTCATCCCCAAAATTCCTATTTGGTCCCAGGGACATAGCGAACCATAATAGCATATTCCAAGAATATTCGAAAATGGTTCTCGTGGGGATATCCCATTGAGAATATTCTAGGAATATTCTATTATGGTTCGCATGAGAATATCCCGGTTGCGAATATTTGAGAATATTCTAGAAATATTCCGTAATGGTTTGCACCAGAATATCCCCTTTGAGAATAATTGAGAATATTCTACGAATATTATAAAAAGACTCAAATGGGAATATCCCTGTTGTGAATATTTGAGAATAGTCTAGGGATATTCTATTATGGTTCACATGGGAGTATCCATATTGAAAAAAATTGAGAATATTCTAAGATATACATGTATAAAATAGCTTCATCTATAATGTAGAAGGTTTGCAAATGGTAAAATGTAAAATAATGTTTCTCAAGATGTTGATTGTTGTCATGACCATATGCCAAGTAAACGGCAACCGTAACAAATTGTAGAAAACAACCATATAATAAAGTTGCCATTTAAACTGTTACAAAAATTCTGCTGAATATAAAATATAATCAACAATAATTAAGAGGTTATGGGCCAAGGATTGGCTCTTGACAAGTGAAAAAAGGGCAGTAAAAAGAATTGGCTCTTGACAAGTAAAAAAAGAGAGTAAAAACATTGTAATGCAAGATGGCATCAATTAAAGTGATCAGTGATGATATTGCTCATGTACAAAAACTGAGGGATTCAAGCACATTTCCAATGTGGAATTTTGAAATAAAAATTCTGTTCACGACAAAGAAATTAATAAATGTGATTGAGGGTACAGATTTTCTAGCAAGCTGTGGCCAAAATGGAGAAAAAATTGACAAATGGAAGCCTGCTGATGCAATAGCTAAACACACAATTCTCACGACTATAGACAATAAAGTGAAAGTGCATGTGATGACATGTGAAAAAACTAAAAACAGATCAATGTATCTTCAAGACTGAGGAAGACAATATAATTTTAGCTATATATGTAGATGATGGTATTTTATTTGGGAAAGGTAGCCAAAAGATCAAGAAACTGGACAACAGAAGTGCTTGTTGCTACAAGAATTTTATACTTGTAAATTCAATAAATACAAAGATGTTAATACCAATATCAGTGAACTTCAAAATGTGGTGTGTAGGCTGAAGTACCTGGATGAAGAAATAACAGAACAGATGATAATCTCCAAAATTATGACTGTGCTGCCTGATCATTTTAAACATTTCAGAAGTGCATGGGATTCTACACAAGAAAAACAAAAAACTATGGAGAATCTCATCACAAGGCTGAGTCTGGAGGAAGATAAAGTAAAACAGGGTTTCAAGGACACCAATGTATCTATTAAAGCTGAAAAAACATCTGTAAGAAAGAAGAAAGTAGTTTGTCATTCCTGCAATGAGGAAGGGCACATAAGATCTGTGTGTCCAAAAAGGTACTGTGGTATATGTAAGAAACATAATCAGGATATAAGGCATATAAAGCCTCCACAAGTAAGTTACATCTTTATTGAAATGTAAATAAATGTGTGGTAATTGGTAAAAATCTCGTTTATTCTCATTAATCACAAGAAAACTGGTGATCACACTGATTACCAGAAATTTGTTGCTATCCGAAACAAATGTAAGTCACTTGGCAAAAGCTATATAAATATGGTCCAAAACAATATCTTTATCAATACAAAATTCTTTTGGTCTCATGTATCTAACCTTAGAAAAAGCAACAATATTCATTCTACAATGTATTTAAATGGTTAGAACTATGATAATTTATCTAATATTCTTGACTGTTTTCCTACCTATTTCTCTTCTGTTTATACATCTGATCTTATGGGCAAACAATCAAGGTAAAATTTTGGTCAGACTATTGACATCTCCAGATTGAAAATTTCTGTTAAAGAAATTCATGGTAAACTTAAAAATCTCGACACTGCAAAAAGAATTGGTCCTGATAATCTGTCTCCGCTTCTAATCAAATTAACTGTAGTATTGCTCTGCTGTATCCTCTCTATATTATCTTTAATAAGTCATCAGACACTGGCGTATTTCCTAGTTCATTCAAAAATTCTTTTGTGATACCAGTATTTAAGGGTGGAGATAAGCATTGTATTGGTGATTATAGGCCCATTCTCAAAAAGTCAGTTTTAGCCTAAGTGTTTGAAAGCCTGGTTACTGATAGACTTAAGTTGTTAATTGAGAATGTTCTTGTAAATGAACAACACCGATTTAGGTGTGGCAGATCGACTACTATGAACCTTTTGTCCTTTCAGCATTTTGTCACCTCTGCTCTCTGCATGATCATTTCAAAGTTGACACTGTATATTGTGATTTTTCTAAGGCCTTAGACAAAGTTAACCATTTGCTATTAGCACCAACACTTGAAGCCTATGGAATATCTGGGCACATGCTATCCTAGTTTATAAGCTATCTGTCCAAGAGAGAACTAGTAGTTAAAATCCAGAATGTTGCACCATCCCCTTTCTATGCTACATTTGGTGTTCCTCAAGGCTCCCAACTGGGACCACTTCTTTTCTTACTTTTTGTCAATGATATTGGAGCTTCTCTAAATCCAACTAAGCATCTAACCTATGCAGATGACCTAAAAATTTTCTATCCCATTGATTCGGACGAAGATGTTATGGACCTTCAGGAGTGCTTAACTTCTCTTGCTCCCTGGTGTGAGAATAATTCACTGCAGCTGAACATAGATAAATGTAATATACTTACTTTTTGTGGAGGGAAACTCCCTTATTGAAATAATTACCATTTATCAGGGTACCCACTAAAGAGGGTCCATTGTAAACAGGACCTAGGTATACTGTTTGATACTCGACTAACATTTGACATGCAAATCGACTCTATAGTAAGCAAAGCATAATTCCCTTGGATTCCTATGTCAACATTGTAAAGACTTCTACATTTTCAATTACCGATTGCTGTATATTACCTTAGTCAGATCGGTATTAGAATACTGCTCATTGGTTACCATATATGGAATCCATACTACTTCAAATATGAGGCAGCTATTGAAGGGGTTCAGGATAAATTTTTAAGACTGATTGCCCTTACACATAACATTTCCCTTGAACATAACGCACATTTCAAATATAATATGGATTGTGATATCACAAGGATATCCAGATAACAAAATTGCATCAAAAAATTGAAAAAAATTTACGTGCATGAATACACGTACAAATTAAATTACTCATGAGAAACGAAAGCAACTCTGGTGATTGAGACCTAAGATAGGATTTTGTTTTCTTGCTTGCATCTGTTGTGTGTGAGGGATCTTGGTGCGTCTGAACTTTGCAGATCTCCCATTTTTCTTACTCACACATGACAAGAAAGGAAACCCTCGCCTCCCCTCGGAAGTAATCCCTTTCGCTGGTCAAAATTTTCCTCCCGTGGGTCTTTCAACTCGCTCAGCTACGGGGAGGAAGGGTTCTCGCTCCGCTTGGAGAGGTTATAACTCTCCCGCTCAGGGGGGTGTGTTTCGGCCACGTTGTCACATCCTTGTCAACTCGGGACTTCTCGGGAAGATACCACCCTGCTAATCCTTCACAAAGGGTGGTCTCCTTGGTTTCACACGGCTTTCGGGCGTGACCCCTACAGCAATGGGGTTACTGGTTCAAATGCCTGAACTAGTCGTGACAATGTCACCATGGACCAACGCAAAGAACTAAAAATGTCTCCATAAAACAAACAGGACGATTCACAACATAATGCATGTGGCGCCACCATAGCAACCTTCTCAATGTTGTTCATATTTATAGGGCCGTATTTGCTTGCAATGAAAAACCAAGTCAATGCTTTTAAGAGGTTTGAAACATGCTCTTTCCAATGAAAATGATTCAAAAGAGTATCCAGATGGTCTTTCTTTTGTAAGAGCAGGCAGAAAATAAACTATTTTTGTTGTTTTTACAAATGTCACCCGCAAAGTTGTCCCTATTTTTGGGGCCTTAATGCCCGCGATGAAAAATCAGGTATACTTTTTAAAAGAGTTGAAATCATTCTTTTTCTAATGAATGTGACCCAAAAGATATTCCAGAGGGTTTTTTTGTAAAAGTGGGGTGAAAATACCCTATTTTTGACGTTTTTACAAAAATTGTCAAATTTTGACTCAATTTTGAAACTAATGGAAATCACTAGGAAGATGAAATTTTTATATTCATAAACTATGTGTTGACATATTATCACGCGCAAAGTTTCACGTTGATTATACTTTTACTTCATGAAATATAAAAAACCAAAATATAAATTTTTTTAATCCGCTATATTTCAGGCCATTTTCGCCCTGTAGTTTCTGCAAGGAGGTCACTTTTACAGTTATTTTTATTATTGTTTTTAATAGAAAGCAAAAAGTTGTACAAGATAGCCAATTTTTGTTTCTCTCATCAACAAATTCCCTGAGATACTGTTATCGAAATCTCATAGTCATACTGAAGAATGCTGAGGCACGGGGTCAAACAAATTACTATTATCTCAGCAATTATACCATCGGCAAACGTAAAACTTTACATGTGTTCATCGGGGATATATGTAAATGTCCATATAAACTTTCACTTAAATCCGTGACGGTCGATTGGGGCACTTCTCTGAAATCAGACCACTTGGCATGAAATGACCCAGAGAAAAGAGTGAAATTTACTCCTTTAGTATCATTTTAATTTTCATTTACTTTTGGAAGAGTTGAATTTGATATTACCGTAATCATTTAACATTTATCTATCACCAATGAATAGCTAGATGCAAAAACGTTTTTTACGTGCACTGCTTTCACTGAGGTGGCCATTTGCAACCCATGTTGGCATAAAAGATATACTATTATTGCTTTGAAATTTTTAAATAATTTTTGTGCACTCATACGATTCACAGCAACAATAAATTCACTGAAGATTTTCATTTTTACATTTACCGTATTTGCTCTTTCGGATGGTGGAATAGCCATGGAAGTTACTTATTGTTGAAGCTCTCCTTCTAGACATTGTATTGAGATGGTTTTATTGAATGATTAGGCATTGGTTATATTCAGTCGGATTGTTTCTTGCTGGTTAAGCTACATTTACTTCAACAGCAATTGTTATTATTATTATGCGATAAGATAATGCACCACATTCATAAAAACAAGTCTCAACTGCCACATGTTAGATATTTCTGACCCTCAATACCTGTCTGGCTTTGTCCAAAATCTCTTAATTAAAGTGATAAAAAGAAGTAGAAAATAGTCATGTGCAGTGTAAACTTTCGTCATGAATACTATGATTAGGAGATGGGTAGCGCGATATAATTAGTAAGGAGATTGAAATTTAACTCACTGCATATAGGTACTAATATAAAGTGGAGCAGTGAGTAAAATATGAATACGGAAAACGAATAGCGTGGTTTAAAGTTGAAAATAATTTACGATGGGAGTAGTATGTTCATCAGGCCATCAGATGGCAATATGGTACTAAGTAAAGGCAGCTTATGTTTTCTTCATTTTAATTATTAAGTTAGAAAAATGGTGAAGTAAATACGGATATGTTAAAAGGAGAAAAATACGGGAAACCATTTGAAGGAAATTTAATTTGTCAGGCTGGTGAAATGAGAAGTAAATGAATTTTATATTCAAGTTGTGAAATATTAGTTATGTGCTTAAGTTTTTGAAGTCAGCCATGTGCTTCATTATTAATGGCTGATTCTATTGGTAAAATGTTCTGCACAGCTTTTCCCAACAAAGTGCATTTTGAATTAGACTGGCTGTGTTGCAGTACTTAAGTACTAATTTAAGGTATAATGTTAGCTGGTCCATTGAACGTAACACCTGAATGTGTGCCACACCTCGACATAGCGAGGATGAGGTGTACAAAACATATCCGTCCGCGGTAACTATGAGAGTGGTACATTCTCTATTAGCCAACAAGAATCATCAAAAACTGGGAGATTATCTTTTTATTCTTGCATTTTACAGTCAACAGTGAGCAGTGTTTAATGAGTTTAGACCTACAAAACCTTATTTGTGAAAAAAACGATGCAGTAAAATTATTTTAGAAATAAACATAATATGGCAGAAATATAAAGTAATCATTTTGCTGTTTTTTGATAGACTTAAGATCAGCGTTGCCACCTATCCACAATTTTTCAGTGCTTCTCCTTTCTGCTGCGTTGCCCTCAAAGAGGACAAGGACGGTCTTCTTTCTACCACTTGAAAAGACGACACAAAAGAAATTTCCATAGAAAGATAAATCCATTTTTACCAAATTTCTTTTGTGGATCTTTTAATTATAGTTTGAAAAAATTCCTGCTTAAAAGTTCGATAATATTCCCACAGATGTCGCAAATGTATTGAACATGAGTTATTAGTTCTAGTTTTGCTTAACGCATCAACCCGACACCCCCAGCAGTACAAAAAAATACTGTTTGTAAAAAAAATATAACCCCCCGCTCAGAATATATTATTGATCATGATAATGCACCCTAATAAGAGTGACGAGTTCTTTTCTTTTATTGTATGGAAATAAAAATGCATTAAAAATCACTTTTTCCAAAATATTTCCCAGGATCCCCCAGTAAGGTACAACTCAGCCTGGTGTCCTTCTTTTTTGCATTTTGAAAAGGTAGCAACCCTGCTTAAGAACGACACACAGATTCACAATTCAGACGACATTTAGCTTATTTTCATACGTAGTATGCGATGTAGCATAATTCATTTCCATTTAAGTATTTTGGTGACCTCTTTCACGGCCATGTTAAAATATCAAAAGAAAAATTTTACATACCAATACAGCTCCGTCCCGATTTTTGCTGCCTCTTACATGCAATTGTTGACATATTGAAAGATAATAACAGAGATAGTCTAAGTTTGAGTCATTGTGACGCCTGAAAATATAAGTACTCGGCACAGTCTATTTCCGATTTTTTTATTAGGTCAGATCGCTGTGATACAATGGGATTGCTCAAGTGGACATAAAAATAGAGCTAAACCTAGAGAAATGAGTGGCTCTCGCAATTCATTTCTCTGGTTTTAGCTCTAATTACCATTCCTCGCACCAGGCAAGAATTGCTACTAGATTCTTTGTTAATAAGTCCCTATTTTCCAGTTTCAAAATCTTAGTGTAAATACAGTTGCGTTAGTAGCCAATAGTCAAGAGTTTATGATAAACTACGTTACTGAGGTCTTTCATGTTTATGGCAAATAGAACAGGACCCCTGACGTTGTTGCCCAATGTCACTCCAAAAATCCTATTGTTTGTTTCTAAGATATCAAAAAAAGTTCTCTCTATCACGCCATTGTTACAATATGTAGAATCTTTGCATTTTCCGGGTTCTCTTCATTAAAACAAAAGTTTTAAATGTCCATATCAGAGGTGGAGTTATGGCCTTATCCTATATATACGTGACCCTCAATACACGCCTGGCTTTTTCTGGAATCTCTTGATCAAAGCAATAAAAAGTGTCAGAAAATATCGGCATTCAGCGTAAAATTTTATTATAATTGTGGATTAGAAGATCGGTAGCGAGATATTAGTACGTGACATTAGTAAGGACGTTGAAATGTTTCTCATTCCAAGTAATATATGTGAACGGAAAGTGGAGCAGTTGCATAAGAGATGAATGGGTAAAACAAATCGAACGGTTGATAAAGAGTACTTTACAATGGATGAGATATAGGTGGTAGCTCCATAGATGGCAAGAATGGTAAAAAATAGCAAGTTTTCTTTATTTTAATCAATAAGTGAGAAGAAATTTGAAGTATAAAAGTACTTTTTAAAAAGACGGACAATTATTTAAAAGTAAATTAAATTTATTTGGATGGTAGAATTAATTAATAAATGAATAACAAATTTAAGTTCTTGAAGTTTAGTAAGAAACTTTAAGTTTTCAGTTCAGCCCAATTTTCTTTGAAGAGGAACCCATTTATGCCTATGTTCCATTTTTGGAACACGTGACACGAAAATGTAATTTAATGACTACGACTCGCAATACGATAATATGTGGCCATTTTTCTTTCTATACGTCTTTATAAAGGTATATTGTATTACGTGGTGAGCAGAGTTAGCCAGTTTTGCCGACCAATCGCAGCCAGTGTGTTGAGAAATATCGGTCTTTTTTAAAGGTGGTTTTTCTGGGACCATCTCAAAGATTGCAAAAAAAAGACTTTTTGCCATTAAAATGAAATTCACGCTGCGCACTCTTGAATTTGGGACTCTCCCACTGGGTCATATTGGCGTCATGATCAATTTATCACTGAGCGAAGTGCGGCTGTATTCACTCATTGTCCTTCTCCTTTCCTTTTTTGCAGAATATTTATTACAAGTGTTCGGTCTAAGCCCTTGTCCTGCACAGAGCGGCATGGAGAACAATAGGCCCCGCTCTTGCCACCGCGCCGACTAGAAGGTTTTTCCCAGGCTATTGCTGAACCCTTTGCTCTCCATCTCTAACAAAGGGGCCTTCCGTCATTTCTTTAAGGCATTGAAAATTGATGGGGGAGGAGGGAGGGTATAAGTATCCCAGCTGGTGTCATTCTGGAAGATATTTCTGCATGGGTCCCAGGAACAATACTCACTTTTTCAAGGTTCAAACGCTTTGAATATAAGGCATGGTTCCCGAACGTATCCAAAGAGAACTAACTTAACTTCGATTACGCGTGCACTTACCTGGACTTAAAATCCTCCCATGTCTTCATTATAGACTCCTTGGGGATCGGTACCCGCAAGCACAGCTTAAAATACGGTGAATGCTGAGCGTTAAAATCCATACAATTTCAATAACCTTACCATATCGCGGCAAATCCAGCTCCCGGCGCGTGGAGCCGAACCTCGACGCGCGATCGAAAAATCAAATTTATTTCCGGCGTCGCAAACTTTTTTCAGAGTTAACTGCATATAAACCTTAAGAAGTCTTCAAATAATGCTCTGATGTAAGTTACTTTGCGTGACTTTACCAAAAACCCATTTGAATCTCCCACATAATGTAAAATTTGGTCTAAAAACAGCGTCCGCCATTTTGTAACGACACAGCAAGATTGTATCGAAGCTATTCTTTTAAACTACGGAATTGTAAAACAAAAATACCATTCTAACAGATACTATCGTTTTTTATTCCATGAAAATCCTTCTTAAACTTCACCATCAACTTAAGTCGGAAGTTTTTCCGAGAAAACTGAAGACGGGCATTTTTCTGGAAATTTGTTCATGTTTGAGCCTCTATATCTCAGAAACGGGTAAGAACTAAGCCAAATAAAGTGCTATTCCAGATACATGAATCAAGTTTGAGTTTTAATGCGAGGTTTCAAGTTCATATCTCAAAAAACGTCATTTTGGACTTTTGGCCAGCTTTTTCCGATTTCCGACCACTGCGCCGTCGCGTCGGCCAAGAGTACAGTGACCCTTGCTCCCAGCCCTCGGGCCATAGCGCCAGGGGCGCTTGGCTATTTACAGTAGTAGTATGTCAACTGCAATAGCGTAAAGTGGCCATGTGTCGTGCGCCTTTAGGTAAAATGTATCAGGGATCCGAGATATCAGACAGTGCATGATCTATTATAGTCTGTCCGAACAGGGAAGGCGGGTAAGAGATTAAGGCACCACTCGAGAGCCCAACAATAGCCGCGTACCTGCCGTCCGCTAAACAATAGCCGGGGTCCGGTCGACCGCGTGCGCTATAATGAGTCACCAATCGCACTCCACTATGAAAAATTATCACATAAAAGTAGGCGTAATTTGTAATTTTTTATTACAGTTTTGATTTCTACGTGTGATTTCATGAAAAAAGAGTGTAAACACGACGGAGTTATTTTAATTAGTTATGTAACATTTAGTGGTTGCAAAACATTGTATTTTGATTTTTTTAACTTTTAACTTATTGACTAATTGACATATTTCTGCTGGTGGACAGAGCTGATGAACATTTTGACAAGTATCGAGCTTCAATCAGTGGAAAGAAATGGTACTCAAGCCCACTGTTATTCTGCTTTGAACTGGCTTTACAAAATGCTTGGCAATTACATAAACTTAACATTTTGAAGCCAATGGATCTTCTTGAATTTCCTCGCCGTGTGACCTGTCACTATGTAGAGACGTATGGTAATACTGCTGAGCCTGGTAGGTATGGGAGACCATCTCTGAAGCGCAATCTTGATTAACGTCATGACAGCATGAATCATTCGATCGTGAAGTAAGGAAAGCAAACTCCCTGTGTCCAATGCCACAAAAATACCACTTTGCGATGTAAAAAAAAGTAATGTACCCTTGCATGCTATGTCTTCACCTGAATATCACCCTCAATAGTGAGTTAATAAATGTCTAAATCAAAATATTGGCTTGTTATCACTGAGTACCTACGTTATGGTAGTGGATTTGCCAACTGTTTCATTTTTGAAACACCTCATAATTAATAATTGGGAAGAGATACATGGTTTTTCTTTTAGATATTGTTTTCATACGTATTTTTATCTATACTATGTAAAAATCAAGGTAATTTTGGTATTTTTCAAACCTTCGGCAAAAATTGGTTAATGCTGGCTGAGCAAGATAGGTTCTTTGCTCTACACATGTCTTTTTATCGGCCCAGTGCGTCACTGTACGTACGTGCTCGACACCAGTACGGGCGTATCCTTGTAGATGGTCGTTCATTTGACGCCGCTGGCCTCTGTATCTACGACGCATGTATGCACGGCACCACTCGACCCAGCATGACTGAAGCGGTACATGAAAATATCGGCCGCGATGTGAGCCCTTTGAGGGCGGGGTAGGGAGTAATGTTAGGTGGAGTAAATGTTCGTAGTGATGGCGGATGGCCTAACAGGGGGGTATAGGGTCGTTGCCCGGAGGAGCGGCTTCCTCATCCCTCCTCTCGGGGTGGGAATTTTACATAGGGGGGCTCTGACGCTCGTTGTTTCGTTTATAATTTACCATCATAAACCATCACAATCTCAAACTCTCTATATTATATCTTCTCTTCTCATAAAAATCCCTGTTTTTAAATAAAAACTTTAAGAATTTAGTCTGTTAGAAGGATTGTTTGAAAATAGCTCCGTCATATCCCACCCCAACGTTTTTATGTCAACCTACGGACAGAATCATTGCGCGTCTTTTAATTCACTTAACTTCCCTCTTTTTACTTTTATACCCGCCATTAATCTAACGGAGAAAAAGACAACTTTTACAAATACCACTGAATATTTATTGAAACTCGACCCGGGTTTCGACGTGAGTTCACATCATCATCAGGCAAAATGTAAGAGAAGTGCAAGCCTTATATACATGACATAGCCAAGTGAGGGAGGGGGTGGGGGAGGGGGAAAGGGAGGGGGAAAGGGGAGAGTTAAGGAAACCGGGATGAGGGAAGGGGCTTGATTGCAGGTGACGGACTAAGAGGACAAAGGGGAGGGGGTTAAAGCTTTGAGAATGGGGGAAGAGGCCGGGAACATACATTCATTGACAAGGAATTTATCACAGTCAAGTTGTTTCTTAAAAATCTCCAGCTGTAATAAAGCATTCAGCTTTCGCTTGTCATCGGTAAAATGGAGAGGTAACGTAGTAAAATCACTTGTATGTCCAAGTTATGCGAAAAAGTTAACACATGCATTCACTCATAACGTTTGCTTCCACTAACCGATAGTCGGACGTACTATACGGAACCAGTACTTAAATTGTGCATCAAGAAAACACAACGCTACGTCATCTTGCTGTTAGCAATTGTGGAAGAAAAATGTTAATCCCTATTATTTTTATAGCTGATAAACATCTATCTTTATTTTGGAAAGGGAAAATTAAAGTTAAAATATAAGTTATAGGGAACAGATTTTATTTTTTATTGCATCACATAAAATATAGGAAAAATATTTACCTACTTTCATTCACTTTCAGTATCATTGGCTAGGCGACATGTCATAAAGTAGTGGCAGACATGATATTTTTCCATGTTTTCCAGAGTTAACTTTGTGCGACGGTCGCTCAAAATAAGTTTGTAAATTGAAAATGATCGATCAACTTCACAGGTTGTTATAGGGGCATACCTCAGATTAGCCACTTCAATTACAGAGAGTTTTTGGAAAATGTTTTATGTTTCCCCCTTGAAATCTCCATTGAGAATCTGAGCTACATCACTCATCTCGAAGCCTTCGTCTTAACTCAAAACATTACATAATTTCATATTAACGCTTACGACTTGTTCACCTTTTGCATATGCAAGTGTCTTCTTTACATCCATAATTGACGACACTGAATCACTTAGGCTCAGGATGGAAGATTCAAGGAGTTTGATTTTTTTCAACCTAATACCCAAAGGATGCTGAAATGCATATCAGGTCCAATAGAAGTGTACTATCTACTAAGAGTTTTCCGGAAATTTGTACATATTTATTCTGTATAACCTAAAGTAAAAAATTAAAATAAAAATTTCCTTTTAAATTTTGAACGTGCCACTGTAGTTATAGTTAAATGCACAAAACTGGCAGTAATTCTATCACATATAATGGAATTGATTCATTAGTCACTAATATAACTACAAATAGTTATTTACATTCTTAATTTTTTTAAGTGCTGGGCATTGAAAACACAAGCTTCCAGCCATTTTACAAATCTTATGAAGACTGGGTCTGGAGGCAATGGCAGATCATAGCAAAATGTTTTATATATGTTCACACGTGATTGTGCATTCAAAAATCTTCACAAACTTTTCCTATTTCTAATGCCGAATGAAAGAGGTAGATGGAGAGGTATGGATACAAAGGCCGTTCTACGGATCCAGTATTTATTCCCTTTAAGTACTTAAAACAACTTATGGGAAATTCACATTAGGTAAAATATTAGAATGATGAAGTCGTTGAAATTTATTTGTCTCAAATTTAAAAATCAAAGATATCAGGAATTTGAGGCTCTGTCCAAGAAAATAGATAATATGGATCTTTTTCGAAGGGTTGATAAATTTAAAATGTAATCAGTTACTCTGTTCATTAGAAAATATAAAATACGAAATCTCACGTTGAAAGTTGTTCAAACACACTCCCTGGAATTCAAAACGTATTTCTCTCGTGAATTTAAAAATACTATTCAGCTGAGAAAACATTACTATCCTGTCAACTCTCTATCATAGAAATTTAATTTTTGAGTGTTAAAATAAACCATGCCGAGAATAAATATTTCTTCTCAATTGGTAATAAAGTTTATTGGGAATGGAAAGCTATTTTGTATCACGTACTAAACGATCTTCCTCGAAGCAGCACTCAAAATATTTTAGTGAACTATTTTTACAACACAATGATTGATACTGCTAAATTTTACTTTGAAATCGTATTATACCAACATTTTTTTCTTTCCTGAGAGCAGGTATGTAATAGATTTTTAGAGCATTTACTACATAAAAATATTAAAAAATTCATACCTCTTTGTGGTACGCAAGTTTTCCGAAGAGAACTCTCAGATGGAACTTTCCTCCGTACATATTTTTCCACAATTGATGTGAATAAAGGGTGTTTTGATTTGTGAGTAGGAATGTTCAATGCCACAAATAGCTCACAAAAGTCCAAAGTAAAATCCTTGCTGGTGGATGTTAACGATAGCCGGCTGTGTTGTAAACTCTGCAAGCACACGGTTTCCTTTAATTTCACTTAAGCATTGACAGCTCATCGCATCAATCTCAATTGAGATTGATGCGATGAGCTGTCAATGTTCTGTTTCACACGTGACTTTTTGTCTGATGATATCTTGAAAAATAATGAGAAATGTCATTTATTATCAGAATTACTTTTGAAAGTAGTAATTCAAAATTGCTTAAATTAGGTCTGTATATTTTTTTTAGGAAATTATAATTAAAACACGTCATTTATAGTTAAAAATGAATCTAATAATATTGACTTATTCGGGAGTATCAAACGATGCTTAAGGTGGAGATTGAATTATTATTATCATTAATGTCGTCAGATTCAATAGTAGTTGATGCTCATGGTTTTTTCACAAGCATAGCAGTAAATACTGTTGCTCAGTACTTGCAGCTAGATACTTGCATAGTGAAGCATAAACAGTACAGGGGTGATTGTCAAAAACTATTTTTCGAATTTCAAGGGGCTTGGGGTCAGATAGGTTGTGTATGGGGCTCAATATATAATGCAAGAATTTTTTCATAATTTTTGTTGAACGTCCTGAAGTTCCGCCAAGCGATTAAAATTTACAATTTTTGGCCATTTTGGTAAAAATATGAAATTAGCGAAATAACGTGCCCAAACTCATTTTTTTGTAAGAAACACTTACATATTGTCAGAAAGTAAGTAAAAAGGGTCCCTGAAGTAGTAAAAACCCCTAGAAACACTAAAAACAAAATATTTAATAAAATTGAGGATATGCAACCCGGCAAGCACACCATGATGGCCTGGTTGGGTGGGACGTGATCGTTGGTCGCGGGATTGCCGTTACTAGTTATGAGCAGTGAGCAACGTCTACGTGGGGAAAAGGGAGATAACATTAATCGATTTAATGCTATCTAAATATACTTTGTGGCATTTTGAGATACATATTGTACATCTTGCATATGAATCACATTGTATTTTTTTTGCAGTTTAACACATTTTTTTCCAATGGAGTTCAACGGAACTTTGTCATTATCTTTTAAACACCGTGGCAGAGAATTTGTAGCATCATAATGTTTCGGGAAAATATCCTGTACTATTCAAAATTACAAAGTGTTTCATTTTTACAATGTTCTTCCCTACAAGTCTGGCTCACGTAATCGCGCACGGAAAAAGGGGAGCATTCTCTTACTTTCTTCTAAAAGCCTAAGTTCTAGACGTAGTGTTTTCTCGTGAAGAAATGAATTCAAAGAGAAAGAGGACAAGAGAGGATTTGAGGTGTCCAATTTTTGGTCCACCTAAGGACATCTCATCGCGGAAGCTTCCTACCATCGAGGATGTCATCAGGTTTTACATCAGCGTTCGGTATACCAAGAAAGCAGAAATGAACGGTAAGGATCCCCCATTATCTAATATTTTAAAACAAGTCGCTGAAAAAATACTGATTATATGGCAAGCTGCAAGCATCCCAACTGTAAGCAAAGGGAGAGTTTTAAATCTGATAAAAGTCCATCATTCCACATACAAGAAAATCTTAAAAGAAAATGGTCCTAATAGATCCACGATATTCAAAAAGAAGAAAAATGAGGTGATAAACGCTTTTAAAAAACTTTTTCATATATGCTCTTGTAAATGTGAAAACAGAGAATCTTGTGACTGCCCTCTTCAACGTAATGTTCCTGTGCAAGAATGGACGTTCCTCTCTTATCAGCGTGGAGATCATCTTATGGTAATTTCTACCTTGGACAAGAAAACTACTGCTACTTTAAACGTTTGTCGAAGAGAGAGATGGAGGACCGTCATGCTTTGGCGAGTTCGGCACAAGAGGGAGTAAATTTCGAAGGCAAGTAAACGAAATTGAATCGAGTGAGAATGATTATGAAATTAAGAAGATGATCAGTCAGACAATGCTTTTGAGTATCGACCATCAACCTCACAAAGAAAAGGGCTCGAGCGCAATTCAACAAAACTAACTGCGCTGGCAAGGGTATGCGACAGATTCAGAGTTCTATCAGCTACAGGAGCAGCATTAGCAACGGCAGTATTAAAAGATTCTGATATTTTGAACAAGGAGTAAAATCCTTTCTTCTACGTACATTATGAATTGTGGAAGAGCATCTTAAGTCATAGACCGCATGAAACTTAAAAGACAGATACTACAATCAAGACTAGGAGTAGAAAAATCAGAACATAGTGGACCCGCAGTGGGGATTAACTTTGATGGAAGGAAGAATCAGACAGTAATTTTAAATAAGAAGGGGGGAAATATTACAGAAGTACCATTGTAAAAGAACACGTTGTTATTATATGCGTGCCTGACTAGAAATACATCATTCACGTGACTCCTGTTTCCGGTACAGCTAGAGATATTTCAAGATCAATCATGCAATGCATAGGAGAGCATCCTGCGATACTCACAAATATTTGCGCAGTCTGCTATGATGGCACTGTTGTAAATACATACAGGAAAAAATTGTGGAATCATTAGGATTCTGGAAGAGCATTAAAATAAGCCATTGCAGTGGAGCATTTGTCTCCTCCATTTAAATTAACTCCCACTCCGACACCTTATTGCTCATTTAGATGGAGTTACGGCTGGACCCAAGAGCTACACTGGCCCCATTGGGAAGCAGATCCAAAATCTGTGAAGATTTACCTTTTTTTTGACTTTGAAACCATCCCAGCTTGTCACCCCGATCTATATATTGCTGACATAAATAGTGATCAGGCGTACCTAATACATGTGTCAAGAGCAGGTGCGTCCGGAAAATGCCCATGGGTTTAGCTGAACGATCACCGGGAAAACTTTGCCACGCCAGATGGGTTACAACAGCCGCTAGAATATTACGTTTGTGGTTGTCAACGGAGAATACTTCAGAAGAACAGCTGATATTGGTCACTTACATACAGAAAGTAACATTAAGATGTGGTGCATGATTGAATGGAAACCTTACTGCGTTGATCCCATCCAACGGTCTGAGTACTTCACTTTAAGTGCTCATTTTCCAAAGCACCCAGCCATGGATCGTGATG
Source organism: Pyrrhosoma nymphula (assembly GCA_963573305.1). NCBI lineage: Eukaryota > Metazoa > Arthropoda > Insecta > Odonata > Coenagrionidae > Pyrrhosoma > Pyrrhosoma nymphula. The sequence continues at coordinate 70,473,141 of OY754332.1, read as the reverse complement.
GTACTAAAATATCTTTGCTACTTAATATATTCGACCCCGGGCCATCGAAATGGAAAGCCTGTGCTACAGCCACCACTCTATCCCCACTTCACGAGAGAGCATTGCGAGTCATTACCCTCAAACAGCCAACGCTGGCAATATTATGACGACGATAAGATGCAATAAGAATAAAATTTCCCGGAATACAACACCGGGGCAGAAAAGGACTCACGTACTTAAGGTCATAATAATATAGGGAGTCGAACACTATTACCTCTGGGTCCTAAATCATTCGAGTTACTCCACTTTTGCAATATATTAGTAAGTAATTAAGTTTAAAAAAAATATACGCTAAATATTAACTTCAGGGGGGGTAAAACTTCAATATGCTCATACGTACGTAGATTCTAAACAGGTGGACCCTAATGAAAGACACGCCGTCTCCAAATTCTTCGCGAAGTGAACCGATAGCTGTGTCCGTACCAACGTTGTCCGTCCCTCGTTGTCTGGGCCTAAGCGACACTATGTCGACCCCATATGAGTCGTAGTTGAACTAACTTTAGGGTATAGTGTTACCTCCTAAGTTCATGGGTATAGTGTAATGCATGTTGGTGACTACTCACCCCCTGCCACACACCCTTGAGGTGGCTTGCAGGGTATTTTGTAGTTGTATATGACAGAAATTCAGCCGCTGTATTTTAAATTGACCCCATGTTATTTCATATTCTTATATTCAAAACGCATAAAATAACCACAAATTTTCCTTTTATGTGTCTATATAGCATATGCACACTCAAAATCAATTTTATTTAAATATCGGGATTTTAAACGGTCGCTGAATGCCAAATGTAATACCGAAATTTTCTTCTTGCCTGAAAAGCAATCAGACATTCTCAACGTGATCCTGATATCAGAGTCCACTAAATCATACTAAAATTTCATTATACTAAAGTTAAATAAAACTTAAGCCTTGTTTAATGCGGTCTAATCTGGCCTTATGCTAAATAGAATACTTTCCCATCGATCACTGCATCCACGAAGTACCGTGTAAACCACCTCTAGGGTGTGTGGCACGGGGTGATTCCACACCAGGCTTGCAGCACTCGTCCCTGTACCAATCGGGACCTCGCACGTTCCCCCGCCGGCTGGGCACATACCAAAAAGCAGTCAGGAGAAGTGTGCGCAATCAAATTAGAAACTGGGAGAGTGCTATATGCGAACCTGCAGTACACCGAGTTTCTTTATGTGAAAGTGAAATGGGGCAGGTTTCTCAAGCGCTTCGCAGCAAGGAACCGAAAATAATCATTGAGTTTATATGCTCGAGTCATGCCTCCTTGCCATGAGGTCATGTGTTGTGTGCACGAGCGAGCTCTCTGTTTATACTATTTCTGGAGGAAGCAAAATAGCCTGACAACTCTGATGCCTTGACCTCCAATTAATTCGTTCGAATGCCAAGGAGGTGTTTCTCGGCCTCAGCTCTTCGCCCCTTCAAAATACAGTGCTATATCGTGGTATTTTTCTCCCGTGAAAGGCTGATTATTTCCAAAAATTAATAATTATTTTAAAAAATGGAATAGAAACGAATGCATTTTTCAATTCTTGATTTAATTTACACCATCAATGATAAATATAAATAGGCCCGGCGATTATGAACAATTGCAGCGCCACTATTGAAGTTCAACAAATATACTAACCCAAGCGTAGTTGATCGCGGCAGGGACTCATACTACCTGCGACGCTTCATTAGTGCAGCTTGATGCAGTATACAGATCAGTCGACATGGTACGCGCTCCGTTCATGGAAACCTCTCCCGCAGTAAGGGGGAAATGGTTGGAATGGTTGCTGCTGGCCGATCAGTGGCAGAAGTGGCAAGACATTTCGGTGTCCACCGAAATTGTGTATATAGGTGGCTGAAGAGAAGCAGAGAAGGGGAAACGGTGCTAAAGAGTGTAGCTCGTTCCGGAAGACCGCGGTGTACGACAGAGGAAGTTTTCTCATCCCTATTCCTTTATTCCCACTAAACTATAATTATCATGGGTGAACGGTAAGAATCAGTCAAAATCTTGACCGATGCTGTGGGAAAGATTTAGAGGGAAAGAACTAAAGAAGACTTCAATACAGGAAAACACGGTCCAGAAGTATTCAAAATTGGGTTTATTATAGCTTCAAATGAAATTACCTAGAAAAATATTCCAAGAATACTATTTCTGTCAAACATAAAAGGACGATTCCAGCATATTATGACTGTCTAATTCGTGAACTAGGGACGTCAGGGTTGGGAAGGGGTTATTCTGAAAAATCAGTTATTCACATTGCGAAGTATAGGATTGGAAGGTAAAAGCGATACGACTGAAATACCCATGATTTTCTCAATGTGATTTACTTGTAAGTAAAATACCGATTTTAGGACATAAATCAATAATTTCGGGAGCATAAGGTATGTAAAATTATCTTTAGGGTGGTAATAACTGATTGATTTGAAAAGGATTTAGTTGAATGAGAAAATAAAATAAAGCATTAGTATATAATTAACATAAGAAGACAGCGGAATAAAAAACATCCTTAAAAATTCGCGACGATGCACGCAAAGGGGCAGCGCGATGCTCGCGAGACTGCGTAGTAAATCGCTAATTAAAATCACAGGTCCCGCTGAACGCACGTTGCAATATCCGTAAAACCCTAACATGCTGCGATTCTCTGAATATATTATAGTTAAAAGAAAAATGTCGGCTGAAACTCAAATAATAAGATTGATTCTCAGAGTGATTCCTTTCTTCATTCCTTCCTTGATGATGAGCCATTATAGGTTCTCAAGTCTTCCATATCAGCGGAATACTATTAACTCTTCCACATGAACATTTTGCACATGAACAATTAAATAGATTAATTTCCTCATCGATACCCCGTTACAGTTAATATTAGGCTCTCTACCTACTACAACTTAGCATGTAACACATATGAGATGATCGATATTTGTCATCACTGACTCTACTTCGTGGGTGGGTACCAGGAGTGAAGTTCACCATATTTCATGATATAAATAATGAACACCCTCGTGATGCACACATATGGCACTTAAGAGGACGCAGTACATAATTTTTTTTCCTCCTCCGAGGGTGAGGTTAGTTTTCTTGTTGACCAGTAGAGCTACCGAAGTCAGTGCCTACCTAGTCGCCGCATTTGTCGCGAGTGTAGCCTCTACGTACATTTACTTTGCGTGTAGGGGAGGTGAAAACCACGAGCCCTCCCTTCCTTCGGAGATGTTTTTGTACCACGTTCTTTGGGACGTCTAAACGGACACGCTGTTGTGACTTCAGCGCGGGTGAGTTTGACTTGGCTCATGGATACTAACTTGGCCGATGGCCGCATGGCAACAGCGGACCAGTCACTTTTGTAGCTCGGTAGTAGTACGATGCCGAAATGATGGCATGCCGAATGACGCGCTTACCTGTGGATAAGGGATAGCGCGGTTCAATAGCATATAGGTATAATTACGGTAATCTAACGGTTAAGGTATGCTTAAATAGAAGAGAGTAAAAGTCCTCTAGATTTTTCATGGTGCACACCTCCATATACCTTCATAACTTGAACATATCTGAATGCGTATTACGTCTTTTATTTCATCCAACCCAGGAAACAGTATCGCGCGCTCATCCCTTTCATAAACAAATTTGGCCCTCTTACTGATCCTCACTTTATTAATACTTCGCCCTATGCACTAGCCTTCGGTTAACTAATAATAGGAATGTCTTTATAGCATTAGAAATTCAATTTAGTGTCATGGAAGTCGAGTTTTTTAGAGGAATAGGACAAGAAAATAATGTATTTTCACGAGGGGACTTTCCCAACTCGACTCAATGATCATGGCCATAGACAATTAGTTGCGATGAAATAAACCCAATGGACATAAAATATTGCTGCATACCTATAGCTAGGGAGAATACTACAGAAGGAGTTGACCACACTAACTATTATAGTGTAAGTCAGCACAGTTATAAGGAAAATATTGCCCCACGGCATTAACCTCACAGAAAAGTCCACAGCATATAAAGCTTCTTACGAAATATCCAACATAATATTCTTTAGTATGAAATTTTGACTTGTCTTACGTTTATGGTTAATTAAATTCGTAATAAGCGCTCAATAGTCGATATAAACATTATTCTGGAACCACATCCGTCCGTGCATTGATGTCAGCAAGCTTCCTAGCGAGAACTTAGAACCACCTCGGCTCTAACATCTGTGGTGCAATCTAAGCAGAGCTCTACTCCATGATGAGATACAGAAAGAGAGCTATTGAAAGAACACATCATGCTGGTTATAATTGTTTTATTTCTTTTGCTTTTTGCATTTCAAATTTCCTTTCTGATCCCTCTCCCCATCCTTACGTTTGAAAGACTCTTTCTTCTCTTGGGCTGCCAAAAGACTAGGGGAATTCCGAATCGGCATTGACCGGGAAAATTTCGCAACGCCTAACTCCGGAAGCATGCATTCAAAATAGAATTGTTATAATTTGTCCACCATGAAAATCTCCCAGAACCCATTGTCCCTGAGGATCCTCTCCGCCTTCAACCCCTTCTTCGTACACACAGCAAAGATGCAGAAGTCTCGCTGAGAAATATGCAGCTGGCCTTGTATCTGAGAGTGGTAATTATGCTTCCGGTTTATTCTCATTCCTTTATTCTTCATCCTATAATCCACATTTACGATCGCCTCTTCTACACTCATCTCTGCAGCCGATGATGGGCATTTTATTTCCACAATCCCCCACTATTCCATCGGTATATGCTCCAAGGAAAGGGTAAAAAAAGTCTCAATTATGCTGTTTCCAATGACGCGCGAGCTTTTTCCTCATTTACTCTTTCGTACTCTAGGTGAGGAGAATCGAAATGACGGTAGATGATCGATTTTACTACATTTTCGCAGCCTGTGTGAGGACGAATTTTACAGACCTGGCCAAAATTCGAGGCAGTGAGCATCTTCTGACGCATCGCAACCCATTCCACGCTTTCCCTCTGTCGTATCGTTTTCCTCTCTATTTCTTTAATTTCTTCCTCATTAATTTTTAGAGATTCCTTAAATAGTTGACAATAAATGTTAAATTCCTCAATAGGCATATCAGGCCTTTCAGAATTGGGGCCGTAATCGAAATCAGGCTTTGTCCCCAGTTGATTAAGGAGGAACCTGCGCTCTGAAGTACTGTATTCATAGGAAGAATAAAATATTATCTGGTGGGGGAATTTAGGATTAATATATCATTTTATATATTTCTCTTCGATCTCGGTGTTTTTTCCTTCGGTTGGAAGTAGCAATTGCCTTCAGCTGTCTTCTTTGGAGTGACCTTTTGTAGTAGTACACGGGACTCACATTACAAATATTTTTGTAAAGGGCGTGCAAAGGATTTCCCGAGTTAATGCTGACCACAGCTCTGACACATCTTCCTCTATATGAGCGGGTAAGAGCAAAATTAACTCATTTCCCGCCGATAAATTTTGCTATGATAGCGTTATAATGATCTACAGGACTATTATCGTGAATAAGGCTTCGGCTGTAGCGACTATTGTTTTGTGCTAGGTTTTCAACTTTTCATGCACCCGAAATTCTTTTAGTGCAAGTACATATGTTGTTTTTTCTTCCCGGGGCGTTTTTTCCATGACATAAATATCCTATATCTACACATCGCTCATTTTCTCCAAAAACATGGCTGGGCCTATTGAGGATATCCTGTTGCAGTAGCTAAATTTTTTTCGCTAGTGCAACATTTTGGCATTTCCTAACTCGACAGCTTTTATGACTACCATTCTTAAGCGTAAAATGTTATCGGCGAATAATTTTATGTATGGCGGTATTTTTTGTATGTATGGTTTTATGTTTTTGAAAAGTATGATGGATGTGCTTTTACCTTTGCTCCTCTCTCCATCGCGCTAAGTTTTCTCTCTTCCATATTTTACTCGCGGCAGACAAATTCAATTTAATGCTACTATACTTCTTATTTATACGCTGATTATCAGGAGGCATTTAAATGATAGAAGGTACAAGTATAGCAAGCTAACAATGCTGTAGGAGGCAATGAAATCCTCAATGTAGAAAAGTTTCTCCTAAAGCGGCCAATGCGCGCGTTAGGGAAAACTGAATGCGAGACCAAATAGCCCGATAGCTGCTGCTCTTGAGCGACAACCATGCTCCCCTCACGCTTATTTCCCCTCTCGTTCCGCAAGCGAGCAGAGAAATCACCATATCTGAGATAGTGTGTTCAATTTCTGATGGAGCGCTCGCGGCGAGAAAATGGAGAACTGCGAAGGCAGTTGGAGCTATCATAAACGCCCATTACCGCGCTGGAATTCATCAAAACTCACGTTCGATTTTCCTAAATTATGCATTTATTTGAAAAAATTTCGCATCGGCAGTTGGCGTATCAACTACACACAGGTAACTGTTTGGGGCTACCTAGCCATATATGGCGTTCCTTGAATCGGCATTCAGCAGCATTTCGTGCAAATAGCCTATATTTGTTATAAAACCCTCCTTCCAATAATGGATTTAGAAAAAATTAAAAAAGATACCCCCCAAATATCCCTCATTGGCTTCAATAACACAAAAATATTGAGTTGAAATAAGCAAAATTGACTGAATGAGAACGGAACACAAGAGAGTCTGCAAAATAGGGGTGTACTGCGTCCTCTTAAAACTTAGCGCCATACAGATTATTTTGCTTGTGGATTTGCGATTCCCCGCTGCCAGAGGCCTGCATATGGACAGAGTGCTCGCTCGCGCACACAGCACAAGACATCATGGCAAGGAGGCATGACTCGAGCATACAGACTCGATGATTATTTTCGGTTCCTTACGGCGAAGCGCTTGAGAAATCCACCCCAGTTTACTTTCACATAAAGAAACAAGGAGTTTAACTCATCATCTCTCCGAACTCAGCGACGGTCTGTCGCAGTTTATGGGTGAACGCATTCTCCAAAGTGCAACGCAATGTAACTCCTAATGCTACGAAAGAGAGGGAATATTTTTAACATATGGCGAAGAACTGGGAGAAAAGTCCCAGGATATGAATTGCCGTTACCTTATCTAACTTTATTGTATAACAAGGAGCGTAATGCTTATTAAAGGTATTCATTCATTTCCATTTCCAATGTCGATAACTTTCGAAGAAAAAGAAAGCTAACGAATATAACTCGGAAGTTAACTATGTTTACCAGAGTTTACTACAACAATGACAGCCACCAGATTTTCTCAGTACAAGCATATTAGCAGCTCCTTAAGACATTCCGTCGTAGATTACGAACGCGATTGGTGTTTATTGATATGGATTATTTTAGGAACTGCTGAGTCGATAAGAAGACGCAGGGAAATTTGTACTCTGGATTCTACATGGAGGAGGGAAGGAGGTAGGGGACTGTATAATATGATGAATAAGAATTCGTGGCGAAAGACAGAAATTAATTTTTGAACTGCAGGCGAGTGATTCCGAATCCGTTACTTGAAGACGCAGACAAGGTAACTTTTTAAAAGTCGGAAATTGGGGGAAAAAAGGGGTTTACTTATAATATTCAAACTGAATTGATGTTTAAAAGCACATGCGTAAAAATGGTAGTAACTAAAAAAGCAGAAAATTTTTTTCACCCTAGAGACACGAACCTGCGAACTTCGTGCCTTCGATCTTACACTCTACCAAACTCCCTCCAAAGCCTCCATTTGAACGATGAAGGAAAACATAGCTAGACGTGGCAAGCTAATGGCATAAGTATGAGTGCGAAACGTCGGTGTGAATAGATTTCGCACATATTATTCAGTTTATTCATCCTAAGGATCTTGTTTTTTCCACGAATGCTACCACTATTTACTAAACTCCAGTCAGGAGTCATGCAGGAGGAGTCAGGGAGGCAGCTAGCGCGGAGGTAGCGAATTTTGATAACTACTTACAAGATCATCTATTCTCGCTTGGAAATAAAGGGTATTTTCTCCAATGGTTCTTAATTTCCGAATGCTTGACGCCTATATATATGAAGCACGGGGTCATTGATTGATATATATCACCATTTTACGCCGAAATGTCTTATTGAAAATTATTTTGATAATTCGAGTGAGGGCTCTACCTTTCGTCATTAGAAATAGTTTATCACGAATTTCTACCACAATATTGTTCGACTTTTCAACATACTCCCCTCTCATTGTAAAGAAAAATGGTACCATAATGTCCAAAAGTGTATTTAACGGATCAAATACTAATTGTTTATTAATTAGCTGAATAAAATACGAGAAGCGTTGTAGACTGCAGGGACACGTTCTCGAAACTAGACAAGGTGATTTTTATACGAATTGTTTTTACGAACGCCGTCAATTTCCCGTCCTTACCATTTTCGTCGATTCTCAGGTAAGTCTTACGAAATATTTTGCTTCAATTTACCCTGGAATTTGATTTTTTCCAGCATTTAAAAATATTTTTTTTTAAACCGGCCCTGTTAATATCAAGTGTGACTTCTTACACCCCATATTATGGTCCATACCCTCGGGTCCTTTCCATTCCTTCACATATTAACGTGAAATTTTCCCCAACTGTCACATACCTTTCAAATCTTTATCAGTCAGGTGGAGCCTACATAAATTTTAACTTCACTACTTGGCCGAAAGAGACGCTGCAGATTTTCCCCACAGACTTTTACAAATTAATGTACATACAATAGTTCCACCACTGTGTACTTAGGTTTTGTTTCTAATCTAACCATATAAGTCATAACCACACACCTGGAAATAATGCATCAATACATAGCATATTTTATTTCTGAATACTTTGTTAAGACCTGTGCACTGCATTTCTTTACCCTGATAACATCTAATATGTTCATAATCTGGTGTAATACGATGATGTTTAGGCTGTTTTAGGCTTACTCCTAAGCATATTTTTGCGTTTTTAAAGAAGCTATCGCGCATGGAAAACTGTACCACAACTATCGAACAAAAATATTGAAAAATGTTCATTCGGAAATATGTTCTAATAAACATATAATTTAATAAAAATGTAATTTCTTATTTATTGCTCGATTCCTCAATATCCTTAATAGTTTACACGAATCAACTTCGCTTTCTAGTACCAATTCTGAGAACTAAATAAGATTAGCGAAATATAGTAGGTAAGTAAGTACAAGTAGATAGCAAATACCAGCAAAAATAGTAGCAAAATTATGTGTTATATAAGTGGTACCGATTAACCGGTACACCGATTTATTTTTTAACGACATACCTCTCGGCAATTCGATATATATTAAAAATATCGGATTCCGATACATCGGTATATTTTTATATACCGCACATCCCTACAGCAAAGGCGACGTACTGAAGAAAACAAAAATTTTGAAACTCAAAACCGGGACGATACTGCGTGATTTCAAGACAAAGAGTCGTCGCTTGTTGGCATTACCAATGCAATAACCCTTGGTGTCAATCCTCTCCGGAGCTGCGTGCAGAGTTTTGTTGATACGGGGGTCACGACTAGTAGAGGGAGTACACTCACTAACCTGAGCAGTGTAGGAGTGCGGTTCGGGATGCAGAGCATTAGTGGTAACGGCGCCGCTCGGGGACAACGATGCAGATGTTGATGGCACAGCAGCAGTGGGCGGAGCGGCATCCAGCGGTGGGTGGGTGATGGAAGCAATCGTCGCCGCGGAAGCCACAGGCGTGGCAGATCCAGATGGGTTAACAGGAGCCGCGGGTGTGGCAGTGTCCAGTGTAGTTGTGGCAGGCGCGGCGAGAGCGGTAGGTACGGGCACATTCGATGCATTTGTAAAAGAAGAGGCACTTCGGGCTGTTCACACGAGTGCCGCCTTTTCTGTTGGCGCTTGAGCGTCGAACGATCCTCCGCTTGCTTCGGGTGATGACTAGTGCCCTGTAAAATGGCCTCCATACTCGTCTATAATTGGTCAGCCGTTTATGAGTCACTGCCTCTTCTACCTTATCCTCGAGGAAGTGTTGGAGAGTACGCACCCTAGCGGAGTTATCGGCTAACGGAGGCTGAGTGGGTCTTGAATCGATGACGTTTCACCGAGTACATTCATACTCGATCGTCCCCATCTCACTTTCTCAGATGGAAAGGCACTCAGAGAATCGGATACTTTAAGCTGGCTTCTGTAAAATCGCAGGCATGGATATTCGCAGGCAGTGGCCTCCAGAGCACTCTTCCTCCCAACCTCTACGCCCCGATGCCGCCCTCACAATCCCCCACTGGGACCTCCCGAGACTTCGTTCCGCCGGTTCCGCCCCTCGGGCTCGCTCGCCGTGAGAGGCCGCCTAGCACCTAGACTCTCATCAGAGGTGAGTGGTCGCCCCCACCCCCTGCCGTGGCATGCTACCAGAGGAAGGAACGAGCCGTCTTCCAGGCGTCTAATTGCAGGGCTCTTGGTTTGCAATGCCGGTAGGCCGCCATCAACCAGCTCAACGGCCAACAGCTAGTTATGTCGCACCTGTCTTTTCCCCGACTATCACTCGGAAGCAGAAGAATCCGTCACCACTTGAGCCCTGTTAAACATCCCCAACACTCGCCCGCGTTCACTCCGCTACCAGCTCGATACACACGCTCGAGTGCCAAGTCGACCGAGTCTGGTATTACTCGTTCGCTCACACGAGTCTGTGTTCAGTAGCAGAGTGTAAACCGTAAAAACATACTCTGCGGCTGCTTGGATGTCTGCCAAGGTCAGCCGGAGCGTAGAGAATATGCTTCGCAGTTTCTTTGATCATTTTGCTGACTTTTCCGAGTTGAAAGTGTCATCAATATGGCAGAATATATTGAGTCCATTGTTTTAAATGGCTCTTCCAATTTATTCATCTTTATCAGTAGTCGTTAAGTACCATTATATGGTTCACAATTTGGCGTTCATTTGTATTGTGAGAAGTACTAACGGAATCTGGGACTCAAAAATTTCTTATTGCAGCTATTCACCAACCAAAAAAGAACATTAAAAAAATTAAGAGCGCTTTTCAGCAGATATTCTCTCCATCTAACTATTAGCTAACCGTCTCGTTTATTTTGTCTTAACTTTTAAGTAGTATATAATTTTTCTTCGCGTCTCCTTCCTTGGTAAAGAACATAATAACTTAAATTGCAGCTCGATGAAAAAAACGGCAGCCGCTATTAAGTGTTCCAACTCAAGTGGTTACCAAATACTTTGTTTGTGACCACAAGGCCATTTTGTACGCAGAATTAATCAGTCTTTCTCCCTTTCTTTCCGTTTTCCCAAACCATACTTCCTTTTTGTATTACCTTCTTGCCCTGCCCTACAATAGCATTCCTGTCACCATGAATAATTTAGTTTTCATCACCTTTCAAATTTCTTATGACTGCTTCTAATCCATCGCAAATAATTTCTTCGTCGATATCTTCGTAATCTGACGTGGGCATGAACATACACTTGTACCACCACGGTGTCCCTAGGTTTTGTTTCTAATCTAGCCATAAATATCCTTTCTCTGTATTGAAGGTAGTTTTAAACTCGATACCACTACTTTTCACGAGTATTATGCCAGCACCTGTGTTTCCATTCATATATCTAGAGTGGATAATCCTAAAACTGCCGCTTCAGAAGTTCCCTTCTTCAGGCAATTTCATTTCGCGGATTGCTGAAACATCTGGATCTATTCTTTTTATCTTCACTTTTCCCTTTTTAAGACGTCCACACCCAGAAGCGATCTTACATTCCAGGTATCAAACCTAAAATGCTACTTATCTTTCTTGACTGATGCACCCTCTTCAGTTGGGCCCGCCTGTAGATCAAAATGGGGGATTAGTTTACAACCGAAATATTTTTCTCGATGAATTTGTGATATTACGCATCCCTGCTTTACGCCCTGGCATATTTCAAAACAGTCACTCGCCCACAAACTTGCCTTACTATGTTCATGCAATGCCTTCATATCATTCAATAACTGCTCATACACTCCATTGTCCTTCAAGACCTACAGCTTAATTACATTTACCCTAATATATGCCTTTCGAAAATCCCGCAGGACAAAATAAACTTTCTTTCGGGCGTCCATACAATTCACAGGCACTTGCTGATGCGCTAGAAAATGATCACTACATCCCCTCCCCGACATGAACCCACGCTGTATACCCCAGATTCTGTCAATAATTATCTACCTAGCTCTTTCGATTGATATTTACTGAACATTTTAATGTTAAACAAATTTTGCAGACATTTGGCATTGTCTTTAAAATGGTTCAGCCAGTCAATGAAAATAATAGACTTAATTAATCCCGAACCCCTCGATAGGAAAATTGTTCCCGGAGGTTCTCCAACTGCAGGCTTATTTTTCAAATGACTTCTTGGGAAAATTCGAGGTTTAGGAATGTTATTTCCTGAGGCGGATACACAGCACACTACTGTAGTTGTCAGACCTCGAGGTCAACAAAATTGTGGCAGGTGAAACACCTTTCACCTGCCACAATTTTTTTGATACATTTTTCTACTTTGGAACTAATGACCTGATGGCCTGGTCCTGTCTTTCTATGTGTCTTTCTTTTGTCATTCCAAATTTCTTTCAGCACTGTTGTGCAAAAGGTAAAAATAATATGTTTCATGTGGGCACTTGTCCCAGGACTCATACCCCAACGGCACTAGCAACACCCATTACGCCATTATACAACCATTATGCCATTATACAAACCTTGCGAACTCTTGCCCTTCGCTACCCTACCTCAAGGTCAGCTTCTAAACTTTAACTTCCATCAGCATGGGATAGCAAACATTCTGTTTATACATCAATGAATGGTTGTTAACTTAACAAGCATTAACTTGGGTTGGCAAACATTGTCCATATGCACCGTATTTGAGGTGGCCTCCATTTTTAACGGGCGATTTCCCCACGTCCAACTGAGCAGGTGGTTCAGAGACGGCATGCACTTGTCTTGTCGAAACAATATTTCTGTTTTCACATGCTGCCTAGGATAGCTAAATATCCTTCCAATGGCGAAAGTATTCACATGGAGTGTCAATATTAGTTTATGTAGGTATCGTATTCGAAGGAAGCAGTCTTAATATAACCTGGAAGAAAGGCTGCCCGATTGCGTGAATTGGCACCAAATCCCTCAAAATGTCTTGAAATTAATATCTATCTAAAAAAATGTTCTTTCCAACGTATGTAGCTTCAATATCGCCATTAGGAAGATTATTTGCCCGCAGTGGACCATGGAGCTTGACGTGTCACTGCTACCGAGTTGCCGGCGGCCTGAGTCGCACTCCGCAGCAAATTAGAAAAATCGACCTTTTTACGGAGTTTCAAACGGTTGCGGCTCATTCCTTTTGGGCCACAATCTAGACGCTTTGAAGTGCCTCGTGTGTGAATTTCTTTGTGTCTAAATTAACATTTTCACAATTTAATTGCAATTAAATCACTGAAAAAAGTGTCCAACATTTGTTTGCGCAACAGCAGTAGTAATAACAATAAAACATAAATATGGTGAAAATTAATTTGCTAAGAAGTTTTCTATTTCTATGGACTTATTTTGGAGTTTTTACTATTTTACTTTTAAGTTCCCAGCCGAATTATTTTCTGACGAATTGAATGACATTTTATAAAGCCGGATATAAAATTGAATATTAGATCAAACTTAGGGAAATGGACTGCAGAACGGACAGGTTTAAGAAATCCTTTTTTCTGCGAACGGTAAGAGACCATAGATGCCATTGAGACCTTAACTATATGAATAAATTCTTCACGGGATTCCAATCAGGTGAGATTTTCAGCCATTGAAACGTCGGCTCTGGCTGAACATCTCACCTGGTGGGAATCCCGTGAAGAATTTATTCACATCGTGCGCCAGGAAAACACCAAGTCTTACAACACCGTAACTATATGTTTGTGGACAGTTTGTGTCGCTTGCTACAGAACTTGCTCCCCAATTCATGTTTCCTAATCTTCAACGTAATATTCAAAGCACGTTGCAAAGTATGAGTGATATAAGAAAACTTGATTGATAATGTACATCCATAGGTAAATGAATATTAAAATGGCTTGTAATGCTGAACTATCTAATTTAACAAAAGTTAATATCGTACATCAAAATATAAGAAGTTTAAGATCAAATTATGATAACTTTGTTTAATATCTGAACAATTTGCAAGATAAACCAAATGTTATAGTGCTTTCAGACATTTGTATAAATGATTGTGAAATAGCGGCGTATCAATTTATTGGTTATAAGGCTTTTGCTAAATGCAACAATAATAGGAGAGCAGGTGGGGTTATACTGTTATAGTACCTATATGTAGCGTATACGTTCTCATTATTTGCAATTCAGGATAATAACTTTACGTTGGCTGTTATGATCAAAGTAACCATTGACCTAAATACCTGTCAATCAACAGAGCGGTCCCTGAGGATTGAGGGGCCCCCGTGCAAACGAAAGTCGGGGGCCCCACTTAACTTTGCATTCCCTTATTGATATAAGTATCATCTTTTAAACATATTTCACGGAAAAAAGGACATTAACTGACAAAATGGAAATTAATTTAAAGAAATGTTCATGTGCACTAAGAGAAGTAGGTAATTCCAGGTAATAGGCGGGTTTCCCCGTCTGAAAGAGGCAAGCCTGGGCCCCATGGGCGTGGGGCCCAGTGCAGCGGCACCTGTCGCACTACCCGAGGGACAGCACTGTGACAATCCATACCTATTATTGGAATTTACAAGTATCACTGTATTCCAACTGATCTACTTTTAAGTGAGTTGGAACAAGTCCTTGATGAATCACCCGCAAAGAACCTAATATTAGTTGGGGATATCAATTAATGTATTCTAAAAAATAATGATGCTGGTTGTGCTTACAAAACGACTATGGCGAGTCATGGGCTTGAACAGCTAGTTTATAGCCCGACCAAAATCATAAAAACTAGTAAAACTTCTATAGAATACATGTTTCGCAGAAGTAAGGATAATTTTACTTACACAGGTAGTACGATTGACGTTGGTTAAACGGATCACCATATGATTGCGTGGCAAATATACACCTATGTAGCACATAAACTGCAAAGAAAACTACTACAAACACTTATTTGATCGCAACTCTAATAACTCTACCAACCAATGGGAGGAAATCGATTACGGGAGGAAAACTAAAGGATGAAGGCATCACAAAAATGAAAACCGGAAACAGCTCAAATTAATTACAAATACGCGGAAAATCGTGGTTGAATTCAACTCACATTTTTCAAGAATGATCCAGTCAAATTATGTGCCCTCTGATAATCATAATTTAAGTGCTGATGATTAGGAGTTTCCTGGTAGTAGTTGATGAGAGACCTTATTTTTTATTCCTACTTATGAAATAGAAATCAAACATATAATATCA
The DNA here is from genome assembly GCA_963573305.1 of Pyrrhosoma nymphula. Taxonomy (NCBI): domain Eukaryota; kingdom Metazoa; phylum Arthropoda; class Insecta; order Odonata; family Coenagrionidae; genus Pyrrhosoma; species Pyrrhosoma nymphula. The sequence goes on along the minus strand of OY754332.1, from coordinate 70,457,816 downwards.
CAGATGAAATATAAGAAATCCAAGGGAATTTACAACATAAGCTCATGTATTTAAAAAAAATAAACGAAACTATTTATAAAATATTCGCTCATATTGTCAATCTCAGTTTGCAAACTGGGATATAAGCCGACCAACTGAAAACTGCAATTGTCATTCCTATTTCCAAAAAAGGTGACAAAATGGATATAAATAACTTCAGGCCAATATCATTGTGGCCTGTATTCTCAAAAATACTAGAAAAAATTATGAAAAGTAGATTGTTATGTTTCTAAAATACTCACAGATTTTTAAGCAATAATCAGTTTGGCTTTCAGAAGGGTAAATGCACTGTTGCAATTTTGTTCTCAAATATATGAAGGATTAAATAATGCAAACAGGGTCGCATGTTTATTTATTGATATAAAAAAGCTTTTGAAGGTCATGCTCCATTTTTTAACAAATATGGATCCTTTGCCCTAGTTACGGGAGCATGAAAAATTGAGCTTCTAGAAAATGTATGTCTGATCAGTCCTCAATATCTCAGGACGGATGGTACTTATCTCTCAGAAGAAATGCTCTTTTGAAAGAAAAAGCAACAGCGCATTATATATTGTAATGCCTTTAGTAAAACGTTTTGCAGTTTATTCCACACATATTTGACTTGAAAATTTCAAACGGGTTTTTTTTTCAAAACATGTATTCCTTCGATGTTGCTCATATTTTCTATTTGTTTAGCTACATACCTTATATATCCACCTTTGAAATTTTGCGATGGAAATATTTTTAAAGGAGAAATTAATTTGCATGAGCCGGCATGTTCGCGTTTGACGTCGAAGCTTCGCGGATTCCTAGGCTAGGAGTGCGACGATTTTATATCAGCCTGAGAATCAATTAAACCCGTGTATCATTTAGATTCAGGGGACTGATTTGAGCCTAAAAAAGATAACTAAGCAGTACCAAATCGCAAAAACGCAGTTTTAGCGATGTCTCCATCTCAACGTATCCCAAAAATTGTTCTCGCGCTTTGAATGTTGAGCTGTTCGAAACGTCGTCATTGTTAAGTTTACTTTTTTACGCTTAATATACCTACGAACAAATAAGCCATCCCATTTTACCCGGTCGATTTCCTGTTTCTTTCGCTTGACATTGATGCTAATATGGCACTACTAAATGGTCAGGCTTCGTCTCCACGGCGGGGATAATGGGTAAGCTCTGTGGTTTCTGACGAAGATTATTGCGGCGTTCAGCTTTGCAGTTTAGTAGGTTTTCGGGTTCCGTCCGCGTTTGCATCGTTCTTAATGGCGACGTTTCTCTTACTGTGTTGTAGGCGTTCTCAATCCAGGCTGAAGTGGAGATTGCTGTGTCCTGCTGCTATTCCTCAGTTTATTTCAGAGTTTGTCCATTTAATTGTAATTGTTTAGTTATTGTATTATTTTTAATAGAGTTCTTCACGGATTCCAGTAGTCTTTGGAATTATTATATCTGTATGTCTCTTAAAATTGAGTTTTTAGTATAGAGTAAGCCCAAGGTATTTTGCTGATTCTGTCTAGTCTATTGGCTCTTCTCTGATTCTATGGCAGTGGCACCAAGGTGTTTCCATTTTGGTCTTTTTAGTATAATGGCTTGTATTTTATTCGTGTTGATTTAAGTTCGCCATTTATTGTACTATCTAATGGCTTCGTCCAAAGCCAACTGTTCCAGTTCAACCCCCAAATTTACATGTTGCTCTTTGCCAATATAGATGCGTTATCTTCATATAGTGCTTTTCTTGTGCACCCGTCGCTATCGTCTTTTGAAAACTCAAGAGGTAAATATTTTGAACAATAAAGGGCAATATATTGATCCTTTGGGTACTCCAACTGTCATTATTTTCGGTTAGCTTTTCTCGTGTGCCCATTTTACCCTAAAAACTCTATCTCTTAAATAAGAGGATATTTATCATTTTAAAATCCATTGCAGGAAACCGATATGTTCCATTTTAAATAGTGGTCCGTAATGCCAGACCTTGTCAAATACTTTGGAAATAGGAAAATTCCTATTTTCGTTTCCCTTTTGTTATAGCCGTCCTTAATAAAATCGATCACTCAATTTAAATGTTGGGTCGTCGAATGATTATAGCGGAAACTGAACTGATCCTCTGGAATGACTCCATTGTCTTCTACGAAGGCTTGAATAAGCGGAACTATCGCTCGCTCTGATAGTTGCTTTATGTTGGAGAGAAGGTATAAGGGCCTGAGGTCTTGTGGCTTTAAGTATTTCCTTCCTTTTTGGAAATGTATTTAACTATTGCTCTTCTCCATTTCGTTGGTAAGTGGCCAAGTCTGATGCTTGCGTTTGCCATATCTGTGAAGAATTCTACTCCTTCTGGCGGGAGTCTTTTAATAGCGTCGTTTGTGGTATTACCCTCCCCCGAAGCCTTTCTATTCCGTATGTTTTTAATTATCTTGGTAACATCTACCGTAGAAATTAAAGGGTGACCGTGTTCTCCAACGTCTGAGTCCCAAGTTTCTGGATAGAGCCTTATTTATTGCGTTCAGCGCCTTAGTTTTTTTTGGCTTGGGATCTTTTCTAGTTCAACGCGGCACCATTTTTTGGCTTACCTATCCGGTGGCTGAAATTTTATTTACTTATTTTCCGATAGATTTTAACTCTAAAAGTCGTTATTCAACGTTTAAAAAAATTTAATGTTAAAATTGTAATTAATAAAAATTTTTTAATTAATGACGGGAATCCCCGTCAAGAGTCACCGGCATGAACCTGTAGTGCGTGTTGCATAGATATCTACCGTTCCCTTCTGGCGTATTTTTTACTTTAGGTCTCTGTATTATTTAATATTCCCATATTATTTCATTAGGCTTATATGTTCAGTCAAATAATGAATTAGAGCAAAGTTTAATGTGGAAACTGATAAAAGGGACATGTTTTTGTAGTCGTGGCTTTTCCTTTCACATCCATAAAACTGCTAACCTTTGTGTATAAGAGAGAACTAATTCCTACATTTTGGAATAATGAGGTGCAATTTCCACAAAAAAATAACTTTTCATGCAACCGGGCTTTCAATGTTGATACATCATCGTCAGGGTACAAATGGTGTTAGGTGTAACCAATATGTACATCTTTTGGAAGAGGTGGGGGAGAGAGGAGATGTGATAAGTAGAAAAACCGGAGGAGGTGAATGGGGATGGGGAGGAGTGGAGAGTTGGGAATTGGTGGGTTTTTTCAGGGTTAACAAACTTAGACAACACACCATTCAGTGACAAACAATAATCGGTGGTGGTCTTCTTCTCTTCTTTCGGATCAGGTCAAAATTTTCGGGGTGCTGCTTCCCCCCTTCTTTCCATTGAGTTGCAATTGTGTGCTCCCAAAACCAGTTTCCACCCCCCTCTCCCCACCTCTTCCTCCATTCAAAGTGTTTAGGCGTCTTACTGGGAACCCCCCCCACCCGCCCGCTCTCAGACGAACCCTGCCTCGAGTGGGCCACGCCCGATCCGCGCGGCTGCCTGTGCCTGCCCAGGGACACTCTCCCTCCACCACCACTCACCAAGGGCCTTTGGAAGCAACACCACGAAATTTTTGACCTGAGCCGAAAGAAGGGAAGAAGACCGCCACCAATTATTATTTGCCACTGATTTGTGTTGTCTAAGTATGTTAACGCCAAAAACACCCACCATTTCCCCGCTCTCCACTCCTCCCTATCCCCTTTCACCTCCTTCTTCGGTTTTTCCACTCATCACCTCTCCTCTCTCCCCTACCTCTTCCAAAAGATGTATATATGGGCTACACCTAACACCATTTGTACCTTGACGATGATGTATCAATATTGAAAGCCGGGTCGCATTAAAAGTTATTTTTTATGGAAGATTGCACATGATTTTTCCAGTATGGACAAATTCAACTCCATCTCGAATGAATCCTCGGATTTTAAATAATTCTTACATCTTGACACACCTTCGTTAATAGGTGCTTATGTACCTGCTTAAAAATGTCTAAATCGAAGTACAGCGCGATAGTCTTCTAATTACCTACATTTGTAGAATATGTGTAGTTTACGTATTCAACAAAAGAATTAAATCAATGAGAAATAAAAATTTAACGCATTTTACATTAATTTTTATATAAGAGGCAAAGACACTTTTACATTTAAACTGGTTTACACTAAAACTGGAAAAAGCACATGCATTACAAAAGTAAAGCTAACATCAAATATATATATTTCCATGTATTTTCCGCAACCAAGTTTTCAATATTAGAAGATGAATGATCTATTCAAAGAAGCAACATGTATTTTTGATGCGTATTATGTAGGAAATTATTTTTAAAATCACAATTACTTTTTTCTAAATCAATATTTTATTTACGTTTCCACATTTACATATACACATTTATTTATACACGTCTTTTGTCTTTATACACAATTAATTTATATACATCTTTTATCTTTATGATAATCCACAAAACATGGAATGAGACATAAGGGAGGGCAGCCATCGCAATCCGGACAATATAAACTTGCCTCCTTCCTTTGTCCCTTTCTATAGCACTCCCGGCACTCCTATTTTTTGCTCATTTGAGCTAAGCATGGCTGGGAAATGTTTCGATAAGCCCATGATCCTTAGAGTTGGAGAAGGTCGAGGAGTAGATGTGGAAGAAGAAGGTTGGAGTAGAGATTTTATTACGGAGAGTCGGAAATAATAGAGAGATACCCTGGGGTGGGAATTTAGGAATGAAATAACTGTTCACTAGGAGGAGGTGGAAAATGTGGATGCCCAACTTCCGATACCATTTAAGTGTCTTCATCTCTATTGGGTAGTAGGACATCATTTGATCCAAATTATCAATGCCACCCATTGACTTGTTTTATTCAGCAACAGCCTCCGGTAGGGAAGTGGAGCCACCTCCTCGCCGGCAAGGGACATCGACCATTTGACTCCCATATTGAGAGCTGATCATCAGCACATCTCTCCTGTCTCTCCACTTAAGAACACAAGCAAAATATGTACATTTATGTTTATATATATATTGGGAAAAGTCACCACTTAACACTAGTTCTAATATTATTAATGCCAAGTTCTCCGATATTTACTTACGTGACTGCGCTATTGCGTTGCCTTCCCTCAAGGAAAATAAACTTGACTCTAAGGGTTTGAGGCGTAACTTTATGGAACTCCTTCATGATTGAAAAGAAAAAACTTTGGTTAGTTCCACATAAAATAATTTTAATGACGACCTAGGTTTCGTCGCTGAGTGACATCATCAGGGAAACTTGACTCGATGAAACCTAGAAAAATTGAAATATTAATAGCATCCGAATTCATTGCCTCACAGCAGTAAGTGTAATAATTATTCTAGGGAAAACTCTACTTACGTCAAATTCTTTTTGCATTGAACTCTCCAAAACTTCCTTCAATGTCCTGCTCTTAATAGAGCCTGGAAAAATAAATAAACTTTAATTGAAGCAAAAATGACAAAATATGATGGTTGATTTCAGATATAGTTATTTTGAAAGATAACTTTGCACTTGGGTCTAAATGCTACGATAAAAAAAGACAGTATGCTCACAAAACCATCGTAAGTAACGACAACACAGCGGCGTAAACTTGTCGTACTTTATTACTTTAACAGTATAATTTGAAAGAAAAATCGAACTAAACCTTGTAACACAAAAATAAATGCAAATTATTTTAGGAAATCAAAAAAAATCGTAGGTTCTAATTCATCATATATGCTCCAAGTTTATAAGTTGAAAAAAGAGAAACTAAATACATAAATGCGTTGAGTTATATAATAATTTTTACATGATATGTTACGGAACACATGCGTTGAAATATAATACGTCTATAACAACGGAATGTACGCCTAACGTTATTATATCAGGAAATCTAGAACTGTTTCCTTAGATAGAATGTATAAATGTACAAATAAAGAGATAAACAAATATGTGTAACGGAAGACGATAAGACGTCATACATTCTACTCCTTTCCAAAGGCATATGCTTATCTGTAATTATAAAATGGTTAATATAATTGAATAAAGATAGCAATAAAACAATGAGTTGTCTCAAAAAACGTTGGAAAAAATTAAAAAAGAAATTAGTTTTTATACCCCTAGAAAGTAGGCAAAATGCAATAACAAGCGATTAACAACAATAAGAAATAAGTAAAAAAATATTTCTTTCGTTTGAATATTATCCCTGATCTAAAAACTGTTCCAATATGGAAATAATGAATCGAAAAAAACGAAAGACAATAATAACTATATTCGAAAAAAGAAAGGCTAAGTAGCAGTACTCACCAAGAAAACGATGTGTAGTCTTCGAAAAAAAAAAGCTCCCGGAACCAAAACTGACCGCACTCCCTCAAAGTAGGGTTCAATCTGATGACTGCAGCGCGACGACAGAGCGCTTGCGCGTGACTGAGAGCAGCAGGACTGTTAGAAAGACGCTTGTACCGGTGACGGGAACTCCCGGCATGAGTCACCGGATAGAACCTAGAATACGGGAATTCCCGTCATGCCGCGTTGAACGGGTTAATCGGCTTTATCTCTGTGGTGCCACTGATGAACGGGATGAATACACGAGCGAATGGATCTGGATTCTCGTCCTAGGATGATTGGTGGCCTAGGTTTCCCATTCGGAAGGCCATTTTCAGGACCATAGATCTCGTGTATCCGCTCTTCCCTAGGGCAGTAAGAACGTATTTTTCCTTCGTAGGCAGGGAATCCTTGTAGGAGTTGGATTGAGCCCGACGTATTAGGCTGGTTTTTACAGAATTCTTCTGTTGCTGGTGGTGGTGGGAGTTAGCATGGAGGTAAACGTCCGTGTAGGTCGCCATTCGGAAGACTGCTTAAGGAAGCCATTTTCTCTCCTTGTCACTAGAGCCTCCAGGAAAGGGATTTTATCTCCTTCTCCATATGGTGAATTTTATTTGGTTTTGAAAAGGCCCACCACAAAGAGGATATCGCGGGTCATTACGAAGCCTAGCATCAAACCAGGTTTGGATGTGGAAAGAAAATAGCCATTTTGCTTATTTAAGCTATGATTCCCTTCCCACTAGTTAGTAGTATTATTTTTTAACGTGCTTCGACGGCTAAGCTCATTTCGCACTTAAGCTGTCTGCCACGCGCAGACAGGGGCAACAGTACTCGGACGAATCGGAGGATCACCCCTCCAAACTCGAGCCGAGCCCAACGATGCTTAACTTCGGTGACTGACCGGGAACCGGTGTTTCCATCGTGGCCATCCCACCTCTGATCCAGGAGGGGGTTTACGAAGTCCTATGAAGCTGTGGGAAGTCCTAAGTTGGACAAACCAAGAAGGCCATACAATGCAGGTTGAAAGAACATGCACGGGCACTGAAGAACAGACAGGAAGGAAAATCGGCCATTGCTAAACATGTCTTGGCGGAGCCAGGTCATAGGATCAAGTTTAAAGAACCAAATATCCTGGCCAAAGAAAAACGATATTTCCCATGACTCATCAGAGAGGCTGAGTAAATAATCAAAAGGCCCAATAAAATGAATAGGGAAGACGGCTACACCCTTTCCAAAACATGGAAACACGTTTTCCATGGCTTCAAAAAGGACCATCGTCTTTCCCGCGTTTTGCGGATCAGATCCCTGGGGATGAACCAATCAGTGAAGAGCATTAGCGCGGACACCCTAGTTGAACCAAACAAATACCGGCGTTTAAACCAAAATGCAGACGTCATCGAAGAGTGGCTTGATGACTGGAAACTCCAAATTAATCCGACTAAATGCGCTAAAGTGCGCTTCACCTTTAAATGAACTAAGAGAGATAACTTTCCCTTAACCCTCTACAATAAATTTATCCCACAAAAGCTCGAAGCCACTTTTCTCGGAGTTACATTGGATGAAAGACTATCCTTATCCGCACATTCTGATAAAGTTCTTGCCTCTCTACAAAACGCCAAAAAAGCTCTTCACCCATTGCTCCATTACAATAGCCCCACTTCCATAAACAACAAACTTCGAATCTTTTTTAATATCCTTCTCCCAAAAATGCTGTACGCCTGCCCTGTCTGGATCACATTAAATAATACGTGTAAAAAGAACCTCCAAAAGTTTCTTGACCAAACTGCAAGGCAACTTCCCACTCCCCCTGGTTCATATCCTATGCCCAAATCCGCTCGGAGCTCGGCATACCACAGCTTCAAGACCTTTTATTTTACTATTCCGGAAACTACGCCCTCACAGTTAAGTACTCCACGAATTCCCTGATATCTTCCCTCTGGTCTCCCAGCCTACCCCAAGGAAGATTTCCTTACCCTAAGGATATAATCCCAAAGACTCCATTGAACCTCAAAAAGAAGAAAATACCTAAATTCCCCAGCAATCTCTCTCACCTTCCAACTCTCCACCTACCTTTCCGCAATTTCTTACGCTCGCTCAAAAACAATTTCTTCCGCAATTACGCTCAAAAACTAAGAAATCAATGCGTTCTGCATTGCGAAATTTCAAGAAAAAAGTACTTGGTGAATTACTCGAAGAAAATCCTAAATCTTTTTGGTCATATGCGAGAGAGCTTCAGGGAAAATCTTCAACCGTAGATTCGTTATTTGATAAAGATGGCAAACTTGTCACCGAAAACATTGACAAAGCTAACACGTTAAATTCCCACTTCGAAAGTGTATACAGTACAGACGATACTGCATGTAATTTTGACATTTCATTCACTAAGGAACCGATGAAAGAAACCACTATTCAACGCGATGGGATAACTAAGCAACTACAGTCGATAAAAAATAGTTAATCTCCGGGTCCGGAGGGAATACCCGCGCGTGTCCTCAAGGAGTTAGCGCCACAGATCGCACCGTTCTTAGACATAATATTCAAGAAGTCATTTTCTGAAGGAAAGATACCATTAGACTGGAAAATTGCAAACGTTACACCGATATTCAAAAAGGGAAACAGACACGACCCAGGGAACTATCAAACAATTTCATTAACGTCGATTATAGGCAAGATACTCGAACATATCGTCGTTAGCAATATCATGACGTTCCTGGACAGTCGTAACGTCCTCCATGGCTCTCAGCACGGCTTCCGGAAAGGTAGATCATGTGAAACACAACTCGCGCTCTTTCTTCATGACGTTCTCAAATCTGGTGAATCGAAAAGACAAGTTGACGCATTATTTCTAGATTTTAAGAAAGCTTTCGACACGGTACCTCATAACAAACTTTTATACAAATTACAGTCATGCGGCCTAAACGAAACAGTAGTCAACTGGATACGCGACTTTCTGAGTGATCGTAAGCAAAAAGTAGTTCTTGACGGAATTAGCTCTGATGTAGTTAAAGTGACATCAGGTGTCCCGCAAGGAAGCGTGATCGGACCCCTTTTGTTCATTATATACATAAATGATATATGCTCTCGAATTAGCAGTAAAATACGTCTATTTGCCAAAGACGCAGTCATCTATCGTGAAATTAGTGATCACTCTGACTTTGAAATTCTATCATCGGATTTAAACAACGTTCATGTGTGGAGCCAAGAGTGGGGACTCGAACTTAATCTGAGCAAATACACGGCGGTACATTTCTTGCGGAGGTCGTCCAACTATTCCCATGTATATGCTATGGATGGTGTTAACATAAAGGCGACAGATGAAGTGAAGTATCTAGGAGTTACGATAACTTCGGACCTATCGTGGGGAGCACATATAAGAAATATTTGTGGCAGAGCTCTGAAGAAGCTAGGATTCGTCAAGCGTATTGTGGGAAGATTTTCGGATAAAAAAGTAAAAGAGAGGTGCTATTTCGCACTCGTCCGGCCACACCCTGAATATGGAGCGAGCATATGGGATCCGGTGCAGAAAGACTTAGTCCGGGAACTTAATAAAATACAAAGGAAAGCTGCGCGATTCGTCAAAAACAGCTACGGGCGTACAGACAGCGTTACACAGATGTTAAACGAATTAGGCTGGGAGCCGCTAGAGACTCGGAGGCTGCGCGCTAGGCTTAGATTACTTGAACAATTGAGAATAACTATCTTTCAGAGCGACACGGAGAACATCCTATTAGAACCCCACTATATTTCCAGGTCCGACAGAAACGATAAATTAAGAGAGATATTTTGCCGAACGGATAGGTATGGGAATTCGTTTTTCCCCCGAACAATAAGGGACTATAATAAATGCTAGGCGTAATTTCATTAGAGCGTGTCCATTTTATATGTAAACGGCTGGTGTCCTAACACCCCCGCCACACGCCTATTGAGGCGGCTTGCGGGGTAATATGTAGATGTAGATGAATTTCCCTGAGCCTAACGCCTAAACATCAAGACAGCCAATTAAGCCAATCTCCAGCGATGAAGAACCTGCCGATCCTGAACCTAGAACTTCTCAGCCTCCCACCCAACTCACACCCTTTCCTCAATTTCCAAATCCCGATCTTCACCCTCCCATAAACGCTCCTAATCATAGCTGTGGTAGAAGCGGGGCAACAGTTAAAAACCTGCTACCCCCTTTCCCCGATTGATTAGCATACAAATCAATCCTTCCCTAATATTTAAACTCCTACCCTAAAGTATTATCCTTAAACCCTACATAAAACTCCAACCTTAAATAGAAAAAACTTCTAAAAAGAACCCACAACTAAACAACCTTTCTAAAAAAAATCCTAAACGAAATAACCTTTCCCTCCTTGAATCCTTATTAAAAAAAATTATACCTCCATGAACACAACCTTATCTGCTATATAAAAAAAAATCAAAAGTCCAGCCATTGTCATCTTTCGTGAATTATCCAACCACAGCCAGCAAGAGCGATAAGCTCGGAATGGTGTTATAGAGTCCTACAAATGCTTCGATTCGAATGCAGACGTCCTGCAGACGCATCTGGACCTCATCGAAGACTGGCTTGGCGACTAGAAACTTCAAATTAATCCGACTAAATGCTCTAAAGTGTGCTTCACCTTTAAGACGACAAAAAGAGATAACTTTCCCTTAACCCTCTACAGTAAATTTATCCCACAAAAGATCGAAGCCACTTTCCTTAGAGTGACATTGGACGAAAGACTTTCCTTCTCCGCACAATTCCGAATCAAGCATAATAAATTCACCTCTCAATTCCATCCTTTATATACTGGTGTTCCTCAGGGTGTAGTACTAAGCCCAACACTCTTTAACATCTACATTGACGACTTCCCGACAACTCCCAACACTGAACTTTACCTCTACGCCGACGACGCTACCATTGCTACACGCAACTGGTGGCCGGACCGCAACTCAGACGCACTACAAGCCCATCTTGATATTATTGAGGATTGGCTCGAAGACTGGAGACTCCAAATTAACTCCAATAAATGCTCCAAATTGTGCTTCACATTTTAAAAAAATAGGCGAGACAATTTTCACATACGCTACATAATAAATTCATTCCACAAGTATCTGAAGCCAAATTTCTTGGCGCGACCCTGGACGAAGATCTAACCTTTTCTTATCACATTTCCTCTGTCCTCCAGAAAGCTACCAGATCTTCATTTGCTCTGCATTCCCTCCTCAAGTCTAAATACTCTTAATAATAGAACAAAAATCCTCTTCTCTATTCTTCTCCCTCAGATTCTATACGCTTCTCCCATTTGGTGCACATCCAGTAGTTCCAATATTCAGAGAATGCAAGTGTGGCTGAACAAGACACTGAGGCGTCTGTCGGGGGCTCCGCGGTACGTCTCCAACTCTAATATCCAGAACGACTTGAGAATACCGCCACTTAACTCAATGATTCATAAAAACCTCCTGAATTACCAGAGGTCAATCAAACACTCAACCAATAACCTTATTTCCTCCCTCTGGTCCCATTCCCTTTCTACTGGGAAATATAAATATCCCAAAGACATCATTCCGAAAAAAATAACCAAACCTAAAAAGTCCAAACTACCCAAATTCCCTAACGAATTAACCCATCTTTCAACCCTGCATCTTCCCTTCAAACCCTTCCCCCGACCAAGACCCATGAAGCCAGCAGTTCTACCAATGCAGTTGCCAACCCATCAACTGCTTCAGTCGCTTCCTCGAAGATAATATCATCTAATCCTTTCACACCCAAAATCACTGAACCTTTACCTACAACAAAGAAACCTGTCCTTCCTGGCTTAGGCAGAGGAGCGGCTCAGCTTCCCCATCTCTTACCTCCTTTCCCCGATTAATATCCCATAAGAGAATTTCCCAACCTCCAAGAATTTCTGCAAAAATTCCTTAATAAAAAATAACCTATCCTGCCTCCATAAACCTTTATTATATCCACTCCCTAATAAAATATCCTGACATTTCCCCCTAAACCTCTATAAAATCCACTCCCTAATAAAATAACCCGTCTTCCTTAAACCATAATACAAAAATACGTATATCTTAAAAAAAAAAAAAAAATATATATATATATATATATATATATATATATATATATATATGCTAGCAACAAGGCGTTGAGGTTGGGGAAGGATAGGAAAGTAAATAAGTGGACACTCACAGGCAGATGATCAATGACGACACCGGTGTCCACTGCTTAGGGGTAGCTTGTCCACTTGAGTGTCCACTTATTTACTTTCCTATCCTTCCCCAACCTCAACGCCTTGTTGCTAGCATATACTTTTATATTTATTTCCTTTCCTTTTATATTTATATATATATATATATATATATATATATATATATATATATATATATTTGAACAGAAGGTGAAAGAAAGAGATAGGAAACATAATTGAAATTGGACGAAGTCTTCGAAGAAATATATATATATATATATGTGTGTGTGTGTATTATTAAGAAAAATTAACATTAAAATAAATAAAAAAAAACAAATTAAAAATTAATTTTAAAAAATAAATAAAAAAACCCTAACAAAATAACCTACGAACTCAGGCTATGCTACATCTAGCCAATCCCTCCTTATACCTTCTTTCAACACCTCCTACCTTAAACTTATATATCCTACTCCACCGATATATTCTTTTATTCCTAATCCCAACCACGACCAGAGAGGGCGATGAGCCCGGTATGGTGCTATAGGTGTCCTACCAATAGTTCGATTGTTCGAAATGCAGACGTCCTGCAGACGCATCTAGACCTCATCGAAGACTGGCTTAGAGACTAGAAACTTCAAATTAATCCGACTAAATGCTCTAAAGTGTGCTTCACCTTTAAGACGACAAAAAGAGATAACTTTCCCTTAACCCTCCACAGTAAATTTATCCCAAAAAAGATCGAAGCCACTTTCCTTAGAGTGACATTGGACGAAAGACTTTCCTTCTCCGCACACACTGACAAAATTCTTACCTCTCTACGCAACACCAAAAAAACCCCTTCAACCATTTCTCCATTTGAAATAGCCCCACTTCTATAAATAACAAACTTCGAGTCTTCTTCAATATCCTCCTCCCAAAAATGCTGTACGCCTGCCCTGTCTGGATCACATTAAATAAAACTTGTAAAAAGAACCTCCAAAAATTTTCGACCAAACTGCAAGGCAACTTTCCGGCTCCCCCTGGTTTATATCCTACGCCCAAATCCGCTTTGAGCTCGGCATCCCACAGCTCCAAGGCATTTGTAATTACTATGCCAGAAGCTACGCCCTCACATTCAAGCACTCTACAAATTCCCTGATATCTTCCCTCTGGTCTCCCTCCCTACCTCCCGGAAGATTTCCCTACCCTAAAGATATATTCCTCAGAACCTATTTGAAACTAAAAATGAATAAAATGCCCAAATTTCCCAGTAACCTCGCTCACCCTCCAATACTCCACCAACCATTCCGCAAATACCCTCAGCCCAACGCCAAAACGTCGCAACAAATAACTGAGCCGAACTCCAGTGACGAAGAATCAGCCGATCCTGAACCAACAATTTCTCAGCCGCCCATCCTAGTCACGCCTGCTCCTCAATTCCCAAATCCCATAGTTCAACCTACTATAAACCCTCCTCACCCCGGTTGAGGTAGAAGCGGGGCTACAGTTAAAAACCTGCTTCCATCCTTCCCTATTTAATCCCTAACTAAACCGGTCCTTACCTAATGACACCACTTCTACCTAAAATTTCATCCTCAACCCTACAACAAATTTCAACCCTGAACAAAATAAACTTTCTTGCCAGATATTTTTTTTTTAATCCAACCCTGAACAAAATAACCTTTCTTTCCATGTATTTTTTTTAATCCAACTCTAAACAAAACAACCTTTCCCGCTTAATGTTTAAAAAAACCCAATGTCCAGCCAGCCTCGTCGAAATCTTCCTAGTAACCTACAACCACAACCAGCAAGAGTGATAAGCTCGGTATGGTGAAAACAGGAATTCTATTTATGCTTATGCTTATAATATCAATTCAGAGAAGAAAAAAAATATCTTACACATAATGCGTTCCTGCCAAAGCTTTAAGATTTGTCGACTGGTTTCGTTGTGTCGATATAACTCAATCTTTGGCTCTACACCTTATAATTTCAGCATACAAATAATTTCAAATTAATATGGTCATATCTATATGAAGATATAATTATAATCAAGGCAACAAGGTAGCATAAAATTAGAATATAATACAAGACACACATATTCATACAATTTGCATAGATATTATACAGCTTCTTGTTTTTCACATAGAGGGCAAGTTTCTTTGATTTGGATAATACATTGAATTTAGATACTCTCCTAAAGCCTGATTTACACGATCATTTTTTCCGTCAATTTTCAGGGATAGTTCCAATGATAGCTCAAGTGATAGCTCAAATGATGGCTCAAAATGAGGGTTTTTGCGATCACTTTCAGGGATAGCTGCAGTGGTAGGGTAGTATCCCTGTCACTTTTTTCATCATGTGAGCTGTCCCTTTTCCCGTCCCTGACTCCGTGCCAAACAGAGTGCACGGCAAAGAACGAATGTTGCGCTACGTGTGGTTTGCAATCAAACTATGATGAAAATGATGTTCTCAGGGAGGACGCAAGTGACCGCGTGAATCAGAAATTGATAGCTTGAGTGATCACTCTCCCTATCATTTGAGCGATCTCGGAAAGCGTCCCTAAAGTGATCCCTGCCGAGGGACGGAAAACATGAACGTGTGAATCAGACTTTAATCTAAATTTTATTTCACTAACATTTTCACTCGAATATTTTAAAGGATATCCAAATAACTTAACTGATGATATCAGATAGAACTGAAGGGGTCACTTTGTGGAACAGCGTAATGTTCATGGTACATAACCGATAAAAATATACTTTGTCAATTCCACACAATTTTCATGGAATCGACCCAGGTTTCGGCAACTTATGTCATTACCAAGCTCTTTTGATAATGACAAATTTCTTATGTAATACGCAAAGTCATTAGTCATAAAATGTAGCTTTACGGGTTTTTTTTATTGTTTTCCACCCAATTTCCCGTAATTACGTGGTTTTCCATTAATGCGGGTGTAAACTCCGTCCTCTTAGAGCCGCCTCAAAACCGTATTTTACTTAATGACGTTTTTATGACTTTTGAGAGGTTGTAACCTTTTTATTAGTAAATTACACAGCAAAATTTTTTATGTCATGTACAAATATACCAAGACTAAGTTATGCTAATTTGAGATTTTTATCTGCAACCCTAACAGAGTTATTCAAAGCCAAACTTGAAAAAATTTGAAAAAAGTGACCTTTTTAAAAATGTATAACTCAAGTGTAAGTATATCACTATTGATATTTTTTATGAAAAACCTACTGGCACATATCTACAATTTCAAAAAAAAAATTCAAACTGTATAATCCTCTCCTAATATTAGAAAAAAATTTAAACATTGAAATTTCAATCGTAACTTTGTTGTAGTTTTACCTTAGAAAGGATAGAGATAGGTAAACAAATTACAGGACTTATATTTTACCTTGAGAAATTGCAAACAAATTGCTTATTGTTTCATCTCTCTAGGATTACTACTTTTATAGTTACAGACTTTTAAGTAAACCTCTAAAAACGCAAAAATGGGATTGCGCAACATTATAAAAATGGCCGCCCAAGGTGAACCGCTCGAGATAAAAATTTGAAAAAAAAAATTGTTTTCATGTCTTAAGACATGAGAATGACAAGTGGGAAAGTTTCAATATTTTAACTTGGACCAGTTCAAATGGATTGACTCTATGATGAAATTTGACTGTGTAATTTCTCATTGTGCTTTGTGTCTGCTTTCAGTTGTGTTGCTGTAGCAACGGAATGTCGTTCATGTAAGAAGGCTGTCTCAATAAAGATTCGTAAAGGAGATAAGAATTGCATGTAATTTCATCAGTATACATATGTATAGAAAATGTATAGGTACATTGTACACATCCTGTAAAGAAATTGTGTTGAAATTTTTTTATAGGGGAGCTGTAAAACCGGTATTAGCTCCGCGCTTGCTTGTACACATCGATATATATCCTCACCCACTCGATCTCGATCATTGATGTATATAACCATTTTACGCCGAAATGCCTTATTGAAAATTTTTTTGATAATTTGAATGAGGGCTCTACCTTTCGTCATTAGAAATAGTTTATCATTAATTTCTACCACAATATTGTTCGACCTTTCAACATACTCCCCTCTTATTGTAAAGAGAAATGGTACCATAATGTGTAAAACTATATTTAAAGGATCAAAAAACTAATTGTTTATTAATTAGCTGCTTAAAATACGAGAAGCGTTGTAGACTGCAGGGACACGGGCTCGAAACTAGACCAGGTGATTATTTTTACGAATTGTTTTTACAAACGCCGTCAGTTTCCCGTCCTTACCTTTTTCGTCGATTCTCAGTTAAGTCTTACGAAATATTTTGCTTCAATTTACCCTAGAATTTGATTATTTCCAGCATTTAAATATTTTTTAAACCCGCCCTGTTAATATCAAGTGTGACTTCTTACACCCCATATTAAGGTCCATACCCTGGGGTCCTTTCCATTCCTTCACAGATTAACGTGAAATTTCCCCCAACTGTCACATACCTTTCAAGTCTTTATCAGTCAGGTGGAGCCTACATAAATTTTAACTTCACTACTTGGCCGAAAGAGGCGCTGCAGATTTTGCCCACACACCTTTACAAATGACAGTACATACACTAGTTCCACCACTGTGTACTTAGGTTTTGTTTCTAATCTAACCATATAAGTCATAACCACACTCCTGGAAATAATGCATCAATACATAGCATATTTTATTTCTTTATACTTTGTTAAGACCTGTGCACTGTATGCCTTTACCCTGATAATATCTAATATGTTCATAATCTGGTATTATACGATGTTGTAGTTGTTTTAGGTTTACTCCTAAGCATATTTTTGTGTTTTTTAAGAAGCTATCGCGCATGGAAAACTGTACCCCAACTATCGAACAAAAATATTGAAAAATGTTCATTCGGAAATATTTTCTAATAAACATATAATTTAATAAAAATTTAAATTACTTATATATTGCTCGATTCCTCAATATCCTTAATAGTTTACACGAATCAACTTCGCTTTCTAGTACCAATTCTGAGAACTAAATAAGATTAGCGAAATATAGTAGATAACTAAGTACAAGTAGATAGCAAATACCAGCAAAAATAGTAGCATAATTATGTGTTATATAAGTGGTACCGATATACCGGTACACCGATTTATTTTTTAACGACATAGCTCTCGGCAATTCGATATATTTTAAAAATATCGGATTCCGATACATCGGTATATTTTTATATACCGCACATCCCTACTGCAAAGGCGACGTACTGAAGAAAACAAATTTTGAAACTCGAAACGGGAACGATACTGCGTGATTTCAAGACAAAGAGACGTCGCTTGTTGGCATTAACAATGCAATAACCCTTGGTGTCAATCCTCTCCGAAGATGCGTGCAGAGTTTTGTTGATACGGGGGTCACGACTGGTAGAGGGAGTACACTCATTAACCTGAGCAGTGAAGGGGTGCGGTTCGGGATGCAGAGCATGAGTCTTAACGGCGCCGCTCAGGGACTACGAAGCGGATGGTGATGACACAGCAGCAATTGGCGGAGCGGCATCCAGCGGTGGGTGGGTGATGGAAGCAACCGTCGCGGCGGAAGCCACAGGCGTGGCAGATCCAGATGGGTTAACAGGAGCAGCGGGTGTGGCAGTGTCCGGTGTAGTTGTGGCAGGCGCGGCGAGAGCGGTAGGTACGGGCACATTCGATGCATTTGTAAAAGAAGAGGCACTTCGGGCTGTGCACACGAGAGCCGCCTTTTCTGTTGGCGTTTGAGCATCGAACGATCCTCCGCCGGCTTCGGGTGATGACTAGTGCCCTGTAAAATGGCCTCCATACTCGTCTATTATTAATTAGCCGTTTATGAGTCACTGCCTCTTCTACCTTATCCTCGAGGAAGTGTTGGAGAGTACGCACCCTAGCGGAGTTATCGGGCAACGAAGGCTGAGTGGGGCTAGAATCGATGACGTTTCACCGAGTACATTCATACTCGATCGTCCCCATCTCACTTTCTCAGATGGAAAGGCACTCAGAGAATCGGATACTTTTAGCTGGCTCCGGTAAAATCGCAGGCATGGGTAATCGCAGGCAGTGGCCTCCAGAGCACTCTTCCTCCCAACCTCTACGCCCCGATGCCGCCCTCACAACCCCCCACTGGGACCTTCCGGGACTTCGTTCCGCCGGTTCCGCCCCTCGGGCTCGCTCGCCGTGAGAGGCCGCCTAGCATCTAGACTCTCATCAGAGGTGGGTGGTCGCCCCCACCCCCTGCCGTGGCATGCTACCAGAGGATGGAACGAGCCGTCTTCCAGGCGTCTAATTGCAGGGCGCTTGGTTTGCAATGCCGGTAGGCCGCCATCAACCAGCTCAACGGCCAACAGATAGTTCTGTCGCACCTGTCTTTTCCCCGACTATCACTCGGAAGCAGAAGAATCCGTCACCACTAGAGCCCTGTTAAACATCCCCAACACTCGCCCGCTTTCACTCCGCTACCTGCTCGATACACACGCTCGAGTGCCAAGTCGACCGAGTCTGGAATTTCTCGTTCGCTCACACGAGTCTGTGTTCAGTAGCAGAGTGTAAACCGTAAAAACATACTCTGCGGCTGCTTGGATGTCTGCCAAGGTCAGCCGGAGCGTAGAGAATATGCTTCGCAGTTTCTTTGATCACTATGCTGACTTTTCCGAGTTGAAAGTGTCATCAATATGACAGAATATATTGAATCCATTGTTTTAAATGGCTCTTCGCATTTATTCATCTTTATCAGTAGTCGTTAAGTACCATTACATGGTTCACAATTTTGCGTTGATTTGTATTGTGAGAAATACCAACGGAATCTGAGACTCAAAAATTTCTTATTGCAGCTATTCACCAACCAAAAAAGAACATTAAAAAAATTAAGACCGCTTTTCAGCAGATATTCTCTCCATCTAACTATTAGCTAACCGTCTCGTTTAATTTTGTCTTAACTTTTAAGTCGCATATAATTTTTCTTCGCTTCTCCTTCCTTGGTAAAGAACATAATAACTTAAATTGCAGCTCGATGAAAAAAAACAGCAGCCGCTATTAAGTGTTCTAACTCAAGTGGTTACCAAATACTGTGTTTGTGACCAGAAGGCCATTTTGTACGCAGAATTAATCAGTCTTTCTCCCTATCGTTCCGTTTTCCCAAACCATACTTCCTTTTTGTATTACCTTCTTGCCCTGCCCTACAATAGCATTCCAGTCACCATGAATAATTTAGTTTTCATCCCCTTTCACATTTCTTATGACTTCTTCTTATCCATCGCAGATAATTTCTTCGTCGGTATCTTCGTACTCTGACGTGGGCATGAACATACACTTGTACCACCACCGTGTCCTTAGGTTTTGTTTCTAATCCAGACATAAATATCCTTTCTCTGTATTGGAGGTGGTTTTAAACTCGATACCACTACTTTTCCAGAGTATTATGCCAGCACCTGCGTTTCCATTCATATATCTAGAGTGGATAATCCTATAACTGCTGCTTCAGAAGTTCCCTTCTTCAGGCAATTTCATTTCGCGGATTGCTGAAACATCTGTATAATCTAGATCTAGATAATTCCAGGGGATCTAAATGGGGGATTAGTTTACGACCGAAATATTTCACTCAATGAATTTGTAATATTACGCATCCCTGCTTTACGCCCTGACATATTTCAAACCAGTCACTCGAGGCCCCACTCACCCGCAAACTTGCCTTACTATAGTCATGCAATGTCTTCATAACATTCAATAACTGCTCATACACTCCAATGTCCTTCAAGACCTACAGCTTAATTACATTTACCCTAATATATGCCTATCGAAAATCCCGCAGTACAAAATAAACTTTCTTTCGGGCGTCCATACAATTCACAGGCACTTGCTGATGTGCGAGAAAATGATCACTACATTCCCTCCCAGGCATGAACCCACGCAGTACGCCCCAGATTCTGTCAATAAATATCTACCTAGCTCTTTCGATTGATATAACATTTTAATGTGTAACAAATTTTGCAGACATTTGGCATTGCCTTTAAAATGGTTCAGCCAGTCAATGAAAATAATGGTCTTTATGAATCCCGAACCCCTCGATAGGAAAATTGTTCCCAGAGGTGCTCCATTTGCAGGCTTATATTTAAAATGACTTCTTGGGAAAATTCGAGCTTTAGGAATGTTGTTTTCTGAGGCGGATACACAGCACACTACAGTAGTTGTCAGACCAAGAGGTCAACAAAATTGTGGCAGTTGAAAGACCTTTCACCTGCCACAATTTTTTGACACATTTTTCTACTTTGGAACTAATGACCTGATGTCCTGGTCCTGTTGCATTCCTATGTGTCTTTCTTTTGTTATTCCTAATTTCTTTCAGCACTGTTGTGCAAAAGGTAAAAATAATATGTTTCATGTGGGCACTTGTCCCAGGACTCATACCCCAACGGCACTAGCAACACCCATTACGCCATTATACAACCATTATGCCATTATACAACCCTTGCGAACTCTTGCCCTTCGCTACCCTACCTCAAGGTCAGCTTCTAAACTTTAACTTCCATCAGCATGGGATAGCAAACATTCTGTTTATACATCAATGAATGGTTATTAACTTTACAGGCATTAACTTGGGTTGGCAAACATTTTCCATATGCATCGTATTTGAGGTGGCCTCTATTTTTAACGGGCGATTTCCCCACGTCCAAGTGAGCAGGTGGTTTGGAGACGTGGCACTTGTCTTGTCGAAACTATATTTCTGTTTTCACATGCTGCCTATGATAGCTAAATATCCTTCCAATGGCGAACGTATTCACATGGAGTGTCAATATTAGTTTATGTAGGTATCGTATTCGAAGGAAGCAGTTTTAATATCACCTGGAAGAAAGGCTGCCCGATTGCGTGAATTGGCACCAAATCCCTCAAAATGTCTTGCAATTAATATCTATCTAAAAAATGTTCTTTCCAACGTATGTAGCTTCAATATCTCCATTAGGAAGAATATTTGCCCGCAGTGGACCATGGAGCTTGACGTGTCACTGCTACCGAGTTGCCGGCGGCCTGAATCGCACTCCGCAGCAAATTAGAAAAATCGACCTTTTTACGGAGATTCAAACGGTTGCGGCTCATTTCTTTGGGGCCACAATCTAGACGCTTTGAAGTGCCTCTTGCGTGAATTTCTTTGTGTCTAAATTAACATTTTAAAAATTTAATTGCAATAAAATCACTGAAAACAGTGTCCAACATTTGTTCGCGCAACAGCAGTAGTAATAACAATAAAACATAAATATGGTGAAAATTAATTTGCTAAGAAGTTTTCTATTTCTATGGACTTTTTTTTTAGTTTTAACTATTTAACTTTTCACCAACAGGTTTTACATTAGCTTGGCCATTGTGATTTGAAGAGAAATTCGAAGCTGTACGATATCAGCAAAATTTATCTAAATGTGAGCCCTTGCATTTCGATAATGCATAAGAACTGATTCAAATGATATGTATCACATCAGGCAACCATCAATGTAGTAAGACCAGGTAAACATTGAAGTTATAATCAGAAAAAAAGCACTTTTTGTTTTTTGCCAGCTTTTTTCGATTTCAACCCACTGTGGGTCATAATCTTTTTGTAAGTTCAAAGCCGATTAATTTTCTGACGAATTGAATGAAATTTCATAAAACCGGATATAAAATTGAATATTAGATCAAACTTAGGGAAATGGACCGCAGAACGGACAGGTTTAAGAAATCCTTTTTTCTGCGAACGGTAAGAGACCATAGATGCCATTGAGACCTTAACTTTATGAATAAATTCTTTACGGGATTCCAATCAGGTGATATTTTCAGCCATTGAAACGTCGGCTCTGGCTGAACATCTCACCTGGTGGGAATCCCGTGAAGAATTTATTCACATCGTGCGCCAGGAAAACACCAAGTCTTACGACACCGTAAATATATGTTTGTGGATAGTTTGTGTCGCTTACTACAGAACTTGCTCCCCAATTCTTGTTTCCTAATATTCAACGTCATATTCAAAGCACGTTGCGTAGTATGAGTGATATAAGAAAACTTGATTGATAGTGTACATCCATAGACAAATGAATATTAAAATGGCTTATAATGCTGAACTGTCTAATATAACAAAAGTTAATATCGTACATCAAAATATAAGAAGTTTAAGATCAAATTATGATAACTTTGTTTAATATCTGAACAATTTGCAAGATAAACCAAATGTTATAGTGCTATCAGACATTTGTATTAATGATTGTGAAATAGTGGCGTATCAACGTATTGGTTATAAGGCTTTTGCTAAATGCAACAATAATAGGAGAGCAGGTGGTGTTATACTGTTATAGTACCTATATGTAGCGTATACGTTCTCATTATTTGCAATTCAGGATAATAACTTTCCGTTGGCTGTTATGATCAAAGTAACCATTGACCTAAATACCTGTCAATCAACAGAGCGGTCCCTGTGGATTGAGTGGCCCTGTGCAAACGAAAGTCGGGGGTCCCACTTAACTTTGCATTCCCTTATTGATACAAGTATCATCTTTTAAACATATTTCACGGAAAAAAGGACATTAACTGACAAAATGGAAATTAATTTCAAGAAATGTACATGTGTACTAAGAAAAGTAGGTAATTTCAGGTAATAGGCGGGTTTCCCCGTCTGAAAGAGGCAAGCCCGGGCCCCATGGGCGCGGGGTCCAGTGCAGCGGTACCTGTCGCACTACCCTAAGGACAGCACTGTGACAATCCATACCTATTATTGGAATTTACAGGTATCACTGTATGCCAACTGATCTACTTTTAAGTGAGTTGGAACAAGTCCTTGATGAATCACCCGCAAAGAACCTAATATTAGTTGGGGATATCAATTAATGTATTCTACAAAATAATGATGCTGGTTGTGCTTACAAAACGACTATGGCGAGTCATGGGCTTGAACAGCTAGTTTATAGCCCGACCAAAATCATAAAAACTAGTAAAACTTCTATAGAATACATGTTTCGCAGAAGTAAGGATACTTTTACTTACACAGGTAGTACGATTGACGTTGGTTTAACGGATCACCATATGATTGCGTGGCAAATAGACACCTATGTAGCACATGAACCGCAAAGAAAACTACTACAAACACTTATTTGATCGCAACTCTAATAACTCTACCAACCAATGGGAGGAAATCGATTACGGGAGGAAAACTAAAGGATGAAGGCATCACAAAAATGAAAACTGGAAACAGCTCAAATTAATTACAAACACGCGGGAAATCGTGGATGAATTCAACTCACATTTTTCAAGAATGATCCAGTCAAATTATGTGCCCTCTGATAATCATAATTTAAGTGCTGATGACTAGGAGTTTCCTGGTAGTAGTTTAAGAGAGACCTTATTTTTTATTCCTACTTATGAAATAGTAAATCAAACATAATATCACAGTTGAAATCTAAGAAATCCAAGGGAATTTACAACATAAGCTCATGTATTTAAAAAAAATAAGAAAGACTATTTATAAAATATTCGCTCATATTGTCAATCTCAGTTCGCAAACTGGGATATAAGCCGACCAACTTAAAACTGCAATTGTCATTCCTATTTCCAAAAAAGGTGACAAAATGGATATAAATAACTTCAGACCGATATCATTGTGGCCTGTATTCTCAAAAATACTAGAAAAAATTATGAAAAGTAGATTGTTATGTTTCTAAAATACTCACAGATTTTTAAGCAATAATCAGTTTGGTTTTCAGAAGGGTAAATGCACTGTTGCAATTTTGTTCTCAAATTTATGAAGGATTAAATAATGCAAACAGGGTTGCAGGTTCATTTATTGATATAAAAAAGCTTTTGAAGGTCATGCTCCATTTTTTAACAAATATGGATCCTTTGCCCGAACTACGGGATTATGAAAAATTGAGCTTCTAGTAATTTTATGTTTATGATCCATTGTTTAAAAAATATGCATCCTCTGCCCTAGTTACGGGAGCATGAAAAATTGAGCTTCTAGAAAATGTATGTCTGATCAGTCCTCAATATCTCCGGACGGATGGTACTTATCTCTCAGCAGAAATGCTCTTTTGAAAGAAAAAGCAACAGCGCATAATATATTGTTATGCCTTCAGTAAAACGTTTTGCAGTTTATTCCACACATATTTGACTTGAAAATTTCAAACGGTTTTTTTTTCAAAACATATAACCCTTCGATGTTGCTTATATTTTCTATTTGTTTAGCTAGATACCTTATCTGTCCACCTTTGAAATTTTGCGATGGTAATGTTTTTAAAGGAGAAATTAATTTGTATGAGCCGGCATGTTCGCGTTTGACGTCGAAGCTTCGCGGATTCCTAGGCAAGGAGTGCGACGATTTTATATCAGCCTAAGAATCAATACAACCCGTGTGTCATTTAAATTTTGGGGACTGATTTGGGCCTAAAAAAGATAACTAAACAGTACCAAATCGCAACAACGCAGTTTTAGCGATGTCTAGCGATAGCGGATACGTTCTCATGATTTGCAATTTAGGATAATAACTTTCGGTTGGCTGTTATGATCAAAGTAACCATTGACCTATATACCTGTCAGTCAACAGGGCCGTCCCTGAGGATTGAGGGGCCCTGTGCAAACGAAAGACGGTGGCCCCACTTAACTTTGCATTCCCTTATAGATATAAGTATCATCTTTTAAATATATTTCACGGAAAAAAGGACATGAACTGACAAATTGGAAATTAATTTCAAGAAATGGAAATGTGTACTAAGAAAAGTAGGTAACTTCAGGTAATAGGCGGGTTTCCCCGTCTGAAAGAGGCAAGCCCGGGCCCCATGGGCGCGGGGCCCAGTGCAGCGGAACCTGTCGCACTACCCTAGGGACGTCACTGTGACAATCCATACCTATTATTGGAATTTACAGGTATCACTGTATTCCAACTGATCTACTTTTAAGTGAGTTGGAACAAGTCCCTGATAAATCACCCGCAAAGAACCTAATATTAGTTGGGGATATCAATTAATGTATTCTACAAAATAATGATGCTGGTTGTGCTTACAAAACGACTATGGCGAGTCATGGGCTTGAACAGCTAATTTATAGCCCGACCAAAATCACAAAAACTAGTAAAACTTCTATAGGTAACATGTTTCGCAGAAGTAAGGATACTTTTACTTGCATAGGTAGTACGATTGACGCTGGTTTCACGGATATGATTGCGTGGCAAATAGACACCTATGTAGCGCATGAACCGCAATGTCCGTCGAAAGTGCCTAGTTTTGAAATTGATTTCAACTATTTAAAAGACTCTTTTGCCAGTTGTTTTTGGGATTACGTTCATTCTCAGAAACATTTAAATGAAGCTTATAGAATTTTTAATGAAATACTATCCTCCTCTATCAGTCGAGCAAGTTGCAGTTTCAATAATAGTAGAAAATTTAGATTTATCATGCCCTGGATGACGAGTTCTTTGTCAAATAGAATTGTTAGGCGTAATTTATTATATGAAAAATGCGTTATCAACCTGAAAATAAAAAAATAGAGCTTTGCTATTCATCATATAAAAAGTGACTAGATAATTACATAAAAAAGTGCAAAGAAAACTGCTACAAACACTTATTTGATCGCAACTCTAATAATTCTATCAACGAATGGAGCATTCTGGACTCGATTACGGGAGGAAAACCAAAGGATGAAGGCATCACAAAAATGAAAACTGGAAACAGCTCAAATTATTAAAAAACACGCGGGAAATCTTGGATGAATTCAACTCACATTTTTCAAGAATGATCCAGTCATATTAAGTGCCCTCTGGTACTCATAATTTAAGTGCTGATGATTAGGAGTTTCCTGGTAGTAGTTTAAGAGAGACCTTATTTTTTGTTCCTACTTATGAAATAGAAATAAAACATTTAATATCACAATTGAAATCTAAGAAATCCAAGGGAATTTACAACATAAGTTCATGTATTGTAAAAGAAGTAAGCGAAACTATTTATAAAATATTCGCTCATATTGTCAATCTCAGTTTGCAAACTGGGATATAAACCGACCAACTGAAAACTGCAATTGTCATTCCTATTTCCAAAAAAGGTGACAAAATGGATATAAATAACTTCAGACCGATATCATTGTGGCCTGTATTCTCAAAAATACTAAAAAAAATTATGAAAAGTAGATTGTTATGTTTCTAAAATACTCACAGATTTTTAAGCAATAACCAGTTTGGCTTTCAGAATTTCAGAAAGAACACTGTTGCAATTTTGTTCTCAAATTTATGAAGGATTAAATAATGCAAACAGGGTTGCAGGTTTAATTATTGATATAAAAAAGCTTTTGAAGGTCATGATCCATTTGTTAACAAATATGGACCCTTTGCCCGAGCTAGTGATTATGAAAAATTGAGCTTCTAGTAATTTTATGTTTATGATCCATTGTTTAAAAAATATGCATCCTCTGCCCTAGTTACGGGAGCATGAAAAATTGAGCTTCTAGAAAATGTATGTCTGATCAGTCCTCAATATCTCCGGACGGATGGTACTTATCTCTCAGCAGAAATGCTCTTTTGAAAGAAAAAGCAACAGCGCATAATATATTGTTATGCCTTCAGTAAAACGTTTTGCAGTTTATTCCACACATATTTGACTTGAAAATTTCAAACGGGTTTTTTTCAAAACATATACCCCTTCTATGTTGCTCATATTTTCTATTTGTTTAGCTACATACCTTATATGTCCACCTTTGAAATTTTGCGAGGGTTATGTTTTTAAAGGAGAAATTAATTTGCATGAGCCGGCATGTTCGCGTTTGACGTCGAAGCTTCGTGGATTCCTAGGCTAGGAGTGCGGCGATTTTATATCAGCCTGAGAATCAATAAAACCCGTGTATCATTTAGATTCTGGGGACTGATTTGGGCCTAAAAAAGATAACTAAACAGTGCCAAATCGCAACAACGCAGTTTTAGCGATGTCTCCATCTGAACGTATCCCAAAAATGGTTCTCGCGCTTTGAATGTTGAGCTGTTCGAAACGTCGTCATTATTAAGTATACTTTTTCACGCTTAATATACCTACGAACAAATAAACCATCCCATTTTACCCGGTCGATTTCCTGTTTCATTCGGTTGACATTGATGCTAATATGGTGCTACTAAATGGTCAGGCTTCGTCTCCACGGCGGGGATAGGGGGTAAGCTCTGTGGTTTCAGACGAAGATTATTGCGGCGTTCAGCTTTGCAGTTTAGTAGGTTTTCGGGTTCCGTCCGCGTTTGCATCGTTCTTAATGGCGACGTTTCTCTTACTGTGTTGTAGGCGTTCTCAATCCAGGCTGAAGTGGAGATTGCTGTGTCCTGCTGCTAATCCTCAGCTTTATTTCAGAGTTTGTCCATTTAAAGTGAACTTATGCTCTCTTTTGCCCTCCCAGCATACAAGGCCAGTGCGTTTTCAGTTCTGGCATATCTATCCCATGGGTTTTTGGTATTATTGGCTATTTCTTAATGTAATTTCATGTCACTGTTTTTTAATTTTTCGTAGCAATTTGCCGCTTGTGCTTTTTTAACCTTTCTTATATTTTTAACTTTTGTTACCCTATACATATCATCATTTTTGGTCCTTTTCAGTTTGAAAATTTACCCAATGCATTTTCTCTCTATTGGTTCTATTTTATGTAAGTTCTTTTTATTCAATAAACCAGCCCATGCCGGCGTCGCGTACAACGGGACTGGCCAAATATATGTCTAGTTGATAATTTTCTTTCTTTGTCCTGTATTGTATTATTTTTAATAGAGGTCTTCACGGATTCCAGTAGTCTTTGGAATTATTATATCTGTATGTCTCTTAAAATTGAGTTTTTAGTATAGAGTAAGCCCAAGGTATTTTGCTGATTCTGTCTAGTCTATTGGCTCTTCTCTGATTCTATGGCAGCGGCACCAAGGTGTTTCCATTTTGGTCTTTTGAGTATAATGGCTTGGATTTTATTCGTGTTGATTTAAGTTCGCCATTTATTGTACTATCTAATGGCTTCGTCCAAAGCCAACTGTTCAAGTTCAACCCCCAATTTTACATGTTGCTCTTTGCCAATATAGCTGCGTCATGTTTATATAGTGCTATTCTTGTGCACCAGTCGCTATCGTATTTTGAAAATTCAAGAGGTAAATATTTTGAACAATAGTGGGCAATATACTGATCCTTGGGGTACTCCAACTGTCATTATTTTCGGTTCGCTTTTCACGTGTGCCCATTTTATCCTAAAAACTCTATCTCTAAATAAGAGGAGGTCCATTTTAAAATCCAGTGCAGGAAACCGAGCTGTTCCATTTTAAATAGTAGTACGTTATGCCAGACCTTGTCAAATGCTTTGGAAATAGGAAAATTCATATTTTCGTTTCCCTTTTGTCATAGCCGTCCTTACTTAAATCTATCACCCAATTTATATGTTGGGTCGTTGAATGGTTATAGCGGAAACTGAACTGATCCTCTGGAATGACTCCATTGTCTTCTACGAAGGCTTGAATAAGCGGAACTATCGCTCGCTCTGATAGTTGCTTTATGTTGGAGAGAAGGTAAAAGGGCCTGAGGTTTGTGGCTTTCCGTTTTTTTCCCTACTTTTTGGAAATGTATTTTACTATTGCTCTTCTCCATTTCGTTGGGAAGTGACCAAGTCTGATGCTTGCGTTTGCCATATCTGTGAAGAATTCTACTCCTTCTGGCGGGAGTCTTTTAATAGCGTCGTTTGTGGTATTACCTTCCCCCGAAGCTTTCCTATTCGGTATGTTTTTAATTATCTTGGTAACATCTACCGTAGAAATTAAAGGGTGACCGTGTTCTCCAACGTCTGAGTCCCAAGTTTCTGGATAAAGCCTTAATTCTTGCGTTCTGCGCCATAGTTTTTTTTGGCTTGGGATCTTTTCTAGTTCTCTCGCCATTTCATCGGCTCTATCTCTGTGGTGCCACTGATGAACGGGATGAATACACGAACGAATGGATCTGGATTCAAGTCCTAGGATGATTGGTGGCCTAGGTTTCCCATTCGGAAGGCCATTTTCAGGACCATAGATCTCGTGTATCCGCTCTTCCCTAGGGCAGTAAGAACGTATTTTTCCTTCGTAGGCAGGGAATCTTTGTCGGAGATGGATTGAGCCCGACGTATTAGGCTGGTTTTTACAGAATTCTTGTATTGCTGGCGGTGGTGGGAGTTAGCATGGAGGTAAACGTCCGTGTGGGTCGCCATTCGGAAGACTGCTTTAGGAAGCCATTTTCTGTCCTTGTCACTAGGGCCTCCAGGAAAGGGATTTTATCTCTTTCTCCAAATGGTGGATTTTATTTAGTCTTGAAAAGGCCCCCCACAAAGAGGATATCGCGGGTCATTACGAAGCCTAGCATCAAACCAGGTTTGGATGTTGAAAGAAAATAGCCATTTTGCTCATTTAAGCTATGATTCCCTTCCCACTAGGTAGTAGTATTATTGTTTAACGTGCTTCGACGGCTAAGGTCATTTCGCACTTAAACTGTCTGCCACGCGCAGACAGGGGCAACAGCACTCGGAAGAATCGGAGGATCACCCCTCCAAACTCGAGCCGAGCACAACGATGCTTAACTTCGGTGACTGACCGGGAACCGGTGTTTTCATCGTGGCCATCCCACCTTTGATCCAGGAGGGGGTTGACGAGGTCCTATGCAGCTGAGGGAAGTCCTAAGTTCGACAAACCAAGAAGGCCATACAATGCAGGTTGAAAGAACATGCACGGGCACTGAAGAACAGACAGGAAGGAAAATCGGCCATTGCTAAACCTGTCTTGGCGGAGCCAGGTCATAGGATCAAGTTTAAAGAACCAAACACCCTGGCCAAAGAAAAACGATATTTCCCAAGACTCATCAGAGAGGCTGAGTAAATAATCAAAAGGCCCAATAAAATGAATAGGGAAGACGGCTACACCTTTCCAAAACATGGAGACACGTTTTCAATGGCTTCAAAAAGGACCATCGTCTTTCCCGCGTTTTGCGGATCAGATCCCTGGGGATGAACCAATCAGTGAAGATCATGAGCGCGGACACCCTAGTTGAACCAAACAAATACCGGCGTTTAAACACAAATGCAGACTCCTGCAGACGCATCTAGACCTCATCAAAGACTGGCTTGGCGACTAGAAACCTCAAATTAATACGACTACATGCTATAAAGTGTGCTTCACCTTTAAGACGACAAAAAGAGATAACTTTCCCTTAACCCTCCACAGTAAATTTATCCCACAAAAGATAGAAGCCACTTTCCTTAGAGTGACATTTGACGAAAGACGTTCCTTCTCCGCACACACTGACAAAATTCTTACCTCTCTACGCAACACCAAAAAAAGCCCTTCAACCATTGCTCCATTACAATAGCCCCACTACTATAAATAACAAACTGCGAGTCTTCTTCAATATCCTCCTCCCTAAAATGCCCTGTCTGGATCACATTAAATAAAACTTTAAGGCAACTTTCCGGCTCCCCCTGGTTTATATCCTACGCCCAAATCCGCTCGTAGCTCGGCATCCCACAGCTCCAAGACATTTGAAATTACTATGCCAGAAGCTACGCCCTCACATTCAAGCACTCTACAAATTCCCTGATATCTTCCCTCTGGTCTCCCTCCCTACCTCCTGGAAGATTTCTCTACCCTAAAGATATAATCCTCAAAACCTATTTGAAACTAAAAAATAATAAAATGCCCAAATTTCCCAGTAACCTCGCTCACCTCCCAACACTCCACCAACCATTCCGCAAATACCCTCAGCCCAACGCCAAAACGTCGCCACAAATAACAGAGCCGAACTAACGGTGACGAAGAATCAGCCGATCCTGAACCAATAATTTCTCAGCCGCCCATCCTAGTCACGCCTGCTCCTCAATTCCCAATCCCATAGTTCAACCTACTATAAACCCTCCTCACCCCGGTTGCGGTAGAAGCGGGGCTACAGTTAAATAAAAACCTGCTTCCCCCCTTCCCTAATTAATCCCTAAATAAACCTGTCCTTACCTAATGACACCACTTCTACCTAAAATTTCATCCTCAACCCTACAACAAATTTCAACCCTGAACAAAATAACCTTTCTCGCCATGTATTTTTAAAAAAATCCAACCCTGAACAAAACAACCTTTATTTCTTTGAAAAAAATCCAACCCTGAACAAAATAAACTTTCCTGCTTAATGTTTAGAAAAACCCAATGTCGAGCCAGCCTCGTCGAAATCTTCCTATTAACCTACAACCACAACCAGCAAGAGTGATAAGCTCGGTATGGTGAAAACAGGAATTCTACTTATTCTTATGCTTATAATATCAATTCAGAGAAGAAAAAAAATATCTTACACATAATGCGTTCCTGCCAAAGCTTTAATATTTGTCGACAGGTTTCGTTGTGTCAATATAACTCAATCGTTGGCTCTACACCTTATAATTTCAGCAGATATACAAATAATTTCAAATTACTATGGTCATATCTATATGAAGATATAATTATAATCAAGGCAACAAGGTAGCATAAAATTAGAATATAATACAAGACACACATATTCCTACAATTTGTATAGATAACATACAGCTTCTTGTTTTTCACAAAGAGGGCAATTTTCTTTGATTTGGATAATACATTGAATTTAGATACTCTCCTAAAGCCTGATTTACACGATAATTTTTTCCGTCCCTTTCCAGGGATAGTTCCGATGGTAGCTCAAGTGATAGCTCAAATGATGGCTCAAAATGAGGGTTTTCGCGACCACTTTCAGGGTTAGCTGCAGTGGTAGGGTAGTATCCCTGTCACTTTTTTCATCATTTGAGCGGTCCCTTTTCCCGTCATTTAGCCAAACAGAGTGCACGGCAAAGAACGAATGTTGCGCTACGTGTGGTTTCCAATCAAACTGTGATGAAAATGATGTTCTCAGGGAGGACGTAAGTGATCGCGTGAATCAGAAAATGATAGCTTGAGTGATCACTCTCCCTATCATTTGAGCGATCTCGGAAAGCGTCCCTAAAGTGATCCCTGCTGATCGTGTGAATCAGACTTTGATCTAAATTTTATTTCACTAACATTTTCACTCGAATAGTTGAAAGGATATCCAAATAACTTAACTGATGATATCTGACAGAACTGAAGGGGTCACTTTGTGGAACAGCGTAATGTTCATGGTACATAACCAATAAAAATATACTTTGTCAATTCCACACAATTTTCATGGAATGTCTTAGCAGCTTATGTCATTAGCAAGCTACCTTGATAATGAAAAATTTCTTATGTAATACGCAAATTCATTAGTCATAAAATGTAGCTTTACGGGTTTTTTACTGTTTTCCACGCAATTTCCCGTAATTACGTGGTTTTCCGATAATGCGTGTGTAAACTCCGTCCTCTTAGAGCCGCCTTAAAACCGTATTTTACTTAGTGACGTTTTTATGACTTATGGAGGTTGTAACTTTTTTATTAGTAAATTACACAGCAAAATTTTTTATGTCATTTACAAATTTACCAAGACTAAGTTATGCTAACTTGAGATTTTTATCTGCAACCCCATCAGAATTATTCAAAGCCAAACTTTGAAAAATTTGAAAAAGTGACCTTTTTAAAAATGTATAGCTCAAGGGTAAGATCACTGTTGATATTTTTTATGAAAAACCTACTGGCACATATCTACAATTTCAAAAAAAATAATTCAAACTGTATAATCCTCTCCTAATATTAGAAAAAAATATAAACATTGAAATTTCAATCGTAAAATTGTTGTAGTTTTACCTCAGAAAGGATAGAGATAGGTAAAAAAATTACTGGACTTATATTTTACCTTGAGCAATTGCAAACAAAATGCTTAATGTTTCATCTTTCTAGGATAAATACTTTTATAGTTATAGACTTATAAGTAAACCTTTAAAATCGCAAAAATGGGATTGCGCAACATTATAAAAATGGCCGCCCAAGGTGAACCGCTCGAGATAAAAATTTGAAAAAAAAATTGTTTTTATGTCTTAAGACATGAGAATGACAAGTGGGAAAGTTTCAATTTTATAACTTGCTCAAAGAACCAAATTATTTTTTTTTGGACCAGTTGAAATGGATTGACTCCATGATGAAATTTGACTGTGTAATTTCTTATTGTGCTTTGTGTCTGCTTTCAGTTGTGTTGCTGTAGCAACGGAATGTCCTTAATGTAAGAAGGCTGTCTCAATAAAGATTCGTCAAGAAGATAAGAATTGCATGTAATTTTAACAGTATACATATGTATATAAAATGTGTAGGTACATTGCACACATCCTGTATAGAAAATGTGTTGAAATTTTTCATAGGGGAGCTGTAAAACCGGTTTTAGCTCCGTGCTTGCTTGTACACATCGATCCCGGAACACTACACTATTTTTCTAAGGCGTCACCATTTAGAGTTGCTAAAAATACGTAGATACACACCTACTTGCTCATTGTCATTCCTAAAGTTTCAATCGAAACCGAAAATTTGTCATTGATTCATCGAAATTCACAATGATGCATCTGTTAAATCAAGATAGGTATCGCTAGTCCACACGTTAACGTTATGGATTCCATTTAGTTTCGGTGATTTTCTTAATGATATAAGTATGTCTGACTACACTATAATTTCAAATAGATACTCTCTCAATGATACCATAAACGAAGGCATCAACTTACAAAAAATGAGCAAAAAATCAATTACCTACATCAATAGGTAGAGGCACGACCAATGTCATATTTCCGTTAATATTCAAATGATTCAAATTCGCATCGTGAAATTTTATTGGCCCATGTTAGCGCGCTGTGATTGGTCAATATAATTGAGAGCCAGGAGAGAGAGCACCATATATTTCGCCGTTTCAACTGATGCTCATTAATTAAAAAGAATATTTCATCTAAAAATCATCAATTATTTTGAAGTTTTCGGGAAGCCAACACTTTATTGAATATAATTCCAAATGCACAGAACGGGAGGCCCACTAAATCTCGCCACGTGACTGTTTGGGAAGGGTCTGTCTTCTGTTTCCTCTTGAGCTGTTGTGGGTATGTACTTGTGTTTAACATTAACAATAATAAATACACAATTTTAATTGGCGAGTACTTTTATATGTATATATTTGCTCGATTGAAATCTGCAATACTGAGTTCATGCTTTTGTAACGTTGTATATGACAGAACGCGCACTTTCCACCATTTTGAAATCCATAGTTTGTACTCCTCACATTTACGAGAACGGCTTGAGAGGATTTTGACCAGAGATTGAGAAAATAGTATATTTTCAGCAGGGAACGTTAATAATTTCTATCCCACATCTGAACCAAGCTTAAGAAGTTCCTAAGTTACTATAGAAATATCTAGGAGTAAGTACGATAGTAGTTTTGGTTACATCAAAGTGCATTTTTGACAATTCTGTCAGATATTTTTATAATTGATACAATGCTTGGTTTATTGCTTTTACTGATTTTTAGAGAAATCGAATAGTTGTCGTTTGGTTCAGGGGCGGCTCCAGACCAGAGGTTGGGGGGGGGGGGGGCATCAGTGGCTCTAGTTCTTTAAAATACTCCTTTGTACAGTCATCCTCTTTTCTGAGTGTTAAGGTTTCTACTCATGCAAAGACAGATGTAATAATACAAATTACTAATACTTCAATAATAATAGGTATTATCTCATCGATGTGATATGTGACCTCATCGATAAGGCTACTACCACTACATAGATTTTTAAACTCGTGGAAAGGACTACCTGATGAGCTATTTGGAACCATTAGAATGCAAAATAAAATTTCAATACATGAAGTTTTAATTACATATTTTTAAATGTCTGGCATAATATGGTGAAACCCAGATTTTGTAAGTGTACCTATACCGAAAATTTGTGTCATTCACTCTATTCATGGCACTTTTTTTAATTCAGGGTAGTAATTAAGATCAGTAGGTAAAATATGATAACACCCTCAAAAACTGATCACACGACAGTATGCTTTCTAACTCATTGTTTCTTTTTTTGTAGTAAATTAATTAACCTGTCATCTAATATGGATCGCCGACCGAGAAGACCTCGGTTCCACTACTCACTTGGCACCCATGACAGCCTGAGGAATATTAGACTGCTGCGTATTAGAGAGATTTTTAGACTCCATCGTGAGCACACACGGTGGCTACTGGCTCAATGGGGGCGGGTGCCACAGGCGGAGCGGCCTCCACCCAACCATGCTGGGGATGGGGCTCCCCATGGTGAAGCCAACAATCCTCCACCTCCAGAGGAGCCTAATGAGCAGGCACAAGGGCAGGCTCAGGGGATACAGGGAAATGCCCAGCAGCCAAATAATCAGCTGGAGGCCATCGGTCCCCACATTGGTCAGGAGGACGAGCAAGGAGGAGGAGATGCAGAAAGACCACAATGAACAGTGAGATCCTACATTATGACTACATTTCCTCCCTTCTTATTTTTAAGTTTGACAATCATTGCTATTTCATTATCCTTTACCATAAAATTTGCTGTGGCCATCTGTTGATCCAAATAGTTGCTGTTTTTTTACATTGAGTCACTTTAGGTATACTCCCATTATCTCCCATAGATAGCATTATTACATAAGATATTCCCATAAAGCCATTAACCATCATGAAAAAATATAGTAGTCTCATGGGATGGGAAGACAGGACATTTAATTACTACGATGTATTATTTTGGTTCTGTTAACTTATCACACATAATCAGTTTCTAGCAGAGAAGCTGCTCATTAGGCCTTTAGTGGTAATCAGCTTTGGTATTATTATAATCTAAAAATCAGGAAAAAATATTTTCTCTTGATAAACTGTATAATTTAGGAAGATACTTTGATGAGTAATTCCTCATGTATGACAAAATTGAAGTACCTTCATCTGTTTCACCCGGGAAAGGGCGAGCCGTGTGTAATTGACACCAGGGCACGTGGGGTGTAATTACCACCCCAACGTTCTTCTTTGATAGATTGTTTGTAAATCGTTGCATCTACAATGTTGCAAGTTTCCATACCTTCAAACCTCTAACATTATGATGAATCTATGCCAGCAGTCCATAAAAGGGTTGAACGAGTCAAAGTGTTTTGGCGTGTCACTTACACCCCACACGCCCTTCCACGTTCCTCTTAGGAATCGGCAGTCTGCCCCCGAGCTTTTTTCTAGCGACTATACTGCGGCCATAATGATAAGAAAAATCACTTTCTGCTGCTGATATTTCGATATACTTCAACTCTTTCAAAGACTTTCAGTAATAGTTGTGATATTTTTAAAAGTTGCATTATATCGTGCACCCTCTCCCGGGTTAATTTAGATAAGTATAACTCCAATTTTCATGTGCAAAAATTTAGGTATAAAATCTCTCTCTCTAATGTCACTCCCTAAAGTAGGAAATAGTAAATACCTATCTATTTGTGAAAAAAGTGAAAATTTCTGTCCTGACCTTCATTCTGCAAAATTTCAATGCCATGGCAAGCTTGCAAGCTTTGAATGGCAAGTAGAAACCTATCTGTTTTGCCAACTGATGCAACAATCATCTTTACACCGTAAACAACCCCATTATCTTCCTTCTAAGCCAGGGATTAATATTCTGTAGTGGGAATCAAGATATGCCAGCCCCATAGAAGTTTTGCATTTAATGTTTCAGTCAAGACATAAATAATAGCTTATAATTTTGATTAATACATATTCATAACATAAACACAAATAGCACAAAAA
The DNA here is from genome assembly GCA_963573305.1 of Pyrrhosoma nymphula. Classification (NCBI taxonomy): domain Eukaryota; kingdom Metazoa; phylum Arthropoda; class Insecta; order Odonata; family Coenagrionidae; genus Pyrrhosoma; species Pyrrhosoma nymphula. Next base: position 70,420,708 of record OY754332.1, on the reverse strand, counting down.
TTGGAAAAGACAACAAGCAAACAATAAACACTAATCGGAACTACTGAAATTGACCAAAAGTCCTTAAAGTTAAGTTATTTATTAACTTTCCATTCACATACTCTGTCCATCTAGCATAGTGCTGGTAAAATAATTTTTTTAAATTTTAATTTTAAAATGTGATTCATATTCAACTTCTTAATTTTAAAAGGCATTTTGTCACATAGTAATCTCATGGTTTCCTGATTTAATCCTCCCTCTTTTGATAAGCATGCAATGAAGAATTATAGTAGTGTTTAACTTATGCAGAATGAAAGTCATATTCTGTTCTGGCATGATGATTAAAGAGATCAGAGTTGGTAGAAAATTTAAGAATATTGGTGATCACATACAGTGATTATGAAACAGAAAGGTCCATCTCAGGAATTGGGAAAATTTCCAGTGAGTAAAAGAAAGGATACAAATTGAAAATGTGTTACCGTTTACTACACGGATGACCGAGAATTATTCATCCGAGTGAACCAACAATAATACAAGAAAGAAAGGGTTGACTAACTTCCTCCAAATGAAATGTTTAACTCCATTCCAATTATTGACAGTCTGATTACTACAGCACTGAATAAACTTACAAACAGCATTTGAAATGTCTGGATGGGTATTAGTACTTAAATACAATGAGCTACCAATAGCACTTTGGAATGTTTCCTTGCAGAAACTCACCTTCTCCTTTTAACTCAAAGTTTGCCCCTACTTGCAATGGGCAAGCAACCCCTTTACATTCTGACATAGAAAAATCACTGAGTATTGATTTGATAGAAAGATTTTGACTTACAATTATAGTGTCCCTGTTTAGTCTCTGTAACTGAATTGACCAAAATTTTTTTTCCTCACTGTTTTAGCCCATACAGGCTTTTCTTCGATTTACAGACATACAGGTCCCTGGCTACATCTACCCCTTCAGGTCCAAACATATACACAGTCTCATCAAGTTTGCTGTTTAAGTATGCACCCACAGTATCTAAGTGATCAAGCTGCCAATTATTTTCCACTGCAATGTAAACTAACATTCTTACCGATTTTCTTTCTAAAGCTGGGCTAGATGTTTCACAATAATTAATACCATACACTTGGTTAGAGACCTTTGCAACTAACCTGGCCTTAATTTTCATGATTTACCCTTCATTGCCCCTTTTCCGAGCAAAAACCCACTAAATACCGATTACCTTCAACCCTGGTGGCTTTCTTACAATGTCCCATGTCTCTTGTCTATCAATGTTCTGAAGTTCTTCTTCCATAGCCATCTTCCAATCTTGAGCATTAGGTCCCCGTAAAGCCTCATGATAACTGGTTGAGACATGGTCTTCTCCCAGGTCATGCTGAGTTAACTTGCAGCACCCACATGGTTTCCTCGGTGCTTGTTCTCGGTTTGACCTTCTTGGGACTCGTGGCAATTCCTGTTCTTCTATCTTGCCCTGGCACTGCATCCGAACATCATCTTCCTCTCCTGGGTCTGGACTGCTCCTTCCCCTGGCACCTGGTCAGATCTCTCCTCAGCCTGGACTGCTTCCTCCCCCGGCACCTGGTCAGATCTCTCCTCAGCCTGGACTGCTCCCTCCTCTGTCACCTGATTGGCATTTGGGAGATGCCAGGCAAGGCCCTCTTCATGCCCTTCATTATCACTGGTTGAGTTTTTTACTGCCTGCTTACCTCTCCCCCCCCATTTCTCTTATTCTCTTGAAATTGTACATCCCTACTGATGATGATCTTCCTTGATTTAAGGTCCAGTAGTCTTTACCCTTTAGTAACACCTGGATAACCAAGCATCACTGTTTCTTCCGCTCTATTGTCCAGTTTGTCAACATGCACCACCCAGTACCAAACTTGACACCCTAATAAGCTAAGGTGGTTGTTGTTGGTCTCTTGAAGTTCTCTTCCAAGCCACCTCTTCATGGGGATCTCAAAATTTATTGCACTTGATGGGCAAATATATCTGGCATTACATGCAGTGACTAGGGTTTCTGTCAAAAATTGCTTTGGTAATCCTGACTGGTGCAGCATACATCATATGACTTTCATCAATGTCTGATTTAACCGTTCAGCTAAACCATTCTGTTGGGGTACACATGGCACAGAATATGGCATGGCTGGTGCTGGATGCCATGTCCCATCAGTTTGGAGCTCTTTGACTTTCACTCCATACATCACTTCAATCTTCTTCTGATTCTTGATAAACTCTTCTGCAACTTCACTTTTCCTTTTAACTGGCACAACTGCTATGAAATAGGAAAAATCATCGATGAAGGTCACAAAGTACTTGCATCCTCCCAATGACTGGCAAGGCATGGGTTCAACCACATATGAATGGTTGCTTTGACGTACATGTGTAGCGTTCATATATTCTTTGGTATGAAACTTCTGTCTCTTTAATTTTCCTTGTATACAACTTTCACATCTTTCTTCGGTGTTGGTAATCCACAGGTTCTGCAAAGGTTCAATCTTCTTCATAATAATAATAATACTTTATTGGTCACACTCAGAGCATTACAACTGCTATAGACCTTGTCACAGAGATACATAGAATTTGAAGCACACTACACATACATTGTGTACAGTTTTCTAAACCCACAGCTTCAGTTCCAGGGCCTCTTTCAGATTATAAAATGGATTACACACCAGCCAATTATTCAACCTTCTCTTATATCTCACCATAGGTTCGTTTTGAAGCACAAATGACAATTTATTGTACAACCTTACACCCAGTATATGGTGCTGGTCTGTTGATTTCTTTAGTCTACAATATGGAATGTCAATACAATGTCTAGTTCTAGTATTGTATTATGAATATCCTTCCTCATGCTACAGTTAATAATGTTTGTTTTTGCATAAACCAGTACTTTAAAAATGTACAAATAATTCACAGTCATAATATGTTCGTTAATGAACAGCGGCTTACAGTGATCATCTATTATGGCACCAGCCAAAATCCTGACCACCCTTTTCTGTAGTCGTAGTATATTTCCCATCTTATTACCATTGCCCCACAGATGAATACCATAGAGCAGCCTGTTTTGGAAGAGTGCAAAATACATATACATCGAAGATATTCTTTAGGCAATATATTCTTGAGTTTTCAAAAAATATATACTTACTGTCTTAGTTAAGGAGTCACAAATAGAGGCTATATGTACATCCCATGTCAACCTGAAATCGATATGGAAACCCAATAATTTCACTGACGTTTCCATGCATGCCTTCTTGATGCAGGTGACCTAAACGGCTGTGCCAAGTAGTAGATGTGACCCTGTAAGCTTTCATACCTACATGCTTCACTGCTTCTTCTTCAATTTCAGGGATATTAACACGACCATGTGTGGTGACATAATACAAGAAACCTACTCTGTAACTCTTAAACAAATTCACTTCTCCTTCCAAAACTGTTGCCGTTCCCCTTCTTCTTATGATTGTCATGTCTCTGTCTTCTAATTTTCCTTCTGAGATTAGATTACTTTGGAAGTTAGGACCTTTCCAAAATTATGTAAATTTTATCTTCCATCCACCACATTCAACAGACATCTGGATATCAAAAGATCCCTTACCTTCTATCTTCAGAGCCTATCTATCACCGAGGGTAACTTCTCCATGGAATGGTTTCAGATCAGAAAATAGATCTTTCTTTGGGCTCACGTGATCAGAAGCAGCTGTATCAAGGATCCAGACACCATTATTGATGTGGTTTGGATTTCTCTGCATGCAAAAAAACTTTGTACCCTTTTGAAACTACTAATGCAGCTGCTTTTATTTTTTCTTCCTTTTGTGTGTTTCCTGAAACGGCTGGACAATTTCTCGCTAAGTATCCCTCTTTACCACAAGTGAAACAATTTTATTTTCTAACTGTATTCCCACTTTTCTTGCTAGGTTTCTGTTTTGTATCTTCCCCACTTGTACGTATTTTCTTCTTAGTCACTTTCAAAACCCTCTGTTCTTCTTCCTTTGTCTGGTTCTTTATTCACTTCTGTTCCAACAACAGTTGAGATTTGACAAATTTTGATGTTATTTCTCACTCGTCAGTTCTGTTGATATACTTCTGATAAATTCTGCGTACTGTTTGCGTGGAAGACCCAAGAGGAAAAATGCTGTTTGTTATAGCTCTGTCCGGAGGTATGAGCCCACACTTAGAGATCTTGTTGTAATGTTGAATTTTTCCCATGCAATCCATCACTGAAATGTCTTCTGTCTTCTCCTTTTTCATCCTTTGAGTGCGCTCTAACCTTGTCTTCATAGCCTGAAGTCAAGTCCTATGACCCACAAGTGTGATGAATTAATCATCAGCTGATTGAAATATCAAGCCTCCAGTTCTTTTCAGTGTCATCATGTCTTACCCTGAAAATAAATTCTTCTTTGGTTACACTAAAGGTATGGCCCTCTATCTCTGCCAACTTTTATATGCATAACTCACACATTCAAACAGCTGAGTTGGAGGATCTGACCCAGTGAGTAACCAGGGAAGAATATATTTGTTTTATTTGTCAGGAATGTGCTAATCTTACATATCTACATGTACATACTATGTATTTCACCTACATCTATCTACATCTGCATACTACCCTGCAAGCCACCTCAATAAGAGTGTGGTGGGGGGTGTTAGGACACCAGCCGTTTACATATAAAAAGGAAACGCTCTAATAAAATGAAACCTAGCATTTATTATAGTCCCTTATTGTTCGGGGGAAAAACGAATTCCCATACCTATCTGTTCGGCAAAATATCTCTCTTAATTTATCATTTCTGTCAGACCTGGAAATACAGTGGGGTTCTAATATGATGTTCTCTGTGTCGTTCTGAAAGATATCTATTCTCAATTGTTCAAGCAATCTAAGCCTAGCGCCAATGTGAACCGCCAAACCTTGTGAGCCAATGCCGAGATGTGAGAAAAGAAATGATAAGACAAACCATGAAAGTGGATTGTGTGGGGAGAAGTAATTCAATGAAGTAAAAAAAAGTGAATTTTATTGTTAACAGTGTGTCTTATGGTTGCTTTCTATTTTTGTAGTAGCCATTAACGGTACACGAAAAGAAGGAATTTTTGTACCCTTTGGTTAGATGGTGTCTTACTCTTTTTTTCCTCTTGTGTCTGTTAAAGAAATGTAGCATGAAGTTAAAATAATATCCTCTGTGTTACCCTGAAATTCATGTGATCTAGAATAACAGAGTTATTTTTGTATATTGTTTATTCCCCCAGTCTCTAGAGGCTAGGTACCAACTGAATCTTCTCATCAGCAGTATTAAATGGAAGGAGTATGGAAATGAAGACACCCATGGAATACATTGATGAGCATAGGCAACATCAATAGAAAACGGTCTAGAATAATGTGCAATGTATGTTCCTTGACCCTGGAGGTACTTGAGCGAAGAGTCCTGGGAATGAGACCATAACACTGTCATGCACACGAATGGAAGAATATGAAGACACCTTTGAAAGGGAGAGAGAATTTAGCCATAACTAACTGAATAACAGTTTTCATTCCCATTTCATTGCTGCTCTTCAGATAAAAGACCTGTTATTGCAGTAAACGGTACCGAAGTCTCAAAAAGATATCAACTAAAGTTCCAGTCACCCAATTTTACTTGTTTTTATTGCTCTGTTACAAAAATAGAAGTATTAGTCTTGATATGGTGGTTAACCTTAGTGAAAATAAACTGTGAACAGAAGCGTGAACACAGTGTGCATAGAATGTGACAAGAGCATGATTACAGTGTGACCACAATGTGAATACCGTGTGCAAAAAGCGTAAATTGGGACTCAAAAGCATGCAGAAAGCATGATAGACAGTGTGACGGTACAGTGTGTGGACATTGTGCGCTCAGTGTGAGAACACCATGTACACAGTGTGAGGATACTGTGCGCACAGTGTGCATATACTGTGACTAATGCCTTCATACAGTGTGCAGCACATTGTGGTCACACTGTCCGTCATGCTTTTAAGGGAGCATATTGCGTGCACAGTGTGCATACACTGTGACTAATGCACTTGTACAGTGTGAAGCACAATGTTGTCACACTGTCTGTCACAGTTTATTTTCACCAGGGCATTCACTCTACCTACATGGTTCAAATGTGTAACAATATTTTTGAAAAGTCTAATACCCAGCCCTTTCCCCTGGAACATTAATGGACTTAAGTAACTTTCCTCCCCCCCCCTTATACTCCCTCAACCTAATGAAAACCCACATGCTCTTAGTAGACTTGTGTATATATTCCAAGACGTATCCTACATTTTTACCTGATAATGATGTAGAACATAGAAGCCTAGTTCACAATGCTTCTTTACCCAATGGAAAATTGCAATTTAATCCTTAATTCCACTCTTATGTTCACCATATCCTGCAAGGTCAAATACTATTTTCTTTGTACTGAGAAGATTGAGTATATCCCCATACACATAGTATCAACAGTATAAAATAAATGTACCTGTTAAATTAAACAATGGATAATTATCCTTTTGTACTTATACATACATACCAAACATTGTAATATTTTAACTACATAATATGGAGTAAAAATCATTTGGTGAAGTATTGAAAAATTTAATGAGTGAAACTGTAAATCAGTTTTTTACACTCTAGAAATAAGCTGCAATGTTGTTATATACCGTAAATGAAACAAAACCACCTAGTTAAAGTATGTACTACATTGTTCTACAATCTACCTTATCTATCATTTAGTATATGGCAATAATGATATTTAATATATATATAAAAATCCATCATTAGTTTTACCCTGACAATGCAAATATTGAAGACATCGTTTACACCAAAAGCTAAAAGCAAAGGCTCATTGTCTCAGAAATATGCATGTAACCCTAGCAAGGAACATAATAGGTATATTGTACTCAGGACTCAAGACAAAACTCTTTATAATGATACAAGTTAACCAGGCAGTCCAAAGGAAAGCATTATCCCTTCAAATGAAGACATTAACCTCCTGGTCAAGCATCTGGTGTAACCCAATTAAACACAAGCAAGATTGCAAATGGTGTAGGTACCTACTCAAGGGATATATGCTTACAATTTCATTATTCAAGTGTCAACTCCAAGGATAAAATTACAAACAATTTCCAATTATGAAATTAGGAACTCAAACTGTTATGTTCATGGAGTGGACCTAGTTCAACATCTCTGACTGAAAATATTGGCACCCGGCCATCAACATTTGACTATAACCTTTACCAACATCCCTACTTAAAGACCCAAGCAAAGTCTCTAATTTTATTACTCAAAGAATCACCCACCTACATTCTAATGACTAAATTCCACATGATCTTTCATTAAACAGCTCGATAATGTGCCTACCTATGATATAAATTCTATTCATAACAAAGGTATATTTCAGGTGAGAAAAATAAAACACTCTCAGATGAACAGAAGGGATGCAACAAAAAATCCCAAGGGTGTGCGGAGCAACTTCTTAAAGACTCAGCAGTTTTTGAGCAAGAATGTAATATTCCTAAAATTTTTCTCAAAACATACAGAGACTATCACACATCTCTTGATACCATTCTTCATTCACAGCTGCTACATATCCAAAAGGTAAACAAGATGGAACAACAAATGATATCTCTCCTGGAGTCCTAAATAAAAACATAGAATACCATGCCTGAACACATAGTAGATGGGGTAAGAATTATGGCTGGCCCCATTAACATTCACCATGGAATCTACTAAGGTTATTCCCTTAAACCTGCAGTACTCACACCGTTTTTCTAACGTGAGTACTCGCGCTGGGTCTATTGGACCCGTCCAAGCGATGATGGCTTTATAGTCATTCATGATGGTTTAAAACTGATTATAATTTTTTGGATTAATAGTTCATGTGAAGAGTATGTTGCAGTAATTATTTTCTCAAACCATTTGGTGATACTTAGCCAACATTTATTTTCACTCAGTTTAACTTTACACACAAAATGATCCTCACTTTACGATGACTTAGGGAAAGGTTTTTTGTTTTATCAATGAAAAACAGAAGCAAAGTGAGTTATTAAATTATTATATAATACAACAATAAACTTTTAATTTTATTTATTTATTTTGAAGCCTAATGACAATGTGCTCATGTATTTACAATTGTATGCAAGTGAAAGCTGTATTGGCTTGAGGGCCCCTAAGACGACTTTGTAGCTCAGTGCAGAGGTCACTTTTCTCTTCCTTGAGGGTGGCATTCTCAAGACTACCAGATGTTCTTTTTTTAGGCTCAATATTAATACATTGTGACATTCAGCAACTAACTATAACATTTTTCTATGTGTTTTTCACGGTTCAAGATTATTCAAGAAAGGAAAAAAAATGTTGGCTGAATCAGTGGCAATAAGATTGTACAGTATTATGCACAACTGTTCGCAGTGTTCCGGAAATTTCAAGGGACTACCCATTGCGTTCCTTAAAATAATCTACACTTAGTGCATTTATGTCAAGTAGTAATACTTACATTTTGGATGATTTGAAATATTAGTCCTTATGCAGTAATTTAACAAATGAGAATGCACATTTCCACAGTACAGTGCCCATGACTGAGTCTGGATTACATTCAACAACATTTAGTTTAGCAAGTGAGCATGATACAAATTTTCCTAACCTGACTGCATAAGAGTATCTGTGCAATAGATTAGATCCACTCAATATATTTGAACGTATCACTCCCCACAATTGTGATTGCTAAATGGAATATCGTAGAGAAATAACGCATCAGATATGGGCTGAGGCAAAAATTATATTATAAAATGATTGTTATAAACAAATTACTTAATTTTAATAAAAAAATGAAAACTGCTATACATGCAAATGTTTCATAACAATAAATACTGCATAAAAACAAATGGAAATAGAAGTTCAAAAAAGTGTAACACAAGTACTCGCGATGGGTCTAAAAGACCCAGATGGATGAATTGGTCAACAATTTTTCAACAAGTTATAGCCGAAATTGCACAGTACAGAAATAAAAATTCTAAATTCAGCTTCACAAAAGTAATAATTTCAATTATTAAAATTGACAATGTTATTGTATTTGATATGCGCTTGGGTCTAATTCACCCATACCCGAGTACTCGAGGGTTAACACACTCCTACCCTGCATTGTGCTTTACTATGATCTCTTTACTGTAAATTGAACTTGATATGGTTTCAACATCAAGACAACAACAAGAAGTTCAACAACAACAAAACATACAATACTTACAATTGATTACATCAAGCTATATAAATGTCTCAGCAGCCACTAAGCATCAAGGACAGCTGTACAGAACTGAAGAACTCCACTGATATATGTCACTGGGAGGCGGAAAATGCAAAAAACTTAGGGTTATAAAAGGTATAGAAATAGCAATATGGTTTGATTTGAGGCAACGGGCATCACATTTATCAACTTGAAGAATATAAGGTGCACAAATAACTAGGTATCTAACATGTAGCAGTATTTTTGTTTAACATGCTTCGACCGCTATGGTTACTTCACACATACTATCCTGCCACTTGCATAAAGGGGCAACACCACTCAGAGAATAAGCAGGATAACCCCCCCAAATTTACCCCTCCACATTTACCAACCTCAATATACGATCAATGCTGGATTAGTTCCCACTTCAAAAATGTAGAATCCATACTAACATTATATTTTTTAACTAACTTTTAAACAACAAGGTTTATTCTAATAATTTACTTCACTTGACAAGGTGTAGGTATAAGAAACAAATTGCTTTTTGAAATTGAGTCTCATAGTAATAATAAATTACTACATTCATTCACCAGGCAACCAAATGCTTGGCAAGACCTACTTTCATAGTGCATTATTGTATGAGAATTTAACAAATCCTTCTCTTTTTATATCTTTATAAACATGCACCATATTATTATTATTATTACCCCATTGTGGTTTATTAGATGTACATTTTAAAACCATTAGCACATTCACTGCTAAGCTGATTTTGTGAATCGACCTCAGAAACTTTTGGAAGTGAGATCTAAACCTAGAAAGGGACCGAGCCCGATCATTGGTGGGTGCTGCTCCTGGGTACAGATGCTCAGCCCGCCAATAGGGGGGCATAGCACTGAATGGATTAATTGATATTATTATTAATAATGACTTAATATGATAAATATATAAAATACATAAAACTGGTGTTCCCGGCCGCCCCATAGTCTCCAGTTATGATTCGCCCTCTGAGAGAATTTCTGCTCTCGTAGATTTTCACCTCCAACCATTAGTCAGGCGCCTCCCGTCTTTCGTTCAAGACACACAGCATTTTTTGAATCGTGTAAAATCCCTCCCCTCTCCACTTCCACCTGATACTATTCTCCTCACTGTTGACGTATGCTCCCTTTACACTAATATACTCCATAATGAAGGTCTGGCAGCTGCAAAGGAACTTCTCAACAGTAGACCCAATAGCTCGCGCCCCTCCACCGGATTTCTTCTGAAACTCATGAGGATGGTTCTCACCAAAAACAGCTTTGTTTTCGGAGGGCGTCATTTTCTCCAAGTAAGGGGCACGGCTATGGGCACGAGAATGGCCCCCTCTTACGCCTCTAGCTTCCTCGGGCGTTGGGAGAAAAATCTTTTATCTTCTTCCCCCCACAAGCCCCTCATTTGGCTCCGTTATATTGATGATATTTTCATCATTTGGACCCATGGAAGCTCAGCCCTTGAAGATTTTATTCAAAGGATTCACTCCCATCCAACTCTTTCTTTCACTCACCGCTCTTCCACTTCTTCAATCACTTTCCTCGATGTAGATATTCATTTGCAAAATAGAAAACTCAGCACATCCGTCCATAAAAAACCCACCAACCTTCAGCAGTACTTGCATTGGGACAGCTGTCATCCCGAACACTGCAAACGCTCTCTCCCATTCTCTTTGGCACGTCGAGGTCGCCGAATCTGTTCTGAAAATTCTTACTTATTTCGATACTTGGAAGACCTGGAAAAAGCTTTCGTGAGTCGTGGCTATCCCCCCTCTTTGGTGAGAGAACAACTCATTAAGGCGACCGAACCCTCTCCGAGACCTTGCTTCGTACTTCATCCTGAGGACAATATATCAATAGATGATTCTATTATCTTTGCGACCACCTTTCATCCAGGTCTTGATGATTCACTGAAAAGCCTTCTGAAATCAGCACACTCCATTCTCTCCTCTTCCCCCTCAACTTCCTCCCTTATTCAAAGACCTCCCGTGCTCTCCTTTCGTCGCCCTCCCAATCTACAAAATAGTCTCTGGATCCGTGAGATCCGTCAAACTTCACTTGCAAGTAGTGTTACCAATCTCTCCCCTATTGGCTCTCACCCTTGCAACAAACCCCGTTGCCTCACTTGCCCAATCAACACCTCTTCCCGTTTCTTCACTACTCCGGTGACGAATGTCACATATCAAATACTTACTCGGGGAAACTGCTCCTCGAGTAATGTTATATATCTTATAACCTGCAAGCACTGCCAGGCTTTCTACGTTGGCCTCACCAGCACACCTTTAAATATGCGGGTAAACAATCACAGAAGCAGCGTGATGCAACAGTTGCAGTTGCCTGTAGCGGAGCACGCTAACTCGCATAACCTCTCCTTCAACAACTGCTTTCATATTAAAATAATCCGCGCCCTCCCACCCGACATACCCATAATGGAGCTCCGCCACTGGGAGCTCTCTTATATTTCCATTTTAAAGTCAACTTGCCCTCCCGGACTCAATCTTCGCTAGCTCCCTCCCCTCCCACTCCACCCCCCCCCTGCACTTCCTTCCAACCAATCTCCTTTCCCCAACAACCAACCCCGTACCAAGACATACCCTAAACTCCTAACTCCAGTGTGACACTCCTTAGTAGTGAATCTCCTCCAGCTGAAGAAGGGTCCTTAGCCCGAAAGCTACCCCTAAGCAGTGGACACCGGTGTCGTCATGGATCATCTGCCTGTGAGTGTCCACTGATTTACTTTCCTATCCTTCCCCAACCTCAACGCCTTGTTGCTAGCATATACTTTTATATTTATTTCCTTTCCTTTTATATTTATATACAATTTTTTTCCTTTTCTCCAATCACTACTCATTTCTATCTTATTCTTTGTCATCTCGTTTAGAACACCTTCTAAATATTCTTTATCATCTTTATATTCCCACCATTTTTCTTTTGTCACAATGGAGCCAACTCATCAGTTGAAATACCACCTCAGTAAGCTGACTTCCCTTTCATGCCACATTGAATTCCTCACCTCTTGCCTCAGCCTTGGTATTCCCCCCAACGGCCTAACGGTTCATTTACCGCTCTCAGGTTTGAACCCCGACTGCCGCCATTCGCTTGCAGTTCTACAATATAGTTTTTCTATTTCTTTTACTCGTGCAGTCCTCTCTCAGTACCGCACTCTGGCGCATTTTCATGCCCGAAAAGTAAATCACCTAAAGCAGGCGTTTTACTCGAAAGGAATTGATACCAAGATTTATTTTTCCCATGCTTCTTCACAAAAACGAAAGCATCAACTAGCTCTTAAAAAGAAGCTCTCCAATCTGTGCGTCCAGCATTTAAGGTTAGGTCTCCCACTCCCGTTCTCCCTGGGTGCAGTCTTTAGCTCGGATGCTCCGCTCTTCGCAGAAAGACCCTGCCTGGCAGACCTAATGGGTTTCCCCACCCCTCCCCCCCAACGGTTTGAGAGTCAACGGCCTCAAAAACGTCGCGCTGCCCGCCCATGTGGTTACCAGATGTCCAAGCCCGGCGAGAAGTCCTCAAAGGAACCCTTGGTCAATTTGTCCTCCCACACTCTTTCCCCCTCAGAGACGTCACTTCTTGCCAAGGGACTATCCTTCTGTGTCACCCCTAAACTCGACCACTTTCGCCTTCTCTCTGATTTTCACTCCTTTGCGCGGAATATTCGACTAAAATTCCACTTCTCTCATGGTACAGACTCTCCCCTCAATTCTACGGAGGACGATATCCTACCACCGCAGAATCCTCTCTCTAAATTTAAAGAACCCTCTAGTTACTGTCCACCCGCCCTCCCTGCCAACCATCCACTTGAACTCTACCTCAATCATATTTCCTCCCAACTATCTTCCCAAGATTTCGTGGATTCCCTGCCGTCCTCTAAGAACATTTCGCGGAACGAGTTACATGCCCTTGTCTCATTAAGGCGAAATGAGAAAATTATAATTATTCCCGCTGACAAAGGTTCCACTACGGTAGTCATGGACCGCCAGAGATACGAGGAGGAAGCCAATCGGCAACTCAGTGACACCTCCTTTTATAAACCCCTTACTTCCGACCGTACCGCCAAGCATATCACCTCTATTTCTAAGCTGCTACGGTCTGAGGGCCCCAAGGAGGGCCTCTCTAAAAGAGAGCTCGCCCTCTTAATTCCCCGTAATCCCCGCACCCCCACCTTCTACTTACTCCCTAAAATACATAAAACTGGTGTTCCCGGCCGCCCCATAGTCTCCAGTTATGATTCGCCCTCTGAGAGAATTTCTGCTCTCGTAGATTTTCACCTCCAACCATTAGTCAGGCGCCTCCCGTCTTTCGTTCAAGACACACAGCATTTTTTGAATCGTGTAAAATCCCTCCCCTCTCCACTTCCACCTGATACTATTCTCCTCACTGTTGACGTATGCTCCCTTTACACTAATATACTCCATAATGAAGGTCTGGCAGCTGCAAAGGAACTTCTCAACAGTAGACCCAATAGCTCGCGCCCCTCCACCGGATTTCTTCTGAAACTCATGAGGATGGTTCTCACCAAAAACAGCTTTGTTTTCGGAGGGCGTCATTTTCTCCAAGTAAGGGGCACGGCTATGGGCACGAGAATGGCCCCCTCTTACGCCTCTAGCTTCCTCGGGCGTTGGGAGAAAAATCTTTTATCTTCTTCCCCCCACAAGCCCCTCATTTGGCTCCGTTATATTGATGATATTTTCATCATTTGGACCCATGGAAGCTCAGCCCTTGAAGATTTTATTCAAAGGATTCACTCCCATCCAACTCTTTCTTTCACTCACCGCTCTTCCACTTCTTCAATCACTTTCCTCGATGTAGATATTCATTTGCAAAATAGAAAACTCAGCACATCCGTCCATAAAAAACCCACCAACCTTCAGCAGTACTTGCATTGGGACAGCTGTCATCCCGAACACTGCAAACGCTCTCTCCCATTCTCTTTGGCACGTCGAGGTCGCCGAATCTGTTCTGAAAATTCTTACTTATTTCGATACTTGGAAGACCTGGAAAAAGCTTTCGTGAGTCGTGGCTATCCCCCCTCTTTGGTGAGAGAACAACTCATTAAGGCGACCGAACCCTCTCCGAGACCTTGCTTCGTACTTCATCCTGAGGACAATATATCAATAGATGATTCTATTATCTTGGCGACCACCTTTCATCCAGGTCTTGATGATTCACTGAAAAGCCTTCTGAAATCAGCACACTCCATTCTCTCCTCTTCCCCCTCAACTTCCTCCCTTATTCAAAGACCTCCCGTGCTCTCCTTTCGTCGCCCTCCCAATCTACAAAATAGTCTCTGGATCCGTGAGATCCGTCAAACTTCACTTGCAAGTAGTGTTACCAATCTCTCCCCTATTGGCTCTCACCCTTGCAACAAACCCCGTTGCCTCACTTGCCCAATCAACACCTCTTCCCGTTTCTTCACTACTCCGGTGACGAATGTCACATATCAAATACTTACTCGGGGAAACTGCTCCTCGAGTAATGTTATATATCTTATAACCTGCAAGCACTGCCAGGCTTTCTACGTTGGCCTCACCAGCACACCTTTAAATATGCGGGTAAACAATCACAGAAGCAGCGTGATGCAACAGTTGCAGTTGCCTGTAGCGGAGCACGCTAACTCGCATAACCTCTCCTTCAACAACTGCTTTCATATTAAAATAATCCGCGCCCTCCCACCCGACATACCCATAATGGAGCTCCGCCACTGGGAGCTCTCTTATATTTCCATTTTAAAGTCAACTTGCCCTCCCGGACTCAATCTTCGCTAGCTCCCTCCCCTCCCACTCCACCCCCCCCCTGCACTTCCTTCCAACCAATCTCCTTTCCCCAACAACCAACCCCGTACCAAGACATACCCTAAACTCCTAACTCCAGTGTGACACTCCTTAGTAGTGAATCTCCTCCAGCTGAAGAAGGGTCCTTAGCCCGAAAGCTACCCCTAAGCAGTGGACACCGGTGTCGTCATGGATCATCTGCCTGTGAGTGTCCACTGATTTACTTTCCTATCCTTCCCCAACCTCAACGCCTTGTTGCTAGCATATACTTTTATATTTATTTCCTTTCCTTTTATATTTATATATATATATATATATATATATATATATATATATGTTACATGCGTAGGATTTATCTTCAGGCATTACAATAGTTTTTAGAGTAGAACGCCGTACCTACTAAGTGTTGTACAACTTTAAGTGAGTCCAGCCTCAGAGTGATAGTTTATCTTTACATCATTTATGTATAACACAATGATAATTTGTATATTTTCATTCGTATTTCATCATATTATTTATTTAATCAATATCTATTAACAAGGTAACATGTTATTAAATTTAAAAAAATGGAAATTTTCGGAGAAAAAATTTTTATTATAAATTTGAGCTGAGCCATTGATAACATCCGTGGCTAATTCAGATCCAGTGTTTCCACTGCGGCAGGCTGTTGCCCAGTATCCAACAAGCCTCCAATATTCATAAAAAAGATTTCAAAGAGAGAATAATGCAAAATTTCTGAGCCATATAAAACTTATAATGAAAATTAAACTCTTTGAGAAAAATATCTGCAATAGAAAAACATCTGGGCTATTCCCATGTGAATATATACATTAGGTATGATAAGCTAGACATACTTGGTGCTACAAGTTGCTAATTGGTGTTACTGGGTGACACCAAATCTATTAGCAGTACCTAAGGAAAATCTTTTAAATAGCTTAATCAGTACCAAGCCTATAATCATCCTAAAGCAGCACTTGAACAAATAACAATCCCAAGATCTAAAAAAGGCAGGGTTTGGTTTAGCCTCCATCACTCACACAACCTTTAGGTAGGATACACACGTGAAGCACAAAACACACTCCATTACTTTTTAAATACCTTTATTGTGAATTGTAGACTTATAGTGCTGATTTACTATTTTTCTTCTATTAATTTTAGATAATAATGATGAAATTAAAACACTAAAAAATATAAATAAAATTGTTTATTAAATCAATTGGATCCTCAGTTGGATCCAAGGACCTGGATCAATGAATAGAGATCTGGTGGACTCATGTAAGAAAATAAAGGAGACATATCTCCATGATTTGGGCCAATAACGTGTTGACAAAAGAGGAGTCAAGCTACTGATTGAGTCATAGGAATCTGTTCCCAGAAACAGAGGGCTTGATTATAGCGATACTATATCTAGTTTTGGTAACAAAATACTATAGAGTAGTTATCCTTTAAGACCCACGAATAATGATAGCAGAAAATGAGAGAATCTACATCCAACAATACAAAACATTGCATCGAGATGTAGGTTTTTATCTACCACTGGCTATACACAAAGCAACAATCGTGTAGCTCTGATTATCAACCAAAAGCCAGAGTAGAATAACCCTCTGATGGATAGTACATCACATGGTGAATGCAAACTACTTGTGGTTTTAGAGAATTAATGCTGTACATTGTAATGGAAATCAACCTTCATGATTGATTAGACTATCTCAGTTAAGAACCTAGATGCAACTGTGTTAAATACACATCACCTGCTACATTGTACATTGGTGAAATCAACAAATGCTGGGAAAGGAAATAAGAAATATGTGGAAACAGGACTGTCATTTTTTTGACTTGTTTCAATGTCATGTACCATGATCAAACGAAACTAGCTAATAAAAATCCTTCCTATTGCTACCTATGCTATAGAGTAGTTCTAAAAACTATTTCCAAAAACTTTAATATAAATAAATAACATACAATCATGAATCATAATGCAACTGCATAAGTTTTCCATATTGAGCACAGGTAACATATAAGGAATTTCTCAGTCTACCAGCAAATTAAAATATGTATCACCTACCTACACATGAACATTAAGAGTCAATAGATGAATCTAATATCCTTCTCATGACAAAACCCAGGATATGTGAATTTTTTCTTATTTTGGCTGATATTAGTGGAATATATTAATTGAAAAGATGTTTTTTATTAATTCAGAAAATTGAAGACATGCGATAGTCATTCCTAACACTAACTTCTAAATTATAATGCACAAGCATCCATATCCTTGATGGTGGAGTCCCCATCCTGTTGGATCAAACCCATGACCTCAGGATAAACAAACAACATTTTAAGAGATTTGGAGATATTATCCATAGTTCTGATAGCTATTTCTTATGGCAAGTTATGAGAATCAATGAGATTTCTGACAAGTCTAATAAGTACCTACCACATGATTTTGGAGAAATAACACATATCAAATTAAAATATCATTAGTACAATAAGAAGTGTCATGAAGCTTACTAGGAGGCCTTAGGGGAAAAATAAAATGCAAGGTGGACATGCACTGAAGGACCTCATGTTACATTGAGAATTTCTAGAAGTACATGTTTAACAATTTGTGTCCCCCCCTTAGAGTGTACGCCAGACTCCATGCATGCAATCTTATAATATTTTTACCTACGTAATTTGAAACATATAGTCCCACCTCATAAGAAATTCATTCCTACTTTTTCCAACACATTTTGGATGTTCATTTACTTACCCCGAATGATATCAACCCACTGTACAATAATCATCTTATTTCAACATGCATTAGTGTGACCTCAAGCCAGCTTCATGGGTTGTTGTTAAATATTGTGTGAATTAGAAAATGTCAATTTGTGAGTTGCATGAGACTTTTGATCTTTGCTTGGGTTGAATTCAGCTTTTATGTAAGAACCAGGATTATCTATGAAAATATTTCGCCTCACATTTTCCCATGAAAAAATATCTGTTCTGTAACTGAGGTGGAACTGGGATTATTCTGGTCTGTAAGGACAATATCTTGTATGCATCTGGTCGGTAACTGGCCGCAAAGGGGTGGACTCATAAACATGGAGGGTAGAAATGGGGTGCATTGGGGTTGTAACTCTTCTGTATGGCTAATTGCCTTCCTCCACCCATGTCCACCCCAGTTCCACCTGTGATGAGATGACCCTCTCATACCCTCTCATCTGTAACTGGGGTGCATAAATGGACCTGTAAAAAATATCACCTTGGATGCCCTTACGGTGGATACCAATGTAATAATCATATCTTTACCCATCGAATCAATGAGATCTTAATTACCCAGCCTCAGACCACTACACAAATGCTGGTTTTAACAGTGTTTACGGTAATACCATTGTTAAAAAAACCAACTTAGAGCTTGTGAGAAATATGTTTTGATATATCATTATATCCATGGATTCCCATTAATGTGGTATCATTATGAAATTGCCTAAAATTCGGTACCTTCTGCTTCTTCCTTACCCTCAGGATAAACTCCTGAGTTAGTGTCTAATCCCTTTAAGTCAGAATTTATGAAACTGAAAAAGAATTTCACCCCTGTACACTGCATATTTTCTACACAGCAGCGGTGGCTCAGTGATAAGGTGGTGGATTGAGGAGCAGAAGGTAAGGAATTCGATACTCTGGTGTGGAAAATATATTTTTTAGTTTTAATAGTTTTTTACCATTTTATCTTTAGGAGTTGTGTTTTCATCACCGTGATGCCCATTAGAAATGTTTTCTTTTTCGGTAAAATATTTTTTTTCAATAAAGGAGAGTATCCCAGTTCCATCCCTGCTGCTCTGTAACTGGGGTGTAACTCTGGTGGAGCTTGTTTCAATTCATTCCCAGTTCCATCCCAGTTACAGAGGTCTTAATACAGACCAGTTACACCCCAGTTCCATTCCAGTTACAGAGCAGAAAAGGTCTACCTGCATCATCTTTCAACATCACAATCTACCCAGTTTGACCATACTCTGAGTTAGCCGAGTACTGGCTGTGGGTGGAAATGAATCGTTTTCATTTTACACACAATCTTTCTGATACCCTCTATCTTTGCAAAATTTGTGAAGGGCAATTGTAGGAGGACTACATTAGTGCAGAATCATCTTGTGCGTGGGTTTCTTCCTGACCAACATTGGCAGAAGTTGGCATACCCAAGTCCTTACCCCATTTCCCTACTTGTCCTCTCAGCCATTCTCTCCCATTTTCCTATCCAAAACTAATCAATCTTTCCATTCACCCAAAACTCAGACAAACCATTAATAGAAAAAATATAAAATACAACAAAGTCATCGAGTCGGTCATTACGAGAGCGTGGGAAAAAGTCTTCAATTTAGTAGAAAAGAGTCTACTAAAAAGTCACAAATATTTTTGAAAAAAGTCTCTCAAAAGTCTGAGGTATTTTCGTGAGAAAGTTTCTAAATTTAACTTCATTATTGGAAAAAGTGGCCAGGGATGCGGGGTCATGGGATTTCGAGTTGTCATATGGACTTAAAGAAAGGAAAAACCACAATTTACAAAATATTTTTTTAAAATTCTGAATAACACTTTGTTTGATGACAAGCAATTGTGGAAGAAAAATGTTAATCACTATTATTTTTATAGCTGATAAATATCTACCTTTATTTTGGGAAGGGAAAATTAAAGTTAAAATTTAAGTTTTAGGGAACAGATTTTATTTTTTATTGCATCACATAAAATATAGGAAAAATATTTACCTACTTTCATTCACTTTCAGTATCATTGGCTTGGCGACACGTCATAAAGTAGTGGCAGACATGATATTTTTCCATGTTTTCCAGAGTGAACGTTGTGCCTTGGTCGCTCAAAATAAGTTTGTAAATTGAAAATGATCGCTCAACTTCACAGGTTGTTATAGGGGCATACCTCAGATTAGCTACTTCAATTACAGAGAGTTTTTGGAAAATGTTTGATGTTTCCCCCTTGACATCTCCATTGAGAATCTGAGCTACATCACTCATCTCGAAGCCTTTGTCTTTACTCACAACAGTACACAATTTCGTATAAGCGCTTGAGACTTGTTCACCTTTTGCATATGCACGTGTCTTCTTTGCATCCATAATTGACTACACTGAATCACTTAGGCTTAGGATGGAAGATTCAAGGAGTTTGATTTTTTTCAACCTAATACCCAAAGGATGCTGAAATGCATATCAGGTCCAATAGAAGTGTACTATCTACTAAGAGTTTTCCGGAAATTTGTACTCATTTATTATGTATAACCTGAATTAAAAAATTAAAATAAAAATTTCCTTTTAAATTTTGAATGTGACACTGTAGTTCTAGTTAAATGCACAAAACTGGCAGTAATTCTATCACATATAATGGAATTGATTCATTAGTCACTAATATAACTACAAATAGTTATTTACATTCTTATTTTTTTTAAAGTGCTGGGCATTGAACACACAAGCTTCCAGCCATTTTACAAATCTTATGAAGACTGGGTCTGGAGGCAATGCAGATCATAGAAAAATGTTTTATATATGTTCACACGTGATTGTTCATTCAAAAATCTTCACTAACTTTTCCTATTTCTAATGCCGAATGAAAGAGGTAGATTGAGAGGTATGGATACAAAGGCCGTTCTACGGATCCAGTATTTATTCCCTTAAGTACATGAAACAACTTTTGGGAAATTCACACTAGGTAAAATATTGGAATGATGAAGTCGTTGAAATTTATTTGTCTCAAATTTAAAAATCAAAGATATCAGGCTTTTGAGGTCCTGTCCAAGAAAATAGATAATATGGATCTTTTCGAGGAATTGATACATTTAAAATGTAATCAGTTACTCTGTTCATTATAAAATACAAAATCTCACGTTGAAAGTTGTTCAAACACGCTCCCTGGACTTCAAAATGTATTTCTCTCGTGAATTTAAAAATACTATTCAGCTGAGATAACATTACTATCCTGTCAACTCTCTGTCATTGAAATTTGTTTTTTGAGTGTTAAAATAAACAATGCTGAGAATAAATATTTCTTCTGAATCGGTAATAAAGTTTATTGGGAATGGAAAGTTATTTTGTATCACATACTAAACGATCTTCCTCGAAGCAGCACTCAAAATATTTTAGTGAACTATTTTAACAACACAATGATTGATACTACTAAATTTTACTTTGAAATCGTATTATACCAACATTTTTTTCTTTCCTGAGTGCAGGTATGTAATAGATTTTAGAGCATTTACTACATAAAAATATTAAAAAATTTAAACCCCTTCGTGGAGTATTGGTACGTAAGTTTTCCGAAGAGAACTCTCAGATGGAACTTTCCTCCGTACATATTTTTCCACAATTGATGTGAATAAAGGGTGTTTTGATTTGTGAGTAGGAATGTTCAATGCCACAAATAGCACACAAAAGTCCAAAGTAAAATCCTTGCTGGTGGATGTTAACAATAGCCGGCTGTGTTGTAAACTCTGCAAGCACACGGTTTCCTTTAATTTCACTTAAGCATTGACAGCTCATCGCATCAATCTCAATTGAGATTGATGCGGTGAGCTGTCAATGCGCTGTTTCACACGTGACTTTTTGTCAGATGATATCTTGAAAAATAATGAGAAATGTCATTTATTATCAGAATTACTTTTGAAAGTAGTAATTCAGAATTGCTTAAATTAGGTCTGTATATTTTTTTTCAGGAAATTATAATTAAAACACGTCATTTATAGTTAAAAATGTATCTAATAATATTGACTTATTCGGGAGTATCAAACGATGCTTAAGGTGGAGATTGAATTATTATTATCATTAATGTTGTCAGATTCAAAAGTAGTTGATGCTCATGGTTTTTTCACAAGCATAGCAGTAAATACTGTTGCTCAGTACTTGCAGCTAGATACTTGCATAGTGAAGCATAAACAGTACAGGGGTGATTGTCAAAAACTTTTTTTCGAATTTCAAGGGGCTTGGGGTCAGATAGGTTGTGTATGGGGCTCAATATATAATGCAAGAATTTTTTCATAATTTTTGTCGAACGTCCTGAAGTTCCGCCAAGCGATTAAAATTTACAATTTTTGGCCATTTTGGTAAAAATTTGAAATTAGCGAAATAACGTGCCCCAACTCATTTTTTTGTAAGAAACACTTACATATTGTCAGAAGGTAAGTGAAAGGGGGCTTGGAAGTTGTAAAAACACCTAGAAACACTAAAAACAAAATGATTAATAAAATTGAGGATATGCAACCCGGCAAGCACACCATGATGGCCTGGTTGGGCGGGACGTGATCGTTGGTCGCGGGATTGCCGTTACTAGTTTTGAGCAGTGAGCAACGCCTACGTGGGGAAAAGGGAGATAACATTAATCGATTTACTGCTATCTAGATATACTTTACGGTATTTTGAGATACATATTGTACATCTTGCATATGAAACACATCGTACTTTTTTTTGCAGTTTAACACATTTTTCTCCAATGGAGTTCAACGGAACTTTGTCATTATCTAGTAAACACCGTGGCAGAGAATTTGTAGCATATTAATGTTTCGGGAAAATATCCTGTACTATTAAAAATTACAAAGTGTTTTATTTTTACAATGTTCTTCCCTACAAGTCTGGCTCACGTAATCGCGCACGGAAAAAGGGGAGCATTCTCTTGCTTTCTTCTAAAAGCCTAAGTTCTAGAGGTAGTGTTTTCTCGTGAAGAAATGAATTCAAAGAGAAAGAGGACAAGAGAGGATTTGAGGTGTCCAATTTTTGGTCCACCTAAGGACATCTCATCGCGGCAGCTTCCTACCATCGAGGATGTCATCAGGTTTTACATCAGCGTTCGGTATACCAAGAAAGCAGAAATGAACGGTAAGGATCCCCCATTATCTAATATTTTAAAACAAGTCGCTGAAAAAATACTGATTATATGGCAAGCTGCAAGCATCCCAACTGTAAGCAAAGGGAGAGTTGTAAATCTGATAAAAGTCCACCATTCCACATACAAGAAAATCTTAAAAGAAAATGGTCCTAATAGATCCACGATATTCGAAAAGTAGAAAAATGAGGTGATAAACGCTTTTAAAAAACTTTTTCATATATGCTCTTGTAAATGTGAACACAGAGAATCTTGTGACTGCCCTCTTCAACGTAAAGTTCCTGTGCAAGAATGGACGTTCCTCTCTTATCAGCGTGGAGATCATCTTATGGTAATTTCTACCTTGGACAAGAAAACTACTGCTACTTTAAACTTTTGTCGAAGAGAGAGATGGAGGACCGTCATGCTTTGGCGAGTTCGGCACAAGAGGGAGTAAATTTCGACGGCAAGTAAACGAAATTGAATCGAGTGAGAATGATTATGAAATTAAGAAGATGATCAGTCAGACAATGCTTTTGAGTATCGACCATCAACCTCACAAAGAAAAGGGCTCCAGCGCAATTAAACAAAACTAACTGCGCTGGCAAGGGTATGCGACAGATTCAGAGTTCTATCAGCTACAGGAGCAGCATTAGCAACGGCAGTATTAGAAGATTCTGATATTTTGAACAAGGAGGACTCATCTTAAGTCATAGACCGCATGAAACTTAAAAGACAGAGACTACAATCAAGACTAGGAGTAGAAAAATCAGAACATAGTGGACCCGCAGTGGGGATTTACTTTGATGGAAGAAAGAATCAGACAGTAATTTTAAATAAGAAGGGGGGAAATATTACAGAAGTACCATTTTAGAAGAACACGTGTTTATTATATGCGTGCCTGACTAGAAACACATCACTCACGTGACTCTGTTTCCGGTACAGCTAGAGATATTTCAAGATCAATCATGCAATGCATAGGAGAGCATCCTGCGATACTCACAAATATTTTCGCAGTCTGCTATGATGGCACTGTTGTAAATACAAACAGGAAAAAATTGTGGAATCATTAGGATTCTGGAAGAGCATTAAAATAAGCCATTGTAGTGGAGCATTTGTCTTCTCCATTTAAATTAACTCCCACTCCGACACCTTATTGCTCATTTAGATGGAGTTAAGGCTGGACCCAAGAGCTACACTGGCCCCATTGGGAAGCCGATCCAACATCTGTGAAGATTTACCTTTTGTTGACAGCTGACATTGGTCACTTACACACAGAAAGTAACATTAAGATGTGGTGCATGATTAAATCGAAACCTTACTGCGTTGATCCCATCCAACGGTCTGAGTACTTCACTTTAAGTCTTCATTTTCCAAAGCACCCAGCCAAGGATCGGGATGGTACTAAAATATCTTTTCTACTTAATATATTCGACCCCGGGCCATCGAAATGGAAAGCCTGTGCTCCAGCCACCACTCTATCCCGATCCCCACTTCACGAGAGAGCATTGCGAGTCAATACCCTCAAACAGCCAACGCTGGCAATATTATGACGACGATAAGATGCCATAAGAATAAAATTTCCCGGAATACAATACCGGGGCAGAAAAGGACTCGCGTACTTAAGGTCATAATAATATAGGGAGTCGAACACTATTACCTCGGGATCCTAAATCATTCGAGTTACTCCAATTTTGCAATATATTAGTAAGTAATTAAGTTTTAAAAAAATTTATGCTAAATATAAACTTCAGGGGGGGGTAAAACTTCAAGATGCTCATACGTACGTAGATTCTAAACAGGTGGACCCTAATGAATGAAACGCCGTCTCCAAATTCTTCGCGACGTGAACCGATAGCTGGGTCCGTACCACCGTTGTCCGTCCCTAGTTGTCTGGGGATGAAATGACCAAGAGCAGAGAGGGGAGTTGGGGGAGTGAAGCAACGATTCAAACGGATAGCATCCATTGGTTGGATACTCTCTGTAACGGAGGGTTTGATTGGTCGCACGTATGACGTCGTCCGCGATACGTTCGTCATTCAGCCAGCGATATGTTGGTGCAATGGGTGGATATTGGGATCTGCTGAATTGGAATGGGCTGTGTTGTTAAGGGGAATGATGGAATTCGCGGGAGGGAGATAGTATTTTCTGGTATCGGTCAGGGTTAACTCTCTTGAAAATGGCCGCGATCAAATTGGTATTGCCGGTTGAAAAACATTCCAATTCGACCTAAACACACCCCACTGATCATCGCTCTCCCCTCCCAAATTCCTTTTCCTCTACACTTCCGTCCACTTCTGGTGTCATAATAACCCCCCCCCCCCCTCCAACATGTAAGCAATTGCGACGGCTCATTCAGCCGTGGTTGACTTGAGTATTTCAATTCTCCAACAACCAGCATCCTAGCCAAAGGTGTTCATGGGATCCGAAACCCTCTACCCCCCTCCCGAAATTTTCAATTTGTTTTTTTGACCAAGGGAACTACAGGGGGAAAACAAGCATATATACCAGACCACATAAAAGTCTGCTGTCGCGGCCGATATACCCACTGGTAAAATATACCGGCACCGCGTAGAGGTTTAATACATCCCTTTGAAGCGTATCGCCCGATATATCGGTTGTCAGACCGATGCATCGGGTGATGTCCATATTCATGCATCATTATTTTTAACTTTTTTTTAAGTTGTCTTCACTCAATAAGATTTTCTAAATATTTGCTAAAATATTACTATGTCGTTAAAAAGATTATCATGTGTCAAACCGAAATAACCACCACGCCACGTACACGATAGAGTTAAAGCTAACCAGTTTAAGGTCAATGAGAACAGGAATTATTTTTGAATTGTAATCATAGTGGCGAAATACCTTGGAAGGAAACTAGGCGTAAAAAGTTATAAATTTTCATTTCAATAAGCATAGGAGTGCAAGAAGGCATGAAAGGAATCGTGTGCACTAACATCATTATCGTGGGCATCCACATAAAATATTCCATAACTTGGAGACAATGTATGACTTTTTTCCTATGAATTATATGAAATAAAAAATTGCTCTTCTTAGAATTATATAGAAATAGTATATTTGATGCGAGGTACATAATACCAATACGTTAAGGCGGCTGGAGTGTTAATCGTGAGTCATTGAGCGCACATCTTAATAGCTTTTCACGGCGAAAAAATTCTTGCACTTCATTTCATTTAAGCAAATCTGTTTATGCAGTGGAAATGGAAATTATACCAGAATTGTATTTTAAACTATTCGCCTTCATTAAAACATTGTTATGACTTGGGTTTTCGGCTCTGCATTCAAAATTCCAGCAAAATTTACATGTTATAATATGTTTTTTTACTCGTCATGATACCTTGATATTTTGCTAACAACTATTATAATGATATGAAACGAATTATTTCGCGTTTGAGGCAAAATCTGCACATATGTAATCGAATTATTTCGATGTACATGTCATGCACCCTAAGCCTACGTGTGAAAATAGTATTGAATTGCCAAGAACCCAAATTGGTAAAATGCTATTTTTTTCACTTTAATCTATAGATGTTACCTACAAAGCACTCGTACATGCAAAGTTTCGTGCAAGTCCGTACATGAACAAAAATAGCTCCAAAAACCTTAAATGTTCTCTCATTGACACGCGATTACCGCTCTAGCCACTGTGTTCATTCGTTGTTCCCGATTTGAAGCAATGGAGCACCGACTGTTCGAAAAACGTCAACTGTTAGCCATTAAAATTGAATCCACCCAATGTGCTGGGGTAAGAATAGAGGAGCAAACCACCCGCCATATTTTATGTCCTTTGGCCTAAGCGCCACTATGGCGACCCCATATGAGTCGTAGTTAAACTAACTTTAGGGTATAGTGTTACCTCCTAAGTTCATGGGCATAGTGTAATGCATGTTGGTGACTACTCACCCCCTGCCACACACCCTTGAGGTGGCTTGCAGGGTATTTTGTAGTTGTATATGACAGAAAATCAGCCGCTGTATTTTAAATTGACCCCATGTTATTTCATCTTCTTATATTCAAAACGCATAAAATAACCACAAATTTTCCTTTTATTGTGTCTATATAGCATATGCACACTCAAAATCAATTTTATTTAAATAACGGGATTTTAAACGGTCGCTGAATGCCAAATGTAATACCGAAATTTTCTTCTTTCCTGAAAAGCAATCAGACATTCTCAACGTGATCCTGATATCAGAGTCCACTAAATCATACTATAATTTCATTGTACTAAAGTTAAATAAAACTTAAGCCTTGTTTAATGCGGTCTAATCTGGCCTTATTCTAAATGGAATACTTTTCCATCGATCACTGCATCCACGAAGTACCGTGCAAACCACCTCTAGGGTGTGTGGCACGGGGTGATTCCACACCAGGCTTGCAGCACTTGTCCCTGTACCAATCGGGACCTCGCACGTTCCCCCGCCCGCTGGGCACATAACAAAAAGCAGTCAGGAGAAGTGTGCGCAATTAAATTAGAAACTGGGAGAGTGCTACATGCGAACCTGCAGTACACAGAGTTTCTTTATGTGAAAGTAAAATGGGGCGGGTTTCTCAAGCGCTTCGCAGTAAGGAACCGAAAATAATCATTGAGTTTATATGCTCGAGTCATGCCTCCTTGCCATGAGGTCATGTGTTGTGTGCACGAGCGAGCTTTCTGTTTATACTATTTCTGGAGGAAACAAAATAGCCTGACAACTCTGATGCCTTGACCTCCAATTAATTCGTTCGAATACCAAGGAGGTGTTTCTCGGCCTCAGCTCTTCGCCCCTTCAAAATACAGTGCTATATCGTGGTATTTTTCTCCCGTGAAAGGCTGATTATTTCCAATAATTAATAATTATTTAAAAAATGGAATAAAACGAATACATTTTTCAATTCTTGATTTAATTTACACCATCAATGATAAATATAAATAGGCCCGGCGATTATGATCAATAGCAGAGCCACTATTGAAGTTCAACAAATATACTAAACCAAGCGTAGTTGATCTCGGCAGGGACTCATACTACCTGCGACGCTTCATTAGTGCAGCTTGATGCAGTATACAGATCAGTCGACATGGTACGCGCTCCGTTCATGGAAACCTCTCCCGCAGTAAGGGGGAAATGGTTGGAATGGTTGCTGCTGGCCGATCAGTGGCAGAAGTGGCAAGACATTTCGGTGTCCACCGAAATTGTGTATATAGGTGGCTGAAGAGAAGCAGAGAAGGGGACACGGAGCTAAAGAGTGTAGCTCGTTCCGGAAGACCGCGGTGTACGACAGAGGAACAAAATCGCTCCATTATGCCGAGCAGCACCCCGTTTCAAGGTGAGGATCAGCGTCCTTGCCGCAAGAGATGGGGTTTGGCTGCAGCTACTCTACATATCAAAGTAGGGTTCATGAAGTAGGCCTGAGAAATTATAAACCGTGCCGAAAGCCATTTTTAACGCCGGCTCATAAACAGTCCAGATTCACCTTTGCTCAACTATATTGTGAGATGGACCAGGCCTATTGGGAGTTAGTTATTTTTACAGACGAAAAAACATTACAGAGCAATGAGGATAGTACCATTCAACTATGGCGCCCGCGAGGGAAAAGGTAATCATAGATGAAATAGTTTTCAGTATTGTTTCTCTTCCTTATTCTGAAAAGGCGTCTATATTCATTAACTAATTTCTCAGCAGGTATGATCCCGCCTACATTGTGAGAAACAATAGGTCTGGACGCGTGAACGTCGGGTTGGAAAACTGTCCAGGACAACTGTCCAGTTCATATTGGGCGAGTTGTCAAAGATTTCCTGGCACAAAATCCAAAACTTTGCCCCTAGCGTGGCCGGCGCGATCGCCCGATTTCAATCCCATTGAAAATCTGTGTGGTATAATATCTTGGGAGTGGTCTGCAGACCGCTTGAAGACCGTTCAACATCTTGAGTATCATGTCAGAGAGGTGTGGGATTTCCTTTCCCGACGCCCAGACCTTTGTAAGAATTTAATAAATTCCATGAGATCGAGACTAACGCGGGCAATAGAATTGGAGGGAGATGCCACAGAAAATTAATTCTCCCTCTTTCTATGTCTGCAATGTTTGATGACTGCGCTGAGTGCAAAACTAATTTTATGTTGACATAAAGTTTTTCTTGTTTGTAGCAAAGAAGCACCAGGTACGTGGAGTGCTCGATATCTTAGTGCCTTTATTTTAACAATTTTCCCCGTCCTCCAATACCACGAGAGTTTTATTTATTCGTGCCTTTAGTCATATCCCTCCATTTTTCCCCTTATTCATATCTACCTTCACCTTTCGTCACTCTCTTTTGGCAATTTCAGATGATGATATCCGACTATCAGGACTCATAATGAGTGAAAGTCACCGAGGGAATTAAGAAAAAGGACATCCTTGTCTCCTCAATTCGGAAAGAAAACCAGGCGAAGTTTTCTCATGCCTATTCCTTTATTCCCACTATACTATAATTATCATGGGTGAACGGTAAGAATCAGTCAAAATCTTGAACCGATACTGTGGAAAAGATTTAGAGGGAAAGAACTGAAGAAGACTTCAATACAGGGAAACACGGTCTAGAAGTATTCGAAATTGGGTTTATTATAGCTTCAAATGAAATTACCTAGAAAAATATTCCAAGAATACTATTTCTGTCAAACATAAAAGTACGATTCCAGCATATTATGACTGTGTAGTTCGTGAACTAGGGACGTCAGGGTTGGGAAGGGGTTATTCTGAAAAATCAGTTATTCACATTGCGGAGTATAGAATTGGAGGGTAAAAGCGATACGACTGAAATACCCATTTTTTTCTCAATGTGACTTACTTGTAAGTAAAATACCGATATTAGGACGCAAATCAATAATTTCGGGAGCATAAGGTATGTAAAATTATTTTAAGGGTGGTAATAACGGATTGATTTGAAACTAATTTAGTTGAATGAGAAAATAAAATAAAGCATTATTAAGAATTTAATTAAAATAAGAAGACAGCGGAATAAAAAACATCCTTCAAAAATCGCGACGATGCACGCAAAGGGGCAGCGCGATGCTCGCGAGGCTGCGTAGTAAATCGCTAATTAATATCGCAAGTCCCGATGAACGCACGTTGCAATATCCGTAAAACCCTGATATGCTGCGATTCTCTAAATATATTATAGTTAAAAGAAAAATGTTGGCTTCAACTCAAATAATAAGATTGATTCTCAGAGTGATTCCTTTCTTCATTCCTTCCTTGATGATGAGCCATTATAGGCTCTCAAGTCTTCAATATCAGCGGAATACTATTTACTCTTACACATGAAAATTTTGCACATGAACAAATAAATAGATTAATTTCCTCATCGATACCCCGTTACAGTTAATATTTGGCTCTCTACCGACTATAACTTAGCATGTAACACATATGAGATGATCGATTTTTGTCATCACTGACTCTACTTCGTGGGTGGGTACCAGGAGTTAAGTTCACCATATTTCATGATAAAAATAATGAACACCCTTGTGATGCACACATATGGCACTTAAAACTTAGCGCCATATAGAAGATTATTTTGCTTGCGGATTTGCGATTACCCACTGCCAGAGGCCTGCATATGGACAGAGAGCTCGCTCGTGCACACATCACATGACATTATGGCAAGGAGGCATGACTCGAGCATACAGACTCGATGATTATTTTCGGTTCCTTACTGCGAAACGCTTGAGAAACCCGCCCCATTTTACTTTCACATAAAGAAAAAAGGAGTTTAACTCATCATCTCTCCGAACTCAGCGACCGTATGTCGTAGTTTATGGGTGAACGCATTCTCCAGAGTGCAACGCAATTTAACTCCTAATGCTTCGAAAGACAGGGAATATTTTTAACATATGGCGAAGAACTGGTAGAAAAGCCCAAGGATATGAATTGCCGTTACCATATCTAGCTTTATTGTATAACAAGGAGCGTAATGCTTATTAAAGGTATTCATTCATTTCCATTTCCAATGTCGATAACTTTCGAAGAAAAAGAAAGCTAACGAATATAACTCGGAAGTTAACTATGTTTACCAGAGTTTACTACAACAATGACAGCCACCAGATTTTCTCGGTACAAGCATATTAGCAGCTCCTTAAGACATTCCGTCGTAGATTACAAACGCGATTGGTGTTTATTGATATGGATTATTTTAGGAACTGCTGAGTCGATAAGAAGACGCAGGGAAATTTGTACTCTGGATTCCACATGGAGGAGGGGAGGAGGTAGGGGACTTTATAATATGATGAATAAGAATTCGTGGCGAAAGACCGAATTTTTGAACTGCAGGCGAGTGATTCCGAATCCGTTACTCGAAGATGCAGACAAGGTAACTTTTTAAAAGTCGGAAATTGGGGGAAAAAAGGGGTTTACTTATAATATTCAAACTGAATTGATGTTTAAAACCACATGCGTAAAAATGGTAGTAACAAAAAAAAGCAGAAAGTTTTTTCACCCTAGAGACACGAACCTGCGAACTTCGTGCCTTCGATCTTACACTCTACCCAACTCCCTCCAAAGCCTCCATTTGAACGATGAAGGAAAACATAGCTAGACGTGGCAAGCTAATGGCATAAGTACGAGTGCGAGACGTCGGTGTGAATAGATTTCGCACATATTATTCAGTTTATTCATCCTGAGGATCTTGTTTTTTCCACGAATGCTACCACTATTTACTAAACTCCAGTCAGGAGTCATGCAGGAGGAGTCAGGGAGGCAGCTAACGCGGAGGTAGCGAATTTTGATAACTACTTACAAGATGATCTATTCACGCTAGGAAATAAAGGGTATTTTGTCCAATGGTTCTTAATTTCCGAATGCTTGACGCTTGATATATATGAAGCACGGTGTCATTCATTGATATATATCATCATTTTACGCAGAAATGCCTTATTGAAAATTATTTTGATAATTCGAGTGAGGGCTCTACCTTTCGTCATTAGAAATAGTTTATCATTAATTTCTACCACAATATTGTTCGACCTTTCAACATACTCCCCTCTTATTTAAATATTTTTTTAACCCGCCCTGTTAAAATCAAGTGTGACTTCTTACACCCCATATATTGGTCCATACCCTGGGGTCCTTTCCATTCCTTCACATATTAACGTGAAATATCCTCCAACTTTCACATACCTTTCAAGTCTTTATCAGTCAGGTGGATGCTATATAAACATTAACTTCACTACTTGGGCGAAAGAGGCGCTGCAGATTTTGCCCACAGACTTTTACAAATGACTGTTCATACCCTAGTTCCACCACTGTGTCCTTAGGTTTTGTCTCTAATCTAACCATATAAGTCATAACCACACTCCTGGAAATAATGCATCAATGCATATCATATTTTATTTCTTAATACTTTGTTAAGACCTGTGCAATGTATGTCTATACCCTGATAACATCTGATATGTTCATAATCTGGTATAATACGATGATGTTAAGGCTGTTTTAGGCTTACTCCTAAGCATATTTTTGCGTTTTTAAAGAAGCTATCGCGCATGGAAAACTGTTCCCCAACTGATAATGATGAAAAAATAATTTGGTTATTATCAGAGTAGGTACGTGCTTTACGTGCATACGTGCTTCCTGCATTAAAAATATCTTTTGAAAATATCATTTATTTGATGAAAGCATGTTTAGCATATACCAGTTGTGCATTTATTCCTCATATTCTTAGACTGGAAACCTCACTGAATCGAACAAAAATATTGAAATATGTTTACTCGGAAATATTTTCTAATAAAAATATAGTTTAATAAAAATGTAAATTACTTATTTATTGCTCGATTCCTCAATATCCTTAATAGCTTACACGAATCAACTTCGCTTTCTAGTACCAATTCTGAGATTTAAATAAGATTAGCAAAGTATAGTAGGTAAGTACGTACAAGTAGATAGCAAATACCAGCAAAAATAGTAGCATAATTATGTGCTTTATAAGTGGTACCGATATACCGGTACACCGATTTATTTTTTGACGATATAGCTCTCGGCAAATCGATATATTTTAAAAAATTCGGATTCCGATACATCGGTATATTTTTATATACGGCACATCCCTACTGCAAAGGCGACGTGCTGAAGAAAACAAATTTATTAAGATTTGTGAAACTCGATACCGGGACGATACTGCGTGATTTCAAGACAAAGAGACGTCGCTTGTTGGCATTGACAATGCAATGACCCTTGGAGTCAATCCTCTCCGAAGATGCGTACAGAGTTTTTGTTGATACGGGGGTCACGACGGGTCGAGGGAGTACACTCACTAACCTGAGCAGTGGAGGAGTGCGGTTCGGGATGCAGAGCATGAATGGTAACGGCGCCGATCAGGGACAACGAAGCAGATGTTGATGACACAGCAGCAGTGGGCGGAGCGGCATCCAGCGGTGGATGGGTAATGGAAGCACCCGTCTCGGCGGAAGCCACAGGCGTGGCAGATCCAGATGGGTTAACAGGAGCAGCGGGTGTGGCAGTGTCCGTTGTACTTGTGGCAGGCGCGGTGAGAGCGGTAGGTACGGGCACATTCGATTCGTAAAAGAAGAGGAACTTCGGGCTGTTCACACGAGTTCCGCCTTTTCTGTTGGCGTTTGAGCGTCGAACGATCCTCCGCCGGCTACGGGTGATGACTAGTGCCCTGTAAAATGGCATCTATAATTGGTCAGCCGTTTATGAGTCACTGCCTCTTCTACCTTATCCTCGAGGAAGTGTTGGAGAGTACGCACCCTGGCGGAGTTATCGGGCAACGGAGGCATGTAATTTCAACAGTATACATATGTATAGAAAATGTATAGGTACATTGTACACATCCTGTAGAGAAATTGTGTTGAAATTTTTTTATAGGGGAGCTGTAAAACCGGTATTAGCTCCGCGCTTGCTTGTACACATCGATATATATCCTCACCCACTCGATCTCGATCATTGATGTATATAACCATTTTACGCCGAAATGCCTTATTGAAAATTATTTTGATAATTTGAATGAGGGCTCTACCTTTCGTCATTAGAAATAGTTTATCATTAATTTCTACCACAATATTGTTCGACCTTTCAACATACTCCCCTCTTATTGTAAAGAGAAATGGTACATTAATGTCTAAAACTATATTTAACGGATCAAAAAACTAATTGTTTATTAATAAGCTGCATAAAACACGAGAAGCGTTGTAGACTGCAGGGACACGGGCTCGAAACTAGATAAGGTGATTATTTTTACGAATTGTTGTTACGAACGCCGTCAATTTCCCGTTCTTACCATTTTCGTTGATTCTCAGTTAAGTCTTACAAAATATTTTGCTTCAATTGACCCTGGAATTTGATCATTTCCAGCATTTAAATATTTTTTTAACCCGCCCTGTTAAAATCAAGTGTGACTTCTTACACCCCATATATTGGTCCATACCCTGGGGTCCTTTCCATTCCTTCACATATTAACGTGAAATATCCTCCAACTTTCACATACCTTTCAAGTCTTTATCAGTCAGGTGGATGCTATATAAACATTAACTTCACTACTTGGGCGAAAGAGGCGCTGCAGATTTTGCCCACAGACTTTTACAAATGACTGTTCATACCCTAGTTCCACCACTGTGTCCTTAGGTTTTGTCTCTAATCTAACCATATAAGTCATAACCACACTCCTGGAAATAATGCATCAATGCATATCATATTTTATTTCTTAATACTTTGTTAAGACCTGTGCAATGTATGTCTATACCCTGATAACATCTGATATGTTCATAATCTGGTATAATACGATGATGTTAAGGCTGTTTTAGGCTTACTCCTAAGCATATTTTTGCGTTTTTAAAGAAGCTATCGCGCATGGAAAACTGTTCCCCAACTGATAATGATGAAAAAATAATTTGGTTATTATCAGAGTAGGTACGTGCTTTACGTGCATACGTGCTTCCTGCATTAAAAATATCTTTTGAAAATATCATTTATTTGATGAAAGCATGTTTAGCATATACCAGTTGTGCATTTATTCCTCATATTCTTAGACTGGAAACCTCACTGAATCGAACAAAAATATTGAAATATGTTTACTCGGAAATATTTTCTAATAAAAATATAGTTTAATAAAAATGTAAATTACTTATTTATTGCTCGATTCCTCAATATCCTTAATAGCTTACACGAATCAACTTCGCTTTCTAGTACCAATTCTGAGATTTAAATAAGATTAGCGAAGTATAGTAGGTAAGTACGTACAAGTAGATAGCAAATACCAGCAAAAATAGTAGCATAATTATGTGCTTTATAAGTGGTACCGATATACCGGTACACCGATTTATTTTTTGACGATATAGCTCTCGGCAAATCGATATATTTTAAAAATTTCGGATTCCGATACATCGGTATATTTTTATATACGGCACATCCCTACTGCAAAGGCGACGTGCTGAAGAAAACAAATTTATTAAGATTTGTGAAACTCGATACCGGGACGATACTGCGTGATTTCAAGACAAAGAGACGTCGCTTGTTGGCATTGACAATGCAATGACCCTTGGAGTCAATCCTCTCCGAAGATGCGTACAGAGTTTTTGTTGATACGGGGGTCACGACGGGTCGAGGGAGTACACTCACTAACCTGAGCAGTGGAGGAGTGCGGTTCGGGATGCAGAGCATGAATGGTAACGGCGCCGATCAGGGACAACGAAGCAGATGTTGATGACACAGCAGCAGTGGGCGGAGCGGCATCCAGCGGTGGATGGGTAATGGAAGCACCCGTCTCGGCGGAAGCCACAGGCGTGGCAGATCCAGATGGGTTAACAGGAGCAGCGGGTGTGGCAGTGTCCGTTGTACTTGTGGCAGGCGCGGTGAGAGCGGAAGGTACGGGCACATTCGATTCGTAAAAGAAGAGGAACTTCGGGCTGTTCACACGAGTTCCGCCTTTTCTGTTGGCGTTTGAGCGTCGAACGATCCTCCGCCGGCTACGGGTGATGACTAGTGCCCTGTAAAATGGCATCTATAATTGGTCAGCCGTTTATGAGTCACTGCCTCTTCTACCTTATCCTCGAGGAAGTGTTGGAGAGTACGCACCCTGGCGGAGTTATCGGGCAACGGAGGCTGAGTGGGGCTAGAATCGATGACGTATCACCGAGTACATTAATACCAGTGGCGGATACATATGGGGGGCGCGCGCCCCCCCTTGCGGGACCTCGCATTGCCGCCCGCGCCGGCCCCGCCAGTCAGACCGCACGATATTCGTTCGTGTCTTTCGTCAGTCAATTCTGAGTCGAGTTATCGAGTAGTTGTACTTTCTTATGTAGCACGCGCGCGCGTCCGCGTCATCGTATTTTATACGTTTCTGTCTTGCACATAGATAGCTAACCTACGAAAAAAGTCGCGGCCATTCTAGTGACCTCGATACGTTATTCTGTCTGGCATTTGTTCGAGAAAAGTCACGAATATTCTACTGTTTGTATTTGTTCACACTCCTTAAAAGTCTGGAAGCGATCATTCTGGCACCGAATGTTCTCGATACAACCGAGCTACATATTTTCTTGAAGCAGAGTCGCTGCCAGGCAGTCAGTTTGAAAGCTACAATCGTCGCGATAACTTGCGCCCCCCCCTTGAGTTTTTTCTGAATCCGCCACTGATTCATACTCGACCGTGCCCATCTCACTTTCTCAGATGGAAAGGCGCTCGTAGAATCGGATACTTTTAGCTGGCTCCGGTAAAATCGCTGGCATGGGTAATTGCAGGCAGTGGCCTCCAGAGAACTCTTCCTCCCAACATCTAGCTGCTGCCATCACAACCCCCCACTGGAGCCTTCCGGGACTTCGTTCCGCCCGTTCCGCTGGATCCGCCCCTTTGGCTCGCTCGCCGGGAGAGGCCTCCAAGCACCTAGACTCTCATCAGCGGTGGGTAGTCACCCCCACCCCCTGCCGTGGCATGCTACCAGAGGATGGAACGAGCCGTCTTCCAGGCGTCTTATTGCAGGGCACTTGGTTTGCAATACTGGTAGGCCGCCATCAACCAGCTCAACGGCCAACAGCTAGTTCTGTCGCACCTGTCTTTTCCCCGACTATCTCTCGGAAGCAGAAGAATCCGTCACCACTAGAACCCTGTTAAACATCCCGCGTTCACTCCGCTACCAGCTCGATACACACGCTCGAGTGCCAAGTCGACCGAGTCTGGTATTACTCGTTCGCTCACACGAGTCTGTGTTCAGTAGCAGAGTGTAAACGGTATAAACATACTCTGCGGCTGCTTGGATGTCTGCCAAGGCCAGCCGGAGCGTAGAGAATATGCTTCGCAGTTTCTTTGATCATTATGCTGACTTTTCCGAGTTGAAAGTGTCATCAATATGGCAGAATATATTGAGTCCATTGTTTTAAATGGCTTTTCGCATTTATTCATCTTTATCAGTAGTCGTTAAGT
Organism: Pyrrhosoma nymphula; assembly: GCA_963573305.1. Classification (NCBI taxonomy): domain Eukaryota; kingdom Metazoa; phylum Arthropoda; class Insecta; order Odonata; family Coenagrionidae; genus Pyrrhosoma; species Pyrrhosoma nymphula. Next base: position 70,383,485 of record OY754332.1, on the reverse strand, counting down.
ACCATTATATTGTTCACAATTTGGCGTTGATTTGTATTGTGAGAATTACCAACGGAATCTGGGACTCAGAAAAATTTTTATTGCAGCTTTTCACCAACCAAAAAAGAACATTGCTGCTGGATGAAATCCGATCACATTTGATAATTCCAAGTTTTATTGCATAACAAGGTGCGCATAATAATATACATGTTCTTACCTGGCATTGCGAAACACCAAGGATTGATTGAAGAAATAATATTTCAACAATAAATTACAGATTTATGAAAAACTTTGCAACTACTGTCCCTTACCATGCTAACTGCCGTCGGCAAGTATATCAAGAGTAACCTCTTTAACATATATCTAGCATAAGTCCCAGAGTATCCATGCCTGTGATTTTGACCGGAGCCAGCTATACGAGTAAGCTTCCAATTCTACGCTGGATTTCGCTCCTCTCTCTGCTGCTGTGTCATCACCTTCCGATTCCTCGTCCCTGAGCGGCGCCGGAGGGTTTTTGCATTGAAATAGAGGGATACTGAGGGTTATTGCCTTGTTAATGCCCACAATCGACGTCGTTATGCCTTGAAATCACGCAGTATCGGCCTGGTTTCGAGTTCCGCAAATCCGAATAAATTTTCTTTCTTCAGCACACCCCCTGTGCAGCCCTTAGCCGCCGAAACCACGAGAGACCTCTCCTCGCTTTGCTACTCTGACGCAAAAGGGCGAGATATATCAGCGGATGAAGTGGAAGTGCATCTTCATACCAGTCACCACTACCACCGCAAAAGATGCAGCCGCTATTATGTGTTCCAACTCAAGTGGTTACCAAATACTGTGTTTGTGATCCACAAGGCCATTTTGTACGCAGAATTAATCAGTCTTTCTCCCTATCGTTCCGTTTTCCCAAACCATACTTCCTTTTTGTATTACCATCTTGCCCTGCCCTACAATAGCATTCCTGTCACCATGAATAATTTAGTTTTCATCCCCTTTCACATTTCTTATGACTGTTTCTAATCCATCGCAAATAATTTCTTCTTCGGTATCTTCGTAATCTGACGTGGGCATAAACATACACTTGTACCACAACCGTGTCCTTAGGTTTTGTTTCTAATCCCGCCATAAATATCCTTTCTCTGTATTGGAGGTAGTTTTAACTCGATACCACTACTTTTCCCGAGTATTATGCCAGCACCTGCGTTTCCATTTATATATCTAGAGTGGATAATCCTATAACTGCCGCTTCAGAAGTTCCCTTCTTCAGGCAATTTCATTTCGCGGATTGCTGAAACATCTGTATAATCTAGATCTAGATAATTCCAGGGGATCTAAATGGGGGATTAGTTTACGACCGAAATATTTCACTCAATGAATTTGTGAAATTACGCATCCCTGCTTTACGCCCTGACATCTTTCAAACCAGTCACTCGAGGCCCCACTCACCCGCAAACTTGCCTTACTATAGTCATGCAATGTCTTCATAACATTTAATAACTGCTCATACACTCCAATGTCCTTCAAGACCTGCAGCTTAATTACATTTACCCTAATATATGCCTATCGAAAATCCTGCAGTACAAAATAAACTTTCTTTCGGGCGTCCATACGATTCACAGGCACTTGCTGATGTGCGAGAAAATGATCACTCCATTCCCTCCCAGGCATGAACCCACGCTGTACACCCCAGATTCTGTCAATAAATATCTACCTAGCTTTTTCGATTGATATAACATTTTAATGTGTAACAAATTTTGAAGACATTTGGCATTGCCTTTAAAATGGTTCAGCCAGTCAATGAAAATAATGGACTTTATGAATCCCGAACCACTAGATAGCAAAATTGTTCCCGGAGGTGCTCCATCTGCAAGCTTATTTTTCAATTGACTTCTTGGGAAAATTCGAGCTTTAGGAATGTTGTTTTATGAGGCGGATACAGAGCACACTACAGTAGTTGTCAGACCAAGAGGTCAACAAAATTGTGGCAGTTGAAAGACCTTTCACCTGCCACAATTTTTTGACACATTTTTCTACTTTGGAACTAATGACCTGATGTCCTGGTCCTGTTGCATTCCTATGTGTCTTTATTTTGTTATTCCTAATTTCTTTCAGCACTGTTGTGCAAAAGGTAAAAATAATATGTTTCATGTGGGCACTTGTCCCAGGACTCATACCCCAACGGCACTAGCAACACCCATTACGCCATTATACAACCATTATGCCATTATACAAACCTTGCGAACTCTTGCCCTTCGCTATTCTACCTCAAGGTCAGCTTCTAAACTTTAACTTCCATCAGCATGGGAAAGCAAACATTCTGTTTATACATCAGTGAATGGTTATTGACTTTACAGGCATTAACTTGGGTTGGCAAACATTTTCCATATGCATCGTATTTGAGGTGGCCCCTATTTTTAACGGGCGATTTCCCCACGTCCAACTGAGCAGGTGGTTTGGAGACGTGGCACTTGTCTTGTCGAAACAATATTTCTGTTTTCACATGCTGCCTATGATAGCCAAATATCCTTCCAATGGCGAAAGTATTCACATGGAGTGTCAATATTAGTTTATGTAGGTATCGTATTCGAAGGAAGCAGTCTTAATATCACCTGGAAGAAAGGCTGTCCGATTGCGTGAATTGGCACCAAATCCCTCAAAATGTCTTGAAATTAACATCTATCTAAAAAATGTTCTTTCCAAAGTATGTAGCTTCAATATCTCCATTAGGAAGAATATTTGCCAGCAGTGGACCATGGAGCTTGACGTGTCACTGCTACCGAGTTGCCTTGCCGAGCCGATTTGCCGAGCTTGGCGAAGTCGCACTCCGCAGCAAATTAGAAAAATCGACCTTTTTACGGAGTTTCAAACGGTTGCGGCTCATTTCTTTGAGGCCACAATCTAGACGCTTTGAAGTGCCACGTGTGTGAATTTCTTTGTGTCTAAATTAACATTGTCACAATTTAATTGCAATAAATTCACTGAAAACAGTGTCCAGCATTTGTTTGCGCAACAGCAGTAGTAATAACAATAAAACATAAATATTGTGAAAATAAATTTGCTAAGAAGTTTTCTATTTCTATGGACTTATAGTTTTATCTCTTTAAAATTACACCAACAGGTTCTACATTAGCTTGGCCATTGTGATTTGAAGAGAAATTCGAAGCTCTACGATATCTGCAAAATTTATTTAAATGTGAGCCCTTGCATTTTGATGATGCATAAGAACTGATTCAAATGATATGTATCACATCAGGCAACCATCAATGTAGTAAGACCAGGTAAACGTTGAAGTTATAATCAGAAAAAAAGCACTTTTTGTTTTTTGCCAGCTTTTTTCGATTTCAACCCACTCTGGGTCATAATCTTTTTGTAAGTTCCAAGCCGATTAATTTTCTGACGAATTGAATGAAATTTCATAAAACCGGATATAAAATTGAATATTAGATTGAACTTAGGGAAATGGACTGCAGAACGGACAGGTTTAAGAAATCCTTTTTTCTGCGAACGGTAAGAGACCATAGATGCCATTGAGACCGTAACTATATGAATAAATTCTTCACGGGATTTCAATCAGGTGAGATTTTCAGCGATTGAAAATTTGGCTCTGGCTGAACATCTCACCTGGTGGGAATCCCGTGAAGAATTTATTCACATCGTGCGCCAGGAAAACACCAAGTCTTACAACACCGTATCTATATGTTTGTGGATAGTTTGTGTCGCTTACTACAGAACATGCTCCCGAAGTCTCGTTTCCTAATATTCAACGTAATATTCAAAGCACGTTGCGTAGTATGAGTGATATAAGAAAACTTGATTGATAGTGTACATCCATAGACAAATGAATATTAAAATGGCTTATAATACTGAACTGTCTAATTTAACAAAAGTTAATATCGTACATCAAAATATAAGAAGTTTAAGATCAAATTATGATAACTTTGTTTAATATCTGAACAATTTGCAAGATAAACCAAATGTTATAGTGCTATCAGACATTTGTATTAATGATTGTGAAATAGTGGCGTATCAACTTATTGGGTTTAAGGCTTTTGCTAAATGCAACAATAATAGGAGAGCAGGTGGTGTTATACTGTTATAGTACCTATATGTAGCGTATACGTTCTCATTATTTGCAATTCAGGATAATAACTTTCCGTTGGCTGTTATGATCAAAGTAACCATTGACCTAAATACCTGTTAATCAACAGAGCGGTCCCTGAGGATTGAGTGGCCCTGTGCAAACGAAAGTCGGGGGCCCCACTTAACTTTGCATTCCCTTATTGATATAAGTATCATCTTTTAAACATATTTCACGGAAAAAAGGACATTAACTGACAAAATGGAAATTAATTTCAAGAAATGTACATGTGTACTAAGAAAAGTAGGTAATTTCAGGTAATAGGCGGGTTTCCCCGTCTGAAAGAGGCAAGCCCGGGCCCCATGGGCGCGGGGTCCAGTGCAGAGGTACTTGTCGCTCTACCCTAAGGACTACACTGTGACAATCCATACCTATTATTGGAATTTACAGGTATCACTGTATTCCAACAGATCTACTTTTAAGTGAGTTTGAACAAGTCCCTGATAAATTACCTGCAAAGAACCTAATATTAGTTGGGGATATCAATTAATGTATTCTACAAAATAATGATGCTGGTTGTGCTTACAAAACGACTATGGCGAGTCATGGGCTTGAACAGCTAATTTATAGCCCGACCAAAATCATAAAAACTAGTAAAACTTCTATAAGTAACATGTTTCGCAGAAGTAAGGATACTTTTACTTACACAGGTAGTACGATTGACGCTGGTTTCACGGATCACCATATGATTGCGTGGCAAATAGACACCTATGTAGCGCATGAACCGCAATGTCCGTCGAAAGTGCCTAGTTTTGAAATTGATTTCAACTGTTTAAAAGACTTTCTCGCCAGTTTTTTTTTTGGGATTATGTTCAATCTCAGAAACATTTAAATGAAGCTTATAGAATTTTAATGAAATACTATCCTCCTCTATCAGTCGAGCAAGTTGTAGTTTCAATAATAGTAAAAAATTTAGATTTATCATGCCCTGGATGACGAGTTCTTTGTCAAATAGAATTGTTAGGCGTAATTTATTATATGAAAAATGCGTTATCAACCTGAAAATAAAAAAATAGAGCTTCGCTATTCATCATATAAAATGTGACTAGATAATTACATAAAAAAGTGCAAAGAAAACTGCTACAAACACTTATTTGATCGCAACTCTAATAATTCTATCAACGAATGGAGCATTCTGGACTCGATTACGGAAGGAAAACGAAAGGATGAAGGCATCACATAAATGAAAACTGGAAACAGCTCAAATTATTACAAACACGCGGGAAATCTTGGATGAATTCAACTCACATTTTTCAAGAATGATCCAGTCATATTATGTGCTCTCTGGTACTCATAATTTAAGTGCTGATGATTAGGAGTTTCCTGGTAGTAGTTTAAGAGAGACCTTATTTTTTGTTCCTACTTATGAAATAGAAATAAAACATTTAATATCAGAATTGAAATCTAAGAAATCCAAGGGAATTTACAACATAAGCTCATGTATTGTAAAAGAAGTAAGCGAAACTATTTATAAAATATTCGCTCATATTGTCAATCTCAGTTTGCAAACTGGGATATAAACCGACCAACTGAAAACTGCAATTGTCATTCCTATTTCCAAAAAAGGTGACAAAATGGATATAAATAACTTCAGACCGATATCATTGTGGCCTGTATTCTCAAAAATACTAAAAAAAATTATGAAAAGTAGATTGTTATGTTTCTAAAATACTCACAGATTTTTAAGCAATAACCAGTTTGGCTTTCAGAATTTCAGAAAGAACACTGTTGCAATTTTGTTCTCAAATTTATGAAGGATTAAATAATGCAAACAGGGTTGCAGGTTTAATTATTGATATAAAAAAGCTATTGAAGGTCATGATCCATTTGTTAACAAATATGGATCCTTTGCCGGAGCTACGGGATTATAAAAAATTGAGCTTCTACAAAATTTAAGTCTGATCAGTCCTCAATATCTCCAGACGTATGGTACTTATCTCTCAGCAGAAATGCTCTTTTGAAAGAAAAAGCAACAACGCATAACTAATATATTGTTATGCCTAAGGTAAAAAGTTTTGTAGTTTATTCCACACATATTTGACTTGAAAATTTCAAACGGGTTTTTTTCAAAACATATACCCCTTCGGTGTTGCTCATATTTTCTATTTGTTTAGCTACATACCTTATATGTCCACCTTTGAAATTTTGCGAGGGTTATGTTTTTAAAGGAGAAATTAATTTGCATGAGCCGGCATGTTCGCCTTTGACGTCGAAGCTTCGCGGATTCCTAGGCTAGGAGTGCGACGGTTTTATATCAGCCTGAGAATCAATAAAACCCGTGTATCATTTAGATTCTGGGAACTGATTTGGGCCTAAAAAAGATAACTAAACAGTACCAAATCGCAACAACGCAGTTTTAGCGATGTCTCCATCTCAACGTATCCCAAAAATGGTTCTCTCGCTTTGAATGTTGAGCTGTTCGAAACGTCGTCATTGTTAAGTATACTTTTTCACGCTTAATATACCTACGAACAAATAAACCATCCCATTTTACCCGGTCGATTTCCTGTTTCATTCGGTTGACATTGATGCTAATATGGTGCTACTAAATGGTCAGGCTTCGTCTCCACGGCGGGGATAGGGGGTAAGCTCTGTGGTTTCAGACGAAGATTATTGCGGCGTTCAGCTTATCAGTTTAGTAGGTTTTCGGGTTCCGTCCGCGTTTGCATCGTTCTTAATGGCGACGTTTCTCTTACTGTGTTGTAGGCGTTCTCAATCCAGGCTGAAGTGGAGATTGCTGTGTCCTGCTGCTAATCCTCAGCTTTATTTCAGAGTTTGTCCATTTAAAGTGAACTTATGCTCTCTTTTGCCCTCCCAGCATACAAGGCCAGTGCGTTTTCAGTTCTGGCATATCTATCCCATGGGTTTTTGGTATTATTGGCTATTTCTTAATGTAATTTCATGTCACTGTTTTTTAATTTTTCGTAGCAATTTGCCGCTTGTGCTTTTTTAACCTTTCTTATATTTTTAACTTTTGTTACCCTATACATATCATCATTTTTGGTCGTTTTCAGTTTGAAAATTTACCCAATGCATTTTTTCTCTATTGGTTCTATTTTATGTAAGTTCTTTTTATTCAATAAACCAGCCCATGCCGGCGTCGCGTACAACGGGACTGGCCAAAAATATGTCTAGTTGATAATTTTCTTTCTTTGTCCTGTATTGTATTATTTTTAATAGAGGTCTTCACGGATTCCAGTAGTCTTTGGAGTTATTATATCTGTATGTCTCTTAAAATTGAGTTTTTAGTATAGAGTAAGCCCAAGGTATTTTTCTGATTCTGTCTAGTCTATTGGCTCTTCTCTGATTCTATGGCAGCGGCACCAAGGTGTTTCCATTTTGGTCTTTTGAGTATAATGGCTTGGATTTTATTCGTGTTGATTTAAGTTCGCCATTTATTGTACTATCTAATGGCTTCGTCCAAAGCCAACTGTTCAAGTTCAACCCCCAATTTTACATGTTGCACTTTGCCAATATAGCTGCGTCATGTTTATATAGTGCTATTCTTGTGCACCAGTCGCTATCGTATTTTGAAAATTCAAGAGGTAAATATTTTGAACAATAGTGGGCAATATACTGATCCTTGGGGTACTCCAACTGTCATTATTTTCGGTTCGCTTTTCACGTGTGCCCATATTATCCTAAAAACTCTATCTCTAAATAAGAGGAGGTCCATTTTAAAATCCAGTGCAGGAAACCGAGCTGTTCCATTTTAAATAGTAGTACGTTATGCCAGACCTTGTCAAATGCTTTGGAAATAGGAAAATTCATATTTTCGTTTCCCTTTTGTTATAGCCGTCCTTACTTAAATCTATCACCCAATTTATATGTTGGGTCGTTGAATGGTTATAGCGGAAACTGAACTGATCCTCTGGAATGACTCCATTGTCTTCTACGAAGGCTTGAATAAGCGGAACTATCGCTCGCTCTGATAGTTGCTTTATGTTGGAGAGAAGGTAAAAGGGCCTGAGGTTTGTGGCTTTCAGTTTTTCCCTACTTTTTGGAAATGTATTTTACTATTGCTCTTCTCCATTTCGTTGGGAAGTGACCAAGTCTGATGCTCGCGTTTGCCATATCTGTGAAGAATTCTACTCCTTCTGGCGGGAGTCTTTTAATAGCGTCGTTTGTGGTATTACCTTCCCCCGAAGCTTTCCTATTCGGTATCTTTTTAATTATCTTGGTAACATCTACCGTAGAAATTGAAGGGTGACCGTGTTCTCCAACGTCTGAGTCCCAAGTTTCTGGATAAAGCCTTAATTCTTGCGTTCTGCGCCATAGTTTTTTTTGGCTTGGGATCTTTTCTAGTTCGCTCGCCATTTGATCGGCTCTATCTCTGTGGTGCCACTGATGAACGGGATGAATACACGAACGAATGGATCTGGATTCAAGTCCTAGGATGATTGGTGGCCTAGGTTTCCCATTCGGAAGGCCATTTTCAGGACCATAGATCTCGTGTATCCGCTCTTCCCTAGGGCAGTAAGAACGTATTTTTCCTTCGTAGGCAGGGAATCTTTGTCGGAGATGGATTGAGCCCGACGTATTAGGCTGGTTTTTACAGAATTCTTGTATTGCTGGCGGTGGTGGGAGTTAGCATGGAGGTAAACGTCCGTGTGGGTCGCCATTCGGAAGACTGCTTTAGGAAGCCATTTTCTGTCCTTGTCACTAGGGCCTCCAGGAAAGGGATTTTATCTCTTTCTCCAAATGGTGAATTTTATTTAGTCTTGAAAAGGCCCACCACAAAGAGGATATCGCGGGTCATTACGAAGCCTAGCATCAAACCAGGTTTGGATGTTGAAAGAAAATAGCCATTTTGCTCATTTAAGCTATGATTCCCTTCCCACTAGGTAGTAGTATTATTGTTTAACGTGCTTCGACGGCTAAGGTCATTTCGCACTTAAACTGTCTGCCACGCGCAGACAGGGGCAACAGCACTCGGAAGAATCGGAGGATCACCCCTCCAAACTCGAGCCGAGCACAACGATGCTTAACTTCGGTGACTGACCGGGAACCGGTGTTTTCATCGTGGCCATCCCACCTTTGATCCAGGAGGGGGTTGACGAGGTCCTATGCAGCTGAGGGAAGTCCTAAGTTCGACAAACCAAGAAGGCCATACAATGCAGGTTGAAAGAACATGCACGGGCACTGAAGAACAGACAGGAAGGAAAATCGGCCATTGCTAAACCTGTCTTGGCGGAGCCAGGTCATAGGATCAAGTTTAAAGAACCAAACACCCTGGCCAAAGAAAAACGATATTTCCCAAGACTCATCAGAGAGGCTGAGTAAATAATCAAAAGGCCCAATAAAATGAATAGGGAAGACGGCTACACCTTTCCAAAACATGGAGACACGTTTTCAATGGCTTCAAAAAGGACCATCGTCTTTCCCGCGTTTTGCGGATCAGATCCCTGGGGATGAACCAATCAGTGAAGATCATGAGCGCGGACACCCTAGTTGAACCAAACAAATACCGGCGTTTAAACACAAATGCAGACTCCTGCAGACGCATCTAGACCTCATCAAAGACTGGCTTGGCGACTAGAAACCTCAAATTAATACGACTACATGCTATAAAGTGTGCTTCACCTTTAAGACGACAAAAAGAGATAACTTTCCCTTAACCCTCCACAGTAAATTTATCCCACAAAAGATAGAAGTCACTTTCCTTAGAGTGACATTGGACGAAAGACGTTCCTTCTCCGCACACACTGACAAAATTCTTACCTCTCTACGCAACACCAAAAAAAGCCCTTCAACCATTGCTCCATTACAATAGCCCCACTACTATAAATAACAAACTGCGAGTCTTCTTCAATATCCTCCTCCCTAAAATGCCCTGTCTGGATCACATTAAATAAAACTTTAAGGCAACTTTCAGGCTCCCCCTGGTTTATATCCTACGCCCAAATCCGCTCGTAGCTCGGCATCCCACAGCTCCAAGACATTTGAAATTACTATGCCAGAAGCTACGCCCTCACATTCAAGCACTCTACAAATTCCCTGATATCTTCCCTCTGGTCTCCCTCCCTACCTCCTGGAAGATTTCTCTACCCTAAAGATATAATCCTCAAAACCTATTTGAAACTAAAAAATAATAAAATGCCCAAATTTCCCAGTAACCTCGCTCACCTCCCAACACTCCACCAACCATTCCGCAAATACCCTCAGCCCAACGCCAAAACGTCGCCACAAATAACAGAGCCGAACTAACGGTGACGAAGAATCAGCCGATCCTGAACCAATAATTTCTCAGCCGCCCATCCTAGTCACGCCTGCTCCTCAATTCCCAATCCCATAGTTCAACCTACTATAAACCCTCCTCACCCCGGTTGCGGTAGAAGCGGGGCTACAGTTAAATAAAAACCTGCTTCCCCCCTTCCCTAATTAATCCCTAAATAAACCTGTCCTTACCTAATGACACCACTTCTACCTAAAATTTCATCCTCAACCCTACAACAAATTTTAACCCTGAACAAAATAACCTTTCTCGCCATGTATTTTAAAAAAAATCCAACCCTGAACAAAACAACCTTTATTACTTTGAAAAAAATCCAACCCTGAACAAAATAAACTTTCCTGCTTAATGTTTAGAAAAACCCAATGTCGAGCCAGCCTCGTCGAAATCTTCCTAGTAACCTACAACCACAACCAGCAAGAGTGATAACCTCGGTATGGTGAAAACAGGAATTCTACTTATTCTTATGCTTATGATATCAATTCAGAGAAGAAAAAAAATATCTTACACATAATGCGTTCCTGCCAAAGCTTTAATATTTGTCGCCAGGTTTCATTGTGTCAATATAACTCAATCGTTGGCTCTACACCTTATAATTTCAGCAGATATACAAATAATTTCAAATTACTATGGTCATATCTAAATGAAGATATAATTATAATCAAGGCAACAAGGTAGCATAAAATTAGAATATAATACAAGACACACATATTCCTACAATTTGTATAGATAACATACAGCTTCTTGTTTTTCACAAAGAGGGCAATTTTCTTTGATTTGGATAATACATTGAATTTAGATACTCTCCTAAAGCCTGATTTACACGATAATTTTTTCCGTCCCTTTCCAGGGATAGTTCCGATGGTAGCTCAAGTGATAGCTCAAATGATGGCTCAAAATGAGGGTTTTCGCGACCACTTTCAGGGTTAGCTGCAGTGGTAGGGTAGTATCCCTGTCACTTTTTTCATCATTTGAGCGGTCCCTTTTCCCGTCATTTAGCCAAACAGAGTGCATGGCAAAGAACGAATGTTGCGCTACGTGTGGTTTCCAATCAAACTGTGATGAAAATGATGTTCTCAGGGAGGACGTAAGTGATCGCGTGAATCAGAAAATGATAGCTTGAGTGATCACTCTCCCTATCATTTGAGCGATCTCGGAAAGCGTCCCTAAAGTGATCCCTGCTGATCGTGTGAATCAGGCTTTGATCTAAATTTTATTTCACTAACATTTTCACTCGAATAGTTGAAAGGATATCCAAATAACTTAACTGATGATATCTGACAGAACTGAAGGGGTCACTTTGTGGAACAGCGTAATGTTCATGGTACATAACCAATAAAAATATACTTTGTCAATTCCACACAATTTTCATGGAATGTCTTAGCAACTTATGTCATTAGCAAGCTACCTTGATAATGACAAATTTCTTATGTAATACGCAAATTCATTAGTCATAAAATGTAGCTTTACGGGTTTTTTACTGTTTTCCACCCAATTTCCCGTAATTACGTGGTTTTCCGATAATGCGTGTGTAAACTCCGTCCTCTTAGAGCCGCCTTAAAACCGTATTTTACTTAGTGACGTTTTTATGACTTTTGGAGGTTGTAACTTTTTTATTAGTAAATTACACAGCAAAATTTTTTATGTCATTTACAAATTTACCAAGACTAAGTTATGATAACTTGAGATTTTTATCTGCAACCCCATCAGAATTATTCAAAGCCAAACTTTGAAAAATTTGAAAAAGTGACCTTTTTAAAAATGTATAGCTCAAGGGTAAGATCACTGTTGATATTTTTTATGAAAAACCTACTGGCACTTATCTACAATTTCAAAAAAAAATAATTCAAACTGTATAATCCTCTCCTAATATTAGAAAAAAATGTAAACATTGAAATTTCAATCGTAACATTGTTGTAGTTTTACCTCAGAAAGGATAGAGATAGGTAAACAAATTACTGGACTTATATTTTACCTTGAGCAATTGCAAACAAAATGCTTAATGTTTCATCTTTCTAGGATAAATACTTTTATAGTTATAGACTTATAAGTAAACCTTTAAAATCGCAAAAATGGGATTGCGCAACATTATAAAAATGGCCGCCCAAGGTGAACCGCTCGAGATAAAAATTTGAAAAAAAAATTGTTTTTATGTCTTAAGACATGAGAATGACAAGTGGGAAAGTTTCAATTTTATAACTTGCTCAAGGAACCAAATTATTTTTTTTGGACCAGTTGAAATGGATTGACTCTATGATGAAATTTGTCTGTGTAATTTCTTATTGTGCTTTGTGTCTGCTTTCAGTTGTGTTTCTGTAGCAACGGAATGTCATTCATGTAAGAAGGCTGTCTCAATAAAGATTCGTCAATAAGATAAGAATTGCATGTAATTTCAACAGTATACATATGTATAGAAAATGTGTAGGTACATTGCACACATCCTGTATAGAAATTGTGTTGAAATTTTTCATAGGGGAGCTGTAAAACCGGTTTTAGCTCCGTGCTTGCTTGTACACATCGATCCCGGAACACTACACTATTTTTCTAAGGCGTCACCATTTAGAGTTGCTAAAAATACGTAGATACACACCTACTTGCTCATTGTCTTTCCTAAAGTTTCAATGGAAACCGAAAATTTGTCATTGATTCATCGAAATTCACAATGATGCATCTGTTAAATCAAGATAGGTATCGCTAGTCCACACGTTAACGTTACGGATTCCCTTTAGTATCGGTGATTTTCTTAATGATATAAGTAATGTCTGACTACACTATAATTTCAAATATATACTCTCTCAATGATACCATAAACGAAGGCATCAACTTACAAAAAATGAGCAAAAAATCAATTACCTACATCAATAGGTAGAGGCACGACCAATGTCATATTTCCGTTAATATTCAAATGATTCAAATTCGCATCGTGAAATTTTATTGGCCCATGTTAGCGCGCTGTGATTGGTCAATATAATTGAGAGCCAGGAGAGAGAGCACCATATACTTGGCCGTTTCAACTGATGTTCATTAATTAAAAAGAATATTTCATCTAAAAGTCATCAATTATTTTGAAGTTTTCGGGAAACCAACACTTTATTGAATATAATTCCAAACTCACAGCACGGGAGGCCCACTAAAACCCACCACGTGACTGCTAGGGAAGGGTCTTTCTTCTGTTTCCTCTGGAGCGGTTGTGGGTATGTACTTGTGTTTAACATTAACAATAATAAATACACAATTTTAATTGGCGAGTACTTTTATATGTATATATTTGCTCGATTGAAATCTGCAATACTGAGTTCATGCTTTTGTAACGTTGTATATGACAGCACGCGCACTTTCCACCATTTTGAAATCCATAGTTTGTCCTCCTCACATTTACGAGAACGGCTTGAGAGGATTTTGACCAGAGATTGAGAAAATAGTATATTTTCAGCAGGGAACGTTAATAATTTCTATCCCACATCTGAACCAAGCTTAAGAAGTTCCTAAGTTACTATAGAAATATCTAGGAGTAAGTACGATAGTAGTTTTGGTTACATCAGAGTGCATTTTTGACAATTCTGTCAGATATTTTTATAATTGATACAATGCTTGGTTTATTGCTTTTGCTGATTTTTAGAGAAATCGAATAGTTGTCGTTTGGTTCAGGGGCGGCTCCAGACCAGAGGTTGGGGGGGGGGGCATCAGTGGCTCCAGTTCTTTAAAATACTCCTTTGTACAGTCATCCTCTTTTCTGAGTGTTAAGGTTTCTACTCATGCAAAGACAGATGTAATAATACAAATTACTAATACTTCAATAATAATAGGTATTATCTCATCGATGTGATATGTGACCTCATCGATAAGGCTACTACCACTACAAAGATTTTTAAACTCGTGGAAAGGACTACCTGATGAGCTATTTGGAACCATTAGAATGCAAAATAAAATTTCAATACATGAAGTTTTAATTACATATTTTTAAATGTCTGGCATAATATGGTGAAACCCAGATTTTGTAAGTGTACCTATACCGAAAATTTGTGTCATTCACTCTATTCATGGCACTTTTTTTAATTCAGGGTAGTAATTAAGATCAGTAGGTAAAATATGATAACACCCTCAAAAACTGATCACACGACAGTATGCTTTCTAACTCATTGTTTCTTTTTTTGTAGTAAATTAATTAACCTGTCATCTAATATGGATCGCCGACCGAGAAGACCTCGGTTCCACTACTCACTTGGCACCCATGACAGCCTGAGGAATATTAGACTGCTGCGTATTAGAGAGATTTTTAGACTCCATCGTGAGCACACACGGTGGCTACTGGCTCAATGGGGGCGGGTGCCACAGGCGGAGCGGCCTCCACCCAACCATGCTGGGGATGGGGCTCCCCATGGTGAAGCCAACAATCCTCCACCTCCAGAGGAGCCTAATGAGCAGGCACAAGGGCAGGCTCAGGGGATACAGGGAAATGCCCAGCAGCCAAATAATCAGCTGGAGGCCATCGGTCCCCACATTGGTCAGGAGGACGAGCAAGGAGGAGGAGATGCAGAAAGACCACAATGAACAGTGAGATCCTACATTATGACTACATTTCCTCCCTTCTTATTTTTAAGTTTGACAATCATTGCTATTTCATTATCCTTTACCATAAAATTTGCTGTGGCCATCTGTTGATCCAAATAGTTGCTGTTTTTTTACATTGAGTAACTTTAGGTATACTCCCATTATCTCCCATAGATAGCATTATTACATAAGATATTCCCATAAAGCCATTAACCATCATGAAAAAATATAGTAGTCTCATGGGATGGGAAGACAATACATTTAATTACTACGATGTATTATTTTGGTTCTGTTAACTTATCACACATAATCAGTTTCTAGCAGAGAAGCTGCTCATTAGGCCTTTAGTGGTAATCAGCTTTGGTATTATTATAATCTAAAAATCAGGAAAAAATATTTTCTCTTGATAAACTGTATAATTTAGGAAGATACTTTGATGAGTAATTCCTCATGTATGACAAAATTGAAGTGCCTTCATCTGTTTCACCCGGGAAAGGGCGAGCGGTGTGTAATTGACACCAGGGCACGTGGGGTGTAATTACCACCCCAACGTTCTTCTTTGATAGATTGTTTGTAAATCGTTGCATCTACAATGTTGCAAGTTTCCATACCTTCAAACCTCTAACATTATGATGAATCTATGCTAGCAGTCCATAAAAGTTTCATTAGGCTTCGAGGTTGAACGAGTCAAAGTGTTTTGGCGTGTCACTTACACCCCACACGCCCTTCCACGTTCCTCTTAGGAATCGGCAGTCTGCCCCCGAGCTTTTTTCTAGCGTCTATACTGCGGCCATAATGATAAGAAAAATCACTTTCTGCTGCTGATATTTCGATATACTTCAACTCTTTCAAAGACTTTCAGTAATAGTTGTGATATTTTTAAAAGTTGCATTATATCGTGCACCCTCTCCCGGGTTAATTTAGATAAGTATAACTCCAATTTTCATGTGCAAAAATTTAGGTATAAAATCTCTCTCTCTAATGTCACTCCCTAAAGTAGGAAATAGTAAATACCTATCTATTTGTGAAAAAAGTGAAAATTTCTGTCCTGACCTTCATTCTGCAAAATTTCAATGCCATGGCAAGCTTGCAAGCTTTGAATGGCAAGTAGAAACCTATCTGTTTTGCCAACTGATGCAACAATCATCTTTACACCGTAAACAACCCCATTATCTTCCTTCTAAGCCAGGGATTAATATTCTGTAGTGGGAATCAAGATATGCCAGCCCCATAGAAGTTTTGCATTTAATGTTTCAGTCAAGACATAAATCATAGCTTATAATTTTGATTAATACATATTCATAACATAAACACAGATATCACAAAAATTGGAAAAGACAACAAGCAAACAATAAACACTAATCGGAACTACTTAAATTGACCAAAAGTCCTTAAAGTTAAGTTATTTATTAACTTTCCATTCACATACTCTGTCCATCTAGCATAGTGCTGGTAAAATAATTTTTTTAAATTTTAATTTTAAAATGTGATTCATATTCAACTTCTTAATTTTAAAAGGCATTTTGTCACATAGTAATCTCATGGTTTCCTGATTTAATCCTCCCTCTTTTGATAAGCATGCAATGAAGAATTATAGTAGTGTTTAACTTATGCAGAATGAAAGTCATATTCTGTTCTGGCATGATGATTAAAGAGATCAGAGTTGGTAGAAAATTTAAGAATATTGGTGATCACATACAGTGATTATGAAACAGAAAGGTCCATCTCAGGAATTGGGAAAATTTCCAGTGAGTAAAAGAAAGGATACAAATTGAAAATGTGTTACCGTTTACTACACGGATGACCGAGAATTATTCATCCGAGTGAACCAACAATAATACAAGAAAGAAAGGGTTGACTAACTTCCTCCAAATGAAATGTTTAACTCCATTCCAATTATTGACAGTCTGATTACTACAGCACTGAATAAACTTACAAACAGCATTTGAAATGTCTGGATGGGTATTAGTACTTAAATACAATGAGCTACCAATAGCACTTTGGAATGTTTCCTTGCAGAAACTAACCTTCTCCTTTTAACTCAAAGTTTGCCCCTACTTGCAATGGGCAAGCAACCCCTTTACATTCTGACATAGAAAAATCACTGAGTATTGATTTGATAGAAAGATTTTGACTTACAATTATAGTGTCCCTGTTTAGTCTCTGTAACTGAATTGACCAAAATTTTTTTTCCTCACTGTTTTAGCCCATACAGGCTTTTCTTCGATTTACAGACATACAGGTCCCTGTCTACATCTACCCCTTCAGGTCCAAACATATACACAGTCTCATCAAGTTTGCTGTTTAAGTATGCACCCACAGTATCTAAGTGATCAAGCTGCCAATTATTTTCCACTGCAATGTAAACTAACATTCTTACCGATTTTCTTTCTAAAGCTGGGCTAGATGTTTCACAATAATTAATACCATACACTTGGTTAGAGACCTTTGCAACTAACCTGGCCTTAATTTTCATGATTTACCCTTCATTGCCCCTTTTCCGAGCAAAAACCCACTAAATACCGATTACCTTCAACCCTGGTGGCTTTCTTACAATGTCCCATGTCTCTTGTCTATCAATGTTCTGAAGTTCTTCTTCCATAGCCATCTTCCAATCTTGAGCATTAGGTCCCCGTAAAGCCTCATGATAACTGGTTGAGACATGGTCTTCTCCCAGGTCATGCTGAGTTAACTTGCAGCACCCACATGGTTTCCTCGGTGCTTGTTCTCGGTTTGACCTTCTTGGGACTCGTGGCAATTCCTGTTCTTCTATCTTGCCCTGGCACTGCATCCGAACATCATCTTCCTCTCCTGGGTCTGGACTGCTCCTTCCCCTGGCACCTGGTCAGATCTCTCCTCAGCCTGGACTGCTTCCTCCCCCGGCACCTGGTCAGATCTCTCCTCAGCCTGGACTGCTCCCTCCTCTGTCACCTGATTGGCATTTGGGAGATGCCAGGCAAGGCCCTCTTCATGCCCTTCATTATCACTGGTTGAGTTTTTTACTGCCTGCTTACCTCTCCCCCCCCATTTCTCTTATTCTCTTGAAATTGTACATCCCTACTGATGATGATCTTCCTTGATTTAAGGTCCAGTAGTCTTTACCCTTTAGTAACACCTGGATAACCAAGCATCACTGTTTCTTCCGCTCTATTGTCCAGTTTGTCAACATGCACCACCCAGTACCAAACTTGACACCCTAATAAGCTAAGGTGGTTGTTGTTGGTCTCTTGAAGTTCTCTTCCAAGCCACCTCTTCATGGGGATCTCAAAATTTATTGCACTTGATGGGCAAATATATCTGGCATTACATGCAGTGACTAGGGTTTCTGTCAAAAATTGCTTTGGTAATCCTGACTGGTGCAGCATACATCATATGACTTTCATCAATGTCTGATTTAACCGTTCAGCTAAACCATTCTGTTGGGGTACACATGGCACAGAATATGGCATGGCTGGTGCTGGATGCCATGTCCCATCAGTTTGGAGCTCTTTGACTTTCACTCCATACATCACTTCAATCTTCTTCTGATTCTTGATAAACTCTTCTGCAACTTCACTTTTCCTTTTAACTGGCACAACTGCTATGAAATAGGAAAAATCATCGATGAAGGTCACAAAGTACTTGCATCCTCCCAATGACTGGCAAGGCATGGGTTCAACCACATATGAATGGTTGCTTTGACGTACATGTGTAGCGTTCATATATTCTTTGGTATGAAACTTCTGTCTCTTTAATTTTCCTTGTATACAACTTTCACATCTTTCTTCGGTGTTGGTAATCCACAGGTTCTGCAAAGGTTCAATCTTCTTCATAATAATAATAATACTTTATTGGTCACACTCAGAGCATTACAACTGCTATAGACCTTGTCACAGAGATACATAGAATTTGAAGCACACTACACATACATTGTGTACAGTTTTCTAAACCCACAGCTTCAGTTCCAGGGCCTCTTTCAGATTATAAAATGGATTACACACCAACCAATCATTCAACCTTCTCTTATATCTCACCATAGGTTCGTTTTGAAGCACAAATGACAATTTATTGTACAACCTTACACCCAGTATATGGTGCTGGTCTGTTGATTTCTTTAGTCTACAATATGGAATGTCAATACAATGTCTAGTTCTAGTATTGTATTATGAATATCCTTCCTCATGCTACAGTTAATAATGTTTGTTTTTGCATAAACCAGTACTTTAAAAATGTACAAATAATTCACACTCATAATATGTTCGTTAATGAACAGCGGCTTACAGTGATCATCTATTATGGCACCAGCCAAAATCCTGACCACCCTTTTCTGTAGTCGTAGTATATTTCCCATCTTATTACCATTGCCCCACAGATGAATACCATAGAGCAGCCTGTTTTGGAAGAGTGCAAAATACATATACATCGAAGATATTCTTTAGGCAATATATTCTTGAGTTTTCAAAAAATATATACTGTCTAAGTTAAGGAGTCACAAATAGAGGCTATATGTACATCCCATGTCAACCTGAAATCGATATGGAAACCCAATAATTTCACTGACGTTTCCATGCATGCCTTCTTGATGCAGGTGACCTAAACGGCTGTGCCAAGTAGTAGATGTGACCCTGTAAGCTTTCATACCTACATGCTTCACTGCTTCTTCTTCAATTTCAGGGATATTAACACGACCATGTGTGGTGACATAATACAAGAAACCTACTCTGTAACTCTTAAACAAATTCACTTCTCCTTCCAAAACTGTTGCCGTTCCCCTTCTTCTTATGATTGTCATGTCTCTGTCTTCTAATTTTCCTTCTGAGATTAGATTACTTTGGAAGTTAGGACCTTTCCAAAATTATGTAAATTTTATCTTCCATCCACCACATTCAACAGACATCTGGATATCAAAAGATCCCTTACCTTCTATCTTCAGAGCCTATCTATCACCGAGGGTAACTTCTCCATGGAATGGTTTCAGATCAGAAAATAGATCTTTCTTTGGGCTCACGTGATCAGAAGCAGCTGTATCAAGGATCCAGACACCATTATTGATGTGGTTTGGATTTCTCTGCATGCAAAAAAACTTTGTACCCTTTTGAAACTACTAATGCAGCTGCTTTTATTTTTTCTTCCTTTTGTGTGTTTCCTGAAACGGCTGGACAATTTCTCGCTAAGTATCCCTCTTTACCACAAGTGAAACAATTTTATTTTCTAACTGTATTCCCACTTTTATTGCTAGGTTTCTGTTTTGTATCTTCCCCACTTGTATGTATTTTCTTCTTAGTCACTTTCAAAATCCTGTGTTCTTCTTCCTTTGTCTGGTTCTTTATTCACTTCTGTTCCAACAACAGTTGAGATTTGACAAATTTTGATGTTATTTCTCTCTCGTCAGTTCTGTTGATATACTTCTGATAAATTCTGCATACTGTTTGCGTTGAAGACCCAAGAGGAAAAATGCTGTTTGTTATAGCTCTGTCCGGAGGTATGAGCCCACACTTAGAGATCTTGTTGTAATGTTGAATTTTTCCCATGCAATCCATCACTGAAATGTCTTCTGTCTCCTCTATGTTGACCATCTCCTTCAAAAAGATGATTTCTTGGGACACATCGTATGTAGTGCACACTTCTTCCAATGCTTCCCACATATCTTTCACAGAATGTAGTTGGATTATGTCATCCAGGAACGAATCATCAACATGTTCAATAATCAAGGCACGAGCTTACTGATTTAGTTTTAGCTGATGTCGAACTTCATGTTGGGGGTAGGCTGTCTCGTCAATCAATTCATGTTTTACGCCATCCGGGCTCGCATACACATATGTACCAACACCTTCAACTGCTCCCCAGAATCTCTTCTTCATAAGGACAGCTTCAATAGGAACAGCCCATACTTCGTAGTTGTCGGTGTTTAATGTTGGAATACACTTCTTCTCTTCCGCCATTACTACACTCGAACAAATTACTGAGTTTAGGTGTATATCAAGTTCTCGCTACTTTCACCCCACACACAGTGTTTGGGCTTCTTCCTTTTATAGTGTTTACTTCTATGACTCCACCTATAATAACCTGAATGCAATCAATAGTTTTACAAAACAAAAAAACCAAGATCCCTCCAACTTCTAATAGTGTGTGCTACCCAAGCCTGTTCTGTAATACCCCTAAATACTTTGCCATGAACTCTTGCCAAGGCTAGATGCTTAGGGCTACCAGCAGTGGCGTAGCCAGGTTTTGGGTCTAGGGGGGGCAGAAAATTGTTAGGGGGAGTGAAAATTTTTAGGGGCGCCGACTTATAAATTAACCAGTTTACTAAACTTAACACATTTTGGTGTTGCTATAGGCGGATGGGTTTGTACAAAATATGACAGTTGACAGTGTATTATACTCATTTATTTATACATATTTGGAAATATACACAGCTTAGGGGCGGTAGAAACAAGGCAAGGGGGAGGGGGCCTTTGCCCCCCCTCCCCCCCCCTGGTTATGCTACTGGCTACCAGGTTTGATATATGGATAGGATTCGACTGTCTTTGGAAAAGAGAAAGTTTGCTAAAGATCACCTGCTTGCTGCTGAAGCATGCATAGTCACAACAAATCCCCTATTTCATCCATGGCTTATATGTATAACTCCATTGTTTTTTCTAGGAAATCATGCAATTAACTTGTTATATTCAAGTGAAAAATATGTTTGGTCCTCTAAACCTGGAATTGTGTCAATGAAACTTTTCTATGTCTCTTGAATCCCCCAAGAACATCCTTTGAGTGCGCTCTAACCTTGTCTTCACAGCCTGAAGTCAAGTCCTATGACTCACAAGTGTGATGAATTAATCATCAGCTGATTGAAATATCAAGCCTCCAGTTCTTTTCAGTGTCATCATGTCTTACCCTGAAAATAAATTCTTCTTTGGTTACACTAAAGGTATGGCCCTCTTTCTCTGCCAACTTTTATATGCATAACTCACACATTCAAACAGCTGAGTTGGAGGATCTGACCCAGTGAGTAACCAGGGAAGAATATATTTGTTTTATTTGTCAGGAATGTGCTAATCTTACATATCTACATGTACATACTATGTATTTCACCTACATCTATCTACATCTGCATACTACCCTGCAAGCCACCTCAATAAGAGTGTGGTGGGGGGTGTTAGGACACCAGCCGTTTACATATAAAAAGGAAACGCTCTAATAAAATGAAACCTAGCATTTATTATAGTCCCTTATTGTTCGGGGGAAAAACGAATTCCCATACCTATCTGTTCGGCAAAATCTCTCTCTTAATTTATCATTTCTGTCAGACCTGGAAATACAGTGGGGTTCTAATATGATGTTCTCTGTGTCGTTCTGAAAGATATCTATTCTCAATTGTTCAAGCAATCTAAGCCTAGCGCCAATGTGAACCGCCAAACCTTGTGAGCCAATGCCGAGATGTGAGAAAAGAAATGATAAGACAAACCATGAAAGTGGATTGTGTGGGGAGAAGTAATTCAATGAAGTAAAAAAAAGTGAATTTTATTGTTAACAGTGTGTCTTATGGTTGCTTTCTATTTTTGTAGTAGCCATTAACGGTACACGAAAAGAAGGAATTTTTGTACCCTTTGGTTAGATGGTGTCTTACTCTTTTTTTCCTCTTGTGTCTGTTAAAGAAATGTAGCATGAAGTTAAAATAATATCCTCTGTGTTACCCTGAAATTCATGTGATCTAGAATAACAGAGTTATTTTTGTATATTGTTTATTCCCCCAGTCTCTAGAGGCTAGGTACCAACTGAATCTTCTCATCAGCAGTATTAAATGGAAGGAGTATGGAAATGAAGACACCCATGGAATACATTGATGAGCACAGGCAACATCAATAGAAAACGGTCTACAATAATGTGCAATGTATGTTCCTTGACCCTGGAGGTACTTGAGCGAAGAGTCCTGGGAATGAGACCATAACACTGTCATGCACACGAATGGAAGAATATGAAGACACCTTTGAAAGGGAGAGAGAATTTAGCCATAACTAACTGAATAACAGTTTTCATTCCCATTTCATTGCTGCTCTTCAGATAAAAGACCTGTTATTGCAGTAAACGGTACCGAAGCCTCAAAAAGATATCAACTAAAGTTCCAGTCACCCAATTTTACTTGTTTTTATTGCTCTGTTACAAAAATAGAAGTATTAGTCTTGATATGGTGGTTAACCTTAGTGAAAATAAACTGTGAACAGAAGCGTGAACACAGTGTGCATAGAATGTGACAAGAGCATGATTACAGTGTGACCACAATGTGAATACCGTGTGCAAAAAGCGTAAATTGGGACTCAAAAGCATGCAGAAAGCATGATAGACAGTGTGACGGTACAGTGTGTGGACATTGTGCGCTCAGTGTGAGAACACCATGTACACAGTGTGAGGATACTGTGCGCACAGTGTGCATATACTGTGACTAATGCCTTCATACAGTGTGCAGCACATTGTGGTGACACTGTCCGTCATGCTTTTAAGGGAGCATATTGCGTGCACAGTGTGCATACACTGTGACTAATGCACTTGTACAGTGTGCAGCACAATGTTGTCACACTGTCTGTCACAGTTTATTTTCACCAGGGCATTCACTCTACCTACATGGTTCAAATGTGTAACAATATTTTTGAAAAGTCTAATACCCAGCCCTTTCCCCTGGAACATTAATGGACTTAAGTAACTTTCCTCCCCCCCCCCTTATACTCCCTCAACCTAATGAAAACCCACATGCTCTTAGTAGACTTGTGTATATATTCCAAGACTTATCCTACATTTTTACCTGATAATGATGTAGAACATAGAAGCCTAGTTCACAATGCTTCTTTACCCAATGGAAAATTGCAATTTCAATCCTTAATTCCACTCTTATGTTCACCATATCCTGCAAGGTCAAATACTATTTTCTTTGTACTGAGAAGATTGAGTATATCCCCATACACATAGTATCAACAGTATAAAATAAATGTACCTGTTAAATTAAACAATGGATAATTATCCTTTTGTACTTATACATACATACCAAACATTGTAATATTTTAACTACATAATATGGAGTAAAAACCATTTGGTGAAGTATTGAAAAATTTAATGAGTGAAACTGTAAATCAGTTTTTTACACTCTAGAAATAAGCTGCAATGTTGTTATATACCGTAAATGAAACAAAACCACCTAGTTAAAGTATGTACTACATTGTTCTACAATCTACCTTATCTATCATTTAGTATATGGCAATAATGATATTTAATATATATAAAAATCCATCATTAGTTTTACCCTGACAATGCAAATATTTAAGACATCGTTTACACCAAAAGCTAAAAGCAAAGGCTCATTGTCTCAGAAATATGCATGTAACCCTAGCAAGGAACATAATAGGTATATTGTACTCAGGACTCAAGACAAAACTCTTTATAATGATACAAGTTAACCAGGCAGTCCAAAGGAAAGCATTATCCCTTCAAATGAAGACATTAACCTCCTGGTCAAGCATCTGGTGTAACCCAATTAAACAAAGCAAGATTGCAAATGGTGTAGGTACCTACTCAAGCGATATATGCTTACAATTTCATTATTCAAGTGTCAACTCCAAGGATAAAATTACAAACAATTTCCAATTATGAAATTAGGAACTCAAACTGTTATGTTCATGGAGTGGACCTAGTTCAACATCTCTGACTGAAAATATTGGCACCCGGCCATCAACATTTGACTATAACCTTTACCAACATCCCTACTTAAAGACCCAAGCGAAGTCTCTAATTTTATTACTCAAAGAATCACCCACCTACATTCTAATGACTAAATTCCACATGATCTTTCATTAAACAGCTCGATAATGTGCCTACCTATGATATAAATTCTATTCATAACAAAGGTATATTTCAGGTGAGAAAAATAAAACACTCTCAGATGAACAGAAGGGATGCAACAAAAAATCCCAAGGGTGTGCGGAGCAACTTCTTAAAGACTCAGCAGTTTTTGAGCAAGAATGTAATATTCCTAAAATTTTTCTCAAAACATACAGAGACTATCACACATCTCTTGATACCATTCTTCATTCACAGCTGCTACATATCCAAAAGGTAAACAAGATGGAACAACAAATGATATCTCTCCTGGAGTCCTAAATAAAAACATAGAATACCATGCCTGAACACATAGTAGATGGGGTAAGAATTATGGCTGGCCCCATTAACATTCACCATGGAATCTACTAAGGTTATTCCCTTAAACCTGCAGTACTCACACCGTTTTTCTAACGTGAGTACTCGCGCTGGGTCTATTGGACCCGTCCAAGCGAGGATGGCTTTATAGTCATTCATGATGGTTTAAAACTGATTATAATTTTTTGGATTAATAGTTCATGTGAAGAGTATGTTGCAGTAATTATTTTCTCAAACCATTTGGTGATACTTTGCCAACATTTATTTTCACTCAGTTTAACTTTACACACAAAATGATCCTCACTTTACGATGACTTAGGGAAAGGTTTTTTGTTTTATCAATGAAAAACAGAAGCAAAGTGAGTTATTAAATTATTATATAATACAACAATAAACTTTTAATTTTATTTATTTATTTTGAAGCCTAATGACAATGTGCTCATGTATTTACAACTGTATGCAAGTGAAAGCTGTATTGGCTTGAGGGCCCCTAAGATGACTTTGTAGCTCAGTGCAGAGGTCACTTTTCTCTTCCTTGAGGGTGGCATTCTCAAGACTACCAGATGTTCTTTTTTTAGGCTCAATATTAATACATTGTGACATTCAGCAACTAACTATAACATTTTTCTATGTGTTTTTCACGGTTCAAGATTATTCAAGAAAGGAAAAAAAATGTTGGCTGAATCAGTGGCAATAAGATTGTACAGTATTATGCACAACTGTTCGCAGTGTTCCGGAAATTTCAAGGGACTACCCATTGCGTTCCTTAAAATAATCTACACTTAGTGCATTTATGTCAAGTAGTAATACTTACATTTTGGATGATTTGAAATATTAGTCCTTATGCAGTAATTTAACAAATGAGAATGCACATTTCCACAGTACAGTCCCATGACTGAGTCTGGATTACATTCAACAACATTTAGTTTAGCAAGTGAGCATGATACAAATTTTCCTAACCTGACTGCATAAGAGTATCTGTGCAATAGATTAGATCCACTCAATATATTTGAACGTATCACTCCCCACAAATGTGATTGCTAAATGGAATATCGTAGAGAAATAACGCATCAGATATGGGCTGAGGCAATAATTATATTATAAAATGATTGTTATAAACAAATTACTTAATTTTAATAAAAAAATGAACACTGCTATACATGCAAATGTTTCATAACAATAAATACTGCATAAAAACAAATGGAAATAGAAGTTCAAAAAAGTGTAACACAAGTACTCGCGATGGGTCTAAAAGACCCAGATGGATGAATTGGTCAACAATTTTTCAACAAGTTATAGCCGAAATTGCACAGTACAGAAATAAAAATTCTAAATTCAGCTTCACAAAAGTAATAATTTCAATTATTAAAATTGACAATGTTATTGTATTTGATATGCGCTTGGGTCTAATTCACCCATACGCGAGTACTCGAGGGTTAACACACTCCTACCCTGCATTGTGCTTTACTATGATCTCTTTACTGTAAATTGAACTTGATATGGTTTCAACATCAAGACAACAACAAGAAGTTCAACAACAACAAAACATACAATACTTACAATTGATTACATCAAGCTATATAAATGTCTCAGCAGCCACTAAGCATCAAGGACAGCTGTACAGAACTGAAGAACTCCACTGATATATGTCACTGGGAGGCGGAAAATGCAAAAAACTTAGGGTTATAAAAGGTATTGAAATAGCAATATGGTTTGATTTGAGGCAACGGGCATCACATTTATCAACTTGAAGAATATAAGGTGCACAAATAACTAGGTATCTAACATGTAGCAGTATTTTTGTTTAACATGCTTCGACCGCTATGGTTACTTCACACATACTATCCTGCCACTTGCATAAAGGGGCAACACCACTCAGAGAATAAGCAGGATACCCCCCCCAAATTTACCCCTCCACATTTACCTACCTCAATATACGATCAATGCTGGATTAGTTCCCACTTCAAAAATGTAGAATCCATACTAACATTATATTTTTTAACTAACTTTTAAACAACAAGGTTTATTCTAATAATTTACTTCACTTGACAAGGTGTAGGTATAAGAAACAAATTGCTTTTTGAAATTGAGTCTCATAGTAATAATAAATTACTACATTCATTCACCAGGCAACCAAATGCTTGGCAAGACCTACTTTCATAGTGCATTATTGTATGAGAATTTAACAAATCCTTCTCTTTTTATATCTTTATAAACATGCACCATATTATTATTATTATTACCCCATTGTGGTTTATTAGATGTACATTTTAAAACCATTAGCACATTCACTGCTAAGCTGATTTTGTGAATCGACCTCAGAAACTTTTGGAAGTGAGATCTAAAACTCGAAAGGGACCGAGCCCGATCATTGGTGGGTGCTGCTCCTGGGTACAGATGCTCAGCCCGCCAATAGGGGGGCATAGCACTGAATGGATTAATAGATATTATTATTAATAATGACTTAATATGATATATATATATATATATGTTACATGCGTAGGATTTATCTTCAGGCATTACAATAGTTTTTAGAGTAGAACGCCGTACCTACTAAGTGTTGTACAACTTTAAGTGAGTCCAGCCTCAGAGTGATAGTTTATCTTTACATCATTTATGTATAACACAATGATAATTTGTATATTTTCATTTGTATTTCATCATATTATTTATTTAATCAATATCTATTAACAAGGTAACATGTTATTATATTGAAAAAGGGAAATTTTCGGAGAAAAAATTTTTATTATAAATTTGAGCTGAGCCATTGATAACATCCGTGGCTAATTCAGATCCAGTGTTTCCACTGTGGCAGGCTGTTGCCCAGTATCCAACAAGCCTCCAATATTCATAAAAAAGATTTCAAAGAGAGAATGATGCAAAATTTCTGAGCCATATAAAACTTATAATGAAAATTAAACTCTTTGAGAAAAATATCTGCAATAGAAAAACATCTGTGCTATTCCCATGCGAATATATACATTAGGTATGATAAGCTAGACATACTTGGTGCTACAAGTTGCTAATTGGTGTTACTGGGTGACACCAAATCTATTAGCAGTACCTAAGGAAAATCTTTTAAATAGCTTAATCAGTACCAAGCCTATAATCATCCTAAAGCAGCACTTGAACAAATAACAATCCCAAGATCTAAAAAAGGCAGGGTTTTGTTTAGCCTCCATCACTCACACAACCTTTAGGTAGGATACACACGTGAAGCACAAAACACACTCCATTACTTTTTAAATACCTTTATTGTGAATTGTAGACTTATAGTGCTGATTTACTATTTTTCTTCTATTAATTTTAGATAATAATGATGAAATTAAAACACTAAAAATTATAAATAAAATTGTTTATTAAATCAATTGGATCCTCAGTTGGATCCAAGGACCTGGATCAATGATTAGGGATCTGGTGGACTCATGTAAGAAAATAAAGGAGACATATCTCCATGATTTGGGCCAATAACGTGTTGACAAAAGAGGAGTCAAGCTACTGATTGAGTCATAGGAATCTGTTCCCAGAAACAGAGGGCTTGATTATAGCGATACTATATCTAGTTTTGGTAACAAAATACTATAGAGTAGTTATCCTTTAAGACCCACGAATAATGATAGCAGAAAATGAGAGAATCTACATCCAACAATACAAAACATTGCATCGAGATGTAGGTTTTTATCTACCACTGGCTATACACAAAGCAACAATCGTGTAGCTCTGATTATCAACCAAAAGCCAGAGTAGAATAACCCTCTGATGGATAGTACATCACATGGTGAATGCAAACTACTTGTGGTTTTAGAGAATTAATGCTGTACATTGTAATGGAAACCAACCTTCATGATTGATTAGACTATCTCAGTTAAGAACCTAGATGCAACTGTGTTAAATACACATCACCTGCTACATTGTACATTGGTGAAATCAACAAATGCTGCGAAAGGAAATAAGAAATATGTGGAAACAGGACTGTCATTTTTTTACTTGTTTCAATGTCATGTACCATGATCAAACGAAACTAGCTAATAAAAATCCTTCCTATTGCTACCTATGCTATAGAGTAGTTATAAAAACTATTTCCAAAAACTTTAATATAAATAAATAACATACAATCATGAATCATAATGCAACTGCATAATTTTTCCATACTGAGCACAGGTAACATATAAGGAATTTCTCAGTCTACCAACAAATTAAAATATGTATCACCTACCTACACATGAACATTAAGAGTCAATAGATGAATCTAATATCCTTCTCATGACAAAACCCAGGATATGTGAATTTTTTCTTATTTTGGCTGATATTAGTGGAATATATTAATTGAAAAGATGTTTTTTATTAATACAGAAAATTGAAGACATGCGATAGTCATTCCTAACACTAACTTCTAAATTATAATGCACAAGCATCCATATCCTTGTTGGTGGAGTCCCCATCCAGTTGGATCAAACCCATGACCTCAGGATAAACAAACAACATTTTAAGAGATTTGGAGATATTATCCATAGTTCTGATAGCTATTTCTTATGGCAAGTTATGAGAATCAATGAGATTTCTGACAAGTCTAATAAGAAGTACCTACCACATGATTTTGGAGAAATAACACATATCAAATTAAAATATCATTAGTACAATAAGAAGTGTCATGAAGCTTACTAGGAGGCCTTAGGGGAAAAATAAAATGCACGGCGGACATGCACTGAAGGACCTCATGTTACATTGAGAATTTCTAGAAGTACATGTTTAACAATTTGTGTCCCCCCCTTAGAGTGTAGGCCAGACTCCATGCATGCAATCTTATAATATTTTTACCTACGTAATTTGAAACATATAGTTCCACCTCATAAGAAATTCATTCCTACTTTTTCCAACAAATTTTGGATGTTCATATACTTACCCCGAATGATATCAACCCACTGTACAATAATCATCTTATTTCAACATGCATTAGTGTGACCTCAAGCCAGCTTCATGGGTTGTTGTTAAATAATGTGTGAATTAGAAAATGTCAATTTGTGAGTTGCATGAGACTTGTGATCTTTGCTTGGGTTGAATTCAGCTTTTATGTAAGAACCAGGATTATCTATGAAAATATTTCGCCTCACATCTTCCCATGAAAAAATATCTGTTCTGTAACTGAGGTGGAACTGGGGTTATTCTGGTCTGTAAGGACAATATCTTTTATGCATCTGGTCGGTAACTGGCCGCAAAGGGGTGGACTCATAAACATGGAGGGTAAAATGGGGTGCATTGGGGTTGTAACTCTTCTGTATGGCTAATTGCCTTCCTCCACCCATGTCCACCCCAGTTCCACCTGTGATGAGATGACCCACTCATACCCTCTCATCTGTAACTGGGGTGCATAAATGGACCTGTAAAAAATATCACCTTGGATGCCCTTACGGTGGATACCAATGTAATAATCATATCTTTATCCATCGAATCAATGAGATCTTAATTACCCGGCCTCAGACCACTACACAAATGCTGGTTTTAACAGTGTTTACGGTAATACCATTGTTAAAAAAACCAACTTAGAGCTTGTGAGAAATATGTTTTGATATATCATTATATCCATGGATTCCCATTAATGTGGTATCATTATGAAATTGCCTAAAATTCGGTACCTTCTGCTTCTTCCTTACCCTCAGGATAAACTCCTGAGTTAGTGTCTAATCCCTTTAAGTCAGAATTTATGAAACTGAAAAAGAATTTCACCCCTGTACACTGCATATTTTCTACACGGCAGCGGTGGCCCAGTGATAAGGTGGTGGATTGAGGAGCAGAAGGTAAGGAATTCGATACTCTGGTGTGGAAAATATATTTTTTAGTTTTAATAGTTTTTTACCATTTTATCTTTAGGAGTTGTGTTTTCATCACCGTGATGCCCATTAGAAATGTTTTCTTTTTCGGTAAAATATTTTTTTTTCAATAAAGGAGAGTATCCCAGATCCATCCCAGCTGCTCTGTAACTGGGGTGTAACTCTGGTGGAGCTTGTTTCAATTCATTCCCAGTTCCATCCCAGTTACAGAGGTCTTAATACAGACCAGTTACACACCAGTTCCATTCCAGTTACAGAGCAGAAAAGGTCTACCTGCATTATCTTTCAGCGTCACAATCTACCCAGTTTGACCATACTCTGAGTTAGCCGAGTACTGGCTGTGGGTGGAAATAAATCGTTTTCATTTTACACACAATCTTTCTGATACCCTCTATCTTTGCAAAATTTGTGAAGGGCAATTGTAGGAGGACTACATTAGTGCAGAATCATCTTGTGCGTGGGTTTCTTCCTGACCAACATTGGCAGAAGTTGGCATACCCAAGTCCTTACCCCATTTCCCTACTTGTCCTCTCAGCCATTCTCTCCCATTTTCCTATCCAAAACTAATCAATCTTTCCATTCACCCAAAACTCAGACAAACCATTAATAGAAAAAATATAAAATACAACAAAGTCATCGAATCGGTCATTACAAGAGCGTGGGAAAAAGTATTCAATTTAGTAGAAAAAAGTCTACTAAAAAGTCGCAAATATTTTTGAAAAAAGTCTCTCAAAAGTCTGAGGTATTTTCGTGAGAAAGTTTCTAAATTTAACTTCATTATTGGAAAAAGTGCCCAGGGATGCGGGGTCATGGGATTTCGAGTTGTCATATGGACTTAAAGAAAGGAAAAACCACAATTTACAATATATTTTTTTTAAATTCTGAATAACACTTTGTTTGATGACAAGCAATTGTGGAAGAAAAATGTTAATCCCTATTATTTTTATAGCTGATAAATATCTATCTTTATTTTGGGAAGGGAAAATTAAAGTTAAAATATAAGTTTTAGGGAACAGATTTTATTTTTTATTGCATCACATAAAATATAGGAAAAATATTTACCTACTTTCATTCACTTTCAGTATCATTGGCTTGGCGACACATCATAAAGTAGTGGCAGACATGATATTTTTCCATGTTTTCCAGAGTGAACGTTGTGCCTTGGTTGCTCAAAATAAGTTTGTAAATTGAAAATGATCGCTCAACTTCACAGGTTGTTATAGGGGCATACCTCAGATTAGCCACTTCAATTACAGAGAGTTTTTGGAAAATGTTTGATGTTTCCCCCTTGACATCTCCATTGAGAATCTGAGCTACATCACTCATCTCGAAGCCTTTGTCTTTACTCACAACAGTACACAATTTCGTATAAGCGCTTGAGACTTGTTCACCTTTTGCATATGCACGTGTCTTCTTTGCATCCATAATTGACGACACTGAATCACTTAGGCTCAGGATGGAAGATTCAAGGAGTTTGATTTTTTTCAACCTAACACCCAAAGGATGCTGAAATGCATATCAGGTCCAATAGAAGTGTACTATCTACTAAGAGTTTTCCGGAAATTTGTACACATTTATTCTGTATAACCTGAAGTAAAAAATTAAAATAAAAATTTCCTTTTAAATTTTGAATGTGACACTGTAGTTCTAGTTAAATGCACAAAACTGTCAGTAATTCTATCACATATAGTGGAATTGATTCATTAGTCACTAATATAACTACAAATAGTTATTTACATTCTTATTTTTTTTAAAGTGCTGGGCATTGAACACACAAGCTTCCAGCCATTTTACAAATCTTATGAAGACTGGGTCTGGAGGCAATGCAGATCATAGAAAAATGTTTTATATATGTTCACACGTGATTGTTCATTCAAAAATCTTCACTAACTTTTCCTATTTCTAATGCCGAATGAAAGAGGTAGATGGCGAGGTATGGATACAAAGGCCGTTCTACGGATCCAGTATTTATTCCCTTAAGTACATGAAACATCTTATGGGAAATTCACACTAGGTAAAATATTGGAATGATGAAGTCGTTGAAATTTATTTGTCTCAAATTTAAAAATCAAAGATATCAGGATTTTGAGGTCCTGTCCAAGAAAATAGATAATATGGATCTTTTTCGAGGGATTGATACATTTAAAGTGTAATCAGTTACTCTGTTCATTATAAAATACAAAATCTCACGTTGAAAGTTGTTCAAACACGCTCCCTGGACTTCAAAATGTATTTCTCTCGTGAATTTAAAAATACTATTCAGCTGAGATAACATTACTATCCTGTCAACTCTCTGTCATTGAAATTTGTTTTTTGAGTGTTAAAATAAACAATGCTGAGAATAAATATTTCTTCTGAATCGGTAATAAAGTTTATTGGGAATGGAAAGTTATTTTGTATCACATACTAAACGATCTACCTCGAAGCAGCACTCAAAATATTTTAGTGAACTATTTTAACAACACAATGATTGATACAGCTAAATTTTACTTACAAATCGTATTATACCAACATTTTTTTCTTTCCTGAGTGCAGGTATGTAATAGATTTTAGAGCATTTACTACATAAAAATATTAAAAAATTTAAACCTCTTCGTGGAGTATTGGGTACGTAAGTTTTCCGAAGAGAACTCTCAGATGGAACTTTCCTCCGTACATATTTTTCCACAATTGATGTGAATAAAGGGTGTTTTGATTTGTGAGTAGGAATGTTCAATGCCACAAATAGCTCACAAAAGTCCAAAGTAAAATCCTTGCTGGTGGATGTTAACGATAGCCGGCTGTGTTGTAAACTCTGCAAGCACACGGTTTCCTTTAATTTCACTTAAGCATTGACAGCTCATCGCATCAATCTCAATTGAGATTGATGCGGTGAGCTGTCAATGCGCTGTTTCACACGTGACTTTTTGTCAGATGATATCTTGAAAAATAATGAGAAATGTCATTTATTATCAGAATTACTTTTGAAAGTAGTAATTCAGAATTGCTTAAATTAGGTCTGTATATTTTTTTTCAGGAAATTATAATTAAAACACGTCATTTATAGTTAAAAATGTATCTAATAATATTGACTTATTCGGGAGTATCAAACGATGCTTAAGGTGGAGATTGAATTATTATTATCATTAATGTCGTCAGATTCAAAAGTAGTTGATGCTCATGGTTTTTTCACAAGCATAGCAGTAAATACTGTTGCTCAGTACTTGCAGCTAGATACTTGCATAGTGAAGCATAAACAGTACAGGGGTGATTGTCAAAAACTTTTTTTCGAATTTCAAGGGGCTTGGGGTCAGATAGGTTGTGTATGGGGCTCAATATATAATGCAAGAATTTTTTCATAATTTTTGTCGAACGTCCTGAAGTTCCGCCAAGCGATTAAAATTTACAATTTTTGGCCATTTTGGTAAAAATTTGAAATTAGCGAAATAACGTGCCCCAACTCATTTTTTTGTAAGAAACACTTACATATTGTCAGAAGGTAAGTGAAAAGGGGCTTGGAAGTAGTAAAAACCCCTAGAAACACTAAAAACAAAATTATTAATAAAATTGAGGTAATGCAACCCGGCAAGCACACCATGATGGCCTGGTTGGGTGGGACGTGATCGTTGGTCGCGGGATTGCCGTTACTAGTTTTGAGCAGTGAGCAACGCCTACGTGGGGAAAAGGGAGATAACATAAATCGATTTACTGCTATCTAGATATACTTTACGGTATTTTGAGATACATATTGTACATCTTGCATATGAAACACATCGTATTTTTTTTTGCAGTTTAACACATTTTTCTCCAATGGAGTTCAACGGAACTTTGTCATTATCTAGTAAACACCTTGGCAGAGAATTTGTAGCATATTAATGTTTCGGGAAAATATCCTGTACTATTCAAAATTACAAAGTGATTCATTTTTACAATGTTCTTCCCTACAAGTCTGGCTCACGTAATCGCGCACGGAAAAAGGGGAGCATTCTCTTACTTTCTTTAAAAAGCCTAAGTTCTAGACGTAGTGTATTCTCGTGAAGAAATGAATTCAAAGAGAAAGAGAACAAGAGAGGATTTGAGGTGTCCAATTTTTGGTCCACCTAAGGACATCTCATCGCGGAAGCTTCCTACCATCGAGGATGTCATCAGGTTTTACATCAGCGTTCGGTATACCAAGAAAGCAGAAATGAACGGTAAGGATCCTCCATTATTTAATATTTTAAAACAAGTCGCTGAAAAAATACTGATTATATGGCAAGCTGCAAGCATCCCAACTGTAAGCAAAGGGAGAGTTGTAAATCTGATAAAAGTCCACCATTCCACATACAAGAAAATCTTAAAAGAAAATGGTCATAATAGATCCACGATATTCAAAAAGAAGAAAAATGAGGTGATAAACGCTTTTAAAAAACTTTTTCATATATGCTCTTGTAAATGTGAAAACAGAGAATCTTGTGACTGCCCTCTTCAACGTAAAGTTCCTGTGCAAGAATGGACGTTCCTCTCTTATCAGCGTGGAGATCATCTTATGGTAATTTCTACCTTGGACAAGAAAACTACTGCTACTTTAAACGTTTGTCGAAGAGAGAGATGGAGGACCGTCATGCTTTGGCGAGTTCGGCACAAGAGGGAGTAAATTTCGACGGCAAAATAACGAAATTGAATCGAGTGAGAAGGATTATGAAATTAAGAAGATGATCAGTCAGACAATGCTTTTGAGTATCGACGATCAACCTCACAAAGAAAAGGGCTCCAGCGCAATTCAACAAAACTAACTGCGCTGGCAAGGGTATGCGACAGATTCAGAGTTCTATCAGCTACAGGAGCAGCATTAGCAACGGTAGTATTAGAAGATTCTGATATTTTGAACAAGGAGGACTCATCTTAAGTCATATACCGCATGACACTTAAAAGACAGAGACTACAATCAAGACTAGGAGTAGAAAAATCAGAACATAGTGGACCCGCAGTGGGGATTTACTTTGATGGAAGAAAGAATCAGACAGTAACTTTAAATAAGAAAGGGGGAAATATTACAGAAGCACCATTTTAGAAAAACACGTTGTTATAATATGCGTGCCTGACTAGAAATACAACACTAACGTGACTCCTGTTTTCGGTACAGCTAGAGATATTTCATGATCAATCATGCAATGCATAGGAGAGCATCCTGCGATACTCACAAATATTTTCGCCGTCTGCTATGATGGCACTGTTGTAAATACAAACAGGAAAAAATTGTGGAATCATTAGGATTCTGGAATAGCATTAAAATAAGCCATTGCAGTGGAGCATTTGCCTTCTCCATTTAAATTAACTCCCACTCCAACACCTTATTGCTCATTTAGATGGAGTTACGGCTGGACCCAAGAGCTACACTGGCCCCATTGGGAAGCAGATCCAAAATCTGTGAAGATTTACCTTTTGTTGACTTTGAAACCATCCCAGCTTGTCACCCCGATCTATATATTGCTGACATAAATAGTGATCAGGCGTACCTAACACATGTGTCAAGATCAGGTGCGTCCGGAAAATGCCCTTGGGTTTAGCTGAACGGTCACCGGGAAAACTTAGTCACGCCCGATGGGTTACTACAGCCGCTAGAATATTACGTTTGTGGTTGTCAACGGAGAATTCTTCAGAAGAACAGCTGATATTGGTCACTTACATACAGAAAGTAACATTAAGATGTGGTGCATGATTAAATGGAAACCTTACTGCGTTGATCCCATCCAACGGTCTGAGTACTTCACTTTATGTGCTCATTTTCCAAAGCACCCAGCCAAGGATCGTGATGGTACTAAAATATCTTTGCTACTTAATAAATTCGACCCCGGGCCATCGAAATGGAAAGCCTGTGCTACAGCCACCACTCTATCGCGATCCCCACTTCACGAGAGAGCATTGCGAGTCAATACCCTCAAACAGCCAACGCTGGTAATATTATGACGACGATAAGATGCAATAAGAATAAAATTTCCCGGAATACAATACTGGGGCAGAAAAGGACTCGCGTACTTAAGGTCATAATAATATAGGGAGTCGAACACTATTACCTCGGGGTCCTAAATCATTCGAGTTACTCCACTTTTGCAATATATTAGTAAGTAATTAAGTTTAAAAAAAATGTATGCTAAATATAAACTTCAGGGGGGGTAAAACTTCAATATGCTCATACGTACGTAGATTCTAAACAGGTGGACCCTAATGAATGACACGCCGTCTCCAAATTCTTCACGAAGTGAACCGATAGCTGGGTCCGTACCAACGTTGTCCATCCCTCGGTGTCTGGGGATGAAATGACCAAGAGCAGAGAGGGGAGTTGGGGGAGTGAATCAACGATTCAAACGGATAGCATCCATTGGTTGGATACTCTCTGTAACGGAAGGTTTGATTGGTCGCGCGTATGACGTCGTCCGCGATACGTTCGTCATTCAGCGAGCTATATGTTGGTGCAATGGGTGGATATTGGGATCTGCTGAATTGGAATTGGCTGTGTTGTTAAGGGGAATGATGAAATTCGCGGGAGGGAGATAGTATTTTCTGGTATCGGTTAGGGTTAACTCTCTTGAAAATGACCGCGATCAAATTGGTATTGCCGGTTGAAAAACATTCCAATTCGACCTAAACACACCCCACGGATCATCGCTCTCCCCTCCCAAATTCCTTTTCCTCTACACTTCCATCCACTTCTGGTGTCATAACAACCCCCCCCCCCCTCCAACATGTAAGCAATTGCGACGGCTCATTCAGCCGTGGTTGACTTGAGTATTTCAATGCTCCAACAACCAGCATCCTAGCCAATGGTGTTCATGGGATCCGAAACCCTCCTCCCCCTCCCAAAATTTTTTATTTGTTTTTTTGACTAAGGGAACTACAGAGGGAAAACAAGCATATATACCAGACCACATAAAAGTCTGCTGTCGCGGCCGATATACCCACTGGTAAAATATACCGGCACCGCGTAGAGGTTTAATACATCCCTTTGAAGCGTATCGCCCGATATATCGTTTGTCAGACCGATGCATCGGGTGATGTCCATATTCATGCGTCAATATTTTTAACATTTATTTAAGTTGTCTACACTCAATAAGATTTTCTAAATATTTGCTAAAATATTTCTATGTCGTTAAAAAGATTATCATGTGTCAAATCGAAATAACCACCACGCCACGTACACGATAGAGTTAAAGCTAACCAGTTTAAGGTCAATGAGAACAGGAATTATTTTTGAATTGTAATCATAGTGGCGAAATACCTTGGAAGGAAACTAGGCGTAAAAAGTTATAAATTTGCATTTCAATAAGCATAGGAGTGCAAGAAGGCATGAAAGGAATCGTGTGCACTAACATCATTATCGTGGGCATCCACATAAAATATTCCATAACTTGGAGACAATGTATGACTTTTTAATCGTGAGTCATTGAGCGCACATCTTAATAACTTTTCAAGGCGAAAAAATTCTTGCAAATCATTTCATTTACGCAAATCTGTTTATGCAGTGGAAATGGAAATATACCAGAATTGTATTTTAAACTATTCGCCTTCATTAAAACATTGTTATGGCTTGGGTTTTCGGCTCTGCATTCAAAATTCCAGCAAAATTTACATGTTATAATATGTTTTTTTACTCGACATGATACCTTGATATTTTGCTAACAACTATTATAATGATATGAAACGTATTATTTCGCGTTTGAGGCAAAATATGCACATATGTAATCGAATTATTTCGATGTACATGTCATGCACCCTAAGGCTACGTGTGAAAATAGTATTGAATTGCCAAGAACCCAAATTGGTAAAATGCTATTTTTTTCACTTTAATCTATAGATGTTACTTACAAAGGACACGGACATGCAAAGTTTCGTGCAAGTCCGTACATGAACAAAAATAGCTCCAACCACCATAAATGTTCTCTCATTGACACGCGATTACCGCTCCAGCCACTGTGTTCATTCGTTGTTCCCGATTTGAAGCAATGGAGCACCGACTGTTCGAAAAACGTCCACTGTTAGACATTAAAATTGAATCCACCCAATGTGCTAGGGTAAGAACAGAGGAGCAAACCACCCGCCATATTTTATGTCCTTTGGCCTAAGCGACACTATGACGACCCCATATGAGTCGTAGTTAAACTAACTTTTGGGTATAGTGCTACCTCCTAAGTTCATGGGTATAGTGTAATGCATGCTGGTGACTACTCACCCCCTGCCACACACCCTTGAGGTGGCTTGCAGCGTATTTTGTAGTTGTACATGACAGAAAATCAGCCGCTGTATTTTAAATTGACCCCATGTTATTTCATCTTTTTATATTCAAAACGCATAAAATAACCACAAATTTTCCTTTTATTGTGTCTATATAGCATATGCACACTCAAAATCAATTTTATTTAAATAACGGGATATTAAACGGTCGCTGAATGCCAAATGTAATACCGAAATTTTCTTCTTGCCTGAAAAGCAATCAGACATTCTCAACGTGATCCTGATATCAGAGTCCACTAAATCATACTAAAGTTTCATTATACTAAAGTTAAATAAAACTTAAGCCTTGTTTAATGCGGTCTAATCGGGCCTTATCCTAAATGGAATACTTTTCCATCGATCACTGCATCCACGAAGTACCGTGCAAACCACCTCTAGGGTGTGTGGCACGGGGTGATTCCACACCAGGCTTGCAGCACTCGTCCCTGTACCAATCGGGACCTCGCACGTTCCCCCGCCCGCTGGGCACATACCAAAAAGCAGTCAGGAGAAGTGTGCGCAATTAAATTAGAAACTGGGAGAGTGCTACATGCGAACCTGCAGTACACCGAGTTTCTTTATGTGAAAGTAAAATCGTAAAGTAAAAACAGCGAGCGAGCTCTCTGTTTATACTATTTCTGGAGGAAGCAAAATAGCCTGACAACTCTGATGCCTTGACCTCCAATTAATTCGTTCGAATGCCAAGGAGGTGTTTCTCGGCCTCAGCTCTTCACCCCTTCAAAATACAGTGCTATATCGTGGTATTTTTCTACCGTGAAAGGATCATTATTTCCAATAATTAATAATTATTTTAAAAAATGGAATAAAACGAATACATTTTTCAATTCTTGATTTAATTTACACCATCAATGATAAATATAAATAGGCCCGGCGATTATGAACAATAGCAGCGCCACTATTGAAGTTCAACAAATATACTAAACCAAGCGTAGTTGATCGCGGCAGGGACTCATACTACATGCGACGCTTCATTAGCGCAGCTTGATGCAGTATACAGATCAGTCGACATGGTACGCGCTCCGTTCATGGAAACCTCTCCCGCAGTAAGGGGGAAATGGTTGGAATGGTTGCTGCTGGCCGATAAGTGGCAGAAGTGGCAAGACATTTCGGTGTCCACCGAAATTGTGTATATAGGTGGCTGAAGAGAAGCAGAGAAGGGGACACGGAGCTAAAGAGTGTAGCTCGTTCCGGAAGACCGCGGTGTACGACAGAGGAACAAAATCGCTCCATTATGCCAAGCAGCACCCCGTTTCAAGGTGAGGATCAGCGTCCTTGCCGCAAGAGATGGGGTTTGGCTGCAGCTACTCTACATATCAAAGTAGGGTTCATGAAGTAGGCCTGAGAAATTATAAACCGTGCCGAAAGCCATTTTTAACGCCGGCTTATAAACAGTCCAGATTCACCTTTGCTCAACTATATTGTGAGATGAACCAGGCCTATTGGGAGTTAGTTATTTTTACAGACGAAAAAACATTACAGAGCAATGAGGATAGTACCATTCAACTATGGCGCCCGCGAGGGAAAAGGTAATCATAGATGAAATTGTTTTCAGTATTGTTTCTCTTCCTTATTCTGAAAAGGCGTCTATATTCATTAATTAATTTCTCAGCAGGTATGATCCCGCCTAAATTGTGAGAAACAATAGGTCTGGACGCGTGAACGTCGGGTTGGAAAACTGTCCAGGACAACTGTCCAGTTCATATTGGGCGAGTTGTCAAAGATTTCCTGGCACAAAATCCAAAACTTTGCCCCCTAGCGTGGCCGGCGCGATCGCTCGATTTCAATCCCATTGAAAATCTGTGTGGTATAATATCTTGGGAGTGGTCTGCAGACCGCTAGAAGACCGTACAACATCTTGAGTATCATGTCAGAGAGGTGTGGGAACCCTTTCCCGACGCCCAGACTTGTGTAAGAATTTAATAATTCCATGAGATCGAGACTAACGCGGGCAATAGAATTGGAGGGAGATGCCACAGAAAATTAATTCTCCCTCTCTCTCTGTCTGCAATTTTTGATGACTGCGCTGGGTGCAAAATTTATTTTATGTTGACATAAAGTTTTTCTTGTTTGTAGCAAAGAAGCACCAGGTACGTGGAGTGCTCGTTATTTTCGTGCCTTTATTTTAACAATTTTCCCCGTCCTCCAATACCACGAAAGTTTTATTTATTCGTGCCTTTAGTCATATCCCTCCATTTTTCCCTTGATTCATATCTACCTTCGCCTTTCGTCATTCTCTTTTGGCAATTTCAGATGATGATATCCGACTATCAGGACTCATAATGAGTGAAAGTCACCGAGGGAATTAAGAAAAAAGACATCCTTGTCTCCTCAATTCGGAAAGAAAACCAGGCGACGTTTTCTCATCCCTATTCCTTTATTCCTACTATACTATAATTATCATGGGTGGACGGTAAGAATCAGTCAAAATCTTGAACCGATACTGTGGAAAAGAGGGAAAGAACTGAAGAATACTGCAATACAGGAAAACACGGTTCAGAAGTATTCGAAATTGGGTTTATTATAGCTTTAAATGAAATTACCTAGAAAAATATTCCAAGAATACTATTTCTGTCAAACATAAAAGGACGATTCCAGCATATTATGACTGTGTAGTTCGTGAACTAGGGACGTCAGGGTTGGGAAGGGGTTATTCTGAAAAATCAGTTATTCACATTGCGGAGTATAGAATTGGAGGGTAAAAGCGATACGACTGAAACACCCATTTTTTTCTCAATGTGACTTACTTGTAAGTAAAATACCGATTTTAGGACATAAAAATCAATAATTTCGGGAGCATAAGGTATGTAAAATTATTTTTAGGGTGGTAATAACGGATTGATTTGAAATTGATTTAGTTGAATGAGAAAATAAAATAAAGCATTAGTATCATAAGCATTAGCATAGTATATTGTGCCTTTGGTCCCGTATCTGTAGTATTAGTATTGGAATGTTCAAAAAAATACGTCAACTCGTACTGTGCATTTAACTTACTTTTCCTAAGTACAAAGGCCCGTAGTTGAAGAAATCATCAACGGATTACACTAAAAACACGTAAAATTGTGCTTTGCATGGTACTTACACTGCCTAGTTTCAAGAGGCCTGTATTTGTAGTATTATTCATTGGATTATCTGAAAAACACATTTAATCGTGCAGCATGGATTACTTACGCGGATTTCCTACGTACAAGGGGCCCATGTTTGAAATAATCGACATCAAATAATGATAAAAACTCATAAAATTATGAATTTATGTGGGTTATAAAAATAGCAAAGTTTCAAGGAGCCTGAATTTAAGGAATTTATAATAGGAATATCCGCAACAATACGTTTTTCTCACGCAGCGTGGGTGACTTACTTTCCTACTTTTTAAAGGTTCCCGTATTTCTATTAATTAATAAGAGAATGTTCGAAAAAAACGTTTACTCGTGCAGTGCCTTTATTATTTATTGACTTTCTACATAGGGCTTGTAATTGGCGTAATTATCCTCGGATTATTCTAAAAAAAGGTAAAAGTTTGAATTGCGGATTACTTACGTGGATTAGTGTCAAGAGGCTCACTATTTGTGGAATTAGTCATCGGATAATCAGAAAAACACATTTACTCGTGCAGCGCCGGTAACTTATTTTGTCTACGATCAGGGGGCCCATATTTGAAGTAATCATCATCGGTTTGACCAAAACACCTACATTGATTACGGAATAGAATTTGATTCACTTCAAATATTGATGTCTATAGGTTTGCCTCCCGTCCAAACTGGAGCTTTGATGTTTCCACTAGCAGGTTCTTTTTAAATTACCGAGCATATACTGTCATTTTTTAAAATCTTATATTAAGACTCTTTTCTATA
The DNA here is from genome assembly GCA_963573305.1 of Pyrrhosoma nymphula. Lineage (NCBI taxonomy): Eukaryota > Metazoa > Arthropoda > Insecta > Odonata > Coenagrionidae > Pyrrhosoma > Pyrrhosoma nymphula. The sequence goes on along the minus strand of OY754332.1, from coordinate 70,340,513 downwards.
TTGGTTGAAGAATATCTAATGACATTACAAGCGTGTTTATGCCATGTGTTTGAAAACACCGGCATTGTTGCTGAGGGGGAAGCAGATTACTGGAAGTCGACGAAAATGAACGCATGACAGAACGCATAAGAAATCAGCTCCTTACCATACAGCTATCATGTGTTGTCATGAGGGAATAACATGGTCACACATGTTCTATGCTTTCATTTTGAAATCTGTAATATTTATTGTATTTGTTTTAAAGTGGTTTAAATAATCTTTTCCTTTTAAGTATAGGTTTCCTTTTTCGGAACAGAAGTTAATGAGTCCTTATAAAATTGCAATATACTTTGCTAGATTAAGAATTATAATAAGTAAGATAATAGAATAGCTCAGTGAAAGTTTTATGTAAAGAACATATAAGAATTTTTTCAAAAGAAATATTTGTTGCAGCATTGAATGTTTGAAATATTAATTTATATACTGTGACGGCTCGGGTCCGTCACAGATTTACGCCCCAACCACACCCTATTTACCCAGTCACCGCCCCCCACCCTACTCCTTGGCTCTTCAATAACAGGTTCTACATTAGCTTGGCCATAGTGATTTAAAGAGAAATTCGAAGCTGTACGATATCTGCAAAATTTATTTAAATGTGAGCCCTTGCATTTTGATGATGCATAAGAACTGATTCAAATTATATGTATCACATCAGGCAGCCATCAATGTAGTAAGAACAGGTAAACGTTGAAGTTATAATCAGAAAAAAAGCACTTTTTGTTTTTTGCCAGCAGCCAGCCCACTGTGGGTTATAATCTTTTTGTAAGTTCCCAGCCGATTAATTTTCTGACGAATTGAATGAAATTTCATAAAACCGGATATAAAATTGAATATTAGATCAAACTTAGGGAAATGGACTGCAGAACGGACAGGTTTAAGAAATCCTTTTTTCTGCAAACGGTAAGAGACCATAGATGCCATTGAGACCTTAACTATATGAATAAATTCTTCACGGGATTGCAATCAGGTGAGATTTTCAGCCATTGAAACGTCGGCTCTGGCTGAACATCTCACCTGGTGGGAATCCCGTGAAGAATTTATTCACATCGTGCGCCAGGAAAACACCGAGTCTTACAACACCGTAAATATATGTTTGTGGACAGTTTGTGTCGTTTACTACAGAACTTGCTCCCCAATTCTTGTTTCCTAATATTCAACGTCATATTCAAAGCACGTTGCGTAGTATGAGTGATATAAGAAAACTTGATTGATAGTGTACATCCATAGACAAATGAATATTATAATGGCTTATAATGCTGAACTGTCTAATATAACAAAAGTTAATATCGTACATCAAAATATAAGAAGTTTAAGATCAAATTATGATAACTTTGTTTAATATCTGAACAATTTGCAAGATAAACCAAATGTTATAGTGCTATCAGACATTTGAATTAATGATTGTGAAAAAGTGGCGTATCAACTTATTGGTTATAAGGCTTTTGCTAAACGCAACAATAATAGGAGAGCAGGTGGTGTTATATTGTTATAGTACCTATATGTAGCGTATACGTTCTCATGATTTGCAATTCAGGATAATAACTTTCGGTTGGCTGTTATGATCTAGGTAACCATTGACCTAAATACCTGTCAATCAACAGAGCGGTCCCTGAGGATTGAGTGGCCCTGTGCAAACGAAAGTCGGGGGCCCCACTTAACTTTGCATTCCCTTATTGATATAAGTATCATCTTTTAAACATATTTCACGGAAAAAAGGACATTAACTGACAAAATGGAAATTAATTTCAAGAAATGTACATGTGTACTAAGAAAAGTAGGTAATTTCAGGTAATAGGCGGGTTTCCCCGTCTGAAAGAGGCAAGCCCGGGCCCCATGGGCGCGGGGTCCAGTGCAGTGGTACCTGTCGCACTACCCTAGGGACGTCACTGTGACAATCCATACCTATTATTGGAATTTACAGGTATCACTGTATTCCAACTGATCTACTTTTAAGTGAGTTGGAACAAGTCCCTGATAAATCACCCGCAAAGAACCTAATATTAGTTGGGGATATCAATTAATGTATTCTACAAAATAATGATGCTGGTTGTGCTTACAAAACGACTATGGCGAGTCATGGGCTTGAACAGCTAATTTATAGCCCGACCAAAATCATAAAAACTAGTAAAACTTCTATAGGTAACATGTTTCGCAGAAGTAAGGATACTTTTACTTGCACAGGTAGTACGATTGACGCTGGTTTCACGGATCATCATATGATTGCGTGGCAAATAGACACCTATGTAGCGCATGAACCGCAATGTCCGTCGAAAGTGCCTAGTTTTGAAATTGATTTCAACTATTTAAAAGACTTTCTCGCCAGTTTTTTTTTGGGATTATGTTCAATCTCAGAAACATTTAAATGAAGCTTATAGAATTTTAATGAAATACTATCCTCCTCTATCAGTCGAGCAAGTTGCAGTTTCAATAATAGTAAAAAATTTAGATTTATCATGCCCTGGATGACGAGTTCTTTGTCAAATAGAATTGTTAGGCGTAATTTATTATATGAAAAATGCGTTATCAACCTGAAAATAAAAAAATAGAGCTTCGCTATTCATCATATAAAAAGTGACTAGATAATTACATAAAAAAGTGCAAAGAAAACTGCTACAAACACTTATTTGATCGCAACTCTAATAATTCTATCAACGAATGGAGCATTCTGGACTCGATTACGGGAGGAAAACTAAAGGATGAAGGCATCACAAAAATGAAAACTGGAAACAGCTCAAATTATTACAACCACGCGGGAAATCTTGGATGAATTCAACTCACATTTTGCAAGAATGATCCAGTCATATTATGTGCTCTCTGGTACTCATAATTTAAGTGCTGATGATTAGGAGTTTCCTGGTAGTAGTTTAAGAGAGACCTTATTTTTTGTTCCTACTTATGATATAGAAATAAAACATTTAATATCACAGTTGAAATCTAAGAAATACAAGGGAATTTACAACATAAGCTCATGTATTGTAAAAGAAGTAAGCGAGACTATTTATAAAATATTCGCTCATATTGTCAATCTCAGTTTGCAAACTGGGATACAAACCGACCAACTGAAAACTGCAATTGTCATTCCTATTTCCAAAAAAGGTGACAAAATGGATATAAATAACTTCAGACCGATATCATTGTGGCATATATTCTCAAAAATACTAAAAAAAATTATGAAAAGTAGATTGTTATATTTCTAAAATACTAACAGATTTTTAAGCAATAATCAGTTTGGCTTTCAGAAGGGTAAATGCACTGTTGCAATTTTGTTCTCAAATTTATGAAGGATTAAATAATGCAAACAGGGTTGCAGGTTTATTTATTGATATAAAAAAGCTTTTGAAGGTCATGATCCATTTGTTAACAAATATGGATCCTTTGCCCGAGCTACGGGATTATAAAAAATTGAGCTTCTACAAAATTTAAGTCTGATCAGACCTCAATATCTCCAGACGTATGGTACTTATCTCTCAGCAGAAATGCTCTTTTGAAAGAAAAAGCAACAACGCATAACTAATATATTGTTATGCCTAAGGTAAAAAGTTTTGTAGTTTATTCCACACATATTTGACTTGAAAATTTCAAACGGGTTTTTTTCAAAACATATACCCCTTCGATGTTGCTCATATTTTCTATTTAATTAGCTACATACCTTATATGTCCACCTTTGAAATTTTGCGATGGTAATGTTTTTAAAGGAGAAATTAATTTGCATGAGCCGGCATGTTCGCCTTTGACGTCGAAGCTTCGCGGATTCCTAGGCTAGGAGTGCGGCGATTTTATATCAGCCTGAGAATCAATAAAACCCGTGTATAATTTAGATTCTGGGGACTAATTTGGGCCTAAAAAAGATAACTAAACAGTACCAAATCGCAACAACGCAGTTTTAGCGATGTATCCATCTCAACGTATCCCAAAAATTGTTCTCGCGCTTTGAATGTTGAGCTGTTCGAAACGTCGTCATTGTTAAGTTTATTTTTTTACGCTTAATATACCTACGAACAAATAAACCATCCCATTTTACCCGGTCGATTTCCTGTTTCATTCAGTTGACATTGATGCTATTATGGCACTACTAAATGGTCAGGCTTCGTCTCCACGGCGGGGATAAGGGGTAAGCTCTGTGGTTTCTGACGAAGATTATTGCGGCGTTCAGCTTTGCAGTTTAGTAGGTTTTCGGTTTCCGTCCGCGTTTACATCGTTCTTAATGGCGACGTTTCACTTACTGTGTTGTAGGCGTTCTCAATCCAGGCTGAAGTGGAGATTGCTGTGTCCTGCTGCTAATCCTCAGCTTTATTTCAGAGTTTGTCCCTTTAAAGTGAACTTATGCTCTCTTTTGCCCTCCCAGCATACAAGGCCAGTGCGTTTTCAGTTCTGGTATATCTACCCCATGGGTTTTTGGTATTATTGGCTATTTCTTGATGTAATTTCATGTCACTGTTTTTTAATTTTTCGTAGCAATTTGCCGCTTGTGCTTTTTTAACCTTTCTTATATTTTTAACTTTTGTTACCCTATACATATCGCCATTTTTGGTCCTTTTCAGTTTGAAAATTTACCCAATGCATTTTTTCTCTATTGGTTCTATTTTATGTAAGTTCTTTATATTCAATAAACCAGCCCATGCCGGCGTCGCGTACAATGGGACTGGCCAAATATATGTCTAGTTGATAATTTTCTTTCTTTGTCCGGTATTGTATTATTTTTAATAGAGTTCTTCACGGATTCCAGTAGTCTTTGGAATTATTATATCGGTATGTCTCTTAAAATTGAGTTTTTAGTATAGAGTAAGCCCAAGGTATTTTGCTGATTCTCTCTAGTCTATTGGCTCTTCTCCGATTCTATGGCAGCGGCACGAAGGTGTTTCCAATTTGGTTTTTTTAGTATAATGGCTTGGATTTTATACGTGTTGATTTAAGTTCGCCATTTATTGTACTATCTAATGTCTTCGTCCAAAGCCAACTGTTCCAGTTCAACCCCCAAAATTGCATGTTGCTCAAAGATGCAGACTTTGTGCAGGTATGCATCATCGTTCCGCGTGTAATATCACTGAACAAAGACATTTTAAATGCGCTACCTGCGGTGGCGCTCACTCTGCAATGTTCCCTCAATGCCCGTATTTTCTTAAAGCTTTCGCTGTCAAAAACGGTGAGCCTGTTCCATCGGATACCGAAGTTTCACCATTGACCGTAGAACAAGCTCCCGCTCCACCACCAAACGCTTGGGACATTCACCCCCTGCGCGTGAGAGAACACGAACGGATTCATTCCACCACTCCATCCAATGCTAAAATCGACGCTGGAATAAGTCCTCCCCCTGTATCCAATTTCAGAAATCAACCCTTCATCCTGCCTGATATCATGCCTCCTCCTCCAAACGGAACTTCGGAGGATTTTCTCTTTCATGACGTTCTGGCAGTTCCCCCTCCGGAGGAATTCTCATCCTTCCCCAGTCTGTCATCCACTAGTAATAACACTCCTGAAGAGCGGGTTTCATCTGGCGTTCGCGCACCTGATCACACCCCTACTTTCTTCACTTCCACGTCACCTAACGCTCCTGGAATGGTTCTTAGTGAAACACCAGTTAACAATTCTCCAACCACCTCGCTACTCACTTCATCTGCTCAACCGCCCCCAGAAGCGAGCATCATTGTTCCACCGCAACCAGTTAACTTGGCTCAAAGTGAAAATTTCACCTTAACCCTTAACTGTCCGGAAATTATCAAGGCCACAACTGCTTCACTTGCAGCGGTAATGACTGCGCCCCCTGATTAAAGAATCAATGCATTCCTCAACTCCTACGCTAACCTCTGTAACTCCTTTCTGAACAATGGCCAATAGAAATAACAGATCTAACTTAACTTCACAACTCACAGTCCTCTCCTAGAATTCGAATGGTATTCACTCAAAATATTGTTGACCTACACTTACTCATCTCCACTCACAACCCAGACATTATTAAACTATCCGAAACACACCTCACTCCCAACAAATATTTTTTTGCTCCAGGCTACCACACATACAGATTCGATAGACAGAACTCCAATCCCCAAAGTACCAACCCTGGCGGTGGCGTAGCTATTCTGATTAAACATTCTTTTAAACATGAGCAACTCCCACACAAACACTCGAAAATAGAGCACTCAGGCATCTCCCTCACCACGGCCATTGGCCGAGTTAATATTTACAGTGCCTACCATCCACCTAAGCCAATCCATTCAGAATGGCTGGAGAAGCTTTTTAGCTATAAATCTCCAACCATTGTTTTCGGAGACATTAACTGCAAGCATACCGACTGGGGATGCCGGACTTCCAACAGAAATGGATTCATACTCAATCAATACTGCGCCGACAATGACCTCCAACTTCATGCTCCCTCAGAGTACACTCACATCCGCTCCCGACCTGACACTGACACATCCGACATCCTTGACATTGCCCTCTCCACCCACTATCCCTATGATATCCCTACCAAAGTCCTACATTACTATTCCTCCGACCATCTTCCAGTACTTTTTTTTCTGGAAGTTTCCCCAGTTATTAAAATCCCCGACAGAGTAACTCACAATTGGAATAAATTCTCCGAAATCCTAAACACTTCCTCCCCATCTTTCCCTCCCGTTTCTCCAGATCCCATATCAATTGACTCCGCTATCAAATCCTTTACTGCTCACATTCAACAATGCTTTCAGCAATCTCAACGCAACCCACCAGTCATCCCTCTCATCACCTCCTCCCTCCCCCATCACATCCTTCAATTGATCAAAGACAAAAACAGAACACGACACTTATACCAACACACACATAACACCATTCACAAGTCAAAATTCAACGCTATTAATACACTGCTCAAACACGAATTACACAAATTCCGCTCTTCCACTTGGAATGACAAAAAAAATCCCTCTCTGCAAATGACAATACACTATGAAAATTCACACGCACACTACAAAACACCACCAAAGCCACGCCCCCACTCATTGTAAATAACAAGATACTCAACACGGACGCCGGGAGTAGGGAAGCTTTTGCAACTCGCATGCTCTCGGCTTTCTCCCAGCAGCCCGATGATTCCGACAATGCTATTGAATCCGTGATATCTTCTGATATATTATCCCTCGCCCTTTCTCCGACCTCCGAACCATTCTCCTGCACTCCACATGACGTCAAATCGATTATTAATAGTCTCCCCAACAAATGCTCCTCAGGCACTGACCATATTTCCCCGAAAGCCACAAAACTCCTTACTCCTCAACAAATTGAATACCTCACCAAAATCCTAAACGCATGCTTATTCGCTGCAATATTTCCCGACGTTTGGAAGACATCAATTATTGTTATGATTCCAAAACCAAAGGAAACACTGTCTGACGTTTCCAACTACAGACCCATCTCCCTGACATGCACTTTCGCAAAAATCTACGAAAGACTGATTCTTCGGCAATTACAGAGACTTCCCTTTCCTCTCTTCAGAGAGGAGCAGTTCGGCTTCGCTGCTCGGACTTCCACGGTGCACCAAATTAACAGACTGACTGAGTACGTCACCTCCGGCTTCAACTCCAAGATGGTTACAACTGCAGTCTTTCTAGACATCAGCCAGGCCTTCGACAAGGTATGGCATGATGGCCTTATCTCCAAACTTACCAACTCGAACATCCCTAATCACATCACTAAATTAATCCAATCCTTCCTCTCCGGCCACTTCTTTCAAATTAGGCACAATAAATTCCTCTCGGACGTTCACCCGATCCACACAGGCGTTCCGCAGGGAGCCGTTCTTAGCCCTACACTCTTTAACATTTTCATTAACGACTTCCCTACTACTGACAGAACTAAACTCTTTCTCTATGCTGACGACGCCACCATTGCGACTCGCAGTTGGTGGCCTGACAAAAATGCAGACGTCTTACGGTCACATCTAGACCTCATCGAAGAGTGGCTTGACGACTGGAAACTTCAAATTAATCCAACCAAATGCGCTAAAGTGTGCTTCACCTTTAAATCAACCAAGAGAGATAATTTTCCCTTAACCCTCTACAGTAAATGTATCCCACAAAAGCTCGAAGCCACTTTCCTCGGAGTTACATTGGATGAAAGACTATCCTTCTCCGCACATACTGATAAAGTTCTTACCTCCCTACAAAACGCCAAAAAAGCTCTTCATCCATTGCTCCATTACAATAACCCCACTTCTGTAAATAATAAACTTCGAGTCTTCTTCAATATCCTCCTCCCAAAAATGCTGTACGCCTACCCGGTCTGGATCACATTAAATAAAACTTGTAAAAATAACCTCCAAAAATTTTTCGACCAAACTGCAAGGCAACTTTCCGGCTCCCCCTGGTTTATATCCTACGCCCAAATCCGCTCGGAGCTCGGCATCCCACAGCTACAAGACATTTTAAATTTCTATGCCAGAAGCTACACCCTCACATTCAAGCACTCTACAAATTCCCTGATATCTTCCCTCTGGTCTCTTTCCCTACCTCCCGGAAGATTTCCCTACCCTAAAGATATAATCCTCAAAACCTATTTGAAAATAAAAAAGAATAAATACCCAAATTTACCAGTAACCCCGCTCACCTCCCAACACTCCACCAACCATTCCGCAAATACCCTCAGCCCAACGCCAAAACGTCGCAACAAATAACTGAGCCGAACTTCAGTGACGAAGAACCAGCCGATCCTTAACCAATAATTTCTCAGCCGCCCACCCTAGTCACGCCTGCTCCTCCATTCCCAAATTCGATAGTTCAACCTACTATAAACCCTCCTCACCCCGTTTGAGGTAGAAGCGGGCCTACAGTTAAAAACCTGCTTCCCCCCTTCCCTAATTAATCCCTAACTAAACCTGTCCTTACCTAATGACACCACTTCTACCTAAAATTTCATCCTCAACCCTACAATAAATTTCAACCCTGAACAAAATAACCTTTCTCGCCATGTATTTTTTAAAAAATCCAACCCTGAACAAAATAACCTTTATTGCTTTGAAAAAAATCCAACCCTGAACAAAATAAACTTTCCTGCTTAATGTTTAGAAAAACCCAATGTCGAGCCAGCCTCGTCGAAATCTTCCTAGTAACCTACAACCACAACCAGCAAGAGTGATAAGCTCGGTATGGTGAAAACAGGAATTCTATTTATGCTTATGCTTATAATATCAATTAAGAGAAGAAAAATAATATCTTACACATAATGCGTTCCTGCCAAAGCTTTAAGATTTGTCGACAGGTTTCGTTGTGTCGATATAATTCAATCTTTGGCTCTACACCTTATAATTTCAGCAGATACACAAATAATTTCACATTAATATGGTCATATCTATATAATTATAATCAAGGCAACAAGGTAGCATAAAATTAGAATATAATACAAGACACACATATTCATACAATTTGCATAGATATTATACAGCTTCTTTTTTTCACATAGAGGGCAATTTTCTTTGATTTGGATAATACATTGAATTTAGATATTCTCCTAAAGCCTGATTTACACGATAATTTTTACCGTCAATTTTCAGGGATAGTTCCAGTGATAGCTCAAATGATGGCTCAAAATGAGGGTTTTCGCGATCACTTTCAGGGATAGCTGCAGTGGTAGGGTAGTATCAATGTCACTTTTTTCATCATTTGAGCGGTCCCTTTTCCCGTCCCTCGAGCCGTCCCTGATGGTTCTTTCTTGTTTTCCACCCAATTTTCCGTAAGTACGTGGTTTTCCGATACCGCGGTTAAAACTACGTCCTCATAGACCCGCCTTAAAACCATATTTTACTTAGTGACGTTTTTATGACTTTTGAGAGGTTGTAACTTTTTTATTAGTAAATTACACAGCAAAATTTTTTATATCATGTACAAATATACCAAGACTAAGTTATGCTAACTTGAGATTTTTATCTGCAACCCTATCAGAGTTATTCAAAGCCAAACTTTGAAAAATTTGAAAAAAGTGACCTTTTTAAAAATGTAGAACTCATGGGTAAGTATATCACTATTGATATTTTTTATGAAAAACCTACTGGCACATATCTACAATTTCAAAAAAAATAATTCAAACTGTATAATCCTCTCCTAATATTAGAAAAAAATGTAAACATTGAAATTTCAATCGTAACATTGTTGTAGTTTTACCTTAGAAAGGATAGAGATAGGTAAACAAATTACTGGACTTATATTTTACCTTGAGAAATTGCAAACAAAATGCTTATTTTTTTATCTTTCTAGGATAAATACTTTTATAGTTACAGACTTTTAAGTAAACCTTTAAAAACGCAAAAATGGGATTTCGCAACATTATAAAAATGGCCGCCCAAGGTGAACCACTCGAGATAGAAATTTGAAAAAAAAATTGTTTTCATGTCTTAAGACATGAGAATGACAACTGCGAAAGTTTCAATTTTATAACTTGCTCAAGGAACCAATTTATTTTTTTTGGACCAGTTCAAATGGATTGACTCCATGATGAAATTTGACTGTGTAATTTCTCATTGTGCTTGTGTCTGCTTTCAGTTGTGTTGCTGTAGCAACGGAATGTCCTTAATGTAAGAAGGCTGTCTCAATAAAGATTCGTCAATAAGATAAGAATTGCATGTAATTTTAACAGTATACATATGTATATAAAATGTGTAGGTACATTGCACACATCCTGTATAGAAATTGTGTTGAAATTTTTCATAGGGGAGCTGTAAAACCGGTGTTAGCTCCGTGCTTGCTTGTACACATCGATCCCGGAACACTACACTATTTTTCTAAGGCGTCACCATTTAGAGTTGCTAAAAATACGTAGATACACACCTACTTGCTCATTGTCTTTCCTTAAGTTTCAATCGAAACCGACAATTTGTCATTGATTCATCGAAATTCACAAGGATGCATCAGTTAAATCAAGATAGGTATCGCTAGTCCACACGTTAACGTTAATTTCAAATAGATACTCTCTCAATGATACCATAAACGAAGGCATCCGCTTACAAAAAATGAGCAAAAAATTAATAACCTACCTACATCAAAAGGTAGGCACGACCCATGCACGACCAATGTCATATTTCCGTTAATATTCAAATGATTCAAATTCGCATCGCGAAATTTTATTGGCCCATGTTAGCGCGCTGTGATTGGTCAATATAATTGAGAGCCAGGAGAGAGAGCACCATATATTTCGCCGTTTCAACTGATGCTCATTAATTAAACAGATTATTTCATTTAAAAATCATCAATTATTTTGAAGTTTTCGGGAAGCCAACACTTTATTGAATATAATTACAAATGCACAGAACGGGAGGCCCACTAAATCTCGCCACGTGACTGTTTGGGAAGGGTCTGTCTTTTGTTTCAAACCAGAGCTGTAATAGGTTGTGGGTATCTACTTGTGTTTAACATTTATAATAATAAATACAAAATTTGATTGGTGAGTACTTTTATGTCTATGTATTTGCTCGATTGAAATCTGATATACTGAGTTCATGCTTTTGTTACGTTGTATATAACAGCACGCGCACTTTCCACCATTTTGAAATCCAAAGTTTGTCCTTCTCACATTTACGAGAACGGCTTGAGAGGATTTTGACCAGAGATTGAGAGAATAGCATATTTTCAGCAGGGAACGTTAATAATTTCTATCCCACAACTAAGCCAAGCTTAAGAAGTTCCTTAGTTACTCTAGAAATATCTAGGAGTAAGTAAGATAGTAGTCTTGGTTACATCTGAGTGCATTTTTGACAATTTTATCAGACATTTTCATAATTGATACAATGGTTGGTTTATTGCTTTTGCTGATTTTTAGAGAAATCGAATAGTTGTCGTTTGGTTCAGGGGCGGCTCCAGACCAGAGGTTTGGGGGGGGGGGGAGGGCATCAGTGGCTCTGTAGGTATGGAATACCACCAGGACAAGGTGGGTTCGTGGGTCTCGTCCCGGAAATTTGTAACAAACTAAGTATATGCAAAATGGTTTTTTTTGGGGCGGGGGGGGGGGGGGGGCAATTGGTCACCTTGGGGCCGCCAATGGTTGGTTGGCAATTCCTATGAGGATACGGCTGCATGAAGCAGATGATTTATCCAACGAAATAATATTCTTTGAAATTTAGATGCAAAAAAGTATTCACTAAACTACCCATAAGGGGAGTCTACTGATTTTGGTAGGTTTGGAAGGAATTTAATTTATCTCTTATAAAATTTTACAACCGTTTGATACTAATTCCATTCAGGATTTTAGTCATCAGCAAGGTTTATGTCCTAATTGATCCACAAAGCATCTTTTTCTCCCCTACTTTCACAGCTCCGCCCACATCCTACCCTCAATCATGGGCTTCAGCATCCCCTCGCCCAGAGGCGGATCCAGGATTTTTCTTTGGCGGGGGCACAAGGGTCTGATTGGCAAACGGTCTTCTCATATTTGGGATTAAAAACAAAATACAACAATTAATATACGAAATATACTTTTTATTTTAATATAGAGAATACTAATATGCAAATATTAATTAGTTACATATATAATAACGGCAGTTTTATATTATGTTTCCTGCTGAAGAGTTCCAGTACTTCATTAACGTTCATTTTTGACACAATGTCTTCCTTCCCACTTGGGCGATGTTTTTTTTCGAGCGCTGACTAGCGAATGACCATAATGACCGGCAAATCTGTCTTCTTGAATTGTGCTTAAGGCTAACATGAATGAGGCTCCGTAATACACAAAACAAAACGAACGTAATTATAAAGGGACCGTATTAAAAATCTTGTCCATTATTTAAGCGTCTGGGGGGGCACGTGCCCCCGTGCCCCCCCTCCCCCCTAAATCCGCCTATGCCCTCACCCCTGATCACATGTTGCAACCACTTAACTTACCTATCTCTTAATGTCCTCCTACAGGTTCTTCTCCTCCCCACTATACCTACCTGACAGTATCTCATTGGTCTCCCTTTCCTTCCATCACAGTCTTCTCCATTTTCCTTCATACCTGTTCTTTAAAATACTCCTTTGTACAATCATCCTCTTTTCTGAGTGTTAAGGTTTCTACACATGCAAAGACAGATGTAATTATACTTATTACTAATACTTTAATAATGATAGGTATTATGTCATGGATGTGATATGTGACCTCATCGATAAGGCTACTACCACTACAGAGATTTTTAAACTCGTGGAAAGGACTACCTGATGAGCTAAAGTTTGGAATCATTAGAATGCAAAATAAAGTTTCAATGCATGTAGTTTTAATTACATATTTTTGAATGTCTGGCATAATATGGTGAAACCCAGATTTCAAAAGTGTACCTATACTGAAAATTTGTGTCAGTCACTCTATTCATGGCACTTTTTTTGATTCAGGGTAAGAATTAAGATCAGTAGGTAAAATATGACAACACCCTCAAAAACTGATCATAGACAGTATGCTTTCTAACTCATTGTTTCTTTTTTTGTAGTAAAAATATTAAACTGGTCATCTAATATGGATCGCCGACGGAGAAGACAACGGTTCCACTTCTCACTCGGCCCCCAAGACAACATTAGGGTAATTCGAGAACTGCGTATTAGAGAGATAATGAGACTCCATCGTGAGCGCACACGGCGGCTGGTGGATCAATGGGGGCGGATGCCACAGGCGGAGCGGCCTCCACCCAACCAAGCTGGGGATGGGGCTCCCCATGGTGAGGCCAACAATCCTCCACATCCACAGGAGCCCAATGAGCAGGCACAAGGGCAGGCTCAGGGGATACAGGAAAATGCCCAGCAGCCAATTATACTGGTGGAGGCCATCGGTCATGAGGAGGAGCGAGGAGGAGGAGATGCAGATAGACCCCAATAAACAGTGAGACCCTACATTATGACTACATTTCCTCCCTTCTTATTTTTAAGTTTGACAATCATTGCTATTTCATTATCCTTTTCCATAACATTTGCTGTGGCCATCTGTTGATCCTAATAGTTGCTGTTTTTTTACATTGAGTAACTTTAGGAATACTCCCATTATCTCCAATAGATAGCATTATTACATAAGATATTCCCATGAAGCCATTAACCATTACGAAAAAATATAGTAGTCTCATGGGATGGGAAGACAGGACATATAATTACTGTCTTACTGTGGTACAGTTAACTTATCACACCTAATCAGCTTCTAGCAGAGAAGCTGCTCATTAGGCTAGTGGTAATCAGCTTCTGTATTATTATAATCTAAAAATCAGGAGAAAATATTTTCTCTTGATAAACTGTATAATTTAGGGAGATACTTTGATCTGAGTATTTCCTCATGTATGACAAAATTGAAGTGCCTTCATCTGTTTTAAACCGGTAAAGGGTGAGCGGTGTGTAATTGACATCAGGGCGCCTGGGGTGTAATTGACACCCCAAGGTTCTTCTTTGATAGATTGTATGTAAATCGTTGTATCTGCAATGTTGCAAGTTTCCATACCTTCAAACCTCTTACATTATGATGAACCTATGCCAGCAGTACATAAAACTTTCATTAGGCTTCGAGGTGGAACGAGTCAAAGTGTTTTGGGGTGTCACTTACACCCCACACACCCTTCCACGTTCCTCTTAGGAATCGGCAGTCTGCCCCTGAGCTATTTTCTAGCGTCTATACTGCGGCCATAATGATAAGAAAAAACACTTTCTGCTGCTGATATTTCGATATTCTTCAACTCTTTCAAAGACTTTCAGTAATAGTTGTGATATTTTTAATCTTAAAATTTACCACAATTTTTAAAATTGAACACATTCCATTGGCAGAGTGAGCGCCGTTTGCTTATTTTATACGACGTTGGAAGTTCTAGATAATACATGTAGAACATCATATCCAAGAGTTTAAATGAAAAATATCATGTCTTAGAGAACAAGAGTTGAAAAGGCACCAGTTAATATTTTACAAATGCCAAATCAGCCTCAGAAAAGACGTCAGTTGGAAAATTTATCCCGACATCATTGTATTAGTAATAATGTAATATTAAATAATTAGCATTATATCAATAAAAGAGACTTACTTTATAAATGAAAACTAGGTGACTATATACTTCTAAGGAAAAAGTAAAAGCTTATTTACTTTGGGGAGTCTATGACACCCCAAAGTAGATTAGATTAGATTAGATTGCTTTAGCGGCAGGACCCCTATGGAGTCCTGGGGCACTTAGACCTAACGGTCCATTGTGCCATCCGCAAGATTGACATCACCCATAGAGTCCTATGGCCTTGCTAAAGGCCAGAATATCTCTGATGGGGATGTCCCTGATTTCCTTGGGGTCCTTGTGTGCAGCCCCAAGGTGTCTCATGCGAGTCCTGGAAATTACAGGGCACTCACAGAGAATGTGAGATGTGGTTTCATCTTCTTCTTCGCACCATTGACAACTTGGTGAGTTAATCAGTCCCAGGAGATTGAGGTGCCTATTGACACGATAGTGGCCTGTCAACAGTCCAACTATTGTTCTGAGTTGGCTTCTATCCAGGGATAGAAGTTTTCTCGTCAAGCTAGGCTTAGGTCCCGCTATGTGGAGCCTAGTTTGTCTTATTCCCTGTGTGGAGTTCCAGATCTCAGAGTGTCTGCCAGATGTCCATTCTCTGACCTCTGCTCTCCCAATAGCAGGGGTGATTGGTAGAACTGGTTCCCGTCCAGTTGGATTGTGACACCCCAAAGTAAATAAGTTTGGTAAATAAGTTTGTGTGATTGGCCTCCTAAAGTTGCATTATATCGTGCACCCTCTCCCGGGTTAATTTAGATAAGTATAACTCCAATTTTCATGTGCAAAAATTTAGGTATAAAGTCTCTCTCTCTCATGTCACTCCCTAAAGTGGGAAATAGTAAATACCTATCTATTTGTGAAAAAGCTTAAAATGTCTGTCCTGACCTTCATTCTGCAAAATTTCAATGCCATGGCAAGCTTGCAAGCTTTGAATGGCAAGTAGAAACCTATCTGTTTTGCTAACTGATGCAGCAATCATCTTTGCACCGTAAACAACCCCATTATCTTCATTCTAGGCCAGGGATTAATATTCTGTAGTGGGAATCAAGATATGCCAGCCCCATAGAAGTTTTGCATTTAAGGCTTCAGTCGAGACATAAATAATAGCTTATAATTTTGATAAATACATATTCATAACATAAACACAGATATCACAAAAATAGGAAAAGACAATAAGCAAACAATAAACACTAATCGGAACTACTGAAATTGACCAAAAGTCCTTAAAATTAGGTTATTTATTAACTTTTCATTAACATACTCTGTCCATCTAGCATAGTGCTGGTAAAATATTTTTTTTTATTTTAATTTTAAAATGTGATTCATATTCAACTTCTTAATTTTAAAAGGCATTTTTTCACATAGTAACTTCATGGTTTCCTGATTTCATCCTCCCTCTATTGATAAGCATGTAATGAAAAATTATAGTAGTGTTTAACTTATGCGGAATGAAAGTCATATTCTGTTCTGGCATGATGATTAAAGAGATCAGAGTTGGTAGAAAATTGAAGGATATTGGTGATCACATACAGTGATTATGAATCGAGAAAGGTCCATTTTAGGAATTTGGAAAATTTCCAGTGAGTAGAAGAAAGGGTACAAATTGAAAATGTGTTACCGTTTACTACACGGATGACCGAGAATTGTTCATCCGAGTGAACCAACTATAATAAAAGAAAGAAAGGGTTGACTACTTTCTTTATTCCATGATTTTCATTTTGGTAGAAAATTTGTAACTCTATCTCTGTTTGGTAAGTTCTTTAAGTAATTTTTTGCACATCCACTTTAATGCTATGGATCCACAAATGAAATGAAACTATGATAGGCATTTTTTTCTCCAGATAGAACATCATGAAGAGTAAGGCTGGTCCAGTGTGTTCACACAAGAATTGTATTTCCTAATATACTAGTCATGGCTGAACCACCTAGCCTGTTTGGCCCAGGTATAAAAATACCTGAATGTGTTTCTTTCTCCATTCAAAGTGTTTAGGCGTCTTACTGGGAACCCCCCCCCCCCACCCGCCCGCTCTCAGACGAACCCTGCCTCGAGTGGGCCACGCCCGATCCGCGCGGCTGCCTGTGCCTGCCCAGGGACACTCTCCCTCCACCACCACTCACCAAGGGCCTTTGGAAGCAACACCACGAAATTTTTGACCTGAGCCGAAAGAAGGGAAGAAGACCGCCACCAATTATTATTTACCACTGATGTGTTGTCTAAGTATGTTAACTCCAAAAACACCCACCATTTCCCCGCTCTCCACTCCTCCCTATCCCCTTTCACCTCCTTCTTCGGTTTTTCCACTCATCACCTCTCCTCTCTCCCCTACCTTTTCCAAAATATGTATATATGGGCTACACCTAACACCATTTGTACCTTGACGATGATGTATCAATATTGAAAGCCGGGTCGCATTAAAAGTTATTTTTTATGGAAGATTGCACATGATTTTTCCAAATTCAACTCCATCTCGAATGAATCCTCGGATTTTAAATAATTCTTACATCTTGACACACCTTCGTTAATAGGTGCTTATGTACCTGCTTAAAAATGTCTAAATCGAAGTACAGCGCGATAGTCTTCTAATTACCTACATTTGTAGAATATGTGTAGTTTACGTATTCAACAAAAGAATTAAATCAATGAGAAATAAAAATTTAATGCATTTTACATTAATTTTTATATAAGAGGCAAAGACACTTTTACATTTAAACTGGTTTACACTAAAACTGGAAAAAGCACATGCATTACAAAAGTATAACTAACATCAAATATATATATTTCCATATATTTTCCGCAACCAAGTTTTCAATATTAGAAGATGAATGATCTATTCAAAGAAGCAACATGTATTTTTGATGCGTATTATGTAGGAAATTATTTTTAAAATCACAATTACTTTTTTCTAAATCAATATTTTATTTACGTTTCCACATTTACATATACACATTTATTTATACACATCTTTTGTCTTTATACACAATTAATTTATATACATATTTTATCTTTATGATAATCCACAAAACATGGAATGAGACATAAGGGAGGGCAGCCATCGCACTCCGGACAATATAAACTTGTCTCTTTCTATAGCACTCCCGGAACTCCTATTTTTTGCTCATTTGAGCTAAGCATGGCTGGGAAATGTTTCGATAAGCCCATGATCCTTAGAGTTGGAGAAGGTCGAGGAGTAGATGTGGAAGAAGAAGGTTGGAGTAGAGATTTTATTACGGAGAGTCGGAAAGAATAGAGAGATACCCTGGGGTGGGATTTTAGGAATGAAATAACTGTTCACTAGGAGGAGGTGGAAAATGTGGATGCCCAACTTCCGATACCATTTAAGTGTCTTCATCTCTATTGGGTAGTAGGACATCATTTGATCCAAATTATCAATGCCACCCATTGACTTGTTTTATTCAGCAACAGCCTCCGGTAGGGAAGTGGAGCCACCTCCTCTCCGGCAAGGGACATCGACCATTTGACTCCCATATTGAGAGCTGATCATCAGCACATTTCTCATGTCTCTCCACTTAAGAACACAAGCAAAATATGTACATTTATGTTTATATATATATATTGGGAAAATTCACCACTTAACACTAGTTCTAATATTATTAATGCCAAGTTCTCCGATATTTACTTACGTGACTGCGCTATTGAGTTGCCTTCCCTCAAGGAAAATAAACTTGACTCTAAGGGTTTGAGGCGTAACTTTATGGAACTCCTTCATGATTGAAAAGAAAAAACTTTGTTTAGTTCCACATAAAATAATTTTAATGACGACCTAGGTTTCGTCGCTGAGTGACATCATCAGGGAAACTTGACTCGATGAAACCTAGAAAAATTGAAATATTAATAGCATCCGAATTCATTGCCTCACAGCAGTAAGTGTAATAATTATTCTAGGGAAAACTCTACTAACGTCAAATTATTTTTGCATTGAACTCTCCAAAACTTCCTTCAATGTCCTGCTCTTAATATAGCCTGGAAAAATAAATAAACTTTAATTGAAGCAAAAATGACAAAATATGATGGTTGATTTCAGATATAGTTATTTTGAAAGATAACTTTGCACTTGGGTCTAAATGCTACGATAAAAAAAGACAGCATGCTCACAAAACCATCGTAAGTAACGACAACACAGCGGCGTAAACTTGTCGTACTTTATTACTTTAACAGTATAATTTGAAAAAAAAATCGAACTAAACCTTGTAACACAAAAATAAATGCAAATTATTTTAGGAAATCAAAAAAAAAATCGTAGGTTCTAATTCATCATATATGCTCCAAGTTTATAAGTTGAAAAAAGAGAAACTAAATACATAAATGCGTTGAGTTATATAATAATTTTTACATGATATGTTACGGAACACATGCGTTGAAATATAATACGTCTATAACAACGGAATGTACGCCTAACATTATTATATCAGGAAATCTAGAACTGTTTCCTTAGATAGAACGTATAAATGTATAAATAAAGAGATAAACAAATATGTGTAACGGAAGACGATAAGACGTCATACATTCTACTCCTTTCCAAAGGCATATGCTTATCTGTAATTATAAAATGGTTAATATAATTGAATAAAGATAGCAATAAAACAATGAGTTGTCTCAAAAAACGTTGGAAAAAATTAAAAAAGAAATTAGTTTTTATACCCCTAGAAAGTAGGCAAAATGCAATAACAAGCGATTAACAAACAATAAGAAATAAGTAAAAAAATATTTCTTTCGTTTGAATATTATCCCTGATCTAAAAACTGTTCCAATATGGAAATAATGAATGGAAAAACACGAAAGACAATAATAACTATATTCGAAAAAAGAAAGGCTAAGTTGCAGTACTCACCAAGAAAACGATGTGTAGTCTTCGGAAAAAAAAAGCTCCCGGAACCAAAACTGACCGCACTTCCTCAAAGTAGGGTTTAATCTGATGACTGCAGCGCGACGACAGAGCGCTTGCGCGTGACTGAGAGCAGCAGGAACTGTTAGAAAGACGCTTGTACCGGTGACGGGAACTCCCGGCATGAGTCACCGGATAGAACCTAGAATACGGGAATTCCCGTCATGCCGCGTTGAACGGGTTAACCTGTTCTTTGCAAAAATGGTATTTCAGGTCAATGTGCTTTGTTCTTTCTGTAACTAGGTCACTTTCACTTAACCTAATTACCCCCATATTATCTGCCCATACCGTACTTGGACTTTGGATAAATCTATCCTGACCTATTTCACCAAGCAAGTTACTTAGCCAATTGACCTCCATGCAAGCTTCAGACATCGATACATATTCTGCCTCAACTGTGGATTTGGCTACACAGTTTTGCTTTCTGCTCTGCCATGTTATTGCAGCTCCTGCTAATAATACAACAAACCCACTAATGGATTTCCTATCCTCAGGTGAATTAGCCCAGTCTGCATCACAATATACTGTGATGGGTTTCCCTGTTTTGTGATAAACAAGTCTCATGTCCATTGTACCCTTCAGGTAGCGCATCAGATGTTTAACTGATTTCCAGTTTCTTTCTGTAGGATTTTGGTTACTCTGACTTAATCTATTTACTGCAAAAGCAATATCTGGCCTAGTATTGTTTGATACATACAGCAAGCTCCCTACTGCACTCCTATAAACCCTTTCATCACATCTTTGATCATGATCTACATTACTCTTCTCAACTATAGGTACAGCGGTGGAATATGGCTTGCAATCCTGCATTCCATGCTCCAATAATAACTTATTCACAAACGTGCTTTGGGACAATGACACACTATTGTCCTTCTGTCCAATCTGAAATGACAAGAGATTCATGGCCTTTCCTAGATCTCGAATTTTCAAATGACTAGCTAATTGGCATTTGAACTCAGCAACCTTGTGCTTTACACCAACAACCAATAAGACATCAACGTACAACCCTACTACAATTTCTGAATTTACATAGACACATGGATCACTCTTGCTTTTTCTGAAACCTAACTTACTCAGAATTTTATCTACGCATACATTCCAGTCCTTGCTAGAATTTGGAAGACCATAAATGCTTTTCTTTAACTTACACACGTACCCATTACGTCCCTTACCTTTTTCCTCATATAGCTCTGGTTGTTCCATGTACACATTTGTACTAATTGGACTATTGAGGTATGCACTTGTTACATCTACATGATCAATTACCCATCCATTTTCTACACTGATAGCAATTAATATTCTTACTGTCTTCTTTCTGATTACAGGACTGAATGTGGTTTCCCAATCTAGTCCCATTAACTTTTTAAACCCTTGTGCAACGAGTCTAGTCTTAAAATTTTCTACATTCCCATGCTCATCATACTTGAGTTTAAATACCCATTTTGACCCAATGACTCGTTGATCATGTGGTCTCTTCACAATATCCCACACATCGTTAGTAATCATGTTTCCTATTTCCATGTCCATGGCCTCCTTCCATCCACATGAATAGTTACCACTAATTGCCTCAATTGGTGTTTCAGGCTCCTTGATTTTTACTTTGGTCACATCAGTCTCTGCTTCAGCTGCATTAAAGCACCCACACGTCTTCTCTTTCCTCTGCCTTTGGGTTCTTCTTGGCTCCTCCTGTGCTGACTGCTGGTGTGGTCCCACTCCACCTCGTTCAGGCTGTTCTCTGAGCTGATTTTCCACTGGCTCTGCCTGGTCACCATCTGGCTCTCCTTCCATTACTTCCCCTGGAGTTATGCCCATCTCCAACAGCTCACCAACGGGGTTGTCTCCATCCTCATCAACAATCATGGTGCAGGCTGGAATGGGAGTGACAGCTCCATCTGAAATAGAGAAAAATTTCTCCCTCTCCCATCCCACTTTTTCTTTGAATGGAAAACATTCTTCCTGAAACATAACATCTCTCCTTATGATGACACTGCGTCTCTCCAGACTCCAAAGTCTGTAACCATCCTTGGTACTCTCCTCATATCCAATCATGATGCATTCTTCCGCTTTAGTGTCTATCTTGTTTCCTTCTGAACGTTTTGCCCATGCCTTGCACCCAAACACCTTGATTCTGTTAACTTCATCTTGAGTAATTTCTCGACCAGTCCAAATTCCAGTGGAATTTTATGTTCAATTGCAGCACATGGACACCGATTTCTGATGAACACTGCAGTCACCATGGGTTAAGCCCAGAAGTTTTTCGGTAATCCTCATTCCATCATCATGCTCCTCACCATTTCAGTCAAGGTTCGATTTTGTCTCTCAGCGACTCCGTTTTGTTGTGGGCACCCTGGAACAGTTTTTCGATGAAATATGCCTTCTTGCTCCAAGTGGTTCTCAAACTCTTTGCTAGTGTATTCCCCTCCATTGTCAGATTGGAACTTGAGTATCTTCCTTCCATGTTGTTTTTCCACCAACGCTTGAAATTTAAGGAATTCTCCATATACCTCATTTTTATTTTTCAAACACTTAACTGTCACATATCTCGAAAAATCATTGATCAATGTCATCACATATTGCGACCCTCCAATAGAAGCTGGTGTTAGTTTGCCCATTAAGTCACTGTGAATTAACTCCAGCGGATGCTCAGACTTCTCTGCACGGCTCCTGGGAAAACTAAATTTACATAACTTGCCTTCCATACAAACTGAACAGTCATCTAAATCCTTCTCTCCCTTAAGGTCTTTCAAGAACGGTTAGATTGTTATTGGGGGGGCCTCCGTCAGGAGCCCGGGCACTTAGACCTTTCTAGGTCCATTGTGCCAACCCCATGCCTGTCTGCCACTTGCAGACAGGGGACAAGAGCACCACGGTAGAGGTATGGAGGATTGGCCTCCCCCTGCCCCACCCCAGTACCAGGGATGGAGGGTGTACTCCCTCTAACTCTCCCGGTCTGGGTATATCTTCCACCGGCCTCCCGGTGGTCTGGAGGGAGTAGTTTCCTCTCCATCCACGCCTGGTTTAGGTATGGAGGAGGGTCACCCATCCAACCACTGTCCGGGCACAACGTTGCTTAACTTCAGTGTTCTGACGGGAACCGGTGTTTCAACATGGCTAGGCCCTTGCCCCTTCAAGAACGGTACTTTCACCAAGGACTCACGATGTAAATGTCCAAACCGCCGATGCCACGTCTTGACGTCACCAACTGCTCTTCTTGCTACTCCTACCACCGCTTTACTCTTGCCAGTTATTATCTTATTGCCGTCGTCGCAGCTCTCCCATGTCCATTCACTCCCCAAGGTGTTGACAACGTATACCCTCTCTCTTTTCCTGGCGTTAAAGATTAATTCATCATTGTCGAGAACGACTCCCTTCTCCCCGGAGAAAACAACGTCCAAACCCTTGTCAGTTAATTTTGACACTGACATCAGCCCACACTCTAGTTCAGGAACATACAATGTCTGAGATAGGGTCACTGTCATTCCTCCATCTTCCATGCGTGTCTTAATTGATACTATGCCCCTACCTGCAATGATGGCTGTATCTCCATTTCCCATTCGTATGGTTCCGGAGACATCCTCCTGTAACTCAACAAAATCTTCTTTGATAGGGCTCATGTGGTCTGAAGAACAGGAATCCAGGTACCACTCCCTTTGTTTCAACATGGCTTTCCCTACTGAACAGTAGGCTTTAACACACTCTACTTTCTCGGCTAGTTCACTCACTGCTGTCTTAACTTCACCTCTGTTTCTGACTTGCCTTGATTGACAGTACTCCTTAAGTTCAGTACAATTGCGGGAAATGTGCCCAAACTTTCCGCATGTGTAACACTTGTAATGTCTTTGATTGTGATTGTGGTGTACTTCCAGCGATGATCCTGATTTCTTGTTATTCCACTCTTCATGTCATCTCCTCTTTCTGTTAGCCCTTTCCATTTAGCATCTCCGACATTCAGGTTCCTCATAACTTCCAATGCCTTCACTTCATCTTCTTTCAACTTTAATTCATCGTTCCTTTTCTGTCTCTTTTCTTCTATAAGAAGTAACTTCTTCACTAGCCTAGTCGTTACATTTTGATTCTCCACCGACCTAACGAGTCCCTCATATTTGTTCAGAGGAAGTCCCGCCAAAATGAACATTGCGATGGCAGCATCGTCAAAATGTATTCCTCCTTTGGTCACTTTTCTGTTAGCACTCTGAATTTTTGCAAAATACTGAGTCATCGTCATGTCGTCAGTTTTTACGACGCTTACCATTTCTTTCAGAATGATGACGGAGTGTAGTGTGGTAAATGAAGCATAGATCTCCTCCAAAGTATCCCATATCTCCTTTGCATTATCAATACTTCCGATATCCTCCAAAATATCATCACTAACTACCGAAAAGATGTGGGAACGAGCTTTTCTGTTTATACGCACTTGGTCAGCATTTAACTCCTCCACATTGCCAAAGCCAGGATCAATTGCATTCCAACAATTCTTAGCAATTAGATCTGCTTGCATACGTATAGACAATGCGAAGTAAGTTTCTTCTCCCGATAAAACTATGGGTGTGCATCTCCAATCTATCTCGTGGTACTGAGTAGCCATTGTCAACTTCAGTGAACAGACGATTCACTCCAAACAAGAAACGTGTCCACTCCAATGACAGCGCTTCTGGGCCCGTAACCTGTTAAATAATCTTCTGTTCTTACACAATGACAACGTCCAACTGGTAAGTGTACACACCTTTATTATAACTTAGCACACCATAACGACATGCTCTCCATACAACAAGAGAAAACTTACTGCGTCATACTTACACAACAAAAGACGCACGCGTTTTACAAAACAAAAAAAATGACTGCTCTCCTAGCAGAAACAAACATTAGTTCGTCGATCTTGGACACACTATTAACAGGTTAAACATGGGATGGCACAATGGACCAAAACGTCTGAGTGCCAGGAAGGCTCCAAAAGGCCCTCGCCCACCCATACAATCTACAATCTACCATGATAGCGATGCCTGGACTATAATGGCAATGAGCAAAGGGATTGGAAGAAATGGAGACGTGGTGCTACTGAAGAATGATTAAGACTAAATGGTTGGAGAAAATCTCTAATGAAGAAGAGCTCAGGAGAAAAGAAGCATAATGAAAACTCTGCAAAGAAGGAGGGCACAAACTTATGGCACACATTTTGTGACACATCAGCCTAATGAAAACAATATTGGATGGAGGAGGAAATGGGAAGAATTACTGATAGATGGAAGACTCAAATACATCAAGCAAATTACAAAGGACATCAAAGTACCTATATCATTATGTAGGAATTAAACATGGTTGGCAGAGAGGAGTGGAGAGCTTCGCAAACCAATCTTTGTATTGATGATGACTGATGATGATTAGGGTAGAGGAATTAAGTGCCATCCAATTTGGCTCAATGATTAAAATATGTAAATAATTATACTAGTGAGACGATTAGCAAAATATAGTTTCTCCGTAGAATTGAAAATTATGTCAGTGTTAAAATCCCCACTAGTTAGTTAAGTTTTTGGCTTGGTGAAATCAACTAATATCATTAAATAAGGAAATAAATATTTAAAAATCCAGCAGGAGAGTGATAAATGCAAAAAAAATACTAGACCTTAAACAGTTTCATTTACATGTAGCTCTACAGTAATCAAAATGTAGAATGTTTTTCAATGTTAGCATTGATGCTGTTGGATGTCATCTCAAAGCCATTTTATGTATGGATAGAAACTCTGCTATGCTTTGAGTGCATCCTATAGTAATATGATATTACACCAAACCCTAATACATTTAAAATATAAATCTCTTCACTTTTGAGCCAATCTTCAATGAACAGAAGAGCATTACTTTTTAAGCTGTACAATATCACCTCAAGATCATTTTACTTTTGATCAATTGTAAAATATTACAATAAAGATCAGAAAGGAAGTTACCGGGCACTGTTTAGGCACATCCTTTTGGTTTTATTCTCTTTTTTTCACATTGGTCTGTAAGCAAAAAATAGGCATTTTATTCAAAGGTTAAAATTGCTTTGCATTGCATCAATGCCTCTGATGTGAGAGGAAGGGCCTTGCAGAGAGAAAACATTTGGACCTAAGGTAGGGTGACTAGATCAAAATTTTCAAAAGCAGGATATTTTTGAAAAAAGACTGACAACACATTAAATTCCTTTTCATTTGCTTTCTACTTGTCACGTAGACAAAATGTCAATAGAGAGGATGAGTAAACAAAAATTTATTGCACTGGAAATCAGAAAATGTTGCATTTTTTATGTCCTCCATGAAACATTTTTCAAATTTGTTACTTCAAGTTCAACATATTTTGTGAGTCAAACATTTTTTTTTCTGCCACAAGTGTCTAATAACGATTTATTGAATTATTTAGTCATACCTGTCTAATTGCAGTCCTCCCTTCGATCTTTTCCCCACCCTGCCTGTTCTCGCGTAACAAAAAAAGCACATGATATTGCAATTTATAACAATGATATATATGAAAACTAGAGCAGGAAGTGGAAATTGATCTAAGTGCCAGACCAGCCAGACTCTGTTGCGAGTGTTGTGGCTGTTAACTGGAAGCAGGACCGAAACTTGTCTTTTTACAAACAGCAAAATTCGCTTTAAAATGCATATTTTTCATATAAAAACAGAAACAAAATAATACTGTTTCCCTAGAATATTATCTTATATGCTGTATTTTGGCATTTGGTACATTTTTTGGAAAGGTAGAACGCCGGACACTTTGGCTTCATTGAAAAAAGCCGGCCGGACGCTCACATATTAATAAAAAAGCAAGACATATCTGGCGAAATCCAGATGTCTAGTCACCCTAACCTAAGGTTTATGGTCAATGTCAAGTATGGGATTTTGACAAATAAATATAAGAAAGCTTTGTAATCCCAAAACTGATTGCATATATGTCTATATATCTACTTGAATCCATTTACATTTGGTGCTTGATGAACTGTTAGATGAAAACTGAAAAGGCCTCTCGTACCCTGGTGTGGAACAACTCAACCGCACTCTACGGTGTGGCTTATTTTTTTTTTCTCGGATTTTCCATTTCAGACTCTCAAATTATGCTTTGGGGTACAAAAAGAATATACAAAAAAAATCGTCTCGATTTCGTAACATTTAGATTTCACTCAAGAGGCATAAATGCAATGATTATGAATGTTCAATTTCCCCTTATAGAGGAAAAAACATTATTTAAAGGGGAAACAGTACTTTTAGGGCCAAAATTCACTCCATTCTTATGTATGTTACCTTCTTTTTAAATAAAATATTTTTGTGGGGCCTACTGTTGTGCGCCCCACCCACAATGCCATGCCCGTTGTGCGTGGGCCACAGTCCTGGTCAGCAGATTCTTCTTGTTCCCTTCATTGCCCTATGCCTCCCTCGTGCCTTTCCAAGCCGGTGTCAAACCCTTGGGTAGCACTTACAGACTGCTGGTGATACACACGAAGTTACAATCCATACAGGACCGAATTTTATCTCTAATTAATGCATGTAGTTTCCAATTAGCTCTAATTAATGCAGTGAATGTAATCATTTATTTGGAAAAAGATTCTTTAATGTGATCTTTCAGGCCTACTTCACACGGTACATCAGACATGAGCGGATAATGGAAAAACTTTAAATTTTAAATTAAAGTTTTAAAGTTTCACCAATTGGTGTGATTGCTAAGTTGCTACTTAATGGAAATTGACAGAGTCATTTAGAAGGATGTGTTGAGGCTACTCTATGTATGTCTTGTACACAAGTATACATGTTTCGCACCTCCCTACAACCCTTCCCTCATCCCCACAATAGCATTGCTCGATTTTGAATACATATGTAGTCGTAGGGGAGCGTGGTGGCCTATTGGGTAGAGCACTTGGCTACTGATCGAAGGGTCCTGGGTTCAATTCCAAGTGAAGCCTTTGGACACCCCCGAACAAAAAAAATCCCTGGAATTCAAGGTGGCCCAGGGAAAGGAACTGGCCTGAATGTGTGAAATTCACACGCCTGTGGCTTAGTCCGGGGTGAGCTCTACTCTCAACTATCCAAACCAACCTTCGGGTTGAATCACTGAGTGAGTGATGTAGTTGTAAGGTAACTTCTTAAGTAGGAATCAAACTAATATTTACAAAAGGTCTATGGGAATACCAATGTGGCTTTCGACCAGAAAGAGGCACCACTGATCAATTGCTTGCTACAAGACATCATGGAAGTGTTATTTATTTAGCATGATATGGACCTCTATATCCTATTTATGGACTTCAACAAAGTTTTTGATAGTGTGTGGACGGTAAAAATGTTATGAAGCCATGCATGATATGGGAATTGCTTTGAAAATTATAAGGTTGACAAAGATGGTCATGAAATGGAAAGCAAAAACTAAGGTGAAGTGCATGCCAGTGAATCATTCACATTTAATATGGGTGTTAAATTAGGTGATGGGTAGTAAGCTAGCCTCTTTATTACATATAGCAATACATATTGTGATTAGAAATATGGATCAGTGAGGAACAATCATTAATAGAACAAGACTAACTGGCTTGCTCTATTAATAATTTGCTGTACATTTGCAGTTGATATCCTGGTTTTGGCTAGATCAAGACTGCACCTAGTTGAAGACTACAAAGAACTCAGTCAAAAATCAGTTGGAATTAGATTAATTGTAAATACAAGCCACTCTAAATGCATAGAAGAATATCTCAGCTTCAGAAACAAGCAAAAAATTACTTATCCTCTGTGCAGACCATTCCTCCTGTTTAGCCACAGTCTCATTAGCCACAGTACAAAAATAAAATTATGCAAGACATTTAATTGGCTAGTTTTATTGATGGAGTTTTTACACATGGACAATCAAAAATGAGGGTCAAGAGAAGCTGAGAAATTTTGAGAAAAATGTCATAAGGTGCTTTTATGGCTCAGTTTAAGAAAATGGTGTTACTAGAATAAGGTATAATCAGGAAATTGAAATCTTGAAACATGAGGATGTTGTAAGGCTGGTATTCTGAATGAGAAAGTGCCTATGCTATTTGCCCAGAATAGCATCAAAGGCGCTTCTTTTCCCGAGAAAAGTCTCATATGCTATTTTCGATTCTGAATGTTGAAAATATCACCTGGAAGTTGCTATTTCATTTCTAAGGTGCTTCTTGCAATTCTGAATGTCAGATAGCATCCATGAGGGATGCTACTTGAAGGCCCTTCTGAATTCGGGGCTATTGGTAAATTGCCAAAGATTTCTGCTAATTTCCGTGCGCAACACTACCATCATATTCATTTCCACATAGAAGTCTCCTTCTTTTTCACTAGTTCTGTTATGGGAATTCTGATCTATGTTCATTGAGATGTGCTATATCACTCTATAATGGGTATATTTTCCTATTAAAATGAAAAAATATGTATAATAATCGCAGAGATAGACGTGTCAACATCAATTCCTTAGAGCAAAAAGCTCTCACTCTTATTGGTCTGGCTTGACGAGAAGGAAAATTTGGAAACGTGAGCAAAGTTCTTTGAATATTATAAAAGTTGAGAAAAACATAGAAGTTAGCCATTCCATATGAGTTTATATTGTGCAAATGATATTTCTCCTCGCCTTGCCAAAAAAAATTTGTAACTGGTATTTCTTGATGGCCGCATTACTTTTCTCGGCCTCTGTAAAACTCATCATATTCATTCTTGCTCTTAATATTGCCATTGCTTTTTTCAGTCTACCTACTTAACTATATTTCTCATCTCACTATACTTATATTGCCCATCACGCATACACACATATCACATCATCCATCATCACATTACCTTTCAGGCCCACAAATTTTCCTTGCGATGCTTTGCCGCAAAACACCCAGATATATTTCCAATAAACCATCACATCCTTTTGCTTATGGATTGAATATGCTCACACACGCATTTATCCACTTCTTGTACATCCAACCAGGCTCCTTCATCGAATAATTTGTGAAGTTCAAATGGTAAAGTTATAACCATACACATACATGAAAATAGTACACTTTTTTGAGGTGAGCTGTCAATACAGTTGATATTTTTTTGTTCTCTCAGCATGCTAATTGTATTTTGTAAATGTATAACACGAAACATCAATTGAATTTTCTTGGGAAATTTCACTAACAGAAGCAATATCTCAGTTGATGAACTTAGCAAAAAATATCTGATTATTACGTAAAAACTCCAAATGAAAGAATACCATAAAGATATTACTACCCAGCGATGAAGATAGAAAGGCAACTCACGAAGAAAATTAGTCTGTAGACATCGTATTACTATATAATATAGGCCCGTCAACATTCAATTTATTGTGTACATACAAATAAACTCAATTAGTCAACACATGCACTCTTGGGCAAAGTAACAGATATTAATAACGCTATTTTTGTTTCATAAGTGATATGCACAATTTAACAAGTCTAGCCCAAATAAGCGTCCCACAAGATTAAACATGTATGATCATTTAGAGAACAAAAGGTTAAATATTCTCATAACTGCTCTTGCAAACCACTCACATTGATATTTTGCTTTCATAATCATACACCGTCATTGGAAGACACAAAAATTAATGGGCAAATACATGATCACTGTCAAGATGTTACAAAATTATTACGTTTGCTGATCCTTATGTATTATTTTCCCAGTCCTAATAAATATAACACACATCTCCATTGTGAATTTTAAGATGAGTTCTACGCTAATTCTAGCCAACATTTGCGATAAATGAGAGACACAAAGCAACTAAGGTAACCATGTTTGCATCGAAAGTGCATTATATTAATCGTATTCGAACATAAATGTGAATTACATTCAGGATGATAATTTATTGAATACATATTTTCAAGCACCCTGACTCAAGGCATCCATGGCGGAGGTCCAGCTGACTACTAGAATGTAAACCTTCTTGTTACACATCTTGTAATTGGCTGTCTGACTGTACCAGAAGGTTTTCATACAGGAAGGGGCAGGACTTGAAATAGCATCTCGAAACTGATCCCTCGGATATCATACCCAGATTCAGAATCGCAGCATGTGCTATTGTGAAGCAAGGAATAGCATCTTTCACAAACAGCACCCTCAGATTCAGAATAGCAGCCTAAGAGTCATAAAATCTCAACAAATTAGATGGTTAGGTCATGTAGAAAGAATAGATGAGCGAGTAATGTAAAAGAAAACCTGAGGACACAGGTCTACAAGAACAAAAAGAGGAGACAACTCAGCAGAAGATGAATGGATCATGTGATGGAGGACCTTAGAAAAATGGGCATGAGAGGGTATGAAGAGATGGTAAAGTACATGGAACATTGGAGGAATTTGGTGTTGGAGGCAAAAACTTACACCAGGCTGTAGTATCAGGCAGGAAGAAGGATTAAAATCAATATGAAGAGACTGATTGATATAGACCACCTACAGAATACAAATGCAGAATCTTAACGACATATTTTGAAGTACTGCTACCCCACATATCCAATGTGTAGTGGTATATTTGGCAGTTGCAGGAAGTGTCAAGAAAGAAAGGGTACTTGTCTAATTATGAGATTGTGAGCCCCATCAAGAATAATATCTGCAACTACCATCTTAAGAAGAAGTTATCATTCCAGGTCTCTGCTGAATACCAAAGGTTTAGGGGCACATATTGATTCAGGTGCTGATAATCAAGGTCATAGACATGATGAAGAAAAAAGCCAGAAACCAACAAAAAGGCATTTTATGGAGCTAGAAAATCAGCCTGAAGACTCAACTTGGAAATGGTTTGTTCATGCTGGCTAACAACTATGAACTAACATGGAGCTTGTAAGTCTGCAACCAAGTTTGAGGGTGCAAGAACCTCGCAAATATAAGTAAGTGATTAATAGAAATAATTGTTTGTTTAAATGATAATTGATCAAATTAATGAATGTAAATCAATTTATTTTAGAACTTTTACAAACCACAGAATAAAATAAACACATATACACACACAACCTGGGTTTTGGCACTGAGCACCATCATCAGGTGAAGAAGCAAGGGGAACAACCTGTATATATACCACAAGAGGACCGGAGGTGGAGGGGAAGGGGTTGGTTGGGTGGGGGTTGTAATTAGGGGGTGGACACGGAGTGTACTGTGGGTAGTGGTGGAGGGTGGGGAGATAAGCACTGCTGTGCAGGGCTGGTGGTAGACCTTGAGTGGAATGGGAGAAGAGCACATGCAGTGACTGCATCATGAATAGGAGAGGAGGCAGGGTACAAACCTCTTCTATCCTTGACGCAATCGCTGCTTCTGCTCTTCTCCCATTCCACTCAAGGTCTACCACCAGCCCTGCACAGCACTGTTTATCTCCCCACCCCCCACCACTACCCACAGTACACTCCGTGTCCACCCCCTAATTACAACCCCCACCCAACCAACCCCTCCCCCCCCCCCTCCGGTCCTCTTGTGGTATACATATATACAGGTTGTTCGCCTTGCTTCTTCCCCTGATGATGGTGCTCAGTGCCAAAACCCAGGTCGTGTGTGTATGTGTGCTTATCTTATTCTGTGGTTTGTAAAAGTTCTGAAATAAATCGATTTACAGAATGGAATACCACCGAGTCAATAGTGAACTCATTATTTTTACAGACCTAGGAGTAACTTTTGATGAAAAATTTACCTTTAACCCACACATTGAAGGCTTAGTGACATCTGTATATCGAACATTGGGTTTCATAATAAGAAGTACATCTGATTTTCAGAATAGTAAAGAAATAGTAATGTTATATAATGCTTTAATTTGGTCTCAACTTGAATGTGGAGCTATTGTATGGGCACCTTTCGCAAAGAAATATAAGACTTGCTGGAAAGGATGCAAAACTATTTCTTAGAATTCTATTCTATGTTGGTTTTTTGGTTTAATAAACATAAACCATGTAAGTAGTACTTCTGGTGAAAAACAGGTTTATTGAACAAAATGAATACTGTCACGAGGTAACACATTCAACACACAACGAGACCGACCACGAGACTCTCCGGGGTTCACCCACTCAAACCCACGGATCATTCACACAGGGTGTCCAACCAAGGAATATTTAACACACACAAACACTCGTACCAGCATTCTATAGGGCATATAAAGTATATCCAATGTACAAAAATTATACATCATAATAATAATAATAATATTTATTTGTCCAGAGATTATACATACGATATATACATAATATAATATATGACACGTCATTATCTTAAGTCATATATGTAAGTTGAGCATTGAGACATTTAATCATACAAAAAACAAAAAAAAAGTAATTCAAAAACACAGGAACAGGTAATACACACAAGCTTACATTTTTATCCTTCAGTAAATTCATTGTTAGAGTAAAATAGTGAGGCCTGCAAATGTTGCTTTAATTTCATTTTGAAGATAGGCAACTTTTTTATACCTTTGAGTTCCTCACTCAGCTTATTGTATAGCACCAATCCCATGGGATTTGGACCCATTGCTGTTGCGTGGGTACGCACAAATCTTCTGTGTAAATTATTACAATGCCTAGTGCCATATGCATGAACAGAAGAGTTTTTTACATTGACTGATAAATTACTTTTAATATGCAATAGGCAATTTAGAATATATAGACAGGGTACAGGAAGCAGGTTAAGTCTCTTAAAAAGGGGTCTACAAGGTGCTCTTATGTGTTCGAAGGCAATTAATCGTATAACCCTTTTTTGAATTTTAAATATAGTTTCTGCATGAGTAGAGGTACCCCAGAACAAAATACTATACATAATGTGGGGGTGAAATTCCCCATAATAAATGTTGAGTAAAACATCCAGTGACACTGTGGATCGAATATTCCTGACTAGGTAACAGATGGAGTTGAGTCGTTTACCCAGCATTCTAATC
Source organism: Pyrrhosoma nymphula (assembly GCA_963573305.1). Classification (NCBI taxonomy): domain Eukaryota; kingdom Metazoa; phylum Arthropoda; class Insecta; order Odonata; family Coenagrionidae; genus Pyrrhosoma; species Pyrrhosoma nymphula. Next base: position 70,306,760 of record OY754332.1, on the reverse strand, counting down.
TGCTCTGCCCAAGAGAAGTGGTTGTCAATAATAGTTCCCAGGAATTTTGCCAAGGATGTCTGTGAGATCCAGCTGCCACTTAATTCAATGTGTAGGTCAACTTTTCTTTTATTTTTATTGGAAAAGTAAATTAATTGTGATTTTTCCGAATTCAGGTTTAGATAGTTTTTCTGGCACCAAGAGAGTAGTTTTTGCACTACTGCATTACAACAGGATGTTAAATCAGTGATAGAGGGAGCATGAAGAATCATGTTAGTATCATCAGCATATAGAATTGGTTTGGTGCCAGGGATAGAACTGATCATATCTGCAAGGTCATTGATTTATATTAAAAAAAGAATTGGCCCAAGGGAATTGGGAAAATCCCTAATTTGAGGGACTCATCGACTTAGTGCAGAAGGGGTTGTTTTATTTGATCAAAAGAACATTTTATCACAATGCCAGGAACTTCATCCACTCCAGCACTATATTTTGAACCAAAAGATTGGACAATAATTTTTAGTTCAGACTCTGTACAAGGAAAAAGAAATAAACTGTTAGTAATGGCTGGGGAGAGAATAGAACAATTATTAATAGGTGCAGCATTGGTTGAAGAAACTTCTTGTTGCGAAAATAACTCTAAAAAGTCAGAGGCAAGATGTGAATAGTTAGTAATTATGTTCCCCTCTGGCGTCATTATTGGTGGTGGCGCGGAAGACTTATACTCTGTCTTGGCTGCATTGATAATATTCCATATTACTTTGGATTTGTTGTTGGCATGTCTAACTCTATTGTCATTATAGGATCTTTTTGCTTGGTTGATGATTTGGCCGTACTTCTTTTTTAGCCTAAGAAAATTGTATTTCATATGCTCATTAATATCACTTTTACTAGACTTTTAGAAGCCTGTTAAACTTTTATGGATTAGTAAAGATGTATGTACGTAAGAAGGGAATGGGTTTTAAGTTCCTATATGAAACAATAACGTATGGTAAAGACAGAGCAATCCTCCAATTAAATTAAATTAAATTTTTATGTTCCACAATTTAAACAAAGGTACAAACGAACCTTTTTTATTCCATTTACTAAAACCAAATATTGTTGTAACTCACCACTTATACGAATGTGCAAGGAATACAATACTGTATGTGAACATTTAGATTTATCATGGGGTGAAAATGTATTCACCTCCAATGTAAATGTTATCACAGGCAAACATACGTTGTGATGCTTGGCATTGTTTATGTATACTTTTTGTATTTTGTTTTTTTTTTAGATTAAGTATTTTCTGATTTGGGAATTTTTCCAATTGTGAATGAGTGTATTTTGGAATTGTTTTACCTTGGTATATTGGGAAAACATTTAAAAAAATAAATTAATTCATTCATTAATTAATGTTTAAAATTTCAATTTTTGAAGCCTGAGAAGAAACACCAATACTTTGGGGACAAAGGTGGTTATATATGTTCCCGGGATACAAGGCAGTGTTTTTACTTTGTTTCATTTGTTTTGCTGTGAAATTTCCAAAAATGCATACAATGACATCATTTACAACTTTCAACATTCTGTTACTTCTTGATACTCCCCTTATTTTATACTGTTCTTGATCCCTCATAATTATATCCCCCAACTTCCTTTCCTCCTACAGCACATATGTGGCATCACCACAAATGAATAGCACCTTTACTACGTGTTCATTGCCAACTAATTGACATTTTTTGTCCTAAGCAATTAATACTTGATTTTTTAAATTTATTGCTGTGGTTTACGGCCAATATAAACTATTGAACAAAAATATTTTAATTTCATTTTGCTTTGAGGAAAGCATGCAACCATTGTATATTTCCTCAGTTTTTACATGTGGAAATGTATCTTGTTTAAAAATGAACAAGTAAAATGGTTTTGATCTGTTGTAGTTTCATATCAAGGAATAGCTGCATTAAAATGCCAAGTAGTCAGCATTAGAATGCCAATTGGTCTTGATATGGTGATACTCTGAAGCAAAACATAAATTTGGCATTAATTACTGGAAACATATTTGGTGGTAGTTTTCAATGACTGTAAAAGTTAATTCAGTTATCATGGAAATTTTCCTAAGGAGCATGTATGATAGATATTACTTACTGATAGAAACTCAAAATTTTATTGCAGGCTTATGCCGTAACAAGAGATTCTCAAGATCAGCATCCTCAACTGAGAATCCAGAAAATCAACCCATAAAAGTATAATGAGAAAAGATTTTTAAATTGTTGCTACGAAAAAAAAAACCTGTAAAATGTATTAACTTATAAATTTGCACGATGGAAAATAAAAACTTTTGAAATATCATTTTAGCAAATTTTCTCTTTGTGACTATGTAATCAACAGAAGTACATAGCTCCAGTGTTAATGGCCTCACAAGGAAGTGTGATTGGCCCTGTTCTATTCCGTAATTATATCAACAGCATTAATTCAGGATTTACCAGTAAAAATTGTCTGATCACACAGTTGATATTTGCAAATAAATTACTTACTCAAAAACAGACTTGAGATTCTTTCATGGGATCACAGCAACATTTTATTCTCAGTGCCATGAATGGAGGCTTGACTTAATGTAAAGAAAATGCACTGTGACACATGTACTTCTTGCAAAATAAATCAAGTCATTACAGTGGCGGATACAGAAAAAACTCAAGGGGGGGGCGCAAGTCATCGCGACGATTGTAGCTTTCAAACTGACTGCCTGGCAGCGACTCTGCTTCCCTTATATATGTAGCTCGGTTGTTTCGGGAACATTCGGTGCCAGAATGATCGCTTCCAGACTTTTAAGGAGTGTGAACAAATACAAACAGTAGAATATTCGCGACTTTTTTCGAACAAATGCAAGACAGAATAACGTATCGAGATCACTAGAATGGCCGCGACTTTTCTCGTAGGTTAGCTATCTATGTGCCAGACAGAAACGTATAAAATACGATGACGCGGACGCGCGCGCGTGCTGCATAAGAAAGTACAACTACTCGATAACTCGACTCAGAGTCGACTGACGAAAGAAACGAACGAATAGCGTGCGGGCTGACTGGCGGGGGCGGCGAAGGCGCAAATGCGAGCGGCCCCGCAAGGGGGGGGCACGCGCCCCCCATATGTATCCGCCTCTGAGTCATTATAACATCTATAAAGTGGGGGGAGGGGACAAAATGTATTGGACAAAGGCATTACCAAAATCATATAGGATATTTTTAGGGGAAAACATTTAATTTAAGGCACAACATCAAGAGAGGTGTTATTTCACTTTATGAGGTCACATCATGACTACATCAAAAGCATTCAGGAATCTAAGGTATAATCCACAAGCTTAATAGAATACTAATCAAAGCTTCCTGTTATGTAAAAATGTGCATAGAGCGAAGGGAAGGTGGGACAAAACTAAAAGGAGTCACTTCGGTGCTAAGGTTACATGCTAGGCTGAGGTTACTGGGAAAAAGTCACAAATCTTGGGTTTCTGGTTGATACAGGGGATAATAGTTTACCCCCTCACTGCGTTGGTAGGACACACAAAGAGACAATATAACAGAATTTCACATTCAAACTGGTTTGAACATTCTATCTTCCTGTTAACCATTCACTACAACTTGAGTACATATAGGCACTAATTCAACCAGAACATACTAAGCCAGTCCTTCCAGATATAAATGTAGATGAAAAAATTACCTTTAAAATTACCATGCGTCAAGAGAAAAAACCACGCCAAAAAATGAATTCAAAATTTAACAACTTGAAGCAACAAAGCAAAGCCATCCAGTTTACCAATGACCATGAGTTAAGAGGAAGAGGGATCTCTTAACTGTCTTGATTTAAAAACCTTGAGAGTTGGAAAATGGTTAAAACCAGCATTGTTAGGAAAAATATGGCTACAGACCAAACCCACTTACTGTATCTGGAGTTAAATGCTTGTCTAATGACTGTCTCTGGGAAAGAGAATGGTTGGTCAAGATCACCTGCTTGCTGCTGAAGAATGCATAGTCGCAACAAAGCCCCTATTACATCCATGGATAATATAACTCCATTGTTTTTTCTAGGATTTCATACAATTCTCATGTTCCATTGAAATGGAAAATACGTTGTGTCCTCTAAACATGGATTTGTATCAATATAAACATCTCTATGTCTCTTGAACCCCCCAAGGACATCCTTTGAGTGCACCCTTTTTTTGTCTCCATAGCCTGAAGTCTGTATGTATCGGAACTCACAAGTGTGATACAGGAAACTCATCAGCTGATTGAAATATCTAGGCAGCATTTGTGTTGTGTGTCATCATGCCTAACTGTGAAAAAAATTCTTCTTCGGTTACACTCAGGGTAATCTCTATCTTTATCAACTTTTCTTTGTGCAACTCATCCATTGACACATCAGGTGACCCAGTGTGTAACCCGATAAGAATTTTTTTTAGTATTAGCAAGGAAAAGTCTAACCTTACATATTTACATGTAAGTACATACCAATTGTGAGCCACTGCAAAGGTGTGAGACAGGGGATGTTAAGACCTCAGCCATGAAAGAGGAGTGAGTAAGAAGATATAATTCAATGAGGGAAAGGGCAGAAGTTATTTTTATGTAAACAGACTTCTCCCTTAAGGAATTGATCCCTTAGGTCTCATTGTGTTTTTGTTGTAGTCACTACTGGTGCATTAAAAGAAGGAATTTGCATACATATGTGTTAGATGGTTTTTTACTCTATTTTTCCTCTTCAATCAGTTCCAGAGATGTAATTTTGGGGTTTGTTTGGGTTTTCAACCGGGTCAAACTCTCCATTTCTACCGACGTTTTGATGTATCCTCAAGGCATGACGACTCGTTCATCAAAATGCCGGCAGAAATGGAGAGTTTGACCCGGTCGGAAAACCGAACAACTCCCAACATCGCTATATGCTGGGAAAGCCTTAGATCTTTCTCCAGAGATGTAGTTTGGAATTAAAATGTAATCATCTGTGTCACCCAGACATTCCTGTCATCTGAAATTTCTGAGTAATCTTAGCTTATTGTTTAGCCACCCAGTCTCTAGATGCTATCATCATATTCTATTCTTCAGCAGCCTTTCACTCCCTTTTGACAAATAGCAGTTCTTAAAAAAAGTGTGAGGCTTTTCTTTATATTTTCTTAAAACCTCATATGAGACTGGATTGACAGCCATTGAAGTACGAGTGCTATTATCATAGCTATCCCCTTGTATCACTGTTACCCACACAGCATGGGATATTCCAGGAAAATTCTATTTTCATCCCCAAAATTCCTATTTGGTCCCAGGGACATAGCGAACCATAATAGCATATTCCAAGAATATTCGAAAATGGTTCTCGTGGGGATATCCCATTGAGAATATTCTAGGAATATTCTATTATGGTTCGCATGAGAATATCCCGGTTGCGAATATTTGAGAATATTCTAGAAATATTCCGTAATGGTTTGCACCAGAATATCTCCTTTGAGAATAATTGAGAATATTCTACGAATATTATAAAAAGACTCAAATGGGAATATCCCTGTTGTGAATATTTGAGAATAGTCTAGGGATATTCTATTATGGTTCACATGGGAGTATCCATATTGAAAAAAATTGAGAATATTCTAAGATATACATGTATAAAATAGCTTCATCTATAATGTAGAAGGTTTGCAAATGGTAAAATGTAAAATAATGTTTCTCAAGATGTTGATTGTTGTCATGACCATATGCCAAGTAAACGGCAACCGTAACAAATTGTAAAAAACAACCATATAATAAAGTTGCCATTTAAACTGTTACAAAAATTCTGCTGAATATAAAATATAATCAACAATAATTAAGAGGTTATGGGCCAAGGATTGGCTCTTGACAAGTGAAAAAAGGGCAGTAAAAAGAATTGGCTCTTGACAAGTAAAAAAAGAGAGTAAAAACATTGTAATGCAAGATGGCATCAATTAAAGTGATCAGTGATGATATTGCTCATGTACAAAAACTGAGGGATTCAAGCACATTTCCAATGTGGAATTTTGAAATAAAAATTCTGTTCACGACAAAGAAATTAATAAGTGTGATTGAGGGTACAGATTTTCTAGCAAGCTGTGGCCAAAATGGAGAAAAAATTGACAAATGGAAGCCTGCTGATGCAATAGCTAAACACACAATTCTCACGACTATAGACAATAAAGTGAAAGTGCATGTGATGACATGTGAAAAAACTAAAAACAGATCAATGTATCTTCAAGACTGAGGAAGACAATATAATTTTAGCTATATATGTAGATGATGGTATTTTATTTGGGAAAGGTAGCCAAAAGATCAAGAAACTGGACAACAGAAGTGCTTGTTGCTACAAGAATTTTATACTTGTAAATTCAATAAATACAAAGATGTTAATACCAATATCAGTGAACTTCAAAATGTGGTGTGTAGGCTGAAGTACCTGGATGAAGAAATAACAGAACAGATGATAATCTCCAAAATTATGACTGTGCTGCCTGATCATTTTAAACATTTCAGAAGTGCATGGGATTCGACACAAGAAAAACAAAAAACTATGGAGAATCTCATCACAAGGCTGAGTCTGGAGGAAGATAAAGTAAAACAGGGTTTCAAGGACACCAATGTATCTATTAAAGCTGAAAAAATTTCTGTAAGAAAGAAGAAAGTAGTTTGTCATTCCTGCAATGAGGAAGGGCACATAAGATCTGTGTGTCCAAAAAGGTACTGTGGTATATGTAAGAAACATAATCAGGATATAAGGCATATAAAGCCTCCACAAGTAAGTTACATCTTTATTGAAATGTAAATAAATGTGTGGTAATTGGTAAAAATCTCGTTTATTCTCATTAATCACAAGAAAACTGGTGATCACACTGATTACCAGAAATTTGTTGCTATCCGAAACAAATGTAAGTCACTTGGCAAAAGCTATATAAATATGGTCCAAAACAATATCTTTATCAATACAAAATTCTTTTGGTCTCATGTATCTAACCTTAGAAAAAGCAACAATATTCCTTCTACAATGTATTTAAATGGTTAGAACTATGATAATTTATCTAATATTCTTGACTGTTTTCCTACCTATTTCTCTTCTGTTTATACATCTGATCTTATGGGCAAACAATCAAGGTAAAATTTTGGTCAGACTATTGACATCTCCAGATTGAAAATTTCTGTTAAAGAAATTCATGGTAAACTTAAAAATCTCGACACTGCAAAAAGAATTGGTCCTGATAATCTGTCTCCGCTTCTAATCAAATTAACTGTAGTATTGCTCTGCTGTATCCTCTCTATATTATCTTTAATAAGTCATCAGACACTGGCGTATTTCCTAGTTCATTCAAAAATTCTTTTGTGATACCAGTATTTAAGGGTGGAGATAAGCATTGTATTGGTGATTATAGGCCCATTCTCAAAAAGTCAGTTTTAGCCTAAGTGTTTGAAAGCCTGGTTACTGATAGACTTAAGTTGTTAATTGAGAATGTTCTTGTAAATGAACAACACCGATTTAGGTGTGGCAGATCGACTACTATGAACCTTTTGTCCTTTCAGCATTTTGTCACCTCTGCTCTCTGCATGATCATTTCAAAGTTGACACTGTATATTGTGATTTTTCTAAGGCCTTAGACAAAGTTAACCATTTGCTATTAGCACCAACACTTGAAGCCTATGGAATATCTGGGCACATGCTATCCTAGTTTATAAGCTATCTGTCCAAGAGAGAACTAGTAGTTAAAATCCAGAATGTTGCACCATCCCCTTTCTATGCTACATTTGGTGTTCCTCAAGGCTCCCAACTGGGACCACTTCTTTTCTTACTTTTTGTCAATGATATTGGAGCTTCTCTAAATCCAACTAAGCATCTAACCTATGCAGATGACCTAAAAATTTTCTATCCCATTGATTCGGACGAAGATGTTATGGACCTTCAGGAGTGCTTAACTTCTCTTGCTCCCTGGTGTGAGAATAATTCACTGCAGCTGAACATAGATAAATGTAATATACTTACTTTTTGTGAAGGGAAACTCCCTTATTGAAATAATTACCATTTATCAGGGTACCCACTAAAGAGGGTCCATTGTAAACAGGACCTAGGTATACTGTTTGATACTCGACTAACATTTGACATGCAAATCGACTCTATAGTAAGCAAAGCATAATTCCCTTGGATTCCTATGTCAACATTGTAAAGACTTCTACATTTTCAATTACCGATTGCTGTATATTACCTTAGTCAGATCGGTATTAGAATACTGCTCATTGGTTACCATATATGGAATCCATACTACTTCAAATATGAGGCAGCTATTGAAGGGGTTCAGGATAAATTTTTAAGACTGATTGCCCTTACACATAACATTTCCCTTGAACATAACGCACATTTCAAATATAATATGGATTGTGATATCACAAGGATATCCAGATAACAAAATTGCATCAAAAAATTGAAAAAAATTTACGTGCATGAATACACGTACAAATTAAATTACTCATGAGAAACGAAAGCAACTCTGGTGATTGAGACCTAAGATAGGATTTTGTTTTCTTGCTTGCATCTGTTGTGTGTGAGGGATCTTGGTGCGTCTGAACTTTGCAGATCTCCCATTTTTCTTACTCACACATGACAAGAAAAGAAACCCTCGCCTCCCCTCGGAAGTAATCCCTTTCGCTGGTCAAAATTTTCCTCCCATGGGTCTTTCAACTCGCTCAGCTACGGGGAGGAAGGGTTCTCGCTCCGCTTGGAGAGGTTATAACTCTCCCGCTCAGGGGGGTGTGTTTCGGCCACGTTGTCACATCCTTGTCAACTCGGGACTTCTCGGGAAGATACCACCCTGCTAATCCTTCACAAAGGGTGGTCTCCTTGGTTTCACACGGCTTTCGGGCGTGACCCCTACAGCAATGGGGTTACTGGTTCAAATGCCTGAACTAGTCGTGACAATGTCACCATGGACCAACGCAAAGAACTAAAAATGTCTCCATAAAACAAACAGGACGATTCACAACATAATGCATGTGGCGCCACCATAGCAACCTTCTCAATGTTGTTCATATTTATAGGGCCGTATTTGCTTGCAATGAAAAACCAAGTCAATGCTTTTAAGAGGTTTGAAACATGCTCTTTCCAATGAAAATGATTCAAAAGAGTATCCAGATGGTCTTTCTTTTGTAAGAGCGGGCAGAAAATAAACTATTTTTGTCGTTTTTACAAATGTCACCCGCAAAGTTGTCCCTATTTTTGGGGCCTTAATGCCCGCGATGAAAAATCAGGTATACTTTTTAAAAGAGTTGAAATCATTCTTTTTCTAATGAATGTGACCCAAAAGATATTCCAGAGGGTTTTTTTGTAAAAGTGGGGTGAAAATACCCTATTTTTGACGTTTTTACAAAAATTGTCAAATTTTGACTCAATTTTGAAACTAATGGAAATCACTAGGAAGATGAAATTTTTATATTCATAAACAATGTGTTGACATATTATCATGCGCAAAGTTTCACGTTGATTATACTTTTACTTCATGAAATATAAAAAACCAAAATATAAATTTTTTTAATCCGCTATATTTCAGGCCATTTTCGCCCTGTAGTTTCTGCAAGGAGGTCACTTTTACAGTTATTTTTATTATTGTTTTTAATAGAAAGCAAAAAGTTGTACAAGATAGCCAATTTTTGTTTCTCTCATCAACAAATTCCCTGAGATACTGTTATCGAAATCTCATAGTCATACTGAAGAATGCTGAGGCACGGGGTCAAACAAATTACTATTATCTCAGCAATTATACCATCGGCAAACGTAAAACTTTACATGTGTTCATCGGGGATATATGTAAATGTCCATATAAACTTTCACTTAAATCCGTGACGGTCGATTGGGGCACTTCTCTGAAATCAGACCACTTGGCATGAAATGACCCAGAGAAAAGAGTGAAATTTACTCCTTTAGTATCATTTTAATTTTCATTTACTTTTGGAAGAGTTGAATTTGATATTACCGTAATCATTTAACATTTATCTATCACCAATGAATAGCTAGATGCAAAAACGTTTTTTACGTGCACTGCTTTCACTGAGGTGGCCATTTGCAACCCATGTTGGCATAAAAGATATACTATTATTGCTTTGAAATTTTTAAATAATTTTTGTGCACTCATACGATTCACAGCAACAATAAATTCACTGAAGATTTTCATTTTTACATTTACCGTATTTGCTCTTTCGGATGGTGGAATAGCCATGGAAGTTACTTATTGTTGAAGCTCTCCTTCTAGACATTGTATTGAGATGGTTTTATTGAATGATTAGGCATTGGTTATATTCAGTCGGATTGTTTCTTGCTGGTTAAGCTACATTTACTTCAACAGCAATTGTTATTATTATTATGCGATAAGATAATGCACCACATTCATAAAAACAAGTCTCAACTGCCACATGTTAGATATTTCTGACCCTCAATACCTGTCTGGCTTTGTCCAAAATCTCTTAATTAAAGTGATAAAAAGAAGTAGAAAATAGTCATGTGCAGTGTAAACTTTCGTCATGAATACTATGATTAGGAGATGGGTAGCGCGATATCATTAGTAAGGAGATTGAAATTTAACTCACTGCATATAGGTACTAATATAAAGTGGAGCAGTGAGTAAAATGTGAATACGGAAAACGAATAGCGCGGTTTAAAGTTGAAAATAATTTACGATGGGAGTAGTATGTTCATCAGGCCATCAGATGGCAATATGGTACTAAGTAAAGGCAGCTTATGTTTTCTTCATTTTAATTATTAAGTTAGAAAAATGGTGAAGTAAAAACGGATATGTTAAAAGGAGAAAAATACGGGAAACCATTTGAAGGAAATTTAATTTGTCAGGCTGGTGAAATGAGAAGTAAATGAATTTTATATTCAAGTTGTGAAATATTAGTTATGTGCTTAAGTTTTTGAAGTCAGCCATGTGCTTCATTATTAATTGCTGATTCTATTGGTAAAATGTTCTGCACAGCTTTTCCCAACAAAGTGCATTTTGAATTAGACTGGCTGTGTTGCAGTACTTAAGTACTAATTTAAGGTATAATGTTAGCTGGTCCATTGAACGTAACACCTGAATGTGTGCCACACCTCGACATAGCGAGGATGAGGTGTACAAAACATATCCGTCCGCGGTAACTATGAGAGTGGTACATTCTCTATTAGCCAACAAGAATCATCAAAAACTGGGAGATTATCTTTTCATTCTTGCATTTTACAGTCAACAGTGAGCAGTGTTTAATGAGTTTAGACCTACAAAACCTTATTTGTGAAAAAAACGATGCAGTAAAATTATTTTAGAAATAAACATAATATGGCAGAAATATAAAGTAATCATTTTGCTGTTTTTTGATAGACTTAAGATCAGCGTTGCCACCTATCCACAATTTTTCAGTGCTTCTCCTTTCTGCTGCGTTGTCCTCAAAGAGGACAAGGAAGGTCTTCTTTCTACCACTTGAAAAGACGACACAAAAGAAATTTCCATAGAAAGATAAATCCATTTTTACCAAATTTCTTTTGTGGATCTTTTAATTTTAGTTTGAAAAAATTCCTGCTTAAAAGTTCGATAATATTCCCACAGATGTCGCAAATGTATTGAACATGAGTTATTAGTTCTAGTTTTGCTTAACGCATCAACCCGACACCCCCAGCAGTACAAAAAAATACTGTTTGTAAAAAAAATATAACCCCCCGCTCAGAATATATTATTGATCATGATAATGCACCCTAATAAGAGTGACGAGTTCTTTTCTTTTATTGTATGGAAATAAAAATGCATTAAAAATCACTTTTTCCAAAATATTTCCCAGGATCCCCCAGTAAGGTACAACTCAGCCTGGTGTCCTTCTTTTTTGCATTTTGAAAAGGTAGCAACCCTGCTTAAGAACGACACACAGATTCACAATTCAGACGACATTTAGCTTATTTTCATACGTAGTATGCGATGTAGCATAATTCATTTCCATTTAAGTATTTTGGTGACCTCTTTCACGGCCATGTTAAAATATCAAAAGAAAAATTTTACATACCAATACAGCTCCGTCCTGATTTTTGCTGCCTCTTACATGCAATTGTTGACATATTGAAAGATAATAACAGAGATAGTCTAAGTTTGAGTCATTGTGACGCCTGAAAATATAAGTACTCGGCACAGTCTATTTCCGATTTTTTTATTAGGTCAGATCGCTGTGATACAATGGGATTGCTCAAGTGGACATAAAAATAGAGCTAAACCTAGAGAAATGAGTGGCTCTCGCAATTCATTTCTCTGGTTTTAGCTCTAATTACCATTCCTCGCACCAGGCAAGAATTGCTACTAGATTCTTTGTTAATAAGTCCCTATTTTCCAGTTTCAAAATCTTAGTGTAAATACAGTTGCGTTAGTAGCCAATAGTCAAGAGTTTATGATAAACTACGTTACTGAGGTCTTTCATGTTTATGGCAAATAGAACAGGACCCCTGACGTTGTTGCCCAACGTCACTCCAAAAATCCTATTGTTTGTTTCTAAGATATCAAAAAAAGTTCTCTCTATCACGCCATTGTTACAATATGTAGAATCTTTGCATTTTCCGGGTTCTCTTCATTAAAACAAAAGTTTTAAATGTCCATATCAGAGGTGGAGTTATGGCCTTATCCTATATATACGTGACCCTCAATACACGCCTGGCTTTTTCTGGAATCTCTTGATCAAAGCAATAAAAAGTGTCAGAAAATATCGGCATTCAGCGTAAAATTTTATTATAATTGTGGATTAGAAGATCGGTAGCGAGATATTAGTACGTGACATTAGTAAGGACGTTGAAATGTTTCTCATTCCAAGTAATATATGTGAACGGAAAGTGGAGCAGTTGCATAAGAGATGAATGGGTAAAACAAATCGAACGGTTGATAAAGAGTACTTTAAAATGGATGAGATATAGGTGGTAGCTCCATAGATGGCAAGAATGGTAAAAAATAGCATGTTTTCTTTATTTTAATCAATAAGTGAGAAGAAATTTGAAGTATAAAAGTACTTTTTAAAAAGACGGACAATTATTTAAAAGTAAATTAAATTTATTTGGATGGTAGAAATAATTAATAAATGAATAACAAATTTAAGTTCTTGAAGTTTAGTAAGAAACTTTAAGTTTTCAGTTCAGCCCAATTTTCTTTGAAGAGGAACCCATTTATGCCTATGTTCCATTTTTGGAACACGTGACACGAAAATGTAATTTAATGACTACGACTCGCAATACGATAATATGTGGCCATTTTTCTTTCTATACGTCTTTATAAAGGTATATTGTATTACGTGGTGAGCAGAGTTAGCCAGTTTTGCCGACCAATCGCAGCCAGTGTGTTGAGAAATATCGGTCTTTTTTTAAGGTGGTTTTTCTGGGACCATCTCAAAGATTGCAAAAAAAAGACTTTTTGCCATTAAAATGAAATTCACGCTGCGCACTCTTGAATTTGGGACTCTCCCACTGGGTCATATTGGCGTCATGATCAATTTATCACTGAGCGAAGTGCGGCTGTATTCACTCATTGTCCTTCTCCTTTCCTTTTTTGCAGAATATTTATTACAAGTGTTCGGTCTAAGCCCTTGTCCTGCACAGAGCGGCATGGAGAACAATAGGCCCCGCTCTTGCCACCGCGCCGACTAGAAGGTTTTTCCCAGGCTATTGCTGAACCCTTTGCTCTCCATCTCTAACAAAGGGGCCTTCCGTCATTTCTTTAAGGCATTGAAAATTGATGGGGGAGGAGGGAGGGTATAAGTATCCCAGCTGGTGTCATTCTGGAAGATATTTCTGCATGGGTCCCAGGAACAATACTCACTTTTTCAAGGTTCAAACGCTTTGAATATAAGGCATGGTTCCCGAACGTATCCAAAGAGAACTAACTTAACTTCGATTACGCGTGCACTTACCTGGACTTAAAATCCTCCCATGTCTTCATTATAGACTCCTTGGGGATCGGTACCCGCAAGCACAGCTTAAAATACGGTGAATGCTGAGCGTTAAAATCCATACAATTTCAATAACCTTACCATATCGCGGCAAATCCAGCTCCCGGCGCGTGGAGCCGAACCTCGACGCGCGATCGAAAAATCAAATTTATTTCCGGCGTCGCAAACTTTTTTCAGAGTTAACTGCATATAAACCTTAAGAAGTCTTCAAATAATGCTCTGATGTAAGTTACTTTGCGTGACTTTACCAAAAACCCATTTGAATCTCCTACATAATGTAAAATTTGGTCTAAAAACAGCGTCCGCCATTTTGTAACGACACAGCAAGATTGTATCGAAGCTATTCTTTTAAACTACGGAATTGTAAAACAAAAATACCATTCTAACAGATACTATCGTTTTTTATTCCATGAAAATCCTTCTTAAACTTCACCATCAACTTAAGTCGGAAGTTTTTCCGAGAAAACTGAAGACGGGCATTTTTCTGGAAATTTGTTCATGTTTGAGCCTCTATATCTCAGAAACGGGTAAGAACTAAGCCAAATAAAGTGCTATTCCAGATACATGAATCAAGTTTGAGTTTTAATGCGAGGTTTCAAGTTCATATCTCAAAAAACGTCATTTTGGACTTTTGGCCAGCTTTTTCCGATTTCCGACCACTGCGCCGTCGCGTCGGCCAAGAGTACAGTGACCCTTGCTCCCAGCCCTCGGGCCATAGCGCCAGGGGCGCTTGGCTATTTACAGTAGTAGTATGTCAACTGCAATAGCGTAAAGTGGCCATGTGTCGTGCGCCTTTAGGTAAAATGTATCAGGGATCCGAGATATCAGACAGTGCATGATCTATTATAGTCTGTCCGAACAGGGAAGGCGGGTAAGAGATTAAGGCACCACTCGAGAGCCCAACAATAGCCGCGTACCTGCCGTCCGCTAAACAATAGCCGGGGTCCGGTCGACCGCGTGCGCTATAATGAGTCACCAATCGCACTCCACTATGAAAAATTATCACATAAAAGTAGGCGTAATTTGTAATTTTTTATTACAGTTTTGATTTCTACGTGTGATTTCATGAAAAAAGAGTGTAAACACGACGGAGTTATTTTAATTAGTTATGTAACATTTAGTGGTTGCAAAACATTGTATTTTGATTTTTTTAACTTTTAACTTATTGACTAATTGACATATTTCTGCTGGTGGACAGAGCTGATGAACATTTTGACAAGTATCGAGCTTCAATCAGTGGAAAGAAATGGTACTCAAGCCCACTGTTATTCTGCTTTGAACTGGCTTTACAAAATGCTTGGCAATTACATAAACTTAACATTTTGAAGCCAATGGATCTTCTTGAATTTCCTCGCCGTGTGACCTGTCACTATGTAGAGACGTATGGTAATACTGCTGAGCCTGGTAGGTATGGGAGACCATCTCTGAAGCGCAATCTTGATTAACGTCATGACAGCATGAATCATTCGATCGTGAAGTAAGGAAAGCAAACTCCCTGTGTCCAATGCCACAAAAATACCACTTTGCGATGTAAAAAAAAGTAATGTACCCTTGCATGCTATGTCTTCACCTGAATATCACCCTCAATAGTGAGTTAATAAATGTCTAAATCAAAATATTGGCTTGTTATCACTGAGTACCTACGTTATGGTAGTGGATTTGCCAACTGTTTCATTTTTGAAACACCTCATAATTAATAATTGGGAAGAGATACATGGTTTTTCTTTTAGATATTGTTTTCATACGTATTTTTATCTATACTATGTAAAAATCAAGGTAATTTTGGTATTTTTCAAACTTTCGGCAAAAATTGGTTAATGCTGGCTGAGCAAGATAGGTTCTTTGCTCTACACATGTCTTTTTATCGGCCCAGTGCGTCACTGTACGTACGTGCTCGACACCAGTACGGGCGTATCCTTGTAGATGGTCGTTCATTTGACGCCGCTGGCCTCTGTATCTACGACGCATGTATGCACGGCACCACTCGACCCAGCATGACTGAAGCGGTACATGAAAATATCGGCCGCGATGTGAGCCCTTTGAGGGCGGGGTAGGGAGTAATGTTAGGTGGAGTAAATGTTCGTAGTGATGGCGGATGGCCTAACAGGGGGGTATAGGGTCGTTGCCCGGAGGAGCGGCTTCCTCATCCCTCCTCTCGGGGTGGGAATTTTACATAGGGGGGCTCTGACGCTCGTTGTTTCGTTTATAATTTACCATCATAAACCATCACAATCTCAAACTCTCTATATTATATCTTCTCTTCTCATAAAAATCCCTGTTTTTAAATAAAAACTTTAAGAATTTAGTCTGTTAGAAGGATTGTTTGAAAATAGCTCCGTCATATCCCACCCCAACGTTTTTATGTCAACCTACGGACAGAATCATTGCGCGTCTTTTAATTCACTTAACTTCCCTCTTTTTACTTTTATACCCGCCATTAATCTAACGGAGAAAAAGACAACTTTTACAAATACCACTGAATATTTATTGAAACTCGACCCGGGTTTCGACGTGAGTTCACATCATCATCAGGCAAAATGTAAGAGAAGTGCAAGCCTTATATACATGACATAGCCAAGTGAGGGAGGGGGTGGGGGAGGGGGAAAGGGAGGGGGAAAGGGGAGAGTTAAGGAAACCGGGATGAGGGAAGGGGCTTGATTGCAGGTGACGGACTAAGAGGACAAAGGGGAGGGGGTTAAAGCTTTGAGAATGGGGGAAGAGGCCGGGAACATACATTCATTGACAAGGAATTTATCACAGTCAAGTTGTTTCTTAAAAATCTCCAGCTGTAATAAAGCATTCAGCTTTCGCTTGTCATCGGTAAAATGGAGAGGTAACGTAGTAAAATCACTTGTATGTCCAAGTTATGCGAAAAAGTTAACACATGCATTCACTCATAACGTTTGCTTCCACTAACCGATAGTCGGACGTACTATACGGAACCAGTACTTAAATTGTGCATCAAGAAAACACAACGCTACGTCATCTTGCTGTTAGCAATTGTGGAAGAAAAATGTTAATCCCTATTATTTTTATAGCTGATAAACATCTATCTTTATTTTGGAAAGGGAAAATTAAAGTTAAAATATAAGTTATAGGGAACAGATTTTATTTTTTATTGCATCACATAAAATATAGGAAAAATATTTACCTACTTTCATTCACTTTCAGTATCATTGGCTAGGCGACATGTCATAAAGTAGTGGCAGACATGATATTTTTCCATGTTTTCCAGAGTTAACTTTGTGCGACGGTCGCTCAAAATAAGTTTGTAAATTGAAAATGATCGATCAACTTCACAGGTTGTTATAGGGGCATACCTCAGATTAGCAACTTCAATTACAGAGAGTTTTTGGAAAATGTTTTATGTTTCCCCCTTGAAATCTCCATTGAGAATCTGAGCTACATCACTCATCTCGAAGCCTTCGTCTTAACTCAAAACATTACATAATTTCATATTAACGCTTACGACTTGTTCACCTTTTGCATATGCAAGTGTCTTCTTTACATCCATAATTGACGACACTGAATCACTTAGGCTCAGGATGGAAGATTCAAGGAGTTTGATTTTTTTCAACCTAATACCCAAAGGATGCTGAAATGCATATCAGGTCCAATAGAAGTGTACTATCTACTAAGAGTTTTCCGGAAATTTGTACACATTTATTCTGTATAACCTGAAGTAAAAAATTAAAATAAAAATTTCCTTTTAAATTTTGAACGTGCCACTGTAGTTATAGTTAAATGCACAAAACTGGCAGTAATTCTATCACATATAATGGAATTGATTCATTAGTCACTAATATAACTACAAATAGTTATTTACATTCTTAATTTTTTTAAGTGCTGGGCATTGAAAACACAAGCTTCCAGCCATTTTACAAATCTTATGAAGACTGGGTCTGGAGGCAATGGCAGATCATAGCAAAATGTTTTATATATGTTCACACGTGATTGTGCATTCAAAAATCTTCACAAACTTTTCCTATTTCTAATGCCGAATGAAAGAGGTAGATGGAGAGGTATGGATACAAAGGCCGGTCTACGGATTCAGTATTTATTCCCTTTAAGTACTTAAAACAACTTATGGGAAATTCACATTAGGTAAAATATTAGAATGATGATGTCGTTGAAATTTATTTGTCTCAAATTTAAAAATCAAAGATATCAGGAATTTGAGGCTCTGTCCAAGAAAATAGATAATATGGATCTTTTTCGAAGGGTTGATAAATTTAAAATTTAATCATTTACTCTGTTCATTAGAAAATATAAAATACGAAATCTCACGTTGAAAGTTGTCCAAACACACTCCCTGGAATTCAAAACGCATTTCTCTCGTGAATTTAAAAATACTATTCAGCTGAGATAACATTACTATCCTGTCAACTCTCTATCATAGAAATTTATTTTTTGAGTGTTAAAATAAACCATGCCGAGAATAAATATTTCTTCTCAATCGGTAATAAAGTTTATTGGGAATGGAAAGCTATTTTGTATCACGTACTAAACGATCTTCCTCGAAGCAGCACTCAAAATATTTTAGTGAACTATTTTTACAACACAATGATTGAAACTGCTAAATTTTACTTTGAAATCGTATTATACCAACATTTTTTTCTTTCCTGAGAGCAGGTATGTAATAGATTTTTAGAGCATTTACTACATAAAAATATCAAAAAATTCATACCTCTTTGTGGTACGTAAGTTTTCCGAAGAGAACTCTCAGATGGAACTTTCCTCCGTACATATTTTTCCACAATTGATGTGAATAAAGGGTGTTTTGATTTGTGAGTAGGAATGTTCAATGCCACAAATAGCTCTCAAAAGTCCAAAGTAAAATCCTTGCTGGTGGATGTTAACGATAGCCGGCTGTGTTGTAAACTCTGCAAGCACACGGTTTCCTTTAATTTCACTTGAGCATTGACAGCTCATCGCATCAATCTCAATTGAGATTGATGCGATGAGCTGTCAATGTGCTGTTTCACACGTGACTTTTTGTCAGATGATATCTTGAAAAATAATGAGAAATGTCATTTATTATCAGAATTACTTTTGAAAGTAGTAATTCATAATTGCTTAAATTAGGTCTGCATAATTTTTTTTAGGAAATTATAATTAAAACACGTCATTTATAGTTAAAAATGTATCTAATAATATTGACTTATTCGGGAGTATCAAACGATGCTTAAGGTGGAGATTGAATTATTATTATCATTAATGTCGTCAGATTCAAAAGTAGTTAATGCTCATGGTTTTTTCACAAGCATAGCAGTAAATACTGTTGCTCAGTACTTGCAGCTAGATACTTGCATAGTGAAGCATAAACAGTGATTGTCAAAAACTTTTTTTCGAATTTCAAGGGGCTTGGGGTCAGATAGGTTGTGTATGGAGCTCAATAAAAAATGCAAAAATTTTTTCATAATTTTTGTCGAACGTCCTGAAGTTCCGCCAAGTGATTAAAATTTAACAATTTTTGTCCATTTTGGTAAAATTTTGAAATTAGCGAAATAACGTACCCCAACTCATTTTTTAGTAACAAACACTTACATATTGTCAGAAGGTAAGTAAAAAGGATCTTGGAAGTAGTAAAAACCCCTAGAAACACTAAAAACAAAATTATTAATAAAATTGAGGATATGCAACCCGGCAAGCACACCATGATGGCCTGGTTGGGTGGGACGAGATCGTTGGTCGCGGGATTGCCGTTACTAGTTTTGAGCAGTGAGCAACGCCTACGTGGGGAAAAGGGAGATAACATTAATCGATTTAATGCTATCTAAATATACTTTGTCGCATTTTGAGATACATATTGTACATCTTGCATATGAAACACATCGTATTTTTTTTGCAGTTTAACACATTTTTCTCCAATGGAGTTCAACGGAACTTTGTCATTATCTAGTAAACACCGTGGCAGAGAATTTGTAGCATATTAATGTTTCGGGAAAAAATCCTGTACTATTCAAAATTACAAAGTGTTTTATTTTTACAATGTTCTTCCCTATAAGTCTGGCTCACGTAATCGCGCACGGAAAAAAGGGAGCATTCTCTTACTTTCTTCTATAAGCCTAAGTTCTAGACGTAGTGTATTCTCGTGAAGAAATGAATTCACAGAGAAAGAGGACAAGAGAGGATTTGAGGTGTCCAATTTTTGGTCTACCTAAGGACATCTCATCGCGGAAGCTTCCTATCATCGAGGATGTCATCAGGTTTTACATCAGCGTTCGGTATACCAAGAAAGCAGAAATGAACGGTAAGGATCCTCCATTTTCTAATATTTTAAAACAACTCGCTGAAAAAATACTGATTATATGGCAAGCTGCAAGCATCCCAACTGTAAGCAAAGGGAGAGTTGTAAATCTGATAAAAGTCCACCATTCCACATACAAGAAAATCTTAAAAGAAAATGGTCCTAATAGATCCACGATATTCGAAAAGAAAAATGAGGTGATAAACGCATTAGAAAAACTTTTTCATAGATGCTCTTGTCAATGTGAAAACAGAGAATCTTGTGACTGCCCTCTTCAACGTCAAGTTCCTGTGCAAGAATGGACGTTCCTCTCTGATCAGCGTGGAGATCATCTTATGGTAATTTCTACCTTGGACAAGAAAACTACTGCTACTTTAAACGTTTGTCGAAGAGAGAGATGGAGGACCGTCATGCTTTGGCGAGTTCGGCACAAGAGGGAGTAAATTTCGACAGCAAGTAAACGAAATTGAATCGAGTGAGAATGATTATGAAATTAAGAAGATGATCAGTCAGACAATGCTTTTGAGTATCGACCATCAACCTCACAAAGAAAAGGGCTCGAGCGCAATTCAACAAAACTAACTGCGCTGGCAAGGGTATGCGACAGATTCAGAGTTCTATCAGCTACAGGAGCAGCATTAGCAACGGCAGTATTAAAAGATTCTGATATTTTGAACAAGGAGTAAAATCCTTGCTTCTACGTAAATTATGAATTGTGGAAGAGCATCTTTAAGTCATAGACCGCATGAAACTTAAAAGACAGATACTACAATCAAGACTAGGAGTAGAAAAATCAGAACATAGTGGACCCGCAGTGGGGATTAACTTTGATGGAAGGAAGAATCAGACAGTAATTTTAAATAAGAAGGGGGGGAAATATTACAGAAGTACCATTTTAAAAGAACACGTTGTTATTATATGCGTGCCTGACTAGAAATACATCATTCACGTGACTCCTGTTTCCGGTACAGCTAGAGATATTTCAAGATCAATCATGCAATGCATAGGAGAGCATCCAGCGATACTCACAAATATTTGCGCAGTCTGCTATGATGGCACTGTTGTAAATACATACAGGAAAAAATTGTGGAATCATTAGGATTCTGGAAGAGCATTAAAATAAGCCATTGCAGTGGAGCATTTGTCTCCTCCATTTAAATTAACTCCCACTCCGACACCTTATTGCTCATTTAGATGGAGTTACGGCTGGACCCAAGAGCTACACTGGCCCCATTGGGAATCAGATCCAAAATCTGTGAAGATATACCTTTTGTTGACTTTGAAACCATCCCAGCTTGTCACCCCGATCTATATATTGCTGACATAAATAGTGATCTGGCGTACCTAATACATGTGTCAAGAGCAGGTGCGTCCGGAAAATGCCCATGGGTTTAGCTGAACGATCACCGGGAAAACTTTGCCACGCCAGATGGGTTACAACAGCCGCTAGAATATTACGTTTGTGGTTGTCAACGGAGAATACTTCAGAAGAACAGCTGATATTGGTCACTTACATACAGAAAGTAACATTAAGATGTGGTGCATGATTAAATGGAAACCTTACTGCGTTGATCCCATCCAACGGTCTGAGTACTTCACTTTAAGTGCTCATTTTCCAAAGCACCCAGCCAAGGATCGTGATGGTACTAAAATATCTTTGCTACTTAATATATTCGACCCCGGGCCATCGAAATGGAAAGCCTGTGCTACAGCCACCACTCTATCCCGATCCCCACTTCACGAGAGAGCATTGCGAGTCAATACCCTCAAACAGCCAACGCTGGCAATATTATGACGACGATAAGATGCAATAAGAATAAAATTTCCCGGAATACAATACCGGGGCAGAAAAGGACTCACGTACTTAAGGTCATAATAATATAGGGAGTCGAACACTATTACCTCTGGGTCCTAAATCATTCGAGTTACTCCACTTTTGCAATATATTAGTAAGTAATTAAGTTTAAAAAAAATATACGCTAAATATTAACTTCAGGGGGGGTAAAACTTCAATAAGCTCATACGTACGTAGATTCTAAACAGGTGGACCCTAATGAAAGACACACCGTCTCCAAATTCTTCGCGAAGTGAACCGATAGCTGTGTCCGTACCAACGTTGTCCGTCCCTCGTTGTCTGGGCCTAAGCGACACTATGTCGACCCCATATGAGTCGTAGTTAAACTAACTTTAGGGTATAGTGTTACCTCCTAAGTTCATGGGTATAGTGTAATGCATGTTGGTGACTACTCACCCCCTGCCACACACCCTTGAGGTGGCTTGCAGGGTATTTTGTAGTTGTATATGACAGAAAATCAGCCGCTGTATTTTAAATTGACCCCATGTTATTTCATATTCTTATATTCAAAACGCATAAAATAACCACAAATTTTCCTTTTATGTGTCTATATAGCATATGCACACTCAAAATCAATTTTATTTAAATATCGGGATTTTAAACGGTCGCTGAATGCCAAATGTAATACCGAAATTTTCTTCTTGCCTGAAAAGCAATCAGACATTCTCAACGTGATCCTGATATCAGAGTCCACTAAATCATACTAAAATTTCATTATACTAAAGTTAAATAAAACTTAAGCCTTGTTTAATGCGGTCTAATCTGGCCTTATGCTAAATGGAATACTTTCCCATCGATCACTGCATCCACGAAGTACCGTGCAAACCACCTCTAGGGTGTGTGGCACGGGGTGATTCCACACCAGGCTTGCAGCACTCGTCCCTGTACCAATCGTGACCTCGCACTTTCCCCCGCCCGCTGGGCACATACCAAAAAGCAGTCAGGAGAAGTGTGCGCAATCAAATTAGAAACTGGGAGAGTGCTATATGCGAACCTGCAGTACACCGAGTTTCTTTATGTGAAAGTGAAATGGGGCAGGTTTCTCAAGCACTTCGCAGCAAGGAACCGAAAATAATCATTGAGTTTTTATGCTCGAGTCATGCCTCCTTGCCATGAGGTCATGTGTTGTGTGCACGAGCGAGCTCTCTGTTTATACTATTTCTGGAGGAAGCAAAATAGCCTGACAACTCTGATGCCTTGACCTCCAATTAATTCGTTCGAATGCCAAGGAGGTGTTTCTCGGCCTCAGCTCTTCGCCCCTTCAAAATACAGTGCTATATCGTGGTATTTTTCTCCCGTGAAAGGCTGATTATTTCCAAAAATTAATAATTATTTTAAAAAAATGGAATAAAACGAATGCATTTTTCAATTCTTGATTTAATTTACACCATCAATGATAAATATAAATAGGCCCGGCGATTATGAAGAATTGCAGCGCCACTATTGAAGTTCAACAAATATACTAACCCAAGCGTAGTTGATCGCGGCAGGGACTCATACTACCTGCGACGCTTCATTAGTGCAGCTTGATGCAGTATACAGATCAGTCGACATGGTACGCGCTCCGTTCATGGAAACCTCTCCCGCAGTAAGGGGGAAATGGTTGGAATGGTTGCTGCTGGCCGATCAGTGGCAGAAGTGGCAAGACATTTCGGTGTCCACCGAAATTGTGTATATAGGTGGCTGAAGAGAAGGGGACACGGTGCTAAAGAGTGTAGCTCGTTCCGGAAGACGCGGTGTACGACAGAGGAAGTTTTCTCATCCCTTTTCCTTTATTCCCACTAAACTATAATTATCATGGGTGAACGGTAAGAATCAGTCAAAATCTTGACCGATGCTGTGGGAAAGATTTAGAGGGAAAGAACTAAAGAAGACTTCAATACAGGAAAACACGGTCCAGAAGTATTCAAAATTGGGTTTATTATAGCTTCAAATGAAATTACCTAGAAAAATAATCCAAGAATACTATTTCTGTCAAACATAAAAGGACGATTCCAGCATATTATGACTGTCTAATTCGTGAACTAGGGACGTCAGGGTTGGGAAGGGGTTATTCTGAAAAATCAGTTATTCACATTGCGAAGTATAGGATTGGAAGGTAAAAGCGATACGACTGAAATACCCATGATTTTCTCAATGTGATTTACTTGTAAGTAAAATACCGATTTTAGGACATAAATCAATAATTTCGGGAGCATAAGGTATGTAAAATTATCTTTAGGGTGGTAATAACTGATTGATTTGAAAAGGATTTAGTTGAATGAGAAAATAAAATAAAGCATTAGTATATAATTAACATAAGAAGACAGCGGAATAAAAAACATCCTTCAAAAATCGCGACGATGCACGCAAAGGGGCAGCGCGATGCTCGCGAGACTGCGTAGTAAATCGCTAATTAAAATCACAGGTCCCGCTGAACTCACGTTGCAATATCCGTAAA
The DNA here is from genome assembly GCA_963573305.1 of Pyrrhosoma nymphula. NCBI lineage: Eukaryota > Metazoa > Arthropoda > Insecta > Odonata > Coenagrionidae > Pyrrhosoma > Pyrrhosoma nymphula. The sequence goes on along the minus strand of OY754332.1, from coordinate 70,282,293 downwards.
ACCCTAACATGCTGCGATTCTCTGAATATATTATAGTTAAAAGAAAAATGTCGGCTGAAACTCAAATAATAAGATTGATTCTCAGAGTGATTCCTTTCTTCATTCCTTCCTTGATGATGAGCCATTATAGGCTCTCAAGTCTTCCATATCAGCGGAATACTATTAACTCTTCCACATGAACATTTTGCACGTGAACAATTAAATAGAATAATTTCCTCATCGATACCCCGTTACAGTTAATATTTGGCTCTCTACCTACTACAACTTAGCATGTAACACATATGAGATGATCGATATTTGTCATCACTGACTCTACTTCGTGGGTGGGTACCAGGAGTGAAGTTCACCATATTTCATGATATAAATAATGAACACCCTCGTGATGCACACATATGGCACTTAAGAGGACGCAGTACATAATTTTTTTTCCTCCTCCGAGGGTGAGGTTAGTTTTCTCGTTGACCAGTAGAGCTACCGAAGTCAGTGCCTACCTAGTCGCCGCATTTGTCGCGAGTGTAGCCTCTACGTACATTTACTTTGCGTGTAGGGGAGGTGAAAACCACGAGCCCTCCCTTCCTTCGGAGATGTTTTTGTACCACGTTCTTTGGGACGTCTAAACGGACACGCTGTTGTGACTTCAGCGCGGGTGAGTTTGACTTGGCTCATGGATACTAACTTGGCCGATGGCCGCATGGCAACAGCGGACCAGTCACTTTTGTAGCTCGGTAGTAGTACGATGCCGAAATGATGGCATGCCGAATGACGCGCTTACCTGTGGATAAGGGATAGCGCGGTTCAATAGCATATAGGTATAATTACGGTAATCTAACGGTTAAGGTATGCTTAAATAGAAGAGAGTAAAAGTCCTCTAGATTTTTCATGGTGCACACCTCCATATACCTTCATAACTTGAACATATCTGAATGCGTATTACGTCTTTTATTTCATCCAACCCAGGAAACAGTATCGCGCGCTCATCCCTTTCCTAAACAAATTTGGCCCTCTTACTGATCCTCACTTTATTAATACTTCGCCCTATGCACTAGCCTTCGGTTAACTAATAATAGGAATGTCTTTATAGCATTAGAAATTCAATTTAGTGTCATGGAAGTCGAGTTTTTTAGAGGAATAGGACAAGAAAATAATGTATTTTCACGAGGGGACTTTCCCAACTCGACTCAATGATCATGGCCATAGACAATTAGTAGCGATGAAATAAACCCAATGGACATAAAATATTGCTGCATACCTATAGCTAGGGAGAATACTACAGAAGGAGTTGACCACACTAACTATTATAGTGTAAGTCAGCACAGTTATAAGGAAAATATTGCCCCACGGCATTAACCTCACAGAAAAGTCCACAGCATATAAAGCTTCTTACGAAATATCCAACATAATATTCTGTAGTATGAAATTTTGACTTGTCTTACGTTTATGGTTAATTAAATTCGTAATAAGCGCTCAATAGTCGATATAAACATTATTCTGGAACCACATCCGTCCGTGCATTGATGTCAGCAAGCTTCCTAGCGAGAACTTAGAACCACCTCGGCTCTAACATCTGTGGTGCAATCTAAGCAGAGCTCTACTCCATGATGAGATACAGAAAGAGAGCTATTGAAAGAACACATCATGCTGGTTATAATTGTTTTATTTCTTTTGCTTTTTGCATTTCAAATTTCCTTTCTGATCCCTCTCCCCATCCTTACGTTTGAAAGACTCTTCTCTTGGGCTGCCAAAAGACTAGGGGAATTCCGAATCGGCATTGACCGGGAAAATTTCGCAACGCCTAACTCCGGAAGCATGCATTCAAAATAGAATTGTTATAATTTGTCCACCATGAAAATCTCCCAGAACCCATTGTCCCTGAGGATCCTCTCCGCCTTCAACCCCTTCTTCGTACACACAGCAAAGATGCAGAAGTCTCGCTGAGAAATATGCAGCTGGCCTTGTATCTGAGAGTGGTAATTATGCTTCCGGTTTATTCTCATTCCTTTATTCTTCATTCTATAATCCACATTTACGATCGCCTCTTCTACACTCATCTCTGCAGCCGATGATGGGCATTTTATTTCCACAATCCCCCACTATTCCATCGGTATATGCTCCAAGGAAAGGGTAAAAAAAGTCTCAATTATGCTGTTTCCAATGACGCGCGAGCTTTTTCCTCATTTACTCTTTCGTACTCTAGGTGAGGAGAATCGAAATGACGGTAGATGATCGATTTTACTACATTTTCGCAGCCTGTGTGAGGACGAATTTTACAGACCTGGCCAAAATTCGAGGCAGTGAGCATCTTCTGACGCATCGCAACCCATTCCACGCTTTCCCTCTGTCGTATCGTTTTCCTCTCTATTTATTTAATTTCTTCCTCATTAATTTTTAGAGATTCCTTAAATAGTTGACAATAAATGTTAAATTCCTCAATAGGCATATCAGGCCTTTCAGAATTGGGGCCGTAATCGAAATCAGGCTTTGTCCCCAGTTGATTAAGGAGGAACCTGCGCTCTGAAGTACTGTATTCATAGGAAGAATAAAATATTATCTGGTGGGGGAATTTAGGATTAATATATCATTTTATATATTTCTCTTCGATCTCGGTGTTTTTTCCTTCGGTTGGAAGTAGCAATTGCCTTCAGCTGTCTTCTTTGGAGTGACCTTTTGTAGTAGTACACGGGACTCACATTACAAATATTTTTGTAAAGGGCGTGCAAAGGATTTCCCGAGTCAATGCTGACCACAGCTCTGACACATCTTCCTCTATATGAGCGGGTAAGAGCAAAATTAACTCATTTCCCGCCGATAAATTTTGCTATGATAGCGTTATAATGATCTACAGGACTATTATCGTGAATAAGGCTTCGGCTGTAGCGACTATTGTTTTGTGCTAGGTTTTCAACTTTTCATGCACCCGAAATTCTTTTAGTGCAAGTACATATGTTGTTTTTTCTTCCCGGGGCGTTTTTTCCATGACATAAATATCCTATATCTACACATCGCTCATTTTCTCCAAAAACATGGCTGGGCCTATTGAGGATATCCTGTTGCAGTAGCTAAATTTTTTTCGCTAGTGCAACATTTTGGCATTTCCTAACTCGACAGCTTTTATGACTACCATTCTTAAGCGTAAAATGTTATCGGCGAATAATTTTATGTATGGCGGTATTTTTTGTATGTATGGTTTTATGTTTTTGAAAAGTATGATGGATGTGCTTTTACCTTTGCTCCTCTCTCCATCGCGCTAAGTTTTCTCTCTTCCATATTTTACTCGCGGCAGACAAATTCAATTTAATGCTACTATACTTCTTATTTATACGCTGATTATCAGGAGGCATTTAAATGATAGAAGGTACAAGTATAGCAAGCTAACAATGCTGTAGGAGGCAATGAAATCCTCAATGTAGAAAAGTTTCTCCTAAAGCGGCCAATGCGCGCGTTAGGGAAAACTGAATGCGAGACCAAATAGCCCGATAGCTGCTGCTCTTGAGCGACAACCATGCTCCCCTCACGCTTATTTCCCCTCTCGTTCCGCAAGCGAGCAGAGAAATCACCATATCTGAGATAGTGTGTTTAATTTCTGATGGAGCGCTCGCGGCGAGAAAATGGAGAACTGCGAAGGCAGTGGGAGCTATCATAAACGCCCATTACCGCGCTGGAATTCATCAAAACTCACGTTCGATTTTCCTAAATTATGCATTTATTTGAAAAAATTTCGCATCGGCAGTTAGCGTATCAACTACACAATGGTAACTGTTTGGGGCTACCTAGCCATATATGGCGTTCCTTGAATCGGCATTCAGCAGCATTTCGTGCAAATAGCCTATATTTATTATAAAACCCTCCTTCCAATAATGGATTTAGAAAAAATTAAAAAAGATACCCCCCAAATATCCCTCATTGGCTTCAATAACACAAAAATATTGAGTTGAAATAAGCAAAATTGACTGAATGAGAACGGAACACAAGAGAGTCTGCAAAATAGGGGTGTACTGCGTCCTCTTAAAACTTAGCGCCATACATATTATTTTGCTTATGGATTTGCGATTCCCCGCTGCCAGAGGCCTGCATATGGACAGAGTGCTCGCTCGCGCACACAGCACAAGACATCATGGAAGGGAGGCATGACTCGAGCATACAGACTCGATGATTATTTTTGGTTCCTTACGGCGAAGCGCTTGAGAAATCCACCCCAGTTTACTTTCACATAAAGAAACAAGGAGTTTAACTCATCATCTCTCCGAACTCAGCGACGGTCTGTCGCAGTTTATGGGTGAACGCATTCTCCAAAGTGCAACGCAATGTAACTCCTAATGCTACAAAAGAGAGGGAATATATTTAACATATGGCGAAGAACTGGGAGAAAAGCCCCAGGATATGAATTGCCGTTACCTTATCTAACTTTATTGTATAACAAGGAGCGTAATGCTTATTAAAGGTATTCATTCATTTCCATTTCCAATGTCGATAACTTTCGAAGAAAAAGAAAGCTAACGAATATAACTCGGAAGTTAACTATGTTTACCAGAGTTTACTACAACAATGACAGCCACCAGATTTTCTCGGTACAAGCATATTAGCAGCTCCTTAAGACATTCCGTCGTAGATTACGAACGCGATTGGTGTTTATTGATATGGATTATTTTAGGAACTGATGAGTCGATAAGAAGACGCAGGGAAATTTGTACTCTGGATTCTACGTGGAGGAGGGAAGGAGGTAAGGGACTGTATAATATGATGAATAAGAATTCGTGGCGAAAGACAGAAATTAATTTTTGAACTGCAGGCGAGTGATTCCGAATCCGTTACTTGAAGACGCAGACAAGGTAACTTTTTAAAAGTCGGAATCTGGGGGAAAAAAGGGGTTTACTTATAATATTCAAACTGAATTGATGTTTAAAAGCACATGCGTAAAAATGGTAGTAACTAAAAAAGCAGAAAATTTTTTTCACCCTAGAGACACGAACCTGCGAACTTCGTGCCTTCGATCTTACACTCTACCCAACTCCCTCCAAAGCCTCCATTTGATCGATGAAGGAAAACATAGCTAGACGTGGCAAGCTAATGGCATAAGTATGAGTGCGAAACGTCGGTGTGAATAGATTTCGCACATATTATTCAGTTTATTCATCCTAACGATCTTGTTTTTCCACGAATGCTACCACTATTTACTAAACTCCAGTCAGGAGTCATGCAGGAGGAGTCAGGGAGGCAGCTAGCGCGGAGGTAGCGAATTTTGATAACTACTTACAAGATCATCTATTCTCGCTAGGAAATAAAGGGTATTTTCTCCAATGGTTCTTAATTTCCGAATGCTTGACGCCTATATATATGAAGCACGGGGTCATTGATTGATATATATCACCATTTTACGCCGAAATGTCCTATTGAAAATTATTTTGATAATTCGAGTGAGGGCTCTACCTTTCGTCATTAGAAATAGTTTATCACGAATTTCTACCACAATATTGTTCGACTATTCAACATACTCCCCTCTCATTGTAAAGAAAAAGGGTACCATAATGTCCAAAAGTGTATTTAACGGATCAAATACTATTTGTTTATTAATTAGCTGCATAAAATACGAGAAGCGTTGTAGACTGCAGGGACACGTTCTCGAAACTAGACAAGGTGATTTTTATACGAATTGTTTTTACGAACGCCGTCAATTTCCCGTCCTTACCATTTTCGTCGATTCTCAGGTAAGTCTTATGAAATATTTTGCTTCAATTTACCCTGGAATTTGATTTTTTCCAGCATTTAAAAATATTTTTTTTAAACCCGCCCTGTTAATATCAAGTGTGACTTCTTACACCCCATATTATGGTCCATACCCTCGGGTCCTTTCCATTCCTTCACATATTAACGTGAAATTTTCCCCAACTGTCACATACCTTTCAAATCTTTATCAGTCAGGTGGAGCCTACATAAATTTTAACTTCACTACTTGGCCGAAAGAGACGCTGCAGATTTTCCCCACAGACTTTTACAAATGAAGGTACATACAATAGTTCCACCACTGTGTACTTAGGTTTTGTTTCTAATCTAACCATATAAGTCATAACCACACTCCTGGAAATAATGCATCAATACATAGCATATTTTATTTCTGAATACTTTGTTAAGACCTGTGCACTGCATTTCTTTACCCTGATAACATCTAATATGTTCATAATTTGGTGTAATACGATGATGTTTAGGCTGTTTTAGGCTTACTCCTAAGCATATTTTTGCGTTTTTAAAGAAGCTATCGCGCATGGAAAACTGTACCCCAACTATCGAACAAAAATATTGAAAAATGTTCATTCGGAAATATTTTCTAATAAACATATAATTTAATAAAAATGTAAATTTCTTATTTATTGCTCGATTCCTCAATATCCTTAATAGTTTACACGAATCAACTTCGCTTTCTAGTACCAATTCTGAGAACTAAATAAGATTAGCGAAATATAGTAGGTAAGTAAGTACAAGTAGATAGCAAATACCAGCAAAAATAGTAGCATAATTATGTGTTATATAAGTGGTACCGATATACCGGTACACCGATTTATTTTTTAACGACATAGCTCTCGGCAATTCGATATATTTTAAAAATATCGGATTCCGATACATCGGTATATTTTTATATACCGCACATCCCTACAGCAAAGGCGACGTACTGAAGAAAACAAATTTTGAAACTCAAAACCGGGACGATACTGCGTGATTTCAAGACGAGGAGTCGTCGCTTGTTGGCATTGACAATGCAATAACCCTTGGTGTCAATCCTCTCCGGAGCTGCGTGCAGAGTTTTGTTGATACGGGGGTCACGACTAGTAGAGGGAGTACACTCACTAACCTGAGCAGTGTAGGAGTGCGGTTCGGGATGCAGAGCATTAGTGGTAACGGCGCCGCTCAGGGACAACGATGCAGATGTTGATGGCACAGCAGCAGTGGGCGAAGCGGCATCCAGCGGTGGGTGGGTGATGGAAGCAATCGTCGCCGCGGAAGCCACAGGCGTGGCAGATCCAGATGGGTTAACAGGAGCAGCGGGTGTGGCAGTGTCCGGTGTAGTTGTGGCAGGCGCGGCGAGAGCGGTAGGTACGGGCATATTCGATGCATTTGTAAAAGAAGAGGCACTTCGGGCTGTGCACACGAGAGCCGCCTTTTCTGTTGGAGTTTGAGCATCGAACGATCCTCCGCTTGCTTCGGGTGATGACTAGTGCCCTGTAAAATGGCCTCCATACTCGTCTATAATTGGTCAGCCGTTTATGAGTCACTGCCTCTTCTACCTTATCCTCGAGGAAGTGTTGGAGAGTACGCACCCTAGCGGAGTTATCGGGCAACGGAGGCTGAGTGGGTCTTGAATCGATGACGTTTCACCAAGTACATTCATACTCGATCGTCCCCATCTCACTTTCTCAGATGGAAAGGCACTCAGAGAATCGGATACTTTAAGCTGGCTTCTGTAAAATCGCAGGCATGGATATTCGCAGGCAGTGGCCTCCAGAGCACTCTTCCTCCCAACCTCTACGCCCCGATGCCGCCCTCACAATCCCCCACTGGGACCTTCCGAGACTTCGTTCCGCCGGTTCCGCCCCTCGGGCTCGCTCTCCGTGAGAGGCCGCCTAGCACCTAGACTCTCATCAGAAGTGGGTGGTCGCCCCCACCCCCTGCCGTGGCATGCTACCAGAGGAAGGAACGAGCCGTCTTCCAGGCGTCTAATTGCAGGGCTCTTGGTTTGCAATGCCGGTAGGCCGCCATCAACCAGCTCAACGGCCAACAGCTAGTTATGTCGCACCTGTCCTTTCCCCGACTATCACTCGGAAGCAGAAGAATCCGTCACCACTTGAGCCCTGTTAAACATCCCCAACACTCGCCCGCGTTCACTCCGCTACCAGCTCGATACACACGCTCGAGTGCCAAGTCGACCGAGTCTGGTATTACTCGTTCGCTCACACGAGTCTGTGTTCAGTAGCAGAGTGTAAACCGTAAAAACATACTCTGCGGCTGCATGGATGTCTGCCAAGGCCAACCGGAGCGTAGAGAATATGCTTCGCAGTTTCTTTGATCATTATGCTGACTTTTCCGAGTTGGAAGTGTCATCAATATGGCAGAATATATTGAGTCCATTGTTTTAATGGCTCTTCCAATTTATTCATCTTTATCAGTAGTCGTTAAGTACCATTATATGGTTCACAATTTGGCGTTGATTTGTATTGTGAGAAATACCAACGGAATCTGAGACTCAAAAATTTCTTATTGCAGCTATTCACCAACCAAAAAAGAACATTAAAAAAATTAAGACCGCTTTTCTGCAGATATTCTCTCCATCTAACTATTAGCTAACCGTCTCGTTTATTTTGTCTTAACTTTTAAGTAGTATATAATTTTTCTTCGCATCTCCTTCCTTGGTAAAGAACATAATAACTTCAATTGCAGCTCGATGAAAAAAAAACGGCAGCCGCTATTAAGTGTTCCAACTCAAGTGGTTACCAAATACTTTGTTTGTGACCACAAGGCCATTTTGTACGCAGAATTAATCAGTCTTTCTCCCTATCGTTCCGTTTTCCCAAACCATACTTCCTTTTTGTATTACCTTCTTGCCCTGCCCTACAATAGCATTCCTGTCACCATGAATAATTTAGTTTTCATCCCCTTTCAAATTTCTTATGACTGCTTTTAATCCATCGCAAATAATTTCTTCGTCGATATCTTCGTAATCTGACGTGGGCATGAACATACACTTCTACCACCACGGTGTCCCTAGGTTTTGTTTCTAATCTAGCCATAAATATCCTTTCTCTGTATTGGAGGTAGTTTTAAACTCGATACCACTACTTTTCCCGAGTATTATGCCAGCACCTGTGTTTCCATTCATATGTCTAGAGTGGATAATCCTAAAACTGCCGCTTCAGAAGTTCCCTTCTTCAGCCAATTTCATTTCGCGGATTGATGAAACATCTGGATCTATTCTTTTTATCTTCACTTTCCCCTTTTTAAGACGTCCACACCCAGAAGCGATCTTACATTCCAGGTATCAAACCTAAAATGCTACTTATCTTTCTTGACTGATGCACCCTCTTCAGTGGGGCCCGCCTGTAGATCTAAATGGGGGATTAGTTTACGACCGAAATATTTTTCTCGATGAATTTGTGATATTACGCATCCCTGCTTTACGCCCAGGCATATTTCAAAACAGTCACTCGCCCACAAACTTGCCTTACTATGTTCATGCAATGCCTTCATATCATTCAATAACTGCTCATACACTCCATTGTCCTTCAAGACCTACAGCTTAATTACATTTACCCTAATATATGCCTTTCGAAAATCCCGCAGGACAAAATAAACTTTCTTTCGGGCGGCCATACAATTCACAGGCACTTGCTGATGTGCTAGAAATGATCACTACATCCCCTCCCCGACATGAACCCACGCTGTATACCCCAGATTCTGTCAATAATTATCTACCTAGCTCTTTCGATTGATATTTACTGAACATTTTAATGTTTAACAAATTTTGCAGACATTTGGCATTGTCTTTAAAATGGTTCAGCCAGTCAATGAAAATAATAGACTTTATTAATCCCGAACCCCTCGATAGGAAAATTGTTCCCGGAGGTTCTCCAACTGCAGGCTTATTTTTCAAATGACTTCTTGGGAAAATTCGAGCTTTAGGAATGTTATTTCCTGAGGCGGATACACAGCACACTACTGTAGTTGTCAGACCTCGAGGTCAACAAAATTGTGGCAGGTGAAACACCTTTCACCTGCCACAATTTTTTGACACATTTTTCTACTTTGGAACTAATGACCTGATGTCCTGGTCCTGTTGCATTCCTATGTGTCTTTCTTTTGTCATTCCTAATTTCTTTTAGCACTGTTATGCAAAAGGTAAAAATAATATGTTTCATGTGGGCACTTGTCCCAGGACTCATACCCCAACGGCCCTAGCAACACCCATTACGCCATTATACAAACCTTGCGAACTCTTGCCCTTCGCTACCCTACCTCAAGGTCAGCTTCTAAACTTTAACTTCCATCAGCATGGGATAGCAAACATTCTGTTTATACATCAATGAATGGTTGTTAACTTAACAAGCATTAACTTGGGTTGGCAAACATTGTCCATATGCACCGTATTTGAGGTGGCCTCCATTTTTAACGGGCGATTTCCCCACGTCCAACTGAGCAGGTGGTTCAGAGACGGCATGCACTTGTCTTGTCGAAACAATATTTCTGTTTTTACATGCTGCTTACGATAGCTAAATATCCTTCCAATGGCGAAAGTATTCACATTAAGTGTCAATATTAGTTTATGTAGGTATCGTATTCGAAGGAAGCAGTCTTAATATCACCTGGAAGAAAGGCTGCCCGATTGCGTGAATTGGCACCAAATCCCTCAAAATGTCTTGAAATTAATATCTATCTAAAAATGTCCTTTCCAACGTATGTAGCTTCAATATCGCCATTAGGAAGAATATTTGCCCGCAGTGGACCATGGAGCTTGACGTGTCACTGCTACCGAGTTGCCGGCGGACTGAGTCGCACTCCGCAGCAAATTAGAAAAATCGACCTTTTTACGGAGTTTCAAACGGTTGCGGCTCATTTCTTTGGGGCCACAATCTAGACGCTTTGAAGTGCCACGTGTGTGAATTTCTTTGTGTCTAAATTAACATTTTCACAATTTAATTGCAATTAAATCACTGATAACAGTGTCCAACATTTGTTTGCGCAACAGCAGTAGTAATAACAATAAATCAAATATGGTGAAAATTAATTTGCTAAGAAGTTTTATATTTCTATTGACTTATTTTGGAGTTTTTACTATTTTACTTTTAAGTTCCCAGCCGAATTAATTTCTGACGAATTGAATGACATTTTATAAAGCCGGATATAAAATTGAATATTAGATCAAACTTAGGGAAATGGACTGGAGAACGGACAGGTTTAAGAAATCCTTTTTTTCTGCGAACGGTAAGAGACCATAGATGCCATTGAGACCTTAACTATATGAATAAATTCTTCACGGGATTCCAATCAGGTGAGATTTTCAGCCATTGAAACGTCGGCTCTGGCTGAACATCTCACCTGGTGGGAATCCCGTGAAGAATTTATTCACATCGTGCGCCAGGAAAACAGCAAGTCTTACAACACCGTAAATATATGTTTGTGGACAGTTTGTGTCGCTTGCTACAGAACTTGCTCCCCAATTCTTGTTTCCTAATCTTCAACGTAATATTCAAATCACGTTGCAAAGTATGAGTGATATAAGAAAAGTTGATTGATAATGTACATCCATAGATAAATGAATATTAAAATGGCTTATAATGCTGAACTATCTAATTTAACAAAAGTTAATATCGTACATCAAAATATAAGAAGTTTAAGATCAAATTATGATAACTTTGTTTAATATCTGAACAATTTGCAAGATAAACCAAATGTTATAGTGCTTTCAGACATTTGTATAAATGATTGTGAAATAACGGCGTCTCAACTTATTGGTTATAAGGCTTTTGCTAAATGCAACGATAATAGGAGAGCAGGTGGTGTTATACTGTTATAGTACCTATATGTAGCGTATACGTTCTCATTATTTGCAATTCAGGATAATAACTTTACGTTGGCTGTTATGATCAAAGTAACCATTGACCTAAATACCTGTCAATCAACAGAGCGGTCCCTGAGGATTGAGTGGCCCTGTGCAAACGAAAGTCGGGGGCCCCACTTAACTTTGCATTCCCTTATTGATATAAGTATCATCTTTTAAACATATTTCACGGAAAAAAGGACATTAACTGACAAAATGGAAATTAATTTCAAGAAATGTACATGTGTACTAAGAAAAGTAGGTAATTTCAGGTAATAGGCGGGTTTCCCCGTCTGAAAGAGGCAAGCCCGGGCCCCATGGGCGCGGGGTCCAGTGCAGCGGTACCTGTCGCACTACCCTAAGGACAGCACTGTGACAATCCATACCTATTATTGGAATTTACAGGTATCACTGTATTCCAACTGATCTACTTTTAAGTGAGTTGGAACAAGTCCTTGATGAATCACCCGCAAAGAACCTAATATTAGTTGGGGATATCAATTAATGTATTCTACAAAATAATGATACTGGTTGTGCTTACAAAACGACAATGGCGAGTCACGGGCTTGAACAGCTAGTTTATAGCCCGACCAAAATCATAAAAACTAGTAAAACTTCTATAGAATACATGTTTCGCAGAAGTAAGGATACTTTTACTTACACAGGTAGTACGATTGACGTTGGTTTAACGGATCACCATATGATTGCGTGGCAAATAGACACCTATGTAGCACATGAACCGCAAAGAAAACTACTACAAACACTTATTTGATCGCAACTCTAATAACTCTACCAACCAATGGGAGGAAATCGATTACGGGAGGAAAACTAAAGGATGAAGGCATCACAAAAATGAAAACTGGAAACAGCTCAAATTAATTACAAACACGCGGGAAATCGTGGATGAATTCAACTCACATTTTTCAAGAATGATCCAGTCAAATTATGTGCCCTCTGATACACATAATTTAAGTGCTGATGATTAGGAGTTTCCTGGTAGTAGTTGAAGAGAGACCCTATTTTTTATTCCTACTTATGAAATAGAAATCAAACATATAATATCACAGTTGAAATATGAGAAATCCAAGGGAATTTACAACATAAGCTCATATATTTAAAAAAAAAATAAACGAGACTATTTATAAAATATTCGCTCATATTGTCAATCTCAGTTTGCAAACTGGGATATAAGCCGACCAACTGAAAACTGCAATTGTCATTCCTTTTTCCAAAAAAGGTGACAAAATGGATATAAATAACTTCAGACCGATATCATTGTGGCCTGTATTCTCAAAAATACTAGAAAAAATTATGAAAAGTAGATTGTTATGTTTCTAAAATACTCACAGATTTTTAAGCAATAATAAGTTTGGCTTTCAGAAGGGTAAATGCACTGCTGCAATTTTGTTCTCAAATTTATGAAGGATTAAATAATGCAAACAGGGTCGCATGTTTATTTATTGATATAAAAAAGCTTTTGAAGGTCATGCTCCATTTTTTTAACAAATATGGATCCTTTGCCCTAGTTACGGGAGCATGAAAAATTGAGCTTCTAGAAAATGTATGTCTGATCAGTCCTCAATATCTCAGGACGGATGGTACTTATCTCTCAGAAGAAATGCTCTTTTGAAAGAAAAAGCAACAGCGCATTATATATTGTAATGCCTTTAGTAAAACGTTTTGCAGTTTATTCCACACATATTTGACTTGAAAATTTCAAACGGGTTTTTTTTCAAAACATGTATCCCCTCGATGTTGCTCATATTTTCTATTTGTTTAGCTACATACCTTATATTTCCACCTTTGAAATTTTGCGATGGTAATATTTTTAAAGGAGAAATTAATTTGCATGAGCCGGCATGTTCGCGTTTGACGTCGAAGCTTCGCGGATTCCTAGGCTAGGAGTGCGACGATTTTATATCAGCCTGAGAATCAATAAAACCCGTGTATCATTTAGATTCAGGGGACTGATATGGGCCTAAAAAAGATAACTAAACAGTACCAAATCGCAACAACGCAGTTTTAGCGATGTCTCCATCTCAACGTATCCCAAAAATTGTTCTCGCGCTTTGAATGTTGAGCTGTTCGAAACGTCGTCATTGTTAAGTATACTTTTTTACGCTTAATATACCTACGAACAAATAAGCCATCCCATTTTTCCCGGTCGATTTCCTGTTTCTTTCGCTTGACATTGATGCTAATATGGCACTACTAAAAGGTCAGGCTTCGTCTCCACGGCGGGGATAACGGGTAAGCTCTGTGGTTTCTGACGAAGATTATTGCGGCGTTCAGCTTTGCAGTTTAGTAGGTTTTCGGGTTCCGTCCGCGTTTGCATCGTTCTTAATGGCGACGTTTCTCTTACTGTGTTGTAGGCGTTCTCAATCCAGGCTGAAGTGGAGATTGCTGTGTCCTGATGCTAATCCTCAGCTTTATTTCAGAGTTTGTCCATTTAATTGTAATTGTTTAATTATTGTATTATTTTTAATAGAGTTCTTCACGGATTCCAGTAGTCTTTGGAATTATTATATCTGTATGTCTCTTAAAATTGAGTTTTTAGTATAGAGTAAGCCCAAGGTATTTTGCTGATTCTGTCTAGTCTATTGGCTCTTCTCTGATTCTATGGCAGTGGCACCAAGGTGTTTCCATTTTGGTCTTTTTAGTATAATGGCTTGTATTTTATTCGTGTTGATTTAAGTTCGCCATTTATTGTACTATCTAATGGCTTCGTCCAAAGTCAACTGTTCCAGTTCAACCCCCAATTTTACATGTTGCTCTTTGCCAATATAGATGCGTTATCTTCATATAGTGCTTTTCTTGTGCACCCGTCGCTATCGTCTTTTGAAAACTCAAGAGGTAAATATTTTGAACAATAGTGGGCAATATATTGATCCTTTGGGTACACCAACTGTCATTATTTTCGGTTAGCTTTTCTCGTGTGCCCATTTTACCCTAAAAACTCTATCTCTTAAATAAGAGGATATTTATCATTTTAAAATCCATTGCAGGAAACCGAGCTGTTCCATTTTACCTAGTGGTCCGTTATGCCAGACCATGTCAAATGCTTGGGAAATAGGAAAATTCCTATTTTCGTTTCCCTTTTGTTATAGCCGTCCTTAATAAAATCGATCACTCAATTTAAATGTTGGGTCGTCGAATGATTATAGCGGAAACTGAACTGATCCTCTGGAATGACTCCATTGTCTTCTACGAAGGCTTGAATAAGCGGAACTATCGCTCGCTCTGATAGTTGCTTTATGTTGGAGAGAAGGTATAAGGGCCTGAGGTCTTGTGGCTTTAAGTTTTTCCTTCCTTTTTGGAAATGTATTTAACTATTGCTCTTCTCCATTTCGTTGGTAAGTGGCCAAGTCTGATGCTTGCGTTTGCCATATCTGTGAAGAATTCTACTCCTTCTGGCGGGAGTCTTTTAATAGCGTCGTTTGTGGTATTACCTTCCCCCGAAGCCTTTCTATTCCGTATGTTTTTAATTATCTTGGTAACATCTACCGTAGAAATTAAAGGGTGACCGTGTTCTCCAACGTCTGAGTCCCAAGTTTCTGGATAGAGCCTTATTTATTGCGTTCAGCGCCTTAGTTTGTTTTGGCTTGGGATCTTTTCTAGTTCAACGCGGCACCATTTTTTGGCTTACCTATCCGGTGGCTGAAATTTTATTTACTTATTTTCCGATAGATTTTAACTCTAAAAGTCGTTATTCAACGTTTAAAAAAATTTAATGTTAAAATTGTAATTAATAAAAATTTTTTAATTAACCCCTTCCCTGATGGTTTTTTTTACAAAAATGGTTTAAAAAAGTCATATTTTTTTATTTCAGATTCAGAAGCATTAAACTGAAGCAAATCCGAGTATTTTTTACTCAATTTTTTATTCCAAATAACTAATGAATTATTCAATAATTTCTGAATGTTGTCCCTTAACTTAAGATAATTAGGCCACCTGCATGTCAGTATAACTTTGCCCGAGTATACTCGAGCGCGTCAGGGAAGCGGTTAATGACGGGAATCCCCGTCACGAGTCACCGGCATGAACCTGTAGTGCGTGTTGCATAGATATCTACCGTTCCCTTCTGGCGTATTTTTTACTTTAGGTCTCTGTATTATTTAATATTCCCATATTATTTCATTAGGCTTATATGTTCAGTCAAATAATGAATTAGAGCAAAGTTTAATGTGGAAACTGGTAAAAGGGACATGTTTTTGTAGTTGTGGCTTTTCCTTTCATATCCATAAAACTGCTAACCTTTGTGTATAAGAGAGAACTAATTCCTACATTTTGGAATAATGAGGTGCAATTTCCACAAAAAAATAACTTTTAATGCAACCGGGCTTTCAATGTTGATACATCATCGTCAGGGTACAAATGGTGTTAGGTTTAGCCAATATGTACATCTTTTGGAAGAGGTGGGGGAGAGAGGAGAGGTGATAAGTAAAAAAACCGGAGGAGGTGAATGGGGATGTGGAGGAGTGGAGAGTTGGGAATTGGTGGGTTTTTTCAGGGTTAACAAACTTAGACAACACACCATTCAGTGACAAACAATAATCGGTGGTGGTCTTCTTTTCTTCTTTCGGATCAGGTCAAAATTTTCGGGGTGCTGCTTCCCCCCTTCTTTCCATTGAACTGCAATTGTGTGCTCCCAAAACCAGTTTCCACCCCCCTCTCCCCACCTCTTCCTCCATTCAAAGTGTTTAGGCGTCTTACTGGGAACCCCCCCCCCCACCCGCCCGCTCTCAGACGAACCCTGCCTCGAGTGGGCCACGCCCGATCCGCGCGGCTGCCTGCCCAGGGACACTCTCCCTCCACCACCACTCACCAAGGGCCTTTGGAAGCAACACCACGAAATTTTTGACCTGAGCCGAAAGAAGGGAAGAAGACCGCCACCAATTATTATTTGCCACTGATTTGTGTTGTCTAAGTATGTTAACTCCAAAAACACCCACCATTTCCCCGCTCTCCACTCCTCCCTATCCCCTTTCACCTCCTTCTTCGGTTTTTCCACTCATCACCTCTCCTCTCTCCCCTACCTCTTCCAAAAGATGTATATATGGGCTACACCTAACACCATTTGTACCTTGACGATGATGTATCAATATTGAAAGCCGGGTCGCATTAAAAGTTATTTTTTATGGAAGATTGCACATGATTTTTCCAGTATGGACAAATTCAACTCCATCTCGAATGAATCCTCGGATTTTAAATAATTCTTACATCTTGACACACCTTCGTTAATAGGTGCTTATGTACCTGCTTAAAAATGTCTAAATCAAAGTACAGCGCGATAGTCTTCTAATTACCTACATTTGTAGAATATGTGTAGTTTACGTATTCAACAAAAGAATTAAATCAATGAGAAATAAAAATTTAACGCATTTTACATTAATTTTTATATAAGAGGCAAAGACACTTTTACATTTAAACTGGTTTACACTAAAACTGGAAAAAGCACATGCATTACAAAAGTATAGCTAACATCAAATATATATATATTTCCATATATTTTCCGCAACCAAGTTTTCAATATTAGAAGATGAATGATCTATTCAAAGAAGCAACATGTATTTTTGATGCGTATTATGTAGGAAATTATTTTTAAAATCACAATTACTTTTTTCTAAATCAATATTTTATTTACGTTTCCACATTTACATGTACACATTTATTTATACACGTCTTTTGTCTTTATACACAATTAATTTATATACATCTTTTATCTTTATGATAATCCACAAAACATGGAATGAGACATAAGGGAGGGCAGCCATCGCAATCCGGACAATATAAGCTTTCCTCCTTCCTTTGTCCCTTTCTATAGCACTCCCGGCACTACTATTTTTTGCTCATTTGAGCTAAGCATGGCTGGGAAATGTTTCGATAAGCCCATGATCCTTAGAGTTGGAGAAGGTCGAGGAGTAGATGTGGAAGAAGAAGGTTGGAGTAGAGATTTTATTACGGAGAGTCGGAAAGAATAGAGAGATACCCTGGGGTGGGAATTTAGGAATGAAATAACTGTTCACTAGGAGGAGGTGGAAAATGTGGATGCCCAACTTCCGATACCATTTAAGTGTCTTCATCTCTATTGGGTAGTAGGACATCATTTGATCCAAATTATCAATGCCACCCATTGACTTGTTTTATTCAGCAACAGCCGCCGGTAGGGAAGTGGAGCCACCTCCTCGCCGGCAAGGGACATCGACCATTTGACTCCCATATTGAGAGCTGATCATCAGCACATCTCTCCTGTCTCTCCACTTAAGAACACAAGCAAAATATGTACATTTATGTTTATATATATATATTGGGAAAAGTCACCACTTAACACTAGTTCTAATATTATTAATGCCAAGTTCTCCGATATTTACTTACGTGACTGCGCTATTGCGTTGCCTTCCCTCAAGGAAAATAAACTTGACTCTAAGGGTTTGAGGCGTAACTTTATGGAACTCCTTCATGATTGAAAAGAAAAAACTTTGTTTAGTTCCACATAAAATAATTTTAATGACGACCTAGGTTTCGTCGCTGAGTGACATCATCAGGGAAACTTGACTCGATGAAACCTAGAAAAATTGAAATATTAATAGCATCCGAATTCATTGCCTCACAGCAGTAAGTGTAATAATTATTCTAGGGAAAACTCTACTTACGTCAAATTCTTTTTGCATTGAACTCTCCAAAACTTCCTTCAATGTCCTGCTCTTAATAGAGCCTGGAAAAATAAATAAACTTTAATTGAAGCAAAAATGACAAAATATGATGGTTGATTTCAGATATAGTTATTTTGAAAGATAACTTTGCACTTGGGTCTAAATGCTACGATAAAAAAAGTCAGTATGCTCACAAAACCATCGTAAGTAACGACAACACAGCGGCGTAAACTTGTCGTAATTTATTACTTTAACAGTATAATTTGAAAGAAAAATCGAACTAAACCTTGTAACACAAAAATAAATGCAAATTATTTTAGGAAATCAAAAAAAATCGTAGGTTCTAATTCATCATATATGCTCCAAGTTTATAAGTTGAAAAAAGAGAAACTAAATACATAAATGCGTTGAGTTATATAATAATTTTTACATGATATGTTACGGAACACATGCGTTGAAATATAATACGTCTATAACAACGGAATGTACGCCTAACGTTATTATATCAGGAAATCTAGAACTGTTTCCTTAGATAGAACGTATAAATGTACAAATAAAGAGATAAACAAATATGTGTAACGGAAGACGATAAGACGTCATACATTCTACTCCTTTCCAAAGGCATATGCTTATCTGTAATTATAAAATGGTTAATATAATTGAATAAAGATAGCAATAAAACAATGAGTTGTCTCAAAAAACGTTGGAAAAAATTAAAAAAGAAATTAGTTTTTATACCCCTAGAAAGTAGGCAAAATGCAATAACAAGCGATTAACAAACAATAAGAAATAAGTAAAAAAATATTTCTTTCGTTTGAATATTATCCCTGATCTAAAAACTGTTCCAATATGGAAATAATGAATCGAAAAAAACGAAAGACAATTATAACTATATTCGAAAAAAGAAAGGCTAAGTAGCAGTACTCACCAAGAAAAAGATGTGTAGTCTTCGAAAAAAAAAGCTCCCGGAACCAAAACTGACCGCACTCCCTCAAAGAAGGGTTCAATCTGATGACTGCAGCGCGACGACAGAGCGCTTGCGCGTGACTGAGAGCAGCAGGACTGTTAGAAAGACGCTTGTACCGGTGACGGGAACTCCCGGCATGAGTCACCGGATAGAACCTAGAATACGGGAATTCCCGTCATGCCGCGTTGAACGGGTTAATCGGCTTTATCTCTGTGGTTCCACTGATGAACGGGATGAATACACGAGCGAATGGATCTGGATTCTCGTCCTAGGATGATTGGTGGCCTAGGTTTCCCATTCGGAAGGCCATTTTCAGGACCATAGATCTCGTGTATCCGCTCTTCCCTAGGGCAGTAAGAACGTATTTTTCCTTCGTAGGCAGGGAATCCTTGTAGGAGTTGGATTGAGCCCGACGTATTAGGCTGGTTTTTACAGAATTCTTCTGTTGCTGGTGGTGGTGGGAGTTAGCATGGAGGTAAACGTCCGTGTAGGTCGCCATTCGGAAGACTGCTTAAGGAAGCCATTTTCTTTCCTTGTCACTAGAGCCTCCAGGAAAGGGATTTTATCTCCTTCTCCATATGGTGAATTTTATTTGGTTTTGAAAAGGCCCACCACAAAGAGGATATCGCGGGTCATTACGAAGCCTAGCATCAAACCAGGTTTGGATGTGGAAAGAAAATAGCCATTTTGCTTATTTAAGCTATGATTCCCTTCCCACTAGTTAGTAGTATTATTTTTTAACGTGCTTCGACGGCTAAGGTCATTTCGCACTTAAGCTGTCTGCCACGCGCAGACAGGGGCAACAGTACTCGGACGAATCGGAGGATCACCCCTCCAAACTCGAGCCGAGCCCAACGATGCTTAACTTCGGTAACTGACCGGGAACCGGTGTTTCCATCGTGGCCATCCCACCTCTGATCCAGGAGGGGGTTTACGAAGTCCTATGAAGCTGTGGGAAGTCCTAAGTTGGACAAACCAAGAAGGCCATACAATGCAGGTTGAATGAACATGCACGGGCACTGAAGAACAGACAGGAAGGAAAATCGGCCATTGCTAAACATGTCTTGGCGGAGCCAGGTCATAGGATCAAGTTTAAAGAACCAAACACCCTGGCCAAAGAAAAACGATATTTCCCAAGACTCATCAGAGAGGCTGAGTAAATAATCAAAAGGCCCAATAAAATGAATAGGGAAGACGGCTACACCCTTTCCAAAACATGGAAACACGTTTTCCATGGCTTCAAAAAGGACCATCGTCTTTCCCGCGTTTTGCGGATCAGATCCCTGGGGATGAACCAATCAGTGAAGAGCATGAGCGCGGACACCCTAGTTGAACCAAACAAATACCGGCGTTTAAACCAAAATGCAGACGTCATCGAAGAGTGGCTTGATGACTGGAAACTCCAAATTAATCCGACTAAATGCGCTAAAGTGCGCTTCGCCTTTAAATGAACTAAGAGAGATAACTTTCCCTTAACCCTCTACAATAAATTTATCCCACAAAAGCTCGAAGCCACTTTTCTCGGAGTTACATTGGATGAAAGACTATCCTTATCAGCACATTCTGATAAAGTTCTTGCCTCTCTACAAAACGCCAAAAAAGCTCTTCACCCATTGCTCCATTACAATAGCCCCACTTCCATAAACAACAAACTTCGAATCTTTTTTAATATCCTTCTCCCAAAAATGCTGTACGCCTGCCCTGTCTGGATCACATTAAATAAAACGTGTAAAAAGAACCTCCAAAAGTTTCTTGACCAAACTGCAAGGCAACTTCCCACTCCCCCTGGTTCATATCCTATGCCCAAATCCGCTCGGAGCTCGGCATACCACAGCTTCAAGACCTTTTATTTTACTATTCCGGAAACTACGCCCTCACAGTTAAGTACTCCACGAATTCCCTGATATCTTCCCTCTGGTCTCCCAGCCTACCCCAAGGAAGATTTCCTTACCCTAAGGATATAATCCCAAAGACTCCATCGAACCTCAAAAAGAAGAAAATACCTAAATTCCCCAGCTCTCTCTCACCTTCCAACTCTCCACCTACCTTTCCGCAATTTCTTACGCTCGCTCAAAAACAATTTCTTCCGCAATTACGCTCAAAAACTAAGAAATCAATGCGTTCTGCATTGCGAAATTTCAAGAAAAAAGTACTTGGTGAATTACTCGAAGAAAATCCTAAATCTTTTTGGTCATATGCGAGAGAGCTTCAGGGAAAATCTTCAACCGTAGATTCGTTATTTGATAAAGATGGCAAACTTGTCACCGAAAACATTGACAAAGCTAACACGTTAAATTCCCACTTCGAAAGTGTATACAGTACAGACGATACTGCATGTAATTTTGACATTTCATTCACTAAGGAACCGATGAAAGAAACCACTATTCAACGCGATGGGATAACTAAGCAACTACAGTCGATAAAAAATAGTTAATCTCCGGGTCCGGAGGGAATACCCGCGCGTGTCCTCAAGGAGTTAGCGCCACAGATCGCACCGTTCTTAGACATAATATTCAAAAAGTCACTGTCTGAAGGAAAGATACCATTAGACTGGAAAATTGCAAACGTTACACCGATATTCAAAAAGGGAAACAGACACGACCCAGGGAACTATCAACCAATTTCATTAACGTCGATTATAGGCAAGATACTCGAACATATCGTCGTTAGCAATATCATGACGTTCCTGGACAGTCGTAACGTCCTCCATGGCTCTCAGCACGGCTTCCGGAAAGGTAGATCATGTGAAACACAACTCGCGCTCTTTCTTCATGACGTTCTCAAATCTGGTGAATCGAAAAGACAAGTTGACGCATTATTTCTAGATTTTAAGAAAGCTTTCGACACGGTACCTCATAACAAACTTTTATACAAATTACAGTCATGCGGCCTAAACGAAACAGTAGTCAACTGGATACGCGACTTTCTGAGTGATCGTAAGCAAAAAGTAGTTCTTGACGGAATTAGCTCTGATGTAGTTAAAGTGACATCAGGTGTCCCGCAAGGAAGCGTGATCGGACCCCTTTTGTTCATTATATACATAAATGATATATGCTCTCGAATTAGCAGTAAAATACGTCTATTTGCCGACGACGCAGTCATCTATCGTGAAATTAGTGATCACTCTGACTTTGAAATTCTATCATCGGATTTAAAACACGTTCATGTGTGGAGCTAAGAGTGGGGACTCGAACTTAATCTGAGCAAATACACGGCGGTACATTTCTTGCGGAGGTCGTCCAACTATTCCCATGTATATGCTATGAATGGTGTTAACATAAAGGCGACAGATGAAGTGAAGTATCTAGGAGTTACGATAACTTCGGACCTATCGTGGGGAGCACATATAAGAAATATTTGTGGCAGAGCTCTGAAGAAGCTAGGATTCGTCAAGCGTATTGTGGGAAGATTTTCGGATAAAAAAGTAAAAGAGAGGTGCTATTTCGCACTCGTCCGGCCACACCCTGAATATGGAGCGAGCATATGGGATCCGATGCAGAAAGACTTAGTCCGGGAACTTAATAAAATACAAAGGAAAGCTGCGCGATTCGTCAAAAACAGCTACGGGCGTACAGACAGCGTTACACAGATGTTAAACGAATTAGGCTGGGAGCCGCTGGAGACTCGGAGGCTGCGCGCTAGGCTTAGATTACTTGAACAATTAAGAATAACTATCTTTCAGAGCGACACGGAGAACATCCTATTAGAACCCCACTATATTTCCAGGTCCGACAGAAACGATAAATTAAGAGAGATATTTTGCCGAACGGATAGGTATGGGAATTCGTTTTTCCCCCGAACAATATGGGACTATAATAAATGCTAGGCGTAATTTCATTAGAGCGTGTCCATTTTATATGTAAACGGCTGGTGTCCTAACACCCCCGCCACAGGCCTATTGAGGCGGCTTGCGGGGTAATATGTAGATGTAGATGAATTTCCCTGAGCCTAACGCCAAAACATCAAGACAGCCAATTAAGCCAATCTCCAGCGATGAAGAACCTGCCGATCCTGAACCTAGAACTTCTCAGCCTCCCACCCAACTCACACCCTTTCCTCAATTTCCAAATCCCGATCTTCACACTCCCATAAACGCTCCTAATCATAGCTGTGGTAGAAGCGGGGCAACAGTTAAAAACCTGCTACCCCCTTTCCCCGATTGATTAGCATACAAATCAATCCTTCCCTAATATTTAAACTCCTACCCTAAAGTATTATCCTTAAACCCTACATAAAACTCCAACCTTAAATAGAAAAAAACTTCTAAAAAGAACCCACAACTAAACAACCTTTCTAAAAAAAATCCTAAACGAAATAACCTTTCCCTCCTTGAATCCTTATTAAAAAAAATTATACCTCCATGAACACAACCTTATCTGCTATATAAAAAAAAATCAAAAGTCCAGCCATTGTCATCTTTCGTGAATTATCCAACCACAGCCAGCAAGAGCGATAAGCTCGGAATGGTGTTATAGAGTCCTACAAATGCTTCGATTCGAATGCAGACGTCCTGCAGACGCATCTGGACCTCATCGAAGACTGGCTTGGCGACTAGAAACTTCAAATTAATCCGACTAAATGCTCTAAAGTGTGCTTCACCTTTAAGACGACAAAAAGAGATAACTTTCCCTTAACCCTCTACAATAAATTTATCCCACAAAAGATCGAAGCCACTTTCCTTAGAGTGACATTGGACGAAAGACTTTCCTTCTCCGCACAATTCCGAATCAAGCATAATAAATTCACCTCTCAATTCCATCCTTTATATACTGGTGTTCCTCAGGGTGTAGTACTAAGCCCAACACTCTTTAACATCTACATTGACGACTTCCCGACAACTCCCAACACTGAACTTTACCTCTACGCCGACGACGCTACCATTGCTACACGCAACTGGTGGCCGGACCGCAACTCAGACGCACTACAAGCCCATCTTGATATTATTGAGGATTGGCTCGAAGACTGGAGACTCCAAATTAACTCCAATAAATGCTCCAAATTGTGCTTCACATTTAAAAAAAATAGGCGAGACAATTTTCACATATCAACGCTACATAATAAATTCATTCCACAAGTATCTGAAGCCAAATTTCTTGGCGCGACCCTGGACGAAGATCTAACCTTTTCTTATCACATTTCCTCTGTCCTCCAGAAAGCTACCAGATCTTCATTTGCTCTGCATTCCCTCCTCAAGTCTAAATACTCTTAATAATAGAACAAAAATCCTCTTCTCTATTCTTCTCCCTCAGATTCTATACGCTTCTCCCATTTGGTGCACATCCAGTAGTTCCAATATTCAGAGAATGCAAGTGTGGCTGAACAAGACACTGAGGCGTCTGTCGGGGGCTCAGCGGTACGTCTCCAACTCTAATATCCAGAACGACTTGAGAATACCGCCACTTAACTCAATGATTCATAAAAACCTCCTGAATTACCAGAGGTCAATCAAACACTCAACCAATAACCTTATTTCCTCCCTCTGGTCCCATTCCCTTTCTACTGGGAAATATAAATATCCCAAAGACATCATTCCGAAAAAAATAACCAAACCTAAAAAGTCCAAACTACCCAAATTCCCTAACGAATTAACCCATCTTTCAACCCTGCATCTTCCCTTCAAACCCTTCCCCCGACCAAGACCCATGAAGCCAGCAGTTCTACCAATGCAGTTGCCAACCCATCAACTGCTTCAGTCGCTTCCTCGAAGATAATATCATCTAATCCTTTCACACCCAAAATCACTGAACCTTTACCTACAACAAAGAAACCTGTCCTTCCTGGCTTAGGCAGAGGAGCGGCTCAGCTTCCCCATCTCCTACCTCCTTTCCCCGATTAATATCCCATAAGAGAATTTCCCAACCTCCAAGAAATTCTGCAAAAATTCCTTAATAAAAAATAACCTATCCTGCCCCCATAAACCTTTATTATATCCACTCCCTAATAAAATATCCTGACATTTCCCCCTAAACCTCTATAAAATCCACTCCCTAATAAAATAACCCGTCTTCCTTAAACCATAATACAAAAATACGTATATCTATTAAAATATATATATATATATATATATATATATATATATATATATATATATATATATATATACGAGTTCGTGGAAAATCACACACGCGATAATTTAAATAAAAATAAACTTTGCCACAGGTGGGGCGGAAATAAATATAGAAACACAAAAAAGAAGAACACTCACACACTATAAGTTCTGATATTTCGGCAGCCGAGCTGCCTTTCTCACAGAATGAAGGATACAGAAACTTTACATTTACAACTTTACATTCTGTATCCTTCATTCTGTGAGAAAGGCAGCTCGGCTGCCGAAATATCAGAACTTATAGTGTGTGAGTGTTCTTTTTTGTGTTTCTATATTTATTTCCGCCCCACCTGTGGCAAAGTTTATTTTTATTTATATATATATATATATATGTATATATCTCTTCTCTTGGACTACAACCTTGTCGTGGTTGAAGGGCTTGCGTGCTCCGATGACCCCTAG
The DNA here is from genome assembly GCA_963573305.1 of Pyrrhosoma nymphula. Taxonomy (NCBI): domain Eukaryota; kingdom Metazoa; phylum Arthropoda; class Insecta; order Odonata; family Coenagrionidae; genus Pyrrhosoma; species Pyrrhosoma nymphula. The sequence goes on along the minus strand of OY754332.1, from coordinate 70,256,587 downwards.
AGCTGCACTGGCGGGAGCATTGCTCCTGGTAGGGTCACCCATGCCAGATTGGTCGAAGGTTAGGAGACAGACGAATGGTAGTCCGCGCAGCGTCTGTACCTCAGTGAGGCGGCTGCAAAAGGCGTCTGACCCCAGTGGGGCGGCCTCTGAAGTGATGGTGTCACGTAAAAAACACTATTGAGTAAGGCCACGGAATACTATCTCAATTAAAACAAAAGCCTTGAAATTATGGACAGTTCTCAATTGATAATGAATCCTGGCAACTACGGGACTCGGCCAAGAGGGCCGGGTGTCGTGCCCGGCAGCGGTGGGAGCAAGGCCCCTGCGGTCGTCATCACACGAAATCCTTGCTCAGACGTAGCAGCAGCAGAGGAAAAGAAGATAAAGAAGAGGAACGAAACTATCAGAATAGGCACGTGGAATGTTAGGACTATGCTGAGGGCGGGGAAGCTAGAGAATATAAAGCAAGAAATGGAGAGGGTGGGTGTAGACATCATGGGTCTGGGTGAAGTAAGATGGAAGGATGACGGAGATTACTGGAGCGGCGACTATAGAGTAATCTATAGTGGAGGGAATGAAAGTCAGCGCGGGGTTGCATTCGTAATGAATAGGAAACTAGGTAGAAAAGTAGTGTATGCAGAACAGGTGAGTGATAGGATAATAGTCGTGGAGCTAAAAGCAGAACCAACGAATTTAGTTATAATCCAGGTCTATATGCCTACCTCTAATCATAAAGAGGAGGAGGTAGATGGGGTGTACGATCAGCTAGAGGAAATAATTGGTAGGATACCAGGAAGTAAGCACCTGGTAGTAATGGGGGATTGGAACGCGGTGGTGGGTGAAGGAAGAGATGGGAGGGAGGTGGGCGATTACGGGCTAGGAAGGAGAAACGACCGGGGCGAGAAAGCTGTGGAGTTTTGCCGCAGAAATAACCTAGTAATTACGAATACATGGTTCAGACATCATCCTCGACGTAGGTACACTTGGAAGAAGCCGGGAGACACAGATAGGTTCCAGATAGATTACATAATGGTACGTCACAGATACAGGAATAGTGTTAAAAACTCGCATACTTATCCAGGAGCTGATGCAGACACAGACCACAACTTATTAGTCATGAAATGTCGGGTAAAACTGAAAAAGATAAGGATGGGAAGGAGGGTACGAAAGTGGAATACGGAGGCATTAACTGGGGCAATGAAGAAGAAGTATCGAGAGAAGGTGGATGAGATAATGGGTGAGGATCATGGAGTTAGATCAGTGGAAAATGAATGGGGAAGTTTGAAAAATGGAATTGTAGAAGCTGCGAAAGCAACGGTAGGCGTAGTGAGCGCAACTAAAATTAGAAAACCGTGGATCACGAAGGAGATGATCAGGGAGATGGAGGAGAGAAGGAAATGGAAGAGCGTAAACTCAGAGCTAGGTAAGAGAAAATACCGAGAATTTAATAACAGGCTTAGAAGAGAAACAAAGAAAGCAAGAGAGGCGTGGTGGAGAGAACAGATCGACGCGTTAGAGAAATACCAAAAAGAGGGAAGAGCAGATGCATTATATCGCAGAGTAAAGGAACTGACGGGTGGTAATAAGGGAAGGGGAATCACAACGATAACAGACAAGACGGGAAAGGTGATCGTTGAACCGAGAGAGATCCAGGAGAGGTGGAAGGAGTATGTGGAAGAGCTGTATGGTAAAGAAATAAGGCCCAATAGGTTAGATATAGAAAGGGAAGACGATATCGACAGAGATGGCATCGGACCAAGTATCCTAGATAGCGAAATCGAAAGAGCTATACGAGACATGAAAAGGAATAAGGCGGTGGGAATAGATGACATACCTGCAGAGTTATTAAAGAGCATGGGGAAGATCGGAAGGGGAAAACTTTTTGCGCTTATTCGTAGGATTTATGAGGATGGAGTGTGGCCGGAAGACTTCGCGAAGACTGTACTAATTCCTATACCGAAGAAGAGTAAGGCAAAAACTTGCGAAGACTATAGGACAATAAGCTTAATATCCCACGCGGCCAAAGTAGTTCTGAGGATTCTAAACAGAAGGCTAGAGAAGAAGGCAAATGAATACCTGGGTGACGACCAGTTCGGGTTTAGGAGAGGGACGGGAACGCGAGACGCTATAGCGGTGATGAGGACGCTAGTAGAAAGAAACCTAGAGTATGGGCAGGATGTTTTTGCATGCTTCGTAGATTTTGAGAAGGCGTTTGATCGGGTGGAATGGACGAAATTAATGGGAGTGTTGAATAAATTAGGGGTCGATTGGAGGGACAGGCGTCTGATTCGAAATTTGTATATGAATCAGACTGCGCAGGTTATGGTAGCCAATGGAGAATCGGGATGGGCCACGATAGGACGGGGAGTGCGGCAAGGGTGCCCACTATCGCCGTTGCTTTTTAACGTGTATTCAGAAGAAATGGTAAGAGAGGCATTGGGGGAGGAGGCGGTAGGAATAAAGGTAGGAGGGGAGCTGATAAAATCAGTGAGATTTGCAGATGATCAAGCATTGGTTAGTCAGTCGGCCAAGGGGCTACAGTCAATGGTGAATGCATTAGAGGTGCAGTGCGAAAAGTATGGGATGAAGATCAATCACATGAAAACGAAAGTAATGAGATTTTCTAGAAGTAAGAAGGCGGGGCTGAATATAAGAGTGGGAGGGCAGAAGATAGAGCAGGTCGAGCAGTTTACGTATCTGGGTAGTATTTTGGAGGCGAATGGGTTTAGTGGTAAGGACATCAGATGCAGAATTGCGCTAGCTAAAGAAGCATTTTCGAAGAGAAGGGAATTCATGAGGGGGGGTCTGAGAAGAGACTTAAAGAAGAGGCTGGTGAAAACTTTAATATGGAGCGTGGCGTTATATGGGTCGGAAACTTGGTCTTTGCGAAGGGAGGATGTGCGTAGACTAGAGGCGTTTGAGATGTGGGTTTGGAGAAGGATGGAGAAGGTTAGCTGGATGGCGAGAAAAACGAACGAGGAGGTATTGGATATGGTCGGAGAGGAGAGGAAGCTTGTGGCAGAGGTTCGGAGAAGGCAGAAGAGATGGATGGAGGAGGTTTTGAGAGGAGAGGGCATGCTGAAGAGAGTGATAGAGGGGAGAACACTGGGGAAACGTGGGAGTGGAAGGAAGAGGATAGGAATTCTGGACGAAATAAGAGGAGGTAGAAGATATGAAGAATTGAAGAGGGATCTAATAACTTAGGAGGGAAAGCGAGACAATTTCTATGAGTTTGGGATACAAAATGAGGACTGTCCAAGAACCTACCAATCAGCTGGTAGAATACTTGAATGAATGAATGAATGAATATGTATATATATATAATTTGAACAGAAGGTGAAAGAAAGAGATAGGAAACATAATTGAAATTGGACGAAGTCTTCGAAGAAATATATATATATATATGTGTGTGTGTGTGTATTATTAAGAAAAATTAACATTAAAATTAAAAAAATTAAAAACAAATTAAAAATTAATTTAAAAAAATAAATAAAAAAACCCTAACAAAATAACCTACGAACTCCGGCTATGCTACATCTAGCCAATCCCTCCTTATACCTTCTTTCAACACCTCCTACCTTAAACTTATATATCCTACTCCCCCGATATATTCCTTATTCCTAATCCCAACCACGACCAGAGAGGGCGATGAGCCCGGTATGGTGCTATAGGTGTCCTACCAATAGTTCGATTGTTCGAAATGCAGACGTCCTGCAGACGCATCTAGACCTCATCGAAGACTGGCTTGGAGACTAGAAACTTCAAATTAATCCGACTAAATGCTCTAAAGTGTGCTTCACCTTTAAGACGACAAAAAGAGATAACTTTCCCCTAACCCTCCACAGTAAATTTATCCCACAAAAGATCGAAGCCACTTTCCTTAGAGTGACATTGGACGAAAGACTTTCCTTCTCCGCACACACTGACAAAATTCTTACCTCTCTACGCAACACCAAAAAAACCCCTTCAACCATTTCTCCATTTGAAATAGCCCCACTTCTATAAATAACAAACTTCGAGTCTTCTTCAATATCCTCCTCCCAAAAATGCTGTACACCTGCCCTGTCTGGATCACATTAAATAAAACTTGTAAAAAGAACCTCCAAAAATTTTCGACCAAACTGCAAGGCAACTTTCCGGCTCCCCCTGGTTTATATCCTACGCCCAAATCCGCTTTGAGCTCGGCATCCCACAGCTCCAAGACATTTTAAATTACTATGCCAGAAGCTACGCCCTCACATTCAAGCACTCTACAAATTCCCTGATATCTTCCCTCTGGTCTCCCTCCCTACCTCCCGGAAGATTTCCCTACCCTAAAGATATAATCCTCAGAACCTATTTGAAACTAAAAAAGAATAAAATGCCCAAATTTCCCAGTAACCTCGCTCACCCTCCAATACTCCACCAACCATTCCGCAAATACCCTCAGCCCAACGCCAAAACGTCGCAACAAATAACTGAGCCGAACTCCAGTGACGAAGAATCAGCCGATCCTGAACCAACAATTTCTCAGCCGCCCATCCTAGTCACGCCTGCTCCTCAATTCCCAAATCCCATAGTTCAACCTACTATAAACCCTCCTCATCCCGGTTGAGGTAGAAGCGGGGCTACAGTTAAAAACCTGCTTCCATCCTTCCCTATTTAATCCCTAACTAAACCGGTCCTTACCTAATGACACCACTTCTACCTAAAATTTCATCCTCAACCCTACAACAAATTTCAACCCTGAACAAAATAAACTTTCTTGCCAGATATTTTTTTTTTAATCCAACCCTGAACAAAATAACCTTTCTTTCCATGTATTTTTTTTAATCCAACTCTAAACAAAACAACCTTTCCCGCTTAATGTTTAAAAAAACCCAATGTCCAGCCAGCCTCGTCGAAATCTTCCTAGTATGCTACAACCACAACCAGCAAGAGTGATAAGCTCGGTATGGTGAAAACAGGAATTCTATTTATGCTTATGCTTATAATATCAATTCAGAGAAGAAAAAAAATATCTTACACATAATGCGTTCCTGCCAAAGCTTTAAGATTTGTCGACTGGTTTCGTTGTTTCGATATAACTCAATCTTTGGCTCTACACCTTATAATTTCAGCATACAAATAATTTCAAATTAATATGGTCATATCTATATGAAGATATAATTATAATCAAGGCAACAAGGTAGCATAAAATTAGAATATAATACAAGACACACATATTCATACAATTTGCATAGATATTATACAGCTTCTTGTTTTTCACATAGAGGGCAAGTTTCTTTGATTTGGATAATACATTGAATTAAGATACTCTCCTAAAGCCTGATTTACACGATCATTTTTTCCGTCAATTTTCAGGGATAGTTCCAATGATAGCTCAAGTGATAGCTCAAATGATGGCTCAAAATGAGGGTTTTTGCGATCACTTTCAGGGATAGCTGCAGTGGTAGGGTAGTATCCCTGTCACTCTTTTCATCATGTGAGCTGTCCCTTTTCCCGTCCCTGACTCCGTGCCAAACAGAGTGCACGGCAAAGAACGAATGTTGCGCTACGTGTGGTTTGCAATCAAACTATGATGAAAATGATGTTCTCAGGGAGGACGCAAGTGATCGCGTGAATCAGAAATTGATAGCTTGAGTGATCACTCTCCCTATCATTTGAGCGATCTCGGAAAGCGTCCCTAAAGTGATCCCTGCCGAGGGACGGAAAACATGAACGTGTGAATCAGACTTTAATCTAAATTTTATTTCACTAACATTTTCACTCGAATATTTTAAAGGATATCCAAATAACTTAACTGATGATATCAGATAGAACTGAAGGGGTCACTTTGTGGAACAGCGTAATGTTCATGGTACATAACCGATAAAAATATACTTTGTCAATTCCACACAATTTTCATGGAATCGACCCAGGTTTCGGCAACTTATGTCATTACCAAGCTCTTTTGATAATGACAAATTTCTTATGTAATACGCAAAGTCATTAGTCATAAAATGTAGCTTTACGGGTTTTTTTTATTGTTTTCCACCCAATTTCCCGTAATTACGTGGTTTTCCATTAATGCGGGTGTAAACTCCGTCCTCTTAGAGCCGCCTCAAAACCGTATTTTACTTAATGACGTTTTTATGACTTTTGAGAGGTTGTAACCTTTTTATTAGTAAATTACACAGCAAAATTTTTTATGTCATGTACAAATATACCAAGACTAAGTTATGCTAATTTGAGATTTTTATCTGCAACCCTAACAGAGTTATTCAAAGCCAAACTTGAAAAAAATTGAAAAAAGTGACCTTTTTAAAAATGTATAACTCAAGTGTAAGTATATCACTATTGATATTTTTTATGAAAAACCTACTGGCACATATCTACAATTTCAAAAAAAAATTCAAACTGTATAATCCTCTCCTAATATTAGAAAAAAATTTAAACATTGAAATTTCAATCGTAACTTTGTTGTAGTTTTACCTTAGAAAGGATAGAGATAGGTAAACAAATTACAGGACTTATATTTTACCTTGAGAAATTGCAAACAAATTGCTTATTGTTTCATCTCTCAAAGGATAAATACTTTTATAGTTACAGACTTTTAAGTAAACCTCTAAAAACGCAAAAATGGGATTGCGCAACATTATAAAAATGGCCGCACAAGGTGAACCGCTCGAGATAAAAATTTGAAAAAAAAATTGTTTTCATGTCTTAAGACATGAGAATGACAAGTGGGAAAGTTTCAATATTTTAACTTGGACCAGTTCAAATGGATTGACTCTATGATGAAATTTGACTGTGTAATTTCTCATTGTGCTTTGTGTCTGCTTTCAGTTGTGTTGCTGTAGCAACGGAATGTCGTTCATGTAAGAAGGCTGTCTCAATAAAGATTCGTCAAGGAGATAAGAATTGCATGTAATTTCAACAGTATACATATGTATAGAAAATGTATAGGTACATTGTACACATCCTGTAGAGAAATTGTGTTGAAATTTTTTTATAGGGGAGCTGTAAAACCGGTATTAGCTCCGCGCTTGCTTGTACACATCGATATATATCCTCACCCACTCGATCTCGATCATTGATGTATATAACCATTTTACGCCGAAATGCCTTATTGAAAATTATTTTGATAATTTGAATGAGGGCTCTACCTTTCGTCATTAGAAATAGTTTATCATTAATTTCTACCACAATATTGTTCAACCTTTCAACATACTCCCCTCTTATTGTAAAGAGAAATGGTACCATAATGTGTAAAACTATATTTAAAGGATCAAAAAACTAATTGTTTATTAATTAGCTGCTTAAAATACGAGAAGCGTTGTAGACTGCAGGGACACGGGCTCGAAACTAGACCAGGTGATTATTTTTACGAATTGTTTTTACAAACGCCGTCAGTTTCCCGTCCTTACCTTTTTCGTCGATTCTCAGTTAAGTCTTACGAAATATTTTGCTTCAATTTACCCTAGAATTTGATTATTTCCAGCATTTAAATATTTTTTTAAACCCGCCCTGTTAATATCAAGTGTGACTTCTTACACCCCATATTAAGGTCCATACCCTGGGGTCCTTTCCATTCCTTCACATACTAACGTGAAATTTCCCCCAACTGTCACATACCTTTCAAGTCTTTATCAGTCAGGTGGAGCCTACATAAATTTTAACTTCACTACTTGGCCGAAAGAGGCGCTGCAGATTTTGCCCACACACCTTTACAAATGACAGTACATACACTAGTTCCACCACTGTGTACTTAGGTTTTGTTTCTAATCTAACCATATAAGTCATAACCACACTCCTGGAAATAATGCATCAATACATAGCATATTTTTTTTCTTTATACTTTGTTAAGACCTGTGCACTGTATGCCTTTACCCTGATAATATCTAATATGTTCATAATCTGGTATTATACGATGTTGTAGTTGTTTTAGGTTTACTCCTAAGCATATTTTTGTGTTTTTTAAGAAGCTATCGCGCATGGAAAACTGTACCCCAACTATCGAACAAAAATATTGAAAAATGTTCATTCGGAAATATTTTCTAATAAACATATAGTTTAATAAAAATTTAAATTACTTATTTATTGCTCGATTCCTCAATATCCTTAATAGTTTACACGAATCAACTTCGCTTTCTAGTACCAATTCTGAGAACTAAATAAGATTAGCGAAATATAGTAGATAACTAAGTACAAGTAGATAGCAAATACCAGCAAAAATAGTAGCATAATTATGTGTTATATAAGTGGTACCGATATACCGGTACACCGATTTATTTTTTAACGACATAGCTCTCGGCAATTCGATATATTTTAAAAATATCGGATTCCGATACATCGGTATATTTTTATATACCGCACATCCCTACTGCAAAGGCGACGTACTGAAGAAAACAAATTTCGAAACTCGAAACGGGAACGATACTGCGTGATTTCAAGACAAAGAGACGTCGCTTGTTGGCATTAACAATGCAATAACCCTTGGTGTCAATCCTCTCCGAAGATGCGTGCAGAGTTTTGTTGATACGGGGGTCACGACTAGTAGAGGGAGTACACTCATTAACCTGAGCAGTGAAGGGGTGCGGTTCGGGATGCAGAGCATGAGTCTTAACGGCGCCGCTCAGGGACTACGAAGCGGATGGTGATGACACAGCAGCAATTGGCGGAGCGGCATCCAGCGGTGGGTGGGTGATGGAAGCAACCGTCGCGGCGGAAGCCACAGGCGTGGCAGATCCAGATGGGTTAACAGGAGCCGCGGGTGTGGCAGTGTCCGGTGTAGTTGTGGCAGGCGCGGCGAGAGCGGTAGGTACGGGCACATTCGATGCATTTGTAAAAGAAGAGGCACTTCGGGCTGTGCACACGAGAGCCGCCTTTTCTGTTGGCGTTTGAGCATCGAACGATCCTCCGCCGGCTTCGGGTGATGACTAGTGCCCTGTAAAATGGCCTCCATACTCGTCTATTAATAATTAGCCGTTTATGAGTCACTGCCTCTTCTACCTTATCCTCGAGGAAGTGTTGGAGAGTACACACCCTAGCGGAGTTATCGGGCAACGGAGGCTGAGTGGGTCTTGAATCGATGACGTTTCACCGAGTACATTCATACTCGATCGTCCCCATCTCACTTTCTCAGATGGAAAGGCACTCAGAGAATCGGATACTTTTAGCTGGCTCCGGTAAAATCGCAGGCATGGGTAATCGCAGGCAGTGGCCTCCAGAACACTCTTCCTCCCAACCTCTACGCCCCGATGCCGCCCTCACAACCCCCCACTGGGACCTTCCGGGACTTCGTTCCGCCGGTTCCGCCCCTCGGGCTCGCTCGCCGGGAGAGGCCGCCTAGCATCTAGACTCTCATCAGAGGTGGGTGGTCGCCCCCACCCCCTGCCGTGGCATGCTACCAGAGGATGGAACGAGCCGTCTTCCAGGCGTCTAATTGCAGGGCGCTTGGTTTGCAATGCCGGTAGGCCGCCATCAACCAGCTCAACGGCCAACAGATAGTTCTGTCGCACCTGTCTTTTCCCCGACTATCACTCGGAAGCAGAAGAATCCGTCACCACTAGAGCCCTGTTAAACATCCCCAACACTCGCCCGCGTTCACTCCGCTACCAGCTCGATAAACACACTCGAGTGCCAAGTCGACCGAGTCTGGAATTTCTCGTTCGCTCACACGAGTCTGTGTTCAGTAGCAGAGTGTAAACCGTAAAAACATACTCTGCGGCTGCTTGGATGTCTGCCAAGGTCAGCCGGAGCGTAGAGAATATGCTTCGCAGTTTCTTTGATCACTATGCTGACTTTTCCGAGTTGAAAGTGTCATCAATATGACAGAATATATTGAATCCATTGTTTTAAATGGCTCTTCGCATTTATTCATCTTTATCAGTAGTCGTTAAGTACCATTACATGGTTCACAATTTGGCGTTGATTTGTATTGTGAGAAATACCAACGGAATCTGAGACTCAAAAATTTCTTATTGCAGCTATTCACCAACCAAAAAAGAACATTAAAAAAATTAAGACCGCTTTTCAGCAGATATTCTCTCCATCTAACTATTAGCTAACCGTCTCGTTTAATTTTGTCTTAACTTTTAAGTCGCATATAATTTTTCTTCGCTTCTCCTTCCTTGGTAAAGAACATATTAACTTAAATTGCAGCTCGATGAAAAAAACAGCAGCCGCTATTAAGTGTTCTAACTCAAGTGGTTACCAAATACTGTGTTTGTGACCAGAAGGCCATTTTGTACGCAGAATTAATCAGTCTTTCTCCCTATCGTTCCGTTTTCCCAAACCATACTTCCTTTTTGTATTACCTTCTTGCCCTGCCCTACAATAGCATTCCAGTCACCATGAATAATTTAGTTTTCATCCCCTTTCACATTTCTTATGACTTCTTCTTATCCATCGCAGATAATTTCTTCGTCGGTATCTTCGTACTCTGACGTGGGCATGAACATACACTTGTACCACCACCGTGTCCTTAGGTTTTGTTTCTAATCCAGACATAAATATCCTTCCTCTGTATTGGAGGTGGTTTTAAACTCGATACCACTACTTTTCCAGAGTATTATGCCAGCACCTGCGTTTCCATTCATATATCTAGAGTGGATAATCCTATAACTGCCGCTTCAGAAGTTCCCTTCTTCAGGCAATTTCATTTCGCGGATTGCTGAAACATCTGTATAATCTAGATCTAGATAATTCCAGGGGATCTAAATGGGGGATTAGTTTACGACCGAAATATTTCACTCAATGAATTTGTAATATTACGCATCCCTGCTTTACGCCCTGACATATTTCAAACCAGTCACTCGAGGCCCCACTCACCCGCAAACTTGCCTTACTATAGTCATGCAATGTCTTCATAACATTCAATAACTGCTCATACACTCCAATGTCCTTCAAGAACTACAGCTTAATTACATTTACCCTAATATATGCCTATCGAAAATCCTGCAGTACAAAATAAACTTTCTTTCGGGCGTCCATACAATTCACAGGCACTTGCTGATGTGCGAGAAAATGATCACTCCATTCCCTCCCAGGCATGAACCCACGCAGTACACCCCAGATTCTGTCAATAAATATCTACCTAGCTCTTTCGATTGATATAACATTTTAATGTGTAACAAATTTTGCAGACATTTGGCATTGCCTTTAAAATGGTTCAGCCAGTCAATGAAAATAATGGACTTTATGAATCCCGAACCCCTCGATAGGAAAATTGTTCCCAGAGGTGCTCCATTTGCAGGCTTATATTTAAAATGACTTCTTGGGAAAATTCGAGCTTTAGGAATGTTGTTTTCTGAGGCGGATACACAGCACACTACAGTAGTTGTCAGACCAAGAGGTCAACAAAACTGTGGCAGTTGAAAGACCTTTCACCTGCCACAATTTTTTGACACATTTTTCTACTTTGGAACTAATGACCTGATGTCCTGGTCCTGTTGCATTCCTATGTGTCTTTCTTTTGTTATTCCTAATTTCTTTTAGCACTGTTGTGCAAAAGGTAAAAATAATATGTTTCATGTGGGCACTTGTCCCAGGACTCATACCCCAACGGCACTAGCAACACCCATTACGCCATTATACAACCATTATGCCATTATACAACCCTTGCGAACTCTTGCCCTTCGCTACCCTACCTCAAGGTCAGCTTCTAAACTTTAACTTCCATCAGCATGGGATAGCAAACATTCTGTTTATACATCAATGAATGGTTATTAACTTTACAGGCATTAACTTGGGTTGGCAAACATTTTCCATATGCATCGTATTTGAGGTGGCCTCTATTTTTAACGGGCGATTTCCCCACGTCCAAGTGAGCAGGTGGTTTGGAGACGTGGCACTTGTCTTGTCGAAACAATATTTCTGTTTTCACATGCTGCCTATGATAGCTAAATATCCTTCCAATGGCGAACGTATTCACATGGAGTGTCAATATTAGTTTATGTAGGTATCGTATTCGAAGGAAGGAGTTTTAATATCACCTGGAAGAAAGGCTGCCCGATTGCGTGAATTGGCACAAAATCCCTCAAAATGTCTTGCAATTATTATCTATCTAAAAAATGTTCTTTCCAACGTATGTAGCTTCAATATCTCCATTAGGAAGAATATTTGCCCGCAGTGGACCATGGAGCTTGACGTGTCACTGCTACCGAGTTGCCGGCGGCCTGAATCGCACTCCGCAGCAAATTAGAAAAATCGACCTTTTTACGGAGATTCAAACGGTTGCGGCTCATTTCTTTGGGGCCACAATCTAGACGCTTTGAAGTGCCTCTTGTGTGAATTCCTTTGTGTCTAAATTAACATTTTAAAAATTTAATTGCAATAAAATCACTGAAAACAGTGTCCAACATTTGTTCGCGCAACAGCAGTAGTAATAACAATAAAACATAAATACGGTGAAAATTAATTTGCTAAGAAGTTTTCTATTTCTATGGACTTTTTTTTTAGTTTTAACTATTTAACTTTTCACCAACAGGTTTTACATTAGCTTGGCCATTGTGATTTGAAGAGAAATTCGAAGCTGTACGATATCAGCAAAATTTATCTAAATGTGAGCCCTTGCATTTCGATAATGCATAAGAACTGATTCAAAGGATATGTATCACATCAGGCAACCATCAATGTAGTAAGACCAGGTAAAGATTGAAGTTATAATCAGAAAAAAAGCACTTTTTGTTTTCTGCCAGCTTTTTTCGATTTCAACCCACTGTGGGTCATAATCTTTTTGTAAGTTCAAAGCCGATTAATTTTCTGACGAATTGAATGAAATTTCATAAAACCGGATATAAAATTGAATATTAGATCAAACTTAGGGAAATGGACCGCAGAACGGACAGGTTTAAGAAATCCTTTTTTCTGCGAACGGTAAGAGACCATAGATGCCATTGAGACCTTAACTTTATGAATAAATTCTTTACGGGATTCCAATCAGGTGATATTTTCAGCCATTGAAACGTCGGCTCTGGCTGAACATCTCACCTGGTGGGAATCCCGTGAAGAATTTATTCACATCGTGCGCCAGGAAAACACCAAGTCTTACGACACCGTAAATATATGTTTGTGGATAGTTTGTGTCGCTTACTACAGAACTTGCTCCCCAATTCTTGTTTCCTAATATTCAACGTAATATTCAAAGCACGTTGCGTAGTATGAGTGATATAAGAAAACTTGATTGATAGTGTACATCCATAGACAAATGAATATTAAAATGGCTTATAATGCTGAACTGTCTAATATAACAAAAGTTAATATCGTACATCAAAATATAAGAAGTTTAAGATCAAATTATGATAACTTTGTTTAATATCTGAACAATTTGCAAGATAAACCAAATGTTATAGTGCTATCAGACATTTGTATTAATGATTGTGAAATAGTGGCGTATCAACGTATTGGTTATAAGGCTTTTGCTAAATGCAACAATAATAGGAGAGCAGGTGGTGTTATACTGTTATAGTACCTATATGTAGCGTATACGTTCTCATTATTTGCAATTCAGGATAATAACTTTACGTTGGCTGTTATGATCAAAGTAACCATTGACCTAAATACCTGTCAATCAACAGAGCGGTCCCTGAGGATTGAGTGGCCCTGTGCAAACGAAAGGCGGGGGCCCCACTTAACTTTGCATTCCCTTATTGATATAAGTATCATCTTTTAAGCATATTTCACGGAAAAAAGGACATTAACTGACAAACTGGAAATTGAGTTCAAGAAATGTACATGTGTACTAAGAATAGTAGGTAATTTCAGGTAATAGGCGGGTTTCCCCGTCTGAAAGAGGCAAGCCCGGGCCCCATGGGCGCGGGGTCCAGTGCAGCGGTACCTGTCGCACTACCCTAAGGACAGCACTGTGACAATCCATACCTATTATTGGAATTTACAGGTATCACTGTATTCCAACTGATCTACTTTTAAGTGAGTTGGAACAAGTCCTTGATGAATCACCCGCAAAGAACCTATTATTAATTGGGGATATCAATTAATGTATTCTACAAAATAATGATGCTGGTTGTGCTTACAAAACGACAATGGCGAGTCATGGGCTTGAACAGCTAATTTATAGCCCGACCAAAATCATAAAAACTAGTAAAACTTCTATAGAATACATGTTTCGCAGAAGTAAGGATACTTTTACTTACACAGGTAGTACGATTGACGTTGGTTTAACGGATCACCATATGATTGCGTGGCAAATAGACACCTATGTAGCACATGAACCGCAAAGAAAACTACTACAAACACTTATTAGATCGCAACTCTAATAACTCTACCAACCAATGTGAGGAAATCGATTACGGGAGGAAAACTAAAGGATGAAGGCATCACAAAAATGAAAACTGGAAACAGCTCAAATTAATTACAAACACGCGGGAAATCGTGGATGAATTCAACTCACATTTTTCAAGAATGATCCAGTCAAATTATGTGCCCTCTGATAATCATAATTTAAGTGCTGATGATTAGGAGTTTCCTGGTAGTAGTTTAAGAGAGACCTTATTTTTTATTCCTACTTATGAAATAGTAAATCAAACATAATATCACAGTTGAAATCTAAGAAATCCAAGGGAATTTACAACATAAGCTCATGTATTTAAAAAAAATAAGAAAGACTATTTATAAAATATTCGCTCATATTGTCAATCTCAGTTTGCAAACTGGGATATAAGCCGACCAACTGAAAACTGCAATTGTCATTCCTATTTCCAAAAAAGGTGACAAAATGGATATAAATAACTTCAGACCAATATCATTGTGGCCTGTATTCTCAAAAATACTAGAAAAAATTATGAAAAGTAGATTGTTATGTTTCTAAAATACTCACAGATTTTTAAGCAATAATAAGTTTGGCTTTCAGAAGGGTAAATGCACTGTTGCAATTTTGTTCTCAAATTTATGAAGGATTAAATAATGCAAACAGGGTTGCAGGTTTATTTATTGATATAAAAAAGCTTTTGAAGGTCATGCTCCATTTTTTAACAAATATGGATCCTTTGCCCGAACTACGGGATTATGAAAAATTGAGCTTCTAGTAATTTTATGTTTATGATCCATTGTTTAAAAAATATGCATCCTCTGCCCTAGTTACGGGAGCATGAAAAATTGAGCTTCCAGAAAATGTATGTCTGATCAGTCCTCAATATCTCCGGACGGATGGTACTTATCTCTCAGCAGAAATGCTCTTTTGAAAGAAAAAGCAGCAGCGCATAATATATTGTTATGCCTTCAGTAAAACGTTTTGCAGTTTATTCCACACATATTTGACTTGATAATTTCAAACGGTTTTTTTTTCAAAACATATAACCCTTCGATGTTGCTTATATTTTCTATTTGTTTAGCTAGATACCTTATCTGTCCACCTTTGAAATTTTGCGATGGTAATGTTTTTAAAGGAGAAATTAATTTGTATGAGCCGGCATGTTCGCGTTTGACGTCGAAGCTTCGCGGATTCCTAGGCAAGGAGTGCGACGATTTTATATCAGCCTGAGAATCAATACAACCCGTGTGTCATTTAAATTTTGGGGACTTATTTGGGCCTTAAAAAGATAACTAAACAGTACCAAATCGCAACAACGCAGTTTTAGCGATGTCTAGCGATAGCGGATACGTTCTCATGATTTGCAATTTAGGATAATAACTTTCGGTTGGCTGTTATGATCAAAGTAACCATTGACCTAAATACCTGTCAGTCAACAGGGCCGTCCCTGAGGATTGAGGGGCCCTGTGCAAACGAAAGTCGGTGGCCCCACTTAACTTTGCATTCCCTTATTGATATAAGTATCATCTTTTAAATATATTTCACGGAAAAAAGGACATGAACTGACAAATTGGAAATTAATTTCAAGAAATGGAAATGTGTACTAAGGAGAGTAGGTAACTTCAGGTAATAGGCGGGTTTCCCCGTCTGAAAGAGGCAAGCCCGGGCCCCATGGGCGCGGGGCCCAGTGCAGCGGAACCTGTCGCACTACCCTAGGGACGTCACTGTGACAATCCATACCTATTATTGGAATTTACAGGTATCACTGTATTCCAACTGATCTACTTTTAAGTGAGTTGGAACAAGTCCCTGATAAATCACCCGCAAAGAACCTAATATTAGTTGGGGAAATCAATTAATGTATTCTAAAAAATAATGATGCTGGTTGTGCTTACAAAACGACTATGGCGAGTCATGGGCTTGAACAGCTAATTTATAGCCCGACCAAAATCACAAAAACTAGTAAAACTTCTATAGGTAACATGTTTCGCAGAAGTAAGGATACTTTTACTTGCATAGGTAGTACGATTGACGCTGGTTTCACGGATATGATTGCGTGGCAAATAGACACCTATGTAGCGCATGAACCGCAATGTCCGTCGAAAGTGCCTAGTTTTGAAATTGATTTCAACTATTTAAAAGACTCTTTTGCCAGTTGTTTTTGGGATTACGTTCATTCTCAGAAACATTTAAATGAAGCTTATAGAATTTTTAATGAAATACTATCCTCCTCTATCAGTCGAGCAAGTTGCAGTTTCAATAATAGTAGAAAATTTAGATTTATCATGCCCTGGATGACGAGTTCTTTGTCAAATAGAATTGTTAGGCGTAATTTATTATATGAAAAATGCGTTATCAACCTGAAAATAAAAAAAATAGAGCTTTGCTATTCATCATATAAAAAGTGACTAGATAATTACATAAAAAAGTGCAAAGAAAACTGCTACAAACACTTATTTGATCGCAACTCTAATAATTCTATCAACGAATGGAGCATTCTGGACTCGATTACGGGAGGAAAACCAAAGGATGAAGGCATCACAAAAATGAAAACTGGAAACAGCTCAAATTATTAAAAAACACGCGGGAAATCTTGGATGAATTCAACTCACATTTTTCAAGAATGATCCAGTCATATTAAGTGCCCTCTGGTACTCATAATTTAAGTGCTGATGATTAGGAGTTTCCTGGTAGTAGTTTAAGAGAGACCTTATTTTTTGTTCCTACTTATGAAATAGAAATAAAACATTTAATATCACAATTGAAATCTAAGAAATCCAAGGGAATTTACAACATAAGTTCATGTATTGTAAAAGAAGTAAGCGAAACTATTTATAAAATATTCGCTCATATTGTCAATCTCAGTTTGCAAACTGGGATATAAACCGACCAACTGAAAACTGCAATTGTCATTCCTATTTCCAAAAAAGGTGACAAAATGGATATAAATAACTTCAGACCGATATCATTGTGGCCTGTATTCTCAAAAATACTAAAAAAAATTATGAAAAGTAGATTGTTATGTTTCTAAAATACTCACAGATTTTTAAGCAATAACCAGTTTGGCTTTCAGAATTTCAGAAAGAACACTGTTGCAATTTTGTTCTCAAATTTATGAAGGATTAAATAATGCAAACAGGGTTGCAGGTTTAATTATTGATATAAAAAAGCTTTTGAAGGTCATGATCCATTTGTTAACAAATATGGACCCTTTGCCCGAGCTAGTGATTATGAAAAATTGAGCTTCTAGTAATTTTATGTTTATGATCCATTGTTTAAAAAATATGCATCCTCTGCCCTAGTTACGGGAGCATGAAAAATTGAGCTTCTAGAAAATGTATGTCTGATCAGTCCTCAATATCTCCGGACGGATGGTACTTATCTCTCAGCAAAAATGCTCTTTTGAAAGAAAAAGCAACAGCGCATAATATATTGTTATGCCTTCAGTAAAACGTTTTGCAGTTTATTCCACACATATTTGACTTGAAAATTTCAAACGGGTTTTTTTCAAAACATATACCCCTTCTATGTTGCTCATATTTTCTATTTGTTTAGCTACATACCTTATATGTCCACCTTTGAAATTTTGCGAGGGTTATGTTTTTAAAGGAGAAATTAATTTTCATGAGCCGGCATGTTCGCGTTTGACGTCGAAGCTTCGTGGATTCCTAGGCTAGGAGTGCGGCGATTTTATATCAGCCTGAGAATCAATAAAACCCGTGTATCATTTAGATTCTGGGGACTGATTTGGGCCTAAAAAAGATAACTAAACAGTGCCAAATCGCAACAACGCAGTTTTAGCGATGTCTCCATCTGAACGTATCCCAAAAATGGTTCTCGCGCTTTGAATGTTGAGCTGTTCGAAACGTCGTCATTATTAAGTATACTTTTTCACGCTTAATATACCTACGAACAAATAAACCATCCCATTTTACCCGGTCGATTTCCTGTTTCATTCGGTTGACATTGATGCTAATATGGTGCTACTAAATGGTCAGGCTTCGTCTCCACGGCGGGGATAGGGGGTAAGCTCTGTGGTTTCAGACGAAGATTATTGCGGCGTTCAGCTTTGCAGTTTAGTAGGTTTTCGGGTTCCGTCCGCGTTTGCATCGTTCTTAATGGCGACGTTTCTCTTACTGTGTTGTAGGCGTTCTCAATCCAGGCTGAAGTGGAGATTGCTGTGTCCTGCTGCTAATCCTCAGCTTTATTTCAGAGTTTGTCCATTTAAAGTGAACTTATGCTCTCTTTTGCCCTCCCAGCATACAAGGCCAGTGCGTTTTCAGTTCTGGCATATCTATCCCATGGGTTTTTGGTATTATTGGCTATTTCTTAATGTAATTTCATGTCACTGTTTTTTAATTTTTCGTAGCAATTTGCCGCTTGTGCTTTTTTAACCTTTCTTATATTTTTAACTTTTGTTACCCTATACATATCATCATTTTTGGTCCTTTTCAGTTTGAAAATTTACCCAATGCATTTTCTCTCTATTGGTTCTATTTTATGTAAGTTCTTTTTATTCAATAAACCAGCCCATGCCGGCGTCGCGTACAACGGGACTGGCCAAATATATGTCTAGTTGATAATTTTCTTTCTTTGTCCTGTATTGTATTATTTTTAATAGAGGTCTTCACGGATTCCAGTAGTCTTTGGAATTATTATATCTGTATGTCTCTTAAAATTGAGTTTTTAGTATAGAGTAAGCCCAAGGTATTTTGCTGATTCTGTCTAGTCTATTGGCTCTTCTCTGATTCTATGGCAGCGGCACCAAGGTGTTTCCATTTTGGTCTTTTGAGTATAATGGCTTGGATTTTATTCGTGTTGATTTAAGTTCGCCATTTATTGTACTATCTAATGGCTTCGTCCAAAGCCAACTGTTCAAGTTCAACCCCCAATTTTACATGTTGCTCTTTGCCAATATAGCTGCGTCATGTTTATATAGTGCTATTCTTGTGCACCAGTCGCTATCGTATTTTGAAAATTCAAGAGGTAAATATTTTGAACAATAGTGGGCAATATACTGATCCTTGGGGTACTCCAACTGTCATTATTTTCGGTTCGCTTTTCACGTGTGCCCATTTTATCCTAAAAACTCTATCTCTAAATAAGAGGAGGTCCATTTTAAAATCCAGTGCAGGAAACCGAGCTGTTCCATTTTAAATAGTAGTACGTTATGCCAGACCTTGTCAAATGCTTTGGAAATAGGAAAATTCATATTTTCGTTTCCCTTTTGTCATAGCCGTCCTTACTTAAATCTATCACCCAATTTATATGTTGGGTCGTTGAATGGTTATAGCGGAAACTGAACTGATCCTCTGGAATGACTCCATTGTCTTCTACGAAGGCTTGAATAAGCGGAACTATCGCTCGCTCTGATAGTTGCTTTATGTTGGAGAGAAGGTAAAAGGGCCTGAGGTTTGTGGCTTTCAGTTTTTCCCTACTTTTTGGAAATGTATTTTACTATTGCTCTTCTCCATTTCGTTGGGAAGTGACCAAGTCTGATGCTTGCGTTTGCCATATCTGTGAAGAATTCTACTCCTTCTGGCGGGAGTCTTTTAATAGCGTCGTTTGTGGTATTACCTTCCCCCGAAGCTTTCCTATTCGGTATGTTTTTAATTATCTTGGTAACATCTACCGTAGAAATTAAAGGGTGACCGTGTTCTCCAACGTCTGAGTCCCAAGTTTCTGGATAAAGCCTTAATTCTTGCGTTCTGCGCCATAGTTTTTTTTGGCTTGGGATCTTTTCTAGTTCTCTCGCCATTTAATCGGCTCTATCTCTGTGGTGCCACTGATGAACGGGATGAATACACGAACGAATGGATCTGGATTCAAGTCCTAGGATGATTGGTGGCCTAGGTTTCCCATTCGGAAGGCCATTTTCAGGACCATAGATCTCGTGTATCCGCTCTTCCCTAGGGCAGTAAGAACGTATTTTTCCTTCGTAGGCAGGGAATCTTTGTCGGAGATGGATTGAGCCCGACGTATTAGGCTGGTTTTTACAGAATTCTTGTATTGCTGGCGGTGGTGGGAGTTAGCATGGAGGTAAACGTCCGTGTGGGTCGCCATTCGGAAGACTGCTTTAGGAAGCCATTTTCTGTCCTTGTCACTAGGGCCTCCAGGAAAGGGATTTTATCTCTTTCTCCAAATGGTGGATTTTATTTAGTCTTGAAAAGGCCCCCCACAAAGAGGATATCGCGGGTCATTACGAAGCCTAGCATCAAACCAGGTTTGGATGTTGAAAGAAAATAGCCATTTTGCTCATTTAAGCTATGATTCCCTTCCCACTAGGTAGTAGTATTATTGTTTAACGTGCTTCGACGGCTAAGGTCATTTCGCACTTAAACTGTCTGCCACGCGCAGACAGGGGCAACAGCACTCGGAAGAATCGGAGGATCACCCCTCCAAACTCGAGCCGAGCACAACGATGCTTAACTTCGGTGACTGACCGGGAACCGGTGTTTTCATCGTGGCCATCCCACCTTTGATCCAGGAGGGGGTTGACGAGGTCCTATGCAGCTGAGGGAAGTCCTAAGTTCGACAAACCAAGAAGGCCATACAATGCAGGTTGAAAGAACATGCACGGGCACTAAAGAACAGACAGGAAGGAAAATCGTCCATTGCTAAACCTGTCTTGGCGGAGCCAGGTCATAGGATCAAGTTTAAAGAACCAAACACCCTGGCCAAAGAAAAACGATATTTCCCAAGACTCATCAGAGAGGCTGAGTAAATAATCAAAAGGCCCAATAAAATGAATAGGGAAGACGGCTACACCTTTCCAAAACATGGAGACACGTTTTCAATGGCTTCAAAAAGGACCATCGTCTTTCCCGCGTTTTGCGGATCAGATCCCTGGGGATGAACCAATCAGTGAAGATCATGAGCGCGGACACCCTAGTTGAACCAAACAAATACCGGCGTTTAAACACAAATGCAGACTCCTGCAGACGCATCTAGACCTCATCAAAGACTGGCTTGTCGACTAGAAACCTCAAATTAATCCGACTACATGCTATAAAGTGTGCTTCACCTTTAAGACGACAAAAAGAGATAACTTTCCCTTAACCCTCCACAGTAAATTTATCCCACAAAAGATAGAAGCCACTTTCCTTAGAGTGACATTTGACGAAAGACGTTCCTTCTCCGCACACACTGACAAAATTCTTACCTCTCTACGCAACACCAAAAAAAGCCCTTCAACCATTGCTCCATTACAATAGCCCCACTACTATAAATAACAAACTGCGAGTCTTCTTCAATATCCTCCTCCCTAAAATGCCCTGTCTGGATCACATTAAATAAAACTTTAAGGCAACTTTCCGGCTCCCCCTGGTTTATATCCTACGCCCAAATCCGCTCGTAGCTCGGCATCCCACAGCTCCAAGACATTTGAAATTACTATGCCAGAAGCTACGCCCTCACATTCAAGCACTCTACAAATTCCCTGATATCTTCCCTCTGGTCTCCCTCCCTACCTCCTGGAAGATTTCTCTACCCTAAAGATATAATCCTCAAAACCTATTTGAAACTAAAAAATAATAAAATGCCCAAATTTCCCAGTAACCTCGCTCACCTCCCAACACTCCACCAACCATTCCGCAAATACCCTCAGCCCAACGCCAAAACGTCGCCACAAATAACAGAGCCGAACTAACGGTGACGAAGAATCAGCCGATCCTGAACCAATAATTTCTCAGCCGCCCATCCTAGTCACGCCTGCTCCTCAATTCCCAATCCCATAGTTCAACCTACTATAAACCCTCCTCACCCCGGTTGCGGTAGAAGCGGGGCTACAGTTAAATAAAAACCTGCTTCCCCCCTTCCCTAATTAATCCCTAAATAAACCTGTCCTTACCTAATGACACCACTTCTACCTAAAATTTCATCCTCAACCCTACAACAAATTTCAACCCTGAACAAAATAACCTTTCTCGCCATGTATTTTTAAAAAAATCCAACCCTGAACAAAACAACCTTTATTTCTTTGAAAAAAATCCAACCCTGAACAAAATAAACTTTCCTGCTTAATGTTTAGAAAAACCCAATGTCGAGCCAGCCTCGTCGAAATCTTCCTAGTAACCTACAACCACAACCAGCAAGAGTGATAAGCTCGGTATGGTGAAAACAGGAATTCTACTTATTCTTATGCTTATAATATCAATTCAGAGAAGAAAAAAAATATCTTACACATAATGCGTTCCTGCCAAAGCTTTAATATTTGTCGACAGGTTTCGTTGTGTCAATATAACTCAATCGTTGGCTCTACACCTTATAATTTCAGCAGATATACAAATAATTTCAAATTACTATGGTCATATCTATATGAAGATATAATTATAATCAAGGCAACAAGGTAGCATAAAATTAGAATATAATACAAGACACACATATTCCTACAATTTGTATAGATAACATACAGCTTCTTGTTTTTCACAAAGAGGGCAATTTTCTTTGATTTGGATAATACATTGAATTTAGATACTCTCCTAAAGCCTGATTTACACGATAATTTTTTCCGTCCCTTTCCAGGGATAGTTCCGATGGTAGCTCAAGTGATAGCTCAAATGATGGCTCAAAATGAGGGTTTTCGCGACCACTTTCAGGGTTAGCTGCAGTGGTAGGGTAGTATCCCTGTCACTTTTTTCATCATTTGAGCGGTCCCTTTTCCCGTCATTTAGCCAAACAGAGTGCACGGCAAAGAACGAATGTTGCGCTACGTGTGGTTTCCAATCAAACTGTGATGAAAATGATGTTCTCAGGGAGGACGTAAGTGATCGCGTGAATCAGAAAATGATAGCTTGAGTGATCACTCTCCCTATCATTTGAGCGATCTCGGAAAGCGTCCCTAAAGTGATCCCTGCTGATCGTGTGAATCAGACTTTGATCTAAATTTTATTTCACTAACATTTTCACTCGAATAGTTGAAAGGATATCCAAATAACTTAACTGATGATATCTGACAGAACTGAAGGGGTCACTTTGTGGAACAGCGTAATGTTCATGGTACATAACCAATAAAAATATACTTTGTCAATTCCACACAATTTTCATGGAATGTCTTAGCAGCTTATGTCATTAGCAAGCTACCTTGATAATGAAAAATTTCTTATGTAATACGCAAATTCATTAGTCATAAAATGTAGCTTTACGGGTTTTTTACTGTTTTCCACGCAATTTCCCGTAATTACGTGGTTTTCCGATAATGCGTGTGTAAACTCCGTCCTCTTAGAGCCGCCTTAAAACCGTATTTTACTTAGTGACGTTTTTATGACTTATGGAGGTTGTAACTTTTTTATTAGTAAATTACACAGCAAAATTTTTTATGTCATTTACAAATTTACCAAGACTAAGTTATGCTAACTTGAGATTTTTATCTGCAACCCCATCAGAATTATTCAAAGCCAAACTTTGAAAAATTTGAAAAAGTGACCTTTTTAAAAATGTATAGCTCAAGGGTAAGATCACTGTTGATATTTTTTATGAAAAACCTACTGGCACATATCTACAATTTCAAAAAAAATAATTCAAACTGTATAATCCTCTCCTAATATTAGAAAAAAATGTAAACATTGAAATTTCAATCGTAAAATTGTTGTAGTTTTACCTCAGAAAGGATAGAGATAGGTAAAAAAATTACTGGACTTATATTTTACCTTGAGAAATTGCAAACAAAATGCTTAATGTTTCATCTTTCTAGGATAAATACTTTTATAGTTATAGACTTATAAGTAAACCTTTAAAATCGCAAAAATGGGATTGCGCAACATTATAAAAATGGCCGCCCAAGGTGAACCGCTCGAGATAAAAATTTGAAAAAAAAATTGTTTTTATGTCTTAAGACATGAGAATGACAAGTGGGAAAGTTTCAATTTTATAACTTGCTCAAGGAACCAAATTATTTTTTTTTGGACCAGTTGAAATGGATTGACTCTATGATGAAATTTGTCTGTGTAATTTCTTATTGTGCTTTGTGTCTGCTTTCAGTTGTGTTTCTGTAGCAACGGAATGTCATTCATGTAAGAAGGCTGTCTCAATAAAGATTCGTCAATAAGATAAGAATTGCATGTAATTTCAACAGTATACATATGTATATAAAATGTGTAGGTACATTGCACACATCCTGTATAGAAAATGTGTTGAAATTTTTCATAGGGGAGCTGTAAAACCGGTTTTAGCTCCGTGCTTGCTTGTACACATCGATCCCGGAACACTACACTATTTTTCTAAGGCGTCACCATTTAGAGTTGCTAAAAATACGTAGATACACACCTACTTGCTCATTGTCTTTCCTAAAGTTTCAATCGAAACCGAAAATTTGTCATTGATTCATCGAAATTCACAATGATGCATCTGTTAAATCAAGATAGGTATCGCTAGTCCACACGTTAACGTTACGGATTCCATTTAGTTTCGGTGATTTTCTTAATGATATAAGTATGTCTGACTACACTATAATTTCAAATAGATACTCTCTCAATGATACCATAAACGAAGGCATCAACTTACAAAAAATGAGCAAAAAATCAATTACCTACATCAATAGGTAGAGGCACGACCAATGTCATATTTCCGTTAATATTCAAATGATTCAAATTCGCATCGTGAAATTTTATTGGCCCATGTTAGCGCGCTGTGATTGGTCAATATAATTGAGAGCCAGGAGAGAGAGCACCATATATTTCGCCGTTTCAACTGATGCTCATTAATTAAAAAGAATATTTCATCTAAAAATCATCAATTATTTTGAAGTTTTCGGGAAGCCAACACTTTATTGAATATAATTCCAAATGCACAGAACGGGAGGCCCACTAAATCTCGCCACGTGACTGTTTGGGAAGGGTCTGTCTTCTGTTTCCTCTTGAGCTGTTGTGGGTATGTACTTGTGTTTAACATTAACAATAATAAATACACAATTTTAATTGGCGAGTACTTTTATATGTATATATTTGCTCGATTGAAATCTGCAATACTGAGTTCATGCTTTTGTAACGTTGTATATGACAGAACGCGCACTTTCCACCATTTTGAAATCCATAGTTTGTACTCCTGACATTTACGAGAACGGCTTGAGAGGATTTTGACCAGAGATTGAGAAAATAGTATATTTTCAGCAGGGAACGTTAATAATTTCTATCCCACATCTGAACCAAGCTTAAGAAGTTCCTAAGTTACTATAGAAATATCTAGGAGTAAGTACGATAGTAGTTTTGGTTACATCAAAGTGCATTTTTGACAATTCTGTCAGATATTTTTATAATTGATACAATGCTTGGTTTATTGCTTTTACTGATTTTTAGAGAAATCGAATAGTTGTCGTTTGGTTCAGGGGCGGCTCCAGACCAGAGGTTGGGGGGGGGGGCATCAGTGGCTCTAGTTCTTTAAAATACTCCTTTGTACAGTCATCCTCTTTTCTGAGTGTTAAGGTTTCTACTCATGCAAAGACAGATGTAATAATACAAATTACTAATACTTCAATAATAATAGGTATTATCTCATCGATGTGATATGTGACCTCATCGATAAGGCTACTACCACTACATAGATTTTTAAACTCGTGGAAAGGACTACCTGATGAGCTATTTGGAACCATTAGAATGCAAAATAAAATTTCAATACATGAAGTTTTAATTACATATTTTTAAATGTCTGGCATAATATGGTGAAACCCAGATTTTGTAAGTGTACCTATACCGAAAATTTGTGTCATTCACTCTATTCATGGCACTTTTTTTAATTCAGGGTAGTAATTAAGATCAGTAGGTAAAATATGATAACACCCTCAAAAACTGATCACACGACAGTATGCTTTCTAACTCATTGTTTCTTTTTTTGTAGTAAATTAATTAACCTGTCATCTAATATGGATCGCCGACCGAGAAGACCTCGGTTCCACTACTCACTTGGCACCCATGACAGCCTGAGGAATATTAGACTGCTGCGTATTAGAGAGATTTTTAGACTCCATCGTGAGCACACACGGTGGCTACTGGCTCAATGGGGGCGGGTGCCACAGGCGGAGCGGCCTCCACCCAACCATGCTGGGGATGGGGCTCCCCATGGTGAAGCCAACAATCCTCCACCTCCAGAGGAGCCTAATGAGTAGGCACAAGGGCAGGCTCAGGGGATACAGGGAAATGCCCAGCAGCCAAATAATCAGCTGGAGGCCATCGGTCCCCACATTGGTCAGGAGGACGAGCAAGGAGGAGGAGATGCAGAAAGACCACAATGAACAGTGAGATCCTACATTATGACTACATTTCCTCCCTTCTTATTTTTAAGTTTGACAATCATTGCTATTTCATTATCCTTTACCATAAAATTTGCTGTGGCCATCTGTTGATCCAAATAGTTGCTGTTTTTTTACATTGAGTAACTTTAGGTATACTCCCATTATCTCCCATAGATAGCATTATTACATAAGATATTCCCATAAAGCCATTAACCATCATGAAAAAATATAGTAGTCTCATGGGATGGGAAGACAGGACATTTAATTACTACGATGTATTATTTTGGTTCTGTTAACTTATCACACATAATCAGTTTCTAGCAGAGAAGCTGCTCATTAGGCCTTTAGTGGTAATCAGCTTTGGTATTATTATAATCTAAAAATCAGGAAAAAATATTTTCTCTTGATAAACTGTATAATTTAGGAAGATACTTTGATGAGTAATTCCTCATGTATGACAAAATTGAAGTACCTTCATCTGTTTCACCCGGGAAAGGGCGAGCGGTGTGTAATTGACACCAGGGCACGTGGGGTGTAATTACCACCCCAACGTTCTTCTTTGATAGATTGTTTGTAAATCGTTGCATCTACAATGTTGCAAGTTTCCATACCTTCAAACCTCTAACATTATGATGAATCTATGCCAGCAGTCCATAAAAGGGTTGAACGAGTCAAAGTGTTTTGGCGTGTCACTTACACCCCACACGCCCTTCCACGTTCCTCTTAGGAATCGGCAGTCTGCCCCCGAGCTTTTTTCTAGCGTCTATACTGCGGCCATAATGATAAGAAAAATCACTTTCTGCTGCTGATATTTCGATATACTTCAACTCTTTCAAAGACTTTCAGTAATAGTTGTGATATTTTTAAAAGTTGCATTATATCGTGCACCCTCTCCCGGGTTAATTTAGATAAGTATAACTCCAATTTTCATGTGCAAAAATTTAGGTATAAAATCTCTCTCTCTAATGTCACTCCCTAAAGTAGGAAATAGTAAATACCTATCTATTTGTGAAAAAAGTGAAAATTTCTGTCCTGACCTTCATTCTGCAAAATTTCAATGCCATGGCAAGCTTGCAAGCTTTGAATGGCAAGTAGAAACCTATCTGTCTTGCCAACTGATGCAACAATCATCTTTACACCGTAAACAACCCCATTATCTTCCTTCTAAGCCAGGGATTAATATTCTGTAGTGGGAATCAAAATATGCCAGCCCCATAGAAGTTTTGCATTTAATGTTTCAGTCAAGACATAAATAATAGCTTATAATTTTGATTAATACATATTCATAACATAAACACAAATAGCACAAAAATTGGAAAAGACAACAAGCAAACAATAAACACTAATCGGAACTACTGAAATTGACCAAAAGTCCTTAAAGTTAAGTTATTTATTAACTTTCCATTCACATACTCTGTCCATCTAGCATAGTGCTGGTAAAATAATTTTTTTAAATTTTAATTTTAAAATGTGATTCATATTCAACTTCTTAATTTTAAAAGGCATTTTGTCACATAGTAATCTCATGGTTTCCTGATTTAATCCTCCCTCTTTTGATAAGCATGCAATGAAGAATTATAGTAGTGTTTAACTTATGCAGAATGAAAGTCATATTCTGTTCTGGCATGATGATTAAAGAGATCAGAGTTGGTAGAAAATTTAAGAATATTGGTGATCACATACAGTGATTATGAAACAGAAAGGTCCATCTCAGGAATTGGGAAAATTTCCAGTGAGTAAAAGAAAGGATACAAATTGAAAATGTGTTACCATTTACTACACGGATGACCGAGAATTATTCATCCGAGTGAACCAACAATAATACAAGAAAGAAAGGGTTGACTAACTTCCTCCAAATGAAATGTTTAACTCCATTCCAATTATTG
This sequence comes from Pyrrhosoma nymphula, assembly GCA_963573305.1. Classification (NCBI taxonomy): domain Eukaryota; kingdom Metazoa; phylum Arthropoda; class Insecta; order Odonata; family Coenagrionidae; genus Pyrrhosoma; species Pyrrhosoma nymphula. Next base: position 70,228,245 of record OY754332.1, on the reverse strand, counting down.
ACAGTCTGATTACTACAGCACTGAATAAACTTACAAACAGCATTTGAAATGTCTGGATGGGTATTAGTACTTAAATACAATGAGCTACCAATAGCACTTTGGAATGTTTCCTTGCAGAAACTCACCTTCTCCTTTTAACTCAAAGTTTGCCCCTACTTGCAATGGGCAAGCAACCCCTTTACATTCTGACATAGAAAAATCACTGAGTATTGATTTGATAGAAAGATTTTGACTTACAATTATAGTGTCCCTGTTTAGACTCTGTAACTGAATTGACCAAAATTTTTTTTCCTCACTGTTTTAGCCCATACAGGCTTTTCTTCGATTTACAGACATACAGGTCCCTGGCTACATCTACCCCTTCAGGTCCAAACATATACACAGTCTCATTAAGTTTGCTGTTTAAGTATGCACCCACAGTATCTAAGTGATCAAGCTGCCAATTATTTTCCACTGCAATGTAAACTAACATTCTTACCGATTTTCTTTCTAAAGCTGGGCTTGATGTTTCACAATAATTAATACCATACACTTGGTTAGAGACCTTTGCAACTAACCTGGCCTTAATTTTCATGAATTCCCCTTCATTGCCCCTTTTCCGAGCAAAAACCCACTAAATACCGATTACCTTCAACCCTGGTGGCTTTCTTACAATGTCCCATGTCTCTTGTCTATCAATGTTCTGAAGTTCTTCTTCCATAGCCATCTTCCAATCTTGAGCATTAGGTCCCCGTAAAGCCTCATGATAACTGGTTGAGACATGGTCTTCTCCCAGGTCATGCTGAGTTAACTTGCAGCACCCACATGGTTTCCTCGGTGCTTGTTCTCGGTTTGACCTTCTTGGGACTCGTGGCAATTCCTGTTCTTCTATCTTGCCCTGGCACTGCATCCGAACATCATCTTCCTCTCCTGGGTCTGGACTGCTCCTTCCCCTGGCACCTGGTCAGATCTCTCCTCAGCCTGGACTGCTTCCTCCCCCGGCACCTGGTCAGATCTCTCCTCAGCCTGGACTGCTCCCTCCTCTGTCACCTGATTGGCATTTGGGAGATGCCAGGCAAGGGCCTCTTCATGCCCTTCATTATCACTGGTTGAGTTTTTTACTGCCTGCTTACCTCTCCCCCCCCATTTCTCTTATTCTCTTGAAATTGTACATCCCTACTGATGATGATCTTCCTTGATTTAAGGTCCAGTAGTCTTTACCCTTTAGTAACACCTGGATAACCAAGCATCACTGTTTCTTCCGCTCTATTGTCCAGTTTGTCAACATGCACCACCCAGTACCAAACTTGACACCCTAATAAGCTAAGGTGGTTGTTGTTGGTCTCTTGAAGTTCTCTTCCAAGCCACCTCTTCATGGGGATCTCAAAATTTATTGCACTTGATGGGCAAATATATCTGGCATTACATGCAGTGACTAGGGTTTCTGTCAAAAATTGCTTTGGTAATCGTGACTGGTGCAGCATACATCATATGACTTTCATCAATGTCTGATTTAACCGTTCAGCTAAACCATTCTGTTGGGGTACACATGGCACAGAATATGGCATGGCTGGTGCTGGATGCCATGTCCCATCAGTTTGGAGCTCTTTGACTTTCACTCCATACATCACTTCAATCTTCTTCTGATTCTTGATAAACTCTTCTGCAACTTCACTTTTCCTTTTAACTGGCACAACTGCTATGAAATAGGAAAAATCATCGATGAAGGTCACAAAGTACTTGCATCCTCCCAATGACTGGCAAGGCATGGGTTCAACCACATATGAATGGTTGCTTTGACGTACATGTGTAGCGTTCATATATTCTTTGGTATGAAACTTCTGTCTCTTTAATTTTCCTTGTATACAACTTTCACATCTTTCTTCGGTGTTGGTAATCCACAGGTTCTGCAAAGGTTCAATCTTCTTCATAATAATAATAATACTTTATTGGTCACACTCAGAGCATTACAACTGCTATAGACCTTGTCACAGAGATACATAGAATTTGAAGCACACTACACATACATTGTGTACAGTTTTCTAAACCCACAGCTTCAGTTCCAGGGCCTCTTTCAGATTATAAAATGGATTACACACCAGCCAATTATTCAACCTTCTCTTATATCTCACCATAGGTTCGTTTTGAAGCACAAATGACAATTTATTGTACAACCTTACACCCAGTATATGGTGCTGGTCTGTTGATTTCTTTAGTCTACAATATGGAATGTCAATACAATGTCTAGTTCTAGTATTGTATTATGAATATCCTTCCTCATGCTACAGTTAATAATGTTTGTTTTTGCATAAACCAGTACTTTAAAAATGTACAAATAATTCACAGTCATAATATGTTCGTTAATGAACAGCGGCTTACAGTGATCATCTATTATGGCACCAGCCAAAATCCTGACCACCCTTTTCTGTAGTCGTAGTATATTTCCCATCTTATTACCATTGCCCCACAGATGAATACCATAGAGCAGCCTGTTTTGGAAGAGTGCAAAATACATATACATCGAAGATATTCTTTAGGCAATATATTCTTGAGTTTTCAAAAAATATATACTTACTGTCTTAGTTAAGGAGTCACAAATAGAGGCTATATGTACATCCCATGTCAACCTGAAATCGATATGGAAACCCAATAATTTCACTGACGTTTCCATGCATGCCTTCTTGATGCAGGTGACCTAAACGGCTGTGCCAAGTAGTAGATGTGACCCTGTAAGCTTTCATACCTACATGCTTCACTGCTTCTTCTTCAATTTCAGGGATATTAACACGACCATGTGTGGTGACATAATACAAGAAACCTACTCTGTAACTCTTAAACAAATTCACTTCTCCTTCCAAAACTGTTGCCGTTCCCCTTCTTCTTATGATTGTCATGTCTCTGTCTTCTAATTTTCCTTCTGAGATTAGATTACTTTGGAAGTTAGGACCTTTCCAAAATTATGTAAATTTTATCTTCCATCCACCACATTCAACAGACATCTGGATATCAAAAGATCCCTTACCTTCTATCTTCAGAGCCTATCTATCACCGAGGGTAACTTCTCCATGGAATGGTTTCAGATCAGAAAATAGATCTTTCTTTGGGCTCACGTGATCAGAAGCAGCTGTATCAAGGATCCAGACACCATTATTGATGTGGTTTGGATTTCTCTGCATGCAAAAAAACTTTGTACCCTTTTGAAACTACTAATGCAGCTGCTTTTATTTTTTCTTCCTTTTGTGTGTTTCCTGAAACGGCTGGACAATTTCTCGCTAAGTATCCCTCTTTACCACAAGTGAAACAATTTTATTTTCTAACTGTATTCCCACTTTTCTTGCTAGGTTTCTGTTTTGTATCTTCCCCACTTGTACGTATTTTCTTCTTAGTCACTTTCAAAACCCTCTGTTCTTCTTCCTTTGTCTGGTTCTTTATTCACTTCTGTTCCAACAACAGTTGAGATTTGACAAATTTTGATGTTATTTCTCACTCGTCAGTTCTGTTGATATACTTCTGATAAATTCTGCGTACTGTTTGCGTGGAAGACCCAAGAGGAAAAATGCTGTTTGTTATAGCTCTGTCCGGAGGTATGAGCCCACACTTAGAGATCTTGTTGTAATGTTGAATTTTTCCCATGCAATCCATCACTGAAATGTCTTCTGTCTTCTCCTTTTTCATCCTTTGAGTGCGCTCTAACCTTGTCTTCATAGCCTGAAGTCAAGTCCTATGACTCACAAGTGTGATGAATTAATCATCAGCTGATTGAAATATCAAGCCTCCAGTTCTTTTCAGTGTCATCATGTCTTACCCTGAAAATAAATTCTTCTTTGGTTACACTAAAGGTATGGCCCTCTATCTCTGCCAACTTTTATATGCATAACTCACACATTCAAACAGCTGAGTTGGAGGATCTGACCCAGTGAGTAACCAGGGAAGAATATATTTGTTTTATTTGTCAGGAATGTGCTAATCTTACATATCTACATGTACATACTATGTATTTCACCTACATCTATCTACATCTGCATACTACCCTGCAAGCCACCTCAATAAGAGTGTGGTGGGGGGTGTTAGGACACCAGCCGTTTACATATAAAAAGGAAACGCTCTAATAAAATGAAACCTAGCATTTATTATAGTCCCTTATTGTTCGGGGGAAAAACGAATTCCCATACCTATCTGTTCGGCAAAATATCTCTCTTAATTTATCATTTCTGTCAGACCTGGAAATACAGTGGGGTTCTAATATGATGTTCTCTGTGTCGTTCTGAAAGATATCTATTCTCAATTGTTCAAGCAATCTAAGCCTAGCGCCAATGTGAACCGCCAAACCTTGTGAGCCAATGCCGAGATGTGAGAAAAGAAATGATAAGACAAACCATGAAAGTGGATTGTGTGGGGAGAAGTAATTCAATGAAGTAAAAAAAGTGAATTTTATTGTTAACAGTGTGTCTTATGGTTGCTTTCTATTTTTGTAGTAGCCATTAACGGTACACGAAAAGAAGGAATTTTTGTACCCTTTGGTTAGATGGTGTCTTACTCTTTTTTTCCTCTTGTGTCTGTTAAAGAAATGTAGCATGAAGTTAAAATAATATCCTCTGTGTTACCCTGAAATTCATGTGATCTAGAATAACAGAGTTATTTTTGTATATTGTTTATTCCCCCAGTCTCTAGAGGCTAGGTACCAACTGAATCTTCTCATCAGCAGTATTAAATGGAAGGAGTATGGAAATGAAGACACCCATGGAATACATTGATGAGCATAGGCAACATCAATAGAAAACGGTCTAGAATAATGTGCAATGTATGTTCCTTGACCCTGGAGGTACTTGAGCGAAGAGTCCTGGGAATGAGACCATAACACTGTCATGCACACGAATGGAAGAATATGAAGACACCTTTGAAAGGGAGAGAGAATTTAGCCATAACTAACTGAATAACAGTTTTCATTCCCATTTCATTGCTGCTCTTCAGATAAAAGACCTGTTATTGCAGTAAACGGTACCGAAGTCTCAAAAAGATATCAACTAAAGTTCCAGTCACCCAATTTTACTTGTTTTTATTGCTCTGTTACAAAAATAGAAGTATTAGTCTTGATATGGTGGTTAACCTTAGTGAAAATAAACTGTGAACAGAAGCGTGAACACAGTGTGCATAGAATGTGACAAGAGCATGATTACAGTGTGACCACAATGTGAATACCGTGTGCAAAAAGCGTAAATTGGGACTCAAAAGCATGCAGAAAGCATGATAGACAGTGTGACGGTACAGTGTGTGGACATTGTGCGCTCAGTGTGAGAACACCATGTACACAGTGTGAGGATACTGTGCGCACAGTGTGCATATACTGTGACTAATGCCTTCATACAGTGTGCAGCACATTGTGGTCACACTGTCCGTCATGCTTTTAAGGGAGCATATTGCGTGCACAGTGTGCATACACTGTGACTAATGCACTTGTACAGTGTGCAGCACAATGTTGTCACACTGTCTGTCACAGTTTATTTTCACCAGGGCATTCACTCTACCTACATGGTTCAAATGTGTAACAATATTTTTGAAAAGTCTAATACCCAGCCCTTTCCCCTGGAACATTAATGGACTTAAGTAACTTTCCTCCCCCCCCCTTATACTCCCTCAACCTAATGAAAACCCACATGCTCTTAGTAGACTTGTGTATATATTCCAAGACGTATCCTACATTTTTACCTGATAATGATGTAGAACATAGAAGCCTAGTTCACAATGCTTCTTTACCCAATGGAAAATTGCAATTTAATCCTTAATTCCACTCTTATGTTCACCATATCCTGCAAGGTCAAATACTATTTTCTTTGTACTGAGAAGATTGAGTATATCCCCATACACATAGTATCAACAGTATAAAATAAATGTACCTGTTAAATTAAACAATGGATAATTATCCTTTTGTACTTATACATACATACCAAACATTGTAATATTTTAACTACATAATATGGAGTAAAAATCATTTGGTGAAGTATTGAAAAATTTAATGAGTGAAACTGTAAATCAGTTTTTTACACTCTAGAAATAAGCTGCAATGTTGTTATATACCGTAAATGAAACAAAACCACCTAGTTAAAGTATGTACTACATTGTTCTACAATCTACCTTATCTATCATTTAGTATATGGCAATAATGATATTTAATATATATATAAAAATCCATCATTAGTTTTACCCTGACAATGCAAATATTGAAGACATCGTTTACACCAAAAGCTAAAAGCAAAGGCTCATTGTCTCAGAAATATGCATGTAACCCTAGCAAGGAACATAATAGGTATATTGTACTCAGGACTCAAGACAAAACTCTTTATAATGATACAAGTTAACCAGGCAGTCCAAAGGAAAGCATTATCCCTTCAAATGAAGACATTAACCTCCTGGTCAAGCATCTGGTGTAACCCAATTAAACACAAGCAAGATTGCAAATGGTGTAGGTACCTACTCAAGGGATATATGCTTACAATTTCATTATTCAAGTGTCAACTCCAAGGATAAAATTACAAACAATTTCCAATTATGAAATTAGGAACTCAAACTGTTATGTTCATGGAGTGGACCTAGTTCAACATCTCTGACTGAAAATATTGGCACCCGGCCATCAACATTTGACTATAACCTTTACCAACATCCCTACTTAAAGACCCAAGCAAAGTCTCTAATTTTATTACTCAAAGAATCACCCACCTACATTCTAATGACTAAATTCCACATGATCTTTCATTAAACAGCTCGATAATGTGCCTACCTATGATATAAATTCTATTCATAACAAAGGTATATTTCAGGTGAGAAAAATAAAACACTCTCAGATGAACAGAAGGGATGCAACAAAAAATCCCAAGGGTGTGCGGAGCAACTTCTTAAAGACTCAGCAGTTTTTGAGCAAGAATGTAATATTCCTAAAATTTTTCTCAAAACATACAGAGACTATCACACATCTCTTGATACCATTCTTCATTCACAGCTGCTACATATCCAAAAGGTAAACAAGATGGAACAACAAATGATATCTCTCCTGGAGTCCTAAATAAAAACATAGAATACCATGCCTGAACACATAGTAGATGGGGTAAGAATTATGGCTGGCCCCATTAACATTCACCATGGAATCTACTAAGGTTATTCCCTTAAACCTGCAGTACTCACACCGTTTTTCTAACGTGAGTACTCGCGCTGGGTCTATTGGACCCGTCCAAGCGATGATGGCTTTATAGTCATTCATGATGGTTTAAAACTGATTATAATTTTTTGGATTAATAGTTCATGTGAAGAGTATGTTGCAGTAATTATTTTCTCAAACCATTTGGTGATACTTAGCCAACATTTATTTTCACTCAGTTTAACTTTACACACAAAATGATCCTCACTTTACGATGACTTAGGGAAAGGTTTTTTGTTTTATCAATGAAAAACAGAAGCAAAGTGAGTTATTAAATTATTATATAATACAACAATAAACTTTTAATTTTATTTATTTATTTTGAAGCCTAATGACAATGTGCTCATGTATTTACAATTGTATGCAAGTGAAAGCTGTATTGGCTTGAGGGCCCCTAAGACGACTTTGTAGCTCAGTGCAGAGGTCACTTTTCTCTTCCTTGAGGGTGGCATTCTCAAGACTACCAGATGTTCTTTTTTTAGGCTCAATATTAATACATTGTGACATTCAGCAACTAACTATAACATTTTTCTATGTGTTTTTCACGGTTCAAGATTATTCAAGAAAGGAAAAAAAATGTTGGCTGAATCAGTGGCAATAAGATTGTACAGTATTATGCACAACTGTTTGCAGTGTTCCGGAAATTTCAAGGGACTACCCATTGCGTTCCTTAAAATAATCTACACTTAGTGCATTTATGTCAAGTAGTAATACTTACATTTTGGATGATTTGAAATATTAGTCCTTATGCAGTAATTTAACAAATGAGAATGCACATTTCCACAGTACAGTGCCCATGACTGAGTCTGGATTACATTCAACAACATTTAGTTTAGCAAGTGAGCATGATACAAATTTTCCTAACCTGACTGCATAAGAGTATCTGTGCAATAGATTAGATCCACTCAATATATTTGAACGTATCACTCCCCACAATTGTGATTGCTAAATGGAATATCGTAGAGAAATAACGCATCAGATATGGGCTGAGGCAAAAATTATATTATAAAATGATTGTTATAAACAAATTACTTACCGTATTTGTCCGAATATAGCCCCCGTGCGAATATAAGCCCCCCCCCTAACTTTCAAGCCTCACTTTTGGAAAAAATTAACATCTACTATTAACATATTCCTTTGCAAGTAAAATACACTTTTTAGGTCAAAAATAGAATAAGTAATTACCTGAATTAGGTATTTAGTAGTTTAACTTGAATTTTTTTAATATCTAGGCAAGAGAATGAAATACTTAACCAACTTAAACTTTTACAATCTTTTAATGATTCTGAACCTTCATTACACGCTTTTGGCATCTATTCTTTTCTGAGAAACACATTAGCATCTTCCTTCGAAGTACAACTTCAGACTAATAAATATAATAAAATGCACATTTTTCTATCTTCTATTTTATGTCTCTGTTTCTCCATCTTCTGATTCGCTATCATCTGACACATCACTTTCTTCTTGACCACAAGGAGACCAGTCTTGATCATCCTCATCATCAGAGTCCATCCAAACAATATCATCCTCTGTTCCATCAAGTTCATTAGATATACAACATTTTTTTAAACTCTTAATCACAATTTTTTCAGGAATGCTATTCCAGCAGTTTAGCACCCATTGGGTGATGAGGACAGGAGAAGGTTTCTTTATTTTTCCTGACTGAGTATATTCCTTTTCCTCTTCCACTCAGCATAAGTTGCCTTCAACCTGTCCTTAAAGGGTTTGTTTATCGACACATCGAGTGGCTGAAGCAGGCTTGTCATTCCTCCAGGGATTACAACCATGTCTGAATTTCCTGCCCTGATATCCTTTTTTACATCCTCAGTAAGATGTCCCTTAAAGGAATCTAGCACAAGCATAGATGGCATATTGAGGAGAGCTCCTGGTCTTCTCTGCCAAACCACTTTCACCCAGTCTCTCACTAACTCTTCGGTCATCCACCCTTTCTCTTGAACTCGTACATGAATCCCAGGAGGAAACTTATCTTTTGGCTGAGTCTTTCTCTTAAATATCACATTAGGTGGTAGCTTCCTTCCATCAGCTGTGATGCCCTGCATGCACGCATATCTTGCCTTTTCATTTCCCGTTGTTTTAATAGATACTGATTTGGAACCCCTCTCTTCCATATTAGTAGAACTGGGCATGTCAAAATAGATTGGTGTCTGGTCAGCGTTATCCATTTGCCCCAACAGGTATCGTTGCCTCTGTCGTAGGTGAATGATGAAATGCTGGTAACTTAGCATCTTCTCTTCATAGAATTGTGGTAGATGCTGGACAGCTGTTGTTTGTCTTCGCAAGGAAAACCCATTCCTCTTCATCATTCTCCGTAACCACCCAGAACTCGCTTGGAAATCTGCCCTCAGTATCGCCATTTCACTCGCAATCATTCTAGCTTATGTACAGATCATACGTCATGTCACAGCGAAATCATTCCTTCTATTTTCGCGTACAAATCTGACAACGCGCTCTTCCAATTCCGTGTGTCTACTGGTAGTTGGACCACGAAATGCACAAGTTTTGAGAAGTAGAGGAAGCTGTGTTCGCCAAAGTCTGGCACTTTTTCTGTCCACACCACATTTTTCAGCCGCTGAATGGTTTCCATTGTCTCCAGCATATTTTGCTACTGCAATTTTAAAATTTGCATCGTGGCTCCTACGCTGGTGGGTCTTTAATTGCCGTATCGTAGACCCCCTTCTCTCTACTGGATTCATGTTTATTACTTATATGGAGCAGACAACGATTTTGAAGTAAACGCGGTAAACTCCTCGAAAACAGAAGCATAACGGTACCCGATCCTAATTTTGTTGCCTCAAGCATGTTAACATACAACAAAAATGTGAAAGAATTCTCTTTGTTGGTTTGCACATAGAGCCTGGTTTCCATTGTTTTCTATGATGTGGGCATTCAACAAATGTTTTATATTTTCCGTGATATTTTCATTGGGATGATGATGATGCATCTCACGCTAGTCTTGGCACCCATGTTAATCGTTAAGTGGTTATAACCTGAAATGTCCTCATTATTTCTTCAAGTTCATCATCATGTATTTTATCCATATTTAATATTAATTACGTTTACTGGGTCACCAGTTGATATGCGCTATGTGCGTCAGCCGCCATCTTTATCGCCTGGGGGGGGCATATATTCGCCACTACCTGCTGCTCTGGAAGACTGCACCCATGTCTTCAATATTTCTTCAAGTTAATCATCCTTGGAGTATTTAATGTATTTACGCCTTTTACCAATAGGACCGCAGTCCTTCGCACTATTCTCTATGCATTTACAGATTTTTACAATTGTGTTCCACGTTAAACTTGGTATATCAAGTTTTTCGGCCAGGGACACGCGAGTGCCCGTATTACAGTCAATCTCTTCGCAGTTGATTTTTTTTTCGAATGATAACGATTATCTGGCACGCTTGTTTGCCATTTTAAAATACGATTCCTCACGACTGCCGTAAATAAATGCACATTAAATAAAATGTGAAGCAACTAAAAACGCAAGATGAATGGCATTAGTGCGCGATTTACGAGAAATATGAAAATGATCGCTGCGAAGTATGAGTAAAAGAGTTAACATAAATTTTAACCTTTTCGCCAAAATGACAGCGGTAGTTCGCCAAATAACGTCTAATTAAATATATTTATGGCATCCGCTACATTTTACATGTACTGTTTAAAAAGCTAGTACGGCTCCTTAGTACAATTCTGCGTTCCATTCGATAACAATTCCGATCGCAAGCATTACAATATTCGGCATAAATAATTTTCAGCAATGCTATCGAAGTAATGTGCTACCATCAAACGAATGATTTTTTTTAGTAAACCAAATAAATCAGCATTCATGCATCATGTTTAAGCACATATTTTATCCGTATTTAACATTAATCACGCTCGCAGGGTCGCCAATTGAAGTGCGCCAGCCGCCATGTTTCTTGCCTTCAAATGTCGTAAATGGCGGGATTTGAAAGTGTAAATACCGGGTAGGGAATACATAGGAAGGATAACAAATTTTTTGCGACAGGAAGAAAATGTTGTAAATCGCGGGAAAACGTTAATTGCGGGAGCGTAAAAGCGTGGTTTCACTGTACGTACTATTTCCCAATAACCTTATCATTTTTTGGATGCATATACATAATGAAACTTCGTAGTGCCCGAAAATAGCCCCCCCCTTGCTTTTTTTGGCCGATATTTTGTCAAGAAAGGGGGGCTTATATTCGGACAATTACGGTAATTTTAATAAAAAAATGAACACTGCTATACATGCAAATGTTTCATAACAATAAATACTGCATAAAAACAAATGGAAATAGAAGTTCAAAAAAGTGTAACACAAGTACTCGCGATGGGTCTAAAAGACCCAGATGGATGAATTGGTCAACAATTTTTCAACAAGTTATAGCCGAAATTGCACAGTACAGAAATAAAAATTCTAAATTCAGCTTCACAAAAGTAATAATTTCAATTATTAAAATTGACAATGTTATTGTATTTGATATGCGCTTGGGTCTAATTCACCCATACCCGAGTACTCGAGGGTTAACACACTCCTACCCTGCATTGTGCTTTACTATGATCTCTTTACTGTAAATTGAACTTGATATGGTTTCAACATCAAGACAACAACAAGAAGTTCAACAACAACAAAACATACAATACTTACAATTGATTACATCAAGCTATATAAATGTCTCAGCAGCCACTAAGCATCAAGGACAGCTGTACAGAACTGAAGAACTCCACTGATATATGTCACTGGGAGGCGGAAAATGCAAAAAACTTAGGGTTATAAAAGGTATAGAAATAGCAATATGGTTTGATTTGAGGCAACGGGCATCACATTTATCAACTTGAAGAATATAAGGTGCACAAATAACTAGGTATCTAACATGTAGCAGTATTTTTGTTTAACATGCTTCGACCGCTATGGTTACTTCACACATACTATCCTGCCACTTGCATAAAGGGGCAACACCACTCAGAGAATAAGCAGGATAACCCCCCCAAATTTACCCCTCCACATTTACCAACCTCAATATACGATCAATGCTGGATTAGTTCCCACTTCAAAAATGTAGAATCCATACTAACATTATATTTTTTAACTAACTTTTAAACAACAAGGTTTATTCTAATAATTTACTTCACTTGACAAGGTGTAGGTATAAGAAACAAATTGCTTTTTGAAATTGAGTCTCATAGTAATAATAAATTACTACATTCATTCACCAGGCAACCAAATGCTTGGCAAGACCTACTTTCATAGTGCATTATTGTATGAGAATTTAACAAATCCTTCTCTTTTTATATCTTTATAAACATGCACCATATTATTATTATTATTACCCCATTGTGGTTTATTAGATGTACATTTTAAAACCATTAGCACATTCACTGCTAAGCTGATTTTGTGAATCGACCTCAGAAACTTTTGGAAGTGAGATCTAAACCTCGAAAGGGACCGAGCCCGATCATTGGTGGGTGCTGCTCCTGGGTACAGATGCTCAGCCCGCCAATAGGGGGGCATAGCACTGAATGGATTAATTGATATTATTATTAATAATGACTTAATATGATAAATATATATATATATATATATATATATATATATATGTTACATGCGTAGGATTTATCTTCAGGCATTACAATAGTTTTTAGAGTAGAACGCCGTACCTACTAAGTGTTGTACAACTTTAAGTGAGTCCAGCCTCAGAGTGATAGTTTATCTTTACATCATTTATGTATAACACAATGATAATTTGTATATTTTCATTCGTATTTCATCATATTATTTATTTAATCAATATCTATTAACAAGGTAACATGTTATTAAATTTAAAAAAATGGAAATTTTCGGAGAAAAAATTTTTATTATAAATTTGAGCTGAGCCATTGATAACATCCGTGGCTAATTCAGATCCAGTGTTTCCACTGCGGCAGGCTGTTGCCCAGTATCCAACAAGCCTCCAATATTCATAAAAAAGATTTCAAAGAGAGAATAATGCAAAATTTCTGAGCCATATAAAACTTATAATGAAAATTAAACTCTTTGAGAAAAATATCTGCAATAGAAAAACATCTGGGCTATTCCCATGTGAATATATACATTAGGTATGATAAGCTAGACATACTTGGTGCTACAAGTTGCTAATTGGTGTTACTGGGTGACACCAAATCTATTAGCAGTACCTAAGGAAAATCTTTTAAATAGCTTAATCAGTACCAAGCCTATAATCATCCTAAAGCAGCACTTGAACAAATAACAATCCCAAGATCTAAAAAAGGCAGGGTTTGGTTTAGCCTCCATCACTCACACAACCTTTAGGTAGGATACACACGTGAAGCACAAAACACACTCCATTACTTTTTAAATACCTTTATTGTGAATTGTAGACTTATAGTGCTGATTTACTATTTTTCTTCTATTAATTTTAGATAATAATGATGAAATTAAAACACTAAAAAATATAAATAAAATTGTTTATTAAATCAATTGGATCCTCAGTTGGATCCAAGGACCTGGATCAATGAATAGAGATCTGGTGGACTCATGTAAGAAAATAAAGGAGACATATCTCCATGATTTGGGCCAATAACGTGTTGACAAAAGAGGAGTCAAGCTACTGATTGAGTCATAGGAATCTGTTCCCAGAAACAGAGGGCTTGATTATAGCGATACTATATCTAGTTTTGGTAACAAAATACTATAGAGTAGTTATCCTTTAAGACCCACGAATAATGATAGCAGAAAATGAGAGAATCTACATCCAACAATACAAAACATTGCATCGAGATGTAGGTTTTTATCTACCACTGGCTATACACAAAGCAACAATCGTGTAGCTCTGATTATCAACCAAAAGCCAGAGTAGAATAACCCTCTGATGGATAGTACATCACATGGTGAATGCAAACTACTTGTGGTTTTAGAGAATTAATGCTGTACATTGTAATGGAAACCAACCTTCATGATTGATTAGACTATCTCAGTTAAGAACCTAGATGCAACTGTGTTAAATACACATCACCTGCTACATTGTACATTGGTGAAATCAACAAATGCTGGGAAAGGAAATAAGAAATATGTGGAAACAGGACTGTCATTTTTTTGACTTGTTTCAATGTCATGTACCATGATCAAACGAAACTAGCTAATAAAAATCCTTCCTATTGCTACCTATGCTATAGAGTAGTTATGAAAACTATTTCCAAAAACTTTAATATAAATAAATAACATACAATCATGAATCATAATGCAACTGCATAAGTTTTCCATATTGAGCACAGGTAACATATAAGGAATTTCTCAGTCTACCAGCAAATTAAAATATGTATCACCTACCTACACATGAACATTAAGAGTCAATAGATGAATCTAATATCCTTCTCATGACAAAACCCAGGATATGTGAATTTTTTCTTATTTTGGCTGATATTAGTGGAATATATTAATTGAAAAGATGTTTTTTATTAATTCAGAAAATTGAAGACATGCGATAGTCATTCCTAACACTAACTTCTAAATTATAATGCACAAGCATCCATATCCTTGATGGTGGAGTCCCCATCCTGTTGGATCAAACCCATGACCTCAGGATAAACAAACAACATTTTAAGAGATTTGGAGATATTATCCATAGTTCTGATAGCTATTTCTTATGGCAAGTTATGAGAATCAATGAGATTTCTGACAAGTCTAATAAGTACCTACCACATGATTTTGGAGAAATAACACATATCAAATTAAAATATCATTAGTACAATAAGAAGTGTCATGAAGCTTACTAGGAGGCCTTAGGGGAAAAATAAAATGCAAGGTGGACATGCACTGAAGGACCTCATGTTACATTGAGAATTTCTAGAAGTACATGTTTAACAATTTGTGTCCCCCCCTTAGAGTGTAGGCCAGACTCCATGCATGCAATCTTATAATATTTTTACCTACGTAATTTGA
Organism: Pyrrhosoma nymphula; assembly: GCA_963573305.1. Lineage (NCBI taxonomy): Eukaryota > Metazoa > Arthropoda > Insecta > Odonata > Coenagrionidae > Pyrrhosoma > Pyrrhosoma nymphula. The sequence continues at coordinate 70,213,121 of OY754332.1, read as the reverse complement.
AACATATAGTCCCACCTCATAAGAAATTCATTCCTACTTTTTCCAACACATTTTGGATGTTCATTTACTTACCCCGAATGATATCAACCCACTGTACAATAATCATCTTATTTCAACATGCATTAGTGTGACCTCAAGCCAGCTTCATGGGTTGTTGTTAAATATTGTGTGAATTAGAAAATGTCAATTTGTGAGTTGCATGAGACTTTTGATCTTTGCTTGGGTTGAATTCAGCTTTTATGTAAGAACCAGGATTATCTATGAAAATATTTCGCCTCACATTTTCCCATGAAAAAATATCTGTTCTGTAACTGAGGTGGAACTGGGATTATTCTGGTCTGTAAGGACAATATCTTGTATGCATCTGGTCGGTAACTGGCCGCAAAGGGGTGGACTCATAAACATGGAGGGTAGAAATGGGGTGCATTGGGGTTGTAACTCTTCTGTATGGCTAATTGCCTTCCTCCACCCATGTCCACCCCAGTTCCACCTGTGATGAGATGACCCTCTCATACCCTCTCATCTGTAACTGGGGTGCATAAATGGACCTGTAAAAAATATCACCTTGGATGCCCTTACGGTGGATACCAATGTAATAATCATATCTTTACCCATCGAATCAATGAGATCTTAATTACCCAGCCTCAGACCACTACACAAATGCTGGTTTTAACAGTGTTTACGGTAATACCATTGTTAAAAAAACCAACTTAGAGCTTGTGAGAAATATGTTTTGATATATCATTATATCCATGGATTCCCATTAATGTGGTATCATTATGAAATTGCCTAAAATTCGGTACCTTCTGCTTCTTCCTTACCCTCAGGATAAACTCCTGAGTTAGTGTCTAATCCCTTTAAGTCAGAATTTATGAAACTGAAAAAGAATTTCACCCCTGTACACTGCATATTTTCTACACGGCAGCGGTGGCTCAGTGATAAGGTGGTGGATTGAGGAGCAGAAGGTAAGGAATTCGATACTCTGGTGAGGAAAATATATTTTTTAGTTTTAATAGTTTTTTACCATTTTATCTTTAGGAGTTGTGTTTTCATCACCGTGATGCCCATTAGAAATGTTTTCTTTTTCGGTAAAATATTTTTTTTCAATAAAGGAGAGTATCCCAGTTCCATCCCTGCTGCTCTGTAACTGGGGTGTAACTCTGGTGGAGCTTGTTTCAATTCATTCCCAGTTCCATCCCAGTTACAGAGGTCTTAATACAGACCAGTTACACCCCAGTTCCATTCCAGTTACAGAGCAGAAAAGGTCTACCTGCATTATCTTTCAGCGTCACAATCTACCCAGTTTGACCATACTCTGAGTTAGCCGAGTACTGGCTGTGGGTGGAAATGAATCGTTTTCATTTTACACACAATCTTTCTGATACCCTCTATCTTTGCAAAATTTGTGAAGGGCAATTGTAGGAGGACTACATGATTGCAGAATCATCTTGTGCATGGGTTTCTTCCTGACCAACATTGGCAGAAGTTGGCATACCCAGGTCCTTACCCCATTTCCCTACTTGTCCTCTCAGCCATTCTCTCCCATTTTCCTTTCCAAAACTAATCAATCTTTCCATTCACCCAAAACTCAGACAAACCATTAATAGAAAAAATATTAAATACAACAAAGTCATCGAGTCAGTCATTACGAGAGCGTGGGTAAAGTATTCAATTTAGTAGAAAAAAGTCTACTAAAAAGTCTCAAATATTTTTGAAAAAAGTCTCTCAAAAGTCTGAGATATTTTCGTGAGAAAGTTTCTAAATTTAACTTCATTATTGGAAAAAGTGCCCAGGGATGCGGGGTCATGGGATTTCGAGTTGTCATATGGACTTAAAGAAAGGAAAAACCACAATTTACAAAATATTTTTTTAAAATTCTGAATAACACTTTGTTTGATGACAAGCAATTGTGGAAGAAAAATGTTAATCACTATTATTTTTATAGCTGATAAATATCTACCTTTATTTTGGGAAGGGAAAATTAAAGTTAAAATTTAAGTTTTAGGGAACAGATTTTATTTTTTATTGCATCACATAAAATATAGGAAAAATATTTACCTACTTTCATTCACTTTCAGTATCATTGGCTTGGCGACACGTCATAAAGTAGTGGCAGACATGATATTTTTCCATGTTTTCCAGAGTGAACGTTGTGCCTTGGTCGCTCAAAATAAGTTTGTGAATTGAAAATGATCGCTCAACTTCACAGGTTGTTATAGGGGCATACCTCAGATTAGCTACTTCAATTACAGAGAGTTTTTGGAAAATGTTTGATGTTTCCCCCTTGACATCTCCATTGAGAATCTGAGCTACATCACTCATCTCGAAGCCTTTGTCTTTACTCACAACAGTACACAATTTCGTATAAGCGCTTGAGACTTGTTCACCTTTTGCATATGCACGTGTCTTCTTTGCATCCATAATTGACGACACTGAATCACTTAGGCTCAGGATGGAAGATTCAAGGAGTTTGATTTTTTTCAACCTAATACCCAAAGGATGCTGAAATGCATATCAGGTCCAATAGAAGTGTACTATCTACTAAGAGTTTTCCGGAAATTTGTACACATTTATTATGTATAACCTGAAGTAAAAAATTAAAATAAAAATTTCCTTTTAAATTTTGAATGTGACACTGTAGTTCTAGTTAAATGCACAAAACTGGCAGTAATTCTATCACATATAATGGAATTGATTCATTAGTCACTAATATAACTACAAATAGTTATTTACATTCTTATTTTTTTTAAAGTGCTGGGCATTGAACACACAAGCTTCCAGCCATTTTACAAATCTTATGAAGACTGGGTCTGGAGGCAATGCAGATCATAGAAAAATGTTTTATATATGTTCACACGTGATTGTTCATTCAAAAATCTTCACTAACTTTTCCTATTTCTAATGCCGAATGAAAGAGGTAGATTGAGAGGTATGGATACAAAGGCCGTTCTACGGATCCAGTATTTATTCCCTTAAGTACATGAAACAACTTTTGGGAAATTCACACTAGGTAAAATATTGGAATGATGAAGTCGTTGAAATTTATTTGTCTCAAATTTAAAAATCAAAGATATCAGGCTTTTGAGGTCCTGTCCAAGAAAATAGATAATATGGATCTTTTCGAGGAATTGATACATTTAAAATGTAATCAGTTACTCTGTTCATTATAAAATACAAAATCTCACGTTGAAAGTTGTTCAAACACGCTCCCTGGACTTCAAAATGTATTTCTCTCGTGAATTTAAAAATACTATTCAGCTGAGATAACATTACTATCCTGTCAACTCTCTGTCATTGAAATTTGTTTTTTGAGTGTTAAAATAAACAATGCTGAGAATAAATATTTCTTCTGAATCGGTAATAAAGTTTATTGGGAATGGAAAGTTATTTTGTATCACATACTAAACGATCTTCCTCGAAGCAGCACTCAAAATATTTTAGTGAACTATTTTAACAACACAATGATTGATACTACTAAATTTTACTTTGAAATCGTATTATACCAACATTTTTTTCTTTCATGAGTGCAGGTATGTAATAGATTTTAGAGCATTTACTACATAAAAATATTAAAAAATTTAAACCCCTTTGTGGAGTATTGGTACGTAAGTTTTCCGAAGAGAACTCTCAGATGGAACTTTCCTCCGTACATATTTTTCCACAATTGATGTGAATAAAGGGTGTTTTGATTTGTGAGTAGGAATGTTCAATGCCACAAATAGCACACAAAAGTCCAAAGTAAAATCCTTGCTGGTGGATGTTAACAATAGCCGGCTGTGTTGTAAACTCTGCAAGCACACGGTTTCCTTTAATTTCACTTAAGCATTGACAGCTCATCGCATCAATCTCAATTGAGATTGATGCGGTGAGCTGTCAATGCGCTGTTTCACACGTGACTTTTTGTCAGATGATATCTTGAAAAATAATGAGAAATGTCATTTATTATCAGAATTACTTTTGAAAGTAGTAATTCAGAATTGCTTAAATTAGGTCTGTATATTTTTTTTCAGGAAATTATAATTAAAACACGTCATTTATAGTTAAAAATGTATCTAATAATATTGACTTATTCGGGAGTATCAAACGATGCTTAAGGTGGAGATTGAATTATTATTATCATTAATGTCGTCAGATTCAAAAGTAGTTGATGCTCATGGTTTTTTCACATGCATAGCAGTAAATACTGTTGCTCAGTACTTGCAGCTAGATACTTGCATAGTGAAGCATAAACAGTACAGGGGTGATTGTCAAAAACTTTTTTTCGAATTTCAAGGGGCTTGGGGTCAGATAGGTTGTGTATGGGGCTCAATATATAATGCAAGAATTTTTTCATAATTTTTGTCGAACGTCCTGAAGTTCTGCCAAGCGATTAAAATTTACAATTTTTGGCCATTTTGGTAAAAATTTGAAATTAGCGAAATAACGTGCCCCAACTCATTTTTTTGTAAGAAACACTTACATATTGTCAGAAGGTAAGTGAAAAGGGGCTTGGAAGTTGTAAAAACACCTAGAAACACTAAAAACAAAATGATTAATAAAATTGAGGATATGCAACCCGGCAAGCACACCATGATGGCCTGGTTGGGCGGGACGTGATCGTTGGTCGCGGGATTGCCGTTACTAGTTTTGAGCAGTGAGCAACGCCTACGTGGGGAAAAGGGAGATAACATTAATCGATTTACTGCTATCTAGATATACTTTACGGTATTTTGAGATACATATTGTACATCTTGCATATGAAACACATCGTACTTTTTTTTGCAGTTTAACAAATTTTTCTCCAATGGAGTTCAACGGAACTTTGTCATTATCTAGTAAACACCGTGGCAGAGAATTTGTAGCATATTAATGTTTCGGGAAAATATCCTGTACTATTAAAAATTACAAAGTGTTTTATTTTTACAATGTTCTTCCCTACAAGTCTGGCTCACGTAATCGCGCACGGAAAAAGGGGAGCATTCTCTTACTTTCTTCTATTAGCCTAAGTTCTAGACGTAGTGTTTTCTCGTGAAGAAATGAATTCAAAGAGAAAGAGAACAAGAGAGGATTTGAGGTGTCCAATTTTTGGTCCACCTAAGGACATCTCATCGCGGCAGCTTCCTACCATCGAGGATGTCATCAGGTTTTACATCAGCGTTCGGTATACCAAGAAAGCAGAAATGAACGGTAAGGATCCTCCATTATCTAATATTTTAAAACAAGTCGCTGAAAAAATACTGATTATATGGCATGCTGCAAGCATTCCAACTGTAAGCAAAGGGAGAGTTGTAAATCTGATAAAAGTCCACCATTCCACATACAAGAAAATCTTAAAAGAAAATGGTCCTAATAGATCCACGATATTCGAAAAGAAGAAAAATGAGGTGATAAACGCTTTTAAAAAACTTTTTCATATATGCTCTTGTAAATGTGAACACAGAGAATCTTGTGACTGCCCTCTTCAACGTAAAGTTCCTGTGCAAGAATGGACGTTCCTCTCTTATCAGCGTGGAGATCATCTTATGGTAATTTCTACCTTGGACAAGAAAACTACTGCTACTTTAAACGTTTGTCGAAGAGAGAGATGGAGGACCGTCATGCTTTGGCGAGTTCGGCACAAGAGGGAGTAAATTTCGACGGCAAGTAAACGAAATTGAATCGAGTGAGAATGATTATGAAATTAAGAAGATGATCAGTCAGACAATGCTTTTGAGTATCGACCATCAACCTCACAAAGAAAAGGGCTCCAGCGCAATTCAACAAAACTAACTGCGCTGGCAAGGGTATGCGACAGATTCAGAGTTCTATCAGCTACAGGAGCAGCATTAGCAACGGCAGTATTAGAAGATTCTGATATTTTGAACAAGGAGGACTCATCTTAAGTCATAGACCGCATGAAACTTAAAAGACAGAGATTACAATCAAGACTAGGAGTAGAAAAATCAGAACATAGTGGACCCGCAGTGGGGATTTACTTTGATGGAAGAAAGAATCAGACAGTAATTTTAAATAAGAAGGGGGGAAATATTACAGAAGTACCATTTTAGAAGAACACGTGTTTATTATATGCGTGCCTGACTAGAAACACATCACTCACGTGACTCTGTTTCCGGTACAGCTAGACATATTTCAAGATCAATCATGCAATGCATAGGAGAGCATCCTGCGATACTCACAAATATTTTCGCAGTCTGCTATGATGGCACTGTTGTAAATACAAACAGGAAAAAATTGTGGAATCATTAGGATTCTGGAAGAGCATTAAAATAAGCCATTGTAGTGGAGCATTTGTCTTCTCCATTTAAATTAACTCCCACTCCGACACCTTATTGCTCATTTAGATGGAGTTACGACTGGACCCAAGAGCTACACTGGCCCCATTGGGAAGCAGATCCAACATCTGTGAAGATTTACCTTTTGTTGACAGCTGACATTGGTCACTTACACACAGAAAGTAACATTAAGATGTGGTGCATGATTAAATCGAAACCTTACTGCGTTGATCCCATCCAACGGTCTGAGTACTTCACTTTAAGTCTTCATTTTCCAAAGCACCCAGCCAAGGATCGGGATGGTACTAAAATATCTTTTCTACTTAATATATTCGACCCCGGGCCATCGAAATGGAAAGCCTGTGCTCCAGCCACCACTCTATCCCGATCCCCACTTCACGAGAGAGCATTGCGAGTCAATACCCTCAAACAGCCAACGCTGGCAATATTATGACGACGATAAGATGCCATAAGAATAAAATTTCCCGGAATACAATACCGGGGCAGAAAAGGACTCGCGTACTTAAGGTCATAATAATATAGGGAGTCGAACACTATTACCTCGGGATCCTAAATCATTCGAGTTACTCCACTTTTGCAATATATTAGTAAGTAATTAAGTTTTAAAAAAAATTATGCTAAATATAAACTTCAGGGGGGGTAAAACTTCAATATGCTCATACGTACGTAGATTCTAAACAGGTGGACCCTAATGAATGACACGCCGTCTCCAAATTCTTCGCGAAGTGAACCGATAGCTGGGTCCGTACCAACGTTGTCCGTCCCTAGTTGTCTGGGGATGAAATGACCAAGAGCAGAGAGGGGAGTTGGGGGAGTGAAGCAACGATTCAAACGGATAGCATCCATTGGTTGGATACTCTCTGTAATGGAGGGTTTGATTGGTCGCACGTATGACGTCGTCCGCGATACGTTCGTCATTCAGCCAGCGATATGTTGGTGCAATGGGTGGATATTGGGATCTGCTGAATTGGAATGGGCTGTGTTGTTAAGGGGAATGATGGAATTCGCGGGAGGGAGATAGTATTTTCTGGTATCGGTTAGGGTTAACTCTCTTGAAAATGGCCGCGATCAAATTGGTATTGCCGGTTGAAAAACATTCCATTTCGACCTAAACACACCCCACGGATCATCGCTCTCCCCTCCCAAATTCCTTTTCCTCTACACTTCCGTCCACTTCTGGTGTCATAATAACCCCCCCCCCCCCCTCCAACATGTAAGCAATTGCGACGGCTCATTCAGCCGTGGTTGACTTGAGTATTTCAATGCTCCAACAACCAGCATCCTAGCCAAAGGTGTTCATGGGATCCGAAACCCTCTACCCCCCTCCCGAAATTTTTAATTTGTTTTTTTGACCAAGGGAACTACAGGGGGAAAACAAGCATATATACCAGACCACATAAAAGTCTGCTGTCGCGGCCGATATACCCACTGGTAAAATATACCGGCACCGCGTAGAGGTTTAATACATCCCTTTGAAGCGTATCGCCCAATATATCGGTTGTCAGACCGATGCATCGGGTGATGTCCATATTCATGCATCAATATTTTTAACTTTTATTTAAGTTGTCTTCACTCAATAAGATTTTCTAAATATTTGCTAAAATATTACTATGTCGTTAAAAAGATTATCATGTGTCAAACCGAAATAACCACCACGCCACGTACACGATAGAGTTAAAGCTAACCAGTTTAAGGTCAATGAGAACAGGAATTATTTTTGAATTGTAATCATAGTGGCGAAATACCTTGGAAGGAAACTAGGCGTAAAAAGTTATAAATTTGCATTTCAATCAGCATAGGAGTGCAAGAAGGCATGAAAGGAATCGTGTGCACTAACATCATTATCGTGGGCATCCACATAAAATATTCCATAACTTGGAGACAATGTATGACTTTTTTCCTATGAATTATATGAAATAAAAAATTGCTCTTCTTAGAATTATATAGAAATGGTATATTTGATGCGAGGTACATAATACCAATACGTTAAGGTGGCTGGAGTGGTAATCGTGAGTCATTGAGCGCACATCTTAATAGCTTTTCAAGGCGAAAAAATTCTTGCACATCTTTTCATTTACGCAAATCTGTTTATGCAGTGGAAATGGAAATATACCAGAATTGTATTTTAAACTATTCGCCTTCATTAAAACATTGTTATGGCTTGGGTTTTCGGCTCTGCATTCAAAATTCCAGCAAAATTTACATGTAATAATATATTTTTTACTCGTCATGATACCTTGATATTTTGCTAACAAATATTATAATGATATGAAACGAATTATTTCGCGTTTGAGGCAAAATCTGCACATATGTAATCGAATTATTTCGATGTACATGTCATGCACCCTAAGCCTACGTGTGAAAATAGTATTGAATTGCCAAGAACCCAAATTGGTAAAATGCTATTTTTTTCACTTTAATCTATAGATGTTACCTACAAAGGACACGTACATGCAAAGTTTCGTGCAAGTCCGTACATGAACAAAAATAGCTCCAAAAACCTTAAATGTTCTCTCATTGACACGCGATTACCGCTCTAGCCACTGTGTTCATTCGTTGTTCCCGATTTGAAGCAATGGAGCACCGACTGTTCGAAAAACGTCCACTGTTAGCCATTAAAATTGAATCCACCCAATGTGCTTGGGTAAGAATAGAGGAGCAAACCACCCGCCATATTTTATGTCCTTTGACCTAAGCGACACTATGTCGACCCCATATGAGTCGTAGTTAAACTAACTTTAGGGTATAGTGTTACCTCCTAAGTTCATGGGCATAGTGTAATGCATGTTGGTGACTACTCACCCCCTGCCACACACCCTTGAGGTGGCTTGCAGGGTATTTTGTAGTTGTATATGACAGAAAATCAGCCGCTGTATTTTAAATTGACCCCATGTTATTTCATCTTATTATATTCAAAACGCATAAAATAACCACAAATTTTCCTTTTATTGTGTCTATATAGCATATGCACACTCAAAATCAATTTTATTTAAATAACGGGATTTTAAACGGTCGCTGAATGCCAAATGTAATACCGAAATTTTCTTCTTGCCTGAAAAGCAATCAGACATTCTCAACGTGATCCTGATATCAGAGTCCACTAAATCATACTAAAATTTCATTGTACTAAAGTTAAATAAAACTTAAGCCTTGTTTAATGCGGTCTAATCTGGCCTTATGCTAAATGGAATACTTTTCCATCGATCACTGCATCCACGAAGTGCCGTGCAAACCACCTCTAGGGTGTGTGGCACGGGGTGATTCCACACCAGGCTTGCAGCACTCGTCCCTGTACCAATCGGGACCTCGCACGTTCCCCCGCCCGCTGGGCACATACCAAAAAGCAGTCAGGAGAAGTGTGCGCAATCAAATTAGAAACTGGGAGAGTGCTACATGCGAACCTGCAGTACACAGAGTTTCTTTATGTGAAAGTAAAATGGGGCGGGTTTCTCAAGCGCTTCGCAGTAAGGAACCGAAAATAATCATTGAGTTTATATGCTCGAGTCATGCCTCCTTGCCATGAGGTCATGTGTTGTGTGCACGAGCGAGCTCTCTGTTTATACTATTTCTGGAGGAAACAAAATAGCCTGACAACTCTGATGCCTTGACCTCCAATTAATTCGTTCGAATACCAAGGAGGTGTTTCTCGGCCTCAGCTCTTCGCCCCTTCAAAATACAGTGCTATATCGTGGTATTTTTCTCCCGTGAAAGGCTGATTATTTCCAATAATTAATAATTATTTAAAAAATGGAATAATACGAATACATTTTTCAAATCTTGATTTAATTTACACCATCAATGATAAATATAAATAGGCCCGGCGATTATGAACAATTGCAGCGCCACTATTGAAGTTCAACAAATATACTACACCAAGCGTAGTTGATCGCGGCAGGGACTCATACTACCTGCGACGCTTCATTAGTGCAGCTTGATGCAGTATACAGATCAGTCGACATGGTACGCGCTCCGTTCATGGAAACCTCTCCCGCAGTAAGGGGGAAATGGTTGGAATGGTTGCTGCTGGCCGATCAGTGGCAGAAGTGGCAAGACATTTCGGTGTCCACCGAAATTGTGTATATAGGTGGCTGAAGAGAAGCAGAGAAGGGGACACGGAGCTAAAAAGTTTAGCTCGTCCCGGAAGACCGCGGTGTACGACAGAGGAACAAAATCGCTCCATTATGCCAAGCAGCACCCCGTTTCAAGGTGAGGATCAGCGTCCTTGCCGCAAGAGATGGGGTTTGGCTGCAGCTACTCTACATATCAAAGTAGGGTTCATGAAGTAGGCCTGAGAAATTATAAACCGTGCCGAAAGCCATTTTTAACGCCGGCTCATAAACAGTCCAGATTCACCTTTGCTCAACTATATTGTGAGATGGACCAGGCCTATTGGGAGTTAGTTATTTTTACAGACGAAAAAACATTACAGAGCAATGAGGATAGTACCATTCAACTATGGCGCCCGCGAGGGAAAAGGTAATCATAGATGAAATTGTTTTCAGTATTGTTTCTCTTCCTTATTCTGAAAAGGCGTCTATATTCATTAATTAATTTCTCAGCAGGTATGATCCCGCCTACATTGTGAGAAACAATAGGTCTGGACGCGAGAACGTCGGGTTGGAAAACTGTCCAGGACAACTGTCCAGTTCATATTGGGCGAGTTGTCAAAGATTTCCTGGCACAAAATCCAAAACTTTGTCCCCTAGCGTGGCCGGCGCGATCGCCCGATTTCAATCCCATTGAAAATCTGTGTGGTATAATATCTTGGGAGTGGTCTGCAGACTGCTTGAAGACCGTTCAACATCTTGAGTATCATGTCAGAGAGGTGTGGGATTTCCTTTCCCGACGCCCAGACCTTTGTAAGAATTTAATAAATTCCATGAGATCGAGACTAACGCGGGCAATAGAATTGGAGGGAGATGCCACAGAAAATTAATTCTCCCTCTCTCTCTGTCTGCAATGTTTGATGACTGCGCTGAGTGCAAAACTTATTTTATGTTGACATAAAGTTTTTCTTGTTTGTAGCAAAGAAGCACCAGGTACGTGGAGTGATCGTTATTTTCGTGCCTTTATTTTAACAATTTTCCCCGTCCTCCAATACCATGAGAGTTTTATTTATTCGTGCCTTTAGTCATATCCCTCCATTTTTCCCTTGATTCATATCTACCTTCACCTTTCGTCATTCTCTTTTGGCAATTTAAGATGATGATATCCGACTATCAGGACTCATAATGAGTGAAAGTCACCGAGGGAATTAAGAAAAAGGACATCCTTGTCTCCTCAATTCGGAAAGAAAACCAGGCGAAGTTTTCTCATCCCTATTCCTTTATTCCCACTATATTATAATTATCATGGGTGAACGGTAAGAATCAGTCAAAATCTTGAACCGATACTGTGGAAAAGATTTAGAGGGAAAGAACTGAAGAAGACTTCAATACAGGGAAACACGGTCTATAAGTATTCGAAATTGGGTTTATTATAGCTTTAAATGAAATTACCTAGAAAAATATTCCAAGAATACTATTTCTGTCAAACATAAAAGGACGATTCCAGCATATTATGACTGTGTAGTTCGTGAACTAGGGACGTCAGGGTTGGGAAGGGGTTATTCTGAAAAATCAGTTATTCACATTGCGGAGTATAGAATTGGAGGGTAAAAGCAATACGACCGAAATACCCATTTTTTTCTCAATGTGACTTACTTGTAAGTAAAATACCGATTTTAGGACATAAATCAATAATTTCGGGAGCATAAGGTATGTAAAATTATTTTTAGGGTGGTAATAACGGATTGATTTGAAACTGATTTAGTTGAATGATAAAATAAAATAAAGCATTAGTAAGAATATAATTAACATAAGAAGACAGCGGAATAAAAAACACCCTTAAAAAATCGCGACGATGCACGCAAAGGGGCAGCGCGGTGCTCGCGAGACTGCGTAGTAAATCGCTAATTAAAATCACAGATCCCACTGAACGCTCGTTGCAATATCCGTAAAACCCTGATATGCTGCGATTCTCTGAATATATTATAGTTAAAAGAAAAATGTTGGCTTCAACTCAAATAATAAGATTGATTCTCAGAGTGATTCCTTTCTTCATTCCTTCCATGATGATGAGCCATTAAAGGCTCTCAAGTCTTCCATATCAGCGGAATACTAATTTCTCTTACTCATGAACATTTTGCACGTGAACAAATAAATTGATTAATTTACTCATCGATACCCCGTTACAGTTAATTTTTGGCTCTCTACCTACTATAACTTAGCATGTAACACATATGAGATGATCGATTTTTGTCAACACTGACTCTACTTCGTGGGTTGGTACCAGGAGTTAAGTTCACCATATTTCATTATAAAAATAATGAACACACTTGTGATGCACACATATGGCACTTAAAACTTAGCGCCATATAGAAGAGTATTTTGCTTGCGGATTTGCGATTCCCCGCTGCCAGAGGCCTGCATATGGACAGAGAGCTCGCTCGTGCACACAGCACATGACATTATGGCAAGGAGGCATGACTCGAGCATACAGACTCGATGATTATTTTCGGTTCCTCCTGCGAAGCGCTTGAGAAACCCGCCCCATTTTACTTTCACATAAATAAACAATGAGTTTAACTCATCATCTCTCCGAACTCAGCGACGGTCTGTCGGAGTTTATGGGTGAACGCATTCTCCAAAGTGGAACGCAATGTAATTCCTAATGCAACGAAAGACAGGGAATATTTTGAACATATGGCGAAGAACTGGGAGAAAAGCCCCAGGATATGAATTGCCGTTACCATATCTAGCTTTATTGTATAACAAGGAGCGTAATACTTATTAAAGGTATTCATTCATTTCCATTTCCAATGTCGATAACTTTCGAAGAAAAAGAAAGCTAACGAATATAACTCGGAAGTTAACTATGTTTACCAGAGTTTACTACAACAATGACAGCCACCAGATTTTCTCGGTACAAGCATATTAGCAGCTCCTTAAGACATTCCGTCGTAGATTACGAACGCGATTGCTGTTCATTGATATGGATTATTTTAGGAACTGCAGAGTCGATGAGAAGACGCAGGGAAATTTGTACTCTGGATTCCACATGGAAGAGGGAAGGAGGTAGGGGACTGTATAATATGATGAATAATAATTCGTGGCGAAAGACAGAAATTAATTTTTGAACTGCAGGCGAGTGATTCGCGAATCCGTTACTCGAAGACGCAGACAAGGTAACTTTTTAAAAGTCGGAAATTGGGGAAAAAAAGGGGTTTACTTATAATATTCAAACTGACTAGATGTTAAAAAGCACATGCGTAAAAATGGTAGCAACAAAAAAAGCAGAAATTTTTTTTTCACCCTCGAGACACGAACCTGCGAACTTCGTGCCTTCGATCTTACACTCTACCCAACTCCCTCCAAAGCCTCCATTTGAACGATGAAGGAAAACATAGCTAGACGTGGCAAGCTAATGGCAAAAGTACGAGTGCGAGACGTCGGTGTGAATAGATTTCGCACATATTATTCAGTTTATTCATCCTGAGGATCTTGTTTTTCCACGATTTACTAAACTTTAGTACACTATTTACTAAACTCCAGTCGGGAGTCATGCAAGAGGAGTCAGGGAGGCAGCTAGCGCGGAGGTAGCGAATGTTGATAGTTACTTACTAGATGATGTATTCTCGCTAGGGAATAAAGGGTATTTAGTCCAATGGTTCTTAATTTCCGAATGCTTGACGCTTGATATATATGAAGCACGGTGTCATTCATTGATATATATCACCATTTTACGCCGAAATGCCTTACTGAAAATTATTTTGATAATTTGAGTGATGGCTCCACCTTTCGTCATTAGAAATAGTTTATCATTAATTTCTACCACAATATTGTTCGACCTTTCAACATACTCCCCTCTTATTGTAAAGAGAAAGGGTACATTAATGTCTAAAACTATATTTAACGGATCAAAAAACTAATTGTTTATTAATTAGCTGCATAAAACACGAGAAGCGTTGTAGACTGCAGAGACACGGGCTCGAAACTAGACAAGGTGATTATTTTTACGAATTGTTGTTACGAACGCCGTCAATTTCCCGTCCTTACCATTTTCGTTGATTCTCAGTTAAGTCTTACGAAATATGTTGCTTCAATTGACCCTGGAATTTGATTATTTCCAGCATTTAATTATTTATTTTTTAAACCCGCCCTGTTAAAATCAAGTGTGACTTCTTACACCCCATATATTGGTCCATACCCTGGGGTCCTTTCCATTCCTTCACATATTAACGTGAAATTTCCTCCAACTTTCACATTCCTTTCAAGTCTTTATCAGTCAGGTGGATGCTATATAAACATTAACTTCACTACTTGGGCGAAAGAGGCGCTGCAGATTTTGCCCACAGACTTTTACAAATGACTGTTCATACACTTGTTCCACCACTGTGTCTTTCGGTTTTGTTTCTAATCTAACCATATAAGTCATAACCACACTCCTGGAAATAATGCATCAATGCATAACATATTTTATTTCTGAATACTTTGTTAAGACCTGTGCACTGTATGTCTTTACCCTGATAACATCTGAAATGTTCATAATTTGGTATAATACGATGATGTTTAGGCTGTTTTAGGGTTACTCATCAGCATATTTTTGCGTTTTTAAAGAAGCTATCGTGCATGGAAATCTGTTCCCAAACTGATAATGATGAAAAATGAATTTGGTAATTATCAGAGTAAGTACATACGTGCTTTCTGCATTAAAAATATCTTTTAAAAATTCTATTTATTTGATGAAAGCATGTTTAGCGTATACCAGTTGTGCATTTATTCATCATATTCTTAGACTGGAAACCACACTGAATCGAACAAAAATATTGAAAAATGTTCACTCGGAAATATTTTCCAATGAACATATAGTTTAATAAAAATGTAAATTACTTATTTATTGCTCGATTCCTCAATATCCTTAATAGTTTACACGAATCAACTTCGCTTTCTAGTACCAATTCTGAGAACTAAATAAGATTAGCGAAATATAGTAGGTAAGTACGTACAAGTAGATAGCAAATGCCAGCAAAAATAGTAGCATAATTATGTGTTATATAAGTGGTACCGATATACCGGTTCACCGATTTATTTTTTGACGATATAGCTCTCGGCAAATCGATATATTTTAAAAAATATCGTATTCCGATGCATCGGTATATTTTTATATACTTACCGCAAATCCCTACTGCAAAGGCGACGTGCTGAAGAAAACAAATTTATTAAGATTTGTGAAACTCGATACCAGGACGATACTGCGTGATTTCAAGACAAAGAGACGTCGCTTGTTGGCATTAACAATGCAATGACCCTTGGAGTCAATCCTCTCCGAAGATGCGTGCAGAGTTTTGTTGATACGGGGGTCACGACGGGTCGAGGGAGTACACTCACTAACCTGAGCAGTGGAGGGGTGTGGTTCGGGATGCAGAGCATGAGTGGTAACGGCGCACAGTGGTCCCAAATCGAAAAAAGCTGGCCAAAATTAATAACGTCGTTATTTTACCCAAACTAGCAACAAAAATGGCTATTTCCTATTGATTTTGATCTTCTAAATCTGATTTTGAAATTATTGTTACGCTATCTCTTCATTTTAACATTTTTTGAGCTGTTATTATTTAAACAATTTTTAGAAAACCTCGATATAGAAGTCCAAGCGATTGGCGATAACTTGTTATGTATGGACAACTTAAAACAGTATAATTTTAAGGTAAAAGATATATAAATTGTAGTTAAAAGCCATGATAGAAGTTACGACATGAAATTGATGGAATTCGAACACTCGACCATCAGCATAGTCGGCAAGCTACCCAAATCGGAAAGACTCCAACACATTTGCTGAAATTTTGGCTTCCTAGTATTTGGTGAGTTACATTAAATTAAATAAATTGACTGGGATTTAGAGTATTGAGGATAATAAATATTAGATTTGAATAAAATCACTTTTATTTTATCACAAAAAATGTCAATTCAAAGAGAATCGTCGTCCGATGTCACCACATCTGACTCATTGTCACTCTGTGAATCACTTAAAATTAGCAGGTTTTTCACATCACCTGGTAGGATGACCTCTTTTTTTTGGAACTCCCGATATAATTGAGATATATGGGTCAGACGTTAAAAAAAGCCGCCGAAAGATATTTTCATTATTTGAAATTCTTGAGGATTTCCTTGCGTGGTGCTCTCGGAATCTCCTCATGTCTTTGTTCCTGGCCTCCAAATCTTCCTCCGATAGTGCTTCAATTGGATGAAGGGATTCTTTAGCAATTGCTGCTCCGTGTCTCAGTAGTTTATGCACCGTAGGTGGCATGTAATACCAACCATAAAGCTCGACGTACAGCTCAGCTGTTTCCATGCAATAATGGCTGAAGGCTTCATTATTAATCTCGTCGCCGCTGGATAGTGATTTTAAAATCACGGAAAATCGATCAATAAGTCTTTCATCGATACCTGTAATGAAAATTGAAAATCATGAGAATAATTACATTTCATACATCAAAAGCATCTGTTCGTTGATTTTCAAAATTATGGAAACAGCTCTAACATTTATTTAAATACCAATGCGGTGAAAAATGTTTTACTTATTTATCATAATTTTATATTTACCAGTAATTTCAGCTGATGACTTGCTATCTGCGAAAAAACGCCGAGCCGTGTTCCCATCATTTGAATTTCCAGAGCCGTGCGTTGGCACGCCAATTACTAGTCCCATCCTTGATCTAAACTTGCTCTGTATGTCCTTCTTCTTTTTCTTCAACACTTCCTTGCTCCCATCATTATTTCTTATCTGAAATGAAATCCCAAATTAAAATTCCAATTTCACTGTTGAAAGTATATTGATTGAGATTAACTAATGATTATTTTTACTCACTGACCTTCCATTTCTCAATTTCCAAACGATAACTAAAGTGCAAAATACACTCAAAACTCTTTATGTACCAATGGAGGAGGGATAAGCCGAACGAATACGTGGATTCATCCGCTGGCCTTCTTTTTATGTGCTCCAAATTATTCATATCAGATATTTTAGCACCACAACGTAGCACGTCATGGCACTGGTTTCTGTTAAAGCGTTACACACCTGTAATATAATCCATAATTGAATTATAACAGGCGCAATTGGAAACCGTAAAAACCATTTAAAAAATAAATGTGAAAGACCTACCTTTCCATTCACCATTGTGAGCATCATATGCATTTTCACCGTGATATTTCCAATATCAACTACCTGAAGCTTGTTGACTTCCTCCGATAAATTCCTCTCTTCGTTCTTTGCTACAGATTTGGTTTCTTGCACCCACTGGAAACGAATAGGCCGACAAAAACGGGTCAATGAAGGCCGAGGGTTTGACCCCAAAATTTTCCCTGAAATGAAGTAACTGCTTATTTACTTCCCAGAATGTATTGAGTTAATGGATACTATATTACGTAAATATCAATCCTTACCTGAGTCATTATCTAACAACCGTAGGGGTACCAAAAAACTTGCAAAGACATACGCATCTGTCACATCTTCTTGTTTCCATATTTGTTTACACTGGAAGTGCCCTGAACTCCCGTCGAAGCCGTACTTGCAATATAAAGTACATTGAAGTTTTTCCTCCATATTCTGCAGTGTTGATACGCACGACACTATGCGCTTAGCTGTGTGCGCTAGAAGAGCTTGCAGACTGACCTCGCACCTCTCCTCGGAAACACAAATACCTTCTGGGTAAGCTGCATGTTTAGCTTTCAAAATTGCCTGGTAGCTAGGATATATGGTGTGCCCATGCTTAATTGACGTCTTGCGAAGCAGCACATATTGATATTTAGTAAAATTTCCAGACACAATCAAAGACACCGCTTCTTCTGGAGTTAATGCGGTTTGTTGGGCCTCCTGCGCTCTCCATTTTGTTAAAACGTGTTTTGCTCTGGTAGGTGTTGTTGTTGTCACTTCCTTGATTAGCTTTGCAGCCGCCTCATCGCCTCTGCTGCGGTAGCCCATTGATGCAGCGTAGGATAACTCAGCCGGAGATGCGCTGGATCTAAGCTTTTCCGTCTTCCTTCTCTTAGCTCTATCGCTGGACTCTTCAAATTTGCTTTTTGGTCGTCCTACGTCAGCATGCTCTAGCGGGAAGAGAAGAATTATATTATAAAATTAATTCATCGCTGATATTTACATATATTCGCTAACTGTGCAAACATAGTAATTGTTAGTACTCACCAGGTCTGGAAGGAAGATATTGATATACTTCTGAAGGGAATTTTAATTTCTGCTGCAACCAGCTTTTGAAAGTCTTTTTGAAATGTTCATCTGTCCTTGAGCTTTGGTCCCACTTTCTCAGGTAATTCGGAAAGAGTTTTGCGCATAAAGCGCGTCAAAATATTTTTGGCATGCTTGCTTTCATTTAGTCGAAATCTTGCTATCAAATATTCCACGACATATTCCTTCTTCTTCGCCAATGAATATTCTTTTCTTTCTGTAAATTTATTGTGCACGTCAAGGTGCGTAACATTTGCGACATCCCTAATTCTAATTTAACAGTTTTCTTTTAGGCTGAAACGATGAATGAGAATTTAAAAAATATGTCTATTATTTAACCCATTTTAAAAAAATCGGAGATTATGAGTTGAAATTGAAAAAAAGAAGATTAACATAAGCTTACCTCTGAGTTTCCAGCGTATCCTGAATGTTGGATGCCGGGCAAACCAAGTGCTTCAATCCTCTGCACGAGAGAAGCTTCTCGAGTTAGCAGAGTTAACACAGCTTGGAGCATAGCACTTATTCACTAAGCAAATCACTAAAGAAAACTGAGCGGGGAGTATTCACTACACCCATGCAGTGGTCTACGGCAGTGGTCATGGTGAGGGAGGCCGTCATCCTCATTCCGTTATTTTCTAAGAAAAATAATGCACGAGCAAGAGACACGCACCCTTGGTGGCCTTAGACGAATTCGTCCCTCCTCATCCCATCCCATCTACGTCTACGGGCTGTTGAAAGGATCCTTGGAACAATCCTTGGCGGCATAGAGGCGGCAAGGGGATTAGGGAACATTTATTGCCCCTAGCGCCAGGACCTTTTTTCGGAATAGCGTAGTGAAAATGCTGACCCGCATGTAAGGAATCTTCGCTCTATAGAAATATGAGGAAAGTTTTGCAGAGGAAAATATACAGCGGTTACTGTCAATTGCTCGCATAATGACTTCTTTAGTTGTTTTAGATCACGCATAATGTGTCTTACTAAGAGCGTGAAAACCGGCCCTCATTGGTTTAATGAATATTTGAAGGAGACTGTTCAACACACAAGAAATGTGAAACACTTGATGCATGAAATCTCACAGTATGGAAAATTATGTAAAGGATATACCACGTGAGTTCAACCACCGATATAGGAATATTCGAGCGATAAAGCCATTCGGTCTTCCGCCGGCCAACCGCCCTCGGCGGCGCGGTGCACCGCTCTGCTTAAAACCTTCTAGATGTCGGATAGGCAAGTATAGGCAAGATATTTTTTCTCCATCTTGTTGTATATACTCTTCCGAAAGATTCTGCATAGGAATCTTCGAGGAGCACCGAGGAGCACAAAACCATATCGATACATTTTACTAAAAAAAAGCTCAAAAATAGTTAAAATTATAAATAATTTAAAATTGTTGTAAACAATATTGAACCGACCAAAGATTAGGGGATATATTACAAAAAGGTTCAAACGTACCTTGTAAAAATTATTAAATGAATCCCATGAAATTAAAGCAGTCATATATTAAGTTGAATTTCCCTAAAATCGACTATTTCTACGCATCGGGTGTTTTGCCCTCAACATGACCATGTTCGACGGGTTACACAGGTCAACACAATAATTACACAGACCTATCAGATACGAAATATTGTAGGCCATATCCTGTAGAATCCGAATACACCACTCAAAACTTAATTGCAAAAAGTCGAAAAAATGACTTTTGGCCAACTTTTTTCGATTTGGGACCACTGTGCGGCGCCGCTCAGGGACAACGAAGCAGATGTTGATGACACAGCAGCTGTGGGCGGAGCGGCATCCAGCGGTGGGTGGGTGATGGAAGCACCCGTCTCGGCGGAAGCCACAGGCGTGGCAGATCCAGATGGGTTAACAGGAGCAGCGGGTGTGGCAGTGTCCGTTGTACTTGTGGCAGGCGCGGTGAGAGCGGTAGGTACGGGCACATTCGATTCGTAAAAGAAGAGGCACTTCGGGCTGTTCACACGAGTTCCGCCTTTTCTGTTGGCGTTTGAGCATCGAACGATCCTCCGCCGGCTTCGGGTGATGACTAGTGCCCTGTAAAATGGCCTCCATACTCGTCTATAATTGGTCAGTCGTTTATGAGTCACTGCCTCTTATACCTTATCCTCGAGGAAGTGTTGGAGAGTACGCACCCTGGCGTAGTTATCGGGCAAGGAGGCTGAGTGGGTCTAGAATCGATGACGTATCACCGAGTACATTCATACTCGATCGTCCCCATCTCACTTTCTCAGATGGAAAGGCGCTCTCAGAATCGGATACTATTAGCTAGCTCCGGTAAAATTTCAGGCATGGGTAATCGCTGGCAGTGGCCTCCAGAGCACTATTCCTCCCAAGATCTACGCCCCGCTACCGCCCTCACAACCCCCCACTGGGACCTTCCGAGAATTCGTTCCGCCCGTTCCGCCGGTTCTGCCCCTCGGGGTCGCTCGCCGGGAGAGGCCGCCTAGCACCTAGACTCTCATCAGAGGTGGGTGGTCGCCCCCACCCCCTGCCGTGGCATAGAGGATGGAACAAGCCGTCTTCCAGGGCGTCTAATTGCAGGGCGCTTGGTTTGCAATGCCGGTAGGCCGCCATCAACCGGCTCAACGGCCAACAGCTAGTTCTGTCGCACTTGTCTTTTCCCCGACTATCTCTCGGAAGCAGAAGAATCCGTCACCACTAGAGCCCTGTTAAACATCCCCAACACTCGCCCGCGTTCATTCCGCTACCAGCTCGATACACACACTCGAGTGCCAAGTCGACCGAGTCTGGAATTACTCGTTCGCTCGCACGAGTCTGTGTTCAGTCTCAGAGTGTAAACGGCATAACCATACTCTGCGGCGGCTTGGATGTCTGCCAAGGCCAACCGGAGCGTAGAGAATATGCTTCGCAGTTTCTTGGATCATTATGCTGACTTTTCCGAGTTGAAAGTGTCATCAATATGACAGAATATATTGAGTCCATTGTTTTAAATGGTTCTTCGCATTTATTCATCTTTATCAGTAGTCGTTAAGTACCATTATACCAGTACTTCAATTGCAGCTCGATGAAATCCGATCACATTTGATAATTCCGAGTTTTATTGCATAACTAGGTACGCATAGTAACATACATGTTCTTACCTGTCATTGCGAAACACCAAGGATTGATTGAAGAAATAATTTTTCAACAATAAATTACAGATTTATGAAAAACTTTGCAAATACTATCCCTTACCATGCTAACTACCGTCGGCAAGTTTATCAAGAGTATCCTCTTTAACATCTAGCATAAGTCCCAGAGTATCCATGCCTGCGATTTTGACCGGAGCCAGCTATAAGTGTCCAATTCTACGCTGGATTTCGCTCCTCTCTCTGCTGCTGTGCCATCACCTTCCGATTCGTCGTCCCTGAGCGGCGCAATTACCGCTCGCTCTGCATCCCCAACCGCACCCCTCCACTGTTCAGGTTAGTAAGTGTACTCCCTCTACCAGTCGTGACCCCCGTATCAACAAAACTCTGCCCGCATCTTCGGAGGGTTTTTGCATTGAAATAGAGGGATACCGAGGGTTTTGCCTTGTTAATGCCAACAAACGACGTCGTTATGCCTTGAAATCACGCAGTATCGTCCCGGTTTCGAGATCCGCAAATCTGAATAAATTTTCTTTCTTCAGCACGCCGCCTGTGCAGCCCTTAGCCGCCGAAACCTCGCAAGACCTCTCCTCGCTTGGCTACTCTGACGCAATAGGGCGAGATATATCAGCGGATGTAGTGGAAGTGCATCTTCCTACCAGTCACCACCACCACCACCGCAAAAGATGCAGCCGCTATTACGTGTTCCAACTCAAGTGGTTACCAAATAGTGTGTTTGTGACCACAAGGCCATTTTGTACGCGGAATTAACCAGTCTTTCTCCCTATCGTTCCGTCTTCCCAAACCATACTTCCTTTTTGTGTTACCTTCTTGGCCTGCCCTACAATAGCATTCCAGTCACCATGAATACTTTAGTTTTCATCCCCTTTCACATTTCTTATGACTTCTTCTAATCCATCGCAAATAATTTCTTCCTCGGTATCTTAGTAATCTGACGTGGGCATGAGCACACACTTGTACAACCACCGTGTCTTTAGGTTTTGTTTCTAATCTAGCCATAAATATCCTTTCTCTGTATTGGAGGTGGTTTTAAACTCGATACGACTACTTTTCCCGAGTATAATGCCAGCACCTGCGTTTCCATTCATATATCTAGAGTGGATAATCCAATAACTGCCGCTTCAGAAGTTCCCTTCTTCAGGCAATTTCATTTCGCGGATTGCTGAAACATCTAGACCTATTCTTCTCATCTTCACTTTCACGTTTTCAAGACGTCCACACCCAGAAGCGATTTTACATTCCAGGTATCAAACCTAAAATGCTACTTATCTTTCTTGACTGATGCACCCTCTTCAGTGGGGCCCGCCCGTAGATCTAAATTGGGGATTAGTTTACGACCGAAATATTTCACTCGATGAATTTGTGATATTACGCATCCCTGCTTTACGCCCTGACACATTTCAAACTAGTCACTCGAGGCCCCACTCACCCACAAACTTGCCTTACTATATTCATGCAATGCCTTCATAACATTCAATAACTGCTCATACACTCCATTGTCCTTCAAGACCTACAGCTTAATTACATTTACCCTAATATATGCCTTTCGAAAATCCTGCAGTACAAAATCAAATTTCTTTCGGGCGTCCATACAATTCACAGGCACTTGCTAATGTGCGAGAAAATGATCACTACATCCTTTCCAAGGCATGAACCGACGCTATACACCCTAGATGCTGTCAATAATTGTCTACCTAGCTCTTTCGATTTATATTTACTGAACATTTTAATGTGTAACAAATTTTGCAGACATTTGGCAATGTCTTTAAAATGGTTCAGCCAGTCAATGAAAATAATAGACTTTATTAATCCCGAACCCCTCGATAGGAAAATTGTTCCCGGAGGTTCTCCAACTGCAGGCTTATTTTTCAAACGACTTCTTGGGAAAATTCGAGCTTTAGGAATGTTGTTTCCTGAGGCGGATACACAGCACACTACAGTAGTTGTCAGACCTCGAGGTCAACAAAATTGTGGCAGGTGAAAGACCTTTCACCTGCCACAATTTTTTGGACACATTTTTCTACTTTGGAACTCATGACCTGATGACCTGATCCTGTTGCATTCCTATGTGTCTTTCTTTTGTCATTCCTAATTTCTTTCAGCACTGTTGTGCAAAAGGTAAAAATAATATGTTCCATGTGGGCACTTGTCCCAGGACTCATACCCCAACGGCACTAGCAACACCTGTTACTCCATTATACAACCATTACGCCATTATACAACCCTTGCGACCTCTTGCCCTTCGCTACCCTACCTCAAGGTCAGCTTCTAAACTTGAACTTCCATCAGCATGGGATAGCAAACATTCTGTTTATACATCAATGAATGGTTATTAACTTTACAAGCATTAACTTGGGTTGGCAAACATTTTCCATTGGCATCGTATTTGAGGTGGCCTCTGTTTTTAACGGGCGATTTCCCCACGTCCAACTGAGCAGGTGGTTCAGAGACGGCATGCACTTGTCTTGTCGAAACAATATTTCTGTTTTTACATGTTGCCTATGATAGCTTAATATCCTTCCAATGGCGAAAGTATTCACATGGAGTATCAATATTAGATTATGTAGGTATCGTATTCGAAGGAAGCAGTCTTAATATCACCTGGAAGAAAGGCTGCCCGATTAGGTGAATTGGAACCAAATCCCTTAAAATGTCTTGAAATTAATATCTAAAAATGTCCTTTCCAACGTATGTAGCTTCAATATCTCCATTAGGAAGAATATTTGCCCGCAGTGGACCATGGAGCTTGACGTGTCACTGCTACCGAGTTGCCGGCGGCCTGAATCGCACTCCGCAGCAAATTAGAAAAATCGACCTTTTTACGGAGTTTCAAACGGTTGCGGCTCATTTCTTTGGGGTCACATACTAGACGCTTTGAAGTGCCTCGTGTGTGAATTTCTTTGTGACTAAATTAACATTGTCACAATTTATATGCAATAAATTCACTGAAAACAGTGTCCAACATTTGTTTGCGCAACAGCAGTAGTAATAAAAATAAAACAAATATTGTGAAAATTATTTTGCTAAGAAGTTTTCTATTTCTATGGACTTATAGTTTTCTCTCTTTAAAATTACACCAACAGGTTCTACATTAGCTTGACCATTGTGATTTGAAGAGAAATTCGAAGCTGTACGATATCTGCAAAATTTATTTAAATGTGAGCCCTTGCATTTTGATGATGCATAAGAACTGATTCAAATGATATGTATCACATCAGGCAACCATCAATGGAGTAAGACCAGGTAAACGTTGAAGTTATAATCAGAAAAAAGCACTTTTTGATTTTTGCCAGCTTTTGTCCATTTCAACCCACTGTGGGTCATAATCTATTTGTAAGTTCCCAGCCGATTAATTTTCTGACGAATTGAATGAAATTTCATAAAACCGGATATAAAATTGAATATTAGATCAAACTTAGGGAAATGGACTGCAGAACGGACAGGTTTAAGAAATCCTTTTTTCTGCGAACGGTATGAGACCATAGATGCCATTGAGACCTTAACTATATGAATAAATTCTTCACGGGATTTCAATCAGGTGAGATTTTCAGCCATTGAAAATTCGGCTCTGGCTGAACATCTCACCTGGTGGGAATCCCGTGAAGAATTTTTTCACATCGTGCGCCAGGAAAACACCAAGTCTTACAACACCGTAAATATATGTTTGTGGACAGTTTTTGTCGCTTACTGCAGAACTTGCTCCCCAACTCTTGTTTCTTAATCTTCAACGTAATATTCAAAGCACGTGGCGAAGTATGAGTGATATAAGAAAACTTGATTGATAGTGTTCATCCATAGATAAATGAATATTAAAATGGCTTATAATGCTGAACTATCTAATTTAACCAAAGTTAATATCGTGCATCAAAATATAAGAAGTTTAAGATCAAATTATGATAACTTTGTTTAATATCTGAACAATTTGCGAGATAAACCAAATGTTATAGTGCTATCAGACATTTGTATTAATGATTGTGAAATAACGGCGTCTCAACTTATTGGTTATAAGGCTTTTGCTAAACGCAACAATAATAGGAGAGCAGGTGGCGTTATATTGTTATAGTACCTATATGTAGCGTATACGTTCTCATGATTTGCAATTCAGGATAATAACTTTCAGTTGGCTGTTATGATCTAGGTAACCATTGACCTAAATACCTGTCAATCAACAGAGCGGTCCCTGAGGATTGAGTGGCCCTGTGCAAACGAAAGTCGGGGGCCCCACTTAACTTTGCATTCCCTTATTGATATAAGTATCATCTTTTAAACATATTTCACGGAAAAAAGGACATTAACTGACAAAATGGAAATTAATTTCAAGAAATGTACATGTGTACTAAGAAAAGTAGGTAATTTCAGGTAATAGGCGGGTTTCCCCGTCTGAAAGAGGCAAGCCCGGGCCCCATGGGCGCGGGGTCCAGTGCAGCGGTACCTAGGCTTGTGCGATGAGTCGATTAATCGAAGTCATCGACGATGATTTTAGTCATCGCGGTGCGATGACTGTAATCGAGGACGATGAATGTCATCGACCATCGATGTCGATGAGAATCATCGATCCCGATGAGTCGATGAGTTGATGCGAATCATTGATGTCGATGTTGCTTTTGAGAACCATCGATGAGGATGATCGATATTCTTATATCACTAATTTTTCTTCTTTTTTCCATTCATTTGAACGCCTTAGATCTAAAATGTATACATAAAGTATAAACACCCCAGCTATTGCGCCTTGAGGACGATGGCAGGGCCACAGTGGGATGTTTGGAATTCATGTTTTTCCTCAAGTTTGTGGTAGACGATACAGAAGTATGCGATCACGTTCAATCACAGTTAATACCCAGTAGCAGTGTATTCGTATTCATTGTATTCGTTGGTTGCACTGGTGCAGTTGGTAGCAGCGGTAGCAGCCTGAGCAAAATCGGCTAAGTTCACCGAATTCACAGTCACAGTAATTTCGATTATTTAATCACAGGCTGTGATTGCTAATTTTCAGTATCGGTGATTCAATCACAGCGATATATCGCTCATCACTACTGCACAGTTCATGGAGAGTCATCGATCATCGTAATTCATCGATCATCGGCATTCATCGACCATCGACATTCATCGATCATCGATATTCATCGATAGTCATCGATCATCGTGTACACTCTATACGATGATCGATCACAGCCATCGTCATCGAAACATTTCGATGAAATTTTTTCATCGAAAATCGATGACCAAAATCGGTCATCGCACAAGCCTAGCGGTACCTGTCGCACTACCCTAAGGACAGCACTGTGACAATCCATACCTATTATGGGAATTTACAGGTATCACTGTATTCCAACTGATCTACTTTTAAGTGAGTTGGAACAAGTCCTTGATGAATCACCCGCAAAGAACCTAATATTAGTTGGGGATATCAATTCATGTATTCTACAAAATAATGATTCTGGTTGTGCTTACAAAACGACTATGGCGAGTCATGGGCTTGAACAGCTAATTTATAGCCCGACCAAAATCACAAAAACTAGTAAAACTTCTATAGGTAACAATTTTCGCAGAAGTAAGGATACTTTTACTTGCACAGGTAGTACGATTGACGCTGGTTTAACGGATCACCATATGATTGCGTGGCAATTAGACACCTATGTAGCGCATGAACCGCAATGTCCATCGAAAGCGCCTAGTTTTGAAATTGATTTAAACTGTTTAAAAGACTTTCTCGCCATTTGTTTTTGGGATTATGTTTATTCTCAGGAACATTTAAATGAAGCTTATAGAATTTTTAATGAAATACTATCTTCCTCTATCAGTCGAGCAAGATGCAGTTTCAATAATAGTAGAAAATTTATATTTTTCTTGCCCTGGATGACGAGTTCTTTGTCAAATATAATTGTTAGGCGTATTTTATTATATAAAAAATGCGTTAACAACCTGAACATAAAAAATAGAGCTTCGCAATTCATTATATAAAAAGTGACTAGATAATTACATAAAAAAGTGCAAAGAAAACTACTACAAACACGTATTTGATCGCAACTCTAATAATTCTATCATCCAATGGCGCATTCTGGACTCGATTACGGGAGAAAAACTAAAGGATGAAGGCATCACAAAAATGAAAACTGGAAACAGCTCAAATTAATTACAAACACGCGGGAAATCGTGGATGAATTCAACTCACATTTTTCAAGAATGATCCAGTCAAATTATGTGCCCTTTGATACTCATAATTTAAGTGCTGATGATTAGGAGTTTCCTGGTAGTAGTTTAAGAGAGAACTTATTTTTTATTCCTACTTATGAAATAGAAATCAAACATATAATATCTCAACTGAAATCTAAGAAATACAAGGAATTTTACAACATAAGCTCATGTATTGTAAAAGAAGTAAGCGAGACTATTTATAAAATATTCACTCATATCGTCAATCTCAGTTTGCAAACTGGGATATAAACCGACCAACTGAAAACTGCAATTGTCATTCCTATTTCCAAAAAAGGTGACAAAATGGATATAAATAACTTCAGACGGATATCACTGTGGCCTGTATTCTCAAAAATACTAGAAAAAATTATGAAAAGTAGATTGTTATGTTTCTAAAATACTCAAAATATTTTAAAGTAATAATCAGTTTGGCTTTCAGAAGGGTAAATGCACTGTGGATGCCCTCCTGCAATTTTGTTCTCAAATTTATGAAGGATTAAATAATGCAAACAGGGTTGCAGGTTTATTTATTGATATAAAAAAGCTTTTGAAGGTCATGATCCATTTGTTAACAAATATGGATCCTTTGCCCGAGCTACGGGATTATAAAAAATTGAGCTTCTACAAAATTTAAGTCTGATCAGTCCTCAATATCTCCAGACGTATGGTACTTATCTCTCAGCAGAAATGCTCTTTTGAAAGAAAAAGCAACAACGCATAACTAATATATTGTTATGCCTAAGGTAAAAAGTTTTGTAGTTTATTCCACACATATTTGACTTGAAAATTTCAAACGGGTTTTTTTCAAAACATATACCCCTTCGATGTTGCTCATATTTTCTATTTGTTTAGCTACATACCTTATATGTCCACCTTTGAAATTTTGCGAGGGTTATGTTTTTAAAGGAGAAATTAATTTGCATGAGCCGGCATGTTCGCCTTTGACGTCGAAGCTTCGCGGATTCCTAGGCTAGGAGTGCGACGGTTTTATATCAGCCTGAGAATCAATAAAACCCGTGTATCATTTAGATTCTGGGGACTGATTTGGGCCTAAAAAAGATAACTAAACAGTACCAAATCGCAACAACGCAGTTTTAGCGATGTCTCCATCTCAACGTATCCCAAAAATGGTTCTCGCGCTTTGAATGTTGAGCTGTTCGAAACGTCGTCATTGTTAAGTATACTTTTTCACGCTTAATATACCTACGAACAAATAAACCATCCCATTTTACCCGGTCGATTTCCTGTTTCATTCGGTTGACATTGATGCTAATATGGTGCTACTAAATGGTCAGGCTTCGTCTCCACGGCGGGGATAGGGGGTAAGCTCTGTGGTTTCAGACGAAGATTATTGCGGCGTTCAGCTTTGCAGTTTAGTATGTTTTCGGGTTCCGTCCGCGTTTGCATCGTTCTTAATGGCGACGTTTCTCTTACTGTGTTGTAGGCGTTCTCAATCCAGGCTGAATTATATGGCACATATGTAATCGAATTATTTCGAACTACATGTCATGCACCCTAAGGCTACGTGTGAAAATAGTATTGAATTGCCAAGAACCCAAATTGGTAAAATGCTATTTTTTTCACTTTAATCCGTAGATGTTACCTACAAAGGACACGTACATGCAAAGTTTCGTGCAAGTCCGTACATGAACAAAAAGAGCTCCAAAAACCTTAAATGTTCTCTCATTGACACGCGATTACCGCTCCAGCCACTGTGTTCATTCGTTGTTCCCGATTTGAAGCAATGGAGCACCGACTGTTCGAAAAACGTCCACTGTTAGCCATTAAAATTGAATCCACCCAATGTGCTAGGGTAAGAATAGAGGAGCAAACCACCCGCTATATTTTATGTCCTTTGGCCTAAGCGACACTATGACGACCCCATATGAGTCGTAGTTAAACTAACTTAAGGGTATAGTGTTACCTCCTAAGTTCATGGGTATAGTGTAATGCATGTTGGTGACTACTCACCTCCTGCCACACACCCTTGAGGTGGCTTGCAGGGTATTTTGTAGTTGTATATGACAGAAAATCAGCCGCTGTATTTTAAATTGACCCCATGTTATTTCATCTTATTATATTCAAAACGCATAAAATAACCACAAATTTTCCTTTTATTGTGTCTATATAGCATATGCACACTCAAAATCAATTTTATTTAAATAACGGGATTTTAAACGGTCGCTGAATGCCAAATGTAATACCGAAATTTTCTTCTTGCCTGAAAAGCAATCAGACATTCTCAACGTGATCCTGATATCAGAGTCCACTAAATCATACTAAAATTTCATTATACTAAAGTTAAATAAAACTTAAGCCTTGTTTAATGCGGTCTAATCGGGCCTTATGCTAAATGGAATACTTTTCCATCGATCACTGCATCCACGAAGTACCGTGCAAACCACCTCTAGGGTGTGTGGCACGGGGTGATTCCACACCAGGCTTGCAGCACTCGTCCCTGTACCAATCGGGACCTCGCACGTTCCCCCGCCCGCTGGGCACATACCAAAAAGCAGTCAGGAGAAGTGTGCGCAATCAAATTAGAAACTGGGAGAGTGCTACATGCGAACCTGCAGTACACCGAGTTTCTTTATGTGAAAGTAAAATGGGGCGGGTTTCTCAAGCGCTTCGCAGTAAGGAACCGAAAATAATCATTGAGTTTATATGCTCGAGTCATGCCTCCTTGCCATGAGGTCATGTGTTGTGTGCACGAGCGAGCTCTCTGTTTATACTATTTCTGGAGGAAGCAAAACAGCCTGACAACTCTGAAGCCTTGACCTCCAATTAATTCGTTCGAATGCCAAGGTGGTGTTTCTCGGCCTCAGCTCTTCGCCCCTTCAAAATACAGTGGTATATCGTGGTATTTTTCTACCGTGAAAGGCTGATTATTTCCAATAATTAAAAATTATTTAAAAAAATGGAATAAAACGAATACATTTTTCAATTCTTGATGTAATTTACACCATCAATGATAAATATAAATAGGCCCGGCGATTATGAACAATTGCAGCGCCACTATTGAAGTTCAACAAATATACTAAACCAAGCGTAGTTGATCGCGGCAGGGACACTACCTGCGACGATTCATTAGTGCAGCTTGATGCAGTATACAGATCAGTCGACATGGTACGCGCTCCGTTCATGGAAACCTCTCCCGCAGTAAGGGGGAAATGGTTGGAATGGTTGCTGCTGGCCGATCAGTGGCAGAAGTGGCAAGACATTTCGGTGTCCACCGAAATTGTGTATATAGGTGGCTGAAGAGAAGCAGAGAAGGGGACACGGAGCTAAAGAGTGTAGCTCGTTCCGGAAGACCGCGGTGTTCGACAGAGGAACACAATCGCTCCATTATGCCAAGCAGAACCCCGTTTCAAGGTGAGGATCAGCGTCCTTGCCGCAAGAGATGGGGTTTGGCTGCAGCTACTCTACATATTAAAGTAGGGTTCATGAAGTAGGCCTGAGAAATTATAAACCATGCCGAAAGCCATTTTTAACGCCGGCTCATAAACATTCCAGATTCACCTTTGCTCAACTATATTGTGAGATAGTTATTTTTACAGACGAAAAAACATTTCAGAGCAATGAGGATAGTACCATTCAACTATGGCGCCCGCGAGGGAAAAGGTAATCATAGATGAAATTGTTTTCAGTATTGTGTTTCTTCCTTATTCTGAAAAGGCGTGTATATTCATTAATTAGTTTCTCAGCAGGTATGATCCCGCCTACATTGTGAGAAACAATAGGTCTGGACGCGTGAACGTCGGGTTGGAAAACTGTCCAGGAAAACTGTCCAGTTCATATTGGGCGAGTTGTCAAAGATTTTCTGGCACAAAATCCAAAACTTTGTCCCCTAGCGTGGCCGGCGCGATCGCCCGATTTCAATCCCATTGAAAATCTGTGTGGTATAATATCTTGGGAGTGGTCTGCAGACCGCTTGAAGACCGTTCAACATCTTGAGTATCATGTAAGAGAGGTGTGGGATTTCCTTTCCCGACGCCCAGACCTTTGTAAGAATTTAATAAATTCCATGACATCGAGATTAACGCGGGCAATAGAATTGGAGGGAGATGCCACAGAAAATTAATTCTCCCTCTCTCTCTGTCTGCAAATTTTGATGACTGCGCTGAGTGCAAAACTTATTTTATGTTGACATAAAGTTTTTCTTGTTTGTAGCAAAGAAGCACCAGGTACGTGGAGTGCTCGTTATTTTCGTGCCTTTATTTTAACAATTTTCCCCGTCCTCCAATACCACGAGAGTTTTATTTATTCGTGCCTTTAGTCATATCCCTCCATTTTTCCCTTGATTCATATCTACCTTCACCTTTCGTCATTCTCTTTTGGCAATTTCAGGTGACGATATCCGACTATCAGGACTCATAATGAGTGAAAGTCACCGAGGTAATTAAGAAAAAGGACATCCTTGTCTCCTCAATTCGGAAAGAAAACCAGGCGAAGTTTTCTCATCCCTATTCCTTTATTCCCACTATACTATAATTATCATGGGTGAACGGTAAGAATCAGTCAAAATCTTGAACCGATACTGTGGAAAAGATTTAGAGGGAAAGAACTGAAGAAGACTTCAATACAGGGAAACACGGTCCAGAAGTATTCGAAATTGGGTTTATTATAGCTTTAAATGAAATTACCTAGAAAAATATTCCAAGAATACTATTTCTGTCAAACATAAAAGGACGATTCCAGCATATTATGACTGTGTACTTCGTGAACTAGGGACGTCAGGGTTGGGAAGGGGTTATTCTGAAAAATCAGTTATTCACATTGCGGAGTATAGAATTGGAAGGTAAAAGCGATACGACTGAAACACCCATTTTTTTCTCAATGTGACTTACTTGTAAGTAAAATACCGATTTTAGGACATAAATCAATAATTTCGGGAGCATAAGGTATGTAAAAATTTTTTTAGGGTGGTAATAACGGATTGATTTGAAACTGATTTAGTTGAATGAGAAAATAAAATAAAGCATTATTAAGAATATAATTAACATAAGAAGACAGCGGAATAAAAAACATCCTTCAAAAATCGCGACGATGCACGCAAAGGGGCAGCGCGATGCTCGCGAGGCTGCGTAGTTAATCGCTAATTAAAATCACAAGTCCCGATGAACGCACGTTGCAATATCCGTAAAACCCTGATATGCTGCAATTCTCTAAATATATTATAGTTAAAAGAAAAATGTCGGCTGAAACTCAAATAATAAGATTGATTCTCAGAGTGATTCCTTTCTACATTCCTTCCATGATGATGAGCCATTAATTTCTCTCAAGTCTTCCATGTCAGCGGAATACTATTTTCTCTTACTCATGAACATTTTGCACGTGAACAAATAAATAGATTAATTTCCTCATCGATACCCCGTTACAGTTAATTTTTGGCTCTCTACCGACTATAACTTAGCATGTAACACATATGAGATGATCGATATTTGTTATCACTGACTCTACTTCGTGGGTGGGTACCAGGAGTTAAGTTCACCATATTTCATTATAAAAATAATGAACACCCTTGTGATGCACACATATGGCACTTAAAACTTAGCGCCATATAGAAGATTATTTTGCTTGCGGATTTGCGATTCCCCGCTGCCAGAGGCCTGCATATGGACAGAGAGCTCGCTCGTGCACACATCACATGACATTATGGCAAGGAGGCATGACTCGAGCATACAGACTCGATGATTATTTTCGGTTCCTTACTGCGAAACGCTTGAGAAACCCGCCCCATTTTACTTTCACATAAAGAAAAAAGGAGTTTAACTCATCATCTCTCCGAACTCAGCGACCGTATGTCGTAGTTTATGGGTGAACGCATTCTCCAGAGTGCAACGCATTTTAACTCCTAATGCTACGAAAGACAGGGAATATTTTTAACATATGGCAAAGAACTGGGAGAAAAGCCCCAGGATATGAATTGCCGTTACCATATCTAGCTTTATTGTATAACAAGGAGCGTAATGCTTATTAAAGGTATTCATTCATTTCCATTTCCAATATCGATAACTTTCGAAGAAAAAGAAAGCTAACGAATATAACTCGGAAGTTAACTATGTTTACCAGAGTTTACTACAACAATGACAGCCACCAGATTTTCTCGGTACAAGCATATTAGCAGCTCCTTAAGACATTCCGTCGTAGATTACGAACGCGGTTGGTGTTCATTGATATGGATTATTTTAGGAACTGCTGAGTCGATAAGAAGACGCTGGGAAATTTGTACTCTGGATTCCAAATGGAGGAGGGGAGGAGGTAGGGGACTGTATAATATGATGAATAAAAATTCGTGGCGAAAGACAGAAATTAATTTTTGAACTGCAGGCGAGTGATTCCGAATCCGTTACTGGAAGATGCAGACAAGGTAACTTTTTAAAAGTCGGTAATTGGGGGAAAAAAATGGGGTTTACTTACAATATTCAAACTGAATTGATGTTTAAAAGCACATGCGTAAAAATGGTAGTACAAAAAAAAGCAGAAACTTTTTTTCACCCTAGAGACACGAACCTGCGAACTTCGTGCCTTCGATCTTACACTCTACCCAACTCCCTCCAAAGCCTCCATTTGAACGATGAAGGAAAACATAGCTAGACGTGGCAAGCTAATGGCATAAGTACGAGTGCGAGACGTCGGTGTGAATAGATTTCGAACATATTATTCAGTATATTTTGTCCAATGGTTCTTAATTTCCGAATGCTTGGCGCTTGATATATATGAAGCACGGTGTCATTCATTGATATATATCACCATTTTACGCCGAAATGCCTAATTGAAAATTATTTTGATAATTCGAGTGAGGGCTCTTACCTTTCGTCATTAGAAATAGTTTATCATTAATTTCTACCACAATATTGTTCGACCATTCAACATACTCCCCTCTTATTGTAAAGAGAAATGGTACCATAACGTCTAAAATTATATTTAACGGATGAAAAAACTAATTGTTTATTATTTAGCTGCATAAAATACGAGAAGCGTTGTAGACTGCAGGGATACGGCCTCGAAACTAGACCAGGTGATTATTTTTAAGAATTGTTTTTACGAACGCCGTCAGTTTCACGTCCTTACCATTTTCGTCGATTCTCAGTTAAGTCTTGCGAAATATGTTGCTTCAATTGACCCTGGAATTTGATCATTTCCAGCATTTAAATATTTAAAAAAAAACCCTCCCTGTTAAAATCAAGTGTGACTTGTTACACCTCATATATTGGTCAATACCATGCGGTCCGTTCCACTCCTTCACATATTAACGTGAAATTTCCCCAACTGTCACATACCTTTCAAGTCTTTATCAGTCAGGTGGAGCCAACATAAATTTTAACTTCACTACTTGGCCGAAAGAGGCCCTGCAGATTTTGCCCACAGGCTTTTACAAATTTACTGTACATACACTTGTTCCACCACTGTGTCCTTAGGTTTTGTCTCTAATCTAATCATAAAAGTCAAAACCACACTCCTGGAAATAATGCATCAATACATAGCATATTTAGTTTCTGAATACTTAGTTAATACCTGTGCACTGTGTGTCTTTACCCTGATAACATCTAATATGTTCATAATCTGGTGTAATACGATGATGTTTAGGCTGTTTTAGGGTTACTCCTCAGCATATTTTTGCGTTTTTAAAGAAGCTATCGCGCATGGAAAACTGTTCCCCAACTGATAATGATGAAAAAATAATTTACTAAGTATCAGAGTAGATACATACGTGCTTTCTGCATTAGAAATATCTTTTAAAAATTCTATTAATTTGATGAAAGCATGTTTAGCATATACCAGTTGTGCATTTATTCATCATATTCTTAGACTGGAAACCTCACTGAATCGAACAAAAATATTGAAAAATGTTCACTCGGAAATATTTTCTAATAAACATATAGTTTAATAAAAATGTAAATTACTTATTTATTGCTCGATTCCTCAATATCCTTAATAGCAAACACGATTCAACTTCGCTTTCTAGTACCAATTCTAAGAACTAAATAGATTAGCGAAATATAGTAGGTAAGTAGGTACAAGTAGATAGCAAATACCAGCAAAAATAGTAGCATAATTATGTGTTATATAAGTGGTACCAATATACCGGTACACCGATTTCTTTTTTAACGATATAATTCTCGGCAAATCAATATATTTTAAAACTATCGGATTCCGATACATCGGTATATTTTTATATACCGCACATCCCTACTGCAAAGGTGACGTGCTGAAGAAAACAAATTTATTAAGATTTGTGAAACTCGATACCGGGACGATACTGCGTGATTTCAAGACAAAGAGACGTCGCTTGTTGGCATTAACAATGCAATGACCCTTGGAGTCAATCCTCTCCGATGATGCGTGCAGAGTTTTTGTTGATACGGGGGTCACGACGGGTCGAGGGAGTACACTCACTAACCTGAGCAGTGGAGGGGTTCGGGATGCAGAGCATGAGTGGTAACGGCGCCGATAGGGACAACGAAGCAGATGTTGATGACACAGCAGCAGTGGGCGGAGCGGCATCCAGCGGTGGGTGGGTGATGGAAGCACCCGTCTCGGCGGAAGCCACAGGCGTGGCAGATCCAGATGGGTTAACAGGAGCAGCGGGTGTGGCAGTGTCCGGTGTACATGTGACAGGAGCGGTGAGAGTGGT
Organism: Pyrrhosoma nymphula; assembly: GCA_963573305.1. Classification (NCBI taxonomy): domain Eukaryota; kingdom Metazoa; phylum Arthropoda; class Insecta; order Odonata; family Coenagrionidae; genus Pyrrhosoma; species Pyrrhosoma nymphula. The sequence goes on along the minus strand of OY754332.1, from coordinate 70,176,618 downwards.
AAGTACGGGCACATTCGATGCATTTGTAAAAGAAGAGGCACTTCGGGCTGTGCACACGAGAGCCGCCTTTTCTGTTGGCGTTTGAGCATCGAACGATCCTCCGCCGGCTTCGGGTGATGACTAGTGCCCTGTAAAATGGCCACTATACTCGTCTATAATTGGTCAGCCATTTATGAGTCACTGTCTCTTCTACCTTTTCCTCGAGAAAGTGTTGGAGAGTACGCACCCTGGCGGAGTTATCGGGCAAAGGAGGCTCAGTGGGGCTAGAATCGATGACGTATCACCGAGTACATTCATACTCGACCGTCCCCATCTCACTTTCTCAGATGGAAAGGCGCTCGTAGAATCAGATACTTTTAGCTGGCTCCGGTAAAATCGCTGGCATGGGTAATCGCAGGCAGTGGCCTCCAGAGCACTCTTCCTCCCAACATCTACGCCCCGCTGCCGCACTCACAACCCTCCACTTGAGCCTTCCGGGGCTTCCGATACTTCGTTCCGCACGTTCCGCCGATTCCGCCCCTAGGGCTCGCTTGCCGGGAGAGGCCGCCTAGCACCTAGATGCTCATCAGAGGTGGGTGTTCACCCCCACCCCCTGCCGTGGCATGCTACCAGAGGATGGAACGAGCCGTCTTCCAGGAGTCTAATTGCAGGGCGTTTGGTTTGCATGCCGGTAGGCCGCCATCAACCATCTCAACGGCCAACAGCTAGTTCTGTCGCACCTGTCTTTTCCCCGACTATCTCTCGGAAGCAGAAGAATCCGTCACCACTAGAGCTCTGTTAAACATCCCGCGTTCACTCCGCTACCAGCTAGAGGCCCTCCGATAATAGAGGGCCTCTACTACCAGCTCGATACACACGCTCGACTGCCAAGTCGGCCGTGTCTGGAATTACTCGTTCGTTCACACGAGTCTGTGATCAGTCGCAGAGTGTGAACGGTATAAACATACTCTACGGCTGCTTGGATGTCTGCCAAGGCCAGCCAGAGCGTAGAGAATATGCTTCGCAGTTTCTTTGATCATTATGCTGACTTTTCCGAGTTGAAAGTGTCATCAATATGACAGAATATATTGAGTCCATTGTTTTAAATGGCTCTTCGTATTTATTCATCTTTATCAGTTGTCGTTAAGTACCATTATATTGTTCACAATTTGGCGTTGATTTGTATTGTGAGAAATACCAACGGAATCTGGGACTCAAAAATTTTTTTATTGCAGCTTTTCACCAACCAAAAAAGAATATTAAAAAAATTAATACCACTTTTCAGCAGATATTCTCTCCATCTAACTATTAGCTAACCGTCTCGTTTAATTTTGTCTTAACTTTTAAAGCGCATATAATTTTTCTTCGTGTCTCCTTCCTCGGTAAAGAACATAATAACTTAAATTGCAGCTGGATGAAATCCGATCACATTTGATAATTCCAAGTTTTATTGCATAACTAGGTGCGCATAATAACATGCATGTTCTTACCTGTCATTGCGAAACACCAAGGATTGATTGAAGAAATAATTTTTCAATAATAAAGTACAGATTTATGAAAAACTTTGCAACTACTATCCCTTACCATTCTAACTACCGTCGGCAAGTATATCAAGAGTATCCTCTCAAACATATATCTAGCATAAGTCCCAGAGTATCCATGCCTGCAATTTTGACCGGAGCCAGCTATAAGTGTCCAATTCTACGCTTGATTTCGCTCCTTTCTTTTCCTTTCTTTCCGTTTTCCCAAACCATACTTCCTTTTTGTGTTACCTTCTTGGCCAGCCCTACAATAGCATTCCAGTCACCATGAATTATTTAGTTTTCATCCCCTTTCATATTTGTTATGACTTCTTCTAATCCATCGCAAATAATTTCTTCGTCGGTATCTTCGTAATCTGACGTGGGCATGAACATACACATGTACCACCACCGTGTCCTTAGGTTTTGTTTCTAATCCAGCCATAAATATCCTTTCTCTGTATTGGAGGTAGTTTTAAACTCGATACCACTACTTTTCCCGAGTATTATGCCAGCACCTGCGTTTCCATTCATATATCTAGAGTGGATAATCCTATAACTGCCGCTTCAGAAGTTCCCTTCTTCAGGCAATTTCATTTCGTGGATTGCTGAAACATCTAGATAATCTAGATCTAAATAATTCCAGAGGATCTAAATGGGGGATTAGTTTACGACCGAAATATTTCCCTCAGTGAATTTGTGAAATTACGCATCCCTGCTTTACGCCCTGACATATTTCAAACCAGTCACTCGAGGCCCCACTCACCCGCAAACTTGCCTTACTATAGTCATGCAATGTCTTCATAACATTCAATAACTGCTCATACACTCCAATGTCCTTCAAGACCTACAGCTTAATTACATTTACCCTAATATATGCCTTTCGATAATCCTGCAGTACAAAATAAACTTTCTTTCGGCCGTCCATAGAATTCACAAGCACTTGCTGATGTGCGAGAAAATGATCACTCCATTCCCTCCCAGGCATGAACCCACGCTGTACACCCCAGATTCTGTCAATAATTATCTGCCTAGGTCTTTCGATTGATATTATATACATATGATACATATGCATCGTATTTGAGGTAGCCTCCATTTTTAACGGGCGATTTCCCCACGTCCAACTGAGTAGGTGGTTCAGAGACGGCATGCACTTGTCTTGTCGAAAAAATATTTCTGTTTTCACATGCTGCCTAGGATAGCTAAATATCCTTCCAATGGCGAAAGTATTCACATGGAGTGTCAATATTAGTTTATGTTGGTATCGTATTCGAAGGAAGCAGTCTTAATATCACCTGGAAGAAAGGCTGCCCGATTGCGTGAATTGGCACCAAATCCCTCAAATTGTCTCGAAATTAATATCTAAAAATGTCCTTTCCAACGTTTGTAGCTTCAATATCGCCATTAGGAAGAATATTTGCCCGCAGTGGACCATGGAGCTTGACGTGTCACTGCTACCGAGTTGCCGGCGGCCTGAGTCGAACTCCGCAGCCAATTAGAAAAATCGACCTTTTTACGGAGTTTCAAACGGTTGCGGCTCATTTCTTTGGGGCCACAATCTAGACGCTTTGAAGTGCCACGTGTGTGAATTTCCTTGTGTCTAAATTAACATTGTCACAATTTAATTGCAATAAATTCACTGAAAACAGTGTCCAACATTTGTTTGCGCAACAGCAGTAGTAATAACAATAAATTAAATATGGTGAAAATTAATTTGCTAAGAAGTTTTCTATTTCTATGGACTTATTTTGGAGTTTTTACTATTTTACTTTTAAGTTCCCAGCCGAATTATTTTCTGACGAATTGAATGACATTTTATAAAGCCGGATATAAAATTGAATATTAGATCAAACTTAGGGAAATGGACTGCAGAACGGACAGGTTTAAGAAATCCTTTTTTCTGCGAACGGTAAGAGACCATAGATGCCATTGAGACCTTAACTATATGAATAAATTCTTCACGGGATTCCAATCAGGTGAAATTTTCAGCCATTGAAACGCCGGCTCTGGCTGAACATCTCACCTGGTGGGAATCCCGTGAAGAATTTATTCACATCGTGCGCCAGGAAAACACCAAGTCTTACAACACCGTAAATATATGTTTGTGGACAGTTTGTGTCGCTTGCTACAGAACTTGCTCCCCAATTCTTGTTTCCTAATCTTCAACGTAATATTCAAAGCACGTTGCAAAGTATGAGTGATATAAGAAAACTTGATTGATAATGTACATCCATAGATAAATGAATATTATAATGGCTTATGATGCTGAACTATCTAATTTAACAAAAGTTAAAATCGTACATCAAAATATAAGAAGTTTAAGATCAAATTATGATAACTTTGTTTAATATCTGAACAATTTGCAAGATAAACCAAATGTTATAGTGCTATCAGACATTTGTATAAATGATTGTGAAATAACGGCCACTCAACTTATTGGTTATAAGGCTTTTGCTAAATGCAACAATAATAGGAGAGCAGGTGGTGTTATACTGTTATAGTACCTATATGTAGCGTATACGTTCTCATTATTTGCAATTCAGGATAATAACTTTCCGTTGGCTGTTATGATCAAAGTAACCATTGACCTAAATACATGTCAATTAACAGGGCCGTCCCTGAGGATTGAGGGGCCCTGTGCAAACGAAAGTCGGGGGCCCCACTTAACTTTGCATTCCCTTATTGATATAAGTATCATCTTTTAAGCATATTTCACGGAAAAAAGGACATGAACTGACAAATTGGAAATTAATTTCAAGAAATGGACATGTGTACTAAGAAAAGTAGGTAATTTCAGGTAATTGGCGGGTTTCCCCGTCTGAAAGAGGCAAGCTTGGGCCCCATGGGCGCGGGGCCAAGTGCAGCGGCACCTGTCGCATTACCCGAGGGACGGCACTGTGAAAATCCATACCTATCATTGCAATTTACAGGTATCACTGTATTCCAACTGATCTACTTTTAAGTGAGTTGGTACAAGTCCCTGATAAATCACCCGCAAAGAACCTAATATTAGTTGGGGATATCAATTAATGTATTCTACAAAATAATGATGCTGGTTGTGCTTACAAAACGAAAATGGCGAGTCATGGGCTTGAACAGCTAGTTTATAGCCCGACCAAAATCATAAAAACTAGTAAAACCTCTATAGAATACATGTTTCACAGAAGTAAGGATACGTTTACTTACACAGGTAGTACGATTGACGTTGGTTTAACGGATCACCATATGATTGCGTGGCAAATAGACACCTATGTAGCACATGAACTGCAAAGAAAACTACTACAAACACTTATTTGATCGCAACCCTAATAACTCTACCAACCAATGGGAGGAAATCGATTACGGGAGGAAAACTAAAGGATGAAGGCATCACAAAAATTAAAACTGGAAACAGCTCAAATTAATTACAAACACGCGGGAAATCGTGGATGAATTCAACTCACATTTTTCAAGAATGATCCAGTCAAATTATGTGCCCTCTGATAATCATAATTTAAGTGCTGATGATTAGGAGTTTCCTGGTAGTAGTTTAAGAGAGACCTTATTTTTTATTCCTACTTATGAAATAGAAATCAAACATATAATATCACAGTTGAAATATAAGAAATCCAAGGGAATTTACAACATAAGCTCATGTATTTAAAAAAAAAATAAGCGAGACTATTTATAAAATATTCGCTCATATTGTCAATCTCAGTTTGCAAACTGGGATATAAGCCGACCAACTGAAAACTGCAATTGTCATTCCTATTTCCAAAAAAGGTGACAATATGGATATAAATAACTTCAGACCGATATCACTGTGGCCTGTATTCTCAAAAATACTAGAAAAAATTATGAAAAGTAGATTGTTATGTTTCTAAAATACTCATCGATTTTTTTTTGAGCTACTAGTAATTTTATGTTTATGATCCATTGTTTAAAAAATATGCATCCTCTGCCCTAGTTATGGGAGCATGAAAAATTGAGCTTCTAGAAAATGTATGTCTGATCAGTCCTCTATATCTCCGGACGGATGGTACTTATCTCTCAGCAGAAATGCTCTTTTGAAAGAAAAAGCAACAGCGCACAATATATTGTTATGCCTTCAGTAAAACGTTTAGCAGTTTATTCCACACATATTTGACTTGAAAATTTCAAACGGTTTTTTTTTCAAAACATATACCCCTTCGATGTTGCTTATATTTTCTATTTGTTTAGCTAGATACATTATCTGTCCACCTATGAAATTTTGCGAGGGTTATGTTTTTAAAGGAGAAATTAATTTGCATGAGCCGGCATGTTCGCGTTTGACGTCGAAGCTTCGCGGATTCCTAGGCAAGGAGTGCGACGATTTTATATCAGCCTGAGAATCAATACAACCCGTGTGTCATTTAAATTTTGGGGACTGATTTGGGCCTAAAAAGAATAACTAAAAAGTACCAAATCGCAACAACGCAGTTTTAGCGATGTCTCCATCTCAACGTATCCCAAAAATTGTTCTCGCGCTTTGAATGTTGAGCTGTTCGAAACGTCGTCATTGTTAAGTTTACTTTTTTACGCTTAATATACCTACGAACAAATAAACCATCCCATTTTACCCGGTCGATTTCCTGTTTCTTTCGCTTGACATTGATGCTAATATGGCGCTACTAAATGGTCAGGCTTCGTCTCCACGGCGGGGATAAGGGGTAAGCTCTGTGGTTTCTGACGAAGATTATTGCGGCGTTCAGCTTTGCAGTTTAGTAGGTTTTCGGGTTCCGTCCGCGTTTGCATCGTTCTTAATGGCGACGTTTCACTTACTGTGTTGTAGGCGTTCTCAATCCAGGCTGAAGTGGAGATTGCTGTGTCCTGCTGCTAATCCTCAGCTTTATTTCAGAGTTTGTCCATTTAAAGTGAACTTATGCTCTCTTTTGCCCTCCCAGCATACAAGGCCAGTGCGTTTTCAGTTCTGGCATATCTATCCCATGGGTTTTCGGTTTATTGGCTATTTCTTAATGTAATTTCATGTCACTGTTTTTTAATTTTTCGTAGCAATTTGCCGCTTGTGCTTTTTTAACTTTTCTTATATTTTTAACTTTTGTTACCCTATACATATCGCCATTTTTGGTCCTTTTCAGTTTGAAAATTTACCCAATGCATTTTCTCTCTATTGGTTCTATTTTATGTAAGTTCTTTTTATTCAATAAACCAGCCCATGCCGGCGTCGCGTACAATGGGACTGGCCAAATATATGTCTAGTTGATAATTTTCTTTCTTTGTCCGGTAGTGTATTATTTTTAATAGAGGTCTTCACGGATTCCGGTATTCTTTGGAATTATTATATCGGTATGTCTCTTAAAATTGAGTTTTTAGTATAGAGTAAGCCCAAGGTATTTTGCTGATTCTGTCTAGTCTATTGGCTCTTCTCTGATTCTATGGCAGTGGCACCAAGGTGTTTCCATTTTGGTCTTTTGAGTATAATGGCTTGGATTTTATACGTGTTGATTTAAGTTCGCCATTTATTGTACTATCTAATGGCTTCGTCCAAAGCCAACTGTTCAAGTTCAACCCCCAATTTTACATGTTGCTCTTTGCCAATATAGCTGCGTCATGTTTATATAGTGCTATTCTTGTGCACCAGTCGCTATCGTATTTTGAAAATTCAAGAGGTAAATATTTTGAACAATAGTGGGCAATATACTGATCCTTGGGGTACTCCAACTGTCATTATTTTCGGTTCGCTTTTCACGTGTGCCCATTTTATCCTAAAAACTCTATCTCTAAATAAGAGGAGGTCCATTTTAAAATCCAGTGCAGGAAACCGAGCTGTTCCATTTTAAATAGTAGTACGTTATGCCAGACCTTGTCAAATGCTTTGGAAATAGGAAAATTCATATTTTCGTTTCCCTTTTGTCATACCGTCCTTACTTAAATCTATCACCCAATTTATATGTTGGGTCGTTGAATGGTTATAGCGGAAACTGAACTGATCCTCTGGAATGACTCCATTGTCTTCTACGAAGGCTTGAATAAGCGGAACTATCGCTCGCTCTGATAGTTGCTTTATGTTGGAAAGAAGGTATAAGTGCCTGAGGTCTTGTGGCTTTCAGTTTTTCCCTCCTTTGTGGAAATGTATTTAACTATTGCTCTTCTCCATTTCGATGGGAAGTGGCCAAGTGTGATGCTTGTGTTTGCCATACCTGTGATGAATTCTACTCCTTCTGGCGGGAGTCTTTAAATGGCGTCGTTTGTGGTATTACCTCCCCCCGAAGCCTTTCTATTCGGTATGTTTCTGGATAGAGCCTTACTTCTTGCGTTCGGCGCCTTAGTTTGTTTTGGCTTGGGATCTTTTCTAGTTCGCTCGCCATTTAATCGGCTTTATCTCTGTGGTGCCACTGATGAACGGGATGAATACACGAGCGAATGGATCTGGATTCTCGTCCTAGGTTGATTGGTGGCCTAGGTTTCCCATTCGGAAGGCCATTTTCAGGACCATAGATGTCGTGTATCCGCTCTTCCCTAGGGCAGTAAGAACGAATTTTTCCTTCGTAGGCAGGGAATCCTTGTAGGAGATGGATTGAGCCCGACGTATTAGGCTGTTTTTTTTTACAGAATCTTCTGTTGCTGGTGGTGGTGGGAGTTATCATGGAGGTAAACACCCGTGTGGATCGCTATTCGGAAGACTGCTTAAGGAAGCCATTTTCTCTCCTTGTCACTAGGGCCTCCAGGAAAGGGATTTTATCTCCTTCTCCATATGGTGAATTTTATTTGGTCTTGAAAAGGCCCAACACAAAGAGGATATTGCGGGTCATTACGAAGCCTCGCATCAAACCAGGTTTGGATGTGGAATGAAAATAGCCATATTGCTCATTTAAGCTATGATTCCCTTCCGAGTAGGTAGTAGTATTATTGTTTAACGTGTTTCGACGGCTAAGGTCATTTCCCTCTACAGTAAATTTATCCCAAAAAAGATCGAAGCCACTTTCCTTAGAGTGACATTGGACGAAAGACTTTCCTTCTCCGCACACACTGACAAAATTCTTACCTCTCTACGCAACACCAAAAAAAGCCCTTCAACCATTGCTCCATTACAATAGCCCCACTTCTATAAATAACAAACTTCGAGTCTTCTTCAATATCCTCCTCCCAAAAATGCTGTACGCCTACCCGGTCTGGATCACATTAAATAAAACTTATAAAAATAACCTCCAAAAATTTCTCGACCAAACTGCAATGCAACTTTCCGGCTCCCCCTGGTTTATATCCTACGCCCAAATCCGCTCGGAGCTCGGCATTCCACAGCTCCAAGACATTTTAAATTACTATGCCAGAAGCTACGCCCTCACATTCAAGCACTCTACAAATTCCCTAATATCTTCCCTCTGGTCTCCCTCCATACCTCCCGGAACATTTCCCTACCCTAAAGATATAATCCTCAAAACCTATTTGAAACTAAAAAAGAATAAAATACCCAAATTTACCAGTAACCTCGCTCACCTCCCAACACTCCACCAACCATTCCGCAAATACCCTCAGCCCAACGCCAAAACGTCGCAACTAATAACTGAGCCGAACTCCAGTGACGAAGAACCAGACGATCCTGAACCAATAATTTCTCAGCCACCCATCCTAGTCACGCCTGCTCCTCAATTCCCAAATCCCATAGTTCAACCTACTATAAACCCTCCTCACCCCGGTTGCGGTAGTAGCGGGGCTACAGTTAAAAACCTGCTTCCCCCCTTCCCTAATTAATCCCTAAATAAACCTGTCCTTACCTAATGACACCACTTCTACCTAAAATTTCATCTTAAACCCTACAACAAATTTCAACCCTGAACAAAATAACCTTTCTTGCAATGTATTTTCTAAAAAATCCAACCCTGAACAAAACAACCTTTCCTGCTTAATGTTAAAAAGAAACCCAATGTCCAGCCAGCCTCGTCGAAATCTTCCTAGTAACCTACAACCACAACCAGCAAGAGTGATAAGCTCGGTATGGTGAAAACAGGAATTCTACTTATGCTTATGCATATAATATCAATTCAGAGAAGAAAAAAAAAATATCTTACAAATAATGCGTTCCTGCCAAAGCTTTAATATTTGTCAACAGGTTTCGTTGTTTCAATATAACTCAATCGTTGGCTCTACACCTTATAATTTCAGCAGATATACAAATAATTTCAAATTAATATGGTCATATCTATATGAAGATATAATTATAATCAAGGCAACAAGGTAGCATAAAATTAGAGTATAATACAAGACACACATATTCATACAATTTGCATAGATAACATACAGCTTCTAGTTTTTTACATAGAGGGCAATTTTCTTTGATTTGGATAATACATTGAATTTAGATACTCTCCTAAAGCCTGATTTACACGATAATTTTTTCCATCCCTTTCCAGGGATAGTTCCGATGGTAGCTCAAGTGATAGCTCAAATGATGGCTCAAAATTAGGGTTTTCGCGACCACTTTCAGGGTTAGCTGCAGTGGTAGGGTAGTATCCCTGTCACTTTTTTCATCATTTGAGCGGTCCCTTTTCCCGTCCCTCAAGCCGTCCCTGTCATTTAGCGAAACAGAGTGCACGGCAAAGAACGAATGTTGCGCTACGTGTGGTTTGCAATCAAACTATGATGAAAATGATGTTCTCAGGGAGGACGCAAGTGATCGCGTGAATCAGAAATTGATAGCTTGAGTGATCACTCTCCCTATCATTTGAGCGATCTCGGAAAGCGTCCCTGAAGTGATCCCTGCCGAGGGACGGAAAACATGAACGTGTGAATCAGACTTTAATCTTAATTTTATTTCACTAACATTTTCACTCGAATCGTTGAAAGGATATCCAAATAACTTAACTGATGATATCAGATAGAACTGAAGGGGTCACTTTGTGGAACAGCGTAATGTTCATGGTACATAACCAATAAAAATATACTTTGTCAATTCCATACAATTTTCATGGAATCGACCCAGGTTTCGACAACTTATGTCATTACCAAGCTACCTTGATAATGACAAATTTCTTATGTAATACGCAAATTCATTAGTCATAAAATGTATCGTTACGGGTTTTTTATTGTTTTCCACCCAATATCCCGAAATTACGTGGTTTTCCGATAACGCGGGTGAAAACTATGTCCTCATAGACCCGCCTTAAAACCGTATTTTACTTCGTGACGATTTATGACTTTTGAGAGGTTGTAACTTTTTTATTAGAAAAATACACAGCAAAATTTATGATGTCATGTACAAATACACCAAAACTAAGTTATGCTAATTTGAGATTTTTATCTGCAACCCCATCAGAGTTATTCAAAGCCAAACTTTGAAAAAAGTGACCTTTTTAAAAAAGTATAACTCAAGGGTAAGTATATCACTATTGATATTTTTTATGAAAAACCTACTGGCACATATCTACAATTTCAAAAAAAAATAATTCAAACTGTATAATCCTCTCCTAATATTAGAAAAAAATGTAAACATTGAAATTTCAATCGTAACATTGTTGTAGTTTTACCTTAGAAAGGATAGAGATAGGTAAACAAATTACTGGACTTATATTTTACCTTGAGCAATTGCAAACAAAATGCTTAATGTTTCATCTTTCTAGGATAAATACTTTTATTGTTATAGACTTTTAAGTAAACCTTAAAAAACGCAAAAATGGGATTGCCAAACATTACAAAAATGGCCGCCCAAGGTGAACCGCTCGAGATAAAAATTTGAAAAAAAATTGTTTTTATGTCGTAAGACATGAGAATGACAAGTGGGAAAGTTTCAATTTTATAACTTGCTCAAGGAACCAAATTATTTTTTTTGGACCAGTTGAAATGGATTGACTCAATGATGAAATATGACTGTGTAATTTCTTATTGTGCTTTGTGTCTGCTTTCAGTTGTGTTTCTGTAGCAACAGAATGTCATTCATGTAAGAAGGCTGTCTCAATAAAGATTCGTCAAGAAGATAAGAATTGCATGTAATTTCAACAGTATACATATGTATAGAAAATGTGTAGGTACATTGCACACATCCTGTATAGAAATTGTGTTGAAATATTTCATAGGGGAGCTGTCAAACCGGTTTTAGCTCCGTGCTTGCTTGTACACATCGATCCCGGAACACTACACTATTTTTCTAAGGCGTCACCATTTAGAGTTGCTAAAAATACGTAGATACACACCTACTTGCTCATTGTCTTTCCTAAAGTTTCAATCGAAACCGAAAATTTGTCATTGATTCATCGAAATTCACAATGATGCATCAGTTAAATCAAGATAGGTATCGCTAGTCCACACGTTAACGTTACGGATTCCCTTTAGTATCGGTGATTTTCTTAATGATATAAGTAATGTCTGACTACACTATAATTTCAAATAGATACTCTCTCAATGATACCATAAACGAAGGCATCCACTCACAAAAAATGAGCAGAAAATCAATTACCTACATCAATAGGTAGGCACGACCAATGTCATATTTCCGTTAATATTCAAATCATTCAAATTCGCATCGCGAAATTTTATTGGCCCTTGTTAGCGCGCTGTGATTGGTCAATATAATTGAGAGCCAGGAGAGAGAGCACCATATACTTGGCCGTTTCAACTTATGTTCATTAATTAAAAAGATTATTGCATTTAAAAATCATCAATTATTTTGAAGTTTTCGGGAAGCCAACACTTTATTGAATATAATTCCAAATTCACAGCACAGGAGGCCCACTAAAACCCACCACGGGACGGCTTGGGAAGGGTCTGTCTTTTGTTTCATCCCGAGCTGGGTATGTACTTATGTTTAACATTAATAATAATAAATACACAATTTAATTTGTGAGTACTTTTATATCTATGTATTTGCTCGATTGAAATCTGCTATACTGAGTTCATGCTTTTGTAACGTTGTATATGACAGCACGCGCACTTCCCACCATTTTGAAATTCATAGTTTGTCCTCCTCACATTTACGAGAACGGCTTGAGAGGATTTTGACCAGAGATTGAGAGAATAGTACCTATATTTTCAGCAGGGAACGTTAATAATTTCTATCCCACATCTAAGCCAAGCTTAAGAAGTTCCTAAGTTACTATAGAAATATCTAGGAGTAAGTAAGATAGTAGTCTTGGTTACATCAGAATTCATTTTTGACAATTCTGTCAGACATTTTTATAATTGATACAATGCTTGGTTTATTGCTTTTGCTGATTTTTAGAGAAATCGAATAGTTGTCGTTTGGTTCAGGGGCGGCTCCAGACCAGAGGTTTGGGGGGGGGGGAGGGCATCAGTGGCTCTTTGGGTATGGAATACCCCCAGGAAAAGGTGGGTTCGTGGGTCTCGTCCCGGAAATTTGTAACAAACTAAGTATATGCAAAATTGTTTGCATATACTTAGTTTGATGATGCATCAGTTAAATCAAGATTGGTATTTCTAGTCCACACGTTAACGTTACGGATTCCCTTTAGTATCGGTGATTTTCTTAATGATAAAAGTAATGTCTGACTACACTATAATTTCAAATAGATACTCTCTCAATGATACCATAAACGAAGGCATCAACGAACAAAAAAAGAGGAAAAAATCTATTACCTGCATCAATAGGTAGGCACGACCAATGTCATATTTCCGTTAATATTCAAATCATTCGAATTCGCATCGCGAAATTTTATTGGCCCATGTTAGCGCGCTGTGATTGGTCAATATAATTGAGAGCCAGGAGAGAGAGCACCATATATTTCACCGTTTCAACTGATGCTCATTAATTAAAAAGATTATTTCATTTAAAAATCATCAATTATTTTGAAGTTTTCGGGAAGCCAACACTTGATTGAATATAATTCCAAATGCACAGAACGGGAGGCCCACTAAATCTCGCCACGTGACTGTTTGGGAAGGGTCTGTCTTTTGTTTCATCCCGAGCTTGGTATGTACTTGTGTTTAACATTAATAATAATAAATACACAATTTAATTGGTGAGTACTTTTATATCTATGTATTTGCTCGATTGAAATCTGCTATACTGAGTTCATGCTTTTGTAACGTTGTATATGACAGCACTTTCCACCATTTTGAAATCCATAGTTTGTCCTTCTCGCATTTACGAGAACGGCTTGAGAGGATTTTGACCAGAGATTGAGAGAATAGTATATTTTCAGCAGGGAACGTTAATAATTTCTATCCCACATCTAGGCCAAGCTTAAGAAGTTCCTAAGATAATGCAGATAATTTATCCAACGAAATAATATTCTTTGAAATTTAGATGCAAAAAAGTATTCACTAAACTACCCATAAGGGGAGTCTACTGATTTTGGTAGGTTTGGAAGGAATTTAATTTATCTCTTATAAAATTTTACAACCGTTTGAAACTAATTCCATTCAGGATTTTAGTCATCAGCAAGGTTTAGGTCCTAATTGATCCACAAAGCCTCTTTTTCTCCCATACTTTCACAGCTCCGCCCACATCCTACCCTCAATTATGGGCTTCAACATCCCCTCGCCCCTCATCACATGTTGCAACCACTTAACTTACCTATCACTTAATGTCCTCCTACAAGTTCTTCTCCTCACCCACTATATCTACCTGAAAGTGTCTCATTGGTCTCTCTTTCCTTCCATCACAGTCTTCTCCATTTTCCTTCATACCTGTTCTTTAAAATACTCCTTTGTACAGGCATCCTCTTTTCTGAGTGTTAAGGTTTCTACACATGCAAAGACAGATGTAATAATACTTATTACTAATACTTCAATAATGATAGGTATTATCTCATCGATGTGATATGTGACCTCATCGATAAGGCTACTACCATTACAGAGATTTTTAAACTCGTGGAAAGGACTACCTGATGAGCTAAAGTTTGGAATCATTAGAATGCAAAATAAAATTTCAATACATGTAGTTTTAATTACATATTTTTGAATGTCTGGCATAACATGGTGAAACCCAGATTTCAGAAGTGTACCTATACCGAAAATTTGTGTCATTCACTCTATTCATGGCACTTTTTTCATTCAGGGTAGTAAAAAAGATCAGTAGGTAAAATATGATAACACCCTCAAAAACTGATCACACGACAGTATACTTTCTAACTCATTGTTTCTTTTTTTTGTAGTTAATATATTAACCTAGTCATCTAATATGGATCGTAGACCAAGGAGGCAGAGGTTCTACCATTCACTTGGCACGTTTGAGAAATTAAGAGAAATAAGGAGGCTACATATAAGAGAGATGATGAGACTCCATCGTGAGCGCACACGGCAGCTGGTGGATCAATGGGGGCGGATGCCACAGGCGGAGCGGCCTCCACCCAACCAAGCTGGGGATGGGGCTCCCCACGGTGAGGCCAACAATCCTCCACCTCCAGAGGAGCCTAATGAGCAGGCACAAGGGCAGGCTCAGGGGATACAGGGAAATGCCCAGCAGCCAAATATTCAAGTGGAGGCCATCGGTCATGAGGAGGAGCAAGGAGGAGGAGATGCAGATAGACCCCGATAAACAGTGAGACCCTACATTATGACTACATTTCCTCCCTTCTTATTTTTAAGTTTGACAATAATTGCTATTTCATTATCCTTTTCCATAACATTTGCTGTGGCCATCTGTTGATCCTAATAGTTGCTGTTTTTTTACATTGAGTAACCATAGGTATACTCCCATTATCTCCCATAGATAGCATTATTACATAAGATATTCCCATAAAGCCATTAACCATCATGAAAAAATATAGTAGTCTCATGGGATGGGAAGACAGGACATTTAATTACTATGATGTCTTATGGTGGTACAGTTAACTTATCACACCTAATCAGCTTCTAGCAGAGAAGCTGCTCATTAGGCTAGTGGTAATCAGCTTCTGTATTATTATAATCTAAAAATCAGGAGAAAATATTTTCTCTTGATAAACTGTATAATTTAAGAAGATACTTTGATGAGTAAATCCTCATGTATGACAAAATTGAAGTGCCTTCTTCTATTTTAACCCGGGAAAGGGTGAGCGGTGTGTAATTGACACCAGGGTGCCTGGGGTGTAATTGACACCCCAAGGTTCTTCTTTGATAGATTGTTTGTAAATCGTTGTGTCTGAAATTTTGCAAGTTTCCATATCTTCAAACCTCTTACATTATGAAGAATCTATGCCAGCAGTCCATAAAAGTTTCATTAGGCTTCGAGGTTGAACGAGTAAAAGTGTTTTGGGGTGTCACTTATGCCCTCCCACGTTCCTCTTAGGAATCGGCAGTCTGCCCCCGAGCTATTTTCTAGTGTCTATACTGCGGCCATAATGATAACAAAAATCACTTTCTGCTGCTGATATTTTGATATACTTCAATACTTTCAAAGACTTTCAGTAATAGTTGTGATATTTTTAATCTTAAAATTTACCACACTTTTTAAAATTGAACACATTCCATTGGCAGATTGACCGCCATATGCTTATTTTGTACGACTTTGGAATGTCTAGATAATACATGTAGAACATCATACCCAAGAGTTGAAAAGGCACCAGTTAATATTTTACAAATGCAAAATCAGCCTCAGAAAAGACGTCAGTTGGAAAATTTATCCCGACATCATTGTATTAGTAATAATGTAATAATAAATAATTAGCATTATATCAATAAAAGAGACTAACTTAAAAAAAGAAAACTAGGTGATTATATACTTCCAAGGAAAAAGTAAAAACTTATTTACATTGGGGTGTCTATGACACCCCAATGTAAATAAGTTTTTACTTTTATGATATCAAGCACCCTCTCCCGGGGTTAATTTAGATAAGTATAACTCCAATTTTCATGTGCAAAAATGTAGGTCCTGACCTTCATTCTGCAAAATTTCAATTCTTATTTTAATTTTAAAATGTGATTCATATTCAACTTTTTAATTTTAAAAGGCATTTTGTCACACAGTAATCTCATGGTTTCCTGATTTCACACTCCCTCTAATGATAAGCATGTAATGAAGAATTATAGTAGTGTTTAACTTATGCAGAATGAAAGTCATATTCTGTTCTGGCATGATGATTAAAGAGATCAGAGTTGGTAGAAAATTTAAGAATATTGGTGATCACATACAGTGATTATGAAACAGAAATGTCCATCGTAGGAATTGGGAAAATTTCCAATGATTAGAAGAAAGTATACAAATTGAAAAGGTGTTATCGTTTACTACACGGATGACTGAGATTGTTCATCCGAGTGAACAAACAATAATACAAGAAAGAAAGTGTTGCCTACTTACTTTATTCCATGAATTTCATTTTGGTAGAAAATTTGTAACTCTATCTCTGTTTGGTAAGTTTTTTAATTAATTGTTTGCACATCCACATTAATGCTATGGATCCACAAATGAAATGGAACTATGATAGGCATTTTTTTCTCCAGATAGGAAATCATGAAGAGTAAGGCTGGTCCAATGTGTCCACACAAGAATTGTATTTCCTAATATACTAGTCATGGCTGAACCACCTAGCCTGTTTGGCCCAGGTACAAGAATACCTGAATGTGACACAGTGATGATGTAGTGTGTGTGAGAACTACCATTAATATTGCATATACTTCTACTAATTTCCTCGGGAGAAAATAAAACCACCAAACTTTGCTGGAAAACGAAACAGTAGTCTTCTTTTATTTATCCAAGGTAGCAGCACACTACCACAAAGCAGTTCAAATCCCGGCAGTGATGCCAACAGGGAAAAATAATAAACTGAATTCAACCGACAGTATTACAAAAACAAAAAAACCAAGAACCCTCCAACTGCTAATACCTCCCCTCATTCAGAGCTTATTCAATTTTTTTCAAAATATTCTATTCTGCTATACAAAAAAAAAGAAAAATACATATAAACATTTTGTCAATCATGAGTTAATGGAAAAGGAAAATACCTTTGGCATAAGCTAACTTTGGTATGATCTACAATATATATATAAGTTCCAATTAACCATGCCGACACCTTTTGCACACAGTTTAACCTTTGGTCCTGAAAGATCTTTGTCAAAATATCTGCAGTATTGTGTCCTGAGGGTACATATTGCAGAGAGATATCACCATTATTAATTGCTTCCCTGACATAATTTAACTTAACTACAAAATGTTTGCTTCTCTCATTTACCATATTATTCTGGGCTATATATATGGCACTTTGGTTGTCTCAGAAAACTATACATTTCTTTGGGATAAGCCTACCTTGCTTTACCTCACAAAAGAAAGATTTCGTACACTGAATCTCACATAAGCATTCATAAATGGCAATATACTAAGCATGAGTGCTTCAACTAGCCACACACTTTTGCTTTTTCATGATATTGCGCCTCCCCCCATGGTAATTACATACCCGAGGGTATGTTATTACCATGCTGTGATAGATCTGGAAGCATTTCTATCTCCTGCCTAGTCTGAATCACAATAACATGAGAATCCTCCCCCTTTCCTGAAAACAAGTTGATAATCACATGTTTTCTTCAAATATTTATTGGCATGTTTAACTCCATTCCAATTATTGACAGTCTGATTACTACAGCACTGAATTAACTTACACACAGCATTTGAAATGTCTGGATGGGTATTAGTACTTAAATACAATAACCTACCAATAGCACTTTGGAATGTTTCCTTGCAGAAACTCACCTTCTCCTTTTGACTCAAAGTTTGCCCCTACTTGCAATGGGCAAGCAACCCCTTTACATTCTGACATAGAAAAATCACTGAGTATTGATTTGATAGAAAGATTTTGACTTACAATTATAGTGCCCCTGTTTAGTCTCTGTAACTGAATTGACCAATTTTTTTTCCTCACTGTTTTAGCCCATACAGGCTTTTTTTCGGTTTACAGACATACAGGTCCCTGTCTACATCTACCCCTTCAGGTCCAAACATATACACAGTCTCATCCAGTTTGCTGTTTAAGTAAGCACCCACAGTATCTAGGTGATCAAGCTGCCAATTATTTTCCACTGCAATGTAAACTAACATTCTTACCAATTTTCTTTCTGAAGCTGGGCTTGATGTTTCACAATAGTTAATACCATACACTTGGTTAAAGAGCTTTGCAACTAACCTGGTCTTAAATTTCATGAATTCCCCTTCATTGCCCCTTTTCAGAGCAAAAACCCACTTAATACCGATTACCTTCAACCCTGGTGGCTTTCTTACAATGTCCCATGTCTCTTGTCTATCAATGTTCTGAAGTTCTTCTTCCATTGCCATCTTCCAATCTTGAGCATTAGGTCCCCGTAAAGCCTCATGATAACTGGTTGAGACATGGTCTTCTCCCAGGTCATGCTGAGTTAACTTGCAGCACCCACATGGTTTCCTCGGTGCTTGTTCTCGGTTTGACCTTCTTGGGACTCGTGGCAATTCCTGTTCTTCTATCTTGCCCTGGCACTGCATCCGAACATCATCTTCCTCTCCTGGGTCTGGACTGCTCCTTCCCCTGGCACCTGGTCAGATCTCTCCTCAGCCTGGACTGCTTCCTCCCCCGGCACCTGGTCAGATCTCTCCTCAGCCTGGACTGCTCCCTCCTCTGTCACCTGATTGGCATTTGGGAGATGCCAGTCAAGGCCCTCTTCATGCCCTTCATTATCACTGGTTGAGTTTTTTACTGCCTGCTTACCTCCCCCCCCATTTCTCTTATTCTCTTGAAATTGTACATCCCTACTGATGATGATCTTCCTTGATTTAAGGACCAGTAGTCTTTACCCTTTAGTAACACCTGGATAACCAAGCATCACTGTTTCTTCCGCTCTATTGTCCAGTTTGTCAACATGCACCACCCAGTACCAAGCTTGACACCCTAATAATCTAAGGTGGTTGTTGTCGGTCTCTTGAAGTTCTCTTCCAAGCCACCTCTTCATGGGGATCTCAAAATTTATTGCACTTGATGGGCAAATATATCTGGCATTACATGCAGTGACTAGGGTTTCTGTCAAAAATTGCTTTGGTAATCCTGACTGGTGCAGCATACATCATATGACTTTCATCAATGTCTGATTTAACCGTTCAGCTAAACCATTCTGTTGGGGTACACATGGCACAGAATATGGCATGGCTGGTGCTGGATGCCATGTCCCATCAGTTTGGAGCTCTTTGACTTTCACTCTATACATCACTTCAATCTTCTTCTGATTCTTGATAAACTCTTCTGCAACTTCACTTTTCCTTTTAACTGGCACAACTGCTATGAAATAGGAAAAATCATCGATGAAGGTCACAAAGTACTTGCATCCTCCCAATGACTGGCAAGGCATGGGTTCAACCACATATGAATGGTTGCTTTGACGTACATGTGTAGCATTCATCTATTCTTTGGTATGAAACTTCTGTCTCTTTAATTTTCCTTGTATACAGCTTTCACATCTTTCTTCGGTGTTGGTAATCCACAGGTTCTGCAAAGGTTCAATCTTCTTCATAATAATAATACTTTATTGGTCACACTCAGAGCATTACAACTGCTATAGACCTTGTCACAGAGATACATAGAATTTGTAGCACACTACTCATACATTGTGTACAGTTTTCTAAACCCACAGCTTCAGCTCCAGGGCCTCTTTCAGATTATAAAATGGATTACACACCAGCCAATTATTCAACCTTCTCTTATATCTCACCATAGGTTCGTTTTGAAGCACAAATGACAATTTATTGTACAACCTTACACCCAGTATATGGTGCTGGTCTGTTGATTTCTTTAGTCTACAATATGGAATGTCAACACAATGTCTAGTTCTAGTATTGTAACTATGAATATCCTTCCTCATGCTACAGTTAATAATGTTTGTTTTTGCATAAACCAGTACTTTAAAAATGTACAAATAATTCACAGTCATAATATGTTCCTTAATGAACAGCAGCTTACAGTGATCATCTACTTTGGCACCAGCCAAAATCCTTACCACCCTTTTCTGTAGTCGTAGTACATTTCCCATCTTATTACCATTGCCCCACAGATAAATACCATAGAGCAGCCTGTTTTGGAGGAGTGCAAAATACATACACATCGAAGATATTCTTTAGGCAATATATTCTTGAGTTTTCAAAAAATATATACTTACTGTCTTAGTTAAGGAGTCACAAATAGAGGCTATATGTACGTCCCATGTCAACCTGAAATCGATATGGAAACCCAATAATTTCACTGACGTTTCCATGCATGCCCTCTTGATGCAGGTGGCCTAAACGGCTGTGCCAAGTAGTGGATGTGACCCTGTAAGATTTCATACCTACATGCTTCACTGCTTCTTCTTCAATTTCAGGGATATTAACACGACCATGTGTGGTGACATAATACAAGAAACCTACTCTGTAACTCTTAAACAAATTCACTTCTCCTTCCAAAACTGTTGCCGTTCCCCTTCTTCTTATGATTGTCATGTCTCTGTCTTCTAATTTTCCTTCTGAGATTAGATTACTTTGGAAGTTAGGAACATACAAAAATTATGTAAATTTTATCTTCCATCCACCACATTCAACAGGCATCTGGATATCAAAAGATCCCTTACCTTCTATCTTCAGAGCCTATCTATCACCGACGGTAACTTCTCCATGGAATGGTTTCAGATCAGAAAATAGATCTTTCCTTGGGCTCACGTGATCAGAAGCAACTGTATCAAGGATCCAGACACCATTATTGATGTGGTTTGGATTTCTCTGCATGCAAAAAAACTTTGTACCCTTTTGAAACTACTAATGCAGCTGCTTTTATTTTTTCTTCCTTTTGTGTGTTTCCTGAAACGGCTGGACAATTTCTCCCTAAGTATCCCTCTTTACCACAAGTGAAACAAATGTATTTTCTAACTGTATTCCCACTTTTCTTGCTAGGTTTCTGTTTTGTATCTTCCCCACTTGTACGTATTTTCTTCTTAGTCACTTTCAAAACCCTGTGTTCTTCTTCCTTTGTCTGGTTCTTTATTCACTTCTGTTCCAACAACAGTTGAGATTTGACAAATTTTGATGTTATTTCTCTCTCGTCAGTTCTGTTGATATACTTCTGATAAATTCTGCGTACTGTTTGCGTGGAAGACCCAAGAGGAAAAATGCTGTTTGTTATAGCTCTGTCCGGAGGTATGAGCCCACACTTAGAGATCTTGTTGTAATGTTGAATTTTTCCCATGCAATCCATCACTGAAATGTCTTCTGTCTTCTCTATGTTGACCATCTCCTTCAAAAAGATGATTTCTTGGGACACATCGTATGTAGTGCACACTTCTTCCAATGCTTCCCACATATCTTTCACAGAATGTAGTTGGATTATGTCATCCAGGAACGAATCATCAACATGTTCAATAATCAAGGCACGAGCTTACTGATTTAGTTTTAGCTGATGTCGAACTTCATGTTGCGGGTAGGCTGTCTCGTCAATCAATTCATGTTTTACGCCATCCGGGCTCGCATACACATATGTACCAACACCTTCAACTGCTCCCCAGAATCTCTTCTTCATAAGGACAGCTTCAAAAGGAACAGCCCATACTTCGTAGTTGTCGGTGTTTAATGTTGGAATACACTTCTTCTCTTCCGCCATTACTACACTCGAACAAATTACTGAGTTTAGGTGTATATCAAGTTCTCGCTACTTTCACCCCACACACAGTGTTTGGGCTTCTTCCTTTTATAGTGTTTACTTCTATGACTCCACCTATAATAACCTGAATGCAATCAATAGTTTTACAAAACAAAAAAACCAAGATCCCTCCAACTTCTAATAGTGTGTGCTACCCAAGCCTGTTCTGTAATACCCCTAAATACTTTGCCATGAACTCTTGCCAAGGCTAGATGCTTAGGGCTACCAGCAGTGGCATAGCCAGGGTTTGGGTCTAGGGGGGGCAGAAAATTGTTAGGGGGAGTGAAACTTTTTAGGGGACGCCGACTTATAAATTAACCAGTTTACTAAACTTAACAAATTTTGGTGTTGCTATAGGCGGATGGGTTTGTACAAAATATGACAATTGACAGTGTATTATACTCATTTATTTATACATATTTGGAAATATACACAGCTTAGGGGCGCTAGAAACGAGGCAAGGAAGCGGGGGCCTTTGCCCCCCCTCCCCCCCCTGGTTATGCTACTGGCTACCAGGTTTGATATATGGATAGGATTCGACTGTCTTTGGAAAAGAGAAAGTTTGTCTAACCTTGTCTTCATAGCCTGAAGTCAAGTCCTATGACTCACAAGTGTGATGAATTAATCATCAGCTGATTGAAATATCAAGCCTCCAGTTCTTTTCAGTGTCATCATGTCTTACCCTGAAAATAAATTCTTCTTTGGTTACACTAAAGGTATGGCCCTCTATCTCCGCCAACTTTTATATGCATAACTCACACATTCAAACAGCTGAGTTGGAGGATCTGATCCCGTGAGTAACCAGGGAAGAATATATTTGTTTTATTTGTCAGGAAAGTGCTAATCTTACATATCTACATGTACATACTATGTATTTCACCTACATCTATCTACATCTGCATACTACCCCGCAAGCCACCTCAATAAGCGTGTGGTGGGGGGTGTTAGGACACCAGCGTTAGTTTACATATAAAAAGGAAAAGCTCTAATAAAATGAAACCTAGCATTTATTATAGTCCCTTATTGTTCGGGGGAAAAACGAATTCCCATACCTATCTGTTCGGCAAAATATCTCTCTTAATTTATCATTTCTGTCAGACCTGGAAATACAGTGGGGTTCTAATATGATGTTCTCTGTGTCGTTCTGAAAGATATCTATTCTCAATTGTTCAAGCAATCTAAGCCTAGCGCCAATGTGAACCGCCAAACCTTGTGAGCCAATGCCGAGATGTGAGTAAAGAAATGATAAGACAAACCATGAAAGTGGATTGTGTGGGGAGA
The DNA here is from genome assembly GCA_963573305.1 of Pyrrhosoma nymphula. NCBI lineage: Eukaryota > Metazoa > Arthropoda > Insecta > Odonata > Coenagrionidae > Pyrrhosoma > Pyrrhosoma nymphula. Next base: position 70,153,331 of record OY754332.1, on the reverse strand, counting down.
AGTAATTCAATGAAGTAAAAAAAAGTGAATTTTATTGTTAACAGTGTGTCTTATGGTTGCTTTCTATTTTTGTAGTAGTCACTAACGGTACACGAAAAGAAGGAATTTTTGTACCCTTTGGTTAGATGGTGTCTTACTCTTTTTTTCCTCTTCTGTCTGTTAAAGAAATGTAGCATGAAGTTAAAATAATATCCTGTGTTACCCTGAAATTCATGTGATCTAGAATAACAGAGTTATTTTTGTATATTGTTTATTCCCCCAGTCTCTAGAGGCTAGGTACCAACTTAATCATCTCATCAGCTGTCTTAAATGGAAGGAGTATGGAAATGAAGACACCCATGGAATACATTGATGAGCATAGGCAACATCAATAGAAAACGGTCTAGAATAATGTGCAATGTATGTTCCTTGACCCTGGAGGTACTTGAGCAAAGAGTCCTGGGAATGAGACCAAAAGACTGCCGTGCACAAGAATGGAAGAATATGAAGACACCTTTCAAAGGATGAGAGAATTTAGCCATAACTAACTGAATGACAGTTTTCATTCCCATTTCATTGCTGCTCTTCAGATAAAAGACCTGTGATTGCAGGTAATGGTACCGAAGTCTCAAAAAGATATCAACTAAAGTTCCAGTTACCCAATTTGCTTTGTTACAAAAATAGAAGTATTAGTCTTGATATGGTGGTTAACCTTAGTGAAAATAAACTGTGAACAGAAGCGTGAACACAGTGTGCATAGAATGTGACAAGAGCATGATTACAGTGTGACCACAGTGTGAATACAGTGTGCCAAAAGCGTAAATTGGGACTCAAAAGCATGCAGAAAGCATGATAGACAGTGTGACGGTACAGTGTGTGGGCATTGTGCGCACAGTGTGAGGACACCATGTACACAGTGTGTACATGGTGTCCTCACACTGTGAGGACACCATGCTATATATCCAAAAGATAAACAAGATGGAACAACAAATGATATCTCTCCTGGAGTCCTAAATAAAAACATAGAATACCATGCCTGAACACATAGTAGATGGGGTAAGAATTATGGCTGGCCCCATTAACATTCACCATGGCATCTACTAAGGTTATTCCCTTAAACCTGCAGTACTCACACCATTTTTCTAACGTGAGTACTCGCGCTGGGTCTATTGGACCCGTCCAAGCGATGATGGCTTTATAGTCATTCATGATGGTTTAAAACTGATTATAATTTTTTGGATTAATAGTTCATGTGAAGAGTATGTTGCAGTAATTATTTTCTCAAACCATTTGGTGATACTTTGCCTACATTTATTTTCACTCAGTTTAACTTTACACACAAAATGTTTCCTCACTTTACTATGACTTAGGGAAAGGTTTTTTGTTTTATCAATGAATAACAGAAGCAAAGTGAGTTATTAAATTATTATATAATACAACAATAAACTTTTAATTTTATTTATTTATTTTGAAGCCTAATGACAATGTGCTCATGTATTTACAATTGCATGCAAGTGAAAGCTGTATGGGCTTGAGGGCCCCTAAGACGACTTTGTAGCTCAGTGCAGAGGTCACTTTTCTCTTCCTTGAGGGTGGCATTCTCAAGACTACCAGATGTTCTTTTTTTAGGCTCAATATTAATACATTGTGACATTCAGCAACTAACTATAACATTTTTCTATGTGTTTTTCACGGTTCAAGATTATTCAAGAAAGGAAAAAAATCTTGGCTGAATCAGTGACAATAAGATTGTACAGTATTATGCACAACTGTTCGCAGTGTTCCAGAAATTTCAAGGGACTACCCATTGCGTTCCTTATAATAATCTACACTTAGTGCATTTATGTCAAGTAGTAATACTTACATTTTGGATGATTTGAAATATTAGTCCTTATGCAGTAATTTAACAAATGAGAATGCACATTTCCACAGTACAGTGCCCATGACTGAGTCTGGATTACATTCAACAACATTTAGTTTAGCAAGTGAGCATGATACAAATCTTCCTAACCTGACTGCATAAGAGTATCTGTGCAATAGATTACATCCACTCAATATATCATTTGAACGTATCACTCCCACAAATGTGATTGCTAAATGCAATATCGTAGAGAAATAACGCATCAGATATGGGCTGAGGCAATACTTATATTATAAAATGATTGTTATAAACAAATTACTTAATTTTAATAAAAAAATGAACACTGCTATACATGCAAATGTTTCATTACAATAATTACTGCATGAAAACAAATGGAAATAGAAGTTCAAAAAAGTGTAACACAAGTACTCGCAATTGGTCTAAAAGACCCAGATGGATGAATTGGATCCTCAGTTGGATCCAAGGACCTGGATCAATGAATAGAGATCTGGTGGACTCATGTAAGAAAATAAAGGAGACATATCTCCATGATTTGGGCCAATAACGTGTTGACAAAAGAGGAGTCAAGCTACTGATTGAGTCATAGGAATCTGTTCCCAGAAACAGAGGGCTTGATTATAGCGATACTATATCTAGTTTTGGTAACAAAATACTAAAGAGTAGTTATCCTTTAAGACCCACAAATAATGATAGCAGAAAATGAGAGAATCTACATCCAACAATACAAAACATTGCATCGAGTTGTAGGTTTTTATCTACCACTGGCTATACACAAAGCAACAATCGTGTAGCTCTGATTATCAACCAAAAGCCAGAGTAGAATAACCCTCTGAAGGATAGTACATCACATGGTGAATGCAAACTACTTGTGGTTTTAGAGAATTAATGCTGTACATTGTAATGGAAACCAACCTACATGATTGATTAGACTATCGCAGTTAAGAACCTAGATGCAACTGTGTTAAATACACATCACCTGCTACATTGTACATTGGTGAAATCAACAAATGCTGGGAAAGGAAATAAGAAATATTTGGAAACAGGACTGTCATTTTTTTGGACTTGTTTCAATGTCATGTACCATGATCAAACGAAACTAGCTAATAAAAATCCTTCCTATTGCTACCTATGCTATAGAGTAGTTATGAAAACTATTTCCAAAAACTTTAAATTAAATAAATAACATACAATCATGAATCATAATGCAACTGCATAAGTTTTCCATACTGAGCACAGGTAACATATAAGGAATTTCTCAGTCTACCAGCAAATTAAAATATGTATCACCTACCTACACATGAACATTAAGAGTCAATAGATGAATCTAATATCCTTCTCATGACAACACCCAGGATATGTGAATTTTTTCTTATTTTTGCTGATATTAGTGGAATATATTAATAGAAAAGATGTTTTTTATTAATTCAGAAAATTGAAGACATGCGATAGTCATTCCTTAACACTAAATACTAAATTATAATGCACAAGCATCCATATCCTTGTTGGTGGAGTCCCCATCCAGTTGGATCAAACCCATGACCTCAGGATAAACAAACAACATTTTAAGAGATTTGGAGATATTATCCATAGTTCTGATAGCTATTTCTTATGGCAAGTTATGAGAATCAATGAGATTTCTGACAAGTCTAATAAGAAGTACCTACCACATGATTTTGGAGAAATAACACATATCAAATTAAAATATCATTAGTACAATAAGATGTGTCATGAAGCTTACTACGAGGCCTTAGGGGAAAAATAAAATGCAAGGTGGACATGCACTGAAGGACCTCATGTTACATTGAGAATTTCTAGAAGTACATGTTTAACAATTTGTGTCCCCCCCTTAGAGTGTAGGCCACACTCCATGCATGCAATCTTATAATATTTTTACTTACGTACATTGAAACATATAGTTCCACCTCATAGGAAATTCATGCCTACTTTTTCCAACAAATTTTGGATGTTCATATACTTACCCCGAATGATATCAACCCACTGTACAATAATCATCTTATTTCAACATGCATTAGTGTGACCTCAAGCCAGCTTCATGAGTTGTTGTTAAATATTGTGTGAATTAGAAAAGGTCAATTTGTGAGTTGCATGAGAAATGTGATCTTTGCTTGGGTTGAATTCAGCTTTTATGTAAGAACCAGGATTATCTATGAAAATATTTCGCCTCACATCTTCCCATGAAAAAATATCTGTTCTGTAACTGAGGTGGAACTGGGGTTATTCTGGTCTGTAAGGACAATATCTTGTATGCATCTGGTCAGTAACTGGGCTGCAAAGGGGTGGACTCATAAACATGGAGGGTAGAAATGGGGTGCATTGGGGTTGTAACTCTTCTGTATGGCTAATTGCCTTCCTCCACCCCAGTTCCACCTGTGATGAGGTGACCCTCTCTTACCCTCTCATCTGTAACTGGGGTGCATAAATGGACCTGTAAAAAATATCACCTTGGATGCCCTTATGGTGGATACCAATATAATAATCATATCTTTATCCATCGAATCAATGAGATCTTAATTACCCGGCCTCAGACCACTACACAAATGCTGGTTTTAACAGTGTTTACGGCTAGACCATTGTTAAAAAAACCTACTTAGAGCTTGTGAGAAATATGTTTTGATATATCATTATATCCATGGATGCCTATTAATGTGGTATCATTATGAAATTGCATAAAATTCGGTACCTTCTGCTTCTTCCTTACCCTCAGGATAAACTCATGAATTAGTGTCTAATCCCTTTAAGTCAGAATTTATGAGACTAAAAAAGGATTTCACCCCTGTACACTGCGTATTTTCTACACGGCAGCGGTGGCCCAGTGATAAGGTGGTGGATTGAGGAGCAGAAGGTAAGGAATTCGATACTCTGGTGTGGAAAATATATTTTTTAGTTTTAATAGTTTTTTACCATTTTATCTTTAGGAGTTGTGTTTTCATCACCGTGATGCCCATTAGAAATGTTTTCTTTTTCGGTAAAATATTTTTTTTCAATAAAGGAGAGTATCCCAGATCCATCCCAGCTGCTCTGTAACTGGGGTGTAACTCTGGTGGAGCTTGTTTCAATTCATTCCCAGTTCCATCCCAGTTACAGAGGTCTTAATACAGACCAGTTACACCCCAGTTCCATTCCAGTTACAGAGCAGAAAAGGTCTACCTGCATTATCTTTCAGCGTCACAATCTACCTAGTTTGACCTTACTCTGAGCTAGCTGAGTACCCGCTGTGGGTGGAAATGAATCGTTTTCATTCTACACACAATCTTTCTGATACCCTCTATCATTGCAAAATTTGTGAAGGGCAATTGTAGGAGGACTACATGATTGCAGAATCATCTTGTGCGTGGGTTTCTTCCTGACCAACATTGGCAGAAGTTGGCATACCCAGGTCCTTACCCCATTTCCCTACTTGTCCTCTCAGCCATTCTCTCCCATTTTCCTTTCCAAAACTAATCAATCTTTCCATTCACCCAAAAATAAGACAAACCATTAATAGAAAAAATATTAAATACAACAAAGTCATCGAATCAGTCATTATGAGAGCGTGGGAAAAAGTCTTCAATTTAGTAGAAAAAAGTCTACTAAAAAGTCGCAAATATTTTTGAAAAAAGTCTCTCAAAAGTCTGAGGTATTTTCGTGAGAAAGTTGCTAAATTTAACTTCATTATTGGAAAAAAGTGCCCAGAGATGCGGGGTCATGGGTTTTCGAGTTGTTATATGGACTTAAAGAAAGGAAAAACCACAATTTACAAAATATTTTCTTAAAATTCTGATTAACACTTTGTTTGATGACCAGCAATTGTGGAAGAAAAATGTTAATCCCTATTATTTGTATAGCTGATAAATATCTATCTTTATTTTGGGATGGGAAAATTAAAGTTAAACTTTAAGTTTTAGGGAACAGATTTTATTTTTTATTGCATCACATAAAATATAGGAAAAATATTTACCTACTTTCATTCACTTTCAGTATCATTGGCTAGGCGACACGTCATAAAGTAGTGGCAGACATGATATTTTTCCATGTTTTCCAGAGTGAACGTTGTGCGACGGTCGCTCAAAATAAGTTTGTAAATTGAAAATGATCGCTCAACTTCACAGGTTGTTATAGGGGCATACCTCAGATTAGCCACTTCATTTACAGAGAGTTTTTGGAAAATGTTTTTTGTTTCCCCCTTGAAATCTCCATTGAGAATCTGAGCTACATCACTCATCTCGAAGCCTTTGTCTTTACTCACAACAGTACACAATTTCGTATAAACGCTTGAGACTTGTTCACCTTTTGCATATGTAAGTGTCTTCTTTACATCCATAATTGACGACACTGAATCACTTAGGCTCAGGATGGAAGATTCAAGGAGTTTGATTTTTTTCAACCTAATACCCAAAGGATGCTGAAATGCATATCTGGTCCAATAGAAGTGTACTATCTACTAAGAGTTTTCCGGAAATTTGTACACATTTATTCTGTATAACCTGAAGTAAAAAATTAAAATCAAAATTTCCTTTTAAATTTTGAACGTGCCACTGTAGTTATAGTTAAATGCACACAACTGGCAGTAATTCTATCACATATAATGGAATTGAATCATTAGTCACTAATATAACTACAAATAGTTATTTACATTCTTAATTTTTAACAAGTGCTGGGCATTGAACACACAAGCTTCCAGCCATTTTTCAAATCTTATGAAGACTGGATCTGGAGGCAATGGCAGATCAATGCAAAATGTTTTATATATTTTCACACGTGATTGTGCATTCAAAAATCTTCACAAACTTTTCCTATTTCTAATGCCGAATGAAAGAGGTAGATGGAGAGGTATGGATACAAAGGCCGTTCTACGGATCCAGTATTTATTCCCTTTAAGTACTTAAAACAACTTATGGGAAATTCACATTAGGTAAAATATTAGAATGATGACGTCGTTGAAATTTATTTGTCTCAAATTTAAAAATCAAAGATATCAGGAATTTGAGGCTCTGTCCAAGAAAATAGATAATATGGATCTTTTTCGAAGGGTTGATAAATTTAAAATGTAATCAGTTACTCTGTTCATTATAAAATATAAAATACAAAATCTCACGTTGAAAGTTGTTCAAACACGCTCCCTGCAATTCAAAACGTATTTCTCTCGTGAATTTAAAAATACTATTCAGCTGAGAAAACATTACTATCCTGTCAACTCTCTATCATAGAAATTTATTTTTTGAGTGTTAAAATAAACCATGCCGAGAATAAATATTTCTTCTCAATTGGTAATAAAGTTTATTGGGAATGGAAAGCTATTTTGTATCACGTACTAAACGATCTTCCTCGAAGCAGCACTCAAAATATTTTAGTGAACTATTTTTACAACACAATGATTGATACTGCTAAATTTTACTTTGAAATCGTATTATACCAACATTTTTTTCTTTCCTGAGAGCAGGTATGTAATAGATTTTTAGAGCATTTACTACATAAAAATATTAAAAAATTCATACTTCTTTGTGGTACGCAAGTTTTCCGAAGAGAACTCTCAGATGGAACTTTCCTCCGTACATATTTTTCCACAATTGATGTGAATAAAGGGTGTTTTGATTTGTGAGTAGGAATGTTTAATGCCACAAATAGCTCACAAAAGTCCAAAGTAAAATCCTTGCTGGTTGATGTTAACGATAGCCGGCTGTGTTGTAAACTCTGCAAGCACACGGTTTTTTTTAAATTTCACTTAAGCATTGACAGCTCATCGCATCAATCTCAATTGAGATTGATGCGATGAACTGTCAATGAGCTGTTTCACACGTGACTTTTTGTCAGATGATATCTTGAAAAATAATGAGAAATGTCATTTATTATCAGAATTACTTTTGAAAGTAGTAATTCAGAATTTCTTATATTAGGTCTGTATATTTTTTTTTAGGAAATTATAATTAAAACACGTCATTTATAGTTAAAAATGTATTTAATAATATTGACTTATTCGGGAGTATCAAACGATGCTTAAGGTGGAGATTAAATTATTATTATCATTAATGGCGTCAGATTCAAAAGTAGTTGATGCTCATGGTTTTTTCACAAGCATAGCAGTAAATACTGTTGCTCAGTACTTGCAGCTAGATACTTGCATAGTGAAGCATAAACAGTACAGGGGTGATTGTCAAAAACTTTTTTCGAATTTCAAGGGGCTTGGGGTCAGATAGGTTGTGTATGGAGCTCAATAAAAAATGCAAAAATTTTTTCATAATTTTTGTCGAACGTCCTGAAGTTCCGCAAAGCGATTAAAATTTAACAATTTTTGGCCATTTTGGTAAAAATATGAAATTAGCGAAATAACGTGCCCAAACTCATTTTTTTGTAAGAAACACTTACATATTGTCAGAAGGTAAGTGAAAAGGGGCTTGGAAGTAGTAAAAACCCCTAGAAACACTAAAAACAAAATTATTAATAAAAATGAGGATATGCAACCCGGCAAGCACACCATGATGGCCTGGTTGGGCGGGACGTGATCGTTGGTCGCGGGATTGCCGTTACTAGTTTTGAGCAGTGAGCAACGCCTACGTGGGGAAAAGGGAGATAACATAAATCGATTTACTGCTATCTAGATATACTTAGTGGTATTTTGAGATACATATTGTACATCTTGCATATGAAACACATCGTATTTTTTTTGCAGTTTAACACATTTTTCTCCAATGGAGTTCAATGGAACTTTGTCATTATCTAGTAAACACCGTGGCAGAGAATTTGTAGCATATTAATGTTTCGGGAAAATAACCTGTACTATTAAAAATTACAAAGTGTTTTATTTTTACAATGTTCTTCCCTATAAGTCTGGCTCACGTAATCGCGCACGGAAAAAGGGGAGCATTCTCTTACTTTCTTCTATTAGCCTAAGTTCTAGACGTAGTGTTTTCTCGTGAAGAAATGAATTCAAAGAGAAAGAGGACAAGAGAGGATTTGAGGTGTCCAATTTTTGGTCCACCTAAGGACATCTCATCGCGGAAGCTTCCTACCATCGAGGATGTCATCAGGTTTTACATCAGCGTTCGGTATACCAAGAAAGCAGAAATGAACGGTAAGGATCCTCCATTATCTAATATTTTAAAACAAGTCGCTGAAAAAATACTGATTATATGGCATGCTGCAAGCATTCCAACTGTAAGCAAAGGGAGAGTTGTAAATCTGATAAAAGTCCACCATTCCACATACAAGAAAATCTTAAAAGAAAATGGTCCTAATAGATCCACGATATTCGAAAAGAAGAAAAATGAGGTGATAAACGCTTTTAAAAAACTTTTTCATATATGCTCTTGTAAATGTGAAAACAGAGAATCTTGTGACTGCCCTCTTCAACGTAAAGTTCCTGTGCAAGAATGGACGTTCCTCTCTTATCAGCGTGGAGATCATCTTATGGTAATTTCTACCTTGGACAAGAAAACTACTGCTACTTTAAACGTTTGTCGAAGAGAGAGATGGAGGACCGTCATGCTTTGGCGAGTTCGGCACAAGAGGGAGTAAATTTCGACGGCAAAATAACGAAATTGAATCGAGTGAGAAGGATTATGAAATTAAGAAGATGATCAGTCAGACAATGCTTTTGAGTATCGACGATCAACCTCACAAAGAAAAGGGCTCCAGCGCAATTCAACAAAACTAACTGCGCTGGCAAGGGTATTCGACAGATTCAGAGTTCTATCAGCTACAGGAGCAGCATTAGCAACGGTAGTATTAGAAGATTCTGATATTTTGAACAAGGAGGACTCATCTTAAGTCATAGACCGCATGAAACTTAAAAGACAGAGACTACAATCAAGACTAGGAGTAGAAAAATCAGAACATAGTGGACCCGCAGTGGGGATTTACTTTGATGGAAGAAAGAATCAGACAGTAATTTTAAATAAGAAGGGGGAAATATTACAGAAGCACCATTTTAGAAGAACACGTTGTTATAATATGCGTGCCTGACTAGAAATACATCACTAACGTGACTCCTGTTTTCGGTACAGCTAGAGATATTTCATGATCAATCATGAAATGCATAGGAGAGCATCCTGCGATACTCACAAATATTTTCGCAGTCTGCTATGATGGCACTGTTGTAAATACAAACAGGAAAAAATTGTGGAAACATTAGGATTCTGGAATAGCATTAAAAAAGGCCATTGCAGTGGAGCATTTGCCTTCTCCATTTAAATTAACTCCCACTCCAACACCTTATTGCTCATTTAGATGGAGTTACGGCTGGACCCAAGAGCTACACTGGCCCCATTGGGAAGCAGATCCCAAATCTGTGAAGATTTACCTTTTGTTGACTTTGAAACCATCCCAGCTTGTCACCCCGATCTATATATTGCTGACATAAATAGTGATCAGGCGTACCTAACACATGTGTCAAGATCAGGTGCGTCCGGAAAATGCCCTTGGGTTTAGCTGATCGGTCACCGGGAAAACTTAGCCACGCCCGATGGGTTACTACAGCCGCTAGAATATTACGTTTGTGGTTGTCAACGGAGAATACTTCAGAAGAACAGCTGATATTGGTCACTTACATACAGAAAGTAACATTAAGATGTGGTGCATGATTAAATGGAAACCTTACTACGTTGATCCCATCCAACGGTCTGAGTACTTCACTTTAAGTCCTCATTTTCCAAAGCACCCAGCCAAGGATCGGGATGGTACTAAAATATCTTTGCTGCTTAATAAATTCGACCCCGGGCCATCGAAATGGAAAGCCTGTGCTACAGCCACCACTCTATCCCGATCCCCACTTCACGAGAGAGCATTGCGAGTCAATACCCTCAAACAGCCAACGCTGGCAATATTATGACGACGATAAGATGCAATAAGAATAAAATTTCCCGGAATACAATACCGGGGCAGAAAAGGACTCGCGTACTTAAGGTCATAATAATATAGGGAGTCGAACACTATTACCTCGAGGTCCTAAATCATTCGAGTTACTCCACTTTTGCAATATATTAGTAAGTAATTAAGTTTAAAAAAAATGTATGCTAAATATAAACTTCAGGGGGGGTAAAACTTCAATATGCTCATACGTACGTAGATTCTAAACAGGTGGACCCTAATGAATGACACGCAGTCTCCAAATTCTTCGCGAAGTGAACCGATAGCTGGGTCCGTACCAACGTTGTCCATCCCTCGGTGTCTGGGGATGAAATGACCAAGAGCAGAGAGGGGAGTTGGGGGAGTGAATCAAGGATTCAAACGGATTGCATCCATTGGTTGGATACTCTCTGTAACGGAGGGTTTGATTGGTCGCGCGTATGACGTCGTCCGCGATACGTTCGTCATTCAGCGAGCTATATGTTGGTGCAATGGGTGGATATTGGGATCTGCTGAATTGGAATTGGCTGTGTTGTTAAGGGGAATGATGGAATTCGCGGGAGGGAGATAGTATTTTCTGGTATCGGTTAGGGTTAACTCTCTTGAAAATGGCCGCGATCAAATTGGTATTGCCGGTTGAAAAACATTCCAATTCGACCTAAACACACCCCACGGATCATCGCTCTCCCCTTCCAAATTCCTTTTCCTCTACACTTCCATCCACTTCTGGTGTCATAACAACCCCCCCCCCCCCCCTCCAACATGTAAGCAATTGCGACGGCTCATTCAGCCGTGGTTGACTTGAGTATTTCAATGCTCCAACAACCAGCATCCTAGCCAATGGTGTTCATGGGATCCGAAACCCTCCTCCCCCTCCCGAAATTTTTAATTGGTTTTTTTGACTAAGAGAACTACAGAGGGAAAACAAGCATATATACCAGACCACATAAAAGTCTGCTGTCGCGTCTGATATACCCACTGGTAAAATATACCGGCACCGCGTAGAGGTTTAATACATCCCTTTGAAACGTATCGCCCGATATATCGTTTGTCAGACCGATGCATCGGGTGATGTCCATATTCATGCGTCAATATTTTTAACTTTTATTTAAGTTGTCTTCACTCAATAAGATTTTCTAAATATTTGCTAAAATATTACTATGTCGTTAAAAAGATTATCATGTGTCAAATCGAAAAAACCACCACGCCACGTACACGATAGAGTTAAAGCTAACCAGTTTAAGGTCACTGAGAACAGGAATTATTTTTGAATTGTGATCATACGGGTGAAATACCTTGGGAGGAAACTAGGCGTAAAAAGTTATAAATTTGCACTTCAATAAGCATAGGAGTGCAAGAAGGCATGAAAGGAATCGTGTGCACTAACATCATTATCGTGGGCATCCACATAAAATATTCCATAACTTGGAGACAATGTATGACTTTTTTCCTATGAATTATATGAAATAAATAATTGCTCTTCTTAGAATTATATAGAAATGGTATATTTGATGCGAGGTACATAATACCAATACGTTAAGGTGGCTGGAGTGGTAATCGTGAGTCATTGAGCGCACATCTTAATAACTTTTCAAGGCGAAAAAATTCTTGCAAATCATTTCATTTACGCAAATCTATTTATGCAGTGGAAATGGAAATATACCAGAATTGTATTTTAAACTATTCGCCTTCATTAAAACATTGTTATGGCTTGGGTTTTCGGCTCTGCATTCAAAATTCCAGCAAAATTTACATGTAATAATATGTTTTTTTACTCGTCATGATACCTTGATATTTTGCTAACAACTATTATAATGATATGAAACGTATTATTTCGCGTTTGAGGCAAAATATGCACATATGTAATCGAATTATTTCGATGTACATGTCATGCACCCTAAGGCTACGTGTGAAAATAGTATTGAATTGCCAAGAACCCAAATTGGTAAAATGCTATTTTTTTCACTTTAATCTATAGATGTTACTTACAAAGGACACGGACATGCAAAGTTTCGTGCAAGTCCGTACATGAACAAAAATAGCTCCAACCACCATAAATGTTCTCTCATTGACACGCGATTACCGCTCCAGCCACTGTGTTCATTCGTTGTTCCCGATTTGAAGCAATGGAGCACCGACTGTTCGAAAAACGTCCACTGTTAGCCATTAAAATTGAATCCACCCAATGTGCTAGGGTAAGAATAGAGGAGCAAACCACCCGCCATATTTTATGTCCTTTGGCCTAAGCGACACTATGACGACCCCATATGAGTCGTAGTTAAACTAACTTTTGGGTATAGTGCTACCTCCTAAGTTCATGGGTATAGTGTAATGCATGCTGGTGACTACTCACCCCCTGCCACACACCCTTGAGGTGGCTTGCAGGGTATTTTGTAGTTGTATATGACAGAAAATCAGCCGCGGTATTTTAAATTGACCCCATGTTATTTCATCTTTTTATATTCAAAACGCATAAAATAACCACAAATATTCCTTTTATTGTGTCTATATAGCATATGCACACTCAAAATCAATTTTATTTAAATAACGGGATTTTAAACGGTCGCTGAATGCCAAATGTAATACCGAAATTTTCTTCTTGCCTGAAAAGCAATCAGACATTCTCAACGTGATCCTGATATCAGAGTCCACTAAATCATACTAAAGTTTCATTATACTAAAGTTAAATAAAACTTAAGCCTTGTTTAATGCGGTCTAATCGGGCCTTATGCTAAATGGAATACTTTTCCATCGATCACTGCATCCACGAAGTACCGTGCAAACCACCTCTAGGTTGTGTGGCACGGGGTGATTCCACACCAGGCTTGCAGCACTCGTCCCTGTACCAATCGGGACCTCGCACGTTCCCCCGCCCGCTGGGCACATAACAAAAAGCAGTCAGGAGAAGTGTGCGCAATTAAATTAGAAACTGGGAGAGTGCTACATGCGAACCTGCAGTACACCGAGTTTCTTTATGTGAAAGTAAAATCGTAAAGTAAAAACAGCGAGCGAGCTCTCTGTTTATACTATTTCTGGAGGAAGCAAAATAGCCTGACAACTCTGATGCCTTGACCTCCAATTAATTCGTTCGAATGCCAAGGAGGTGTTTCTCGGCCTCAGCTCTTCGCCCCTCCAAAACACAGTGCTATATCGTGGTATTTTTCTCCCGTGAAAGGCTGATTATTTCCAATAATTAATAATTATTTTAAAAAATGGAATAAAACGAATACATTTTTCAATTCTTGATTTAATTTACACCATCAATGATAAATATAAATAGGCCCGGCGATTATGAACAATAGCAGCGCCACTATTGAAGTTCAACAAATAAACTAAACCAAGCGTAGTTGATCGCGGCAGGGACTTATACTACATGCGACGCTTCATTAGTGCAGCTTGATGCAGTATACAGATCAGTCGACATGGTACGCGCTCCGTTCATGGAAACCTCTCCCGCAGTAAGGGGGAAATGGTTGGAATGGTTGCTGCTGGCCGATCAGTGGCAGAAGTGGCAAGACATTTCGGTGTCCACCGAAATTGTGTATATAGGTGGCTGAAAAGAAGCTGAGAACGGGACACGGAGCTAAAGAGTGTAGCGCGTTCCGGAAGACTGCGGTGTACGACAGAGGAACAAAATCGCTCCATTATACCAAGCAGCACCCCGTTTCAAGGGGAGGATCATCGTCCTTGCCGCAAGAGATGGGGTTTGGCTGCAGCTACTCTACATATTAAAGTAGGGTTCATGACGTAGGCCTGAGAAATTATAAACCATGCCGAAAGCCATTTTTAACGCCGGCTCATAAACAGTCCAGATTCACCTTTGCTCAACTATATTGTGAGATGGACCAGGCCTATTGGGAGTTAGTTATTTTTAAAGACGAAAAAACATTACAGAGCAATGAGGATAGTACCATTCAACTATGGCGCCCGCAAGGGAAAAGGTAATCATAGATGAAATTGTTTTCAGTATTGTGTTTCTTCCTTATTCTGAAAAGGCGTCTATATTCATTAATTAATTTCTCAGCAGGTATGATCCCGCCTACATTGTGAGAAACAATAGGTCTGGACACGTGAACGTCGGGTTGGAAAACTGTCCAGGACAACTGTCCAGTTCATATTGGGCGAGTTGTCAAAGATTTCCTGGCACAAAATCCAAAACTTTGCCCCCTAGCGTGGCCGGCGCGATCGCCCGATTTCAATCCCATTGAAAATCTGTGTGGTATAATATCTTGGGAGTGGTCTGCAGACCGCTAGAAGACCGTACAACATCTTGAGTATCATGTCAGAGAGGTGTGGGATTCCCTTTCCCGACGCCCAGACTTGTGTAAGAATTTAATAATTCCATGAGATCGAGACTAACGCGGGCAATAGAATTGGAGGGAGATGCCACAGAAAATTAATTCTCCCTCTCTCTCTGTCTGCAATTTTTTATGACTGCGCTGGGTGCAAAATTTATTTTATGTTGACAAAGTTTTTCTTGTTTGTAGCAAAGAAGCACCAGGTACGTGGAGTGCTCGTTATTTTCGTGCCTTTCTTTTAACAATTTTCCCCGTCCTCCAATACCACGAAAGTTTTATTTATTCGTGCCTTTAGTCATATCCCTCCATTTTTCCCTTGATTCATATCTACCTTCGCCTTTCGTCATTCTCTTTTGGCAATTTCAGATGATGATATCCGACTATCTGGACTCATAATGAGTGAAAGTCACCGAGGGAATTAAGAAAAAAGACATCCTTGTCTCCTCAATTCGGAAAGAAAACCAGGCGACGTTTTCTCATCCCTATTCCTTTATTCCTACTATACTATAATTATCATGGGTGGACGGTAAGAATCAGTCAAAATCTTGAACCGATACTGTGGAAAAGAGGGAAAGAACTGAAGAATACTGCAATACAGGAAAACACGGTTCAGAAGTATTCGAAATTGGGTTTATTATAGCTTTAAATGAAATTACCTAGAAAAATATTCCAAGAATACTATATCTGTCAAACATAAAAGGACGATTCCAGCATATTATGACTGTGTAGTTCGTGAACTAGGGACGTCAGGGTTGGGAAGGGGTTATTCTGAAAAATCAGTTATTCACATTGCGGAGTATAGAATTGGAGGGTAAAAGCGATGCGACTGAAATACCCATTTTTTTCTCAATGTGACTTACTTGTAAGTAAAATACCGATTTTAGGACATAAATCAATAATTTCGGGAGCATAAGGTATGTAAAATTATTTTTAGGGTGGTAATAGCGGATTGATTTGAAACTGATTTAGTTGAATGAGAAAATAAAATAAAGCATTATTAAGAATTTAATTAACATAAGAAGACAGCGGAATAAAAAACATCCTTCAAAAATCGCGACGATGCACGCAAAGATGCAGCGCGATGCTCGCGAGGCTGCGTAGTAAATCGCTAATTAATATCACAGATCCCGCTGAACGCTCGTTGCAATATCCGTAAAACCCTGATATGCTGCGATTCTCTGAATATATTATAGTTAAAAGAAAAATGTTGGCTTCAACTCAAATAATAAGATTGATTCTCAGAGTGATTCCTTTCTTCATTCCTTCCATGATGATGAGCCATTAAAGGCTCTCAAGTCTTCCATATCAGCGGAATACTATTATCTCTTACTCATGAACATTTTGCACGTGAACAAATAAATTGATTAATTTACTCATCGATACCCCGTTACAGTTAATTTTTTGGCTCTCTACCTACTAAAACTTAGCATGTAACACATATGAGATTATCGATATTTGTAATCACTGACTCTACTTCGTGGGTGGGTACCAGGAGTTAAGTTCACCATATTTCATGATAAAAATAATGAACACCCTTGTGATGCACACATATGGCACTTAAAACTTAGCGCCATATAGATTATTTTGCTTTGGAGCGTAATGCTTATTAAAGGTATTCATTCATTTACATTTCCAATGTCGATAACTTTCGAAGAAAGAGAAAGCTAACGAATATTACTCGGAAGTTAACTATGTTAACTAGAGTTTACTACAACAATGACAGCCAACAGTTTTTTTCGGTACAAGCATATTAGCAGCTCCTTAAGACATTCCGTCGTAGATTACGAACGCGATTGGTGTTTATTGATATGGATTATTTTAGGAACTGCTGAGTCGATAAGAAGACGCAGGGAAATTTGTACTCTGGAATCCACATGGAGGAGGGAAGGAGGTAGGGGACTGTATAATATGATGAATAAGAATTCGTGGCGAAAGACAGAAATTAATTTTTGAACTGCAGGCAAGTGATTTCGAATCCGTTACTCGAAGATGCAGACAAGGTAACTTTTTAAAAGTCGGAAATTGGGGGAAAAAAGGGGTTTACTTATAATATTCAAACTGAATTGATGTTTAAAAGCACATGCGTAAAAATGGTAGTAACTAAAAAAGCAGAAAATTTTTTTCACACTAGAGACACGAACCTGCGAACTTCGTGCCTTCGATCTTACACTCTACCCAACTCCCTCCAAAGCCTCAATTTGAACGATGAAGGAAAACATAGCTAGACGTGGCAAGCTAATGGCATAAGTACGAGTGCGAGACGTCGGTGTGAATAGATTTCGCACATATTATTCAGTTTATTCATCCTGAGGATCTTGTTTTTTCCACGAATGCTACCACTATTTACTAAACTCCAGTCAGGAGTCACGCAGGAGGAGTCAGGGAGGCAGCTAGCGCGGAGGTAGCGAATTTTGATAGTTACTTACAAGATGATCTATTCTCGCTAGGAAATAAAGGGTATTTTCTCCAATGGTTCTTAATTTCCGAATGCTTGACGCTTGATATATATGAGGCACGGTGTCATTCATTGATATATATCACCATTTTACGCCGAAATGCCTTATTGAAAATTATTTTGATAATTCGAGTGAGGGCTCTACCTTTCGTCATTAGAAATAGTTTATCATTAATTTCTACCACAATATTGTTCGACCTTACAACATACTCCCCTCTTATTGTAAAGAGAAATGGTACATTAATGTCTAAAACTATATTTAACGGATCAAAAAACTAATTGTTTATTAATTAGCTGCATAAAACACGAGAAGCGTTGTAGACTGCAGGGACACGGGCTCGAAACTAGACAAGGTGATTATTTTTACGAATTGTTGTTACGAACGTCGTCAATTTCCCGTCCTTACCATTTTCGTTGATTCTCAGTTAAGTCTTACGAAATATGTTGCTTCAATTGACCCTGGAATTTGATCATTTCCAGCATTTAAATATTTTTTTTAAAACCCGCCCTGTTAAAATCAAGTGTGACGTGTTCATACACTTGTTCCACCACTGTGTCTTTCGGTTTTGTTTCTAATCTAACCATATAAGTCATAACCACACTCCTGGAAATAATGCACCAATGCATAGCATATTTTATTTCTGAATACTTTGTTAAGACCTGTGCACTGTATGTCTATACCCTGATAACATCTGATATGTTCATAATCTGGTATAATACGATGATGTTTAGGCTGTTTTGGGCTTACTCCTAAACATATTTTTGCGTTCTTAAAGAAGCTATCGCGTATGGAAAACTGTTCCCCAACTGATAATGATGAAAAAAGAATTTGGTAATTATCAGAGTAGGTACGTGCTTTACGTGCATACGTGCTTTCTGCATTAGAAATATCTTTTAAAAATTCTATTTATTTGATGAAAGCATGTTTAGCGTATACCAGTTGTGCATTTATTCATCATATTCTTAGACTGGAAACCACACTGAATCGAACAAAAATATTGAAAAATGTTCACTCGGAAATATTTTCTAATAAACATATAGTTTAATAAAAATGTAAATTACTTATTTATTGCTCGATTCCTCAATATCCTTAATAGCTTACACGATTCAACTTCGCTTTCTAGTACCAATTCTGAGAACTAAATAAGATTAGCGAAATATAGTAGGTAAGTAGGTACAAGTAGATAGCAAATACCAGCAAAAATAGTAGCATAATTATGTGTTATATAAGTGGTACCGATATACCGGTACACCGATTTATTTTTTGACGATATAGCTCTCGGCAAATCGATATATTTTAAAAATATCGGATTCCGATACATCGGTATATTTTTATATACCGCACATCCCTACTGCAAAGGCGACGTGCTGAAGAAAACAAATTTATTAAGATTTGTGAAACTCGATACCGGGACGATACTGCGTGATTTCAAGACAAAGAGACGTCGCTTGTTGGCATTAACAATGCAATGACCCTTGGAGTCAATCCTCTCCGAAGATGCGTGCAGAGTTTTTGTTGATACGGGGGTCACGACGGGTCGAGGGAGTACACTCACTAACCTGAGCAGTGGAGGGGTGCGGTTCGGGATGCAGAGCATGAGTGGTAACGGCGCCGATCAGGGACAACGTAGCAGATGATGATGACACAGCAGCAGTGGGCGGAGCGGCATCCAGCGGTGGGTGGGTGATGGAAGCACCCGTCTCGGCGGAAGCCACAAGCGTGGCAGATCCAGATGGGTTAACAGGAGCAGCGGGTGTGGCAGTGTCCGTTGTACTTGTGGCAGGCGCGGTGAGAGCGGTAGGTACGGGCACATTCGATTCGTAAAAGAAGAGGAACTTCGGGCTGTTCACACGAGTTCCGCCTTTTCTGTTGGCGTTTGAGCGTCGAACGATCCTCCGCCGGCTACGGGTAAATGTAAAATGGCCTATATACTCGTCTATAATTGGTCAGCCGTTTATGAGTCACTGCCTCTTGTACCTTATCCTCGAGGAAGTGTTGGAGAGTACGCACCCTGGCGGAGATATCGGGCAACGGAGGCGAGTGGGGCTAGAATCGATGACGTATCTCTGAGTACATTAATACCAGTGGCGGATACATATGGGGGGCGCGCGCCCCCCCTTGGGGGGCCCGCGCCGGCCCCGCCAGTCAGACCGCACGATATTCGTTCGTGTCTTTCATCAGTCAACTCTGAGTCGAGTTATCGAGTAGTTGTACTTTCTTATGTAGCACGCGCGCGCATCCGCGTCATCTTATTTTATACGTTTCTGTCTGGCACATAGATAGCTAACCTACGAAAAAAGTCGCGGCCATTCTAGTGACCTCGATACGTTATTCTGTCTGGCATTTGTTCGAGAAAAGTCGCGAATATTCTACTGTTTGTATTTGTTCACACTCCTTAAAAGTCTGGAAGCGATCATTCCGGCACAGAATGTTCTCGATACAACCGAGCTACATATTTTCGGGAAGCAGATTCGCTGCCAGGCAGTCAGTTTGAAAGCTACAATCGTCGCGATAACTTGCGTCCCCCCCTTGAGTTTTTTCTGAATCCGCCACTGATTCATACTCGACCGTGCCCATCTCACTTTCTCAGAATGAAAGGCGCTCGTAGAATCGGATACTTTTAGCTGACTCCGGTAAAATCGCTGGCATGGGTAATTGCAGGCAGTGGCCTCCAGAGAACTCTTCCTCCCAACATCTACGCCCCGCTGCCGCCATCACAACCCCCCACTGGAGCCTTCCGGGACTTCGTTCCGCCCGTTCCGCTGGTTCCGCCCCTCGGGCTCGCTCGCCGGGAGAGGCCGCCTAGCACCTAGACTCTCATCAGAAACGGGTGGTCACCCCCACCCCCTGCCGTGGCATGCTACCAGAGGATGGAACGAGCAGTCTTCCAGGCGTCTTATTGCAGGGCGCTTGGTTTGCAATACTGGTAGGCCGCCATCAAACAGCTCAACGGCCAACAGCTAGTTCTGTCGCACCTGTCTTTTCCCCGACTATCTCTCGGAAGCAGAAGAATCCGTCACCACTAGAGCCCTGTTAAACATCCCCAACACTAGCACGCGTTCACTCCGCTACCAGCTCGATACTCACGCTCGAGTGCCAAGTCGACCGTGTCTGGAATTACTCGTTCGCTCACACGAGTCTGTGTTCAGTAGCAGAGTGTAAGCGGTATAAACATACTCTGCGGCTGCTTGGATGTCTGCCAAGGCTAGCCGGAGCGTAGAGAATATGCTTCGCAGTTTCTTTGATCATTATGCTGACTTCTCCGAGTTGAAAGTGTCATCAATATGGCAGAATATATTGAGTCCATTGTTTTAAATGGCTCTTCGCATTTATTCATCTTTATCAGTAGTCGTTAAGTACCATTATATTGTTCACAATTTGGCGTTGATTTGTATTGTGAGAAATACCAACGGAATCTGGGACTCAGAAATTTTTTTATTGCAGCTTTCACCAACCAAAAAAGAACATTAAAAAAATTAAGACCGCTTTTCAGCAGATATTCTCTCCATCTAACTATAAGCTAACCGTCTTGTTTAATTTTGTCTTAACTTTTAAGTCGCATATCATTTTTCTTCGCATCTCCTTCCTTGGTAAAGAACATAATAACTTAAATTGCAGCTGGATGAAATCCGATCACATTTGATAATTCCAAGTTTTATTGCATTACAAGGTGCGCATAATAATATACATGTTCTTACCTGGCATTGCGAAACACCAAGGATTGATTGAAGAAATAATATTTCAACAATAAATTACAGATTTATGAAAAACTTTGCAACTACTATCCCTTACCATGCTAACTACCGTCGGCAAGTATATCAAGAGTATCCTCTTTAACATATATCTAGCATAAGTCCCAGAGTATCCATGCCTGCGATTTTGACCGGAGCCAGCTATACGAGTAAGCGTCCAATTCTACGCTGGATTTCGCTCCTCTCTCTGCTGCTGTGTCATCACCTTCCGATTCCTCGTCCCTGAGCGGCGCCGGAGGGTTTTTGCATTGAAATAGAGGGATACTGAGGGTTATTGCCTTGTTAATGCCCACAAACGACGTCGTTATGCCTTGAAATCACGCAGTATCGAGATCCGCAAATCCGAATAAATTTTCTTTCTTCATCACGCCCCCTGTGCAGTCCTTAGCCGCCGAAACCACGCAAGAATTCTCCTCGCTTTGCTACTCTGACGCAATAGGGCGAGATATATCAGCGGATAAAGTGGAAGTGCATCTTCATACCAGTCAACAACTACCACCGCAAAAGATGCAGCCGCTATTATGTGTTCCTACTCAAGTGGTTACCAAATACTGTGTTTGTGATCCACAAGGCCATTATGTACGCAGAATTAATCAGTCTTTCTCCCTATCGTTCCGTTTTCCCAAACCATACTTCATTTTTGTATTGCCATCTTGCCCTGCCCTACAATAGCATTCCAATCACCATGAAGAATTTAGTTTTCATCCCCTTTCACATTTATATGACTGCTTCTTATCCATCGCAAATAATTTCTTCGTCGGTATCTTCGTAATCTGACGTGGGCATGAACATACACTTGTACCACCACCGTGTCCTTAGGTTTTGTTTCTAATCCAGCCATAAATATCCTTTCTCTGTATTGGAGGTAGTTTTAAACTCAATACCACTACTTTTCCCGAGTATTATGCCAGGCCCTGCGTTTCCATTCATATATCTAGAGTGGATAATCCTAAAACTGCCGCTTCAGAAGTTCCCTTCTTCAGGCAATTTCATTTCGCGGATTGCTGAAACATCTGGATAATCTAGATCTAGATAATTCCAGGGGATCTAAATGGGGGATTAGTTTACGACCGAAATATTTCACTCAAAGAATTTGTGAAATTACGCATCCCTGCTTTACGCCCTGACATATTTCAAACCAGTCACTCGAGGCCCCACTCACCCGCAAACTTGCCTTACTATAGTCATGCAATGTCTTCATAACATTCAATAACTGCTCATACACTCCAATGTCCTTCAAGACCTACAGCTTAATTACATTTACCCTAATATATGCCTTTCGAAAATCCAGCAGTACAAAATAAACTTTCTTTCGGGCGTCCATACAATTCACAGGCACTTGCTGATGTGCGATAAAATGATCACTCCATTCTCTCCCAGGCATGAACCCACGCTCTACACCCCAGATTCTGTCAATAAATATCTACCTTGCTCTTTCGATTGATATTTACAGAACATTTTGATGTGTAAAAAATTTTGCAGACATTTGGCATTGCTTTTAAAATGGTTCAGCCAGTCAATGAAAATAATGGACTTTATGAATCCCGAACCCCTCGATAGGAAAATTGTTCCCAGAGGTGCTCCATTTGCAGGCTTATATTTAAAATGACTTCTTGGGAAAATTCGAGCTTTAGGAATGTTGTTTTCTGAAGCGGATACACAGCACACTACAGTAGTTGTCAGACCAAGAGGTCAACAAAATTGTGGCAGTTGAAAGACCTTTCACCTGCCACAATTTTTTGACACATTTTTCTACTTTGGAACTAATGACCTGATGTCCTGGTCCTGTTGCATTCCTATGTGTTTTTATTTTGTTATTCCTAATTTCTTTCAGCACTGTTGTGCAAAAGGTAAAAATAATATGTTCCATGTGGGCACTTGTCCCAGGACTCATACCCCAACGGCACTAGCAACACCCATTACGCCATTATACAACCATTATGCCATTATACAACCCTTGCGAACTCTTGCCCTTCGCTACCCTACCTCAAGGTCAGCTTCTAAACTTTAACTTCCATCAGCATGGGATAGCAAACATTCTGTTTATACATCAATGAATGGTTATTAACTTTACAGGCATTAACTTGGGTTGGCAAACATTTTCCATATGCATCGTATTTGAGGTGGCCTCTATTTTTAACGGGCGATTTCCCCACGTCCAACTGAGCAGGTGGTTTGGAGACGTGGCACTTGTCTTGTCGAAACAATATTTCTGTTTTCACATGCTGCCTATGATAGCTAAATATCCTTCCAATGGCGAACGTATTCACATGGAGTGTCAATATTAGTTTATGTAGGTATCGTATTCGAAGGAAGCAGTCTTAATATCACCTGGAAGAAAGGCTGCCCGATTGCGTGAATTGGCACCAAATCCCTCAAAATGTCTTGAAATAAATATCTATCTAAAAAATGTTCTTTCCAACGTATGTAGCTTCAATATCTCCATTAGGAAGAATATTTGCCCGCAGTGGACCATGAAGCTTGACGTGTCACTGCTACCGAGTTGCCTTGCCGAACCGATTTGCCGAGCTTGGCGTAGTCGCACTCCGCAGCAAATTAGAAAAATCGACCTTTTTACGGAGTTTCAAACGGTTGCGGCTCATTTCTTTGGGGCCACAATCTAGACGCTTTGAAGTGCCTCGTGTGTTAATTTCTTTGTGTCTAAATTAACATTTTCAAAATTTTATTGCAATTAAATCACTGAAAACAGTGTCCAACATTTGTTTGCGCAACAGCAGTAGTAATAATAATAAAACATAAATATTGTGAAAATAAATTTGATAAGATGTTTTCTATTTCTATAGACTTATAGTTTTATCTCTTTAAAATTACACCAACAGGTTCTACATTAGCTTGGCCATAGTGATTTAAAGAGAAATTCGAAGCTGTACGATATCTGCAAAATTTATTTAAATGTGAGCCCTTGCATTTTGATGATGCATAACAACTGATTCAAATGATATGTATCACATCAGGCAACCATCAATGGAGTAAGACCAGGTAAACGTTGAAGTTATAATCAGAAAAAAAGCACTTTTTGTTTTTTGCCAGCTTTTTTCGATTTCAACCCACTGTGGGTTATAATCTTTTTGTAAGTTCCCAGCCGATTAATTTTCTGACGAATTGAATGAAATTTCATAAAACCGGATATAAAATTGAATATTAGATCAAACTTAGGGAAATGGACTGCAGAACGGACAGGTTTAAGAAATCCTTTTTTCTGCAAACGGTAAGAGACCATAGATGCCATTGAGACCTTAACTATATGAATAAATTCTTCACGGGATTGCAATCAGGTGAGATTTTCAGCCATTGAAACGTCGGCTCTGACTGAACATCTCACCTGGTGGGAATCCCGTGAAGAATTTATTCACATCGTGCGCCAGGAAAACACCGAGTCTTACAACACCGTAAATATATGTTTGTGGACAGTTTGTGTCGCTTACTACAGAACATGCTCCCCAAGTCTCGTTTCCTAATATTCAACGTAATATTCAAAGCACGTTGCGTAGTATGAGTGATATAAGAAAACTTGATTGATAGTGTACATCCATAGATAAATGAATATTAAAATGGCTTATAATGCTGAACTGTCTAATATAACAAAAGTTAATATCGTACATCAAAATATAAGAAGTTTAAGATCAAATTATGATAACTTTGTTTAATATCTGAACAATTTGCAAGATAAACCAAATGTTATAGTGCTATCAGACATTTGTATTAATGATTGTGAAATAGTGGCGTATCAACTTATTGGTTATAAGGCTTTTGCTAAATGCAACAATAATAGGAGAGCAGGTGGTGTTATACTGTTATAGTACTTATATGTAGCGAATACGTGCTCATGATTTGCAATTCAGGATAATAACTTTCGGTTGGCTGTTATGATCAAAGTAACCATTGACCTAAATACCTGTCAATCAACAGGGCCGTCCCTGAGGATTGAGGGGCCCTGTGCAAATGAAAGTCGGGGGCCCCACTTAACTTTGCATTCCCTTATTGATATAAGTATCATCTTTTAAGCATATTTCACGGAAAAAAGGACATGAACTGACAAATTGGAAATTAATTTCAAGAAATGGACATGTGTACTAAGAAAAATAGGTAATTTCAGGTAATAGGCGGGTTTCCCCGTCTGAAAGAGGCAAGCCCGGGCCCCAAGGGCGCGGGGTTCAGTGCAGCGGTACCTGTCGCACTACCCTAGGGACGTCACTGTGACAATCCATACCTATTATTGGAATTTACAGGTATCACTGTATTCCAACTGATCTACTTTTAAGTGAGTTGGTACATGTCCCTGATTAATCACCCGCAAAGAACCTAATATTAGTTGGGGATATCAATTAATGTATTCTACAAAATAATGATGCTGGTTGTGCTTACAAAACGACTATGGCGAGTCATGGGCTTGAACAGCTAGTTTATAGCCCGACCAAAATCATAAAAACTAGTAAAACTTCTATAGGTAACATGTTTCGCAGAAGTAAGGATACTTTTACTTACACAGGTAGTACGATTGACGTTGGTTTAACGGATCACCATATGATTGCGTGGCAAATAGACACCTATGTAGCGCATGAACCGCAATGTCCGTCGAAAGTGCCTAGTTTTGAAATTGATTTCAACTATTTAAAAGACTTTCTCGCCATTTTTTTTTTTTGGGATTATGTTCAATCTCAGAAACATTTAAATGAAGCTTATAGAATTTTAATGAAATACTATCCTCCTCTATCAGTCGAGCAAGTTGCAGTTTCAATAATAGTAGAAAATTTAGATTTATCATGCCCTGGATGACGAGTTCTTTGTCAAATAGAATTGTTAGGCGTAATTTATTATATGAAAAATGCGTTATCAACCTGAAAATAAAAATATAGAGCTTCGCTATTCATCATATAAAAAGTGACTAGATAATTACATAAAAAAGTGCAAAAAATTGCTACAAACACTTATTTGATCGCAACTCTAATAATTCTATCAACGAATGGAGCATTCAGGACTCCATTACGGGAGGAAAACCAAAGGATGAAGGCATCACATAAATGAAAACTGGAAACAGCTCAAATTATTACAAACACGCGGGAAATCTTGGATGAATTCAACTCACATTTTTCAAGAATGATCCAGTCATATTATGTGCTCTCTGGTACTCATAATTTAAGTGCTGATGATTAGGAGTTTCCTGGTAGTAGTTTAAGAGATACCTTATTTTTTGTTCCTACTTATGATATAGAAATAAAACATTTAATATCACAGTTGAAATCTAAGAAATACAAGGGAATTTACAACATAAGCTCATGTATTGTAAAAGAAGTAAGCGAGACTATTTATAAAATATTCGCTCATATTGTCAATCTCAGTTTGCAAACTGGGATACAAACCGACCAACTGAAAACTGCAATTGTCATTCCTATTTCCAAAAAAGGTGACAAAATGGATATAAATAACTTCAGACCGATATCATTGTGGCATATATTCTCAAAAATACTAAAAAAAATTATGAAAAGTAGATTGTTATATTTCTAAAATACTAACAGATTTTTAAGCAATAATCAGTTTGGCTTTCAGAAGGGTAAATGCACTGTTGCAATTTTGTTCTCAAATTTATGAAGGATTAAAAAATGCAAACAGGGTTGCAGGTTTATTTATTGATATAAAAAAGCTTTTGAAGGTTATGATCCATTTGTTAACAAATATGGATCCTTTGGCCGAGCTACGGGATTATAAAAAATTGAGCTTCTACAAAATTTAAGTCTGATCAGTCCTCAATATCTCCAGACGTATGGTACCTTTCTCTCAGCAGAAATGCTCTTTTGAAAGAAAAAGCAACAACGCATAACTAATATATTGTTATGCCTAAGGTAAAAAGTTTTGTAGTTTATTCCACACATATTTGACTTGAAAATTTCAAACGGGTTTTTTTCAAAACATATACCCCTTCGATGTTGCTCATATTTTCTATTTGTTTAGCTACATACCTTATATGTCCACCTTTGAAATTTTGCGATGGTAATGTTTTTAAAGGAGAAATTAATTTTCATGAGCCGGCATGTTCGCCTTTGACGTCGAAGCTTCGCGGATTCCTAGGCTAGGAGTGCGGCGATTTTATATCAGCCTGAGAATCAATAAAACCCGTGTATAATTTAGATTCTGGGGACTGATTTGGGCCTAAAAAAGATAACTAAACAGTACCAAATCGCAACAACGCAGTTTTAGCGATGTATCCATCTCAACGTATCCCAAAAATTGTTCTCGCGCTTTGAATGTTGAGCTGTTCGAAACGTCGTCATTGTTAAGTTTATTTTTTTACGCTTAATATACCTACGAACAAATAAACCATCCCATTTTACCCGGTCGATTTCCTGTTTCATTCAGTTGACATTGATGCTATTATGGCACTACTAAATGGTCAGGCTTCGTCTCCACGGCGGGGATAAGGGGTAAGCTCTGTGGTTTCTGACGAAGATTATTGCGGCGTTCAGCTTTGCAGTTTAGTAGGTTTTCGGTTTCCGTCCGCGTTTACATCGTTCTTAATGGCGACGTTTCACTTACTGTGTTGTAGGCGTTCTCAATCTAGGCTGAAGTGGAGATTGCTGTGTCCTGCTGCTAATACTCAGTTTTATTTCAGAGTTTGTCCATTTAAAGTGAACTTATGCTCTCTTTTGCCCTCCCAGCATACAAGGCCAGTGCGTTTTCAGTTCTGGTATATCTACCCCATGGGTTTTTGGTATTATTGGCTATTTCTTGATGTAATTTCATGTCACTGTTTTTTAATTTTTCGTAGCAATTTGCCGCTTGTGCTTTTTTAACCTTTCTTATATTTTTAACTTTTGTTACCTTATACATATCGCCATTTTTGGTCCTTTTCAGTTTGAAAATTTACCCAATGCATTTTTTCTCTATTGGTTCTATTTTATGTAAGTTCTTTTTATTCAATAAACCAGCCCATGCCGGCGTCGCGTACAATGGGACTGGCCAAATATATGTCTAGTTGATAATTTTCTTTCTTTGTCCGGTATTGTATTATTTTTAATAGAGTTCTTCACGGATTCCAGTAGTCTTTGGAATTATTATATCGGTATGTCTCTTAAAATTGAGTTTTTAGTATAGAGTAAGCCCAAGGTATTTTGCTGATTCTCTCTAGTCTATTGGCTCTTCTCCGATTCTATGGCAGCGGCACGAAGGTGTTTCCAATTTGGTTTTTTTAGTATAATGGCTTGGATTTTATACGTGTTGATTTAAGTTCGCCATTTATTGTACTATCTAATGTCTTCGTCCAAAGCCAACTGTTCCAGTTCAACCCCCAAAATTGCATGTTGCTCAAAGATGCAGACTTTGTGCAGGTATGCATCATCGTTCCGCGTGTAATATCACTGAACAAAGAAATTTTAAATGCGCTACCTGCGGTGGCGCTCACTCTGCAATGTTCCCTCAATGCCCGTATTTTCTTAAAGCTTTCGCTGTCAAAAACGGTGAGCCTGTTCCATCGGATACCGAAGTTTCACCATTGACCGTAGAACAAGCTCCCGCTCCACCACCAAACGCTTGGGACATTCACCCCCTGCGCGTGAGAGAACACGAACGGATTCATTCCACCACTCCATCCAATGCTGAAATCGACGCTGGAATAAGTCCTTTAATCTGTCCTCCCCCTGTATCCAATTTCAGAAATCAACCCTTCATCCTGCCTGATATCATGCCTCCTCCTCCAAACGGAACTTCGGAGGATTTTCTCTTTCATGACGTTCTGGCAGTTCCCCCTCCGGAGGAATTCTCATCCTTCCCCAGTCTGTCATCCACTAGTAATAACACTCCTGAAGAGCGGGTTTCATCTGGCGTTCGCGCACCTGATCACACCCCTACTTTCTTCACTTCCACGTCACCTAACGCTCCTGGAATGGTTCTTAGTGAAACACCAGTTAACAATTCTCCAACCACCTCGCTACTCACTTCATCTGCTCAACCGCCCCCAGAAGCGAGCATCATTGTTCCACCGCAACCAGTTAACTTGGCTCAAAGTGAAAATTTCACCTTAACCCTTAACTGTCCGGAAATTATCAAGGCCACAACTGCTTCACTTGCAGCGGTAATGACTGCGCCCCCTGATTAAAGAATCAATGCATTCCTCAACTCCTACGCTAACCTCTGTAACTCCTTTCTGAACAATGGCCAATAGAAATAACAGATCTAACTTAACTTCACAACTCACAGTCCTCTCCTGGAATTCGAATGGTATTCACTCAAAATATTGTTGACCTACACTTACTCATCTCCACTCACAACCCAGACATTATTAAACTATCCGAAACACACCTCACTCCCAACAAATATTTTTTTGCTCCAGGCTACCACACATACAGATTCGATAGACAGAACTCCAATCCCCAAAGTACCAACCCTGGCGGTGGCGTAGCTATTCTGATTAAACATTCTTTTAAACATGAGCAACTCCCACACAAACACTCGAAAATAGAGCACTCAGGCATCTCCCTCACCACGGCCATTGGCCGAGTTAATATTTACAGTGCCTACCATCCACCTAAGCCAATCCATTCAGAATGGCTGGAGAAGCTTTTTAGCTATAAATCTCCAACCATTGTTTTCGGAGACATTAACTGCAATCATACCGACTGGGGATGCCGGACTTCCAACAGAAATGGATTCATACTCAATCAATACTGCGCCGACAATGACCTCCAACTTCATGCTCCCTCAGAGTACACTCACATCCGCTCCCGACCTGACACTGACACATCCGACATCCTTGACATTGCCCTCTCCACCCACTATCCCTATGATATCCCTACCAAAGTCCTACATTACTATTCCTCCGACCATCTTCCAGTACTTTTTTTTCTGGAAGTTTCCCCAGTTATTAAAATCCCCGACAGAGTAACTCACAATTGGAATAAATTCTCCGAAATCCTAAACACTTCCTCCCCATCTTTCCCTCCCGTTTCTCCAGATCCCATATCAATTGACTCCGCTATCAAATCCTTTACTGCTCACATTCAACAATGCTTTCAGCAATCTCAACGCAACCCACCAGTCATCCCTCTCATCACCTCCTCCCTCCCCCATCACATCCTTCAATTGATCAAAGACAAAAACAGAACACGACACTTATACCAACACACACATAACACCATTCACAAGTCAAAATTCATCGCTATTAATACACTGCTCAAACACGAATTACACAAATTCCGCTCTTCCACTTGGAATGACAAAAAAAATCCCTCTCTGCAAATGACAATACACTATGAAAATTCACACGCACACTACAAAACACCACCAAAGCCACGCCCCCACTCATTGTAAATAACAAGATACTCAACACGGACGCCGGGAGAGGGGAAGCTTTTGCAACTCGCATGCTCTCGGCTTTCTCCCAGCAGCCCGATGATTCCGACAATGCTATTGAATCCGTGATATCTTCTGATATATTATCCCTCGCCCTTTCTCCGACCTCCGAACCATTCTCCTGCACTCCACATGACGTCAAATCGATTATTAATAGTCTCCCCAACAAATGCTCCTCAGGCACTGACCATATTTCCCCGAAAGCCACAAAACTCCTTACTCCTCAACAAATTGAATACCTCACCAAAATCCTAAACGCATGCTTATTCGCTGCAATATTTCCCGACGTTTGGAAGACATCAATTATTGTTATGATTCCAAAACCAAAGGAAACACTGTCTGACGTTTCCAACTACAGACCCATCTCCCTGACATGCACTTTCGCAAAAATCTAAGAAAGACTGATTCTTCGGCAATTACAGAGACTTCCCTTTCCTCTCTTCAGAGAGGAGCAGTTCGGCTTCGCTGCTCGGACTTCCACGGTGCACCAAATTAACAGACTGACTGAGTACGTCACCTGCGGCTTCAACTCCAAGATGGTTACAACTGCAGTCTTTCTAGACATCAGCCAGGCCTTCGACAAGGTATGGCATGATGGCCTTATCTCCAAACTTACCAACTCGAACATCCCTAATCACATCACTAAATTAATCCAATCCTTCCTCTCCGGCCACTTCTTTCAAATTAGGCACAATAAATTCCTCTCGGACGTTCACCCGATCCACACAGGCGTTCCGCAGGGAGCCGTTCTTAGCCCTACACTCTTTAACATTTTCATTAACGACTTCCCTACTACTGACAGAACTAAACTCTTTCTCTATGCTGACGACGCCACCATTGCGACTCGCAGTTGGTGGCCTGACAAAAATGCAGACGTCTTACGGTCACATCTAGACCTCATCGAAGAGTGGCTTGACGACTGGAAACTTCAAATTAATCCAACCAAATGCGCTAAAGTGTGCTTCACCTTTAAATCAACCAAGAGAGATAATTTTCCCTTAACCCTCTACAGTAAATGTATCCCACAAAAGCTCGAAGCCACTTTCCTCGGAGTTACATTGGATGAAAGACTATCCTTCTCCGCACATACTGATAAAGTTCTTACCTCCCTACAAAACGCCAAAAAAGCTCTTCATCCATTGCTCCATTACAATAACCCCACTTCTGTAAATAATAAACTTCGAGTCTTCTTCAATATCCTCCTCCCAAAAATGCTGTACGCCTACCCGGTCTGGATCACATTAAATAAAACTTGTAAAAATAACCTCCAAAAATTTTTCGACCAAACTGCAAGGCAACTTTCCGGCTCCCCCTGGTTTATATCCTACGCCCAAATCCGCTCGGAGCTCGGCATCCCACAGCTACAAGACATTTTAAATTTCTATGCCAGAAGCTACACCCTCACATTCAAGCACTCTACAAATTCCCTGATATCTTCCCTCTGGTCTCCCTCCCTACCTCCCGGAAGATTTCCCTACCCTAAAGATATAATCCTCAAAACCTATTTGAAAATAAAAAAGAATAAATACCCAAATTTACCAGTAACCCCGCTCACCTCCCAACACTCCACCAACCATTCCGCAAATACCCTCAGCCCAACGCCAAAACGTCGCAACAAATAACTGAGCCGAACTCCAGTGACGAAGAACCAGCCGATCCTTAACCAATAATTTCTCAGCCGCCCACCCTAGTCACGCCTGCTCCTCCATTCCCAAATTCGATAGTTCAACCTACTATAAACCCTCCTCACCCCGTTTGAGGTAGAAGCGGGGCTACAGTTAAAAACCTGCTTCCCCCCTTCCCTAATTAATCCCTAACTAAACCTGTCCTTACCTAATGACACCACTTCTACCTAAAATTTCATCCTCAACCCTACAACAAATTTCAACCCTGAACAAAATAACCTTTCTCGCCATGTATTTTTTAAAAAATCCAACCCTGAACAAAATAACCTTTATTGCTTTGAAAAAAATCCAACCCTGAACAAAACAACCTTTCCTGCTTAATGTTTAGAAAAACCCAATGTCCGGCCAGCCTCGTCGAAATCTTCCTAGTAACCTACAACCACAACCAGCAAGAGTGATAAGCTCGGTATGGTGAAAACAGGAATTCTATTTATGCTTATGCTTATAATATCAATTAAGAGAAGAAAAATAATATCTTACACATAATGCGTTCCTGCCAAAGCTTTAAGATTTGTCGACAGGTTTCGTTGTGTCGATATAATTCAATCTTTGGCTCTACACCTTATAATTTCAGCAGATACACAAATAATTTCACATTAATATGGTCATATCTATATAATTATAATCAAGGCAACAAGGTAGCATAAAATTAGAATATAATACAAGACACACATATTCATACAATTTGCATAGATATTATACAGCTTCTTTTTTTCACATAGAGGGCAATTTTCTTTGATTTGGATAATACATTGAATTTAGATATTCTCCTAAAGCCTGATTTACACGATAATTTTTACCGTCAATTTTCAGGGATAGTTCCAGTGATAGCTCAAATGATGGCTCAAAATGAGGGTTTTCGCGATCACTTTCAGGGATAGCTGCAGTGGTAGGGTAGTATCAATGTCACTTTTTTCATCATTTGAGCGGTCCCTTTTCCCGTCCCTCGAGCCGTCCCTGATGGTTCTTTCTTGTTTTCCACCCAATTTTCCGTAAGTACGTGGTTTTCCGATACCGCGGTTAAAACTACGTCCTCATAGACCCGCCTTAAAACCATATTTTACTTAGTGACGTTTTTATGACTTTTGAGAGGTTGTAACTTTTTTATTAGTAAATTACACAGCAAAATTTTTTATATCATGTACAAATATACCAAGACTAAGTTATGCTAACTTGAGATTTTTATCTGCAACCCTATCAGAGTTATTCAAAGCCAAACTTTGAAAAATTTGAAAAAAGTGACCTTTTTAAAAATGTAGAACTCATGGGTAAGTATATCACTATTGATATTTTTTATGAAAAACCTACTGGCACATATCTACAATTTCAAAAAAAATAATTCAAACTGTATAATCCTCTCCTAATATTAGAAAAAAATGTAAACATTGAAATTTCAATCGTAACATTGTTGTAGTTTTACCTTAGAAAGGATAGAGATAGGTAAACAAATTACTGGACTTATATTTTACCTTGAGAAATTGCAAACAAAATGCTTATTTTTTTATCTTTCTAGGATAAATACTTTTATAGTTACAGACTTTTAAGTAAACCTTTAAAAACGCAAAAATGGGATTTCGCAACATTATAAAAATGGCCGCCCAAGGTGAACCACTCGAGATAGAAATTTGAAAAAAAAATTGTTTTCATGTCTTAAGACATGAGAATGACAACTGCGAAAGTTTCAATTTTATAACTTGCTCAAGGAACCAATTTATTTTTTTTGGACCAGTTCAAATGGATTGACTCCATGATGAAATTTGACTGTGTAATTTCTCATTGTGCTTGTGTCTGCTTTCAGTTGTGTTGCTGTAGCAACGGAATGTCCTTAATGTAAGAAGGCTGTCTCAATAAAGATTCGTCAAGAAGATAAGAATTGCATGTAATTTTAACAGTATACATATGTATATAAAATGTGTAGGTACATTGCACACATCCTGTATAGAAATTGTGTTGAAATTTTTCATAGGGGAGCTGTAAAACCGGTGTTAGCTCCGTGCTTGCTTGTACACATCGATCCCGGAACACTACACTATTTTTCTAAGGCGTCACCATTTAGAGTTGCTAAAAATACGTAGATACACACCTACTTGCTCATTGTCTTTCCTTAAGTTTCAATCGAAACCGACAATTTGTCATTGATTCATCGAAATTCACAAGGATGCATCAGTTAAATCAAGATAGGTATCGCTAGTCCACACGTTAACGTTAATTTCAAATAGATACTCTCTCAATGATACCATAAACGAAGGCATCCGCTTACAAAAAATGAGCAAAAAATTAATAACCTACCTACATCAAAAGGTAGGCACGACCCATGCACGACCAATGTCATATTTCCGTTAATATTCAAATGATTCAAATTCGCATCGCGAAATTTTATTGGCCCATGTTAGCGCGCTGTGATTGGTCAATATAATTGAGAGCCAGGAGAGAGAGCACCATATATTTCGCCGTTTCAACTGATGCTCATTAATTAAACAGATTATTTCATTTAAAAATCATCAATTATTTTGAAGTTTTCGGGAAGCCAACACTTTATTGAATATAATTACAAATGCACAGAACGGGAGGCCCACTAAATCTCGCCACGTGACTGTTTGGGAAGGGTCTGTCTTTTGTTTCAAACCAGAGCTGTAATAGGTTGTGGGTATCTACTTGTGTTTAACATTTATAATAATAAATACAAAATTTGATTGGTGAGTACTTTTATGTCTATGTATTTGCTCGATTGAAATCTGATATACTGAGTTCATGCTTTTGTTACGTTGTATATAAAAGCACGCGCACTTTCCACCATTTTGAAATCCAAAGTTTGTCCTTCTCACATTTACGAGAACGGCTTGAGAGGATTTTGACCAGAGATTGAGAGAATAGCATATTTTCAGCAGGGAACGTTAATAATTTCTATCCCACAACTAAGCCAAGCTTAAGAAGTTCCTTAGTTACTCTAGAAATATCTAGGAGTAAGTAAGATAGTAGTCTTGGTTACATCTGAGTGCATTTTTGACAATTTTATCAGACATTTTCATAATTGATACAATGGTTGGTTTATTGCTTTTGCTGATTTTTAGAGAAATCGAATAGTTGTCGTTTGGTTCAGGGGCGGCTCCAGACCAGAGGTTTGGGGGGGGGGGAGGGCATCAGTGGCTCTGTAGGTATGGAATACCACCAGGACAAGGTGGGTTCGTGGGTCTCGTCCCGGAAATTTGTAACAAACTAAGTATATGCAAAATGGTTTTTTTTGGGGCGGGGGGGGGGGGGGGGCAATTGGTCACCTTGGGGCCGCCAATGGTTGGTTGGCAATTCCTATGAGGATACGGCTGCATGAAGCAGATGATTTATCCAACGAAATAATATTCTTTGAAATTTAGATGCAAAAAAGTATTCACTAAACTACCCATAAGGGGAGTCTACTGATTTTGGTAGGTTTGGAAGGAATTTAATTTATCTCTTATAAAATTTTACAACCGTTTGATACTAATTCCATTCAGGATTTTAGTCATCAGCAAGGTTTATGTCCTAATTGATCCACAAAGCATCTTTTTCTCCCCTACTTTCACAGCTCCGCCCACATCCTACCCTCAATCATGGGCTTCAGCATCCCCTCGCCCAGAGGCGGATCCAGGATTTTTCTTTGGCGGGGGCACAAGGGTCTGATTGGCAAACGGTCTTCTCATATTTGGGATTAAAAACAAAATACAACAATTAATATACGAAATATACTTTTTATTTTAATATAGAGAATACTAATATGCAAATATTAATTAGTTACATATATAATAACGGCAGTTTTATATTATGTTTCCTGCTGAAGAGTTCCAGTACTTCATTAACGTTCATTTTTGACACAATGTCTTCCTTCCCACTTGGGCGATGTTTTTTTTCGAGCGCTGACTAGCGAATGACCATAATGACCGGCAAATCTGTCTTCTTGAATTGTGCTTAAGGCTAACATGAATGAGGCTCCGTAATACACAAAACAAAACGAACGTAATTATAAAGGGACCGTATTAAAAATCTTGTCCATTATTTAAGCGTCTGGGGGGGGGCACGTGCCCCCGTGCCCCCCCTCCCCCCTAAATCCGCCTATGCCCTCACCCCTGATCACATGTTGCAACCACTTAACTTACCTATCTCTTAATGTCCTCCTACAGGTTCTTCTCCTCCCCACTATACCTACCTGACAGTATCTCATTGGTCTCCCTTTCCTTCCATCACAGTCTTCTCCATTTTCCTTCATACCTGTTCTTTAAAATACTCCTTTGTACAATCATCCTCTTTTCTGAGTGTTAAGGTTTCTACACATGCAAAGACAGATGTAATTATACTTATTACTAATACTTTAATAATGATAGGTATTATGTCATGGATGTGATATGTGACCTCATCGATAAGGCTACTACCACTACAGAGATTTTTAAACTCGTGGAAAGGACTACCTGATGAGCTAAAGTTTGGAATCATTAGAATGCAAAATAAAGTTTCAATGCATGTAGTTTTAATTACATATTTTTGAATGTCTGGCATAATATGGTGAAACCCAGATTTCAAAAGTGTACCTATACTGAAAATTTGTGTCAGTCACTCTATTCATGGCACTTTTTTTGATTCAGGGTAAGAATTAAGATCAGTAGGTAAAATATGACAACACCCTCAAAAACTGATCATAGACAGTATGCTTTCTAACTCATTGTTTCTTTTTTTGTAGTAAAAATATTAAACTGGTCATCTAATATGGATCGCCGACCGAGAAGACAACGGTTCCACTTCTCACTCGGCCCCCAAGACAACATTAGGGTAATTCGAGAACTGCGTATTAGAGAGATAATGAGACTCCATCGTGAGCGCACACGGCGGCTGGTGGATCAATGGGGGCGGATGCCACAGGCGGAGCGGCCTCCACCCAACCAAGCTGGGGATGGGGCTCCCCATGGTGAGGCCAACAATCCTCCACATCCACAGGAGCCCAATGAGCAGGCACAAGGGCAGGCTCAGGGGATACAGGAAAATGCCCAGCAGCCAATTATACTGGTGGAGGCCATCGGTCATGAGGAGGAGCGAGGAGGAGGAGATGCAGATAGACCCCAATAAACAGTGAGACCCTACATTATGACTACATTTCCTCCCTTCTTATTTTTAAGTTTGACAATCATTGCTATTTCATTATCCTTTTCCATAACATTTGCTGTGGCCATCTGTTGATCCTAATAGTTGCTGTTTTTTTACATTGAGTAACTTTAGGAATACTCCCATTATCTCCAATAGATAGCATTATTACATAAGATATTCCCATGAAGCCATTAACCATTACGAAAAAATATAGTAGTCTCATGGGATGGGAAGACAGGACATATAATTACTGTCTTACTGTGGTACAGTTAACTTATCACACCTAATCAGCTTCTAGCAGAGAAGCTGCTCATTAGGCTAGTGGTAATCAGCTTCTGTATTATTATAATCTAAAAATCAGGAGAAAATATTTTCTCTTGATAAACTGTATAATTTAGGGAGATACTTTGATCTGAGTATTTCCTCATGTATGACAAAATTGAAGTGCCTTCATCTGTTTTAAACCGGTAAAGGGTGAGCGGTGTGTAATTGACATCAGGGCGCCTGGGGTGTAATTGACACCCCAAGGTTCTTCTTTGATAGATTGTATGTAAATCGTTGTATCTGCAATGTTGCAAGTTTCCATACCTTCAAACCTCTTACATTATGATGAACCTATGCCAGCAGTACATAAAACTTTCACTAGGCTTCGAGGTGGAACGAGTCAAAGTGTTTTGGGGTGTCACTTACACCCCACACACCCTTCCACGTTCCTCTTAGGAATCGGCAGTCTGCCCCTGAGCTATTTTCTAGCGTCTATACTGCGGCCATAATGATAAGAAAAAACACTTTCTGCTGCTGATATTTCGATATACTTCAACTCTTTCAAAGACTTTCAGTAATAGTTGTGATATTTTTAATCTTAAAATTTACCACAATTTTTAAAATTGAACACATTCCATTGGCAGAGTGAGCGCCGTTTGCTTATTTTATACGACGTTGGAAGTTCTAGATAATACATGTAGAACATCATATCCAAGAGTTTAAATGAAAAATATAATGTCTTAGAGAACAAGAGTTGAAAAGGCACCAGTTAATATTTTACAAATGCCAAATCAGCCTCAGAAAAGACGTCAGTTGGAAAATTTATCCCGACATCATTGTATTAGTAATAATGTAATATTAAATAATTAGCATTATATCAATAAAAGAGACTTACTTTATAAATGAAAACTAGGTGACTATATACTTCTAAGGAAAAAGTAAAAGCTTATTTACTTTGGGGAGTCTATGACACCCCAAAGTAGATTAGATTAGATTAGATTGCTTTAGCGGCAGGACCCCTATGGAGTCCTGGGGCACTTAGACCTAACGGTCCATTGTGCCATCCGCAAGATTGACATCACCCATAGAGTCCTATGGCCTTGCTAAAGGCCAGAATATCTCTGATGGGGATGTCCCTGATTTCCTTGGGGTCCTTGTGTGCAGCCCCAAGGTGTCTCATGCGAGTCCTGGAAATTACAGGGCACTCACAGAGAATGTGAGATGTGGTTTCATTTTCTTCTTTGCACCATTGACAACTTGGTGAGTTAATCAGTCCCAGGAGATTGAGGTGCCTATTGACACGATAGTGGCCTGTCAACAGTCCAACTATTGTTCTGAGTTGGCTTCTATCCAGGGATAGAAGTTTTCTCGTCAAGCTAGGCTTAGGTCCCGCTATGTGGAGCCTAGTTTGTCTTATTCCCTGTGTGGAGTTCCAGATCTCAGAGTGTCTGCCAGATGTCCATTCTCTGACCTCTGCTCTCCCAATAGCAGGGGTGATTGGTAGAACTGGTTCCCGTCCAGTTGGATTGTGACACCCCAAAGTAAATAAGTTTGGTAAATAAGTTTGTGTGATTGGCCTCCTAAAGTT
This sequence comes from Pyrrhosoma nymphula, assembly GCA_963573305.1. NCBI lineage: Eukaryota > Metazoa > Arthropoda > Insecta > Odonata > Coenagrionidae > Pyrrhosoma > Pyrrhosoma nymphula. The sequence goes on along the minus strand of OY754332.1, from coordinate 70,114,114 downwards.
GCATTATATCGTGCACCCTCTCCCGGGTTAATTTAGATAAGTATAACTCCAATTTTCATGTGCAAAAATTTAGGTATAAAGTCTCTCTCTCTCATGTCACTCCCTAAAGTGGGAAATAGAAAATACCTATCTATTTGTGAAAAAGCTTAAAATGTCTGTCCTGACCTTCATTCTGCAAAATTTCAATGCCATGGCAAGCTTGCAAGCTTTGAATGGCAAGTAGAAACCTATCTGTTTTGCTAACTGATGCAGCAATCATCTTTGCACCGTAAACAACCCCATTATCTTCATTCTAGGCCAGGGATTAATATTCTGTAGTGGGAATCAAGATATGCCAGCCCCATAGAAGTTTTGCATTTAAGGCTTCAGTCGAGACATAAATAATAGCTTATAATTTTGATAAATACATATTCATAACATAAACACAGATATCACAAAAATAGGAAAAGACAATAAGCAAACAATAAACACTAATCGGAACTACTGAAATTGACCAAAAGTCCTTAAAATTAGGTTATTTATTAACTTTTCATTAACATACTCTGTCCATCTAGCATAGTGCTGGTAAAATATTTTTTTTATTTTAATTTTAAAATGTGATTCATATTCAACTTCTTAATTTTAAAAGGCATTTTTTCACATAGTAACTTCATGGTTTCCTGATTTCATCCTCCCTCTATTGATAAGCATGTAATGAAAAATTATAGTAGTGTTTAACTTATGCGGAATGAAAGTCATATTCTGTTCTGGCATGATGATTAAAGAGATCAGAGTTGGTAGAAAATTGAAGGATATTGGTGATCACATACAGTGATTATGAATCGAGAAAGGTCCATTTTAGGAATTTGGAAAATTTCCAGTGAGTAGAAGAAAGGGTACAAATTGAAAATGTGTTACCGTTTACTACACGGATGACCGAGAATTGTTCATCCGAGTGAACCAACTATAATAAAAGAAAGAAAGGGTTGACTACTTTCTTTATTCCATGATTTTCATTTTGGTAGAAAATTTGTAACTCTATCTCTGTTTGGTAAGTTCTTTAAGTAATTTTTTGCACATCCACTTTAATGCTATGGATCCACAAATGAAATGAAACTATGATAGGCATTTTTTTCTCCAGATAGAACATCATGAAGAGTAAGGCTGGTCCAGTGTGTTCACACAAGAATTGTATTTCCTAATATACTAGTCATGGCTGAACCACCTAGCCTGTTTGGCCCAGGTATAAAAATACCTGAATGTGTTTCTTTCTCCATTCAAAGTGTTTAGGCGTCTTACTGGGAACCCCCCCCCCCCACCCGCCCGCTCTCAGACGAACCCTGCCTCGAGTGGGCCACGCCCGATCCGCGCGGCTGCCTGTGCCTGCCCAGGGACACTCTCCCTCCACCACCACTCACCAAGGGCCTTTGGAAGCAACACCACGAAATTTTTGACCTGAGCCGAAAGAAGGGAAGAAGACCGCCACCAATTATTATTTACCACTGATGTGTTGTCTAAGTATGTTAACTCCAAAAACACCCACCATTTCCCCGCTCTCCACTCCTCCCTATCCCCTTTCACCTCCTTCTTCGGTTTTTCCACTCATCACCTCTCCTCTCTCCCCTACCTTTTCCAAAATATGTATATATGGGCTACACCTAACACCATTTGTACCTTGACGATGATGTATCAATATTGAAAGCCGGGTCGCATTAAAAGTTATTTTTTATGGAAGATTGCACATGATTTTTCCAAATTCAACTCCATCTCGAATGAATCCTCGGATTTTAAATAATTCTTACATCTTGACACACCTTCGTTAATAGGTGCTTATGTACCTGCTTAAAAATGTCTAAATCGAAGTACAGCGCGATAGTCTTCTAATTACCTACATTTGTAGAATATGTGTAGTTTACGTATTCAACAAAAGAATTAAATCAATGAGAAATAAAAATTTAATGCATTTTACATTAATTTTTATATAAGAGGCAAAGACACTTTTACATTTAAACTGGTTTACACTAAAACTGGAAAAAGCACATGCATTACAAAAGTATAACTAACATCAAATATATATATTTCCATATATTTTCCGCAACCAAGTTTTCAATATTAGAAGATGAATGATCTATTCAAAGAAGCAACATGTATTTTTGATGCGTATTATGTAGGAAATTATTTTTAAAATCACAATTACTTTTTTCTAAATCAATATTTTATTTACGTTTCCACATTTACATATACACATTTATTTATACACATCTTTTGTCTTTATACACAATTAATTTATATACATATTTTATCTTTATGATAATCCACAAAACATGGAATGAGACATAAGGGAGGGCAGCCATCGCACTCCGGACAATATAAACTTGTCTCTTTCTATAGCACTCCCGGAACTCGTATTTTTTGCTCATTTGAGCTAAGCATGGCTGGGAAATGTTTCGATAAGCCCATGATCCTTAGAGTTGGAGAAGGTCGAGGAGTAGATGTGGAAGAAGAAGGTTGGAGTAGAGATTTTATTACGGAGAGTCGGAAAGAATAGAGAGATACCCTGGGGTGGGATTTTAGGAATGAAATAACTGTTCACTAGGAGGAGGTGGAAAATGTGGATGCCCAACTTCCGATACCATTTAAGTGTCTTCATCTCTATTGGGTAGTAGGACATCATTTGATCCAAATTATCAATGCCACCCATTGACTTGTTTTATTCAGCAACAGCCTCCGGTAGGGAAGTGGAGCCACCTCCTCTCCGGCAAGGGACATCGACCATTTGACTCCCATATTGAGAGCTGATCATCAGCACATTTCTCATGTCTCTCCACTTAAGAACACAAGCAAAATATGTACATTTATGTTTATATATATATATTGGGAAAATTCACCACTTAACACTAGTTCTAATATTATTAATGCCAAGTTCTCCGATATTTACTTACGTGACTGCGCTATTGAGTTGCCTTCCCTCAAGGAAAATAAACTTGACTCTAAGGGTTTGAGGCGTAACTTTATGGAACTCCTTCATGATTGAAAAGAAAAAACTTTGTTTAGTTCCACATAAAATAATTTTAATGACGACCTAGGTTTCGTCGCTGAGTGACATCATCAGGGAAACTTGACTCGATGAAACCTAGAAAAATTGAAATATTAATAGCATCCGAATTCATTGCCTCACAGCAGTAAGTGTAATAATTATTCTAGGGAAAACTCTACTAACGTCAAATTATTTTTGCATTGAACTCTCCAAAACTTCCTTCAATGTCCTGCTCTTAATATAGCCTGGAAAAATAAATAAACTTTAATTGAAGCAAAAATGACAAAATATGATGGTTGATTTCAGATATAGTTATTTTGAAAGATAACTTTGCACTTGGGTCTAAATGCTACGATAAAAAAAGACAGCATGCTCACAAAACCATCGTAAGTAACGACAACACAGCGGCGTAAACTTGTCGTACTTTATTACTTTAACAGTATAATTTGAAAAAAAAATCGAACTAAACCTTGTAACACAAAAATAAATGCAAATTATTTTAGGAAATCAAAAAAAAAATCGTAGGTTCTAATTCATCATATATGCTCCAAGTTTATAAGTTGAAAAAAGAGAAACTAAATACATAAATGCGTTGAGTTATATAATAATTTTTACATGATATGTTACGGAACACATGCGTTGAAATATAATACGTCTATAACAACGGAATGTACGCCTAACATTATTATATCAGGAAATCTAGAACTGTTTCCTTAGATAGAACGTATAAATGTATAAATAAAGAGATAAACAAATATGTGTAACGGAAGACGATAAGACGTCATACATTCTACTCCTTTCCAAAGGCATATGCTTATCTGTAATTATAAAATGGTTAATATAATTGAATAAAGATAGCAATAAAACAATGAGTTGTCTCAAAAAACGTTGGAAAAAATTAAAAAAGAAATTAGTTTTTATACCCCTAGAAAGTAGGCAAAATGCAATAACAAGCGATTAACAAACAATAAGAAATAAGTAAAAAAATATTTCTTTCGTTTGAATATTATCCCTGATCTAAAAACTGTTCCAATATGGAAATAATGAATGGAAAAACACGAAAGACAATAATAACTATATTCGAAAAAAGAAAGGCTAAGTTGCAGTACTCACCAAGAAAACGATGTGTAGTCTTCGGAAAAAAAAAGCTCCCGGAACCAAAACTGACCGCACTTCCTCAAAGTAGGGTTTAATCTGATGACTGCAGCGCGACGACAGAGCGCTTGCGCGTGACTGAGAGCAGCAGGAACTGTTAGAAAGACGCTTGTACCGGTGACGGGAACTCCCGGCATGAGTCACCGGATAGAACCTAGAATACGGGAATTCCCGTCATGCCGCGTTGAACGGGTTAACCTGTTCTTTGCAAAAATGGTATTTCAGGTCAATGTGCTTTGTTCTTTCTGTAACTAGGTCACTTTCACTTAACCTAATTACCCCCATATTATCTGCCCATACCGTACTTGGACTTTGGATAAATCTATCCTGACCTATTTCACCAAGCAAGTTACTTAGCCAATTGACCTCCATGCAAGCTTCAGACATCGATACATATTCTGCCTCAACTGTGGATTTGGCTACACAGTTTTGCTTTCTGCTCTGCCATGTTATTGCAGCTCCTGCTAATAATACAACAAACCCACTAATGGATTTCCTATCCTCAGGTGAATTAGCCCAGTCTGCATCACAATATACTGTGATGGGTTTCCCTGTTTTGTGATAAACAAGTCTCATGTCCATTGTACCCTTCAGGTAGCGCATCAGATGTTTAACTGATTTCCAGTTTCTTTCTGTAGGATTTTGGTTACTCTGACTTAATCTATTTACTGCAAAAGCAATATCTGGCCTAGTATTGTTTGATACATACAGCAAGCTCCCTACTGCACTCCTATAAACCCTTTCATCACATCTTTGATCATGATCTACATTACTCTTCTCAACTATAGGTACAGCGGTGGAATATGGCTTGCAATCCTGCATTCCATGCTCCAATAATAACTTATTCACAAACGTGCTTTGGGACAATGACACACTATTGTCCTTCTGTCCAATCTGAAATGACAAGAGATTCATGGCCTTTCCTAGATCTCGAATTTTCAAATGACTAGCTAATTGGCATTTGAACTCAGCAACCTTGTGCTTTACACCAACAACCAATAAGACATCAACGTACAACCCTACTACAATTTCTGAATTTACATAGACACATGGATCACTCTTGCTTTTTCTGAAACCTAACTTACTCAGAATTTTATCTACGCATACATTCCAGTCCTTGCTAGAATTTGGAAGACCATAAATGCTTTTCTTTAACTTACACACGTACCCATTACGTCCCTTACCTTTTTCCTCATATAGCTCTGGTTGTTCCATGTACACATTTGTACTAATTGGACTATTGAGGTATGCACTTGTTACATCTACATGATCAATTACCCATCCATTTTCTACACTGATAGCAATTAATATTCTTACTGTCTTCTTTCTGATTACAGGACTGAATGTGGTTTCCCAATCTAGTCCCATTAACTTTTTAAACCCTTGTGCAACGAGTCTAGTCTTAAAATTTTCTACATTCCCATGCTCATCATACTTGAGTTTAAATACCCATTTTGACCCAATGACTCGTTGATCATGTGGTCTCTTCACAATATCCCACACATCGTTAGTAATCATGTTTCCTATTTCCATGTCCATGACCTCCTTCCATCCACATGAATAGTTACCACTAATTGCCTCAATTGGTGTTTCAGGCTCCTTGATTTTTACTTTGGTCACATCAGTCTCTGCTTCAGCTGCATTAAAGCACCCACACGTCTTCTCTTTCCTCTGCCTTTGGGTTCTTCTTGGCTCCTCCTGTGCTGACTGCTGGTGTGGTCCCACTCCACCTCGTTCAGGCTGTTCTCTGAGCTGATTTTCCACTGGCTCTGCCTGGTCACCATCTGGCTCTCCTTCCATTACTTCCCCTGGAGTTATGCCCATCTCCAACAGCTCACCAACGGGGTTGTCTCCATCCTCATCAACAATCATGGTGCAGGCTGGAATGGGAGTGACAGCTCCATCTGAAATAGAGAAAAATTTCTCCCTCTCCCATCCCACTTTTTCTTTGAATGGAAAACATTCTTCCTGAAACATAACATCTCTCCTTATGATGACACTGCGTCTCTCCAGACTCCAAAGTCTGTAACCATCCTTGGTACTCTCCTCATATCCAATCATGATGCATTCTTCCGCTTTAGTGTCTATCTTGTTTCCTTCTGAACGTTTTGCCCATGCCTTGCACCCAAACACCTTGATTCTGTTAACTTCATCTTGAGTAATTTCTCGACCAGTCCAAATTCCAGTGGAATTTTATGTTCAATTGCAGCACATGGACACCGATTTCTGATGAACACTGCAGTCACCATGGGTTAAGCCCAGAAGTTTTTCGGTAATCCTCATTCCATCATCATGCTCCTCACCATTTCAGTCAAGGTTCGATTTTGTCTCTCAGCGACTCCGTTTTGTTGTGGGCACCCTGGAACAGTTTTTCGATGAAATATGCCTTCTTGCTCCAAGTGGTTCTCAAACTCTTTGCTAGTGTATTCCCCTCCATTGTCAGATTGGAACTTGAGTATCTTCCTTCCATGTTGTTTTTCCACCAACGCTTGAAATTTAAGGAATTCTCCATATACCTCATTTTTATTTTTCAAACACTTAACTGTCACATATCTCGAAAAATCATTGATCAATGTCATCACATATTGCGACCCTCCAATAGAAGCTGGTGTTAGTTTGCCCATTAAGTCACTGTGAATTAACTCCAGCGGATGCTCAGACTTCTCTGCACGGCTCCTGGGAAAACTAAATTTACATAACTTGCCTTCCATACAAACTGAACAGTCATCTAAATCCTTCTCTCCCTTAAGGTCTTTCAAGAACGGTTAGATTGTTATTGGGGGGGCCTCCGTCAGGAGCCCGGGCACTTAGACCTTTCTAGGTCCATTGTGCCAACCCCATGCCTGTCTGCCACTTGCAGACAGGGGACAAGAGCACCACGGTAGAGGTATGGAGGATTGGCCTCCCCCTGCCCCACCCCAGTACCAGGGATGGAGGGTGTACTCCCTCTAACTCTCCCGGTCTGGGTATATCTTCCACCGGCCTCCCGGTGGTCTGGAGGGAGTAGTTTCCTCTCCATCCACGCCTGGTTTAGGTATGGAGGAGGGTCACCCATCCAACCACTGTCCGGGCACAACGTTGCTTAACTTCAGTGTTCTGACGGGAACCGGTGTTTCAACATGGCTAGGCCCTTGCCCCTTCAAGAACGGTACTTTCACCAAGGACTCACGATGTAAATGTCCAAACCGCCGATGCCACGTCTTGACGTCACCAACTGCTCTTCTTGCTACTCCTACCACCGCTTTACTCTTGCCAGTTATTATCTTATTGCCGTCGTCGCAGCTCTCCCATGTCCATTCACTCCCCAAGGTGTTGACAACGTATACCCTCTCTCTTTTCCTGGCGTTAAAGATTAATTCATCATTGTCGAGAACGACTCCCTTCTCCCCGGAGAAAAAAACGTCCAAACCCTTGTCAGTTAATTTTGACACTGACATCAGCCCACACTCTAGTTCAGGAACATACAATGTCTGAGATAGGGTCACTGTCATTCCTCCATCTTCCATGCGTGTCTTAATTGATACTATGCCCCTACCTGCAATGATGGCTGTATCTCCATTTCCCATTCGTATGGTTCCGGAGACATCCTCCTGTAACTCAACAAAATCTTCTTTGATAGGGCTCATGTGGTCTGAAGAACAGGAATCCAGGTACCACTCCCTTTGTTTCAACATGGCTTTCCCTACTGAACAGTAGGCTTTAACACACTCTACTTTCTCGGCTAGTTCACTCACTGCTGTCTTAACTTCACCTCTGTTTCTGACTTGCCTTGATTGACAGTACTCCTTAAGTTCAGTACAATTGCGGGAAATGTGCCCAAACTTTCCGCATGTGTAACACTTGTAATGTCTTTGATTGTGATTGTGGTGTACTTCCAGCGATGATCCTGATTTCTTGTTATTCCACTCTTCATGTCATCTCCTCTTTCTGTTAGCCCTTTCCATTTAGCATCTCCGACATTCAGGTTCCTCATAACTTCCAATGCCTTCACTTCATCTTCTTTCAACTTTAATTCATCGTTCCTTTTCTGTCTCTTTTCTTCTATAAGAAGTAACTTCTTCACTAGCCTAGTCGTTACATTTTGATTCTCCACCGACCTAACGAGTCCCTCATATTTGTTCAGAGGAAGTCCCGCCAAAATGAACATTGCGATGGCAGCATCGTCAAAATGTATTCCTCCTTTGGTCACTTTTCTGTTAGCACTCTGAATTTTTGCAAAATACTGAGTCATCGTCATGTCGTCAGTTTTTACGACGCTTACCATTTCTTTCAGAATGATGACGGAGTGTAGTGTGGTAAATGAAGCATAGATCTCCTCCAAAGTATCCCATATCTCCTTTGCATTATCAATACTTCCGATATCCTCCAAAATATCATCACTAACTACCGAAAAGATGTGGGAACGAGCTTTTCTGTTTATACGCACTTGGTCAGCATTTAACTCCTCCACATTGCCAAAGCCAGGATCAATTGCATTCCAACAATTCTTAGCAATTAGATCTGCTTGCATACGTATAGACAATGCGAAGTAAGTTTCTTCTCCCGATAAAACTATGGGTGTGCATCTCCAATCTATCTCGTGGTACTGAGTAGCCATTGTCAACTTCAGTGAACAGACGATTCACTCCAAACAAGAAACGTGTCCACTCCAATGACAGCGCTTCTGGGCCCGTAACCTGTTAAATAATCTTCTGTTCTTACACAATGACAACGTCCAACTGGTAAGTGTACACACCTTTATTATAACTTAGCACACCATAACGACATGCTCTCCATACAACAAGAGAAAACTTACTGCGTCATACTTACACAACAAAAGACGCACGCGTTTTACAAAACAAAAAAAATGACTGCTCTCCTAGCAGAAACAAACATTAGTTCGTCGATCTTGGACACACTATTAACAGGTTAAACATGGGATGGCACAATGGACCAAAACGTCTGAGTGCCAGGAAGGCTCCAAAAGGCCCTCGCCCACCCATACAATCTACAATCTACCATGATAGCGATGCCTGGACTATAATGGCAATGAGCAAAGGGATTGGAAGAAATGGAGACGTGGTGCTACTGAAGAATGATTAAGACTAAATGGTTGGAGAAAATCTCTAATGAAGAAGAGCTCAGGAGAAAAGAAGCATAATGAAAACTCTGCAAAGAAGGAGGGCACAAACTTATGGCACACATTTTGTGACACATCAGCCTAATGAAAACAATATTGGATGGAGGAGGAAATGGGAAGAATTACTGATAGATGGAAGACTCAAATACATCAAGCAAATTACAAAGGACATCAAAGTACCTATATCATTATGTAGGAATTAAACATGGTTGGCAGAGAGGAGTGGAGAGCTTCGCAAACCAATCTTTGTATTGATGATGACTGATGATGATTAGGGTAGAGGAATTAAGTGCCATCCAATTTGGCTCAATGATTAAAATATGTAAATAATTATACTAGTGAGACGATTAGCAAAATATAGTTTCTCCGTAGAATTGAAAATTATGTCAGTGTTAAAATCCCCACTAGTTAGTTAAGTTTTTGGCTTGGTGAAATCAACTAATATCATTAAATAAGGAAATAAATATTTAAAAATCCAGCAGGAGAGTGATAAATGCAAAAAAAATACTAGACCTTAAACAGTTTCATTTACATGTAGCTCTACAGTAATCAAAATGTAGAATGTTTTTCAATGTTAGCATTGATGCTGTTGGATGTCATCTCAAAGCCATTTTATGTATGGATAGAAACTCTGCTATGCTTTGAGTGCATCCTATAGTAATATGATATTACACCAAACCCTAATACATTTAAAATATAAATCTCTTCACTTTTGAGCCAATCTTCAATGAACAGAAGAGCATTACTTTTTAAGCTGTACAATATCACCTCAAGATCATTTTACTTTTGATCAATTGTAAAATATTACAATAAAGATCAGAAAGGAAGTTACCGGGCACTGTTTAGGCACATCCTTTTGGTTTTATTCTCTTTTTTTCACATTGGTCTGTAAGCAAAAAATAGGCATTTTATTCAAAGGTTAAAATTGCTTTGCATTGCATCAATGCCTCTGATGTGAGAGGAAGGGCCTTGCAGAGAGAAAACATTTGGACCTAAGGTAGGGTGACTAGATCAAAATTTTCAAAAGCAGGATATTTTTGAAAAAAGACTGACAACACATTAAATTCCTTTTCATTTGCTTTCTACTTGTCACGTAGACAAAATGTCAATAGAGAGGATGAGTAAACAAAAATTTATTGCACTGGAAATCAGAAAATGTTGCATTTTTTATGTCCTCCATGAAACATTTTTCAAATTTGTTACTTCAAGTTCAACATATTTTGTGAGTCAAACATTTTTTTTTCTGCCACAAGTGTCTAATAACGATTTATTGAATTATTTAGTCATACCTGTCTAATTGCAGTCCTCCCTTCGATCTTTTCCCCACCCTGCCTGTTCTCGCGTAACAAAAAAAGCACATGATATTGCAATTTATAACAATGATATATATGAAAACTAGAGCAGGAAGTGGAAATTGATCTAAGTGCCAGACCAGCCAGACTCTGTTGCGAGTGTTGTGGCTGTTAACTGGAAGCAGGACCGAAACTTGTCTTTTTACAAACAGCAAAATTCGCTTTAAAATGCATATTTTTCATATAAAAACAGAAACAAAATAATACTGTTTCCCTAGAATATTATCTTATATGCTGTATTTTGGCATTTGGTACATTTTTTGGAAAGGTAGAACGCCGGACACTTTGGCTTCATTGAAAAAAGCCGGCCGGACGCTCACATATTAATAAAAAAGCAAGACATATCTGGCGAAATCCAGATGTCTAGTCACCCTAACCTAAGGTTTATGGTCAATGTCAAGTATGGGATTTTGACAAATAAATATAAGAAAGCTTTGTAATCCCAAAACTGATTGCATATATGTCTATATATCTACTTGAATCCATTTACATTTGGTGCTTGATGAACTGTTAGATGAAAACTGAAAAGGCCTCTCGTACCCTGGTGTGGAACAACTCAACCGCACTCTACGGTGTGGCTTATTTTTTTTTTCTCGGATTTTCCATTTCAGACTCTCAAATTATGCTTTGGGGTACAAAAAGAATATACAAAAAAAATCGTCTCGATTTCGTAACATTTAGATTTCACTCAAGAGGCATAAATGCAATGATTATGAATGTTCAATTTCCCCTTATAGAGGAAAAAACATTATTTAAAGGGGAAACAGTACTTTTAGGGCCAAAATTCACTCCATTCTTATGTATGTTACCTTCTTTTTAAATAAAATATTTTTGTGGGGCCTACTGTTGTGCGCCCCACCCACAATGCCATGCCCGTTGTGCGTGGGCCACAGTCCTGGTCAGCAGATTCTTCTTGTTCCCTTCATTGCCCTATGCCTCCCTCGTGCCTTTCCAAGCCGGTGTCAAACCCTTGGGTAGCACTTACAGACTGCTGGTGATACACACGAAGTTACAATCCATACAGGACCGAATTTTATCTCTAATTAATGCATGTAGTTTCCAATTAGCTCTAATTAATGCAGTGAATGTAATCATTTATTTGGAAAAAGATTCTTTAATGTGATCTTTCAGGCCTACTTCACACGGTACATCAGACATGAGCGGATAATGGAAAAACTTTAAATTTTAAATTAAAGTTTTAAAGTTTCACCAATTGGTGTGATTGCTAAGTTGCTACTTAATGGAAATTGACAGAGTCATTTAGAAGGATGTGTTGAGGCTACTCTATGTATGTCTTGTACACAAGTATACATGTTTCGCACCTCCCTACAACCCTTCCCTCATCCCCACAATAGCATTGCTCGATTTTGAATACATATGTAGTCGTAGGGGAGCGTGGTGGCCTATTGGGTAGAGCACTTGGCTACTGATCGAAGGGTCCTGGGTTCAATTCCAAGTGAAGCCTTTGGACACCCCCGAACAAAAAAAATCCCCGGAATTCAAGGTGGCCCAGGGAAAGGAACTGGCCTGAATGTGTGAAATTCACACGCCTGTGGCTTAGTCCGGGGTGAGCTCTACTCTCAACTATCCAAACCAACCTTCGGGTTGAATCACTGAGTGAGTGATGTAGTTGTAAGGTAACTTCTTAAGTAGGAATCAAACTAATATTTACAAAAGGTCTATGGGAATACCAATGTGGCTTTCGACCAGAAAGAGGCACCACTGATCAATTGCTTGCTACAAGACATCATGGAAGTGTTATTTATTTAGCATGATATGGACCTCTATATCCTATTTATGGACTTCAACAAAGTTTTTGATAGTGTGTGGACGGTAAAAATGTTATGAAGCCATGCATGATATGGGAATTGCTTTGAAAATTATAAGGTTGACAAAGATGGTCATGAAATGGAAAGCAAAAACTAAGGTGAAGTGCATGCCAGTGAATCATTCACATTTAATATGGGTGTTAAATTAGGTGATGGGTAGTAAGCTAGCCTCTTTATTACATATAGCAATACATATTGTGATTAGAAATATGGATCAGTGAGGAACAATCATTAATAGAACAAGACTAACTGGCTTGCTCTATTAATAATTTGCTGTACATTTGCAGTTGATATCCTGGTTTTGGCTAGATCAAGACTGCACCTAGTTGAAGACTACAAAGAACTCAGTCAAAAATCAGTTGGAATTAGATTAATTGTAAATACAAGCCACTCTAAATGCATAGAAGAATATCTCAGCTTCAGAAACAAGCAAAAAATTACTTATCCTCTGTGCAGACCATTCCTCCTGTTTAGCCACAGTCTCATTAGCCACAGTACAAAAATAAAATTATGCAAGACATTTAATTGGCTAGTTTTATTGATGGAGTTTTTACACATGGACAATCAAAAATGAGGGTCAAGAGAAGCTGAGAAATTTTGAGAAAAATGTCATAAGGTGCTTTTATGGCTCAGTTTAAGAAAATGGTGTTACTAGAATAAGGTATAATCAGGAAATTGAAATCTTGAAACATGAGGATGTTGTAAGGCTGGTATTCTGAATGAGAAAGTGCCTATGCTATTTGCCCAGAATAGCATCAAAGGCGCTTCTTTTCCCGAGAAAAGTCTCATATGCTATTTTCGATTCTGAATGTTGAAAATATCACCTGGAAGTTGCTATTTCATTTCTAAGGTGCTTCTTGCAATTCTGAATGTCAGATAGCATCCATGAGGGATGCTACTTGAAGGCCCTTCTGAATTCGGGGCTATTGGTAAATTGCCAAAGATTTCTGCTAATTTCCGTGCGCAACACTACCATCATATTCATTTCCACATAGAAGTCTCCTTCTTTTTCACTAGTTCTGTTATGGGAATTCTGATCTATGTTCATTGAGATGTGCTATATCACTCTATAATGGGTATATTTTCCTATTAAAATGAAAAAATATGTATAATAATCGCAGAGATAGACGTGTCAACATCAATTCCTTAGAGCAAAAAGCTCTCACTCTTATTGGTCTGGCTTGACGAGAAGGAAAATTTGGAAACGTGAGCAAAGTTCTTTGAATATTATAAAAGTTGAGAAAAACATAGAAGTTAGCCATTCCATATGAGTTTATATTGTGCAAATGATATTTCTCCTCGCCTTGCCAAAAAAAATTTGTAACTGGTATTTCTTGATGGCCGCATTACTTTTCTCGGCCTCTGTAAAACTCATCATATTCATTCTTGCTCTTAATATTGCCATTGCTTTTTTCAGTCTACCTACTTAACTATATTTCTCATCTCACTATACTTATATTGCCCATCACGCATACACACATATCACATCATCCATCATCACATTACCTTTCAGGCCCACAAATTTTCCTTGCGATGCTTTGCCGCAAAACACCCAGATATATTTCCAATAAACCATCACATCCTTTTGCTTATGGATTGAATATGCTCACACACGCATTTATCCACTTCTTGTACATCCAACCAGGCTCCTTCATCGAATAATTTGTGAAGTTCAAATGGTAAAGTTATAACCATACACATACATGAAAATAGTACACTTTTTTGAGGTGAGCTGTCAATACAGTTGATATTTTTTTGTTCTCTCAGCATGCTAATTGTATTTTGTAAATGTATAACACGAAACATCAATTGAATTTTCTTGGGAAATTTCACTAACAGAAGCAATATCTCAGTTGATGAACTTAGCAAAAAATATCTGATTATTACGTAAAAACTCCAAATGAAAGAATACCATAAAGATATTACTACCCAGCGATGAAGATAGAAAGGCAACTCACGAAGAAAATTAGTCTGTAGACATCGTATTACTATATAATATAGGCCCGTCAACATTCAATTTATTGTGTACATACAAATAAACTCAATTAGTCAACACATGCACTCTTGGGCAAAGTAACAGATATTAATAACGCTATTTTTGTTTCATAAGTGATATGCACAATTTAACAAGTCTAGCCCAAATAAGCGTCCCACAAGATTAAACATGTATGATCATTTAGAGAACAAAAGGTTAAATATTCTCATAACTGCTCTTGCAAACCACTCACATTGATATTTTGCTTTCATAATCATACACCGTCATTGGAAGACACAAAAATTAATGGGCAAATACATGATCACTGTCAAGATGTTACAAAATTATTACGTTTGCTGATCCTTATGTATTATTTTCCCAGTCCTAATAAATATAACACACATCTCCATTGTGAATTTTAAGATGAGTTCTACGCTAATTCTAGCCAACATTTGCGATAAATGAGAGACACAAAGCAACTAAGGTAACCATGTTTGCATCGAAAGTGCATTATATTAATCGTATTCGAACATAAATGTGAATTACATTCAGGATGATAATTTATTGAATACATATTTTCAAGCACCCTGACTCAAGGCATCCATGGCGGAGGTCCAGCTGACTACTAGAATGTAAACCTTCTTGTTACACATCTTGTAATTGGCTGTCTGACTGTACCAGAAGGTTTTCATACAGGAAGGGGCAGGACTTGAAATAGCATCTCGAAACTGATCCCTCGGATATCATACCCAGATTCAGAATCGCAGCATGTGCTATTGTGAAGCAAGGAATAGCATCTTTCACAAACAGCACCCTCAGATTCAGAATAGCAGCCTAAGAGTCATAAAATCTCAACAAATTAGATGGTTAGGTCATGTAGAAAGAATAGATGAGCGAGTAATGTAAAAGAAAACCTGAGGACACAGGTCTACAAGAACAAAAAGAGGAGACAACTCAGCAGAAGATGAATGGATCATGTGATGGAGGACCTTAGAAAAATGGGCATGAGAGGGTATGAAGAGATGGTAAAGTACATGGAACATTGGAGGAATTTGGTGTTGGAGGCAAAAACTTACACCAGGCTGTAGTATCAGGCAGGAAGAAGGATTAAAATCAATATGAAGAGACTGATTGATATAGACCACCTACAGAATACAAATGCAGAATCTTAACGACATATTTTGAAGTACTGCTACCCCACATATCCAATGTGTAGTGGTATATTTGGCAGTTGCAGGAAGTGTCAAGAAAGAAAGGGTACTTGTCTAATTATGAGATTGTGAGCCCCATCAAGAATAATATCTGCAACTACCATCTTAAGAAGAAGTTATCATTCCAGGTCTCTGCTGAATACCAAAGGTTTAGGGGCACATATTGATTCAGGTGCTGATAATCAAGGTCATAGACATGATGAAGAAAAAAGCCAGAAACCAACAAAAAGGCATTTTATGGAGCTAGAAAATCAGCCTGAAGACTCAACTTGGAAATGGTTTGTTCATGCTGGCTAACAACTATGAACTAACATGGAGCTTGTAAGTCTGCAACCAAGTTTGAGGGTGCAAGAACCTCGCAAATATAAGTAAGTGATTAATAGAAATAATTGTTTGTTTAAATGATAATTGATCAAATTAATGAATGTAAATCAATTTATTTTAGAACTTTTACAAACCACAGAATAAAATAAACACATATACACACACAACCTGGGTTTTGGCACTGAGCACCATCATCAGGTGAAGAAGCAAGGGGAACAACCTGTATATATACCACAAGAGGACCGGAGGTGGAGGGGAAGGGGTTGGTTGGGTGGGGGTTGTAATTAGGGGGTGGACACGGAGTGTACTGTGGGTAGTGGTGGAGGGTGGGGAGATAAGCACTGCTGTGCAGGGCTGGTGGTAGACCTTGAGTGGAATGGGAGAAGAGCACATGCAGTGACTGCATCATGAATAGGAGAGGAGGCAGGGTACAAACCTCTTCTATCCTTGACGCAATCGCTGCTTCTGCTCTTCTCCCATTCCACTCAAGGTCTACCACCAGCCCTGCACAGCACTGTTTATCTCCCCACCCCCCACCACTACCCACAGTACACTCCGTGTCCACCCCCTAATTACAACCCCCACCCAACCAACCCCTCCCCCCCCCCCTCCGGTCCTCTTGTGGTATACATATATACAGGTTGTTCGCCTTGCTTCTTCCCCTGATGATGGTGCTCAGTGCCAAAACCCAGGTCGTGTGTGTATGTGTGCTTATCTTATTCTGTGGTTTGTAAAAGTTCTGAAATAAATCGATTTACAGAATGGAATACCACCGAGTCAATAGTGAACTCATTATTTTTACAGACCTAGGAGTAACTTTTGATGAAAAATTTACCTTTAACCCACACATTGAAGGCTTAGTGACATCTGTATATCGAACATTGGGTTTCATAATAAGAAGTACATCTGATTTTCAGAATAGTAAAGAAATAGTAATGTTATATAATGCTTTAATTTGGTCTCAACTTGAATGTGGAGCTATTGTATGGGCACCTTTCGCAAAGAAATATAAGACTTGCTGGAAAGGATGCAAAACTATTTCTTAGAATTCTATTCTATGTTGGTTTTTTGGTTTAATAAACATAAACCATGTAAGTAGTACTTCTGGTGAAAAACAGGTTTATTGAACAAAATGAATACTGTCACGAGGTAACACATTCAACACACAACGAGACCGACCACGAGACTCTCCGGGGTTCACCCACTCAAACCCACGGATCATTCACACAGGGTGTCCAACCAAGGAATATGTAACACACACAAACACTCGTACCAGCATTCTATTGGGAATATAAAGTATATCCAATGTACAAAAATTATACATCATAATAATAATAATAATATTTATTTGTCCAGAGATTATACATACGATATATACATAATATAATATAGGACATGTCATTATCTTAAGTCATATATGTAAGTTGAGCATTGAGACATTTAATCATACAAAAAACAAAAAAAAAGTAATTCAAAAACACAGGAACAGGTAATACACACAAGCTTACATTTTTATCCTTCAGTAAATTCATTGTTAGAGTAAAATAGTGAGGCCTGCAAATGTTGCTTTAATTTCATTTTGAAGATAGGCAACTTTTTTATACCTTTGAGTTCCTCACTCAGCTTATTGTATAGCACCAATCCCATGGGATTTGGACCCATTGCTGTTGCGTGGGTACGCACAAATCTTCTGTGTAAATTATTACAATGCCTAGTGCCATATGCATGAACAGAAGAGTTTTTTACATTGACTGATAAATTACTTTTAATATGCAATAGGCAATTTAGAATATATAGACAGGGTACAGGAAGCAGGTTAAGTCTCTTAAAAAGGGGTCTACAAGGTGCTCTTATGTGTTCGAAGGCAATTAATCGTATAACCCTTTTTTGAATTTTAAATATAGTTTCTGCATGAGTAGAGGTACCCCAGAACAAAATACTATACATAATGTGGGGGTGAAATTCCCCATAATAAATGTTGAGTAAAACATCCAGTGACACTGTGGATCGAATATTCCTGACTAGGTAACAGATGGAGTTGAGTCGTTTACCCAGCATTCTAATCTGCTCTGCCCAAGAGAAGTGGTTGTCAATAATAGTTCCCAGGAATTTTGCCAAGGATGTCTGTGAGATCCAGCTGCCACTTAATTCAATGTGTAGGTCAACTTTTCTTTTATTTTTATTGGAAAAGTAAATTAATTGTGATTTTTCCGAATTCAGGTTTAGATAGTTTTTCTGGCACCAAGAGAGTAGTTTTTGCACTACTGCATTACAACAGGATGTTAAATCAGTGATAGAGGGAGCATGAAGAATCATGTTAGTATCATCAGCATATAGAATTGGTTTGGTGCCAGGGATAGAACTGATCATATCTGCAAGGTCATTGATTTATATTAAAAAAAGAATTGGCCCAAGGGAATTGGGAAAATCCCTAATTTGAGGGACTCATCGACTTAGTGCAGAAGGGGTTGTTTTATTTGATCAAAAGAACATTTTATCACAATGCCAGGAACTTCATCCACTCCAGCACTATATTTTGAACCAAAAGATTGGACAATAATTTTTAGTTCAGACTCTGTACAAGGAAAAAGAAATAAACTGTTAGTAATGGCTGGGGAGAGAATAGAACAATTATTAATAGGTGCAGCATTGGTTGAAGAAACTTCTTGTTGCGAAAATAACTCTAAAAAGTCAGAGGCAAGATGTGAATAGTTAGTAATTATGTTCCCCTCTGGCGTCATTATTGGTGGTGGCGCGGAAGACTTATACTCTGTCTTGGCTGCATTGATAATATTCCATATTACTTTGGATTTGTTGTTGGCATGTCTAACTCTATTGTCATTATAGGATCTTTTTGCTTGGTTGATGATTTGGCCGTACTTCTTTTTTAGCCTAAGAAAATTGTATTTCATATGCTCATTAATATCACTTTTACTAGACTTTTAGAAGCCTGTTAAACTTTTATGGATTAGTAAAGATGTATGTACGTAAGAAGGGAATGGGTTTTAAGTTCCTATATGAAACAATAACGTATGGTAAAGACAGAGCAATCCTCCAATTAAATTAAATTAAATTTTTATGTTCCACAATTTAAACAAAGGTACAAACGAACCTTTTTTATTCCATTTACTAAAACCAAATATTGTTGTAACTCACCACTTATACGAATGTGCAAGGAATACAATACTGTATGTGAACATTTAGATTTATCATGGGGTGAAAATGTATTCACCTCCAATGTAAATGTTATCACAGGCAAACATACGTTGTGATGCTTGGCATTGTTTATGTATACTTTTTGTATTTTGTTTTTTTTTTAGATTAAGTATTTTCTGATTTGGGAATTTTTCCAATTGTGAATGAGTGTATTTTGGAATTGTTTTACCTTGGTATATTGGGAAAACATTAAAAAAAATAAATTAATTCATTCATTAATTAATGTTTAAAATTTCAATTTTTGAAGCCTGAGAAGAAACACCAATACTTTGGGGACAAAGGTGGTTATATATGTTCCCGGGATACAAGGCAGTGTTTTTACTTTGTTTCATTTGTTTTGCTGTGAAATTTCCAAAAATGCATACAATGACATCATTTACAACTTTCAACATTCTGTTACTTCTTGATACTCCCCTTATTTTATACTGTTCTTGATCCCTCATAATTATATCCCCCAACTTCCTTTCCTCCTACAGCACATATGTGGCATCACCACAAATGAATAGCACCTTTACTACGTGTTCATTGCCAACTAATTGACATTTTTTGTCCTAAGCAATTAATACTTGATTTTTTAAATTTATTGCTGTGGTTTACGGCCAATATAAACTATTGAACAAAAATATTTTAATTTCATTTTGCTTTGAGGAAAGCATGCAACCATTGTATATTTCCTCAGTTTTTACATGTGGAAATGTATCTTGTTTAAAAATGAACAAGTAAAATGGTTTTGATCTGTTGTAGTTTCATATCAAGGAATAGCTGCATTAAAATGCCAAGTAGTCAGCATTAGAATGCCAATTGGTCTTGATATGGTGATACTCTGAAGCAAAACATAAATTTGGCATTAATTACTGGAAACATATTTGGTGGTAGTTTTCAATGACTGTAAAAGTTAATTCAGTTATCATGGAAATTTTCCTAAGGAGCATGTATGATAGATATTACTTACTGATAGAAACTCAAAATTTTATTGCAGGCTTATGCCGTAACAAGAGATTCTCAAGATCAGCATCCTCAACTGAGAATCCAGAAAATCAACCCATAAAAGTATAATGAGAAAAGATTTTTAAATTGTTGCTACGAAAAAAAAAACCTGTAAAATGTATTAACTTATAAATTTGCACGATGGAAAATAAAAACTTTTGAAATATCATTTTAGCAAATTTTCTCTTTGTGACTATGTAATCAACAGAAGTACATAGCTCCAGTGTTAATGGCCTCACAAGGAAGTGTGATTGGCCCTGTTCTATTCCGTAATTATATCAACAGCATTAATTCAGGATTTACCAGTAAAAATTGTCTGATCACACAGTTGATATTTGCAAATAAATTACTTACTCAAAAACAGACTTGAGATTCTTTCATGGGATCACAGCAACATTTTATTCTCAGTGCCATGAATGGAGGCTTGACTTAATGTAAAGAAAATGCACTGTGACACATGTACTTCTTGCAAAATAAATCAAGTCATTACAGTGGCGGATACAGAAAAAACTCAAGGGGGGGGCGCAAGTCATCGCGACGATTGTAGCTTTCAAACTGACTGCCTGGCAGCGACTCTGCTTCCCTTATATATGTAGCTCGGTTGTTTCGGGAACATTCGGTGCCAGAATGATCGCTTCCAGACTTTTAAGGAGTGTGAACAAATACAAACAGTAGAATATTCGCGACTTTTTTCGAACAAATGCAAGACAGAATAACGTATCGAGATCACTAGAATGGCCGCGACTTTTCTCGTAGGTTAGCTATCTATGTGCCAGACAGAAACGTATAAAATACGATGACGCGGACGCGCGCGCGTGCTGCATAAGAAAGTACAACTACTCGATAACTCGACTCAGAGTCGACTGACGAAAGAAACGAACGAATAGCGTGCGGGCTGACTGGCGGGGGCGGCGAAGGCGCAAATGCGAGCGGCCCCGCAAGGGGGGGGCACGCGCCCCCCATATGTATCCGCCTCTGAGTCATTATAACATCTATAAAGTGGGGGGAGGGGACAAAATGTATTGGACAAAGGCATTACCAAAATCATATAGGATATTTTTAGGGGAAAACATTTAATTTAAGGCACAACATCAAGAGAGGTGTTATTTCACTTTATGAGGTCACATCATGACTACATCAAAAGCATTCAGGAATCTAAGGTATAATCCACAAGCTTAATAGAATACTAATCAAAGCTTCCTGTTATGTAAAAATGTGCATAGAGCGAAGGGAAGGTGGGACAAAACTAAAAGGAGTCACTTCGGTGCTAAGGTTACATGCTAGGCTGAGGTTACTGGGAAAAAGTCACAAATCTTGGGTTTCTGGTTGATACAGGGGATAATAGTTTACCCCCTCACTGCGTTGGTAGGACACACAAAGAGACAATATAACAGAATTTCACATTCAAACTGGTTTGAACATTCTATCTTCCTGTTAACCATTCACTACAACTTGAGTACATATAGGCACTAATTCAACCAGAACATACTAAGCCAGTCCTTCCAGATATAAATGTAGATGAAAAAATTACCTTTAAAATTACCATGCGTCAAGAGAAAAAACCACGCCAAAAAATGAATTCAAAATTTAACAACTTGAAGCAACAAAGCAAAGCCATCCAGTTTACCAATGACCATGAGTTAAGAGGAAGAGGGATCTCTTAACTGTCTTGATTTAAAAACCTTGAGAGTTGGAAAATGGTTAAAACCAGCATTGTTAGGAAAAATATGGCTACAGACCAAACCCACTTACTGTATCTGGAGTTAAATGCTTGTCTAATGACTGTCTCTGGGAAAGAGAATGGTTGGTCAAGATCACCTGCTTGCTGCTGAAGAATGCATAGTCGCAACAAAGCCCCTATTACATCCATGGATAATATAACTCCATTGTTTTTTCTAGGATTTCATACAATTCTCATGTTCCATTGAAATGGAAAATACGTTGTGTCCTCTAAACATGGATTTGTATCAATATAAACATCTCTATGTCTCTTGAACCCCCCAAGGACATCCTTTGAGTGCACCCTTTTTTTGTCTCCATAGCCTGAAGTCTGTATGTATCGGAACTCACAAGTGTGATACAGGAAACTCATCAGCTGATTGAAATATCTAGGCAGCATTTGTGTTGTGTGTCATCATGCCTAACTGTGAAAAAAATTCTTCTTCGGTTACACTCAGGGTAATCTCTATCTTTATCAACTTTTCTTTGTGCAACTCATCCATTGACACATCAGGTGACCCAGTGTGTAACCCGATAAGAATTTTTTTTAGTATTAGCAAGGAAAAGTCTAACCTTACATATTTACATGTAAGTACATACCAATTGTGAGCCACTGCAAAGGTGTGAGACAGGGGATGTTAAGACCTCAGCCATGAAAGAGGAGTGAGTAAGAAGATATAATTCAATGAGGGAAAGGGCAGAAGTTATTTTTATGTAAACAGACTTCTCCCTTAAGGAATTGATCCCTTAGGTCTCATTGTGTTTTTGTTGTAGTCACTACTGGTGCATTAAAAGAAGGAATTTGCATACATATGTGTTAGATGGTTTTTTACTCTATTTTTCCTCTTCAATCAGTTCCAGAGATGTAATTTTGGGGTTTGTTTGGGTTTTCAACCGGGTCAAACTCTCCATTTCTACCGACGTTTTGATGTATCCTCAAGGCATGACGACTCGTTCATCAAAATGCCGGCAGAAATGGAGAGTTTGACCCGGTCGGAAAACCGAACAACTCCCAACATCGCTATATGCTGGGAAAGCCTTAGATCTTTCTCCAGAGATGTAGTTTGGAATTAAAATGTAATCATCTGTGTCACCCAGACATTCCTGTCATCTGAAATTTCTGAGTAATCTTAGCTTATTGTTTAGCCACCCAGTCTCTAGATGCTATCATCATATTCTATTCTTCAGCAGCCTTTCACTCCCTTTTGACAAATAGCAGTTCTTAAAAAAAGTGTGAGGCTTTTCTTTATATTTTCTTAAAACCTCATATGAGACTGGATTGACAGCCATTGAAGTACGAGTGCTATTATCATAGCTATCCCCTTGTATCACTGTTACCCACACAGCATGGGATATTCCAGGAAAATTCTATTTTCATCCCCAAAATTCCTATTTGGTCCCAGGGACATAGCGAACCATAATAGCATATTCCAAGAATATTCGAAAATGGTTCTCGTGGGGATATCCCATTGAGAATATTCTAGGAATATTCTATTATGGTTCGCATGAGAATATCCCGGTTGCGAATATTTGAGAATATTCTAGAAATATTCCGTAATGGTTTGCACCAGAATATCCCCTTTGAGAATAATTGAGAATATTCTACGAATATTATAAAAAGACTCAAATGGGAATATCCCTGTTGTGAATATTTGAGAATAGTCTAGGGATATTCTATTATGGTTCACATGGGAGTATCCATATTGAAAAAAATTGAGAATATTCTAAGATATACATGTATAAAATAGCTTCATCTATAATGTAGAAGGTTTGCAAATGGTAAAATGTAAAATAATGTTTCTCAAGATGTTGATTGTTGTCATGACCATATGCCAAGTAAACGGCAACCGTAACAAATTGTAAAAAACAACCATATAATAAAGTTGCCATTTAAACTGTTACAAAAATTCTGCTGAATATAAAATATAATCAACAATAATTAAGAGGTTATGGGCCAAGGATTGGCTCTTGACAAGTGAAAAAAGGGCAGTAAAAAGAATTGGCTCTTGACAAGTAAAAAAAGAGAGTAAAAACATTGTAATGCAAGATGGCATCAATTAAAGTGATCAGTGATGATATTGCTCATGTACAAAAACTGAGGGATTCAAGCACATTTCCAATGTGGAATTTTGAAATAAAAATTCTGTTCACGACAAAGAAATTAATAAGTGTGATTGAGGGTACAGATTTTCTAGCAAGCTGTGGCCAAAATGGAGAAAAAATTGACAAATGGAAGCCTGCTGATGCAATAGCTAAACACACAATTCTCACGACTATAGACAATAAAGTGAAAGTGCATGTGATGACATGTGAAAAAACTAAAAACAGATCAATGTATCTTCAAGACTGAGGAAGACAATATAATTTTAGCTATATATGTAGATGATGGTATTTTATTTGGGAAAGGTAGCCAAAAGATCAAGAAACTGGACAACAGAAGTGCTTGTTGCTACAAGAATTTTATACTTGTAAATTCAATAAATACAAAGATGTTAATACCAATATCAGTGAACTTCAAAATGTGGTGTGTAGGCTGAAGTACCTGGATGAAGAAATAACAGAACAGATGATAATCTCCAAAATTATGACTGTGCTGCCTGATCATTTTAAACATTTCAGAAGTGCATGGGATTCGACACAAGAAAAACAAAAAACTATGGAGAATCTCATCACAAGGCTGAGTCTGGAGGAAGATAAAGTAAAACAGGGTTTCAAGGACACCAATGTATCTATTAAAGCTGAAAAAATATCTGTAAGAAAGAAGAAAGTAGTTTGTCATTCCTGCAATGAGGAAGGGCACATAAGATCTGTGTGTCCAAAAAGGTACTGTGGTATATGTAAGAAACATAATCAGGATATAAGGCATATAAAGCCTCCACAAGTAAGTTACATCTTTATTGAAATGTAAATAAATGTGTGGTAATTGGTAAAAATCTCGTTTATTCTCATTAATCACAAGAAAACTGGTGATCACACTGATTACCAGAAATTTGTTGCTATCCGAAACAAATGTAAGTCACTTGGCAAAAGCTATATAAATATGGTCCAAAACAATATCTTTATCAATACAAAATTCTTTTGGTCTCATGTATCTAACCTTAGAAAAAGCAACAATATTCCTTCTACAATGTATTTAAATGGTTAGAACTATGATAATTTATCTAATATTCTTGACTGTTTTCCTACCTATTTCTCTTCTGTTTATACATCTGATCTTATGGGCAAACAATCAAGGTAAAATTTTGGTCAGACTATTGACATCTCCAGATTGAAAATTTCTGTTAAAGAAATTCATGGTAAACTTAAAAATCTCGACACTGCAAAAAGAATTGGTCCTGATAATCTGTCTCCGCTTCTAATCAAATTAACTGTAGTATTGCTCTGCTGTATCCTCTCTATATTATCTTTAATAAGTCATCAGACACTGGCGTATTTCCTAGTTCATTCAAAAATTCTTTTGTGATACCAGTATTTAAGGGTGGAGATAAGCATTGTATTGGTGATTATAGGCCCATTCTCAAAAAGTCAGTTTTAGCCTAAGTGTTTGAAAGCCTGGTTACTGATAGACTTAAGTTGTTAATTGAGAATGTTCTTGTAAATGAACAACACCGATTTAGGTGTGGCAGATCGACTACTATGAACCTTTTGTCCTTTCAGCATTTTGTCACCTCTGCTCTCTGCATGATCATTTCAAAGTTGACACTGTATATTGTGATTTTTCTAAGGCCTTAGACAAAGTTAACCATTTGCTATTAGCACCAACACTTGAAGCCTATGGAATATCTGGGCACATGCTATCCTAGTTTATAAGCTATCTGTCCAAGAGAGAACTAGTAGTTAAAATCCAGAATGTTGCACCATCCCCTTTCTATGCTACATTTGGTGTTCCTCAAGGCTCCCAACTGGGACCACTTCTTTTCTTACTTTTTGTCAATGATATTGGAGCTTCTCTAAATCCAACTAAGCATCTAACCTATGCAGATGACCTAAAAATTTTCTATCCCATTGATTCGGACGAAGATGTTATGGACCTTCAGGAGTGCTTAACTTCTCTTGCTCCCTGGTGTGAGAATAATTCACTGCAGCTGAACATAGATAAATGTAATATACTTACTTTTTGTGAAGGGAAACTCCCTTATTGAAATAATTACCATTTATCAGGGTACCCACTAAAGAGGGTCCATTGTAAACAGGACCTAGGTATACTGTTTGATACTCGACTAACATTTGACATGCAAATCGACTCTATAGTAAGCAAAGCATAATTCCCTTGGAATCCTATGTCAACATTGTAAAGACTTCTACATTTTCAATTACCGATTGCTGTATATTACCTTAGTCAGATCGGTATTAGAATACTGCTCATTGGTTACCATATATGGAATCCATACTACTTCAAATATGAGGCAGCTATTGAAGGGGTTCAGGATAAATTTTTAAGACTGATTGCTCTTACACATAACATTTCCCTTGAACATAACGCACATTTCAAATATAATATGGATTGTGATATCACAAGGATATCCAGATAACAAAATTGCATCAAAAAATTGAAAAAAATTTACGTGCATGAATACACGTACAAATTAAATTACTCATGAGAAACGAAAGCAACTCTGGTGATTGAGACCTAAGATAGGATTTTGTTTTCTTGCTTGCATCTGTTGTGTGTGAGGGATCTTGGTGCGTCTGAACTTTGCAGATCTCCCATTTTTCTTACTCACAAATGACAAGAAAAGAAACCCTCGCCTCCCCTCGGAAGTAATCCCTTTCGCTGGTCAAAATTTTCCTCCCGTGGGTCTTTCAACTCGCTCAGCTACGGGGAGGAAGGGTTCTCGCTCCGCTTGGAGAGGTTATAACTCTCCCGCTCAGGGGGGTGTGTTTCGGCCACGTTGTCACATCCTTGTCAACTCGGGACTTCTCGGGAAGATACCACCCTGCTAATCCTTCACAAAGGGTGGTCTCCTTGGTTTCACACGGCTTTCGGGCGTGACCCCTACAGCAATGGGGTTACTGGTTCAAATGCCTGAACTAGTCGTGACAATGTCACCATGGACCAACGCAAAGAACTAAAAATGTCTCCATAAAACAAACAGGACGATTCACAACATAATGCATGTGGCGCCACCATAGCAACCTTCTCAATGTTGTTCATATTTATAGGGCCGTATTTGCTTGCAATGAAAAACCAAGTCAATGCTTTTAAGAGGTTTGAAACATGCTCTTTCCAATGAAAATGATTCAAAAGAGTATCCAGATGGTCTTTCTTTTGTAAGAGCGGGCAGAAAATAAACTATTTTTGTCGTTTTTACAAATGTCACCCGCAAAGTTGTCCCTATTTTTGGGGCCTTAATGCCCGCGATGAAAAATCAGGTATACTTTTTAAAAGAGTTGAAATCATTCTTTTTCTAATGAATGTGACCCAAAAGATATTCCAGAGGGTTTTTTTGTAAAAGTGGGGTGAAAATACCCTATTTTTGACGTTTTTACAAAAATTGTCAAATTTTGACTCAATTTTGAAACTAATGGAAATCACTAGGAAGATGAAATTTTTATATTCATAAACTATGTGTTGACATATTATCACGCGCAAAGTTTCACGTTGATTATACTTTTACTTCATGAAATATAAAAAACCAAAATATAAATTTTTTTAATCCGCTATATTTCAGGCCATTTTCGCCCTGTAGTTTCTGCAAGGAGGTCACTTTTACAGTTATTTTTATTATTGTTTTTAATAGAAAGCAAAAAGTTGTACAAGATAGCCAATTTTTGTTTCTCTCATCAACAAATTCCCTGAGATACTGTTATCGAAATCTCATAGTCATACTGAAGAATGCTGAGGCACGGGGTCAAACAAATTACTATTATCTCAGCAATTATACCATCGGCAAACGTAAAACTTTACATGTGTTCATCGGGGATATATGTAAATGTCCATATAAACTTTCACTTAAATCCGTGACGGTCGATTGGGGCACTTCTCTGAAATCAGACCACTTGGCATGAAATGACCCAGAGAAAAGAGTGAAATTTACTCCTTTAGTATCATTTTAATTTTCATTTACTTTTGGAAGAGTTGAATTTGATATTACCGTAATCATTTAACATTTATCTATCACCAATGAATAGCTAGATGCAAAAACGTTTTTTACGTGCACTGCTTTCACTGAGGTGGCCATTTGCAACCCATGTTGGCATAAAAGATATACTATTATTGCTTTGAAATTTTTAAATAATTTTTGTGCACTCATACGATTCACAGCAACAATAAATTCACTGAAGATTTTCATTTTTACATTTACCGTATTTGCTCTTTCGGATGGTGGAATAGCCATGGAAGTTACTTATTGTTGAAGCTCTCCTTCTAGACATTGTATTGAGATGGTTTTATTGAATGATTAGGCATTGGTTATATTCAGTCGGATTGTTTCTTGCTGGTTAAGCTACATTTACTTCAACAGCAATTGTTATTATTATTATGCGATAAGATAATGCACCACATTCATAAAAACAAGTCTCAACTGCCACATGTTAGATATTTCTGACCCTCAATACCTGTCTGGCTTTGTCCAAAATCTCTTAATTAAAGTGATAAAAAGAAGTAGAAAATAGTCATGTGCAGTGTAAACTTTCGTCATGAATACTATGATTAGGAGATGGGTAGCGCGATATCATTAGTAAGGAGATTGAAATTTAACTCACTGCATATAGGTACTAATATAAAGTGGAGCAGTGAGTAAAATGTGAATACGGAAAACGAATAGCGTGGTTTAAAGTTGAAAATAATTTACGATGGGAGTAGTATGTTCATCAGGCCATCAGATGGCAATATGGTACTAAGTAAAGGCAGCTTATGTTTTCTTCATTTTAATTATTAAGTTAGAAAAATGGTGAAGTAAATACGGATATGTTAAAAGGAGAAAAATACGGGAAACCATTTGAAGGAAATTTAATTTGTCAGGCTGGTGAAATGAGAAGTAAATGAATTTTATATTCAAGTTGTGAAATATTAGTTATGTGCTTAAGTTTTTGAAGTCAGCCATGTGCTTCATTATTAATTGCTGATTCTATTGGTAAAATGTTCTGCACAGCTTTTCCCAACAAAGTGCATTTTGAATTAGACTGGCTGTGTTGCAGTACTTAAGTACTAATTTAAGGTATAATGTTAGCTGGTCCATTGAACGTAACACCTGAATGTGTGCCACACCTCGACATAGCGAGGATGAGGTGTACAAAACATATCCGTCCGCGGTAACTATGAGAGTGGTACATTCTCTATTAGCCAACAAGAATCATCAAAAACTGGGAGATTATCTTTTCATTCTTGCATTTTACAGTCAACAGTGAGCAGTGTTTAATGAGTTTAGACCTACAAAACCTTATTTGTGAAAAAAACGATGCAGTAAAATTATTTTAGAAATAAACATAATATGGCAGAAATATAAAGTAATCATTTTGCTGTTTTTTGATAGACTTAAGATCAGCGTTGCCACCTATCCACAATTTTTCAGTGCTTCTCCTTTCTGCTGCGTTGTCCTCAAAGAGGACAAGGAAGGTCTTCTTTCTACCACTTGAAAAGACGACACAAAAGAAATTTCCATAGAAAGATAAATCCATTTTTACCAAATTTCTTTTGTGGATCTTTTAATTTTAGTTTGAAAAAATTCCTGCTTAAAAGTTCGATAATATTCCCACAGATGTCGCAAATGTATTGAACATGAGTTATTAGTTCTAGTTTTGCTTAACGCATCAACCCGACACCCCCAGCAGTACAAAAAAATACTGTTTGTAAAAAAAATATAACCCCCCGCTCAGAATATATTATTGATCATGATAATGCACCCTAATAAGAGTGACGAGTTCTTTTCTTTTATTGTATGGAAATAAAAATGCATTAAAAATCACTTTTTCCAAAATATTTCCCAGGATCCCCCAGTAAGGTACAACTCAGCCTGGTGTCCTTCTTTTTTGCATTTTGAAAAGGTAGCAACCCTGCTTAAGAACGACACACAGATTCACAATTCAGACGACATTTAGCTTATTTTCATACGTAGTATGCGATGTAGCATAATTCATTTCCATTTAAGTATTTTGGTGACCTCTTTCACGGCCATGTTAAAATATCAAAAGAAAAATTTTACATACCAATACAGCTCCGTCCCGATTTTTGCTGCCTCTTACATGCAATTGTTGACATATTGAAAGATAATAACAGAGATAGTCTAAGTTTGAGTCATTGTGACGCCTGAAAATATAAGTACTCGGCACAGTCTATTTCCGATTTTTTTATTAGGTCAGATCGCTGTGATACAATGGGATTGCTCAAGTGGACATAAAAATAGAGCTAAACCTAGAGAAATGAGTGGCTCTCGCAATTCATTTCTCTGGTTTTAGCTCTAATTACCATTCCTCGCACCAGGCAAGAATTGCTACTAGATTCTTTGTTAATAAGTCCCTATTTTCCAGTTTCAAAATCTTAGTGTAAATACAGTTGCGTTAGTAGCCAATAGTCAAGAGTTTATGATAAACTACGTTACTGAGGTCTTTCATGTTTATGGCAAATAGAACAGGACCCCTGACGTTGTTGCCCAATGTCACTCCAAAAATCCTATTGTTTGTTTCTAAGATGTCAAAAAAAGTTCTCTCTATCACGCCATTGTTACAATATGTAGAATCTTTGCATTTTCCGGGTTCTCTTCATTAAAACAAAAGTTTTAAATGTCCATATCAGAGGTGGAGTTATGGCCTTATCCTATATATACGTGACCCTCAATACACGCCTGGCTTTTTCTGGAATCTCTTGATCAAAGCAATAAAAAGTGTCAGAAAATATCGGCATTCAGCGTAAAATTTTATTATAATTGTGGATTAGAAGATCGGTAGCGAGATATTAGTACGTGACATTAGTAAGGACGTTGAAATGTTTCTCATTCCAAGTAATATATGTGAACGGAAAGTGGAGCAGTTGCATAAGAGATGAATGGGTAAAACAAATCGAACGGTTGATAAAGAGTACTTTACAATGGATGAGATATAGGTGGTAGCTCCATAGATGGCAAGAATGGTAAAAAATAGCATGTTTTCTTTATTTTAATCAATAAGTGAGAAGAAATTTGAAGTATAAAAGTACTTTTTAAAAAGACGGACAATTATTTAAAAGTAAATTAAATTTATTTGGATGGTAGAAATAATTAATAAATGAATAACAAATTTAAGTTCTTGAAGTTTAGTAAGAAACTTTAAGTTTTCAGTTCAGCCCAATTTTCTTTGAAGAGGAACCCATTTATGCCTATGTTCCATTTTTGGAACACGTGACACGAAAATGTAATTTAATGACTACGACTCGCAATACGATAATATGTGGCCATTTTTCTTTCTATACGTCTTTATAAAGGTATATTGTATTACGTGGTGAGCAGAGTTAGCCAGTTTTGCCGACCAATCGCAGCCAGTGTGTTGAGAAATATCGGTCTTTTTTTAAGGTGGTTTTTCTGGGACCATCTCAAAGATTGCAAAAAAAAGACTTTTTGCCATTAAAATGAAATTCACGCTGCGCACTCTTGAATTTGGGACTCTCCCACTGGGTCATATTGGCGTCATGATCAATTTATCACTGAGCGAAGTGCGGCTGTATTCACTCATTGTCCTTCTCCTTTCCTTTTTTGCAGAATATTTATTACAAGTGTTCGGTCTAAGCCCTTGTCCTGCACAGAGCGGCATGGAGAACAATAGGCCCCGCTCTTGCCACCGCGCCAACTAGAAGGTTTTTCCCAGGCTATTGCTGAACCCTTTGCTCTCCATCTCTAACAAAGGGGCCTTCCGTCATTTCTTTAAGGCATTGAAAATTGATGGGGGAGGAGGGAGGGTATAAGTATCCCAGCTGGTGTCATTCTGGAAGATATTTCTGCATGGGTCCCAGGAACAATACTCACTTTTTCAAGGTTCAAACGCTTTGAATATAAGGCATGGTTCCCGAACGTATCCAAAGAGAACTAACTTAACTTCGATTACGCGTGCACTTACCTGGACTTAAAATCCTCCCATGTCTTCATTATAGACTCCTTGGGGATCGGTACCCGCAAGCACAGCTTAAAATACGGTGAATGCTGAGCGTTAAAATCCATACAATTTCAATAACCTTACCATATCGCGGCAAATCCAGCTCCCGGCGCGTGGAGCCGAACCTCGACGCGCGATCGAAAAATCAAATTTATTTCGGGCGTCGCAAACTTTTTTCAGAGTTAACTACATATAAACCTTAAGAAGTCTTCAAATAATGCTCTGATGTAAGTTACTTTGCGTGACTTTACCAAAAACCCATTTGAATCTCCTACATAATGTAAAATTTGGTCTAAAAACAGCGTCCGCCATTTTGTAACGACACAGCAAGATTGTATCGAAGCTATTCTTTTAAACTACGGAATTGTAAAACAAAAATACCATTCTAACAGATACTATCGTTTTTTATTCCATGAAAATCCTTCTTAAACTTCACCATCAACTTAAGTCGGAAGTTTTTCCGAGAAAACTGAAGACGGGCATTTTTCTGGAAATTTGTTCATGTTTGAGCCTCTATATCTCAGAAACGGGTAAGAACTAAGCCAAATAAAGTGCTATTCCAGATACATGAATCAAGTTTGAGTTTTAATGCGAGGTTTCAAGTTCATATCTCAAAAAACGTCATTTTGGACTTTTGGCCAGCTTTTTCCGATTTCCGACCACTGCGCCGTCGCGTCGGCCAAGAGTACAGTGACCCTTGCTCCCAGCCCTCGGGCCATAGCGCCAGGGGCGCTTGGCTATTTACAGTAGTAGTATGTCAACTGCAATAGCGTAAAGTGGCCATGTGTCGTGCGCCTTTAGGTAAAATGTATCAGGGATCCGAGATATCAGACAGTGCATGATCTATTATAGTCTGTCCGAACAGGGAAGGCGGGTAAGAGATTAAGGCACCACTCGAGAGCCCAACAATAGCCGCGTACCTGCCGTCCGCTAAACAATAGCCGGGGTCCAGTCGACCGCGTGCGCTATAATGAGTCACGAATCGCACTCCACTATGAAAAATTATCACATAAAAGTAAGCGTAATTTGTAATTTTTTATTACTGTTTTGATTTCTACGTGTGATTTCATGGAAAAAGAGTGTAAACACGACGGAGTTATTTTAATTAGTTATGTAAAATTTAGTGGTTGCAAAACATTGTATTTTGAAATTTTTTTAACTTTTTAACTTATTGACTAATTGACATATTTCTGCTGGTGGACAGAGCTGATGAACATTTTGACAAGTATCGAGCTTCAATCAGTGGAAAGAAATGGTACTCAAGCCCACTGTTTTTCTGCTTTGAACTGGCTTTACAAAATGCTTGGCAATTACATAAACTAAACATTTTGAAGCCAATGGATCTTCTTGAATTTCCTCGCCGTGTGACCTGTCACTATGTAGAGACCTATGGTAATACTGCTGAGCCTGGTAGGCATGGGAGACCATCTCTGAAGCGCAATCTTGATTAACGTCATGACAGCATGAATCATTCGATCGTGAAGTAAGGAAAGCAAACTCCCTGTGTCCAATGCCACAAAAATACCACTTTGCGATGTAAAAAAAGTAATGTACCCTTGCATGCTATGTCTTCACCTGAATATCACCCTCAATAGTGAGTTAATAAATGTCTAAATCAAAATATTGGCTTGTTATCACTAAGTACCTACGTTATGGTAGTGGATTTGCCAACTGTTTAATTTTTGAAACACCTCATAAGTAATAATTGGGAAGAGATACATGGTTTTTCTTTTAGATATTGCTTTCATACGTATTTTTATCTATACTATGTAAAAATCAAGGTAATTTTGGTATTTTTCAAACCTTCGGCAAAAATTGGTTAATGCTGGCTGAGCAAGATAGGTTCTTTGCTCGACACATGTCTTTTTATCGGCCCAGTGCGTCGCTGTACGTACGTGCTCGACACCAGTACGGGCGTATCCTTGTAGATGGTCGTTCATTTGACGCCGCTGGCCTCTGTATCTACGACGCATGTATGCACGGCACCACTCGACCCAGCATGACTGAGGCGGTACATGAAAATATCGGCCGCGATGTGTGCCCTTTGAGGGCGGGGTAGGGAGTAATGTTAGGTGGAGTAAATGTTCGTAGTGATGGCGGATGGCCTAACAGGGGGGTATAGGGTCGTTGCCCGGAGGAGCGGCTTCCTCATCCCTCCTCTCGGGGTGGGAATTTTACATAGGGGGGCTCTGACGCTCGTTGTTTCGTTTATAATTTACCATCATAAACCATCACAATCTCAAACTCTCTATATTATATCTTCTCTTCTCATAAAAATCCCTGTTTTTAAATAAAAACTTTAAGAATTTAGTCTCATAGAAGGATTGTTTGAAAATAGCTCCGTCATATTCCACCCCAACGTTTTTATGTCAACCTACGGACAGAGTCATTGCGCGTCTTTTAATTCACTTAACTTCCCTCTTTTTACTTTTATACCCGCCATTAATCTAACGGAGAAAAAGACAACTTTTACAAATACCACTGAATATTTATTGAAACTCGACCCGGGTTTCGACGTGGGTTCACATCATCATCAGGCAAAATGTAAGAGAAGTGCAAGCCTTATATACATGACATAGCCAAGTGAGGGAGGGGGTGGGGGAGGGGGAAAGGGAGGGGGAAAGGGGAGAGTTAAGGAAACCGGGATGAGGGAAGGGCTTGATTGCAGGTGACGGACTAAGAGGACAAAGGGGAGGGGGTTAAAGCTTTGAGAATGGGGGAAGAGGCCGGGGACATACATTCATTGACTAGGAATTTATCACAGTCAAGTTGTTTCTTAAAAATCTCCAGCTGTAATAAAGCATTCAGCTTTCGCTTGTCATCGGTAAAATGGAGAGGTAACATAGTAAAATCACTTTTATGTCCAAGTTATGCGAACAAGTTAACACATGCAATCACTCATAACGTTTGCTTCCACTAACCGATAGTCGGACGTACTATACGGAACCAGTACTTTAAGTGTGCATCAAGAAAACACAACGCTACGTCATCTTACGGTTACCGTTAACCAAACATTGTAAAACCGGGCCCATGGTGCGGGCCTGATCTACGAAGTAAGGAGTAATTTTTGGATAGGAAAGCGCTTGTCAAACTGTAGTACGCTTGCCCTGAGGAGTATATGCTTGGTGATTTACTGGTAAGTTTAACAAAATGAAAATGGAGTTTCCGTTTTAAAATGTTTCCGTTTTGCTTACTGCTAGTGATATGGTTTCAAAATCTCTCCTCTACGAAAATACGTCCTTGGCAAATTAAGGACAGAGTAAGCATCAACATTTGTAAAAATCACGTGCGCCACTTCGGTGCGAAGGTATGAATTCAATTGGAATAAATGGGAAAGCGATTAGGGATAAAATTGTTAAAATGGGCTCCCTCAACTGCCAATACAATCTGCGAAAAAAAATATTTTTATCAAATGGCCTTGCATCCATTTTATTATTTATACGGTGATTTCACATGGAATGACGCGGTATTTATTCTGGAATAGAAGCATAAATATAAAAATGTGTATTTTTCAGACTAGGGGTATAATTTAAGAAAGTAACTAACAAAGGGTTATGGCAGTCAAAAGAGTCTGGGAAATTCGATACTAGGACCATAAAATGATTAGCAGGTTACTTTGGTTCCTCCTCCTTCTAAACGGCGGATATTGAGATCGTACAGGTTTGGCTTCGGCATATCGGGTACCGGATATCGGACGATAGCCATTGGTGGCGTTACGACCGATGAGAATTGGGAAGGAATTCTCTCTCATTCTTTCAGTCAGAGGGCTTTATTGCTGCTCTGCTCAAATGCTCATTCTGTGACAATAAATTAAGAATAAGTCCCTCCCTAAAATAGCTTGGGCTTATCCGATCGATACTTGGTGGCCCGATATATCCGTCAGACAACGGATATATGGCGTGATATGCTCCAAAGCGATAAATCAAACCTTAACACATAGTCGATTGCGGTTCTCTAGTGTCACCGGTATACCGACCGGTACATGGTCCGTGACAGACAATATTTTGAAGCTTGCTTGTAACAAATTCTATCACGAAAAACTGTGATTTAAACAGTAGGCATCACTACTTTACAGAATAAAATTTCAGCAGGGAAACGAAATAATGGCTCTCAAAAATAGTTATGAATGAGTTATCAACTTGATGGAGCCACGGTAGCTAGGTAGAACTCTATATAGAGTTCGAAAGCCGCCTCGAACATAGATGTGGCTGGTTTTAAGGTGGATCTGGCCTAAGGGTCACGAACTCAAGACATTCTGAAAACTTAACTGTATAATGTTTGAAGTGCGTTTAATAAACAGAGGTGAAGAGAATAGGGTTTCCAAGCTAGTTTTACTGTAATTCAGCGTTGAAAGTGGAGATTTTTCTATGGTCTCGAATGAAAATTGCTCTGATAACAGCGGAAAAATGTCAATTTGTACGAGAAAGCAATAAATTAGCTGGAAATTAAAACTGTTTATAGGAAGTGGAAATTCCTGGAAAATTGAATAAAAATAAATATAGGAATCTTAACACCTATGTTTTAAGTAAATAGCGAATTACTGCCGTAATTGAAGTCAAAATGCGGTAGCTCCAGCCCTCCAGACGTCCAAGACTAGCGTAGAAATGTGACCTGAAACGTTAGGGCTAGCTTTTGCATTATGCGGAAAGAAACTAGTCTTCATGCCACCAAGGCTCGCAGCTATCCATTTGCGAAAATAAGCATTTTTTTCTCCGTGACGCCTTGGTAACAAAGAGATATAGTTTCAAATCAACAATGCAATCACTATATGTTAGTAGCGTATCAACTAACTAGCAGTGTCCCTGCGGTGCCAAGCCGCTGGCGGGCTGAGGTGACTCCGCCGAACCATTGAAAATACGATTTCGTTTTCGGGGACGCAAAGGAACGCAAAAATTATCTTCGGATTCACATTCTGAAAGCGTTGAAAAATATTTCATACGATTGACTAAGTGTGTGTCAGTGTACAACTTTTCTATTTTACTGCTTGAATAAAAAAAATGATTCAAAAAAGCGTCCGCTATTTCGTTTTACTAGCATTTAAAATATAACGCAAATTAAAGAAAAATTACATTTTTTTAAAGACAATATGTTGAGAAATAGAGTAAAATATATTCGTATTCCATAACTATTCCAAGAGTTCTGCAACAGTTTGAATTTGGATGTTTTCAGAGAAAATGGAAGAGGGGTGATTTTTACGAAAATTGTTTAAATTAGAAACATAAATTTTTAATTAGTGAAAACAGTGGAAAATGATGTGCGAAATCACATGCAATAATCAATAACGAGTGACCATGTATAGTTTTGACTTCCGAACTGACGAAAATAATTTTTCGAATTTTTGCCAGCTTTTTTGAATTTCAGCCCACTGTGCCGGCGCGAACAATACGCCCTGACGCCGCTGCCGACAAGTACTGCAGCCGACGCACAGGTCTAGGCAGAGGCAGTGGCGGATACAGAAAAAACTCAAGGGGGTGGCGCAAGTTATCGCGACGATTGTAGCTTTCAAACACTGCCTGGCAGCGACTCTGCTTCCCTTATATATGTAGCTCGGTTGTTTCGAGAACATTCGGTGCCAGAATGTTCGCTTCCAGACATTTAAGGAGTGTGAACAAATACAAACAGTAGAATATTCGCGACTTTTCTCGAACAAATGCCAGACAGAATAACGTATCGAGATCACTAGAATGGCCGCGACTTTTCTCGTAGGTTAGCTATCTATGTGCCAGACAGAAACGTATAAAATACGATGACGCGGACGCGCGCGCGTGCTACATAAGAAAGTACAACTACTCGATAACTCGACTCAAGAGTCGACTGACGAAAGACACGAACGAATAGCGCGCGGGCTGACTGGCGGGGGCGGTGCGGGCGGCAATGCGGGCGGCCCCGCAAGGGGGGGGGGGGCGCGCGCCCCCCGCGCCCCCCATATGTATCCGCCACTGGGCAGAGGAGGGATATAAAGACAAGATTTGCAAAAATCTGAAGTGGAGCGAAGAGCTCTATGGATCGGAAACTTTGTCAGTGAGGAAAGACGAGTTACGGAGACTGGAGATACTTGAGATGTGGGTTTGCAGAAGAATGGAGAGGGTAGGGTGGGTGGCGAGGAGGATGAACGAGGAGGTGAAGAATATGGTGGGAGAGGACAGAAAGTTGGTGGCGGAGATTTGGAGAAGGCAGAAAATATGGAAAAACGGCAAGACGAGAGGTGAGGACACGTTGGAGAGGGAGGTAGAGGGGAGAACGCAGGTTAGGCGTAGAAGTCTAAGAAAGAGAATATAAATCGAAATTTCGCCACAGTAAAATCAACGATAGCGTGCCGGTAAGATGTGATACAGATTGGTGCTTTCGTTAAGAGTGATTTGCTACATCTGATGATTTTCACTATGGTCAAGCTTACGACGAATTTCTAAAGAGTTAGGGAATAGGGGGGCAGCCCCGGGGAAAAATCCTTGTTGGAGCAAAAACCCCGTAACTTGCATGTCGCTAGGCGAGAGCCATTAAAGGGTTGACTATGATTTTTTGGATGGAGTTATTTTTATTGATGCATTGCTCAGCACCAAACTTAGGTCCTGCAAGGAAACCTATCCTACAGTTTTGCTCCTCGTGCAAATTTTTCGGAGAGTTGAGGATGATTTAAGTGCTATTTGTTTTTTTCCGGCAAGAGGCAAAGAAAAAAGTTGACGGCCGCTACTCGACTTATCGCTACGTTTCCGAGTGCCTTGGCGTTACCCTATCCGCCGTCAAGAAAATAGTATCCAAGAATCGAGATAATATTCCTGAAAAGATTGTACAAGTGGAACGCCTTTACCGAAGGAAATAAAAACTCTAGATCCAATACGGGGCTGCAGAAAGATTGAGGTTGATCATTATACTATTGGAGTCATTATCATAACCATGCATGATTATTTCTTGAGAAAGTTATTCCCAACCGCGGAGAATATATGTATGCAGCTGCTGGAATCCATGGAGGATTTCCCGGGTATGTCCTCTTCAACTCTACGGTGGATAGTCCTGATCATGGGATTTAGATTCAGGAAACTCAGCAAAAAGCCTGTTGGGATGGAATCATTTTCTGTGGCTGGGGAAAGGCATGAATTTTTAAATAAAATGTACTATCTACAGTCACAAGGATACAATATTTTCTAAACGGAATAGAGACTTGGTGCGAGAAAAATCATACAATGAAATACGCGTGGCAGAAGAATATCACGGCGCTTATGAAGGGCGGCAGTTAAAGTTACGATCTCTATCGTGGAAGGATTCAAGAGATTGGAAACTGGAGAGAAGGCTTTAAAACACCGTCAGGTGCAGAAAAACGTGTCATAATTCTGCACATAGGCAGCAGGCATGGTTTTTGGAAGGTGATAAATTGTATTTTGTTGGCCAGTAAGGAAAATGGAGCAAATTGACTATGCAAAATCATATTTCGGCCTTCTATAAAGGATATTGGATGTGCCAGTGAAAAAAACAACCTTATGCGTAACTTATTTGGCTACCAGTAGTACACTGTGTATTCGATGCCATTGAGCTAATTTGGGCAATTGTTAAAAACAAAATTACAAAAATTAATATCGCCAATGCTGGTGAAAAGGGAGGTGGTGCAAGTGTCACATGTGAACTGAGTAAGAAAACGCTCAGGTCGGTAGTTTGAGAGTTGTAGTGGAATTGTGAGCACCATGCACAAGGTATTGAGAAAAACTATTGGGAGAAAGACCATTGAATAGAGTCATTACCTGAAGTGGAGCCCATTCACATTGACGCTACTATTTCTGATTCGTCTGACTCGGAATCGAGAATGTACATAGCCCTGTACATTAAGAACCATTTTTTCGTAGTTAAGTCAATTATATGTGGTTAAGGGACTCTTAAGACAAAATGCTACCGATAGCATCAGTCATTTTTAGAACTGCCTTAGGAGGTTAAAAGACCTGACGAGAAAAGTTGATGGGAAATGTTGGAAAAAAAAGTCCATCTCCCACCAGTGCTTTTGCTAATATGTATTTTACTTTAAGAACCCTTAAAAACTCACAATTAGCTACACACCAATAACACATTTAAACCCGATCACATGAAGTGGATCCTTCGCGGGAGGTACTGACGATCCTCCGACTAGACAACAGCGCGCTCGACTTATTTTGTCTTTCAGGCAGATTTCCACTACCACGGAGCGATGAAGTTTTCCCCGAAATAAATGTTAAACTCGATAAATACAGATATCCTGGTTGTCCCAATTTTATAGCCACGGTTGATTCATAATAAAGAAGTCAAGACCTAGAAAATGGTGCAATCGCCGATTTTTGCGGGGGCGCGGTTAAGGATCTGTAGTTCCAAAAATTGTTAATAATAGGTAAACGGATTAGGTTGATGACATGTGATCTCATAGGAATACTTGCAAAGACTTCATCCACAAATTGATGCTGTGCAGGAAAATTTAAATCTAGGGAAATTTGTCCACTTTCCTGGTTTCGTGATAATGAAGCACCAAATATGCTGCATTCGTTTAGGAGCTCGCTAAATCTGCCGTTTTTCCACTCTTATGCCAATAAATCCCACCATAATCAGCATTTAACAAACGTGTTAACTATAAATAAACGCAGAATACAATAAGTTTTATTTTTATGTGCAAATGACAATTATAGCGTCTCTGGTTTTTGATATATCACGCTTGAAACTCGGGTTACAGAACTTTGAAACGGACATTAGACTGTTTCATTGGGTCCCTCCATTTATTAATGCGGTAAGTCTTACAATGAGTAGTGCGTTTGAAAAGAAAAATGATGAGAGGAGCCTTGGGTCAAAATATTTCATAAATATTTGGTAGGCTCGGTTTACATATGGGGCAAATAGTTTGAAAGCTTTACTATACTAATTTAATAGGGCATGAGATACATATCTGAAACGGAGTTTTGCCATATTATGAGTATCAATAAAGGAAAAAAGATGAACTAGGATACGCGTGGACGAATAAAATATTATCTAAACTGAAGGCATAGCAATTATAGCCGAGAATGAAGATCCTGCTAGAATGCTGAACTGATTGAAAGAATTATATGGAAATTCTCAAAGCAAATCAAAGCATTAAAAGACAACATTGAGTTAATGCCAGAAATTACGCGGGATGAATAAAACTTGGGCACCAAATATTCACCAAATATTAAGATATTGTTGAAGTAGGATCACCGGCAATGGAAGAAGCAAGAAAGGCATTTCGAGCAGAAAAGCACAAACAAATAAGGCACTCTACCAAAGGAAACAGTCATTTGCTTCCTCTGGTAGAGTGCCTTTATGGATAGTAGAGATTTAGGCTATAGACCTAGACATATATATGTATTTGAAGCAAACTAATAATGACCGAAGTCTAAGAATGAAGTCTACTCAGAGACAGCAGCAAAGCCTCGTAGTAACGAAGCACTTAACCACCCACGAAGGCCTCGTCCCGCTAACGGATACGCTCCCTTCACTCACACGCCTCCGCATCTCCACCGAATTGTGAAACCTCCTCCGCTTTTAGCCTGCTCGCACATACAGCGTGAATGCCGCCAATGGCCCTGGTCCCATGTATATCTGAGACACGCACCACATCAATCAATAGATGTGGTCCTTTCCCGTGAGAGTATATTCATTTCAATCTTGTCCTATGCTTTGCCTAAAACCCTTTTTCATCCATCCCGACTATGTTTACGACCTGCAGCTGGTTTCTTGATTTCATCTGGGGCGGACCCCTTCGTGACCGCATCCTCCGACCTTTGGAACCCCTTTGATGGCTTATCATTATTTCACTACAACCTGAAGTATACAGGCAAGAATTAACTTTCCTTTTCAAACTATTTTCCACGTTATCTCTTTTCTTTTTTTCTAAATTACAACGTCTTTTCTATTGTATGAATTTTCCGAAACGTTTTCGAAATCATCTGTGGATCATAATTATTGCTGCTTGAATGCTTTCAACAGGTAATATTCATTTGCATAATTGCTTATTCAGAAGGATAAAAACAGTCTTAGCCAACCTCCTGTTGAGCCCCGAAAGTTTAATTTTAATTTATATCTACTTGGTAAACTTCATAGATGTTACGCCATTCATTTCATTAATTAGCAAAATTCCACTTGATATTCAATCATATACGCAGGCTATTTGTTGGCCCCAGTGGTGACGGGGTAAAGTCCTTGCCTGATAAACTGAGGGTCGCGGGTTCGAGCCCCGCCTGAGTGGATTATTAACCACTCAGGGCATGGGTGTTTGTGTTCGTCCATTGTTATATGTTAAAGCACCCGATGTAAAGGGCCGTCAGTGCTGTGTTCGGAGATGTGGAAATAAATAAATAAAACTAATATCTTTCTTGATTGAAGCCAGGTCCAACTCTTCGTCGGCTGAGTGCTTAGCAGGCGCACAGTTAAAATGCCACTTAATTTATTTTATAGGTTTCAGATGCTCCATACACTGTAAATGTAAACGAAAAGACACCGACTACGCATTATTATGAATTAAGAATTAAGTTTGATGAGTATTTACGTTGGAAATGGAGGAAAATTTTTTTCGGCGTCGTGTTTTTTTGTGACTTACGAAGGTGATATTTTGCCGAACGGATAGGTATGGGAATTCGTTTTTCCCTCGAACAATAAGGGACTTTAATAAATATTAGTGTAATTTCATAAGAGCCTTTCCTTTTTATATGCAAACGGCTGGTGTCCTAACACCCCCCGCCACACGCCTATTGAGGCGGCTTGCGAGGTAGTATGTAGATAAAGATGTAACAAAATAATGCGATGACTATTCCACTGGACACTGGACAAATAACTATCTACATTGTTTTAATCGGTATGTTTCAGCTAATCATATAAAAAACTGCTTAAAACTTATACCAAAATCTGCGATTCATTTCAACAAAAATCATGTTTTCACGATAAAAATTTCTATTGAAAGACGCAAGCCTTGTTTTTAAAAAAATTTCAAAGACATTTCTCTTACAGATCAATACTAAAAAAAGTATGAAACAGTACGTGAGATGGCCTTTGCCGCACTTGAGGTGACTGGGGGAAGGTTGCAGTAGTTTTTGAAGTTGCCCAACCGCTGACAGCGGTGACACTGAACAAAATGGTTGGGTTGCTTGTGAGGAGACATTTTAACTCGAACTCCGGGAATAGAGTCAACGGATTGTGGAGTAATGGGGTCAAGTGCGGGCACGAACGTCGCTCTGCAAGTTCGGGTGGGATATTTTCGGATTTCCCGAAAGTCGGCTTGTCTCTCGGCATCGGAAGGGCGGGTGGATTCCATTCTTTGGATGTGAATAATGGGGAAGCCGCTAGTTCGGATTTCATGATGTCCGTGCTGACTGCAGGCAATGTGCTTCTGGTACTGACAACCCGACGCCGAGGTGACGGGAGCTGAAAGGAAACGTGATGAACGGTCGCGTTGCCAATATTCTGACCGGTTAGAATATTGGCAACGCGAGCGTGGTCGTCAGCGGTGGAATACTTAATTGCAGCGATATCTTTTGAGGTTGTGGTGGTAACGGGTAATAAGATGCACTTTCATTTCATTCACTTATAATATATCTCGTTCAATGCCTCAGAGTAGCCAAGCGGAAGAGCGCTAAATTTATTTGTAGACGCGTTGCTTACGTCCGTTGCAGGGTCAGGCTCACATGCATCATCATGCAAGAACGGAGTGGGGGTCATGCGTGGTTTCGCCGTCGGCAGCTGAGGGCTGCACAAGAAGCGTTCTGAAGAATGCAAATTTATTATGATTTGAGAAACTCGGAACCGGGACAATACTGCCAGATTTCAAGACAAAACGACGTCACTTGTTGGTATTAACAATGCAAAAACCCTCGGTGTCAATACTCTCCGAAGATGCGTTAAGATATTTGTTGATACGATTTAAGTGAGAAAATCGTTAAGACGTCAGAGAGTAGATTAGCCACGCCAAGATGAAAAAACTCCGTAGAGATTTGTCCACTGGTGATCAAAGTTTAAAAATTGAAAAATACAAATTCTCTAAAGCCATTACAAAGGAAGCATTTCGGAATGCATTCATGGGTTTTAAAAGAAAAACATTAGCAGAACAGTTACAGGACAACCCAAAGGCATTTTGGTCATACCTAAAGGAAGTTCAAGGCAATAGATCAACAGTTATTCCACTATGAAACGAAAATGGTGAATTATTAACAAGCAGTTCGAACAAAGCCAA
Source organism: Pyrrhosoma nymphula (assembly GCA_963573305.1). Classification (NCBI taxonomy): domain Eukaryota; kingdom Metazoa; phylum Arthropoda; class Insecta; order Odonata; family Coenagrionidae; genus Pyrrhosoma; species Pyrrhosoma nymphula. The sequence goes on along the minus strand of OY754332.1, from coordinate 70,069,962 downwards.
CTTGTTAAATTCCTACTTTCAAAGTGTCTTCACCAACTAATAAATTAACTAATAAATCAACGAGATGGTAAACTAATACCAAACATCCCTGCCACACACCCCTGCGGTGGCTTGAAGGGTATTTTGTAGATTTAGATGTCATATGAAAATGGATAGAATAGCACCAGAAAAACTCTTTAACTTCTTCATTTTCTATTTTTGTGGAAGTCATCACAGATTACATCCGTAAAGGTAAATGATCACTTCCAGCAAAAGATGCCGCCTATCGATATTTACACTCACGGAATAGAAAAAGTGCTAAAATCTATAAGTCCAAATAAATCCCCAGGTCCTGAAGAAATTCCTGCCCGCGTGTATAGAGAATTAGCTTATGAAACAGCACCCTACTTGCAGAATATATTTAGGAAATCCATCAACGAACGGATAAGTAGGTACCCATGGACTGGAAAATTGCAAATGGCACTCCCATATTCAAAAGCGGTGATAAGGAACAGCCATCGAACTACAGACCGATATCTCTCACATCTATCTCATGCAAAGTCCTTGAACATATAATTGTAAGTTCAGTTATGAGATACCTCGATATGCAGAACTTGTTAACAAAAACGCAACACGGATTCAAAAAAGGAAGATCTTGCGAAACTCAATTAGCACTTTTTGCCCACGATATTTTAGTCTCGGGTGAACTAACTATAACGTTCCAGTTGATTAAACTTTTCTTGACTTTAAAAAGCCATTTGACGAAGTTTCCCACAGTAAGATACTCATGAAATTAAAATCCTACGAGTTAGACGACGACGTAACTTCCTGGATTAAAGAATACTTAAGCAATCGCGTGCAAAGGGTTGTATTAGATGGCCCTATCTCTAACGAAGTAAAAGTCACATCGGAAGATCGGACCCACAGGGAAGTGTCATAGGCCCACTTCTGTTCCTTTTGTACATTAACGACATCGGTGAAACAGTTGACAGAAAGATTTGATTAATTGCAGACGACGTAGTGGTGTATAGAGAAATTCGTAGCCTTAATGATAAGGAAGCGCTAACTAAGGACCTCGAGGCAATACAGGAGTGGTGCGATGCGTGGCAGCTAGAATTAAACCTGAAAAATGCGTTGTTGTGTATTTTTGGAAACGGAAAAACGCTCCTTGTAACAGCTATTGCATAAACAACAGTAAATTAGAGACCGTGGAATCGGTTAAATACCTTGGAGTTAAACTGACTAATGATCTCTCGTGGAGTAAACATAGTCGAGAAATTACCGGTCAAGCTAATCGTAAATTGGGATTTGTTAAAAGAGTACTAGGCAAGTGCGACGATAAAGTTAGGGAAATCAGCTACTTCTCTCTCGTTAAACCCCACTTGGAATATGCTGCCAGTGTTTGGGATCCTTATGATATAGGCATGGAAACTGAGTTAGAACGCGTGCAATGAAGATCGGCAAGATACGTTAAAGTCCGTTATGATAATCTCGTTAGTGTTACTGACCTTTTGTAGCAACTGGGATGGGAAACGCTTTCAGACCGTCGATTAAAATTTAGATTCAATCTATTATGTAAACTCCAAACCGGTATATTCTCTGACGACGCTGATAATATTTTACGAAATCCGACATACTACGGTAGATCAGATCATGAGAATAAAATTAGGGAACTAGACTGCAGAACGGACAGATTTAAAACGTCATTTTTCCCACGAACGATAAGGGACCATACCATAACATCTTCCAATGAGACTTTTATCTAGGTTTGTCTTTAGATAGTGTAACTCTTAGTTGTAGTACTCCCTAATACTTGAACCCTTTTCTGTTACCTAGTACTAACAGCACGCCGTGCATGTTTTCTACATAAGTCTTGAGTCTCTGCCCATTTGTGTAGTTGCAAAATACATACATATTAACGGTCCCTCTCCATTGTGATAATATCTGTAGGTAGTGCAGTAGTGCATGCTTGTGAGGCTTCGCCTCGTGACAAGCATTAGCGATGTATTCTAATGCATAATTAGTCGTAGTTGCACTAACTTTAGGGTATTGTCGTTTTGTAAGTGTGTTCGGCGGTTAAAGTCAATTAGCCTGCACAATTTTCATTCCAAGGTGTTTCTTCGGCGAGGTCTGAGTGAACACCTTGGAATGAAAGTTGTGTAGACTAATTGACTTTAACCGCCGAACCCACTTACAAAACGACATGGTGTCAGAAGTGATCAGTGCGAGTTCGTGTCAAATTACATTGAAACGTGACTAATTACGTGAATCGCCTAGACGCAGTCTCTTTTGCCGTTGAAACTCGACAATGTCCGTTAAAATGTCTTCGTCGGAGTTAAAGCCCATGAGTTTCAAAGGAAACCTAGGGATTAACTTCAAATTTTGGATTCAGAGATTTAAGATTTATCTTAAAGCTCATGCACTAGATAAAGAAAGCGAAGAACGGCAAGTGAACATACTGTTAAATTACATAGGTGATAAATGCATAACGATATTTAACTCGTTCAATTTAACCGCAAGTGAAAGTTCAAAAGTGGACGTGGTCATAAGTCGGTTCGAGGCGCATTTTTCACCAAAAAAAAACTTGACTGTTCTTCGGCATAATTTTTTCTCCTGTAAACAAATGTCGGAAGAAAAGTTTGAAGATTATTTTACGGCTGTAATAAATATAGATCTTCAGTGCGAGTTTGGGACACTGCGTGAAGAACTGACCAAAAGTAAAATAATTGCTGGGCTGGATTCCAAGTATTCTGACTTGAAAACTAGGCTCATATCAGAAGATGATAAGCAGCTGACACTCGACTACGTCATGAAGTTCCTGAAGAACGTCGAGGCTTCCAGACAAGATGTGGTCACGACGGAGCAGGCGGATAAAGGCGAAGAAGTATTGGCTGTCCGAAGTCGCAGGATGCAAAGTAGCGGTAAAAATAGTGCTAAAAGAATAGTGAACTGTAAGTACTGTGGTGGTTCGCACGGAATAAATAAATGTCCGGCGTATGGAAAACAATGTCGGTTGTGTTCTAAATTGATTCATTTTGCTAATCAGTGTTCAACAAACAAAATCAAGGAAGAATGATAACTTAAATTTTAAAATAAGCAATGGGAAAATGTCTAATAATTGTGTGAGTAGAGTGCACGAAGCTGAAGAAAATGATGAGTTTTTCTTGGGAACTGTTCTTGTGGCTGAGCGGGAAGGAAGTAACTTTCCGGTCAGAAATGAACTATTGAAAGCATACATTGTAAATTGTGTAGAGGTTAAATTTAAAATTGATTCTGGTGCAATATTTTGAGCATTAAACATTTTAGAAGAGTTGGATTGAATGAGAAAATAATCAAACCTTGTACAAAAAAGATACTACAATTAGATCACTCAAGTGTACCAGTTGTTGGTTCTTGTCCTATAACTTTAAGAGATAGTACTGGTGATGTAAATACACTAGACTTTGTTATTCATGGTATTGATTGTGCTCCAATAGTTTGCCTGCAATCAAGCATAAAATTAAATCTTATTCAGGTAAATAATCCCTCAGTTAAAGTTGATTCTAGTGTGATATGTGCCGCTGTAAGTGAGGAAGTTCGACAGACACTCATTTCTAAGATAAATTCCCAGTTTTCTGAATTATTAGATGGTAATTTAGGCAATTGAAATTATGGAAAATAGTCGACCTATCGTTCAAGCATCCCGTAGGATTTCTTTAGGACTCCACACGGAGGTAAAAAATGAACTCCAAAGCATGGTTAAGGCAGGAGTGATTGAGCCAATTACTAAGCCTACGAGTTGGGTAAATAATATTGTCATAGTGAGGAAGAGGAATAATCAAATTAGAATTTGCATTGACCCTCGTGAATTGAATGAATGTATAATTATCCATAAATTCCAATTGCCAACATTGGATGAATTAAAATACAGAATGGGTGGTGCAAGTGTTTCCACTATTCTCTATGCTTCAAGTTGTTTCTGGATGATGAAGCTGGATGAAAGAAGTAGTGAACTATGCACCATTATCACCACATTTGGGCTTTTTGTTTTTCGGAGAATGCCATTTAGTGTTGCCAGTGCCCTTGAATTGTTTCACCGTCAAATGGCACAAATATTTGAAAATTTGGAAGGTACTTGCACCTATTTAGATGATATTTGTGTTTGGGCTTCCAGTGTAGAAGAGCTTCACTCAAGGTTGATTTAAATTCTTGTAATAGCTCAGAAAAATGGTATAAAATTTAATTTAGACAAATGCCAGATTTTTACGAATGAAGCTTCCTTTTACGTCATATTTTCTCTGAAAACGGTATACGTCTAGATCCCTCGCGTGTCAGATCTATTACAGAAAAGAATTCCCCCACTAATAGGAAAGGGATCGAAAGATTCCTAGGCATGATAAATTATGTATCTAGGACAATAAACAATTACTCAACCATAACAGTATCATTAAGAGAGCTGCTTAAAAAGAAAAGTATATTTAAATGGACTGAAAGTCAACAGCAAGCTTTCGAAAGCTTAAGAAGGAGCTAGTCTCAGCCCCTGTTTTGCAGTACTTCGATACTAATAAAGATGTTGTTTTGTCGGTGGATAGTTCTTCCACAGGCCTCGGTACAGTGGTTTTACAGGAAAGAAAACCAGTTGCATTTGCATCTAGGGCACTTACTTCAGCAGAATCTTATTATTGTCAGCTTGAAAAGGAAATGCTAGGGATTGTCTTTGGATGCCTTCGCTTCAGACAGTATGTCTATGACAGAAAGTTTTTAGTGGAAACTGATCATCGTCCTTTGGAGACGTTATTTAAGAAGCCACTGAATAAGGTACCTGCACGCTTGCAACGAATGATGCTCGCGATTCAGGCTTATAATTTACAAGTTATATATAAACTGGGTAGAGAGTTATACATAGCAGACACACTTTCTTGGGCTTACATCTCTGATGGGCTGGATGCTATTTTAGAATGTCTTAACGAGGAAGTAAAATGTCACGTTAAATTGGTAACAGAAAATCTTCCCATGTCGAAACCCTTATGGGAACAGTTTAAATTGGAAACTGAAAAAGATAACTGCTTGATTGAAGTGAAAAGGTATATTATTAATGTTTGGCCTAAAAATAGAAGTGATGTTAGTTCCGTGGTAAGGACGTTTTGGAATTTTAGAGATGAATTAACAGTGATTCAAGAAGTAATTTTTAAAAACAAATGTGCTGTTGTCCCTAAAACTCTGCAAAAAAGGATGATTGAAAGGCTTCATGAAGGCCATGTAGGACTGCTTACAGCAAAGATTAGAGCATGTAATACCTTATTTTGGCCTGGGATTAATTACGATTTGTGTAATGCAATTAGTAACTGTGTAACTTGTTTACAGTATAAACCGGCTAACCCTAAGGAACCATTTTTATGGCATGAAGTCCCAAGTATCCCATGGTTTAAACTAGGAGCGGATTTATTTCAATGGAATGATAAAACGTATTTGGTAGTGATGGACTATTACTCCAAATATATTGAAGTTGCCAAACTCAATAATGTGACAAGTGAGTCTGTTATTACTCATTGTAAATGCATTTTTGCTAGATTTGGTATACCGTCCATTTTGGTGACGGATAACGGTACACAATTTTCTTCCAAAGAGTTCAAGAAATTTGCTTTGCATTATGAATTTGAACATGTCATTATAAGTTCTAAATGGTCGCAATCCAATGGACAGGCGGAAAGTGGTGTAAAAATTATTAAAAAATCTGTAAAAAATCTGCCGAGTCAGGTGGTAATTTGTATTTGGATTTGTTGGAGTATGGAAACACCCCAGAATCATACATGCCATCCCCGGCACAAATGTTGTTTTCGCCGCAGTTGCGTACTAGAATACCTATCCCTAGTGAGCAGTTAAAACCTTGTGTGATGACCAAAAATCTAAGTAGAAGGCAATCACGCCAAAAGGCAGCAAAGAAATATTTGACAAACGCACTAAAAAGCTGCCACCTCTTACCTCTGGTGATTCTTTGTTATTTAAGAAAAAGCCTGAAAGCTTATGGTCATTAGGAAAGGTTATTGGTGTAAATGACAAGCCTTGCTCATATAAAATTATTGACCCCAATGGAACAATTTATACCAGAAATCGTGCCCATATCTCCCAAAGCGTATTGCCTAATCAAGACTTTCCAGAAAATGTGGGCAGTAAAATGCCTGAAACTAATATAATAATAAGCCTTCCACTGATCAGACCATTCAGAACCTTGGTAACTACACTACTAGAAGCGGTCGTGTAGAAAGAAAACCTCATCGTTATATACATGATGACTGAATGTAATTACTTGTTACTTATTTAAACTGAACTATTGTTGATATTGTTATTTATGTATGATACTAGTATTTATTATTGTTTCATGATGAACCTGTTAAATTTGATATGCCTTAATTTACTGTATCCTTTTGATTGTAAATTGAGGGGGAGATGTTGAGGTAGTTATAATATTTTCCATTAGGTGGAATCACTCTTAACCTCACTCAGCTGTTGTGACAGCCCATCATGTATTCAGTGTTCACTCAGACCTCGCCGAATAAACACTTTGGCATGAAAGTTGTGCAGACTAATTGACTTTAACCGCCGAACCCACTTACAAAACGACAGGTATAGTGTAAAGCATGTTGGTGAATACTCACCCCCTGCCACACACCCCTGAGGTGGCTTGCAGGATATTCTGTAGATGTAGATGAGGGTCACGACTGGTAGAGGGAATGAGTGCATTAACCAACCTGAACAGTGGAGGGATGCGGTCTGGGATGCAGAGCAAGAGCGGTAGCAGCGCCGCTCAGGGACGACGAAGCGGAAGGTGATGGCGCAGCAGCAGTGGGCAGAGCGGCATCCAGCGGTGGGTGGGCGACGGCAGTAACCCTCGCGGCGGGAGCCACAGGCGCGGCAGATCCAGATAGGTCAACAGGAGCAGCGGGTGCGGTAGTGGTTGGAGCGTCCGGTGTAGTGGTGGCAGACGCGGCGAGAGCTGTAGGTACAGGCACAGTGGATGCGGCTGTAAAATAATCGGCACTTCGGCCCATGCGCACGAGTGCCCCCTGGTTGGTAGGCGTTTGAGCGCCGAACGCTCCTTTTGGCTGTCGAACGCTCTGTCGGCTGTTTATGAGTCACTACCTCTGCTACAGTTTCGTCGAGGAAGTGTTGGAGAGTCCACACACCCTGGCGGAGTTATCGTGCAACGGAGGCCGAGTGAGGCTTGACTCGATGACGCATCGCCGAGTACAATCATACTCGGCCGCATCTCACACGGCTGGGAAGGGGCTCGTAGATTTGGATACTTTCAGCTGGCCCCGGTTAAAAATCGAAGATACGGGCACTCCGGTATGTATCCTAGGTGTTAAAGAAGATACTCTTGATAAACGTGCAGACGGTAGGTTTGTTGTACAGCCTTTAGTACGGGCAAGTAGTTGCAAAATTTTGTGAAAAATCTGTAATTTATTGTTGAAAAAATATATTTAGCCAATCAAGCGATGGTGTTGCGCAATAACAGGAAACAACATGTATGTTATTATGCGTAGCTATGCAATAAAACTCTAAATTATGATATGTATGCGGATTGCATCGAGTTGCAATTCACGCTTTTAATGTTACCAAGGAAGGAATACACACAGAAAATTATATGGGGAGTTAACATTTATTCTAATAAATCAACGAGATGGTAAACTAATACCACACACCCCTGCCACACACCCCCTGCCACACACCCCTGCGGTGGCTTGCAGGGTATTTTGTAGATTTAGATGTCATATGAAAATGGATAGAAGAGCACCAGAAAAACTCTTAACTTCTTAATTTTCTATTTTTGCTGCAATGTAAAATTTTCCAGCTTCTGATTCTTTTGGTATCTCATACAATGCACCAAATCGCGAGTGATAGAAACCTCCCTCGTAAAAAACCAGCTCCCGCTGGGCGGGCATGCTGTTGGCAGCGGTAGCAGTCCATAAAAGGGATTATCAAAGGTGATCCATGTATGATGTAGGGGAAAAGATCCCTCTATCCTCTTAAAGCGGGTTTCTGAAATACGTCGCATGCCATAGAAGATTTAAAAGTTATCATGGGCCTAGCAGTTAAAGAAATATGCGGAATGGATCGAGGATTTCTCTATTTTAGGTCAAGTACCTTTTTGTTCTCGGAGAGTGGCAACTGTTTTTTTTCTTTGAACTTTATCTGGTTACTCATGGGTCAATCTATTTGAATTGGTCCAAAAAAATGTTGGTTGCTTGATCGATTTAAAAAAGATAAAATATTCCCAGTAGTTTTCCTCATGTCTTAAGACTTTAAAACTATTTTTACAAATTTATATCTCAAGCGGTTTACCTTGGGCGGCCATTTTTATAATGTTGCGCAAGCCCATGTTGGTGTTTGTAAAGGCTTACGTGAAATTCTATAATTATCCACGTATTCATCCTAGACGGATATATCAAAAAGTATTTTGTTTGTAATTTGTCATGGTAAAAACTAAGTCCGGTAGTTTGCTTACCTATTTCTATCCTTTCTAAGGTAAAACTATCACCAAAGTTTAAAAAAGTTACGGGTAAAATTTCACTGTTTGAATTTTTTGTTCTGATAGTAGGAGTAGATTATAGAGTTTGAATTATTTTGAAATTTGTAGATATAAGTTAGTAAGTTTATTATAAAAATCAATCTGTGATAAACGTACCCTTAAATTGCTATAAATTCATAAAAAGTCAATTTCTTCAAATTTTTCTGTTTGGCTTTTAATAACTCTGATGGGGTTGGAGATAAAAATCTCAACTTGGCAGGACATAGTCTTTTAGTTTGCGTTCATGACAACAAAAATATTATGCTGTGTTTTTCACTAATAACAAAGTTAATGCCCCTCAAAAATCAGAGAAAGATCACTAAAATTACGGTTTTAGTGCTCTTAATACATGCCATTTTCTTGTGCTTTGCACTCTAATAGTGTTACACTTAATATTTCTAGAATAAATTAACTTGTTTGGGCAACTCAACTGCAACTGTTCAAGTTATGACAGACTTAGAGCCATTTCTGACCTTGGAAGTTTTCTTGTTGCAACTCTTGCACTGTAGCTCTGCAGTTACAGACTTGTCAGTCTGACATCAGACAGTAGTCATTCTTACATTAGCCAGTGACCTGTTCACATCTTCACCAAGTGCCTTATTACTCATTGTGTTTGGAAGTGTTTATTAAATCATTTTTTCTTTATGATAATAGCCTATATCAATCTATAGATTTTAAATCAGTTACATGTTTATATTATATTTAAGCTAGGTGATTTAAACATGGAAGAACAATGTTCCATAGGAGTTTATATGAATGAAGAGTGTCATAAAACAGTGTATGGTGCAGTGCCAAAAACTCTCATGAATGTTAGTGAATTCTGTGAAGAAAAAACCACTTATTTATTTACGAGTATGTTCAGATGTCACAACTTCTTGTAAGTATCACGAAAAAAGTTTTAATTTCAATGTGGACAATCTTGTGGTAACCATTTGAAAAATCACTAAAAAACAGTTTTGAAACATTAAAGAGAAATAACACTAGAACATGCCATTTAAGAACAAATTCTTCCAAATAAATTTTGAATAATTAAAAAAATATAATTCAATAGCATTTAGGATAGGCTTAGGATAGAACATCAGAAGATCAGAAACATCTTAAAAAGCCTTACTCATCGCGCCAAAATGTTTCGCTTTAACAAAGATTTCGTCACTTTTGAGAGGTTGTAACTTTGTTATTAGTGCAATACATAACAAAATTTGTCATTTGTTATATATATACAAAAAGACTAAGTTATACTAATTAGAGATTTTTATCTCCAACCTCATCAGAGTTATTAAAAGCCAAACTTAGAACATTTTGAAAAAATTGACTGTTTAAATATTTATAACAATTTAAGGGTAGGTATATCACATATGATTTTTTATTGATAAACCTACTAACTTATATCTACACACATCAAAATAATTTAAACTGTATAATCTACTCATACTATTAGAAAAACAATAGCAAACAGTGAAATTTCACTCGTAACTTTTTTAAAATTTGCTTGTAGTTTTACCTCAGAAAGGATAGAGATAGGTAAGCAAACTACGGGGCAAAGTTTTTACCTTGACAAATAACAAACAAAATTCTTTTTGTTTCATCCATCTAGGATAAATACTTTTATAGTTATAGACTTTTACGTAAACCTTTACAAACGCCAAAATGAGCTTGCGCAACATTATAAAAATGGTCACCCAAGGTAAACCGCTGAAGATAAAAACTTAAAAAAATAGTTTTAATGTCTAAAGAAATGAGGAAAATAACTATACATAATTAGCTATACATAATTATTTTATTCTAAAAATGTTCACTCCGTCTCTGGCCCTTCCTTAGTTTATTCGTCCCAAACTTACCTCTTGCCTTATTTCATTCGTATGTCCAACCTCGTCTCCCCTTTGGCATAGGAGTAAACCATGCTTTGCGCGCCTCTTATCTATCTACATCTACTAAGTACCGTACAAGCCACCATTAGGGTGTGTGGCACGGGACTCCATGAGGTATGATGCCAACTGCCGTGGAGCACAGTGTTACGGTACACGATGAGCACATTTTCGTTCACGTTAATTTGCTATATTACGTTAATTTCTTCCATGCATACTACGAGACTATTAGGAAAATATTAAATCAGAAAATAACATTTTTGCACTAAAAGGAGTGCACGAGACATGCAGTTTCATAAAACATATTTAGTTACTGCTTCCATCCTAGTGAAATAAACTAAACTTCTGTTCAAAGTTACTTTGCGTAAACAATTATGAATGGAATGGTAATTAACTGGTGTCGAGACTTTCCTGATATAATGGCGTTCGTGAGGCAAACCTAATTTAGTGTGGTGTCCTTCAAGCCTGGCAGCGGTTTTTCTCACACCAGGTATGCAAAGATATCGTATTTAGTCATATTATTGATAGTAACTTCAGTTAAAAGCTGACTTGATCAATATTTATATTACTGATAAACAGAAAAAATAGCTTGGGTGCGGGTGTGCGTAGACTCAGCACCCGCTTATTGAATTGAAACGAAGAAAACGACATATAACAAGAAATCGGTAATTGACGGAGAATTAACTGAGATAATATAAATAAATAGTTAATAAGACTAACATTATGGCAATAAGGATCATGAATAAATTTGCTTCTCGTTCCTAAGTGATGTACATGACCGAACATTTGTCAGCTACCTCAATATAAATCTCATACACATATGTACCAGCGGCAGACAATTTCTTTTAAAAGTTCCATTGCGTGAGGAAAGAGGTGCTATATTGTGCTAAGAATTTCTTTGTGTATCATTTGGCAGGAATTCAAGTGCCAGAAAAAGTTGACAAATTATAACTTACGAAAACGCATGGCCATTGTATAGTTAACATGCTTCAGTAAATGCGTGTTTTATGTATGAGTGCTGACCGAAACGAGAAATCCGTGAAGTAACACCTACAGATATGGTTGCGGAAGGATGGTTAAGAAGGAAGAGGTTGTGTCGTACTTATTACGAGTGTGTATAATTTACTCGAATGTTTACAGTTAATATTAATTGAACAGGGTATGCAGAAGTGAATGAAAACGATTTCATGGGTTTCCTGTAGCCACCTAATGAGGTACCATGTCAGCTCGTTGGAGCCCACTTCTGGCATCCGTCTCAATGAGAAGACGAAGGCCACTGGCCGGTCCATCACGCCGCTCCTGCAGATATCGAACAGATCTCTGCAGAGAGAGACGTCCTACTGTGCCATGTTACAGTGCCCTTAAAAACAAGGGAATCACTGCCTTCGGAAATAATGAAGAATGCATGCAGAATTTACAGTTTCGAATATTAGGAATTAAAAAAAAGGAAAATATTAATAGTAGCAGCACGATGGAATATGAAGTACACTTCACCGTGCCTCGTCGCGAATTAGACAAAATATTGAGTAGAGCCTCCTTATGCTCAAAGCTACATGCTGCATATGAGTCGGTAATGTTTGGGACCCAGCCGCAAATTGCCCACCTACATTGCATGACCTAAGGTCACTTTAATTTCTCCCTCCAAGTCTCTGGGTCTCCCTTTAGCCCCATCGGGGGCCCTACCGCATAGGAGGCCTTCGAGCTAAAGGACTCACCCTACACAGTAGGGTACGCACAATAGATGGATAAACGGACGAATATCCGCGACTAAATGATTCCTCTATGAACACGTGCACGGAGAAGATACGAGTCCTACTGCATATTTATTGCAAGGTCAACCGGTGGCAGCACAGCGTCACATCCTGTCATTGAACTCTCGACACACGCAATTTAATCACTAATCAGTATAACATATGAAATCCTAACTAAAAAGACCATCAACTTTTAAAATCACATTAACATTTAGTTCATCGCGCTACAAACCATGTTGGGACGAAGGAATCTCCTAGGGAATCGGCTGTCGCCTCTGGCAGCAATGGTGTACATGAAGTTGTTTTGTCCACTTTTTATCTGAAGTGAGTGTATATCGTGGTAAATACTGAATATTGTGGTTATTTTGCGAGCATTTTGGGTTCAGGACAAATAGAATATCCCTGGCAATTGATTTAATCATCAACCATCAAACCAACAAAAAGAACCAATTCCAGTAAGTATGTTAAAAGTAAGGTTTAGGAAGAGGCTGATGAGAACTACTGCGTTGTGTTGCTGTGGCACTAAGAAAAGAGTGAAGTATATTCTATGGTATGAATTAACAAGGAGTTTAAAGGAGGGTAAAGAAAATTCGGTGAATCAGTAGTAAGATTAAAAAAGTCATTACAGCAGCATTGTGCCGAAAAAAAAGACGGAAGAAGATTAGACGCAATAGAGTCGCTCGAATCGTACAAAATTCCCGAAACAACACCCCTCTAGCTAACAGACTGGTGCTCCCCTCCCACTCACCCATCTTCTCTATCCCCCTTAAACCCCTAGTGTAATGGAATGACTCAAAGACATATGAACTGACAAACAATTTATTCAACTAGTGTACCACCCCTCCCTCACCCCTTTCCCCTAATTCTCCTGACCCAAGCCCAACCTCCCGCAGTGAAGGGAGCAGGAAGCAAATTTCCAATAAACATGGTAAATGATTCCCAACACTTCCCCCCCAAGCCCTTCCCCTTTTCTCACCCAACGCTTGCTATACTCCCACCGTGCCCACCCACGTTCGATCCTTAAGCAGATACCGATTTAGTAGAACAGGCTACATTTTTTCAAACTCTACAGCAAATTTCCCATAATTATGGACTATGGTTACATCCCCACCCAACCCTTCACCCACTCCCCAGCCTCCGCCTTCCCCCCCAACAAACCCTTGCTAAACTCTCACCGTAGTCTTACTTGTTCGATTCTTTAGCAGATACCGATTTAGCACCACAGGAAACAATTTATTTCAAACTCCACAGAAAATTTCCCTTAAACATGGACTATGATAGTTAAACACTTCCATCCCCTCCCTCCCACCCAGCCCTTCCCTTCCCTCTTCTCCAAAACCCGTGCTAAACTTTCACAGTACCTTTCCTCGTTTTATCCTATAGCAGAAACTGATTTAGAAGAACAGGATAAATTTTATTTCAAATTCTACAGCATATTTTCCATAAACATGGACTATGACTACCACCCCTTCCAATTCCGTTTCCCTCCCAGCCTATTCCCCCACCAAAGCATACCCCCCAGAACTTTCCCTACCAACTCCTTCCCAATCCTTCCCCCATACCAACACTTCCCGCTCCCCGCACTTCCCCTTTCCCCCTTATTACTTGCTACGACCTCACAGTATCCTTCCTCGTTTGTTCCATTTGAGATTCCCCTTGAGCAGAACAGGCTAAATTTTATTCCACACTATATGCAAAACTCTCATAAACATAGACATTGATTACCTATGCCTCCCAACAATGTCCATGCCCCGCCCTTCCGGTTTCCCTCCCCAGCACTTGCTATACTCTCACCGTACCCTTCCTCGTTCGACACTTAAGCAGATCCCGATTTAGCAGAACATGATAAATTTTATATTATTTTCTACAGCAAATTCCCATGAACATGGACTATGACTACAACCTCCTCCCATCCCTTCCCTCCCAACCAATCCTTCACCTCCGTCCCCAACACTTGCTAAAGGGAAAACGTACACTTCCTCGTTCAATCCCTTAGCAGATCCCGATTTAGCAGAACAGGGTAACTTCTATTTCAATTTCAACACTACTATCCCATAAACATAAACAATGTTTACAACCCCCTCCCAACCACACACCTCCCATCCCATTCATTTCCCAATCCCCCTCCCAACCCTTCCCCATGCCAGACCTTTTCCTTCCCACCTAACCCAACCCTTCCCCTCCAAGCCCTTTCCCTTCCCACCCAAATATTCCCCCCCATCAAATTCCCTTCCCAACCCCTCCCAACCCTTTGCGCCCAAGCCCTTCCCCATTCCCCACGACCCATGCTAAACCCTTCCTCGTTCGATCTATTTGCAGATTCAGAATTAAACTTGGACTATGATTACTAACCTCTCTCAACCAATCCCTCCCGCCCTATCCCTTCCCTCCCCCACACCAACCCTTGCTAAACTCACACAGTACCTTTCCGTATTATCCTACAGCAGAAACCGATTAATCGGTACAGGATAAATTTTATTTCAAATTCCACATCACATTTCCAATAAACATGCACTATGACTATCACCAATCCAATCCAATTTCCCTCCCAGCCCATTTCCTTACCAACCCCCACAAACATTCCCAAACCCAGACCTTTCCCTACCAACTACCAGCCAACCCTTCCCCCCTACCAACCATTCACGCACCCCACCCTTCCTCTTTCCCCTATTACCTGCTACGACATCACCGTATCCTTCGTCGATTTTTCCATTTGAGATTCCCCTTGAGCAGAGCAGGTTAAATTTTATTTCAAACTATTAGCAAAATTCTCATTAACATGGACATTGATTTCCTATGCCTCCCAATAATGTCCATACCCCGCCCTTCTGGTTTCCCTCCCCAACCCTTGCTAGACTCTCACCGTACCCTTCCTCGTTCGACCCTTAAGCAGATACCGATTTAG
The DNA here is from genome assembly GCA_963573305.1 of Pyrrhosoma nymphula. Classification (NCBI taxonomy): domain Eukaryota; kingdom Metazoa; phylum Arthropoda; class Insecta; order Odonata; family Coenagrionidae; genus Pyrrhosoma; species Pyrrhosoma nymphula. The sequence continues at coordinate 70,054,914 of OY754332.1, read as the reverse complement.
CAAAACATGAAAAATTTTATATCAATTTCTACAGCAAATACCCATGAACATGGACTAAGGCTACAACATCCTTCCAACCATTCCATTCCTCCCAATCCTCCACCTCCGCCTCCAACACTTGCTAAAGTCAAAACGTACCCTTCCTCGTACAATCCCTTTGCAGATCCCGACTTAGCAGAACAAAATAGCTTTTATTTCAACAGTACTATCCCATGAACATGGACAATAACTGCAACCCACTCCACACCCAACCCCGCCCCTACCATTTCTTTCTCAAACTTCCTCCCAACCCTTCACCCTGCTAGCATTTTTCCTTCCCACCTAACCTAACCCTTCCCCTCCTAGCTCATTTCTTTTCCCACCCAAACATTCCCCCCCACCCAATTCCCTTCCCAACCCCTCCCAACCCTTGCGCCCAAGCCCTTCTCCATTCCCCACGACCCGTGCTAGAACCTTCCTCGTTCGATCTATTTGCAGATTCCGATTTAAACTTGGACTATGATTACTAACCTCTCTCAACCACTCCCTCCCGCCCTATCCTTTTCCTCCCCAGCCCCAACCCTTGCTGAACTCTCATAGTACATTTCCGTATTATCCTACAGCAGAAACCGATGTAGCAGAATAGGATAAATTTTATTTCAAATTCGACAGCATATTTCCGATAAACATGGACTATGACTATTACTAATCCAATGCCGTTTCCCACCCAGACCATTTCTTTACCACCCCCCAATCATTCCCAACCCCAGACATATACCTACCAACTCCCTCCAAACCCTTCCCTGTACCAACCATTCCCGCCCCCAACCCTTCCCCTTTCACCCTATTACTTTCTCCGACCTCACCGTATCCTTTCTCGTTTGTTCCATATGAGATTCTCCGTGAGCAGAACAGGCTAGATTTTGTTTCAAACTATTGGCAAAATTCTCATAAACATAGACTTTGATTACCAATGCCTCGAAACAATGTCCATGCTCCGCCCTACCAGTTTCCCTCCCCAACCTTTAATATACCCACACCGTACCCTACCTCGTTCGACCCTTAAGCAGATCCCCATTTAGCAGAACATAATAAATTATATATAATTTTCTACAGCAAATTCCCATTATCATGGACTAAAACTAAAACCTCCTCCCAACCCTTCCCTCCCAACCAATCCTTCACCTCCGTCCCCAACACTTGCTTAACTCAAAACGTACCTTTCCTAGTTTAATCACTTAGCAGATCCCGATTTAGAAGAACAGGATAACTTCTATTTCAATTTCAACTCTACTTTCCCATAAACATGGAAATGTTTACAATCCCCTCCCAAACCACACCCCTCCCACCCCATTCATTTCACAACCACCCTCCCAATCCTCCCCCTGCCAGACTTTTTCCTTTCCATCTAAACCAACCCTTCCCCTCCAAACCCTTTCCCTTCAAACAATCCCCCCCACCTAATTCCCTTCCAGACCCCTCCCAACCCTTCGCGCCCAAGCACTTCCCCATTCCCTACAACGCATGCTAGACCCTTCCTCGTTCGATCTAATTGCAGATTCAGAATTAAACTTGGACTATGATTACTAACCTCTCTCAACCACTCCCTCCCGCCCTATCCCTTCCCTCCCCCACCACAACCCTTGCTAAACTCCCACAGTACCTTTCCGCATTATCCTACAGCAGAAACCGATTAAGCAGAACAGTATAAATTTTATTTCAAATTCGACAGCACATTTCCGATAAACATGGACTATGACTATCACCAATAAAAACCCGTTTCCCTCCCAGCCCATTTCTTTACCAACCCCCCAAAACATTCCCAAACCCAGACCGTCCCCTCCCAAATTCAACCTAAACCTTACCCCCTACCAACCATTCCCGCCCCCGCCCATCCACTTTCCACCTATTACTTACTACAACCTTACCGTATCCTTCCTCGTTTTTTGCATTTGAGATTCCTCATGCGCAGTACAGGCTAAATTTTATTTCAAACTATTAGCAAAATTCTCATAAACATAGACTTTGATTACCTATGCCTCCAAACAATGTCCATGCCCCGACCTACCGGTTTCCCTCCCCAACCCTTAATATACCCTCACCGTAACCTTCCTCGTTCGACCCTTAAGCAGATCCCCATTTAGCAGAACATGATATGTTTTATATCATTTTCTACAGAAAATTCCCATGAACATGGAATAAAACTACAACCTCCTCCCAACCCTTGCCTCCCAACTAATCCTTCACCTCCGTCCCCAACATTTGCTAAACTCAAAACGTACCTTTCCTCGTTTAATCACTTAGCAGATCCCGATTTAGAAGAACAGGATAACTTTTATTTCAATTTCAACACTACTATCCCATAAACATGGAAATATTTACAATCACCTCCCAACCACACCACTCCCACCCCATTTATTTCCCAACTCCCCCCCCAACCCTTCCCCCTGCCATACCTTTTCCTTCCCAGCTATCCCAACCCTTCCCCTCCAAGACCTTTCCCTTCCCACCAAAACATTCCCCTCTCATCTCATTCCCTTCCAGAACGCTCCCAACTCTTCGCGCCCAAGCCCTTCCCCATTCCCCACAACCCATGCTAGACTCTTCCTCGTTCGATCTATTTGCGGATTCCGAATTAAACTTTGACTATGATTACTAACCTCTAACAACCACTCCCTTTCGCCCTATCCCTTCCCTCCCCCACCCCAACCCTTGCTAAACTCTCACAGTACCTTTCCGCATTATCCTACAGCAGAAAACGATTAAGCAAAACAGGATAATATTTATTACAAATTCGACAGCATATATCCGATAAACATGGACTATGACTATCACCAATCCAATCCCGTTTCCCTTTCAGCCCATTTCCTTACCAACCCCCCAAAACATTACCAAAACCCAGACCTTTTCCTACCAAATCCAACCCAAACCTTACCCCCTACCAACCATTCCCGCCCCCGCCCTTCCCCTTTCCACCTATTACATACTACAACCTTACCGTATCCTTCCTCGTTTTTTGCATTTGAGATTCCCCTTGCACAGAACATGCTAAATTTCATTTCAAACTATTAGCAAAATTCTCATAATCATGGACTATGATTATCTTTGCCTCCCAACAATGATTATACCCCGCCCTTCCGGTTTCCTTCCCCGGCCCTTGCTAGACCCTCAGCGAACCCTTCCTCGTTCGACCCTTAAGCAGATCCCCATTTAGCAGAACATGAAAAATTTTATATCAATTTCTACAGCAAATTCCCATGAACATGGACTATGGCTACAAAATCCTCCCAACCATTCCATTCCACACAATCCTTTACCTCCGCCTCCAACACTTGCTAAAGTCAAAACGTACCCTTCCTCGTACAATCCCTTAGCAGATCCCGATTTAGCAGAACAGAACATTCCCTTCCCCATTCCCCACAACTCATGCTAGACCCTTCCTCGTTCGATCTATTTTTCGGATTCCAAATTAAACTTTGACTATGATTACTAACCTCTCTCAACCACTCCCTCCCGCCCTATCCTTTCCCTCCCCCACCCCAACCCTTGCTAAACTCTTACCGTACCTTTCCGTATTATCCTACAGCAGAAACAGATTTAGCAGAACAGTATAAATTTTGTGTCAAATTCAACAGCATATTTCTGATAAACATGGACTATGACTACCATCAATCCTGGTTCCCCCCCAGCCAATTTCCTTACCACCTCCTGAAATATACCCAACCCAAGGCCTTTCCCTAACATCTCTCTTTCAATCATTCTCCCCTATCAACCATTCCCGCCCCCGCTCTTCCCCTTTCCACCTATTACTTTCTATGACCTCACCGTATCCTTCCTCGTTTGTTGCATTTGAGATCCCCCATGCGCATAACAGACTAAATTTTATTTCAAACTATTAGTATAATTCTCATAAACATGAACTATGATTACCTATGCCTCGAAACAATGTCCATGCCCAGCCCTACCGTTTTCCCTCCCCAACCCTTAATATACCCTCACCGTACCCTTCCTCGTTCGACCCTTAGGCAGATCCCCATTTAGCAGAACAAGATAAATTTATATCATTTTCTACAGCAAATTCCCATGAATATGGATTAAAACTACAACCTCCTCCCAACCCTTCCCTCCCAACCAATCCTTCACCTCTGTCCCCAACACTTGCTAAACTCAAAACGTACCTTTTCTCGTTTAATCACTTAGCAGATCCCGATTTAGAAGAACAGGATATCTTCTATTTCAATTACAACTCTACTATCCCATGAACATGGAAATGTTAACAATCCCCTCCCAACCACACCCCTCCCACCCCATTCATTTCCCAACCCCCCTCCCAATCCTTCCCCCTGCCAAACCTTTTCCTTCCGAACTAACTAACCCTTCCCCTGCAAACCCTTTCCCTTCCCACCCAAACAATCCCCCCCATCTAATTCCCTTCCAGACCCCTCCCAACCCTTCGCTCCCAAGCCCTTCCCCATTCCCCACAACCCATGCTAGACCCTTCCCCGTTCGATCTATTTGCAGATTCAGAATTAAACTTGGACTATGATTACTAACCTCTCTCAACCACTCCCTCCCGCCCTATCCCTTCCCTCCCCCGCCCCAACCAGTGCTAAACTCTCTCAGTACATTTCCGTATTATCCTACAGAAGAAACAGATGTAGAAAATAGGACAAATTTTATTTCAAATTCCACATCACATTTCCTATAAACATGCACTATGACTATCACCAATCCAATCCAATTTCCCTCCCAGCACATTTCCTTACCAACACCCACAAACATTCCCAAACCCAGACCTTTCCCTACCAACTACCAGCCAACCCTTCCCCATTACCAACCATTCACGCACCCCACCCTTCCTCTTTCCCCTATTACCTGCTACGACATCACCGTATCCTTCGTCGATTTTTCCATTTGAGATTCCCCTTGAGCAGAGCAGGTTAAATTTTATTTCAAACTATTAGCAAAATTCTCATTAACATGGACATTGATTTCCTATGCCTCCCAATAATGTCCATACCCCGCCCTTCTGGTTTCCCTCCCCAAACCTTGCTAGACTCTCACCGTACCCTTCCTCGTTCGACCCTTAAGCAGATACCGATTTAGCAAAACATGAAAAATTTTATATCAATTTCTACAGCAAATACCCATGAACATGGACTAAGGCTACAACATCCTTCCAACCATTCCATTCCTCCCAATCCTCCACCTCCGCCTCCAACACTTGCTAAAGTCAAAACGTACCCTTCCTCGTACAATCCCTTTGCAGATCCCGACTTAGCAGAACAAAATAGCTTTTATTTCAACAGTACTATCCCATGAACATGGACAATAACTGCAACCCACTCCACACCCAACCCCGCCCCTACCATTTCTTTCTCAAACTTCCTCCCAACCCTTCACCCTGCTAGCATTTTTCCTTCCCACCTAACCTAATCCTTCCCCTCCTAGCTCATTTCTTTTCCCACCCAAACATTCCCCCCCACCCAATTCCCTTCCCAACCCCTCCCAACCCTTGCGCCCAAGCCCTTCTCCATTCCCCACGACCCGTGCTAGAACCTTCCTCGTTCGATCTATTTGCAGATTCCGATTTAAACTTGGACTATGATTACTAACCTCTCTCAACCACTCCCTCCCGCCCTATCCTTTTCCTCCCCAGCCCCAACCCTTGCTGAACTCTCATAGTACATTTCCGTATTATCCTACAGCAGAAACCGATGTAGCAGAATAGGATAAATTTTATTTCAAATTCGACAGCATATTTCCGATAAACATGGACTATGACTATTACTAATCATATGCCGTTTCCCTCCCAGACCATTTCTTTACCACCCCCCAATCATTCCCAACCCCAGACATATACCTACCAACTCCCTCCAAACCCTTCCCTGTACCAACCATTCCCGCCCCCAACCCTTCCCCTTTCACCCTATTACTTTCTCCGACCTCACCGTATCCTTTCTCGTTTGTTCCATATGAGATTCTCCGTGAGCAGAACAGGCTAGATTTTGTTTCAAACTATTGGCAAAATTCTCATAAACCTAGACTTTGATTACCAATGCCTCGAAACAATGTCCATGCTCCGCCCTACCAGTTTCCCTCCCCAACCTTTAATATACCCACACCGTACCCTAACTCGTTCGACCCTTAAACAGATCCCCATTTAGCAGAACATGATAAATTATATATAATTTTCTACAGCAAATTCCCATTATCATGGACTAAAACTAAAACCTCCTCCCAACCCCTCCCTCCCAACCAATCCTTCACCTCCGTCCCCAACACTTGCTTAACTCAAAACGTACCTTTCCTAGTTTAATCACTTAGCAGATCCCGATTTAGAAGAACAGAATAACTTCTATTTCAATTTCAACTCTACTTTCCCATAAACATGGAAATGTTTACAATCCCCTCCCAAACCACACACCTCCCACCCCATTCATTTCCCAACCACCCTTCCAATCCTCCCCCTGCCAGACTTTTTCCTTTCCATCTAAACCAACCCTTCCCCTCCAAACCCTTTCCCTTCAAACAATCCCCCCCACCTAATTCCCTTCCAGACCCCTCCCAACCCTTCGCGCCCAAGCACTTCCCCATTCCCTACAACGCATGCTAGACCCTTCCTCGTTCGATCTAATTGCAGATTCAGAATTAAACTTGGACTATGATTACTAACCTCTCTCAACCACTCCCTCCCGCCCTATCCCTTCCCTCCCCCACCACAACCCTTGCTAAACTCCCACAGTACCTTTCCGCATTATCCTACAGCAGAAACCGATTAAGCAGAACAGTATAAATTTTATTTCAAATTCGACAGCACATTTCCGATAAACATGGACTATGACTATCACCAATAAAAACCCGTTTCCCTCCCAGCCCATTTCTTTACCAACCCCCCAAAACATTCCCAAACCCAGACCGTCCCCTCCCAAATTCAACCTAAACCTTACCCCCTACCAACCATTCCCGCCCCCGCTCTTCCACTTTCCACCTATTACTTACTACAACCTTACCGTATCCTTCCTCGTTTTTTGCATTTGAGATTCCTCATGCGCAGTACAGGCTAAATTTTATTTCAAACTATTAGCAAAATTCTCATAAACATAGACTTTGATTACCTATGCCTCCAAACAATGTCCATGCCCCGACCTACCGGTTTCCCTCCCCAACCCTTAATATACCCTCACCGTTACCTTCCTCGTTCGACCCTTAAGCAGATCCCCATTTAGCAGAACATGATATATTTTATATCATTTTCTACAGAAAATTCCCATGAACATGGAATAAAACTACAACCTCCTCCCAACCCTTGCCTCCCAACTAATCCTTCACCTCCGTCCCCAACATTTGCTAAACTCAAAACGTACCTTTCCTCGTTTAATAACTTAGCAGATCACGATTTAGAAGAACAGGATAACTTTTATTTCAATTTCAACACTACTATCCCATAAACATGGAATTATTTACAATCACCTCCCAACCACACCACTCCCACCCCATTTATTTCCCAAGTCCCCCCCAAACCCTTCCCCCTGTTATACCTTTTCCTTCCCAGCTATCCCAACCCTTCCCCTCCAAGACCTTTCCCTTCCCACCAAAACATTCCCCTCTCATCTCATTCCCTTCCAGAACGCTCCCAACTCTTCGCGCCCAAGCCCTTCCCCATTCCCCACAACCCATGCTAGACTCTTCCTCGTTCGATCTATTTGCGGATTCCGAATTAAACTTTGACTATGATTACTAACCTCTAACAACCACTCCCTTTCGCCCTATCCCTTCCCTCCCCCACCCCAACCCTTGCTAAACTCTCACAGTACCTTTCCGCATTATCCTACAGCAGAAAACGATTAAGCAAAACAGGATAATATTTATTACAAATTCGACAGCATATTTCTGATAAACATGGACTATGACTATCACCAATCCAACCCCGTTTCCCTTTCAGCCCATTTCCTTACCAACCCCCAAAAACATTCCCAAAACCCAGACCTTTTCCTACCAAATCCAACCCAAACCTTACCCCCTACCAACCATTCCCGCCCCATCCCTTCCCCTTTCCACCTATTACATACTACAACCTTACCGTATCCTTCCTCGTTTTTTGCATTTGAGATTCCCCTTGCACAGAACATGCTAAATTTCATTTCAAACTATTAGCAAAATTCTCATAATCATGGACTATGATTATCTTTGCCTCCCAACAATGATTATACCCCGCCCTTCCGGTTTCCTTCCCCTCCCAACCACACCCCTCCCACCCCATTCATTTCCCAACCCCCCTCCCAATCCTTCCCCCTGCCAAACCTTTTCCTTCCGAACTAACTAACCCTTCCCCTGCAAACCCTTTCCCTTCCCACCCAAACAATCCCCCCCATCTAATTCCCTTCCAGACCCCTCCCAACCCTTCGCTCCCAAGCCCTTCCCCATTCCCCACAACCCATGCTAGACCCTTCCTCGTTCGATCTATTTGCAGATTCAGAATTAAACTTGGACTATGATTACTAACCTCTCTCAACCACTCCCTCCCGCCCTATCCCTTCCCTCCCCCGCCCCAACCAGTGCTAAACTCTCTCAGTACATTTCCGTATTATCCTACAGAAGAAACAAATGTAGAAAATAGGATAAATTTTATTTCAAATTCGACAGCATATTTCCGATAAACATGGACTATGACTACCACTAATCAAATGCCGTTTTCCTCCCTGACGATTTCCATACCACCCCCCAATCATTCCCAACCCCAGACATATCCCTACCAACTCCCTCCAAACCCTTCCCCGTACCAACCATTCCCGCCCCCAACCCTTCCCCTTTCACCTTATTACTTTTTACGACCTCACCGTATACTTCCTCTGTTGTTCAATTTGAGATTCTCCGTCAGCAGAACAGGCTAAATTTGGTTTTTAAACTATTAGCTAAATTCTCATAAACATAGATTTTGATTACCTATGCCTCGAAACAATGTCCATGCCCCGCTTAACCGGTTTCCCTCCACAACCCTTAATATACCCTCACCGTAACCTTCCTCGTTCGACCCTTAAGCAGATCCCAATTTAGCAGAACATGATACATTTTATATCATTTTGTACAGAAAATTCCCTTGAATATGGACTAAAACTACAACCTCCTCCCAACCCTTGCCTCCCAACCAATCCCTCACCTCCGTATTCAACATTTGCTAAACTCAAAACGTACCTTTCCTCGTTTAATCACTTAGCAGATCACGATTTAGAAGAACAGGATAACTTCTATTTCAATTTCAACTCCACTATCCCATAAACATGGAAATATTTACAATCACCTCCCAACTACACACCTTCCACCCCATTCATTTCCCAACCCCCCTCCCAATCCTTCCCCCTGCCAGACCTTTTCCTTCCCACCTAACCCAACCCTTCCCCTCCAAAGACTTTCCCTTCCCACCCAAACAATCCCCCCCATCTATTTCCCTTCCAGACCCTTCCCAACCCTTCGCGCCCAAGCCCTTCCCCATTCCCCACAACCCATGCAAGACCCTTCCTCGTTCGATCTATTTGCAGATTCAGAATTAAAATTGGACTATGATTACTAACCTCTCTCAACCACTCCCTCCCGCCCTATCCCTTCCCTCCCCCACCCCAACCCTTGCTAAACTCCCACAGTACCTTTCCGCATTATCCTACAGCAGAAACCGATTAAGCAGAACAGTATAAATTTATTTCAAATTCGACAGCACATTTCCGATAAACATGGACTATGACTATCACCAATAAAATCCCGTTTCCCTCCCAGCCCATTTCCTTACCAACCCCCCCAAACATTCCCAAACCCAGACCTTCCCCTACTAAATCCAACCCAAACCTTACCCCCTACCAACCATTCCCGCCCCCGCCCTTCACTTTCCACCTATTACTTACTACAACCTTACCGTATCCTTCCTGGTTTTTCATTTGAGATTCCTCATGCTCAGAAGAGGCTAAATTTTATTTCAAACTATTAGCAAAATTCTCATAAACATTGACCTTGATTACCTATGCCTCAAAACAATTTCTATGCCCCGCCCTACCGGTTTACCTCCCCAACCCTTAATATACCCTCACCGTAACCTTAGTCGTTCGACCCATAAGCAGATCCCCATTTAGCAGAACATGACAAATTTTATATCATTTTCTACAGAAAATTCCCTCCCGGTTTCCCTCCCAAATCCTTAATATACCCTCACCGTACCCTTCCTCGTTCGACCCTTTAGCAGATCCCCATTTAGCAGAACATGATACATTTTATATCATTTTCTACAGCAAATGCCCATGAACATGTACTTCTTACGCAACCTGTACTTCTTACGCAACCTTGCGTATCGTGCTTGATTCGCTTATGCCCGCCTTATACATTTAGAGGACTTAGTGTAAATTCACATCGTTTAAGTGCTTAAGCCTGTAGAATAGTATGGCCGGCCCTAGATCCTCTGTAGCGAACCTCAAGAGTAAGGTGAAGAGCGACCTCCTCGAGGCACGTGTCGCCGAACTTGAGAGGTTGGTTGCGGAGATGCACGCCGGGGTTGCGGGTTGTGGGGGGTTCTCGGGATCCGGTGGTCGTAGTGTTTCTCCCGGGACCTTGCACAGCACCAAGGTGGTGTCCCGGGCATCCTCGGGGGCGAAAGCAAGTGCGATTGCCCTGGGGAAGACGGTGCGGTCTTCGGGTCGGGGGATGACTTACAGCCTGGGGCCCGGGTGGGTGGTTGTGCCCCAAGGGCGGGGGGCGGTGGCTCGGCCGAGTCGGGGAGTGGGGGAAGCGGAGGCTAATCCCATCCCCGTTCGCAACAGCTTCGCAGTTTTGTCGGAGGACAATTCTGGGGGGCCAGTTAGCGAGGTCAGGAACGAACCCCCCGTTGCAAGGGACTCAACTTCGAACGGCAGCCGGGCTGGGAGGGCAGGGATAGTATTGTTAGGGAGTTCAAACGTCCGGCGGATTTTCCCCCAGTTAGAGAAGAGGGCAAGGAGAGACGGAGCGGACCAACGGGTCACCTCCTGGTGTATACCAGGGGGAATCGTACCCAATTCTACGGCGGTGGTAAAAGCAGCGGTGAAGGACACGGGCTGCTCTAGACTGCGGGTGGTGGCCCATGTCGGCACCAATGATGCTTCCGAGCGTAGAGCCAATGAGATCTTGGATTCCTTTAGGGATCTAAACTCGGAGGTGGAACGCGTTCGGAGGGGCACTGGTGTCGATCTGCGACTATCCATCTGCAGCATTGTTCCACGGACTGACTGCGGCCCTCGAGTTTGGGACAGGATTGCCTGGATCAACAAGAGGCTGTGGAAATTCTGTGTGAGCATTGGGGCAGAGTTCGTGGATCTTCGGCCGGTGCTTAGATCGTGCCGGGCTCCCCTCAACTCGTCTGGGGTGCATTATTCCAACGAGGCGTCTGAACGGGTGGCTCGTAGGATTTTTGAGCACTGTAGATATTTTTTAGCTTAGAGGGTAGGTCATCTAGTGGGATTTGTAAAGATTTAACCGAACGCAGCCTCCGAGGAAGTCCGCATTGCGAAAATGTTCACACCCAAGTAAACTTAGAAGGACTAAAGCCGGAAAATAGCGACAATATTCCCAAAACGCGTACTCCAGCGAAAGAAATTATATCAGATGTAATAAGCACTTCCAGTGAAATTCGTCCACCTAATACCCATAAGCGTGGAAAAGAACCAACCGACACTCAATCTACAAAATATGACATTAACTTTGTAATAGTTAATTGCCGTAGCGTTAAAAACAAGCGCGCTGAAATCGAGCATATATTTCAGGACGCAGACGTGGTCATAGGAACGGAGAGCTGGCTTACAGAGGATATAAGTGACAGCGAAGTTTTTCCTCCAGGATATAAAATCTACAGATGCGATCGAAGCGATAGGACAGGAGGCGGAGTTTTTATAGCAGTTAAATCACATTTACACAGCACCGCCCATGAAATAACTGATAATGAAATAGAAAGCGTATGGTGTACAATTAAACAACGAAACAAAAGGAGTATACATGTTTGCTCTTTTTATAGACCTCCAAACTCCGAAGCTGATATTATTTACCAATTAGAAAATCAAATATCCGCATTTACTTTGAGAGACAGTAAAAGTGTAATCATTATTGGGGGAGATTTTAATCTGCCATCTATAAATTGGGATTCTTACACTGTAAAGCCAAATTCAAGGAATAGGGAAATCAGCGAGATCTTACTCAACACACTTACTAAGCACTCACTCGCCCAAGTAGTTGACAAGCCTACGAGAGGAAATAAAATATTAGACCTTTTTGCAGTAAGCCATCCTAGGTTGATAAAACAACTCGATATTATTGATGGCATAAGTGATCACAGAGTAATTTTTGCAGCCTTAAAACTTGAAGTAGAGTCAGCTGTAAAACCGAAACGCAGAATTTATTTATTTGATAAATGCAACTTCATAAAATTTGGCGAGATGCTTAATGATTCGTACACTGACTTCGTAGCTAAAACAGAGGACAAAAGCACTGATGCATCATGGAAATATTTCTTAGAAATTCTACGCCAGGGAATCAACGAATATATTCCGCGAAAATTGAAATGTGATAGTAAAGAACCTCGCTGGTATAACAATGATGTTAGGAGGGACCTTAAGAGACAGAGAAAACTGTACAACTTATTCAAAAAGTCCATTACGTTAGGTGACAAATCGAAGGAACTTGAAGCAAAAGAAAGTTACGTTGCACAACGCTCAAAAACCAAGAAATCAATGCGTACTGCATTGCGAAATTTCAAGAAAAAAGTACTTGGTGAATTACTCAAAGAAAATCCGAAATCTTTTTGGTCATATGCGAGAGAGCTTCAGGGAAAATCTTCAACCGTAGATTCGTTATTTGATAAAGATGGCAAACTTGTCACCGATAATATTGACAAAGCTAACACGTTAAATTCCCACTTCGAAAGTGTATACACTACAGACGATACTCCATGTTATTTCGACATTTCATTCACTGAGGAACCGATGAAAGAAATCACTATTCAATGTGATGGGATAACTAAACAGCTACAGTCGATCAAAAATAATAAATCTCCGGGTCCGGAGGGAATACCCGCGCGTGTCCTCAAGGAATTAGCGCCACAGATCGCACCGTTCTTAGACATAATATTCAAGAAGTCATTGTCTGAAGGAAAGATACCAATAGACTGGAAAATTGCAAACGTTACACCGATATTCAAAAAGGGAAACAGACATGACCCAGGGAACTATCGACCAATTTCATTAACGTCTATTATAGGCAAGATACTCGAACATATCGTCGTTAGCAATATCATGACGTTCCTGGACAGTCGTAACTTCCTTCATGGCTGTCAGCACGGCTTTCGGAAAGGTAGATCATGTGAAACACAGCTCGCGCTCTTTCTTCATGACGTTCTCAAATCTGGTGAATCGAAAATACAAGTGGACGCATTATTCCTAGATTTTAAGAAAGCTTTCGACACGGTACCTCACAACAAACTTTTATACAAATTACAGTCATGCGGCCTAAACGAAACAGTAGTAAACTGGATACGCGACTTTCCGAGTGATCGTAAGCAAAAAGTAGTTCTTGACGGAATTAGCTCTGATGCAGTAAAAGTGACATCAGGTGTCCCACAAGGAAGCGTAATCGGCCCCCTTTTGTTCATTATATACATAAATGACCTATGCTCTCGAATTAGCAGTAAAATACGTTTATTTGCTGATGACGCTGTCATCTATCGCGAAATTAATGATCACTCTGACTTTGAAATTCTATCATCGGATTTAAACAACGTTCATGTGTGGAGCCAAGAGTGGGGACTCGAACTTAATCTGAGCAAATGTGCGGCGGTACATTTCTTGCGGAGGTCGTCCAACTATCCCCGTGTATATGCTGTGGATGGCGTTAAGATAAAGGCGACAGATGAAGTTAAGTACCTGGGAGTTACGATAACCTCAAACCTATCGTCGGGAACACATATAAGAAATATTTGTGGCAGAGCTCTGAAGAAGCTAGGATTCGTCAAGCGTATTGTGGGAAGATTCTCAGATGAAAAAGTAAAAGAGAGGTGCTATTTCGCACTCGTCCGGCCACACCTTGAATATGCAGCAAGCATATGGGATCCGGTGCAGAAAGAATTAATTCGGGAACTTAATAAAATACAAAGGAAAGCTGCGCGAATCGTCAAAAACTGTTACGGGCGTACAGACAGCGTTACGCAGATGTTAAACGAATTAGGCTGGGAGCCGCTAGAGACTCGGAGGCTGCGCGCTAGGCTTAGATTACTTGAGCAATTGAGAATAGATATCTTTCAGAGCGACACGGAGAACATCATATTAGAACCCCACTATATTTCCAGGTCCGACAGAAACAATAAATTAAGAGAGATATTTTGCCGAACGGATAGGTATGGGAATTCGTTTTTCCCCCGAACAATAAGGGACTTTAATAAATGCTAGGCGTAATTTCATTAGAGCGTTACCTTTACATATGTAAACGGCTGGTGTCCTAACACCCCCCGCCACACGCCTATTGAGGTGGCTTGCGGGGTAGTATGTAGATGTAGATGAACATGGACTAAAACTACAACCTCCTCCGAACTCTTCCTTCGCAACCAATCCTTCGCCTCCGTCCCCAAATTTTGCTAAACTCAAAACGTATCTTTCCTCGTTTAATCACTTAGCAGATCCCGATTTAGAAGAACAGGATAACTTCTATTTCAATTTCAACTCTACTATCCCATAAACATGGAAATGTTTACAATCCCCCCCCAACCACACCCCTCCCACCCCATTCATTTCCCAACCCCCCTACCAATCCTTCCCCCTGCCAGACCTTTTCCTTCCCACCTATCCCAACCCTATCCCTCCAAAAACTTTCCCTTCCCACCCAAACAATCCCCCCCATCTTATTCCCTTCCAGACCCCTCCCAACCCTTCGCGCCCAAGCCCTTCCCCATTTCCCACAACCCATGCAATACCCTTACTCGTTCGATCTATTTGCAGATTCAGAATTAAAATTGGACTATGATTACTAACCTCTCTCAACCAGTCCCTCCCGCCCTATCCCTTCCCTCCCCCACCACAACCCTTGCTAAACTAGCACAGTACCTTTCCGCATTATCCTACAGCAGAAACCGATTAAGCAGAACAGTATAAATTTTATTTTAAATTCGATAGCACATTTCCGATAAACATGGACTATGACTATCACCAATAAAATCCCGTTTCCCTCCCAGCCCATTTCCTTACCAACCCCCCAAAACATTCCCAAACCCAGACCTTCCCCTCCCAAATCCAACCCAAACCTTACCTCCTACCAACCATTCCCGCCCCCGCCCTTCCCCTTTCCACCTATTACTTTCTATGACCTCACCGTATCCTTCCTCGTTTGTTGCATTTGAGATCCCCCATGCGCATAACAGACTAAATTTAGTTTCAAACTATTAGTATAATTCTCATAAACATGGACTATGGTTACCTATGCCTCGAAACAATGTCCATGCCCCGCCCTACCGTTTTCCCTCCTCAACCCTTAATATACCCTCACAGTACCCTTCCTCGTTCGACCCTTAGGCAGATCCCCATTTAGCAGAATATGATAAATTTATATCATTTTCTACAGCAAATTCCCATGAATATGGACTAAAACTACAACCTCCTCCCAACCCTTCCCTCCCAACCAATCCTTCACCTCTGTCCCCAACACTTGCTAAACTCAAAACGTACCTTTTCTCGTTTAATCACTTAGCAGATCCCGATTTAGAAGAACAGGATATCTTCTATTTCAATTACAACTCTTCTATCCCATAAATGGAAATGTTTACAATCCCCTCCCAATCACACCCCTCCCACCCCATTCATTTCCCAACCCCCCTCCCAATCCTTCCCCCTGCCAGACCTTTTCCTTCCGACCTAACCCAACCCTTCCCCTCCAAACCCTTTCCCTTCCCACCCAAATATTCCCCCCCCATCTAATTCCCTTCCAGACCCCTCCCAACCCTTCGCTCCCAAGCCCTTCCCCATTACCCACAACCCATGCTAAACCCTTCCTCGTTCGATCTATTTGCAGATTCAGAATTAAACTTGGACTATGATTACTAACCTCTCTCAACCACTCCCTCCCGCCCTATCCCTTCCCTCCCCCGCCCCAACCATTGCTAAACTCTCTCAGTACATTTCCGTATTATCCTACAGCAGAAACCGATGTAGCAGAATAGGATAAATTTTATTTCAAATTCGACAGCATATTTCCGATAAACATGGACTATGACTATAACTAATCCAATGCCGTTTTCCTCCCTGACGATTTCCATACCACCCCCCAATCATTCCCAACCCCAGACATATCCCTACCAACTCCCTCCAAACCCTTCCCCGTACCAACCATACCCGCCCCCAACCCTTCCCCTTTCACCCTATTACTTTTTACGACCTCACCGTATACTTCCTCTTTTGTTCAATTTGAGATTCTCCGTCAGCAGAACAGGCTAAATTTTTTTTCAAACTATTAGCATAATTCTCATAAACATAGACTTTGATTACCTATGCCTAGAAACAATGTCCATGCCCCGCCAAACTGGTTTCCCTCCTTAACCCTTAATATACCCTCACCGTATCCTTCCTCGTTCGACCCTTAAGCAGATCCTCATTTAGCAGAACATGATAAATTTTATATCATTTTCTACAGAAAATTCCCATGAAAATGGACTAAAACTACAACCTCCTCCCAACCCTTGCCTCCCAACCAACCCTTCACCTCCGTCCCCAACGCTTGATAAATTCAAAACGACCTTTCCTCGTTTAATCACTTAGCAGATCACGATTTAGAAGAACAGGATAACTTCTATTTCAATTTCAACCCTACTATCCCATAAACATGGAAATATTTACAATCCCCTCCCAACTACACCCCTCCCACCCCATTCATTTCCCAACCCCCATCCCAATCCTTCCCCCTGCCAAACCTTACCCTTCCCACCTAACCCAACCCTTCCCCTCCAAAAACTTTCCCTTCCCACCCAAACAATCCCCCCATCTAATTCCCTTCCAGACCCCTCCCAACCATTCGCGCCCAAGCCCTTCCCCATTCCCCACAACCCATGCAAGACCCTTCCTTGTTCGATCTATTTGCAGATTCAGAATTAAAATTGGACTATGATTACTAACCTCTCTCAACCACTCCCTCCCGCCCTATCCCTTCCCTCCCCCACCCCAACCCTTGCTAAACTTTCACAGTACCGTTCCGCATTATCCTACAGCTAAAAACGATTAGGCAAAATAGGATAATATTTATTTCAAATTCGACAGCATATTTCCGATAAACATGGACTATGACTATCACTAATCCAATCCCGTTTCCCTCCCAGCCAATTTCCTTACCAACCCCCCCAAACATTCCCAAACCCAGACCTTTCCCTACCAAATCCAACCCAAACCTTACCCCCTACCATCGATTCCCAACCCCGCTCTTCCCCTTTCCACCTATTACTTACTACAACCTTACCGTATCCTTCCTCTTTTTTTGCATTTGAGATTTCTCATGCGCAGAAAAGGCTAAATTTTATTTCAAACTATTAGCAAAATTCTCATAAACAGAGACTTTGATTACCAATGCCTCGAAACAATGTCCATGCCCCGCCCTACCGGTTTCCCTCCCCAACCCTTAATATACCCTCACCGTACCCTTCCTCGTTCGAAACTTAAGCAGATTTCCATTTAGCAGAACATGATAAATTTTATATCATTTTCTACAGAAAATTCCCATGAACATGGACTAAAACTACAAACTTTTCCCAACCCTTGTTTCCCAACCAATCCTTCACCTCCGTCACCAACACTTGCTAAACTCAAAAGGAACTTTTCCTCGTTTAATCACTTAGCAGATCCCGATTTAGGAGAACAAGATGACTTCTATTTCAATTTCAACTCTACTATCCCTATTAACATGGAAATGTTTACAATCCCCTCCCATGCACACCCCTCTCACCCCATTTATTTCCCAACCCCCCTCCTAACCCTTCCCCCTGCCAGACCTTTTCCTTCCCAGCTATCCCAACACTTCTCCTCCAAGCCCTTTCCCTTCCCACCCAAATATTCCCCACTCATCTCATTCCCTTAGAGAACGCTCCCAACCCTTCGCGCCCAAGCCCTTGCCCATTCCCTACAACCAATGCTAGATCCTTCATCGTTCGTTCTATTTGCGGATTCCGAATGAAACTTGGACTATGCATACTAACCTCTTTCAACCATTCCCTCTCACCCTATCCCTTCCCTTCCGCACCCCAACCCTTTGTAAACTCTCACAGTACCTTTCCGTATTATCCTACAGCAGAAACAGATATAGCAGAATAGGATAAATTTTATTTCAAATTCGAAAGCATATGTCCGAAAAACACGGACTATGACTATCACCAATCCAATCCCGTTTCCCTCCCAGCCCATTTCCTTACCAACCCCCCCAAACATTCCCAAACCCAAACCTTTCTCTACTAAATCCAACCCAAACACTTCCCCGTACCAACCATTCCCGCCCCAAACCCTTCCGCTTTCACCCTATTACTTTCTACGACCTCACCGTATCCTTTGTCGTTTGTTCCATTTGAGATTCTCCGTGAGCAGAACAGGCTAAATTTAGTTTCAAACTATTAGCAAAATTCTCATTAACATAGACTTTGATTAACTATGCCTCGAAACAATGTCCATGCCCCGCCCTACCGGTTTCCCTCCCCAACCCTTAATATACCCTCACCGTACCCTTCCTCGTTCGACCCTTAAGCAGATCCCCATTTAGCAGAACATGATACATTTTATATCATTTTCTACAGAAAATTCCCATGAACATGGACTAAAACTACAACCTCCTCCGAACTCATCCCTGGCAACCAATCCTTCGCCTCCGTCCCCAACAATGGCTAAACTCAAAATGTATCTTTCCTCGTTTAATCACTTAGCAGATCCCGATTTAGAAGAACAGGATAACTTCTATTTCAATTTCAACTCTACTATCCCATAAAAATGGAAATGTTTACAATCCCCTCCCAAGCACACACATCCCACCCCATTCATTTCCCAACCCCCCTACCAATCCTTCCCCCTGCCAGACCTTTTCCTTCCCACCTTACCCAACGCTTCCCCTCCAAAAACTTTTCCTTCCCACCCAAACAATCCCCCCATCTAATTCCCTTCCAGACCCCTCCCAACCCGTCGCGCCAAAGCACTTCCCCATTCGCCACAACCCATGCAAGACCCTTCCTCGTTCGATCTATTTGCAGATTCAGAATTAAAATTGGACTATGATTACTAACCTCTCTCAACCACTCCCTCCCGCCCTATCACTTCCCTCCCCCACCCAAACCCTTGCTAAACTCCCACAGTACCTTTACGCATTATCCTTCAGCAGAAACCGATTAAGCAGATAAGTATAAATTTTATTTCAAATTCGACAGCACATTTCCGATAAACATGGACTATGACTATCACCAATAAAATCCCGTTTCCCTCCCAGCCCATTTCCTTACCAACCCCCCCAAAAATTTCCCAAACCCAGACTTTCCCCTACCAAATCCAACCCAAAACTTACCCCCTACCAACCATTCCCGCCCCCGCCCTTCCCCTTTCCACCTATTACTTACTACAACCTTACCGTATCCTTCCTTGTTTTTTGCATTTGAGATTCCTCATGCGCAGTACAGGCTAAATTTTATTTCAAACTATATGCAAAATTCTCATAAACATTGACTTTGATTACCTATGCCTCGAAAGAATGTCCATGCCCCGCCGTACCGGTTAACCTCCCTAACCCTTATTATACCCTCACCGTAACCTTCCTCGTTCGACCCTTAAGCAGATCCCCATTTAGGAGAACATGATAAATTTTATATCATTTTCTACAGAAAATTCCCATGAACATGGAATAAAACTACAACCTCCTCCCAACCTTTGCCTCCCAACCAATCCTTCAACTCCGTCCCCAACACTTGCTTAACTCAAAACGTACCTTTCCTTGTTTAATCACTTAGCAGATCCCGATTTAGAAGAACAGGATAACTTTTATTTCAATTTCAACTCTACTATCCCTATTAACATGGAAATGTTTACCATCCCCTCCCCTGATCACCCCTCCTACCCCATTTATTTCCCAACCCCCCTCCTAACCCTTCCCCTGGCCAGACCTTTTCCTTCCCAGCCATCCCAACACTTCCCCTCCAAGCCCTTTCCCTTCCCACCCAAATATTCCCCCCTCATCTCATTCCCTTAGAGAACGCTCCTAACCCTTCGCGCCCAAGCCCTTTCCCATTCCCCACAACCAATGCTAGATCCTTCCTCGTTCGATCTATTTGCGGATTCCGAATTAAACTTGGAATATGATTACTAACCACTCTCAACCACTATCTCCTGCCCAATCCCTTCCCTTCCGCACCCCAACCCTTGCTAAACTCTCACAGTACCTTTCCGTATTATCCTACAGCAGAAACTGATATAGCAGAATAGGATAAATTTTATTTCAAATTCGAAAGCATATTTCCGAAAAACACGGACTATGACTATCAACAATCCAATCCCGTTTCCCTCCCAGCCTATTTCCTTACCAACCCCCCCAAACATTCCCAAACCCAAACCTTTCCCTACCAAATCCAACCCAAACCCTTCCCCGTACCAACCATTCCCGCCCCAAACCCTTCCCCTTTCACCCTATTACTTTTTACGACCTCACCGTATACTTCCTCTTTTGTTCAATTTGAGATTCTCCGTCAGCAGAACAGGCTAAATTTTTTTTCAAACTATTAGCATAATTCTCATAAACATAGACTTTGATTACCTATGCCTAGAAACAATGTCCATGCCCCGCCAAACTGGTTTCCCTCCTTAACCCTTAATATACCCTCACCGTATCCTTCCTCGTTCGACCCTTAAGCAGATCCTCATTTAGCAGAACATGATAAATTTTATATCATTTTCTACAGAAAATTCCCATGAACATGGACAAAAACTACAACCTCCTCCCAACCCTTGCCTCCCAACCAACCCTTCACCTCCGTCCCCAACGCTTGATAAATTCAAAACGACCTTTCCTCGTTTAATCACTTAGCAGATCACGATTTAGAAGAACAGGATAACTTCTATTTCAATTTCAACCCTACTATCCCATAAACATGGAAATATTTACAATCCCCTCCCAACTACACCCCTCCCACCCCATTCATTTCCCAACCCCCATCCCAATCCTTCCCCCTGCCAAACCTTACCCTTCCCACCTAACCCAACCCTTCCCCTCCAAAAACTTTCCCTTCCCACCCAAACAATCCCCCCATCTAATTCCCTTCCAGACCCCTCCCAACCATTCGCGCCCAAGCCCTTCCCCATTCCCCACAACCCATGCAAGACCCTTCCTTGTTCGATCTATTTGCAGATTCAGAATTAAAATTGGACTATGATTACTAACCTCTCTCAACCACTCCCTCCCGCCCTATCCCTTCCCTCCCCCACCCCAACCCTTGCTAAACTTTCACAGTACCGTTCCGCATTATCCTACAGCTAAAAACGATTAGGCAAAATAGGATAATATTTATTTCAAATTCGACAGCATATTTCCGATAAACATGGACTATGACTATCACTAATCCAATCCCGTTTCCCTCCCAGCCAATTTCCTTACCAACCCCCCCAAACATTCCCAAACCCAGACCTTTCCCTACCAAATCCAACCCAAACCTTACCCCCTACCATCGATTCCCGACCCCGCTCTTCCCCTTTCCACCTATTACTTACTACAACCTTACCGTATCCTTCCTCTTTTTTTGCATTTGAGATTTCTCATGCGCAGAAAAGGCTAAATTTTATTTCAAACTATTAGCAAAATTCTCATAAACAGAGACTTTGATTACCAATGCCTCGAAACAATGTCCATGCCCCTCCCTACCGGTTTCCCTCCCCAACCCTTAATATACCCTCACCGTACCCTTCCTCGTTCGAAACTTAAGCAGATTTCCATTTAGCAGAACATGATAAATTTTATATCATTTTCTACAGAAAATTCCCATGAACATGGACTAAAACTACAAACTTTTCCCAACCCTTGTTTCCCAACCAATCCTTCACCTCCGTCACCAACACTTGCTAAACTCAAAACGTACCTTTCCTCGTTTAATCACTTAGCAGATCCCGATTTAGGAGAACAAGATGACTTCTATTTCAATTTCAACTCTACTATCCCTATTAACATGGAAATGTTTACAATCCCCTCCCATGCACACCCCTCTCACCCCATTTATTTCCCAACCCCCCTCCTAACCCTTCCCCCTGCCAGACCTTTTCCTTCCCAGCTATCCCAACACTTCTCCTCCAAGCCCTTTCCCTTCCCACCCAAATATTCCCCACTCATCTCATTCCCTTAGAGAACGCTCCCAACCCTTCGCGCCCAAGCCCTTGCCCATTCCCTACAACCAATGCTAGATCCTTCATCGTTCGTTCTATTTGCGGATTCCGAATGAAACTTGGACTATGCATACTAACCTCTTTCAACCATTCCCTCTCACCCTATCCCTTCCCTTCCGCACCCCAACCCTTTGTAAACTCTCACAGTACCTTTCCGTATTATCCTACAGCAGAAACAGATATAGCAGAATAGGATAAATTTTATTTCAAATTCGAAAGCATATATCCGAAAAACACGGACTATGACTATCACCAATCCAATCCCGTTTCCCTCCCAGCCCATTTCCTTACCAACCCCCCCAAACATTCCCAAACCCAAACCTTTCTCTACTAAATCCAACCCAAACACTTCCCTGTACCAACCATTCCCGCCCCAAACCCTTCCGCTTTCACCCTATTACTTTCTACGACCTCACCGTATCCTTTGTCGTTTGTTCCATTTGAGATTCTCCGTGAGCAGAACAGGCTAAATTTAGTTTCAAACTATTAGCAAAATTCTCATTAACATAGACTTTGATTAACTATGCCTCGAAACAATGTCCATGCCCCGCCCTACCGGTTTCCCTCCCCAACCCTTAATATACCCTCACCGTACCCTTCCTCGTTCGACCCTTAAGCAGATCCCCATTTAGCAGAACATGATACATTTTATATCATTTTCTACAGAAAATTCCCATGAACATGGACTAAAACTACAACCTCCTCCGAACTCATCCCTGGCAACCAATCCTTCGCCTCCGTCCCCAACAATGGCTAAACTCAAAATGTATCTTTCCTCGTTTAATCACTTAGCAGATCCCGATTTAGAAGAACAGGATAACTTCTATTTCAATTTCAACTCTACTATCCCATAAAAATGGAAATGTTTACAATCCCCTCCCAAGCACACACATCCCACCCCATTCATTTCCCAACCCCCCTACCAATCCTTCCCCCTGCCAGACCTTTTCCTTCCCACCTTACCCAACGCTTCCCCTCCAAAAACTTTTCCTTCCCACCCAAACAATCCCCCCATCTAATTCCCTTCCAGACCCCTCCCAACCCGTCGCGCCAAAGCACTTCCCCATTCGCCACAACCCATGCAAGACCCTTCCTCGTTCGATCTATTTGCAGATTCAGAATTAAAATTGGACTATGATTACTAACCTCTCTCAACCACTCCCTCCCGCCCTATCACTTCCCTCCCCCACCCCAACCCTTGCTAAACTCCCACAGTACCTTTACGCATTATCCTTCAGCAGAAACCGATTAAGCAGATAAGTATAAATTTTATTTCAAATTCGACAGCACATTTCCGATAAACATGGACTATGACTATCACCAATAAAATCCCGTTTCCCTCCCAGCCCATTTCCTTACCAACCCCCCCAAAAATTTCCCAAACCCAGACTTTCCCCTACCAAATCCAACCCAAAACTTACCCCCTACCAACCATTCCCGCCCCCGCCCTTCCCCTTTCCACCTATTACTTACTACAACCTTACCGTATCCTTCCTTGTTTTTTGCATTTGAGATTCCTCATGCGCAGTACAGGCTAAATTTTATTTCAAACTATATGCAAAATTCTCATAAACATTGACTTTGATTACCTATGCCTCGAAAGAATGTCCATGCCCCGCCCTACCGGTTAACCTCCCTAACCCTTATTATACCCTCACCGTAACCTTCCTCGTTCGACCCTTAAGCAGATCCCCATTTAGGAGAACATGATAAATTTTATATCATTTTCTACAGAAAATTCCCATGAACATGGAATAAAACTACAACCTCCTCCCAACCTTTGCCTCCCAACCAATCCTTCAACTCCGTCCCCAACACTTGCTTAACTCAAAACGTACCTTTCCTTGTTTAATCACTTAGCAGATCCAGATTTAGAAGAACAGGATAACTTTTATTTCAATTTCAACTCTACTATCCCTATTAACATGGAAATGTTTACCATCCCCTCCCCTGATCACCCCTCCTACCCCATTTATTTCCCAACCCCCCTCCTAACCCTTCCCCTGGCCAGACCTTTTCCTTCCCAGCTATCCCAACACTTCCCCTCCAAGCCCTTTCCCTTCCCACCCAAATATTCCCCCCTCATCTCATTCCCTTAGAGAACGCTCCAAACCCTTCGCGCCCAAGCCCTTTCCCATTCCCCACAACCAATGCTAGATCCTTCCTCGTTCGATCTATTTGCGGATTCCGAATTAAACTTGGACTATGATTACTAACCACTCTCAACCACTATCTCCTGCCCAATCCCTTCCCTTCCGCACCCCAACCCTTGCTAAACTCTCACAGTACCTTTCCGTATTATCCTACAGCAGAAACAGATATAGCAGAATAGGATAAATTTTATTTCAAATTCGAAAGCATATTTCCGAAAAACACGGACTATGACTATCAACAATCCAATCCCGTTTCCCTCCCAGCCTATTTCCTTACCAACCCCCCCAAACATTCCCAAACCCAAACCTTTCCCTACCAAATCCAACCCAAACCCTTCCCCGTACCAACCATTCCCGCCCCAAACCCTTCCCCTTTCACCCTATTACTTTCTACGACCTCACCGTATCCTTCCTCGTTTGTTCCATTTGAGATTCTCCGTGAGCAGAACAGGCTAAATTTGGTTTTTAAACTATTAGCAAAATTCTCATAAACATAGACTTTGATTAACTATGCCTCGAAACAATGTCCATGCCCCGCCCTACCGGTTTCCCTCCCCAACTCTTAATATACCCTCACCGTACCC
This sequence comes from Pyrrhosoma nymphula, assembly GCA_963573305.1. NCBI lineage: Eukaryota > Metazoa > Arthropoda > Insecta > Odonata > Coenagrionidae > Pyrrhosoma > Pyrrhosoma nymphula. The sequence goes on along the minus strand of OY754332.1, from coordinate 70,029,771 downwards.
TTCCCCGTTCGACCCTTAAGCAGATCCCCATTTAGCAGAACATGATACATTTTATATCATTTTCTACAGAAAATTCCCCTGAACATTGACTAAAACTACAACCTCCTCCGAACTCTTCCCTCGCAACCAATCCTTCACCTCCGTCCCAAACACTTGCTAAACTCAAAACGTACCTTTCCTCGTTTAATAACTTAGCAGATCCCGATTTAGAAGAACAGGATAACTTTTATTTCAATTTCAACACTACTATCCCATAAACATGGAAATGTTTACAATCACCTCCCAACCACACCCCTCCCACCCCATTTATTTCCCAACTCCACTCCCAACTCTTCCCCCTGCCATACCTTTTCCTTCCCAGCTATCCCAACCCTTCCCCTCCAAGCCCTTTCCCTTCCCACCAAAATATTCCCCCTTCATCTAATTCCCTTCCAGAACGCTCCCAACTCTTCGCGCCCAAGCCCTTCCCAATTCCCCACAACCCATGCTAGACTCTTCCTTGTTCGATCTATTTGAGGATTCCGAATTAAACTTTGACTATGATTACTAACCTCTAACAACCACTCCCTTTCGCCCTATCCCTTCCCTTCCCCACCCCAACCCTTGCTAAACTCTCACAGTACCTTTCCGCATTATCCTACAGCAGAAAACGATTCAGCAAAACAGGATAATATTTATTACAAATTCGAAAGCATATTTCCGATAAACATGGACCATGACTATCACCAATCCAATCCCGTTTCCCTTTCAGCCCATTTCCTTACCAACCCCCCAAAACATTACCATAACCCAGACCTTTTCCTACCAAATCCAACCCAAACCTTACCCCCTACCAACCATTCCCGCCCCCGCCCTTCCCCTTTCCACCTATTACATACTACAACCTTACCGTATCCTTCCTCGTTTTTTGCATTTGAGATTCCCCTTGCACAGAACATGCTAAATTTCATTTCAAACTATTAGCAAAATTCTCATAATCATGGACTATGATTATCTTTGCCTCCCAACAATGTCCATACCCCGCCCTTCCGGTTTCCTTCCCCGGCCCTTGCTAGACTCTCAGCGAACCCTTCCTCGTTCGACCCTTAAGCAGATCCCCATTTAGTAGAACATGAAAAATTTTATATCAATTTCTACAGCAAATTCCCATGAACATGGACTATGGCTACAACATCCTCCCAACCATTCCATTCCACCCAATCCTTTACCTTCGCCTCCAACACTTGCTAAAGTCAAAACGTACCCTTCCTCGTACAATCCCTTAGCAGATCCCGATTTAGCAGAACAGAACAAGCCCTTCCCCATTCCCCACAACTCATGCTAGACCCTTCCTCGTTCGATCTATTTATCGGATTCCAAATTAAACTTTGACTATGAATACTAACCTCTCTCAACCACTCCCTCCCGCCCTATCCTTTCCCTCCCCTACCCCAACCCTTGCTAAACTCTTACCGTACCTTTCCGTATTATCCTACAGCAGAAACAGATGTAGCAGAACAGTATATATTTTGTGTCAAATTCAACAGCATATTTCTGATAAACATGGACTATGACTACCATCAATCCTGTTTCCCTCCCAGCCCATTTCCTTACCACCTCCTCAAATATACCCAACCCAAGACCTTTCCCTACCATCTCTCTTTCAATCATTCTCCCCTATCAACCATTCCCGCCCCCGCTCTTCCTCTTTCCACCTATTACTTTCTTTGACCTCACCGTATCCTTCCTCGTTTGTTGCATTTGAGATCCCCCATGCGCATAACAGACTAAATTTTATTTCAAACTGTTAGTATAATTCTCATAAACATGAATTATGATTACCTATGCCTCGAAACAATGTCCATGCCCCGCCCTTTCGTTTTCCCTCCCCAACCCTTAATATACCCTCACCGTACCCTTCCTCGTTGGACCCTTAGGCAGATCCCCATTTAGCAGAACAAGATAAATTTATATCATTTTCTACAGCAAATTCCCATGAAAATGGATTAAAACTACAACCTCCTCCCAACCCTTCCCTCCCAACCAAACCTTCACCTCTGTCCCCAACACTTGCTAAACTCAAAACGTAACTTTTCTCGTTTAATCACTTAGCAGATCCCGATTTAGAAGAACAGGATATCTTCTATTTCAATTACAACTCTACTATCCCATAAACATGGAAATGTTTACAATCTCCTCCCAACCACCCCCCTCCCACCCCATTCATTTCCCAACCCCCCTCCCAATCCTTCCCCCTGCCAGACCTTTTCCTTCCGACCTAACCCAACCCTTCCCCTCCAAACCCTTTCCCTTCCCCACCAAACAATCCCCCCCATCTAATTCCCTTCCAGACCCCTCCCAACCCTTAGCTCCCAAGCCCTTCCCCATTCCCCACAACCCATGCTAGACCCTTCCTCGTTCGATCTATTTGCAGATTCAGAATTAAACTTGGACTATGATTACTAACCTCTCTCAACCACTCCCTCCCGCCCTATCCCTTCCCTCCCCCGCCCCAACCAGTGCTAAACTCACTCAGTACATTTTTGTATTATCCTACAGAAGAAACAGATGTAGAAAATAGGATAAATTTTATTTCAAATTCGACAGCATATTTCCGATAAACATGGACTATGACTATCACTAATCCAATGCCGTTTTCCTCCCTGACGATTTCCATACCACCCCCCAATCATTCCCAACCCCAGACATATCCCTACCAACTCCCTCCAAACCCTTCCCCGTACCAACCATTCCCGCCCAAAACCCTTCCCCTTTCACCCTATTACTTTTTAAGACCTCACCGTTTATTTCCTCTGTTGTTCCATTTGAGATTCTCCGTCAGCAGAACAGGCTTAATTTTGTTTCAAACTATTAGCAAAATTCTTATAAACATAGACTTTGATTACCTATGCCACGAAACAATGTCCATGCCCCGCCCAACCGGTTTCCCTCCTCAACCCTTAATATAACCTCACCGTAACCTTCCTCGTTCGACCCTTAAGCAGATCCCAATTTAGCAGAACATGATAAATTTTATATCATTTTCTACAGAAAATTCCCATGAACATGGACTAAAACTACAACCTCCTCCCAACCCTTGCCTCCCAACCAATCCCTCACCTCCGTCCCCAACATTTGCTAAACTCAAAACGTACCTTTCCTCGTTTAATCACTTAGCAGATCACGATTTAGAAGAACAGGATAACTTCTATTTCAATTTCAACTCCACTATCCCATAAACATGGAAATATTTACAATCCCCTCCCAACTACACACCTCCCACCCCATTCATTTCCCAACCCCCCTCCCAATCCTTCCCCCTGCCAGACTTTTTCCTTCCCACCTAACCCAACCCTTCCCCTCCAAAGACTTTCCCTTCCCACCCAAACAATCCCCCCCATCTAATTCCCTTCCAGACCCTTCCCAACCCTTCGCGCCAAAGCCCTTCCCCATTCCCCACAATCCATGCAAGACCATTCCTCGTTCGATCTATTTGCAGATTCAGAATTAAAATTGGACTATGATTACTAACCTCTCTCAACCACTCCCTCCCGCCCTATCCCTTCCCTTCCCTACCCCAACCCTTGCTAAACTCCCACAGTACCTTTCCGCATTATCCTACAGCAGAAACCGATTAGGCAGAACAGTATAAATTTTATTTCAAATTCGACAGCACATTTCCGATAAACATGGACTATAACTATCACCAATAAAATCCCGTTTCCCTCCCAGCCCATTTCCTTACCAACCCCCCCAAACATTACCAAACCCAGACCTTTCCCTACCAAATCCAACCCAAACCTTACCCCCTACCAACCATTCCCGCCCCCGCCCTTCACTTTCCACCTATTACTTACTACAACCTTACCGTATCCTTCCTCGTTTTTTGCATTTGAGATTCCTCATGCTCAGAAGAGGCTAAATTTTATTTCAAACTATTAGAAAATTCTAATAAACATTGACTTTGATTACCTATGCTTTGAAGCAATTTCCATGCCCCGCCCTACCGGTTTACCTCCCCAACCCTTAATATATCCTCACCGTAACCTTCCTCTTTCGACCCATAAGCAGATCCCCATTTAGCAGAACATGACAAATTTTATATCATTTTCTACAGAAAATTCCCTCCCGGTTTCCCTCCCCAATCCTTAATATACCCTCACCGTACCCTTCCTCGTTCGACCCTTAAGCAGATCCCCACTTAGCAGAACATGATACATTTTATATCATTTTCTACAGCAAATTACCATGAACATGGAATAAAACTACAACCTCCTCCGAACTCATCCCTCGCAACCAATCCTTCGCCTCCGTCCCCAAATTTTGCTAAACTCAAAACGTATCTTTCCTCGTTTAATCACTTAGCAGATCCCGATTTAGAAGAAAAGGATAACTTCTATTTCAATTTCAACTCTACTATCCCATAAACATGGAAATGTTTACAATCCCCTCCCAACCACACCCCTCCCACCCCATTCATTTCCCAACCCCCCTACTAATCCTTCCCCCTGCCAGACCTTTTCCTTCCCACCTAACCCAACCCTTCCCCTCCAAACCCTTTCCCTTCTCTACCAAACAATCCCCCCCATCTTATTCCCTTCCAGACCCCTCCCAACCCTTCGCGCCCAAGCCCTTCCCCATTTCTCACAACCCATGCAATACACTTACTCGTTCGATCTATTTGCAGATTCAGAATTAAAATTGGACTATGATTACTAAATTCTCTCAACCACTCCCTCCCGCCCTATCCCTTCCCTCCCCCACCACAACCCTTGCTAAACTCCCACAGTACCTTTCCGCATTATCCTACAGCAGAAACCGATTAAGCAGAACAGTATAAATTTTATTTCAAATTCGACAACACATTTCCGATAAACATGGACTATGACTATCACCAATAAAATCCCGTTTCCCTCCCAGCCCATTTCCTGACCAACCCCCCAAAACATTCCCAAACCCAGACCTTCCCCTCCCAAATCCAACCCAAACCTTACCTCCTACCAACCATTCCCGACCCCGCCATTCCCCTTTCCACCTATTACTTACTACAACCTTACCGTATCCTTCCACATTTTTTGCATTTGAGATTCCTCATGCGCAGTACAGGCTAAATTTTATTTCAAACTATTAGCAAAATTCTCATAAACATAGACATTGATTACCTATGCCTCCAAACAATGTCCATGCCCCGACCTACCGGTTTCCCTCCCCAACCCTTAATATACCCTCACCGTAACCTTCCTCGTTCGACCCTTAAGCAGATCCCCATTTAGCAGAACATCATATATTTCATATCATTTTCTACAGAAAATTCCCATGAGCATGGAATAAAACTACAACCTCCTTCCAACCCTTGCCTCCCAACCAATCCTTCACATCCGTCCCCAACACTTGCTAAACTCAAAAGGTACCATTTCTCGTTTAATAACTTAGCAGATCCCGATTTAGAAGAACAGGATAACTTCTATTTCAATTTCAACACTACTATCCCATAAACATGGAAATGTTTACAATCATCTCCCAACCACACCCCTCCCACCCCATTTATTTCCCAACTCCCCTCCCAACCCTTCCCCCTGCCAAACCTTTTCCTTCCCAATTATCCCAACCATTCCCCTCCAAGCCCTTTCCCTTCCCACCCAAATATTCCCCCTTCATCTAATTCCCTTCCAGAACGCTCCCAACTCTTCGCGCCCAAGCCCTTCCCCATTCCCCACAACCCATGCTAGACTCTTCCTCGTTCGATCTATTCGCGGATTCCGAATTAAACTTTGACTATGATTACTAACCTCTAACAACCACTCCCTTTCACCCTATCCCTTCCCTCTCCCACCCCAACCTTTGCTAAACTCTCACAGTACCTTTCCGCATTATCCTACAGCAGAAAACGATTAAGCAAAACAGGATAATATTTATTACAAATTCGACAGCATATTTCCGATAAACATGGACTATGACTATCACCAAACCAATCCCTTTCCCTTCCACCCCATTTCCTTACCAACCCCCCAAATCATTCCCAAACCCAGACCTTTTCCTACCAATTCTAACCCAAACCTTACCCCCTACCAACCATTCCCGCCCCCGCCTTTCCCCTTTCCACCTATTACTTTCTATGACTTCACCGTATCCTTCCTCGTTTGTTGCATTTGAGATCCCCCATGCGCATAACAGACTAAATTTTATTTCAAACTATTAGTATAATTCTCATAATCATGTACTATGATTACCTATGCCTCGAAACAATGTCCATGCCCCGCCCTACCGTTTTCCCTCCCCAACCCTTAATATACCCTCACCGTACCCTTCCTCGTTCGACCCTTAGGCAGATCCCCATTTAGCAGAACAAGATAAATTTATATCATTTTCTACAGCAAATTCCCATGAATATGGACTCAAACTACAACCTCCTCCCAACCCTTCCCTCCCAACCAATCCTTCACCTCTGTCCCCAACACTTGCTAAACTCAAAACGTACCTTTTCTCGTTTAATCACTTAGCAGATCCCGATTTAGAAGAACAGGATATCTTCTATTTTAATTACAACTCTACTATCCCATAAACATGGAAACGTTTACAATCCCCTCCCAACCACACCCCTCCCACCCCATTCATTTCCCATCCCCCCTCCCAATCCTTCCCCCTGCCAGACCTTTTCCTTCCGACCTAACCCAACCCTTCCCCTCCAAACCCTTTCCCTTCCCACCCAAATATTCCCCCCCCATCTAATTCTCTTCCAGACCCTTCCCAATCCTTCGCTCCCAAGCCCTTCCCCATTCCCCACAACCCATGCTAAACCCTTCCTTGTTCGATCTATTTGCAGATTCAGAATTAAACTTGGACTATGATTACTAACCTCTCTCAACCACTCCCTCCCGCCCTATCCCTTCCCTCCCCCACCACAACCCTTGCTAAACTCCCACAGTACCTTTCCGCATTATCCAACAGCAGAAACCGATTGAGCAGAACAGTATAAATTTTATTTCAAATTCGACAACACATTTCCGATAAACATGGACTATGACTATCACCAATAAAATCCCGTTTCCCTCCCAGCCCATTTCCTGACCAACCCCCCAAAACATTCCCAAACCCAGACCTTCCCCTCCCAAATCCAACCCAAACCTTACCTCCTACCAACCATTCCCGCCCCCGCCATTCCCCTTTCCACCTATTACTTACTACAACCTTACCGTATCCTTCCTCGTTTTTTGCATTTGAGATTCCTCATGCGCAGTACAGGCTAAATTTTATTTCAAACTATTAGCAAAATTCTCATAAACATAGACATTGATTACCTATGCCTCCAAACAATGTCCATGCCCCGACCTACCGGTTTCCCTCCCCAACCCTTAATATACCCTAACCGTAACCTTCCTCGTTCGACCCTTAAGCAGATCCCCATTTAGCAGAACATCATATATTTCATATCATTTTCTACAGAAAATTCCCATGAGCATGGAATAAAACTACAACCTCCTTCCAACCCTTGCCTCCCAACCAATCCTTCACATCCGTCCCCAACACTTGCTAAACTCAAAAGGTACCATTTCTCGTTTAATAACTTAGCAGATCCCGATTTAGAAGAACAGGATAACTTCTATTTCAATTTCAACACTACTATCCCATAAACATGGAAATGTTTACAATCATCTCCCAACCACACCCCTCCCACCCCATTTATTTCCCAACTCCCCTCCCAACCCTTCCCCCTGCCAAACCTTTTCCTTCCCAATTATCCCAACCATTCCCCTCCAAGCCCTTTCCCTTCCCACCCAAATATTCCCCCTTCATCTAATTCCCTTCCAGAACGCTCCCAACTCTTCGCGCCCAAGCCCTTCCCCATTCCCCACAACCCATGCTAGACTCTTCCTCGTTCGATCTATTCGCGGATTCCGAATTAAACTTTGACTATGATTACTAACCTCTAACAACCACTCCCTTTCGCCCTATCCCTTCCCTCTCCCACCCCAACCTTTGCTAAACTCTCACAGTACCTTTCCGCATTATCCTACAGCAGAAAACGATTAAGCAAAACAGGATAATATTTATTACAAATTCGACAGCATATTTCCGATAAACATGGACTATGACTATCACCAAACCAATCCCTTTCCCTTCCACCCCATTTCCTTACCAACCCCCCAAATCATTCCCAAACCCAGACCTTTTCCTACCAATTCTAACCCAAACCTTATCCCCTACCAACCATTCCCGCCCCCGCCTTTCCCCTTTCCACCTATTACTTTCTATGACTTCACCGTATCCTTCCTCGTTTGTTGCATTTGAGATCCCCCATGCGCATAACAGACTAAATTTTATTTCAAACTATTAGTATAATTCTCATAATCATGTACTATGATTACCTATGCCTCGAAACAATGTCCATGCCCCGCCCTACCGTTTTCCCTCCCCAACCCTTAATATACCCTCACCGTACCCTTCCTCGTTCGACCCTTAGGCAGATCCCCATTTAGCAGAACAAGATAAATTTATATCATTTTCTACAGCAAATTCCCATGAATATGGACTCAAACTACAACCTCCTCCCAACCCTTCCCTCCCAACCAATCCTTCACCTCTGTCCCCAACACTTGCTAAACTCAAAACGTACCTTTTCTCGTTTAATCACTTAGCAGATCCCGATTTAGAAGAACAGGATATCTTCTATTTTAATTACAACTCTACTATCCCATAAACATGGAAACGTTTACAATCCCCTCCCAACCACACCCCTCCCACCCCATTCATTTCCCATCCCCCCTCCCAATCCTTCCCCCTGCCAGACCTTTTCCTTCCGACCTAACCCAACCCTTCCCCTCCAAACCCTTTCCCTTCCCACCCAAATATTCCCCCCCCATCTAATTCTCTTCCAGACCCTTCCCAATCCTTCGCTCCCAAGCCCTTCCCCATTCCCCACAACCCATGCTAAACCCTTCCTTGTTCGATCTATTTGCAGATTCAGAATTAAACTTGGACTATGATTACTAACCTCTCTCAACCACTCCCTCCCGCCCTATCCCTTCCCTCCCCCGCCCCAACCAGTGCTAAACTCTCTCAGTACATTTCCGTATTATCCTACAGCAGAAACGGATGTAGCAGAATAGGATAAATTTTATTTCAAATTCGACAGCATATTTTCGATAAACATGGACTATGACTATAACTAATCCAATGCCGTTTTCCTCCCTGACGATTTCCATACCGACCCCCAATCATTCCCAACCCCAGACATATCCCTACCAACTCCCTCCAAACCCTTCCCCGTACCAACCATTCCCGCCCCCAACCCTTCCCCTTTCACCCTATTACTTTTTACGACCTCACCGTATACTTCCTCTTTTGTTCAATTTGAGATTCTCCGTCAGCAGAACAGGCTAAATTTTGTTTCAAACTATTAGCATAATTCTCATAAACATAGACTTTGATTACCTATGCCTAGCAACAATGTCCATGCCCCGCCAACTGGTTTCCCTCCTTAACCCTTAATATACCCTCACCGTAACCTTCCTCGTTCGACCCTTAAGCAGATCCTCATTTAGCAGAACATGATAAATTTTATATCATTTTTTACAGAAAATTCCCATGAACATGGACTAAAACTACAACCTTCTCCCAACCCTTGCCTCCCAACCAATCCTTCACCTCCGTCACCAACGCTTGCTAAACTCAAAACGACCTTTACTCGTTTATTCACTTAGAAGATCACGATTTAGAAGAACAGGATAACTTCTATTTCAATTTCAACTCTAATATCCCATAAACATGGAAATATTTACAATCCCCTCCCAACTACACCCCTCCCACCCCATTCATTTCCCAACCCTCCTCCCAATCCTTCCCCATGCCAGACCTTTTCCTTCCCACCTAACCCTACCCTTCCCCTCCAAAAACTTTCCCTTCCCACCCAAACAATCCCCCCCATCTAATTCCCTTCCAGACCCCTCCCAACCCTTCGCGCCCAAGCCCTTCCCCATTCCCCACAACCCTTGCAAGACCCTTCCTTGTTCGATCTATTAGCAAATTCAGTATTAAAATTGGACTATGATTACTAACCTCTCTCAACCACTCCCTCCCGCCCTATCCCTTCCCTCCCCCACCCCAACCCTTGCTAAACTTTCACAGTACCTTTCCGCATTATCCTACAGCAGAAAACGAGTAGGCAAAATAGGATAATATTTATTTCAAATTCGACAGCATATTTCCGATAAACATGGACTATGACTATCACTTATCCAATCCTGTTTCCCTCCCAGCCCATTTCCTTACCAACCCCCACAAACATTCCCAAACCCTAACCTTTCCCTACCAAATCCAACCCAAACCTTACCCCTACCATCGATTCCCGACCTCGCCCTTCCCCTTTCCACCTATTACTTACTACAACCTTACCGTATCCTTCCTCTTTTTTTGCATTTGAGATTTCTCATGCGCAGAAAAGGCTAAATTTTATTTCAAACTATTAGCAAAATTCTAATAAACAGAGACTTTGATTACCAATGCCTCGAAACAATGTCCATGCCCCGCCCTACCGGTTTCCCTCCCCAACCCTTAATATACCCTCACCGTACCCTTCCTCGTTCGAACCTTAAGCAGATTTCCATTTAGCAGAACATGATAAATTTTATATCATTTTCTACAGAAAATTCCCATGAACATGGACTAAAACTACAAACTTTTCCCATCCCTTGTTTCCCAACCAATCCTTCACCTCCGTCCCCAACACTTGCTAAACTCAAAACGTACCTTTCCTCGTTTAATCACTTAGCACATCCCGATTTAGGAGAACAAGATAATTTCTATTTCAATTTCAACTCCACTATCCCTATTATCATGGAAATGTTTACAACCCCCTCCCCTGCACACCCCTCCCACCCCATTTATTTCCCAACCCCCCTCCTAACCCTTCCCCCTGCCAGACCTTTTCCTTCCCAGCTATCCCAACACTTCTCCTCCAAGCCCCTTCCCTTCCCACCCAAATATTCCCCACTCATCTCATTCCCTTAGAGAACGCTCCCAACCCTTCGCGCCCAAGCCCTTGCCCATTCCCAACAACCAATGCTAGATCCTTCCTCGTTCGATCTATTTGCGGATTCCGAATGAAACTTGGACTATGATTACTAACCTCTCTCAACCACTCCCTCTCACCCTATCCCTTCCCTTCCGCACCCCAACCTTTGCTAAACTCTCACAGTACCTTTCCGTATTATCCCACAGCAGAAACAGATATAGCAGAATAGGATAAATTTTATTTCAAATTCGAAAGCATATGTCCGAAAAACACGGACTATGACTATCACCAATCCAATCCCGTTTCCCTCCCAGCCCATTTCCTTACCAACCCCCCCAAACATTCCCAAACCCAAACCTTTCCCTACCAAATCCAACACAAACCCTTCCCCGTACCAAACATTCCCGCCCCAAACCCTTCCAATTTCACCCTAATACTTTCTACGACCTCACCGTATCCTTTCTCGTTTGTTCCATTTGAGATTCTCTGTGAGCAGAACAGGCTAAATTTAGTTTCAAACATTTGGCAAAATTCTCATTAACATAGACTTTGATTAACTATGCCTCGAAACAATGTCCATGCCCCACCCTACCGGTTTCCCTCCCCAACCCTTAATATACCCTCACTGTACCCTTCCTCCTTCGACCCTTAAGCAGATCCCCATTTAGCAGAACATGATACATTTTATATCATTTTCTACAGAAAATTCCCATGAACATGGACTAAAACTACAACCTCCTCCGAACTCTTCCCTCGCAACCAATCCTTCGCCTCCGTCCCCAACAATTGCTAAACTCAAAACGTATCTTTCCTCGTTTAATCACTTAGCAGATCCCGATTTAGAAGAACAGTATATCTTCTATTTCAATTACAACTCTACTATCCCATAAACATGGAAATGTTTACAATCCCCTCCCAACCACACCCCTCCCACCCCATTCATTTCCCAACCCCCCTCCCAATCCTTCCCCCTGCCAGACCTTTTCCTTCCGACCTAACCCAACCCTTCCCCTCCAAACCCTTTCCCTTCCCTACCAAACAATCCCCCCCATCTAATTCCCTTCCAGACCCCTCCCAACCCTTCGCTCCCAAGACCTTCCCCATTCCCCACAACCCATGCTAGACCCTTCCTCGTTCGATCTATCTGCAGATTCAGAATTAAACTTGGACTATGATTACTAACCTCTCTCAACCACTCCCTCCCGCCCTATCCCTTCCCTCCCCCGCCCCAACCAGTGCTAAACTTACTCAGTACATTTCCGTATTATCCTACAGAAGAAACAGATGTAGAAAATAGGATAATTTTTATTTCAAATTCGACAGCATATTTCCGATAAACATGGACTATGACTATCACTAATCCAATGCCGTTTTCCTCCCTGACGATTTCCATACCACCCCCCAATCATTCCCAACCCCAAACATATCCCTACCAACTCCCTCCAAACCCTTTCCGTACCAACCATTCCCGCCCCAAACCCTTCCCCTTTCACCCTATTACTTTTTACGACCTCACCGTTTACTTCCTCTGTTGTTCCATTTGAGATTCTCCGTCAGCAGAACAGGCTTAATTTTGTTTCAAACTATTAGCAAAATTCTTATAAACATAGACTTTGATTACCTATGCCTCGAAACAATGTCCATACCCCGCCCAACCGGTTTCCCTCCCCAACCCTTAATATACCCTTACCGTACCCTTCCTCGTTCGACCCTTAGGCAGATCCCCATTTAGCAGAACAAGATAAATTTATATCATTTTCTACAGCAAATTCCCATGAATATGGATTAAAACTACAACCTCCTCCCAACCCTTCCCTCCCAACCAATCCTTCACCTCTGTTCCCAACACTTGCTAAACTCAAAACGTACCTTTCCTCGTTTAATCACTTAGCAGATCCCGATTTAGAAGAACAGGATATCTTCTATTTCAATTACAACTCTACTATCCCATAAACATGGAAATGTTTACAATCCCCTCCCAACCTCACCCCTCCCACCCCATTCATTTCCCAACCCAACTCCCAATCCTTCCCCCTGCCAGACCTTTTCCTTCCGACCTAACCCAACCCTTCCCCTCCAAACCCTTTCCCTTCCCACCCAAACAATCCCCCTTATCTAATTCCCTTCCAGACCCCTCCCAACCCTTCGCTCCCAAGCCCTTCCCCATTCCCCACAACCCATGCTAGACCCTTCCTCGTTCGATCTATTTGCAGATTCAGAATTAAACTTGGACTATGATTACTAACCTCTCTCAACCACTCCCTCCCGCCCTATCCCTTCCCTCCCCCGCCCCAACCAGTGCTAAACTCACTCAGTACATTTCCGTATTATCCTACAGAAGAAAAAGATGTAGAAAATAGGATAAATTTTATTTCAAATTCGACAGCATATTTCCGATAAACATGGACTATGACTATCACTAATCCAATGCCGTTTTCCTCCCTGACGATTTCCATACCACCCCCCAATCATTCCCAACCCCAGACATATCCCTACCAACTCCCTCAAAACCCTTCCCCGTACCAACCATTCCCGCCCCAAACCCTTCCCCTTTCACCCTATTACTTTTTAAGACCTCACCGTTTACTTCCTCTGTTGTTCCATTTGAGATTCTCCGTCAGCAGAAAAGGCTTAATTTTGTTTCAAACTATTAGCAAATTTCTTATAAACATAGACTTTCATTTCCTATGCCTCGAAACAATGTCCATGCCCCGCCCAACCGGTTTCCCTCCTCAACCCTTAATATACCCTCACCGTAACCTTCCTCGTTCGACCCTTAAGCAGATCCAAATTTAGCAGAACATGATAAATTTTATATCATTTTCTACAGAAAATTCCCATGAACATGGACTAAAACTACAACCTCCTCCCAACCCTTGCCTCCCAACCAATCCCTCACCTCCGTCCCCAACACTTGCTAAACTCAAAACGTACCTTTCCTCGTTTAATCACTTAGCAGATCCCGGGTTAGAAGAACAGGATATCTTCTATTTCAATTACAACTCTACTATCCCATAAAAATGGAAATGTTTAAAATCCCCTCCCAACCACACCCCTCCCACCCCATTCATTTCCCAACCCCCCTCCCAATCCTTCCCCCTGCCAGACCTTTTCCTTCCGACCTGACCCAACCCTTCCCCTCCAAACCCTTTCCCTTCCTTCCCAAACAATCCCCCCCTATCTAATTCCCTTCCAGACCCCTCCCAACCCTTCGCTCCAAAGCCCTTCCCCATTCCCCACAACCCATGCTAGACCCTTCCTCGTTCGATCTATTTGCAGATTCAGAATTAAACTTGGACTATGATTACTAACCTCTCTCAACCACTCCCTCCCGCCCTATCCCTTCCCTCCCCCGCCCCAACCAGTGCTAAACTCACTCAGTACATTTCCGTATTATCCTACAGAAGAAACAGATGTAGAAAATAGGATAAATTTTATTTCAAATTCGACAGCATATTTCCGATAAACATGGACTATGACTATCACTAATCCAATGCCGTTTTCCTCCCTGACGAATTCCATACCACCCCCCAATCATTCCCAACCCCAGACATATCCCTACCAACTCCCTCCAAACCCTTCCCCGTACCAACCATTCCCGCCCCAAACCCTTCCCCTATCACCCTATTACTTTTTACGACCTCACCGTATACTTCCTCTGTTGTTCCATTTGAGATTCTACGTCAGCAGAACAGGCTTAATTTTGTTTCAAACTATTAGCAAAATTCTTATAAACATAGACTTTGATTACCTATGCCTCGAAACAATGTCCATGCCCCGCCCAACCGGTTTCCCTCCCCAACCCTTAATATACCCTCACCGTACCCTTCCTCGTTCGACCCTTAGGCAGATCCCCATTTATCAGAACAAGATAAATTTATATCATTTTCTACAGCAAATTCCCATGAATATGGATTAAAACTACAACGTCCTCCCAACCCTTCCCTCCCAACCAATCCTTCACTTCTGTCCCCAACACTTGCTAAACTCAAAACGTTCCTTTTCTCGTTTAATCAATTAGCAGATCCCGATTTAGAAGAACAGGATATCTTCTATTTCAATTACAACTCTACTATCCCATAAACATGGAAATGTTTACAATCCCCTCCCAACCACACCCCTCCCACCCCATTCATTTCCAAACCCCCCTCCCAATCTTTCCCCCTGCCAGACCTTTTCCTTCCGACCTAACCCAACCCTTCCCCTCCAAACCCTTTCCCTTCCCTACCAAAAATTCCCCCCATCTAATTCCCTTCCAGACCCCTCCCAACCCTTCGCTCCCAAGCCCTTCCACATTCCCCACAACCCATGCTAAACCCTTCCTCGTTCGATCTATTTGCAGATTCAGAATTAAACTTGGACTATGATTACTAACCTCTCTCAACCACTCCCTCCCGCCCTATCCCTTCCCTCCCCCGCCCCAACCAGTCCTAAACTCACTCAGTACATTTCCGTATTATCCTACAGTAGAAACAGATGTAGAAAATAGGATAAATTTTATTTCAAATTCGACAGCATATTTCCGATAAACATGGACTATGACTATCACTAATCCAATGCCGTTTTCCTCCCTGACGACTTCCATACCACCCCCCAATCATTCCCAACCCCAGACATATCCCTACCAACTCCCTCCAAACCCTTCCCCGTACCAACCATTCCCGCCCCAAACCCTTCCCCTTTCACCCTATTACTTTTTACGACCTCACCGTTGACTTCCTCTGTTGTTCCATTTGAGATTCTCCGTCAGCAGAACAGGCTTAATTTTGTTTCAAACTATTAGCAAAATTCTTATAAACATAGACTTTGATTACCTATGCCTCGAAACAATGTCCATGCCCCGCCCAACCGGTTTCCCTCCCCAACCCTTAATATACCCTCACAGTACCCTTCCTCGTTCGACCCTTAGGCAGATCCCCATTTAGCAGAACAAGATAAATTTATATCATTTTCTACAGCAAATTGCCATGAATATGGATTAAAACTACAACCTCCTCCCAACCCTTCCCTCCCAACCAATCCTTCACCTCTGTCCCCAACACTTGCTAAACTCAAAACGTACCTTTTCTCGTTTAATCACTTAGCAGATCCCGATTTAGAAGAACAGGATATCTTCTATTTCAATTACAACTCTACTATCCCATAAACATGGAAATGTTTACAATCCCCTCCCAACCACACCCCTCCCACCCCATTCATTTCCCAACCCCCCTCCCAATCCTTCCCCCTGCCAGACCTTTTCCTTCCGACCTAACCCAACCCTTCCCCTCCAAACCATTTCCCTTCCCTACCAAACAATCCCCCCCATCTAATTCCCTTCCAGACCCCTCCCAACCCTTCGCTCCCAAGCCCTTCCCCATTCCCCACAACCCATGCTAGACCCTTCCTCGTTCGATCTATTTGCAGATTCAGAATTAAACTTGGACTATGATTACTAACCTCTCTCAACCACTCCCTCCCGCCCTATCCCTTCCCTCCCCCGCCCCAACCAGTGCTAAACTCACTCAGTACATTTCCGTATTATCCTACAGAAGAAACAGATGTAGAAAATAGGATAAATTTTATTTCAAATTCGACAGCATATTTCCGATAAACATGGACTATGACTATCACTAATCCAATACCGTTTTCCTCCCTGACGATTTCCATACCACCCCCCAATCATTCCCAACCCCAGACATATCCCTACCAACTCCCTCAAAAACCCTTCCCCGTACCAACCATTCCCGCCCCAAACCCTTCCCCTTTCACCCTATTACTTTTTAATACCTCACCGTTTACTTCCTCTGTTGTCTCATTTGAGATTCTCCGTCAGCAGAACAGGCTTAATTGTGTTTCAAACTATTAGCAAAATTCTTATAAACATAGACTTTGATTACCTATGCCTCGAAACAATGTCCATGCCCCGCCCAACCGGTTTCCCTCCTCAACCCTTAATATACCCTCACCGTAACCTTCCTCGTTCGACCCTTAAGCAGATCCAAATTTAGCAGAACATGATAAATTTTATATCATTTTCTACAGAAAATTCCCATGAACATGGACTAAAACTACAACCTCCTCCCAACCCTTGCCTCCCAACCAATCCTTCGCCTCCGTCCCCAACAATTGCTAAACTCAAAACGTATCTTTCCTCGTTTAATCACTTAGCAGATCCCGATTTAGAAGAACAGGATATCTTCTATTTCAATTACAACTCTACTATCCCATAAACATGGAAATGTTTACAATCCCCTCCCAACCACACCCCTCCCACCCCATTCATTTCCCAACCCCCCTCCCAATCCTTCCCCCTGCCAGACCTTTTCCTTCCGACCTAACCCAACCCTTCCCCTCCAAACCATTTCCCTTCCCTACCAAACAATCCCCCCCATCTAATTCCCTTCCAGACCCCTCCCAACCCTTCGCTCCCAAGCCCTTCCCCATTCCCCACAACCCATGCTAGACCCTTCCTCGTTCGATCTATTTGCAGATTCAGAATTAAACTTGGACTATGATTACTAACCTCTCTCAACCACTCCCTCCCGCCCTATCCCTTCCCTCCCCCGCCCCAACCAGTGCTAAACTCACTCAGTACATTTCCGTATTATCCTACAGAAGAAACAGATGTAGAAAATAGGATAAATTTTATTTCAAATTCGACAGCATATTTCCGATAAACATGGACTATGACTATCACTAATCCAATACCGTTTTCCTCCCTGACGATTTCCATACCACCCCCCAATCATTCCCAACCCCAGACATATCCCTACCAACTCCCTCAAAAACCCTTCCCCGTACCAACCATTCCCGCCCCAAACCCTTCCCCTTTCACCCTATTACTTTTTAATACCTCACCGTTTACTTCCTCTGTTGTCTCATTTGAGATTCTCCGTCAGCAGAACAGGCTTAATTGTGTTTCAAACTATTAGCAAAATTCTTATAAACATAGACTTTGATTACCTATGCCTCGAAACAATGTCCATGCCCCGCCCAACCGGTTTCCCTCCTCAACCCTTAATATACCCTCACCGTAACCTTCCTCGTTCGACCCTTAAGCAGATCCAAATTTAGCAGAACATGATAAATTTTATATCATTTTCTACAGAAAATTCCCATGAACATGGACTAAAACTACAACCTCCTCCCAACCCTTGCCTCCCAACCAATCCCTCACCACCGTCCCAACACTTGCTAAACTCAAAACGTTCGTTTTCTCGTTTAATCACTTAGCAGATCCCGATTTAGAAGAACAGGATATCTTCTATTTCAATTACAACTCTACTATCCCATAAACATGGAAATGTTTACAATCCCCTCTCAACCACACCCCTCCCACCCCATTCATTTCCCAACCCCCCTCCCAATCCTTCCCCCTGCCAGACCTATTCCTTCCGACCTAACCCAACCCTTCCCCTCCAAACCCTTTCCCTTCCCTACCAAACAATCCCCCCCATCTAATTCCCTTCCAGACCCCTCCCAACCCTTCGCGCCCAAGCCCTTCCCCATTCCCCACAACCCATGCTAGACCCTTCCTCGTTCGATCTATTTGCAGATTCAGAATTAAACTTGGACTATGATTACTAACCTCTCTCAACCACTCCCTCCCGCCCTATCCCTTCCCTCCCCCGCCCCAACCAGTGTTAAACTCACTCAGTACATTTCCGTATTATCCTACAGAAGAAACAGATGTAGAAAATAGGATAATTTTTATTTCAAATTCGACAGCATATTTCCGATAAACATGGACTATGACTATCACTAATCCAATGCCGTTTTCCTCCCTGACGATTTCCATACCACCCCCCAATCATTCCCATCCCCAGACATATCCCTACCAACTCCCTCAAAAACCCTTCCCCGTACCAACCATTCCCGCCCCAAACCCTTCCCCTTTCACACTATTACTTTTTAAGACCTCACCGTTTACTTCCTCTGTTGTTCCATTTGAGATTCTCCGTCAGCAGAACAGGCTTAATTTTGTTTCAAACTATAAGCAAAATTCTTATAAACATAGACTTTGATTACCTATGCCTCGAAACAATGTCCATGCCCCGCCCAACCGGTTTCCCTCCTCAACCCTTAATATACCCTCACCATAACCTTCCTCGTTCGACCCTTAAGCAGATCCCAATTTAGCAGAACATGATAAATTTTATATCATTTTCTACAGAAAATTCCCATGAACATGGACTAAAACTACAACCTCCTCCCAACCAATCCCTCACCTCCGTCCCCAACACTTGCTAAACTCAAAACGTACCTTTCCTCGTTTAATCACTTAGCAGATCCCGATTTAGAAGAACAGGATATCTTCTATTTCAATTACAACTCTACTATCCCATAAACATGGAAATGTTTACAATCCCCTCCCAACCACACCCCTCCCACCCCATTCATTTCCCAACCCCCCTCCCAATCTTTTCCCCTGCCAGACCTTTTCCTTCCGACGTAACCCAACCCTTCCCCTCCAAACCCTTTCCCTTCCCTACCAAAAATTCCCCCCATCTAATTCCCTTCCAGACCCCTCCCAACCCTTCGCTCCCAAGCCCTTCCCCATTCCCCACAACCCATGCTAGACCCTTCCTCGTTCGATCTATTTGCAGATTCAGAATTAAACTTGGACTATGATTACTAACCTCTCTCAACCACTCCCTCCCGCCCTATCCCTTCCCTCCCCCGCCCCAACCAGTGCTAAACTCACTCAGTACATTTCCGTATTATCCTACAGTAGAAACAGATGTAGAAAATAGGATAAATTTTATTTCAAATTCGACAGCATATTTCCGATAAACATGGACTATGACTATCACTAATCCAATGCCGTTTTCCTCCCTGACGACTTCCATACCACCCCCCAATCATTCCCAACCCCAGACATATCCCTACCAACTCCCTCCAAACCCTTCCCCGTACCAACCATTCCCGCCCCAAACCCTTCCCCTTTCACCCTATTACTTTTTACGACCTCACCGTTTACTTCCTCTGTTGTTCCATTTGAGATTCTCCGTCAGCAGAACAGGCTTAATTTTGTTTCAAACTATTAGCAAAATTCTTATAAACATAGACATTGTTTCCTATGCCTCGAAACAATGTCCATGCCCCGCCCAACCCGTTTCCCTCCCCAACCCTTAATATACCCTCACCGTACCCTTCCTCGTTCGACCCTTAGGCAGATCCCCATTTAGCAAAACAAGATAAATTTATATCATTTTCTACAGCAAGATCCCATGAATATGGATTAAAACAACAACCTCCTCCCAACCCTTCCCTCCCAACCAATCCTTCACCTCTGTCCCCAACACTTGCTAAACTCAAAACGTTCCTTTTCTCGTTTAATCACTTAGCAGATATTGATTTAGAAGAACAGGATATCTTCTATTTCAATTACAACTCTACTATCCCATAAACATGGAAATGTTTACAATCCCCTCCCAACCACACCCCTCCCACCCCATTCATTTCCCAACCCCCCTCCCAATCCTTCCCCCTGCCAGACCTATTCCTTCCGACCTAACCCAACCCTTCCCCTCCAAACCCTTTCCCTTCCCTACCAAACAATCCCCCCCATCTAATTCCCTTCCAGACCCCTCCCAACCCTTCGCTCCCAAGCCCTTCCCCATTCCCCACAACCCATGCTAGACCCTTCCTCGTTCGATCTATTTGCAGATTCAGAATTAAACTTGGACTATGATTACTAACCTCTCTCAACCACTCCCTCCCGCCCTATCCCTTCCCTCCCCCGCCCCAACCAGTGCTAAACTCACTCAGTACATTTCCGTATTATCCTACAGAAGAAACAGATGTAGAAAATAGGATAATTTTTATTTCAAATTCGACAGCATATTTCCGATAAACATGGACTATGACTATCACTAATCCAATGCCGTTTTCCTCCCTGACGATTTCCATACCACCCCCCAATCATTCCCAACCCCAGACATATCCCTACCAACTCCCTCAAAACCCTTCCCCGTACCAACCATTCCCGCCCCAAACCCTTCCCCTTTCACCCTATTACTTTTTACGACCTCACCGTTTACTTCCTCTGTTGTTCCATTTGAAATTCTCCGTCAGCAGAACAGGCTTAATTTTGTTTCAAACTATTAGCAAAATTCTTATAAACATAGACTTTGATTACCTATGCCTCGAAACAATGTCCATGCCCCGCCCAACCGGTTTCCCTCCCCAACCCTTAATATACCCTCACCGTACCCTTCCTCGTTCGACCCTTAGGCAGATCCCCATTTAGCAGAACAAGATAAATTTATATCATTTTCTACAGCAAATTCCCATGAATATGCTTTAAAACTACAACCTCCTCCCAACCCTTCCCTCCCAACCAATCCTTCACCTCTGTCCCCAACACTTGCTAAACTCAAAACGTTCCTTTTCTCGTTTAATCACTTAGCAGATCCCGATTTAGAAGAACAGGATATCTTCTATTTCAATTACAACTCTACTATCCCATAAACATGGAAATGTTTACAATCCCCTGCCAACCACACCCCTTCCACCCCATTCATTCCCAATCCCCCTCCCAATCCTTCCCCCTGCCAGACCTTTTCCTTCCGACCTAACCCAACCCTTCCCCTCCAAACCCTTTCCCTTCCCTACCAAACAATCCCCCCCATCTAATTCCCTTCCAGACCCCTCCCAACCCTACGCTCCCAAGCCCTTCCCCATTCCCCACAACCCATGCTAGACCCTTCCTCGTTCGATCTATTTGCAGATTCAGAATTAAATTTGGCCTATGATTACTAACCTCTCTCAACCACTCCCTCCCGCCCTATCCCTTCCCTCCCCCGCCCCAACCAGTGCTAAACTCACTCAGTACATTTCCGTATTATCCTACAGAAGAAACAGATGTAGAAAATAGGATAAATTTTATTTCAAATTCGACAGCATATTTCCGATAAACGTGGACTATGACTATCACTAATCCAATGCCGTTTTCCTCCCTGACGATTTCCATACCACCCCCCAATCATTCCCAACCCCAGACATATCCCTACCAACTCCCTCAAAAACCCTTCCCCGTACCAACCATTCCCGCCCCAAACCCTTCCCCTTTCACCCTATTACTTTTTAAGACCTCACCGTTTACTTCCTCTGTTGTTCCATTTGAGATTCTCCGTCAGCAGAACAGGCTTAATTCTGTTTCAAACTATTAGCAAAATTTTTATAAACATAGACTTTGATTACCTATGCCTCGAAACAATGTCCATGCCCCGCCCAACCGGTTTCCCTCCCCAACCCTTAATATACCCTCACCGTACCCTTCCTCGTTCGACCCTTAGGCAGATCCCCATTTAGCAGAACAAGATAAATTTATATCATTTTCTACAGCAAATTCCCATGAATATGGATTAAAACTACAACCTCCTCCCAACCCTTCCCTCCCAACCAATCCTTCACCTCTGTCCCCAACACTTGCTAAACTCAAAACGTTCCTTTTCTCGTTTATTCACTTAGCAGATCCCGATTTAGAAGAACAGGATATTTTCTATTTCAATTACAACTCTACTATCCCATAAACATGGAAATGTTTACAATCCCCTCCCAACCACACCCCTCCCACCCCATTCATTTTCCAACCCCCCTCCCAATCCTTTCCCCTGCCAGACCTTTTCCTTCCGACCTAACCCAACCCTTCCCCTCCAAACCCTTTCCTTTCCCTACCAAACAATCCCCCCCATCTAATTCCCTTCCAGACCCCTCCCAACCCTTCGCTCCCAAGACCTTCCCCATTCCCCACAACCCATGCTAGACCCTTCCTCGTTCGATCTATCTGCAGATTCAGAATTAATCTTGGACTATGATTACTAACCTCTCTCAACCACTCCCTCCCGCCCTATCCCTTCCCTCCCCCGCCCCAACCAGTGCTAAACTCACTCAGTACATTTCCGTATTATCCTACAGAAGAAACAGATGTAGAAAATAGGATAAATTTTATTTCAAATTCGACAGCATATTTCCGATAAACATGGACTATGACTATCACTAATCCAATGCCGTTTTCCTCCCTGACGATTTCCATACCACCCCCCAATCATTCCCAACCCCAGACATATCCCTACCAACTCCCTCCAAACCCTTCCCCGTACCAACCATTCCCGCCCCAAACCCTTCCCCTTTCACCCTATTACTTTTTACGACCTCACCGTTTACTTCCTCTGTTGTTCCATTTGAGATTCTACGTCAGCAGAACAGGCTTAATTTTGTTTCAAACTATTAGCAAAATTCTTATAAACATAGACTTTGATTACCTATGCCTCGAAACAATGTCCATGCCCCGCCCAACCGGTTTCCCTCCCCAACCCTTAATATACCCTCACCGTACCCTTCCTCGTTCGACCCTTAGGCAGATCCCCATTTAGCAGAACAAGATAAATTTATATCATTTTCTACAGCAAATTCCCATGAATATGGATAAAAACTACAACCTCCTCCCAACCCTTCCCTCCCAACCAATCCTTCACTTCTGTCCCCAACACTTGCTAAACTCAAAACGTTCCTTTTCTCGTTTAATCACTTAGCAGATCCCGATTTAGAAGAACAGGATATCTTCTATTTCAATTACAACTCTACTATCCCATAAACATGGAAATGTTTACAATCCCCTCCCAACCACACCCCTCCCACCCCATTCATTTCCCAACCCCCCTCCCAATCTTTTCCCCTGCCAGACCTTTTCCTTCCGACCTAACCCAACCCTTCCCCTCCAAACCCTTTCCCTTCCCTACCAAAAATTCCCCCCATCTAATTCCCTTCCAGACCCCTCCCAACCCTTCGCTCCCAAGCCCTTCCCCATTCCCCACAACCCATGCTAGACCCTTCCTCGTTCGATCTATTTGCAGATTCAGAATTAAACTTGGACTATGATTACTAACCTCTCTCAACCACTCCCTCCCGCCCTATCCCTTCCCTCCCCCGCCCCAACCAGTGCTAAACTCACTCAGTACATTTCCGTATTATCCTACAGTAGAAACAGATGTAGAAAATAGGATAAATTTTATTTCAAATTTGACAGCATATTTCCGATAAACATGGACTATGACCATCACTAATCCAATGCCGTTTTCCTCCCTGACGACTTCCATACCACCCCCCAATCATTCCCAACCCCAGACATATCCCTACCAACTCCCTCCAAACCCTTCCCCGTACCAACCATTCCCGCCCCCAAACCCTTCCCCTTTCACCCTATTACTTTTTACGACCTCACCGTTTACTTCCTCTGTTGTTCCATTTGAGATTCTCCGTCAGCAGAACAGGCTTAATTTTGTTTCAAACTATTAGCAAAATTCTTATAAACATAGACATTGTTTCCTATGCCTCGAAACAATGTCCATGCCCCGCCCAACCCGTTTCCCTCCCCAACCCTTAATATACCCTCACCGTACCCTTCCTCGTTCGACCCTTAGGCAGATCCCCATTTAGCAAAACAAAATAAATTTATATCATTTTCTACAGCAAGATCCCATGAATATGGATTAAAACAACAACCTCCTCCCAACCCTTCCCTCCCAACCAATCCTTCACCTCTGTCCCCAACACTTGCTAAACTCAAAACGTTCCTTTTCTCGTTTAATCACTTAGCAGATATTGATTTAGAAGAACAGGATATCTTCTATTTCAATTACAACTCTACTATCCCATAAACATGGAAATGTTTACAATCCCCTCCCAACCACACCCCTCCCACCCCATTCATTTCCCAACCCCCCTCCCAATCCTTCCCCCTGCCAGACCTATTCCTTCCGACCTAACCCAACCCTTCCCCTCCAAACCCTTTCCCTTCCCTACCAAACAATCCCCCCCATCTAATTCCCTTCCAGACCCCTCCCAACCCTTCGCTCCCAAGCCCTTCCCCATTCCCCACAACCCATGCTAGACCCTTCCTCGTTCGATCTATTTGCAGATTCAGAATTAAACTTGGACTATGATTACTAACCTCTCTCAACCACTCCCTCCCGCCCTATCCCTTCCCTCCCCCGCCCCAACCAGTGCTAAACTCACTCAGTACATTTCCGTATTATCCTACAGAAGAAACAGATGTAGAAAATAGGATAATTTTTATTTCAAATTCGACAGCATATTTCCGATAAACATGGACTATGACTATCACTAATCCAATGCCGTTTTCCTCCCTGACGATTTCCATACCACCCCCCAATCATTCCCATCCCCAGACATATCCCTACCAACTCCCTCAAAAACCCTTCCCCGTACCAACCATTCCCGCCCCAAACCCTTCCCCTTTCACCCTATTACTTTTTAAGACCTCACCGTTTACTTCCTCTGTTGTTCCATTTGAGATTCACCGTCAGCAGAACAGGCTTAATTTTGTTTCAAACTATTAGCAAAATTCTTATAAACATAGACTTTGATTACCTATGCCTCGAAACAATGTCCATGCCCCGCCCAACCGGTTTCCCTCCTCAACCCTTAATATACCCTCACCATAACCTTCCTCGTTCGACCCTTAAGCAGATCCCAATTTAGCAGAACATGATAAATTTTATATCATTTTCTACAGAAAATTCCCATGAACATGGACTAAAACTACAACCTCCTCCCAACCCTTGCCTCCCAACCAATCCCTCACCTCCGTCCCCAACACTTGCTAAACTCAAAACGTACCTTTCCTCGTTTAATCACTTAGCAGATCCCGATTTAGAAGAACAGGATATCTTCTATTTCAATTACAACTCTACTATCCCATAAACATGGAAATGTTTAAAATCCCTTCCCAACCACACCCCTCCCACCCCATTCATTTCCCAACCCCCCTCCCAATCCTTCCCCCTGCCAGACCTTTTCCTTCCGACCTAACCCAACCCTTCCCCTCCAAACCCTTTCCCTTCCCACCCAATCAATCCCCCCCTATCTAATTCCCTTCCAGACCCCTCCCAACCCTTCGCTCCCAAGCCCTTCCCCATTCCCCACAACCCATGCTAGACCCTTCCTCGTTCGATCTATTTGCAGATTCAGAATTAAACTTGGACTATGATTACTAACCTCTCTCAACCACTCCCTCCCGCCCTATCCCTTCCCTCCCCCGCCCCAACCAGTGCTAAACTCACTCAGTACATTTCCGTATTATCCTACAGAAGAAACAGATGTAGAAAATAGGATAAATTTTATTTCAAATTCGACAGCATATTTCCGATAAACATGGACTATGACTATCACTAATCCAATGCCGTTTTCCTCCCTGACGATTTCCATACCACCCCCCAATCATTCCCAACCCCAGACATATCCCTACCAACTCCCTCCAAACCCTTCCCCGTACCAACCATTCCCGCCACAAACCCTTCCCCTTTCACCCTATTACTTTTTACGACCTCACCGTTTACTTCCTCTGTTGTTCCATTTGAGATTCTCCGTCAGCAGAACAGGCTTAATTTTGTTTCAAACTATTAGCAAAATTCTTATAAACATAGACTTTGATTACCTATGCCTCGAAACAATGTCCATGCCCCGCCCAACCGGTTTCCCTCCCCAACCCTTAATATACCCTCACCGTACCCTTCCTCGTTCGACCCTTAGGCAGATCCCCATTTAGCAGAACAAGATAAATTTATATCATTTTCTACAGCAAATTCCCATGAATATGGATTAAAACTACAACCTCCTCCCAACCCTTCCCTCCCAACCAATCCTTCACCTCTGTCCCCAACACTTGCTAAACTCAAAACGTTCCTTTTCTCGTTTATTCACTTAGCAGATCCCGATTTAGAAGAACAGGATATCTTCTATTTCAATTACAACTCTACTATCCCATAAACATGGAAATGTTTACAATCCCCTCCCAACCACACCCCTCCCACCCCATTCATTTCCCAACCCCCCTCCCAATCCTTTCCCCTGCCAGACCTTTTCCTTCCGACCTAACCCAACCCTTCCCCTCCAAACCCTTTCCTTTCCCTACCAAACAATCCCCCCCATCTAATTCCCTTCCAGACCCCTCCCAACCCTTCGCTCCCAAGACCTTCCCCATTCCCCACAACCCATGCTAGACCCTTCCTCGTTCGATCTATCTGCAGATTCAGAATTAAACTTGGACTATGATTACTAACCTCTCTCAACCACTCCCTCCCGCCCTATCCCTTCCTTCCCCCGCCTTAACCAGTGCTAAACTCACTCTGTACATTTCCGTATTATCCTACAGAAGAAACAGATGTAGAAAATAGGATAAATTTTATTTCAAATTCGACAGCATATTTCCGATAAACATGGACTATGACTATCACTAATCCAATGCCGTTTTCCTCTCTGACGATTTCCATACCACCCCCCAATCATTCCCAACCCCAGACATATCCCTACCAACTCCCTCCAAACCCTTCCCCGTACCAACCATTCCCGCCCCAAACCCTTCCCCTTTCACCCTATTACTTTTTACGACCTCACCGTTTACTTCCTCTGTTGTTCCATTTGAGATTCTACGTCAGCAGAACAGGCTTAATTTTGTTTCAAACTATTAGCAAAATTCTTATAAACATAGACTTTTATTACCTATGCCTCGAAACAATGTCCATGCCCCGCCCAACCGGTTTCCCTCCCCAACCCTTAATATACCCTCACCGTACCCTTCCTCGTTCGACCCTTAGGCAGATCCCCATTTAGCAGAACAAGATAAATTTATATCATTTTCTACAGCAAATTCCCATGAATATGGATAAAAACTACAACCTCCTCCCAACCCTTCCCTCCCAACCAATCCTTCACTTCTGTCCCCAACACTTGCTAAACTCAAAACGTTCCTTTTCTCGTTTAATCACTTAGCAGATCCCGATTTAGAAGAACAGGATATCTTCTATTTCAATTACAACTCTACTATCCCATAAACATGGAAATGTTTACAATCCCCTCCCAACCACACCCCTCCCACCCCATTCATTTCCCAACCCCCCTCCCTATCTTTTCCCCTGCCAGACCTTTTCCTTCCGACCTAACCCAACCCTTCCCCTCCAAACCCTTTCCCTTCCCTACCAAAAATTCCCCCCATCTAATTCCCTTCCAGACCCCTCCCAACCCTTCGCTCCCAAGCCCTTCCCCATTCCCCACAACCCATGCTAGACCCTTCCTCGTTCGATCTATTTGCAGATTCAGAATTAAACTTGGACTATGATTACTAACCTCTCTCAACCACTCCCTCCCGCCCTATCCCTTCCCTCCCCCGCCCCAACCAGTGCTAAACTCACTCAGTACATTTCCGTATTATCCTACAGTAGAAACAGATGTAGAAAATAGGATAAATTTTATTTCAAATTCGACAGCATATTTCCGATAAACATGGACTATGACTATCACTAATCCAATGCCGTTTTCCTCCCTGACGACTTCCATACCACCCCCCAATCATTCCCAACCCCAGACATATCCCTACCAACTCCCTCCAAACCCTTCCCCGTACCAACCATTCCCGCCCCAAACCCTTCCCCTTTCACCCTATTACTTTTTACGACCTCACCGTTTACTTCCTCTGTTGTTCCATTTGATATTCTCCGTCAGCAGAACAGGCTTAAAAATTGTTTCAAACTATTAGCAAAATTCTTATAAACATAGACTTTGATTTCCTATGCCTCGAAACAATGTCCATGCCCCGCCCAACCGGTTTCCCTCCCCAACCCTTAATATACCCTCACCGTACCCTTCCTCGTTCGACCCTTAGGCAGATCCCCATTTAGCAGAACAAGATAAATTTATATCATTTTCTACAGCAAGATCCCATGAATATGGATTAAAACAACAACCTCCTCCCAACCCTTCCCTCCCAACCAATCCTTCACCTCTGTCCCCAACACTTGCTAAACTCAAAACGTTCCTTTTCTCGTTTAATCACTTAGCAGATCCCGATTTAGAAGAACAGGATATCTTCTATTTCAATTACAACTCTACTATCCCATAAACATGGAAATGCTTACAATCCCCTCCCAACCACACCCCTCCCACCCCATTCATTTCCCAACCCCCCTCCCAATCCTTCCCCCTGCCAGACCTATTCCTTCCGACCTAACCCAACCCTTCCCCTCCAAACCCTTTCCCTTCCCTACCAAAAATTCCCCCCATCTAATTCCCTTCCAGACCCCTCCCAACCCTTCGCTCCCAAGCCCTTCCCCATTCCCCACAACCCATGCTAGACCCTTCCTCGTTCGATCTATTTGCAGATTCAGAATTAAACTTGGACTATGATTACTAACCTCTCTCAACCACTCCCTCCCGCCCTATCCCTTCCCTCCCCCGCCCCAACCAGTGCTAAACTCACTCAGTACATTTCCGTATTATCCTACAGAAGAAACAGATGTAGAAAATAGGATAATTTTTATTTCAAATTCGACAGCATATTTCCGATAAACATGGACTATGACTATCACTAATCCAATGCCGTTTTCCTCCCTGACGATTTCCATACCACCCCCCAATCATTCCCATCCCCAGACATATCCCTACCAACTCCCTCAAAAACCCTTCCCCGTACCAACCATTCCCGCCCCAAACCCTTCCCCTTTCACCCTATTACTTTTTAAGACCTCACCGTTTACTTCCTCTGTTGTTCCATTTGAGATTCTCCGTCAGCAGAACAGGCCTAATTTTGTTTCAAACTATTAGCAAAATTCTTATAAACATAGACTTTGATTACCTATGCCTCGAAACAATGTCCATGCCCCGCCCAACCGGTTTCCCTCCTCAACCCTTAATATACCCTCACCGTAACCTTCCTCGTTCGACCCTTAAGCAGATCCAAATTTAGCAGAACATGATAAATTTTATATCATTTTCTACAGAAAATTCCCATGAACATGGACTAAAACTACAACCTCCTCCCAACCCTTGCCTCCCAACCAATCCCTCACCTCCGTCCCCAACACTTGCTAAACTCAAAACGTACCTTTCCTCGTTTAATCACTTAGCAGATCCCGATTTAGAAGAACAGGATATCTTCTATTTCAATTACAACTCTACTATCCCATAAACATGGAAATGTTTACAATCCCCTCCCAACCACACCCCTCCCACCCCATTCATTTCCCAACCCCCCTCCCAATCCTTTCCCCTGCCAGACCTTTTCCTTCCGACCTAACCCAACCCTTCCCCTCCAAACCCTTTCCTTTCCCTACCAAACAATCCCCCCCATCTAATTCCCTTCCAGACCCCTCCCAACCCTTCGCTCCCAAGACCTTCCCCATTCCCCACAACCCATGCTAGACCCTTCCTCGTTCGATCTATCTGCAGATTCAGAATTAAACTTGGACTATGATTACTAACCTCTCTCAACCACTCCCTCCCGCCCTATCCCTTCCCTCCCCCGCCCCAACCAGTGCTAAACTCACTCAGTACATTTCCGTATTATCCTACAGAAGAAACAGATGTAGAAAATAGGATAAATTTTATTTCAAATTCGACAGCATATTTCCGATAAACATGGACTATGACTATCACTAATCCAATGCCGTTTTCCTCCATGACGATTTCCATACCACCCCCCAATCATTCCCAACCCCAGACATATCCCTACCAACTCCCTCCAAACCCTTCCCCGTACCAACCATTCCCGCCCCAAACCCTTCCCCTTTCACCCTATTACTTTTTACGACCTCACCGTTTACTTCCTCTGTTGTTCCATTTGAGATTCTACGTCAGCAGAACAGGCTTAATTTTGTTTCAAACTATTAGCAAAATTCTTATAAACATAGACTTTGATTACCTATGCCTCGAAACAATGTCCATGCCCCGCCCAACCGGTTTCCCTCCCCAACCCTTAATATACCCTCACCGTACCCTTCCTCGTTCGACCCTTAGGCAGATCCCCATTTAGCAGAACAAGATAAATTTATATCATTTTCTACAGCAAATTCCCATGAATATGGATAAAAACTACAACCTCCTCCCAACCCTTCCCTCCCAACCAATCCTTCACTTCTGTCCCCAACACTTGCTAAACTCAAAACGTTCCTTTTCTCGTTTAATCACTTAGCAGATCCCGATTTAGAAGAACAGGATATCTTCTATTTCAATTACAACTCTACTATCCCATAAACATGGAAATGTTTACAATCCCCTCCCAACCACACCCCTCCCACCCCATTCATTTCCCAACCCCCCTCCCAATCTTTTCCCCTGCCAGACCTTTTCCTTCCGACCTAACCCAACCCTTCCCCTCCAAACCCTTTCCCTTCCCTACCAAAAATTCCCCTCATCTAATTCCCTTCCAGACCCCTCCCAACCCTTCGCTCCCAAGCCCTTCCCCATTCCCCACAACCCATGCTAGACCCTTCCTCGTTCGATCTATTTGCAGATTCAGAATTAAACTTGGACTATGATTACTAACCTCTCTCAACCACTCCCTCCCGCCCTATCCCTTCCCTCCCCCGCCCCAACCAGTGCTAAACTCACTCAGTACATTTCCGTATTATCCTACAGTAGAAACAGATGTAGAAAATAGGATAAATTTTATTTCAAATTCGACAGCATATTTCCGATAAACATGGACTATGACTATCACTAATCCAATGCCGTTTTCCTCCCTGACGATTTCCATACCACCCCCCAATCATTCCCAACCCCAGACATATCCCTACCAACTCCCTCAAAACCCTTCCCCGTACCAACCATTCCCGCCCCAAACCCTTCCCCTTTCACCCTATTACTTTTTACGACCTCACCGTTTACTTCCTCTGTTGTTCCATTTGAAATTCTCCGTCAGCAGAACAGGCTTAATTTTGTTTCAAACTATTAGCAAAATTCTTATAAACATAGACTTTGATTACCTATGCCTCGAAACAATGTCCATGCCCCGCCCAACCGGTTTCCCTCCCCAACCCTTAATATACCCTCACCGTACCCTTCCTCGTTCGACCCTTAGGCAGATCCCCATTTAGCAGAACAAGATAAATTTATATCATTTTCTACAGCAAATTCCCATGAATATGGATTAAAACTACAACCTCCTCCCAACCCTTCCCTCCCAACCAATCCTTCACCTCTGTCCCCAACACTTGCTAAACTCAAAACGTTCCTTTTCTCGTTTAATCACTTAGCAGATCCCGATTTAGAAGAACAGGATATCTTCTATTTCAATTACAACTCTACTATCCCATAAACATGGAAATGTTTACAATCCCCTCCCAACCACACCCCTCCCACCCAATTCATTCCCAATCCCCCTCCCAATCCTTCCCCCTGCCAGACCTTTTCCTTCCGACCTAACCCAACCCTTCCCCTCCAAACCCTTTCCCTTCCCTACCAAACAATCCCCTCCATCTAATTCCCTTCCAGACCCCTCCCAACCCTACGCTCCCAAGCCCTTCCCCATTCCCCACAACCCATGCTAGACCCTTCCTCGTTCGATCTATTTGCAGATTCAGAATTAAACTTGGACTATGATTACTAACCTCTCTCAACCACTCCCTCCCGCCCTATCCCTTCCCTCCCCCGCCCCAACCAGTGCTAAACTCACTCAGTACATTTCCGTATTATCCTACAGAAGAAACAGATGTAGAAAATAGGATAAATTTTATTTCAAATTCGACAGCATATTTCCGATAAACATGGACTATGACTATCACTAATCCAATGCCGTTTTCCTCCCTGACGATTTCCATACCACCCCCCAATCATTCCCAACCCCAGACATATCCCTACCAACTCCCTCAAAAACCCTTCCCCGTACCAACCATTCCCGCCCCAAACCCTTCCCCTTTCACCCTATTACTTTTTAAGACCTCACCGTTTACTTCCTCTGTTGTTCCATTTGAGATTCTCCGTCAGCAGAACAGGCTTAATTTTGTTTCAAACTATTAGCAAAATTCTTATAAACATAGACTTTGATTACCTATGCCTCGAAACAATGTCCATGCCCCGCCCAACCGGTTTCCCTCCTCAACCCTTAATATACCCTCACCGTAACCTTCCTCGTTCGACCCTTAAGCAGATCCAAATTTAGCAGAACATGATAAATTTTATATCATTTTCTACAGAAAATTCCCATGAACATGGACTAAAACTACAACCTCCTCCCAACCCTTGCCTCCCAACAAATCCCTCACCTCCGTCCCCAACACTTGCTAAACTCAAAACGTACCTTTCCTCGTTTAATCACTTAGCAGATCCCGATTTAGAAGAACAGGATATCTTCTATATCAATTACAACTCTACTATCCCATAAACATGGAAATGTTTAAAATCCCCTCCCATTCACACCCCTCCCACGCCATTCATTTCCCAACCCCCCTCCCAATCCTTCCCCCTGCCAGACCTTTTCCTTCCGACCTAACCCAACCCTTCCCCTCCAAACCCTTTCCCTTCCCACCCAATCAATCCCCCCCTATCTAATTCCCTTCCAGACCCCTCCCAACCCTTCGCTCCCAAGCCTTTCCCCATTCCCCACAACCCATGCTAGACCCTTCCTCGTTCGATCTATTTGCAGATTCAGAATTAAACTTGGACTATGATTACTAACCTCTCTCAACCACTCCCTCCCGCCCTATCCCTTCCCTCCCCCGCCCCAACCAGTGCTAAACTCACTCAGTACATTTCCGTATTATCCTACAGAAGAAACAGATGTAGAAAATAGGATAAATTATATTTCAAATTCGACAGCATATTTCCGATAAACATGGACTATGACTATCACTAATCCAATGCCGTTTTCCTCCCTGACGATTTCCATACCACCCCCCAATCATTCCCAACCCCAGACATATCCCTACCAACTCCCTCCAAACCCTTCCCCGTACCAACCATTCCCGCCCCAAACCCTTCCCCTTTCACCCTATTACTTTTTAAGACCTCACCGTTTACTTCCTCTGTTGTTCCGTTTGAGATTCTCCGTCAGCAAAACAGGCTTAATTTTGTTTCAAACTATTAGCAAAATTCTTATAAACATAGACTTTGATTACCTATGCCTCGAAACAATGTCCATGCCCCGCCCAACCGGTTTCCCTCCCCAACCCTTAATATACCCTCACCGTACCCTTCCTCGTTCGACCCTTAGGCAGATCCCCATTTAGTAGAACAAGATAAATTTATATCATTTTCTACAGCAAATTCCCATGAACATGGACTAAAACTACAACCTCCTCCGAACTCTTTCCTCGCAACCAATCCTTCGCCTCCGTCCCCAAATTTTGCTAAACTCAAAACGTATCTTTCCTCGTTTAATCACTTAGCAGATCCCGATTTAGAAGAACAGGATAACTTCTATTTCAATTTCAACTCTACTTTCCTATGGAACATGGACTATGACTATCACCAATAAAATCCCGTTTCCCTCCCAGCCCATTTCCTTACCAACCCCCCGAAACATTACCAAACCCTGACCTTCCCCTACCAAATCCAACCCAAACCTTACCCCCTACCAACCATTCCCGCCCCCGCCCTTCACTTTCCACCTATTACTTACTAAAACCTTACCGTATCCTTCCTCGTTTTTTGCATTTGAGATTCCTCATGCTCAGAAGAGGCTAAATTTTATTTCAAATTATTAGCAAAATTCTACTAAACATTGACTTTGATTACCTATGCCTCGAAGCAATTTCCATGCCCCGCCCTACCGGTTTACCTCCCCAACCCTTAATATACCCTCACCGTAACCTTCCTCTTTCGACCCATAAGCAGATCCCCATTTAGCAGAACATGACAAATTTTATATCATTTTCTACAGAATATTCCCTCCCGGTTTCCCTCCCCAATCCTTAATATACCCTCACCGTACCCTTCCTCGTTCGACACTTAAGCAGATCCCCACTTAGCAGAACATGATACATGTTATATCATTTTCTACAGCAAATTCCCATGAACATGGACTAAAACTACAACCTCCTCCGAACTCTTTCCTCGCAACCAATCCTTCGCCTCCGTCCCCAAATTTTTCTAAACTCAAAACGTATCTTTCCTCGTTTAATCACTTAGCAGATCCCGATTTAGAAGAACAGGATAACTTCTATTTCAATTTCAACTCTACTTTCCCATTATCATGGAAATGTTTACAATCCCCTCCCAACCACACCCCTCCCACCCCATTCATTTCCCAACCCCCCTACCAATCCTTCCCCCTGTCAGACCTTTTCCTTCCCACCTAACCCAACCCTTCCCCTCCAAAAACTTTCCCTTCCCACCCAAACAATCCCCCCCATCTAATTTCCTTCCAGACCCCTCCCAACCCTTCGCGCCCAGGCCCTTCCCCATTTCCCACAACCCATGCAATACACTTACTCGTTAGATCTATTTGCAGATTCAGAATTAAAAGTGGACTATGATTACTAAATACTCTCAACCACTCCCTCCCGCCCTATCCCTTCCCTCCCCGACCACATCCCTTGCTAAACTCACACAGTACCTTTCCGCATTATCCTACAGCAGAAACCGATTAAGCAGAACAGTATAAATTTTATTTCAAATTCGACAGCACATTTCCGATAAACATGTACTATGACTATCACCAATAAAATCCCGTTTCCCTCCCAGCACATTTCCTGACCAACCTCCCAAAACATTCCCAAACCCAGACCTTCCCCTCCCAAATCCAACCCAAACCTTACCTCCTACCAACCATTCCCGCCCCCGCCCTTCCCCTTTCCACCTATTACTTACTACAACCTTACCGTATCCTTCCTCGTTTTTTGCATTTGAGATTCCTCATGCGCAGTACAGGCTAAATTTTATTTCAAACTATTAGCAAAATTCTCATAAACATATACATTGATTACCTATGCCTCCAAACAATGTCCATGCCCCGACCTACCGGTTTCCCTCCCCAACCCTTAATTTACCCTCACCGTAACCTTCCTCGTTCGACCCTTAAGCAGATCCCCATTTAGCAGAACGTAATATATTTCATATCATTTTCTACAGAAAATTCCCATGAACATGGAATAAAACTACAACCTCCTTCCAACCCTTGCCTCTCAACCAATCCTTCACATCCGTCCCCAACACTTGCTAAACTCAAAAGGTACCATTTCTCGTTTAATAATTTAGCAGATCCTGATTTAGAAGAACAGGATAACTTCTATTTCAATTTCAACACTACTATCCCATAAACATGGAAATGTTTACAATCATCTCCCAACCACACCCCTCCCACCCCATTTATTTCCCAACTCCCCTCACAACCCTTCCCCCTGCCAAACCTTTTCCTTCCCAGCTATCCCAACCCTTCCCCTCTAAGCCCTTTCCCTTCCCACCCAAATATTCCCCCTTCATCTAATTCCCTTCCAGAACGCTCCCAACTCTTCGCGCCCAAGCCCTTCCCCATTCCCCACAACCCATGCTAGACTCTTCCTCGTTCGATTTTTTTGCGGATTCCGAATTAAACTTTGACTATAATTACTAACCTCTAACAACCACTCCCTTTCGCCCTATCCCTTCCCTCTCCCACCCCAACCCTTGCTAAACTCTCACAGTACCTTTCCGCATTATCCTACAGCAGAAAACGATTAAGTAAAACAGGATAATATTTATTACAAATTCGACAGCATATTTCCGATAAACATGGACTATGACTATCACAAATAAAATCCCGTTTCCCTCCCAGCCCATTTCCTTACCAACCCCCCCAAACATTCCCAAACCCAGACCTTCCCCTACCAAATCCAACCCAAACCTTACCCCCTACCAACCATTCCCGCCCCCGCCCTTCCCCTTTCCACCTATTTCTTACTACAACCTTACCGTATCCTTCTTAGTTTTTTGCATTTGAGATTACGCTTACACAGACCATGCTAAATTTTATTTCAAACTATTAGCAAAATTCTCATAATCATGGACTATGATTATCTTTGCCTCCCAACAATGTCCATACCCCGCCCTTCCGGTTTCCTTCCCCAACCCTTGCTAGACTCTCACCGTACCCTTCCTCGATCGACCCTTAAGCAGATCCCGATTTAGCAGAGCATGAAATATTTTATATCAATTTCTACAGCAAATTCCCATGAACATGGACTATGGCTACAACATCCTCCCAACCATCCCATTCCACCCAATCCTTCACCTCCGCCTCCAACACTTGCTAAAGTCAAAACGTACCCTTCCTCGTACAATCCCTTAGCAGATCCCGATTTAGCAGAACAGAACAAGCCCTTCCCCATTCCCCACAACCCATGCTAGACCCTTCCTCGTTCGATCTATTTGCGGATTTCGAATTAAACTTGGAATATGATTTATAACCTCTCTCAACCACTCTCTCCCGCCCTATCCCTTCCCTCCCCCACCCCAACCCTTGCTTAACTCTCACAGTACCTTTCCGTATTATCCTACAGCAGAAACAGATTTAGCAGAACAGTATAAATTTTGTTTCAAATTCGACAGCATATTTCTGATATACATGGACTATGACTACCACCAATCCTGTTTCCCTCCCAGCCCATTCCCTTACCACCCCCTCAAATATTCCCAACCCCAGACCTTTCCCTACCAACTCCCTTCCAATCCTTCCCCCCTACCAACCATTCCCGCCCCCGCTCTTCCCCTTTCCACCTATTACTTTCTATGTCCTCACTGTATCCTTCCTCATTTGTTGCATTTGAGATTCCCCATGCGCATAACAGGCTAAATCTAATTTCAAACTATTAGTAAAATTCTCCTAAACATGGACTATGATTACCTATGTCTCCCAACAATGTCCATACCCCGCCCTTGCGGTTTCCCTCCCCAACCCTTGCTAGACTCTCACCGTACCCTTCCTCGTTCGACCCTCAAGCAGATCCCGAATTAGCAGAACATGATAAATTTTATATCATTTTCTACAGCAAATTCCCATGAACATGGACTATGACTCTAAACTCCTCCCAACTCTTCCCTCCCACCCAATCCTTTCCCTCTCCCATAACCCTTGCTAAACTCACAACGTTTACTTCCTTGTTCAATCCCTTAGCAGATCCCGATTTAGCACAACTGGATAAATTTTGTATCAATTTCTACAATTCTTTCCCATAAACAAGGACAATCACTACCACACCCTCCAAACCTTTCACCCCCCTACCCTTACTTTAACCAACCTGCCCCCAACTCTTTCCCCTCCCAGCCTTTTCCTTCCAATCTACCCCAACACTTCCCCTCAAGCCCTTTACCCCCAGCCCTTCTCTTCTTAACTCCTCTAAAATCTTTCCTGCTCAATCCCTTTCTATTTTCCAACAGACGTTGCTAGAAACTCAACTTTCTCGTTCGCTCCATTTGCAGATACCTATTTATCAATGAACCGTGCCCGCGGTTGCTTATCTCAATATGCTTAGCCGCGGGGGCAACGGTGGTGGAGGTACCGTGCTCTTTGTCCCTCCCAGCCCGTGAGTCGGCCTAGTCACCGGGAGGGGCTAGTGTCAAAAGGGCCTGTCCCGCCTCCTCTAAGTTTATAAGATGGGGCATGCCTCGGCACTGGGCGGTTTTTGCTGTTTTTGGTTGACGGGAGTGGACGTCCCGGGACCCGCTGTAGCTCAACGCTGCCGTGTCCTTGCCACCATCCGCCGCCCAACTGCGAGAAGCCAAGGAAAGGAGCGCTCGGTAATCTAAAAAAAGCCAACAGTATTGTGGGGGCCTGGTATAACCTCGGTAGAAAGGGCCAGGAATTCCGTGTTGGAGACAGTGTTGTTCACCGGCTACATCCGATGAGCTCTGCTCCGGATCGGGTGACGGGAAAGCTCCTTCCCAGATGGTCAGTGCCCTGCGAAATCACCAGTTTTACCAGCCCCGTGACTGTGGAGCTCTCCGACAAGTGGACAGGAGCTTTCATTAGGAAATGCCATGTCTCCTAAATTAAGCCATTCCATTGCAGGGAAGACGGTGGGACCTGTGTCTCACACGTAGAGTGACTATACCTTTTTTGTTTGCCTCCCCCCCCCCCCCTTCCTTCCTTTCCTATCCCGGTTTCCCGACTTTCTCTCCTGGGAGGTGGATGGTGCAGAGTACGCGGTGGGAGCGAGTTCAGCAGGTAATAGAATTTAATGGGCTAAAGTTACGTAATTATTGGGTATGTTTACCCTTGTTTCGTTCGGGGTATTGTCTCAGGGTTCGCTTCTTGCTTTGTTTTTGTGTAAACTTATGTATACTTGTGTTTTTCAGCGTATCCACGCTATTCTCTAGAAGAGTGCACTAGATTAGGAAAGCATTTCATGAAAACTTATTGGGTCCACATGTGATAGATGGTTGGAAATTTTTTGAATATTCATGTCTCATTCCATGTTTCAACTCTGCTTTTGAAATTTTTTTCAGTGAGAAATACTCTTGAGAGTGCAAAGAATTTTGGAGAATTTTCATCTTGTTGTATCTAGGATTTCATTATTTTTTTATGCTACGTTAATTTCTTCATTACTCACGCTTCAAGATCACTCTCTTCCGTATTTCCAGGTCCCTATAAAGCTACTTGAAGAGACAGATGGTGGAATTAGCACCAGTACGGCGCGTGGAAATAGCTTTAATCAAAATAGCAAGATATTCATTAGAATGTTAATTACAATTATATAGAGCCTGAGCCGAACCTCATGTCTGCCTATTAGATGTATAATTTTGGTATATAATTCCCATTTTCCAAGTTTAACCTCAGAATTAACGTAACTGATCATTAATCAGACGAGGTATTAGCGAACCTTTAAATCCATTTAATGGAAAGACACATAAGGAGAAACGAGGTTGAAGAGGAATAAGTAGTTCTCTATTTCGATATAAGATTCTCCCTAGAAATGAGACAATCATGCCTGGCGATCATGCGTTAACTGGCCACAGTAAGCAAAGTCATGATATTTATGTAAATCGACGGCTTTAAGGAATGTGATAATGAGTATTTTTATTTAATTTAATTAAAGAAAAAAGGAATATACTGAATGATTTCATGTAAGATAAATATTAAAAATATTTTGC
The DNA here is from genome assembly GCA_963573305.1 of Pyrrhosoma nymphula. NCBI lineage: Eukaryota > Metazoa > Arthropoda > Insecta > Odonata > Coenagrionidae > Pyrrhosoma > Pyrrhosoma nymphula. Next base: position 69,989,936 of record OY754332.1, on the reverse strand, counting down.
TAGATGTATAATAATTCAGAGGGCTGTCTCGATACCCTATCAAGTAAAGAGGGAAAACTAAATGAGTAACCTTAATGACCTTTCCGACCGATCCGTTAGAGATACTCGTACGGGCACAGGCGGCCTGGGTCAGGTCACCCACTTTCATATTTCCAGGTCTCTATAGAGTTTCTTTGAAGATAGATGGTGGAATCAGCTCTCCTTTGTGTTACTATCATTCTGTGAGAGGTCAAAATAATATCATTTACTTTAAGAGGACTATAAGGTGCCAACTTCAGTATTTTCGACAGCACTTTAAATTAAGTCAAAAATAGTAAGAAGTTTAAACCCACGTGAAGTGCTGTTAACGGAGAAATTAATATCTCAAGGTTAACTTGGTGGTATTCCATCGTAACGGAGAAAAAGAAAACTTTTACAAATACAACTTAATATTTATTGAAGCTCGACCCGGGTTTCGACGTGGGTTCACATTATCATCAGGCAAAATGTAAGAGAAGCGATAGCCTTATATACATGACATAGCAAAGTGAGGGTGGCTGAGGGGGGGATAGGGGGTGGGAGGGTTAAGGAACTGGGAGGAAGGTAGGGGGACGAGGGTAGGGATGATTTTTAAATATAAGTTTGAACGCAGAATTTCTCATTGCAATGGTGAATACAGTGATAAGGAAGTTTTTAGATTTTTGATAAACTTATATCGTCCTAAGACACATCTAGGTACTTAGAATGCTTGCCAAGGTAATAAGTAGGAAGTTATGTACGCTCTAATAGATCCAGAAATAAGCTCCATATCAGCCTATTAGAAGATTATTTGTGATTTTCAATGCCCATTTTCCAAGATTAGCCTCATAATGAACGTAAACGTACATATATCAGACGATGTATAAGCGATCATTTGACTCCATGCCATGGGAAGACATAAGCAGAATTACTAGGTTGAATAGGAATACGTAGTTATCTACCTCGAAATAAGAATCTCCCAGGCCAAGGGAATATTATGTCTGGCGAAACTGGCCGTAGAAAACGAAAGCATTCGTGTTTTATAATAGTCGCAATTAAGGAATGTTTTAATGAATACATTTGGTTTAATTGAAAAAAGAAATGAGAATATATACTGAATGTAATAATGTAAGTTATTTTTTGAAAATATTTTATTTGGTGTTAAAGAATTCAAAGGGCTCTCTCCTTGCCCTATCAAGTGTAGGAAGGAAAACCTAGTGAGTAACCTATATGACCTATCCGACCGATCCGTCCAATATACTCGTGCGGGAACAGCCGGCCTGGGTCAGATCACTCTCTTTCATATTTCCAGGTCCCTTTAAAGCTTACTTGAAAAGAAATTTAGTGGAATCAGCTCTCCTGTGTGTTACATTTTTTCTGTGAATGGTCCAAATATTTTTCATTCACCTCAAGAGCACTATAAGGATTCAAACTGTAGTATTTTCTACTTCACTACAAATTAAGTCAAAGGAAAGAGAAATAGGTGGCGTACCTGTCTTTGGATAAACCTTCTAATGGCTACACTTTCTTAAATATAATCCATTCAGAATGAGTTTCACTTGAGTAAATCGTCCTCGTATTCTCGAGTCCAAGTACACATATATTGAAGACGCTACCAGTAAAATCAAGTTCTGAGTGTCGTATAAACTCGTCCAGTGCTCAAAAAAATTGAAAGCACTCGTAGCAAATTAGAATAATAGGGCAGGGGAATTTTTCATTCACTTCAAGAGTACTATAAGGAAGCAACAGGTGGCGTACCTGTCTTTAAATAAACCTTCTAACGCCTACACTTTCTTTAATATAATCCAGTCAGAATGTGTTTCACTTGAGTCAGTCCTCCTCGTCTTCTCGAGTCAAAGGACACATACATTGAACACACTACCAGTTAAATCAAGTTCTGAGTGTCGTATAAACTATTGTCGAGTGCTGAAAAAAGGTGAAAGCACTTGAAGCAAACTAGAATAATAGGCCAGCGGAATTTTCTACGTACCTTTTTGAAGACACCTATCTCTCAAGACTGTAATATATAAGTATAAATACAGAATTTCTCATTGCATTGATGAATACATTGATAAGGCATTTTTTCGACAGTTGATAAACATATATAATCAGAAGGCTCTTCTTAGTAATTAACATTCTCACCAAGGTATTCGGTAGGATGTTAGGTACGCTTTGAAAGAGCCAGAACAAAGCGTTATGCCTGCCTATTAGATGAATAGTTTTGGTTTTCAATTCTCTTTATCCAAGATTAACTTAAGAATAAACATTACTGTACATGTAACAACTCTGTTTTCACGATAGCTTCGGGTAATAACCTAGGCGGGTAGAGTCCTTGAAATTCCAAAAATGAGCAGATAGGGTAATACCTTTCCAAACATCCCAGGAATAGAGATTAGCAACCCGTGGCCTGGGGATCGCGCAAAAACTATGTTACTTTTTTTTTGGTGACATTTTTACCCCCTCCCCCCTATTTCTTTTACAATCGTAGTATTTTTCCCTACCCCCTCCTTCCCCCCGGCATGTGACGTTGTCTTCACAAGTGAAACTTTCAATTCAAAAGTATTTTCTCAAATATTGAGTGAATTTTCTTTAGGGATAGGTTGAAATAAGACAAATAAAGTAGCCAAAATAGATATAACAGAACTATCTAATCTCGATTGGAACAAGTTATATTCATTTTTTAATTCTAAAAATCAACCATGAATCACGGCGAAAGGTGCTGTGCTCATCTACTTTGTTGTCTCCCCTCCCCTCATTTCTTACTGCTACCTTGAAAAGTGTGGTCACGAGGTCGCTATTTAAGCCGCGAGAAGGTTAAAATGTAATCAAGTTGATGGTATGAAAACTTGCAACATTGTAGAGGCAATGGTTCAGTTACATTGAGTTAAAGCAGGAGCTTGGGGTGTAAGAAACACACCGCCCGCCCTTCCATATGTTGAACTCTGTAGTATTGTCGACGCGATGTTGGCGAGTAAGAAACGTAAGCAGGCGCATTGTAACAGCTACGTTACTTTGAGTGAACCCCCCTTCCTCTCTTTACCCGCCGTAAGTTTTTAGGCGAGACCCTCCCGCCCCCATAAGTTGTATTCATTCTAGCTCGTGGCAAGTTGTTCATCTATGCACGTGTCTAGCAAATTGACGCTATATTAGAAATGCCTTCTTCGTCGCGGTTCAACATCAGACTGGATGAAGATATTCGTAAGGCATTATTTGAATTGGAGGAGGAGGCTGAACCGGAAGGGATTGAAGGTGATTTGGACCATATAGGCGAAGGAAGTCATGCCGCAAGAAAAAGGCAGCCGATCAAAAGGAGACAGAAAGACAGCTACCTGCTAAATGGTAATTGACGGCGTACGAAGGAGCCCGAAAGGCGAGGTATGTCCCAGCCAGTGAAGTCCCAAGTAAAAACATTTTACGAGAGCGAACTCTTATCGCAAGATAATTATTCCGCACGTTCGAGAGCTTGCACGGACGGTCCATATAAATTGGTTTCAAAGGTTGCTTTCAAATACTGCGAAAAATATATCCTGGAGCAGTTTTTCCTCAACTTTCATTCAGATTATTTGTTCTTGATCAAGGATTGCGAAATTTCATCCAATTTTTTGAAACACTGTATATTCACTGAAGTGAAATGTGTATTTTTGGTATTATTTATTCTTTTTCATTCGCTTTCCTACGCTTTTACAAGGGAGAATCTGACAACGCACTTGGTTTCGGAAGTCCCCGGGCCAAAAGGAACAGCACGTGACGTCGTGACTCCCAGGGAAGCTTGGCAGTTAATGTTTGATAACGCGCTACGAAATAAAATACTGCTGCACACAAATGAGGAAATACAATGGCAGCGTTTAGAAATTGCAGTTCCCCAGTCATATCACGGTGATTTAAACCTTTAGGAAATTGAGGCATTTTTAGGGCTCGTGTATTTTTCAGGGATGCAGAAGACGTGCAACACTAATCTCTATGAACTGTGATCTGTTGAGTTTGGATCTACTAAGTACAGATGTACAATGTCTCTGAAGCGATTTCTGTTCCTGACATCAACACTGCTTTGATGATAAAAACATGAGATCGCAGCGCAGGAAAGTTGATAAGTTTTCACCAATTCGTGAAATTTGGGACGACTGGACAACTGGTTTACTTCTGTGGTGCTTGTGAAGAAGATGCTAGAGGATTTTTCAATCACGATCGTGGGGACTATTCGCAAAAATAAGCGTCAAATTCCAGCGAATTTTACAAGCAGTGATACTATTGGCTCTTCAGGATTTGCTTTCGACCCTGATATGACCCTTGCAACGTACGCACCCAAAAGAAATAAAATTGTGCTTATACCGTCATCTCTCCATTTTGATGGGACCATCGATGAAGATAGTGGAAAGCCTGATATCATCACAACGTACAATTCAACTAAAGGAGAGACAGACTCATTTGGACAACTCTTCCATGAATACACTACAGCAAAAAAAACCCTTCGATGGCCTATGCGAGTTTTCTACAGAATACTGGACCAGGCTGGTTCTCTATTGCTATAATAAGAATAATGCAAAGATGAAAATTTGGCTTTGTCACTTACTGAACCATTTCAATGCATCAAAAAAAGGCACTCAATTTAGGAAATTTTACACATTGAAGACCCTCTAGTGCAGCAAAGAGAACCCATACAAAGGAAGATTCGATGCAGCTTTTGCCCCAGGGAAAGGGATTGAAGATCTCGACTCCTTGTTCATCATGCGGCTATGCAATGTGGTCCGCTTGGACCCCGGTGTGCCTTTAAAGTTACTCCAAGGAAGTGTGCCCTTCTAGGGTTAAAGTAGGAATTTTCTTAACTCCTTCATTTTACCTATACTAAGCTCATATATCTGTAAGTAAGAATTATATTGTTGTTCTAAATTTAGATTTCCAAAAATTTCCTTAGGATGAACGAGACTGTACATTTATCACACAGGAAAACTGCCGATCACTTAGGGCAATGATATATACGTAGATAAATGATTTTAAAAATTTCAAAATTAGGTCGTGTTTAAGAGAAATCTTAACTTGATCATCTCCCCAAGCCATCTCTCCCTGGGCATTAGTGCAAAATACAATTGAAAATGTGCGAAGCAAATCAATACAATTTGCTGTGCACAAATTGACATAGGTGTATACAAAGGGTCCAAAGAAATGAAATAGCAACTGCCTAAAAAAATATGAATTGTTTCGGTCGATATCTGTCAAACCGTTTATTAATTATAAAATAAAAGCTTATTTGAGAGTTCTAAGAAAACAGAATCCATGGAAAAGGTATAAATGTGTGTAAAGCCGAGCGTTTGTCTTACAGATACTCAGAATCAAAGTTAAGAGGAATGCGGTTTTAAATCTATTGATACATGTTGAAAAGAGTTAAACAAAAGACACATTTAGCACAAAATTCGTTCCTATGTAAAGGAATATCTTCATTGCATAGATGAGTGAATAGAATATTTTTTCTTTATCCGTAATATCCATATTCATTAGGTACAAACTTACATTAGGTACAAACTTACATTAGGTAAAAACTTACAAAGGAATATACACAGAGGCTACAAACGAAATGATTTAGCTACAGCCAAGGATAGAAATTGTATTCGTCAATCTCCGTCGAGTTTTATTATAATATAAGTCTACTCAGTTATTTCTTGAAAATCAATAAACGAAACTGGTATAAAATGGGTAATGCACGAGTACTTCTCCTAAAGATGCTCGGCATCAAAGATTATAGAATTAAGAATGAATATAACCGTAAATGTATCAGGAGAAGTTGAAGCGATATTTTTACACCGTTAAATAGGAAGAAATAGTTCTTTTATACGGCCCAGATACTTCCAGGCCATGAGAATATTACGCGAATTGATCATGCCTGAAATAGAACAAGTAAGTGAAAACGTGACTTTTATGATCATGGACGCAATATAGGAAAATTTTTTATGTATATATTTGGATTAAATTAACGAAAGAAAATGGCAACATATTTATAACTTTAACGTAGAATATTGGTTAAAATATGTAGTTTAGTGAAGAATAATTAAACGATTGTCTCCTTACTCTATCGAATGGAGGAAGGAAAACTGAGTGAGTAACCCAAATGACCTATCCGACCGATCCGTCCAAGAGACTCGTGCGGACACAGCCGGCCTAGGTCGGGTCACTCACTTTCGTATTTCCAAGTACCTAAAGAGCTTCCTTAAATCACAACCAGTCAAATTAACTACCGTAAACCAAGTAAACTCTCTTCGAGAGTTGAAAATAAATTCATACCCAACGTTGGCCCTATGAAGGAGGTTTCTGCAGCATTTCCTACAGCAGTATCACCTCAGTAAGAAGAAAGTGTCATCAATAATCCATGTTTACGTTTAATACAGTGTGTCCTCGTTTAACGTTGTTACCTCGTTCCTGAAAAAGTAGACGTTAAGCGAAACAACGTTAAACGATGCAGTATTTTCCATAAGAAACAATGGAAAAATTTAAAATCGGTTCCAAACTCACCAATGGTAAAGGTATCATAGGGTCCAGTCTGGGAGAAATACTTGTGTGAGAATAGTAGAAAAGTAAGGGGTATTCGATGAATGGGAAAGGTAAGTGAAAGGAATGCGCATTTATTAAATGTAAGAAAAAAAAGGCGTGAGATTTTTAGTTTTGGAGAAAATAAAGTTTGAAAATGACCAAATTCGCGTATTTTTTGTGATATTTTGACGCCATATTGCGAGATTTTTGGAGGTCCCGGTAGATGAATACGGACTAATTTCATGTCTGAAATATTACACAACACACCCCAATGTTGATTGGTTTGCGTAAAATTACGGCGAGAGGCGAATTGGTGATGAAAGTATGGAGGCAGTGGAATGAAGTACCTCCAAAGATTACAGGGTAGCTCCGAGAGGTAGCCCGTCCCTCCTGAGTGTGATAAAGCCGTCGAAAAGCGGGAATAGTTTTAAGTTGAAGGCGGGAAAAGTCATGGGCGGTGGATATAGAAAATGAAGACACTGCTCAACCACTGCGCCATCTGGGGGAACTAGGAGGAAAAGGTCAGTATTTCCAATATGGCGTCCAGAATTAGATTCACATCACAGGTTTAGGTGAATAGTTTACGAAAGAAAAAGGATTTATGAAGCAAACGAAAGGATAGTATAAATGCGCGTATGTAGCGTAGCAATATAAGTGAAATAGGTGGAAAAGGTGATCGGGAAGCAAGTGAAATTAATTTTCTCCCAGACATGACGCTATGATAGAAATTCCACGGCGTATTTTAATTACGCGGGCAGTCGAACAGATGATTTCACTAGTCAGAGGTCTTCATATCTGAGATGAAACAAACTGAAAAGGCATTTTAAAAACAATATGCACCAGGTTTCCCTCCTATATTTCTGATATTTAGTCCTGTTAGCACCGGCTTCCCTCTGAGTAAATACAAATTTTTGTCCTTCACTGCGGGAGCGTGCGCATGCGAATGAAGTGAAGGGCAAAAATTTCGCTCGCTGCGATCGCGAAGACGTAGGATAACAATTAAAATAGTGAGTGAACTAGGGAAACTCGGTGCTGTGTACAAAATTTTTATTATTTCGTAACAATGTTTTAGGAACAGTATCACCCTCGACGATTTACTATATCATGGAGGGTTTAGAAACCTTCCTCTTACACACTAATTCAACACGAAAAACACGTTTATGATTCACTTCAAACAGCAGTAAATCAACTTTTTCTTCCACCACTTCTACCTTATGGCGGCATGGGATTTTCAGGTATTTTTTCCCGAAGATATCTGCCCCTGGATCTACCATTCGGAAATGGTATTATTAATACCATGCAATTCACGATGGTACACTAACGTAGATTTGAGTTTTAAATCACCCGATGCATTGCCCCCCAATAACAGCGTAGTAAATAATAAGCAAACATACAGTTATGAAACAAACTAACGCAATAATTATTCGCTCAGGTTAAATTTTGACACACGCTATGAAGAGTTAACGTCAAACTTTTCCGCCGAATGGAACTTACGCATCAGATGCGCCAAATTCCTATTCGTTATTCATTTTTTTTGGTTGCGCAAAATTTGAACAACGTTATCGCGAAGCACTGATGACGTTGAACGATTAAGGGTTTTAATTGTTGGACGACGTTATCGCGAAACAAACGTTAAACGGGACAACGTTAAACGAGGACACACTGTATATCTACTGGTAGACCATACTTCCAATTTCCTAGATTGACCTAAGCATAACTGTAGACATATCAGACGAGGATTTAGCGATAATTTATCGCCGTTTTAAGGGAAAATAAAATTTATCGTATATGGCTACCATTCTCCAATGAAATGAGACTATTGCGTTGTGTCCATACCTTAATTAGCTCGAGTAAACGAAAAGAAGATATTTATGTTCATAGATGCCGGTTGGGAAAGTTTTCAATTATTATTTTTTTTAATGAACAAAATAAAAACGTAACATATTGATATTCCTAGTATGATATTAATGAAAAAACCTTTGGTTTGCGTTTAATAGTTATAAGTGCTGTTTTGTAACCCTATACTGTGGATGAGATAAAACGTAGTGAGTGATTCATAGGACCAATCAAAGCGATCCGTCAGAAAAACTCGTGCGGGACAGCCGGCCTTTGTGGGGTCACTCTTTTTCGTATTCCCTAGTCCCTATAGAGATTCAAAGAAGAACCAAAACAGTGGAATCACCGCCAATGTTTCGAATAAAATATATTCTAGAATTCAAATTGTTAAATTCCCGTAAACAGGCGTATATCGGCACCAACTGAAGTATTTCCCACATCAACATCAACTCAGTCATTCAATAGTGCGAAGGAGTACAACGTAACGACCTTTACCTTAGATAAAACATATAACACCGTCACTTCCATTATATATGAGCACGGTAATATCATTAAGTTTCACTATGTTAGTTAATGCCGGTCGTTGGCCCACCCTTTTTAGGTCTGACATTTATTTACGGCCAATAATATGACAATTTATATTAGCTGTAAAGATTTAAGTAATAATTTATATTTTAAATGTATAAAAGATATTCATGTACTTTTTAGAAGGTTAATAAAAGACCATTCCAAAATTAATAAATAATTTAATATTTGGGCACTCAAGATATATTTAGTTCTGGGAAGTGCTAATAAATCGCGCTCAGACTTATATCTAGGATCATATTATTTCAATATTTGATATATAGTATGGTGAAATTTGTATGTACTATGTGATAATATTTTTCATCAAGGCATAACGGAAGAATCTTTTAATGCTTTGACGTAGCGCAAAGTGAGGTCTATGTCTGCGCTACAAGTATATTGCTGGTCATAAATTTATATTTTCCAAATTTTACTTAAGAGTGAAAATACATGTAAGTTAATCACACAAGGTTTTAGCAATATTTATACACCGTTTTATAGGAGTAAATAGTTCTTCTCTAAGGCTCAGACACTTCCAGGCCATGAAAATATAATGCGAATTGAACATGCTTGAACTAGAACCAGTACGTGAAAACCTCACTTTTATGATCATGGACGCAGGATAGGAAAGTTCCTTTAATGTATTCATTTGGATTGAATTAACAAAAGAAAATGGTGACATATTTATTGCTTAAATGGTGGATGTTGGTTAAAATACTTTAATTAATTGAAGAATAATTCATACGGTTGTCTCCTTACCCTATCGAGTGGAGGATGGAAAACTGAGTGAGTAACCCAAATGACCTATCCGACCGATCCGTCCGAGAGACTCGTGCGGCGACAGCCGGCCTAGGTCGGGTCACTCTCTTTCGTATTTCCTAGTACCTATAAAGCTACTTTAAATGACAATCAGTGTATTCAACTACCGTATATCTAGTAAACTCTCTTCGAGAGTTGAAAATAAATTCATACCCGTCGAGGGCCCTATGAGGGTGCTAACTGCGGTATTTCATACAGCAGCATGAACTCAGTAAGAAGACAGTGTCATCAATAATCCATGCATGCGTTTTAGATATATATAGGTATTCAATAGTTCCAATTTCTTAGATAGACCTCTGAAAATCATAACTGCAGATATATCAGATGAGTATTTAGCGATAATATAACGCCTGTCATGGGAAAATATAATTTTTCGTTTACCTCTACGATTCTCCAATGAAATGTGACTCTATACCACAGTGTCCATACATTATTAGCTGAAGTAAATGAAAGGAAGATATTTATGTTCATAGATGCCAGTTAGGAAAGTTGTAAATTAATTTATATTATTTTAATATAATAAAATATAAACGTAACATATTGATATTCCTAGTATGATATTAATGAAAAAAACCTTTGGTTTGCGTTTAATAGTTATAAGTGCTGTTTTGTAACCCTATACTGTGGATGAGATAACACGTAGTGAGTGATTCAAAGGTGCAATCCAACCAATCCGTCCAAGAAAATCGTGCGGGCACAGCCGGCCTTGGTCGGGATTCCCTTTTTCGTATTCACTAGTCCCTTTAGAAATTCAAAGAAGAACTTAAACCGTGGAATCACCGTCTAACTTTCGAATAAAATATATACGAGAGTTCTAAATGGTTTAATGCCCGAAAACAGGCATTTGTCTGCACCAAGTGAAGAATTTTATGCATCAACATCAACTCAGGTGAAAGACCGAAGGAGTACAAGATAACAACGTTTTCCTTAGATAACATATAGAATGCCGTCACTTCCATTATATATGAGCCCGGTAATATCAATAAGTTCCACTATGTTAGTAAATGCCAGTTGTTTGCCGACCCATTTCCATTCTGACCTTTATTCCATTTTTTCTTATCTGCAAATATTTAATGAAGAATATATATATTCTAAATGTATAAAAGAAAATCATATATTTTTTAGAAAGCTAATGAAAGACCATTCCAAAATTAATAAAATATTTTAATATTTTGGTACTTAAATTTCTTGAGTTCTGGAAAATCCAGATATTTGGCCTCGGTGGCGGCGGGGTAACGTCCTCGCCTGCCAACCCAAAGGTCGCGGTTTCGAATCCCGCTAGGGGAGGATTTCTTCCCAGGACATGGCTGTGTGTGTTGTTCTTTGTTACAACGCCAGATGTAAAATGGTCCTCGAGGCTGTATTCAGGTTATTGATATAAATAAAAATAAATAATATATTGCGCCCTGACTTATATCTAGGATCATAAATATGGCAATATTTGATAGCTGTATGTATTTATAAGGTTTAATTTTTATGTACTAGGTGATAACATTTTTAACAAGGCTTAATGTAAGAAGTTTTATATACTTTGAGGTAGCGCGAAGTGAGGTCTATGTTTGCGTTAGTAGTATATTGGTGGTCAAAAACTTGTATTTTACAAAATTAACTTAAGGTGAGAATAGCTGTAAGTTAATCACACGAGGTTTTAGCGATTTTTTTACACCGTTAAATAGGAAGAAATAGTTCTTCTCTACAAGTCAGATACTTCCAAACCATAAGAATATAATGCCAATTGATCATGCCTGTACTAGAACCAGTAAGTGAAAACGTCACTTTTATGATCATGGACGCAGATAGGAAATTTCTTTTATTGTATATATGTGGATTGAATTAACGAAAGATAAAGGTAAAATATTTATTTCATAAACGAAGGATATTGGTTAAAATATTTAGTTTATTGGAGATTAATTCAGACGGTTGTCTCCTTACCCTATCGAGTGTAGGGAGGAAAACTGACTGAGTAACCCGACGGATCCGTCCAAGAAACTCGTGCGGGAACAGCCGGCCTTCGTCGTGTCAATCTTTTTCGTATTCCCTAGTCCATATAGAGAATCTAAGAAGCACAAAAACAGTGGAATCAGCGCCACAGCGTTTGTAAAAAAATATGTTCGAGAGTTCAAAATCGCTTAGTTCCCGTTAATCGCCGCATAGCGGCACCAACTGAAGTATTGCCTACACCAACATCAACTCAGGAGGGCGACAGTGCGGAGGGGTACAAGGTTAAGACATATACCTTAGATACCACTTAAAACAAAATCACTATCGTTATATATGAGCCCGGTAATGACAATAAGTTTCACTTTGTTAGTTAATGCTGGTCATTTACCGACCCTTTTCATGTCTGGCCTATTTTAGGACCAATAATATGGTAATTTGCATTAGCTGTAAAAATTGAAATAATAATTTATATCCTTAATTTTTTAATGAAATTCATGTACTTCTTAGAAAGCTAATGGAATACAATTCCAAAATTAAAAAAAATATATTTAAATATTGGGGAACTCAAGAAATATTGAGTTCTGGGAAGTGCGATTAAATGGCGCTCTGACTTTTATGTTTGATCTTATTTATAGCAAAATTTGATAACTGTGTGTTTTAATAAGGTGTAGTTTATTTGTAATATGTGATAACATTTTTCACCGAGACTTAATGTAAGAATCATTTAATACTTTGATGTAGCACGAACTGAGGACTGAGAATAAATAGTTCTTTTCTGCGGCTCTGATTCTTCCAGGCCATGAGAATATTATGCGAATTGAAAATGTCTGAATTAGAACAAGTAAGTAAAAACGTGACTTTTATGATCATGGACGCCGAATAGGAAAGTTTATTAAATGCATTTATTTGGAATGAATTAAAGAAGGAAAACGGTGACTTACTTATTGCTTTAGCGTAAAAATATTGAATAAAATACTTTAGTCTATTAGAAAATGATTCAAACGGTTGTTTCATTACTCTATTGAGTGGAGGAAGGAAAACTGAGTGAGCCACCCAAATGACCTATCCGACCGATCCTTCCGAGAGACTCGTAAGGGCACAGCCGGCCTAGGTCGGGTAACTCACTTTCGTATTTCTAAGAACCCAAAGAGCTTCCTTAAATCACAACCAGTCAAATTAACTATCGTATGTAAAGTAAACTCTCCTAGAGAGCTGAAAACAAATTCAAACCCGTAGGGTGCCCTATGAGGATGCTATCTGCGGTGTTTCCTACAGCAGCATCAACTCAGTAAGAAGACAGTGACATAAATAAACCATGTATGCGTTTAAGATATATATTAGCATTCCATATTCCCAATTTCCTAGATTGTCCTCTGAAAAACATAACTGTAGATAATGCAGATAAGGATTTAGCGATAATTTAACGCCCTCTTATTGGAAAATATAGTTTATCGTTCAAGGCTACGATTCACCAATGAAATATGACTCTATGGCATAGCGTTCAATAACCTCAAGTCAAATAAAAGAATTTATTTTTGTTCATGGATGTTGGTTAGAAAAGTTTTCAATTAAAATGTTATTTTTTAATAGAACAAAATAAAAACGTAACACATTGATGGTTAAAGTATGGTATAGGTTAGAAAAACCTTTGGAGCGCGAATAATATTCCGAATTTCTGTTTCGTAACCCTGTACTGTTGATGAATGAAAACGGAGTGAGTGAGTCAAAGGACCAAACCAACCGATCCGTCTGAGAAAATCGTGCCGGCACACACTGCTTTGGTCGGGTCACCCATTTTCGTATTCCCTAGTCCCTTTAGAGATTCAAGGAAGAACTTAAACAGTGAAATCATAGCCCATGTTTCGTATAAAATATATTCGAGAGTTCAAAATTGTTTAACGCCCGTAAATAAGCGTATTTCAACACCATGTGAAGTATTTCTACATCAACATCAACTCAGTTTTGCGACAGTGCGAAGGAGTACAAGGTAACCACTTTTACACATAGAATACTTCCATTTTATATGAACCCGGTATTATATCAATAAGCTCCACAAATATTTTAATATTTTGGTACTTAAATTTCTTGAGTTCTGGAAAATCCAGATATTTGGCCTCGGTGGCGGCGGGGTAACGTCCTCGCCTGCCAACCCAAAGGTCGCGGTTTCGAATCCCGCTAGGGGAGGATTTTTCTCCTCGCAGGACATGGCTGTGTGTGTTGTTCTTTGTTACAACGCCAGATGTAAAATGGTCCTCGAGGCTGTATTCAGGTTATTGATATAAATAAAAATAAAATAAATAATATATTGCGCCCTGACTTATATCTAGGATCATAAATATGGCAATATTTGATAGCTGTATGTATTTATAATGTTTAATTTTTATGTACTAGGTAATAAAATTTTTAACAAGGCTTAATGTAAGAAGTTTAATATACTTTGAGGTAGCGCGAAGTGAGGTCTATGTCTGCGTTAGTAGTATATTGGTGGTCAAAAACTTGTATTTTACAAAATTAACTTAAGGTGAGAATAGCTGTAAGTTAATCACACGAGGTTTTAGCGATTTTTTTACACCGTTAAATACGAAGAAATAGTTCTTCTCTACAAGTCAGATACTTCCAGGCCATAAGAATATAATGCCAATTGATCATGCCTGTACTAGAACCAGTAAGTGAAAACGTCACTTTTATGATAATGGACGCAGATAGGAAATTTCTTTTATTGTGTATATGTGGATTGAATTAACGAAAGATAAAGGTAAAATATTTATTGCATATACGAAGGATATTGGTTAAAATATTTAGTTTATTGGAGAATAATTCAGACGGTTGTCTCCTTACCCTATCGAGTGTAGGGAGGAAAACTCACTGAGTAACCCGACGGATCCGTCCAAGAAACTCGTGCGGGAACAGCCGGCCTTCGTCGTCTCAATCTTTTTCGTATTCCCTAGTCCATATAGAGAATCTAAGAAGCACAAAAACAGTGGAATCAGCGCCACAGCGTTTGTAAAAAAATATGTTCGAGAGTTCAAAATCGCTTAGTTCCCGTTAATCGCCGCATAGCGGCACCAACTGAAGTATTACCTACACCAACATCAACTCAGGAGGGCGACAGTGTGGAGGGGTACAAGGTTAAGACATATACCTTAGATACCACTTAAAACAAAATCACTATCGTTATATATGAGCCCGGTAATGACAATAAGTTTCACTATGTTAGTTAATGCTGGTCATTTACCGACCCTTTTCATGTTTGGCCTATTTTAGGACCAATAATATGGTAATTTGCATTAGCTGTAAAAATTGAAATAATAATTTATATCCTTAATTTTTTAATGAAATTCATGTACTTCTTAGAAAGCTAATGGAATACAATTCCAAAATTAAAAAAAAATATATTTTAATATTGGGGAACTCAAGAAATATTGAGTTCTGGGAAGTGCGATTAAATGGCGCTCTGACTTTTATGTTTGATCTTATTTATAGCAAAATTTGATAACTGTGTGTTTTAATAAGGTGTAGTTTATTTGTAATATGTGATAACATTTTTCACCGAGACTTAATGTAAGAATCTTTTAATACTTTGATGTAGCACGAACTGAGGTCTGAGAATAAATAGTTCTTTTCTGCGGCTCTGATTCTTCCAGGCCATGAGAATATGATGCGAATTGAAAATGTCTGAATTAGAACAAGTAAGTAAAAACGTGAATTTTTTATGATCATGGACGCCGAATAGGAAAGTTTATTAAATGCATTTATTTGGAATGAATTAAAGAAAGAAAACGGTGACTTACTTATTGCTTTAGCGTAAAAATATTGAATAAAATACTTTAGTCTATTAGAAAATGATTCAAACGGTTGTTTCATTACTCTATTGAGTGGAGGAAGGAAAACTGAGTGAGCCACCCAAATGACCTATCCGACCGATCCTTCCGAGAGACTCGTAAGGGCACAGCCGGCCTAGGTCGGGTAACTCACTTTCGTATTCCTAAGAACCCAAAGAGCTTCCTTAAATCACAACCAGTCAAATTAACTATCGTATGTAAAGTAAACTCTCCTAGAGAGCTGAAAACAAATTCATACCCGTAGGGTGCCCTATGAGGATGCTATCTGCGGTGTTTCCTACAGCAGCATCAACTCAGTAAGAAGACAGTGACATAAATAATCCATGTATGCGTTTAAGATATATATTAGCATTCCATATTCCCAATTTCCTAGATTGTCCTCTGAAAAACATAACTGTAGATAATGCAGATAAGGATTTAGCGATAATTTAACGCCCTCTTGTTGGAAAATATAGTTTATCGTTCAAGGCTACGATTCACCAATGAAATATGACTCTATGGCATAGCGTTCAATAACCTCAAGTCAAATAAAAGAATTTATTTTTGTTCATGGATGTTGGTTAGAAAAATTTTCAATTAAAACGTTATTTTTTAATAGAACAAAATAAAAACGTAACACATTGATGGTTAAAGTATGGTATAGGTTAGAAAAACCTTTGGAGCGCGATTAATATTCCGAATTTCTGTTTCGTAACCCTGTACTGTTGATGAATGAAAACGGAGTGAGTGAGTCAAAGGACCAAACCAACCGATCCGTCTGAGAAAATCGTGCCGGCACACACTGCTTTGGTCGGGTCACCCATTTTCGTATTCCCTAGTCCCTTTAGAGATTCAAGGAAGAACTTAAACAGTGGAATCATAGCCCATGTTTCGTATAAAATATATTCGAGAGTTCAAAATTGTTTAACGCCCGTAAATAAGCGTATTTCAACACCATGTGAAGTATTTCTACATCAACATCAACTCAGTTTTGCGACAGTGCGAAGGAGTACAAGGTAACCACTTTTACACATAGAATACTTCCATTTTATATGAACCCGGTATTATATCAATAAGCTCCACTTTGTTAAAAAATGCCAGTTTTTTGCCGACCCTTTTACAGTCTAAATTTTATTTAGGGTCATTATATGACATATTGTATTAGCTGCAAAGATTTTATTAAGAATTTTTATTCTAAATGAATGAAAGAAAATCAATTATTTTTTAGAAAGCTAATGAACGACCATTCCAATATGATTAAAATATTTAAATATTAGGTTTTCAAGTAATATTGAGTTTTGCGAAGTGCTAATTAATGGCGCTCTTACTTACACCTAGGATCAAAATAATGGCAATATTTGATAATTGTATGTATTTATAAGATGTAATTTGTACGTACTATGTGATAAGATTTTCAACAAATCATAATGCATGAATCTTTTAATGCTTTGATGGAGCCCGAAGTGAGGTCTATGTCTGCGTTAGAAGTATATTGGTAGTCATAAATTTCCATTTTCCATAATTAACTTAATGTTGAGCATAGCTGTAAGTTAATCACACGAGGTTTTAGCGATATTCTTATACCGATAAATAGGAAGAAATAGTTCTTTTCTACTGCTCAGATACTTCCAGTCCATGAGAATATTATGCGAATTGATCTTGCTTTTATTAGAACAAGTAAGTGAAAACGTGACTTTTATGATCATGGACGCAGGATAGAAAAGTTTTTTAATGCATATATTTGGATTGAATTAACGAAAGAAAAAGGTAACATATTTATTGCTTTAACGTAGAATATTGGGTAAAATACTTTAGTTTTTTGGAGAATAATTAAAACGGTTGTCTCCTTACCCTATCGAGTGGAGGAAGGAAAACTGAGTGAGTAACCCATAAGACCAATCCGACCGATCCTTCCGAGAGACTCGTTTGGGCACAGCCGGCCTAGGTCGAGTCACTCACTTTTGTATTCCTAAGTACCTATATAGCTACTTTAAATGAAAACCAGCAAATTCAAGACAGTATATCAAGAAATTCTCATCGAGATTTGAAAATAAATTCATACCCGTCGAGGGCCCAATGAGGGTGCTATCTGAGGTATTTCCTACAGCAGCATCAACGCAGAAAGAAGGCAGTGACATCAATAACCCATGTATGCGTTTAAGATATATATTGGTATTTTATAGTTCAATTTTTCCTAGATTGAACCCTGTAAACATGACTGTATACATATATCACATGAGTGCTTAGCTTTATTTTAACGCTGTTTTATGGGAAAATATAATTTATCGTTTATGGCAACGACTTTCAAATGAAATATGACTCTAATTTTCCAATGAAATGAGACTATAGCATTGTGTCGATACTTATATTACCTCAAGTAATCGGAAAGAAGATATTTATGTTCATGGATGCGGGTTAGGAAAGTTTTCAATTATTATATTTTTTAATTTGAACAAAAGAAAAACGTAAAATATATTTTGCATAAAGTATGGTATTGAAAAAAAAACTCTGTCCATGCGTTTCATAGTTCGAAGTGCTGTTTCGTGCCCTATACTATGGATGAGAGCAAACGTAGTGACTGATTTAGAAATCTAATGAAAGACCATTCCAACCGATCCGTCCATGAAACTTGTGCGGAAACAGCCGGCCTTGGTCGGGTCACTCTTTTTCGTATTCCCAAGGTCATATAGAGAATCATAGAAGAATCAAAACAGTGGAATCTCCGTCCATGTTTCAAATGAAAGATATTCGAGAGTTTAAAATGGTTAAATGCCCGTAAACAGGAGTATGTCGGCACCAACTGAAATATTTCCTTTAATAACTTCTACTCAGTCGGTCGACAGTGCAAAGGAGTACAAGGTAACGACCTTTGCCTTAGATAACACATAGAATACCGTCACTTCCATTTTTTATGAACCCGGTAACATCAATAAGTTCCACTTTGTTAGTAAAGGCCAGTTTTATGCCGACGCTTTTCCAGTCTGAACTTTATTTAGGGTCATAAATATGACATTTTGTATTAGTTTCAAGGATTTAACTACGAATTTATATTCTAAATGTATAAAAGATAAACACGTATTTTTTAGAAAGCTAATGAAAGACCATTTTCAAATTAATAATATATATTTTTTGGTAATAAGATATTTTTAATTAATAATAATAAGACATTTTAACGAAACGAGTGTCTTGACATTTGCATTCTTACTTCAAATCCCCAGATGAGCATACCTTTGTACCATCATGGATGGAAGAAAATATCGACGATAAAGTGCCGTTCGAAGGGGGTGAGAAGTGACTGACAGTGGTTATGGCTGACGATGCATCAGTACCAACGTGCTCGTGTCAATTATCGCTCCTCAAGGGAAGTCTTTAGCTTTTGGACTAAAGAGTAGGTAAGAGGCCACCACCCTTAGGTGAGATGACTTACGATTGAGATATCATATCTATTCGAAACGTTCTCAGAGTTAACAAGTGGCTTTCTTTCTCGTTACTCAAAACAAATGCTAGGAGTAGCACTCGTAAGGAGAATCGTAGACAGGTACAACGAAATATAGGAGAAAAATGAATGAATGAACATGATCACTGCCATTCTTTTTCTGGTTTCTGGACATTTTTTAAATAGGTACCACACGATCAGTCCCTTCATATTCATGGAAATGTGGAGGGAGGTACTCAGGCAATTGTATTCGCATAAAGATCACACCAGTCGTAAGATAGGTGACATAGGCGAGTTTGATGCATTAGATGTAAAAGTAAAAATAATATACTATGCACTTTACAGCCCTTATTTCAAGCAAAAGGTATCTCAATGTTCGTTATACCAACAGTTTTTTTCAGATATGATCCGAGTAAATGCACTTTGGATTCAGGCTTTTAAACTGACGTGAAACCTGTGAGAAACAGTTGACACGTAAGAGTATCAAGATCTTTACCATTCAGTATATTACTTCTTTTTATTGGTAACCAAACCTGTAACTGAAGGCCCAGATTTCTTTAATCTGTAAGAGTAACATTTATAATCACATCCTTTTTCGTTGGACCTAGAACGGATATGCTCACAAAGCTCAACACAGACAAGTTTCATGGAAGTTGCATTGGTTTCCATTAAATATTTTGGAAATGGAGTAATAAAAAGGAGGTGAGCAGTAAAATGTGCATTTTCATGGAAAGAATGAGACGACAACGTAACGACCTTTACCTTAGATAAAACATATAACACCGTCACTTCCATTATATATGAGCACGGTAATATCATTAAGTTTCACTATGTTAGTTAATGCCGGTCGTTGGCCCACCCTTTTTAGGTCTGACATTTATTTACGGCCAATAATATGACAATTTATATTAGCTGTAAAGATTTAAGTAATAATTTATATTTTAAATGTATAAAAGATATTCATGTACTTTTTAGAAGGTTAATAAAAGACCATTCCAAAATTAATAAATAATTTAATATTTGGGCACTCAAGATATATTTAGTTCTGGGAAGTGCTAATAAATCGCGCTCAGACTTATATCTAGGATCATATTATTTCAATATTTGATATATAGTATGGTGAAATTTGTATGTACTATGTGATAATATTTTTCATCAAGGCATAACGGAAGAATCTTTTAATGCTTTGACGTAGCGCAAAGTAAGGTCTATGTCTGCGCTACAAGTATATTGCTGGTCATAAATTTATATTTTCCAAATTTTACTTAAGAGTGAAAATACATGTAAGTTAATCACACAAGGTTTTAGCAATATTTATACACCGTTTTATAGGAGTAAATAGTTCTTCTCTAAGGCTCAGACACTTCCAGGCCATGAAAATATAATGCGAATTGAACATGCTTGAACTAGAACCAGTACGTGAAAACCTCACTTTTATGATCATGGACGCAGGATAGGAAAGTTCCTTTAATGTATTCATTTGGATTGAATTAACAAAAGAAAATGGTGACATATTTATTGCTTAAATGGTGGATGTTGGTTCAAATACTTTAATTAATTGAAGAATAATTCATACGGTTGTCTCCTTACCCTATCGAGTGGAGGATGGAAAACTGAGTGAGTACCCCAAATGACCTATCCGACCGATCCGTCCGAGAGACTCGTGCGGCGACAGCCGGCCTAGGTCGGGTCACTCTCTTTCGTATTTCCTAGTACCTATAAAGCTACTTTAAATGACAATCAGTGTAATCAACTACCGTATATCTAGTAAACTCTCTTCGAGAGTTGAAAATAAATTCATACCCGTCGAGGGCCCTATGAGGGTGCTAACTGCGGTATTTCATACAGCAGCATGAACTCAGTAAGAAGACAGTGTCATCAATAATCCATGCATGCGTTTTAGATATATATAGATATTCAATAGTTCCAATTTCTTAGATATACCTCTGAAAATCATAACTGCAGATGTATCAGATGAGTATTTAGCGATAATATAACGCCTGTCATGGGAAAATATATTTTTTCGGTTACCTCTACGATTCTCCAATGAAATGTGACTCTATACCACAGTGTCCATACTTTATTAGTTGAAGTAAATGAAAGGAAGATATTTATGTTCATAGATGCCAGTTAGGAAAGTTCTAAATTAATTTATATTATTTTAATATAATAAAATATAAACGTAACATATTGATATTCCTAGTATGATATTAATGAAAAAAACCTTTGGTTTGCGTTTAATAGTTATAAGTGCTGTTTTGTAACCCTATACTGTGGATGAGATAACACGAAGTGAGTGATTCAAAGGTGCAATCCAACCAATCCGTCCAAGAAAATCGTGCGGGCACAGCCGGCCTTGGTCGGGATTCCCTTTTTCGTATTCACTAGTCCCTTTAGAAATTCAAAGAAGAACTTAAACCGTGGAATCACCGTCTAACTTCCAAATAAAATATATACGAGAGTTCTAAATGGTTTAATGCCCGAAAACAGGCATTTGTCTGCACCAAGTGAAGAATTTTATGCATCAACATCAACTCAGGTGAAAGACCGAAGGAGTACAAGATAACAACGTTTTCCTTAGATAACATATAGAATGCCGTCACTTCCATTATATATGAGCCCGGTAATATCAATAAGTTCCACTATGTTAGTAAATGCCAGTTGTTTGCCGACCCATTTCCATTCTGACCTTTATTCCATTTTTTCTTATCTGCAAATATTTAATGAAGAATATATATATTCTAAATGTATAAAAGAAAATCATATATTTTTTAGAACGCTAATGAAAGACCATTCCAAAATTAATAAAATATTTTAATATTTTGGTACTTAAATTTCTTGAGTTCTGGAAAATCCAGATATTTGGCCTCGGTGGCGGCGGGGTAACGTCCTCGCCTGCCAACCCAAAGGTCGCGGTTTCGAATCCCGCTAGGGGAGGATTTTTCTCCTCGCAGGACATGGCTGTGTGTGTTGTTCTTTGTTACAACGCCAGATGTAAAATGGTCCTCGAGGCTGTATTCAGGTTATTGATATAAATAAAAATAAAATAAATAATATATTGCGCCCTGACTTATATCTAGGATCATAAATATGGCAATATTTGATAGCTGTATGTATTTATAAGGTTTAATTTTTATGTACTAGGTGATAACATTTTTAACAAGGCTTAATGTAAGAAGTTTTATATACTTTGAGGTAGCGCGAAGTGAGGTCTATGTCTGCGTTAGTAGTATATTGGTGGTCAAAAACTTATATTTTACAAAATTAACTTAAGGTGAGAATAGCTGTAAGTTAATCACACGAGGTTTTAGCGATTTTTTTACACCGTTAAATACGAAGAAATAGTTCTTCTCTACAAGTCAGATACTTCCAGGCCATAAGAATATAATGCCAATTGATCATGCCTGTTCTAGAACCAGTAAGTGAAAACGTCACTTTTATGATCATGGACGCAGATAGGAAATTTCTTTTATTGTATATATGTGGATTGAATTAACGAAAGATAAAGGTAAAATATTTATTGCATAAACGAAGGATATTGGTTAAAATATTTAGTTTATTGGAGAATAATTTAGACAGTTGTCTCCTTACCCTATCGAGTGTAGGGAGGAAAACTGACTGAGTAACCCGACGGATCCATCCAAGAAACTCGTGCGGGAACAGCCGGCCTTCGTCGTGTCAATCTTTTTCGTATTCCCTAGTCCATATAGAGAATCTAAGAAGCACAAAAACAGTGGAATCAGCGCCACAGCGTTTGTAAAAAAATATGTTCGAGAGTTCAAAATCGCTTAGTTCCCGTTAATCGCCGCATAGCGACACCAACTGAAGTATTACCTACACCAACATCAACTCAGGAGGGCGACAGTGCGGAGGGGTACAAGGTTAAGACATATACCTTAGATACCACTTAAAACAAAATCACTATCGTTATATATGAGCCCGGTAATGACAATAAGTTTCACTTTGTTAGTTAATGCTGGTCATTTACCGACCCTTTTCATGTCTGGCCTATTTTAGGACCAATAATATGGTAATTTGCATTAGCTGTAAAAATTGAAATAATAATTTATATCCTTAATTTTTTAATGAAATTCATGTACTTCTTTGAAAGCTAATGGAATACAATTCCAAAATTAAAAAATATATATATTTAATATTAGGGAACTCAAGAAATATTGAGTTCTGGGAAGTGTGATTAAATGGCGCTCTGACTTTTATGTTTGATCTTATTTATAGCAAAATTTGATAACTGTGTGTTTTAATAAGGTGTAGTTTATTTGTAATATGTGATAACATTTTTCACCGAGACTTAATGTAAGAATCTTTTAATACTTTGATGTAGCACGAACTGAGGTCTGAGAATAAATAGTTCTTTTCTGCGGCTCTGATTCTTCCAGGCCATGAGAATATTATGCGAATTGATAATGTCTAAATTAGAACAAGTAAGTAAAAACGTGAATTTTTTATGATCATGGACGCCGAATAGGAAAGTTTATTAAATGCATTTATTTGGAATGAATTAAAGAAAGAAATCGGTGACTTACTTATTGCTTTAGCGTAAAAATATTGAATAAAATACTTTAGTCTATTAGAAAATGATTCAAACGGTTGTTTCATTACTCTATTGAGTGGAGGAAGGAAAACTGAGTGAGCCACCCAAATGACCTATCCGACCGATCCTTCCGAGAGACTCGTAAGGGCACAGCCGGCCTAGGTCGGGTAACTCACTTTCGTATTCCTAAGAACCCAAAGAGCTTCCTTAAATCACAACCAGTCAAATTAACTATCGTATGTAAAGTAAACTCTCCTAGAGAGCTGAAAACAAATTCATACCCGTAGGGTGCCCTATGAGGATGCTATCTGCGGTGTTTCCTACAGCAGCATCAACTCAGTAAGAAGACAGTGACATAAATAATCCATGTATGCGTTTAAGATATATATTAGCATTCCATATTCCCAATTTCCTAGATTGTCCTCTGAAAAACATAACTGTAGATAATGCAGATAAGGATTTAGCGATAATTTAACGCCCTCTTGTTGGAAAATATAGTTTATCGTTCAAGGCTACGATTCACCAATGAAATATGACTCTATGGCATAGCGTTCAATAACCTCAAGTCAAATAAAAGAATTTATTTTTGTTCATGGATGTTGGTTAGAAAAATTTTCAATTAAAACGTTATTTTTTAATAGAACAAAATAAAAACGTAACACATTGATGGTTAAAGTATGGTATAGGTTAGAAAAACCTTTGGAGCGCGAATAATATTCCGAATTTCTGTTTCGTAACCCTGTACTGTTGATGAATGAAAACGGAGTGAGTGAGTCAAAGGACCAAACCAACCGATCCGTCTGAGAAAATCGTGCCGGCACACACTGCTTTGGTCGGGTCACCCATTTTCGTATTCCCTAGTCCCTTTAGAGATTCAAGGAAGAACTTAAACAGTGGAATCATAGCCCATGTTTCGTATAAAATATATTCGAGAGTTCAAAATTGTTTAACGCCCGTAAATAAGCGTATTTCAACACCATGTGAAGTATTTCTACATCAACATCAACTCAGTTTTGCGACAGTGCGAAGGAGTACAAGGTAACCACTTTTACACATAGAATACTTCCATTTTATATGAACCCGGTATTATATCAATAAGCTCCACTTTGTTAAAAAATGCCAGTTTTTTGCCGACCCTTTTACAGTCTAAATTTTATTTAGGGTCATTATATGACATATTGTATTAGCTGCAAAGATTTTATTAAGAATTTTTATTCTAAATGAATGAAAGAAAATCAATTATTTTTTAGAAAGCTAATGAACGACCATTCCAATATGATTAAAATATTTAAATATTAGGTTTTCAAGTAATATTGAGTTTTGCGAAGTGCTAATTAATGGCGCTCTTACTTACACCTAGGATCAAAATTATGGCAATATTTGATAATTGTATGTATTTATAAGATGTAATTTGTACGTACTATGTGATAAGATTTTCAACAAATCATAATGCATGAATCTTTTAATGCTTTGATGGAGCCCGAAGTGAGGTCTATGTCTGCGTTAGAAGTATATTGGTAGTCATAAATTTCCATTTTCCATAATTAACTTAATGGTGAGCATAGCTGTAAGTTAATCACACGAGGTTTTAGCGATATTCTTATACCGATAAATAGGAAGAAATAGTTCTTTTCTACTGCTCAGATTCTTCCAGTCCATGAGAATATTATGCGAATTGATCTTGCTTTTATTAGAACAAGTAAGTGAAAACGTGACTTTTATGATCATGGACGCAGGATAGAAAAGTTTTTTAATGCATATATTTGGATTGAATTAACGAAAGAAAAAGGTAACATATTTATTGCTTTAACGTAGAATATTGGGTAAAATACTTTAGTTTTTTGGAGAATAATTAAAACGGTTGTCTCCTTACCCTATCGAGTGGAGGAAGGAAAACTGAGTGAGTAACCCAAAAGACCAATCCGACCGATCCTTCCGAGAGACTCGTTTGGGCACAGCCGGCCTAGGTCGAGTCACTCACTTTCGTATTCCTAAGTACCTATATAGCTACTTTAAATGAAAACCAGCAAATTCAAGACAGTATATCAAGAAATTCTCATCGAGATTTGAAAATAAATTCATACCCGTCGAGGGCCCAATGAGGGTGCTATCTGAGGTATTTCCTACAGCAGCATCAACGCAGAAAGAAGGCAGTGACATCAATAACCCATGTATGCGTTTAAGATATATATTGGTATTTTATAGTTCAATTTTTCCTAGATTGACCCCTGTAAACATGACTGTATACATATATCACATGAGTGCTTAGCTTTATTTTAACGCTGTTTTATGGGAAAATATAATTTATCGTTTATGGCAACGATTTTCAAATGAAATATGACTCTAATTTTCCAATGAAATGAGACTATAGCATTGTGTCGATACTTATATTACTTCAAGTAGTCGGAAAGAAGATATTTATGTTCATGGATGCGGGTTAGGAAAGTTTTCAATTATTATATTTTTTAATTTGAACAAAAGAAAAACGTAAAATATATTTTGCTTAAAGTATGGTATTGAAAAAAAAACTCTGTCCATGCGTTTCATAGTTCGAAGTGCTGTTTCGTGCCCTATACTATGGATGAGAGCAAACGTAGTGACTGATTTAGAAATCTAATGAAAGACCATTCCAACTGATCCGTCCATGAAACTTGTGCGGAAACAGCCGGCCTTGGTCGGGTCACTCTTTTTCGTATTCCTAAGGTCATATAGAGAATCATAGAAGAATCATAACAGTGGAATCTCCGTCCATGTTTCAAATGAAACATATTCGAGAGTTTAAAATGGTTAAATGCCCGTAAACAGGAGTATGTCGGCACCAACTGAAATATTTCCTTTAATAACTTCAACTCAGTCGGTCGACAGTGCAAAGGAGTACAAGGTAACGACCTTTGCCTTAGATAACACATAGAATACCGTCACTTCCATTTTATATGAACCCGGTAACATCAATAAGTTCCACTTTGTTAGTAAAGGCCAGTTTTATGCCGACGCTTTTCCAGTCTGAACTTTATTTAGGGTCAAAATATGACATTTTGTATTAGTTTCAAGGATTTAACTACGAATTTATATACTAAATGTATAAATGATAAACACGTATTTTTTAGAAAGCTAATGAAAGACCATTTTCAAATTAATAATATATATTTTTTTGGTAATAAGATATTTTTAATATAATAATAATAAGACATTTTAACGAAACTAGTGTCTTGACATTTGCATTCTTACTTCAAATCCCCAGATGAGCATACCTTTGTACCATCATGGATGGAAGAAAATATCGACGATAAAGTGCCGTTCGAAGGGTGTGAGAAGTGACTGACAGTGGTTATGACTGACGATGCATCAGTTCCAACGTGCTCGTGTCAATTATCGCTCCTCAAGGGAAGTCTTTAGCTTTTGGACTAAAGAGTAGGTAAGAGGCCACCACCCGTAGGTGAGATGACTTATGATTGAGATATCATATCTATTCGAAACGTTCTCAGAGTTAGCAAGTGGCTTGCTTTCTCGTTACTCAAAACAAATGCTAGGAGTAGCACTCGTAAGGAGAATCGTAGACAGGTACAACGAAATATAGGAGAAAAATGAATGAATGAACATGATCACTGCCATTCTTTATCTGGTTTCTGGACATTTTTTAAATAGGTACCACACGATCAGTCCCTTCAAATTCATGGAAATGTGGAGGGAGGTACTCAGGCAATTGTATTCGCATAAAGATCACACCAGTCGTAAGATAGGTGACATAGGCGAGTTTGATGCATTAGATTAAAAGTAAAAATAATATACTATGCACTTTACAGCCCTTATTTCAAGCAAAAGTTATCTCAATGTTCGTTATACCAACAGTTTTTTTCAGATATGATCCGAGTAAATGCACTTTGGATTCTGGCTTTTAAACTGACGTGAAACCTGTGAGAAACAGTGGACACGTAAGAGTATCAAGATCTTTACCATTCAGTATATTACTTCTTTTTATTGGTAACCAAACCTGTAACTGAAGGCCCAGATTTCTTTAATCTGTAAGAGTAACATTTATTATCACATCCTTTTTCGTTGGACCTAGAACGGATATGCTCACAAAGCTCAACACAGACAAGTTTCATGGAAGTTGCATTGGTTTCCATTAAATATTTTGGAAATGGAGTAATAAAAAGGGGGTGAGCAGTAAAATGTGCATTTTCATGGAAAGAATGAGACGACAACGTAACGACCTTTACCTTAGATAAAACATATAACACCGTCACTTCCATTATATATGAGCACGGTAATATCATTAAGTTTCACTATGTTAGTTAATGCCGGTCGTTGGCCGACCCTTTTTAGGTCTGACATTTATTTACGGCCAATAATATGACAATTTATATTAGCTGTAAAGATTTAAGTAATAATTTATATTTTAAATGTATAAAAGATATTCATGTACTTTTTAGAAGGTTAATAAAAGACCATTCCAAAATTAATAAATAATTTAATATTTGGGCACTCAAGATATATTTAGTTCTGGGAAGTGCTAATAAATCGCGCTCAGACTTATATCTAGGATCATATTTAAGGCAATATTTTGTATATAATAGGGTGAAATTTGTATGTACTATGTGATAATATTTTTCATCAAGGCATAACGAAAGAAGCTTTTATTGCTTTGATGTAGCGCAAAGTGAGGTCTATGTCTGCGCTACAAGTATATTGCTGGTCATAAATTTATATTTTCCAAATTTTACTTAAGAGTGAAAATACATGTAAGTTAATCACACAAGGTTTTAGCAATATTTATACACCATTTTATAGGAGTAAATAGTTCTTCTCTAAGGCTCAGACACTTCCAGGCCATGAAAATATAATGCGAATTGAACATGCTTGAACTAGAACCAGTATGTGAAAACCTCACTTTTATGATCATGGACGCAGGATAGGAAAGTTCCTTTAATGTATTCATTTGGATTGAATTAACAAAAGAAAATGGTGACATATTTATTGCTTAATTGGTGGATGTTGGTTAAAATCCTTTAATTAATTGAAGAATAATTCAGACGGTTGTCTCCTTACCCTATCGAGTGTAGGGAGGAAAACTGACTGAGTAACCCGACGGATCCGTCCAAGAAACTCGTGCGGGAACAGCCGGCCTTCGTCGTCTCAATCTTTTTCGTATTCCCTAGTCCATATAGAGAATCTAAGAAGCACAAAAACAGTGGAATCAGCGCCACAGCGTTTGTAAAAAAATATGTTCGAGAGTTCAAAATCGCTTAGTTCCCGTTAATCGCCGCATAGCGGCACCAACTGAAGTATTACCTACACCAACATCAACTCAGGAGGGCGACAGTGCGGAGGGGTACAAGGTTAAGACATATACCTTAGATACCACTTAAAACAAAATCACTATCGTTATATATGAGCCCGGTAATGACAATAAGTTTCACTTTGTTAGTTAATGCTGGTCATTTACCGACCCTTTTCATGTCTGGCCTATTTTAGGACCAATAATATGGTAATTTGCATTAGCTGTAAAAATTGAAATAATAATTTATATCCTTAATTTTTTAATGAAATTCATGTACTTCTTAGAAAGCTAATGGAATACAATTCCAAAATTAAAAAAAATATATTTTAATATTGGGGAACTCAAGAAATATTGAGTTCTGGGAAGTGTGATTAAATGGCGCTCTGACTTTTATGTTTGATCTTATTTATAGCAAAATTTGATAACTGTGTGTTTTAATAAGGTGTAGTTTATTTGTAATATGTGATAACATTTTTCACCGAGACTTAATGTAAGAATCTTTTAATACTTTGATGTAGCACGAACTGAGGTCTGAGAATAAATAGTTCTTTTCTGCGGCTCTGATTCTTCCAGGCCATGAGAATATGATGCGAATTGAAAATGTCTGAATTAGAACAAGTAAGTAAAAACGTGAATTTTTTATGATCATGGACGCCGAATAGGAAAGTTTATTAAATGCATTTATTTGGAATGAATTAAAGAAAGAAAACGGTGACTTACTTATTGCTTTAGCGTAAAAATATTGAATAAAATACTTTAGTCTATTAGAAAATGATTCAAACGGTTGTTTCATTACTCTATTGAGTGGAGGAAGGAAAACTGAGTGAGCCACCCAAATGACCTATCCGACCGATCCTTCCGAGAGACTCGTAAGGGCACAGCCGGCCTAGGTCGGGTAACTCACTTTCGTATTCCTAAGAACCCAAAGAGCTTCCTTAAATCACAACCAGTCAAATTAACTATCGTATGTAAAGTAAACTCTCCTAGAGAGCTGAAAACAAATTCATACCCGTAGGGTGCCCTATGAGGATGCTATCTGCGGTGTTTCCTACAGCAGCATCAACTCAGTAAGAAGACAGTGACATAAATAATCCATGTATGCGTTTAAGATATATATTAGCATTCCATATTCCCAATTTCCTAGATTG
Source organism: Pyrrhosoma nymphula (assembly GCA_963573305.1). Classification (NCBI taxonomy): domain Eukaryota; kingdom Metazoa; phylum Arthropoda; class Insecta; order Odonata; family Coenagrionidae; genus Pyrrhosoma; species Pyrrhosoma nymphula. The sequence goes on along the minus strand of OY754332.1, from coordinate 69,960,022 downwards.
TCCTCTGAAAAACATAACTGTAGATAATGCAGATAAGGATTTAGCGATAATTTAACGCCCTCTTGTTGGAAAATATAGTTTATCGTTCAAGGCTACGATTCACCAATGAAATATGACTCTATGGCATAGCGTTCAATAACCTCAAGTCAAATAAAAGAATTTATTTTTGTTCATGGATGTTGGTTAGAAAAATTTTCAATTAAAACGTTATTTTTTAATAGAACAAAATAAAAACGTAACACATTGATGGTTAAAGTATGGTATAGGTTAGAAAAACCTTTGGAGCGCGAATAATATTCCGAATTTCTGTTTCGTAACCCTGTACTGTTGATGAATGAAAACGGAGTGAGTGAGTCAAAGGACCAAACCAACCGATCCGTCTGAGAAAATCGTGCCGGCACACACTGCTTTGGTCGGGTCACCCATTTTCGTATTCCCTAGTCCCTTTAGAGATTCAAGGAAGAACTTAAACAGTGGAATCATAGCCCATGTTTCGTATAAAATATATTCGAGAGTTCAAAATTGTTTAACGCCCGTAAATAAGCGTATTTCAACACCATGTGAAGTATTTCTACATCAACATCAACTCAGTTTTGCGACAGTGCGAAGGAGTACAAGGTAACCACTTTTACACATAGAATACTTCCATTTTATATGAACCCGGTATTATATCAATAAGCTCCACTTTGTTAAAAAATGCCAGTTTTTTGCCGACCCTTTTACAGTCTAAATTTTATTTAGGGTCATTATATGACATATTGTATTAGCTGCAAAGATTTTATTAAGAATTTTTATTCTAAATGAATGAAAGAAAATCAATTATTTTTTAGAAAGCTAATGAACGACCATTCCAATATGATTAAAATATTTAAATATTAGGTTTTCAAGTAATATTGAGTTTTGCGAAGTGCTAATTAATGGCGCTCTTACTTACACCTAGGATCAAAATTATGGCAATATTTGATAATTGTATGTATTTATAAGATGTAATTTGTACGTACTATGTGATAAGATTTTCAACAAATCATAATGCATGAATCTTTTAATGCTTTGATGGAGCCCGAAGTGAGGTCTATGTCTGCGTTAGAAGTATATTGGTAGTCATAAATTTCCATTTTCCATAATTAACTTAATGGTGAGCATAGCTGTAAGTTAATCACACGAGGTTTTAGCGATATTCTTATACCGATAAATAGGAAGAAATAGTTCTTTTCTACTGCTCAGATTCTTCCAGTCCATGAGAATATTATGCGAATTGATCTTGCTTTTATTAGAACAAGTAAGTGAAAACGTGACTTTTATGATCATGGACGCAGGATAGAAAAGTTTTTTAATGCATATATTTGGATTGAATTAACGAAAGAAAAAGGTAACATATTTATTGCTTTAACGTAGAATATTGGGTAAAATACTTTAGTTTTTTGGAGAATAATTAAAACGGTTGTCTCCTTACCCTATCGAGTGGAGGAAGGAAAACTGAGTGAGTACCCCAAAAGACCAATCCGACCGATCCTTCCGAGAGACTCGTTTGGGCACAGCCGGCCTAGGTCGAGTCACTCACTTTCGTATTCCTAAGTACCTATATAGCTACTTTAAATGAAAACCAGCAAATTCAAGACAGTATATCAAGAAATTCTCATCGAGATTTGAAAATAAATTCATACCCGTCGAGGGCCCAATGAGGGTGCTATCTGAGGTATTTCCTACAGCAGCATCAACGCAGAAAGAAGGCAGTGACATCAATAACCCATGTATGCGTTTAAGATATATATTGGTATTTTATAGTTCAATTTTTCCTAGATTGACCCCTGTAAACATGACTGTATACATATATCACATGAGTGCTTAGCTTTATTTTAACGCTGTTTTATGGGAAAATATAATTTATCGTTTATGGCAACGATTTTCAAATGAAATATGACTCTAATTTTCCAATGAAATGAGACTATAGCATTGTGTCGATACTTATATTACTTCAAGTAGTCGGAAAGAAGATATTTATGTTCATGGATGCGGGTTAGGAAAGTTTTCAATTATTATATTTTTTAATTTGAACAAAAGAAAAACGTAAAATATATTTTGCTTAAAGTATGGTATTGAAAAAAAAACTCTGTCCATGCGTTTCATAGTTCGAAGTGCTGTTTCGTGCCCTATACTATGGATGAGAGCAAACGTAGTGACTGATTTAGAAATCTAATGAAAGACCATTCCAACCGATCCGTCCATGAAACTTGTGCGGAAACAGCCGGCCTTGGTCGGGTCACTCTTTTTCGTATTCCCAAGGTCATATAGAGAATCATAGAAGAATCAAAACAGTGGAATCTCCGTCCATGTTTCAAATGAAACATATTCGAGAGTTTAAAATGGTTAAATGCCCGTAAACAGGAGTATGTCGGCACCAACTGAAATATTTCCTTTAATAACTTCAACTCAGTCGGTCGACAGTGCAAAGGAGTACAAGGTAACGACCTTTGCCTTAGATAACACATAGAATACCGTCACTTCCATTTTATATGAACCCGGTAACATCAATAAGTTCCACTTTGTTAGTAAAGGCCAGTTTTATGCCGACGCTTTTCCAGTCTGAACTTTATTTAGGGACATAAATATGACATTTTGTATTAGTTTCAAGGATTTAACTACGAATTTATATACTTAATGTATAAAAGATAAACACGTATTTTTTAGAAAGCTAATGAAAGACCATTTTCAAATTAATAATATATATTTTTTTGGTAATAAGATATTTTTAATATAATAATAATAAGACATTTTAACGAAACTAGTGTCTTGACATTTGCATTCTTACTTCAAATCCCCAGATGAGCATACCTTTGTACCATCATGGATGGAAGAAAATATCGACGATAAAGTGCCGTTCGAAGGGTGTGAGAAGTGACTGACAGTGGTTATGACTGACGATGCATCAGTTCCAACGTGCTCGTGTCAATTATCGCTCCTCAAGGGAAGTCTTTAGCTTTTGGACTAAAGAGTAGGTAAGAGGCCACCACCCGTAGGTGAGATGACTTACGATTGAGATATCATATCTATTCGAAACGTTCTCAGAGTTAGCAAGTGGCTTGCTTTCTCGTTACTCAAAACAAATGCTAGTAGTAGCACTCGTAAGGAGAATCGTAGACAGGTACAACGAAATATAGGAGAAAAATGAATGAATGAACATGACCACTGCCATTCCTTATCTGGTTTCTGGACATTTTTTAAATAGGTACCACACGATCAGTCCCTTCAAATTCATGGAAATGTGGAGGGAGGTACAGGCAATTGTATTCGCATAAAGATCACACCAGTCGTAAGATAGGTTACATAGGCGAGTTTGATGCATTAGAAGTAAGAGTAAAAATAATATACTATGCACTTTACAGCCCTTATTTCAAGCAAAAGTTATCTCAATGTTCGTTATACCAGCTATTTTTTCAGATATGATCCGAGTAAATGCACTTTGGATTCTGGCTTTTAAACTGACGTGAAACCTGTGAGAAACAGTTGACACGTAAGAGTATCAAGATCTTTACCATTCAGTATATTACTTCTTTTTATTGGTAACCAAACCTCTAACTGAAGGCCCAGATTTCTTTAATCTGTAAGAGTAACATTTATAATCACATCCTTTTTCGTTGGACCTAGAACGGATATGCTCACAAAGCTCAACACAGACAAGTTTCATGGAAGTTGCATTGGTTTCCATTAAATATTTTTGAAATGGAGTACAAAAATGAGGGTGAGCATTAAAATGCGCATTTTCATGGAAAGAATGAGAACAGATATTTGATGAAAGAAAAAAATATTATGTCGCGTTTTTTGTAGAGAGCTCAGGTATGAAGGTATGACACACACATTAGAAGCTTCAGCATGTACACCAAAGACAGTGAAATTTGCCATGAAAAATTCAATTGACATGTGAGGGATTCGTACCCCGATCTTCCAATTGCGGGTCAGGTGCTTTAGCCAGTTACACCACCAAACAATCTAAATTCAAGGGGAAGTTCAGCGGGGGTTTGTACGAACAAGTTGCTTTCGTTCCCAGTCTACATTGTAGCATAGGAGACGTTGTCCTTCATGATATGCCTCAGTCGCGGAGAATAAACCCAAAATATATACCAAAGACGGTGAAATTCGCCATGAAAAAATCATTCGACTTGACCGGAATTCGAACGCGGATGTCCCGATTGCCAGTCAGGCGTGTTAGCAAGTTACACCACCGATCTTAATTCAGTCCTTAATTTTGCTTTTTTTCTTCTAAAACCCAGGGTTAAAAAGACTAAATCTCTCACGTTCAAAAATAGCATGCTGAGTCTGTAACGACGTTAAAATGGGAGGAAAATCAGATGGTGGTAGAATATAGTCGCTTAACTATCATCCTCTTCGTCTCTAGATGATTTCAGTCAACCTTCGACCTTTTAAGGGGAAGTTTCAGTTTTAATAGTTCACGAGAAAAATGAACACAAAGCATGAATATAAAAATGCTAAAAACAAAAGAGGATTTAGTAATATTTCAGTGCTAGAAGCCTAACATCAGATTTATCCCTCTTTGTGCCGCCAACTCTAAGTGATACAACCAAGAAATGCGAAGAGTATTCAATAAAATGTAACACCCTAGCAAAAAGAAACATTGTGCAACCATTTTTGAAAATATCAACCCGCAGTTTTTTCGATTGCCATTATTTTTTAAATATTTTTATTCATTTTAACAATATGCATAATTACTGAAGTTTAATAAACTATATATTTTCGAAAAAGCCGTTATATCGGCCCTTGGCAATTCCTGGCCAAGAACTGAAACCCGATGTATCGGCCCTAGAATAATTCCACCCCTTCTAGATATTATAATCCCTCACAGATATGTGGATGACGTAACCAGGGATATGTCTTAAGATGGAATATCGGCTTGCCATCTAACCACGAAGTTCCATGCCTAACCCATTGTCAAAAATGGTACCCTTATTATTTATTCTAACAAGATATTAATTTTGAATTTTTCGATAAGATTTTTGAATTTTATAACTTATTTATATTAGACTACACTGACATTACTAGGACCCAAGACCGCTTTATTTAATTCAGGGGTCTCCAAACCTTTCAGCCCGAGGGCCGCATTAACCATCAAACAGCAGTTCGGGGGCCAACTACACGCTCGGGGTCCAAATAAAAAAGAATCAAAATATGGATGTTGCTTTTAATTATTTATTTTATAGTATTTTATTCATAATAAGTAGCCAATAAGGTTTTTCAATGTAGTGATTGGTTGGAAAACATAACGCACTACTGCGCGCCTCTATTTTAATTCGGTAAAAACATAACGTACACGTAAGCGGCGGCTGATCTTGGCAGGTTACACGTAAATTTCCGTATTTTTTTCCGTAGACAAAATGGTCTCCAAGGGCCGGATGAAAAGGCCTCGCGGGCCACATCCGGCCCGCGGGCCGTAGTTTGGAGACCCCTGATTTAATTCATCGGAGATGTCTTTAACACGTTTCTGATGGACCTTAAGATAACGCTACATGTGTTAGCAAAAATCATTATCACTCAGGAAGTAATTACCTGTTTGAATTGGTCCGTTCAAGGATCCTCTCTTGTAACGAGGGTGATCCCTGGGAACGTAGTCACGCAACTTACAAAGTATTTCGTATTAATGGTAGTATAAAAGTACATAATACAATCATGAGTGATGAACGGTTTCCTTTGTGGATCGCAATCGTCATCGCGGGAAGATTTTTCGTATTTTAAATCTTGTATATTTGTACGAAAAGAAAATAGTAAATGTTATCTATTTTTGAGGAGGACATTGATTTTGATGGCTTAAGGTGTTGGTCCGTTAATTATACTGGAGTATTATAACCTTATCAGGTAGAAGGGGAAAGAATTCAGTGAGTAACTTTATGACCTATCCGACCGATCCGTCCAGGAAACCAGAGAGAGAACAGCCGGCCTATGCCGGGTTGCTCACTATCTAAGTCCCTTTGCTCTAAACGTTCAAGTGTGTCAAATAGGTGAATTTAACAGCCAAGATGTCTATTAGAAAGATTTTTTTATTTATTTATTTCAAGGAAATGGGTTTCAAATTCTGGAGTACCGGAGTGATTTTCATCCAAGATGCTCTACATCCTATAATACAGAATTCAAGAATAATCACCGCTGTAAAACACAAGTGATGCAACGAAATGACATCAATGTAGTCCTTAAAGGAGTCATGACCTCAGGATGGATACTTCGTACTTGATCGTGATATTTCTGAGGCGGTGGACTAGGTTAAAAGAGAACTCGAGTCTCCACGAAGGAGTAGAACTCGTAAGGAGAATATGGACAGGTACAACGAAATATAGAATAAAAATGAATGAATGAACATGAACACTGTCATACTTCATTCAGTTTCTGGACTTTTTTAAATAGGTATCACAAGATCAGTACCTTCAAATTCAAGTAAATGTGGAGGGATTTACTCAGGTAATTGTATTCGCATAAAAATCACACCAGTCGTAAGACAGGTTACACATGCGAGTTTGATGGATTAAATGTAATGTTAAAAATAATATACTTATGCCCATTAGAGCCCTTATTTCAAGCAAAATTTATTTCAATGTTTATTATGCTTGCTGATTTTTTTCAGATATGATCTGATAAAACAAACATTGGATTCTAGGTTTAAAACTGTTGTAAAACATGAGAGAAGCAGTTCAGACTTAGAATAGTATTCAAAACACTCTTTTGGATTGAGAAGGTTACTTCTATTTCGTAATTACCAAACTTTTAACTTCAGGTCTAGACGTTTGTAACAACTTGATGCTCAGATTAATATTCATAATCACATTCTTTTCGATGGCATTTGAACGAAAATGCTCATAAAGCTTATGACACAGACTCGTATCATGGAAGCGGCATTGGTCCCTTTCACATATCTTGAGAATGGATTACAGAAATACAGGGAAATTTTTAAAATGCACATTTCTACAGAGAAAAATGCAAGAAAGAGTTTTGGTGGAAGTATTTTAAACTTTTCTGTCGCATTGTATGTACGCACCTTATATTTGAAGGTATAAGAACCGTAGTAATGTCCTGAATTTTTCCTTTTTCTTACAAATCCATGGGGTGAAAATGACAGTTTCTTCCAACGGTCAAAAAACATCATGAGTCTACAACGACGTTAAAATGGGAGGAAAACCTGCTGATGGTTTGGATACCAGCAATGTATAAAGTAGGGAACAGGGGAAAATAATTGAAAGGCGGAAAGGATGAAATATTGTTGCATTGTAACAATATACATTAGTTTTTCTCTCTATCTGTAGTGCATGCTTGTGAGGCTTTGCCTCGTGGCAAGCATTAACGATTTATGCTAATGCATAATTAGTCATAATTAAACAAACTTTAGGCTATAGTGTAATGCATGTTGGCGAATACTCACCCTCTGCCACACACCCCTGAGGTGGCTTGCAGGGTATTTTGTAGATGTAGATGCCACTAATAATGCATTTGGAAGAAAGAATTTTGGTGCATATCTCCTTGGCTATATATGTACCTTGATCTTATTTTGTTACTACTATCAGTTCAAGAAGTACAATGCTGGGTTAAAAAATTATCTCTGGTATCACCTTAAAACTTAAGAATGAAAGTATGCTGCATGGTAACAATATACATAAGATTTTCTCTCTATCGGCCTCGGTGGCGGGGGGATAAAGTCCTCGCCTACCAATCCGAAGGTTGCGGGTTCGAATACCGCCTGGGTAGGTAATTTACACCTCCCAGGGCATGGATGTTTGTGACTGTTTCAAGTTTATTGTAAGGGAGGACCTAATGGTCCTGAATACGCTTGATGAAATAAAGACGAACTATTATTATTAATATCAGTAGTTGCCACTAATAATGCATTTGGAAGAAAGAGGTTTGGTGCATATCTCCTTGGTGCCAAGTATAGTGCTGGGTTAAAAAATATCCCTGGGATCACCCTAAAATTTCCAAGATCTTATAATAGGTTGACAAGGGTTACATATACTAAAATCCACCAACATATATGTGTCTAGATGATTGCATTCTATCTTCGACCTTTGAGGGAGAGCTTCAGGTTCATTATTTCATGCTAAAACTGAATTAATATGCATGCATGAATAGAAAAATGCAAAGGCTTGAAAGAGGAAATGATTTAGCAAAATGCTACTGGCAGCAGTTCCTCCTCAGTTTTAACCCTCTTAGTTTCACCTACTCTAAGTAGTACTAGCAATATATACCAAGGGGCACAATGTAACAACTAGGCACATACGAATTATTTTGGAACAATTTTTGAAAATACCAACCTTGAAATACTAATTCGTAAACCTGTCTTCTTCCCATAGGTTTTTCCTAAGAAGCTCACCACAGGGTCCAACTCCATCACTACCCAATGCCTCACACATGCCCAAACCTTAGCCCCCTACTAATCCCCCTTTTTCATTCATCAACCATTTACCTTTCCTCAATTACCTCACCATGCAAGAACTTTGAATGCTAATAAGCACAACTGACGCTTCAACGCTGATAAACCTTGGTCATAATGAATAGAAATGTCTGTGAAAGACAAATGTTACATATTTCATGGTAACAAATTCCTCCAACTGACACCTCCTTCCGCTGAATTAACATGCAAGTGGACTGCATGCCAGTTAGTGTGGTCTAACACAGACCTATGAATAACGCAACAGGCAATGTTCCCCGTGATAACAACTACACTGTTGACAGTTATTAATGTATTCTATTGTTCAAGTTCTGATGGTGAGATACCCCACTACAATATGGTTATTGACAGTGTGGAATGTCTACATGAAAAGTTATTCGCGTTACTCACACTCTCCCTTAATAGATGATGCTATAATCAATAAGCAAATGGTGCAAATGGAAAAGGACACTGGGCCAAAACTGTCCCTCATGAAAGTACCAAATTTCATCATAATTTTCTCTCTTTGGCGTATGAGCCAGCAGACCATCTGACAGTTACGCCACTGCACAAGGTTCTCCTATTACTACTGTAGGTATGGGACACATAAATTTAGATAGCAATGATACTTCATCTTTGCCAATACTATAGATTATATATATTATATAGATATTGTTCTAATGATTTTTGTCCCTAAAATGAAAGAGATACCAGATTGGAGAAAAGTAATGAGTAAAAAATATTCGTTTCAAGTTAAAACATTTCGTCTATGTGCTGCTAGTGCGAAATTAATTTCAACTGGCCAGCATGAATCGTCAGAAATTCAAATAGATGAATGTATCTTTAGGTTTTCTGTAAATACACTTCTGCATAAAAAATGTGACGGCTTATTTATAACTCCAAAGAAAATGTTACGACCAGGTTTCAGAATCTTCATGAGATCTCTTATGGAATAAGATCCATTATAAATAATAATTTGAGAGCAGGAGTAAAGAATGGCCATTATGTTCCTGTGAAGGGGCCTGATTGGGCTACGGCTACTTGGCCAAAACCCACGCCAGTAACTTATTGTACTTTAGTGGATTATAAGAAAACTCTGAACCCCAACCTTCACATTGACTTCTATCTTTTACCATGATCTAATTTTTTTCACAAACGCACAATGCTTTTCTCCTATCCCCTATCCACATTCCTAACTATCCTTGCACATTATCACGACCATTAACACGCTTGTGGACGCATGTGGTTTTTATCATGCATGCATGTGCTTGTAATCAATATCAAAGATGCTAAGATAAGACTAAAAATCAGTACTTCTAATTTTGAATCCAGAAAAGTTAAAATAGAAGATAAAGCAAGTTTAAATAACAATTCACCTTAAGCTGAAAATATGACGATCTAACAGCAGCATATGCAACACAGTAGAGGGGATAACTTCAATATATCTGTGACGTAATTTTTAATTCGTTTATCTTGCTGGTGAAGACTAAAACAGTGATTTCATACTTGTCATTTTAGGACTTGCAGTGCTTTGCCTGATTTTGTCTTCGAATGACTAATTCAGGTAAAAGTTGAACCGTGCCCGCGGTTCCTTATCTCAATATGCTTAGCCGCGGGGGCAACGGGGGTGGAGGTACCGTGCTCTTTGTCCCTCCCAGCCCGTGAGTCGGCCTAGTCATCGGGAGGGGCTAGTGTCAAAAGGGCCTGCCCTGCCTCCTCTGAGTATATAAGAGGGGGCATGCGTCGGCACGGAGGCGGTTTTAGCTGTTTTTGGTTGACGGGAGTGGACGTCCCGGGACCCGCTGAAGCTCAACGCTGCCGTGTCCTCGCCACCATCCGCCGCCGAACTGCGAGAAGCCACCGACATACCCCTACCATCCACTTCCTTCCCTGTTTCGCGACCGTTCGAGTTCACGTCCGTCCCCAGGCCGTGGTTCAATAAATTAAACCGGCTGTCATCCGATATTCTCTTCTTCACCTTTGGCCTCACCCACGGGAGCATAGTTCAAAGTGACTTGCCATTTTGTATCCATTTCAGGGAGCATCTTCAGGTAAAAGTGATTTAACCTAAAAATATTACCCCAAAATGGGTACCAAACTTTCGTCATTGGAAGATAATGAATGCAAGAAAGCTGCGTAAGCCAAAATCATCACACCATTTGCTATGGAGGGGACTGGGGAGAAACATGAATTATCAAAAATAATCACTTAAGCTTTGATTAGCAATAATATTACTTAAATTTCATTTCCTTTGGTTTGATTTCTCTTTACAAAGGCAGAGAAATAATGGATAATCAGAATAAAATAATTTCCTGCTGAAGATTTTTTAAATATTATTCATTGAATTGAAACGCATGCATGCTTAAAGAACGCTGTCCACTGTGCCTAGTTTGGAGGTAAGGCGCAGCTACCTTGGAAAAGTAGAATTTAATTTTAACTAAATATTTGACACCCAAGTTGCATTATATCACTGTAATCATGCATTGAACAGTGTTTCAAAACCCACCACCAACCGAACAGCTACACACCTCTGCTGGCTTCACAAAATAAAATAGCTGCATACATTAGCTGGTCATCAGTTGATATTACACAGTTCACAGTAAAAGACGTTGGTTGGGATAGAAGTGAACTCTAAAGTGTTACAAAGATCATGCCTCATAAGATGGTTAGAAGATCAATCATAATGGCTTACCAAAATCACAAACTCCTGCGTAGCTTCTCCAAATGTATATTTCCAAGGGAAACCAAGTCCATGTCCATATTAGTTTCAGGATCATACACTTACAGGATAGATTTGAAGGTCCATTGCCCCCACAACATCACACAGCCATCCGTTGAATGCAAAAACACATGTTCAAAGAAAATATGGATTTATATAAAAAATGTTAACTTGGCATACCATCTACATACAAAATAAGTATGCCATCATACCCAATACATTGAGCCAAGCACAAGGTAAATTTGTAATTGCAACAATTATATGTTAAATTTTACATTCATGCATATACTAAGAATCATGATTAAAACAGCTTTGGAAATTCATTCTCTATAAATAGTTTCAAATATTCTTCTTTCCATCAATGGAAGGCCAGTGGTATCAAACAGTGCACACTTAATTTTCCCATTTTCATGTACAGTGCTGTCTCAATTAGCTCATGTGAAGTGGGTAATCAAAAACTTGTATTTTATGTAGGGCTTGTGTGAACTTAAATTACAACAGATATTTAGGTATTTCAATGCATTGCCGTACTTCAGTTTGTGATAAGGATTAGATAAAGTCATTCACCAAAGGGGATTAAATTCTCCATGAAAAACTCATTTGACTTGACTAGGATTTGAACCCAGATCTCCCAATTGCGGGTCAAGTGTGTTAGGTCTGGGTCCGAATCCCAGTCAAGTCAAATAATTTTTTTCATGGGAAATGTTTTGCCCTTTTGAGTATATCTTTGCACCTATGGACGTGCAATCGGGAAGTATGCTTTCCGGAATGTATCGCTTTGCTTTCCGTTTGTTCCAATGGAAGTCAATTGGTAAGTAACATTCACATTGCAATTGGAAAACAAATTTTATTTTACTGGGGAAGGGAGACTACTTAACTTGTACAAGTCAGACAAAAACTCGAGGTCTTTTCAGGTTTCTAGAAGAATTTATCTTTCTTGTTTTTATTCTAACTTGAGGGCCTACCATTCTAGTCTATCTAACAAATACGATATGCTGTGATTTATCTCGTGATAGTATTTTACACAGGTAAATTATCTTTGGACTTGATTCGGAGTGTAGATCCCCTTCGATGGGCCCCAAATTATATCAATATAATCTTAGTGCGGCCATGTTTTTTTTTTAAATAACATCCCATCCATGAACTTCTCATCACAATTGCCCACCACAATTTTATAAAACGTTTACTTAGCTTTCTTCAACTTCACTAATTTTAAAGCATATAGATAAAATTATCTTAAAACGTTACAAATTTCACACATATTCTGCTGCTTTCTTTGATGTCAATTCGTAATCACATTAAATTTCTTCAGAATTGCATCAAATTACGGCTCCACTCTAACTCGTTGAAGAAAGAATAAATATGACAGGAGAGGGAACCGTAAAGCTCACTCAAGTCTTCTTCTGCTCATCAAGTTCGTGTCTCACCCACATGACTGTGCATTCTAACATCTTTAAAAGTTAAATTTCAAACCTTAGACAAAAAATCAAATGCTCTGAATGAAAGACGTTTCCACGAAAAGAGTACCGTACTTTTTGTCCTTAAAAGACCGATTCTGGGTACCATGACCATGTAAGACGAGAATGATTTGCTGTGAATTTTTCCAGGGAGGAAAAGTGCGTCTTATAGGCCAGACAATACGTCTATCGTAGAACGTATTTAAGAGAATTTGGTAAAAAAGGAATGGAGGTAAGCAAGTAATAACTAGGGCTAGAGAGATATATTCAGTCAGAGACATAATTTCCGAGTTTTTCTCGATATGCGGGTTCACTTTCCTGATTCTGTTTTCATTTTGTTGTTCCCTTTTTTTGCTATATGTTTTCGTATATAGATGGAAATAAGTGAAACTAAGGTCGTTAGAGCAGTGAGAATCTTAGAAAATGGGAAGGCGTAGATGAAATGTGAAATGTTAACATTCGGGCGTAATTTCCGTATCAGTTCTTAAGAATCTTGGTGTCATTGCATATTTATGTTTGAAAGCTTCTGTTGTTCTAAAGAATCGGAATAATAAAATAACAGTTTAATTTTACAAAGGGTAGGGGCAAAGGCCGACTGTAAAATTTCTGAAGTTTATTTCGTATTCCAGAAAAAAATGTTCGGTAAAACATTAATCGAAAGAGTGAAGAAGATTTCTAATGGAAGAATCTTGGTCGTACATTGTGGGTTTCTGCTTGAGAGGGGATGTAGCGACCAGCTGTTTGCATTGCAGCAAGTGCTAGAAAAATGCATGGGCGTCCGGAAGAAAGCATTTAGTAATTAAAATATACTTGGTTGATTCCACAATTAATTTTTACTTTACCGGTTTCAACCTTTACAGGTCATCATCAGAAGCAAGGACAGAGAGAGAGAGTGACGTGAATATATGAAGCAAGTGGAGGTTTCTCAGAGGAAGAGTGAGGGGGGAGGGTTTCAAAAAAAGTTAGAAGTGGGGGAGGGAAGGAAGAGAAATCCAGAAGAAACAAACTACTAGAAGGGCAAATCGCATTAGACTATGTAGGCGGAGGGGAGGAATCGGTACGGAGGTTGACGGAATTAGGTCGCTAAGCAAATGGTTACATACATTTAGACAAGATAGAATTTCAACATTTTCTAAGAAGTCCAATTTCATATACACTTTCATATACATGTAAAAGCTTAGGAGAAAAATTAGACGAATGATCCTCGTCAATTAGATGGTTAGCAAACATTGACTTTTTATCTCCTTTAACAAAGGAATTTAAAAAAAGAAATAGGGTCATTCCACCTCAATTCAACAAACGTTTGTCCCATAGGGTCTTAGATTTTGATAAAAATTGGTGTATGGGTACAATATTAACTCAAACTGAATATCCTCAAACCGTTTTGTGAAAAAAAATTTTTGGAGTGAATTATGCATATTTTAATTTTTTCGCATTTTTAGCAAAAATCCGTGCCTTAAATCATATTATCACTTATATCTCCGCCTGTAATTGTCATAAAACAATGATTAATAGCTTTTGTTAAAGCTAAATTTTTATTGAATGCAAATATATCAATAAAAAATTATTTTCTTCTATACCCTATTGTTGTAAATTACTAATATTTAAAATATTGTTAATAAACTTTTCTCAAATACTCCATCTCAGAATCAGCCGAAACTTTTTTTCCGTAATCTAAACATATTCAGCTAACTATTCCAAAAATAAAATTTAGTAGCAACTCATAAATACGTTTTTTATAAATATTTAAACATTTACAATTTTCTCTCGCGCGGCCCGTGTTTCAAAAATTGTTAATACACTTTTCTCTAATACTCCACCTCAGAATCGGCCGACACTTTTTTTTCGTAATGTAAACATATCTAGCTAACTATTTCAAAAATAAAATTTAGTGGCAATTCATAAATGCGCTTTTTATAAATATTTAAACATTTACAATTTTCTCTCGCGCGGCCCGTGTTTCAAAAATTGTTAATGCACTTTTCTCAAATACTCCATCTCAGAATCGGCCGAAAATGTTTTTCCGTAATCTAAACATATCCAGCTAACTAGTAAAAAAATAAAATTTAGTGGAAATTCATAAATGCGTTTTTTATAAATATTTAAACATTTACAATTTTCTCTCGCGCGGCCCGTCAGCTTCCCATTTGGAATACATGCAGCAGACACGTGATGCAAGCCTAAACATTTCCCTAATTGCTCAAGGTCGTGGCTATATGAGATAAAAATATATTATAAACTATGAATGTTAACAACAATTGTTATTTTTTCTGTTAAATGGATGTTTGCAGAGAAATAAACCATTGAGCCCCACTTTCTCTGCGTGAAGTTTTTTCTAACTACTCCGACACAATCGATTGAAAACTCTTGCTCGGCGTTAATGACAATGGAAAACGGACACATAAACAGAAAACTAATTTTAGGAAATTTGAAAGAGATATTTTGTAATAAAAAAAAATATGCCGAAGATACTGTTTCATTTTCAAATTTTGCAGAGCTCAGACCTACGAAGTGCGTTCTTGCGGGAGCATCAGGAACTCACACCGTATGCGTGTGTCTGGTGCATCAAATTATTAAATTCATGATTTTAGGTGCTAGGTTGTCACCACTAAATCCAGGGGATAACACCGAGCCGTTGTTGTCATATAAAGACTTTTTGTCAGCAATGATGTGTTTCCCTGCGACCGACCGAGTCATGCCATTTGAACGAATGTAAAAACTGCCCTGGGCCGAGCAAAATTTGGAATTCAGTAGAAGAACACTTTGATGGAAATTTAATTGATAGTATTACTTACTACCAATGGGTGCAAGCTAACCATTGCTCCCTAGAAAGTTTTACAAAATCTACCGATAACTTTTTGAAACTTTTATTGAAAAGTTACAGAAACTTCAGCCACATGACTACATTGCTAAAAATCAATATGATTTTCTTAGAAATATAAAGCATAACATCCAAGTGGGGCAGGTTCTCGTCATTGAAGATTTTCCAGAAAATTACGCTTTCGTTTTACAGGACAGCATGCAAGGTATGCTTTGGAATAACGGCCAAGCAACAGTTCACCTCTTTGCTTGCAATTATCGACCTAAAGTCCAGGATAATGTAATCCCATTGAACTTCGTAATCATATCAGACAGCCTGAAGCATATACCATCAACTGTACATGTTTTTCAAAAACTTCTTCTTAAATTCTTGAAATTGAAAGTTCCGAAGCTTCAAAAAGAAAAATATTATTCAGATGGTTGCTGCTCATTATAAAACAAGTATAAATTCAGAACTTATCTCTTAACAGGAAAGATTTCACAGTCTCTGCAGAATGGCATTTCTTTGCTACATCGCATGGTAAAGGGCCAAGTGATAGACTGGGAGGAACTTTGAAAAGACTAGCAGCAAGAACAAGCCTTCAGCTTCCATACAAAAAACAAATACGTACACCTATAGAACTCTTTAAACGGGCAAAAGATCATATTTTAGGAGTGGATTTTGGCTACGCAAAGAAGGAAAAAATTGGAAAACATTCCGATGTACTTGCGAAAAGATTTCGTCAGGCAGTTAGTATACCAGGCATTAGGGAGTTTCATGCAGCAATACCCGAATCAAATGGAGTGATTATAATGAAGAGACTCTCTTCGTCCAGCAAGGGATGAGGATTCAGCTGTAGTTGCATGCAGGAGTATCAGGATCCTCAAATAAAATATTTCGGAGAGGACACCTTCCTACATGGTAGGACATCATATGTTTACGGAAAGCATGCTAACTTAACCATTTTACATTTGTTATAAATACAAGGATTTTGCTTTCTCGTTAGTTTTCAATCGATTGTGTCGGAGTAGTTAGAAAAAACTTCACGCAGAGAAAGTGGGGCTCAATGGTTTATTTCTCTGCAAACATCCATTTAACAGAAAAAATAACAATTGTTGTTAACATTCATAGTTTATAATATATTTTTATCTCATATAGCCACGACCTTGAGCAATTAGGGAAATGTTTAGGCTTGCATCACGTGTCTGCTGCATGTATTCCAAATGGGAAGCTGACGGGCCGCGCGAGAGAAAATTGTAAATGTTTAAATATTTATAAAAAACGCATTTATGAATTTCCACTAAATTTTATTTTTTTACTAGTTAGCTGGATATGTTTAGATTACGGAAAAACATTTTCGGCCGATTCTGAGATGGAGTATTTGAGAAAAGTGCATTAACAATTTTTGAAACACGGGCCGCGCGAGAGAAAATTGTAAATGTTTAAATATTTATAAAAAGCGCATTTATGAATTGCCACTAAATTTTATTTTTGGAATAGTTAGCTAGATATGTTTACATTACGAAAAAAAAGTGTCGGCCGATTCTGAGGTGGAGTATTAGAGAAAAGTGTATTAACAATTTTTGAAACACGGGCCGCGCGAGAGAAAATTGTAAATGTTTAAATATTTATAAAAAACGTATTTATGAGTTGCTACTAAATTTTATTTTTGGAATAGTTAGCTGAATATGTTTAGATTACGGAAAAAAAGTTTCGGCCGATTCTGAGATGGAGTATTTGAGAAAAGTTTATTAACAATATTTTAAATATTAGTAATTTACAACAATAGGGTATAGAAGAAAATAATTTTTTATTGATATATTTGCATTCAATAAAAATTTAGCTTTAATAAAAGCTATTAATCATTGTTTTATGACAATTACAGGCGGAGATATAAGTGATAATATGATTTAAGGCACGGATTTTTGCTAAAAATGCGAAAAAATTAAAATATGCATAATTCACTCCAAAAATTTTTTTTCACAAAACGGTTTGAGGATATTCAGTTTGAGTTAATATTGTACCCATACACCAATTTTTATCAAAATCTGAGACCCTATGGGACAAACGTTTGTTGAATTGAGGTGGAATGACCCAATAATGTTTTTAGAAAGTATTTAGTCCTTTTGTGAATTCAGGGAAGGCTTATAGCAGGGTAAATGCATATCTGTTGAGGAAGGTTTGGAAGAACTATGGAGTGAATAAGCATTTATTAAATGTTATGGAAGCGATGTAGGATAATAAATCGCTTAGTAAGACGAGTGTGTTCGATGTAGTAAGACGAGTGTGAGAGCGAATGGGGTCTTGAGTGACTGCGTTTGAAATGAGAAAAGGATACGTAATGTCACCGTGGTTGGTCAACATTTTTATGAATAAATGTTTGAGATATGCATCTAGGGATAACGCCGAGGTAACGGCTGGCGATGTAAATATGCGAGTTCATTTGTACGCAAAGTGGGCTGTTTTGCTTTCTGAGAGCCTACAGGAATTGAAGGGGCTCTTGGATAGCTTCTGTGAAACAAGAGGGAGAATGATTTTCAGAGTAATTGCGTCAAAATCAAAAATAGTTGTTTTTGACAGGGAGAGTGGGAAGAATATATATGGAAATTTGATGAAGGTAAATGCTGAAACAATTGAAAAAGTACACGACTTACTGTATCTTAACCAAATGAATGCAAAAGATGGCAGGATACATGTAAACGCATGTGAATGTCGGAAAGAAAGTCGTAGGTAGTGTGTGAAGGAATAATAATAATGATTATTTGGTGTCATTGAGAGGAAATTGAGACTTTTAAGTCCCCTTGCCATCTGACCTCTCGTCAATGTATTATTGAGATTTAAAAAAGAATAAGTTTTTCGGCGTTAATAAAACACGTACAATTCACGATATGAAGCAAAAAGTTAAATATGACACAGTATCACCAGAAAGTGGATAAAAGTTATTTAGGTATATACATTGGAAAAAACTTAAGCATTATTAGGCTTACATCCTTGTCACAAAACTCCATTGCAGAAAAATGCCCACAGAGGAAGTGGGGTATGTAAAACGTGAAAACTTACTGA
The DNA here is from genome assembly GCA_963573305.1 of Pyrrhosoma nymphula. NCBI lineage: Eukaryota > Metazoa > Arthropoda > Insecta > Odonata > Coenagrionidae > Pyrrhosoma > Pyrrhosoma nymphula. The sequence continues at coordinate 69,941,564 of OY754332.1, read as the reverse complement.
TAAATGAGCTAAGGCTTTGCTACATAAAAACAAACAAACAATGAAAAAATTAAATGCATATACAATAAGGAAAAGTAAAAAAGAAAAGAAAAATGATAACATATTATCAAATCGCAATGAAATCTGAAGCCTAAATATTAACAAAAATTGTGAGAAATTATGTGTTGTGTATTGTGCGGTAGCATATTACAGGTATTTTGTACAAGTAGAGAATGAAATTGCGAACTGATTGTGAGCCGTTCTCCTGTGTTTTCTAAAGTGTGTTATGCAGCGCCTAATTAAATGATTGAAGTGAGGGAGATTCTCGTGTGGTCAAACCGATGTTGTTCCATTCGTGGCAGGCTACAACAGAGAATGACATATTGTAAATACCCGCTCGATGGTGTGATATAACAACTTTTGAATCCCTAGCGTATTTATTTCATGAACTTTACAAAAGTTTCTAAATTAATTTGTAAGGTGGAATTGGTACGGAGGCTTCCGCGGTGATTAATTGGAAAAGTATTTTCCGGGTTAAAGCCGCGTTGGTCCATTTGGAGCTAAGGCTTTGCTACATAAAAACTAACAAACAATGAAAAAATTAAATGCATTTTCAATAAGGAAAAGTAAAAAAGAAAAGAAAAATGATAACATATTATCAAATCGCAATGAAATCTGAAGCCTAAACATTAACAAAAATTGTGAGAAATTATGTGTTGTGTATTGTGCGGTAGCATAAAAAAAAATTTCGAGATTTAAAAGCGTTAGGAAGACCTCTGACCTCCTTCGGAGCGAAAAAGATCGTCACCCATGTGACATATACGAAAAAGTATATGAAGTGTCGTGTACCTGTGGTAAATCATACATCAGTCAAACATCCATCTAGATCCCTAAAAATCAGAATAGAAGAACATCGTAAGGCAACCGAAAAGAAACATTTTCGCCTTTCCGCGGTTGCGGAGCATGCATGGTCAGAACCCGGACACGTGATTAAATTCCACGAATCCAAAATCATTGCCAGAGAAAATAAATATTTCCCTCGGCTGATAAGGGAGGCAATAGAAATAGTGAACCACGGAATGAACTTCAACAGGGAAGACGGTTATCCTCTCCCTGCATCTTTCAAGCGGCTTTTCCAACAATGGGATTCAAACCGAACGTATCAGCGCGCACCTGACTAGGCACATATAGAAGAAGATGATGCTCTGCAGATCAGTTGGACCTGAAGACGGGAGCTGGAATGCGCCCGAAACTGTCGTCCGCCCAAATGGACCAACGCGGCTTTAACCCGGAAAATACTTTTTTTTAATTTGTAAAGTACTGAGGTGTTTTTGTATTCATAATTGTACAAAGTTGATAAAGTATGCAGATGACGTCTGGAGCTAAGCTTCAGCCAAAATAATTTATCGACACAATTGGTGATATGATTCAATATCTGAAAAACTAGCATGTGGAATAAAGGTTTGCCTTGGGATGCGAAAATTACAGACAAGAAAATTGTTCTCCTCCCGGCGTTTGAATTAAACAGATAAACCTGGGTATGTTAGATAAGAAAAAACTACTGCAAATTGCAGTGAGAATAGAGTACCTGAGAAGTGCTTGCTGTAAAACTAGGATGGATAGGGTTAGGAATGAGTGGTCCATGAAAAACTGTGCGTGGAATTCTCCAGCAATGGACATATGTGAAAGGAGTTTGCTATACTGAGAGTCAAATAACAACATATAAATTGTTGTAGAGTGAATGGTGCGGGAGGATGGCGTACACCAAGTAAGTTTTTGGAGAATGTGGTCGAAGAGACTTAGGAATTTTACTAGTAAAAAGAATAGGGTGTGTATGAGCCAATGGATGAATGTTATAGAAACGAAACGGGTATGCAAGAATAAGGCATTATGGATGAAAAATATTAGACGAGAGCCAGTTTCCTAAGCCTAACAGTGGTTAAAAAAACTTTTAATTTCTTTGACGTTGCCTATCCCAAAAGGGTATGGTGGAACGGGTATGTAGGTGGTTACAACACAATATATTTTCGTTTTAATGCGATAATTTTTAACACGTAAACATAATAGGTTAAGTGGCATAGAATTAAGCCTGGGATTATTTCCGATGTGTTATCATTTTGTGCTCCTTTTGGGGTAATGAATATGGGACATAACTCTAACAATAATTAATATTCAAATTCCTCATGATAATTTACCTCTTTTTACAGAACTAGAAAATTTACAATTATAGATTTTTATATACTTTTTATAGCAACGTTGTGGTTACTCAATATGTTGGAATTACATATAAAGCGATTGTAATCTGCTCCTAATTGTAATTGATTATTTTTTTCAATTATTGTTTACTTGTTATTGTTTACTTTTTCGCTGAAGTAATTCAAATCGACCACAATTACATTTTCTGGGTAATTTACCCGACATTAGATTCAAGCACTTACTTTCTCACAGCTTTATAAGCGTCAAAGGTCGTGCGAGTGTGTCTGCAGATTCGGTATCGAGGCATCTCTTCCGGTTGCAAGATTTTCGTGTTTCTAAGAGCTCTCGTCTAGTAAGTTTTGATTCACACCGTAGAAGAAAGTAAATGACGAAAATACAACTCATTACAACCGCGGCCCGTTCTCGCACGCACGAAAATCGAACATACTGAAGAAAGACATAAACAAAAAAAGAGAAACTTCCCTTTCGCCTACACCGCACATTCAGAGGATACCGGCATATCAGCAGAATATGGTAATTTTTCTCTCGCCACTCTCTGGATTCAGTCAAATTATGGTTCACAAATCTTGTTAAAAAAATCTTGATTCCACGCGGTACATCTACATACTACCCCGCATGCCGCCTCAGTAGACGTGTGGCGGGGGGTGTTAGGACACCTGCCGTTTACATATTAAAAGAAAACGCTCTTTTGAAATTACGCCTAGCATTTATTGAAGTCCCTTATTGTTCGGGGGAAAAACGAATTCCCATACCTATCCGTTCGGCAAAATATCTCTCTTAATTTATCATTTCTGTCGGACCTGGAAATATAGTGGGATTATAATATTGATGTTCTCCGTGTCGCTCTGAAATATATCTATTCTCAATCGTTCAAGCAATCTAAGCCTAGCGCCCAGCCTCCGAGTCTCTAGCGGCTCCCAGCCTAGTTCGTTTAACATCGGTACTACCTTTTCTACTCTACCCCTTTATGCTTGTCCATTAAAATGAGAATTCGAATACTTCTTTTGTTTAAATAAGTCCGGAACATCATTTACAGTTAATACTTTTCAGGAAACTAAAACTCAAGAGATAATGTACTCGATTAGTTATAAAAAATTGTAATAGTCAAACAAAGCCATTTTAAATTATACATAAATGATATGTCTCTGAGCAGATGCTCCCCAAAAACGTAGATAACACAATAAATAGTCCATGGCAATTAATATTCAATTAGAAACTTTTTCCGTTACACTGGGAATTCCTTAAACTGCTACTATATACTATCAACCGGGCTGAATTAATAATCGTCAAGTCATTCTGATTGATCTCCATTTATTTGCAAACAAATTGCTTCACAATTGGACGCACTTTACCAACAAATGACTGAAGCTTCTTCAAAACGAATGAGTGTGGATTCTCGTTTTCACATTTTAGTTCGGAATTTCAAAATGTTCCGCCTCCGCTTCCCCCAAACGCCCACGCCGCCCACCATGTCGCTACCACGCCTAACCAATACTCCAATTGAGAAAGTACAACACTTCAAGCACCGTGCACTAAATTCTTCCCTCACTGTCATAAATAACCTCTTTGAATTATTTTAATAGTATCCACTTTATGAGATACACTCAAATCTTTCTCGTACGCATTTAAATGCTGCAAAAAGATTTGTCTAAATGATCTCACTAAACAAAGAAAGTATGTCAATTCAATAAATTAGGTACATATCTAGGTAGAAATGAATTAAATTCTAAATTAATTCACCCCAGTAACAGAACTCGCACTGCGGAATTAGACGTCTCAGAACCTTTCAATAAGAAGCAGTGCGAGTATTTGCTAAGAGGCAGAAATAATTACCTAAGTAGATCTTAATCTGCTAAAATCCGAAAATACCTGCATAAATTAGTATTAATTAAGTTTAGCTAATTAACTGCAGCATTTTTCAGTTTATCTCTCCTCACATCGCCATGAATATCGACATTGAAAAATATTTTCGATTTTGTTGAGATAAATGTAAACATGTTCTCAGGCTGTTTGTGTAGTCACAGCAACAATTTAAACAGATAACAGAGTTGAGTTGATAAATGGTTTACAGACAGAAGTCCTGTGTGTACTTAATACTAAGAAAAGGCTCCATAAATAACCAAATAATCTCTGCTAACCTCAAAAGATTTCAACCATGGCTACGTCAGTCTTTTCCCCTTCTACAGCTGAATCTGTAAATTCTCGCTTCTATCCCTGATTATTAAGATCGGATTCATTTCACGTCTTTTTGAGGAACTCATCGCTAAAAAAATAATGATTCTCTACCAAACAGTGATCCCAAATAAAAATCAACTACATCAAATCACAATGCTCTAGAATTCGTTTCACTCCGTTTTGGGCCAAAAATTTGCCTAAACTCCCTTTCACTGGTATCTGCATTTAAACATGCGAAAGAGCTCCCTAGAGAAATAGTTTTACATTCGCACTCCTACGCGATTCACTGTTATTATCACAAGGAGAGTGGGTTTCACATTTCACAAAATCACCCGACCTTTTCCACACGACACAGCCCATACTGAATGCACAGCAAGGAAAATAAGGATTTGGATACTAACGTTGGCTCGATAAATCTGGAAAACCTATTTCAACGCATAAATACTAGAGAAGAATAACCCCTTGAGACACAGCCTCGAGAAAAACTCACCTCACGGCTTGGGGGGGCACCGCTAGACAATCTTCCCCGTATGGATGGCACTATCGCTCCTCTCTCCACAAATGCTCGGCGAAGACTGTTCGGCAGAACCGAGTCACTGTGAACAGAATCATTCCCTATGAACGATTCATCGCCATGAACCAAAGGAGTCGACTCTTGGTCCCTGCTGAACTGGTTCAACAAGAAGTGGATAATCGCATGAAATGAGTAATTGATGACCGTTTGCCTTGTTTGATGCATTATTGAATTGAATCTATACAGATAATGATTCATGAAGAATGATCGGCTGTGTGGAGAATCAAAAAGGGTTATTTGGGAAGAATGATCGAATATATCCAGAATCTCATCATTCCAAAATGATCGAGAACTCAGAGAATATATCATCCAAGGTATTCGTTCGAAGAGTGATTTTTCCAAAATGACGAAAAAGTAAAAAAATAAAAATGAAAAGCACCACCGTTGACTGACAAAAACAGATTTTTATCCAGATATTATAAATATACGTTAAATTTATGTGCGATGACAAAATCAAGATTAAAGCGTTTGAACATTTGATTGTGAGTTTGAAATGCTGCATTATTTTCACAGTCAGACTCCGAGGCTTTTAAGAATAATGTATGGATTTGATCTAACTTGTAACACATGTGTTATTAACGTAAATTATAACTTAATATCTGGTGCTTGTAACTCTTTACTCTCATTTTGGGAATGTATTTCCTCCACGAAATGAAGGAATACGCCTAAATCAGTATCATTTGATAAAATGAACAAATTAGAAGATAATTAAATCAATCCACTAAGAAGTAAATGGAAAATGTTTCTAATTAAAAGTGAAATGTTTTCCTCGGTCACCTTCATTTTATAAAGCACGGTAATTGCCCAATCCAAGCAATAAAATTAAAATTCCAGGAAATAAAACGATAACAGAGGGAAATATTGTGATAAAAATCACCAAATCCATGAAAATGAAGCCATGTCACCTGTCACAAAATGCATCGGTGATTTTCTATTGTCAGATTATTTTCATGCAAATAAAAATAAGATTGTTTATTATTCATTTGTCTAAAACATTATGCGGCATAAGAATCATTGATATTGTTGGAAATAAATTGGTATTATTAGGTAGTCCATTGCACAGTCATGAATAACGTTCCATTATTCACTTCGCGATCTCGAGGATTGGTTTCATTGAAGCCATTTGTGTAATGGACGTCATTTGGTTCATTTCAGCGCTTTGATACCTTCAAGTCACTTGTTTCATTCTAGTCATTCGGTTCATTTTAAACGATTCGAAAGACCGAGTCATTTCCATGAGTCGAACTGCTTGAACTGAATCATCGAAACGAGTCTAAATTCCCACAACCTCATTCCTCGAGAACAAAAGAGGCTCTCTTCCGCATACTTCGTGCCATGGGTTAGGGGAGAAGGACCGAAGGAGAAGGAACGCCAAATAACCGTCCCTAGCAAATCTCAGCGCTGGTGTCACACGCAAAACAACTTCACAGATACGCGGGAGAGCGCAAAAAAAGTATAAAAAAATAAAACCTCGGCGCCGGAAAAGACCATAAAGAAATGGTCTTCAGTTTGGGTCAACCCTCCCCCACTCATTCTTCTCTTCGTGACCGCTAGCGTTCTTCTGTTTACGGCTTTTCTTACGGCCACGGCTTGTGGACCCACACTCTTTCAATTAAGGGGAGCTTGAAAACGACGAACCCTGAAATAAAAATTTCAGCCTTTCTCCGTTCTTAGAAAACGTGCAGAAAACAAATTACAGTCATAATATTTCTTCGAAATGTGTCAACGCAAAAAAATCACTTAATGTAGGACTAAAACGCATAAATAAAAAGCCGCATCGATTTAAGTCTCACCTCCACATTAATGTTAGTTTAAAGATAAAATTACAATTTTAAAGATGCAGATGCATAATGATGGTGTAACTTATAAGCTGGCCTCCCCCGGGAGCGCCGTCACAGATGAGGCAGCGCGGTGAATTTCCCCCAAATATAGGTTAATGTTGGAGTAAAAATTCTCATCCGCATATTCGATTAGAAAAATGTGGAGAATATTAAGTAATAACAAAAAGATTGCAACAGAGATAACAGTAGGGGGCGGAGGTTGGGAGGCAGGAGGTCGGGGCGGGTGGAGGGGGCAGACTTGAGGGGCAGGGGGTGGGGGTCCCTAGCAAATATCTCTAAATCAAAAAAGGGGGTCCTCTTCCATTTTATCATGGGCGTTTAAAATGTTTGATTTATTCAAGTCATGTTATCAGGGGTGTAAACCTACATTTTATCATGGGCGTCCAAAACCTAGGGTGTTGGACGCCCATGATAAAATACAGTTTTACACCCCTGATAACATGACTAGAATAAATCAAAAACTATGTTACTTCTGTCTTCAAAAATGACGAATGGAATAAAAATAACGAACATTGGTTTAAAAAGGCATAATATTTCTAGGTTTTAAACTATGATAATCTTTTCTTCTAAAATGATAAATGGAAAAATATTACGAATATTGGTTTATAAAGGCATAATATTTCTTAATGGGTGCAACCAAATGACGAGAGCTGTCAATTTCCAGGATCGTATGGTATTGAAATGGCGAGAGCATCGCTACCCATTCGCAGCATGCTATCAATGACTTGCCAGTCACAAGCATGTTCTTCAAGCTTCCAAAGCCCTTTTAAATGTTATTCATCTGAGTATATAATATTAATATTTTTTTTCACAGACATAATTGTACTATATAATCCATTAAGCAATGGTACCTACTGGTGAAATTAGGCACCTCTGAAGAAACCAGTATTGGGGTTGCCATCCATTGACTACGCTCTTTTCAACAGCGGCCTATTTAGAAGCATATAAATATATTTACAGGCATTGTAATTGACACGAAATTGTACACAATATAACATAAATTTAAAAAATACAAAGACAGTATGAATTTAAAAATAGAACAATACAAAACAAGTAACAATTTAGGAAGCAATGAATAAATATTACATAGTGATATTAATGGCATGCTCTGACGGATGGTACTTAAACATTAAAGAACATTGTCTATCCCTATTTGCGTAGATAACATTTTCTTAGATGGCTAAGAAACATGGCTTCACTTTGCACAGAAGATATTCCTCTAGGCAAGTTAATAAATAATTTTGGTACAATACAGAGATATGAATTTTTGTATGCTTCAACATTGTCTCCTCGGAACTCTAATATTGATGTTATTTCTCAGTATTTTTTTTAGGAGCGGTTTATTATTTTGGCTTCCTCTATTATAAATACTCTGAGTACCTTGTAAATAAATAAATGCCTGAGGGGTAAAAGGTATCATAGATTTATGAGAATTATCCATATTTTAATTAATATTCAATTAAAAACTTTTCCATGCAACTGGCAATTGTTTAATCGTCCTCCCCCACTTCCTCTCCGCTATCTCTTCCTCCCACGACCCCACCCACCTTCTTTGCATTCCCACACTGATTGAAATATTATAACTGCTAAACAAAGAACTGTGCACGTTCCATATATTGCGATTCAGTCTCATGATCCTCTACGAAATTCCGTATGAACCATTTAATTACTTTAAAAAAGAATAAAAATCAAATATTTTTTTTAAGCATAGTTTATGTGGATATGGACAACCGTTGTTTACGGCTCCATTTTCGCAAAAGCCTGGATTAAAAAAATAGAGATTCTTCTGGATCCAATATACGTTATTTATCCTTCACAGTTGTCGATGTGTAGCAGTGAGTAAGGGAACATAATAACTGTTATAAAGCATTTCTCTGATATACTTTTGGATTTACCGACTGGAATGATTTGGCAGAAAAATGCTTGTGGAGTTTGAAATTTGTGAAAAAAGTTTAGAAAGGAATGTCACCCTAAAAGCTGTTCTAAATTACCGGTGTTTGTAATGAGAATCCTAGAAACATTTAACCAGGAACATACCTATCTTTTAAAATACATTTAAACTAATTCTTGAAAATATGAATCATTTAACGTATCCCCTTTGTTCTTGGCAGAGTGTCAATCCTGAGTCACGTTCAAGCAGAGAGACGACGAAGTTTCTGGATGCTGATTACCATGGCCTTCCGATGCTAAATACCCTGATGATGCTTTTTTTAACATTCCCGCGTTATCCATCGTACTCCGAGATTACGGCTTTCTTTCAACACTGCCGTAGTTATCTTGGAACTGATGACGCAATCATAAAAAAGATTTCTGCAAAGTATGGGTACAGAATCACGTGTTGCCTACGGCGTAAAATTAGTGTAGCGTGACGAAAAACCATGCTAGGAGTTCGCGAGTGTGGTCGGCGTTTCGATCCTTATAAGGTATAAACTCATTGAACCAATTGCATTCGTAGAGTTTGGCAAACATTTAAGCGAATTGACTCGTGAAATGTCGAGAAATTAGAGAATTTCAGGCAAAATATGTAAGTAAGTACACACATACCTATAGTCGAAATATGAAAGAAAATGCCTATAGTAAGATGTAACAGGATGAAAGAGCAGTGAATTCGGAATCTATTCAGATTATAGTAAATTCCATTCCTTTTATTTATTTAGTTATTTCAACTCATGCATATCCGCAACTCAAAAGAGGACGTATCACGCAATTAAGTACTTCTTTAGTGCTGTGGACACTATCTGTCAGTTTTATTATCTTCCCTGGTGAATGTATGCACCTATGGCAGGAAATCGTCTGTTTTAAGCTTTTTTAGTCCTTTAACTTCCCCTCATACCTTTCCAAATTCCTAACCTTCTCCTCCTTCCATGGTAACCAAACATTTTCGTCGATTATCACAATTTTTAACATTCCATGCCTTAGCAATGCGCACTGCACCGAATACATCCTCATTCTTTAACAACTCTACCCAGCTCACCTTCTCCACTCTCAGCCGCACCCACATTCAAAGCTATTTTATCCAATAAGCACTCAAAAGACAGTACCAAAGGCTTGCAAAATTTAATTAAATATTAAAATAATTATTTACAATCAATACATTAAGCCACCAGGTGTGGTTTCACATCTAGTTCTTAAATTCCGAAATAAGAAAATTGCGATGCATTAGTTTTCCGTATTTTATGCCATGGAATTGACAGCCATGCTCTTCTAATACTGACTACTAATAGTTATAGAGAGAAAAAAATGCGCCACAATATTTTTCTTTTTTTATCTATCATGAAGCAACGAACAAATAGTCTTGCGAGAAAAATAAAAATTTAGGAGATGCATCATATGGACCAAGATTTTGCAGGCATTAGAATTTCCACGCGTGGAAAAAATGGTGATAGGGTATTTCAGGCGGCTGGTGGATGCCGCCTTCCATAACTTTTGGTAACTAAATTCAATACAAGTAAATCAAAATCGGACCTCAGACGAATACTCACCCAAACTTACCTTAATTTGTAATTGTCGAAATCCAAATACTAGCATTTGTTGTGGTGATGTATTTAGTGTCGCTTCTGTAGTAAATGAATTATTTGGTGTTCCCCAGGTGTAAGCAGTTGTCTATTAATAATTTTGAAAAAAGTCACTACGTTATATTTTATGCAATGAGCTCTTCAAAGGTGATTTCACATCCACTGAATGCACATTTTGTAAGATAATTATAACTTATATGAATAAAAATGGCAAAAACATTTGGGGAATAAAAAACATAGTGTGTCTCTACACGATAAGCAAGCACTGCTCTTTATACACAAGAGTGCAAATAAAAAAAATATAATTCACAACAAATGAATCCGTTTTCCTTATTTAATTAGAAAGTTTTATAATATCTAAGATAATATATATTTAAATTTTGCATCAATTACCACCAAAATGTCTTAAATTGTTAGGCGGCAGATGGCATAGGGTTGGAATTTTTTTCAATAGCCATGCACTTTGCATATTTAACTCTAAAATATATAATACGTTGATATAAATATCATTGTATACTTTATATGCGTATAAAAGCCAATATGGCTCTATCCTCGCTAAAATACAACACATCCACCAAATGTTACAGTTATGTCACACCCAATATCTAGGGTTCTACTGATTGTATTTAGATAAAACTAATACAACGAATAGCTTCACGCGGCTCTCATAAAACTCAAAAGCCCCAGTCATGCGGAGCCCTCAAAATTCAATGCTTCGTCCGAAGGGTGGGAACCCTTAAGAGTCTGAACCATTGACTCCTGGTCGCCTTTTGTTAAGAGGAAGCTAATACCGAAGACTGGGTTCTTTCAACCATTCCTCCTTTCTCCAAATGATCCAACCAATTCTGTCGCATCTGCAACATAGATTTATAGTGTAAAGGTCATTCGACGGGGCTGGCATTGACACCCAGCCCTGGTGAACTATTTTTTCAGTCTTTGATAGGGGGAGCGTAAGAATATTGCAAATTTTACTTATTACTCCCTTTCCACGTCAATATATGTTGTGCGTTCCACCTTTACATTATATTACAACGTTAAAAGGAACCATTGTTGCCGGCCCTGCGTCACTCACCTTATTAATTGTCTCACCTTCTCTCACCCTTCCCAGGTGGTCGATGGCTCTCTTGCTGCCGTTTATTCGATGCCGAAAGTCACTGCCTACCGAGCCCGTGTAAAAAAAGCCGTTCCAAAGCGTTTCCGATGAATGCCAGCTCAGAAACATTGTCAGCGCAATTATAACGGAGAGTTAAAGTATGGCAGAAGGAATAAATTAAGCGGCCTCAAAAGGCTTTGAGAAACAAGATAAAAGGACATACTGATGGCATGGTTCACAAAAATGGCCACAAGGCAGCATTTCTATAAATAATATTTGCTTAAGATATGATGCAGGAAATAACACTTATTCGCTCAAACGGCTGAGAACAGGCGAGCCAAGCCCCTGGGATTCTAAACCCCCCCCTCCCCTGTGTCTTTGTCTCAGAGCTTTTGAGTTAAGTATCATCGATAATTCCGACGAGTAACTGAGATTATGCTCAATGTTCCCCATAGATTTTGGCCCCACAATAGAAGGGAATTGAGGCCTTCATTTATAGATAGTCTAACATTTTTCCTAAATATTCAATATATCGATGAAAGCAAAAGGAAATATTCACTTTCCAATTTTTCCACACTATTTATTGCTCTTCTACCGGTTTCAACGTTTTCACCTTATTATCAAGAGGCACCTGCCAGAGGAAAAAATAATTGTTTGGAAAAATTACAAAGTGAATACCTATTTCCTTTTACTATAGGTAGGTTCCACAAAGTTTACTCTTCAACGTCTCTCGGAGCCGCTAGAGACTCGGAGGCTGCGCGCTAGGCTTAGATTACTTGAACAATTGAGAATAGATATCTTTCAGAGCGACACGAAGAGCATCCTATTAGAACCCCACTATATTTCCAGGTCCGACAGAAACGATAAATTAAGAGAGATATTTTGCCGAACGGATAGGTATGGGAATTCGTTTTTCCCCCGAACAATAAGAGACTATAATAAATGCTAGGCGTAATTTCATTAGAGCGTGTCCATTTTATATGTAAACGGCTGGTGTCCTAACACCCCCCGCCACACGCCTATTGAGGCGGCTTGCGGGGTAATATGTAGATTTAGATGTAGATGTAGATTAATTGTACTTCAAAGACATTTTTAAATGCGATTCATTTGAAATAAAAGTGAACTGGCATACAAACTACTAAAACTTTTTCGTCAAAAGACGTGTTTTTAACGCTGATTTTAATTCCTGAGTTTGTATCCGCGGTGTTACCGCCAATGTGAATTGCTGAGTTTGTTTTCGCGGTAGTTTGTTTATGTCAGCGAGGCTAACGGGAGGGGCTCGACTTCGGGAATGAAGTTGCCGACTCAAGCGCCGGCGATACTGGCGTCATTCAAGATGAGTAAACGGCGGAAGAACTCGCAAAAGCCTTACTGACATGCCGATGTAAATTTCAGGCTGCAATTGACCAATTAATAAAATTTCTGCGAGGAACAAATAGTGAAAAGAAATAAAAAAATATCAAATATCAATATTTTTTTCCATTGTTATATATTTATTTTCTCATTAGTGAGATAATTGAGTGGGCACCGGAAAAAACACTTTCCCATAAAATCTGAAAAGTACATTAACATTAAATGAAATTCCTAATACTTAAACTTTCTACGTGATACATACCATAATGAACAAAGAAAACATAAAAATCTAAATATTTCTTCTATCTTTGATGCAAGGAATCTTTCTAAGTCAATTTATAATACAAAACCTAATTTTATATTGGTAAATTTATCGCTGAACAAACACTTTTTCCTAACATTGTATACTTGAGTAACCTAACCATAAAAAGTATTTAAGGTATTAGGCATATCAGTTTAATATATATAAAATGTCCGTTGAGACGTTAGAAACATATATAATGATAAATTCCGAGAACTCCGTTATTCTTTGTTTGTTGTAGCTAAGGTGTCGGCAGGGTAAAGGGTTCTACCTACCAAGGGTCAAGGGTTCGAGTCCCACCTGGGTGGATTTTACACACCCAGGACATGGCTGTGAGTGCTCTACCATCTTTATATATTATACTTCTACACAAATAATAAAATATGTACAAGACATTGACAATTATAAATAAGTTACAATTATAATAACTTACATAAAATTTCCAGGAATATCAAAAAACTTGCCAAAATATGGAATTACAGAAGTTTCGAGTGCAATGAGGCACACGTTTTAATTATCCGATTATAACAATTTTACTAGAGAGTAAATTTTTTTTCTAACCAAAAGAAATAAAATATGTGAAGCGTCAAAAAAATACGAAGGTCTAAAAAATATGTACCACTCTATTCCGCAAAAGCGTCACTTTTCACTCTCTCATGGTCATGGACTCACAGACGTGTTCATTTTGAAAATGAAACTCCTTGACGCCTACGGTTTATGGCTTCGCCTCGACCATTCGCTCGACCAGACCAGAAAAAATTGCTATTCCGGAGAATGGCCATAAAAGCACACTGGTTGAAAGAATTTTTTACTCAAGAACAAAGCGAGTATAAAACGTTCGCTGATGTTTGAGATATAATAAAACTTGAGTTCGCATAAAGGAAGTTATGGAATGCTTTTCTCATTTAACACTTCACCAGTAAACTACCGAATTTCCGCTCTAGTCTCTTCATAAATCACAAATGAAATGACATGGACGCTGAAGTGGGAATAGGAGTCTTAGATGAATCACTAGGAGAATCGTCCATTGGAGACCTATTCTCTTGTGGAGAACCAAGCGAGGGTCCAAGTTCGCAAGGCCTTTCCACCACATTAGTGATTAACCACATTCGTCATCTAGATCAAATTTACGTCCACGCACTTCCACGTGAGTGTGGCAGGGGTGTTAGGACATCAATAACAAAAAGAAATGTTATGGGCTGGTAACTGGAATAAGGAAAGAAGAAAAGTGATGTTTTATGACGTGTTAGTCTAATTATGTTTTTGGTTTTTTTTGTGATCAATTAAGGTGTTTGGTAAGAAAAGTTCATGAACTAATCTCTTCGACAGCGATATTTTTTGAATTTTGCCGCATTTTACCGTCCTACAGATGCAGTGCAGGGGTAAATAATGTCCGTTATGTCGCCCTCATACTAGTGAGATGTCTATTTTTCTGTCAGCCTCAGCCTAGCTTGCATCGGTCTACTCAGTTTTGGTTCCCAATGTAGTCCACACTTTCTGTTTGCTCATGGAAGTTTACTACATAAACATACTGCCATGTAACTTGGAGGATAGGAACAAACAGGGAAATAGAAAATACTATCCGAGGCGAAGACATAGTGAGATTTGTGAAGACCCAACGGTTAGCTTGGCTAGGTCATGTAGAAAGAATGAGCGAAGAAAGGATGCCTAAGAAGCTGCTACATGGAAATATGGATGGAAAGGGAAAAAGAGGAAGACCATGGAAAAGATGGATGCAGGGTGTGGAAGAAGACATAAAGGCTATGAGGATGGTCAGATGGTGGGAGAAAGTGCAGAACAGGAGAGAATGGACAGGCGTCTTGAGGGAGGCCAAAGCCCATACCGGGCTGTAGTGCCGAGGAAGTAAGTACTGCCATGGATAAGATGGTTGTGATGCCTTCTGGCTCAAATGACGCAGCACCCATCATGAAATGTGATAGAAGAAGTGTTTGCTGGAATAAAATAATTTAAAAAAAATTAAATTATTGTAATTTTTGCTACTGCAATTTGAATTGTAATGTAAGGTAATGAATGAATGAATTATTCATTCATTACCTTATGCAATGCAATACAGTAATTGCCTCGATATTTTTAAAATTCTACATAGACCAAGAAGGTATAGAATTTCTCTTAATGTCAGTTTCCATCAAACGCAAGACGCAATGCATGGTGGTGAAATGTCACTTCCTGGCAAGTAATGACATGTTTTTATCTAAAGTAAATATAGTGTTAATAATAAACTTTCACTCAGATTGCCAACTGCTGCTTGCGTTTATGGAATTTCCGCCGACGAGTAACCGATTTCGAAGAGGGTAAACATGGATTTAAAGTAGAGTAAGGGCCAAACCTTTGGTATATACCAGGAAAATATAACAAAATCAGTGTGATGACTCTGTTCAGTAATATCATATTAAGGGATCGGTTTGATATGATTGCTTGAATTCTGGTTCGCAAGCCCATCCACCACGTCAACGCTGTAGTCCAAGGGAATGGCAATATCCAATAAATTGCTGAAATTCGCCGAATGAAACTAAGAGGAGAGCACTCGAGACTGATTGGGGGAGGGGAGAATCTCATCATATTTTCCTTCTCTTCTTCTCCCAATAGATATCTCGTGTGAGCCTTCAGGGAGACCCTGTCCTCTAGTAATTACTCCGCTGCAATTACTTCTACTCCGCTGCCCCATCGCGAATGAGGATGGAAGTATATAAATCCATTTCAGTGGGATTACGAAGGGACCACATTTCGCAGGTACCTACTCACCTGACGACAGGGTTTCTTCCTCTCCTTTTCCCTTCCTGCTGATGGGCTCTCAAAAACAAGGGTCCAACTTTCTTTCTCCCTCTTCCGCTTCTATTCTACCTTTCTCCACGGCAAAAATACCTCAAATATCCCATATTCTCTTTTCACTCCTCTCTCAGATGCATCTCGCCCAAAATGTTATTCATTCCGCCGCTGAATCCACCCTTTCTAAAAAAATCTCGGACCTTTTTTACAATTCGACGATGGAACCAGAGCTATTATTACATTACGTCCATTTACGGCCGTCTCCCGAAAGAAAAAGCATGACTAATGGAGCATCCACTGGCGCTTAAAAAGCCACTTTAGTGCCTATTAGGCGTCGGCGATATCAATGAACCGTATTCTTCTCTACGACTACATTAGAAAGAGGATCTATCAGAGAAGAGTAAACAAAAGTTAAAATTTGATCATTGCAGCATGGTGACGGGAAGAAAGGACATGGTGAAAAGGTAAGAATGACGGTAGCGATTGTAAAATGAAAGGAAATGGCTGGAGGAAATTATAAGAACATGGAAAAGAAACTCGATCAAAGAAATATTCAGATGAAATAAGACATGAAAGAATAAGAGATAGAATGTTGGATGCGCATGAGAAGACATATTGGCAAGGGTGGAAATGAGTAGGCAATTTAGACAGCGTGAATTAGCCCATTTATACCAAAGCGGTCGAAAACGACCTCTTTGACGACGACGACGTCATTTCAAAGAACAAACTCCCATCGTTTTAATGATATCAAAATATTAACCCCTTGCCGAACTACTTTTCGAGCAATGTGTCAAAAAGTATAGGCAGTATTACGTGGGATATATTACAGCTGTGCGCTCCAGAGGGAGAATATTGAAAACATTACGAACTTCTAAGACCTAGATTTCGTAAAAAAACTAACGGCATATATTTTGTATGGTTACTCAACTATTTATAAAAATAAATCAATTACTCACCACAGTCCTTTTTACAGAATCACAAATAAACCTTCAATTTTTAAGTCAATTTCACCGTACGGTGTGAAAATATTAATGTAATTAGAGAATTATGTCATTATATTTATTTAATTACTGAGAATTATTGTCATATATAACTATATGTTTGAACCATTAATATTACAATATTTACTTCATTCTTCTTACAGACGTTTAAATTAAAAAATAAAATCCGAATATGGTCTCTATTATGACTAAGGAACTATCTCGCTCAAACTACCTTCATTCCACTTCTTTTAGGCCATCCATTTCTTTCTTCTTCGCCCCCCGTCACTTCCGAATTCTGCCGCAATTCCCTTGACTCCACTCCAACGCTCTCGAACCTCACTCGTTCCGCACTCATATTATTATCCGCGATTCCTCTTTGCGCTATCCTTTCCCGCTATTTGTTCCTTCTTTCCTTCTGTTGGGCCATTTTTCTCGTGTGTGCTCTCACTCCCGCAGTAAATTCAAGACTTTATAACCATTGCGAATGCGGAGATGCAGAGATGTGTAAACAGTATTGCAGAAGGCTCAGGAAAACCACAGCGATATTTTTTATAGATCTCTCAATGGAAAGGAATAATATAATTAGGATGAACCTTATTGTTGCCTTGATGGCGGAAAACCCCTTGTCAGTAGTTCAGCAATAGGAGTAAAATTGAACGGGGACATTGTAGTATGTAAAGAAAAGGCTGACGTGGAGTTCAATATGGAGTGTAGTGTTGCATGGGGTAGAAAGGTAGACTCAGAGAAAGGAAGGCGAGAAGAGTTTGCAGACGTTTAAGATGTGAAGGATGATGGAAAAGATGTGGTGGACAGAAGGGAAGAAAAACGAGGAAGTGCTCGGCATGGTGGGTAAGGAGTGGAGACTTCTCGGTGAGATTAGGAAGAGGAAAAGTAGGTGGTTGGAAGAGGTAGTGAGGAGCGAAGGGTTGCTTAACGCCGTGATAGAGGGGAGAATATTGGGTAAGGGGAAAGAGGAATTTCATTGTCTCATTTCATTTCATTTCATTAAAATATCTCAACTTCCTTTTGCCAACGTTTCGCTATTTAATTTAAAGCATCATCAGGGATAAAACACAATACAAAAAAACCGTTATCTTTGTTCATAATGACATAGCAGGAAAGTTTTTCTCACCTTCAGGTACTAAATTTGTGAGTGTAAACTCTTTTATCTATGTATAATTATAACTGAAAATAACTGTTTTCCTTGCATTGTGTTGTAGCCCTGATGATGCTTTAATAAAAAAGCGAAACGTTGGCAAAAGGAAGTTGAGATTTTTTAAAAACACATGACCAACTTTCAATAATAATATAAACTCATAAATTATTGTTAAGGTAATCTGCCGGTTAAGACAGGTTAAATGGCACTTAACCCTTAGGCTGCGGGAAACGTACTTACATGTACGTATGTACCGGCAAATGCGGGAAAGAGGTTCTTGTACATTTGACCCTCTCTGTCTACCTGCTCCCTCAGCCCTTTCATATTTTATGACCCGAACTCTTTCTTTCCAGCGGTGGACATTTGGGAATCCACCCTTTTTACACAAAACACTCCCTTCCCACGCTCTTTAAGGATCGCATACCACCTCAATGAGGCACGACCCTTTCTTCCGATTGCTCGTTCAATGGGCTATGGTTGTCTCAAAAGTTAGTTGTCTTTTGCTCGCGCCCGGCTCAATTATCAACAGATTTCTTTGGTGTTTGGTATCAAACTAAACAGAAAATTGCTAGAAAAAAATATTGTCATATTTGTTTTTAACAATTACGCCTATAAATAAATTATCAAAATGTGTTCAAAGTCCCATTGGTCCCTCGACAAGTTCCGGTGCCCACCCCCTGGGATCCTGAGAAAAGGGTCGGGAGGGGATTACATGGGTCATATAACTGCCCGGCCTCGGCCCGTGGGAAGGAGGGACAGGCTCCGTCCGAGTAGATATTTCCGCACAGGGTGGACAGGATTAACCCTTAAGCTGCAGCAGCTTAAGGGTTAATAATAATCTTCTAGACTTTTACATGGGGGAGGCCCCATCTACCTACACAATTTCTTCCTCCATCTCAGCGTACGTCCTCTTCTTCTGCTCCTGTAAAAATCTTCAGAATTCTTACCCTCTTCCATTCAAAACCATCTTAACCGGCAGATTACCCAAATGATAATGACCTCGTTTAGCTTTTCAACCGCGTAGACCGCCATTTGTAAGTGGTATGCGGTTGGTACTGCGATCGTGTCTGCTCTCCGAAGGACATAAATCCTCGCTCTCACTCATAACTGAACTCCTTACCCGCCTAAAAATCCTTCCCGCTATTCTCCCTCTCCCCACCCCACTTACGAAATCACTTGGGGTCGCATTCTTTCACCCTTTGAGGGAGCACCCCTAGCCCCCACCCCCGAACCGCTATACAAACACTCACGTCACCCTTCTTCTCCTTGCCATTGCCACACTCTTTATCGTCTCCTTTTCTTATCTCCTTTCACTCCCTCCCACAGGCCTCGTCATTTATTTCCCTCAACTCTTTCCTCCTCTCCCCCTCCCTCCAATGACCCCTCTTCCGAGTCTCCCCGTGTCCATCTAGCCGCTGCGCCGTCCAACATTCCTCCCGGGTCCTTATTCGCTCGAGGGAAGTCTATTTTTCGACACTTAGGTTTTCATCGATATACAGCTGAACTTCTATAACTTGAACTTCTGTAAGCCAAACTATAGATAACTCTAGAGAATTTTTATGTCGTTCTTTGCATTGCAAGTAACTTCACCGTAACTCGAAATTTCTTCAACTCGAAGCATTTTTCAGTTCCGGAGGCACTCGATTCATCGAAGTTCGACTGTATCTAACACACAAAAAAGTGGCAATTACACACAAGAGTTGACTCCAATACGAGTCCACTTACATAAAAAAGGTTTATCTTATGTTTGATAACGATATTTGTAAATGACATTAATAAGGTATGTTCCCTAAGACAGAGTATTTTCTCTTCGCCTTAGATGTCTGCGTAGATGTCACAAATTTCTATCCATCAGAAATAAATAACAAATCAAATATTGCATAGCGAAAAAGCAAGGAAAGGAAAATAAGCTTATAGTTTGAACGATTTATTTAAATTTCATTTGGATTATCAACACGAATTAACACATTGAAAATTACTTAATAGAATACGTCCCCTTGCAATTAGAACACATTGAATTTCAATCAACTGCCGACCGTTGCGATATTAAATTCCAGTGACGTGGAGGCAGTACTGTTTGCGTTCCGTTTTGCGGCAGCATAGGCAGTCCTGGCAGTGAGTTTCTGAAGGCACGCACTGCTCACATGCGAGGATTTTCATTTGGAGCGCTTTCGCTTGATCGCCAATCTAATTAAGTGAGAGCAGACAGATAAGGGGAGGGTAACATGTCATGCAGGCGTCCTTCCCTCCATTGACCGTGATCCAGCGGATGTTTGGTTTAATCGGCGGCGGCGCAGACCCCAGACATAAACAAAGGCAAGAAGGGCTTTTGTTTATGTCTGGGTAAGTTCCTATAAGTCACCAGAGCACGTAGGCGTGAGAACCTCCGCTGATGGACATCGTCGCTTAAGCCATTTCCTTTGATAGCGACTACGGGCAACTCGTACTATGATGCATTTGAACGTTATTTAAAAGTACTAATGGTGAAAGAACGGAGATGGATCCATAATTTCAGATTTGATTAAGTAAAAATATATTACCATAATCTTTATTATTTCCCCTGTCTTGTTGCCACTCTGAACTGAACTGTGCCTATTTTATGCTGAATCTCGTTTCTTATATCACTATCTTGTATTCCTAATGTAATTCCAAACTATAACAGACAGAAAGTAATTAGCTAATTTACTATGTAGCACCACATAATGTATATAGCAGAATGAACGTAAACCTAATAGGAAAAAATGACAACTTCGCATTCATTTCCGTATATTTATTGACATGAAATATTGTATTTATTCAATTATCAATTCGGAATTCTCCACCACCAAAAAAGGTAAAATATGAAAAAGCTCCATCGAGTCAGGGGCTCCGTATCTGCTGACGTATTACCTTGACGATCATGATTGGCAAAAAATGAATGCATTTATGGCATATGGCCTATAAATCCAATTTTTTATTGATTAGTAAACTTCTTAGGCTTTAGTAAATGCTTGGAAAATGCCAAGCTTTGAGCGATTATGATATTTCTTATTTACGGATAAAATTACACGTATCGGCAGTTTAGAGAGCTGGAGATTCAAAGGAAAGATCAGCAGAACACTGTTTGAGATCTATAGATTGTCATACCTTCTGAAAGGCGCTCTACAAAACGAAAGGTTAACCTGACCGGCCGGTGCCTAATAAAAATTCAACCCGGTTATCCGGTCAAGGGGAAAGGTGGGAAAAGGGATTTGGGAAGGGTCGCAATGTTTGGCGCCAGAGCATTATAAAATGAACTGGTCCCATCACAAAACCATTAGAATTAATCTCCCAACGGGTGGTATGACAAACGCAATTAGGTTGATTGTCAGTATTGACCCATTGAGACCGAAGCTAGTGCCACTCTCAGTCAGCGGAAGGTCAGCGGAATCGATCTAGACGCACCCGGGGTGCGACGAATCACCCTTCAACTTTCAAGCTCCGCGCCTTCAAGGCGGTGGTGGGCGGTTGCAAGGCGATTTGCTCATCAGACTCCAACCGTGGGCCCGCCCCCCCCAAAGGGGCACCCCATCAATCTTTTCCGAAAGACCAGTAAACCTTGCTTTGGTGGAATCCCCATCGTCATTGCCCCATCAGCTACCGCGAACGGCACCCATTCTGCACCACGGCAAGGCGGGGTTGACTTCTCAGACATGGTGAAGGGCCGTACTAGGCAGTCTGAGTCTCAGAGGTCTGAGCTTACAGAATTGTCATACCTTCTGTGGAGCGGCTCTAAAATACTTTAATCGTATCTTTTTCCGCATATATAACCTTAATTCTGTATTTGCGGCATTGAAAATTTACCCCCCACTTTGGTACTCGGGCGGTATTTAAGCGAACGGACTTCAGCGGACGCACAGCGGAGATACGGGAAGGGACTCGAACTTATGCTCAGCAGACGAGCTCCTTTGAATGCCTACAACGTATAACTCTGGCAAGGACTATGTCTTAGGTAACCGAAGAAATTTTTCCAAATCTTCTTCAAAAAACAATTCACGAAAACTCGAGGCTAAAATGTGAAAACGGTTCGCGGGTTTTTTCGCTGGTGAAATATTTTGGGGTGAGCGTTTTCCAGACAACTCGAGGTCGTAGGTAATGAGAATATCTCTTGGTGAATGCAAAAAATACATGTTGCGTGAGTCATAGTGGTCAAATTTTCAGAATGGGGCATGGAATGCGAAAGAAAAGTACGAAGTTCGCTGCCAGCAAAACTCGTAGATAGGCCCGCTCGTCATGTAGACCCACTACTGCCATTTGTCGCACATAGACTCAACTACTTTAACTCACAGATGGTGCAGAATGAAAAAGGCATCACCGTTATTTAAGATGCTTAGCTGATTATTCTTCAGGGTTTATTAAAAATCTTCTTTAGCGTGATGCACGGTAGAATTTACATAATTTGCAAGATCAAAATTTGTCAAAGTAAATTAGGATTACAACATGTATATGGATATCTTTCATACCTATGTGTTAAACATGCGTATAAAATGAATATATGCCAGAAATGTCGTTAAAAATCTAACTTTCAAAGAAAAGCACATTTTTGCTACGAGATGCAATAACTAGATCAAAGTTGCGCTCACTGTAATTCCTTTAAAAAGTAACGTTTGGGAGATATTATGCAGACGCGAATGTAATGTTAAAATGCATGATAAGTCATAAAATTGGCAAATAAATAGGTGGAATTCACTGATAAACAGGTAAGTCTTAAGCTTACTTACTTCCCAAGTAGCTTTTTCAACTACATCGAGAGCAGATCCTTATTCTTCTCGTAGACACGGGCGGATTAAGGTTGGGTGCAGTGGGGGTGGCCGCCATCCCGTAATTCCTGGTAAAATAAGAAAAATGGTATTAATGGTAATATTACATTGGTAAATGGTAATATTACATTGCTACCACACCCACGGAAAGCAGCTATCCGCCCCCCCACAAAATAATGACCTTAATCCGCCCCTGCACGTTATACGAAATTTGTTAAAAATTGGTCTTCACTAGCTCCTTCAACGAACATCATAATCATTGAAAGATCGAAATCCACTCTTTCCGATCATAAAATGTTCATATTAACAGTTTTACAGACATTTGGCCAATTTTTACAACGCTGTAGATCAAAAAATGATAAAGTGATGCATTTTTTGAAAAATAAAATAAAAAATCGCGTTACAATAAAATAAAGTGCTAATTTGAAGCAATGTACTGCAAGAATTAAATAACGTACGATATGAAAAAAATATTGTTTACCGGATGCCGTCATTCCAGATGATTCTCAAGATCATAGCTATTTTAAGGAAAGTCGAAAAACTACTGTTGTCTGCCATTTTCCAGACCCGGATGAGGGCGACTCAAAAAGCACTTACTTTGAAGTTTGAATGGCCGAATGGAGGGGTCGGAAGTTTGGGTACGTTTTTTTACGTGGTTCATTAACTGGTAAGGAACTGAGCATCGTGTACGTAGACGCCTATTTTTAGCCCCTATATGGAAAACCAATGGAGGACGAAGTTTATGAGCAGCAAGATGTTTTATGTTTTAGGTTTTAAAACCGATGTTACCCGAGAGCTGTGTCACCACGCATCTCTCCCAACGATGCAGTTCTTTAAAAGAAATGACAACACGAGGAGACAGAATGAGGAAACGAAATATTTACGAAACGCAGCTGTGTGTAGCTCATGAATCAAAGAAGAGAATTTCAAAATTCAGTGGAAGTAAATATCTATTTCGATTATTGGTTAGTTTCAAGCTGTGGAGGCGAAATCAGCTTATGATTATGAGTGATTATTAGAATAAGAGTGAGGAGGGTCTTATTAGACTTTTATGATCATATTTTACGACCATATACGATATGATCATATTTTACGACCGCCAACGTACTATGGTAGATTAGATCATAAAAATAAAAAAGAGAGATAGACTGTAGAACAGATAGATTCAAAATGTCGTTTATTCCGCGAGCGATAGGAGACTATAACGGCTGTGTAAGGACTTAGAAATAGATTAGTTGACTGGTAGTGTAGCTTACTAACTTATGTATTTCTTAAAGCATGTTTACGGAGTTTTATGGTGTTTCTAACAGCATGTTTGGCATGTTCTAGCTTTATAGGCAGATTGCCCTCTTAAGTAGCATGTAGAATATTGTGTGTCATCGTACATGTGTGGCGTGCATGTGGGGATTCTCTTGCATGCTGCATGATGGTTTTTAGTTAATGATGGAATTGGTTAGTATCCTTAATATTCATGACCGTGCGGTGTGCATGTGGCGGTCCGCTTGCATGCTGCATTTTGGTGACTTGTCACCCCCTGCCAAACACCCTAGAGGTGGCTCGCAGGGTAATATGTAGATGCAGATGTTATGAATTTAGCATACACTCAATAACATTTTGTATGTATATTGTTAATGTCTTCTGGCGTGAGGTATGCATTTGCACGGATAGAAACGTGAATACGTGCGTTAACGAAACTTCTGAATTAGCACAGGGAATCTTTTCTCCCCATTTCTTTGCACATCACGCAATACGTCGAGCTGACACGATTTAATTTGAAAGGAGTGACTCTCCACAAGCTACTCACGAAGTACACATCCCGTTTCAACATGGATGTCTAAAATAGTTTCTATTAATTAATATCTTAACTTACTTTGTTACTATGTTACCTTTTCATTATAAATAACCCTCTTCATGATACTGACTCCGTATTTAAATTGTAATTTACAGATTAAAATTAGCCTACGCCACACTACAGACCATTTATCACGCATGTTATTGTCAGAAGGGGAAATAAAAATATCTACCAGTAGCTTCACAGGGAAGACCAACAACTTGATTTGATGATCAACCATACGTGGAAAAGAACAATGTATGTAAAAATGAATTAGTTTTCAGCAGGGTCCTTATATATATATATATATATATATATATATACACACTCTCGGCCCTGCGTCCTTTAGACTTCCAGGCTGGTGGAATAACCGACCTGGTTACCACGGTTGTTGCTTTGATTGTGAGAGCCCGTGAGAGGTTCTCAAAAACGCCGTGCGCAAGAGCAACAAGGATTTTAAAACATGATGAGAACTAACGCTGCTACGATGATGACTGCATCTGCACAGACTCAAATCGCTGTGTTCTTCCGTATCGGAGGAAGGCGTGTCTTAGGGAGGCCGGTGAATTCCTCTTCCTCGCTGCTACGCATGACCTCACTCCAGACGTGATTTCCGACCGCACTAGAATTGCGTGCGTTTCCAACTGGAGCACGATGAGAGGGCGAGAAGGGGGGGGGGGGAGGGTGGTAGGCCAGAGGTGGGAGGGAATGTGAGGGCCATGTGGAGAACCCGTCTCTTGAGTCATGTTGGTAGGGGTCACCCTCACTGTCGCGCTGCGAAGTTTTCGTCGTGTGTGGCAACTAGAGCCCTGCAAACGCGCCGGACTTGGCGGCTTCGGAACCCAGACTAACTACTATAAACTAACTACCGCGCACAACCAGGAGTTCATCGTTCAATAAAACAGCTTAAGTTTGGACTATAGTTTTCACTCATGTAAGAATATGGCGCAGAAAATTTGAAGATACAATTATTTTAATGGCAAATATGTTATATTCTACTCGAAAACATTAGCGGGGAAATGAAAAATATTTATTCTTCCTTAGCATTCTCATCCAAAATATAAATAACCAGAATAGTAATAAAGATTAGGTAATAAAAATAAGGGCAAGATCTATCCATTCGATAATTAGAACATTTACCTGACAGTCACAAAATAAAAAAAAGTTTAAAAGAAATTTTCGAGTCAGCATTTGACGATAACTCTTACACTTTGTGTAGTTAATCACCATACATCATAAATTAAATGTGATAAATCGTTGAAGTTTTTATGGTTGACCCTCATCCTGTGACTTGTGACTATTGAATACTCCCTCACCATTCTGTGACATCATCCCTCACCTTTTAAGGCCTCCACCATATTTTTCTTATTTTCGATTTTCGGTATGTTTCGTTCTTGGTAATATTTTCATCAAATTATCAAAGCAAATGGTTCATGTAACCGCTTGCAAGCGCATTTAATTATTATCGTTGAAATTGAAAGTGAAAACGAATTTGACCGTTCATCACTTGTGCTGATTTATAGTCGCAGCTTTTTCTGCATCTCATTTCGTTTTATCTTAATACCTTCCATGGAAATGAGCTCATACACTTTCACGTTAAACTGTACCGACTGAAAGCGTTTACTAATATATTTCTATATTTATCTTACATTCAGCTACGCCTTGGCCCGTAAACCTTTCCTCCGTGTTTCTTATGCATTTGCATGTCCCCTCATCCCCAGGAGAGGGAGAGGCTCCAGATAGCCGTTGGGTTTTCAAGTCTCGGAGAAAAATCGAGAATGGTCATGCTCGGCAGGCGCGAAACGGTTGGCAGGAAGCTCGCGGCATCATACCGGCGCCACGTATTATCCATTCCCAAAGCCATGCATGCTCACTCCACTGCATCAACGTATACATAGAAAGAATGCAAGAGCTTTGAGTATTTAGGCCCGAGCTTGAAGAGATCCGTTTGCTGTGAACGTAAATCAAAGTATGTTATCGAGAAATACCGGAGACTTCAAATTATTTGGCATAGTTTAGCCCGAATAGCGGCAGTTCAGATTTATTTCACTTATGGCTAGGGCATTTGATAATGCTGAATACTAGAATTAATCGGACGGGGTAGAAATAACAGATTTGAAAGGCGAAATTAGTCGGCAGTTTGTAAAAAAAATATATTATCCTATTGCGGTAGAACACCTTTATCGCGCAAAATGCAACACTGAAATTTGGTATTTTCTCATATATGGGTTTGCTGCTTAGAAGCCAAGCATCGTAGGCGTCACATTTCACGGAAGTAAAATTATGGACGCCTAATTTCCTTTCATGAAATTATCGTCCCTCTGACAGGTGGAAAACTGCTTTCACGCGAAGTGATTTAGCTTGAGTAAGTTAGAGGCCACCTTCAGGCACAGTGCGTAGCTTTATATTTTTGGTAGCGTGGTCAACTGTGAACATATATAATATTTATTCCCAACATTTGAGAAGTTCACATGCTATAACATTTTCTACTCGCTCAAATATGTTATACATATGTATATGCGTCAATCACAGGCATTCATAATAACCTTTTAAAATTGCATGAAAATTTTAAAAGGCCTCCTGGTCGATAACGGAATATCATTGGTTTGACGATATTGCACGGTATTGCATCTCCGCTCTCCATATATTTCGACAGGAAGGATCAAGTCATACCAGTTCGTTGTTCTCCACAAAGGAAATAAAAAGTATTATTTTCATCAAGGAATATTAATGATTATCCCAGCTTAAATTTCCATGAAATGGCGTGGGATAACTGCCATTAATACCGTTCCGTTACATCACACGCCA
Source organism: Pyrrhosoma nymphula (assembly GCA_963573305.1). NCBI lineage: Eukaryota > Metazoa > Arthropoda > Insecta > Odonata > Coenagrionidae > Pyrrhosoma > Pyrrhosoma nymphula. The sequence goes on along the minus strand of OY754332.1, from coordinate 69,914,173 downwards.
TATTCCTGATTACGTAGTATTTTAAGCCGCACTGTGTGCGTAGTGTTTGGCAAGAAATATTATCATAGAACAGCGTTGTTTGTCGACTAAATTTCCGCTATGTACACTTAAGAATATGCACCTCGCTTGCAAGTTACTGTTATAATTAATTCAACTTCCCAAGTATGATGTTTACTGCAGCTTATAGATGCCGTATACTTACCTATGATTACTTGGGAGTATTGGAAGCATTAGTAGAGGGCGCAATATGGAGGGCAAGATAGGGGGAGCAGGCAGCGCTCGCTGGAAGGAGGGTGGCAAGGGAGGGGAGGGTTAGTACGCGGGGGGGTGGGAGGTGGTGGGGTCAAGGGGGGGAAATCCCGCGGTCATGGGTGAGGGACGTGGAGGGAGGAGGGAGGAAAGGGGGAGGAGCTACGTGAGACCTCTGTACGAGAGAGAGGGTTGCTCATGGGCGAAGCCCGATTGGATTGAGTATGAGTGCCATCGCCGCCAGAAATAAACGGACTTTAACTTACGCCACATTGCCTGCATCTACGGCAACTTAATACCCTGCAAGCCACCTCAAGGGCGTGTGGCAGCGGTTGGGTTGTCTATGGCAAGTACAACACTATACGCTATTAAAGTTGATATAATGACGACATTTGATGCAGTAGAAAAAAATCGCCAATGCTTGTCTGGAGGAAACATTTTACATGCATGTACTACATTACAGGTATGTTACGAATGTTAGAGGGACTGTTTGTATTAATGTATTTTGCAACTGAACAAATGAACAGATATTCTTGAGATATACTGGAAACATGCACGGCGTGCTGTTACTACCAGGTAGCAGATAAGGACAAACATTAGGGAGTAAATCAGCAAACTTGGTACGCGGCCTATCGAAAATCTAGTGAAAAGTCTCATTGGCAGTTCTTATGGTCTCTTATCGCTCGCGGGAAAAATTATATTTTAAACCTGCCCGTTATGCAGTCTAGTTCCCTTATGTTTTTCACGTGATCTAATATACCGTAGTAAGTCGGATTTCGTAAAATGTTATAAACGTCGTCAGAAAATAAATTGCGTTTTCAAATAATATAAAGGATTAATAATAAATTTTAATTGACGGCTTAAAAGCCATTCCAATCCCATTTGTTGCAAAAGGTCAGTAACTCACGAGGTTATCATAACGGCCTTTAACGTACCTTGCCAATTTCCTCTGCAAGCGTTCTAACCCGGTTTTTAAGCCTACCTCATAAGCATCCCAAATACTGGCAGCGTATTCCAATTGGTGTCTAACGAGGGAGAATTAGCTGATTTCCCTAACATTATCGTCGCACTTGCCAAGTACTCTTTTAACAAATCCCAATTTACGAATAGCTTTGCCGGCAATTTCCCGAATATGTTTACTCCACGAGAGATCATTAGTCAGTTTAACTCCAAGGCTAACTCCAAGGCTATGCTGTATGCAATAGCTGTAATGAGGAGAGTTTTTCCTTTTCGAGAAATTCATGACATTAAAAAAAAAAATAATTATAGGTGCCACGCATCACCGTTCACTCACCGCACCACTCCTGTATTGCATCGAGTCCTTCGGTCGCGCTTGCTTATCAATAAGGCTACGGATTTCGCTATACACTACTGGGCCGCCTGAAAATAATCGAAGTTTACGTCTACTTCGTCGATATCTTTAATATACAAAAGAAATATAAGTGGGAAAATGACAATCCCCTGTAGGACACCCGATGTGACTTTAACTTCATTAGAAATGGCGTCGTCTAATACAACCCTTTGTGCGCGATTGTTAAATAATTCTCTAATACAGAACGTAACGCCGTCACCAAACCTAAAAGATTTTAAATTTATAAGTAACTTACATTGGGACACTTCCTCAAATTCCTTTTTAAAGTGAAGAAAATAGCGTTCATCCTAGGCTTCACCCTAGACAAAAATACCGTGGGAAAAATGCCAATTGTGTTTCGCAAGATCTTCCCTTCTGAATCCTTACTGCGTTTTTATGAGCGAGTTCTGCATATCGAGGTGCTTCATAACTAAACTTATAATTATATGATCAAGGAATTTGCATGATACATATGTGAGGGATATGGGTAGGTAATTTGATGGCTGTCCCTTATCACCGCTTTTAAATATGGGAGTGACATTTGCAATTTTCCAGCCCTTGAGTACTATGTGTTCGTTGATGGATTAACTAAATATTTTATGCAACTAGAGAGCTATTTTTGAAGCTAATAGTCTATACAATCGGACAGGACTTTCTTCAGGACCTGAAGATTTATTTAGATTGAAATGGCAATTTTAACAAGTTTTCTATTCCGTGAGCAAAAATACCAATAGTCAGCATTTTTCACAGGCAACGATCATTTACCATGATGGATGCATTCTGTGATAACTTAGTGAACACACTTTGAGTAGGTGTTTAATAAATTAGCTTTGTCTGAACTCTTTGTTAATACTTCGCCATTTCCAGTTCATCAACAGAAAATCCACTAAATAAAAATTAGAGATCGTATATGTGAACTTAAACTTCATCGGAGAAAACTTTAGAGCTCATAAATAGGAAATAAGAAATAAGTGTAGTAAGCTTCATTATAAGATCAAAGCAACCATCAGCAAAATTTAATGCAAAGCTTTACAGATAAAAGAATTGATTTCACATCTCACCAATGTAAGAACATTTCACATCAACGAGGTAGACTTTTGGAATTACCAAAGAAAAAAATGTTACATTCACCAAAATAAAGCCTAAAGGTCATTTTAACCAACTTTCAATTTATACAAGTGAATTTCAACATCACTGGAGTAAACTTCAGAACTCACCAGAGGTAATGCACGGACGTCAAATAATTGAATTTGAAATCTATCAAAGTGTACCTCATGTTGGAATGAAAAAATTCCCATGCTGCTAAGTTGCTGTTGTTGCCGTTGTTGTGTAACCTATGAATAATAAATAAACGCCTTAGTAACTGGAATTAATGCTAAGATTGAAGATGTTTGTGTGCCAAAGTTTTCGTGTGAGAAAAAAAATATGTATCAAACTAAATCCAGTGTTAACATTTTATTTTTCCCTATCCTGATATTCAAATAAATTCACCTCAAACATCACCGGTGTAAACTTCAGAGCTCACTAATAAGAAATCGGAAATCAGCTGGATAGTTCTTAATAAAAAGACAAAATTAAACTTAAGAATAGTCAATGTAAAACATTACAAATCATTTCAAACCTCGCCATTGTGCGAACACTCTCGAGTGCAACGGGAGGATGAATGGTGAGGTGGGAGAATGTGCAGAGGGGGGAGGGCGTGCTAAGTATAGCTGGTGTCGGCAGGAAGAGGGAGGCTGTAAACAGGAGGGGGACGTGAAGGGAAGGGCGCTGGGGAAGGGAAGGGTGAAAAGGTTGGCGACGGGGAGCGGTTGGAAAAACCTTGGGCGTTGGTCATGTTCGAGGAGGGAGGAAGGGCGGAAGGAGGAGGATGAGGAAGGGCAGGAGGATGAGGAGACATGAGGAAGGGTAGGAGGAGGAGAGAGGAAGGGCGGGAGGAGTAGGGACGAAGGGCGGGAGGACGGACGAAGGGAGGGAGGAGGAGTGACTAAGGGAATGACGAAGGGTGGGACGAAGGGATGGACGAACGGAGGGACGAAGGGAAGGACAAAGGGTGGGACGAAGGGAGGGACGATAGGAGGGACGAAGGGAGGGACGAGGAGAGATGAGGGGAGGCATGAGGAGGAGGGGGTAAGGGCGGGATAAGGAGGGAGGAATGGCGGGAGAAAGAGAGACGAAGGGCGGGAGGAGGGACGAAGGGAGGGAGGAGGGACGAAGGGAGGGAGGAGGGACGAAGGGAGGGAGGAGGAGGAAGGAAGGGTGGGAGAAGGAGGAGGTGTGACGAAGGAAGGAAAGAGGAGAAGCGAGGGGAAATGGAAGAATGCGTGCCGTCGCCGCCAGTGAAGAGCAGCAGCCTTTGAAATCTTGATGGTTTCAACATTCGTAGCTCATGTAAAATTGGCTAAATAGAGTTCATTTATCTTAGATAATAGCTTACGTAGCTTCATTTATCTTACATAGTAGCTGGAAAACGGAGTAAAATACATTGACAGCACTGGATTACATGTAAGAGCTCTCCAAAGTGAAAACTAAATAATTCATCGGATGAATTCCAGAACCCACCTTGTAAAGATGCCATGTTAAAGAAAACCACGCAAAAAAAGCTGCCCACCAGCCGAGTAGTGCTCACTAAAGTAAAACTCGGTAATTTAGAATGTAGACAGCTGTAGGGTAAACGTCAAATTCACAAAGCGGAATTACAAACATCACCGGAGTTAACTTCAAAGTCCACCAATAAATGGATGTCACTTGAGTAATCTTAAATAAAAGACCAAAGTAAACTCCAAAGGTAATCAATAAAAAAATTTACATTTCAAAGAAGTTAAGTTCTGAGAAATCATTCAAAGGCCTTTAGACATCATCGCAATAGGCATCAACACGTTCGCGGCGAACGTGAAATTGCCGTTTTTTCCCCTTGGGCGAACGTGAAATTTGCCGTTTTTTCGCCGCGGGCGTCAATTTTCATAAAAATGAAATCGATCATTTAGTGTTTTTTATCAATGTACATTACTTTGGTAAGATTTAAAATGATGAATTTCAACAAATTTTGGAAAACCGATGCGGCAATATCGAGTAATTAATTATTCCCCTTTGGTGTATGCAACCACTGCTTACGCGTTGAATTTTCTTTGAAAAAATGAAATCGATCAATTAGTGTTTTTCATTAATGTACATTACTTGTATGAGATTTAAAATGATGAATTTCAACAAATTTTGGAAAACTGATGCGCTAATATCGAGTAATTAATTAATTCCCTTGGGTGTACGCAACCACTGCTTACGCGTTGAATTTTCTTCGATGTATGTTTACGTTCACCTAAAATACCTTAAAAATATACAAATGAGCAGTGTTTTTAGGTATGGAAATTGATACAGCACGAAAGCATTCATGAATATGTTGTATCGGAACAAATTCAGTGTCACATCGTTTCTAGCAACTGCTTCCAATTTTTCTTCCAGAGCCTTCACTAAACCCTTCCTCTTTCGCTACAATGCCCTTCTTTGGTTTTATGGCTTTGAGAACAAAATGCAGCGGTAGGACAACTTAGTCTTATCTATGAAAGGACTAAACTGTCCTCCTGCTGCCATTGGTAAAGGGTCTATGGTGCATACTTGCAGACGGTCATGAAAACGATTATCCCAAGCACCCACCAGGAAAACCTCTACCCTTGTGACACTGGTGACCGACACGACGGCTCAGTCGAGGGATTATGCCAGGGTTGCCTTTTCTTGGGATTTCCTAGAGGATGGCGACCGGCCTCTCCGCACATGTCCCACCCTTAGCGTAGACGAGGGCTGAACAGATTCCTCACGCATCCTCACGCTTCCTATGGGAGGGGTGTTGGTAGAGGTGGAACATTTGAATCTATATTTTCCTTTCACGGCAAGTAAGAAACCAAATTTTTATCTGCATAAGCGAAGATTTGCTTCCAGTTTTTTTGCAGGCAGACCCGCACATGGGTTCAGCTGTTATCGTTAGAAGGCCGCTTACCCACAATTGGGTGTTTTATGTAACCACTAGGAGACCAATCTGCAGTCAGTTTCATTTTTACATGTACAATAATAAAAACATTTTTTTTGCATAAGCCGTGGGAGGGTTAGCCTTTCTATCTTCCACATTGTACTCCACCGAAAAATAGATTCTTCAGAATTCTTTAGAAGGTTTATGACTGTGCGGCTGTTCAATGCCTCGATCATCCCTATATCCTTTTACCGATATTCTAACTTATTGGTCATTGGACAATTTTCACTCCTATTTCACCCCCTCTCACCTCCACCTACCACCCACCCACCACTAGCTCTCTATATATTATTTTAGAAAATTTTGGAGGACTCTTAGTCTTGGCTAATATTCGAGTGACACACAAGATATAAGAGTTTATTTTTCTGGGTTCCTTCTCGGGAAATTATTTTTTGTGATTTCAGTGATAGAATAAAATTAGAAGCGATGGGTGATTCAGATGCATCTCAATATAGTTCCTCTGACTCCGATGATTTTTATATGCCATCCGATTTCGAAGAAGACAGTGATTCTCCGCATTCAGAGGAGGAAAGTGGAGAAGATTTTTCATCTGAAGAGGAAGAGCGTGTGACTTCATCGTCAAGTTCTGATGAATGGGGAGACTGCACCAATACTATGAGAAGATTTACTTTTTATGGTGGTGTTAGCTTAGGCATACAATTGGACCTTTGAGATCCGGTGGGTATTTACAAACATTTCCTAAACGACGAAGTGCAAACACTTTTAGTAGAAGAGACTAATAGATATACAAGTCAGTTCATAGATTCTGAAGTGATTAGCCAACGATCCAGGATTCAGAAGTGGAAAGAAGCAAATGAGGGTGAAATACGCAAATTCATTGCCATCCTGATTGCGATGGGTATTAACCATTCACCCAAAATGCTGCTATATTGGTCTCAGAAACCATTGTACGGAAATTAATTGATCAGGAATATCTTGAGTCGGGATGGATGTCAGCTAACATTGAAATGTTTTCATGTCGACAACAATGCTGATTTGACGGCAAAAACTGATAGATTAGCCAAAGCGAGGCCACTCCTCGACCTGCTCCGTGGGGTATTTCATTCCACGCTCACTCCTGGGGAAAATATTGTGATAGATGAATCTATGGTCATTTGAGATGTCCACTACATTTGAGGCAATACTTACCAGTAAAGGCTCATAAATATAGCATCAAATTCCGTAAGTTGCGCACTCATGACTCATTCATGCATAATCTCCAGGATTAGGTACACAGGGAAAAGCGAAGCGCCTGAGCCGAGGGAGAATGTTGGTCATAGCCACAAAGTTATGCTACAGTTGACTGAGAGACTTTTAGATGCTGGGAGGAAAATGTTCATAGATATTTTTTACGTTAGTGTAGGTCTTGCTGAAGAACTTTTGGGAAGAAGAACATAGGTTTGCAGCACACTGCGAGTGAATCGTAAAGGTAAGCCACCAGAGGTTCGCCAAAAAAATTGAAAAGGAGGCAACACTTTGCTAGGGAAAATGGAAAAGGCGTCAGAACTATGAAATGGCAGGACAAAATACCCGTGATGATGATTTCCTCTAATCCTAAGCTTGTTGAGACTTTGTTTACAACAAAGTCAAAATCTAAGCGAGGGGAGATCAGAATGAAACCAAAATCCATTATGACATACAATAGTGCTACAAAGGGGTTACATATTTCAGACCAAATGTTTGCAAACTATAACTGCATTAGACGATTCCTCAATTAATACTAGAAATCGACACAAGAACTGCTTCTTGGAAGATTCATGGTCAATTCATGAGTGTTATACAGCAATTATGGCCAAAATAAAAAAATTGAAAAGCTGATTTTTCGAGAAAAGGTTATTGAAGGACTTTTGAAAGATGAAGTTGACTCTAGCGAGGCCACTGGGGTAAGTGCTCCGTCTTCGAAGAACAGAAGGGATCCCACCAAAGATCCCACAAAAAAAATACGAAGGCCCTGCAAGGATTATTCGGAAGAGATGCCTCACTTACTATGAAACCATACGGAAAGAAAAGGGAACAAAAGAAGCAAACTCAAAAGCTAAAAAAGTAAACACATTTTGTGAGGAATGTGATGGACATCCTACGATGTGCTCCGTTTCTAACGATGCATTATGCCTCGAAAATAGTAAAGTATAACTGTACGACATTCTACATGGATAATGTAAATTAAACCTAAGCAAAATTTATTTACATTTTGATAACTATTTATCAACTGGATCGACATGGTAAGGCATCGTACAATTTAGCGTAGTGTGATTGCCGTGTTGTAGAAAATAACGGCTCAATAACGGTTCAACTATGTGTAGCTCTCGACTACCTTCCATATGACTGCCGTATACTTTATTTTATAACAAAATGTTGTTTTGTTATTGTATAAAATTCATAAAACTGCTAACGAAATGAATACAATTGAGAATTTCTAACGAGACGCAAGTCGCAGAAATGTTGTTAACCCCTGTAAAAGATGAGTAGGCAATCTGCAATACAAGGAGTACGTACGTATTTCAAAACGATTTGGAATCTAGTTGTTACCACGTTTTTTAAAATTCCAATTTCCAATTGCGTAAATACAAAATACTGATAATAGTTAACATATAATTACAGATAAAATACTCGAAAAACTAAATCTTTACTTCACTGCCCATCATTTTATTTACTACCTTTCTGTTAGTAAAAACATCAGATTGTCATCAGTAAAACCACTTCGTGGGCGGAAAAGGACGATGCAGTCCGTCCTCATAGGCGTACGTGGACGGAAACTCCTTTAATTCTTATGGCAGGCATGACCCACCGGTGGGTCATGCCGCCCAGAGAGCTTGGAAACCCATGACCCACCGGTGGGTCATGACGCCCAGGGGGATAGGCAAGCCATGACCCACCGGTGGGTCATGCCGCGCTGAACGTGTTAATAGGAGTGCACTTCAATTTGTAAAAAATATATTACTCTGCTGAGGTGATTGCGCGCAATATGCAGTATTGCTATTTCGTCTTTTCTCATTAATCTAATCAATGCATGAATTTGCGACTTAGCAGCCAAGCACCTTTGACGTCATATTTCGCGGATGTAAATCGATGGACATGTAATTTTCTTTCACTAATTTTCTGGCCTTCTATTGAGAGAAAATTTAATTTAGGCGTAATGATTTAACTTAGGAACATTGAACTTAACATGGAACCCACCTTCAAGCGCAAGGCTGATCGTAAGGTAGTTGGTTGTGACGTCAATTAAGAATATTGCCGCAATCTCTCGATTCAATGTACTTACCTATCATTACTTGGCAGTGTTTGGAAGCATTAGGAGTGGGTGCCTGATATTACCTCGCTTCAAGTAAGCGTCATAGGTAAGATAGAACTATGACATCGCCACTAGAGGAGAGCAGTAGCCTTCGCAATTATGATGGTTTAAAAGGCCATTGCTCAAGTACCTTCGGCTGAATATGTAGTTCATTTTTCTTAGGTAATAGCCTTAGCTGGACCCATCAACGGAGTAAAAAGAATTAACAGCCTATGAGTTAACATAAGAGGTCACTACAGTGAAAACTGAGTAATCTTTTTATCTGTGACCTTAATGTCGTTTTAATATAGGGTAAAGTTTGAGATATTTTCGATGACAGGATACTGAACTAAAAATACTCCTGTAGAATCTCAATGGTGAAGTGGCATTTTTACGCCACCTGAAAAATTTATGTAATTATAACAATGGTATTGGTGTCTTTATTCTAGAGCAAAATTTGGACTGACTAGTCCTTTATATTTAACTCTGTAACAGACGGACACAGAGCCATCCCCTGAGAGTTTAATACCCTACCCAGGCGGGATTTACACCCGTGACCCTTGGGTTGACAGGCAAGGAATGTACTCGGCTGCCACCAGGGCAGGTATGGTAAATGACTGCATGCACCAAGCGAAAAAAATGATCGAATAAGTTCCATTTTATTTTTGAACATCTAGGGATATGATATGTCGAGTGAAGCTCTCATATTAACGGAGTTACATTACCGAGCGCGGGAAGAGCTTCACGGATACATCTCATTCAACCGATTCAACAGCCTCAACGTGTTCGTATACACTAAAATATAGACCACCTCTCCGAAAATTTATTATATCTTTTTTAATAACTGATATTGTAGATTTAATTGAATCAAATCAAGCCCTAAACAAATATCCGATAGAAATAATACGTGAACAGAGAAAAATACAGTCTTTTTATACCCACGGTACTGAGATAAAGTGAGAATGAAGCCATCGGTAGGACAAAGAACGTTAGCTCTGCTTGCATTACGCATTTCGCTGTGGGGGATATCCTCCGATGCACAACTTACACGGATAAGAACGGTGAAATACAAATTTCTCTTTCAGATCACCCAAAGTTTTCCCCTGAGTTTAGATGCTCCTACCGAGTTAAGCGTTATTTACTTGACACTATGAGCCCTAACTCCTCTTTTCGTTAAATCTTGTGATAGCTTCCGTTATCTTGGACTAGGCACGCACGCAAATTTCATAGAAACGTAATTGCTCTACAGATACCAATATAAAACTCGGCAAGGGGACATATATTGCGCTATCTCCTATTGACGAGTAACCATAATTGACACTTAGAGAGAGTATGTATTCATATTTATTGCGGCGCTACCTGAGCGGTAGCGCCGCAGGTGTGTCGCCGCGGTGGCGCGGTAGCCTATCGCCAATCGGGAGGTGTTCCTGTGCAAGTGCAAACTCGATGCTGCCATGGAGAAGTGTGGGGTGGGGGTGGTACGTGGAGGAGGGACAGGCATGGGTAGGGGGAAGTGTGCATGGCGCAGGCGCCATCAGCGCCATCCAGCGGCGCCTCCCTCCCCTTCTGCCCCTCTATCGCACCTTCCTCTAGCTTCCCCTCAATCGCTCAACCCTCACTTCCCCTCCGTGGCCCATCCCTCTCTCGAGAACTCGCCGCCATTTTCCCTCCACGCCAGAAGGCCACTCCCCATCCACAACTCCCATTCAGCACCCTCTGTGCTCTTAAGCCGTGTTCGAAACGAAGGGCACTTGCCCCCTGCGCCTTTCTGACCCCTTCGGAAGGGCCCTTCTCAAGCCCCGAATCTACGATAAAGCCACCATTAGCGAAAAAATGTACTGAGAACACATGATGTCCGAATAAGTTCTTTGCGAAGCAGTTAACTTTTGCATCGATCTTTTCTATTTAGTTATTTGCTGTTTTAATATCTTGTAATGCAAATGAAAACTGTAATTAATTATGTTTAACTATAGGGTATTCATTGTTGTTCTTATATTCATTATAAATATTCTAATGAATACTGTTTTACACAATTCTTGAAGTCATTTTGTCAGCTATTCTCTCCCAATGTCCGAATTTTGCAACATTAGGCATTTATTTTAATAACAGCTTTCATGTCATTCGGATTAATTGCTAAACGTAGTTAACCACTTTCTTCATTCTGTGCTTTAGTATTTTGCATAGGTATCTGTAGTGATATTTCGTGGAATACCTATAATATATCAATAAGAGTTACTTTCACATTTGTAAACTTTTCTTTTCTCGTCCAAACTGGTTCTTGATGGCTTGTAAAGAGATATATTATAAGATCTACAGAACAAAATTAAATACAGTATTTTCTTTAAAATTAGCAAGATTTTCTGGCACCTAAAATCATAATATAATAAAATAATAATAGCTTTCAAATAATAAATAGTGTTAATACAGGCATTGGTAGGTATTATGATGCTACAGCGTCATTATAATGACTTGGTATTTGAAATTTATCTAATTGAAATTTGTCTAATGCACTTTAGGTTTTTTAGTTTGCCTAATGAAATATGGTAGTAAAAGTAATTCATTAGTTATTCAGACCCGGTTGTATTATCTCGCTACGAAAAAACTATGTTAGTAGGTACATCTCCTTTCGATAAAGCTCCTGTCAACTAACCTATAGACTTATATACTGTACAAAGTTAAAAAATTTCAATTAATTTAAAGTAAATGGAAAATCAACGTCAACTTGCGGTCAACGTAAACCATTCATTATAACACTATACCTTAGAACTAAATGCTTCTAATTACAATTTTAACAATTCATAAGAATTAAAAACAGTATTACTCCATAATTGTGAGTGATAAACATTTCATGTAAAACATCGATATAATATTATAATGAAGTAGTACTGAAAACAAATATTCATTAAATACTTCTTACTGTGTGATTATATTGTTTGCAAATAGAAGCCAAGTCGAATTTTGAGCAGAGTGGATCACCATAGCAATGTATATATGAACATTATCAAAGTTATCCCGCCGCACTTTGAAGCACAGCACGAAAGCGCCAATCACAAAACAAGTCCCATGATTCTCCTTATCAAGATGGCTTGGAGCGCAACGAGAAGGGGTCAAAAGTATGCATCGCTTGCACCAGGGAGTGTGTAAATCCCTGTAGTATCCCTGGCTTGCACCCTTCGATCCGACCCCTTCTCAAGGGCCCTTCAAGTGGCCCCTAACGTTTCGGACACCCTTCGCAAGATGGCCGCCACCACCGAAGCGGCCTTAGGTGCCGTTTCGAACACGGCTTTAAGGTATTTTGAGCGAGATATTTCCCTGGTCATAATGGGGACCATATCCGAAATTTTTAATTTCAGAGCCTGTAAGAAGTATGAAGTAAATATTGTAGCAGGGGGGTATGGGGTGGGATGCGACTCAAAAAGCCTCTCCCATTCAAAAGTCAACCTCTCGTCCACGTGGTGCTCCCTGCGCTCGCAAAAGAGGCTATGGCGACCGAGTATATCCCGGTATAAGGAGATCCCCCTACCAAGTGCATTGAACGGCCTCTATGGTGGGCGGAAGAGCGGGTAGGGAACAGGGCACTTTAGTGTCCTTGGGGTAAGAAATTACCCCTAAAGGCGGATGAACAAAAAGTAGTCAACGGCATTAGGATGCAGAATGCAAGGGAAACCACTGAATTAAAGATTCTCTTAAGAATATCTGTAGTACCAGCAGCCTCAATGTCTACTTCTCAAGTTAAATCATCCGGAGGTAAAATAGTCCCCCATTCGGGTCCCCGGGCGGGGACAACTATAGAGATTACACTGAATAATAATGGACTACAATGGAAATTAGGAACGCTGAATGTAAGAACACTATTACAGACAGGCATACTAGAAAACGTTAAGTTAGAAATTGATAGGCTAAAAATGTATATCCTTGGAATAACAGAAATGAGATGGTCTCAAGCAGGGGACTTCTGGAGTGGAGATTACCGGATTATCCATACAGATACGGACGCAGATAGACCAGGCCAAGCAGAAGTGGGCATTATATTGAACAAAACCTGGGGAAACAAAATGAAAGGGTATGTACAATACAATGAGAGAATTATCCTAGTCAGACTCAGCACGAAACCAAATGATACTGTGACAATACAAATATATATATATATATATATGACGACCACGCAAAAAGAAGGTGACGAAATAGAGAAGATATATGAAAATTGTGACCGCATTATTACCAGAATAAAGTGTGCAGACAATCTTATAATGCTTGAGGACTGGAATGCAACTGTGGGTGAGGGGAAAGGGGGAAATGTGATTGGCTGCTTTTGACTTGGTAAAAGGAACGAAAAAGGTGAGAGAATGGTAGAGTTCTGCTCAAAGCACAAACTTGTAGTAACCAACATCATGTTCCAGCATCATCCCCAAAGAAGTTACTCGCGGAGAGCTCCTGGTGACATTAGGAGAGCACAAATAGATTCTAGTAAACATTCTAGTAAGAGAGAGATTAAGAAATCAAGTGAAAGATTATAAAAGTTACCCAGTAGCAGACATTGACAGCGTTCATAACCTCGTTTTGATGAACTGTGAACTTAAGTTCAAGAAACTGAAAATAAAGGGAAGAAGATATTGGCATGTAGTAAAATTGAATGAAACACCGAAGAAAAACAATTTGAAGAATAAACAAACATGCTAACTAAACATATAACAGATGAGGTTAACCTAGATAAAAAATGGAGCACAATTAAAATGGATATACACGACAACGCAGACCTAGTACTGGGTAAAGGCAAATCGGAACCAAGGAAGGAATAGATAAGCGAAGAAGTAATTAATAATAGAAAGAAGTATGTTCAAGAACGCAAAGGAAGAAGAAGGTAAAATAAAATGCTACTACTAAGAAACTACTACGAAACTACTACGAAACTACGAAAACTACGAAAAAAAACTACGAAATAAAATTGGTAAACTAGTTCTAAGAGACAAGGAAGTATTCCTAAAAAAGATATGCGCAGTGACTGACTCATTTATGAAAACAGGCCAAATAGATAGAGCATACGGTGAAATCAAAAAGTTCTTTGGGGATAAAAAGCTTAAGGCAATGAGTATCATGGACAGGAATGGCACACTTATCTATGAAGAAAAAGGAGTAGCAAACAGATGGAAAGAATGCCTCGAAATCCTATACGGGGAAGACGAAGAAGAATAGTGTCCAATTGAGCCAGATGATGAAGTAGAAGCAGAAGAAAAAGGAGAACCAATAGAAGAGTTACAAAAGAAAATAGGAAGTCTGAAAGATAAGAAAGCACCTGGAATAGATGAAATACCAAGTGAACTCATAAAATGTTGCGGAGAGAATATGAAAATGGAAATATGAAAACTTGTTTGCAGAATATATGAGGCTGGAAATTTGCCGGAAGTTTTTACAAAGTGTATAATAGTGCCTATACCCAAAAAGAACAATTCACAAAAATGTGAGGACTACAGAACTCTAAGCATTTATGTCATGCATCAAAAATAGTTACGAAAATTGTTCATGATAGAATTGAAAAAAAACATACAGGAGCGAATAACAGTCGACCAATACGGCTTTCGGAAAGGAATACGAACAAGAGAAGCAGTCTTAGCAATGAGACAAATAATAGAAAAACATGAAAAAATGAAAAGCAACATTCATTTCTTTCATTGATCTGGAAACGGCTTTCAATAATGTTAATTGGAATACACTATTTCACATCTTGAAGAAAAATGGAATTAAATTAAACAAAATAAGATATTTATAATTTCTACAAAAATGAAAAAGGAGTATATAGATGTGGCTCAAAGGAAAAGGAAGCAAGGTTTAGTAAGGGTGTTACACAAGGGTGTTTCTTATCTCCATATTTATTCAATTTGTATGTACAATACGCTATAGACAGAATAAGAGAAGAGTTAGAAGAGACAGAAGTTGGGATATAAGTTATCGGGGGAGAGAGTGGATATGCTTAGATTCGCTGATGATATAGCTGTGTTAGCAGAAAGTAAGGAAGATGTGCAAAAAATATTGAATATAATGGACTGGGTAATGAGAAATGATTACAACATGAAAATGAACAAACTTCTGACAAAATTTCTAATCTGCGATAAAAAGGAAAAAAAAATTAGCAAATTTAAAATTGGAAAATGTTAAACTTCAAAAAGTTAAAGAATTGAACTATTTATGAAGTATAATTACGTGGGATGAAAGAAGCACAAGAGATATAATATGCAGAATTAACCAAGCAAAAATAGCATTCAATAAAAATAAAAATGTACTAACGTCAAAAAGCATTAGTTTGGAGATAAGGAAAAACTTAATGAACACCTATGTTTGGAGTGTCGCGCTATATGGAAGCGAATCGTGGACTGTAGGGGAAAGTGAAACGAAAAGACTGCTATCCTTTGAAACATGGTGTAACAGAAGGATGCTGAAAGTAAGTTGGACGGAAAGGAAAACAAATAAAGAAATCTTTGAAAGAGCGCAAGAGGAAGTATAATATGAACCATTAAAGAAAGAAGAGCTAAACTTATTGGTCATTTACTACGGCACGATACTTCAGTTAAAAGAATAATTGAAGGAAAAATTGAGAGTACAAACTACAAAGGAAGACTCCAACCAACTCAAGGGTTCAAACGGAAGAAGAGAGATTTTTACATTAAAGGCGCAAAAATATTGTTATATATGACAAAAATTCTCAGTAATTAAATATATCGACTTAAGTCTCCAACTTGAATCATTTTTTCACGCCATACGGCTAAAAATCCTTCAAAACAGCAGGTTTTTTTTAACTCTGTAAAAACTACTGCGGTGAGTAATAGATTATTTTTTACAAATGGTTAAGAAAATATAAATACTACACACAGTAGGTTTTTTGTCGAAATCTAGGTGTTATAAATTCATATCTTTTTCAATATTCTTCCTCTGGAGCGCACAGCCGTGATATAAGCCATGTAAAACAGCTTTCATATTCAGGTAAATTGCTAGAAAAAAAGCTCGGCTAGCGGTTAATATTCTGATGTCATTGGGAATATGGGAGTTTATTTTCTTTAAAATGAGGTGACATTCATCAAATTCTAGGGGAAATGATTTTTCGCTCAAACTACCCGAAGCCCGTTTCACACAGTGCGGTGATCCAGCACAAGACTTCGTATGTTATCTGGCGCTGGTTATTGAGTACGGAATCCAGTATGATTTCAGCCGTGATGGTTTCACACTATAATTCAACTTGTACTGGCGAGGAAGTGGTATTTTCAATCATATTGGAGAGCATGTAAATTCGCCAATCTCAGGCAGCAGGTGACACAAGCTACAACGGAGACGATTTCATACAGCAAACTCCCTCTTAATCGGCCGGACCCTCGATCGGAAAAGCGAATGACCGGTTAATCCAATAACCTATTTTAATTAAAGTTTAAGGGTGGGAAGTTGAAGGAAAACTATGTCTACGACGAGTTTTTTTATCTTCTATAACTTAATTTAAAATGTATAACAGTTTTTAAATTTTTATTTCAAAATAAAAAATGAGCCAAAATGGGTGTGTATTTTTAAATTATGTGTTATAAAATGCTTGGTCATATCCAATTTACCTTAATTATTCATTTCGGAAGCTTATGCTCAATCACAACCACTGTTTATTAGGTAAGCTTAACTATTCATGTACTCTTTGGAATGAACTTGAGGAGAATAAGTAAATAAAAGTCTTGTAAAAAAAGATACTATTGCTCTTGCGCCACCAATTGCCAGAAATTTCAGTCACATCAATGTTAAAATGGAAAAAAAATTTACAGCTGATGTTTCACTGTTGATGGTACATCAGAATAAATTAGTTTATTGGTAGATTGGCGACTTTGCCCTGAAATTCTCGAGTAAATCGTCGAATCAAAGTCCTTCCCAAAGACGAACATTTAAGTAACCGAAGGTTCTACGTTACACCGCTTGTACTCGATGATTGTTTACGTGCTTTTCTTTAACTCGCTTTTCCATGGATCCAAGGTTACCACTTCATTTATAACTAAATAATTATGATGCAATATGCTGATGCATGCTTTTCGTTGTGCTCTTGCATATATAGACAACTAAACATGTTATATTGCTGAAAACATTATTATTTCCTATTTATGTTCATAGGTAATACATTGTGTGGCTAATTTCCTTGAAATTCCTTTAACTATTTCCAGTACTAGGCACAACTTTCATTCATTTGAGAAAATATTATTATTTTTTTTAGCATGGCGTTAAGATATTTATTTTTTATACACTTTCATAAAATTTTATTTTAAAAAAGCATGCATAAAATAATTTTTTTCATTTTTTTAGTATCGCATTCGTTCGCTTTCCACTTTTGAAACGTATTATCTGATTTATAATTTATTAAAACCCTTTTATTCCTTGCTGATAGATAACTGTGCATATGATTGCATGCAATATAAATGCATTCTATAAAGCTTTGTGTCATCTTTTGAATTTCTAGGAGCGTACCTTCATGAATTCTATCGTATAGTTTTCTTCTTTCACGCAAATAACTGTAAATTTTAACATTATTACCACGAACTGCAGAAGGAGGAACAGTATCGATAGGTAAGCGAAATAATCGTACTCGATGGCACACCAAGAACATGCCAAAAAAATTATAAAATGGTTGATAAAAAGGAGTTTACGATCATGTATTTGCGGGTTAACTACATCATAATAAAGAATATATGTATGAACAGCACAACATATGTTCTATGACAAATGAAGTGGTCCTATTAACTTGACCATTTTCCACAGTTCTATTTATTTAAAAACAATTATGAAAAGTGTTTATGAAAAGGAAATTCAATGTAATAACCTTATGAAAATGCCAATCACGTTATTATCGAGGTACATTCACGAATTGATGTCTGACAGACAAGTGTGTCATCAAGATTGACGACGAAAATATTTGTCCATAATGTGGGCAGGGATGCTTTATAGGTTGGTCCGGAGCTTCACTCATCCACCTCTCTACTCTCACTATGTGAGGTATCATATAGGCAATGAACGATTATGTTATTTACGATACAAGTAGGAACCCATTAAAAATTGGTTAAAAATCAATACTTGGGACATCTTGATTCGTCCGACGCGTTACACAATGTCATCCCCCTAAGAAACATTCCCAATAATGAGACAATTATATCAGCGGATTCACAATAAGAAGCGCACTTCACGAAAAAAGAACAAAACACTGTGGGGATGCACATGCATTCAACTAGAGAAAACTCGAAGCACCCGAGAAATGCGCCTGCTGAAACACCAATTCGTGGCTGTCTGGGACCCCCAACTGAGCTTTAACACCGTTACAGAACAGATTGAGGAGCCAAATAAGCTACGGAACCTTCTCTTACTACTTCTGAAGCTTCGAGATGTTGACTACGGAGGGTTGGAGCCTAATGAAGCTTCTTTTCTGAGATGGGTTCCGGAGCCTTCCATTACAAAATACGAATCGGAGCTAAGAGGTTATGTAAGGAACTAGGCATGAATTCTGGATTCATTTACATGAAAATGTGCATAGAATTGCTGAAGATAGACCTGCATCGAGTTAGCCACCGCAAATACTTGACCCTTAAGTCATAAACAATTACTCTGGATTTCGTCTGATTATAGACCCCATCATTGGTGCTCTGAGGCAAAAGAACCCTAATGGGATTTCACCGCTCGTGAGCCGATTCGGGAAAACGTGCCGTGCTAGGATCCGATTTTCGGTCCGGTAAGAAATTATCCGATCACGTATACGTGAAGAGGTTAAGGAAAGCCTCATATCCTAAAAAAATAGATACGACTTCTCGTCTTGGGAGACCGGTTTCATGATTCGATATTCAGTATGTACAAGTTGGAAAGATTATCCTGCACACACTGTGCGTAAAAGAGCTTCACGACAGCCACACTGCGGAAAGTTTGACGCGAGAAATTCTTGAGGTGCAGAAGGAGTTCGCAATTAATCTGAGTATGATTTACTCTGTAACCACGGATAAAGCCTCAAATATGCTGCGAACAGTCCCCCTTCTCTCAGAGGACTCTCAAGCAACCCATGCTGAAGATGATGACCTGACTGACGTTTTAAGCGAGAGGGAGATGAATTTCGAGCTAACTTCAACAAATAAGATAGTGAAACTGAGATTGCTGTTGCATAACTATGGGTGGTGGGAGTACAATGTGCTGCTCAGACCCATAAAATCGCTGTCAATGACACACTTAAACGGACTGAGGTAAAAGAGGCCCAAAACAGAGCAAGAAAGTTGTGCGCATACTTGCGAACTCCAGCAATGGTCTCCGAAGTTTGACTTCAAGGCCTTGGGAAGCCAAAAATAGACTCATCTACTAGGTGGCATTCCACTCACAATATTTAGCTATTGAGAAAGTTCTGCTAGGGAATGCCGGTGAGCAGGCATATTAGCATTGCCGAAAGTACCCGGAGGTTGCTGGAGGAAGTGACGTCAGCGCAGGAATCAGCGAAGGTAGTGACAAAGAAGCTACAAGGAGAACAGATTACGCCTGGAGATTCTTAGAGATGTGGCTGCGCTGTAAGTTAAAGACAAAAATATGAACTCCCTCACTGGTGAAGAATTACACACAGCGAAGGGAAAGAAGGAAGATAATCTCCATCAGTGCCCTGGCTTCGTTGCGGCTATTTCTGCTGACCCACAGTTCCACACAACCCTGACGACTTAAGAGTGGTAGCGTGCGGAAAACCGTCTGAAGGTTCTGTGGGCCAGATTGGAGAGGTTAACTGAGCCAGAGAGAGGCGATAAAAATGAAATGTTGCCTGGAAAAACACCGTCTCAAGGCAGCAGCGAAGGCGAGGATGAAATGGAATCCCTGCTAAGCAGCCGAGAAGCCGCAATCAGCGTTGGGGATCAAAGAGGGCAGCGGTCAATTGATGTCACTCATATTATGTATGCTTTCTCCAAAACTCCATGAGTAAAACTTATGGGGTTTTGAACTAAAATTTATATCGTACAATTATTGATTTTATACATTAATTAATGAGGAGCAGAGTATAAAAAACATGAAACTTCGCAAATAAAATTAAGTATTGAATTACTGTCTTAATTTTAAAATATGAAATTAGGTATGAAATCTTCTGCGCCGCGAATCGTTTTTTTATTGGGCACAGGACGGATGACGTCACTAGTCATATCCCAGCTGATCCCAGCAAGCCATTACCACGTACCACTGCAAGAATCGACAGCCGATGCTTTAATATTGTTTATTTTCCTGCGTCTTTGCAAGAAATATTTATAGATCGTGGAGCAGGAAGATTTCGTTAAAGTTGATTCTGACAATCTACCAGCGTTAGATATTTTCACTCTTCACGAGTTTATAAGAAGAGATGATCAGTTTAACGCTGACGAGATTAGAGGAAAGAAAATTATGAGTTACGTTCGTTCTCCTGAGATTTTATTGCGTATTTCCTTATTACAGCTGTATATATTTTAAAATTGTAATGTAAAGAGATATAGGAACAGTTTATAATTTTATTAACTTGTTGGTTATCGTATTTATTTGTTGTTCGAAATTCACTCTTTAGATCAGCTCGTGAAAACTATGGTGATTGTACTATAAGGTACGTTAAAGTGAAGCGGGTGGGAATAAAGTGCATAGTAAATGCACGAGTTTGCCCTGAGCACAAAATAAGAAGTAAATTCTACAATGTTACTCTCGTGATGAAAGAAAGGGAAGATAGAGTAAGGAGCTGAACAGCCTTGACTGCCCATAGCGTCCTCTGGTGTTTGCGTTTGTTAATAGCAATGTAAACATTAGCTTTCTTCAGAATTGGTTTGTTTGATTTATTTAAATACTATGTTTGGTAACTAATACGAATATAGGACAACGCGACAGAATTACATGCCAATAAAAAACCAAGAAATGCTTAGTTGAAAATTAATAATAATATTCTTTCTCAGGTCTTAGTGCAGCCACAACAGGGCCAACATAAGTAAACCTTTTCATCATTCCAATTTACATTTAAGTCCTCTTTTATGAATTGATTTTTTAGATGTAGTATGAACGTTAAATATAGATTAAAGGCTGGAAATGAGATTGCCTTGACATCTCAGGTGAAAACCCACATTTGAGGCGTAATTCCAGCTAAAAGCACCAAGTGGTACTTCTGCTGGCTTATGGCTTTTGTATGTGTGTATGGTCAAAAATTGCAAGCGCTCTTTTTCCACTTTTACAAAATTACTATTTGTCAGTCACTGCGTGCATGAACTCTTAATCAAAGAAATAGCCTCCTTCTCCCCGATATCTTGTGAGTTGTTAGCCTTGGGGTAGAAAGTTGGACTGCCAGCCAAAAGGTTACACTTTATCACGGGTTCAAGCCCCACTTAAGTAGACTTTTTTTCTAAATTTTTGGGTGTATTAGTTCAATATTTACGTTATATTTAGTGACCGCGGCTTCTTCTGTCTTCTTGGCAATTAAAAATGTGGGGAACGACACCATAATTAAGGCAAATACGTTTACCTATCTCTTTATGGTAAATATAGTTCTTCATTTCCTCTTCCGGCTGAATGTAAAATATTAAAAATTAGCATTAAAACATACATATGATACATTTTCGGCAACGAAATCGACTAATCCACTAGCTGTGCTCCAATCATATTTAAACTACTCCGTAAGAACGACGACATGCTTCACAAGCAATTTCTCAAAAGCATGAATTATTCCAGAAGTTTAGGTACTATTGGATGGTAGAATACTAAGTATTAGTTACTTATTTTTATAAAAAATAGTTCAATTTAATATAAAATTTACTTTCGTTGAAGTGATCACTACTTCAAAATAGAACCGAAGAAGGAGACAGATTCATTTCTCTTCAAGCGCATTTGAACCAAGTTTCTCGTTCTTTCTTATCCTTCGGCGCCGTTATGAATAACAGATCAGGTGAGCTTTTTCGATGTATTATTACACATCGGTACAAAATACCATTTGTTTGGAGTTGCAGAAGTCATAGCTCGTTTAGCTAAAGAGTTTTTTAAGGTGTAAGGCCGATGAATAATAACAAAGAGCAACCACACGTAACCACGCCAATACATTCGCTCTCCGGTATCACTAGTGACGTCATTTCCCATGATTCCCCATTCTTGTTGTTTTCGCTCCCGTTCGAAATCATCAACTTTTTTCCTTTTTTTTTCGCCACAAATACTGTTCAATACGAGGAAAAAGCTAGTTACTACGTATAAAATGACGTAAAGAATTTTTTAATTTACTTTCTAAACAATTGTTCATAAGCCCATTCTGAGGTTATGAGAAGAGTGGAAGCAGTCCTACCCGCAATCTTCGGCGTTGGCGTTCACAGTGCTCGCGGTGCCAATGACGATAGTCTGTTTCGAGCGCCTTTTTGCACACTTTCGACAGACCTCGTCAACTTTACGTTATAATTTAAGCACCAAACTCATTAATGATATTTTACTGGAGAAGTGCAACACATTTTCTCGTGCTCATTAATCTTTTTTATTGTAATCGTGATTCACATTTTATAGTGCTAACGTTTTTGGTAGATACTTTATTTTAGTATAGGTAATTTATAATAATATAGTAGCCATACCTATAAAATATCTACGGTTAAAAGCTCCTCACTTATAGGGATGATTCTACAATTAACATCTGTCGGAGGACATTATGGGATTAATGTAGACCATAAAACCACCACATGGTCTTGCGAAAGTGTACCTGCTGCTTCAGCACCAAGTCGGCTCGACCGCAAAACTATATCCTGGTTCAAGTATGCCACACATACGCAGTAATGCGAAGATGGCAGTTCGAAACAGCGAAACCGAGTATCGAGTCAGTCGGTAACGGTCAACGTAGTCACTGCGGCTCAAATTCATATTGTCATGCGGACTGTCCATGTTAATATTATTGGCTTAGTTTTGGATGCTAGTATTACACAATTTCTGCCACCGGAAATTTAATTGCAATGCCACAATGTGGCAATTTACTTTATTCCTTATATTGGCAAGTAAATAGGTTACTCCTTGTCAATTAATGGTGTATTTTTTCATCTTTCGGTTTCAAATTGTGATTTAAAGTAATCAACTGGACTCCAAACTGAAGTGAAAGCGACTGAAGAAGAAACAGGTGGAAGACGAAGAGCGGTGGACAGTGACGTAGGTACTCCGGAAATAATTCCCTAGTGATGCTGATCTCCTAGAAGAATCATCAACAGTGAAATAAGTTCTCTATTTTCTCCCGTAACCGATCTTCAAGCTATCCTCAATTACAACTACTATTGATATGTATTCCAGACACAAAAATATAAATTTTTCTGGGAGAAATATTGTTAGGTGCGTCTAAATATCTTCCTTTTTCTATCTTGAAAGTATTTTACTTCATATTATGGAGTAAATTCGTAAGCCAGCTATTAATGTGACAGCAATATGCGCAATAATTCTCGCCCTTTACTGGCTTATTGTGGCTGACAAATGTGAACCAGCGAAAATTATTAACTTGCTAAATGTTAACTAAATATTTTTTGTCTATGTGGATGATATCGTTCATGAAACAAAAATAACTCACTGGAAAAAAACTGTTTTCCTCTGTTTACATTTTAATGGAATGTCTGTCCCTGTCCGGGTATCGTAGGCGATTAACAAATTAATTCTCTATTAATTTTTATTTCTAGTTTCATTGATGGAATTTTAGAGGAGCTAGCGG
Organism: Pyrrhosoma nymphula; assembly: GCA_963573305.1. Classification (NCBI taxonomy): domain Eukaryota; kingdom Metazoa; phylum Arthropoda; class Insecta; order Odonata; family Coenagrionidae; genus Pyrrhosoma; species Pyrrhosoma nymphula. The sequence goes on along the minus strand of OY754332.1, from coordinate 69,890,598 downwards.
AGGAGGAGATCCATTCAACACCTGTGCGGGATACTTCTCTGCCTAGCATATATGGGTTAACTATCGTGATTTATATAAGTAGAATTCATCGATTTTACAATTTCTATTTCTATCGTATTTTATTTCCAGTACCCCTGATGTCAGAGGTGATCGGGGAGAAGGAAGTCCCTTCAACATCTGTAGGGGATACTTCTCTGTCTGGAGTGTATTGGTAGTTATCATGGCCATTATAAGTTTAATTTCCACATCATCAAGTTCACAATATGCAAGCATCTAAGAGCTGCCAATAATTCAATTCTTCTATAGTAGATGCGATTATTTCATCATTAATTTTTAGAGAAAAATCTTTATTTGAGCAGACGGAGTCATTTTTTGCATTATTTGTACTGAAAGGTTATTCGTTTCTCCGAATCATATTTTCTCTTGATTTTCAGATGATAATGGTTTTTGTGTCCCTGACTCATACTTTTTGCTTACTGGTGGTCACCACTCCCTGAGAAGGTCCCTCTTTCTTGGAATCCCCAGTAAATGGTTTTTATATACTACTTTAAAAATAATTAATTGTTTCCAAGCAATCGCACATGTATTGCATGTCATTTTTAATGCCTGTTTTTGACGATTGACGTAAAAAGCCACATACAGTATGTTTTCCTTCCGTCAGAGGTTCCAGGAAGGAGGGTATTCTACTAGAGGTAGGCGTCAAGAAGTTGGCAGAGTTGACTCCCAAGGATATGGTGTACAAACCTCAATGATTTAAAGCTGTGGACACATATATAATAGGACTCCATCCTAAATTATTTGGGGTAGGGCACTTGAAAACATTGTCGGCTTGGCATAAATTGCATGCCCTAGGATTTAAAAGCCTTCCCCTTAGGAATCTGAATCAAGACCCGCTTGAAAATAAGTTTGAGAGCATTTAAAGCAATGAGTTTTGAAATAATTCCCCTACGTGCTCCCACTTGGTCCATATTATTGTTTAAAACAATAATATGGACCACAGAATTCTATATTTCATAAATTGGGATACTTTGGGAGGGGGATATTCATATGCTATAGCTTTTGTGATGTAGATGCAGGGAGGAATATTTAGAGTTAGCTGGGCGAAAAAGAAAAAATTAAGATTTTATGAGTGTTGGAGAATAAATTTGATAAGATAAATTGAATGGAAGCACCAAAAGTGTCAGTAGATCAAATTAAGGGATAATAACACACTGAAGATCGTGATAGAGGGAAAAATATGATCTTGGGATGAGGAGAGAAATATAAGATTTTTCAATGGTAAGAAAGGAGGCAAAAGATGAAAAATTAATAATAATTTAAAATAATGTAAAATACAATTTTTTACCAAGAACATGTTGGAAAATACACTAGGGAAAGCATATACCTGATGACGGCTGTACATGATCTACCATTGTTTAACGAAATACTTGATTTATCTTAATATCAACAACAGTAGCACTTCAATCTAACTTTTTGGGCTCCTCATATATGTAAAGATTAAATTTAATATAGTATGTGACATTTTTAAATGGATTTTCTTGCATCTTAAACATTACAACTGAAAATTAATGAAAATGAGCTCTAATCAGCATGCACAGAGAAAGTACAGCAATAGTGAAAATTTTGTTTTCCATGAAGATATCATTTTAATATCAACTGCATCACCATTAGTATGGTAATACCATGCATCCATTCCAATACCATGCATCTTAAGATTTATTAAAACTATTTCACGCATATTACCCAAATATGTGGTAATAAAATACAAGGCTTAAAAATCTGGGATCACATTTATGGTTTCTAAATTAAATAAAACAGACATTAGGAAGCCAAACATAAATTGAAAATGTTGAAATTGATTTCAGTCTGTACTCAAATAAGTATGTTTTATTTTGTTTTTCTTTTTAACGCATTTCTTTCGTCAGTTGTTCTCTTTTCTTTAATTTTACCTACTACTTGTCTGACTAAAACACCAGTCGCTTCTGAGTTCTCAAGCTTGTCTTGTGTCTCTTTCTTCCTAACTCAGTAATGAGTTTCCTTATATTCGTTAAACGTTTTAACAGATTAGATACTGATTCTACAACTTTACCTACAAATTAACATGTACGCCCCTGAGTAATATCAATTGGTAAACAATACAAGTTCTTTTGAACTTTGTGGTATTATATTTTAATAATCAGATGATTTAATGGTAACTTTTACAAAAGCCACAACTTAGTAGTGGTTTTTGTAAAAGTTACCATTAAATCATCTGATTATATCAATTGGTACCAATGGCATGCAATATCATTACATAAAAATTCCCTCGACTAATATGTGTACTTATCTGAATAGTATATTGCTGAAGTCGAACAGTATTCATTCTTGAACGGTATTCCAAGCATTTCAATGCGTCAAGCAGAAGTAGCTCTCCTTAGTTTAAACCAGTATTTAATAATAAAAAACCAAACGAATAGCTGAGCCGATAGCTGTGAGAGAAAGAAAAGGCAACAATAGTCGAAAAACAAGTTATAGCTACAATACGTTTGTAGAAACTCCTATAAATTGAAATTTTTATGTTGTATGTACGTTATTGGATGTATACAAGGGCTGTAAACTATTAACTTCACATTCAACTTATCCGATTGGTACTTATTCAATAGTAGTGTAAAACGATTGGAAGGATGAAGTTCAAGAGGTACACATGGAATTCCACGAGTATAATCAGGAAGGCGAATTACACTTCTAGCATACAACTACCGACGTTGCACTTCTTTGAAAAATTAAGAGGAGTTGTGGGGAATTACGACGAGGCAAGGGCGAGAGTAATACCCAATATCACATCGTATATGAACAAGCGAAATGTCACTGCATTACTGCTAAATGAGGTTCCAAAGAATCATGAAAATTTTACCTGTTTTGATCACTTAAACACGACTGCATTTTATGGGCGACTTCCTTCAAATAAATTTAGTCCAAGCGTTACATATGAAATGACGTCCATCCTGAGAGAGAAAATAGACAGACAATTGTACATGATACCTCACATATAATGAACTACTTTCAGCCTCTAGCAGTATTTCCAACTCACCAAAAACATACATTAACTACTTCACAGAGTACTTCACCATGAATAGCATTCGATTGAAATTAAATGGCTCCCTCTTGCGTTAAAAAGACCTTGAAACACCAACAAATGTCCAAATACTCTTCTAATTACCTTTCAGTCCGTTACACACATTCAAACTGCATAAAATGTCACAAAAGCACGGAGAACCACGGGAAGGCAAGAAGGGAGGCCACAAGGAGGTGAAAATGAAATGGAGTAGGCATGACCATGAACGCTCATGGGTGAAAGTGAAGCAAGAATAGGGGTGCTTGGGAAGGATTTTGTGCCGTGTAGGTGTTCCCAAACCAGTCACAAAACATCGCATTTCCTGTGGTGTTTAACTTATATTTGACGTAAATCGAACTCGACCGCCGGACATGTAAGCCAGAGGAAAGTCTAAACTGTGCCGACTGCAATGGCGGAATTGGCTTCAAGAATCAAGTGGTATGTCGCCTCCATTTCTTTTCTAACCTCCTTAATCTCACTGGTTAGAAGTGTTGTAGCTGTGTGCCCGGGGAAGGGAAAGAGGGTAGAGCGAGGGAGAGGGGAAGGAGGAGGGAGCGTCTCCGAATGTATTGTCTCATCTCCGAAGTCGTGGATTGCTGCCGCTATGCTCCTGGACTGGCCGTCCCAAACCCCCCTCGACCCCAGCTGTCGTAGCGTAGCTATCATCGGGTGGTCGCGTTACCGGCGGTCCCGTGTGGATTGACCCTGACTTCACAGTATGAAAATCGAGGCGCGATATCACCTCCCCCTCCGGTAAATTAGACACTCGCACTGAAGGCGCGGGCCGACGGGAGGTGGGGAAAGGGTCGCTTAGCGAAGGGGACTCTGCTTGCGCACCTCCCGCATGGTGACCGTGCTAGTGGTTCGGGATGGAGGGAGGGTGCAGTGAGCGTCCCACCTCCTTTGTCCATCTCCCGCCCCTCCTTTGTCCATCTTCAACTGCATAGTATAATTAGTGCCCCTAATTAATATGTTATGAAAACACTCGTGCTTACCTCAACGCGGCTCTTACTCGCCATGGTGGCAAGGAACTCGTTATCTTGGTAGCGGTGAATGCCTGCATAGTATCGTGCTTTCGGTGGTGCTCGTATGCCGATTTAGAAAAGCGTCTGAAAAATTCAGGGGGCCGGTTCCATAACTTTACGTTCGAGCGTAAAAGAATCATTCCCTCTGGACTATGGGAATTCTATCGAGAACAATTGCCGATCGCGATTCTATAACTCACGTTCGAACGTTTTTTGCCTCACGCACGACTCCTCGGCTTAGACGTCAAAATACATGCCGAAGCGGCCATTATTGATCGAAGAACAGTTTATTTTGGTTTTTAATTTGAATGATATTTGTATCTCAGTGTGATATCTTTTGTGAACTACAAATCATTTAAAACATATTATTCTTGGACTTCAAATGTGAATTGTAGTCTAGAATCCTGTGTATCGTTATATTGGAAGATAATTTCGATCGCAAGTCTTGTGTTGGGTTTTTAGCTGTGACGATTTAAAGAAAATTATCCCAGTGGTGCTTTTAATTTAAAGTTTTAAATAAAGTTTGCATCACTAGGTTTCCATGTGCAAGAAACAACCGTGTCATTTTTGTGATAACATTTAAACGAAGGTTTTAATTGTGTACATTGAGGCATGCCAGTGATTACAGGTATTATTTATGTACTTCGCTGGATAGCATGTCTAAGTGGTGATATATTTACGTTATTAACTAGACTTGTTCTCATTAAATAATGTGTTATGACAGGAATGGTATTAAAAGTGTAACAAATACGCAGTAAGTGTTGGAGACTTAGACGTAACATCAATCAGTTCGTTGTTTCCACTATTACCTAAATTAAGATGTGGAATCTATATGAATTGAAGTTGGCGGCTAGGTGAATTGCTCGTCTTTTAAATGTGCCTGTCAAAGTCCCAGTGAATGGATAAACAGAGAAGTGTTTTATTATTCCTCATTCAGTGAATTTAGCCTCCCCAAGTGTTATATCTTAATTTCATTGTATTGTTGTGTCCAACGTGATTTTTTTGAAATAATTAATCTTTCTGCGTTTAAGGCAGATAATGAATAATTAGAAAAAGGCATTAGGATTTTTCCTGGGTAGGCATTACTGTGTCATTTTAGAGTATCTTAAAGTATGTGTGTGATTGTTTACGTCCAAGTGAAAGGGTGATGATTGTTTTGTCTACTTATGCCTTACCTTACCTTGCTTACTGTACCTTGCTTCATTCAGTAAATTTTACCATCTCAAAACTTAACTTTTCATTTACTCCACTTGATGTCATTAGCAAGTATTGTTCCTTAATTTCAGTGCCGCTGTGTGTTTCTGGAGAAATAGCGGAAATGATTAAAAGCTGCCTTATATTTCTCACGGTAGGTAACCATATACGAGATTATTCTACAAGAAATACCACGAAAGCTCTTGACAGGCGGTGAACGGTCTCACTAAAGTGAGTTATAAATGTATTTCTATTTGGTTTGTTGGGGCGATGGTTGTGTTTTAATTGTTAGGAAGGTTGAGTAGTACGTTAATGATGGGAACTAGCTAGAGGATAGTATTTAAGTATCAATGAATATCCTAATGAATTCATATCCGAAGTTATATATGCCAAGGTGTCATATATACGTCTGAGTGTAGTTTTGGAACATTATCTTAGAAGTGAACCATAGAAAATTAGTTTGTTTAGATGACGAGAAGTATCAGGCGTGATGTAGTGGAATTTCAACATAATAAAGGCAGAAATTGCAATTTTCCACTAGTAAAAATGCACTGGTCTGCCAATGGAAAATGGCAATTTCTGTCATCGGTATTTAGATGACTGTTATTTTTCTTTCAGTCTGCGATAAAGTTAATTTCTGAGGAAAAGCGTTGTTTTTTGAGTGGATTACAAGATGCTATGATCGATAGGAGACCGATTTCATTGTAATACATTATTTTTTAGAATTTTGCTGATGATAAGCTTGGAAATTTTTATCACCCGTCTAAAATATACAGTGTTTTAGAATCCAGTAAAAACGATTGAAGTGTAATTGAATTATAAGAGGCAATTCAAGCAGACCTCTATGCCAATCTAAGCAGACGACATTACAGTTGAAACCGTAAAAGTCATAGAATGACAAGTAATTAGGAGATAATTAATCCAATGAGAACGCATTTAGAGCAGTATATGGCGTTTATAGTACTCGTGAGGAAGTAAAGTTCAATTTTTCAGACATTGCAATGCTTATTTAAATTAATAATTTTCAAAATTATTCAAAACAAGTGCAATCACTCCAATGTCAGCTCATTGCGCATGCGTAGAAGAGAAAGAAGTGCGAACTATGCTGTAAATCTGACAACACCGTAACGTTAGATGTTTTTCTGAACGATTGGTCTTACAGAATCGCTCGTTGGTCATCAAACGAATAAATTGTGCTCGACCGTAGGTGAACGGATCCCTAACGTTCGAACGTCAGCCAAGTTATAGAATCGGCCCCAAGGCTTCTAATGCAATGTGGCGAGATGAGTGGTTGAGCGGGCTGGAGAGAATACTTAGCTGGTTTCAGGGGTGACGAAGGAGTACTCCTCACCTTCATACCTGAAATATGGGGTGGAACTGTCGATGACAAGTGAGTTGGCGTTGACCATGTAGATGATGTGGTTGCAAAATTCATGGTGATGGTGATGATGATGCAGGGCACACGATGATTTGCAAACAATGTCCGAAGACACTCGGCTTGCGGCAGTCTTAACAGTCCACCGGCTCCGAGAGGCCGGGGGAAGAAAGAGAACGAGGCAATCAAACCGCTTCGTTCGCCGCATTAACAGCACATTACTATGCAATTGACAAATGCACGTTCACAGGTGAAGCGGTACGATGTACTGATGTAATGTACCGGTTCAAAGAACCAAATGAAAGACGTTTGGTAATGTGGACGTCAAGAACACTTGAAGGAGGAGTAGCGCGCGAGCTCCGAAAGAAAACGTCCGTCCACCACGAAGTCTCAAGAGTGAGTGTGCGTGTTTATTGGATGCAAATTCAAACAAAATATCTATGACTTTCAGTCACTCATAGAGCGTGATGTATCACCACATTAATTGCAAAAATCAGGCGATTTTACAAATTGCCTTATTAATTGCTTACTCTAGCCATTTATTTTGACTACGCTCAGGAAAAATACCCTTAGCCCGTTCGTATTTCCCGCAACCACCCCGATTTCTCTGTCGAATGTCAAATCATAATGATACGAGATACCTATTTAGATTTAAAGTCATACGATTAATATCAAACGTCGTGGAATCTCTCCATAACTAAAAGAAGAACACACCTTTGTGCTTTCCACAGATTTTGCTGGAGACTACCACTTTCGGGAGTTATAACATCATCAGGTAAAATTTATAACGAATGGAATTCCGTTGCGCCGTTGTTTACAAGTAAAAAGGATTTGGGGAGAGGGAGGAAAGCAGGGGAGAGGGAGGAAGGCAGTGGAGAGGGAGGAAAGCAGGGGAGAGGGAGGAGTTCAAGGTGTACGTTGTTCAGTTGAGTCAGGTCGGTGGGTCAGGTGGTGGGGGTTAGAGGAGGTGGAAAAGACTAGGGTGAGAAGGACTCTTGTGAGATGGGTGTGGGATTGATAACAGAGGGGAAAGGTATGAAAAGCTTAAGTCATCGAGCTTATGTAATCGAGTCTTTAACATGAAGGCCGATTTCCCGTTGTTCCTATGCGTCCATTTTCCGTCCCTTTTGATCTAGATGTAGTGCCTCCGGTTGAAAGGTACTGCTTTGGCCCTCTTCCATAATATTTTGATTTTAAAGCCAGGGAAGTATTACGGGCAATGAATTAAAAAATATTAATTTGCATTTATTTCCAATATAACTAATAGTACAGGATAGATATATTTTAACCCTTGTAATTACTAAACATTTTCTTGACCAGTATGTTCACACACCCCTGGAAGTGTCGTGAAAAAGTCTTCTTCGTCACTCGTTCCCAGGTGGGATAACCGAAATATCCCGGAATTCCTGGAATGTCCGTGGAACTTGGATTTACGGCAAAAAATGTACCTACATTCGTGGCATTGTTTTTGCTTGGCTTCACGTCTACCTCCTATGATGTAAAACACAGGTATCTTAATCCCCTGTCAAATTAAAAATCCCTGGAATGTTAGTACACTGTCAAAATCCCTGGAATTACCTGAAATAACCCTGGAATCGGCGTAGATTCGTGAAAAATAGGTGTAGTAGGTTGATCTTTTTTCCTTTCTGTTAAGATTATAGTGCTAGCGGTACGCTAAAACCAGTTGCAAATTGTGATACAAGCAAGGCGCTAGGTACAATTATTCTTTGCACCTGTTTGGCCGATTTGGCCTAAAGCACCCATTGACTTGCCCATGTGGGCACAAATTTCAAGGGGCGGGAGGGGGATGGGGAAAAGTTTAAATAAAGCTTTGAAAATTTTGTCAACGAGCTGGCGATGGGTTTTAGGTGTCAATTTCATATGATTCGGACCCAATAAATTCAAATGCAGCCTTAATTTATCCCTCTGATGACCGGAAGTCGAAGTATTGCCGCCATATTGGAAAATGGCGGCCTGGATGCGTGATAAGCCCCCGGTAGTGAACACGCCCATACTGGGGTCTTCTCCGGGGTTTCTGAGATCGCTGAATGCGTCTGTAGCACCAAAATACACTTTTTGATCAATCCACGAGCTTTGCATGCCCGCTGGGAGTCAATTTGACTCACGTGGCTGGTGAAACTAATCTTTTTTGCATCCACTAAGAGAGCTTTTTATTATCTTTGGTCACAAACTGCCCGATTAACTCCTCTTTCCAAGGAAAATCACTAACGAAAGAACCCGAGAAAGCTTAACAATTTCAGGTTGGGAGTGTTTGTTATTTCTTACGAGAGGAAGATAGCGAGAAATTTTCCGAGTAGGGATTGGTAATTTAAATCCTGAATCGATTTTCGATTAATCGACTTTCGATTTTGGATTTAAAAATCGATTTCCAAAAATTCGATATTTTGCCCAAAATAATCGAAAAATCGAAATCGAAATCGATATTTTTAATAACAAATTAATTATCAGCTGAAATACGGATGTGCTGTTGTAACGAAATGCAAAACGGGTTAATGGAAGCACTAGGAATAAGAACTGAATACGGTTAAATTTATTATTACAATACATTATTTTAAGGATATTAATAAGGTATGCAGGAAAGTAATAATCCATACCATATACTTATATACATATAGGTAATTTAAGAAGCAAATTACATGTAATTTTGTGGCAATAAGAATTGAATATTGAAAAGTAGGTATACCACAAAATGAAAAAAAGAATTTATTTCTTATTTTCAAAGCCGTGGAACTAGTGTTTCTCAGGGATGGACCTTAAAAAAAACTAACATATTTAAATGTTTTCCGGATACTCGATTTCGCACCTGAGTTGCAATTAACCCAGCGTGAGAAAATAGTCGCTCACACGGCACGGAAGAGGCAACTATAGATAAAATCCTGCTGGCTACTTTGAATACGTAGGGATATTCTCCCTTAATCTCCTTCCAGACTAGTAGTGGATTAGGGTTGGACTTGTGGTCGACTGGAGGGCGGTTAACGAACTGGCGCAGCTCGATTGGAACGCCACCAATCCGATCCTGAGCAGCGTTAGCGTTGGAACGACGAACTCGCTCGTCGAGGGAGGCCCAAATATCGTCTGAATCGGGTTGGTCGTCACTGCTCTTCTGCTCCTCCTTAGCACTCTCAAATGCAGCTCGGTCTCCGGCCCGTGTGGCAGTAATCTTACGAGAAACCAATACCCCTGTAAATCAGAACTACTAATGAAAAAATTCGTGGCACGCAGCTGCTGGACGGTAACAAATAAACCTCAATCTTATGCACCTTCCTCAGATGACTGATCAAATTACTAGTAGAGCCACAGTAAGTCAAGCTCAGGTGACACTTTGAGCACTTAGCGAGGGTTTTATTGTAAATTGTTTGCTTGCTAAAATACTGCCAAACAGCACTTAGAGGAGCCATGGCTGATGCAAAGGGCGGCAAACCACTCTCCAATCGGTACGAAACGAACGCACGAAACAAACAAGTAGCACGGTGACGAAGCAAACAAAACGCACACTGGCCAACGCACGCAGCCTACAGTACAGTGCGATCGAAACTTCGAAGCCCAAGCGCAGAAGACGATATTCGGACTGGACGAATCTATTTTGAAGAAGGCGATTGCTCTGAAGCGATTCATTGAGAAAACATCTACAAAAAAGGCAAAATGTCAACGTAGGTATATAATCATTTAGAATTTTAGTCTCGTGGTCTACAATCTTTTACCTACGAGAGCAAGTCCCCGCCGGAAATACTAGAATACTAGAATCAAATCCGCTGCAAACTTCAACCTGCCGGTGTCCGAAGCACTTTGCCTCCCCCTTAAGGTTCCCCCACCAGCGATGCAGAGTGAAACGGCGCAGCGCTGAGAAAAGCGAGGCGGCAAAATTCAAATGCTGTGGCAACCCAGAAATCGAAAATCGATCGGGTAGAATCGATTTTGATCAATTTTTCCAAACAAAAAGTCGACTTCGATTAAATCGAAAATCGGAGTGTGATAATCGATTTTCGATTAAAATCGAAATCGATTTTCCAATCCCTATTTCCGAGTCACCCAAGGTCATCGATTATTGAGTCTTTCATTTAGAGGACAAATAGCCTTCTCTGCGCTTAAAAATACTAACATTAAAAAAAAAATATATATATATATATATATATATATATATATATTGCAAAGATCCGCTGATCTTGAATTTAAAACAATGTGCATAAAATATAAGTTTTCTCTAACTTCTTATTAGTTTCGTGATGATTCATTAATCTTCCTTGAGCGATGTTTAATTTTTAAAAGGAGATAATGTTGGAGCGACAGAATTTTTATTTTGTATGTGGCAAAAGTTGTTGAGAGAGTTATTTAAATATAGATGGGGAAAACGCAGAAAACGTCTTGCGTAAAGACTTGTGAGGGATCAGGAAATGTAGCGAAGACGAAATGTAGGGGATCATGAGAACAATAACAGATAATGATAGTCATAAAATCTTTATTTGCTTCTGCTAGAAGGGTTGTGATAGAACGTGAACGTTAAAGCTTACCCCAGAATTTAGAAGTGGATTTGAAGTGGTCTTTCATTACACTCTCTTCCAGCGGCCTTGGCCCATGATAAAGGTCTTCGATATATTGCTTACATCTATTCCCTATGTCTACTTCCACTACCAGTATATTATCGTTCATATTCCTGATGTTCGTTTTTATCTCTCCAAAGTGACTCTTCACTAGCTTATACGCTCTGTAATGTCTTCTCTTCTTCATGTATTCGTTGAGTTCCTCGCTACAGTTTTCTATCCAATCTTTCTTTGCCTTCTTTCATTTTCGTACTTCGTTCCTAATCTTCTTATTGAGCCTCCTATTAATCCTCACCGTTGTTTCTAGTGTTCCTGGATTTTCTTCTTTCTTCTATTAGTTTCCTAATCTTCGTCGTAATTCATGGCGGCTTTGTGTCGGCTCTCTTACGTACCAGTTGCTCTACTGCTATTTTGGCCATAGTCCTCTTCAACACATCCGGTCTTTCTTCGGTGCCCGTTTCTCCTCCAATATATAGTTTCCTGTCGATGGCAGTGAAGAATCGCTTTCTATTACTTTTTCTGCCAGCAATTTCGTTTTCTACCTTGATTCATCTTTTACCCTCTTTATTTTCTTGATCGAATGCTGCTGTCCATGACTACTAGGTTGTAGTCATGGACAGCAGCATCTTCTATCATTCATATCATTCATATCTGCACATGGGTAGCCCTTGCACTGAATCACTTCATTTTTAGCCTTTCATCTCACTCTGATAAGTATGAAGTTGATTTGGTACCTGCCTCTATCCCCTAGAATATTACATGGGTAACGTCTTCGTCAATATTTCTCGATGGGAGTATTTCATGCTACCATATTCTTCTCATTGCGTTTTTCCTTTGGCGTTTCAATTTTTCAGCCCGAAATTTCCTACGCTGCTTACCTCTTCTGCTTCCCTCTGCTTCTAGCAATGATGACAGGTTCATCCTATCATTGAAGAAAGACGCGTCAGCGTTCGTCTACTCGACTACTTTTCATCATTGAGTGGGCGTAGCGAAATGCAACGCGGAGGAAGATAAAGGCAACCGCATTCCTCTAAGCGTGATACCTCTTTCCTCTCCGGTACAGTAGGTATTCGAAAACTTATGCGTCATTCACAACAGCAGAACATTCCAACGCGTCGAAGCTTCACTCATTACCAGATTCACTGGTAACTTCTACCACTTCGAAGTTCACATTATTAGACTGACAAGCAGAGCAAACTGCGCAAGCGAGGATATATTTCTCCATTAACGGCCAATTTTCGAATTGTGTTAGAGCCAATACGACCAAATTGGCCTTCTTTTAAAAATGGGGTATCTAATTTTTCATTGTCGGTGTATCAAAAGAAATTTACATTACTCAATACCCTATTTAAAAAAATAATAGGAGAATCATTTGAAAAGCGTGAAAAGCTGATCTGTGCTCTATGAGCATCAATTAAATTATATAAATTATAATTATGAATTATGGCCTAAAATACTTATTTGTCAACTGATTTTTATTAAAATTAATTTTCTTCTACACTTAGCCATTCCCATGTAAACTAAAAGTGCAAGTAGCCACAAGTATACTAAATCGAGTGATTGACGTAATCAGGAAACGGGCCAACTAACTGATTCATGGATAGTTGAAATAGCAAGTGAGTCGATTCCTTCTCAGTTTTAGTAACGAAAAAGTCACACCGCGAAGATAAAGTGAGATATTATTCAAAGAGGTCTCACCTAGATTTGAACCCCTGACCTTCTGAGCCGCAGACGATCGCCTTCCCTCTGAGCTACTGCATCGACTATGAACAGACCACATCAATCGTTCTTTTTATTACAATATGCCAGCTGTACGAAAGGAGAAAGAGTTGATGAATATCTTATAAGAATAGTTATATTTAGAAAAACCTATCTGTGGATACAGAAATCACTTTTTATAAGCATGATAGATAGTGCAATTTTGCACAAATTACTTCCAGACTGGTATATAAAATATGAATGAGGAAAGTCTTGTTCAATTTCGTTAATGGGGAAAATTGGGCCAAGGGGGAGGGATATATGGGAGATCTTATGAAAAATTAGAAAATTACTATACCTCCTTTAAGGTGAAATATATTCCATTCTTCTTCTTCGGTGGTTATCAGCCCTCAGGCTGGTTTTCAGATATCACATTCCTCCATAGGTCTCTATTCTCTGCTAATCTTTTCATTTCGGCATAGGATGTGCAGTAGGGAGGATCGGAAAAAATCGATTTTTCGCGGAGAAACTTGCCCCTTTGGAAAAAGTTGTCAAAGTGACTTAAAATAAGGCCAGAAAAATTTTGGACTTCTAGGTCAACCCTTGACCCTCGCGCCCGCCGCGGCAATTTATGGGGAAGGGGGCTGAAAATAGAAAAAGGTCATATTTTTAAAGCGATTCCCCATGGATTTTGCTGAGTTGCGGTCCTTGGGGCTAAAATTTCGTCCATTTGGAGGAACCTGCAGCCGTTAAGCCACAAATTGTCTTTTTTGAGTGCGCGGCCGCGCGTAATTATGGAACGCCCATCCAGCGTCGCGACGCGTCGCAGCGCAACGGTTAGCAGGCCGCTCGCGCCTCCTACCGGCTCGCGTCTCCTGCCCGCTCGCGTCTGCTTCCCGCTCGCCGCGAACGCAGCAAAACTCATCATGCTCGCGTTTTCCATCGTTGGTCTAACTAATCTTAGATAATTAATAACAATGTCCAGGGAATAACAATTACGGAAGAATTATTTGAAATTAATATAACACTTCTTAATTGTCTCAGGTGGCTTTTTGCGGGTACTAGGCGCTGACAAGTTATACACATTTTGTTGCCCGAGTTCGTTAACCCTGGTAAAACTCCCAATACACTTTCCACCCCTTATCCTCCCTGATATCCTTTGGTTTTCCCTCTCATCGTCTCTTCTTTCTCCCTTCCTTCCCCTTTTCCTTCTCCTACCGCTTCCAAAACATGTATGTATTGTAAGCGCTTAGCACCGTTTCATTTAGTGGAAAATTGCACCTTGCTATTTCAGTGAGCATATACAGTGCCTGCAGTTTGCTACTAGGCATTCAGTGAAATCGTGCTTTTCTCTACGCGTTTTCCCTGTTGGTCTGAACTGTGGTGTCATTTTTGGTGAAAATTTGGAAATAAGTGCGCCGCCCTTCTAGTCAAATCCCTTAGTGATTTGAATATTTTAACTGTGAGATGATTTGGACTTGGAAAATACAAAAAAAAAAGGATGCGTAGTGAGGAAAAATGTCCCTTTTTTGGTGTCTCATCGACATTAAACGAATCGACGTTACCAACTTTTAAAGAAGTCATAAAATATTTTTTTTTGTTCGCGACATATTGAGATCCGAAAACGGTTTATCAAGTAGCTAGTCTAGTGGCGAAAAAAGTGTCGGAACTTTGAAGACGCACCTCTATTCCAATCATTCCGGAAGGTGGTGTGATTAAAATGATTTTATGTAGTACGTCTTATGGTACATAAGACGTACTACGGCTTAAGAAAAACTGCAAGCAAGCCTACAAAAGGTGTCAAATTACCAAAATAATTGATACATTTTTCAATGAATCTCAGAAACTATGTGATAGTTGTGCGTGTAAGAGCAAAAGAATCAACGAGTGTAAATGTAAGGAGGATAAAGTTCCCCTAAATGAAGTGGCATTTCTTAGAGATCAAAGGACAAAACAAAAGATGGTATCCGGTGGATTGGATGCCTCAGAAAAATTGAAGTCAGGTACGCTTACTTAACTTTAAGATCACTATAAACTACCAAATATATTAGCCATATTCTATACAACACTAAATTTTCTTACCTTTGCATTCATTCTCGTCACTGCTCGGGTGGGGTGTGACAGACCCAAAAGACTTCCGGCACTGCTCTGGTGGGGTGTGAGGTACCCCGAAGCTGAATTTGTGGTCGTCACGGTTCAACGTTCCACATTAGACTGCCGGTGAGATTGTGTTTACAAAATAGAGACAACACGCGACGATAACACGAAGTCTCAGAATGCATGCTCAAACCATCTAGGAGTATCAATGGAAACTTTGTATGCTGGGGTTCTGTACACCCCACCCGAGTAACGAAGGGTTAACAGAGGATTTAAAAAAGATTAAATCACGTGATGTCCATCAGGGGTGGGGCGGGAGATGAGACATCAAGAGTGGGGACACAGTCAAATCGTATATATTCAGCCGCTCACTCATGAGAATCATCTTCTTTCTTCTGATCTGGTGTAGATATAACGCACTCATCTCGACATGGCTTCTGGAAAAATTTTTGCAGCCGTGATACTCTGTATTATATCACTCCACTTCAAGAATGCATGTAAGTAAAAGAGATTTTTTACGGATCATTTAAAGTCTCACGAAATGCGTTTTCATTTAATATACTTCTTTGTATCACAATTTTAAACTTTCGTATTAACACCTGAGAAATGCCGTACTAGCAGAAGTTATCATAAAGAGTTGAAATTCTTTCTTATGTTCTCTATTTTAAACGCAAATTCCTTATACTTGCAGCCGTTTCACGGATTATTTCCTAAGACTCCTTGTTTCCGCAACAAATATCATTATTTTCTAATTTACTATCTTCCCTTAAATTACTTCCTCATGTGAAAGCAACGTCTACGTCCGTCGCTTCAGACTATTGCTGAAAGCTTTTTTTCCGGTAAAATTCTCCATATAAATGATAATCCTGCAATGCATATCTTTTAGAGCTATCGAATTATGCAAAATATTTCTCTGGCATCAGTTTGTTTTCTCCTGCTATTATGTCTACCAGTCTAGCTATCTTTGTCGAAAAAATTGGATTACTATTGTGTGATTCCTAGTCTTTATTATTGTGGGATGTGACTAGTTATTATTCCGAATTCTACGAATTGATTTTTTTACTAATGAGTAATCCTGTATTCCTTAGCTTACTGACTATAAACGCCAGTGGTTTCGCGAAATGTATTAGTTTCATCGTAATCCCTTCTGGCCTTATTAGTTCATCCATTTTCTACCATGCCTCCAATGCCATTTTCTAAGCATAGTTGTTGATATTAATTCTTGACAATGGACAACATTGCCTTTTTCCACTATTAATAAACGCTCACTCTTTTTTTCAACTTTCACCTTAGCCTGTGCACTCAGGGCAAAGTAAAAGTTTATAACTAGTCTGGTAAATTTCCAGTCGATTTCTTTTTAAATGAGTTCAATTATATTTGGCAACTTTGCTTCTCTCTGGAGTTGACATCCTTTAAATCTCGTTCTATGACATGAAGACTATGTAGCGGAGAAAGGCAATGTTTTCCGTTGAAATTATTGGTTTTCAACAATGACACAATATGCCCCTTGGCAATGTTCAAATTCCTATTCGGTGTCTCATATTTGCAAAAACACATACATATTTGGGTAAATTCATTTGTTTTTTTTTCATGTTCTATCCGTCGAACGCCTTACCGAAATCTACAGAAGACATTTTATTTTCTAGTACACATTTATAAAGAGATCTAATCATCGCAATCTCAATGCAAGTTGCCTTATTGTCCCGAAACCAAACTTATTGTACCTAAGTATTACTTTTTTCTAGTGTACTCTGTTTTAGTTATGATTCTAAAACTTTCAACTTCGACGTGTGAAGGCTTAAAACTGATTTAACTCATCTGGCTAAATTCCTTCCGCGATTATCTTAAAATACTTAAAAAGATGTTTGCATGCCAAAATTTTGAAAATAATTTAGTAACTTCGAGGGCATTAATATCTACTCTTATAACTTCTCTGACCTTCATCTACCTATAAACATTTATAATTACTCTTCCGAGAATATCCGATTCAATATTTTCCTTGTCCACTGTTCTTTAGTTTCCTACATCTAGGTTCATGGATCTTATACTGCCATTACACAGTGTTTTCACAATATGCCTTATTCAAACTTGGATGTTCATTCATTCAATCTTCATATTTCTTGTTTTCTCCGTAAATTTTGATCTCTACTTCATTCTCCGATCGCTGATTGGAATCCAATCTATATTGTACCATGCACATTATCTTTCAGCTATTCCATTTTCATAAAATATACCGGCCCACCTACATTCCTTTCCACAATTGTTTACACGGTAAAATTAAATATTCATACATTATAGAAATAATTAACCTGCATTCCAACTTCATCTTCTGATTTTTTCTTCATATAAACTGCGCATATTATCATACTCTCGTTACAGTTTCCTACACTTAAGCTTTACTAAAGGATAATATGTTGAATTAAAGAAAAATTATTAGAGTCCTTATAAGATGTTCCCTTTCTCCTTTCCAGTTGGGGATATAGGTGGTTCACTGGAAAAAGTAAAAGTATTTGACACAGAGAAGATTAGAGCAATGAGTCATGTTTACAGGATGGACAGTGACGAACTTTATATTTTCACCGACATTTCAACCACTTGGACGAATGCTAAGGACATATGTTCCATGCTGATACCAAATGGTTTTCTGGCATCGATAATGACGGATACCTATACTTCTTATTTATCCGATGTAATGAATCTTGAACCCGAAACTTTTAATGGTGAGTGACGAAATGCGATATTTTTGATCGGAGGTTGCAAAATAAATCAAATTCCGACACTCAGATGCAAACTAAATTTAGGGTGGGTGGTGCTTAGTACACCTAAATCTCCGCGTAGCTGTAATCTAATGTAAGCCCTTATCACTTCATAAATATTACGCCATGATTTAAATACTTAAAATAATATTTAATAGTCATAGGAAGTTTTCTCTCACATGATTCATTTCTTTGAAGGATTATTTAAAAAAGTCTGGTTGAAACTGTAAACATTTTGTTCGATGATGTTGTTTCAAATTTTCAACTTTCTTTGCATTGCGAGTAGAAATCACACCAAGGAATAATGCTGAAAGGGTAGGGATAATTTACCAGGAGGTCCAATTCAGGAGAGATTAATTCAAATTCCGACACTCAGATGCAAGCCGAATTTATGGTGGGCGGTGCTTAGTAGACTTTAATCACCGCGTAGCTGTAATATCAGCCCTTATCACTTCATAATCTCAACTCATGATTTAATCAATTAAAATAATATTGAATAATCATAGGAAGTATATTCTCACATGATTCATTTCTTTGTAATTTATTTAAAAAATTCTGGTTGAAACTGTAAACATTTTGGTCGATGATATTTTTTTCAAATTTTCAACGTTCTTTGCATTCCGAGTAGAAATCACACCAAGGAATAATGCTTAAAGGGAAGGGACAGGTGTGGTTAAAAGTATGAACTAAAACGAAATTAAAAATATAAAGAAAGAGTGAACAATTATTATTATTATCGTTTGTATTTGTTTCAACAGAACTTTTTTCATCATGTAAGAGCATATTCTCATTCTGTTAAATAAATTTACGCATCTTTCTGACGATAAATTGGAGTTTAGCATCTAAAATCGCGAAGTAATCCGTGTTAACTAACGCAAATTTCACAGGTCATATCTATTGTGTAATTCCACTCAGCTGCTAGTAAGTATACCTTTCGAGTAAATTCGCAAGTTTGCATCAATTTGTAAAATTAGCAGTTTAAATAATATCAATAGACTGAAAACAATTTCTTTTAAATTCAATAAAGAAAATATTTCGCAAAATGTTAGCTTAATCTAATGTATATTTTTGCATTTTAATTAGTTTACGATTATTGGAAGCAACATATTGAATGTTATTGGAAGAAGGAAATGTCTACCTTTTGAATATCATAAACGAATGCTCTGTTCCAGGATCTGAATATTTATGGCTGGGAGAATATTATCATAAAGAAGGTTGGGAATGGCTAAAAGATCCACATCCAAATGATTCTCTCGAGGAAAACGCCTGGACTCCTCCCTGGCACCCAGAAACGTCTACTTTGAATAGAACTTCTTTGGCTATGAAAATATTTCCTGAAGAAATGACAAACCTATATTTCTTTGCTCGGACTTGTGACACTAAAAATGGCTTTATTTGTCAAAGGGGTGAGCTATTACTTGCAGACACTTGATGCTATCATGCTGCTGACATGATATAGAGTAATTTGAAATATTATGTAAAATATTGACTGAATTAAGGGCAAACAAATTACTAATCTAAGGAAATGTAAAATGTTTTTGGATTATAGTTTAAATATATTAAGTTCTGTGGACGTAAATCTATATCAACCCAGTTCTCCTGTAATGTGTGTTTTGATATGGTAACACTCAGTTATAAAAATATAAATGCATCCATTTTTTCAAAGAATTTGCTACTGAGAGAGTAGCATCTTGCTACTAAACAAATGTTGTTATTCATTTTTCATCACATTTTAGAAACTTCGTAAGAACTCTATTGATATTGTAAATTAATATATAAGTTAAATGTAAAACATCTCCATATTTTCTTCTCCATAATACTTCATTTTTCATCACATTTTAGAAACTTCGTAAGAACTCGATTGATATATTTTTTTTACAACCAATGACACAAAAAATAAATCAAAATTACATCACTAATTGTTGCATTGCAATCACATGGAAAAAAATAAATATGGATAAATAAAAATAATAATACTGCATTTTAGGTCCTGCTAAGCCAAAGCGGCTTGTCAGCAGGTGCCTCTTGTTAAAAAAATACTTAATGCCAGCCCATGAGCCACTCTTTCAGCGAATCTTTCAGAACTGACATGCTACCAATATCACTCATTGACACAGGCAATTCGTTCAACAACCCAGGGACCACATGTGCAAAAGATCTCTTGCCATGGAGGTTAAAATACTTAGTTACAGGTGCAATGTTTAGGTAATTTATTGCTCTAATTAGCAACATTCGTTTACGTTTGGTTCCAAATCCTTGGTCGCACCCCTGGTTCAGTCAGATTGCACTGCACCAAATTGCAGTCAGTAAAAAATTCTCAGACTGTGCAAGTGGAGTTTTTTGAGGTATTCCGTTTATATTTTACTCTCCCATGAGCAGTTCATTTTTTAACCAAAGAGCACCCTTCGTTTTATAAGACGCTCGGTGATGTGACTTCTTACTCTTGTCTTTCTCAACTATTCTCTGGCATATATTGAATTGGACCGCCAAAATAAGATTATTTGGCTAGGAAATGAGCACTGATATCCTGAATACTACTCAGAAATGTTTGAGAGACTGCACCATTCCATTTTAATTTATGGTGAGCATAAAAGGTGGATTATGTAAATTGTTTGTTCTCCCCTTTGTCATTCTCTATAGTGATCACAGGAGTGATCATTAATAAAGAAGAAAATTCAATTATATCATGTAAATGTGAGATAACTTTTTACACATAATTTATTTGCGGATATTACAGCAACAACTTAGTAGTAGGCGTTGGTGATATAAATGGCTGGCTACAGAGAGACTCCTACGAGCGGTGAAGGTGAGAAAGGACTTGCCCTTTATGGCTATACATAATAAAATGTCAATATGCAATGGTACTCTCGTTTTCTAATCTATGTGATAGTGATTGAAAATGGCATAACAACTCGATAGTTATCATTGAACTCCGACCGATTTTATGAAATAAGAAAATTGTTGGATTGCAACCTAATTAAGTAATTATTGCTCTAATTTTACTTTCTTTTTCTCTCCATCCTTTGTTTGCGAGGCGGCTAATCGAAACCCTGCTGCCATGGGTGAATTACTGAAAAAACTATAAGTACGGAAAGACACAAGACAAAGTACGATAATCTGCCTACAACTAATACTGCCGCCTTTCCTTTACCAGCTGTGATTAATGTTCCGAACAAAATCTTAGAAAAAAATAATATGTAAGCCTTGCCCAAAGGAATTAACTTTGCTCTTTTATCCATAGGCTTCCATAACATGGATTTGGTGTGCGGCATTGAACTGGTCGTTTTTAAAATTTTGTGATGGGTGGGGAAATGGGCAAAAGTCAATAATGCGAATATACATGAGAAGTTAAAAAAATTCAGTGCAATCAGGTATCACATTACTTTAACCGGCACCAATTTCATTCAAACTCCAATTTTAACTGTTTAAGACTGATTTTTAATTCTATTGATTGAAACTAATTGGCAATATTGCATGAATTATGCTCTGTGTTAACCAAAATATATATGTGTGATTGGAATAAGGGCTCAGTTATAAGTTATTTTTGTTAATATTCTGTATTCTCCATTGTTTAATTTTTCTCATTTCCAAATATTAGATAAAAATACTTTGTAAAAGACCATATATTGCACCAAATTGAAAACATAAGGTAGATCTACTGACACATCCCATTACATGCACTTTTATTTATTTTCCTCAACGACCTTTTTAATAAAATTGAGTTAAAAATTACATGTTTAATCACACTTGTAATGAATAGAGAATACGAAAAATTTATTTCATACTGATAATAAAATAAAGCAGTAAATGATTAACCCCTAAGGATACGCAGCCATTGGGGCTACTATCAAATAATCCATGCAAAACCATACTCACAATTAGTGCATAATTTGACATTGCAATTCAATATTTTGATACAAACCAGTGAATAATTGTACAGTAAGATGAAAATGACACGTATACATAGCGTTAGACAGTGGTTACAAAATAGAAAACTCATAATTATATGGTCAGATATAGTAGAAAAATCTCAGCGTTACTTCAAAACTCTTAATTTTGATGCAATTATGTCAGCAATTAATACATGCATATTACAAAACAAAACCTTGATATTTTTTATAAGTATAAACCATTGTTTTATTTCATGAAGAAACTTGCGTACATTTCTTCCTCCTTGATATGTGCGGTAAGGACATTAAATATTTTTCTCGCGATATATACAAAACATCTTTGATATAATGTTAGATTTGTTCTTGGAAAAGAAACAGCATTTCTTTCACGCAAACTATGATCATGTGTTCTATGAAGCAAATTTGCTACGTCGCCGGTTCTTACCCTAGTCCGGGCAAGGTCTTACCCTAGTATTTGAGGCTCACCACTATACATATTTTACAATTTTCACCGCAATGGTAACTATCCGATTGCTGAAATTTTATGACTTTTTCTTTTATATAAGTATATACCTCTCCCTACATCAGAATTTTTATCCCTCAGTTGTGTCATTTTGAAAAATTGACTTTTTGTTTTAGCCCTCAACCGGTTAAGGTAATCCTGTAAGGCTCGGAAAAAGGGTTTTATTTACACAATGGATAATACGTATCTTGAGGCCCCAATGCTCTTTCCAACGTATAGCATTTATACTTTTTTGGTGGACCCTTAGGCATCTGAGGTTATAAAGTAATATTTTTTGATGTTTGTGACTCTGTAATGTCCTCAGCATTTGCTTCACACACATTGTCAATTTCAACTATGTTTCATTCGGTTCACCTAACACATTTGATACCAAGGTTTCTGAGAAATAATCGACCCAATAGTTTCCCATCCATTTCATCGTCTTTGGTACTTCGCATTTTTCATTATTGCGCAAAAAATATCTTTTATATTAGTGTCAGATAGCTCCCTAGATGGACATTGCTACTCGCGAGTGTGAGATATAGCGTATCCAGATCTTAAACTCTACCGACACTGCTCTAACCTGTTTACTATTCGAATGTCTACAATTAATAAATTTTAATCAATTCAACTTTAAATGTCTACAGTTGTTAAAGTGTATCAAAGAACATAGGTCCTAATAGAATATAACTTTACTTGCAAAATTAAAAAAGAAAACATATATTACGAGGAAATTTGCATAGAAAAATAAAATTTTGCATTCCACAATTATATTTAAGTTTAGATCCACAATTGAATTCTACACAATACGGGTCTGTCACAAAAGGTACAGTCAAATAATGAGAACATTGGACATAAGTATCCAATATTACAAAGTCCCAAGTAAGCAGAAAGGGGAATGAAACTAGAACTTATTTCTTTTGGAAAGGAAATTACCAAACTACGATATAATTAGTAAAAAATAAATTGGTTGTAAGTACGAGTAATATAAGTAGGTGCTCATGTAGGGATGGTTTATGAATCATGTTTTTGCGAGAAATTTATTTACTAATGGAGCTCAGCATCCGAATCTAATAGATTCGGATCAACATTTAGAACTTCTAAATCTGAGTTCAAATTATTATTGAAGAGTTGGATTACTGGGTCCACCAAAGGCAACCAACTAAGCAGGTCTACTTTTTTAATTTATAACATCACCTGGACATTGTAGCATTTCTGTACCTCAGGTGTGATAGAGTGACGGCCCCGACGTTGAATACTACAATCATGAAGGGTCTTTCCTCTAAGGTACTATTATAATGTGCAATATTAAGTGTGGTTGTCATGTATCGTAACCATATCAGTTCTTGCCTCGAAAAATTCTCATCTTATGTGTCTTCTTTTTGCAGTTTATGAGATGCTTTGAGTCAACGAGGCACAAAAAATTTTCTTTCTCCATTACAATGAGCTACAAATTAGGCACCTTTTCTTTTCACCTTTTAGATACAAATCGCAGGTGTGATTTATTTCAAATCACCAATTTTTTTTAGTCAGTAGTTTCCGTGTAATATTATCATGCTTTAAGTGCTGAGTTGATGAGAAAATTAAAATAAACATTAATCAGGTAAGAAAATCAGTACTACAATGGTAGTTGCGAGTGTAAAAATGTTGAAAAAAGATAAGGAAAAAGGAATGAAATGTATAGAATGTATACTACACACTTGGCAGAAAAAGGTTAAGGTCTTTTATCACTGATAAAGTTTTTTAAAATTTTGCATCCACATTTTCTTTGGTCCATTTATTATCAATGGAGCGATGTATGTGTGAAGCGGTAGTAGTTTCATTAAAAACAAAATCACAAATGCGAATGCCATAAATGGAACAAATGTATTAGGGATTTCAAGGTACTTCCATTCGCAAGACCAAAATTCCGCAGCATAAATTAGAAACATTTTATTCGATTAGATATTGAAGGTCTTCAAAAATAGAAATACCAACGATTCGGAATGTAGAAATCCAAATGAGAGTTTCAAATTGAGATTTCATAATGTTTCTCTTCACGTTCGGCATACTCAATACTCGTCACTCGGAAACACTGTAATGAATTACACACCGAAATGTCAAAAAAAAGATACACTTACGTATAAAGTTTTTTAAATTATATGCAACAAATTTCGAAGCTATACATGCATCATAAGACTGAGAGTGATATCCGTAAAAATATTGCAGCAATATGGCAAAATAAGACAACGTTATATTATGACCACACACATCCTTAGAAAAGTATCTTACAAAAATTAAATTCTTTTCTGTTATAAGAAGATCAATTTTCTGTGGACAGATAATTTATATGAATTATGATATATTGTTTATGATAAAATATGGAGATGAGTCACAAATAACTTTTACATCATTTTACAATGTCAATAGAGTTGCAACGATTTTTCTAAAATGTGATGAAAAGAGAAAAACAATATATATTTAGTAGCAAGTTGCTCCTCACTCAGAAACAAAGTTTTTGAAATATGACAATGCATTCTTTATTTTTAAACTGCGAGTTACCATATCAAAGCACACATTACAGGAGAACCGCGTTGATATAGATTTACGTACATAGCACTAAATATATTCAAACTATAATCCAAATACATTTTACCTTTCTCTAGTAAATAATTTGTTTATCACATAGCTTAGAAAACGAGAGTACCGTTGCATATTGAATATTTATTATGCATAGCCATAGTCTTTTCTCACCTTCACCGCTCTTCGGTGTCTCTCTGTAGCCAGCTCTTTATGTCACCAACGCCTACTGCTAAGTTCTTGGTGTAATATCCGCAACTAAATTATGTGTACAAAGTTATCTCACATATACATGATATAGTTGAATTTTCTTCTTTATTAAGGATCACTCCTTTGCTCTAGAGAATGACAAAGGGGAGAACAAACAATTTACATAATCCACCTTGTATGCTCACCATAAATTAAAATGGAATGGTGCAGTCTCTCAAACATTTCTGAGTAGTATTTGGAATATCAGTGCTCAATTCCTAGCCAAATAATCTTATTTTAGCGGTCCTATTCCATATATGCCAGAGAATAGTTGAGACTGACAAGAGTAAGAAGTCACATCGCCGAGCGTCTTATAAAATGAGTGGTGCTCTTTTGTAAAACATGAACTGCTCATGGGAGAGTAAAATATAAAAGGATTCGGAACCAAACGTAAACTAATGTTGCTCAATTAGAGCAATAAATTACCTAAACATTGCACCGGATAACTAATACATTTTCTAAATATTTACAGACATACACCTAAAGCACACAGCATTGTCTCCAACATTGCTTGGAGTGAACTTTGTTTACGAAAAACTCGTTGTTTTACTGCAGAAGAATTGCACATGATAACCTTGCACGAGAATTACTACTTGTTAGTTTTTGACCATGAATTTTTTAATGGATATATACTGCAATAGATATATTTGGAGCAGACATATGTAATGGCAACTCGATGCTTTTAGCTTATAACCGAGGGAACACATAAAAAATGATCCCAAATCGTACAAATAACTTTTAAAGAATGTTTATCACCGTATAATTTTCTCTTTAAAACATTCACTGCACTATGATTATTTAGATTATATAAATCCGAAAATAGGCTATTAGAAGTTCTACATCCTTGAAATCAGGTTCCAATGTCACTTTATTCAAATACCTTAATTGTCCTATGAAAATTTTAGTGTGATATTTCCCTGTACGAAATACAGACCAAAATATAGTATCATTTCCAAACTTTAGATGATGTGATAATTATGGATAAAAAATGATAATATTGAAATGACTAAACTTTCCCTTATTTATTGCCCAATGCCAAATATTTTGGCCAAGTTCAAGCATTAGAATGCCCTACTTTGCAGGCTCTGTTCCTCGCATTTTTTAAATAGAGCTCCTACTATATACACAGTCATGTTAGAACATGGAAGAAAAGCAACTATATAATGTAACGGTTCCTACGGAACAAATCCGACCATCATGCAGCGTTAGTAATTTCTGCACTTAACATTGTCAAGTTTACTACTGCTTCTGCACACAGATTTCTCATTTCTTAAGACGATTTGGTGAGAGATACTTGCAGAACGTACAAGACAAATAGTGTAATTGAATACATTTTATTACTTACTCAAATTTCTGATTTGTGATAGATTTGGGCCTGACGAATTGATTAAGTTGCCACTTGTCATTTGCCGGGTCTCTTGATGAAGGCACATCATTTTTTTAGTGGCAATCATCTACTTCAATCCATTAAGTTCTTGTCAATGTATCACATGTTCATACAGCGACAGTAAAACTTTATAATTTGAGTGGATGTACTTAAATCATTACATTTAAATATACACGTTAATAATGCCTATACGAATTCTGCAAATAAGCTCTGAGGCAGGTACTGTGTTTTTAAGTAATTAAGTTGTTCAGTTTTTTCTTCAACAGCCATCAATATAAGAATTCTAACGAAATTATTGGCTCTTAAAATGGAAATCTATTAGTCGTACACCACTCGTCATTTTTACACTTGACAATTTCATGTTTACTTTTGCTTCTGTGGACAGATTTCGCATATCTTACGCGTGATTTTGTAGAAAAAAACTTGAAAGCTTGGAAACTTGAAGGTATAAGCCATATAGTGTAACTGAGTGCATTCTTGTACTTACTTGTATTTGTGATTAGTGATTTGTGATTAGAGGCATGCTTATGGGCATTCGCAGGGTTTCAAGACTTCAGGGACAAGACAGGGACCGGCACTTCATTTTTGTAGAGGCAATCGCCTACCTAATGGTTTGAGTCAGGACAATGTAACGTTTTATCGTACACAGAATGCAATAGATTAAATTTTGACATTGAAATAACTAAAAGATAAAAATTTTATTCTACACGCAATAACTGCTAATATATGTTCTGCGAATAGACTCTGGAAGCAGTCACTGGGGGTTTTCGTGATGAAGTTGCTCAGTAATTGCTTCAAAAGTCATCAGTATATGCTAGTTCAAAGAAAATCTATATCATCAATTTAGTTTTAGAGGAAATGTACTTTACTATTGTATTTTTTCTTTTATCGAGATATCATTCCTTACCCAATAGAAGCGACTAGGATCTTACTTGAGTGACTTGAGTTTCTGGCATTAGGAATCCGCTTTCAAAAGGATTGTGTTGCAACTGATCTGTGAGATAAATCATGAGAATAGATTTGACAAGTAGCATTAACCTAGAAAACATGACTTCAATTTAAAAATTCTAAGACGCCATATTGAAAGCTCAGAGCTATTATCTTTTGTGCAGCTTTTAAAAGCTTACGGTCATCTTTGATTACACTGCGTATTTATTTTTTATTAATTATTTTATCTGAGAGTGGAAGGTTCTCCTTCTGCATTAATGGGGAAAGGTGCTTCAAAGAAGATAATTTGTATTTTTTTCTCCACTATATTAAATACGAAGAAAAAACAACGTCTCACCTTCGTATCTTACACCAATAGCGGCTTTCTTCTGGTCGTGATATTGAATGAGTTTATCTTAGTTGTTATCAGCTACGTTTACTTAAATCAGCTATAAATAACGTAAAATGTATAAAAAGGTTAAAATGTACTATGAATTTCCATTACATTCTGGAAAATTTCTGTCAAATATTACCACTTAATATATGTTAGAAGTTTTGCATTCTTTACACTTAAAAGCTTACAAACTTGTTCATGGTAAAACTCCTAGATTTATAAAATATAAAATAACTTTTAATCACACGTTATTTAGCCCACTGTGCGTATGTTGAGTGCTTTAATAAAAGAAATCAACTAAAAAGATACAATTGACTTTTTGGCTGCATGGCCAAGTTCATAGAACTCTCCATATCTTTTCAGAAACATGTAAAATTGACAACTCTATCAGAAATATCCTATTTCAGTAGTTTTCGTGTAATATTATCATGATTTAAGTGCTGAGTTGAGGATAAAATGAAAATAAACATTGATGAGGTAAGAAAATCAGTACTACCAGGATAGTTGCGGGTGTAAAAATGTAGGGAAAAGATTAGGAAAAAGGAAAGAAATGTATAGAATGTATACTACACACTTGGCAGAAAAAATTTAAGGTCTTTTGCCACTGAAAAGGTTTTCTAAAATTTTGTATCACACATTTTCCTTGTCTATTTATTGTCAATGGAGCGATGCATAGGTGATGCGGTAGTAGTTTCATAAAAAAACAAAATCACAAATGCGAATGCCATAATTGGAACAAAGTTATTGGAAATTTCAAGTTAATTCCAGTCGCAATACCAAAATTCCATAGCATAAAGTAGAAACATTTTATTCGTTCAGATATTGAGGGTCTTCAAAAATAGAAATACCAACGATTCGGAATTTAGAAATCCAAATGAGTGCTTCATATTGTGCGGCTGCGCTTTGCAGCGTTGTTGTTTTTTTTATTTATTTAAGTGAAGGTTTATTTCCATTTGAAAGAGCACGGAGTTTCCTCTCCCGTATTTTCTATTTTTTTGAAGTGTGTTCATTATTTTTTTTCATTAACTGTAGGTGTCGAAGTGTTATGTGTTTCAAAAGTGCGCGCCAACCGCGCGAAGATGACGTACAAGTGATATAGGTGGCACTAAAATGCCAAAATACTAATGTAAAATAGGTGGCGCCGTGAGAAAACCACGTGTTATCCCCCCCTCCCCCTTCCCACCACTTGAGGGTGGCTAAAGCAAGAGTGGCAAAAGAGAGCTTGGCGGTGGCTGAAGCGAGCTACATCCTGGCGGTGACACAAGCAGTTGACCCCAGAAGGCGTCGGGTGGAACCCGACCGGAAGACGTCACCGCCAGGATTTAGCTCGCTTCAGCCACCGCCAAGCTCTCTCTTGCCTCTTTTGCCTCTCTTGATTTAGCCACTCTCCAGTGGTGGGAAGGGGGAGGGGGGGGGGAGAACACGTGGTATTTCTCACGGTGCCAACGATGTTACATTAGTATTTTGACACTTCATAGCCACCTATATCACTTGTACGTCCTTAATAATAATCCTTTGTCCTTAGCTTTAAAATGTGTCTCCTGCAAACACAAGCAGGACGGGTTAAAATTATGCGTTAAATATCCAGCTCCTCCTTATGTCGATAAAAGCCGTTACAGTTCCACTGTAAAATTAACGCCATAAAAATTAATTAAAATTGAATAAGTAATAAAAAAACAGTGGTGTATCCGTACTTGGGGGATCAACGCCGTATACGGTGGCGATTTTTCTTCCCTTTTGTTCGAGCCCGGAGGATTTCCGTCTCGGAGAGACATTCATCCACCTCCATGGACTCCGGTTGACCCAGTTTGGGTAATCCGGAGGGACCCGGGGATGGCGTTTTTGCACGCCTGGGCGGCACGACCCCGGCGTTTTTGGGCGGGTTCTTTTTGGGAGAAATTGAACCTTGAATATTTCTCTGATCTGCCGGTTTGGGGCCATTACCCGGCTTGGCCAACTTTTGAGCATGGGTCTCAGGATTTCCGGTCTCTTCTTTCTCCGTCTGGATGGCAATACTGCATTTACTTACTGCAGTTACAGTCGACGCAAACGATCGGGAAAAAGTTGGGGCAACGAGTTCGCGGTACTTTTTGCATGCTTCTAAGTATGATATCCGGTCTCGGGTTTTCATTTCCATAACCTGGCGCTCTACTTTCATTTTAGGGCAATCGCGAGAGTAGACCGCGTGGTTACCCTCGCAATTGACACAGTGTAAACCGCTGCTGCACTCTGCATTCTCGAGGTTGTCCAGGCCGCAGCGCGGGCAGGTGGCCTTGCCCTCACATCGGGTAGCGATGTGGCCAAAATGTTGGCACTGGAAGTAGCGCATGGGAGCCGGTACGTATGGTCGCACTGGCACTGATTCGTAGCCGACGAAAACCTTATCAGGGAGTTTAGCCATAGCAAAAGTTAGGACTACGGACGTGGTGTTTTCTATTTCTCCGTTGCCCTTGGTGGTAAGCCTACGAACATCAACCACCCCCTGAGAGGCCATCTCACTCTTGCTTTCGTCGACTTCCACATAAAGAAGGTCAAAATGTCTGATAATTCCCCGACTAGTGTTCAAGGTGCGGTGCACGTCCACCGAGACAGGGATATCATGAAGCCGTTCCATAAGCAGGATCTTCTTGCTCTGCGATTCACTGGCCGTTTCAATGAGAAGTGTGCCATCCCGCAATTTTCTTGCACTCTTCAGATCTCCAGATACCGAAGCCGACAAAATTCTGCGAATGAGAAAGGGAGACACCTTTTTAAGGGTCTCACCTTCCTTTTGACACCTCATTATCAAAAATCGTGTGCACGCGTTACACCTATCTCCCCCGCCCGTGTCCGGACGGGATCTTTTTAATTGAGGGGGATTGTTATTTTCCATTAAAGAACGGGATTTCGTCCCCTGGGCTCCCCACCCACCAAGGAGCCACACATTTGGGACGCCACACCGCGAGCCGGTGTGGTCGCCAGGGTTACCCAGGGGATATAGCACTATCGTGTAGGCGGTCTCCTTCGGGTTAGGCTTCCAGCGCATGGGCCCTCCAAACCCATACACCTTTGGCCGCCCTACACAGGCCCCCATCACTCCAGCACTCGCCAACGAAACGTGTCGATAAGCCGATTTATCAAGACTGGCTAGATCTTGACCGCCCGTTTACAGAGGATCCAGGGCCATAGTGGGGTATTGAACACCGGCCCATACCGGGCATCCGACACCCGGCTGGGTGCCGGAGAACTCACCCACCAGGATCCCCTTCTCCCCCTTACGGGTCTCCGCACACGGCCAACATGCGGGTGGATCGCAGGCCAGCTGGTATGGCCGCACACAAACAGTAGACCCACGAGACTGTCCGGACGCATCCCTGTGCTGCCTGGGGGTTTGTTTTCGGGGTTTCCTTCCCCGCCCTTTTAGTCGCCTCTTACGACAAGCAGGGATACTGCGAAAGTATTCTTAATCCCCCTACCCGCAGGGGGGTAATGTGAACAAAAATTTATATTTCTTATATATATTTGATTGTTTGTTATTATTTCTATGTCATTTCAACCTGTTCCATTAACTTATTCTGACAATTCGTACTGTTTTATATGTTTTATCGCAATGTGACTGATAGGCTGTTATGTTATTTATTATTACATTGATGGAACTTATAAAAGTCTTTAGGAATATTGTGTTTACTATGTTTTTCTTTTTTGAACTTTGTATAATGGAAGCATTTGTTGTATTGGTCTATCGCTCACAACGAATAAGTGAGTTTGATTTAATTATTCAATTTCTTACTGTAAATTGTTTTGTTCTTAGAGGAAATATGTCCTAGAGCAATAAATTCCTATTTTCTTATCTCTCTCTTCTTCTCTACAAAGAAATGAGAAGTATTCGTGTTGGTATGGTGGTTACGTTGCGGGCTTCTCATCCTGAGGATTAGGGTTTGAATCCAAGCACTGGGAATAAATAAATATGGAAAACCTGACCCATTACCTGTGGAAACTGTGGATCCATTAGCCACTTCATTTAAAAACAGTCTATCACCAATAGTAGGTTCCTTTCCACCATATCTGCATTCCCCAAGTAACCCCATCGTAAGTAACCTGCTCACAAATAACATCATGTCGGACGTCTGACCTAATAGCTATAGCTACCAATAGAATCAAATGTATTGGCACCGGGTATCATCATATGGCAGCATCAATTAATCACCCACTCAGATTTCACAATGTCCCGCTAGAGCAAGTCTAAATCTAGCCTCCGCGCCACATGGTAGTGCGCACTTACAAAAACGGTCGAAAATAATGTTACATTTATTTTTCTAATTGTAAGTTTTCGCAGTTTCTTCCTTTTTTCCAGCCTTAAAAGTGTATTACTAAGGAGCAACATTTTCTTGGCATACATAGTAAGCATGTTTTTATGTATAACACACGAAAGGAAACAAGGAAATCAGTTTTCTCTTCTTCGGCGTTATAGATAAGTTTAAAAGCTTGACTTATACGAACATGGTGTGCATTTCTTTCCAAAAATATGAAACAAGTATACTTAAAAGTTCGTAGTTACTCAATCCCTACCGCTGTCACTATAAAAGAAGTGAAGTGTAGTGAAGTGAAATATTTTAGGTGTCAGACGCGCCACCGCAATTCAAATGCTCTCCCCTCATAATTCACCGCATTGCATTATAAGAAAGAAGCTGGGAACTTGCAAGTGAATTGGAAATAAAAGTGCTGGTAGCTTACATTAATGACAATTATGGTGGAAGGGAAGTAAACACGCTTGTCAATTAATCATAATCACGCTTCTTATATGACAAGTTTTTCCACCATTTTACGTCATCTTATGGATAAATGAAGGTTCATGTGAACATAGTACTAAGTTGTGACAAATAGGATAGTCTGATAAAGAAATACACTGAAGTTTACCAATTATTACTTGATTGTTTTTCTCTCTCATTTAGTGAATCCAAAACCCTGAGTATCTTAAAAACTTATCAGAAATAATTTACATTGAAAAGGCAGAAAAGGGTTGAAGTTGGAGTGCGTTCTGGTGACGGGTCCAACGATACGTCCGGATCACTTCTTAAGATGATTCATAGAGCAACATTAGTTTTGTTAATTTTCGGTGATGTTTATGTTGCAGACGAAGCCGAAAAAAACGTAAAAACATTAGACGCTACGAAAAGTTAATTGGTTTTTAACGATTTAAAGTCTCTCGATAACCTAATATTATCGTTTATAGAAACTAATACGAACATTGACTCCTCTGGCTTAATTACTTCTCGAGATTGGTCCATTGAGATTTATCGATTGATTACTAAGTGTGAGGTAGTTCATTACTTTGAAGGCTTAACTTTAAGCCTTGAATTTCGGTAATATTTTGTCATGGTCATAGAAATATTAAATAGAAATCTATATATCAGCATAAGACTTTTTAAGCTTGACGCAATTCAGGGTACTAAATGACCCTCAACGGTTTGAAGGGGAGTCGATCTGTGGCAAGAGGCAAGAAAAGGAAAAATACATATAAGAGGATATGATCCAAATGGTGAAAAATGATATCCTTAATTCTAATGGTTAGATAACCCAGCTTTCACCCCGTAGTTCTGGTTTCGATTGCCGGTACCAAAAAATAAATGTTTGTTTCTGCTCCGCTGGCGGTGACGAAGATTCGTCCCCTGCGAAACATAAGGTAGCGGATTCGAGTCCCGCCTGGGTGGATTTTTCGACAATGAGGACATGGTTGCTCGAAAACGTCCATTGTTATTTGCTATGAAACGTCCGATGTAAAGGCCCAGTAGGCGGTTTTTGGGTCGATGAATAAATAGATTATTAAATAAAAATATATTAGTAATCGGCCAAAAATCGATGTGGGAATACCTTAGGTTGTCATTGGTATGTAGAAAAGTAAACGCTCTGAATTAACGTTTCACCTTTTTCCTTATTCAATGATCTAACCTCTGTAATTGTTTTGCAAAAAATTTGGCGCACAAAATTATTCCATGCCAAATAATGCCCTTAAGGTGTCTGAGGAGAGCTTGCGTAGCCCACATTTTTGGAGCTATTTTTGTCTAATCCGACCGTTTCGTTCCCTAGAAATAAACTGGAGAGAGGATGATGAGAATAGAATCGTGAAACCCGTAGGTTCTGTGACATAGGGACCGAAACTTGGAAATGGGTCATTGACCTTCATGAGACAGTCGCTAAATATCCAGTTGTAATATTTAGGACCCCCTCTCATCTATATCTACATACTACCCCGCAACCAGCCTCCATAGGCGTGTGGCGGGGGGTGTTAGGACACCAGCCGTTTGCATATAAAAAGGAAACGCTCTAATGAAATTACGCCTAACATTTATTAAAGCCCCTTATTGTTCGAGGGAAAAACGAATTCCCATACCTATCCGTTTGGAAAAATATCTCTCTTAATTTATCGTTTCTGTCGGACCTGGAAATATAATGGGGTTCTAATATGATGTTTTCCGTGTCGCTCTTAAAGATGTCTATTCTCAATTGCTCAAGCAATCTAAGCCTAGCACGCAGCCTCCGAGTCTCTAGCGGTTCCCAGCCTAATTCGTTTAGCATCTGTGTAACGCTGTCTGTACGCCCGTAGCTGTTTTTGACGAATCGCGCAGCTTTTCTTTGTATTTTATTAAGTTCCCGGATTAAGTCTTTCTGCACAGGATCCCATATTCAAGGTGTGGCCGGATGAGTGCGAAATAGCACCTCTCTTTTACTTTTTCATCCAAACATCTTCCCACAATACGCTTGACGAATCCTAGCTTCTTCAGAGCTCTGCCACAAATATTTCTTATGTGTGTTCCCCACGATAGGTTCGTAATTATCGTAACTCCTAGATACTTCACTTCATCTGTCGCCTTTATGTTAACACCATCCACAGCACATACATGGGGATAGTTGGACGACCTCCGCAAGAAATGTACCGCCGTGCATTTGCTCAGATTAAGTTCGAGTCCCCACTCTTGGCTCCACACTTGAACGTTGTTTAAATCCGAAGATAGATTTTCAAAGTCAGTGTGATCACTAATTTCGCGATAGATGACAGCTCTCGTGACTGAGTGGTCATCCTCTTTGGATGAATGTAAACCCTTAATAGAAACCTTACTCGGTGGTTGGATGTGCGGTCTGCAATCTAAATGGCTCGAATGATGAGGAAATTTGGCCGCTTTGGGTGAATTTCGTAGCACTTGCTTCGGCGCAAACGGTATTCTCCCGGATGGAGAGCTTCACTCCGATGGGTGGGGTTGCGGCTTTTAGAGTGTTTTCAATGTGCGTCTAGGAATATGAAGACTATTATGAATTTGAATGCCAATAATAGAGCCAAAATGTTTTACGTGCACTTTCAAAGAAAGGACTTATATCAACGAAAAGGAAAGTGAACTCTGAAGGCGTTTTCTGAAATACCACAAGAATGTGAAGGTGGTGATCATATTAGCTCAGTATTTAGGCTCAGTCTGGTTAACCAGTTGAGAAATGCATCCGCTTATCAACGCATATGTCCAGCTCACAGAACGCACGTGAACCCTTCAGGTTCAAATTCTGGAAATCTTCTTACAAGCTCAGTCCCAAAAGCGCACGAAAAACTGGAGATACACGAAAACATAATAATTACATCAAAGAACTACAGGGCTAACCGCGTCAGTAAATTTAGTGGGAGTCACACGATGAGGAAATGCACCAATAGTGTATAATTCATTTCGAAAAAAAATTCCTGGGCTTAGATTCGTACCGACATCCCCCAGGGCCTAATTAATTGTTCCAAGTTTGCGCTAATCCTTACTTCACTGAGTTCACTGAGTATTCGATAGCAGTAGGCAAGCTATAATAGCAGTAAGAAAAGAAATAGACACTTCTCATTTTAGTATTAGATAAGTTTCAATTTTATCTCTTGAGTAATTTAATATCAATTCTTTTTTTTTCTGGGGAAGTTCTCATAAACTGCAGCATAACACAAGACAAAATAACGCCAACACAACACGTGTACTTTGATGTGACGATGTAAGACCAAACTTAACAGCTGACAAAAATGGATATGAAGCTCGGGGATCCAAAATCCTTGAAATAAAAGATACCCCTGGAGCACTCTTGATCGAAAAACGTCGAGGGTGAATGAGGAAACTTACAACGCTACCGTCTATTGTGGCAAAAAATATCGATCTTTCAAAAACATTTCTCGAACTCAAAAGATGTTTAAAAGTTATACCTAAACCTTTGCTTAGATTAAACATAAGGTATCATTTTTAATTGTGAATTAGAGTATTTCCATAAAATATCTTATTACTCTTGTGAAAACCCGGGCCCTTTGGGAAACTCTGAATACAGACGATTAAATAGTGATTTTTATCAGAGAGGAGGTAGGTTGAGCAAGATAGGTCCCTAAGTCACGATGGAGACCATATACTAGTTTTTTTTATGTCAGCGTCTGTAAGAAGTATGAAGTAAATATTGTAATATTAATTGCGCAAATATGTAGTTATATATGACAAAAGGTTTCAGTAATTAAATAAATAAAGCTACGTAAGTCTCTTACTTGACTTTTTTCCCGCAATAAGGTGAAACCGCCTTCAGAACAGATGTGTTTTGCGATTCTGTTAACACTATAGCGGTGAGTAATTGATTACTTTTCATAAATAGTTCAGGAAACATACAAACTACACACCGTTAGTTTTTTTGACGAAATCTAGGTGATAGAAGTTCCTAATTTTTTCAATATTCTCCCTCTGGAGTGCCCAGTCATTAAAAAGATGGGAGTGTTTTCTTTAACCCATTCAATGCTGACCTGTTGACATGACATTTATCCCCACGCTGAAGGGTTTTTTTTCGTTTATTTATATAAAACGAAAACACATCCAGCAAAGAACGAAACTCATCCACGTGTGCCTAGAGCAAGACTAAGACGCTGAAGAAAGTTGCAAGTGTCAGCGCCGACGCTTGGGAACTAGGGAAAACCGAGAAAAGTAACGGGACCGATGCCTTGAA
Organism: Pyrrhosoma nymphula; assembly: GCA_963573305.1. Classification (NCBI taxonomy): domain Eukaryota; kingdom Metazoa; phylum Arthropoda; class Insecta; order Odonata; family Coenagrionidae; genus Pyrrhosoma; species Pyrrhosoma nymphula. The sequence continues at coordinate 69,853,922 of OY754332.1, read as the reverse complement.
TGGGTAAATATGACATCAGATTCATAACATTCTAGGTGAATTGATTTATCGCTCTAACTACCGTAAAACTCCGAAACGCGAAAGGTGAAAGTTTAGAATACCGCGAAACGTGAACGTTTAGAGTCATATTTCTGTATTCAGCAAATATTTACGGAGATAAGGGTATCAGATGAAATGCATTCAGAGGAAACTAATTCATAACTGCATTAGAAAATTAGATTTTTTCATAAAACAACAGAGGGGCTGAATTCGTACAAACTGAGCACGAAGGACGGTGCGGATGACTGGGACTTTAAGATAAAGAAGAGGAGGGTGAAGGTTTTAAAATATACTTATAACTGAAACTTAAAAATAAAATAAGGGGATTAGCGTTGAATGCCTCCAGAGTTGATCTTTGGGAAAAGAGCAGAGATTTGAGGTATTTTGATGCGTGTGCGAAATTTGGTGGTGATTAAAGCGAAAAGAGAGTAAGATTCACGAGGAAGTGGTGGTGGATGCGTCAATACATTTCGGGAATAAGACCAGAAGTCGGGTAATTTATGCGGCCACATTTATTGAGATACATTGAAGTTGGTGATGGGATGGAGATTATGAAATGGGGTGAGGAAGGTATGTAACGTGGCGTGGAAATGGTTAGACGAGATTAATATGAAAGGGCGAAGAAGCCAAAAAAATAGAACGGATTTTCCCGGGTGTGAAGATGCTAAGATGCACACAACCCTCCGTGCAAGTTAGGAGAGTCCGTCCAAAATCTACATCATGTCAATTGAGTGCCCTTAAACCCATTATCTACTCTGGTAAAGTATTAGAAATTTGGAACTGAGAAAAAAAAATTTTTAATCTCAAAAACAAGGCACTTCTAAGTTTTTAATGTTCGTTAAATGCGACTATCAACCACTATCTTCTTGGAGTAAGCTGCTAGAGAGACAGAATTTTCCCTCACAATGTACATTGATGAAATGGTTTCTCAACACCATGCGACTTTTGGGGTTAAAGTTGATATCCGATAAAACAATTCGCCTTCCATCTGTTTTTTAGCATATTTCAAGTTCTTCCACGAGGGCTGGAGGGCAATTGTCCAAATATTTCATTGAATGTTGGGAGTGCTCTTTCTAGCAATTAACTTCCTTTTCCAACTTCCTGCATTTAAGGCTCAACCAAATCCAAAAGCCGCCTGGTCTTGCATCTGCGTATTATTTTATATCAATTGAACCATATTAAAGTTGAAGTGGATTAGAATGCTCTATGAAATAGAAAAAAACTAATATCCCGGTCAATTTAATTTTCCCCAACCACAGTGTCTTCGCTTCTTGCATAAAAACCAATAAAAAAGGATTTCTACAAAGTAAAGGCCTCAACCATGAAGTGTATAAAAACCAATACATAACTAAAACTGACCCATTACAGATAAATTCACAGTTAATCAAAAGTTGCTTTATTTCATGTTACACTAATGGTTGATTAATTATTTGTGGAGGCGACCGATCACTGAGGTCATTTATACCAAAGAGGACCAGATGGTACGTCAATGAGGTTGTGATTATGTGGAAATAAATAAGTGGCCTAGAGAAACCCTTAACTACCTATTCATAGCGCAGAACACCAAGGGGACCGCAGTTTAACGTCCCATACCTACAACGGACGGAGTCGTACAACGGACGGAGCTCATGGCTTAGCACCCATGTAAAAATTGAGAATTTACTGATAAAATATCCGCTTTTGTCGGGATGCGAACCTGGGTTTTTGGGCTGGCCAATACTTAGGCCTCGGGAACCCAATGCCAATATATTTCTAATACATCAAGTCAAACAAAAATAATTGGAAACAATGTGTTACGACCATCGTTCGGAGATTTCCACGACTAGGGTTCCATCATCTCAGGTTATTACTCGGGTATTCTGTACGTTCGTAAGTGGTTAAGGCAGACTTAGGTTCCCTGTTGCTCCAACAGCTATGACTGTACCGCACCATCTAATATAAAACCTTAATGCTAGGGCAACAGCAACAAAATACTTACCCAAGATAGGATTGATTATAACCCGCAACCTTTGGTAGTGCGCCAGGCCGCTGCGCTATCAACCTGGTCACAGTGGCCGGGTCCGGATTCGTTGGTTGAAGTCTCCGAGAATTTCACCAGCGCACAGTGGGCTCAAATCGAAAATTGCCGGACAATAGTCCAAAATTGCTTTTTTTGAGATATCAACTTGAAACTTGGCACATATACACACAAGTGATTATTGATTATGGAATGGTAAGCCATTTCTCATAGGCATTACCTGTTACTTAGATACAGAGGCTCAAACACGACCAAATTTCCAAAAAAGCGCCCGCTCTCATTTTTCTTCGAAAATCTTAAAAGTTGAGCAGATATAGGAGTAATGCAAGGATTTTTATGAAATAAAAAACATTACCATTTATAAACAAGGTACTTCACCTATACTATGCATAACTTTCAGACATATTTGCTCATATTTGAGTGCTATTATGTCACAAAATGGCGGACCCTTTTTTAGACAAAATTGTACATAAAGTAGACAATATAATCCTTATTCGGAAAATGGTCTCTGGGATAATTCATCAGAGAATAAACTAAACATATTTCTAGATTATTCCGTAAAAATAATTGAAAAAAATTTGCGACGCCGAGAATAAACTCTATTTTTCGATCGCGCGTCGCGGCCCGGCTCCGCGCAGCGGGACCTGGAAATACAGTGTTCCCCGTTGGGTTGTTCAAGTTGTGTGGACATTAACTCCTCGAATTCAACTTTTTCAGGCTATGCATGTTGTCACTGATTTCTAAAGGTTCTAAACTGAAGATTTTGCGAGGACCTTGGATCGAGAGAATGGATCTGTGAACGCGTAACTGCGGTACATTTGGTTTTCTTTGGATAATTTTCGGAATCATGCTGCAAATTATGAATGTCTTTCAACTCTTGAGAAAGAATGCGGGTTCTCGGGGTACCATGCAAGTTTTCCATAATAAGGCAACATTTTGGATTCCCTTCTTTCCCTTCACCATCTCCTCCCCCACCCCGAACAACACCCTCCGCCTTTACTCCCCGAGGAGGGTGGCACGAAAAGGAACGTTTTCTGACACCGGGCTGCCGTTGACGGGAAATAAGCGGGTATTTCCATTGGCGCCCTTCCTTTAAGAAATGCATATCGACAGGCAGTTGTAGTTTGGTTTTGGTGAAGTAGTGTGGTGCCTGTGCTCTCGTGAGTTTGGAAAACCCGTAGTATCTGGTTATTTGGCTCGTGAAATACTGACATATTTCCTGCTTCAGATCCCTGTGGTGACAGCAGTATTGTTTATTTTATAAAAGTATACCTCTTTTTTAAGGTAAGCAATTTATCTTAATTTCTTCTTTCCCAACAATGATATTTTTTACCCATATTATGCTTCGTAGTTTTTTCATTAGTGTTCATATATGTTCTGTTAACTTCTCTTGGAATTTCTTTTACCACGCGTACTTACTGCTTACTATTATTTCAAAGTACCATCATTTTTTTCTTTTATCGTTCGTATATTATATTTTCTTAAATTAGTGGACCGTTACACAGGTTTTTCCTCAAACGTGCTGTGATATGCCTTCACACCAGATCACGCGTCTTGAGCTCTATTAAAAAGTAACGGATATGAAGGAAAAATCATTAAATTTCAAGAAAAATATTTGATTGAATATTTGTCACGAAGATTAGATTTAGGGTCACATGATGACGCTCTAAAAAGTCTTCGTGAATTCATTTGGATTAGTTTTTTGGTGCCCTACATGAGAATATCTGAAAAGTGTTCCCGGAATAATGAGCGATATTTGCTGCATCATTATGATTGGCTCAATGAGTCAATCATTTTGCCTGCTAACGTGCGTCATTATTTACCAAGTACTTCTACGGCGGCTGGTATGTATTTTTCTACAAATCTCTAACGCATTTATTTAACGACATTATTTTTACTTTTTAACCTTTAATATTGAAAATTTACTTTATCAGGCACATAGGGAAGGCCAGGAAAAAAAATTTAGGTGTTACATCTGCGTAGCAAAAACTTCCGAAATGAATAACATAACAGCCATGAAAAATCGACCGGCAGCTGTAGACAAATATTTTTCTGGTTTATCGACGCTGCAATGCTACATTCGTTTTTTTAGTGTCTTTTGCATATTTCGTATCAACTGTGGTTTAAGCAATAGCAGGTAAGAATACATCAAAGCTCAAGGTGGAACTTTTATTTGCTTAAATCCAAATTATTCTGAAAAATAAATCGCTAAATTATAATTAAATTCCTTTCTAGTCTCGTGGTTATCTTAAAATATAGCTGTGCAAAGGAAAGGATATAATACAGTAGACTTTCAGAGAAAGGATGGGTTTAGTCGTAGATGTGCAAAGGCCTGGAACAGAAAATACGAATTATGGAAATACAGCTAGACGTTTCTTTGATTCTCCTAAACTGGCAGCTGATGTAACAAGTAATGTTGTAAATCCGCTTATATGCTCAGAGATAGCTACATATGGTCAATTCCACGTATTACACTCAATTCAACAGTAAGTTTACTTTTTGAGTATTATCTGTTATCGAGGCTAATTCATGCCTTCTTATATTTTCATTTCAGGAGTTGAGTATGAGCTTATAATAACATATTCTATTATTCTGAAGGCAATTTCAAGTGGCCAACCACTAAACAACCAGGAAATTTCACTGTACTGCCTGAGGACGGCCGAATTATACGTTGAGCTCTATCCCTGGTACTACATGCCGACCACGGTCCATAAAGTGCTCATACATGGCGCGGAAATTTCGAAAGGGGCAATTCTTCCCAAAAGCCAGCTATCCGAAGAGGCGATGGAGGCTCGCAATAAGGACGCCAGGATATTCCGAGAAAGATTCACGCGGAAACGCTCCAGGATGTCCTGCAATGAGGACCTATTCAAAAGACGTTTGATCATGTCCGATCCATTGCTTTCCTCCACCATTACTTTGACTGCTAAGGCTCATAGGAGGCTTCCGAAGGAATTACGGGAACTATTACTAATAGAAGACAAAGAAGAAGCAATAGAATCAAACAACGAGTATGAGTAGTAATTACGATTCGTCCGAGGACTAACAATTTAGCTTGAAACGAACAATCGGCAAAGAAAGTTGGGTCAACGGTGTTATAGTGACGGATTCGCGGGGATGGTTTAACGTGGTTAAGGAAAGGATAGTGAAAAGGCGATCACATTGTCAGGAGCCAGCTACCCACCACCCTTTGCTAAACCGCTCCCTTACCCACACTTGCTAATCACTCATTAGAACACTGCCGACCCAACTTCCTCTCCTTAAATTTCTCCGGGTATTCCCTGCTTGGGTTTTTTTCCCCTTCATTGCATCAAACAGACATTCTCTCACCTTCATTTCTCATGGAGCGCGTCGGTACACGTAAGTCCAATCTATCTCCTATAGCTGTTTCTTCATTTTCTTAACCATTCCTAAATATAAACCTAGTGAGTTGTTTCAGAAATATGTCAACTACCTGAAGATGAGTCGGTGAGTTAAAACTAAGGATGCTCTGAGGGTGAAAATCATTTGAAAAAATGATATTAGTTCTCTTTTCAGTATCTTACAAGTAAGGGCATTTCATTTATGTTATTAAATTGATATTTAACGGTACTGGGAACATCAAAAGGAATGTAAGCCACTCTCATTAATTGCCATTCTATTTTCAAAATACTTTCTCTTTTATCGCCATATTCTGCGTAATATTTGGCGCATAAAATTCAATGCAGAACAACATCAGTTTTCCAGTTTTGTTTAATATTTTATCGATGAATCTAATTGTTTTTTCATCTATGTATATTCCTTTACTTTTCGTCGAGAGCATTGTAATTTGGCATAATTACATTGTGTGCTTAGTATTGCGAAATAAAAATGCTAAGTCACTGGAGACTCAAACTTAAATTAATTCATCCCTCAAACATAATGATCTAGTATGTCACTCATAACAAATATATTATATTGCACACAAAGATATTACACCGCAGAGATTTTTGTAAAAACTCATGAAATCATGCTGATTTTAAAATCAAGCTTGAATTGCATTGTAAGAAGCTATAAAGAATGATATTGGGAGAATGATTCCCTTTAGGTAATTCCCTAAAATAATAAATAATTATTTTAGAATATCAGTTCCAACCTATTTGTAGGAGAGTAACTACTATTATTATTTCTGGCGTATCGAAGAGTCAGATGACGAAGAGTGTCAACAAGTTGTAATTTGCTAAGCAGGCATGTTATTTTACAGGCTGCACATTGTCATAAATCGTTCCTTTTCGCGCCACCCTCCTCGGGGAGTAAAGGCGGAGGGTGTGGTTCGGGGTGGGGGAGGAGATGGTGAAGGGAAAGAAGGGAATCCAAAATGTTGCCTTATTATGGAAAACTTGCATGGTACCCCGAGAACCCGCATTCTTTCTCAAGAGTTGAAAGACGTTCATAATTTGCAGCATGATTCCGAAAATTATCCAAAGAAAACCAAATGTACCGCAGTTACGCGTTCACAGATCCATTCTCTCGATCCAAGGTCCTCGCAAAATCTTCAGTTTAGAACCTTTAGAAATCAGTGACAACATGCATAGCCTGAAAAAGTTGAATTCGAGGAGTTAATGTCCACACAACTTGAACAACCCAACGGGGAACACTGTATTTCCAGGTCCCGCTGCGCGGAGCCGGGCCGCGACGCGCGATCGAAAAATAGAGTTTATTCTCGGCGTCGCAAATTTTTTTCAATTATTTTTACGGAATAATCTAGAAATATGTTTAGTTTATTCTCTGATGAATTATCCCAGAGACCATTTTCCGAATAAGGATTATATTGTCTACTTTATGTACAATTTTGTCTAAAAAAGGGTCCGCCATTTTGTGACATAATAGCACTCAAATATGAGCAAATATGTCTGAAAGTTATGCATAGTATAGGTGAAGTACCTTGTTTATAAATGGTAATGTTTTTTATTTCATAAAAATCCTTGCATTACTCCTATATCTGCTCAACTTTTAAGATTTTCGAAGAAAAATGAGAGCGGGCGCTTTTTTGGAAATTTGGTCGTGTTTGAGCCTCTGTATCTAAGTAACAGGTAATGCCTATGAGAAATGGCTTACCATTCCATAATCAATAATCACTTGTGTGTATATGTGCCAAGTTTCAAGTTGATATCTCAAAAAAAGCAATTTTGGACTTTTGTCCGGCGATTTTCGATTTGAGCCCACTGTGCAGCGCTTGCAACCTCGAGGTTTCCCACGTGACCTGAAGACACAACGTGGGATCCCAGCAAACCGTTGTCAAATCAAAGTTATGAGGTGTGGTGGATTACCGGGGGCGATGCAGAGATGCCACGGATGCTTTGTGTCCGTTCGGGTACGTTCCTCGAGATGATTTGGAGATGTGATTGACAAAAAATTTAAAGTTATCTCTGTGCAAACGATGGATGAAACAATCTCGTTTTTCCCACCGGTTCTAAGGATTGATTATCACGACGTCTCGACGGCTGAGAGTGCAATTGTCTACAGGGAATTTTAATTATTATTTATCTTGAAATATACCGTGGATTTCCTGACAGCCGTCGGAACGTCGATGACAATCATTCCTGGGTTGCAATTCTCTAACCTTTGTCGATGGTTGACAAGCATTGATTTTCGCTCCTGTGGCATTTATCAACATTGAAAAGTCTCTTAACCTTATCGTTCACGACGGACGTCACTTTTGATGACGTGGAAAACAAATTCCTTGATCAGAGTAACCGGTTTTACGCAAAATTGGTTACTAAAGTCACTTGATTTGGTATAAATATCGGCCTTACTATCTACTGCCGAGGAAGATGAGGTTTATAGACTCTCCAATGTCAATAAAGATCACAGGTGAAGGAATTAGCTCTTGTCAATGGTCGGCAAAATTTACAGAATTGTCCCTCTGAGGCTTCGTGGGGAACCCGAGAGAGCTTCCTCTGAAGTGATCGAATGAAAGGACGGCGCGGGTGTGGCACTCCACCCTCTGCGACCTTCGGGTGTGCCACCTCCGCACTGACCAGCCCCCGGGGAGCAAGCCGGGTATTTGTAGGCTGTGGGAGAGCGACTGGGGGGTGGGGGTGGCAGTATGGTGAGATTCTGGGACTTGAGGAAATGTCCGGTGGTGGGTGAGGTGGGGGGGGGGGGTCTGCGATCACTCCACCAAGTGAACTGAGTGGAGCCTTATGTCTTTTTCTGGGCCTCATGACGTGGGGAACGTGCTTGCACAGCTCTTGTATCGTTTCTCAAATAGCAGTGGTATGCCGCCCCCTCCTCCTCCTCCCCATTCACCGTACTCCCATCCTTCCACTTCGGCCCAATGAGTACACATGAAGGATATGGATCACTCGTATCCAAGAAACGACTCCTTGGAACTGGTTTAAAGCCAATGGTTTCATCCCATTCCACAGATCACCTAACAGTTCCACCAGATTCGTAAAATTAATATTTACCTATGTCTGTTAACTATCTTGCAAGCCCTGATTTAATTACTTACGTTCAAAAAATCATAATTGGCACTGATAGCAGTAATCAAAGCGAAAACTCACTTTGAATCAATAATATTATGCAGTTATCGAGGAATAGAAACATTGCACTTTTTAAGGCACAACGGCGTCAAGTAAAGACAGGTGGAGATAATTGCGTCGCAACTTCCATTCACTAAATTTAACAATTGCCCAGCGAGCCACCCTCTGGGGTTTTTCTACCATAGCTGCAAAAAGGAAGGGTCCAAGGAATGGAATCGGAAGTGGTAAAAATGAAGGGACGTGAATACATGGACTAGTGTCTTGCTCCGTTTTGGTCGTGATCACTAATTGTGCGAGGTTAGCGTAAAATATTAAACTTCCCTGTTACTCAGTGTATCAACCAGGGTTCCAGATGCTATTTCTGGTGATCAGTGTGGCATTGTTCTTTCTAAAAGAGATGCATTTAATATAAAAAAACTCAAATAATTGAGTGTATTTATATAATAGTAACATTCTGGTGAAGAACGTTTAAATTACAAACGCGTTGGTAACAGATCTACTGTATGTAATCCATTACGTATGGTTTGAGATTCAGAGGCTAAAATTATTGAAATTCAGGTGTATGATATCACTTAATTTAAGATGCCATATATGCAATTCAACCGCCCTCAGCTGAGAAACGAACAAAATTACTTTTCAAGGTTTCATGAATCGGAGAGCGTGCATGGGCAAAGAAGCGTGTTTCGCCCCTCCCCCTTATCCTCCTCTTCTCCTGTTCCCCACCTCCCACGCAACCACATATACCCACTTATAACACAGGGAGGAGATGAGAAATTCGTATCGAAGAATCCACTCCTTGGATTCGGTTGAAGGGCTATGGCTTCATCTCATTCCACCGATCACCATGCATATCCACCAGATTAATCAAAAATACTGTTATCTACGTCTAAATACTACCGCGCCAGCCCCAAGTGAAATTTATTAGGTGAAAAAATCACTATGGGATTTTTTTATGAGACAATGGTTTCAAGTATAGAAAGGTGGGTCACATGAATGGTATGCTTTCATCGCAAAGTTCATGAAAAACATTTAAAAATTACCCAGTGAGTCAGCGCCCGAAGGTCGTGTCTTAGCTGGTTTCAGTAAAAGGAAGGGCGAGAGGAATGGATAGCTCTATTTAACTTTGAAATATAAAGCTTTTTCATACCAATTCACTGTAATAGTGTCATAAAGTTTTGTTTTTCAAGTGAAAAATTACTATTTTGTTGGCATTGCCTAATTTACTTTTGAAAATTTCGAATATAAGAACTTTGAATTTCTTTGCTTTGTATGAGTATTACGTGTGAAAGCAAATTGGTTAATTAACTAAGGCGGTAAAACCCTGACAAACGAAGAACGATGCAGATGTATTCATTTTATAAGGCGAATGTGTGAGGATTCAACTTGAAGAAATCATTTGAGTAAATTGGAATTCGAGGGGAAAGAATGGACCTCAATGTAATTGAAGATAAGACCAAATATGTGAATATGCCTTCTTCACAGAACAAACGAGAGCTTCAAATCTTAATTTTTGGAATTACAAGTTTTAAGCGTCTTAAAATTTAGTTGTACTGGAGTATTACTAAATAATGAAAATAAGATTTCTGAAGAGATTAATCAAAGGGTAATGCAAGGCAACAAGGCTTATTTGGCAAATTTACCCCTCCTCAAATCATCTATTCTGTCCAGGAAAACTAAACTAAAAATTTATAAAACATTGATAAGACACATATGGAGCTGAGACATGGGTTCTATCCAAACAAGATGATGAATCACTAAGAAGATTTGAAAGGAAAATAATAAGAAGAATCTATCTAAAGGCCTAGGTAAAGGAGGATAAACGTGGAGAATCAGAATGAACAGTGAAATAGATGAAATATTGGAAGAGAAGGTTCTCCTAGTCATTGCGACTCATGTTTGGGCCATGTTGAAAGCATGGAATAGTACATATATCCCAAATTGTTAATTAATAGCAATATGGAAGGGAGTAGGAGGAGAGGAAGACCACGCAATAGACCATACCTGGCTGTAGACCTATGGAAGAAGAAATCGGAATTCAAACCCAGATATCCCATTGTCTCAGAATTGATATCACTTGATAACATTACACTGCGGGTAATATTTGGTTTCCTCATCACATTATAAAAGTCAACCACTCAGATTCAATGAAGGAGATGAGTTCCAATTTTCGGAAATCCTTTTATTACTGCTTAATTATGGACATCAACAACGGCAAAACACCCATGAGTTTATATATAAATAAAATAAGGATTCATTTGTGCATGCAAACAGCCGAAATGACAGGAGTTCTTAAAGGTTTTGGTTTCTTCGAAGCACGACCCAACCTTGCGAATAATCTATGTTATCGATGGACCGCAATGGTTTAAGGAAGTGATTTTTCTTCAGTCCTCCAAAGATTTCTGGCCAAAATATGAAGGGTGGGAAACGCGTTTATACCTGGAAGAAGAAGAATCCCTATGGCCGTAAACTTTCATGGCACTTGGTGTGAAAGAGGCAGGTAAAGACGCGGCAAACATCCTAAAATTAAAAACACACAATCACTCGGGTGAGTTAGGTAACAGTGACCCTTTTGGATCACACTTACGCGCGCACTCAGGGTTTTCAAGGATCTGTACTATGTCAGGGACCCACCATTCACACAAAATTAATATAAAAACAGGAAATAAATAAATACATAAACACTAACAATCAATCGGGTGTTTCGGGAAAGAGTAACCCACGAGAACACACGTACGCGCACACTCGGATTTGGAAGGAATTCTCCTATGCCAGGGACCCGTCTATCACTTACTCGCACACAGGAAAGGTAGTAGGCGAACTGGAATTGGGTGAAGCGGGAAAGTGCCCAGAGTAAACCTTACACCAGGTGTTTTGCCTTCCCACCAGGCTTCTCTAGAGAAGAAGAGTTTTTGGTGGGTCCCTGGTATAGGAGAAATCCTTGCAAACCCTGAGTGTGAGCGTGATTGTGATTCACTGTTTCCCGACACACCCGAATGGTTGTTTGTTCATTGTGTTTCCCGGAAATTCTAATGCACCTACTAAAGCTTGCAATCCGTTCGATGATGAAGTAACCACCGCCTGGTTATCCGCGATTTTAATAGACTTAATCAGCTGGCCCTCTACTTTGATTCCTACATCTAGCTCTGCCCATACCTCTTACCTTTCCTCGGCATAAATGTGAAAAAGCAAACGCGTCAATAAGCAACCTTTCCTGACCCCACGATCTATAATTACCCATCCCGATTCTTCGTCAGCCACCCTCATCTGTGTCCTCTGGGTCATGTGTTAAGCTTCGGATTACTCTGCTATCTCGCCAATCTAGTCCCATTTTCCTGTGTATCTGCATTAGAAGTAATTTATTGGCTTCTGTTAACTGAAATTATTGGGATGTGTAGTTGTAGGTATAAATACGTAAGGAAAATAACTTAAAAAAATATATCATTCCCTCGAGAGAAAAGCTGTTGTAACTGATTATCATAAATAATCGTTTTGGGACTTTTAAATGCAGTTTTATCTCGTCAATATGAAAAAAGAGGAGCCATATAGTGGCATTCGTCAACAGCAGCTGATTTAGTTCTGTTTAACTACTGCTTATATTTTCTATAAATTGCAAAATGGTTTTGTGAACATATTTGTTCTTCTTTGACTTCAAATTAATGTAAAAGCCATTTTCATCTCACCTTTTTTCTTGTTTAATAATTTGACTAACACTGCCATTCATGAATACCCAATACTCATCTATGCATATGCTTACCTAATCGGCGAGTCATCTGAATCTACATTGCAGATTACGAATTATACCACTCTGTGATGTATGGATGACCGTCATCGTTTGGTTACCCTGGGGTATTTAAGAATTTATAATTATTATATCAGTGAGGAATTTAAGGAATTGATAGCATGTACCTTTATGTGGAAATTATATAGTAAACGGAATTAGTCCGAAAATATTCATTCGAACGTACGCAAAGGAGAAGGAAATAAGAGTGCTTTACCTCTTACTCTCCGTGACCCTGAAAGTACTTCTAGAAGCAATTCATTGTAAATCATTTGGTTGGTTGTGTTCTATTGTGGTTTGGTTGGTTGGTTGTGAGAAGGAAACTGGCAATTGAGGTCGTATTCGAGGGTGAGGGAAGGACTTCACGGGTAGTGCAAGGGGGGGTTTGGTTTGACATCCCTTGGTGCGCTCTCCAATGCAGCACCCAAGAAGAGGGGATGATGATTCCTCTATAAAACCTCCACCACCGCCAGGATTCAAACCGGGGCTCTATGCTTGGGAAGCCACCACTTTAGCCACCACACCAACCTATTCCACTTGAATTCATTTTTCGCACCGTCATAACCCAATGAGTGGCGCTCAGTTGCATGGAAAGTGTTGGAATGCCGGCGATTCGGATGAAGTGGTTTCGTGGAGGTTTTTGTTGGTAGTTGGATTCGAATTGATTCTCAATCGAATAAAACTATCCATCTCCAGAAGAATCGGAAAGGAGTGCCCGCCTCCAATCCCTATATAACCGGGGGAGGTGACGGGCGCGTGCTCTTCTGGCGAGAGGCATTATTCACGATGCCGTGCCTCCCCATTCCCCCTCATATCAACACACGCTTCTTTTATTACTACGACGCTGTTTCCGCTTCCGGAAACTCACCGTCGTCCGCCTCATTAGCCTCACACTCTTCCAAGGAGCGTCGTAAAATAAAGAAAATGCTTGAGAGGAGTAAAAATTGTTATCGATCGTTTTCCCAAGAGCGATGGAGCCTTGTTTCACGAAAATAACGATCCATTGAAATGTTTGAGTTGCGATTCTTTTTTACGGTGAGAAAACTGCTGGAAAAGGACAAAAGTTCGACTCACCGACCCTTCCAAAAATACGGATTTTTATTATAGTAGTTGCTTCCTTGGCATCTCAGGTAGGAAAATCGGTGGCGTGGATCGCTAGAGGTTTTGTGCTGTGATCCCCTTTTTAATCCCTTAACAACCTGAAATTTTTTCATTTTTTTTATTTTTGCTAATTATGTTGAAGTTTTTTTTGTCTTGGAAAAGATAATTCTAAAAATTGCATGTACCTGATTAGTTTAGAATTACACCCTCACACTCGTGAGGGTCAGGCTTTACCAGAGTTTTCGTCATAAGAAATAGCCATCACGATTGTGATGCTTAGGCTTATATTAGATCAAGAATCACTTCGTAAAATAAAGATACATAATGAAAAAAATTAAAAATAATATTTATTAAATATAAAATTAAATGCATAATAATTATGGTGCTCAATTACACGATTAGCATGAGCTCTTACGTATAACATCCAGGAATTTAAAATTTGAAAGCCTAAAAAGCAAAGAATAGCCTTCCACGCCCACTTTCTTGTCCCGAAGAAAGTGCCATAGCACTCCATTTGCTGGTTGAAAACCTTTACTCCACCCATGCATTTGTTTTAGATTTTACGATTGCAGGACATGGGACGCCAATAAATTGATTTTATTTCTTTGACCAACGTTTAACTGTTTCAGTGGGTGTTTATCCAAAACAGGTAGAAACCATTAATACTTTCTTTGAATCTTGCCATTCAACTAGCACGGCCTTTTTATTGCCCAAAACATAGTGATTGCATTGTCCTCTTTCCAACTTACAATTGCCTTCTGAGTCTCCCTCTACTCCACTTACTAGGTTTTCATTATTGTAGTACCTTTAAGCCCCATTATTTTAAGTTTTTCTAGCAATGGAATGGAAGTGAAGTAAGTATCTGTGAAAAAAATAAAACCAGCTGGCGGAATAGTTCTCACGAGTGTCATCAACACCTTTAGGCCGAGTCCTAGATTTGAATGTATGAGTTTTGTGGTGTTTCCTTGGTGAACAACTAATTATAGCACTAAACCAGGAGAAGCCGTGGTTACAAATGCCATGAGGCCAACAGGACGTGGGTTATATCTCACAAATTGAACTAACATATATTATTTCCAATGCTAAAATTGCCATAAAATGCTGCTACTTCATAATCAAAGGACTCCAAATTTACTATAATATCCTTTTTGATTTGCGTGAAACGTTTTCTTGCAAATAATAGCATACAAATTTGACCGTGGTACACTGGATTTCTATATTTTAATCCGTGCAGCTTACGACGATCATTTTAGCGTGTTAAAGGATGCCTACGAAGTTGGCTGTATGGGCCAAGGAGAAACAGTTCATTATGGTATATTCCATCTGAAAAAGAAGATATATGTAGCAGCTGAAAGATCCGGATTACTATAAGCATAATTAAACAGTCTGTCCTTTGACGCCAAAAACGTCAAAGTAAACAATTTTCCTTCTTTTAAGCTATCTATTTACTTCCGGCATCTCGTAAGTTACCGACAACATTTGTCGCTCAAATTATTTGATTGATTAACGACTCGTCTCAGGAAGCGACATCAGAACCGCTTGTTTGATTTTGTATGTATTTTGAAAATATGCCTCTTCGATCCTCGTGGTGACCAGGGTGATGGCTTCTCATTCTGAGGGGCAGGATCTAGTCCCAGCTATAGTCGAGATTTTTAATTTGAATGCCAATCATTTCTTCGATACTGATGGAAGAGTATTTCAAGTTCATTTCTCCGTCCGTCGGATAGGCCGTCAAACTGTGGAACCCTAAGTGTATTTCGGTAAGAGTAGACTAATGCTGACGCGGACTTTTTTTCCATTCTCCATCAATTTCTTGTGTATAATAACCATCGTACCCGATTCTGATGCTAATGGTCACTTATAAAACATTTGACTGGTATATAATTATATTATAAATGTGTACAAATACATAAAACGATCACATACAGGTGTGATGACAAAATTGGTATATTATATAATTATTATTAAGTTATAAGCCAAAAATATTTCATAGCACAAAAAAAATATTTGCCTTGGACACTGCATTGCCAATGATACTGATATATGGGATGGTGCGCGTGGGTGCGCCGCTTTAAATATAATGATATGCGTGATACTACCTATACTATTTTTGAGGTTCCTTCTTATCTTCAGCTCTTTAAGTGTATTTCACACTAAGTGAGCAGCCTGGAGGACGATTCTTTGATTGGAAATCTCATGTTTATCAAAAATGAACTATTAGTCGGCAGATAAGTCAAGATAACCATGGAATGCGAAATAATGGGCATTTGTCCATTGATTCTTATCGTAGGACGTTATGCCAGGAAGTTTAATGTCGAGTTTAGCTCGACTTTAGACTGGAAAAAAAAATTGGCCATTTTGCTTACATAAGGAAAAGAGCTATATCTCGGACTAAGTTCGCCATTTTACGTAATACCGAGATAAGAGTTATAATTATTGGAAATGAGGACGAGAAGTACAATAATGAATATGATTAACGTAACCCCAGACCTTAAGAATTTCTCAATATTACAGGAAAAGCGAAAATCCGAAATTTTATGGACTAATTCGTCGGATACACGTGGAAAGTTTCCAGGAGAAGGTTTTTTTTCCATTTTTTCCCAATATGGAAACCAGAGTAACAGTAGAAAGCTGGCTACGGAGTGAACAATGTTGATGGCTAAAATATGTTTTCCTTCCATTTCATTGGAATTATTTCGGGGAAAAAAGTTTTAGAGCCAAATAAAACATAATTGGTACCAATAAAATTATGGAAAAGCTCATCGCGTTACAAAATGTAATTTCAAACTTAATAAATACTGTGTTATGAATTTTATTATTTGAATGTGTGTATTTTCATTACATTTATCAGGATTGTCTATTTTTTTAGACCTAAACTAAATTATGAATGGTCACTAAATAGGTGGAGCCTGGCAATAGATTTTTCTATCATCATCCTTAAGCTTTGTTTCCCTCTAAATCGGTTCATAAAAATCAATAGAGAGACGCTTTATTCTTTCATGCGTGACGCCACCCTTTCCTGCAACGTATGAGATAAGTAAGAGGTTTCTAAAAAGGTGTTAATCCACTTATGTATGTACGAAACACCTTACAAGCCACCTCCGTATTGAGTGATATTGGGTGAGTCAACACCGGATATGAAGTGCTAGTCACAATTCCAATTAGAACCTCGCACGCTCCCCTGATCACCAGGTGAGGACCAGAAGGTAGTCAGGAGAACAATGCAAGGCCATACCATAAACCTAGGGAGTACAACGTATGCATAATGTTTTGGCGTGTTCGGATTAAGATAAGTGTTTCCGCTAGACGGGATTGTGGGTAGTTTCATCTGTCTTGTTATATGAACACGGGTCGTGAACCTCGGCCTCTCCAATTTTAAGAGCCGTCTTTATGTGAAAATAAAATGTGTTATGAAATTGTTTTTGCTTATACCTTATTAATAATTATATGAGAGACCAATTTTACTATCACACCTGTAGGTGATCGTTTAAGTAATTTCGTACATTTATAATATCATGATATACCAGTCAAATAATGTAAAATTGAAGAGGAGTGACCGCAATTCTGATTTTCTTTCTGGTTACCCAAGTTTCGCTCCATAGAATTATATAATTCTATTTTCGCAAAAATTAATCATAAATAGATCGTAAATGGATCAGGTATCTTCTTACCTCTCTGCTCCACGTGGATGAAACAGCCCATAACTTTTAATTTAAAAGAGCATTATTTTTGCATAAAAATCGAGTTTTAAAAATCAGCATTCAACTATCACACTCGATTTGGTCTCGATAGAGAGATGAATAATGCCTTTCCAATTCTATTAGCCGTCTTTATGCGGAAATAAAATGGTATTGCATAATTTTAATAGCAAAGTTTTTACAATAGTTGTACATTTCATCAGCTTTTAATTATCACGCTACACACTGGGTTCTATAAAGGGACGGGACCTGGCTATCAAATTGTTAAGGGCCGTCTGGACGGGACGAGAGGCGTGCGGGGAGCGATGCTTGATTGGCGCGGAAGAGAAGATACGGTGGAAGTGAGCGAGTGTGCAGTGCATTTCTTACTTCGAGGCGAAGCGGGGGGCGGTGAGAAGAGACGGGGGGGCGTTTACGAACGGTTCCAGCGGGCAGTTGATCTGTGGGGGTTGGAGACGGGAGGCGAACGAGGGGCTGGGTTGATGCAGCCGCGGAGGAATGGAGGGGGGTGAGGGGTGAGTTCCGGAGGTAACGAGCGGGCGATGTGAATGGGATCTCGGAGTGCAAATGGCGAAGGCGAAAAGGCGAGGGTGGCCGGGGGGGGGGTGTGAAGAGTACAATGGCAAATGGAGCCGGATTATGATAAAGAAATATCACAATAAAATTAACACATTTTGTGATGTTGAGCTCACAAACAAAATATTTTTTGGCTAATTTACGGCGAGAGTAATGGCAGTCTAATTCTGGAAACGTTTTTATGTGATTGACATTTCGACGGATAGCTCCCGTAAAATTTTTGTTTTTCTGCTCAAATTTGCAACGCTGGTCTCTTGAGGATACATCTGATGTACTACATCTTTGTTTCGCTATAACATAGCGAGGAATGTTATCAGTTTCAACGAGCAAACATTAGAAACAACTTTTAAATATTTGAATTCCCTCGTCATTTACTTCAACTAAAGAGCCAATGATAAATTCTCTATTTTTTCTTATTTTGATCATCAACATTGTTTTTATGCCGTGTTCAGCTTCTTTAACGGGAAAGCATTAGGGTTTAAACAAAAGCTACCCTATTGGGATTCAGGGTCATATGACCCTGAATCCCAATTTTCAGAAATCTGTTTTCCCTTTATGTAAAAAATATTTTCCAGAATGCGGCTAAACATATGTTTGGCACTGTTTTAATAAAAAAAACAACTTTTTTCCCTTTGATGTCCAATAACTTATATGCGAATTAATATTTTTATATAATATAAGTTAGTAAATATATGAAATATCTAAAAATACATGAACTGACATAGTCTGGTGGTTTACGATCTTTATTTTCTTGCAAGGTCTTTTTAATAATCTTTTTAATCCGATGATACATTGTGATTCTCGAAAATTAGTGAAAAAACATGAAGAGGTCTATGCACTATAGTTATGCAGTTATACTGCCGCCTTTGTCGAAGGGGAAGGAGGTGAGCAATTACAAAGAAGTTGAATTAGGGTTATTGGCTTATATCAATGGCAACAACGCTAAAATATCTTAATATCATGAAGAATTACGACTTGTCGCCTTGTTGACTTGCCAATTTAAAACAAATTTAAAAAGCCAAAATCGATCAGATTGCCTAATGATCCTTTTCCCGCCATTCACAGAACTCCGAAGGAACCTGTCCAAGTATATAACGGCAGCAATTTGTATGCAAAGGGCTGTTCCTTGAAAAAACTAATCTAACCAAGGAGGATCTATATGCCATCCGGGCCCTTAATTTCCACATGCAATTTATCACTTGCTAACAGATTAAGGAAACGCCACTTGTCACATCACATAATTTCTATCCTTGTTTATCTACATTAGTTTCTCTTTAAAATTTGAACTCTGCTGACCTCCGTATTTAAATTTGAATAGCCTTCTCAATTCCTATATATTGCGCTTGCGTTAATGGCTAGTTACCTTGTCAGTTATTTTATTCCTGTTCACAGTATCTGTATCATTTTTGGCAACAGGAATTAAGATTTATTTTAGATTCTAAGACCATTTTTTTAACATTTTGCAGACAACAATCAACCCTACGTGAAAAATGCTGCGCAATTCTTTGAGGTACTACGAAAGTGAAGGAGTTTACCTATGTGACCTGCCGATAAGCTATAATGTAATTTTCACCTTACCATTACTGCCAGCGATAGCTGTTCGGTGCTTAGAAGCGTATTTCCTATAATCAAAAACACAATTCTAGCCAGAAATTAGGGCTTAGGTCTGAGAGTGACTTACATTAGGAGACCAAAGCAGTATTCAAACTAATTCAGACCAAAAGAAGAAAACTTGAACCTTTGCGAAATATGTCACCTGCAATGATATACCCACGCGGAAGGGAAATCGGAAGACCCGTTCAATGCATCCACTCTACGGAAGTCCCTTTTCCAACATCCTAACATGCACTTCACAATGAAGATAGAAAAGAACACATTATCGTCATCCTCATCCATTGGACGAATAATAGCTGGATGGATGGGTCACAGCGTCTACCGCACGCCATTGCACACACATTTAAATCTGAATAGCCCTAACTATCACAACCACAACGAGCGAAAAACTTTACATTACACGTTAGTAAATTGTGCCAAAGCCATAGCCGATGCTAAGTTTTTGTATCGTGTTATTGGTTCGAAAAAAGACTTTTCGTTTAAATGGATACTGTGAATGGCATATGGCATTTTCACTAAATAGGAATAATTATCATAATTTCCATAATGCCAATTATGTCTTTGGTTTCAAAAAATCTCCAGATATCTCGAGAGATACAATATCGATATCACTCATAGTTATAAGCTTGTTTTTATCCAGCGAGACAATTATAATCTTTTAGTAATTTATTTAAAAGGAAGACGAAGAAGGAGCCATCCGAGTAAGCGTTTATTTCTGTCCCTGTACCAATGAAATGCCATTCAATGGTAGACATTCAATTGTAACTATTTGTACCAAGTTCATTATTCTATCTTAAATAATAGGAGTTTGGAATTTTGTAGAGCTTTTTTCAAGTTCTGCCCACTGTGCGTCGGTACCATTTGCCAAAAATACTAAAGTTCCCGAGAAAAATGTATGTAGAGTATCATTCTTTTGTTTAAACTTTTCAATACACAATTGGCGCCATCCCAATGCATTTGGAAGTAAAACATAAGAACTTTACCGTAATATTCTGAAAAATGTGATTAAAAAGACAAAATATTGCAGCATATTTTTATAACCATTGTAAATATCTCCACTTTTTTCCACTAAACGGCATTATTATTGTCTTTTATTTTTAAAATTTATCGTAAGGTGGCGAGCGTCAGAACATATGTTAATGGCGGGGTTCATAGAGTTCATAGCGATTATGATAAGGTCTTAGGAAATGTCAATCAAAAATATCAATTCTGCGTAACAATTGAATAATAATTGAATCTTGTGGTGGAATATGGCGATCTGTATGAATGTGAACGGTTTGATACAATGAAACGAATTGAATTCGCGGAGTGGAGTACGGCCTTAATGAATCAGGTTCTTGTGGTGACCAGGGTGATGGCTTCTCATTCTGAGGGGTCAGGTTCTATTCACAGGTGTGGTCGAGATTTTTAATTTGAATACCAATCAATTCTTCGATAATGAGGGGAGAGTATTTAAAGTTCATTTATCCGTCCGTCGAATAGGCCGTCAAACTGTGGAACCCTAAGTGCATTTCGGTAAGAGTAGACTAATGCTGACGCGGGCTTTCTTTCCATTCTCCATCAATTTCTTGTGTATAATAACCATCGTACCCGATTCTGATGCTAATGGTCACTTATACAACATTTGACTGGTATATAATTATATTATAAATGTGTACAAATACATGAAACGATCACCTACACGTATGAAGACAAAATTGGTATATTATATAATTATTATTAAGTTATAAGCAATAACAATTTCATAGCACAAACAAAAATATTTGCCTTGGACACTGCATTGCCAATGATACTGATATATGGGATGGTGCGCATGGGTGCGCCGCTTCAAATATAATGATATGCGTGATACTACCTATACTATTTTTGAGGTTCCTTCTTATCTTCAGCTCTTTAAATGTATTCCAAACTTATTGAGCGGCTTGAAGAACAATTCAATGAATGGAAAATCTCATGTTTATCAAAAATGAATTTATAGTCTTCAGCTAAGTGAAGATAACCATGGAATGCGAAATAATTGACATATGTCCATTGATTCTTATAGTAGGACGTTAAGCCAGGAAGTAAAATGTCAAGTATAGCTCGACTTTAGACTGGAAAAAAATTGGCCATTTTGCTTACATGAGGAAAAGAGGTATATCTATTTTTCTAGAGCTAAAGTAAATTATGAATGGTCACTAAATAGGTGGAGTCTGGCCATAGATTTTTCTATCATCATCCTTAAATTTTGTTTCCCTGTAAATCGGTTCATAAAAATCAATAGAGAGACGCTAGAGTAGTCAGGAGAACAATGCAAGGCCATATCATAAACCTAGGGAGTACTTCGTATGCATAATGTGTTTGCGTGCCCGGGTTTACATAAGTGTTACTTCATAAGTTAAGGAAGTATACAACGACGGAAGTGAGCGAGTGTGCAGTGCATTTCCTACTTCGAGGCAGAGCGGGGGGCGGTGAGAAGAGACGGGGGGGCGTTTACGATCGGTTCCAGCGGGCAGTTGATCGGTGGGGGTGTGAGATGGGAGGCGTACGAGGGGCAGGGTTGATGCAGTCGCGGAGGAATGGTGGGGGGTGAGTTCCGGAGGAAGAGGCGAGGGTGGCCGGGGGGTTAGTGAAGAGTACAATGGCAAATGGAGCCGGATGATGATGGGTTGGGGCGAAGGACGTGAGGGCTAGGGATCGGGATGGATTGGAAGCATGATAAATAATACTGACAGCGAAACATGGCGCCTGTCTAAAATAAGTCCCTTATTAGTGCTGTAATCCATTAATTGCAAACTGACTCCGCACGGGGAGTAAAGTGGTCACACTGAGCAACTCTTTCGCCGTATGATAGTTTTGAGATAAATGTATGAATATCTACTTCCCTGAAGCAGCTTTGGTATCTCCATTAAGTTAGACGGACTGCAAACCTAGTTATATGTGTTACTTATTATTATACTTTTAGCTGAAATTTTAAGTCAAGATGTAATAATTTCTCCCTGTCCTCATATTACGCCACCACCCTTCTTTTATCATTCCCCATTACAATCCTCTCCACTACCTTCTTTGGCACACGTCTCTCCTTAATTTTTTAATAGTTCGTAGAGCATAATGAGGACTCTTGAGGTATTAACGTCGTTGGTGTAGTTTTAAAAGTTGTCGTTCATATTGTGTCTATGAATTTAAAGACAGTTATGGTTAAGTTAACGTTGCTTGAAAACTCGCAGTAAACTTGGTGAATTGAAGACTTTTTTCAAATTATGAATATATTTTGCAATTATTTCGAAAACAAGTAATTAACGTATTTAGGTCCTTTGTTTATTAACGTTTGATTCGGTCATAATAATCTAAACGCAACCTTTCGAGAAGTTCCTATTTTCCTTGATAAAGAACCTATATCGCATCGGGGAACTCAAATCGTGCCGCACAGTGCAAGGATATAGACTGATAAAAATTTGGGATGTTGCGTTAAAAAATGCTTATTTTCTCCTCGCATAAGCTTCGATATAGATTTAAACCAAGGGCTAGATTCTAAGTCTAGGCATTTCGCTTACTCTAAGGAGTTGGCGTTTGATTTTTTGATAAATCCAGAAGTATTTTATTGGTTCGCGAAAAGACTCTCGTTCACTGCCAAGGGTATTCGTCAACCTATGCGTCATACAAAGCAGCATATTACTCCATTTGCTTGGGCATTGGATGACTACCACTTCATTCATATTCTCGTTTACTGATTGACTAGCAGAGTGGACTGTTTGAGCTAGTATTCGTAATTTTTAGCGATTTTTCGTAATTTAGGTGATATAATTGCAGCCATATTGATCGCCAATATTCCCCAAATGTCACCAAAACGTAGAAAATTAAGTGGTGAGAATGTCAAGAGGCCAACATCTAATCAAGTGAAATAGCAAATGGTTGTTGCGCCTTTCACAATCACCCGAATCAAAGCCAGGTGGGAGGCAGATCATACCGTGGAGAGGAGAGAAGGGTAAGGCAGGCCACGGTCCACCACAGCTACGGTGGCTTAAATCGATACTAACTTCTCGGCAAACTCCAGAACTGCCCGAAGTCGCCTCACCGAAGGAAACCTTTACCCGAGACGGGCAGCGGTGAAGAAGGTATTAACTCCCGCGCATTGCGCCACACGAATTGAATTTACCAATACGCATGCTGGCCTAGATGAAGAATTTTCGAAACAAGTTGTTTTTTCAGACAAAAAAACATTTTCGTCGTCTTCATCTGTGCTGGTTTATCGGCCATGAAACTTGGGTTTTTCACAGAGATGCGTCTGGGAAAATCCCAGGAGAGGACGATTTTTCATTCACCCCTGGGAGTGGATTAGCTTTGACAGGCCAGGAGTGTGCTGGAACATAGAGGGTACCCTACGGAATGACCAATACGACAAAATTTTGGACAACGTCATGCTGCCTTCTGTCTCCTCAACAATGGGGGAAAACTTTGTTTTCCAGCATTTAGTCAATTTGATTACTGTGTAACGGTGAAAATCTTGACTTTTCATTTTCATTTAACGAAATTCATTGTGACCAATGTTTTGCGAACTATTGACATGCAACTTCTTATTAACATTTATTTTTACGCCGCAACCAGGACAATTTGTGGGTTAACACGTGCCACGACACAAGGTTCGTTGAAAAGAATGTCACTCAGATGCAGTGGCCTGCGCGTAGCCCATATCTCAACCCTATTGAAAGTATCTGGGCAATAATGACGAGAAAAATGTGGAAGTAAAATAGGAGGCCCCACAATGCACATGAGTTTTGGGAAATGGTGGGAGAAGTGTGGGACAGGGTTCCATTACGGTCATGCCGAATGATGGTTCAGTACATGTCCCGGAGACTCCAACAAGTAGTGGAGAATGAAAGGGGATGGATCGATTATTGATCGATAAAAAATCCACCTGCCATCGTACTGCGATCGAATAAAAATCCACCTTTGCTTTCCAGTCTAATACTCGATGTTGAGTCAAGGTGCATATGTGCACAAATTACTTTTTCGGAGAGATTTTCAAATACAATGAAATTGTTCTACTCACTCTATGCACGTTTGAGAAGTTTCCTCAATTACATCATAATCAAGAATGATAGCAGATGAATCTCACGGGCAAACTGACTGCGAGTGAACCTTGCCCTTACTTGATTGAGCAATTTCCACTGTTTCACTTCATTTGGCGTGCAAGCGAGCGAACAAGTAAACCAAAATCCAGTTGATATAAATGGTTTGGAGAACCAAAATTCCTGGCCAAAGAAAAGCGATATTTCTCAAGACTCATTAGAGAAGCTGTGGAAATAATCAAAAGGCCAAACGAAATGAATAGGGAAGATGGCTAAACCATTTCCACAACTTAGAAACGCGTCTTCTATGGCCACAAAAAGGACCTTTCCAACTTCACGCGTTTTGCGGTTATGATCTATGAACCCATCAAAGAAGAACTGGCTCGAAGACCAGATAAATACCGGCGCTTTTGATGCATTCTTCACTTCAGCCTGGCCTGAGGATGTCACAGACAGTGGCGAAACACAATAGCACACACGTGTTTCAAAGACACGTAATTTTATAAAGTATATATTATAGTTTTCGCACCACCTAAAGGTTGAGGTACTACCAAGTAGCATAATGTAACCTGTTTGTGAGCATCTATCACCAGATACACAACCATATGAAACATCAATATACCCTTTAATATTTTAATTTCCAGATTTAATAAAAACCAAGCAATGATGCTGAGTACCTATTAAGTAACGCATATCTCTTTTTCTAGCTAACCAATGAGACTCACACTAGGCTGTACTGTACTGACTTAATTTGCTATTTGCAAAAGCTATATCAGACCTCGCATTAATTAATAAAGCCGACCAATGATTTCCTCATGGAAATTTCCTATGGTACCGTTCCACTACACATAAACGTAAAATCTGTGGCTTTGGTCAGCACCAATCCAGCAGCCTTGGGTGTAGGAGCAGGTTCAAGATCAGACGAATCAAATCTTTCTAACAGCCTTTTAACATATTGAGCCTGATCAAGAGAAATAACTCCATTTTCTCTTTTTCTGCTCACATGTATTCCCAAACAATATTTCACACCACCAAGTAACCTTACATAGTTTTTGCATAGTGAATCACACAAGATTTTCTAATCTTGATTACAATTTGAGAATATATAGATATCTTCTACATATAGAGCCACTACGGTAAGATTCTTATTTCTATTACATTTATAAAGACACGATTCAGATTTTAATTGTTTGAAACCTGTTTTAAGTATGATACTAGTAATGTTTCTATTCCACATCCTACTGGATTGCTTTAGGTCATTAATGCTTTTACGCAATAAACATACTTTTCCTGGAACTGAAAAACCTTCTGGCTGTTCCATGTATATTTTCTCGGTAAGATCTACATTTAAAAAAGCAGTGGTTACATCTACATGATATATGTCCAGATCTATTTCATTTGCCAACACAAATAATTATCTCAAAGTAGTATAACCAACGACTGGATAAATATTTTCGTGAAAGTCAATCCCATATTTCTGAGAAAAACCTCGGGCTACCAGGCGAGCTTTGTGCCTGTCAAATTCACCTGAATGTCCATTTTTTAATTTAAAAACACATTTATATTTTATCACGTTACTATCGGAAGGTCGGTCCACTAATTCCCATACTTCGTGATTTATCAGATAATCATATTCAGGTTGCATAGAAGACTTCCACATGGGATTTAATTAAGCATCCTTGGTGGATGTAGGAATATTGTCAGGCATATCAGTCAAAGCTTGAAAGGACATATCGTAGTCAGCATGCCAACGAGGTGCTTGTCTCAAGCGTGAGGGTCTATTACGAGCCACATCATTAGAAACCGAATTAACAATATTAACATTAGGTGCATTCTAATTATGAACATTAACAATAGGTGCATTCTGAATATTGTTATATGACAAAGTTGCAACATCATTCATAGTAGGCACATTTTAAATATTTTTATCTGAAAAAAAATGAGAACATTATTGTCATTTTCAAGATCACTCCTTTCCATATTTGGGTTTTAATTTGTAATGGGAACATCACCAGCCATTAGGGTCTCAATAAATTTGACTTCCCTAGACATGTAAACCTTTTTAGGATCATTCATATCACCTAAACTATATCCCCTCTTCCCAGGAACATTTCCCATCATAATTACTTCTTTTGATTTGGGATCTAACTTCCCTTGTTTTTTCTTTTGAACATGAATGAATGCTTTACAGCCATAAACTCAAAGGTGAGCTAAATTAAAAGGTGCATTTGGGCATCTAATTTTTAAATAGATCGCTGTGGAGACTGCCTCTCCCCAATAGCGCTTGTCTAACTTAGAATCGCACAACATAGTTCTAGCACGGTGAAAAATAGTTCGACCTGCCCATTCAGATAGACCATCCTGTTATGGTGTATCTGGGTATGTTTTTACATGAGAAATACCATGAATTCTAAAAAATTCAGATATGTGCCCATTAACATGTTCATCGCCACAGTCAGTTCTTATTAATTTAATCATATGGCCTATCTGTTTTTCAACTAAAGACTTAAATTCCTTAAACTTGCAAAACACTTTATTTTTTTTCATGAGATAACCGATATTTTTCTAGGAAAAATCATGTATAAATGTAACAAGATATCTAGCACCACCCTACGTCACCCTTTTTAGGATTGCAAACTTCGGAATGAATGCGTTTCAACAAGTTAGATGCTTGACCAACTGTTTGTTGGAATGGACTTTTCCATTGCTTACCCTGTATACATGGAATACACTCTTTGTGTTGTCCTTCAACAAAGTCTTAATTTAAGGCTGGAATTTCTACTCCCGTCGGTCATTTCGAGCTGGGTATTACAATCTCATCTACATCTACATACTACCCCGCAAGCCGCCTCAATAGGCGTGTGGCTGGGGATGTTAGGACACCAGCCGTTTACATATAAAAAGGAAACGCTCTAATGAAATTACGCCTAGCATTTATTGAAGTCCCTTATTGTTCGAGGGAAAAACGAATTCCCATACCTATCCGTTCGGCAAAATATCTCTCTTAATTTATCGCTTCTCTCGGACCTGGAAATATAGTGGGGTTCTAATATGATGTTCTCCGTGTTCTTCTGAAAGATATCTATTCTCAATTGTTCAAGCAATCTAAGCCTAACGCGCAGCCTCCGAGTCTCTAGCGGACCCCAGCCTAATTCGTTTAACATCTGTGTAACGCTGTCGTACGCCCGTAGCAGTTTTGACGAATCGCGCAGCTTTTCTTTGTATTTTATTATGCTCGCTGCATATTCAAGGTGTGGCCGGACGAGTGCGAAATAGTTTACGTAGAAATAGTAGACGAGTCTCTTTTACTTTTTCATCCGAAAATCTTCCCACAGTACGTTTGACGAGAGCTCTGCCACAAATATTTCTCATGAGTTCCCCACGATAGGTTCGAAGTTATCGTTAATCCTAGATACTTCACTTCATCTGCCGCCTTTATGTTAACACCATTTACAGCATATACATGGGAATAGTTGAACGACCTCCGCAAGAAATGTACCGCCGTGCATTTGCTCAGATTAAGTTCGAGTCCCCACTCTTGTCTCCACACATGAACGTTGTTTAAATCCGATGATAGAGTTTCTCAGTCGGAGTGATTACTTATTTCACGATTTTGTCACTGATAAATTTTCCTAAAACTTTGATTGCACCTTTTCTTTGGTCTATGTATTGTCAATGGAGCGATGCATGAGTGAAGTGGTAAAGTTTTCAGGAAAAAAACGCAAATTGGAATGCCATAAATGGAACAAATTTATTGGAAGTTTCAAGTTAAATACAGTTGCAATACCATATTTTTTCACAGTAAAATAGAAACATTTTTCTCGTTCAGATGATGAAGGTCTCCGAAAATACCAACGACTCGGAATCTAGAATTCCATTTGAGTGTTTTCACATTGAGATATCATAAGGCTCCTCCTCACATTCGGCAGAATCGTCACTCGGAAGCACTGAAAAGAAAAACACTCCGAAATGTTAAAACGCAAGATACACATCAGCATGAATATTTGTGAATAATATGTAACGAATTGTGAAGCTATACATGCATCTTAAGGCTGACAGTGATATTCGTTTAAATTATTACAACGATATGGCAGATTAAGACAACCGCGTATTATGACGACGCACATCTTTAGAAAAGTATCTCACAAAAATGTTATTTTTTTCTGTTGTAAGTAGATCAAATTCTGTGGGCGAAAATTTAATGAATCATGAGATGTGGAGCTAAAATAAAAGGTTGTTTTACAGTAAACTTATATATTAATTTACAATGGCAATCGAGTTGTTACGAAGTTTCTAAAATGTGATGAACTAAGAGTAACAATATTTATTTAGTAGCAAGATGCTACTCTCTCAGTAGCAAATTCTTTGAAAAGTATGGATGCATTTATTATTTTATAACTGAGTGTTACCATATCAAAACACACATTACAGGAGAACTGGGTTGCTATAGATTTACGTCCACAGCACTTAATATATTACAACTATAATCCAAATACATTTTACATTTCTCTAGTTTAGTAATTTGTTTACCCTAATTTCAATAAATGTTTCACATAGTATTTCAAATTACTATATATCATGTCAGCAGCATGATAGCATCAGTGTCTGCAGTAATAACTCACCTCTTTGGCAAATAAAGCCATTTTTAGAGTCACAAGTCCGAGCAAAGAAATATAGGTTTGTCATTTCCTCAGGATCTATTTTCAGAGCCAAACAAGTCCCATTCAAAGTTGAAGTATCGGGGTGCCAGGGAGGAGTCCAGGCGTTTTCCTCGAGAGAATCATTTGTATATTGATCTTGGACCCACCCCCAGCTTTCTTCGTGATAGTATCCTCCCAGCCATAAATATTCAGATCCTGAAAGAGAGCATTCGTTTATGATATTCAAAAGGTAGACATTTCCTTCTTTCAATTACATTCAATATGTTGCTTCCAATAATCGTGAACTAATTGAAACGCAAAAATAAGCTCTAGATTGAGCGAACAGGTGAAGATAACGCTAAAGCGTTTAAACCCGGGTCGTGTATGCGTCTGTTTTTAAGGTCTAGTTTTTGTAAAAGTTACCATTAAATCATCTTTTTTAAATAATCCTTAAAAGCAATGAAACATGTGAGAGAAAACTTCCTATGACTATTAAATATTATTTTAAGTATTTAAATCATGGCGTAAGATTATGAAGTGATAAGAGCTTAGATTTCATCTACGCGGAGGTTTAGGTCTACTAAGCACCACCCACCATAAATTTAGTTTGCATCTGAGTGTCGGAATTTGATTTATTTTACAACCTTCAATCAAAAATATCGCATTTCGTCACTCACCAATAAAAATTTCAGGTTCCAGATTTATTACATCCGATAAATAAGAAGTATAGTTTTCCGTCATTATTGATGCCAGAAAACCATTTGGTATCAGCATGGAACATATGTCCTTAGCATTCGTCCAAGTGGTTGAAATGTTGGTGAAAATATAAAGTTCGTCACTGTCCATCCTGTAAACATGACTCATGCCTCTAATCTTCTCAGTGTCAAATCCTTCTACTTTTTCCATTGAATCACCTATATCCCCAACTGGAAAGGAGAAAGTCTTTTAAGGACTGCAATTTGATTATTGTGCCACCATTATCGCCAACTGGAAATAAGAATGGGAACATTCAAATATTTAAATATAAAATAAAATTCTACATATTATCCTTTTATAAAACCTAAGTGTAGGAAACTGTAACGAGAGTATGATGATATGCGCAGTTTATAGGAAGAACAAATCTGAAGATTAAGTTTCAATGCAGGTTAATTATTTATGTAATGTATGAATATTTAACTTTACCGGGTAAACAATTGCGGGAAGGAATGTAGGTGGGCGGGTATATTTTATGAAAATGGAATAGTCGAAAGATAATGTGCATGGTAGAATATAGATTGGATTCTAATGTGCGATCGGAGAATGTAGTATAGATCAAAAGTTACGGAGAAAACAAGAAATATGAAGATTGGATGATTAAATATCCAAGTTTGAATAAAACATTTCGTGAAAAAACTGTATAATGGAAGTATAAGATTCATGATCCTAGTTGTAGGAAACTGAAGAACAGTGGACAAGGAAAATATTTTATCGGATATTCTCGGAAGAGTAATTATAAATGTGTTTAGGTAGATGAAGGCCAGAGAAGTAGATATAAATGTCCTCGAAGCTGCTAAATTATTTTTAAAATTACGGAACGCAA
The DNA here is from genome assembly GCA_963573305.1 of Pyrrhosoma nymphula. Lineage (NCBI taxonomy): Eukaryota > Metazoa > Arthropoda > Insecta > Odonata > Coenagrionidae > Pyrrhosoma > Pyrrhosoma nymphula. Next base: position 69,823,326 of record OY754332.1, on the reverse strand, counting down.
ACATTTTTTTTAACATTGTTAGAAAATCGCAAAATAAATTTAGCCAGAGGAGTTAATAAAATCAGATATAACCTCAGACGTAGATATTGAATGTCTGTGAATCATAACTAAAAATTTGGTACGAGAAAAAAGTAGTACTTAATAGAATAATTTTGGTTCCGGGACAGTTAAGCAAATTGAATTGAGGTTTCGATGATGATATCTCTTTACAAATGCATCCTAGAAAATAAAATGTCTTTTGAAGATTTCGATAAGGCGTTCGGTGAATATAATATATGGAAAAAAACAAATAAAATATCACATATGCATATGTTACTGGAAATGTTAGAGACCAAGTAGGAAGTTGAACATTTCCTAGGGGGAACATGTGTCATTGTTGAAAACATATCCTGTCAACGGAAAACATTGCCTTTCTCCGCTACATAGTATTCACGTCGTAGCACGATATTTAAAGAATATAAACAGCCTATAAAAGCATAGTAGCCACATATTATTAAACTCTTTAAAATAGGAGTTGACTGGAAATTTACTAGACTAGATATTAACTTCTATATTGCCCAGACTGCACAGGTTACAGTAAAAGTTGGGAAATAACAGTGAGAGTTCATTAACAGCGGAAAGAGACAAATGTTGCCCATTGTCATGAATGATTTTCAACAATTATGCCTAGAAAGTGGCATTGTAGACATGGTAGAAAATAGATGAAGAAATAAGGCTAGAATGGAATTTTAATTAGTTCAAAAATCCATTTGTAGAATTCAGAATAATGATTAGTCATATATCACACAATAGTAATCCGATTTTTTCGACAAAAATAGCTAGACTGGTCATAATGACAGGAGAAAACTAACTGATTGTAGAAGAATATTTTGCATAATTCGGTAGCTCTAAAAAATATGCATTGCAGGATAATCATTTAAATGGAGAATTTTACCGGAAAAAAAGGCTTTCAGCAATAGTACGAATCGACGGACATTGACGTTGCTTTCACATGAGGAAGTAATTTAAGGGAAGATAGTAAATTAGGAAATAATGCCGTTTGTTGCGGAAACAAGGAGTCTTAGGAAATAATTGGTGAAACGGCTGTAGGTTTAAGGAATTTGCGTTTCAAATAGAGAACATAAGAAAGTATTTCAACTGATTATGATAACTTTTGCTAGTACGGCAATTCTCAGGGGTTAATACGAAAATTTAAAATTGTGATACAAAGAAGTATATTAAATAAAAACGCATTTACTGAGACTTTAAATGATCCGTAAAAAATCACTTTTACTTACATGCATCGTTGATGTAGAGTGATATAATGCAGAGTATCACGGCTGCAAATAATTTCCCAGCGGCCATCTTGGGATGAGTGCGTTCTTTCTCCACCAGATCAGAAGAAAGAATAAGATTCTCATGAGTGAGCGGCTGAATATATACTAGTTGGCTGTGTCGTCACTCTTGATGTCTCATCTCCCGCCCCACCCCTGGTGGGCATCACGTGATTAAATATTTTTTAAACCCTCTGTTAAGCAATAATAGTTGCTTTATGTTTAATATCAATTTCCGGATGCCGCGATTAGAATTCTCAGTGCCTCGCTTCCCGGTAAAGTGAGCATGAAGTTTGGAGTATCGAACATCCGGGGTTCAAGTGAAGTATACCTACTCATTCCAATGCGTAACATGTTTTCATTTCAAAGAATTGATCATCATGTTTTCCTCAACATCCTTTAAAATAATATAATCAAGCCAGTCATGGGACACGCGTAACACGTGTAACCAATATTTTTGAAACATTGGCAAAACAACGGAAATACGCTGATTTGTTTTGTTACCTTGAATCAAATTAATTTGTTAGTCCTAGAAAATTTTTGTGCTCTTATAATACGCGAAACAAGTTTCTTTGGAATCGTAAATAATTCAATTGTTAAGCAGAAATGATATTTTTGATTGAAATTTTTTAAGACCTTATCGTTATGTTTTCTTGAATCCAATACATTTGTTATTCCTTGAAAATTGCTGTGCTCTTAAAATAAGCGAATCATGTTTCTTCGGAATGTGATATATTTTTTTATTAAATAGGTGCCCACAAATAGGTATTGGTAAATGAGATCTTCTAAAGCCTTATCATAATCGATATGAACTCTTTGAACTCCGCCATTAACATATGTTCTATCGCTCGCCACCTGAAGATGAATTTTTAAAAATCAAAGTCAATATTAATGCCGTTTGGTGTAAAATAAGTGGAGATATTTACGATGTTTGTACAAATATGCTGCAACATTTTGTCATTTAAATCACATTTTTCAGAATATCACGGTAAAGTTCTTATGTTTTACTTCCAAATGTTTTGGGATGGCGCCAATTGTGTATTGCAAAGTTTAAACAATTGAATGATACATTGCATAAATTTTTCTCGGGAATTTTACAGTTTTTTGGCAAATGGTACCGACGCACAGTGGGCTAAACTTGAAAAAAGCTGTACAAAATTCCAAACTGCTATTATTTAAGATAGAATAATGAACTTGGTACAAATAGTCACAATTGAATGTCTACCATCGAATGGCATTTCATTGGTCTAAGATACAGGGACAGAAACAGACGCTTACTCGGATGGCTCCTTCTTCGTCTTCCTTTTAAATAACTTACTAAAAGCTCATAATTGTCTCGCTGGATATTTTCAAGCTTGTAACTATGGATGATATCGATATTGTATCTCTCGAGATATCTGGAGATTTTTTGAAACCAAAGACATAATTGGCATTATGGAAATTATGATAATTATTCCTATTTAGTGAAAATGCCATATGCCTTTCACAGTATCCATTTAAACGAAAAGTCTTTTTTCGAACCAATAACACGATACAAAAACTTAGCATCGGCTATGGCTTTGGCACAATTTACTAACGTGTAATGTAAAGTTTTTCGCTCGTTGTGGTTGTGATAGTTAGGGCTATTCAGATTTAAATGTGTGTGCAATGGCGTGCGGTAGACGCTGTGTCCCATCCATCCAGCTATTATTCGTCCAATGGATGAGGATGACGATAATGTGTTCTTTTCTATCTTCATTGTGAAGTGCATGTTAGGATGTTGGAAAAGGGACTTCCGTAGAGTGGATGCATTGAACGGGTTTTCCGATTTCCCTTCCGCGTGGGTTTATCATTGCAGGCGACATATTTCGCAAAGGTTCAAGTTTTCTTCTTTTGCTCTGAATAAGTTTGAATACTGCTTTGGTCTCCTAATGTAAGTCACTCTTAGACCGGTGCCCTAATTTCTGGCTAGAATTGTGTTTTTGATTATAGGAAATACGCTTCTAAGCACCGGACAGCTATCGCTGACTGTAATGCTGAGGTGAAAATTACATTATAGCTTATAGGCAGGTCACATAGTTAAACTCCTTCACTTTCGTAGTACCTCAAAGAATTGCGCAGCATTTTTCATGTATGGTTGATTGTTATCTGCAAAAAGTTTAAAAAATGGGCTTGGAATCTAAAATAAATCTTAATTCATGTTGCCAAAATGATACAGATACTGTGAACTGGAATAAGATAACTGACAAGGTAACTAGAATTTAACGCAAGCGCAATATATAGGAATTGAGAAGGCTATTCAAATTTAAATAATTAGGTCAGCAGAGTTCAAATTTTAAAGAGAAACTAATGCAGATAAACAATGATAGAAATTATATGTGATGTGACAAGGGACGTTTCCTTTATCTGTTAGCAAGTGATAAATTGCATGTGGAAATTAGGGCCCGGATGACATATTGATCCTCCTTGGTTAGATTAGTTTTTTCAAGGAACAGCCCTTTGCATAAAAACTGCGGCCGTTATACACTTGGCCAGGTTCCTTCGGAGTTCTGTGAATGGCGGGAAAAGGATCATAAGGCAATTTGTTCGATTTTTGCTTTTTAAATATGTTTTAAATTGGCAAGTCAACAAGGCGACAAGTCGTAATTCTTCATGATATTAAGATATTTTAGCGTTGTTGCCATTGATATAAGCCAATAACCCTAAATCAACTTCTTTGTAATTTCTCACCTCCTTCCCCTTCGACAAAGGCGGCAGTATAACTGCATAACTATAGTGCATAGACCTCTTCATGTTTTTTCACTAATTTTCGAAAATCACAATGTATCATCGGATTAAAAAGATTATTAAAAAGACCTTGCAAGAAAATAAAGATCGTAAACCACCAGACAATGTCAGTTCATGTATTTTTAGATTTTTCATATATTTACTAACTTATATTATATAAAAATATTAATTCGCATATAAGTTATTTGACATCAAAGGGAAAAAAGTTGTTTTGATAATTAAAACAGTGCCTAACATATGTTTAGCCGCATTCTGTAAAATATTTTTTACATAAAGGGAAAACAGATTTCTGAAAATTGGGATTCAGGGTCATATGACCCTGAATCCCATTAGGGTAGCTTTTGTTTAAACCCTAATGCTTTCCCGTTAAAGAAGCTGAACACGGCATAAAAACAATGTCGATGATCATATAGAAAAAATAGAGAATTTATCATTGGCTCTTTAGTTGAAATAAATGACGAGGGAATTCAAATATGTAAAAGTTGTTTCTAATGTTTGCTCGTTGAAACTGATAACATTCCTCGCTATGTTATAGCGAAACAAAGATGTAGTACATCAGATGTATCCTCAAGAGACCAGCGTTGCAAATTTGAGCAGAAAAACAAAAAGTTTACGGGAGCTATCCGTCGAAATGTCAATCACATAAAAACGTTTCCAGAATTAGACTGCCATTACTCTCGCCGTAAATTAGCCAAAAAATATTTTGTTTGTGAGCTCAACATCACAAAATGTGTTAATTTTATTGTATGATGTCCGGAAAACCTAATTTAAAGAGTTGTACTCCGGTGAATTTACAAGTTAGAAACTTTAGCCTGAAATTTAAAAATACGGAAGTTGAGACTGGCTATAAGTGCGATGTTTTGAACATGAAGATTTAATTAGCTCAGGGTGATGCTGAATAATAAATCTTGACAAAAGAACTTGTTTCAAAACGATTATGAAAATGCATGCAGGGCCAAAAAATATGACAGTGAAAGTGCAAATGTTAATGCAAAAGTCAGGATATTAGCATTTGATTTGCAGCATTGCCTACTTAATCCGACTAAATACACTTCTGCAGCTTTTTACAAAAGGCAGCTGTGGACTTTTAACCTCACAATCCATGACTGCCTCACGAATCAGCCGTTTTGTTAAATGTGGCACGAAGCATCGGAGGCCGAGGGGCTAATCAAATTGCATCCTTTATTCAACGCTATCTCTTTGAAATACTTCTAACCACTGTTGCACCTGTAATATTTTCTTTAGTTAATTGTGGGGGATAAAATAAGCTCAGTCTCACGGCTGCATATTTTTATAACGGCTTTTAAAAGCCAATTAACATTAGATACGATAGGCCAAACATTTCTTATACCGGGCCACACTCACAAAGAGTGTTATATTGACCATACGATAATTGTAGACAGAAAAATATTTAGGTGATTTGAAATAAATCATTTTGTTGCGATCAAGCGATTTGTATGAGCTGGTACGATCCACAGAAAAAATGCATAAGTTTCAGCTCATTGCGATGGAAAAAACAATTTCTTGTGCTTCGCTGATTACTAAGTGATTGTTAGGTTATATGTCCACAGCAGCGTTTTGTAAAAAGCTACTGATGTGTTTAAATTCGGAGTTGGAAGGCATTGCTGCAAATCAAATACAAATATGCTGACATTTGCATTAACAATAGTACTTCCATTGTCATATTTTTTGGACCTGTATTCATTGTAAGAATCGTTTTGATTTAAAAACAAGTTCTTTTGTTAAGATTAATTTTTCAGAATCACCCTGGGCTATTTTAATCATAATGTTCCAAACATCGCACTTATGGCCAGTGTCAACTTCGCGCTTTTTAAATATAAGGCTAAAATCTTTTAATTCACCGGATTACAACTATTTTATTAATGTTTTCCCGATGTCTAACAATACAATTCACACATTCTGTGATGTTCAGCTTACAAAAAAAAATATTTTTTAGCTATGTTACAGCAAAAGTAATGGCAGTCATATGCTGGGAACGTTTTTATGTGATCGAAAATGCGAAGGATGGCTTACGTAAAGCTTTATATTTTGGCTCCAATTTTCAACACAGGTCTACTGTGAATACATCTGACGTACTACATCTTTTCTTCGCGTTAACATAGCGAGAAAATTTATCAGTTATAACGAGCAAACATTATAAACAACTTTTACATATCTTAATACTCTCGCTGTTAACTTCAACAAAACAATCAATGCTTAATTCTCAATTGTTTCTTATTTTGATCATCAACATTATTTTAATGTCGTGTTGTGCTCCTTTACGTGATACCATTAGGATTTAAATAAAAGCCACCCTCTGGTCATATGATCCTGAATACCAATATTTATAAAATCTGTTCTCCCTTTATGTAACAGATATTTTCCTGAATGAGGCTAATCTTTTGTTTGCACTGTTTTAATTTACTTTTAACAACTTTTTCATCTTGCTGTCAAATAATTTAGTAAAATATATGCGTATTTATTTATTTAAACAAAATAAGTACCTAAGTAAATATATGAAAAATGTATGATTACGTGAATTGACATTGTCTGGTGGTTTGCAATCTTTATTTTCTTGCAATGTCATTTTAATAACCTTTTTAGTGCGATTATACATTGTGATTCACGAACATTAGTGAGTAAACAACAAGAGGATCAGCTCTCCTTTTCTTCTTGAACTATATGTCCAGGCCTATGCACCATAGTTATGCAGTTGCACTGCCGCCTTTGCCACTGCCGCCTACCGCCGGAGGGAGGTGAGGAATTACTAAGAAGTTGAATTTGGGCTATTGGCTTATATTCATGACAGCAACGCTAAAATACCTTCATCAAATAATAGTTACGACTTGTCGCCTTGTTGCCTTTTTTTCACATAAGTTAAAGATTTAAAACAAATGTGACAAAAGCCAAAATCGATCAAATGGCCTTATGGCCCTTTTCCCGCCATTCACGGAACTCCGAAGTACCTGGCCGAGTAAATGATGGCCGCAGTTTGTATGTAAAAAGCTGATCCTTGAATAAAACTAATCTAACCAAGAAGGATCTATATGCCATCCGGGCCCATAATTTCCACTTGCAAGTTGCCCACTTGCTAACAGATAAAGGAAACGCCACCTATCACATCACATAATTTCTTTCTTTGTTTATCTCCATTAGTCTTTCAGATTTGAAAACTCTGCTGGCCTCCTTATTTAAATTTGAATAGCCTTCTCAATTCCTGTATATTGCGCTTGCGTTTAATGCTAGTTTCCCTGTCTGATATCTTAGTCCTGTCCACAGTATCTTTATAATTTTCGTCAACAGGAGTAAAGATTTATTATAGTTGTAAAGCCTATTTTTTGTACCCTTTTGCAGGCAACAATCAACCCTACGTGAAGAACTCTGTGCATTTCATCGAGGTGCTATGAAATTGAAGGACTTTAAAAATGTAACTTGCACGTAAGCTACAATGTATTTTCACCTCATTACATTACTGTCAGCGATAGCGTTTTGGAATTTTGTACAGCTTTTTTCGATTTCACTCCACTGTGCGTCGGTACCATTGGCAAAAGAACTATGTAAAATTCAGAAGAAAAATTTATGTTAAGAATCATTCAATTATTTACATTTTGAACTACACAATTGGCGCCAAACCAAAAATTTTAAATTGAAACATAAGAATTTTACCGTGATATCCTGAATATATACGAATTGAATGACAATATATTGCAGCATTTCTGCATAAACATCCTCTCCACTAATTTTACATTAAACGCAATTTACATTGTTTTTTATTTTGATAAATTCATCTTAAGGTTGAGAGCGTCAGAACATATGTTACTGGTGGGGATTATAGAGTTCATTGCGATTATGATAAGGCCTTAGAAAATCACATTTACCAATACCAATTTGTAGGCACCTGTTTGATAAAAATATTTCAGATTCCAAAGAAATATGTTTCGCTTATTATAAGAGCACAGCAATTTTCAAGGACTAACAAATTAATTGGATTCAAGGTAACAAAACAAATCAGCGTATTTCCGTTGTTTTGCCAATGTTTCAAAAATATTGGTTACACGTGTTACGCGTGTCCCATGACTGGCTTGATTATATTATTTTAAAGGATGTTGAGGAAAACATGATGATCAATTCTTTGAAATGAAAACATGTTACGCATTGGAATGAGTAGGTATACTTCACTTGAACCCCGGATGTTCGATACTCCAAACTTCATGCTCACTTTACCGGGAAGCGAGGCACTGAGAATTCTAATCGCGGCATCCGGAAATTGATATTAAACATAAAGCAACTATTATTGCTTAACAGAGGGTTTAAAAAATATTTAATCACGTGATGCCCACCAGGGGTGGGGCGGGAGATGAGACATCAAGAGTGACGACACAGCCAACTAGTATATATTCAGCCGCTCACTCATGAGAATCTTATTCTTTCTTCTGATCTGGTGGAGAAAGAACGCACTCATCCCAAGATGGCCGCTGGGAAATTATTTGCAGCCGTGATACTCTGCATTATATCACTCTACATCAACGATGCATGTAAGTAAAAGTGATTTTTTACGGATCATTTAAAGTCTCAGTAAATGCGTTTTTATTTAATATACTTCTTTGTATCACAATTTTAAATTTTCGTATTAACCCCTGAGAATTGCCGTACTAGCAAAAGTTATCATAATCAGTTGAAATACTTTCTTATGTTCTCTATTTGAAACGCAAATTCCTTAAACCTACAGCCGTTTCACCAATTATTTCCTAAGACTCCTTGTTTCCGCAACAAACGGCATTATTTCCTAATTTACTATCTTCCCTTAAATTACTTCCTCATGTGAAAGCAACGTCAATGTCCGTCGATTCGTACTATTGCTGAAAGCCTTTTTTTCCGGTAAAATTCTCCATTTAAATGATTATCCTGCAATGCATATTTTTTAGAGCTACCGAATTATGCAAAATATTCTTCTACAATCAGTTAGTTTTCTCCTGTCATTATGACCAGTCTAGCTATTTTTGTCGAAAAAATCGGATTACTATTGTGTGATATATGACTAATCATTATTCTGAATTCTACAAATGGATTTTTGAACTAATTAAAATTCCATTCTAGCCTTATTTCTTCATCTATTTTCTACCATGTCTACAATGCCACTTTCTAGGCATAATTGTTGAAAATCATTCATGACAATGGGCAACATTTGTCTCTTTCCGCTGTTAATGAACTCTCACTGTTATTTCCCAACTTTTACTGTAACCTGTGCAGTCTGGGCAATATAGAAGTTAATATCTAGTCTAGTAAATTTCCAGTCAACTCCTATTTTAAAGAGTTTAATAATATGTGGCTACTATGCTTTTATAGGCTGTTTATATTCTTTAAATATCGTGCTACGACGTGAATACTATGTAGCGGAGAAAGGCAATGTTTTCCGTTGACAGGATATGTTTTCAACAATGACACATGTTCCCCCTAGGAAATGTTCAACTTCCTACTTGGTCTCTAACATTTCCAGTAACATATGCATATGTGATATTTTATTTGTTTTTTTCCATATATTATATTCACCGAACGCCTTATCGAAATCTTCAAAAGACATTTTATTTTCTAGGATGCATTTGTAAAGAGATATCATCATCGAAACCTCAATTCAATTTGCTTAACTGTCCCGGAACCAAAATTATTCTATTAAGTACTACTTTTTTCTCGTACCAAATTTTTAGTTATGATTCACAGACATTCAATATCTACGTCTGAGGTTATATCTGATTTTATTAACTCCTCTGGCTAAATTTATTTTGCGATTTTCTAACAATGTTAAAAAAAATGTTTGCGTTCCGTAATTTTAAAAATAATTTAGCAGCTTCGAGGACATTTATATCTACTTCTCTGGCCTTCATCTACCTAAACACATTTATAATTACTCTTCCGAGAATATCCGATAAAATATTTTCCTTGTCCACTGTTCTTCAGTTTCCTACAACTAGGATCATGAATCTTATACTTCCATTATACAGTTTTTTCACGAAATGTTTTATTCAAACTTGGATATTTAATCATCCAATCTTCATATTTCTTGTTTTCTCCGTAACTTTTGATCTATACTACATTCTCCGATCGCACATTAGAATCCAATCTATATTCTACCATGCACATTATCTTTCGACTATTCCATTTTCATAAAATATACCCGCCCACCTACATTCCTTCCCGCAATTGTTTACCCGGTAAAGTTAAATATTCATACATTACATAAATAATTAACCTGCATTGAAACTTAATCTTCAGATTTGTTCTTCCTATAAACTGCGCATATCATCATACTCTCGTTACAGTTTCCTACACTTAGGTTTTATAAAAGGATAATATGTAGAATTTTATTTTATATTTAAATATTTGAATGTTCCCATTCTTATTTCCAGTTGGCGATAATGGTGGCACAATAATCAAATTGCAGTCCTTAAAAGACTTTCTCCTTTCCAGTTGGGGATATAGGTGATTCAATGGAAAAAGTAGAAGGATTTGACACTGAGAAGATTAGAGGCATGAGTCATGTTTACAGGATGGACAGTGACGAACTTTATATTTTCACCAACATTTCAACCACTTGGACGAATGCTAAGGACATATGTTCCATGCTGATACCAAATGGTTTTCTGGCATCAATAATGACGGAAAACTATACTTCTTATTTATCGGATGTAATAAATCTGGAACCTGAAATTTTTATTGGTGAGTGACGAAATGCGATATTTTTGATTGAAGGTTGTAAAATAAATCAAATTCCGACACTCAGATGCAAACTAAATTTATGGTGGGTGGTGCTTAGTAGACCTAAACCTCCGCGTAGATGAAATCTAAGCTCTTATCACTTCATAATCTTACGCCATGATTTAAATACTTAAAATAATATTTAATAGTCATAGGAAGTTTTCTCTCACATGTTTCATTGCTTTTAGGGATTATTTAAAAAAGATGATTTAATGGTAACTTTTACAAAAACTAGACCTTAAAAACAGACGCATACACGACCCGGGTTTAAACGCTTTAGCGTTATCTTCACCTGTTCGCTCAATCTAGAGCTTATTTTTGCGTTTCAATTAGTTCACGATTATTGGAAGCAACATATTGAATGTAATTGAAAGAAGGAAATGTCTACCTTTTGAATATCATAAACGAATGCTCTCTTTCAGGATCTGAATATTTATGGCTGGGAGGATACTATCACGAAGAAAGCTGGGGGTGGGTCCAAGATCAATATACAAATGATTCTCTCGAGGAAAACGCCTGGAATCCTCCCTGGCACCCCGATACTTCAACTTTGAATGGGACTTGTTTGGCTCTGAAAATAGATCCTGAGGAAATGACAAACCTATATTTCTTTGCTCGGACTTGTGACTCTAAAAATGGCTTTATTTGCCAAAGAGGTGAGTTATTACTGCAGACACTGATGCTATCATGCTGCTGACATGATATATAGTAATTTGAAATACTATGTGAAACATTTATTGAAATTAGGGTAAACAAATTACTAAACTAGAGAAATGTAAAATGTATTTGGATTATAGTTGTAATATATTAAGTGCTGTGGACGTAAATCTATAGCAACCCAGTTCTCCTGTAATGTGTGTTTTGATATGGTAACACTCAGTTATAAAATAATAAATGCATCCATACTTTTCAAAGAATTTGCTACTGAGAGAGTAGCATCTTGCTACTAAATAAATATTGTTACTCTTAGTTCATCACATTTTAGAAACTTCGTAACAACTCGATTGCCATTGTAAATTAATATATAAGTTTACTGTAAAACAACCTTTTATTTTAGCTCCACATCTCATGATTCATTAAATTTTCGCCCACAGAATTTGATCTACTTACAACAGAAAAAAATAACATTTTTGTGAGATACTTTTCTAAAGATGTGCGTCGTCATAATACGCGGTTGTCTTAATCTGCCATATCGTTGTAATAATTTAAACGAATATCACTGTCAGCCTTAAGATGCATGTATAGCTTCACAATTCGTTACATATTATTCACAAATATTCATGCTGATGTGTATCTTGCGTTTTAACATTTCGGAGTGTTTTTCTTTTCAGTGCTTCCGAGTGACGATTCTGCCGAATGTGAGGAGGAGTCTTCTGATGTCTCAATGTGAAAACACTCAAATGGAATTCTAGATTCTGAGTCGTTGGTATTTTCGGAGACCTTCATCATCTGAACGAGAAAAATGTTTCTATTTTACTGTGAAAAAATATGGTATTGCAACTGTATTTAACTTGAAACTTCCAATAAATTTGTTCCATTTATGGCATTCCAATTTGCGTTTTTTTCCTGAAAACTTTACCACTTCACTCATGCATCGCTCCATTGACAATACATAGACCAAAGAAAAGGTGAAATCAAAGTTTTAGAAAAATTTATCAGTGACAAAATCGTGAAATAAGTAATCACTCTGACTGAGAAACTCTATCATCGGTTTTTAACAACGTTCATGTGTGGAGCCAAGAGTGGGGACTCGAACTTAATCTGAGCAAATGCACGGCGGTACATTTCTTGCGGAGGTCGTTCAACTATTCCCATGTATATGCTGTAAATGGTGTTAACATAAAGGCGGCAGATGAAGTGAAGTATCTAGGATTTACGATAACTTCGAACCTATCGTGGGGAACTCATGAGAAATATTTGTGACAGAGCTCTGAAGAAGCTAGGATTCGTCAATCGTACTGTGGGAAGATTTACGGATGAAAAAGTAAAAGAGACTCGTCTACTATTTCTACGTAAACTATTTCGCACTCGTCCGGCCACACCTTGAATATGCAGCGAGCATATGGGATCCGGTGCAGAAAGACTTAATCCAGGAACTTAATAAAATACAAAGGAAAGCTGCGCGATTCGTCAAAACTGCTACTGGCGTACAGACAGCTTTACACAGATGTTAAACGAATTAGGCTGGGAGCCGCTAGAGACTCGGAGGCTGCGCGCTAGGCTTAGATTGCTTGAACAATTGAGAATAGAATCTTTCAGAACGATACGGAGAACATCATATTAGAACCCCACTATATTTCCAGGTCCGAGAGATACAATAAATTAAGAGAGATATTTTGCCGAACGGCTGGGTATAGGAATTCGTTTTTCCCTCGAACAATAAGGGACTTCAATAAATGCTAGGCGTAATTTCATTAGAGCGTTTCCTTTTTATATGTAAACGGCTGGTGTCCTAACATCCCCAGCCACACGCCTATTGAGGCGGCTTGCGGGGTAGTATGTAGATGTAGATGAGATTGTAATACCCAGCTCGAAATGACCGACGGGAGTAGAAATTCCAGCCTTAAATTAAGACTTTGTTGAAGGACAACACAAAGAGTGTATTCCATGTATACAGGGTAAGCAATGGAAAAGTCCATTCCAACAAACAGTTGGTCAAGCATCTAACTTGTTGAAACGCATTCATTCCGAAGTTTGCAATCCTAAAAAGGGTGACGTAGGGTGGTGCTAGATATCTTGTTACATTTATACATGATTTTTCCAAGAAAAATATCGGTTATCTCATGAAAAAAAATAAAGTGTTTTGCAAGTTTAAGGAATTTAAGTCATTAGTTGAAAACAGATAGGCCATATGATTAAATTCCTAAGAACTGACTGTGGCGATGAACATGTTAATGGGCACATATCTGAATTTTTTAGAATTCATGGTATTTCTCATGTAAAAACATACCCAGATACACCATAACAGGATGGTCTATCTCAATGGGCAGGTCGAACTATTTTTCACCGTGCTAGAACTATGTTGTGCGATTCTAAGTTAGACAAGCGCTATTGGGGAGAGGCAGTCTCCACAGCGATCTATTTAAAAATTAGATGCCCAAATGCACCTGTCACCTGTTAATTTAGCTCACCTTAGAGTTTATGGCTCTAAAGCATTCATTCATGTTCAAAAGAAAAAACAAGGGAAGTTAGATCCCAAATCAAAAGAAGTAATTATGTTGGGATATGTTCCTGGGAAGAAGGGAAATAGTTTAGGTGATATGAATGATCCTAAAAAGGTTTACATGTCTAGGGAAGTCAAATTTATTGAGACCCTAATGGCTGGTGATGTTCCCATTACAAATTAAAACCCAAATATGGAAAGGAGTGATCTTGAAAATGACAATAATGTTCTCATTTTTTTTCAGATAAAAATATTTAAAATGTGCCTACTATGAATGATGTTGCAACTTTGTCATATAACAATATTCAGAATGCACCTATTGTTAATGTTCATATTTAGAATGCACCTAATGCTAATATTGTTAATTATGTTCCTAATGATGTGGCTCGTAATAGACCCTCACGCTTGAGACAAGCACCTCGTTGGCATGCTGACTACGATATGTCCTTTCAAGCTTTGACTGATATGCCTGACAATATTCCTACAACCACCAAGAATGCTTTATTGAATCCCATGTGGAAGTCTTCTATGCAACCTGAATATGATTATCTGATAAATCATGAAGTATGGGAATTAGTGGACCGACCTTCCGATAGTAACGTGATAAAATATAAATGTGTTTTTAAATTAAAAAATGGACATTCAGGTGAATTTGACAGGCACAAAGCTCGCCTGGTAGCCCGAGGTTTTTCTCAGAAATATGGGATTGACTTTCACGAAAATATTTATCCAGTCGTTGGTTATACTACTTTGAGATAATTATTTGTGTTGGCAAATGAAATAGATCTGGACATATATCATGTAGATGTAACCACTGCTTTTTTAAATGTAGATCTTACCGAGAAAATATACATGGAACAGCCAGAAGGTTTTTCAGTTCCAGGAAAAGTATGTTTATTGCGTAAAAGCATTAATGACCTAAAGCAATCCAGTAGGATGTGGAATAGAAACATTACTAGTATCATACTTAAAACAGGTTTCAAACAATTAAAATCTGAATCGTGTCTTTATAAATGTAATAGAAATAAGAATCTTACCGTAGTGGCTCTATATGTAGAAGATATCTATATATTCTCAAATTGTAATCAAGATTAGAAAATCTTGTGTGATTCACTATGCAAAAACTATGTAAGGTTACTTGGTGGTGTGAAATATTGTTTGGGAATACATGTGAGCAGAAAAAGAGAAAATGGAGTTATTTCTCTTGATCAGGCTCAATATGTTAAAAGGCTGTTAGAAAGATTTGGTTCGTCTGATCTTGAACCTGCTCCTACACCCAAGGCTGCTGGATTGGTGCTGACCAATGCCACAGATTTTACGTTTATGTGTAGTGGAACGGTACCATAGGAAATTTCCATGAGGAAATCATTGGTCGGCTTTATTAACCCTTAAGCTGCGGCAGCTAGAGCGCATTTCGTCCACCCTGTGCGGCAAATATCTATTCGGACGGAGCCTGTCACTCCTTCCCACGGGCCGAGGCCGAACAGTTATATGACCCATGTAATCCCCTCCCAACCCTTTTCTCGGGATCCCAGGGAGTGGGCACCGGAACTTGTCGAGGGATTAGTGGAACTTGGAACTAATTTTGAAAATTTATTTACAGGCGTAATTGTTGAAAACAAATATGAAAATATATATTCTAGCAACTTTGTGTTTAATTTGATACCAAACACCAAAAAAATCCGTTGATAATTGAGCCGGGCGCGAGCATAAGACAACTAACTTTTGAGACAACCGTAGCCTCTTGAGCGAACAATCGGAAGAAAGGGTCGCACCTCATTTCGGTGGTATGCGATCCCTAAAGAGCGTGGGAAGGGAGTGGTTTGAGTAAAAAGGGTGGATTCCCAGATGTCCACCGCTGGAAAGAATGAGTGTGGGTCATAAAAATATGAAAGGACTGAGGGAGCAGGTAGTCAGAAAGGGTCAAACGTACAAGAACGTTCTCTCCGCAGTTCCCGGTACACACGTACATGTACGTTTACCGCAGCCTAAGGGTTAATTAATGCGAGGTCTGATATAGCTTTTGCAAATAGCAAATTAAGTCAGTACAGTACAGCCTATGATGAGTCTCATTGGTTAGCTAGAAAAAGAGATATGCGTTACTTAATAGGTACTCAGCATCATGGCTTGGTTTTTATTAAATCTAGAAATTAAAATATTAAAGGTTATATTGATGTTTCATATGGTTGTGTATCTGGTGATAGATGCTCACAAACAGGTTACATTATGCTACTTGGTAGTACCTCAAACTTTAGGTGGTGCGAAAACTATACTATACTTTATAAAATTACGTGTCTTTGAAACACGTGTGTGCTATTGTGTTTCGCCACTGTCTGTGACATCCTCAGGCCAGGCTGAAGTGAAGAATGCATCAAAAGCGCCGGTATTTATCTGGTCTTCGCGCCAGTTCTTCTTTGATGGGTTCATAGATCATAACCGCAAAACGCGTGAAGTTGGAAAGGTCCTTTTTGTGGCCATAGAAGACGCGTTTCTAAGTTGTGGAAATGGTTGAGCCATCTTCCCTATTCATTTCGTTTGGCCTTTTGATTATTTCCACAGCTTCTCTAATGAGTCTTGAGAAATATCGCTTTTCTTTGGCCAGGAATTTTGGTTCTCCAAACCATTTATATCAACTGGATTTTGGTTTACTTGTTCGCTCGCTTGCACGCCAAATGAAGTGAAACAGTGGAAATTGCTCAATCAAGTAAGGGCAAGGTTCACTCGCAGTCAGTTTTCCCGTGAGATTCATCTGCTATCATTCTTGATTATGATGTAATTGAGGAAACTTCTCAAACGTGCATAGAGTGAGTAGAACAATTTCATTGTATTTGAAAATCTCTCCGAAAAAGTAATTTGTGCACATATGCACCTTGACTCAACATCGAGTATTAGACTGGAAAGCAAAGGTGGATTTTTATTCGATCGCAGTACGATGGCAGGTGGATTTTTTATCGATCAATAATCGATCCATCCCCTTTCATTCTCCACTACTTGTTGGAGTCTCCGGGACATGTACTGAACCATCATTCGGCATGACCGTAATGGAACCCTGTCCCACACTTCTCCCACCATTTCCCAAAACTCATGTGCATTGTGGGGCCTCCTATTTTACTTCCACATTTTTCTCGTCATTATTGCCCAGATACTTTCAATGGGGTTGAGATCTGGGCTACGCGCAGGCCACTGCGTCTGAGTGACATTCTTTTCAACGAACCTTGTGTCGTGGCACGTGTGAACCCACGAATTGTCCTGGTTGCGGAGTAAAAATGAATGTTAATAAGAAGTTGCATGTCAATAGTTCGCAAAACATTGGTCACAATGAATTTCGTTAAATGAAAATGAAAAGTCAAGATATTCACCGTTACACAGTAATCAAATTCACTAAATGCTGGTAAATAAAGTTTTCCCCCATTGTTGAGGAGACAGAAGACAGCAAGACGTTGTCTAAAATTTTGTCGTATTGGTCATTCCGTAGGGTACCCTCTATGTTCCAGCACACTCCTGGCATTTAAAAGGTAATACACTCCCAGGGGTGAATGAAAACTCGTCCTCTCCTGGGATTTTCCCAGACGTATCTCTGTGAAAAACCCAAGTGTCATGGCCGATAAACCAGCACAGATGAAGACGATGAAAATGTTTTTTCGTCTGAAAAAACAACTTGTTTCGAAAATTCTTCATGAAGGCCAGCATGCGTATTGGCAAATTCAATTCGTGAGGCGCAATGCGCGGGAGTTTCCTTCGGTGAGGCGACTTCGGGCAGTTCTGGAGGTCGCCGAGAAGTTAGTATCGATTTCAGCCAGATTTCAGCCACTTTTGGTGGACCGTGGCCCTCCTCGCCCTTCAACCCTGTCCACGGTATGATCTGCTTCCCACCTGGCTTTGATTCGGGTGATTGTGAAAGGCGCAACACCCATTTGCTATTTCACTGGATGAGATGTTGGCCTCTAACATTCTCAACACTTGATTCCTACGTTTTGGTGAAATTTGGGGCATATTGACGATCAATATGGCTGCAATTATATCACCTAAATTACAAAAAATCGCTAAATATTACGAATACTAGCTCAAACAGTCCACTCTGCTAGTCAATCAGTAAACGAGAATATGAATGAAGTGGTAGTCATCCAATGCCCGAGCATATGGAGTAATACGCTGCTTTGTATGACGCATAGGTTGACGAATAACCTTGGCAGTGAACGAGAGACTTTTCGCGAACCAATAAAATACTTCTGGATTTATCAAAAAATCAAACGCCAACTCCTTAGAGTAAGCGAAATGCCTAGACTTAGAATCTAGCCCTTGGTTTAAATCTATATCGAAGCTTATGCGAGGAGAAAATAAGCATTTTTTAACGCAACATCCCAAATTTTTATCAGTCTATATCCTTGCACTGTGCGGCACGATTTGAGTTCCCCGATGCGATATAGGTTCTTTATCAAGGAAAATAGGAACTTCTCGAAAGGTTGCGTTTAGATTATTATGACCGAATCAAACGTTAATAAACAAAGGACCTAAATACGTTAATTACTTGTTTTCGAAGAACGAACAATGGTTAAAATGCGAAGCAACGAATTGGGTTCTGAAAAGTTTCAATTGCTGGTCACAGTTGCTACCAATGATAACCATTGAAGGATGACCGGGAAAGAGTTCTAATGAGAGAGAAATGATTGTGCTCTAAATAATTTAAATACTATCCGAAGAAATTGTTGATAACGGGAAAGAGATGTATAATTACCATATACAATTACGAAAATAATTACAAAATCTATTCATAATTTGAAAAAAGTCTTCAATTCACCAAGGTTACTGCGAGTTTTCAAGCAACGTTTATCTTAACCATAACTGTCCTTAAATTTATAGATACAATATGAACGACAACTTTTAAAACCACACCAACGACGATAATACCTCAAGAGTCCTCATTATGCTCTACGAACTATAAAAAAATTAAGGAGAGACGTATGCCAAAGAAGGTAGTGGAGAGGATTGTAATGGGGAATGATAAAAGAAGGGTGGTGGCGTAATATGAGGACAGGGAGAAATTATTACATCTTGACTTAAAATTTCAGCTAAAAGTATAATAATAAGTAACACATATAACTAGGTTTGCAGTCCGTCTAACTTAATGGAGATACCAAAGCTGCTTCAGGGAAGTAGATATTCATACATTTATCTCAAAATTATCATACGGCGAAAGAGTTGCTCAGTGTGACCACTTTACTCCACGTGCGGAGTCAGTTTGCAATTAATGGATTACAGCACTGATAAGGGACTTATTTTAGACAGGCGCCATGTTTCGCTGTCAGTATTATCATGCTTCCAATCCATCCCGATCCCTAGCCCTCACGTCCTTCGCCCCAACCCATCATCATCCGGCTCCATTTGCCATTGTACTCTTCACTCTTCCCCCGGCCACCCTCGCCTCTTCCTCCGGAACTCACCCCCCACCATTCCTCCGCGACTGCATCAACCCTGCCCCTCGTACGCCTCCCATCTCACACCCCCACCGATCAACTGCCCGCTGGAACCGATCGTAAACGCCCCCCCGTCTCTTCTCACCGCCCCCCGCTCTGCCTCGAAGTAAGAAATGCACTGCACACTCGCTCACTTCCGTCGTTGTATACTTCCTTAACTTATGAAGTAACACTTATGTAAACCCGGGCACGTAAAAACACATTATGCATACGAAGTACTCCCCCCGTTGTTTATGGTATGGCCTTGCATTGTTCTCCTGACTACCTTCTGGTCCTCATCTGGCGATCAGGGGAGCGTGCGAGGCTCTAATTTGAATTGTCTCTAGCAATGCATATCCGGTGTTGACTCACCCCATACCATTCAATACGGAGGTGGTTTGTATGGTATTTCGTAGATACATATGTGGATTAACACCTTTTTAGAAACCTCTTACTTAGCTCATACGTTGCAGGAAAGGGTAGTGTCAAGCATGAAAGAATAAAGCGTCTCTCTATTGATTTTTATGAACCGATTTACAGGGAAACAAAATTTAAGGATGATGATAGAAAAATCTATGGCCAGACTCCACCTATTTAGTGACCATTCATAATTTACTTTAGCTCTAGAAAAATAGATATACCTCTTTTCCTCATGTAAGCAAAATGGCCAATTTTTTTCCAGTCTAAAGTCGAGCTATACTTGACATTTTACTTCCTCGCTAAACGTCCTACTATAAGAATCAATGGACATATGTCAATTATTTCGCATTCCATGGTTATCTTCACTTAGCTGAAGACTATAAATTCATTTTTGATAAACATGAGATTTTCCAATCATAGAATAGTTCTTCAAGCCGCTCACTAAGTTTGGAATACACTTAAAGAGCTGAAGATAAGAGGGAACCTCAAAAATAGAATAGGTAGTATCACGCATATCATTATATTTCAAGCGGCGCACCCATGCGCACCATCCCATATATCAGTATCATTGGCAATGCAGTGTCCAAGGCAAATATTTTTGTTTGTGCTATGAAATTGTTATTGCTTATAACTTAATAATAATTATATAATATACCAATTTTGTCATCACACGTGTAGGTGATCGTTTCATGTATTTGTACACATTTATAATATAATTATATACCAGTCAAATGTTTTATAAGTGACCATTAGCATCAGCATCGGGTGCGATGGTTATTATACACAAGAAATTGATGGAGAATGGAAATAAAGCCCGCGTCAGCATTAGTCTACTCTTACCGAAATGCACTTAGGGTTCCACAGTTTGACGGCCTATTCTACGGACGGATAAATGAACTTTAAATACTCTCCCCTCATTATCGAAGAATTGATTGGTATTCAAATTAAAAATCTCGACCACACCTGGGAATAGAACCTGACCCCTCAGAATGAGAAGCCATCACCCTGGTCACCACAAGAACCTGATACATTAAGGCCGTACTCCACTGCGCGAATTCAATTCGTTTCATTGTATCAAACCGTTCACATTCATACAGATCGCCATATTCCACCACAAGATTCAATTATTATTCAATTGTTACGCAGAATTGATATTTTTGATTGACATTTCCTAAGACCTTATCATAATCGCTATGAACTCTATGAACCCCGCCATTAACATATGTTCTGACGCTCGCCACCTTACGATAAATTTTAAAAATAAAAGACAATAATAATGCCGTTTAGTGGAAAAAAGTGGAGATTTACAATGGTTATAAAAATATGCTGCAATATTTTGTCTTTTTAATCACATTTTTCAGAATATTACGGTAAAGTTCTTATGTTTTACTTCAAAATGCATTGGGATGGCGCCAATTGTGTATTGAAAAGTTTAAACAAAAGAATGATACTCTACATACATTTTTCTCGGGAACTTTAGTATTTTTGGCAAATGGTACCGACGCACAGTGGGCTGAACTTGAAAAAAGCTCTACAAAATTCCAAACTCCTATTATTTAAGATAGAATAATGAACGGTTCATGGTATTTTCGTGGGTCCCCCCTAGACCACAGGTATACGAGACCCAAGGAAGGGGTAATTAGTGCGGTCCTCTCTCGAACGCGACCCCTTTCCGAACCCTTCCTCGGGCTCCGAGAGATAATCCTGGTCCCCGGACACAGCGTGATGTTACCCCGGTAGTCATGGCCATACGTAGTACATTTTTTACTTTAATAATTCGGATTTTTAGAGGTAAATAAATAAATTAAAGTTACTCCTGACAGCAGAGCGATTAAGTACGTCTTTTGATCGAGGTTCTACGCCTCGGAAAAAAGCGCCTCTTGCTTTCCCCCTCCACTCCCATAGCTTCGGCGTTGCCAATTTTCTGGAGGCAATCGGTTAAAATCACATCAATTTTCGTAAAATCGTTATTTCTCATCGTAGAACCTCGATCAAAAGACGTACTTAATCGCTCTGCCGTCAGGAGTAACTTTACTTTACTTATTTACCTCGAAGAATCCGAATTATTAAAGTAAAAAATGTACTACGGATGGTCATGTCTGCCGGGGTAACCTCACGCTGTGTCCGGGGACCAGGATTATCTCTCGGAGCCCGAGGAAGGGTTCGGAAAGGGGTTGCTTTCGAGAGAGGACCGCACTAATTACTCCTTCCTTGGGTCTCGTATACCTGTGGTCTAGGGGGGCCCCATGAAACTACCTTCAACCTAATGAACTTGGTACAAATAGTTACAATTGAATGTCTACCATTGAATGGCATTTCATTGGTCTTAGATACAGGGACAGAAATAAACGCTTACTCGGATGGCTCCTTCTTCGTCTTCCTTTTAAATAAATTACTAAAAGATTATAATTGTCTCGCTGGATAAAAACAAGCTTATAACTATGAGTGATATCGATATTGTATCTCTCGAGATATCTGGAGATTTTTTGAAACCAAAGACATAATTGGCATTATGGAAATTATGATAATTATTCCTATTTATTGAAAATGCCATATGCCATTCACAGTATCCATTTAAACGAAAAGTCTTTTTTCGAACCAATAACACGATACAAAAAATTAGCATCGGCTATGGCTTTGGCACAATTTACTAACGTGTAATGTAAAGTTTTTCGCTCGTTGTGGTTGTGATAGTTAGGGCTATTCAGATTTAAATGTGTGTGCAATGGCGTGCGGTAGACGCTGTGTCCCATTCATCCAGCTATTATTCGTCAAATGGATGAGGATGACGATAATGTGTTCTTTTCTATCTTCATTGCGAAGTGCATGTTAGGATGTTGGAAAAGGGACTTCCGTAGAGTGGATGCATTAAACGGGTCTTCCGATTTCCCTTCCGCGTGGGTTTATCATTGCAGGTGACATATTTCGCAAAGGTTCAAGTTTTCTTCTTTTGGTCTGAATTAGTTTGAATACTGCTTTGGTCTCCTAATGTAAGTCACTCTCAGGACGGTGCCCTAATTTCTGGCAAGAATTGTGCTTTTGATTATAGGAAATACGCTTCTAAGCACCGGACAGCTATCGCTGACTGTAATGCTGAGGTGAAAATTACATTATAGCTTATAGGCAGGTCACATAGTTAAACTCCTTCACTTTCGTAGTACCTCAAAGAATTGCGCAGCATTTTTCACGTAGGGTTGATTTTTGTCTGCAAAATGTTTAAAAAATGGGCTTAGAATCTAAAATAAATCTTAATTCCTGTTGCCAAAAATGATACAGATACTGTGAACAGGAATAAGATAACTGACAAGGTAACTAGCATTTAACGCAAGCGCAATATATAGGAATTGAGAAGGCTATTCAAATTTAAATACGGAGGTCAGCAGAGTTCAAATTTTAAAGAGAAACTAATGCAGATAAACAAAGATAGAAATTATGTGATGTGACAAGTGGCGTTTCCTTAATCTGTTAGCAAGTGATAAATTGCATGTGGAAATTAAGGGCCCGGATGGCATATAGATCCTCCTTGGTTAGATTAGTTTTTTCAAGGAACAGCCCTTTGCATACAAATTGCTGCCGTTATATACTTGGACAGGTTCCTTCGGAGTTCTGTGAATGGCGGGAAAAGGATCATTAGGCAATCTGATCGATTTTTGCTTTTTAAATTTGTTTTAAATTGGCAAGTCAACAAGGCGACAAGTCGTAATTCTTCATGATATTAAGATATTTTAGCGTTGTTGCCATTGATATAAGCCAATAACCCTAATTCAACTTCTTTGTAATTGCTCACCTCCTTCCCCTTCGGCAAATGCGGCAGTGTAACTGCATAACTATAGTTTATATGCCTCTTCGTGTTTTTTCACTTATTTTCGAGAATCACAATGTCTCATCGCATTAAAAAGATTATTAAAAAGACATTGCAAGAAAATAAAGATCGTAAACCACCAGACAATGTCAGTTCATGTATTTATAGATTTTTCATATATTTACTAACTTATTTTATGTAAAAGTATTAATTCGCATATAAGTTATTTGACATCAAAGGGAACAAAAAGTTGTTTTGATAATTAAAACAGTGCCTAACATATGTTTAGCCGCATTCTGGAAAATATGTTTTACATAAAGGGAAAACAGATTTCTGAAAATTGGGATTCAGGGTCATATGACCCTGAATCCCAATAGGGTAGCTTTTGTTTAAACCCTAATGCTATCCCGTTAAAGAAGCTAAACACGGCATAAAAACAATTTTGATGATCAAAATAAGAAAAAATAGAGAATTTATCATTGGCTCTTTAGTTAAAGTAAATGACGAGGGAATTAAAATATGTAATAGTTGTTTCTAATGTTTGCTCGTTGAAACTGCTAATATTCCTCGCCTAGTTAAAACGAAACAAAGATGTAGTACATCAGATGTATCCTCAATAGACCAGCGTTGCAAATTTGAGCAGAAAAACAAAACTTTAACGGGAGCTATCCGTCGAAATGTCAATCACATAAAAACGTTTCCAGAATTAGACTGCCATTACTCTCGCCGTAAATTAGCCAAAAAATATTTTGTTTGTGAGCTCAACATCACAAAATGTGTTAATTTTATTGTAATATGTCTTTATCATAATCCGGCTCCATTTGCCATTGTACTCTTCACACCCCCCCCCCACCCCCCGGCCACCCTCGCCTATTCCCCTTCGCCATTTGCACTCCGAGATCCCATTCACATCGCCCGCTCGTTACCTCCGGAACTCACCCCTCACCCACCCTCCATTCCTCCGCGGCTGCATCAACCCAGCCCCTCGTTCGCCTCCCGTCTCCAACCCCCACAGATCAACTGCCCGCTGGAACCGTTCGTAAACGCCCCCCCGTCTCTTCTCACCGCCCCCCGCTTCGCCTCGAAGTAAGAAATGCACTGCACACTCGCTCACTTCCACCGTATCTTCTCTTCCGCGCCAATCAAGCATCGCTCCCCGCACGCCTCTCGTCCCGTCCAGACGGCCCTTAACAATTTGATAGCCAGGTCCCGTCCCTTTATAGAACCCAGTGTGTAGCGTGATAATTAAAAGCTGATGAAATGTACAACTATTGTAAAAACTTTGCTATTAAAATTATGCAATACCATTTTATTTCCGCATAAAGACGGCTATTAGAATTGTAAAGGCATTATTCATCTCTCTATCGAGCCCAAATCGAGTGTGATAGTTGAATGCTGATTTTTAAAACTCGATATTATGCAAAAATAATGCTCTTTTAAATTAAATGTTATGGGCTGTTTCATCCACGTGGAGAAGAGAGGTAAGAAGATACCTGATCCATTTACGATCTATTTATGATTAATTTTTGCGTAAATAGAATTATATAATTCTATGGAGCGAAACTTGGGTAACCAGAAAGAAAATCAGAATTGCGGTCACTCCTCTTCAATTTTACATTATTTGACTGGTATATCATGATATTATAAATGTATGAAATTACTTAAACGATCACCTACAGGTGAGATAGTAAAATTGGTCTCTCATATAATTATTAATAAGGTATAAGCAAAAACAATTTCATAACACATTTTATTTTCACATAAAGACGGCTCTTAAAATTGGAGAGGCCGAGGTTCACGACCCGTGTTCATATAACAAGACAGATGAAACTACCCACAATCCCGTCCAGCGGAAACACTTATCTTAATCCGGACACGCGAAAACATTATGCATACGTTGTACTCCCTAGGTTTATGGTATGGCCTTGTATTGTTCTCCTGACTACCTTCTGGTCCTCACCTGGTGATCAGGGGAGCGTTCGAGGTTCTAATTGGAATTGTGACTAGCACTGCATATCCGGTGTTGACTCACCCAATATCACTCAATACGGAGGTGGCTTGTAAGGTGTTTCGTAGATACATAAGTGGATTAACACCTTTTTAGAAACCTCTTACTTAGCTCATACGTTGCAGGAAAGGGTGGCGTCACGCATGAAAGAATAAAGCGTCTCTCAATTGATTTTTATGAACCGATTTGTAGGGATACAAAACTTAAGGATGATGATAGAAAAATCTATTGCCAGGCTCCACCTATTCAGTGACCATTCATAATTTAGTTTAGCTCTAGAAAAATAGACAATCCTGATAAATGTAATGAAAATACACACATTCATATAATAAAATACATAACACAGTATTTATTAAGTTTGAAATTACATTTTGTAACGCGATGAGCTTTTCCATAATTTTATTGGTACCAATTGTGTAACCGTCCCCAAAACGTCCAGGCATCAAAGCTGTTACAATCCATTCAATTGAAGGGAGGGAGGTCAGCAATACTTAAGGTATATCTTCATTGAAATCATAGCAGTGCATACTAAAAGCCAAACATTTGAAAAGAA
This sequence comes from Pyrrhosoma nymphula, assembly GCA_963573305.1. NCBI lineage: Eukaryota > Metazoa > Arthropoda > Insecta > Odonata > Coenagrionidae > Pyrrhosoma > Pyrrhosoma nymphula. The sequence goes on along the minus strand of OY754332.1, from coordinate 69,797,095 downwards.
CATTTATTTGGCTCTAAAACTTTTTTCCCCGAAATAATTCCTATCAAATGGAAGGAAAACATATTTTAGCCATCAACATTGTTCACTCCGAAGCCAGCTTTCTACTGTTACTCTGGTTTCCATATTGGGAAAAAATGGAAAAAATACCTTCTGGAAACTTTCCACGTGTATCCGACGAATTAGTCCATAAAATTTCGGATTTTCGCTTTTCCTGTAATATTGAGAAATTCTTAAGGTCTGGGGTTACGTTAATCATATTCATTATTGTACTTCTCGTCCTCATTTCCAATAATTATAACTCTTATCTCGGTATTACGTAAAATGGCGAACTTAGTCCGAGATATACCTCTTTTCCTTATGTTAGCAAAATGGCCAATTTTTTTCCAGTCTAAAGTGGAGCTAAACTGGACATTAAACTTCCTGGCTTAACGTCCTACGAAAAGAATCAATGGACAAATGTCCATTATTTCGCATTCCATGGTTATCTTGACTTATCTGCCGACTAATAGTTCATTTTTGATAAACATGAGATTTCCAATCAAAGAATCGTCCTCCAGGCTGCTCACTTAGTGTGAAATACACTTAAAGAGCTGAAGATAAGAAGGAACCTCAAAAATAGTATAGGTAGTATCACGCATATCATTATATTTGAAGCGGCGCACCCATGCGCACCATCCCATATATCAGTATCATTGGCAATGCAGTGTCCAAGGCAAATATTTTTGTTTGTGCTATGAAATATTTTTGGCTTATAACTTAATAATAATTATATAATATACCAATTTTGTCATCACACCTGTATGTGATCGTTTTATGTATTTGTACACATTTATAATATAATTATATACCAGTCAAATGTTGTATAAGTGACCATTAGCATCAGAATCGGGTACGATGGTTATTATACACTAGAAATTGATGGAGAATGGAAAGAAAGCCCGCGTCAGCATTAGTCTACTCTTACCGAAATACACTTAGGGTTCCACAGTTTGACGGCCTATCCGACGGACGGAGAAATGAACTTGAAATACTCTTCCCTCGGTATCGAAGAAATGATTGGCATTCAAATTAAAAATCTCGACTATAGCTGGGACTAGATCCTGCCCCTCAGAATGAGAAGCCATCACCCTGGTCATCACGAGGATCGAAGAGGCATATTTTCAAAATACATGCAAAATCAAACAAGCGGTTCTGATGTCGCTTCCTGAGACGAGTCGTTAATCAATCAAATACTTTGAGCGACAAATGTTGTCGGTAACTTACGAGATGCCGGAAGTAAATAGATAGCTTAAAAGAAGGAAAATTGTTTACTTTGACGTTTTAGGCGTCAAAGGACAGACTCTTTAATTATGCTTATAGTAATCCGGATCTTTCAGCTGCTACATATATCTTCTTTCTCAGATGGAATATACCATAATGAACTCTTTCTCTTTGGCCCATACAGCCAACTTCGTAGGCATCCTTTAACACGCTAAAATGATCGTCGTAAGCTGCACGGATTAAAATATAGAAATCCAGTGTACCACGGTCAAATTTGTATGCTATTATTTGCAAGAAAACGTTTCACGCAAATCAAAAAGGATATTATAGTAAATGTGGAGTCCTTGGATTATGAAGTAGCAGCATTTTATGGCAATTTTAGCATTGGAAATAATATATGTTAGTTCAATTTGTGAGAAATAACCCACGTCCTGTTGGCCTCATGGCATTTGTAACCACGGCTTCTCTTGGCTTAGAGCTAGAATTAGTTGTTCACCAAGGAAACACCACAAAACTCATACATTCAAATCTAGGACTCGGCCCAAAGGTGTTGATGACACTCGTGAGAACTATTCCGCCAGCTAGTTTTATTTTTTTCACAGATACTTACTTCACTTCCATTCCATTGCTAGAAAAACTTAAAATAATGGGGCTTAAAGGTACTACAATAATGAAAACCGAGTAAGTAGAGTAGAGGGAGACTCAGAAGGCAATTGTAAGTTGGAAAGAGGACAATGCAATCACTATGTTTTGGGCAATCAAAAGGCCGTGCTTGTTGAATGGAAAGATTCAAAGAAAGTATTGATGGTTTCTACCTGTTTTGGATAAACACCCTCTGAAACAGTTAAACGTTGGTCAGAGAAATAAAATCAATTTATTGGCGTCCCATGTCCTGCAATCGTAAAATCTAAAACAAATGCATGGGTGGAGTTGAGGTTTTCAACCAGCAAATGGAGTGCTATGGCACTTTCTTCGGGACAAGAAAGTGGGCGTGGAAGGCTATTCTTTGCTTTTTAGGCTTTCAAATTTTAAATTCCTGGATGTTATACGTAAGAGCTCCGAAATCAAATAAAGTTCCACGAAAACATCGATATGATTTACTGAGTTTTCGAATTGCAGTTTAGAAATGGCTTGTTCATTCACCTTAAAAAATCAGGAAATTCTGTTGTAAGTGACTCAGAAGAATCTGATGTTGAAGAGCTGACAGTAAAACGGTCGAAGTTTTAAAATCCACCCGTAAAAATTCCAGTATTTGACCAGAGACGCACATGATGGCTATGGGCACTGGCCAACGGTTGAGTACATTGCAGCATCCAGGACTTATCGTATGGAGGACTGCAAGAGCGGAAGCAAGATCATGTGTGAAAAATGTAATACTTACGTACCTTTGCTTATCAAAGCACTAAAACTGTTTCAAGTTATTACATCAAAAAAGTAGATTTGTGTTCCTAATGTAGCACTTATTCATGCTTATCGTGAAATTGAACACCATAATTATTATGCATTTAATTTTATCTTTAATAAATATTATTTTTTATTTTTTTCATTATGCATCTTTATTTCACGAAGTGATTCTTGATCTTATATAAGCCTAAGCATCACAATCGTGATGGCTATTTCTTATGGCGAAAACTCTGGTAAAGCCTGACCCTCACGAGTGTGAGGGTGTAAAACGCTGTTGACTTAATTATGTGTGAGGGTGTGGAGGGTCTAAACTAATCAGGTACATGCAATTTTTAAAATTATCTTTTCCAAGACAAAAAAAAACTTCAACATAATTAGCAAAAATAAAAAAAATGAAAAAAATTCAGGTTGTTAAGGGATTAAAAAGGGGATCACTGCACAAAACCTCTAGCGATCCTCGCCACCGATTTTCCTACCTGAGATGCCAAGGAAGCAACTACTATAATAAAAATCCGTATTTTTGGAAGGGTCGGTGAGTCGAACTTTTGTCCTTTTCCAGCAGTTTTCTCACCGTAAAAAAGAATCGCAACTCAAACATTTCAATGGATCGTTATTTTCGTGAAACAAGGCTCCATCGCTCTTGGGAAAACGATCGATACTATTTTTACTCCTCTCAAGCATTTTCTTTATTTTACGACGCTCCTTGGAAGAGTGTGAGGCTAATGAGGCGGACGACGGTGAGTTTCCGGAAGCGGAAACAGCATCGTAGTAATAAAAGAAGCGTGTGTTGATATGAGGGGGAATGGGGAGGCACGGCATCGTGAATAATGCCTCTCGCCAGAAGAGCACACGCCCGTCACCTCCCCCGGATATATAGGGATTGGAGGCGGGCACTCCTTTCCGATTCTTCTGGAGATGGATAGTTTTATTCGATTGAGAATCTATTCGAATCCAACTACCAACAAAAACCTCCACGAAACCACTTCATCCGAATCGCCGGCATTCCGACACTTTCCATGCAACTGAGCGCCACTCATTGGGTTATGACGGCGCGAAAAATGAATTCAAGTGGAATAGGTTGGTGTGGTGGCTAAAGTGGTGGCTTCCCAAGCATAGAGCCCCGGTTTGAATCCCGGCGGTGGTGGAGGTTTTATAGAGGAATCATCATCCCCTCTTCTTGGGTGCTGCATTGGAGAGCGCACCAAGGGATGTCAAACCAAACCCCCCCTTGCACTACCCGTGAAGTCCTTCCCTCACCCTCGAATACGACCTCAATTGCCAGTGTCCTTCTCACAACCAACCAACCAAACCACAATAGAACACAACCAACCAAATGATTTACAATGAATTGCTTCTAGAAGTACTTTCAGGGTCACGGAGAGTAAGAGGTAAAGCACTTATATGTCCTTCTACTTGTCGTAGGTCCGAATGAATATTTTCGGACTAATTCCGTTTACTATATAATTTCCATTTAAAGGTACATGCTATCAATTCCTTAAATTCCTCACTGATATAATAATAATAAATCCTTAAATATCCCAGGGTAATCAAACAATGACGGTCATCCATACATCACACAGCGGTATAATTCGTAATCTGCAATGTAGATTCAGATGACTCGCCGATTAGGTAAGCATATGCATACATGAGTAGTGGGTATTCATGCATGGCAGAGTTAGTCAAATTATTAAACAAGAAATAAGGTGAGATGAAAATGGCTTTTACATTAATTTGAAGTCAAAGAAGAACAAATATGTTCACAAAACCATTTTGCAATTTATAGAAAATATAAGCAGTAGTTAAACAGAACTAAATCAGCTGCTGTTGACGAATGCCACTATATGGCTCCTCTTTTTTCATATTGACGAGATAAAACGGCATTTAAAAGTCCCAAACCGATTATTTATGATAATCAGTTACAACAGCTTTTCTCTCAAGGGAATGATATATTTTTTTTAAGTTATTTTCCTTACAAATATTATACCTACAACTACACATCCCAATAATTTCAGTTAACAGAAGCCAATGAATTACTTCTAATGCAGATACACAGGAAAATGGGACTAGATTGGCGAGATAGCAGAGTAATCCGAAGCTTAACACATGACCCAGAGGACACAGATGAGGGTGGCTGACGAAGAATCGGGATGGGTAATTATAGATCGTGGGGTCAGGCAAGGTTGCTTATTGACGCGTTTGCTTTTTCACATTTATGCCGAGGAAAGGTAAGAGGTATGGGCAGAGCTAGATGTAGGAATCAAAGTAGAGGGCCAGCTGATTAAGTCTATTAAAATCGCGGATAACCAGGCGGTGGTTACTTCATCATCGAACGGATTGCAAGCTTTAGTAGGTGCATTAGAATTTCCGGGAAACACAATAAACAAACAACCATTCGGGTGTGTCGGGAAACAGTGACCCTCATGAATCACAATCACGCTCACACTCAGGGTTTGCAAGGATTTCTCCTATACCAGGGACCCACCAAAAACTCTTCTTCTCTAGAGAAGCCTGGTGGGAAGGCAAAACACCTGATGTCAGGTTGACTCTGGGCACTTTCCCGCTTCACCCAATTCCAGTTCGCCTACTACCTTTCCTGTGTGCGAGTAAGTGATTGACGGGTCCCTGGCAGAGGAGAATTCCTTCCAAATCCGAGTGTGCGCGTACGTGTGTTCACGAGGGTTACTCTTTCCCGAAACACCCGATTGATTGTTAGTGTTTATGTATTTATTTATTTCCTGTTTTTATATTAATTTTGTGTGAATGGTGGGTCCCTGACATAGTACAGATCCTTGAAAACCCTGAGTGTGCGCGTAAGTGTGATCCAAAAGGGTCACTGTTACCTAACTCACCCGAGTGATTGTGTGCTTTTAATTTTAGGATGTTTGCCACGTCTTTACCTGCCTCTTTCACACCAAGTGCCATGAAAGTTTACGGCCATCGGGATTCTTCTTTTTCCACGTATAAACACGTTTCCCACCTTTCATATTTTGGCCAGAAAGCTTTGGAGGTTTGAAGAAAAATCACTTCCTTAAACCATTGCGGTCCATCGATGACATAGGTTATTCGTAAGTTTGGGTCGTTCTTCGAAGAAACCAATATATTTAAGAACTCCAGTCATTTCGGCAGTTTGCATACAAAAATGAATCCTTATTTTATTTATATATAAACTCATGGGTGTTTTGCCGTTGTTGATGTCCATAATTAAGCAGGTATAAAAGGATTTCCGGAAACTGGAACTCATCTCCTTCATTGAACCTGAGTGGTTGACTTTTATAATGTGATGAGGAAACCAAATATTACCCGCAGTGTAATGTTATCAAGTGATATCAATTCTGAGACAATGGGATAACTGGGTTTGAATTCCGATTTCTTCTTCCACAGCTCTACAGCCAGGTATGGGCCTTCGCCTACTCAGTTATATGTTCGGCTCTCCTTTTTGCTTTCTCTCTCCATCTTCCGAATCCCATTGTCTTCAGGTTGTCTTCAAAGTCCTGTAGCTATCTTTTGCGTGGTCTTCCTCTCCTCCTACTCCCTTCCATATTGCTATTAATTAACAATTTGGGATATATGTACTATTCCATCCTTTCAACATGGCCCAAACATGAGTCGCAATGACTAGGAGAACCTTCTCTTCCAATATTTCATCTATTTCACTGTTCATTCTAATTCTCCACGTTTCTCCTCCTTTACCTAGGCCTTTAGATAGATTCTTCTTATTATTTTCCTTTCAAATCTTCTTAGTGATTCATCATCTTGTTTGGATAGAACCCATGTCTCAGCTCCATATGTGTCTTATAAATGTTTTATAAATTTTCAGTTTAGTTTTCCTGGACAGAATAGATGATTTGAGGAGGGGTAAATTTGCAAAATAAGCCTTGTTGCCTTGCATTACCCTTTGATTAATCTCTTCAGAAATCTTATTTTCATTATTTAGTAATACTCCAGTACAACTAAATTTTAAGACGCTTAAAAATTGTAATTCCAAAAATTAAGATTTGAAGCTCTCGTTTGTTCTGTGAAGAAGGCATATTCACATATTTGGTCTTATCTTCATTTACATTGAGGCCCATTCTTTCCCCTCGAATTCCAATTTACTCAAATGATTTCTTCAAGTTGAATCCTCACACATTCGCCTTATAAAATGAATACATCTGCATCGTCCTTCGTTTGTCAGGGTTTTACCACCTTAGTTAATTAACCAATTTGCTTTCACACGTAATACTCATACAAAGCAAAGAAATTCAAAGTTCTTATATTCGAAATTTTCAAAAGTAAATTAGGCAATGCCAACAAAATAGTAATTTTTCACTTGAAAAACAAAACTTTATGACACTATTACAGTGAATTGGTGTGAAAAAGCTTTTTATTTCAAAGTTAAATAGAGCTATCCATTCCTCTCGCCCTTCCTTTTACTAAAACCAGCTAAGACACGACCTTCGGGCGCTTACTCACTGGGTAATGTTTAAATGTTTTTCATGAACTTTGCGATGAGAGCATACCATTCATGTGACCCACCTTTCTATACTTGAAACCATTGTCTCATAAAAAAATCCCATAGTGATTTGTTCACCTAATAAATTTCACCTGGGGCTGGCGCGGTAGTATTTAGACGTAGATAACAGTATTTTTGATTAATCTGGTGGATATGCATGGTGATCGGTGGAATGAGATGAAGCCGTAGCCCTTCAACCGATTCCAAGGAGTGGATTCTTCGATACGATTTTCTCATCTCCTCCCTGTGTTATAAGTGGCTATATGTGGTTGCGTGGGAGGTGGGGAACAGGAGAAGAGGAGGATAAGGGGGAGGGGCGAAACACGCTCTCGTTGCCCATGCACGCTCTCCGATTCATGAAACCTTGAAAAGTAATTTTGTTTGTTTCTCAGCTGAGGGTGGTTGAATTGCATATATGGCATCTTAAATTAAGTGATATCATACACCTGAATTTCAATAATTTTAGCCTCTGAATCTCAAACCATACGTAATGGATTACATACAGTAGATCTGTTACCAACGCGTTTGTAATTTAAACATTCTTCACCAGAATGTTACTATTATATAAATACACTCAATTATTTGAGTTTTTCTTATATTAAATGCATCTCTTTTAGAAAGAACAATGTCACACTGATCACCAGAAATAGCGTCTGGAACCCTGGTTGATACACTGAGTAACAGGGAAGTTTAATATTTTACGCTAACCTCGCACAATTAATGATCACGACCAAAACGGAGCAAGACACTAGTCCATGTATTCACGTCCCTTCATTTTTACCACTTCCGATTCCATTCCTCGGACCCTTCCTTTTTGCAGCTATGGTAGAAAAACCCCAGAGGGTGGCTCGCTGGGCAATTGTTAAATTTAGTGAATGGAAGTTGCGACGCAATTATCTCCACCTATCTTTACTTGACGCCGTTGTGCCTTAAAAAGTGCAATGTTTCTATTCCTTGATAACTGCATAATATTATTGATTCAAAGTGAGTTTTCACTTTGATTACTGCTATCAGTGCCAATTATGATTTTTTGAACGTAAGTAATTAAATCAGGGCTTGCAAGATAGTTAATAGACATAGGTAAATATTAATTTTACGAATCTGGTGGAACTGTTAGGTGATCTGTGGAATGGGATGAAACCATTGGCTTTAAACCAGTTCCAAGGAGTCGTTTCTTGGATACGAGTGATCCATATCCTTCATGTGTACTTATTGGGCCGAAGTGGAAGGATGGGAGTACGGTGAATGGGGAGGAGGAGGAGGGGGCGGCATACCACTGCTATTTGAGAAACGATACAAGAGCTGTGCAAGCACGTTCCCCACGTCATGAGGCCCAGAAAAAGACATAAGGCTCCACTCAGTTCACTTGGTGGAGTGATCGCAGACCCCCCCCCCCCCCACCTCACCCACCACCGGACATTTCCTCAAGTCCCAGAATCTCACCATACTGCCACCCCCACCCCCCAGTCGCTCTCCCACAGCCTACAAATACCCGGCTTGCTCCCCGGGGGCTGGTCAGTGCGGAGGTGGCACACCCGAAGGTCGCAGAGGGTGGAGTGCCACACCCGCGCCGTCCTTTCATTCGATCACTTCAGAGGAAGCTCTCTCGGGTTCCCCACGAAGCCTCAGAGGGACAATTCTGTAAATTTTAAAACCATTGACAAGAGCTAATTCCTTCACCTGTGATCTTTATTGACATTGGAGAGTCTATAAACCTCATCTTCCTCGGCAGTAGATAGTAACGCCGATATTTATACCAAATCAAGTGACTCTAGTAACCAATTTTGCGTAAAACCGGTTACTCTGATCAAGGAATTTATTTTCCACGTCGTCAAAAGTGACGTCCGTCGTGAACGATAAGGTTAAGAGACTTTTCAATGTTGATAAATGCCACAGGAGAGAAAATCAATGCTTGTCAACCATCGACAAAGGTTAGAGAATTGCACCCCAGGAATGATTATCATCGAAGTTTCGACGGCTGTCAGGAAATCTGCCATCGCCTCCACGGTATATTTCAAGATAAATAATAATTAATATTCCCTGTAGACAATTGCACTCTCAGCCGTCAAGACGTCGTGATAATCAATCCTTAGAACCGGTGGGAAAAACGAGATTGTTTCATCCATCGTTTGCACAGAGATAACCTTAGATTTTTTTGTCAATCACATCTCCAAATCATCTCGAGGAACGTACCCGAACGGACACAAAGCATCCGTGGCATCTCTGCATCGCCCCCGGTAATCCACCGCACCTCATGACCCTGATTTGACAACGGTTTGCTGGGATCCCACGTTGTGTCTTCAGGTCACGTGGGAAACCTCGAGGTTGCAAGCGCTGGTGAAATTCTCGGAGACTTCAACCAACGAATCCGGACCCGGCCACTGTGACCAGGTTGATAGCGCAGCGGCCTGGCGCACTACCAAAGGTTGCGGGTTATAATCAATCCTATCTTGGGTAAGTATTATGTTGCTGTTGCCCTAGCATTAAGGTTTTATATTAGATGGTGCGGTATATTAGTCATAGCTGTTGGAGCAACAGGGAACCCAAGTCTGCCTTAACCACTTACGAACGTATAGAATACCCGAGTAATAACCTGAGATGATGGAGCCCTAGTCGTGGAAATCTCCGAACGATGGTCGTAACTCATTGTTTCCAATTATTTTTGTTTGACTTGATGTATTAGAAATATATTGGCATTGGGTTCCCGAGGCCTAAGTATTGGCCAGCCCGAAAACCCAGGTTCGCATCCCGACAAAAGCGGATATTTTATCAGTAAATACTCAATTTTTACATGGGTGCTAAGCCATGAGCAAGTGTACGACTCCATCCGTTGTAGGTATGGGACGTTAAACTGCGGTCCCCTTGGTGTTCTGCGCTATGAATAGGTAGTTAAGGGTTTCTCTAGGCCACTTATTTATTTCCACATAATCACAACCTCATTGACGTACCATCTGGTCCTCTTTGGCATAAATGACCTCAGTGATCGGTCGCCTCCACAAATAATTAATCAACCATTAGTGTAACATGAAATAAAGCAACTTTTGATTAACTGTGAATTTATCAGTAATGGGTCAGTTTTAGTTATGTATTGGTTTTTATGCAAGAAGCGAAGACACTGTGGTTTGGGAAAATTAAATTGACCGGGATATTAGTTTTTTTCTATTTCATAGAGCATTCTAATCCACTTCAACTTTAATATGGTTCAATTGATATAAAATAATACGCAGATGCAAGACCAGGCGGCTTTTGGATTTGGTTGAGCCTTAAATACAGGAAGTTGGAAAAGGAAGTTAATTGCTAGAAAGAGCACTCCCAACATTCAATGAAATATTTGGACAATTGCCCTCCAGCCCTCGTGGAAGAACTTGAAATATGCTAAAAAACAGAAGGAAGGCGAATTCAACTTTTATCGGATATCAACTTTAACCCCAAAAGTCGCATGGTGTTGAGAAACCATTTAATCAATGTACAGTCGGATTCAAAAGTAATGCAAGAAATTGAGCGGCGCCACTTACGCTCTTCAAGAAAATTGAGTTTCATTTACTGCGTTTGAAGTCCTTGGTTACGCAGCGCAAATTAATAAGTTGTTTGTAAACACGCATTCCAATGTAGGAGTTGAGAAGTTATTAAATTATTGCACTTAATTTTGTCATTCTGTGTTCGATTCCATTTGGTTTATGTGATTTGTGCGTGTGTATTTGTTATTTATTAGCCCCGGTTTTCAATGTTGGTTTGTATTTTACGTAAAATTTGCCTTGTATTGCAAGGAACGATTCGTTTTTAATAATAAAGATTTGTGTTTCAATTTATCAATATGACGATACGTGCCATTATTATAAGAGGTTATCATTATTTTCCTGAGGAAATTAGTGCATCAATTCAATGCCTGTATTATAAATCTGAGGTTAGTGTGCAATTACTGTGTACTATTGAAAATTACGTGTTGTTAGCGTTGAAAATACATTTCCTATCGTGCAGAGCTTATGCTTCATCTTGTTGTTTAAGTGGATATATAGTTGGATGATGGTAGTGATTTCACGATCAAAAATGTGCCGAGAAAAGCACCCAGGTGCATATTACACATTTCAGTGTTGGTAATGGTGTAGCATTCGGATTCATTCATGCTTTTGTTTAGATAGATCTCACAATCAGTACTGAGCTACCTTTATCCCACGAGTTTTGATGATCCATTTTTTCGCGGATTATGTTGATTGCATCTTAATATTTAAACTGTGTGCTCATGTTCTAAGAATGATACAATTTTTGATAATTTACTATTTTCTTAATGGGCGAATCGTAATAATGCATGCTATGTGCTTAATTTGTTCACGTTACGGTAGTTGAGTTAATTTTCGTGTTATGTGATACTACGTGCTTGGTATAACACGTCGGCATTAGCTGTAGCTGTTCCTTTTCATAAATAAATAGTTCCTTCATCGCAAAAGCACTCTTATTTGTTCCGTAGTACCTTAACTGTGATTGGATGTTAGTTAAGTTTTATTTATCGCTTTGAGGCATTGAAGATGCTAGATAATTTGTTTTAAACTAATAATCCTTGAATACATTCCTACAGCGGTTCTTCTGCATTCTATTAATAGTCATACACTGTTGTTTTTGTTTAGGGTGTACTTATTTTATGAATTTAATTATGCATTGTAAATTATTTTCATGCGTTATAAGAAATTTGTGCCTCGTCCATTTAGAGAGTTTCATTTGTCATTCGGTTTCCCAACCCCTTGTAGACTAGTTGTACTTACTTTGTGACTAGTGTGATTAGTTTTTTTCCTTTATATAATGTTACGGTCAAGTTTTATTACATACGGATTTCTTTCTGCATTTGTCTTGATTTGGATTTCATATTTCTTGTGTTTCCTGGCTCGCAAATCCATTGTTGCTTGAACCCAACTAATATCTCTTTAAGGGTTCACCGCTAGCCGAAGGCCAAAAAAAGCAACCTGTTGACCTTATGGGCTTTAGTATATACACCATTTTGGACGTCTAAAAATCTCGTTATTCATCGTAGGCGTACGCCCTAGTATATATATCAAGAATACTGAATATATGGGCTCTCGTTTCTGATTACACTGGTCGGCATGAAAATCGGCCCTGACACCATTCCTGGTAATTCTTATGTAAATGACCTCCTGAATCCGAATATGACCTCCGTTTTTCCCCATCACCCGCCATTTTCGGGTGAGCCCCCCCCCCTCCTATTTTTATCACTTTTCGATAATTTGGAGGTATTAAAAGGATTATTTTAGCATTTACATTTTTTCTAAGGGTTAAGAGGGGTGAAAAATTCTCAAACATGAACATTTTTGGTATGGAGGTAGATTTGGGGGGGTCCCCGCAAATTGTATAAAAACGCATTAAAAATGATTTTGCCGTTTTTTTCGCAATTTTTCACGTATTTTTTAAAATTGCTAGCTTCCATTTCACCTCATCCTCCCCCGAATGATGAAAATATATATCAACAAGAAATAGCTGTGAAAATATAAATATTTTGCTACATAGCATAGCAACAATAATTAAAATATGTAGCAATAGTTCGGAAGATTTACTTTACCACGCTGGCGCTCGCAATTCCTCGCCCGCTCAGTCTTGGACAGCAATTCTCATGCTGTCACAGCAAAAGAAGGAAAGAAGAATACTTTGTAATTCCACTAAAAATATACGATTGAGATCTTATATTCTCATTGAAGTTACAAAGTATTCTTTTACATTCATCATGGAGTTCCACAAAGTATCAGCCTCTCAAATCAATTATGTTGCAGTTGTCGCCATCTTCCCTCGGTATACCTCTAGCGATCGCTGAGTCAACTTGTCGGTGTTCTAGGCAATCATTCTGTGTTTCCAAGTTGTTTAAATACTGTAAAACAGTGGAAGTTGTTTTACTCCGGCTTTTTCCAAGTGAACTGCAGTACGTGGGTGTGAGTTGTGATTAGTGATTTAATGTGTAATTATGCCACGCGTGTGTAAAATCATCCTGATCGTTTCTGCTATGTTAGCGGTGAATTGACTTTAAAAACGCAGCGAAAACCTCTTTCTTTGATTCTTAAAACTGCTTATAAATTTTACTTTGGCTGCCAAGTTGGCGATCAGGACAAGGATTGGGCTCCAAGAGTTTGCTGCACTACTTGTTACAGTAGTTTGACCAAATGGCTCAAAGGTACGCGTAAATCAATGCCATTTGCTGTGCCCATGGCTTACGTGAACCTCGCTGTCATCTCACGGATTGTAACTTTTGTATGACTTCCACCGTCGGGTTCTCCAGCGAAAGTAAGCAAACAATTCAGTATCCTACTATCCCGTCAGCAATAAGACCAATTCCTCATAACGAGCCTTGCCAATCCCTGAGCCCCCTACTTATACTCTAGAGCCATAAATTGATTTGAAAGACTTTGAACAACAGCCGGGACCAAGTGATACTTCCGATGATGAAGAGTGTTCTGATGATTCAGCTGATCGACAACCTCACCTCGTTACGCAGTCAGAATTGAATGACCTCGTAAGGGATTTGGAGTTGCCTAAGACGAAATCTGAACTCATTGGATCTCGACTTCAGCAGTGGAATCTCTTATAAAAGGGCGTAAAAATCTCTTCCCATAGGACCAGACAGTCAACACTGAAATTACTTTTTACGGAAGATGAATGCTTGGTGTTTTGCCCTAATTTAAATGCATTGATGATAGAACTGATGATGCCATGTGACCCAGAAAAATGGAGGCTGTTTATAGATTCGTCAAAGACAAGCTTGAAAGTGGTCATGTTGGCCAATAGGAATGAGTTACCTTCAGTCCCGGTTGCATACTCTGTTGATATGAAGGAGACGTACGGAAATATCAGCCGAATCCTTGAAAAAATTAATTATCACGATTATAATTGGAAAGTATGCGTTGACCTGAAAGTTGTCGCTCTACTCACGGGACTGCAATCAGGCTTCACGAAATACTGCTGCTTCCTTTGTGAATGGGACAGCCGAGCCCGAGAAAAACATTACATCGTACGGAACTGGCCTCTGCGAGAAAGCTTAACTCCTGGTTATAAAAATGTCGCCCATGTCGCACTCTGGTCGCGAAAGAAAATATTTACTTGCCATCATTGCACATCAAACTCGGACTGATGAAACAGTTGGTGAAAGCAATAGACAAGACAGGTGATGCATTTAAATTTTTAAAAACTAAATTTCCTCGTCTTAGTGAGGCTAAAATCAAGGAAGGAGTATTCGTGGGCCCCCAGATTAGAAAACTTTTCCAAGATTCGACGTTTATGAAACACCTGAATCATAAAGAAAACGAGCTTGGCTTGGATTACGAAACGTGTGTGAGAACCTTTTGAGCAACAAAATAGTGATGATTATGTCGCACATGTCTAGGAATTGTTGTCTGCATATAGAGCCATGGGGTGTAAAATGTCACTAAAAGTGCATTTCCTTCATTCACACCAGAACTTTTTACCAGAAAATTTAGGAGCAGTTTCAGATGAACACGGGGAACGGTTCCATCAAGGCAGCAAATTTGAGAGGAGATTTTCAGGGAAGTGGAATGCGGGCATTTTGGCGGAGTACTGCTGGTTTTTGGCACGAGAAACTTCTACCTCAGGGTATAAAAGGAAATCTAACACCCAATGAATGTAATTATGTTATTCATCGCTCTTTACATTTATCATTTTAATCTTTATTGATGCGCGCGATGTATTGAGAGCGCCAGCGTGGTAGCGTATCTTCTGAAATATTGCTACATATTTTAAATATTGTTGCTATGCAGTGTTCCTAAGTATTTTATTATTGCTGCTATATGTTGTTGAAATATATTTCCATCATTCTGGGATATTTGAGGGAGGGGAAGATATAATAGGAGCTGAAATATGAAGAAAATAAGTGAAAAAATTGAAAAAAAAAAAGAAAAAGTTGATAATTTCTAATGCGTTTTTTTAGAATTTACGGAGACTAATCCCCCCAAATCTACCTACTTATCAAAAATGTTCATGTTTTAGAACTTTTCACCTCTAAACCGTGAGAAGAAATATAAATGATGATAAAATAATCCTTTCCATCCCTCCAAATTATCAGAAAGTGATAAAAATAAGAGGGGGGCTTCCCCCATAAATGGTGGGTGATGGAGGAAAACGGATGACATATTCGGATTCAGGAGGTCATTTAACATAAGAATCAGCAGGAATGGTATCAGGGCTCAACAAAAATTTTTTTTTGCCGACCAGTGTTATTTAAATAAATTTCAACGGGGTATTTTGGCGTACTTGATAATTTTCATTTCAGAAAAACATTGACACTGTGCTCAATACTTATCAAGTGTCAATCGCTGGCTTTATAAGAAGTAATGGATTAATTTCCTTCGTGATTTTCCAAGTGCGAAGGCGATATTCATCGTAATTCACAAAATCTGTACTATTTCCCTCCAAAAATTTGAAGCCTAGCTAGAGTTATGAAAATATTATTATTTTTCACGCATAAATAAGACCCTCAGGAATAATACGTGCGCCAAAATATGCATAAGTCCAAATCAGTACTTCACAGGCCACACATAGGTTGGTGATAAAAAGCTTTCCTTAACGCCGCTTAGTTCTTCGGATGAGATGGTCGATTGAGAAGCGTTCCCGCTTCATGTCATTAGTTCTTAGGTTAGATATTGCGAATTTTAAAATATAATGAACGGTGATTGAGCAAAAGGATTCTACATTCATACATTCTACCACGTAGCATTAGACAATTACCACACACATTTTCTAAATTATCGTATAACCATGTAATGATTAGTCCGATGAATACGAAGGCAACTATAAGATAAATATCTACTTTGGTGAACTAAAAAAAACGAATTCAATGATGCTAATATGTATTACTTTTTACATTACAATTTAATACTATGTCAGGGATATTATTACATTTCCAAACACTAATCATTTCCCAAAATATGAGAACACTTATTCCAGTTTTCTTTTTTATCCATACTGGTGTGAAAAATTTACCTAGATATAATAATATCTACCGATTTTCTGGAATTATGTTTTAAATGCTTATTCAGATAAATCGAAGGCATTTCGCGTTTTTCGCGACGTCCTCTGTTCTAAATTGAGTTCCTGCATTGCTAAAATCTTCTCTTTACGCATAATCAAAAATCTCCTTGGAATGACAAGACGCAAGATTTTTCAAGGAATAGAACAAAACACTTCTCACTTCGCCTGTAAGCTACCGTGGTAGCCTCAAGAAGCATCGAGTAAGAATCCCCTACTAATGTTACTCGAGTAGAGCGAGTGGCGCACATGAAATTGCTCACAGCAATTTTAAATATGAAAAAAGGGATTAACAATGTCTATAAAAGCATTCATTTTGGAGGTTGTAACATACGAATATTTCCCACTGATTCTTTAAAAATGTAAGGACCAATATCACTTAAAAACATTTAAATTTACAAAATAATGTAAGGTTCATGACACGAAATATGAAATTTTGCCTCTAGTATCAACAGCAAACCTGTGAAAACGTACTTCATAACTTTCCCTAGATGCATCCTTTTGATTACAAAACCATAAATTAGAGTCATATATATGACACTAGTATTATAATTAATGGAATAATAATGACTACTTGAGTCTTAAAGTGCCAGTTTTTAATGCTTGGCAAGTCATACACGTATGAGTTGCTTAGAATTTGGCGCATACTTAACTTATTTTCAAAGTGACCGCCATGCAAAATTCCCATTACAAGAATACATTGAAAGCCTACAAGTTTCCTCTCAGGTGCTTGACTGCATAATGTTTACTTAAATATTTTTTTACTTTTGTGTTCTATAATGGCTAACATTATTGGAATAACGCTTTAGTATATTTACTCCTGTGAATATGATGAGACTGGTCGAATGGATGCTGCTAAAGAATAGGCAACCAGAAATCCGAAAGGCTGGCTGCAGGCCTTAAGATGAGTGAAGGTGGAGACCTTGTGAAGTAGGTAACTGCCCTAGTATAACAAATAAAGTCGCTAAATTTTTACCATCTCTTTTCATGCACGAACGCTAATGTAGTGAAAGGAACAGAAAGTTGGTTATCGAATGTAATTTTAAGTACCGAGAACTTTCAAATAATCAAATGCAGTCTATAAAAAAAACCGACAAAGAATCTGGTACTCAAAAATGAAGAATGCACATAAGGATCTCTCCAACTAGGAACGTAAACATTTATGTGAAAAATATAAAGAAGCTAGAACAGCAGTAAAAACGGGGTTCGGAAAGCATTAACGGAATTCAAAAGTAAAATTGTAGCGAGTATTTGAAGGATAACCGAAAGGGGTTTTGGGCTAACGTGAAGGAGGTTCAAGGCAATAACTTAACAGTATCATCAATGAAAATAGATCAAGGAGAAAGAGCTTAAAACAAATCAATATGAACAAACATCCGCAAATTTTTTTTAACGCCTTTACTACATGCACTCATAATAACACCACAACTCTTCCATAAAAAACAATACCTTTTATTAATGTTTCTAGTCTAGTTTCTAGTTTCTAGCATAGGTAGTCATATAAAAGCCATTAATTCCAAGAAATCACCTGGTCCCGATTTAAGTCCAGCTCGAGTTTACAAAGAATCAGCGTAATAATTAGCACCGAACTCAAAAATAATATTTCATAAATCCTTAAAAGAACATAAAATCAGCATGGTTTCCGGAAAGATAGCTCTTGCGAAACACAGCTAGACGTTATTTTCTCGACATTCTTGCCTCGGAAGAAATATACGCTCAGGAAGACATGTTATTTTTGGATTTTAAAAAACCTGTCGATAAATTACCTCATTCCTAATTGCTCGTTTAGTTAGAAGACTATGGAATACACCACGGTGTAGTTTTTTGGAACAAATATTTCCTAAGCAGCCGCGAGTAGAGGGTAGTCTTGGATGGCGTTAATTCAGATACAATTAGAGTAACATCTGGTATTCCCCAGCGAAGTCATCGAACCCTTATTATTCATTTGGTATTTTATTGAGATCACTACCGTAGTAATGAACAAAACTCACCTGTTAGCGGACGACGTAGTACTACAGGGATGGTAGCAATGAGTTTGATATGAATACGTTAAAAAAACCTGGATGGTATAAACAAATAGTGCAATACTTGTCCGTTGGAAATAAATTTAAAGATTTTGTAGGAGAATAAGAAGAGACAGAGTAGGCGGTTGGAAAACGTTGTAAGAGAATGGAATTTGAAAGCGGTACTAGAGTGGAGGATGTTGGAAAAGAATGGGAAGGGAAGGAGGTGGATGAGATTGAGTGTAGGTAGATAGTGCCCATTATCACAAGTATTTTTATTAACTTCTATTAAAAATAAACCTAAACAGGTAGATCACTCTAATAATTAATCCCCATCCGAGAACAGGAATATCCCGGGGCACACATGGAAATACCAAATCGACTATATTATGGTGAGACAGAGATTATGGAATAATGTCCCAACATAAGCATAAGGGGGTTAGAAGAAAAGTAAAGAGTATTCGCATTGAACATTTATAGTGGGATTAAACTTTTAAGTAGCCTCATGAAGGATAAGATATAGAATAAAATGGAGTTAAAAGTGCTCTAAAGGTCCACAAATATATTCAGTATTCATGATATATATACTAGGGCGTACGCCTACGATGAATAACGAGATTTTTAGACGTCCAAAATGGTGTATATACTAAAGCCCATAAGGTCAACAGGTTGCTTTTTTTGGCCTTCGGCTAGCGGTGAACCCTTAAAGAGATATTAGTTGGGTTCAAGCAACAATGGATTTGCGAGCCAGGAAACACAAGAAATATGAAATCCAAATCAAGACAAATGCAGAAAGAAATCCGTATGTAATAAAACTTGACCGTAACATTATATAAAGGAAAAAAACTAATCACACTAGTCACAAAGTAAGTACAACTAGTCTACAAGGGGTTGGGAAACCGAATGACAAATGAAACTCTCTAAATGGACGAGGCACAAATTTCTTATAACGCATGAAAATAATTTACAATGCATAATTAAATTCATAAAATAAGTACACCCTAAACAAAAACAACAGTGTATGACTATTAATAGAATGCAGAAGAACCGCTGTAGGAATGTATTCAAGGATTATTAGTTTAAAACAAATTATCTAGCATCTTCAATGCCTCAAAGCGATAAATAAAACTTAACTAACATCCAATCACAGTTAAGGTACTACGGAACAAATAAGAGTGCTTTTGCGATGAAGGAACTATTTATTTATGAAAAGGAACAGCTACAGCTAATGCCGACGTGTTATACCAAGCACGTAGTATCACATAACACGAAAATTAACTCAACTACCGTAACGTGAACAAATTAAGCACATAGCATGCATTATTACGATTCGCCCATTAAGAAAATAGTAAATTATCAAAAATTGTATCATTCTTAGAACATGAGCACACAGTTTAAATATTAAGATGCAATCAACATAATCCGCGAAAAAATGGATCATCAAAACTCGTGGGATAAAGGTAGCTCAGTACTGATTGTGAGATCTATCTAAACAAAAGCATGAATGAATCCGAATGCTACACCATTACCAACACTGAAATGTGTAATATGCACCTGGGTGCTTTTCTCGGCACATTTTTGATCGTGAAATCACTACCATCATCCAACTATATATCCACTTAAACAACAAGATGAAGCATAAGCTCTGCACGATAGGAAATGTATTTTCAACGCTAACAACACGTAATTTTCAATAGTACACAGTAATTGCACACTAACCTCAGATTTATAATACAGGCATTGAATTGATGCACTAATTTCCTCAGGAAAATAATGATAACCTCTTATAATAATGGCACGTATCGTCATATTGATAAATTGAAACACAAATCTTTATTATTAAAAACGAATCGTTCCTTGCAATACAAGGCAAATTTTACGTAAAATACAAACCAACATTGAAAACCGGGGCTAATAAATAACAAATACACACGCACAAATCACATAAACCAAATGGAATCGAACACAGAATGACAAAATTAGGTGCAATAATTTAATAACTTCTCAACTCCTACATTGGAATGCGTGTTTACAAACAACTGATTAATTTGCGCTGCGTAACCAAGGGTTTCAAACGCAGTAAATGAAACTCAATTTTCTTGAAGAGCGTAAGTGGCGCCGCTCAATTTCTTGCATTACTTTTGAATCCGACTGTACAATGTGAGGGAAAATTCTGTCTCTCTAGCAGCTTACTCCAAGAAGATAGTGGTTGATAGTCGCATTTAACGAACATTAAAAACTTAGAAGTGACCTTGTTTTTGAGATTAAAAAAAATTTTTTCCTCAGTTCCAAATTTCTAATACTTTACCAGAGTAGATAATGGGTTTAAGGGTACTCAATTGACATGATGTAGATTTTGGACGGACTCTCCTAACTTGCACGGAGGGTTGTGTGTATCTTAGCATCTTCACACCCGGGAAAATCCGTTCTATTTTTTGGCTTCTTCGCCCTTTCATATTAATCTCGTCCAACCATTTCCACGCCACGTTACATACCTTCCTCACCCCATTTCATAATCTCCATCCCATCACCAACTTCAATGTATCTCAATAAATGTGACCGTATAAATTACCCGACTTCTGGTCTTATTCCCGAAATGTATTGACGCATCCACCACCACTTCCTCGTGAATCTTACTCTCTTTTCGCTATAATCACCACCAAACTTCGCACACGCATCAAAATACCTCAAATCTCTGCTCTTTTCCCAAAGATCAACTCTGGAGGCATTCAACGCTAATCCCCTTATTTTATTTTTAAGTTTCAGTTATAAGTATATTTTAAAACCTTCACCCTCTTCTTCTTTATCTTAAAGTCCCAGTCATGCGCACCGTCCTTCGTGCTCAGTTTGTACGAATTCAGCCCCTCTGTTGTTTTATGCAAAAAATCTAATTTTCTAATGCAGTTATGAATTAGTTTCCTCTGAATTCATTTCATCTGATGCCCTTATCTCCGTAAATCTTTGCTGAATACAGAAATATGACTCTAAACGTTCACGTTTCGCGGTATTCTAAACTTTCACCTTTCGCGTTTCGGAGTTTTAGGGTAGTTAGAGCGATAAATCAATTCACCTAGAATGTTATGAATTTGACGTCATTTTAACCCATTCAAGGCATCGGTCCCGTTACTTTTCTCGGTTTTCCCTAGTTCCCAAGCGTCGGCGCTGACACTTGCAACTTTCTTCAGCGTCTTAGACTTGCTCTAGGCACACGTGGATGAGTTTCGTTCTTTGCTGGATGTGTTTTCGTTTTATATAAATAAACGAAAAAAAACCCTTCAGCGTGGGGATAAATGTCATGTCAACAGGTCAGCATTGAATGGGTTAAAGAAAACACTCCCATCTTTTTAATGACTGGGCACTCCAGAGGGAGAATATTGAAAAAATTAGGAACTTCTATCACCTAGATTTCGTCAAAAAAACTAACGGTGTGTAGTTTGTATGTTTCCTGAACTATTTATGAAAAGTAATCAATTACTCACCGCTATAGTGTTAACAGAATCGCAAAAAACATCTGTTCTGAAGGCGGTTTCACCTTATTGCGCGAAAAAAGTCAAGTAAGAGACTTGCGTAGCTTTATTTATTTAATTACTGAAACCTTTTGTCATATATAACTACATATTTGCGCAATTAATATTACAATATTTACTTCATACTTCTTACAGACGCTGACATAAAAAAAACTAGTATATGGTCTCCATCGTGACTTAGGGACCTATCTTGCTCAAACTACCTCCTCTCTGATAAAAATCACTATTTAATCGTCTGTATTCAGAGTTTCCCAAAGGGCCCGGGTTTTCACAAGAGTAATAAGATATTTTATGGAAATACTTAAATTCACAATTAAAAATTATATCTTTCGTTTAATCTAAGCAAAGGTTTAGGTATAACTTTTGAACATCGTTTGAGTTCGAGAAATGTTCATGAAAGATCGACATTTTTTGCCACAATAGACGGTAGCATTGTAAGCTTTCTCATTCACCCTCGACGTTTTTCGATCAAGAGTGCTCCAGGGGTATCTTTTATTTCAAGGATTTTGGATCCCCGAGCTTCATATCCAATTTTGTCAGCTGTTAAGTTTGGTCTTACATCGTCACATCAAAGTACACGTGTTGTGTTGGCGTTATTTTGTGTTGTGTTATGCTGCAGTTTATGAGAACTTCCCCAGAAAAAAACATAATTGATATTAAATTACTCAAGAGATAAAATTGAAACTTATCTAATACTAAAATGAGAAGTGTATATTTCTTTTCTTACTGCTATTACAGCTTGCCTACTACTATCGAATACTCAGTGAACTCAGTGAAGTAAGGATTAGCGCAAAACTGGAACAATTAATTCACGCCCTGGGGGATGTCGGTACGAATCTAAGCCCAGGAATTTTTTTTCGAAATGAATTATACACTATTGGTGAATTCCTCATCTTGTGACTCCCACTAAATTTACTGACGCGGTTAGCCCTGTAGTTATTTGATGTAAATATTATGTTTTCGTGTATCTCCAGTTTTTCGTGCGCTTTTGGGACTGAGCTTGTAAGAAGATTTCCAGAATTTGAACCTAAAGGGTTCACGTTCGTTCTGTGAGCTGGTCATTATGCGTTGATAAGCGGATGCATTTCTCAACTGGTTAACCAGACTGAGCCTAAATACTGAGCTAATATGATCACCACCTTCACATTCTTGTGGTATTTCAGAAAACGCCTTCAGAGTTCACTTTCCTTTTCGTTGATATAAGTCCTTTCTTTGAAAGTGCACATAAAAAATTGTGGCTCTCTTATTGGCATTCAAATTCATAATAGTCTTCATATTCCTAGACGCACATTGAAAACACTCTAAAAGCCCCAGCCCTACCCATCGCATTGGAGGGAAGCGCTCCATCCGGGAGAATACCGTGAGCGCCGAAGCAAGTGCTACGAAATTCACCCAAAGCGGCCAAATTTCCTCATCATTCGAGCCATTTAGATTGCAGACCGCACATCCAACCACCGAGTAAGGTTTCTTTTAAGGGTTTACATTCATCCAAAGAGGATGACAACTCAGTCACGAGAGCTGTCATCTATCGCGAAATTTGTGATCACTCTGACTTTGAAATTCTGTCATCGGATTTATACAACGTTCATGTGTGGAGCCAAGAGTGGGGACTCGAACTTAATCAGAGTAAATGCGTGGCGGTACATTTCTTGCGGAGGTCGTCAAACTATCCCCATGTGTGTGCTGTGGATGGTGTTAACATAAAGGCGACAGATGAAGTGAAGTATCTAGGAGTTACGATAACTACGAACCTATCGTGGGGAACACACATAAGAAATATTTGTTGCAGAGCTCTGAAGAAGCTAGGATTCGTCAAGCGTATTGTGGGAAGATTTTCGGATGAAAAAGTAAAAGAGAGGTGCTATTTCGCACTCATCCGGCCACACCTTGAATATGCAGCGAGCATATGGGATCCGGTGCAGAAAGACTTAATCCAGGAACTTAATAAAATACAAAGAAAAGCTTCGCGATTCGTCAAAAACAGCTACGGGCGTACAGACAGCGTTACACAGATGTTAAACGAATTAGGCTGGGAACCGTTAGAGACTCGGAGGCTGCGTGTAAGGCTTAGATTGCTTGAGCAATTGAGAATAGATATCTTTAAGAGCGACACGGAAAACATCATATTAGAACCCCATTATATTTCCAGGTCCGATAGAAACGATAAATTAAGAGAGATATTTTTCCAAACGGATAGGTATGGGAATTCGTTTTTCCCCCGAACAATAAGGGGCTTTAATAAATGTTAGGCGTAATTTCATTAGAGCGTTTCCTTTTTATATGCAAACGGCTGGTGTCCTAACACCCCCCGCCACACGCCTATTGAGGCGGGTTGCGGGGTAGTATGTAGATATAGATGAGAGGGGGTCCTAAATATTACAGCTGGATATTTAGCGACTGTCTCATGAAGGTCAATGACCCATTTCCAAGTTTCGGTCCCTATGTCACAGAACCTACGGGTTTCACGATTCTATTCTCATCATCCTCTCTCCAGTTTATTTCTAGGGAACGAAACGGTCGGATTAGACAAAAATAGCTCCAAAAATGTGGGCTACGCAAGCTCTCCTCAGACACCTTAAGGGCATTATTTGGCATGGAATAATTTTGTGCCCCAAATTGTTTGCAAAACAATTACAGAGGTTAGATCATTGAATAAGGAAAAAGGTGAAACGTTATTTCAGACTGTTAACTTTTCTACATACCAATGACAACCTAAGGTATTCCCACATCGATTTTTGGCCGATTACTAATATATTTTTATTTAATAATCTATTTATTCATCGACCCAAAAACCGCCTACTGGGCCTTTACATCGGACGTTTCATAGCAAATAACAATGGACGTTTTCGAACAACCATGTCCTCATTGTCGAAAAATCCACCCAGGCGGGACTCGAACCCGCTACCTTATGTTTCGCAGGGGACGAATCTTCGTCACCGCCAGCGGAGCAGACAAACATTTATTTTTCGGTACCGGCAATCGAAACCAGAACTACGGGGTGAAAGCTGGGTTATCTAACCATTAGAATTAAGGATATAATTTTTCACCATTTGGATCTTCTCCTCTTATATGTATTTTTCCTTTTCTTGCCTCTTGCCGTAGAGCGACTCCCCTTCAAACCGTGGAATGTTCATTTAGTACCCTCCATTGCGTCAAACTTACAAAGTCTTATGCTGATATATAGATTTCTATATAATATTTCTATGACCATGACAAAATATTATCGAAATTCAAGGCTTAAAGTTAAGCCTTCAAAGTAATGAACTACCTCACACTTAGTATTCAATCGATAAATCTCAATGGACCAATCTCGAGAAGTAATTAAGCCAGAGGAGTCAATGTTCGTATTAGTTTCTATAAACGATAACATTAGGTTATGGAGAGGTTTTAAATCGTTAAAAACCAATTAACCCTTCGTAGCGTCTAATGTTTTTACGTTTTCTTCGGCTTCATCTGCAACATAAACATCACCGAAAATGAATAAAAGTAATGTTTCTCTATGAATCATCTTAAGAAATAATGCGGACGTATCGTTGGACCCGTCACCAGAACGCAATCCAACTTCAACCCTTTTCTGCCTTTTCAATGTAAATTATTTCTGATAAGTTTTTAAGATACTCAGGGCTTTGGATTCACTATATGAGAAAGAAAAACAATCAAGTATTAATTGGCAAACTTCACTGTATTTCTTTATCAGACGATCCTATTTGTAACAACTTAGAGCTATGTTTACATGAACCTTCATTTATCCATAAGATGACGTAAAATGGTGGAAAAACTTGTCATATAAGAAGCGTGATTATGATTAATTGACAAGCGTGTTTACTTCCCTTCCACCATAATTGTCATTAATGTAAGCTACCAGTACTTTTATTTCCAATTCACTTGCAAGTTCCCAGCTTATTTCTTATAATGCAATGCGGTGAATTATGAGGGGAGAGCATTTGAATTGCGGTGGCGCGTCTGACACCTAAAATATTTCACTTCACTTCTTTTATAGTGACAGCTGAAGGGATTGAGTAACTACGAACTTTTAAGTATGCTTGTTTCATATTTTTGGAAAGAAATGCACACCATGTTCGTATACGTCAAGCTTTTAAGCTTATCTATAACGCCGAAGACGAGAAAACTGATTTTCTTGTTTCCTTTCGTGTGTTTTGCATAAAAACATGCTTACTATGTATGCCAAGAAAATTTTGATCCTTAGTAATACACTTTCAAGGCTGGAAAAAAGGAAGAAACTGCGAAAACTTACAATTAGAAAAATAAATGTAACTTCATTTTCGACCGTTTTCGAGAGTGCGCACTGTCATGTGACGCGGAGGCTATATTTAGACTTGCTCTAGCGGGGCATTGTGAAATCTGAGCGGGTGATTAATTGATCCTGCCATATGATGATACTCGGTGCAAATAAATTTGTTTATATTGGTAGCTATAGCTATTACGTCAGACGTTCGACATGATGTTACTTGTGAGTAGGTTACCTACGATGGGGTTACTTGGGGAATGCAGATATGGTGGAAAGGAACCTACTATTGGTGATAGACTGTTTTTAAATGAAGTGGCTAATGGATCCACAGTTTCCACAGGTAATGGGTCAGGTTTTCCAAATTTATTTACTCCCAGTGCTTGGATTCAAACCCTAATCCTCAGGATGAGAAGCCCGCAACGTAACCACCATACCAACACGAATACTTCTCATTTCTCTGTAGAGAAGAAGAGAGAGATAAGAAAACGAATTTATTGCTCTAGGACATATTTCCTCTAAGAACAAAACAATTTACAGTAAGAAATTGAATAATTAAATCAAACGCACTTATTCGTTGTGAGCGATAGACCAATACCTCAAAATGCTTCCATTATACAAAGTTCAAAAAAGAAAAACATAGTAAACACAATATTCCAAAAGACTATTATAAGTTCCATCATTGTAATAATAAATAACACAACAGCCCATCAGTCACATTGCGATAAAACATATAAAACAGTACGAATTGTCAGAATAAGTTAATGGAACAGGTTGAAATTACATAGAAATAATAACAAACAATCAAATATATATAAGAAATATAAATTTTTGTTCACATTAGCAATGATTTATAATGAGGCGGTCAACAATAAACCGTTGTTTTATAATATTTCAACGTGGAAATATATTTTACTTTATATGTTATATTATTCCAGAGATTGGATCCTACAACCTGGAATGATTTCTGAAAGGAAGTTGTACGATGAGCGGGATAGCATATTAAGTTTATTCCCGTAGTATTATCAGTGGTTTTTTCCTTAGTTTTTAATAGAATATGTAAATATTCAGGTTTTTTATGAATAAATAATGCGCAAAGAAAGCAGCTAGGAGAATTTTCCGTCCTTTTTCAGTAGAAAGCTAACCGATTTCCTTGAGGTATGGCGAAATATGTACATCTCTTCGTAAGTTAAACACAAATCTTACACAGGAATATAGTAAGCGCTTAAGTTTTAAATCAAACTCACCGGAGATATCATTATCAACTGAACAACAGTAATTGATATGCGGAAAAAACAATGGAGGACATTAATCATAACTCGTTGTTTAGTTTTAATTGATACATAATCTTGCTGACGTTGTTCGAGATGTCATGGACATGCATTAACCAGGAGAGATTAGTTGAAATTGTGGCTCTTAGGTTTTTTACTGTGTTTGAGAAAGGAACGTTAATATTTCCCAGCCTGACATTAGGGATTAAATCAAGATCAATCTTGTAACAAGCTTTGAGGAGCCTATCATAATGGTTTTGATTTTAGCACAGTTTAAGACAAGGTAATTATTTTCAACCCAGTCAAATAAGGAGGCAATATCTTCATTTACTTTTTCAATAGTGTTTCTGAGGTCATGAGGAAGACAATGTCGACACATTTGCAAATCATCCGCGTAAAGTATATATTTACAGTGCTTTAATTTTCCAGGAAGATCAAGAAGATATATGGAAAAAAGCATAAGTCCAAGTACCGAACCTTGAGGTACACCACAGGTGACAGCATTCCATTTGGATGTTCCCACAAAAGGCTTTGACAGCTTGGCGGCGCCCAACAAGCTAGTCGTGGAACCAGTTTAGAACCGAGCAGGAAAAATTTAGACACGTCATATTTTGCGGATGCTTTAACTGCTTAACCCGGTGAAAAGCTTTGCTTAAATTAAATACCACTAAAAAGGTGACCATTTTCTTATCAATAGCCTACTGTGCACCATCAGTGACTTTTAAAAGGGCGGATAGGGTACTGAAACCTTGACGAAAACCAGATTGAATTGGTTCCATTCTATTCTTAACAGTAAAATAATTCGTTTTTTGCTGATGCACAATTCGCTCGAGAACCTTAGATATTGCATAGAGAATGTAATGGATGGAAATCCGAGGGAGAATTTGATTTTATAACTTAATTGATTGGTCGAACTAAAGGAAAAATTTCAAACCGGAAGGATATTTGGAGGAAGAGAGTGACTAATTAAAAATATCAAGAATGGCAGGCATGGTCACAGGTAGACTTTTTTATGACGTTAATGGAGATAGCATCAGTACCTGTAGCTTTGGATTTGGAGTATACCAGGTATTTAAGCAGAACTGTATAGAACCTCGGAAATCCTGTAGTACAGTAGCGCTTCCTTAATTTTATCGAATTAATTTGCTACATCATAAAATGTAAGCCGAATAATCGTCACCTACGGACTAACTTTCCCGATGGCATCGGAAGGCGAATAATGCATTATTACTACCAATTCAGGTAGGTTTACACATAAGTAAAAAAGACATCCTCTAGATTTTTATATGTGCTGGGCCTTATCTACCAATAATATTTTTCTCTTCGTCTCACCTTACGTCCCACCCTTCTTCATCCATTCCATAAAGCTTATTCTCTATCTTCCCCTTCCCAGCTTAACCAACATCCTCCACTCTATGACTGTCTTAAGCAATACTTTGCCCCTCTTTACCTCTTCCAACCACCTATTTTCCCTCCTCTGAATATCCTCCTCAAGTTTCCTTTCCTCATCAACCATTACTAGCACTTCTTGGTTTGTCTTCTTTTCCGTCCATCACACTTTCTCCACCCTCTTCCAAACACTCATCACGATCGCCTACAGCCTGTTCTGACTTCTTTTCTAAAAGTCCACGATTCTGCCCCATACAACGCTACACTCCATATTAAACTCTTCGCAGCTTCTTTTTAATGTTCTTACTCAAGGTCCCTGTTATTTTCTCCCTTCCATTACTGAGCACTTCTTTTGTTTGCACTACTCTCCCGCTAATGTATTTCCTACTATGAAACTCAGAGTTTTGAAGGGCTATTGGGGACTAAGGTAGTGGTGGGGTGTCCGTGGTAGTGGGAGGAGGGGAAGGATTACGGGCTACCGTTTTTTCCGTAAGGATCAGAGAGAGGCTTCTAGGAGGGGAAAGGTTTTCAACAAGGATGTCATTAAGTAGATGACGCTTCTTCATCTGTCTCCTGATCTCCAACTCTTCCTTTTTGTCCATTCTCCTCTGTTTTTCCTCCCGGTGCAAAATCTTCGGGGTGAAATCACTGGTGTGGTTCTCCTCCCACAGGTGTTTAGTAAAGTGGAACTAGAAGAGACTACACTTCCGGAAACACCTCTTGTGATCTACTGCTCTCATCCAGAAAGTGCGGCCCGTCTGTCCAATATAGGCTGTATTGTACTCATTGCATTCTATTAAATATATACCACTGTTATCTAAGGGATCAATTTTATCTCTTGTTTTGTTTTAATTTTTTTAAGTTGTCATTGTTGTAGAAAGCTATTATAAATCAGTCTTTAGGGAACAGGTTGCTTATTTTTTGCGACAAAACTCCGTAATACAGTAATTTACTCCATTTCTTTGTTTGTTCCAATCGGATTAAAAAGCAAACGTTGTTCTCTTATGGAGCGTTTTTTAAGGAGCATTTTATGTACAAGGGTTTTGTTGTAACCATTTACCGTTGCTATTGATTTAATAAATTCCAATTTCTCATTTAAGTCTTCTCTGGAGAGGGGGGTATTCAGCAGTCTATTAAGCAAGAAGTGGAATGTCGATAGCTTTTGGTACATGTGATGGTGGGAGTCGGAGGGGATTGCATGGTCCGTGGTGGTGGCTTTGCAAAAAATAGCAAATTCAAAACTTTTAACACTTTTAGATGCCATCACACCCAGAAAATTCAATTTTCCATTTGTTTCTTTCTTACACGTTAACTTGATACTATCGCACAGGGTATTTTAATTTGTTAAAAATTATCCAATTGCCTTTCTGCTCCAGTCCAAATTGCAAAAACGTCATCGACGTAATAGATCCAGCAATAGATATTTTTAGTGTTCACTGAATCACTATTGAACATTTTTGTTCAAATTCGTCCAAAAATAGGTCGGATAGGATCGGTGACAACGGGGAGCTCATTGATAACCCTTCCATTTGTTTGTAGTATTCCCCATTAAATTTAAAGTAATTTTGCTCCACGCACACTTTCAATAGAGACACAAGATCACTGATGACGGCTGCTTCCGTCCCTGTACTTGAAAGAGCTTTTTTCGCCACTTCGACTGCTTCCAAAGCATAAATACTGGTGAAAAGGTTTTCCACATCAAACCACACTAATATGTATTATGAGGGGGGAGGAGTTTTTTGGAGAGCCGGTCACAAAAGCCCATCGTGTTTTTCACTCCAAACCTCGACTGAAAATTAGTCAACTCCCTAAATCGAGAATTTTAAGAGGCAGCAGTTTTTCTGGAAAGAGCTTTATCACTGGTGGTGACTAGTCGAACTGGAATATTCTCTTTATGAATTTTGGGGAGGTCAAAAAAAACTGGGAGCTCTTGGATTCATTGTGGTCACTTTATAAATTTCGCCAGACTTGCGAAAGCTAGGGATTTAAGGGATTTTTTTAACAATTTCTTGGAACCTTTTGGTTGGATCCAATGAAAGTTTTGTTATTTGGTAACTCTTATTGAAGTCGTAGCATTTATCAATGTAGTATTCCCTCATCATCACCACCACCGTGTTTCCTTTGTCTGCCTTTAAAATGATTAAATTGTTCTCACTCAGTCGCTTTAGGATAGAATTTATTGACTTGACCTCCAAAGACCTGATTTGTTGGTTATTAGCTTGGAATGTAAATAAACCTGGTAGATTCTGTGCGATTATAGTTTTCAAACCAATTTCTAGCTTTTCCACGGCCACTTCGCAGTCCAAAACTAAATGCTCTACTTCCTTAGTTCTCACTGGAGTGACCGGCACATACTTGAGATCTTTCTCTAATAAAGCCACTTCATGAGGGACAAACGCAGTATCCGAAAGATTAATCTCCCTCTCGTGAAAGATCATGGGTGCGTTTTCCCTTTGAGGTTTCTTATGGGAAACTAGTTTACTTTCTTGAAGGCGGTTCAGTTTGCAATTTATGACTAACCTCTTTTATGTGCTAATTCGCTGCTTCTCTCTCGCACATAGTCCCCCAGTAATGTCCATTCAGCCCAATGAAGCTCCCGCCACAGTTCTCTTGTCAGCAGGAATCTATACTCTTCAATTATTTTCCTTTTTGCGTACCATCCTTGGAGTTCCTTCTTCACCCATTTACGTTCTGCTGTCTGGACTGCGTTTCTGCCTGCTGATGATCTGGTGTTGTTATTCATGTTAACGTAGTTTGGGATAACTCCTAAAAGCTAGAAATCAACTGTTAAAGTAGATGTTTAAAGACGCCATCCAGAATTTAATAGCCACTATCCGGTAGAGTTTGGCCTTTTTCTATATACTCGCGTTTGTGATTACCTCAATCGTCTCAGGCTCAACTTTGAGGAAGTTTATTTTATAAATGAAAAGGGATACTCCAAATCCATCCATCCAAAATCATGATGATTTTCCATGGAATTTGCGGAGTAGTTAGGCTAGGTAGCTAGCACTACAAACTGCCAACGATCATCCGCCCCACCCACCCCCCTCTCCCTCACCAAGCCTCACCACCCGCTCACAACACTACATTGTATCCTTAGGGTTTTCTACCCCCCTCCCACCTCCATTCTTCCTCCCTCCATCCCCTACTTTCCCCAACGCCTACCCTGGATGGAATGTATGGATCATGTTTTTGCCTTTGCTCTTTGTACCTGAAGATGACGCCACTTCGTTGAAACTAGTCGTACCGTAAAATAAATTGGTGGAATAAGACAAATAGTACAGGAAAGATAGTGTTATTTTCATCCCAACCCGGAATTTTATAATTACTAAACATTTTCTTGACCAGTATGTTCATGCACCCCTGGAGGTGTCGTGAAAAAAGTCCCACTCGTTCCCAGGTGGGACAACCAAAATGTCCTGAAATTCCTGGAATGTCCCTGGAACTTGGATTTTACGACTAAAAATGTACTTACATTCGTAGCAATGTTTTTGCTTGGCTTTAAATCTACCTCCGATAGTGTAAAAAATGGGTATTTTAATCCCCTGTCAATTACAAAATGCCTGGAATTTTAGAACCCTGTCAAAATCCCTGGAATTCCTGAAAAAACCCTGGAATCAGCGTAGATTCGTGAAAAATAGGTGTAATAGGCTACTTTTTCTATTTTGTTTTTCTTATCAAGTGCTAGCGGTACGCTAAACCATGTTGCAAATTGTGATGCAAGCAAGCCGCTAGGTACAATTATTCTTTGGACCTAATGTGCCGATTTGGCTTGAAGGGTTGATTTGACCGTGCGGGCTCAAATTTTAGGGGTGAGGGGGAAAAGTTAAAAAAAAAAGCTTTGAAAATGGTGTCAACGAGCTATAGATGGGTTTTAGGTGTCAATTTCATATGATTTCAGCCTTAATTTATCCCTCTGACGACCGGAAGTCAAAGTATCGCCGCCATATTGGAAAATGGCGGGCTGGATGCGTGATCTAGGAGGTTAAAAGGAAATGGAGGGGGCATACCCGTAAGGTCTCTGGGGGAAAGTTGAAGCTGGAATAGGGGTGCATGGGAAGAATTAGGCTACGCCCACTCGGCACAAAACACGTTTGTGCCCATAAGCTTATGCATAGATTTCGTTGAAAGTAAAACATATATTGACCGGGATTTATGATGAAAAGCCATCGCAGAAACTCGGAGAATAATAAGTATACCTATTGCTATTATAATTATGAGTTTTTATAACTTTTTTCTAGTTTTAGTGAGTGCCTTGTGAATTAACCTCAGCTCAAAAAAGTCGATTTTGACGCCAGAATTGCCCAGCAAATAACGATAAATAAGCAGCAATATCCAACTTAGCAATAATTGCGTCTTTGGCTGGTAAAAATATTACATTTTCGATGTAGACGTAAATAATGTTTTTGTTTTCCTCATCATTTAGTAATCATGGGCACTTACGTTTCTGACAAATGTACTAAGCAATGGATTTTTACATCAGATTTCCTTCGAAATATAATTCAATACGCAAAGTAACTGGGTGATTTCGTCTTGCGATGGAAAAAGTTTTAACTGCGAATTGCTTTACAATGCTCTCGGTCGTATTATTGAAAGAAACCAATTTTATAGAATTATCACGATCCCGCGTCATTCCAAATCACATTCAGTTGCAACCTTACTTCTCACCAAAGACATGATATTATGTCCTATGAATGCAAAACTACGTTCTTTCCCTAGCATATTATCAGATGGTCAATGAAAGTTGAAATAAGGCAATCAAAAACAATGGGTTGTCTCCAAGGAGTTTATTTTTTTAAATAATATTAAAAGATTCCACATCACTGCCCTTGAAACAATATTAATTTTGTTAATTTATTTCTTATGATCCTGGAATGAATTTTTTATTGAAAATGTTGGCTACATGTTGAAATCTCAATTTAAAATACAGTTGACCAAATAATTTCAATATTAAAATAATAAGGTTATGCTCATAAGATTGATCAAAAACATGGTCCATTAACACATCAATAGATTCTTACATCAGATTTCCTTCAAATTATAAATTGCTGGGCCAAGTAACTGGGTGATTTCGTATCATAATGGAAAGTTTTAACTACCAATTGCTTCACAATGCTGTAGCGGTCACACCATTGAAAAAGAACCAAATTTTATAGAATTATCACGATCCCACATCATTCCAAATCACATTCAGTTGTAATCCTTACTTCTCCCCAAAGACATGACATCCTATGCATGCAAAATTCACATAAATCTGAAGTTAGTACAGGCAGTCAACCAAATGAGAACCCTCAAGATTGTTCTTGTTATTAAGATAAAATGACCTAATTATTTTAATTCATGATTTTCAATGCCTTAAAATGCACCCTAGGTCAATGAGCAAGGAAAAAATCAAGTATAAGACAACATAACCTCTCCTTTTTGCAACAGAAAAGTTAAAACTAATTTCATTTTACCTGTAATAGTCCACAGCATTGACAGCAGATGAAATTTGCTTTAACGAGGATATTATCAGATGGTCAATGAAGGTTGAAATAAGCCACTCAATAACAATGGGTTATCTCAAAGGAGTTTATTATTTTTTTCCCAAAAATATGAAAACAATTGAAATAATCCACCTCACTGCCCTTGAAACAGTTTTAATTTTGTTAATTTGTGTATTATGACCCTGGAATGAATTTTTTCAGTGGCAATTTTGGCTTCATGGTGAAACCTCAATTTGAAATACAGTTTACAAATTAATTTTAACAGTAAAATGACATGGTTTTCCTCAAATGATTGATCAAAAACATGGTCCTTTAAATAATCAAAATAATTTACATCAGCATAACTTGCAACAATATGGTTTGTCAAGTACATAATAACCTTTTCATTCACGAACATACCATTTAAAACAATGTATTTTCTTATGGCTTTTTCAGCACACAAACTACGTCATTGGAGGGAGCGACTAACCCACCTCTGTTTTTTATATTAAATATCACGTTGTTGTCTCCATCACTCGCTCCCAAGGGAACTACACAAATTTCACACTTTATTTTTAACTCAAGTTTCCTTACAATAAAGCCTGTGATGTACCTAACTACATCTTCTTTATATTCACTCATCACTGACTGGCTCAGCATTGGCGGCTCTTGAGAGTAATTGTGGTCTTGGTTCACATCAGTTACACTATCAGCCACCATCCGACCCTTCCATGAAGAGGCATTGATTGCCTCAATTGCACTAAGTTTGCCAGGCGCAAGGACAGGCATTCGGTCAAAGGGTAAGCAGTTTTCACTACTACCCACTGACAGTTCACGGTGTACCAGCACCTTTTTGAAGGCCCTGACAAACTGCCTTGAGGTTGGGTTGTTGTTGAACCCAGACATGGATCGAATCACTCCAAAGTAAAGTATAATATGGTCCTGGCTTGCTTTGTACAATGGTACGTACTTTAACAGCTTCTCTTGAATCACCCACTTATCATAAATACCAATGGCACTGGTCATTGAAAGTAAAAATCCAAGAAAACCATTCTTCTATTACTTTTGATGATAGCCTGGCCATTTAATGTTTCAAGGTGAGTGATGTAAGATGTCGCTTCTTCAAAAAAGGATCTAATGCTTTCATAATTATACCTATTCATCGGTCGCTTTAAACCCTTTTGCATCAATGATCGAGAATTTAAATCAAATAGATTGTTGAATATCTTCAGGAACCTCACTGTCCCACACACATCCTCAAACCCAGTCAGCCCTTTGCTGTTGCAGTACAGGATGGCATCAGCAACTGAATTGCTCAGCAGCTGAGCAGCCATCTTAACCTTCATTTTTTGCTGTTGCCAATGGATGTGAGAAGATCTCAATTTATTGGCAACATGTAAGCCCTCCATTTTCTGCATCTCCTCGAATGTTTCAAGATGGGACCACAAAACATTGCCACCTGCTCCATCTGTAATAATATTTTTGTCCCCAAAAGTGTTCATTACTAATTTAAGCATTTGGCAGGGATCCAAAAAAACAAATAGTGGCTCACGTGAAATGGGATGTGGAAATGATGTCTCCAGAACAAATGGATCAAGCTTGCATCCTAATTGGTTTGCCATTGATATGTTGGCATATGCCCCATCAAAAGTTAGGGACACCACTTTGACTTTCTCATGGTGAAGCCAGCGAAGAAAATCAGTCATCAATGAGCACCGCTGCTCACCATTCAACCCATCGACTAACATATATGCCATGGGAAGTGTCCAATTAGAGTTAATACGCACTAAAATAAATAAAAGGGCTTCTTTAGCCAAAGGCAGGCTGCCATCATCTATCTGTCCAGCTCCCTGCACGTAGCCCCAGGTTACCTTGCCATCAAGCTCTACATGTCTCCTCAGAGCCATTTCGACTATTATGAGGCTGCAAATCAAAGGGTGCTCACTTTCCTCAGCTGCAGCATGAAGTGCACTCCTTGCTTCAGCAGAAAACCCTGGCATGCAATTCACTACTGCATACCATCTACTGAGGGTGCGTGGATGAGGGAGACAAGAATCAAAACAGCTTCGTACATACAAATATGCTCTTGGCGAGTAATAGTGTAGCGTTAAAGCAAAAGCACGCAGTTCAGGGGAAAACGACTTTGCTTTTCTTCCCATTAGCTTTATTAATCTGCCTCATGAGAAGCTCCTTATTTCCTCTAGCAATATTTCACAACCAGTGATTCCATTCATTAGTAATCAAGTTTTTACCTTTTAATACGATGAAAATAACAGTTAACTTGGCGACCTTCCTTTCCAACCGCCGGTTGACCTGCTTTAAGGTTTTGATCTGCTTTTTAGTTGCACTCAGCTTCAATGCTGATGCCTTCAGCTGGAACCACATTTTCTTTTTTGTTGGAGTTTCTGGAACTATTGTCACTTCCGATGATTCCGCAGCCAAGGAAGCCTCTGATGATGCTGTACCCATTGCATTGTTTTCCTGTCACAGTTCAGTGTCACCACTGAGGATGTCCCTTCTGGCTCGTTTCCTTTCAGATATATTTTCCTGGGAAAAGAACAAATTACGTAACTCATAAATGAATATGCACGTAAGTATTGAAATTAATGAAATGACATTGACAAAGAGCAAGTCCACAAGAATCCGTTAAAAGGTTGATAAAAACTCCATGACCATTATTTTAGGGTAAATCAAGTCCTAGCTGATTCTTTTCAATGCAACTATTAATGGAAAACTGTAACTTAGGAATAAAAATTATGCATGTAGTTAAGTAGTTCTATCTTGGTGCCAAAAATAAGAAAATTTTATGTATTTCACACATTTAATAATTGAATGAGCTTTTCCCAAAGATATTACATGCTAAATACAATAACTTCGATTAACGCAGTAATCATACCCGAGTATTGTTTCTCCAAACTAATCACAGGCTACCTGACTTCAGGCAGAACATCTTAAATTTGATGTCAACTCAAATGTTGTGTTACACTCCAACAATAGATGGAAATAGAACAAAATATTCAGGATAATAAGTAAACAGTTTCATTCGACGGCGCACTTTGAAAAAGGCAAGATATATTTCAGGACGCAGACGTGGTCATAGGAACGGAGAGCTGGCTTACTGAGGATTTAAGCGACAGCGAAGTTTTTCCTCCAGGATATAAAATCTACAGATGCGATCGAAGCGATAGGGCAGGTGGCGGAGTTTTTCTAGCAGTTAAATCACATTTACATAGCACCGCCCACGAAATAACTGACAATGAAATAGAAAGCGTGTGGTGTACAATTAAACAACGAAACAAAAGGAGTATACATGTTTGCTCTTTATATAGACCTCCAAACTCCAATATTGATGTTATTTACCAATTAGATAATCAAATATCCGCATTTACTGTGAGAGACAGTAAAAGTGTAATAATTATTGGGGGAGATTTTAATCTGCCGTCTATAAATTGGGATTCTTACACTGTAAAACCGAATTCTAGGAATAGGGAAATCAGCGAGATCTTACTCAACACACTTGCTAATCACTCACTTTCCCAAGTAGTTGACAAGCCTACGAGAGGAAATAAAATATTAGACCTTTTTGCAGTAAGCCATCCTAAGTTGATAAAACAGCTCGATATTATTGACGGCATAAGTGATCACAGAGTAATTTTTGCAACCTTAAAAATTGAAGTAGAGTCAGCTGTAAAACCGAAACGCAATATTTATTTATTTGATAAATGCAACTTCATCAAATTTGGCGAGATTCTTAATGATTCGTACACGGATTTCGTAGCTAAAACTGAGGATAAAAGCACTGATGAATCATGGAAATATTTCTTAAAAATTCTACGACGGGGAATCAACGAATATATTCCGCATAAATTGAAATGTGACAGTAAAGAACCTCGCTGGTATAACAACGATGTTAGGAGGGACCCTAAGAGACAGAGAAAATTGTACAACTTGGTTAAAAAGTTCACTACGGTAGGTGACAAATCGAAGGAACTTGAAGCAAAAGAAAGTTACGCTGCGCAACGCTCAAAAACTAAGAAATCAATGCGTTCTGCATTGCGAAATTTCAAGAAAAAAGTACTTGGTGAATTACTCGAAGAAAATCCGAAATATTTTTGGTCATATGCGAGAGAGCTTCAGGGAAAATCTTCAACGGTAGATTCGTTATTTAATAAAGATGGCAAACTTGTCACCGAAAATATTGACAAAGCTAACACGTTAAATTCCCACTTCAAAAGTGTATTCACCGCAGACGATACTGCATGTAATTTTGAAATACAATTCACTGAGGAACCGATGAAAGAAATCACTATTCAACGTGATGGGATAACTAAACAGCTGCAGTCGATAAAAAATAGTAAATCTCCGGGTCCAGAGGGAATACCCGCGCGTGTCCTCAAGGAGTTGGCGCCACAGATCGCACCGTTCTTAGACATAATATTCAAGAAGTCATTGTCTGAAGGAAAGATACCATTAGACTGGAAAATTGCAAACGTTACACCGATATTCAAAAAGGGAAACAGACACGACCCAGGGAACTATCGACCAATTTCATTAACGTCGATTATAGGCAAGATACTCGAACATATCGTCGTTAGCAATATCATGACGTTCCTGGACAGTCGTAACGTCCTCCATGGCTGTCAGCACGGCTTCCGGAAAGGTAGATCATGTGAAACACAACTCGCGCTCTTTCTTCATGACGTTCTCAAATCTGGTGAATCGAAAAGACAAGTTGACGCATTATTTCTAGATTTTAAGAAAGCTTTCGACACGGTACCTCATAACAAACTTTTATACAAATTACAGTCATGCGGCCTAAACGAAACAGTAGTAAACTGGATACGCGACTTTCTGAGTGATCGTAAGCAAAAGGTAGTTCTTGACGGAATTAGCTCTGATGTCGTTAAAGTGACATCAGGTGTCCCGCAAGGAAGCGTGATCGGACCCCTTTTGTTCATTATATACATAAATGATCTATGCTCTCGAATTAGCAGTAAAATACGTTTATTTGCCGACGACGCTGTCATCTATCGTGAAATTAGTGATCACTCTGACTTTGAAACCTTATCATCGGATTTAAACAACGTTCATGAGTGGAGCCAAGAGTGGGGACTCGAACTTAATCTAAGCAAATGCACGGCGGTACAATTCTTGCGGAGGTCGTCCAACTATTCCCATGTATATGCTGTGGATGGTGTTAACATAAAGGCGACAGATGAAGTGAAGTATCTAGGAGTTACGATAACTTCGGACCTATCGTGGGGAGCACATATAAGAAATATTTGTGGCAGAGCTCTGAAGAAGCTAGGATTCGTCAAGCGTATTGTGGGAAGATTTTCGGATGAAAAAGTAAAAGAGAGGTGCTATTTCGCACTCGTCCGGCCACACCTTGAATATGCAGCGAGCATACGGGATCCGGTGCAGAAAGACTTAATCCAGGAACTTAATAAAATACAAAGGAAAGCTGCGCGATTCGTCAAAAACAGCTACGGGCGTACTGACAGCGTTACACAGATGTTAAACGAATTAGGCTGGGAACCGCTAGAGACTCGGAGGCTACGCGCTAGGCTTAGATTGCTTGAACAATTGAGAATAGATATCTCTCAGAGCGACACGGAGAACATCATATTAGAACCCCACTATATTTCCAGGTCCGACAGAAACGATAAATTAAGAGAGATATTTTGCCGAACGGATAGGTATGGGAATTCGTTTTTCCCCCGAACAATAAGGGACTTTAATAAATTCAAAACTTAATTTCATTAGAACGTTTCCTTTTTATCTTTAAACGGCTGGTGTCCTAACACCCCCCGCCACACACCTATTGAGGCGGCTTGCGGGGTAATATGTAGATGTAGACCCCTGAGGGTGTAGTGGCGGATGAGAAAATAATCGCTGTGCAACGTGCACCCGCGCCAAAAAACGAAAAGCAATTGTGTAGTATCTTGTGTTTGTGTAACTATTACACGCGTTTTTGTGTGGGCTACGCGTACCTAATCGTCCCGCTTTTTTCCTTATTAAAGCGAGGAAAAAAGTGGAGGTAGGTAGGTAGGTATTAAGTAGTAGGGTGCGTGTACGGCTCGATCATTTTGCACCACTACACAATCTTCGCGGTAAAAGTAATAAAGATTAGTCGCTTGCACTTATGTCACATATGTAAAAATTATATGAAGTGATTTTTAAAAAACTATGAGGCTTATATTTTATTGAATATTCCTGTCTCTTTTAGAAATAAAATAACTCTGCTTAAAATATTAGGGTCGTCTCCTAGGACAATCGAACAATCGAAAAATTGGTAGAACTCCTTTAGCACCTTACCGGACTCATCGCCCTTTCTGGTCGTGGTTGGGATTAGGAATAAAAGGAATATAGCGGGGGAGTAGGATAAATAAGTTAGAGGCAGGAGGTGTTGAAAGAAGGTATTGGGAGGGATTGGCTAGACGTAGCAAAGCCGGAGTTTATAGGTTATTTTGTTAGGGTTTTTTTTATTTTAAATTTTTTGTGTTTTATTTTTTTTTAAATAAATAAATAAATAAATAAATAAATAAATAAATAAATAAATAAATAAATAAATAAATAAATAAATAAATAAATAAATAAATAAATAAATATATATATATATATATATATATATATATATATATATATATTAAGGTTTAGGAGGATTGACAGGTTATTTTATTAGGGAGTGGATATAATAGAGGTTTATGAAGGAAGGACAGGTTATTTTACTAGGGAATTTATTTTTGCTGAATTTCTTCGTGGTTGGGAAATGCTATTTATGGTTTTTAATCGGGGAAAGGAGGTAAAAGATGGGGAAGCTGAGCCGCTCCTCTGCCGAAGCCAGGAAGGACAGGTTTTTTTGTTGCTGGTAAAGGTTCTGTGATTTTGGATGTGGAAGGATTAGATGATGGTAACTGCAAGGAAGCGACTGAAGCAGTTGATGGGTTGGTAACTGCATTGTTAGAACTGTTGGCTTCTTGGGTCTTCGATGGGAAAAGTTTGAAGGGATGATGCAGGGTTGAAAGATGGGTTAATTCGTTAGGAAATTTAGGTAATTTGGATTTTTTAGGTTTGGTTGTTTATTTCGGAATGATGTCCTTGGGATATATATATATATATAGTCGCCGAGAGCGATTTTCTACCAAGACATTATATATATATATGCATAAATAAAACAGTGATACACTAAACAAACACAGAAACACGCAAAAAGGACACTCACAAAATAAAACTTGTACGTTTCGGCGTCAGGACGCCATCGTCAGCGGTAGAGGAATGATGAGTCCGCTCTGTTCCCTTGGGAAGGAAAGGGCAGAGAGGAAGGAAAGGGGGGGTAAGTGCGAATGGATAGTGGTGGGGAGAGAGAGGTGGCTATTGGGCTTTTAATTCAATGGGCTAGGTTTAGCCCGGGCTTTTCGAATGCTCTTGTCACCCAAATATGGGCGTATTCACGAATTTTCACGTCAACATTACCGGCATTTTGAGGAAGGGCTTCTATGATCTCTAGGGAGAAACAATCGTCAAAATTTTGAGAGTGGGAGGCGGTATGTTTGGGAATGGGATCAAGAAAAGGTGGAGTTTTGGTGGCATGGCGGTGATTGTTCAAACGGATATTGAGGGGGGTGGTACATTTTCCCACATAGAAGGCAGGGCAGAAATTGCAGGAAAGGCGGTAGATGATGTTGCTGGTGGTACAATTGGCCGTAGAGGAAGATCTTTTGAGGGAGGGGGTGGCGGAGGGGCGGAGGAGAGAGCAGCATTTGCACCTCGGGCGTCCGCATGTTGAGGAAAGTGGCGGAGGGTTGGGTTGCAGGGAGGGTCTAGTGGATTTTAAAATGTCCCGAAGATTTGAGGGACGCTTATAGGAAACTTTGGGACATGAAGGTAGGAGGAGGGAAGTAGAGGTATTGTTTTTTAAGATTGGATACAGGTCTTTCAATATGTTTTTGATCCTGTGTGCACAAGGGAAGACTGTTGTTCTTCCCTTTTCGCCATGCCACCAAAACTCCACCTTTTCTTGATCCCATTCCCAAACATACCGCCTCCCACTCTCAAAATTTTGACGATTGTTTCTCCCTAGAGATCATAGAAGCCCTTCCTCAAAATGCCGGTAATGTTGACGTGAAAATTCGTGAATACGCCCATATTTGGGTGACAAGAGCATTCGAAAAGCCCGGGCTAAACCTAGCCCATTTAATTTAAAAGCCCAATAGCCACCTCTCTCTCCCCACCACTATCCATTCGCACTTACCCCCCCTTTCCTTCCTCTCTGCCCTTTCCTTCCCAAGGGAACAGAGCGGACTCATCATTCCTCTACCGCTGACGATGGCGTCCTGACGCCGAAACGTACAAGTTTTATTTTGTGAGTGTCCTTTTTGCGTGTTTCTGTGTTTGTTTAGTGTATCACTGTTTTATTTATGCATGTGCATCGTCGCCGAGAGCGATTTTCTACCAAGACATTATATATATATATATATATATATATATATATATATATATATATATATATATATATATATATATATTATTTTTTTTTCCCAGTAGGAAGGGAATGGGATCAGAGGGAGAAAATAAGATGATTGGTTGAGTGTTTAATTGACCTTCAGTAATTCAGGAGGTTTTTTTGAATCATTGAATAAAGTGGCGGTATTCTCAAGTCGTTCTTGATATTTGAGTTGAAGACGAACCACGGAGCCCCCGTCAGACGCCTCAGTGTCTTGTTCAGCCACACTTGCATTTTCTTAATATGGGAACTACTGGCTGTGCACCAAATGGGAGAAACGTATAGAATCTGAGGGAGAAGAATAGAGAAGAGGATTTTAATTCGATTATTAAGAGTAGTTTGACTTTTAAAATTGATGAGGGAATGCAGAGCAAATGCAGATCTGGAAACTTTTTGATGGACAGAAGTGATGTGGTCAGCAAAGGTTAGTCCTTCGTCTAGGGTCACGCCAAGAAATTTGACTTCAGAGACTTGTGGTATGAATTTATTATGAAGCGTTAATGGGAAATTGCCTCGCCTATTTTTTTTTAATGTAAAGCACAGTTTGGAGCATTTATTGGGGTTAATTTGGAGTCTCCAGTCTTCAAGCCATTCCTCGATCTCGTCATGGTGGACTTGTAATGCGTCGGAGTTGCGATCCGGACACCAATTGCGTGCAGCAATGGTGGCATCGTCGGCGTAGAGGTACAGTTCAGTGTTGGGAGTTGTAGGGAAGTCGTCAATATAGATGTTAAAAAGTGTTGGGCTTAGTACTGCTCCCTGAGGAACACCAGTATAGATAGGATGGAATTGAGAGGTGAATTTATTATGCTTGATTTGGAATCGTTTATTGCTAAGGAAAGATTGAATAAGTTTAACAAGTTGAAGGGGAATGGGTAGTTGAAGTAATTTAAATATGAGTCCTTGATGTCAGACCTTGTCGAAGGCCTGGCTTATGTCAAGGAATACTGCCGATGTTACCATTTTTTTATTAAAACCAGAGACGATAAATTCCGTTAGCCGGTTGATCTGATGGACCGTGGATGTTCCTGCTGCAAAGCCGAATTTCTCAAGTCTAAATAACCTGTGAGGGACCTTCATAAGTTTGTTCTGAATCAACCTATCAAAGATTTTTGCAAATGTGCAGGTTAGAGAGATAGGGCGATAATTGACTATGTCAGAGTGAACTTTGTGTGGCTTTGGTAACATAACTATAGTGGACGTTTTCCAGCATTCGGGGAATATGGAAGAGGCCAGACAGGCGTTGAAAATATCAGTAAGAAAATGTATCAAAACGGGAGGGAGAAGTTTGA
Organism: Pyrrhosoma nymphula; assembly: GCA_963573305.1. Lineage (NCBI taxonomy): Eukaryota > Metazoa > Arthropoda > Insecta > Odonata > Coenagrionidae > Pyrrhosoma > Pyrrhosoma nymphula. Next base: position 69,753,207 of record OY754332.1, on the reverse strand, counting down.
CAGCTTTTGGTGCTATAGAGTCTGGGCCCGTGGAACATTTGTTCGGGAGTGTTTTAATTATGCTTATGTCTTCTGTGGTGGAACATGTAGTAGGTAGAGGAGTTGGTATATATCTGAGAGACTCAAAGTCGTCATTAATTTTCTGATAATGTTCATTGTTGGAAGAGCTGGGCTGCCTGGCAAATGCTGTCGACATTCTATTAGCGAAAGCTTCTGCTCTTTCCTCATCAGTATTTAGCGTACGGTTATTGATTATAAGAGGAGGTGTGGTTTTTGTCGTGTTTCTGAGATTCCATGTCATTTTCTAAAGGGAATTATCATTTGTGGATAGTGAAGCTACTTTATTGTTCCATCGATTTTGTCTGAAGGACTTGAGTTCCGTTTTGAGCAATTTAGTGATGGTGTTTAGTCTAGATTTATGCGCAGCACTGCGTGTGTGTTGAAAAAAGTGTCTAATTTTATTTTTATCTTTGATAAGCCTAAGAATATGTTGAGGAAGAGCAGAAGAAATAAGAGAAATAATGTGTGGTTTTTTGGCAGATAATGCAAGCATATTGTTAATGTGTGTTGAGTGTTGTGATTGCGTTATGAATAGAGAGCTGATTAGGAATGACAGTGGGAAGATCTGGAGTAGCTTCCGCCAGTAATCCGCCAAACTTTTCCCAGTTGTGGGAGATGCCATTTGGAATTTGGATCGTGGGGGATGCTTGTAAGTAGAACATGACTGGGATGTGATCCGAAGCATAGTGATGAATTACTTTAGCAGGAATGTCATATGGATAGTTTGCGGATATAGCTATGTCTAGCTGCCATTTTTAGCTGCTTTTGCCTTGATAAAGGACAGGCACAAGCGGAACATGGCGGAGTGAGCTCCGCCACAATTGGCACATCTAAATGCGTCATCTTTTTTCAATTTACACGCGAAGCGGGGATGATCTTGTGCGCATAATCTACATCTGGGAGTGAATTGGCAGTAGTTCCTAGTGTGACCGAACTGGAGACACCTGAGACATTGTGCAGGATTCTCCGATGGCAAGTGCTCCTCGACTCTAATATCCACGCCACAGTACGTTTTGAGGGCGAGGAGATCATCCTCTTTGGAAACATCAACCAATGAAGTTTTAAAGGAACAGAAAGGTTTCGGGTGATCGGGTAGAGATTTTAAAAGGATGTCCCCAGTTGTGGCGAAGCCAGATTCTGCCAGGTCTTCCTGGATCTGCGCAGTGGTCGTGCATTCAGGAATTCCTTTGATTATGAACGCTCTCCTTTTTTCGGAGGGGAGGGGGTTGGTAAAATAAGGGAGTGTCCAGGCTTCTAGGAATATTTTGGTAAGGCGGTAATCAGCAGGACTTAGGGTATTTATGAAAAGGAAATTGTTGGCTGGGGATATTCTAGGGTGGTAATGGAGAGTAGGAAGGAGCTTGGTTAAGGCAAATGGTGAGTGGCTTATGGTGTGAATCTTCCCTGTCGAAATGGAACCACAGTCGACGACTGTCAGCGCTCCGTGACAGTAACTAAGTGACCTCACTAATCCCAAATATGGTCTTCGTCTCCCCTCGGGCACCGGCTGCACCCTCCCCTACATCGCCCATACCCTTCCCCCATTCCTAAAATTGCAACATCGCGATAGTTTTACAATGTCTAGCTCGGGTTGCGTAATGCCTGAATTTCTCGCCTCAGCTGCCTTGGGCGTGAGCAGGCAACCATTCGTAACTTACCCTTTCCCTTGTCTATGGGAAGCCGTCGCGGGCACTGATCGTATTCTTTAGCTATGGTTTTCTGCCATACATTTTTCATTATTTGGATCGGAAGAAGTCTGCATGATGACTGGCGAAAAGTTAGTCGAAAATGGAACGATGCGGTGAAAGCCCCGAATCCCGAGGATGTTCATCAGAAGTCACGCAGGAGCCTCGAAATCAATCCGCACCACTCTTATTAAATGAAAAATATGTCACAGCATAAGGGAAGATAGAAAATATTATGAGTCCAAGAGGTTGACAGAGGAATCCGGAATTTGCTGTCAACAGGGCATCAACTTATCACTATTGTGATGATTATTATTTATCAGAGTTTTTACTGATTAAAGTTAAGTTGTGACACATACTCTCCGTTCACTGTCAACCCTCTTATCTCGGCGTACTTTCCAACACCCTTCATCTCATCTGACGTACTAAACCTCCCTATTCTCCTTTTTCCAAGCATTCCTCCCTCATCCCTCCCGAAAATTAGGATAAAATATTAATCAACAGAGTAAAAAAGGCTTCAGGTAGGTGAGCCTTGATATCAAATCTGCTGTAACAGAAGTATTTATATGTATTTATTTGTAAACTCGTGTGGCATGCAGAATTTTGAAACGGGTAGCAAAGAATAGTGTGATAAGAGCAAAGTCCTTACATGGATCAGATTCCGGGAAGAATAATTGGACCCAGCGGAAAATTACCTACGCACTGCATTCGGTGCCTGCAGAAACCCCTTGACCATCCTAGAAGGGAGTGGGAGGCATATGTTCCATTCTTAGCGAAATCCAATAAAAAAACTTTCACAACTAATAACTGTCGGTAGTCAACCCTGAATATTTTAACATAAAAGCTTGGACAGTAATAGTAGCACAATACAGGACATTGGAAGTGATGGAAATGTGTGTTGCTATAGAAGATTACTGAAGATCAAATAAACAGACTGACATTATAATGAAGAAGTACGAAGAGTTGGGGAAAGACGTTTTCTGTAGATGCTTCAAAGTAGGTGATAAACTCATTGGACATACTTTAAGGCATAACTGCCTCTAAATGAAAATCATTGAAGGAAAAGTAGACGGATAGAATTACAACGGAAGGCCAAGGATGGATTACTGTAGAGAAATAATTAGATAATGAATGGTAAGAAAGTATGAGGTAGTAAAGAGGTTAGCTGAGTAGAGGGCAGATAGTAGAGCTGCAGCATGCAAATCTCTGGACTGATGCCTACTGATGACCACTAACCATTATAAAGTCAACTTCGGTACATTATCTTGAATTTCCTACGCGTTAGCCAACACTGCCAGTAGTAACCTGTAATCGAAACTTTTAAAATTTTTATAGAAGTTTTATTCATCTTTGGAAATAATAAATGTACTTTAATGCTGTTAAAAGTTTTATTTCGGTTCTCTTATATCCATAGATCTGCAAATTCTGGGGTCAATTATTTCAGGAAGCATGGCATTCTTATAAAAGTAAAGTAATTTTTTTTCCATGTGATTCTTCCAGAATTCGTCATCCCGGAAGATTATTTGGATTTTGCAGTCCATAGGAGTCCACACTATGAAATCACAGAAGGAATATCGGGAAACATGCAATTGTCCCTGAATTTGAAAATAATAGTTTTGCTTTTTCTTGAGTTTAAGATCCTTATCCAAACAAAAACACTTTATTTTCTCAGCTGCCTGTTGTAAAGTCATGTGCTCCGATGACTTTGGACATTTCACCTCAATAATGCCCCCATCAATAGTTTTTCCATCAGGCGAGGCTGCAAGGAAACAGTGTTCGGGATCCACAAAAAGGCCACAGGGAAACACTTTGTTGCCCGTTAACTCTTCATAGTTCTTAATCGCATGACGCTCATTTAGGGTACCATACCTCATTGCCTCATTTTCATATGGTTCGGCATACAACAGTCTTTTCACGAGTGGTGCCCATTTACAATTTTTCCTTCTTCTACAAATAACCCCGAAATTTGACGACGTCAACCTATTTCGTCTTTCTTCAAACCACTTCTCACATTCGGTTTGGCCTCGAGTATCCTCTCTAAAGCTTCTATTGACCCCTTATCAAGGGCCAATTTCTTCATCAGTTCTTTGATTTCTACTTCCATTTCCTCTTCGTCCATGTCCAATTTCTGACAGAACTCTCCATAATCCTTAGTTTCTTTTGCCTCATAACTTTTCCTAACTTTCCTCTTTTGCCCTTTTACAAGGTACTTCCTAGCGGACTGTAAGCGTTTCAGCCTTCGCTCGCCAAGTCTCTTCATACTTTTGAAAGGGCTTCTTCCACCTATCCTTTTCCACGCAGAATAATGCCACATTGGTCCCAGCTGAAAATCAAGCCCTGCACCCTGCACACGATGAGAATACGAACCCCTTTTTCCGCGGTTCCGCCAGATTACTCGTGTCATTCGTGGCTAGCATATTTGATTTCCGTATCAAGGGTTTCAATGATTCATTGACCCTTTCCAGGGCACCCATCTCCTTGTCGTTAAACATCTTTTCCTTTCTCTCCTGATCATTGCAGTAATATGCTTTGCAATTCGAGTGGATGTTGAATACGTGAAGCGGCCCGTTTATTAGATCCTGAACTAGTGAGTCGCATCCATATTTTTCCTTGGCATTATGAAAAATTGCACCTCGTGCCGATCTTTTCAGTCTCATAATTTGGTTTTTTGTTAGAACTGGTTTCAATTCAGGGTGTTCATCCAAAATTTTGAAGAGGGATTTTGTGTAACATTTAACCGCGTGATTAGCACACTCAATTTTCTTGACAAGTCTTCCATATGGAACGGATTCACGGACCTTTTTAAAAACACTAGAATCACCATCGCCTACGAGGAAATGGTATTGCAAGCCATGCATTTCCTCGCTGCATCGAAATGCCTGAACAACCGTGTCAGCTTCCATGCCACTTGATGATCCACTCCAGTTCCGGTAGAAACTTTCGTGTGTCATTGGCTCTCCGCGCTTACTTAAACACTGGCACATGCTGCAGTATTTGTTTCGAACATCCAGATAGATTAGTTTCTTCGTCCTGTATCCGACGATGCATACAACCCCTGAGTTTGCTGCATACCTGTGACCATCGCTTCGATGTGACCACCCACCATCCGCTATAATAGAGATAAAAGGGACTCCAGTAGAAGTTACGTCCCCGTTTTTTATCGCCAATGTCCTTTCTTCAGCACCAGCCTCGAGCATCAATTCCAAGAGTACTTTTTTTCCATGCCTAGGAATAATAAAAAATGTAAGAAATGAAATATTAAAATTCGGTTGCAAAATATGCCTACATGCATTGAGATTTATTGCAGAACTTACTTTCCCAAGTCGATTTTCATGATTTTGAAAGGTGTTTGTCCATACCATGTATTCCAATAGTCGAGAAGATTTCTTCGAAATTGGAATGTCCTCCTCCAATTGACATGAAACCCCAAACGACACTGTCGACAATATTCAGAGCACGTTGATCATCAGTTATTTCTCCTTTTTGGGCAGCAGGAGTTTTCTATATTTCCGGTTCACTGGTAACTTCTTTCGTAATTTTACAGTGAGGACATTGGAATACTAACCGCCAGACTAGAGCTTTAGTGGCGCTGGAGATTAGTTGAAATGACCCATGGCCACTTTTTAAGCACGTTTGGTGATGGTGTTCCAGGGACCTTATTTTTTTCAAGAAATGTTTCCCGTCTACTATGAAGCGACCATTTATGCTATCCATAGCAGGCTCATTTCCGGGAATGCCAACGGATTCCATTATCATGTCCGGAATATCGCTGCAATAAAATCATTGATAACCTGATGTTAGCATAATAAATTACTATTATTGCAATGAACAAGACAACCAATAGCTTAGTTCAAAACCCACTTAGGGGAATATGGACTGATCAGTGCAAACAATCTTGAGCCGTAGAGGGTAAATAGAGTGGGAATGAAATCGTAGCTATTATGAAATGAGGAGTTGAATTGAGACTCACCACCAAAACATACCATAACCGGTAGAGACCTGTAAAGATATACCATGGCAAATGCTAAAATTGTTATTCAGCAAATTTTACTTGCCGATTATCATAAAAGTAGAGGGTATGTGGAACCTCCTTATGAAAATTACGTGTATTTATTCAGTATCGAGATTCAAGCACAAGTGAGGAATTAATGAGGAAAAATTACTGTGGAAACCTATACAATTTCCTACCAATCTTATCCAATCTTCGCAATTCACCGTGATCGTGATGGCCATTTCCTTCAATGACGATTCTTTAGCATTTCTGACCGTGAGAATATCCTGTTTTAATGGATGATTTCTGATTTTAGAGAGTTTAAAAAACGCTAAATGGACCGAAGAGTATTCATTTAAAAGACTTTCAGGTCTGAACAGCGAAAGATTGGGCACGGAGTCAAAGAGTAGCCAGATGATTCGTAGTCTGACAACATCTGCGATAAAAACCGCTAGCAGTCCCTTAGGGAGATCACCCTTATCGCCTATCCTGAGAGCTCAGTAAGCAACAACATGCAGTGTTCTCCTTAGAAAAGGAATGCCTATGTTTCACAGAGTATCACACGTCGAATAAATACGATGTTATGTGAATATCATGTTCTACATTTTATGTTAAAGTTATGGGTTTTTTACTTATGATCCATTATATGATACTTAGGAGATCCAGGTTTAAAGATTGTACATTATAAAATACGGTAACAGAGGGTTTAAAGGAATTTATCGAACTGCCCTGATACGCAACGTGTTAATGAAATGCCAAGTAGATGAGGGACACTCCATCAAAACCTACCATACCTGGTAAAATCTATCAATTACATAATACTCTATACATTTTAGCAAAAGATTTTTATAGGCGTTGGCTCCTTTTATTTCCAGCTTTAAAATCTGTCTCGAATGACATTTATACAATTTTGTACGGTGAATTAAGTATTATATTCAGTTTTTTAGATTTAAAATTCTATTTACATTTCGCAATGATTAACGGCGATTTAACTAGCCTGTAATTATAAAAAATCAAAGATAATTCGGGAATTTAATACGTGGCGATTGCAGAATGAAGACAACCTCTCAAAAAGTACCACGGTTTGGCCATTGGTATTCGTGGAAACAGACATTGTGTCTCTTGTAATGTAAAATAATATAGCTAGCAATTAAATTACTTTTAGGAAAGTGACGGCTACATTTTCGCATTCCTCATATAAGTTACGGCGAGACAGTCGAATTAGCCGTGGTCAAAAATTATACTTACATCTCACAGTCAGGAATCAAATGTTCAGTCAGCTCCGGTGAGGATAGATCATCAGTTAGAGGGACCTTAGAAGTACCCCCAAGAGGGGGTTCTTCTTGGGTCGACCTACTAACCGCGCTTCCCGTTAGGGAAATACTAGGGGGGCACCTGAGCAGAGCTCTTAATCCCCCTTTGTGCGCCGGTGCTCGGAAGAATCAACTGATGACTCGGCCGTTTCCTCGTTTTCTCGTTGCCACGTCCGCTCCATCCTTTTTCTCTTTTTCTCGTCCTCTATGCACAGTTCTTTCTCCGTCTCCTTGTCCCGTTGTCTCTTCCTATTCTTTGAGCTCGCCCCTGAGCTGCTGTTTTTGCTGCCGTTGTCTCGCACACTTCGTAGCATTTCTTTGTCTCTAACTTGTGCACTTGCCTCTTTGCCTCGCTGTCTCTTTCTTGGTGTGTTTCAGGCTTTGAGGGTACCCAATTCACACGTTAGGCCCCAAATTAATGGGACCACCAGCGAAGTTACTAAGGGTGTCACATCTGTCCTGCTTTACACATTCCTGAAGGAGGTCCTTCAGTGGCACAGGCCACCTTGGGACCAGGCTACTGAGTTCAGCACGGCTGTCACGATACTCGGGACAGTCGTACACTCGGTGTTTGACCGTATCAGAAACCGAACAGACGGGGCACTCAGGGTTCCCCGCCTTTCCTATACGGTGTAGGTACGAGTGGTAATTTCCGTGACCGGTCAAAACCTGCGTCAACTTCCTCTTCATCCCGAATGACATGGTCATTCGATCAGTGACTGAGGGGAGAAACTCGTGAGTTAACCTCCCCTTGCTTGATTCATCCCACTCTGCCTGCCAGCGATGTAAAGTTTCGGCTCTTAGAGTTTGCAGGAGCCTTTTGGGGGCACTCTGCTCATCTCCCAGCCTAACACCATAGTAGCACGCTGAACCCGTTTTCCTGAACTCAGCCCGTGCCTTCCTTTCGAGTAACTCGTACTCAACCGGAATTGTGCCAGTCAACACTGTCAGGGCATCCTTTGAGACACTGCGATAGCACCCTGCTACAGCAAGGAGACAAAACCGCTGAGCCTCACCCAACTTCCGGGCAATCCGACAGTTCTCAACTATTCGGTCACCCCAAACTTCTATCCCGTACCCTAGAATAGGAAGAGCCACACTCCTATAAAGGATACTATGACTCCTAGGGATATGACTTCCAAACCGTGCCCGACAGAGTCCACTTACCGCAGAGAAGACGACTCTAACCCTTTTCACCACTCTGTGCACGTGCTGCATGAAAGTTAAACCCTCATCAAGTATCAACCCTGGATACTTGACTTCACGACACCTTCTGATGACCGATCCATCCAGTCTCAGTGCGGGATCTCGATTGAGTTTCCCACCATAGACCGAATAGACCGTCTTCTCCTTCGAAATGACGAGTTTGCTCCTCTTGGCCCAATTTGAGAGTTTAAGCAAACATTCTGCGGCTAGTTCCTCTAGTTCTCTACGGCTATCCCCATGGATAATTACTGCCGTATCGTCAGCATAGGCCACTAACTCGCAATTTCTGGGATAATCCTCACGGAAGATCCCATTCATTGCTACGTTCCAGAGCAGTGGCCCCAGTATACTTCCCTGCGGAGTTCCTCTTGTGAGGAATTTTCTCGCTACTGAATAATTCGTGCGTAGGACTACTTTCCTTCGCTCGAAATAACTCCTGATAAGGCCAACAATATTGCCAGGAGCACCACACCACTTGAGCTCGTGAATGACGACTGGCCACCACAGCGAGTCAAACGCACCCCGGAAATCTACAAAGATCACCAGTGTATATTTGCTCGTCCCACTCTTGATACTACTCACGACTCGTGAGATCGCATCAATCGTACTCTTTCCATTCCTGAAGCCAAACTGATTGGGGTGGAAGAGATCAGACTCTTGTACGTAATCCAATAGTTTTGCTTTAATGGCCCGCTCGAACACTTTACCCATCTCAGGGAGTAGTGTGAGAGGTCGGTATGACCTCGGGTCACCAGGATCTCTGTCCTTTCCTTTCGAAAGTACACAGAGCTTTCCTACTTTCCATATTTCAGGAAAGTATTTCGCCGTCAAGCAGTCATTGCAAAGGCGGGTGAGCTCTTCTCGCAACAGCGGTTCGACCTTCCGGATCAAGACCTCATTGATCCCATCAATGCCAGGAGCCTTATTCAGTTTTATGAGACTCGCGGCCTTCTCAATCTCGCGCTCCGTAAAGGGACTGGCTGACGGGGTTTCACCGTCATCGTTTGCTTCCACTCTCAACGCCAGTTGGCATCCATCGTCCCGATCATCATCTGGCATCAGGACCTTCAGCATATTCGCCAGCGTTCCATCAGTCAGCATTACCCTACCGTCCTCCCCTGTTGCTGCGTGCAGAATGACTGGCTTTTTGAGCTTTTCCGCGGCGAGCCTATACACTAAACCCCAAGGGTTCTGCTCAAGGTCTTCTTGGGAAAACTTTTCCCAAGATTTCCGTTGTCTCGTCCTCACCTTCCTGCTATATTTTCGCCTTGCATCACAAAAGCTCTGCCAGAGGAACTCTCGACCCTGAGGATCCCGACAGTTCTGAAAGAGTTTCCTCTTTCTTCGAAGCTGCCTTTTCATTCTGCTTAAATCACCAGACCACCAGGGAATTTTTGACTTGGGCGCCATCCTCGGAGGGATGGCCTTTTCTGCTGCCGATACAAGAACGTGTCGAAACGCTTTGGCCCTTCATTCGATGGACTCCGGTGTTGCTTCTTTAAGCAAACCCTCGATCTCATGGAGTCCAATCTCAACAGTCTCTTGATACTCGGTCCATCTTGCTCTGTAGAGGTTGAACCTCCGTTCGAGCTCCATGTACCGTGAGACTAGCCTGAAATCGAAGGTAATCAGACGGTGGTCCGAGACACTTCGATGCTCGTGCACACACCAGTTCCCAACTCGTGAGAGCGCCCTTCCGTTCACCAACGTTAGGTCGATATTTGATTCCCCGTTCCTCGTGGAAAAGGTTGACGGGTAACCCGGCTCGTTCATTATGTACAGTTGGAGTTCAAGTGCTCGTTCTTCCATGTCCCGACCACGCTGGTCATGGACACGGTCGAACCAGACTTCGCTCCGCGCGTTTGCGTCCGTACACACCACAATTAAGTGGTCACTGAACTCGCCAACAATCTCCCCAAGCAGGTCTAGAAATGGCTTCAGTTCCATGCTGGGAGGACAGTACAAACTAACCGCAATGAATGCATCGGTACCAACTCGTACCTCTGCGGTAGCGACGTGCGTCGTCGTGTACCGTCCAATTGGCAGCAGGTCAATTTCTCGACCTACGCACACTAAACCAGCATAGAACCTATTCCCTATCCCGTCGGGAACTATTCTTGTTCCCAGTCCTTGCCCTGGGATTCTCCAGCGGAGATTCCCGTCCGGGCAAGTGTAGGGTTCTTGCACAAAGAATAGGTCTACCGCCAAATTTGCAGCATGGTCCCGCAGCTCTGCTGTCGCCAGCTTACCGTTGTTTAAATTTAGCTGACCTATTTTTATGCTACGAAGATTTGAAATGAGCTTACGACTCATAGTCGATTGAGCTCATTATTTGCGCCACCCGTCGCGACATGACAGGGCATTTCGAGTCCGAAGCTTCATGTGCCAAGTCATCAAGCTTCGCCCGCTTGCAATTGGCGCAACACGGGGTTTTGGACTTCTCAGAGCAGTCCCGGGTTTCGTGCGCCCCCGCGCAGTGGTTGCATGTACTTTCCTTTTCTGTGCATCTGCCTGCCATGTGGCCGAGCCCTTGGCATTTGTAGCACCGTAAGACCTGCAACTTATCGTCGACCCTAGATGAGCCGAAACCGATGTACACTCTACCATAGTCGAGAACTCTTTTGCGTGTGCAACCATCAACCTCCACAACCCATGTGGTGGTTTCAGCCTCCTTCTTCCCGTATCGGTAAAGGGGCTTTACGTGTGCGGCCTCGCCAAGGTCGTTTTGGCGGATGAGCTTCTCTCTCAGGGTTGCCCCGTCAAGATAGCTTTTGACAGAGAAGATAGCAAGCCGTGGCTTGTTCTTCTCTTCCTGCTGCACAGTGAGCGAACCCTTCTCACCAAAGACGGATTTCGCCGTCTGCAGCTTCTCGACCAGACCCTTTGTCTCGGACTCAATCCGCACACCGTTGCTTCTGGTTTTTGTCACTCGCTTGATTTTGAGTCCAAGCTTTCCGGGATTTACCGATTTCAGCAGCATCTGTTTGGTCTCCTCACTGCTTTTATTCTTATCCTTTGGAAATACAACCGCAACCTCCGTTCGAGCCGGGGCTGGCACAGACTTTCCAGCAACGTGGACCCGCTGGGATGCAGGTTTCGATACCATTTCCGCGAAGCTTGGTTTATTCTGCGTTTGTTCCATCGCGGTTTTTATTTCCTTCCGCACTTCACCCGTTACGTCGGCGCGCCCTCGGTAGTATTCCATTTTTGCTACCACGGCGTAGTGCAGCTTCTGCATCTCTCCCAGCATGCGTGTCAACTCTCCTTTCTTGACCTGCGAGATTTTACTATCACTCGCGATCGCTAGGGTCATCGTTTGTACCAAGCATGCATAGTCGGGAGTCTCCGGGCCTGCAACCGGGATCGCCGACTCCCTCACCGACTTCTTGGGAGCCGCCGGCTCACCAGGAGTCGCTTTGGGAGTCTTTGTATCCCTGGATATCTCCATCGGGCTCTGCGACGTTTCTCCCTCCGTCCCTTCGGTGCCTTTTAGCCGCTCCATGGGTATCAGGGACTCTGACATTCCCCCTGGAGCTCACTCCCCCCACCACGGGAAGGTAAGGCTGGGGAGACGCCCGGCCCGCCAAGGAAGGTTTCTCCGCTGGCTTGGTTGCCTCTTTGTCACTCGGGTGCTTATTCAGCACCAGTCAAAATGCAAACTTTCGTTTGCTGTAAAGCCTGCCCGTAGGCAACTAGGTTAAACGGCCTAGTCCTAGTGGTTCCTGCGTTTAGCGGCGCAGGGCCTAGCCTTGGCGGTTGGTGCGGGGATCCGACTCGCGCAACTAACCAAACCGCCACCCCATGGGGGGAAGGATAGATCATCAGCAGGAACCCGTATTTTCCTGAGAATCAGTTAAATGAAAACATAGAAAAACCGTACAAAATTTGAAGAATTTGTTCATTTTAGTCGCCAACAACTAAATACTTACTTCGCTTGCCATTTCCTGAGACTCCCGGCTGACCTTTTCTTTCGTTTGGCCGATGAGAATAGGCCACCTTTCTTACTACGACGATGGTCCTTTCTAAGAGTTTCCATCGTAATTTTTTTCAGAGATGATTTAAATCGAAGAATTAAATTAAAAATTCCTGATTGTCTCTGTACGTAGAAAAATTTCTTGAAAGCTCTACGCTATTTGTAGGCACTTGGAAATAACTTGGAATATTTAAGTTCAAGACCGACTGAGAGCAACGAAGAGAGGCACTTCACCTTGCGATACCCTGCGCGTTGTTTTCGGCTAAGCAAAAACACAAAGATGCAAAATTTGTGTCTCGTTCGTCCCTCTCCTTAAACGCCTCCAACAGCATGGCCCTTCCCCTTCAGTGGCATATTTTCTTCTCCCTCCCCTCTCTCATCGCTCCTCTGGTGCTTCGTAATGGTTCCTTGATTTCGCCGCAAGTGACGCTCTTAGCAGCGCGCTTTTAGCGAAATTTAATTAGTCTAATTACTAGTCATTACCAGCTCGTATTATTATTTTGAAAGTTTGAATTGATTTGTGAAGAAACACAAAAACTTCGTACTTTTTCGATTTCTATAAATAACAACGCATTCTGCCACTTTGGTAATTTTTTATCATGTTTCTTCAATTTTTGCAAAATTTAAATAGAACAAAAGAATTTTATTGGCAATTAAAAGGAGATGGTGAAAGATTCATGTCGATAACTTTATTTTTCTGGAAGCAAGAAGAAAAACCGTTTGAGGGGCAATCACCATTAGCCTTAAGGTACGGCGGTAGTTGTCAGAGGCAAGGAGTCTGATTGGAGGGATCTTTTTGACAGGTCGTTGATCAAATGGAAGGCTGCTGCTGTCAGAGGGTAAGGAAGAGGAAGGCCGGCTATAGAATTTTTTTGTTAGACAATACGGTCCAGCCATCGTTGTCAGGTTGAGAGGTAGATGTGTTAGGGATATCGGGAATGGTGTTGGATGGTTCAGGTATTTCATTTGAAGAAGGATTATGAGAGGCTAAGGGAATAACCGGACCGGAAGAGACCGAAGAAGCATTGTCTTCTTTGGCGCTGACAAGAGCCTTTTCTTCCGCCGACGGAGCTGGTTGCATGTTGCCCCTGGCCATCTGGAGAATATCCTCTGGAGAAGAGGTAACATGGTCGGTGGGAGAGGTTTTCGGGTACTTCTTCCTACGGGTATTAAGGTTGGGGGCGACGATAGGCGTGATCTTAAGGTATTGGGTAGAGGAAATTCGGGAAACAGGAGAAGAAGGTTCACTTGTAGGTGAGGGATCACCTACGGAAGGTTTTAGGAATACAGGTTCTGAGACACTAGATTCTTCATCAGAAGAATCAGGTAGGGGAGCATGGAAGGGAGAGAGAGAGTATTCGTCCGGCGGCGTATCTTCCGCCATGGTCACGTAGCAGGGCGATTTTAGCCTGACTGTAGTCTCAAAATGGTACGACATGGGTCAGGTTTCGACCAAAAAATATTTTTCCTCTTTTTTTTTAATTTTTGTACAACTCGTCGAGAAGTAAGCTAAGGAAAGGGATCCATAAGAAGTGGACCGTCCCCTCTCTACCGAGCGTGCAGTGGAGGTGCAAGCCCTCTGCCCGGTTTCAAGGAAAAAGACAACCAAGGTATAAGGCGTAGGTGAAGGAACGCTATCGGACGATGTTCCGGTGGAGCTAGTTAGCCACCCTCGTCCGATACTTCCTTAACGCCAAGGGAGAGGGAATATAGGATCCTAGCACGGAGAATCAGTTGCTAGAAGAGTCCAATTTTCAGTCAAAGCGGTGCGAAGGGTCGCGTTCGGGAGAGTAGTGTCCAATGGTTCCGGGTCAAGAGAAGGAGAGATCAAGTCCAAGCAGGCGAGGTCAGGAGAAGTCCAGAATCCGGGAAGAGTAGTCAGTGGCGGCGCAGGTGTCGAGAGCGAAGGCATCAAGCAAGGCAGGAGAGTTAGACTAGAGCAAATGCGTCGGTGACTGTACGACTGTCGACTGTCGTTTTTTCGTTTCCGTTTCGTTGTGCGTCTCCTAGGGCCGAGTTTAGGTCTACCCTTAAGTTATGCCACCTTCGCGCGTCACGGTATTTGTCACACTCCGTCAGGATATGCCGAAAATTGAGTGGACAGTTGCAGTCATCACCCTGAGGTGGTAGTTTCTCTTCAGTGAAGAGAAAAGAGTGAGTCAAAGAGCAGTGCCCTATCCTCATATGTGTGATGACGACTTCCTCTCTTCGGCTGTTCCTGATGGAAGAGGGCCACAATGACGTAACCGGCCTACTGTTGCGAAGTTTATTATTCCATTAAGTGCCCCAAGACTCTTTCCACTGCCCTAGGACTACCTGTCTCAGGGAAGATTTTAGGTTCTCGTGAGGTACCAGCGTCGACTTTGACTCGGTCTCCTTCAGAGCCTCTTTGGCCAAAGCGTCTGCCTTTTCATTTCCGGCTATTCCCACATGCCCTGGGACCCAAAGGAACCAAACACGTACTCCATTTATACTGATTGTGAGAGACAGCAGGGATGAATATATATCTTGAATTATCGGGAGCATGGGAGAAAAGCCGGAAATGGATTGTATGTAGTTCAAGGAATCGGTGCATATATCGAAGGAGCCACCTTCGTCGCATAAGTTGTCAAGAGCCATTTTCATGACATATAATTCCGCTTTTTATATACACTACACAGTGGATTTAACTTTGCTTTCACTGCTCCTTGGCTATGCGAGAACGCTGCGCAGGCACAAGCCAACTCAGACTTTGATCCGTCAGTGTACACTGGAATAAAATCGGAGTGATTTCTTAGGAACATTAAAAACGGACGCTGGTTTCCAAGAGAGTGGTGAAGGATTTTGGACGATTGCACATGACAGCTTTAACCATGGGGGCGGGTGTTAACCAGGGAGGGTGGGGTGGGTAAGTGACAGGGTACACATTAGGCACCCTGAAATCACACTCACGAATAAAATCATTAAAACGTACACAAACGGGCCTAGAGGCCTTCGTCCGTCGGTTAAAAATTTCTAAAAAATGTGGTTTAAAAAGTAAATTAAAACATGGGTGTGCCGTCATTGATAAAACTTTGGAGACGTAATTGCACATAAGCGCGTTTCTGCGGTGGCCTAGAGGAGTCTCCCCTGCATCAGAATAGATGCTTATGACCGGGCTTGTCCGAAATTCCCCCGTACAGAGTCGCAGCCCCGCGTTGTGCACGGGGGACAGTGCTCGCAGGTACGACTCGCGGGCGGACGCATAAACAAAACAACCGTAGTCTAATTTAGAACGCACCAATGTGCGATACAATAAAAGCAATGTTGTGCGATGTCCCCACAATGTGTGCCTTAAAATTTTAAAATATTTAGCGATATCAAACATCTTGTCTTTAAAAGTTTAATATGTTCTCGCCAATTGAGCCTGTAGTCGAGTGTCATACCAAGAAAGCGGGCCGACAAAACTAAATTTCTTCCTCCAAGGTATAATGTGGGCTGCGTTTGGATTTCTATTCTCCTGTGGAAATGGACGCACCTGGTCTTCTCAAAGGAGAACCGAAATCCGTTCCTTTGGGTTCATTGGTCCAATTTGTTCAATGCTATTTGGACCATTTTGGATGCAGTTACCACCTTGGATGACCTGTAGTATATCGCCAGGTCATACACAAACAGTGTGCCTATAACCGGCGCCTTGATACAATTCACGACGTCATTTATCGCAATGGCGAAAAGCGTCACGCTCAAGACGGAGCCCTGGGGAACTCTATTGTCAAGACAGTAAAAATCCGAGAAAAAGTTGGCCTATTCTAATTTTAAAAACTCGATGCGTTAAAAAAATTGTAATAAAAATCGGCAGATTGCCTCTAAAACCCACTCGTGCAGTCATTAAAATCTTCCGCCACGAGACCCGGTCGTAAGCCTTCTCCAAATCGAAGAAGACTCCGATGACATGCTGGCGGAGGAGAAAGCCTTCTTGGATGTAATTGTCGATCCTCACCAAGTGGTCCATTGTGGAACGGCCCCGTCTGAATCCGCATTGGATGCTGGAGAGAAGGTTGCGGCGCTCTAACTACCAAACGAGCCGCCGATTCACCATTCTCTCCATTAACTTGCACAGGCAGCTGGTGAGAGATATGGGCCGGTAGGAATTCGGTTCAGCTCTATCTTTCCCTTGTTTCGGAATGGGGACAATGACAGACTCCCGCCAGGACGAAGGAAAGTGGCCTTCAGCCCACAGCTTATTATACGTCTGCAGGACTTCCTGCAGCGCTGTCTCCGGAAGGTTGCGGAGAAAAGCATTGTGGACCTCGTCAGGTCCTGGAGAGGTGTCGTGAGAGTCATAGATGGCAGATTTCAACTCCTACAACGTAAAGGGGAGGTTGTAATCTGCCATTGTCCGCGTCTCCTTAAAACTGATAGGGATGTTCGCGAGGCGTTGCTTAGACGCACGGAAGGCAGGATCCAGACTTCATAGCTGCTCATCTTGGCGATTAACTAACCGAATATCTCTCCAATGGCAGCTGGAGATGTAACCACATTCCCTCTGACTTTTAAGAAGGAGACGCCGAGTGCTGATGGTTTCCCGAAATGCTCTTCACCCTACGCCACAACTGTGCAAGTGGTGAGCTGATATTGACACCAGAGACAAAATTAATCCAAGAGGCCCTCTTTGCCTCCTTTACGACCTGACGGGCTTTAGCTCGCAGACGCCGAAAAGAGGATAGATTGTTTTCGGTGGGATATTCATTAAAGATTTGCAATGCCTTCTTGCGTTGCCGAACAGCTTTGGCACAGTCATCATTCCACCATGGCACAGCAGCTCTCGACATGGTGCGCCGAGACCGCGGTACGCTCATGACGGAGGCGTTGATGATGGTGTCAGTCAATAATTTTACTTTAAATGCGCTATCGCGATTTTTATCGCACGTATAATTAAAATTACTCTTAAAACAAGGCCAATCGGCTTCCCGCACAATCCAGTTGCCCGGTCGAATAAAATCATAGTTAAAACGCCGCTCCTTAAAAATCCAAAGAGGGAAGTGATCGCTCCCACAACGATCTTCGTGCACTAACAAAGATACCTTATTTGTTAAAGCGCTTGATAAAATACATAAATCAATGGAGGAAAAATCACCATTGAAAGAGTTGAAACGGGTCTTCTCCCCGTTGTTCAGTGACACTAGGTTACAATCTCAAATAAAACTTTATAAAATGCGTCCCCTGCGGTTGCACTGTCCCGCAGTGCTTCCCCAGAGAGGATCATGAGCGTTAAAATCTCCGCGTAAGATAAAAGGCCGAGGCAGATGGTGGACAAGGGATTCGAAATTAAAACGGGTGACCGGTGCACCCTCCGTCAGATAAACGTTGCATAACGTAATCGCCTCCGGCGCGTGCACCGCCACCGCTTGAAACGGTGTATTAAGTTGTACTCGGGAGGTGCATAGGGCCTCCCGAATAGCAACCGCCACTCCACCCTGGGCTCGTTGGCCGCTTGTGTCGTCATGTTTAAAGCCCTGGTTACACGATACATTAACATGTACAAGTTATGTGTCAATGTATGAACGCGAGAATGAACGAGAATATTCACCGTGTAAACACACCAAAATGTACGAATGCATGAACGCGTGAATAAAAAATAGAACCTGTTCTAATTTAGTTCATGCATTCGTACATGTTGCTCGTGCTTCAGTGACACCTGGTGGTAGATAATGGAAATAATTTTTTCTGCTCGTATGGTGTTTGTATACTTCTAAATTTTCATTTGTTTGCGTTTGATTCAGCTATTAGTATTTATTTTGACCTCTGCTCCATTAGGACTTCGCTCTACTATTTGAACTTGGCACTGTTAGCACTTCCTGGAATACCTGTGCGCTACGTTTATTGACCTCTCGCTATCATTGGACCTCTCCTGTTATAGACCATTGCCCCTCACTTGGACTACCCTCCTACACATTCCGTCGGAATTAGTAGAATAAAGGTTCAAATGCATTAATTAGAAGAGCATTCCTTGTATTTCGCGTACTTATCTATTTCTTTTCAGAGCTAAACGTTTTCTCAACAAGATCATGAATGCCGGGAGGGCTAGTCCAGTACCGCAGAACTGTGAATTACAAAATGCCTTGTTTTTACAGTAAATATTTGAGAAGCTCGCGCCCCGAATGTGTGATTGGCCGTTAATTACTTAGTTTTTTCTATAATAACAATTTATGCTTGTACGACTCTCACATAGTTATGTTTTATCGGGTACTTAGTTCACTAGCAGAGCATCCAAGAAACAGCTTCGTGCTCGAAACTGGATCAGCTGTTTTTATATCCGTCCAATTCTACATGAAAAACTTAAGTAAGTAGGAACCGGAGAGATAATTAAAGATTACCGTCGTGTACATGAGGTAATGATATCCATTTAAGAGCAAGTTTTTACACTTGTTTCCAATACTACTACTGACTTCCTTTCCCAACGTGCCGAGAATAACTTAATCTATGTTTTTACGATCCATTATGTTACTACCCATGATAGTTTGAGTTTACTCATGAATTGCATTCAATACATATATATTCACAAAGCGTTCTTATCGATCCCGTATAAAAAGGGTTTTTCATCGCACTTTTTCTCAACAGGAAATACCTCACGTATCATACAGCTAACATTTAAATAAGATTTTGATCCAATGTATTCGTTCTACTATGATTATTTGATTTTCGAGTAAACAAATATACCTCACAATAACTGCATAATAATTCCCGAGACATATAAAAAGGGGTTTAGCAAGTCCATTCGCGTATCTTTCATCTGAGGAACTACCACTCGGGAAAACAAATGTGGAATTTGAGTTAATTACCGCTGAAATTCTGAATTTGAATTATTATACGTATAATATAAGTAAAGTCTGCTTTATAGTAGGTAGTACATAGGTAGGTTGACTTTATGAACGCTTGAAAGGTTTGAATGTTGCGCTTAATGAAGAGAAAAACAACAACAATCGCAAATACGTACCCTGAAAATTGTGCGAATGCATGTGTGGTTTCATGTACCGTGTAACCACTGATTCATCCATTCATTCACGCAAATGTACATGAATCCGTTCACGGAAATGTACATGACACCATTCACGCGAATGTACATGAACTCGTACATGTTAATGTATCGTGTAACCAGGGCTTAAGAACGTTAAAATGTTTTGAAATACCTTTGTCCGTTTCTTTAAAATGCGTTTCTTGAAGACAAACGCAACAAGGGTTAAAATCTCGCATTAAAATAGCCAGCTCCTCCATGTACCAATAAAAACCGTTGCAATTCCACTGCATAATAAAAGCCATAATAAATAAATATATAAATATAAAAAGGTATAAAAAAGGAAAATCGAGCAGTTGAAACTTTGGGAGGATCAGCGCTTGATGCTGTTTTTCTTCCCTTTATTACCAAATTGGAGGATTTTGGTGTCTGATAGACACTCCGCCATTGGCTCTGGTAGGCTCTTTCGAACCTTACCAGATGGACCGGGGGATTGTGAGTTACCACGCTTTGTTTGCGTGGCCCCGGCGGTGGTTTGGTGGGGTTTTTCCTAGGAGAACCCGGACCGGTGGTTTGCGTACTTTGTGCTGGATTTGTGGCCTTAGCTGGCGTGGCCGATTTCTGTGAAGAGGCTATAGTTTTTTGGCTCCATTTCTTGTCTGTGTTGAAATGGTGACCTTGGCAATTCGAGAGGAAGCGACATGTGCGCATGATTTGTAAAAAGTAGGAGCAAATTGTGCTCCGTACTTTTTCCGAGCCTCGAAGTTGGGAATTTTTTCAAACGTCTTGATCTCCATTACTTTGCGATCCTCGATCATCTATGGACAATTACGTGAGTAACCGCATGTGCACCCCCGCAATTGACGCAAAGTGGGTCACCTGTGCATTCCGCACCCTCATGCTTCTCCAGGCCGCAGCGGGGACAGGTAGCCTTGCCCTCGCACCGTGTGGCCATGTGGTCGAATCGCTGGCACTGGTAACATCGCATGGGTGCCGGTATGAATGGCCGCACTGGCACCGATTCATAACCGACAAACACCTTGTCGGGGAGCTGGTCAAGCGCGAACGTGAATACAACTGACGTCGTGTTTACTCTTTCTCCGTTGCGCTTTGTAGTGAGTCGACGAGCATCGGTGACCCCCTGAGAGGCCATCTCCCGCTTGATCTCGTCGATCTCAACGTACAAAAAATCGTAGTGACAAATCACTCCCCGACAGGTGTTCAAGGTGCGGTGCATCTTGACTTTAACGGGGATTTCGCCAAGCTTTTCAAAAAGCAATAACTTCTCGCTTTGAGCCCTCGTAGCCGTTTCGATGAGCAGCGTGCCATCACGAAGTTTCTTTACCATTTTAGTTCCCCAGGAACTGAACCAGGCAATACTTTACGAATAAGGAAGGGAGACACCTTCTTCAGGCTCTCCCCTTCCTTCTGGCACATCATCACTAAGTAGCGCAGACTAGCGCCGGGAACATTCCCTCCCCTTTCTAGTAGTACCCACGTGACTGATCACAAAAGGTCAATGTGATTTGTACTCCAAATAGTCTGATACTTGATAGACGTCATCACCGCTGGGGGTAACCACCGCCACAGAAAGGGGAGGAGTGCCTTTTCTGTGCTCTCCAATGTCATTCATGAAGTACTTTACCCTGGAATTGCAAACTGGTGTGGTCACATCGCTGACACCGTGGGGGGTATTTGAAGATTCACCAGTTATAAACAATAAACGCTATGAAAATCTACGCTCGCATTTATATTCCTAATCTCGATAATGACCTATTGTTTAAATCTCACTATTATTGATTTTAATTCCTCGTGATATGAAATCTCAAGTAATTTCAACATATTTGTTTATCTATTTGCAACCGCTGTCTTGCAATTTAACGCACTGAGTACAAATTTTTCAATATATTATTTATCTTTTAGGAGAAATAACCATCTCTTCTAGTATATAAGCCCAAGAATATAGAAGAAGAATTACTTTTCAAATCGCCTGAAAATGGTGGAGCAAACGAATCACGGCGCTTTAAGTTGCCAGAGTTGTTTCACTGTCACACAGTCCAGTATAACATTCTGGCAGCTTTGAGAGCTTGCATTGATTCAATACCACGCCAACCACCAAATTGTTCATAAGAAGGCTCTCCAGTTCAATGAAAGAAAGAGGGTGATCAGCGTTAAGGAACAGCAAAATCTATCAACGAAAGGTTGCATGGCAAACAATAGAGCCCTCCGATGGCAAAGAATTTCCATGGTTCTCATACATTCTTCCAACATTTAATAAGAATTCAATTATGTGAAATAACATATTCAGGTAAACAAGTGACCGAGTTATTTTTCTTATGAATAAAGATTCGGATAAAATTTCTCAAGTATTGCACGAATTTTGTCATTATTAAATTAATTTCAGATAAAAATTTGCATGTACTAGAAAATTTACTAATTTATTAAATCTTTCGATATTAATGATATTGATATAGAAGCTGACAAATATGGTTCACGGAGAAATATCCTGAAATGCTTTAAAACTTATCCTCTTGAACGCTACATGATGGTTTTGAAACATGATACTTCAAGTGAACCAGGTTATCTACCCTGTGGTTTACTACAGGGTTCTATTTTGGAGCCAAAACTCTTTACTGTTTATATTAATGACTTATGTCCTCAAAATAAAAAGTCTGAAATAATTTTGCATGCTGATGATTTGGTCCTATAATGAGCCATTCTGAATTTGAAACTACAGAAAAACGGATGCAGGCTGATTTTGAAGTCGTTAAGGTTTGATCACATGATAACAAATTAAATATTAATAGGCGGAAATCGCAAGGTATTTATAGTAATGCTGGTAAAGCTAGAAAATTACAATTACAACATCATTCGCATGAGTTTACATTTAGCTCACCAGAATAAAATTCTTCATTGCTATTGTACATTTCCAAGTCACCAACTATACCAATCCAAGTTCCCAACAGTCTGGGAATTGTTGTGGACGAAAACTTTAAGTTTAATAATCACGAAAATAAGGTGAACGCCATGGTTATAATATCAAAGTTTCAGTTAGATAACTTAATGTTTGTATTCCCAATTATCGTAAAGATCATGATTTATTATCTTCTTGTGGTTAGTGTAATTAGATATAGTCTTTAAGTATGGCGAGGTACTCTAGAGACATGTATTTTACCAATAATTAAAAATCAAAAAAGGATATAAAAACTAATGGATACTGTTTAGGCCGGGATGGAACTTTTTATTTCATTCTTTTATTCTTTGTTTTCCCCAAGATTCTTTTATTTTCTGTTTAACCTCCCTCCCTGTCCTAGTCCCGTCTGCTCCTTTTTTCGATTTGTTTTTGTTTTGTGCGTGTCCGTAGTTTGGCAGTTCCTCGAAGTACTTTAGTCAAGGTAGAGTCGTCTCAGAGAACTCATCTGGGAGTCAATATAGAGGGACGGGTCTAATTCACGCCAGCGCGAGTCAGCTGACGGAGACCATGAAGTAGAAACGGATAGGAGTGAGTTTTTATTCCCTTCCTCACCTCCTTTCTTCCCCCGTTCTTCACCATTCTTATTATTTTCTTTCCCTTATTGATTTCTCCTTTCCTTTCTATTCTTTTATTTCTTTAAGTACGTGTGCGTAAGGTCCGTCCCGGTTGTTTAGATCTAGAAGTTTCAAGCGTGTGACTAGCGGTCCCGTGTGCGTACAGATACCAATGACAGTGTAAATTTCATTTCTGCATGTGTGTTCAGGGTTTTGTATAAACAAATAGAATGTCCTAACTGTGGATAAGATGAACAAATATTAATTGATAGGATTACTACTATTTGTGTATCTATTTTACGGCTATATATCATGGAAAAATATAATGGAAAGAAGAAAGCCTAAACTGTACAACGCTTTAGTTTTATTAGCGAAAAACTCCTTACGGAAATTATACCAAAAATGCTAATTAATATTCCAACTCACTGAAAAAATTTATAACATTACCTGAAGTTAAAACAAAACTGTTAATAATATAACAGTTAATAACGACAATGGAAGAAACCATGTTATGAATCTCACATTAACGGTCATAAATAGTTATCAATGTATGAACAAAAAAGAACTTTAACTAAAATAATCGGACATCTATATTTGAATGTATTTGTGAATACGTATTGTAACAGTCCGCGTCCCCCGCCCAGATTTTGGAAGACCGACGTGACATTAAGGCCCGTATTCATAGTCATTTTTCTATGTGTCACCTGGGTATCCCCTGGCCAGGTAACACCTAGGGGTCCCCTTCGCCGCGCGATTCATAAACAATACCTGGGCAACACCCAGCCAGGGGTTGCCTGGGTAGGAGAGTTGTTGACTATACCGGCTCAAAGACCCGTGAACGGTTCCGCTGAACGATTCTCAATGCTAATTTTTCACGGTAACCGACCATAAAGTAAACAAAAATGGCAGCCGTAAACCAGCGCATTGCGTTCACTTCTACTGAAAAAAAGATCCTGTGTGACTTGGTAGAGGAGCACAGGGATGTTGTTGAGAATAAAAGGACGGACGCTACCTCCAACATTCGGAAGAAGAAGGCTTGGGGTGACATCAGCGAAGCCTACAATGACCACCGAGATGTTGCAGCGAGAACTGCGGGTCAGCTTAAAAGGTATGTGTGCTGTAATTTAATACGCCAAAAACTGTGAGGATCTGAACTTGGGCAGTTTTAAATTCTTTATACTATACACAACCGAAACTTATTAGTTTATATAATGACACTTATTTCAAAGAAGCGGTAGACCGGTGGTAAGGTAATGGAATGTGGTGTGGAAGGTATGGAGTTCGATGCCGTGGTGTGGTGGTTATTGTTTCCTTTTTTTAAAGTTTTTTCGATTATTTATTTAGACGTATTGTGCTTTCTTCATGGTAACTTCCATTAAAATTTTTTAACGCAATTTCTTACTCTCTAAAGCTAAAATTATAATATGCTTTTGTGATACAGTACAGTGCACACCGAATGCATAATATATTATGGTGTAGCAATTAATGTGTCCTTTAATAAAAAACAAGTAAATTTAGCAAAATGCCATGTAACTATTGCATTACACTGTGCTATTCCTGTTAAATACTTATCGAATCAATGCTGAAATTTGCAAAACTTAAGGATAACTTTCAAAGTACGTTTTATTTGACAATCAGACGCCTGAGAGCAGTGCACTGTGAAGTGCATATGGTGTTAACTGGTAGTTTATGTGAATTACCCAGTGTAGTTTGTCCAATTTACCCACAGATTTCTACTAAAATTTCAGCTAAAGTTGATGCTTTGTTGTTTAAATATTTCCATGATTTAAAAAAAAAAATATTTATGTGAAATTACTCAGTTTATTTATATATAATGTAAATATTAGATTCCACCAAGTCACGCCTCAAATGCAGTTTTATGTGATGCTCAGCAATTATTTAAATTTAATGACACTTTGTGATGAGTTTCTATTATATTGTAAATAACTTCCAGGTGTTGGGAGAAGCTGAAGACGCATCTCAAGGAACAGATGACCGCTGAGATGCGTCATCAAATGGGTACTGGAGGAGGTTCACCCTTGAAGACTGTAGGGGATCCAATTTTCGCCCAGGTAGAGGCAATTGTGCCTTACGTGGGCCAGGAAATCGATCAAGATTTGATCAAGATCAAGAAAAAGTTTGGAGGCTGGAAGTAGAAATGCTTCGAGCCAAGAGGTATTGGGAACATGAGAATGGCAAATTGAAAGTAGAACTGTAGAAGGAGAGGCTGCGACAACTCAAGGCTGGTGCTGATACCATCCCTTGAAGTAGCGTCCGTCCGTCCCTCAAGTTATAATGAAGTTCAAGTTTCTCTAATTTTTATTTTGTTTAAAATAAAAGATAAAATTCCTGATATGAAGTGTATTTCTTATTTCACATAATTTACTTTAGAAATGATGCTCAATAAAATGTTACGTTTTTCTAAACGTAATACGTTTCCATCCGGCAGTTCATCTTCCCACTCGAGTCTTTCCATGAATTAAAAAATTTCATCCATAATCAGAATGATCGTAGATGAATGGGATGGTAAAATGCGAGGTAAGGATGAAGGGAAGGTGAAATGAGGTTAAGTATATAATGGTGGTACTGAGAAGTTGATGAAGTAAGTTTACAATGAATACGAGGAAACGGTTATGATATGAATGAAATAATTATTCAATATGAATAATGACTAATGTGAAATTATGCAAATAAAAGTTGAAATCGGAGTACGCATAAAATAGCCGAAGCAAATACATAAACTTCTGGAACATAAGAATCGCTAAGTTGTAGTATTTTGTTCCGCGCGCTAGCAGCACTTCTTTTCTCCCGCGATTATCGTGATGGGTCTCGTAACCCGCGTTAGGGGAGGTCCAGGGGAGCTTTGGGTAAGCCTCAGGCCTCACCCACGAAATCGGTTGACTGGGGGAGGGTTGGGTAACGACAGTCCCCTGGATTGCGACTATGAATACCGTTTCTGTGCCAAGGGGTCCCCCAGAGCCCAGGGGACACCCAGGTAACGACTATGAATCTGGCCCTAAGTATCCTCGAGTCCCCTCGTAGGATAGGAAAAGCACGAGGTCTCCCCACGCGCATGCGGGCCATTAAAACACACGATTCCCCTTTACCTTCGTTGAGAAGAAAATCGGCGTGGCATTCGAGGTGGTCGCATCTCGCACGAAATCCCACATTATCTCCCCCAACCGAATCTTCCTTCAGCTTAAGCATTTCTATAATTCGGAAACTTCCAGCCATCTGGTGATAAATGACCGTAAAAGAGATCTACGATCCTCCTAAAATGGAAATAGTTGAAATCTCTTAGAATTGATTTGCGCACAGTTTAATTTTCACTCAAACAAAAGGACCATTACTTGAAGTAACATAAAAGATGCGGAATAGACGAGACGAGATAATATTTACAAATCTTAAACACAAACTTTTAACGAAAATATTAATGGATGAGAATTAATGCAATAGAAAATATCTAACAGCGTAAATGAGAGATTAATGGGTGACGACATATATGGGGATGAGGAGATAAAGTATGATATGGCCAAACAATTACATGAATAGTAAGGCATATGCCAATTACATATTGTGCCATCGTCTGAAGGACCGTACTCGGGCTGAGAGGATTTACTATGATGTCTCTCCTTGAAAACTGAATAGTACAAATTATGGATGAGAGTTTGTTCAAATCACTGGTCAGTGGAGCAAAACAATTCAACATGTTCAACTGTTTTTAAAACAATTAAAAACCTACTTATCATTATCAATTATTAGCATCAGACACAAAGGGAACGGGCGGGTGAAGCAGAGCAGATGAGGCTTATGTTTACCCGAGGGTACGCCCTGGCAGCTGCATATCTCGGCCCTGTTCAGGCTTGTCCGTCTTGTTGTCGCCTCACGAAGTGGTCGGCCGCTAGATGGCAGCACCTCCGTTCGCCTATGGGAAGCATTGGTGTTTACGTACATACAGATGATACACCTTTAGTGCACCATATTTAGTGTTCACAAATATTATACCCTCACCTAGATGAAGTTCTCTTGCTCATACCAAGCCTCTTCCAAACATTTCATCTTAGCTCTTAGGCACGAGAAAAAGTGAACTTTTTCCTTGATGCTGTCGTATTCCGAAGTACAAACCGGAGCCATGCAGCGATGCCCTGGAATTTTTATAAGACTATAATTTGATAACCTTATTAATACAGGTAAAATACCTATAAAAAGTTAAATATTCCCTAAATCCACGAGCTCCGCAGTCTAGTACCACTATGAGCCCGTTGTAGCAATGAAAGTCAATAGGCGAGCGAGCGTACTGCTACCTGGCTTCAGTTTCTCCCTCAGGGGGCAATAAGACGGACAGAAATTTCCGGGAGTGGCCAGTCCAGATAATTCTACGTCCGGGCCCGAGGGCTAAGACGATGAGTGATGCGTTGGTGATTAAGCGATGATTGGTGCACGGGGTCGGTGGTAGCTTTGGGCACACGACTCCAATCCGTTGGCTCCTTTCGTGACGCAGAGGGAATCTTGCGTCTCCAATCGCCTCTGGAATCCAGCGGAGCTTTTTAGCGCCTCTGGTGCACGTCGCGACAACTGGTGACCGGTCATCAGTTGAAAATTTAACTGGTGCCGTAGATCCATCAACCCTTTCTTATCATTCCGGGACGAGTTATACCCCGAAAAAAATCGTATTCTAGCGATTATTTTGGAGGCGACGCGTTTTGACGCATTCGCTCGCCTCTTTAGCCCGGCCTCTCGGAGCCGGCGGAAAGTGAAGATCGTCCAGTGGACCATCCCTTTGGTCCTCGCTATAATCACCGAATTTCACCTCAACACCATCGTCACCACCATGGATCTTCCAATCTCATCATCATCTATTACTGTCTCGACAACGCCACCCTCCTCCTCAACTATAGGTATGAGAGTTAGAAGTGCTCCATCGTCCCCTGTGGCTTTGAACAACGTGCCTCTTCGGCCCACACCAAACTTGCAAAGCTGTATTAAGCGCTTAAATTTCTCAAATGAAAATCTTAATTACGAAGGTCTGAAGAAAGAGACGACCATACTTCGCCGAGAGGTAGCCGTCTTCACCGCTACGCAATTGACAATGCTCACGCCGTCCGAGCCTCTTACAACCACGGCAGGCACGAGTGTCCTAACGGTCAGCAAGAGTGAGCCACTAATTAGCGATAAATTAATTAATTCACCATCCGACAGGGCGAAGCCCCAGTCGAATTTAACCAAACCACGCGGTGAGTGATAGTGGAGATGGGGGTGCCGCCCCCTCCTCCCAACCCATCCCCCACCACAGAAGGGAGATGTGTCGCGGTTTTCTCCATCTCTAAGCCAGCTTCCCACCCAAACCCCTCACCATTCAGTGTATTCATTTTCCGTAACTGACATAAAGCAATCAAACGTCTTTCCATCGTAAATAAAAGGGCAACCCCCTCCCGCAAGGTCCACGATGCGAAGACCCGATACCTACGCAGGCGCTGCGGGCGTGGGCAAGGGTGAGGGGCAGTCAGGTGGAGCGCCAAGTTGCACCAGTACCATGACATGGTTGGCAAGGGCCTAGCCACATTGACACACCGGTTCCCGTCAGATCACCGAAGTTAAGCAACGTTGGGCCCGGACGGGTGTTGGATGGGTGGCCCTCCATACCTCTACCGGGATGGATGGAGGGGAGATACTCTCTCCAGACCTATACCGGGAGGCCGGAGGGAGATATACCCAGACCGTGAAGGTAGGAGGGAGAACTCCCTCCACATCTGTACCGGGAAGGTCGGGGGTGGCCCCTCCTTCATACCTCTACCGTAGTGCTCTTGTTCCCTTTCTGCAGGTGGCAGGCAGGTTAAACGTGGGACGGCACAATGGACCAAAAGGTCTGAGTGCCAGAAGGGCTCCAAAAGACCCTCGCCCATCCATATAATCTACATATATCATGCCAACACTAAAGGTAAAAACGAATTGAATCACCCCCCTCCACACCGGACCAACAATGAAGTTAGACATCATACTGCCGGCCCTACCTGATACATCAATAGCGGAGTATATCATTGCTGTTTCTGATGCCCCAGAAAGCGGCCATAACATCACGCACGCTGCCAAATTATCAAATGGTAGAAGGAGCATATCTGTTAAAGAAAAAGAAGCTTTACGTAGCTTTTTGTCCGAACACGGAGGTGTGACAATTAAAGACCAATTTGTTCTAGCCAGTGGAATGGTAGACCATGTTGAGAGGATCGTAGTCTCTAATATTCCCTCATAATTTCCTGCCCCTGACCCTCTGGAAATACTCAGCCAGATAGGAAGGCTGGTGACTCCTGTTACTTTTCTCACCGTCGGCCTCAAGCGACCTGATCTCGCTCACATTTTTTCATGGCGGAGGCAGTGTTTCATTTTTCGGCGTGAAGGTATCATCATACCAGATAGCCTACTAGTGGAGTTCGGCACCGGTCATCACCATATTTATTTTAACTTCAATGACCCAAAATGTATACGGTGCCATTGTGAGGGCCACTTTACAAGTGCCTGCACTGGATATATTGGTACAGCGGGAGGGGGGTAGTAAGAGAGAGCTCACGCGACCCGGCGTCTGCCGTAAAACCAAATCGTCCAACAGGACAACAGCCACAATTACCTGCGCATGAGAGTGGGAGAACTAGTGATGGGTCGGTCGTAAGTGATCGAATTCCGAGATCAAGCTCTCTTAAAAGAAAGATCGATGAACTGCTTCTCTCCAATGACCGAGGAGTCCATCTTCACCGATCACGATAGGAATGATTGTATGACATCAAGTATCGATCACGAGACTTAAGACCGGCCAAATAAATCTTGAATGAGTTATCAAACGAGAGATTCGAGAGTTACTTGGTCATTCGTGAGATGTAGGCAGTTAAGTCGTGTGAAGCAACTCATGAGTTATTTTTATATTCGTGATTTCTCATCGATGCTCCGCTCGGTTGCGCAAACAAAGACGCAGCGTAATAGCAGTCAACAATTTACATCACGACACAAATATCTTTCATTGAGAGAGTTTTACCAGTTTTGCTGGCTCGCTTTTTAGTAGAATAATAACATCATTAAAAATGAAGACCGAATCCGTTACACTGTCGGCATAGAGACTGCTGGGTTAAGATACAAGAGGAATGCAATGGAAACTAAACATGATCCAGGTAATTATCCGTTTGTTAATTCGCCGAAGCCTATCATTACACTCTTTGACTTATAGTGCATTTGCAACATGGTGCCAAAGTAAAGTTTTTGTGATAAAACACTATGCATTCGTGTACTGGTAAAGAGACAACTTATTGAGTGGAAGGAATGGAGTTCAATTCCCTGAAGTGGAAATTCTTATATGTCCGTGTAGGAGGCGAAGCCCCTAGAGCCTAATGTTCTTTTTTTCTTTAAAAAAAAGAGGAGAGCGAAGCGAGCCGTCGTATAGGGTTCAAACAAGCTGCCTTGGCAACTTCTCTTAAACTTATAGATCACTGAAACATGGCGCAAAATTACAATGTTTTTGGGTTTTTCACTATAACTTCTAAACAAGAAGTCAGAGGATAAATCTGTTTACAGTTTCTTGTAGATCTCAGCGATACCTACTACTTTAATCCATACGATGTATCATTTGTAGTGTCTTAGCAACATGGTGCCAAACTGAAATTTTTTATATCCTTCAAATTTGGGGGGCGAAGCCCCCTATCCAGGGGTTCTAGGGAAGCGAGTTGTGTGATATATAAATATATGAGTCTATGACGTGATCGCTTAGAAATCAAACCTGATACCCTTGCCGCGATATTATACATACCGGCCGTTTATATAAACAGCTGTGATTCATATAGCCAAAGCATTTTTTAATTCAACTCCGCTCCTCTCTCTTCAATCACTTTTACTA
The DNA here is from genome assembly GCA_963573305.1 of Pyrrhosoma nymphula. Lineage (NCBI taxonomy): Eukaryota > Metazoa > Arthropoda > Insecta > Odonata > Coenagrionidae > Pyrrhosoma > Pyrrhosoma nymphula. The sequence goes on along the minus strand of OY754332.1, from coordinate 69,722,602 downwards.
GACTGATGGTGTTGCTGTCAATGAAGAATTTTTCCAGTGTTTCATTGGTTTTCCTTTCGTCTGAATATCATTCCTATGTCTTCCGAAGTACCAGAGTGTTCAAAACTCCGGTGTATTCATCCAGCATTGTATTTTCGCCGATTTGTTTTGGAATACAGTTTTCTTTTGGTGTTCGTGCACATATTTTTAACTGTAATTCTAACCAGCGAATCCTAATTTCCAAAAAAAAAATTGTATGTGCCAATATGTCTTCTTTTTATTTAGAGGAATGTATTTTAAGAACTTTATTTCGAAAAACAAAAGCGGGTTGAGACATGATAACTGCAAATTATGATACCCACAGGTAATTTGATTTATACTTCCGTCATGAGTTATTTTTATATTCGTGATTTCTCATCGATGATCCGCTAAGTTGCGCAAACAAAGACGCTGCGTTTATAGCGAAACCATCAACAATTTACATCACGACACAAATACTTATCTTGCCTTGAGAAAGTTTTGCCAGTTTTTCTGGCTCGCTTTTTAATTTAGAATAATAACATCATTTGAAATGAATACCGAATCCGTTAAACTGTTGGCAAAGAGACTGCTGGGTTAAGATACAAGACGAATTAAATGGAAATTAAACATGATCCAGGTACTTATCCGTTTGTTAATTCGCCAAGCAATGCATTAATTGTGACTGCATTGGCTATGTAGTGCCGTTATTTATTAGGTGCAATAGGTTAATCGTCACCTGTAAGTAGTACAATACAATATTATTTCCTATGAATTGTTTTCCTTTGCTGCGACGTGTCGTAAATTGTGTGATATATAAATATATGAGTCCATGACGTGATCGCTTAGAAATCAAACCTGATACCCATGCCGCGACATCATATATATACCGGCTGTTTATATAAACAACTGTGCTTCATATTGCCAATGCATTTTAAAAATTCAACTCCGCTCCTCTCTCTACCCTGAAGAAAAAGCGAAAACATCCAGTTAAATTTGAACTCGGATCACCTCGTAGGTACGAGCTGTCACCTCATTTTACATGGTCTGAACTCTCAAGCCCCGCGAACATATTCAACACGCATGACAAGCAGTCCCGGTGCAAAATCGAAATGCCTAGCTCAACTCGTTCGATGTGGAATTCCTTTCAAGTGGTATCAGCTTGTAGACGAGGTAACTTGTCTAAACGCGGTTGACCTCGTTCGAGGTGGATCTCGTATCAACTGGTTTTACCTCGTATCCCAGTCTTCTCGTTTTTACTTGATTCAGCTCGTCCGATCTGGATCTCATATCAACTGGTTTTACCTCGTATCCCACGCTTCTCGTTTTTACTTGATTCAGCTCGTCCGATCTGGATCTCGTATCAACTGGTTTTACCTAGTATCCCACGCTTCTCGTTTTTACTTGATTCACCTCGTCCGATGTGGATCTCGTATCAACTGATTTTACCTAGTATCCCACGCTTCTCGTTTTTACTTGATTTACCTCGTCCGATCTGGATCTCGTATCTACTGGTTTTACCTCTTATCCTACGCTTCTCGTTTTTACTTGATTCACCTAGTCCGATGCTAGCTGAAACCAGTTGAAACAAGGTAATGCTAGATCGAACTAGTTGCTTCTCATACAGGTCGAACGATGTAATACAAAATGAATCGAGGTAGCCTGTTCTTGATAAAACGGGCTAATGCTAGGTAAGAAAAGTTGATTCTTGCCCATAAGAAACGAGTTCATACAATGTGAAACGAGGTAGCGTGTTACTAACTGAAACAATTTAATACGAGTTGAAACAACCTATACATCTCTAAGTAAAACAAGGTGATTCAAGAAGAATGGAGCTGCCCAGAAACGACAGCTACTAGTTGATACGTCACTCAAGGTAATTCGAGGTCAATGCACGAGTTAGAGCAAGCAAAAAGCGGCCATAACTGACCTCAAACGAGTTGAGATAACGAGTTAAACCGAGTTGGAAACAGGTAAAAACATGCTAGCTGAATTCAACTCGTTTTAACTCGTACAATCCCCAGGGTTCAATCACTTTTTCTAGACTTTGATGGTGTTGCTGTCAATCAAGAATGTTTCCAGTGCTTAATTGGATGTCCGTTGGTTTTCCCTTAGTCTGAATTTTCTTTCCATATGTCTTCCGAAGTACCGGCGTGTTAAAATCACCGGTGTATTCATCCAGCATTGTATTTTCGCCGAATTGTTTTTGGAATGCAGTTTGCTTTTGAAAATTGAAGTTGAAAACAGTCTTTACTGTTCTGGGACTTTATGTCCCCTGAAACATTTAAATATTATTACATGCCACAACAAATGGGGCCAATGGTGACAGCAATATATACAAATTTCATTAAGGAACACCACATATAAACCAACAATAATCAATGAATAAGAAAATAATGAACATGTGAAAATTAGGGTAACAGTGCACAGATTTAAGATCACACATTAAGGATTGAGAAATTAAAACAGGCAACATAGATTATCAATCGCATTGCTTATACATTTTGCATTGAGAATAATGGAATATTAAGTAATAGACACAACATCAAACAGTATGATAACAAAAGAGCATGACGAATCTCATTCAACATTGAATCCACATATATGAAATCACATTTCAAGAATTGATCATATTGATTAGATAAATGAGAAGATTAAGCTAAGTTACATAACTGATCACTTATATTTCTCTTGAACATCGAAATTGTAGAAAAGGTTCTAACATTTTCAGGTAAACAATTCCATAGCTTGCAGGAGGAAATGAGGAAGGAGTGCTTAAATATTAAAGACTGGTATTTAGGAATATAGAATATCTCAGTGATTCGAGTTGATCTCTTCCCAGTATTTGCATTACATATAATATTTTCATACAAATAAGATGGATTTTTGGATTTCAGTACCTTAAACAAACTTAAAGCCTTTTGAAGTATACGGCGTTTATCCAATTTCAGCCATTTTATTTTTTATAATGAGGCGTAAGATGTTCATCGTAACGGATGTTAAAAATAAAACGCAAACAGGAGTTTTGAAGTCGCTGTAACTTAGTGCAGAGTTCTTTGTTAACATCTGAGAAAATAATTGAACAATAATCAAAATGTGGGAATACAAGAGTTTGCACCAACTTCTGACGAAGTGAAATAGGGATCAAATGCCGTAAGTGCTTCAATTGGTACAGTGTCTTATACACATTGTTAGATATAGCTTTAACATGCTCCCGCCAGCTCAAGGTATTATTTAAGTGGTCTCCAAGACTTTTCAAAGTATTCGAATAATTTATAGGGAGGTTCTGTACTCTTATTTTAGGAAGGTCACTCATAGAGATAAAGTGAAGATTAGAAGGACTGCCACATATTATCGACTTAGTCTTGTTTGGATTTAGCTTAAGCCGATTAATGGCTAACCAGTCACAAATGGCTGGAACATCTTTATTGATCAATTCAACGGCATGGTCAAGTTCATATGGGTAGCTTTCAAGGTAAATCTGTAAGTCATCCGCGTCAAAATGATATTTGCAGTGAGCTATGGAGCTGGCGAGGCCTTTGATATATATGGTGAACAATAAGGGTCCGAGAATTGAGCCTTGTGGGACTCCCCGGAAAACTGGTAGAAAATCTGATTCTTTACCATCCTCGTATTTGACGGTCTGTTGTCGATTGGACAGGTAAGAGTGAAACCAAAACAACACAGAGGGAGAAAACTTGAGTTGACCCATGCGTCTTAGTAGAATATCATGATCTACAGAATCGAAGACTTTACTAAGATCAAATTGTACCATAATTTTGATTTTTCTTTCATCTATTGATCGACGAATATCGTATGTTATTTTGATGGTGTTCTTGCACATATTTTTTACTGTAATCTCACCAGCGAATCCTAATTTCGGAGAATAAAATTTCGTATGTGCCAATAAGACTCCTTTTTATTTAGAGGAATGGTATTTGAAGAACTTTATTTAGGGAACAATAGCTTGATTCCGGTTAATATGGTGATGGCACATTGATACCTCAAACATGGACACGCTACACAAACATTTACTGCATCGATTTATACGGTTATTACACCCTCCTATATTGAAAATAATTACAGCTGTAGGTAAATTACTTATCCCAATTTTAGGTCCGGCTTCGTTCTATATTAGTCACTCAAATCACATCCCCTCTCGCTAAAGCCATGATGGAATCTGAATTACAACTTTCAACAGTCGTCCACATGCTCAAAATTCACTTTATGTAAGACACGTATAAAGTATTGCTCTTAGATGTGAATGAAGTTTTATTGATCAAAATACATCGCGGCCCCCTCTTAAACTGCTATTTTCCCGACTGACGCATTACATTGAGAATAAAGACGTTTTATGATGAAGGTAAGCAACAGGTTTGATTAAACTATTCCACGATTTTTGATTTCTTTACAAGCAATATACTTTTCTTGGACCATGAATTTTACTTCTTAACTTCACTTGAAATTATGCACGTACTGATGAAACTTCCACTAAGTCAAATGTTGCTTAATACTTTTAACATTGTTGTTACTTTTATTTCAGAGACCATATTCTTGAAACAATCAATTTCACAAAGAGGCAGCAACAAATAAATAATGCTCTTGCATATTATATAGCTGTTGATATGCAACCTTTCAACTTAGTTGAGAAGCGTGGCTTCCAAAATTTTGCGAAGTTAACATACCCTCGTACGAGTTACCATCCCGGAAGTACCTCACAGAGAAATTAATAAGAAATATGTATGAGGAAACAAAGGGTAGTGTTAAAGGCGAGTTGCTGCCAAACATGAAAATTTGTTTCACCACAGGTTCCTGGACGAGTATCATGATGGACCCGTATTTTTCCCTAACTGCTCACCTAATAAGTGAAGACTTAACAATGAAGAATTTGGTTTTGGAGTGCACTCACTTGGATAAGGAGCACAAAGCTTTGAATTTGGAAATAGCAATTGCGGAAACTTTGGAGGAGTGGGGAATATCTCTGCATCGAAATGTCACTTGTTTTGTTTCAGACAATGGAGAAAATTTTCAGAAAGCCTTGAAAAACATGGAAGTGGAAAAGGTTTCTTGTTTGGGGCACGTTATGAACTTAGGCTGCCAATCATTGTTAAACTTGACACCGATTAGGAATGTAGTAGAGAAGCTAAGGGGAATTCGGTCTTTGCGATTATGCAGGAAATTTAAACGCGATTTAAAGTCGGCACAAGAGGTCCTAAACATGCCGCTAATTGAAATTCCGTCTGTTTGTCCCTCCAGGTGGTGGTCAGACTTTAAGCAAATATGCTTTTTTGTAAAAAATATGCAACTCCTGTCAACAAAGCCCTAGGAGAAAGCAGAAGAGAGGAATTAAAATTACTCCCATGGGAATTGGAATTGCTAGAAACAGTTCTAGAAGTCTTGAGACCTCTTCATGATATCACAGAGGAAATGTGCGGTGAAGAGTACGTGACGGCGTCAGGTATCATACCGATAACCTACAGGCTCACCAACGATCAGCAGTATGATCTCATTAACTCTATATAATCTACTTGTTTGACGAAGGAAGAGCTAAAAATTGAGGAGGAAAGACTGGCCAATTTCTTCGCTTAAGAGTTTCCGCCAAGTGATATGGCAGAAGAGATGCTGGTGAATTATGAAGAGGAAATGATGTTAAAAAAATGGTGCAGGAACATAAAATACTTAATGCGTCAAGTATTGGGGAAGCCATTTAATAAGTTGTATGAAAAGGCCGACTTCTTACTGTTGGCAACATTTTTGGATCTTCGGTTTAAAAATAAATACCTCAATGAGGAAGAAAGTATGTTGACCGAGGAAAGAATTAGAATGATTCTGAAAGAAGATGAGGAAGTAATGAATGCAAGTACTTCTACATGTGATCAGAATGATGAATGTCCTAAAAATAAAAAATGCAAATTATTGACATTTATTCGAGATGACATAGTTCAAACCTTAGAGCAGGAGAAACTGGATGAGGTTTCGGCATATTTAAGTTACCCCATAATAAGTGAAAATCCTCTCCGATGGTGGAAATGTCATGAGTATAATCTCCCCAAACTTTCTCAACTGGCAAAGAAATATTTAGCCTGCCCTACTACTAGCGTTACATCAGAGCGGGTTTTCAGCTGCGGCGGAAATATAATAACTAATAACCGGGCCATGATGACGCCGGAGTATGGCAAGCAACTTATTTTTTTGTCGATGAATTCTAAATATATCTCCATTTAAACACTAATGATGTTTTTATGTTGTTCTCATAAAATTTAATGTCTTAATTTTACAATTACTAAAGACATTTATTACTAAAGAATTTTACTAAAGACAATTATTTTCATTAGTTTACCAAGAGCAAAACTAACAATAATGTTTTCCTCAGCATGAGATCCAACTTTTGTTTATTTCACGCAATTTCAGAATAACATATGTAACTTTTTATTCATAGAAATTTGAAAATGTATTTGCTAACTTTGCTGTCCGCAAACTGTGGTTGATATTGTTGAAAAATAAAGTTCATGACTAAAAATTCTTTACTTTGACTAAAAATGCTTCATAAAGTAGCTTTCCCTGAAGTAGTATAGCGCACGTCGTCCAAATACGAGTATCTGCTCATGCTTTAAGTCCTGCTAGCCACCCATATGACGTGGCAGAAAGGAGACTTTGGCCTTTCATGAGTATTTGAGAATTTTCAAGGCATAAGTCATTCCAGGTGGTCAAACGGCGAGCTTGGCATTCATCAAACTCCCTCTAAAATCCCAATACTCAAGGCACAGCGGGTAATGTTAACCATGTGAGTCGTGCGTACCTTAGCGGTCGAAAGAACAGCTGTAGTCATCGAGGTGGGTACTCGAATACTCGCCTAGCCGAGGTTCTCGTATTCAGGAGTATTTAACCAGGTATTCAAGCATTCTATGAGGCGCTGAGGTTGTTGTCCTTGTGTTAGAGTTAACAGAAAAGTTTCATTGTTGGTGAATTCCGTTGCTCTTTTGTTTTTGCGTGTGCATGAGTGCCTTCTCTTTTTATGCATGCTTCATGCAGTTATCAGTCTTTTCTGTATCGTTCGAGAGTCAACATCTAATTAAGTATATTGAGTTAACCATATGTGGATCTTAATTCAAGTGTACGGAACCTCAATATGGTGGTTCCCAGTTGCTTTTAACAAGTGTTCGCGAAGTTATTCTCGTTTCGAATTAGTTTACTTCACGGTTGGCGGTTTTCGTTTCGCGGCGTGTTCTCGTGTGGATTTTGCTTTTGCTGCACTTGTGAACTGGACTGTTTGCTGACAAGTGCAACGGATGAAGCATGGAGCTCCATGAAATCGAGAAACTACGCGGTGCTGAGAACTGGAACATTTGGAAATTCTCCGTGAAAAATCTACTACGCGGAATCGACAATGCATACAGGGTTTGCGTTGGTGAGGTCAGTAAACCATTGCTTGGGGAAGGTGCCTCCTCGGATCAGCGTGCCTCGTACAATGCAGAATATTAAGTTTGGGACAAGGCGGATCGAGCGGCATGCCAGGTCTTGGTTAGAACGATTGAATCTAAAGTGGCAGCTCTGCTTGTCGCGTGTGATTCTGCCAGAGACATGTGGTGTAAAGTCAATACCTTGTATTCATTCGGGTACTCATCCACTCGTCGAGGTATTCAAGTACTCGTTTGGGTACTCATCTACTCATCGAGGTATTCATGTATTCATTTTGGTACTCATCTACTCATCGAGGTACTCATTCAGCTACTCATGTATTCATTCGGGTATTCATCTACTTATCGAGGTACTCATATACTCATTCAGCTACTCATGCATTCGACGAGTACCCATGTATTCATTCGGATATTCAAATACCTATGAGTGAATACATTTCGCGCACTCCTAGACTGGTCCATCTCAAAACAAGTCACCTTCTAACATAAAAAATATCACCCGTCATCTTCACTCACTGTTTCTTTTCCCAAATGATGATCGTGAGGTCCGTAGCATTCTAAATAGCTTTGATAACTCTCATTCTGCTGGACCTGATGATAATCCTGTGGCAATGGAGAAAGCTTCTGCGTACATTATCTCCCCTTGTCCTTTCAGAGATAATAAACCTCTCGTTTATTACAGGTATATTTCCTACCTCCTTAAAACTAGCTCGCGTAAACCCAAACCTGAAAAAGAAACATTATCTAATCAGAAAAGTGTACACCTATATCTGTCATGTGTTGTTCAGAGAGGTAAGAAGACGTGTTGGGCGGGCGTTCCGTTGTTCTTTAGCAATTAGTTCTGAACCAATATACTCGGATGTTTGGAGAAAGCTGACTTTGAGAGTGCACGTTGCTTATTGTGTCCTTTCTGCGTATGTGATACACCATTTGGATTTGCATTGATTTGCCGTGTCTGCAGACTTTCCTGGTCACAAACTGTGCATTTATCTACCCCAAAATGTCGAACTCCAGTGCCTGCAATAAAGCAGTTTCAGGTCGTGGGTATACTAAAATCGCATGTGCTGACTGTAATCTCTTCTGTCACAACTCCAGCGTAAATTTTACGAAGCAAAACGTAGAATAAATTATTACCGAGGGCCGAGCATGGGGCTGCCCGCCTTGCTCTCAGAATAGGCGATCGAATATGAGAGTAATATCCGAGGCTGAGGAGGGCAAGGATTCGTATGTTAGAGGAAGCTAAAAAAGATAGAACGATATCCAAAGTGTCTAAGGCATTTGATTTTGAGCACGCAAAGATAGACGGCCAAAAATCTGCCTTTGACTCACAGTCAAAGAAGCTCGAACAGAGTATACAGCTGGTGGAAACTCTACGTAAAGAAAACAAGCTTTTAAAAAAGTTTTAAACGCTGGAAAGCCAGCGGGACGATAGTGAACGACACCACAAGAGCAACACCCTTGAAATTTATGGCGTTCCTGAGAGCTCTGTAGAGGATACCTAAGACGTTGTGCTCGACGTTGGAAAGGCCCTGGGTATTCCAATGTCCAGGGATATGATTGGTGTGTGCCACCGACTTGGTAAGCGAGTGAGTTCCGAGAAACCGGCAGGTATAATTGTCAAGTGTGTCAGAAGAGACACGAAGAAGGAAATACATCAGGAAAAGAAGGACCTCACCGCTACCAGCATTGGATACCAGCACTCGTCAAATTCAGGGTTTCCCAACGATAGTTCAACTCCCACCAGACGGAAACTGTTCCTGGATGCCAGCACCTTGATTATGTAAATGTGATAGCGACGACGGCGAGCGATAGCGATGACGGTCTTCTATCACGTTGGGTGTCAACGAGTGATCATGTAAGGGACCGTCATGGAGGTTATCACGGTCGTGGTGTGACGTCACACTCTTAGATGCGAATCGCCTCTCATCGATACTTGTTTGGAGGTTGGTAGCAATGGAAGATCTGAAGAGCCAATGAAAATCCTTGACACATTTCGGCCCATAACTTGTATTTTGAATTGCATCAAAATGGATACGCCACAAGGGTAAGTACAATATTCATGTTTTTAAGCTAATGAATGAAATATTGTTTTCTCGGATGTGTTCACGTATTTGTTATAATATACACGTGCCGACTGGGAGTTTCTGCGGGCATGACATCCATTCGATCTTTAAAAATGATTCTCAGTTATAACCCTTAACTGCTGAGTGTCTCTATAGAAATAGTACTATAAGTGGAAGTTACCTCAACCAACCAACGCTGATAATATGTTAGTAAGCGGTTAACAGTTGCTTAATAAGTATGAAGCAAATCAAAGCGGAGTATTACGGTGCAGTTGTATCAGTGAATGCACTTGCGGAGATTTTAAATCGAACCATGGAAGACTTTCCTAAAGTCAAATTTTTCCGGAAGTAAATAACAGTCATGGATTTTATCTTAAGGAGGAAATGGTTAGAGTTAAGTTGCCAAGTTTTAGTGAAGTATATGAAGTTTTAACTACTACTGTTAAAGTAACTTAGTGGTAACTTTAGAGGGTGAGTAAATCAAGTATGAGTTGCATTTGAAATAAGTAGCTATAATTAATGTAACTATTGGATAATAGAGCATTACATGTGGAGTAACATGGTCATAATTGTGGTGCAACATTAGATCAGATATGTTTTAATTTCTCAGCGGAATTCAAAGAAGAAACTGCTCTCAGAGATAATGATATAGGGCACATAAATAATGAAATATTCCTTGATGGCAATTAAAAAAAACTAAAATCTAAGACATGTTAACAAATTAAAAGGCTTTTACAAAATTTCAAAACAAAATATTTAGGTTGACTTCGTGTAGAGAAGAGGCATTTAATTATCAGCATTTCAAAATGTGAAAAGTTGCTGGATGACTAATCTGCTGATGTTTTCACCAGAAAACTCATCCTCATTCACATTTTGTAGCCTTTGCTCCACGAATTCTAATTCTTGCCCCTCATATGGAGGTAATTCTTGCCTATGATTTATCATCATATTATGGAGCACAAGATATAATTATTCCTGTAGCCGCTTCTGGGGTATAGTGGAGGACTCTTTCGGTGTGTAAACATCGCCACATATTTTTTAACACGCCGAACAAACGCTCCACACAGTTCCGCGTTTGGCAGTGGCAGTTTGTGTAGTGCTCTTCAGGGGAGTTAGGGACAGCCTGTCTGATTGTGGTCAATAAATATGGCTACAATGCACACCCTGAATCACCTGAAATGGAAAATTATTTGTTTATTGAATTTTCAAGGTGATATTAATCTAGGGCTACACATGAGTCATGGTAATAAATGCATCAGTATGATTTAATATTATACTCACCCAACAACCATGTATTTCTTATTCCTTCATCATACATCGCCTGCATACTTTCTCGGGTTCTGCTTGTATTCCATATAAATTGATCATGAACTGATCCCGGAAATCTTGCAGACAGGGACAAGATTCTCAGGTCATGGTCACATATCTGTTGATTACGAATCACCATTATTAAAAAGTGCAGTCATCATTGATTCATGGGTCAATAGGAAATATATTTGGCAGACAATACGTAGGCGTGGAACTTACTGCCTGTACAATAATAGAATGGGAGCGATAGTGGTGGTTATAGTAGGCCTCCTCCCTTACTGATGGCCTAATGATCCTTATGTGAGTGCAATCTATGCACCCAATAACTCCAGGAAATCCTCGAGCCTCCATGCATCTGAAATATATTTGTTAAAATACATAATTAACCTTAGTCTTGATGAGAAACATGTAATAAAATGAAGGATAGTAATAGGGCCACCCAAAGGGAGATGGTAAATGCTTTGCCCCAGGACCCCAAAATTTTTGGTCCAATGGGTGAGTATAGAGGAAAGGGAAATTGTGCCTCAAAGCTGTAACTGCCCCAGGCCTCCAAATGCGTTATGGCAGCTATTAATGTAATTATTTCATTTTATACATACCACCAAGAGGAAGAGTCACAAACCTGTTCTTTATGGCCTGCCGCTCTTCAAATGTTCTAGGAAATAAGAACGATGCAGGCGCAAGGATTTCAATGATTGCCTGGATTACTTTCCGAATGCAATTACTGACGGATGCTTGTCCCATTGAAAGGTGAAAATCCTGGCCGACACATCGCTGGTAAGAGCCAGTAGCAAAGAATCTTATTGCTGTCAGTACCTGAAATATTTTCTGAAAATTGTGATCAGTCAAATTCTTGTGGCATTCAAATTTATACCGCTTAAAAATGGAAGTAAAAAGTATAGGTTATAACCTGCACATGAACTGGTAAGCCACTGGACCGTCTTCTTAGCAGCCGTGGACTGATTCCCACAAGAACTTCTTGCGCTATTTCCCGGGACACTCTGAATAGGCGTATAAACTGCCGCTCCTCCAACTCGAATGGATTTTGGGCATCCCGGATCCTTCTTCGTTCTATACGCAATCTGTTTCTTTCCCGTCTCCGTTGCCATTCGTGGAGCAGAAGTGGCAATAAGTAAACCCTGTCCTTTCCACTCTTAAAAAGTAAACCATTACTACATGAAACTACGGAAGTGACCGAAATGCATGTAGTCCCTTACGGGAATACTATCGCTAGATAATCTGCAAGGCAACGCAAAAGGAAACCACGAATTTGCCCAAGCAGTACTTACTTTCCAATTTGCTGCGTAAAAATAAAGCTGCTCAAACAAATTCACCGCGTCTTCGAATTCACCACCTTGCATGCGCATATAACAATTGAATAACGTACGCAACTCATGAAGTCAAGACAGCACTCAGGTAGAGATAATTATGAATTTTAATTGTTTTTACTTGATTAAAGGGCAATTTTAAATTATAAAAATAATACTTTTTTGCAAATAGTTGCATCTATTGTTCGTTTTTATTTTAGCATATGCTTATCACCATTGGTTTCGAACGTGATAGGCCGATGACGTCGCTAGCGTGATAAAGAGTGATATCACTGATTCATAATCGCTGCTATCACCCTCCGTCGTGTGCATCGCGTTGCCCCTGGCAACGACATCGCTCTCACCCTTCTCACAGTTACGTAATCAAGGTGCAGGGCTGCAAAGAAGACAAAAGGATACGCCTACATGTGGACGCGGAACGGGAAGGTTTTTATGAGAAAATATGATAAGTGTCCTGTTATTCATGTGTGTCATTGGATGATGCGTGTCTGCTTTGTAATGTTTTCGCTAATCCATTTCTTTTTGAATTAATTGCATGAAAGGATTGTCTTTTAACCAAGCAAGTAGATACCATTAAATATTTATGAATACATATTGACCAATTCCTCAGCTGGGATAATCATCTAGAAAAATAGAAAAACTATACGACTTCCGCATTACGAAATTTTTTTCTAGTTGAAATATATCTGCCCACTCCCAGTATTGGGAACAGTTTATTTGTCGATTTTTAATTCAAAGTTTCCATATGGGATAAGTTGTTGGGTGGTGCCTACCAATCTACACTGCATCCAGTTACTGTGGCTCAGAAAAAAATAATTAGATGCATAATGAGTACAGTTATGTTTTAACCATCTTTTCTATAATTTCAATCCCAGCAAATTTTACCGTAAAAAAACCGTATATTTTTAGGGTTTTGCGTATTTTCTATGCCAGATATGGGCATATATTAGGGAATCTAAAAGTGTTTTCTGATAGATTAAAGTGCAGAAACTTAGTTGTAAAACCGCAACCCTATAAGGAATTTTACAAACGTTCATACGAATTTTGCGCCTCAATTTTATTCAATTTGGTAGCAATAGAAATATCTTCCCTAAGAAACAAACACATATTATTAAAAAATTGAAGAAATTGCTGCTACAGCATTATTCAGTGGATACTTTTTTCAAATAGTAAACTTAAATGCTTTAAATAATGTAATGATGAACATAAGAGGTATTCATTTCATTTAATATATTTTTCTTTTTTATTAAAAATTGGAATGTATTGATTTTTTTGTAATATGATATGCACAGAGTACTCTTCTTAGGACTGACTTTTTTATTTTGAAGTTTGCCATATGTTTCAGTTCAACTTAAGGCTGGATGGCCTGACAAACAATAATTTTGAGCTAATATCTAAAGACCCCACTAACAAGTTCCAAAAGAATGTTAGAGAAAAACTTGCCCAATGCAGTAGCCTGATAAATGCATCCGATAAGTGGAGACTTATAAATATGAATCCGTTACCCCCCAGACTCTATGGATTACCAAAAACTCATAAGGAAAATGTGCCTGTACGACCAATAGTAACACATGTCACTGCCCCTACGCACAAACTTGCCACAAAATTAAATAGTATCCTTAGAGATTTATCTGGTTTTAAATCTAAAAGGAGTGTCATCAATTCCATTGACCTTACTAAAAAATTATCCAATCTGACTGTTCCGCCAAATGGCAAACTTATATCCTTCGATGTCTCTAACCTGTTTACCTCTGTACCCGCTAATGAAGCCACTCACATTGCAGTGGATTTGGTTAAAGGCCTCTCCGGTGATTCCAGACTATCTGTGGAACTGAGCATGCTTTTAAATCTATGTACTTCTCAAAACTATTTTATTTTTGACAACAAATTTTATAAATCGAATCATGGTTTGGCTATGGGATCACCGATTTCACCTGTATTAGCAGACATTTTTATGGACTTCCTGGAAGATAATCTTTTTAAATCTAGTGACGTATTAATAAAAAATGTTAGTTACTGGTATCGTTATGTTGACGACATTTTATGCCTGTGGACGGGTAGTTTCCGACAACTAGACAAATTTTTAGAAGTGTTGAACAGCCTTCACGACTCCATTAATTTCACTATGGAAATTGGGGGTAATACTTTGACCTTTTTAGACTTGACCATATATATTAACTCCGGGATACATGAATTTTCAATCTTTAGGAAACCCACTTACAGTGATGTTGTTATACCTAACGATTCGTGTCATCATCACACGCATAAAATGTCGGCATTTCACTCTTTGATACACCGCCTGGTCGCTATTCCAATGTCAATTAAAAACTTTGAAAAGGAATTATCCACCATAAAATTAATTGCAGTTCAAAACGGTTATAAATCTGTTACCATTGACAAAATTCTTGATAGGAAACTTAAAAAGCACGCTATGGAGACCATCACAACTATGCCCTCTACATCTCCTAATATTGACAGATCTGCAACATCTTGGCGGAAAATACCATTCCTTGGCCCCCTAACTTATCGGGTGACTGGAATGTTTCCGAAAGATAAAGTAAGACTATCGTTTTATAATATGTCAACAGTTGGCAATTTGTTATTTAACTCAAAACCAAAATTTATTGACAACGACCAAAGCGGTGTATATAAACTATGTTGTAATATGCCTAATTGCAATTCAGTATATATTGGCCAGAGTGGGCGTGCCATAAAACTAGAGTAAATGAACATATGAAGTGTTGGGTAAGAAGCGATTCTACCTCTAATTTTGCAAAGCATCTGTTAGACTGCAACCATAGCAGTGATTTTAATGTCAAAGTTCTCCACAAACTGTGTAAAGGGAAAAAGTTGGACTTTCTGGAAGATTTAGAAATTTTAAGAGCATGTCGTAATAAAAATGTACATGTGGTAAACGACCTTTTGTACCCCTCCCACTCCTCTCCTTTATTATCAGTTCTCCTCGAGTCAACACGTAAACCCAATGACCTTGAGGAATCCATTTCCTCGATAGCTCTTTCCCCTCCCACCATCAATACGACCTCCTCCCTGCCTTAACCCCCCCTCCCTCTGTATAAGGTATAAATAAGCTCGCAAACTGTGTATCTTCACCTCCGAAAATGACATAACTGTACATGTCGAAACCTGGGTCGGTCAAGTAAACTTTTGTGGAACATACAACAGTGTATCTTTTATTATGTTTATATGTTTCAGTGTTTCCAGTTACCTCAACACAACATGTTACTGTTCATGAGGTATCATAAATTAATGTAATTCACTATTTCCACTTATTGTATGAATGTCGTCATAGTATACTTATTGTGTTGGTAAATTACTGAATAAATAAATAATAATAATAATATCCTCCTTATCTATGGTATTTGAAGGAATTTTCTTCAATCAACTAATCAGTTACTTGGACCACAACAATCTAATCAGCCCAAATCAACATACTTTCAGGAAACATAAATCCACAACAACAGCTATTTTCCAATTTTTAAACTCACTTCGCTCAGCCCTGAATAATGATCAACAGACTCTGTGCATTTTTTATGACTTATGTAAAGCTTTTGATACAACCAAGCATCCCATAATATTACAAAAGCTTGAAACTTTAGGAGTTACTGGAACTGCCTCCAGCTGGATTGTTTCCTTTCTGAGTGTTAGGCAACAGTTTGTCAGACATATAAAGGAAACTAGAAATGGCAGCACAAGTGGTGATTCAATTCCTCTGAAACTGGAAACCGGTGTTCCTCAGGGCTCTATCCTTGGACCGCTACTTTTTATTGTATACATCAATGATCTTCCGAAAGCTCGATATCAGTTTTATATGCAGGTGATACTTCATGCTTAATCCAAAGTGAATCTAACCCTATCCTCATTAACCACTCTAGAAGTGCAGTCAATGAAATGGCAAAATGGTATAATATAATTGTTCTCATCATGAATAACTCATTATCTATGTTTCTTCAATTTCATCTCAGTCACTTTGACCCTTTTTGTAGTCCATGCCTCAGAATAAATAACCACACCCTTAATAGATCACAAACTACAACATTTCTTAGCATATATAAATGATAAATTAAACTGGCCCGATCATATCCACCAGTTAGCAAATAAATTGGCAAGCTTGGTTTCAATATCATAAAGTACAAGGGCAAACTTTGAGGAAAGAAGTTTACCCTCGAGCACCTACAAGTAACCTTCGTGTCCTCCAGGATTTTTTCTTGCATACGAGACAGAATATCATTCCAAACTCATGAAATGACTTCTTAGTGATATTTATGTAAACTTTGCAGCATTTCTCGCAATACTTGACGGTTTCACTCGTGGACCTTCCGTACCCTTTTCTTATCAAGTGTTTTTGTAAGCACTCTTTACCGTAAAATAGTCTCCTGCACGCTTTGCATTTTTTGTAAAGAGCCGGTGTGCAAGGAGGGGATGTGAGACATCTTCCACACACTTTCGAGCACCTGCGTGCAAACTGCCTGAACGGCCCACAGTAGTAGCTGCACGTAAAAGCCCCGGTCACCGAAGTTATGAGATTAAAATAATTTTCACCCTGTATAAGGTCTATATTATTTATTTTTGCGCCATCTGCTGTCTCAGATGGACCTTCAAACAACACCTCTCTCTCACATCGATCACCAAAGACGGTTATCTGATATTCCTCAAATGCTAACTGCAACTCGGCAATACCACACCTACGACATATTATTTCAGCATTCACTCTTTGGTATAACTCTTCTGCCTTCTCCCCAAATCGTCGCTTTCCCTGGCTGAGCAGTTTAAAATCATGCTCCGAGTTTGTGGTAAGATATTCTTAAACACACAGATCTTAGGAGGCAGAGGTTGTCTTATGCACAGCTACGATTGAACGCTAACTCTTACAAAACCCGTTGAAAGAAGAGAGAAGATTACGCTTTGGGGATCGTCCCTCCGTGCCGGTGAGTCGTTCGTTCACGTAAGTGAAACACAGTGATTTTGAATTATTACACTGTTATCCATTTGGTCGGCGTCCCTCCCCCTATTGTTTCTCTTCTAAGCCTGTGGTTAATTTCTCGGTACATTCACATTCACTGCCTTTACCCTCTTCCATTATCTTCTATCTTGCATCTCCAGAGTCATCTCTTTCATGATACAAGGTTTTCTCATTTTAGTTGTCTATATATATAAAAGAGGATGTCTGTTTGTCCGTCCGCTATGCGTTTCCATACGGTAGCACGGATTACAACCAAAGTTGGTACATAGGTGCATCTCATGCTCCCGAACCTAGTAGTGCTACTTTCGGTTGCGTCCGACGTGTCCTTAGCGTCGTTTTCTCATTACCGAACCCTGCAAGTGCGCTCAGTGCCACCTAGCACCCATCCCCGCGCTCTGCTTACTCTCCCACCTTCCGATAACAACCCCATTCAATCTGCCATGTTAGTATGTTTGTGTGCGCTGTGTGCGAGGTGAAGGCCGATTTGGCGACTTCCATTTCCGATACTTCTTTTTTTCGCAACTTCACCGTTCACCGTGAAGTTTTGAAAAGGTGTGACCTTATAGTTTGGGACGAATGCACGATGTCACACAAAAGGGCAATAGAAGCACTGGACAAATCTTTGAATGATTTAAGACACACAGCAATACTGATGGGGGGCATAACCGTTGTATTATCTGGAGACTTTCATCGGACTCTCCCAGTCATACCCAAGGGAACAAAGGCTGATGAAATTACAGCATGTATGAAATCCTCCAATTTATGGCGCCATGCTAGAACTTTGAAACTTCCAACCAACATGCGCGCAAGATTTTCTGGTGATCCGGATTCAGATTCATTTGCACAAAACCTACTGCAGTTAGGAGAAGCAAACATACCTGCTGACTGCAACAACAAAATAATTCTTTCCACAATAAGCACATCAGTTAAAAATGTTAACGGCCTCAGAGACAAAGTGTTCCCAAATTTCAACGCCCATCACATGGATCCGTATGGCTATCTGACAGGGCAATATTAGCGCCAAAAAATTTAGTGGTTGCATCAATAAATCTGGAAATGCTGGGAAAAATGCCCGGAGATCCCTGTATTTATAAATCTATAGATACCCCCATCAACGAGGACGATGTCGTTTATTATCCCACGGAATTTCTAAATTCATTGAACGATCCAGGCTTCCCTCCTCACCGACTCCTACTGAAAGTTGGCGCTCCCATCATGCTTCTAAGAAATTTTGTCCAGCCAAAACTCTGCAACGGCACCAGATTAACAGTCAAGGCATTGCATCCTCACATCATAGAGGCCAGGATATAAACAGGCGCTGGGAAAGGCCAAAACACATTCATTCCGCGAATTCCTTTAATTACAACAGAAATGCCCTTTCACTTCTAACGCCTGCAGTTTCCTGTGCAACTCACTTTTGCAATGTCGATAAATAAGTCTCAGGGACAAACTTTCAAAACGGTGGGCATACACTTGGAAGAAGACTGTTTTGCCCATGGCCAGCTCTATGTGGACTGCTCCAGAGAGGGATCAACAAACCATCTGTACATATACACCCCACAGGAAAAACTGCCAACATAGTCTATAAAGAAGTGCTGTATGCCGTCCCCCATCAGTTTCGCATTCTGGAAATAAAGAGTTTTCTATTTTGCCTTTTTACGCTGTTTTATGTTTATTTAGATGACCGTTAACTAACCTGATTTGTTCCTTTACCTACAAATCCTGCTATGTTACCATGAATTCCAAGTATACCCCTTCTCCTTCCCGAGCAACGCCGGGTGGCCTGCTAGTATTTAATACGCCTACCATTGCTTTTGCTGCTTTCATAATTACTTTTTTTAATTTCCCTAAGGATGTTTTACTTATCGCACTCCATAATTCTCACCAAGGATTTTATCAGCCTGCTCTTGATACTTCATTACCACCCCAGTTAACTCTGTTGTATTCCAATTCCGTGTCCTCCCACCCCTTTTTATCGTTCTGAAGTTAACAAAGCATATCATGGAACTTATGATCTGAATCTGAATAATCCCTTCTCTAAAAAGTATGGTAGTTTTTAACGCTATTCCTGAATGTGAGTGTAACTATAATTAATTCTTTTTGGAACCTATTTTCTACTCCAAGCTTCTTCCACGTGTATCTGCGTCTCGAATGATGTCTGAACCATGTATTTGAGATAACTAGGTTATTTTCCTTACAGCTTTCTCCTTGCGGTCTTTTCTTCTTCCTACTCCATAATTGCCTACCTCGCACCCATCTCTTCCTTCACTCTCCACCACCACGTTCCATGCCCTCATTACTACACCATAACTCATAATTTCATGCCACACCCCAAGCCATCTTCACGGATAGTGCCCTCACACTTACTGTCTAACGCCCTTTCCGATGGCTTTAAGGGTTATATGCGTATGTACCTATTTCTTTCATCTTATCATCTGAAAAATCCTAGTTTAAAAATTCCACATGCCATTTTATGATCACAATATTTGAATAATACCAAAGTTGGGTATCTAAGAAGGCCGCTTATCTATATTTTGCATTCATCTCCATAGTCGTAATATTCTTTGGCTATGTGAGAGCTCGTCTTCTGACACTCTGGTGCTACTATGGAAATCGTGGATGCAGAGCCATTAGCGAGAGTTGGTGGAGTCAGAGTGTGACAGCGGCATTCCTATCGTAATCCCCGTCACTGCTGAAGCACGAGTCCTCCGCAACCCCTGGTCCAACGTTTGCCGCTCATCTCCGGACGACAAAGGTGAAATCCTGTAACTACGCAGAGCCATACCACGCCAAGGAGTCCTCGATTGTGCATCATCGATGTAGATGCTGTCAAGTCAAATCCTATTTCTGTATTCTTATATCAGCAAGGCTTTTACTTGGCACTATCTTCCTCGACTACACGTCAGTATTTCCGATGCCTGGAGAAGACTTCATTTCAGCTTTGTAACTTCCGTGAAAGAGTGAGAGTTGCCAGTACCCATTTCACCCCAGTTAATTTGATTTTATGATCCCTGTTCCTTATGATAAAGATTTCAGTAATACTTTTTTGAATAATTAGTTTAAAAATTGCCACGTGAAAAATGCTGAATCACGATTAAATATTTCAATTAAACCTGGTATTATAAATGTGATAAAAACACAGGTGGTTTCAGTTCCATAAAATGATTTCATCCCATTTCAGTAAATATTTATTTCAATTCTTTCACAAAAGACGTTACAATAAACATTAAGAATTACATAGACCCTTCAGGTACACAATACATGCAACACTCATCACATTAGGCATGCAAAAGTATGTACTTATTTTTATATGTAATGGATTATTTTTAAGTAGTGCCTACGACGTCGGCGTCTTAACCGTTGGATCGCAGAGAGGAAGGCTATGAGTGACTCTTCTATACCTAAACACCGATAGAATTCACGAAATACTTTCCCTTGAACATGAAAACTAGTGTGGTTGCATTGCTGACATCGTGGGAGGTATCGGAAAGTTTACCACTTATTAATAAAAAATAATCCGCAAAAATATACGCCTGAAATAAATTTTCCAAATGTAAATGATGATGTATTGTTTAGCTTTCACCACTATTTCATTCCCCGCGAAATGATGCTTAAGGAATTTTCATGATTAATTAGAAGTTGTGTGCATGTGTTGATTCGAATTGACTCAATGCTCTGTGAGCACCTTTCCAAATTTCACACCTATCTTTTTGAAGAAATAAACGCCTCTTCCTGAATTTAAACCCAGGTACATGGAATAATTAACCATACACAAATAGCCTGCGAATTGCAAAGGAAACAAATCACGGTGCCTGAAGTTGCCATAGTTGTTTCTCTATTCCTGATCATTTTGGTAAAATATTTTGGAAACTTTATGAGCATGGATAGATTTACTATGTCACGCTTAACACCGATGTCAAGTTTTTGTTCTATAGCTATAAACTTAAGTTGCTTCATGTTGTTGTTTATTAATTAAAGCTGATTTATTTGCATTATGTGATAAAAGTCACTACAATGGTTTATGTAGATACTCTGTTTTTTAATCCAAATTGCAACAAATGTGGTAAGAGAAATCATTTTGATAAAATTTGTGGATATAACGGTTAATTTCACACAACGAAAGAAGAAGACAATATTCAGATATTTACGTCTTAAATTCTATTGAAAGTCCCGTGAGTGCACGTTAACAATGGTGTTAAATTGACACAGAATTGTAAGTCAATATAATTTAAATCTATCTAAAAGGACAGCAGTAAGACTAACGTCTTTTACACAAAATATTGTGCCTGTCCTAGGAGTTTGTAATTGTCAATGTAAATACAAGGAGATAGAATGGTCTTCACATAATTTTTAATTGCACAAATTTATTAAGTTTGGAGAGCATTATTGACTTAGGAGTTATCAGGCAGTTGAACATAGAACATCGAGTATTTATTTATATAACGAATGTTTGGGTAAAATACCTGAAACTATTAGTTTAGAGTTGAAATATAATGCCTGTCCCATTGCATGCATACCAAGAAATATTCCAATAGCTCTATGTAGTAAGATTAAGGCTTAATTAAAAAGAATTAAAGAATTGGGAGTAATAAATGAGCCAACTGATTGGATCAGCAATTTTATCGCAGCTAAAAAATAGGTCTTTATGATTATCTTTAGATTAAATTTATCTAAACAGTTATTTAAGGGAATCACCTATAGTTCCCCACTTTTAAAGACCTATTGACATGACTATCTGGGGTGAAGTACTTAACTAATTAGGACTACTTAATTACTCAACCCAAAGAGACTTCCCTTTCTTTGGGTTGAGTAGTTCTAGTCATTTTTTAAAATAAAAGAATGCAGCAAACAGTCGAAGATATGGAGGAAATTATAGTATACATAGATGATATTCTGATTTGGGGAGAGAGTGAATCACAGTTAAAGGAACGAGTTCGCAAGGTCTTACGTCAAGCCAAAATGAATGGGATAAAATTCAATAAAAAGAAATGGGGGTTTAAAAATAAAAAATTATTCCATTGGCAAATTGGAAATTATTTCATGATGGAGGGATTAGCATTGATCCCGAAAAAGAAAAAGCTATTAATGAACTACAGACACCCAAAAAAAGAAACTCCGCAGAGCAAATCCTAGGATTGCTCAACCACTTATCATCGTTTATAGCTGATTATACTGACCAATCGAGACCCCTACGAGATATGTTGAAGAAAGAGACTTCAATTGCAGTTCCAAGAGTAACAAATTCTAAGGAAACTAAAGTCAGCTGTAGCAAGTTCAAAAGTTCAAAGTTATTTCAACCCCAACAAACCTCTAGTGTTATCAGTTGATGCGTCTTCCGCAGATGTAGGGTAAGTTCTCCTCCAAGAAGAAAAACCAATAGCGTATGCATCCAGAGATTTTATAAGTGCGCAGATACGATATGCTCAAATATAATAAGAGATATTAGGTATTCTTTTTTAGTGAGAACGGTTCAAGCAGTTTGACTATGGGGACCCTTAAATAGCAGTAGAAACAGATCACAAACCCTCAGTCGTAATTTAAACAAACCACTACATAATGTAACTAGATAACAAAGAATACCAATTAACCTGCAATCAAGGAAGCTTAACCTGACATAAAGACCCGGTAAATTTATTTATGTGGCAGATACACAGCCAAGAGAATACAATCCAAAGGAGAAGACGAAGGACAGTTTTGATAACAACACTGAGATTCAAGTCAATTTATTAATAGAGAATTTATCAATCATAAAGTCAAATATGTGTTTAATAGAAAAGGAAATGAGTGAGGATGCTAGTTTAGAAAAATTTAAATTATATATTGAGACTGCATGGCCGAAATATAATAAAGATATAGACAGTGAAATTAGTTCATTTAATTATAAATATGATTTACATACAGTTGTTGGCCTGATAATTAAAAATGGCTCCATTATAGTTCCTGTAACTCTACGGGAGCTCATTCTTAGAGCTAGTGGATTTATGTGACCGCATAAAAGCATAATTTCTCAGAAACGTACAAAATGCACCAAAAATTATATTTATGACATGTGTGACCAAAATATGACTCAAATTCAATCGCATAAAAACGCATAATCACGAGGTATTTGCAGCATACCCAAATTCTCCCGCATAATCTCACATAACGACCCAAAATGTGATCGTGTGTGCTATTTTTGTCACACTTTGATGTTAAAAAAGCATTTTCGGGCTCCGGTAAACTCTCTGTGCGAGTTTCGAGGCCTGAAGAACATTAA
Organism: Pyrrhosoma nymphula; assembly: GCA_963573305.1. Classification (NCBI taxonomy): domain Eukaryota; kingdom Metazoa; phylum Arthropoda; class Insecta; order Odonata; family Coenagrionidae; genus Pyrrhosoma; species Pyrrhosoma nymphula. The sequence goes on along the minus strand of OY754332.1, from coordinate 69,699,251 downwards.
TTGCCATGCTACATGCAGATAGGATATAGGAGTATTCCTTACGAACTGCTACGCTATACTCCATGCACGTCTGTCCACTGCAGAGCTAGGCGGCTACACTCGGCGAGGAGTGGGAGTAAGGGGAGAGGGAACCGAACAAAGGCGGCCGGCCGCTCTCTCGTTTGTTTTCTTCGAATGCGCCTGCTAGGCTGCCCTTTGCATCCCGCCGAAAACCGATTTGGATGTTTCGCTCGGCTAGTACGGTGCTACGTTGTTGCTAGACTGCACTTCCCTTTGTATATATCGTTGGACTTAATGTTGAAACATGTCCGGGAGAGCCCAAACAACTATTTCCTCAAGTGCCTTCGAGTTTTCTGGAGAAGGCATTTACGTTTTCGACAAATCGAAACAGATGATGATGTGCAGATTTTGCTACGTCAGAGTGGCGTGGGATAGGAAAAGTACTGTTGACAACTATTATGCGTCGGCAACTCACAAGTCAGCTAAGATAGCTGCCGAATCGCTATCTCAGAAAAACGGCAGGTAGCAGCGGGAGAATCTCTTGAAAATGCGAAGCGCATCAAAACAGAAAAACAGCCGTTTATAAAAAACACGGATGTTGCCTTCGCTCAAGCAAATATTCCTTTTCACAAATTGGATCACCCTGCGATGAGGAAAAGGATCGAGCGGTACGTTCCCGGTAAGTACATGAACTAAGCACTAAGTAGAGACTTTAGATTTATGTGTTTTTTTTGTGTGATTTTTCGGGTGTTAGAAGTGAGTTCTCTTGCTCATGTACCCGGGGCTGTAACGGATTGAAACTCAACGCGGGGAATGACACGTATATCAGTATCAGGAAAACATATTTACTTAATCCACTTTTAACGTTTGGCAGGAGGCGGCGATTTACACCATGCAAGGGATGTCCGCCAGGAAGTCCTTCCTAGACTGAAGGAAGACTATGAGAGGAAGATCAAAGAAGCTGTCACAGGAAAGAAACTTGAAGTTCAATGTGATGAGACGTCAAACCGCAAGGGAGAAGCTGCATTCGTAGTTACCTTCAAAGTTCTGCCAAGTGACGACCGCACGGAGCCGGTGATATATCTGGCTGCAGTTTAAACTTTGGAGGCTTGCATAGGAGAGCAGACGTCGAAGTGTATAATTCAGGTTCGTACAAAAATATAGTTATCATAGTAGGACTCCAAGTTGAGTCACCGAGAGTTGTTATTACTTGTAAGAGTAAGAGGGAACGAGGATCTTGCGAGAGAGAGAGAGAGTGATCGGATCTCGGTGCGTGGAACAGAGGACTGATAAAGTGCGCGGGTGGGCGACCTAGATGCGCCAGGCCGGTCGACCTAGAAGGGAAATTAAGACAGGACGCGTCTTCAAGTTAGCTAAGCAAAACAAAAAAAATCTGCCTCTCTACGAGAATTCTTATTAACATGTACATCATACGTATGAAAAAATCTCTAAACGTGCATACAACCATAAATTTCCGACGGTCAGAAGAATTTCAACGCGAGAAAAATTATGAGATTACCAATTCGAAGTCGCGTTTTATCTTGGTTCCCATTCCCGGTTGACCGGCTTGGCCCAACTAGGTCGCCAGGCCCCGCACATTTGTAGCCCTCTGGCTCTGGCGTGGAGATCAACCCCGCTGCATCACCTACATCCGCGTCGGGGGTTAGCGTCTGCAGAACTCTTATTCGCTGTCCATATTTTTACCCTGGCTCTCCATGCTAAAGGTGTTGAATCACTTCGAGGTCAACTAAAAGGACGTGATTGCTGTGTGCTGCGACAGCGCTGCTTATATGAACCTGTGCGTTTGACTACTGAGGGAACTGGTCAATCCAGATATAAGTCATGTGCAGTGCTGGGAGCACAAATTAGAAGTGTGCTAAATATTTTTCTAACAAATTAGCCAGGCTTAATGAATGCGTCCCCAAAACGAAGAAGCTTTTCAAAACCCCCGAAAGGGAAAGAAATTTTTGCAAGAGAAGTACAGGTTTTCAAATGCTAAGTCGCCAAAGGTGTTCCCACTACCAGTCATGATCCGTTGGGGGTCGTGGCATAAGTCTGTCGTCTATCTCAAAGATTATGTTGAAGACATTGTCGAGTATGCTAGAATTATTCCAGACAAAGAGGTAAGAGCAGTGCAGTACTTAAAAAATTTAAAAGATTAGGATGTTCAGATAATCACGGCTGAGGCCGCATTCACTGTGCACTATGCCACTAAAGTCATTGATCGCCAAAAAATACTAGAGGGAACTAAGTATACCATGTCCCATAAGCACTACCCTAAAATAAAAAATCTTAAATCTATCATGGATACTGTCAAAAACTCATCTGATATTAAAGTTGTCCTGGATACTGAGACTAAAAAAAGGTTGGAAGTGCTTCCCTCTCAGAAAAGGAAGAATGCAGAAGGACGAATGAAAGTTGCATGTGAGGCTTTTTACAACCAATTGAAAGAATTTTTAGAGAATGATACAGCCCAGACTTTTTACCAGACTGCTGAACAGTTGTTTTACCCAACAAAAGTTTTGTGCATGGATTACACTGACACCTCTACTCTCCTTACTGAGCTTAAGAAAAATATACCACTTTTAGAAGGAATTCCAAGCTCTAAGTTTGTAGTTTTACTTGGAATTTTCAGAGATAGCTTAAAGGACGTTGTTCAAAGTCTCTCAGATAAATCTAAAGCTTCTGAAGAATCATTAATCCAGGTTCTCATGGCCATGCAATCTCAACATGAAAATTTTGCACTGAAATGTTCACAGGTTATCCATGTTTCTCTATCTAATGTAGATATCGAAAGGGCTTTCTCTCACCATGGAGATATTTTATCTTCTAAACGTACTTCGCCGTTACCCGAAAACTGTGAGGCACTAACGTGTCTATCAATTTCAGACGGTATGATAATTGAAAATGAAACTGATAGTGACACTGACAATGAGTGATACTGGCGAACAATTAATGAATGAGAGTATCACTGATCTTACACTTCTTTACCATTATGTGATGAAGCAAACTTTGTATACTGAAGTTATTTTTCACTCTTTAAAAAGAAATATTGTAAAAACAGCAGTCTAGTCTTCTAATGTGTAGCCGTTATGATTGATGCTTTTGTTCCAAAATTTTATTTTAAACATACTATTACAGTGATAGATGATGTTTTGAATGTGTGGTATTCACATAGATCATTAACTATAAATAGTTAATTTTAGTTAAACATAATGAATTCACAAGTCTATTTCCACACTGTTTAATCAACCGACCATGGTTTCGGCACGTAGTGCCATTTTCAAGGCCTTGAAAATGGCACTACGTGCCGAATCATTCAAATCATAAATATAAAGTATAAATCATTCAAATCAAAACTTCGAGGCAAGCGGGAGGAGTTGATGATTGCAGGTATCTATGATTATACCAACTCTGGAAAGATGAAACGCACATTTCATGAGAAAATCTTCGCGTGGATATCCAATAGCTGAAATTCTGTGTCAGTAACTTGCGTCAAAAATGGTTTTCATACATCATTAGGTGAGTTATAGGGCGCAGAAACGCCAGAATCCGAAGACGACGAAGTTAGTGATGAAGACGAAGTTAACGGAGAAAGCGAAGTTGCTGCTGATGTTCCGGTCGAAATAATGCGAGCTATCGAATCATTCGATTGTGACTCAGGAGATAAATTTTATGGATTCTAATAACATTTTCATTTGACGTTTCAACGACTAATTTTTCGTTTTTAATTCTTTCTCCCATTGTATTATGCTCATAATAATGTTGCGTCAATTGTTTCTAAGTCTTACTTTCCATAAAACAAGATTTCCATTGTATATCGCGCACTATCATTTCTGTAATTTTTCCATATTAATTGTATAGGTAACGCGCGCGTTACCTACCAGAAAATACGGTATTTGAAATTTCTTTATTTTGTTTTATATTTAATTATTCAAGTTGGTTTATTTGCGTGTTTGTTAATTAGTTTTTAGTCTATTGTTGATTGTTGCTAGAGAGGACGAGCAAGGATTCATTAATGAAAAAGTAATCTGAATAGCGCGTCATAAAAAAGACTCGGAGGCCTTATAATTTAAACACAACAACAGATCTTTTCTTAAAAACATCTCCAGTTATGATAAATAGGAGAGTAAAATTGACAGAATTAGCTTAAAAGATCAACAAAAGCCTTTCATAGAAGGTACAAGATTGGGTGGCATGGAAATTAGAGCAGCATCCGGTGGTAACGAGGGTGGTTCTCATACATTATAATCTTCTACATAAAGTCATAATTTAAAAATATCATTAAAATTTCAGATCAACGACCGACTTATTTTTCATATAGAAGCGTATCAGGCTTGACATTGTGGAAATATGAAATGTCCATTTTAAATAAAACAAAGATGGTAAATTTCCACACAGTATATTATCAACCACAGTATATTAACAAACACCTTGAAAGCTGCGAAGAAGATCTGGATCCGGCGAGAGCTGAAGTGCTGGTTCGGCATAAGGGACGCTTTGTCTCACTACCTGTACTTTCTTCATGTGGATCTAGCGGCATCACTCAACTGGTGGGAATGGTATATTCTCGATGACCGGGTAAGGGCTAGGGTCACTGTCATCAGCCTCCGCAAACGTGACACAGTCACGAAGAAATTGAAAGTGCTGTGTGCTTCTCAGCTGTGTGACCCCCTCCCGAAATCCATTACCCCTGCTTATGTCCCCAGTGATGTGAAGTTCCACCCTCGTTTAGTGAACCTGTCTGGCCATAAATTTACCGGGACTGAAATTGGGCTCTTGAATAAGGGATTTAAATTTGTACCCCAGTTGCCCTTGTCCCGCAGCTCCCTAATTAATTTAGCTGCAGATTGTGACAGTGCCTTAAAGAGGGAAAAGGGGAGGAAGCAGTTGGCTGCCGATATTATATCCCGTTCACTTATGTCGGACTGCCATCGTGGGATTCCACAGGTGCAACGGGTACTTAGGAGCGTCAAATCTGCTGTAAAAGATTCGGACTTAATTGTGACTAAAGCTGATAAAGGCAATAGCATTGTGGTTTTAAATAAGATCGACTATGTTAACAAATGTGATGATTTTTTAAATAGTAACGATTTTGTGAAGTTGAAAAGTGATCCAACTCGTAAATTTCAAGCAGCTTTGAAAAGCCACTTAACTAATTGTCAAAACTTACTTAGTAACTCAGATAAGTGGCGTCTCACCAGTATGAATCCTCTACCACCTAGGTTTTATGGGTTGCCAAAGACTCATAAACCCAATATTCCGATTAGACCAGTGGTTTCCCATGTCACAGCTCCATGCCACCGTCTGGCTAGAAGGTTAAATCAATGGATTAGGCAATATTCAGAATTTAAACCTATGTATAGCATTAAAAACTCCGTGGAACTGGCGGAGAAACTATCAAAGATAACCCCACCTTCTTCGGCAAAGTTGGTATCATTTGACGTGACGAATTTATTCCCTTCTGTTCCAGCGTCCGAAAGTTCATTATTAGCGCTCGAGCTACTTAAAAATTCGAATTGTGACGAGGGAATTCAAAAAGACATTAAAAACTTACTGACTTTGTGCCTGGCACAAAATTATTTTATTTTTAACAATGACTGCTACCAACAGAGGTCCGGATTAGCCATAGGCTCCCCCCTTTCACCTATTTTATCCGAAATATTTATGAATAACTTGGAGTATAACCTTTTTAATTCTAAACACTCTCTTTTGAGAAACGTATTTTACTGGTTAAGGTATGTTGATGATATTTTATGTTTATGGACTGGGACAACACGTCAATTGGATCTTTTAAAACCTTTTTATATTCGTTACATGATAATATAAATTTTACTTTAGAATACGGTGGTGATTCCATAAACTTTTTAGATTTAAATATTTCGATTTCTAGTGGACGTCATGATTTTAACATTTTTAGAAAATCAACTTCTCCGGATGTTTTAATATCATTTGACTCATTTCACCACCACACTCATAAACTTGCTGCTTTTAGATCCATGATGCACAGATTAGTTAATATACCTCTATCCGTGGAAAAATTCAGTAAGGAGTTGAACACAATAAAGGCCTTGGCATGTCGGAATGGGTTTGAAGAAAAATGTATATACAGGTTACTACACCGTTGTAGCCAAAGAAAAGCTATACAGTTACTTACATCACTACCTGGTAATAGCTCCCTCCCAAATCGCTGGGTAAAACTTCCATTTGTGGGAAAATTATCGTACAGATTGCAGAAAACTGTGCTTAATGAATGTTTTAATGTATCGTTTTATAACCCTGTGACAATAGGAAGAATTTTATTCAACTCAAAAGACCGGTATGACCCTGTAGACAGAAGTGGTGTTTATAAATTAAAGTGTAATGACTGTGATATTTGTTATATTGGCCAAACAGGCAGAAGATTTAAGGACAGAGTGATGGAGCATAGATCTTGTTTTATTAATTGTGACGATAAATCCTGTCTTGCTAAACACTTGTGTGATTTTAATCATTTTAGTAATTTTGACACGGAAGTTTTACACCATTTTGACAAAGGGGCTAAGCTGGATTTCTTCGAACAATATGAAATCACTCATAGCCCGGCTAAGTTATGTAATGATGTTGTTTTTAATGATCGATCGCCTTTGTTAAACCTTGTTCTCCCTCCCGTCCGACAATATGATGACCATGCCTCCTGACCTTCACCACCAACGGCTTTTCTGTTTTAAACCACCCCCCTCCCTTTTCGTCTTGTATTCCCCCCCCCTCTGTGACTTAATACCTCCCACCACCCCCCCCCCACCCCCTGCCCTCCATCCCGGGGTATATAATGTGGAGCATTTAAGAAATATGTACCTTGAGAATGGCATTACGTGCCGAAACCTTGGTCGGTGTTTGTTAATATACTGTGGTTGATAATATACTGTGTGGAAATTTACCATCTTTGTTTTATTTAAAATCGACTTATTTTTCTTATAAAAGTAAGCTCGGGTAAAATTTCTTAGTGCCGCCGACACTTGATCTCATAATGCAAGCATTCGATTAGCTTACTTCAAAACAGATGATTGCTTCTATCCACGGGAGGCTTAAACCTAAGGGTAGTCACCCTCGTTGGAATTATATTTAAATAGTAAGCGATTACCAAATTCGATGTTATATACATTTAGCCGGAAGTGGGTTACCATAGTCACCTTTAAAAGTATTTTGAATGACGAAATGGAAAATTAAAAGTAGATAAATGTACAATTATCTATCGCGCCTACGAAACTTTGGCGTATTAAAAGTTAAACTCCCCGCACAATTGACAATTTCGCAGAGAACTTTGGCTAAATAAAATGCAGTACCAGAAATGAACTGGGTAGAAACCATAAATGAAATGGGTTGAATCAGAAGCTTATTTGGTTGTCATTCTTGCTTTATAGCTTTAGATGAGACTAATAAATGCATTTAAAGATAAAAGTAGCGACTTTACTTTATGCAAATGTCACAAAATTTCGATGGCATCTACGACAGCATTCGGGAGTCACAGATCAAATATTAAACTACAAATAGTCCAAAGGAAGTAGTTTTGCTGCATGGTGCAATTCAATTAGAACCGTACTTACTGATGGAAGCAAAAAATCAAGTTTCATACTTAATTTGGCGTAAGAGCTCGAGTAAGTATCTCGCTAACGCTGCCAATAGGTTCGGTAGCCAATCTTCAAATTAGATCGTTAACGTTAATTTCATTTCTTGTAAGTGTTTTATAATCTTCATTTGGCCAATTTCACTCTCCAAGTATTTCGCAAAGATATCTATTTTGTATTTTTCGGAAAATATCCATTACATAACTACCCCATTTTTTCTCATCTAAGGACGGAATACCTTCAAGTATGGTGCATAAAATGTTTTATAGCATAAACTTGAATATCCCTTAACTTAGTCCCCGAGTCGTTATCAACTGACAAAATCTCTTTTAACAATTTCCTCCATAATGCACTATTCTATTTTAGCCTCTCTTATACTCACGTATTGCTGCATACGCGCTCTAATATTCTCAAGACTCCTAATATTCCTACTCTTTAAAGGCTCTTCCGCCACATTCACCCGAGACTTTCTCGATCTACCCGTTCTCTATACACCAAACACTCCTCTGTCATTCATCTGTTTCGTTTTGTTGGCATATATCTGATTCATCTTTCATTCTCATTAATTATATCCACATGACTAAACCAACGCAGCACACTCCTTTCATATATGCCCATTACTGGAACATACAACCCACATTCTTTTATGACTTTCTCATTCCTAACTCCATTCATCCTACTATTGGCAGAAACGCTTCTCAAATATCCCATTCTCACTGAATTTAGCATACTCTTATGATTGTCGTATACCCATGATTAGCTGCTATAAAATACCGTTAGGAAGAATACACTTATACAATGTTATTTTCGCTTCCAAAGACAAAAAATCATTCCTAGATATGCTCCTCATACAGTGTAAACCTTTCATTCCGGCATTAGCAAGCCTTGCAACCTCTGTGTCTTTCCTACCATCTATTCGGATACTTGATCAAGAAACACAAAATCGTCCACTTGCTCAATTATTTCATTGTTTACTCTTGATATCCCTTCCCTTGAACTACAACCTTGACATGTTGGAAGGGCTTGCTCGTCCGAATATTCCTACAGCTGGACTTGCAGGAGCAATTAATATTACTCCTGGTAGGGCCACGCATGCCAGATTGGTCGAAGGGTGGGAGCCAGACGAAAGGTAGTTCGGTGAAGGTGTAACGTTGAAATCACCGTTGCGAAGTGGTGGTGGGAGTGCCCTTCCAACCAATTACCCAGAATATGAAAGTCATTCATAGATATTTGAATCCTAGCAACTACGGGACGCCGCCCACTACGGCGGGTCTCGTGCCAGGCAGCGCGGGAGGCAAGGCCACCGCGGTCGTCATTACACGAAATCCTTGCGCAACAATGTCATCAGAGGATACAGGAATAGAAGAGAGAAGAAGAAAAAGAGAAAGAGGACAGCAGGGGTAAAAATGGGAACTTGGAACGTACGGACAGTGGTGAGGGCAGGGATGCTAGAGAAGTTAAATGCAAGCTGAAGTCCTGGCTTGAGGACGCCTACATCAGAGTAGGTGAAACGTCGCCATCAAGAAAGATGGCAACGCGGACGAAACCCGAAAACCTGCCCAACTGCGAGCAATATAACCTAGCCCAAAGAAGAAGAAAGCCTCAGAATTCAAGCAGTATAGAACATTAGTTTAGGATTATAAACAAAATGTTGGAAAGTACTTGGATTAAAAATTACTATTTAGGTGATGAACAGTTCATGTTCAGGAAAGAAAGGGCAACTCGGGATGCGATTGCGATAATAAGGAAACTTATAGCTCAAAATAGAATATAATCAGGATGTTTTTTGCTTGCTTTGTGGATTTCAAAAAGTCCTATGCATGGGCGCCCATACAATATATTCTAGGGGGGCCAAGAAGGATGAGGAGGGTCCGAGGATCCCTCTCCCGGAAAGTTTAGTAAATTTGAGGTCTCAGGAGGGCATTTTTGGAACATCTTAGGTGAATAACAATTTTATAAATTTGTTACTAAAATATTAATTTAATCCTGCGAAAATAATAAATAAATAAATATTCCCTTTCCTTTTTTATTTTTCCCGGGAGGCCAGTGGGGGGCCGCGGCCCCCCCTTTCCCTGAGTATGGGCGCCCATGGGCGTATGGCATGACATAACGTAAATTGGGTGGGCCAGTTACAGGTCTAAAGGTAAGGCAAGGGTGCCCGTTGTCACCTTTAATTTCATTTATGCCGAGGAAAAAGTAACATGCACGGGAAGAGCTAGATGTTGGAACGAAAGTAGGAGGAAAGCTATTAAAGACCGTTAGATTCCCCAACGACCATGCGTTGGTTACTCAATCATCGAACGGATTGCAAACTTTAGTAGAGGCATTAGAATAGCAGTGCGATAAATACGGAATGAAGATTTATCATAATAAAACAAAAGTAATGAGAATCTCTAGGACAATGAACGCGAGGCTGGTCATAAAAGTAGCACGGCACAAACTGGAGAAAGTAGAACAATTTAACTATTTGAGTAGTACGCTAGAATAAAATGGGCATAGGAGTAAAGACATTAGGAAGAGAATATCGCTAGCAAAAAAGGGTTTAGTAACAGAAGGGAGCTGATGAGGAGAACATTGAGGAAGGATGTAAAGAAGAGGCTGGTGAGGAGATTGATATAGAGTGTAGCGCGACATGGACTCCGAAAAAGGACGATAATAGGGTGCAGGCGTTCGAGATGTGGGTGTGGAGGAGGATGGAAAGGAAGACAATTTAGGAAGTGATTGGTATAGTTGATGAGGAGAAGAAACTTCTGGATGAGATAAGGGGGAGGCGGGGTAAGTGGCTGTAAGCGGTAATGAGGGGTGATTGTTTTCTGAAGGCCGTGATAGAGGGAAGGATGTCGGACAAGCGGGGAAGGGAAATAAAGAGAAGAGGTTTTCTGGATAAGATGAGGAAGGGTAGGACGAACACTGAGATGAAGAAATGAGCAGTAGAACCCTTCACGCATAAATAATGTCTAGGGATTTCTCCGACTTTCATTGTAGCCTACCTTTAATTGGTAAATTTCTCTATATTGATAGACCCCAATATAAAATCGTTTTTACCACGATCCCTATCACAAAAAATACCTATAAATTCGAAGCATTTACCCTCAAATTTATTCTCAAAGTTGTTTCACAGAAGTTATCCAGGATCCCCTATAATTCCAGTGGGCTCTATAGACAGCCACGCTACATCATCTGCGCACAATAGAACTCGAACATTTACATCTCAATACAATACATGGGCACTACCCCGACATTCATTTCTAACACACGTCCACAAAAATGTTGAACGGTCTAGGTAACTTTCTGCTTTACACCGTTCTAAGGATGCGTAATGTATCCACGATGCAAATATAATATTACTGAATACATTTATCAGAATACGTCATAAATTCGACGAATTGAATACCATTATTTCAACGCTGATTAATGAAAATATCGTACAAAAACCTTGTATGGGTGATAATCCTAATTGCGCTAATTGAAACAAGCTGTTTGCAGAATGGGCCTAATTTGAAAGCGTAGATGAACAATAAAATTGAACGAATTATAAGGTCGTGATTAATTAATTAAGAGAAGGGAAAAGTACCTGAGAAATGAAAACCGCCATCGTTAGGCCAATATACAAAGGTGGTGCTTGTAGTAGTAGTAGTAGTAGGTTTATCTGGTGCGTCGACAGCTAAGGTCATTTTGCACCGCTCGTAACCTAATTCATGTCAATACAACTTTATAGGAAGTGAAATTCAATATTTATTCAGTAAGAATTAAATTTTTTAGATACCAGAGAAGCGATAAAATAAATCGTGTTTCCAATTAAAACATTAGATTTTAAAGTGCTTTAAATATGTCAATACATTTTAAAAATTCGACTACGTGACCGAGGGCAATAGGGTTATTGCCGAGAACTTGTTCTAGCCCACCACTGATGTGATATCTTTCTCGAAGAGCTCGGTACCTTTCACAAGCCGTCAATATGTGTCTTACACTCTATGGGCAGTCGCATTCATCACAGCGAGGTGGGATCTTCTCTTCGGTGAAGAGGTATGAGTGGGTCAGGGCACAGTGCCCTATTCTCAGTCGCGTGATGACAACATCCTCCCTACGAAAGCTCCTGACGGAAGAGGCCCACGCCTGCGTATCTGCTTTCAGGCAGCGCAATTTATTGCTCATTTGGCTGCTCCGCGAGTCCTTCCACTTCTGTGCACATATATTTTTTAGGGTACACTTCAGGTCCTCTGCCGGTACCAGGAAAGAAAAGGCTTCGAGGTCGTTCAGGGCTTCCTTCGCCGCTGAGTCAGCCTTCTCGTTTCCGTCTATTCCCACATGCCCAGGAACCCATGAATAGCTTACTCTTATTCCCTTTTTATTAAGAGAAAGAAGGGCATTATGTATATCCTGAACGATAGGACTGAGTGGGGAAAAGTCGGAAACTGCTTTCAATGCGCTTAAAGAGTCTGTGCAGATCATAAAAGACTTATTACAGCCATGTATGCCGTGGATAGCCATCTTTATAGCAAACAGTTCCGCTGTGTAAACACTACACAGCGGACTGAGCTTCGCTTTCACGACTCATTGATTAGGGGAGTATACTGCGCGCACACAGACTGAATTGGACTTGGATCCATCCGCATATATAGGGATGGTATCCGGGTGGAAATTCAGCATTTCCTTGAACATTACCTGGTATTCTGAATCGATGGTGCAGGATTTTTGTAACTTGCTCAGTTCAAGGTAAATATCTGGCCGTGGTATATTCCATGGAGCTTGGTTGGAATAACCTACCGGGTATATTTCCGGAAGAGAAAAATTATTCTATTCGATAAAATTGTTAAAACGTACGCTTAAAAGGCGAGTGGCCCTTCTCCGTCCATTTAAATTGTCTAAAAATCTAAGGTTAAAAACAATATCGTAACATGGATGCTTTGTCATTGATAAAAGTTTTTCCACGTAGGAGCACATCAGCATGTTCCTGCGGACATACAGAGGGGGCTCTCCGGCATCAGCATAAATGCTCAGAACCGGACTGGTCCTGAAAGCACCGGTGGCCAGCCGCAATCCAGCATTGTGAACCGTTGTCAAAGGCCTCAGGTACGACTCTCGTCCGGAGGAGTAGACGAAAGAGCCGTAGTTCAGACGAGATCTAATGAGGGCACGGTACAGTAAAAGCATCGTGGTGTGATCTGCACCCCGGTTCGCGTTAGTTAAAATTTTTAAAATATTTAAGGCCTGACGTCATCTTTCACTTAACAGTAGTACATGTTCCCACCAATTAACACTAGAACCGCCGGAATTCTCCCTACCCCTCCGACCGCCAAGGGGTCATTATGACCCCTTTCAAGTTTCATGCATAATTAAATGCTAAAATTATGTTAATAATATTCTGATGTCAAGAGTTAAAATAAAAAATAAATCTTTTATTGTTATATTTTTTTTTTTAATAAAACAATTATTATTAATGTTTATGGAATTCCAAGGTCAATTAGATACACAGTTGCATGTAGTCCTGGCATGGTTTTTTAAATTTGACGCATCATGAGAGCAAACTTTGCCCTTAAAATCCTGGTATTTACTGAAAAGTATTATTATTATTTAAACAATTTAAATGAATTGCAATCACAATTCCAGAGCACTTCTACATGCAGTTCAGGCAGGTTTTTCTGATTTTAGCACAGCACGTTCCGCAAACGAATTTTTTGCACGATCTACATATATCTGCAGTTTTATTATTTTTGCACCTTCCAATCTGGCATTTTTTTCGTGTGCGTCCCTGGATCTCTTCCCCCTCTTCTTCCTCACTTGAGTCGGATGCATTCTCATTAGGAATGTATTTTTCGCGTAGCTCCTCTGCTAATTTTCTGATAAATTCTCTTCGTCGCGGACTTTCACCTGTTACTTTCCTGTACAGAGCATAGGCATTTATCGCGGCCAAATCCAAAATATTGTAAAAAAGTGTGCACAGGCCATCTTCGCGCGGGTGCTTTGACGGTGTACTGCCGCGCCATTTGATCTACGACATCAACTCCAAATTTCGTCTTGTTATAAAAGTCGATAGTCTCGGGCATTTTCTTTCCCGAGCTTTCTACGTGTACAGATGGATGCAGGGTACTCAAAATCATGACATTTTTCCGTTTTTTCCCCTGGTAAACGGTGAGCGTTGTATCTTCGGCTCGGTACAGTTTTGTTGTATACAGGGGATCTTTTGCTGTTTTCATCGCCACCGGTATCTCGCGTCTCCCTCGGTTGACTGTCCCAACCAGACTCGTGGATTTCTTCTTTAGCTTTTTAGCCAGCTCCAAGGACGTAAAAAAGTTATCCGAGGTTACGTTTCGTCGCAATCCAAAATACGGCTCCATCAATTTCAAGACTACATGTTCACCAAGTGTCACTCCTGGCGGACGTTCTGCATCTTTTCCTAGGTATGGAAATGCGTTCAGAACGTACCGCGTTTCCACGTCAGCTGCTAACCAGAATTTCTGCCCATACTTGTCTGGCTTTTTCGGCATAAACTGCGTAAATGGACATCTGGCCTTGGAGGGGAAAAGTTGCTCGTCTATGGTTATATTTTCTCCCGGGACAAAACAATTTCTGCAATTCTCAATGAATCTATTCCACACAAATGACACGAGGGCGAACTTGTCAACTTGAAGTCTTTGTGACCTTGTCGTTTTATCATCAAAGCGAATGAATTTCATAATCTCGCGGAATCGATTTCTTCTCATCGTTGACTTCACGAATTGCAATCCCCACTTTTTCGACCACAAAGAATCCAGATCGAATTTCTTCGCACCGGATGCACCCCGTATGTATAAAATGGCGATGAAAGCTTCAAGCTCCGTTGAGGACAAAAACCAGCCATCGTCTCCCGTGACCCGACGGGCCTCCGCAGATGTGCATTTCCCTATGTGATCCAGTATCTGGTTATCCACAAAAAGATTCCACGCGGACGCGAAGCTTCCCTCGGAGATGTTCCGCCTCGCATGCGGCGTTGGACCAGGCGCCTCCCGCATCACATTCTGAGCTGATCGTCTTCCAGGCGTTGATCCAGCATTGATACGTGTCCACTTCGATCCGTCTGGTGCAATCAGCGTTTCTTCATCACCCTCATCGTTTCCGGATTCTAAATCAGTATCACCTATAATAAATATATGATCTGAGAAAAGGAACTTTGCTCTCATCATTTTTAATTTTTCCGTATTTTGGTAATTTTTGGAAATTTTCCCTTACCTTCACCACGATGAACGGTTGGTCCTCCTTTTTCTTTCCGGCGAGGGGCAGTTCCTCTCTTTCTTTTACTCGTGGATGGTCTCATTGCTGGGTCTGCCGAGTGGTCTTCTGAATTTCTAGGAGGGCGACCTAAACACACGTTGGAGGAAACAAAATATAAATAAAACGAAAACATAAATAAATGAAGAAAGAGAGAATAATAAACTATAGAACGAAAAACGGAACGGAAAAATATTTAGAGTGAAAGGAGGAGAACGTATTAGAAGATAATATTTTAAATACAAGAAGACAAAAAAGGAGAAAGAGGATCAAAAAATGACGGAAATAAACACAAAAATGTGACTCGAACTCCTTCTCTACTGTGCACAAAAAGACCTAGGAAAGATTTTCGACTACTAACCTTTGCATTGCCGTCTCTTGTTTTTGTTAGTTTCTTCATCAACCGCAGTCGTAGATTCTGTGTTGTCATCCGATTCGTCGCTCTCTTGATACAAAAAATCTTCATCTGAATGTGATTCTAGTGCACTTCCCTCTGATTCATCACTCGGTATGTCGTGAAGAATTGCAAATATATCATTTTCCTTCAATACTCTGTTCCAAGCCATCTTACGCTTTATATGGAATTTATACTGACAATAATCACGACCTATTCGCCGCAAATCGGCAAAGCACTTCACAGGCCCAACCTTGCTGGTGTATAGCGTCGGAGTGAAGGGGAAGTGAGTGCAAAGGTCTGCATCTAGAGGGCGTCCAAAAACGGCACTCGGAAAAAGCAAAGATACGACATTTCTATACTTTGTAAACAACTAGCGTGGACGGGCAGAGAGTAGAACGGAGACAAGGTTCGACAGCATGTAACCGGAGGTCTAGGCAAGCTGGCACCCGCTGACTCTTCTCATCACTACTCTAGAGGTATAGGCTGCTGACTCTAATTTTTACCGAACCTTGTCTGTAGAGGTAGAAAGAAAACGAGAAACGATACTTAGTATTCTACAACAATTACACCTACAACAAAGTCTGTAATTTGGAAAAAAATGATAAAATGACTTAGGGGTCATTTTGACCACTTGGCGATCCGAGGGGTATTGGTGTTGTACTTCAGAAAATTGCAAATATATATCTTTCTCTCGAACAGTATTCGATTGGACTTAAAAAAAGATTAAAAGTCATATGATATGATGGTACAATATAAAAAACTCTAAGAGCAGCAATCAAATATACAAAGCCGCAGGGGTCAAAATGACCCCACGGCGGTTCTAGTGTTAAGTCGGTAATCAAATATCATACCGAGGAAACGTATTGACTCCACATATGGAAGGATTCTTCCACCCAAGCGCAGAGGTGGTGGAACATGATATCCCCGTTTTCGGTGAAAGTGAACGCATTTCGCCTTCTCAGCTGAGAAACGGAAGCCCATGCTGCGAGACCATATATCCAGTTTATTTAGCGTCAGTTGTATTATTCTGGTTGCACTGACGAGTTTGGATGACCGGCAGAAAATAGCCAGGTCATCAACAAACAAGGATCCCATTACCGGAGCCTTAATACAATCCACGATATCATTGATGGCGATTGCAAAGAGAGTGACACTTAAAACGGAGCCCTGGGGTACTCCGTTTTCCTGGGTGTAAAACTGTGATAGACTTTTCCCCACTCTCACTTTAAATACCCGGTCCGTTAAAAAGTTTTTAATAAAAATGAGTAAGTTACCCCTAAAACCCCAACTGTGAAGCGTCTTTAAAATTTTGTGCCGCCAGACCCTATCGTATGCCTTCTCCAGATCTAAGAAGACAGTGACATGTTGGCGCAAAAGAAAGGCTTCCTGGATGAAATTATCCGCTCGGACGAGATGGTCAATTGTCGATCTTCCCCGCCGAAAACCACACTGGATGTTAGCTAGTAGGTTCCGCCGCTCCAACCACCAAACGATCCGGCGATTGACCATTCTTTCCATGACCTTGCACAGGCAGCTGGTAAGAGAGATGGGTATATAGTTGTTTGCATTAATCCTTTCCTTTCCTGGCTTTAGAATAGGGACTTTTGCAGACTCCCGCCAGGATTGTGGGACAGTACCCTCCACCCAGAGTAGGTTGAGGGTGTGGAGGACTTCCGACAATGCGGCCCCGGGAAGATTCCGAATGAACGCATTGTGGACGCCATCCATTCCTGGGGAGGAGTCCCGGGAGTCCGCAATTGCGTAGGTGAGCTCCCACATAGTGAAGCATTCATTGTAGGCAGCAATAGGAAGCGTACCATTAAAGTTAAAATTCAGAGCGGCAGCCTCGGATCGATCATTAATCGCTCTGAACGCTGCATCATAGTTGGCGTTACCGCAGGTCTTCGCAAGTAAACGACCAAACACTTCACATATTTCCGCCTGGGAGGTCACCATCCGGTCATCGACCTTCAATATCGAAGCGCCGTGTTCCTGACGAGAGCCGCAGATGTTACGCACCTTCTTCCAGACCTGTGCAAATGGAGTTCTGTTATTTACGCCGGACACGAATTCCATCCAGGAAGCCTTCTTTGCTTCCTTCACGACTTGCCGAGCTTTTGCCCTCAAACGTCCGAAAGAGGCCAGATTTGTTGCCGTTGGATATTTGCTAAAAATGCGCAATGCTCGCTTGCGCAATCTGATTGCATTGGCGCACTCCTCGGTCCACCACGGCACAGGGGGCCAACGAGAATGTCCCGAAACCGCGGTATGCTGCAACTTGCAGCCACAACTATTGATGATGTCAACACTTCGACGTTCCGTGCTGCGTCAATAGTGGCATCGTGTTTAAAATGAAAATGTTTTCTAAAATTCGGCCAATCCGCTTTCCGGGTGATCCAGTTTCTTGGGGTGGTGAAAGTGTTATTAAAACTGCCCTCCTTGCGAATGAGGATGGAAGTGATCGCTTCCACATAGGTCTGTATGTACCGATTTTCGACATTTCGTCATTAAACTGCTAGTACACAAACAAAGGTCAATGGATGAGAATTCTCCATTAAAACTATTAAAACGAGTTTTTTTCCGGTATTTAGCAAAAACAGTTTAAAATTGTCGATAAAATTTGATAAACTCCACCCTCTCCTGTTACTCTGTCCCCTGGGGGCTTATTCTCTATCTAGAAGCTACCGATGCCGTAGCTTCGAATAAGTTACCAGAATTGGCTTCCAACCGTATTCTCTAACTCGCGGGAGCTTTCTCAAGAACGTAATAGGAAGTGGAGAGAGGTTTGGCGAAAGGCGGGTGTGAGAATCTTTTTATACCCAATCCGCGGAAACTTCATTTCTGGTGACGTCATTCTTAGAACCAATGGGAAAGCTCGTCTCAATGTTTTTCCGTGGATAAAACAGTTGAAACCTGTTTTAAGGCCGTTTTAGACGGTGAAGATGTACGTGCATCGTGTTTAGCGAAAAACTCCACGCATTAAAAATTATGCGAGCAAAATTCTAAAATGTTTTCTTTTTGCTCACATAATCTCGTGAACAATCTCGTGAATACGAACGCACGACGTCTATCTTGGCTGTTTTGATCACTTGAAATAAGATTGTTCGTAAATATATTCGGGAATTTGGGTTCATGTCCATGATATGGTTCAATATGATTCGTGCTATTTGATTCCGTCGATTACTCGTTGCTTCAAATCATTTAAATAATATACGAAGATGAAACTTTCAAAAGAAAGGCGAAGGTGATACACGTTACCACGGCCCACTATGTATTTCATTATGGGCTGGAATCACATTACTCACCGAAGGTAAATATGACTTTCCGTCACTCCAGTTAATATCTTTTTGTGAAAAATACCGCTAATGGCGAAAATGATAAAGTAACCCAGTGAAAGTGCAAAGAATGCGCATTTAATAAATGTAATAAACATACCCGTGCGTTGGATAATTATCGATAGATAAGCGTAATAAAATGACCAATATTTAAGCAGGGTATTTGGAGGCCGCACTTCGTGAGGCTACCGCGGGAGCTTATTGGGGCTACGGAAGTAGCTTCATGACATTTACAAAAGAATGTAGTATCAGAACACATCTCAAATCTGCTACATCATGGGAAATACCTGGATATGAAATTCTCAGAAAGGACAACGATGGAGGGACAATTGCAAAAGATGGTGTTGCCCTCATAGTAAAAACAAACATTACATTCAATCCAGTCCCAGAGGTTAGAAGCAGCGAACTGGAGACAGTTGGTGTAGAAATAGAAACAACGTCAGGAGTTATTAAAATATTCTCCTGTTAACTTCCACCGAGTAAAAAAATGAAAAACAACGAATTCGATCAACTAACTGCTGACGACCAAACTGCAGTAATAATAGGAGGAGACTTCAACTCGAAGCACCATTCTTGGAACTGTCCAGTACAAAATAGAAATGGGAGGTTACTACTAGACTGGGTGCAAGGAAATAATCTAAGCATCATTGCCCCGGTGCAACCAACAAGGATATATGGGAAGAGTGTGATCGACCTAGCGTTCGCTAGAAATGTAAATAGACTTATTACTGCCAGGGTGGTGAATGAACTAACGAGTGACCACTATCCAGTAATAGTTCACATTGGAAGAAAGCCTATCACTATACCCGACACTCCGCAAAGATATTGCTATGGCCTCGCAAACTGGAAACTGTTTGAAGAAACAATATCATTCAAGCTTGAGGACACAGTGAATGATGAAAATCTGTGTCAGAAGGCGTGTGAGTTAACGGCGGCTATAAAATGTGGAAATCTGTGTCAGAAGGCCATTCCACTTAGAAAAAGAAAGACAGCGGAAACACTAACACTCCCAAAAGAATTAAAAGAATTAATAACGAAAAGGAATAGAATGAGGAAAAAATACAACCAAGTAGGAACTTTAACAATTAAGGTGAAGATCCGCAACCTAAATAAGGAAATAAAGAAAGGATTTCATGATATGAGGAAGGAGAAATGGAAATTTCATCCGGAGACGATCAATGCCTCGCAGGGGAATTACACCACTACAGTGCAAGAGATAAAGCCAACATCCTAGCCTCGCATCTGGAGAACGCCTTTACCTCGGGACGACCTGGCTTATATACGCCGGAGATTACTCTAAATAAATCAAAGTGGGAAAATCAAAGGACGAAGGAAGAAATTCCGAAAGTTACGATAACAGATATCGACGAAATATTAGCCAAACTACCAAAGATGAAAGCGCCGGGAGATGATAAGATTCCAAACGAAGTTCTAATAAAACTCCCTCGGAGTGCCAAAGATTTTCTTGTAAATATAATGAACATACCCACAAGAACTGGAAGCTATCCTGCCGTGTGGAAAAAATCAATAATAACCTGCACACCAAAACAGAAGAAAAAATATTTAACCCCGGATGATTTTAGACCGATCTCATGAATATCAAACATAGGTAAGATAGTAGAGAGAGTAATATATAAGTATATAAATGATTGCATCGAAAAAATAATATACTACCGGATGAACAATTTGGTTTTAGAAGGGAAAGATCAACAACACAATTAGTGCATTACGTATTAAATAACATCACCGAGGGGTTCAATAACAAAAGAGTGACGGCAGGGGTCTTCCTAGACGCCTCTAAGGCATTTGATAAGGTATGAGGGCCTATTGAATAAAATGGAGATATGGAACTTCCCACGATGGATTTTACTTTGGACCAAATCCTATCTAGAAGAGCGATCATTCTGTGTTAGGTGAAGACGGGACATCAGTGAATGGAAGATGGCAAAGGGGGGAGTGCCGCAAGGGTCGGTAGTGGGACCACTTCTATTCAACTTATACATGTCAGACTTTCCTCAAGATTCCAATAACTGGTTGGTGGGCTTAGGATACTACGCGGACGACGTTGCAATTATTGCAACTAGTAAAAAGACCCAAAAAGCACAGGAATATGAGCAAGATGCCTTAGACGAAGCCACCAAGTGGTACAAGAGGTGGAGACTAACCTTAAATGACAAAAAGACACAGGCAATTATATTCCATAGACCGCGCACAGTGATCCCTAGATGTGACTCGATAAGAATTGGCATCCAACCCATAGAATGGGTCGATAGTGTTGAATACTTAGGCGTCATATAGGACAAAATTCTCAATATGGGGAAACACACCGATAAAATTATAGCTAAGGGAATGGCAGCCAGGGCTGGTTTAGCACCTATTTTAAACCATAACGCAACTCCAAATGAGATAAAGAAAATCATATTCTGTACATATATTAGATCGATTTTATTGTATGCGACACCGGCCTGGGCTGGCCTATTAGGTAAAACACTATTTGAAAAACTAGAAATAAAAGAAAGAAAATGCCTTAGGTCTATATTTAAGGTTAAAAAAAGAGCAACAAATGAAGAACTAAATGACTTCATAAAAATACCACCATTAAGAAAAATAATCAGGAAACTAAAAGACAACTATATAGATAAAAATAAAACTAGCGACAAAGATTTTATAAGGGATCTCATAAAGAAAAAAGGCAAAAGGAAAGACAAATATAGAAGACCAGAGGGTGAAGCTGGTAAAATAAAAAGGAAAAGTTAAGCTGGTGTACAAAATATAATGTTGTTATTGTTTAGCAATTAATTAATCAATTATTAATAATAATAAAAAAAACTTAGTGAGTCCTGGCGCGAAGACCCACTTTGCCCAATCCGGCTTGCCGGTGCGGATCGGTGGGTTCGAGCTTGGGCTGACTATTGTCTTGTAGTGCAAATAAATATACATAGGGAAGAAGTTAAGGTAACTTAACATACCCTGAAATAGCACTGCTCCGCAGCAACAAACACACGCTCATGACATTTACAGAATATGGGTGGGAGCTTAATATGCTACCGGTAGCTTCTGCTTGCTCTTCCTGCGGTAGCTTCCATGATAGAGAATACCGATGGGAGCAAGTAGCTCATTGAAGCATCTTTTCGCCAGAAAGCTCCAATGCTTCGAGTTAGAGAATAAGCCCCCTGGAGCTTCCCCACATACGGTCATGGGCATTGAAATCGCCTAAAAGAATAAAAGGTTTTGGTAGCTGACGGACAAGATTCTCTAGGTTGCGTTCAGTGACTGGTGCTCCCTCTGGAAGATAAACGTTGCACAACGTTATGGGTTCCGGGGCGTGCACGGTCACAGCTGCCGCTTTAAACGGCGTGTTCAGTTGCACCCGAGAGGTGTATAGGGCGCCTCGGGTGGCAACTGCCACTCCACCTTGGGCCCGGAGGCCACTGGTGTCGTCAAATCTAAAAACTTTAAAATGTTTTAAAATACCCTTGTCCGTCGTTTTAAAATGCGTCTCTTGAAGACAAATGCAGGGTGGATTAAAATCGTGAATTAAAATATTCAGCTCCTCCTTATGACGATAAAAACCATTACAGTTCCACTGTAGTATAAAATTCATTAAAAACATCAAATTTCAAATTTAAAACCTGAAGTCCGAATGTCCTTCGGGAGGATCAGCGCCGAGTACGGTGCTTCTTCCCCTTTTGTCTGGCGAGGAGGATATCCGTCTCAGAGAGATTCTCATCCTCCTCCATAGCCTCCACTGGAGATGGTGCGCGTACCCCGTACGGACCGGGGGATGGCGTTTTATCACGCCTCGGGGGCGTTGAACCAGTGGTTTTTGGCGGGTTCTTCACAGAGGAACCCGCGCTGGTGGATATAGATTTTGCCGGCTTTGTGGCCTTATCCGGGTTGGCTGGCTCTTCTTTGTCTGGGCTTTTACTATCAGCTTTGTCTACTTTCGGGATTTCGTCGGAGATTGTGCTACTCTGAGTGGTAGCAACGGCAGAAAAAGAACTAGAGAAGGTTGGGGTAATTAATGTTCGATACTTTTTCCTGGCCTCGAAATATGACACCTTGTCGATAGTTTTGATCTCCATGATCTTCATTTCCTCCTTCATCTTTGGGCAATCACTAGAGTACACTGGATGTGCACCCTCGCAAATGACACAAAGCGGCTCGGAGGTGCACTCATTACCCTCGTGCTTATCCTTGCCACAGCGCGGGCAGGTGGCCTTGCCCTCACATCTGGTAGCGATGTGGCCGAAGTGCTGGCACTGGAAGCATCGCATAGGGCTGGGGATGAATGGACAAACGGGAACCGACTCATAGCCTACGAAAACCTTATCGGGGAGTGTGTCACGCGAGAAGGTAAGTATCACAGACGTGCTGTTGATGAGCTCACCGTTCCGCTTAATTTTTTGACGACGACAGTCAACAACACCCTAAGAGGCCATTTCTCTCTTAATTTCGTCGTCGTCGACGTACAGCAAGTCATAGCTGCTAATCACTCCCCGACTGGTGTTCAAGGTACGGTGCACCTCGACCTTAACCGGGTGGTCATGGAGTTTTTTTATATCTAACCATTTCGCACTCTGCTTGTCGTTTGCCGTTTCTATCAGTAGTGTACCGTCTCGCAGTTTCTTTGCAGATATTATGTCACCAGTTACGGCGGACGAGAGGACTCCACGAATGAGGAAGGGAGAAACCTTAGTAAGGGTCTCACCTTCCTTTGTACTTCTCATAATGAGGTACCGCCTACAGGCGTTCTTATCATTTTCTCCCCCGCCCGTTTCCGGACGGGATTTTTTGGGTGGAGGAAGGTCGCCTTGCTCCATTTAGAAATGAAATTCATCACCTTGGCTCCCCACCCACCACGGAGCCGCATATTTGGGACGCCACACCGCCAACCGGTGTGGTCGCCAGGGCTACCCAAGGGATATAGCACTATCATTTAGGGGGCCTGTTTCGGGTTGGACCTCCAATGTATGGGCCCTCCAAACCCATACACCTTCGGCCGCCCTACACAGTACCCCGTCACTCCAGTACTCGCCATCGAAACGTGTCGATAAGCCGATTGATCAAGACTGGCTAGTTCTTGACCGCCCGTTTACAGAGGATCCAGGGCCGAGGTGGGGTATTGAACTCCGGTCCATACCGGGCATCCGACACCCGGCTGGGTGCCGAAGAACTCACCCACCAGGATCCCCTTCTCCCCATTACGGGTCTCCGCACACGGCAAACGTGCGGGTGGATCGCAGGCCAGGTGGTATGGCCGCACACAGACAGTTGACCCACAAGACTGTCCGGACTCAACCCTTGCTGGCTCTGGGGTTTGTTTTCGGGGTTTCCCTCCCCGCCCTTTTAGTCACCTCTTACGACAAGCAGGGATACTGCGGGAGTATTCTCCATCCCCCTACCCGCAGGGGTTCGTGGTGCTCGTGGGGATGCCAATAATGATAGACCTATATCCATACAGCCTTCTTTGCATAAGGTTATTTAAAGATATATTGCCAACTTGTTGCTTAAATTCATGGATAAAAATATTATTATTGCAAAGCAAAAGTATGGATTTCAAGAATCTAAAGGTACTAAATTTGCACTGGAGAAACTTTCAGAGAGTGTAAGAAATTCATTAGAAAAGAGCATGAGTGTAATCTTATTATTTATTGATCTTAAGAAAGCGTTTGATACAGTTGATCATGAAATACTCTTGCATAAACTAAATAATATGGGTATAAGAGGAACAATGTTTGAATGGTTCGTTAGTTACTTAAAGGACAGGAGAATTAGGATAAAAATAAAAGATGATAATATAAGTGAACCTGCTTCCACAAATACGGGTGTTCCTCAAGGCTCTATCCTGGGCCCATTGTTATTTCTAATTTACATAAATGATGTATTTAAGATTATTAACCATTGTACGTTACAGATATATGCAGATGATGCTTTACTGATTTCAACTCATACTAATTTTGGAGATGCTAAAGTGATGTTGGAAAAAGATTTTAAAATGTTTTTATGCTGGACTCATGACGACAACTTCATTGTAAATGAAAATAAATCAAAAGTTACCTATGTTGTAACAAAGAACTCACAGAAAAAGATAATAAAAACTGCCAAACATTCGCATGACTGCTTACATGTAGGCTCAATAAATTGTAAATGCCCAATATTAGAACAAGTAACAAAGTATAAATATTTGGGAATAATAATCGATGATGCCTTCAAATTTAAGAACCATGTCATTGCATTAAAAACAAGATTAAGAAGAATGTTATATCAAATGTACTACAATAATGAATTAATTCCATTTACTGCTCTGAAATTAATATACTATGGATTAATTGAGAACTTAATAAGATATGGTCTGACTATATGGGGAAATGTAAATGGTATGTACCATAAGTTATTAATTAAAAAACAAAATAAATTCATTAGTCTTGTATGATAAAGAGATAAAACAAACAAAAATATTGAAGACGTACAAATATTTAGGCATTATGAGGTTAGACAAATTATATAGATATATCATAATCCAGGACACCTACTTCTGTAATACTTTAAAAAAATACGTTCCTTGAAATATATTGAAATTTTCCGTTCTGTAAGAAATTTTATTGTACCTCTGCAATACACAAGGTATGGTAACAATATATTTAAAGTGGTTGTACCAAAAGAACTTAATCAAATACCATATAGTATAAGTACATTAACTACAAGAAATGAAGTTAAGGTTAAAATTAAAAAATGGTTGTTAGAAGATCAAAATGATGGGTAAAAGAAACCGTGTAATCGCGTATAATATTGTTTAGTAAAAGCTTCATAAATATACTGGATATTTGAATACATACATATAGATAAGTGTATGTGTGTATACGTGTATAAATTGAATATGAGTATGCATGTGTACATGTATATATATGTAAATAGGGAAAAATGTATATATCAGGTAAAAGTGTGGTTGCCATATTTTTATGTCGTGGAACCCGTTGAAAAGTCCTTGGGACTTAGCGGGGCCTAATTTGTTAAGTAAATAGCATTAATATGTATTAAAATGTAAACGTATTAATAAACATTAATATTATTTCAAAAAATCTGAAAATAAGTTGAATTATAGGTGGTCGTATTAAGCATTTAATTAAATTTAATAATAATAATTACCATCTTGAAAGAAACATTTAAACTATGATTGTACTTTAAAATTGGGACAATTATGCTGTAATGTATTTCAGAATTAATTTCTTTTCAGTCACAGCAATACAGTGCGTAACCTTAAGCGACATTTCAGGATCAAGATGTGGCTTCCTCGATCTCACCGAAGATGCTTTCTCTGCTATACTGATTTTGGCCGCCGAGGATTTTTCGTCCAGTCACCACTTCTGCTTGGGAACTGTTGTGAACTAGTACAAGGCCCCCTTGTAGCAAGTGTTGATGTGAACGATGTAAATCAGCGATAAGGATACTGTGAAAGAAGATTCATTATCAGAGATAGTGAACTATTTCACCAGTGGATGGTAATGCACTCTATTTATACTAGGATTAGAAAATGCTTCGATTCATAAGGCATTTCCAAATGCAGTGCAATTAAAATAAGCTAATTTTGCATTTGGGTAACACGCACAGAATTATAACGTCAATCAAACATTTAAAACTATCGAAAATGCTACTGCGAGACATTGAAGTTAAGATTAAATTCTATACTTATAACATATTCAGCAATGAAGGAAAAGATAACTTAAATCAAAGAGTTAAGTTACAAAAATTTTAGAAATAAATTATCTACCAAATTAGTTAACAGTATATTCATTGCTAGGTGAAAGCCACTGCAGGGGCGTCAATCAGGTCACAAGCAACGAACAATATGGAATGAAGGGAACGGGAACAAGGGAGGGTTAAGGTGACCCTAAGAAGGGTGCTCTCTAACGTAATGGCGCTCGGCACCGTTTGTACTCCGTCCGCTCAAGGGCCGTGGGTAGAAGTCAATCTCGTGGATACCTGTTCTAAGTTTCTCGCTGATCTCAGCATTTTCCGGTTGTAGGCTTCGTAAGTTGGCTAGGATAATCGCAGCCTCGCTGGTTATCTTGACAGAGTCTCCCGGTCGAAGGTATCGCGAGGCGATTTTAGCGGTCTTCAGTCGCTCCAGGCCGTATCCCTAAGTGGATGACGAAAGCGCGATATTTCGTGTAGAAACCTCCATCTCAGAGCACAATCGGCTGTGGTCATGGTTCGGTAGTGGAGGCACAGAGGCGCTGTTGTAGCTTATTTCTCAAGGAGGGCCTTTCATTTCTTTGCATATACAATTTCAAATAATTTAATGATTATCGTTTAAGTTTTTATCATATATATTAACTTCATGCACATTTTTTTATGTTAATTGCAATAGTATTTAATATCATCAATGTGCTCAATCATGCGCAAGGTGGAGTACATATTGACAATGGCTTGACATTATTATTAAATAGTTTTTGTGCTAAAACTTCACGGCAATATCGAACGTTGAAAAACTTACTGTTTGTTTACCATGGTAGAACGTTTTAGTTAGCATGTGTGGCAACGTCTCAAGAGATGACAGCACCGTCTGCAATCAATCTATTTTTGCTACTTATGCTAAAGTTAATGCCCTTTATATGAATGAGAGACTCCGGATGTCACTAAACCAATTTGGAACTACTGCCGTCGATTACAACTTTTGTTTTCGGTCTGTTAGAAAATAACATATTCAAGTCACTATTTTCTCGTTCCGCATATCTAACAGAATAATGAACTTTTCAATTATATATGTCAGAAAATTAGGGGAAGATTATCTCTCATATTTTCTCATAGGTATGGCGATGTAATCACCCAATTACTGACAAAATGATAATGCTCCCAATTTAGTACCTCATGGCATTCTCAACGCCGTCTGAGGAAATACAACTGACATGCAGTATCAACACAGTGAAATGTCCTTCCCGAACTATGAAATACTAACATACTATATAGCCAGGTGGGCTAATTTAGGAGAAGCAACACTGATGAGAAGTACAAAAAAGTCGAGTAATAAAATTAGAAAGTGACGGCGCGGTTAATAACATCGAACATTTCAGTCTATTTCAAAAATTGTATTTTTTCGAAAAATGGCTATCTCTTCAATCCTGCAGTTAAATGTCACCCCTTCTGTCACCTCGAAAACAGGTTTCGGTAAGAATTTATCAATGGTCCAAAACAATGAATTCCTATGTATCATTCCCCGCTCTAACTCTCCTTTTCCTCAGCTCTACAGCGACGCTATGCGGACTCATATTCGCTTTAAAACATGGGAGAGAGGCTTCGTTTGTCATAATCGAGTACGGTATAGCATGGAAAATGGTGATCACTGTATGTTGAATTAGTGTGCATCTTTTTCAAGCTATATTACACTCTATTCTCCTCGGGGTGTTTTGTAAGCCCTAGCTGCTGAAGAGACAAGTTAAGTGGTAGTCACCGCGCAGAACTACACGTAATACAAGGTAAGTGACTGAATATATCTGAAACGTCGATGAAAACCACGGAGCTAGGTGAAGATTTGAGCACGATATACACTTATCATTGAACAAGTTATCATCTTTTCAAGGCTTCATCATACTCGATTCTCTACAACGTAGGTTGTAGGGAGTCGAAATAACGTTGTAGGGAATCAAGCATTGTTGACATCATTGTTGGTTGTTGGTAGTTAACATAGATTAAATTAACCATGTAAATTTCGCTTACTAAGGCAGATAAAGTAATGCATTATTCAAGGTTAATACCGGCTAAATACACATTTCAAAACAAGTTTATTCAACTATATCCACGATATACCACTAAGCCACCTCCAGGGTATGTGGAACGGGGTTGAATCCACACCAGGCATGAATTACTCGCCCCAGTTAAAATTTATTCCCAGCACGCTCCCCATGCCGCAAGGCGAGAAAAGCAGTTAAGAGAACGACGCAAACCAGAAACTAAATGAGTGCTATGTTCACAAATATGCTAACGAGCCGTGTATGGGTTAACATACCGCTTAACCATATTAGCATAACTAATAGTTTAAGTTCATGGATACTACGAGATACAATTTCAAACAAAATAAAATCATGCGACACATTTTAAGCAAGATGGGGCGATAGTAATTGTGGAAAGATATACGCACAATAGTAGTAGTATTCTTTTTTGGGTGCGTCGACTACAACGGTCATTTTGCACCACTCATCCTTATAAATACAAAATATAAGTTAAGAATAAAAAATAAAAAATTTCGCTTACTTATATGAGATACAATGTGCACTTAAGTCTAAAACAGTGAAATTTATATTTTATTAAAAACGTTCATATCTTTTAAAAAAGCAATTACTCGGGTGAGAATATCTTGGGAATCGCCTAGGATAGTTTCTAAGGTCCCGATAACCTCATGTTTTTCTCGAGAAAACCAGTATTTATCACACTCCGTCAGGATGTGTCGCACACTCGGAGAGGAGTCGCAATCATCACACTGAGGTGGAGTCTTCTCTTTTGTGAAGAGGTATGAGTGGGTCAGGGCAGTGTGCCCTATTCTCAGACGAGTGATTGCGACTTCTTCCCTCCGGGTACTCCTGGCAGAAGAGGGCCACGCTGTTACCTACCGGTTTCACAGACCGAAGTTTGTTATTAGTTATCCCCTGCCACGATTCCTGCCATCTGCCCATTGCTATGTTTCGAAACATAGATTTTAGGTCGTCTGCAGTTACCATGTTCAATAAAACTTGTGGCATGTGTAGTGCTTCCTTCGCTGCCTTGTCCGCTCGTTCGTTATCAGCTATTCCGACGTGTCCAGGGACCCAGACATATGAGGTTTTAATTCCCTTGTTACGAAGGGATTGGAGGGTGCATTGTATATCCTGAACAAGAGGATGGAGTGGGTAATAGGCCGAAATAGACTTCACAGCGCTTAAAGAGTCTGTGCATACGAGGAAAGAGCAAGAATTGCAATTTATATTCCTTAGGGCCATCTTAATTGCGAATAATTCCGCAGTATATAACCTACACAGCGGACTGAGTCTCGCCTTGATGACCTTGTGATGAGTGGAGGACACGGCACATGCACATGCTGAATCAGACTTCGATACATCCGTATACACGGGGATAGAGTCCGGGTGGTTACACAGGAATTCTAAAAACAGGCTCTGGTACTCCTGCGGCGTGATAGAGGATTTCTGGTCTCTATGCAGACCAGTATAGCAATCTGGGGCGGAATTCAGTACATGTCGACCGACGGCTCTTATTTACGAGCTGAAACCTCGCTTAACTGAAACCATTTAATACGAGATGAAATAACCTATACATCTCTAGGTAAAACAACCTGATTCAAGAAGAATCGAGCTGCCCAAAAACGACAGCTACTAGTTCATACGACGTCACTCAAGGTAACTCGAGGTCAATGTACGAGTTGAAGCAAGCAAAAAGCGGCCATAACCGACCTCAAACGAGTTGAGATAACGAGTTAAACCAAGTTGAAAACAGGTAAAAACATGCTAGCTGAATCCAACTCGTTTTAACTCGTACAATCCCCAGGGTTGAATGACATTTTACAACTAAAATAACCACTGATATACTTTTCTCTTCACCAGCAATCCCACTCAGTGAGATAGTTGCTTATAAAAAAGCAAGATAACAAACAAGTCAAACTAGTTCTGAAATAGAAAGGGAAATATATTACCAAGCACATGAACACAACAGAACTAAACAAAGTTGAAGATGGCTTAATGATCACTTAACAACTTCCTTGTTAAAAAAAAGCTTAAGATTGGCTCTCGTTTGAGGTGATTGTAAGTAGATTGAAGGTGGTTATTAGCTGAGCATGAGGAGCACAATAAAATCAGCACAGCAAATATGGCACGCAATCCTTCAGGGAAAAGCACGCAATGTTATGTGAGGCATTGCAGTGAGGGGCATACAATGTCACACACAAAATAAATTTAGCAAAGAAGACCTGAGGGTGAAGCACTTAATACTATCAGTAGAGCAAACATCACATCCAATGTCACGAGCACTATACATTTGGCAAGAAATCCCTGAGCATGAAGAGCACAATACAATGTCACACGCAAAATAAATTTAGTTAAGAAGCCCTCGGGATGAGGCACACAATTATATCAGCACATCAGATATGTATTAAATGAATAGAATGAGTGGAAAGGTGGTAATTGATGGAAGTCATTTATCCGCGATTCACTGATTTTTGAATAAATTTGTTTTCGTTAATAAACTTCGTACCCGTGGCTCTTAATCAACTTGATGTTTCACCTCTGCTTTATGGTGGAGCCGTATTTTCAAATATTCCAGTACAATGTTTTTCATTAGCATAGGAATGTGGTTTCCAATGGCTATCTCATCAAACATATGGTGGTGAATATTTGTAAATATATCTGTCCCCTTTACACGCTCTAATGTTTTGGTTGCCAACCATTCCCTCACATTAGTTTTTATAAATATCTCTTTTTCGTTTGCGCGGAAGGTCTTTTCAGCAAGCCCACAGAGAGAGACAACATCCTGGGAAGCCTTTACTAGCCCTTTGGAACAACTTGCGCTATACTGTTTAGTTACTAAAAAGGAGTTTGATTCATTGGAGGTGAGAGCAGCTTTACAAGTTTCCCATTTCACCGTTTTTGAAACTTTTTTCACCACAAAGCCAGCAACATACCCAATTATGTCTTTGACATATTCAGATAAACTATCTAAATGTAAGCAGTAATCGTGCTCAATTATCTGAAATATTTCCTGTTCATCATCCTGACCTTGCATTTTAGTTTCCTCAGGGGATTTGTCATCTTCACGGAATTCTGACTCCATTGAAAAGTTAACTCTTTGGGACCAAATAGATCTTTCGATGCTGCTGCTAGAAATGGAAAGGATGGAGATAGGGGTGTCTTCAATGCAGTTAGCAGAGAGCCATTGACTTCTGCATGAATTAGGAGTCTTTTGTATGCTGCTTCCAATTGCAGGGCCGTGGGGTTGTTATTATGGCCACCTCGAGACGTTACAACACTGAAGAAGACCTCCAGGTGGTCTTGGCTCACTTTATAGGGAAGAATGTAACGAAGACATCCCTGCTTCTCCACAAAACCATCATACACCCGAACCATATTCTCTACGGCCGATATGAACCCAATGAAGGCAGTCCAGTGGAAAGAATGAAGCAATGAATTGCCTGAATTGTATTTCAGCCCATGGATGTATGCCGTCATATGTTTAACTCTTTCAGCAACTTTGGCTCTGTTGGTGGTTGTTATTCCCCCTTTAAATCCTCGTCCAAGGAGATTTCTTGAATTCAATATGTCAAAAGCATCGTTGAATATCAACAGGAATTCCTCAGTGGGCCTGGATAATGAGGTGCGGTCAATATAATTTGACTCCCTCAGATATTGAAGTGCCTTGTTCACACTTCTGCTCAGGGTTTGGGCTGCTAATTTAACCATCATTTTTCCCTATCCCGTTGTATGTGCCTTCGAGTGCATTTGGTGCCTAAGTGCAAGCCCTCCATTTCTTGAATCTTAACTAAATCCTCAATGAAGCCCCACTTGATGACCCCACCATCCTTATCAATGAAAGATTTGCATGCTGCAAGGGCATTCCTCACCAACTTCAGCATGTGGCTGGGGTCTAAGATAACATATACATCAACCCCAGTCACCGAATGAGGAAACCAAGGCTTACATGGTTGGCCCCTCAAATCCCCACCCAAGGAGGCAACCATGGAAATATGGCTTGAAGCCCCATCAAAAGTTAGGGTTAGAACCACAACTCCTGCTCTATGCAGAATCTCCAAGCAATTCCTCACTAAATTTCCTCTTTCTTCCGCCCCTAGGGCTTTTATTAGGAAATACCCCACCGGAATTTTCCAGGAGTCATTGATGGCATTGACCATCATGACTAACGCATGCTGTGCTTCCGAAGCTACGTCACAGTTATGCTCACTCCCAAAGCTCACAAATCCATAAAACTTCTCACCTTCCCACTCAATTTTTTTCATGATGGACATTTCGTCCATCATCAGGGCACACACAGTTTTCTTTCCTATTCCAGAATTTTCCCTCACTTTGATTTCAATGGCAGTTATGACTTCCTTTGTGAATACCGACCTTCCATCAACTGTCTGGTACCACTTATGAAGAGTGCGAGGGTGTGGCAACACATTTTTAAATATAGACCTCACATAGGCATAAGCTTTAGGAGAGTAAAAATTAAGAGTTAGTACAAAACTCCTCAGTCCCTCAGGATATTTCTTCTTCGTTGACCAAAGAAGCAGCCTCTCAAATAGCTCTTGCACTCCCTTTGGCATAGATGCCTGAAAAATAAAAATTTGTAAAAAATTAAGAAGATTAATAGAACCCTGAAACTAAAAAACACTATTCCAAATAGTGTAACAAAAACTCTCAAGTTATTTATATTTGGAGTTATCACTTACAAGTAAAGCATCTGAAGCGTCATCACTTATTAACCTTTTCCTTTTCAGGTGCTCTACCAGGGTCTGAAGGTTTTTCACTCTTCTTTTTAATCGCTTCTCCTTCACTCGCATTATTTTAACCATGCGATTTTTTTCACTCAGGGCTTCATTTGCTATCTTCATGAACTTTACAGCTGTGTGTGGGGACGACATATCCTCCTCATTATAGTCTCCCACATATTCTTTGCGTTTCATGGAAGCTTCTGTCCTGCTCAGTAGAAAGAATAAATAAATAACATTTGTTGTAGGTTAACATAAAGAAGAAATTCAATGAAAACAATAATGTTGCCATGAAAGCACAAGATTCACTACCTAAATTCCATGGTGGAGGAATCTCCACATCCGCCAGGCAGTAATTGGCAATCTTCATTTTCTTTGCCTCCTGCCAGTG
This sequence comes from Pyrrhosoma nymphula, assembly GCA_963573305.1. Taxonomy (NCBI): domain Eukaryota; kingdom Metazoa; phylum Arthropoda; class Insecta; order Odonata; family Coenagrionidae; genus Pyrrhosoma; species Pyrrhosoma nymphula. Next base: position 69,665,806 of record OY754332.1, on the reverse strand, counting down.
GCTCTTGCACTTCAGCTGGTTCAGAACCACTTAGGAATAAAATTATCACACCATTATAAATTTGACAAATTAAATTACAACATGTACTCCCACACATCTGAGGTCAAAAATGTAGACATACCGAGGAGATCTTTGACAAGGGGGCTTCCTTCCCTTATCTACTTTCACCAGGTGAGCTGGAAAATTAAACAATGAGGGCACAGCATCTAGTTTAAGGACTCTCACACTGCTCCAACCAGATGTGCAGAAATCTTCCTCCTTGAAGTGGTTGCAGCAAAGCTTTGTGGGAAGAGTATTTTGTGGGAATGAAATGCACTCTTTTCATGGCATTCACCCACTGCCGCCTCAAGCATGGATCTGAAGGAAATCTGCATCCCGATCACAAGAGTCAAACATTAAAATCAATGAGGCTTTCTTGAAATCGAAATGAGGTTTCCATAAATATGAATGGTGATATATAACTTTATTGGTGCATTATTCAAATTGAAAGGAGTGCCTGAGAAGTTCCATCATCTGTTCTTTTCTATGAGGTCGTGCTAAAATATCAGTTTTCTTTTATAACCAACCTGATATTCAGTTATGTTAGATTTAGTTAGTAAAACCAAGACTAGAGTAAGCGCAGCCTTAAAGTTGGATGGATTATTGAGGATTCCTTATTGTTTTATTGTATTTATGCTGCATCTATTATTCCATTTGGCTGCAGATGCCCGTTTATTGTTTGAGTTTCTTTGATAAGAGGTAGCAATATGAAATCTTTTGAGGGTAGGGGATTGTAGCTTTGTTTACCAATGCTGTACCAGATTTTTCATGGTAAATTTGGTTCCTGTGTTTTGGTATTCAATGCAAAAGTTGAAGTAGGTGTATGTAAAGGGTGTAACAAGGTTGCACAAAAGTATCTACTCATTAAATATTGGGATCAAAGCAGGTGTTTGTTATATGTCCAAATTGTTATATGTTAACTATATTTTGGATTTAGTGTTAAGTAGTCTACGCATGTTGTTGTGGTTGTCCACAGCTACAGGTCCCTATCGGCCACTAAATTTTTCTATATACCCATACAGGACTGTGTGTGTGTATGGTAATATTTCGGTCCTAACTATGGGTATATGAGTAGGGTAGGGTACTACCATTGGCAACACTGATCCGCAGGTGGCTACACACAGGCTAATGGCCGCATATTGTGACCAAATAACCATACACACGACCGCACAATGTTGTGTGGCCATGGCCTCAAACTTGTGTGGCTCTTTGTGGCTGTGGCCACATAACTATCCTGTGGCCGTCTGTGGCCATTTTCACTAGGGTATTCTAGTTAACCAGAGATCATTAGAATGAAAGCACAAAATTTTGACAGTGGAGTTATGTGCAATTTGTTATATTTTTGATGAACATATTATTTTTTCTCAGCAAATAGGGGAAGGTTGCCGAAATTGGACCGTTCCCTAAATTGGACCGCATTTGTATTCCCGCCCCTATGAGTATATCAAGCAGCTGAGGTGGCAGTACTAGGTGGTGACAACATCGAGGGCACGTGACTAGACGGTCAGGGAGTTAGAGTCATTTTGCCGGTGTGGATGGTCGTTAGCGTGATTTGATTGTTCGTGCTATAATTATTTACCCTCAGTACGTAAGCTGCTGTCTTAAGTAAAAGTAAGTAATCACTCTTTCTATGGAACACCTTTTACTCGAATTATGCTAGCTACTTACGATATACTGCATATGTGTGTGAAACCTCATGTGTTCGTTTGGCGCCATTATTATTATGACAGGAACATGTTGCCTAAGTGGGACCACCGAGTGTTCCCTAAGTTGGACCGGTCCATTTTAGGAGACTATTGAATGATCCAATTGGGAAATTAATTACTTTTTAATAATATTAATTTTACTTCCACAACAAATATCTAACATATTTGGGTGAATGTCTGCATAGGTTTTCATGATGGAAAAAAGGGGTACGTATGGGAAATGGGACGAAAAACATTTGCAGATGGCTGTGGCAGCATACAAGAACGATGACTTTGGACTCAACGAATGTGCCCGTGTGTATGGAGTGCCTAAAGCTACAGTAAAGAGACACGCTGATGGTTAGAACATTTTTTCGAATGCAGTTAAATCCTTCGGTAGGCAAGCAACCTTTACTGCGGAGATGGAAAAGGTTCTCGCGGAACACATTCTCCTGTTTCAGGAGAGATTTTTTGGGTATTCAATCAAAGACATCCGAAAGCTAGCCCTGGACGTAGGAGAAAAACACGCATTACCCCACAACTTTAACAGGGAGAAAAAAATGGCCGGAAAAATGTGTTTCTATTCCTTTATGAAATGAAACCCATAGCTATCCCTCCGTCAGCCAGAAGGGACTTCAATGGCTCGAGCTAAAGGGTTCAATCGGGAGAACGTCAACAAATTTTTCGACCTGCTTGAAAAAACAGTCGATGAGAACGCCATAACAGCAAGCAGTGTGTTTAACGTTGATGAATCCGGGTTTATAACGGTGCAAAAACGGCTTCAGAAGGTTATTGCTCGAAAAGGCAAGCACCAAGTTGGAGCTATTACGAGCGGGGAACGGGGGGGTGAACACGACAGTAGTGTGTGCTGCCAATGCAGCGGGATTCTTCATACCACCTATAATAATTTTCAAAAGAAAAAGGAAGCCACAGGAGCTTGAAATGGGTGCCCCACTAGGTAGCGTGATAGAGATTTCGAACACTGGATACATAAGTTCAGAATTGTTTGTATCATGGTTCAAGCATTTCAAAAGGCATGTGAATTGCAGTATTGAATCACCTGTACTTCTACTACTAGATGGTCACACCACACACAGCAGAAATCTGGAGGCAGTCGAGTATGCTCGAGATCATGGCATCATCATGTTGCAGTTGCCAGGCCACACAACCCACCGATTGCAGCCACTTGATGTGGCATTTTTTGCGCCCCTTCAAGCATACTTCAACCAAGCACAAGAGATATGGTTGCGTCAAAACGTGGGAAAAACAATCTCGCAATATCAGTCAGATATCTGGACTCTTAAGGGAAGCTTATGGAAGAGCAGCATCTGTAGGGACAGCGGAGAGTGGCTTCCGTGCGGCTGGAATTTGGCCCGTTGATAGAAATGTTTTCTCTGATCACCATTTCGTGCCATCAGAAACGTTAGCGGTCGATGAAAATGTGGATGATGAGCCTACTTCTAGCAAAGGTCTCAAGCGTACCTATGAACGCTTTTCAGAGGGTGACATTAGTGGTGATGGCAGTAGTAATAAGTTTCAGAAGACTCTAACTGAATTGTCCCTTCTACCAAAAGCATCAAAATTACTGGCTAATCGAGGAAAAGGGAAAGCACAATGTGCAGTTTCAATTACGAGCAGCCCATACAAACTGAAATTAGAGCAGTGTAAAAAACGAACGGAAAAAGTTAAACCGATGAAGACAAGCTTGTTTTCCGATGAACAGAGTTACGATCAGCATGAAGGTGATTCAAGCTGGTTTTGTGTTCTGTGTGGCGCCGCCCGTAAAGGAAGAAGACATGATCCAGTGTATGAGTAGCAGATCATGGGTTCATACACGATGTGCCAAAGTGAAACCCAGCATAAAGAAATATTTTTGTAAAGACTGCTGTTAGAGCTTTTTGTATTGATATTAAACACTTGTTTGTTTTTACACTTAAAAAGATTGTTTTTACACTTTTAACTCAGTTGCTGTGACACTTTTAATTCATAATTTCTCAATTTTATAATTTTGTAATTAATAATTTTATTTTTATGAAAATTTAAATGTGATTTTCTACTATTGCAAAGATAGCGGTTTTTTTATTTACATGCAGGCAGGCAACAATGATGGCAAATGGTGCCCTTCTTTTGAATTGAACTTTTTCTTTAGCGCAGTTGTAGACAAGTATTATATTTAAGTTTTAAATGTTTAATTTATTAAGTATTAGCCAATTGTAATGCAATTACATAAATTTGGTGCAATAATCTTGTTAGTGCTTTTGAATACGTTTTAAATAAATAATGTTACATGGTAATTTTTGGTGTATTTAGTGCTTTCAATGAGTGTTATTTTTTACATTATGGGTACATTTCTGCATACTTAAATGATTTTAAATTTTTACTAAAGCAAATGCTAAGTCGGCTTAATAAAAGTGTTCATTAAAGTGTTTTTCATTACCATTAAACATTATTATACACCTTATGGATTGATTAGCTATTATTAAAAATGTTTACGTAGTGAAAGAAGAAATGAACTTTGTTTTTGTCCTCATTATTTTTATGATACGACTAGTTTCGTGGCATAGGCTTCAGCAATAGGTACAAAATTTGGAATTCATTTTCAGTGTTATTTATGCTCGAAATAAGGGGGGACGGGGAAAGCTGGATGTGGGACACGTGAGGGGAAAGGATAAGGGAAGGGTGGTGGTATGGCGAGGCAGGAAATAGTTGCATTCTGGGATGAGTGGTGTGAGGGTGATGAGTTAGTGGAAAGGCACTCAGCGGGGATTAAAACATCTTCTCCTTACTGGCTAGGGAAGAGTATTTAGTGTGGTGAAATAATTGTTTTTCGATATTTTGGACTCTTACAATGTAATTCACCTCACTGCAAACGCTTCCCTAATAATTAGGGGCACCTCACCCGGTCCAACTTAACTGTGAGTCCAAATTAGGCAACCGGTTTCCCAATTTGGACCGTTAGCATTAGTTCGGTTTTTTCCACTTAATTTATCTCCAGAGTAAAATATTGCAAATATAAAACTAGTAGATGAAAGGGAAAACTGTGAAGTATGTTATACAGCATTAAAATTTGATGTGGAATAATTAATAATGGAAATATTCAAGATAATAAAAAATTGGTCCAAATTAGGCAACCTTCCCCTACACTAAGGAGTTCTTTTTCTACTTGGGTGTATTGCTGCTGTTCTTGCTCTACTTAGGTGCATATTTTTCACCATGTAGGTGTCTTTCCTTTCGAGGAACTAAATATGGGAATGGTGAGTCAGTGCCCAATAATTATGTGCACCTAGTTTGCCTAGCCTTAACAACTATAACTGGTTCGTTTATTTCCATAAATTTTGATGCATTTTATCCATTTTCCTCTTCAATATGATTTTTTTAAAACAAGTTGTATGGTCTAGTTAAGGATTTGATAAACTGATACGGGGTTTCCAGGGTTGAAGAACTTGTACAAGAAATAACAAGTGGTAGAACAAAGAGGGGGGTAATATCTTCTCGTGCACTTCATTTTTCGTCCCCCCTTAGTCTAGTTTTACAGTGGTCTCCAATGAATGGCGGTGGAAGATAGGGGTTCTCTGGGCTGGTAGCCTACATATTTTCCTGATCACTCACTAATCCACGCTGGCTGCCAGCCCAGAGGACACCCTCTTTCCATCGCCATTCTTTGAAGACCACTGGAAAACAATACACCAAGGTGTCTGATGTAGAATTTCCTCCTCTTCTCCAATTGACAAAGCAGGGGTAGCCCAAATGCCAAGGATGAGAAAAGGTTTCATGGAGTACAGTAGTCGCCATCGACTACGACTTGCGACTGAGATGTATATGGAGTTCCTGCAGCAGGTGGAAGATGGCTGTGATGATGAACTCTCTGAAATGGAGCAGGAAGCAGTTGCATCGTCTGTAGAGAGTGATTTGGAATCTGAGAGCCTCGATTCTGAAGGATCTAACATCCCAGATGATGCTTCTATCCCAGAGTCGGACAGCAGTACTGATAATTGGGAGGAGGGTCAAGAGCCACTGCCTTTTAATGTTTTGGATGATGTGAGGAAGTGGGCAGCCAGTGATGTCACCCATGCCAAGGTTTCTGATCTCCTCAAAATTTTGAAGCAACATCCTTGTGTCATTGATTGGCCAGCTGATGCAAGATCTCTATTATGCACTCCCAGGGAAACTCCAATTAGGATGATAGGTGGCGGTAGTTATTTCCACTGTGGTATTAAGAAGAAATTGACTCTCCATTTAGATAAATACCCTGAGTTGAGAGTTAACGAGAAGTTAAGACTTCAGTGCTGTATTGATGGCTTGCCTCTCACAAAAAGTAGCAATAGCCAGCTTTGGCCAATTCTCTTGGCCTTTCAAGATTTCCCAAAAGTTGAAGCATTTACCATAGGCATTTACCATGGTTATAGTAAGCCATCAGATATTGCCGAGTACCTAAGAGATTTCGTGGATGAGCTATCGGAAATTCAGCCCACTGGAATGCATCACAATGGTAGAAATTATCTTGTGGAAGTAAGTGGTTTCATCCTGGACACCCCAGCATACTCTTTTACGACACAGACTATGCCTCACACTGCATACTATAGTTGCCGCAAATGCACGACCAAAGGAGAATTTGAAAGCTCTAATGTGGCATTTAATGAGCTTGATGCTCCCCTACGAAGTAATGAAAGTTTCCGTAACCAGGAGCAGAAGGTGCACCATAAAAGCCATTCCCCTATTGAGGAACTCCCTGGGGTGGATATGGTAAAGCATTTCCCTTACGATTACATGCACCTTACTTGCCTTGGTGTGATGAGGAAGATACTCTTTTTATTTTTGCCCCTATTGGTGCGTTTGCCTGGCATTTTGGTTTCCCAATTAAGTGGCATGTTGGAATCGATAGTGGGGTACATTCCAATGGAGTTTGTGCGAAAACCTAGGTCTCTCGAGGAGCTAAGGAGATGGAAAGCCACAGAATTAAGGCAGCTAATGCTTTACACTGGACCCTTGGTACTTAGAGGAATAGTGTCTGATGATGTGTTTGTGCATTTTCTATGCTTTAATTATGCCATGAGGTGTCTTGTTGGGAAGAAGTATGCCCATCATAGGAATGAAGCGAGGGAATTGTTGAATTACTTTGTCCTGAATTTCAAGACCTTGTATGGCAGAAAGAGTGTTTCCTACAATGTCCATGCATTGATTCACCTGTGTGATGATGCAGACAATTTTAGGAGTTTAGATAAAATCAGCTGCTTCAAATTTGAAGACAAGCTGCAATCCTTGAAAAGAATGGTGCGGAAGTTTGAGAAACCTCTGCAGCAAATTGCTAGGCGTGAGGCAGAAGTGGGGCTGGGGGAGTTGGGGGGTGACAGATGCCAAAATTATATTTTGAGGAACCAAGTGGCTGAATTGCCCATGGGCCTAACCGCACCTATGTACTCGAGGGTTGCTCTTGCCAACTGTCAGATTTCAGTCAAGAGACCAGACAGCTGCATTTTTCTGCAGGAAGGGTCAGTGGCATTTGTTTCCCTCATTGCCACCATTGGGGAAACAGTGTGTGTGTATGGACGAGCATTCAGCAAGGTTGTGGACTTTTATGTGGCTCCAGGGAAGTCAAGTAAAGTAGGAATTTATTTGGCATCCAAATTATCTACGCCAAAGATATGGCCAGTGAGTGAAATTGTGGTAAAGGCTGTGGCTATTCCAGTGAATAGGGACGGAAGAGAGCAAAGAAGGAGAGAAGAGTTCTTCATAGTTGAACTTATTCACAACTAAATAACCATGTAACTTAATATGTAACCATGCATTCACTTGCATGAAAAACAATTTAACTAGGTTTAAGGATTTAAATATTTGGGGATTTTTCTATATTTGTTACACCAATGTTTCACATCATATTTCCTATTGTATTATTATTAATTCTAAATTCTTGTTATTCATGATGATGCAAAGGTACTCCATTTTCCACACTTAAGCCATCAATGGGCAAATTCTAATCAACTTCTATTTTATTTTTTAAAATGTTTCTCTCATATCTCTGCCTATTTATTGGTATATGTTTGACTGTTATTACATTTTTCTCATATTGGATGTTGATTCTTGATTATGATGCAACCCATGAAATGATCTCTCGCTGTCTTCAAGTAACTTTGAAATTGATTAGGTACATATTTTCATGGGCAGTTGTTTTTTATGTCTTTAAAAAGGCCTGGAATGGTGATCTCTAGCTAAAATTTTAATTGATCACTTGTTATGGTTCTTATGTAATTTATTTAGTGGTTTAATCTTTCTCTGTATAAAGCCATATTGGGTTTATCAATATTGTTAATTTTTGGCGGTAAGATGTGAGCCATGAAAAGATTCCAGTAGTAGTAGAAATAAGTTTTTTTAGGGGTGCGTCGACTACAGGGTCATTTGCACCGCTCATGGTTCCTAACGTAAAAAGAAGCTAATTTTCTTCTGTTACAAGTATTTAGTGTAGAAAGGTCTCCGGTCGTTTGACATTACAAGAGTTTCATTATACCCGTATTTATGATATAGAGGATAACATTGTTGATGGCATCTATATTATTACCCAGGACGGTTTGAATTTCCTTGTTTTCAATTAGTCTCCTACGTTGGTATGAGTATTTCACGCATTCTAGCAGAATGTGTCTCACAGTAAGATGGCAGTCGCAGCTATCACAGCGGGGGACCTGTTTCTCTTCGGTGAAAAGATATGCGTGTGTGAGAGCGGTATGGCCTATTCTAAGCCGAGTGAGGGCGACCTCTTCCCTACGACTGTTCCTCACTGAAGTGGCCCATGCCGATGTTTCCGCTTTTATGCCTCTGAGTTTATTGCCAACGACGTTACTCCACAACCCTTGCCATTGCTTCATGCATACTCTCTTCAGTTCGGCTCTTAGATCGTCGGAGGAAATTTTCTCGAAATCGGTGGTGAGTTTATTTAGTGCCTCCTTCGCTGCTGTATCCACCATCTCATTCCCTCGAATTCCAACATGCCCCCATGAAAAGATTCCAAAAAAAATCTATACAAAAAAATTATAAATAATAATCTAAATAAGAATACATTTAAAAAAAATTACTGATTAATTTTAATTAAATTACTGGAAAATTTAATTTGGACAAAAAATATTTAAGGCCACTCTCGCCTATTTCTATGGTGTTTATATGTATAATCATGAAGTTTAATATGTATCTTAAAAATCTGTTAATTTACCTTTAGATCTTAGCTTGGTTTGGTCTGTCACCCCTTTTGTGACCACACAAATAATTTTCTCTGGGCAGAGATACAAGCATCAAAGACATTCATTTGTATTCTGGTCAGTTATTATATTGTTCTTATGTCTGGTTATTTAAACCTAAAGTGTGTTATTCACTCATCGAGGGAAGCAAGCCAGGAACTTTTCTATGATTGTGTCAGTGCTGTGCAATTCTACCCCCCCCCCTTCTCCAGTTTCCATTTCCAAAAAATTTCCCCCAGTGGATGTGCCAATTCCCCCCCCCCCCCCACCCTCGATACCTTGAGACTAAACAACCATCGGAGACTCAGAAACCGCAGCTGTTTTGGAAGTTATTCAAACTAGCTAAGGTGGTTTTCATTTTCTCTCTCGTTACGCCCACCATTTCGCAGTCATTTCATTTGCAACATCAAGTTTCACGGGCTTGCGTTGCAACATGAAACAGTTAGCTGTATTATGTGTAAGTCCAATCTGTTACAAATTTCACTTAGGGCATTATTCTCATTGAGTGTCATAGCATGTTTCTTTTAATCAAGGTTTTCTTTCTTATTCTTAGGATGTCTTGGGTCATTGTGGAGTTTGGGCTGATCAGCAGCGGTGGGGACTCTTGTGGTGGGAGCTCAAGCACAATGCCTGCTGCTGTAGTGCCGGAGACGTGGGTATTTGAGAAGGAAGGGGATAAATATTGTTGGTGGCCTGCAAAGACTGATGCCAACATAAATAGTCTGGTAGGAAAATTGAGGACACCACAGGATGATTGGAAGATTTGGCACGTAAAGAGTGTGTATGAAGAGCACTTCTGTAAGTTTTCCCATTTATAATTGTTTTTTATCCTTCTAGCACTTGCAATTAATATGAGTTCACATGATGGCAATGATATATTTTTCCCCATAATGTGTGCATGAAAGTTTTTCCAGAAGATTCCCATAATTGGCATTGCCATTTCATCCAAATTTCATGTTATCAGCCGACTATGCAGTCGCCCGAGATGTATTGAAAAATGGGTCAGAAGTGACTGACCTGGAGAACCTAATACTGGTAAAGAAAAACAGGAGATATGGCAGGGGGCATCGTTCCCCGAAGAGAGTTTGCTACAGCAGTGAAGAGATTCTTCCTCCTGCTCTTGGACGGAAAGGACGTGTTATCGAGAGCCCCCTAATCCGGTGCCTCGATACCCGCCTGTACCTGCTGTCTGCCTACCTGCTCCCTGGCCACCCGCTGCCCGGTGCCTGAAGCTGCAACCTTAGTGTTGTGACATATATATTATTCGTAGTCTTATACCTTCTAACTAGATATTTACAAGTTAGTCGTTCATTATATATTATTAGTGGTGTCTTCACTAGTGTTAGTTGTTAAAGAGTGAGTGGTGTTTGAGTGAGTGAGTGTCCTTTTACGGCCGTGCTATCCCGGTCCTTGCCTCGTGTTCGTCAGCCGAAGGTGCCTGCAGGAAGTGATAAGTAGATTCTTAATTCTACGCTAATATCCCATTGCTATATTATTTGCATCTATTTAATATATCATTATTTTCACGCTTCATTTATCCTATATTTAGTGGTTTTTATTGTTTTTTTTGGTTCTTTGTTGTACTTTATTGGTATTTTTTTACATATCGTTAGTCTACAAATCTGGTGTTCCGGTATTAAAAGAACCTCTAATTAATTCAAGTTAGCCTAATTCTTAGTGTCAGACTAGTTATATATATTTTATTAAATATTCCATTGTTATAATCTTAGTGCATTTTTAGTTCTAAGTACTGTTTATCGCTATTTAATATTTTAATATAGTTATTTTTTGTCATATGTAGATAGTTTACACTCCATTTTCACCTTTTGATTTTTATATAGATTAAATTATTTATATACATTTAGGTTAGACCGCTAATATCTAGTGAAATCTAACATATATAGACTGTTAAAATATCGATAGATTTTCTAGCGTTAATCTACTTCAATATATTTTATTTAGGTTGAATCGTACCTAGTTCGAAGAAAGGGTAGTTTTTTTCTCTCCAAGTTACTAATCAACTCGTAACTTATTATATTTTCAACACAGTCTTAGGTCTACCATCTGACTACTAATCATTCGTGTAGAAACTAGCGTTAGTAGAGCCTTGTGAATTTAAAAACTTTTTAAACTCTAGTCCGCCCCACACGCAAAGTATAAACAGGATTCTATTGTTCACCCCTTACACCTGTGCATAGAACCCCTCCACAGCTCACTTGCGTCATCTGCCTCCAACTCCCCCCCCCCCCAACAACAACACGCTAGGAGTGAAGTCAGTTACCACCCGCTGTCAGCCCATTAGCCCATCCCCTTAAGGGAATAAAGTCGTAAAGCCTTCTGCACTCGTGAAAGGGTTTTTTGAGAATAGAATGACTCCCATTAGGACTGCTCTTAACCTCTTCAGGGGCTCACCCGATCGCGAGTCCTTAGTGGCCCGGATCGCTGGGCTTGAGAAGACGGTGGACGAGCTCCGTGCTCTGGTGGAGCGGTTGGTGGAAGGTCCTGGAAGGTCGCGGCGGAATGAGGAGGGCCCTAAGCGCTCCAAACGCGTCAAGGCCAGGGGAAGCCCAGGCTCTGTCGCGGGATGGAGAGTGGAGGACCTTTCTCGGACTTCCGTGTCTCCGGTGTCGTCTCCCTCCGTTGCTTCGGGGTCATGGAAAGTGGTCTCGAGGCGTAGCCGCGGGGTCACCCTCCGAAAACGAGGATTGGCAGGGGCGGAGGCTGAGTCAATCCCCGTCAGCAATAGGTTCGATGTGCTGGCGGAGGCTGAGCCATCGGAGTTAGAGCTGGGAGGTGGGTCGCCGAGTGGGAGTGGAGAGGGAAGGGAGGGAATTTTAGTGATAGGTAGCTCCAATGTCCGGCGTATAGTGTCCCCGATGCGTGGAAAGGCCCGACGGGAAGGAGGAGAACCACGGGTCACCTCCTTGTGTAAACCGGGAGGAAAGGTGCCACAGGTGACGAAGGCGATGAAGTCGGCGGTCAGGGGCGCGAACTGCTCCAAGTTGCATGTGGTTGCCCATGTTGGGACCAATGATGCCGTGTTTATGGGATCCGAGGAGATTTTAGGCTCTGTGAGAGACCTATGCTCCGAGTTCCGCCGTATTCGCGGAGAATCTGGTACCAACTTGAGGCTTACCATATGCAGCTTGGTACCTAGGATGGATCGGGGTTCGATGGTTTGGAGCCGAGTGGAAGGCATAAACCAGAGACTCAGTGAAGTCTGTGGGAGCGAGGGAGCGGAGTTCCTGGACCTCAGGCCGGTGCTGGATTCGTGTCGGGTGCCTATAAATCGCTCGGGTGTCCACTATACATACGATGCATCGCAGGAGGTAGCGCGCAGGATACTTGAGCACACTCGTCGAGTTTAACATAGACGGTAGGCTACAGGGCAGGTCAATTAGTGGGGTCAATAATTATGTGTTGCCAGTTAGTCATTTAGCTAAGAATACTCAGAATATAGGGTCCAAGAATAGCTTAATTGAAGACAGCAATCTTGAAATTACCCCGAATCGCATAAACAATAATCATGAAGCATTAGTCGTTGCAGTAGTTAACTGCCGTAGTTTAAAAAATAAGATTCCAGAATTTCACCACCTTATTCATAGCACGGAGTGTAACGTCATTATTGGCACAGAAAGTTGGCTGACGGACGATATTTCTGATAGTGAAATTTTTCCTAAATCATTCAATGTTTACAGAAAAGATAGGTCCAACCGAACCGGAGGCGGAGTATTTACAGCTGTAAAGAAAACCATAGTCAGCCGAGCGGAAACCGTCCCAGATACCAGCATAGAATCAGTATGGTGCTCTATTAGATGCCCTAAATCAAAAACAATATTCGTGTGCGCATACTACAGGCCACCTAACACCGACGTCACCTCAATTTTTGAACTCGAAGCACAAATAAAGAACATCACATCCAGGAAAACCGAAAGAAATTTAATCATAGGTGGAGATTTCAATACGCCCTCTATAGATTGGAGGACCTACAGTTACATATCAGGAGGAAGAGACAAAGATATATGCGAGTCCCTGCTGCACACGTTCTCATCAAATGCCCTACATCAGATAGCTACGACGCCTAACAGAGGGGACAACATTCTTGATTTATTGGCAACAAATATACCGCAACAAGTAATTAAGGTAAACCTGTTCAGGGCATTAGTGACCATAGAGTAGTTACCGCAAAGTTCTCCTTCAGTATCATTAAAAGTTTTAAACAAAGAAGAAAATTCTACATTTTTAAAAAAGCCGATTTCAATGCGTTTAAGAGTCATCTAAAAAATTCTCTTCCCGAATTCCAGGAATCAAGCTTAAAGTTAGACACGGAGGGTAGTTGGAAAGCTTTTCTTTCGATCGTACATTCAGGGATCAGAAAATACATTCCAAGTAAAGTAAAAAAAGAGGGCAGCGAACCAAGATGGTACAATGCAGAAGTGAGAAAATCGTTAAGACGTCAGAGAGTATGCCACGCCAAGATGAAAAAACTCCGTAGAGATGTCCACTAGTGATCAAAATTTAATATTTGAAAAATACAAATTGTCTAGAGCCACTACAAAGGAAGCCTTTCGGAATGCATTCATGGATTTTAAAAGAAAAACATTAGGAGAACAATTACAGGACAATCCAAAGGCATTTTGGTCATACGTAAGGGAAGTTCAAGGCAATAGATCAACAGTTATTCCACTACGAAACGAAAACGGCGAATTATTAACAAGCAGCTCGGACAAGGCCAACTTATTAAATTCCTACTTTCAAAGTGTGTTCACCAAGTCATCGCAGATTACATCCGCAAAGTTAAATGATCACTTCCAGCAAAAGATGCCGCCTATCGATATTTGCACTCAAGGAATAGAAAACTTGCTAAAATCTTTAAGTCCAAATAAATCCCCAGGTCCTGAAGAAATTCCTGCCCGCGTGTATAGAGAATTAGCTTGTGAAATAGCACCCTACTTGCAGAATATATTTAGTAAATCCATCAACGAACACAAAGTACCCATGGACTGGAAAATTACAAATGTCACTCCCATATTCAAAAGCGGTGATAAGGAACAGCCATCGAACTACAGACCGATATCTCTCACATCTATCTCTTGCAAAGTCCTTGAACATATAATTATTAGTTCAGTTATGAGACACCTCGATATAGAAAACTTGTTAACAAAAACACAACACGGATTCAGAAAGGGAAGATCTTGCGAAACTCAATTAGCACTTTTTGCTCACGATATTTTAGTCTCGGGTGAACATAACGCTCCAGTTGATGCAATTTTTCTTGACTTTAAAAAGGCATTTGATAAAGTTTCCCACAGTAAGCTACTCATGAAATTAAAATCCTACGGTTTAGACGACGACGTAATTTCCTGGATTAGAGAATTCTTAAGTAATCGCGTGCAAAGGGTTGTATTAGATGGCGCTATCTCTAATGAAGTAAAAGTCACATCGGGTGTCCCACAGGGAAGTGTCATAGGCCCGCTTCTGTTCCTTTTGTACATAAACGACATCGGTGATAAAGTTGACAGTAAGCTTAGATTACTTGCTGACGACGCAGTGATGTATAGAGAAATTCGTAGCTTTAATGACAAGGAAGCACTAACTAAGGACCTCGAAGCAATACAAGAGTGGTGCGATGCGTGGCAGCTAGAATTAAACCTGAAAAAATGCGTTGTTGTGAATTTTTGGAAAAGGAAAAACGCTACTTGTAACAGCTATTGCATAAACAACATAAAATTAGAGACCATAGAATCCGTTAAGTACCTCGGAGTTAAACTGACTAATGATCTATCGTGGAGTAAACATATTCGAGAAATTACCGGTCAAGCTAATCGTAAATTGGGATTTGTTAAAAGAGTACTTGGCAAGTGCGACGATAAAGTTAGGGAAATCAGCTACTTCTCCCTCGTTAGACCCCACTTAGAATATGCCGCCAGTATTTGGGATCCTTATGAGATAGGCTTGGAAACTGAGTTAGAACGCGTGCAGCGAAGATCGGCAAGATATGTTGAAGGCCGTTATGATAATCCCGTTAGTGTTATTGACCTTTTGCAGCAACTGGGATGGGAAAATCTTTCAGACCGTCGATTAAAATTTAGACTAAATCAATTATGTAAGTTCCAAACCGGTCTATTCTCTGACGACGTTGACAATATTTTACGAAATCCGACATACTACGGTAGATCAGATCATGAGAGTAAAATTAGGGAACTAGACTGCAGAACGGATAGATTTAAGATGTCATTTTTCCCACGAACGATAAGGGACCATAATAGCTGCCATGAGACTTTTATCTAGGTTTGTCGTTAGGTAGTGTAGCTCTTAGTAGTAGTAGTACTCCTAATACTTTAATCCTTATCTGTTACCCAGCACATACTAACAGCACGCCTAGCATGTTTTCTACATGGGTCTTGTGTCCCTGTCAATTTGTGTAGTTGTAGATTGCATGTATATTGACGGTCACTCTCCATTTTGATGACATCTGTAGTGTAGTGTTGCATGCTTGTGAGGCTTCGCCTCGTGACAAGCATTAGCGATTTATGCTAATGCATAATTAGTCGTAGCTACACTAACTTTAGGGTATAGTGTAATGCATGTTGGTGATTACTCACCCCCTGCCACACACCCCTGAGGTGGCTTGCGGGGTATTTTGTAGATGTAGATGTAGATGAATCCTTATCTGTTACCTAGTACATACTAACAGCACGCCTAGAATGTTATCTACATGGGTCTTGAGTCCCTGTCCATCTGTGTAGTTGTAGAATGCATGTATATTGAGGTCACTCTCGATTTTGATGACATCTGTAGTGTAGTTTTGCATGCTTGTGAGGCTTCGCCTCGTGACAAGCATTAGCGCTTTATGCTGATGCATAATTGTTCGTAGTTACACTAACTTTAGGATATAGTGTAATTTATGTTGATGATTACTCATCCCCTGCCACACACCCCTGAGGTGGCTTGCAGGGTATTTTGTAGATGTAGATGAAGAGGAACCCTACTGTTTACAGCCTCAAAGAAGCAGGTCTGTGCTATCTGCACTCCCAGTCTTCTCCAATGATGAAGGTATTTTTTGCTCAATGGTATTTTTGTTAGTTCTATGATGCCCCAAATGATATGATGCCATGAGTTATTTAGCAGAGCTGAATTACTAATGAATGCATTATTATCATTTTCCTCAGCCACAAAAATGCGGGAAAGTAATGGGTCAGCTGAGAGGGGCAGGACCTCTTGTGAGTGCTTGGCATTAATGTTTACAATGCTATCAGTGATGTTGATCTTTGGTAACATTATTTTACTTGTGTCGGTCACTTCAAAAACATTGACAGTGGATTGTTTCTTTACAGCATCATGAGTGTCTGGGCAACGGAGTGGTACATCTAGCCCCATTCAAAGATCATCCTGTTCTTAATGTGAGTATGCCCTAAATGATATGATTCCATGAGTTATTTAGCAAACCTGAACTTCTAGTGAATGCATTATTATGATTTTCCTCAGCCTCAAGAAGACGGGAACATAATGGGTCCACGTTCGCTGAGAGGAGCAGGACCTCTTGTGAGTGTTTAGCATTAATGTTTACAATGCTATCTGTGATGTTGATCTTGGGAATCATTATTTTACTTGCGCCTGTCACTTCAAAAACATTGAAAGTGAACAAAATAGAACCCCCCGTTATAAAGTGGTGCTCGATCTCTTATTTCGGAGAGATTTCCTCTCGAGCGGTGAAATTGATACCGAGTGACCGTTTCAAAGTGGCATTCAAAACTCCATTTAGTATTAAGAACCTTGTAGTGAACTGTAAGGAACCGATTGACTCTCAGAAGAAAAGTGGCGTTTATTTAATGGAATGCAGTGATTGCGGTGGACGGTATGTGGGACAGACGTGTAGAAATTTTAAAATTAGACAAACGGAGCATACAAGGGATTTTAAAAATTTTAATTTTAACGAAAGCAACTTCGCCAAACATCTTTTAACCCATGGACATAGAAGTGATTTTACTATGTTACCTCTCCATTTAACCAATGACAAGCAAAAGCTGATGGCTTTAGCACAGCTGGAGATTTTTAAGAAACAACTTGACCATGATAAATTCCTTGTCAATGAATCTATGTTCCCGGCCTCTGCCCCCATTCTCAAAGCTTTAACCCCCTCCCCTTTGTCCTCTTAGTCCGTCACCCGCAATCAACCCCCCCCCCTTTCCCTACTCCCGGTTCCCATAACCCTCCCCCTCTTTCCCCCCCCACACCCCCTCCCTCACCTGGCTTTCTCTAGTATATAAGGCTTGCGCTTCTGTTAAATTTTTGCCTGATGATGATGTGAACTTACATCGAAACCCGGGTCGTTTTTAATAAATTCAGTGGTATATGTAAAAGTTGTCTTTTTCTCCGTTACTTCAAAAACATTGAAAGTGGATTGTTTCTTTACAGTAACAGGAGTGTCTGGGCAACGGAGTGGTACATCTAGCCCCATTCAAGGATCATCCTGTTCATAATGTGAGTATGCCCTAAATGATATGATTCCATGAGTTATTCAGCAAACCTGACCTTCTAGTGAATGCATTATTATGATTTTCCTCAGCCTCAAGAAGACGGAAACATAATGGGTCCACGTTCGCTGAGAGGGGCAGGACCTCTTGTGAGTGTTTAGCATTAATGTTTACAATGCTATCAGTGATGTTGATCTTGGGAATCATTATTTTACTTGTGTCGATCACTTCAAAAACATTGAAAGTGAATTGTTTCTTTACAGCATCAGGAGTGTCTGCGCAACGGAGTGGTACATCTAGCCCCCTTCAAGGATCATCCTGTTCTGGATGTGAGTATGCCCTAAATGATACGATTCCATGAGCTATTTAGCAGAGCTGTATTACTAATGAATGCATTATTATCATTTTCCTCAGCCACGAGAATGCGGGAAGGTAACGGGTCAGCTGAGAGGGGCAGAACCTCTTGTGAGTGTTTAGCATTAATGTTTACAATGCTATCAGTGATGTTGATCTTGGGAATCATTATTTTACTGGTGTCGATCACTTCAAAAACAATTACATTTTCAAGGTTAACTGTGTGGTATTCCATCGTAACGGAGAAAAAGACAACTTTATGGGATCACCCCTTTCCCCTTTGCTTGCCGAAATGTTTTAAGATAACTTAGAGACCAAACTTTTTAATGTAGGTAACGCATTTACAGCGCGGGTTATTTATTGGTTTCGGTATGTGGACGACATTTTAATTTTATGGAACGGAACCGACAGACAACTGGATAATCTTTTTAATTTTATTAATACCTTGCATCCAGCTATTTCCTTTACTCGCGAAATGGAATGCAACAAATCAATCAATTTCTTAGATTTGACGATCACCTTAGAAGAAGGGAGGCATAAATTTTCAATATTCCGTAAATCCACATACACCGACCATGTCATACCCTCAGATTCCAGACATCCTTACCCTCAAAAACTCTTTGCTTTCCACGCCCTCATCAACCGCCTCTTCATAATTCCACTAAAGGACTCGGACTTTGAAAAAGAACTCAGCACCATCAAGCAGATTGCAGTCAATAACGGCTATCCACACACACTAATAGACACTCTGGTACGCAAAAAAAGGATAAAAATAACTGTTGCAAGCTTGTACAACAAAATAGAACCCCTCGTTAAAAAGTGGTGCTCGATCTCTTATTTCGGAGAGATTTCCTCTCGAGTGGTGAAATTGATACCGAGTGACCGTTTCAAAGTGGAATTTAAAACTCCATTTAGTATTAAGAACCTTGTAGTGAACTGTAAGGAACCGATTGACCCTCAAAAGAAAAGTGGCGTTTATTTAATAGAATGCAGCGATTGCGGTGGACGGTATGTGGGACAGACGTGTAGAAATTTTAAAATTAGACAAACGGAGCATGCAAGGGATTCTAAAAATTTTAATTTTAACGAAAGCAACTTCGCCAAACATCTTTTAACCCATGGACATAAAAGTGATTTTACTATGTTACCTCTCCATTTTACCAATGACAAGCGAAAGATGAATGCTTTAGAACAGCTGGAGATTTTTAAGAAACAACTTGACCATGATAAATTCCTTGTCAATGAATGTATGTTCCCGGCCTCTTCCCCCATTAAGAAAGCTTTAACCCCCTCCCCTTTGTCCTCTTAGTCCGTCACCCGCAATCAACCCCCCCCTTCCCTACTCCCGGTTCCCTTAACCCTCCCCCCACTTCCCCCCTCCACACCCCCTCCTTCACCTGGCTTTCTCTAGTATATAAGGCTTGCGCTTCTGTTAAATTTTTGTCTGATGATGATGTGAACTTACATCGAAACCCGGGTCGTTTTTAATAAATTCAGTGGTATATGTAAAAGTTGTCTTTTTCTCCGTTACTTCAAAAACATTGAAAGTGGATTGTTTCTTTACAGCATCAGGAGTGTCTGGGCAACGGAGTGGTACATCTAGCCCCCTTCAAGGATCATCCTGTTCTGGATGTGAGTATGCCCTAAATGATACGATTCCATGAGCTATTTAGCAGAGCTGTATTACTAATGAATGCATTATTATCATTTTCCTCAGCCACGAGAATGCGGGAAGGTAACGGGTCAGCTGAGAGGAGCAGAACCTCTTGTGAGCGTTTAGCATTAATGTTTACAATGCTATCAGTGATGTTGATCTTGGGAATCATTATTTTACTTGTGTCGATCACTTCAAAAACATTGAAAGTGAATTGTTTCTTTACAGCATCAGGAGTGTCTGCGCAACGGAGTGGTACATCTAGCCCCCTTCAAGGATCATCCTGTTCTGGATGTGAGTATGCCCTAAATGATACGATTCCATGAGCTATTTAGCAGAGCTGTATTACTAATGAATGCATTATTATCATTTTCCTCAGCCACGAGAATGCGGGAAGGTAACGGGTCAGCTGAGAGGGGCAGAACCTCTTGTGAGTGTTTAGCATTAATGTTTACAATGCCATCAGTGATGTTGATCTTGGGAATCATTATTTTACTTGTGTCGATCACTTCAAAAACATTAAAAGTGAATTGTTTCTTTACAGCATCAGGAGTGTCTGCGCAACGGAGTGGTACATCTAGCCCCCTTCAAGGATCATCCTGTTCTGGATGTGAGTATGCCCTAAATGATACGATTCCATGAGCTATTTAGCAGAGCTGAATTACTAATGAATGCATTATTATCATTTTCCTCAGCCACGAGAATGCGGGAAGGTAACGGGTCAGCTGAGAGGGGCAGAACCTCTTGTGAGTGTTTAGCATTAATGTTTACAATGCCATCAGTGATGTTGATCTTGGGAATCATTATTTTACTTGTGTCGATCACTTCAAAAACATTTAAAGTGAATTGTTTCTTTACAGCATCAGGAGTGTCTGCGCAACGGAGTGGTACATCTAGCCCCCTTCAAGGATCATCCTGTTCTGGATGTGAGTATGCCCTAAATGATACGATTCCATGAGCTATTTAGCAGAGCTGAATTACTAATGAATGAATTATTATCATTTTCCTCAGCCACGAGAATGCGGGAAGGTAACGGGTCAGCTGAGAGGGGCAGAACCTCTTGTGAGTGTTTAGCATTAATGTTTACAATGCCATCAGTGATGTTGATCTTGGGAATCATTATTTTACTTGTGTCGATCACTTCAAAAACATTTAAAGTGAATTGTTTCTTTACAGCATCAGGAGTGTCTGCGCAACGGAGTGGTACATCTAGCCCCCTTCAAGGATCATCCTGTTCTGGATGTGAGTATGCCCTAAATGATACGATTCCATGAGCTATTTAGCAGAGCTGTATTACTAATGAATGCATTATTATCATTTTCCTCAGCCACGAGAATGCGGGAAGGTAACGGGTCAGCTGAGAGGGGCAGAACCTCTTGTGAGTGTTTAGCATTAATGTTTACAATGCCATCAGTGATGTTGATCTTGGGAATCATTATTTTACTTGTGTCGATCACTTCAAAAACATTTAAAGTGAATTGTTTCTTTATAGCATCAGGAGTGTCTGCGCAACGGAGTGGTACATCTAGCCCCCTTCAAGGATCATCCTGTTCTGGATGTGAGTATGCCCTAAATGATACGATTCCATGAGTTATTTAGCAGAGCTTAATTACTAATGAATGCATTATTATCATTTTCCTCAGCCACGAGAATGCGGGAAGGTAACGGGTCAGCTGAAAGGGGCAGAACCTCTTGTGAGTGTTTAGCATTAATGTTTACAATGCTATCAGTGATGTTGATCTTGGGAATCATTATTTTACTTGTGTCGATCACTTCAAAAACATTGAAAGTGAATTGTTTCTTTACAGCATCAGGAGTGTCTGCGCAACGGAGTGGTACATCTAGCCCCCTTCAAGGATCATCCTGTTCTGGATGTGAGTATGCCCTAAATGATACGATTCCATGAGCTATTTAACAGAGCTGTATTACTAATGAATGCATTATTATCATTTTCCTCAGCCACGAGAATGCGGGAAGGTAACGGGTCAGCTGAAAGGGGCAGAACCTCTTGTGAGTGTTTAGCAATAATGTTTACAATGCTATCAGTGATGTTGATCTTGGGAATCATTATTTTACTTGTGTCGATCACTTCAAAAACATTTAAAGTGAATTGTTTCTTTACAGCATCAGGAGTGTCTGCGCAACGGAGTGGTACATCTAGCCCCCTTCAAGGATCATCCTGTTCTGGATGTGAGTATGCCCTAAATGATACGATTCCATGAGCTATTTAGCAGAGGTGAATTACTAATGAATGCATAATTATCATTTTCCTCAGCCACGAGAATGCGGGAAGGTAACGGGTCAGCTGAGAGGGGCAGAACCTCTTGTGAGAGTTTAGCATTAATGTTTACAATGCCATCAGTGATGTTGATCTTGGGAATTATTATTTTACTTGTGTCGATCACTTCAAAAACATTTAAAGTGAATTGTTTCTTTACAGCATCAGGAGTGTCTGCGCAACGGAGTGGTACATCTAGCCCCATTCAAGGATCATCCTGTTCTGGATGTGAGTATGCCCTAAATGATACGATTCCATGAGCTATTTAGCAGAGCTGAATTACTAATGAATGCATTATTATCATTTTCCTCAGCCACGAGAATGCGGGAAGGTAACGGGTCAGCTGAATGGGGCAGAACCTCTTGTGAGTGTTTAGCAATAATGTTTACAATGCTATCAGTGATGTTGATCTTGGGAATCATTATTTTACTTGTGTCGATCACTTCAAAAACATTTAAAGTGAATTGTTTCTTTACAGCATCAGGAGTGTCTGCGCAACGGAGTGGTACATCTAGCCCCCTTCAAGGATCATCCTGTTCTGGATGTGAGTATGCCCTAAATGATACGATTCCATGAGCTATTTAGCAGAGCTGTATTACTAATGAATGCATTATTATCATTTTCCTCAGCCACGAGAATGCGGCAAGGTAACGGGTCAGCTGAGAGGGGCAGAACCTCTTGTGAGTGTTTAGCATTAATGTTTACAATGCCATCAGTGATGTTGATCTTGGGAATCATTATTTTACTTGTGTCGATCACTTCAAAAACATTTAAAGTGAATTGTTTCTTTACAGCATCAGGAGTGTCTGCGCAACGGAGTGGTACATCTAGCCCCCTTCAAGGATCATCCTGTTCTGGATGTGAGTATGCCCTAAATGATACGATTCCATGAGCTATTTAGCAGAGCTGTATTACTAATGAATGCATTATTATCATTTTCCTCAGCCACGAGAATGCGGGAAGGTAACGGGTCAGCTGAGAGGGGCAGAACCTCTTGTGAGTGTTTAGCATTAATGTTTACAATGCCATCAGTGATGTTGATCTTGGGAATCATTATTTTACTTGTGTCGATCACTTCAAAAACATTTAAAGTGAATTGTTTCTTTACAGCATCAGGAGTGTCTGGGCAACGGAGTGGTACATTTAGCCCCCTTCAAGGATCATCCTGTTCTGGATGTGAGTATGCCCTAAATGATACGATTCCATGAGCTATTTAGCAGAGCTGTATTACTAATGAATGCATTATTATCATTTTCCTCAGCCACGAGAATGCGGGAAGGTAACGGGTCAGCTGAGAGGGGCAGAACCTCTTGTGAGTGTTTAGCATTAATGTTTACAGTGCCATCAGTGATGTTGATCTTGGGAATCATTATTTTACTTGTGTCGATCACTTCAAAAACATTGAAAGTGAATTGTTTCTTTACAGCATCAGGAGTGTCTGGGCAACGGAGTGGTACATTTAGCCCCCTTCAAGGATCATCCTGTTCTGGATGTGAGTATGCCCTAAATGATACGATTCCATGAGCTATTTAGCAGAGCTGAATTACTAATGAATGCATTATTATCATTTTCCTCAGCCACGAGAATGCGGGAAGGTAACGGGTCAGCTGAGAGGGGCATGACCTCTTGTGAGTGTTTAGCATTAATGCTTACAATGCTATCAGTGATGTTGATCTTGGGAATCATTATTTTACTTGAGCCTGTCACTTGAAAAACATTGAAAGTGGATTGTTTCTTTACAGCATCAGGAGTTTCTGGCCAGTGGAGTGGAGTTTCTGGCCAGTGGAGTGGGGTTTTTGGCCAGCGGAGTGTGGTTTCTGGCCAGCGGAGTGTGGTTTCTGGCCAGCGGAGTGGCCTTTCTGGCCAGCGTAGTGGCCTTTCTGGCCAGCGGAGTGTGGTTTCTGGCCAGCGGAGTGCGGTTTCTGGCCAGCGGAGTGCGGTTTCTGGCCAGCGGAGTTTGGTTTCTTGCCAGCAGAGTGGGGTTTCTGGCCCCCAGCAGATGTCAAGCAGTTCTGGAAGTGAGTTTGCCAAATAATTTTGTGATCTAATTTTATTTGGAGCTCTAACGTTATTATAAACAGAGTTCCAGGTTCTAAAAATCCAGTCCAGGAGGTTCAAGAAATAATTGCTCTGTGAAATAATCTATCTTGCACTATTGCGAATGTATTTCCCTAAAGATTTAATAATTTTTAATTTTAATCCTCTTTTAGTAAAATTTTTAAAAATGCATAATTACTCTATTTCAGGTGTGGGTGATTCCCAGCTAATATTATCCAGACTTGACTCTATTTGCAAGTGGATGGAGAAAGTTGATGGGAAATTCAGCCGGGTGGAAGG
Organism: Pyrrhosoma nymphula; assembly: GCA_963573305.1. Lineage (NCBI taxonomy): Eukaryota > Metazoa > Arthropoda > Insecta > Odonata > Coenagrionidae > Pyrrhosoma > Pyrrhosoma nymphula. The sequence goes on along the minus strand of OY754332.1, from coordinate 69,641,759 downwards.
ACAGGTTAGCCGTCTCACGGCAAAAATGATAGCTGTAGAGGAGACACAGCAGGTAATTTTGGGCAGGCTGAATGAAGGCTTGCACACTCTGAACGCTGATAGGAACCAGGCCACAGATCTCCCCTTTGTGATCCCCATCGAGTACTGGGACCATTTCTGCGAGGTCATGCGGGAAGTGAAAAATGTGGACACAAAGGAACAACTGGTCAGTGCTTGAATTTTAACGCAATCGCTTCATTCATGATTCTGTTTTGAATGTCATTAAATGTTTTTCGAGTTTATTTTTTATTCCTTTAGGTTAAACTTTTAAGTAGAGTTGGAGGGAAAGATCTGACTGCCATAACCCATACTATTTTAAGAAAATTAATATGCAACAGATTTGCATTGCACTGCTCTTGGAAGGGCCAGAGGGGAAACAAGTACTCTCTGGAGCAGAATGCTCTTTTGAGTATTGTCAATGGTAAGTTGGTTTCATTTTTACTTATTTTTCTTAGTTTTTTTTGCTGTAGTACGATTAGTTTGTCAGTGATTTTTTCATTTGTTGGTATTACATTGCAAGTTTCTATTATTCAGTTATATCTTCTTCACTTGCAGGTGCAGTTCTCCGACACCTGGGAATGGAATTAGTGACAGAGGATAAAGTGAAGGAGAAAATACAAAACTGGCTTAAGGACGTTATATCCCTCCGCAGAAAAGGCTCTGCAGAACCTTGCGAGGTCGAAGATGACGAGTTTAGTATAAGTCGTAGAGCTGATCGGTTTTCACTGATCGTTTGATCAAGGATCAATGAGTGCGGCGAGTGAACAATATTTTCATTAGCATTTTTCATTAAAGAGCATGAGGCACTGAAAATCGTAAAAATAGCCTGACTTCCGCCTTTTTTCCTTAGACATTGAAATCTTAATTGTAACATGTCTTCAATTCACCGCAGAGATCCATCCTTCTCTTCTACTATGACATCAAATTCAAGAACCTTAGGTGCATACTAACGTTGCAATTTACTATTTCCCGAACCATGTTTTCACTATTTTATGCGTGAAAATTTTTTCTCTCCGTGGCGCTGCTCATAGTCGCCCCCACTCCCGCTAACGTCTAGCTCCGCCTCCTGGCTCCTTATCTCTCTCGAGCCATCCCAAGGCCAACGACCAACTCAATCGTGGGCCACTCCCATGCCTCTTCCACTCCCTCGTTCCCCTCCGTCTCTTCAGTCTTCGTTTAGTCGCAGGTGCATTCGTCTCGTATGTGCTGCGAGCGAATTCGACAGGAAGAGCGAAGAACCCCTCGCAATTGTTTTGCAAGAGAATTGGATTGGAAGAGAGAAATCTTTGTTTTTTTTCGTGCCTTTTGAGATGGAAAGTAACAGATTATCGAAGACAAAGAAGAACCACAAAAGATATAAAGGAAAGAAAAGGAAGCATATCTTTTACGGAAAAAAGGAAATTTTAGGAAAAAGTGTGAAAGAAATGTAAGTATTTTTATATTATGCGTATATATTTTGTATTATTTGAGATTTGGGTATATGAAGCAATAAATTTGCTTCCACATACAGTTTGTAAAATATAGTGGAGATAAGCAAATTGCACCATCTAATTAGTGAAACCGTTTCAGTGAATTCAAAACTACCGCTGATCTCAAATGCAACGAGGAAACAGGAATAGCCTTAAAGTAAGTACCAAACAACTATCTCACATTTTTATTTAATTTAAAACTTATATAGCATTAATTAATAGAATTCAATCTTCATAATGCCTTACAAACCACCATAAATGTGCGTGGCAGGGGGTAAATTAACACCAAACATGCAATATATATCACGCTTAAAAAGTATTAACCCTTGAGTGCCACCGAATTTTTTGTGGGTACTCCCGGAAGTGCCATATGTATTTTGTTAATTTTGTAAGCTTTTAAAAAAATCATAATTTGTTTATTTATTACTATTTTTACATGATTTAGAAAGAAAATACTTTCTTGCTGATTAAAAAGAAAAAAAATTGCTGTTTTAGCCAATGATATTTATTTTTTATAGTTTCAAATTTTTAAGATTGAATAATTTTGTTTCACCTTTGACCAAAACATTGAGAAATAAAATCAACTTTTAAAACTTAAAACATTGTTGAGTATAAAAAATAATTAATGACTAATGAAATTGTACAAATTTTCCATATATATTCCATTAATTTTCACAATGCCAATTGCATAAAATTAAGGGGAGATTATCAAAATTATTGGAGATGCATAAGGTAAAACGTTTCCTAGACAAGTGAACAATACATGAGAAAATGTTATGACATGGTATCTGAATATTAATAGCTAGAATTAAAGTCTCTTATTACTTAGAAAATATTAACAATAAGGCAATTACAAATTATTGACAATGAAAAAAATTGAAATGCATAGATAACTATGACAACATTACAAACTTTCTTTCAAGTGAAATAACTAATTATCACATTATTCACCAATATGTTGAGAGACACAAATTCCATGTACACCATTTTCACATTTGACACAAACAGTTCTACATCTCTGGACAGGGCCACTGTCTTTCCTACTACATATATACAACACAAACTTTTTCCCTCCGCCCTGGCAGTTTCCTTATCCCGTATATTCCTGGGGATACTGTCCTGGGAGGTGACTGACTCGGATTATTCTTTCTACGTAACCATTCTCCCTAAATGCTCTCTATTATTTCCGATATAAACTGCATCCTGGATATTTTTACAGGATTGTTTGATTTGTAAATGATGTAACAGTTTAGCACCATTCTAGAAACTACATTGAAGACCATTTTATTCCAGTATTTATTTCAATGATTTTCTCTCATCTAAATGCACGCACAACATCATGTCCGAGGAATCAATTCCACCCATGTAACGATTGTAGTGCTCAATGATTTGTGGCCTTTCCTTTGGAAATTCTTGACCCTTGCGAACGACTGAATTGCTTTTGGGTATCGAGTCAGTGGACAGCAATAACACTGGACTTTATTGTGATTTCTTTTCTCGGTATCCGAGAATAAGAAGCTCGTCACCTCTAAAATACTTTTTTTCACCCACACTAAATTTTTCTTTGAGAGGTTGCAGTATTCCTTTTCTATTACGTCTCAACGTACCTGTTAAAAATGTACATTTTTTAAACAAATCACGAGCTAAATCTATACTGCTGAAAAAATTGTCCACGACTACATGATATCCTTTCATAGAATATTTTCCAGCATTCAATAAGTTGCTCACTACTACATGCCCTGAACCATGTTGCTTATCACACTTTCATCTGAGTCTGATAACACTTCCCCTTGCCTAGCGTCTCGACGAAAATGGGTACTGTCTTCACTTTCCACAGAGTCGTCGTCATAATTACTTAGCGAATTTATATATTCAACTAATCCGTCATCGTCAACACCATGCGTAAATTCATTTCTAGAAGTTGAAGCCATTCCTTAGGCCAAAGGGTTATTTCAATTTCAAAAAGCCACTTGGTTAAAATCCGACCACAAATCCACTCGGCACTAAATGTTACTGGCTACACGAACGAAATTCTGGGCTCTATCTATATCGGAGGTGAAATGTCATTGTGTTGGCATCAGCAAGAGACGGCACACATCGTTTTCTTTTATACTCTACATCATCTTTTAATTACTACTGCCGTAAGCAACTATGATAACGCGGTTGACAATCGGAGCCACATTGTCGACTCAACGCATCAGCTGACCCAACACACCAGCTATGAGAGAGAGCATGGTAGCAATTACCTAGTATATTTTCTTTTGCCTTTCATTGCTAAACGAAATTATTGCATAAACGAAACCTAATTGCATAAACGAAAGGTAATAATATAAAGGAAGATTAAAATAGCATTGCATAAATTTGCTCAGAGATGGATTAACTTAAATTCTTTATACTAACATGCAACTATCTATGCTATCCATTGATACCCTTGTATATACGTATATTCTATTGAATATATTTAGAGCTAGGTATTCTTTTCCCTAATTGTGCGAGGGTAGAACGCCATTTTAGATCTTTCGGTTCGGTAATCAATTTCTCTAATTTTGTGACCATGGTGTGGCCTAGCATGGTAAGTTGGACTTCGGATAATATTTTTAACGTTATCAGTACAAATATTGTTTTGGAATTTATTTAAAAATTAAGTCTACATTTCAAGCTACGAATTACCTCTCTTTCGAGGTCTTCCACGACCACTGAGAAGAGACAAACCTGGCGGTAGTCGCCGTCGTGGCTCTTAGCCTCTCTCGTACCCCTCCGTATCGCCTAGGAAATTCAGGGCCCCAGGGACCTTATTCTCGAAAGTATACGAGCCCCCGATAATTATATTATGTGCTTATGAAAACATCTGTCTGTGAAAAAAGTCGAGCTCATTGAGTTTGAGAAGCAATAGCTTCTTATGCTGGAGATGCCTCACCTTTGCCCCAAGAGGATAATTCAATGCCATCACAGCACGCACATGAATGGTATAACTTCAAACATGCTATGAACTTTTTCTCGCAATGCATCTTTTGATTATCTCTTATTGTGAGCGCGGGGCCCGCGCCTATTATTCGCCATAACCTGTGGCCATGTACCCTAAATGTTATGGGGAATAAAAGGGGAGGATACCTGCAAGCGACTGCGTCTTTACCCACGCGACTTTTGGCGAAGAGCTTCACACGCTTCCGGATTTCCACGCATACTACCTAAACAAAACTAACAGGACACCCACGCCGAAGGTTAAGGGCCCGGATGAGAAAGGGTTACAGAACCCTCGATTAGCGGTACCGCCAAGGAGTCCCCACTCCAAAGGGTATGAGTGAATCCTCATTGTTGGAGACCGCCGGAGATAGGGACCGGCCGAATCTTGGAAAAACCAGAAAAAAGGCGACACTCTCCACTGGAACCGAGGGAGGGGGGAAGGAAAAGGACCTAAACACTGACCACCGTTAACAAACCAGGCGGAGAGGCCCGAAGGGTCTGCGATCGCCTTCAACCCCATCGTTGGCGTCCTTGGTGGAGAAGGACCAGATGTCCTCGATAACGACCATTTCTCTTATTCTTTGGTGTCATGCGTTTTCCGAGCACGGAATGTATCTAACAAACTAAACGTATTTATTCCAAATAAGATTCAGTAAAAGTACAGCTACAACGATTAAGGCGAATAAATAATGTTAATGCAAATAAGCAATCGTGGAAATGAACGTATTATTAAATGCATTTTCTTTATATGAAATCGGTGGAAGGCATTGCTACTCAAACTTCATGGACTACATTTTTTTACAAACAGTAGATAAGCTAATTCATTCATTGAAATTCGCAGTTACTGTTCTATTAGTTAAACATTATGGTAACACTAGAAAATGATTTAATTATAAATACTGCTATTTTAGAACACAACCAGCATATCCGCAGCCTGGTTGCAGTCACTGGGAAGAAGAATTCGTTACCCAAGAGCATCTCTCTCACTCCCAGAGTACTACACATGACTTATCCTCCATGGCAATCATTGCCGAAGAAAGTTCGACGCACCATATATGGTATGTAATCAGATAATAATCTTCTCACCAGTTGCAGATTGTTTTACCATTTCCGTAATCACTTTATTTTTTTTTAAGTTTTATGATTTCCGTTCCATGATTATCTTGTAAACGCCAGTATCTTTCACATTGCGAATACATGGAATAGGTGTCCCGATTGGGCAATTATTCAAATAACGGATGACACTACTTCGGAAATAGTGTAAGATGTACATTTTTAAAAAATTATTGGTCCATAGGAAAAATAATTTTGAATTTATTCGGCAACCAGGGCTAACTTTGAGGATAACCCTCGTATTTTCTTCGTTCACGTTTGGGGTTATACCTATGGTAACAAACGTGCCATGTAATTTATTAGCAGTGGAATGAATACATTTCATTTTGATCAGATATTTTGATGATACGTGGATTTTCGAAAATCATTTCGGTGAAAGCCTAGTACTTGAATTTGTTTAATAACAGCGCGTAATTATTGTATCAATCATGTTCTCTAAAATGAATTGAGGTAAAATAATTAAAATGGAGAGATTGTGTTCAATAAGCCGACAGTAAAACGCAGAATAATGCTCACCTGGTCCGACCGAGTAACCATTTACCGGAAGTAAGTGGTGAGATTTAATGTTTCCCCTTTTATGCATTACCATTGATCTGCAGTAACTGGATTGCTCGTACGAACTATTGTACTATCAAGAATCGGAAAAAATTGCTTCCAACACATATTGGATAAAAGTATAGGGGGTTGATGCCTTCAAGCATCAATCTTGTTTATGTAAGTAATGCTAAATGGAAGCGTATTTCATGTTAACGTCCGAAATGGAAAAAAATTCCGAATATTACGAATATAATCAACATTATCGCATAACTACAATTTAGTTTTCCCGAATTAAAAAAAAATCAGAAGCACTTCGTACCTCTGAAATGTCATTGGGCCACTGCGGTTCAATAACTTTTGAAAGGCCATATTACAAACATTAATTCCTGCTTGCATTCTAGTGATACTACTATAGAGCCAAAGCCTTCGAAGGAAGCAGCTTATGAGATTTCTGGAAGAAGAATGTTTGATATAAGACACCTGTTCACTTCTCTGGTAGCTCTGGGAGATCATGCACCATTTAGCTGCACTCTATCAGACATGGAAGTAATTGGAGAAAGTCGAAAAGGATTTTTGAGTGAATTTCGCCTGAGATGCAAACTATGTAAATTAGAAAGTATTTTGCAAAATGAAGACCCAAAGAAAAAGTATTTAGCAGCCAACAAGGCAATGGTAAGTGGCATGAATTCTTCTAAATACTATTTTAATATGAGAATGATGAAATATGTATTTAGTTTAAATATGTATTTTGTGAGAATTCGATGCTCTTTCGTCAAGACCACACGCGCTGCCTCCAGCATCCCAAGAGTATCTTACAGCCATCAGTAAACCATTTTATTTTCCCACTTGAACATTGCATTGAATTACATTATAGGTCACTGGTATGATATGCACTGGCCAAGGCTATTCGCAGTTGGCAGAAATAAGTGCAATACTAGATATGCCATCCATGACCCCTAACAGTTACCAACGCATACATCAGGGAGTCACATCTGCAATACATGATGTCGCATGGCGGCAGATGAAAAGTGCCGGAAAAAGGGAATATGACCTTGCTGTAGAGGCTGGAGAAGTGGATAAGGATGGAATTCCCATGATAACAGTGGTTGCCGATGGGTCTTGGGGGAAAAGATCCTACCGGACCAAGTACAGTTCGCTCTCTGGTGTGGTAAGCAAAACCATAATAGTCCTTTTAAATAAAATAATTAATTTGCGACTTTCATGTAGCAGTATAAAATTTTAAGAATTTTCATTGACGGTCATACAGTCTAATCATACATATTTGGTTGCGTGACATGAGGCATTATTTTTTTCACACAGAGGTAAAAATAGGAATTTGGTACGTAAGGACCATGATGAGGGCTGGGAAGCTTGAAAATATTAAGAAGGAAATGGAAAAAGGAAAAATAGATGCTTTGGGATTGTGCGAGGTGAGATGGAAGGATAGCGGGGACTATTGGAGTGATAACTACAGGGTGATTTATAGTGGGGGAGATGACAGTCAACTCCCCCACTATAGATAAGTAGGCATGGTATATAGGTAGATATATAGGTAGGCATGGTACTGAACACAAAGTTGGGACTGAGGGTGGTAAACATTGAACAGGTGAGCGATAGGATACTAGTGGTAGAAATAAAAGCCAGGAGGCCAGTGGATAGTCGGTTAGATTGGAGTCTTCCTCAGATCATCTGAAGCCCTTAGAACGCTATCAGTAAAATTATTTAACGCTTTAAAACGTACGAAACGCATTTTTCCATTCGTCGATATGGCGACCTTACATTAGAGAGAGTAGGTAGTGTGTTAATTATACCTTAACTAGCTGAAGGTGCCCGTTGAATTTCAATGGGAGGGAGAAATACAGTAATTACAAATTGTATTTAGAAATTTTCACATTTATCATGAAGGGGTGAAAACAAACTTGTGTTATAGAGTTAGGTATGGCTCCAAGTCAGTATCGGAACCATAAATATAATTTAAACCAATTCGCACACGAAAGGTAAAGGCCTTAGCAACGCTCGGAAAAGAACCGAAAAAACACTAAATTTCAAAGTAAATTACATAATGCCCACAAACCTCGACGACAAATTGTAAATCGGTTAAAAGAATCATAAGGTTTTCTCTAAATATTCCCATTAAATACAAAAAGAATGAATGAAATCGATTAAAATTTAGTTACTTAACTGAGCAAAAGAAAAATCTTGCGCTTCCATAAATTGAAAAAGTAAATTTAAATAAATTCAAATGCATAATTGGCGCCAGGAATCGAACCCAGGATCTGAGCCTTTTTCTATATAGCCTACAGCATCTTCAAGTGTATACGCTAGAATCCTACAAAATTTCAACTCAATCGGTTCAGTAGTTTTTGAGGAGATGCGTAACGAACATAGAACCGGCGGACAGACAGACAGACACCACTTCATTTCTAAATATTAGTATAATGATAATAAGTTTTAAGCCAGATGTTTTCAATGTCCCCTTGCTCTTTTCATAGGCCTGCATTGTTGGCTATCGGACGAAGAAAGTCCTGTTCATTGGAGTGCGGAACAAGTACTGCAGTATATGTGCGAAATGCAGTACTACGAAAACACAGGCCAAACAGCATATATGCTTCAAGAATTGGAACAAGTCCTCGACGGCAATGGAAGCCGACATAATTGTCGAGGGATTTAAAACAAGTGTAGAGATGCACAATTTGAAGTACCACCGGCTTATAGGTAAGATAATATAAAGTGCTTATCATGCATCTTATAAATGGGTATTGTATAATTAGCTTGAACTTTCATCACGCAAATACGATAAAATTTCCATTTCATTCGTAGGGGATGGCGACAGCAGTGTTACCAAGAAATTGGCCGAACTTCTCCCTTACGGCGTTGATCTCCCTGTCATTAAAATAGAATGTACCAATCACTTGCTGCGAAATTACTGCAACAGGTTGAGAGAAATTGCAAAGAAAACAGACTCTGGCAAAGGGCGTGTTCCTGTCATTCTAAGGAAGAAATTGGGCGATAATTTGCTGCGTCTCAGGACAGCTGTGACGTCCGCAATAAAATACAGAAGTGTTCAGGGGGGTTTGCTTTCTCAGGATAGAGTTAAATGCCTAGAGAAAGATATTAGAAATGGCCCAAATCATGTATTTGGAGACCACGAACGCTGCGAGGAATACTTTTGCAAAGGCCAAAAGGTAGGCGAAACAAATATTGTTGAAAAGCTGTCAAATTGTGGCATGTGGGACAGCATCATGTTCGCTAACTCTTTGCTAGCTCGTCATGCCTCCAGCCTAATTTTCAATGTCACGAATAATCAGGCTGAGACATACAATTCCTATGTCGCCAAATATGTTGGTGGTAAGCGGGTGAATTTTTCACTGAGGGGGTCGTACGAAGCGCGCTGTAAAGTAGCAGCTACGACTCACAATGTGGGACCGCAGGTGCATTCACTGTTGCACAAAGAATTGACAGGCAGGAGTCCGGGGGCATTTACAAAAAGATATTTGGCTACCACCGAGAGGAAGGCTCAACTAAGGTCCAAGCGGAAACTAGAAATGCCTCAGACATCAAAAGTCAAGCGATTATGCTGGACTGGTCCAGACCAGCACTATGGGCTAGCGGAGGCACTTCAGGGAGAGTTGGTAGCGGAAGAAGAAGTGGACGAAAAGAAGAGGGATTCCTACCTTCAGTCCTTACGTTTAAACGAAACGCAGAGACTGAGGCTGGAGGAAGAGACCAAGGAGCAGAGATTTTCCCAAAAGTGGATGTCAGAAAGACTGAAATGGTTGACTGCAACCACATTTGGGCAAGTGTGCAAGCTACGGCCCAAAACACCGCGAGAGAAGACAGTTCGTGGAATTTTATGCCCGTCTTTCAGGGGTAATAAAGCCACAGAATACGGCCAGGTCATGGAATCCTCTGCCATCGCCGCCTATGAGAAAGAAAGTGGGGATATGATAACTCCAGCTGGACTTTTCGTGGACGAAGAAGAACCGTATCTTGCGGCATCACCAGACGGGATCATATCCGATGGAAGCGGTATATTGGAGGTCAAATGTCCTTTCATATGCCGAGACATCTCTCCATTAGTGGAGGTAGAAAAAAAATGATTAAGTATGCGGAAATGAAAGAGGGAAAAATGATCATTAAGTGATCATCAGACTATTTCTACCAAGTGCAAGGACAGCTTCACATAACTGGCAGAGATTATTGCCAGTTTGTTGTATGGAGTCCCCATGGAATCCTCATCGAAAAGATTGAGAGAGATGACCATTTCTGGGCAAATAAAATGAAAGTCCAACTTAGATATTTCTATATGGATTACCTTCTGCCGGAAATTTTACGGTCACTTCCATGATAATGAAATATGTAAGGAAGAAATACCGCTTTTATTTCATCAGAAACCGCAACTGATTCCGGTGGGCGCTGAGGATTCCGGTAACCCTGGAAAGAGGGCCCTCCTTGGAGTAGATCCAAGGCGGTGAACCTCCTTGCACTTCCAGGGAACCCGGGCGGGTCCCCTCGGTAGAGCATAGGTGGTAAGTTAGGTAAGGATTAGGCGTAGACACGACTTTTACGAGCCAAATTGTAATTTTACTCACTTTGACCTGGCGACGCTATGCCACAAAAAAGATATCGGTGAGGTCCGCGACTTAGGCATAGCTTTAAATTTGACACGCTGCTGCGACTCTCCAATGCGTTTTAGTCGTCACCTACTCAGCACTCACTTTCAGTGTCCTAGGAGGCTAGATGTTTACCTATCACCTACTTATTTGCATCTTTCTGTTCGTCATCTATTAGTGCACCCAGCTCATTTTTAAAAATAACCTATATGGGTTATTCCACTGTGACCCACATTACATATTGTCCAGTTATTGTATCTTTGTTTAAATATTTTCAATTGTAGCTACATATACACCCTAATTTTTAAGTATATTTGTGAACTACACATCAAATGTGTTGTTAACATGTTAGCAAAATATCAGTTGTTTTACACAAAAAGTATACAAATTACTTTCAGTATGTGACCCACAGTACTCCAAAAAGACATGCATACATGTAGGTACTTTAAAATATTTTATTTCTCCTTCATACAGCTTGAGAAGTATGTGTTACATTCCACTTCTGAGTAATTGAATGTTCAATATGTGATTATAAATAGCAACATTCTCACTTTCAATGCACTGCATGTAATTAGAACTTAGCGTGACCCACATTACATATCATGAAACTGACAATACCCCTTATAGTTAATAGTTTCCGGTGGTTATATTTTATCATTTATTTGTTCCTTGAAGTAAAATATCTCATCTGCTTGCTCTGGCCATGGACCAGGCTGGGGTCCAAAGGACCCCAGTATTTTTTTTATTTGCGGCAACTATTGCTAAACGTGAAATATAGGAGCTCACCTCCATGTAAATTCCTTTTCACATTTTAAGAAAATACCTCTGTGTGTGACGCAGTCATTGACATGCTAGGCAAAATATAAAAATATAATAAAAATGGTCTGGGGTCAATTGGACCCCAGGGTGTAGCAAATGGTAGTTTTTGAGGCATTGTTTTGTCTTCAATCTAGAAATTTAGTTGTGAAATTTGTACAGAAACATTTCGGGTGCAGATGGTGTAGAGTATCAGTATCGTAGTTCTCATACTGGTTTTTCACAATCTCATTTATGTCTTACACTTACACGTTCGAAATCCAATGGAGATTATAGATTTTGATAATTGCAGAGAGGATTTGATGCACATTGTGCAAACCGAAACCCTTATGGAGCTTGAGCCTGAGTAAGATGGGCAATAAACTGACGCCACGGAGTGTACTAGGGAATTTCCAACGAGAGTCCCGGGAATTTTCAAGGAAACGAGGATCCTCTAAATTCCGAGAAGGAGCGGAAACGGGAATTTCCCAGAAATAGAGGTTTGCGACTCGCAGCCCGTCTACGTGAACAGCTGTAAAAAAAGAGGATAAGGCACTTATTGTTTGTTCTAGCTCGAGGCATATATTTTGCCTGCACACTTCACTAGTAAATGGGCGCAGCATTAGAATTTTTTTCGTCGTGATTCAACATCAGATGTGATGAAGATATTCGTCAGGCATTATTAGCGTTGGAGGAGGAGGCTGAGCAGGAAGTGATGGGAGGCGATTTTTCAGGCAGTGATGTGGATTCCGTTTAGGAGCAATCGGAGACCGATAGTGAGGAAGATGCCGCTGATGCAGACAGAGATAGTGATAGTAACGGAGACCCTATTGAAGAAGAAAGTCAAGCAGCCGCAAAACGACCAAGAGGCAGAAATACAGCCTACGTGCGAGGAAAAGGCAGTTATTCCCGGCGTAATAAAGAGCCCGAAAGAAGTTGTTACTATGTCCCACCCGATGTTGTCCATCCTAATAGCCGTTTTACGGGAGTGAACTTATATCGCGAGATAAATTTTCCGCACATTCAAGATTCCCTTAAAAATTGGCTTAAAAGACTGATTTCAAATAACTAAAAAAATAGGGTTAATCATTTTCCTGCATCATTTTAAATATTGAGGAGCCTGAAATGTAGCTACGGGGACTGATTCAAAGGAAGGTTCGATTCAGCTTTTGCCTCAGGGAAAGGAACAGAAAAACTCGACTCCTAAGTTAATCGTGCAGCAACGCTGACCATGTACAACGAGCACAGGAGTACTCTGTGTACTACTTGCAATGGAGTGAATTATTAACTTTATGCAATGTTTAAATTTAAATTGACCATTATTATGAATTTAGCAAAACAATTTCTACATGCTAACGCTACGCTACGTTATGTTTTCTACGCTAAACGGCGGAAAAAATGTTAATGAACCTTGAAAAAGTAAACAGAAAATTTTAAATTTTTAATATAGTTTCTTTCAAATGTTGTAATAACTGCTTGTTTGGTGAAAACAAAGCTGTTACATTTTTAAATGAATTTCAAAATGTCAAGCATAATATATATTTAAAGTATTTCTCTGTACATTTAAAACATTAGCATCAATAAATAAAATTTGATTTCAGCAATTAACATACGTTGTGCAATGCTCATTTCTGATCTTCAGGCTGGTCATATAAAAATAGACTTTTTTATTTCAATTTTGCCCACCTTTTGTAAACTTCTGCATCACTGTACGATGGACCGAAGGATGCTGAGAAACATACAAGTGGACTAAATTAAATCCCACTTTTAGGCATGTTACGTCTGTGTGAGGTGAGTATCAAAGATAGCGGATAGCTAACAAGAGGAAGACTGAATGATCACTCGTAAACAAAGATTCCCTCGGCCTTCGTCCAAAGGGTCGAGTGATGACTTGTGGCGTAATAAGAGATAAGCACCAGGTGGACTGGCGGTCACTCATTGGTGACTGACTAAATAAGCCACGCCCCATAGAACCCTCAAAGATGCCCCAATCCTCCCAGTAAAGTTACCCAACCCACTGAAACTGAAGCAGCGGCTCTCGGAACTAACCCCAGTGACGGTTGGTCTGGATTTTTTGTGTGGTATTGAACGTCCAGGCAGGCCAGTCGCCGTGAAGGTGCAAGAGGCATAGTTCACTACGATGCTGTTGAAGATGTCTATTCCGAATAAATTTTGTTTATTGTATTTTGAGTGTTTATTTGGATATATTTTCTTTTGCCCCCTTCCCTCTGAAAACAAATTCGTAGCTGTCCTTTTTGGGATTTTTTCATTCAGTTTGGCTTGTAGTGATGCTCATATTTGTCATTTTGCTAGGCTTAGATTCATTATGGTTGGTCCACTGCGGATTTTTCTTGATAAATAGGTTTACCTTAAAGCTTAAGCAAGGTTTGGTTGTCCTTTTGTGTGAAATATGCCAAAGGGCGGGAAATATTTTTTAGAGTGAAGTTTGTAATATTTACATAAACTGTAGTCTTAAATATTTTTCCTTAATGAAAATGTAAGTTTACATAGTCATTCCTGATTCTATTTTGGGGTACTGTTTAATGATAGAAAGTAAGCCACCGAATATGGAGAACCATGATATTGCCCCTGACCAGGGGTTGTGTGGCTACAAGGTAGGTTCGCAAGTAAGGCGTAGTTGCTGGTTTGTAGTTCCTGGAAGGCTGCTCGACTGTATAAGTATTGCATAGTTGGAGGTTGTTCACTCACGCACAGTGTGGTGACTTAAGAAAATACGTCATTTATGGGAATGTAGGTGCTCCTAAGCTTAAATGGTAAATTCAAATTCGCCGTCGGAAAACTACGTAAATTATGGAAACGTAGGTGCTCATAAGATTCAATGGTAAATTCCAATTCGCCGCCGGAAAATACGCGATTGTTGATTCTCATTAACTTCCATGGTAAATTCAAATTCGCCGCCGGTAGCGAGGTTAACGGTGGCGCACTCTACCGGGTAATTGTGGAAGCTTTACTCAGTTGCCGGTCGTCACGTGCCGAGCTGGTTTTTCTATGAGTTTGGCACGTATGAATTACGAGTAGTACACGAGTTCCGCACCATTTTCCGACGAGATGTGCTGTCTGGGTTGTTATAACAAATATCAAGTGTTTTCAAAAGTTTGCTTTTCAAAACAGTTTTATTTTTTTAATGTAGAGAATGCATTTTAGCCAATGCAGTTTAGAATAAAATAAGTCAAATTGTTTTACTAGTCGTTACCACATTTGTATTCTTATGTAAGTTTTTTTAAGATTATATTATGTTTAAAAATGATATATTCTTTTTTCTGTGCATGCCAGAAGAAATTTGTAAATTTCCATAAATACCTCAATGAGAAGTTAAAATGAATATCAAGTATTTTTAAATGTTTACCTCAAAAAACAGCTACGGAAAGCTATGGCTGCAAAATCTACGGAAAAACTGGAAAATTTGCAGGAAGTCTTCAAGTGGGCTTAGCAGTACAACGTAGAATTTATTGCAAAGATATTTCAATAGCAGTTAGGCAAGGGTAAGTAACTAGGATAAGTTTTTACATAGGGGTTTAGCTGTATACGGATAAGGCCAGGGCGATCCATGAATATCATCTTCCCCTGATAAGAAAAGCACTAAAGGTTTTTAAGATTGGTCAACTGTTTGAGAAATTTTATGTCACTAAGAGACATTTCATTACCATTACAATAGTTGCTAAAAATATAATGAGTATAAATGGCTAGAAAGTATCCATGGGAAGTGATTTAACAAATATAAAACTATTCTAACATTAGCCCCGTTACTAAAAGTTTGATCCAGAATAAAATATTGTTATTCAAAGAGACGGGAGCTGGGTTGGATATTGTAGTGTTATACAACAAGTTATACAACAGCGCAGACCAGTATGCAATGTTAGTAAAACTTGAAATTCATCTGAGATTAATCATGGGCTGATTGAAAAATAATTATTAGCGATATTAGTTTCCTGTAAGAAATTCCAATATTACACTTTTTGTAGGAAAATAGTAGTGTAGTCGGATCAACAGCTATTGGTTTCTGTAATGAAAAAAGATCCATTGAATAAAACCTACTAGTTTGCAAATAATTAAACTAACACTTTCCCAAGACGATTTGGATGTTCAATATGTTCAAGGTTGTAAAATTTTTTGTAAGTTTAAAGGTAACATTCATGTAGAAGATGTTCTGGTGTTTTTATGAGCACAAAGTGACAGTTCCATGATTCTTACACATTATTTTTTTATAAATTTACATTAGACATCCGTAAGTTATTATAAGACATTTCTGTAAGTTCTTATACGAAATCTGAAGACTTATCAACCTCTAATAATTGAGGTATGTAAAAGGGCCCGTTATATTTTCGTAGTATGTCTTAACAAATCAAGAGGACATTCTCTGGACTTTTTAACCCCGTTATCTACCTAATCTTACCCCTAAACGCTTGCCAAATTTTCTATTTGTGGTCCGACTGAGGCAAAATAAAAACCATATTTTCGTTATACTTTCACAAACTCGTCGAGTTAAGCCTAGTCTCTTCAAAAGACGAAAGAAAGAGACCTGTAAAAACGATCCATCAACACTTATGTGTCGATGTACAAATGCATATGCCGCTAAATCTTCATTGTGCATACACGATCACTTGTATGAATGTACGGCAAAGAGAACATGTTCTCATTTCATTATTGCGTAAATTAGCGCTTTAACCTGTACCATATCATGTAAGATAAGTAACTTTTTGCTCACGATATTTTAGTCTCGGGTGAACATAACGCTCCAGTTGATGCAATTTTTCTTGACTTTAAAAAGGCATTTGATAAAGTTTCCCACATTAAGCTACTCATTAAATTAAAATCCTACGGTTTAGACGACGACGTAGTTTCCTGGATTAGAGAATTCTTAAGTAATCGCGTGCAAAGGGTTGTATTAGATGGCGCTATCTCTAGTGAAGTAAAAGTCACATCGGGTGTCCCACAGGGAAGTGTCATAGGCCCGCTTCTGTTCCTTTTGTACATAAACGACATCGGTGACAAAGTTGACAGTAAGCTTAGATTATTTGCTGACGACGCAGTGATGTATAGAGAAATTCGTAGCTTTAATGACAAGGAAGCGCTAACTAAGGACCTCGAGGCAATACAAGAGTGGTGCGATGCGTGGCAGCTAGAATTAAACCTGAAAAAATGCGTTGTTGTAAATTTTTGGAAACGGAAAAACGCTCCTTGTAACAGCTATTGCATTAACAACATAAAACTAGACACCGTAGAATCGGTTAAGTACCTCGGAGTTAAACTGACTAATGATCTATCGTGGAGTAAACATATTCGAGAAATTACCGGTCAAGCTAATCGTAAATTGGGATTTGTTAAAAGAGTACTTGGCAAGTGCGACGATAAAGTTAGGGAAATCAGCTACTTCTCCCTCGTTAGACCCCACTTAGAATATGCCGCCAGTATTTGGGATCCTTATGAGATAGGCTTGGAAACTGAGTTAGAACGCGTGCAGCGAAGATCGGCAAGATATGTTAAAGGCCGTTATGATAATCTCGTTAGTGTTACTGACCTTTTGCAGCAACTGGGATGGGAAAAGCTTTCAGACCGTCGATTAAAATTTAGACTAAATCTATTATGTAAGTTCCAAACCGGTCTATTCTCTGACGACGTTGACAATATTTTACGAAATCCGACATACTACGGTAGATCAGATCATGAGAGTAAAATTAGGGAACTAGACTGCAGATCGGACAGATTTAAGATGTCATTTTTCCCACGAACGATAAGGGACCATAACAGCTGCAAATGAGACTTTTATCTAGGTTTGTCGTTAGGTAGTGTAGCTCTTAGTAGTGGTAGTACTCCTAATACTTGAATCCTTATCTGTTACCTAGTACATACTAACAGCACGCCTAGCATGTTTTCTACATGGGTCTTGAGTCCCTGTCCATCTGTGTAGTTGTAGAATGCATGTATATTGACGGTCACTCACCATTTTGATGACATCTGTAGTGTAGTAGTGCATGCTTGTGAGGCTTCGCCTCGTGACAAGCATTAGCGATTTATGCCAATACATAATTAGTCGTAGTTACACTAACTCTAGGGTATAGTGTAATGCATTTTGGTGATTACTCACCCCCTGCCACACACTCCTGAGGTGACTTGCAGGGTATTTTGTAGATGTAGATGTATCGTGTATCAAGCCTAGCAAAGGTCACTTATACCGTTCGTCAACATACGTATATTCATTATCCAGTCACAATTGTATCTTAATATATCATGCCTGAGTGGTAAAACTTCATTACATAGAACTGAGTTCTGGATTTTCTCAACAACAAGAGCAATTCATCTATTATTATGCTTCAAAAAGGAAAAATTGTTTCAAGAATGATGTCTGAAGAAGTCCAATGAAATGGCTAGATAGCAATTACAAAAAAAAGCGAGTAGTGTGATGACCTAACTCATTCTTTGATATTAGAGCTTTAAAAGATGCTACATCCAGGGCAAAACATATTTTAGATCGAAATTTCAAAGAGTGATAATGGAAACTGCCATGTTCAAAACGACTTTAGCATGACTGGAAAACTGACTCATAACAATGAGAAACGCCGTTTAGATTTGGCAACATCGCAGGATGCACATTTGCACTTAAATTAAAATAAAATATACGGATGGATGCCAATAAATGCGGAAGGTGAAAGGAAATATACAACGGATGTCAAAATACTCCATAAGTGTAAGGAGTCCGAAATGTGTATCCAGTGGAAAGAAAAATAATTAAAATGTATATTGATATTATGAACATTTTCGAATATATATACACACACAGCATGGCATGATTTCACCATCTTAACAGTTGGCAATAGGTCATGAACGTCCACAGGTATATGTCATAAAAGCGATAGAATACTGTTTAAGTTCCCTTGTAAGTCAGTAGGCAACCGCACCAATGACAGAAGAAAAGAGTTGGGATTCAGAAGAGGACATTAGAGCTCAATATGAGTCCGTAGCAATATCAAAATGAAAGCAATGGAAAGTTTTAGCAGGGATTGGGAGGCAACAGCTATGAAAATTTGATTTAACTTAGTCGTACTTCAGCCTCACCAGTAATATGCCTAAGTGGATATATCGGATAGGACGCCTGAACTTCCCCACTACTATTGTAATCCATTCCTGCTTCGCTCTTATCTCTCAATCTTCACCGCCTATATGAGAATCGAAATCACATGAGACACTGCAGAAACTCATCATTGACATTAACAGGGAGTAATGTATTTTCGTTTTTTCAAACGAATGAATATTTTGCACGAAATCGGCATTTTTCTAAAAATTCTTTAAACTCCTCTGATGGGGGCTCTTGATAGAAGTTCTAACTTCGAAACCAGCAACTCGAAAATGAACAACTGTATGCTACCTGTATAATGCAAGCGCTGAGCCTGGATTTGCATCTATCAGCATCTCGACAGCTCGGTCAAAAAAGTCTTCTGAGAAGATGATCTCAGATGGCTTATTTTGGACATGGCAAAAATCGAGAAGTTTTTTAGGCGCGTAGTCACAGCGAACAGCGGCCTTGTTGTCTCCCCCGACCACAAGCACGTCGGTTGACGAAAATACCTCCAACTCATTTATGTCGTTCCTAATTACACGATGATTCCAAAAAATGAAGACACTCACAAATGAGAACTTTACAATAAAAATAATGTTAACGAAACTAAGACAACATACCGTGAATCCTCAATCACTCATCTGTTTAAATACCAAAGAACGGCGCCGATGTGTTTGTATTTCTCGCTCAGACCGGCCTTGCACGTACAGGATAACGTTTTTACAGTCACTGATGAGTCCCAACACAGCAACTTACCGGTGACTTGTAATAGGTATTTAGTTAGCCCGCTTGTTTACAGGACTAGGGAAAATATTGTAATTTCTTTGTCGTCCTTTGCCCTGGACCCCACAACCACGACAAGCCCAGCATTTAAGACGCACTCGCCTCCAAGTACACTCCTCGAGTCGCCGTGCCCACCCATATACTTCAAAAGTTCTCCGTACGACAGGTTGATGCGAGAACTCATTGCGTTTTCCGTACTACAAAACGTTTCTAATGATTTAAGACGTATCTTTTTTTTTTTTTTTTTAATACGTCCCACCTTATTTATTTATGTTAATTTAAATGATTTTTTTTACAAAAATTAACTTGAAAGAAATTACAAGAAAAATTACAATTTCAAAACAGATAAGATTGAATTACAAAACAATTACATTGGAATTGACATACATTCGAAGATTATTATTTATATTATAAAATTACGATCGCTATTATTATTATAGCAAACTGATATATACAATACAGTCAAGCCATTTATCATACATAACATACATAGGATAAAATTGATGGTTTCCGGCGTAACTTTGTGGAATTTACTAGACATATTGAAAAAATTTACTAGAACTTTGTATTTCCACAGAATATTTCAGACTCAGAAAATATCAGACTCAAGTGCGAATGTTCGGCAACCTATATTGGGCAGACTGGACGCAAATTCAAAGAGAGACAAAAAGAACACATTGCTTGTTTCAAACATCAAAATTCCAATTCTAACTTCGCAAAACACCTGCTGGACAATGATCACACAAGTGACTTCTCATTGGAAATTTTACATTTCGAGAAGAAAGGCCTCAGGCTTGACGCTCTTGAGCAAGTGGAAATTTTAAAATCGTTGAATGCAAATTGTGAAATTGTAAATGATATGTTGTATACTTCCCGCTCTCCACTCCTCAACCTCCCCCTCTTCCATTAACCCCTTACCTTCGCACACTTCGGTTTTTTCCCCTTTCCTCCCCTTCTCCCTAATCCTTAACCGTCACCCGCCTTCACCCCCGCTGACGCACTTGAGCACGCTAGTATTTCTGTTATTGACTTTCTCTCCTTCCCCAACCCCTTCCTACACCCTCGGTTCACCCTAATCCTTGCCCAACCGTCACTGCAGTTAGTCAGCTTGAGATGCGTCAGCCCTACCTACCACCCCACATTCCTCGACTCCTACACCCTGGGGAAGACCCAACCTCCCAACTCCCACTCTCCTCTACCGCTTCCCCCTCCACTTTCTCAGATTTGATTTTATGTCTATGTCACGTGTCATCCGAGTATTTAAGAAGGTGTATCAATGTATTCCTCACCAGAAGATGACGTTAACCGTCGAAACCATGGTCGTGTTCGAATAAAATATTCTGTGGAAATACAAAGTTCTAGTAAATTTTTTCAATATACATAGGATACCTTTTAAGTCCTGCTAAGCCTTTCCAGGCTTGTCGGCAGGTGCTCTTATTTATGTCTATTTATTTTCACTAGGTAGTTCAATACATATTTAAAATCGATTAAATACTATATTTATACATTAGTACATTAGTTCAAGTTTAAAAAAAGATAAGAAATAAATAAATAAAAATGTAATAATGTATTTAGTTACCTGTTCAATTGTCAGAAATTATAATTTGTTAAAAGTAAAAGACAAACCCATTTAATAGTAATAAAAAACATAAATATACACAAAACAAAAAGTACAATTTCTATCACAACATTAAAATCTACCTTTGTTTCGTTTATTTTTTAACTATTTTTATAGAATGCACAGCATTTTTCAGTCAAAAACAGATAAAAAATTTTAAAAGAAAACATAATTATATTCCAAAATGTAATAAAAGTTATGAATGGATAAATCATATTTATAAAAATTTCTAAAAAATCATATGTAAACTTCTTAGTTTAAGAACTTGGTATATTATTTTAAAATTAAGTTCACAACATTTAATTTTATCAGCTGTTAGCTTACCCTATTGACTCAATTGCATATTTCTTTATTCCACAACCATTTTTTTACTTCTCTCTTTAATACAGAGATTTTTTCAGTTTCACGTAAGGTTTGTGGTAGCTTATTGAATATCTTTGGTACAATATACATTAAACAACTCTTACCGTGCCTGTTATTACATTTTGGAACATAATATTTTTCGATACAGCGAAGTCCAATATTATGTTTAACAATTCTTTGTATTTTAAACTTGTTTTGGAAAACATTTTCACATATTATTACATACTGAAAAAGTTCTGGTAATGGTAATAAACCTAATTTCATATATATATTTGATACATTGGACTCAGTTACATCCAGACAGGCTACTATTTTATTTTGAATTTTCAATACCTCGTATAAAAAACTTCGGTACGTTGTACCCCATACGGTTAGTCCGTATCGTATGATAGCTTCGGCTAATCCTTGGTAAAGTAACTTTTTCACCTCAGTTGACAACGTATATTTTAAAAGAGATAATTGAAAGAGAATGCATCGAAGCTTTCCACACAAATAATTCAAATGTGGCCTAAAATTGTATTTTTCGTCTATAATCAAACCTAAGTATTTAAAATTATCAACCTGGGAAATTAATACACATGAATATAAGCGGCAGGTATTGCTTGTTTGACAGCCCTGAGTGGAGTGATAAATACTGATAAATTGTAAAGTAACAGTTTTTTTATTGTTAATTACTAATTTATTGTTATGACACCATTTTTGGATGGCACAAAAATCGGATTCAAGTTTTTGCCTTGCCATCTCAAAGGACTTACTGGTCGAAAGTAAAGCGATATCGTCTGCATACATATATATTTTACATCTTTTAATATGGTCAGGTATATCATTGATGTATAAAAGAAATAGAATTGGTCCTAAAATGGATCCCTGTGGAACACCAGTTTCTATGGTTTTTATTGTGCTGTGATGATCGAACAACCTGACCACTATTTTCCTGTCGCTGAGGTAAGATCTAAGCCAGGAGAGCGGTGCTCCACGTATTCCTGATCGTTCCAGTTTTTTCAAAAGAATGTTTATATCGATTGTATCGAATGCTTTTTGAAAATCGATAAACACAGCGAGTGCGGAATGTTTCTTATTTAGACATTTCCGAACGTCTTCGCTGAAGTCTTCAAGAAGAATTTTAGTACTTTTTTGTTGTTGATATCCATACTGGTGTCGAGTGATGACATTAAATTTAGCAAGAAAACCTCTCAACTGGTTGGCAACATAGCGTTCCATGATTTTATCAAGTGAGGGAAGAATAGATATTGGACGATAGTTGTTAGTATCATTTCTCTTTCCTTGTTTATAAATTGGCCTAATTGTTGCAAGTTTTAAATTAGCTTGCATCTTTCCTTGTTCGATATTTAGGTTTATCCACTTTGATATTATTGTGGTTAATTCCTGTCTATATGTAAGGTCCACCAATCTAATTTTATCATATCCAGGGCTTTTTTTCTTCATGTTGTTTAAGATATTGCGTACTTCAATTGCCGTTATTGGCATTAGTGAGAAGGTATGGGGGCTAATATTAATATTACAATCACTGAGGAGGTGGTGTGAGCAGTTTGGCAGTATGTTTTTAATATTGCTAGTGAACTGTGAAGCAAAAGCTTCGCAAACAATGTTTACATTCCACTCTTTCCGAAAGTTACTTTTTATTAGTGCGTCAACATTTGTTTTGTTTGGAGCTCTTCTGAGATTGTTTATTAGTTTCCAGGTTTTTCTAATGTTATTTTTATGTTTTACAAATTTTGATTTGTAGAAGTTATTTTTGGTCTTTCTTAGCAAGGCAGTGACTTTATTTCTTTGTATTTTGTAATTCTGTCTATGTGAATCTTTTGTTGGGTTAGATTTCCACTTTCTAAATAATGCATCTCTTCTCTGTATTTCAAAATAAATTATATCGTTAATCCAAGGTTGCTTATACGTTTTTACTCTGTTATTGTTTGTTTTTTTTGACGGTGGCCTTCACGTATATGTGACTCAGTTGTTCGTGAAGTTGCTGATATATGCAGTCTGGGTCATTTAATGTTAATAGTTTCAACCAGTTTATGTTGTTCATCATCTGCCTTACTATACGGTTACAAAGGTAGGAGGAAGAACAGTTGGAGTTGGTGTCAGGTATGTCATCATTAGTGTGGATGAAAATGCCAACTGGAAAATGATCAGAGAGTTTTGTATTTATAATGAAGCCATTAATATTATAATGCAAACCTCTAACACTAATATGGTCAATGCAAGATCTTATGACTTTATCGTTTCTTATTTCTAATCTGGTGTTTTTATTAATGTAGGTCAGGAAACCACAGTTAGCAAGGATGTTTTTATATTCTGCCACAGTGATTAGAGAAACCCTCTTAGATTTTAAGTTTAAGTTGAAGTCCCCAAGTAGTATCATTTGTTTTTCATTTCTGCTCTCAATGAATGCTTCTAGACTAGTAAGAAACTCCTTTTTGTTTTTATGTGGTGGTCTATAAATGTTTATTATTAACATAGTTTGAGAGCCAAAGTTAGTCGTCAATATAAGAGATTCACACTCATTTATCTCAGTATCAATCACCTGACCAGGTATATTTTCCTTTAGATAGAAAATAATTCCCCCTCCTCTTTGATTTTGTCTTAACTTATGGTAGGAAGTGAATCCAATTAAATGAAAGGGATGTATTTCTGACAATTTTACATTAACCCATTTAAGCCCAGAACTGTGCAATCGGTAATACCTCCGAATGCCCAGAATTCCAAAATTGTTTTTTTGGCGAACAGGAAGTTAATTATGTATTTAAATGTTGTTCAAGTGACACATAAACTTTGAACATTTTAAATTTTAACCGTAAAATTATTTTTTCTGGTGAGGTCGAAAACGACCACTTGGGATAATGGGGCATAAAATGACACGTCAACTCCCACTTTTCCCCAATATCTTTTTTTGTCATATACATAAGAAAACTCATTATAAAATTACCTTTTCTAACTTAGGGCTTTATTTCTTTCATCCAATGTTTAAATAAAAATAAATATTTACTCTACTTTATACTTTACTTAATAATACTCTACTTTTTGTCTAGAGCAGTGACTTTTCGCTTTGTACCATAGGTTTTGCAAAGTGAATAAACAACCTGGTGTAAAAACTCGAGCTTATCCCACCTACTCACATACGACCTACTGACGAGCTATGCATTGTTTACACAAACATCTATGGTCCAAAAGAAAATAGGCATATACCATTTTTTACCGCGTATACCTATCTGATTATTGGAAATATGATATCCATTTGATCCACTCCACCCATATATCTGTTGTACATTTTAATTATTTTCGTTTTTCTTTCAAGGAATATCACGTTGCTCTTGATAAAGGCTCTATGCCAAATATGTTTGAGAGAAGTAAAACTGTATTGCTATCTTTCCATTCCACTGCGATAATATTTATTTCTTTTTCAACGCATTTGTCAATCACCCCTCTTTCCATTTTCTTCATGTCCTTTTCTGATATGATGGCACATTTTTCCGTTCGATTTTCACGAACAGTACCAGTAGCACATACTCCTCTTTCTGAGAGTTGTGGTATTACTTTAGAGATGGTAAAAAATTGTCAAAAAACAAGGAAAATTAAAATCCTGGGAATGATTTCTTTAGTAAATCTACACAACTGAAAAGAACACAACCTCCAAAGCCAAATTCATTCTTATTCTTGTCATTGGAAGACTCTTTTCCCTGATATTACATAAATGTCAGACAGTACCCTGATTTGAATGCCAACAACCAAGATTTACAACCAAAACATACCGGCTTTTTCTTCAAAAACTGCTTGCACGAATGCTTTCCGAAATATTTTATCATTATGGATTCATCAATTGATGCAAAACGCTCTAATGGAGCTAATCGTATGAAAAAATCACAAACGTCTGATTTGACATTATCGCAAGCGTGAAAATTGCGAAATAGTTCATCAAACTGATTCCGTCTCATGGTGTATTTCACAAGCATATTTTCGGTGTCGGCTCTATTTTCCCAATGCATTCTTCGGCGAGGGCATGAATTGTAGCCCGATAGAAGTAAAATCCCTCTGAACGCATACATATCATCACTAGTCACATGGAGGGTATTGTTTTTTAGAGGAATACATTGATGTGTATTACACCAAATCCTCGAATACTTTTCGATTGAGAAATAATTTCACGAAGTCGATTGTCTCGGAATATTCCGAAATTGTTAGAGAAGGAAGGAAATATTGATCTCCAGGCACTGATATAGGATGCACATCACCGATATCTCCCTTGACTCATTCACTTACTTTCAGCTTCTTAAGAAGTTTTGCACTTTCTACATAAGGAATGCTTTCACACTTATCATCACGTTCACCAAAAGACACTTCCACCGGAGCCATCAACTGATTACGGATCAATCTATACGGATAAAAATCGTCCTCCTCTCCAGAGTCATCATCAGTCTCAGCTGAAGTTTCGTTTGGAGGCAATGCATAAATGGAATCGGGAATATCATCGTCACTCAATGGTTCACATTCCTCTATTTTCGAAGTTTTATCATTGTTTCGCGGCGGTGAGACATTTCCCTCTAAACAAAATAGAAAACACGTGCATAGTTGTGGGTATATGAGCATAAGAACATAAAAATAATAGGCTGTACGGCAATCAAACTATGTAACAAAGGGTTTAGAGAATTTTAATCTTTCAGAGCGATGGGTAGTCTCAAACCCATGGCCAAAACAATGGGCCGACAAATCTTTCACCTCGCGATTCGCTACGATAAATGAACAAGTATAGCATGTATTATCCCAAGTGGTCGAAAACGACCACTTAGCAGTAATTAAGCTGTAGGCTAGATAGGACTCTAGATAAATACGTAATTCAAGCTTGTATAGTTAAACAGACCATTTTTATTATAAAAATAAGTTATTTGACATTTAACAAATGAAAAAAACAAGACTTACCGAGGCGTTTTTCCTGACATGTCAATGAAGAAAACGCTTCCCGAAATTCACGAGTCAGAAATCTCTACTACACTGACTTATTTGCGGGATCTCAATCCCACATCGTTCCCAGATATCTACAGTTACATGTAAGTAGTATTATAGGTACATTGGGAGATTGCCGGCGTGTGGAGCAAAGAAATTCCACCAAGGTCGTTTTCGACCACTTGGGATAAAATGGTACCCTGGTCGTTTTCGACCGCTTGGGTTTAAATGGGTTAACCTCAGTTAGGGCAAAGCCAAAGACATGGTTAAATTTGTTAAGTTGATTATGCAGCACATTAAGTTCATCCCAATGTTTCTTTAAAGACCTCACATTCAGTAAGTAAAAAAGATAGCCTTTAGAGGATGTATTATTATTACAAAAGTTAGCCATGTTAGCATATGATCTACAATGTGGGGTAATAGAAATTACAGATAGTGGTTCCATTTTGATCAATTATTATTTTTTTTTTTCTTATTTAGTATTATATTTAATTCTTTAAATGTTTTTCATGACCAACCTTGATCACTTGATTATTTTCTGTTTACCTGATTAATAGATACATGAACATTCTCATTTTACCTTTAGGGTAGTGGTTATTGATACAATAGATTATTCCAATTTGCTTAGATCTTTCTCACAAGTTATTTTAATTATTTGAGTGCCTTCACTCTTCCTAACTAATATTTTACCATTTTTATACCATACAAACTTAAAATGTAGTTCCTGTGCTTTAGTCTTGGCTTGCCACAAGAGCTGCCGATGAAAATAAGTTAGGCTTTCATTTATGTATACTTTTGAGTCAGGATATTTTTTACTAAATTTATCATCGTTTAATTTCTTTTTATGAGCAAGAATAGATTGTTTCACAGCTTTATTGGTGAATTTAACTATAACTTTTCTTGGTTTAATGTTTGATTTTGGGAGAACATACAGCTCAGAGATACTATTTTTATCAAGAGTAACTTCAATATTATTAGCAAGGTCAATAACTTTTTTGGTCAGCACTTCACAGTCATCACCATCACTATGGATTCCTGTTATTTCTATTTGCTTTTCTAATTGCTTTTGTTCCAGTAAGATGACTCTATTTTGCAGATCGTCAATTAGGGAGTCCTTCACTTGAAGCTGTCTTCTAAGGTCACAAACTGTATTCGCCAGATTATTTACAGTGTCTTTCAACTCCTTAA
The DNA here is from genome assembly GCA_963573305.1 of Pyrrhosoma nymphula. NCBI lineage: Eukaryota > Metazoa > Arthropoda > Insecta > Odonata > Coenagrionidae > Pyrrhosoma > Pyrrhosoma nymphula. The sequence continues at coordinate 69,614,243 of OY754332.1, read as the reverse complement.
TACTACTAGCAAAAACATCATACTTATCGGACAAGAAGTTTAGGCTGTTCTTTATCTGATTAATGTCCTCTCTGGTGATAACTGCATCGGTAACTTCCTCTGGTTGGGCATCTGTGATGGAGGAGCTATCTCTTGAGTCCGTGCCGTTCTTCTCACTGCATCGGCAGGTTACACATCTCCAGGCCTCTTTCTTCTTCGCCGACATAGACCGATAGGATGATTCCCTTAGCCCCGAACAGTTGTAGTGCATATATGAAGTGCATCCAAAGCACTTAACATATTCTTATCAATCTTGGTATCGCTGATTCACATGTGACTCTCTATTTTTACCATCACTCTGTCGGCCATTTTGCAATTTGACGTCACTGACCGCAGCGGCGCCATCGGTGATTTGAGTCTCGAATACTCCCATTCCAATACTAATATTTTCCTTTCCTCCTGGGATGGAGAGGATTTTAAAGCCTAACAAACTCGAACCCATATTATTCCATATTCGTCATTTGAAGTGAATTTATGTGTTTCGAGATTTTTCAGTGATTCTACAGCTCAAAGCAATGCTTCCACTGATAACTCGATTAAAATAAGAGGAAAATCACGAATCATGGATTATTCAAATAAAAGTATATATACATTTTCGAATATTGAACCTTGATTCATAATAGCGAATCCTGCCTAACTATGTTGGTCACTACTTAATATAATAACTTGGTTTCCTACTATTTTGTGAGATCATCGTCTCTCAACCATCATTATTTTAGTTTCGGTTTAATTCTTGAGAAACTTCCGCAAACTCAATTTATTAGCAAGGCTTAATTCTGTTTATACTACAATATTTTCAGTACTCCGGCTAATGGTGTGCCCAAAGGAAGACGTATGTTCAATGTCGAATATCTATGTAGCACCTTGAAGAATTTTGAAACGCACTGCCCGCTAGACTGATTTATTTCGGAAATGGTAATAATTAAAGAAACACGAAAGAGGCTTTTCATAGAATTCCACCTGAAGTGCAAAATGTGTGAAATTGAGAAGAGCATTTGTAATGAAGACCCTCACGAACAAGTCAAGGACTTATAAAAAGCTATGGTTAATCATTACATTCTAGAACTCTAATTTGTCTTCGATTTCAATGTGTTCAAAAACTTGTAATTATATATAGGTTCCGTTTATGGCGGAAGGATATTTTGAAATATATAAATAAACGTTTTTTCTAGGTCACAGGAATGCTATGCATTGAACAAGAATACTCACAGGTGAATGACATATGATCCTCATTGGATATGTTTTGCATGGCAAATATTACTTTCCTGCGCCATCAGGAGAAAGTAGCATCTACCATCCACGACGTGGGAGGAAATAAAATCTCCAGCAAAGGAGGAAGCAGATATAGCCATTGAAAAGGGAGAAATAAATCAAGATGGAATTCCTGCGATAACTGTTGTCTGCGATGGATCATTGGCAAAGAGATCTAATCGAACAAATTGTATTCCATGTATGTAGTGGTACGTATCAATCACTGTCGTTATAACTTATATTTGAAATTTTATTGTGAATAACGAAACTGAGCACCATAATTTAACGCAGTGACGAGTGCCCTCTACGCAGGCATGAATTCTAGGTTATCTATCCAAAACATTACTCTTCACAGGAGCGCGAAACTAATACTGCTCTATATGTTCGCATGGGCATTAGAAGGATGGCACTGCAGAAATTAGGGATCACGTCTGTTATAAGAATTGGAGCGGATCTTCAACAGACATAGAATGGGACGTGATAGTTGAGGGGTTCAAAAAGAGTGTTGAAATGAATATTGATTGATAGTAAGGGTGGGCGAGGGCCTTCGGGAGACCTCCTGGCACTCAGACCTCTTGGTCAATTGTGCCATTCCACATTTAACCTGCTTGCCACATGCAGACACGGGACAAGACCACTACGGTAGAGGCATGAAAGAGGGACCACCCCCAACCTTCCCGGTACAGGTATGAAGGGAACCAACCTCCCACTAACCTTCTTCCAGGTCTTGGTCTACCATCCGGCCTCTCGATATTCGCGAAAAAATGCTCTCGGAGGGCAGCACTGTCGCCAGATTTTGATTTCGGTGAGGTGATCGAAACTTGTCAGCTAGTGGAACTGTGTGCGATTGTGTAGTTTTGAACTGCGAATTGTTTCGAGATGGCTCCAGTTCTGGAAATACTCGAGCTGATGATATATGTACAAGATGGGCAGCGTCCTTTCGTCAAAGGAAGCAGGGTTTTAAATGCTAACCATTTAATAACGTGTGTCATTAGTGAGCGGTCGACTCATGGATTTACGGTAGTCGAGCTAGTTGTACAAACAAGCAATTTAAGCGGAAAACCGCATGAAATGCGCATTTATATTTTAAATGGTGTTAATGGTGCCCATAACAAAATTTTAACAGCGCATTGGTCTTGCAGGGCGGCTCGGGGAAGTGCAAACACATCGTGGCTGTTCTACTACACATGAACAGGTGAGTAACAACTGTCATTTGTATTCATCCTTTCTTAGTACATTAGTTTGTGAATTACTTGAAGCAATATTATTAAGTTAGCGCTTTAAGTTAAATGTTACGTAAATGACCTTGTGCGATAGGTGTATTTGTATTACGAGATTATAATCAGTGCTGTCCAAATGTTCTCTGAAGTAATTTAAATTAAAGGAGAGCGGGGCATGGGTTCAAGAAAAAAGTTAACATAAATGGACATTTTCGCATTATCTCCATTGCATATGCCAGTACTCAAACAGAAATTACGGCATACTCATTACATATGGAGAGCACCTCCTCCACTCTGCGTCTGCCGATCAAGTATTTCGCTCTTCTGTCTACTACTTCACGCAAAACTTACCGTTTGGGTAGTTGGAAATGGGTCATTCAATGTCAACTCAACCAAGGCCTCCCGTCTTCTCGGATTTTTATGATATATTTTCCCTGTAGCTAGTTTTAGCCTTTATAGCTAAGAAAAATCAAAAATATAACTTTGTATAAATTCTTTTACTTGCTGGTGTGCTACCATGTTAGACTCACTGAATCTTGGAGTAATATCAAAATAAGGCATTTTCTCATCCATTGAAATTTATTGAATTACATTGAACCTTATCAGGTGTTCCGTCGTACCTCAGTGGGATAGATTTGAGATATTTTATAAAATCTTGTCAATGTGTTACATGTAGTTTTTTTAGGTAACACTGATGAATTTTTATTGCAGGGTGGAAATGAAGAGATTGAATAATCTTAGCCTGACAGAGCTGAGCAAACAGTGGGGTAAAGCTAAGACCAATATCAGGACTACATACAAGCCGAGTCCATTGTCAGAGTTTTTTCATTCAGGGAAGCAGCATCCAACAGCTGCTTCTACTACTAGAGAGATAAGAAGACGTACCTCAAGCAGTGAGGTATTCGATACTGGATTTTTTGTTTGAAAGGTAAATGGCATAAGTGTTTTTTTCCATTTTTTCACATAATAGTAAGACTGTTAATTAAATCTTCCGTAAATTTCTATTTAAAGTCAGCATAGATTTTCTTGGAATATGTGGAGTATAGACCTCCAGAATGGATTAATATTTCAACATATATCCGGCTTTCTGGATTGGTATTTTAAAGTCAAAAGTGTGATGATTTCACTTTTTATTCTAAAATGTCCTTCCATGAATGCAGTGATTTAAGATTTATATTTCACTTCAGACATACTAATCTCATGTTTCAGTATTCTCTTTAATATAAGACTATTTAAATTATTTGTAGGTGCTCCAGTTTCTGCACTGGCTGTATCACGTGCAGGACGAAACACCCTTAAGACAAGGGAATCGACGAACGTATCAATGGCTGAGGGTGTAGAGGCTTAGAGGGCTCCAATCACTGATTTCATTATATCATGCAATCCGTGCATTATTAAGTATGGTAACTGTGATGTAGAGATTGATGACTAACTGCTTTCATTCTACCAAAAGAAAATAGTGCAAACAACAGGAGAAGCTGTTGATGTATGCCTTGCTACCGTCAATCGGTGCTGAGATGTATGGCACCATGAGCGGCAATATCGTATCACTGGTAGACGTTGCTATTCCTTGTTTACATATCTCACACCTACCCTGAGATTGGGATAGGGCACCTCAACAGAGATTGGGATAGAAAATTTAGAAATGAAATTCATTCATCATTTAGAGGGAATGAGTTTACTGCCATTGATAAGCAGCATGAACAACGGGTAATTGATGCTCACTCCCAGCAAACTGGCAACAAAGTGTCAAAAATTGGTTTTCTTGTAAATGTCAATGCTCCATGGTTGGGGAATAGCCCCAATGGAGTAGTAGTGTCTGAAATCCTTCTTGTTGAAGTGAAATTCATTGCTTCAAAACAACCGGTGTCCATTATGGATGCTGTTAAAAAATCAAGCTTCATCACTATAAACGGGGAGGATATAATTATTAAGACAAAACATAAATATTATGGCCAGGTGCAACTAGGAATGGCGGTACTGAATATACCACTCTGCCATTTTATAGTGTGCACAAATGTCGATGATTGAATGTTTGGTCATTCACGTGAAATTTGGCCTTCATTTTTGTAAAAAAAAATTATAAGTACTTTAAGAAGTGTGTATTTTGAGAAACTTCTGCCTTATGTTATGGAAAAATAAAATAAATATTAATGCCATATTTCATCTGTTTATAATTAATATTTTTTATAGTTCAAAGTTTTTGATGAGAAAGGCGGAGACAGAGGTTAATTAACGTAAGCAGGAAAATGGGATAACCGTTGGGTAACCGCGGCAAATTTGAGTGGGCCCGTCCTAGTCCCATTTCCATTCCTCTACCTTCCTTCCCCTCATACAACGGGAAGGATTCCCCCATCCCTTTCTCGTTACAGGAGATCTGGAAGCCCACCAGCCGGGAGGATATAAAAGCGGGAGCGCACCGGCATCGGGACAGACAAGGATATAACCGGCGCCCAAGAAGGAGCTCGGGGAATAACCAACCTCTTGTATTCTGCTGAATAAAATCCTGTGTATCCGAAAACAACCTGAGTAGTCATTAAACGCAACATGGTGGCAGTGTAGAAGAACTAACGTCTCAAGAAGCGACTGAGAGAGATGAGTACGAAGGAAGTCCAGTCGCCGGTGTTGGTGCAGCCGCCGGTGGAGTTCACGTTCATAGCAGAGGACTGGCCAAGGTGGTCCCAACGATGGGAGCGGTACCGGATGGCATCGGGATTAGGCCGGCAGGCGGAGGAAGAGCAAGTGAACATGTTCCTGTACACCATGGTAGAGAAAGCGGACAGCATTCTTCCGAGTTTTAAGTTGCCAGAGCGACAGCTTGCCTCAAACACTAAGGTATTTGATAGCTTTTCATCTTTTTATAAAGCTAAAATGAATACGGTGTACATGAGGGCAAAGTTCAAATCAAAGAAGACAATGGGAAGAGGAGCCAATAAATAACTTCATTGCAGAGCTGTATCACCTCATACAGTACTGCAAATATGGAGGTCTGGAAGAAGAATTATTACGAGATCGCATTGTAGCGGGGGTACGAGACGAACAACTCTCGCAGGCATTGCAGATAGATCCCTATTTAACAATGGACAGAGCGATGCGGAAAGCGCGAACATCGGAAGAAATACGCCAACAGCAGCAGACGGTTCACAGAGGGTCAGACGGCAGCTTTCCTCAAGAATCGTCCAGAATAGAGGCAAAGGCAGTAAATCAACATAAGCAGTCCTGTGAGAAAAAGATTAGCCATGGGGAAAAACATAATCAATCATCAAAGCCAAGTGGAAGATGCAGTAGGGTGCCACAGCATGCATTTTCGGCGTGCTCGGCGCGTTATTCAACATGCAACGCCTGCCACAAGAAGGGCCACTGGGCGAGGGCATGTCGTCAGAAGAAATCCGTTGGAACGGTCAAATAGGAAGAAAACGACGCTTACTTCTGCCCCGTTCAGACTACTATCGTACGTACCATCCTCCTGACGATGGTTGGCGGAAATAGTCTTGTGAACGCAAGTCCGGACAGTGGTACACGTAGTTCCGAAATACTACCACTTTTACGATGGTATGTGCTGGTATCACGACCGGAAACTGGAAATGATGAATGACGATAATCAAAAAAGTCAATCATTAAATTGAATTAGATGGTGATTCTTTGATGAATAAACAAAGATAGGTGTCATTAGCTAGTAAAACCATGTCGAAGTCTTAAAAACGCCACTGGGACGCGGGAATCTCTATTTTGTTCGCTTGTTCTTTACTTGTTCGTCGCGATTCCTGGTGAGGGCAGCACTGACCCTGGTAAAAATCGAACGCTTGCCCTAGCGTAGAGGCAGCGTCAACGGGAGTTCTATACTCTTGGAGGCGCTTCCTTTACTCCCCGATAACTCTCCGAGATTTTTGACTCCAAACACGTTTCCCGAACTCTTCCGCAGGAGCGAACGGAGAGTGCCTCATGGTTTCTTTGATGCTTCGTTTTTCGTCTCCCCGTCAACACTTCTAAAACGCTTCCGGGGAAGGAAACGAAGAGTTGTCTGATGATTTTGTTTACTCTTCAATTTCACTGCTACTACTACGAAAAAGTTGTAATTTTTCTCTAAGAATAGGCTTGTGTAAATAAAAGCTGGTTAATGTAAGACTTGGTGCTTTCCTGGCGTACGATCTGAATAAATTCTTCTCGGGATTCCCACCAGGTTAATGTTCAGCCAGAGCCGACGTTTCAATGGCTAACTCTGCCATCGTCCTCAGGGCGTTGACTCAACGCCCTGAGGACGATGGCAGAGTTAGCCATTGAAACGTCGGCTCTGGCTGAACATCTAACCTGGTGGGAATCCCGTGAAGAATTTATTCAAAAGCTGGTAGTTCAAACGTCCAAATAATATGCAATACTTTTAGTTAATATCATGATGTACCTTCGTTGACGGACAAGTTAAACTTAAATAACATACCTACGGTAATGATCGCTTCGTAATATTAGATTGGAATTGAATATTAACATACGGTGTAACTAATTAATTGGTAGCTAGCCAGTTCATACATTCCCCTCGGAAATGCGTTATTATGTCTACATCGTATTTAAAAACATGTGCATGATGTATCAACTACGTAAACTTCATATATTCAAATGAAGATTCATTAAGGTTGATTGCATGTTTGACATGGACGTTTGCTTACTTGCAATTACACAGAAAATAAAAAATTACCAACTATACCTATGTATTCAGTGTCTAACTTGTTAATCATCTAACATAATTAAGGCAGTCGCATACCAGGCATAGTCGCGGTAATCAATTTGAATTAATGGCATAACTATGCACAATTAAGGGGGTGAGGAGTGTGTGATCCCAGGGTGTGTGGTGGTGACCATCACACACCAAGACCGTCATGCGTGGTGAAGAGCCACAACCTCCACGAGGTGCCCCTGGTTTTCGCAGAACATGACGGATCTAGACCTGGCGGTCGATAAACTGCTCCCATCATCACGGTGCGTCCCTGTGCCAATGGTGACCGCATCCGCGGGGCGGAGGGTAAGAAGTCACTAACAGGTGAGACTCCGGATACAGGGTGACCTCCGGTTTTATTTAGCCTTACCTATACATGCGGGGCTCTGCATGGGCGGACCCCCCTATTTCCCTAGCTACTCGTGGGAACTTTATGGAACCTTTAAATAAAAAAACCTCGGAGCCCGCTGAAAAGCGGACTCCACCCAAGGACTCTTGCAGTCCATTTTCCCTAACCATGGAGGAGGCACTGTTGGTGAGCCCCGATGGGGATCCCAGTGGTCGCCCCTCTTCTACCTCAACCCTGTGGGCCCCTTCGGGGAACCCTATTCTCCTAAGCCACCCTTCTATACTTAGTAGGGACGGCAACTTATCATCAGATTCGTCTGAATCCACTTCAAGGCACCTGAATCTAGTAAGGAGATGGATTCAGATTCAGGAGCCTCTAATGCTACCCTGAAAAATATCGCAGGGAGACTGAAGGACCTCTCCACGGGGACTTCGCACCAACCAAGCGGCGCAACCAAAAGGTGGAGACGCGCCGAAAGACGTAAGGTGAGACGCGCCGAAAGAGCTGCAGGAGGACCTGCTCACCCTCCTGCCTTAGGAGGAACTGCCGACGGCAAGCCCACCGGCGGAACCACTGGGCGGGGGGTGGACACCACAGAGACCACAGGCAGCTCCTCCCTGAAAAGGGATAGGACCCCTGGGGACACGCCTAATGCCTCACAGGATCTAAAAAGGGCCAGAACTGCGCCCACCTATGCTCAAATAACAAGAGACACAAAAAGGATGGCGATTGTGCCAGTTAATTACCCCGAAGTGATGATGAAAGAAAACTGGCACCAGTTGGCCGTATCAAAGTTGGAGGAGTTGTGGGACACAGCACCAGCTGAACAGGAGGTCCCACTCTTCGAAGCCAACAGGTTCTTGAATGGCGCAGTGGAGTTCGCCTGCGCCAATGAGTACTCGGCCTCTTGGCTTGAGAGGGCGGTAAATATCATTGGGCCCTTCGAGGGAACCGAGGTTAAGGTTGTCGATGCCGACAGCCTTATCAAAAGAAGAAGGACGATGGTGTGGGTCCCGGGACCGAGTAGACCCGAAACCAAAACCCTTCTGGAGAGGCTGAAGAGAGCCAACCCGGGGCTCCAGACCACCTTATGGAGGCCATATGAGAGATGTGTAGTCGAACAAGGGACAAGATTTGTCCTGGGAGTCGACGAAGCATCGGCGGCCTTCATGGCTAGCCCCACCTTTAAACCAAATGTGGGGATGCAGAAGGCAGAGGTGACCTTCCTTGGCAGGTCGGGGGGACCAGAGAAGCCCCCAAGGACCCCTGGAGCGGAGGGGGTCGCAGAGGATAAAGAATTAGCCTAAATGACAGGTATTCACTGTCTCCAGGCTAATATTCAGCACAGCAAGGCTGCTTCTGGGATCCTGCAAAGGATCCTATGAGAAGGTAAGGTCAAAATTGCACTGATTCAGGCACCCTGGGCCTTCCGGGGTCGAGTCAGAGGTTTAAACATGACAATGGGTAAATTATTCTTTTGTACCACAGTCGATAGACCTAGAGCTTGTATCTATGTTAATGGGTTAAGTGCTATGCATTTACCAGAATTTATCACCAGGGACCAGGCAGCTGTTGTGCTTAGTCTTGGGGACGGTGGAAATGAGAGGAGAGTGGTCGTCTGCTCTTCCTACCTGCCATATGACGCTCCAGGTCCACCACCTTCGGATGAACTGGAGAGACTGGTAAGCTATTGTAGAGTAAAAAATTGGGACCTCCTTGTTGGATGCGACGCTAACTCACACCATACAGTGTGGGGTAGCAGCAACACGAACAACAGAGGGGAGGACATGATGGAGTATCTGATGTCAACGGAAATGCATATACTCAATAGGGGGGCTCAGCCCACCTTTTCGAACAGCATAAGGGAAGAAGTGCTTGATTTAACGCTTTGCACCAATTCTATGGTGGAATGCATTAAAGAATGGAGAGTGTCAGGTGAGGTCACACTGTCTGACCACCGACACATACTCTTCACTTTAACAAAGGTTAGCAACAGGCCAATCACATATAGGAATCCCAGATCCACGGACTGGAGGAGATACAGAAAACTGCTTGGAGGACTACTATCACAGGCACCCCAATGCAAATTCAAGAAAGTAGATGAGATAGACGTAGCTGTGGGACACCTACAGGACAGCATAATCTCAGCCTACAAAGCAAGCTGCCCTATTAAGAGCAGGAAGGAGGGAGGCAAGCTGCCCTGGTGGGGCACCGAGTTGGAGCATCTCCGCAGGGAGACCAGGAAACTCTTTAATAAAGCAAAGAGGACCACAATGCCTAAAGACTGGGACAACTTCAAAGCTGCCCAGCGTAGGTACAAGGCGACAATCAAACGTTCAAAACGAGAATCTTGGAAGATCTTCTGCGGAAACATGGAGGCCATTCCTCAATTGGCAAGATTCCATAAAGTTATTTCAAAAGACCCAGAAGCAGGAGTGGGGGCTCTTTTGCTTCCCTCGGGTGACTTCACGTCATCTGACAAGGAAGCATTAATGCTCATACTGGAGACACACTTTCCAGGCTTCTTGGAGGGCGAGGAGATGCACCATAGGAGGCCTCCCATCCGTCCGGCTCGGACGGAGTGGAGATTGGCCTCCAGCATTGTAACATATCATGCTACCAGATGGGCGATCACAAGCTTTAGCCCATACAAATCTGCTGGAGAAGATGGTATCTTTCCAGCACTTCTGCAAGAGGGACAGGAACTAATACTGCTACCAATTGTCAGAATTTTCCGATATGTCATGGATATGTTGCGTACGGATATGTTCCAAAAACCTGGAGGATCACCAAAGTAGTTTTTATCCCAAAACCAGGAAAGACAGACTACACCAAGGCTGGCTCCTTTAGAGGAATCAGCCTCATGTCCTTCATGCTCAAAGCATTGGAGAAAATAGTGGACAGGTATATAAGAGAGGGACCTTTAAAGGACCATCCTCTACACCCGTTTCAACATGCCTACCAAAAAGGAAAGTCGGTCGAAACAGCGCTCCACAACCTACTTTATAGGATTGAGGGAGTACTGGAACACAGGATGTATGGTTTGGGGACTTTCCTTGATATAGAGGGAGCCTTCAACAATACATCCTTCGACCAAATCTGCTGCGCAGCCAGGAGACATGGGGTCCACCCACATATTGTGAGCTGGATCAAACACATGTTGGAAGAAAGGATTGTCAAGGCTGTCCTGAGGGACAGCACGAAGGAAGTGGCCATGACTAAAGGATGTCCACAGGGAGGGGTGTTATCTCCCCTCCTGTGGAACCTGGTCATCGATGAGCTAATCACGAGGCTAAATAAAACCGGAGCCTACACTCAGGGGTATGCAGACGATGTGGCGATCCTCATCACCGGCAAATACCTCAATACCGTCTCCGGACTTATGCAAAAAGCCCTAGACAGGACGATGGTCTGGTGTAACGAAACAGGGTTGACGGTGAACCCTGACAAAACTAAGTTCATACTGTTCACTAATAAGAGAAAGAGGGATGGATTTGATCCTCCTTCACTGCAAGGCAGGATCTTACAACCATCCCAGACGGTCAAGTACCTTGGAGTTCTTCTGGACACCAAACTCAACTGGGGAGAACATCTTGAGGTTAAAATCAAGAAAGCATGTGCCTCCCTATGGACATGCAGGAGGGCCCTCGGCAAAACCTGGGGACTTCAGCCAAAAGCGATCAAATGGATTTACACTGCAGTGGTGAAGCCAGCCTTTCTACACTGCTCAATTGTCTGGTGGAAGAAGACTAGGCAGATTACTGCAAGGAATAAACTCAACCACCTGCAAAGAATGGCCTGTATGGGTATCACGGGAGCCATGAGAACAACTCCGACGCTGGCCCTCGAAACCCTACTGAGTCTCACACCACTTCACGTGGAAGTCGAGACGCAAGCTAGGATGGCGGCCTATCGTCTCAAGAGACAGGGACAATGGAGTGACAGAGGAAACCTCTCTGGTCACAGACAACTATGGACGGAACTTATGGAGTCGAACCCCATTTGTGAAATGGGCACAGACGACATGACGGTTGCGCTCAACAAGACACCGACTCTCTTCAAAACCCACTTTCCAACGAGGGAATGGTGGGTCAAGGAAGGAGGTAAAGACAATGGAGCATACGTCTGGTTCACAGATGGCTCTAGAAAAGAAGGAAGAGCAGGGGTTCACTGCCGCCGACCTAATAAAAAGCTCTCAATCCCTTTGGGAGAGCACGCCACAGTATTCCAGGCAGAGGTCTTCGCTTTGCTGACCTGTGCCTATGTTGCCAAGGATATCTGCCGTAAAGGCAGACCAATTCACATATGCACCGACAGCCAAGCAGCTTTAAAAGCACTCACATCGCCGTGGTGTAAATCAAGGCTGCTGCTGGAATGCCGGGAAGCACTGGACTCCCTCAGCAGACAGAGCAATGTAGAACTTTTCTGGGTCCCTGGCCACACAGGCATAACCGGAAATGAGATAGCGGATGAACTAGCAAAGGAGGGCTCGAACAGGAACCCAATTGGACCAGAGCTTTTCATACCAATCGCACCCTCTTCAGGGATTTTTAAGATCAAAGAGTGGAGCCTAGCCCAATACTCTAAGATCTGGCAGAATGTACAGGGGCTCAGGCAAGCCAAGCTCCTGATAGAAGGACCCAGACCGGGGATGGCAAGAAAGCTTCTATCACTGGACAGAAGACAACTTCGTACGATAGTGGGACTGCTTACTGGACACTATCAGGTTATGAGGCACCTCAATCTCCTCAGAATCACAGATTCGGCGAAATGTAGATGGTGCGAGGAAGAGGACGAAACAACATCTCACGTACTCTGCAAGTGTCCAGCTTTGATGAGGACTAGAGTTAGGCATCTGGGTTCCCCATCTTTGGAACTAGATGAAGTCAGGGGTATCCCCATAGAGGACATGTTATCCTTTAGCAGTGCGACTGGACTCTATGGGTGAATACAAACATGGTGGTTGGCACAATGGATTATTAGGTCTAAGTGCCTTAGCTCCTCCTTGGAGGAACTCCACCTACTTTTAATCTAATCTAATCTAATGCACAATTAAAGAGTGGTGATGACATGATGACATAAATTGTTCATCTTCCACTCATTTATGCTCTTCACATCTCCCCAGATGTGGAATAAAATGCTTGGAGGATGAGCAAGGTCATGAGGAATAATAATCATGAAAAGTAAAATGTAGAACAACATCGACATTAACAAGGAAAATGCAACTATAAGGAACATATAGGAAATATTCCTCGACATTATCCCTGTTTATTCGTAGGAAATTATATTAACTGGTCATTGAAAAGCAAAAACTCGTGAACTCCAAGCATCTAAAAACCTTAAAAAAACAAGTCACGGTACGTAATAAGACGTAGACTCTGTGAAACGCTTTAAAAATATACAGCGGTGAAGTACCAGCGGCCATACCGATCGAGACGGACGTGTGTAGAGCGAGCTTCGCAAGGTCAGTTTTTCGGGCGGTTGGACGTGTTTCTACGCGGCGATCGACTAGCTCGATCGCCGGGGGCGAGTTTTTGCGTCCACGGTACTGGGAAGCAGAACTGTTTCTGGTGGTTATACCACGGATTTTGTGTGCCTAGGGCTTCCTAGGCACGCGTTCTTTTCCAACACTAAGCCGAGTGTTGGTGTTTCGTGTTCGTGTGGTGCTGTGTTGGAGAGATGCAGTCACCATATCAGAGGAAGTCCACCATTTTGACCAACGTGGTGGATTTAAAAGAGCAGCCATCGATCCTTGAGGTCCACGACTTTATTCGTGGAGACCTCGGATTGAAGGCGGAAGATGTGATCTGCATTCAGTTCGGTTATAACAAAAAGCAGTTTTTCATCAAAGTGCAAAGTGAAAGTTTAGTGGACGAGGTCCTTGAACGGGTGGGTGATAACGCTCCGTTCCCCAGTGCTGCCCACCCCAGGGCAAAAGTTCTCTTGGAAAGCGCTACAAAAAGAACCACAATAGTAAAAGTGTTGCTTCTGCCGATTGAAGTACCCAAATTATAGATAAAAAGTGCGCTTACCAACTATGGTGAGGTGAGGGAGGTGATAGGGAACAAGTGGGATGATAAGAAGCTTATACAATGTGCAACAGGGTCAAGGCAGGTGAAGATGGTTTTAAAGCATGAGATCCCGTCCTACATTAATATCGCAGGGCACAGAGCAATGGTTATATATCCTAATCAGAGACAGACTTGCTCAAATGCGGGTCGAAAGAGCATTTTGAATTCAGTGTCCTGCGATTAGGTCAAACAGGACCTCCTACGCAGAAGCTACCAGTGGGCGTAAGTCTGTGGTCGCCTCCGAGAGTCAAGAGCTGGAACTTCGTACTTGGGACACAGCCTTGAGAAAAATGGTACGAGAGACTCAAGAGAGAGGGAGGGAAGAAGGGCCTTCTACTTCCTCAATCAAGGTTGGACAGGATGACCCCATTTTTGAGATTAAACAGTTAGAAGGGCATTCTCTTAAGAACGTGCTGGAGAGGAAGCTGGTCGCAGCCTTCTCTCCAGATATGTCTCTGCGAACAAGCCGTTCAGGGTGACGTAGTTGACTTCACCGCCGTATAGAGGGTGATAGTGCCGTTTCGAAGCTCCGCCCCTCGAAGGCCGTAGAAAACCATATCAACCAATCTCGGAGCTAATACACGCTAAGTAATGGGGAAGGTAGGGGAATCGGGAAAGACCGAGGGAGGGAATGACTAGCGGCCGCTAGGTCGGACGGCCAGCGGCATATAACACTTTGGTAGGCAATTATAACGCACGGCTGAACCAGCCGAAGGCTTTCAACAAATGCTTACAATGAGTGCGTTACTCGATCCGCGGTGCGCGGACCGACCCAATTTTGGTCATTTTGATGATTCTACGCCGATCCGACTTCCAAAAGTGTGGTTCTCTCCCCCTGCGGTAGCCTAGCGAGAGAAGTCCAATCGCGCGGCTATCAGTCTGTAAGAATGGCAGAATTTCTCCTCTTAGCATTCGCCGTCTCGCATTCCAATCTCTATTACAGTGAAACACTTTTCGAATTTTTCGATTTTCGTATGGCGTAACTACTTTTAACAGGAAGAAATATACAGGTACAAAACTCTTTGAGACACATTCCATCAAGAAGTTACGCCGTGTGACCAAGGCAATCCACCGAGTCGTCTTCTACTACGCTCTAACTAAAGTCTCTCTCGAGGTTAACATACGAGTGATGGACAAGACTTTATGCATGGCATTTACAAATCAAACTTGCTCAACATATTGGAATTGGTGGTAGTATGATCCCGTATTTTCAAAACTATAGAAACATGCCTACTTTCACTCCTAACGAAATAATCCTAAGCCACTGGTTAATTGGGGACTGTTTAGTTCAGTGGCTAAAGCACATCCCATTTGAGTCTTAAATAATACACGACTATTTTGGATACACTCATTGCTTCTTACTTTGTTTATCCGCAGTAGCGTATATTTTACCCTTCTCGTTTCATGTAAATGTCAAACATTGACAACTATTTGTTCCGGAGCTTTAAAAGTCTGGCGTCTTAGGAATAATAATGATTAAATATAATTATTACGCTGGGCGGACTGCCTTTCGCCTGTCTCATACCCTTCGATCCATCTGACATGTGTGGCCCTAACTGGAGCAAATCTCATTACTCCAGAAAGTTTAACAGCTCTAGGAGTTACTGTAAGACGCAAGCACAACACATCTAGTTTGTAGTCCATGGGGAGGAAAAAAGGAAGAAGATTTGTGAAATAGGATGCAAAAGAATAAATGAAGTCAAAGAGAGGAATAGGAGGGGGCTAGTGAACAAATTCTGACTCAGGGTAATAACTTGCGAGAAAATAAAGAACGAAAACGAAATAATACGATGTCTCCTAGTCATTTATCTCAAAATTGTAAATGGAATGAATTTTGCAGAAATTTTAGATTCATTGACAGAACTAATTAAGCATGTACAGGCTCAACGAATGCAGTCATGCTAAGTCAGACTCGGATCTTCTCCGTTTTCGGGAAGTTTTCTTTAATTTTGCTTCTTCTTGAGCATCAAGAATGTGCTTCGGCTCACGAAGAGCCATGTTCCTGCTCCGTCAGGGATCTATGAGTTCTGGCAGCAGGCACAGGCGATAAAACTTAGTAAATTTGGGCTCCATCTTTCGCCATAGGTCGTCGTCTTTCATCACCTTCACCTTCAGCCTTCTGAAGCTTCTCCACGCCTTCAGCGGTCAACTTTAGAGTAGCTAAAAATTCACTTTTTTCGACCTCAAAAGTTTCGTCATCAACGTCGGGCTTATTAGCTTCGGGTCCGTAATCAGCATCCGCGGACTTGCTAACAAATAGTCCTACGTACTGCTTTTTTCCGATCTTGAAGCCTTCTTCGCTTTTTTCGTGATTCCATTCTCTTGGCGTACTGCCCAGGACTGCACGAATACAGTTTTCGGTGCAGCTTACTATGCATCATGCCCGTATTGAACGAAACCACGGGGGTTATTACGTAACTCATAAGGACGGCGTTATGGGGTGAAAGTCTTTATCATAAGGATTGATAAGTGAGCATACCGACTTGAGCGATTACGGAACTCATAAGGCCGTCTTTATGGAGTGAAAAGTTTTTATCATAACGACCCAAAATAAAGACAGCTCCTTATGAAAATAAAGACCAAGATGGCGTATTTGCGCAGAGGTTAATTCTGCGAACTCGCGAGGTATATAATAATTATCAAAGCCTACGTGAAGAGTAACATTTAAAGAAACAAGTTTTCACACATAGGAAAGTTGCGAAATGTTTTAATAATATTTCCGAGTTTCAAATCAAATGCATTGGCGAGACTCGGGAGTACATCTGGATGACGGTTCAATTCTGAGGACTCGCGAAGTATATTAATGTTAATAATCAAAGTCTATGAGAAGAATAATATGACAAGAAGTACGATTTTACAATTAGGTGAGTTGCGAAATGTTTTGAAAATATTTCCGAGTTTCAAAGCTATTGAATAGCTGAGACCGGGAGCATTTCTGACGGGTCAGCATACGGCTTAGCTTTGGCATAGTGTAGATCTGATTGATACTACTCGTATTTCATGCAAAAGAAGATTATACGAAAAGGCAAATACAGATATTTCATCTTATTCTATAGTGGTAATATCCATGCCGCTCATTTAACCCCTGGAAAGATGTACGTGTATATAGTTTCTCATTTCAAAAATACGCGTCACTGTCACTTTCAAACCCACATTCCTCAAATGTTAACTCTCTGGGGAGATAATTATAAGATCAAGAAATAGACAAACAATGCCTCCCCGACCCGCTTGAGCTTGAGGTACGTCTTAGTACTCATACACGGCATATTTATGTTCCCGCAGTTTTATGTTCGAATTTTGTGAGGTAAAAAGTGGTCGCCTGCTAACTTTCGTATTTTTAGAAATAAACCTATTTATGCTGCCTATGAAATTTGAATAAAACTTTTAATTTATTTTTTTTGTGAAAGAATTGAGACATTATAATGATTACAAATTTAGATATGAAGTTTTCATTTCATCCGTGTTTCTTCGCGCACCGAACATCTGTTGTCTCGCATTTTCCTGCCAAGATTACTAGCTTAGAAACGGGTTACAGGAAGATTCTTAGTACGAAATTGAGGTTTTATAAGTACTTCATGAGGTAAAAATCTGTCTTCATTTATGGCAATATTATATGATGCATATAAATTGCAACGTAATAGAAATTGATTACGTCTTAAA
Source organism: Pyrrhosoma nymphula (assembly GCA_963573305.1). NCBI lineage: Eukaryota > Metazoa > Arthropoda > Insecta > Odonata > Coenagrionidae > Pyrrhosoma > Pyrrhosoma nymphula. Next base: position 69,596,945 of record OY754332.1, on the reverse strand, counting down.
AACTCTACTGATGAAGGCAGAGAGAGAATCGAAATGAATTCGTAATGCAACTCTTGGCGACCAAAAATGTAGGGAAGAACCTAAAAGTGGGACTTTCTGTAGTAAATAAAGGAAAACTTATAACAAAAGGGTTAATGCAAGGCACAACCCGTACACACAGCGCACTAATCAACGCGGGGCATCTTTGATCGCGCCTAAAACCTGCCTGAGGTTGGTTTGCCGATGAGGCCGTCGCACACTCACGCGAGGCTACCGCGTGTAGTAATTTTACGAGACAGGTATCGCAAGACGACCTTGCGAGACAACCCCGCGATACTTGCCTCGCCAAGTGGGTGCGAGGATGTTAAAGCCCAGAACATGCATTAAAAACCATGGTTATAATAGCATTCCCAGTCTGGGCGAGAACGGGTTGGCCGTTGAGACGTGCATAACCCGGTTCACTCTCGCTCTACTCCCAAGTAGTCGCGGGATCTGACTGGACAAAGATTTGCCTTGCATTTGAGACTGAAAGCGATGGAAAGTCGCGAACCCTCGTCTGCTCTCGCCGAGAGCGAAGAATTCCCGTCGCTCCCGAGCAGAGCGTGCCATGCCATCGCGAGCACCGTTTGAATTATGGACTTGGAGAAAAGCGAGCGGTAAGATAGAAACTCCCTCCTCACAAGCATTAACGAGACGCTGCAACTTTATCAACTACCCCGTGTTATAAACGTGTATTCCTCGAGCGCATATTGCAGCATTCAGATATCTCATCGCCTATGCGATGCACCGGGAGTGACGAGTCTCGTTCGCTCTCGCGACTGATCTACCAGGAATGAGAAGCCACGAGTCTCCCGTGACGGGAGGCAAGCGACAGGACCATTGCTTTCCTATAGTCGGCAGTCGCGATCAAAAAAAATGTCATCAGCCATGGCCCCTAGAGGGGGCCATGCATCAGCCCCTACCGCCCCTTCCCAAGTAACCAGACAACAGACGAAAACAAAAAGGGGCGTGGCTTGAGAATGAGGCGGAGTTAGCCATCGCGCATGCCAAGTTGGTTCTCTTACTGCCACTAGGGCGCAGCACCTCGAGGCCGCTATTTCATTAAATTGTTTTTCATAGATGGCACAAAAACCATAAAAAGCATGAAGTTCATTTTTCTTAAATAAACCTTTGGAAACATTTTCAAGTTACTGACATTTCAGGTTTTCATAATTTTGCATTTATTTTGTTTAAATATAACTTCAAAATAAAATTTTTAAACAATTTTCGATGATAAACAATGTCAATTACTATAAGACGGTATCATATATACGCCTACCAAGTTTCATCATAATAGATTATAAATTTTACTCGCCTCCACCACTCAAAAATTTTAACCCAGTCCAGCACCCTCTTAAAAGAAGAGAGGCAGTGAGCATCAAGAGTTTGTTTTTTACGAGTGTTATCGGCGAGAAAATCTACTCCCTTCTCCCGATAGCGCTTCAAGCATGGGTCCGCTCTAGCTCAGATTGTTATGTAACTTTTTTTGAAATGTACCAAGGGAAAAGACAAGTAAAGGATAATGCTCCATCCCCTGATTTTGGCCCTATTGGAAACACAGTTGTTAGGATGTCTCAGGGACTGGAAAGCAAGAATCACAAGCTAATCCTTGACAATCTTTTTACAACAATTCCAGTGCTTACATATCTGAAGCAAAAACAAATCTATGTATTGGGAACCATAAGGTCAAATAGGCTACATGGTGGAGATAGTAAATTGACCAGCACTAAAGCACTTAAAAAATCTGGCCAAGGTTCAATGTCTCGAGCTACTTCTAATGAAAATGTAACTATTGTGCGATGGGTAGACAGAAACATAGTCCACATGGTCTCCACCTTTGCTGGTAAGGAGCCAACTGACAAAGCTAAAAGGTGGGACATAAAGAAATCTGACATTCACACATAGAAATAGAGAGGCCCTATGCTGTGACATGCTACAACAAATTTATGGGGGGTGTAGATATGATGGATCGGATGGTTTCACACTACCCACATACAATGAAAAGCAAAAAATTTTATTTCAGAATATTCTTTCATTTTTATAGTGTGGCACTAGTGAATGCATGGATTCTTTTCAAAAGAGATACTGGAAAAGACGTCCCTTTTGTCGATTTCAAGGCATCTCTTGCCAACACTATAATTGAACTTGGGGGTGTACAAAGAAAGCGTGGCAGACCATCTAGCACTCCTAAGCATGCCCCTTTGAAAAAGAAGAAACGCACTGGTTGTTCTGAAGGATTGAGGGTTGATGGAAAAGCTAATTACCCAGCAAAGAGGAAGTGTAAGAATCCCCCCCGGTGCCGGGATAAAAATTGCAAAAGAAGAACTAGGTACTTCTGTAAAAAATGCAATGTACCAGTGTGCCCAGAGTGCAGGGAGAGCTTCTATGTGTAAACAATGTAATTAAATTTATTGTAGAGTAACTTTTCTTATCTTATTCTCATTTTTGCATTCATTTCTCATTTCTTGTGTTTTGCACCAAGTACAGAATTTTGTAACTCTTACGAAATCATGGGAGTCCTAATGATTCATAAGGGATCACTAAGAGTCGCATGGAATCCCTGAAGCTCGAAAGGACTCACAGAGATTCATTCATTTAGTCCTTGCGAGCTTCAGGGAGTCCATGTGACTCTTAGTGATTCTTTATGAACCAAAGTGACTCCCTGCAAATCCCCTGGATCGATCCAGAGGATTTGCAGGGAGTCAATATGATTCTTCCAAGGAGAATATTCTTTCTAAAGATATCTTTGGAATCCCAGAGAATAACAGCTGAGTCCCATGAATTCCACAGAACTAAATTATAATTATAATGTATTAATACATATATATATATATATGTAAATATCTATAATTTAAAGTTCAATGGAATCCATGGGACAGAGTATAAGTTGATCATGCATGACTGTAAAATTCCATTAATGCTATACCAAAATCTCTTGATTGAAAATTATATGATCATATACAATCAAGAGATTTTAGTATAGTACAACATTTATAATGGCGTGTAAGAATATCAAGTCACAACAAGTTGAAATAGTGCTCATTACATTTATTAAATAGGAAAATTAAAATTAAAAAATGAACCATTAAATTATAGTTTTAGTGATAAAATTAGGTTTACATAATGAAAAATTAAAAACAATTTTTTTACATCAAAACGAGCAACTTTTGATGCTCACAGAGGTAAAGAAAATGAATAGTCGGATAAGTGTTCCGTAAGTGTCACAACAATATACAAGATACTTCTAAGCAGTATCTAAGTCTTTATTTACTGTGGTTAAAACCACACTAACAACCCTTTACTTACATTGAATTGGTATCGGTACTCCAACACTGTACCTCAAATCTAGAAATGTCAAAAATGAAATACATTCCAAATAGATAGATATAAATATTTATTTAATTAAATGCTCACATAAAGCATTTCTGCCAATTAACAGTGACGCTGTAACAAACATGAAATATAAACGTAAACAATCAATCAAAATAAAGCACAATAAAAATCAAGAACACAAATACAAGATAGGTGGCATGGGAGGTAAAGGAGATAGGTTTATTTATTAATGGGGAAATGGGATATGGCAATATAGATAAATGAGTTTAAAGACAGAAAAAAGGGATCAATATTATCAGGCAACGAATTCAGTAGAGAGGAAAGGCGGTGGTGGAGTGAGAGCTTGATAAGGGATGGTCTAGGGATAGGCATATGGAGTTAGGAATCTGTGGATCGACCAGGGACTGAAATTGCTATTTTCGCCCCTGAAAGGGCTCAACTTTATACTGAAAAGAGTTGTTGCTATTTTTTCATAAATATTAAGGTAATGGAAGGCTTATGACTTATATCCCAAAAAGAACACTCCTGTCAAGTGGGTATAATCATCCAAAAATGTCATCATTTTATTTATTGTGATAAACTTGGTAAATGGACTCCAACAACTAAGTTTTTTTTCATATGTATTGGGCTACTTAGAAATATATCTACTATTTAAAGAAATCAGAGTCTGTAAAATGCATTTACATGTAATATGTACAAGAGAGTTCCCCTTCTTATATTGGTCAATGTGCTTCAGACTGTAATTAGTCTGTTCATCAACAAAAATGCCACCTTCTACCTGCAGCTCACAAACAACACAACACATTCCAAAATTTTCATTGAATATAAAGCATTCAACCTGCCCATTCTTCTCCAGACCGTTATGGGTATAGAATATGTAAGAGCTATCTCTCCTCTTTTCTTTTTTATGCATTCTTGAAGTGATGTGGCCCAAGTTTTTTACTAAAATCTTTGAGTACACTGTATGTCTTCTGCTTTCGGGGTGATCATCCAGGAACCTGGAAATTAACTCCTGCACAGCATGAGAAAGAGAGGTATGATTCACCACACAAGAGCGAGAACACCCACCTTCAAGCCCCATTACTTGTGTTTCATGTCCATCGTATTGCCCTTTCAGCACTTCATATGCCATGACAAATCTGTTTGTATTTATCAGTTGCTTAGAAACCTCTTGAGAGCCATGTATCAATCGTAAAAGCTGCCCATTAGCTTTTTCAAACATAAAACATGAATGAGCCCACAAAGGTCCCCAATTCATTACAGCCTCTGGCAAATGCAGAAGCAAGTGGACGTTGTACTTGTATTGCCGGGGCCCATACAAAGGTCCAATCCTTTTCAAAAATTCTCTCAGTAGTTCAAAAGATACCTTAAGGTCTGCAATAGAAATTTGCTCTTTCAGCATGATCCATATGGAACCAACCAAGCAAATCCAATGTCCAATGAACTTCTTTGGCATAAAATCTTTTATGCAGACTAGGGAATAATATAGAAGCCAATTCCGAAATTCACTGGCTTTCCACATAGCACGGCTAACAATACTACGCGGTACCCTGCTAAGTTGATTAGGTGGAGAAATCCCTAGCAAAATTTTATCAATTTCCTTGGATTTTCCACCAATATACCATTCTTCATTGTGGTTTGATGAGTCAAACCACAAAAAGAAAAATTGCCTTGTGACCCCAAGCAAAACACAATGCAAATAATCAGGCACAAAAGACCGAGCCAAGTCCAGATGGGGCACAGATGCCACACATGATGGTCCTCTTACACCAAAAACCCTAGACCTGTTGGTAGCTTTTATAGCCTGATATCTCATTTCAAGTTTAGGCAAACATGCCTTGTGTGGGTAGGTCTTGGGAAAGCCCTCCCCATTTTGCTCACACCGAAAACAGCCATATTCTCCATTCCATTGGGAAATATTTTGAAGAGGGGCACGAGCTTGGGAATCCACTGTACAGAGTGGGGCAATTACTCTACTCAATATTGTCTCTTCAGTCTCTGGATGAGTCCACGAGACACCATTAACCCCTAGGACACTCAATGACTCTACAAATGGCTTTAGAAATGTGGTCATATTTGGTTTGCGTTTCCTAAACCATAAACCAGCCACAACAACATTGCAATTCCTGACCAGTGGCTTCAGCTCAGCCACTGTAAACAACAGAGGCCACAACTGTGCATTGGAACTTTTAAAAACAGGAACCCCGTCAGTGTTCCACATTAGTGTCAGGTCATACTGACGTCTGTGCGAGTTTAAGTCTTTATAAAACCTTCCATCCGTGATATCACATATCATGTCACAATCAGAACCACTAGAGCATTGCAAATATCTATACATTTTGTATTTCTCTAGGAAATGCTTGATCAAATCAGGCAGCACATTTTCTACAAATAAACCATAATTATTTCGCGTGCCACAAATACTACATGCATTATCCCCATCCGTATCATCCCACAAACCAATATACGCATGGCAGTTTTGATTGTCACAATACCTATGAATTTTTGATATAGTGTCACCAAGGAATTCATCTATAAACCTATTTAGTTTATGTTTAGTGCTAGGGAGATTGTTAGGCTGGGGCAATGCCTTGTTGATTAACATTAACACATCTGACAAACATTTCTTCGACATCCTGTTCACAAAATAAACCTTTAAAATCATGAGGACATATTCGTCCGCATACACTTGGCTATTACAATACAATAGCTCACCGGAGTGAAAGATTTGCCCGTTACTCTCGTTGTCCGACTGGTCACTCGACTCCGAACTCGTGTCACTCCACTCTGAACTTGCACTGGTATCACTTCCGCACTTATCACCATTACGTGCCTGATTCAATGGTTCACTTTCCGGGGAAGAGTGGCCAATCAACGAAAAATCAACTCCGAATTCCAATGTCTCTGGCAGGTGGTCTCCTTCCGGTGTCTGATCCACTGTCGCAAGAGATGTTAATGTACTAATTAATTTTGCACGCTCACATATAATGCAAATAACATTATTAATTTATTACCAGATCTAAATACATCTAAAAATTCCGTGAGTTTGGTTACGGCACGACGATAGCACTTACCGGGAAATTGATGTATGGGAGCCGCTACTTCTTCCTCAGAGCTGCTTCCAACAGTGTCACTTTGAGCAAACTTACGCTTAGCATATTTTTTCAATTTGAACAAGGAAATCTAGAGGAATACATTATTAGGAGATTTTCAGTCAATAAAGTACAGCACAAAAAAATTAAGACGTACCTCATTTAAATAAGTCTTCAAATAATCGCTATCCCTTTCGTTAGGCATGGTGTACACTCCTTGTAAAACAGTTCAATGAGGTTTAAGATAAATTCTTAAACAGGCGCAAAATATTATTCATATGGTAAATCAGTAAGCCGAAGAAAAACCCACGAAAAACACAGCGAAGACACCGCCTTACGCATCTGATGGATACTAATGATACTAATACATTACTCAATTGTTTAGTAGCAAACCCAGTGATACTTAATAATTTCGAAGAGCTACGCATATTATATAAATATGTGAGGATGAAGAGTTATCGACTACCCCTTCCCTGACGCGGGCGTAATATCTCGTCCGCGCCGGTCTAGCAAATTCTGACGCGGGCGTATTATCTCGTCCTCGCTGCCGTTTTCGTTCCATTCCCTGCTTCGGACGAAATATTTCGTCCCCTTCGTAGAGATTCAATCTTTAGCCAGTAGATGGTGTTTGCGGACACACAGGCCTAAAGCGCTTGATTGGAAAGTACGGTCAACTTTGCGCATTTAGCCATCGTGGGCCTTTGTTAACATGGGAGAGATAGGGACTAAACATGTTTTCACGAGAATAAAATTAATTAACTATATTTCATCGAATTTGAGCCAAGATAACTTGTGAATGATTAAATTGCCTATAATACTACATCATTTTCATATCAAGTTTATCCTCCAAAATGCGGGAGTCGGCCTGTTTAATACGAGCCCAGCAGACGACTCAAACGGCAGCAGACGGCGCACAGTGGGGCCAAGCGTGGTTTGGCTGGCCAAAACCCTAAAAATGAAATAAACTATTTAGAAGTGAAATTAGTTTTATTTTGTAAATAAATGTCCTGGGCATAGAATCACAAAATATTTCGGTAGTGTGATGTCAGTTTTGCCCTGTCAGACCATTCAATGTCAACCAATTTCGTGGCACTTCGCTTAGTGACGTGTTCGCCTCATTTATTTAATCGATTCGATTACAGCAATGCAGATAAATAAGAAAAAATAATTACTATGTCAATAAAGTGAGATGTCTTAAGGTTGTTACCACGAATTTCCAGACAACAATAACCAACAGAAAACTTCATGCAGGATGACGGCTAAACGAGGTGCCCTACAGAAAATATTTCATTGTACGGCTTGATATTTAAAAAATGTCTGACGATGTCGGAGCGATTTTCAAAGCGTAATAGCTTTCTTTGTGAGTCTTCTGTAACATATCTCAAAATCATCTGCTACAATGTGCTACATTGTGAGCAATGTGTATTTACAGTTCCCACGCCGCGGGGGCCGCGCAGTGGGCATTAGCGCCATAGTCAGTTAGTGGGGATTAGCAGGCGGTGGATTGCACTTGCCTGGGAACAGTACTTAGAACTCTGTGCTTTTATAATAATTGTGGTGGACATTATTTACAAGAATTATGTCTTTCAAAATAACTAGGCGAATACTTTATACCCTACTCAAAGAGAAATCTAAGAGTGGATGGTCGGAACGCTATGATCATGTGTATTCTCATGTTGAGGAAGTGCTTGATTTGTCATTAGCTGGGAAGAGAACTAAAGACGCAGTTGGCAGGATGGTTCGGAGGCACTGTGGGGATATTCGGAAGAAATGGGAGGAAAGCAGTCGAGTGGAGGAAAGATTTCTTCACGCTAATGACAATTGGCTGAACAAGACAATCATTATCACTGCGCCTACTCCTACAAGTACATCTGCAGGTAATTAATTGCGCTAGTAATTAGTGGGTAACTAATTGTGTAAAGATATTCCTTTGGCTTACAGAGTGACGAATTCAATGCACATGCCTATATCCTCTTTACGAGTCAATGTCATTTGAAATTATCCTTTTCAGCAGGTCGTCCTAGGAAACACTTCGAGGAAAGCAGTTCTCGTAGCAAGAGGAGGAAGACACAGGATCTTCGGGAGACCGTTTCGACGTCCACGTTAACATTCGCCGCAGAAATGAGTCTCCGATCTACAGGCAAGGATACGGAAGCTAAACTGTTAGATGAAATACTCCATTCAACGCCAACACGTGCGGCGAGGGTGTCTGAGGCGTGGACACAACACAACAGAGCCAGTCTTCGGCCGTATTCACCCGAGGAGGCGCTAGCCCTTATGCTAGAAACGGATCTCTCTAGAGACTCCTATCAATCTATTAGGATTCAGGCGAAAGAGAGAGGGGTAGATTTATATCCTTCGTACAAGAAAGTAGCTGCTGCTAAAGTTGAGTGCTATCCACCCAGAGACAGCATTACAATCACGGAGGTAAAGAGTGAAATACAATTACAGGCATTGTTAGATCATACCACTAATCGCATCGTGCAGCTCCAAGAAGAGTTTATTGCAAATTTAGAACCTGGTATACTGGGGGAAATGTATATAGTATTTAAATGGGGTTTTGATGGGTGCAGCGGTCTATCCATGTACAAGCAAGTAAGTGACGACCATAATTTGAAGGACAGTGATATTTTAATGACATGTTTAGTGCCCCTGCAACTTTACTGCAAAGATAATTTCAAAAAAGTTATAGTGTGGCAAAACCCCCGCCCTTCTTCGACAAGATTTTGTAGACCTATAAATTTAGAATTCAAAAAAGAGACCAAGTGCAACATAGTCGCAGAGAAATCGAGAATGGACGAACAAATAGAACTTCTTACTCCATCAAAAATATCACTACCCGGCAATGTCCATATTCAAGTGCGTCATCAAATGATTTTTTCAATGATAGACGGAAAAGTGTGCAACGCAGTTACAGGAACTTCCTCTTCTCAAAGGTGTTACCTCTGTGGAGCACTTCCAAAAGAATTCAACAACATCGATTTGGTTCAGAAGAGGGAAGTAAACAAGGATGCAATAGAATACGGTCTTTCTACGCTTCATGCCTATATAAGATTTTTAGAATGGATTCTTCACGTCAGCTACAGACTGGATACTCAGGCATGGAGAAAGAATAAGGACAACAAAACCATGATTTCGGAAAGAAAGAGAGAACTCCAGAGGAGATTTAAATCCGAAATGGGAATTCTTGTGGATGTTGTTAAACAGGGGACCGGCAAAACAAACGATGGAAACACCGCCCGTCGTTTTTTTGCTAACCCTGCACAGTCATCATCCATCACAGGATTTAAAGAAGATCTAATATCGAGATGTGATGTGATTCTGAGGACTCTTTCCTGTGGATTCGCAGTAAATTGCTTAGCCTTCAAAGAATATGCCATCGACACTGCTAGATTATATGTGCAACATTATAAATGGTATCCAATGCCTGCCACTGTCCACAAGATACTAATTCATGGAGCTGACGCCATTGCTGTTGCTCTACTGCCAATAGGAATGTTGAGTGAAGAGGCACAGGAGGCGAGAAATAAAGACTTGCGCAGATTCCGAGAAAGAAGGTGTAGGAAGATCTCAAGAAAATCGACCAACGAAGATCTACTCCACATCATGCTAACTTCCTCCGATCCTTTAATTTCATCCATCAGGAAATCTCCCCCTAAAAAGGATGGACAGTTGCGAATCGAGGTTATTGCTTTGCTAGAGGCACCAACTGCTGAACAAGGTGATATAGATAGTGATGATGAGTCTACGCTTTAGGTCTATGATATAAAAGCAAAATGGAAAGAAAGTTGTAGAATGGAAGATCGTTTTTTGTCTGGCAACGATGAGTGGTTGGATAAATGCATCTGATCAATTGGGAAGAATAGCTTACGTAATTTGGCTTTTAAATTTTTTGTTTTAAATTTCTATAATTTCTACGTTATAATTTTCTATTCTTTATAAATAAAACAATTTTAAAACTTTATTTAATTGTGTATATTTATTGAAAAAAATATATATCATTTTACAAACCTAAATGGTGGTGCCCTTTCACCGTAGATTATAGATATCAATCAAATATTACTTTATAACTATTACTGGCACATTTCTTCTATTTTTACGAACTGAGAGTCTAAAATGTCTAGTTTGTAAAAAATGACCTAAAATCGTAATTAATATAATTTTCGCTAAATTGTAAAAAGTTTCTCTTCATTTTTAGCACTTTTTTAATTGTTGTGTTCGTAATATATGATCCACTATTTTGTTTTTTGAAAAAATCTCAAATTCGTAATCAGCAACCTCAAGAGCCTAAGTGAGGCAAAATTCGTGCGGATTAAGTTTTTCATATATTGGCTGGATTTCCGCCATCGATTTAGGATGATTCTTTTGACCCTTTTGAGTTAATATGAAGTTGATGTTGAAAAATTTTATGCCTATGCATTGGGCACTGCCAAATTATTTGTAGAGAAGTATCCTTGATACAACGTGCCCACCACAGTGCATAAAATATTGATTCATGGTTCTTCTGTAATTTCGTCGCCATTATTACCGATTGGAATGCTTTCAGAGGAGGCACAAGAAGCACGAGACAAAGATATCAATGCTTATCGAGAACGCTTTTCAAGAAAATGCTCCAGAGAAAGTAATTTAAAAGATGTTTTTAACAACTTTCTCGTGTATTCAGATCCTGTTATATCAAGCATTAGGGAGATTAAATATTTTGTTTATATATATTTGAGGTATGATTAATATTAAAAGACCATATCATGCCCCAAAAATGCCTTTGTTTTTCAAATAACCTAGCTACTATTTTCTTAGCCTTGGGCCGCCATTTTGAATCCGCCATTTTGCTTTTTTCATTATTCTGATTTCAGATTCGTAATCAGGGGCCTAAAAAAAACGCTGTGTGCCAAATTTAAAATCGATCAAATAAGATATGAATCCATTTAATTTTCGTTATTATTTGCAATTTCTCCAAGGATAACAATTTTTTATATTCTACAAATTACTTATTGTTATGTCCACCATATTGGATTCAATATTTTGTTTATATATATTTGGGGTATGAATCATATTAAAAGGCCATATCATGCCCCAGAAATGCATTGTTTTTCAAATAACCAAGCTACTACTTTCTTAGCCTTGGGCCGCCATTTTGAATCCACCATTTTGCTTTATTTATTTGTTCTGATTTCAGATTCGTAATCAGCGGCCTATAAAACCCCTGTGTACCAAATTTAAAATCGATCAAATAAGGATTTCATATTTTGGCCAGCTTTTCGGGATTTGGCCCCACTGTGCGGCGTCGTCTGCAATGCAAGTGGAACGTCGCGATATTTTCCTCGCTCGTAAAGTGACTTCTCGTTGATAACTGGCGGAATGGCATTTTAAAATGTTAAAATACTGCATAAATATTAGCTTACTTGTCAATTAGGTATCAAAATCGACTAGGTATAGAATATTTCTCTGCAATAGGAGTAAAACGTCATGTCAATTCTTCGACCGTGAAGTGAATCCTCATAGAGAACAGACGGTGACCAACCTTGTATTGTCACTGTTATCTTAATCATTCTCAATTAAGGTTAATTTCACGTCCACAACTCCCTTAGATTCCCTGGTACTTCAGATACTGCGAGCGGACATGCATATCAGACGGGCGACAATAATTGTGAGAAAAATGAATTTTGAGATACCTTGGCTTCGTTACTGATCTTACTCCGCACCGGAACGAGACTTTTAACGGCGGATAAATTTAACACGCTACTATCTAATTTACGTTCTGCATTGTCAATGTCAAGTAAGCATTTTGACAGGATTTACACGATCAGCACTCCATGTTTAACTGAGGCACTGACCATGAGGCACATCGTCAGTCAAATAATATGAAATATATGTAATATAATTATCTAAGATAAAATAATATGATTACGTACCGTGAGATATATATGGCAGCGATTAATCGTTCCCGCTTTATCTCCAGAGACACATGTACAGCGGCACTAAATATAAAGGAACAATAGGTACTTGGTAATGACATCAAGTCGAGTAAATGAAAAGATAACTTTTGAGATGATAAAATTTAATGAATGAAGCATAATGAAACAACTTACATTGCATAAGTAGAAAAAAATCATCACCCTTTCACTTGGACTCCACACTCACAATTTATGATACTATAAAATAACACAATAATCCCTGCCAAGGACAAATTCATTTGCCTATTGCTAATTAGTCATCACCTGCCTTAAACGCATACGGATTAATTATTTCACCAAAATCACATTGGAGACAACAATTCAATGAAATAAAAAGATGACACTTGGGGTGGCAACATTCACTGAATGAAGAATAATAAAACACTACACTGTTTATCCCTTCACTGGGACGTAAACAACCACACTTTCAAGACAAGAGCAATTCACTAGTCACTAACTTCACTTCAATTCACATAGATTCCACATTTTAATTTTGTCAATAGTAGAAACAATGGACTGATTGCTGTTATGTCTTCTCCAACACTTACTACGCATTTTTCACACTTTTAATACCATTCCATAATGTAATACCATACCCAGATAGCACGGGCCCGTGCTGGCGATTTTTGTATCTAGCGACGATGGTTGACCATCAATATACAAGAAATCTCACATTTGATGTTTGTGTTATGATTGGGAGGTTAATTTTGCATTGTTTAACTGACGAATTGGCGTATATTGGAAGTAGAAGCATGCACATCACTAGTATAACAACAATCAATGTGCAACTGCGTCTGTTTTTTTACTAAAAACTAAATTAAGACATAAGATAGAATGTATCCAATGCGATAGGATACTAGCATCTCGTTTTGTCTTGAATCGTACGCGGGAATTATTTTTTGTCAGCGCAGCTGCGGAGGCTTACCTTGATATCTGGCCTCAGATTCGCCCTGCTCTCCCTTGTGATTACTTGTGCCTCTGTTCGCTTCGCTTCGTGCTGAATTTCCGAGTCTTCATACGGTTCATACTCATCATACGGTTCATACTCATCATTTAACTGTTCTTTTAAGAACTCTCATTGATCATCATTTTCATTATTTTCATAATCATTTTTTATCATTTTCATTTTCACTATTTTAGTGATTTCGGCGCGGCGTGCTAACGTGTTCACTCACGCTTTATTCATTGTGGTCACGTGTGTATAAGTTCGGACCGAATTGAAGCGGACTTTAATAAGTAACTATCTTCAATCATCCCTTTCATTGTAATTATTTATTGTACGTGATTACAACGATACGGAGGGATTCGTCAAGCTTCGATCACGACCAGTTTGGCCGATTCGAAGCCATCTTGGAAGTTCCTGTAAACGGGAGGAAGATTCCTGCAGTCTTTTCTTTGGAGGTGAAAGATCTTGAGGTGAGTTAATGTAATGTATTAAACCACGGATCCGTGCAATTAACTTTTGGAAGTAGCACTATTTATCAGTAACTATGCCTTGTGTAGAAACTGGACTCTTCGCCCATGATCGTAGAGTAGAGAATGATTGTAGTGTTGCTACCTATTTGCCTATTTTATGAGACTGCATAATGATAATTGTAAGTATAAGTGATAGTAATTTGTGAATTGCATGGCTCCATCCGGAATAATTCGTTCTAAAAGGAGAATAATTATAAGGTATTATAAATACATTGACAATATTGTCTCGCGTTTCCGCTGGCGAGACGAAGTTCACATTTACCCTAATAATGAATTTAAAAGTAATTTGCACTCCCGAGTCTGACGTTCACATTCCAATGCTAGGTTTATGTCTTAGAGATTCAGGAAGACTTGTGAGTGCACTGCCTTTGACGGACTTCGTTTATAGTGTACTGGGAAATTTTATATTGTCACTTCTAAGTTCATATTTGTGTGTTCTCTAGCCCATTATTCAGTAAACGTATGCACTGCTTGTTTATGGACACGGTTCATTTACTTGTACCCTCTATTGTGTGAACTCTTGTATCAGGGAATTTTCGTGTAAAACGGCAAATTGTGCGAACGCATTGTGCGATTGTATGAATGACTGAACGGAAAATATAACATTTTCTATTTCTTTTCGGACAAACATACAATTTAGTTCAGTTTCATACATTCGTTTGCACGAAAATCGCACCGTGTAAAATGGCCTTCACTGTTACAAGGAAGAGTAATTAGTAATAGTAGGTAGATAATAAATCGGGCCAGGTTTTTAAAATGTGGTTCCCAAAGTAGGGTTTACTTCCTATGAGTAAAGTTTTGGTAGGATAAGACATTGAGAAAGAAATACTCTTTACTTTAGATAGTCGTTACAGAATCTTGCTTGGGCAATACTGTCACATGACCTCTTGGCTCAAAGTACTTCTTAATTGTTTGGGTTCTCAAGTATAGGATTTCAATGTTTACACTAATTTTACTCTGTTACCGTTCTTTCTTGTAAAATAAATGAGTTAGTTCTGAAGTGTAAAGTATATCCCTGACAATGTTGTTGTGAAATTTCTTTAATATACATTATTGATGCAAGTAGTAGTTTTTAATTCATTAATATAAAAATATTGTTATTAAAATTGCATATTTACGTAGTGGTTATCTTCCTGATTTATGTCACAATCTTTGGTCTTGTTGGAAGTTTGAGTTGGGTTTCCTGATTGGTTGTATCACTTTACGTTATAGCAATGCCTAATAAACGACATACACCTATATCTGAAGTCACATCCAGACATCGCCGTCGTCTTATGGCCATTGCTTCAAGGGATAATGTTGAGCCATGTGAAATTGAGCAGAACATAGCTGATTTAATTGAAGAGGAAGATGGCATCAGCATTCTCGACGAAGTGTGTAATATAGAGGTTGGTGATGAGGAGAGAATGATTTCCTCTAGTGAAGAGACTGATGATGAAGTGTGCAATATAGAGGTTGGTGATGAAGAGAGAATTATTTCCTCCAGTGAAGAGTCTGATGAGTCTGGTGATGATGAGGCTGTTTGTGATGACTTCACCACCTTTCGTGAGGCCTTAGCTGAGTGGGGGACTGATGGAGTGTCATTAAAAAAATTAAATGAACTACTGAAGCTCCTGAGGAAGCATACTTGTTTTTTATGTCTTCCAGCAGATGGTCGTACGCTATTGGGGACACCGCGTTCTACCCTGATAAAAAGTATTGGTGGTGGAACGTACAGCCACATAGGTATCGAAATCAATCTTTTACTGGTCTTGGAGAAGTATCCAGCGGTTCAAGCAAGTAGAAACATTAGCTTACAGTGCAGCATTGATGGCCTTTCCCTCTTCAAGAGCTCAGGGAGTCAGGTTTGGCCTATCCAGATGAGTGTTGAGGGCCATCCAGATGTTAAGCCTTTTGTAGTGGGAATTTTTCATGGCCATGAAAAGCCTCATTCATGTGCAGAGTACCTTGAGGACTTTGCTGAGGAAGCTAAATTATTAATTAATGGTGGTATTGACTTCGAAAACCGTCTGTATACCATTAAAATAAGTGGATATGTGTGTGATGCACCGGCACGTGCCTTTTTTTCCCAGGTAAAGTGTCACTCAGGCTATTCCAGCTGTGGGAAATGTACCATTGAGGGTGAATATGTCTCTAATAGGGTGGTATTTGATGAGATTGATTGTCCTACTCGCACTGATGAAAGCTTCTCAGCCAGAGTTGATGAAAATCATCATGTGGGGCACTCACCTTTGGAAGACATCCCAGGCACTCTTATGGTCACCCATTTCCCTCTGGACTACATGCATCTTGTATGCTTAGGGGTTATGAGAAAGATGCTGATTTTTTTGCTAAAAGGTAGCCTACATGTGCGATTGCCAGGAAACAAAGTGTCTGCTCTGAATGATTCAATTAATTATATTAAGAACCTCTTTCCACTAGAGTTTTCCCGAAAACCACGATCAGTGAGCGAAGTCCTTAGATGGAAAGCCACGGAATTTAGGCTGTTCCTCATTTATTCTGGACCTTTTCTGCTGCAAGGCATTGTATCCAGAAGTGTATTTAAACATTTTTTGGCATTACATTATGCTATAAGAATCCTTGTGTCAAGGAATTACCACTGCAATTTGGACTATGCGGCAACATTGCTAAAATATTTTGTTAAGAATTTTGGGTTGGTGTATGGGAGGGAGAGTGTTTCATTTAATGTGCATGGCCTTCTGCACTTGGCTGATGACTCCAGGGTCTTTGGGCCATTGGATTCATTTAGCGCCTTCCCGTTTGAAAACCATCTCCAAATTATCAAAAAATTTGTGCGAAAACCACATAGGCCTCTGCCCCAAATAGTTAGAAGACTGCAAGAATCCTCCATCAGGTCTAGGGTTCCCAGTGATGAAGAACCACTCATGGTGCAGAGAAGGGATATGGGGCCATTGCCATTTGGGCTAGAAGAGCCGTGTTTCAAAGGATTCCAAAATAAATTTTTCAGGGTGACAGACCGAATGCCTAATAACTGCATTGTTACACATGATGGAGCCATTGTTCTAATATATTGTTTTGCATCGAAAGACTCATTGCCTTCCTTCATGGGAAGGAGTTTCAATGTTGTTCAGGAGTATTATGCTGAACCAGCCTCTTCTGCATGCATAGGCATATATAAAGTGCAGCACTTGGGAGAATGGACTGTGTGGCCTGTGAGTGACATAAAGTGCAAGGCAGTATTAATACCACTGATGAATAGTCAAGAATATTATGCCGCTGAGTTGCTGCATCACTAGTGGCAAGGGCAGTGAGGTGATGAAAGTAGGATTAGGGAAGATCTTTAATTAAGTAGATAAGATACAGGTTAGTCTTATATATCTAATATACAAATTTAGTTTGCCTGCCTTATTTCCTTAAATTTTAGTGTATTGTCTTGTGCTATGACTGTGATGTACGATAATGTAAAAAGTTAGTTTGTTCCATTTTCTTTGTCATGATTTTGCCAAATGTTTCAAAGCTAATTTAGAATCATATCTTGTTGCTTGAATGCACTAAACATTATTTATCACTTTTCAGGATGCAGTGGTGTGTGGCGGAATTTTACCCTCATAGAGGGCACAATGAAATGTCTGTAGAAACTATTCCATGTTCCTGGGTGGAAGAGAATGATGAGGGACTATTTGCCTTCTACCCTGATAAAAGTTTCACCCCAGCTGCAGTAAGAGGGGCTGTAAGAAACTGTGAAAGTCCTGCAGAAGGTTGGGACAAGCTGCAGATAAGATACTGTACAGGGGAGTTTGGTATGTTGAGAGAATGTCAAGATAGACTGCCTGTTTTTTTTATTTTGAGGAATTACAGTTACTGCCTTAACATTTTTATGCTGTCCTTTTATCATACCAGCTTATTTATTTTCTCAGGCGCACTGTTAGAAGCAAGGGCACTGGAGGCAGAGATAGAAAACTGTCCAGATACAGATTTAGAATCATTTGCCACACATTTTTTAAAACCTAGTAATAAGAGGAAGCGAAAGACAAAAAGGTTACTGTACCCAGACGAATCAAGTGATTGTGGGCCAATGGAGAGGGTCCAAGTGATAGACGATCTTCCTTCACCCCCTGGTATGTTAATATGTGCTGGAATATATATACATCAAATGTTACTTCTTATCACTCTTCTCTGCCAACATTATTGAAAATCTGTAATATTCAATATTGATGGATAGTTATCTTCCATTTTATGGTGATTAAAATTAAATATGTGCAGCTACAGAATGTGCATACATACATAATTGTTGACTTAATTATGTTGAAGTGTAAGGTTCTTCTTCTATTTGGTGATACAGTAGCTTTGCCCATGGGTGCTGCAAAAATGCTGCGTGCTGGAGAGGGCATTCCTTTTGGCAATCTCCAGGCAAAGAAATGCTTAGGAAAGAGCATTGAAGCTGATGCCAGACAGAAAAATGTTACAGTGCCTGGTACTCCGCAGCGGGTGCTGCCTGCCAGCCAGGGTGCGATGGCTGGGTCATTTAGCAGAAGCAGTACAGGAGCGGAAGATGGTGGCCATGAAGCTTTGCCGTTGAATCTCTCAGGTGATCTTCAATACTTAGAAAATTAATTGATGTCCTTACAAAGGGTCTTACCTTTTACCATGAGTAGTATGTACCTGGTCAGTGTGTGTTGTTGTGTTCACTTGTATAAAGACAACGTTGTTTTTTGAAAGAACAGGAGAAATGTGAAATTGGTTTAACTTCAAGAAGAAACCTAGCCCTTTTTAAATATTGACGTGGTATCCAAAGAATATTTTTGGCATCCTTCACTGAATTAATAGTAGATTGAAATTTTAAAATGCTATAGTGATTGCATTTATGTGGAGATAAACTATTCTGAAAGTATAAAGCTAACTTTTTCCAATTTCCTTGACAAATAGCTATGCCAAGGAGTGCCACCACAGTGCTGCACGTGGCAGAGGGGAAGCACAATAAGAAGACAAAACATGCGAGATTGCCTGGTACTCCACAAAGGGTGCTGCCTACCAGCCAAGGTGCGATGGCTGGGACATTTAGTCGAAACATTACAGGAGCGGAAGATGGTGGCCTTGATGCACTGTCATTAAATCTCTCAGGTGGTATTTTATAATAATTATGGAATTGTTTTATGAGAAATTTACATTTTTATATGAAAGCTTATGTCAGATTAAGTTAATTAATATATATTTAAAATGATTTTAGGTGAAGTGGATGCCAGCAGTACCTCAAGTATATGTGAAACTAATGGTGATGTAAACACACAGTTTACAGAAACTGATGTCAGCAATACTGGCTTCAGAGGTAGATATAATGTTGAGTAGTGTTAGAGCACGAACTCAGCTTATCCAGAGCTGAATATACCTTTGAGCAATAATTGTTTGGCAGTGTACCCGATTAGTAATAAATGTTCATGCTGTATATTCCTGTTACTCTGTTGAATTTTTATGCTCAATGCATATCTTTTATACAAAGATGTTATGTAAACCATTTCCTTGTTCATTTCAGATGTTATGACGGCAATTGGGAAACTGAGGGGACACATATCCGTGGAGAACGCTGGCATTGTCGAGAAAATTGAGGTCCTTGCTGCCAGAATTGAAAGTTTGTGGCTTATGCAGAATAATTCTGCCTCCAACATAGATAGAGACTTTGAGTCCCTCCATCAGCTCCCTGCAACCTCTCATGAGGAGCTCAAGTGTGTTGAACATGAGCTTCAGTCAAATGTGGAATACAGGAAGTTTTTGGTAATTTTTCCACTTCCCTATTTTTAAGTTTTGTTCTATTGCAGCACATGTCAGGCTCATTCAGAACAGAGGACACATATGCTTTATATTCTTGTTCCCAAGTAACTATATTAATGTGAAAACTCTTCAGTATGCTTACTACTGGTGTCATAAATATCTACAAATTATAATTTCATTTGTCTCCTTTGTTAGGTTGATTATTTGAAGAGAAGGTCTAGTAACCTGCTAATCAAATGTGCTGGGGCTGATCAGATTTCTGCAGCAATCACCAAGTGTGTAAACGATTGTTGCTCATTATTGATGACCAATGAATTGGCAGTCACTTACTCAATGACAGGGAAAATGTCAAGTAAACTTCCCTTTGGAGCATCTTTTTGAAATATTATTGATATTGTTTTAGGTGAGTTTAAGCCTCAATAAATGTTTTAAGTTGCATAAACCTTGGAAAATATCTCTCTATCATGTATCATCTTTCCAGTTACTATTAATGACAAAGTGTTGCCTGGCAGTGAGGTGGATCTCCTCAAAGTGAGGAGTAGGATGGGAGAATGGTTGCGGCAGGCCAACCGTAGGACAGAGGGGGGGAAGGCTGCAAGGGTGGCCCAGTATCAGTCTTTCACCCAATTATCCCAATTGCATTTGGATACAGAGTCTCACCATAATACAGGATATGGTGGCAGCAGGGGCTAAACTTGATATTATTACCCTTTAAATAAATATATAATAAAATGTAATGCCTATCTATTTAAAACTATGGTGTCTTATTTGAAAAGAAATCCTTAACCTATGGCTCGATTAATATTATTCCAGTGTACTTCGTTGTTCATCCTTAGAATTAGTCTAATTCATACAAGAGGTTTGTTTATTTGCAATTAACTGTTTGGAGAATTTCACTAACCGTTTTTCATGTTCATATTGGTGCCTCAAACCAGGTTCGGTTAAACACAGTTTCCTCCAGAAACAGGTTCGTCTGGGGATTGATAATTATGGCAGTTATGTGGTAGGAGTGAGGGATTTATTTCTTAGAATATGGGATCAGTGTCCGTTGGGGTTGTGTAACTTTGGAGTAGTTCCTGCCAGCATGGATTATTATTCGAGACTTCGTTGGTGTTAACTTTCCCTTCATTAAAGTCGCTATTTCCGCGTTCCAACTTCATTTTCGCCATGCATTATGTTAGTCACGTACAGTAACTTAATTGCTAATGTTCAGAACGCGTCAGAGGCCAGGAATGGCAACTGGAACGCGAAATAATAGATTATTTTGGGTATTTATATCAATGGCGGGGTATCGATTTCTACTATCAGAATATATCGATAGGGTACTGACATCGACCAATCGATATATTCGATATCGCGGGCGTAGGAATACGGCACCGGCGCCGTGTATTCCTACGCCCCTAGCTCTAGTATCTCATCGTATACCATTCGTAGCGGACATTGCACGCGTTCGCATCCAATGAGTACGCACCTCGTCAATGGATGGTATCTAGTGACGACTAGCGGTAATGCGATACGGTATCCCGCTCGCCATGAGATGGTATCTATGTGCAAAGTGGATACAGTGAATTCTGTGCTATCTGGGTAATAATCAGTAAACACAACAAAAATGAATGTAGGTGAAGAAGGGTTAATGCGGTTAATAGTTTGCACACTTAAAAGTTATCGGATGGTCTTTCTTTGAAGATGGTCATTAGCTAGCTCTAATTGCCTTGGTATTAATTTGAGAACCTGAATGGTATCGATGAACATTATCACAGCATCTGGACGAATCAGTCAACATTGCCATAATTTCATTAAGTTTGAGCTTGTTTACAATAGCACTTGATATGTGACGCATGTAGTGAGGGGCACACAATGTCATCAGCACAGCAAACATGGCACGCAATCCTTTATAGTGAAGCACACAATATGTTCACAACACACAACACAACTAGCACACAAATTTACGGATCTCCCTCTTCAATGACATAAGTTCCCTCCTTAGTTCCTAAATTTCCTCCGTGACATTCTCCTTAGCAGGGGTGGAGTGCATCACCTGGGTCACTGCATCACAGTGATATATCCACTCCTGCTGCAGCTGGTATGCTCGTATCAGCTTGTTCTCCCAGTAACTCCTCTGCAGTTACATCATTGTGAAGATCTAGAGAGGAAACGTTTTAGGAGTTAAACATATATAGCGACTGAGATAAACAAATTATCCAGGAAAAATCAATTTGCACTTAGCTGCATGAAAGCAGCAGTAGACACATGAAAAGAGATGCTTTTGTGGACATGATAAAAAACCCACTCCCCTGATGCATATTGTAATAGTACAACATCCGTTCATAGACAATCGTTTCTCATTGTGATCTTAATAAGATTAGTTGGCGTTACAGAACTAAGGCTCACGAGGAAATGTGTCAAGGTGTAAGACAATAAAAATAACAATGCTCTGGAAATGTTCAACTCCTGATTCGCACTAAAGAGCCGATTATGTAGGGAATCGTGTGTAATAAGGAGGCATATTTTCGCAAGCAATTCAATTTTGAATGGATTGATTACACTCACCACATAGACGACACCTCATAATTAAGCACGCGGTTTGTAAATTCACTTTTGTCCACAAATGGTGCATTAATAATAGCAACATTCATTCACTGTATTATTCACGCGTGAGAGAAATAAAGGCACACAATTCTATCAATAACTATGCAAAAATAAAACAATACCTATTAATTGCTCACGTGGTTTGCATTAGCACGTTTCTGAAGAAATGATGTTTATCAATAAATCCAAATCACTGCAAGAAAACCATATAAGTTACCTATAAAAAGGCATGAAATTCTAGCGCTTTCGTTCACAATAGCATCTTTAACAATTCGGAACTTACCAGTGAGCTCTGGATATCATTTGCAGCCATTTTCTTCTTCTTACTTCATTCCCTGCTCCCGAAGGGATAAGATATAACTTTGTCCCTTTCTTCGCCTGCGTTGAACAACCAACTGCACAACACTGAGGCATATTGACAACCAAATATCAAAAAACCGCTACGCTGCTTCACGAAAAACACAACCACTCCCAATGCTTTCTAACAGGCAACTGACGCTAACAAAACACTCGCGTAGGCCCAAAACGTAGGGAACAACCAATCAGAAGCCTCGATTGTCGGCATTTGCCGAGATCAAACGTTGACCGTACTTTCCAAATACAGAGCTTTACACAGGCCCATATCTAGCCAGTTTTTGAGACTTTTCTCGATGTATTGGCGTATGTATTTGCGTCATAATATTAGTAATGTTTACCCTGGTGATGCGCTAAATCTCACGTGTTACCGCGTGAGATTTAGCGCATTCCATGCTCGTATATAAATCTACATCGAATTTGATTCATATTTATAGACGTAATATCAACCCATGCATTCTGCATTCAATTATAATAACATTTGCAACAAATATTGCATTTATTTGTAATCTTTGTGCTTCATAATGGTACTTGCAGTACATTACGATTATCACGGGAAATATTGGATGCAGAAATAACAGTTGCGCGATATAATCTCGTAACGTGATACTTCGTTTTGGGATAAGTAAAAAATCTCTCGCGGTCACTTCGAAATAATACATTACGTTCCAGACCGCGAGCTACCCCAAAGGCGGGTGGCAGGGGGTGTTATGCAACCAGACATAAAAAGAACGAATATAGGAATATATCGGTAAAGCGATGACTAATGAAGCGTGATTTTGTAAAATAAGTCGACATCTGTTCGAAATATTGTCCATGAGAAAATGGATAGACGCGGAAGACCCGAAAACCATGTGTCTCCAAGCCAAAGACTCCGCGGAAGCCTTCACGGAAATTGTTCACGGATGTTGTTGGCATAGATTGTGTGGAAAAAGAAGAAATTGTTGAACCCATCCATCACAGCGAATTTCTCTTCTCTTTTACCCTATACATGTCCTTTTTCGAAACCATTGCGACCATACAAATGATGTTATCTTCATCTTTGATCCCAGAAAAAGGCAAGTCCCTTCTGGAGTTGAAGGGACCACAGAGGGACGGTGTGGGGTTCACCGACCCTCTGCGGTCTCCCATCTTAATCCCTTCCGCTTTCACCCATTCCTTTGTATTTCCACACGTTTCCCGGCTTCCTTTCTCATTATCGCCGACTGAAACCGTGTTAAGCATTTGGTACCCTTTTCTGTGACCTTTCGACAATGTTTTCCTCAGTTCCTTGGTTTTCCCACTTGTGCTGTTCCCCGCTCTTCCCTATTGTATATTCTTTTCGCCTGTAAAAGGGATTTTATGACACTATGCTACGGAAAGGGAAGGCTTTTCTTTACCGTCACTGTGTTTTCCCAGAAAATGATCTTGGTTCTCTTATCGTTGACCTTTTTCCATGGCCTGTAATTTTGAGAACAAGTTAGTTATTCATCGTGCGTCTCAGTGTATACATCTAGCATTTCCCTTGAGTTGTGCATCTCATAACGTCACCTTGGAGTTGATTGAGTTATCTGAGAATCGACTCATTTGTCATGGATAGTGATGTGGAAAGTGATTTGGCTTTTGGTGCTTCTGACGAGGAATTAGAAGAGGATGTCGAGCACACGGGTTCAGATTCAAGCTTCTCAGAGCAGTCGGACGTTGAATCTGAAGATACCGAGGATGAAGATCCGACAGTAGACAGAAATTGGCGGTCGGTGAACACTTCATGTCCTCCCCCTCCTGCACCTCCAAGATTCAACTTTGAAGGTAACTCTACCATGAATTTCGAAGTTGATCCTGATTGTGGTGTGAACTATTTTTTTGAATTGTTTTTTGATAACCAAGTGCTGGAACTGATAACCTCGGAGACGAATCGATATGCTGATCAGTGTTTACGCAATAAGGCTTCAACATCAAAAGATCAATGGCGCGATGTGAGTGTTCCTGAAATGCGTATATTCCTCGCGTTGATAATGCTTCAATCCATTGTTCGTAAACCAGAGCAGGAACACTTTTGGTCTACAAGAAGGGTACTAAATACTCCCTTTTTTGGTGAAACCATGGCTTACCGGCGATTTTCCAGAATCCGTCAGTTTTTGCATTTCAGCAATAACGAGGAATATAGACCGGAAATACACCCGAACCCTAAGCTTAACAAAATCTGGCCGATATTTGATTTACTTAGTGAAAAATTCAGTCATTTATATACGCCGGAAAGGGACGTAACCATAGATGAAAGCCTTCTTCTATATAAAGGACGATTGGGTTGGCGTCAGTACATACCCACTAAAAGAGCCAGATTTGGCATAAAGACGTTCGCTCTATGTGAGTCAAAGAGTGGTTACGTTTGGTCTACAATAATATACACCGGAAAAAGGACACTACTGGATGCAGAGTTTGATGGCATGCCAATGTCATAAAAAGTTGTTTTGACGCTAATGAAGCCGTTGTTCGGGAAAGGTTACTGCGTCACAACGGACAATTTTTACACCTCACCACAACTGGCTGAGACTCTCATTTCCAAGTCATGTGACACTTATGGCACAGTGAGAATTACCAGGAAAGGAATGCCGGAAGGAGCGAAGAAAAAAAATGAGAAGGGGGGAAGTGAATGCGTTCCAGAAGGGAAAAATAATGGTGCTGAGATGGAAAGACAAGAAAGAAGTGACGTTTCTTTCTACTGTGCACAACTGTGCAATTAGGCAAACAGAAAAAAGGGGTGTTCCAGTGCTAAAGCCAAAGGTTGTGCCGGATTATAATGAGACGATGGGGGGCGTTGACCGAGTAGATCAACATTTGGCTGACTATCCCATTCCGACGAAGAGGGGAAAAAATATTATAAGAAAATATTTTTCCACTTATTGGAAATAAGTATGTGGAATTCTTTTGTGTTATACGCAAAATCAGGGGGCAGAAAATCCCACCTAAATTTCAGGCTGGACCTCGTAGAAAAAATCTTGGAAATATATTTTCCCAGTGTTCCCTCCCCAAAGGCAGGTAGGCCACCCGCAGTAGCCCACCCCCGACGAATCACCGAGAGACATTTTCCCGATATAATCCCTCCTACAGAGAAAAAAAATCATCCATCAAGGAAGTGCGTGGTGTGCTCTAGGAAAAGAGACGCACGAGGAAAAGTAATTAGGCGGGAAAGCAGGTACTTTTGCGCGGAGTGCAAAGTGGGTCCTTGTGTAACTCCCTGTTTCCGATTGTACCACACTAAAGTGAATTTTTGAATGTATAATTTTTCGTGGTCTTCCTTGTGTGTAACATCTCAACAGAAAGACAGTATCAATTACTTCAGATATCCCTATTTTCATTACGCAAAAATATTATTGATTGACAAATGGCTAAGTGAAAAGTGATTTCTCTATGAAAATTTCTTAAAAGTTTAAATTTTTTACAATAAAAATAGAAAAAACGTTTTGAGCACTAGTATTGACCTGTTTTACTTTCCAGCAACATATAACCTAACAAAAAATGCAATAAAATAATATGAAATTTTTTGAAACTGTTTCTTGAAAAAAAACCGTTAAGTAAAATATCTGCATAAAAAAATTCCGAAAAAAATTTCTTGATGTGAAATTTTTATTGTGTGATATTGATAACTATTAGGTGCTCTGCAGTCGTCTCCATGCCGCACTTTGCTCTTGCCACGGACGCCGCCATTATTGTTTTGTGACGGTGTATACGGTTAGAATAGTGCCCTGTGAGTATTCATGAGTATGAGTAACAAAAGAGCCTCTGAACACCAATATCTCCTTGTTAAGTACAAGGCAGACGACACGTTGGGAGTGATTGAAAACGAAGATTTGATAAGTTCGGCCAACGATGCCTGCCTAAAATTGAGGGATGAAGTGAGAGTTAAATCATATGATTTCTCTAGAAAAGGTCGAGGTCCCCAGTTTTTTGAAGCCATAATTCTCGGGATATCAGGTAAGTTTCGATATATTTGCTTCTTGTGAAACAGCATTTTAACTCTAATGCTTCAAGTTATTGCAATCTTAAATGTGACTGTATTTAACAGGTTGTAAACCCGATTTAACGAGTGCCTGCTCATCGATGGAGAGCACCGGAAAGGTTTGGTTTTTGGATGAGGAAAGGGAATTGGGGAGAAGCCGACGTGGAGTCATTCCCAAAGCCCTCCATTCGGATAGTGACGGTGACTCGTGGGGGGAAGACGACATGCAGAAGGTAATTAAAATAATTCCGGTAAATCAGTCTCCATCACTGAGGAAACATTTTACGGGTAATTAATCAAATATTCTCCCAATGCAGTTCAAGGGTCGCTCAAAGAAATTGTCCTCAGCAAGTGGACGAATCGAGCAAGCAGTAGCGTCGGAAGAGGAATGGCTTGGGATTAACCAAAAAGAGGCGACTACAAGTCAAGTACAACGGTCATACGGGGAAGGCGATCGGAAGGATGCTGAAATACGGCACCTTAAAAAAAGGATCCAAGATTTGGAGGATCCAATCGTGGTGCTCAAAGGAGAAACAAAGGCTCTAACCGGTACTTAAATAACCTGATTGTTTACCAAAGCCTCAAGACGCCGTACTTATTTTAAATGAAGTACGTAATTATTCATTCATTCAATTATTCATAAGTATTTATTCATGCGACTGTTATTTGTTTCCAGATTTGGTAAAAGCAAGCGATTATGTAAAAGAGTGCCGAAATCTCTACTCACGAATGAGGAAAGACGTAAATAGGCAGAGCTGTGATCGTGAGAGTAAGGCGTTACGCATTAGTTGCGATCAATCAGAGAGGCCAGTGTCTCCAGTTAAGCGCCCCAGCGTCTCAGCAGTGGATGTGCCAGCTCCAGAGCGGGATGAATCCACTCCGGATGGGGAATCAGCAGGAGACGAACATGACACTGATCAGTTAAGGAACAAGTGCATGTCCAAGAACGTAAGTTGAACTGAGAAAGATGAGAATGTTAATGAATTGAAATAACTTGCCTGTGTAGTGATGATGAATGAGCATATAACTTTCGTGAATATCCTTGGGGAAAGATGAATGGTGTGATTTGAAAACATTCTTTCGATTTTAGAAGAGTTTTATATAATTTAAAGCATCACACTCCTTAAATTTTACTTGAGGAAACTTGAGGAAATATGACTGCGAGGAAATCACTCTTCGCTTAAAAATTGATTTAAGATTTTTACTGTAAAAGGTATGGGTTTTCGCCTAGGCAAAAATCGAGAGATTTCATTAATCAAGATGATTTGGCTACACAACAAAATCTGGCAGAAGTGTTCCACTTCTTAAAAATTTGATTGTGATTTTTCACATGCAGCAAAATCGTATCACTGCAGTGGTAAAAATATTTCAGTGTGTTCACTTATGTTGCATTTTATGTTAAAGTAATTTTGCCTTGTTGTATCACAGATATTATATTAGATGATAATGTGCATGCACTTTATGGCATTTGGAAACCGTACATGTTTACTGGTGGCCAGTGCCCCTTATACATATACTCTAATATTGCTACAAAAATTTCGCTGGCTGTCAGCAGCACCCGCCACCGCATTAGTTCATATTTCAGCTGCTCAATGCTTACAACAAGAGCCACTGTTACTTGTATGTCAGCCAAGGATTATACATACAATGCAGCATCCCTGATGTCTGCAAAGGTTAAGATGAATTGATAACAAATATTTAGGTATGGCCTTGGCGTCCGCGTTTTGCTCAACGGTATCCCCTCCTTGCCAAAATCTTTGACAGGCTCTGGTTAAATTAGATTTTTTTTACATTAATTCATTTCATAAGACTGACTGTAGTAATGTTATGATTTTTGGCAGTCCTATTAATGGTGCATGGTCAATTACTCCATTTACCATAGTTTAGTTAGTGTTCCTTTTATTATGCCATTTTTTCCTGAGGTCAACCAAATTTGTTTTAAGTATTTGTTTTTCAAAAGTCTGTTTTTTTTAGGATTGCAGCCTTGGTCTCTTTATTGTATTTCCAGAAGTCAGTAAAAAAGTAGATGTTGGTCTGGAAAAAATCAGGAAATTTGAAAACTTATGTCTTGCAGCAACCCTGAGATTAACTTTTTACACTTGTTACGTGAATGTCTGTTAGTGCTAACTACAGCAGTTGTTTATTAAGCTGATTTCTAAGTGACGTTAAGTTTTCTTGGGTTGCAATCAAAACATTAATTTTGATGTTGATGTTTTCTGTTATTCATGAATTACAATACTAATGTTTTAAATGGTAGTTGCAGGAATTGATGCCAGGCTCGAGAATATATTTAAGCAAGACGTCTTATATGGGAATCAAGTCTGGAGTGAAGCACACAAGTAGGCTTACCGTGGCAAAGGCTCTCCTAGAGGAAGTTTTTACACAGGATGCCCTTTTAACATGTTCACCCCTGGGTACCAATTCAGGGAGTGGACCTCGGCGCCCTGCATTATATGCCCCAGCATATAAGGCCATTTTAGGTGAGTTTTTGTCATTGATTAGTACATTTTGTATGCATTTGGACAATTTTCATCTGCATCAAAAATTTTAATAATTGTATCCATAATGGGAGTATCATTTCCTTTGCAATGTAGGCCACTTCTTCAAAAACTGAATTTATTATGTTGAGTATAAATATAATACTACAATTCTCGTAAATAATATCCTTTCCAGCATTAACATTTCTATGAATGTTCATGGTATAAGGAATAGTGATAACATACACATCCTTTACCAGAGATAAAAAATTTCTTACCTTATCCCAACTGTTATAAGAACAAAGGTTTAAAATTTACAAGTGCATTTCAACCATTAATTCCCTACAAACACTTAATGAAAATGTAAAGTAATTTTTTAAAGTGACGTGTTACAATACAGTGAATGTTTTGTGACAATGAGGACGTGTGAAAATGTTCAATTTATTAAAAACATTTTTTGCAATGTAACTTATATACTTGTATTATATGTACTATTGTCACTGCAATCTATCTTCTGTGCTAATAAAATATTACTAATGTCATTTCAGATGCTAGCAATATTATTTGTACGGCCAATAATTTTCCCGAGGTGACCATAAAAAATTATAACCATGGTTTGGCAACTAAATTGGGTAAATTAAGGGGAGCACATGTAATTAAAGCCAGAGTCCTTCAGGAATTATAGTGTGTTTTGTAAAGTTATTTTTCTTGTATGCTTCTTCAAATTTATGTTAATAAACTATAATATTTTTAATGCAGTATAATGATCATTGTTATTTACTGAGACAGAAAAATCCTCACCAGTCCCTGAGGCTCTCCAGGACTCGCCAGGATTCGCAGGGATTCCCATTCCTTCGACAAGTTTTAGGATTCCTGGTGAATCCCCCATGTTGGAATCTCTGCGAATCCCGGGGACTCTAAAATTTTCGTAAGGGAACCTGCTTTGCACCATGTACACAAATGTGGCCACTTCTGTTTTTTATTGTTGTACATTGAATTGTTGCAAATTTGCAAAAACCTCACTTTTAATAGGATTGTCAAGTGTATAACATAATGTAGAAAAAAATTGTTCAAATTAAAAATAATGAAAAAAAAAAGTCCCTGAAGAGGTTAAAATAAGATATTTAATACTTGTAGTCCCATTCAGCCTCCACCTAATAATAAACCGAAAATATACAACTAAAATCCTTACTTCTTTAATATACTTTCAATATTAGTGCTGCTATCTGTCGGTAACTAGCCAGTTAGTAAAATTAGTTTAAAAAGTATCCGCTAGATGGAATACGTATTCATGTTTACTGCTGACTTTGTAGCCTTTGTTTTAGCTGCAGTTCTGTTTAGCCATTCATAAAAGGTGAACATAACCTCAAATTCTGTGAGTTTTATCAAACAACGTGTTGAATCAAATCTTTTCTTAGTTTATTCTGAAGTTCAACATGCAAATATGAGTGGTTCAAGTCGTAGAAGCTGTGTTGATCATCCTAATGTGTTTTTCTACGTTTGTGGAGAGTATACGTTAAAAGAAAATAGGAAAAGCATTACAGACTTAGTGAAACGTGCATATCTTGGATATTTTGGTGTTCGTCTTGGTGATCAAGATATAACATGGGCACCTCATATTGCGTGTAAAACATGTACAGAACACTTATGGCAGTGGACCACGGGAAAAAGAAAAAGTATTAAGTTTGTCGTGCCAATGGTATGGAGAGAACCTACAAACCACGTTGATGACTGTTATTTTTGCCTGGCCAATGTTTCAGGGATCAATCGAAACAAATCAAAAGTGGTCATACCCTGATTTGCCATCAGCTAGACGCCCAGTACCCCACTCAGGGGAAATACCAATCCCAATATTTCAAAAGTTACTTGAGATTTGCGAGGATGAACGAGACCTTTTTGAAAATATTTCTGACTCAACTAATGACAGTGACAGTGATTACGAGGGGGTATCAACAAATCCACAACTGTTTAATCAAGAGGAACTAAGCGACCTCGTTAGAGATTTAAACTTATCGAAGGAAGCATCGGAGCTACTGGCTTCAAGATTAAATGAAAAGAATTTACTGGAACAAGGTACAAAAATTAAATTCTTTCGAACAAGGGAAAAGGATCTCCTACAATTCTTTAATCAACAAGACAACCTTACTTTCTGTTTAGACGATAAGGGGCTCTTGGAAAAAATGGGACTTCCACACTACGATGTCAATGATTGGCGTTTGTTTATTGATAGCTCCAAGCGTAGTTTAAAATGTGTTCTACTTCACAATGATAACAAATTTGGCTCAATACCGATTGCTCATTCAACTGTAATGAAAGAAGGGTATAATACAATAGCTTTGGTCTTACAGAAGATCAAATACCAACAACATCGCTGGGTGATTTGTGTAGACTTAAAAATAGTAAACTTTCTTCTTGGGCAGCAAAGGGGCTATACAAAATATCCTTGTTTCTTGTGCCTCTGGGACAGCAGGGACCGAAAAAACCACTGGATAAAAAAAGAGTGGCCTAAGAGAGAAAGCTTGGTAGTTGAGCAAAAAAAACATTATTTCCGAGTCTTTAGTTGAACGGGAGAAAATCATCTTACCACCCCTGCATATCGAGCTAGGCCTAATGAAGCAATTTGTTAAGGCCCTTCATGCTAATGGACCATGCCTTGCCTACATAGGAAGAAAACTGCCCCAGATAAGTACGGGAAAGCTTAAAGCTGGAATCTTTGATGGACCACAGATAAGACTACTTACAAAAGATCCGGTTTTTGTAGAGTCAACGAATGAGATCGAAAAAAAGCTTGGCTTTCATTTGTTGATCTATGAAACATTTTCTGGGAAATCACAAAAGTGAAAACTATGTTGAGCTGGTAAACCATATGCTGAAAAGTTCCAAACACTTGGATGTAATATGAACATCAAAGTCCACTATCTACACAGCCACTTGGACTGCTTTGCTTGTGCATTGACTTTGGTATTTTGTTCATATGTATAACCATAATGTGTATTTCTGTTGTTTTATGTGACTGTAAAATCTCATTTCATCTTTTCTAGTTTTTCTCATAAGTATAGCTTTGTCGTTATGAATAGGGATGCTAACGTGACTTCTGTCGACTGCAAACAAAGGGTTTAATATTGCAATGTTGCATTGTAGCATAGTTTCTACAATGCAACATTCTGCACAAAATTAAATGCTCTGCTATTTTTATCCCAATGGCTTGTGTGCCAACCATCACATTTATTAATAAGAAAATTGCTTGCTGTCAAAGAACCTGACCTAATAACTTCTATTTTTTCCTGAAGTACCTAGACATTGCTGAACATAATGTGAATGTTGATGCCTCAGATGCATTCTACTCACTTCCACACACCCTTGAGATGGCTTGCAGGGTATTTTGTAGATGTTGATACCTGTTCTTTTCTGTTTTAGTGTACTTGTAGGCTATCTATCAACTGATTGCCCTTGTGCAGTGATTTGAAAGATGTTATCCTATAATTTGCTTCAGAGTCCAGTGCTGTTATTGGGGAGTCATGAGGACATGGGAGCTATGGAAGAAAGTTCTCCATTAATGGGGAACCTGTCCACGTCAAGGGCACCAGCAGAGCTGAACACTCCAGTAGGAGCTTCCCGGAAACCGAAAAAGGGCAAATGATGAAGGTCCTGAACTGGAGGACTTCCTAAAAAAAGCATGCAATGCCCTGGAAGACAGTCAAAATGCCTCTCTCGGATTAATTGGTGTTTTATTTAGAATTTTATTATTTTTCAGCTCAGCAATAACGTCATTGTTCTTTAAAATTTCCTTTTCAAAATCACATTCCCACATCTCCACTACATTGTATCCGTTCTTGCGGAATAACAAAGTCTTATATTCGGTATTTTCGAAGCGACTTTGCACAGTCTCATTTCGCCCGTTTGATATTTTTTCGTCGCGTTTTGTGAAGCATTTTTTACAGCCATGGAAGAAACATCCGTGGTACTCGAAAATAGTTTCTCTATCACCTTCTGTGTGATATCCATCAACTCTCCGTCCTAAAACTTTCACCTCCCTCCCATTCCCGGCATGTTGGATGGAAATCCCTCTTTTCCTCTCTTCAAACAGAATCCCGAGTATAGCCTTAAATGACTGCTGATCAACCCATCTATACCCTCCAGATGGTATTGTGGAAATGGTTTTTGACCGCAGGAAGTTTTTACGGAACACAGCCATGCAAGCACTAGCTATGGTGAGTGCCTCTCGAAATGGATCCACGCTCGTAGTTGAGAGAAACATCTCCCGGAATTTCAGACTGGCAAGTCGTAGAATATTTACATCTTGGATGCAATAGGAAACAAGTTCATTCTGCATAATGAATTTGTATCCGTCTTCTCTCAATGTTTTATGCCAGCGTATAAATTCCGTTCTCTCAGAGGAAAACATATTGCCTGGACCGTAGAAATGGATGTCTGGCAACTCTCCTTCATATTTGTAATTTCTGGCTGTATTAAAGAAGTGAGGGAAGTACCCTTTAGTAGTTTCTTTCGGGAGGCCCAGAGCTGCAGGCAGTTTGGAAAGAGCCATCGGCAAAAAGTTCAAAGAATCGATAAACCGTAATCCGGAGTAAGAAATACTCATTATCTTGGAACCATTCATCAAAAGCTTAGGTTTCCAAGACGTTTTTGCTAGGATGCTTTTAAGAATGAACTGGCTGTCATACGCCTTGGCGTTGTGGGCAATGACAGTGATGTCTTTGAAACCCGCATCCCCCAGAGTTTCCAAGTATTTTAAGAAGTCGGTGACTGGATCAGTGACATTAAATATATTTTGCCTCTCCCCGCATTCCACACAGCTCAATTTTACATTTAGTGCGTTTATGCAGGTATTACAGCAAGTCTGTGACACTAATAAATTTGGTGAATGAGCAAATACATTCTCCTTTCCTCCACATGGCTCTTCCTGCGTCGCTTCCATATCATAAAAGACAAAAGCATACTTGGATTGCAATTTCTTTCCTTCATGGACCTGCATGAAGCACTCATGCCCGTTTTTCTCGGTTCTTTTACAGACGTGGCAATACATTTCTCCACATACGTGCACGTTAGTTTTAGTTTTTAAAGAGAAAACTTTATTGCATTTCTCACTATACTGCATTGTTTGGCATGTAGATCTGCCTTGGCCCTTTTTTATAAAATGTTTCCTTAGACATTCTTCCCCGTGGAACAGTCTGTGGCACACATTACATGATATAAAAGGGGCAGGAGGGCATGGAGGAGAATTCTGTCACCTTGCGCACTCTACTGGACATTTATGTCCGAACTGGGAGTTATAAGGATACCTGCATGCTCTGCAGTAGTAACTACAACTAAATGCACCGGTCAAGGAGAGAATAAGGTTGTAATGGTTGTCACCAAAAATGATATCAATATTCTTCCTCTTAGCTCCCGTTTGAGTGCTCGATGGACCCTCAAAAATAACTTCCCTCCCACATCGATCACCGAACACAGTTATTTGAAAGTCAGCAAGGGCTTCCTGAAAAGACTTGATTTCCTCTATTCCTGCTCCATTTCTACCAATCGTGACATTAGCACGTTCACATAACTCCCTTGCTTTGGCCTCCAAACGTGCTTTACCCTTACGTAAAAGTCTAAATTGGTATTTGGTGTCAGAGTCACGTGATACTCCCAAACAGAGTGCTCGAGGAAGGCAGAGATTGTCGGAGTTTTGGACGACAAGAATGGAACGCTTACTTTGGCAGAAATTATTAAATGATGATATTAAGTTACGGGTCCTTCCCTGCCCAAGAGGTACGTCCACGTAGGTAAAAGCAACTCTTAAAGGGCTATCGATCAAAAACGTTTCATTTGATTGAATTATTTTTTCTATCCTTCGGATAATTACTTCACTGCTGAGCTGATCTGCCCGTCTATAAGAAATGTTAACATCTCTGTCAGGATGAACCTCATTTCTAATAGTCATGCCAACTTTCGCATCATCATTGACATTTCTTTTCAGTTGTTCGAGAAGGCTGTCCATTACTCGTCCAAACCATTCCAGAGGGTTCGTATCCACTGGCAGAGGATGTATTGCCACAATCAATTCCCGTCCCCATAGTTTAAAGTTACGGAGAAAACTACGATTCTCTTTAAGAATCGTAAATAGTTCATTGTTTCCCCCGTTTTGGATAAGCGGGGGGAGTCGGATCATTGACTGCGGTAATCCGTCAGGGATGTTATGGTCCAGCAAATGTTCACTGACGGATGAATCATTCATGGGCGGAGGATTCTCACTTATTTCGTCAAAATGTATTAAATTTTGGCTCAAGGCTACAGTATAATTTGCCTCGAATCCATCTCCAGAATTATGTACATCCTCGATCATTGACTGCGGTAATCCTTCAGGGATGTCATGGTCCAGCAAATGTACACTGACGGATGAATAATTCATGGGCGGAGGATTCTCACTTATTTCGTCAAAATGTATTAAATTTTGGCTCAAGGCTACAGTATCATTTGCGTTGAATCCATCTCCAGAATTATGTGCATCCATTCGTGCTTCCGTGACGTGAGAACGATTGTCAGAATTTTCTAAGATTTGAGACACGTCACCAGGCTCATCGTCAAATGAAATTAGATTTTCAACTAACAGCTCCTTTATACCGCCTTTTTCAAAATGAGGAGCTTCGGCGTAAAAATCAGCGTCAGATTCGTTGCTCATGACTCGGTCATTATTATTTCGAGAAGTCAATTCGTCATCTGTGAACACCTTCCCCGCTAAAGGTGGAAGGTTCGTGGAGGGATCTGGATAATATGACTGACTCAACTCATTCAGTAGTTGCGAACAGACATTAATATCCAATCCTGCGGGTCCCACATTCAATGAGTCGTTTGGGAAAAATGAGACATCATTCTTTCGAGAAGGCATTTCGTCTTCAGAGGACCTATCAATGCCTACATTTATCAAATTTCCGACATGATTTTCAAAACCGGGCGGTGGACGCAGGGAGCCAGACAGACCCCTTGTATTAGCACCTGTATTACTCCCTCCTGGAGCCAGTGCTTTCTCCTTAATGAAGGTCTCGTCATTACTTTGTCCGCTTGGTGAGTCTTTATTCCCGGAATCAATTAATACGAGATGGAATTAGCAGTTGACTTTGAATTTTCCTCAGATTCTTTTACTCCCTTCGCAAAATCAGCAAACGTACCATATTCAACATTCTCACCCAAATCTAGCCATCTATGCACCAGGCCCTCAAAAGCACTATTGAGAAGAGATAGTGTATTATACACCCCTGAGCGGAATCCGCGTATGATTTCCTCAACGGGTACACATTTGAAAATTGAATCCATATCCCAAAATTATTTAAAAGTCGGGAAAAGAAAATTCAGCTACTTAACCGATTTTAGTACCCGGAACCTGGATCCGTTGACAAAACCGGTAACCTGGCCAAACGTAGATTCCGCTAAACAGCTCTCCCGCGAAATACTTCAACTCGGCTCCGAAGACAACAATGGATCTCTCTATTCCACTTAAGCGCTCTGCCACCAATTACTGCAGACACGACCTCCACGCCAGCACAGTAAAGTTCACGAAGAGTAGTTTCCGCTAAAAAATCCGAGCCCGCCAACTACCTCTAGCACGGTTTCTTCAACACGAAGTTAAATCTTGCAAAGAACTCCGTATGCAATAATTCTGCGCTAGGTAATCTTAGCTCAAGCTCCCTACACGAACAAGTCGAAACAGGTCGAAGATATTCGAACAGAGCAGCCGTTGGGTTATGACGACACGTCAGTAACACCAGCCAAGAGGACAATGAGCCAAAATTTTCCAAGTCTAACGACAAACTTTCACTTCTGCTACCTCCCCCAACGCCATCACGTTCCACCCCCTTCCTCTGACGTGTGGGGGTGGCCCTGAGCGTCTTCACCGATAAAAGGGTTCTTCCTGACCCTCAACTCGCCAGAACCAATCTACGCTGCACCCTAGCCTGCCAATCGATTCATTCATAATGAGGAACGCAAAGCGAAAGCTCTTCTCCGAAGAGGAGAATGAAGATAGTTTTACGGTAAGTTATAATTTATCTGATACATTATTTAAGTATTTTATTTTTGCTTTCGATTTAAACGCTTTTTTGCTTTCGATTTAAATTTCGATTTAATTTTTTAATATATATATATATATTAAATTAATGAATATATATATATATATATATATTCATCCTCTCAGGTAACAAACTGGTCAGACTATGAGTCTGATTCAGACTTTGAAGACCAACCACCATGGGTGAAGAAATTTAAAATAATGCAGGCTCAGGCGTTTGGAAATAAATCAAAACTCCCAAATAACAACATCAACGCCGAGGAAGGATACACTCCATTGGTTATTATCATTCGAACAATCCGGACACAAAAGCGGCGATTGTGGAACGCTTTAACAGGACACTGAAGATGAAGTTGTGGCGTTATTTTACCAAACACTCCACAAAGAGGTACATTGACGTTCTTCAGAAAATAGTTGACTCTTACAACTCAACGGTTCATACCACTATAAAGATGGCCCCGTGCGAAGTCAATGACCAAAATATTCTTCAAATCTGGAAAAACGCGTACAGATACGACATTTCAAATAGTAAAAGTCCGAGTTTAAAAACAGGAGATCACGTTAGAATTAGCAGGGAAAAAGTTCCTTTTAGGAAAGGGTACAGATCAAACTGGAGTGAAGAAATATTCATTATTGCGAAAGTTATTCGCAGGAAACCGCCAGTTTATATATTGAAAGATCAACAGAATGATATCATCGAAGGGACATTTTACGAACCCGAACTTCAAGAAGTTACGTTGTCTAAATCACGAAAATTCAAAATCGATAAAATCCTTAAAACGAGGGGTAAAGGTGCCAGAAAAGAAGTGTTCGTCAAGTGGAAAGGATATCCTTCCAAGTTTAACTCGTGGGTATCAGCATTATCCATTAAGAAACTATAATGAATGGTGGATTTTATTTAACATTGGCCAGTAACAGCTCCATGTCCAGTCATTGGAACAATAGAACAACAAAATTTACGACTCTTTTACCACGATTAATATCGCTAAATGGACATTGGGAAGTCGCTCTCGCCGAAATCCATTTCCCAATGACACTCTGCAATATACACGGTAAACAGCGTGAATATACTGTCCTTGATTCAAGTCGTACGAACGTTTTTCACAGGAAATTATTAGCTAGACATTACGAGAGTATCGACGATGTACTATTATCATTGAACGATGACATTTCAAAGATACCTCTCACACACAAGATATTACTATCACTAAACGAATACGGTAGGGTTAGTGTTGCAGCGAAAAAATTTCCTTCCGTTATTCTATCAGAAATCATGTCCCTGCAGTTGGGATTCGAACCAGGTAGGGACATAGTCGCTCAGAAAATTGCACAACGTCCTCCAGATCTTAGCGTGGGTTACCCTTCGCAAATGTATGTATACATCTACATCTACATATTACCCTGCGAGCCACCTCTAGGGTGTTTGGCAGGGGGGATACTGTGATATAATCGAACCACAAATCATTGGAGATGCTATTGCCCCCCTCCTCCGAATTGTTAGCACGAGGGCCGAAAAAACAAAGTACGGGTTGGATATTAGTCATGTGTTCACGCGTCCCTTTTATTTACCAGTTTTAAAAAGAGAGTTTGAAACAGTGGAAATAGATTTAAGGAACCACACGGGGCATCCTATACCATTCCTTTACGGTACCTCGGTTGTAGTACTTCACTTTCGCAGGCGGAAAAATCATGGTTAAAGCACGTAATTATTCCGAAACTTATACACGCTACTACCTTAATCAGGTCGGAAGCGGCGTCGGTACGGTGTATCGAGGGGCTAGTTATCAGAAAGGCCATGGAATTGGAAGTTTTCTTGGCGGTCTTTTCCGCTCAGTCCTTCCTCTTCTCAAAAGCGGAGCGCGTGCTGTTGGCAAAGAAGCAGTACGAA
Source organism: Pyrrhosoma nymphula (assembly GCA_963573305.1). Classification (NCBI taxonomy): domain Eukaryota; kingdom Metazoa; phylum Arthropoda; class Insecta; order Odonata; family Coenagrionidae; genus Pyrrhosoma; species Pyrrhosoma nymphula. The sequence continues at coordinate 69,557,996 of OY754332.1, read as the reverse complement.
CTGGTGTGAACGTGCTTGGTTATATTGCGTCAGATAGCACGCAACCCATAAAGAAAGTGTTACGTAAACGTGTAATAGAGGCTGGGGGGAACCTTGTTAAGAAAGCAGAAAATAAAATTCGGAGAATGACTGGGGCTGGATATCCTCCAAAGACACGTAAACGAAAACCTCAGTTGAAGACCGTCCGGCGTAGAAGAAAGACCAGCGCTCCTAAGAAGAAGCAAGTGATCGCAAAGCGTAAAAGAAAAATTAAGAGGAAAGCGTGCGTGAATGATATATTCTCTTAAATGTCTTTTTTACACCATCAGTCTTGTGAATGTGCGAAGACGGAGCTTGATCTATTCTCGCTCCCTCCAACACAGACGAGTATTGAAAACGGGCAATGGATACATTATAAACCTATTTCCACCCTTGCCGATGATGCTCCTTTAGAATTTGTCATACCAGGTCATGGAGATGAATACGTAGATTTATCTCACACTTTACTATGCATAACAGCTCGAATAGAACGCAGGGCACAGGCTGCTGACGATGATTCCGTAATAGGTCCTGTAAATCTATGGCTGCACTCGTTATTTTCCCAAGTTGACATCTTTCTCAATCAGAAACTGGTAACCCCACCCAGTCACACGTACCCTTACAGAGCTTATATAGAAACCCTTCTTAATTATGGTCCTGCGGCGAAATCATCCCACCTTACCACAGCCCTATGGTACGGTGACACTCCTGGAAAGATGGACGATTGTAAAGATAATAATGGTGCCATAAAAAGACGGAGCTACACGGATGAAGGACGTCTAGTGGAATTAATGGGCCATCTTCACTGTGATCTATTTAATCAAGAAAAATTCCTTTTAAACGGTGTGGAAATGCGCCTTAAACTCATAAGAACAAAGACTGGCTTTAATCTAATGGCGTCCAGAGATTATGAAAACGTTACAGTAAAAATATTGGACGCTGCTCTCCTAGTGAGAAAGGTGAAAATAAATCCGACAGTACTGATCGCACACAGTCGAGCCCTTGAAAAGGCCACTGCTAAATATCCAGTCACTACAGTGGACATTAAAACTGTCACAATTTCACGTGATGTGCAAAGTAAAACAATTGACAACATATTTCTTGGACAGTTACCGAAGCGAATAATTGTTGGCTTCGTATCTAACGCAGCATTTAATGGAGATGTGAAGAAGAATCCATTTAATTTTCAAAATTTCGACCTGACATTTTTAGCGTTGTACATGGATGGCCAACAAGTTCCCTCAAAACCACTACAGCCGGATTTTTCTGGATCAGGATTATTCCTCCAGGCTTATCACACATTATTCTCTGGTACAGGTATACATTTTCAAGATGACGGGAATGGCATACCGCGAGAACATTATAAGGATGGATTTTTTCTCACAGCCTTCGATTTAACACCAGATTTAGAGGCTAACTCCAGCCATTGGAGTTTACAGCGGCAAGGAAGTCTTCGTCTGGAAGTAAGATTTAAAAATGCATTGGTGGAAACAACAAACTGCCTCGTGTATGCAGAATTTAATAACATTCTCGAAATAGATAGACATCGGAACGTCGGGGTGGATTATAGCAGCTAGGAGGCATGACCATCGGAAAGAAGTCTTGCAAGAGTGGGGGAAGGGGGTGGGGTGACAAGATACAGGGGAAGGGGAAAGCATTTATAAGAAGCTCCGTTCTGCTGCTTCCTCAGTTGCAGAATTCTCTTCTCAAGGCAGTGGCTACCGAGTTCTGTTGATTTTATTTTCTCGTGTGCCATGGCTGCTGTTGTGGATATTCAGTGCTTAAAAAGTGGAGGGGACTTAGTGGTGAAGGAACTCTCCATTGCCACTACAGAATCAAGTGGTGTGAAAAATTGGCTTTTCAAGCCACCCTATTCCAAGAACGGGAGGTGTGATGAAGACTTGCGACAGGATAGGTGGCTCCGCGATAATTTTCACGGACTTCGGTGGTGCGACGGAAATACAGAATATGACGATCTGAAGTACATTCTCCATACACATTTAACTGCGAGCTACTTTGTGTTTGCAAAAGGTAGAGAGAAGTGCGAATTGCTGCAGAAGATTTTGAAGTATAGGATAGTGCTAGATATGGAGATTTTAGGCTGTCCCTCTCTGAGAAAATTAAATTGTAATGCATCTCGAAATGTTTGTAGTATTGATTGCCACAGGAAAACTAGCTTCGAATGTGCATCGAGGAATTGTGCCAATTTACTTTCCTGGTTTATAAAAAATGGCAAGGAAAAGTTAACATCATCTACCTTTCACCGGAACTCTTTCGCTGGAGCCTCGAAAAAATTTGCAATTGAAACACAGTCTCTTGCAGAAGCAGGATTTTTCTACTCTGGTTGTCGTGATGTGGTGGTATGCTGTGTATGTGGTATTGCACTTGGTTCCTGGGATTCTTGGGATCGTCCAGACAAAGAACACTATCGGTGGAACCCATGCTGTCCCATGGTCAGGATTCCCATCGACTTCCAACAGCCATACATAAAACAGTTTGAAATAAGGTGGAATTCTCATTACGAGCAGAGTTGCGACAGGCAAAATGGACAGCAACCAACTTTCTCGGGCTCTCAATAGTCATAAAGACACTAGCTCCTTTTTCAGAGGAGTTTTTGCCGCCGACACGCTACCAACAAACTGTTTCCCCCCAGCTGCTCTAATTGTAAACACAGACCCTGCTAGGAAAAGGGGAACTCATTGGGTGGGTATTTTTATCGATAAGAATAGGCGCGGTGACTTTTTCGACAGTTACGGAATGCCTCCATTCATCAAAGAACATATCATTTTCCTTAATAAAGAATGTAAATCGTGGCGGTACAACAGAAAGAAAATCCAGGGGTGGACATCTGCGACATGTGGAAGTTATTCCGCCGTCTTCCTCGCTTATCGTTGTAAGGGACTCACAATGAATAATTTTTTAAAGAATTTTAGTGCAAAATATAACAGAAAAAACGATGAATTTGTTATTAAACTTTATAATAAACTGTTTGGAAAATACTGTAAAACGTGTGTAGTGAACAGAAATTTAATGACCGTACAAATTGGTAGGGCAAAAGCTGCGCCAACACATGTATTTCAGTGAAAATGTAGCTGTGCCACCATCTTGTTCACCTCCCCTCCCCCTCTCACTCCCCTCCCCATCCCTTTTTCCGATGACCAAGAGGATATATAGCCTCCGATCCTCCAGCAGCAGCACAGTTCCGATTCCGAGCAACCATGGCATCAGATGGAGAGTCATTTAGGACACCCAGGAGAACCGCCAAGAGACCGTCTCCCAGGGTTGACACGCGTCTGCCCCGTCCATATTCTCCTCGTCCGCCGAGTAGCGGAAAGTATCACCGACCGACATATAAACCATCCATCAGTCCTGTGAACACCGCTATTGAAGAGGAAAGCTCTTCGGAATCTACATCCACGCAGACTCAACGTCCTCAACATCTTGGATTACTCGAGTGTGCATATAAGCTGAATTATAGTGATACAAAACGAGTGACAGTAGGTGTGGACTTAAAAAATGACTGCTTACCGTTCATTGCCATTGGAAAAGCTGGTGGTCTGTCTGTCAAGCTGGATTACAATGACTGGAGTGAATTATTCAAGTGTGAAAGTGTGATAGCATCCTACTTTTACAAAGATGTGTTCCCACATACCATTGCTTTTGGGAAGTGTGTTCTGAAATTCAAGTCGGTATTCGGTACTAAGTCAATTGTTATTGAGGAGGCCGGTCAAAGTGATGATAAATCAGGTGTGTACCTTGCCAAATCATCCTGGTACGGTCTTCTGAACATGGTTGACTGTGTTCGTATGCGGTGGGAGGAACGAAGTACTTGGTCTCCTCATGCTCATAAAATTGTGAAAATGTACGTAAAATCCATACATAACACATACAAGGAGGAGGAGGAGGAAGACGGTGAAATACCAGAACGTAAACATCGCGAGCTAGTGAACAGATCCCAAATTAATCCGGAGGACATCGGAAGCACACCGCCATCATTGAACGTCAATGCTCTCGTAGAGGAAATTCGATCAGTTTTCAGGACACATGAAGGAGAGCATTTTCTCCTTCAAGAAATAATACGTAAAGACTCTTAATAAAACTGCAAATAATGAAATTACAATTTAAAATGTCAAAGTGTTTGTGTATGACGTTACCTCATTGATAGGGGAAATGTTCTAATATGTTCAATGTGATGATGATTTCAGATCCTGAGAACAATAACTTGTACTTACACATGAAAATTACTTGTATTTAAACTCGACAAAAATAAATGCTTTAAAAAGGAGTTATCCCATCTTTTATTTGTGTACTCACCTCTCAATTCATCCGCCGCCAGAGTGAAAATGTTTGTGCATGATGCTATGTCATTGAAAGGGAAAATGTTATAATACGCTCAGTGTGTTGATGATTTGTGGTCCTGAGAAAAAATAACTTTTACTTGCATGTGGCAATTACTTGTATTAGTGACAACAGTGATTGCGTTTTGGAGAACGAATGCAACTCCGGTGCAGAGACAGTACTTTTAAACCTTTTGCAAGGATCGAACGAACAGTTTATTCACTGTTCTGAGCAAATAATTGTGGATAATCCAAACCACTCACTTCAATCTAAATATACTTGTATTTAATTAGATACAAATAAATTATTAAAATAGGAATTATTTCATCTTTTATTTGCGAAGATGCCCTCGAAACAAATACGGGCGCTTCACCACTCCACGCATCAAACAATTTTTCGCAGGTCGGAGAAAAATTCCACTGGTCACCACAAGGACTCACAAAAGTATGACGAATACTTTGACGTCATTAGGAAGCCACCCCCCATCTCTCCCTCCTACCTTCAAAGTCAGCTTGCACTTCCTCACCCACACGCATGCCTCGGGAATGGGGAAAAAGGGAGGACTCAAGCGTGGCATGGGGTGGGCCTGGCTTCGCGAGTGACTCGGATAAGGCTGTGGAGGGGGAAACAAGGATATGTCAGTTGGAATGCGAATACGACCCTCAGTGCCCTGTTTTTGGAGGTGGGGGAAACGGCCAAGGAGCTAGGTTCCCCCACCCACTATCATGGTTCTCCCAGCTCTTCCATATTACCTGTTGACCATTCCTCAGTGCCCTCGGGGAGGGAGGGGCACTAGTCCCTCAGTGCCTCAGGGGGAGGGGTGGGGAAGGGGACTAGTCCCTCAGTGCCTCAGGGGGAGGGGTGGGGAAGGGGACTAGTCCTTCAGTGCCTTCGGGGGAGGGGAGGGGACTAAGTCCCTCAGTGCCTTCGGAGGAGGGGAGGGGAGGGGTCTAGCCCCTCAGTGCCCTCGGGGGAGGGGAGGGGAGGGGACTAGTCCCTCAGTGCCCTCGGGGGAGGGGAGGGGAAGGAGGGGAGGGGAAGGAGGGGAGGGGAAGGAGGGGAGGGGACTAGTCCCTCAGTGCCCTCGGGGGAGGGGAGGGGAAGGAGGGGAGGGGACTAGTCCCTCAGTGCCCTCGGGGGAGGGGAGGGGAGGGGACTAGCCCCTCAGTGCATCAGGGGAGGGGAGGGGAAGGAGGGGAGGGGACTAGTCCCTCAGTGCCCTCGGGGGAGGGGAGGGGAGGGAGGAGAGGGGACTAGTCCCTCAGTGCATCAGGGGAGGGGAGGGGAAGGAGGGGAGGGGACTAGTCCCTCAGTGCCATCACTTACTACTGAGGTCGAGGAAAGACCTTTCTATTGTCACCCTCCGTTAGATAAGGAGTGTAGTGCTCGTTATCTAAAAGGAAGTTCGCCGTCTTAAGTCGTTTTTGGGTGCACAAATAGAAGTTACCCCTTTACAAGCGTGCATGCATGTAAGCGGTAAAACTGTCAAAGGAATCACACGATTCCCATATCCTTTCCCTGAGTGCGAAAATAACCTGTTCACCATTCTAATTATTTTGGTGTAGGTATATAAACGAGGATGCCCCTGAGGTAACTTCATTTGTGGTCAGTGAAGCGATCATGGAGTACTGCCTGAGTCTCGCTGCTTTCAAGGCGCACATTGCTACGGTTGGCGTGGTACATTTTCTCTGTTCCACAGGAATCATTCCCGAGAATAAGGTCTGTGTGTGTGTGGCAGGACCTGTAGTATTAATAAGAAGGGTAGAACTCCAGTGTACCGCTGCTCAGCCAGGAATTGCCGAAGAGTTACTCCTTTACTAGCTAATACAGTTTTCGCACAAACGTGGAGATAGTACTAGCAGTGGTAATTGGCTGGTTAAACCGATATCCTGCAAATATCATCACCAAAGAAGTTGGACTGGATCGCCATACTGTGGCAAGAATTATTCAAGTCTTTCGAGATTTGATTTGCGTCTGGCTAGAGAAAGGTAGCTCTCGAATTGGTGGCCCTGGACACACTGTAGAGATTGACGAAAGTGCCTTCGGTCGTCGGAAATATAACCGCGGTCGTCTTTTAAAGACGAAATGGGTTCTTGGGGGAATAGATAGAGTTACTCGGGAGACTTTCTTGTGCGTTGTAGATAGAAGGGACGCCAAGACACTCAATGAGGCCATTGAGCGCTTCGTCAAGAAAGGAACTTGCTTGAAAACGGACATTATTGCTGGGGTTATTCCGGCTTAACCGAGTTGGGGTACGTCCACGATACGGTTAATCATTCCAAGAATTTTGTGAGGCCAGGAGAAAAGGAGACACACGCAGAATATAGAAAGAAAGAATTGTTTACAGATTTGGTGAAAGCCATAAATTGTTTTTACCCGAATCATCAATAAATCTCTGGTTAACTGGACGAAAAGCCTCTTTCCATGGCTTTCAGGGACAATACGACAAGGCTCTTTTCAGAGCTACTACAAGTATTTTTTGCACGGTTTTAAACAAATGCATATAGATATTAGTAGCAGACTTGGAAATAAACTTCCCTTTCAGTAGCATCAATTGGATAAACATAATAATGCGTTTTGTGGAGAAAAGTGCATTGATAGCGATTGAAAATTCTATTATGAATTGAATTATGACGAAATAAAAGAATATATGCACCTCTCATACCCTTCCTATAACTTGTTTATTTACTCGCTGCATGGGAATGATTTGGACGGGATGAAACTGGAGTTCAGAAGTTCGATTAGTTAATTTTAAGATGAAAGCTTAAACCAAGTGACTGAGAGTTCGTGACTCTTTTCTCGAAGTTGAAGTATGCATCTACATCTTCAGAATACCCTCCAAGCCACCTTAAGGGTGTGTGGCAGGGGGTGAGTAGTCACCAACATGCAGTACTCTATACCCTAAAGTTAGTGTATTTACGACTAATGATTCTGCAGTCTAGTTCCCTAATTTTAATTCCCTAATTCAGTCTAGTTCCCTAATCTTAAGGGAGAAGTAGCTGATGTCCCAAACTTTTTCGTCGCACTTACCATGTACTTTTAACAAATCCCAATTTACGATTAGCTTGACCGGTAATTTTCCGAATATGTTTCTTTTCATTCTTAGCTTTTCTTTCTATTGCGCATTCGGGGATCAGAAAATATATTCCATGTAAAGTGAAAAAAGAAGGCAGCGTACCAAGATGGTACAATGCAGAAGTCTAAAAATCGTTAAGACGACAGAGAGTATGCCACACCAAGATGTAAAAACTCCATACAGATTTGTGCCCTGATGATCACAATTCAGTAAAGAAAAAGATACAAATTGTCTAAAGCCAAATAAAAAGGAAGCTTTTCGGAATGTATTCAGGGATTTTAGAAGAAAAACATTTGTAGAACAGTTACAGAATAACAGAAAATTGCTTATGTCACACCCATATTCAAAAGCGGCGACAAGGAAAGTCCATCAAACTACCGATCGATATCGCTCAGATCTATCTCTTGCAAATTCCTTGAACATATAATTGTAAGTTCAGTTACGAGACACCTTGATATGCAGAACTTGTTAATAAAAACGCAACACGGATTCAGAAAGGGAAGATCTTGCAAAACTCAATTAGCACTTTTTACCCACGATGTTTTAGTCTTGTGTGAACATAACGTTCCAGTTGATGCAATTTATCTTCACTTGAAAAGGGAATTCGATTACGTTTCCCACAGAAAGCTAATCATGAAATTAAAATCCTACGGGTTTGACGACGACGTAATTTCCTGGATTAGAGAAGTCTTAAGCAATCGCGTGCAAAGTGTTGCATTAGACGGCGCTATCTCTAATGAAGAAAATGCCACATCAGGTGTCCCACAAGAGTGTCATAGACCCACTCCTGTTCCTTTTGTACATTAATGATATCGGTGAAGCAGTTAGTTAGATTATTTGCCGACGACGCAGTGGTATATCGGGAAATCCGTAGCCTTAATGATAAGCAAGTGGTAACTAAAGACCTCGAGGCAATACAGGAGTGGTGCGATGCGTGGTTGCTAGAAGAAACCTGAAAATATGCGTTCTTAGGAAGTTTTGGAAACGGAAAAACTATCCTTGTAACAGTTATTGAATACACAACTGCGAATATTGGGATTTGTTAAAATAGTACTTGGTAAGAGCGACGATAAAGTTGGGGAAATCAGTTACTTCTCGCTTGTTAGAACCCACCTAGAATACGCTGCAAGTATTGGGGATCCTTATGAGGCAAGCTTAAAAAACCTAGTTAGAGCGTGTGCAGAGAAGATCGGCAAGATGCGTTAAAGGCCGTTATGATAATTTGTTAGTGTTACTGACATTTTGCAACAACTGGGATGGGAGTCACTTTCATACCGACGGTTAAAATTCAGACTTAATCTATTATGTAAGTTCCAGGCCGATTTATTCTGTCGATGTTAATAATATTTTACGAAATCCGACGTACTACGGTAGATCAGACAATGAGAATAAAAATTAGGGAACTAGACTGCAGAACGGACAGGTTTAAAATGTCGTTCTTCCCGCGAACGATAACAGACCACAACAGCTGCCAATGAGACTTTAAGCTAGGTTTGTCGATAGGTAGCGTAGTTCTAAGTAGTAGTGGTAGTAGTTCTCCCTAATACTTGTACCCTTATCTGCTACCTCGTACTTACAGCATGCTGTGTATGTTTTTGCTATAGCTCTTGAACCTCTATCCGTATTTGTAGTTGCAATATGCATAAATAATAACGGTCCCTCTAACATTGGTAGTATATATATGGCGTAGTGCATGCCTGTGAGGCTTCGCCTCGTAACAGACAGCAATTCATGCTAGGGCATCATTAGTCGTAGATACACAAACTTTAGGGTATAGTGTAATGCATGTTGGTGACTACTCACCACCTGCCATACACCCTTGAGGTGGCTCGCCGGGTATTTTGTACATGTAGATGTAATTTGCTTCTCTAATGCTCAATATAAAATGCAAAATATTTTATACCGTATTCTATTACATTTCAATTTTCAATTTTACGTGACCATGCGCGTTTTTATTCGTCTCTATACTGGGATTCAAGACTCTTTTGCATCATTTCCTTGCGTTTCCCTGCCACATGCAAGCAGCGTTGCCACGTCTCATCGCCATTTTTCATGGAAAACCTTAATTTTCACCGTAGAAAGTCGATCAAAAGACGCTGGCAAACGTCTTCGGACGATTGACACGATGAAAAACATAAATTTAAGGAAACTGTTTAAGTTTATAAACATTTAAATGTACTGCACACGGTCAGTTTTGTGCGGCTCCCCTCCCGCTGCGGGGGCCGGGGCAGTGGGCCGAGCGAGGTCCCACTACGAGCGAGGATTATCCTTTCGCGAGCAAGGGTCGACCCACAAGGGCTACCTGCTACCCAAAGTCCGAGTACCTGAGATGTGGCCCCGCTCAGCTACCACTAACCAGTTTTTCTTTAATAATCCTCAGTACTTATACTGACCATCCTTCCAACAGTGGAGTGCTTTGAAACCAAAAAATACTATCGAAATTGAAGCATATTTGCGTAAAAAAATCTTAAAATAGTCATTGTAAAGAGCACAAATAAGTCACTTTATTCCTAGAATGCCATTTATGAGCCATCTCTCTGTCATGCAGATATACATGCAGAGAGAGCCAACACATTTAATTTTTCATGTCAAAGCGCATTAAAATATTTTGTTTATTGTATTTGGTAACTGTGAATGATAAGGCCTTCATTTAAGTGGCATTTTAAGTAAACAAAAACAATTCAGTAATAAACCTTCAAAGTCATGGAGGGACATGAAGTCATCCACCAAAGGGAAAATCGGGGCCTTGAACTGTGAGATGCAGAAAACTGAAGGAGGACCACCCATACAGGAAGGAGGAGCTGACGGATTTTCAAGCGAGTGTTTAAAATTATTGGAGTAAATGCTGCGATGGGTCACTCTCAAACTCACGAGTCATCTGTATACCAAGAGCTTGAAGTAATGTTGTAGTTATATGGTCACATTAAGTCATACAAAACATCACTGTATGCTTGCTCGGAATTTGGTTCTCTTAGAGTTAACTCTCTTGGTACATACCTACCTCTACTTAAAATAATAACTCCCTACATATTACTTAGATAGCAAATGCTTGCTCCCAGATTAGCTGGGTAACTCAGGTGCTTTGAAGATGATACCCTAAAGTTTGTCCATGTGGTATATGAATGAATATTTATAGTTTAACGCTAATGTGCAACAATAACCTAAACCTATAATTGCATGAGGGGGTACTGTTCTTAAAGCCATTTACCCAGTTGAGTTTCAGCATTGTAAAACATATTGCTTTCATGAAAGAAAACCTTTCGGAACCTCTTTGATCTGCTTGCTATAGTCTACCGCCCACCCAAAATCGGATTCATTGATGATTTTGTGAACTCATTTCTAACTTACAATCCAGCATTTAAAAATACCATGATAGTTGGAGACTTTAATGCTGATATTTTCTCTGGAAATTCAGACAGTACCTTCCAAAAAAACGTTTTATATTGTAATAACCTCCATTTGATCTCCAATCATGCCACTCACCACAGCATTAAGAGCCACACTTGTCTCGACCTATGCATTGTGGACGATTTGGACAAGAAATCCTCCTTTACACAAATTCCTGTCCCAATTTTATCTGCCCATGACCAAGTAGTAGTAGTATTTTTTGTTTAACGTGCTTCGACGGCTAAGGTCATTTCGCACATACTGCCTGCCACGCGCAGACAGGGGCAACAGCACTCGGACGAATCGGAGGATCACCCCTCCAAACTCGAGCCGAGCCCAACGATGCTTAACTTGGGTAACTGATCGAGAACCGGTGTTTCCATCGTGGCAGGCCGTTGCCCACCATGACCAAATATCCATTTCGAAGAGAGAGGAAACGAGAGAAAAATGACAACAACCTTAGCCAATTTGATTAACTTCAAGTAACAGTATTTATATAACCACAATTATTACAATATAAAACAAGCCCGTAGGCTAAATACCGTTAACTTGGTCTATACAAGACGAACAAGTCACAACTGGAACCCAGCAGATACGTCCTTCTCCGGCCGCGGTAAGGTTCAAAGAGGGCTAGTCTCTTCACGGTACACTTCGTCAAAGCAGGAGGGGAATCAGCTGAACAGTGGAAGAGTGGGGAGAGTAAGGGAGGTGCTATCACATTTTGGATTGGTGGGAATGTTCACAGGTCGACTTGAAAGTGGAAAAAGATATCAGCCCCAGGGCGGACCGAATAAAGGCAGGGTACTTGCAGGAATCGCGATGACCAGAGCGTTCTCGATGACCAGAGCGTTCGCGCTGATCAGAGCACGTCGCGGCACTTGTCTCATCGCTCTCTGGCATTTCTTCGAGTCTCCGAGGATTTTCGAGTCTCGAGGTTTCGGGGAGGAAAAAATGGCACATCATTACCGTTGACCAAACCAAAACCGTTTCTCTTCAGTAGCCCAATCCTGTCCAAACAACAATTCTCTCTCTCCCGCTATAGCTACTACATCTCATATTGTTTTTCCTTTCAATAATTCAAATTTCTACTTTGAAATTATCATTATTGATACCCTCAACAAATTTATATTTCGCTCAAAATCAAACTCTACTGAAATAGACGAAATATATCAGAAAATATTAAGAATATCCTACAGTGTAATAATGCCGGTGATCCTTGATGTTTTTCAATTTTCATTATAATCCTCCAATTTTCCCACCCTGTGGATATCCTCTTATAACACCCATGAAAAAGATTTCAAATTCAGTGAATCCGTCTCACTACAGACCGATATCCATTGTATGCGACATTTCAAGCACTTGAGCGCATTGTCCATTCTCAAGTAGTTTCATTCCTCTTTCAAAAAAATAAATTTGCAATCTGCTTTTCGTCATGGGTTTTCCACTCAATCCGCGCCTCTGAAAATCACCAACGATTTTCGTAGTGCCTTCGACAGAAGAATAGTGACGATACTCGTGTTGTGTTGACTACAGCAAGGCCTTCGATAGGGTAGACCATGCTATTTTACTTGATAAAATGAGGAAGTTAAATTTATCGTGTTCAGTCCTCAACTGATTTTACTCATATTTGTCTGACCGTCGTCAAGCCGTGAGAGACACTTACGGCAACATATCAAACTGGACTGCAGTCCCTTGTGGAGTGCCTCTAGGTTCCGAGCTTGGGCCCTTACTCTACCACTCTAAGTACTACAAATGTACTTACTGTAGTAGAGTATTTAATTAATATAAAACTAAATCCATGATTGTTGGTATAACCAATATAACAAATCGCATCCACTCAAGTAATACCACCCCTGCGGGTTGGGGGATGGAGAATACTCCCGCAGTATCCCTGCTTGTCGTAAGAGGCGAATAAATGGGCGGGGAAAGAAACCCCGGAAAAACCCCAGAGCCCGCAAGGGTTGAGTCCAAACAGTCTTGTGGGTCTACTGTTTTGTGCGCTCATACCACCTGGCCTGCGATCCACCCGCATGTTTGCCGTGTGCGGAGACCCGTAAGGGGGAGAAGGGGATACTTGTGGGTGAGTTCCCCGGCACCCAGCCGGGTGTCGGATGCCCAGTATGGGCCGGGGTTCAATACCCCACTTCGGCCCTGGATTCCCTGTAAACGGGGGGCCGGGGGCTAGCCACCCCCGGTCAATCGGCTTTCGACACGCTTGCGTTCGATGGCGAGTGCTGGAGAGACGGGGGTCTGCTTAGGACGGCTAAAGGAGCATGGGTTAGGAGGGCCCATGCATTGGAGGTTCTAACCCAAGGCAGGCCCCCAAATCGATAGTGCTATATCCCTCGGGTAGCCCTGGCGTCCACACCGGTTTGCGGTGTGGCGTCCCAAATGTGTGGCTCCGTGGCCGTTATGGAGCCCGAGGGATGAATTTAAGGTTTTATATGGAATTTCCTTCATTACCTCCCAACAAGAGACCCCGTCCAGATACGGGCGGGCGAGATTGTGATATCAAGTTAATACCAAGTGACAGTAATTGTGTTTTTGATGGAAGCCAGAAATATCTGATAGTAAAATGTTTGAAAGAAGGAGAAAACCTAAGTAAGAGATCACAATTTTTAATTCAAAGAATTATTTCAAATATTGTTCCAGAAGGCGTGGAATTAAAAAAGAAATTAAGAGACGGTACGATCCTCATAGAGACCAAAAGTGACACACAAAGCACGAAGCTCATGCAGATAAAGAATATAGGTACAATAGAAGTTGAAGTAGTACCCCACAAGACGTTAAACACCTGCAAAGGTATAATATCTCACAACGACCTGCTGTATGTAGACACGGAAGAGATGTGTAGGGAAATGGCCTCACAAGGCGTAACATTCGCTCGTCGCCTAACTACGAAGAGGAACGGAGAGACGATTAATACCACTTCTGTGGTCTTTACATTCGGCGTCTCCACTCTTCCCAAAAGGGTATTCGTCGGCTGTCTTTCCTGTCCCGTCCGGCCTTTCATTCCGAGCCCCATGCGATGTTATGCATGTCAGAGATTTGGTCACATTTCCACCAAGTGCAAGGGCGAACCTACCTGCCCAAAATGCGCCCCGAAGCAGCACGGTGATGATTCCTGCACGTCTCCCCAGAACCTTCAATTAATACTATTATTTTATTTTGTTACAGTTGTAACACTCCCCTCCGAGTCCCCGGCAAGCATCAGGTTTCATTGCCGCCATAATGGCCGAATACTCGAGAGGGGTTAGGCAGTAATCGCAGTCACGTCCGACACCCATCAGATGAGTGGCTACGCTGCGTTCGGGTCATGCGAACGCAGTAGACGGAGTGACCCCAGGATGGCGCCCTACTTCATGTGTGCAACTAGTGATTCCGCCTGCGCCACGCAGGACGGAATGCACATGATGTTATTTAGCAGCGAACCCTTAACTCCACCAAGCACACCTATGACGAGGACCACAAGTTTCACAGTGTCCGAGGTACATCTGCCGAAGTTCAAAAAGCAGGTCTTGATATTTCGTCCGTTTTTCCATCTTCGCATCCATGTTAGTTTCAGCCGGAGCCAAAAACTCGATCACGAACAAGGAGCTTGCGAGGTGGTCGAGGAGAAAGATATCAGGCTTGGTCGCCTCCAACTGCCTGGTGGTGGAGGAGTAATTCCACCAGAGCCTTAGCAATCATCAAAACTTGGAATATTTGCGGCTGACAAGTTGAACGAATATCCTGTTTCGAAGTTAAAAACGAAATGCGTGGATGTACCATTGGAGAAAATAGAGTCTTATGCCATTTACCCTCTAATAAATGAACTTGGATACACCACTCACAATAAAACCGGATTTTAATGCTTAATTTTTGGTGGGGAGGTAATTTTGTTTGCTTTTTTATTTACTTGCATTTGCTATTTTTTCTTCTCACTGTGGCAAAATAATATCTTTGTGCTTGAGCCATAGGCCTAAAAAGACCCCTCGACTGCGACTCTGCATGCGGTGGTTTACACTTGCTAGTAAGACCCCAGATGCACGTCGTGTCTTATGATAGCATACTGGCTGGGGCATAACTTCCAAAAGCCAGCGTCAGCTTTTTTGTACAATCCTTCGTTATGTACCATCAATATTTAAGGAAGGTGTTCTTGGAGTAAAACAGCATCTCAAATACATAATAAGGGCAGGAGAGTATTTCCCCTCATTGTAAAGCAAAGGCGTAAATGATTGTTTTTTCATGCAATACGTACCTTTGCATTTTATTTTTTTAATTTAATGACAATTTCATCCTTTCCTGGTATGTAAAGAAAAGCTCTACAATTTGACAGCAAATCTCAGATATTAATTCTCATCCTTTCCCACTAAGTAAATGGAGAAGGCATCATGAAGTCCATTTTGTAGGCTTTCTACTGCAGTAGTTAAAAATATTTTGTTATCTAAGCAGGTAAACTGAGAACAAAATGAACATCCTTTGAAACAAGTAAGGTGTTTAAATAATTTTTTTCTCATGCATACAGGTTTGTGTAGTCGAGTTTCCTTGAGAAGGCAATGCAACTCATATTGTTCTTTGGCGTTGTATCAAGGAAATTGAGGGACAACTATTCTGCTTGTGGCCTAAGACAAGCCATATGAATTTCGGAAAGCAATTGACATACAACAGGTAACAGACATCAGTTGTAATAAAAAAATGGACAATAAAATGTATCCTTTAAAGCGAGACTCTAGTTATCATTTAATCATCAATATGCGTCAATATATAGTTATGTACTTTCAATTGACCATATTTCTCTTTTTTATAAAAAACAGCCTCTCGAGATAATGCGAGGAAAAGTATGATCAAGTTATCCGCAATGGTTCATCTGGATTGGACAGCGATGCTGCTTCATGGCAGTAGGGTACTTCTGGTATGTTCGGAACTGTTATGTATGATTTGTTTTATTTGTCATAAACATCATGCGCGCTAACGACATGTGTGCCAACGGCGGCCAAAATGTTTACAACTTCTGCCACGCCTTTGCCTCACCAGGTCCTGCATCGTTTATATAGCCCCTAAAGTGAGGAAGGATTCCAAAAATGCGGTCATTCTGACCAAGGCACAAAGGCTGTAATCCTGTGTTCTGCGGCCGAAGCCAGAAAACAGTTCCTGGCGATCCAATTGAAAACTGCCACCCTATCTATCACCCATCCCATTATTTCCTCTCCTCCAAGGCTACCAATCGCCTATATCCTGAGCTTACCCATTCCACCTCGTCCTTGTCAACAGACCTTGTCATTCAACTTTAAATGAATTTCAATTCAAAGAGGCTATTGAGTTATGATGTCATACCCGAGTTGAGTAGCAGTTTTATCCCTTACTATGGATGCGTCAGTACTCAAGCTTGCTGATTGCAAGGAATTTTCCTGTGACTTTTACACAGCATCTTTGCAGTAGCTTGTTGACCATGATTCCTCAAGGGTCTTGGAATAGAAAACCCACAAGGACTTACAACGTATGTGCTCTTTGTCCCTATTGTATCTCCTAGAACAGCTATTCATAACAACACAGAGGAGACAATTTTAGCAGAGCAAGAAGTGGTTGCACTTATGGATGACATGCTCTCCCAGGAGTCCACACAGGAGAAATTCCTAGCACAAATTGAAAGTGTCCCCATAAGAATTACAAGGGAAGGTTGATAATAAAAGCTGTATAAATTGTTGGTCAAGAGAAATTTCTATTGTTTGGCATTCTTATTCTCAGGAGGCAGTCCTAAGCCAATGTACAAGATGGTTCATTCATTTGAACAAGCACCCTCTTCCATTAAATTTGTATCACTCAAGGCCTTTTCACTTACATTTATATGGGATGGGACCCCTAATTTTCACAGGGTAAACAGTCATCAGAAGTGGTGAAGATGCCTACTGCTTTCCTAACGTCTGTAATTTATGATAAAACACAAGTGGGCACACTGAACAAGTGCACTTGATTTAGTGCACTAGAACCCTTTTAGTCGCCTCTTACGACAAGCAGGGATGCTGCGGTAGTATTCTTAATCCCCCTACCCGCAGGGGTAAACCAGGGTCGCAAGTGTTTTGTCATGAGAGGTAGCTTTTGCTTATCATTGCCAAATCATTAATGCAGAGCTATATCAAATTTTGTGATAAATCAAAAGAGTTAGAACAAGTACTTGAATTATTTTGAGGGATGATTGGCACCAGCCTAAAACGTAATACTTGTATAAAACAAGGAATAACAACTGGCATGTGAACAATTGCTAAAGCTAATTTATTTTTATTTAACAAATGGCATCCATGCCCCCTCCTCAGAATCTCCAAAAGTTGATGGGTTTGCTAAGTTTGACTAATCAGAAGGATATTTGCAGTTGATTTTTTATGATGACTCCTCGAGGGTCTTGGCAATGGAGACAATACAAACAATGGGATACATTATATTTTTGACTGCCCCCACCTTATACAGCTAATGGCAAAAAAGACAAAACTGGGGGAGTAAGAATGAGTTGGCATGTATGAAATCCCTCGACTATATAGACAGAGGCACTTAGCATAACATACAAGTAACCAAGTTTAGGACACCTTTGATTTCTTCATAGACAATAAATGACAGGTATTTTAAACTGGTAAAATAGCCTGCTTGATAAGTTGCTGCCAAGAATTAGAAGATAGCCCTTGATAGTACATACAAGGATATGAATTAACGCTACCTAACCAGCTGGCAAAATACAGTTCAATGCCGATCGTCAATTGAGAGTGGAAAACGAGGAGAAAATGGACTTGGTACTGTTTCTTGATTTTGCTGGGGTTTTGATAGTTGAAAAGGTTCAATGTTCTCCTTTTTAATAGCTAATCCTACTCTTAAGAGCACCAGGGAGGAGACAGTCCTGGGGCAGTACATTAAGGGGTTTCTTGAGGCTGTAATTTTTCAGCTCCCACTGAGTCAGTGCTTTTTCTTAGGGAACAGGGAGCTCATTCATTGCAATTCAGAGCAGGATCCGGCAAGTTGTTGTATTTCAGGATTCACAATTCCAAAGGTTCATCAAAGGTGGCAATAGGGGGTCAATGTAGGGTGTTTTGCATATTTGTATATATTTTTCAGATCCACCATGTTGGTGTGGATTTTGTATGCCATTAATTTTACCACTAAATTATTATTATTTGAAGCTTATTTATAGATATAATTAGTTCAGTACAACATGTGGGGTTAGTCTGATACAAACTTCTGGGACATAAGAACATAAGCTCTAGCTTTTATGAGATAATAATGTGGTGGATTGTATGTGTCGGGTTGTGTCCACACATTGTCCACCATTTAAAAGATTGACCATATTTATTTTTGCTGTTACTTTAAGTATTGGTTCGAAGATTCCAGTAGTTTGCATAGCAGAGTGATAAATGATCAACCCAAGGATGTTTAAACAAGTTTCAGAATCCTAAAGAGGGAATTCATGTTTTCAAAATAGGGCATGGTCTAATGCAAGCCCAGGGGCTCAATTATGGGGCAATAGCCAAGATCCTTATTGGTATCTCCCGGTCTCTTTGAGGAGACTAGTGTCCTTTGTGGGGTGGGATTGAAACACTTTGAGACCTCCCTTCCATATTAACCTCTTGTCTCATGGAGGAATGACAGAATTAAAAACAAAAAGCATATATCAACAAGTTCACAAACAAGAAACAAGTTCTGTATTCAATGCTTTTTATAACATTTTAGTTCCGCATCAAAATACGTTGACAATTTTAAAACATATGTCATCATAGATATATATTTGTTCTGCAGCCAATGCTTTTTATAAAATTTCAGTTCTGCTTAGTAATAAATTGAAAATTTAATACACATGCTATCATAGTTATGCATCAAACATCACACATAACAACAAATGTGAAATTAAACAAATAATAAATATAACTATAAATGAGAGACAAAAGGTGAGGTAGAAACTGGGCATTCCCTCTGGGCAGAAGTAATTTGGTGAGAGGAGGGGAGGTTAGTAATATCAAACCAGTCAAAGTTTAGAGTTCAGCTAGTGGGATGGGGCATCCAACTCACTGAGACAAATGGTGAGAATATTGAATGTTGTTTGCTATAGCTGGTTTAGTCAGTGTTAACTTGGCAGGGGATTGAAAAAATTAGAGTGCACAGGTATCTCCGAGATGTTCAGTTCACTATTGGGGTTATACAGAGAAAAATATCTTGAGTTTTATTGCGGTTCATTTTCGTGAAAGTCTAATTTCAATCTTGGTGAGTGAAACCTGCGTGTGCCTTTAAGATGCAATTATTACGTCTGGTAATTAATCTGCTTCTTTACAAGGTAAGTATGTGATTTATTCCCTAAGCTTTGGCAAAATTTGACCTCCATGATTGATAGTAAAAAGGTATATGTTAACATTCGTCCCATCAGCTTAGCCTACTTAAAACACACCTAATGCAGTGAAATTCCATTCATTAATATGCACACTGCACAAATTCCTGCATACTTTTTATTATTGTAATAACACCATTATTTATGAAATTGTAGCATCTCAAACAGAGTTCTTTTTTTGCTCTCGGTCATCTTGAAAGCATTTCCTGAAAAATGTTTAAGCTGATGGGATGAAAGCCAACATTTACCATTCTCAATGCTCATAACTTTATTTCAAATGAAATTGTGTCCTGTATTCACAAAGTTAATCTCAATAATTTTTTTCAGCCATGTACCGTGGAGCTAAGTGGTGGTAATTTTCCCTGTAGGATAAAATCGATATACTGAAAGCAGTGGACAAGGGGATGAAGAAGGCAAGTTTCCTGTAACTTCAAAATATGGCAGTCAACACTAACCACCATTCTTCTACAGCAGTGGGATATCATTAAATAGTATTGCAGGGACTGGATTGGAAACGACTGAGGACCAATGTTAATGAAGACCTTGATCAGTCCATCATCAACTGGTTTTCCCAGTCAAGGTCCAAGTTGATTCCTATATGGGGACTGATCATGAGGGAGCGAGCAAGGATGGAGGCCCTGAACTTGGATTTGGACAACTTTGTGGCATCAAATGGATGGCTCCACAAATTCAAGAAATGTTGGAATGTAGCATCATTGAAAACCTGAGGGGAGGAGGCTGCGTTTAGCTCTGTTGTGGTAGAGAGCTGGAGGGAGAGGCTGTCATTTTTGATTGGTGAGGGCTACAGCCCTAAAGATATTTTCAACGCAGATGAAGCAGGTTTTTTTTTACATTTTATCACCTGATCGTACGTTAAATGAGAAAGGAGAGGCCTTCAAAGGGGAAGATGAGCAATGAGCATTTTATGGTCATCTTCCGTGCCATAAGTTATGGCTCGGAGCAGTTGCCACAGTTTGTGGTTCGCAAATATGCCAAGCCCCATTGTTTTAAAAACATCAAGACCATATCCATATTCTAGCAAGAAAAATGCATGCTTGACTGCGGCCTTATTCTGGCAGTGGTTGGGGGGAGCGGATACCTGCATGGGGGAAGAACAGGAAAATCATTTTATTCCTCAACAGATGCAGAGCTCACAATGTGGAAGGGCTAATTTCGAGGAATGTGCCAAATATTTTATTCCCTCCAAACTATGCCAGCAAGCTATAACCGCTTGTTTAAGGGGTAATTTCTGCCGTCAAGAGAATTTACCGCCACATGCTGGTGGAGTTATTGGTGTGATGGGTGTACAGTGGTGACAATGTGAAACTCCTGAAGTGGAACATTCTGCAGGCCATGCAGTGCCTGTGTGAAGCATGGAAGAATGTGACACCAATAGCTATCGCTCATTGTTTCCATAAAGCTAGGTTTTCACCCAACAGCATATGTGCCGATATGACAGGCTCCATTGACAGCGACTTCTGGGTGGGTTTGACAAAGACGATGAGAGTCTACATGTTTTTTGACTAGTACGTGAGGGTGGACACTAATTTAGAGGCATGTGCAGACAAGGAGTATTTGAGGATGCACCTGAGATGCCTGAGGTCACAGTGGAGGAAGATGATGAACCAGAAATGGAATGTAAAAACTCCGTGACTGTTAACGTGCAGTGTTGGACACCTTGGAAAAATTAATTTTGTGTTCCGAAGGTAGCGAAAGTGTAATGTGTGGAAAGTGGACTGTGCCATAGTCAAGGAAATGAGAGGGAAGTCTAAAATAAATGCATCATGGTACTATTAATTTCACCCTGATCCAGGCAAACAAATTTTCTCCGAGTGATCTACGGTATTTCACAGCAGTGAAGTAATTGGGGAGATATTTACAACACTACATATTATATTTGCTGGCCTTGGTGGCGGTGGGGTAACGTCCTCGCCTGCTAACCCAAAGGCCACGGGTTTGAGTCCCACCTGGGGAGGATTTTTCACCTCCCAGGGCATGGTTGTGTGTGTTGTCTTATATTTACGAGATAAATGTAGCTCGGAATTAAGGGTAATTCTTATTATATTTCAAAGAGAAAGATAATTCGGATAGAGAGGTCATTATTTTTGGTCTGTATTGAGTTTCCCATCAATTCATAATGCATATCAGTTCTGGCATTCACGAAAATGGGTAGTTATTCAATTTCAGGATGGTAATTTTTGGTATAGAGTAATTATTTCCTTTGCACATGGCCTTTATGTCTGCCTCATGTGGCCAATTATGCAGGGATCTGTAGAAATGTTACCTTTAATTGAGTTCTGCAAACCACTTTCCCTTAAGTTCATGGCACAACAGTGGATTATAAAATTTTCCCCTAGAGTGATGCAACGTGCAAATCATCTCCAAGGACCGAACTCCTGATTAATGAACTGGCAAAATATTGGTCCCTTGAATTTCGTTAAAGAGTTTTTACTGTAATTTTTCAATATACAAAAGTGGCCCTTTGTCTGATGGGCCTTTTTTATTTAAAAATTAACAGTAAAAAAGTATCAGAGAATAGACATATGGTGATGGGGAATAGATAAAATAGAATAATTTTAACATATAAACACAATTCAGAAAAACAAAAAAGAGGACTTACAGAGTAATAGCCTTTCTCATTTGAGTGCTGAAAATAAAAAGTGTAGGGAGATCAATCAAATGGGATGGGTTGGTAACAACTTTAATTATGTACTTAAGGTAGTCCATGGAAAAGAGATCACTGGGAGAGAGAGAGGGGGATTCAGAAGGTAGGGAGGGAGAATTAGGGATGTCAGAGGCTGGAAACTCACATTTTAGGGTAGAATGAAGACAAGTCTTTATAAAACATTCCCAAGGGTAGACAGAGAGGTAACTGTTTGATCAAACACAATCATCACCCAGTTCATTGTCAAATGAATACACCAATATCACTTTGCAAATTTAAAGCAATAATGTTCTGAATCTAACTCACAAATTCATGCAGCTTTACTCACAAATGCATACAGCAGTTGTTACACTTTCCCTTTCCAACAACCTACGACAACATTCTCTTATTTATATGCCATATATTCACATACATTTTTACCATTTGTACAGTTATCACCACAAATTTAAAAATAAGTCTCCACAAAAATCAGAAATATATAATTTGTTGAGTAAGTAAAATTTGAATAACATCCATCTCTACTACAGTCAATATCCTTATAAAAAATTAGCCTTTTATTGAACAAGTCAATTCCAGGTATCCCTCCCTAAACATGAATTCATTCAACACGAGTTTAGCTGTAACATGACAAGCCAATTGTGAACATATTCGCTAAGCATGACCAAATTTCCTGTTTTAACACGATTGCTGGAATTCACTCTCATGATTAGATAAGCACCGATTACAATCAGTCTACTTTCGAGTTCTGTAAAACCAGCATGTAATACTGAAACGACTTGAAGTTATCTTTTTGATGCAATTCACTCATTATTTCTTTAAAATCTGTCATTAGGTGATGGATCAGCGCAGTCGTAAAAATGGACGGCACCATTGCAAATCCTTTCAACAAACATTTGTGGGATGCTTATAAAAAAACTGAAAAACCAACTTTGTAACATTCCTTACACTAAAATATTATGCTGGCTGGCCTGAGTTTCGGGACCTAAGTATCACTGGACAGAAGTAAAGGCGAATTATATGGAATTGATCTGAAGAAGTGAGTGAAGTGCTAGCTACAAAGTTTTATTTCAGAATGGAAGAAGTACTCTGTATTAATCCATTTACAGGTGTCAATATGAAATGTCATCATTGTCATGACTCTGCAACATTGTACTATAGGTAAAGAGGCAAGAACTGCCTCAAATTGTACGCTGAGCAAGATTAACCTTTGTCACTTGCGACATCACAAGAGGGCAATGGGTTTTTCCAAATCCTAAGCTTCTGTTGCTAACAGTGGTCTTAAGGTGATAAGTAAAAAAATCACAGCGTTAAACTTTCCCAACACGAGTTCAAAACGTGAACAATCAGCCAAAAGGGACGGGGCAAGGAAAAGACGTACCTATAAAACTAAATTTTAGGAGACAATGATAAAAGTGATTGAATGTGAATCTGAGAAAGTGCTTAGTGAAGCTATTTCACTGTTCATTTGTCATCTCTTACCCCTTAAAAGTGCTTGCCCGACTGAATGCCATTACAGAATTTCTATTGTTACCCTTGTTAGCCTAAGTGCCATTCCATGCTGATCTTAGTTTTTATATCACCAAATTTAACTAGTATGCAATATCTTTCTTGCTGATATCCCACCGTAGAATATTCAGTGCTTACGGCTTAAAAATTCAGAATATTTATTATAAAATGTAACAAGGCAATTTCATATATTTTTTTGTAATTAATGAACTCAAGTATATAAAGTTTAGCGTGACGAATTTTCGGGACGCATTCTCTGGTGTTTGAACTCTGCTGGCAGAGTATACATTCACTGACATTTATTGTAAAATTGGTAAAAACAACATACCACAGCACATCTTGCAGATCTCTTGAGGCTTAATTTTATATTAATATAAGAGTTTTAGTACAGCATTTATCAGTTGTTTCTTTCAGTGACATAAATGTATGTACCAGGTTTCAATTTCTCAGCAATGGACAAAACAACAAAAAAGTCTGCGTCTTCAAGCCTTAGGGTATCTTTTAAATACTTGGCCAATGTAATCCCTCCTCTGCTTTCACCAGGAAATTTTATCAGATCACCTTCATTTCCAGTGCTCCTGAAATCAAAATAAGTACATGACAAGAATTTCTCATGACTACCTTTAAGGAAAAATCCTTTCAGAATTTCAACACTATATATAATCAGAGACTTGGTGGAGGTAGCTATGCATTACTATGCCTTAAATATACCCCTAACATCACAATAATAAATAATTAAATTTAAGATAGGAAAATTTGAAGGAAAATATCTTTCCAATTTTATCAATAACGAAGAGAACATAATTAGCTACATTCAGCAACATGGTTGCCACAAAATCTGAATTTTTAAACTCCCTGACTTTTCCAGGTTTTCGAGGTGTTTGGCAACTTTTTCCCTGGCCTTTTAAAAAATCAATAGTATCAGTAAAACACCAAAATTAGGTGGCAGTAATTATCCTATGGGGATGAGATGTGTTTTTGATACAATACACTACCTTCCTCCATGTATCTCTAATGTTTCCCTATGCATTTATCATTGCTTAGGAGTTTTAGAGGAAAATTTAAGTAAAAAGGAATTCTGGATAACTGGTAAAATTGCTCTTTAAAAATAGGTATTTTAAAATTACATGACAACGTGAAACTTCCAGAGGTCTTTCCCACAACTATAAGTCGCTGGGAATGTTCTGAGAGACTTGAGAAAATACCACAATAAGATTTTAAGAAGACAAGTAAAAAATGAGTGAAATTTAAAAAATATGTAAATAACTTGTTCATACTATTGCAACAGTATGAGAAAAGGAAAATCTTACTCCCATATTCAATAGGTATTTTTAAAAAATCAAAAATAACACATAAGTAAAATTAAGAATGCATTCAGTTAAAGGTACAATGTAGCTTAGTGATTAGAAATGAACTAGAAAAATTATTGAATGGGTAAACAATTATTATTCATTAACTAGAGATCACATTTTATTTGTAGTTATTGCTATAATAATAATAATAATCATTTATTTGCCCGAAGATCATGTTACATTAGATATGTAGGAGATATAAGGCACGTCACAGAATCATAAATAGACACAGTAAATTACACAAACACTCATTGTTATACAATATTCATTCAGATATTTAAAACTTTGAGCTCAAAAATTCTTTTACAGAATAAAATATTTTGGAGCGAAAAAACTTTAATACATTTTTTCTGAATACTTTAACCTTAGTTTCAGATTTAAGCTCATATGGTAGATGGTTATAAATCATTATGCCCATGGACATTGGTCCATGCATGGCAGTGGTTGTCCTTACAAAATTGCTATGCTAAAATATGAAATGAGAAGACTATCCAACAGGTATCAGCCTATGGGGATGGGCATGTCCAGAAATATTTTTCCAAAACAATGATAACATTAAGATAATAAATTAGAAACTGAGAAAAAATTAAGACTTTAAGATTGACTCCTCACATTACAATGATACCAGGAAAAGAAACAGACTTTCCTTCTGGATAGTGAATCACAAAATAATACATTCAATGGATGATAAAAATACATACAAATAAACTCAAGGATTGACTATGAACGAATATGACAATGTGAATGACCTAGCGAAGGAAACTGACAAGGAGATCAGATGAATATGAATCAGACAAAACTTTCATTCAAAAATGGTCCAGCCACTGATCCTTTCTGTTAAAAGTTTTCACTACCTCCATGACTATAGGATTGGTAATAATATTTTTTAACTCCTTTTCAATCTGATCATGATTATGATCCATCATCCAGTTCTTTTCTTGAAAATTCTATAATGTTACATCCAACCGCATCAGTGCACATTCGGGAAAATCCTTGATCAGGGATGGATCAGCAAATGTAATTCCTTTGCGTAATTTATATTTCAATGGTGAATTTTCAGTCAATTTGACGTACATAGTCTTCAAGAACACCCAGCATTCTATCTTGAATGAAAATATTTCGTCATCTTTAAAAACTATACTGCGTAGCTCAGCCCTGACTGAATGTCCTAATTTAAAACGTATCACTGGGACTAGATTGTCACTCATTTCAATACTGACTTGGTCAATACTGCTAGCATTCTTGAGTATGTCTTCCTTCATAAACAAACACATTCAATCCACCATAAGACGAGTTGGTTCTGGGTACAGAAAAGGGGAAAATGGATCATTACTTTAGAAATAACAAAGGAAGGGCTCCACAATGGGAGCAACATGAGAAAAAAAGCTAATCTAGGTCCCATGAGTTTGTCCTTTATTCCTTCGCACATGTCCTTATAGCTGCATGAAGTCACCCTTTTGCCATCCCTCTCCATGGCACTAACAAATTTCCTCAAATTTGAAAGAATTTTCAACGCGGTTTCTACCACTTCCGCATTGTTGAGCCACCTAACTGGGCAGAACTTCTTAGAGAATGTACAACTCTCAGCATAATATTTGTAATCGCTCCTCCTCGCAGGCATATCTTTGAACAAATTATAGTAAGCTCTTAAGAAAGGGTACCACATTCAATCCAGTGGTATTTTCTCCAGTTTTAAAAGCATTATGTACAGTATGAAGCCCACATAAGTCCATAGAGACAAGCATCTACATCTACATACTACCCCGCAAGCCGCCTCAATAGGAGTGTGGCGGGGGGTGTTAGGACACCAGCTGTTTACATATAAAAATGGCACACCTTCAATCTGTGCATGATGTTGATGATCCCTTGCTTAGAACCCCACTATATTTCCAGGTCCAACAGAAACAATAAATTAAGAGAGATATTTTTCCAAACAGATAGGTATGGGAATTCGTTTTTCCTCCAAACAATAAGGGACTTTAATAAATGCAAGGCATAATTTCATTAAAGCGTTTCATTTTTATATGTTGGTGCTCCGTTTGTTGGGAAACTTTTTCCCCCCATAGTACATACACCTCTATCACACGATTCTCTCCATGTTTAGGCGCAGTTAAAGTTTAATTATCGGTGATAGGCCTGAGGAGCTGACTCACCTCATGCACTCTATTCTCATATATCTGTTTCAGCATTCAATTCTCATCAATTCTCTCCACATGGCCAAACCAATGAAGCAAACTCCTTCCATATACCTCCGCTACTGGAGCATCCAACCCACATTTCTTTCATCACCCACTCATTTCTAACCCTATCCATCATACTTCTGCCTCAAACACTTCTCGAGTACCCATTCCCACTGAATTTAACTGACTCTTATGCTTACCCTGACATACACAGGTTTTGCTGCCATACAATAACGTCAGAAGGAGAACACTTTTATATACTGCGATTTTAACTTGCACTCAGACAAACACATTCCTTGATATGCTCCCCACTAACTACGACTTTCCTACTGCCATTCGTATGCCTTCTAAACTCTCCATCTTTCGCAAACATTCAGTCTAGGTAAAAAATCATCCACTTGCTTAACAATTTCCCATTTTACCCTTATGATTAGGGATGTGCAAGTATTTTGATCTCGAGTCAAGTATCCAGTCGAGTTGCAGTTACTCGCAAGTATCGAGTCGAGTCGTATGAACTATGGCAATTTCCCAACCAAGCAATATAATAATGCATGCACCAACATATTCTAGTTTTCCCAATCCCCTAGTGCACTTTTTGTTCTGAACATATGGCCTGATTTAGAAGGGGAAAGGTGTTAAGGAATATTTATTGTAATTGTGACAGAATTAGGAGATGAATTAAAATTAATGTGTCTTTAACAGCTCCAATAGGACAATTAAAATGAACTAACCTCTTGTAATTTGTCGACAGTTTTATTTAATAACTGCATTGGGTTGAAAACTTGTGTATCCAAAATTCCTAGGAAGAGCCCAGAGTAGTCCTAGCAATTAAAGTTAAGACAACAAGCTGACTATCAATACCTGATACACTAGAAGTCCATCATTACGAGTATAGTATATAGCGAGAATCTTGCTGTAGCAAGTGTTTTTTTCCTATGTTTGGTCTCACGGTAATAACATACAAGGTTGTAGCGAGTGTTTATTTCTCTCGTATCACCATAACGAGTAAGATTTTTCGTTTATGTCATCAAGGTTGCATAATTTACAGGCACCTTCTGCTACGAGCGACAAAGTTATTCAAATAGAAATTGTGTTTTGCAGCAATGTATCATCTTGAAAATAAAATGTATCTAATTTGAGATCAGAGTTCCAATTCTCTCTTCGAATGCTCCAATGCTCTAGGTACGTTACTTGTCCTATTGATGTGACGATGCGTTTCAAAGCTCTCACTGGTGCTACACAACATAATTTCAGATTGTGGAAAAATCACGAAGAAGTGCAAAATCTATCTCACCGCTACCACCAGGGTAAGGTTACAATTTGACTTGGATAAAATAACGGCTCCCCTCGATTCGTTCGAGCACCAGCCGTATCAACCCAGTGTTGGCTTTTGACTTTCGCTGTACTTCCGTATCATCCGTGAAAATTATGGCGCAAGTAAACAATGAGCATTGCAAATTAATAATGGCAACATTCATTGTTTATGCAAGGTGAAGGAATAATCTTCTCCCATACCGTTCTCTCAGAATGTGTCCCACGCTCATAAATTTCTTCTTGTCCAAAAATTAGCGGTTATATTTTCTCATCCTAAGCAAGAGGGCAGCCTAGGGAGGTGTGAGAGGGGTAAGTGGGGGAATTAGCTGTCAATGCTTTTTGAGTCAGCGAGCCTCGGAGCAGCAGGATGCGACCCCCGGATGATCCCAGGTGGTGTCAAAGAATCACCCAAGCCGAAATACGAGCGGAGAGGGGGAAGACACTGTCAGCCTGTGCTCATCACGGAATGATTTACCACCGCCCTCCCGAAGCAAACCCGAAAAAAGTATCTGGCGTCGGAAGGGGTGGGAGGAGAGAACAAAGATGAAGAGGTCGGCTGAATCGGAGGCCCAGGTTGGCCTTGGCGCTACCATCACAGCAAACCACCAATGAAGAAGTGCGACATGCTTCACGCCTTGTGGGGTGTGGATACCATTCAAATCATCCTAAATAACGATCATCCTGTGTTGCAGCCAATGTTGGAACTAGTTGGAACCATGGAAGTTAGCTGCTGAAGCTCCCAAAAGGACATCCCTCTCCCCACCAACTGAGAAGCCAACTGAGAAGTTAGGGCGTGGGAAAGCGATGAGTGAAATGTGATACTTTTGATGAAATGTGATGCTGGCTCGAGAAAAAAATATCGCTCCGATGAGCGCCGAGGCGAGGGTGGGAGGAGAGAGACCCTGGGTGGTGGAGGGGAGAGCGAGAGGCAGGCCAAGGACACAGCATTTCGCTGGACTACCGAAAGCGCTCGGCATGAAAGTCTGAGGAAAAGAGCACCGGGCATCCTCTTTGCTCTACACTACTACAGTACTTGTATTAAACTTACATACTTGAGAAGTATCCATATTGAAAGATAAAGGATGCAGCTAGAACTTATATCAAAGCTCATTTTCGTATCACTTCTCATTGCCAAGGAACATTTCCACAAAATGATCGATTTTAGGCAAGTTTACTATGATAGTGCTTCCTGTCAGCAGATTTCTTAACCTATTGGCCTCGGCGGCTCCGTCGACTCGACTTTCGTAAAAATACTCTACTCGAGTCGAATCCCAACTACTCAACTCGACTCGAATTTTCGAGTACTCACACATCCCTACTTATGATGCAATCTTTTTTCCCATTTTCTTTGTGAAGTGGAACTACTTTAATCTTCGACGAATACACCCTTGAATCTATTCTCACTGTTTTGTATTTTGTAGAATGTTACGATAATTAACTAGTTTTTTGTAGTCTTTTCTAATAAGGGCAGCAATCATCTCATATTAGTATTTTCTGTGTTTTCTTTGTTATATAAGTCATAGCAATGGTTAAGGTAGCAATTAGTGCATTTTAGATGGTAGTTGTTTAGGAAGGAATTAAGTAAGAACTTCATATCCAAATTGGGGAGCGGGAGGGTTTTTCATACTCAGGCACTTGAAATAGTGCATGAAGAGCTACGATAATGAATAAGAAAGCATTCCTGTAACGGAAGTTACGGAATACAAAGAGTGGTTGCTAACCTGGTTGATCTGAGAGGATGAAGACCAGTACGTTAGTCTGGTCAGCAGTCGTAAAGTAGCATTAATATACTCCACTTTCGTACATTTGGTACATTGTTTAATAGATGTTATGATGTTAACATTTTATAAGAAATTCACAATGTGCAACATCTTGTTAAATTCTTTGATGCTCTTATCATTAGCGTAAAACATAGTAGTAGTAATCATAAAAGGTGCGACATCAGCAAGTAGGAGATTGAGGCAAGACTAAACATATCTAAAGTCCAGCCCAAAACTCTCCTAGTTCTTTGTGTATCATGATAACCACTCTATCTTTTGGTTATTTTTGTCGAAAAGCAATCAGGTTGCATGAAAAAACTTGTAAAAAGTACTCAAGCAAAGAATGTCACTTGAAGAGTTGATGTTGATGATAGCAACCCTGTCTAGGGTTGATGATGGCACTAACGTCAAGGGAAGATGGTTTTAGTTTTCAGGAATAATTGTCATTTATCAAATTACACTTAGGTTTTTCGGGGTGAACGGCATGAAGAGTTCACAATCTAAACTGGCACAAATATACCTGCTTTTTTTCCTGTTGCATTGAAATTAGTTATGAGAGGAGACGAAGGGAAGTCTTGAGTTGGGGACTAGCAAGTAAATGAAATTCTGGTGGTGAAATGATGCCCAATAGATAAGACAAACTCAAAGGTGAAGAATTGTTCTCACAGCACCAAACTACATATATACAACTAGCGGGAGGTACCCATTGAAATTCAACGGATGTTAAAAAATTGAAGTTATTTTATAAGAAAACCACAAAGCCTGAAGAATACAGTCAGTGCAGTGATTTGAGGAGTTTGCAACCTATCCTGTATGTTGGGTTCGTTGTAGTAGACAAGCTGACCGTTTTCCAGGTGCACGGAGAGATGAGTGACTGTTGGACCACTTTCATGCACAGAAGACCCAAAAATGGGCCACGCAGACTCATTACTACTTAAATAGCACCCAGGTTGATAGATGGTCACCTCATCCCTCCGGTTCTCTTGAGGCGTCTTCTGAGTGATTAATACAGTGTGTCCTCGTTTAACGTTGTCCCGTTTAACGTTGTTCCGCGATAACGTTGTCCAACAATTAAAACCCTTAATCTTTCAACGTCGTCAGTGCTTCGCGATAACATTGTTCAAATTTTGCGCAACAAAAAAAAAAGAATAACGAATAGGAATTTGGCGCATCTGATGCGTAATTTCCATACGGCGGAAAAGTTTGACGTTAACTCCTCATAGCGTGCGTCAAAAGTTCACCTGAGCGAATAATTATTGCGTTATTTTGTTTCATAACTGTATGTTT
Source organism: Pyrrhosoma nymphula (assembly GCA_963573305.1). Lineage (NCBI taxonomy): Eukaryota > Metazoa > Arthropoda > Insecta > Odonata > Coenagrionidae > Pyrrhosoma > Pyrrhosoma nymphula. The sequence continues at coordinate 69,526,772 of OY754332.1, read as the reverse complement.
GCTTATTATTTACTACGCTGTTATTGGGGGGCAATGCATCGGGTGATTTAAAACTCAAACCAACGTTAGTGTACCATCTTGAATCGCATGGTATTAATAATACCATGTCCGAATGGTAGATCCAGGGGCAGATACCTACATGAAAAAATACCTGAAAACCCCATGCCGCCATAAGGTAGAACTGGTGGAAGAACAGGTTGATTTACTGCTGTTTGAGGTGAATCGAAAACGTGTTTTTCGTGTTGAATTAGTGTGTAAGAGGAAGTTTTGTAAACCCTCCATGATGCAGTAAATCGTCGAGGGTGATACTGTTCCTAAAACATTGTTACGAAATAACAAAAATTTGGTACACAGCACCGAGTTTCCCTAGTTTACTCACTATTTTAATTGATATCCTACATCTTTGCGATCGCAGGGAGCGAAATTTTTGCCCTTCACTGCATTCGCATGCGCACGCTCCCGCAGTGAAGAACAAAAATTTCTATTTACTCAGAGGGAAGCTGGTGCTAACAGCACTAAATATCAGAAATATAGGAGGGAAACCTGGTGCTTATTCTTTTAAAAATGCCTTTTCAGTTTGTTTCATCTAAGATATGAAGATCTCCGACTAGTTAAATCATCTGTTCGACTGCCCGCGTAATTAAAATACGCCGTGGTATTTGTATCATAGCGTCCAGTCTGGGAGAAAATTAATTTCACCTGCTTCCCGATCACCTTATACCACCTATTTCACTTATATTGCTACGCTAAATATGCGCATTTACCTTCTGTTTGCTTCAAAAATCCTTTTTCTTTCGTAAACTATTCACTTAAACCTGTGATGTGAATCTACTTCTGGACGCCATATTGGAAATACTGACCTTTTCCTCCTAGTTCCCCCAGATGGCGCAGCGGTCGAGCAGTGTCTTCATTTTCTATACCCACCGCCCATGACTTTTCCCGCCTTCAACTTAAAACTATTCCCGCTTTTCGACGGCTTTATCACACTCAGGAGGGACAGGTAACCTCTCAGAGCTACCCTAAAATCTTTGGAGGTACTTCATTCCACTGCCTCCATACGGAACTTTCATCACCAACTCGCCTCTCGCCGTAATTTAACGCAAACCAATCACCATTGGGATGGGTTGGTTTAAAAGGGTATTCGTGAAAATAAATCGTAACTATCCGCCAAATAACCTATTTTTCCGTTCAGAAATGGCCTTCTCGACGCTGCGTACTGTCCCACCTTAGCACCTCTGTTTCAATCCACAGACACGCAACGTTGCTGGGGGGGGGGGGGTTGGGTAAGGCCATATTTCAGACGTGAAATTAGTCCGTATCCCTCTACCGGGACTTCCAAAAATCTCGCATTATGGCGTCATATCACTAAAAATACGCGAATTTGGTCATTTTCAAACTTTTCAAACTCCAAAACTAAGAATCTCACGACTTTTTTTCTTACATTTAATAAATGCGCATTCCTTTCACTTTCCTTTCCCATTCATCGAATACCCCTTACTTTTCTACTATTCTCACACAAGAATTTCTCCCAGACTGGACCCTATGATACCATTACCATTGGTGAGTTTGGAACCGATTTTAATTTTTTACATTGTTTCTTATGGAAAATACTGCATCGTTTAACGTTGTTTCGCTTAACGTCTACTTTTTCAGGAACGAGTTAACAACGTTAAACGAGGACACACTGTACCTTGATCACTCTTGAGTACAAACATTTGTTTTCATAACGCAAGGCATAACGTTGTAACGCAAATATGAGGTTTCACTGTATTAGTATGATAACGTATTCCATCTTCAGGGTGTCCACTGTGAAGCCATTTAGAAATTTCCTGAGTTTTCTACGTTTTCCAGGGGAATTTTTTCATTTTCCAGGGTGCTCTCCAGTCCTTAACATATGCATTTATGGTTAAATATTGCTCATGCTCACGGGGCAGTAATTATTAACTCCAGGAATCAGGAATAATTGGTTGAGTCATTGTGATGCTGTGTGTAACATCTTGAGATACTGCTATTTGCCATAAGTAATATTGATAATAACTTCTCTACACTACTAGTTGGCCCAATTCTTACATACTAGTTACCCCAATAACATGTGGATTAATAAACCATCTACATATTCTATAAATACTCTTGCTCACACATTCACACAAAAGGATGAGGAAAAACCCAGTACAAGCAATATCACATTATCCTGGTTTAAACAAATAAATACCATGGGGTAACACTCTTTACACCCTAAGATCTCTACTCCAAATGTTCTCAACATAACACTCAATTGCACACCAGGAAATACCCCAGATGGAAACTGCAGTGGCTTAAGACTGAAGTCTAGTACACTAAAAGTCCCGCCATCCAGCCTCGAAATATGAGCAGTATGTGAATAAGTGAAGAATATCAAATAAGCAACAATTCTAATCAGATTAATCGTAAAAATAAGCCTGGTCCTTTCTAAGCAACAATAAAGGATTTTTTTTGTTCTAAACATGAATTACATATTTTAAATATGGGCAAAATTAAAACTGCGCTAATAGACTGGAATAGACGTTTACATGACCAAATGTTAAAAGAAAAATGAGGTTATAGTCTCCATATCACGTCATTGCATTTCAAATCTGGCCTTTCGAGTAACATTTATTGGAGTCACAGTTTTAAACTGCTTCATGCCATTTTCCACTAAATTCAGATATGCATTGAAATTGCCTCAATAGTTAAACCCTAGACAAGCCTCATTGTCCTTATAGGTGAATTTCATTTCTTTTAGCAATACCTACACCTCCAATTCATTATAATGTGCACTACATGAAGCTCTACCATCTTGAAATAATTGCTGCTGTTAAAGTTAACTCAACAGAAGTTTCACATCGATACTTCTAATGGAATCAAATATCTTTTCAATTATGCCTGCTACCATACAAACAGGAAAATTAGAACTAGTGAAATAACTCACCTCATCCAACTAACAAGGCTCAACAAAGACAGAGCAAGACGATTCAGTTTCCTCAAAAATGTTTTAATATAGTCCTTCCAGTGATGTACCGGAAGTAATTCCAAATCTCTGATGGCATCATTCACTAGCCTTCCAGCATCACGAACATTGTTCATCACACTCCTGAAAGACAAGTATATTGTCATAAATTACGAAAATAATCTATTACAAAGGCCACATCATAATATGAGCTATGTACGTACTCATGGTCTAAAGAGGAGCCATTCCCTTCATTTAAAAACCTGTACTCATGTCTGTACATTTCTTGTTTACTGACTAAATAGGAATGGAAGTTGGAGGTTTGTTTGACTGCACCAACAGATTCCCCAACAGTGAGATCAATTATAGTCACAGGCATGGGGTTGGACATTAGTTCCAGCGATGCCAAGTCCCGACCGCCATACTCATCAAGAAGTAATCCCTGGAAAAAAAAAAACTTCTATTAGTATGCATCAGGCAATTATAACATTCCATTTCCAATAACTCGTATAGAATAATTTTTTCTCGAAATTATCATAATTTCTAACACACACGCTATTTCTCATCTCAAGTAAAGAGCATCACTCATCCATAATGTACACCAAAATCTTATCCTGCACCCATAATGTACACCAAAATCTTATCCTGCACCCATGTGAACAGCTAAGATGAAAGAATGTAAAACGTTTGGTGATATATGAATGAAGTGGTCATTTCCTTGAAAGGAGTAACAGGTAGAGAAACTGTTACTGAAAATAATTGAAAACACTTTGAAGCCCCATGACCAGAGGAACCTCAGGCAGCAATTCAACTTCCCAAGCCACACTACATAAATGCATGGTAATATCTCCCATTCCTTAGACTCGCAAGGCACTGCCTTCCTTGGTCTACCTTACTATTTCGGTATACAGCTGCCACCTCAAAGTTTATTGCAAGAACTTCTTGATGATAGGCATGTGATGTTTTGTTAATACACAAAAACCCCAAGGTTTCTTGGCCTAAATAGTTATTAAATCCATAGGCTTTTAATTGTTAAAGAAACATTTTTTACAAAAGTAAATTCTTATGGAACACAATTATTCTTTATAGAAACAATAAATTTCAATTAAGGTTTTTATTCAACATAAATAATTCACTATGCATGGGATACAGTATAGGCATAATAGACAATGAAGTGTAAGAAGTCACCACCATAGCTAACAGGCAAAGAAAATTCCATGCAAGACGTAATGGCCACCATGTTCAATAGGAGAAAATATAGTAAGAGGTTTTAAAATGCCAACATACAGGGGTAACTACAAACAAAATGTAGACATTCTCTTAACCAAAGCTTTATTAGCACAATGAGTGCGGCAGCCATCTTGAAAATTTGTTACCACGGGTGAAATTAATAAATTCAACAGATTCAGGCAAGATAATTGAGAGGTGAAATTAATAAATTAAACAAGTGGATAAGTTATGCATGACTCACACAATGAGCCATCCACCCATAAAAAGCACACAACCTTGACTCACACGAGTCATCCGCACTCAACATGTTAACCGAATTCTCGAGAACCAAAGCAAAGTGAGCATCCCATCACATGAAGAGTCCACTAAGTTAGCGACATAAGCTTAGACGTAAGGAAGCACGTCACAAAACATGCAAGTAGAGCATGCTCTTTTTTATTGAGCAATGATGCTCAGATCATAAAAGCAGCAGGACAAAGGATAGTGGAAGCAATGGAAATGGGTGCTTTCTATGAACAATGAAGATTAAATTGATGGGAAAAGCTACAAATTCCAACTTGGAGCACAAGCTGAACAACATCATTTGTGAGAAAATAATAAAATAAATATAAAAATCAAGTAGTTAGCTAAAAAGAGAATGGAGGGGAGAGCAGCAGCAAACCATGATTTGGATAGATAACTACTGACAATGGTATTCAGTATGGATTTACCACTAACCAAAATGGTTAATCAGAGGTAAAATGTGTCTACAAATATTCAGATAAATCACAATCTTGTAGGAGGAAAATTAATAGCTGTGCAACTGAAAAATTATTCCCGGCAGCTCACACAACAAAAAGTAGAAATTAGTACCGTCACATAGCTATTAGCATACAATATGGTATATATTTGTAAAATGCTTCACGTCAAGAATACTAAGTATAATATTAAAACCTCTATTACACTTTTGCAGGGGAAAATATAAATCATAGTTTTGCTTTAAGTTGTACCATAGCTCAACGCTCCTTAATTCTGACCTACTTATGTCCGACTTTCATAAATGACATATTTAACAAAATTAAAGCATAGCCGCAACAAAAATTCTTTATTTACACCAAAATCTCTACAAAACAGAATTAACATTATTTCCATTGGAACATTGTTTCCCTTGGTTCAATTACTGTAGTTATAGTTATTTACCTACTTCTATTACAGAGAAGGGTAGGAATTTCACAAATGTTATACTGTAGAAAAATATTTGTAATTTCATACCCTTAATTCGTTTATGAATATCACTTCCTTAGACTGCAATGAAGTGGTTTGTAATGGAGAATGTAGAGAAAGAGGGGAAAGTGAGTGTGCTATATGCTAGAGAGAAATTGTTATCGGGAGGTAAAAGGGGGAAAATGAAACAAAAGGTTGAGTACAGAACAGGGAAGATATTGATCGAAAAGGATGACATGCAGGATATATGGAGAACATACGTGGAAGAGCTACATGACAGTGGCAATAGGCCTGTGAACCTATATATAGAGAATGAGAGAGCAATACATAAGGATAACCTCAGACCGGAGACACTCGACAGTGAAATAGAGAAGGCATTACGAGCGATGAAGGCAAGGATAGGTGTGGGATCATACAACATACCTTCCGAGTTATGGATGACTTTAGGCATTTAGGGGAGATGATCTTTTTAGAACTTATTCATAGGAACTACAAGGAAGGAGTTTGGCCAGAGGACTTCATGAAAACAGATATGATACTTATCCTGAAGAAGAAAAAAAAATCAGAATGTGAGGTGTATAGAACAATTAGGTTTATCTCAAACTTGGTAAAATTTTTGCTTAGAATAATTAATAAAAGGTTGGAGATAAGAGCAAATTACTTCTGGGGCGATGACCAGTTTGGGTTCAGGATGGGGAGGGTCTCTCCAGATGCAGTAGAGAACAAAAACGAATGAGAATGACTATAGAAAGAAATATGGAGTATAATCATGATATTTTTGCTACCAATGTGGATTTAGAAAAGGCATTTGACAGAGGAAATTGGTAAGAGAGGAATGGGAAAGCTAGACGTGGGAAGCAGAATAGGAGGCCATCTGATAAAGTCTGTTAGTTTTGCAGATGACCAGGCACTGGTTAGTCAAATCATCGAAGAGGTTACAGGCTCTAAGTATGGAATGAAAGGTAAGGTAAACCATAAGAAAACAAGGATAGTGAAATTTTCAAGGACAAAGAATGCAAGGCTGGTCATAAAAGTATGAGGGCAAAAACTGGAGCAAGCAGAGCAATTTCATTACTTGGGTAGTATGCTACTATAAAATGCGCATAATACCAAAATAATTAGGAGGAGAATAACACTAGCGAAAGAAAAACTTGTCAATATGAGGGAGCGGATGATGGGGATCTTGGTTAAGGATAAAAACAAGAGGCTGGTGAAAAGTTAAATATAGAATGTAGTGCTGTATGGGACTGAAACTTTGACTTTCAGAAAAGAAAACAAGAATAGGCTGCATACATTAGAGATGTGAGCATGGAGGAGGATGGAGAAAGTGAGATGGATGGTAAGGAAGACGATCAAGGAAGTGCTTGGTATGGTGGGTAAGGAAAGGAAACTTCTGGATGAGATTAGGAAGAGGAAAAGTAGGAGGTTGGAGGAGGTAATGAGTGGCAAAGAGTTGCTTAAGGCGGTAATATAAGGGAGGATGTTGGGTAAGCAGGAAAGGGGAAAAAACAAAATAAGTACAAAGGGTGGGATGAAGAAGGGTAGGATGTATGCTGAGATGAAGAAATACATAGTATCGGAAGATAGGGCCCTGCACTTGGATAAATCTAGAGGATTTATGACGATATGACGAATGATAGCCTGGATAATCTATGTAATGATGTTTTTTTTACCACTCGATCTCCTGTTTTAAATGTAACAGGGTGGCCACAAAGTTTTAATTTTGAAATTCCCTGACATTTCCATGAAATTCCCTGACAAAATGTCTCCCTGAAACAAAGTCAAGAACAATGTCGTATTAGAACCACCCCCCTCGGAGGCAGTTCCCCTTCCCCGCAGCAGCGGAGACTTTCGAACTGTACCGGGGTTTCCCGAAAGGTACCCACCCCCACACACATCAGGTCTGCCTTTCAGCCAAGATCTTTGAAAAAGTAGCCGGAAAGGGCCTGGCAGAGCCGAAGGGAGGAAGAAAGAGCTGGCAATGAGTGGCCTGGCATATATCGGACGGTGACGGAGACGAAAGAAGTATTTACATGGAACATGAGCCGAGCCACTTGTAGAGGCACGACCACTACGAGTGGGTTTCCCTGACAAGACATGAAAATCCCTGACATTTCCCTGGCAGCCAACCTCTTTTAGCTGACATTTCCCCGACTTCACTGACATGTGGCCACCCTGATGTAATCCTACCCTTTGTCCAGCCACCATCCTGACCTTCACCACCAACCACTTTTTCTTCGTTTTCCCTTCTCCTTTTAACCTCCCCTCTCCATCACATTTGCAGCAAATCCCCCCCCCTCCCCTTGCACCTCTCTTCTACCGCTCTCTCCTCCTCTCTTCTACCGCTGGGTATATATATAGTGGAGTTTAAAAAAATTGTTTTCACCTTGATAATGGCACTGTGTGCCGAAACCTGGGTTGGTCAGTCTAAATTTGTGACATTAAAGTGTGGAAGTTACTATTGCGTTTTTACCGACATGGATAGAGGATTTATACTTACTTCCATTTAAACCTAACTTTACCAGTAGATTACCTAATAATAATAATTCTCCTTTTCTTATTTTGTTTCACTTGGCTCTAACTTAAAATTACCCTGTACCATACATAGCTTATCCAGTTTTTCCTGTTGCAAATGCTCCTTCTCTGTCTGTTTCATGGATAAAGCATGCAACTTATCTTTCAACTCATGGTCTCCGGACCGTGAAAAATCCCTTTTTTTCCTAAGCATAATCTAACTTGGTGTACCTAAGCTGATAATGTATAAGTAGCAAGACAGAGTAGCAGTGGTTTCAGGAGAAACAGATGAATATTTGCAGACTTCATTGCATTCAGGGCCAGATACTGTTTCAAGTTTCACAGTCAACATTTTCATATAAATGCAGATACACATGTACCATACACCCATACGAATCTGACATTTTACATTTCAGTGCAGAGTGCAGAGGTGTTTTCAAGATTTGAATGGTGTAACTGCCCCAGTCTTGCTTCACCATGGTGATCTGTAATGTCAGTGAGTTCATAATTTGTTAAAATTGCTGAATTAGTGGGATACTACATAAGTTTAAAATGACTTTTGCTATTCAAAAATACTTTGTTTTCAGAAAAAAGCAATAACTTGACTGTTTCAACTTGAGAATACACTCAGCCAACACTAGAGTATCTTCAAAAGCTCATGTTGATACCTTAATACAAGGAATGATGACAACAATACATGAAAACAGAGAAAATGTTCTTGGTTTTACAGAACAGAAATGCAACACTGCAGATTTGAAATTTTAACAGTGGAAAATGAAAAAGGGAAAACTATTAAACTAACTATAATATGAATAAATAACATAAATAAATGCTAACAAAACTAATAAACTGAAATATAAATTCTGATTTAATGATATAATTTCCAGAAATCATTTGCTCACCATCCCCATCAAGCAGATTCATCCAGCCCTCTGCCGAAGCCCTTATAATCACCGTAACCCTACCAAAACTGGGCTATTTCTAAATTTCTTGAGGGACCTTCATATTAAATAATCAATGAATGAGTTGATGGATTTTTTCTTCTCCTTCCGCTAATGAACATGGAGTAATTCACGCCTTTCACTTAGAATATGCAATGAACTAACATAAGCAGAAGTAACTCTTTGCCTTTAAGTTATACCTGTAAAATTGAAAGAATTTTGCTGTCATAATTTTTTGTGCCAAACACATCTACAAATATGTCGTTGTTTCATGTGAACATGGTTAAATGATAATTAAGTCTTTGAAAATACTGTATGGTGTTTACCTGTTTTAAGGCACTCCATTCTCGCTTCTGCTGCCAACTTGCTGGCAGCTTTTCCAACTCTCTTACGTTGTTTCCACAGTAGTAGAATTGCCGGATGGTTCAGGCCCTGGGAATAATAAGCTGCAGCTATTTTTTTTGCCATTCTTCGTTTTTAAGAAAGGTCACTGTCCCATCCAATTCTTTATTTTCTATCACGCTATAGGGCCAGCAGGATCTACCAGGAAACACTTTACCAGGTACCTCATGCTTGCCTTTTTTCTGCAATATTCCCTAGCTACTAATGTCAAATGTATTAAAAAGTACATCAGCAGCACAAAAAAATCTCCAACTCACTAAGTAGTCGTCTTCCTTTTCTGCTACTTCACTTCAGGAGTATGAGAAGTTTGTAAAAAACTCAAGCTTCATAGGAACACCAAGTATTGCAAAACTCGCTTGACAGTAGGTGAAACACATTCTACGTATTATGTGAACATCAGTTTTGACAGGGTTTAAGGGAAACTGTGACAATGCAAAACCACTGTATTTTTTGGCTCAAAGGTTTTTTTCCCAAACAAAATTCACAGAAAATCCCCATACATCTTAAATGATCACATTAAAGTTCATACTTGGCCTAAGGACCACCGGCAATGAGCTTTAGGGGATGTGGTGCCAGTTAACTGCATTCCGAGAACTTACCATAGAAATTTGCAATTTTTTCTATAGTTTTTCGTTGAAACACCTATTTTTAACTATCACCAGTGGTTACATACTTCAGATGCAATGAATACAGTAGAAAATTGTTGATATCTGCATGATACAATTAGATGTAAGAGAAAGAGAAGTGTGATGAAGTCCTGAGTTACACCATATAGCCATAGTAGTTTACAGGTAAAAGATAGCTTCTTAGTTTCACCAAAAATAATGTTGCAGGGTAATGGAAAAGTAATTTATTTTCCAAAAAAATAAAAGAGGCCAAAACTAGGGTGCATATTACATGCCCATGCATCCTATGAGCCATTAAATACAGAATCATTTTTGTTGGTGAAACAAGGCTAATAAATAACTGGATTATCAACCAGGATCAGAGCCAAACAGTCCGTTCTTTCCATGCAGTTGACGCCAGCTGACTTATGACAAGAGACACGCGAGTCACAATTGGCTCATGTGGCCATGTCAACAATGAAAGTTATTGCATAAAAGTTAGCTACGAGTTTAAAACTCCCTTTTCTCAACATTAACATGGTAAAACACTCTTTAGATCACCCATCAACATGATAGTGGCAAAGCAGCATGAATCACACAGGTCACGAAAAAGTGAGTCAATTTTTTCAAATTGCTGAAAATTAAGGATAAATTATATCTTGAGTCATGTACCAAGGCACTATTAGTGTTCTCTTAGGTACAACACATTTAAAACCAGCTCAGTCCAATGTCTACCAAATATAGAAAATTATCTTGCAAAAATAAAAAGCTGCATTTAAAGCTTCTGGTAACAAAAACCACTCTGTATAAATTTAATTGATAGGGTTCAGGAAGGGGAGGATAAACTCAGGATCCCATTGTGGTGATGAGAACACTTATAGAAGGGAGCATAATTAGGATGTTTTTGCTTGCTTTGTGGATTTCGAAAAGGCGTTTGACAGAGTTAATTGGGAAAAACTAATGCAAATACTCAATGAAAATTAGAATAAATTGGAGCAGTTGGAGACCCATCTGTAACTTATACATGGCTCATGGAGCATAGGTGGTGGATGATGGAGAATTAGGGCGAGCAGTTATACATCACGGGGTAAGGCAAGGTGGCCCCCGTTGCCATCTAGGCTTTTTGACATTTATGCTGAGGAAATGGAATGGCAAGAGACATGGTAAGAGCTAGATGTGGGAATAAAAGTAGGAGGCCAACTGATTTGAGTAAGAACAGACGTTGGTTAGTCCATCATTGAAGGGATGGCAAGCTTTATTGGATGCACCAGAAAATCAGTGCAGGAAACAGGGAATGAAGATAAATCATAAAGAAACAAAGGTAATGTAATTTTCAAGGACAAAGAATGCAAGGCTGGTCATAGAAGTATGAGGGCACAAACTGGAGCAATGTAATTACTTGGGTAGTACGTTATAAAAAAAATGGGCATAGTAGCAAAAAAACTAGGAGAATTGAGCTGGCAAAAGGAGCATTAAGCAATAGGAGGGAGCTGATGATGGGGACCTAGGTTAACGATGTAAAGAAGAGGCTGGTAAAAAGTTGAATATGGTGTGTATAAGTGTAGTGAAACTTGGTGGCACTCGCTTGTAAAGAGTATGATGCAAGGGAGAAGAAAGCATACAAGTGATGTGGGATCCAGCATATACCATCGTATTGGGCAGAAATGTTGAATCTGAGATAGGAAGACGAGATCAGGCTGCAGGTGTTTGAGATGTGGGTGTGGAGGTGAATGGAGAGAGTGCAGTGGATGGTAAGGAAGACAAACGAGTAAATGCTTGGTATGGTGGGTGAGAGGAAAAACTTCTGGAGGAGATTAGAAGGAGGAGGCAGAGTAGGTGGTTGGAAGAGGATATGAGGGGTGATGGGTTGTTGAAGGCCACGATAGAGGGGATGATGTTGGGTAGGCAGGAAAGGGGAAGGAACAGGTAGGTTTATGGGCAGGATTAAGAGATGTAGGACATATGCTGAGATGAAAAGAGAAATTTTGTAGGTAGATATAGGTCTGCACCATTAAAAATGCAGAGGATTTTTGATCTCTTCCATTTAAACCTATGTTAACAGGTAGACATTAAAATTTATTGCTCCGTAAAAAATACATATTTTTATACACACTTCTTACAATGAAAAACAATTTTCATTGTAAGAAGTGTGAAGATTTTCATTCTTACAATGAAAAATAATTTGGAGCTTGAAGTCCCCCAAGGTAATCGGCCTGAGGGTGGGGATAAATGAAATAACGCAATACTGCTGACCCAGATGACTTACAATGACATTCAACATAACACACATCAGCAATGATAACTTGCACTTACATATATTTACCCTAATTACCGATAGATTACCCTAATAATATGACTGATATCCAGAAAGTAAAGATACAAGTCTGATATGGTTGCAATGAAAGTTATTCTTTACCCTTGGCAGCACTGTCCTCTCAATGGGTACGCACGATGAAATAAAATTTACAATACCATTGTTGTGACAATGTGGTATTCTCACTCTAAGTTTAAAATGGCTGAGTCCATTCCAAAACCTACTAAATGCGGGGTCGTTCTGTTATTTATTATTTGCATGAAAACGAAAGACTGCTGCTGACATTCATTGGTAACTTATCTCCATCTGTGTGTGAAGGTATAATATATGGGCAGAATGCGGAAAAATGGAGGTATGAATGTCAGTCAGGACGAGCATGATTAAAGAAGGAGTGGAGGGCCACCTGTCCCCAGTAAATAAATTCTCTATGAGATTGACACAAAGATTTGAGAAGACAGGCATTTGAACAATGTCCAAAAGTGTAGAGAAGCTCTTCATGAAGCGATAACAGAAAGATAGTGCATTCAGTAACTGTGTGCATGATGGGTGCCAAAAATGTTATAATGATGTTGATAATATTAATAAGAGTCTCTTAGGTACAACATGAGTCTTTATGTTGACTGAGGATCAAGGAAAAAACTACTCGCTGTGGTGCAGTCATTCCTTGCTCGTTACGAAGAACAGGGGTTGAATTTCTGGATTGCATCATAACCAGTGATGAACCTTGAATAGCCCACCAAACGCAAGAGAATTATGAAGTTGTTGGTGGCGGCCGATACTTTGTGGAATTTAACTGTAGGAAAAAGTTAAAATACTTTGCACAGTTCCACTGGAGAAATTTGATTTATTGAGTCAACATGTTTCACTGCACTGCAGCATCATCAGGACTATCCTGAAGATGCTGCAGTGCAGTGAAACATGTTGAATCAATAAATCAAATTTCTCCAGTGGAATTGTGCAAAGTATTTAAGCCAGAGAATTAGTCGATGCAACAGCACCACACACACTCGCCATCAGAGAAAAAATTCAAGAACTCAATATCTGCCCCAAAATCATGGCAACCACCTTCTGGGACAGAAATGGGCCACTTCTTATTTAATTTTAGCCTCAAGGATACACCATCAATGATGCTGGGTACTGCAAGATGCTGAAAATATTTGCTATGGCTAATGGAAACATTCAAGGAATTCTAACATGGGGAGTCTGCCTACTGTATGATAACATGCCCTTCTACACACTGCTTGTGGCACACAGGAGTGGCTGCAGTACATCAAGTGGTAAGTTTTGGCGCATCCATCTTACAGTCTAGATTGTGCACCAAGTGACTTTCATTTGTTTCCTAACATGAAGGATCACCTGGGTAGATGAGGTTTTTCAGATAATGCGTGGGTTCAAAAGGCAGTGACAACATGGCTGAGACAGCAGGCAGGAGACTTTTATGAAGCAAAATTTTAAGAACTAGTTCCAAAGCTCACTAAATGTATTGAAGTGCAAGGATATTACATGAATAAGAAATCATAGCAGTCTAACGCCACTACATTTAAGTTAAATTGATAGTAAAATGAGTAAAATATATTCTATGTACATTGTATCTTTACTTTCTGGGTATCCCTTGCAACTACCTTCCACCAATGACATTCAAAATGACAGGTCCATCTTGCTCCCGGAATTTGTCCAGCAGATTACCATTGACTTCAAAAATCTCCAAAACTCTGTCATAAAGCATTTACCTTTCCTTGCAGTTAGATACTAAGCAAAATCCAATCTTTGAAATACATGAGAACACAAGAAATGGCTGCATTAAATTTTGAGCACCGCACACCAGGAATCACCCGCGTAGTAAAACAGGCAAACACCAGAAACTATCATTTCCAATCACTCAATCTGTGGTGGTTTACGGGACAACTAATTCCTTGCCAGCGACCAACCACAGGACACATTCACTCAACCCAAAAAAAGGTATCCTTTACAAGGCTGTTAGGGGGACCCAGTTTACGATGCTGGGATTATGGTCATCAAGCATACTCTCTGTGATCGTTTACGGGAATAGGATTTTCCATACCAGGGACAATCATAGAGCACAATGAAACCACCAAGCAAACTGGCAAGGTACTGCTGATAGCAGACCTTGCTCGAACTTTCGGTAACTTTATAAAGGATATGTACTGATAGGATACACAACACACAACAGGTTTGGGAAGAAATTTATACCTCCCAAGGAATCAATCTCTCCCCACTGATCTTACAAACACTCAGTAATCCACACACTCGATTGGGAACCACTAAACCACGCTAGGAAGAAAGCAACTTAGGGAAATCAAACACATACGAGCAAAAACTGACTCAAAAACATCAAAGTCAATTGTATTGGCAAGGTAACCTAAGTCAATAGAAGGACAAAACAAAAAAGAATAAACAAAATGAATATGAATAAGGGAAAAAATGGTGTTGGTGTAAGTCCAATACCCATGTATTAGCCACAAGTTGGCTCTCATCAGCAAACTGAAGATGATAAAGCACTTCCAAAACAATGCTGTTAAGTCATTAAGGTAAACACATGCATGACTAAAACAGAACGATGCCATCAAAAACTTAGAGCAGGATAACCCCACCAATAGTCCGTGCCCTAATAAATACAAGGAAAATCAAGGATAGCCCAAACTATGTCACTGTCAAGAAGAATCCATGGAGTTTTCAAGGATGCACCAATGTTCAAGGAGTTGTGTACAGACTGATTCTCTCCTGTCAAGTGTTGAATGTAAACTCTTCATGCATTACACACCGGGTCAGGTCCTCCATCTCCGCCGACATTTAGACATGCAACGTCTTCAGGGCTTCTGATGATCATTCTTCATCTTCAGAGCTCCGTCATCAGATGCCTTGAAGAGGATGAGCGAGTGGCAAATTGAAATGTGAGTGGAGATGGAGGACCTGACCCAGTGTGTTATCCGAGAAGAATTTACACAGTATGTCAAGTAGTTTTCCCAGAATACATGGATTCCAAGAAGGGGTGGCCACTCTGTTACTTTCACCACTGATTCCACCATTCGCAAACCATCATCCTAGAATCAGGTAGGTGACTGAATCTCTGACGATGTAGGTAGCTCAAATGAGCCTGCAGTAACTTTTGGGTACTATAATTTTCTTGATATTTTAAGGTAGTTCGAGAAAGCAGAAATTCAAATTTTACCTAAACATTTATGCAGTTGTAAGAAGTTTTGTTCACAGAACAACTCCTCAGTAAATAACTATATACATACACACATTTGAGGCTTGAAATTGACTTATTTGTTTCAGGTCGTACACTGAAAACCCCTCAACAGAAGTTATTTCTCCAATTTTACAGAAAGTATATGGGTGACAGGGGCGGATTAAGGTCGTTGTTTGGGGGGGGGGGCGGTTCACTACTATCCGCGGCGCCTGGAGGGTATGCAATACCTCTCAACAAATCTAGGGTCCGGACGGACCTCCCTCGGAAAGTTAAAAGAAATGAAGCGCTTGGAACGTAGTTTTGGTGTGGCTATATTATAAAGTAGATGTGATAAATTATTGAGTAAAGCTCTCTAATCACATTTGAAAAACGTTTACAAACGATGTAAAGAATGCCATTCTTGTGAAGATGCAGGTCTCCCGTGTTTTACACCACATTCCAATTATATTTAAGCATTGTAAATTGAGCTGGGGAAATAAAAACTTCCATTGGAGAACCACCTTAATGATTACCATCTTTTCTATTTTCCTGGGAATTACGGGGGGGGCGGCCAACCCCCCCCCCCCTTAATCCGCCCCTGATGGGTGAACACTAAATTTATTTTTTTTAATAATGGAGAAAATACAACTACACACAGCCACATTTCAGACATAATCTGAGCATCAGAACTTCCTCATTTTTTAAAATCTCTCTCTGGAGCACACAGCCATACCATATTCCACAGAAATAGGCTTTATTTTTTGACAAATGTCTCTTAAGTAGGGCAATAAAGTTGCAGATATTTTGGTATGGTTTGAAATATATATTTTCCTCTATGATTAGGCCAAACTCGCTTAATTTTGTTTTAAGTGTTATCTCACTCAAGCTATGAATGAATTTTTTAAACAAAATACAAACCTTGATGAGTTCAGAAGAAAAAATTGACTTAACTTCACTTTTTAGGGTCCATCTAGCAACTTCATGAATAAAATAGTGGTTTTAGTTCATGATAAATGTCCCATAAGAAGTCATCTCAAGAAAGGCTAGACAAAAGTGATGCATCATGGCAATGAGACATGACAAGCCACTAGCTGCAAGAGAACTCTTGTCTAAAAATGTAGTCTTCCTTCCTGGCCCACGTTTCTAACGTATAATTCTAAAAACCTATGGTAAAAATGCCATCATAAATGGCCCTAGTTTAAAGATGCTTTTAAACGTAGATTCAGAAAAGGAGAGGACCTTTCACCATTGAGAATTCAAGGATATTTAGGAGGAGACAGTGAAGTACCACTCTATCAAATGATATACCGGTTGAATTTCATGTTTATTGTGACAGAAGGTTCATAAGGATCTGACTTCAGACAAATTTATCTTGGCCACTATGTTAATGACCAAGATTACTTATAAACTCTATATATATATATGGCCACTAAAGTTGAGCATGGGTTGAGACATAAAACCCCATTGAATTCAGCAGTTAATTGGGTAGCCTTGCTGGTGTAACTGGTAGCATACCTGGCCGGAAATTGGGAGATCCAGGTTCGCATCCTGGGTAAGGTGAATTTTTTTGTCTGGATTCGACACATTTTCATCTTCCCCACCAAACCCTGTGTTCGTCATTTTATGTGTTCCTATCCCTTTCCTATGATTGTATATATATAATTGGCCATTTGCACATCTAACAATAAAAATTCTCCCACCAACATCTTACACTTTTGAAAAACTACATTAATTTTTGATGGGGTACATAAAATAACATATGATAACGAACAAGATATGATAAATTACATGAATTTTACACTTAAAGTGTCTCACTGAATTTTGACAACTTAAATGATCCGATAGGGTAACTGATGCTCTCAATTAGGGCAACTGGGAATAGGGCATGCAGCATAACTAAAATGAGCAGAAAATGTCAACGTTCTCACAAAAGTCAGTAAAGCAAAACCAAACATGAATTGAGACATAACTAAAAATCAAGACCAGCTGTAACTATTACCACTACACAAATTACTTCTGCAGTCAAAAAATCATGAAGAAAATACAATCTCATATTGGGCATGATAAGGAAGATGTAGATATTAAAATTGGCCCACAATTAAATCACTATTTACTTCAAAACAAGTCTCATACCTGTAATTTTAATCCCATATGATAAGAATGCTTCCTTGGAGGATTTATAAGGCGGGTAGAATATTTTTCTGTATCATCAAGGAAAAGGCCAAGGAAAGTAATAACCTGTAACATAATAAGATAAAAAATCAAACTAAGAAGGACATTACGTCTAGAATAAATAGGCATTACTAAAGTTCAACACAAAAAAGCTCTCTCTGAAAGCAAAGCTTACTGACAAATTGCGCATGCTCAAGCAAGCAATAAACCTCAGAGACCACAGAAATTTTTTTTTTATATTGCTCACATCATTTATATCTTCGGCAGTTTCACCAATTACTACAGAGCTTCCAAAGGTTTGCAGATGTGAGGTTAATGCACGTCTAATTATTTTTAACTTCACTGCATTTCCAGAAGTGTGAAACTGAGAGCCCAATCCTGTTTGCTTCACTTCAATTAGCATATTACAAAACTCTAAGATCCACTCATTTAATTTTTTCCACAAATTTGAGTCAAAAGAAGATGAATTCTGAAAGGGAGACGAATAATATATTTAAGACATTAAAATATAAATGAAGAGATGTGCAAATAAATTCTTGCCTAAAGAATGTCGAAGATAAATTCTTCTCGTGTTTCAATGCAGACGATGAGCTAGTCACTCATCTAAACGTAGGCAGAGATTGAGGATCTGATCTGGTATGCAACCTGAGAAGAATTTATCTTCGCAAATGAGACTTAAGGCCGATGGCTTTTACACGATGAAAGATTTTGTACAAATGAATGTACATGAGATTGTATGTTTGTCTCGAGGAAAGGAGAACATGTTCTTTTTCTGTTCAGCCATTGAGACATTCGCGCAAGTGTTCATACAATTAGCTGCTTTACAGGATACATTTTGCCTTATGCAAGAGTTCACAGAAGGGTTTGTACAAACAAATGTACCGTGTAAAACAGCCATTAGAATCACTATTAACAAGCAGCAGAGAGCAAAATATATTCTCTAGGCTATTGCCAGCTTCCATATATTTTATGGTATGTACAAAAGGTAAAAACTTTAGTGGGACTATTTTATTACATAAATTTTTTGTATGGATCTTAGGAAATGCTCATCAGTAACAGGTTGACCGGAAAACCCCTACCTGAAGAGGAAAATTATGTTATTTTATCATTAAAGAATTTAACACTAATCAAGCTATTACTGATCAGGGTCACCTGAGATCCATACAAAACAGGTATCCATTAAAAGTACTGCAAAAATGTTCCACCCCAATCACCTATAGTTAAAATTGCACCATAAGAAATAAAAAAATGTGTAAATCATCTATAAACAATGGCAGCTGGCTTTGGGAAGAAACCCACCTCCCTGGCAATACTGATGCTTAAATTGCCATACCATCGGCCTTAGTACAATGTGAGCTTAACCTCCACTTATTAAACAACTTCAGATTGACAACTGCATGGGGAAGTGGTAGTGAAATACCAACCACAAGCATTACTATTACAGATATATTGTGTCGGACATGGGTAGCAATAATCTCTTCCAACAATTACATGAGCAACTACTTGTAATTGTCAAAGTTGCTGGTAGAGATAACCATGCTAAAGCAATCTACAATGATAGTACAACACAACTCAAATATAAAACATTATTTGCGATAAGCAAATAGCTTGATTGATAACCTGCTCAAAAATGCCTTTAGACAGAAACAAAATCGCAAGTCATGGCAAAAACAGGCTGGCTGAATAGGCGATACATGAGTGACAGCCTCCAATTAAGGTAATTATTTAAGCCTCGAAAGGACTTTTCCACAACGTGGAATATTCCAAAGGTACTTAAAAATAATAATTTAACCTCTTATATGGCTATAAACCCAACTTAATCACCTGTACTCGCACAAGACATGCTTCTACCACAGTAAGATTTACGCTGTACCAGTTCCACTGGCGTCTTCTTCTTGTAATATAATGAAGTCCCAAATGGGAAAAATTACACTGTACCAATACTTTTATTAGTTATCACAGGAAGCACAACGCAAGGTATGACACTAAGTCACCCACTACAGTTGGTCGTTATTTTCATTTCCAATCCCAACACTAATTGACCTAATTAAACTTAACGCTACATGAAGCCAACGACATGGACTAGAGCATGAGATGGACTTAGATGAGACAACTCGGTGAAGTGTGCTCCCAGAAGGATGAACATCATGACTTATGATTGTACATATTTACCTACTAAACACATTTCACTAACCTTGATCAACAAAGTGTGGAAGCGAAATGCTATTCTTCGAAGCCACTGTAAACAGAGCCCTCGCAATCGTAGAAAATATTGGTAATTGTCGAAACTAGCAATTATGGCGAAGGAATAAGGCACATGCGCATTGCCCTCTTTCACTAGAAACATAAGAGATATGAACACCAAATTGACATCAGGTACAGCATAGAAACTTGTTCCTCTTTCGAGCAAACAACCGCTTGTCGCCGACTGCGAGTCTGCAGTCACAGACAAGCAGTTAACTGTATGGTTAGTCACATATTTTATGGCAGAAAACAGATCTGATTCGACACATTCACTGCGGTGCCCAATATTCTCAGTTTCTTGAAAATGGGATGATTGCCAGTTAGTATGCTGTTTATCGGCACAAAACACTTCACTGCTCGAGGGCGCCTCGGGTCCTACTACTGCAACTTTGCTTAGCACGTTAGGCACATTTCCACACTCATTCACAGCCAAAACCACAGGAGAAGCCGCGGTTTCCTCAGTTACTTCCTGGAACCATACACGAACAGTCTTGGGGCCCACAATATCATCCCACCTCGACATAACCACAGCCAATACACCACAATCAGACTTGGGCAAAGTATAGGAATATATGTATGGAAACATCGTGTACTGATCGCACGCTTTTCATTCAAGTGTAGAATGAATTCAAGGACAGGATTAATTTGACTTTTCATCCATTCCATGTCACCATTCATAACGGTAGTTGCCTTAGAACGAAAGCATACATGTTTCTGCCGTTGAAAAGATATGAAAATTCTGTCATACCTGTCCTAATAGAACAGCATGCGTGTAACAATAGCTTCCAGCGCCGGCTTCGGTCTACATCATACTTACTAAAAGTTTAGTCATTGGCTGGCGCCCAACTATTTTTTTAATCATTTGGCGTCAAAACAACAATCACCACAATCATAGGACGGATAACATTTAACTATTACGCCACGCGAACACTAGGGCAAAAATGTGCTGCCGTAGAGCAATACTCTCGTAGCCATTACTCAAGGACATACAAGAAAACAAAACGCGCTGTCGTATTTCATTCCTCTAAAATTGTATTACCGTGCCCGCCTGTACTTCCATGAAAATATATAAAGGGAATACTTTGACGCACACAATTAAAGT
The DNA here is from genome assembly GCA_963573305.1 of Pyrrhosoma nymphula. NCBI lineage: Eukaryota > Metazoa > Arthropoda > Insecta > Odonata > Coenagrionidae > Pyrrhosoma > Pyrrhosoma nymphula. The sequence goes on along the minus strand of OY754332.1, from coordinate 69,505,890 downwards.
TTTCACATAAATATATTGCCTTCAATGGCTCCTTCCTGGCTGACAAAATATCGTGAAACATACAGACGTAAACCTTTCGTCAGTTGTTGACAAAAAAGCATCGAAATCCTAACACAGTACCCCAGTTTGAATGAGGATAACTGAGCGTCATGTTTTCGAATGACTGACAATAGTATTTATTCACGGACTAATGTCCTTTTTCAAAAAATATATTTACAAATCATTATATAGATCAGAACAAAAAAATGTCAGAAGTGACAAAAAATACAAAGTAAAAGAAACGAAATGGAAAACAGTTGTATTGCACATAATATATACACCATCTCTCATCGTACGGGTCAATCACGACTGCACATGTAGCATCAAAAACGTTTTTGAAAACAATAACGAGAGAAATGAAGAATATCAGCAGAATTACAATGTCTATTAACCTCTTGTAATCGTATACATAGGTAAGTATGAGAAATAATTGTAACTCACGCGTGGAAGATGAAATACATTATGAGAAACTCTCTTAAGGTGCAGAGATAGCCTTGATATTAATTAAATACAACAATTCGGAACATTTAACATGATTATTTAGCAAAAAATAAAATAATATTAATCCAATTTGTTACTTTCGCACCGAGAGGGGATTTATCCTAAATAACTTTGACAAATCATCATAAGAACCTTTTTATCTCTATTTAAGTATATTGAATTTGGAAGCACCCAATCTTAAAAATTTATTCCGCATTCTCTAGATTGCTGCATCATATTCCAAATAATAAGGATTTCATATTAATGAACAATATTCAAGAACAGTCCAAGCTAATGTAACACATAATGATGTGAAACAGATAATATTACTAAAACCTTTACAAGAACCATAGATGAAATCCAAGAGATGTATGCGTCTTAGATACCATGGAATCTACCTGCATTTCAAATGTTAAACAAGAATTAAAGAGTAAGTACTCCCAGAAGTTTATAGTACATGTACTCTGCTTAGTGTTCACCAGATAAGTTGTACACATTGGAAACAGGAATTAATTTATTCCTGCAAAATGTCAAATTCTCACATTACATTTTTCAATATTTAACTGCATTAAATTACTGCTACACCATTTTGAAAGAGCGTTCTGCAAGGGCCTTAATGTCTTAGTCAGAGTCTTGGTGAGTATGAAATATGTTTTAATGATCTATCATAAATCAGATATTTAATAGAATTAACTCTTTCAATGCGGCGCCACAGGATGTATAAATTGCATGTACTTGCCTTTTTTCATATTTTTAAACAAAACTCTTATTACATTTATGAATGTCATCAGCTCCCGGTGAAGTTTTCTTGCATTATGCAACCCGCACAGCTGATGCGGTGATTCTTTTCTTTAGCGAAATTTTAGAGGAAATCATCAAATTACTGTATTTCATCATTTTTTAGGTAATTATGAGGAAAATAATTGCGTTTATGCACGCAAAGAAGTTCAAATAAGACAGGCGGATCAAGCGCCCCCCCCCTCCCCGTAAATCCCGGGAAAATAGAAAATATTCACCACCTCAATATACAATGTTTAAAGACAATTGGAAAATATATCTAAAAGCCACTTGTCTAAACAGACACAGTATCCTTGATGTTCGCAGTTGTACTTTTGTAGGCCTTTTGATGAACAATGTTGTGAAAGCTTTGGTGCCATAACGGAAACATTATCTACATCTACATACTACCCCGCAAGCCGCCTCAATAGGCGTGTGGCGGGGGGTGTTAGGACACCAGCCGTTTACATATGTAAAGGTAACGCTCTAATGAAATTACGCCTAGCATTTATTAAAGTCCCTTATTGTTCGGGGGAAAAACGAATTCCCATACCTATCCGTTCGGCAAAATATCTCTCTTAATTTATCATTTCTGTCAGACCTGGAAATATAGTGGGGTTCTAATATGATGTTCTCCGTGTCGCTCTTAAAGATATCTATTCTCAATTGCTCAAGAAATCTAAGCCTAGCGCGCAGCCTCCGAGTCTCTAGCGGCTCCCAGCCTAATTCGTTTAACATCTGTGTAACGCTGTCTGTACGCCCGTAGCTGTTTTTGACGAGTCGCGCAGCTTTCCTTTGTATTTTATTAAGTTCCCGGATTAAGTCTTTCTGCACCGGATCCCATATGCTCGCTGAATATTATAAGGTATATACATACTATGTATGTAGAGAATCGTGCCGCGAGTTTGGGCAATTGAGCCTAGTGCGTCTGCAAGAGGGGAATACAGTCTCCACGCCCTCATTCAGCACTGCCTACTATGCGACACTAGGGTGGTCCTTATTTTTCGATTTTCTTTCGGGACACCCCTTCAATTTATGCTAATTGGTGTAAAAACATATCCTGTAAAATATTATTGCAATTGGATAACAGGAAGACGTGCCGCATCGAACTCAAAGTTGTGAAATTTTGGCATTTTTGGCTATTTTCGGACATGATTGGCGATAAGAAGGCGCTGGTATTTTTCAACTGATTTTCTCTGGTAACCAACGACTCATTGGACATTTGACATGCTTTAATTAAAATATTTTCCAATTGTGACGGGTGGTTCCCGAGATACGGCCCCAAGAGTGAGCGCGTGCCACCCCAAGTGGCGCTGCCTCGCGCCAATGCTCAAAGCTCCCAAGTCCGGCGCTTCTTTCGGCGTTAATCCTATTCTTTCGACGAAATGTATTGTTATGAGATATTTTCTTAACACAATTTTAATTTATTAATCTAATTAAATTAAAAAATGCATAGGAATTGAAAATTCAATGTGAATGCTGTTTTCTGACCACAATAATAAACCCAGTAGTATACCTACAGTTAACTTCATATTTTAACTGATGTAGAGGAAGTGAAGGGATATATTTGTCTTTTAGATGCGACACAAAAGCTTAGGGCCCAACACCTGATAACATTGGTTCATATTCATATAAAGTAACAATGCAGGCATACGAAAAACGTTAAAATCTACATAAGGGGATGTTTCAATGAAACATTGTTTTCTATGAAACAATAAAACATTGCTTCATAGGCCGCATTAGTCGCTCCAACACACAGACTTGAATCCTGCCCGGCCGAGCCCTAGGCTCGCCTATATAAACCGGACAGTTTTCATGCACGTTTACAGCATAGGTGCCAGAGATTTACTTCGATCTGAAGACGGCTGCTAAGGTGGAACTTGGAGTGGAGTGGACTGCTGGATAGGATTTGGAAATGGAAACTAGAAACGCCGATCAAATATTCCTATTTGGTCATTATGAGAATCAAATTGTTCGTTCTAATTTGCCATGTAATGGACAGGTGCTAAGGGTTATTTTCTATAATATTCGTAAGGGAAATTTAAATTTGGGATCTAGTGCTAGTCTGGCATTGAAAGAAGTGGAAGTTTTTTGGGAGAAAGTGCGGATACCAACGCGGAAATTTCAGCACAGCATCGGAAAGTTGGAAAGTATCTACCAGTAGTGGCGGTCATTGAAAAATCTTCAGTATGAAAAACTCAGTTGCAGAAGGAAAAAGAGTTAAAATTCGTGTCAGCCCTCGATGATCTGTTCAACATCGCTCATGTCGATGCTTTAGAGATGATACCTCTAGAAGAAGAAAGACTTTTCCTCCTCAGTCAACGAGAAAAGGGCAGACCGAGATGTATGCTTGGACTGGATAACTCTTTACGACAGAGAAAAAGGAAGGCTATTCTGCGACGCGAACAAGAGGAATTACGACTGCGGCGGTCTAAAGCCGACGAAGGTGTGAAAGGTAATACTTTGTTTTTATTTAAACCTGACCGAAACCAATCAATAATTTGCACTACTGAACAGTTTATGTAAAATAGTAATTATAATATGCAATTATAGAACTAAATTTCTGTTAGTTACTTTAAATCTTATAAATTTTGCAAATTTTTCAAAAATATAGTTGAACCATTCCCACTGCCATATTCAGAGGACAGAAACGACGAATGTAATGGGTCCAAATGTTTTGGGGGAACAGCAGAGATAGTTGCCACCAGTGGTTCCTACAGCCCGACAGTCTAGCGGGCTGGAAGAGACCTGATCACTACGAGACTTGTCGTAGCTTTCGACAAATGCAAAGTGGGTGACAGGGAAGCAGTTAACATTTTGATAGCAGCTGCTGAAGCATTTCACCAAAATGTTGACGAATTTGTCATTAATCGCTCATCTATCCGTCGCTGCCGCGAGCGTTTACGGGCGGAGGAGTATACAGCCAACCAAGTATGACAAGAGGTGACGCAGAACATTCGCATTAGAGGAGCAGGATGCAGTTACCATAAACTGGGACGGAAAATTGATTCCAGCATTGATGGGCAAAGAACTGGTTATTCTTAGGCTCCCTGTTATAGCCACCAGTCGGGGAGCTGAGCATCTATTTGGGGTTCCCATTTCACCATCAGGCAGTGGGAAAGATCAAGCCGTTGCCGTGTATCAGATGCTGGAGGAGTGGAACCTACATGAGAATGTGCAAGCGTTCTGCTGCAATACAACTGCAGAAAACACTGGGAGACTCAATGGCGCATGTGTCTTGTTAGAGCAGCTTCTCAAAAAGGATATCTTGCCTCTACCATGCCGGCACCACATATACGAGCTGGTTTTAAAAAGTGTCTTCGACGCAAAGTTCGGGAAGTCTTCGGCCCCTAATGTTCCTCTGTTTAAAATGTTTCAGAATATGTGGCCTTCATTAGATAAAGACAATTACAAAACAGGTATGCAAGACAGACGTTCAGTAGAAGTGCTGCAAGAGGAAGTTGGAAATATTCTACCGTTTGCGCTACAGCAATTGCAAGAAAATTACCCCAGGGAGGACTATCGAGAACTTCTTGAGCTCACTATTGAATATTTAGGAGGGGTTCCTCCGCGCGGTATATCGTTGCCCTGGCGAAAATATAGCGTGAAGGGGGCGTCAATGAAGCTCCTATCGGAGAGTGAATGAAGAGTTGACCAAGCCGCAAGGGAGGGTGAACGGAGAGACTGGGGAGCGTAATGTGGAACACCGGAGAGTAAACGAAGCGTCGTCTTGGAGTGTTAACGGAGCGTAGACGGGGTACAAGTCTACTACCGCCTCTATTTACATTCTAAAAATTGCCTAAAAATAGTTTTCATTGAAATAACGATGTAAAGAACACGAGATATAAAAATGAAAACAAAAAAAACTTAGGAAAACAGAGCAAAAAAAATGTACCTTAACTTGGCATCGATCTCGTAACCTTTCCACTCATAGTCGCTCACCTTAACCACTAGACTATCACCGCTTCTTAAGATATCAACGTTTCACAAGGTTTATGTCTTATTACATACCGTGATTTGTGCTTTTTAAAGGTTTTTAGAGGCTTGGATTTCACGAGTTTTTGCTTTTCAATGACCAGTTAATATAATTTCCTATGAATAACTGGGGATAATGTTAAGGAATAGTTCTTCTATGTTTCTTATAGTAGCATTTTCCTTGTTAATGTCGATGTTGTTCTACATTTTACTTTTCATGATTACTATTCCTCATGACCTTGCTCATCCTCCAAGTATTTTATTCCACAACTGGAGAGATGTGAAGAGTATAAATGAGTGGAAGATGAACAATATATGTCATTATGTCATCATCACTCTATAATTATGCATAGGTATGCCATTAATTCAAATTGATTACCGCGACTATGCCTCGTGTACAACTGCCATGAATATGTTAGATGATTAACAAGTTAGGTGCTAAATACATATATAGCTATGGTATCTAATTTTTTTATCTTCTATGCATAATTGCAAGTAAGCGAACGTCCATGCCAAACATGCCATCAACCTTAATGAATCTTCATTTGAATACATGAAGTATACGCAGTTGGTACATCATGCACATGTTTTTAAATACGATGTAGACATAATAACGCATTTCCGAGGGGAAATGTACGAACTGGCTAGCTACCAATTAATTAGTTACACCGTATGTTTATATTCAATTCCTATCTTATATTACGAAGCGATCATTACCGTAGGTATGTTATTTAAGTTTAAGTTGTCCGTCAACGAAGGTACATCATGATATTAACTAAAAGTATTTCAAATTATTGGGACGTTTGAACAACCAGATTTTATTTACACAAGCCTATTCTTAGAGCAAAAATTACAACTTTTTCGTAGTAGTAGCAGTGAAATCGAAGAGTAAACAAAATCATCAGACAACTCTTCGTTTCCTTCCCCGGAAGAGTTTTAGAAGTGTTGACGGGGAGACGAAAAACGAAGCGTCAAAGAAACCATGAGGCACTCTCCGTTCGCTCTTGCGGAAGAGTTCTGGGAACGAGTTTGGAGTTAAAAATCTCGGAGAGTTATTGGGGAGTAAAGGAAGCTCCTCCAAGAGTATAGAACTCCCCGTTGACGCTGCCTCTACGCTAGAGAAAGCGTTCGATTTTTACCAGGGTGCGCGCTCCTGGTGCTATGCATCGTGCAAGGTGGATGTCGAAAGAGCTTTGCTGCCTGAAAATGTTTCTTTTTCGCGAAGAGTTCTCCTTGTCAGCCGAGGATGAGACCTTAATCTGTGATATGTGTTTGTTTATTGTGCATCTGTATGTCGAGACATGGATAACGGCACCGAATTTGGTTGAGACTCCGAGGCGGGATTTAATGTTCTTCAAAACTTTGTATAAATACAGGAAATTCGACTGTGCAGTTAGTGAGGTGACAATGAGCAAATTTCGGTACCATTTATGGAATTTAACCCCGGAAGTTGCAGCCCTAGGCTTTTTCGATGACAATCTAGTGGCCAAAAGACGAATGGTAGAAGCTCTAGAATCAAGCTTGACTGATAGTGGTGACGAGATACCGAAAAAAATTTCTTTGCTTCGGAAAGATATTGACTGCTTCGTCAATAAGGGTCTTTAAGACTACATTTTATGAATCAAAAAATCTTTTCTAATGACTTAAAATTCCTGTGACATTTATCTCCAAGGATCCAGCTGACTGGAAACGTGATAAGGCATATGAAGAAGGACAGAAGATTGCAATGCAACTCAAAGTGGTAAATGATTCTGCTGAAAGTGGGGTTAAATTGATGGAGGAATTTAATGATAAGTTAACGAAAGACGAAAGTCAGAAACAATTTTTACTAAGGCCGTGTCTAACTACAGGCGTAAATTCCCAGACTCTAATAGAGCTACATTGTCAAAAAAATGTTGATATGTTACAAAGAATCAAGCATGCCACCTCACTTAGATATTTAAATTTTGAAATAGTGTTTTATAATCAGGGTTGTTCGTCAGAGTGTATGGGTATATTAAGTGCTGAAAAAATATTTCCTGCATTAAAAGAAAAATAAAGATACAATCATTGAATCTTCAATGTGTATTGTTCAATTTAATTAGATTAATAAATTAAAATCGTGTTAAGAAAATATCTCATAACAATACATTTCGTCGAAAGAATAGGATTAACGCCGAAAGAAGCGCCGGACTTGGGAGCTTCGAGCATTGGCGCGAGGCGGCGCCACTTGGGGTGGTACGCGCTCACTCTTGGGGCCGTATCTCGGGAACCACTAGTCACAATTGGAAAATATTATAGGTAAAGCATGTCAAATGTCCAATGAGTCGTTGGTTACCAGAGAAAATCAGTTGAAAAATACCAGCGCCTTCTTATCGCCAATCATGTCCGAAAAATAGCCAAAAATGCCAAAATTTCACAACTTTGAGTGCGATTGAGTGTCTTCCCGTTATCCATTTGCAATAATATTTTACAGGATATGTTTTTACACCAATTGGCATACATTGAGGGGGTGTCCCGAAAGAAAATCGAAAAATAAGGACCACCCTCATGCGACACCCTCCCCTCTTGTACTCGTCGCGACATGTCAGTTGCCCGGCTCTAGCGAGTGTATTGTTCCAGTGCTAGTGAGTGACAAGTTCAAGAGTTCTTTACATGTTTAGGACCTTACGTTCTTTCTCCTTTATTCTGTGATATACCTGACGTGAAGATCAACCTTTCAGCCAGAGATGGTAAGTTCAATCGATAAATTACAACGGCATAACTTATTTGCGCTTTCTCACGCTCGCAATTAGGGTCGGACGGCCGGCTTCAAGCTAGGGCCCACATTAGCCTCTTTTGCTATTTACCTGCTTTTTGATCAAGGAATTGAACACCCACCAATTTACAGGACTTTACTTTTCTTTGTGTTATCATAGAAATGCTGTAAGATGTCAACCCACCGTAGTTTTGACCCCTCTCCTTTTGATATCAGTAAAATTGAGGACTCTCTAACAATAATTAAAGCCAAATAATTTTCAAGTATTACGCTAGAGGGTGAGAAAAAGACATGCTTATATTTTTCGCAACTCGTCGCCGAAGGACAAGCTAAGGTTTACTTTTGTTTACAGGCGTCCTCTTCTATTAGGCCTGGTACAAAGCGGAAAACTAGCAGTGCCTCTGCGGATCTTCGAAGCTTTTTTTCTTGCGTCCAAAAACAAAAGACGCCAGTAGCAGCAAGAGGAAACTCACAATTTGTTAACATCATGCCTTCATGCTGCACAACTGACAATGAGACTCAAGTTGAGTCCATAGTCCTTTTACAACTACGTCCACGTAGCCACGAAACATCGACTGAAGCTTCAATTTCTTCCCTTCCTTTGGCTGAATATTTCAGCTGTGACTTAGGTCTCTTCATTGTGCCAGGAAAGGAAAGACCTGATGATAGAATAATAGCAGAACTTTTGGAAAGCCCTTGGACACCCACAAGTGACTACAAGTATCCCTTTTCAATTCATTGGAAGGGAACCGCGGAAGAGCGTCGTTACGTGAGGAGGGAACATCTTGAAAAGTATCCTTGGCTTGTGGTTTCTCCCTCAATGAATGGACTTTTTTTGTAGGTATTGCCCTTTTTTGCCCAATCAACGGCAGCTTGCGGTAAAAAAATTGCAGTTAAAATCCCTCGTTACACAGTCGTTAACACTTTCAACACTGCCCGATTTTTCTGTGGTAGCTTCTGCTGAACTGGCAGTTTTTAGCTATTTTCGTCTATATTTTTTTATATAAATTGATTTGTTATTCAAAGAAGTGTGCATATCAAATTAAAGCTCGTTCTTTCTAGTTATTTTTATTTGTAATTTTAATTTTTTAAATTTTCATATCTTGAAAATTAATATTTTTTTAAAGACCCATGTTTTTTCAAAAAAAAAAAAGAAATCGTAAATTTTTGATTTAGTTATTTAATTTTTTTTAGGTTTTATGGATGAAAATAGGTGTACAATATTTGTTGACAATTAGTTATTTATATAGTTACCCAGTACTAATACATACAAATTATTTATTTTATAAAGTCAGACACCTACGCATATTTTACACGTGTGTGATAAACTTCGAAGCACTCAGGAATACACAGCCCAACATTGCATTCTTCGCACATCCACCTGCTTTCCCTTCTAACTCTTATTCCATTTTCAGTCTTTCCCCTGTCCGAGCACACTTTGCAATACCTTGTAGCATTAATTTTATTGACTGTCGCAGGAACTTTTTTAGGGAAATGCCTAGCAAATGTTCTGTCTACGTTCGCTGACGGGGAACCAGTCTGCAGGGATTCTTCACCTCCAACCGATGCTAACTTTTTTCCAATTGCCTTTATGTAGTCCACTAAACCTGGGCTCTTTCCACTTTTTTCCTTGTACAAAATGTACCCAAAATGTACCCAATGTACTACTGCCATCATGAATAGGTGGAAAAATAACTTTTTCCACCATTTCATACTCTTCCTAGAAAAGGGGTAATAGCTATAAAGCTGATCGGCCCTGTCCACACCGGTTTTATTTATATTATAATCGAGGACTGCATCAGGCTTCTCTATTTCAACTGACCCTCCCCTCGCTCTGACAGGAACAGAAGCTGACGTAGCCGCATGTTTCGTAGAGAGACAATACACGTCCCTCTTGGATCGCCACTTCACGGCAAGTAAATGGCCCCTCCTTCTGAAAATCATTTCGCCTTTTTTCAGTTTTCTTATTTTGAACTCTTTCGGCAGTCCTTTGCGGTTTTTCATCACGGTCCCAACTCCTAAAGTCTTCTTATTCCATAGGAAGTCCAATAAAGATGGACTTGTATAAAACCGATCCATGTATATACAATGCCCTTTCTCAAAATAGTCTGTGCACAATCTTTCAAATATGGCCTGAATACTATTGTCTGCGTTTCCAGAACTGCCAGTATATACCTCGCAATTCAACACATACCCCGTCGCGGAATCGCACAAGACATAAAATTTTATGCCATATTTGTTTGGCTTATTTTTCATGTATACTCGAAACCCAACCCTACCTCGGAAAGGACACATGCCCTCATCAACAGTGAGGTTAGCATACGGTTGGAAGCTATTTTTGCTTGTTTTAAAAAAATTGTCGTAAAATGGCCTCACTTTGTGCATAGGGTCATGTCCCACCATCCCACTTTGTACATATGTTGCATTGTTATTGATGTGCAGCATAAACAAAATAGATGTGAACCTATCACGGCTCATTAGCTTACTGGCAAAACATGATTGAACAAATGGGTCAGTCGACCAGTAATCACTTATTTTAGGCAGTTTCAAAACACACATATGGAGCACAATCGCAAAAAACCAATGAATTTCATGAATTTTCACCGGGTCCCACTTTTTCCAGAGTGAATTTTCTTTCAATGTACCTTCCCGCTTCATTGCGGCAACTCGAGTGCAAGCGTAGCGATTTGTTTCCGTTTTTATAGCTTTCATCACCTCTCTATCAAAAAAGAGCGTAAAAGTGTCGAACATATCACAGTCATCATCCAATGCAGTTGTAACAGCAGCAGACGCTTCAAAAGTGGGTAACTCAGGCTGCATGCCATTCTCCAACCAGCCATCGCTGTTGTCAACAATACGCCGCCCCGCTATCGGTGCTGGAACCGCTGGTGGATCTTCTTGCATTCCCTCTACCCGTAAAATAAACGAAACGTAATAAGAAATGAGCACTACGAGAACATAACTCGTCTGCGAGACTATCAATTGGAAACAATAGATTGCTCTATTTATGGAGAATCACTCCTTGAATACAATTTCTTTGAATAAAAAATATCACCTGAATCATCACTAGGTGAGTCCTCCGGTGTATATGTAACATCGTCGTCACTGTCGTCTACTTCAGATCCTGAATCCTCGGATAAGGCATCCAATATATCCAATTGTGTCTTCAAGCATAGAAAAGGCCTACATCTGCCCTTCTTTTTATCCATTACAAGTGCGTACTTTGAACTCTTTCACTCGCCAAACGCGCTAAATCAACGTGACAACACTTTTCGCGCCAGATAAGATTGTGGTAGTTTGCGGCGACGAACTACGCTAAAGAGTTGAACTACCAGCAAGCATGAAGCTAATATTCTTTACGCTAGAGACATCTAGCAGTCATTAAAAGAAGTATGTGTAACTAGGTTTCAATGATGGCCGAAAATCATTCGGGAAATCAACTTATAATTTAAGCAGAGTAAAACGATGCCCGTATGGCATACGGGCACCGTCCACAGCGGGGTTTCCGCGCGCCCGTATCACGTACGGGCATAGTGCTGAAAGTGTTAAAGAAGTTTTCAAAACTGCTAGGGAAACAAGGTGATCTGGAAAGCCACCAAAACACAGTCTATTGCAAAGGTGCAGTGCTGTTTGCCCTGAATTTTCTAGAAAAATACAAAAAAAACCTGAAAATCAAATCTCAAGCCAACTGGACTGCTACAGAAGGGATAAAATCAAGTAAAATAGAGAAAAACTGAAGCTGATACTAAAAAATGTGATATTTCTTGGCCGTCAGAACATATCATTCAGAGGTCATCGGAACGACGGTGCATTATCATTGGAAGAACCGTTGACGAATAACGGTAACTTACGAGCATTACTCCGTTTTCGTTGCGAGGTTGGCGATTCAGCCTTAAAGCATCACTTAGAGACTGCTACCCCAAGAAATATGCTCTCTAGCAAGAGAATTCAAAACTGTTTGATTGAGTGCTGTGGCCAAGAGATTTTGGCTACAATTGTGAAACGAATCAGGAAGGCTACATATTTTAGTTGTGTTTTGACGAAACAACTGACATTTCCCACATTTCTCATATGTCACTCATTATTAGGTATGTATTGTACGAGGAAGTCATGGAGGACTTTATAAGATTTTTAGATTTAAGACAAGCAGTCGTTGACATACCCTTCTCCTTCAGATGATGTGGATGAAGAAAGCTCAGAAGTTGATTTGCATATCGAACCTGCTGTTATGGTATAAAACTAGGCCAAATCGTAACCCAGCAAATCCATAGTTTAGAACTAGATATAAAAATTTGAGTCAGTATAATCACAGATGGATGCTCTACAAATGTATCAGCCGCCGTAGGAGCGGTGCAAGAAATTCAGAATAATGCAACAAATACTGTTCGTTGTCCTTGTTACAAGCATAACTTAAATTTAGTAATTTCCCAAACAAATCGAGTACCATCTGTTCGTACTGCCCATGGTATTTTAGTGGAAATCATTTACTACTTCCGTGCGTCATCGAAACGAAATATAGTTTTGAAAAATACCCTAGGAAGACAACTAAAGCAACTTTGCATGACCAGGTGGGTAGAACGCCATGATTCCGCGCTACAGTTTCTAACAAATATTGAAAAGGTGTCAATGGCTTTGGCAATCATTTCCAGGTAGTCAAATGAGGATTCGTCGGCTGAAAAAGCTCAGAGTTACGAATGCAGCATTCGAGATGGTGATTTCTTAGTGTCACTCTGCTGTCTCGCTGAGATCCTGGGTGTTACCTGCAACCTAAGCAAGTTATTACAAACAAAACACTTACATGTTCAGAGTGCTTCAGAGGCAGTTGTCACAGCCAAATCTCTTTTCAGAAGTAAAAGACTTGCTGCTGAAAAAGATTTTTAAGGCGTTGTTGTGAAAGCAACGGCCGCATCGCGCTCCTTAGGAGGAGAGATGAACGCCTCGAGGATTGCTCAACGGTAATCATCTTGCTCAAATGCACCGTTTCTACCTGCTGAGGAATAATTTCGAAGAAAAATCTACATTCCTCTTTTGGACTGGGTTCTGAAGGACTTCTCCTCTAGATTTTCTGATGTGGTTATGGACGTATTTAGAACGAATATCTTTCTCTCATAGGCCATTTTGGCTAGGAGTGTCGTTCTAAAAACCGCAGATGTTAAAAGTGATATATACACACTTCGCCTTATTCTGACCTCTTTGGTCTCCAAAAAGATTTTTTTTTGTTTTTCAGCTACAATTAGAGTATGAACAGTGGATATGGAAATGGAACCGGGATCTTGATGATGGTAAAGTTATTCCTTCAACAGTAATCGATGCTTATAATACATGCCATCCTGTCCTTTTTCCACTAATAAAGAAACCTTTCCTTGACTTCTTAAGATTGCCTGTCAGTATTGCAAGTGCTGAACGGTCTTTTTCTGCTCTATGCCTCCTGGAAAGTTACTTGCGATTAAGATGCGGTGAAAATAATTTAAACGACCTTGCTATTTTGTACATCCACCGTCATAGACCCCGACAATATAATAGACCGCTTTGCTGAACAGAAAGGAACAAGAAAGAAAAATTTGCTGTTATAATTTGTATACATAAATCTTATACTGTCGAGACCTAGGCTATTTTCATTAAAGTCGGTGCTCAAAACATTACAACTAAATAATATTTTATTAATTTACGTCATCCCGTATATCTGTATTGGTGAGGGTGACTATTATTACCTCAAAGAAAAATTCTATACTTTGTTTATTTCATTTATTTTAATAATAAGTAGGGCCTGCTTGTTTTAGTCGTTATTAAAACTATTATAAATTTATTCTACAGCCTGGTAGTTCTTCTTTGAATGTTATCATTTTGACTTTTGCTGATAAAATAAAAATATTAAAGGGAAATGGTATTTTCTGAATACTTATTTTTTTTTCATTCCAACCAATTTTCATTTTGTACGGCATTAAGAAGAAAGTAGTTTAAAATCCTTGTGTAGGCTGCCGTAGGTTGATGGATGTGAAGACGCATGTCTTCCGCGATATTCTATGTTTCCTTGGACGACAGTTTCGTCGGCTTCTTCTGGTCAGTGAAGTAAAGGTGCAGCCATTCGTCGTCTTATATACCTCAAATGTTAGACCTCACTCCAACTGGTGAGATATATAAGACGACAAATGGCTGCTCTTTCACGTCACCGACCTGAAGAAGCCGACTGAAATGCCGGCGAAACTGTCGTCGAGGAAACATGGACCAACGTGGTGTAAAACCCGGAAGACCTGCATCTTCACAAGACTGGCATTCTTTACATCTTTTGTTTACATTTTTCAAATGTGATTAGAGAGATTTACTCAAAAATTTATCACATGTACTATATCATATAGCCATATCAAAACTACGTTCCAAGCGCTTCATTTCTTTTAATTTTACATGGGCGGTCCACCCGAAACCCATTTCGTTGAGAGGTATTGCATACCTCCCAGGCACTGCGGAAATTATTGAACCCCCTCCCCCCCCAAAAAAACAACGAACCTTAATCCGCTCTTGAAATGAGAGTAGAGAATAGAGAGAGAGTTTGCAGTCTGCTTTGTCTGCTAATATTTTAAATTATGATTTTTCCCGTGAGAATGAGTGTAATTTGTACTTATCATGATTGCATTGTATTTTTATTGCAGTAAATACTTCGGTTTTGAGTTAAATTATATTAATGTGTAATGTGTTTTCTATTTCCAATGTTTTAATACGTTTTACTTGGTAAATTTTAACATTTTCTTTGTTCTCCCTTGTAATGTACAAGAGAAAAATCTCATTATCTTTAGTAAGGGCAATTTATTTTCCTTCATGGAAATAACTAATAATTATAAAATTATATTAACAGTAACTCAGGCAGAACCATTACCAATAGATACATACGTGACAGCCTAATTCTGCATAATTTCCCTAGTAGCAATTTAATATAATATAAATAGCGGTCACGCCAAAATATTTTTTGGGATCCCACTTCCTGTCACTCAGGTCAGCCACTTATTCAGCCAGGTTCCGGCCAGGCATGTTTGGCGATGGCTGAGATAGGAAATATTTCTAAAAAAATAACAAACTTCGGAGTCTCAGCCTTCGTCGAGCATGCCTGATCAGAACCTGGCCACAACTTTGATTTGTAAAATTCAGGGTTATCGCGAAGGAAAGAAGATACTTCCGAAGGGTGATTCGCGAGGCCATTGAAACTATGAAGAAACCAAAGAATTTCAACAGAGAGAATGGATATTCACTGGAAAAAACATGGAAAAGGCAATTCAACCCCCAACCAATGGAAATGCAGAACCGAATTGAGCATGCAGTTTGGCATCACTAACTTGCCATTATAACCCAGCTACAATCCAACATCTCCACTATGACCTGAAGATGCCTCCCTTAACGGAGGAGAAAACGTTTGTCATCTTAACACTGACGCACGTAGTTGAACCTGAAAAATGGGATACAATGTAATGGTACATGCTATATAAAAAAATACAATATTCATTTTGAAAAATAAGTCTATTACAGCAATGATAATGTAAAGGGGTATCACCAATAGTTAAACAAGTAAAAATATTAGCTACTGAATAAAAATCGATAATATAAAACCTTGAAAATCACAAATTGAAAAAATAAAAATAATGAAAACAAATTATAAGAAAAAAAGAATAAATCTAAATCTTAATACCTTGCAAAATGTATTAAATTGGAATTCACAATTTTGAAAACAAACATCCCAACGATATAAAATATACACAAATACTTTAATTTTTAAGTGAAGTTCCCGAAACCAAGAGCGCATGTAAAGTTCCGATTCAACAGTACAGTCAGGACAGATGAACACAACAGTTTTCCTAATTCCCTTAGTGTGGCATACTCTACATTTCTTCTGCGGTTTTTTCCCTTTCTCCCCAATAGCTGTTGCAGAGGAAAAGAGTTCGAGACCCCTTTTTGGTTGCGAAGAATGAGTCAAGTCATTTGTCCTGCTGGAAAGTAAGGACTCTGCAAACTAAAAGCATACAGGATATTTTTATTCCCACTATGTTTATTGAATGGGATATAGCTGTTCACCTGCATAATCTGCAAAATGTGGATTTCTTGCATTTTATTCCACCGTGCATTGAAAATTTCAAACGAAGATTATTTAGAAGAAACCTATTAATAACGGAGCTCTGGTATAGAAGGCACTCCCAACTTTTACATTAGTTTCGTAAAAACATGATAGAATGACAACAACTTATTAATGTACAAAGTAAAATATTCGACATTTGTCACTGTTGCGAATCAACTCGATTGTGTTGTCGTCAGAATACCTCGGATGCTGAAATCCTCTACCATATACTTCGCTATTTTAGCTGCAGTTACTACAAACGATGGCCTTATGATCGGAAACAATAATTTAAGCTAATATTTTCCTCATTTTTTTTGATACTGTAGCTAAAATTACCCTTGGATATTAACGTGAAGAAAAGACCGCGTGATTTTAGCTATATGTATAGGCTGTTTTCTTCAAGAATGACAAAGTAAATGCAAATTCGTATCTTAATGATAAAATGGATCTAACAAGATTTTCTTCCATTAACTGATGCTGATACCAAGCTATTGAGATAAACCGAAAGAAAATTCGGGAGATATGATATTTATTAAACTACTTATAAAAAGATAAAAACTGTGAAAGAAACTGCTACAGATATAGAATTAAAACTTTCCACAATTTTCCGCATTTGCAAACTGCGCCCTTAAAACGATAAATGCGGACGTAAATAGTTGTATAATGTGATTATACTTTGGATTTACACATTAAAAAGTATATTCTTGATTACTAGGGATGTATTCAATTCTTAGTCCACCCCTTAGCCGAGTGCGTTCTTCAAAATGGGAGTATCTCAAACGAATTGGAAACTTCCTTTCTGCCATTATATATTTCATTAAGTGAGCTTCTACGATACAGTCACATGAAAAAGTACATTCTATCTTAATTGGTATATTTAGCCATTTTATGCCCTCCACAGTCTTACTATCAGTGTATCACAGTGTGCTTTGTTAATATCATTAGCTAAGCCTTCGCTCCAATTAGCTCCGTTGTTATAACCTCTGGATTGCTTGTCCTTTTCTTTCGTCCCAAAACACGTTTATGCGATCTGCAATCAATATGCACACAGCAAATACTACTGTCGATCAAATGAATATTGTAAAATTACCAAACCGCCAAACTAATATGAAGTATCTCGTCTTTAAAATATATCGCAGTTTTTTCCGGATTTTGAGTAATAGAAGCTGTACAAACGCAGGCTGGAATAGAGCTATAAGAAGCATGATTATCTTAGCGATATAAAGTCTACCAACGATCACATATAGGGCTGAAGATCCTCAGTGATATTGTAACAAATTTGGAACATTAACGTTCCGGAAAACACCTCCAGATGTAAAGGCAAAAATAACCTTTTTATACTTAGGAGCTGACGAAAAGGAGACTTTCGTTCTGCCATTATGGATGCCATTAAGAACCTCCAGTAAATACCTAATTTATGTTGTTTAAAAGTTCATTACATTTAGTCATTTTCTCCTTTCCAAATTTTAGCATACCCACAAATTAGCAAAGCCTTCGTTCCAAGCATCTACCCGTGAGGATCGGGTTTGTGTTTTACCTAAAGTTACTGTTTTTATCCTTCTTGAGGTTCCGGGTTCAAAATGTAGCTGTGGCGAAGATTTACTCAATATGGTCTAGATGTCTTCTTGGGTGCCCTACAGCTAAGTAGGTAGTTATAAATTAAATCGTAAAACGGAATCAAACTTGATATATATTTTAGCAAATTATTACGGAATGAATCTTTGAAAATTAGTTCTCGCAAACAATGGTTCAAAAGGGCAGGTATATGTATTCCTGATTCCCAGAGCAACGGCATTAGGAAAGGTAACATGTGGTTACTTCATACACGTTGGTTGATAGGAACTTAGTGAGTTCATAAGCATGAATTAACCTTTCATAAGTAGGTACATAATATATGATTGGAGAATGCACGTGACTGTATTTGATAAACTGATGTCAGTATACAATTTTTTCCCACCGATCGAGACAATGTTAGTTGACCGAACGGGATTCAGTTCAAATGCATGGGAGTTTCAGTAGATGGAACCACAGAGATTAGCTCAATGGAAAGGGAGTGTCAGTGGAGGCGGTAAGGCAGTGCCAGCTCATTAGGGGCGATGTAGGCCACGCGTGTTGGGGAGCAAGGGTGAATTTGGGATTTTTTCCTGCGTCAGTGCAGTTGCAAGGTATTTTATTGCTGACTCTTATTTACTCCCTTGGTTCGGTTTCATTATCAAGGCAGTATCAGAGAAGTTGCAGTGAAGTAATATTTAAAGGAATTTCAGTTTAGTTTCATTTGGGTTTCAAGGGAGAAATCTTTACTTGAGCAATGATGTGGTTCGATCGAGCGATAATTTCTTTACAGGAGAAATATCAGCGATATTATCATCGAGCACACAGAATAGGACAGCCATGTTTATGCAGGGAAGTATATCTCTATCATAGTATATCTTCCCTTCTCAATGACCAAGTTTCCGACCCATACAGCACCACGCTCCATAATAGAGTTTTCACAAGCCTTTTCTTTACGTCTCTTCCCATATCCCCCTCATCATTTCCCTTCTCTTTGAAAATGCCTTATTAACCAGGGGAATTCTAAATATCATGTTCCTACCACTTAAGGCCATTCTCCTCAAAAATACTACCCAGATACGCACACTCCTCGACCTGCTCTATTATGTGCCCTCCCACCCTTATATTCAGCCCCACTTTCTTACCCCTCATCTCAGCCCTAGAGCGTCATGTGTTCCCGTCTCTCTCCTAAACCAAAACTGGTCATCATCCAGGTTTTCGTTGCCCTTCTTCTCTAGTCTTAAAAAAATAAATATTTCTCAGAACTACTTCGGCCACATGGTATACTAAGTTTATTGTCCTATAGTCTTCGTACGTTTTTGCCCTGATCTTCTTCGGTACCAGAATTATTATTGTTTTCGCGAAGTCCTCCGGCCAAAATCCATCATCATAAATCCTACGAATAAACGCAAAAAGTTTTCTTCTTCAGTTCTTCCCCATGCTCTTTAAAAACTCTGCAGGTATGTCTACTATTCCCACCGTCTTATTCCTTTTCATGCCTCTCACAGCTCTTTCGATCTTACTATCAAGGATTCCTGGCCCTATGGCGTCCCCGTCAATATAGTCTTCCCTTTCTATATCTAACATTCTGAGCCTTATTTCCTTTCCATAAAGCTCTTCGGCATATTCCTTCCACCTCTACTGGATCTATTTTGGTTCTACGATCAAATTTCCTGTCTTGTCTGGTATCATTGTAATTTTCCCTTCTTCCCATTCCCTTCCCTTACTGCCGCCCGTCATTTCCTTTACTTTTCTATATAATTCATCTGCTCTTCCCTCTTTTTGGCATTTCTCTAACGAGTCGTTCTGTACTCTCCACCATGCCTCTCTTGCTTTCTTTGTTTCTCTTCGAAGAATTTTGTTTAACTCCCAGTATTTTTTATTGCCTAGCACTGAGTTTACGCTCTTCCATTTCCTTCTCTCCTGCATCTCTGTTATAATCTCCTTCGTGATCCACGGATTTCCTATTTTAGTTGCACTTAATACATCTACAGTTGTTTTCGCCGCTGCTACAATTCCTTTTTTTCAAACTTCCCCATTCATCTTCCTTCCACTGATCTTACTCCATGTTCCGCACCCATAATTTTATCAACCTACTCTCGATACTTCTTCGTTACTCCAGTTAACGCGTCCGTATTCCACTTTCGTACCCTCCTACCCCTTCTTATCTTTTTGAGTTTTACGAAGCATTTCAAGATTAATAAGTAGTGACCTGAGACTGTATTAGCTCCTAGATAAGTATACGAGTTTTTAACACTACTCCTGTATCTGTGACGAACCATAACATAATCTATCTGAAGCCTATCTGAGTCTCCCGGTTTCTTCCAAATGTACCGTCGTCGAGGATGATATCCGAGCCATGTATTAAGATTTCAAGGGTGAAACAACTACCACAAAGGACGGGCATCGTGCAGTAAAAACTGTCTAAGGAATGATTCAACACAAATTGATGAAAAATTAGAGGGGAAAAAATCAGCTCAGAGGGTATATGAAATCATACGTATAGGTGATAACGTAAGTAGCGGAAGAAAGCGAACTGGGGCGAGACAGAGGTGTGTCATTACTGAGATGAGAATTTATTGAAGCAATGAAAAAACAAGGATATTAGAAAACAAATGAAGCATTCAAGTGAAATAAATTATGGAAAAATTCAATATGGGACTCCAAAATAGGCAAAAAAATTGGTGAATTAGCAACTGTTGCGCAGAAATCGATGGCAAAATGAGGAAGAGGAAAAAATGATACAGCCTGCAATGTGGTTAGACGGCACTTGGGAGGATGGAAATCAATGTGTGATAATATCAGAGATGCAAATTGGAATATACCAATTGAGGAAGAAGACATTAGAAAAATAGGTATTACATAGAAAATCTATGTCATGGTTTGTAACCGCTGGAGGATGGATTACCCAGAGATGAGGGGATTGTAGGCGAAGGCCATCGCCCAGGAATACGCAGGAGCAAATTTCGACCGGGCAATGATGAAAACAAGGCACTCGGTGCAGCAAGCATCAATGGAGAATCCATGAATACGCTCAGAAGTGCAGAAAAAGATATCCTTTATGGAATAATCGAAGACTGCTATATTAGTCGATAGAAGTCGGAGGATTCTGAGGAGAGTTATAGGAAAGCAGTTTTGCAGTTCCAAAGAAGTTTAGAGTGAGGATCACAGAACTTTTAGCTTGCCGTCTCATGCGTCCAAATTACTCACCGAAATAAAAAGCCGGTGGGTATAAGGAAAAATTGAAGAAAACCCTCGGGACATCCAATCCTGATGCAGGAAGAACAGAGGAACCTGAGAGTCCATACGCCATCTAAGGATACTTGGCAAGTTGACTTGGAGGAAGCCTTTTTACGGTGTGGAATGGAATTAAATGTTCAAACTGCTGCAGAGATTCGCCATTGATTACAATTACGCACGAATAATGTACCAGTTCAGCAAAAACCAAGGCGCCCATTGAGAATGAAGGAAGAAGGGAAATAGAAGCTAAAATACACTGGAGAGTCCGACAAGGATAAAGACTTTCGCTGGCACTGTTCAACATTCACCTGGCATATGCCATCAGAGAAGATTAAAAAATACGAATCAAAGAAACAGAGCCATAGCATATGATGCCAACAGTGTTTAAGAGCGTCATTTTTGCATTTAGACACTGCAATGTATCCAAATAACCATTGGACGTAACCACCGAATTTTATGCTGCTAGTTCCTTGTTCCAAGTGCCAAAAGAACTGTAGTCTTCGATTTAGAGGTCTGGAGATTCAGGGAAGACCTACTACTGCGTAAGTAATAAACTGAACCATGAATTCCGGGGAATCTGACGCTTTCTTTTTAAAGTAGACACTAAGGAATAATAAAAAACATACAGAAATGAAAGTGTAATAAATGCGTGATTTTTTTCACCGTTCAACCATAAAACGTATTTTATCCTCTTCACACTCAATTCCTCAAGGAGCATATCAGAATGTTTGCAATACGTAACTAAAGACATTGAAATAGCTATATTTTCCTGACATCTACCGCTAAATGCAAAAATTGAGGAAAGGAGAATGGCAACACACTGGGTCTCTAATTGTTAAGTCTTGAAAATAAGAAAATCTCCCGTGACGTATATGAGATCGGCAGTTGAACATCACTTATTCTCATTTAGCAATATGAGAGTCAATTGCCAGATATTTACTACATGTAAATAGCGTTTTTTCACTGTTCAAGTTAAACAATTAGTCAACGCACACAAGGGTGAGGTCAGAAAAAATAGTTTTTTTTACAATAAAAGACGTTTTTCATTGACGTTTTAAAACAACCGCGCGGAAAAAGAATTTCCCCATCACACTTCACCCGTCGACATAGTACTGGATTCCGAGGAGGAGGGGAAGCATGGGGTGCCAGGGCATCACCTACCGCGCTCCCACTTCAGGACATGGGGGACCCCCTTCTCCCCGCCCTCGTGTCAGCGTCATCGGCACCGCCTCCTTTCGGCGAGAGTGGGAATCACCCTTTAATTACAGGGACCGCGCTAAGGGATTTATTCCGCCTGACACCTCTCACCCCGGATATTGAGGGGGACGAAGTATGTTAAAGGATTGGGGGAGATATTTAGTGGACGAGTGAGGAGTGAGTATATCGGGCTTATGGATTGGGAGAGAGAGAGAGGTTAGTTGAGGAGTCCACCATTGTGTGGCGCTGGCGTGCGGAAGACAGGCATTGGCGAGTGGCGTTGATGGCAAGGCTTCGAAGGGGGCGCTTCTGTATCGCGGAATGGGGGGTGTTATGCATGTACGTTGTCCTTTGGGGGGAAATTCACGCGTGCTGGGGCCTCGATAGGCATGTTTAGGTCAGAGAATAGGGGGCAGAGGGTGAAGAGGAGAAGGGAAGACGATGAAAAGCCTCGGCAGTAATGATAGGAGCGGGGAGGGGGATATCGGGACTCAATGAGGCGCTCCCTTCAGTCCCGTGCCTCTCCAACGCGTCATCTCTCTGATCGAGCGAATCAAGTCTTGAACGGAGGTCGGGGGGAGGGGGAAGGGAGGTGTTGGCCATCGAATCGAAATTCCACGCGCGGCATCCACCTGTTCCCTACACCTACATACCTACAAAGAACATGAAAAATGGAAGGAATATGTAAAAGAAATTGGAAGAGGGGAAGAATTAAAGTGAATTGTGTTGTTACGGAGTGTGTTAGCGTCTCGCTCTGTTTTGTTGCATTCATTAATGGTACGAAGGAATAACGATTTTTTTACATATCAGTTCGGCATATAAACTCTCATTTTATCCCTTCTATCAGTTCTTAACCTTAAGAGTTAGGGGTTAAATAATATCCCCCGGTTCATCCTTCAACTCACGTGATCTAAATATTACAAAGTAATCAAAGCGAAGCTCTTAGCCTACGAGTCTCTAGCGAGTCCCAACACAGTCCCTCCATCAGCTAACTTACCTTCTCTGTTATCTCGTAGCAATTTCTAAGGTAGTGTGCTGCTTTCCTTAATGATGTAAAAAAACCAAGGTTATGGTTTGTGGAGGAAATCAAGAAGACAGAATCACCGGTAAACTTGGGCAGCAAAATCTCGCGCAAGTGGAAGAATTTTGTTATATGGGAATTAGGAGCATCAGCGATGGAAGAAGCAAGAAAGACATTGTGAGCAGAAGAGCCCAAGCAAAGAAGGCATTCCACCAGAAGAGGAGTCTGCTGACAGCTGGTAACACAAGCTCCAGGCTTGTGTTACCAGCTGTCAGTAAGGAAGCACTTTATGAAAACATATATTTGGAGCATGCTCTTATAAGGCAGTGAAGCCTGGTCAATAACAGCAGCAGAGAAAAGGAGATGGGAAGCAATATAGATGTGGTGTTACCAAAGAATAATGAAAATGAAATGGACGGAGGGGATTACTGACGAAGAAGTCCTACGAAGAGCTGGAGAGAAAAGAAGCATAATGAACACTCTGCGAAGAAGGAGAGACAAACTTATTGGACACAGTTATCGACTTAACAGACCAATGAAAACAATATTGTAAGGAGAAATGAATGGGAAGAGTTATAGAGGAAGACCAAGAATGCAATACATTAAGCAAATCACGAAGGACGTAAAAGTAAATAATTATGTTGGAATGAAGGGGACGGCAGAGAGGAGAGTGGAATTGAGAGCAGCTGCATACCAATCTTCGAATTGATGACTACTGATGATGATGCTGCTTTCCTTAGCATTTCTTTTATTCTGCGTATTAAATATTTCTGCGCATGATCCTAAATACTCGCGGCATTCTCTGGATGTGGCCTTACTAGAGCGAAGTAGCATCTCCATTCCACCTTTTCGTTCGAGGACCTTGGCACTATTAGCTTGATAAATCCTAACCTCTCTAATGCAACGCTTCCAATGTTTCGTCATGTGTTACCCCGACGCTAGGTTTAGTTTTGTGGTGATTCCCAGATATTTGACTTCATCTCGCACCTTAACATTTACTCCTCCCACTTCATAGATATGTTACCGGTGCGATTTCTTTACTAAAAGGTGTACTAGAGTGAATTTACAACGACTAAATCCCAGCCCGCCTCTCAACACACCACCATGAGTTGACGTTGAAAATATACTTACGAAAAATCATGTAAGTCAGCATTTGAGGCGATTCTCGGTAGGTAATGTCATCGTCCTCAATTGATCTAATTTTTCTTCTAAGTGTAGAGTTTACGTCGTATTCATGCAAACGGAATAACAGGGGCCGATCACGCTTCCGTTTGGGAAGTTGGATACCACCCTAACAACGTTGGAACTAATGCCGTTGATTACTACGCTTTGCTTGCGATCACTTAGAAAGTCATGTACCTATCCAATTCACTATTTTTACGTTAATTCCACATGATTGAATATTAGTGTTTCTGAGAATACCCTTGCCAAATGCTTTCTTCAAATCCAACGATTACGCGTCAACTTGCTTTTTCACATCGAATGATTATAGAATATTGTGGAAGAAGAGTCCAGACTGGATTTGGCCGGATCTAATGATGTTTTGAGCGAGACGAAGGAATTAACTGTAGAAATTAATGTTTCCATATTTTTTCAATGGTGTATCAACAGTTTTGACCATAGTGCACTACTAACCACTCAAATGAATGAAAATTTGTGAATTTTAAACTCCCACCTCGGGAGGAGATTCACGTGCATGAACCAACAACAACACGCTACCTCTGAATCTTTTGGCAAAAAATTCACCATCTCGAAATTATTTAATAGTTATTTCTTTACAGAAGTCCTAATTTACAAAGCACTCAAATGCCAAATAACTAGTTGGCACTTTTTTATTATTCTTTGTTAAGGCCTGTCAGATGATGAAGTTCCATTGCATCACCCAAAATTGCCTTGGTCGTCATCCAGAAAATTTTCAATCTCTCCCGAGAATGCGGAGTCTTTCACGTACAGCCAGATATTTATATCCGTCTGTAGATCCTTAACACAGAGGATGGGGTCGCAATCATCACAGGTAGGATCATTTCCTTTGCGAAGAGGTGCGAGTGGTTTAGGGTCCCATGCCGTGGTCTATGGCGAGTGACGGCGACCTCCTCAACTTAATCACTCCTGAAGGAAGTGAACCACGCTAATGCCATGGAAATTCTAGCACGGAATTCTTGTTGTAAAAATAAATATTCCACTTACTCAAATGTACGTTTCTTAACGTTGCCCTGAGATCGTCGCAAGTACCAGGAACGATGTTAAGTGAACTTCTGGCTCGTGTTTCTTTCATCTACCGACTACCCAGCAGGGGCGGCTCCAGACCAGAGATACAGGGGGGGGGCACCAGCGGCTCTTGGGATATGGAATACCCCCCAGGAAAAGGGGGGTTCGTGGGTCTTATTCCTGTAATTCGTAATAAACTACCTATGTGTAAAATGGCGTGTTATAAGTGGTTTGGAAGCAAACGTTCCCTCTTTAAGAAGAGCAAGTTTTTACTAAATGCATATTTCCCTGTTAGATTACCACCAAGTTTGGACTAACTCCAAAATTATTTTGATTTACATTAGCATTTAACTTGTGGTTTTAAAAACTATTTTAGTAAATATAAAATATATCTGGATTTTATTGTAAAATAACCAAAATTTCAGCAACAAAAAAAGCAATAAAATAATTGAGGCTTTTAATTTAAGGTCTATTGCAAAGAAATACGCCGGGTTTTTGGGGGGCTATTGTGCATAGCCCCCCTTGAGGCCGCCAATACTACACAGCCGCCACAGGAGGTGTGAGGTAAGAGAAAACATCAGCCAAGAAGAAGGGAGAGAATAGCCAAGAGAAGGGAGAAATGGGATTGAGGACGGAAAATGAGATGCATTTTGACGGATAAAGATTTCGCCCTATTACATTTGAAGTCGTTTTCACAAAAATGGGTCTAGTTCTCTCCTTTATCTCTGAACTGGCCCTCTGAAGTCAAATCTTACGTGAGCGGTGTTGGATTACACTCCGGTGTAAAACTCACCGCCCCCACCTGAGGCGATGCGAAAGCACAACGCATAGAGATAGCATGCCGATACACAGAAGTTAACTATCACCTTATCATCGCCAAACTTCGACCAGGCAGAGATAAAGTATTTACTCACAAAATATGAAAAACTAGCGAAAACGAAGGGGTAGGTGTTTTAATAATTACGCGTTTAAAGTTTTCAAAATCAAAATAAATGCCGTAACTTTAAACATATTTTATTTAGAAATCCACCATATTATGCGCTGTTTTCTTTCCATTCCATTTCCTTTTCTTGGCATCATATGTCCAGAGGTATCGTAAATAAATATAGCGCAAGTTTACGTGAAGCTCAAAATTGCATACCTTCGTAATTAGGCAAAAAATGCATTTTTGCAAAAAAAATCAGGCAAATCTTGAGGTGCACGATCCCTCACGCTTAGGGTGGCTTAAATTTTCTTTCCTTAAATCAGCGTGGTACGGATGTATTTTACCAAATCCATTAAGATGTAAGCGTAAATTAGCTAGTATGACACCATTAAATCAGCACCGTGATCAGAAAGACAACACTTCAATCTTATTTCCTTGTCGCACATACACTGAATTCTTGCGTAATACGTAACGCAAACATACAAGGAAAATCATCGCGATAATCGCAAAATTAGCGAAATAATCGTGAAAAGAGAACTTTTTTTGAGAGATAAAAGATGAAGAAATGGGAGCGAAGCTTTTTAACCGAATCTTCTAAAGAAAATTGATTATACCTTAAATATTACATGAGAAGACATAAATATTCACGGCGCATCTGAATATAAAAACTAAAAACATTTAATCATTTTGTTCAAAAATTACTGAATAACATTGAGGACCTTGACGGTTCCTAAAAGCTAATGCTATTCTCATATTCTATTACTATATGCATAGAAATGGTGGGAAAGTTTGCCGCATATGGGCAAGCATTAATGTCGTTCTGTTCAAGCATATCACACCAAAGGGTATACTATAAAAATACTCTGAAATGCAAGGAAAGGCAAACCCTTGTTCTCTAACCGGTTCTCACCCTTGTTCTCTAACAATAGCGCATGACATATTTCATGTCAAGAAAAGCATACAGAAATATAGGAGCAAATTAACAATGCATAGTGACTTGATAAGGTATCGTGACAAACTGTACTAGCGGTTCATAAAGGTTGGCGCTCGAAGCTCGAAATATACATTGGCTATCCTGGGCCGCATCTAGTGACTATGAGATTTTCGGCAACACCAAGGTATTAATGGTCAAGGATAGATAGATAGATAGATAATCGTTTTATTATCGTAGACCTCCAAGGTCCATGAGATAATACATACACTTCATACAGATAATATATAAAACAGAAAAAGAAAAAATAAGAAAGAAAAATAAACAAGTCAAATACAAAAAAGACTGTAGTATTTACGATATGGTGTAACAGCACACATAAATAAAACATTTTCAAGTAATATTTTACAATTTTTCCCACAATAACTATTTCAAGAAATGAAAATCATTGCATATAATTTAGTCGATGACTTTTTCCTTTAGTAGATACAAATAGAGTTTCTTTTTAAATGATTCCATTGATTTTACATTTTTTATTTCGTTTGGGAGCATATTCCAGCAACGTGAGGCGGTGACGATGAACGATTTATTTAATGCTGTGGTGCGATGTTGGGGGATTTGGAGATCAGATGAATGAGATCGAATGCAGCGGTTGTGCACTTCTGTTTTTAGGGTGAAAAGTTCGAATAAGTATTGTGGATATCCAGTAGTGATTATTTTGAAAGTGGAAATCAGGAGAAAAAATTGCCGTCGCTCTTTGACTTTAAGCCACTTAAGTTTTTTAAAAGATTCGCTGATATGGTCCCATTTACGGAGGTCATATATGAATCTTATTGCGCCGTTCATACCAGCCTGAAGTTTCGAGTTATTTCCATCGTCAATGTTAATAAACACTGGACAGCAATAATCGAGATGAGGAAATATTAGGGTTTTTACTAGTGTAGTTCGTGTATTGATAGATAACATTTTTTTAACTTTTATTAACTGATGGAGTACACTATAACATTTCCTCTTGATTTGTAAACACTGAGCTTTCCAGTTTAAATTGTTATCCAATATTACACCGAGATCTTTTACCGTTTCTTCGAAAGGGACTTGATGCCCTCGCACCCGTATTTTCGGGATGGATAAAATGTTTACCTGTGTAAGTAGTTGATTATTACCGATTATTATCGCCTTAGTTTTGCTTTCATTAATTTTCAATATATTATTATCCGTCCACTCTGTTATTCTTTCAATATCCTCATTTATGAGTGCTATTGCAGATTCTAGATCACCAGGTGATGTGTGACAATAAATCTGGAAGTCATCTGCGTATAGATGATATTTACAATGGTGAACACTGTTCGGTAGGTCATTGAGAAACAAAGAAAATAGCAAAGGACTTAATACAGAGCCTTGAACTACGCCAGTTCGATTATAGACCCAGTTGGATAATGTGTTATTTTTTCCTACCACAGCCTGAGTACGATTGTTCAAGTAGGATCTAAACCAGTTCACCGCACTCTGGGAGAGCTTATAAGCTCTTAATTTTTTTAAAAGAAGTTCATGGTTGATTGAGTCGAAGGCTTTCGAGAGATCAAAAAGGACTAGGATCGTAAGCTGACGCTTTTCCATAGCGACTCTAATATCTTCGGTGATTTTCAGGAGAGCTGTCTGGGTACTATGGTTGGCCCGAAAACCAGATTGCCATTTATTGAGTAAATTATATTGAACAACATGATTATTCAGTTGTTGATGGACAATATGTTCGAATATTTTTGCAATAGCACATTGAATACCAATTGGTCTGTAGTGGTTAGGATCGGTGGGCTCGGCGCATTTGGGTATAGGGTGTATCAGCGAGTGTTTCCATATTTCAGGATAGCGAGCAGTTTGGAGGAGGATAAAACGTGAGAGTAAGACAAGTCGCACTTGGTCAGAGAGACCCCGCTATACTTCACGGGACAAGGATGCCATATTTATAACTTTGGTAATATGTTCTTGTTTGACGGTAGGTAGCCTACCAGATCTTGAGGGGATATAAGTTTGGTTGATTGGTTATTTTGGAGAGGCGACCGACAACTGAGGTCATTTGCGTCAATAACGTCTGATTTTATACGATTCACGTGGAAAATAATAACGAATACTGGAGGAACTGTCGATTCAAAGACACCGAAAGCTAGCAAAAAAGACAAAAAATGCATCAAAATTGCACTCGGTATTCTACATTTGAAACGCAGTATGCACTGAAGACTTCCTGATTTGAAATCCATGTGTCAATTTGCAACAATTAAGGACAAGAGGATAGGTTATTACTGTTTACATGGACTTATTTTGTAAATGAAGGAAAGGTGGAGAGAAACGCAGCGTCGGCGTAAGCCAGCTCTTAACGAATTGCAGCAGGGAGACCACGGTTTAACGTCTCATCTGACTAGCAGTGCACTGTACTTGAGGTTCTCTCCACGTTAAACCTAAGAAGTGATCGGGATTCCAAAGAAGCTGCCACCACCGGACTTCGAACCCGAGCCCTCGTGAAGGCCCGTTCTTAAGCCACCATACCAAGCCTATCCCCGGGGCTTAGGATTACATGGAAGTTATAGCATAAAATTTTAATAACAGATACTATGTTTACATTTAGCCATAATGAAGTTTATATTTCCACTAAAATTCGGAACTAATGATGAAATTTAATTTTCGTGAAAAATGAGAAAAAAGTTACTTACTGCCTTTTGTATTGATTTACTGCTACTGAACGGATTGCCCCTAACCAATAGGCAATACCTTATATCAGAATTTCCTTGAAGAAAAGGCAAGAATAAATATCAAACGATGCTAAAAGCCTAAAATTAAGACCGCCAAACGGACAGATTAAAAATTCCATTAATTATTTTGCTGCGTAAATTAATTTATTGATATGCTAACTAGTGCTAATAGCAAGTCCAGGGTTGCCACCTTTTCAAAAAAAAAGGACACCAGGCTGTAATTGCGGGGAAAACGATTTTTAATGCATTTTTATTTATTTACAATAAAAAAAGAGAACTCGTTAATCTTAATATGGTTCATGACCATGATCTATAATATATTCTGATCGGGGGGTAGGGAGGGGCAACAGTTTTTTTTTAACTGCTGGGGGTGCAGGGTTGACGCCCGCGCCCGCCCCTAACGAAAAAACATACAATTAAAAGTATACATTTTGATGGAAATTATTGCCCATTTTTACAATATTATTTAGTTTTTTATTTGTTAGTGCTGGTTTCTGGTCTTCATATCCCGAATTCTCACCAATAAAAAATGAACACCTGAATAAATTCTGATTACTGATTACTAAATACCAATAACAAAATGAGAGGTTGAATTTTTAAATAAAAAGAGCAGATTTTCAGCGGGAAAGTTTTTTTAAATTATCCATTTCTACCAAATTTCTTTTGTGTCCTCTTTTGAAGAGGTAAAAAGATGACTGTCCTTGTCTTTATTGAGGACAACGGAGCAGAAAGGACAAACACTGAAAAAGAGAATGTCCCCTCTAAAAGAGGATAGGTGGCAACCCTGAGCAAGTCTCGCAGGATTGCTTCACTTTCGACTTTCTTTTGTCTCTCTCACTAATCCACTAATATTTGTAGTTCCTCAAACCTGGGAAGCATTTAGTGTAGTATCCCGGTCAAGACAAATGATTTTTCCTCTATGGAATACCACACTTATGCGCACTTGCGGGTGACTATGTGAAGTAAATACCGTGGCTAGTCACGGTATCCTCAAAATTGGTCAAAAGAGTTGTGTTCCATATATGACTTTATCCTCGTGGACTGTGACGCTATGCGCACGCTTTGGACTGCTTAATGACTTCATATGTCTAGCAGTCATGAACACCTTGTTCCTATAAAGCCACCATAAGTCCTGTAGTGTAATAGGTACTTGTTTGGGAAAAATTTACCCTGTGCCAAACACATTGAGATTACTTGCACGGAACTATGTGGGATATACGTAGATTTTGAGATGTAACGGGAAATATCTCAGAAGTTTGTTGCGTGGGCATTGAATTTCTGTAGCCAGAAGCAATCTAAAAAAGACAATGCGCGTGTCAGCCATAGTATTACTATCGCTACGTGGCACCTAATCCGCCGCGAATTACCTCGATCCCCAGAGCTTATCTCACGCATTTAGCCACCCCGAGCCCGTGACGTCAGAAATTACCCCGTGGCCATATGCTGCTGGTCAAATATCAAACGGGAGGGCGGCAGTCGTTCTGGAAAAGCGGTGGTCGCTTTTTTTCATTATTCATCATGACATTTACGCTGCACCCTTCCTTTGCAAAAAAAATGGTCGACTTGTTTATGCGAGTGAGTGTTCCGTGATGGGAGGGGGGGGTCAGAGGCAGCCCCTTAGCTTCACCGGCGGCAGCGTTATCCGATTCACGGGCACCAACAACGGGGGAGGAGGATCCCCTGCTTCCCTTAGCGTCTCCGTGCGGCCACCCTCCTGACCCCAGAGGGCAAAGCACCCCGAGCAGAGATTTCTCTTCCCCCCCTTGGGAGCCACTTGAGCTGGGGCTTCGATTGGATTTCACGGGGGCCACATGCCCTCGCCCCGGCCATCCAAACGCCCAACCC
Source organism: Pyrrhosoma nymphula (assembly GCA_963573305.1). Taxonomy (NCBI): domain Eukaryota; kingdom Metazoa; phylum Arthropoda; class Insecta; order Odonata; family Coenagrionidae; genus Pyrrhosoma; species Pyrrhosoma nymphula. The sequence goes on along the minus strand of OY754332.1, from coordinate 69,474,122 downwards.
TCCTCCCCCAATGTTTCACGGGCGGCGGGAGGGGAGGTAGACGCCTCGGGGGCGCGCGGAGTGCCATGCGCGCCATCTCTCGTCACCAGCCGGCAAGCTCGCTCACTCCCCGAGCCCTCTTAAGTCAAACAAGGCTCACCACCCTATTTCAACTCCCGCGCCCCCTCCCCCCCTACTCGGAGTACGCTGCTGCCGCGCCAATCTCCCCTACCGCCCTTGCTTGCACCACCCCTGCCCCTCCTCTCACACAACAAGATCCACTCCAATTCCCTCCCCCGCTCAAATGCCCACGGGTCGCCTCCCTGCTCCCCCCCCCCCCCCCGCCGCCCCCGACACCGCCGCTTCCCCCTTTTAATCCCGCCCCCACGCTCTCTCTCTCTCTCTCTCTTTCTCGCCCACCCCTGAATGCGAAACAGGGGAGGAGGGGGGGTGATGGTGTGGGGGTAGAGGTCTATTAGGGGAGCTTTGCTGTAGGTGTGAACATGACAACATCCCATCCAATCTCCCGACTGGAGAATCAATGGAGGCATGCATGCAAAGAGATGAGTTCTTCAGGGCAGCCTTTCCACTCCATCCGATCCATAATCACTGGTTGAGCGGAGGGGTGCGGGGTGGGAAAAGGATCATCTCCCCTTCTTTCGCCCCCTCCCACAAACAGCCCCCACCCCACCCCTTTCCCCTACTCTCCCGCCCCCGTTGCAAATCACACCGAAAGCTAAGCGACCTCAAGGTTTGACGCGATATTCCTCGGTTCAGTGGCTTCTCTCCCGCTGCTTTGGGGGCCGGGGGGCGCGCTCCCCATCCCACCGAACCCCCTCACCATCTCCTCCCCCTCGATCTGCCCCTTTCCGGGGCCCCATTCGCACGCTGCTGCATAGGTTGGATTCCGTTGAGGGGGGGATGGGGGAGAGGTTACTTTCCTGATTGGTTGTGCTCCGCTTTCTCGCTCGCTCCTCGCCGTAATAATTTCCTCGTGTTCAATACGATAGGAAATAACTTCCTTTGGAGATATTTATACTCCGGGCCACTATCTACGGGCCATCCGTGTAGTTTTATGTAGTGGTAGTGAAATCGTTGTTTTTTCTTATGCAGGCTACATAAGGCAATTCTGTTTATTCCTTAAAATATATTTATTCTGCATGTTGATATCATCATCAGCAGGCATCAATTCGAAGATTGGTTTGCTGAAGCTCTCAACTCCTCTCTCCTGTCATATTCCTACCGAATTCTTCATTTTTTCTCCCCTCAAGTTCAGACGAATCGTGCGATATTGCATGGAATTTGAACATAACTGCTACATAAAAATATGCCCAACTTTCCAAAAATAAGAACAACTTTATTTACGACCCGGGTTTCAATATATTACATAATCTGGTAGTAAATGGAGCAAAAGAGCTTCCTTAGGTATACACAGAGTATAATAGATGCATACTATTTTATGCACGAGAAAGCTCTTTTACTCACTTTTCTACCTGATGATGATGATGTAGTGCCTCGAAACCCGTGTCGTAATTAAAGCTGTTGTTATTTGCGGAAAATTCCGCGACTTTTATCCATTCATGTATTCTTCTTCTCTTTCTTCCCATTCTGTGTCGTCCCGCAATAGTTTTGAGGAGGCTGCCGTGTCTCGGGATGTTTGTTTCCCATTATTTTTTTTGCATCTACGTACTACGTAGAGTTTTCATGAAACATCTTTTCCCTCCAACTCTTTGTTGGACTTCATTGGTGATTATCTCCATCCATTTGATTTATGCACTATTTGTTCTACCTTTCGTTGTCTTTATCGTAAGTTATCTGCTCACCTCTGTTATGAATCTTCCAGTCGCAATAAGTGATACTGGAATCAGATGTTACATATTTAAAATAAAAACAATTGAATAGTGAACATTGAAAAATTGGTACTCCAAGTTGACGAGTACATATTCGTTTCAAAAGTAGCATATCTTGATCTGATTTTTTAATTGTCATAACAGCTGTATTTTGGCTTGAATTTAAGATCGGCCTCCATATGCCTATCTCTTTGTGATTACGATGTTAACTATGCAATGACTCTCCCTCAAAAATAATTTTTCCTCTGCATAGTCTATGACGAGTACCCGAATGTTTCTGCATCCACGCTGAATTGACCCGTATATCGAGGAATTCAAAGAAATCAAGTGCAACGTTCAATGCATAAAGTTGATATTAACGTATGTACATAGATGAGTCAGCAAATGCATCATCTGATTTTTACATTGCTGGAGATTTTTACGTAGTGTTAAACTCATATCACAATGCGGGCCATTTTTACAAAAACCAATAAAGTGAAGAACAATTGCGTATATTTAGTAATTATTGGCCAGTAAAAAAAATTAACCAGTAAAAATTGGCCAGTAAAAAAGGCCAACCTAATGCCGTCGTCACACGGAAAGTTTATGGCCTGCGCTATTTCGCCTGCCCTTCCCGGGAGCTAAAACCATGACGCGATGAAAGGGCATGGGCGATCTGATGACCTAGCGGGAGTGATGGTCATTGCTCCTGGTAGGGTCACCCATGTTGCATTGGTCTAAAGTTAGGAAACCGACGAATGGTCTGTATCTCTGTAAGGTGGCTGCAAAAGGCGTCTGGCCGCAGTGGGTCGGCCTTTTACGTGAATTTGTCCCATTAAAAATTCTATTGAGTAAGGCCGCGGCATACTACCGCAATTACCTATACCTTGAAGTCATGGACTGTTCTTAAATAAAAATTAATCCGGGTAACTAATTGGCCCTCTAGTCTGGTTATCTTGCCCGGCATCGAGAGCAAGGCCCCAAGCAGTGGTCATCACGGGAAACCCTTGAACGGCAGTACAGGCAAATACAAAATAAAACCCTGAAGAGAAACGTAAAGGCCAGAACACGAAAATGTGACAAATATGCTAAGGGTTGGTAAGTAGTAAAATGTAAAAGATAAAATAGATTTGGTACATGTAGACATCATAGGTTTAGATAAGGTGTAAAAATATCGGCAACTACTGAAGCGATGGTTTTAGAGTGATCGGAGGGAACGAAAGTCAGCACGGAGTTGCTTTTGTAATGAACAGGAAGAGTAATAAAAAAACAGATTCCGGCGTGATGTGGTGGAACTGTTGCATAATTTCCGAAACAAAACACTGGCAGTTTTCCACTAAGGGCGCGTTCCGAAATTCACTGCCAGTACTGCCTGTGCTGCCGTGAAACGGAACGGAATTTCGGAACGGTCGGCAGTGGCTTGAAATTCAATATGGCCGAATTGCGTGGTTATTTATTATAAGCTATCTTTCAATGCGTTAATTCTTAATGCTAATCCTTATGACATTGATAAAGAGCATGCTAATTGTATTCTAATTTTCATTGCCTTGCTACTTAATGCTACTTTATACTGATTGGATACTTTCTCTGACGAGAATAAAATGAGTTCGCGTCAGCTACCCGAACATGGAGAAAAAACCCTGTGTTATTAAACAAATCTCCGTTATAATTAACATTGTCGAATTTATAGTAAGCAATTTGAATCTTGGGCTTATAAACAACTCTAAGAATATATTTTTCTAGCCCTTGATTTTCTTCATGGCCAGTCGTACGAAGCGTTTCCTAGAGTGATATCGAAAATTGGTAAATATATGGGTTGTTGAAGATTGCATCGCAGAATATTTTCACTAACAATTAAATTTATGCAACAAATTACGTTTCCCGACAATTATAATATATGCCAGAGTTATGCTAAGTTACCACTCTAGTAAGAGGCTGTATAATTACGTGTACCACATTATTCATGACACTAAATTAATTTTTGGTACCTAATTTCACAAGTCGCTTTCATTCGCAAATATAATTGCTTCCTTACTTGTATCACTTGTGATGTTGTTCACTCCCTCATCATTTTATTAACGCTTTTATCCTATTGAAATATTACGATACGATTAATTATATTTGGTTTACATGCTTGATAAATAAATACGTTTTATAAACTATTATACGCTAATCAGATGTTGTTAGCTATTTAATTGCATCGAGAATTTTCTCTCTCGCCGATATAAACATTAAAATGTTCGAAGCAGTGTCTCTAAACTCTTCTGATATTATTTATTAACGTTGTAGATTTGATTTTTCCGCCATTTGTTCGATGGCCGTCTGCTTTACTGCCGCTACTGCTGCTCTTGGGCCGCAGCAGCGGCAGTAGAGTTCACAGTGAGAAACGTCATCAATTGGCTGACGTCATTGGTTACTGTGCGGTACTGCCAGTAGATTTCGGAACGGTTTGGCAGCACAGTCAGTACTTGCAGTGAATTTCGGAACGCACCCTAAGTAAAGTTTGAATTAGTGAAAAACTGCTAGCGTTTTTTTTCTGTCATTAGGAAGAGAAATCAATGCAGAGCAGGTGAGAAGCAGATCTATTCCAGATGTATAATGGTAAGAAGTAGATTGAAAAATATTTTTTAAATCTCGCATACTTTTATAGTAGCTTCTTTTTTTTAGTAACGACTTGCTTCAATTAATTTGAAAAGATAAGAAGGGGTAATAGGGTACGAAAGGGGCAATGGTGAGGATCACGGAGTGATATCAATAGAAAATGAATGGCGAAGTTTGAAAAAGGGGATTGAGAGTACGGCAAAAGCAACAGTAGGCGACGTAAGGGTTAGAAAACTTAGAAAACCCTGGATCATGAGAGAGATGAAGGGAGGAAGAAATGCAGGAAACTAAGCAAGGCAGAAGCACCGTAATAGGCAAGAGAATGTAACGGGAGCCAAACAACAGGATTTAGAAGAGGAACAAATAAAGCAAGGGAGGCATGGTGGAGGGAACAGATCTACTCATTGGAGAAATGTCATAAAGAGGGAAGAGCAGGCAAATTGTATCGGATTGTAAAAAACTGACCGGTAGTAGACAGAAAAGGGGAAATCCCACGACAAAAGACAACTGAAGTAAGTTACAGAAACAAAAGAGTTCCAGGATTGGTAGAAGGAGTAAGCTTTATGGTAAGGAAAAAGGCCTATTGCTTGAGATATTAAAGACAAATGTGACATTGACAAAGGTGGCATCGGACTTGGTACACTTGAGAATGAAATCAGATGAGAATCACGGGACAAATAAGGCTGTTGGAATAGATAACATACTCGCAGAGTTTCTCAAGGTTTTGAGGAGGGACGGAAGAGGAAAGTGTATTGGACTTAGCGATGTCCCACGGTCAAAAGACTCAGCAAAAAATGTGATGAAAAAAGTTTGAATAGCGCGTTACAGGCAGAGTTTGAAGAAAATAAAATGTTATTAAACTTCCCTCAAAGTTTTGGAGCAAACATGATTTGGCTAAACTGGATCAGAGAGAAGAAAAATTCGAGAATTGCACTCTCCTCTCTCACTAGTGAAAATCACGGTTTTGATACGGTTGGAGCATGTTTTGTGTCGGTCTTGGCAATTTAAATTAAAAGTTAAAACACTGTCGTAAAAATGGCTTAGGGGTGCAGCAGAGATGGTTTTGTTAATCGAAGCTGTGGGCCATCCAAATAAAAGAAATAGCGTTGAAGTTCCAGAAATATCAAAACCATTTGTTGATCCGATTACGTATTCTCTTGGTCATTTCTTTCTTGGCAATGCCAATAGTAATAATGCCTTCCATAGTGAATGCGCAATTCAGTGACAGCTGGTGGCAGATTCCACTTCTGCTCATGATTTGTTCAAATATTTGACGAAAGTGTACCGCACGTGGCATCTGTTAATTTGCAAAAATTTATTGGATCAAATATTTTTAACAAGGACATTGGCTTTATCAGTAGGACACATGGAATGACTATGGTCGGAGGACTATGTGATGACAATACTGATTTCTGTACGGAAGATATCACACACGTCAAAAGCTGCACATCGTTTTATACATAGGAGGCTATAGAGCAAGGTTAACGACCCATACAGCACAAACAGCCGCAAAATGGTCAACAGGCGGTGTATTACACGGAAGTTATCTTGTGTAAAAACCGTTTTTACACGAGAGGAAGAAGAATAAATCCCGCACAAAGCCGCCGTAAGGTATGGAGCATACCTGTTCCATAGAGGGTGGATATTTCATTTTACGTACTTAAGAGTATTTGTGATGACTGGACGATTGCTGACTAGTGTCGAGTGGGATGGAGCATAGTCCCCTACACATTATATGAATTTTGTGACGCATTGAATACCGTCATGTATGCGAAATCATTGTCGTTCCACGACAAGGGCAAGCAAAAGTAGCGATGGCATATGACTTATGTAGGAAATTCCAATTCCACAAATGCATTGGCGCTCTGAATGAAACTCATATCCCCATCAGACAGCCATTCAAATCTGGAAGCTATTATTTCAACTACAAGAAATTCTATTTTGTAGTATTGTTGGCCCTAGTAGATGTCAATTACAAATTTTTGTATGCTAATATGGGACGCACAGGCAGGACGAACGATGTCTTAACTTTCAGTGAACTGAAGTAAGTTTTAGAAGGATATGCGATTGATGACAAGTATCATGTGGTAGGAGATGTAGGGTTCCCACTAATGCCGTCGCTTTTGAGCCCCTACATTATAGCACAAAATATGTTTTTAATGAAAGTTAATTACAACAGAAGGTTAAGCAGGGCTCGAGTTGTGGTTGAGGATTCCTTCGGCAGGGTCGATGGCGCATCTTAATGAAGGGGGATGACCCAGGAGGGAAAAACATAGTGGGCATAATTAAAAACATGTTTAGTGTTTCACAATGTATGTGAATCACCAAAAAACATTAATTATACTAGATGGCGTGATAGAGAGCCGGAACATGAACCGCAGTTTCCTCAGCCCAATGTTAAAATTCATGAAAAGGCGCAGTTAACCACAGGATAGGTGATGAGAGATCAAATTGCTGAACAATTGATGAATGACAGTGTAAATTTTGAATGTAATTGAAGAAACTTATTTAAATTTCAATTCTTTCTTTCATGAGACAAGGTTTTCTCCACCACTTCTAATAGCTTCGTGGCTTACTATGGTTGTGCATTGGAAAACATAGTTTCTACATTCATCATTTCAATCTCCTTCTCTTTCATATCCTCCTTCACCGCGCCTTATAGCCTTTTCTCGGTCCGCTCCACCAGCTTCCTGCCGTCATCGACCAATTCCTTAAGAAAGTTTTGAAGCTTACCAGGCCGATGTCTAGATTTATTTCTGTAAATATCAAAGTACTTTTTGATGTAGGAGTCAAGCAACTCTACCAGTTGTTGACCCTTTAAGAAGAAAATATTTATGATGACTTTTATGCCTTATAATTTATTTCCAATGAAATGGAACTAGAGGTTTAAGTCATTTCTCATTCCTTCAAGAAGATAGTAAACCAGTGTTACATGAAAAACAGCATTTTTAGCTCTCTTATAGAGTAGACCATTGATTAAACTTCAACAGGCAGTAGCCGTAGTAAAAATATTATTATTTGCTTCATCGTAAACATTCGAAGCAAAATGCATGTTAAAACTTCAAAAATATTGCAGGACCAGTGTTCTGATACCACCAAGGAGTGCACTGCAATATGCTAGGATATGCAGTACAATAATTAAGGATTTTTCACTTCCACACTTTTTCATTATTGCCGACGATGATTTCAACATCTATAAGATGTCATGATCGAGGTACATATTCCGTTTTTGAGTGCCCATATGCACTCCAACGGGGCTGGCAGAAGGTAGGGTTGGAGGGAAGGGAGGGCATTCTTCCTTGTGGGGAGGTTTATTTTTCAGGTACCTTGAAAAACAAACCTCCCCACAAATACCTTTCCTCCCTCCCACCCTACCCCATCCAACCATCCCAGTTTGAGTGCACACAAACGAATATGTACCTTGATATTGACATAATAAGCTTTCAATACCATGGTTGGCAAGAATAAAAAAGTCGTATTGGCTCATTAATCATTTATTGAACAAAGTTAAAAGTCATACCAGATTTTGAAAAATTGTTAACAATGGTATAAATGTTCCTGTTCTAGATTGGGTCCACGCAGTACTTCAAGACACATCAAGGGGTTTGGTAGGTCCAATTCCACACCAAGTATGCACTATCCGAGGGCTTCCCTTATAATATAATATGTAATATAGTAATATTATTTTAACCATAACGAAAGTCCCATAATCTATCACACACTATTAGTGTATGTTGTAGATTAAGGGAGCAATCAAAGTCAACGCCCAAAGGCAGTATCTGATGCAGCTTTCTATGCTGATTGTGAGACTTTTAAGGTAATTTCAGCAACATATTAGGCCCAAACCCTAAAAAATTAATTGCACAAAAAAATTCAACTCTGCGCCTCATGAAATTTTACTGGAGACATATACTACTTAGATTCATAAAAGAAGAAGACTTAATAATTGCCGACTATGCACTGGAGAGTAAGATGATGAAGAGAGCACCTTATGACACAATGTGAATTTTAACCCATTTTATGCCAGCGGGCTGAACGTGGGGTGCCATGGGGTGCCATGGGGTATGTGCGAAAAATGCCACAGGCCTTCCCTCTATTGATATATTTTTACGCTCGGACCCCATCATATCTGCATCATTTAGCTTTCGTAGACAATTTTTCAGTATCTATACTTCTTTATCACTACTGGTGAAAAGTTCCAATGACAATGCAATGCAAGTTTTTTTATCAAATTCGTCAAAATAGCGCTGGCATTTTTCACATGAAACAGATAAATGAGGCTGGCACTAAAAGCGTTAATGGCAGAACATGGTACATCTAGAGAGACAAAAGAACTTATGTCATACATACATCAACGTTCCACCGGTTCCGCTCCGCGGTGTGTTGTAAGTCGTTGGAGTTTCCTTCTCCAGAATGGACCGCCAAGGCCTCGGCCAAGTATCGTGCCTACTCCGCAGCCGTAATAAAAAAAACAAATGCATAACATTTACAACAGGAGGATAACATGTATGATAAATTACAATTTTTAGTCACTCCACCACCTTGATGTAATGGCAAATTATTGAATTCCACCACTCGATGACTGGAATAACACCTCATGCGAAGAGATTGCCTGAGGAATAAATCCACCTTGACGGGAATCGAACCACGGAATCGAACCAGCTTGGTGAGGCAATGCGCAGACCACCACGTTACCCAGGATTCCTGATTATAAGGAAATTTGATAGGATTTAAGGGAACTAGATGTTCAATCCAGTTAGATTTTTCCCAAGGCAATTTCTAAGTAATTTCATCACCTGCTTTCGGCATACCTGAAATATCTTCACCGCATAAGAATAATAAAATCCACTTTAAAGTTGACAACCCACAATAAGGTAACTAGTATCACGTGTGCGGCAGGCTACCCGTGATATAACGAACTTCTTCTTGAAAAATACCTTGAATCAATAATACCGGACGCCTCTGCTTCCACCAGCAACGAGTTGTCGGCAATGGTGAGGTCATAATAGGGCCGTCTCCCTAACAGCTGCGCCATAGCGAGGTGGAACTTCCCCCGGTGCGGAGATGAGCCTATCGAAAAACGCGTTTAGTCAAATCTCACAAGAAATGTACAATTTCACAACTTATTTTAAAGGATGCAGTGAAAAAGCATACATTAAGTTCACAGTTTATTCGTTGTTGTATAGAGTGACTTCAAATTGCTCATCTTCATCTTCAACTCTTCACCGCTTCTAGAAAAGCCACCGACTTCATTTAGCCTTGCAGCTAGTTCATCTCACACTTACTTGTGGATAGTGAGCCCCTCAATTTTTTTAGAATTCTGGAAACCCTCGTATAGTTTGGATTAGAAGATGTAATTCGTTGTCAGAAAAATTCTTCGCTCGGAAGGCATTCTCCAGCAGATGCAGGATATTCACTCTTCTCTCTCCAATGTCACAACGTGCACTGACGCCCGGTGTGTTCGTCCTCAGCCGGTGAATCGTTACTAGCATGACGACTTCCATGACTCATGCTCGACAATGCCGTCCAATTCAAACTTATGAGGTTAAAATGTAAACTTTTTTGCCGTCAACCACCCCCACCGCTGCTAAGCGCCTTCCGCCATATTCTCAACCAGTGTTCTCAACTTTATGAACAAAATACGCACGAATATACGCAAAATATCCAAGAATAGCTAGGAGGATAGTTAATTAGGCGGTCGGACCCATTGTTAAAGATGACCCATCTTGGGGAACTATAGATGCGTCATGTACTATGTACTTGGACATAGTTAAGTATAGGACATATTAAAAGATATACTTAACTATTGCGTGGAGACCGCATGGGGTATTCACTGCCGTCTCACTGAGGAAATGAAGAGTGCGCGGATTACCATTCGTCTGTATCCATCTCATGAGTTTCAGGTGGAACAGGTGGAGATTATTTTACCCTCTCACAACAACACAGGTCATTACTGTATATTTGTCAACGTAGCACTCCCTTGATTTCTGGTTTGGTCTTATTATTCTGGTCATCGCTCAGCGACCGGCGGAGCTTGTGAGCTTCGAATTTTAACTGGAACGACTATTGCATGCCTGGTGTGGAATCACCCCTTGCCATACACCCTGGAATTGGCTTGCACGATATTTCTTAGATTTAGATGTAGAAAAGACAAAAGGGGGAGTATGAAAGCGATATTATCGAACAGATTAGTATGAGAGTTACTTCGTCCCGAGCACAATTCAAGACTGCAACCAGCGCAAATGGAGACCAATATTATGAAACGCCTCACTGGTCATCAATTTCTATACTGCATGTTTACCTCTCGACGAGTATGGATGTTAGGCCGCTCGCTGGGAGCTCAAGGTAATGCATTGCTTATGTTCAATGAGCGTTTTTTAATAGTGAAAGTTGAACTTTCTGTAATATACTTGCGGTTAAATATTTTACATATCGTGCAAACGTCTTCATTGAACGCAGTCAACGTGCTTTACAAGACTTATAAGAAGTATATAATATTGATTGTCAGAGATATTGCGGGATTTAACTAATATCCTCCGTGTCACCCTGAAACCCGCGTGATCTAGGTCCAAAATGCTTGCAACATACTCGACATGTAGTTTAACTAGAGCGAAGTAATGTCTATTTTTCTTTTAGTTTTTCTTCTTCAAGATCTTCCTACTAGTCAATTGATATATCCTAGTCTCTTTCATTTAGTGCCGCATATGTTTCATACGTGTTCACCCCTCCCCACTTCTTACACTCACACCTCCCTCAGCCCCCAGGTCTTACATTAAGAATCCATGGTAGGGAAGGCTGACAAAAAATGACTGCTGTCCTAACACCTCCTGCAGTCTTGCCTCACACTTACTGTGGCACGCAGGGAACGACTTAGGTGTAGAAGCTGCTCCCTGATCTAGGACACACATTTCCTTTCAAATGAACTAGTAGCATTTACCCATGTACGGCATCCTTTACCGACTGTGGTGAGCTTCGAAGAGCGCAGCCGGGAATGTCAGCTCGCAATAATTTTCTCCCGACAATGCATGCACACACTACCCCGCCATTGACCGTAAGGGCGTGTGGAAGAGGGTGTTAGGACATCGGATAATTAAAAAGGAGGGATTCGGGAGGAAAATAGGGATGGGGCTAAAACGTGAGATGTGTTTTGACGGATCAATGTCGTTTAACGTGCTTCAACGGCTAAGGTCATTTCGATTAGATTTAATGTCTCCCTCGCTTTTTGTTGCCGTAGATAATTATGCATGGGAAGGGAGAATCATTGTGCGTGTTGGCTATAGGTCCAAAAGAGATCCAGGAGAGGCTTACTGAGTATGCTGAAGATCTTTATGGAAAATACCAAGTATTTTAAATAGAGAAAGGTGACATTGATAGCTTAGCGATCGATATAAGGCCAGGGGAGTTACAACCAGCTACAGTTGTAGCTTTCGTGCAGATCGTTTACGCTCCGATTGGTAAAATTATGATATTACGTCACAGTCGAGGGAAATGCCCAAACCGAAGTATTTTTACCCTCTCTACTGGGATTTTTTAAAATTTCGCCCTTATACTCGAAACCTATTCCGTTACCAACCTAATCTATTTTTCGATTTGCATCCGAGAAATTACAAAAAATCCCCAGAATTCTTGATAGAGATATTTAATAACATTACGGGATATGAAAATAAACAAGTTTTTAGGAATAGGAAAAATACCCACAAAGATTTCAAAATATTGTGCAGGAACTGAAAAAGATAGCCTTTTGTTCTTATTTATAACAGTTATGAGGAGGATGTGTGGCTAGGGGACTTCGTGAGGACAATATTGACTCCTATATTGAGGAAGAGTATGGCTTAAGTATGCGTAGACTATACAACTATAAGTTCAACATCGTATGTAGCAAAAGTATTTCTTAGAATCATAAATAGTTAGCTAAATAACAATCCTAACAAATGCCTGGGTGATGACCAGTGTAGGTTTAGGAGAGGGGCAAGAACATATTAAGTATATGCATAAGAGTATGCATGGGCGTACCCAGCGAGGAGCAGGGGGGGGGGAAGCTGCCCCCTCCCTAGAGGCTCAAAAATAGAACCTTGAAATTTGCGTCAAATCGTGTTTCTTGTCGTTACAGGTAGGAATACAACATATCTTATTTCTGCACTTGGAAACACAGAATAAGCAGACCATTGCATTTGATAGCATGAAGTTCCTCTACGTAATCGAATTCATCTGAAATATGTTTCGTTGGTTCTGTCGTCCTGACAAAATGGCCGCATATCTCAACCGGTGATTTCTTAACCTGCGGATTCTGAAGAACAAGAGAATGAATGAAGCAATGCGTGATGGAGACTGTTGCGTTTTGTGCTTAGTCGGAGTGGTGCGGAGGGGTATACTATTTTATTAATAATTATTACTTTTATATGAGCCTCAGAGGATGCATCATATACACCTGCAATCGAGTTTAGTGGGCAGCATTATATTAAGAAAAATTAGCTGTACTTGCTTACTATGAGTATTACCACTTTTTCTTTGTTGTTAATATCATAAAAACACTATAACGCAAAAATTGCCTATAATTAGTTGAATTACGTATTCGTCAATGCTTCCCATGTACGAGTGTCGGTGCTGTTACGTAGCGGCCGATTGTTTCGTGTAGCCACGTAAGGCGGTAAGGACATAACAAAGCGGGTAGGTTCGCCGGAGTGACCTAGAGCGTTGCAGGACCGATTTATTAGATTCATCACATCATCATTGACTCTAAGAGGCAAAGAATCGAGACATCGAATGACTTTGTCAGTGGAAATTTACGAATCGATTCTGGCGACAAAAAATTGAAGAATCACCTAGAGACGTGCCGTCGAAATGCAGTTTACACTTCGCTAAAAATAAAAGTGAACACATTAATTTGTTTATGTGGTGAAATTATCAAGGAAAAGGTCGCACGGAGGACATTATTTTAATCCCGTACTGTATCTCTTGAACAGATAAGAGGAGACAAACTTAGAAGTATACAGTGCCGAACTAATAGAGTACAAAATGCCCTCATTTCCGTGCACTTTTAATAACTGTAACTTAATTTAATGATAAGTGATGTAATTTAATGATAAGTGATGTTCAAAAAGCTATAGCTTATGCAGTATTAGCTGATAAAACAGCAATCATAGCAGGGAAAGAACAGCTATCAATCGGCTTACGTTTCTATGATGACTTCCAAGGGAAAATTCGATAAGATTTAGCTGGTTTTGTGGAAATGAAAGCACAAGATTCCCCATCAATCGCCAGAGCAATCAACCACTTTTTGGCTACCAATAATCTTCCATCAGAATACTGTATCGGATTTGGTTTTGACGGGTGTTCTACAATGGCAGGCAAAGAGGGTGGTGTACAGGCGATTTTAAGGAAAAAATATTCGCGAGCATTATTTTTCCATTGCTCAAACCACAAACTCAATCTTGCGGTGAACGACACAAATAATGTACCGGAAATCAGAAACACTATTGCCACTGTAAAGGATGCTATTAAGTTTTTCAGGGAGTCGACTGCTCGTAGGAGTTTGGCTTCCAATTTATTGCGAATGTGCGAGACAAGATGGTCTGAAAAACACAAAATCATTCGAACATTCTCCCAAAATTACCCTGAGCCAGTCAAAGCCCTGTAAACACTGTCAATAGAGGGAAACTATGCCACAAAACACATTACTGGAATCCTTGAAGTAATCCAAAAAGACCGTGAGGACGCATACAGAGTATGAGACGAATTACTTCAAAAAGCGCAAGACATTGCAATGGAATCGGAAATAGACATTTCTGTTCCACGTCTTCCTTATAAGCAAAAACACTGAATTAATCTTCCACCTTACTGTGGTAATGGCTACTGGAGGCGTTCACTATTTATATCATATCTTGATTCTCATGCATCATCATTAAAAAATCCATTTTCCCAAGAAAATACCCCAGCTTTTGCCTTGACAAAACTACATCCTTTTAATATGCCCAAAATGAGTGTCAGAGACTCACAAAAGAACGCAGAAATCTTTAGGGGCTTTTATGAATTAGAAGATATGACCGGAGAGCTATATGGTATAACTTGCGGAAGAAGAAAAATTTAACCGAGGACAAGTTAAAGGATTATGATGTCGTTGACCATTTAAACGATACCGATGTTTTTCCCCTGCCTGATGCAATCACTCAATTTTAATCGCAATTCCAACCACTACGGTGACTGCGTAACAGTCTTTTAGTCATTTATGAAGAGTAAAGAAATAGCTTAGGAGCACTATAGAAGAGAAAATAATGACTGGATTATGTATGATGAACGTGAAGCGAAATTTTGTCAAAGAAAATCGTGAAATGGTCGAGAAGAAAGTTAGAGAAAAATTTTCACCAAATCCAAGAAAATTATTATTAACCTAAAAATAAAAATCTGAGCGGTTATTCTGAGAAAAGATGGATATAATGAATTGTTAAGGTATTTGTTTTTCTGATAAAACATTTTTTCCAAAACCAGTAATTTTATTTTGCTCTTACGCCTCCCCTATTTCAAATCCTGGGTACGCCCGTGAGTGTATGCATATGGAAGGAAAGAAGCATTGGTGCACTCGCTCATCATCGTGTTTTTAAAATTATGTGTGCTCTTTGTTCCTTTTCCCCATACCCATTGTCCTTAGTAATCCTTAAGCGTGCACACCTTTATGATCAGCAGTCATCAATCCGAAGATTGGTTTGCTGCAGCTCTCCAATCAACTCTCCTCTCCGCCAATCGCTTCATTACTCCACAATTCTTTAATTTGACGCCCTTCATTTGCCTGATGTATTACATTCCTGAGCATCATCTGTAATTTTTGACAATCATTTCTGCTCCCATAATTGTTTTCAATACAAAATTGTATTGCAAAAGGTTTCTAATAAGTTTGTATCCTATGTTTCTCAGAGTTTTCATTATAGTTCTTCTCTCTCCAGCTCTTCACAGGACTTCTTCTTTGGTGATTATCTCCGTCCATTCTTCATTGTTAAATCTTGGAAGGGAGCGGGAGAGCAGTAGCAAATATTTAAATAAGACTCGTATCTTCCAAAAATGGCACTTTTATTGGTTTTAAAAATGAGTAAAACGAGAGACCGTGCGTCCTTCCGGGCCAGGGCTCGCATAGCTATATGCCACCTCCGGAAAGGTATCTGGATCATCTCCTCCTCGCGTATGCTCTAGGCGTCCGTTCTACGGCGTGAAACAATCGTCTGTTGAAATATTTCTCCGCCATGATGTCACGTTAGCGCGAATTCAATTCTCGCTGCTAACATTATCATTCTTCGCTAACACCACATCACCATTGCTTCCAATCTCTTTTGCTCTGCAGCAGTATCTCCAGGCTCTCTGAACTTCAGGCATCACTGCATACTCCTAATGTATGTTTTAGTAAAATGCTTCCCTACTTCCATTCTTGTGTTACTAGCTTTTAGCAAACCCCTCTTCTGGTATAACGCATTCTTCGCTTGGGCAATTCTGCTCACAACGTCTTTCTTCCCTCTTCCAACGCTGGTCCTGTCAATCCTACTTACCTGATAGCAACATTCTTTCACTTACGCAAGCTTTTGATGCCCAAGTTTGACAGAAAAACGACTTATTAGGAATTAGTGCAAGAATCAGACGGCACAGGTAAGGGCAGACGATGAAGAATCGGAATGGGCTACGATAGGATGGGGAGTGTGGCAGGGATTCCTACTATCGACAATTGATTTTTAACGGTCATGATGAGGGAATGGTAGGAGAAGCAAGTAGATGGTGGTAAGAATAAAGGCAGGAGTGGAGCTAATAACTTAAGTAAGATTCGCAGATGACCAAGTTAATTAGAAAACCAAGTGGTTGCAGTAAATGATGAGAGCGCTACAGATACAGTGTGAAAGGTATGGGATGAAGATCAATCATGAGAAGACGAAGGTAATGAGGTTTTCCACAGAGGGAATGAGGAACTTAAGAGAGACCTGATGTTGAACAAGTAATCTGCAGGGAAGTGAAAAGATGTGCCAGCAATGGGGACATTAGGGTAGGGACTGAGAAAAAAACCTACCAATCAGTAGATAGAAACCCTATTATGATCTGTTCTACAGTGTATCTCCCACATTGTTGACGCTTTTGATAGCTCTACGGGTGTAGTGCCGGGACAAAATAATGAAAATAAACACGCGTGATCTGAATTTTTCGCCGGGCTTCCGCGTGCTCAGGAAACAGAGGCGGTATTGCAGCAAATGCCCTCCGTCCTAATTACATTTACCCAACGGAAT
Source organism: Pyrrhosoma nymphula (assembly GCA_963573305.1). Lineage (NCBI taxonomy): Eukaryota > Metazoa > Arthropoda > Insecta > Odonata > Coenagrionidae > Pyrrhosoma > Pyrrhosoma nymphula. The sequence goes on along the minus strand of OY754332.1, from coordinate 69,457,459 downwards.
CGATAAAAATTGCCCAGAAATGGCGTTGGCCATCACAATCACTCAGTATGCATGAGATGAAGCGTCGCCTTGGGTCGAGGCAAACAAGCACGCAAGTGTGTTCTCCCGCGCAATTGGTAATGGACGTCATTTCACGTTCGAATGGGCCAGCTTCATCAACCACACACCTCCCCCGCCAACAACTCCCACTGGAGCCGCTCTCGCATATAATCCCTCGGACGGCGGCCGCGCCCCGCTTAATCTTGTTTACCCTTTCCAATATCACTCATCATCCGTCGTCTCCCTGGTCTCCACCCTCCAACCCCACCGCCACCCCCGAACACCACCAGGAAAATGAAATACTTGTCCGTCTCATATTCCCTCCTCCCACCAAGGCCCCACCCTCCATTATATACCCCCTCTCTAATTCCCTCTCGTTCCCTGGCAACATGCCCTGCCCGTCGATGTGCAGGAACAGTGGCTGGCTGTCGGGGTGGAGGCGACCCGCGGAAGTGGAAGCGACCCGAGGGAAGCGACCCAGACCGGCACGCAGAGGTCATTTGCGCCATTAATGATAGGTGAGCAGGTTTGTAGGGATATGATTGCTTGGGGAATGGAAAGACGGTGGAGGTAAACTCGGCGATGGCATTTTTCGGTTCTATACTTGATCAATCACCAAAACTCGGAAAACGTCCATACTCGTTGAAACAATCCGGGTTTCAAACACCCGGAAAGCATCTCTCCACTCCGGATCAACACCGTGAAAATCTGGGCAAGAAATTTCTAGTTGGAGAGTTCTCATTGCAAAGCCCAAGATGGAAGACGCAAGAAGCAGATAAGGTTCGCCTCCACATGATGCGGAGTTTATTACAACTCCGGAAGCGGAATTTAGAGGAGAGTTGATGAGAGTAGGTTAGGGGATTTTGATATGAGGGTACGATTGGGAGTGATGACAGTATGCTGCGCAGAAAGAAAAAGTAGCAAACCTTTAAGCCATAGTTTTGGTAGAGTGCGATTCGTTGCTAGGTATTCCAAGAATTCAGATTGTTGGATGACGGTACTGAGAGGAATTGAAATGGGGAAAGATGAAGTGATAAAACATGCGTGAGATGGAGTGAGAAGAGGAATGGAAAAACGCATTTCAGATGCGATGAGGAGAGTAGAGGTCATGCGAGATCTGAGAGCTAAAAGATGCAAGTTGATGGGCAGTTACAATAAAATACAGCGTTTAGTCTCTGTTTCGAAAACCATTCACATATCCAGTTTTTAAACCCGTAGAATTGAAAAAATATCAATCACTCGAAATGGAACAGATATCTGTATCATCTTCAACAAAGATTATCCTCAGTGGAGGCGGGGAAACGTCCTCTTCTATCAATCGGAAGGTCGAGGGTTTGACTCCCGCCGAGGTAGATAATTTCACTACTCCAGTAATATGCATGTACATACTACCCGGCGAGCCGCCGCAGAGACGTGGGGCAGGGGGTGTTAGGACACCAGCCATGGAAAGGGAGGGAATAGGGAAAAGGAGGGAGGAGAGGACCCACGCGAATTAAATTTTAACGATGTGGCTGATGTTATCGTCATGCAGTTTATGTTAAAACCACTAATGGTGCATGTAAAGAAGGAATTTTCTTACCTGTCAGTTTGGCCGTGTATCTCTCTTATTTTGACGTTCCTAACAATTCTAGAGAGATTTCGCGGCGTTAAAATAATATCCTCCATGTCGTACTGAAACTTGCCGAATGTAAACATTTCAAGTAAATTACGCCTAAGTGAATATGTGATGTGGAATGATTTTAATGTAAGAGAGCTCTAAGAAGACCTATTTTCGTCAAATAAAAGAGTTCTCACTTCTTTATTTTATGGCTGGGGTGCATTGATGTGTTGAATAGAATCGCAATCTTCGATCCGAAGGCCGGTTTGCTCGGTGAGGGTGTTTTACGTCTTCAGGTTGTTGGAGCGAGATAGTTTCTTGAGTCATAATAAAGGCCATATTCCAAATTAATTTTGAAATGTAAGCAGTTGTAAGAAGCATGAGGTAAATACAGTAATATAAATGACTAATTTCTTTCACGCCATACGTTATAAACGGTTTAAAAACACCATATTTTTGCGATTTTATTTAAAGCATTAAGGTGATCAATTAATTTATTTTTTACAATAATTAAGAAAATTACAAAAAATCATCTTGTTACATGATTTGCGTCAGAACTTCGCCATTTTTTGAAATCATGCCTCTCTAGAACGCACATCCGTACTAGATCTAATGGAGAACGGCTTCTTTTTTTGGGAAATATCTCGAAAAGTTGAGCAATTAGTGGCTGATAATTTGGTATCATTTGAAGGATGAGATAGGTACGTTTCTTTACAATGAGGCAGAATTCATTGAATTTTATACCTAGTGGTATCTCTCTCAAACTATCTGAAGAAGTATTGTGCTGAGCCGAACGGTGTGTGAAGTTCCCACAGAATGATAGTGGTGACCAGTTCCATTTATTGAGCCGCCTGTGGTTTCCCCAGGAAGATCCATACCCTAGATAATTCGTTTAGCTTGTGCTTAGCCGGACGCGCTCAAGAGCATCTTCCGGATTTGAGCTTCCGGCGAGAAGCCGAACGCCCTTCACACTACATTACTCTCCATCCTCTATTGCGTTGCATAAGCCATTTAATGAAGCATTCATAAAAGGAGTGAAAGATGATAAAATTTTTCTCTTATTAACACATCAACATTGATTTTTCTACCAAGTGGTAGGTTATGTGTTGGAAGGCGTCCCTATTCCAACTTCCCCTTTCCGGGGTCATCTTTTCACTTCTCCGCACATTAGATAGCCGCTCGCTTGTTATATTTATAGTATATAATACTTATATTAAATATATTATTTTCTGATGTTATGAGGCACAGCTGATTTTTCGATCACTGCGTCCACTTAATTTATAGCGGTCAGGAGACTTGCGTAGCTGAAGTAAAATCACATTAATAGATAGGGTTCTTTCTTGAGCATGTAAGATATATGACCCATTACAACTTCAGGTAAAGGGATAGAGTAGGGGACTAATAATAATACTTGAATTCTGAAGTCACTATTTTATTCTTTATTATAGTGCCATGGATATCTCATTTATCAGTGGTTTAAAATAATAAGTTTATCATAAAGAGGTGTCATCACATTCATCATCAGGCATTGGTTCTCTCATAACCAGAGATATATTACTACCACAATTGTTTATTAAAACAATTGATCACCTGCCCTTATTTCCGCACGTAGGTACGTAACCTAACCTTAGAGAAAACAGTCGTCTTGCAACGAAATGTTCAATTCATGAATTGAGTATTGTATTTCACAACATGGTCTCATGATGTTGCGCCACGGCGAAGCCTACATATTGAAAATATACTATGATGATGCACATATTTATTTATCGCTATTTCATAATCATATTTTAACAGTTAATAATTCACTTTACTCACATAATTAGAAGTATCATTAAGTTACGCAATAAAGAATTACATTTACTATAGATTAAAAGAAAACAGTTGGAGTCCCTCGGCAGGATAGCTCTGGAGAACATTACAATGCGCGTCAAAAATTATAGATCAGTTTCGTAGTTCACACGGCGAAAAGACACGACCTAGAAGAAGAATTGTTGCTTTTTTATTATATGCATGCATGAATCGAAATACTTTCATAAGAGATTTACAGCGTATTTTAAATAAATTTGAGTAACGTCACTGGGCACTCTTCTCGTTCAAGCCCCGTTGGCTGAATCTTTTTTCACGAATATTCAGGCCTCACATTGTGTACCAAGACGCCGTTTATTCTCTTCTTGTATTCACGGTTCAGAGAGAATAATGCAGACTGTTCCCATTTCAAAAAAACATTTTGTTGTTTAAATCAAGATTATGATCGACTAAAGCAGACAAATGGTCCAATTTTGCGCACGATTTAAGGGAAGCGACCCTTCTCCGTAAGAAGCCGTGATTCGGTACAGATATGACAAGTGTAGACGGCCAAGACAAAATGAGATCCTTTTATTTTTGTTTTATCTCTGAAGGGATGGCCCTTTTCATCCACCTTTCATTTCTACGTCTTCGTTTTTGAAGCGACGCGCCACTTGAAGCGATGGTTGGAGGGCTGGAAGGGAAAAGGACAGAGCTGGAAGGAGCTGAAAAGGACAAAATAATCTTCGGGGGGGAAGGAGGGGGGGTGAAGGGAGGATGGGGGTGCGGAAGAGTGCGGAAGACGTGGACCATTGTGGTGAGGTGAGGCCGTGAAACTTCTTAAGGGCTTAAACTTCCATGGAAATGAGGATGTTGCGTTGGACGTGGAGGTGAGGGGAGGCGGGGTGAGGCGGGGTGAGGCGAGCGGAGAAAGGAGGCGGAGGATTCGTCGTCGTCGGTGGGGATCCCTTGTCAAGCGATCGCCCTTGCGAGGCGGCGGCGGACCTCTTCAATGAGCCTCGCCGGCAGATAAGGCCTCCCGGAGGATAATGGATGTTCTTTTGACGTCGAGGAGTACGTCAGAATCAGCTAGCGTCTTTGTGCGAGCGCCAGATTAGAGGCGGGAAGGCTCGGGGGAACTATTGGGTCTGGCGTGTTGAATGGGGGGGGGGGCGGGGAAGTGATGCTTGAAGGGGGAAGGGCGGAACTTAATGAAATCTTTTGGCGCGGAGAAGACTGCTCGGGTCTGGCTGGCCGCCTCCTGTTCTTCGAGAACTCCGCTCCGGCTTGGATGCCGGGAAGACGCCGGACGAGAATGAATATCTCTTGGTGCTGTTTACGTCTAAAATATATACATTCAAGTCGATAAGTGTCTCGTTCAATTGACTAATTCGTGGCATTCAAGGGACATAAATATAAATTCATTATCCCTAAATTTACACAGAAAAGAGCCGAGAGAAGCTATGAATTAGGAACAATTAGTCTTACTGCACGAGGGCCGAAATTTCTAAGCAGAATTATGTACAGGAGGATAGAGCCGAAGATTGGAGAATTTTCAGATGAAGACCAACTTGGTTTCAGAAAGTGCGAGGTGACGAGAGAACGTATTCAGCCCTGAGGATTGTTATAGAGTTGATGACTCACAAAGATCAGCCAGCATACATTAGCTTCATAGAAATAGAGAAAGCATTTGACTTGGTGGATTGGAACAGAATCCTAAATGTATTGAAGAGTATAAGAGTGTCAGTTAATGACAGAATAATGGGCAGCCTTTATGGAGAAGTCCTGGAAGTGATAAAATGGTATTGCAATGTGGAGGAAGCAGAAGTGGAGAAAGAAGTGCGGCAAGGATGACTTTCCACATTTACATTAAAAAAGTGATATGTGGAATAAAGGGAAATTAAAACAAGAATAAAGGAGCACGGAGAGACAATCAGCATGCTACGCTTTGCTGATGGCATAGCAGTTCCGCCTGAGGAAGTAGATCTTATGAGGATGCTGAAATGGATTGAAAAAAAATACAGCCTAGAGATTAATGCAAAGAAAACCAAAATTATTATATGTGGAAGAAATCAAAACAACGCAGTCACCTTGAGGTTTAAACTACAAGAACTTCTGCAAGTGAAAGATTTTGCTCCCTGAGATTGGAAATTGGAAACAATGGAAATTTGGCAAGCTTGAAGATATCCTTCGCTGATGTTCCCAGTCGCTGCGAGCGTCTTCAGGGTCAATGCCCATCTTCTTCGCGAGAGCGAGTCTTCAGAAGCGACTTCGCTCCCGAAGACGTTCGCTGTAAATCGAGAGAAACGTGCCAAATATGCTCCGAACGCAGAAACTTGAGAGCCTCCCTAGCAATGGAAATGTGATGCTAGGTATAGGAGAATTAACGAGTCTAATAGATGGAGGCAATCAATCCAACGAAGTTTTTCGATCCAATCGATACTTTTCCGCTTATTTTCCACCATGTGACATGAGATGCGCATTAATTTTTCATACATAATTTTCCTTTATTATGATTAACAACCGACCTCAGATCGATCTGAACTCAGACCGAACTGAAAGTTTTGAAGTGAGCTAATGCAGTTCGTCCGGCTTACTAGCACTGGCTGAAAATATCGATTAAGAACTATCGCTCTCAGCTGACTGCAGTACCTGAATATATTTTGCTTGTTTCCGCCTCCATTATTGCACGTGTCTAACTCTTTAAATCTCAATACCCTAGAGTACAGTGTACTTCAATAACTCTTTGCTCAAAAAAAATATGCCGTGTATGACATCGATTATAATTTGCTATGAAGTTTCTCGCAGCTTATTTTGGTAATAAAAATTATGCTATCGGGATTTGCCGTTAACCGACTGTTTACGTTTGCAAGAAAGTTAAGCAAGTATAAAAGGTCATACGGATGCCGAAAAACTCGCACTCTCCTGACGACGCTCACAGTACGAAGAGCGAAATGTTTGAGTTTTTTAGAAATGGATAATTCGTAGCAAATCCTGAAAGCATCATTTTTATTGATTCTATTTTGTTTTCCATTGTCAACCAAAAGAATAACGTTGAGCACCCCGGTCCAATCTCTTCGGATCGATCTGTAATCTCAGACTGACTGCGAAAGCGCCTGACTCGGCTCGCCTCTCAGATCGACCTGGTTCCGTTTGCCCTGCCCAGCTGAGCCGGTACTTGTATCGGTAAATGTAGTGTATGAGACCAATATTTTCGATCGGCTCAATTAAAAAATATTTATATCAAAAGTTAGGATAGATAGGAATTAGTAAGGGTATCTAGCGCAATCTAAGGGAAGGAATCGAAACAATAGCATTAAAAATCCACCATTGTCGTTCATAACACAGATGTTCCTAAAGAATCTAGTTTTGCAAAGCTAAGTCCATTTAGTACACGTTCGGCAGTCCTTAAAGGAGTATTCCACCAGTAGCCAAATGTTAGTCATCAACAGACGCTATTTTGAAGATCGCTACGATTTTCTCCTAGAGTTCCTCGGGTGTTGGGAGTTCAAGTGGCAAGAATTAGAACGTGCGAGAAATTGTGTGCGATATACCGCGGCAGAGAAAGTTGCGGAGGAAATATTGCCACGCTTTGTGTTTCTGTCGACGTCTGAATTTTCGGAAACGTTCCGACGATGATGTGCTGGACTTATTAGATTCAGGATTAGAAGCTCTATTATCCTGTGCCCTCTATCTGAAAGTGTTCATTTTTTAAATAGTAGAAATTTCGACCTTTTTCGCGAAACGCATAAAGTTTCCAATATTTCTAAATCTAAATCTCTCCAATAGTTTTCAAACAACTCATCTATTCACTGCTCTATCCCTCAGAGCAATGCAAAAGCGTTAAGATTAACCCACTCACAAACTCCTCGCAGGAGTTTACGTCGAGCTACTCTAATTTTCCACCGTCAGTGACAAGTTATTTTCAACCCATACTGGGCGGCCATATTCTTTTGTTTAAGGGCGCCATGAGTTCCAATATGTCGGTATTTTTTACTCTATTTACCTTTCTCTTTCGATTGACATGCGAAATTTTTGGATATTTCTTATACTTTCCGAGTTATAGAGAAATGTTTGATGAACAGAATTTTGTTCCATCGTCGCCAGCCATATATACGAAATTCGTTCGTAATGAATTATTAATGCCACGAGTTAAAATTATGAACGACTATTGGAAATGGGATCAGTCAAAGGGTCAAGCATTTCGAAGTAATATAACAAAATCAAGCCACAAGAGTTTTCTAGGGCACTTCGACATGTTAATCCATGTTCCTTCCGTCCTTTTGTCCCACCGGCATGATTTCCTCAACCTGACGTGGGGATTGTGTTGCTCCGGTGGCCTTCCGTCACAAGGACCAGGGTTCCAAAACCGGGCCGTGGCGGAGATTTTTCGCTGAAATTCCGATCCTACTTGGGCGTCGTCTAGAGAACATTTCAAGAGTAGTTCTTCGCTCATCGGGTGGAACGGTAAACTGTAGACCCCAGGGTGCGCTTTCATCAAGAGTAGAAGTTCTCTCGGCCCTTCCTCCATTCCTGTGATAAACCTACCAGAACCAACCTACGCACATCTCCTTCAATGACGAAATTGGCCTGAATATTAGGTAGACTTCTTTTTTAATACTACCATTGAACATCGTTTGGGGGATGAGTATGGGTGCTGAGTTTTCGTTCATCCGAGCGGAGGCATTAGGAATTTTGAAACTCCCTTCACTGTTATCACTGAATCAATCATGCATTTCCATCGCATTCTTTGGCTCGGAGGGAAAAAATTGCCCTTTTATTTCTATATCCGGCATTCACCTTCGTTCAGAGTGTCCTGGATGGGGGGCTAGCCTGAAATAAAGAGAATTTTTCGTGGCACTTGGATGTGAAGTCGAGCGAAGATTTTCGAGCTGGGGTTCCGAAATGAATCCACCACAGGTCCCGGAGAACGATGAGTGGCAGGCGGTGTGCAAGCGTTGCAGCTCCGGCCTCCCATGGATTAGGCCAACCTCCCTCGGGGCCTGGGAGACGCCTGTCATACTCCCCCCCTCCCCACAAATCCTCCCCCTCTTCTCTCCGGCCCCAAACGCTTGACTAAAATCGACCGGATTAGTACCCTTCCCATTTTGCATTCATCTCTTTCCAGGCCGCAACCCCTCTGGCCCTACGGGCACCGCTTATTAAATACCAAACATATGAAGCACTTTACATTGTTTAACCACTTTATACGAATGGTTATCGAAGATATTGGTGGGAAAGAACAGGTCACAAGAAATATAACCAAAATACGACCAAGGATGGGACTTTACACTATACAAACCACGCGCATGTCGAAAAAGATTCGAGAGTTCGAATATATGCGCTTTTTTGTTCATTCTTTACTTTATAGTCCTAAATACAAAAAAAACATTAAACGTTTTAACTCATTCACTGATCTCAAATACAAGCTTTCATAAAATAAGCATTTTTCATTATGTACTTTTTCCTCCAAATGTTGTCTCTTATTAATGAATACAGGTGTATTTAAAATATTCCAAATTTTCGTTTTTGCGAACGAAGCTTACCGGTAAAACCGGTAAGCTTCGTTCGCAATCGCGGTTCGCTATATAGATCTCGCAAGTGGTTCCGGTTCCGGCTGTGGTCCGCATGCGGTTCTGGATCTCGCATTTGGTTCCGGTTCCGGCAATCGCGGTTCGCGGTTTTACCGGTATGCTTCGGTTTACCCGGTTTTATTAGAACGCTGAACACACTAGTTTTGATTTTCATTTCATTATATGTTGTACTTCTGGTGGATGGCCCGTGCACTATTGATGAGGTCGAAGGCATATGTTGCGCGCACTTTCTGCTGTGGCTTGGAAATAAATTTGAATTCCTTAAAACTCAATTCTCATTGTATGAAGCAGAAACTAAAAACGTTAACAGTAGCCCTCCTAGATTAATTTTTACTCTATCTATGAATTTTGTCGATTCAAATTTTACTTATTACTCTCCGAGTAAAATTACTGAGGTAGGTCAAGGTTGGAATACATTGTGTAGGTTTATGGGGACGCTGAAAGATTTTCTTACGATAGAATTTACCTTGAAGAAGAACGGAGTGGAGAGCTGCAGCAAAGTTATCTTTGGTTAATGACTGGTATTGATATTGAGGATATCTGGATAACGATAATGGTTTTTGCGTTAAAGTTCGACTCTTGCGATGAATTTTATGAACATCAAATGCTAAAAAATAATCTGACCCGAGAAAAGACATCAAGTCTAAACCTCGTGCTGTAAGTAGAAGCCATTGACCACACTACAATAGTAAACTGATCAGTAGACATGTAGCGCCACCAGTTTAGTGTGGGAGAGTCACTCATATTTCCTTGAAAAGCTGCATCGAATACTCTTTGCGGAACTTCATCATTCAATTATTATACATGCTCAACTTTTCTTGCTCAGCACTTATTTGAAGGATTTGATTTAGGTGTTACCGAACTCACCGAAGGCCATCACTATGATGAACACATTCGGTTGCAATCGAAGACAAACGAATATGCAAGTTGACAGCCGACGCTTGACTAAAATCTACTTCAGGGTTGACGCTTGAAGTTTACGTAAATGGTAAACCGGCCTTAAGAGTCAACTCACTGCAAGGGATGGCGGCAATTATCCTGCATTAGCCCTGCTGAACGAAGGGGTACTCGAAGGGATAGACCTTACCCCGGTGACGTCAAGTTTCTCGGCGAGGTCACAACCGTCAAAACACATTAACAGTCCATCGGTTGAGAACCACCAGTGGTGGTATGTTGGCGTATTGTAAAGGTGGACGAAGGGTCTACATACCGATTGCTTGTGGTTGTCCCCGAAAAGCTTCTTTCTCGCATTCCGTTCGACAACTTGTTCCTTCGCCGCGTTTAAATCTCGCCGCAAGTTGGACGTAAAAGGAGTGCGACCCCGGGCCTCAGTCCCTTTGTCCCTAGAGGTTCTTCAGGGCCACTCGAAGGGCCGCGACAAGGGTCTTAGCGGGCAGAGTCGAGCCACCCACCCGTGAAGGTATTATCCCTCGGATTTGCGTCCGGATCGTTTAGGTGGTGGGCTCCGAAGGAGGGCATTTTTGGACGCTTCCATTGATCCTCAGGGCGCTGGAGAGGTCCTGTCAGGTTGGCTCAGAGGAAGGCGGAGTGCGTGTTTATCTGCCACCTCTGGATGATGATATGAGGGGTGTCGGGGGAATAACTAGTTTAGCCACCGCTTAACTTGATGGTACTCGTTTGCGTAGAGCGCGACATCGGGGAGTGGAAAGTATGAGAGAGTGATGTGGTAAGGCAAGAGGACCCGTACTTTCCCTCCAGAGGTCCCTGCGGAAGACCTTCGGTTTCTCTGTCCGAGCACCCACGCTTGCTTCTCCCTTCTGACATCAGGGTTCAGGATGGCGAGTGCCAGCTGGTTCTGAGATAACTGTCTCTTGAAGAGTGCCTCGATATTTTGTCAGTACCACTATTCTTTAGTAAGGCCGGGTGTACCATGCGCACTGTTGATGACTTTGTCCCAACTTTTGGAATATTAACTCATTCCGGGTGACTACGACTTCCTCACTCTCTGTTACAAATATGATTCTGACTTTGAGGAGGGGAGAAAGCTCCCGATGCGTGACTTGCAAGGGCCAGAGGAAAATTGGTGGGGGAGCACAGTAAAGCATAAAGCATTTCAGTCGCCCTCAAACCTCAGCCACAGTCTGAAGAAAGTGAGCAATTAAACTGGAGTAAACTATTCACGACTGTACTGCCGATGAATTCACTTCATGCTCCTACGTGCATTGTTGCCAAACATGTCGCTACCATTAGTGATGGCCGCGCATTGTCCTCTTATAGTCACGCGTTGCCAAGTGCGCCACACTTGGCAACGTCTAGCGAGAGCTCTCTCCCTTCCGCCCTCCCCACTCCGATTGCTCGAAGGCGCTCGAACTGCTACGAAAACACACGAAGCTCATTCCCTAAGATTGCCTAATTCTATTCTACGTTCTTATTCTCCGTTTCAGTTACAAAAGATACATTTTAAATAGTGAATATATATCCATATTTTACCATTTATTCCTCTGCTGAGGGTCAAAAATATTTTACGGCCATGGAGGAAAAAGAAAAAAACCGAAAGAATTTTCAATCAAGTTTAGATCAAGTAATGGTGAAGTATTCCCTAATTCCAAGCATGAAACAATGAATTTCTTCCAAAAAAAACGTCGGAGACCTCTTTGAACATGTTTTCTGACTTGACAATGTATTTTGTTACATCATAATGCTTAATGATGACCAAAGGCGACAAAGAAGAGAGAATTATTCATAAATGTGAACATAAAAGATTCAAATCATAAATAGGTTTCCAATACATGCAAATTCGAAAAAAAATTAGCTTTGTAGTTAAAGTGCTTAAATAAAACTGCAGTAGTTGTACTTTCCACTTAAATTTTAATGTAACATATTACACAACACGTGTTTCGACGCTTAGGGCGTCATCATCAGATCTATGCAAGTTATTACTCAAATGGGAATATTTGTACATAACCAAAAGGAAAGAGGGGGGAGATGGGGGAAGGGGAGAGGGATGGGGAATTTTTTTTAATTTTTTTAAAATTAGATTTCACCTGCTCTTAACGAAAGGCACTAATTAGTCCGATGACTTGGTCGGGGATCCACAGTAAAAAAAAACTACCAGGTAGTGTCTGCAACCCTGCGCCCGGTACTTATTACTTGAAAATTCGGGTGCACTGTCGCTCCATAAATTTACCGGAAAGTTCAATAAATGACATTCGAAGCCTCTTACACTCAGGATTTGATACTCTTTCATTCTGTGACCTTATCTATCTGAATAGAGTAAAACTATCCCGAGGGTTTACAATTTTAACTAATTACAAATCACGATTGAAGAATCTCTCTACATTAACAATAAAACCTCAACGAAAAAAACGGAATAGAGTTTGGTAGTGTCATAACTGATTTGTCCATGATAAGGCAAGGAAAATAAATGTTTTATTTTGTATTTAAATGCGAAAATAAAATAAATTGAATTGTTATTTCCTTAACTCAATTGTCAAATCTCGCATGAATAGGTTTTATGTGCGTTATGCATGTATTTCCCAAAGAAAGGGTAGCAATGGAAAGATCACCTCGAAAGGCTCAAACCGTAGCTACAACACTGGTTTACCTCTCCTACTCCGGGGAGTCGTCATTTTATAATCATTTCCCACCAAATCCTCGTAGGACACCTTCATTGGATGAGTGGCATCAGCGAATCAATCGATCAATGCATCCCGATGTTGCTAATTCAGAGCCTTTCTCGCGTATCCAACCGCCCTGGATATCCGATCGTCCACTCCAAAAATTTCAGAGGGTCACCCTCGACGGCGACCGTTTCCTCACCCCCAACCCCCCCTTCTGGCCCTCGTCCAACCCTCGGAAGGTACGCACCCCGGGACGTAACGTGAGCGATCCCCGAAGGGTCAGAGTCTCAGCATCCCTGCTCCCGTGTCATCCGGTGAGCGAGCTCTCCTCTCCTCTGCAAGCGAGTCACTGGTATTTGCATAAACGCTGCGGGAGTGTGTTCAACAAGTCCTCCAAATGCTCCGGCCGAAATGTCCTGACTCAAATTATCTACCTGCATATGCATAGAACCCCGCAGGCCACACCCACGGAGTGTGGCAGGGGGGTTTTCTCGTCAAAAACCACATCATGTACTTCGAAAGTTTTGGAAACCACGTGCGCTGACGCAAGAAGCACATAGTTACATGTCAGGAGATGTATGGTTTTCGAAAGTTGAGCGGGCATGCAAGTCTTGCTGTTAGTACTGATTACCACATATTTCAAAAATATCTGTGCTATAATTCTACTCACTGGGTTTCTTTGCTGATTCCCTTCTAATTATACTGTAATATATTATGTATTGTTATAATTTGCTGTTTCCATATTCAAAATGCTTAAAAATTAAGCAATTACAAACATGAAAAATTAACCGTGCGTAATATTTACATTAACGAACCGGAATTCGTTTAGGGTCTAAAAAATACCCCAGGTGCAGTTCGAATAACTTCTAAAAAATAGGAAGAAAGAGGAGAAACCTATCCGTTCGACAGTCGAACTCCCTTAATTTAGTGTTGATGAACAAATCGACCGTAGAATGTCGGAGTCCGCAAAATGCTTAAGACGTCGGAAGATGAATTTCTGACTACCTAAAAGATTAAGTCGAGATTATAAGAAAACATCAAGTAGCATTCCCCACCTTAGTAGTAGTAGCAAGAATGTAAAACTAATAACATTACCGTAAAGGCCAATTACCTTCCTAGCCAATCTTCACCGTACACGGTATCATTCGGTATTTAAGACTGCAACGTGACGATCCTGGCGGTATATTCCAAATGAGGCCTGGCAAGGGAGAAGTAGCCAAGTCCTCTTACTTCACTGTCGCACACGATCGACACCCTTCCAATTAATACTAATATCATATCAGCCTTATCACCTATTTCTCGAGTATTTTTATTTCGCGAGAAACCGAAATCGAAATACAAATATCTAAGGACCTCATAGTTTACATTTCAACGACAGAAGACACATTTTGATATAGTGCTGCAATATTATACTATGTGCTTTCCTATCAAAACCATTTTTAACATTTCAATGAAATATTAAGGCATTTATTTCAACAAAAGAAAGAAAAAATAGAATGCTTAAAATCAGGAAGCATCGTGTGAGCCATAAGAAGAATAGCGATGGACTATATTGAAGTCCCATATCCTAGAGCAAACAACTTCGTAAGAATCGACTGAGTTTTTCCACTTGATAATGCTCAGGCTCTCCATCATTTGATTTCTGGTCCAAAGTTTTCACTTCAAAAACTTCAGAGGCAGGCAGATAATTTTCACAAAGTGTAATGCGACGTAAAAACCCCATGTGATGTTGACAGCAACCTGTAATTATGAAACAGTTCCACCACATCACACCTGAATCTGTGTTTTATACTCATATGATGTGTCTAATTATGAAACCCTCATCGCACAAAGAACGACAAGAGGGAAATAAAGCAATGTAGGTAGTGTTGGTGCTATTAATTACATGTGTTAATTGTTATATATAATGAATAAATATTAATTGAAATGTTTTCACTTCTCTTGCACTGCTTTGGTAGTTAGGTTTGGTAGATAGTTCAATTTGGTAGAACACTTGTCTAGGACAGACAAAAGCGACGTAATAAGCAATAACTCAATGTCTAAAGGATGGCATCAATAAAACTTTCTTTCCGCACACTACTCACAACTGTAATAATAGAAGACTGATTGCACCACAACATGCCTGACTGAAAATCCCTTCCCTCACATACTCCGTTTTCTTATACACTTTTTTGCGACTGGTGACCTAAAATGCCCTGCTAAACGGCCGCACGGCGGCTCACGGGGGAGTTGGTATCTGTAGACGTTGATGAATTCATCGTCCTATCTGGCACTGATTCATCTGCCAAGGTATCAGGGTTAATGTGTTTATCTCCTAATTGATTATGCTCTAACCCCTAAGCTCTTAAAGCAACAAAACGGGTGTCACCCGCCATGGAGATACACGAATGTGCGAAATTATAAACGAAAAAAAAATCAATCATCTGGAATGGGATTCGATTCGCAGTGGAATATGCCACTTAAGCTGCTCAAACGAAGGATCAGGATTCGGATCCTAGTCCAATGCGAATGATTTTTTCATTCCGGATTGATGCACATTCGTAGTCATCCCTGTTATAGAAAATCATTTGGAGCTGTTTCCAGGGAAATCGTGAATAAACGTATCAAGAGTGTGCAGACTCACGCCTACGAAACCTGTAATTAATTTATAGGTTGGCCTCATACTTGCCACCAGGCATTTGTCTACTTGCAATGTATGTTTGAATAAATAAATAAATAAAATAAATAAATACAGCTCAACTCGCACAAAGCTGATTATTACCGTCAAAGGAGATTCGCCGGGTGAGATAAGTTCAGATTGAGATTAAAGGTGGTTCCACCGTAAAATGACTTAAATGTCATTTGATTCATATTCTGTCTACTTGTAGAAAAAGTTGTCCTCTATCAGAAATGAACAACAAAATAATACCTTTCCACGCTATTCCATTCTATAATTTATCTTGAAATTACATGGAGTTCAATGGGGGAATGAGATAAACACGGGGAAAAATAGTATTTTTCCACAAAATACAAATGCCATTTTCGTGGAAAACTGTCTCTAAGAAGGAAATAATCCAGAGAAATTGAATAAAAATAAAATACAGGCATCTTACCACCTTATTTTTCTAGTTATTGAAGAATTAATGCCGTAATTGAAGTCTAAATGCGGTAATTCGTAGAAAATGGCGCTGCAGTCGGCTCCTATGGCAGGAAAAAAGTGCTCATTTAAAATAAATTCGTGGAATAATCTGCATTTTTTATACCTTAACTTTGGGTTTCTATAGTTAACGCATTGCATCAGTGAAAACAGGATATTTGACAAATTATAAAAAATGTGGAATTTAGTATTTGTTTTGACTCACACACTCGCGGCGGAACCTCCTTAACTACCTTAAAAACAACTCTCATAACCGTTGGCTCCCGTTTTCTCACTCGACGTCACTCTTCTGCACGCCATACATCCTAACCCCGTCTCTCCATCCCATTCAAAAAACCTATTCCCGTCATCCCCTTCCCCACCTACCCAGCATCCTTCAGCACCCCTGGCATTTCAGCATCACTGCCTTCAGCACCCCTGGTCTCCCTCATTATACTTTCCCGCCACCTACGCTGCCTCCTTATTTCCTCCAGCCGTTTCCTCTCCCCACCCACCACGTAAGCTGTAACATAAAAAAAATAATTTACTTATGCTGACAAACATCTAAATACTGTAAACAGATCACAGTATAAACGTCATTTTCAAGTTCTAAAAAAAAGTTCATAATTTTTGTGGTTCTACAAAAGTTTCTACAAAAAGTTCATCACTTTTTGTGATCTCTTTCCTTGCAGATTTAGGACCACCATGGATTTTCATGAAGTCCCGTCTCAAATCCGAAAGTTCACTTTATGCAGGTATCCTATTTTCAAAACGTAGTCTTCAGAAACTTTATGGTATTCCATCACAACAATTTATTACAGTGAGGAAACTTTTACAAACCACATAAAAACGCACAACCACGACCCGGGTTTCGACGGCTAAGCGTCATCATCAGGTGTGATGACGCTCTCACCTGATGATGACGCTTAGCCGTCGAAACCCGGGTCGTGGTTGTGTGTTTTTATGTGGTATGTAAAAGTTTCCTCACTGCAATAAATTGTTTTCCTATTTTCTGCATTGAGACTAGCCGAAGACTAAACAACTCACTTTCATGGGAAGAAGCCATATTAAATTAGGTCAAATTGGTTGAGCTAAAGCTTTTTTTCGTGCATTCTGGTCAATAAGCACTAATGGAGATTGTTAGAATGTATAAAGTCGGACTCAGATTTCACCAGAAATATTAATTCGCATTTAATTTGTCTCTTATTCCCACGATTACCCCCAGATCTATCTCCTACCATCGATGCTTTCGAAAACCCTGTAATTATCGCTTAAATAGTCATTGATGTTTTCTTTCCCTCTAAAGCCACTCTACCCTATTTAGGAGAATCAGAACTAAGGAGAATTAGAGGAAAGAGAAATCATACGCTAAAGTAACGTGTCTTTGTGAAATTGGAGATGTGAAAAATAATCCATTCGTGGTCGAAGATGTTTTACTAAAAGTGCGTAATGGAAGACACCATGGGAAAAAACTGGCATGATTTCCACGAGTTGTATTTGAGACACGGTCTGACCAAAATACGGCCCAATATCTTGAAAAGTTTCAACGCCCAAAGAATTGAACAGAGATGAGTAGAATTCGGCGGGGGTAAGATTATTGTGAAAGGACGGACATGCGGGAGGAACAGCAGAGAATATGCGTAGAATATGAGAGATATTTGAAGTATACAAAATGGATGATGCATGCGAGAAGCATGAAGTATACGACATTCACGAGTCGAGCGAGATGAATGAAGTGTTCAAGACGCACGAATCAGGCCAGACGATCGAAGCATGCGAGACGCATGAAGTGAGCAAGATTTGTAAAGTATACGAGATGGACGAAATATGAAATGTGGATCAAGTATGAAAGACGGATGAAGCAGGAGAGATGCATGTAGTATTCGAGGTGGACAAAGATGCAAGATGGAAGAATTATACGAGAAAGACGAAGCAGATAAGATTGGTCAATCACGTTAAATGGATGAAGAATCAGAGATAGACGATTAATGAGGAAATGTATGCAGTGAACGAGAAGCAGGAAACAGAAGAGATGCATGAAGCATACGAGATGCCTGAAGTATTCGAGATATAGTATAAGATATGGATGGAAGATTTGACTGGCGTGCTGGCTAAAGTACTAGCTTCCATTCTTGACGTCCTTGGTTTTGAATCCCGACGGTGGTAGACATTTTGCAATGAAATCAGAATCACTGCTTGGGTGCCATGCGGAGAGCATTTCAAGTACAGTACTTTTCCGTCGGATTGAAAGTTAAACCATGGTCCCCTTGGAGATTTTCGCATCTGCTCATTCTTTCTCATTTACTTCAACCATCTCCTTTTTTGTTTGATTATCCAAAAACTGTAGTAATTTGCGCCATTAAGGACAAGTGGCCGCGACGCCGGGTTTGTATCCACGATTCCCGATAACACCTACCCACTTTTCCTTAATGGCGCAAATTACCTCAGTTTTCGGACAACCAACCAAAAAGGAGATGGTTGAAGTAACTGAGAAAGAAAGAGCATATGGGAAAGATTAAGCTTTTTAGATGGATGCAGATTAAGAGATGATAGAAACATGCGAGAAACTCTAGACATACGAGGAACAAAAAACAGGCAAGATTAATGAAGAAAACGAGATGAATGAAGCATAAAAGATAGGCGAAGCATGCGAGATTATTGAATAAAACAAGGAACAAGAAGCAGGCGAGATAAGTCTTCATCTACATAGAACCAACCCTGCAAGCCACATCAAGATAGATGAAGCATGCGATATGGATGAAGTATGCGAGACGTATGAAGCATGGGGGATGCACGAAGTACGCCGGGTGGATGAAGCATGTGATATGGATCGAGTATGTGATGCGGATTAAGTATGCAAAGTATGCGAGATGGATGAAATGTGCGAAATGGATGAAGCATGCGAAGTGGATGATGCAGGTAGTTCACGACTCAAAAGTGGAGAAATCTCGCCGATGAGAGCGGATTGGGTTGGGTGGCCCTGCGTGCCGGCAACCGATCATCGGCAGCGCAGGACAGGAAGCGCCCGGCCCACTCACCCCTCACTCGCTCAAGGGGCGGCCGATCTGGGTGATCCCTCGTGGGCTCCCAAATGGGCTGCCATGGGCGTCGAGAGGGAGTGAACAAGGGGGGAGGCACCATCGTGCAGATGATCGCATTCAAGTATCGGACGTAACGCCCAGCCGATTAGCTGGATGCGTGTCAGGGACTTTTCCTCTTCCCTAGGAGAAGGGCCGATAAGGAAGAGGGGGAGAGCGGCAGGGCGGCCCTGGCGCGCGGGGCCGGCCCTGTCATTTGTTGCCCGCACGTCCTGTTCGCCTCCTATCGCCGCCATCGACGGCACGGAGTGGCACCCACCCGACCTGCCCCCTGGTGGCTCGCCCCCCCAGGCTGATGCAACAGCAGCGCCACGACACGAAATCACGAAACGTTGTTGTTTTTGCGGGGGATTTTTTTCACCGTTCTTGCACACTTCACTTGGTTAGATGAGGAGTTTGAGGACAAGATTTCCCGGCGAAAAAAAACTTAAATGAAAAAATATTCACCCCACTCGTGTCAAGCCATAGATCAAAGACGGGGATCGATGGAACTATAGTGCTCAATAGAACAGGATGGTGGATGCTTTCCATTCACGTATGGCGATAACCAACTATCAGAAGCCACGGCCGGCGACGGACAAATGAAATGTAACGCCGAATCGTCTTTTCACGCCTTCGGAGACCGTATCGCTGGTAACAGCTGTGGACTAAGGACTTGTTAACTAGTCATTACTGCGGAGGAATGTGCATGTTATCACCCATTTGTTCGGCTCGCTCCTGGGAGGATAGCCTCCAAAAGCCTCCGACTTCCGTCTATTCAAGTAAATGGACCGTACCTTGGCGTTGCAATTGCCTTCTTCTACCGCAAATGAAAAGCACTCAGTGAGACCGTTTAAATTCGCAATCGGTCATATTGAACGAATATCTAATGCGCATAATTATCCAGAAGCAAAGTCATTAATGAAAGATAAGTACAGAAGATTTCTAGTCACAGTTTCGTGGTGATTTATCAAGAATACGTGGTCCAAAAATTAATCACAAAAAAATACTATTTTACGTAATGCCAATGGATAAACTACGCGCGATAGCCATGTTAACTGGATTATGATTTCCACGAAAAGTTCGGCATTCGGGAAGGAAGTAGCGGGGCGTCATATTGTGGACGTACAAACTGTGAAACGGAAATTAGAGTTTTTATTCAATAGGTTTTGAAAAATATGCCTGGCCAAATAGGTTAGTTTCCCTCAGAATAGAATACTGAATATATCTATCGGGAAACGATGAGTTCCTCTCATGCGCAAGTCACTAAAACTCAGAATGATTGGTAAACAAGAAAAACATATTTTAAGTGGTTTCAAAAACAGTAATTTTTAGGCTGGACACATGTGGTGGAAAGCTGCTCTAAGGAACCTGTAAATCGGGATGGGCTTCGTAAAAGAAGAAAAGTGCCAACGGGCTTGACTGCAAAGCCACGGGTTATGTCAAAAACTGCCACGACCGAGCATAAAAGGTGACACAGCTGATAAAAGGTCTCGGTTGAGAGTTACAGGAGACAGAGAGGCTGCCTAAGATAATAGAACCATTCAAATCACGCGAGTTTAATGTTCACGCGTAGGATATAATCCTACTTGATATATGTAGAGCTAACATTAACTAATAAAATAAGAATACACTTTCGAACAGATCGGTATGAGTATTTATTCTTCCCACTCACCACAAAGGAAAACGACATTAACGAAGCGATGTACTATTTAGCCGAAAGACACATCACTTTCCGTCTCTTTTCCTCTTATATCACTTTTGTATTCTCTCATTGTTTCCAATCTCATGTGTTACTGACCCCTGCTACATGCCCTTGTAAAAGATATGGCTGATTGGAGATTATAAGGTTTCAAAAAAATGAATTTTGTGTGCGTTCAATCCAGCATGAATTAAAAATAATAATACATAGTGTAATCATATTTATTTATCCATTGAATCAACATAACAAACACAAATTTACATAAATTTACGCCCAGGTTTCAGCGCCATGCAAAGCCACACTCCACATCAAACCCTTCACGAATACTTTCTTTCTGTTAAATAATATTGTTAAGTGTTGCTGTAATCAGGGCTGGGAAGTATTTCAAATTCATGTATTCGAAATACTTTTAGTATATTGTATTTGAAATATACGTAAAAAATATTTTGTATTTCAAACATATATTTGAGACATTTTCATTGCTATAAAACACTCAAAATACTTCTGATAAATGTATAATTGGGCTCAAATTCCACATTGTGAATTTTTCACCCAGTGCTGCCCAGTTGTACTAAAGTGCATAGATATTAATTTTCAATTGCCTATGGAATAACGTCATTATACTCCATTCACTTAAAAAAACAAATATTTTAACACAAATGGGCAGACAAAGCCTCCTCCATAATCTTACAGTCTGTGCTGAGGCAGAACTCTTGGTGAAGAGTAGCGCACCCCTCCAAAATTGAGGCAAACATCTCCAAAAAGGGCCCCTCAGGTGTTCTGAATAACGCCCGCAGCGTCATTGCCTCGATTGTTCATCTGCCAATAGGATCGCGAATACGAGTTTTGCAATAATGGCTACGCAGAATTTCCGGAGTCACTGAATACTGAGGAGGAAACTGCCGAATCTCTTTTCTGCACACGAGGGAAATTCAGATATTTCTTTAGCAAGAGCATACGTAATGGTCTTATTTCGCATAAAATACTGCATTATGATATTAATAATTTACAAATTTATAGTTGGGCAACGGCCTGCCACGATGGAAACACCGGTTCCCGATCAGTCACCGAAGTTAAGCATCGTTGGGCTCGGCTCGAGTTTGGAGGGGTGATCCGCCTATTCGTCCGAGTGCTGTTGCCCCTGTCTGCACGTGGCAGACAGTATGTGCGAAATGACATTAGCCGTCGAAGCACGTTAAACAAAAACACTACTACTACCAATTTATAGTTATCCGTGCAGTGCAGTGATAGTGCAGTGCAGCGATAGTGCAGTAGTTCCTTGAAATTGTGATGCCTTGAAAAATTGTGCCATTCATGAAATATGTAAAACTTAGAGTAACTGCGTTTTGTGTACGAATCCCAAACCATTGGTTTTAATTCCACGCCATAGTTTTTTTAAGTTCAAATTCTGTTAACTCCTAATAAATGTTCGATTCATTGCACTTTTTGCGTATTTTCCATGAATGGTTGTCATTACGTACAAATTTTCCATAATTTTTTAATGCATAAAACACATTTATTTAATTGCATTAAACTACTAACTGTATGTGGTGCCCACAAAGGGGGTCATGACGAAACATTTATCGTAATAAATTTGGGAGGAAGAGGTGGGACCTGGGATTTCAGGAAAAGAAGGGGGGATAAAAAAAAGAGGGGAGGGGTAGAGTCACTGAGCCTGAGGGGATATCCTGCACTGATCCTGCTCATATTTGTGATAGTGCAAGAGCCAAATATGTTCTATTCACATTAAAATCTTAAACAATAATTTTTTTATCAACTAGGAGCATGTATACCTAACGCCTGATTTACATTCGAAAATGTATAATGTATATAGTACTATGAGATTTATGTTCTGGTTGCTTTCCAGGCTCGGGGCTAGCTTATTGCTACCGAGTGCATCCACCTGGTTGCGGATGGCGGGTCAACCTTTAGATATAGAGGTTAGCTGCGAAACAAGCGAGGTTACTCAATGAATAAGCAATCGTGGACAAAAAGCGGTGGTATAGAGGTGGTGGTAGGGGGCCATCCTTGAGTAAGATAGCTCAAAAATGCTACGAAAACCCGTGAAGATGCCGTGATTTGGCGAATGGCTGCCGCCAACTAATAGGCAGCCAGTAACCCGGAGGAGAGGGCAGAAACCCTCCTTGGCATGAGTGAAGGTAGAGACCGCGTGGGTCGACTGTACAGCAACACTCAATTGAACTATAAGGTGTTTCACCTAAACGGAAGTAGATCTGCAAGGTGTCAGGCAACGGGAAATCACCAGCTTATTATTCCGAGGAGAAGCAGCTCTTCAACTATTTCTCTGATATTTTATATTAAAATACATGACGGAATTCTCTCGAGCAAAACATTTCGGAGGAAAACTAGTCCCCCATTCGGAAATCCGGGCTGGGACTACTCGAGAGGGTACATCAGTCAAGAGTGATAAGCAGCTTTTTAGAATTGGTACCTGGAGTGTAAGTTCGCTTCAGACTGTGGGCGAATTGAAAACGTAAAAATGGAGATGAAAAGAATGGGTTTGGATGTTTTAGGTATCAACGAAGTGAAATGGCTCGAAGAAGGGGACACTTCTGGAGCGGCAGCTACCGGATTATCCACTCTGGATCTACGAATGGAAACGGAGGTGATGCTATAAAACTCAGGAAAAGTAGCGGTATGCGAGTGAAAAGCAATCTTCAATATATTGAAAGGATAATTATGATAAGATTATAAACGAAACCTAAGGGCACGGTGGTGGTGCATTATACATTCCTACGTCAGATTACGAAGATGACGACGTAGAAGGCGTGTACAACGGAATAGAAGAAGTGATAAGGAATGTAAAAGAGGACGAAAACTTAATTATTCTTGGAGACTAGAATGCTATTGCAGGGGAAGACCAAGAAGGTAAGACAGCAGGGAAGTATGGCTTGGAAAAACGTAACAAAAGGGATAGAGATTGATTTAGTTCGAATTCAATCGAATGGAGGTGGCAAGAGATCAAGAAAGGCTTAATTAATGCAGCCGAAGAGAAGGTATGGAAGAGAAAAACGGAGGATCGGAAGCCATAGATTGCACAGGAATTATTGGACCTAATAGAGAAAAGAAGAAGTACAAAGACTCTAAACAGAAGATGGACAGCAGATGTATAATGTAATAAGAAATGCGATATGCCGTGAAGTAAGAAAGGCCATAGAATAATGGATTAAATACTTATGTAATATTATGTTTTTTTGATATTTTCATTCCAGGAGTAACTATGACCATGTAAAAAATGTTTCCAATATACCATAGAGTAAGTATATATATAGTACATACTCTATGAATATACTAAAGGCAATATCCAGTGGACTACCCCTCAACCACAAGGCATTTTCACAGTACTGAGTTACGATAACCTCAAACCTATCGTGGGGAACACATATAAGAAATATTTGTGGCAGAGCTCTGAAGAAGCTAGGATTCGTCAAGCGTATTGTGGGAAGATTCTCAGATGAAAAAGTAAAAGAGAGGTGCTATTTCGCACTCGTCCGGCCACACCTTGAATATGCAGCAAGCATATGGGATCCGGTGCAGAAAGAATTAATTCGGGAACTTAATAAAATACAAAGGAAAGCTGCGCGATTCGTCAAAAACTGCTACGGGCGTACAGACAGCGTTACGCAGATGTTAAACGAATTAGGCTGGGAGCCGCTAGAGACTCGGAGGCTGCGCGCTAGGCTTAGATTACTTGAGCAATTGAGAATAGATATCTTTCAGAGCGACACGGAGAACATCATATTAGAACCCCACTATATTTCCAGGTCCGACAGAAACGATAAATTAAGAGAGATATTTTGCCGAACGGATAGGTATGGGAATTCGTTTTTCCCCCGAACAATAAGGGACTTTAATAAATGCAAGGCGTAATTTCATAGAGCGTTTCCTTTTTATATGTAAACGGCTGGTGTCCTAACACCCCCCGCCACACGCCTATTGAGGCGGCTTGCGGGGTAGTATGTAGATGTAGATGTAGATGTACTGCCTGAGTACTGCCAAATTATACGTGGAGCTGTATCCCTGGTATTACATGCGATTATTCCCTTAGGTGAACTGTCCGAAGAGGTGATAGAGGCTCTTAATAAAGACAACAGAAAATTACGCCAACGATTCACTAGGAAACACTCCAGGGTGGCCACCAACGATGACTTATTCAAAATACTGTTGATCACATCAAATCCATTACTTTCCTCTACCATTTCTTAAACTCCGAAGAGACGTAGGAGGCTGTCAAATAAATTGATAGAACGTTTACTTATAGACGACGAATAAGAAGTAATAGAATCAGACAGTGATGATGACCACGATTTGTCGGAGGACTAAGAATTTTGGTTTTCTTAATGTTGATGGCTCCATGGTATAAGGAATACGGGGAACTTATTCTGTTATCTCTTGCAAAGTAGATTCCTATTTTTTTCATCCTGCGCACTTTCAATTTACCACTTACTATCCCTCTCTGTCGATTTGGCTGACAAATTTTACCTCCTACACTTATGTCATTTTATTCATCTTATTTCAATAATTTTTTCCGGTACTGATAACTTTGTAACGTATGTACACATTTTTTGATTATTTTCCACATACTTTCTCTCTTTTAACCATACATTCAGCTTGACATTTTCTTTTCTGTCGTTCGTATTTTGCTTTGATAGGTTAGAGTAGGCGCAGCAAGATTTCATCAGTTTCCTATTTTTGTTTAACATGTTATCGTTGAATTAATTAACCAAGTTATTTATTTGCAATTTCTTCTTATTCACGAGTATTGTCATGTGAGATTATTAAACGATGTCATCAGATCACACGGTGCTCATAAGAGCAATTTGGTATCACAGACAGACTCCAGAAACTACATGAAGTAATGTCAATTTTCTTCTCACGCATGAACTTCGGAGAAGAAACGAAGTGAGTTTGTCGGAATGATTTTCTTCATATTTATAGTTCATTTTTAAAGGTTATGAATAACAAGTTATTCAAGGATAGTATCTACTATAGTTTTCCCTCGTGCAGCAAAGCATAGATTAATGAAACGGGACTTAATTGTAATTTTCCAAGGAGAAAAGTTCCTTTGATACCATTTAAGGTTGCGCGGTGTCATAAAAAGGTTCCTATTCGCCTCGGGAAGCAAAGGTGGAGGGTGTAGTTGGGGAGGTACAGAATAAGAATCCCAGATTACGCCTTTTCTGGAAACCATGCATGGTACCCAGGGAACAAGCATACTTTCTCAAGAGCTGAATGACAATTACTTTCTCAAGGTTATAAAAGTTGTCTTTTTCCTCAGCTGAATGACGTTCATTATATGCAGCATGATTCCGTAAAGTAGCCAAAGAAAAACAAATTTACCACAGTTCGATACACGTGCTCTGATCCGTTCGATCAATCCAATATCCGGGCAGTATCTTTAGTATAGAATCTTAGGAAATCAGGGACAAAATTCATAGGTTGGAAATGACACATTCGAGTAGTTTAGGTCCACACAACTTGAACAATCCAACGAAATAACGGCATTACCAGGTCCAGCTGCGCGGAGCCGGGCCGCAACGCGGACGAAAAATCAAATTTATTTTCGGCGTCACATACATTTTTCAAAGATGTTTTCAGAATAAACTTAATATATCTTCAATTAATACTCTGTATAAATATCTCCGTGCACACATTCGTGAAACTGATTAAAATTACTACTTTATGTGAAATTTTGCCTGAAGAAAGCTTCCGCCATTTTGTGACGTAATAGCACACAAATATCGACAAAAATCTCTTGAACTTATGCATAGGAAAGTAAAAGCACCATTATGACACAGGGTTATGTTTTTTATTTCATTTAAATCCTACCAAAACTCCACTATCTGCTTAACTTTCAAGGTTTTCGAAGAAAAATCAAAACGGATTTTTTTTTGGAATGTTGGTCATGTTTGAGCCTCCGTATCTACGTAATGGGTAGGGCATATGAAAAATTACTTATTATTTCGTAATAAATAATCATTTGCGAGTGTACGTCCTAAGTTAAAAGTCTATATTTAAAAAAATCGATTTTGGACTCTAGTTCGGCTTTTTTCGATTTCCGACCACTGTGCGACGTTTAAGTGACGAATTGTCACGGACGAAATCTATAACCTCTATCAGGGTTCAGGTGGCTCTTGATTGGTCAGCCGTCCAACTTATGTTAAGATGTCCAATGATGCTTTTGTTTTGCTCTTGGATGTTCTTTAGCACTTTGAGTGCTGACTATTTTTACTAATTTGTAGAAATATTTGCTAATTTTGCCCCGTAAAACATAGTAGGTACATCGCAAATTGTAGTCTTTTATCATTTGAATTCAAGTTTATCGCTTCTTCATAGTCGAATGATTCCTCAAATGGGTGTTAAAATTTTTCATATGATGCCTATACAATATATGCCAAATATATATTACTATTATCAGATACAAGATATTACGTTGCCAGCAGTTCTTGGGAGATTTATTACAACGTTATGTTACGTCGTTAGGACTCAATAAACACTAATAAGAGAGTATCCGGGATCACGACCAAATTTCATCCCCTCTAGTCAGATTATGGCGGCTTCCCTCATCTTTTGGTGCCAAACATTATCTGAGCGGCAAATTAGATTTGTGTTGTTCATTTCATTTAAGTTGGGACAGCGAATCAGAGTTTGACCGAATTTTTTTATTTATTTATTTATTTTTATTTTAATAAAGTGGTACACACACAGCAAGACTGCCAATTTATAGTGCACTTATAACAACTAAAAATTAATATATAAATTAATAGTTACAATTTTAAATAGTACAAAAAAAGAAACAACAAACATTTCTCCAGAATATCATCATTCATGCGTTAAATATGTTGATGCCAGGTGAGTAAATTTTTAACTGTCAAAGAAAACGGATCAATATCACCCTGGGGAGAATTTATTAGAAAAGAAAGTCTATGGAATAGAGAGCGCTAAATTACTGATAGTCTGGGTGCAGGCATGTGGAGTAAGGAGGTAGAACGGTTGTGGCGGGAAGGCACTCTGATGTTGAGGAAGGAAACAATATCAGGACTGTCGAAGTGGGAGTTAAGGGCATTGTAAATGAATTTTATATCTGATTGAAGTCGGAGACGGGAGAGGCTAGGGAGGGATGAAGAGGATAAAACTGCGCTAGTAGGTGTCTCGCGGAGATTTGGGTTTCTATATTTTACAATTTTTGCAAAAAAGGTTGTAACACTGTTAAGGGTGGCAAGATTAGTGGGAGCAGACATTGACCAAATAGGGGAGCAATAGGTGATCACCGGAAGAACTATGGAGGAGAAGTAGGATTGGAGTGCCTTAGTACTAGTGATATCTGTGAACCGGTAGAGTAGTCCTTAGAGTGACATGGCTTTTGATTTGATCGCATGAATGTGTTCAGAGGAGAGAAGTTTGTGGTCCACAATAATTCCAAGATCTTTCATGGATAACACACGATTAAGAGGCAAGGAGTCAATTACATAATCAAAATGGATAGGAGTTTTGTTCGTAGATATTGTCATTGTGGTGCACTTTTTTAAGTTCAATTTCAGCCTCCAGACACTGCACCACTCTGTGGTCTTTTTTAAGGCATCTTGTAGCATATTAGAATCTACGATATTATTTATCTGTTTAAATAGTTTGCAGTCATCAGCATAGAGTAAGGTATTGGCTTGGGAAGAACGGACAAGGGGGGCGATATCATCAATGAATAGGTTGAAGAGGTAAGGTAGAGCCCAAGGAGAATGGAGAGCCCAAGGAGATATCATAACGAGTATTCACCGAGAAAGAACAAGATCTTTCATCTAGGAACTCCTTTCGATTTATGCAGCTCCATTAGTTGTGTGACGCTTTCCATTCGCTCTCAAGATGCTTAGACGGAAAGCGTGGATTTCCTTTTCTTGTTTTCCAATTCACGAATAAAATTTTTATGTAATTTAGTAATATAACATATAATACGGAAGAATTATGATAACTTTACTAACTCCACTAATTATTTATTACCACCACCCGGATTTCAACACTTGGTGTCATCTTCGTGTTGAAACCCGGGTCGTGGTAATAAATAATTAGTGGAGTTAACAAAGTTATTATAATTCTTCCGCAATGGATCAATTCCACAAGGCCAAGCCTACGACCGTTTCCTTCATCACCTAAGCGCGATCTCCTTGGCGTAAATCAATGCGCAACAAAAGACGATGAAAGTATACAGCTATTAAAAGTATACCTACACTTTGGTGAGGTCAACGATGCGTAAAAGTAAGATTTTGGTCCATTTCCGTGCCAGCCACCTGGAGGGAATTTGCCAGCATGTCTCATCTATCGACGCATGGGTGTTAAATCTGCCAGGTCAATAACAGATTTTCCTTGGAAACAGTGAAAACATCCAAAGGAGAAATGTGAAAAAAACATTAATTTGGAAAAGAAAACTTTTTTACCGAAATAAATGAAATAAAAGTGACATTTAAGCGCCTATCACTGCTCAGGACTGGACCGTCACTGTTACATCCCCATGATCCACAATCGACGCCTGATTTTCATTGGAAAGAGCGAAGACATCCAGCGAGGAAACGAGGAAAAAATCGTCTCATAGCGAATAAAAAACTGTTGTGATGAAAAAATTACTTTTTTTTATCGCCCATCACAGCAAACGGGACGCCTTCCACTTGCCCACTCACCCGTCGCCGTCCTCTCATTAGACACCTCCTCCCCAACCCTCGCCCGAGCGTCAGAGACATCGTCATCCGCTTGGACAGGGTGGGGGTTGGGGGGCGTGGGGGACTGCAAGAGAGAAGAGGGGGCCCTGCTGCCCCCCTTAACATCTCCCCTCGCAGCCCCGTGTCCCGGGATCGCCGGGGTCGCGTTCTTCGACCCCGTGGGGGGGCGAGAGGAATCCCGCCGCCGCTTCCCCCTTCCTCGGTATCCATGGCAACGCGGGGGTGGGTGTCCCAGAGGCTCTAGGGGGCGGGATGGGGGCGCGCGGGGGCGGCGGGGCGGCCGCGCCAGGTGTGAACGGAGGCGCACGCTCCGACGCCCCCGGCCAATGCCTCCGCGGGAGCGGGCGGGGCCTAATAGGCTTGCCTGCCCCCGCATCACCCAGCACACCCCACTACCTTGATCCCTTCCCCGCGGCACATATGACACAATCCCCTGCAGGAGCCCCCCAACCGAGGAAACCCCTAATGCCCGCTCCGGCGTGAAAAACAGAATGTCATTGTTAATGAACCCCGGGGGCAACCTGCGCTTTCCCGCGCCGCCGCTCCGGGGGCAATCTCGGGGGCGAGGTGGGGGTGGGGCGGGGGTCTCTCCTCCCGCCCCCCCCCCTAACACGGATTGCCGCCCCACACCGCCCTCCCCTCCCCACCCCTCGCTGAGCCTCTTCCCGCATCAATTCTCCCGCGCCGCACAAGTGATCCCTTTCATCAGAGGATTCGGTTTCCGACTCGCACCACCGCCACTCCCGTGCTCTCGAAAGCCTCGTCACATCCCTCTCCCTCCCTTCCTCCCTCCCACCCTTCCTCCCTCCCTCCCGAACCCCTTACACGAAGACCCTCGCGACGAGGATCAGTTGTTTGCGGGGAATTATTTTAGACAGCCGTCCCGTGTTGAAGAGGGATATTTTTTGCATCCGATTCTAATGCTAGAATATATCGGGAAAATTATGAGGGACGTTAAATGAATGATCTACGGAGGAAATAATTTTAAAGGAAAAAACGTTTTTTACGATACAAACTTTTTATCACGTTTTAAATTTTAAATTAATTATTATATTATGTATATATTGAATGTATCATTTATAATCTGTATTATATTGTAATAGTTAATATATATATATATATATATATATATATATATTAAATGTCAAGAGATACATATACATACATGATACATATTATTACATATTATTGCATTGTCATCCAGTTCTGAGCTATGTCTAATATTTTAAGTCTCTAGCTCATCGGGAAGTTAGTTAAATCAGTTTTAGAATTTGTACCGAACAGACAAACAGACAAGAACTCAAGGTAATAAAAACGTTTTGAAAAGAGCTCAGCTGATATTAGACCGGAGTGGAGAGCTTCAACAAACTAACCGTGAGACTGATGACTGCTGATAATGATGTTTCACGTTGCACGTGAAAGTCACTGAGTCCCGTTTTCTATACGAAACGAAAAAATGAAAACCTCATGTGAGTGAGGCTTCTAATTTTTTTTGCGGCTTGGGAGCATGGAAACTTCGCCACTCATTTCTTTGGTGAGAAAAAGCAGGTGATAACCTCAGCAAGGGTTTGAAAAGTTTTTACGAAGGTATGCATCAAATTAATGGTTCATTGTTTGGGTGGCCGATAGGGGACTAACTAGCTAATCATGAGAAACTTTACGCTCGCATGGAGTTCTCGCCTGGAAGTCGGATTTATCCGCTTGAGTTAATTATTAGAATTATTAGATAGTCGCAATGGCACATAGAATTTTTTTTAAATCAACAGGTAAGTTATTTTGTGAAAAGGAATTTGTGCCTTTGTTTGAATGCTATATAATTAGTTCAAATAAAATACATACTTATATTCAGTTTAGGCTCATCGTTCACACATATTCCGGAGTAAAAATATTGGTAGACAAAAATTAATCCCAAGAAACAAGACATTTAGAAAGATAAGAAGAAATAGAGGCTTGAGGGCACTCAATGGGGACCACCGAAAATTTTATTTATAAGTTTAAATGGATGAAATAATTAATTCAAATAATTATAACCAAACTTCTCCACTCATTAAGTCAGCTTGTCGTAAATTGGTTAATTCGTCTGTCCCTTGCCCGCCATTTTCAGGATGGGATTTCCCGTTCTGCTTAGTTTGTAGCCTTGGTTCTTGTTGAAATTCGTCGCTTCTAAGCGGATTCCAAGGGCATACATTTGTAATGCCCATGCCCATTGTATCCCGATGTCAATTAATCCGGTTGGAGAATGACGATGAGGGTGATAGACACGTCAGAGAAAGAGTTGATTGAATAGATTGTTCAAATAACATCCGCCTGATCAGCGGCAATCTTATCCGATAAAAAGTGCAGCTAATCAACCGTAAGCTCTAGAATTGGAGTCCCTCCAAACACGAAGTTCATTGGTTGGTTGGTTATTTGTGGGAGGCGACCGAAAGCTGTCATTTGCACCATTGAGTAAAGGTAGAAAATTTGGGTAGTAAAATAGCTATCTGTTGAATTATGGAGGAGTGGAGATAATCTCTGCGTCGGCATTAGCCTACTCTCAACGAAAGGTATCCACAGTTTATCCACTCCTTTCCGCAAGGCTCCCCAACAGGGTTCGGGAAAATCGCTGAAATGTATCCACCAGAGCCGGGATTCGAGCTTGAGAACATGGGATGGGTAGCCAGCATCCCCTGTCCGTCACACCATCCCGATCATCCCAAGTTTGCTCCCGACTCCGAAGAGATAATTAAGCACCCCTTTTTACCCTGGTAGATTCGAGTGCTTAGAATGAAATGAGGTAGATAAGACGCTCGTACTGATTCGACTACATGCTCCTTTTTTATCTCGCACGAATCAAAACCCAAACAGAACCAATCATCATTCTAAATGAAACATAATTACATACGCATAAAGCAACTTGCATTCACAATAAGACACAGATGACAGGTGTACTAGCACTCTTCCCAGCCGCATTTCCGTATGACGGCTGGGTACACGCAGATGTAGGCTTAGTTGTGTCGAAGAGAAAGTGATGCCTGGCTTCTAAGCATTTCAAAGACCGATTTAAGCAATATCTGCATCAGCAATACATCTGCTCATATATTGTACACTGCAAGCCACCTCTACGGCTTGTGTCAGGATGTGATTTTCAGCAAAAAAAACACTGCATTGCATGCTACGAAGTTTTTATGGATTATGACAGCTAATGGATCAGGCAGATGTAGATAAGCATATAGATATGAATAGGGATATTGGAATTCGGAAATGAAGACTAGTTGGCGCATCAGTGACTAAGTTTTGTACTGCAAATCATGCCATAGTCTTCCAGCCGAGCAGACTATCCGTCCAATCCCAATGGCAGTCATTACGATATTGAATCTTGAGCGGCAAAAAAAACATTTGACTCCTGATCAAGTTCTGATAAATATTAATAGACAAAAATTGAATTTTTCTAAATGTGTGCGTTCAGAGTCTTCGGAGTTTGGAGTCCTTTCTCACGAATACAATTGGCCTAAGTTTAGCTTACGGAATCATATTAATTTCCGTCGTAATTGCTGTTGAAGCCTAGTGACACCAATAAAACTTTCAAAAAGACCCTTAGCATCGCTTGTCAATCTTTGCTGCAATCAATTTCGACCTTTAGTTCTACTTCACAAGTATCCCAAACCCTGGCGGCGTATGCTAAATAAGCCTAACTAGGATGGAGTAGTGAAGCTTCCTTGCTTTATCGTGGCGCTTGCGAATGTACCCTTTAAATGATCACTAATTTACGATAAACTTTATCAGTTTTTCTCGTATGTTTTTACCCTACGAGGAATCATGCAGCCAGTCTCTTGCGGAGATATTTAGTGAACTTTTTGTTTCCCAATCGATGTATAGCGCATGTAGCTATTATAAATATTATTATTACTAGGGTGATCTACCGATTAAGGTAAGTTTAAATGGAAGAGCGTAAAGATCCTCTCGACGTAGGCCCCTATATCTTTGTATCATCTCTTCCATCATCTCAGTATATGTCCTTCCACTCATTCCGTCCATGAAACCTGTTCTCTTCCTTCCCCTTCCCCACTTACCCAACATCCTCCCCTCTATCCCTTCTTCTTCAGCATCCCTTTACACCCCATCACCTGTTCCAACCACCTACTCTGCCCTTTCCCAATGCCCTCTAGCAGTGTCCTCTACTCAGCCTCCACACCGAACACTTCCTCGTTCGTCTTTCTGTTCGTCCACTGCACCTTCTCTATTCTCCTCCTCACCCAAATCTCAAACGTCTGCAAGCGAGGAGGTTTAAATGAAATGGAGGAGGCATGGCCAAAAGCCGTCATGGGCGAAAGCGAAGCAAAGATAGGGGTGCATGGGAAGGATTTAGTGTCGAGTAGGCGTGGCCCACCAGTCGCAAAACATCGCATTGCCTGTGCCTTTTAACTCTGATTTGGCGTAATCAGACACGACTACTGGATACTTAAGCCTAAGTAAGGCCTAAAATGTGCCGAATGTTATGGCGGAATTGGCTTCAAGAATCAAGCGGATTATTCCCTCCACTTTTTTTTCTAACTTCCTTGCCTGCAGCCAATTCTCGTCCACTTTTCACAAAATCCAGGTTTCTGCGCACTTTCCCCTAACAAACTACCCAAGTAATTAAATTGCCTTACTTCCTTCTGTTTGTGCACTCCTCTGCTTTTATGGTCAGCCTCGCTTTCTTAGCGCTATACAATATATTTACTTTTGTCTTTTTAAGACTATTCTTGAATTGAACATGAATAAATAAATCCGAGTTAAATTATATTACCTTTAAGAATGTTAATAATAATTCATTTTTTATTACGTATCCATTTTGAGCTATATTTTATGATAAATGTTGCATAATCTCATGAAAACCATCTAATGTATCATAATTGTGAAAGAGCATACATATTTGCCCTCCATATATCACTTCATGCAAATGAGAGGCCTACCTATGGAAGCTGAGCTCAGGCTGGTATAATTATTAACAAAACAAGTAGGTAAATAATCATAATGCGTGTTATAAAAAATACATTTTGACAGTTGTAAATGTGAACAATTGTGGAGCATGCTGGAAAATGATCACAATGAAATTATTCACCTCATATAACTAATAAAATAAGGGAATTACTTAGAATGGAACAAATGACAGAACAGCTTTATTTTAAACATATCCAAGGTTCGTGATTCATCAAGGAAAGTAGGAAAATAATTACATTACGTTGGTACTACTGTAATGGAAATCTGAAATGTGGAGGAATAGTGTTCTACTCGGAGACAATTAGGATTAAACCGAGTGACCATATTTAGTGTTTATATTATATTATACGATACATTTCAATAACTTACTGGGACTCATCACATGTGATACAGAAATAGTCTTGGGCCAAAACTCCACTCCCCGCACCTCGTTTCATCCCGCCCTATTCTTAAGAATGGGTTTCGCTTTCAATGCTCCAAATAACTCGGAAGGCTGTTTCCGAAGATTCGGTGTGGTTTCCACCGTCCAGGGGACACAATTGGCATCGCACTTTGCAAGAGAGAACCGATAACATCCCGCATCTAGCCGCCGACGGAGAAACTCCATCCCAAATGGACTCACGATTCGTGGGATTTTTGCAACACGTTCACAGGCGAGAGAGCCCGCTTCCCCAGGCCACGATGGACTTAGCAACATTGGAATCCGCGCCCAGGTTTTCACGCACAAGCTGAAATGAATGGGAGGCTCCGGGGAAACGTATGAAGTAGGGAGGGGATTAGGGAGAGGTCGGAGCCTCGCCTTCCCCACCCCACCCTCAACCCCGTGCTTAATCTACAAAGCAGTCCGCGATCTGTAAGACATGCGCCAAATCCCCACCGTTCATCACACCCTAAGCGGGAGGTTATAGACATTTCTTTAAGGCCACCTCGTGGGGGCTGGACCTTCATTGAGTCTTGACCATTGGCTACCTCAGTTCGGGTAATCCGATTACGGCATCTCGGAGCCAAGGCATACAACACTCAGACAGCTGTGGAGTCCCCCTTAGCCTTCCCACGACATTCGGCTTACGCCCATCGGGCGTCTAAACATCCCAAAACAGCCGACAAACATTCTCGTCGGCCTCTCAGAGATACCGAGCAACACTCCAAGGGGAAGTAACGCGAAGCAGGCGCACACGATATGAATGAAAAGTAAAAATCACCATTATCCGTGAGCAGTTATACCTTTCGTGTGCCAGGGGGAAGGGCAATACCCGTACAATTTAACTCTTGGCATTTCTCATCTAGTGCTGTGAATATTTTATGTGATAGTTCTGGAGAAGGGTTCCACGGTGTTTTCGTATGCAATAGGGATGCTTTCATTCGTTGGTTGTCCGTTGATTACGACAGTATTGTACTCGTTTTAGGGAACATCTTCAGAGAGTTTATTCAGGAAGGCTTCGCACTTCCGGAATCTCGACAATATCGAGGTGTTGATACCATGGTCTTGACAAATTCTAATATTCAGAAGCAGTAATTATCGCAAAATTTCCTCATAATAGCGGCAAGCCGCTTGAGAGTAACTAAATTTTTCAATATCCGCTCCCAGTGTCAGCGGTCCAACAAGAAAATCGCACTTTGAAAGTTTAATTGCTGGAATACTTCCTTTCCCACGTATCCTTTTCAGAACATTCTTTCTCACACTACCATGCTACCATTAAACATCGACAAAAACAATTGTCAAGTTCAGATCACTAAGATTTTCTGGAACTCAAATCGTGAATTTTTACAGTTATTGAAGCGACCATTTTCTTTACACGACATAATTTTGACAGTGAAAATATACATGCATCAGGGTCTGTGGTTTTATGCAGATGATAATTCAAATATCTCCATCAGCAGGGAAGTGTTCGCCGTTTGCTTATAAGCTGTTTGGACTCCAGAGCAAAATATTTCCAAGCAATATTTAATTCCCTGCAAATCTTGAAGGTTAGTTCTTCTTTGATTGCAAACTGGGTCAGGTCCTTTATCTTCGTCGACGTTTCTGTGTATGACTCGCTTATCGTCTTCAGAGCTCCCAACTTTCTTGTAGCTAACCGACTGACAGCTTAGGCCGCAAAGCCCAAAGCACTGTTTGAGAAACTGTAGTATCTATTACCATTGATTTTTTTATTTCAAACGATTAGATTATGATTGTCTCCTTGAGCTTTAGAACTCAAATTTGTAGATATTAGTGATCACAACTATTAAACGTATCTTAGTCTCCTTAAAAGGTAGAAATGGGGCATGAGTTTTAGTTCATACTCCGATGTGTCATATTTTTTAACTGATTAGGATAAATATAGGAAATTTCCTGATTCTAGACATTCCTTGATATATTTATTTTCTTCCCTAGAAGAATTACCATGAGTTATGCTGTGTTTGATTTCTGCCGATTGCTGAAAAGGACAACAGCTTTTGAATGAATGGCACAGTGCCACCAAGTTTTAAACAATCACAAAGCGAAAAATGATGGCTTATTTCAGCTGATTCGTTGATGGTCATCATATATACTGAGCATATGACATGCCCAGCAGGTAAATCCTTAACGCCTTTTGCATTAGCTGAACACTCTTTGGATTAATCTTATATCGTCACATTCGGCTCTTAAAATTTGGATTAACTTTTTCAGCTCCAGGGTGACATTTTTCCAATGTGCCAGTCGTGATGAAATTTAAACAATAATGGAGTCTATGTGTGAACCGAGATTGAACCTTAGTCAGAGAATAAGTGGCTAATTTTTTAAAATCTAGGTTTCATACTGATGAAGCATATCAGCAAAGAACAAATATTTATTGGAGTATTAATGTTTAAAATATTATGATCTCATATGTAATCTTAAGATTGGTTGACAGACGCCTTCTACACATCCCAATCCCCTGCTGATACTTACATACCCTGTTAGCTCTTCCTTTTCATCTTCCGTTTAATTTTTCCGTCTTACTTATTCCTCGGTATTTCTTGCGGAACTTTCCCATATATTTTCCCTTCCATCATGTCCCTTACCAGTTCATAGTGTGTTCATTGGCCTGCGCAGAATATGGCCTATTCATCCAAATCTTCACTTCCTTAAAGTATGTCCTATGGTTTACTCCTCCTCCATTCTTCTCTATACTTTCTCATTTCTAATCTCATCCGTCCATTTGATCTTCAAGATCTGCCTCAAACACCAGGTCCGAAATTATCGCTTCTTTTTTATCCCTTTTTCCAACATGTCCATATACATGTCTCAGATCCGTGAATCATGTGATAAATAATAGCAGTATAATTTGGAAACAGGCTTTTCAATATAGCTATATTTTTTCATTACCGAGATGAATATATCAAATTTTTGGGATGGCTAGGAAAAAATATTGTACATATCTATTTCCATAGTTTCAATTTTAACTTCTTCTTTGCGCCTGATTTTAAACATACTGAATGGATGGATATTCTCATGCCAGTGAAGCTTGAACCAAAATAGAACTGATTCCCACAAAGACAGGACCAGAGGAAAAGTCTATGGTTTACAATAAAGTGTCGGTAGAAAAATTTGATTAATGTAGATGGCAATGCAATGATTTTTAAAAATACCTGGGACTTTTTCCTTGGTCATTGGAGGAGACCAACTGAGCGCATCTATTTACAATTGTTGTTCAAGACAATAATCAATCCCAATGGGCACAACTGGTATTGTTGGCAGTCACTTTCAGGAGTTTAATATTTGATATCAAAATATGGAAATTCACCGTAGAACAATCATTCGAGTCGACAGACATTCGAAAGCTCTTCTTCGATTTGCCCATCAAGTGCGTTACCCAACTACACCACCGAGCAATCTTGACTCGTAGCGTATTCCCGAGGGAGTTTATTCCAACCAGGTACTCTTACCTCGATCCTACACTGTAGTACAGGATTAGCATACACTTGTACATACATACCATCACGCCGTTCCTTTTCGGGGTAGGAACAGTCAAAGGAGCTTAATTATTAGTGTTAGGAGTAGGAAACTGGCTCTTTTCAAATAATATCTTCCTTACTGCCGTATCCTTGGATACGTCCTTAGCGTTCTTTACACTGATGCATTGTTTCATGTGCGGTCCGTTGTTCTGAAGATTCCAAATATTTCTCTCTTCAGAGTCTCTTCCATGAAGAAAAGTACACTATTCCATACTGCGATTTTAGCTTACTTAGGCAAGCTAATGGCCCACTAATTTCCTGCATATGGCCCACTGGCAGCCTACTAGGGATAGGAAAAAAAATATCCTGTATTTAGTACTACCGGGGAATATTTTTTCTTTTTCGGTACCGCCGGAAGTCGTGATGAAATTTAAACAATAATGGAGTCTATGTGTGAACCGAGATTGAACCTTAGTCAGAGAATAAGTGGCTAATTTTTTAAAATCTAGGTTTCATACTGATGAAGCGTATCAGCAAAGAACAAATGAACAAAGAAACTGGCTCTTTTCAAATAATATCTTCCTTACTGCCGTATCCTTGGATACGTCCTTAGCGTTCTTTACACTGATGCATTGTTTCATGTGCGGTCCCTTGTTCTGAAGATTCCAAATATTTTTCTCTTCAGAGTCTCTTCCATGAAGAAAAGTACACTATTCCATACTGCGATTTTAGCTTACTTAGGCAAGCTAATGGCCCACTAATTGCCTGCATATGGCCCACTGGCAGCCTACTAGGGATAGGAAAAAAATATCCTGTATTTAGTACTACCGGGGAATATTTTTTCTTTTTCGGTACCGCCGGATACTATTAGAAATCGGTAATACCGGTATTGAAAGTATCGATAATCGAAAAGCACCTCCATTTCGTGTACAAGATTTCAACTGCTAAGGGAAAAAAGTTGAATGATGGGAATGCGTCATAGGTACTAGAATATGTTGAAATAAACAGATATTTACTGGGAGTGTGAAAAAACTTTTCATATGATTAATTTGTTAATATTAGGTACTAGCTGTGCCTGGAATGCGTTGCAATGCCTCTTTTTCTTTCTTGCAGGCACAGTTAAATACACAAAATAAATTAAAGTCAATGATTTTTAGTGTATTAAATAAAAATTGAAAAACATTATTCAAGTGCTTTGGGATAGGTATACAATATTTTTGTTCTTATCGCCCTCTGCAACAACAAAATTTTCGGCTGTCAATTTCGTGAGTCGTTTGACTACAACTATCATATTAGTCACTGAACCAGGCCTTTAAATGCTGCGGGAGTGAATAGCCATTCATGAAATCGCAGTTTCATGGATATTTACGCCTGGTTGCCAAGGAAATTTCGATTGTTGAAAAGGGTGACAAATTGATGAACTTAGAGATAAAAACGCAATACTTGGACAAAAACAAAGCGTATAAGAAAATTGGATGAAATAATTAAATACAGCATTCTTTTATGCGTACTATGAAAAAAATGTCATACCATATATTAAGTGCAAGTAATTTGAATAAGCAAATAAAGAAACACCTGCACCAAATTCTATGCTTTTTTAAGGGAGTAGCTGTAAACAATATTTGGGTAAAAACAACCCCAAAATATGTAATTTTTATAATTCAGAAACCTTTGTGGGCACGCGCACAACAACTCACCAAATTCATCGCAATCGGATAATTAGTATTGGAACGCATGGAACACGAACAAACAGGCAAACAAACAAACATTCTTTTTTATTGCACTACTTAAATTACAACACTACTTAAATATTTCGTCGGGAATCCACATTTGAAGCAATAGGTAGGTACTTGTCCATAGGGAGAAGCAGGTATTTCAAACTTCCAGAAGGTATAATGACAAGAATCAGTACCTATTCAAATGCGAATTTCAGCATTAATTTCTGAAAAGGTACTGCTGGATAAACAAACAAGAAATAAATAGCTACTTAGTCAAGTGGACCCAGTGTTATGATGCTACTGCTCATGATCTCGCAAATTAAATTCCTGGATCGCTGTCACTCAGTCCTAAAAATTAAAACTTCTCGAGCCTAATTTCATACTGGTGCTCTAGGCTTTGGAGTTAATTATCAGAATCCATGATGAGAAAACCACCTCTGTTAATTCCACAAACTTTCTTACGCTGGCACGACGCGCGTTTCACCACACTGTGGCATAATCATCGTGCCAGCTTAAGAAAGTTTTTGGAATTAACAAAGGTGGTTTTCTCATCATGGATATCCATAATTTCCACGAGGTCAGGCCTGAGATCATCAGTTTTAATTATCAGAATATTTATCATGATCAGTAGTATTTTTTTTAGCGATCCAAATTTACTATAGGGTGGCTCATTTGAATTTGGCCTTCCCATTGGAGCGAAAATGGTCTCAGAAATAGTTTTCGCGCTTATTTTTTAAATTTAATTGACCAAATGGAGATATTACTTTCAAAGAGTTTGTAAACATAAGTAGGTGGTGGACGCAAGGATAAGGAGTTCAATTCCCTCCTTCTGGTGCTTAGCCGCATATATCTACAGGGTGTCCCATTAATCGTGTGTCATTTTTCACCTCTAATTTTAGACACTTCCGTTAGTGCCATACTGATGAAATTTGGTAATAGGGTAGAAAAAGGTATGTTTTGTGGACTGTAAGCAAGATTTTAGAAAATTGATCCTTTGACCACAGAATGGGGTTCCAATCGAAAATCCAAATTTTGCCTTATGTTTCAATGGCCTTTCAATGTTAAAAAATTCGAGAAACAAAAAAGTCAGGACTTTTTAGTGAAATTTTGAATACAAAGGTTTTTGGGCACGAAAAAGACGATGGAACCACTTTCATTTTTGAAAATTCAATCGCGACCCCTGGAAGGGCACAGTCAAGGTCTCATGGATGACAAAGAGCGAATTGGGGCAAAAAAAGTGTCAAATAATAGGTTTTAAAGGGCAGCAAAGTCGATGATAAGGTCCTCGGATCCCTCTTGTCATCTGTCGACCTCCAAGGGTAACACATGGGTCAAAGGTCACGAGGTGTCAGCAAGCGAATTGGGGCAACAAATGTGTTGAATCATAGGTTTAAAAGGGTGCCCAAGTCGATGGTAAGGTCTCTTCTGTATATTGGTGGGTTTAAATTACCCTCATTCCCAAAAATAACATTTAACCTCCTTTTTCTCAAACGGGCCACCTGAAAGGAAGGTTATTAATAGTTGTTTCACATGAACACCATGACTATCATTGCTAATTGTGTGTCTTCAATATATCTTCCTTGACTGAATTACTATTGTCGGATCACCCAGGCTTATTTGACCCATAGAGTCAATCAATTAACTTCACGTAGGTGAGGACCTCTGATCCTTCAGGCTCAGTTTCAATCAGGGATGTGATCTCTTAATAATATATCCGATATTTAAAAGTTTCAGACATTATTCATGGAAAGGCATGAATCCGAAAAGGTATGCAACGATAGTTCACTAAAATTATGTCACATTATGCGTTCCGAAAAGGCACGGTACCATTCAGCAACCAATCCGAATTCACGTGTATTGCCATATGAGGTGACGCTATACCTCAAACAGATGATGATGATGCATTCCTTAATTTGTATTAAGAATCAAAAAAATATTTTTGATCCATGCCCATCCATCAGTCGTCTCAGTGTGCCCACACTAAATAAAACCATCCCTAATAAAATGACACAGTGGTATTAAGAATGGAGCTTCTTTTTCTATAAACCCTACTTAGGCGATGAATATTGGGGAACGGAGATTATTATTTACTTTATTTCGAAATATAATTAAAAAATGATGCCATTTCTTTTTTTATATTTAGCTCTTTAGGGTTTAAATTTTTATTAATTACTGTGATTGCGATGTACTTGCTGAATAATGAAGCAGGTGTACTATTATTAATGAGTGAATAGTGTGAGATGAAGAAAAAGACTGAGAAAGTCATGTTGGATGAAATTTTAAAGAGAAGGAGTATAAGAATACTTCAAAACAAGAGTAAAATTAATATATAATTAATTAATATATAATTAATTAATATATAATTAAGTAAGAAGAAAAATTAATGTTATGCAAAATCATGTAATTCAAACTAAATCCCCTTACAGTTTAAAACGCCAACTCTTTCGAAAAATCTACCATCCATGACATCTTTCCGCACCCAGTATAGAGAGTAATAGATCGCGCGTCTATGCTTCCCATGTATCGAGACGATCTAAGAGGTTTTTGAAAAAAATTACTTATTAATTAATTTTATTAATATTAATTACTTAATAATAATACTTAATATTAATTAATTAAATACTTACAGGAGGTAGGAGAAAGAGATATAGATAAAAAGGATTTGTTTACTTCGGAACGTTTCGGACCGGTTGGTCCTTCCTCAGCTTTAGACTTCTAAGACCTGTAAGTCTTATTTTATATATTTGTGGCCAAGTGGCGAAAATTTCACAACTAATATATATATATATATAATATATTTTTACTTTCATTTTTATTATCTTCCCTTTGAACAAAAAATCTTGCATAAATATTTTTGTTGTAATTCTCGATAACCAATTACTCAAGTGTCCACCTGTTGAAACATAATATTTACTAAAATGTATCAAATAAATACGTAATTTACCATACCATATAAATACAAGGATGACTTTCTTCCTCATAAGCTACAATGTAGATATGTTCTTCATCTCTTCGTCCTGTTTCGACTGTTGAGTAGCCAAATTAGTGCAAAAGAGACCGCGTAGTAAGTAGAGCATACATAGCTTTTCTAATTAAGCAGAAATGGCCAATAGCGTAGGTTAAAATGTATTTATATTCCATATAGGTACCAGTTGAAATGTACAAAGCAAGGAAAATAAGGTATCTGAGATAAAAAGTATGTAAGATGTGAGAATTCTGCGGGTGGGCATCAGGGTACCCGGATATTGAACAAAGTTGTAAATGCCGGTTATTAACATAAAGCTGAACTCTAATATTCCTAGTTGAAAAGTGTACTCTTGCAAAAATTCAGATGAATCTACCAGCAGAAATGAGCACTTTTCCCATGCCTTTTGTACTTACGTTTCTTTTCACAGGATGGTAGTCATGAGCATAGCAAGAAGTTATTAAGTAAAGATTTTACATGTTACCCATATGGGTAACATGTAAAATCGTTATTTAATAAGAGCCAGATTGAAGCAAAAAAACAACTAGGAAGAGTTGTCTCTGAGCCATATAAATATATTCATATCATACAACTAATGCTCAATCCATGATGGTATGCACTCATTATCTTGATCCCTTCATTTTTTTTGTGGACCACGGCGATCATTTTGATATTCAAATACATGCTTAGGAGAGCCCGATTATTGAGTATTCTTTTCAAGGGCTTTTTTCTCTTCTGACAAGGCATCGCGTGAGTTATGTTCGGGATCCAAACGAGGCAACTATTTTATGAAACTATAGAGAGAATGCGGGAAAAGTGTCACGGCTTTCTTCCACATAGGTTCGGGTTCGAGAGAAAAACGCTATTAAAGAATCTTCCTCCGTATAAATTCTTTACAGTTCACGCCTCTCACAACAGAGGTCTCAGGCCAGTGGGTTGAGGCGCTGAGCCGATTATCCTAACATGGTAAATGAAGTTCGATACCAGGTTGCGGCATTTTTTTTCTTTCGAATTTACTGTAAATTTCCCACTCCTATTAATTTAAAGCAGTAGCAACAATTTTTTTTATTTTCAGCCTACTTGATGGATTTTCAATCAACCTCCTTGGGAGACTTTCGAAGCTGATTTCAGGGTTCTTGTTCAGCCGAAAAGAGGCTTCACATGCTTCACAGACGTAATATGTGTAGATTTTGAAAATATATGGATACTTACGTGAATAGGATGGGCTTTGATTGGTCATGGGTCTTTCTCAAGGACGTATACAATGAACGGACTATTACTTACTAATTAGCAATGATGTGCTCAGTTAAAATTTCCCAGGAGCCGCGTTCGAGTAATGACTTCTGTAACTCTATTTCTTGTTCAATAGTAGACATGATATAGTTAAAAAAGAGATGGAAACTTTCTGAGGTTATGTAAAAAAATATTCTATGACCTTTTTGCGGAGCAACATATTACATTGAAGCGAAGCCTGTATCGTGGTGGAGAGGAATATATTCCAGCACAAAAAAAATATCAAGTAATGATAACACTATTTATTTTCCCACCTCATGTTTATTTCAATTGAATGAATTTAACATTTCGTTCATGGCGTGGAATTGCATAGTTTCGGATGACCAATTTCATTACTCGAGCGTTGCTCCTGGGAAATTTTAAGTGAGTACATCGTTGCTAATTAAAAAGTAATAATCCAATCATTGTTTATGGCCTTGAGAATGACCCACGACCTATCGAAGCCCATTCTATTCACGGAAGTATCCTTGTATTTTCAAAATCTAAAAATATTAGGTCTGTGAAGCATGTGTAGCCTTTTTTCGGCCAAACAAGAATCCCGAAATTAGCTTCGAAAGTCTCCCAAGGGGATTGATTGAAAATCCAGCAAATAGGCTGAAAATTTAAAAAAATGTTTGCTACTGCTCTAAAGGAATGGGTGTGGGCAATTTACAGTAATTCCGT
This sequence comes from Pyrrhosoma nymphula, assembly GCA_963573305.1. Lineage (NCBI taxonomy): Eukaryota > Metazoa > Arthropoda > Insecta > Odonata > Coenagrionidae > Pyrrhosoma > Pyrrhosoma nymphula. The sequence continues at coordinate 69,412,745 of OY754332.1, read as the reverse complement.
AAAATATTCGAAAGAAAAAAAATGCCGCAACCTGGGATCGAACCCAAAAACTGGCTGAGGTTCGATCCCAGGTTTCTCTCGAACCCGGGCCTATGTGGAAGAAAGCCGTGACATTTTTCCCGCATTCTCTCTATAGTTTCAGTAAATAATTGCCTCGTTTGGATCCCGAACATAAGTCACGCGATGTCTCCTTGTGAGTATTACTCGGAAACTATGAAAGGATTAAAATAAAACAAAAACCAACCCTTACTTGACGTGGTATCTTTGATGGACATGGCTTTTATTTTGTTACAGAACGGCATTTAGAAGAAAAACATCTTTTTGCCACCAAGGCTAACACATTTGTATGGTAATTTGGATATTAAAAATATAACTGCTGAGCAACAGGCTAGTCTTTCTAATGCAATCGATAATCACTGTAATTCCATCGTTGACTATTTATTTTAATATCCTTGTCCATGGCATTAAAGTACACCCGTTCCTTCAGGGATGGGCATGTCTCTGTCACCACCAATTAACCACGCACAGTTTCGTGCATTTTCACGCACAAATGAATCTTAGGTTCTGGCTAAGAGAACCACAGTAATAAATATGTAATACCTTAATATTTACATTGGACGATGCAAAAGATGAGCCCACTCATTCGGCCCACATTAACATGATTCGTTGATCGACTGACACATTTTTTCACACTGGATTCGATTCCAGTTTCCTAAATTTAAGCACAGTTCCAAGGTCATCCACAGCCACAGTAAACGCCTGGCTGCATTTCTTTGACTAAGAGAAAACTCCTCTCACTCATTTCTCCACACTATTACATAACTTGATCAACAGCAGCGTTTTTCACAGTTTGCTTATTTGGTGAACTTCGTGAATTCCTAAAACTGATTCCTTCAAATTGCACCATTTGGTCGAAGAATTAACTAATTTATTCCATCAATCGCGCAGGTTAATCTGTCTATTATCGATTTAATCCATGGATTTCATCTCCCAGGAGGGTGCAGCGGCAGGATGTATGGTCCTGTGATCTTCTATAGTTCGGCCGCTTCTATGGCACTACGAACGGATGGGTATTCCACGGCATATTCACAATGAGGAACATGGCAATTTCCTAGTTTGTAGATGCCACAGACAAAAAACAAGCAAAAGCACAGTATATTGAGGTGGACAAACGGTATCAAAAGACAGTTCCCAGGAGTTGCAACCACTTGCAAACATTTCAACTTCCTAAGACTAACCACTCAAAACACAGTGTATGTTGGATTGCACGCGGAACAGCCTCACGAATCTTCTCCGATTCCAGCCAGCCAACAAATTGGGGCATGAGAGGGCCATAGGTGAGGCCCACGGCACCCTCAGAGGACGGGTCACAAGAGGGCTGGAATTTTGGACACGTAGGACGCGGCGGGGGCCGGGGGCTGCATGAGGAAGGGTGCGAGGAAGGCATGGTGCGGGGGCGGAGGGGGGGGAGGAGGCGGCGGCAGGCCCACGCCCGGGAAGGACTGGCCGGGCGCGGAGCTGGCCCCCTGGGCCCGGCCGGGACCACCATGCCCAGCACCACTGCCACCTTCCGCGGCCGAAGCAGCTTGGTTGCTCTGCGCCCCGTCGTGCAGCTTCCGCGTGTGCTTCTTGAGGTCAAAATTCCTGCAGAAGCCCTTCCCGCAGATCTTACAAGTGAACGGTTTTTTGTCGTTGTGGGTGTGCATATGGAACGTGAGGTTGTAGATTTGGTGGAAGGCCTTGCTGCAGATGGAGCACTTGTAAGCCTTCTCGCCACTGTGGGTAAGTTTGTGGTTCTTATAGTTGCCCTTTTGGTGGAATCCCTTGCCGCAGAACTCGCACACGAAAGGCTTGTAGCCCGCGTGGATACGGGCGTGTGTATTGAGAGTGGAACTCCGGTTGAATGCCTTTCCGCACGTGGCACACTTGTGCGGCTTCTCGGCCGTGTGGATGATCTTGTGACGGCATAGCGTGGACGCTTGGCGGAACCCCTTGCCGCAGATCTTGCACACGAAGGGCCGAGCACCCGTGTGAACGGGCATGTGTCGCGTCAAGTTGTAGTGCGCGTTGAACACTTTGCCGCACTCGGGGCACGTGAACGTCTTTTGCTTGCTGGGCGTCGCGGCAGACCCAGACGAGGACTCCGAGGCCACTGGCCGGGCGGCCGGGGACGCGGCCTCCTCACTTCGCGGGCTCGCGGCCTCTGGGGATCGGTCCTCCGCGGGACCTTCTGGGGGAGGCCCCGGCGGCGGCTGCGACGACACCACCGAAAGGGCTAACAGGTCGAGGTCCCTCAGAGCTGCGGCCACCATGCCTTGCCCTGCGGAGTCCCCTGGCTCGTCCGCCCGCTGCCCTCCGCGTCTCTGATCCGGCTGGTAGTGGTAGAGGAGTGGGTAGTGCGACAGGAGGTTGGAGGGCCGCGGGATGAGCCCCGCGGCCCCGCCCCTCGGGACGTACTTCTTGAAGGCGGAGTCCAGGATGGCCGGGTTTGGTACGACGGGGAACGGTAGCGTGGGGAGCGGCGAGAAGGGCAGCGGCGACGGGCCGAGTGCGTCGTCGCGTGGCTCTTCCTCGGAGGGCGCGGTGACCACGGCGGGGGCCATCGGGGAGTGGTCGGTGGTCGTGGACTTTCTTTGGAAAGACCCGGGCTCCATGATCTTGGCGATGGAGAAGGTGAGGACGGCGGGCTGGCTCTTGGGCGAATGGGAGGTGGGCGCCCGGCGGGTGATCGTCTCTTGGTCCTCCCAAGAGGGCACCACGGTGGCCGGCGCTTCCGTGGCCATTGTGCCCGGGAGGAATGGCTGCATTGGAGCCGTGGAGATATGTCTTCGCCGGAAACCCCGTGAACCTGGAAAAATAGATGTATTATTGGTGGGAGGACTGAATGTTAACAAGCATTTTGTTAAGCAATGAATAGTGGACGATATTAAAGTATCACCACAGTCAAAGGTAACCAATCACCAGCTAAAAAGTATCATCAGCTAGTCAATGTTATCAATATTTTATCGAGTGATCCTAAATATAAAGTTTAATAAAGATCCATCAGGTATTCGAAAATAAATTTTATGAGAATAAGTCATGGTATAAGTTAGTTATCAGGTGAACACGGGAGTCCGAACAACCATGAAGGGAGCGGGGGAGATTAAAATTTGAAGGGTATAAGGGCCACGAGTTAAATCTGAAAAAACGATGTTGCCAGCCTCCCCACTTCATCTGTTTATTGACTTCCAGAAGTGGTTGAGTTTTTTTAATGGAAGAAAAACTCATAATTGGTTCTATTTGAAAGGCTCATTAATTACAATACGCCGAAGAAAAATATACAATATTGAGCCATCTAATTGTGAGTTAATGATATTTGGTAGGAAAGTTAAAAAGGCAACACGCCAAATTGGTAAATGTATGTTATTATTAAATGTGATCTACTAATGAAGAGGAGTAAAGATTACCACGAGTCAACTTTCAAAATTCCCAGTGCCTTCTTCTTAGCAGGATTTCTTTCTTCAGCTCGGCATGCGTCCTATCTTCGATCATTTCTTCCATGAAGCCAATTTTCTTTTTCCTTTTTTTCACCTCGTTTCAATGCTCTCTACCATGGCCTTCAGTATCCCCTCAGTACTTGCTCAGTCCTTCTATTTACAATCAATAGTCTTCCTCCTAATTTCCTCCAAAATTTATTTTACTCGTCAATCATGCCAAATACATCGTCGTTAGCCCAACCTTCCCTCCATTGGATCTTTTCCATTTTCCTCCTCACGCCAATCTTAAATGCCTCTAATTTTATCGTCCAAATTTCTGCACCATGGGTCGAACGCTCAGGCTCTTCACCAGTCTTTTCTTAACATGAACACAATGCTCCTGCCACCAGTTCTCTCCAGTTCCCACTACCAGTTAGTAATTCTTCAGCTGACCCAATCTCTTCTTAATATTCCTACTGCTCATCCGAATTTCCGTCAAGATCCGGCTTAGGTAGCGATTCCATCTCCTCCAGTTTGTACCCTCTTACTGCAACCCTTGACCAAAAACCAATCGATATTCTTAGTCATTTACTTGATTACTGGAATTGATAACAAAATATGTAGCCTTATCTTTCCGAAAAAATATGAATCTACAATATCTGGGTGTATCTACTTTTTATGTTAACAACAGATATTTTTCGCATTGTGTTTCTCGAGGGCTTGCTTGGCAGTTCCCAAGCAGATTACGAAGGGATAGGGTAGATGTGGTGGCTAAGGTGCTGGCTTTGCATCCAAAGGTCTCAGGTTTGAATCCGGCAGTTGAGTGTAATTTTCCACGGAATTTCGATGCCTACTTGGGTACTGCGTGTACAAAAATCCAAGTCTAGCACACTATTCGTCGAATGGGACGTTAAACAGTGGACCTTTTGGAACCTTTATTTTAGAGTACACCGGCACCGGGTGTCTCTCCACCCTTTCTTTCACACCCCATAAAAGCCTTCTCTCACCATCCTACCTACAGGTATGACGCGAATGGCCTCAGCTGTCGGACGCCTCCCCAAATAACCAACCAACTAATAAATGTATTATCACCAAAGCCATTTATTTAACTTTTGAGATGGATTGCCAAATATGATGCCGTATTTTCCGGAGAAATATGCCCCCAATATCTTGCCAAACCCATTAAATAAGCTTGGGCTAGGTTACTTTTCCACAGTGTGCATCCCAATGGCCCAGTTCGCCGTTTCCAGGCCTTCGACGGAACTTCCATAAGTCAAGCAGTGCGTGGCAGTCATCACAAGGGAGCAATGCCAACCTTGCTCTCGGGTAAACGCCTCACAGAGAAGACAGCGCACAAGAGGGCGTTCAGCATTGGTGCGTGCCGTCGCAGGGGCAGACACAAGCGCCGTACACAAAAGCGCGCACGGGGTGATATCAAAAGGAGTTTGTGATGGGAAAAAAACGGGATGTCAGGGCGAAGGCAAGGATTTGAAGAAGAAGAAGAAGAAGGGGGCTTCCCTCAATGGCATTGAAGCGGGAGTTGGGGGAAAGGGGGGAATTGGTGTGTTCCGGGGGAACATTGGGGGGAGGGGTGAGTGGCAGATGGGGACGGAGAGCATCGTGTGGCGTGATTGAACAGCCGATTGAGGGTGATCACGCCGGGGGAAGTAGCAGGGGGTGCGGTGCATTCAGACTCCTCTCTTTGCCCCCTCCCTGCAGCACCGTTCCCCCCACCAAGCTCCCTCCTCCGTCTCCGCCACCACCACGTCGCCAGCCCACCCCCCTTTACGAACTAAGAGGGTTTGTCAACCCCCCACCCCACCCCAATAGCTCCGACCACATCTTAATCGATGAGGAATTAAAAGACGGGAACTCCTCGGCCCCGGAGGGCATTACTGACGCTTTCAATCCTCTTGAAAAGCTATTGGTGCGTGCTCGTGTCATTTCTGAGTGACAAGAAAATTGTGCCGCCACCATCCGCAGCCATCGCGCTCTTTGTCTCGTGCCAAGTGCGCTGCCGGCGAGCTGTCCTTAGTTCTTTTTTCGAAGCCAGCGTAATTACCGAGGAATCTACTTACTTCCGGGAGACCGTGGTTCGTAGCACCGCATTGCAACACACTCGGGAAGTGAAAAGACGGCTGAGCATTCGAAGGGTTGAGCTACATTCATCGCTAAACCTTGTGGCACTAGCACCAGTAGAGGGTGACGTCAGGGAGAGGATAGTATACGAGAGTGACTGAGGGACGTGTGGAGTCCCTCCAGAGGTACAGGATACCTTTGGCTCCTCTTCACGCTCATCCACGCCTGCTTCGCTCTCCCTGAAATCGTCTGATCTAAAACTCCCCGCTGGTGAGTGCCAACAAGATCTGAAATGCCAATGCTCCTCACAAATACATTCAAGACTGATTTATCCGTTTATTTACGCATTGTTATGCACAAAGTTAAGCAGTACGTGCCTTTACATGTTTTTGTAAAATTTATGCTTTTTCAGTGGAAATTAAATGTATACAAACATGTCAAGCATTCCATATGAAATTCTTTGAGGCTGCTACATACTTTTACGTGAATCTTAACTTAATAATTTTTACCATAGCTAAGCGCAATTGGATGGTGCCAGTTGCTAGGTGGACATATTTTGCTAGACGCTATTGGAGGAAAACGAGATAAACTGTCATTCATAGCTCGTTCAATCCTAGGATCCCTCTATCCTTCCCTGTCTAATGCTAGTTCCCTTACTCCCTGGTATTTCTCTTTGTCTACCTTTTTCTTTATTTCGTCCATGTATTTATTTCTCGGCCGTCCTCTCAGGACCTTTCCCACAATTTTTCTTTCAAAATTAACTGAGAGATATCTGTGAAAAGAAAAAACTCAATACGATGAAATTCCAAGGAAACCTGACAAAAATGAATGGCAGTATGCACCAATGTTTATTTTAACTGAATTATTAATTGATTCAACCCATTTTAGGTCCTTGATGAAGACGCCTCTGCATTGCTGTTTGTTGTGCTAAATAAACATTTCGTGAAAATAATACGTTGATACTAAGCGTAAAAATTTTCATGTTTGAAGTCGAATCCATCACTTTTAACCGCACAAATCCTCGCTGTTTCACCTCAACACTGATTTACATCACTAGTCTTGCCTTTTTTTAACACTAGTGGGAGATCATAATCCTTCAAAACACGCCTCGCATCTCGTCCTTGTCCTCTCCCGATTCCATCATCCTGTTCCCCAACTATTCATACCTGGTGTCCTAACACCCCTTGCTATGCATCTTTGTGGTGGCTCGAAGGGTTATACTCAAATGTATATAAAACACAGAGCAACGCCCTTTAATTGCGAAAAACGCCAACTGTTTTCCATCTCAAATAAGTGTGAAAGAGGTTCTCCCATAAATTAATTAAACTTGCCTAAATCTCGACAGCTTAAAAACTGCCATCTGTCACCGATGATAAATATTGCACGGAAAATAAGAGAGATTTAAGGTGTGAAATAAGAATAATAAGATCGGCTAGATGGAGAGTAACGCCAATGATGACGTCCTATTAAGAGTAGGAGAGAAAGATATAAACAATAAGAAGAAGAAGACACAAACTTACTGGAAATGGTTTGCGACACAACAGCCCCTTGAAGACAAATATGGAAGGGAAAATGAAAGGATAGAATTGTTAAGGAAGACCAAGGCGTAATGCAAACTATGAAGGACGTCAAATGGAGGATTTATATAGGAATGAAACGGTAATATTTAAAGGTTTCTTTTTCTGCGTCAACATTAGTTCTGTGGAGTGAAGAAACATTCATGTGTGCAACATACACACACAGCAGGGAAAAAACCGATGTTGAAGATTCCTATGACTTCCTACAAGCGTTTCTTGTATTGCGGGAATGAGTTATCGTACGAGACATGGCGTTCCATAGATATAGCTGCGGAGAAAAGCTCATAGAAGCTTGCGACTTGAGACGTGGCCATGAAAGATATTCAGAGGAACTTCTATCTTGGTTTTCAGTGGAAGCATCAGTGGATAAACTATAATCCATACAGGATGAAAGCCGAAGTTTAGGCGAATGCAGGCAGAGGATCACGATCAATGACGCCATGGGCCAATCAAATCATGCCTTTGTTTCCAGAATGGGTGCCAAGGAATGAGATCATGTCCATCAAATGGCGGTATAACTGGCGAATTACTGGGCCATTTCTCCTTTCAACGCAGTCTTGTGAGCTTAATTGAACTGCTATAATGAGCAATCCTCGATAAGGATCAATTCACACCATAACCTAACATATAAATGAACATACAGCCTTGTAAGCTGCCTCATGGACGCATGTCAGGAGGTGTCAGGATGCAAGCGATGAAGAAGGGTAACATAGAGAAAGGGGATTAGAGGAGGAACAGGATGAAAAATGAGGTGTGTTTTTGACATGACACGTATCTCCATCTATGTTTGTAGTCATTAATGGTATGTGAGGAGATGGAGTTCTTATGGTCATCTTTCTGGATGTTTCTCTCTTACTTGATGGTAGTAGTAGTACTTAAGTTTAACTTGCTTCAGCGGCCAAGGGCATTTCACACGTACACTCTGCCACTTGCAAACAAGCAACAGTTCTCACGATTTTGGCAGCCAGGTTGGTAACGCGCCGGCCATGTAATAAGTAGTTGGTGGGTTCTGTAAGAGTTAAGGACTTCCCGGTGAATACTGGTGATGAAGATTTCTCGGGTTCATTCACCTCGAGGACGATGGAAGACTACGCCGTGGAAAGGTCGCGTCCGTGCAACTCACCAGCATCACCCGGATGGAAACCCGAGAAATCTAAATCACAAGTTGGTGGGTTCTTTTACGGCTCCAGGAAAGACCCTTGCGTTTCTCCTCAGATAATTTCGTTGTTACTTGGTCACTTTCATTTATTCCACTGATCGTGCGTGAGATCGAAAAAAACCTTCGTGACCACTTAAAACTCACGTGACCTGAAATTTTGAGTATAATTAGCCTCATGTAACCTCTTAAGTATTTTGCGGCTCTGGCGGCTGACAATCAAAATCCTCCAATATCTTCCTATTCACTCATAACAATTTTCAATAAAAGCGCACGGCTGTCGTTCGCATTTTCTTCAGTTCATTAATTAATTCCTTCAGTTAAAGATCGGAATTATTGTGGCATGCCCAATAGTAGTTCTACTTAGCGCGAAGTAACATCTCTGCTTCATAATTAAATGCAATGACTTACTTAGGTCACTTGATCCAATGACCACTCGCATTTATCCGAGATAGAGCGAGAGAGAGAGAGAGTGGCCTCAAAATATAAAGCATTAAATTCATTTCTAAAAAGGAAGAATAAGCACGAAACACTTGTAATTCTATCCTTAAGTTATCTCCTGAGACAACGGTACACCGAGTATAGAGGTTGCAAAACTTGGTGAGACACGCTAGTGAAGAGGAACCCAGGAAAGACAAACCGGTTTCCAACTATTTGGAAACAGGTCGGATTCTCGTTTTAATTCATAGAATTCGATTTGATTTTGTTTTGAAACAGATTTACACTGTTTTCCAGTGGAGAGGAAGTTGAAGAAGTGATTTGGATCTGGTTTCCTATGAGCTGGTTTCCTGCTGTCTTCCTGAGACAGTGTTTTGATACTGAACTAAATGTGGTTTGAAACACATTTTCTTAAAAGCTGCCTTGATATTAACTTCCAAAATTGTCTTTCAACTCATTTGAATAAAAAATTAGTTTGATACTTTCCTTAAAACGTAATATATCCGCGTATTTATTTTAAAGAAGCTTAAATAACTTCACGCGATACATTGTATCCGCTCGTACATCTTAAAGGATACATTCCTGACAGGGCTCGTATACTGTACGATGGAACTACTTTGCAGGCGCGGAGGCTCACTTTTGAGCGGTCGTAGACTCATTCGCTCTTTGTTTACATTGTGATGTGAGAGTTTGTGCCTGTGCGTCCCAATATACTAATCGGAAATCAGAAGTATTTACTTACATATAATTTTAAAACGGTTGTTGTAAGTACCCTACATTCGTATGTCGGTTAATGTGAGCGAAAAATAGGTTTATTTTTGCTCTGGTGGCGATATTTTTCATGCACAATTTATGCGCAGTTTTTTGTATTGAAACTCGTCGTCTATGAAGCATACGCAAATTTTTCCTGGAGGATTTCCACTCAGTAAGATAGCAAGATTAATTACCAGCTAAGTGTTTTCGTTATGAAGATTTCATCACTCTTATCGAAGTTATAATTTGGCTCGAAGACTGTGATAGAGTTTTGTGAAAGAATAGAGCTATGTCCAATTGTTGGTGGTTTTCAAGATTGTGGAATTCTAAAAAAGAAAATCTCAGCAAAGAAATGAATTTCATTGCAACAGAAAGGTGAGTGGATTCAATTATGTTGAATATCTATTTTGGAGCCTTGATGTAAGTATTTTAATGCTGGAGACATTTATATGTTGCCTCTCAATTCGTGGATGTGGATAAGGTACATTTTGAAACTGAGGAAAACTAAACATTTCATGTCTTTCTGCCAAGAGAAAAATGTGATAGTGTTAAACTTTAACAGAATGATCCAGTGATTTGTTTCAAATCGTTCATATTTGGCCAATACTATAGTAATTCCAAATAATTCTGTCAATTAGCTTTAATGTCATGGGATTAAAGTTGACCTCTCCATTTCTTAAGGTCGGTAGTTGCGTCCCAGGAGAAGGAAATCCCTCCGGATGTCAGGGTATTGTTGGAGGATTGGTTGGAGGAGCTGGAAGATAGCAGTCTCCAGAGACAACCTTCATCTTTGAATACCAAATTATCGCTATTATTTTTCCATTGTGAGCTCATACATTTGTTTAATTGTACATATTTATTTATTAATTAAATTTGTTCAAATGAGCCTGAATTATTTCACTACGAGGTAAGACATTCTTCATGAGGTTGTAGGTAAATAGGTTAACCCTGTTATTACTCCCTGTCCTCCTCCAAGCTTGGCTGGCTCAACGAATGTAAATGCGGGGACGTTATATGGCCATGAATGGTTCATCGAATCAAGTAAATGTTGTGTGTGATGGGCTATCTAGTTTGACCACTACCAACTTGGAACCAAATATTCAAATCGGTAGGAAAGGAGAAATGTGAGTCAAATAAGAGGGAAGGTGGAAAAGAAATTCAAATCAGTTTGGACGCGGAAACGAGATTCAAATAAGTTGGAACGTGAAAACGAGATAAAAATCAGTTGGAGGGAGGAAATGAGTTGAAATACAGCCGCCATCTTGGACTGTTTTCCAACTGTGCTCCAACTGTTTTCTGGGGGTTTCAATTTTCAAAACAGAATCAAAGAAACTGGAAATCAGTGAATCAAACCAGTTGGAAATCATTTTCAAATCGGTTGGAAAAGTGTTTTTTTTTCTCCTGGGAAATCATAAATGACAGGTGGGACATAGGGGCAAAGTAAGAATGAAAGTATACCATCACAAGGTCAATCTATCTGAGGTCGGGAAAGGTTCGGATCATTGGGCCTCTAACGGCCGTGAAGTCGGTTCATATGCTTAGATCATGATGACATGTCCTAAATTAATGTGGAGGCATGCCAGTTTAAGGAAAACCAAAATAGCCAGTCGTCCTAGTCGTACCATTAATAGTTATTCATTAATGGAGCCTTAGATGGCTAATGCCGTGTTAGAAAGTTGGATAGGAATGTTAATTATTTTTCCTTTTCTGTTTGGAAAAGCACTGAAATGTTTTATAATTCCTCAGTAAACATCTAATCTAATTCTTTTCTTCACTGCTCTTCACGTTTTTGCTGAATATTCTGAAGTGGCGGCCATGGTCTTTCGTTTCGCGTTAGGTTTGGTTTTCCGAATTATTTCGCAATTATGGGAAAAACTTGTTTACAAAAATACTAGTTGTAGAGGATTTCATAAACAGGAATACTAAAGTATCGCAGACGTTGGTGTCAGCGGGGAGATTGAGTTCTGGAAGGGCAACGCAAGCTTGGACGCAAGCACAGAGGAAATAAAGGTCCCCCGCGGCGACATCAAAAGGGATTCCGTTCCCCTTTGTCCCAGCACCCTCCTCGTATTCTTGTTAGGTTGTTGGGTTATTCGGTGGAGGCGACCGGCAACTGAGTTCCTTGGCACCATTACAGCATATGGGTGGGTAGGATGGTTTTTGGAAGAACATTTTCACCATTCAGGTTAGGTGGGTAGGAGAGTAACGGAGAGAAACACGATCGCTGGGTGGTCGGTCGGTTTAATGGGGAGGCGAGGGATGACTGAGGTCATTTTCACCATTTAGGACAGGTGGGTAGATGGTAAAGGTGGTATTTCACGGGGAGTGGAGTGGTAAATAGTGTAAATGGTGGAGGGAAACCCGGTGTAGGACTACTCTTTACTAAAGGCACCAAGGGGTCCACAGTTTAACGTCCATTTTAGGGACGGAGAACAACTGAAATGTTGCATGCAAGTAGGGATCAGAATTCCTCTGACAAATTTCCGTTATTGCCTGGATTCGAACCTGGGCCCTCTGTGTATGAATGCAGTATTCTATCCTCCACATCACCCCGATCTCTGGAGCCCTATCGCCTTAGGCACCGCAGGTAGAGGACTCATCCGAAAGGACAGAGTACTGCCCTTGAATTACTCTCCACATGTGGCCAATTAGGGATCGGAATTCTACTGAAAAATCTCCCCACCGTCGGGATTTCAACCCGTCTCCTTGGGTTGAGAAATCAGTAATTTAGTCACCACACCAATCCGATACCCAGGTACTTAGGGAGGTTCGGTAGTTACACTCAACTTCAGATAATTCGGTGAAACGTTTTGGAAGCAATACTAATGTTGTCCTAAAGCTACCTGAATTTTTTCCAGAATGATTTGCCCCGGATTTTTTAAGAAATTTTATCAAGAAGTGGACATTAAATTACACGGGTCCTTTTGTTCTTTATTCTGCATCCTGAAACTTATGTATCCTCTTTCATGTACTTTACTAATGGTGCCAATTTCACATCGTCCGAAGCGCGCGCGAGGAATTTCTTCAAGCTCTCGGAGCAAAAATCTGTTATACATTTTTCTATCGACTCCGTCGAACGAGAAATGTTTCTTTCTGATGAATAAAGCCAGTCGTACCTTGTGTTATCATTAGAAACCGTTGTTGAAAATTTCTCTGAAGTTGAGTGAAAACACCAAACCTTAAGAAGTTTCATTTACTCGCTAATTAAAATACATTTGGGAATCAAACAATCCTCAATCGTTTAATATATTTAATTATCCTTTTCTACAGGGGTCTTTAAAAAAATAATAAGCTAAAAAATATTAAAAGATTGACTGTAAACTATGCAGTAATTACAGACCAATACTGGAGAATTCGCAGCTAAAAGTCAAATTTAGAATTAAAAGGGAATATATGCTTAAATATGTGTTTACACGACAATATTCGTACGGTATTAATAGTACTTGAAATTAAATGAAAATGGGGAGCGTATATTGCAAAGATTTATTCTATAAATTGCTTTTGGTAAGACTTTTTCCTCGACTTTCACCTAAAAAATAAGAACAAAATAACATATGTCATAGTAGAGTGAAGATAGATTCAGACCTACAGCACAGGATAAAATGGAGACCATTAAAATGCGAAATCGGCCACAGTGAAAGGAACAGTCATGCAACTTATCGAGAGCAGTTTCATTGCTGGAACTAAACAATCCAGTAACATAATAATGTACTTAAACACACTTGTGTCTGCAAGTATCACATTTTATACAACGACACTACTCAAACCAATAGCCACGTTCGTTGGATCATTTATCAGGAAAAATGGGTGCACTTTCGTAAATCTCTACATGGATCATGAAACCATATCTGACATATCCAGTGCATGGGGAAGGTAGTGAGTGCACATTTTTTTACGAGAAACAATTAATTTCCAACTATTTTAGCGAGTTTGAGTCATGTGATATCATCTATTGTGATGTTTTGTATAATACTACAACGTTCTAATGCCTCATTTTTTCCCCGATTGTCTCGGTTGTCCGCATCTGTTGAGGACAAACGTCCGTACTTTTCTAATCTAGAGATTTTTTACTTTCGTACACTAAGACGCCATCTATTTTCCTTTTTAGATCGATTCTAGTAAGGAACTGTACATCCATATACTGCCATGGGAGCAGCCGAAGTGGCGTGTGACTTGGGGTTTTAGGTCACCTGCCAGAAATGAGGGAGAAGGTAGGGGAAAGAGGTGGGAGAAGGGATGACAAGTGATGTGTGTTCTTCTGGATTAGTTTCTTGCTCTGTTTTTGTTGTACCCATTAGTGTCTAGCGGCCCCCAACCTTCTGCGTCGCATCTTCTGTTTTGTAGTAATTTTCAACAAAGTGCTTGGCTTTTACTTCGTATTTTTTTGGTTGCGTATTAAATCTTTCTGCTCCCAAATGCTTGCGGCACGCACCAGATGAAGCCAAACAGGAGCCTCAACTCTCTCTCACTGTGGTCTCCTTGACTGATACATTCCCTCCGAAATTTTCAAGTTTGATCAAAACGCAGGCTCTTATCAAATAACGTCCGAGGAGAAACTTCCGCATGTTTTCCTTTAAGGAATACAGCCCATCAAGAAGTGTTTTGAAGTGTCTTTAGAATAGCAATATTTTCTTGCTATTTTAGTTACAAGTTTCGGAAAACTTACTTCTGTAGGACCTAGCATTGTAAGAAAAATTAACAATTTTTCGCATAAATTAGTTATTCGAATTTTTGAATAGACAGCTCCATGCCACGGAAAACTGTTTATACCCCGATTTATAAGGTGTCTTTCAGGTCTTATTTTCAACGTGAAGGATCCCACTATTCAAATGTTTGCCCTATCATATATTATAAGGTAATCACCATTTAAAAAGCTGTGGACCTCATTCTGAGACAACGGCTTCCTGAAGATGGTAATGGAAAGGACAACGAATGAATAGAATTACCGAGGAAGATCAAGGATGAAATAAATATAGTAAATAACGAAGGAGGTCTAAATAAGGAACTGTAAAGGAACTGAGCAAAAATTATTAAAATGGTTGAAAAGAGGGAAATGTAATTAAGTTCCGTAATAACGAGAAAATAGCAATTGCCAATTAGATAATATTATTTAACGATGATTTATAAGAATATATATAATTTTAAATATAACTTAGCGTTTAGCTAAAAAGATTATGGAGATTGGTGATGCAGATAAGGTTGTTGATGATGAGCACCAGAAACAATACGATGGCCTTTCACACCGAATTTCATGATAGATAAATAAAAAGCCGTAATTATCAAAAATTCGTCTTGAAAAAGTTCCAGTTTTGGAAGCTCGACCGTATGGATCACTACAGACGCTGCTCACGTGGAGCGACAGCGTGGCGACCACGAGGCGCGGCCATCTTGGAGAGGGCGCGCTAGGCAGTGCCGAGGAATCCGCACGCGGAGCTCGGCCCCCACAACCATCCTCCTCCCCCGCCTCGCCCCACGCCTCGCCGCCTCGCCACCACCACCCCCTCCCCCCAGGACGCCTCGTCACCACCCCCTCGTCTTTTCTACCCCCCTCCCCGTCCCCACCATGCCCACAATTGTCACGGGTCCCCCTCAAACAGGGGAAGTGGAAGAGTGGAGAGCGCGGAGGAGCACAATGCCCCATCATCCACGTCGTCCCATTCTTCTCCCCGGGCGCGCCACTTCCCCTTTCGGTCCGCTGTGCTCGCTGCTGCCTCCACGCGCCCTCCCCCCCAAACCACTCGAATGAACCCCCCCCTCCGTTCCTCCTCCACCTCTCCCGCGCAAATCGTCATCGCCACATGCATTATTCGTATAGTCAACATTACACGCACTTTGTACAGCGGATGGCATGCGCGAGGGGGTGGAAAGCACCCTAACGACCGCACCAGCAACATCTCTCCATCCATCCCCCGCCCCCGCCGCCCCCGCTTAGACCACGGCTCCACCAACCCCTACCCCTACCGCCTGCCCTCCCATCAACCTCCCCCCACCTCTAGGCTGTGGCTCACGAAGCACACGGGCAAATATTTAACCACGGCGATTGCCTGTCGAATCGGTTTCAACTTGGGGGGGAGAATGGTTGAAGGGGGAAGGAGTACTGTAGACCCGCCATATGCCCCACACCAGCCACGAAAACAATCGCGCCACATCTGCATCCCCATCTCTCCAATGCCACTCCCTTACCCCCTCTACCCACAATTCTGTACCCCTCATACCTCTCCCCCTCCTTCCCCCCTGGCGACTCTGGACCCATTCCCTTCCCCACTCCGCTATATACCCTTTCATCATCAGGAAATCACCTCCCTCCTATCCCTCTCCCCTCCCTTTACCCCTCCCATGACAACACAAGCAAGCTCTCCAAAATCATATAGCCGTTTTCATGTTTATTATACGTGGCTCTCTCAGGATGATGAAGCACTACTTTATGCGAGCAAGTGCTTTCAATATCGCTCTCAAATTGTTTCACGTCCGCATTTGAGTCAGCCCCCCCTCGCCATATCCTTGTGTTAAAATAACAGACAAGCCAACTGATTAATATTTGCATCCTTCCCCTCTTTTGAATCGCTCCGGTGACCATTCCCGCGGAGATGAGGAACTCGAGAAGCCTTCTTTTTTCACGGTGCTTCAACATGAGCGCACCCCATCCCGTGGACCAATTTCGGATGAAACTCTGCGCGGTTATGCGAGTAAATATTAAAATACCGTTGTACCGGTAGTACCACTCCGGCTGAAGTATTAACGCTGTGACTTCCTGAAACATAATACGGTCTAAACTCAATGCGAAGGCGAACTCTATGAGTGTAATATTATTATTAGCGTTGGACACTTTCTGAAACATAGCAACCTACTGAGAACTCTAATGTGAGGAACAACGGAGAGGAAGAAATACCTAGGAAGACCAAGGATGGAATACATAGGGCAAATTAATAGAAATGTTAAAATGAAAACTTATGAAGGCATAAAACTATCAGCAGAGAGGAGTGAAGAGCTGCAGAAAAACAATCTTCAGATTGACGTTCAATTTCGGAATTTAAACCTATCATGAGATTTTTAATGCTTTTCAAGGCAAGTACTTGCATTTACTCAATTTTGGGCTATATTAATAATTATAAAAGCTACAAAGCTGACTCACTCACTCACTGACTCATTGGTACAAAGTTCCGGTCGCAATGGAATGTATTTATTGTTACCAAGCCTTGCAATACACTATAAAGGCTGTGAAGGCTACATTAAAAATGGTAGGTATATCACTTTCGCGACCCGTACTATAATGGCTTTTAGCAACAGTACACCTACGCTTATGATTTACATTGTATGATACTTTATGTAGAGTTGTATATATTTGTATTCTTTTCCACTCGGAAATTATGAGTGCATAGAATCAAATAAAAACCCTATTTAAAATTTTTCATGGACTTCAAAACCATATTGATCTCGTTGTTCATGATTTAAAATGCATTATCATACATAAATACCCTCCCACTTGTAAACTGCAAGCGCCCATTTACTAGTATATATATAAACTGATGCGGTAATATCAGATCGCACTTCAAGCTTTTGCCTATCTACCTTTCCTCTTCTATATAGCCCGTCAACCCACCCCACGGCCACTCGATCATAAATTAAACGTGCTTCGTATCGTCGAGTTGACAGCCGTGGTAGTGAAGTGTCGAATTTGAGTTATAAAGCTACTGCAGAGTTTCGTCAGGTTTTTTCCCGACATTCCACAACCGTGAGACTGTTTCGTTCATAGACTGTTCTAGTATTCAATAAGTTTGCCTTCATATAGTAAGTTTATAAACTCCAGTGAATCTCGTCCCGTCATCTCCCCAGATTATTTACGACTGTTATTTGTTCTAATTTTTTTTTTAATTTGTAGAGGCTATATTGCCGTGGTTACTCATTGATTCATACCAGCACATTAAAATGTATACTTTTTTCATTGATGGGGTTAGAAGTGACCACCACTTCAAGAAGGAAACCACTTCATATTGGCAAATAAGAAGGGGAGTTGGTTTTATGGATGCAGAAAAAAGAGGTAATACGTGTGCCGAACTCAAGAATGAAATCGTGTAAAGAGAAATGGGGCCTGCACCAGCAAAAATCAAGGTTTTTACCTTGCTACATCTATACCTACCTTTATATTGATCAATGCTTAAACAGTATCGTAACATATGTTAATTTATTTTGGCAGATTGGCGCAGGTTTTGAGGTGTGTTCCTTCAGCCTTGGTCGAATGTCTGACCTCGGACACTCAATCAACAAAATCATAGAGGGTATCGGTAATACCATCCTGAAAAAAAGTCCAAACTCAGAAGAGACAGCAGAACTAAACCAGGATCCATATTTCTGCTATAAGACTTGTTAATTTTTATACATTTTTCCGTTGTCTGGCTTATGAAGATGGATTAATAGAACATGGAAATAAACATCTACTCCGCCTGACTGTCCACTTCTGCATCTCTTCAAGCGTGCTAAGGGGAGAGGGAATGGTTCTTTAAGGTGAACGTGGGGGGAAACTTCAGAGTCAAGCACTCTGCAGCCGAACCTTGCAAAAGATTCTCTATAAAGAGTATGGTGAAAAGGTGAAGAATACCATATGAATTCGAATTTGAAAACATTTTTATTGGGTAACGTAAGAATAATTTTACTATTTTCAACTAAAAATGGCATGATAATTTATGTAAGAATTTATATTATTCATAGCAACGTGATCAACAAAAGCTATTTAAAATGAAGATAATAGACTTTTCCTTATCTTAGATTTGTAAACTTCAACAGAATGGCTATGATACAATTTCCATTTTAAACTCGAGAGTGTTAAAAGTATTACTGACTTATATTCTGCTTAGATGGCAAATATTTTATTCAAAGAACTCCTCAACAGCCAGTTTTTATTCTTCGATACATACTTGGCACCCTACTGTTAACAAACTACCGCTTATCAATCCCAATTTCCGTTTGAATGCGTTTCTTTGTTAATCCTTCCGAAGGACAAAGTTATGCTGAACTCGATAATAATCTCCCCGGACATAAGAAAATCAAATATTGTACAAATCTCCAACAATTTTTTTAATGGATCTATTTAAGACGATCTATTGATGAACGGAAATAATCTGTTATTCGCAAGACGTTTAAATTAAAACTACGATCAATTGAACACGAAACATAAGGATATTTTGAATTACAGAAATTTGAATCCCAAGTCACGGATATAGGTTTAAAAAATCATACGGCGTGATACACGTTTTTTGTCTTCTAGTGTAAATATCATTTCATTATTTCACGCGAATCCGAACGTAATTTCTCAGGTTCAATTCCATTTCTCATTTAAAAGTAAAAAAATCTGATTTACTTCTAACTCGACAGAGTTTTGAATCGATTGTGATTCCAAAGTTTTATTTGAAATACAACTGGCAAATACAATTCGATTCTTATTCAAAGAAAACATTCGGTATTCCGATTCGTAGAAAGAAAATCATAAATCGTACATCGTAAATAGGAAGTATTATACACAGTTTATACCATTATCTGGAATTTTCAGAAGGATTCCTCTGAAGCTTTCATAAAACTATATTTCACACTTTCCTCATCTTTCAAGAAATTCCCCCGAACCACATTCGGTCACCCGAGAAAGAATCGAAGGCAATCAATCTTTGTCAGATTTCGAATCCTTTATGGCAATATATTTTCTAAGGCCAGGGTATATATATACACTAATTTCATATTCGAGCATATCCGTTTGCATGCTTTCCATTCCTTCAAAACATGCATTCACCTTGTCGAGAGCCACTTCGCACCCATTTGCATACGGGCAACCACACTCTCTCGCTCCAACCAATCTCCAGCCATACATTAGTTTGGTGATTGGACGGCCATCCATTTTCTGTACATGGCCCAACCAGGGAAGCAAACTCCGTTCAAACTTTCCCATTACCGAGATAATTAATCCATTTTCTTCCGCAAATCACTCATTACTCAAACAATATCTCCGAATAAAACTGATGATCTATCCATAATTTCCACGAGGTCAGGCCTAGGATCAATGGATATCCATAATTTCCACGAGGTCAGGCCTGAGATCATCACTACCGCTAAATGCACATGAGTATGCCACAGTGTGGTGAAACGCGCGTCGTGCCAGCGTAAGAAAGTTTGTGGAAATAACAAAGGTGGTTTTCTCATCATGATATCTCCGATTTTACCATGTGTGCTCCTAAAATTAATCAAACCCTCGGCATTAAGTCTTGATGAACACTTATACTGACATTTTCAAGTTTGTCTTCCATATGGAATTGTGCACAGAGTTTGTTCAAAAAGTATTCGATCTTGGTCTGGGAACAAAAGGTTATACAACTAGTTCATTAAAATAGCTAGGTCCCTCAAGGTAGGCCCCTTGTGATTCGACACACTTAGTCCAGCTGGTCCTTCCATCGCTGGAAGCAACGCTGATAATATTCTTCACGCAGCTGTGCCATCGCATGTTGCATTATCAGCCCCTGGCATTCAAAACGGGGTCTTTTCAGGGTTGTCTTCATTCTCTGGAATAGCCAGAAGTTGCAAAAATCTTGCGAAGGAAGTACCTTGGTAAACCTGACATGCTCAGAAAATATCATGTGTGTGGAATGAGCTGGAGAAGTGACATGATGCAGCCAAAACTTCCTTGTGGCCCACAGCTCCGGTCTCTTGCGTCCAATTTCATCAAAAACAGGACAAAGTACTTATCGGTAGTGCTTTTCATTTATGATCTGACCATGTGGTGCGTACCCATGTCGCACAGTGATAATCAAACAAAACAAACTGATGATCTTCCGGAACGCTGGTCACTCTCCACATAAACGCTGCCATATTTGAACCTATTTTACAGCTGTTTTATCTGCGCAACCACCATTGCACCATCGCCGAAACATTGCGGGTCTTTTTGGTGGTTTCTACTAGCGCATCCACCAGTTTCGTACAGAACTTGATGCAATAACGCTGCTCTCTCACAGTTACTGACGCGGCAGGCGGTGCTACGTGGAAACAAAGATACACGATATTCCGTTCTATGATCACACATTGCCACGACTTGATCATCATTCGTTGATGAGTAAAAAAAATAAAGTCATATTTTTTTGATCATAACTCCTACAAGTTTACTTCGTAATGCGCCACTCATTCTCTTCCCTTAACAAATATTAATATTATTTTCTATAATCCAAAACCTATCAACGATTACCTCACAGTGATCCATAGGTCTCCCACTATAGGTTTTTTGTCAACAACAACATTTGCCTTTTGAAAGGAGAGAGATAACCAGGAAAAAGTAATCTAAGATAGCTTGTAAATTGTAAGTAAGTAAGAAGATTGTAAGATCATTAGGGTGTTTTTAAAATGAAGTCCTATTATGTTTCTAAATGATCCTTTCCATATTTAGTTATTTTAATCTACCAATTAAAGGATCGCTAAAGGTCTTTTGCATCAAGGTTTTAGATTAAAGAAGAACGCACACAAACACTCATGTCTTGGGTGGTGAAAAATCCACCCAGGTGGGAACATGACCCCGCCATCACCGACTCGATATCCTGCATTTTACGCTCTCCTTAATAATCTTCCACGTGACCCTCAGCCAAATAAGGTATTTTAACTATATGGGTATTTAAAGACCCATCTCATTGGCATTAATAGAATAAAACATCTAAATATGTAGGCATAAGGGCAGAGGACAAATGACTGTTGAAGGCAGAGTTCATGTCGTCAGAGGTGGGTAGAGGAGGTACCCCGAGTTGAGCATGTTCGATTGACAAAATTTGAGGTGTGTTCCCTGTCAACACCGGAACTTCATGGAGGGCGAAGGTTTAAAGGAAACAATTCAAACAAATTCTAATATTTGACGTGTGTTTCAATCCACCGTGCGCGATAATTCATCCCTCGTGCCCTCCAATTACGACATTCAAACAAGTTGTTGCCCTACGGAGAGGTGATGGACAACTGATGTAATTTGCGCAATGAAATGGGGTTGGCGGTTAGGGAAGGGATATTTGCAGGTTAGAAGGAGTTTGGAGAGAAACCCGGCGTTGATATTGTCCTACTCTTATAAAGGCACAATGGGATCCTCAGTTTGACAAACCTTTCGACAAATGGGGTAAAACACTTGGAGTGCGCTTCACATAGCACCCAAGGATGGATCGACATTCCGCTGACAAATCTGCCAATGTCGAGATTGGAACTCAAGACTATTATGAGAATCCAGTTCTCTAGTGCCTACATTAACCTGATTTCATGGCACTCAAACAAGCTGACCCACGCTTATCTCCACCTCCCATCACTAAAAACATAGAAGCCCGACCACCCTACCTTCATTAGCCATCCCTCCCCTTCCTTTATCCTTGTCTTCCTAAGTTGAATTTTGTAGACTAGTTGCAGCAGACATAGTTTTTCGGTATTCTTTTGGAAGAGATATATCTCACGGTTTAAGGTAATCCAAAGATAATCACAATATCCCTGGTTGAAGTCGAATTCGAATCCGCCAACTTCGTATGGCCAGTAAGATCTGGGGATTTCCCGGTCTTCCACTAGGACAAAAGCTGCATTGTGTCAACCGACGTTTGAAAGATCGAATAGAGCATCATTTGCAGGGTGGATGATCCTACCCAGATAGCGAGGCTTGACTCAAGCTTCGGATTTGGGTTTCCCTTGATGACACAACATTTTATTTTTCCTCAATAGTAATGGTATCATCAAAACCGTTCGATCAATAAGTATTTTGGAAAATAGAGTTTACAGTGATTTCAACAAAAAGTATGGCTATATTTGAAGAGAACACTGAATAAATAGTATATTCTGGTGTTCTCTTCCTCCTTACCATCCTATCATAAATAACAGCTAGAAAAACGCTTCGAGAGTTAATTCTCTCTTTCTTGTTTCTCTCTACCACTGGGGCAGAAAACTGGCAATATATCAATGTACATTGGACACAGCCAGCCTCATTTTCAATCAAGTAATCCTTAGTCACTAAGGAGACTTGGGTTGTAAGCAAGGCAGGTCCGATTAAACAATTTCAGTAGACACCTGTTGATAAGCATTTACTGTGAATTCACATTTCCGCCACTCCAACAAGTTCAACGAATAGTCATGCGAACGACAGTGATGCCAGGAGCGATGTACTCGTAGCCCAAAGGTCTCTTCATTGCTCATCATTCTAGGTTGAACAACTTCAGGAAGTAGGGAATTCCTTCAAGCAAGAATACACGGGAACTTATATGAAAACAGACGCAAGGCAAAATATTCCATGAAAGGCATTATAATTTGGTTTCTCTAGGAATAGATGGTCACGTGTAATCCTTCAAAACCCTGCTATGCCACTCGACAAGAAGTGTATGGTTGCCAGAAGGCAAGAGATATCTCGTATAGCACCGTCTTCACAGCATCGGAGGCCCATTGGCACTAACAGATTTCCATGAGCTGGTTGGGCTCCCTGGCCCAGTTGGATCCCTTGGGCAGCTTCATGGTCGTCCCATGGAAGGCTCGTTAAAATGGTCCATGGATTGCCCATTGATAAAAACTACGGTTTAACATGAACTAATCAGATTAAAAGGTCATGGAAAAGATTTCAGTTAAGTACAAGGAATGTTTTAACGAATTAATTGTCTATTAAATTACGAGGGAAGATAAAACATCTTCTTCCTCACTGAATTAGGAGAAGGAAATCACAAATATGTGATTACTAGCTTTTCAAAAGCCCACCTCCGAATTCTGATTTTGATCTAATACTAAGACCAGTTTTCATTTTCATTTGAGGATCAATCACCGTAAAATGACATTTGTATCACTCTATTCGAAATGTTCGAAAAAAGTACCCTTTATATGGATGCGCGACAAAACCTAAACTTTACCGACTATGATCCCGTTAAATTGAATTTTCAACCTATATGTCCATATCATATCAAAGTGATTCATATAAAAGCGCAAGCGCACTGTTATAAAGCCAAAATGATATATAAAGCGCAAGTGAATAAATGAGATGGCAGAGAAGAAAAGGCATCCACCCATTCTACTTTTGAACACAACGGAAAATTATTCCAGTTATTGAGCGCGGAAAGAGTTAGTCCGACAAAAATGGCGCTGCCGATGCGACGGTTCATTGGGCTGGAAAATTAAATCACTTAAATATATATCCGTTGGATAATATCCCCATTCTGTGCGGAGACTCAGAGGCTGCTTGAGGCTCAATGGCGCTCGAATGCAAATGTTCATTTACTGCGCCCCCTCCCTCTAAGTACATCAAAAAGTAAAAAAAGCCAATAAAACGGCTAAATAAATAACATATGCAATATCCATATAATGTAAAGGCCTTTATTTTCCACTAAACCTACGCTTAAAAAATAAGGAAAAATCGAGTTTGACAATGTCGGAGTACTCGAAACTCGGCTTTAGATATTGTGTGTTTGTGAAAAAAAGAATTCTGACACATTTTTTGGCACCACCATGCAATGCTGGGTACGCTTAGGTCCGGTTTTATAACGTCTGGTTAACGCTGACTGCAAGATGACGGTGCCTAAACGTTAACTTGATGTTGACTGAGAGTTTGGGTTCTGTATATTACAGCCGACTCTCCGTTAGTTGATGCGAGCGCAGTCGATCGGAGAACGTATTAGCATCGATTTGCATGCCCAGAAAAAATATTGATCTATGGATCACATGACCGGGAATTGGCGTATTAAGTTGAACCTGTCTACCCTTCCCCATTGATAAGACGCGTTATAATTGGAATAGTTAACCTTCAAATAACTCTGTTGAGAAGATGGGGACTAATTCGATTTGGCTCGCACCGTTGCTATCAATGCATCAAGCTATTATGCGCTATGATGGTGGTTTGATTTTCATGCCCTTAATAAGGCTCTTCTATATCCCGAATGTCGGCTGCGGCAGACATTTTTCGGTGAAATCAAGATTCCTACGTGGGTGCCCTGCAGAGAGCATTTCAAGTACTCCGATGGGTCGTTACAATGACAACCGCTTTTCACCCTTCGTTAAGAGTAGACCGACGCCGAGTTTCTCTCCTCCCTTCCTCAGTTCTAAAATTATCCTTATTAGTTGTTTCGTTTTTCGGCGAGGCTACCGACAGCTGAGGTAATTTGCACAATTTAGGATAGTTGGGTGGGTGGGGAGTGGGAGATTGGTGGTGCGTCGGAATTAGCCTAAACTGAACGAAAGGTGCCAAGGGGTCCAGAGTTGTAAAATTCTATCCGATGGACGGAGTCCTACTGCTTGAGGATCCCCTCCGAATAACACCCAAGTATGGATTGCGATTCGAATGAAGAATTTAAACCACTTCGTCGAAATCCAAACCCACGCCCTTCGAGATGGAAAACCAATAATCTAGGCATAACACCATTCCGAAACTCATAATATTCCATTCCTTAAAAACCTGCCCACCGGTCCTAGTTGCGCAAGTGTACTCGGCAGTCGGTCGCCTCCCGAAAATAACTAAACAATATTCCACAAAACGCTCTTGGATGAACGGGGAATTCCTAGGCTTGATGAGATACAGTGGCCCGCTTTCCATCAAATGCATTTCCGGAAAATACAGACCAAAGATCCTCCACTTCAACTCAATTTCGCATTAGTAGAGGGTAACGACGTTAATACACGTACGGGCGAGTGTTACAGCACCCCGAAATCAAAACGTAGGATTATTTTATCCGCGCATCCACACGGTCTTCTGGATGCCCGTGTTTCATTCCCACCCCCTCCTCCCCCCCCCCGCATGAATTGTTTCCATTTCTCTCTCACTCTCTGAACTTCCAAGTAAATGCCCCCCACCCCCTTCCCTCCCGCTCACCTCCGCCTCGCCCACAATCAATGGGCCGCCATTCGCGCGCGCAATTGTGTGGCGGAGGGCCAAGTGGGTGGGGGGAATGAGGCGGGCGCCGGGGAGAGGGGCTGGGAAGGGCGGGAGGGGCTGGGAATGGTGGGAGCGGGGAGGAGTGTGATAGGGAACATGGAGGAGGACTCCGTGCTGTCGAGTGTTTTGGCATTAAACCGTAGAATGCGGCAACGGCAGTCGATACGATAGATCGAGAATGTTCCACCGCGATTGTGTCAGTCTAAATAAGTAGGGGATTCTATCTTTCCGTTTTTTGTAGATAATAAATATACTGATTTCATTGGTGACATGCCTAACATATTAAAAAAAAACAAATTGCTAAAAAATACGCTTATTAGTCGCCGAATTTGTTTTTAATGGACAGTTTTTCCAGCCATTCGAGCCGGCTGCAGCTCAGATGAAATTGATTTTCGCCACTCTACATTTGTGGAAAAGACTGAAGCGATGTAATGACAGAGACAAGCACTATAGAATAGATTAGTTAATAAGAAATACTTTTTCCACCAATCAGTCAGCATAGCAACAAGCTTAGAGGGAGATAATACTCCCTTCGTATACAAGTCACTTTAGGCCCCTTCACTGGGTCCCTGGATCCCTTTTCTCTTCCCATGGCTGGAATCCTTACACTCCCTGCTGCACGCCTTTTAGCCAGCTGGGTGGTTGGGTATTACGCCACTGAATACCATGGAGGCACAAAATCCAACCCATTTGAAAATCTATCAGTCCCGCAAAACAACTGAAAAACAATTAATTAAGTAAAGCCTCCGATTCTTATTCTTTCGGTTTAGGCTGCGTAATCTTTAAAAATGAAAAACTGAGCTAATAATTTACATCAAGCAATAGCGAATTCTGACAAAGGACCTATTAAAAACTTGCCAATGATTTCTATACTTTCCGTACCGAATCAATTCACACCGACAGATTACGACACATTTATCTAAATTTTATCAATACCTGTCATTCTTAGTAGGCTGCCGAAGAAGAACTCTGGCATTGAAATTTGAATAAAAAGTTAAAAATGTGTGAAATATGGCCCGCGAGCCAAAAAGTGTGAGCACAAATGATGCGCACGTAGATCCCATATCGCCGGTGGTTTGCAGGATGTTTGTGGCGGGGGTCGATGAGCGACTGTGGAGCCTCTTTTTCCGCTTGCATTGAAGTGAGGCGGGGCTTCCACGCTGATGAGACGGGAGGCTAGGCTTGGTTCCCTCAGCCGGGAGCACCGCAGGGAATCCCCCGGGTAACTCCCGCCACGGGGACACAACGGGCCCCGACGCCTGTTTGCCCTCCGATTCGGGGCAGGGTTTTCAATTAAGGCCTTTGCCATCCGAGGCAAAGACTAGAGTGTCACAAAACCACTCCACGATCCTTCTGGTTGGGAAAAGGCAAATGGGAAGGCGGGTGAGGTGTGGGGGGTCGACCGCAATTCATGCATTCCTGACTTGCTCAATCACCGAGAGTACGAGGCTCCGTTGTCCGAGCGAAGCGAAAAGACATGCGAGTTGGATGGGGAGCTGACGACGGGTACGCCGACTGAGTAGTGCTTTCGACCTAGCACGTTGACTATAGTCCGTTCATGTAAACTTGGTCCATGGCCTTGACGCGGGAGGACAAATATAGCAGGGAGGTTACAGTGGAATATTTACGTCATCTAGAGTGCTAGAGACGAGTGATATTAGTATTTTCCTTCTCCGAGTATGTGATACTTACTCAAAGACGAACTCTAATCTCAATCGCCATAAGTATACTAGGAGAGAGCCAATTTATAATGAGCGGATTAAAACATAGGCAGTCGTTGAAAGATGAACGTGATACAGGAAGGAAACTTCTGAAACTGGGCAGGACGCTCATAGTTTTAGATAAGACTGACGAATGATTCAGCCATAGACTTCCCGTTAGCCAATGGATTACGTTTTCTAACGATGAACTCAATACCGATGTAATAGTTACGCGATGTGCTCACCTGAAATCAACACTAATGCCTCCAACAAATGGGTATTTCTTGAAGAAGTCAAACTGGATATATTTTTAAAACATAGGAAGAGTTTCAAATATTTGACTTGAAGGGAGTGAAACTGAAAAAGCACCCCACTAACCTTCTGCACGGTACTTTGAAGGTAGTATAAAAATTTTGGAGGTATTGATTCAGCAAAGTTTACATTACCCAGGAAGCAGGACTGCAAGAGGACGATTTGGAGGACAATATTTTACGTCAGATTCAGGGTTGAGGATCTCACACATGTGGTTAAGAAAACGGATGGATGAAAAAAAAATCGCATTCACATTTACGTTTTACTCAGCGAGATGCATCAAGGGTTTTTGGTAGAGGGTCTTTTTTTACGAGCACGTGAATGTATAAAATAGAGGATGTTCAATTTTCTTTTTATCTGTCGTATCTCATTGTCATTTTGTCGTGATGTGGATTAGCCGCGGTTCTGTCTCAAATTTTACACGAGTAAAAGAAATATACAAACCTACTACTTTTTTTCCTATCTCCCTTGGCTATCTGAATAGTTAAATCTCGGACTAAGTCATGACTAAAAGAACTTTGTATATTCCACACTAATAATTTAATACCGACCTAGGTTTCAACTGCCCTAAAGGGATTGCCATGATAATGACTGCAGGGAAGTTAAATCCTTAGTCGGTATTAAATTATTAGTGTGGAATATACAAATTATTTTTTGTCATGTCTACTACTCAATTCCACAAGCAAGTTACGCCAGCAACTATTAAACTCTTACGCATGTTGGGGACTAATAACCTCCTCAGAATCAAAAATAAATTAACATTCCCAGTAATTTATTAGGTCTTAAAGTCTTAAAGTCTTGCTCCTTTTTTTCGTAGTTGGAGAGTACCCTCCCAGTCTCACCAATTGTCCCATCACAGTTTTTTGTCGCTACGTTTTTCTTTCAAGCCCTGCGGATCTGTTTAAACTATCCAATTCCAAAATTCACTCTTGTTCCTAATAGGTATTTACTTCCATGTACCTGCTGCAAAATTTAAGCGTGTCCTTAATAAGGCAACGAACACCGCAAGTAGAAGAAGTAAGGTAAATAAGGGGAACAAAATGGTATTGAACGTGGTGGGGGGCTGAATTAGGTTGTCTGAGAACTTTGCAAATTATATACCACGTACCAGATGCAATGTATTACGCAGAGCAAACGAATGTTGAAGACTAGAAGATAGAAGGTAAGACAATATTCGGCCAAGGGGGAGAAAAAAAACAGATACTATGATGGAGAATGAAAGTAAGTAGAACCAATTTCATGCAAAAAATGGAAATGTGGTATATTTTTTCCATATTTTCAAAAAGCGCTCCAGTGACTTCCTAAAATATGTTTCTTTTTTGGGATATTACTAAATAAGCAATTTGCTTGGAATACGTGGACCTTAAGCACAATAAATATGCCCGTTTTATATTCAAGAATAAACGTTCATGCCTCATATCCAACCAAGAAGATGAGTCCCTAACCTTGTTTACCGACATTACCATTTTAAAGCATTCTCGTCTTTTGGCACAGAGCATACCACTTTGCCAAATACCACAGTCCATTTGGCAGAGCACAAGTCCGAGAAATCAGCACTCACCCATTTCTACAAAGCGACCGTCTCCTAATAAGAAATATATTCGTTCTTTGAAAACTTTGAGTCAATAGAAAATTGCTAAACGATCATTCTTTGCACCTTCCACTTTTTCACTCAACTTTACTAGTAGTGCCTATTTTTACAAATTACAATGTTGGTATTTATTGTGTAATAATATTATTCACTATCGTGAGCCACATTAGCTTCTCTCAGGTGATTTTCGCAGGTTTTTTACACTCCCCTTCATGTGGGAGTGTTTTCCTGTAATGGGTTTTTCCGTGATGGGTACCTGCCAAAATCCTCACGGTTTCCCCACAACTGTACATATCTTTTTACATTTATTTCTGATATTTTATTTTGTCTCGTTAAAATTCTATTTCTATTGCGTTTAGTATTGTTTTTTTATTTATATATTGTATTGTTTTTAATGTTCTCTGAATTCACATACATACATATTTAGATGGAAGAAGGGACTTTAAAAGTCTCAATCTCGCCCCAATAAAGACGTTTATCTATTTATCTAACTATTTGCCAAGGCGTTGCCAGCCCCCACACTTCCTTATTCTTGTTGCTTCGGGTTGCTATTGCTAACAGTACTACAGAAGGGAGCATGCATAAAGATACTACGTTGAAGATAATACGATTCGTGACGAGTCTTGCAAAAAAACTAGATAAAGCGGAAAACTGGTATTTCGTTGCTCAGAATGAAACATTTCCGTCACATTAAACCGGAAACAGTGTGTCGCAACGAACAAAAGAATGAAAAATTAAAAATACGGGTACCATTCCAGAGCAAGTGGACGCGGGGGCAAGTAGGACTGATATTATTGTACTTCATTCTCGCAAACTCGGAGTAAAAATGATACCTGTCATTAATTATTCAGTGACGGATGTTTCAACCCCGCCGGCAACGCCTCGAGGATCGTCCCGGCGGATGGTGCCCCAGCGCGGTGCGACACACACGGAGCCCCACCCCCGGGGGTTGCGCCCGCCATTGCCCGTGACCCCTCCTCGCCCTCTGCCCCCGCCGCCCCAGCCCCGCTCCCTCCACCCCCACCCTCTGCTGCCACCCCTCCGCCCACCCCCGCCCCGCCTTCAAATATTCAAATGGCCCACAAACGGCCGCCCCGATGAATATCAACGAGAGCCAGTCTCTCTCTCTCGGCATGCGCGAGGTTGGCGTCGCGGGGGACGCCGGGCGCCGGGGGGCAGCGGGGGCGGGGGTGGGGAATGGGGGCAGGGGGCGGCGGGGGATCGGGGGCGGGGGCAGCGGGGGATCGGGGGTGGTGGGGGCGGGGCGTCGAGAGGTCGCCCGAGTTGAGTGCGTGCCCGAGTGTCGGGGGCGGCCCGGGGGCGACGACGCCCCCGCCTCGGCCTCCGCCGCCTCATCGATCGCCGCCTCCGCGCACGACAGTGTTGCTCTGCCCGCCAACATTTCGGAAGGGGCGGGGGAGGAGGGGGCGCTCTTCTTCGATCGCGTCCGCCGCCGCGCATCGGGGGCCGCGCGACCTTTTAGCCGAGACGGCCAACGGGGGCGGGAGGGTGCGAGGGGGATGGAGGGGGAGCGCCAAGGAGGATGGCGGGGGCGTGGTGACGGGCCCCGACGCCTCGGCAACGGATTCCCTCGCTGCCTCCACACCTGCGGCGCGAACCTCGCTTCCCAAGATGTCGCCATGCGTCGCGCGTAGTCACAGTCAAATGAGATGCCCTTCTGCAATTAGACTGTGGCGTCAATATATCGAACGCGCGGTTCAGTTCTCCGGATCTCGCTCACTTGCTCATTATTATGAACAAAAATGAACAAGTATTTCGTTAAAAGCATGAAGAAGCTTTCTAATGACCTCCAAGGTTTAAAGTCGTGAAAAAATGGTCGAGTGACGTTCCATTAGTAACAGATTGCGTTATCATCGCGCTCATGTAATGTTCAGTACACTTTGTTTTAACTAAAGCTAAACTTTAGAAATGGTATGTACAGCTATTTTCTCTCGGATGTAACTGAAGCTCAATGGTGGGTAAATTCTTCAACAACAGTCTTTAATCCGGAGATTGACATTAGCTCTCCCCTCCTTTTTGACTCATCCACTTCCCCAGAAATCCCTGTTTAAAGACCCCAAGCAATTTACTTCATGTTTTTCATCCTTAGTCTTCGGCGGTCATTCTCCCCTCTTTGATCCATCTGTGATTGTTTTTAGAAGGCTGCTCATTTCCTAGAATGTTTTGAAATAGCTTTCCTCCTCTACTTAACCAAGGTTTCATTTAATACCTTTTCTCCTCAGCTGCGTATTACCGACTTCCAGTTTACTGCGTTCTGTAGCTGCCAATATTCAATGCTCACCGCCATATTGTATTATTATCATGATCATGTTTAGATGCTTTCTTTCTTCCAAGCATTTGTATATGGGTGAGTTTTATGCTGTTTGCTAAATTATACTCAATTTTTTCCTCCAATATTTTTTCATCATGCCTATCTTCCCGCCTTTTCTTACTCTACCATTCTCATTTTTAAGAAACGTTTCATACTCACTATCTACCTCCTCATATTTAATATAGCAGTTCCTCATACTTACTAAATTTTTGCGTTTCTATCACATTCATGCGTAGATATTATAAGCCCTCTGATCCCTAAGCCCTTTGATATCCATTTACTTCACAGTATCATTCGCCCGTGGTATTCACTACTGGTTAAGAGCTCCATCCCTCCTCTTTTTTCACCTTCATGTAGGTGGGTCAAAAATCGATTAATATATTCCACCCAAACAAATAGACAGAAAAAGCAAGTTGAATAAAAACGTAACAATAGAGGGAAAAGTCCCAAGAGGAGGACCAAGGGATAAATACATAGACCAAATAAATAGAATAGTTCATAATAAAAACTACGAGGAAGTAAGGGAACTAGCATTAGATTGGGAAGGATGGAGTGTTGTGGTCATAATTGGTCGTTCAATCTCTGGATTGAACGACCAATTATGGGGATGGTGATGATGTGGGAAAAAATTCTTCTAATTTTCGCTTGTAACACTTATTGAATTATATCATTTTACGCAAATACAAGACATCTACTGAGTGGTGATTTAACATCTTCCTATTTTCACGAATCTGTTTGCTCTTGCGACAATACCTAACAGTCAGGTTTTACCTATTACGGCATTATCGTATCGTTTGCTTTGCATTCTTCCCAGACACTCTCTTTCCTCGTCCTACCTCTCATGTTCTTAGTCCAGATTCATTTTTATTTACAAAATGTGTATATGTATGCTTATGTTAGACAATGGAGGCAATCGTTGAACTTTCCAGTCTGTATGTTCCATAGGTTTTTTTACGCACTCCTACCTTGCCGGGTGTTCCTTCATTTTTCTTTGTTATTAAAAACCAATTTCTTAATTTTTTCCCTGAAAATTTTCAATTATTCGTAGTAATTAACGTAGTAGTTTTTTTGGGATTCATGAAAAACTATTCTATTTCCTATTCCTTATGCATTTTGAGTGATTAAAAAATGTTTGTTATTCACAATTTTGTTGAACCATCGCCAGCCATTAGGTACACCCCCCTAATCCGTACAAATGTTTGACGTCAAATGATAATGCGGCTTCCCGTCTCCTGCATTTGTGTTTTAGTGTTGCTAGGATTAAGGTCTTGGGTTAAACAGTTAGATAGAAATTTGAGGTTGGTCTCCTCAGAGGCTAACGTCCGTTCACGTTGAACTACTCTGGATATTGTCTTGTGTGATATACATTCGTAGCAGTTGGATGACCTAAAACCTAATTGAAGTGCTACTACCCCCAAGAACTCTGGTGAAATGTGGTGTTGGCGAAAGGAAGTGCCGATACACTAGAGACATAAGGAAAAAGATTTTTGTGTGGTCAAAATTCCGCCATCAAGGTTTGTTAACTGTCATTACGTTTAAGGTAGCTTCCATTCTTCGAAGATAATTATAATCACTGTAGAATTTACAAATTGGCACTTAATCAAATTTCACCCAGAATTCCAAAAACAATTTTCTTCCATGTCCTAGTGTCACTCCACAAATCTCAAAAAACATCTTGTAGGGCAACAGTTTTTCTCATCATTTTACATCAAAATACTCTAGCTAAGTTTTGCGAATAACTAATAAATAATAAAATAAATATTCATCATTTTTGCAGTGCAAAATTCTGTCCGTTTTTATTTCACCCAGAATCGAGTAGCTGACGTTACCTCCATGTACATTTCTATTTCAATATTTTGGTCAAACTATGGGTTGCCTTTCTATCCCATGCAATCATATTGCTTCCCACCCAATGCATTCCTGCCGTGCTTCCGTATCATGCATGGGACCAGCAGCGCCCTCTCCTGTTGTATTTCAGCCTCCTTGTGTCGTAGAGAGAAGTTGGGAAACAAAAGGGAAAGAGCACAACACCCCGTTTCAGTGGCAGCCCCACCCTTCTCTTGGAGCGAAGAAGGGAATGGTTTTAAATGCTGCACATGGCACTGATGGCGCGGAGGGGGCGCGAAGCATTGTAGGGCGACGGGGACTGGTGTGGGGGGTAGGCGTGGCGGTGAAGGGAAGTTGCGGGGGGTGCGAGGAGGGACAGAGAGAGGGGCTGAGAGTTTTGTGGGCAGGTTAAGGGTGCGCCACAATGCCAGGATTCTCAGACCTAACGGTCGCTCCAGTTTAGTTTCACGCGCCACCGCCACAAAGGATAGAGGGAGGGTGACGCCTGTCAGATGGGTGGGAAATGGGCAAGGAATTAAATGGGTCCGTTTCCACGGTAAAACGAGAATTCCTGTGCTTTCCGCAGCCGCCTCCTCCGTTGAAAACGGGAATAGCGAAAAAGACACGCATTATGACGTCTAGGAAATCTTATCAGAGGAACACCCTTATAAGAGGAACTTAAGGCATTGTGTTAAGTCCATGCAATAAAGATATAGGCCCCAATTTTTCTTTTGTGCTCCTTAAATGAGGTTCAACCGTTACATTAATCAATATATATATATATATATATATATAATAATTTGAACAGAAGGTGAAAGAAAGAGATAGGAAACATGTAAATAAAATTGGACGAAGACATTTATTTACATGTTTCCTATCTCTTTCTTTCACCTTCTGTTCAAATTATTATATATTTATTCGCCTAAAAGGAGGTGTGTGAGTGAGTGAACGAAATATATATATATATATATATATATATATATATATATATATATATATATATATATATATATATATATATATTTTTTTTTTTTTTCTTATTTTTGCGACTGATATTACAAATAAACCTTTTTTTCATATTTGTGAAACTCAAAGAAAATCGTGTCGCGTGATCCGAAAACGTCAGCAAGATCTAACCATCCTTACTCTTGTTACACAAATTAAGCACTAAATTGTATAGATTGAGATTCGGAAATAAGGTAAACAAGGGCAAATAATATTTTTTCTGCAATGCGTATAGCGCAAATGTCAATTATTCTTATGACGTACCTATGTAATAATTAAAGTCTATTGGTTAGTCAATAGGAAATAATATGAATTCGCCAATCCATCTTAGATTTTGAGACACTAGCAAACAAATTAAAACAAATTACTATTGAAGATGGAATGCGTTCATTCAGTAGAGTTGGTGCAGCATTGGACTCCTCGAGCTTGAAAAAATGATCCTTAATTCTTTTAAATGCATACGACGAATAATAATGATCTTTTTGTGACTTATTACTATACTCTATTCTGACTAAGTACTTATAAATACAATTTATTTTACACGATATGAAGGAAAATGAATTTTCCATTTAATTGACTTATGGATGCATCGATTGAACGTCGTTTAACGTTACTACTCCAATGATGACGTGCATTGCCAACAGGAAAGCATAAGTAAGATACGAAATATACAGATTTTTCAACGAATATATTCTCATTGACAATTTTTTCCAGCCCGATGTCAGTTGTAGTGCCATTTCTATAAACTAATTTCGCCTCCCAATTTTTTTGAATTAAAATAAAAGTTTAAATTTTTAGACACGATTAGATAGAAAAAAAGGTTCTCTACAAGTAGCGTAAGTATGAATAAATGGCATAAATGTAATTTTTATGCGGATGATCATTATTTCAACTGTATGCTACATGTTTCGGTGCATGGAGAATGGAGATCCAGATTAGATGATCAGTGTATGATGAAGCAGAAATGGTGGACTACAAGCTATATATAAATCAACAGTGATAGGTGACGCATAGCGGAAATTTTCCATTATTAAATTAAAAGAAGCCGTGCACTGTTTTAGCGTCCACTGTCACCATCCCGAGCAGCCATTATAATTCGAGTATGAAGTACCATCAAACTTGGGTTATTAACGAAATGCTGCAAAGAAGAGGTCCTAGAAATTGTGCGTTCGACAATAATAAGTTTTGTGGCCATTCAATTCCGGATATGACTATCTTATTATTAAGTTAGATGATGCGGATGGATATATCGTCGTCTAAATGCCTCTGGTCCAGACAAGAGACGAGTAATAAGCGAAAGGGATACGAATGTGATAGAAAATACATAAATCTCGAATCAAGGTCAAAGGAGTATGGTTTTCATAAGTTATCTGCGTTATAGGTAAAATTAATGCATTAAAACTCAAATAATTAGATTTCATTGCCTATCGTATGACATCACGAACGTAAGGTATTATAGTAAAGCATAACAAGAGCTAAAAATATGAAAACGCTGACATTTTGTGGGGAAAAAAACGAAAATATACAGTGAAAAATTATCAATTATTCAATGCTCAAAAAGTATTTGGATGCATCAAGCGTCTGCGATTGTGTTTTTAATAGTATAAATTTCCTATTGGAGAGGCCAGATTAAGTATTATTCACCTAAATTAAAGATTAATCGCCATAAAAATGAATTTTCACTGAATCAAAAACCTTAAACTTTCTCCAAAAGTGGTACCCTTCAACGATTTCTAAAACTTAAACCATCGTAGTGCAGATCAAGAAGCAGTTTCCGTAAGCTATTCTAATCCACCGCAATAAAGGTTGTTAAAATAGAGGCTCCAAGTAAAGTAACCCAAATTGTGGAAAAAGGGCCGAGAAAAGTACACGGCCGCGTATGTGTTAGACTCAATGGTACTTCTCCTCGGGCCATGAGTACTGTCTACTAGAAGCGCCAACCACGGTAGACTGGTTGATGACTAGCCGGGCTAGCAACCTCGAACAAGTACTTTGTGTTTATCTTCAGATTCATATTTTAGACTAGACAGAGCAATGTAACCTTAGCAGTTAGGTTGAAAAAGAGAAACAAAAAACTATGTTAACTCCTACTTAATGTTTTTTTTGAGTGCTCAGCTCACGAAAGGGTTCGTGGGGGATGAAAGAGCATGTGGGGGGGTGGAGTGCTCGGGTGTTAAGGCACCGGGGGGGGGGGGGGGGGGGGGGGGGGCGATATTCTACATCTACATGCTTCCCTGCGATCCGACGCAGGGACGTGTTATACATAAATAAATTCTTCAAACGTTAAGTGGGGATTATATTCATAGTTTAAAATTGTTTAAATATTTCAGAAACGGCCTATAGATTAAAGAAAATTTTAGTAAATTTTCGGATTTAAGGTGTATTACGTGAAATTTTTCCATGTTAGGAATGATAAAAATTATGCGAATTTCACAAAAGTTAACTTTTGTGAAATTCGCATAATTTTTATCATTCCTAACATGGAAATTTAAGTGACCAAGCTTCATGTGTTTTCGTCAGTCTCCGAGCACCTCCGATCAATCTACATCTACGTCATACCTTTTGATCCGCCACAAAGGAGTGTTGCGTGGGTTTTAGGACACCAGCCGCCATGAAAAGGGGAATGAATGGGGGAAGGGAAAAGGAAGAGGAAAAGGATGAAAGTGAATTTTATGCTGTCTTTGTGTATCGTGTGTACCTTTAGGGTGTGCAGGAAACGGGGCAGACTGCTGGTGGCTGGCGATGGGTAATGTGATACCCGAATTTCAGTATCGCATTTCGATACTGCGATATCCCGTTCCTGAACTTTCGCATCATACGATACTGAACTTTTGCA
Organism: Pyrrhosoma nymphula; assembly: GCA_963573305.1. Classification (NCBI taxonomy): domain Eukaryota; kingdom Metazoa; phylum Arthropoda; class Insecta; order Odonata; family Coenagrionidae; genus Pyrrhosoma; species Pyrrhosoma nymphula. Next base: position 69,375,798 of record OY754332.1, on the reverse strand, counting down.
TCGCTAAAGACGCGATATAACGCAAAGCGCAGGTAAATATGGAGTCGGCATTAGCCTGCTCTTATCGATTGACGGCAAGACAGCTTAATTTCCCATCTGACGGAAGGAGTATTGAGTTTCATGAGTTCTCTGCATAACATCAATGTAAAGATTAAAATTCCTGCAAAATAAATCTAATCCAATGCCGGGATTGGAAATCATGCCACCGGGATGGGAAGCCAATACTCTAACCACTAATTATTTTGGCCAACACTGCGAATTTTCTTGTATCCTCTCTCCCCCACTACATAAAATAGGCACGGGATCATGAAAAAATGAGAAAAATATGTCGAATACATTGACTAAAGAATTCTCTCGCCCCGCGCACCATTCACAGCTAAAACAAGATCAGATCGAGACACTAATTCCACCGGAACACACCTCACTAATCAGAATGTTCCTCCCTTAATTACTCTCTGCTAACCCCTTTCTTTTTATGGCTGATCCCACCCAAATGCCCTGGCGGCAACTCGCGGGATTTCACTGCATGGATTTAGGTGTATAACGCATGGAAAGTTAGATCGTTGGCATCGCAGGGTGACACAACGGCTTCCGTATTTTTATTAATTCACCTTTTTGTTTTGTTTGTTACAAGTTCCACCAAATTATTTTATTTTAACCAAATTATAATTTTATCCGATTACGTCTTTTACTTGAAGCATTTTAAGATGAGATGGTGAAAGAACAAACAAACTTGGTTAAAGAAATCCACCAGGCGGGACTCGAAACTGCGACATTGGTGTAGTAAGCGCCACAGAAATGGCTTAGCAGTGCATACGTGTGTTCCATGAGTATCGAACGTAGCAGACGATGCATCTCAATATATAAATGTAATCTTAGTACATGAACTGCATTTCACTTTTAACAAAAAAAAACCACACTAACGTCATATCCAGAAAGTGAGGGGAGAAAATATAAATGAGTCCCATGGAGACATATGCCTGGGATCCACCATAAATTCAGGGAATAACGCGGGGAAACACATGCGAGACACTAGGATTTATCAGTCGAATAGTAAGAATGCCCTCGGATGAAAAAGTGAAAGAGAAACGCTACTTCCGTATACGCCCCGAGCATTTGGGACCCTGCAAAGAAAGATAAAAAACGCGAAATAGACATAGCTCAAAGAAAAGCAGCAGGCTTCGTTGAAAAACCCGACGAGCGAACGGAGGGTGATATATAGCTGATTGCTGGACAGGTTGGGAGCCGCTAGAGAGTCGGAAGCTGCAGACTAGTGTAAGATTACTCGGAAAATTCACACCACGAGATTATTACGGGCGGCACGGATATGCTATTTAAGCCCCGCGCTTTATATTTAGAAGTGACAGCAGCAAACTACCGAAGAGATGGGTACAAAAATCCTTCTTCCCCTGCACCACTAGCGGCTATTAAAAAAACAAAGCGATACAATAAGCCTTAGCATAAAATTCACTTTCATCCTTTCCCCCACTCCTCCCCTTTTTCTTGGCGGCTGGTGTCCTAAAACCCACGCAACACTCCTTTGTGGAGGATCAAAAGGCATTACGTAGATGTACATTGATCGGAGGCGCTCCTAGTCTGACGAAAAAACATGATGCTTGGTCATTTAAATGTTCTTTAATCTAGAGCCCGTTTCTGAAATATATAAATAATTTCAAATTATGAATATAATCCCCAATTCATGGCACTTGAAGCATTTATTCATCCACAAGGCATGTTAAATCTTTTATAGTCTTGAAGGAAAAAGAGCAGAACTGCGGGAATATTACATTCACATGTGAAGGTATCGCGATTCAGTTATCCCCAAGGCGTAGAAATGTATCGTGCCACACGTCCCTGCGTTGGATCGCAGGGGAATATTTAGATGTAGAATATCGCATAGTCCTACAGAGTGGAGGCGGGGGGGGATCTGGGGCAGGGGGTGGCAAGAGAGGCACCCACGGCCCCCTGATCCCCTTTGCCTTTGACGGGCAGAGGGGAGTTCGCCCCCTCGGCCACGCTGCCTCGGGAACGCCGGGAGACGACGAAGAAGGCATTAATGAATTATTAACGCTGCGCGGGAGGAAGCGAGGAAGGCAAGTGGCAGTGTTAAGGGTGCAGGAGGGGGACGTCTGTTTCCGGGACGACCCTCTTCCTCCGGGTTTCCGGGAGGGGGTGGAATATCACAGTACACAACGCGATGGGGGAAACGGGGTTCTTTCACCTGAAGCGAGCGAGACTTATCACCGGTCATAATGGAGACCATATTCGGATTTTCTTTTAAAATTTAGGCATTTTTAATAAGTATGAAGGAAATATAGCAATACCAACGGTGCAAAACTTTGTTTTATATGAGTTGAATTGGTGATATTTGGTGATCTTATCACGAAACGAAATTTTACCCATAAATAGTGCACTGAATTGAAGTCGCTGATCAAAGAAGAGAATAGATTTAAAAATTCGGTAAAAGCAGATGCAATATACACAGTTTGAAAACTTCCGGTTTAGGTTAACCCATAAGACAACGTAGCCTTCAAATTATTGTAATGTAGATCATAGTTTCGAATACTGTAAAGTACATTGGACTTTCTAAACGAGGATTTAGCTTGAGTATTAGCGCCAAAAAAGCGTACCTACTTTTGATGTCGTACCGAGAAAACGTTGCTGACATTTCAAATTGATCCTTAGTTGAACAATTGTCATCAATAAATTTATTTGGATAATTTATCTCATCACTAGTAAACCGAATATGATTTGCATAAAACATAGTACATATTTTATATGGCGATGCGAGACAATTTCGCGCGGTGACCATCTACATCTTTTGTTGAATCTACATCCACAAAATACCCTGCAAGCTCCCTCAAGGGTGTGTGGCAGGGGTTGAGTAGTCGCCAACATGCATTTCACTAAACCCTTAAAGTTAGTGTAACTACGACTATTACCATTGAATCATTCTTACCAAACTTCAATTCTGTGAGTGAAGTTACTTTTTGATCAATGATTTTGCCCATGCTTTTCGTTAAACGTTTGTTCCACTCGTGATATTACACCCACACGGAACCCGGTGACGAAAGAAATCATTTTGGTAGAGGACGAAACATTGGATGCGATGGAAGATACGGCGTCACTTTGCGCGGGCGAAGCGATCATCGCGACACCCACGGCTAAAGGAAAAATTACATGCTGAGAAATGCTCTCTTTTACGCGGAACCTACATGGGCAGAACTGAAAACTCCGTTATTGATTTTCACCGCTTCTCTTGCATTGGTCACGTAGAATTTCCATACAATTGTACCTTCTTATATTCCTCTCGTGTCTACATTGGTGAATTGCATCCCGTTTGGATTTAACGCTGTAATTTCACTCGCATTTGTACTATGAACCTTAGACTCATCAGTCAATTAGTTTTGCTCTTAACTTGGTCACTCAGTACTAAGCTGTATAAAGCCATGTATCCACGTTAGGGTGCTCCGTACACCCTCAATCACTCAGCCCAGAGCTGATTGTGATAGTGCACGAAAAGATTTTAAAGAGGAATATGTGGAATCACAGTGGTAAATGTATATTGAAGCAACACCAAATACGGAGAAATTTGAAATCGCATCTTTGACAGCGACGAAGGGAACCTAATATGCACAAGTGGTATATAACCATAGGAATTTTAATCAGCAGGCAGTTCAGCTACAAGCACGTGGAGCTGAGCTAGATTTACATGTAGTAGTTAACTGCTACTGGCTTATACTCTAAAGAAGCCTATCGGGTAAATACAAAGATTTTTAATATTCACTAACATATTATTAGTAGGAAGAACATATCAGTGTCCCCTACTTGTGTTCCTCAACATAATTCTTCCTATCATTAAGGCTTTTTGAGAATGTTAAAGGAAAGTATGGGTGTAAAATTGTGCAAGAAATGTATTTCTACCATATTTAAGTAATATTTTTGCAAGAAGCTATTATGCATAGTCCATTTTCACCACGAAATAAAATCGAAGTAAAATCAAGGCATTAATTTCTATCTTTATTTTTTCCCATGGGTGGCAAAAGTAGCCTAAAAACATATATTTTTCGATTAATCTGCTTCTGTTGTGCCTAACGTCCACTGTCAAAGAGTATACGTATGTCCATTTTTAATTTTAAAAACTTGGTACTTTTCCACACTTTATTTAAGTACGAAGTTTTTTTTTATTAAAAATGGATTGTTTCAGGCTTGACTTCCACGAAGTCAAGCCTGAAAGCTGAAAAGCGCTTTTTCTTATGAGTTTGAACTCAGGTAGTCCTACGCACACCTCCATAGTTTTGACTAACTGGCGAATACACAAACACGACACTTAAAGATCTATTTAGGATTTTAAATCGGTAAACTCTTAAAAAAACTGAATCAGCATTTATGTAAAATGCGACTGAAGATTTTAAAAAGTAAGATTTTCCTTATACACGAACTGTGATGTGCTTACAAAAAAGTATGATTTTACTTACATCGTGGTTCATGTTTATGTTTATAATAGAACTATTAGGGCAGACTGTAGCATCAGTTAAACTGAGAGCCATCATCTCTTCATATTAGTTAGTTCGTCATTCATGTACAAGGCCATCTATTATAATATTTACGATCTTAAAACAAAAAAATCTTTCATATCACTTCAAGATGTGCGGAGCTTTATATAAAAACATTGTAATACCAGTGGCCAGATTAACTAGTTTTACTTTGGCACTGATTAACAAAATTTATCCCCTCAACAGATATAATGGAATCAAGAACAGCAAAATTAGTTCATCAGGTGCTATAATTTCCGCGGCGGGAGATTTGATTGTATGTAGCGTCATGCCTAGGGATTTCAACTCGTAAAGAGTTTATTCCAGGATAATCCGAAAGATTAACTTCAAATCCATATTTACAACCACCAAATGGAATAAATGCTCCGCATAAAGAAAGATCATATATGTTAGATAGTTATTTGCTTCAAATAGTTATTTTGAATTCTATAACATAAGCTTGAAATTTTTCAAATATGGTTTCATTATAGTTATATACCTGGAAAATCTATTTCATTACAGTGAATGCAGATTTAAGAGACACATTTACGTACTTGTGGCATAATAACCGCGAATGCAAAGTTATCCAGAAAAAATCCTGAATATGAATTTTTTTTACATTCTACAATCAACAATACACGGAAATTAAAATTTATTTGTTTTAATTAATTTTTAATAAATACTTTTAATAGAAAATAATTTTCAGACGAAAACGTTGAGATGCATGCACATATTCCGATAAATTAATAGCGTTCAACAAATAAGATAACGTTATAAATTGTAGGAGATGATAATTTTGGAAACTATACTTTATTAAGTGAATTTCAAAGATAAAGCTGGAGGAAAACACTTGAATGCAGGAGGCGGGGGACTAAAAAAAATCCTTAAATTCCGGGAGTCTCCTCGACATTGCGGGAGTGTTGGCAACCTTGGTCATACCGCGCAACGGTCAAATTCCCCGATTACACTGCCAACGTACCGACCGGCGTGCGAAAGTAAGTCAAAACTGGTCTTAAGGCCGTTTGAAACGATGAAAGATTATGTGCAAACGAATTTACGCGAGATTGTACGTTTGTCTCAACGGAATTAGAACAGGTTCTATTTTCCATTCAGGTATTGAGACATTCACACAAGCGTTCATACAGTTTTCCGCTTTACACGATACATTTTGCCTCATGCAAGAGTTCACGGAAGAGTTTGTACAAACAAATGTACTATGTAAAATGGCCTTTAGAATGCACACCCGCACGCGCGTAACTCCTCATTCTAATTCCACCAACAAACAGTGGTTAACGCTGGCGTTGCGGGGAGGATCCGGAGAGATGAAACAAGATAATCAAGTACGGCGAACAAAATGGAGAAGGGTAAACTTCAAAATTGTTTAAAAAACAGGGAGGGGTAAGATTAGCTTTTGCAGCCATTCCGAATGTTTCATAAGGTCTTATGGATGTGGGAATCTAATATGGCTTAAATTTATTCTTTCACTTGTTCGTCGCAATTTTTGGGAATGACAGCAAAGTTACGACTGTAACACCAAAATGCATGTAGACTGGTTACGTTGGCACCTACGATGGTCGTGGAAGCGGTGCATCAGTTTCAACCGTGGGCACTCTCTTTGCCCCCGCAATCCCAAGCGCGCATGCGCATCCCACTCAACCGTTCGTCTCGAGCGCTCAAGCTGCTCGAAAGCGAGTGGGGCCGAGAGAGCGGGTCTCCCAGGGGGGCAGCTCACCGGAAGAGAGCACTCGACACGGCGGCGAAACCTTTTCCCCTCGCTCCCCACTCCGATACGGAGGAGGATGATCACCCCACGCCACGCCAGATACAAGGGGGGGGAGCACCCATCGCCGGGGGGCGAGTTGAGAGCGGGCGCGGGATGACGACCACCCCTTTCTATGCCAGCTGGGGACACGCGCGCGGAGTCAAAAGGGCCAACCAGGGCCGTCAAATGGGGTCGGAGGGGAGGGAGGCGCCCCGTGCGGGGGCGTCTCGCTTCCATTGGCCGGGGACACGGCGTCGGCGGCGGGGCGCACGCGGGCGGGGCGGGGGTGGAGGGGGGGGCGGAGGCGAGGGAGGTCGACGAGGAGGGCGCCGGCGCCCGCCCCCGCTGCTCCCCCCCTCCCCGGGGGAGTCGCCCTCACCTCCCGCAGCACCCCCGCTCCCGTGACCACGCCCGCACACGCTGTGCCCGGGCGCGCGCTGTCTCAGGTGTCGACGCCAATCGAAGCCGCGGGAGGCAGCCAATCAGCGCTCGGTTATCACGGGGGGCGCTAGGCGCGGGCGCCGCTTGGGCCACCAGCGTGGGAAGCGGACTCGAAACACCTTAACGTCCCCCAATGCGTCTTTCGCCAGTCGATACCTTCCCTCCAATTGGGCGGCGGTAATAATTAAGGCCGTATAAAGGTATTGCAGGAGTGAGTCGCACTCTCTTGCGAAGAGTATTGAGGTATTTTGAGACAAATCGCAGCGGATAACATTCAATGAGTTTGGTCTCATTGTTATGGAAATGATTCCATCTCTCTAATGATACCAAAATATCAGCCTAATACTGCACTACTTTTCGGGAGTAGATGCTGTTCTCCATTGGGTGTGATACGGCTGTGGGCTTAAGAGAGACATTACTAAAAGAATGCGGAAGTTCGGACGCACAATCGCTTCAGAAATGTAAAGATGTGTTTTCTGTACACATTCGCATGTATAATTATCAATATAATTATTACTGACCTACATACTTTTTATAAAATCTTTCGGTTATGAAGGCGTTTTATGCGCACGACTTGAAACAAATATGTCAGGTTTATGCCTCATGTCTATTTAGCCAATAACTGAGAAGTTCAATTACACAAAAACGTTTTTACGCAATGAATATTACTGTATTTTCTCCCCAAAACGGCTTGTTTTATAATAAAATTTGAGTATGGCCTCTGTTATGATTCCTGAAATAATCTCGCTCAAACTACGTTAATAGATTAATTTCTATGAGTAAAATACCTTTAGCTTGGAAAGGAGCTACCGATGAATGAGTCACGCCCTGCGTACGACAAAAACATTCATTTGCATCCATATACCACCCCGTGAGCCGCATCGGCGTGAGACGGACCTTGTAAGAACGCGAGCCAAGATGATGGAAAGGAAAGGGGAATGAATTTGGAAGAGGTAAAGGACGTCAAAAGAAACTCATCTTGATGAATTAGTGTCTCGCAATATTATCAAGCTGTAATAGGTTTACATAAATATCTGTAATTGATATGTACCCGTCGTAACTCTCGTATACGCATCGCAGGAGTGGGTGTGAAGCAAGCGGGCATGAAGTGAGAGTGAAGCGAGCGTGGATGAGCGAAAAATAAACCTCAGGAGGGACCCACAATTCCTTTTTCCCACCACCCTCATATGATTAACTCTCCATGACGTCACGCTCAACGCAGGCGATTGATATCAATCCTGCTATGCCGCTAAAGCCTGATTCACATGATCATTTTACATGTACAGGTCCAGGGTTTGTTAAAGTTACCGCTTTTGATTGATGGGGGAAATGATAGCTTATACTATCATTTCCCCCATCACACGGTCATTTGCGGTGTAAATTCGACCACCATTTCCACAATGTTTACATTTCTCCAATTTACATAAAGCGCCACATTCTAGTGTAATGCCGCGCTCTCCGATTGGCTGCAGTTTAGAGTCACGTGCATAGGGACGGAAAAGGACGTGCTTAAATGATGGAAAAAGGGGTAGGGATCCTCATTATCGCCGCTATCCCAGAAAATGATCGAGTCATGAAGCCATTTGAGTAATCATTGCCTCTACCCTAGAGCTTGTGCCAGAAAATTGTTCGTGTAAGCTTAGCGGGCCACGAAAATAAATTCGAAGAATCACGCCATGAAATATACAGACTCTTTCGGGCGTAGCCTCTATGAGCTAAAGCGTGTCACAGGTGTCGACGCCAATCGAAGCCACGGGAAGTGGTGTCAGCCAATCAGCGCTGGGCGCGGGCGCCGCTTGGGCCGCCGGCGCGGGAAGCGGACTAAAAAAAACCCCATCGAGTGCGTCTTTCGCCAGTCGATACGTCCCTCCTATAGGGCGAACCTGAGGGCAAATGACGCTCCTGTCAAGGTATCGCAGGACTGGGTGCTGCGTGAGACGAGTCATTCTCCTCACAAAGAGCAGCACAATGGTCGGCGTCGTTATGCGCGTTACAATAATGTAAACAAAATTGGTAATTCTAGGCCTAAAACACTCCATTTCCAGGTTTAATCCTATATCACACGGCACTCATATGTTACTTGCTCGAGGATACGGCATGACAGTGTGTCAATATCGCGCGGCAAAAGAAAGAAACATGCACTCCACGCACACCAGCCGGAATTCCACATTTCAGAGTTGGTGAGGTCCTGGTTTGATGTTTGCATATTTCACGTTCAATTAAAAAGCGATCAGTTGCGTTCACTCTCAAGCACGCAAATCAATCCTAAATTGAAGACACCAGGACATGGTGTCAAATGATTTCCGCTTTTACACATTCAATAATAGTTGAATGGTTCAATGACTGCTTCACGCTCCCGTTGTTAGTATCAAGCGCTAGCAAGCATGAAGCATTTCACAGAGTCAAGCATCGTATTACACGGGTTTTACACACGATGCCATTATTTTGCGGCAAGAAAGATTTATTTTATTTACTATAAATGCTGTCCATGTGAATTAATGTATGGTTTCCAAAGAAATTGGTGGTACCCCTACCATCATTTATTTAAGTCAATGGAACGAGCGTGAAAACACAGCTTGTAACACATATTACGATGATGATTTACGGTGATATTGTATAAATTTTATAGGAAAACTGAAACGCAGGCGCAGTTAAAGGTCGCATTAGAAGATAAGTAGCGGCATCGAAATGAACAATAATGAAATTTTATCCCCAGTATAAAATCTTTCCACTTTCACTCAAACCTCTGTTCAATAAAAACTGAAAATTGACTTTTTTATCGGAGAAAAATAGAGACATGGGTTTCGGTTACTGGGGAAGGCAATCGTCAACTGTGGTCATTTGCGCCTATAGGATAAATTGGTTAAGGTAGGGTTATTCGGGGATCAGAGGAAGGATGGAATGAAACTCGGCGTCGTGTCGGCACTAGCCCGCACTTAACTAAAGGCGCCAAGGGAACAACAGTTTAATATCTCAAAAAACGGACGGAGTACTATCTTTTAAGTGCCCTCCAAAGGACAGCCAACCAGGGATTGGGATTCCACTGAAAAATATCCACCACTAACGGGATTCGAACCCGGTCATTCGGGATAGGGAGCCAGTACTCCACTTGAAAGAAATGGACATCATTCTGAGCGCTACATTGAAATACTTGTTTTCATATTCCAACGACAAGCACAAGTATAAATGATAACTTGATCCGTGCATATTACTCACTAAAAAAGAAAGGCTTTGAATTTCCGTAGTGTGGGTGATATCATTTTTCCAGATACCACTTTTCTGGAAACATTTTTCCAACATATGTAATATACTTTTTCATCCTCCCACCTCGAATGCAATCAAAACTAGTATAAGAAAATCGAGTTTTTCACGTTTGACAATAGTTATTCAGCAAGACAACATGGAATTTTGTTTTTTCCAGGGGAAATATAATTTTGTTGACATCAGAACGAATACAATTTCTGAACACCACCATTGCGTTCAGTTAGATGCAGCATCACCTTAGAATAGAAACCCATTCTACGCTGAATTTTCAAAATCAATAAATTTCCTTCATCATAATGACACCGAAAGACTACACGGTAGATAAGAGAGACAAACCATTGTCTAAATGATGTTGAAAGCATGATTCTCCAACTCTGGATCCCATCAGTCCCTAGTTACATAAGAAAGGACACACAAAACTTTTGTCAACGACCAAGTTTATGAACTTCATAGAAAATCATACCAAAATATCATTTAGATTAATGTTGCACAGATTTTCACAGGTAAAAATACTGAAAATTAGTCGGAAGTATTACGATAGAAGTTCCTTGGATAGAAGGAAGGGAAATTCGGAAAACTATTCGAAATCACGTCGGTACAAATGTGAAAATAGCCAGTTTAGCTATGATTTACTATTGGTGCGCCAAATGGAACCAATCAAATGGTAAATAGAGAATTAGGAATCTATGGATTAATGGAATAAAGAAAGAAACGGGAAACATTGGACACGTACTTAGAGTGAAGAACTCACAATTGATATATTTACTTCAATAATTAATGCTATATATGAATGTGATGCAAATGACGAAAGTAGCCGACGCACCCTTTAACTTCAATGATCACAACTACTTTATAGGCTTCAAGCCCGGGCCTCACACTCTTTGAGAACACCAGTGTAAGGCTTTGAAAACGCTCCCACTCACTGGGAAATGAAATACATAAGGAAGAAACATCCTCCTTTTAATTTCTTCGCACCAACTCTGCTGGGCCATCAGATTGCCCTTGGCTAATACTAAGTTTCATCGCGGAAGGCAAAAAAGGAAGATAAATTTCTATAATACGATACTTTCACAAAAAACAAGTCACTTGGTATTTTTCCGCATTTTCAACCCTTTTCCTAGCAGTCGATCAAAATATCAGCCTACAGGGCTTATGCAAAATTTGACCTCGGCCTGCATTTGATTTGCACAAATCTATATCTATTAATCATAGCATTGTCTAAATGAATTTTTCACTCTCAATGTCTCCTATTATTTTTGAATATATGAAAAAGTTAGTTGAATGCATGAAATAATAAAACTACATCTAATGGTATTCAAAATTAGGAAACGAAAGCATTTAAGACTTCATGAAAATCGCTTTTTCAGTCTTAGTACTCTTAACCTGGGGTTTTGTGAGTTAAAGATACTACATCCACCCAGATGTTAGCAGATATCTGTCATTTTCTAGCAAGATGTTACCGTTTTCTTGCGAATGTTAGTTACGTGTCGAGACAAAATTCTGTGTAGAATAATTCTACGTAATTCCAACTTTTTTTTTCAATACTGTGTGTCTTTCCACAGAGTTGATTTTGCAAAAGAAAAATGGATGAAATTTGATTGAACTTTTCAGACTTACATTTTATGCCCAATATTGGCCCAATGGGTGTCGACCATAAGGCGCACAGGCGACCAGACCTCCCAGCGGCGAAGTTAGCTAAACAGAGGGGGTGTTCGAAATAATGGGGGAGACGATCACAGAGGGCAGCAGGGGTAAAGGGATCGCTCACCGGTTCTCAGTAGTCGCGTGTGTGGCAAAAGCAGTGATTCGTCGTTGAGGGCGGAGGGGAAAGCAGGAATTAAGTTGGGCCGAAGAAATTGGCTATCCATTCATTTCTTTTTTCCCAGTGGACAATGAGGTATACACAGGTTACTCGAATCCTCAGGTCATCCTGCACTATATTACGATGGACCATAACATGGGAGCAACTTTCATGCCCGAAGTGGAATTCGAACCCACGACCTTTAAATTGCCAGGCCGTCGAGCTTAAACCCCAGCCGCCCACCCGGGAAATATTAGGGCTGCTAAATCGCATCCTAGAAATTTGGAGCTAGAATGAGAAGAGGCTGGGCGGAATTGAATAATTATGTAGGCGTTAAATGCTCTAAAAGGTCATAATAATTGCTTTCATATAATTTCAGGGGAAATATTCCGCATAATATTTAACTGCAGCCAAGCAAAGGAAACAAATAGCTCCTATGCAGGAACTTTTATCGAGTTTTCCACCAGGTTAAGGGCTTTATATATGCCAACGTTTTGACGACCTACTCGGTCATCATCATCGATGGCGATGATGGAGCCCTTAAACCGGCGGGAAGCCTGAGAAAGATTCCTGCATCTCATTTGCCGGGAAAGCACCAGATCTTACTTTAAATATTTCCTAGATACTATTACAATTCAGAAGTAGTACATATTTTATAACATAGCCTTCTGAAATACAATTACAGAGCAATGTACCGATTAAACTGGTCTTAGGGGCACATAGAGATGTGACACTTCGGATAAAATTGTAAACTTTTGAGAAAAATTGTTTTTTCCATTTTTCCCCCCAGGCGTTTTTTTCCGCTCCTTTGCAAAGTACTACGAAGGCCTTTCCGCTAAGTTGCTGGACTGGTTGGTTTTGTGGATTTCCATTTATTTACCCAAACGTCTTAGGAATATTAGTCCATGGTCTTGAATTCATAGAATTTGACTTAATTTTCCAAAAGTCACAACCAATGTGACTAGTGACGTATTTACATACATTATGTGGTTCATCGATGCAAAATTTGCTCAAATGCTGTGACGAATGGCAAAGAATGGATTGAAAATTGCAAGAGGAAAAAGATGTCCTGTGAACGGCGAATTGAGCTACACGCCTTCATCAGATTCATCGATGCTAAATTGTTCAAATGTTGTGACGAATGGCAAAGAATGGAGTGAAAATTGCCAGAGGAAAAAGATTTTCTGTGAACGGTGAATTAAGCTACAGGCCTTTCTGTCCATCTGTCTGGAGGAATAGGGAATTCTGAGCAGTATGGTGATGTGCACCAAAGCCCGTGGTTTGACTCCAGGGGTGTCATTCTGTAATTCGTCGGTTCCGTACCGATCGGTTGGGCTTCCTAACCAACCGACCGGTTGAGATTCCGTACCGACTTGGACTCAGCCACCGACGGAGCCTATTTCAGCGATTCTGTATGCAAGTCGGTGCCATTCCAGTCGGTTAGGTAACTCCTCCCACAAAATGTTCCCCCCTCCTCACAATTTTCCGAGTGTTTCGGAAGCTGACAGTCACATCCTGTATTCCCACCAATGGAAGACGATAGAAGAAACAAATGACTATCGGAAGCCGCCTAGTGCTCTCGGGGTTGAAAACAACAACAGAAATCAACGATGTCGGAAAGAGAATGATCGTATATTAATTCATGTGAATTTTGAGCAATGTGTATTTCACAATTAAAATAAGTGCATTATACTTAAAACACATATCTAGTAGCGTCCGTGAGAATATGAAGTATCAGTAAAAGACGTTGAGTGCTACGAGATTAAATGAAGTGTGCGAAGTGAGAATGAATCAGCTGTGATCGTTTGAATCCAGAAATAACTTTCAAAATTTCAGTTTAACCTGTATATTGATTGATTATATTTATTAACTCGTGTGATTGAGACCCGACATTTAACAGCGTTTTGCATTTGGAATTTCTAGTTGCAGAAAAGGCATCACGTGTAGTACCGATATAGTATTTAATCTTCCAAAGATTGATAGAATTGTTCGTTGAAATAAATTGAACAGTGGCGTGATATCGAAAATAGAAAATCCGTGAATGTATTATATATTGTAGGTATGGTATTGAAATATTCTTGTAGGTATATTATTCTATATTCGTGGTTTTAGGACAGTGAAATTGCTGGGCGCTCGTGCCATGAAACATTTTATTATGTAATTTCGTGGAGCAAAGTTGAATGTAAAATGAATTTAATGAATGATAAATAAATACATATGGTGAAAGAAATTTAAGTTGAGTGTAGAAGTAAGTAAATTTGCTATTAGCACTATTGGTTATTGTACGTGTAGGTACCTATTTGCAAGTAGTGTTGTCACCACACCATGGTGTTGTCCAACACATTGTTTCAACATTATTTGATGAATAATCCGAAATTTATTATGATAGAGTGATGATTTACAGTTCAATGCAAAAGATTCATAAAATATATCTCCTCAACTACGAAAATAGAAGCCGGAAGCAAACAAACATCAGTATTAATACGAACTTTCGTTACCCTGGCCCAAAATCGGGGGATAACATAGGTATCGAAAATGTGCAAAATCGCCTATTTCTTGAAATCAGAAGCTACTTTAGTATGTAATCTAGTTAAGTAAGTGACCCCATACACGATGTAAGATTATAATATGAAAACTTTCAAAGGGAATCATCCATTTAAGAATAGCCAAACCGCAATAATAGGCATTCACCGCGGACAATTTTTGGCAATTATTATGAAAAATATTCCGGTGACAGTATGCTGAATAGCCTAAATATGGTGCTATTTACGTACAATTGTTAGTGTCAAATAGTAAAACATTTTTAACGGCCAAGAGAATACAATGCAATACTACGGAATTCTAGTTGTGTAGAAGTTTCTCATATAGATCATCACCTTTATGACCTTAAATCCATCGACTTTTGCATTTGCTCTCTTAATAACAAATTACGTCGCTATTACATCCATGAATATATGTTTAATCATTATTCCAAGTATCAAATATCCCATTTCGGGCTAAAAATCCAAATTAATTATAGATTTGCTTCGGTGTATCTCAAGCAAACCGACTGATTCTCCGCCGCACCGACAGCCTTTAGGTGTCGGTGCGATCCACCGATTCACACCGACTGGAGCTCGCCGGCGCACCGATCGGGTGCGTACAGAATCGCACGGCTGCTATCTCTCGTCGGTGTGACGTCACACCCGACTAAAAGCCTACCGTACCGATCGGTTTGGAGTTACAGAATGACACCCCAGATCCAGGACAAATTTCCTTCCTCTGGAAACTCTCATTATAAGACATTGAATAGGGTTTTAGTTTTGTACCGAGAATAATTTTGCTGACTTTTGTGTGGCTTGCCAGCATAATTATTGCGAATACTTCATTTAGCATTGCATTATTATTCTTATCTAGACCATTGAGGCGATGTACGTCAATTGTTCTGGACTTTGGTCATAATTTGATGAACATTTCAAATGGGAGCATTGTCGTCTTCATCTAGTGTCGTTTGAAAATAATTGTGTCCCAAAATTTGGCAGAAAATTTCCACATTTACTCGGAAACTATTTTTATCCAATATTGGTCAAAGTAGAAAATGAAGGGAAAACTACTCATCAATGCTGTTCTCTTTTTCCATCAACATTAAATGAATGAGTACTGTTTCTTGAAGTGCTTCTTTCCCACTCTGAAGACTTTGAAGCATACTAACAGAGATATCTCATCTACTCTAAGTGAATGTTAGAGAGTTGTTGAACTTCCTTTACTTAGATTTTACCGCTCTATTTCTCCCAAATTCCCACCCTTTTCACCAAGGAATAAACCAAAATACCTGTTTTTCGGGGCTTCAAAATTCCCGGGGCTTTTACATACCTAGGGCTAAGTTTCCATTTTTTAGCCTTATATCGTTGGGCATAACCATGAATATCAGAACAAAACTTTAAAGAGAATAAAATATAAATAAAATTAAATGTAGTAGTTCTTTTGACTTTGAGAGGAAAAAAACTTCGAAAATATTGGACGCAATTTATAACATGATGAAAGCTGCGATAGTATTCTTCACATGATATCCACGATAATATCCGTACATTTAAGATTCTTTTTTCTGACGCTACTTTTCTAACACCTGTTAATTAAATTACTTTGGTTGAAGTTTGTTTCTAATTCCGTATCCTAGAAGTTAAAAAAAATTCAGTTTGCACCCTTTGGCGCTGGAAAAATGGAACAATTGGACTAGCGTATACGTTAAGCGTACTTGTTAAGTTAATACTTATCATATCGTAGAGAAACAATCATAAACTTCGCGAAAAATAGCGCAAGATTGCTCGGTGATGAAGAGTAATAAGAAAGCCAACTAATTGTAAGTATGAGTCATGCAATGGTCTCTCACCTTGGAATTCAGTCACTTCTCGATCTTGTAAGTTCCTTTGAATTTTCCTGACCGTGAACACCGAGAAGGATGTCTTACGCCTTCCTTGGCAGTCTGTCGTGCAGACAGTGCCGCTCTACCACCATGATACCGCAGTTGACCCGATTTCCCTACCTCCTCCTACCGCCTCCTTAGCTCCTTTGCGAAATCCATTTGTATTTTGGCCAATTTCCATTTGCATTCACGAAAATCAAACACTCCGCTCTTCTATCAACCTTTCTAGGGTTGCACTACTCGCTCACACGTACTATCTCTTCGGTTCCGCACACTTTATACCTCTCCTCTTGGCATTCAAAAGTGCCTCTACTTCCCCTTGCCGCTCCCCCTCTTCCCCAGCATTCTGCCTCCCAAAACCACATCCATTCCTCTTTAGTGCTTAACCCATCGACCTACTTTGCCTCCTTCTGACTTCCTCAACCAACTCCTCTCGTGAGCATTGCCGGAGTAAAGGCTTTCCTGGACTGGTAATCGAACCATGGACACTCGGCTATACAGGTCAGGCGGCAGACCACTACGCTTAACAGTATTTTTGAGTCCGATGGCAATAATTCAATTCGGCCCGTGAAGCAAAAATAGACTATTATCAACGCGATGGAAACACACACAAAAATGGGAAAACATTGCATCACTAGAGCTGGCCTCGGTGGTGGTTGGGTAATGCTCTCACTGGCTAAGGTCATTGGTTCGAGTCGAAACCTGGGTGGATTTTTCACCACTTGGTTAGGTTACGAGTGTTCATCCTTCGTTATTTGGTAACGACGCCGATATAAAAGACAATAAGAGCTACTTTCGGTGGCTTTGGAGATGAATACATTATTACACCTTCCGTTGATTTTTATTTACGTTTCTGCTACGTAACCATGTAAAAGGTAAAACTAAACTAATGGATCATATTAATTAAAAGCAAATTAAAATTCTCCGTTAATTTGCTTACTTTATATACCGAGCTAATTATTACTCACTGTCATCTGAATATACAATTAATTTGGGCATGTTTACATTGATTTCATTAATTTGAGCAATGGTAGAGGCCGAAACTTTGGGGAAATTAATTATGAATTAAGAAAACTAAACTAAAAACTGTGCATTCCAGAGAACAATTTTTCGATTACTTCAGCATCTGGTACGCTAAGATTTTTGTTTCAAGTTTTCTTGATTCATTCAATGCTTTTCCTTCATATTAGGTTGTTGAAGAAGAATTCTAGGTATTATACGTCACACATAAGTAATAACGAATGCAATTTATCCCGCAAGTCAAAAAGTTACATTTAAATGAAAAAGATTTTATTCCGGAGAATAATATATTTATTAATTCAACTAGTTTCGCTACTCCGTAGCTCTGTATAATGCAAGAAAAATCAACGGAAGATGATAAATCACAGTATCTGGAACGGTTTCTGAAGAAGAAATTATAGTGTTATACGGCCCAGATAAGTAATAACGAATGAAATACGTCCCAAAAGTCAAAATTTTTGGATTCTCACGATCTATAGGAACTGTCATCTACTATTATCATTTATCTTAGATGGAACTCGCTAGGCAAAGTCTGCTTTCAAGAAACCACTGTCAACGAAAATAGACCCTATAAACTGGATCTTAGTAATTCTTTCATTACATGCTTGGAAACTTTTTCTCTTATTTTAACTTTTTGAGTTATTTTCACTTTTTCTTAAATCAATAGAGGGAAGAATGGGGGTTATGCGGGGGGATAGGAGACGGATAGACATTTTAGATGGAGAGAAGAAAGACTGAAGACATTAGAAACAGAAGTAAGATATAGTAAAAGGAATTCTATATGACAGTGATATAGTGTTTGGAGGTTTTTATTCCACATGTCCATTCATGCCACATTGACAGTATATTACGCTGAATTTAATGTATAGACAATAAACACACGGTCCATTGGCTAACCATAGCATTTTTTCGTAATTCGCCGGGAATTCAAGTGGATGAGTGAACACGTCAAGTAGTCGAGGAATGGGGTAAAGGGTAACAGGGGACTGAACATCATAATAGGCTCCCGCTGCCAAGTGCCACTTGCTTGAGTTCCACTCAGCACTCACATTGCCCAGAGCCGAAGGTTTGTGGAGAGAAGTTTTAGATTGGGGGAAGAATGAATGCATTGGTCCCCGGGAAAAAAGTAGGTGCCGAGCGATAATCGTCGCACGCCTCATCGTATGCCGGAGAGCTTTGGAAACGGGCGCACGCATCACTCTAATTTTAACAAAAGAGTCGTAAATCACTTTGGTGGTGAATGAAACGAGCACAAACTATGAGTGATAAACATACCTTCATAAATCATTGAGAAATGGAGAAATTTATTCAATGATTTCGAAGATGAATTTGCCAGTATTTATCATGTTAACCAGAGGATGCGTTTATCATTCTTTCATAAAATGGCAATTTTAAATAACCGATATGATGTAAAAGTATTAAATCATGCTGGAGTACCAGTTAATCAATTTTCAAAGTGGCCTGCTCATTAATTTTTTTTAAACTTGCATCCCGAATACGCAGGGAACAATATTCAAGTGGCAAGCACTTAAAAAATAAATGTAGTGGAATATTACCAAGTCATTTCAATTCATCATAGCATTCGACCGCTTTGGATGTTTTTTATGACAAGTTTTCTGGCGCTTTCGCTACGAACGTCGGAAATATGCGACGGAGATTTACCTACGCAAACGAACGAACGTCGCATATTTGCGACGCTATTCTTTCCCCCCTTTCTGGCGCCCGCAGGTACACAGCTTCCACATTTCGGGAGACAACGCAGCGGGGGTCAGGCCTTTCCCTCGGAATCCGAGAGCAAGTACCTGGGCCTCTTCCTCGCATTACCACCCTCTTTGCGGCAAGGGTCCGCGGTCATATGATTGTTTATTCAGTGACTTTGCTATATAAATATTTGTTGCTTTCGCAAAAAATATAATATCAGAGTTGAACTCCTTGTTTTTTGGTAAGTTTTTACAACTTTTAAGCGTAATTCTACCGTCAATATTAACTGGTATCATGATTTCAAGATACGAGTCAAGATGTTTTGCATTGGAATTGGTTTATACAATAAATCCGTAAACATTGATGATAGAATTTCGTTTAAAATTTGTAAATGCTCAGTAAAAAAACGGAAAATTCATTTTAAAGTCTACAATTTGAGAGCAAGCGACAAGTATATATGTAATGAAACATATATATTTACAATTAGTTGACCGCAAACCCATGCCGCTGGGAAGGCTGTAAACCTGCGACGGGTTGAGCATAACTGTCCCCGGAGTCCGAGCTAATGTCGAGGTCCCCGCTAAGAGGGATCGAAAAAGGTAGGAGCAGAGTGTGAGTATTTACCTGCGAGAACTTTCTCCACGGATGCCGTAAAAAATGGTCTGTACAGAGAGGAAGGAAGAGTCTCTCGGCACTCATATCAGTAGACATTCATAGGAGAGAATTCCGCCGTCTCTAAAGGGCTAGGATGAATTTGTCAGTATTTATCATGAGAACCAGATAATTCGTTTATCACTCTTCCATAAAATGGTAATTTTCAATAACCGTCATGATGTAAAATCATGATGTTATGCTGGAGTACCAGTTAATTAATTTTCAAAGTGGAATTAAACATGCTCATTAAATTTACTTGAAAACTTTCATCCCGAAAACGCAGGGAATTTTAGAGGAAAGCGTTTAAAAAATAAATGGAGTGGAATATTACCAAGTAATTTCAGTTCATCATAATATCCGGCCACTTCGGAGTCCGGCCACTTCAATGAGCCAATATTCACACAGATGAATTTTCTTTTCATATGATAATGAATGAATTTTAATCCTCAACACTCAGTGTACCCTGATATATATTAGACCGCAGAACCCCTGAGCACACTCCATCCGTCCCTCTAATTTTCAATCCTGGCCGAGGTCCACCATCCCCTCCCCTTGCGCCCCCCTCTCCTTCTCCCCCCTCTCCATCAATCCACGCCCCTCGTCGATACAACATTACTCAATAGCCTCTCAACTCCCAATCCACATTCCCCAATACTACCTCATCCCTTGAACCTCTCACACTGCCGGTCTATTCACTCAATGAATGTTTTCCGTCGATTCTCTTGAGCCACTTCCTAACGATTCAATGAAAACTTCGTCATGAAATATTGAACGAGGATTCTAGATGGGGAGGAAACTTTTTCGTGTGATCCAAAATTTCAAATTAGGGGGATCCAGAATTGAATCGTCATCAATGCATCGATTCAATTCTTGAGATTTAACACGTGAACGCTTCTTTCCTCACGGCCAAGTCAAATGAGATAAAAAGTGGTCGTTTTTCCGTCCTACCACCATTGTTGTTTCTTCTCTGCAACTGAGCGAGACAGCAGCTACATTTCCTTGCCATTAGAACAGTTCCGGACCGCTGCGCGTGTTGTACAAACGGCTTCGATCGGTTATTACCACTCACGAGCATTACACGTTCACGTAATTCAGAGCAAGCTCAAAGCGAGAATTCAGATGATGAATGAAGAGCTTGGTATTTTCAAGTTAAACATGATCTCTTAATTAATTAAATAGAAATAGGTCACAGATATGCAAAAGCAATTCTGGAACGAATTCTTAGTATTATTACTTTTCTTTAATTATATACCTATCCACCACACTTCTAGCTCAAAAATCCTTCAAAAGACAATCATGGAACGAGAAAAAGGTTAGAAGCATTTCCGAGGAAGACCAAGGATGGAGTACACAATAAAGTGTCGGAGGGATATTAAAACAAAGGTTTATTAAGGACACAAATGGTCAGTCTAAAAGAGAATAAAGTGACACATTACAGCATTGGAAAAAACAACTGTGGAGCAGAAACAAATGGGAACAATTATCGAGGACGATTAAGGATGGAAAATATCAAGCAAATTAAGCAAGTTTAAAAAAATTAGACTTGTGAAGGTATGAGGATTATAATGTTCAGCTTCAAAGATGACAGAATGGAGAGCTGCAGAGAGTCCGTCTCAGAATTGATGACAGCTGATGAGGATGATTCCCTGCGCAGGGATACTGAATGATTATCCGAAGATGCCGTCATGTGAGGCGGATCTCCCGTTGCTCGTGCCCGGCAGCTCACCGCCGGCCACAAAGGGAGAGGAGGCAGAGCCTTGCCCTCTCGTCAGGCTTGACTCGAAGGAGTATATAATTTACCCCGAGTTTATTTTCCATTCTCCGCGACACGTGTTGACACACGATCCCACGCTCGTAAATCTCGATGCCTCTCGATTGTTGCCGTGAAAAAATCCGGGGGCGACTTTGGGACGCAAACGGCTTGCCCCGTTGCAGGCGGAGGACTCCGGGAAGGGGGAGGCAGGGATACGGGGACGGAACCCCCCCTTCCAACAGTGAACACTCCATCCTCGTCCGCCCCCTTGTCCTCCTCCCTCACCCCGCCCCTCACGGGTGAGCATTTCGGGACTTCCGGGACGCCCCGCGCACCAAAAGGATTTTTTTTCAATTGCCTCCCCGAGCGCCTTTTGTGCCCGCGGAAAACTCATTCTCCCATTGAAGCGGCAGCAGGCAGACGTAAAAGCGGCGGTGGTATAGTCGTCGTTGAGTGGAAGAGCAACCCCGGGGCCGCCTCCCGCCCACCGCCGCTGCCCCCAAGAAGAAGGCGACCGCTAACTTTGTGTGCCCAGGGGATCCCTCCGTCAGCCCGCCAGGGTCATGACGTCTCAATTTGGTGCGAGGGACTTTGAATCCAAGGCCTTCTTCTCGGCTGTTGTGACAACATTTTTTTTATTGCCACTGCCCTCACTCCATCCATTAGTGTCGAATGATTACGTCTACTTATGTGGCTTGGACGATAAATGAAGTGGAGCAGGCTGGAAATGTGGTGCTATCGTAGTATGATGAAAACCACGAACATGTTTTCTGAAAACTCTCCAAAGAAGGAGAGATAAATTTTGCACACATTCTTGGACACAACAGACTCTTGAAAAATATTCTGGAAGGTGTAATGAGTGAGAAGAATTATTGAGGAAAACAATGTAAGGGTTACATGAAGACAATTACGTTGAATGATAAAATGAAGAATTGTACAAGAGTAAATGGCTCGCTGAGACAATATTGGAGTGGAGAGCTGCACTAAATCAAACTTCGGATTAGTGCCTGCTGATGAACGTTCACACTTTGAACCCCATAATGGCATCAACATTGCTGAGAGTCCTACTAATCAAGATCTCAACCCCTTAATTTGTTTTTTATCATAATTGCTAAAATATTGATAAATATAATTTCAAATACAATAATAGTATTAATGAAGTACATTTCCAGAAGAAAACAAATGTTATGCTCCTTGCGGTTCCAAACTAAATAACACGTCATACGCCAAAAATCAGTTTCCGTACCAAAAGCACTTCTTTACTCAATGATAAAAAAACATAAATCCGTGATACTTCACCAAAAAATCCTTGTGTTACACTGGCTTCATATCTGAAGCCCGCCCCAAGGAAACGTATGCTTCAAATCACAGAGATTGGTGGCCATGCCCATAGAACAAAGATTAATCTTCCTCGACTCAAAGAAAGTTATTCCAATTGTTTCATTGTCTCATTATTCATTTTAAATAACGTGCCCTCTATCTAATAACGTCAGCCATGTGCTACGTATCACACTATGTTCCCATATTTTAAGATCAAAACCACATTGATGCAAGAATGGGAAGAGCATTGAATAAACTAACTACTCTACCCTATAAAAATGTCACTTCAGCGAGAAACAGTTGAAGAAAACATTTTTTTTCCCGAAACATGAAACGGTATTAAAGTACATATTACTTTTTCGGAATATTAACTAATACACCGCTACATAAAGTAATCCGTTGCTAAAGGCTGTCTAAGTTAGTTTGACTAAAATGGTTTGGCAGTCAGCTCCTTAAGTTGAAAAATGCGATTGAAAAACGTACCTTCAGATAATTCTGAATTAATCCTAAACTAACTTGCTATTTTCAATAGATTAGCCTGTCACCGGTGAGAGCAACATTTTAGCTTGGTTTCACCATGAAGTGAAATAACTTTTTTCACTTCCATACCACGTATAGAAAAACAGGTCCTCTATCGGATGTCATCAAAATTCTATCTAATCACACCTTGTATTTAATTTAATAAATCAAAATTTCACGGTTTTGAACGCGAAAATGGGTGAAAGAGGAAAATTAATTGAAATAAAATGCATTTAAAAAGAAAATAAAAGTTTTCACTGCCTCAAGTACCAATCATTACCGCAAATAGCTGACATCGGAAGCAAACTCTACCAGGAAATCAATTAGTAATGAATTGAAGACAAGAAATTATAAGCAAATTACTACGATAATTGAAGTAAAAATATAGTAGCTCCATGAAAATGGCGCTGCATTCAGCAGCTTCGAGTGTAAAACGTAGTCTCACAAAATAAGTTCGTCGATTTGTTCGCGCACTTAGTGTTTAAATTTCCCTTTCAATTAACATGACATCAGTGAAATTTCTGAAGACGCAAAAGAAAATGTGGGATTTGTCATTTTTTAAACAACGTGGTGCCAAGGGGGACCCTTAAATTTGTGATACATCCCAGAATTCCCCGTTTACACCACCGAAGTGCCAAGAAGCGTTCGCACGCGCGTCAGCCGAAAATGCCGCGGAAATGCACGCCCATAAGTGCGTAACGCGTAGTTCCTAACGCTACCAACTTACAGTGGCAAGCGCTGTCATCCCGGGGGGGGGGCGGAAAAGATTAATCATGATAATCAGATGAGGAAACAAATTGGAGAAGGGCAAACTGCTTCATAATCAGATGAGTGTCATTTGCTTTTGAAACAGTCCCGAATGGTTGCAGGGAAGGTGGAATTTTGATTTCGTTTGAAATTATCCCACTTCTTTTGTCTGGTTAGTAGCAGTTCCTGGAGGGGACGGAACAAAGTTACGCTGGTAACGTGGTATTACATGTAGGTTGGTGTACGCGGCACGTGCGATGGCACTAGTGAGAACGGAGCAACGCTCCCTTCTCAACACATGCGTCACATCCGCCCGCGAAGCCTGCGCAAGTGGGAGAAAAGGGAAAACATCCATTCAATCGCTTTCCCACCACTTCCGAATCAATCCTCCCTTCGGCCACTTCCGCACCCCCTCCCTCCCCACATCCGAACGGATCTCGTTCCCTCCGGCAAGCGGCGACGCACCCCGCACCCCCCTACCCGCACCACCCAATCAAAAAACATTGCACGCCCCAACCCCATCCACCCGCAGAAGCAATCAGAACGGCCTCAAACCACCACATTACACACATGTACGCACCCACACACCATCATCCCCCCCTCGCCACCAAACCACTTTAACCCCCAATATTTCCGTCCCAATCTCCCAGGGTGTCACAGCGCACCCTCTTGCCATTCCTCCTCGTTGTTCACCCACCTTCTCCCATTCTCCCCCCCCGGCAATTTCATCTCCCGACATATGTTCATCACCAAAAGCCTCCGTGAACGAAACGAAACAGAACAATTGGGGAATTGGTCATGATCTCTTGCGGAGAAAACTGCTCAAGGAAAGGCCCAGTGGGACTGCTACAATATGGGCATCAGAATTACAAGACATAAGTCCGTTTTTGTACTTATCCACAAGGGAACCCTAAGGCCTGCGTGACACCTATAATTTGAATTTTTTATGTAATCTTGACTCCAAACATGCATGATCTTGTTAAAAATTAATAAAACTCTACAAAGAGCCCTGGGGCAGGGGAAGAGGGGGCTACCTGGCCTCATCTGACCCAGGTAAATAAAACATATGTCAAGTCAAGTCGGGTTGATTCGGTGGCTGGGGAGCTAGATTCCTATCCCGAGGGGTCTGGTTCGATTGGATGGTTAAATTTGGGAGGCGACCGACTACCGATGGTCATTCGCTCCATTCCTCAGATGGGTAGGCTGATAAGGAAGGAAACCCGGCATAGGCATTAACCTATTAGTTTGATGAAGTTAGGCGTTATTTTTTGGAAATTGGAAACGTTAAGCGTAATGGACAAAAACACTTAAGACAATTCCACACTTTTTATTTCCCCGATCGATTTCGACGAGTACATCGTCATTTGCACCGAGGTCAATGTAACTTGAAAATGACGCTGTAGACGTCGAAATCGATCGGAGAAATAAAAAGTGTGGAATTGTCTTAAGTGTTTTTGTCCATCATGTTTAGCGTTTGCATTAACCTACTCTCAACAATAGGCACCAAGGGGTCCACGGTTTGACGTTCCATCCCACGGACGGAGTGCCACGCTTGAGAAGCTCTCCACACATCACCCAAGTAAGGACCGGTATTACAATGAAAAATCTCCGCTACTGCTTGGATTTGGACCCTGGACCTCGAGGTGAGAGGCCAGAACTACAGCAACCCGATCGCCAACCAGATTTAAATCTCGGATGTGGCTGATATTCTTCAGCGGAATCCCGATACATTCTAGGGGTTCCTAGATCACTAGGGTTACTCAAGTTCTTATTTCTGTCTTTCAGGTGAATTTTTTTCCGTCCATCGGCTAGAATGTTGAACTTTGGGACCCTTTCCAGACTTTAAAGTATCAGGCGATAATTTGTGGACAATTGTTATCACAGAAACACTTTGCAAATTTCCACAACACGTTTATTTTACTGACCAAGGTTTCAGCAAAACATTGCCATTATCAAGGCAATTATATTAAATATTAAATAACCTTGATAATTCCATTGTTTTTCTGAAACCTAGGTCGGTAAAACAAACTTGTCGTGGAAATTTACAAAGTGTTTCTGTAATAATGCTGCTTGGGACCCCTTGCTGGCTTTTGCAAAGAGTAGGTTAATGTCGACGCCGCGTAGGTATTTCTCCGTCCTTCCCCCATTTCCCAAATGATCCTTCTCGTGCCAATCCTCTCCACCCGTCCATGGTGGCGCAAATGAACTCCACTGTCGGTCGCCCCCCGCCCAAATAACCAACTTACAAATCAAATACATAAACGCACTCCTCTGCGACTCGCTACAAGGCCTCCATGTAAGCTGCAAGATGCAAGGGATTCTAGCACACCTGCAGGGTGGGCATGTTTGGAATATGAAGACGAAACTAATGTATTTTTATTATCAGTGTTCTTGTTCTAGATAAAGGCTGACTCAAGACTGACCGAAAATTTGGAGTTTATATTTGTGTATGTGTTTTCTATGAATATTCACTATTGTTATTTTTTACGTTCAGTGAGAGCCCAACGATCATATTAGAGTGATTTCATTGCTAACATAAGTAAGCCCTCCCTTGCTAACCTACCTACCTACCAAGCCCATACGGGGCAAATTACTTCAGTTGCCAGTCGCCTCCCCAAGTAACCAACCAACAGACAACCTCATACACAATGTGAAATTCCGCAACTTTCTGGCTTGAGATGAGTTTGTTGGTCTTAAAAAACTGCTTTTATGATGAAAAATATCAAATGGATGGAGATATTCTACAATGACGATGAAGGGCAGGATTGATGAAGGGCAGGATGATACGGGAGGGGTGACATGGGAGGGAATGGAGGGAAGGTGGAGAGAAACAAGGAGTCGGCGATAATTCATTCATGACTAATGGCGCCAAGGGGACCACATTTGATCGTTTCATTCGGTGGATGGATCATTGAAACGCTCTCCACATGGCAACCAAAATCGACATTAGGGTTTTACTAGTGGTGGAATAAAGTGCTGACGGTGTAAAACGGCTGCAGCCGCGAATGTGTCGGCCAGAAAACTGTTTCAAATAACTGTAGCAAACAAGAGGTTAGTTTCCTGATCGTGCCGCAACGCTCAGAGCGCAACGTGTTGCGCTCTGAGCTGTGCAGCGGCAACTAATAGCTGAAGCCTAATGTCTCGCCTTCTATTCTGTTCCAGTTGCACTGCTCGTGTGGCTGCGTTTCTGTTATAAGCTGCAATTTGTTGCATTTTAATCTGTTGCTGGAGATTGCTGGTTTATTCAGCCTACACATGTCCACCCATCGTTGCAGATACAATTAGAGCAGTGAGTTACCTACTGTACCTTTCAGGAATCCAAGTTGTTAATTAAATTGAGTAAAGATTTCTTATTACATAGAATACAGAACTACCAGCCATGTTCTAAGAGCGCCTATCGATCGCCTGTTGCCTGGCGTGCCTCTAGCTTTTGCCGAACAGGGTATTTCTCGGAACTGTTACGTTTGGGAACTGTTTCGGTTGTGAAACAGTTGCAATGAAACCGCTGTGCTCTTTTGGTGGCACAACTAGATTTCACCGAAAAATCTCCGCCACTTCCGGGATTTGAACCCGGGGCATCGGAATGGGAATGAAGTTCTCGAGTCACCCGACCCTCCGAGGGGTTTAAATATTATTTACGGTGGCGATGATGAACGAAATATGGATGCCCGCCAGCTCTCGATACCTTTCGACAGCGTTGGAAGGCGGGTGCCACTTGCCCCGCCCATATACTCGATTGCCAAGTCTCGCCCTTCGCTCCCGTCCCAGCAGGCCACCGACGCCGCCGAGCGCCCACGAGTGCACCCGTCGGCCCATCCCCACCGTCTAGATTCGGCACAACTACCGCCGCCTCGCCCATTCACCCGTTTCTGTTTCAACACCGCCACCCCATTCAGACATGTCGACACTCATCATGATTGAGGAACGGGCAAGCAATAAGTGCTGCAATTTCTCAAGTAGTCGCGAAAACCGGTGATCAAAGGCCACACACCAAGTGAGTTATTTGTTGATCGGTTGGGCTGTCCGTTAGGCGTTAGTATTTGAGAGCGGCTGACAACTGAGGTCATTTGCTCAAGTAATCAAATCACTTTGTGAATTTCTCCAGGATATTCATAGTGCCCACCTAAGGCTTCAGCTATATACTCATTCTCAATGTCAGCTAAAATCGTCAAAACCCTGGATTACGGCAATGAATATTTCTTTGTAAATAACTAATTTTAAGTGAGTTCAGCACTTGTTCGGGATAATTTCTC
The DNA here is from genome assembly GCA_963573305.1 of Pyrrhosoma nymphula. NCBI lineage: Eukaryota > Metazoa > Arthropoda > Insecta > Odonata > Coenagrionidae > Pyrrhosoma > Pyrrhosoma nymphula. The sequence goes on along the minus strand of OY754332.1, from coordinate 69,347,626 downwards.
CACAAAGTGACTTCTGAGAGCACTCAACAGATCCGATGTCGTTTGTGCTTAATTAGGAGTGATAAATAATAATAATTAAGACGGAGGGCGGCAAGGGAAGGATAACTTGGGGAATAGAGGAAGTGTGCAGAGAAACCCTACTTTTAGTAATAATAATTTATTTAATGCACATTAGTACTCCAATTACGGACATTTTAATAAATTGGGTTAACCTGTGTGCTAATAACTTATATTTAGAGAAGAAATATATTAATTTCTAATGAACGTTTGAAGATTAAAATGTGAGAAATGTGTATTTATCATTGTGTTTCCTGAAGCACTGGCATCTGAATCACTAATGCATACAACAGTTATATTTCAGCCATGAGGAAATATTTATATTTATTTGGAAATCTTTCCTTTCGGAAATCTAATCACACGACCCTGGAAGTATTTACTTGGCCGTTCCCTGCATTTGGATATAAGAGCTATTTTATGCTTCGGGAAAGGCATTCCTACTGCAGGTTTACTCATGCAGTGAAATAAAGCCATCAAAATTAGTGAAACGGTGGAAATTTAGAAACAAAATACAAATGTTTCATTCGTTCACGGAGTCTTCTCTCAATAAGAATATTTACTTAATGTTATAGAGCTAGCAACTGCGTCGCGCCGACTAATTCGTTCATTAATTTTATGAGTTAAGGTTATGACAGTATGCCTTTCCAATATTAACATACCTTAAAGGGAAGAGTACTATGTGCTTAACCAAAGAGAGTTATGTCCTTGATGGAAAATAGCAGCATTTAAATACAATTTTTAGGTACCAAGTAGGAAAAGACAACGCAGTATTTAATGCACACAAGTAACGCAATTGCAAGAATTCCCGTGGAAAATCGTTAACCTTTAAATATTCGGAACATCAAATTCGCAATAGTAACCACAATCTTTAGTGCTGGAAAATAAAATGATATTGGCAAAATTCCACAATATATTGCGGAATTTTTCCAATATCATTTTATTTTATTATGTTATTCCACGACATAAAGCCTGAATCAACTCTTTTTATTTAGCGCTGGAGTTTTGATGTACTGAGTATACTATTACCGCATTCTCAATCCTTCATGCTCAATGTAAACGACATCTCAGTCAAATTTCTCCAAATGTACCTTCAAGCATTGTTCCCCTTTTTACTCGTTATCTTTATACGTCTCCACGTATCAGCCAGTTTGTATCGTCCACAGATTGAAATTCATCATTTATCTCACCCATTGAGAATAAAACAGCTATATTAACTCCTGAAGATTAAATAATTTCATCGTCATTCAATCATATCAAGTATAATTTCATCGTCATTATCCGTGATTCTCAGAAAATGGTTGTCTACGAGTAGGTTTATGATAGAAGGGAATTAATGGGTGGAGATACCGTGAGTCAATATTATCCTGCTTTATACAAGGTTCCACAGTTCAAGGTTCCATTCCATCCAAGGTCCAAGGTTCAGGTGCGTTAATCAACGATTCTTGTTCTTATATACTTAAACTCAGAAGGCTAGGTGGCTGGGGCGGTTTATTTACCAAGGTGAGTGGCGGTGGGCGGGTAGAAGGCGGAAGAGGTAAAAACACAAAGCGAGGATTACGATGAAAATCGTTCTTGGTTATCGACACGAGGGGAGAGTGGTGGACGAAGGTCAGGTCATTCACCAGGTTTACACTCCGTGAGTAATCATTTCAAGTTGTTCGGAAGAACAGTTTTCTTCCCACTTCATTATTTATATATCACCTCCAAGTCACTGCTTTTTCCACCTCCAAACAAATGTTTCGAAATATTAAATAATTAGTCACTATCAATCAAATGCTCCTTTGATCTGACTGAGAAGGGCCTTCCTCTTCGGCCAACACCCTTCGTGACACAAATTACAGTTTCAGATGTAAACACCACTATTGTCACTATTTGCATAGCTATCTTTATTACAGAAAAAAACTTTACCAACCGCCAAGGAATTAGAAAATAAGATATCAAAATATATCACAGACATGATGTTAATTATTCAATACGTAATTTTCCTAAAAAGAGTTTTTGCCAACATGTGGGCTCGCTATGAATTAAAAAAGTATGGCCATGGCACTAATAGCAAGCTGTTTAACATTTTAGTTTAAAATATTAAAAATAAAAGCATTATTATCAACAAAACTTTAGCATGTAATTCACCAGTACACACAGCTTGGAATTCACTGGTACATCGGCAAAATGATGCATAAATGCGGGGAAGATAGATGTCGATAACCTTACCCAAGAAGGATATAACGTCAAAATCCTCGATTTGTATTTTTACACCTTCCTCCTTCCCCCTAACACCACTTGCCTTGAAAATAAGCCTCCGCACCTCTTCTACCCATCTGAGTTTAAATATATAAGAAAAAAGATCTTAACTTAATGTACCTTGATAATTACAGTTAATAACAAAACCATGGTCTGAAATATAAGTGTGGAAAAAACCAGATAGGAATTAATTTAGGGGTGAGTAAGGGGAGAACACTTGGCAAGCGCAGAAGAGGGAGGAAGAGTTAAGGAATGTTGGACGACATAAGAGGAGGTAGAGCGTATTCGGAGCTTAAGAGAGACTTGAGCCTCGGGATGGATTTTTTCCGGGAAAGTTTAAACATGGCCCAGCATCAGATCAAACCGAGTGACCAAACATTGACCAAACACAAACTGGTAGAGCACTGAATTGGAAAACCACTGTCTTTTCAACTGCACAATGTAACCCGTATAAGAAGCGAGTCACGATAAAAAGGCATTAGCGGGGTCAATGACCTAAGATCTCCCTCCATGAGCCTTATTAAGGAAGGACTCAAAATCGTCCAACCTCGATGATGTCGAGACTGACTTCAGAGTCTAGACAAATTCCATGTTTATAATGATTTGAGTTTTTATGGTAAAATAAGGATTTTTTTGGGTTGCGAGGTCAAATATTTCATCTTAGTCAAGCCATGAACATTTCACCCACACTCCCCTCACGATATCTCCGACCTCAGGCCCTCTATCGGTGGATGGTTTCATGTAGAGGACCACACATTGCACCGCCTCCCCAACCGTTCCCGCACTACGAGTGATTCCAATGCCTGACCAAAAATTAAAGGCCAATATTGCGATCACCTAATTTTTAAAATACGCACAACGATTTGATTATGGTTCGCTGGTTTGAAAATATTTTCCAATGTAATAAGGCTTACATGGTATATAACCCTAGATAGCAACAGCTGCAGAGCAAAAATAATCAAAACCAATTGCAATGTGGTGGTATAGGAGAATAATGAAGATCAAATTTACGGATAATACTACCAATGAGGAAGTCCTACGAAGGGTTGAAGAGAAAAGATGTGAGACAAAAACCCTGAGGAGAAGAAGATACGAACCTACTGGACACAATTTGCGTCAAAATAGCCTCTTGAAAACAAAAATAAGAGGAGGAATAATTGGGAAAAATTGCCGAGGAAGGACAAGGGAGGAGTACATCAGCCAAGTTTCGAAGCATGTCAAAGTGAAGACGAGTGCAGAAATGGAACGATAAGGTGATAGGAGAGTGGGGTGGAGTACAGGAGCAAACCAACCTTTGGAGAGATGGCTGCTGATGAGGAATGAAAATACCCCAAAAATTAATTTATCTACCAAAAAAAATTTGATAGTTTATCGGTTAGAGTATACTTTGATGCCTTCTTTTAAACCTATGTCTCATTCCACACACTCTTTCTATCTTCATCCCTGCATTCCATCTGCTTCTCCCGCTCCATCTTAAATGACTATTCTTTCCTTCCTCTTTCCCACTTCCATAACATTCTGCCTTCAAATCCATCTTTCTCTACGCCCACATCACGGTCTTCTACAACACATTCTCCATTTCTCTACACGGGGTCCACTTTTTACTTATGTAAACGCCACGCTATTAATCAAACCGGCTACCGAAGGCAAATAATATTAAGCTAAATTAATGAAATCAAAGAGATATGATCTAATAATTATATTTATGAAATTAACATCCATCTAAAAATATCGAGACAATAAGTACTTAGAATAATTTCCATAAAATCTATAGTGCCTCTGTCAGGATTATCAAAAATATACTCTCGGAAAATTCAATATTTTCCAAGAATGTATGAAAACTAATATTTTCGCGCATATTAAAATGATAAATTTAAATTATTATATAGTTCAAATCATCACTGTTATATTTTATAAATATGATAATACTCTGAAGGAGCATACTCTGACAGATTATTGTCCCCTCAAAGTAATCTTAGAGGAGCACAGACACAGGGATGAGCACCAAGTAAGACACATTATCGAGTGCCTTAAACAAATTTTGAGAGATAGTCATGTTGCATATTACGTAAATTAGAACTATTTGGCTGCAAAGAGAAGGGAATGGAAGGTTACAACGCACCAGTCTCCAGGTGATGAAGTTGATGAATTCATTTCATAGCATTAATCCCGATTGATTGAGTGACTCTATAGGGTTAGCGTAGCGACCTCAAAACTTCAACCGAGAGGTCAGATGAGGAACATTTTCCGTGCACATGACAAAGGAGCGACATTCTTACTGGTAGCCTAAAAGTGACAACGCGAATATCACCTTGAGGCTGCCTACATAACAACGCGTCTATGCAGCCGACAATCTTTCCTTTTATTTATTAAGCCTCTGTTCAGCGGGATACTATCATACCAAATATTCTACTCTCATTTTTTTACTATGCATGCTTACTGATGGTTCCACGATAAACTCACGGTTGACTATGGTATGAACATTTTTTAACTGTGACGAGGAGGTATAGTTGGAAGAGACAAAACAATATTACGTGCATATGAAGGTTACAAAAAAGTAGATGGAGCTAACGAGGGTACAATATATGTCGAATTTTCTGCACTATTTTTTCATGGATACCTGACCGGTTTCGATATTACCATTATCAAATGTTGTAGGTATTAAGTTACGTACCTACTATCTTTGATAATGATGTAATACATTTTTCCTTCCTTTGATTTTTTTCTCAAACGATTGCCATTATTATTATTAAAGGTGCTAACTACATTGCATCTTGAGGAATTTTCCCCGTAGCACCCGAGTGGGGGTCAGGATTCCACAGAATTCTCCACCAGCGCCGGGATTCGAACCCGGACCTTAGAAATAGAAATCCGGTTCTCTATCCACCACACCAAGATAGGAAAGATAAGCTAGGTACTCGCGGAAACGGCTACGACATTGAATGGCTATTTTATAGAACTATCCTTGAAAGAATAATTTTCAATAATAATAGTGAGTGACGCTTTATGACCATTGTTATCTTCACAGTCTTCAAAACAAACACTACTCCTACCACTCTAAGCCGATCCCCACCATATAATGGCGACAGGTCACAACATTTATGTGCCATTTTGAAGGATAGGGCCTAGAAAATGGCATTTGCCCATAGAAACCTAGGCCGGTATAATCGGTGAATAATTAAAAAAGCATGAAAAGTTTTCAATAGAGGAGAAGAATCTCAGGTTCACGCGTTCGTCAAATGGGAATGCTTGGGTCGGAGCGTGCCCTCCCGCTCCTCCCCCCCCCCTCAAAGCAGCCGTCCCGGCCCTGATTTGTGTGGGTCGCGAAAGACTCACGACCGCCTCGCAGCTGGCATGCAAATCGTATAAAGGGTAGTGAAGCACGGCGTACGCCCGTCCTTTTTTCCCGAGGCACACCACACGAGAGAGATCTGGAAGACGCAGGAAGGGGGCGGGCGGGCGCTCTTCCGGCCACGTGGCCGAGATGGCGTCGCCCGCGTCGCCGACACGTGCCCGGGATCGCAATGCTATTCATTGGGCTCGTCTCCCGCACATGCCGTAATGAGGCTGAGGGGGGGGGGAGGTGGAGCAGCAGCGGAGGTGGAGGCGAGGTGAGGCTCTGTGCGTAGGTGAGGCGGCGGCGGCAGGAGGCAGGTGCGAGCGAGGAACGGGAGGCGCTGTCCAGCCGGAGGAGTGAATCTTGATCTTCTTGCATCCAGACGTCCGTCTCACGCGCGGCCGTTAGATTGCGATTCAAAAAACGTGGGGCCGGTGGAGAGGGGGGGGGAGGGGAAGGAGGGGAAGGGGGGGGGGGGTCGTGCTTTGATTGAGAGGGGGTGAGCACGTCACCCGGGTGCCTCATCGCCGACCGATTCGCGACTGCCTCTGCCGATTGAGGCCGCGTTGTGAGAGACGGGAATCACAACCGAAAAAAAAATGTTGAAAGGATCTTCTTTTTAACGTGTCGAGTCTCCTTTTCCGGAAGTACAAATTTTCGGCTTCCGTTCCCCAAAGAAGGTCGTCCCCCTGTAATCCAACCTACGACCACCCCCCCACCCCCTGACTGTGCGGTTGCACCTTTACGTTTTTGAGAGCATGACGTCTTCCATTGATTGGCGCTGCATGGTTTTCGGTACTCCACCGCGTCGGTCGTCTTCACCTGAAGACAGCTTCGAAACCGTCCCAGAACATTACTTCAAGTCGAGGACCTAATTATGATTTCAATCTTCATCAGGACGTAGGTTAAAATTTAGACTCAATCTTTAAATCAAATTCGATGTCGATCATTCTTTTAAGGAATGAGAAATATACTGGGAACCACGGCTTGCTAAGGACGATTAAATCATATACCTACTATGTAATAATGGGGGATGACACTCTCAACAAAATATGCTTAATCGAAAGATTTATATGTTAAGTTATTCGCGAGCGATTAGAGATATTAACAGCTGCAACTCATGATTAGTAGATCGTCCAGGAGGTAGCTTTGTTAGTTCAATTTCCATATAAAGTGTTTTGTATTAACCAGCTAACCGGTTCAAACAGCACGCCTCGCATGTCTGCATTATTTGGTAAGTTTTCTGTCTCTATGTAAGCATAATCAATTAGCATACAACTCCATAAGCATATTTACTTCATGAAACTAAATAAAAAGCACACAAATCGAAAGAGTGACTGGAGAAGCTTTACAGTGGAAAAGCATCGATTTCTGGTGATGGGTGAATGCTTTTCACTATTTTTGAGATGAACTACCCGATAAATTATTGAGAAAAAGATGTCAAAATTCCTGAGGAAGACCTGCTTGGGGATTCCGTTAACGCGATGATGACAGTTTGGCTAATACACAGGACTCCTGAAAGCAAAAGCTGCGCGTTTGAACATATAAAACGTTTTGTGGGAAAAGAAACTGTACGGCGGCTCATAAATGGACTACGTTATAAGCCACTAGCAAATCGAACGTTTACCACATGATTAAAATTACTGGACAGATTTTCTTCGCAAGATTTGCCTGCTAACACGGAGGAAATTATTCTGGCCCCAGGAAGCATCCGCAGGACGGAAAAGAGGGACCAAGTTAAGGAAGATCGACTGTCAAAGAGCTAAACTCGAGAAATGTCTTCGAATTAAATCGCTTTTTAAAATTTGATACGCATTTATTACCTTCATCCCATCCACTCTTAAGTTCATTTAACCCTCTTTCTGGTTCACCTAATGTTTCCCAAAATTCTCATCCTCTTCCTTCCCATTCCACGTTTCCCCAGCATTCTCTCCGATACTACCTGCTCTATATGCCCTTAATTCTCAACACGTCCACCATCCATCCGTTCAGCCTTCTCCGAACCTCCGCCACCAACTGCCTCACCTACCGTACCCAACACTTCCTGTATCGTGTTCCTCGCCACCCCGCTCAGCTAAAATCACATCTGGAATGTCTCATCTCCACGGAAAACCCACTTCCACAATGGTCTAGTTCCCAGTCCATACTGCACTATGATCCATATCAGATTTTTCAGCCATCTATTCTTTTTGTCTCTCCTCATAATTTGAGAAATGTCCAGGAAAGTTAAAATATGTCCCAGAAAAGGGAAATTTACGGAAAGAACTGTCCAAAAACGTACCAATAATCTGGTGGAATAACCAATGATGATTTATTAACACTCGACCACGTATTAGATGCTTCATTTCATTTTCAAGGAAGCAAAGTTTTCAGAATAAAATATATTATTGTTTTACATTAGAATGATCAATTTATTGTTACTATTCATAACTCAGTGTGAAATTTAACAAATTAATTATATTAGAGATGATTAGATGTACATTTTGAAAGGTTACGCCGAGCAACATTTCCGATATTAAAAAAGTATACTCATTTTTTAGATGCGCAGTTCCCAACGGCAACATAAGCGGAGTGGAACCCTATTATGTATCTTACAGCACGCCTCCCACGTAACCCTTCCTCATTCATTTTTCCCTCCCTCATGTCGTAATTGGTGGCCTAACACCGCCACCCTGGGCCGGTCCGAGATATATTGGCCAATTTGATTAGTGTACCATAGCATACTGCCCTGTGATCCACCGCAAAGGTGTGCGGCATAGGTTGTTTGGGTACAAGCCATGAAGAAAGAGGAGGAATAGAGAAAATAAATTCTTTGAGGAAGGGACGGCAAGTGAGATGTGTTTTGAATGGTATCCAACTTTTTTTGCAAATTCATCAATCGTCAACACATTTCCTCCAAAATAAATAATCATTTGATTTCGTCATGTATTAAAGGCCGAAGGATTATCAGGCTATTAGCGTGCAATGAGACTTTCCAATAAAAGCTGGCCAAAACAGCCTTTTCAGGTTTTCCTATTCAATTCAATGCTGAAAATTTAGATTTCCCTGCTCATTACAATAATTAATAGCAAGTCACGCGAATTCCACCGCGGGAATCCATCAAATCCTTTCCCATTCATCATCTGCCCTACTTAATCGCCAATACTTACCGTGCAAAGGAACAGAGGTCTCCAGCGCCTTCAGCAATTATTCATTCTTGCCACTGCTATTCCATAAGTGTGGTTTCGAATCCTCGTTCTTCTTTTTTCCTGCTCAAAAGAAGAAGACCACAATTAATTGACTTATTTTGACACACTATTTATGCTCATCACAAATGACATAAGTAACAGATAAATAAATAATGGATGGCTGTTCATTTGGAAAACCATTGCCCTCAGGTCAATGATTGGTTGCCAAATGTTTTAGCCACCAGTAAGCACTTTTACAATGATAATAAATTCAAGGAACGAAATTAAGGATTTCAGCCAAAACAAAGTGAAATCGATCCATCAAGTAGGGAATTGAACATGAAATATGTGGATTCCACTTATATTTGTGTGAAATTAAAAAATAAGTTATTAGAAAAAAACAAAAAGTAGTAATTTTGTATTCCAATTAAATTTAAGTGGAATACGAAAATGAACAATTTTTGACGAAAAATATTATTTTGCAAAAATGTTTTCTATTAAAAATGTTTAAAATTTCTAACTCAATTATTAATTAAAATTAAAATTAAAATTTAAAACTCAAGTACAACAAAATATCTCTTTAATTTAAAATTTTCGTCATATTTAAATAGAGAATGAATTTCCCTGAATTTAAGAGGGAGAAATTCACACGAACTATAGGGTTTAACTTAAATTTAAGTGGGATTCACATTGTTGGCACTCATTTCCCTCCTTTAATTCAGGGAAATTTATTCTCCAATTAAATGTTTGAAATTTTTAAATTGAAGAGGTTTAAATTGAAGGGTTTTTTTGCATTGCATTAAATCCGTTTTATATAATATCAGGTGTCTCATTACATGATTTCACAAATAATGACTAAAACTTATATTAAAGAAATTAAAACAGCTATTTCAAGTAATATCCTCCGCCACCATGATGCTATTGGGTAGATATAAGTTCACTAACTCTTTTTTCGTGGGGGAACGCACGGCACCATAAAATTCAGCAAATATCAAGAATCACGATTTGCGCGCAAATTAATGCGATTTTGAAATTCACTCCCAGCAGGTTTGCAACAAGATGCTTGATTTTTTAATCAGCTTGCGTAGAATAACCCACCCGGCTGAAAATAAATTATTAGTAAAGATGCTATACGTTTCGTGGACGAAAGTGCAATGAATGACGCATCTTTGGGGACAGGTGGGTGTATACCATCATTACACCATAGGTTTGGACATGCTCACTGGTAACGGAAAATATACTATCACAAACGAATTTTGAAAAAACAAATTGGATATTATATAAGGGAATTACTTCAACTAAAACGGTTACATTTTATATATTTGTGGTTTTATTTGCGGAGATGCGATAGTGAAACATCGTAGGTCCTCCTAAGATGGACGAGTAAATCTGAGAAATTTCCCAACATATTTAACATCTAAAAATAATGACGGCCCACTTTCCTACAATTTCCCTTTTGAAGCCCTGTTATTCAGATCTAAATTACATTTTGCTGTAAAACAATTCATCAGAGAAGATATTAAGTGGTTGTTTGGTTATTTGGGGAGGGGACCGACAACTAAGGTCATTTGCGTCATTAGGACTGGTGGGCAGGTGGGTAAGGAGACACCTAGCGTCGACGTTCGCCTTCTCTTAACGAAAGGCAGTTGGAAACCGCAGTTTAACGTCCCATTACTACGTTTTAAATATTTTAAAATTGAAATTCTCTCCACAAAATACCCAGGTTGAGATAGGAATTCAACTGAAAAATCTCCTCCACTGTCAGTATTCGAACCCGGTTTCTGCGGGATGAGATGCTAGAACACTAGCCAACCTGAGCTCCATGTGCCAAATTTGTGCGCCTCTATCAACTACATTTCTTTCAACAAAAAGAGCGCTTCCACGGCTTAGTCATTAACTTGATGGTTTCAACATATACAGTTTAGCACTCATTCAAACCAGAATTCGAGCTTTTTTTTGACAGCGTCCTGCTCTTAAGCATTACCCATTCTACTATGGAAGCATCGCAATTTCCTGACAATCCCAAGACACAAAATCTTTAACGACTGGGGCAAATGACGAAGTCAGCAGTTGCGGAACACGAAGCCTTGGGATCGAAAATCGAGTTCGAAAGCGTTAAAATCATCGCTAAAGTGGAAAGATTCAAACTCCAACTAATCCGCGAGGTTATTGAGATAAGGAAAAATAAACGCAATTTCAACAGAGGTGGTGGTCTCAAAATCAGCCACACGTGGAACCCAGTTATCCGTAAAAATCCTCTATCTTCCCCTTCCCCCACTTGTTCTACCTCACCCCCGTCCACTTCCCCCAATTGAATCACTTACAGATAATGATTACTTATCTAAGGACGACGCCGGCAGTGAGTACTTATTTCCCTTGATGAAGTGACCAGCAGGGGGCGAGATGTCGGGCTAACACCGAAGAACACGCGGCATACACCCAAAAAGTTTCACATCTCAAAATCTTTAACGATTAATATCTTAAGTCGTTAGTGGGAAAAAAGCACCATCATGGACGTAAATGTTGAACACATACTTACACTAGCACAATAAAAAGAGAGAGCATACTTAGAACGAGCAAAATTTGTAAATGCCACACACTTTCTTTTTAAAAATCTTGACCGGTTTTAGCTCCTTCGCATGTTTTTCTGGAGGATAATGGCTGTGGGGCAAAATATAGAAGTCCCTACGGGGAGGGGGTTGCAGGCGAAGAAAGACAAAGGAGACGAGATAAAGGTTTGGAAATGAAGAAGGTAAAGACGGCTAAACATTATGGTTAATTTACGCAAAGACAACGGGATAAAGGTCATGTTAAACTATGAACCCGTCTGTCATGGACACAGGTAAGACAATGTGGAAAAAAAGAAAACAGCATGCAGCCGAAGTCATAGGGATCAAGGTAACACGGGCTTAAGAAGATTTTGCTCAGTCCAATTCTAAGCGAGGATTAATTTAGGGCTAAAATATATTTTCTGCTTTGCAGAGAATTTCAACATTCTACGTAAATTCAGTAAGCGATCAGGTCATAAGGAAATGACTGAGTGAAGGGTAAACCCAGGGTCAGCCCTAGGCTGCTCTATACAAGGATCCACAGTTTAACGTCCCATCCGGCGGACGGAATATTGCACATGAAGTGGCCCCCATATGACAGCCATATGGGGATCGCGATTACACTGAAAACTTTACGCCAAAGCCGGGACTCGAACCCGGACCCACGACATGGAAAGGTATTATTAGCAGTAACACCAACCCAAGCTCTATAACATCAGCTACCCAGCAAGCCACCACGGGGACGTGTGGCAGGGGGTGTTTGGGCACCAGCCATGAGAAAGAAAGACGAAGCAGAACTGTGTGTTAACGAAGTTTCTCGCTCTGTTTTTGATACGGTCACTAATGCTGCATGGAGAGAAAGGATTTTTGTACCAATTTCATCCCGGATCAGTTTGGCAGTGTATCTCTCTTATCTTGTCTCCTTTATCAGTATGAGGTCCATTAGTCCATTGTCAAAATATTATTATCCTCGCCATCCCATAACTCGCCTGATATGCATTGTTCAAGTAAGGATGATTCCACCAGCTGTGTCACGATCTCTATTCGCTCGCAGAATTGTTTTAACGAAGCGTGCGAATTGTCTTTGTGTTTGTTTATTCCGCAATTCAAGTCTTCCTGTGCAGGCTCCCAAATGATCGCTGCGTACTCTAGATGTGGCCACTCTAGAGCCAAGCAGCACCTCTTTCATAATTAGAGAAAAAAAAAACACTTTATGTTTTCCACTAGAAAACTGCAAGTGTTTTGTTTCCGTAATTATGGAGCGGTTCCACCGCATCACACTTGAATCTCCATTTTATACTTTACCTCTCTGTCACTTTGCCATTCGAAGGCCTACCTAGTACTCAATTGCTGCTTTCTTTGCTGCAGCTCTTAACTGGACCATCTTCTCAGATTACAGCTCTATTTATTCCTCCTTGGTTCCTTGTTTTTACATTCCTCGTGGTTTTCTTGATACATCTCCCCTTGGATTTCCTCGGCAAATCCTCCCATCACATGCATCTTTCCAATTGATTTCAGGAGCCTACCATATCTCAGCATGCATCCAGTGAGGTTTTTCTTTCTACTTCGCAGGACTTCATCAAACAACTGCCCACCCCAGCCCTTCGTAATACATCTTCATTTCCGATTCTCTCCGTTAATTTTGTTTTTATCGCTTCGTATTGCCGTTATTTCGTGAGACATCAATAGTGAGTAACGCCTGTTTCTTTCAGCTTATATTTAACATATTTTAGAATTTATACAGTACTAAGGCAGGCAGCCGGGGACGATATTCCACACATATCCTCGTGTGTGACGCGTACATCAATATTTATGCCGATTTTCGGGGGAAAAGAATTTGCGAGCGGTTCATGCGAGGATTAGGTATTGTAAAATTGTACGAAGGATCTAACTCATTTTCACAAGTTTATGCCAATGACTCTCCCTTTCATTTCTCGCCTTTGTCTCTTCGTTCCCTTGATCTTCGTGTAATATTAACCGTTTCCGGAGAGATTTCGTGGAATTGGTGTACCATGCTGAAATATAGAAAACAGTCGTACTCACTACTGTTCACAATTTAAAACTTGTTTCGCGGAGCGTTTTATTGGCTTTCGCCAGTCTCAAGCGTCTCGAAAATGATCGTCGGAACACGTCGTGTACGAAGTTTTAATAAATCGTGGACAATAGTAGGTACAACTGTTTTCATCATTTCAATACGGTCTTCATCGTCTCCACGTGCAAAAGCGGAAAGGATCGATGAAAGCAAGTTTAGGGAGCGGAGAATTTCTCGTCGAGAGAGAATGGATCCCAAGTAAGTGCCTCCTTCAAATCGCTCCCACTTCGAACCTCAAGCATCTCCCCCTGCGTGTTTGGGGGGGGGGCAAGTTCGGGGGGCAGCTGCAGGGCGTGCAACGGAACGCGCGCGGGCTACAAAGCTACAGAGGAAGAGGGGGGTGAGGAGGAGGAGGAGTAGGAAATGAGAGGGGAGGAGGAGTGATCAAGGGAGTGGGGCAGGGGGTGTATGAAGAGTTGGGGGAAGTGGTTGAAGGAAGTTTTTGAGGGGGAAAGTGGTTTGGAGGAGGCATGCTGGGGTGGAGGGGATGGAAGTGTGGAGGGAGAATAAGTGTTTGAAGGGAGAGAGAGAGAAGTGTGGAGGAGGGTTGGAGGAAAATGTAGAGCATGAGGAGGGCGGGGATTGGGTTGGCGCGGTTGCTATACGAATGACTGATGCTGCACAAAATCATCATCAGCAGTCATCAATTAAAATTAGTTACTAGTAAAAATTATTTTTCTGCGCCTCTCCACTCTACTCTCACATAAGCTAAACGCTTCATTCCCACATGAGTATTTATTTTGAAATTCTTCATATTTTGCTTAATGTATTCCATTATTCAATTCTCCTCTATATTCCCATTCATTTCTCCTTCCGATACTGATTTAAATAGAACTTTGTGTCGCAGAATGTGTTCGCTAAGTCCAATTTTTTACATGTCAAGATTTGCAATAAACACATTTTTTTTCTCCAACTTTTCGCAGGACGTCTACGGTAAGTGTCGGTCAATAAAATTTCATCATCGGTCGTCACCGAATCGGAGATCAGCTTGATGCAGATCTTCAGTCCATTGATAAGTCCGTTAATCAATTTAATCCATAAAATGTCTTCGTTTAAAAATCCCTCATATGTTGCCTAATTTATTCCATCTCTTCTTCTTCGGTAATTCTTCCCATTTATTCGTCCATACGTTGTTTTTTTTAGGTGGCGGTTAGGTCTCAGTATCAAATTTTTCCACTCAGTCTCTTAGAATTCTTAGAGTTTTCATAAAATATGTATTTCCCTTCAAATAATCCTAGGACGTCTTCTAGGTATTCCTCTCCGCTAATTTATACATTCACCATTCTTCGGTGACATCACAGTTTCATATCTTTTCCGTTCTGCTGTTGTAATTGCCCAAACGCCACTGCCACACAAGAGAATGCCCCACATACGATTTAAGGTGGTGCTTTCCAACTCCTAAGCTAATGATGATAACCGTCAGTTGACTCCTCTTGTGAAAGTTGCCTTCTCCGCCGGACTACCCTGCTCGCTATATATTTCCTGCTCCTCAATAATACATAACAAGTGAAGTTAGTATGCGGAGATGATTTCTTGTGCATCGGCATCTAGGTCACACCGTATCATCACAAAGGTAGTTCTAAACGTACACAAATATCCTTCAAGCCGTTCCCTTTCATGATAATAATATATTTATTCCTCTGTGGCAAGTCACCTAAGAACAAATACAGAGTGTATAATTTATCACATCACAGTCGAACAGTAGAGTAAAGGCAAAAACAAAGGCAATAACAAAATTACAAATATTATTTTGGATTACCTAAAGATTGGCAAGTGTTTATAGCAACCATCATTTTTTATTATAAAAATAAAAGAAAGAGGAGTTTATAGGTTTTTTTTCAGCGAGCTCACATAATATTTTAAAGATAACTTGTAAAAGAATAAACATAAAAAGTACATATATTAGAATTTGGTAGTTAAACAAGATCACCCTTTCCGGGTGGACACAGTCAAAAGAGCTGAGCTGTCGGTGTTAGTCCTAGCAAACTGGCTCTATTTTAATTATTTCTTCCATACTGCCTAATCCTTGCATACCTACTTCGCCTCTTCCACATTCATGCATTGCTCCATACGTGCTATATCTTTCCTAAAACTCCTCAAATTCCCCCTTTTCTGAGTCTATTCCACCAAATTCCCCGTGCCATCCTCGGTCTGTCCGTCTCCCTCGTATCAATCAACCCTCTACCTTAAATCAATTAAGTTATCCGCCTTTCATCCATTTTCTCAATATGGCCAAACCAACTACGCAAACAACTACGATATATGTACATTATCGGAGCATCCGTTTCACATAACTTCATGACCACACTCATTTCTAACCCTACCCCTCCTCCTTTTTACCGAAAACACCTCTAAGATCCCCCATACCCACTGCTTTTAGCCTGCACTTATGCTTACCATGGCATACCCAAGTTTCACTTAAATAGTGGGGAGTGGTACTCAGCACTCTTTTGTAAACCTTCGCCGATTATGACTAAATTATACAAACATTCTCCCCTAATATTCTCTGCATACAACGTACGATTATCCTTCCAGCATCCGCACGCATCAAAATGTCCTAATCTATCCGCAACCTTATATATCACCTTCCGCAAAAATTGGACAAAGGTACACAAAGACATCCACTTGTTCCATTGTCTCACCATTCGCCCTCTTTATACAATCACCATTCCAATTCTCCTTCTAAACGTATTAATATATTAAAATAAACGTATTAACAGAGAATCTCTAAATTGTGCTGCGAATACATCTGGTCAGTACTTGAAGATTGCGTCGTCAGAAAAAAATACATATTTTCGACAAAAGATTGGACTCACATAGGAATAGCCAGTCGCTATTTTTTGCTCAACCACCTAGACTGCTACTTTGCCACACGTTCCATAGCGGCCACGAAGCGCCTGGCACGATGCGTATTACGTCGGAAAGTACATACTTCTGTCATAAATATAAAAAACTGTAAGATAGTTTTACAGTCCGTACATGCTACACCAGAATGCTTGTGGCTCCTTCTCTGGAGAGAAATTAAAAGATTGAGTTTTTGAGCAACAATGACCTCCTCCCATTGGCTCTTTCGGAGTCAGGACTTCCAAACTTCGACATTGCATTCTATGTGTCGAATTTTGTTGAGAACCGTTTTATGCCATGTCATATTCCCACTTACGAGATAGCTTGTTTAGATGGCAGGTACTCCTGTAGAGGAAACATCGTTTAATTCGGCCCGCTTTTGCAGCGGGTCTTTGTTCCCGGGAACACCCACGCAACTGTGAAACACCCGAAATAAAAAAATCATGACAACACAGTATATTTAACAATGACAAGAATCAATGCAGAGATTTATATTCCGCAAGTCTGTGTTTTCTGAACTGTACAGGGTTTGAGATCTCCATCTGGAACGAGTCATTTCCATTGGCTTGTAAAAATAGAATGATGGAATTGGCCTCAAGAGGATGACACAAAGGGCAACGGCATGGAATTTCAAAACAAGAGCTGTGAAAATTGAGATAAATCTAGATAGAAGGGTTGAATGTTTGAATGCATCCCATTTTTCGCGCATGGAAAAGTGCCGGGAACTTGTCAGCCTCGGCACACCCATCCCACTCCTGGAATCTCCATGCACACTGGTACCTAACCTTCAGATTGACCCATGTGTGAAAGATGAAGAAACTATCAATAGAGAGATAGGGATTAGGGCGTGATGGTGTGATCAATGCTAGTATCTCATTCGGGAGGGACCGCGGTTGACACCCGCTAGTGGCGATCATTTGTCATTGGAATATTGATCCTTACTTCTATATCTACATACTACCCCACGAGCCGCCGCGGCGCCCTCTGCGATATGGCCATACGGAGCTCCGTAGGGCTATGTGGCAGAGGGTGTTAGGATACCAGCCATGAAAAGGGGAAGGAATAGGGAAAAGGAACGGGAAGAGAGAAAGGACGATAGTGAAATACATGTTAATAGAGTGCCTATGGTGTTTCGCTCTATTTTCGCTGCAGTCACTGATGGGGCGTGGAAGAAAGACATTTTTGTGCCTATCAGTTCGGAAAAGCATCTTTCTATATTTGTCACCTCAAGTAGTTCTAGAGATGCTGGGCAGGATTTAAATACTATCTCCCGTCTCATACTGAGACTAGTCTCAACTGAATTTCTCAAGCAATCTATACCCAGCGTATTTGTTCCAAGTCTCTAGCGGCTCCTTACCTAAATAATGTCGCGGGTACGAATCTCGCCTGGTTAGGAAATTTACACCTCCCAGGGCATGGATGTTTGTGTTCATCCATTTAATAAATATTTAGTAATTGGCTTCGGCTCTTAGATGTACAGAAATTATTATTATTATGTGCTTACATCTGCCGTGTTACACTCTCCTTTCTTGTAGCAGTTTTGACGAAGTGTGTAGCTTTCCTATGCACTTTCTTTATTTTAAAAAATGGAAACCAGTTACTAGGTAAATACGAGAGATAAAATATGGTGGTAAAATGCGTAACATTTTTGATCATCGTTGCGCGCTAATTCCTCAAGGCTACGTCGCCTACAATTGATTCTCCAATAATTCTTGGAGCCGGGGAGAATTGAGTTGGGCGGCGGGAGGTTTGGAGGTGGGAGACGCAGTGAGGTGGAGAGGTGAGATGGGGATATTTTTCAATGAGGTGCGAAGGGAAAATGTATGTTGCACGTGTGAAACGGGTGAAGTGTGCGTGGGTGAGTTATGTGAAGGGGAGAGTGAAGGGGGGGGGGGCGGTGCGTAAGGGATTAAGTGGATGCTCTTTGGAGGTGGAGGACATGGGAGTGGAGGTGAGAGGAGCAGGATTTTGGATGAGGCATGGATTGGGCAAGTGAGTGGATGGATTAGTGGATCCAGAACTTTAAGAACCAATATGAAGTAGGACGAAGGCTTAATTAAATTCTCCTCAGGCAGTCACAGCGCATGAGTTTCACTTCGATCCCATACCAGCGTCGATAATGCATCCACAGCAGACTCCTCTTTCATCCAGTCTCGCTTGTACCGTCCAGAGAATTATCCCCAATCGGTTTCACAAAGTTTTCGGAGAATCATAGAAAAGAGAGTAAGAGGTGGTTGAAAATGTTTTTCTAATGCTCTACGTTCTCGCTGAAATTCTGAATTTGGGATCGGTATGGTGGGATAGCTTCCCATTCTGAATTCCCTGGTTTGAATCTCGATAGTAATTTTAGTGGGATCCCGATGCTCACTTGGGTGCTCCGTGGAGAGCACTTTCAGAGCCTGCACTTTAAGAGCACTTTAAGAGGCTCCAACCGTGGGAGTTGTGTTTACTGTAGAATGTCGGGATTAAATCTGGACCCCTTTAACGGTAAGCTAATGTGATGCCAGGTTTCTCTCCACTCTTCCTTCGTTCCCCTAATACTCCATTCCATTTCCGTCCTGCCCATCCACACCTAATGGCGCAAATAACCTCCGTTAGAGGTCATATCCAAATACAATCCAAGCCAGCGGTATCCAGGTCAGGATCGTTCTGGCCCGGCAGCTCAAATGTCGTGGTTTCGCATCCTGCCTTGGGGATGTTTTGTGTGTGTTTTCTCATAATAGAAGCCTTAGATTGTTGTAATGTTACCTTTCAACCTAACCCCTAGCTTTCTTCTACTTCTTCAGGAATTTGTGCAAATATTTTTTATTCAGCTCTACAATTTATTTAATTTACGACAACACGAATAAATGTTTGGCCACTTTTTTCTCTCCTGCCTTAGGTCAAATTGACGCATCGAAATATGTCCTGTAGGTTATTACGCCTCCATTTATAACTACACGCCTTAATTCCCGCTGACATAGAGTCTATGTCCATCCTTATATTTTGATTAAGTGAAGTTAAGGCTTTTGTATCAAGCTATTCAGTGGCCTGCTGAAAATAATTAGGAGAGTATAATTTTCTTGAAATGAATCTGGCATTGACAATTATGAGCCTCGTATCGAAGAATAACATGATAAAAACGTATTTTTAATAATCCATATGTCACTTACGCGATCTAAATATTTCGTATTATTTTGAAGCAGTAGGTGACGTAAAATCTATATTTTCTCCCCAAGATTCTTTTTTTTGTCTCATTCTCATTGCATTCAAGACTCATTTTTTGTGTATATTTTACTATCTGTTACCCGTGGCTTCCATTGCCTCATACCATATCCTTCCTATGATCATATTAAACTACTTCCTTGCCCTCTTTTCACGCGCTAGCCCACCGTATTCCTCTGTGCAAGGGATCATAGTATTACTCAAACATTTGCATGGTTCTTAGCGTTAATCGAGAAATACTGAGAGAATGTGACCATTTTTCGTTTCTCATACGGAGTTTGCCCCTGCAGGTAACACTACAAAGTAAATCCGAAAAAGTTTATGGGGAGATAAATTTCCGAGTCAAATAGCTGCATTCCGGAGATAATATAATTTTAAACACCCAGAGACGATTGACCAATATTAAAGGGCAATTAACTAGGCCAATCAGATCACCTCAAAGTTGGGTAGATTGTTTCAAATTATTGTAAATGAAAATTTCTACAATGCCTTTTCCTCTGATAGCAGACATGTATAGTGTGATAACACACTAAAGCCTTCAATATCAGAAGCGTCAAATTTGCCACCTACCTCTGAAGTGATCTCATCTCATTCAGCAATGCTCAATATGCTGAATCCGCTATAATCAAAAGTTAGTAACCAATATTTGAAAAAGTTCTGAAACGAATTTTATGTTTTTGGTGTAACGTTCTTTTTTTAATGATGAAGAGGAAAATATCCCTTCTTAATAATATAAATTTCTTCGGTAAGGTTTCAAACCCAGCAACAAAGATAAGAAATGTAATAGCTAATTTTAGCTTATTATGTTCCTCAGCGATTTCCCCTGGGAATTACCCACAGTACATGATAATTTAGTTTAGTATAATTACATTCTTAAAATCCCGTTAGCAATACAAAAAACGTTATATAATTATGCACTTGGGCTGGTAGCATGCCCCTGACATTTTCCCCAGGCAGTACCCGCAATACATTCTCCATGGAAAAATGTCCTCTTGGTGTTTTTTTTAAGATTTCTTACTGATCCCCTTGGACTTGAGGTGAAGCTACAAATAAGATTTAACTGCTGCATTTTCAGTGGGTGCAGAGATACAATGATAAATCAGTGAGTGAGACAGCGGTATTAGCCGCTTATGCACACTTCGGTTGGTTGATCTTAATTTTTTCGTCTCCTTTTTATGTTTTCTATGCATCCACAATCAATTGCAAGTGCTATTTTGTGTGGATATATTTTAATAGCGATTACATCAGAATGGTCATATCTAGTCTCTCAGTGTCGACCGGAATGCCAGGTCTCCTGCACTCGCTCAAGGTCGGGTTGTACAGAGCCAGGTAAAATATATAGTTTAGAAATAGGCAATTAAGATGCCACAATACATTTCTAACAAAATAAAGTTGAAGTTACATGGACTTATAGGTTTGAATGGGTGAAGCTGAGATAAAAATGGCACTTTTCTTCTTCGTTCAAATAATATTCTGCAATAATTTAATAAATATAAGTTGCAAATTCTTACAGGATATGAAATGCTAAGGAAATGAAAACCCTTTCTTGATTAGGTTGTGGAAGTGTTAGCTCTTACCAGTAATTATTTAATAAAATAGTTTGTTCTTTTATGACAGATGCGCATGCACTAGGCTCCTTGGCCTGGAATAAGCATTCATTACAAAATGCGTTCTCATCTGCATATCAAGCATTGGCTTGGCGAAATAGACTGAAATTTTAGACATCGTCACCCCTTTTTTCTTTTGTATATTTTATTTGAACGAGCATTCTTTCATATGTTAACACTTTTTTGGGATCAGGAGTCCTGTTAAGTAATGGCACCCAAATACAGGCTGGCCTTGCGGGGTACATAAAGCTCCAGGATATGGAACACCCTCGGGGGGGCCAGGCGCGAGAAAAAAAGGCTGGCAACGATGCACGCGTTCAAACGTTAGAATTAAACTCGGGCTTGGGTTATTGTGCGTGAACGTGGAGCCTGAGGTGTACTCGGGCACGGACTTTTAAAAGTTTAAAAGTCACGCAAGCGTAAGTGCTTCATCTGCTCTGACTCAAGCGGCGACGAGGGAACCGCCCGGAAAATACTAAACCGTGTCTTTGAAATCTTAACCTCGCTCGCTCTCCACGTGATTGGAGGGACTCCCATAATACTAATCCCTCCAATAACCCAGTTACGCTTTCTTCCCTCTCGCAACGAACTTTAACACGAGCCCCATAAGATTGCCCCTCTTAATCCTGCCCCTCGTCCACCTTTTAAAACCGTCCGTGATTGATGCACCTGACTCACGGCGGGGCCGAGCGCTATCGGCCCGAAATCACGGCCGCGCCCGGTTATTTATTCCACCAAACTGATTGCGCGTGAGTTACGCGCGTCCATTTCCTCCCCCCCTCCAATGGCACGCCAACCCGTGTCGACGCACGCCAAGTGCCTCACGGAGTTAGGAAGCGTCGGTGGAG
The DNA here is from genome assembly GCA_963573305.1 of Pyrrhosoma nymphula. Lineage (NCBI taxonomy): Eukaryota > Metazoa > Arthropoda > Insecta > Odonata > Coenagrionidae > Pyrrhosoma > Pyrrhosoma nymphula. Next base: position 69,325,680 of record OY754332.1, on the reverse strand, counting down.
GGTTGGTGGGTTGTTGGCTCTCACGCGGGTGCCGTTTAAAGTGTCTCGCGAAGCCACGGCGTAAGATATCTCCATCTGCCACTTACCCTGCGACAAGGAGGGGCGCCAGAGACACCATTCCACTTGGGGGCGATGCGTGCCGAGGTGCGTTTAAAATGTGAGGCCGGAGCGATGGGCTCAACACGGAAAATCGAGAGATTGTCTCTCTCCTTTTTTTGAACGCTGAGGGGGGATTTACCCGGAAAAGGAACGCCATCTCCATGCGTGCTAAAGAGGGCGCTGTGTTTAAAAAAACACGTCGGGACTCTTTTTGAACCCCTTCCTTGATTTTATCTGAAATAAGGAGGAGTTATTTTTATTAATTTTCAGCATTGTTCTGACTTAGATCTCGTACCTCCCACTTAATAACTTCATCAGAGTAAGTGTTGATGAACAGGTAAGCAGATAACATAGAATGGTCACAAATTGATATGTAAAACAAAGAACGCGTGCCAGTATTCTTGGATTCACTAGAATGGATGGCACTGCAGGATCCCTGGAAGAACATTGCTGCAGATAAAAATGGGCACTTAATCAACAGTATTAAAAAAGAGAGCCGGCAATAGTATTGGGAACTCCTAATCTCTACACAAATAACAAGTAGCTTTCGACAATTGAGAGGTGATAAAATTAACATAAGATGTGCCACAAGTAACGATAATAGAACCCCTATTATTTGAACGCATAGTAACAACATACGACCCTACGCGAGTGGGTGTATAAGATTATTCACGAATGACGTAATATTAAGTGGAAGTAACAACACGAAAAACGAGAAACTTTAAGTCCCTTCGTTTTGCCACGCTATACTTACAGGGCCCCCAGAAAGACCCACACGTGAACGGTTAAAGTTAATGATTAAAATTATTAAAGTTAAAATCAATTAACTATGATTAAAACATTTGGGACTATTGACTCTGATTTTTTCTCCAATTATGAGAGGTGTTTACATTTATTTTCATCATTGTTCTTTCTCAGATCACGAATAACTTCCTTGATCACTTCACCAGAGCAAGTGTAAATAAACACAAAAGCAGATAAGATGGAATCGACAGAACTTGATACTAAAGCTATGGAAAGTGTCACAGTACCAATTATTGGAAAAAATGGGATGTAGAAATATATATAGTCCCTCACAGAAAATGTTTGCACATGAAAATTGGCTCTTTATCGATAGTACCAAAGTGGACGTCGTTAATATGATCGGGAAACTCATACCTTACGCAAACAATATATACTTTTTAGTGAAATGGGCTCAGAGGTGACAAAAGTGACACCGGGTCTACCGCAAGTAAGACTCCTATAATTTTAAATATACAGTGGAAGAATATCACCTTGCGTAAGCAGGAACATTAGTTTTCGTCAATAACATAGAGTTAAAAGGAATTACCTACTTGGAAAACGAGAGAATCAGAGAATCTTCATTGGAGCACGAAACCCTGATCACTCTTAGAGAGGCGTGGCCTACCCACGCGTGAAAGAGGACGCTTTGCTTAAAAACGTGGGAACTTTCGACCCCTTCTATGATTCCATCTCCAATTATGAGAAGTGATTATATTAATTTTCATCATTTTACTGCCTGAGATCTCTCGCCTCCAAGTTGATAACTTAATTTGAGCGAGCACGAACTCCACGCACACATTTTTCGCTCGGCGATAGACGTATGAGAAATTAGCCACTCGCACTAGCTGCAGAAGGGCCGAGGGATTGGAACGTCAGGTGCTTTATTGAGGGAAAACTTGGCGGTGGCAAGGGAGGGGTGACGGCGGTTGTGTCGAGATAGTTGTTCACTCTCAGTCATGGGACCACCTGTTTCCAGACATGAGTAAATCCTAACATGTTCCGCTCCGTTTTCGTCGGACGGTGGACGTGGGTGCGCACGGAAGAAGATCGTCAGATGGATGCGGAGCGAGAAAAACGTTCGTGATCATTGGCTCCCAAATGCGAAATCCATCGCAATCGACATTTCTCTTCCTCTGAAAGCATTTTCAGAAAATATAAGAAGTTAAAACTGGAAATGTTAAAGGTACAGATGAGATCACTATGCACACTTTTTCAGCAACAGATAAAATTCTGATCCCTCATTTATTCACAATCTTACAAAATTATTTATATCTACTAAAACTTGTTGCTGTGCATAGTACTATTGAAAAATATATGTCAGTAGCTGCTTTAGATCAGTACCTAAAGTGCCAAAGTCACCAGAACATTAAGATAAATCAAAATTATCATCAATGTAATAAAAACACTAAATAAGTCAAGATTAAATGGAATTGTTCTTAAATCACAACAGAATAATTGACTAAAACACCCAAATTGGTCTCTGCGAATGTTCTATAACGTAATGGATTCCCCTCAAAGACTCCTCAGGTCCCCTACCTTCCCCCTCCAGAGTGAAGGCCATCGGCCAAGTGGACGAGAACGGACAATACCGTGAATTATACTCTAGGGATAACAATGGTCATACCTACTTTCATTTCCGTCCCAGATGAGGTACACCTTTAGGTGTTACAGAATTTTTTCAAAGTCAAGCCTCAAGAAATTCCACGGAGGGAATAATATTCCGAGGTCTTAGCACTCACTGCTCATGGCGGCAGACGTGCAGAACAAAAGAAACAGAAAAATTTTCCCCTTGTCCGAGGAGATTAAATAAACCGGGAGCTGTAGCTGGAGGCCGGAAGAACATTTAAAACTTTTCAGCTCAAGTGCCAGCATGAAAAGCAGCTCCTCCGGGTTTCTCCGGCCCTCAAGCCCAACAGATGTTAGGGATAGTTCCTGCGGCTATTTCACTCGCAAGCATGGATTTCAGTCCCTAAGGTACAGAGTAGACCGTTCTATAATAACATTGCACGCTGTCGAGGAGTTCGCCTCATTTCCTCGTGTGAACAGCAGTATATTCACAGCATTATTTCCTGCCTCATCATATGAAACAAGCAATTATTTAAAAGCAATTCTATTCCTCCCTCGCATAGTGGCTTGGCACGACACCTGGTTTCCTCGATACTCTACCTTGAACGGTGCAATATTTCTATTCATCCGCTTCGACATAGGGCTTTCACTGCGACAATGAACAACCAGGCAATGCGGTACATCGCAGTATGACATTACTCAAAAATGCGAAATCAGTTGCTGTGCGTTATCATACGATATCAAACGATGTTTGATATTACGTGACTTGCGGTTTCACCCAAATTGGAATATCGAGCGTCATACGACATATTTCATATGCAATTGGATATCTCCCATTATTATGTAACGTTAGATATCTCGCGTCCTTTGCGACGCACAATTCATACTGTAATGCTGTTTTGAAATTCGAATATGCAGTCATCATGTACCTATGTAAATGTCTCCCGTTCATCAAGTCTAACATTCTCGAGTTCAAAGCAAAACTTTGACGTGCATCTTTCAACCTTCCTCTTTCGATTGGCATGCAACCCGTTTGGATACCGCATATAATTTCCCAGTTATAAATAAATGCTTGGTGTACATAATTTCTTTGCATCACCGCGAGCCATAGGTACCCATATCCATACCCGATTATAACACGTCTGACGCCAAAAAAAATCATTTGATTTGATTCCGGCCAAGTCAAATGATACTTTCACATTGGTTTTACAGCTCTTTTACCCAATACTTCTCTAGGTACGGGTTCTAAAAGTTTCCCACGGCTTTTTCACTCGAAGACAGAGCTTCGGGAAATAACACGACGCAGTACCCCACGTTTAAGCTCCCAAGCTAATCTTTTCCCGTCGTCTTTATTTCGAGCCCGTGGCGTCAATCCGAGGAAGAGAATGCCTCTTCTGCCGACGCAAATCTTCCCTTATCTATCCGTCCTGCGCCGCCCCACCTCCCAACCCCGCCTCACCCCCTATTCCCTTTGCCCAAGGGCGGTCAGAATGCATGACCCTTCCTCCCACCTGCTTTGATTTACAACCTACCAGCCGAAAAGTTTAGTTTATCTTTTTTGAATCTTGAAAATCTACCACTTTAGTTTTCTCATAATGCGTGCCCATCGCTACCTACCCCTCACTTTTATACCTAAATGCTAAAAAAAGCTGCAATCCTTTTGCTGATTAGCCAAATAAATCTCTCTTATCCACATGTTCGGCCGGCTATAGCTTGAATATATTCACTCCGACTTTATTTGTTTCATCGGCTGGCATTAGCGGGCACTGGGGATGACGGGCACGCCCGAAGTGAAGTAACATATTGTATTTCCATATTTACATGCATTAAAAAAATTTGGTGCATTCCAATTAATTTATTTTTGACGTTAGGGGATGGGAAGGGGTAAAGTGACAAAATTGAATATAGAGGCAGTTGCTAGATAAATTTTTATTTCTCAATGACTACTCAGTGACAAAAAAGTGAGTAATGAACATAAAAGCTATTTTTCCTCAAATCATAAAAAGCTGATTTTGCATGTTAAAACAATTTACCACGAAATCTAAACTGTGTCCTGCATCGGACGGGAAGACAATAATTGGAATAACTAAGGGAAAATAATAGAGCCTGACAAATTGGATCCTCTACCTCCACCCACATACTACAGGACCCCCTGGCCAGAGAAGTCAACCCACCCCAACACAACCTATCACCCCCTGCCACTCACCGTGCGGTGTGTTATAACCTTCCCCTCGGGTCCCGTCGCAGCGATCGCCGCCATCAACCAATTAATGTCGACCTCGCCTTTGACTGGGCGCTTTAATTCAATTTTATAGCCCCCCTCCTTATCGATAATTCCGGGTCCGAGCGCGACCCTCTTATGCAGCCACAAGGGGCTGGGTGTTACCGGACGGGTGGTGGGGTAGAAGGGGGGGGGCGGTGCTGGGCGCCCCTGGGTCGCCTCGGACGCAGTCATGGCTAATGATCACGCGATGAACAAGGGACGGGCGTTATCGACCCGGGCAGTGGGGAGATCTAATGGGACTTCGGCCGGCGGGAGCGTTCGAATGGGGCAGTTACGGGAGGCGGGGAGATGGGCGCCGGAAACGGGCGCTTGCCCACACTAGGGCGACACCCAAAACATGTTTGATTATTTTATTAAGTCATATCCTTGTATTATTTTCGTGAGCTCGCAGCCGCGCCAAGCATTTCCTTCCGCCCCTGATGAGAGAATATCAGCCGCCGCTCATGAAACGGGCAACGCCCCTCCCCCCCCCCCCATGACAACTATCGCTCAAGGGCCACAGCGGCGAGCGGCCCTGCCGCCGGCCCCTAGTTTACACTCGGCTCGAGCTTCAAGTCATTCAGGGGGATGAAGGCGGCCGCACCACGAAATCCCGAGAAAGATTAAAAGGTCAATAAAAACAATGATACATAATACACTAACGAAGGGCGCAGGTTTTTCAAAAACTAATTGTACAAGCGAGCGAATGCTCGCTTTATTATTTGCTCTCGCTCGCTCGAACTATTGAAGCCCTGGGTTTCACTGGGGTTCACCCTTTCATATTTATCACAGCTACCTAGTTAGGGGTCCCGCTACCGATTTGCGGCAAGAGGTTAAATTGACCCTAATCGCATTCTCGTCTAGTGGTGAAGCTGAAGACATTAATTAGGTAAGTACGAGTTCATGGGGTCAAAAATGTTTGGACAGAAATTCCGAGAGGGTGCCACTTAAGACTCAGAGGTTACCCGCGTGCCTTGAGTTACCGGACGAATTCTGATCCCTCAAGTTTCGGGTGGGATATTGTTTCTCTCCCGCTTTGCACCTGAAGCGCAAATAATAGCCACAAAATAATTATTTCACTTCTTCATATTCTTTACTACAATAAAAATAGAGAGCGGAACTAACTCCCGAAAGAATTCCTTGTTATTTACTCTCCAAATTTGGAAACGGCCCTTCCTGTTCCCACGCTTCCCTATCGCTGGCGTCTTAGCACTACAAGGCGCACGTCTTAAGGCGCTCACGTGGCAGTATGTTTGTAAAGAGAACAAGAGGAAAAAGTTCGTAGCTGTGTATGAAATCTGTTAATACGAGGAGTGCCGGAAAAGTCTATCCATCTTTTCACTTTTTAACCTCAATGAATTACATAGGTCAATAATTTTAAACATTCAATATCTAGGCCGGCGCCCTAGTTGCATTGCATCATGTTCCTTCAATTCCCTAGGAAGTAAGTGAACATCGATTGCATCGTCCTTTCCGCGATAAAAAAAGCCAATTTACTCCACGGATGAGAAATATCATGCACTTCAGGAAGTGCTGTTAAGTGAGATTCTATATCTTTAGTAGAAATAAGGAAGTGCACGAATATTGAGAAAAAAATAAAAATAAAATTTAATTTTACAAATATGTTCAAACCCTTTTCCTTTCTTTGAAATTTGGAATATTATTCTAAAATATATTTTAAATAACAAACTGCTTCTTTTTAGGTAAAGTCACGTAACTTGAGAAATTATTGCATACAAGACAGCAATATGAGTTAATTTTCTCCAACTATGCGTCATAAGAGTTGCATTTTGATACTTTCATTGGATCTCCTTAATCTTTTGCGTTTCCTGATAAGGTGTTATTAATTTCGGAGTTGTCATATCTCCATTTCGTAAGAGATTGGACCCTATCTGATGAAAAATACTCTGCATCATTATTCCAACTAAATATCAGAAGTTATTCTTGCAGATTTCCGTGACGTCTGGTGTTAGAGGCCATCTTCCGGATATTCTGTCGCGTAGGTGACCTACCTACGAGAAGAGATACCCGGATGATTGACTCTGACAAATACCAGACGTTGAGCATATTCCACAAGAAAATTCTTGTGTTTACGAGAAGAATCTAGCAGAAAATATGACACTTTCATATTTATCACAGCTACAGGGCTCCCGCTACCGATTTGCGGCAAGAGGTTAACTTGACTCTAATCGCATTCTCGTCTGGTGGGGAAGCTGAAAATATTAATTAGGTAAGTACGAGTTCATGGGGTCAAAAATTTTTGGATAGATATGCTGATTTAATACAATCCCAGGTTGTGATGTTCGTACCAAGTAGGGTACTATATAATCTTCTTTCAAGCCGATACATTTACGTTCTTTCTTCCCTACAGCATGTTTATTGACACCTTGAAACAATAAGCACAGTCTGAATTACTTAAAAAATTCTGATCAGAAGAGTTTCAGGATGACACGCAGCATATTATTTGAAGCCAGCACTACACCTCAAGCGCAGATAGAAGCCACTAAGAAGGAGAGATACACTGCAGAGCTGATGGGCATGGGAATTCCTTCCCCGACGTACCCTTAGTGACAATAACAAAAAACGGAGCTAAACAATACGACGCTCCGTAAATATCCAGGTCATTTTCAACCTCTCCCTCTCACTAAACCTTTTCCCTATTCCCCGCGCTTTCCATGGCTGGTGTCCTATCACACCCCCTGTAACACGCTCCCTCGGAGTCGCAGGGTATTTTGCTGATGTAGTCGAAAATAGGCACATTTTTTAGTAAAGTAGGAATCTTGTTCTCTAGTTGGAGAGCTGGTAAACATTTTGGTGGGACACAGGTAGTGAGAAGAAATCGAAGGCAAATTTGCCATTCCGCCAAATAGCATGAGATACAGACCGACTGAATCGGTAATCCTCACCGCACAAAATACTTCTTGGCTGAATCACTCCGAGAAGTTCCACAATTTTTCTACAAATTATTATTAGGGTGGGGGTTGTTGCATTGTATATTGTATACTGAAGCTATACTCCTATCAAGAGGGCTTGGGTTCAAATCCCGGAGATGGCCGAGATAGTTCTGCAGAAAAGCCTAAGGCGACGACGGGAATCTTTCCATCCTTCCACAGCCAACGGTTCATAATACTAGAAATATTCACAGCTGCAGATCACCTCCATCCAATTCATGAATCATTTTTTCCGCAAGCCATTCGCGATCATAACGCTATATAGCTCTATGAACGTACGGTTCACGGTATCGGACTTTACTTAGCGGATTTCCTCCACTAAGGAAGGTCATCATCAGCTGCCAATCGATTCTACACTGTGGATCATTGGTCGGATGCAGTTCCTCTCATCGACTCTTCTTCCCGTTAAACGCTAAATTCCTTCATAACTCCTCCTCATATCCCATCTAAACGCCGTTGATTTATTGTTACATCCTTGTATGAATCATGAGTGTGTTAATGAGTTAAATGTAAGCAAGGACTGAGCAGTCCTAATTTCGCTGAAAGTAAAGTGGTCATTATTATTATTATCTTTGGCATTAGCATTCTTCCCGTTCATTTTGCCATGAATTAATTGTATCATTGGAGAGATTGGGGAGATTGTAATGTCGCACGTACTGTGAATTGAGCATATTTCCTCACTAGATCTTCGTAGGGATTCAACATAGTTGATTCTCTCCGTCCAATTGTCTCGATTCTCGCTATTTATTCTCTATCCTGACTGTCTTGATTGATTCTCTCCAATACTTTTCGATAGCAACACATTTTCACTGCCTCCTGTTTTCTCTGTTCTGCTGCTACTATCATCCAAGTTTTGCAGCCACATAAGAGCGCATGCTCCATAGTGTTTTTTTCAATGAAGTACTTCCTTAGGAATGCATAATTTACATTAACCATTGTAACTTTCGTGAATCGTTTTAATGTAGGATTAAGGTATCAAAACACTGATAATTATCTTCATATCTACCGAATGTGACTTTATGCGACGAAATTTGGTCGTATAAAATATATTAGCAGCGGAATTCACAGATTATATTTCCTTTGAAATTTCCGCTATGATAATGGTCTTATATTATCTTTTATGATAAATAAATACAACGATACAAACACATAAGTATCCAAACTACACCCTCACTTCACGGTCCGCCAGTTTTCGACGGCACGTGCCAAAAATACCTTAATGGCCAATGTCCTGACACCCCCACGCCACACGCTTCGTTGGCGGCTATGAGCAGATGTAGATAAGAATTAAGATAGACGGTCTTCGAACCAATGAAATGAGATCCAGAACAAAAATTCAAGCATGCGTGTTAAAGTTTAGGCGACCAATTATTCATGAACCTGGAGATGAATGCATTTTCTACTGTTGGGCAAACAGCGGCCTTCGCCCTAAATGTCATCCATTATCTGATCTACACATGCACAGTATACACTAGGTTTTTTCTCTTCGTAAGTTATTGAAAGATAGAGTGCACTTATCATCATCATATCCAAAAAATTTGCAATTAAATATAAACGTGCCTATGAACATATTTTCAAACCTGTTAGAGTAAATACTTCTGCATTTCCAAAACCAGCCTAACCACTCATTTGAAGTTATGGCACCAAATGATAAATTAGTAACAAGGCCACCGCCGGAAAATCTTAAAACCTGACAGTCGAAACCTCTCTTGCTTCTCTGGTGTTATCAAAGATATAGGTCTGGGTTTCTCTTGCAGCGGCCAGAGTTTAAATGTCAACTGTCATAACTGGTGAACCTCAAATTAAACGAAAAATCTTGCCGACCGCTGCGCGACCCAGGATTTCTGATTCTAGGAGGTATATTTGTGGAATTGTAGAACTCAGACGTCGCGCACGATTCAACAGTTTGTGATCGCTCGCTTAAATCTCTTTCCACATCCCGTACCTAAGGTCAAGAGCCCATGGTCTTAAATATATACATAAATGTACTCAAGGTCTTGGAAAATACATAAATGTACTCAAGGAAAAATTAGAAACTGGAATACATATGAATGGAGAAAAAATCAGCATGGTACGCTTCGGTGATAAGAAAGCAATTCTTGCAGATAAGAAGTAAGATCCAAGGACTACAAAGAAGTAAGATACAAGCTGAACTGTGTGGACAAATCTATGAAGAAATACAACTCGAAGATTAATGTTAAGAAAATAAAGGTTATGGTTTGCGGAAGAAATCAAGACGACAGAATCACTTTCAAACTTGGACAGCAAAATCATTCACAATTGGAAGAATTTCGCCATCTGCGAACAGGGAAGGAAGAAGAAATAAAGATATTGTGAGCAGAACAGCCCAAGCAAAGAAGGAATTCTACCAGAAGATGAGCCTGCTAACAGCTAGCAACACAAGCCTGGAAGTAAGGAAGCACTTTATTCAAACATATATTTGGAGCATGAAGGCAGTGAAGCCTGGTCAATAACAGCAGTAGACCGACAGAGATTGGAAGCAATGGAGATACGGTGTAACCGAATAATGATGAAGATCAAATGGACGGAGAGAATCACTAACTAAGATGTGTTACGAAGAGCTGGAGAGAACAGATAAAAACTCTGTGAAGGAGGAGAGAGACACTTATTGGGCACATTTTGCAACAAAACAACATTTTAAAAACAATATTGGAAGGAGAAACGAATAGGAAGAACACGAATGGAATGCATCAGGCTAATTATGAAGGACGTCAAAGTGAAGAATTGCGCAGTAATGAAACGGCTGGCGGAGAGGAGTGTGGTGGAGAGCTGCAGCAAATTAATTTTCGAATTCACGACTGCAGATGTTTGCTGATGATGATGATAACATTCTTTCTGCCTGTAAATCAGATCAGGTCATAACCGCAGTATTCAGGTATCAGTTCTCTTAAAAACTCCCTGCGTTCTATGCAATGCAATGACTGTTACCGTGGCCGTTGCATGATTCACATAACAAAAAAGAGCTTGATAATATAGAAATATCTCATCCATCAGTTGTTCCAAGACCATACGCACCCAATATTTAAAACTACAGAGAGAAACAATGACCTTTTATGACAGAGCTTCGTTTAATCTCACCGAATGCTCTCCAGAAGAGTCTTTACACGAAAACTTGCCAAGGACGAAAACTTTGATTAAATGGACAAAATACGGGTAATTCTTGAGAAAACCAGGGAATTAATAATAAACTTGCACGCAATGACCGATGCACCATTTCCATTGGGCAGTCGGGAAGTCAACCCAAAAGTCAGACTGAAAGAGCACCGCCGCACCACTGTGCACCACCTGCCTGAATACTCCGCCTCTACAATGCCACAGTCAATGGGGTGATTTCACCCCCGGTCTCCAACACGTGGCGGAGTTGACGTTGGTCATGATAAGTCGGAGTGACTGAAGAACATCATACGTGGAATATGGTACAAAAATACGACTTATGCCTGTCCGACTGACTGCGTGCCCAAACCGATCGCACTCACTCCAAACCTGTTCCCCTACCCTCATTCAGTCCACATGCTTGAAAAATTGTTTTCCGTGTTGTGTCCTCTATGATGTCTTGGCAGGTTAAAGAGATTGTTCCAAATATTACTTTGAAGAAACTGAGGCTCCTCTCCGAGTTTATTTTTTTATTTGTTATGAAAACTAAGATACGGAGCGTGACACTGTATGGGTCGGAAACATAGTTTTTGCCCAAAGATAATGCGAACAGCCTGAAGGCTCTTGAAATGGGAGTGTGGAGAAGAAAAGAGGGTGAGCTGGGTAGCGAGGAAGAAGAACGAGAAAGTACTAGATGTGGTGAGGGAAGAAAGGGAATTGGAGGAGGACGTTTAGAGGAAGGAGAAAAGCCCAATTGAGGAGTTCTGAATTGACAAGGGATTGTTGGCGATGGTGATAGAGGGGAGAACGCTGTGCAAGCGTAGAAGAGAAAGTAAGAGGACAGGTATTTTGGACGATGTAAGACCTGTTGGCGGTCAATTTATGTCCATGGAAGTGAACAGATGACTCCGAAAAGGGAAAGTTATGCTAGAAACTGTCCAAGAACCTACCAATCAGCGAGTTGAATGCCCAATGATTCTCGTTGCCGAAAGTTCAGTGAAAGGTTGTGGTGGTCATAGGAAGGAGGGTTACTGGGTCCGATATGAACCCTAAACCTTTCGAGAGGGCGCACGGTGAGTGGAACAGCATCGGTGGGCGCTCTTGAAAGGAAATGAGGATCTTCCCTGGAAAAGCCGCAGTTCCACGCTTATCATGGATAACCGCTTGGCATGGCATTTCGGGGATTCGTGAGTGGGCGGACGGCGAGGACGCCACGTGTCACGGTCGAGACGATCGAGGGCGCCCCTTCTCGGCATTATCTCGGCCGCCGCAATCTGCGCGGGCCGAGTAATTGCCGCGCGGGGGAGTGAGTGATGTTCCTCGCTGCGCCGCCTCCGCCGCTGAATTTGCATGGGCACGTGACCCGGCGGCCATTTGCATTCGCCCTACCCGGACTATCGTTCACGCGTCCACGAATGAGATCCGACCCACGAGATAATGCAAAGCGGGATCCACGACATTACCTGATCCTTGGGGCTTCGGGCTTTGGCTGAGCGGACGCGTTCACGCAAGCTAACCTGCACGCGCAGAGAGCGGCCGGTAGATGTAAAAACGCATACTTTTCTGCGGGAGGAGACATGAGTTAAAGAGTACTTGTGAGGCACGATGTTATTCCAATGCAAGACTTCTTCGGACTCAAATTTAGATAACACTTTTAATGTACACTAAAAATAATAAAAGCCCTATGATACATGCGACACTCACAATCATCTCTGATCTGAGGCAATCCGTCACAACATATTGTTTGAGATAGTGAGGAGATAATAAACCCGTGAGGCTATTTACGACTTTCCTTTTAATTCCGCTGATGATATGCACATTTTTTAACAGTAATTCTCTATAAGGGATCATGTCCAGTCTCTTATGCTAATTTCTTCAATAGTTCAATCCAGTTAATCCAGTTACACCCTACCAGGTTTTACTATTAGTAATTTGTTAAGAACCTATCAGATTCCTAACAAGCTAATTTTCATGGTAAACTTTCTTGGGCCTCCCACCGAGTTAGATTCAACATTATGGCAGACGTATCAAAATGAAACTTTTCTATCGTCATCAGGACTTTTTATTGATCAATGGATGCAAGTTTAGAATTTTTTGTTCATTTAGTCTTGCTCAGATGAAGTTATCAAGTTGGAGATATGAAGTCAAAGCAGCGATGAAAATTAATAATACCAATTACCGTAATTCAAGATTAAATCTGATGAGGGGTCAAAAGGCCCCTCGCTTCTTCACGCTGCGCTGCTACACGCGCGGGAGTTCGGCCTAGCCTGGGCCGTTCTCTTTCTGGATTTTTCCTGAGATGCACATTTCAAGTCATCAAGAAATAGTATTAAATCTAAATTGAATTGCATTTTATGTACCTAATGTAGAAAAATTTAGAAGTTTTTTATGATAGTTAATGATCAAATGTTTTGCTTCTGGGATATTCCTCTCAATAGCCAGGTAATAGTCGGCAATTATACTTCTAGAAATGAGAGTTGTTACAATGTTGTAAATATCTAGGTCAGAGTAACTATTAAAAGTTGTGTACTGTGACAATCCATCTCGATTATTACGATGTCCGAACATGTTTGAACAATTACAAGCCTGCATAATCTCTCTCCTCCAATCTTACAGCACCACTATAATTTGTAAATGCAGTTAATATTTTATTAAAGTATACAATTATAAACCCAAAGGGATGAAGAAACAATGGGCAATTGACAATTTAATATCATATTACAATTCAGGAGTTGAACATGCACTAGGTTCACATTTAAAATTCTTTATAAAGCATTTTTTCAACTGTATTATTATCAAATGAAATATGAGCCTCAATTTCTAGTCTAAAACAGCAGAATACATATTTGATAATGTTCAACACTGACAAATGCAATAAAATCGTAATTCACTCAACAAAACCATCAATTTGCGAACGAAATGTTGGAAGCAATGGGGAAGGGGAGGGCCATTGGCTACCGGTGGTAATTAGCGTTTGATTCAAGGGAAACTGTAACACCGCGTACTGATAAATGCATTGGATGGCCATGGTAATCGATACTGATACAGCAATTTATTTTTTTGGGCATAACCAAAGTGATAGATACTCAGACAACAAGGGATAAGGCCGTTTTCTGTCTAGGAGATGGCATTTTCATAGAAAAAGAAAACATCCCCTGTTTTCCTGTTTATGTCACCTAAAGTGGCCTCCGAGTAATGGAGCTTTATAATTTTGTGATGGGCTCCATTGCTCCCTTGTTGATTCGCCACTGCCTACCGATTCAACCTTTGCACGCCTTCATCAGCATGCCCTATGACCTCTATTGCCCAAGTGTTCGTGGTGATCTAGAAAAGAGATGCTGCAGTACATGCGGTATCTACTTTTCATCCATCATAAGAGCTGCAGAGCACCGGCGTGCGGTCCACAGTGCACCAGCTGCACCAGCTCGCATAGTGCGACCCTCACGGATTGTCACACTTCGAGCTACTGAGCTTCTGTGTGCAAGTGACAACGGTTTAGAGTGACTAAATCAGAGCGATGTTGAAGGAGCAGATGATTTTACTGAAAATCACATGGACATGTTAGTCCCAGTAGTCACTCTTGAGACCACACATGAGTCCCCGTGGACTGAATTACAATGAGTATTCTTCCACGAATTTTAGTAGTTCCTATTTAAGTATTTTATTGTTCGATTTCCTCACTGTGATTCTATACTACGTTCTTATTAGTCTTAAATATTAGTCTTAACTAATCTTCAATAAAAATAATTAAGCAAATTATGTATTTTTAAATAAATCAATACGCAATCAAGCACAGATTAACGTATATACACTAAAAATACGCATTTTGAAAAATCTCACGTGAGATTATCGGGGGGAGGGGATCGAGCCAAATCTCGCGACATCTCACCAAGGGGGGAGAGGGGGTCGAAAAATCGCCTCACATAATTAATGGACGCCTCCTAAGACACTCCGTAGCCTTGGGTAAGGTCCACCTACAGAAGTACTATTAATTGGATCTCGTTTCTCCAAATAGACTAAACATTTCAGGGTATTGAGGTCATGGTAGGTCATGTAAAGTCCGCTGCTCAAAGGGAATGCCCTAGTCGTTAGCTGGCTAACACCTGACAGCAGCATTGCCGTAAAGTGTTAGACAGCTACAGTCCGTCCGCGATAAGCTGACCAACACGAATCTTACTGTCGGTCATGACTTAAACACCTCAGAAAATTAGGGAAGTAATATTTACGGTGAGGAAGAAAATGACAAAATCATTCGCTCCGCATTCTTGATGACGTAAATTCTCCCTTAAAACTTCCCCCTCTCGTTCACCTCCCGCGAGAAGGCCATCGACTAACTCAAGAGTGAACAGACTACACCCCTTCACTCTCGTGAAAACCACCAGGTCAATTATGGTTATTTTAATATCCGAGGATATCATTCCATCTTATTACATATGAAGCTGTGAGCAGGATAAACCATTTTAAGGATGGAGGTCAAGACTTACAACGTCTGTTTTGGGTCAACCGTCAGATGACGTAACTGCAATTAATAAAAAAGAGCAATTTCCACAAGTATGACATTTATTGCACGACCGGTTTCGCTTTTTACAGCATCTTCAGGTGAAACCGGTCGAGCAATAAATTTCATACTTCTGGAAATGTGGAAATTGCTTTTTTTTCATTACTTGCAGTTATGTTCCGTTTCCTCTCCATCACGCCTGAAACCTCAGATTAAGTCAGATGACGTAACATTTACTTTAATGTGATGTTAATTACGAGTATAGGTTCTGCCAAGTACCGTCTACAGCTGATATCATATTAAGGTTTATCCAAACAGTACAAAATGCATGTATGAGAAGATGTGCATCCCACGCAGTGATAATATGCCCATTTTATCACAGATAGGTAACTTCTAGGACAAGAGTAGAAACCATTCAGGCCAATTCCGTTCTGGGGATAACTTGGCATGAACGGCTGGAGTACGATTTATCTCATCGCCATCAGACTGAGATCGAGGAAATGGAAACTGACTGAAGGCAGCAAAGAAACAGTACGACCCTCGTCACTGGCCATGCAGTGGAATGCTCGCGAGGAGGAGCAATCCCTGACCGCGCCACTCGAGGGTATAGCTCCACTCCGACCACAAAACCGGAGAGGAGGCGAAAGGGATGAAAAGGAGCCCCGTCGGAATCACGGGCGAGTAATGAAAACACCGCTCCAGACTCTCTTCAAAGTGCTCTCGGCACACACGGGTAAATGACAACATTCACCTCGGCCCGCAGCTTGCATCAATGGCCACTCACGGAGAGGAGGAGGAGGGCGTGGCGGAGGGCGAGGCGGGGAATGGCGTGGAGGCTGAGGGGTGTCGGCGAAGAGCAGGGGCCTGGCCCGTGCAGCCCCTGCCGGTCTCGAGAGAGAGTAAATAGGGAGGGGGGTTTTAGAGTTTGGTCGAGGGGTCTCTGAGACAATGGCCGTGTGTAAAAGAGCGCGCCAGGGGGGGCGGCGGCCCCCTTTCGCCCCCCTTTTGCCCCCCCTTGCCCCTCCCTCACAACGGGCGACACACGCCAAAACCCTCCGCTCTCTCTCTTCTGGGCGACGAGTGTCCCCAGCCAAAACCCCTCACGAGTGGGCCAACTGTCAACAAACCCCCTCCCGCCTCCCCGCCCCCCGAGGACGGAGGAGGGGGGCGGAGAGGAGAGAGAGAGCACAGAGTGGGAAGGGTCCCGAGGTTTCCTCTTGACACACAAGAGGGCCGCGCCGCAGGAAATCCAAAAGGAGTTGCCCTCTTCCGCCCAGCTGCGGCCGCCTCATTGTCTCGCAAGGCCATCTCCTGCCCTCTCGCGCGCGCGCCAGCCCCCGGACCCCCCTTCGGCCCCGGCCCCCCTTTGCAGCCCCCGGGGGCCTCGGGAGCCGGTGGTGTGGCGGCGGAGGCAGGATGCGTGGGGCGGGCGGCGGTGGTGCGTGCGTGACTGCGTCCCCTGCACCCGGGGCCCCCGCGTGCGCCGCCGCCGATTGTGTTCGCACGGCATCCGATCGGGACAAACATCTCGGCCGTTCGATATGAGGTGAGCGGATTCGGCTCTCGCGGATTTCCGTAAGCATTTGAATCAATCGTAGTGCATATTTCACCGATGATAGTGGAGGACAATGTGGAGTCAATGGGGCGTGCTCTTAACAGCTACTTTATCAATACGTCAACCGAATCAAATCTGTTCTAGGTGCAATGAATATTTGGCAAAATCACCAACAAACAGGAGACGACAAACTGGTTTAAAAAGATACCAAGATGTTATACCTAAACAAAATTCTTATCAAGATGTAACTTGCACGCAAAAAAGATATCAAGGGTAGTAAAAGGCTGGTTATAATATTTACATCAATGATAATCTAACTTTGGAAATAGGGTAGTTTCAATGTTTCTTTTATATATGAATAGTTTGGTAACAATAAGGTGACAGACATAAAATAGCAAAAATTGTAGGTATAGCATGGAGACATGTTATAAAAATATAAAAATATGCATTTATAGGTGAATAAGGAAATAAAAATAAATATAATTAAATATTTCAGTACAACGATATTAAAATGCAGCCATGGAATACTTTTTAAAAGTGATGATTGCTGGTGTTTCAAAAATTTGTAAGCGAAGTACAAAAATCAGTTGAAACGATAATTATGTTTTTAAATCAATACACATTTTTCAACTTTTACGTAAACCACCATGAAAAACAAAAGTGACCTGGAATACAGGGTACTTCACGTTCTGGTGCTTAGCCACCGTATTTTCCAATTCATTCTAGAAAAGCGTGTAAATGGCGGTGGGAGGGTGAGTGAGTAGATAATGAGATTTTTTACTGCCTCGATGAAAGGGGGAGGAAGCAGGATACAGAATACTTCACATTTCAATAGATTAAAAGGGAAAATGGATGGAAATATATGGTAGGAAAGCACAGGAGAGTAGCTACTGAAGCAATTAAAATACGCTTTTGGCCATGGTTCAGTTACGCAATTAGTACGCAAAAAAGGTATTGGTAGCAGAATTATTGCGGTACGCTCATGATTTACCTAAATAAATGTATAATGGAAATAATTTATTTTAAATCACTACATTATTTATACAGTTTAAAGACAAATTACATGTGATAGCAAGGTTAGGTTAATCATTTTTCGCGAAAAAAGGCCTCACTCTCATGTGTCAAGACACCAACAGTTTTCTTCTTCTATAATGCGTGAACAACTTTCATTCATTGAACAACCCATATAATTATATAATATATTATTTAAAGTACACACATTATGCATATTATTTAATATATAAGGTCTAATTCATTGAACAAACCATGGTCATTTGGCATCCATGGCATTTTTTCATTGCGGTTTATGTAAAATTAATAATGTGCTATGATTTATCCACTACGCAATACCACAAACAGTGGAAAATCTCTGGTGAAAGAAGCGCTTAATTGGAGAGGTGATCTAATTAAAAGAGTTCAAAAGATATAACAGGTAAATTGATAGGTTTATGAAAGTAACGTACGAGGTAAACTCTCTGGGGATGGAAGGATTAATGGGCAGGACTTTCAATGCACAGACCACGGTAGAATATCCGGACGATGATGAATACTCTAGATATTATCGAGAGGAAAAGATAAGCCAAGTTCCTAATTGGATTCCAGCGTTGGGTGGTTCCGATACTGGGCCTACGGACGAGGAGGAGAAGGGCACGGTGTAAGCTTGATCGGGGTTGTGTGGGTTTGAATGTGGATGGAGAGGGTGAGCTGGGTGGGGAGAGGAAAGCGAGGTGCTGGACACGGGGTAGAAGGGAATGAGGATGGCGGGGGGGAGGGAGGGAATACGAGGGAGGCAGAGGATGTGGTCCGAGGGAGTAATTGGTGGGTGGCGGTCAGTTGAAGAAAGAGGGTGATGATGGGTGGAGAACTTAGGGCAAAATTGGGAAGGGGTAGGAGATAAGGATTTGGGATGGCGTGGGAGAAGATATAGAGATACTATATAATAAAGTTGCCCAGTTCTTTCAAAATTTTCAAATAAGTAAATACTAAACTTCGATTGAATTTGAGCATATCTACATGTATCAATTGCAAATACCACACTCACTCACGGAATGATCAAGATATCTCTGGATCCACTGATCCATCATTTTCCACACCTCACCGTCTTAGGCGCTATAATTTTTTTTTTCAAATTAACAACTCTAACTGGACATGCTTTTAATGAAACGTGTATTGCGGGCATTGCTTGTGGAAAATTTCAGGGTCAAGCTACTATCTCAAATATATTGCATATATTATTTTTCCAACAGGATTATAAGAGTGTAATTGCTTTAAGCATGCCTGTTATCAGTGGTAAAAGCATTTTCATAATTTTCTATAGCAAAAATAAGTGAACACTCCGTTTCGTCCAGCTTAGTTCACACCCACCTTTGCGGCGGCGTCATTGTTTATTTTTTTACTGCTTTCTATTGGTCGATTGTTTCAGGAAGGTTTGTAAATATGATCAGCTGTATAAATTTCATTTATCCTCGGAATGTAAGTATTAGGCTAGAATGAGCATCACCATGGTCCTAAACACAGAGTGCGAGGGACAGTGAGTGGAAAGATTATTTTAATATGATGACAGAAAGAATTATGAGGCGAGCAAATCCGCGGGTGATAGCTAGTTATTTATAGATATTAATTAATGTTCCAAATTAAAGTAACATAAATTTCGAGTAGAAATAAAAATAACTGTCCGCTATCGGTAAACACTCCTAGGGCTTTTCAATATAGTAAAAAAACACATGATGGGTGATGATGGCAAAACCACAAATATAAGGAGTAATATTCGTTGTTCTCGAGAGAAATGCAGGAGGAGAAAAGAGACTGAGCTCCGGGGGGAGCGAAGGGGAATCACTCACCTTGTCTGTCGCTTGCCTTTGAAACGGGCGCCAAATGAGGACGGATGTGCGGACACAGGTGGTAGGAGGCTGGCAGGCGGCTCTTCCGGGTTTCGCGGCGAGCCCCTGCGGACAGAGGGGAAATGAGCGCGGTCGGTTTGAACCGAAGATAACCAACACGGAGTCTTTCCTAAAGTCCGGTTTGCGATTGACGTCAACTTCAACTTTAACGTTAACTGCGAGTGCGAGTTGAATCCGTCGGCAATCGTCGTCCGTATTCGGTTGTATCCGGGTTTTCAGATTTCCAACGCCTCCACTCACCAATTTCGTTATTATGGCTAATTCCGATTGTGAGCAAAGTGGAGAAGTACAATTATTACCGCATTGCTAGCATGAAAGGCTGACATATGAATACGTACATTGTAGGTATTTCATGGAAATGCACTGGCGTCAGCCGTGAGCGTGGAAGTTGAGGCATTGAAGTTGGAGGGTTAACGTTCACGGTTGACGCTTTCACGCGATCGCGAAAGCCTTCGTAAATGTAAATTTAATTAGTTACCCTTTGAAGTGGAAGTTCACGTTGACGCCAATCGTAAATCGGCCTTAAGTCTACCGGCGGCTTTCGTTGGCAGCTTATAGGGTAGGAAGAAATGTACCTAAAAAAGGACAACCACGCCATCCATAACCAAGAACGCAAATATGATATCACATTCAGGGCATTGGTACTCTTCATACTCAAGCTGCCTCCGAAATCCATAAATCAAAAAATTGTAAACAAATTTCAAAAATCGTTTCTATGCAAGAAATTGCTTCATTATTACCCCCCTCTTTTAACATCGGTATACTTTTCCTTCCCTCATCTAAGAAGGAAATCAAATATTTGTCCAAAGAAACTTAGTAATAGCAGTCATTAAGGAAGGCTTCGAGCACTTTCGGACAAGAGCTTCATAAAGGTGAAGCACTGGGATGGTTAGATAAGGATTATTTTGGGAATGGGGTAGTGGTCGTGGGAAATCCAGCGTCTTAACTGCCCTACTCCAAGTGAGACGTGCCAAAGTGCCCAAATTTACGAAAAAAAATGATTTTACGAATAGATGCTTTCCATAAAAAATCATAATTTTTTCCAAACGCTAGTAAAAATAGCAGTGTATTCCATATAAAAGGGTCTGCATCTTCGAAATTCACTCGTGGCCTCCATTGTGTCCTAACTGAAAATCTGTAGACTAGCGCCACTTTGAGGACCCAAGGACGTGAGCAGTAAAATGATAGGAAGCCATGTTCTTTTCGAGCAAGTAGCCGACGGTGTAAGTTTGTTGACGAAGTAAGCTAAGTTTGATCAACAACTCAGTTGCTGCCAACTTTTTTGGACTTTATTCCAAAATCTTCTTCATCTAATCAAGTAAATATAGTCGATAATATCAAGTAAACACAATTGATAATCGCAAGGAAAAATTAGTCCAAATGTACGAGCGCAAGAGGGCATACTAGGCTATAGCAAGACACTCACTGAAAGTGGTATAGCAGATACGTCCAGCCAATAGAATGTAAAATAAACGTTCTTAGTCCAAAAACGATCATTTGTTCCCGAAAGAATTGAAATGTCATAAAGAAACGGAATGTGCCCACCACTGATAACATCTCCAATCCCAGCCGCTGTTCATAAACCGGCACTGAAGCCACTAGATTCTCTTCCCAACCGTCCAACCCCTGCCTCCGATCAGAGAACCCGATCCCCAATCCCGCTTCAGTGAATTCCCTCCCGTCGCCGATGGCATTCCAATGCAAAGTCATCATTGAAGTCAATCAATCCCCCAACAGCAGCTCGTTCCTTTTCTTCGCCAATGTTTGCAGAGCTTTTCCCCGCCTCCTCCACCTTCCCACAAAAAAGGAATGCCTTTGATGGCGCCGCACTCCCCAAAGCAGGTAATTTTTTTTCTCATATTGATCATTGCCGCACCATCATCCCCATCATCTGAGAACGATAACCACTCCGCAAAAGTCTAGCACAAGTAGAATCGGCTTTGATGTGCTCCAACTGCTGAGGTTGTATTGCACCGTCTAACCTTGAGACCTTTAACCCTAGTAAAAACACAGCACCCATGCCCCAGCAGCGTTTCGAACCCGTGACCTTTCGATTTGAACGCATCTGTTAAATTATCATGGAAGGCTTATGAAGGGATAAATAGGTTAGCTGAGAAGAGCGGAGAGCTGCAGCAAACTAATCTTCAGATTGATGACTACTGATGATGTTGATGAGGACGTTTTGGTGGCCAAAACATGTGTTAACAACTAGGCCACCGGAGTAATAAAGAAAAAGTCATCCACATACACACGTATCACATCGCATCTACATTAACATATAGGTACCAACCTGCAAGCTTCCTCAATGGCATGTGGCAAGGGCTCTTAGGACAACAACCATGAAGTAGGGAGGGAGTAGGGAAAAGGAGTCATTGAAAGAGGGAAGGGGAAAAAGATAATGTTTAATTTTTTGTGGAAAGCTGACTTGCTCTGTGACCATGTGGGAAAAAGGACTTCTTACACATACCTCTTTGACAGAATATTTCTCATACATTTTCGCTTTTTTCGATCCTAGATATATGAGGGAGAGAATAATAGCATCCTGCAAAGCAACATGAAACTGGTATTATCTCAAATACCTTTGAACCTGAGCCTTGAGTGCGAGGAAGGAATAATCGCACTGACCTACTGAGCTGTGTATTTTTGTAATTAAGTCACTTTCTTCTGTTGTACAGATGTAGAGTGGGCGTAAACTAATACCCTCCATATTAATATAAAACTTGTGAGATACGAACTTTTGTTGTAAGTTAAGCCTGGAGTATAACCTTCGAATATATTCGACAGTCTCTGACGTTATATGGTGGAACAGCATTTTAGTACTTAAATAAAACTGCAGTAATTGTACTGCCCACTTCAATTTTAATGTAAATATTACACTACACGTGTTTCGACGTTTCTTAGGGTCATCATCAGGTCTACATCATCAGGTCTACACAAGTTATGTCTCCAATGGGAATAGTAATACATGAGCAAAGGAAAGAGGGGGGATTCTTGACAAATGAAGGAGGTAGTAGTAAGGAAGGGGGGGGGGCGGTTGATGGTGAATAACAGGCGGGGGGGGGGGTTGTTGTTACGTGACATGTGACCTTCCCGAGGATTCGGAAATGTGGCCTATGATCCCTTCCCCCCCCCCCCCATAGGCCACATTCCCGAATCCTCGGGAAGGTCACATGTCACGTAATAATACCCCCCCTCCCCTGTTATTCACCATCAACCGTACCCCCCCTTTGAGACATAACTTGTGTAGACCTGATGATGACGCCCTAAGAAACGTCGAAACACGTTTAGTGTAATATTTACATTAAAATGTAAGTGGACAGTACAATTACTGCAGTCTTATTTAAGTACTATAACATTCGAGTTAAAGCGGCTCCTACCCCAATCCTTCCAATAGCTGTATCATATCTCCTCAACGCTCGTAGTAGTCATTACTATAACGCAGGGCTTTCATCTGCATTTTTATGAGTTGTCTTCAGACAAATTTTATCAGAAAAATTGCAGTACGTCGTCAGAGGTAGGCAACGGCCTGCCTCGAGGGGAACACCGGTTCCCGCTGATCACCGCACGCAGAGAAGTGGGTGGTTTCATGAACTCACAAGCTGGTAACCACTACCAAGTCAGAAGGTTAATTTTCGTTTAACCAAGAAGATAGCAACGATAACCATCTCACTTGGTTACCTTGCGTGGGTTGCCGTCTCCTCGTCGTGCTGGTAACCAGAACCAAAAGGCGGTTCATGCCTTAACCAAACCCATAGTCATGATAGACATCTCTCATTGTCTGAGTTATTTAGTAAGATGGTCTCGTTACCAAGCTCTAGTGGAAGAATCTGTTTTGAAACCATCTTGAAATGGCTACCTTGAATCTCTCTTGAAGTTGTGTTGGAAATTGAAACATGAATCTAACATAGTCTCTGTTGAGACTCTCTTGAAATTCTCTGTTGAGACACCCTTGCCCTCTCAAAATAAAAAAAATATATTTCAAATACTATTAATGTAATAATAACACTATGGCATACATTATTATAATACATTATCCTATCCTACTTAACGATATAGTCTCTAACTCGTATGATCATCTTCCCTACGACTCAACGCGCACATTCTCGCACCCGACATTAATAAACCAACATCAAGAAAGTCTTATACATGTGGCCACCTCCAAGGATAAATATAACTTCGGGAACTAATTTTAAAATGGAAATTCCGTGATAGTCTGAGGAAATGCCATTATATCACGATGACATTTATTTGGCATCAATTAATTGAAACCTATATTGCCACATAGTATGAATATTAATGCAATATTACTGAGAATAAACAAGATATTTCCCAATTCCCAATCCAAGCGCATGCGCATCATCACTCCTACCACGTTACTCCCCCTATCACTCCAGCGGGTTCCTCGAGCTTCCAGACTTGGTTGTGTGTGCCGGCAACTGGCTGCCTGCCGCACCAACTTTGAAAAGATGGTTCCCGTTACCAGCCGCATAGCCATTGTAACCGTGGCCGAGTCGACCAGTCGTGCTGGTACTGATTACCAAGCTCGGATAGTTACAGTGGCCAATAGATAATAAGGGTGATAAACTGCAATTGTTTCACCAAATTAGAACTACGTTACCACCAATTTTACAGTTTACCGAAAACAACAGTTTTTCTGCGTGCGATGTTTAGCATCAGTAGGCTCGGCTCGAATTCGGAGAGGTGAGCCTTCTATTAGTACAAGTACTGTTTCCCCCGCCCACAAGAAAAAGACGGTAAGTGAGAAATTACCCTCCGTTAAGGCACTCTTAACTAATGTATTTCAACTATAGCTCGTGTGAAAGCTCAGAGCCCCTGCGCAGAAACCTATTTTACCTAGACAAATTGATTCGGACGAACTACTCTCGCATAGGGGAGTACGTTTATAGCTTAGTTTGGTACTTAGGAATGTTATGCTCCCCCTCCAAGTTTCTCATTCCAGCAGCTACCTCCCCTCAACCAGCTGACGTTCTACGCATGTTGGTGCCATAAGATTCCGCACAAGCTATACTTTTCGTTGGAGGTATCCGTAGTAGGTCCTTCTCACTCCTCATCCGTTTCGGCTCTCCCCAACGTCTCCTAATATTTTCCATTCCGCTCAAAATGATCTATAAAACCTATTCCTTTCATACATCTGCTTATCTCCTCCATTTTTTCTGCTTCTTTTGTAGCCTTTAACATCCCATTCCCTCTTTACACGTCCCTGTCCAACTCCTTATCCAACTTCCGAATCTCCTGTAGCAATTTCCTATCTTCCCGTGCGTAACACCTCGTCATTCGCCTTTTTTCCTTTACTCAGAGTTTTTTCATTTTTCTACAAACTTATTTGTCAAAAGCTTCCAATCTTTTCATTCATCTTTCTACAAAGGTAAAGTGTTGTAACAATTTATAATTTTCTCATTTTTTTAAGTTTTCATAAATATAGAACTAACATGATTCCCTGTGTTGCATAAGGTGCCTGAAGAGAATATCGAAGCCTCAGATAGTGTTGTTAAGTTTTATATAGAAATATAATAGATTCAAGAAATATCTTCAAAAGTAGATTCCTTCTTTTATAGAGTGATTAAATTCTCAATTTCCGAGCAGCCTTCGGATTTAAACTCTTATTTTCTTCGCATTGATTACACTCTCGAAAAATTATGCTAGTTTGGTAAAGTCCTTTTTTCCAAAGCTCCTTAATACAGGTTAGCCATTCGTACATTTACTACGTAAAACTTACAAGTACCGGGAAAACGCGACGGATAACTAATGCATGCTACTCATGTGAGGTCACGCTCCCTCTGGCGACATGGAATTCACTCGCACCCGTACTTAGACTCTCCAGCCACAGGTGGCGTGGAAGTCGCAGTTGAGGACCATGCGACGTGTTGCGTGAACATGAAGAAGACATTACGTGAACCGAGAATTCCTCCCGAGAATGGCAAATAATTAGCTACTGTGGCTAAGGAAACTCTAAGCAGTTATTGCACACAGTACACAGGCTCATCAAGGCAGTGTGCAGTAGCATCCTAACTGGCACATGTCAGTGATAGAAGTGTAATCAGAATATTTACACAGAGGATGGAACTAGCTACTCGCTATATTGAACTTAGCCCAAGAGATATCATGGATTGATAATTTCCAATGTCTTTAAGCCGCGAGGAGTTCCATGTCTCCACCAAAGTAACAACAGAGTATGAATTTAAGAAAATATTGCCGGCCTTAGAGACGGCGAGGAACAACGGTATGAGATCAATCTCACATAAAATAGAAAAGTAAACCAAGAGCAAAATAGGATTATCTTTGAATGCGTAAAACAGGATTACTGGAGAAATAAAGATGGATCAATACCGGATAGTGTTTACTGCACATAGCCCACGTAAAAACCAGTGCTTCAAAATATTTTATCCGGAGGACCATAGCGCTAACATCAGCCCGGCCAATTGAGTAAGAAAAATAAAATGAAAAAAATTAACCCAGGAACATAAAGCCCAGTAAAAACTGTAAAATCAAAAAATCGACTGATTCGAAAACATCTTTG
Source organism: Pyrrhosoma nymphula (assembly GCA_963573305.1). NCBI lineage: Eukaryota > Metazoa > Arthropoda > Insecta > Odonata > Coenagrionidae > Pyrrhosoma > Pyrrhosoma nymphula. Next base: position 69,299,413 of record OY754332.1, on the reverse strand, counting down.
CATTAAAAACTCCAGATCTAAAGATATACCAATTTGAGTTAATAAAAAGTGGCGAAAATAAAAGCTTAGTTATGTTTACTACGTGTCAGTAGATTATACTTACATTTCAGCGCTTACGAAGCTGGAGTATCAATGAAATGAGGAGCCAGAGAACTTAGACGAATAAAAATATATCAAAAAAGACTTTTTTTAAACTGGTCTTATTTCAAAATGCACTAAAAATTAAAAAATTAAAATGTACTAAAAATTAGAAAATAAATTTTAGATTGAAATTTACAAAGATAAGAGACACTCTTTTCCAAATTTATAAATATATTAAAGTTGAAAGTTCAAATGAATATTTGTTTACTTAAACTGTTCAATTCGTCGATGGTTATGAGGCAAGAACATAAAATTGTACGTCTAATTGATCATCTAGTTGATCATCATGATTAGAAAACCAGGATGCAAAGTAATTTACTAAGTTGAATTTGAGCACCCTGGTATTATAATCATGATGATCAACTAGATGATCAATTAGACGTACGATTATACGTTCTTGTCTCATAATCATCGACGAATTGCACAAAAAAAGTAAACAAATATTCATTTTCACTTTCAACTTTAATATATTTATAATTTTGGAATAGAATGTCTCTTAACTTTGTAAATTTCAATCTAAAATTTATTTTCTACTTTTTAGTGCATTTTTATTTTTTGCTTTTTAGTGCATTTTGAAATAAGACCAGTTTAAAAAAAGTGTTTTTTAATATATTTTTATTTCCTACTTTTTAGTCTTCACCCTTTTTCTTATAGCGCCCCTCAATGTTTTGCAATGCTTTCAATGTTTTACAATTCAATGCGTAACGCTTCATTAATGTTTTCTCTATGTACTTTAAAAAATATTTAATTAAATTAAATCTGACAACGTGAAAAATTTGAAAATATTTTCCAAGATTTTGTCATCAAAATTAAACATGTATACGAAATTTGGGAGAGAATGAACTACGGGAAGGGGTTCAAAAATTGGGAAAAGGATATGTGATCAAACACATGAACCAAGTAGAAAATTCGTCTTCATATTAATTGTGGAACAGTTCTTTGAAATTTAAATTATTAGCATTTCTTCTCAATATAAATGCTAAAATGATGGTTGCAATGAATTGCAACAGCGCAGTAGACAATGTCATACGGGTTGCGTAATTGTAGGATAAGGAAATATAAAATGAAACCATTTAATTTTAGTAGATTAACTCGGTAGTTAGTAAATATAATGATTTATTCATGTACTGTTATCAAGATTAAACATGTATGCAAAGTTTGATAAAGATTGAACAACGGTAATGGGTTCAAAAATTGGGTAATATATATGCGATTAAACTCACAAGGCAAGTTAAAATAAGACCACTAATTAGTAGATTAACTTGGTAATTAGTGAATATAATGCTTTATTCATGTACTGTGTTTGATATTAAACATTTATGCAAAATTTGGGAATAATTGTACAACGGGAAGGGGTTCAAACATTGGGTAATATATATGCGATTAAACTCACGAAGCAAGTAAATCAAAAATATTTAATTAAATTATATCTGAGAACGTGAAAAATTCGAAAAATTTATCAAGATTTTGTCATCAAAATTAAACATGTTTAAAAAATTTGGGAAAGATAGAACAACGGGAAGGGGTTCAAAAATTGGGTAGTAGATATTCGATTAAACTCACGAAGTGAGTTAATATAAGACCAGTAAAAAGAGAAGGTGATGTTCTTGTTTCATCCGATTCCACGACTTGGGTAAGCAGACATACAACACGGGTATTCGAGGTCTACTTAAGAAAAATATGAACTCAAGAATTTGATAAGAAAATGGTTTAAATGTCTTGGCTCCCGAAAATGCATGTTTATAGAATTCCGCAAGTAAATAGACTTTCGCAGAGTCGGAATAAAGCTGGTGGAAGCACCAAGTCTCACGGATATATTTAACTCATTTGCAAAGGTATCGATCGCCTTATTTTTTCGATATACCGTAGATCTCTCCTTCAATTGACAGGCCTGTAAGCAAATGACAAAAGAACGAATGTTTAAGGCTATCGAACAGTTCGATACCAAGTTCCTTTCTTCATCGCAATATTCTTGATCTCACGAGAGAAATACATACAGGTAAATATATCAAAGTACCCTGCAACGTTTCATTGTGTAACTGCAAATGAAAATATTTAAATATGTCTTGTCACTTAATATATAATATTCAATATAATATATAAACTTCACGTATAATAACTTTAAATGTCATTATCAAAGTCAAATCTCAGACTTTCCGGATTTTGTTAAAGTTCCACAGCAAACTGAAATAATCAATTTTTCCATACACGTTTTCCATGTAGTAAAACGTGCCCTCTATCTGAAAACGTCAACCTACTCCCTCCTTTACAAGCTCTTCCTCACGTAAATTCACTTGATGTTACTTTGAAATACATAATAGCAAAAAGGGGTTAAACAGGGAAAAGTAAAACCTTTTCTGCAATGAAGAAATATGATTGGTGCAAGAAACGGATTATAAAAAAAATAAATCCTTCCAGGACTCTAAATGACAATAAATTAAGGGCACAAATCTAAATTTAGTTTTAAGTTATTGGCATGATACTGAGATTATTGAAATTAAGTCAAGTGCAGGAAACAATGTTGCAGTCAGCTTCGCTGCTTGATAGGAGTCAATTAAAATATATATTCGTCGACTCATCTGCATGTGAAGTACCCCAACTCAAAATACTGTCCTCGCAGTAGATTATGCATGTCAACAATGAAAGCAGTACTTTGGAAACGACAAATACCGAAGGGGAGGATCTCTCACAGGAGAGGTTGTTTTGACTTAACCAGTTGTGAGGCAACCACATTAAGAAGAGGATAACGTAAGGCGTTTTTAGTGTTGCATGACAGGGTTGCTCATAAATCCGCGGATGATTTGGGTCGGGCGGATGGGAAGTAGCTGTCCCAGAGCATACCAACGTCGGCAGAGCAGTTTAATTGAAATATTTAATCGTAAAACGGACCCAAATATTTCAAGTGTTGCGTCCACAAATATGGCGGGCGTCGGTGTACGGGGTCAGACGTGGTGGCGCGGTGGTCGCCGGCAGGCGGCGGTAGCGCCTCACGCGGCAGCGCGCGTGACTAACAGCAGTCGGGAGAGAGAGGTCGAAGGGAAGGGACGGATTTGTATCGGGATAATTTGTTCTCTGGCCTCGTTGCGCCGATGTTTTCTTTATTTCGATATAGGGGCAAATAACCCCTGCGGCCGATTCCCCGAGTAATTGCGTGGGAGGAGGGATGGTGGCAGGGGACAAGGGGAGAGCGGGACGGGGGTTGATGCTTAAAGGGGTTAGGCCGGGGTATGGGTATAGGGGGCCCCCTGACCCCTCGACAACACCCCCGCCCACCCTCTCCACCCATTTCCCCATTTCACGCTCTGTTGGGCAATCAGCCCCGAGTCCACAAGGCAAGCCGTAAGCGAGGTGTCATTATAGGAGCAAACACGAGCTGGGAAATATTCAGGGTTTTGGTGGGCGGGGGGTTCGGGATTGGAGGCATCGGTTGACGGGGCACGAAGCAAGGGGACGAGAACTCGATATGCCCGGAGAGAAGTATGTGATGCTAGGGGGGTGATTACATGTTTACACATAAGAAGGTTAATGGCAGTGGTAATCCTTGCCCGAGCGCTCCCTCCCTGTTTCCAAAGAAGTCCAACCCCTTTGGGCAATTCTCATCACCCGAACCCCCGGCAGTCGTAGCGCCTGCCTACTTTCCTAGGCGTTTTTTTTTATTTTCCCGACCGACACATGTGGCCACTTTCCTCCCCCGCGATTCCTACAAATATTCCACCCCACTCGAAACTTATTTCCCGGATCCCAGTTTGCTCACGCGACCCGCCCAGGCTCCCTAAAATACACGAGCACGTGGGGCCGCCACGGTCACGCCCTCACGCGTGGTCAAACAAACGTGCGTTACTCACGACGTAAAAGTCATTCGCTCCACGGCGGGAGGGGGGGCTTCCGCTTGAAAGTTGATCAGCATATCTCAGGTGAGGAAAAACTCGACGTGGAATACTGCGTTGTCCTTTAACAAGCGGCTGAAACATACCCTAAATCTCTATTTGCAATTGTGCCACGTCACGCTATTATTTGATCGAGCTTCAAACAGACACTCACTGGACTGGGATTCGAACCTAAATCCCCAGCATTTGTGCCGGGTGCTTGAACTAATATACAGGTGAAAAAACAATATGGCGGATCGAAAGTGGTTCGACCAATCCTAGCGTTTGCTCTCCGCCTTTTTGGGAAACGATTCTCGCAACAAACACCGTTGAAGCGAAAGAAACACTACTGATAACATCATAAGTCACATAGTCTTTTTAAAAAACGAACAACTTTTATATTAGCTTTGATAATAAACTCAACTATCACGATAACAGATGAGCTTTCTTTTCGTTTAATCTGGCACAGTCGAATTGCTGTTTACGGGTGGTTAAAAAGATTCATAATTTTCCGCGAGTAAGAACAACTTAAATTACAGCCCGTAATTCGATGTTCTACATCATCATCAGGTGGGAAAGTGAGTAAATGAGCTTTCTTCTATGTCAAGTGTATGAGGGTGTGGACTAGAGTACGAAGGGAAATGGGGGGAGAGCGTTTTGGGGAGGGAAAGGAAAACGGGGGGAACAGCGGGGATAAGGACGGAAGATAACAAGGTGAAACAATGGAGATAAACATACACAATTAGTGCTAGCAGGGGGGGAGCAAGAAAACCAATTTATACAAAAGTTGTAGTTAAAATCGTTCTTGTTTATAGAATGAAAGGAGTCAAGGAATTTGACTACTTAGGAAGAAGATTTAGTATTTATTGTAGAAACAACAAAGGTGTAGCGGGCGGAGCAGCCCAAGCATAGAAGGCATTGCGTCAGAAAAATACCCTCAAGCACACTTCATGCTTTCCTGGATAACTTTGTGGTACTCCATTGTTCACATTAAATGAATTAAACTTTATATAGTTCACCATACAACTTTTATTTCACTAACCTACCAACGTTTGACTAATAAATGACTTTGAAAGTCGACTCTTTGGTATATAGGTAAGTGACATAAACATTGTATTGTGATCTATCCCCAGCCACACACACTTGAGGTGGCTTGCCGGGTATTTTTTAGCTGTATCCAAAGTTTACTTCTCTTCGTATGATCCCACTAACAACTAGAAACACGGGCTAGGAATGCAAGACTATAAATCTTCCTCACTGAACGGAACGATGTGTCGGAAGCGAACGGAGGAAAAAGGTTCCCTCGACCACGAATCGAACCACGGATTCCTGGCGTTTCCTGGCCAATGCACCGATCACTACGTTACATAAGCGCTCAAATTACAGAAGCGATATTTGGAGAGACTCTTTAGGAACTAGTTGCCGTAAAAATAGTAGAGATCTGGACTTAAACGCGTTTCACATAAACATGATTGGTAGAAAATATCGTTGGAAAGAGAATTCGTTTGCCTTTAAAAAGGAAAGCATTTTGAATCGATGCCATTCACCTGAAAGATGTGTCATCTTAAACCAAATCGAAACACGGCAAAGTCGCTTGAATTCACGAATGGGTCATCTTTAAGGCATTCTGGAACAACGATCGTGAATCACAGTAAATCTAAACTTCTACTACAGTTAAAACATAAAGTCATAAAGCCCTCTACGCATTTTAAAGGTCCGTGTTTTCGGATTTGGATGATGAATTTCACTCCTTCATTAATTATTATAGGCGCGTTTGAATTACAAATCGTTTGGAGTCCACAATCTTTGTCCGGGAGACTTGAAATTTAAACGAACACTCCTTTATAATTTATAAAAATAGGCTAGAGAGCAAGTTTTTCTTAAAGCAATACAAGGGGAGATGTGAAGGGGCTTAATTGATTACGTCACGCCATAAACTCGCCATCTATACAATGCGCCCGTAGCCAAGACTTCCGCTGCCCGTTCTCAATCATCTTTTCCAAGAATGAAACTGTGGACGCAAATGAAAGTGAGAATACCATGAAAATGAGACTTCTGTCTCATTTTCATGAGATAGCCATTATTAAAATAATTTTGCATGACAGCGCGACGTCTATGCCCAACGATTGATTCGAAACCGCGGTCGAATGCGGGTAGTAGTAGTTATTCAAAGCAGCTATCGCGGGCCATTAAAGTCCATCAAAGATGGAAACCATGAGGCAGAGCCGAGCTTCGTGCAAAAATTACCTTTGAAATGAAGAACTATTGGCAGTGTAGGTATGTTTCTGCACATTGGCCCGGAAATCCAAAGGTCCGCGGTTTGATTTCTGGTTCAGAAAATCATCCTCCTTGAGCAATTTCCAAACCAAGCTTGAAAGTAAGCACTCCATTGAAACACATGAATGGAGTTAGCTCTAACATTGTACTGAAGCTTAAATAATAACAGCAAAGGAACAGCGAAGAATTCGGTCAGAATATGTTCAGTGGTGTCGAGGGATAGTGTGGATAAGATGGACAGACAGAATCACTAATGAAAAAGTCCGACGAACAGCTGGTGAGAAAAGATACTCCATAAAACCTCCGCGAGAAGGAAGAGACAAAATTATTGGTCGTATCCTGAGAAGTATCAACCTTCAAAACACAATAATGAAATAACACTGAATGTAAGAATAACCAAGAAAGAACAAGGACAATATTCACTAAGGTTATTATTAAGGATATCAAAAGAGGGAATTATGGACGACTTAATCCGTCAGTTGAATTTGGAATGGAGCGGAGACCTGGAGCAAATCAACCATTGGATTGATGAATGCTGATGGTGATAATGTGATCGATGGCGAGGAAGCGAGTGGGTAGACAGACCGTTGGGGTCACGGACTGGAGGTGCCTTGGAAATGAACTGGCTACGATCCGGCCACCTTAACCTGATGGGTGAATTTCAATGGCGGTTGGGAGTAGTACTAGAGGATGCATAACCTCACCGCGGAAACCGAACTAGGAATTGTCGACTGCAGAGGAAAGAAAATGTGTAAATATTAAGGTAAAACATATGCATAAGGGCTAATTACACTAATTTGAGGGAAATGAGATCAAATGATTATGCTTAAGGATAATCACTCTTGAATTGTTTGAGTTAAGGCGCCAAATTTTAAATATACTGACCCGTATTGGCAGCAGTTGACACATGCACCACTATGTTGGTCCCCCTTTGAATTAGAAAGTAATAGCGTAGCTAATACGAGGTATCTATTATACATTACGTTCACTTTCACTCACAATTGGTCATTTTTTCATCACACTTTCACAGTCAAGATGTGTCTACGGCTTCTTCTCCTTTCATCAAGCGCCGACGCAGACACTTTTCCACATCATATAAATATGGCTGTATTGGCGACATCTGGCATATCGAACATCATCAACAATATCTCCCATTCAATAAATATTAAGATATCGAGGTATAGATAATTACCACCAAACAGGTGTTTTTACTATCACCCATTTTGGGGTGTCGATAATCAACAAAATAAAGGGGTGAAGAAAATTATCTTCCGCATTCAATTCCCATAGTTGAGTTACAGTAGTTATAAACGTTCCATAGCTACGCTCCTTCAAAGTATTTCCATCGGCAACAGCAGCATATAAAAAATATAAAATACAATTCAGCATATAGTCACATCACACACCCCTATTAGAGGGAACAGTTTTTCGACGAGTGGCCAAGGAGAGCAATGCTTCTACTCCAAAATCTTTGCTTATGACTGCTTTCTACGCGTCACTGAGGACGATATTCATTAGGCATGCAAGCCAAAAGAAAAGAGTGAACTTTTTTGGGGGCAAAGCTCCATTTCAATCCTCAGATACACTTCTCCCGTCAGCACGAAGTGACGTGAAAGTATGATTTTACGACGCGCTTATATTCAATGTACAAATTAAGAAACCCACTAAAAAAAGCCGCTTTCAGAAGTCAAGCCTTAATAAATGGCTGTTTATCCCGTAGGCCTCTTGAAATTTTAACTTCCCTCCCCTTACGACCAACGGCTCAGCATGGTTACCATTTGAAAGACCGTAGGCTTTCCTCGTGCATGATATGGATAGTCTTCTCGGGTATGGCACCGGGTTAGGATTTCCATACCCGACTTTTCGATGAGCAGCTCGCTCAGCTTCCTCAAGCCAAAACTGAGCGAGCTGCTCGTCGAAATTTCGGCAATGGAAAGCCCAACCCGGTGCCACACTCGATAAGACTTCATCCATCATTACTATTTGTTTTATTTTTCAAGGTCCCGCTCCGTAACCTTCCCAGTAAATGTTAGCATAAGCGTCGAAAGAGGTACAAATAGAAATTTACCCAAGGTAATCGATGTGTATTTGAGACTGTTTGCCCGGAGTAAGGATCTGCACCCCGGAAACCTCCTCAGGGGACGATGGAGGTCCGTTGGGGGAGGGGGGTACTCATGGGCGGGGCATGCAGTTAATGTGCCATTCGGGTCGTTCGATTCTATACATGGGGGGCTGAGGAACGTAGTGGTGTAAGTCATCCTCGCATAAAATTCTCGTGTTTACGGTTATCAACTTTCTGGTTTTGATACACGTACGGGTCACACAATCCCTTTTGGAGGTAGGCATTGTCAAAGAACTTGGTTGTTGCTGTTAGTCCTAGGAAACTGACCCACTTAACAATTTCCTTCGCTTGTATTTAAAGTTATTAAAGCATTATGAAACTGGTTAAATAAATGTAAAAGTTTAAGGATGATTAATTATTTTAAAAAGTGTTCAAAAAAATATTTTTTGCATGAGAGTTATAAAATTCAGAAGAGTGATACACCGCAGCATTTCTCAGACCCTCATGTATTACCTACTCTACCGATATAACTTGAAGAAGGAAGATGATCGAGCTATCGCACGTCCTTGATGTGCCACTAGTTCGGGTGCAACTATGGATGCCCTCTCACGTTTAAAATTTTAACTTAAGCTAGAATAATGCCATGCTATAACTTTGAGAAAAGTAGTCATTTAATGTAACGTGCTTCAACGGCTAAGATAATTTCGCAATAATACTGTCTGCCACTTGCAGACAGGGGCAACAGCACTCGGACGAATAAGAGGATCACCTCTCCAAATTCCAGCCGAGCACAACAATGCTTAACTTCGGTGGCTGTTCGGGAATCAGGAACCAGCGTTGCAAGCCATTGCCCACTAAAATAAAAGCAGCTCGACCGATACTCTGAGAGGATTCCCTAACTGCCCTTAATTAAAATACACCAATCAGTCACGCATGAGCGCAATGCACGATGAACATGTCATTTGTCTGGAGAAGGATGCGAACCCTGATCCCCAAATCTTGCACCGTGTGCTCAAAAAGCGCAAAATTGGTGAGGAGCATGTTGCCTTGGATAATTGCAAACGGAAGTTGACGTGGATTTGGGAGATCAAGGGTTCCAGAATCCCAATTCAAGAATTTTATTTCTTCATGAAATAATTCGCGCATTCCTTTTAATGGTACTGAATGACCAGCGTTTTTTTCACAAATAGCTGCACCCGATTTTCTAATATATTCCAGCTCTTCTACATTCAAACTATCGAACCTCTTCTAAGAAGCACTCTGGAATACAGTTCAAGTAACTTGAATATACCTGAAACGTAGACTGTAGGAAATAGAAGGAAGTATGGCTAGCTCGCAATTAAACCGTGGAGTCACGGTAAAATTCCATACGTCGCGACGCGTCGTCTCTTTTTTTTCAATAGGTCCCATTTTAGTTTAATAACGAACAACAACAATGGGGAAAAAATGGGCTATAGGAAATATTTGAAAATGATAAGTGCGGCAGTCTTAAATAAGAGTGTCTTGTGATTGCGGCGCGAGATAATACTGTTAACCTGGTATACTATCCTTTTCATTGTCCAGATAATTCACGTGAGGAATTAACACGTTCAACCCGACGGACGCGAATGCGCGTCCGATGTGCGTTGCCAAGATACCGAAGGACGCGCATTCGCGTCTGTTACTTACTGACCGATTACTGATTACTGGCCTTTACGATTTTGCCAAGAAAGCTAAGGACGCGAATTCGCGTCTTTAATAAATAAGCGAGTTTTGTTATTAAAAAATTTTTAAAACTAATTTTAAATAATATATAAGTGACTGGCCAAATTAATATGGCAGAAAGCGCTTTCCGTTTTTCGTGATTGCACACTAGAAATATTCCGGGTTGAATGTGTGTAGAGAAAGTGTATACGGTGTTTACATATTTCGGTGGTTGATGACATCCAAAGGTGTATGTTCATTATGAGCAATTTCATAGAACTTATGTTATGAGGATATCTTTACAGTACAAGGATGGGAAACATGGGAAAATAGAGAGATTGTGAGATTAACTGATATGAGGAATCTTCAGTCAAGTTAGCTCGGTTGATTACCTGGGGAGGCGACCGACAACTGAGGTCATTTGCACCTTAGAGGACAGATAGGTTACGGATAGATAATAGTGGAGGTAGGGTAAAGAGAAACCCGCCGTTAGTATTGGCCTGCTCTTCACGAACGAAACGTTTTAACGCTTCATCCGACTTTTCCATCGAGTTTTAATAATAAAATTTTAAAATTAAGCAAACGACGTGGCCGACACAAATTTTTAGTCCCATTTAAATCCACACAGGACAGAGATAACCAGAGCTAAAAACGGAAAGAGAGCCTCCTAAACCATCGTTTGAGTTACAATTTAAGAAATTGACTTCCGGCGTCAATGTCCGAGGAGGCATCACTCGGATTTTGAAACCGGAAGCCTGCGGTACAAAGCATTACGCTACTATGCCCGCTGGTCTACCATGCCACCCCCGCGCCGTATGGCAGGCAAATATTTGGGAGGGGGGGTCGGTGGACGAATGTATCCATTACAATCAGCATTTAAAATGGAGCAGGTTTTCAGGAGTGCGGGAGAGAAAGCAGAGAAAAACCCCACGAGAGCAGATCCACGGCATTAGCGCCGCGGAATTTAATGGAATCATTTCCTTTACAATGTGATTTTCCCAAAGACTGAGAGGAATTTAATTTTCCTAATGGGCACACGGGAGCAGGCACTAGCGCTGCAAAAGGCGGAATTTCGGCGAGCAAGGACCAGGTGCGGCGGTCGAGTGCTTTTCCCTTCACAAGTGATATTGATCGAATTTGTATTTTCTATTACTCACGCTAGCATCAGCAGCTAGTTAAGTATAAAAAACAACTAAGATTAGAGGTAGCATAAAATTAAATCTACCATGTTGCGGGCGATAGCAGTTAATATCCTGATTTCTCTCTTCAGATAAATTGCCATCGAAAAAGATTAAAACGTATCTTTGGATTTCATAGCATAAACAATCAATGCGTAATTAGAAAGAAATACCCAATTCTTCTACATCATTTCGATTTATTAAAAAAAAGTACGAGTTAGATTCACTTTAGTAGTTTCAGCGACATTTTTCTCTACCCATAATGGAGGCCATATGCGAACATTATTTCAAAATTTGAGTAGTTGTAAGAAGAATGAAGAAAATAAAGTAATATAAAGAACGCAAAACCTTTCATCTTTGTTGACTGAACTTCTTTGGAGGATAGGACTTGACTTATTTGTTTCACAACGTACGCTGGAAACGCCTTCACACACAAAGATTATTTTACGATTTTATTAAATGCATTAAAATGAGTATTGATTAATTTTTTCAAAAGCTGGGAAAGATATACGAACAACATATTGTTACATATCTGACGCCTTTTGCGCCCTATAACTCCCTCACTTATAAATACTGTATCAATCGAGCGCATAGCCGCATCATATCCCTTGAAAAACGACTTCTTTATTTTTATATTCCCTTTCTAATTATTATTACCCCTGTTACGAGGTAGGTGCATGGTACCTACCTCGAAAGGTAGTCCGATGAACGACATATTTTGGAATCATTAGAAAAATAATATTTTTTCCTTATAATGAGGTCAAATTCATTGAATTTTACAATCATTGTTGCATCGCTCAAACGATATAAATACTTAATACTTATCCTTACGATTGAACTAGTGCTTAAGAAAAAGTTAGCGTGAGTAAATTCCATTAAACGTTTGGCGCCGGAGACTCGCTATGGGAAATGATTCCCCTATTACGAGTAGTACATCTACATTTCGCTGAGGCCGTGAATAGCATTTGCTCCACTTCTTACAGGGCCCTCTCGTGGTAACAAATCGCACATATGTTCTTTTTGATCATTAGAGACCCAAGTCAGTGCGTTGAGGGACCCTTCGTCGGGCCCTGGGTTGAGGCAATCCCGACCCTCCACCTGAGTGGCAGCCCCACTCACGGCATGTGTCCGCGCCGTTAAGTTAGCGCAGAGTATTTACTTAAAAAAACGTACTTCTTGCATAATATAAAAATATATGCCCTTCATAGTGCATTTACAAATTTGAGACAGAACTTCACCGTTAATATTTTTAACGGGGGTCTTGTATTATGAATACTGCCAACATGTACGCCGATAATGACAATGAAAATCGGTTTAAAATTTGTGAATGAACAGAAAAAAAGGAGTGCACTTCTCATCACAGATATTTGAAGTGCGTAAGAAATATTTGTTTCAGAATATATAAACTTCGGACTCATGCCGCGGGTGAGGCTGCCACTGAGACGGTGGGTCTAGAACACCTCCGTCCATCGGTCGAGGAAATGATTCTGCGTCTCGCCGGGTGTAGACCCTAATGACACCTTAGTCCTTCTCTATGCTCTTACAACTAGCGTCACAGTTCCGTGTAAACGCGTCGTTCGTTTGCCTTGCGAGAAAAAATTTACGCCATTTATACACGGCGTCCGTTCGAATTCATTGAAAAATCAGCGAAGGATTGATGCAGCGCTCGCAAGGAAATGTTTACATTTCATACCCATTAGCCGGTTCTACTGCGAAAATTTAGCCCTGGAAGAAATACAAATGAGCAGGTCTTTGAATGAGTTTTCGGTAGCTCATCACACCAAAATTACCTGCCTTCAATTCATTCCGTAAAAACTAGATTGGTTTACCGAAAACATTTGCTTCAGTTAGGCTTCAAAATTAAGTATGCCGCAAATATGTGGAACCACCGAAGAAAAATGTCATTAGAAAACTACACAAAATACGTGGAAAGACGTGTATTTCGTTAAAAACAGCTAGGAGGGAAGAATTAGTGTGATGGTTATTGAGAGGACCGGGATGGGAGCACATGGAGATTCAGGGGGTTACACATAAGCCTAAGGTTACGCGAAAACTTTGTCTCACGAGATTGAGCTTGTTATAGCGGTTATTATTTTGCCACTACACCACATGTGTCGCAAAGGAAGAAGTGACAAATTTGGAGAGAAAAATAGTCAAAGAGGTAGGTGCAATAACTCCTTCCTCACGCACACTACTTCATTCCCACGCCACAGGAAAAACATAGCGTTAAATCAAAACCCATATCAAAACATCTTCCATACCTTTCCTCTTCCAATTCCTTTTCCCTATTCTCTTCCCACTTCATGGTTGGGGTCCTAACACCCCCTACCTCACACCCTTGTGTCGGCTCGCAGGGTATTATGTAGATGTAGATGAATATGAATGAATGGAGGGTGTGGGGACGTGTCCACATCCGGGCGTTTTCATGGCGAGCCGTTTTAAAAAAAAACCTTTAGCGGACATAGGGGAGGGTTGCAGAGGGGGGGTGGGGCAGGCCTCCAAAAGGAAAACACTCAAATAATTGCGGGGGGGGCGGTGTGGGGCGAGGAGGCGGCAGCCGCGTGGTCGCGGGGGGCGGAGTAGGGGAGACGGCCGCGCGGATCGGAGGCTGGCGGGCGGTGGGGGGGTGCGGGAGAGGCAGTGTCAGCGGCGAAGCAACAATGCTTGCGGTGGTGGCACGCGGTGCGGCGCCCGGGTGCGAGGGGGAGCGGGCGCCACGGCTGCGACGGACGACCGGCGGCCGAACAAAACGGACCCTCTCGGAGCGAGAGAACGCCGCACATTTCGGCCAAGGCGGTGGCGCCACTTGCTCCGTCACCTGCACCGACTTATGCTCCGCCACTGACTCCGTTGCTTGTTGCGTCACTTGCTCCGTCACGTGCACCATCACGTGCACCGAACACTGCTCCGTAACTTGCATCGTAACTTGCTAAGCCAATCGCTCCGTCACTTGCTTAGCCAATTCCTCCGTCACTTGCTCAGTAAATTGCTCCGTCACTTGCTCCGTCACATGCCACATCACTTTCTCCGTCATCAGCTGCATCGATGGCTCCGTTACCACCATTGCTCCTTTACTTGCCCAACCACTCTCGTTATCGCTCGCCATTTCACTTGCTCTATTCTTAAAATGTTCTCTTCCGGGAGTAGTAACTAACGCTTCTGATGGTGCACCTAGTCGGCCTCTAAAAGGACTATTTCATTGCTAGGACCATATTTTTATTCCATGTGGACGACGTTCTGAGTATATTGCAGCTCTTATTTTTTGGCTAACTTAGTAACCCATCTAAAGAGGAGGTATGCAAGGGTAGGGAAATATGGAGGAAATTATTAAAGCAGAGTCGGCGTTATCGCCAAGCATAATATTTTGACTGTGCCTACCCGGAAAGGGAACGGCGAGATCGGTATAAATGTGCTTGTGTTTTTTCACTGGCAAGGGCGTTACGCTCGCTGATCTAGCAAATTTTGACGGAGAATCAAAAATACGCATCGTTGCCGACATTGACCGTTACCTACTCAAAAAAATTACAGCCGTATCTTAAAGGATGGTCAATCCATGGTAATGAGTCGTCCCAAATCTTGGAAAGACCCTTGATATTCCAATTAACGCCAAATATTACTTGCCAACTCGAAATCAGGGCCTTGAAATGAAAGTAAATGCCACCTTTGTTCGGTACACTTCCAGGTGTTCAATTCTTTACAATTAAGGATTTTATCACATCTCGGATTTAATTCCCTCGCCAATTATCTGTTGATATAGAAGCTATAAAGAATTATACCATTGATTTCGGAGAGCGGGCTGTTGTAAACATGCTGAGACATCACTCCCCGGAAGAACGCACCTTCATTGATTTAGTTTACCGCTCAACTAACTTGTAACACATGCCGTACACTGGGAATAATTCGCTATTCCATTTGATATGTGCTGGAGAAGATGAGGTAATGCAAAAATAAATTATAATGCCTCCATAATTTCATTCTGTGGGAGTCGTGGTGTAGACTACAGGAGAAAATCAACCGGATGGCCGGGCGGTTCTCATAACATACCGTATTCCTCTCCATCAATGGAAACATGGCAGATTATTATGCATTTAATTCCATTGATGACGCACAGGATGTAGTAAAACAGTTTTTAATCTAACATTTGAATGAAATCATCCCACAAGGTTCAAAGAACCTACGGTAATTAAAAGGAGGTAGTTATAAAATGCTCTCTTCAGGTGTAAAATTCTGTTTTCATTCCGGCTCTTCATGTCACTCATCCTGATGGAAACACCGGTATTCTTTTTTTCCGTTGCTCGGGAGAAATAGGAATGAATGTATGCAACACAGATTGTTTCTCGCAATAATGACGCGACAAAGTCATACAATCATCTCGGGTGGCACGACGTAATTAAGTACAAGGCAGATAAGACTACCTAATGAAATCACACAAAATTGTGAAGTTTTTACATACACTTTCAAACATTGCCGCGTGGGAATCATGAAACACCGCCGGAGAAGACGTGCCATGACATCACCACCTGCTTAGTGTATCGTCCTAAAGCTTGATTCTTTAAGCACGGCGCGAATATAAAACATCGTTTAGTGGCTCGACATTTTTAACATCGAAATAAAAATATTACGGCGGTCTTATAGGAATAATAGTAAATCCGAATGTAGTAACTGGATGAAATTTACGGTGAAAAAAAAATTCTCTAGGATTGGGATTCAAACCCATGCCATATTCGGTAGGGACAGTTTACTCGCCTAGCTTTCATCACGCGCAGGGTTTTTTACACAAAATAGTCCCACATTTAATCAAACTTACCAAATCCTCTATTGAGGATAAGATTAGAAGAATGACATATGCTTACAAATTCTGCTCACACCAGGTTCAGGTTAACACATGGAACGTTATTTTACCTCGACGCTTTAACTGAAAACCTACCGAGTATCATAGAGAAACTACCGAGCAGACAGGTATCAGAATCGTTCGCTCCCTGGTATCTAACATGGTTGAAATACAAAAAGAGCAAGGCTCAAATCCACAGAAGCACACCTAAAATTCCGTTAGTTCTTTCACTAAATGTCTTGTACCTATTCCCTCCCTTCTTCATAGGTGATCTCCAAGCACTCCCTGCTACACGCCCAAGTGACATCTCGCAGGGTAGTACGCAGAGGTGCATCTGTCAGATTTCCCTTGGAATACAAGGTTTATAGCTCGTGGGGCGATGAGCGACGGTTAGCCGTTTTTATGAATTAGAATTTCCAACAACATATTTTTCGGTTATTTACAAAAAATATTCTAGCAATTGCACAATTGCATTTGATAGAAAGCATTAAATCCTGGAAGACAGTAGGGATGAGATGAATACACATTGCATAAAATGCAAACCACGCCAGCTTAAGTTCGAATACGGAAAAAATGAGAGAAAAAAACAAACCGACCAGATAGGTACCTATAAAAATTCCTTATTTTCGCGCGCCATACACGACTACAACAGAAATAACAAAACACGAATCCTCCTAAATGCATCTGGCGACGCTATCATAGAAAATTAAAGGGCCGATGACGATGAATATAAAAATTCTTGTCGTGAAATCAGTGCAGCTCGACGTAAAAGTCGCGCGAGAAGGTCGCGAGTGGGTTCTTTTGAAAGCGTTCAGATTGCTCTAAATTAAAATCAAAAGAACTGAATTCCTTAGGTTTATAAAAAATTGTGAGATTTATTTTGCGTAAAATTGACGCATTAATGTATTTCAGGAAACGCATCAATATATCGTCAAAATAATAAAGTGAATTCTCACCGAAAGATACATTAAACAATGAAAAATCAGCGAATTCTGTATAAAAAAGCTCATAATGTCGTCCACGAAACGTTCCAGAAAATTTCGGGACCGACAGGAAACCTTAGCGATAGCTGAGTCAACGTCTAATTAAAAAGGGGAAGCAATGGAAGCTGACGACAAA
Organism: Pyrrhosoma nymphula; assembly: GCA_963573305.1. NCBI lineage: Eukaryota > Metazoa > Arthropoda > Insecta > Odonata > Coenagrionidae > Pyrrhosoma > Pyrrhosoma nymphula. Next base: position 69,282,256 of record OY754332.1, on the reverse strand, counting down.
ATTATATTTCTTTATTTCGTTTAATTCCATTTATTCTCTCGGCTCATTACACTTTCCAAACTCACAAGAAGGCGTTGCACGAAGTAAACTCTAAGGTAGTGTCGCGGACGCAGCCTGTTTGATTTTTAGTCAAAAACGCTAAATTCACATCTTCCTTCCGTCATGTCCAATCATATCCGACAGGTATGTTGGTCGTGAATAAGCACGGCAATTGACCGCGGTCGGGAACAGCGGGTGCGGCAAGTGGTGGCGAGCGGGCAGCAGAGGGCATGGAGACGGGCGACTGCCGACACCCGGGTCGGCCGCATGCCGATGACCGGAGCTCAGGGGGAGCTCCGGGGATTGCCTCCAATGTGCCACCACAAGTGACTCCCAGTTTTTCTCTCCAACAATATTGCTCGGAGTAGGCTTGAATTCAGCCCTAACTGGGATTTCAGCAGTGGGATATCCAGATTATCCTGGAGTTCTGATGAACTAATAGATGCAGCGGAACGGATGCCATGAGCATGCGCGAGACGGAGGTACATGCTGCCTGTATAGGAGTCGAGATATTGCTGTATGTGCAGTAAGCAGTATGGCCTTACCTGCATTCTCGTTCTTTGGGATTTAACTGCTAGCCCGCCTGACAAGTGGTTAAGATTCTCTCCTCATCCCATCATTGATTCTAAGTACCCTGATTTCTTTAAATTCAAACGTTGTAGGCAAATTTCAACCCAGCAGTCAGCCTCCTATCACCTAATCTAACAATGTTATCATCATTGATTGGCATCCTACCAGACTATACTCACTTCCCCGTTTCTGGGTCATCTTTTCACTTCCCTGTACATTACTAGATCGCCATCAACTCACTCCTCACTCCTTGTAGCTCTCCTTACGCCTTTTCCTCACTTTCCAAGCGGTCTCCCATCGATCACCCCCATCAACATTCCCTTAACTCTTAATACGTCATCCATACACCTTTTCTGCCTCCTCCGAATCTTCGCCACCTACTTCCTTCCCTCTGCTACCGCATCTAATACAACCTTGTTCGTCTCCATCGCTACCCAGCTCACTCCCTCCATTATTCTCCAAATCCTCATCTCAAATGCCTCCAGTCTACTTTATACATAATCTTTCCATCATGACCAAGTCTCCGACCCATAGAGCGTCACGCTCCATATAAAAGTGTTCACTAATCTTCTCTTTCTGTCTCCCACAAGACCCTCCCTCATCAATTCCCTTCTCTTCGGAAATACTTCCTTTGCTAGAGGAATTCTACATCTGATGTCCCTTCCACCAAAGCCATTTTCTTTCAAAATACTACCCAGGCACGTAAACTCCATCCACTCAATTTTATCCCATCACACTCTTACAATCACCCCGCATTCTTACTATAAGAAAATCAATTACCCTTGCATTCTTATAACTATCTTCATCCCACAATACGAGGACCTCTTGGAGGGAAATATAGTGAATATACTTGACTGTTGCAGAATTCACTTCGTAGAAGTTACTAGCACTCATGATTAACACAGCTTGGTACTTTTATTAAGCTTTAGAACGAGTCATTCATCTAAACGTCGGCAGAAATGGAGAGTTTGACCCGGTTGGAAACCCGAACAACCCCCAAATTGCTACTAAATGCTTACACAGGGAACTTAGCTACGAAACCAGAATAGTAGGGAATATCTGAGGTATAAATGAAAAATACGTAATATTCAGGGATGTTATTTCGATTCTTTCCCACATTTTGTAGCCTTGGGGCTCTTATATTATTTCTGGTCTGAGAGTGCATGAAATTAATGAAGAAAATAAAGAGAGTCGACACTAAATTCAGATTTTAAGACGACTGCATACGAGCCGTTATGTGTTTGTTACGTCTCGAAGTTCAATATTTAGAAATATCCGCAGTGAAAGATAAAATCTCTGATAAACATATGCCGCTGGGCATGCGCATAACCGGCACTAATGCCTTTCGCTGTACGCCAACCTTACCCCTATCAGGGAAAAATATCTACGTCAATAATCAAAGGATTCATCCATATTTGATTGTCCATATTTGACCGCGATCGGGCACCGTAATGTCTCCCATCTCCAATCTGCCGCGAGCATTATATTTAAAGATATAATTCGCGAACTCGGCAAAATACTAAATAAACACATGCGCTTTAAGGAAAATCTGCTGCGAGCGAACAGAAAGTGTAATACAAGGTCTGAGTAGGAGCCGCTAAACACTTTTGAGATTACATGCCAAGCTATTGTTACTAGAGAAATTCATGTCTCACGAGTTCCAGGTAGACACGGAAGACATTAATTTGGCCCCGAATGGAATCTGCAGTGCAGATAAAAGCAATACAATATGACGCATAGGTGCACATATGATCGCGTAGGTACAAGAATGCCTTCTTTAAATTTAATGGAAATTAGAAGCTATGACGTGGTGGAAGAACTCCATAATTGCAACGAAGAAACTTTGTGACTTCCACTGTTTATTAGAAAAAGAACGACCGGTTCTTCCAGTCTGCACCGCCTCATTAACATCCCCCTACGGGAAACTGAGTTTAAACGGAAACTAAATATAATACGACAAATTGCTCATCACAACGAGCTATCTTTAACTACCCGGAGTTTAAATAGAAAATTGAAACCCATTGGTTACTCTCATTCAAGTTCCTTGCTACCCGTCGAGCCTCAAAAGTCAGCCAAATGGTATAAAATAACTTTTATCGGCCCCCTATCTTATGTTGTATTCAAAGCCATCCCTAATAATAAATATAAGGTATGTTTTTATAATAAAAACACCTTGGGACAACTGCTTAACAATGGAAAAGATGTAATAAAACCTAATTTCAAATCTGGTATATATAAGTTAAATTGTGATACTTGTGAATGTTCCTATATTGGTGAAACGGGACGAAATTTCACGAGGAGAGTAAATTAACACAAGGCATGCTGGAAGAATAAAGACGACTCGTCAGCCTTCGCCCGACACCTCCTGGAGATGGGGCACCGAAGTAGCTTCGATTCAGAAATCCTGCATTTTACCGGGAAAGGAAGGAGGATGGATGCCCTAGAAATTCGGGACATTAGCCTACAAAGAAACCACCTTCTCATTGACATAAACTTTCCTAACCCATCCCCCTTATTACTCATCAAACTCCCAACCCCCCCTTTCCCTCCCTGTTCAACCAACCTCACCTCTCCCATAGCACCTTCCCATAGTATATATAAACCTGTCTTCTACAAGATTTTTCAATATACCTGAAGATGGCTTGACAGCCGAAACCGGTCGTTCTTTTTCTAATAAACAGTGGAAGTCACAGAGTTTCTTCATTGCAATTCCTTCTTGCCACGCACACTTCATAACAACGACACCAAACATATACATAAAAAGATCGTAGGTGAATATGATGGAAGATTCTCTAAAGAGAAGGGGTATTAGGAGTCTTAAGAATAGTAGATCGAATATGAGGCAATGCTTGAATATGATAGGAGCAAAAGATGTATACAAGGTTAAGGCCTTAAGGAAGAGATTATTAAAAGATAGCCTGTTCTCGGGGTCTAACAGCAGTGACTATGTTCTTGGCTTTTTCGGCCCCGAAAGGGAATGAAATTATGGGTATGTACTTACGCATATAAAAAAAAACAGACACACTTATCTACCAGAACATGCTTCACTTTCCGTCCCTTCCATCTCCCTATCCTTTTTATTGCATGGAAAGTTTGACATAAATATTGGATCTATAGGGTTAGAGCCGCACGAGGGTCAATGATTTCACTAATCCTCTGAGTCATCTCTCTTCGTGCCAATACAAGGAGTTGGATGGAAATTAAAGATTTCAAGTCGAGTCGAGTCATGTGCGGCCTTAATTATGACACGTTTATATTCAAATGCATTGAATTATAAATACAACTATGTATTATTTTCACATGACACCTATGCATTGAAACTCGTACCAAATAAACATTTCTGTAAAAATCATACATTGCTTTCTAGAATCATTCAAGAAGATTTTCCACACAGTTGAAGCCGATTCCATCAATTTCTTCTAGTATATTGACCAAGACCTCTTGAAAGAAATTTCGAGGAAACGTTGACCGCGTAAACAGGGGATTTGGTAGGAGTCAAATTAAAAAAAAAAAATGGAGTGGGCAGCATGCTGACAACGAACGACTCACGTCAGCCTGCGGTGGCATCCCATTGCGACATACACCCGCTCCTTGAAGTCCAAGAGTCGCAAATTTGAGGTAATCTCTACGAAAAACTCATCCTGTAACGCTCATAATAATTAATAAAAATCATCCTAAATGAAGGCTAACGCAACTAAGTATCAAAATAAAATTGACTACTCAAGAGCACTGAGTTAAAAGACCGTAGATTTTGGCTGGTGTCGTGGACTAATGGAAATGATACTTGCTAGAGTGGGCAAAGGCAGTTAATCTCCTCATCTAGAGAAAGTTTTTGGCAATATCAAGGCTTTTCTACAGCGAATTCCAAGTTGCATCATAAAACGTTTATACTTGGTGGTTTCTCCTAAAATTGGCAGAGGGGAACATACGAGTGCTCAAGGGAAAGACAGAGGGGTTTTAAGATTATGACTGGAACGGAGCTCTCCATATCCGTGATAAGGACATCAGTAGACCTTATAACAGAAAAAATTCACCAGGATATACCATGTGACGTGCTTTTGAATACTGGCGCATTTAGATATTTGTTAGCTTTGCCGATTTCAGACGGTTGCGAATAGCGGTTCAATTGAAATATGACCGCGAAAAGACTCCGAATGCAGCATAGGCTGGAGAAAATGTTACAGCTGCTTGGTAGAGTTGAGGACTTCGTGAGACGTATATAATTCGAAGCTTGTACATGATACATACTGCACAAGGAAGGTATAGGCTGGGAAAACGGGGTTGAAAATGGTAGGTGGAGGAATAGGACATGCGTGCTTTTCCAATTTTACGCTTAAGAGGTAAGTGACTGGGGCCTAGGAGGGGTAAGAAGCAGGAATGCAAGTCTCAGATTAAATCAGCATTGCGCAGTGGAATTTGTTGAGTATCTATCAGTAAGTGTCCATCTAGCAAATAAATGCCTCCGAGAAACGCACCTCTTATACGAATACGCTTCTACAATAGTGACGATAATCAGAACGATAAAAGATTGAGATCCTCAAAACTGTTGAAGGAACCACATATCACACTAGGCCAGCGAGATGAGTGAACAGGTGACCTGCTAGGCACTGCCTTTTAATCACCATAGATATAATTCCATAATGATAAGAATTTTGCCGCCTAGAAAAGGCAGAATTAGCAAAAAGTGGAAGTCAGTTAAAGAAAACATTCTCGGCACAGACTGATGGAAAGAATTGAAGGGGGCTTTCATGTGAAACATCCGGTTGACTACTACAGAGACGAGAGAAGGAACGTGGCTTCAAGGATTCTGAGAAGAGCATTTGGAGACGGATGGAATTAAGGCTGATTAAAGGGGAAAACGGTCGCAGACGTATTAAGTACCGTTTATCAACAACTAGGTACTCCCATGCGAGCCACCGCATGGCGTGAAGCAGGGGGTGTTAGCACATCAACCATTAAAAAAGGAAGGCACTGGAAAAAGGAATTATTGGAGAAAGGAAGGGCTGAAATGTGAGGTCTGTTTCGGCTGTTCGGTTCGTTCGGTTTCTTGAGACTCGTTCGGTTTCTTGCTGTCGTGAACGACAAAGATATTATTATAGCACGTAGAATAAAAAATCATTTTGCCATCCGTTCAATAATCTCTCTTAAATGTCGCTTTTTTCTCTCCTGTATTAATCATTGTAGGGTTATGATAATGTTTGGCGTGTCCTCCTCAAAATGATACAATTCAAACTCTAATATCAGGTAGGTATTATAGGTAATAGTAGGCAATAATAGTAGGTAGTAGGTTATAGGTGTATTAAGTTTATTCTGGCACTAAACCTTATATTCCCAATGGCAACTCCGCCCAATTATTCCAATACCTGTGAAGCTCTTTCTGTTTACTCGCAAGAGTTCGTAACAAAACGGGCGGCTTTCCTTTCCTTTGTGCTCAAACCGTGAATAAAAATTATCCGTAATGGGTGGCTAATTTAATGCCCACTGCGTACTCGAGGTGGGGCTTAATTTTTGCCTATTACTGCACTGCTCATCAGCATAATTTCCCGCATCTTCTCCATTTTCTTTTATTTACGCATTTTTATGGGTCCACCGGCGTATTTCAACAATTCACATTGGTAGGGTGTGGTTCTTTCCCAGTGAATCACATTCGTGAAGTTTTCTCAAGCTATCCACCAATTTGTTGTAATAGTTCCCATGTTCAACTGCGAGCATCGTCCTCACCAGCAGATTACGTCTCTTCCGAAGATTATATTCTCGTCGAACAGACCTACGATGGGAACCTCAATGAGACGGTGGGTTAAGATTCAGACTAAACATTTGGGATAAGCTCGGCTCGGATCTTCCATTTGATGACATTGACCACATGTGAATCTCGACAACTACGTCGGATCGTAGGGAGATGCTTCACTGTGATCAGATGGTTTGGAAGCTCTTGTGAAGCCTAAAATGTTTCCAGGGGTTAATTCAGTACGGATTATTCGTCTATCTCTACAGTGAAGGCAATCGGGCCCAAGTAGGGGAGGATGAGAAAAGATTTGAGGCATTATGAAGAATGAATATGGTGCGATGGACGGAAACGAAGACTAGCGTAGAAGTCCTGAACATGGCGGGGGAGGAGAGAAAGTTGCTTGAGGAAATCAAGCGGAGGCAATTTATGCGGATGAGGCAAGTGATGCGGGGATATGGAAGATCACTTTGGAAGGGAGGGTGCTGTGGAAGAGCGGAAAAGAGAGGAGACGGTTGGGAATACTGCACGTCATGAAGGGAGAGAGAGGTACGACTCGTGTGAAGAATTGATGCAACACAGAAAAGGGCAATAGGATAGTAACAATAATTCAACAAAATCTAGGCTAACACCTCGAGCGCTAGATAAAAATAACATTTTGGACGAGCCTAAGACAACCAAGCATTATCATCGTCACTTGCCCGATTATCTATTGTCTTTCCAAGTTTTTGTACCAAAATTACAACTTTATCCTTGCCTACAAACCGCCGGATGTCTCCACGAGGACTCGTACACATCAAAACAAATCACTTATCAAACAGTCGGAAATGCGCTGGTCATGGGTTGTTCCAACATCTGGCACGAAAAAGAATAGGGATCTTAATAGCAACTGTGATAAGAGAAGAAATAAAAAGCTAGTATGATTATAATAATTATTTCGCATACAAGTGCTGTTTTTTATGCAGTCTCCTTGCCATTTATGCTCCTCCTTGCATCTATGTCTATCACAATCATTCACTGCTATATAGAGAGAGCAATCTCGTACCATTCTCTTTTACATTTATCTCTATGATTATGTGACTTTTACTGGACCTACAATTCCATACTTGCATACCCATCATGCCGTTCCCTTTAGGGTTTGGCACAGTAAAAAACCCTAACTATGAGTATAAGACCTAGAAAAATGGCTGTATTTCAATAGTATCCTTCATACTGAGTTATTCTTGATTATGCTCCTTCACTTCTGTCATATTCATGCAATACTTCATATACGCTCTCTTGTTCTCAATGCTTCTAATATTCCTCTTCTCTAGAGTCTCTTTCTCCATATTCACCTAATTTCCATTAAAAGGTGAAATGTAAAATAGATTAGAATATTCCAAGAGCACTGTAGCAAGGCCCACAGACGGACGAAGAATATCATGGCTGGTATCTTACGATGGTTCCGTATTGTATCGTAAGATCACGTGATATTCACGATGACACTGTGGCTATTTTTTTATTCTAACCCCGTATTATAACTGACAGAGGAGACAAAAGGGATATTCAGCCGAAGTGATAGGTACAAAAAGTCCATTACACGAACCATTTCAGACTACAGAGCGAAACAATAACACCCTCCGTCAACACACCTAACCTAACACCCCCTACAACAAGCAGCAGCTATCAGGGTAATATGTAGATGTATCGTAACATGGCTTTCATGGCTGGTGTCCCAACATTCCCCGCTTGGGGCGGTTACGGCAAATACAGACGTAGATAAGGTTCCCATCGGGGCGGGGACGCTGCGGCCCTTCGACTCCGGCGGCGAACGCCGGGGCCGTCGCGGTGCGGGGGTCCCGGGCGCCGACGACGCCGGCGGGCGGTGCCGTCGGATCCGTGGGGCGCGGAAAAATCCTGGCGATCGCTAAAGGCCAGCGGAGAATCATTTGCTGGGGCGCGCTATCGATTCCCAATGAAACAAGGGCATAGTTCCCGTGGAAATGAAACAATTATGTACGGGGATGATCGTGCCTTGGGAAAATTCCGTGCCATCAAGCCACCCCGGATGATATGAGTTCCCGAAAATATGTCCTTGTATACAATCTGCTGCACGCCTTCTTGCTATTCCAAATGTATATAATATTGATTAACAAACCCCGAAAAGAAAAATATTCCTACAGCAGTAATGAATGTAAATATTGTATTTTTCCTCCTTAACTGATGTAAAATATCAATGCAAATATACAAATATTAAAATCATTGAAATGCGTTAATACTTGAAATTTGAGTTCACATCAGAAGAATCAATTAAAACACATGTTGACTTGAATCGCATGAAATACAAGAATCAGATCCATTAAGCACGGTGTAATTAAAAGCCTTGTTCTGTATGTTTAATTCCACGGAGACTTATTGGTTCCGAGATCGGTTCAGACACTAGGCTCAATTGATAAGGAAAAAATAACTATTACAAATTACTTTTGCTAAGACCTATAGCTACAAACTGGCTGAGTGACGCTCACTTATTGACATAAAGTCCTGGGGACATTATTTCAGCAATTAACTGATAATATTTCAAGGGAAGCCCTCATGCAGCCGGTGAGTCCAAAAAAATCTAAAATAGCAAGAAAATTAGCCAATTTAGAGACCCAAAATGAATTTGTTTATCAAAGAAAATAAAGAGAAAAACAAAATATTTTCCTCTCATGGTCATTTCCTTGTTTCTCATTCAGATGGGGAAACATCGAGATGCAAGCGTGGGTGGTTGAGACTAAATGAAGGGAAAGCATTAAATATCGTTACATAATTGTTCCCTCTTTATGCGTTTATCGATCGATAAGTTGAAAAAAAATCAATTTAAACTCAAAGGGAAAGCAATTTTAGAGAATGCTGACGTTCAACGAACTGGGAGATTTCTGTTACCCGTAGGCAACACGTATTGAAGGGCATTTAATTTTCTCGGGAGGCTATTTTTCCTGACTTTAAAACACGTAGTCTTCTTACGTGAACCAAAATTAATTATGATACATGTAAATCCTCCCGTATGCACAATGTAACAGTCATTTACTAGTCTGAAGCAATACAAAGCACATATTAAGAAACAAACTGACTCACTCTCATAAACACACATTCCTAAGCACTTGTTCAAGAAACTTGAATAGGACCTAGTAACGTCCATGTTCGTCCCACGAGTAGTTGAAGATGTTCTTCTTTACATCGCATGCAAATAGAATAAACGTGAAATTTCTTTGTATCCTCATTTCCTTGTGCTATTTAAAAAATAAAAAACGAGGTAGCAGCGTAGACTTGAGACCAGAATGAATGCATAGCAAGATACAATTTTTTAGCTAAAAGTTTTTTTCTTGTTCATCGACCCATATACCGAGAACAAAATAATTCAAACTCAAACAAGATGTAAGCAGTTACAGGCTCTTTTTTACTTTTGCTGAAATGGTATTTCAACAAAAGTAAAAAGGCCGTAGGTGGCCGTATTTTCGCCACCAGTTTGCTTAACTTAATATAGGCTAATATTAAAAAGCACCTAATTTTCCACACGACACTGTTTTGCTTGACTTTGAAACACACTTTTCATCCTTGAACTAAGGTGATTTCCTCTTACGGTCGTTTTTTTCACATAGGTACATACGGTAATTCCTACTAATAAACTTCAATATCCATTCACTCGTCTGTGGAAGTAACTACTTCACATTCTACGCTTGCCAATTACAACGAGATGCTGAAACCGTGGTCAATACTAAATTATCGTGCGGAAAAATACCGAGTAATTAATCCTCTCATCACATCATGGAGGTATTCCAAAAAGAGAAATCGCAAAATGCTGAATGAATTTACGTCAGAGAGTAGGAACGTATGTGAAAAAACTTCACCCTCCGTAGGCTTGGGTAAGTATATGAGCCCCAAGTGCTAATGTGATACCGAAGCGTTCAACCTTAGTCCGTAATTCTTGGATAATCCAAACATGAAGATTCGAAGAAGAAGATCGAACCCGCGACCTATAGGCTGCCAGGCCGATGCGTTACCAACCTGCTCACTTTGAATACCCAAGGGAAATATCACCACGAATGCTCATTGGAACCCCGAGTACATTTTCACGAATGAGAGGAAAATTAAAGGTGGTTGGAGTGATTTTTGTTTATTAACAGATTTGAGCGAAACTTTGCATACGTGTTCTCATTGTTGATATCTATAGAGAAACGTGAAAAAAAATTGCATCATACCAATTTATTTTTTTGGCAATTCAATACTATTTGAACACGTAGCCTTTGAAAAATTATATACATTTTGTTATAATTCAAATACATTTGTACATATTTTCTCCTATAAGAGAAAAAATACATTTCTTCCCATTATAATCTATGCTAACAAATATCAAGATGTCACGTGGAGTCCAATATTCGGAAACAGCATATTTCAATATAGTATCCTCTAATTTCAAATACCGCGCCAAAAAATTCATAACATGCTTTAATTATGGAAAGAATTAAAATATAATCCTTGTATCACTCCCATTACTGCCCATTTGGTTAGTTTGAAACGATTAAACAGATGCGTTTCAATGAAATACGGTCCAAGGATTTTTTTGGTTACTTAAGCTTCAGCCACAGAATACCGCTTCAGCCATCTCAAAGTTGATTTAGTTTAGTTAAAACCACGCGTGGGCGGAGACGGTATGATAATGGTAACAAAGATAGAGAATAGGACCGAGGTCATGGGGATAGTGGAGATCCTAACATTATTAGGGAACCAAGGAAACAGAAACGATAAAAAAAACATTGTTCAGTGAGAGCCAGGACCGACAGGGACGGAAACACCAATAACGTAATGAGCAAAAAAGTCTTCGGATGAGCAGGCATCTTTCGATGAGGTACAATCTTGGATGATGGAGTAATTTAATGTAAAGCATTGAAACCAGAAACGAACCGATAATAAAACAGGGTGGAAAATAACTTAGAATCATTGAACCTCGCTATAAGTAAATTTCACTGACAATGAGTTACGTCGCATACAATTTCATTGATTCTAACCGGAGAATACACCCCAAGTATCCTGCTCTCGGTGATGAGGCATGACCAAACAGCCAAAGAAGAAGAATGTGGAAGCGATGGGAAGTTTTTTTTGCACAACGATAGGTATTAATACGTTGAAGCTCGCGAGCCGATACAAGAGCGCGCGGCAGGGGGTGTGGGGATACCAGCCTTTCCCGTATACCTTGGAATAAAAAATAGCAAATGGAATTATGCTTCATTTACATTCAACGAGTGCTTTGATGTTATTCCGTCGGGGTCAAGAATTGTGCGAGTGATAAATGGAGCCTTTGAACCTATCAGTTCCAGCTTTCATCCCTTGTTATTTTAGGTGGGTAAGTAAGGTTAAAAAAATAGCCGCTTATTTCACTCAAGCCCAATCAATTTGTCACTCCAGAGCAAATGTCACGATTTGCTTTTAGATTTAAAAAGACTGCCAAGCAAACTTTAGAGTTTACACGTTTCTTGGGAACGCCGACAAACAGTCGTTTTGGTTGACTTTCAATGCGTTTGGATAATTTTTATTCGACACATTGCACTAACAATAGCGACTTCTTGATAGATTTTAAAATAATGGGCCGCAAATTTTAGAATAAAAAGCATTTATTAAAATTCACTTAAAATAACAGTGGTAATTAAAATGTTTTGGCGATTTTAAAGTTGGAGAACTCTGCTATGGCAATTAGGGTCATAAATATCCTAGGAATAGTCCTAGGTCAACACATGGCCATATGTTGTTCCACGATCGTCCGTCACATTTTTGCAAGAAGAAAAGTTTTGCCGCATTGGTGCAAGTACCGTTACCATTTTGCTATTTTTTTTCCTGGCTTCGCTTTATTAACAATATAACCGCCAACGCTCTTGAAGAACAGTGGAAGACCATGATTTTCCACCATACCGTTAGAAATGACCGATTCACTCCTTCCGCTGATGAATACTCTGGAAAAGCATTTTTAAGGTTCCTGCGTTGCAATATCGTTCATCCTTTATTCCCATCCAATTATGGCTTATTGCAACCTGTGTGGAAGTTGATTACTTTCGGTTTTAAATATTTCTGAAATGTTCTTTTTTCATTTTTAAAATTTTTAATATGCAACAATTTTCTTTTTTCAGGCCAGGGGTGTATAAGCGTCGTTAGCACGGATGGGACAGATTCCTACGGGCGCATAAATACCCCATTTAGGCGTGTAGGTACCACAGTTCGTGAATTAAAAACTTGTCAAATCCAGCAAAAAGTGGAAAATGGCTTTCGGGTCATCCAATTAACACAGCTACTGAAAGCAGGCAATTTCAGGGGAATACTGTTCGTGACAGTATTTGATCGGGCTACGCATCAAAAAGAGGCACAGTATGCGATAAGAGACAACAGCTAACAGATATTAGTCGTTTCAGTTAGGCTTAACTTACTAGAATTCCTTCATGATATACGGTAAGATTAATAGCATTGGTATTAGCAACAGCAAATAGTATTGATTTTTTTGCACGACCCTGTTTTCCATGCTGAGCATCATCTTCAGGTAAATGCAGGACTCCACACATTAATTTACTGAAAGAAATAGGAAACTATAATATGTCGTTTACCCTTTACCATGGCTACCAGAAAGAGTAAATGTAATGAATGTACGGCTTTGAATAAAGAATCTACTGTGGCAAACCCCTACTCAGCACAGTATAAAATGCACTCACCAGCCGGGTTTCGTTAAACAAGCATCAAGTGGTTATAACGATTATTCATCCATATAAATCGAGTCATCATGATCACTCCTCATTACCTGATGATGATGCTTAATCGACGAAAGTCATGTCGTTAGTGAATGCCATACAGTGATGTGCTAACGTTTGTCACGATAAATTCCTTGCTTAGATGAAATAGCACAAATTTGGCTACTAGCAGAATATGTCAATAATACTTGATAGCCAGTATATTTTTGTACGTCTTTGTAAAATTCTGGGATGATAAATGGTTATTTATAACATGCACGACCACTTTCATTCACCATTAAAAGCGTTTTTGTGCCACAACTAAGCAGTTTTTCAAGACAAATGGGATTGGTCAAGAATGAAGGTGGATAAAATATGAAAATTGAGTAAGAAACATTCCACTTAACAGGACAAAAACACGAAAAGGATTCGAAGAGTCGAAAAAAGAGATTATAGTTGATTAATATTTACAATAAATAGGTTAAAACGTCACATACCTATACGGAAATAGGAGTTCTTTCACAAGAGCTACGATTGATATGTTCTTTTTAGTTATAATTCTGGAAAGTTTCGTTTTTTCTTGTCGGCGATAAAATTATAATTAATTTTAATTGCATGGTTCCAACTAAGGTCTAATTTCCATAACTTTGAACACAAAACTGTATTTATGGATGAATAAGTTGAGTGCATAAATTATGCAAGTTCATTATTTGTTGTTAACTCACAAGTATGTAATGATCTAACGAAACAAATTTCAGCGTAGTCAGAAATAACCCTTGTCAAGGATCACTACTACGGTTTTTTAGGCAGACGCCGCATACTGTCTCGACAAAAAATGAGGCGTTTCCATATTAATTTATCCGGGGTGATGAGGAGCAATTCTGGCAAAAAAGCTTGGCATACCTCGTATAAATGATAAACTTAAACTTTGTGGTTCCATAATGATAATTTTAAATATTGATGATAAAATTATCACTGTGATCATTACTAAATGATAAAATTATCATTGTGGAACCACAAAGTTTAAGTTTTTCATTGATACAATGAATAAGTTCCACCAAGTAACGCCTGAAACTACCAGTTTGCATACCTCTATAAGCCATCGGGTTGCTGGAGAATCAACTTCAGGTGTGCCACCTTCATCAGTGCAAATTGAGACCCTTGAGTTGATAGCGCGTCAATGTGAGAGGATGACCGAAGGAAAGCAGTGCCGTTTTCACTAATGCTTACAGATGAAATTTTTGCCGAGGGTATTTAATATGACGATGGCTCCCATTTGAATAACGATTAGAGGAATAAAGCTTGCTTGGTTGGCCATTTAGTGAGACGACCGATATCTGATAATATTTGCACCATTGAGGACAGGTAGGTATGCTGGCAAGGGAAGGAATTTTGGGCAGTGGAGGTAGGGTGGAGAACAACCCGACGTCGGCACCAGCCTACACTTAACGAAAGATTCCCAGGGGTCCACAGTTCCTCCTATCTGATGGACGGATTTGAACTTGAAATGCCCTCCACAACTCACCCGAAAATGAACTGAGATTACACTGAAAAAGTAACCGCCGCTGCCAGAAATCGAACCCGGCAACTTGGCACGCTAAGCCAGTACTTGAGTCTTTACACCACCCCGATCCTCATAATCAAATACCTAATTTATCTGATAAGTACAGATATATATGCTGATGCGGTAGCATCTATTTATGATTATGAATGACAAGATAATAACCATCCCATTAATTTATACTTCATGGCACTACTAATCTCGATGCTTTACGTCGTTTTCCAGCCAAGTCGTAGTTCTAATTCACAACCCGGTTCAAATACCGGAGAACTCATCACTCAAGCAATAAGCCACGAAAAAAATCAATTCATACATCACCACGAAAGGCGATGGACGTATATATTTCCTGGACAACCGAATGCCACCCCGCAACGCGGAAACAATCGCGAAGGAATAATTCTTGGGTGGGAAGGTCAGGAGAAACAAACATTGTTCATCACTATCCCGCATTTTGGACAATTCCAATCGATTTCCACCTTCGGATGCATTCTCGGCTCGCAAGCGAGGGCCCCCAACTCCAAGCCAAGCCGCGGCCGGGACGGCCCGGGGCCGCCGCGAGACCGTAGCCCGGGAGTACGGGGGCCGCCGCCGGGGGGAGGGCCGCGGGAATGGGGGCAGCTGCCTCCGTCCGCGTGGACACAGGTCCAACACGTGGCGGGACGCTATTTCAAGTCCACTCGAGGCAACACCGAAGCGGCCATCAAAACCCCTACCACCGCAAAAAGAACATACAGCCTCCCATTGCAAGGATCACGCACAAATATGCACGAGATATTAACAGAGGTGATGAACGTTCCGAAGCCATCCAAGCGAATCATTTAATGACTTTTTATCTGGTTTCCCGCACGGTCAGTTATTCCATCAGCATCTCAGGATGAGATTACGTTTGTCTCTCCCATCCCATTCAAATGCAGAATATGCAAAAAAAACCCTTCGCAACTACGGCACATATTAAACATTTGCGAATGACTTCAGAGAGTTCGAGCCCATAACTAATGGATAGATTTGTCACTTTCTAGTCATAAATTAAGCATAAAGGCAAAATGTAAATATAAAAATACTCATCATCAGTCCAAGACGAAACTTATAATATTACTTACGGATAGTCTCGTACCTATCTTGTACGAAACTATGCATGAAAGCAAAATATAATTGATGAGAACGTTTCAAAACGCCATCGTACCTTTCTGGTCCCATTCTAAGTATGAAAATAAAATATAAATGCAAAGAAAACCCTTCAAACCTTCAGTAAGGAAATTAAATTACAACTTACAGATAGTTTCGGATCTATCAGGTCCGAAACTAAAAATAAAAATATAGTATGGAAAAAACACACTGGAGCAGAACTTAGCGTTTATGGGTGAGTTTGTGCTTCCCCGGAACGAAACTTGACATTAACGGATAATTTCTTTTCACTCTGAAACTAAACGCACGGTAATTTCGAAACACATCCATGATCTCAAGTCATGACGCACATCGATACGTTGGCATGTATATGGAGTACCAGATCCGGTTTTACACTAGGGAAGAATCGATTATCACCTGAAGTCATCCCGATCCGCACTGGAATAATATTGGCGAAGTGTTCTTTTGGATCCCCACTTTGGTAAATGACAAACATAGAACAGACTCCAGAAAACATGAGATGAGCCAATAATCCTGAAGAAAGCCAAAAACCTCTCATACAGCTCCCTCACTGGACTGTCACTGCGCCTCGGATTGTGTTTTCAATTACGAACATTCACGTCTATTTTCGACTCTGAAGTACGGGACTAGAGAAAACGCGAGTTATACTCAAAATCCAAAGGAATTTTCTCTTGCATCTAGGCGTGCTTTCGACAATAAACGTGGTGGCATCAAAGCTCCAAGGTAAAAATTTTCAATTATGAAAATTCATCATGGGTTTTCTCCTCGGAAAGACGGACCAGAGAAAAAACGATTTGTAAACAAAGCTATAGAATTGTATCTCATAATGTCACCTCGCAGATTATGCTTTACTTCGCATCGGGAAGAGTTTTTCAAATGACGTTCTTTTTCGTATTTGGAAGGGTTCGAAGAGATCAGCGCCTTGCTTTATTTCCCCTGCGGCTGTGAAGGGGACGTCTACTTCCGTGGACAAAGGCGCCGGCCACATCCGGACCTCAGCACCGCTCAGACACGGGCGCAAAGAGGTCGAGCGCCGCAAATAGTTCACTTCACGATGATCGCATGCGGTCCACGCCGGGCCGTGGGCAGGCGGAAGATGCAGCGGCTGTGACGGGCCTGGCAGAGGGAGGCGGGGCGTGGAGTTGGCCGTCCAACCTAGCACTAAAGCAACAAACACATGGTGCGTTCATCTAGCCCTGTCCACACGTTATATGTTCTTGAGCGATTACATGCACGCGGAGATGCTCCTTCAAAATTGCATCGTTAAAACACGTAAAATTTCGCGAACACATCCGTCCCTGTCCTGAGGGGACCTAACACGGAAGCAGCACACGATGAATTCATCAAGGCCTATCCACATGAAGGATGTACTTGCGCGATTAGATGCTCCTTCAAAATATGGCGTAAACACAAACATGCCGCAGACACATCCTAAAAAGATAGACCCTGTTCCACTCCTGAGCAATCGCTCGCGCAATTCCCTAGTCATTTATCGCATCCGTTCACGCAAATACCCACGCAAGCTCATTCTACACGTAAAAATGGGCAGTAGAGAGCTACTCTACGCGGCCCGCCCGGGCGGGCATGTCATAGTGCGGCCCCCAGGCCGAGCGCCGAGAAATCGTGACAAGATCACTTTGAGTACGACTTCATCGGCGAGCCAAGATTCTGTGGGGGCGCCGAGTAGTCCTTGTGGCAGAATTATCTCTCGGCGTGGCGCGAGGTTGGGCGACCGACATAACTGAAGCCATTTGTGCCCCAATGGGTGAGTTGGAGGGGGAAGAATTTCATGAGGGATGGAGGACGGTTGGAGAGAAACCCGGCAAAGACAATAGCCTTCTCTTAATGAATGTAGCCAAGGGGTCCACAGGCTTGTGTGCCATCCGACTGACGGAGAACTTCACTTGAAGTGCTCACCACACGGCAACCATCTAGGGATCGGGAATCCACTGTATAATCTCCGCCACTGCCGGGATTCGAACCCGGGCTTTCAGGATAGGAAGCCAGCATCCCCGGCCACCACACCGTAGCGAACCCGAGGCGTGTCGTGAGGGGGCAGGCACGAAGGCGCAGTACTCACCGGCGGCGGAGGCGAGGCGGCGGGGGAGGCTGCGTGAGGCGGCGGGGGATGGAGATGAGGCGGCGGCAGGAGAGGGCGAGTTGGACTACTGTTTAGATAGAAGAGACACACGCACTGCCACCAAGAGAAGACTGCGCGGCTCGAGCGGTCGGCCGAGAGACTCGGGGGCCTCGGCCCCGCCCCCCGCGGCCTTGCCCCCACCCGGGGGCGGAGCGGGCGGGAGTGGGGCAAGGGGGCGGCCGGGGAGGGCGAGGCCCCAGTGGCTGCGGCCGCGGCCAATAGCGGTGGGGTACGGCGGGCCCGCCGACCAATCGGAGGACTTGCCCAGGATGGAAGGGGGGCAGAGGGGGTAGAAAGGGGCATGGGGAACCCTGAGCCGAGCGCGCACTCCGCACGCTTATTGCGCCCGACTGCGCTGAGGCGAGCAGGACGTTAGCCGTGTCGACGAACAGAAAATGCACAGTCAGTTGTTGCTCGTGAAAATTTACGCCGTTTTAATCGCCCATGATCTGTTTGTGGTAGTACGTAGGGCAGTATTCTCTCGATAGTTTGACAACCTACGAACCATTAATGCTGTCGAACTTCCGGTTCATTATTATTAGGTAGACTACCGGGTAAGTTAAATGGGAATATTTAAATCCTCTAGATTTTTACATGTGCAGAGCCCTATCCACCAATAATATTTCTTTCTTCGTCTCAGCATACGTCCTACCCTCCATCACCCCCTCCATAAAGCCTACTCTCTTTCTTCCCCTTCCCCGCTCAACCAGCATCTCCTCAATAACGCCATTCAGCAACCCACGGCCCCTATTTCATTCTACTTTGCCTCTTTCTAATCTCCTTCAGAAGTTTCCTTTCCTCATCAATCATACCAATCACTTACTCGTTTGTCTCCCTTTCCGTACACCAACATATATCAAAATGATAACTGAATGCCGGTTTTGAAAATAATATTTTTCTACCGATTAGAATTAAAATGAAGCTGAATTCAAAAAATGAATTTTGATTCAGCTTCATGATTCCTAGTAATTGATTCCAATAAAATTTGAAGAACTAAGTCTCTTTGGAAATGAACTCTGCTGGAATCAATGAGCGCAATCCAGTTTATACAACATGAAGAATTATTTTTTCTAATTTTAATGCATCAATTTATTTGGGAAATAATCCATGTTGGTTTTATTCAGCTTTTGTAACTTCAAAATTGTTTCAAATTTCTGATTTTTTTGCAGCAACACCGCACGCTGCGACAAGCCCAAAAGCTTCGAACTGCTGGGAGTGTCGAACAAATGAGATATCAAAATACCAAGAGAGTACTACACTTGGCTAATTGGTCGCGTTGGTTGTACTATGTTTAACTGTGTTTTTCAAACTATAATAAATGTCATTCTCGCGAAAAACTGTTAATACGAAGCGTATTTTTTCGGGGAACTAAATGTCATTAAATGTTGGGAATCTGCAAATCTATTTTTTTTGGGTTGTTAGTAAAATACTGCAGTAATTGAAGTCAGAATGTGCTACTTTAATAAAATTAGCTGCAAAAAGTGTTCTATAAACACACCTTAGTCGACTCATCAACACATTTTGTTCTTTAGGTTTGCTATTTAATCGCTAGGTAATGTCATCAGTAAAAACAGCATTTTTTAGCAATGCAACAAATGGTGGACTTAAAAATAGTTATGTATTGACACAAGCAGCAGTAGGGGAACCTCTTTAGGCCGATGTCCCGCGGTCAATATTTTCGACCAGAAATTTGATTTCACAGGTTTTGAGTATCGTCTTACAGGGGAAGCAGAACTTAGTGGTAATTGCTTACGAAGACTCAAGTCGGGGAGGGAGCGAGGAAAGCATGCCAGAGAGAAGGAATAAAGAGCTTGAGAGTCCCTCCAGAGGTCCCGGAGGGAGTCCTTGCTTGTGAGTGCTTGATTTACCCTGACTTGACTCAAAATCTCCGCTGGCGATAGCTACCAAGTATAGCTGTACCTACACAGGTAGAATTGGAAGAAAATTAACTCTGATTTCAAGTTGTTATTCAATAAATCGATCGAATTCTTGAAAACATTTAATTTTTTTTTAAAAGAGAGGCTTCCAGCTTAACGTCGTGGAAATCGGTGAACGTCACTCAACAAATTCGTAATTTGTTTATTTCTCAAATTTTATCGACCATAGTTTCCACATGAAATACCACTACCAAGGTTATTTATTGATCTTCATATTCCAATGATAGTGAAATTCCACGTCCAAACCATGCTTGGTAATAACAATAGTGTGTGGGCTATATAAAATATGATTTTGTCGACAATATATTCTTCAAATTTTTCTGTCACAGGATACTCAAACTTGATGGGTAAATTTTCGTCCAGAATTTTGTGCGTGAGGCATCGGCTTAAGAAGCAAGAGGAAAAAGATTTCACACGGAAGCTTACCCAGTGTTGCTCAAATGAGAATGTTGTCTATTACGCGAATTTCCGCTTCGTTGAGTCAGGGTTTCCTTGACGACGTTACGAATGCACTGCAGCAACCATCCGAAGATTGAAGGCCACAGCAGATCTGGAGGACCAGCGAAATATTGTTTTTTAAAATTTTAACATCGCGGAATGAATCCCAAAAAAAGAAACAGTCCACATCAGATCTGGTCTGAATTCATAAATTATTACGCCAGACCAGAAGACGGAGGGTGCAACGCTTCTTCTGAAACGTCATCAAGGAGACCCTACTCAACGTAGCGCAAATTCCATAAATTAGCAGCATTTCCAAAGAGGAGTTAGTAAACCAGGCGAGGTGAAGTTTGAGAACATATGAGAGAAGCCCATTGTGTGACTGGGTTAGCGCATCCATTGATTAGGGACAGATTAATGCACACAATCAGGGATCAGATCATCTATGATAAATTTCGGCCACCGCACAGACTCGAGCCCGGAACCTCCGCTAGGAAAGAGTGCAATAGTCACAGTGCTGATTTGATTTCGAATTACGGAAGAAATCGTGGCACTGGCACTCACGTGAAAACGGTTGGCTAACATTCTTGACCCCACTGATTCACCTTTCTCTCTTTGTGATTTCCTCTCAATCAAAAGCATTCTTGCCACATTTTGATCATTCCTCGAAAGTCGCTCTCCGTCGCTTGTCTCCGAAAAATGTATCACACCTGTTACCTCGCGCTCTTTCCTGTAGTACATTTTAATATGTATCCAATAGTCACTAGAATTCTATCAAAAGGGTATATAGTTTCTTTTCATCTCTTAATGACTATTCAGTGGCAATTGTTGGATCATGAATGGATGTGGATATGTTCCGGCAATGTACGTACATGCATAAGTCATGGTTAACGTCCAATTTACTGCGTCATATTGCACCACCTGACAACATAAAGCAGTGTAAATTCAGTAGAAATTTTATGAAACGGCCAAAAATATTGCTTTTTCCTCTCAGCTAAATAATGAGTGGGTATTTTAAAAGTTTTTTTTAAACCAGCTATATTATTTAAAAGAAAAAAATGGATATCATACGGCAGGGCATGATGTATTGAAATTATGGTGGCACTGTCCAGGTCCTAAAGATCTTCGAGACCACCTAAAGCTTCCTGGTTTACTTTGTCCCGTTTTAGAATCTTGTGATGTACGTACTGAGTATGAGAGTAAATTACTGTCACTTGCTTTTTGTCAGTTACTAAAGCACTACGACTTGCAAGGCGAGGAATACGAGCACGTCCACGAGCGCGGCACGTATTAGAACTATGGCTACGCATATGCGGGAAGTGGCGGCATTCGACTCCGCGCCAAATAATTCGAAGGATCCGCAAAACCAGTCAGGAGAGCGCGCTTTCCCCAACTTTCCCGCGCTCCAAGCCGCGCCGCTGCTCCCCTGAGGGAGTAAGCGCACAGGCGGGGGCGGAAGGGGAGGCGGAGGAGTGGTAGGCGGGGGAAGGGGTGTCTGCGTATCGAACGCCCTTCCACTGCCATGCGCCGCCGCCGTCGACGAAGGGGTCCGCCAGGTAGGTGGGTAGGTATGTGGCCCCCTTTTAGTCTCCCCACCTCCTCCTGGGGAAATTGCCCCCGCCACTGACTCCTGCCACCGACCGCTGCCCCCGCTGCCACGCACCCTAAAGGAATCGCCAAGCGATACGGTTCATAAGAGGGGGGCGGTCGGGGGCAGCAATAGAGGCGGCGGTGGGGGCAGGCAGGTCGAAGACGCTCCCGCCCTCACCCACGGCCTCCACCCGAAAGAGAAGTTTTCAAGCGACCCCGGGGGCGCCCGTCCGAAATTCTCCGCCAACTCCGCCGCCACTGCTGCCAAAGCGATCCGTAATCAACTGTTTCTACCGTGCAGTTACACAAGTAGCGCCGAAAATTAGTAGTTATGGAGGTAGAATGAGAAAGGCTGACACCACAAAAACGGAGATGAAAAAATACGATAAAAGTAGGAGGGATATGATTATGGGATGGGTGGGTCATGAATGGATGTGGATATGTTCCGGCAATGTACGTACATGCATGAAAGAAGTGAGCTTAGTTGGTTTGGTCATGCTGAGAGAGTGGATGAAAGTCCAATAACGAAACAGATTTGTGATGGAGGATTGGATGGTATGAGAGGGGTAGACGGAGAAAGTCATGGGGAATGTGGTGGAAGAGAGACGAAAGAGGAGGAATACCTATTAGATGTCTTAATAATGAGGAGAAAGAACGCCCACAGTTATCAGTTCCACACCGAGTCTCTTTCATCTCGTCGCTTATCTCCGTCCGACAAACATGGCGCGCTCGTGCAGCGTGCGTGTTCTGCTGCCTGCATTTGTGGAGAAATGTCCAAGACTTCCAAATGGGAGCATTTCATTATTCTAATATTTCAAGAATGGATGAGTGATATTATCAACATATTCCTAACTAGTGACTTATCTATTCTAAAAAAATACAAATTCTGTGGGAAGAGTGTTTCGGGATTTCGCCTTATTATGGGCAATTTTTGAACGGTCAATTACATGTTGGTAAAGAAGGATATTTTCTTATGTGTAGGACATTGGGATGGTTGGATAGCTCACCAAAAGGCAACTGTACCACCATGAGCCACTTGGGAAAAAACGTGAAAATCGAGCCTATTGGACACACATTAGGCGCTGACACGGCAGTCGCTCCGAACATTTTCTGGGACGATTTTTGATAACATTACGGGCTTGGGCAGATTCAGATTTAAATACTTTTTCATCCTGTTACCATTTTTTGTAAGCCATTACCTTCATATTTTGGGAATATTTAGACAATTTCTCTGAATTGCACCAAATTTTAATGACTAATTTAGTTAGATCAATCCCAAATTAAAAAAACGTAGTGCGGCCCACTGTGGCTGCACTGTGGCCCACGTGATCTGGGCTTTACTGACCATCACTTAACAATTTGTTCCCTTGAAATAAATCCTCAAATTTATTTAAATAAACCTGAAACAATTACATCTAAAATTGATCTTAATACTAAAATTGATCTTAATACTCTCAATAATCTTCTTAGAGACACAGATTGGACTGCGATATGCCGTCAAAACGATGCTTCATTAGCTTACGAGATATTTCTAAGTAAACTCAGTTTTCATATAGATACTTCCACTATAACATTTGAACTGCAGAAGAGTAACCAAATAATGAAACCATGGATAACTCAAGGTCTTTGTGCACGTATTTCGAAAAGAAACTTGTTTTCTAAAAATATGAGGAAACAGCAGTATAATGAGCATTTGGTCCGATATTACAAATCTTATAAAACGAGATTAGATGCAGATATTCGCAAACAAAAAGAAAACTATTTCTTGGACACTTTCGAAGCCAATCGTAATAATATTCCAAAGCAATGGAGGGTCGTGGATGATATTATAGGTGCAAAAGCGGCGAGAAGTATCGTTGACAAAATCAAACCCTTAGACGATGGTGAATTTATAACTAATTCGCAAGGTATTGCCAATGAGTTTAGTAAATTTTTCAGCAAATGCCGTAAAGCGGGTCGATTATTCGAGCGAGTATCAATACAGTAAACTATACACAACCTCCAGATTATAATCGTTGGTTTCCTAATTACTACTCTCAACACACTATATTCTTTTCACCGAGATCCACTGAAGAGGTTCAATATTCAAATCAAAAGATTGAATTCTAATAACTCCAAGGGTTTAAATAACATTTCCATCAAACCTGTTAAGGCAATTAACGAAAATGTGGCTCCCATCTTAACATATATTGTTAATTTAAGCTTGGAACAGGGCAAGTTTCCTGGTAAATTAAAATGCGATCTAATTGTGCCAATTTTTAAGACAGGTGATCGTAATGATATTAATCAGTATTGTCCCATCTCTCTTCTTCCGGTTTTTTCCAAAATTTTGTAAAAATAGTTAAATCCAGGATATTAATTTTTTTAAATAAAACTAATTATTTCAGTAATTCACAATTCGGTATTTTTAAACAAATCTACCTAGGATGCTCTACTGCAATTCTGTTCCGATCTATATCAGAGCTTAAACAGAAATGATAAAACCGGTGGTTTATTTATTGATATAACCAAAGCCTTCGATTCGGTTAATCTTGCTACATTGTTATGTAGACTGCTGGAGGCTGGAATTAGAGGGATTGCAAACGACAGGCTCAATAGTTACCTGTCGGGAAGGACTCAAAGGGTAAAAATAACGAATGTATTAGTGAGGATGTGCCCCTCACATGTGGTGTGCCTCAAGGCTCCGTCCTGGGACCAATTTTATTTTCAATGGTTTGTCAATAAGTTTTGCATCGGTTCATTTCATGGAAAACTTACTTCTTTTGCCGATGACACGGCATCATGTTATTCGTCGACTACTGTCTCCGATTTTGTATTACAGATGTAAAATGATTTGAATAGAATTAATTATTGGTCCCTGTGCAATAACTTTGTTCTAAGTGTCAAATCTAAGTATATGTTATTTGGCTTGAAAAGTATACTTGTGCCATCAGATGACATTTAATAAATATGTGCTCATTGCTTATCGTCAAAAGGAAGCGTTTGTATAAATTGCCTAAAGATTGAGTATATAAATCACATAAAGTACCTTGGTTTAATTTTAGATAAAAATTTTAATTGTAAATTACATATTAACAAATTGAAATCTGAGCTGATTATTTCCTTGAAAAAATTTTATGTACTCACATATAAATGCCCAGTTTCTATTCTGAGGACTGTGTACTTTGCTCTAGTTAATTCAAGAATGCAAAATGGAATATCATGTTGGGGAGGCACCTATTATACTAACGTCAAACCAATTAAAATTATACAAAACAAAATCCTAAGGGTGATTTTACGAACTTCCAGGACCGAATCTTCCTTCCCGCTATTCTTAAGTTTAAAAATCCTCCCAATTAGACATTTGTTTGTTTATAAAGTCTTAAGAATTTTTACAATCGCAGTGGACACAAAAATAAACCATGTCCCTGCACTTATTACTTTTGTTCAAAATTACTTTTGTTCCGAAACCTAGAATTGAATCTTATAAACACCTTTTTAATTATTTAGCCCCAAAACAGCATGATAAGATATGGCAAAAATTACACTGTTGTAACAGTCAAGCGGCCTTTACATATAAATTGAGAGGCTGGTTATTTCTTAATAAGGATATTGAATTTCTTTTTAAGACTATTACTTGATTTTCTTCAAGACAAGAGGTCCACGGATTATATTCATTGTTTATATTCCTCTATTTTTCTACAAATTTAATTTCAATAAATTTTTGTTTATGAATATTTTCTATTATTGTATTCTTATTGTATTTTGTATTGTTTCATTGTTTATACAACTCTATTTTTCTACAAATGTTTTTAAATATATTTTTATATATGAATATTTTCTATTGTTGTATTCTTATTGTATTTTGTATTGGTATACGAAGGTTGTTCACATACCTTTATTCATATTATATGGACTCATGTTAGATGAGTCATAAATGAGCTATTTTTTTAACGCTAATGTTGTATACTGTACTGCCGAGCATTGCCTTACATTCATTGAATGGCAACCCCAAAATAAGATTATATCTTCTGTGGTGCCTAATTTCACCGTTTTTTTAATGTATTGTAGTGTATTTTTTTGCAGTGAAATAAATATCTTTATACATCTTAATTGTTCGGAAATGAATATGCCTGTACACTGCGAACTGTGTGTTGGTAAAAAAATTCTTTAGTCGGCGTGTAACGTTTGTTTGGTGTGGGAAAGGAAGTTTTATCCCGAAAAAGGGCATAAAATTCAAAGGTTAAGTTGAAATGTAAATTTAAAGAACGTTTATTAAAATTAAGGTATTAACGTAACAAGAAAAATGAAAATTGGAGTGCTGATTATTTCATTCCAATGCTCGTGGCAAATTACCAAAGTAATTTACTTGTAATTGTAATCAATTCCTTTTTTGGAAAGTAATTGATACTTGTAATCAATTACATTTCAGTCAGAGTAACTGTATTAGAGCCCAATTACTTTTCGTCAGTAATCGGGCCATCACTGGAGACAGATTTAAGTGTGGGGGGATGGGATTTAATCCCAAGTATCCCAAGTATGCCCACAGTCTTCTTCTTTGCGATCTACTCCAGGAGGGCCAGTACTTCACCAGACGTGGTGAAGTACCTTTTAAGTGCCGTACGCAGGGACGACATGGTGTTCCATAGGTGGTTGTCATCACCGTCCATACCCGCGGCCACCGGTGGGTCAGTTAACGTCTGTGGTGTGGGATGTGGAGGCTCTGACACTGGCTCAATCACCGTGGTTTCAGAATGGGAGCATGTGAAACGAGAATGGGAGTAGAAGAGTTGGGCAGGGCGGAGGTTGATGTTGTTTATCTCCCTTTCCTCCAGCGCCTTCTCTTCCTGGAGGCATCCGATGGAGCAGCATTCCCCGCCACTTCCTCGGGTGCTGGTCAACGTGGCTTCTCCCTGCGATTGCGAGTCAGCCACTCCTTTTATAACCTCGGCGTATGAGGTGGCCACGGCGACCTGCCTTGCCGGCGCCCTCTTCTTCTCCTCTTTGGGCGCGGGTTCGGCTGGTTTCTTGCCGCCGTCTTGATGTCTCTGCAATGCCTTCACACACACTGAGCACTTCCTACTTACGGCTGTGTGAGGGTCACCACAGTTTGCATATGTTGCCTCGCCATTGCGCCCTTTCAGGCACTTAGCTCCTGTGTGTGAGCCACCACACCGAAAGCATCGCGGTTTGCAGCGACAGGCGATGGCAACATGTCAGAACCTCATGCAGTTGATTCAGTGGCATGGACCTTTTCGGCGCGAAAATACTCCACTGTCACTTAGGACTTTAGCTCGTGTTATCTCGATTAGCGGGATGGCAACAGGTGTTTTTACAAAATTTTCGACAAACCAATCAATGAACACCCTTTTCCCTCCTTCATTAGCCGACATTTGTCGCACACTGCGCACTTGATGGCTCATACCTGCGAGTGCTTCGGAGACTTCAGCTTCGGTCCACCGTCGAGAGATGTTTTTGAGCAGGTATCAAACTCCCTGCACTGGTTCCAGAGGCTGAGAGTAGGCCTGTTATGATGGAAGTCATGAAGGACGTCATGGAGTACAGCGCTAAGTCTCAAAGATTTTGGTGCATGTAGGCTTAATCCATTTAATCCTGATGCATTTGATTATAGTAAATTCCTGGGTACATCTCCCTCAAAGAACACACACTAGATTAAGGCAAACGGGATAGATAGTGCAATAGGAGACTACACATTTATTGACGTCGTTAGAAAGGAGAGAGTGGAGAAATTCAGAATAATAAAATAATTTTGGGAAGGTGAAAATAAAGAATATTCACGCTGTTTTGAATTTGGCAGTATTTACAGAAAGGTAACGGCCATTTAGAGCACTCCTCTGATAGGGCCTAACAAAATGGAAGTCGTCCTTCCATTTCCTAAGGATGCAATGAAGCAAGCAGTGCAACACCCGATGTAACTGAAGCAAGGAAGAATAACCGCAATGGGATTTTCGGAAAAAGCAATTTCTAAGGAAACTTAATTTCTTTGCAAGGTAAATTACGGTCCAGGCAAATGAGATTTAGTGTGGTAGCTATGAGCAGTGGAACATCCTCTACTGCAAGGGTTACAGGTACTATTTGCAGGAGGGAATGTTTAACATGGCCGGAAACTACAAATTGCAACGAATAGCGTCTAGTAGAAAAAGACATTAGGTATTACATGTAACAAATATCGGGCGATATTTGCAAGCAAGCATTTGATATGGTCAGTTGCATTAATCACGAATAACTACCTAAGAAATAACCTAAACTTATATTTCAAAATATTATAAAATTTGTTTTGTAAAAGAGAGAGCCGCAGTGATACCTCAATGTATTTTCTTTCCTTAAGAAAATGATTAGAAACTTCTCTGTAAAAACAAGTGCTCAGAAAATTCCTGTCATACAAAATAATGTGACATGCAATGGTCATTTCAAGAAAGCTGTAGTAGCAGAACTCTCTGTCCATGCCATACAGCGTGATTGTTGTAAATTTAGTCCAACTCTTTTCGTACTATGCTCTTCAAAATGCCAATTGGCCAATAACTGTAGGGTGGCCAATAACTATACCGTTTACCCTACCCGATTTTTTTACCAATAAAAATTCCAATGTCAGAGTTAAATTTTAACAAAAGAGCTGACTACGATTATCACCATTGCCTGCTGGAACCGTCTTTGATATCAATTACATTCACATATCAGTACATCATTTCAGTTTACAGAAACCAATTGAACTTATCACATCTCAGTCCGTTGAATCCGTAAAACCTAGCTGCTGGTATGTATTATCTTTTGTTGGTAATGTTTTCTTTGAATGACAGAAATTCTTTCCAACGCTAAGGTTGAAGATTATTTTTACAACCCTTAATATTAGTAAACTTCGTAAAAATTTAAAAGACAATATATATAAAATTAGAAAAAATGTATAAATAAAATAAAGTATTCGTCTTCCCTCCGTGCGGCTTACTCAACCTTTCTTGGGCCTAAATTAATAGCTTCATCTTCTGCTGGGTAGTAGTCTGGGTAGTATTGGTATGATATTCTTTGGCCGGGAGCGTTCTCTGATCTGATAAGACGCTGGTCTGAAGGAATGTGAGTTACGGAACATTAGCTTAAATCGTGAAGTTCGGAATCACCAATGAATGATGATAATGACTGAAAGAAATGGAGGCATTCTGCTGACAAGTAAATACGACCTTTGCTATAAAAATCGAAAAGAGTGCGTTAGGTCTCAATCATTTGCTAAGAGTACCAAAGATTATTGACGTCTTAATCATATCGAACTGTCACTCAGCAGCAAATTAAGTCTCACGCAGATGATGAGGAAATAAGTATTATTGTAATTGTAATTTTTCAAACAGCAAATTAATTTTATTTTCACATCAATCGGCACTATTGATCGTCACTAGACATCCCACTGCGTGATTGTAAATTAGTACTCCTAAGTCTCTATTTCCCTAAAGGATTATATTTTATTATGAAACGATTTCTTAGTGCATATGACGTCTAAAAGTTGTATCTTATAACGATTGCTGCATATGTTTTCATTTTTAGATTCGAGCAGGGACAACACCGGAAGAAGTCAAGTGTAGAATAAATGGGCTAGGGACCCAATTCATGGCGGAGAGGAACCAACTTAAAAAAGGGAGAAAAGGCGGAGCTGGAGTGGATGATTTATGCAAGCTCACACTGAGGTGTTTCAATTATCTCCAGTTTCTCGATGTCCAGGCAGAGCGTTTACAACGTGAAAGATGACTCATCGAGTAGCTGTGATCATTATTTTTGGTTTTAAATTCATGAAACAATGAAATATAAAGTGATGTCGTGGCAAATAGTTGAGCAATATATTCTTCTCTTTTTGTGGAATAATTCGACCAAATAATTTGGGCATGTAGATATTTGTCAACTTCCTCCAGTACCATATATCTCAGTCCTGGGCCTATTTCATGTTTCAGTAAAGCTGCATCTCTTATTTGAGATCATTCATTTTCAGAGCCTCGGTCCCCCTTGATATTTCTTTGGAATATACTTTTACTAGTATACTTTTCATGAAATCTGAAATTTTGGGCCAAGTGCCCTCCAACCTACCAGGTCACCGAGTTCACAACTTCAGCCTTCTGCTTTTGTAATATGTTTATTGCCCCCTACGCCTTGAGTTATGCTTTGCAATCCCTTGGCGTTCTTTATGCGGGTCCGTCAACTTACACTACCACAAAGATAAGTAAGTTGGTAAGTTGTGAACACTGGTAATTATTATGTGGTTAAGTCAGTTGGCCAGTGAATAATTCATTTCTACTGAAATTAATTTTACTGTCTTGTATGGTACTGGTACCCTAGATATACATTTTTAGCTCATTGTAGTAGTGTTAGCAATCCCCTTCGGTGACAAAAGTTTCCCTCGAATATAATTTCCTGTTTAGATTTGAGATCAGAAATTGAAAGAATTATATAAAACCCATATATTAGTGGAGGCTAAGTTGGTCATTGAGTCTTTGTTTACAAGGTCTTCATCTTAGTTGCATTATTCTGGTTAAAGTAGATGGATATGAACTTTTTTGAATGGCCTTAGAAATGAGAGTTTAGGTTTTGGATGAGCAGAAATATGGTTGCAGAGGTGGACGTTTTTTTCATCAGTATAGCTCTTTCGTTGTGAATAGGGATGCTAAAAGACTACTGTGAACTGTAAACAAAGGGTTCAATATTGCATGCATGCTTGATATGCATATACCATCCCTCTCCAGCTGCTTTGTAAATCTGTGTCCTTTTACGACTTATGGGTGTTTCTTGCATGACAGCTACAATGCATCACATTTATTACCTAGCATTATTCTGTATCATTAATTTCTAAATTAACTCTTAAATTCTGCTAAAACTTAAATTGTCTGCAATTTTCTTCCTAATGGCTTATGTGCAGCCACAAATCACATTAATTGATAATAAAATAGCTTGCTGTCAAAGAATCTGATCTAATGACTTTTACTTTTCCTGTATTACTATGACATTGCTGAACATAGTGTAGTGTCGAGGCTTGAGATGCATTTTACCAGTTCTTTACTGCTATAGTGTACTTTTAGGCAATAAGTTACATCTGTCAACTGATTTATCTAGTTCAGTGATTTGAAAGATGTTATCCTATAGTTTGCTTCAGATTACAGTGCTGTCATTGGGGAGTAGTAGGATACATGAGCTATACACGAACGTTATCCCTTAACTGAGACCCTGTCAACCTTGAAGGCACCGTTACTGACGGACACTCCTACTGAAGGGGCTGCCCGGAAAGGAAAAAGAAAATCATATAATCAAGGTCCTGAATTGGAGGACTTTCTGCAATATGCCAGCGGTGCCCTGAAAGATTGTTAAATACGGCATACATTTTGGGATACTATTGGAAGCATTTTGTAAGAACAGAGTGAGTACTGAAATGTATCTCTCGTCTCTAATGTAATAAATTCCAGTCATTAGCATAGAACCAAATGTTTTCATTTCAAATTAGTTCACTGCTAACACTAAAGTTTCTAATCATTGCGTTTGCACAAATTATGTGGTACGCAGTCACGCGCACGGGTGTGAAGTCGTACACCAAAGAAGGTGAAATTCGCTATGAAAAAATCATTTGACTTGACCGGAATTCGAACCCGGATCTCCAACGCTGAAATTCGGCTTGAATTAGGATGTCTTGGTGGTGTAACTGGTGGCTAACACACCTGACAGGCAATTGGGAGATCCGGGTTGGAATCCCGGTCAAGTTAAATGTTTTTCATGGCGAATTTCACCGTCTTTGGTGTACCACTAAAGTTTCTCTTCAGAATCATTTTCTTGAATCCATTACTCACAATCAGAGCTCTCTGACTGAAAAATTGTAAACTGGGGGTATTTAATATTAGCTGAGTATGAGATAAGGTTTAACACTTCATCAAAAATAGGTTATTCTAATTAGAGGTATTTCCTTGATTAGGATTGTGATCAGTCATCTTGCCTCCTGTACGCATCTTCTCCTGAGCTGTTTGCTCACACACAGTACTGGAAACTGACTTACGTATTTACAATTGCTTACATTTCGATGATGAGTACTGGTGGAAAAATGTTGCGGGAAACCTTGAAAGCTAGTAAGCATATTACTATTGTACTCTTGATGGAGAGCTACATCTTCTCCAGTTACACTAAAAATTTCCACTTTGAAGTAGCATGATATATTGCCTATTCATCTTGTAAAAGGAAATTGGTAATGAATTGCCTTTAAAAGTTATTTGATGATGGTGAACTTTAGTAATTTTGTTTGTGCTTACATCTCTACAGTTTTGTGACGTTCTTCGTGTTACATGTATTTAACCTTATTGGGATGCACAGAAAGATGAATTGGCATAAAATCTTTCAATGAACATACCTGAAAGATTTAGTACCCTCACCTTAATAACACTGCTTAGAAAACTGTTGGTACTTCAGAGGAACTTATTTTTAAATCTTCATATTGTTTCAGGTCAGCAAAACTTTTTGACGAGCAGAGAAAACCCATTTCGTTATCATGTTTTGAGGCATCTATTTAATTAACTTCATGCATTTGAGCACAAACATTTCCACGCGCACTCTTTTCCTTATCAAATCACCACCTGAGTGTTAATTTTTCTTTCGCCTCCTCACCCTATGGGTTACATTTTAACTTTGATTTTCTTCTCCCCCGTAGGAAATATGTTCTTGTCCTCAGTTATCAGTGAAGATATTTTGAAAGTTCCACGTTATAGCTTCGCGCTGCTGCTGATTTTAGCACCATTAATCTAGCTATGCAGGAATAATGTAAGGGTCATTCCATGTCGATTCACTCAGCCCATGACTTCCATTGGCTCTGATTTTCATGAAAATTTTACCGCTAACTGCTACATTCAAATAATCAATCCATGCAAACTTTTTCCACCCTAAGCTTCATAGTTTTCAAGATATTAGGGTAATAGTTTTGTAAAATTGCTCACAAATGTCACTTCCAAGGCTCTACATTCAGAGTGCAGTGTATGCTGTAAACCTTCATAGTTCTTTGACTAATCAGCGAGACACAGTAAACTTTTTATCAAGGATTTAAATCAACGAATGAAGTGTACCAAGTTTACGTCTATATTCGAACACCTATAAGTGCATTCATTAATATGGCGCAACAGTACTACATCATTAATAGAGAGCTGTCATTGTGAAGCAGTAAAGTTAATTATTTTTTATTGAGCTCAAGCGTATTATCTCCAAATGGCATTAATGTTAAAGTGCAGAATCTGGTAGCTCTAGAAAGACTTAATACATTTTCTGGGAATGGAATAGACCCCGCAGAAAAAGTCTTCAACTTTTGCAAGTACAGAGTTGAATACAATTAATGTACGACATTATTTAAAGAAAAAAATCACTGGCACGCCAGCAGCTAGAGGACTCCCCCTGTCTCGCAGAATTTCATTGGAGCATAGATGAAAAATTCAGCAACACTGGCTACTTTGCCCTTGAAGATGTCACATATCTACTAACTCATACGTTTCAGACATATTCTACATTCCCGTGTGTATAGTATTTTACAGTATACACTGTAATCTGGAAGTATAACCTCTCTACTTCTCTTGGCATGGTCCGGGTGAACTGAAATTTAATGACCCTTTAGGCTAAAGCAACTGTAAAAGTTCTTTAGCAGCTTTTAAATAACGTACTATACGATCAACCAGTCCCCCAAGCTAATTCAGCTATGTAAGAAGCACACAATACTAAAGTACATTTTTACAATGCTCAAACCATGTAGAAATTAATATTTGTTTTCCTTTTTGATTATTTAAGTGTTAAATGACATAACTTAGTGAAAAATGTGCTTAGTGCTCATTTACTTTGATGACTTTGAAGCAGATAACCCGTTAGGGTCTCATTCAGGTAACATTGAAGCTGTTTATGCCTCTATTTCCTGTTTACCTCCAGAATGTCGCTCCTTTCCACTAAACACTACTAAACTACTAAGCACTACAAAAAAGTAAGTAATTGCTTTTTGGCCCTGCTGTTTGAAAGTTGGTGCAGGGTTCAATATGGAAATGGGAAGATATTTTCTCCTCAGATTAAGGAGTTAGAGGTCTTTCAGGGAGATACGAGTGGAAATAAATAGCACTCAGGGGTTAAGGCAAGTTTATTTTGTTCTTGGGTTAGTACATACTAGGTTATAATATGGGTTTGAACTCCATTTTGGACATGGTTGAATCTTCTAGTGATATATAATTCTGTAGGAACTCTGAAATTAGAAAGTCAGAGAGTGATAAGCAAGTTTCTAACACCGCACTAGAATTGAGGGACATAGAAAATTATGATGCAGATATACAATTGAATAACCATGAAATAACTGGCATAAAAGAATGCTGTGTTTGGAGTGACTTTCCATCTTTTCATTTCTCGAGAAATTTTCGAGTCGATGAAATGCATGATTTGCGTGAGGGTAATATGACGTATAATGGGGCCTCAGAAAGAGCTAGATCTGGAGACACTCAAACAAAGGATTGACGTATTTGATTTGCTGCATTTACGACAGGAGTAGATGAACGCAGGAACTGCGTTGGAAATTATGATGTTACATCCAT
Source organism: Pyrrhosoma nymphula (assembly GCA_963573305.1). Lineage (NCBI taxonomy): Eukaryota > Metazoa > Arthropoda > Insecta > Odonata > Coenagrionidae > Pyrrhosoma > Pyrrhosoma nymphula. The sequence goes on along the minus strand of OY754332.1, from coordinate 69,247,825 downwards.
ACGTGCAAAACATTTGTTAGACACTGTACACCGGTGAAAATTCATCCCACAAGTTTAAAATGTGAGCAACAAAGATTTTTAACATGATTTATTGTAAAACTTTGAAACAATACGGTATTGACCTCATAGTGCTCTTTTAAATGACTTGACTGAATTTAAAGGCTGCCTTTGACCTCAATGCTTGCATATCCCACTATACACCACAACCCAATACTGACCTAACCTCATCCATACATCCGACTTCCACATCGAACCAGAACCCTTATATATCCCACCATGCTCCACATCAATTTTCCAATGACTCGACAAACATTGATCATAAAGAGAACCAGTTTTCTAGGCCTAACAGTAATATTAAGCTCTTCAACTTTCCCAACCCTGAAAGGAAATGGCGTGATGGGTACGTAAGCATGTATACATTATATGAATACGAATGCGCATTAAACATCATTTGCATCATAAATCAGAAGTGTTCTTACCTGACTTGATTAAATGTATCTTGAATAATTAATAATAAAGCTATGACAACTGCTGTAAGCAGCAATACCGTAAAACTGGAATTGTTTGGAAGATTACTTTGTGACCCGGCAGACATGCTTAAATAAATAAACGTGTATATTCCACAACGATCTCTTTGTGCAATCCTGAGTGGTTTAAACTCTTTTGAGCGTGTGGAATATTCGAAGTTTATTTGAGCATGAACACTGCCTTGGTCATGTTGGTAATAGCTATCAGGGCATCTACTTAAGCAAAGATATTTTCGATAAGTACGTAAAAACGTTACTGACACTCGAAGTAAATCAGCCGAAGACTTGCTTTTAAAATGTGAGCAATTAAAAATAGCACACTTTCACTTCATTGAAAACGAAATTCGTACTACTGCCATGTTGAATGACGTCAGATAACACAGACGTGAAAGTCGTGGGAATACTTCGATGAGAAAGATACTGAATATGGAGCGTGATAGCAAAGAATTGCGTGCTTAACATATATATTTTTAATGTCTAATCGTCGTTTCAAATACTGTATTACGCTCTAATGCAGTATCAGCACCTCCGGAAATGCCCAGAGTATGATTTGAAATCTTTCTCAGGTACCAACGTATGGAAGAGGTAGGTATTGACTTAATAACATTCTGTCGGGAGTTCAACCTTATGCTTCTATGAAGATTTTTAAGATCACTTGGCTGAATATAAAAACGCCAACTATAATTAATTAGCCGATCATGCGTGCCTTACTTTATTAGGCTATACTGTGTATACCAAACACTGCGTCCTTTGTTTGACATGAATTTTTGCCGTTATATAAATAGATTTATTACAAAAAGGGTTGATGATTCCATCAACGGTCAGAGTAATATTCTCTCAAGTTAAATAAAATCAAATAATGAACATTATTCTGTGACAACACTTATCATACTTACTTTTTAGCCCAGATGCCAGATAAGAAAACGCTCATTATTTGAATTTAATTGAAATTACGTTTCCTCGCTGACTTATGCTGGTCAAGTACTATTATTATGATAGTAGCAGGTTGTACTATTTCAGTTTAACGAACTTTGATAGCGAAGATCATTTTGCAAACAATACACGCCACTCGCAGACGGAGCAACAGCACTCGAGGAAGAATAGGAGAACCACCCCTCCGAATCCCGTTTTACCATCGTGGCAAGCAGCTGCCCTTTCGAGTAGTAGTAAACAGTTGGTGTAATATAAATCTTAAAATAAATCACTTTATTATAACATAAATTGATTAAAAATTATACAGTAATCTCATCCTGATTAAGGAACATTTTTACTCATTTACATGTTCCCACCAATGGTATTTGATCTAGTCTCATCATATCACTCCACATATTGAACTTGTCACGGTCAGATTTCCATATGGTTTTTAAGGTGCTAATGAGCTGTACACTAAAGCAAAAAGTGATGCAATGCAATAAGCAAACACGAGAAAATGTAATCATATTTATCTCATTTAGCTAAATACATATAGCCGATGTCGTCATCGCTGTGTTCCTCTCGTCCGACCGAAATACGAAAAATAACATTGAAGACAATTCGTCCATATTTTACAGTTAAACATAAAACTACATCTGCAGTCACTAATTTATTCTCTCATAGCCACTTTGAAAATGGCGCTACGTGCCGAAACCATGGTCGGTTGAAATAAACAAGTGTGAAAATAGACAAGTGAATTCATTGTTTAATATTAATGCGGTTGTTGTTGTGGCTTATATACGTAACAATGCTGATGTTGATTATGTGGGTTAGTTTCTTGCATCGTCCATGGTCCACGAAAATCGAGCTTCATAGCAATGGAAATAGGTAGAAGATTCAGAGAAATGACCATCCTTTCTTCAATGCATCTCGGTGGTTCCAAAACTCAACAATGCTTCTGAACCTGCGTGAAGGACTTAGGCTGCTCCACTTATGTGCAGTTGAAAAGAATGGCACAAGACCGAAACGAATGGAGAACTGCCGCCAACCAACCTTTGGGTTGATGACTTAGAGAAGAAGATATACTACGACTAAACCTTTTAACAGAGAGATTATGTGGACTGACGTCACGTTCCAGCCAGGCAATGGTAATACTTTTTAAAAGGGGCGTGGTTTTAGTGCAGAAAAGCTCTGCTCTCTTGACTATATTTTTTATAAATACGTGAAATAAAAACAATGTTTTATAATGGTTTTATTCTTATTGGATTTATCCTTACTCGGTTTATCCTTATTGGATTTATTGGGGGAATCGATTAGGTATTAAACTATATTTTCTGATACTTTGGTAAATGTTTTGATGATGAAGTAGAAATTTATCCAGAGACCTATTGCAAAGCGGTAACCGATCGGTTTCGTCGATATTTCACGTAACAATACCGTTTCGTTTCGCATCGCTCGAAACTCGCGAAGAGGCGAGGCGTCAAGCGGCGTCGGCACAGGAGACGGGGAGAGCGGGAGAGAGATTTCTCTCCGCACTCCTCATCCCATCCCCCGCCACACTAGGCCCTCCTCCTTCCCCCCACATTCATTCCACTCCCCCCCCCCACCAACCTCGCATGCCACACCTGCGGCCGCCGCCGAGTGCACCGTCTCCGCATCCAAATTGGATCCCATTGTGGCCGTGGCGCTGCTCTCTTCCAAGAGGAGAGGCCCTTGCTCAGACAAACGTGAAGAGGGCAATCCGGGGCCCGAGCACTAATTGGGCTTGGAGCGGCTTCCAAAGAGTGGGGGGAGTGTGGGGGGAGGGTGGGGAGGCGCCCCTTCCTCCCGGCGACGCCTCTCGTGTCGAGCACGGCACGCGAGAGGGAGAGATGTGGGGGGGGGGAGGAGAGAGGATTCGGGGGGGGGGGGAGGGAGAGGGGGTGGCGGGGGGAGGGGCAGGGAGGGAGAGAGGGGAAGTGGAAAGGGATTCTGCGAGCGCGTTTGTTGCGCCAGAATGTGTGGAGGGGGAGGCGAGAGAGGAGATGATGGGTGATAGGGTTCTCCGGGGGGGTGAGGAGAGTGGGGGAATTTGGAGGGAGAAGAGAAGAGAGGGGGAGGAAGGGAGGCATGTGAGGGGCGGGAGATTGGGGAGGGGGAGATGGGAAAAGATGAGGGGAGGGCGGTGGCATGAACGTAAGGGGCGGGTTAGAGGGGAAAGAGGACGGGAGAGGAGGAAAGGGAATGGATACGAGGGAGAGGGTGGGAAGACAGCACAGGGGGAAGCGACGGGGGAAGGTGGGATTGGTTTCGTGGGTGAATTAGGATTTTAGGGGGGCGTCGACAGCTTATGGTCATTTTGCACATACGTATTAAGAAAATAAATAATTCAAAGGGATAAATGTATAGTGTTTACATTACTTTACGCTACTAGCACGCTACGCTACGCTAGCTACTCGCACATGTGTCGTTGCCACTGTGGATACAATGGCTGAAACTTGGGTTGCGATGACCCTTTTTTACAATACGTTTTTTCTCTCCAAATGGTTAAGAAGGAAATTGTGAGGGAGACATATAGAAGGGAGCATGAGGAGGGGGAGGGAGATAGTGGTGATGCAAAAATGGGAGGAGGTTGGCGGCGCAGTACAGAGGCTCTGTTATGTTTCAACTGCTACGGCTGTAATGTACCGTATAACCTGAGACCTTGATACTCACAGGAACGCAACATTCATGCCCGATGCGGGATTCGAACCGAATTGGCTAGCTGTTGACCTGGCTAACCTTGCCGTATTTTGATGGAGGGGGATAAGAGGCTAAGGGTTGAGGAAGGAAGCGGAGTGAGAAGGAGAATGGGGAGGCGATCAAAGAGGGACGAGGACAAGAAATGGAGCCCTGGAAAGGGGAGGAGTAGTAAGGGTGGGTGATCAAAAATATGCTACAGTATTCCAGACAGTAGTCTATGTCTTTCTGGCCGGTGCCTATGCTGTAAAAGAGGCTGGTTTATTTGCCAGGCCATCCCATAAATGTACCGATAACCAAGCGGCTCTAAGAGCATTTACATCACCATGGTGCAAGCAACAGCTACTGATTAAGTGCCGCGAAGTACTCAACGTGATAGGCAGGTGCTGCAAAGTGGAACTTTTCGGGGTACCAGGCACAGTGGGCATAATCGGAAACGGGCTCGCAAAATCAGGATCCATCCGCAATCCGATTGGCCCTGAACCAATCCTACCCATCACGCCCTCAATAGGGATGACCGACATCAGAATGTGGGACATAGCTCAACATTCTGAGATCTAGCGGACTGTACCGAGGCTACGAAAGGCCAAACTCCATGTAGAGGGACCAAAGCCAGGTTTCGTAAAGAGATTTCTCTTAGTATACAGGAGTCAACTACGAGCGATAATAGATCTCTTCACTGGCCACTGTCAAGTGATGAGGCTCCTCCATCCACTGAAAATCACCGATTCAGCTATGTCTAGGTGGTGCGAAGAAGAGGATGAAGACACAACCCACACACACTGTGAATTTTCTGCTGTTTTGAGGGCTCGGTTCTGGGTTCACCAGTCTTGGAGACCAATGAAGTAAGAGAAATTCCCACAGGGAACCTTTAGCAAGGTAGTCGGACTCTATGGGTGATTGCCTGTAAAGTGGCTGGCACAATAGACCTACAGGTCAAAGTGCATTAGGGACTCCTTGTGAGGAACTCCACCAAACGTACTATCTAAGGGTGGGCGGAAGAGAAGGGGGAAGAATGGCAGGCAGGGGAAGATAGAAAGTAGGTGGGGGTTAGGCAGATGGTTGGTAGAGGAAATACGGTGATTGGGTGTGAGACAGAGAGTGGGCGGAGGGCTGGTGGAGGATAGGCATATGGTAAAAGTAAGGGAGACATAGGAGAAGTGGAAGAGATGCGGCGGATATTAGGCAGAAGGTTGGCGGATGATAGGCGGAAGGTTTGCGCAGGATAGGCGGAAGGTTTGCGGAGGATAGGCGGAGGGTCGGTGGATGGTCGGTGGAGGATAGGTGGAGAATAGGTAGAGGGTAGGCGGATGATAGGCGGAGGAAAAGTGGAGGATATGTGGAGGGTAAGCGTAGTAATGGTGGAGGATAGGTGGAGGGTAGGCGGATGATAGGTGGAGAGTAGGTGAAGGAAAGGTGGAGGGTAGGTGGAAGGTAGGCGTATGATCAGTGGAGGGTAGGAGGAGGATAGCCGAAGGGTAGCTGGAGTGAAGGCAGAGGTTAGGCGGAGGAAAAGCAGGGGTGGCAGGGAGGCGATGGGTGGCCGGAGGGGAGGTAGAGAAAAGGCGGATGGGAGGAGGAGGAATGAACCGGATGATGGCCGGGGTTTTCGAGGATTTGTGGGGGGGGAGCATGGAAGGGGGTGGGGTAGGAGTGGGAGGTGGGAGCGGTATGTGCGCGTGTATCGCAGGGAGAGAGGGAGAGCGAGTCACGAATAATTGGAGCCTTGGCCGCCGCCTCCCGACACTGCGACCGCCGCCGCCGCTGCAGTGCGTGCCCGCTCGGATGCTCACGCCTCGAATGCCTCCCGCGTCATTATTTTCCCTCCAGGTAACGTGCTCCTTGAGATCGCGCTTCGCGACTCGCCCCAAATGATGCCTTTCGCTGATAAGAATCGCCAACCTGGCGGGTTTTGGAAGTAAACCTTATTTCTCACTATATATCCAATCACGTATACGTAGGTACGCATGTATGTACATAGTGTCCTTGAGGAAATTTACTCAGATTACTATAAACAAACAAATGTGAATAGATAGAAAATAAGTACGGAATCCAAGCATATCTTTGGGATACATAAACGAGACTGGCGAATAAGTTCCGACATTTTCGTTTACACTGCCACCATTCATTCATTACTGAAAAAATTGTCATACCTTGAATTAAAAAACGAAACAAAGCGGGAGAAGGAGCGAAATGACATTAAGTACATAGATGTGGAAGGAAAGAAATATTGGTGCACATACCATCGTGTTTTTTTTAATGATGCATGTTCTTTGCCTATTTTCCACATGCTCACTTCCCTTAGTAACCCTTAAGCGTGCATAACTTTATGATTCATCAGCAATCATAAATCCGAAGATTGGTTTTCTGCAGCTCTCCAATCCACTCTCCTCTCCAACAACCGCTTCATTCCATCATAATTCTTAACTTTGTCCTTCAGTAGCCTGATTCATTCCGCTCCTGTTCATCATCTGTAATTTTAGACAGTTTACTACCATTAATGTAATAAACTATAGTATCCAAAATGTCTTATATTTTCTCTTATACATCTCAAGGTTTTCATTATACTTTATCTCTCTCCAACTCTTCGTAGGACATCTTCATTGGTGATTCCCTCCATCCATTTCATCTTTATCATTCTTCAGCAACACTCTCTCCTGACACAATCACCGCTGCATTCAATCTCTTTTGCTCTGCAGCAGTTAATGTCCAGTCTTCACTGCCATTAATGAGGGAACTCCAAATGTATGGTTGAATAAAAGTTTCTTACTTCCAGGGGTTGTGTTACTAGCTATTAGCCGACTTCTTCCGGTAGAATTCCGTCTTTGCTTGAGCTATTCTGCTCAAAATATCCTTCTTGCTTCCATCGTTGGCAATACTACTTTCCAGATCAAAAATTCTCCTACTTTCGCAAGTTTTTGTTGCGCTAGTTTTACGGTGTTTTTGGTTTCTTGATTTCTTCCAAAAATCGCAATCATTTTTTTCTTAACCCACATATTTAGGTTTTATTTCTTCATAGGTTTGTCTCTTCAGCTCAGAATTCTCGTCAGGTCATCTTTCTACTCCGCCAGGATTGTTATGCCATTAATGAAGCGTAGCACACTGATACTTTCTCTATGCACTCGAATTCTCTTTTTTAGTTATTCCATTATTTCGTATAGTGCTTTTTTATGTAAATATTGAAGACCATAGGTGACGAAGCCCATTCTTGTCGTACTCCTTTCCTCACTTCTGCTTCCTCTGCATCACCACCTCATTATCTCCCTGCCAGATGGTATTTCTATAACCTTGATTCTACTCTTCTATCATAAAATGATACCCCTATGCTTTTCACCGCAGTCAGCGTTCTGTTGCAATCCATATTGTCAAATGTCTTATCAAGGTTAATGAAGCAAATAAATGATGGCTGCTTCTTCTAAATCTCTACGGTCTCCTCTTTTCTACGATAAGTCTCTTCTAAATACTCTTCTAAGACTAAAATAGCTTCTCTCGTTCCCCTACTTTATTTGAAATCAAATCCGTCTTCATCCAGGAATTCTTCCATATTTTTAGATAACTGAGATAATATTTATTACTCTTCCATCATTAACCCTAACATTAACCAAGACCAATAAGAGAGTAGCTTCAGGTAGCGCGTTGGATGAGGACCTGTGTTACGACTACCTTCAAATGGATATTGGCTATGCATTAGAGCACAGATACATACAGCACATGTAAAAAGGATATTATTTTTTTTTAATTTATCAGTACGTACATAAAGCAACATAACAATAAAAGTTACAATTTCAAACAGTTATAAAAAAATATCCTTTATAGTTTCTTTAGTAAGAAGCCAGGATGGCAATTTTTTAAGTTGTATTCACAGATTTTGAATTATAACAAGAATCGTGTATCACTTTAGGTCCTAAATACAAAAAACATCGTTTACCAAAGTAAGGCTGGGCTTGGGCGAGGGTATAAGAGTTTCGCGTAGGGTGAAGGGTGAAGGGAAATACATCACAGTAATAAGGAAAAATCCCTACAGCAAAAACCCTACGATACTTCTTGCTTAAAAACGCCGTAGAACCTTGTAAGTTTTGCCTCAATGAGGGACTTCCAAAACAGCTCATTATTTTAAAATTACTCTAATAATTCTACTTGGTGAAAAACGGCCCGTTTTAAGGAGCTTAGATAACCTCCACACCGACAGAAAACACCATATCTTAGTATGGAATGGATTAAAGAGTTAGAAATGAACCTCAAGAAATGTAAATTATCTTTATGTCTAATGAAGTTCAAAAGTTCTATAGCTTGTCACATAATATTTGATAAACAAACAATATTTTGTTGGAATTTTAAAAGTTTACCTTGGATTACTCATGTGTATTTTAAACTATACACCATTTCAATTGGGAAACAACTATTAAAGCTATTGCATGAAATGATCAGGTAGTCTTGTGCATGATAAAATAAAACCCAATCAAAATTGTACCTGTTACACCCATTATTAGACGTAGTTGTGGTATTTGTTACTTTTACTTCAAATCAACTTGGTTCAAACTAGGGTCGCAATTTAACTAATCCTAAATTATGTTTTGCATTATAATTGCGTTGAAACATCCATAATTTAAAGTGACATCACCAGTAAATCCTGTAACATGACCGTTGAGTTTGTAATTACTTAGGTCGTTTACACGAATTAAATAAAGGACTGGACCAAGAACAGAGCATCGTGGAACCCCATAAGGTATCATCTTATGATTACTGTACATATTGCCAATTATAACAAATTGCATTCCCGAACTTAAATAACTACTGAACAATTTTAGTGGTATTCCTCGAGTACCTGCCCTTTGGAGCTTACATATTATAATTTTATAATCAATTGTATCAAAAGTTTTATTAATGTAACAAAATAGGCTGGCAGTTTGTCTATTTGAGTTTATCGACTTGTAAACATGAGTAATGTATTTTCTAACGCATCTCCAGTTCCTTTCCCCCACAAAAAATTAATTTTCACAAAATAAGTGCTATTATTTTCAAGAAATTTAACTAACCTAGACTTCACCAGCTTTTTTAAAATATTTGAAAACATCGACAGTATTGAAATTGGTCAATAATTTTGCAAATTTACGTGATCCACTTTTTTATGTAACGGCTTGATTACTTTCTTACTGTCATTGCTATATTTATGTCTATAGTAAGAACTATTGAAAGAGTCATTAAATATTTTAGCTATTATACACAGATCGATTATAATCCTACTATATACATTCAGGCCAATAATTAGGGGATTCTGTGACATCTGGATTCAGTAAACATAGCGCATTTGAAAAAGAAAGAGAAGTTGGACTTTCTATTTCTCATAAAGTTCGAACACAATTTTTTTTAATTTTCCACGTTAATTGGACAAACTTTATTAACATGTTAAGTTAGTTGAAAAGAATAAGAGTAGGGTAAAGAACAAGATAAAAAGCTGGTAAAAGAAAGGTGTTACCACCACGGATGAATATTATAATCTGAAATGAGAATATTTTGACTAGAATGTGATGCCCTACATACAGACTGACGGGTTAAATCAGTGCCAGGCCCAATGTAAAAGCTCAAAGAAAGGTTGAGAGACTAATTGAAGTCACTTATGTTGCTGCTCGGTAGGTTTTCAAATTATAACTCAGAGAAGTTACAACTATTGGGTTGGCAAGAAATTCGTTCAACTTCGTGGAAAAACTCGAATCCTTCCGAGAATAAAGATAAGATTTTAGGCCAATATCGCAAGGTGTTTGGACACATTGCATGTCATAATGTAAATCAATGGACATAAATTACACGAGGAGCAGGGTAATGCAATGAAGAAACTGCATTCACCTCGGTAGAGGTAAATAAGAGTGCTTGAAGTATCCTGAAGTACAAGCAACCCGCACTAAAGATTAATGTTGAGAGAGACTTAGGCCAGGGGTTCGAAGAGTATATGTTTAGCTTTACTCGCCGATTATGTGGACGATAAGTTAACATAGCGGGCAACTAGTTTTTCGGACTTATAATAAACTTATCAAGCATACTTTCTTTTAGTTTGCAGAACGTTTGAAGCCCAGTCTACGGTGGCTCCGCTGTAAAAAGACCTAAGGTAATTTTATTTATATAAGGACTATTATGAAAAACGTGCCATCTGTTTGAACAGCAGTAAACAGCAAAGTCATGCATTTCCACAGAATTTTTTTGCAAATTCAACTTGAAGTTTCATGGTGCAAAATAAAAAAATGGGTGAAATATGGGAAAATAGTATTTTTATATCTAATATAAATGGCACTTTACCGAAAAACTGCATGTAGGAAGAGAATTTCCCCCGAAATTGAATATGTATCAAATTTATCTATCTAAGTTTCTGAATCACTAGCAAATGACTACAGGCACTGGAGTAAAAATAATTTAAGTTCAGGCATATGGTATACCTTAATTTTGTTTTATAACAGCATATAATGTTGTCAGTGAAAGCAGAATATTTTAAACCATGCAAAGGAAAAATGAGAATTCGGTATAAGTACTTGTTATGTAAGAAAGGGTCTCGAGGTATCGAGGTTAGTCGATACCTCGAGACACTCGATCGATGTATTGAGATCAATGTGTGGTTGGAGGAGTGCCTCTTGAACACTCTCTCTCTCTGTGTCTGAATATAAGTGGTTAAGCATGGTCCGTCAATAAAAGTTATGCTGAAACATATGGCAGCGGTGAGATCATTGAAATATAGCAGCTAATAGTTCAGCGTAGAGCGTAACATATTAATAGATTCGTCAGAATGCCGGATCATGAGCCAGTTGCCGGAAACAATCAGTCAAGTGGTCACGTCAGTGGTCAATCGGTCCAACCACCGGACTCATTTAATTTATCATCTCCAGAGTCGTGGCCAGTGAGGGAAAACATTTTTTAAGATACCTCTCAGTTACGGGCCAAGCATCGAAACCTCAAAATGAGTTGATAGATATCTTAATCTACGTTATGGGGGGAAAAAGTGAGGAAGTCTTCCTACGGTTTTCGTAACAGCCTCGAACTCTAGAAAATTCACTCAGTAAGTTTGATAGCTACTTTATTCTTCGCCGAAATGTAATTTTCGAACGATTCAAGTTCAATTCTCGAGTTCAAAAAACAGGTGAACCAATAGATTCATTACAGACTTGTACACCCTGGCAGAAAATTGTGAATTTGGCACTATTGGGGAAGAGTTAATTAGAGATCGAATAGTAGTAGGAATGTTGGACGTGAAGGTGAGCGAATCTCTTCAGCGCCTTCGCTGACCTTGCATGAGGCTATTACTTCGGCGAGGTAGGCAGAAATACAGCGTTAGGATCATCAGAGACGAGGAGCTGGATAGCAACGTCGTAAGGAGACCCAAGAATTCACTAAGGAAGAACCAGTTTGCACCCAGGTCCACCAAGAATCCACCCTTGATTCCAGGGAAGAGACAGGAAACACGGAAAAATGGATCCTTTGGTTACTGTGGGGGACTTCATCATCGTGGTCCCAGATACCCAGCTAAAGAATCTCTCTGTTACTACTGGAAGGTCAAACGTCATTTTTCCAAGGTTTGTAAAGCCCGGAATGTTCAAATGGTTGAGAATTTTTCTGGTGACTCTGAACAAGAAATTTAGGTGGATGGGTTTATCGATAAGGTTGATTGTGATTTGCAATTGAATAATCAGATATGGAGGTGTTTGATCACAGTAAAAGAACTGAATAGAATGGTTAATTTCATGATTGATACTGGATCTGATTGTGTTTGTCTGCCTTTATCTCTTATGTCCGATGGCATTCTTTTTCACTCTTGCAAGGAGGTGTTGCGAGGCCCAGATGGAAAACAGTTAGAAGTGTCGGGTAAGGTCAATTTGACTTTGTGTTACAAGGCATTCGAGTTTTCTTGTGTATGTTATCTTATGAAGGGTCTTAAGTATCCCATTTTGGAAGAAATGCCATGAAAATGTTAAAAGTATTAGATTATCCATGTAAGGATACTCAAGTTGGAGCAAAAAACTGTGCAACTAAGGTCGATCCTGTAAAAGAATTTCCTAAGTTGTTTTCGGCTCTAAGTGAATTCAAAGGAGCAATCTCTTTAAACTCAAACCTGGTTATGAGCCCTTTGCTCAGTCTACTCCTAGGGTAGTTCCTCTTGCCTTGTTGGACAAACTGGAAGCCGAGTTGCAGCGTCTCCAAAGGTTGGGCATCCATGAACCAGTGGACACTGTTACTGAGTGGGTAGCTCCTATAGTATGTATAAATAAGAGTCCATCAGAAATTCGTTTGTCTAGTGATTATACAGAATTGAACAAATCTATATTGAGACCATATTTTCCTATTCCCAAGGTTGAGCTTACTCTTGCTAAGCTAAAGTGTGCGAAGGTATTTTCTAAGATTGATTTGAATAAGGGTTTCTATCAAATTAGAATTGATAAGGAAAGTCAATTGCTAACTACTTTTATTTGTCCCTTTGGAAGATATATGTTTAAAAGATTACCATTTGGTATATCTTTTGGTCCAGAGTATTTCGTCAGCAAATTGTCTACAGTACTTTCAGGAATAAAAAATGTAATTCATCACGTGGACGATATTTTAATATTTCACTCTTCGCTGGACTAACATGATGAAGTTCTTAAAAAGGTTTTGGCTAAACTGGAGTCAGAAGGTCTTACAGTAAATGTGGAGAAAAGTGTTTTTTGAACGAACAAAGTTTCATTTCTTGGATATATCTTGTCTGATCAGGGGATCGTCATTGATCCTGATCGAGTAAAAGCAATTACTCTGTTTCCTGAGCCTAGTAATAAAACAGAGCTTCAAAGGTTTTTGGGTATGGTTAATTTTGCTTCTAGATTCGTTGAAAATAGATCAAAGATACTTGATCCTCTTTCTATGCTTCTAAAAAAGGATGTTCCAATTTTTGGGGGGAATACAAAAATAACCCTTTGAAAAGATTAAAGTATTGCTCTCTACTGCTCCAACTCTTAATTATTTTGACCCTGCTAAGAAAATTGTGGTTAGTGCAGATGCAAGCTCATATGGTATTGGAGGCTGTCTTTTTCAGGTGAATGAATCAAATGACAGTGACATTGTAGCTTATGTGTCTCGTACTATGTCTATTACAGAAAAAAGATATGGTCAAATTGAACGAGAAGCCTTTGCTTTGACATGGGCAGTCGAGAAGTTCTCTGAGTATGTAATGGGTATTTCAGCAATTTTAGAGACTGATCATAAACTTTTAGTTCAAATCCTACAGTCCAAAGAATTGTATCAGCTTACTCCCAGACTTCAAAGGTATATACTTAGATTAATGCGTTATGATTATAAAGTAGAACATGTTCCTGGGAAAAATTTGCACAATACTGATTCACCGTCAAGGTGCCCAATTCAGTCTCAAGAGAAGGGGAAAAATTAAGAGCAGAAGTAGAAGCCTTTGTTCATTCTGTCCTATCTAGTTTGCCTGTTAAAGATGCCTATCTAGACCAGATCAAAGTCTCCCAAAAAAAAGATCGTGTTTGCAAACTTTTATTTAAGTATTGTAATGAGGGTTGGCCAGAGAAAAGTAAACTACCTGAAACACTTTATCCCTACTATCAGTTTAGGAACAAGTTCTCAATTTGTGAAAATCTCTTACTAAAGGGGTCTATAATTGCGATTCCCCTGGATTAAAAAAAAAGAAGTTCTTGAATTTATTCATTCAGGACACCAAGGCATAGTCAAATGTCACCACCGTGCTCAAATGTCTGTGTGGTGGATTGGTCTTAGAACTAAAATAGAGGATCTAATTAGAAAATGTCGAAATTGTATTGAGGAAAATACAAATCCTAAAGAACACTTTGTGAAAGACCAATTTCCTACCTATCCTTGGCAAAAAGTGTCGTAGATTTATTTCTTTGTCTTAATTTTTGGTATTTGATTGTAACTGATTATTATTCTAGATTTTTTGAAATTGTACCTCTATTAAGTTTGAAAGAGAATGTAATTATTACTCATGTGGAATTTTTATTTGCTCGTTATGGTATTTGTGAAATTATGCGTTTAGATATCGGTTCACAGTTTGGCTATGAATTTAGGAAATTTGCAAAGGAGTATAATTTTAAACTTATAACTAGCTCTCCATATTATAGCCAATCCAATGTTGGGGTAGAGGCTGCTGTGAAAGTAGCTCAAGCATTAATTAGGAATAATGTCGATCTTAGTGATGCTTTATTAGCCACTCCACTCGTATACTCCATTAGAGTATGGTTTCTCTCCGGAGAATTGTTATTTCATCGGAAATTGAAGTCCAAATTACGTTTATTTTCGAAAGTCCGTAAACAACATATTATTACCGACATTCAAAATAGAGAAAATGAATTTAAAAATAAACAAATCATTAACTATAACAGGTGGGATAGAACAGCAGATTTACCCTTATTATCTGAGGGAGATTACGTCTGGATAAAATGTAAAAATGGTAAAATTGTTAACAATTGTAATGAATATAGATCATACTTGATACAGACAGCCAAGGGTATTATCCGAAGAAATATGTGGCATTTGGTTTGGCCAGATATGGTAATAAAATATATACCCTTTGTATCACGATGACTGATCTGACCATAATGATGATCGTAAGGGTAGTCGTGAGAATGTGTATATGGTTCCTGTTCAAAATGTAAAGAGTATGTCCAATGTATCTAATGTCGGTAATTCTCCTGAAAGGGCAAAGTAGGCCACTGAAACTAGTACTACAGAGACTATCAGGAGATATGGTGGGAGCCTCTAATACTGTCAACAGTTCAGGTGTACCTGATGCTAATGTCAATACTCTTGTACCCAAGATAACTAGAAAACCTCCTGTATGGTTTCAAGACTATGTAACATCTTGAAAGGAGGGATTTTATCAGGGATACTATAAATTAATTTACTATAATTTACACACTCCCTGGATTTTATGTAAGAAAGGGTCTCGAGGTATCGAGGTTAATCGATAACTCGAGACACTCGATCGATGTATGGTTGGAGGAGTGCCTCTTGAACACTTTCACTCTGTGTCTGAATGTAAGTGGTTACGCATGGTATGTCAATAAAAGTTATGCTGAAACAGTACAGACACGGTAGCACCGATACCTCCTCCAGGTGGACGTCAAAAGGAAATTGGATACAAGGAGTTCATTATTGGATAAGGAAAAATCTAATGCTTTCCCTGGGCATACTGTTATGCCTGTTGCTCACGGTAAAATTTTCCATAAAAGAGTTTTATAAAATTTTTTATTGAAAGTTTTATGAATCGTACGTAAAACGTACTTTCTTGCTCACGGTAAAACTATTCATAAAACCGCTATGTCCTGCCATCTATGAGACGCTTTGCGAACACGTGAAGTGATAAATGCACACTCTTTTGGATGACTGTAAGGTTAAAAACTATATGTATTGTTTATTTACTTACTGTCTGATCACACACAACGGTGCTAAGGCTCTAACGCATTCTTCTAACAAGAAGGATACTTCCTCAACGTTCCATGAAATTGCAGCCATGTTTGTTTACGTTTTCCTTGTTTGGCTTCCCGAGGATACGAGATTATTATCAACGCGATGAGCGGAACATTTCATTGGTTGTTGCATAAAACGGTTTTATGGAAATAGAACCTGTCCTATTCCGTAAAACTTTTTATAAAACTTGGTTTTATAAAACGGTTTTATCGTTAGAAAGCTCATTTTTATAAAATTAGTCGATTTTATAAAAATTTTTACCAAACATTTTACCGTGAGCAACAGGCATTAGTTAAGTCAGTTCGGGCTCTTTTCCTGGTCAAATTACATTTCTGCCAACGTTTCATCGTTATCAGCCCTGATCGTCGCACAGTGGGGCCAAACCCCACTTTAGGCGGACAAAAGTCCAAAAATGAAAGTTTGATTTAGGGTTTCTGATATAGTTGGTTGGGTAACCTAATGTTTGAACTACGTAACGGTGTATTTCACAGGTTTGTAAGCATGCACCAGCGCGTAGAAATGAGTGTCAAAGTGAGAGAATAGCGGAGCACTGGTCCCAATGGACGCATAGACGCCGAGTTGGAAGGTCGATTTGAAACTATTAGTACAGCATACTGGTGTCCTCTATTTCATTTTTTTAAACTTTAAATCGATTGAAATAAGCAAGTAGAGTGTGATTACGATTTTAAAATTTATTTTGTTAAAGAAAATACGCGTGGAGTAATTAATTATCACGAATGAAAATTTATTGATGTTTCAAAATGAAAAGTTTTAATTCTTTAGAGAAAATGTATATAATCGGACAGAATCGTATCGTAATTTTGAGATATATTATTCATTTAAGTATGAGCTAGAGATTGTAAAAGAAATCAACTGCCATTGAGTTGCAAAAGGACTGTTACGATATAAAAGTTATTATGCACGAGAGGCGGATAGGAAATTCATCCGGCCGCTGTGGCCGCATGGCAACGGGTAAACTATAATATAAACAATTTCAATCACGGAAAGCAAATGCAAGTACCGTAAATAATATCTGTTTATGAAGTTATTACTAGTTTGTAATAAGTGAAATTTGGATGATATATCTATTATGTCCACTCTTAGGTACAAATGGCGATGTTTGTTACACCAGGGCTGAGATTTTTGAAATCTCAGACCTGTGAAACTTTTGTGCAAATCGTATCATTTTTTCTATGAAACATGAAAATATTTTTATAAGGTGATTACAAAAATAGCATTGTAAATTTTATAGCAGATTCATTTACGACGACCATCATCTCAATGTACGTGAACATTTTTAATTTGATTCGTTCATATTATTCTACTGAAAAATAATTTTACTGTCAAAAATTGTAAAAATAATAAATTGTGCAAAAAAAATCATAAAATAAAATAAATATTGCAAATTTGATATTAGCTTTCATATAAGCAATCCCAAAAACATACACATGCCTATTTTGGAGTTGATTGTAAATTATTTGGACTTTTGTCCGTCTAAAGTGGGGTTTGGCCCCACTGTGCGTCGGTTTAAATGCAGCGTTTGACCAGGAGGAGAATCCAAACAGACCTCAGACTTGACTTAGGTGTATGGGAGGGCGTTTAAGTTTCGCGAATTTGCGTCAAACGGGAAATTCAACGGTGAACTTCGAATTACATATAGTTCCAGCATTCGCGTTCACAATTGACGTAAGCACCTGTTCAGTAAGCATCTCGGGTGTCGCCTTTCATTCGCCAGCCTCCATTACAGTCGTCCATGTCATCCACACGGTGTGTTAGATTAGCGGACTTTTATCGTAATCACTTTTAAGTTTCTCAGCAAATAAGGAAATAATTACCGCAATGCAAAAAAATCCAAATCTCTACGCTATATAAACAGCACTCATCTAATTCCAGTCTCGTTCCTAAACGATTCCATTTGCCATTTAGTCGCCGATCTTCATTAAATAACTAGTTATTCAATGAAGATCGGCGATGACTGCTGACGCGCTAGCGGTTTGACGGCCAGCCTTCAACTGAAGTCTTCAAAGTGAGTCCATTTCATTGTAAATGTTTGGTTAAACACCGATGTAAAACCGCCCTTGCAGATGAAAAGAGATATATTCGTCGCTTTAATGCCTCAAAAACGCTTTGCGATACAATAAAAAATCCAGCCTTAGGGAGGAAAGTTGATGACTTCTCCAAAAACTTTATCGACAGGCTAAAACGGAGATCGGGTTGGTGTTGTTGCTCCGGCACTGTTCCATCTCACGTGTCTGGGCAAGAATCTGGGCTGTGGCGGAGGAATTTCAGCTGAATCTCGATCACACCTTGGGTGCTATGTGGAGAGCACTTTAAGTGTATAGGCTTCGCAAATCCCGGTGTCCCGGTGACATTCGCTAGCAGTGAGTTTGACGTCAGTGAAGGGGAATAAGGCATTGAAAGGCAGACGGAGGTAACGAAGGACGCCTGCGAGAACCTCTGCATGGACCCTCGGTCCCATTGTCTCACCGCACGTGCATGCTTTCCTCTCCCTGACTTTGCGCTCTTCATAAGCGAGAGCTATCAAGTTTTGCTACCCCAAGAGTACTCGGTTCGTCGGATTTCTCTCCCCCTTTTTTCCAGTCCTCAAACAACCTTTACTAACCAACCTGTCCATCTATTCTTCATGGCAAAAAGCAGCTTCCCGACCAACAAACCCGCTACTGGCGTGCAGATAATGCACGGTTTGTGAAAATTATGAGAAAAATAAGAACAAGATGAATGAGAACCCCAAGAGAGGCTGCTGGATACCAATGGGAGCGCAGCTGAGGGGGGTGCCGTGGGGGTGCAAAGGCCCCATGAGTCCCCCGCTTCACCGCTCGCCCGCGGAGGCGCCGCACGGCCCTGGCTCCACGAGAGCTCCGCCTCGTACTCGCTGGACGAGAGGATTTTAACGAGGGCGGGAGGGAAAGAGGGAGAAACTCCCGTAAATAAGTCGACAAAATGTGGTAAATAGTCACGCGCAAGGTTCCCAAATGAGCTGACATAACTATCGGACTTTTCAGGGCTTCCGTCAAGAGGAGGGACCTCGATGAATGTTTCAACCCGTGATCTCATCGTCAAGCAAACGGCGGGCCATGCAAGACTCCTCGAGCCGTTAATTGCTAGCATGAGAACTGCCAAGCACGGAATCTTATTTAATATCTGGTGTAAAATTCATCGTTAGTCCGTAAGGCATTCAAATCCTCACTTCTCGTATTTCTACTCTCGATTGTTTTCATTGTTAGCATCCTCATGATGTACATGCATTTTGCGTAAAAATTACTAAATAAACATTATTTTTAAACATATTAAATACGTGGTCGATCAGATACTATCGATTAAGCATTATTAATTTGATGTTGTTGGTTTAATTATGAAAATAATAACGATGTCATGAAACAAGGGAAAAAACGCTAAGTACTCGTCCAAGTCGTGTCTAATTGTAGAACTCACGTATGTATTACTGGTGATCTAGTAACGTCAAAATACAAGAAGCACCCTCAAGCATGACGCGAAAGGCATTTGGTAGTAGGTAAGGAACAAACAAGGGCTGGTGTGAGGAACTTAATACGTAATATATCCCACGAAAGTTGACATTAAACTTGCACCAGGGCCCCACCCAGTGCACAAGTTTTTACAGGTATATCTATGTGCTCGACGAGGATGTCATTGCCGTCAATATTTGGGATTCCATCGAGTGTTTAGAAAGGGTGGGGGGGATCTTAACCTTCCACTAAGCATCGTGGGAAAACAATGCTTTTTTATGTACGGGCCGGAAATAACTTTCCTATATATTATTTAAATGGTTATTACAGGAAATAAAAGTCTATATTTTGGCTTTGGCGGAGATAAATATCAGTTCCCAGGAAGACGGTTTTTATAATTTTGAAGGTTATAATAGATATTGTAAAACAAGGAATAGTAAAAGAGGTGGTGGAATATTGTTGTTTGTTAGGAAGGATATACCATTTTATGTAAAGGATACTGAAACTTGTAGCTTTGAATGTATACTGTAATTAGTAGTGTTAATCTAAACATAGGGGGAAATTCTGTATCCCGGAGCGCATTTTTCCGCCGGTGTTATTCCTCGTCCACAAAATACGTCTGTTCCGATTCTGTAAATACCGCCGCGCTATGTTCCGACGATTTCGAGGACGTTAAATAACGCTGTCGCGACGTCAGAGAGCAAGTATGAAGGGCAAAGTCCAACACGTATTTTTTTAATTTTATAAGCTCTATTATTTGGGAGGAAAATATAGGTTTTGCCCATATGTTTTTAGATTTATTTTAGATTATTTATATTTAGATTTATTTGCGTCAAAAAACAAAGAGATATTTAAATTTTAACTTTATGAAAGTAATTATCAAAAAGCAAGTGTGGCAAAACGCTAAGTGACGGCTCGCCGTATCTGTAAACAAATCACGAAGAACATTCTTCATGATACAATTAAATGGAAACGTGAGTAATGTACTGCATAATAAAAGTCAAGTGATAATTATTATAAGTGATATCTATATTGGACACCTACTAGTACGCATTATATTCATATGTAAATCTATGGATGTATTTCGTGAACGGAACTTGTCGGAAGTCTGTGTTGAAAAAATGTTTCCAGTGGATGCGGAAATTAGGAGAGAGCTTCGGTTAAGGATTGCATTGGGAAAGGCTGGGGAATTTTGAAAAGTTAAGAGCTGTTTTGGCTTTTGATTGGCAACGGTTTATTCGAGAATTTTCGCATGCAATCTCGTGGAGTCAAAGCTATTTCAGTCCTTGTGAATATTTATGTCCATCCCATTGCGGTATATTATTGATTAGAAAGGCATATACATGATTGCTGCGATCTTCTGAGAACGCAAGGGATGGTATAAGTCTTATGACTATGACAAAATGTTGTCTCGAGAATCGATCGTGCAAGGTAGGTACCGTCGTGGATAAGACATTCTTTGCTATATTTTTCAATCCAAAAGTATCCTTTGCTAATAAACCCTCGGTTGCAAATAGAAAATTAGAGTCAGTGCTATGAATGATTTACGTAGAAGTGACAGCCCAAATGCAAGCTAGCAACGTGAACAAACCAAAAGAAAAGCTCATTAGGGACGAGAGAAAAATCTTGATTGTCAGTGGTTGTTACTAACATATGATGGTTTAATAATTACATTGTTCTTTTTATGGAGGATTTTATCATGCTTTGGACGTCTACCTCTTACTAGGTGTTAGCCGTCTTTTACTCGTTAATCTCGAAGGCAATACAAAACTTTTAACTATCTTTTCCACAGGGGCGGATTAAGGTCGTTGTTTTGGGAGGGGCGGTTCACTACTTTCCGCGGCGCCTAGGGGGTATGCAATACCTTTCAACGAAACGGGGGTCCGGGCGGACCTCCCTCGGAAAGTTAAAAGAAATGAAGCGCTTGGAACGTAGTTTTGGTGTGGATATATTATAAAGTAGATGTAATAAATTATTGTGTAAAGCTCTCCAATCAAATTTGAAAAACAAACAAACGATGTAAAGAATGCCATTCTTGTGAAGAAGCAGGTCTCCCGGGTTTTACACCACATTCCAATTATATTTAAACATTGTATATTGAGCTGGTGAAATAAAAACTTCCATTGGAGAGCCACCTTAATGATTACCATCTTTTCTATTTTCCTGGGAATTACGGGGGGGGCGGCAGCTTTTTTTCTATTCCGATCCATGTTAGTTTTTTTCCAATTCGGGATCAGCGTCAATTCTCCCCAATTCTTTCTTTTTAGCGCGATAGTCTCGGTCATATTCGGCTATCTTCCTCTTTCTTTCATCTCCCTGTCCTTCCGCTAAATTATTCAATTGTACAATCTCACCCATTTCCTTGATTGTTTCATCGCCCTTTTGATCTTCTTGCCGCTCTCTTCCACTTTCTGCATTTTCTAACATTGCGGATTCAACACAAGTTGCGTTGCCTTCATGACGTATGTCCACGTTTCCGTGCCTACAAAAGAATTCCAAATTAATAAAATTTCTCGATATAGCAGATCAGGTGCGTAGGTCAAATTTCCGAAATAATTTCTCAATAACACCCATTTTTTTATGAAAAACCATTTTCCCCCACAAATTTGTCGAAAAAAAAAACTTTTTGACAAGATCAGAACTGAAAGAAATTGTCAAGAACTGTTCCCAAAACATTTCTCAAAAAAAAATACTCCACCACTAGGAATAGATCCTGGGACCTTCGGTACGTGGGACGACGACTCTAACCACCACCATCTTACTCTGTTAAAGAGGCGTTCTCATGAGTTTACATTCGGCATGCTAAGCGGTGCCCCGGAAAGAAGAATCTGACGGTACGTGACGCGAGTTGGCTCTTTTTCCCCCGTGCCAAAAGTGCCCAACGGGCCAAAAGAGGTTTACACTTCAAAAATAAAAGGAAAAGTAAATTATTTCCGGCGAAGTCAACATGCAATAGGTCTATTTTCACGCCGCCGTCAATGAGGCGAGGCATTACTTACCACGAAAAACTCAACCACAAGGAGATGAAAAATGGGAATAACCGGAGACGAAAGCGAATCTGAAACGAGATAGGATAGAAACTAAATGTTCAAGAAAATGAAACAAAATCTACTTACTAAGAACTATTTGATTCACAGGCAGAAGCAACCACAACAACCGTACCGAAGCACAATTTAGGCGGGAACTGAGTAAGCGGTGACCAAAAAAAGGCAACTAGGCGTCTGTTTGAAAGTCATCTTTGGTCTCTGAACATTTGTCTTGGCACTCGTTATGCATTTACAAATTGCAATAAGTGTGGTTAATTAGCAAAAATTGATGTTAACTGATGTTTTTTATTTCCTTGTTTCAGGCACATTTTGAAGATTCACAGTTTGAAAGTAATCGCGTGGATGGCTGGAAGAAATTGAAACCCAATGCAATTCCGACATTATTCAATGTACCGAATTGCCCTAAACCGATTAGTCCTCAGAGGAGAATCCTTAAGAGTATTTGCGTAAGTGGGGTATTTTGTTGAAATTTATTGTAGCGAGTAGTGTTTGGTTTCGAAATGCCATGTACGAAATACCAAGGTATAATTCCCACTAATTAATTTAATGAATAGCTTTTAATATGCATTGTTTTAGCATCGAAATTTCTAAGGTCTAAACGTAGTGTGACGTCATCTCCCATATTAGCAGAAGCCTAGCTGTGCGTTGAGAGTGAAATAGTATTTGTCTTTTCGAAGTTATTTCGATATTTGAAATAAAACGTTGGTGCTCATCATAAAAGTTGGATTCGCAAAGGCAAGTTCCAATAATCTTCCGGATGTTGACGCGTTAATGATCGGAGATTTCCTGAGCAACATTGCATTATGGCACGAAACAATACTCTTTGTAGCTCTTCTTTTTCGCAGTAATTTTTAATTGATATCATCAGGCATCTACATGGTAATTTTTGGAACTATTTAGCCTGTAAAAAAGGATATTTACCACACAAGGCAGTAACTACAACACAGAACGAATGTAAACAAACCCGGCAGCGATTGTGGAGTAAGGGCGATTACGTCACAGCAGATTCAATATGGCCGTGGTCCGTTTGTGCGCAAGGTTCGAAATGTGATTTTAAATCGCTTATTGTTTAAAAAGTAGGAAAGTTACGACAGTAAAATTTTGGATTTATGGTTTTTACGCACCAAAGCAAAATTTAACATAGTTTCCAAAAATTGTGCAAATACTCTATTGTAGAAGGTGTTGATACAGTGTGTTTCTGCTAATGTTCAAGCAGGTTCCAGAAGTGTCATTTGGTGAGGAAACAACACAGGAAGAACCAGCTCAGGATGCTAAAATTACTGATAGGCAATTGGAATTACCATAAGCAATTGGTGCTCAGTTTGCCCAGGCAGGTATTTTTTTCTCGGACATCAATTCACAGCCATTCTCAAATTCCTCTTTTAAATTTGATTTTGATAAATTTGATTATTTTCAGAAATTTTGATTGTGTCTTCCTGCTCTGCAAATTGGTATGTGGGATGTAATAATTGAAAAAGAAGTATGAAACATTCCATGATGGTGTTGATGAAGACACATAAATGTGTTTTCCAAGTGTGTGTTTTATAAGTGTGTTTTTTATTCCCTTTTAAATTTAATTTCTTTTCAGAAATGTTGACTACTTCATCGTGCTCTGCAAATTAGTATGTTTGATATAGTACTTGAGGAATATGTATGACACATTCCATTACGGTGTTGATGGAGACTTGATGTACGGATGAATGGTGTTCCTCGTAGTGATGGGGTTCATTAATTGGAGGGTACCATGAACATTGACTTGAACTCTCTGCTGAACTTTATTCTGGGGTTGAAATCTCTACTTCATAATTGTGAATGTTTCTTTCGGTAGGTAAGTTAAGTTTTGATGTACATAAATTCACAGACATTCTGTTATAAGGTTTCATTTGACGGTGGATTATTTTATGTAGTTTAATACCCACTTTCTAATTTCTTCTTCTTATAGTAGTGCTGGATGTTCTTCTATGCCCAGTAGACTAATTTCTTTTTCAAGGGATTCTGGGATAAAAGCTTTGCAGCTCCAAAACTGAAGAAGGGGGGAAGTCCAGCAGAAAGACAGGGTGCTGGCAGGAGGATCCCCATCTGGGAAATATAATTAATTTGCAGAAAGTTGTTGGCAAAATTGCTCAGAAAATGTTTTCTTGTCGCACAAACCATGAAATATGACGTAGAAACTTAAGTGGTAGCATGTTTAATAAACATCTAGAGGTTATAGAACTTTATCATGATTAGTGATACTGAGCGTTTTAAACTATCGCCAACAATCGGGGAGAACAAGGGAGTGGCAGTAAGAAGGAAAACAATTTTTTTAATTAACAAACAGAACCTTTTAATTAATCAAAAATTCTTAGGTCGCACTGCATCACGAGGAGGGAATAGATGAAGGGAGCAAATTATGGTTGGACAAGGGGCAATGGGAAGGAGGATTACAAGCTTACAGGGCTGGAGGCGATGAAAAGAAGCCAGAGCGCCGTCGAGGAGTGGAGCGGCACCAACTTCCCAACAATGGAACCACCAAGGAAAGAAACCACGCTCTGCCTTGGGGCCGGATATTTATACCATTTCCCCATTTTTCTTCCCGGGCGAACACCTTCCGGGGGGGGGGGAACAGTTGATCGTCCACGTCCCTGCGTCCAAGGGACGCATTTTCTCTTACTACCTCTCTTGGGCTTTCGGCGCAGCACGACCTCGAGCCTGTCATGCACGGCTCAGTTTGATATATCACTCAGATAATGTTCATTGAAATTGTTGAATAATTGCTTTTTTCAGTGTAATGAAGTTCAACAATTTATACATATTTTTAATTACAGGTTCAGATATTCCAGTAGTCAACGTCATTGACGGTGTAGGAACATAGTACCATTGAGAATAATGCAAGATGTTTGGCAGCTTTCATCAGCTATTCATCATTCTCTCTTACTAATTTGAATCTATTTTCATGGAAATGTTACATCATGTGTACTTAAGGTTTATTTTTTCATTTGCTTATATTGATGATATAAATATTCTTAGTTTCAATGAAATTGTTAAATCATTCTGGAAACCTGAAAATGTAACATTCCTATGTCTGATGGTGAAGTTGTCGATTCCCTCGTTATTGCAACGGGATTATCATTGGGGTTAAAAATTGACATCAGTGATATTGACTGTTCATTCCGCATTGGTATTCACTAAGCGGATAACCCATGCCGTGCGATCGTAGTACGTTTTATGAGGTCCCGTGTTGCAGAGGAATTTGTCCGAACGTAAAAGGAAAAGAAATTTATACTTGAAGGAATTGGATGTGCCCCATTTGAAGTGATATTCACCAAATCCCCTCATCTACGTTAATGAATCCTTGACCCCACTTAACAGAAAACTATACAGCATAGACCGCAGCCTTAGAAAGGAGGGTAAAGTCAAGTTTGCCTGGATTAGAAATGGAATGGTTTGCGTAAGAAAAAGCGAAGGTGCCGATCGAGTCCAGGTGAACACTGAAGAAGACCTACAGAGGGTCAAATAGGATTTATGTACATGTTCAAAAGGTGAAAATAGCACATTACCTTTTAGCACCAAAGCTATTGCTGCACGTGAGCCATCAACACTTATTCGTAGTGTATGCCATGTCAATGCCCAATCCTTATTTGCTCACATAGATGAATTTAGACATTATTTTCTTGCAAAAAGATATCATTTAATTCGAATATCTGAAACCTGGCTGAAAGAACATATAAACAATGATATGGTGAAACTTCAAAACTATCATCTAATTCGGAATGATCGACTCGATAGAGGTGGTGGTGGTGTGGCTGCATATATTCATGATCAGTTAAATTATAAAGTCCTTGAAATCTCTGATGGTAATCCTCTAAAACCTGAATTTATGTTTATTGATGTGTCTAATACAAATAGAAAATTATTGTTTGTAGTCATGTATAGACCACCAAATACTTGCTACATTTGTGATGATTTTGAAACTTTGATCTGCAAGTACTTACCTGTGTATAAAAATGTTATTATTTGTGGCGATTTCAACATTGATGTGCTTAAAGATACACGTAAGAGTGCTTACCTTAAGAATTTATCGTTTAGTTATAATCTTCATCTCCCTCCTTTTCAACCTACACACATCTTGGAATCAAGTCAGACTTTGCTTGACCTAATCATTGTTGACGATGCAAGTAAAATAGATGACTTTTTTCAAGAATCCGTAAACTTTCTATCTGAGCATGATTTAGTGTATGTGAACTATATTTTCAACACGCCACCATATAAACCTCATGAAATCTGCTTCCGAGATTTGGCTAAACTTGATTATGTTACGTTTGAAACGGATTGGAACGGTCTCTCATGGGAGGATTTCTTTTCAACGCGTGATGTCAATGAAAAAGTGACAATATTCAATTCCCAACTTACTTGTCTATTAGATAGACATGCTCCCATTAAAAAAATAAAAATAAGACGTATCCCAGCTCCCTGGATCTCTCAAGAAATTAAAAATCCATGAGTCAAAGAGATTCTTTAAGTAGGCACTTCCGAAGAACTCGGTCTGTTATAAAATACCACGAATATAAAGTCTCCCGAAATAAAGTGAAACAAATGCAGCATAATGCAAAAGTTAACTACTTTTTTTCCTGCTTATCAGATAAACGTGACGCTCGTTCTCTTTGGCAAGAAATTAAAATATTGGGTCTTGGTAATTCTAGAAATGAACCCACCAATATTAATTTTCCCCTTAATGAGCTTAATACTTTTTTCTAAATAGCTCCACATCGTCTGATTGTATAGAAGAGGACGAACGTCTCGATGTCACTAATTGCATTGAGCGTGATTTTAGCAATGGAAATCTTTATTTACCTCATTTTACCCCCGATCTACAATTAAAATACATCTCAATGGTAAATTCTAACTCAACGGGCGTAGATGAAATTAGTATTACGGTAGTTAAAAAGATTCTTCATCTAGCACTTCCAATGCTACTTTCAATTTTTAATTGCTCCTTAGATTATTCTAAGTTCCCCTCTGTGTGGAAATCTGCTCTTATTCAACCTATTAAAAAGAAGCCCAATCATGTAGAAATGGCTGACTACCGACCTATTGCAATACTTTGTGCCTTATCAAAACCTCTTGAAAGATTCGTGTACAATTGTGTTATTGAACATCTGTCTAAAAATAATTTTCTAAATAATTTTCAATCTGGATTTCGCAAAGGTAATAGTACTCAAACAGCATTGATTAAAATAACAGATGACGTAAGACTTTCAATGGATAAGCAGAGAATAACAGTATTGGTACTTCTCGATTTTAGTAAAGCCTTTGACTGTGTTAAACATAGTATACTTTTAAGATGACTATCTAATTTGAAAATATCTGCTTCTGTTTTACAATGGTTCCGTTCTTACTTGAGTCAACGTTTACAGGCGGTGAACGATCGGAAGAACAACTCACATTCTGAATTACTACCTGTCGAACGTGGGGTCCCCCAAGGGTCAATACTAGGGCCATTGCTCTTTGTCATTTATATTCAAGACCTCCCAAATAAGATACGTCATTCCAAGTACCATCTATATGCTGACGACTTGCAAATTTAAATTGACTGCGATCGCAATGAGATCTCTAGCGCCATTGCACAAATTAACTAAGATATTTCATCTATATGTGAATGGGCGTCAAATAATTGTTTGAAATTAAACTCACAGAAAACAAAGAGCATTATTATTGGCAGTGCCAAGGTCCTGTCTTCTATAAACATCGTCTCACTGTCTAAAATTCAAGTACAAGATGTAGAAATAGATTATTCTGATAAGGTTAAAGATTTAGGCGTTATTCTAAACAAAGCACTTACCTGGGACGAACACATAGCAGGCATCTTTAATAAGGTAGTTAAAACTTTGCACCAGTTTAAATGCTTCCGTAACCTAATGCCGTTATCATTGAGACTCAAATTAGCAAATGCTTTATTGATTCCTCATATTGATTACTGTTCCTTGGTGATGTCGAACATTACAAAATGTCAGATATCAAAGCTACAGAAAATTCAAAATTGTGTCTTGCGTTATGTGTGCGATATTTCATATTATGAGCATATCACACCATGTTATAATGAATTAAAAATGTTAAAAATTGAAAAAAGAAGAAATTTTCAAATGGGACTCTTCATGTACAAACTTTTAAAAACTGAAACTCCTTCCTAAATTTTCCAACCTTACACAGATAATTCAATGAAAAAAACAAGGAATACCAGAAAAAAAATTAATTGTACCCAGTCACAAAACTACTATGTATCACAATTCATTTTACATCAATTCATGCTATGTATGGAATTCGATTCCCCAAGAGTTGAAGGATATCACATCAGTTAATAATTTAAAAAAATGTTTGTTTTCATTTTATTTTCATGAAACTTGCATTGTATCAGCATGAGGAACTTGCTGTTCATGGGTTTTGTGTTCATCAAATTTAATTCGATTGTTGTATAGCTATTGTATAATTTTGTATTGTTGAATATCAATAAAATATTATATTGTTGAAAATTACTATTGTGAAGTTGAGAGTTGAAAATGGAGATTACTGCGTAATTTTGGAAATCTTTATAATAAATGTTTGTTTTCATTTGTCTTTGATGAAATATGATATATGAATTTACATAAGAATTTGTAATATTTGTTTTTCAGTTCATTATTATTATACCGAGTGCTTTATGATTTTGTTATCTTTTTTCATTATACCGAGTGTTTTATGATTTATTTTAATGTAGTACTTTCTCTGTCCGAGTGTCTATGTACTTACATAGGCTCCAAAGGATATGCTCCTACAGCCAATAAAATTAATTTATTATTAACATTTGAGCTGTGTGTACATTATATACTTTGGAAAAATGTGAATTGTTTTCTTTTTCAATATTTCCTTCAATGATTTGATTTAATGCAGCTGATATCAATGGTGCAACTCTCATGTAATGTACATAAAGTGCATGGTAGCCTGAGGTTTCTTCTGTTAAATGGCCTTTTTAAAGTTTGCTCCGAAGCCTGTTGTTCCTACAGTAAGCATACTGTATGGTTCATTTTTATTAAAGCATAAATGATGTTTACATTTGTTCAGTACTTTTAAGCATGCTGGTACTTAATGTGCATACGTTACTTATTTGTTTTACTCAACGTCGAAGTGAAAGTTGACATTGATTGTACTCTAAATTCTTTTTTCAATTGCTGTTCTTGTCTTATTTTGGGGAAGGATAATATTTCTGATTTGTCAGCACTTAAAATTGACCAAACTCGTCCTCAAGTTCCTCGGATTATTTACATTGCACTGTTTTCATGGAAGTTTACTCGGAAATTATAAGCGAAATCTCTTTCGACTTTGTCTCTCAGCTGATATTTAACTTTCCCAATGCTGTAATTCTTCCTTTGAAGAGTAAGCATCGCTATAATAGCCATGAGAGTAATAATAGTACTTTCGGAAATGACTTAACCTGTTTAACACTAAAATATAGTAAGTTTCATATCCGGAAAAACGTCCCGTGAAAAGAATCACAACTTGACTGACGCGCGTTTAATTTGTATTTCTTCACGATTTCCAATTTCTAAATTATCGGTCAAATGTTCCTACCAAGTCCAGACTGAATTGATTATAATTTATGATCACCCTAAATGCGACGGGAAATGCGTATTTATGAAAAAACTAAGTTAATCTCACTTCCCCCATACCACTCTATGGAAACGTTGGAATAAAGATGGCGGAATTCTCAATTCCCATAGTGGAAATGTATGCGATGACTCAACCCTATGAGGGAGTAGTGTAGAGAACTGCCATCCAGAGGACTCTGGTAGCTCCGAGAGGTAAACCGTCTCTCAATTCGGAACGACTCGAAATTGGCTCACGAATGGTGGCAGGATTCCAGTCTGGTGTCTCGCGAGTTTGTACGTCAATGAAACAATGGCACTCACTATCGGTCACAGGGGCGTTCCGGTTTGGTGAATTTTTAAGTCCATAAAGTCTTGGAGGAGCTACAGGTGGTGGCCGAAGGTCTCGTCTCGCAGATCGTCTCTTCCGGGAACTCTGGAGTGCTTGATAAGTTCGATAGTTTTTCCGGAGATGGCCTCCGTGGGATCATCGGTGAGCTTCACTTAGGTCTCATCCTGGAAGATTTCTAGTACATACCTTTCGGTGGTATTTTCCAGTGGGGAGAACGATGCATTTCCCTTGCCTGTCATCAGGATGGTGAGTGACCTATCTTCGCGTAGGGTAAGATTGGCAGTGCGCTTCTCCTCGGAAATGAGGGGATTGGGAGCTAAAGCTCATTTTCAGGACCAAGGAAACCTCATTTCAGACTTCTGCTGCACAACCAGGGAACTACCGCACTGTTTAATCCCACCGATAAAGTCCCTGTACGTAACTCCAATGCTGCATCAGCGATTTCCCCTCCACTCATCCTTATCATCAAATTTATATCGGTTTCAGCGTGGGATAATCGAGGATTCTGAGATTATTGAAATATTCAGAGATTTATTTCGTTCGCAACATATTTTGGACCCGGCCAACCTATCGAGTCACTTGTAGTGCAGTACTTCGTTTGTCTGATGACACGTTCAACAGGAAACTCCTTGGTGTCCGACGTTTAGGGCGAGCTTATATTGTTGTCAGGCTTCTCTCCATCGTTCCACTCCCCCTTCGTAATTTTTCCCCTGCGCATAGTATTCTTCTCAGTATATATCATATTTTCTTTTGCTTTGTGGTGAAAAGGTATGGTTCGTGAAGAGATTTTCGGATATGAAGAGATCGTTCCAATGATAAAGATTCTCTTAACTCATTTCTGCATCAAACCTTACAAACGTGTTCCAAAGAAACTACCCAATCTCATTACATAAATTCTGCACCAAACCACACCCAACACCAAAAACCTCGACGCCTACGACGTAGATCAGCGTAGCTGAGACTGTCTCTATCCTCAAGGCTCGATTCATAATCAAACCGAACAAAAGGCTGTGAGTCTACTATCTGGCACCATGATCCTAAGACACGGGACAGTCAAACGTCAACTTGGCAAAGCACGCGGAGAGGTCACCCCGATAGCATCGTACAAATGCCTCCCGAGTGTGCAGTCGTCGACAGCACAGATAATGAGGACAAGAAAGGTGAAGCAGTTGGGGCAGCGTGCTGACGAGTTGCCCGGGGCGAGGAGGGCAGTATTTTCGCGGATAAGGGGCGTAAGGCACGCCGCGGTCCTCGTCACGACGCCAACGAGCGCCTCTTGAGAGGGACCGGCGTCCCACTCGTCGCCTCCACCGCAGTCGCCCCCCAACGAGGATGGGGGCAGCCCTCGAGAGAGAGAGAGAGTGAGCAGACCACCCCTGCGAACCACCTCTCGAGATGGACGGGGGGGCAAACCTCCTCCCTCACCGTCTTCCAGCAAGTACCCTGCATGGCGAAGGTTGGGATTAATTTCCTCTTTTTTGGACTCTCTCGTTTAGTCCTCAGCTCCCTTTTCTCTAATTTACGGCAGCGTTCGTCGTCTTGGAACAAGCTCAGCAGCTGAAGTCATTTCCACCATTAAAGATGGGAAGGTACTTGGGTTTGCGAGAGGTTATGAAGTAGAAATGTGGACAGAAGTGCGCTTAGCCTACTTTTAGCGAAAGTTCCGCAGGTGAACGTCCTTTCTAACGCGCATCTCTACGCATAAATCGTCATCCCAGATGTCTCTGGTATAATATTTAAACTTCACTAAGCTTAGTATTCGCAGCACGAAAGACTAATTTAGGGTCCACGTAATATTCTCAAACGTCCTTTGCAGTTTTTATCCTTCCTGTAGAGATTTCGATTATTGAGGTACGACTTTAGCCATTTGAGAGGAAGCCCTCTAATTCCTATACTACCTTATTTCATAAAAATTCGGTCATGATTTACATGGTCAAAAGCCTTTGGCATATCAAAAAAGAGCCCTAGAGTTTCATGCTTGCTATCTATAGAGCCTAAAATACAATTAATGGCTTGGTACATGGCAGTCGTGGTTGAGTTGCCACACCTAAATCCAAATTGTGAATTAGAAAGGACACCTTGTCCTTCGAGATGTATCATTATTTGGAGATGTATGACCTTCTCAAAAATTTTGGAAAAGGTATTTTGGATGACTATTGGACTATAATTAATTAGGTCATTGATACATCCATTATTTTTATAAACTGGGACTATTTTTAACTTTTATAACATTGAGATAAAAAAACCTTGGGTTATGGATTCATTTATTAAGTACAATAGTGGGACTTTTATGAAATCAAAGCAGTAATAAATAACTCAACCTGGAATTTCATCTGTGCCCAAGCTTAACTTATTACTAAATTTGGATATAATAAATTTATGTTCAGATTCTAAGTAAGGTTTCGTGAAAAAGAATGATAGTAAATTATGAGCAGAAGCTTTAGCTTGGGAAGCTGAAGACCCAGGAGCAGTAGAAAAGTGGGTTTTCAATTCATTTGCTAAAGAAGGATAGTTTGTGCCAAAGCTAGTTTTGGGGTTGCATAATTTCGGGAGAGTATGTTTCTTAGATTTCTTTCCTTTCCCTTCATTTATAAGTTCCCAGGCTGTCTTAGATTTATTGCTGGAAGTAAGTAATTTATTATCATTGTAAGTTCTCTTTTAGGTAGCAATAGACTAACTAAAGTACTTCCGATTTTCCTTATAATATAGTTTTTGCTCAAGATTTCCAGAAATTTTTATAAAGGCAGCTAAATTTTTTTTAAAAAGCTGAATAGTTTTGAATATCATCAGTCAACCATGGCTCAGGATTAATTTTATGATAGAATTTACGTCTCCCCAATGGAAAACTAGAATCAAAGTAGTGCCTAAATGTGCAATAAAAGTAACTAAAACGTTCATCCAAAGTCTGCGCATCATATACCTGAGCCCAATTTTGGTCTTGATGCACGAGTCCAAATTGATAATGCCGATGACATTAAATGATCCCATGGAGTAGCTTTTACCATTGGTAGAGTTTTTTGGTAGGTGAAAATAAAAAACTGTTGATACCAGGCTATGATCAGATATACCAGGGTCACAGACAGTAGTAAGATACAGTAGTAATGATTTATTTACGATCTAAATTTGTCACAAAATAGTCAAGTAAGGTGGAAAATGAGGCAGTAACACGAGTGGGGTCATTAACAACAAATGTCAACCCATATGTATTGAACAAACTTAGTAATTCTAACTTATGAGGGCTGTCGACCAAAAATTCACATTTAAAATCTCCTGTTAACACCATTATGTGATTTTGACTGCATACTGTAGAAAGAAGTTGGTCTAGCTTTAGAAAGAAAGTTTGTAAATCACCAGTGGGCGAACGATATTGAGCAATGAACACTATGCTTCCTCACAGGAGATTCAAAAAGGCAGGCTGCACATTCAAAATTGTTTTCTTCAGTAGTAGTTACTCTAAGCGATTTCATGCTACCATGTATTCTACTGCGTGCAAAAATAGCCACACCACCGTTTTTTATATATATTACGACCAAATGACGAAATCAATACATAATTAGGAATGAATATAACATTCAACTCTTCATCAATCGGCTTATGTTCACTGACACACACAATGTCTGGTTCAAAATCGTATATAGATACTTCGAATTGACTAAACTTATGTCTTATGCACTGAATATTAATTTGGGCAACCGAAATATATTCACTATTTTATTAATTCGCGAGATTAGTCAACTCGAGTTCTCCACAGAATTCTGTACCCCAGCTTTCAATTAGGAAACTCCAGATTCCACTGCAGTCCAGCGTTTGAATAAAAATCGCCTCAACGTAACGTTATACGGCCACTTGTCACTGTGCAGCACTTCATCCTGTGCGTGAAAAGGCTCGCCAATTTTGAAGCTGGCATTGCCTCCTTTCGATTCGAGTTTACTCACCGTAGTCGTGATGTAGGGAAAGTTCTTTTTCATAAAACTTTCAACTGTAGCCTCCGTTGTATCCCCCACCAGCTTGCAAAGGTGAAGCTACGCTTTTTTAACTCCAACTAGGTCCGTTGATGTCGTATTTTTTCCCACAATTACTTCACCATAGTACATGCAAGGGTTTGCTTGATACTCTCCTTGGTAAAGGGGACGACGATTAACTGCCATAGATTAACTTATTGCCATAGCCATTAACTGCCATAACGGAAAGGGAAACTTGAGCGGTCTCCCTATCCGTAATTCACCTCCGAAGACCTCACTTTCTTACCCTCCGATTTGTCACCTCAACCCAGCCATCTGTTTTTTCCGATACATTCTTTTCAACCGCATCTTAAATGAATTCAGGTATAGAGCTAACAACTGTTGAGCCATCATTGGAAGATACAAGTAACTTAGATGCTCTCAGTTTTGTATCTGGCTCGTCAGCATTAAGCAGCAGATCGCTACCATAATCACTGTTTGCTTCATCACTAATAGACATAACCGGCGTGTTCACGGGAGGAGAAGTTTTATAATAAACACGTACCATTATGGCATTCTTGTTGACAGAATCCGTCTGTTTACTAGATTCAACTGGCAGACCCCGCGTCACTTTTAATGTTCTGGTTTCTACATTTGGGTGATTAATCATCCCCATGCAGTCCAGCAGTTTAGTTTGGAGATATTTCACAAACTCAATTACTTTGACCAAGTCACCTGGTGAGCAAGCACATAATTTACACCGATAGTGTAGGGTTGCACTACTATTTACAGAAGTAGCAACTGTCTTCGTAATTCCGACAGAATTGAAATGAAAAACCTACAGTCAAAGTCAATCTTAATCAGGGGCGTATTTACGGGGGAGGACGAACGGGACCGGTCCCCCCCCCCCCCAGAACAAAAAAAATAGTTTAGTACAACGTTTAAAAATATTTATAGTCCATAATTACGTTGAAAATAAAATATATACAAGGTCAAAACACCAACAGATTACTGTAGGTACAAACGTATCATTCTGAGTACACGTTTAAAAAAATATTCTTTTCCAATATTAATTCAGTTAATTCTCTGAGCTGACGAACCTGTAACCTAAATCCTAATCCAACCCTTATCCTACCCTCTGTGTGGTTTGACCGCACTTTCTTTAAAGTATACGTTTTTCTGTTTTCGTTCAATTGAAAGCAGATATTTTTCAGATGAATGCTGATGAAAGAGAAAATGTGTTAAAAATAGCCTGGATACCTGATGAAAATTTTCAATTCCCCTCCACAGAGTTCGGACAACGCAAATTGAAGTTTCAGTATAGTTAGTTCAAAAACAGAGATTGGCTTGTTTACTCTAAAACTCTTGACGGAGCATTCTGCAAGTATTGTTCCCTATATTCACCCGCAGGAGCAGGGAAACAGGGACTTCCACTAGGTAAACTGGTTCGAGTGCAACACAGTGACTGGAGACACGCTTTAGAAGATTTCAATAATCATCATCTAACCACCTACCATGCAAATTGCGAAATGGACGTTGAAAACTTTATTTCAATCCGGTGAGGACAAAAAAGAAATTTATTCGTGATATTGACAAGAGTGTGTCCGAAAAAAATGCTGAAAATCGTCGTTTTGCTTATCCCTGTTATAAAAAAACTTAAGTTTTGTGGGAGACAAGGGCTACCTTTACAAGGGTATAGGGATGGAGGCCCCATAAATATCGACCACGGGTTATTGAGATGAAGGCAATTCCCGGGCTTTATTAAGGATGAGGGTTGAAAGTGGAGATTCAACATTGAAAGAAGTTTAATGAATGCATCAAAAATGCAACTTATACAAGTTCAGTTGCTCAAAATGACATAATAACTGCATTAAATAATGGAATATTAGATAAATTGGTGACCAAAGTGAACAACGCGAAGTGTTTTTCGATAATTGCTGATGAAACAATAGATGTAGCTTGTACTGAGCAACTGACATTGTGTGCAGGATATGTTGAATTAGAGGCTGTCTCCTTAAGGGAATATTTTCTACTATTTGTGTCTATAAATGATTTGACTGGTAAATTAATAAGTGATGTGACTATGGGAAAACTAAGAGAAACAGTGTTAATACAGGCTAAAATTATGGGAAAGGTTATGACGGGGCCTCTGCGATGAGCGGTGTATACAATGGCGTTCAGAAATTTGTGAAAAACGAAGTTCCCAATGCACTCTATGTTCATTGCAGCAGCCACTCTCTCAACTTATTGTTAGAAAT
The DNA here is from genome assembly GCA_963573305.1 of Pyrrhosoma nymphula. NCBI lineage: Eukaryota > Metazoa > Arthropoda > Insecta > Odonata > Coenagrionidae > Pyrrhosoma > Pyrrhosoma nymphula. The sequence goes on along the minus strand of OY754332.1, from coordinate 69,211,530 downwards.
TTCTGATTCATGTTCTTCAACGTTGAAAAGACAATACGTGAGCACCATAGGAAAAGTTCACGATTTTTGAACACACCAAAGCGCCAAGCGGTTTGGTGTGTTCATAAGTCTCTGGTAAGTCGTCTTTTGTGAGCTGGATAATGCAACATTAAGAGCTCTTGAGAAAATCAGCTCTTGGACTGATAATGATACCGCAATTAACGCAAAATGTGATTTTCTCATTGCCCTATTTACAGTAAAGAAAGTATTTTCAAAAACCTTGCCTGTAACTGAATACTTAGAGAGTGAGAAAATTGATTTTTCCAGTGCTGTCACTGATCATACTGTCCATGAAGTCCAAAAAATCAGGGACTGAGGCAGAATTTTCAGAAATATTTTGGAGTATGGAAACAATGTCTTCGATTAAAGTTCCTAAAATGTTTAACCACCAAACAGTAGGGAAAAATTCACCTCACCAACATATTATAGAAGAGTTGCTTTCATCCCGTTCATAGATCTTTTTAATACTTAATTAAATGAACGGTTCCTCTCTCACAAAAAAATTCTCTCTTCATTTGAGATTTTGCTACATGGAAATAAAGAAAACTGTAATGATAAAGTTAAAGCTTTGTGCAATCAATATGGAAATGCAATTGATGCCATAAACACCTGCCAGTTAAATGGAAAGATGAAAAGTTGGCACCAAAAATTAAGGACAGTAGAGTTTAAGAGAGAAGAATCGTTAAAGACACGAAATAAATCCCTGAGAAAACTTAATGCTTTTGAAGCTTTGAGCTACTGTGATAAGAATGTACCCTTCTGTTCAAAAATTACTACAAACAATGGCAACTTTACCAGTGACCTCTCGCAGCGCTGAAAGATTTTTCTCCTTTCTGAGATATTTGAATAATTATTTAAGAAACACAAGTGAAACCAGGTTAAATGGGTTATCTTTGCTGTATGTGCATAAAGATATTTTAGTTTCGCCTGAAGAAATCCTTAATGAAATGGCAAAAAATTCAAGGTGAATTCAACTTTCAACATTATCAGTGTGGGTTTTTTGTTGAAAGAACGTAATCTTTCAGTTTCACAAAATCAAACATTCAAACATCATAACTGAGTAAAATTCAAAATAATAAGAGATCAGATCTCTCATTGAAAATCTATTCACGACGTGAATAGATTTTTTACTAATCCAATTTTTAAATCCAGAATTGTTATATAAAGTTTAAAATATTTATTTAGCTTACGTGGCTAACATGCCAAAAGTTAAAAAGCACACTTTTATCCGTATTTTATCCACTCCTTTTTCACTGGGTGAACGGGCCTAAGAAAAACTACGTTTTGAGTTACGACACATATCTATGAGTAGGTACCAAGTATACTCTTAGCAACATCAAAATAAATTTGCTATTCATGTTATTTAAAGCTGAAAGTCATTTAAACGTAAGTTTAAAAAGTCACTGGAGATACGTAGAAATGCGTTAAAATAGAGTTTGCAAGGTTCAAAAACCTTAAGTTTTCCCCAGACCTCTCGGAATGATCGTTCCCCCAAAGGCAGAATTTTCTTCCCCCCTAAAGGCAATTCCTAGATACGCCGGTGCTCTTAATCAGTAATTTACTATCAACTATTATCTCGGAGCACACCGAACGACGTGAATAGATTTTTTACTAATCCAATTTTTAAATCCAGAATTGTTATATAAAGTTTAAAATATTTGCTGCGTATTTGCTATATAAGCGTACTATCCGCCATCTTGAATCTATATTTATACATCATGCTTATATTTTACTTAAATGAAGATTATGAATTCCGAAACCCTAGATTCCAAGGCTGCATCTCACTTTCGCTCATTTGTAAATTTTAGACCAAGCCATCATAACTATGAATTCGTTTCTCCAATCATCTTTTTCTCTCAAGCCATTCAAAAACAAGTTCTCATTTACCATCAGGTACACTGGGCATTGGATGGTCATTTAATCCTGGAAAACACTCTTTTAACCCATTACCACCCAGAAAAATTTTTGTTTGCAATTTTGATGAATATTTGGTATTTTACCCATATGGTCACCTAAAGTACTTATACAAAATATTTTCGTGACATACCGAGTCGTTTCCACATAATGACCCGTAGCCATATGGATACGCTGGGCGGTAACGGGGTCAACATCTCCTGTGCTGCGATTTCTGCGCATGATCGAAAAAAATAATGAAAGTTCTATGCAAACATAGTTTTGGATTTAGAGTTAAGTAAAAAATCATAGTTTCCATACAATCTTTACTTTCTTCAAAAACTTGCATCATATGGCACAATCATAGGAACGTTTGTCTTTTGTGACAAGTACGTTGGTAAGATAATTTTTTACTCATATGCCTAAATTTTGTGGAATATTTTGCAAAAATGATCACATACAAAATAACTGTTCCACTGAGCTTCATTTTGCTGACTGGGCGGATCGGGCAGTCTTGTAAAACTCTATTTTGTCACATGGTTCCGGTACTTCCATACCCGCGGATTTTCAAATCATTGAGTAGTTTTACACCTGTTAAGAGATTGTCAAAGAATAATTTATATTAACTCCCACTTACTGTCTGGAAAATTATCGAGCATCACATCTAAGGGTGCCGCTGCTTTTCCCTATGGCGGACAACGTATTTAACAATAATCTCATCATAATTCATGTTTTGTTCTGGAATATAGAGCGCCATGAAGCGTTGTTGTTTAATTTTTTCAAGAAGTAGGCGAACTTTCCACCGCTTGTCACCATCCATCGGAGGGGGCCAAGAATTATCGGCGCAGTGCAGGAATCTACATAGTTCCAAGAATCGACTTCTTCTCCTAGCACTGCTATCCAAGATGTAATGCACGCCAGCTTCCTACCAAAAAGATATTTTTTCCGGAAGCTGCACGTACCCGAACAACAGCAGTGTAGCAAGGAAAGCCTTCATTTATTTTGAAGTAATGTTAGGATTTGGTTCGTTCTTGAAAACGGCAAACTTGTTTGACTTTAGTACCAGAAAATCAATCCCCTCCTCATTCGAAAACAATTCGAACAGATCTACAGTAGACAAATTGGATAGAGCAGTGTAGCTTACAGTCCTCGCGAAAGCTTACGGCCTTTAGATGCGCAGAACAGAGGGGGTGAAATGTGTGGGAGGGGTAAGAGAAAGAAACGGAGGGGAAAGTGAGCGCGTGGTAGGCAGAATGACCAACATAGTTTCTCAGCGTAGTAATGTAATTCCGAGCCGTATTGGACAATTCGACTCGTCGCGGAGCATGGAGCAGGTAGCCGACCCTTCCACACCATACCTCGTTCCGCGGCCGGGGCTGTGGAATAGATAGTCTTACGCGATGTCTCACAGCTGGGCATCTCAATTACTTTAAATTCATTAACATTTATTCAACATTAATAAAAAATAACATGTGTATTCGTGATTCCGCTGAAACACTGAATAAGTAGACACCAAACTTCGTGCAAATCCGTTGATTTTCAGAAACGTTGATAAAATTTTCAGCCGCGTGAAATTCTGTAATCCATATTTGAGACACACCATAACATTACGAAATAAAAGTGCATTCTATATTCTTATTTTGCTTAGCTAATGCATAGAATGGAATCGGATTTTGATTGCCACTAGACTATAATGTCAGTCACTGAAATAAGAAAATAAAAAGTACTTGAAGAGATAATTTAATAAATTGGCACTATGAAAATGTATATTCGATGAGTAAATGGGACATTGAGAACACAAAAGAGTAGAAATATAAGAATATATTTTCTAGATAGAAAGAGAGAACATATACACTTTATGCAAAAATAAATTGGATAATTTCCGTAATTTATTTTTTAAAAACGAAAATCGCAAGTAATACGAATGTGATATTTGTTTTTGTATAATATTTTGGAAAAAAGTTAGTACTTTTTGCAACTATAAGTCCACTTGCCAGACATCGGCCTGAGATCCCCTGGCCGTGACCCCCTGGCGCGTGCTCAGGTACAAAGGGACGACGCTCCGCCCACTCCATAACCCGCTGCGGCGAATAGCTGGGGGCATTCAAATTCATTGAAGGCATATGATAAATTTCAATGTTGGCAACGAAAATCGTAAACATTAGCCCGCTGGTGCTACCCTCCCACCCACGGCAACCGGTTTTTAGAAAATAGACCCTTCCAGTCCCAAAATCGTCTACTGCGCAACGCCGTAAGCTTTCGCGAGGACTGTAGCTCTGAGAATAAACCTAATTCCTATCTCAGAAGATCCTTCTCCGCCCATTTGAATTCAATTGTGTCTTTTTGTGCTTTTTTCAGTGTCTTTGTTTCCTCACTCTATTTCTTTAAGTTTTTTCTCCCTCGAAATGAGAGCTTAGGCTTCTTTTCTTCCTTTTTGCGGAGATTCGTGTTCATATTCTGAGACTTCGGAGTCTGCACCATCCGAAACGTGGTCTGGGTCATCTTCCTCTTTTTCTTCAACATATTTTGCAAATTGGAATTAAGCGTTAGCCTTAGGTTGACGGCCGTAGAAATTATCAGCCTCTTCCTGTTTCCTCATCACCGGAGTCTTCATCCTAAATGCTTTTTATTTCTGGAGGTTCGATGTAAATGTCTTGTATTTCACAAGTATCAGTTTAATCCTCCAAAATATCTAAGATATCTCGTACTGTAAGGTTCCTGGAAAAAAAACGATAACCCAATAAAATCTTCTAAGCATAAAAAACCTGTACTTATTTATAAAAACACGTTACCCGCAGTTATAAACGCTTAAAACCCAGTAACTCTGATTAAAGAAATGGATTTGGCGACCCGCGTGAAATGACCCCGTAGCCTCCCAGCCAATGCTTGGAACATTAGCAGTAATGTATGGTTTCCTTTTGTATCAAAACTCTCTGCCTTTGGGCCATCGTCACCGAAGTCTATCAACTCTGTAGTAGAGACTGCTGTAAAACCGAAACGCAATATTTATTTATTTGATAAATGCAACTTCATAAAATTTGGCGAGATGCTTAATGATTCGTACACGGACTTCGTAGCTAAAATAGAGGATAAAAGCACTGATGAATCATGGAAATATTTCTTAGAAGTTCTACGACAGGGAATCAACGAATGTATTCCGCAAAAATTGAAATGTGACAGTAAAGAACCTCGCTGGTATAACAACGATGTTAGGAGGGACCTTAAGAGACAAAGAAAACTGTACAACTTGTTCAAGAAGTCCATTACGTTAGGTGACAAATCGAAGGAACTTGAAGCAAAAGAAAGTTACGCTGTGCAACGCTCAAAAACCAAGAAATCAATGCGTACTGCATTACGAAATTTCAAGAAAAAAGTACTCGGTGAATTACTCGAAGAAAATCCGAAATCTTTTTGGTAATATGCGAGAAAGCTTCAAGGAAAATCTTCAACCGTATATTCGTTATTTGATAAAGATGGCAAACTTGTCACCGAAAATATTGACAAAGTTAACACGATAAATTCCCACTTCGAAATTGTATACACTACATACGATACTGCATGTAATTTTGACATTTCATTCACTGAGGAACCGATGAAAAAAATCACTATTCAATACGATGGGATAACTAAACAGCTACAGTCGATAAAAAATAGTAAATCTACGGGTCCGGAGGGAATACCCGCGCGTGTCATCAAGGAATTAGCGCCACAGATCGCACCGTTCTTAGACGTAATATTCAAGAAGTCATTGTCTGAAGGAAAGATACCAATAGACTGGAAAATTGCAAACGTTACACCGATATTCAAAAAGGGAAACAGACAGGACCCAGGGAACTATCGACCAATTTCATTAACGTCGATTATAGGCAAGATACTCGAACATATCGTCGTTAGCAATATCATGACGTTCCTGGACAGTCGTAACTTCCTTCATGGCTGTCAGCACGGCTTTCGGAAAGGTAGATCATGTGAAACACAGCTCGCGCTCTTTCTTCATGACGTTCTCAAATCTGGTGAATCGAAAACACAAGTGGACGCATTATTCCTAGATTTTAAGAAAGCTTTCGACACGGTACCTCATAACAAACTTTTATACAAATTACAGTCATGCGGGCTGAACGAAACAGTAGTAAACTGGATACGCGACTTTCTGAGTGATAGTAAGCAAAAAGTAGTTCTTGACGGAATTAGCTCTGATGTAGTCAAAGTGACATCAGGTGTCCCACAAAAAAGCGTAATCGGCCCCCTTTTGTTCATTATATACATAAATGACCTATGCTCTCCAATTAGCAGTAAAATACGTTTTTTTGCTGACGACGCTGTCATCTATCGCGAAATTAGTGATCACTCTGACTTTGAAATCCTATCATCGGATTTAAACAACGTTCATGTGTGGAGCCAAGAGTGGGGACTCGAACTTAATCTGAGCAAATGCACGGCGGTACATTTCTTGCGGAGGTCGCCCAACTATCCCCATGTATATGCTGTGGATGGTGTTAACATAAAGGCGACAGATGAAGTGAAGTATCTGGGAGTTACGATATCCTTGAACCTATCGTGGGGAACACATATAAGAAATATTTGTGGCAGAGCTCTGAAGAAGCTAGGATTCGTCAAGCGTATTGTGGGAAGATTTTCAGATGAAAAAGTAAAAGAGAGGTGCTATTTCGTACTCGTCCGGCCACACCTTGAATATGCAGGGAGCATATGGGATCCGGTGCAGAAAGACTTAATTCGGGAACTTAATAAAATACAAAGGAAACCTGCGCGATTCGTCAAAAACTGCTACGGGCGTACAGACAGCGTTAAACAGCTGTCAAACGAATTAGGCTGGGAGCCGCTAGAGAATCGGAGGCTGCGCGCTAGGCTTAGATTACTTGAGCAATTAAGAATAGATATCTTTAAGAGCGACACGGAGAACATCAGATTAGAAACCCACTATATTTCCAGGTCCGACAGAAACGATAAATTAAGAGAGATATTTTGCCGAACGGATAGGTATGGGAATTCGTTTTTCCCTCGAACAATAAGGGACTTTAATAAATGCTAGGCGTAATTTCATTAGAGCGTTTCCTTTTTATATTTAAACGGTTGGTGTCCTAACACCCCCCGCCACACGCCTATTGAGGCGGCTTGCGGGGTTGTATGTAGATGTAGATGAACTCTTTTATGTGAGAGTGCTGGAGCAGACAGAGAAACACTCTCTTAGGTGTATATCATATCTATATCTATAAGGTAGAGGTCAGAAAAGATGACAAAAAAACAATGCCAAGTTTTGGTAAATTATGTGGTGGGACACAAGGATTTCGCGCTGGGTCAGATTGGAGGGATCTGCGGAAAATAGTTATGGCACAGATGTGGAATGAAATTAGCGAAATATTATTATTGCATGGGCCTCCGAAAAGAGTGGAGCAGTGGAAGAGGCTAAGAGTGAGAATACTTTAGGTTTTACTATTGGAGCATTCTCTAATTGGTTCGTAATCATCTACTTATGTAAATTGTTAAGGTTTATGTGATAATATGCTTATGTATATATGAAGGCGTGGAAGGATTTACGTGTAAAGACTCGGGCAAAGAATGCCAAAATTATGAAGGAAAGAGGAAGCACAGGAAATGTGGAGGTAAATAATTGGTGAATGAAAATATGTTAGAAATATGTCCATTACATTTAAAAAATTTCGATTTTCGGACTGGGAAGTGCTACTCCACTGACGGATGTGAAACGGTTAAGTATTATTGGAGTGGAAACCTCGACGCCTATGGCAGATACATTTGTATCCCACGAAATGGTGGGAAATAGAGCCATTGAAATACACATTTAGGGAATTATACATTCTAAAAATATTTTATCCCTTTAATCAGGCCCATGATGGACGAAGTGACGAGGATACGGTGGGAGTAGAGGTTTCGACAGGAGAGGTAATAGTCTGCAGTTTTGAGTGAATAAAGAGGTGATGCATCCATGTCATAAGACATAAAATTTAGCCTTAAATTACACTATTTTATGAACTAGGTGGCATGTGGTGCTGCAGACATTGTGACTGAGCCGTCAACCAGCAATGGAATCAAGTTAAAAAAGGTTTAATATTTATATACGAACTGAAATTACTCTCTCGATGACCATAATTAACATGGTATTTTCTTCTAGGAAGTGAGCCGGTGAACAGGGTAAACCGTAAGTCATCCAAGGAACATTGGTAAACTTTTGTATTTTTCAGGAAATAATTTTATGTAATGCCAATTGAACGATTTTTTAGAGTTTTATACAGTGGATGATTTCTAATATTAGAAGTACAGGAGCTCGGATTACCCCTGCTTGATTAACTAAGCGGAGAAAAGGTGATGGAACTCGAAGCTCTGGTATTGCATACAGTAATGGAGCAGTGCGGCGATACTGCTTTGGCTGAAATTAATCCCTGGTTCCATCTATATTTGTTGTGTTACTGTTAATTAAGCATATTCTTACCAATAATCAGAAATTCTATCAAATGAGAAATTTATGAGATGAACTTCCTTTCCTTTAAGATAGTGGTGGTCAAGATATGGATTCTTGTAGCTAGTTCTGTAATATAAGAGTTTTTGCTATGCTGCACAAATTAATTAAAATATCTATTTAGCCCCAAATCTACCCAAGAAAAGAAACATGGAAGAGCGATTGCACGAGATGCATAGTGAGTTTGTGGAAGTAGAAGCAGGCCACAATGACCTTTTAAAGGTAATACATAGGTATTGGAACTGAACATGTCTTAAAAAATAAAAATCCTAAATGTAATGATTTAATTTTGCCTAAATTGTAATATTAAGTATTTGATAATTATATTCAGGGCATTAATAAAAGCCTATCCCTCCTTGTTAGTGGATTAGTGGAGGACAGGAAGAAAAGGAGATCTTACAGAGAGGCGATGCTCTCCCTCCGTAGGGAAGACCTGCTGGCCAGAAACAGAATAGAAAATCTGCTAAGGGATGTTTTGCAGTGTCATGAGAGGGTTGCACACTCTTAAGAGCAACGCAATGACTCATTTTCATTCATTGCAATGGCAAGAGAGGTTTGTGAGGGTTGCAAATTTCTGAGGAGGGGAGAGCCTGAAGAGAATGTCTGCATGTACTTGATGAAATCTGCTTATGTCGCCTAATTCAGAATTTGGACTATACTTTTCAGGAGCATCAGCTAGGACAACGAAGCTGTAAGTTTTTTTTCTATATAAGTTGTTTATTTTTTGTGAATGTACATGGGCAAATTCTAAATTCTGCACGCATGCAAATTGTGTTTGTTTTTAGTAAATACCCTTTGGACCTACCTTCCTTGGAAAAAGTTTTTTTGTAAATATGTTTCGCAAGACATCACACTTACATCAACCATAAGCATCAATTTATTTTCAAAAATTTTATTTTTTCATTATCTGGCTGTCTTTTTGTATAGGCCATTTGGAATCGGAAGAAAACACTTTTCCATGTTTTCAGGGGACTACCCACTGGTAATTTGTATTGGTTTTAACAATGAAATAGTTTTTCAATACCTTTGAGGGGGATCGTTGGCCATCCTTTTCCTCAAACATTAATTTCAATTGAGTCCTTGTGATTTAAAACACTCTTAAGTTGGAAGTACACATAGGTTTGTGAGTAACGTAAACCAATTACTAGCAGTAAACTGACCATTGCCGTGCGTTCATAACTGCCTTGGTGAGAAATTGGATCCTGGTATCAGTGACCAGTCTCTATAGAACAGTACTACATAATCATACAAACTGACCATTGCCGTGCGTTCATAACTGCCTTGGTGAGAAATCGGATCCTGGTATCAGTGACCAGTCTCTATAGAACAGTACTACATAATCATACAAACTGACCATTGCCGTGCGTTCATAACTGCCTTGGTGAGAAATCGGATCCTGGTATCAGTGACCAGTCTCTATAGAACAGTACTACATAATCATACAAACTGACCATTGCCGTGCGTTCATAACTGCCTTGGAGAGAAATCGGATCCTGGTATCAGTGACCAGTCTCTATAGAACAGTACTACATAATCATACAAACTGACCATTGCCGTGCGTTCATAACTGCCTTGGTGAGAAATCGGATCCTGGTATCAGTGACCAGTTTCTATAGAACAGTACTACATAATCATACAAACTGACCATTGCCGTGCGTTCATAACTGCCTTGGTGAGAAATCGGATCCTGGTATCAGTGACCAGTTTCTATAGAACAGTACTACATAATCATACAAACTGACCATTGCCGTGCGTTCATAACTGCCTTGGTGAGAAATCGGATCCTGGTATCAGTGACCAGTTTCTATAGAACAGTACTACATAATCATACAAACTGACCATTGCCGTGCGTTCATAACTGCCTTGGTGAGAAATCGGATCCTGGTATCAGTGACCAGTTTCTATAGAACAGTACTACATAATCATACAAACTGACCATTGCCGTGCGTTCATAACTGACTTGGTGAGAAAGTGGATCCTGGTATCAGTGACTAGTTTCTATAGAACAGTACTACATAATGATACACACCCAATTCGTAAGTTCTTTCTAGGGGCATAACTATTGTTCAAACATAGGAGATGGGTCCTATTTATTACCACTTATTTGACTAATAGTAATGGATAATTGGAGAATGGGCGCTTAACATAAAACATGATGTCCCTCTAAAATCAAAATTAGAAAATGTAGTTGCGACTAGATATGTTTACAAATTCTTTTTTTTCCAATTGTTAAAAAAATGAATGTAAATCATGCCAAGGAATGTGCTATTATATCTCTTTGTATTTGTCTGGCTAGAGCCAGTCTGTCTCTCACCATAATAGGTGCTGCGACATTCATATCATTCGCGACATCTTCTAAATTCTCAGGAGGGATTCTGGAAAAAGTTTTAAAATTCATGATTAGGGAAAGAGGCCAAGTTTGTTGTGTTCACATCATTTACTAATGTAAGTCCTTTTTAGTAGGCTCTCAAACACCTTTAAAATGCTACTATGCACTAAATTCACAATACATTATTGGCTCCTGCTCACTAAATTGGGCCTCATACAGTTAGGTTAGAGAGGTTTGAAATTTTCGTTTAATAAATAACATAACCAGTCATCAAGACGAAAATCCACGAAAATTAAAACATCATCAAATCTCCCTTGTGATGTTAAAGAGATCCACCCAGATTACATGCTTAAATTAATGCATATTCTCACCGGTGGTGTAGCATGATGTTGTGTAACATAGCACATGCTAAAACAATCTTGCATGATTGGCGTGGTTGATAGTGGAGCACTCTGTCTTTTAAAAGACCGTTCTTTTAAAATACCAAACAACCTCTCCACCACACTTCGGGTGTGACAGTGATTTTGTGAATACAAAAATTCAGGGGTACCCGCCACAGCGTGAGGCTGATGGGTTAAGAGCCATGGCTCGAGTGCATACCCCGAGTCTCCTAAACTTAAATGTCTTATTGCCAAAATATGTGGAAAACGAATTATCAGAGCACTATTTTTAAGATTGGGAAAAATGTTACCCAATAAAAGGTAATTTCCATTTCCATTCAAACGGGAGTTTTTCATCTCCTCCTTAGCATTGGAATAGGTCCATATTAATTGGTCATGAACACTTCCGGGACATATATAAACATTCAAAATTTTCATAGAATTATCACTAATCTGGTAGAAAAAGTCAATAGTTTACCTTTTGCAAATACATAATTTACATAGGTTGTGAATCCGGTGGAGGCCCCGCGAGAGAGTAGCGGAGAAGAGGGCTGCGGTGAGACCGAACAAGAAGACATACAGGAAGGAGAAATAAGACAGGATGTCACCCACTGATCAAAAAGCTCAGTAGGAAACGGAAGAGGCAAATTAGGAAAAAACAACAGAACAACAAAAATGTGGCCACAGGCTCGGAAACCGAGAACACAACACTGTGGAAACAAAAGAAGGAGAAGAAGATTAAAGGGACAAAAGACAGTGAACAATTAAATACCAAGCAGATAGACAGACAAGTTATAGACGGCAAAAACAGCGAATGAATAACGCTGAAAAGGAAATTAAAGAAAAAACAGTTGAAAAGCGAGCAGGAGAAGCCCGAGAGAAAAAAAAAGAAGAGCGTCGAGCCGTCTGATCCTACTTCCGTGACAACAGGGGGCGGCAACAAGAAGGTTAGAAAAGAAATGGAGGCGACATATCACTTGATTCTTGAAGCCAATTCCGCCATTGCAGTCGGCAAAGTTTATAACTTCCTCTGGCTTACGTGTCCGGCGGTCGCGTTCGATTTTCGTCAAATCTAAGTTAAAAACCACAGGCAAGGCGATGATTTGTGACTGGTTTGGCAACACCTACACGGCACAAAATCCTTCCCAAGCACCCCTATTCTTGCTTCACTTTCACCCATGAGCGTTCACGGTCATGCCTCCTCCATTTCATTTTAACCTCCTTGGGCGGCAAGGAGAGCGAAAGGCATGGCGAGACGGAGAAGAAGACGGAGAAGGAAGAAGAGAAAGCAGAAACGGGGGCAGATAACAGCGTAATGTGGATATTCAGTACTGGGGGGTTATTTTGTAATCTCACCTTTTTAGTGACTTATAGTGGAAAGGCGGGAGATCCGTTTCCCTCTCTTAATGATCGGCTCACGAACGGTTCATGAATTGTCGAAGCTTTAATTACCTTATATCAAATAAAAGATGCCGAGACTAGCGAATAACCAGATTGCTCAACATCTTATGGAAGATATCTTACACTGTACATACCACGAAAGTCTAAATACAGTCAAAACTACAAGCGACATGTAAGCGATCACTCAATATTTAAACAAAATTACGTGCATCTAATTAGTGTTCAATTCACAAGCACGGGAAATATCTACCATGAACGTAGATTTTAAGGCAATATTTGTTAACATTATGAAACTATGGTATAAATAACTGAATTCCATTCTCCATACACTGGCGGATAGGCACAAGAAAACAAAGGTATCAGCAACATTGTTTGGGAAATATTGATAGAAAATATATACACAGATAAATCAAGCTAATAATAACATAAGCATTTCAAACAAAGCATACCTTCAAGTGCCCAATATATTGGAGTTGAAAATGCTGAAGTTCTTCACGTTTAGCAAATTACAACAATACGATTTAAAATCGTTTGTATCTTTCGCGCCCTTTTTTATTTTCCAACTCAAGCTTCAAGTGGAAACGATGGTGCCTCCATGTCACGTTCTTTATGACTAATGGCCGGCGGAGATAATGAAACGGATCAAGAGTCGAAAGATACGGATCAGAGCGGATGAATCGTCTAAAAGACCAGCACATGACCGGCAGTTCACCGCTTGAGATCCGAAGATGGTCACGCCGCCTGGGTGGCGGAGTTGAACTACGAAAAAGTGACATTTTATGACGTATTCTCACTAAAGTGAGATTACAAAATAACCCCCCCGGGAAGGGAGAAGGTAGCGGAGGGGAAGGGAGGCAGCCCCAGTTAACTGAAACGGAAAAAGATGTAGCGGAGACTGTTAAAGTCTCCGAAGAGGGGGCAGTGGGGGGGAAAGGGAGTGGTGGGGAAGAGGAGGGGCAGGGAAGGAGGCTGTGGGAGGGGGAACCGAGGGAAGGGAGGGGGGTTATAAAAGACACGAATAACCCCGGGTTCCTACCCACAGGCTTTTGTTGGACAACCGACGATGACAAGCCGACCGACCATCAACAGCTGCCTGGAAAAACACCGGAGAAGAAAGCGGATGGCGAGAATTGGAATATTCCGAGTACCAGCCTACAATACTTCCGCTCCAGACAAGGCTCCAGTGGCAGTCAAGGAAGATGCAGACATCGTCGAGACTCGAGAACCCAGTAAAAAAAACTTCGTAGAAATTTTTATCCAATTTACTTTTGATATATTTTAAAAAGATTTTAAATATGGATTATCAACAAAATCCGAATCTAAACTTTAATGCTGGCATACAAAAAATGTTAACATTAGTCAACCAAATTTCCTAACCATAAAAATACCATATCTCAATATTGCCGGAATCAGCAATCAGAAAAAACTAACAATCATAAAAATCAAAAATGTTGGAGATAGATGCCAAAATAGTCTTTCTTCTGGAAGTAAAGGAGAATTTACAACTTGAAGATCGAAATTGGCAATACATTCATAACCACGGCACTGCCACCTTAGGGACAGCATTTCTAGTTAGACGGTGATAACAAAAACGAAAAATATTCGGCAGCATGAATCGGGGCGGATCATCAGCCTAACGGTAGGAGACGTGCATTTTATAAATGCATATGCACCCTCGAGCTGCGACAAAAGAAAAGAGAGAGACGAATTCTTCATTGAAACAATTCTCCCGTACGTAATTAGATTTACTGCGGGAAAGCAATATTAGGGGGGGACTTAGACGCTATATATCGCAAAGAAGATAGCGACAACAATCGAGATAAAATTGTATATCAGACAACGAAAACCCTTCAGATTATAAGAAATAATATAAAGGCCACGGACGTTGCAACTAAAAATGAACAAAAAATGTAAAGTTCACTAGAATTGGGCACTCGTCAAGAACTAGGTTAGACTATTTTCTAGTTTCACGATGTCTAAAAGATAATTTTCAAAACTACCAAACTTTGCCAAATTTCTATTTCTGATCACTACGCGATAACTTTAGATATTAATATCAACGCATACATCTCTCAGCCAACTCAAGGAACAATTACATACGTAATGATAACTCCAGCTGGAGTCTAGATACGAACATTTTAGCAGAAGAGGGAATAGTTGAAAAAATCACCTGGGAAATCAATAGACAACTTAACCACAAAAACATAGATATCAACACATTGTAGTGGTAGGAAAATATTTTTAGAATAAATGTAACGACGAAGCTGAAGAAACTAACAAAATAATACTACAAGATTCAAAATATAACAATTTCAATGTATAGGAGCGCACTCAAAGAAATGATTGATTCAGAAGAAAGGCCACCTTACTTCAGGGAGCAGGTAAAGGACTTAAAACAAATTATACTAAAATACGATCTCAAAAAAATAGCGCCTCGAACGTGGCAAAAAGAAGGCGACATAAACAAATGGGACCTGCTTACGCTAGCCACGATGAAACGTACGATAGAAAGTGCGGGAGGAGGAGAAGTTGGTCTCGTAAACAACACAAGTAGCGAGAGCGAGACGAAACAGCTGGTAGAGGAAGCGAAAGTCCATTTTCAAGCCCGATATGCGAGGTACGAGGAGTGGAGCGAGGAGGACGTCCCTCCCCTTCCTCCCCTCCCACAAATTAGCGAAGAAAATAAGCGAAAATTTCAGGAGAAAATAACTTCCGAGGACATCGACAACATTAGAGACAAATTGCTGAAAGGCAAGGCCCCGGGTAATGATGGCTTGCCTTTTGAGTTTTATTTAACCTTTTGGGATAGTTTAAAACCTGCATTCTGCGTTCCTGACACTTTTCAACACGATGATGAAAGAAGGATATCTATCAGAAAAAATGAAAATAGCAAAGATTACGTTAGTTCCAAAAACAAAAAACGCGAAAAAAGTTGAGAACTATAGGCCTATTTCACTCCTGAATACAGATTATAAAATATATGCCCACATCACAACTAAAAAATTGGTACAACTAGCTAACGAAATAACGTACGAAAATCAGTACGTGGGAGTGGGAAAAAGAAATGCTATAGACGCAAATCTATTAATAAGAGACATAATACTCTCCCCACTCCCCACAAAAACGGGGAAGACTAGCACTTCTTGCCGTAGATTTGGAAAAAGCGTTTGACTACATAAGGACGGAATAGGTCACACATGTAAGAAAAATTAATTTCCCAGACGAAATGATAAATATGATTCAGATTACCTATAAAGAATAAGTTCTTACATAAAAATAGGGAAGGCAGAATCTGAAACATTTGCAATTAAAAACTCAGTAAGACAAGGGTGCCCAATGTCAATGATGCTATACACGATAGCAATTGAACCCATACTGAAAGATATCGAAAAAAGAGGAATAGGAGTTTAACGCTATGGAAAGATATACACTAGTGTACCATACACGGATGACATAACTCTCTTCTCAAAAGAAGAAAATGAATCAGACACCATAAAAGAAGTTTTCACGGTCTTCGAACCAGCAGGAATTACACCAAATGGAAACCAAAAGAAATCAAAAATCCTGCATATTAAAGGGAACGAATTTCAAAATTATCACAGGTGGGAAACTGCACAAGAAGTCAAAATTCTAGGTCTATGGTGGGAAAAGAACCTCTTCCGTACAGTGGATAGAAATTGGAACAAGGCCTTAAACACCATACAAGGGAACTTAACAAAAATTTCCGACTAGAATGCCAATGAGAGCAAAGATAAACCTTCTAAACCAAATTTTGTATCCTGTATTATAGTACGTTGCTCATGTATGGCCACTCCCATTCATTTGGAGAGGCTTTCTGAAAAAAGTAGAAAGAAAACAACTCTATGCCCCTCCTAATCTAGGCGGATTTAACTTCGTAGATACAAAACTAAAAGCATAAGTCATAAATAGGCGAAAAGCCGCTGAGATAATATTAGATGGAAATTTCAATACAAAAATCCTGTTAGCCAGTGCATTGGGGAAAGCAAGGGTAATGAGATTCTTTAGAAATGTGTACCGATGGAATAGAATGCAAAAACAAATACAGTATGGGAGGAAAAATGAACACAACAAACAAAATATATGAAGAGGAAATAAAAAAGTACTAAACAACAATCCAAATACTGGTAAAAGGAATATTTGGGCGAACTACACAAAAATTAAATATTGTATAAAAGAAAGAAGTACCATGTATCAAATATGTAGTGGTTTTCTAGTGAATGAAGAAATGATACATAAACTCGGCCTAACTAAGTCCCCAGCATACCAAATTTGTTTTAGGAGAAGTAATACACTGCATAAAGTTTTAGGATGCCATAGGTCAAACGGAGAGTGGGAGACAATAAAGAAAATTTACAAAGACTTTGACACCTTTTGGGGATGATGAAATAACAGAGGAAAAGCTAATGACCTTAGACTTCAAATTATTCCCTACAAATAAATGCGTAATATTAGCAGAATTAATCGCAAACCTGGTAGAAAATAACATACAGGACACAGATACGAGAGAGGCATTAATGGAAAAAATAAAGTATCTAAACAAGCAATTGAAAACCTCCGAGAGAGAGAAACAGTGGTTGTCCAATGTGTTTCAACTATAACTTGTATTAAAAAAATAAACATATGTAATAACTTAATTCTGCTCATGTGAGCATACCTGTAACAATTCTATGTAGAACCCTTATCTTGTTTATTTTCAAACAAAGAAAAAAAGTGTAAAATTGTGGAAAAAAATCCTTGCAAAGAAATGTTATATGTACTAATAATTCCAAAATTTGACTATGTAAATGCAATTTTGAATAAATAAAATCAGTGAAACACACAACGGTTCCCGTATGATCACCGAAGTTAAGCAATGTTGGGCCCGGACGAAGGTTGGATGGGTGACCATACATACCTTCACCCCCTGTCCCCTGTCTGCATGTGGCAGACAGGCATGGGGTTGGCACAATGGAACAAGAAGATCTAAGTGCCCGAGCTCCAATCGAAGGCCTCCCCTACAACAATCTACATTCTAGGTTGGGAAAAATATTAAAAATATGGCTACTGAGTACTTCATACTATGCCTATTTATATTACAAAGAGATCACAAACCATCTGCACATTAAGTGAGTGAAAACATTTGTGGTTGCGATACCCTTCGCCTCTTTCAATTGTTGTCACTATTGCCGTGGGAGCAGTCGATGACTCCAATATCTCCTGGAAATCCTACTTTTTCCCTGAAACTGTGTATTGATACATGAAATACATCCTGCATTATGGGCACACACAAATGAATATTTTTTAAATAATATTGTTTAAATTTTGCCATTATCTTCTCTCTAATAGGATTGCTCCCGCGTTGGTGTTGGGAAATTTTATCCAAAGGCGTAGTAATTGCTCACATATTGCATTGGTCACCCTTTTAATGCAAATGCTGACAGTCTGCAGGCTCACTGAGAAGAAGAAGTCCTGACCAACTCCCTTCTGGTATCCTCCTTCGGCAAAAAATCTCAAAGTAACTAATACCTTGAGAATTACTATGGGTACAAAGGTTACACGATAGTCATGATTTAAGCAAATTAATAATAATGTAAATTAACATCAACATGAAATTTACACAATTTTTATGGGATTTGAGAATATGGATATCATCATTTACATTAATTAGATGAAGAGGGGAATACTTGGGGCAACATTATGAGATTAACTAGATATAATTATGGCCTTATGTAATGGTATGATATTAAATACTGACTAATGATTTAATATGATATTTAACAGAAAAATTAGCCCAGTTAAACCTGTTTGTACTTTAAAAATTGTATATTTTTGTCAAATGTGAACACTGTTTAGGACTCATGCGGTTACACGGGATTCCAAACCTTATTCCAATGCGCATCGTTCCATAGTCCATGCCAATGGACTGAAAATTCTGGGTTACATATTTAGGTAGTTCTTCCAAATTCACGTTTACATAAAATATTGACTTCTCAAATCAAATCGTGCTACACTTACTGAACTATTTCATTGAACTCTGAAGAGGAATGATGCATCTTTATGTTTTCCACTGGGTAGTATTATTTTTATTAAGAACATATCGAATGAAATATTTTTAACTATCGTCTAAATTGTGATGGTTTATTGTGCGTGAAATTTTATAAATTTTTATGTTGTAATCTTTGTAAAGGCATTTGTTTAAAAGAGTTGGTTGATTAAATAAAAAGTACAAAATGTTATAATTTTTTAAACTCTTCCTATTGATATCCCTTAAAGACTGTAATTTGTACTCACCTGAATTTCGACACTCACCGCAGATCTTTTATTCTTTGTAATGCACGTTGCAAAGACTGACACAAATTATTGGCAACGTCCTTCAATACCCGAAAAAATAACCTAAAGTTATCTTCAGATAATTCAAATGGATTATGTGTGTCCCAAAATATATCACACAATAATTCGACCGGTACTTCTAGTAGTATTTGGGTGATTTGGGTGCTTAGACGACTCCGGTACTTCTATATGGTGCAGAAACATGGATCAAGAACAAGAAAGAAGAAAGGAAACTGATAATATTCGAAAATATAGTCCTGAGGAAAATCTTTGGCCCCACAAAGGAAAATGGAATAAGAAGAATCAAACGGACTTTGTTACTCAAGTTCGTAATATTTTCAACACTGTCACGGGTTTCGTCATGTTTAAAAATAAAATTGCTTTTAAAACGCAGCCAATCAGCTTTTCGGACAATCCACTCCCTATATGACTCCGTGATGAATGCTTGGTGGTCACACGGAGTGGTTACCCTAACGCCGCCAACCGTTCGTGGACCGGATCCCATTATACCAAATGGATGGCCTCCGCCTTCTCATATGCCAAATTTTCTTTTTCGAAGTAAAAGAACCTCTACAAGCATTAATTTCCCTCTGCCAAAATCCAAGACGTATAAAGAATGGCTCTATTTTTCCAATCGTAACGAGTAGCCTTTAAAAGGAAAATTTGATAAAGTAGAGTGGTTAGCCATTAAAGAATCGCCAACATACCGACGCGGACATAGTATGGAGATTAGGCCATGGAGCTTGGGCAGATAGTGTTTTTTTGAACCGCATTGGTATAATCGATTCTAAAAGTTGCCCATAATGCGTAGATGTGGAGGCAACTCAGTGGCACATTTTTATGCTGCAAGTCAAGACAGCTGTGGAAGGCCATAGTGCGGAGCATAAAAGCATTGACTGGCATCCCTCAAGTTCCGTTGATACATTTGTACGCTGGCATACCGAGGCGTCAATTTGCTCATGAAGGCACACGATTAGCTAACCTCCTAATCACCATTGCGAACGCAGTATTTTACAAGGAATACACGCTTTACCAAAATAATATAAAAAATGATGTGCATTATTTACCATCATTGAAGAAAATTATCATTAAAAGGTTACGCATGGAAGACTCGATTCATAGTACGAAAGGGACTCGAGAGAATTTTTTGAAATATTGGGGGGACAAAGACCACATCCTTGTACGTAAAACCGATAAAATAAATAAATAATGCCCGGTACTTAAGTAAATGAGGTCCTATTAACTGTAACAGAATGAGCAATTGTTTATACTCCTTAACTGTAGGTTTGAATAAGCATAATCAAAGTGGTGAAAGTTGTATGGATTGAAAAAAGTGGTAAAATCCCTGTCATTTACGTTTTTTTCCGACTTCCTGCGTAGAAGCTTTATATATCAGACAAAAACCACTCAATAATGTGTTTAAATTATGGAAATTAAAAACTTCCTTATTTGGAGCAAATAATAATAATAATATGGATGGCCTGAAGCTGTACGCTTCTAATGCTAAAGACCTTCGCACTGCCCTGGGCACCGTACTGGAATACAGTGAGGCTATAGGGATGGAGTTCGGATTGGACAAGTGTGCATCCATCCACTTGGCGAGAGGAAGATTTTCGGAGATCAAAGAAGACGTGCAACTTGTTGACGGGAGCGTCATTCGTCACCTCGAGGACGATGACAGCTATGAATATCTCGGCGTCCCCCAGCGCCGAATGCAGGAGGTTGCAGCAGTGAAGGAAAGGGTCACCGCCAAATACAGACAGACTCTCAGGAACATCTGGAGTTCTGAGCTGTCAGGCAAGAACAAGATTCTTGCCACGAACATGTTCGAGGTTCCTACACTGCTGTATACTTTCGGATGCATGAAGTGGAACGTCAACGAGTTGCAGAACCTCGATAGGGGAACGAGGAAGATGATGACCATCTATAGAAGGCTTCATCCGAAATCTTCCGTCGCCAGATTGCATCTCCCTCGCAATGTAGGTGGTAGAGGACTATTGAGTCTGGAGTGTCTCCACAACAGAGTTGTCCTGGGTACAGCTTGCCGAGTTTTGAAAAGCAGGGACCCCCTGATCAATCTCGTGAGAGATCACGAGAGTGCGGGAGCAGGGGCGTTTCTCTTCCAGGCGGCAAAGAGGGCAGCGGACGAAACCGGTCTCGACTTCGACCCGTCATCCGACGGAAGCGACAATGACACGACCATCTTGTCATTGAAGGCAGACATCCTCAAGCTCGAAATAAAAAAGCCGAGCAGAAGGCCTTGCTCAAGGTGCATACCGATAAGCCCATGCATGGAGGTTTCTATCGAAACATCGAAAAGCATGGGTTATCGAAGGAGCTGACGTTTGCCTTCTTACGCTCCGCTGGTCTGAAGTCCGAGACCGAAGGTTTTGTCCTCACGTGCCAGGATGGTGTCATAAACACACTCGTGTACCGCCGCATTATATTCAAGGCGGAGGTTGCGGACACGAGATGTAGGGCGTGCCGAGCCCAGCCGGAGACGTTGAGTCACCTCCTCTCCGGCTGTAGCTATTACGCCAAGTCAGCGTATTTAGCTCGGCACAACGCGGCCCTACGGGTGTTATACTTTCATCTTCGGCACCATTATGGCATCGACGAAACACCTGTGCTGCCCTATACCCCTGCAGATATTGAGTCCGTCGTGGAGAACGATAAATGCACAATCTGGTGGAATTACTCCTTTTCCACCACCAGGCAGTTGGAGGCGACCAAGCCTGATATCGTTCTCCTCGACCACCTCACACGCTCCATGTTCGTGATCGAGTTTTCGGCTCCGGCTGAAACTAACATGGATGCGAAAGAGGTGGAAAAACGGACGAAGTATCAAGACCTGCTTTTCGAACTTCGACAGATGTACCCCGGACACTCTGTGAAACTGGTGGTCCTCATCATAGGTGTGCTCAGTGGAGTTAAGGGCTCGCTGCTAAATAACATCAAGTGCATTCCGTTCTGCGTGGCATAGGTGGAATTACTAGTTGCACGCATGCAGAAGGCCGTCATCCTGGGGTCACTCCGTCTACTGCGTACGCATGACCCGACAGCAGTGTAGCCACTCATCCGATGGGCGTCGGACGTGGCTGCGATTACTGCCCAACCCCTCTCGAGTCTCCGGCCATTATGACGGCAATGAAACCCGATGCTTGCCGGGGACTCGGAGGGTCATGTTACAACTGTAACAAATAATAATAAAACATACATATCTTCTTATAACTTCTTGAGTTATGGTCAGTTAAAATTCTTTTATTTCTCTCACTGCCAACGTTTCGGAAAATTTATTGCCATCCTCAGGGCTAATTGAAAACCATAAAACAAAATTAACAACATAAACAGAAAAATAACAATTGTTAACAAATTTGGTGATAACTACAGGGTACATTTAAAAATATATATCGGGTACACTAATTTCACAAATATCAACAAACCTGTGAATTTTAACTACACTAACATGATGTCAACCATATAAATTTAGCAAACAGTAAATATAAACAGATAGATGGGTAAATATAAACAGTTTCTTGGAACCAACAGAAGAACACACCAGATTACACCAAACATAAATTGGAAAAAATACTGAAAATTGCTTTATATAAATACAAATATAACAATAACATTAATTTAAAAAGCAAACATTCATCACATTTTGTACATGTAAAACACTATTAATAGTGTTAGACTATTAGTATCTTCCTCCATCTTACCCGTTTCAATTAAAATGAGACGAATTAACGCACACGACTTCGGCTACACAGACTTGTCATCCGACTACAGCACCATGCGCGTCTTTGCCGAGAGTTTGGGGCATTTAGGTTAATAATTGAAGTGTATACTTTCGAGTTCATTGACCTGATAATGAAGAGAAAGCTGGTCATATGGAAGATTGAAATTCGAGCCGGGAAACATGTAAAAATCAAACATTTCCTGACCCCTGGCGGTCTTTTAATTTTTTGCCGAGCTTCCACTCAAGCCGATAGCCTGGCAGTGGGGGAGGCGCCGTGGCTGAGTGGGTGGCCACGCGTGCCCCCCTCCCCCGGCCCTCACCCTACAAAAACACACCATCGTCATCATCATCAGATCGAAAGAGCCCCATTCACCACCCGGCCCATTTCGCCTCCTCCAGCTTAAAGTCAAGGAGATGTCGAAGAGGGTCTCGCGACGCGGCGTTCTTTCCGCCAATGGACTTCCGATATCTCCACCGGCTCCGATGATATCTCTCGCACGGGACCCCTTGGGCACGCCGCGACCCTCTTTGCTTGATTAAACCGGGGACGGTGAGCGGGGTTTGGAAAGATGATGGCGGGACGGGAGAAGTGCCCAACGCGTCCCCGCGGCCCCCCCACCCGGTCACCCGCCGCGAAATCCTTGAGTTGGCAGCGGACGCTTGGCCGCTCCGCGTTTACTGCCTTCGGCTGCAGCTAAGCTGCATTTGTAGAATTCTAGGAAGAATCCACGCTCGGTGAGATGTCATGACATCTATCGGAGCAAATCTAAAGACTGCACCCTCCTTTAATTCATCATTGTTATTTATTTCATGGTGGAGCAATTATCTTCGTAATAAATGTTATTCTTTCAATATTCTTCACTCCAACATTCCTTTCCTAACAATATTCATGTTTTCTCGAAATTTAAGTACGACTCGGTCTCAACTGCCAACGAGAAATCAGATGCGTGACAGCGTGCCTTTAAACGTATTCCTGTGTCATTGTCGATTTAAGGTGAGTGAACATTGTAGTTATAAATGCATGGTTATGTTATACCTGTGTAGGTAGAAAGAAATAAGTTTTTGGGGGCCCCGAAAGGTATGCTAGATTAACTCAAACCTCTTTGGCCATATCATTAATAGTTAAAACGAAAAATGCTTAAATAGATCTGTTTCTCGTAAAAATTCTAGATCACAACTAATATCCTCAAATTTATCATATAAAAATTGCCTAAGGTTCTTTCTAATGTTCAGCGCCTTACGGTAAAACCAGTATTCGTCACAATACTTTAAGAGAAAAAACTTGAATCACTCATAATAGAAACTTATTTTTCTCGTCAGTCGGGCACTCGGGGAAAAGGAAAAGACTGCCACGTTCGGCGATATGTCGTACACCTTTCGAAGCAGATATTTTTATATCTTCCTCCGAAAAATCTATACCGCTATTAATAAATCTTTAAAAAGAGCATGGGATAAATATCTATAAACTAAACTGAAACTAAAAATAAATTGAAGTTTTACAAAAGTAATTAATTAGTTCTAACACAAGAATTTCTTGTTGTTCCACGTGATTCCTCGGAGGGCCACATTATAAGTCAATTTATTTTGTGGCAATCTGACCATGGTGGATAGTTATGGGTTTCTAGCTATTGGAAAACCTAAATTCACATTGTTTACATATATGTACACAAAGCATTTTTAAATTGCACGTTAGTGGTACCACAAAGATCACCGAATCAGGTGATGGAAGGTTTGAGGCTGACTACCAATCTCAGCAACAAAATTGAAGATTAACAAAAATATGTACGTCAAATCACTGGCATTGGCATTGGAGACTTAAGTGGTAGGGCAAGCAATAAAACTTTTAGTGTCACTTGAGGGCATCGCAAATAAGTGTATGGTGCTGCCTTATTCAAGAGGAAGGGTTTTTTTTTATCTCTAATCCATTAATTTTGGCAGGTAATTTTTTTTGAATGGCATGAAATTTTAAAGTAGTGCGGTATCGGTATGAATGTATTGCTGTATTTACTTAGGTTTCGTGATTGCATTTTCCTTGACTTTCTACTTTTAGCTGCATCCATTGATTTTTACTCTTCCCCAGTTACGGTAGCAGATAATTATTCATTTTTGTGTTTCCAGCAGAAAACATTGCTTTGGTTGAGTTTCCTACGGCCAAAGGGCATAACGACTAGCCGGATTTTGAAGTTGTGCCATGGCCAACGGCTGAAGGAGGATAGCAAATATAGTGTGGTTTGTCCATGACCTGGTCAAAGTGGCAAAGCTCTTACCAACGCAATTAAAACAGCAAAAGTACATACAAACAACAGCAATCAATTACAACGGTTAGTAAAGAAATTTTATGGTGAGAATTTTTCTTCTGGGGATATATGAGTTTATAACTTATATTATTCATATTGCAACCGCTAACATTGTCATTATTTTCCAGATTCATACGTAAACATTCGGGAGAAATAGAGCAGTACAGCAAAATATACTGTGAGGAAAGTTATGTCGAAGAGTCACTAAGCAGTCACTAGAGAAACAGAGGCATTAAGATGTTCAAGTGAAAGTGATGAGCCTGATGATGACACTGCTGGTATTACTAAAAAAAGTAGTATTTGGTATTTGTGCCACTTGTTTGTTCAATGCCCACCAGAGAGCTATATGCGGCTTCCTATTAAACCGACATCTGTTGGAAGTTTTTCTGTTTTGTGCCATTGCTTTTTATGAGCCGTGAAACCACTTCAACCTCTCGTGAAGGTCAATCTTCGTCACCTCCCTTGATTGACTCAAATCAAATATTAACTGATATAGAGAAGTATGAAAGAAAGAAGAAACTTCAAATAGTATAACTCCATACTTTAATTCAACATACCGACCCAGGTTTCAACGGGTAACCGTCATTTTCAAGGGAATATATAGAAGATGATACAGAGAAGTATCATTATTTTCTATCTAGCCTAAAGGGTGAGGCATTAGCTTTAGTTTCAAGTCTATTTCAGATAACTACGTAATTTCTTGGCAGACATTAGTCCAGCAATATGAAAATAAAAGGTTGCTTGCTTTTCATTATCTGGGTAAATTATTCAGTATTCGTGTTAATAGAGGGTTACTTGATGCTTTGCAAAACCTTTTGGATATTTTTTCGAAAAACTTGAATGCTTAAAAAGCGAAGAATATTCCGTATTTTTCTGAGTATATTTTGTTTTATATTGCGGCGAAAGCTCTGGACAAATCTGTCAAAAGACAGTTTGAAATCGAAAACCATGGCGTTGATTTCCCTTCAATAGCACGTCTCTTAGAATTCGGAGGCAAATATGTCCTGAGTCCTCTGGATTGCCGATAATACACTACATAGTGGGAGTAGTGTTGAGAACGGCCATCCAGAGGACTCTGAATATGTCAACATTCTGAGGACATCTGGGGCCCGTTTCTCAAAGCTACAAGTCCACAATTTACAAGTCGGATCCAAGGAGGTTAAAATGAAATAGAGTAGGTATGACCGTGAACGCTCATGGGCGAAAGTGAAGCAAGAATAGTGGTGCTTGGGAAGGGTTTTGTGCCGAGTAGGTGTTGCCAAACCAGTCACAAAACATCGCCTGGTCTGTGGTTTTTAACTTAGATTTGACGAAAATCGAAAGCGACTGCTGGACACGTAATGCAGAGGAAGGTCTAAACCGTGCCGACTGCAATGACGGAATTGGCTTCAAGAATCAAGTGGTATGTCGCCTCCATTTCTTTTCTAACCTCCTTGGTCGGATCTTACAAGTATGACTTACAAGTGTTTCAAACGAATACGGAGGACTTGTGAATTCTCCACAATTGTAACCATTGTAACTAATATTTTATAAGTGAAAATTGCGGTCGTCATCTTGTCCGTATTTAGCTACTTCTTTAAGCTTTAAATATATTTCGAGAGTTTGTCCAGCAATCTACTAATACCTAGAGTCAGTGCAACGTTGCTCGGTGTATATAAATACGTGAATAAATGATATATGGTATTTTTGTTGTACAATTTACCTTAAAATATCCCAAGCGAGGACGAATCATCGGCAATACTTGAACATAATAAGGAAAAATCGATTATTCCAACGTATGAATTGCTATTTTATCTTGTAATGAATGTAATTTATAATTCTCGAACGCCAAGATACATTGTTGTGCTGTGTTTATCTTTCAAACCACTTTCGTAAGTACGACATAATAACAATGAACTATTTTTTCTAGTAACATCATGAGGAAAAGTCGTTTATTCCATAGCAGGAAGGGAGAGATTAACTCGAAATTAAGGTTATTCACAATTCTAGCATTTCAAGACATATTGTACAGTGTTTATCTTTCATAGATACGAATAAATAGCGGAATAGCGTTTTATCGTCAGACAAGCGAAGACTATTTCAGCCATTTTGAATGTTCATTATTAATACCCAAAGGGAACTACATAGCGGGAAGTAGTCAGATTGTTTAGTGGTAGCGTGCGAAATTCACGATGCGAAGGTTATTAGGTCGATCCGTAACAGAGGCGTAATATTTTTTCCACTTTCATTTTGATGGGCTAAGGTGATATTTTACCACCGATTTATGTAACTTCGTACTAGGACTTATGCACAATTTATTTTTAATTTTACTTGTCCTTGAGCCCCAAGTTACACCAAGGGTATCGAACACATGCCTACGGCGTATTAGGAAAAACCACAGCACATTAGCGTAGCATTTGCGAGATGTCACATAAAAATGTCGACTTTAATTACGTATGGAGTTTCCTATTGAACTTTCACGACTTAATATCTCACAGCGATTTATCATTTTAGTACTGGAACTTATGCTCTGCATTTTTAGCTCTCAATGTATAAACATAATGACGTGACATGAAAAGTAGGTATATATTGATAATTAGTAATTTTTAATACTAGCAAACTAGCGCTTAACTTTCGCGTTTTCAACCTTTCCCACATCCCCAAAATAATTTATTCTTTATCAAATGAGATAATTTATAAATTACACTATTAAAAGCAACTCATGTCTCGGTTGGAAATAAATCTTTCTTCTTTGTTGTTTATTCACAGTCTCCGTGGGGGTGTTCTTTTCTCATTACGTCTTAGTCTAAAAGACTTTTCTTTTAACTTTAAATTATAAACAAACAATGTGTTTTAACGTAAACTGAGCATGTTATGTCAAAAGACGGTAAAAAATCGTATCTACTGATACCTTGTTCGTCGCTATCGCCTTCATAACAGTTAAGAAAAAGAGATCACTAGTCGCTTTTCATTTGTTTTCCTAGTTATTCTTTCCGATTTACTGCGATTTACTCACCTCGGAGGACTTGTAGAAATTTCCTTACAAGTTACAAGGCCTTGTTACAAGTCTGTTTGAGAAACAGAATATGTCGTAACAATGAAAACACTTGTGAGTAAACACTTGTAACTTGTGAAATGGACTCGTTACTTGTAATTAGTAGACTTGTACGTTTGAAAAACAGAATTTCACATGTTACTTGTAAGTCATACTTGTAAGGTCACACTTGTAAGATCATACTTGTAAATTGTGGACTTGTAGCTTTGAGAAACGGGCCCCTGGTTGCAAGAAAATTAAATTTTATCTCGTAAAGAGTTCAGCTGTGACTAAAGGAATGTCTCAAAAGACCGCATTAATTGCTACGTCTCAAGCTGATCGTGTAAGCAGGATTAAATGTCATCTTTGTGATTCGCAAAACAGATTTCATCAATGTTCAAAATTTAATGCTTTCGATGTATTAAAAAGGAGGGACTTCGTCAAATCTAAAGGCATTTGTTTTCATTGTTTAGCCAGTGTTCATAAATCAATAGAGTGTACGTCTAAGTACAAGTGTAGGTACTGCTCTCGCAGGCACCATTCACTAATATGGATGAAAGAGAATTCAGTTCAAGGTTCAAAATCGAAGTCTGATGAAGTCAATGAAGTAACGAAGCACGCACATACCAGAGGTACTTCAAGAGATTTGTCTGAGGAGGCTCAACTCTCTTCCCAGATAAATAATTCCGTAGTAAACTCGATTTCTTGTACGACAGATACGAATGCACTTGTAATTCAGCCGCCGTTCTTTGAGGCACACAACATTTCTTGTATGACAGATACGAATGCACTTGTAACTCAGCCGCCGTTCTTTGAGGCACCACTGTCGCACTGGTCCAGACATATTATGGAACCGTTGAACCTTTAAGAATGATAATTGATCCAGCATCACAGACTAGTTTTATAACAACCGATTGCCAACAAAGATTAGGGTTGTTTCGAAGAAAAATAGCGTTAATTGTTTAGGATTATCAGGTACTCCTGTGTGTATCACCCACTGTTTCTTCATTTGTAATGAGGCCACGTAATATTGGCAAAGAAATTCAGGTATCCGCAATTAATTCCTAAAATTACCTCTATTCAGCCTTCTTTTACTATACCTGATTCAATTCGTGAAAAATTCTCTTCGTTGTATCTGGCAGATGCCAGTTTTTTTCAAACTAGGGTCAATTGATCTCTTGCTTGGTGCCGATTGATGCTCTGAAATTATGAAGGTCCCACATTTCGACAAGAAGGTCTTGCGAATGCATGGCCCTCAATTTTAGGGTATATTCTTTTGGGCCTAATGGCAACAAGAATTTTGAATATTACATTTGGAACTGTAGTAGAAGTAGTAGGTTTAGTTTTAATGGTGCGTCGACGACTAAGGTCATTTTACATTTGGAACTGTTGCCACTTGTTTTTAGTCTATTGAAAATTATTGAAAATGATTTGAGCGCTTCATTACCAAATTTTTGGAGCATTGAGGAATTTCCTACCGATGATAATATCTCACCTGATGATAAAATTGCTGAAGAACAATCCAAAACCTTACACTATTGAAATACTGATGAGAGTTATATAGTACACCTTTGCTATTAAGAGACTCTGACATCTTTTTTAATTTGAGCCTCTACAGAATTTTTTAATCAAATCCATTCCAATATTTCCTTTTCGTGTGAATCAGATTCCAATCACAACTTAAATTTTCCAGATCTCAGCATTTCACTTATGAAAGATCGTCTTGCCTTTTCCATATTTAGAAACCCTACCCAAACGGACAATGTTATTCCATCCAATTCTAAGCATTGCTACTCCCATAAAGTCTCAGCTTTCAATTCTGTGATACACCGCCTTCTCAATGTTCCCATGACAGACGATAATTTCAAAAAAGAAACCGGTATAATTAGCAAATAGCCTCTGTAAACGGTCATAACCCTAATTTGATTGAAAAATTGGTTTCCAGGCAACAGAGGAAAATTAATTTGAGAGAAATATACACGGGCGTAATCAGTGTAAGGATAAGAGGAAATGGTGCTCTATTCGGTATATTGGCCCTATCTCTAATTTTATAATTCACCTTTTCCCCAAAGAGGAAACCTTTTCCCCCCCTTTATTTTCTTTCCTTTAAAACCCCATACAATCGGAAAAACTTAATTTTTCAGTGTAAAGACCAAATCGACAACAAGAAGAAAAGTGGTGTCCATGCATTAAAATGTTGTGACATGCATTAAAAAGTTGCAATAGTGTGTATGTTGGGTAAACTACTCGAAATTTTAATGTAAGGACTAAAGAACATTCCAGTTCTTTTTAAACAATTGTGAAAACAGAAGTAACTTTGCTAAGCACCTCCTGTTTAATGAGCATAATAGTGATTTTAATGATAGCATTTTACATTTTAACAATAATCGACGTGGACTTAATGCTCTAGAGCAAATTGGAAATTTGAAAAAGACTTCGGAACCCTCAAATGTCATCAATGAGTGTCCGTTTCCTTTCCCTTCCCCTATCCTTGAGGCTTTGACGCAATCTTCCCTTTCAACTGCCTACTAACTTCCATCCATATTTTGGAGCATCCATATTTTGGAGTAGGGATGACTCATAGAGACCAATTCAGGTCTAACTTTGTGGAACCAAACTTTTTGAAACTGAATCATTCGCTGAAACCATTGTCTGTTCAAAATATGGTGTGGATAGTACAAAGATATTGTTTTTATTTAATAATAGGGATATTTCATTTTGATGACCATTTTCCAAAGTCTTGAATGGGCATCTTTCTATAGATTTGGCTAAGTGTCTCATGGATTTCTGAGAGTAACTTATGACTCCATTGACATTTTGTTGACTAATTTCAGAATATCACCAGCTACTACCAGCAGCTACTACTGCCATTTATTTAAAAAATCCGAATAAAAGATAAAAAGCATTAGTGGATATGGGCACTAGACATAAACGTCGGTTGAGAAGTTTTAATGACTCGATCCATGGCCGACTTCATACAGGCCATGACATGCAATTTGGCAACCCCGCTTTACGTGCCGTCAGGGGTCCTGCGGCTGACTGCTGCCGTGTTTTGGTAGCGGGGCGAATGGATAGCTGCCGAACTCCTACACTTTCAACGGTCAAGGCCTCCCACTCCACTGCGCTCACCTCCCTCACCCCACTTGCCACCGACAGCAGCCGCGCGGACAATCATCTCGCCTCCAACTCCAAGGCCGACCACCGCGCCGCGGGAACGGAACCCACGGACACTAAAAACATCGCGGAAGAGCCAAGCGGCTCGGAAATTTCCGAACCGCTAGCATTTGAAACGGAGAATATCATCAGCGACACCGATAATATCAACACCGAGGCAGATAACGAAAACATAACCACAGGAAAAAGAAAGAAAATGCACGAAAAAGGCGAGGAGACAACATCACCACAGAGAAAGAAGACATTACCGCTTCCGTCCGACGAACAAGGATACAGAGACGTCGAAGCCTTTTTCAAAGAAAACAAAGAGCACACACAGATAACCAGCCTAGAATAGCCACAGATAACCAGCCTAGACAGTTAGAAATAGTAACCTATCTGAAGGAAGCAAAAGGACAAAAAGATCCAGCTGGCATCGCTAGAAGCCTGTTTCCAGAAACGAAGCCACTGATAAACGCACTAAGAAACATCACCGAGGAAAAGGAGGTCAAGGACCAAGCGCAAGATATGCGAATCCAAAGACTAGTAAAAGCGCTAACGAATAAATCTTAATTTAACATTTGAGTATTTATAGAAAAATAACACCGAATTTCAAATTCGTACTTTTGAATATATTTTTCTCCTATCGTTGTGGTTACTTTTACCATTAATACATCCTTCCCCCCCAAAAAAATGGAACGAGGGAGGAATATATATATATATATATATATATATATATATAAAACTAAAAACGTCAGATTAATAGCCGGCAAAAATAAAGCTCAACAACTAAAGACATTCCTCATGAGATGGGAACCCGATCTTTTACCCATGCAGGAAACCAACACGGAGCACCTCCATCCCTGTCTCCACGACGCTGGGTATTCCTTTAAACTCAACCCCACGGAAAGAAACGCCGCCGGCACCGGAATCGCCATCAAAAACGGCCTTCCCATACACATAATAGTGGGAAAAGATCCTACGCCAGCGAGTACTGGGTAAAATTCCAGCTCAGGCCTCCTACTCCGAATAATAAATACATACCTCCCAAACGAAGGAGACCTGGCACACGAAGTGATGCAGAGGATCTTCAACTCCTTCGAAGAAACAAGAATAGAAGACAACCAAACCGACTTAACCATCCTGGCGGGAGATTTTAATTATCTTGTCCCCGCGGTACGACCGAGCATCCAGGGTGGAGAGGAACCCGAGGACATCCAAACGGTTGGCAAACATAATCAGAAAGGAAGAACTGACGGACGTGTGGAGGGAGATGCACGGAAAAAAGGAGGGCTACACATATCACTCACCAACAGACTCGAGCATCGCCTCACGCCTCGACAGAATATACGTAGACGTCATCACATTCAAAAAATCATCTCCATATGCAGACAGGCCTCCTCCTCAGATCATAAAGCACTAAGAATAGAACTCGCCACCACGGACATAACCAGACCCTCACCTCCATACTGGAAATTTCACAACAGCCTCCTCGAGAACCCCGAATATATCAGTTTCATCACCACCGTAATCGAGAAAATCACCACTACCCCTACTATGACAAAGACCCCATAACAACATGGGAAAACATAAAATCAGAAATAAAGGCCACTACAAAAATCTACGTACGCTTAAAAAAAGACGAACAAACAGCATCTCTGAAAACGCTGGAGGAGAAGGAAGCCACGACCCAAGGGGAAGACGCCAGGCTGGCCAGGGAAGAGATAAGAAACATATACATTGAGAAAAGCAAGAGAGCCATGGCAATAGAAGGATGGGAAAAAATAGTGGCGTCCGACAACCCAGCTGGCACCAACTTATCCAAGGCAGTCATCAGGATGAGACCGACAACCCTCACGGCGCTGGAGATGGAGGACGGACGTGTCCTGACAGAGCAGCACCAGCTGTTGAAATATATAAGATCCTTCTTCGAAGACGTCTACAGGGCTCCAAATCGAAGCGTCGACTCAGAAAACGAAGACGAGCTACTATCACAGCAACCCACTTTAACGCAGGCCAGCAAGACATGGATGGATGAACCACTCACCACAAACGATTATGATACGGCGCTCCACACATTAAGACCGAAGAAAGCACCGGGGATAGACGGCCTCACGGTGGAATTCTACCGGGCCTTCTGGCGCGTGTTGAGGGGGCCATTCGTGGCGATGGCGGAGGACGCTTTTGCCGGGGGTCGGCTCCCCCTCAGCGTGAGAAGGGCAATCATTGTCCTTATACATAAAAAGGGTGACAGAACACACATAAAGAACTGGAGGCCGGTGTCAATCACCACGACAGACTACAAAATTATAGCGAAAGCCTTATCCATCAGGTTGTCGAGTATCATCTCGGAAATAATCTCACCGGAGCAGGGATGCGGAATTCTGGGCCGGACTATCCTTGACAATATCACGCTCATAAGAGACACGATAAGGAGAACCAATCAGGAAAACCGAGGAATGGCCGTCCTATCGCTTGATCAGCAAGCGGCCTTCGACAAGGTCCAACATGATTATCTCTTCGAGGTAATGAGTAGAATGGGTTTTGGCCCATTGTTTATCGAAATGATAAAAACCCTTTACAACGGAGCGCAGTGCTTCGTTAGGGTAGCGTCTGCTTTAACTACCCCTATCCTATTTAAAAATGGGATAAGGGAAGGATGTCCTTTATCGGGACAGCTCAATGCTATAGACCTGGAGCCCCTAATTCACCTGATCAAGGGAGCGGTGGGGGGCGTGCCCTTGCCGGGAGACACGCAGACACGCCTATGCCTGTCGGCCTACGCAGACGATGTCAACATCTTTACCGAATGTGACGAGGATTTCGAAAGGATAACAACAGCGTTCAAATGTTACAGAAAGTGGTCAGGGGCATGCCTCAACGTCAATAAGTCACTAGGCCTATGATGCGGAAATTGGCAAGGAAGGACATAAAAATCGGAGGCTACCAATGGACTAGCGAGGGGGATACCTTCTTGGGAGTATACATGGCCAACAACCTCAGAGTGGAAAGAATTCAAAGCGAAGAAATAATGACCAACAAAATTCAAAACGGGGTGCAAAAGTGGATAGTCATTAAAGGAGCTGATAAGTAAGTAATTCCATTTACTACTCCTGAGGCAACCTACAATATATCATCTTTGCTCTGCATTGAAGAGCATTTGATAATTTTTAATATCTCTTCAAGTGAGTAGCCTAGAGCTAGCATTAGCGTTAGTGAAGTAATTAATGTGACTGTGATATATTTTGAATAATGGCATCGTTAAAATAGGTATCTTTTCGCGTGCTAGTACAATCGAGGTGCATCTATTGTGAAAATTATTCCCCGGGAATTTTGTCTTTAATATTTAAGCGTCGCAAAACATGGTTCTGAATTGTTCTGTAATAAATGCCACCATCGTAAATATAAATCGCCACTATAGCTAGCGCGCTTCTCTCCCGCAACTCGAGCATTTTTTCTACGGAGGCTCTATCGGTCGCCGGGTGGTGACGTCGCTGTCCTCAGGCCTTTTCTTCAGGCGGCGTTGTTTGTACCATTTGTACCATGTATGTATTTTGTTTATTTTTGTTTGTGTATGTTTGTATGTAATTTGTTTGTACCATGGTACCATACCATTTAGGATGACAAATTTGCCTCAATGAGAGATTCTCCCTTGACGGTTAGTGGCATACCAGCTCTTCGAAGGTGTTGAGGTTTCAGATATTCAGACATGTAATCGGCGACTTTCGTTCGTCTTTTGTTTTACTGTTCGTACTCTCTGGAGTACCACATGTATTTTAGTCATCCATTAAAACTCTGGGTGTGAAGTATAGCCCTTTATTTAACGTTTTCTCGTCTACACTTCACAATTCAATTACTCTATTATCAGTCACAAACTGACGTTTCATCACAGAAGGGACTACGTTGTAGCTACAATAGTGCGCAATAGATTGCACGAAGCAGGCCTGCGAAACTATCGTCCGATGAGGAAGCCCAAATCGACTGAGGCACAGAGGGCGAACCGTACGGATGTCGCCACGAACAATATCAGCTTGGATCGAGCTTACTGGTGAATCGCCATATTCTGCGACGAACAGGTTTTTCAAAGCAATGAAAAGGGAAAATTAGTCTATGGCGCACAAGGGTAACTCTGGAATAAAAATCATTGATCATTTTAACCCCATTTTTAATTGTATATGAATAGCATATACACTGTCGCGCTTCCTTTTTTTAATTTTTCACAGTTATTTTATTACTTATTGTTAGTCGTGAAAGGACAGCATTTCTTTTTCAAACCCAAAATTTTCGTAAAGGTTGGAGTTATGGAAATAAGGCGGAAATTAGTTGCATTTTGATTAGATGATTTCCAAAAGGCGAGATGAAGCCAGCGTTCTACAGCTGTAAGACTTTTGGCAACATGTTATATAACTCAAAAGATAGTTTGCGATATGAAAAACAGTGGAATGTACCAACTTGAGCGCAGGAATTGCAAGGGGATTTATATTGGTAAAACTGGGAGGAACTTCTACATTTCAAAGAATACCGCTTCTGCTTCATAAACCAAAACCACTCATCCAATTTTACTAAAGATCTCCTGAAATGTGGCCATGAGAGTAACTTCGAACCTATCCTGCACAAGACGAGCAACGGCCCTAGACTTGAAGCTTTGGAGCAGATTGAAATTCTTCAAAGCCAAACTTCCATGTCAACGACAGTGGTAAATGATCAATTGCATTCTTGGAATTCCTCCATCCTTAATGTGTTTACCCTACCCTCCGGAAAAAAACCCTCTCCTCAAAAATTTACTTTCCAACCACGTACCCACCGTCTCCCAAAACATCCTACTTCCCCCCCCACCTCCCGTGAGCCATCCCTCATAATCCTCCACTCCTCCTAGCCTCCCTCTCTCCACCCTCAACCACCACCGTGCCCAATGACGCTGCAGCCCTACCTCCCACCCTAACCCCCTCCCCCTAACCCTTCCTCCACCAGTCCACCAAGATTTTACCAAGATTTAGAATGTGAATACTCGTGTATTATGCCTGATTATGATACCTTGTATCGATACTGGTCTCCAAATGCAATATCTGCGGAACCTTACCAGTGATTTTCCTTTTGAATCATTACTTTATCTAATGTTACGTAAAAATAGTTTCCTCCAAATTCCTATAAATAATTAATCCGATTAATTCGACAGTCTAAGTGCGGTATTTACATGCGTACCACGCCCACGTACCTCACGAAAATCAACATAAAAAATGAGGAGCGCGTTAAACATGAGGATATGTGCGAAAGACTGCGCCCGTTTCGCCCGGATTACAGCTCAATTCTGCTTATCGAATACAATGTACTACATGTATGCCATGTAAATGTATGCTAATAGAAACACGTTTTCCACAATAGTAATTGACATCTAATTCCAAACAATTGCACTTTCAATTAAATCACAATATGTGGGAAAATGGTATTTATTGATTTTATTCGTATAAATTGCGATGCGCTATCTGCTGGTGAGCGGGCTGCTGGTGTTAACAAGAATAAAAATGGTACTTAACACAAATCATTTTGAACCTACTAACTCAAAATTGTTTTCCTGACAGGTTTTCGTCTTCCCATATCTAACTTCGGAAGTAACTGATCTGGGAGGAAATCAATAGGTTTTAGGGGCGCAATGTCAGCTACAGGCCCTGAGCCATTGATCAAAACACCTCCGAGAATGAGGGCGCAATGCTACATCAATTTGTTAGAGAAAAATATTGAGCCCTACATTAGCAGCGTGGTTTCGGAAGGTGAAGAGTTTACCCTCACACTAGAAAATTCACCGGTTCACACAGCAAGGAGTGTTTTGGGAATATTTTGAAAACCACCCCAAAATTAATCAATTTCCATGGCCAGCGAGGTCACCGGGCTTGAACCCCATTGAAAATCTATAGGGACTAACGGTTAACGAGTGCCAGGGAGAGGATGTTGTCTTGACAGAGATTACTTTAGAGAATAAGGTGAGCGAAATGTGGACCTCATTTCAAGGCAGGTCACCTCTGCGCCAAAACCTTGTACGGTCGATGGCCATGAGGCTGAAAGAGGTAATAGGTAATGAAGGTGGGCACACAACTTATTGAAAAAAGAAATATTTACAAAGCTCTATCATGCTTTTATTTACCTACTAGAAAAAAACCGTCAAGCATGACGACACTAGAATAAAATTTAACTGAATGGCGATAATAATTGAATATATTTGTCATTTATACTGAATTTTTCATAAGTATGTTCGACATCGATTTTCCAACATTAGGATACTCTAGCAACATAATACTACTGCCCAATAACTTTAGTCTGGGGACTCGAACTTATTCTGAGCAAATGCACGGCGGTACATTTCTTGAGGAGGTCGTCCAACTATTCCAATGTATATGTTGTGGATAGTGTTAACATAAAGGCGACAGATGAAGTTAAGTATCTGGGAGTTACGATAACCTCGAACCTATCGTGGGGAACACATATAAGAAATATTTGTGGCAGAGCACTGAAAAACATTCGTCAAGTGTATTGTGGAAAGATTTTCAGATGAAAAAGTAAAAGAGAGGTGCTATTTCGCACTCGTCCGGCCACACCTTGAATATGCAGCGAGCATATGGGATCCGGTGCAGAAAGACTTAATCCGGGAACTTAATAAAATACAAAATAAATCTGCGCGATTCGTCAAAAACTGCTACGGGCGTACAGACAGCGTTACACAGATGTTAAAGGAATTAGGCTGAGAGCCGCTGGAGACTCGGAGGCTGCGCGCTAGGCTTAGATTACTTGAGCAATTAAGAATAGATATCTTTAAGAGCGACACGGAGAACATCATATTAGAACCCCACTATATTTCCAGGTCCGACAGAAACGATAAATTAAGAGAGATATTTTGCCGGACGGATAGGCATGGGAATTCGTTTTTCCCCCGAATAATAAGGGACTATAATAAATACTAGGCGTAATTTCATTAAAGCGTTTCCTTTTCATATGTAAACGGCTGGTATCCTAACACCCCCCGCCACACGCCTATTGAGGCGGCTTGCGGGGTAGTATGTAGATGTAGATGAAGTCAGAGTACCAAATAATTCTCTAAAAGACATGCCGCTTAAAATGAGCATTTGATACGTGAATGGTTCAAAAGCTCGCAGAGTCCAGCCGAATGCAATCTCCATGCTCCATACATAGGCAGGAGGTTGTCTTCCCGTGTATCTGTCTCATCTTTGTTTTACCTTCCAGTGAACTTACTCGCTCGTTTACTCCAATATTGCTTTTTCACTACATTTCCCATCTTACTCCGTTCCTTATTCGCTTATTTCCACGCAATACAATCCTCAAGGCTGCTTCTAGGAGCAAGTTTGTCCTCGCCTCTGAACGAGAGCACTCCCAGAATACGATCCCACTTAACCTGGTGCAATGCCTCATGGATATTGAAAAGAGTACCCGCAAATTTTCATAAGTCACCAGAGACGGCCCAAGATAGCAAACGTATTTCGAGCTTCGACAGCCGACATATATGAACCACTAGCGTACTGTGTCGCGATACTTACAAAGAGACTGTAAATGGGACTATATTTTATATATGTGAAGTACTCCGGTAAACGATTGTGGAGAGCATACTTATCAAGTATACTTTCGAATCGAACTGCTTTGGACATCTGCTACGAAAATGGGCGTTTATTACATTTCCTAGGTTTATAATATAATGCCGCGTTCGTGAAAACGTATCGTGAGCCTTGGATGTTACCACTGATGAGAGCCTATTATTCTCCCCATTTGAATACGTTGGCACTAAAATCGGGAGAGTAACCATCATGCTTCTTGGGGCTCCGATAACAGTCCCTCCAGTAACTGGATAACAAACTTGCTGAATTTGATAATTCGTAATTGGATCTTTAATACTCGCGCCGCATGCGCGTTGAGGCCCAACGAAAGCACTACTACAGCTTCTTATTACTTTTGTAGAACACTTTACTTTTGTTATGAAAAACACCTCCCAAACTTCACATGATAAATCCCCGAATCTTGAATTCTGTGTTGAAGAATGTAAAATCGGCCATCGGTAACGATGGATCCGGCGTTAGTGTCGACCAGTTATTTTATTTCACCAGTTTGATTTTATGTATAAATTGCATTTCCTACGTTGATTCTTTATGTCATCATCTCCTAATCCTGGTATGATCGCGGCTTTAAGAATTGACAAAAGAGCCTCGTTTCCAACTTCTGCAGTTGTTCCTCGGTAACGACCGCAATGTAAATAAGTAATTTAACCATTCTGACATTTTCTGATTTAGGTAGGTAGGTTTAGTTTAAGGTGCATCGACAACTTAGGTCACATCGCACCTTCGCATGCTTATACATGAATATTACTCATAACAAAACTATTCACTCGTTTGCTGTTGTAGGTCTATCTATGCACAATGTATCATGCGTGTAACGTATTAGTTGGGGAAATCTGGTCATATTTTTGTGATGAGATTGGTCTCGCGGAGGAACATCAAAACTTTGTCAATTTCCTTTGGGTTATCACCCAAAATAGTTTTTAGTTCTCCATAAATTTTGAGCCGGTTCCGGATATCTTGGTACTTCGTGCAGTCTCTCAGTATATGTTTTATTGTCAAATTGGAATCACAGTCACGAAATGTGCACGTCGGGGGTTCCTTCTCCGTAGTGAGAAGGTAAGAGTGAGTCAGGCCTGTATGCCCGATTCTGAGCCTTGCGACTATTACCTCCTCCCGTCTGCTGTCCCGGATCGAAGACTTCCAGGCACGCGTGTTATCTTTTATGAGGCGCAATTTGTTCGATATTGTGCTGCACCATGTCGTGTTCCAACTGGCGAGGAATATATTCTTTAAATGGAGTTTTAGGTCCTGATACGGGATTTTCTGATTTAATATCACCGTCATACACAAGCGACGGCACTGGTTCAATTACACACACAAACCACATCCTAAATAAAATAGCCACCTACTTATTTCCATTTCATCAGGTAAGATGGTTCATCTCCAGTTAAGCAATTTATGGCTAATTTACGAAGACAGTTACTGCAGTATTACTTCGCTGTAGGAACCGTCACAAATACTTTATAAAAATCGAGATGATTTTTTTCTACAGTGCAATTAACAGCTTTCTATTTGCACATGTGTTAGAATCAATTAATAGTAACTTTTACACCTGACTTTATTTCATACGTATTGGAATGTACTTCACGCTCTCCTTTATATTTAGTCGCAATAACCACTAAAGCACGATCAAAGATTCAAAGGGCGGATTTCCATTTGATATGATAAGATTATGGTTAATGTTTTAGAACGTGAATTTAATCGAAAACAAATTATGAGAAACGAAAACAATACGGCACGTTAGAGGCGGCTCCCATAAATAATCGATCATTTGAGACAACTATCGTCTCAAATATAATATTTCCTCATAACTGGTGACTGACCTTCTGTTTGTGCAGTCTACTTCAAAAGATGGGCAATCACTAAAACTTTTGATTGAGCGGACATAATGCCTTTAAAATTGCTTGCACCACAATCTTTCATCTCATTTCACAATTAAGACTTTTTGACGTCACACTGGACGTCACGTAAAAATGACTTCTCCAGAAGAAAAAATCGGCAAATCAAAATGGCAAATCGTGATCGAAATTCCCAAATTCATAACAAAATCCATAAGGGATATGATTGTGCGGTCATATCGGAAATCAAGCTTTCGTCCTTGCCGAGATCAATGCATCGTTTTCATTTAAATATTTTCGACGGTGAAGACTCATGACTCCGACATATGGTGAAAGCTCAGACTAGTTCCAATGCCACCCTTGTCCAACCATGCGCCTTAACCATATTAGGCTAACGAAACCATAATAGTCGACATATTTCTATGCACCATGAGACCATATTAGTAATATATATTCATATTTATTACTGGATGTAACTTTTATCTTCATTATTATCTGAGTACCCAACCTAATACTTCTTAGAAAATATCGGGCAACTGGAAATGAAATCGCGGTGTGGACGTGTATTCCTAATTCTGATCAATAAATACGTCATTGCCATTGTTGCGGGGTGAAGACCCGAAGAAAGGAGAGAATAATCACAAATCAACGCTGCGGAAACCTAAGAGCCAAAGCTATTATTCATAGAGGTAAAAACCAGATGTGGACAGCAGGACGCTCTCAGATTATGTGCTGATGATGCAAGAAGTGTTGCGCCAAAGAAACTCTGGCGGACGGCAATGGTGGCAGCGCGGAGATTCTTTAGGAGCAGCGGGACCGCGTTCCCCTCAGTCTGCGTCCAATCCAGGCGGGAGCTCGTCGGGAGAGAGACTCTTCCGCTCGCATCCTTCAAGAGGACAGGAATCACTCTCTCTTTGCATTCCCGCACTCGGCCCCTTTTGAAGCACCGATGCGACGTCCTCCGCTAACGGTTGATAGCCGCCTCGAGTGGTGCTCGACGGCATATCCCCTCTCGGTGCGCGCACAGACCCCACCGCCGCCCCGAGATCACGTGCCCGCGCACCAGGGGCACCTCTTCTACGCCCCCCCTCTCGGCGTCGGTGAACTTTGATCTGTGCAGGGGACGAGGGGTTGTGGGGTCGGTGCCCACTCGATATGCTAATCCAGATCTCCGTCAGAATTCCAATTACGCCCCAAGGTTACCACTGTCATTGTCGAGACTGCGGCTTCCAATTAGGCCCGCCTCGAGCCAAGGCACTCACTCGGCGGGACCCTCGCCGGGTCCGCTCCGAACTCT
Source organism: Pyrrhosoma nymphula (assembly GCA_963573305.1). Classification (NCBI taxonomy): domain Eukaryota; kingdom Metazoa; phylum Arthropoda; class Insecta; order Odonata; family Coenagrionidae; genus Pyrrhosoma; species Pyrrhosoma nymphula. The sequence goes on along the minus strand of OY754332.1, from coordinate 69,169,712 downwards.
CGGCGGCGCGGAGACATAAATCGGATCATCCGGGCGGACTCGCTAACGACTCACTCAACGGGCCATTCGGCGGCGATCCACCAATCTTCGATATCCAGCCGATGGATCGCGGGCCGTGACTCACTCATTACTCAAGACAGACGAATTGACGATTTCACGGCGACGTACGTTACGAGCGCGCCTAACGATGTTGCTCGTCCATCATCACATGAGGAAGGGAATGCACATTCATTTGGTCAATCAATGAATTTCGAATAGCGATGCAATACCATTCGTGAGATTTTTTTTCACCGCTGGGAACTCGAACGTCTTCTAGTCTTTTGTCTTTCCAATCGAACAGCAGTCAATCCATGGAAAAACATTTGTAATCCACCGCATGCGTCATTGAACATGAACCGTTCCTGGCAGCTTGCACACGATGGGGGTGAATAAAGTCGCCATATACCTAGTTACCACTATGCACGCTTTGTCGCACAAACAACATCGGACAGCTATTCATGGCTCTGGATGTTGCGTTCAAGAAAAAAGGAACTAACGCCTTTAGCGATTAGGTGATCTTTCATTGTCAGAAGATGCCAAAAAAATTTATTTTCACTTAAAACATCCATAGGTTAAAACTAGGGATGGGCAACTTGAATAGTCCAATGACCGAATACAACGAATAATGAAGTATTCGTGATATTCGATGAACGAGGAAGAAATTAAAATTTTGACGCGAATATTTACTTTTGAAATTTTGGCGGTAATTGGCATTAATACTAATTTTACCGAAATATAGAATCGGTTATTGATATTTTTATATTTTCACCAAAATTTACTGAAATAATTTAATAAGTTTGAATTATTCAAAATCGTCATACTATACTCGTCATACGGCTAGCGAAAATAAATTGAACTCTCTGCAGCGAATTGTTTCAGTTGAACAGGCAATCGAGTCGTCGCACTCGATCAATGTCTCTAAATACATATATGAACGAAATAAAATGATTCAATAGCTAGAAAAATGAAAAATATTTTTATCAAGCATTTCGAGATATTATAAAAAAAATTATAGATAAAAGTTTCATTTAGTCTAATAATACTGGTCAAAAAGAGGGAAACTAACAAATGATTACCGATTAGCACCTCGACCGGTTCTGCAAATGCTCATTGTGAGAATTAGCTCCAGCACGAGTTTCATAATTCTTGTTAGCGAGATAAATAAGAGACTGTTGTTAGCATTGACATAATTAAAATGGCAAGTGAAGTCCGGGACTTTTTCCGCATTTGCAAAAGTAACAAAATTTACGCTGTGTGCAAGTTTTGCAATACTGAAATATCTCGAGGAGTGGATATTCCATGCAACAACTGGCATTAAAAACCACATGAAAAAGGATTACGGAGAGATCATGACAAATAAATTGGAAGAGAACTCGACCCCGAGCATCGAAGTAGCTTCTCAGCTTCAACTGGAAAATGAGTCCGAGGCATTATCAAACTCTGTCGATCTTTGTCACCGACATCCTCATGGCCTTCTTCACCGCCAATCTCATCAACATCTACTCCCGTGAAAAGAAGGAAAGGATTCACAGCACATGGTCAGCCAACATTAGCAAAATTCTTAGAGAGAAAAGAAAAATGTTAACCCGGGAACAAAAAACAAAAGGTCATTACGAGGCTTATCGCAGAAATTAGTCATATTGATAGCCAGCCGTTTCAAATTCTTGAAAATCGTGGTTTCGTAGCTCTTGTAGCTCATATGGAGCCACGATATGTGATGACTTCTAGAACAAAACTTACACAAGAAATGTAACAAGAAACGTATGCTAAAATGAAGAATGCAATAGCGGTTGCCGAATATGTGTCGCTCAACACAGACTTATAGACTTTCACATCCAATGACGACTATATGAGCGTTACATCTCATTTTTTCACTCCAGAATTTGATCATAAACATGTATGCCTTTAAGTAGCACAGTTTTTGGAGCTGAGCCATTCGGGAGAAAATGTTCGTAAATTCATCGATGAAACAGTCGAGAATTGGGGAATGTCAGAAAAGAACTTTGCGATTGCCAGAGATAACGCGAGGAATATAGTAGATGCCCTTGAAGCTTCAAGATACTCCCATTTTCCATGCTTGGCGCACACGCTGTAGTTGGTGATTCACGATGAACTTATGAACAATAAGGACGTACCTAACCTCGCCAGTAATTTTCCTCGGATTGTAGGACACTTTAAGCAATCAACCAAGGCCTCATAAATTTTTTAAAGCATGCTCAACATACCGTCAACGTTAAGCTTTAAGCTGCACTGCCTTGTGCAAGATGTCATCACCCAGGGTCCCGGACTGGGTGATCCCCTGAAGGTTCCGTACGCGCCGGAAAGCGTGAAATCCGTTGTCGTAGTCCACCCGAAGGGAGGGGGTGTGGTTTTGGAGAGCCAAAGTAGTAAGCGTGGTCGGTACGGCCAGTACGTCCGGCACAGGAGCTCTTGCTCCAGAGGTTCTGGTGGAATTCGACTTTGTACGTGATGGCTCGTTTGAAGGAGCAACGGCACGCTATTCTTCTAGAGGGCTCAGAGATAAATTTGCCGCTACAGCTTACCAGTGACCAATGGAATTTGCTTGACTCCATCGTAGATATTTTAAAATTTTTTGAACATGCAACGCTGGCAGTCAGAACAAGATCTGTCATGATTTCAGAGGTCCTGCCAATCGTAAATAGCACATTGGATGAATTGAAAGATCATTGCCTCATGGGGAATGCTTGCAAAGTATAATGAAAGACTTTCCTTGACGAAGCGATGCAAATATGTATATGAAAGTGTAGCACATACATTGGCGACACTCCTTGTTCCTCGCCTGAAAGTCAGTGTGTTCAAGAGCCCACAAACCTTGATATTGCAAGGCAAAATTTGATGAAGGAGTTCCAGCTTATTAAGGGGGAGCAGTGGGAAGATTCCCGGTCAAAGGAGACTTTTGTCTCCTTTGACAGGGAATGGCCTCCACGCCATTTCATCAGTTGACACCACATAAGCCCAAATTATTAAACTAATCTTAGAGTGAATAACAACTTTGTTTATTAGGATGGAAGCTATGCTGAAATAGGAGAAAATTCCGTCAAAGGGATACATGGAATATGGCCATACTACTCAAAGTTTATGTCAAATCAAGCAACCAAACAGAAACCTGAGCAATCTGCACAGGAAGACGTGGAAAATTATTTAAGTCAACCACCTATTTCACCAAATTCAAATGTGCAGGACTTGGAAATGTGATACGCTCCACCCAGAGCTTAAATAACTTTTGAGAAAATACTTAACTGCACCTACAGCCACTTATTTTCAGAGAGATTATTCAGCACAGCTGGAATAATTTGTGATTATAAAAGAAACAGTTTGGACCCTGATCAAGTGAACATGCTTGTTTGCTGATTGTGAAAATTCTTATTCCAAAATGACGACCTACGTCCTTTTCGTACGTGGTAGTCACAAACGTCTGCCTCCTATGCACCTCGACAATTCCCGGAAAAATCTAGAAAATACTTGTCAGGAATGAAATTGAGACGATTCACACGCCACCGACGAAAATAAGGAGCCAACTCGTCTGAAAAGCTCGCGAAAAATATATGAGGGCTAAAAACTTCAGGGTATATCGCATATCCCTTGCGAGTTAAAAGAGGTGCACATCGGAGGGTCTGGTTGGAGCATTGGCGCTCGAATCAAAAAGCACAGGAGGTGTCTCAGACTGGGATATCCCTCAAAATCAGCGGCGACGGAACACAGCCTCGGCCCGAACTAACTGATTTCATTTAGCGTCGTTCAGCTTCTTAGCTGATCCAAAGACTTTAGTGACAGATTGACAAAGGAAGCGATAGAATTTTGGGTGGATAAAAAAATTCGATTCGCGACACTCAAAGGAGCTTGGAAGTCCGTAAAATTAAGGCAGCAAGCGGGAATTTGGCGGCACCAGACCAAAGCTGAAGAGCATATAACCCCGGAAGAAGCTGACCCAACACTCAAATTCTTTATGTGATGGCAGAGTAAGCAATATGAACGCTGGTAGCCCAATAACTGACCTGGTGGAACACCCGTGAAGATTTCAATTAATTATTTTATCACTTCATTCTTCACCTCAATACAGATCTAACCCTCCAATCGAGATCAATTACTTGAGGTGCTAACTACCGCAATATGACTACAGATAATGATTTCGGAAGGAGTGAATTATAATTGCAAAATATAACCTCAAATCAACATTATAATATTTTCCTTGTATTGTCACAACTGGATGAGATCAACAAATTAAAAAATTAGAATACCAATGTTTCCTGCATCAAATTGTGCTGTAAAGCAGTGGTATGGTGGCTTTGAAAGAGCAATTTCTCAAACGAGCTTCTGCCACATAGCTGTCATCTGCCTAGTGGCGCGACCTGGTTAAGTTTTCGCGTACTACGTTCTACACTTGTGACTGGTTGGTAACGTTGTATGATCAAAGGGGCTTTTAATACAAGAACATTCATCAAGACTTGCTTTTGTTTTAATTCATACGCCCCGAATAACAACATGTTATGTGCCCAGACGCGCGCTTAGTGAATCTATTACTCTTAGGATGAAGAGTTCTCGGATTTCCAGCCGGGTTAAGGTGTTGAACTGCACTCTATTACTCTTGTTCTTACGAAAAGTTCGTTAAAAAATTCGACATCCGGGAGTTCCTTTTTGTTTCTTTTCGTTCGGCTGGGTTGGGTACCCCTGCGGGTAGGGGGATGGAGAATACTCCCGCAGTATCCCTGCTTGTCGTAAGAGGCGACTAAAAGGGCGGGGAAGGAAACCCCGGAAAAAACCCCAGTGTCAGCAAGGGTTGAGTCCGGACAGTCTTGTGGGTCAACTGTCTGTGTGCGGCCATACCACCTGGCCTGCGATCCACCCGCATGTTTGCCGTGTGCGGAGACCCGTAAGGGGGAGAAGGGGATCCTGGTGGGTGAGTTCTCCGGCACCCAGCCGGGTGTCGGATACCCGGTATGGGCCGGGATTCAATACCCCACTTCGGCCCTGGATCCCCTGTAAACGGGCGGTCAAGATCTAGCCAGTCTTGATCAATCGGCTTATCGACACGTTTCGATGGCGAGTGCTGGAGTGATGGGGGTCTGTGTAGGGCGGCCGAAGGTGTATGGGTTTGGAGGGCCCATGCACTGGAGACCTAACCTGAAGCAAATCCCCTACACGATAGTGCTATATCCCTTGGGTAGCCCTGGCGACCACACCGGCTGGCGGTGTGGCGTCCCAAATATGTGGCTCCGTGGTGGGTGGGGAGCCCAGGGGATGAACCTCTTATATTAATGGAACCAGATACCCTTCCTCCATTAAAAAGATCCCGTCCGGAAACGGGCGGGGGAGTTAACCCGGTGTCCGCTTGTAGGCGGTACTTGATAATGAGATGTGCAAAGGAAGATGAGACCCTCACTAAGGTATCTCCCTTCCTAATCCGTAGAGTCCTTTCAGCAGCAGTTACTGGCGACTTAATATCTGCCAAGAAGCTACGTGACGGAACTTTATTAATAGAAACGGCCAATGATACCCAAAGTGCAAAGTTGCTTAATTTTACCCGTTTAAATGATATACCAGTGAAGGTCGAGGTGCACCGCACCTTGAACACCAGTCGGGGAGTGATAAGCAGTTACGACCTGCTGTATGTCGACGACGACGAAATAAAGAGGGAAATGGCCCCTCAGGGCATTATAGACTGTCGTCGATTAAAAATAAAGCGGAACGGTGAGCTGATCAACAGCACGTCTGTTATCCTCACCTTCTCGCGCGACACGCTCCCCGACAAGGTTTTTGTTGGGTATGAATCGGTTCCTGTCCGCCCATTCATCCCTAACCCCATGCGATGTTTTCAATGCCAACACTTTGGCCATATCGCCACTAGATGCAAGGGCAAGGCCACCTGCCCGCGCTGTGGTAATGAAAAGCATGAGGGTGATGGTTGCACCTCCGAACCTTTTTGTGTCAATTGCGAGGGTGCACACCCAGTGTACTCCCGCGATTGTCCAAGAATGAAAGAGGAAAAGAAGATAATGGAGATAAAAACAGTTGAAAAGTTGCCATACATAGAAGCCAGAAAAAAGTACCGCACCCTAATAGCCCCTACTTTCTCCAGATCTTTCGCTGCTGTCGCTGAAACCCCAACCAATAAAAATGAATCTGACAATACTCAGAAAAATGATGCAGATAAGACAACGGACACAAGAAAGTCTAGAAAAGATGAAGAAGCCAAGCCGGATAAGGCAACAAAGCCGGCAAAACCAAAGAATGTCACCTGTGCGGGTTCTCCTAAGAAGAACCCGCCGAAACCCACTGGGACCCCGCCCTCGGGGCGTGAGAAAACGCCATCCCCCGGCCCCTCCGGGGTACGCGCTCCATGCCCAGAGGAGGCTATGGAGGAGGATGACCCGTCTGAGACAGACGTCCTCTTAGCCAGGCAAAAGGGGAAAAAGAGCCGCATTAGGCGCTGATCCTCCTAACGGATGGACAGACTGCTGTTTTTAACTTGTTTCTCGCCTTTTATTTTTTTTCCCTTTTTAAATGAATTCTATTTTACAGTGGAACTGTAATGGGTTTTATCGTCACAAGGAGGAGTTAACCATTTTAATTCGTGATTTTAATCCGTCTTGTATTTGTCTCCAAGAGACGCATTTTAAAGCCACGGACAAGGGTATCTTAAGGAATTTTAATGTTTTTAGATACGACGATGCCAGCGGCCAACGAGCCCAGGGTGGAGTGGCGGTTGCTGTCTGGGAGACCCTTTACACCTCTCGGGTACAACTGAACACACTTTTTCAGGCGGTTGCTGACTGTGCACGCACCAGAGACCATAACGCTGTGCAACGTTTACTTACCGGAGTGCGCTCCAGTCACTGAACACAACCTCGAGAATCTTATCCTTCAATTACCCAAGCCCTTTATACTTTTAGGAGACTTTAATGCACATGACCCTTTGTGGGGTAGCTCTAGAAGCCAGTGCAATAGAAGAGGGCGGATTATATCACATTTTATCCAGGATTTTAACCTTGTTCTACTGAATAGTAGTGAGAAAACTCGTTTTAATAGTTTTAATGGAGAATTTTCTTCCATTGACCTCGCCATCTGCTCGAGCAGTCTTTCCACGAAACTCAACTTATCCGTTCATACAGATCTATGTGGCAGTGATCATTTTCCCCTTTTTATACGTAAGAATATCTTTTTTAATCCATTTTTTATAACTCCTGGAAATTGGATTATTCAGAAAGCTGACTGGTCAATTTTCAGAGAGAATTTTACATATAAACATGACGGCAACCGTGACGTAATGCAAAACGTCGAAGTCCTTACATCTGCAATCATCGAGGCGGCAAATACCAGCGTCCCACGATCCAAGGGTATCGTCCGTCGACCTCCAGTGCCATGGTGGACAGAGGAATGCGCGAAGGCAATAAAATTGCGGAAGCGAGCACTTCGCATTTTTCAGAAGTACCCCACGAAAACCAATCTTGCCTCCTTCCGACGTCTTCGAGCGAAAGCCCGACAAATCGTAAAGGAGGCGAAGAAGGCCTCCTGGATAGAATTCATCTCAGGCGTCAACCACAGGACGCCTCTTGCACAGGTCTGGAGGAAGGTACGAAGCATCTCGGGCTCCCGTCAGCAATGCGGCGTTTCCGGACTAAAAGTCGATGACCGGGTGGTAACATCTCCCTCGGAATTATGTGAGATCTTTGGCCATACGTTCAGCAACATCTGCAGTAACGACAATTATGATGCCGACTTCAGAGAAATAAAGCAACGCTGCGAAGCAAAATCCCTAACGTTCCGTGAAACGCAGGGTATTGCTGACTATAACGAATGCTTCTCGCTATGGGAGCTGGCCTCTGCAATTGCGGAATCCAGGAATTCGTCCCCAGGAACAGACAGTGTCCACAACGCTTTTCTCCGGAACATACCGAAGAAAGCGCTGCTGGACGTCCTTCATACCCTCAACCATATTTGGTTGGAGGGTAGTTTTCCACAATCCTGGCGGGAATCTATCGTGGTTCCAATAGCGAAGCAGGGAAAAGACAACAGTAGCCCTAGCAACTATAGGCCCATCTCTCTTACCAGTTGCCTGTGCAAGGTTATGGAAAGAATGGTCAATCGCCGGCTTGTTTGGTGGTTGGAGCGGCGAAACCTTCTTTCCAACATACAATGTGGCTTTCGTAGGGGAAGATCTACTATCGACCATCTCATTCGGACTGATAATTTTATCCAGGAGGCCTTTCTTCTGCGTCAACATGTCATTGGTGTCTTCTTTGACTTGGAGAAGGCCTATGACATGCTATGGCGCCGGAAGATCTTGCAAACAATGCACAGTTGGGGTTTCAGGGGTAACCTACCCATTTTTATCCGAAACTTTTTAACAAACCGTGGTTTTAGAGTGAGAGTGGGAAAAAACCTCTCACAGTTTTACTCTCAGGATAACGGCGTACCCCAGGGCTCTGTTTTAAGCGTTACATTATTTGCAATCGCCATTAATGATATTGCGGACTGTATAAAGACACCGGTGATGGGATCCCTATTCGTAGACGACCTTGCAATCTTCTGCAGGTCGTCTACATTGGCCAGCGTTGCAAGACTGACACAGTTGACTGTCATCAAACTGAACAACTGGGCAAAGAGAAACGGGCTTCGTTTCTCCAAGGAGAAAACTGTATGCATGCATTTTCACCGATTGCGAGGTATCCACATAGCTCCGCCGTTACGCTTGGGACGAAATAACCTTCCTTACGTGGAATCGGTTCGATTTCTCGGTATGATTTTAGACCGTAGGTTGACATGGCAGGAGCACGTCCGCAAACTAGCCGATAAGTGCCGCCGTAGCCTAAACATTTTACGAATTTTAAACAACACAACATGGGGTGCTGATCGCACGACCTCGATCTTACTATACCGTGCGCTGATTCGGTCGAAAATAGACTACGGGTGTTTAGTCTACTCATCTGGACGAGAGTCTTATCTGCGACCGTTAACAACGGTCCACAACGCAGGATTACGGTTAGCAATTGGCGCTTTTAGGACCTCTCCTGTCCTAAGCCTCTATGCAGACGCCGGGGAGCCGCCGCTGGCTACTCGTAGGCTAATGTTGACATGCAACTATGTGTCAAAAATGTTATCAATGTCGAGACACCCATGCTTTGACATAGTTTTTAAACCAAGGTTTTTAGATATTTTTAACAGAAGGACGAGGGCTACTAGGCCACTAAGTATTCGTTTTAAAGATTTTATTGATGAATTTGACATCTCACTACCGGATGTGTATGCGGTCGGGTACTCAAAATACCCGCCTTGGTCTTTACCGCGACCAGAGTGCTATACTGTTGTGGATGGACGCCAGAAATCCTCTGTCACACCGCAGGAGTACCAGAGCCTGTTTTTAGAATTCCTGGGTAACCACCCGGACTCCACTCCCGTGTATACGGATGGATCGAAGACTGATTCAGCATGCGCATGTGCCGTGTCCTCCACACACCACAAGGTCATCAAGGCGAGACTCAATCCACTGTGTAGCGTATACACTGCGGAATTATTCGCAATTAAGATGGCCCTAAGGAATATCAATTGCAATTCTGGCTCTTTCCTTATCTGCACCGACTCTTTAAGCGCCGTGAAGTCCATTTCGGCCTATTACCCACACCATCCTCTTGTCCAGGATATACAATGCACCCTCCAATCCCTTCTTAACAAGGGAATTAAAACATCATTTGTCTGGATCCCTGGACACGTGGGAATAGCTGGTAACGAACGAGCGGACAAAGCAGCAAAGGAAGCACTGCACATGCCACAAATTGTATCGAACAAGGTAACTGCAGAAGACCTAAAATCTATGTTTCGAAACATAGCAATGGGCAGATGGCAAGAATCGTGGCAGGAGATACATAATATCAAACTTCGGTCTGTGAAACCGGTAGTAACAGTGTGGCCCTCTTCTGTCAGGAGTACCCGGAGGGAAGAAGTCGCAATCACTCGTCTGAGGATAGGGCATACTGCCCTGACCCACTCATACCTCTTCACAGAAGAGAAGACTCCACCTCGGTGTGATGATTGCGACTCCTCTCTGAGTGTTCGACACATCCTGACGGAGTGTGAAAAATACCGGTCTTCTCGAGAAAGACATAAGGTTAACGGGACCTTAGAAACGATCCTAGGCGACTCCCCTGATAGTCTCACCCGAGTAATTGCTTTTTTTAAAAGATATTAATGTTTTAAATAAATTAGAAATTCACTGTTTTAGGCTTAATTGCACATTTTATCACATGTAGGCAAGCGAAATTTTAATTTTTTATTCGTAATTTATATTTTGTACTTATAAGGATGAGAGTGGTGCAAAATGACCATAGTAGTCGACGCACCCAAAAATAATAATACTACTACTACTACTGGGTTGGGCACACTGGTCATCTTTACGATGGAAGAAGAGAAGAAAAAATTTCCACTCTTTGATGGACAACTTTCCGGATTGGAAGTTTCGACACAAACTGCAACTCGACGAAAATGATCTGTTGGAGCTTATAACATCGCCCGTGGTGGAACTGATGAAGCCAAAAGAAGCAGACTCTAGTGATAGTGCAACGCGTTGGAAGCAGAAAGAAGAGAATTTGAAGAAAGTTGTGAAGGCGGACAAAAAGTGCAAAAGCATCATTGTTCAGCGCATCCAAGATGGACAGTTGGAGATAATCAAAGTCAAAGAGACTGCATGCGAGCTGCTGAGTGCTTTGAAGGAAAGATTCGAATCAACAACGGCTACAACACGTATGACTTTATCTAAGGTACAGCATTCCTTGTCACATACCGAGACATGAATCTTTAGGTGACTGCTGTCTGAGATTCGACCGGACAATCAGGGGTCTGAGACAGGCAGGTGATAAAAAAACAAGGAAGGCACCATCATTCAATTCCTACCATCGATGCCTAACGAATATGAGTCGGTTTTTGCTGCTCTGCAAACATTAGTCACTCAAGACTTAATGATGCAGTTTGTGAGAGTCCGTGTTGAAGAATACGATGTTATCCGAAATTCTGGAGTCCCCTATAGTGCCAAGTCAGATGCATGCTCAAAATGCTGCCTTCATAGGGTTTCAAGAGACATTTTCGTATTCGTACAACTGCGGAATCAAGGGGCGTCTGAAGATTCATTGCTGGAGACGAGGAGACTGAGTTTATCGCGGAGACCGTGACTTCAAAACTACAGAGGCAGTGAAAGCAGAGGATAACACCCTCAAGGTGGCCGTGCCTACCCGGGACATCGAGGAGGCCGGAGCAGCAGCTCTCGTGGTCTCGTGTAGGCCATAGTGGCGGTTTCAGCAGTGAACATCGAGGAGGTCATGGAAAAAGTTCCGATGATAACCCAAACACAAGGAGGGCAACGCCAGCAACAGCTGAGTCTCATGGAGAAACTGCTACCTTTGCCTCTGGTGGAAATATTAGACCAGTGGCTTACAGACTGAGGTAGGAAATGAGATAGAAACTGTTGAGCAGGAAATCTTGAGTAATAGTGAAATTATTGACAATACTAAAGCTTACAGTTCCCTATATGAGCCAGATTTGTCGTATTCTTGCAACACAAGTCGTAGTAGTATTAGTTATTAGGGTGCGTCGACGGCATGGTCATTTTGCATCTCAAACTGTCAAAATTATAGATATACTTTTTATATCAGGAAAAGGCAGGTTGCCTGGAAGTTAGATATTCTGCTTATCTATTATTTTCTCGAGGTTGAAATCATTGAACATTGCTAAATTTTACTTATAATTTATTCAAAAGCGCCGTTACCTTTAGAAATAAAATAACACGGCCAAATTCATCGGCGTCGTCACCTAGAATAGACCCTAGGTCGCCCCCAATGCTCAGTCGGTTACGCACGTCCCGGTATTTGTCACACTCCGTCAGGATATGCCGAATTCCCAGAGGAGAGTCACAGTCATCACACCGGGGTGGAATTTTCTCTTCATTGAAGAGAAAGGAGTGGGTCAGAAGGCCGTGCCTTATCCTCATACTGGTGATGACGAATTCCTCTCGGCGGCTCCTCCTGACGGAAGTGGGCCACGCTGACGTTACCGGTTTAACTGTGCGCAGTTTATTATTAGAGATAGTTCTCCACAACTCCCTCCATTGCTGAAGAGCTGCACTCTTTAGTGAAGCTCGTAGATCTTCACAAGGTACCAGCATCGGCTTAAGATCTTCAATATTGAGAGCGTGTTTTGCGGCAGAATCAGCTTTCTCATTTCCGGCAATACCCGTATGTCCAGGGACCCAAAGAAACCAGACGGTGGTTCCCTTCCTGTGAAGGGAAAGCAAAGATGAGTGAATACCCTGGACGATAGGGTGCATAGGAGAGAAGCCATAAATGGATTTTAGGGCGCTCATGGAGTCTGAGCCAACCACGAAGGAGCCACCATCAACATCTATCCCATCAAGAGCCATTTTAATAGCAAACAGTTTCGCTGTGTAAATACTACACACCGGACTGAGTTTCTCTTTGATGACTCCATGGTGGGATGATACGACCGCACAGGCACAGGCTGTGTCCGACTTAGAACCGTCTGTAAACACGGGGACGAATTCGGGATGGTGGCAAAGAAACATTAAGAATTCTTGCTGGTAGTCTTCAGCAGTGGTAAAAGCCTTTTGTCGGTCGTGAAGGAACATTTTTATTTTGGGAGCGGGAGTTAACCATGGCGGGTGATTCGAATGTCGAGTGGGGTACAGTTCTGGTAATAGCATACCTCGTTCACGGATAAAATTATGGAAACTTACACTGACAGGCCGAGTGGCTTTTGTCCTGAAATTAAAAATTTCTAAAAACCGAGGCTTAAAAACAAGGTTAAAACACGGGTGCGTCCTCATCGTTAAAATTTTGGCAACATAGTTGCACATGAGCAGGATCCTTCGGTGGCACAATGGCGGCTCTCCTGCATCCACAAGGATGCTGACAACAGGACTTGTCCGGAAAGCACCCGTGGTGAGCCGGAGCCCTGCGTTGTGCACACTGTTCGGAAGTCGTAGATAAGACTCCCGAGTGGATGAGTAAACGAAGGATCCGTAGTCAATTTTTATCGCACCAATGCGCGGTATAGTAAAAGGAGTGTCGTGCGGTCTGCTCCCTAGATACGTGGCTTAAAAACTTTAAATCATTTAAGGATCTAAAACCATTGTTTTTTAAAGCTTGAATGTGTTCCCGCCAATTGAGGTGGAAATCAAAGGTCATTCCCAAAAATCGGACCAACTGTGCGAAGTCGAGACCTCTGCCACCTAAGCGCAGAGGAAATGGGATATGGACTCCCCTTAGCCGATGAAAGTGGACACAGTTTTCCCTGGAGAAAAAACAAAGCCGTTTCTTTGTGTCCACCGGTGTAAACTATTTAATGTCAGTTGGATCTGTCTGGAAGCAGTGAGAAGTTTGGATGATCGGCAAAAAATCGCCAAGTCATCGACAGACAAGGATCCAATTACCGGGGTTTTTATGCAATCCGCGATATCGTTAATTGCGATGGTAAAAAGCGTTACGCTTATCACAGATCCCTGAGGTACGCCGTTATCTTGCCTATAAGGTCCAGTGATGTTCTGTCCTATTTTTACCCTGAAAACTCGGTCGGATAAAAAATTTCGGATAAAAACTGGCAGACTGCCCCTGAAACCCCACTCATGCAGCGTGCTTAAAACCTTCCGCCGCCAGACTCAATCGTAAGCCTTCTCCAAATCGAAGAAGACCCCGAACACGTGCTGGCGGAGGAGAAAGGCTTCCTGGATGAAATTGTCGATTCGAACTAGGTGGCCCATGGTGGAGCGGCCCCGACGAAATCCGCACTGAATTCTGGAGAGAAGGTCTCGGCGCTCTAACCACCAAACGAGCCGCCGATTCACCATCCTTTCCATTATTTTGCACAGGCAGCTGGTTAGAGAAATGGGTCTATAACTGTTCGGGTCACCACGATCTTTGCCCTGTTTTAGGATGGGGATTACTGCTGACTCCCGCCATTTCGATGGAAAAGCACCTTCAATCCAGAGCTGGTTGAAGGTGTGGAGGACCTCCAACAATGCCTTCTCCGGAATATTACGGAGAAAGGCATTGTGGACCTCGTCAAGACCCGGAGATGTGTTGCCTGAGTCGGCAATGGCACTTTAATTCCTACAGGGAGAAAGGAAGGTTATAGTCGGCTACACGCCGCGTCTCGTTGTAATTGGTCGGAATCAATGCGCAGCGCTCTTTTATGTATAAAAAGTGCTTGTCGAATGCATCATCGCTACTAGTTCTAGAAAAAAACTGGCCAAATGCCTTTCCGATGTCATGTGGTGATGTTAGAACTCCACCACTGACTTTAAGAAAAGAGACACCTAGCTGCTGCTGATTGCCCGATAGACACCTTACCTTGCGCCATACCTGTGTAATTGGTGTCCTGCAGTTGACACCGGAGACAAATTTCTTCCTGGAAGCTCTTTTTGCATCCCTTACGACCTGTCGAGCTTTCGCTCTCAGTCGTCGGAAGGAGGATAAATTTCTTTCGGTGGGGTATTTATTAAATATTCACAACGCTTTTTTACGTTGGAGAATAGCTTTCGCGCAGTCATCATTCCACCACGGTACCGCAGGCCTAGTAATTATGCGGCGAGACCGTGGTACGCTGCTGTCTGCAGCTTTGATGATAATTGCAGTCAAAGTATTAACATTTTCAACGCTATAACTGGTTTCGTCATATTTGAAATTATAAGTCTCCTTAAAACGTCCCCAGTTCACGCTCTGAACAATCCAGTGACCCATCCGGATAAAATCTGGATTAAAATGTCGTTCCTTGGTAATAAAAATGGGTTAGTGATCGCTCCCACACAAATCGTCATGTACAGACATATTTAGTTTTGTAACTTAAATGCTCGATACAATACATAAATCGATAGTCGAACAGTCACCAGTATAACTGTTAAAACGGGTTTTTCCCCATTGTTTAGTAAAACCAGGTTAGTTTCACATATAAAATGGGATAAAATCCGTCCTCTACGGTTGGGACTGAGCTCAAGCACTTCCCAATAGAGGATCGTGAGCGTTAAAATCTCCCATCAAAATGAAAGGCTGAGGTAGCTGGCGGACAAGGGATTCAAGGTTAAAACGGGTCACCGGCGCACTCTCCAGGAGATACACGTTACACAACGCAATCGCCTCGGGGCCACGCACGGTCACTGCAACCGCCTGAAACGGTGTGTTGAGTTGCACGCGGGAGGTGTAAAGGGCCTCCCGAGTAGCAACCACCAATCCACCCTGGGCTCGTTGGCCACTGGAGTCGTCCAGTCTAAAAACGTTAAAACTATTTAAAATGCCCTTGTCCGTTGTTTTACTACAAACATATGCAAGACGGGTTAAAATCACGAATTAAAACACTCAGCTCCTCCTTACGCCGATAAAAACCATTGCAGTTCCACTGCAAGGTAAAAGCCATAAATATCTTTTTTTTATAAGAAAAATAGATAAATAAATATGTGGGGTGATATAAAAAAGGGGGTCAGCGCCGAAAACTGTGCTTTTTCCCCTTTTGTTTCGCGAGGAAGACTTCAGTCTCCGTGGGACTGTCGCCCTCCTCCATTGATTCTACCGGAAGTGCTAGCTTGGCTAGTCCGGAGGGGCCGGGGGATGGTGTTTTTTCGCGATGTTTCAGCGCTACACCGGCTGAAGGTTTAGGCTGCTTCTTCTTAGAAGAACCAGCGTTGATGGTGGCGTTTTTGTTTGCTGCCGGAATTGGTGCCTTAACCGGCTTGGCTACTTCCTTTACTTCTACAGTTTTTTGGCTGTCATAACTCTGTATAAGTGCCTTGGGAAGCCTTTACCACATTTGCGGTCGCCACCGAGGCAAAGGATCTCGGAAAAATAGGGGCTGCCATGGCTCTGTATTTCTTCCTCTCCTCGAGGTATAGGATTTTTTCAACGGTTTTTATCTCCATGACTTTCCGTTCTTCTATCACCTTGTGGCACTTCCGAGAATAAGCTGGATGAGTGCCCTCGCAGTTCACACAACATGGTTCTTTGTTGCAGTCCGCAACCTTATGGTCTTCCAGGCCGCAGCGCGGGCAGGTGGCCTAGCCCTCACATCGCGTGGCGATGTGGACGAAGCGCTGGCACTGGAAGCAGCGCATTGGTGCCGGTATAAATGGCCGAAATGGAACAGATTCATAGCCCACGAATACCTTTTCGGGGAGACTATCACGCGCAAATGTAAGTACGACGGAAGTAGTTTCTATAACTTCGCCGTTGCGCTTCGTGGTGAACCGACGAGCATCCGTGACTCCTTGAAACGCCATCTCGCTTTTTATTTCGTCGACTTCCACGTACACAGGGTCATAATGGGATATCACTCCCCGACAGGTGTTAAGGGCACGGTGCAACTCCACCTTAACTGGAATCTCATGGAGACTCTTGAGAGTCAGAAGCTTCTCACTCTGGGCAAGATTTGCCGTTTCAATTATCAGGCTCCCGTCCCGCAGTTTTTTTGCCGATATCAACTCACCAGAAACTGAAGCCGACAGTACTTTACGGATGAGAAAGGGAGACACCCGTTAGAGTGTCTCCCCTACTTTCTCGCATTTCATTAACAGTAACCGCGTACAAGCGGGTTAACTATTAGCTCCCCCGCCCGTATCCGGGCGGGATCTTTTTGGAGGTGGAAGATTGGTTTCCGCCATTCCAAATTATTCTTCGTCCCCCGGGCTCCCCACCCACCATGGAGCCACACAATTGGGACGCCGCACCGTAAACCGGTGCGGTCGCCAGGGCTACCCGAGGGGATATAGCACCCTAAAGGTGGTTGTCTGTTTCGGGTTGGATCTTCGATGCACGGGCCCACCAAAGCCGTACATCCTCGACCACCCTACGCAGACCCCCACCTCCCAGGCACTCGCCACCGATAAGCTAACGCCACGAAAGCCGATTGACCGAGAGTGGCTACCTCCCGGTCGCCCGTTTACACAGAATCCGGGGCCAAAGAGGGTTATTGGCCCATAGTCCATACCGGGCATCCGACACCCGGCTGGAAACCACAGACCTCACACCCCAGGATCCCCTTCTCCTCCTTACGGGTCACTGCACACGACAAACATGCGGGTGGATCGCAGGCCAGGTGGTGTGGCCGCACACAGACAGTTGACCCACAACACTGTCCGGGCTCAACCCTTGCTGGCTCGGGGTTTGTTTTCGGGGTTTTCTCCCCGCCCTTTAAGACGCCTCTTACTACAAGCAGGGATACTGCGGGAGTATTCTCCATCCCCCTACCCGCAGGGGTGTTGGCAGCACTTCCGGTATTTCCGTTTTTGTGTTTACCCATATGCCAATATGCCAAGAGGGTGGCCGATAAAAATATAGAAACTTCAGGAAAGAAAAGCAGAAATGAACAGGTGGAATGCGTGTTTTTCTCAAGAGATTTCACGTGTAAAAATGAAGATTATTGACGTCGAAACACAGTGTGTAGACGGAGTAGAGACGATGACAAGGAACGGTCGCGAATAATGCAAGGAAATTGTAAGTGCAGAGGTTGGGAGCGTGAAGGTTCTAACCAATGCGTTGGAACAGGCTTATGATGAAGTAATCGCGACGCAGAGAGTCGAGAAAGATCGCTGCGAAGTACGTGAGGATAGAGTGAAATCACTCGTCTCCGAAGTGGCCGCTTTGAAGGATAAGGGCACGACCACGCAATCAGCGGCAATATCGACGCACTCTCTTACGAAGCCGACTTTTTCTGCCTTCAGCAACGAACACCCTTCCTAAGGGAAGTTAATAATTAATTTTCAATAGTGTATATCCCTGAGGCTTTACAACCGCAGGTGTTCTTCCAAATGTTGAACGGGGACGCTAAGACATGGGGATACTCGCTATGGACGGTTCCGTCGACACTCGCGGAATTTAAAGAACGATTTTTGGCTAATTTTTGGGACACTGACACCCAATATAACTTCCGCATGCAAGTCATAACAGGAAGATATGCAAGGGGTAAATCAAACACAATGAAACAGTTTGCAACTGAAAAGGTAGCGCAGGCGCGATTGTGTTCCTCACCAATGAGCGAGGGAGAAATCCTCCATTTCTTAATCAGGCAGTTTCCCATACATGTTCAAAACATGTTAAAGTCCAACGACCAATTAACAGTAGAACGGTTAATTGTATTATTGGGATTGTACAATCAATCTTATCAGTCAGGCACGCCGGCGACTGTAAATTCTACCCCTCCCGGTGCATTGCAAGACTCGTAGAATACGAGGCCGCGAGCAGCAGATAAGGAATATCGGGTAAATTCGGTCACGGTTGGGCGAGGACGCAAGGCTGGGAAGGAGCGACTCACGGAGAAATCCCCCAGTCTGCCTCCTCCCAGCGCACCTCCATTAGAAGGCCAGGATCCGGCGTTAAACACGCGTCGGCTGGTGTGACTCACCTCCAGTCCCCAGCCGAGACGGACAGAGTGAGGGTAATGTGCAAGATAATCTCCACATGTGAGGTGGTGGGAGAAAGTTTGGGGGGGCGAAGAGCTAAGCAATACCTATTACGAAAAACGAGTGTGTCCCGTTGTGAAGTGTTGGACTAATGGAGTTCAAGGGGAAGCGTTATTGGATACAGGCAGTGAAATTTCCGTAGTTTCCGACAGACATTTAAGGAATCACCTAAAGTTTGTTTTTACTTGTTTTCTCGTGCAGAGCGCGAACTCATTTTTTTCTTGCGTCCTTTTTCATCCCGCGAGAAAAAAAATTCATTCGTGCTGGGGGGCGATGTGACGGTATGACCCGCACAAGTTGTTTCATTTCCCTTTTCATTTTATTCGTTTCGGACGTTCCCTGTTTCGAGCTATTGCTCATTCATATTGCGCGGGCACAGCATTCGACAAGCGACCACACCATCAACCACGCTAGAATTTCGTATGTCATCTGTGTAAATGGTCACGTGAATGTCTGTATAAAAAGGGCCCGACGCGAGGCGTCGTGGGGATATGTTGGTGAAAAGTGCTAGGAGTCAGCCAAAACTCCTCAGTCCGGCAGCGAAGGACGGCGTAGCACTGGGAGCGAGAGGCAGAGGGAGAAGAGGCCGAGGTGCAGTGTCACAGATATTCGTCTCGTCGTGTCACGCCATCACGTCGATCGTCCAGAAAGCCACAGGCAACCAAAACCCTGCAGGCTGACGACGCGCGAAGCGGTAATTCGACTAGGAGCCACATCTTGACATATAAGTACTCTACAAATCCCTTCTCCTTGGATAGTGAATTATCCATTCTCCCTGCTCCAACCAGCATAATTCTCCTAAGAAGAACCCTCGAGTGGAGGTGATTACTGGCAATAATGGTTCAGGAACGATTCCAGTTAACGTTGCCTAGCTTATCATAAAGCAAATCTGTATAATTATTCTCCCGTCTTTGTGATTTGTGTCTTTAAAATCAAATAGTGTTGGACTCTTTAGCACGTGCGGACGTGGAGCTTGTAAAATTCATTGTGGACAGTCAACTCGACAAGAAGAATTATATTAGGGCCCATTATGAATTTTGTCATGTATTAGTATTAGTTTTTTGGTGGGTTATTGCATTTTGTGTTTTCTTTACATCATTATGTGTCATTAATCGTGAAATCATTTTATCCGTCATTAGATTTAAGAAGGAATTTCTGTTTATTTTTGCCAATAAATGTCTAAAACCATTCATAATCTGAAAGTGGTCGTTTCGTCTTTTGCTGTGCTTCGCACTGAGGGCCAAGTTTCCCGCAGTTGTGTTCTCTATCGTGATATTCTGGTTACTGACCAAAATTTCGCTGAATTCGAACTTCGGGTATTGCCTATGCATTCAGCGACTACTAAGGGCCAATTTTACTCATTTCCACTCACTACGGAGACCCTCATATGGCCTTCTCCCACTATTGCTGCCCAGCCAACTCCCCCGACTCCAAGTGGTAGGCAACGGTAGTCGGGGAATGCAAAAGGGAAAGGTTCTCAGGTTTTTTTCACTCCTACGAGTAGCAAGCTTGAGTATTCTTCAAGTATCGAGGAAATGGATCGGCGTGGCAACAATTATTTAAGCGCAGCCCAGAGGGGGCAAATAGTGTCATTTTTTGAGAGCGGGAAAACTGTGTCACAAATAGCGGCACACCTAAACGTAGACCGGAAAATTGTGTATAAGTGGCAAAAGAGAAATGAGGAGGGTGACGAGTCATTATAATCAAAACCGAAGAGTGGAAATCCGAGGTGCACTAACAGGCAAGAAGATGAGGATATAAGGGAGGCCATTCGTCAGAATCCATTGTCTGTCGGTGGGGTTGCAGAGTTGAGGAGGAGCAGTAATCTTAACTGCAGCTACGTCACGGTAAGGCGCCGCGTTATTGAGGGCGGAATTAAGCACCACAAGGCCGCCAATAAACCCTCCATGACCGAAATCCAGCGAGAAACCTGACTAGATTTTGCCAGAAGTTATATTGAAATGGACCAATCTTATTGGAACTTTGTTGTATTTTCGGATGACAAAACATTCCGAAGCAACCAAGATAGAAAGGTTGAACTTTGGCATCCAAGAAATACAAGGTAATAATTCTTAAGACGACGTGTGAAGTTATTAGTTAAATGCCAAATTTTAAAATGAAGTAACACATTGATACTTCCTTTTGTAGGTATAGCCCAGAGCATTTAATTAGAACGCAAAATTCTGGTCGTATCATCCTGAGTTTCAAGAGTCGAAAGAGCGGATGAATCAAATAAATAGTCCGGCAGTTCACCACTTGAGCGCCGAAAATGGTCACGCCGCCTGGGTGGCGGAGTTGAAACACGAAATATGACTTAATTTTCCACATTTGATGACGTATTCTCACTTAAGTGAGATTACAAAATAATCTCCCTGAAACCCACAGCTATACACTTCTGTAAGTGTCGCGTCCGTTCCCTCCATAAAATCATTAAAACGGATACTCAAGGGTTTGGTGGCCCTTGTCCGCCTGTTAAAAACGTTTAAAAACCGGGGATTAAAAATTATATCGAAACAAGGATGCGCCTTCATAGATAACATTTTTGTAGCGTAATTACACATCAACATGCTCCTTCGCGTTTACAATGGAGGCTCCCCGGCATCCGAATAAAGGCTTAAGATCGGAGACGTCCTGAACGTCTCCGGTCGCCAGAAGTAGCCCCGCACTGTGAACCGTTGCTAATGGTTTCAAACAGCTTTCGCGGCCCGATGAGTAGAAAAAACATCCGTAGTCTAATTTGGAGCGCACCATTGCTCTGTAAAATAAGAGCATGGTGGTGCGATCCGCGCTCCATGACGAATTAGATAAAATACGTAAAACATTTAACACTTTAAAACATATAACCTTTAAAACTCGAATGTGTTCTCTCCAATTAAGTTTTGAGTCTAACACCATCCCGAGAAAACGAAAGGATTATACGTAGGGGAGAACTCTACCACCAAGTCGTAACTCTGGTGGGTGGTGGTGTCCCCGTGTACGGTTAAAATGCATACATTTTGTTTTTTCGGTTGAAAAGCGAAAACCTTTTCTCAGGGACCAAGAATTAAGTTTGTTTAGGCATAGCTGTATTTGCCTAGCCGCAGTCACTGGTTTGGACGACTGGCAGAAAATCGCAAGGTCGTCGACGAACAACGGTCCCATTACAGGAGCACTGATGCAGTCAGTAACATCGTTTATCGCACTAGCGAATAACGTCACGCTAAGGACTGAACCCCGAGGCACTCCATTTTCCTGCGTGTAACGTTGTGATAGGTGTTTACCTATCCTTGTTCTCAAAACTCGGTCCGTTAAAAATGTTTTATAAAAATGGGTAAATTTTCCCTAAAACCCCATCCGTGCAACTTGATTAAGATCTTCCTACGTCAGACCCTGTCGTATGCCTTCTCCAGGTCGAAGAAGAGCGCAATGACCTGCTGACACAGAAGAAGAGCCTCCTGAATAAAGTTATCACTCTTGACGAGGTGATCGATGGTTGATCTACCTCGCCGGAAACCACACTGAATATTTGAAAGAAGGTTCCGTCGCTCTAACCACCAAACGAGACGATGGTTTACCATTTTGACCATCACCTTGCACAGGCAAATGGTCAGGGAGATGGGTCATTAGTTATTCAGATCCGCTCTGTCTTTTCCCTGCTTCGGGATGGGAACCACCGCAGATTCCCTCCAGGATGATGGGAAACTGCCCTCAAGCTTTACTTGGGGCGCGTGCTGCCAAAGCGTTCCGAAATCAACTGGCAGCACTGCGCAGTGACCAATGACATCAGTCAATTGATGACGTCCCATACTGTGGATTCTACTGCAGCTACTGTTTCCCAAGGGCAGCAGTCGCGGCAGCAAAGAAGACAACTGGCGGGAGTTTTAATCGCTTTCAATTTAATGCGCAATGGAGTCCATGATGGAAGTGATTGTGAATGTCTCAGGCGCAGATATTAATATCGTTGCCTCGCCGGAATAAGTGGAGAGGGTGATGAGAGGTGAGAACAAAATAAGAAATAATACCTACAATTAAATACAATACGCGGAATGCCACTTTAAAAATATATTGTTCAAAGTGCATAGCAAGTGGTATACGGTTATCCGCTTGACCTTATGGACAGATGAAAACAACTTATGTAACCCCTTTTATTCTGAAATGGGAAAGAGTTATTGCACCTTCAGTGGTTAAAATACATGTTTTCACGTATATATTTGAGTCCCTTTTACTGTAGATATCTTCGATGAACGCACTGTTATAGAGCTGTACTGGCTGAATATTGGAACTTCCAGTATTCAATTTGAGGTTAGTTTTTTTCCATTCCTCACTTTTGTGTGGTTAACGATCCTGAAGATTCAGTGCCCTTTATACAAATACAAAAACTTTTTAAGTAAACATCGTTGATGGTTAGTGGAAAAATGTCGAACGTGTCAAAATCATTGTAAAATTGTAGGCGCAGGTACTCAGGAGGGTAACAAGAGAAAATAATTATCCTCAATAACCCGTAAACCCCGTTGTGTATGGTAATGCTAAACAACCCCTGACTGGTTATGTTAATGCTGATTGGGGTGCTTGTGAAATAGACAGACATTCTTACACTGGTTTTGTTTTTACTCATGGAGGTACTGCTGTATCATGTACTGATGATATGATGGCTGATATACTAACTAAAGGTACACCCAAACCTAAACATTTGAAATGTGTTTAATTGCTAGGACTGTCATGTTTAAGGGGGAGTGTTGTGGAATTTAAATATGTTGCATAAACATGTCACCTTCTTTTGTCCACTTCCCATTATCCCCTTCTCTACTTGCTTTTAATGTGTTTTTTGTTTTTACGTTTGCACTTCCGGTTACCATTTTTAATAATGTGTGTGTATTTTGTCGTGCTAAAATAAACTCTAGCAGTTCTATGGCTACCTGCGTATTATTGCACTCCCAACAATATTTTCATTACACAAGGATAGTTTCAACTTTTAATGTTGTGAACTTGCTTCTCATTGGTCATCGCTCATAAGCGCGAAGTAAGAACCACGTAAAGTCGTTTACATGTGCAAAGTGAAAGTCGGCTTACGAGTTGTTTACATAAATGTCAAGCATGCGCGTTTACGTGTTCTCCCTTATGAAAATCTTCCGCAAATATTAAATGCTACAGAGAGATTTTGTTTACATATGCAAGCATACCTTGAGTTTTCACGCATTTTACATAAACATGATATAGTGTGCTGGCTGGGTAGTTCCTGGAAACTGCTCAGCTATGTAAGTATTACAATGTTGGTTGCTGTTGGTCTTCTTACAGTCACTGCTTCAGTATGATTACAGTTACATAAAGACGTGATTTATGAAAATGTGCTCATTAGACCCAACGGTAAATTCAAATTCACCGCCCACGGGAGCGAGGTCAACGGTGGCGCACTCTACCGGCTAATTGTGGAAGATTTACCCAGTTGCCATGCGACGCACGAGTACTACACGAGTTTGGGTGGACATGGGACCGATAATACATCAGTTTCACTGGTACCGGGCTGGTTTTCCAAAGTTTGGCACGTATGAACCGCGACTATAATTAGAGTTTCACACCATTTTTCGACGAGCTGTGCTGTCTCGGTAAGTGTACTCAAATACTACGCAAAATTAAATTGAAATATAAAAGAATAAATTAACCAATTCATTCGTGTAAAAATTATTAATTTGAAAACACCCTACTGGTAGCAATAAAAAGCCAAAATTTATGACAGCGGAATTGGTCGAATTTATAGGATGTGTACTAGCGAACCTTCGACCCTGCTTTGAGACTTTGAAATGGCAAACCTGAAACGTAATAAATGCCATTTATGTAAATACATCGAATTAAAACTTCAATTAAATGCATCTTCGCAAAATATATATTTGTGTACCCCTTTAATGAGGTGATAGTTAAGAGGTTTTTTTTAATTATTTGGAGAGGTTTCTACAAATGAATATTTCTTCAGGCGATTGTGACACTAGAGGTTTTTACGAATTATTCCTACTTTCCAAAGACTAGGTCCTAGGTCAGTGAAGTTGTTCATCCATGATCATGTATGAAAGGGAAAAGAGCGCGCGATAGACGACACCGGGCAAGGGGCCAGGGTGTGATACCCTTCTCGCCTCTCGAGAGGTGCATCGATAGGAGGAAGTTAAATTGAATTGGACCCAGCTTGCGCCCTCCCGTCGGCAGCCTTACACATCAGATTCCCTCCGACAGCGGCAGTGTGGGGGAAGGACCGAGTGTGAGTCACAGAGCGTCGCGATAACGCACCGTCACCAGATTCTTATTTTTCGCCCGCAACCATCTGCCATCTGTGAAGGATGGCGCATCTCGTGGAGTGGTGTCACGATCCAACATTATTTTCCAGATTATTAGAGGACCACGATTGATTCGACCCAAGCCACGCGTCTGAAGACCCGGAGCTCAATACCCTCTCCGCCCCCGAAGAGGAAGCAGCCACCCTCTCGGCTAGGGTTCAAAGGGCGCACGTCTCGCGCACAAAAGGAAGAGGCCACCCCCACCCCTATCACCGCCACTCTATCTCATCTGCATCGCCCTCATTATCCGCCCCCGCCCCCCTCCGCCGCACGAGGGCCCTTGACACCGAGCCTGCGCCCTGCGGAGATGAGCGCGCGGGTCTTCGCCCCATCCTCCGGCGAGAGTTCGGGGGTGTCGGCAGCCTTTCTGCGAAGCCATTTCCAGGTAGGGCTGCCAACTGCCTTCGGCTGGAAATGAAGACATTTGTGTCAAAAAAATGAAGACTTACGAGGACGCCGATCCCTCAAACAAGTATCGTCTACATCCTGTCCTCTTTTTTGGTTAATGATAGGTGTGCAGGTTTACTAACAGTTGTATATTCCGACTTTTGTCTTCGAAGAGTTCTAGGCATCGTCTAACATAGGACCTTAATCCATAGAAAAACGCTACAGCCGTGACCAAACTCAAAACGGCGACCTTCGCGATGACAGGACGGGGTGTTTCGATCACGATTACCAAGCATGCCGCAGCCAATTCCATCACGGCGGTTACGCAATGATATATATGGAGGTTTTAAATTTTGTAAGCCATAATCCTGGGCCAATGCAAAGTCCTCCCGGACAGTCCACGTTGAATGACGGTACGATCGGGAAAACGAGGACGGTTGGCAGCCCTATTGCCGTGTTGTTTTTTGGTTGGCCGCGGGAGGAAGGGAGATGCACCCGCCCCTTTCCACGGCCGGGGAATGATGCCGCGGCCTCCTTTGACTTCAGCTCTCCCTCCGAGATCAACACGTATACTTTTGACGGTGGCTTTCACGGCTAGGGTTTGCTCTACGAGTGAGGAAAGAATAGTGGTTCAAGGGTCTAGATGTTTTTTTAATTCGAAAAGAGAAGAGGTGACAGCCCATTGAATCCTTCCGCTTCTGTTGGAACGAGGCCATTTCCATCAGCGACCACGCCTTCTTCACGGGATCACATTCAGAACTGGATGGTTTTCAGGCGTCACCTTGTGGAAACCATCCATGGCAATAATGATCACTTAAATTAGTTTTTCAAATGATACTAGTTTATTCGGCGACCTCGGTTTCTCCTCACAACGCCATCATCCTACGTAGTATTTCATTATTTATTCAACCAAGGCCTTGAATGTCCCATGTAGTGGTGAGCGGAACTGTGACATTCCAATCACTTCCTTAGCTGTGATTGCTACTCGTCAGTATCTATGATTTTTAACTGTGATTGCGATAACAATTATCGCAGTCGCAGACAATAACAATCGCAGAGGAAAATTTCAGCCGTTTGTGATTGATGGCGCTACTATAGGCGATTTGACGTTCGAAATGTCAGTATGCGTAACGCTACTTTTGTTGTCTGCTATTTTCGACAAAAAATCCTTGGAGACCAATTCCCGACAAACTATGACGAATAATGCACCTACATTATTAGTGTGATCGCATTTCCTGTTAATGCATACTCTGAAAAAATTTCGGCATTTTTAAAGTTTATAATCCTGGCACGGAGTAATTAGCGAGTATTAGTTAATGCAGTAGTGGTAATGGAATTTGAGAGGAAATAATTCAAATCCCGAAGTTGTTCTTCAATATATTTCTGCAAACTTTTAATTTTTGAAAATAAATATTACTTAAGTAATTTCTTCTATAAATCTTACAATTATCTAAATAAGTCTACATTTTATGAAATAAATATAAATACGACAGACGTCTGTCGTAAGCCAGTGATTTTTGCATAATTAAGAAATACCTAATATGCTCAGCAAAAACTTATTGTTAGATGCGTGCATATTTATGCGTCATGTTTTTCTATGTACTAAAAATTTTAATTAAAAAAAAAGAATTGCGTTGAGCTTATCGTCACCTAACCGAGTGCGACGATCGCCGAGGACAAGTCCGGCTTTGGAAAAAATCTTTCGCATGTCACGGAACTAGCTAAAGCACAAAGTTTTTCTTGCACAAGGGTTGACAAATTTGGGTAATTGAACCTATGATTTTTCCACCACAGGGATCTTCAGTTTTCGGGAGGATGTCATCATTTTGGTATCTATGAACTTCAATTAATGCCCTCGATGGATTGGCTCCTCTGGGTTGGGCGCCCGCTATCTTTTTATCCAGAGCATGCCACACCTCGAGATCGTCATATGTGTTTGAAGGTGCTGCAGTCAGGCTAGGCTCAGTCACAGCAACTGGCGTATCCTTATTTGAGGAAATAAATGATGCCAGTACACTAACGACCAATGACTTGGCGCTGTCAACAGCAGGTTTGTCGGAAAACGCTACATGCTTGAACCGTGGGTCAAGGAACGTGCACATAGCGAGGGTAATGCTGCGTTCCACATTCCCCAGTCTTGAGGTGATCCCCACCTCAAACACACAGACACAAATTTTCATGGATTGTGCCAAATTTCTTCTCAATAGGTTCTTACAAACATCTTGTAGCCCATTAACTATAGGAATGACCATTAAGGCCCCTCTTCCCGCTCATAATTTTTGCTACATCCTCAAATGGCTTTAGAATGCAGCAAAGTTGATTAGCAACTTTCCAATCTTCCCCGCTCAAACCCGGCAAGTCCTTATCAATTAGACCTATTGTGCTTTTAATTGCAACTTCTAGGTCAACAAATCTCTTTATCATCAAGAATGTCGACTTCCATCTGGATTCCACGTCTTGCAGTAGTTTTAAAGGTTGTTCCCCCCTAGTCTCCTGAGCACTTCTCAGTAAAGCATTAGATGTAGCACATCGTCGGAAATGGCTCACCATTGCTTTTATTTTATCAATTAATGAGCTTATTTTCTCATCTTTCAGTCCGTCTTTCACAGTGAGATTGGGTGAGCAAAACAACCCATATGTCTCCTGCCTATTTCTTTGGTGATTGCAGCTTTGATATTAGCAGCATTGTCCGAAACTGCCAACAAAACTTTAGTATTAACTTCCTCCCAATGTGTGGTAATTTTAAAAATTTCTTGAGCTAGATTTTGGCTCGTTTGCTTGCCATTCATTTCCGCACACTCTAGGAGCACGGAGAAACTTTGGAAATTGTCATTTAGAAAATGAACAGTCACAGCAATGTAACTTTTCGCGCTAATAGATGACCAGCAGCCAGTCGTCAAGCACATACTTGTAGCTGATTTAAGCAACTGGCGTACACAACATGCGCATTCCTCATACATGGCAGGGATCATTGTATTTGATATGCGACGCCTGCCTGGGATTTCATAATTTTGGAATGCTGCTTACATCAAACCTTTAAACCCAGTATCTTCAACAATGCTAACAGGCTGTAAATCTAAGAAAAATGATCCCATTAGCTTCCGGTCAATATATTGCTTTCTTTTCAGAGGGAGCGTTTTGAGGCCAAAAGAAGGAATTGTTAATTGACGCTGCATCAGCTGACGAGGTTGGCTTGACGTTTAAGTGGTTGAAGTAGAAGGGGTAGAAGGACATCGGTCGACAGCAGACATTGGGGAGAATCATGGTCATGACTTCGTGGAGTACCACTATTAATCGAAGATTTAAGCATTCCGCAACTTCTGTTGGAGGATCGTCTTCACAGGATAGTGTAAAATTCTGTAAAAAGCATGCTGTAATTTAGCTAACTTTACGTACTTATTGTCAAATTTCAGGACAATGTAATAACATAATACATAGTAGGAATATATATATATATATATATTAATTGAAGATATACCATAGAAGCAAATTGTGTTCAATAGGTACATTTATGGAATGTATCGACGCCATTAATTAATTGCCAATATTAATTATTAGTAATAGCTATATTTCAAATGAAGGTAATAGAGACGTAGATTAGAATTAAGACAAACTATAAGTTATGTTAATTCGCGGAATGGGTTGTAAATGCCGTAGAGGGGTAAATATACTTTTCTTTAAACAGCTAATATTTTTCATAGCACGATCTACGTCCACTGAATACAATTTTGCTTAAAAATTAAATAACAATTAGATCTAAAATATAGAGATGACAAGTACCCCAGCTTTAGTGTGTCTTGATGACTGTGGCAGGGCCACAGTGGGATGCTTTGCATACATGTGTTTCCTCAAGTTAGACGTCGACGTCTTGTATGAAAGTTTATGTTTGCATATGTTGCAACTTGCTACTTCTCCATTTATGCGGTGAAAAATTTCCATATTTCACTAATTTTACGCTTTTTCTCCATTTCTAATAGTTTAAATCACTGTTAAACCGCGAGGCTCGGCAAGACAAGAGCACGATCACGCTCAACGATTATACTCTCGATCACATTTATTTCACAGGAGCTGTGACCGCATTCTATCAGTTGGTAGCAGTGAGTACAAATCCCAATCAAAGTGATTTCGAATACCAAGTCACAGGTTGTGACTGCTACTTTTCCAAATCAGTAATTCAATCACAGTTAGCGATATATCGCTCTTCACTAGTTCCATGTTCCAAATATCGTGGTCCGTTTATGTAGCTTAAGCCGTTTCCGTTGCGGCTACCAAGTCCGAGGGACTTTTTATCGAGGAGTTGGCCCGATGTCTCAATCCCAACCCCGAGGATCAGGGATTAACTCTCTTACATTTCTTCTCCTACATGGATTGCTTTCGCTGTAGCTATGGTGTACTATCCACCCTGCCTGTTGGTCCGCGGGAGGTATTTCATTTCCCTCCTACCACCCATATATGGGAGGCGTTCCCCTATCCGCCACCTGGGGACGCGCCCTCTAGGGGTTACAGGCTCCCCCGAGGGTTTTAAAGGTCATAAAGATGATAAAGGACCTCGACCGAATCCCAATATGCTTTCCTAGTAATCTCCACTCCCATAATTCTTCACCTGTAAAATCTATTCGAAGTGCGAGGCAAATAGGGCGTCGGGTTAAAGACGTTGCCTTCTCATGGGTTGTGCGTTCGAGTTCTTCCTGGGTGAGATTTTTACCATCCACGGCATAGATGTTTGCGAACGTCTTGTCACGTACCGGCGATGTGAAGGCCTGAATACACAGACAAGCTGTTTTCGGGGTAAAGAAAAAATTTAGCTCTAACAATTAAGTCTGTGGATATGTTCTAAAAATATGATGCAAGAAAGATCAATATGCAGATGCTTGTGATTTTTACCTTTAAATAGAAGGCTGGCATACCAATTTCGGTTAAGGGTAGACACCTAACAGCTAACTAAATTTAGAATATATCGCAGCCGATTGCGCTACCGTCAGAACAATCCCCCTTGGGGGACTCCCTCCCCACTCACTCGTAAATGATATCGTAATGATGGACAAGGGTAAAAAGATGTTTTAATCTATTGACAACGCGAAGAGGAAAAAGGAACTGAAAAATGGCCAGCTAAAGCCAAGGATGGCTACTCCCCATCGTAGCTAGGCAAGGTATATCCCCAGATTTTGTTCCATTCCAAGTGACTTCGGTATGAACAGTATGCCAGGGACGAGTCAAGAAATAAAGACTAATCGTAGTCTCCAAAGAGTATTTGGACAAAATATACCATAAGTCCTTGGCAGTTAAATCAGGATTGGTAAGATAAAAAAGTTTGGCAGGAGGTGCCAAATCATAGTCACAGTAATAGCTGTTCACAAGAGTTTAGAGGGAGATTGATCACAGCATTCTGAAGCTCCAAATGAACAGCACCATCTCTCATGGTAGAGACAGTGCTGATTAGAAGTTTGCTGGAACATGTGATAAGTTTTGTATTGCATGATAAGTTATTAATTTACTTTAATATTTCAAGTATGAAAGTATTAAGAGAGTAAACCACCGTCAACTTTTATGAAAAACTACTTAGCTTTTGGAAATTATATTTTTGCATGTGGTAGGCCGAAAATAGGGTAAAAGGTATGACATTTCTACGACACTGCAGTGTTGTAATCCTTTAAAAAATACCTGCAAAGGACCAAAAAAAGAAACTGAAATAAATCCCAGTGGATGTTAAAGTTCCCTGCAGTACAGAGCATTTTGAAAATTTGAGACAATTGTACGAAATAATATGGAATTTTAAAATCAAGCAAGAGCAAATATCTACTTCTGATAACTAAAACCAAAATTCTATTTCAAATTGTAATCAGGATCCAAATTATTCTGCCTCTTCAAATGTTTTAGATACAGTGAATTATTTGCAAGAATTGGGCAAACCTCCCCTAGATACATGGAAAATAACATCCAAATAATATGCTAACTAAGAGGTTAAAAAATGGTGCTGCCATGACATGTCAACTTCAAGCAGAAGACTCATCAGAGTATACTGAGCTGCAGGAAGAATCATTGCTTGATAATCTCAAGGCTAATCGCAGCGCACCCGACTCCAATGGACAATGTATGGGAGACAGTATATATGTACTGTATTTGGCAGCATATAAGACACACCCCCATTTCAAAGGGCTCACTCAAGAAAAGTGACCATAAGCCTGTGGAAGGCCATGCCTTCACATATAAGACCTGGGGGTGATTTTTTTAGCCCTAATTTTGGGGAAAAGATATCTTATATGCTGTCAAATACGGTAATTATCACTGACAAAAAGAAGCAGACTGCAATGCCGGTGAAACTGTCATCCCAGCATAATGAACAAATGTGGAGGACAACCTAGAAGACATGCATCTTACAACTCATCATGCCATGATTGCCTTCACAAGGATTTCATGTCATTACGGGGAGGAAATTATCATGAAATTCCAGGAGTTAACTCCTTTCTTTATTGGCGTTTCTGGAATGGTGGACAGATAGTGACATTATACCATCTTATGTCACCATTAACCATCATATGCAGACAGGGAAGGCCAAGATAATTCTTTTCAGGATCCTGGGAAACGCATGTCAAACAACCATACACAGTGAACCCGACTCCAACAGATGATGCATATACGGCAAATACACATCGATCTACTACCACAACTTAATTGCCGTATCCTGTCAGTTCCTTCTGCCTCAATGCCCCAAGAAGATTTGCTGCTATTCTAGAAGAAGAAAAGAAGAGACAAAAATCAGTGATTCCACAACACAGTGATAACCAACCCAGTGCTACCAAGTGACGACAAGGAAGTGAACTCCCACACATATCCAGTGACATAGATGACTTTATTTTATGTTATATTTCACAAATTCTATTTTTCATATTTAATACATTATTAATTAAACTATTTATGTGTATACTGTGATGGCCTTGCAGGGGTTTCCACAGATTTCCCCCTGCACTAGGGGGGAATTCCAGGTTGTCACCAATCCCATAAGACCATTCAACATTATAGGCGAGCACTAATACCTAAAGCTAAGGCAAAGAAGTATAAGAACTACAAGAAGTATAAGAAGTTACTTGAGGCATCACTTTGTGAAAATGCTTAATGTTCATGATGAGCAATTATTAACTGTGTGCTCTTTTCACACTTATTTTATTGACTTATCCAAGGTTTTAACATATTAACAAGATAATGACAATGTTACGTGGAAACCTTAGTCCATCAATAAATAATTGCGAGCATAATACACAGTTTATTAAGGCCATTTTACACAGTACATTTTTTTGTACAATCTTTCATGCGAACGCATGTATCAGGAAATTGTACCATGTAAAATGGCAAATTGTGCAAACGCTTGTGTGAATGTATGAATGACTGAACGGAAAATAGAACCTGTCCTAATTCTATTAAGACAACCATACAATTTCGTCCAGGTTTTATTCAACAGATGGTGCAAATGTGGCGAAAACTGTGGTGCCTGTGTTACAATGGAAAATAAAGTTGTTTATAAAGAGGATTAACACTTTCCCAACGAATAATATGAGTAACTATTATCCTGTGTATATAATCTGAAATGAGTGAACTCTTCTCGGGCTCTCCACCGGTTTAAATTATGAATAGTTTGAACCAGTGGAGAACCCGAGAAGAGTTAACTAAAAGTTGCTCAAATGTTTACATCGTCATTTCGTCGTATTTGGTGTTCTGGTTATTCAGTGTAATCGCGATCTTTGAGTTTGTGTCCTTTTCCCCCAAAATAATGACTGGTCGCGCCCTCAAATACAGTTCTTGATATCCTGCGTGATATAATAATAATCATTTTATTTTTGTTGGTTAGCAGGTAACATAGAAATCTTTAAAAAAAGACGTTACAACACTGGTACAAATACAAGGGAGGGAAATTTGGAGGGACTAAAAGTGTCCCGTGTTCCGCTATACCACTTGATAATAACACTTTGTCACACATCCAGAAGAGAAAAAACAAAACAATGCAAAGGTCGAATACAAAGCCAGAGAGAATAGTCCAGAGAGCTTTGTCTAAACCGGGAAAATAATCAGTAAGCAGATGGTCGAGTCGAGGTTCCGAATTTCAGGTTATCAGCTTTTCAAGGTGTCAAATACGTGAGTGAAACATATGTTCACGAGTGAAACATAAACATAATAAACAAAACCCTCACGAATTCCGATCGATTTCTATTGCTAAATTGCATGGAAAATTGTGTGTTTGCACTCATCGTGTAAGGCGACATTCATTCTGATTCAGTCGTTCGTACAATATTTTCTTGCACACTTGACTGTACATGCATTCGCATGATCGATTGCAAAAATAAATGTACTGTGTTATACGGCCACAACAGTTCATCACGGCCAACAAAACTGTTATCCTTGCATGATGGCAGAGGACAACCCAGAAAACCTGTATCTACATATTAGTAAATATGTTTTCATAAGTAACGGACTAAGTACTGGAAACGGTGACTCAGTCTCCAGAAAAATTATATTAACTACATAATTGTACATACATAACTGATATTTTGATAACTGGTGGTTGGCATAATTTCTATAAAAAAATAAAGACTGATGTGAAAGAAGAGAAATAGCAGGTGTGATGCAGTGATGACCTAATGATGATATAGTACATAAATTGAAATCTATATAGAATTAAATATTTTTTTTACAAATGGATAATTGCAATTTCTATCTAAAATTCTAAAAAATTGTCCGTCTAAAATTGCAGTTTACAGAAGTGCACTCCTTCCCACAGTATTACATAGGAGTGAAACTAGGGTATGCCAGGATAAGTATAAGGGTTGTCTAAATGCAGAGGGTATTAGCAAATTAACTGGCATATAGGGTGCAGCACTGAAAGTGCCATGGTGGATACAGAGGGGATTGATATCAGTGGCCTATACGTGTTGTGCTAACGTAGTGAATCTATTTCAACTATCTATTTCTCGCAGCGTTCTATTTTAATTTAAGTATTGGAAAGATGTATCAATAGGTTCTGGAGTTGGCAGATGTAGTGAATTATGTAGGCATCTACAGGAGGCCATTTATTGAAGGCAGCGAATTACTAAAAGTGAGGCATATTCTGGAAGTTGGTTGAGTGGGCAATATGTCATCATTGGCTATTGTGGATTGCAAGATTTTGCATCAAGGGCTTTTAAAAAGATCCTAATAACAGTTTTATTCCTTATGCCACTGTTATTTGTTTTTTTAATGAGGTGCTTTTTATGGATAGTGAACAAGGATATTGGGAACAA
Source organism: Pyrrhosoma nymphula (assembly GCA_963573305.1). NCBI lineage: Eukaryota > Metazoa > Arthropoda > Insecta > Odonata > Coenagrionidae > Pyrrhosoma > Pyrrhosoma nymphula. The sequence goes on along the minus strand of OY754332.1, from coordinate 69,135,252 downwards.
AGAACATGGCTTAAAACAAGATGTTGGGTGAATATACTGTTAGACATATATTCTTTGTATAGTAGTGGGTTTAATTTGCATTCTGCTAAGTACTTACAGCATCTTATCAGTCTTTAACAGTTAGGTTAACAGTTATCAGGTAAACAGTTAAATTACTGTCAATCTGTCTTAAGTCGGACAGGGGGTGTGGAGTCAGACACTGAGCAGAGCTGTCATAAAAAATGCTGTGAAATCGTTAGTTTGTGCCACGTAAACCATAGTATCATGTAGTATACATTGTATCTAGCATGCAGAGTATCGACATAGTATCGTGTAGCATACATTGTATGCTATGCAATACTATGCAATGGGTTTACGTCGCACGAACTGTCACGATTTCACAACATTTTTTATGACAGCTCTGCTCAGTGTCCGACTCAACACCTCCTGTCCAACTTAAGACGGATTGATGGTAATGATGGTGTCTTTTAATTAAACCAACTAAGTTATAAGTCATATAATTGGAAATAACTCCTACAAATAGAATTTTGTAGAGAAACTGAACAAATTTGGAATTATCCCTGCTGTATAATATTTATACATTCACCCAAAGGAAACAATATTATACGTATTGACTGAAAATGTAGGTAGTTTAATTATTTTTTCGATTAATTAAGCTTAATTTTTCTTTGCGCTGTGGATATCACCTCCCAATCTACAGGCTAAGTGCAGGAATATATCAGGATGATAATCGATTTCTTAGTTCATGATGACAGCAAACAATTATAGGCTTTGTAAAGTAAAGGTTGGCATGTAATTACAATTGGCCATATATAAGCTCATTTTTTTTAAGTATTTTCTATTTGTTTACTTTTCAAGGCCAAATTCCACCTATGTTCCATGTTCTGCAAAAGAAGTCACATGTTTGAAGTAGCTCTGAGTGAGGAGCACACGACAAAATATCAACAATATTTACATGATACGCTATCTTTCATATGGGCCTCCCTCTGGGGACTTTTGATAAGCTTCTTTCTGCAGTTAGATGCAAATTCCCTCCTATCCCCTAAAAATATTGATGGCATCATTATGTGGGGTAACAATGTGAACCTGTTGCATACATCAAGTGACACTAAAGAGGCTAACACCATGAATTGCCATTAACAAGGGGTGAACTTCATCAGCTAGAGACAAATAGAGGTCAACTTAAATTTAGCAGGTCATAGGCAGCATAGCACAAGGAATCATTAATAGCAAGTTCTATAAGTTAACAGCTATTCTAAAAACAACTTGGTCGTTCAATTGGATCAGTTTGGTAGACAAGGCCACAAATAATATACATTACTCCATCTGCTAAATAACACAAAGACATGGAAATTTGTTGAAAGCACTTCAATATTTTAATTTGCTTAGTAGCCCTTTCTACATGGACTTCCCTAGCAATTTCAGAGTTCTTTCTTCCTTCTCCCAGAGTGACTTGTTTATTTTTTCCCAGGAAAGGGGGCCTAACCAATTTCATTCCAGCTTGAATTTATTCATTCTCAATTAAAATCCTATGCCAACCATAATTAACTGGCCTTCAGGCCATCTTCAGCTTGAAGTTTATTCAAATGCATTGAAGTAAAACACACAATGTATATTTCCACCAATATGTATTATGGTAAAATTAGTTTTGGCGCATCTGCATCATCATCAGGTACTCAAATAGTAGGTTATATAATAATACATATATGTAATAAATACTGGTGGAAATATACATACGTTGTTTATTACTTCAGTGATAATGGATTTCCACGTACACTGTTAGGTCTGAAAAAGGCAAATTTATTCAAAAGTTTGGACCACAGGAAAATGAACTTATCAGATACCTTACCACCATATACTTGGCTAAAATAAGAAATTAGGCCACCAGGTGTTATCCCTATCATAAATTTTATAATATGACCCTTTTTGTAGTGAGAGTAACTATTTATGCAGCATATCAGGCATTTGTGCCTACATACTGTGATCTCTGTGGAATCTACTACTGCCCTAACATCTTGGAAATTGGAAAACTCTTTGGCATATTTGCTTGAATGTTTTCTTTGAAAGGAAAATCGACAAACATACGATATACTGAATGTAATGTCTTGACAATCATTACAAAATATTTAATTAGAGTAGTGGATGATACATATTCCAAAAAACAGTGACAATGATAGGAAACTAACATTCAATTTCAGTTTCATGAACATGACATAAATTTTGGTCCCAGAGAGGAATATAAATCTGGTGCTTGATTTCTGTATTCATACTGAAGAGCATATACTCTTGTCCAAGAATTCAAAATTGCCTAAGAACGTAAAAGCAATAAGGTCCATGTTAATTTTTATTATATCCAAGACACTGACCTTGGATGTTTTGGTCCATAATCCTGATTGCACTGAGCTGAGCACGGAGTGCTGCTGGCACTGGGAGAAGGCTACCTCCCAAGCGCCATATTGGTAATGCTGTGGAGCAGGTTGCATAACAGGTTGTATGGGCGGGGATAAGGAAGGACCATGGTGAGAATGCAGTTGAATTTTGTTCCAGAAATAAATAATTGCTAATAGTTTGTTTCAACATCACTTCAAGCATAAAAAATGGAAAATTACGTCGTGTCTATCCTATGTAAGCTAAATGGCAAGTGTTGCAGTTGATTTGATAGATGCCTGATTTTTCCATTGCCGGAATTTTATCTTTAGTATTTCCCAAGAGTTTTTTTAAGTTTATATTGGTTAGCATAGGAGATTTTAGTTTTGACAGATTTGAATATTTCATCGATCCCTTTCGTTAAACGGGGATAATAAGGCAATTTCATGTATTTCTTGGTTTCATCTTTCTTGTGTGCCCTTAGTGTGACTGCCCTTAGGATAGCACATATTTAATTGTAGTAAAAGATAATACTTAAGAGAATCAAATTTGATTCTAGGCATTTTTTACGGTTCTTACTATTCTTTGTACAACAGTTTTGGCTAAGTTCCAGGATAATTACCCAGATAGCACGTAAGTTTGCTGCAAGTTTGCACTAGGTTTGATTTTCACTTGCTAGACTTTCCTTGCTTTGAAGGTAAGATGCAAGGTTGCTAAAAGACACCATGCACGTCTGCTACAAGTTTGCACTACACTAGCTTTTCACTTGCCACAGGTGTGCTGCAGGTTTGCTTAATTGAGTATCGTCAGCAACTACGTAATATCTAATGCAATTAAGTGAATATCGTCTATAATCACGAATAATCACAAACATGAATATAGATATTATATTCACGATCACGAACAACTGCGGTCTTTTACGCTTTACCATTGGTATTTGATTTGACCTGCGTTTACGCTCAGCTTTGGTGCCAAAGTAGTGCCGCAGCTTCCATTATCGATCGAAGATTAATTTCTTTTGGTTCTTAATTTGAATGATATTTGAAGAAGTATCACAGTGTGATATATTTTGTGAACAACAAATCATTTACAGCATACTATTCTTGGACTTCAAATGTGAATAGAGTTCTAGAATGCTGTGCAAAGTTCTAATGGAAAATAGTTTCGATCACACATCTTGTTATGGATTTTTGCTGAGACGATTTAAAGAATATTATCCCAGTGAACGTTTGATTTCAAGTTTTCAAAAAAGTTGGCACCACTAAGTTTCATTGTGCAATTAAAAACAGTGTCATTTTTGGTCTTAATATTAAAGCGAAGTTTTTTCATGTGTTTTGACTTGTGTACATAGTGGCATGCCAGTGGTTACAACCGTTATTTATGTCCTGCGCTGGATTGCGTGTGTCTAAAAGAGGTGATATTTTTACGTAAATTAGTCCGATTTAATCTCTTAAAATAATGTTTGATGACAGGAATGGTATTAAAAATGTGGCAAATACATAGTAAGTTTTGGAGAAGATGTAACAGCAATTAGTTCATTGTGTATACTATTGACTAAATTGAAATGTGGAATCTCTGTGAATTAAAGTGAAGTTGGTGACTAGGTGAATTGCTCTTTACTAGTAAGTGTGGTTGTTTACGTCCCAGTGAAGGGATAAACAGTGTAGTATTTTACTATATTCTATATTCAGTGAATTTTAACACCCCAAGTCATCTTTTTATTTCATTGCATTATTGTGTCCAATGTGACTTTGTTGGAATAATTAATCCCTCTGCGTTTAAGGTGGGTAATGACTAATTAGCAATAGGCATTAGGATTCGTCCTTGGCAGGGATTGTGTTATTTTAAGAGTATCTTAAATTGTGAGTGCAGTGGAGTCCAAGTGAGAGTGATGATTTGTTGTGCACTTATGCAACGTATGTATGCTGTTTCATTATGGTTCATTCATTAAATATTATCATTTCATAAGTTTTATTTTAATTTACTCGACTTAACATCAATAGCAAGTATTGTTCCCTTATTTGAGTGCCGCTGTGTTCCTGGAGAAATAGTGGAAATGATTAAGCTGCCTCATATATCTCACGGCAGGTAATCATATTATATATTATAGATAGTTAAACCTATTACATATGTATTGGATATTATTTGTACTGACCCATTAACTGACCTGGTACCTGTACGATAGCGTCCAGTCTGGGAGAAAATTTATTTCACCTGCTTTCCACCTTATACCACCTATTTCACTTATATTGCTACGCTACATATGCGCATTTATACTAACCTTTCACTTGCTTCATAAACCCTTTTTCTTTCGTAAACTATTCACTTAAACCTGTGATGTGAATCTATTTCTGGACGCCATGTTGGAAATACTGACCTTTTCCTCCTAGTTCCCCCAGATGGCGAAGCAGTCGAGCAGTTTCTTCATTTTTTATACCCACCACCCATGACTTTTCCCGCCTTCAACTTAAAACTATTCCCGCTTTCCGACGGCTTTATCACACTCAAGAGGGACAGGTATCCTCTCGGAGCTACCCTATAATCTTTGAAGGTACCTCATTCCACTGCCTCCATATGGAACTTTCATCACCAAATCGCCTCTCGCCGTAATTTTACGCAAACCAATCACCATTGGGGTGGGTTGTGTAATCACCAACATGTGGCCCTGTGGGCCACATGTTGGTGATTACACAAGTCCTGTTGGTTTAAAAGGGTAATCGTGAAAATAAAACATAACTAACCGCCAAATAACCTATTTTTCCGTTCGGAAATGGCTCTTGAGGTGGCGTATGTCCCACCTTAGCACCCTTGTTCCACTCCACAGACCCGCAACGTTGTTGGGTATGCCATCTTTCAGACGTGAAATTAGTCCGTTTCCCTCTACCGGGACTTCTGAAAATCTCGCAATATGGCGTCAAAATATCACCAAAAATACGCGAATTTTGTCATTTTCAAACTTTATTTTCTCAAAAACTAAGTATCTCAAGACTTACTTTCTTACATTTATTAAATGCGCATTCCTTTCACTTTCCTTTCTCTTATACCCCTCACTTTTCTAAGTTTCTCACAAAACATTTTCTCCCAGACTGGACCCTACCGTTCATTTACCACTGACCTGATGTGCCTTATGCACTTTCCCAAGACATATTACTGTGGACCATGGGGGTCCAACTGGAATTCAAATTTATTTCCACCTGTTAACAGCGCCACCTATAAGTGGGGCGTGCGACCCGAAACTTTATTAAGGAATACTTTCAAACAATAATGTTAATAGTTTCTTCATTGAATTTTTTGAATCCATTTCGTGAACATTAAGGTATTAATATTTTGTTTTAAAATTATTATTTCAAACCATCTATGCCCGCCATGGCCCATCTGCCTCGCCACCTCCAACCTCGCCAAATCATACGTTGCTCGCGGGCTTGGAATGCAATTGGCTGACTTGCAATACTACCCTTTACTTCTCCCAGATGTGCATTTCAGTTCTACCGATCTTAATTATAGCCATCGCAGGAATAGTACTACCGACCAGTCGTCTCCTAACCTAAGTCAGACATAATGAAAAACTACAAATAACCCTGTGACAGGTCATTTGCTAATAGAGAGCGGTGGCCTCGTGGCAACGTGGAGGTTTCATAATAGCAAGGTCGGAGGTTCGATTCCCTGCCATGGAAGTTTTTTTTATATTTTTTAATTAGTTTTTTTTTCTTTTATATCATTAGAAATTGTTTCCATCGTCGTTAATGCCATTTAAAATATTTTCACGATACTCCCATTGTAAATATTTTCACATTTTAGTAAACCACTTTTCATCAAAAGTTCTTTACTCAGTATTTGTCAGTTCTCGCTTCAACAATAGTTTTCAGTGTTCCTATGTAGTCTGATTTTGATGTTTAAGGAAAAATTAAAATTTAACAGTGATAACTTGCTTTGTATTGTGGTATTCACCACATTTACCATTCGTAGTACCTAAGGAAATTTGTATCGAAAAATCGAATTGCGCGCCGTGACTGGGGCTGCTGCCACCTAGATGTGAGGCAGGAAACATTATTGACGTCACAGGCTTTTGCAATGAAAAATAACATTGAGTTGGACTCCCATGCTGTGGACTATTGGACAAATAAATATATTATTATTGGAATATATGTAATTTTTAGTCCCAAATGTCGATTAAAATAGGTAAACATACTTTCCATAGAGTGTGCTATATAATGTAGACTTGCAGCAGACTTACTGTGCACACTTGCAGCAGACTTGCTCAGCACACTTGCTGAAAGTGCACAAAGTGGAAACTAGCAAGTTTGATGCAGACTTGCAGCCAGTTTGCGAGACTTGCTTTGCAAACTTGCAGCCAGTTTGCAGCTAGTTTACCATGCTATCTGGGTAGCCTTCAAGGAAACCTCTTTCCGCACAGCTGCTTCCCTGTTTCCTCACGCACTCTCAGCATCCATACAGCTCTTAAATGGGTTGAGCATATCAATGAGTAAAAATACCCCTAACTTCAAAAAGGTAAGAGAGACAAATTTCCTGTATAAAACATGCTTGTATTAACAATTACCTGGAGGTTACTTGCATCGCCTGCCTATGCATAGCCCTCCTCTTGGACCTCATTTGCTCATCAGCACTTGTTGCAGGTCTATTAGTCACACCTGTTGGGAGATTAAAAGCTGGTACAGCCATCCTCTTAAGCCTCTTTCTAACAGTGGACCTACTCATCAAATATATTATATCATATAAGGAAAAGAAACAATGAACAACCAAAATAATTAGAAGACACAATAGAAGGGCAAAATTCCTCACACCACACATATCATTTATAATAATTACCTAGATAGGAAAGACCATCCTCTGAAAAATGTGTGCTGCAAGCAAATACTATTTTTGGAAAATTTTTCTAATTTTAAAAGTTTTATCCACCTTTACCAGGGAACTTAATTATTTGGAAAATTATGTAAAGAAATATTTTTGTGTGCTCAACTTTTAGACTAAGAATTGAGTATATTTTATAAGACTTAAAGGTCATCCTCGTAAATGTACACATATTTGAGATCAACAGCATTGTAATATGTACATGAAAGTAGCTCAACTATAGAGATTAAAAATTCACGTTTAGTAGTTGTAAGGAACAGAATTTTAAATTCAATTATAACAGCTGCCTGAGTAAATCTTAAAGAAAGGTGTTTGAGCTCCCACACAAGACACATATAGCATTGCATGCCCCCATCCCCAATATCCCCTCCATAATGATTTTGACCACCAGATGTTGGCCAGACCTCAGTTACAAAAGAGTAAGTAATGAAAAGATGTGGAATGGATGCTCAGGAGATATGTATGAAAGGAGCATGCTTCGTTGGTTTAGCCACATAAAGAGAATGGATGAGTCCAACAACGAAGCAGAGAGTGAATGAATGATGTGAGAGGAAGGGATAGACCAAGAAAGTCACGGGTGAATGTGGTGAAAGATACTCTAGAGAGAAGGAAAATTAGGAGTCATGTGAACGGGAGGACAGTATGAAGCAATGCATGAGTGTAATTGAAGCAAAAGAAGCAAGCAAGGATAGGGCAGCATTGAAGACATTGATCCAAAGGTTTCCACAATGTTTGGCTTGATGAGTAAAAGCTTTCGGGCATTCCTCTGTGGTGTCTGTTAATGGAGAAATGGGAGTCCTGCTGTCATCTTCAGGTCAAGTGGCGATGGGTACTTTTGGTATGTCTTAAGCAGTCGTGTCGCCTTTTAGATGTGAAGATGGTGTTTGACTGAGACATATAGCACCGGCATATCTGCACCATTGTAGAAAAGCTAACCATGAAAGAAGTGAAAAGCCTTCACTCATCAAGCCAAATTCAGTGGAAACCTGCAGCCTCTACACGGTTAAATCTGTAGGAAGAAGAGAATATTTGAGAAGTTGCAGAGGTAAACCATACCAACTAGTCTCCATCAAACCAAAAACGCGACAATATGGACCAAAGTAAGAATCAACACTTTAGACCTCAATTGAGGTTTGAAGTGTTGACTATAAGGTGCCAGCAGGATGACTGGAGAAACTGTTGCTAGCACTGGAGATCATGCAGAGGAATGCGCAAAATCTTTCATTAAAAGGCAATGAGTTAACATTCAAAACTTCTTTATCATAATCAACATAAAGATATGCACATTCATCCTCGGGTATAAAAAAATGGCTTTTTCATACCTTGATTAAAGTTATAGCCAATTTAGTTCAATTTTCTCAACACGGCCGCCGGAGCACCGAGTTGATCTATATATGAGTGAAACTTATTTAGTAGTTAGGTGCACCTTGAAAAACGAGCCATGTTAATGGAAGAAATTGTTTCAAGTTTGAGAGGCAGAAAGTAGATTCTTTCTTAAATAACTTCTAACATTGTTGGACTCTTGTAATTATAAATAAGTACCGGGAGTAATACTTTCGAAGCACAACCATAGAATCACGAACACTTCACCGTTGAGACAATAAGGTCCACTCTGCGACTAAATAATCGACTTCCTTCACCAAAATATCCCGAGGTAGCTTATGAATTAACACGCGTCATTATAGGGCAGATTACGAACGAAATTACGTACTAGACTTGAAACTACACGATTGATGGACATTCACACCTCTCGTGGTATTCCCAACTCACCTAATACATAGATGAAACAGATGACATTGTACTTTACCAGAAAAAGCAATTTATGTAATCAAAAATTATCGATTGGAAAATATTGCCAAAAGAAAGTTCACTTCAGAAGTCATCATACTATACGCCGCACTTCCCCTTAGGGAATTCAAGCATGAATACTAGATTAAGGATAAATACGGCCGTCAAAAACACTGTATACAATGTTCTTGATAGTGTCCATGGTGTCCTTTAATTCAAGGCTGAACCGAAACATGGCTGAACAGAAGAGCAACGGATATCCACCGAAAGAGCCCGTAGTGCGAGGTGCGAGGGATAGGTGGCAGAAAACGCAGTCCAATCAGGGAGTGTTGAAAACGTTGAAAATATAACAATCTTCTAACAACCGCGAGTCGTATTTAACCCGTATCTAGCTGCCGCACTCAAACTGGTCAGCCCGCATAGCAAAGATTGTATATGGATTTAGGAAAACAGACTGCACAAGTTCCGGACACTATTTTACCGTAGGAGGGGCCTTACGAAAAAAACGGCGGCATATTTCAAATGACTGCCATATTTTCTCTATGCAAAAATCCATAGTGTTCTAGGGTAAAAGAAGGCATGCATATAAACCATTCAAACTCAAGAAGCAAGCCAAAACAAATGTCTTAAGTTAACGCAACCAAATAGCCCATTAAAATATTTCCCATGAGAGTAAATAGTATCCTAATCTTGCCATCATACTCCTAAAACATGACTGTGCCAAAAACTGTTTCTCTGAAGCATGCATGGCATCCTGCCCTTACCTATTGAAAGAGCTACCTCCATTGCCACTCTTTTTAGGTTCTTTTTGTTAAGTCAGAATCAGTTAACTGCCTAGTTTTTTTTAGTATAACCCACAATGTGGCAACACCATCTGCGCGCTATACACTGTCATTATCACTTAAGAACTTGTGATGGCACCGCCAATAGCTTCAACTAGAACCCTTTCAGTATCCGAACCTTACTCCCTATTTATATGTCAGTTAAGGGGCTGTACACAGTAATGACAGAAGGAAAATGCAATTCTCCACTAACATAAGATTTAATGAGACTAGTTCCGGTGTTCCTACATGATTTTCCGAAGAAAGGTTACTTGAAGATGATGTAATAGCATTGAAACTAATCACATTAAATATTTTTTGTGGAAAACTGCAGGTTTTTTGCTTCTGTCACTACGGACGGTTCCACCACATCACACCTGAATCTGTTTCATATGCCCATGGTAATGTAACTTCTGTTCCTCTTGCTTGCTGGCCAATTTTTCTTTACTCCTGGGGAACTTCAGGTGCTGTGATATAACTTAATTAGGGCATCCTTTCATTAATTGACTCCAAATCAGTCCATGGTGAAAATGAGGTATTCAAGGAGTACATAGGACTTGTTCATGAAGCATGCATGAAGTGAAGCATTTGTATAAGCATATTTGGAGCAATGAAACATATCTGAAGTGTGCAAGGGAATGTTCTTCAAGCTTACTGGAGAGCATTCTGCATCCGTAAAGAAGTGTTCAGCACACTTCCTGAATTAAAAACATATTGTAAAATAAATATTAGGATATTCTGAAAACTTATTTACATAGCAATAAACATTTATCTGTAATGGATCCAAGAAAATTTAACATTTTTTTGGATTTTAATAAAACTAAAATTATAGATCATGAATCAAATTTACACGAAAGACTTTTTAAAGAAATGGTCCATAACATGAAACACCCAAATACATGCAATTTGAGAAAGGATATAGATAAATGAATCAGAATTTACATAAATCTTATACAATAAATCTAAAGGTATTATTTATAATTTTATATATGCTTTTTAATAGTGTTTTACATATACAAAATGTGATTTGTTTTTTAAATTGATGTTATTATTATCTTTGTATTTGTATGAAGCAATTTTCATGATTTTTTCTAAATTAATGTTCGGTGTAATCTGGTGTGATCTCTTGTTGCCAAGAAACTGTTTATATTTACCCTGTAAATTGGAATGGTTGGTTACAGGTTAGTGTAATTGAAATTTCACAGGTTTGTTGCTATTTGCTAAATTAGTGTACCCAATATAAAAAATGTAGTGTAATTATCACCAAAGTTGTTATAACAATTGTTATTTTTCTGTTTCTACCCGTTTATGTTGTTAATTTTGTTTTATGGTTTCAATTAGCGCCGAGGATGGCAATAAATTTGCCGAAACGCTGGCAGGGAAAAGAAGGAATTTTAATTGACCAAAAATCAATAAATTAAAAGAGATTATTTATACGTGGCCAATAAATACATAAATTAAATTTAAAATTTCCCACAGTATACAGTAGAACGACAACACTGCAGCATGGTGATGACCCACCTCCTACACGAGATGGCCTTGCTCATACAGAACATGGCGGACCTAGACTGGGAAGTCGATAAACATCCCTGGTGGTGGACAACAGCAGCCACCAGTGGGCCGAAGATGGTATGAGTCGGTAGGGCCCATGGCCAGGCATCATCTGGCAGAGCTGAAGGGCAGTGGTACAACAGATGAACTGTGGGGGCAGACAGGGCTCTAAGTCATGGTAAAGACAGCCTCTCTAGGAGAGGAACAATCCGAAATGTAAGTACATACCTGGTCCTCCAGGTTGGGGGTTTAGCATATGGTTAACAACCTTATCTTAGAAAACTATCGTGTTACAGATACTGATGACTTGCCTCGGAATAGGACTGGAACCTTGGAACAGACCCAGCGAACAAATGGACTGAGCGGTGGCTTGATGACGTAGAGAACTTGAGAAGACTGGGGGTCAGGAGGTTGAGGCAAGTTGCAGAAGATAGAGATGAATGGGGGCAGATCGTTCTGCAGGCCAGAGCCCTACATGGGCCTTAGTGCCAAGGATGATGATACAGTAGAACTTCGGCTGATGAATGCCTCTCATCACAAACATATCGGCTGACAAATACATTTTCCCAACAAAAAACATCTCGAGTGACGAACAATGTCTCCAATAACGAACAAGCAAATTTGTAACGTTGGTTAACAGTAAGGTTTGAGTGCCGGTGGTAGAGTGCCAATTGCTATCCTTATTGGTTGAGATGAACATACTTTGTAATTCCACAGAGAAATTTATTACAGCCTATAGTATTTGATGTGCAGGTGCATAATACAGAAGCAGTAAGGATTCATATACCATTTGCATATGGGATGTGGTATTGGCCAGAAGGTGAGGTGCCAATGTAATATACATGATGGTACAAAGTGTTTTCATTTCAACTGTGAATTGCTTCCACCCATTTAAGCTGGGAACCATCCCATATGCTTACCTACTGTTTAACGTGAAAAAAAATTCTAATTTACACGTGCGGAAATTGAGGAGGGGAAGGAAAAAGGTAACTAGAATTGAGACAATTTATTAACAGGTTTCTATAATGGTCACTCAGGAATGCAATATTTAACTCTAATAATATAATTTCCTATAATACTTACATTTTAGTGGCTTCAAGAAGTCATGTGATACTCCAACAAAATCGCTGCCACCAGAATTTGAACTGTCCTCAGCCAATGTATGCAATTAACATGTAATTAAATCCTTTCTCAGCAACATGAAACAATATCATGATGTAGTACCCATTAGTATTAGAGATAGTAGTGTTTTATTAACATTTGTGACGCAGTCATCAGTAGATACATTAGAAAATCAGTGCGTGAAATACCAAATGAAGATTAATCATGAGAAAACAATGATGAGATTTTCTAGGACAAAGAAAGCAAGGCTGGTCATAAAGTAGGAGGGCACAAACTGGAGCAAGTAGACCAATTAAATCAACTGGTTAGTACTTAAGAGGAAAATGGGCACAGTTGAAATGACATTGGCAAGAGAAATGCACTAGCAAAAGAAGCAATCAGCAAAAGGTGGGAATAGATGATGGATACCTTGTTTAAGAATGAAAAGGTCAGGGTGGCCACAAAGTTTTAATTTTCAAATTCCATGACAAAATCTCTCCCTGAAAAAAGTGTACAGCAATTTTTTACGATATTTTGTTTTAATGATTGTACGATACTTAATAAAATGCATTCCTTTATTGGAGATGCAAGTGCTATCAGTGCATTTCAATAGAAAATAAAAGTCAGTGCTATAAATTGTCATTAGGGGGCCTACAACCAAAAACATTCAAGTTTCTGTCGCACGTCATGAAACTCATCTGAGCGATCTCGCACCACGAGCATTCAATATGGAATTTGATATGCCCGATGCGAGTGAGAGAGGAACTACAAGTGGAAACTTGGCAACAGTGAGCGGGCAAACAGAGAGGCGGGCGTAGTCTCCGACAATGTTACAAATGACAAACCATGGGGTATTTTTCTCCTCCAACGTTGGCCTGATGAGGGTCTCAAAGAAGCAAAGCGTATCCCAGCAATTTCCTGTTTGAACCACCCCTCTCGGAGGCAGTTACCCTCCGTGGTAGCGGAGACTTTAGAACTGTTCCAGGGTTTCCCAAAAGGTACCCATCCCCACACATTTCAGGCCTGTCTTTTAGCCAAGATACTTGAAAAGGTAGCTAGGAATGGCAGGGCAGAGCCAAAGGGAAAAAGAAAGAACTGGCAATGAGTGGCCTGGCATAAATCGGACGGTGGGGGAGATGAAAGAAGTATATGGAACATGAGCCAAGCAACTTGTAGAGGCGCGACTGCTATGAGTTTCCCTGACAATACATGAAAATCCCTGACAGCCGACCTCTTTTACCTGACATGTGGCCACCCTGCATTAGAGATATGTGGAGTAAAATGGAAAAGGTGCAATGGACAGAAAAGAAGACATATGAGAAAGTGCTGTAGCATGGTGGGTGAGGATAGGAAAATGCTCGAGGAAATTTAGACAAGGCTGAGTAGGTGGCTGTGAAAATTATTGATAGGGGTGGGGATACTGAAGGGGGTGTTAGAGGGGAGAATATTGAGTATGTGGAGAGAGGAAGAAAGAGAATAGGCTTTATGAATGGGATAAGAGCGGTATGTAGCCAGAGTTGAAGAATGAAATAGTCCATGGAAAGGATCTTGAGTGGTCAAGGGTTTTTATAGGTATTCTTACTTCCATCTAAGCCTATCTTTACCAGTAGATCACCTCTAATTACAGTTAAGTTTCAGTGTTCTGTAGAATCATGCTGAATGCTGCAGGTACCCAATTACCGTGTGGATGTCGTGCTGCTTACATATGTTAGAGAAACAATTTTCTATTAGATTCAGGAAGTAAAATGGTTTTTACGATTGATTTAATGAGTGTAGAGATGCATGACACAGAAACTTGGACTCTAAAAAAAGTGGACAAGAATGGACTGCAGGCTTTCCAGATGTGGGTGAGGAGAACCGATAAAGTGCAGTGTTTGGAAAGGAAGTTGAATGAGGAAGTGTTTGGTATAGTGGTTGAGGAAACTGCTAAAAGAGATTAGGAGGAGGCAGAGTAGGAGGCTGGAACAGATAATGATGTACTAAGAGATGCTGAAGGCTGTGATAGAGGGGAGAATGTTGGATAGTGGGGGAAGAGAAGGCATTATTGACGGAATTAAATGAGGTATTGCATATTCTGAGATAAAGAAAGAAACTATGTCAGGGAAATGGTCCTGCGCCTGTAAAAAAAATCTAGAGGATTCTTACTCAATTCTGTTTGAACCCCTTAATCAGTTCATTACCCGAATCATCAATCATCATAATGCCCACCAAGTTACGCCTGATTCAAATATATTGATGCTTTTTCAAATTGCAATATTTGTTAAACTAATCAGCTGAATTTAAACATTCTTAATTAAAACATAAAAATTATCATCACTTTATGGACTTGACAGATCCTTCAACATTTTAAAAATTAGAAACTTTTAGAACAAAGAGCTTATGTCACCTGAGTTTGCGTAATTATGCAATATTAGCAGTTATACTTTTTCCTAATCCTTCACATATGGTTACTTATATGATTGTAATTACACCATTGACTAAAGGAAATATCCAATTATTCCCTCCTTCTCTTTCCCTGTCCTATTGAGTTAAAATCCATTACTTCTAAACTTGAAAAATAAGTCCGGATACATTCCATAAGATGAGCTAGAAGCTTCATGTGAGTACAGACTAGCTTCAGAAACTGACAGTAAAAAGTTAAATTAACTCCCAGATTATACTAGATCCTTTCATCCTGAGTATTTAGTAATTTTTACTTTTATGAACGTGTGCATTTAATATGATCCCAATAGTATATTTTCTCCATCCTCTACACTAGGGTTCTCATAACGTATTTTTGAAAAAACAGGACATTAGCATTTTTCTTTAAAAAAACTGACATTTCTGAAAACAAAGTGGGACGCCTTAGGAATGATAAAAATATAATGAAATTCACCATGTCTGTATAATGACTAACAATCGCACTTACAGCGATTAGAATAATAGAATTAAAAAATATGACTGATTAAAGTTAATGTTTACACGATACATTAGAATATTTATCACAATTATGAACCTGATCAAGAAGCTCCTTTCCTTAGATATTTGGGCATGGAAGTCAACACAAGATATACCCTAAAAATAAGTCTTTACAATGATTAAAGCTTGTACTGTTTCACTTAATGAAGGTAAATTCTCTCCTAACACTATCATTAAATAAGCACCTATGTTTCGGCAAGATACAAACTATGAGCAACACTGTGTAGCAACCAATTTACAACCTAGCAATCCCCGCAATGAACTGATGTCACGTAATATGCCACTGGAAAGTGTGTATGGATGACAACAGAAGTATGGGGAATAAAGGGCATTGTTATTATAATTACCAACTTCATCAAAATTATGTATACCTCATCTATATACTATAAGTTTCATGAATTCGACACCAGGAGTGCTGCATATTTAACATTATAGGCCTGATGCACTGCTTTCAGGAATGTTACTTACAAAAGAAAAAAGTGGGACATTTGGAAAAAAGTCGGGACACCGGGACTTTCTACCAAAACACGGGACTGTCCCGGGAAAAATGGGAACCCTACTCTACACTGTCCATCAATACACCACTCTGCAAATCAGATCATTCTTATAAAGCCACTGTTTTCCCCCATACATGTGTGTGACTGTCAAAAAGTAAAATTAAACACAATAGCTGATGGTTATGATGTTAAGGACAACGACGATACTGCATGTGAAAATTAATAAGAGGTAAAAATCCATGCAACAAGTATCACACAAAGAGGCAAATACTGGCGTTTCAGTGCTGATACACACAAAACTGGTTACCAGCTTCCAGGACTTACACACCACCTATTAACAGGATTACAGATAGACAAGGTATTATTAAAATATCAGCATATCCCTTATAGCTCAACTTCTCAAGAGTGAAAATAAAGCAGTTTTCTGTCTTTCGCCTCTCTGAAAAGTGAGGTGAGAATCCAATCAAATATAAGCAATGTCAAGGGCTTTAATAATAAATCAATTGCTCAGAAACACTAAACGGGGAGAGCTACATGAAAAAGTACTTCTCCAGGGATTTTACTGCTAGTACTCGTAGTAGTCACTTGCAATGGGATGCTATTAACTTCAACAATTACCAACGGCCGTTCAGTATAGCCATTAGTTCAGCATTTCTGTGCACATTCACGATTATAAACGCCTTAACACCATACCCTGAAGTACATTCATAGCTTCTTTTAATTTCAAGGTCGATACCTTCTGCAATCTCCAGAATTTAACAAGTTACACATAATAGATTTATCAGCTGCTCGTACGTCGATTAATGTCGTACGTGAATTTACAGACGATAGTGTGATGTGCCATTCTGAAATAATTACAACAAACTTTTATTAACTGTTTGACGTAACAAATGCATTTGTCAAAAGGAAATTAAATACAAAAACATAATAAATATCTTTATAAAAATAACAAAAAGTCCAAGTTCACTAGAAGAAACGAGCATCTCCAAGAGCCCCTGGATAGTAGTCACCCCCTGACATTTCAAAAACAATTATCATTTTCAAAGGCATCTTTCCCATCGTCGTACCGGACAGCTTCAAAACATAAGCTCCTTGATCGAATTCACATCCAACAAATTCATTATCAATTGGCATTTTCACAAGCATCTATCCAATCGTTGTAAACATCAACAGCTTCCGAAAGAACATTGATGGTTGTTTGAAAGTCCTCTAAACAAACACGGCAACAAATCCGCGCCGTGTTACGAGATTTGTCCCTGCGGATGCGAACAGAAATTACATAATTAACTTTAATTGACTTAAATTTATATTTCATGAGAATAATATGAAAGCACGACATTATTACCATACATGATTACAAAATAACAGAACAGAGTCAAAATAAAATATACGACACATTTAAATACGACAATAGGCAAGACACCAAGAAAACCTCTGCGGCAGGAAGATACTCACATTTTTACTTCACAAGACTTTTCATGATTACAGAATGGGCAATTGAACTGTGTATCCAACGGCTGAATGGCTTTTCTTTTTGGAGGAGGCTTCCTGTTACTCTTTCGGCGTCCCATACTGACAGCTTTAAGATTTGTAAGTCGCCAGAAAACTTATTCTTCTGAAATTCTACAGGCAAATCCTCTTCACTCCACCAAAATCGGTTCTCCCGATCAAACAGAAAAGAGAGCACCGAATCCAAGGTGTCTCATGCAAGCTAGAAAGCAAATAATGGCGGCAATCGCAACAGTGTTTTTCTCGCTTATACCATAGGTGAAACTCAGTGAAACTATATTATTATATATACCCATGGGTGAAACTCATACAAACTCGTTTCTATTAGCGCCTTCACCCGCAAAACACATATTTTTTCTGTAGATGTCAGGTCCGTCAAATCTCCGCTAGAGGCCCTCTAATCTCCGCTTGCGGTAGCAGCGCGAATATTTAAAGGTAAAGTTCCTGATTAGAGTGGCTATCTAGATTAAAAGGTAAAATTAAAAGGGGAAAACGTGGAATGTTCCCTAGAGAATATTTATATTTGCTTCTTACAATTCTTTTCCCTAATCAATCTCTCTTAGTGGCCTATAATGGCTTTTAGTAAATAAATATTTCAGGTATTTACCTATGCTTTAGGTCACTTAATGATACCACTATGGAACAAGGAATTGATCCAAAATTGATGTTCCTTTCCTCAGGCTATCAATATTTCAAACATCATTCTACTGCTGTGAGTCTGTAGCTATTAAATAGATTAACTGTAAGTGTAAGAAATTTGGATATAATGAAATTCATAAACAAACTACATAAATGTTTTTTTATTCAATCATTTTTTCCACTCAAGATTTTGTTGACTCAGATTTGGAAAAATGTCTTTATAGTGCTATGCTTCACGTGTATCTATTTGTATTATACTTAAGTACAAAACATGGAATGGATATATGGAATATATATGCAATATATGGAATTTCATATCAATTACATATTTGAAATTTCATATGGGGCTGTCCATAAATGATGTCACACAATTTTGGACCAAACTAGACCTCCTCCCCCCCAGTCAAAGTTAGTCACAAATAGTGTCACCCAGTCCGAGTAAAACTAAGACATAATAGCAGTGGAAGTGTGGATGTCACATGAAGCATAGCCCCCCCTCCTCCCCCGTCATACATTGTCACAAGGTGGTGACCCCTCCCCCCCCAATCGTGTGGACGTCATTTATGGACAGCACCTATTGTATTTACATTAACTGTATAATACTTAATTTTGTTTTTACTAAGTGTGTCTATAGTAAATGCCACATAATGACATGAAAAAAATGAATGAATAATGCAACAATATCAATTGAAAGTTAAATGTAAGGGAGCTGAATCAAATTTCTAGCAGGGCGATATCTCGTTGATGACTTTCTTGGTCCAGTTTAGTGAAGTACACAGTAATTTACACCTAATTAAACACAAGCTTAAAGACCTTCACAAATATTTTCCTAGAAACTCAAATCTGGGCCCATAATAAAAATTCACTACATACACTTTTCCACAAAACTTTTAATGGTACAACACGTTTCACTGTGGTATGGCATTGTCAGGTACAAAATCTGTATCTATAGTATATATAAGAGTACAAATATAAACACAAGACTATCCATGGGGGTGAGGGGTTGGATTTACATATGATACCAAGGAAAGTGACCAATTGGTGGGAAGGAGATACCACTTGTGGAGGAGGGAGTAGTGGGCGAGGACAGGATGAGGGAAAAAAGCATTTGACCATGTGCCTCGAAGAAACAGTGGTAAGAGAGCATCTGGATTAAGTGCCTCGAGTTAATTGACAGAAACAAAGTAGGTACACCTATATAATTACAAACCCAAAGACCCAACTATGACTCTTTTCCACAAGGAAGGGAAATCCGTGATTTGACCTCTGATTATCTGTGATTTTCAATGGTTAAAGAAAAATGGTGCATGGTGTAAATGAACCCTTAGATTGCATGTTAAGCCCAATTTTACATAAATTAGGAATTTCTATTAGGCCAGTTATTTCAAGAATATCCCCTATTCATCTCTTGCCTCAAAAAATAAATATTGGTATTTTTCAGCTGTTCATTTCATGTTACATGTTGCTACTTGAATTTTTTCTATCTTTTGGATAAAGTAACACATTTCACTGTTGTCATTCTTGTTTAATGCATATGTTTCTGAATTATTGTCCATTGTAATATCTTGGCTATGGGGCAACTGCCCGTTGAATAATTATTCTATCTTCTTCAAAGTATACACTACCTAAATTTAAACCGAAGTAAGGCATAAAAATTCAATCCAGCTAGCCAATAAACATAAGGCAAAGAAAGTTCCGATGAATGCCATAAAGCATATGCTCATTTCCTTTGACGTTAATAATTTGTTCACGCGTGTTCCCAAATTGGAAGCCCTTAATTTGGCTCAGGATATGTTAATTCATTCCCAAGTTACACTACATATCATAACCAAAATTTCTTCATTGATTAAAATGGTAAATGAACAAAATTATTTTATTGTTAATAACTAATATTATAGTCAGAAGATCTAGCCATCCCCCCCCCCCCCTATGGTTGCCCTGGAAAAACAGCCATTGTGATTAAAACACCAAGTAATATGAATCTTTGTAATGATTGAATGTCCAAAAACCTTTCCTCCCACAAATTAGTATCTTCCAAGCCTTAATGCCTTCAATCCCAACTGCGGTGCTCCCTCATTCCCTGCCAACTTCCACAATATATTAGGTGTAGCTACCTCTACTGCATCCCATAGGCCTCTCTCCCATATCTAACTAGGAGCCATCCCTAAAGGTCATTTTTTAAGGACAAACTCAGAGATTGCAGCAATGTTAGCTCAAATGATTGCTCTGTGAAGCCATCATTTTCAGGGATAGCCGCAAAGATAGGACTCCCTATCTCTTTTCCATCATTTATTACTGTCCTGTTTTCCATCCCTGAACACGTACGCGCATTGAACTATAGCCAAGAGTGCACAACAGCAAAATGGGTATGTGATGTCACGCACAAGCTAAAATCGAATAAGAATCGTAAATACTGCAGAAAATATAATTTTAGTAAAAGCAAAAATGACCATGTGATAAGGAAAATGATGTCTTAGACTATCAATTTCCCTGTTCCTGAAAAGCTATAGCTCAAATGGTCCCTGGACTTGTACAGAAAAAATGATTGAGTGATTCAGGCTAAAATAGGCCTGATTTACATTGTCACTTTTTATGAACAAGTTCAGGGATAGCTACAAAGATACTTAACTCAAATGATGGCTTCATGACACAATCAGTTAGGAGTGAAATGTTAAAGATTTCTAGAACGATTGGAAAAATAACATCCTTAGCTTTCAGCATGAAGTCCAAAGATATGTCATCTACTCCGACAGAGTTTGAGTTTGAACTCTTTAAGAAACCTGTTGAAGAAATACGGTGTGATGTAGGTATTTAAAGTAAAAAGAATTTTGTTGAAGGGTGTCAGTGGGTCAATTTGTAATGTATCTGCTGGATAATCAGTGCAGTTGATACAAGTGAAATGCTTATTTAGTTTGTCAAGGGAATAATTAAGATTAGCATGGTTATCTCTCTGCCGTATTAGCCCGAGGCACCTGAACTCCCACCAGGTGTCCGAGGAATTTTTAAGGTTAGAAAGAGACAATGAGTAATAGTGGCGTTTGGATTCCAGTATCATATATTTTACTCCATTCTGAATAGTTTTAAATTTATGAAATACAGTAACACTGCGGGAACGAATGAAAGTGCACCTAAGTCTATTTCTTTCACGGATTTTTAACCTTATCTCTTCAGTGATCCAAGGAACACAGGGACGTTGCCGTAACCTTTTTTGGTGTATATTAATTGTAGGTATAATTCATCATAATTTCATTAAAGGCCTCAATTTGAAATTCAATGGTGTTTGGGGTGAGAACACAGGTCCAATCTGCTGAGGCTAAGTCATTACGATATTGAAGGTTGTCAAAATTTTTAACATTACCAAAAACAAAACTCGATGGAATTTGCTTGTGTCTACAAGGTGATATGGATGAGATCATGGGCAGACAGGAAGATAACGGATACCAGAGAGGAGATGACCACTTTTTCAGGGTCGTCAACAATACAAAGGTCAATAAGCATATGGGAGACACGAGTATGATGAGTAGGTTGTGACTGCAATAGGTAAAGATGAAATTTTATAGGTTGGAACTTTCATATGATGTTTTACACATTTTGATATTAAAGTCACCAATTATAACTAAATTTTGGTAATAAGGGTATACACTCAGTGAACCAGGAGACACAATTAAATTCAAAGATACAAGAATAATAGTTAACGACAGCTGATACATACTTCCCAAAATAAATTCAAGAAGGTATTGAAATAATGAAAACACCCATTAATTTCAACAGGGAGGACGGATATCTACTACACAGTGCCTGAAATAGAGTTATCCACACCTCAGCCTATCAGAGTGCAGCACCTAGATAAACATGGCAAAAAAAGTACTGATTAAAAACGGCAGAAAACACTTCATGACACTTTTCATCTGAAGATGCTGGCAGGATAGCCAGCGAAACTGTTGTCTCCCAGCCATCTCACGAGGAAGAAATCCTGAAAAAATGCAGAGATCAATGCTGGATATGGTGGGAGAGTAAAGGTTAGCAACAGATATTTGGAGAATGCAGAGAAAGCAAAAGTGGATGGAGGATCTAGTGAAATGTGAGGGTATGTTGAAGAGGCTGATAAATGGGGAGAATGCTTGGTGAGCGGATGAGGGAGGGAGATGATAGGAATTTTGGATGACTTTAGGAGAGGCAGTGGGTAGGAGAAACTTACAAGAGAGACTCAATGACGAGCAAGTAATGTGCAGGCAGTGGCGGATACATATGGGGGGCGCGCGCCCCCCCCTTGCGGGGCCGCCCGCATTGGCGCCCACGCCGCCCCCGCCAGTCAGCCTATCAGCTTATCACTATTCGTTCGTGTCTTTCGTCAGTCGAGTTATCGAGTAGTTGTACTTTCTTATGTAGCACGCGCGCGCGTCCGCGTCATCGTATTTTATACGTTTCTGTCTCACACGCACAGCTAACCTACGAGAAAAGTCGCGGCCATTCTAGTGATCTCGATACGTTATTCTGTCTGGCATTTATTCGAGAAAAGTCGCGAATATTCTACTGTTTGTATTTGTTCACACTCCTTAAAAGTCTGGAAGCGAACATTCTAGCACCGAATGTTCTCGAAGCAACCAAGCAACATACATAAGGGAAGCAGTGTCGCTACCAGGCAGTCAGTTTGAAAGCTAAAATCGTCGCGATAACTTGCGCCCCCCCCTTGAGTTTTTTCTGTATCCGCCACTGTGTGCAGGAAAGTGAAGTTATGACCTAGAAAAAGGGTAGGGGCTGTCCAAGAACTTACCAATCAGCTGGTAGAATATCCAATGAACAAAGCCTGGAAAAGAGAGACAAAGAATGTGCACACCCATTTCGAATTAATTAAGGTAAGACCAATCTCTTCCACACCTATCTTTTCAATGATTTTCACACCAATCTGGCAAACCATAATGTAGGTAGATATTAAACACACAGGAGGAGGTTATATAATAAAATACGACTTTCACCATGAACTGTTTTCTTCTTGGTTTATTGTGTTGATTAGGATTTATCACCGAATACAAGCAGGGTAACAAAGACTCCACAAGAACAATAACACATTCAAATATTATGACCTGCATGTTTCACAAACTGGCTCAAGTTAAAAATAAGATTTTCTGTTTCTTACACAATAAAAATTTAAAGAGGCCCAAATAAATCATTTAAAACAAAAAATAAACCTTGCCTTATATGTTTTGCAGAGATTCCATGATGAAGGAAGATAGGACGGAGATATAGACAGCAGAGAGAGAAGTCCAGCCCAGGAACTTTTTATGTTGGTATCCAACAAAAGGCTTACCACCCTTCTCAATTTTCAAACCACGATTGTCCATCCTTTCTGCAAGAACTTGATTAGGGCACTCAATAAAACATCATTCTCTCAGGCATTCTGCCCTATAAGCACCATTGCATTCATCAGATATATATGTTTTTAGCCCTACTTCATTGTCACAATTACTCCATTTCCTTTAAAAAAATTCATTCCTTTCACAGTAAAAAACTCATACTGTTTTGAATGTAAATATTTTATACCTTGAACAATTCAATTTCATTAATTCATTCTCAATGTAAAATAAACATTCCATTTTACATATTTACTCTATGGACATCTAGCAACCCACAATTTATTGGTAGACATGAACAATGAAAATAAGCTAAAATAATGTTTTATTCATAGTCATTATCAGCCCACTATGAATAGACTTTTACTTTTTATTATTAAAATGTCCAAAGGAAATTACAAGTTTTGCCGAAGCACACAACCTGCTTCATTGCAAACCAAGATGATTTCATAAAAATGCATTTTGCTGAGGCACACCTTGCTCCATTGCAAACCAAGATGATTTCATAAAAATGCAAATCTCACAGGCTGTCGAGAAGATGAGTAAGATTCACAACAGCATTTATTATCACAGGTGATCCTGGGATTCTCCCACACGCGAGCAAGTTTCAATGAAAGAAGGGAAAGTAACCACTACCACCAGCATTTGCACCTCCCACTGCTGCATGGGCAAACACTGGGAATGTTAGCGAAGTGCAGAGAAGTTCATTGTGCTCCTCCAACGAGTTCTGAGCATAATGAATCACTAGAGACTTGAGTGAAGGGTAGTTGTTGTACGGCTCAGCAAACCCATATCCACGGTCAGTCTCGTAGATTATGCAATGGTTTGGAGAGCCATTACACCTGGATATGCAAGGAGAGAAAGAGATACATTTAAATCACTGCAATAAAACAATCACCTACAGCAAGAGCAATCTTTTACACTAGGACCAAATCCAGGAGACTATACTAAACTCTCATCAATACATTAAACATTGAAAGTATTAATCCATAGGCTTTAAGTGATGGTGATTAGGTGGGTGGTCAGACTTGTCTCTTGATTACAGAGACAGCCATTTGCCAGTTTCAAACAGAGTCACTTTGTACTCCCATAATTAATTAATGTAAATAATGTTTACACATTGACATACATTTGAAAACGTGCAAAGTAATGTAAACTATTAGATGTAAAAACTTTGCATTCATTGCACAAATAAATTTTAAGATAAAAATATAAATATTACAAAGTCCTTAATTCATGAAATACCGTATTTGATGGCATATAAGATGCACCCTCATTTTATTGGGACATAGGCAGACAAAGTTATTACAGTTTGAGCTAATGGGAGGAGCTGTAAAAATGGCAGGAGATGATTTGAAGACTAGAAAGGTCTATTAAACAAAAGATTCTGTAGAAAATATTTTGTAAAATTACCAAAATATGCCCATATTACAACTATTTGACACAGTTATTAATCCATATCAGAATAATATGTCGTATATTTGGAGATTGTTTTGATAGTTTGGTCTGGTTTTCCTAGCTCGAGGAATAGTATTGCAAAGCCTGATATGGTGACAATATAACATTTGATATATCTTCAATATCACGGAAGAAATCAAAAGAATAAATAATGGCAATAGCACCATTTTTAACAATATTGCTGGTTATAACAATGGAAACCACAACATCACTTAAGCAAATAATAATATTTTGGAGAAGGGCTGGGTAGTGCTGACCATCAGGGGTTAAATTTGCCTCCAGTAGAGGGTATCAGGGATCACTCTGGGCTGAAGAACTCGCATTTACACTTTAGACACCGTGGGTGATTAGGGGAAAAAAAGCAACTTATGTGCTATCAAATACAGTAAATAGTTCCCCAGCAGAGGTGATCACTCAAATACATATACTAAGCCAATGGGTTAACAAAAAAATGGGAAGACACTAGAGAGGAGTTAACTCTTCAAACCCATTCCCCATCAATAACTCCAGAAAAGAAAAAATGTTGAAAATACAGAAATTGCTGTTAATAATGATATCAAGTGATGCAATTATGAAAGACTTTCAGGAAAGGAGAGTTATTCAAAAGCACCAATTTTAGCAAGACGACAAAATTTCAGCTGTGGAAAGCTTGGCCATTTACTGAGGTGCTTCCATCAAAGGCATCCAAGGTATTTTTGTTTAAGAAGGGTCAACAGGTAAGTTCACCTTATTTTAAAATACAGTTGAATGGTGAACAATTCATATGATTTGAGCAGATCTTGGCTGCCATAATGCACCAGCATCACCATGCTCAGGTAAAAATATTTGGTCTGTAACTAATCTCGAACTGATCTGAAACTGCTCTGAAAGGGGATTTTCTAGTCTGTAAGTGGTCTGTAGCTGGACTGGCCTGGAATTTAAAGAAGTGAAAGGAACTGTCCTGGAACTGCACTGTTTTATTCGATGGTCTGTAACTGATGTGGATTCTGATTGTAACTTTTTTAGTGAAGCTTTAGCTAAGAAAGATCCTGGGTGGTGATTACATCAAAAGGCACTTTGCAGCAGGTCAAAGGGGGGAAAATCAAGGAAATCCAGGCGCTGATCCAGATGTTCTTCTTGATTGACCAGACTGGTCTGGAACATTGCTTCAATTTCTTCCCATGTTACAAACCAGTTTCAGACCTAGATCCACACCAGGGGGGGGATATTCTCTATCTCGAAGCTACCGATGCCGTAGCTTCGAATAAGCTACCAGAATTGGCTTCCAACCGTATTCTCTAACTTGCGGGAACTTTCTCAAGAACGTAATAGGAAGTGGAGAGAGATTTGGCAAAAGGCGGGTATGAGAATCGTTTTAAACCAAATCCACGGAAACTTCATTTCTGGTGACGTCATTCTTAGAACCAATGGGAAAGCTCATCTCAATGTTTTTCCGTGGACAAAACTGGTGAAACCTGTTTTAAGGCTGTTTTAGATGGTGAAGATGTACGTGCATCGTGTTTAGCAAAAAATTCCACGCATTAAAAATTATGCGAGCAAAATTCTAAAATGTTTTATTTTTGCTCACATAATCTCGTGAACAATCTCGTGAATACGAATGCACGACGTCCATCTTGGCTGTTTTGATCCATAGAAATAAGATTGTTCGTAAATATATTCAGGAAGTAGGGTTCATGTCGATGATATGGTTCAATAAGATTCGTGCTATTTGCTTTCGTCGATTACTCGTTGCTTCAAATCATTTAAATAATATACGAAAATGAAGCTTTAAAAAGAAATGCAAAGGTGATCCACGTTACCACGGCCCACTAAGTATCCCATTATGGGCTGGAATCACGTTACTCACCGAAGGTAAATATGGCTTTCCGTCACTCCAGTTATCTTTTTTTGTGAAAAATCCCGCCAATGGCGAAAATGACAAAGTAACCCAGGGAAAGTGCAAGGAATGCGCATTTAATAAATGTAAGAAATATACCCGTGCGTTGGATAATTATAGATAGATAAGCATTATAAAATGACCAATATTTAAGCACGGTATTCAGAGGCCGCGCTTCGTTAGGATACCGTGGGAGCTTATTGGGGCTACGGAAGTAGCTTCGTGACATTTACAGAATATGGGTGGAAGCCTAATATGCTACCGGTAGCTTCTGCTTGCTCTTTCTCTGGTAGCTTCCATGATAGAGAATACCGATGGGAGCAAGTAGCTTATTGAAGCATCTTTTCGCCAGAAAGCTCCGATGCTTCGAGTTAGAGAATAAGCCCCCAGTTACAGACCAGTCACAGTGGAGTTACAGACCAAATACTTTTACCTGGGCAGCCAGAGGGAAATAGCTTGAGCTACCACAAGTTCCAACACATCATAACTAAAAATATAGGGATCACTACAGGGGCCCTGCGGAAAGATGGATGGTATCACTCTGAGTGGCAACATCATCTGTGAGAGCCACAATGAGCCCTCAGCTGAGACTGGGTTAAACTCAATCCTTGTATTCCTCCAAAGTAGCCATGGTTACAACTGTATTTTCTAGCCTAACAGCAATAGAGCAAAAATGGAATGAAAATTGCCTCGAGGAAAAATCTATCTGGACCTGGAATCGAACCACAGATCTTTGGCTTGCTGAGCCAATGAGCAGACCATTAACATGTTCAACGCTGCGGACGTCAATTGACGTCCTACGCCATGCTATTGACTGACTGAGGACGTCAATTGAAGTCTTGCTCCGCTTCTTTTTCAATGGCTTTGGGTTACGCTTAGCCATCTCTCAGTGCCTCCCTCTTGCCTTTCAGCCATCAAATAGCACCCGGCCTTTGTAGTCCTTTTTGCCGTTTTGAGATAGCTATCAAACGTTTTTTCTGTAAAATTTTTATTTTTCTGATTTTTTTCTCTTGAAGTGAGCATCCAACATTCTTTTAAGAATAATTACAATTGTATATTCCTTTGTCTTAACTTTATATCATTCTTAATATATATACATTCCCATTTTGTGTCTTTCTTTGATGATTATTTTGTTCATTATGCGAGGAAAATTATTAATTTTGAGACACGTCTACAATTTTTTCTAATTATTTAACATTGTAGTATTTCAATTTTTTATACGTAGTTGTTATAAATAACTAGAAATGTGAGTAAATACTACCAAAATACCGAAATGTTTACATAATCAACATATTCGTACGTGATGAATGTGATCTGTGCATAAAGTTCCAAAAACAAGAGTTCCGTAGACCGTACATCTCATGAATTAACAAGATGAAAATTTCTATGTACCGATTCTTTGATTCGCGCACTGATGATGCCAATATCCTGAATAAGGACATTTTAAATTTATAATACTTCTTTACGTTAATACTCATCAAAATCATTTCCGAGTGTGAAATACAATGACGAAATTATTTATTTAACCACCATTTATACGATTTTTGTTGCTAGAGAGCTTAATTTTAACGGTAGAATTTTGTTTAAAAGCTGTAAAGGCATTGTAAACCCAAAATAATTCATTTTGATATAAATAAATATCGAGGCTGTAGCAACAATGTTTTTAGCAAAACCATTGCATAAAAAAATAATTGACCGCGACCGCATGCCGTAATGGGCACCCCAAGCGGAAAAGGGAGGAGATTATCTCCGCCCGGTGGCTGAGAAAAAGGTTCAACACCCCTCTGGCCCCCAACCCAAGTTAGGGAGATAGGTACCTGAGAAGATCCTAGCGTAGTGAAAGCTCCGTACTGGCAATGCAAAGAAATTTTCCCCGTCCCCTTCGCGAAAGGGTTAAATACGTATTTCCATTTTTCTACCAGAGATTCCAAAATTCACAATTTTCCTTATTTTCTGCCCTCCGAAGTTTCCACACCCTGTCCTTCTTTGTAACTGTAAATCGAAGGGCGTACCCTAAGTCTAGGGGTAGGGTGCCACTCTTGCCTATCCCAAATCCCAAAACGGCCCGGACGGAAACATGCTAGCCAGAGAAAGTGTAGAGAATGCGCTTCCAAGGGAAAACGAAAGGACACAACATATTTTTGCCCTGCCTACGTAGGAACTCCTTATCTTTGCCTATCAAAATGTTTGAGAGCATATCATGTAAATAAATAGATACTTTGTTGCATACGTATATGCATTTTGTATTTTTTAAACACAAAAAGAAATTGTATGTATTAGAATGTTAAATTAGACTAATGAAGAAGGATAAATTACGCTAATATAGTCAGGGTAGAGTGAATACTTGAAATTAAATCTAAGGGTCTTTGCCATTTTTTAAAACTAGGGTCTAATTTATGTTTTATTTAACTTTATTGTACGTTAATTGTGATGTAATTTATGTAAATCTTTTGTCACGATCATCATTATTTTTCATAGAAATGAATTTTTAAGTAATTTATGTAAATTTCACTTGCTTTTATTGTGTCTAAAATTTCAAATCTTTGAAATTTATCTGAAAATTCTACCATACATGTTCTTTAGAATATAAATATGTTCTCTTGTAAAGAAAACATCATTTTCCAAAAAACAACGAAATTTCAATTTGGTAGAAACTATGCATACCCATATCCTAGCCTTCTCATTTTTGGCAGGCGTTATGAAAGTATTAATTACTGAATTTTTTATTGTTGAATTTAACTTGAAAAAGAATCCAAAATATGACCTAATAGAAATGAAAGCATGACTTCAGAAGTATGATATAATTCCACGGTAATTTTGGGCCGCGGGAGGAGGGGTAAGGAATATATTCATTTCCATTTGCTTAGTTTCAATGATTGGGAAAATTAAAAGATTCTTTTCATTATGGATGGCTTAAGTTGCAGCGTTTCAGGCATCAGTATATTTTTCAAAAAATACTAGTCCTTCGAAACAGTGGTAAGTTTCAGTTGCCGCAGGTTGGGAAGTGGGGTAGGCAAGAGAAAAATGGGGCAAGGGAGAATGAAAGAAAGTTCCTCAGATTTAGGGACAGAGATAGGGAGTATGTGTTGAGGTCGGTAAAGAAAGACATAACAGAACACTATTGATAGTTAAGCGCGGAGAAAGACAAAGAATAGAGAGGGCTGTTGTACATTTTGTATTATACTATTTCCAACACCACTGAAAATAGATTTCCTCCACAATCTTCTAAAGAACAAAATATAAACGCACACATTCGTAATGAATATATCAGACTTTCTAGACTCACTCCGATAAAGTGCTCCACGTTTCGTCCCCGTTTTTCATTATTTTCGGTTAAGTTTTTAAGATTCAAAACACTTCATCATATGGCTTTTATGTGAAAGTTTGTTTATGACCGTGATACAAGGAGTACTGAGATATTAATACGTATGTGAAAGAGATGCGAGAAGAAATGTCACTACGATGAACGATAATCATATTAGTGTATGCAGAGTTTTTCGCATGCAGTAACTTGAACAGCGAACGTTGATAAATTTCTTCAGCATGTAATAGATGTTTATAGGTATATTCCCCAAGAAATAAGAAGGATTAATCGTTAAAATTTAAAGAAAATAGTTTTTAACCTTGACGAGAAAAAAATTAAATGCTTGAAGTTTCAAGGGGTGGCAACGCAACCCGCAACATAATTTTAAAGTTCTATCCGATAGCGGTGGACGTCAAATGAAGTCCTTCACAAAATCCTTTTTTGCACAATATTTTGAATGAAATAAACGAAAAATATTAACGTATCTCATGTTAACTTAGTGTTTTACATAAGAATTAGCGAAAAAAAAATTTAGTCACCATGAGTTTGCAAAATATATGCCGCGTTGAACGTGTTAAGCTACTCAGGCTTCCTTATTCAATATAAGGCAATAGACGTACAGGAAAATGAAGATAGAGTTCTGAAATCTTTTGTGAAATAATGAATGAGAGAGATTCAGAGAGAAAAAAATCATTTGTTTGAATAGGGATTGGAACCATGATCCCCTAAATTTTCCCTGCATGCCACCCCTGTAACTTCCTCCAAGATTGGGTTTCATAGAGGAAGATGATGCCTGAAAATTCTTCCACCAATCACAGATTAAGAGACTGTATGGTTAAAGCCCTCATTGTGGACTCAGGGGATCCAGGTTTTAATCCCAGTTCAGGCAAATGATTTTTCATTGTGAATTTTGGAGATTCATAATCTCTAAAGGTGGCGACTCCTACTATAGTTACTATTACAGTTTGTCCTGCAGTATTTTGCATTAATAGCGACTACCCAAGGCAATACCACCACGATAGACTCAAAAGCGACATCAGTTGGGAAATAACTGAAGTCATATTCTGTAACTTGGGTGAATTCCATCACTGGTGATAAACATCCACAAACTTAACCAGTCCTAAAAGGTTGTGTTCCTGTATTCCACTACTGAAGTTACTTTTCTCAGTGATGGTGACATTTATGAAAATGTACACATAAAATCAACACCATTCCACAGTAGCCTTTGTAAAGGAATTTCTAAAACAGTAGACAATCAGATGTTAACAACCTGGACTAATATCATTTCTACGAGTACTATGATTTGTAAGACTTACAATTCAAAAATTTAGCAAGATACTCTGATGTGCTCAGCATAATGGGATGACTGTTTTAGTATCTCTTTTTGTGGAAAAAAGCAAATTTAATTCAAAGCAGAACCCCATATACAGAGGACCCTTACTTTACAAAATTTATCTGCTCCAAAGGACTGTTTGTAGAGTGAATTTTGATGTTAGGTGAGCCACTTCATTACTGAACATCACTAAGTATTTTTCATGCACAAAATCATGTATATTCAATTACAAGTAATAATTATTTGAGTACAAAATGCTTGGGATAATAGATTATAGATAACATGGGTAAACTACCACACTTATTTCAATATGATGGCAGAAAAGCACGTCAACTTCTCAGGATGGATCGTGCAATATCAACCATCACTTGACACATATACTCATCTATAACCTCCAGCCCACCTCTGTAATGAATACCTTGACACTAAATGAAATAGAGGGAGGGGGGGGGGTTTAATCCCAAAAACTATCCTTTCACTGCATCTGGGGACTTAAATACGATATCAAATATTTAGAACTCACATGATTGATAAGGCAAACTGCCCCATACGACTTTGGCTGGGGCGAATGAGAAACGTTCCATCAGGATGTCCCTCCAGGAGCCTCTCTGCTTCCTCCCTTGAGCAATCACCAATCATCCATGTTGAGCTATCATTATGAGGCAGCTTATCCAAATCCAATTCCCTCTCCAAATCGTGGCTACTCCAATGGAGTGGATTCAAACATTGAGGTTTAATACCACGAGCCTTGAGCAAACTGCAAAGAAGAAAAAAAAACTGATTAACTGTAAATCTGATACAACCGCCAGTGACATACATAATAATGCACATTTAACGACATCAATCAATGTGAATATTTCATCCCCTGCAGTTGACTCCAGGAGCTTGCTAACTTTTAATAGTCTCTTGTCTTGACCATTATGATTGGTAACCTTATTTTCGGATTGATTTTCCAACACAAGTATTATGAGTTAGGTTAGCCAATTATTCTCGATAAATGCAGTTGTGAAAATAGTAAGGTGCGGTATTAAAGTTAATGCCTGATTAGTAGCAGAAAAATAAAATGGATAACAGGGGAAAGTGAGTGATAAACCTAAAATTGTAGTTAATTATAAAAAGTTCTTTTGAAATTAAATGAAACAAAAATGTTATTAATTTTTATATCCAGATAAAAATGAACTGGGTGGGTTCCTTTTGCAAAAGCTTTGAATGCATAAAGCCATATAAATTTTATGAAGACCACAGTAACCAAGTAAAATAAATACTGTCAGGCAGGATGTAGGAGAATTGTTTCATAATAAATTATGTACGTACTAAAGTCTGTGGTTATTTTGCACACGTTATACATACAATTCATCTAAGCATGACCACAAAAATGAGTACTAGGCAAGATCAGATTATTAAGGACAGATTAAAATTAACTTACTTTATATACTTTTCCTTCTGTTTGAACAGCTCCAATATATCCGGCTTCAGTGCATTCATTTCCCTCTCAAGAGTTCGACTATAGACAACTTGCTGCTTAAGGTTATCATCCAACTGCTCTCGACTTGCTTTCAGTGAACTGAGCCTATGCCTCAAAATTTCTAAGTTTTCCTCCAAACTATGAAAGTAGCAAGAAGAGAGAAGAGCATTAGAATCACTCAATAATTCACGAGCATATATTCAAGTGAAACAAAGCAGATGTGGATTTGCAGAAATTACAAATTCAATTACATATTGCTCAGAAATGAAAACAAACAGTGCTTTCAAGTACTACAAAAGATAAAATTATACTTGAGTGAAGAAAAGCAACGTTTCACACAACTAAGGAAATTCAGCTCCATATTGCAGAAAACAAATCTTACACTTGTTTTAAATGGAGATTGCAATAACTTCTCGGTACTAATAACAATGATACGCATTGAAGTCTTTCAAACTGGGACACAGCCAGTTATTTATGGATCAGAACAATGTGTAAGAGCCCAGCGGAAGTATAATACCTCCACCTCCAAGGCAAATATTTTAAAAAGGCACCACGTAATTTTTCATCAGCTTTTAGAGAAATCCTTCCCCACTTAATGCCTTGCTTTAAGCAATCAGGAGCGAATAAGAAATGAATTATGTAATCTTTATATCGAAACACCTATACCATTTTCCTTAAAATATATATGTAAAGGCATAAAAAGTACATAATACCTTTTTAACTCATTAGGCTGAGCATCCTTTTGAAATTGCTCTTGCATTTTAATTTGATCTTCAATCATTGAAACAGTCTCAGAGAAAGTGTCAACAGCTTGTTTCTTCAAATGAATTGCTTCCGTAGAGCGGGTGTAGTCCTCATAAAACTCATCAAAGCATTTTGTTTTTGCAGTGTATTCTTTGTCAATATCCAGCAAAGCTTGCTTTACTTTCTCAACATCAGTTGTACTGCCAATCTCATCCTCCTATAACAATTAAGTTTATTCACTCTCCATACAATTTCCATGGTGATGATAGTGGTGGAAATTTATTACTTCTAATCACATTGCATGAAAACTTCACTCAAGAAACATATTATATCATAAGCTTAAGTTACTGTCCTAAGTGGCATTGAACCAAGATGAAACAAATATCATTGCCATGCGTATAATTATGTTTATGTGATAAACTCAATGGGGATATAAATAAATAAATCTAAATAAAAGCTCAAATCTTCCAGTATTCTTTCGATAGAGAAGCCATTCTTTCATCATTCTCAAGAACTGCCGCTGTCTATGTGCTTCCTTTTCAACACACTGGGCAGCAAATTGTGTTTTACTCTTATTTGCAAGAATGATCTTCTATTTCAAGTCTATTTCTGGTTATGAAATATATCTTATTTGATTCACAAAGTATTACAATTATCTGTACAATAACAATATTTCTTATCTCGTTCATAATCTCTCAATGGTGATGACAATTGTGACCATGGCTTCTAAACAACCATTGTCTTCACAAGAAAAACAGAAAAAAACTTCCATAAATATTCAAGAGAAAATATCCAGTTACTTCTGAAGTTGAAATGGAATGAAATAAATTCAAGGAGATTCTTTTGCAAAAAAAAGAAATATTTAAGCTCTTTATCGAAGCTACAGTGAAAAATCTCAAGCATTTGCAAGCCCTTCAGGCCCAGATTTAAAAAAGTTACATATTATGATGTCTTTAATGAGAACAAAAATAAATCAAGAGTAAAGTAAAAGAATGGTTAATAAGCAAAATTAAGAGTCTATAATTTAAAAAAAATGTGTGATACTTATGGCAAGCAATATTTTTCTTTACTTTTGTTTCACTGTTTTGATAATTTAATCAATGTCATTTTATTGATTTTTCTTATCTTTTAGTTTAAAATGTTAAATTACTTGTAATTATTATATTTCAATGTGTGGATGATATTTGTAAAATGCCGCTTTATGAATTTTTGGAACCTTCTGACAAGCCATTTGGCTTAGAAGGACCACATTGTGTATATGCAATAAAGGCATATTATTATAAAAAAACTATAGTCCTCTCTTATACTTAATTCAACACAAACAATCACAAGGAAAATACCATAGAAGGAAAACTTTTATCTGCACTAATGCCCCAAAAAAATTTAAGTAACTCTTTGAATTCACAGGCCATGAGGAGACTCATGAATTTACTTAAGGTTGGCTCATCAGGTATGAAGAAGATAACAGAATTTGAAAATATGTATGTACTTAAGAGCCAGCTGATACATAATGAGCTGACAAAGGAAGCAGGAGTGTTTAAAAACACTTTCATAACTTATAACCATTCGCAATTTGACTCCTGAACAAATATTTAAGGCCGATTAGATGGGCCTCTTCACATGAAGCCCACGTAAAGCTATGTAAGCCAAGGGCAATAACGTGCTATGAAATTTTGACTCTGTTAGATTTGTGACGGAAAATACATATCATTAAGCCTAATTTTATTTATTTATTTCAACTACCCCGAAAACAGCTCGCAATGGCCTCTTACATCGGGTGATGTAACATTAATAATAGTCAAACACAAACACCCATGTCCTGGATGGAGAAAAATCCACCCAGGCGGGACTAACCCGCGACCCTCGGATTGGCAGGAGAGGACGTTACCCGGTCGCCACCGGGGCCGACAGGGTAATATCCCTCAATAAAGTAATCATGAGAGCGACAAGTTCTAAGCAGACAGGTATCCTCTATCTCATGGGTAAATGATATCTGGTAGTTACATAATGATGAGGAAACAAGAGAATTGATAATTTTTAAGGACGGTTTTCTGTGGTAAGTTCCGTTCAATATTTAAAATAACTTCCATGCTTCAATCAAGTGTAAATAAACACAGGAATAATATTTGCTTTATTCAAGTTGTTTAAATGAGGCATTACGTAAAATACCATGATTTCACAACCTCAAGACAGCATCTAGCACATTTCAGCACATCATATCTCACAGCCTTTTATCCTTGATAAGGGAATATTAGAATTCTGAGTGCAAGTGCCACACAGTAAAGTCTTGTTGCATAATATATTAAGTTAAATTTGCTAGAAATGATTTGAAAAAAATTGGTAAAGATTGTTTTGCTTAAACTTTCATGCCAAAAATAAGCACCTTGTACTACTATACAATATCCATGACACAAAATAAAAACTTTATAGAAAATCCACTTCACCAGAAGGGCTCTTTTCCTGTGGAACAATGGAAGACTGATATTTTACCCCAACTTATATCTTCATCCGGAGAACTCCTATGTAAATGTGATTTTGGGCGTAATCAATCAATACTGTTTAAGCAAACAATTTCTCCCCTCAGTGAAATTGTCATTCAAAATTTACAATGAACACAATTTTCCCCATGAGATTGTAAATTTCACTTAGGTAGTTTAATGAATTCAAAAAAGATATGGTACTTTTTTCACAGATTTTTATTTAAAGTCGACCGGTTTCGTCGCATAGGCGACATCATCAGGTGATGATGTCGCCTATGCGACGAAACCGGTCGACTTTAAATAAAAATCTGTGAAAAAAGTACCATATCTTTTTTGAATTCATTAGAATGGATTTTCACAAAGTGAAGCCTGAAGCCATTGAGTTTAGGTAGTTTAAGCGAAATCGCACTTCACCTAGAATTTTACCTCATTTTACAGAAAAATACTTTTCTTTCCAATTGAATTAAAATATACACCCTTTGCCTAACTATTTTTTGAGCAATTTGCCTAAATATATAAGCTGTTTTGCATGGGATAAATTATGGCTGTGCCCTCAAGAGGGAGAATGTTGAAAACATTAGGAATTTTTAACACCTAGATTTCGTCAAATAGCTAACGGTGTGTAGTTTGTATGTTTTCTCAATTATTTTTACCAATTAATCAATAACTCACCGCAGTATTTTTTACAGAATCGCAAAAATATGAGTCAAGTTAGAGACTTATGTCGACATATTTATTTAATTACTGAGAATTTTTGTCGTAGACAGCTATATTTTTGCTCCATGAAAATAATTATATTTACTTCATCCAGACGCTGAATTCAAAAAACAATAATGAATATGAAACAAAATTTGAATATGGTCTCTATTATGACTAGGGAACTATTCCACTCAAACTACCTTAATTTAATTCAAGATATTGTAACTGTTGAGTTACCGTTATGAGGGTCAAGCTCAAACACATGGAGTGAGTTCAAATGCTTGTGTTCGCTGGTGTTTAAACTACATTTTCTTCTCACAGTTACCTATTAATGGAATTCAACATGCCTCCTCCTCAAGGAGTGAGACAATGGAACATATTCCTCACAAAGGAGATGACTCCATTATCTGGCGATGGACTTAGAGCAGTCTTTTTACAATGCGGCTACTGTGTGAAATCTCAGATTGGGGAAAAAAACTACTGTGCTGTTTGGTGAGTGTTTCAAAAATTGCTACCCCATATTTCTCAGCCAATAAGATGTATTTTATTTACTCCAAAATCCATTCTAAAATTTGCCTTTATCTTATGGCCCGAGATTTAAGCTGCATTTTCAAGCATTGAATTTTGATTCACTGTCGGAGGAGCCCATCTCTCTACTTCCACCACAGACTGCATTTCAGCGGTGAGCTAAAGATACACACTCCAACATTCATTTGTTTCAGGGGCTCTACAACAAATAACTTTAATACAATTGCTAGTTTTAGAAGTTAACAATCCCATTTTCTTCCCATAAATTGTTAACATTAAAGGATGTTGATAGTAATTTTTCCTTTCAATATCTAAACAATCACCAAGCACCTTGTGCACCCTATGGGCCAGGAAATACAGTAAATACATTTCCTCAATAAAATGTACATCATTCAAGGGATGAATTTGTAACTGAATTGCGTTTTATTTATTTATGGTCATTTAGGGGAGGGCAGTTTTAGGAGGCAATCTGATTTGTGGTGCAGGGTAATTGTGCAAAAGAAACAAGCTCTCAATGAGACATGACTATGCTAGAAAAATTGTTGCAATTGCATGATTTCATTAGAAAACTAAAGTGAAGTAATTCATAAAGACAATGACAGCCAAGTTACCTGAAATCTAGAGAGAGGATGGACAAGTTTCACATCCAGGGATGGGTTGTACTGGGACAGTGATTCACTTTTATAGAAATTAACCAGTTCCACCACTGAATTGAATTTGCATGGCTCTGAGAAACCATACTTTCCACCTCGATGGCATATTTTTATTAATTTGTTGGATCCACCTTTCCTGAGAGTAAGTGTATACTCTCCTCTTTTGTTGGAAGCATTTCGAACCAGAAAAGTACCATCTGGCATATCCGCAAGCTTTTCACAAGCGTCATCCCTAGTACAAAGGAAAATAGAAAAAAATTACATAAGATATACATAATTTATGATTAAGTATTTTTACTTTGAAAATTGAAATTATTAACATGATTCATCACATCCAATGCCACTCACCTAGAAATATCACCCCAATACCAGTCAGCATCCTGCAAAGGTTTTGCTGAATCAATCAGCGCCTTTGTAGTTGGGCAGCTAGGAACTTTATCACAGACTTGAATTCCTGATGTTGATAGAGACGATCCAGAGGATACAAACACTGGCAACTTCTCTCCCCAATCACCATGCAAAAGTAGCAGCTCTATTATCCTAATGTGTGATTCAATGTTGTACACCACTTGTCTGCAATAGAAAAAATTACAAGATCAAATTCAATAGGAGTGAACTGCTACGTTAAAAATATGGAAGATTTATTTCTAAGGGAGTCAAAAGAACTAGTTCTTGATAGCACGCTTCAAGAATGCTGAGTGAAAAGTCACTCCATCACACACTCTTGCAGTGACTGGCAGGGTACTAAGAAGATATACATAAAATATGGCACCACACCCAACTGTTTCCACAAAGTTCAGTAAAAACTTGACTTAACTGACTGAAAAACACTTCAGCCATCAAAAATCGTTGTTTTATAACCTATCTTCCTCCAGCTCTTTAGAAAAAAAAGTGGCTGGTTTTCCACAGCAGAACCTGGCTTCGGTAGAACCTGATTTTATTATGCTATCTACCTATGGCTATGACAATTGATGATTTATTCATTTTTTAAACACAAACAATCAGCTAACGCCCTCCATAGCCAACTCCATTGCCAGTGCACCAGTTTTTTCATTATAAATTAAAATTACCAAATTCATTAAAATTTCATTTGATGATGTTGAGGCTCCTTAAGCTTCCATGAAACACACACTACGTTTACCAATCGATCTCAGATCGATCTGACTGGCTGAGCTCAGTATGGTAAACGGAGCGCGCTGGCCAGATCGATCTGAGAAGCGAGCTGAGTCTTTTTAACTTTTTTAAACTTTTTTCCATATTTTTAACTTTCCCTAACTGGTCTGAGATCTCAGATCGATCCGAAGAGGCTGGAGCGTGGCTCATCGTTCTTCTTTTG
Organism: Pyrrhosoma nymphula; assembly: GCA_963573305.1. Taxonomy (NCBI): domain Eukaryota; kingdom Metazoa; phylum Arthropoda; class Insecta; order Odonata; family Coenagrionidae; genus Pyrrhosoma; species Pyrrhosoma nymphula. The sequence continues at coordinate 69,095,925 of OY754332.1, read as the reverse complement.
GTTGCCGATGGTAAACAAAATATAATCGATATCATTTACGGCGTGACTTGTTGCAAGAAGGGAAAGGAGAGAAGTGTGAGGCTGAAATATGCAAGATATCTCAAAATAATTCTAACTACCTAAATCGATAGTTCAATATCGATATTTTCAGACTGTGTTGGTAAACCAGGCGATCTGAGTTAGCTCCCTGCTGAACTTTCAGATCGGTCTGAACTCAGACCGATCTGAGATCGATTGGTAAACGTAGTGACAGTTAACATCAAGTCTCACTTCCTATTTATTTTCCACTGACTCCAATAACAGGATGCAAGGCCTTTTACATCAAGAATTGTCAACAAAAAGTAATGGGTGGACACACACGTGCCCTAGGTGGGGAAAAATCCACCCACAACCTTTGGGTTGGCAGAGATGGACTTAACCAAGCAGTCATGGAAAAGGGCAAATTTTAGTTTCCATTATGACTCATGCTGTTGAGCAGATGAAATTTTAAGACCTACAAATATTGGTGTATGTTGTACTAACATTTTTGAAGCATTTGATTAAGTGTCCACACATGGAGCACCTATATGAAAAAAGTTTATCCCAGAAAGTTATTTGATCATGGAATGACAATATTTAAAGAGCATTTTTGAACTCAGGCTAAAAGTAGCAATGACATAATTTTTTAAGAGTATTGCCGAAGTACTGCATGCACCTCAAAAATAATCTGCACAGATTTTACCAAATAATGCAATCTATGCTAACAATGATGGATCTGATGGCCCACTGATAGGCAATCTTTTACATTTACAAGAAAGAATCCACAAGCTCGTAAATTTCAATATTCACTATGCATACTCACATGATGCGTTCCCATGGTGGACGGAGAAATATGTGAGATAACACTTGAATCAGCACAGTGGGTGGTACTTTGTTTCCCCTTGCATGCTGCATTTGACATACTCGGCAGAAATGCGCCAATAAGAACCTGAGGGATGATTTATGATGCTCTGGGAGCTTCTGAACCAATTGATAGAGGCAAGCTGCACATTGGTCGTCGCTACGAATTCCTGTAACAACGGAGTTTGAATTAATCAGGAGGATCTAAAACAAACCATGGGCCATGATCATTTCATGCACTCATTTCATGAAGGACTGGCATACATTTAGACCTTACAGTGCCACCAGCTGATAAATCTGCCTTAACTTCTCAGGTGGAAAGAGCCAAGGGCTCAGCTCATGGACATAATGTTAATTCAACTTTAAAGACTAATTATCATTTCTTTTTTTGTTGTTTCCGGAAGATGCAGTATTTTTAATAAATACACAAAAAAATGATTTAATCCCTTCCCTGACAAGGACGAGTTAACTCGTCCTAACCAGTCGTGTCAAATCGCGTCAGGTACGAGTTAACTCGTCCACGGCCGCTCTTTCAACTTTCTAGCTGCTGAAGACGAGTAATCTCGTCCCCTTCGTAGAAATTCAATCTCTAGGCAGCAGATGGCATGTGCGGACACACTGGCTCATATTCAGCTGGTTTTTGAAACTTATTTCGATGCATTAGTCTATGGAATTACGTCATAATTTTCGTAATTTTTATCCTGGTATTTGGACATAACACGTGAGATTTAGCGCATTATATGCTCGTGTTTTACATAAATTTATCTGATATCGAATTCATATATTTAGACGTAATATCAATGCATGTATACCGCATTCACATGTTATTACATTTGCAAAAATATTGCATTTTTTTTTATTTTTGGGGTTCACATGTGGCAGGGGGTGTTATGCAACCAGCCATATAAAAGACGAATGCAGGATAAAGGAATATTCGGATAAAGCAAGTGAAGCGTGTTTCCGCATGATTAGTCTAGATATTTTCATAGTTTAGTCATAAATTGTGTGGAAATAGAATACATTGTTGAGCTTATCCATATTACTGCAAATTTCTCAGATAGTTAGCCTTCCTTTCCTGTCCTTCGAATACGGTGTTGTGGTAAAATAAAATCTGCTGTGTTGACGTGAAACTCGTAAGATACAAGTTTTGCAAGTAATTTCTCAGACTCGGAAGTAACCTTTGAGTCTCTAGTGGCTTCCAGTTGTACAAAAAATGGCTTTTAGAGGTGGAGATTTAGACGATGATAGTCATCTTATATCCAACCCCCCTAAATGTCATTTTTCGAGCGAAATCGGAAGAAATCTCTCAATTATAGCGTCACTAATAGTTCAAAAATATTCAGGGAAGTAACAGTGGCTTGCTCTCCCTTTCATTACATTACGTTCAGGTTTCCTCTCGCGCTCATGACTACTCTGCAGCCCTCTTTCTTCCAAGGTCACCCGAGAAAAAAGGGACAATAGATAAGGGGTGCCTCCAAGAGTGCATTGTCAGTCTGGGAAGCCCCAGGAAAATGGTTGGCCGTACGGTCACTTTCCGACCCTGCTTGACGCCTGTCATAATAGGGCCATAATTTCTTCACTCTAGTGGGGCAGCGGACACTTATGAATGGGGAAGATCTTCTGTGGAAAAGAATGCCTTCATCCTCATTGCTTTTCGACCTCATCTGCTTGTTTTGCGGTAATCTTTGAATGCAAAGAATACACACATAAGGAAAAAGCATATTTTCTCTCATGCAGACGTGCATATACCAAGACTTTGCACAGGAAGACTCAGCCTTTGTTATTATTCCCCCTGATTTTCATCTTTATCGGTACCCCTCGCTTCTCTCTAAATCTCACCGACTTGTCTTATCCTCTTCGGAAAGGTACCGTATACAAGCTTATGTCAATATCTCCATGGATATTCCCAATGTACCCCTGAAATTCTTTCACCATTATCAAAGGGTGTCGCCATAAAATCATTTCAATTTATCCTAAATTTTCAACGTTATCCTCAATTTTCGTTTACGTTTATCCTAACTTTTATCCTAAATTATCAATGGCTTACGTTAGTCCTTCGCTCTCCTCCTGAGCATTCACGTCTAGTGTCCCTTCTCCATCAGTGTTTCACTGAAATCCGTTTTTATGTGATTAGAGGTCGAGGGCAATTTTTGGTCACCGTAGTGTTTTTTTACTGTTTTGTTTTATTCATTCTGCAATGGAAAGTGAGAGTGAAAGGGTGTTGAGGTGGAAAAAGGAAATTTAGAAACTTCTGCATCTGAATCGAGCTTCTCCGAGCACACCATATCAGATGCCGAGTGCGAAAATGAGCCTATTGAAGACGACCAATGGAGATAAATTAAAAGTAGCAAAGCTCCCCCTCCTGCACCCGCAAGGTACAATTTTGAAAGTGCTTCATCACTCACTTTTGAAGTTCAAGAAGATGGTGGTGTACTCCAGTTTTTTCAACTGCTCTTCGACAATGAAATGATAGAACTTATTACTGATGAGACAAATTGGTATGCAAATCAGCATCTTCGTGAAAAAAACCCTCTGGTTCCAGACAACAATGGCGTGAAGTGAGAGCTCCTGAAATACGAGTTTTCTTGGCGCTAATAATGCTGCAGAGCATTGTGAAAAAGCCTGACCAAGAGTATTATTGGACCACACGGTGGATTCTGTGTACGCCATTTTTTGGGGAAACAATGTCATATCGTCGATTTGCAAAAGATTCGGTAAAATTTACATTTCACAAAAATGAGGAATACGTCACAGAAATATGTACTAATCCAAAACTGAATAAGATTTGGAAAATCTACCAAATGTTGAACACAAAGTTCAGTGAGTTGTACATCCTAGATCGAGATATGACTTTGGATGAAAGTCTGCTCCTTTACAAGGGACGATTGGGTTGGAGGCTCGACTTGCAAGCCAGGCCAAGACGGCAAGATTTGGCATCGTATTATTTGTTATGTGAATCAAAAAGTGGTTATGCGTGGTCCACTATAATTTACACACGCCAATCAACCAATTGGACCAAGATTTTCACAGCATGCCCAAGTCATCACAAGTGTTTATTTCCGTTATGAAGCCCCTATTTGATAAAGGTTACTGTGTTGTTACAGATAAATTATTTATTCACCAAATGGAGATTTTTTGTGGAATTCCTTTGTGCTCTATCAAAGAGGTGGAGGGAAGTAATATTTGAATAATAGACTTGACCTCGTTGAAAAAAATTATTGAGGAGTACCATCCCCAATTTTTTGCTCCTGAAGTGAGTAGGCCACCCGCAACACCTCACACTCTCCGCCCCTTAGAAATGCACTTTCCTGAGCTGATCCTAGCCACTTATAAGAAGGCTAGCCCAAGACGCAAGTGCTTTCTATGTACTAGAAATAGAGATGCGCATGGGGAAATAATTCTAAGGGAAAGCCGATATTTTTGCCCAGATTGCGAAGTAACTCTGTGGTTGTAACGCTGTCTCTCACCATGTTTTAGGACTTAACACACAAAAAAAATCTGTAAACAATTAAAATTTGTATTCATTGATTTGGATATATGTTAGGGTCATAGAGTTTTCAGTAAAAATATAGATATTTTGGCTTAAATACTTGTTCTAGCTGAGGTAGAAGTGAATCTCTCTCACTTTAGATTATTGATAAAAATAAGGATTTAAATTGAAATAATTAATAAAAAAAAGCTCAATGCTAAAAAAAACTTGTTTTCCCATCATTCTAGCATATAACTAATTTAAAAATGCAATAAAAAAATATGATCCTTTTTGGAACCATTTCCTCAAAAAAATGCGTCAGGGAAGGGGTTAAAGAGTAAATTGTAGACTGATATTTCAAGAGATGACTATTGAATATTGTTATTTTCTTAGTGGTTAAATTTTATTTAAAAGTTGATCTGTGGCATTTTGCCATGTTTTAAACATTACCTCACCTATTGCCCTCCGAAAGACAGTCCAAGAATTTCTGATTAAAAAATGCCACTATGCTGCAAAGGGATATCTAAATGGCACACTTTGATATACAATTCCTTGTGGTCCATCACACATGTATTTTATAATTATTGTATTCATCAACAGTGTATAAAAATGTATGTTACAGTGTTTTATGATGACTATGTAACTGGGTGTACATGTCCCATGTCTCCCATTGACGAAATCATGCATTTACCTGCCTACGTTGTAATAAACAATTATTATTATTATTACATTTATAAATATTTAATGACTTAATAATATTTTTTTCACATACTAAGTCTGGATTCTAATTAGAACAATCCAACAAGAACTTTAAGAAAATGACATCAATAAACAGGTACACCACATCAAGCCAGCAATAGAATTACCATAAATTTGAAAATGAGTATAAAAGAATAGTGTATGATAAAATAAAATTCATCTTACTTGAAGCCTCTAGGAACCTATCATACCACTGCACAGGTATGATTGGGTCTGGTAACTCCCTTAGAAATTTCTTGAGAGCACTTGCTATGCAATGAGGTTCATATACACTAAGATCCACTCCATTTGCATCTGAAAATATAGAAGTTGCATGATAAGTGGCAAAAAAGCACCGAAGAAAATTTAAAGCTAAAAGCATGATGAATGAGAAGTGATCATTTTACAGTAATTAACTGCAATTTATGACTCAACTATTTAAATAAGCTCATTGGTTACAGAGTTATGACTTTAAATAGGTACTGTTCAATAAAAATTATTAATTTGTAGCCTGTTGCACTAGAAAATTTTATTCTTAGCAATTAATAACTAAGCTATTAAATAAGAGACATTTGAAAGAAACACAAGGAAGTTGTGGAAGAACGAGTCTCAATTCCGTGATGAACCTGGCAGTACTCACACAAGGAACTTCCAAGTTTATGCTTTACAGTACCACATTTGAGTTTTTTCTCCCTGACACTCGTAATCAACAGCTGAAATGCAAAACATTTCCATCCTTTTATGGTCCAAAATCTCAGGCCTCATCAACTGATTCCCGATCACGTTCGTTAGATTTTTGTGAGATTGAGCCAGTTGTTTTCAAATCTGAGAACCTTATCAAACATAAAGAGCATCTCCCAGGACGCTTGTCCCCACATACTGTAGCAGGTGACCATGAGGCAATCGCCAGTGCGATTGGGAACAAAATAATTTTCAAGGTAGTGCAGTTCACACATGAGAGCACTCAGAAGTGGCATGGCAGCAAGATAATGCCACAAGGTGTGTCCCTCTTACATTTTCAAATGTAACACTTATTATTGCCATGCAGATATGTACTTGACAATTATGAACGTTTTGTTGCAAATTGACTAAGTTGTCTCTTTTTATCTTTATTTTGCTGATCACTCACATTAATCTTAATACATTGGCTACATTCTCACTCAGGAGTGGGTGCAAGACGTAGAGAGATGCTTTTACAGAGAAACTGCCCAGGCAATTTTATTATTTTCCTGCCCATCTCCACAACATTAGATAACTTACAAAATCATGTATTGAATAAACTGAGTGAAAGATATGCTTCATTGATATTTACTTCTTGTGACACTCATCAAAATGAAATTTATTTAAGAAAATATTATCTCTTTTTTGTTAGCACATTTCCACAATATGAATGAAATAAATTTCAGAATCATCTTTGCGTGACAAAATAAAATACATGAATCACTGATGTAAAGTTTCTTTCTAGTCACACTCATTACAAAATTTTTTAAATCATAATTCCCATCTAACTATGATTTCCATACTATATCCAATATTAATTTAACTGTTACAATCAATATACAAACAAAATTGGCCAATACTTCATAGATGTCAGTTAACATGAAAAGAAAAGAGAGGATGTAATAAAGCTTCTTGAATGAATCATTCAATGAAGAAATCATATAGGCCAACACTATTTACTCTGACGACTATATTCACTAACACAATTATCATTACAAAGACACAACAAAGCTGCTGCTGATATTAGTCTGAATATTGGCCTGGCAGATAACTCAATGGTTATTTCAGCAAATCATGAGGAGCAAGGTACAAATGAGCAGGTAAATTGTTTCTTTTTTAAATCTTAGTTTTTCAGGGTGTTCCATATTTTTTTTTCCTTTCAGCGAAACATTCTCTAAAATATTATCAGTGTTTCAATGAAAGCAATAAATGATGTGGTAAATAATTATCAACACTTGTTTTTCAACAGACTATTGATCTGAAGTGGCACGGTAAGCACAAGAAATCAAATTGTCTAGGTGAATTCATGCAGTGAATGCAAATCATATATAAAATGAATACTAACCTTCATTGAACTTCTGCCTGAGGTGAGAAACAGCTTCTGTTGGCGCGGAGGCACGGTACACTTTATACAAATCCAAACTACAGTTCTTCCTGCCAATTGACTCAATAGCTGTAGTGCAGCGAATTACTAGAAGGGGAGCTGGATGTTCTTTTGGATCAAACTGAGAGCAAAGTCCCAATCCAAATGCTGAAAAGGTCAGTGAAATTGGCAAGGAATAATTTAAAAGTACACTCCAATATGAGGCACTAATACCCAGCATTAAATCTAAACCTAATTGACCATGGCACAATTTCTTCAAGGCTAATTATAATTATGAAGAAACCAATTCAGCAGAAATTCTAAGCCTGAAACAGCCCACTTAATATCTATGTAAAGAGTAAGCTCTTCAGACTTTTTTGGAGGGTGAATTTCAACAATAGTCAATAAGAGTAATGACAAGTGATTTAATCTATTTCATAACTCCCAATGTTTACCATAAATTAACCATCCAATGGCTAAAAGAGTGATTAAGTTTCAAATGTCTACCAAGAGCATGTCAAAAGCAATGAACAAAGGGCAGATTCATCACATCCATCACTGCTTGTATTAATGGGTTAATACTTTGGAGGGACTAACTTTGTGGGAACAAGAAGAATAGCTTGTGACCCTTTAATTAGCAGAATGGCAGCAAGCAAAGAGAAAGATTTTGTTCACTGGTGGAGAAAAGTTGGACCAGAAGCACAATCTTCCAAAGTCCTGAGGGATAATGCCCATAGATAAGGCCCATGCAGGGATTGTTTGCCAAAAGAGACTTGTCCATGTGAAACAAGTTTATGAGCAGGGGGAAGAGGCTTTAAAACAAGCTGCAGCATGGATGCAGAGGATGATATTAAGAGCCAAAGAGACATTGATCCAACAAAAAATATCAACAAATTCAGATTTCATTTTCAGAGGAAGATAACTAAATTGGAGGCACAATGTCCTACAAGTCTTGATTTTTCTACCTCCAATCATACACTGATAGAAAATATAGGTGCGTAAAAATTGATGGCAAATTCAACATTTCGTAAACAAATTACTGGACTAGACCCAATTGACCAATTACTGTAATCATGGGTCTAAAATTCAGCAATTTGTTATCGCGGAGATAGGAGCACTTACACAGTCCAGAAAATGGCAGACACCATGTTTTAAACTATAACCAAACTTCTGAAATGTGCAATGTGCAACTATTTAGGAAACTGAAAACAACAGCTTTCGAATGTTCAAAAAATTGGCTCATACACAGGAAATGACAATTGATTTATTAACAATGATATCTCCAAGTACAACACAAAAAGCTAAAAATTGACTGAATAGAAAGTTCACAAAAATGGGAATTAAAAAATCATTGAAGTTGCAAAATGCTTGGTAATTGATCTAGATGTTAATCAATACAATACAAAATCCATCATAGTGAGATGATTGGGAGAGGAATTGTACATTCATCATTTCTTATTGTTTCATGTTCCAAAATTCATTTCGGGTTTAAATTGTCTCCTGCCAACATAACCTCCCACGTCCTTCCTGACGAACTATCACAACATGTCCAACAAAATGCCAGTAAGTACCGTATTTGATGACATATAAGATGCATCTCACTTTTCAAAATGCATCTCACTTTCCAAAATTAGGGCTAAAAATAATCACCCCAGGGTCTTATATGTGAAGGCTTGGCCTTCCACATGCTAATGGTTGCTTTTCTTGAGTGTTCCCTACTGAAATGGAAGTGCGTCTTATATGCCATCAAATATGGTAATTATACATGCGCAAAATAAAGACTTCTCGCTTTGATCTTTTTCACATCTGTTTGCTGTAGTATCACATTACATTGCTCTTCTGCATTATCTAGCATTGAATCTTTTCATTATAAAGACAGTGAAACAAAAGCAAATATCTCGGCATGTAACTCACAAAAGTCAGTGAAAGAAATGCATCTCACATCGATTCCTAGACAATGTATTGATAGAATACAACAGTCTATCCAAAGCAACCTTAATAAATAAATATGATGGGATTGCAAAAGTTTACTTCACAATTACAATTACGTACTCATACATAAAGAGTGCAAGTTCTACAAGGATAAATTTGAAGTGTTGTAAGAAATATTGTCGCATTGATAGTCATCCGTTCCATACCTGCTCCAAATTGTAGTCTAGCTGACCGATCAAACTCTGCATGCTGACAGCTTGGCATGGCAGATGTTGAACAAGATCGATGGGATACTAGACCACAATCTGCAACAAATATTGATAATTAAGCTAAAGTAATACCTGGGCATGGTAAAGTGCTTCGCCAGACACTGAAGCGCCTTGGGGTACATACCAGGGGGATGTCTTTTCAGACATCATCATAAGTGTTCTATCAATGATGATAGGTCTTGAGTAAGTCTATACCAGTGGTTTCAAACACATACCCCTCTGCCCTAAGGGATATGTGCTTGGTGGTTCAGAGGTAGGCCAGACAAGTTGAATAATGATGAAAGTGAGACAAGCATATTCCCTGAATATGAGGGGTCCAACTGATATGGGTACCATGGAGTGAGGCAAGAATAAATGGTCTACCAAAGGGTACACAAGTCAAAAGAGATTGAAACCACTGCTTTACACCTTTAATTACTCCACCCTCAATAATGGAACCATCTCTAAATTCACCCAAAAAACAATGAATTGGCTCTATATAATGTCCCAATTAATCTTTCCAAATACTCTACCTTGCATAGGGCCATCAAAAATCCCAATTAAATATTATTGCCCAAATTCATATTGTTTGGTATACAATTAAACATATTTCAAATGACTCCCCACTGTGTGGAGAAGAACAAATAAAGTTACCATCAGCAAAAAAACTCCTCTAAACACAGGAGTTCCGGACAATGGACAATTAACACCAAAAAAACTTGTGACAACTAACAAAATATAAATAAGACAAGTAGAAAATGATCACAACAGTTCCACAAGTTTCCTATTAAGTATACAATCTCCCTAAATGCTGACTGATCATACCACTTCATTTTTAAACTCAGCACTCATATTAACCCGTAGAAACACTTAGCATGAATTGGTATTAGAAATACAGCTTTTCTAGTGGCCTAATACGCAAATGAAAATAGGAATCATTGATGTTGCACTAACATGATATGGAAGGCAATGCAAATTTATTTTGGGGCCAGAGGCAGAAGCTAAGGTAGCAAGCAAGTTAAATCAGTTAACACTCTGAATTCCACATGTTAAGTACCCATTTGGGTATAGAAACCCTGTCATTTTTCGGTATTTACAAAAGTCACATGTTAACACTGGTATTAGGCTCAGGGTGGTAGCAAATTTGAAAAAAAAAGAAAGGTAGGCCAAGGTAGATGACCCAGGCAACAGACATACAAAAAATAAGCTCACACTCATATATTAGTGATAATATTACAGCCATAGCCCAGCTCAGGCATGGGATGTTGAGTCTAATTGTTCAGCCCGAGCTACACTCAAGCATGGGCTCCAAAGTGCTAATTTCCATGATTTGATGAAAATTAAGTCAACACATAAGTTAACCAACCTTGACAGAGGAAACCCTGATGTAAAAGGCCACGTAAGTATTTGTTGCACTTCTCGCATCTTTCTAGTTGGGAGAAATTTTGTTGGTGTGAACGATTTGAAGTCTGTGATGCATCTTCTGAGGAGACATCATAGCCACTTGTGGTACCTGAGCACTCTGGTTCATTGGGAATTAGATGGCCGGCAGCAGCTGCCCCAGCCTCACTGCTCCGCCTACACAACCCGTCAATGCACATCAATATAGCCTTTTGGTGACACTCATCCTTTATTCCCATATTCTGCAGAAAAAAATGATGAGTCCAAATAAATAGCTGCACATTTACCATCAAACTATTGAACGTACCTTCCTAAAAGACAATCCTAAGTGTGTGCTTCTCCCTAAACCATACACTAGTGCCTTCATTAATATACTAATAAAAGTACTTTGCTCTACATATTATACAGAAGAAAAAAAACTTAAATTTCTTCTTTTCACAAATTCCAATTCCAAAATGTGCCAGTACAACTTAGAGCTCCAAGTCCATAAGCTAAACCCAATAAAAGCCCACAAAAGTTTTCAATAAATGAAAATTATTTTATTTTTGCAGGGAACAACTTTAAAAATTAAATTGAGAAATATTTTAGATCTCCCCAAAACTACCATTAATAAAAGAAATACAGTCCCAACGTCGTTTTAAAAATAATGACAAGGTTTATCAAATATAACAACTCTCCAAAAAGCAGGATGCAAAAGGGTGCAAAGAATGCTATGTCAATGAGGGAGTTAAGTCTAGCTGAAGGAGGTATACAGGGATGTGAGAAGGAGTGGAAAGTGAACAGGTCTTTTCCTCCACAATTATGAGTTCCTACCAATTCACCCACATTGATTGGGGTTCAGGAAATAGGTCCTTCCAACCACAAAATCATTTCCCATGGATATTTCAAAAGCTTAAACAAGGGCTGTAACAAGTATAATGCCATTCAAATGAAAACTAAATTCACCAGCTTACCATGAGCTTTTCCCGGTCTAAAAACAGTAAATCTATTCCTTTGACATCTTTGGCCTTGAACACATCTGCATAATTGTACAAATTTAATGCTGCCATCCACTCTATCACATTGGCTGAAGTCCATTCTCCAATAGGCTGTGGAGAGAAAAAACAATACTCATTCAAATGAAAATTTGAAATGAAGAACATGTCCAAATGATTGATGCGTGAGATGCTCCTCATGAAAACTATAAACAAACCACTTTCCAAGAATGCAGAGTGTCTGCTTTTGGGTATTCCTCCGGGTGGTGTCTTTTAAGGACATCAGTTTCACCAGCCGTCCTGTTGGCAAAACTGTTGTCCTTAAAAGACACCACATTGAGGAACGCCTGAAAGCACACACTCTACGCCCTAAAGGTCACAGAAACCTTCGGACCCACTTTCTAAGAATATAAGATGACAAAAACTAATTTTCCCAAAAATGAACTAACAGAAGTCTCTTCTAGACAAAAACAATTATTTTGGTCTACACAGGAACGAGCATTTCTGGTCCTGATATGGTGCTACTTTTTTAACTCTCTTAAGGCCGTTTTACACGGTACATTTGTTTGTACAAACTCTTCCGTGAACTCTTGCATGAGGCAAAATGTATCGTGTAAAGCGACAAATTGTATGAACGCTTGTGCGAATGTCTCAATGCCTGCACGGGAAATAGAACCTGTTCTAATTTCGTTGAGACAAACGTACATTCTCACGTACATTCGTTTGTACAAAATCTTTCATCGTGTAAAGCGGCCTTTAGTGCCACGGGGTGATGTATGGGCTCATGAATGCAAAATTTCAACCTTGATAAACAATTACACTTGGCTATATGTATGTAAATTGGATAATAAATAAAGGGTATCAGTAACAATTACATAAGTATGAGGCAGTAAAAGTGAACTGCAGATTGGTATTTCAACTGATAACTACCAATGCAGTTTTTTTCAAGGGTAAAATGTTATTAACAAGTTGCTTCTCGCATTTCTCAAAAGGTTCCACTGAAAGTAGATGGTGCTTAAGAGGTTTGATCGTGGCATTTCATGAGGTCATCTCACACAACTAACAGAGAATCATACCCGCTAAAGGCAACATCAATGCCTATGGTAAGGTTGGCCAGCAACCTTCAACTACCCAGCAGTTGTGCAGCTCTCTTCTTTAGCAGACAAAAGATTCTAGAGCAAAGGTCTAATTGTGATACTGAAACTATCCCAGTTGGATAAGTTCATGATCTCAAGTGCCAGATGGTGGGATCTTATCAAGATGATACAATTAAGTAAATATACTTGATAAAATTTCACTAATTCTTTAGTTCATCGCACAACCAGTTTTTCCAGTTACAGCATCTTCAGATGTTGAAGGTTGTTTGGGATTCACATCGGGTTTAACTCTCCATCTCTGCTGACGTTTCAATGCACGTGTCATCCATCGTCATCAGGGCACGTACGATGGACAACACCTACATCGAAACGTTGGCAAGAGATGAAGAGTTTAACCCAGCCCTAACAACCTTCAACATCACCAATGGCCGGGAAAGCCTTAGATCTTTCTTCACAGCATCTCCAGGTATTGGACCTGTAGATTCTATGTCAAACGAAACTCGTTGTACAATAAACCAAACAAGGTAAATGAGGGAGGACTTAACCAAGTATTTTTATTATCACCACTACAGTTTGTTCCTGAGCAACAGAGATAGCACATCACAGAGCTGACAAAAGCAATAGGCCACTGGCCCATCACGTAGAGATGAGACTCTCCCAAATGATTGATAAACGTTACATGGAAAGGGAATCCAATTTTACTAAGTCAGGGTGGAACTAACCTAATACTAGGCCCTAAGCCATGCTAAATTCACACATTCTTGCTTTGGGGTAGTTCCAATAACTTGGCCACCCACATTTTTACACTAGTCATGGCTTTTCCACGTTCTTGTAGCCTGTGGCTACTAGTTTTAGAAGAAACTTTCTACTATTACCCTCCTGACAGTTGATACCACTGCAAGTTGCGGGTATAAACCATGACTAATTGTAGGAAATTGTTGTGGGGAGACTCTTTATTCATTTTTAAAGAAATGAAAAATATCTCAAACTTGTACACTTTTCTTCATTAACATAAACACAAAAATAATGAGCCCAAATAGTTTCACAGAGTTTTCCATATTTTTGGATTTCCCTCAGTGGTCCTTGGGTCTATTGACATTCGATTCATTTTATGCAGAGGGAGATGAGAAAGATCTTTATGGGCAAGATTGGTATTAATTTACGTATGTATTGACAATGGGGTATCAGCCACGACTCTCATCTATGTTTTTTTCAACTATTGAGTGTTCATCCAAGTGGCATATTTTTATCTCCTTAGTAGTATTACCAAAGTTTCATTTTTATATAATAACGTTGAGCTCAGGAAGAGGGGAACCCTCCTTACATGTGGATCCTGTACATAACAGGGCTCCGTTCAAGAAAGGGTTGGCATGTGCTCTTCAAAAATCTTTGACATCAGTTATTTTCATGAGCAAAGCAGATGAAGATGAACGTAAGGTTGAGTAGTTGAAGTTCTGTTTGAGCAGAGGTGAACCAATTACAGGCCAAATTGAGGTTAGTTCGGTAAAAAAGTTACAAGGGCCAAAAAAAATACATTGGATTAACCCTCTGAGTAACCATAACCTTCTAATTGGAGCATTAATTTAAATGAGTGGTCTAAGAAAACAATTCATCCGTTTAACACTAACCAGTGTCGACAGCGAAAACCTTCAGTATGTAGTTAAATTAATCTGAACTTCAAAAGAGTGAGTTGCGAAAGATGATGGATGCATTTCAAGGCAAACTAATGAAGTGGGGCGAGATGCCCTCAAGCCAAATTATATAAATAACGTCAGTAAAACCATGGACGAATGGTGGTAAACATTATCTACCCCCTCCCCCATACCTCACACGAATTGGTGATTCGCGCATAATCGGTCGCTGTGCGCTTCTAAAAGCATTGTTTAAAGTGAAACTGCCCTCAATCTTTTGACTGACTCATAAAGCTTCAACATCCATTTTTTATCAATTAGTGCCTGATAATTGTCTGACCTGCAAAACTCAAAGATCGACTGGAGCCGATTAATTAAGCATTGTGCTTTATGACACATTCCGTAAACTTCCAAAGCTTATCGTTGAAGCACGCCACAGGTTATCACCAATTCAAGTACGAACCTCCTTCCTGTCTAAATACCTACACAGCTCATCAATGATGAATCCATATAGATACAATATGAGGGCACTGCTCCTACTTCAAAATATACCCTCCACCCACGAGCTATTATAAAGACTGCACGAATTCGATACAGTTTTTTCTGTACCGTGGATAATTTTAATTCGAAGATTTTATTACGTGAAAAAACAATGGGTGAAAATTTTGATGTACTCATCAGATAAGTGCATAGATACCTAATTAATTGAACGCGCTTGACAATGTCCTTCGATTGTTTCAAATCATTCAGAGACGCATACGAATTACATGATAACGTGGGTGCGTGTTCATGACAGCCAACGTCGCCGCACACAAGGAGTAGGGTTCGATTCCCGGGGTGTCTCGCGTACAATGAAAAATTCAAAGCCGGCACTTACACCCCGGGAATCGAACCATGCTCCTTGCGTGCGGCGAAGTGTAGGTCTTTCACTGTTACAACCAAGAACCCAAGAAGAATATAGGGTTCTTGGTTACAACAAAGCCGAATTCTCTAAGGCTAAGCCGAGTAATGGGAGTCCAAGGTAAAAAAAACGCCGGTCCTTCAAAAAACCACCTCAACAACGGTCGAGATTGAGGTACGCGATATTTTATCATTAATCCCTGCGTGACTATCTTTCATAACCACAGCTATTATTCCCTATTAAATGTTGATTGAATTAAAGATGTTGCATTTGGACAAAAATATGAAAATTATGTGGATGGTACTCGATCCATTCATAACTGTTTATATTACAAGCCGCGAAATCTCATAAGATGTCGCTGTAACAGCGAGAGAAAAATATTCCCAATAAGCTTAAGTAAAAAAAATACAATTAAACTGTGCGCTCGTTGCAATGAATGCGACCAGCTGCATAATGTTGCTTTGCAAAACATTAGTTTTGTCTGTACCATGAAGTGCGGGCAAAATATTTAGAGCGATTAATGACGAAAAACTTATTTCACATAGCAACCACAGTGACACGAAATTGACGATTTTGATTGATAGGGCACATCCATGAAGTACACGAGGACTCGGGTTCAACCTCTTCCAAAATCAAACAAACCATGGAACCTAATAAACTGTGCTGTGTTAAAGGACAAGTTTAAATTAACTCAAGAGCATAAGCTAAACACTATATCGATAGCATTTACTTCCAAGAGACAGGAATTTAACCAAATCAGGCTCACAAAACATAAGATAGCTGTTCAACACTACTTTCGAAAGCTAAATTAATTACTATACCAACAGAAATCCACACTGTCGAGGTAATTCGCACTTCTCTCGAGTAATTTTCGCATTCCACTCGTTAAAAATGCTTCAGTTGAGCTATATAATGTAAAAGAAACGGCGAATCGTATTTCTTTAATCTCCAACTGCGCCAACGCATACTGACAAAAAATCGTATTAACAAAGAAAAATGATTACATTCATTCACGATCATACTGGCAAAAGACAACACGAATATCAACATAGCAACCAAAAGCACATCTTTAAAGCGCTCGATCTGAAATTGATGCGATCCCTCCCGTGCGCAAACGAACGTCTCCTGCCCGCGTTGCTAGCTGAAACAGCGGACGGCTCTCGTTTACTGGGGAGTGGCCCAGCAACAAGCCCGGCGGCAGATCCGAGTAGCGATCCAAAGCGAACGCTGATTGGTTGACAATTCAACCAATAATAGGAGGCCCTGCAATCCCGTTGTAGAGTGGACTGCTACGTTGCCATATGAGCCACTTTGACCTCTAAGTGGAGCATAACCTTCCTTTTCGAATTCTTAAGTTTAACTCCTGTCAGCCCAAGGGATGGGATCGGCGAAGCTCAGGGGAAACTATTAATATTTCATATGGAACATTGGAATATATTACCTTTAACGAAATGTAAAGAAAAATCGCAAGGACAGCCGAGCCAGACGGCATCTCATTTGTATGTATGCATAATACAAGAAAAAGGGCAAACATCATGGAAATGATAACCTATAGGGGTTACATTTTCTGAAGCCCCAAAATACGACGCGTGAATTCAGAAGCATCGACAAATCTCAGAGTAAAATTAAACAACCACGGATTATCGCCGTATGACTACCCGGCATGAACGAACTCGCGCTTTGATTCAACAAAAACTAGTCCAAAAAAATCTTGACCTTGCCATTGACGCTATCGTAAAGAATGCTCATTTAGCTAATATGTTAAAAATCGATCGCGTCCAAGACAACGTTATCAAGGGACTTTACGAAGCCATGGGAAATACGAAAAAAAAAAAAAAAACTGCCATGTAAGGAGTTAATATTTTACGCTCGGCACGGACAATACGCAAATGAACCTTCTATGTATACTCGTTCAATACCGCATGAAAAAAAATATTTTCACTTAAAAATTTGAATAAACAAAATCCCACACGAAATAGGTTGTAGAATATTCCATAAGTATGTACTCAAAAGTACGAAGAAAAACTCAATTCGATGAGTGAGACTGAAATAGTAAATAAAATAAAAAGGCTTACAGGTTTACGAATGATTCACTGGAGACTCAATATTTTCGCTTTGAGAGAAAAGGCCAGCGCAAAAAAGTGATTCCACCGAAAAACAGAAACTCGAGAGGATAAGAATTTTTAACGGCCCCAAAATCTTTCGCGGATATCGGGGGCAAGAGCCGTAACTACCAAATAATGCCAAAAGCTTGATCCGATCGCAAAATGTGGATTACGGACTACACTTTTCATGCTTTTCCCCACGATAGGAAAATGTTACATGACGCAACAAAAGTAGGCAAAAATACGTAGAGAACTTGGTTTTATGCTAATAATGCTTTGTGCAAAAAAGACTTAGAAAATATGGCAGTGGTAACCACGGTAGCTATTTTTAAACGTATTTGATATTTAGAAGAAACTTATATAGCCCTAGAGAAAAATAAACGAACACAATGTTTAATCAAGACACCGCCAGCAAAAAAATATGATGATAAAAGAAAAATGTTAACGGCAAATAGCATAGTCCATACGTGTGAATATCCGATAAGCATTTTTTCGTGTTTAAATATGACAGTGATACGGTCGGATTAATACTCGTAACGTATCATTTCATAGATGAGATTATTTCAGCAAGTCGAATTTACCATTATCTTGTGATTTTTAATTCCAGCACAATATTTAGTGCATAAGAATCTTACATTGCTATTAAAATACTCTATAGACCTCAATGGATTATAAAAATGTGTAAAGACAACCATAGCAATATGTAGCGGGCAACAGGGGTAAATAAATATCACTGACAAAGAGAAACTTTATTATTACTATCTGCGAAGAAGGACACGCGCTTAACCTATAATTTTTTACCAGCTCCATAATTAGTATTGATGCTATGATAAAAATAACACTAACCTCCCTAAGTATGAGATTGGATCCTACGAGGTAGTTAGTTTATTAGTTAGAATCAAAAACTTCATTAACTCTGTACGAACTACTCCGTAAGAAATGTAATATTTCACTAGAAATATTTTAATAGCAATCTTGCTCACAAAAACCGTTCACATACACGCCACCATTCCGTAAATCGGCGAAACTTAAAACTCCGCTGAAATTCCGCATTCGCGCCTCTTTCAAACGAAAATACTACTTCCTCCCACACTGCATGCAGTGAAAGTAAAACCGATATCGACGTAAAATGAATACAAGGCCACCCGAGAAGGGATTTCCGGTAAATTTATGTACGTAATGAGCACCTTGGCACATACAGTGGATACGCTTCATTTGGATCTACAGCTTTTAAAAGGTATTCCGGTACAAATAGCTGACCGAGGGAGCAAAATAATGTTATAATCCCAAACCTTCAAGGGTGGATCAATAAAAGTTGGTGCGGGAGGCCGCGACGCGCCGAGTCGAGCACTGGCGTCGTCGTCAGCTGACAAGAGAGCGCACAACCGACGCCGGAGAGCATTTCCACCTCCCGAGGTGAAATCCTGCAAAAATATAGCCTAGTTAGCCGAGCTCCTAGCTGACAAGAGTTTCTCGTCATAGAAGGGTAGCCTAGATATCCCCAGCGTCCAGTTTCACGCACTGCTAAATGCTTTTCGGGATCAAATTATCGGCACAAGAAATTTGAATTCTGTCGTGCTGCGCACGATATACCAGGTCTAACTTGAGAGTATGACGGTTTATAATACGATTCTGGAGTGTAAACCTATCTCAATAAGACGAAATGACAATACTTTTCACGCATGGCAACAATCTGAACTGCATTTTATCGCTATCATGCTTCACGGGATCACATTACGGGCGCAAGAAATGTGAGGTCATCGTGCTACACCCAATACACCACGTATAGCAAGGAAGTAATAACAAGAGTAATACAATCCTGGCGGGTGAAACCTGTGACACAATGTGGCAATAACTCCCATGCACCGCAACAATCTGTTATCTATTGTATGGCAATACAGCTTTTCGCGATCGAATTATCGGTGCACGAAATCGGGTTCCATAGATCTTTACCAATTCACCCTATATATAGCTTAGCAATATGACAATTAAAAAATCGAGTAATATAATCCTGGCGGCTAAACCCTACATTAATAACACGACGTGGCAACATTCCAGTTCCATGCTCGACAAAAATCGGAACAGGATTTCATTAACCCGGAGAGGGCGACGAGAGGTCGGCCAGAATGACAACGTGCACCAATGTATAATTTTTCACAGATATTTTTATTTCGTACGACCGGTTTCAACGCATGCGGCTCATCATCGGGTATCTTGTGTGTGAAACTTGTACATGGATGTATATTTTCGTCCAAGATGAATCTTAACTTCGTTGACGCCGATTCCATCAATTTCATTTCCGGAGGGTCCGAAATAAGAAGCGCTTCAGTCACGACATCTCCGTAGTCGGCGGGCATAGAATATTTTTCTGGACTGTCTCAAGGAATTACTCTCCACCGGAACAACAAGCGAAAAACCTTGAGAAACCTCTCGCGGCGAATCGATCACCCATTTGCCGCGTACATGCGACTCGCTCACTCGTGCCCAGGGTTACAGTTCCCTGCAACTTTGAACCGAACGCGAAAGTCGCGATAAAAACGTTTCTGTCCAATGAAAAATCGGATAATCCCCCGGGTGTGACACCTATCGCCTCCCGTCTTCATTTTGCGAGTGATATCGGAACGTGAATAGACCTCACCGACAACCTACGGCCAAACTACGTGCGGGAAACTTATAAGTGAAATAATCCCTATCTAGGACTGAGTAATCCTCTTTTTTTTCAATTTTCACTCAGAATTGACACAGAAAGAACTCATACAATGAAACCCGTAACAACCACGACAATGATGACAGAGGATATTCACCCTCTCTCAGTGAGAAAACAGCCACTTGACTTCGTAGATTTACACCAATTGTGTGGCAATAACCATGTTAATTACTAAGCTATCTTGACCAGAAACCAAACGTTATTTTTAGGCAAATGGTTGAACTAATACTTGTCTTTGCAATTAACCCGTGAACAGAATAAAGCGTTAAACATTATTATGTGCAATGAGGTTGATGTTGGTATTTTCTCTCGCTCTATGAATTCGCACACCAATAAATCGTTATTACCATATTTAATCTTAGGTTGTAGCAAGCACGGCATTTGTTACCACAGTAAATGGATAGACTGTACGTGATATCGCGAGACGATAAAGTTATCTGCGACATACAAGACTTTTCGCAATATTTGGTCCGTGAAAGATGTAAATTTGCATTTACTCAGCTTGAATTAGCAATACTATGCAATATTTTTAATGGTCATTTCGTTTTCACTAACATCGCACTCACTACTCAGGAATTGGAAAACTGCCCGCAATAAATTTTTATTACTATACACAAGAGAGCATCGTTATTGCGAAAAAAAAAAGTCACCAACTTGAAACGCTGGCGAACACACGCCGGGCACTCCCGAGGAAGTGATGCAAAAACACACGCGCGCTACTTAGCGAAGGCCAGTCAAGCTGTCAACCGCCTTAGAGTGGGGAACACCCAATTATGCAATTAACACGGCGACCACCAGAGCGCGTTATAGGTCAAATAGAACGAAGGGCACCACAAGTAAAGAACAGAGGAGGTGAAGAATAGATACCTACAGATGATTTGCCAGCTTATTCACGAAACGTTTCCAATCCGGATCTTCAACCAATGATAAATCTATATTTTCTTGAATCAAGGTTTTTTGTTTACTTGGGATAATTCTTCAAAGCAAATTGGCTGAGAGGTTACCGAAAGAAGATTTTACTAGCGGAAAACTGCTACCAATCACACACGCGGCAGACAGGCGGAGCATAAAAACAAGGAAGCACCTCGAATGGTATTATTAAGTTTCACAGCACCGTCAATAAAAACACCTATAATGTTGCCCCGTCCCAATACGGGTGCTTGCTTCGGGTTAACTTCGGGCGAGTTTCGAAGAAGAGGAGTTTTACAAACCCCTCCGCATGTTGCCTAAAAATTGCACCCCTTAGCGGATGTGGAATTGGTCATGGCCGTCTCATTACAGGTTTAGGTCAGCTGCATGGAAATTGCACATCACCACCCGACTTCAGACCGTCATTGACACTGTCAGTCGATATGTGAAAGCATTAAAATTGCATTTACAGAGTTTTAACGACGTTAAGAATGAGTGCGTTCAGTAATATTAAATCCGAATCACATTTCCTCAAACAATGGGTTGGAAACAACCATAGGACAGTTTCAACAAGGAATTAATCGGGCAAAATGTGATCGAGGGGTGACCACATTTATTTCATACGTAATTGCCGCCACTTTAGATGAACGGCATGCATGATAGCTGAAATACGGAAATGGTGTTTCAAATTTTAGCTCCCATGCCTGTAACAGACAACAGCCCCATAAAAATGTTGTGCATGATACATACGTATGACATATTCCCTAACATTATCACTCGGGAGAAATGGGTTTCGATAAAATTCATCCAGAAAATAATGTTGGATGCATTTTTTAAACGTCAAGGGAAATTATTTCAACGATGTTAAAGATTTTAGAGAACTTTGTACACCTCCTTAAATGAATTTTTAAACCATGAATGCAAAATACAAGTCGTATTTCCTAAAAGTGACATGGCAAATGAAAATAACATCTTTTCCCCACGTTTTTATCGCACTTACCCACTAAGCCTGATTAACGTAACTCTTTAAATTCCACGTTCGGCATACTTTCACAAGGCGTGGAAGCGACGATAGGTTAGAAGTGGCTCACTAGAATGTACTTTTTTCCAAGTAATGCTTAATTGTCAACACGAATTTTCTCTGCAACTATGGAGCATCCCATGAGAACAACATACCATTTGCTCTACTTCCTAGAACATTACTTAGTCGTCGGCTAGTACTTAATGGACAGGCTAACCAGGAGCTTAGGCCGCTAATATTCATGTGAGGAACACATGAGACCCCAGCTTAACTTCAACGATCCTGATGATCCACGAATTTGTGAGTGCGAATCCACCCATAGCTTTGTCACGCTCACCTGTCCAACTGTGGCAATTAACATTTCCAAAATTAAAAAAAATGTTTTTTGGCGATAAAAGTTGCTAATAATTCCAAGCTCTTTTGTTTTGCAAAATTAAGCATCCTACGCTTTATGCGCGTCTCACAAAGTGCGGAATGAATTTAAATTTTAAAACCGTTCAAAATGCAGTTAAGAAAGACGTAAACCGATTGGAAATAATCTCTTGATGGAATCGATGCCAGTTCTCCATGATTGTAATTGGCATTTATTTGGAAGTAAGTTGAAAACTTTGGCAGTAGGAAACTCTGGGGAAAAAATCACTCCTCTACCGCGATCAAATGCGTCTGAGCTATTGGCAAAAATTAGGACAAATATACATACCATCGATAACCTTACAGATAACTGATAAAGCACGAGAGAATAATGGCGGAGAGTAATGCCAATAGAAACGCCCTCTAAAGGAAGTTAGCGAAGAATTCCAAGGCATGAAGTCGAACTCGATGTCCTTCGTTTACATCCTTCCTTTTTCCAGCGCGAACATTGAACAGCCAAGTTAACCTCTCCCGGGGAATCAAACCCAAGCCTTCAAAACGCCAGGCCATTTAATAGCAATAATCCATCGTTATGGAATAATTTGCTCAATCACGATGCGAGACCGTGTTAGGATCAAAGGCTTTTAACAAAAGACAGACACTTAACCCAGCATTATACATTCGTGTATCTGGTTAATAACCACCACTCTCTAACAGTGAAGTAAAGTTTAATTAGACATGCAAATGAATGATGTCATAAAAGTAATTCTACCACTAAAATACCCCGAAATCATTAAATCCACCTAATTTTAGATTTTCCCTCATGGGCATCACGCGAAGGAAATTATTCTGACGATGAAATTCAAACAAAAAAATAACATTTACCTATTGCCCGAAATTTCAAACATCAAATCATTACGATCCGTGTAAAACGACCGCTCTTACTGCATGGTACCTAGTTGATACACAATCCTAATTCGAAAACTCCTTTGGAATGATCCCAGGACAAATACAAAAAGAGGGAATTAAGACTGAAATAGGATTTTGCATTTTATTATAGTACTTTTTTCTTATGAAGACGTGGCTTAGCTTCGATAAATTGTATTTAGAGATATTTTGTTGCAGGTAAGTCCATAAGAAATTAGCTCCAAAAAAGGATGCGTATTGATACTACAATGCAAAAAACACTAGAACTATTCACGTGTATATAGAGATGTGTGAGATATGAAACGTGACATGGTGTGCGTGAATTCCGGGGAAATTTAATGCGCGATTTCACCTTAAAGCTGATGATGCGTTATTGCTAGCTGAGACTCACAAGGAATGCGTTCCACGACTAATTCACCGGCGTAATTAGACAACTGCAACCGTGGGTAAATTCGTAAAAAATATCTTACAGAATAATATTCATTGTTTGAGGCGTAACTAAATGGAATTGTTTCATATTAATAAAAATGAATAACTTAGTCTTAAAGCAACAACGGCTATGTTTAAATGAGTACTCCGCCCAAATTCTGCATCGAAAGGAAGCCTGGGTTTGCCTAATGACGGGCGGCTAGAAAAAAAAAGTTTTGAGACGTTTTCTTCCTTTTGAATGTCTCTGAAACATTTTTTTCAAGAAAAAGTGCTTTTTTCCAAAGCTGATATAACCATAAATGCATTCGAAATAAAACGTCGCGCAGCTTCGTAACTTCCCTATATAAAGTATAGCTTCACATTTGTACAAAATCTCCATTCGAAGGCCTCGGGCCGAGAATAACAACGATGTTTTTGACAGGTGCAATTTGAGTCCATGAATTGACTGTCACTGGAAATAGATCGCCAGTTACGCCAGCCACGCAATATGAATGAAAAAACGCTTCCATCGAAAAAAAAAACGTAACATAAAAAAAACGTCCCTTCTCCTTCACTAGGCATGCCATAAAAAGCGTAAATTTTGTCCGAACGCCATGAAACCCGATACGTAAATTCGGGCGCTTAGCATGACGCTTCGCTAGTTTGGATAGAGGAGATGGGTGTTAAATTACCGCGTAGATAAAATTACAGGCGAGAGAAGAGGGCGATTAGACGGGTAGGAGCGAGGAAGTCAGTGAATCTATCAGAAGAGGACGAATGTTATGAGTCTGCAAAGGAGGCGTGTATAAATTAGGGATTAATTATTCGAATCTTAGAACTCGTATCCTAGAAAATTATCCACTTATTCGTCGCTTGAATATTTCAAATTTTAAGCTACAAAGAACGTTTCACTCGTAAAGGCCTGCACACACCGGAGCGGTGGCGATGGCGGTCGCGGTGGTGGTCAAATAATGCACATTTGTCATATGGAACCTCACACACCGGTCTTACCGTCGCACAGTGGTCCGGATCCGAAAAAAAGGCGGACAAAAGTAATTTTTTCGACTTTCTTGAAACTCACTTTAAATATGCAGTTCTTGTAGCAAAATGTTCAGGAAATCCTACCGCACACTTAGTTTTGCATAAAAAGTTTTGTTAAGTTTAGTAAATTGCTTCAAAGTAGAGCTAATTTTAGCTAAACCGCGCTCTTTTAATTTTTTCGAAAAAATACACTTTTTAAACAATTTTTTTGCTCTATTTCGTATTAAAAATTGGTAAAATGACTGTGGACTATAACTATATGGACTCTTTACCATGAGAAAAACTAGGTTTAAATCTTGTAGTGGTTGTGATGATCGCTGAAGGAGTTCAAGAGGAATAATTTTTTCTCGCAAATTTCTCGTCAACGTTGGATTATAAAACGAGTGACACAGAGTGACACGGAGATTCTTATGGTGGCAAGATTGGGTTATATTAGAAAGATATTAGCAAAGGATTTAGCTGCAAATATTTGCAAATAAGTGAATGACAATGACTTATGTGACTCTCTGCCGCGGGCGTGAGCGTCGCGACGCTTACGCCCGCGTCGGCACTAGACACGCGAGCTTCGGCACAGTGGAGACACATTGTAAAATACGTCTTTTCCAATGTTTTATTGAATAGGATGAAAAAAAAGAAGTATACTACTTTTTCTCTATTCCATTCAGTTCTTGGCCGAATTTACTCTAGAAAGAGCGAGAGAAAGAATTTCAGACTGCGATACTAAGCGAAATTGTGACGCTGGAAGAGGAGGAAAATATTTTCTTCGATCGCTTCTCAGTACGATTCGATTTTGTTAATCGTTGGAAGTATATAATACTAGTTGTATACACTGCTGCTGGGAAAACCCACCTCTGGCTGTCCCTTTCCTCTAAGCCTAATTGACAGGAGACCCGTTACCCGCACACGTGCCGGACCCAAGGGAAGTGGGTAAGGTCCTTAGTCGGGATATTTTACTATCCCTACTTAGCGTACCACCCAACTTGTGATTATTTCCTAAAGGTGGTTTCTTTGACCAGCAAGTGAAGTTGCACGTGATAACAGATGTGGTATTTACCCTCCCGGCGCATCTTTCCAGATGGGTTTTATTGGAGGGCTGCCGCTGGTATGCATTTTCGCACTAAATTCAGGCATTGCACATTTCTCTTTATGTGGTCTACCAAAAACCCTCCTGGTTATCTTCGGGGGTAGACCCAGGTTCTTGGGGGTGGCGGTAACTCCTCTTCTTAATCTCCTCCATGCTTCAGTCGAAACATTTTGGTGCTCTTCAGTTGCTCCTTTTCCATCGATGTGTACACATGCCAGTTCTTAGTCGTTGGGTCCTCGGTTGGCAATAGGTTTCATGATTTGAAGTGATCTCTGAAGTAAGTGTTAGTGTCGTGATAATTCGGAATAGTGTTGTGATTCAATTATTGTAATGATTCAGGTATGCTGTTTCTCTTTTATTTCCGTTTTTTAAGTTGATCTAATACGAGGTACCACACTAAATTTTGCATTGTTTTTGCTTCCGTTTAAACACCTAACTTTCTAGAATAAAGAATATTTTTCAGCATTTACCGAACCAATGATTCTAATTTTTAACTCACAGCTATTTCGTTAACATTTACGCGGAAGCAACTTCACGATTAATACAGGATAAAAAAGGAGAGTCAATGGACGACCGGAAAAGTAATTTGACGGGATTTCTAGAGGATTGCCTACATTTACACGGAGATGAGCCCCCAAAAAATGAGCTGAAAAATTTTTTTGTTGGTTACGAGAAAAGATGGCGAGATTGCTCTCGAACGAACTCTTTTTTTGTAAAGAGGTATGCGACTTGGTTGGATCAAGTCGTTGATTTCCCTGATGTTGTGTATCGTAACCTTCCAAGCACCTCAGGTTCGTATTTCCCCTGTGTTTTAATTGTGGTATGACATCCCTTGGGCTATTGTCTAAGTGATAAGCCTTTTTAATCAGGTTCATCTCATAAAAGAAAGGGTAGGCCTAACAAACAATTTTCGGATGTCACTATCCGAACAAAAAGAAGGAAAGCTAAATTCCTTAGAGAACGCACTTCCCCTGCAGAACTGTCTTTTGCTACAGCCATGAAGCTAAGAGAGAAAGGACATGGCGCAGAAGCGTCTCTAGTTAAAGCGGCTACGACGACCACCCCTACACGGGCTAAACGAATATTGAAAAAGTGGAATAGGGAAGAGAAGTCCCTCCCTAATATGTCCTCTGATGACGGTTTAGCATTAGTTTTAAATTCAAATCTGGCAAAAAAACAGTATTTGCAGATAAGAAACGGAGCAAGATATCATGGACATGATTTGTATCCATCATATCATTCTATTTTGAATGCCAAAAAGACTACCTATCCGGATGGCATTGAAATCTCAGAGAAGACATTTGAAGTTAAACTGCAATCCTTGTTGCACCACACTTGCTCGAGGCTACTATAACTTTTGCCGATATTTTCAGGTAGTTATTTATTGTTTATGAATTTTACCCTTATTTTTATAAGGTGAATACTCTCTCATTTGTAAATGGGGATTTGATGGCAGTTCCGGTCATTCACCACACAAGCAAAAGTGGGAAGAAAGTGACACGGATGATCATTGCCTTTTTGTAACATCACTAGTTCCCCTACGTCTGACTAGAAAGACTGTGGGCGGAGAAATTACCACAGCTTGGAAGAACATGCATCTTTCTTCTGCTCGGTTCTGCAGGCCCATAAGGATTTAATGGGTCCATGAGTCCACAGAAAAATCAAAAGAAGAGGAAAATGTAAATTGACAAATTTCCACCTTACAACCATATCATCACGGATGATTCTTCAACGTTGACTTTATCATGCTGTTGAGAATGATTGATGAAAAAGTTAGTAAAACATAAGGGCTGTGGAATAATTTTTACGAACTTTTACGGCTTGTTACATTTATGTTTTTCAGGGCTGTTCAGCATTAACGAAATAATCAGCAATGGTATGCGATATTTGCCGAGCAAAAATATCGGAAATGAATAATCTTAGTGAGATTGGGAAAAAACGAGTCGATCCAAATACATATCGTTTTGGGTTGTCAACTTTACATTGCTATATTAGATTTTTTAAATGTATTTTACATATAGCATATCGTTTATAAAATATGGAGGGTAAGTTTAAGTCGTATAATTTTTAAAAAATATGAGGAAAATAGGTGACAGATTGGCCCTGAATAATTTTTATTATTTTTCGGATCGTTTTCCCAGGTAGGTAAAAGATAAAAATGAAAAGATAAAGCTAATGGAAAGAAAGAAGGAACTTCAGGAGAAATTTAAAAGTAGAATGGGTCTATTCGTTGATGTACCAAAGCCAAAATATGGCACATCGAATGATGGCAACACAGCTAGGCGCTTCTACAAAAATGCCCGCCCATCAGCTGAAATTACTGTTAAGGATCCATTTATTTTACAAAAATCTTCTTTTACTTCAATTCTTTTCACATGAAATAACATAGAAATTTGATTTTCAGGGGTAGAAGAAGAACTTATCATTAAATTTTCTAATATTTTGAGAGCTTTGTCATGCGGCCTTCTCATTGATCCCCCAAAATTTTAAGAATATTGTATGGACACGGCAAAATGTAATGTTAAATATTATGAGTGTTTCTGCATGCCACCCACAGTACATAAAGTCCCGCTGCATGGTGCAGATGTGATTGAGTGAGCTCTTCTTCCAATTGGAGAGCTTTCGAAGGAGGCTCAGGAATCGCGGAATTATCGCGAGCATCACGCAAGAAAAATTTCAAGATTCCACACGAATGAGGACGTTTTCCGGAGACTGATCCTGACCTCTGATCCATTCGTCAGTACATTAGGTGCTGAATTAAATAAATACCGTGGCCTAAAAGATCTGCCTAAAGAGGTCCGTGAGCTCATGCAAGAACATCCTGACTCAGCGAGTGAATACGAGGAAGAGGAGTGGAATTCAGGAGAATCTGATTTGGAATTATGTAAGTTGTTAAGTTAAAAAGATACTCAGTATATTTTTATTAAAATAAATGAGTTAATTTGCACTTAATACCGTTTTAATATTTCTTTAATAATTACTTAGTTTTTAGATTCAGTGGCACTACCTCTGCTAGCTGATAATCGCAATCACTTCAACGTTAGAATCAATAGCCCTAACTGCCTAACATTCACCCATTTTTTTAAACGATTTACTAATATAAACGTCTAGAAGTCATATTATGCATATACTTTACATATATATTTGCATATTTAATCATAACAGGCGTTTTCTATGCAGTTTCCTCATTATCGGTTAATTTTGCATTAAAATTCTCAATATTTTCTCAATTCATTATGTTTTGTTGAAAATAACAGCAGCAATGAACAAAGCGCGTCTTAAAACATACCAAATGACAATTTTCCAAGTAATCCGACAAAAATCTGATTTATGTCCCTCTTTTTCGCGATCCGGACCACTGTGCGCCGCGGCCTGCGTTCTCGAAAGCGTTCAGTTTGGTGAACGCTGCATGCTCGGTTTGACCGCCGACCGCCCGACGTCCTGCTGAATATTCTACATGATCTCTCATGTTATTTAACTTTGGTGTTCTGCCTTTTGCGTTTCACTCTCCTGTTAACAACATCAAGGCTTCTTCTTCTAATTCAGAACACATTTCACCCACAGACTTCATCTACTACAAACCAAAATCTACTACAATTGGCGCAAAAAAAGTAGAACGCTGAACTTTCAGCATTTCTTTGAAATTACACCGGAGCTCTATAGATCCGTGTAATATATCGTTTTACTCCTTGTTTATTTGACTACAAAATGCATTCATTGAAAAGTGTTTAAAAGTAAACTTTTAGCTTCTACGGTTAAAAGAGTGAATAAAACACACAAAAAACTAGGAGAACGGCGAAACGGTCGTCTTCTTCATCTCGTCACGGCCAAAAGATTTGATTGGTCCACTTCAAGTTTTTTTTAACATCTCCGCATTACAAATATTCTATAAAAATGAAATATTACCCATCCTTTGATTTTTAAAATGGCCGAAAGCTAGATTTCAATTTCCGAAGTGTAGAAAAGTATATAAATATCGAGGTTACGTATCCTATACGGAAAACATATTACAAAACTTTTCATTTAAGGAAATGTTGATATTTTTCCTCTTACTTAAAATAAACTACATAGAAGAAAATCACCCCAGCGCTGATTGTACAAGGAAAGGCACTAGGTGTTTTATATTGTTTTAACCTAATGTGGAAGTATTTTTCTTGAATAATTCGCAATTAGATATTTAATATAGTGTCAGAAATTACACACTTTAATTTAGCTCGTGACAACAATACAATCCATAGAATCAATAAACTTCAAACATGTAAACAAACATTATGTTGCTAATCAAACACTTATGCATGAAGCACTAGGGATCCCTGGGGTCAAGCTTCATGAGCCTGGAGTAGGGCTGCAAGATCCCCGCGTCCTCCGCCCGCTCTTCTACGCTAACTCCGCTCTCAAGCACTCCCGCGGCGAGAGTCACCAGCTCTGCGACACACGTCCAAAATGTTGGTTGCACTCACGCGTAAAATTCAAATTAGGGGATTCGCAGACGTAAGCATAACTAACGTGCCTTTCTAATGCATCGAAATTCATGCCTCCTGAATGCTGCGTGAATGTCCATTTCTCCACTATACAACCATAAAGCTATAACAATCGTCTCCACTGCTTCGTAGCAATGGCGGAATTTCGAGAAAATAAGAAAAAAGGATCAGCTTACTGCTGGATCTTTCCTTTCCAGTGAAAAAGTCACAGGATTTGAATGTGAACAAGAAACCTATTGAAGTTCATTCCGCCCTAAAGTATTATCGAGATACAGGCTACCGATGAAATTAAATACTTACACATTGCTCCATTGCCTGAGTTTCATGTGTATTTACATATATCACCAGGTACCTGATGATGTCGCGAAGACATGACCCCGGGTTGTGAGAAATAAAAAAAAATATATTAGGATAACTAAGTAATTCATCATTTCATGAAGAAGGAATTCCACCAAGATACTGCAGATACCATTATTTTTATTCAAAGAGTTTTAGCACAGAACCAATTGATAAAATCAATAAAATGACACTAAATTACAATTTAAGGTTACTATGTAGAGGATGCTGTCTTTTACTTCTCACGCCAAGAAACTGCGCTCTTTTTTGTAAGCTCCAAAATAATATAGAGTAGTATTGTCGTCGTATTCATTTATTGATTTGTTTCGATGCACAACAACCTTCAAATTCTGAAATTTAATGAAAACCACGCCAAAGCAATGACGTGCAAACACATATGAAGAGTTGACAATGGAGTAATGTGCATCCTATTTTATTGTATACCAATATCTAGATAACCTGAACAACTGACTGAAACAACCGACCACAGTCAAGAACGTAACCTCTCGTTAATTTCGCCAGAGTGCTCTGTTTCTTTAAAGTTACACACACGGCTGGTAGATGGAGTTAAACTACGAAAACTACGATACGAGTTTATCAGCAAACCGTACACACACAATCCTACCTCAAGCTCCTCCCATGCCTCCCCTACAATTTCCGAAGGGTATAAGGTAAACACTAAACAGCGCTGACGATAAGGGATGACCGAATGCTAGTCCCCCTCCAAAAACTCCCAAACCCCCTCTATGCTACTCTACATTCTGCAGCCAAATCTTCTAAAACCGACAAACGGGATTATTAATACTGGTTTTCTACCCGTTAGAGTAGGTGTAATGGATCGCTTCCTCCCTTATTTACGATTTTTTAAATGTCTCTATCCTCCGATTATTTCACTCTCTAACTCGGCATGATACCTCCCTGAAGGCACATGCAGGCTTTGTTGTAAGGCGCCTATCCCTCGAGTCTACGCCAATTTATGGATGTAAAATTATTACATTAGCCATACCCTCGTAATAAATTGCCGTGAACTTAAGGATGAAATGCACTTTAGCATCCTTGGAAATCGTGGAATAACAAGTGAACTATTTCTACACTTAAAAGTAATTCATAGAACAGGAAATCCTCCTTGACTTTTTGAAAAATATTAACTTCACTGTGTCAAGTCGCCAAAATCGTACTCATGACCTTTTCTACTCTCCGCTTTCACTAAAACATAATACATTAGTGACTGCGCTAGCATATCGCTGATAATATCAGCATATTCATTTCCCAAGGCGTTTTATCCGTCTCGCCACTCAGCATCTCGCCCATGCTCTCGTCCTCTATTTGTGCTTGATGGTCAAAGTCTTTCGATAAGAACTTCCCTGACGTGTTCCCCAAGCCTATCCTCATTTTTTCAACTCATGACATTCTTTTAACTTGACTGTTTAGGGTGATTACGTTTGCGCATCAGGAATTTATGCACACCTCCGCACTAATCTATCAGGTACGCTCTTCTTGCACTATTTTACTCTTGCTGAAGATCGTCATATTTCCCTTTTCCCAAGTAATATTTACGTCACTCCCTTTCTAAATCTAGGGGATTTTCCATAGCAATCCTAAGCTCCTTTTCCCTCTTTTTAAACATTTAACATTCATATTACCCTTTGGCAGCTCCCTGTATCCCTGGCTTAAATTGTTCTCTCAGAAAACCTAAAAACTACAATTCTTCTAAGAGAAACTCCAACGGTGTATTCTCTTTTTTCCTTATTCAGGATATCAACCACTGAATCCTTATTTTCCTTCCTTATTGATCCCACCATTAGCCACCCACCTTAGCATTCCATTTTAGTACACTCCTACCCAATTCACAGATTTTGAACTTTATACTATAACTCACATCAAACTCACTGGAATCGTCATCCACTCACAGAAAATTGAGTTCATGACGCTACTTAAATGCATGCTTGACTTTAAGAGTCCACCTGATATATATATTCATCTACAGAAATTTTTTCGGGTACATCTACATATTAGCTGGTGAATGAAACATGTGCTTTTGCATATAAAAACGATTCCTCTAACCACATTTTCTCTCGCCGCAGTGATTTCTAGCGCCTAGACTAGAATGTTATATTCATTGATCTGTTTCTTTCCCGCATTTGCCGACCACGATGTTAGAATCACGCCTGAATATTGAATATTAGCTTCTCGGAACGCTCCCAATTATTCCTTAAAATATGACCCAGCACTTCATCAACTTTCTCCCTATCATTGAAGGCCAACATACAGATCTAATCTAAAACTTAATTCGTCGGGACCGCATCTACATTTACGAATAATATTCAATCGCTCACTTACCCTGTATTTGATTTGCTTTCAAACATTTTGCGTCCCAGTCCGGTTCCGGGAACGACGCCCTCTCGAGAGGGCTGAATCCCATAGCTGGCAAATTCCCCATTACGTTCTGAAGAAAAATGGTAGAGGTAGCTAACCGACGCCTATATGGTTCCGATAAATTAAAATTCATTTTTGTTACACTTAAAAGAGTTAAAAGAAAAATAGAACATAAAAGCCATTAAAATTTATTTTTATACAGGAAGTTAAGCATTAATTTTGACCTCAAATACTCCTAAAAATACAAGACAACGAATGTTTTGCTTTACTGACAACTTATTTTCAAAGTTCCTCATTTCAACTGTCACTCGAGATCTCCATAACATGCGCGAAAAGCATTTTTTCCAAAGTTAAATAAATATGGCCACAAAATATTTTAAAATAAAAGAGGCGGACGCTTAAAATTTGTTCAAATCGTTATATTAATCACCAATAACGCATATGGAAATATCATATAAAGGTATAAAAAAACCTAAGGGTTATACGGCGGAGTGAAGATTTAGCCAACAAATGTGTAGCGGTATACGAAACCTAGGTGCAAGATATGAGCATTACCTAAAAGTGAAACACGTACATTTCTCGGAAAACGCTCGATATTCTTTTTTGTTCCCGCACAGTTGGTAAAAATTACATTACTCGCGGAAAAGTTCGTTTTCAGTGTCTCTCTCTCTCTCGCATAAGGTCAGATGCTATTGATTCCGTATTGGAATTTAATAAGCGAAAGGCTGTGTGGGAGCAGTGACTTCCCGGAACATCACGGCGGAAGTGTTTCTGCAACAAACGGAATGAACGTAGGTCGCGGATGTCAAGTTGCTAACGAGCAGCCGCTATGTTTATGCCACACTATATGTTTGTCATGTTTGACTCAAGGGGTGTGGAATGTTATCACAAAAATGTTATTTTTAACACGTTTGTTTCATTTCGCGTCTAATGTAGCAATTACGCACGTCTGAGCGAGATTTTCTAAAGTACATACTAATGGATACCATATTCGAATTTCGTATTAAAATGTAAGCTGTTGCTAAGAAGCACTAAATTAATATGGTAACATTAAAGACGTAAACAATTGTTTTACTAAATGACAGCTTCTCATAAAATAACTAAATATAATTGAGGATTAAACATGACACACATATCATGCCGTAGGTGACTTCCCGGAACACCACGGCGGAAGTATTCCTGCAACGAACAGAATCCGCACAGGCCGCAGTGGCCAGAATGTTACCGAGCAACCATGGCTACCCGAGGTCATGGGTAACCATGGTTGCTCGGTAACATTCTGGCCACCGTCGCCGTTCTGCCACCGTTCGAATCATGTCTCTGATATGGTTGTTGTGTTTCACTTAAGGGGCGAGGAATGCAATTTAAAAAAATTTTTATTAACATTATTTTCATTTCGCGTCTAATTTTACAATTACGTTTGTGTTCGCGAGATTTTTCTGAAATATAAAGACCACATTCAAAAATTATTTTAAAATTTATGCAGTTCTCATACGCACATAGCAAATGTTAATACTAAGGAAGAGAAACTCTTTTATAAAGGCCGTTTTAGACAGTACATCTGTTTGTACAAACTCTTCCGTGAACTCTTGCATGAGGCAAAATGTATCGTGTAAAGCGGCAAATTGTATGAACACTTGTGCGAATGTCTCAATGCCTGAACGGAAAATAGAACCTGTTCTAATTTCGTTGAGACAAACGTAGAATCTCACGTGCATTCGTTTGCACAAAATCTTTCATCGTGTAAAACGGCCTTAAGACTGACTGTTCCGCTTATAAATTTCTCACTTATAACTTAAATGTAAATACACATTTTAGGATTTAACTCACCGAATATTTTCGCGGCGAACGCTTAAAACGTCTTCACTAACAACGGTTTTTTGCGAATTTATTCCAAGTATCACGGCGAGCAATAACATTATTTTTTTTCGATCATTGCAAAAACATTCTTAATTCACAATGTTTAATTTTTGAATGTTGAACGCTCTTTGCATAAAAATTTCCTCTATTTTTTTTAATTTGCGTCTCTCTGAAGTACATAGTTGTACCTAATAATAAGGAAGACGGCTTTTAATTTTTGGAAAATATTTTGATAAGAAGTGCAAGAGGCGGCTGATATTATGGAAATATTAATAAGATGTCATAATTTTATTATAATGAGGTCGACTCATATTTTCAAAATTTTCAGCGTGCTTAAGATTTGACCAACACACTTATAGCGGCAAGCCAAAGATGCAAAATACAAGCATTACCTTCAATTGTATCGCGTGCATCTCCCGTAAAACACTCGATATTCTTTTTTGTTCCCGCACAGTTGGTAAAAATTACATTACTCGCGGAAAATATTTCGCTTTCAGTTTCTCTCTCTGTCGCTTAAGTTCCGATTTTATTGATTCCGCATTGGTATCTAAAAAGCGTAAGGTTGCGTGGGAGCCGTAACATCCTGGAACATCACGGCGGACGTGTTTCTGCAACGAACGTACCTAATCCACGCAGCCGGCGGTCGCCTGATAGTTAACGAGTAGCCATGGTTACCCGTAGGTCATGGGTTAGAATCCAGTTTCGTACGTGGTTGTCGTGTTCATGTAAGGATAGTGATAATCATTCGCACAAAAGATTTCACATTTATTTCAATTTGCGTCTACTTCAACAACTAAGTTAGTCTTTCTAGAGTCATAATAGATACCGCATTTGACTTGTTTTAAAATGTAAGACGTAGGTATAAGGTACTAAGTTAATATAATAATACTAATGACACCTAACTTTGAATTATGACTGTACTTCTCACTAATTAACTACTTGTAAATGTTTCAGGGTTCAACATGACATTTTTTACGACATACGTTGAAAATGTCCACCCAACCATACGATTTTTTAAATCGAATTATAAATATTATGGTGAGTAAAAATTTAATTTTGAAAATGATTATATATTTTGCCAGAAAACAACATTAATAACTATTGTGCTATGTCTTAAAGCAAAGTCAATAGAAAATATAAATATTAACGTTTTTCATTAAAGTCCCAGACCAGGTTACAACTTCATACTTCAATATATTATTATATATTATGATGAGTATACATGAACTACACGCCATAACATTTCTGACCAGATCCAAGCATCAGAACATTCTCAATTTACTGTCTCATTAGAGCGGATAGCTGTACCTAATCCCATGGAAAATGCCTTATATTTGGCAAACCCAAAATTTTGGTTTCTCCATTCGTAGTACAATAAGTGGCATTATTTTTTTAAGATTCAAAAGATAACATCATTTTCTCTACAATGAGGTCAAATTCAATGAATTTTATTCGTAGAGATATCTCGCTCATACCACATTTAATGTATAATTCCCAAATATATTGATTCGATTTACCACCAAAGACCTATTTAAAGTGATGAATTATCTATTCCGTATGGTTCCCAAAAGCATTTCACAATGTAGCTTGTCATCTCCGAGTCTCAAGCACCACAGTTTTCTCGACGCTCGTTACTACGACATCAGCATGAAACTCGACGGTTCCTGGCGACTTACGCTGCGTCAGGTTTCCATAGCTATATGGATAAAAAAAACATATAAAACCTTAGCAGAACTCGCCAGCAGAGAGGTTGCGGTCGGCGAGGGTGAATCTAATAGTAGTTTATCTATCATGAAAAACCAGGATAAAACACGAAAAATAAGTTATCAAGAGAGATATATTATGCCAGAAAACAAAATGAATAACTATTGTGCTATGGCTTAAAGCAAAGTCAACAGAAAATATAAATATTAACGTTTTTCTTTTAAGTCCCAGACCAGGTTACAAATTCATACTTCGCCAGCTTCGACGCTGGAAAATTGAACTAGACAGACCAAAAACATTGTTGGCCGCAAGAGCAAGGACTTCGAAAAAAATCTTAGAGATTGAATTCTCAGTCATCCTGGATTTCCTGGTAGTTTTTGATTTAACGTGCTTCGACGACTACAGGCATTTCGCACATTCTGTCTGCCTCTTGCAGACAGGGGCACCAGCGCTCCAAACTCAAGCCAATCCTAAAGATACTTCACTTCGGTGACTGATCGGGAACTGGTGTTTCCAACGTGGTAGCCCGTAGCCCTGTCCCGCTTCATTCGCTGCGACATGTTTTATCGAGCCAAGGATTATAAAAAATATCGCAGTCTAAAAACTTGAAATGTAAATAATTAACCATAAAAAATCATTTATACTCCTGATGCAAACACCATTATTATACAAAGAGCGAGGTTTGAGGCATAATACGGAGGAATTGAAGCACGTAACGAAACGGTTGCAATTTCTCAACCACATAATGTAGTAATCATGAACCATTTTATTCTCTGAGTTACCCTTTTTTTTACCGCAACTATGAAATGCAAAACTATGGACAGAAACTTCTCTTTAACAGTATGAAAAAACAGTTGACATCACTACGGTATATTAGCATACTTTTCAATGTGATGTATTTCTAGTTACAAACGCATCCACATACGCGACACAAACAGTATTACGATGGGAACATCGAGGATAGACGCATGATACAGCGGAACATAATCACATAATATGACTCAACAGCTGCACTTTTCCGCTGATATAACAAGCTTACGACCTATGCCTCGATTTTACTGTATCACCTTAAGGGCAAAGATGATAACATCAAAACCTAGGTCGCCCATATATTATATCACTGGAAAGTTATGAATGTTTAGTCCTCGAGTGACTATTATGATATTCGAACGAATCGCAACTTTTCCGCGCAGATGATCTGGAATGGTATAACGTGATGTGTAATAAATTGAAGGGTCAAAGCGATTACACTGGAAGTATCTGGCAAAAAAAATAACAGTTGATGACACGAAAATAAAAATAGCTCAGAAAAAACCTTTTGTGGGTTCAGGAAGACCTATTAGGTTTATATTTTCCTAAGCTGATGAAATACGTTAGAAACTGCGATTTTCTTGAATGTAATACCAAACGATATGTACCATCCAGAATATCCGCATTGTGGCAATCATATAAATATATTTTTTAAATATAATTAAATTTTTAAAATAAATATACGTTTTATATGCTACTAACTGTCATATCCCACTTAATTGATAATTTTTAGGGTTAGATCACGCTTATTTTTCCTACAAAATATTCATCTGGAAAACATCCTTCAAACAGGTTTTCCAAAAATCTTATTTAAATATTTTTTTTTCTCATCTTCCGTTTATATTAGCAAAAATAACTTTTATCTCCACCAAAAGTAGATTCATCTCCAAATTCATGTATGCTGATTTACAACCCAAACTCGAAGGAAAAACCTAGATGTAGGCGAATAAAACTTTCAGAAATCACATTTACGTATTTATAAACAACCCCCACCCCCAACTGTCCCCCAGACTTACTCATATTTCACCTCCACGACAAGGTCATCCACCAAGATAACGCGGAACAGAGTATATCTAACCATTGGAAAGGCATTTGTACACGAGACCTCAGGGTCAATCGGTAACTCGTCGTGATAACCGATTCCACACCACACAAAACCTAATGAGCAAGGGGAACCAATTTTTACAAACTTAAATTAAGAGTCCTAATCTAACATTGGCCATGTTTTGTGCGGCCTTTAGATATGATTTTTAACATACAGGCAACAACCAGAACCGGTTGGTAAAAATTGCTAGCAGTCAAAAGACCTTGAGATAGGAAGAAATGTTTTTAGAAAGGAGTGAGAACTAACCACGACCAAAATGAAAACCGGAATGTTATTTGGTCGAGGAGCAGAAACTAAAACAGAAAGCCAACAAGATTTGCTCAGTGACAATTTTCAAGTGAAATCACGAGTTTTCGTAGATCAAACAAAACCATATTACCATACTGATGATAGTAATCGATTTTTGTCAGTTATTCGGGGAGGCAACGGCAAATTAGGTCATTTGCGCCATTAAGGGCAGGCGGGTAGGCAGGTTTACGTTGGAAATGCAGGGAGGGTGGAGAGAGACCCAGCGCCGACATTAGCCTTCCCCAGCGAAAGGCACCACGGGGACCACAGCTTACCCTGAAAAAAAATCATCCACACAGCCGGGATTCGAACCCGTGCCGGGACGGGAAGCCACCACACCAACCACCGGAAGTACCGGTAGACTCAAATATTATATTTTTTACATTGTCACTTTACTCCAAGCTCCATATCATTTGTGTCATTTCCCAATGGGGATGATGATATGATTTTGCACCTTTTTCAACCAACTCGCCTCCAGATGGCGGTGGTGGAGTTCCTGCTGCAGGGAAGGTGACTTTTGAGTGACGCGGAGGGGTAGGGGGTGAAAGGGGAGGGAAAGAAGGGCAGGGTGGGTGCGGAACTCATCGATCTCTCAAAATTAAGGTAGCGTAAGGAGTGAGATATTCCACAAACTATAACAGAGACCATGTTCGCATTTTATTTTAAAATTTAGGGAGTTTTAAGAAGCATTAAGTAACAGTACGTAAAAATTACATTACTCTCGGAAAATTTGTTTTCAGTTTCTCTCTCTCTATCGCAAAAGGTCCGATTTTATTTATTCTGTGTTGGTATTTAAAATGCGAAAGGTTGCGTGGGTGCAGTAACTTCCCGGAACATCACGGCGAAAGTGTTTCTGTGACGAACAGAATCCACGCAGGCCGTGATAGCCAGACTGCTAGCGAGTAGCCATGGTTACCCGTAGTTCGAATGCGGTTGTTATGTTTGGCTTAAGGGGTGAGGCAAGTTATCACAAAAAGTTATTTTTTATGCACTTGTTTTATTTCATGTTTACTTTAACAATATTGTTAGTATAAGGGAAATTTTTCTCAATTTATAATAGA
This sequence comes from Pyrrhosoma nymphula, assembly GCA_963573305.1. Taxonomy (NCBI): domain Eukaryota; kingdom Metazoa; phylum Arthropoda; class Insecta; order Odonata; family Coenagrionidae; genus Pyrrhosoma; species Pyrrhosoma nymphula. The sequence goes on along the minus strand of OY754332.1, from coordinate 69,055,998 downwards.
GACTATATTCGAATATTATTTTAGAATTTAAGCTGTTGTAAGAAGCAAGAAGTAAATATAGTAACATTAACGACGGAAGCACTTTGTTTTTATTAACTCAAAAATTAACTAATTACATATATTTCAGGACTTAACTCCACTTTATCGTTTCACGCCGTATGATAAAAACGCCCATACAACCGAACCTTTTGTTGCGATTTCATTAAAAACTATCACAATAATAAATAATTATTTTAAAATCATTTAAGAAGCATACGAACTAGACATCATTACATTTTTGACTCTATCTATGCGTCAGAATGTCATATTTCTTATTTAATATATTTAAATAAACATTTAAAAATTAAAATATACATTTATAAAAACCTTGGAAATTGTACCAAAAACCCAATTTTGCTAGTACCCCATATATTGCAATAAACTTTCATAAAATGTAGGACGTAAATATATATTTTATACAATACTTAAACCTTGTTGAGCTGGGAATAGTGCTTTTAGTGGTCAACTATTTATACAGATGATACAAGGGCACATCCATCACAAACTATGTTCGACAGGTTTTACGATCTCTAATGTTTCGCGGATAAAATGGAAGGTCACACGCATTTATGCCATTTAGGCAAATCACTATCACTATTTATTATTTGACCACTTTGTAAGAGAGCTCAACACATGTTTTTGACGCCGACGTCCGATCGGGTTCGGACTCGCTCAAAATATAATTCTAAATGTTAACCAACTGTCTGACGTATTGATCCCATCCTAGCTCCTGTAATAGGGTTGTGACGCTAATAAGATTATCACGACATCCTTTTACAAATCTTGGCGATCGTCTCTGTAAACGTTCTAATTCGGTATTTAAACCTATATCGCAAGGATCCCATACACTGGCAGCGTATTCTAGAAGAGACCTGACGAGGGAGGAGAAGTAGCACAGTTCATATACTCTTTCGTCGCACTTACCCGACACCCATTCATGCACGCTAATCTCAAAATGTGCTCGACCGCCTCGACTGCCCCGCAGCTACGGAAAACAACTAATGCGCCCCGCGGGTATAGTCACGCTGAGAGAAACGATGTGAGCCTAGTAACGAAGGGGACCCAGCAAAGCGCCTTGTGTGCAGACTTACCACCCCGAGGGCTTGGGTTCGATTTCCAGCAGAGGTGGTGACTGTCTGGAGGGAAAGAAAGCCCTACTGATCTAAGAGGATGTAAGAGATAATACGAAATCCCCAAACAAAACCTCTTACCAACCAGCCCACTTATCCTTAATGGAGCAAATTATTTAAGCTGTTAGTCGCCTTCCCAGAAAATCAACCAACAAGGACAACGATTGAGAAATCAACTCCACCAGAAGAGAACTCAACCAATCGACATACAAGCCCTCGAAGAAGTACTCTCTCTAGCAATCAAGGACCCGAATTCAATTCCCAGCACTGGAAGAGATTTTTCAGAGGCATCCCGATTCCTTTTTATGTTCCACGTGGAGAACACTTCAAGTGCAGAACTCAGTCCGTCCGATAGGATGTTAAACTACGCAATCCTTGGAGACTTTCGTTTACTAAACGCCGACGACAGACTTCTCACCACTCAACAAATGATTAGTACCAACTCGACGTCGAGATTTTCTCCACCCTTCCATTATCTTCCCCAGCCAATCCACTACTTCTCCTTAACTGCGAAAATTGTCACAATCGTCGGTCCCGCCAGCAACATGAAGAAACGGGATTTGAAAAGATATGTAAACTGACAAAGAGAGGCTGACCGAGATTGCCATGGGTCAATGCAGGAGAACTGACGGAAGTCTTAGGCACCTACCCCAGGAAAAGGACAGCATGTCTGATATCATCCGTGCGAAAAGGGCGTGATTATGTAAGAATAGAGCAGCGGTGAGGATGTTTACTTAGTCGGGTAAATGACAGACTTAGATCAATCACTTCACTCTCTTGTCTAATTGAATCTGCGCATCTGTACAAACATCTCTAATTTGCGACCTCCTCTCAAATGAAATAACACACGCCCACCGATACTGAAATATTTGCCCGCAACTAACGCTTATGAAAACATGATAAATTCCGAGTACTATAACCGACTGACGTGAGCTCAAAATGTCTCACATAAATTTAGTTTCTTCCCGCATTTGAAGCTACAAATTGCCTTTCACCAAACGTATAATGTCTTTGAGCAGATTCTTAGCGTATTCCTAATTGCATTATGAAAGGTTTTAATTCCCGACCATCCTACCGGCCCCCTTAGATTCAGATTATCCTCTAAATCGACATGACATTGGAGGCACCCCCTGGTTATTCCAACTTATTACCACAGCATCAAAAAAAAAACATTCATAAAATCTACATGGATTAAAATTTCAATTGCTGGTAACACCTAAACCAACTATCGTTATGAGAGAGCTTAACTGAAACATTGGTCACATGTTACTGTGTTTATTATCATCCATAGGTGGTGATCCTGAAAGGCTCATATTTCCCCATTTCGTAATTTTCGATTACCGGAGTAGGGTTAATGCAAAGGAGCAAGTTGTCTACGCTAACAACCCACACGTTGTAGAGAGTCTGGCCATTTAAACCGATTGGCATAAAGAGATGAAGATACACCGGGTCGTTAGACCTGGTCCTAGATTAAAGAGGCAGAGAGTCGCCGGTTCCGTACACTGCTATCTTCGTTATCCCACAATTAATAAATATGCAACTTTTTACATTAATTTGAATTTAAAACATATTCCCTGCAGTAGGAATTAGATATTATTTGCAAAAACCTCATGCATTGCAAAGTTACAACTTAAAAGATAAAAATATATTATTAAACAAATTTAATGAAATAATAGTTACTCGGGGGGATGTGATCACTCGGGATATAGTAAGCCATTGCATAGGGGTAGTTATATTTTTAAACAATATGCCCAGCCAAAATGGAACCAAATTGTTTGAGGAAAAAATGGGATTTAAATCTCTCTGAGCTGCTATGTATTGCTCTAAAGTAGTATGTTTTAATGTTCCCACCGCAGAACGTAGGGGTTGTTAAAATATGCCGAAAGTCTTTCAGAAAATACTCTGCTTCGGACTTACGTAAAATATTTTATCTGTATTTCGCGTTTAAATCTGGAAATCTCTTCCAGCATACTTCTGAAAATTCAGTCACGCTGCAGAATTAATTACAAATAGATCTCCCACCCACTACACTCGATATATTTATAAACTTAACCCATATTTACATGGATTTTACATGCCGGTAGAACATTTTGAGTTACGCAAGTAACGAGAAAAAAATAACATACCTCTTACGCCATTTCGTCATATTTTCCCGATATCCTTTTAATAAATCCCAATATTCCATAAGCCTGACCGCAAATTTCCCGTTTTGCGGGGATATCGAGCGATGAGAAAAGTGAAAGAGACTATGCTATTTTTGACCCTCCTTCCAATTCTGCGCGAGCACTTTCCATTTCCACGATCCATTTCGGAAAAACGTTCACTCGCGAGCCGAGCAGATCCCGGAAAAATAGCTACCCGTAGTCCGTGGGATATTTCGCTGCTAGATCTGCTAAGTGAATTTACGCAGAAAAGCGTCTGGCTTGCGCACAGCGATGATAAAGGCGATATTCCCGGACGATCGCTTAAAGCAGTGGATAGATGGATCCATACGGGAGTACAGCACGGGGAAGTATTAAATGCATAGATGAAATGAACACATTGGCAAAAATGTTTTTTTAACGAAGGAAACTGTTTAAGGTTTTATTCTGAGGGATTAATCCATCACAGAGGAATAGAGAAAAACAAATACATATTTTTATTAAATAAATCTTAAATATAAAAATATTTAATAAAGCATCTTAATAGAAAAAGTTTTATAAATATCATTAGCGGAGTTCACAAATTTACTCCGTAATATGTTTTTAATTATGCTATTTCACTACTTTACGCAGAGTGAATATTCCACGCAAAAAATTGAATTAGGGAAATAGATAACTACAAATGGCGACTCATTTTCCACGAAAAAAAAATAGAATGCAGGGCTATATATGATGTTACTGGACTTTACGTAGGGTTGGTAATTTTCCATTTAAGAAATTTGATTCCATTGTTAGCACTAAGTCAGCACTTGTTAACTTAATTATTCTATGGACTACAAATAATACACTAATTGATTTGCATCGCTCTAAAAAGAAGCGAAAATCGATGGAATTCTTTGCGTACCTGAATCGTCGCTGTCATTTACCGCACGATTAAAAACTATTCATTTAAACAGGAACGCGATTGGTTTTTTGCAGGTACCGTACTTACGGGTGTACCACGTTACCAAAAAAATGAAGCAAAGCGCAACATAGCTTTCAATTGGATCTGCAGCTTAAGAACTGGGGTGTTTAGATATTGTCTATTTGAATAAGTGAATGACGTAATTAACTATGATGGAGAACACTGACTGTTTCCTTTTGCACATTACACAGTATTTTGCACACCTCATCGAGTATTGTGTCAGGGAGACGAAAGCTAAGCAGAACGGGGACTGTATTTCACAAACCCTCGTGTATGACGTGTACTTGGGTCTTTTTAGGCTTACCGGAGAAAAATGTGCGCGTGTACATGCGTAAATACGGTTTGTTTCCAATAAATTCATCATGTCTCGGGAGAGTCTAGTCCACCTAATATTTCGCTTGTGCTGTTTCCCGATTGAGTCTTTTTCGGCCCTTTTGTGCACATATTGGAAAGGGAAGCAGGAGCCTTGGAATTGCTGCTCCAGGCAAGACATGCTTTGTGAATCGGGACGGGAACGAGGCACCAGCCGAACAACAAGACACACTCCCTTACAAAGGCAAGAATATATTCTTTAAATACTTCGTCATCAATTGAACGCTTGGGCGACACTGCATGACCACCAGCTGAGCCGCCCAAGGTGATTGACTGATTAAAAACTGTTAGTCACGTACATTTTCGAGCATCGCCTTGGGCGCCGGGCGGTGGCGGTTAATACGCGTGCGTCTAGACAATACGACTAGACGAACGTTTCGTCACAAAAACATTTGCCGTGACAATAAGCGCAGACAATTCTCTTCCCGATTCATATTTTATAAACCCTCACATTGACATCCAGGTAACTCTCCGCAAGGGTGAATGACAGATTAGGACAAAGCGATCAATAGGAAGGGTATCACTCACTCAGTGATTCAACCCGAAGGTTGGTTTGGATAGTTGAGGGTAGAGCTCACCCCGGACTAAGCCACAGACGTGCGAATTTCACACATTCAGGGTAGGGGGGCCAGTTCCTTTCCCTGGGCCACCTCGCACTCCGAGGATTTTTTGTTCGGGGCCGTCCAAAGTCTTCACCCGGATTTAAACCCGGGACCCTTCGATCAGAAGCCTAGCACTCTACCCACTAGGCCACCACGCTCCTTAAGGAAGGAAGGGTATAGGAAAAAGGAATTGGTGGGGACAAGGGACGATCAGTGAGGTGATCTCTGGTTAGGGTTGCCATGCGTCCTGCAAAAGCGAGAGTATCCTGTATTTTGGCAAATTAATATGAGTTCTGACTGAATTTTAAAGCAATATATATAAGAAAAGTAATTTCCGTAAATGTGTATTCGCGTGAATGTCTTAAATTAGTGGAGCATTGTACCAATGAAAAGACTGTTGCATGAATACCACAGTCATTGTAGGTAGGAAGATCTGGCAATCCTCGGCCAAACGCCAAAATAATACCCTGCTAACAAAGGTCAAAGGAATATTACTGGATTAAGAACTGAGGATATTTATATCAGGGGCACAAGGGAAATTGGCATATTTTACAGAATTATATTGCACTCAATTTTAGTATTATGTAGAGAAACAAGTTTTTTAAGAATATTTGATTTTGTACTTGAACATGCAAATTATAAAAATCTAAAAACACATCTTTGTTAATGCTATTAAATTACGATGAGGTGATGCCCTGAATTTTTACACCGACCTTATTGCTCTGGTGGAATTAGTATCTCGATTAATCGATTTTTTCATACGTTTAAATGGCGCGAAAGAAAATATTCACGTGCATGTCTGCTCCACGTCTTTTAATACCTTTCAATCAGTCAATGTTGCCTGGACGTCTATAGTGGCGGGGAGATAAAACAATATCCACCTTCTGAAATCCTGAAATTCGCCTGGCCTGAACCATAGTTCCATAGAATCCTTTTCATAGCCTGGCATTGAACTTCCGCGCATCTAGCGGCTCTCATTCCAGTCCTAATAGGTTCGCTACAAGGTCTGTTCACTCGTTCGATCATACTCCTAACTACTAAAACGCTGTGAGACATGGATTTTATACCATTAATAAAGAAAAAAATTAAACTCCCAATCGAAGAGGTTCAATTAGGGTTAGTGGGTAGAATGAGGAGTCTAATTTCCGGGAAATTAATTTCCGTTTATTGCATCAGACAACGAACTCCTCGATGCAGAGCAAGGAACCAGCATTACTCCTGGATCACACTTTCAGCAGCGTGGCGCACGTGATCCATGGCTCGCTCGGCAGGTGGTTGCCAATGTAACTGCAGCTTAACTCAATATCGGGTACCTGATTGTACGGACGTTTACCCAAAACTCTTTAGGTCGGCACATAGAGAAATTAACGCAAACTTATAACAATTATAACGTCACGGGCTTTCGGTGTACTACCGCTATAGTCCGTTCGTGTCAAAACTCTGCCGATGCCCTGACGCAGGCGGGAAAAGTGTTTGGAAGTTTGAAAATAATGCTAACCTCATTTAAAATGTGCAGCAGGGATTTTTTATATCCTCCTCGGAGTAAGCAATACCTCCCCGTTCTCAAAAGGATGAGCAAGACCCACCTCCGCAGTTCACTGAGTGTCGGCCACATTATCGCGAATCGACTAACGCAAATGCTTACGCCAAAACCATGCAACTGTCCCTTTAACTGTCCCAACTCTAGGGCCAGTGGAGAACTTCCTGGAATTTCGACCGATCTTGGACGTTCTCCAGCCAATTACGGGAGGTAGGGAATGCTCTATTCGCAGCAAGGTAGCTGCCGCAACCTATGGCGCCCTTGATTTCTCAGAATTTTCCCGGGGAATAAACAGGATAACATCCCTGAGTTCGTTAGCAGAAAAAAAAATGTATTTTCATTTAGATGAAGTATTTCAAATCCGTCTCTAATTGAGTGCGCGCAAGACACTACCAGACTAAGTATTTTAAGGGTTCTAAACATCAAGAGCAAAATACTTCGATTATAAAAACTTATAGAGGAGATCACAGAAGGAATCGGAATGGAGCGGGGGCTCGATTGCTGGTTTCCCATCCCAATTTTAGTGCAATCTCGGTTCCTATTTGAGTGCCTCGTCGATATTATTTCAAGTGTAGTACTCCGTCCGTCGGATGCGATAGAAAACTGCCCACCCCTTGCAGCCTGTCGTTAAAAGAGTAGTATGATTCCGACGCCGGGTTTCTCTCGCCATTCCTTCATTCCTAAATAATCATTCCATTACCAACCTACCCACCTTCTCCTCATGACACAAATGGCCTCAGTTGTCGGTCGAGTCCCCGAACTACCAACCAACCAGGAGATCAAAGAATACATAGTAACGTGACAATGACAAAATTGATGAATAGCATAATAAATTTTGAAAGATATTCAATTAAGGGACTTAGCTCTGGACACCAAAACACTGCAGCACTGCGTATAGGCGTGAGAAAAGGTAGTGCTAAATGCAGCTAAGGAAAAGAGCAAGTGCCAACAGTTTAGTTTCTATGCCAAGGAAAAAGAAGGGAGGCACGACAATATATTTAATTAATTACTTTTCCTCTAAGAACCATTCGGCTAAATAAAAAGTTTTTGACCAATGGAATGAGTTACCAAGAGTCGCCCAAATTCTCAACTGTAGCACATGAAGAACGTCTCTGATGCCTACCGCAGAAGAGCGAGGGCATGATTGAATTTTAACTCTTGGAGACAAAAATATTAGTCTATTCTCTAGTAAAATCCGCGAATTTGCGACCAGTGGTAGTCGCTGATGCTGGGACAATCAAACGACTGTGCTTCTGGAGGGGAGGAGTTAAATACTAGGAAATTATTTGCACCCGAAAAAACCTCCATGCATTATATCAACTCGTGGAGTATTTTTAAAATTTAGTTTAGATAACTTTTAGTTTGTCAAATACACTTTAGTTCAGGAAGACTTACTTTTACGCACGCGAAGTTATGACACTTGACTATGTATAAAATAGCATAAAACATTATCAATAATATGATTGAAACAATCAGCTGGATAGACATTACAAACAGCGTACATTAAATTATAGGCCGTGCTAATGGAATCGGGTAACAGTTATCAAGATACATAGGCGCGTCATTTTGAAAACCAGCATAAATCGAAGTTTGCTTTCACTCGCTCGAAATAGAATAGGCTAGTAAGGCCTTGGGCGATGGCTACCGAACTCCACCACTTTCGTAGGGTCATTGGTTCAAATATAGTTTGACCTAGAAGCCCTAGTAAATTTGATAATAAATCACTACTGTTCAAAAGAAAACAAGTATTCATGTGCACAGAGAAACAATACGCATGCTACGCTTTACTGATGACACCGCAATTTCACCAGAGAAAAAAGAAGCCTGACGAGGACGCTCATAGGAAAAAACAATGAAGACATAAAAATTGAAGGACGATGTAGAATAAAACAAATACCGGTATGTGGATGATATCCAGACGATGGTAACTATGGCAATTGGAGAGTAGAACATTGTAAAAGTGGAGGAAATTTGCTATCTATGAAGTAGGATAACCAGTGGTATAAGATGCAAGTAAGATATAGAGAGCCGAGCAGCACGCGCAAAGAAGGCATTCTACCAGAAGATGAGCCGACTTAGAGCTAGGCAACACGAATTCGAAAGTAAGCAAGCACATATTTTTTTTAAATGCACGGAGCACGCTCGTATGTGGAAGTGATAGGCGGAATTCATTCATCATTAGTCATTCAACGCTAAGATTAGATCGGTTGACAGCAGCCCTCAACTTCAGCAAACGCTTTATGGCCTTGTAGCTCCTCTGTTTCAGTACGGTAACAGAAGCAAAACATAAAGAGGATTGATAGCAATGGAAATTCAGTTGAATCGAAGAATAAATAAGATCAAATGGACAGTGTGGATCAGCAGAAAAATTCCTACGAAGAGTTGGGGTTAAAAGGCCTCTAGTGGAAATACTGCGAAAAGGGAGACACGAACCTGGGACAAATAATGAGACGTAACACCCTTGAAAACGTCAATGAAAGGAAAAATTTAGGGGTAGAATGAATATTTTTCTGTGAATAGAATGGAGAGAGAGAGCGGCTGAAAACCATCCTTGGGATCGCAAAACTTATTGGCGGAATGGGCGAGGCAAATATACTCTCACGCTTTTTATGCGTACACGAGAATATACATTTACACTGAATTTTTTCACTTTCTGGTGCAAACTGACTAATAAATCCGTCTTTAAAACGGTGTTTAAAGAACTACTAACAACAAAGTGGGAATGGCTTTCAGTGCATGAACGTAAAAGTTAAAAAAAAAGAGACCGAACGGAGGATCGGCGGAGAGGTTTCAAAGAGTTCCCAATTCACGGTTCGCGCTAGCCCACGTCACTTCGCCGCGGAGACAAAATGTGATTAAGAGGCGTGGCTCACAAAATTCACCAAAACGCTAAGGGTGATGCTTATCTCATAACTAAAAACATTTTCAAGCATCACAAAACATACCGTCCACATCAACACTCGTTCCACAAACAATTCACAATGAGAACAAATGAAAAACCCCCTCACATATTGTACGTGTAATGTTAAATGTTTAAACTTCTGAAGAATAAAACTTACCTTTTCTAAGCTTTTGTCCCATTATTTCAAAATGACACACGTACAAAATAAGAATTTAAATTTATATTTTTTGACTTGGAATATTTTGATCGCTTCATTCAAGCTTTTCACTTAAAAGATTTTTTTTATATTTAACGCGCACCTCCTAACTTTCCAACACGCACACCAATCTCGTTAAAGATTATTGACAACAGGCATATTCCATAGATAGGAAAGCGAATTCGACTTAATCAATAAGTAATTACCCAGCCTTAAAAGCAAAGTCAGTTGGTGGAAGAGGTATTATAAATCGTTAACAAGTATTGAATGACACATGATTACACCTGAAGAGTAGGTATACCAAATACAGGCGGGTAATAGTTGGTCTACCACTAAGTGAACCAAACAAGGAAGTGTGAAAATAGAGTGGAAAAGAAGGAAAATCGACGTAAATGATAATTACGGGCGAACGAGAGGCAAATAAAGAAAGATTAAGAAAACATGCAAAAACCGCGGGTGAAAAGGGATAAAATTGCATTACGGTAGATGGTACAAATATAGAAATTTTCCAATGAATAAAAAAATTCATTTCAAATGAAATTACCCCATATTAGTAAAAGTTTAATTTACTCAGTGGAAAAGCGCATTGTCATTTTAACGTTTAAAGAGTGAATTACAAAGTCCCCATTATCAAAATGCATCCACGGATGTGTCCTGCCCGTAATTTCAGTTTTTAATCCCTCGTATCATTGTATCCTTGCCCGCAAAGACTTGTAACTCCACATCATATATTTCCATATTATCATTCATGAAATGTTCCCTCTTTTACGGTCTCAAACAAATCAACTTTCCAATTAGATTGATCGCCGCTAAAAATCAACTTACAGCTTCAACTATGAGGCCGAAATACACGAGGCAGCAAATAATGAGCGAATTATCCCTTTCTTGCCTTAGTTGCTGTTCTTTTTAGATGTTGACTTTGTTCATATATATGCATAATCGTTTCTGCTTGATTTAGAGCAATGTAAATTGACACTATTTCTGTAAGTGGACAACTTTTTTCAAATAATAAAAAAGTTAATAAGAACTCTCTGCAGAAACTGAACTCATGAAACCCTTTCCCCACACCTCAACAGATAAATAAAAAATGATAGTGTACTTTCTTGAAACCCGCAGCATTCTCCCATCACGATGCCAATCTCACGCGGGACTGGGTTGGTGTGCTGGCTAGAGTACTGGATTTCCATTCCAAGGGCCCGGGTTCGAATCCAGGGCAGTAGCGGAGATTTGTTTTCAAGGGGTCCACGATCTATACTTGGGTGCGACGTGATGAGCATTTTAACTGGACGGGACGGCAAACTTTTTTTTGGTTTGGTCTCGGAGCATGCTTATGCCGACATCGGGCTCCTTTGCAACCTTCCTCCATTTCCTCCAACAGTCCTTCCCATGCCAGTCAAACAACCTGCCACTAACGGCGCAAATTGCCTCAGTAGTCCTTCTCCCCCTCCCCCCAGCTAAGCAAACCAAAACCCCTACATCCTCTTACCCTATCCCACCCTATCAACACATGCCACCCTCAGTCTGAGACTTATTAACATGCTCCCACACCGCTGCCCCCCTCGCCCCAACAATCACTGAAGCATGAATGCGGGTCAAAAGGAGTTTCCTGCACCGTAAAAATGAAACTTGGTGCTTGAAATAAAAAGAGATACTTTTGGGTTTTCCACGACCCAGGGTTTCGTTGTTTTTTGTTATTGCGGGAGTCGACCCACGGCCGAGGTCAATTTCGCCATGATAGACACATTGGGAGACGTCGGAAATGAATGAATGGTGGAGAGGAAACCGACGTCGGAATTGGCCTAGTCTGAACGAAAAGCTCCAAGTCACTTCACAGTTACTAGTCCCATCCGAGGAACGGGAGTACTTCTGCTTGAAGTGCTTTCCACACATGGCACCCCAAGTGGGGGCAGAGATTTCATTGAAAAGTATCCACCTCAGCCAGGGGTAGAACCCGGTCCCTTGGAATGAGGAACCGGGTCCCAGTACTCTAGCCACCAAGCCAATCAGATCCCCGGGTTTTGTCACGACGCGACGTCTTCAGGCGCGCATGCAGATTTTACAAATCTTCTCACATTGATAAATAGAGCGAGGGCTTTGAATGGAAACGAACCGGCCAATCCTCCTCCGAAATAAAGAAGTGCAGTAACCCTGGGGAACGCTAAGAAGCTTCATATCAAGCATAAGATACCAGGATATCAAAATCTAAGAGACTCTAGTCTATGAGAAATCTATGAGAATATCCCATTCCGTTCATTAGGCTAGCTGCTAGTGTGGCGATTCAGGTCCTTAGCGCGATACGTTCCCGTAAAAATATCCTTTTAGCAAAGTATTGCGAACACAAAATGAACCTTAGCTCAGTCCACAACAACTACCAGCAATCAATACAATGCTCACAGTGATACCCACTGCAGAGTCATTATAATTGATTAACTGTTCTTTCATTTTTCATTTCATATTTAATTCTGCGATCGTATTTATAATTTGTTCATCAAATCGGCTGATATTAACAAAACGGCTTTTGCGTTAAAAATATCTCAAGTTTGAACGGAAATTTATGGAAGGCAGTGTCTCATACTTTATCACGCTGGTGCTGACGAACAGTCTCCAACTCGAAATTTCGACGACTCGCAGCGTTCTCCGTTTCCGGAGACACCCCGACCAATCGACCGTGTGCCATTTTTCTCCTGGCTCCCGTTGCTGAAGTTCCGCGGCGAATACGACGCGAACTTGGACGGGAGCGCACGCATTAACGCACACGAAAAGGAGATACGAGAGCGAGAGAGCGCGAGGTGATTCCCAGAGCTTGCGTTCACCACACGCAAACGCTTTATTGTTTTATCGGCGCGTGGAGTGGTCGTCTCCATTCCCCCTTTCGTACTTTCCCTCCCCCTCCCACCGTCCCCTGCCCCCCCTTCGCTCCCCGCCAACGCCGTGCCGGCTGCCTCAACACGACCCGTTCGCTCTCCTCGGCAGCGAGGTCGGCCGCGCACAGATAAGAAGACTCTCCTCCACTGAAATGAGACACCGCGTCGGCGGATATATTGACGAGTCAGGTCCTGTCCTCTCTTTCTCCCTCTCGAAGTTTTTTCGGCCGCAGCCGCCGCGTGGAAGTCTCCCAACTGGATTTCCTCGAGGCGAGTACATGCATGCCTTACTCCATCATTTTATCTTCATCATTGGAGTGCTACACTACAACCATGGTCGGGTCATTGCTCGACGAATATAATTTTCTACTTTTACGCAGCAAACACTACAATACTTGGAATATTATTTCAATTACGAGGAACATTATTTTGGTTGTTTCATAATTTTTCATCTACAAAGTGACGAGTACATGCATGCCTACTCCATCATTCGACCTTCATCGACGAAGTGCTACTCAACAACCATGGTCGGGTTATTGCTCGACGAATATCATTTTCTACTTTTAAGTAGAAAATACGAGAATAATTAGAATATTATTTCAATTATGAAGAAAATTATTTTGGTTGTTTCATTATTCATCTGCAAATTAGATTATGAGCGGCCGCTGGGGCGTGTAGCAGGGGGCGTAAGGACACCAGACATGATAAGGGAAAAGGCAATGTTGGAGAGTAAGGGCGAAAGTGAATCGCATGACAACGGAATGTATTACACTGTCACCGTTTGTTTTGGTTGTAGTGACTAATGGTGAGCGGGAAGATGGAATTAATGACCTATCAGTTCGGCTGCCTATCTCACTAATATTTTCGCTTCCATAAGCTTCTTTAGATTTAGCACGGAGTTAACCCTCGGAATGCTTGTGTCACCCTGAAACTCATGTCAGCCGAATTTTTCAAGTTATCTCACAATCAGCCTTAAGAGAGCAGTGTAGCCTCCAGCTCAGCTCAGCGGCTCCCAAACTAGTCCTTCGATTGGTTGTATTGCTAACTGTTCGCTCGCCACAGTTTCTAACGAAGCGTTCGGAATAATTTATTACGTGTAAGAAAATATAGTTATTATAACTTTACGAAAAAATTATTCAACTGATTTAAAGAAACAAAATAACTACGTAAAACAGGAAATATTACTCTCATCTACTCAACTTACTGCTGTAGTTATATGTATCACTACCTATTACTTTACTACAGCATATAGTTGTGTTTAGATCCATCGCTTAATAAATCATTGGGCGGATAGTAATTAGACAGCTAATTACCGGGTAATAATGGCTTTCCTGACAGCCCTAGCAATGGTATTCATTTCGGCAATTTCATTTCAAATAGGTAATTGATCAAATAGCAATATTCTACATAACATTTTATACGACAATACGCGTAGATCACAATTTCCAGCACGTAATATTGTACGGACCCTACCCTGCCCACTAGCTACATTAAAGGTCTTACGAAAGGGGTGAACTTTCACCCAAGCATAGCCCACAGCACAATGCTCTTAATTGTTAGTTCCAGCCAGTAGCAGCTGCTGCGATAATTCGATATCGTGAAGGAACAGTCTGCCACAGTGCCTGCGCACTCAAGGTCAGAAGACATCGACTGGTTTACACCCAGATAGCACCCAACAATCCACCCCCAGGACGTGTTCGGGAGTTGAATTTTCATCAAAACATGCACTACATGAAAAGCTACAAAAGCAAAAGTGTAAATTGACTATGTAAATATGCAATTAGATGCACAGAAATTAAGATTTCCGTCATCATTGAAATTATGCGACATGTACACTTACTATCCGTAATGATACTAGAAAATAATATTAACAGAAAATCAGCTGACTGGGCTGTCTATCCAACAACTAAGTCACAAAGGTAAATGGGAAATAATATGACCTCTGCACGTCAACGGAAAGTATAAATTTTAAACCTATCCTTCTGCAGCAAAATTCCATCACTTCATGCCCATGATCTTTGGTGAATACTCATTTAATATGCGGTAATATATTAGTAATACTTCATGCCCATGATCTATGTTGGTGAATACTCACCCCCTGCCACACACCCCTGAGGTGGCTTGCAGGGTATTTTGTAGATGTAGATCTAATCTACCGCAGTATAACGGGGTCTGAAAAACATAATTGACGTCATATAAAACAAGATCGGCTACGACCATAAGTACTCGGAAAGTGTTAGTCTAATTATAACGACGATCAGACGGCGATTATCATCTCAGTTATTTTTGTAGGCCATTTACAGCAATAAAACTATCATGAAAACATTTCGCAATCCTGGCCGATTTTTTCTGCACAGGTTCTAATTCTGTATTGAAGTCTATTCCGATTGAATCCCTTTAGTAGAGGCTATACATAGTAGACACGTCAATTACGAACTTCGTTCCGGAAGACAGGGTACTGTTGCAATCGCTCCGGCATATCATCAACCCCTGCGGAATAAGTCCTGATGCAATTTCAATCGAGCGCCGTTTTACAGACAATATTACAGCAAAAATTTGACACCGTATGAAAATCGATTAGCTAAAACAGCTCTCATTTTAACCTGATTTAAAAATTTATATATAGAGGTCGCCACGTGAAAATTAACATGATCTGAGTAACATTCATAGTAGTAGCACAAGTGCTCATATAATTTTTTTACTGTCACTTTTTTTAATGATTTATAAAGTATTATTTATAAAGTAAAATCGGGTACTTTTTCAACGAATGTAATGCAGGAACTGTTCTCGAGTTTCCCTTCAGGTTAATGGTTCCATTCTGGCCCACATTTGGATGTCCGATCGGCATTCTGAAATAATGCCAGCATGGGGCATTTAATCCGGTGGGAAACCCGAGAACAGTTCCTGTATTATTGATAAGTTAAAAAATAAACGGATAAAGAAATTCCGTGGAACAACTAAACATTTTTCAATTTATCATTGGCATACCTGCAATTTATAACTGACATTCCTAAACAACATTCGACTGAAAGTTTAAGCTGATAACGCTAAAAAGGTATGCTCAAGGCCGACATCAGACAGCAGTTCATTAATAATGCATGTAAAAATGATGTAAACGCTAGTAATTGATGCACAGCAAAATGTTTCGAAATTTTTCTATTAAAAATTCGGAGCTCGATTGGAATTATATCGATGGTATTTTTCTGTTATTTATGATATTTAGAAATTGCTAGTCTTTTGGAAAATTGTTCTCATTAAAAATTACACCCACGTGGCTATTACTCCTAAACCAGTCCGCCGGTCGCGTCATTATAAGTTTTCCCCAGGTTATCTAATAAAACATTTTCCCGATAAAAGGACCAGATGTGTATGCGCTCCTTTGTCGCTAATGTATAAACCTTCCAACCAGAAGTTGGATGGAAAGACTTGACAAAATTTGCCGATCTTTCAGTAAACACCACACGCGAAAGCTACACCATTATTGGTTTAAAGTTGTAGTCGTACCTCGCGAATTGATGGAAACAATCCAGTTGTTTCCGTAAGCAAAACAAATTATTAATCATCTTATTTTACAACCACCGCAGGCGCTGAAGCCTGAATATGATGAGTAAAACATCGAAACCTAGGTCGTAATAAAGGCTTTTAAAAACTTTTATTGGTCGAAAATTGCTATTAACTCTTCAACCGTATCATGCTGAAATTCCACGCCACCCCATAGCAGAATATGTTTTATCTTTCAGCAGCAGTTGATTCTAAGACGAAAAACTTACTGAAATGGCGGGCGTTTTAGTAATATATCTTTCTTATCTTTCTGCAGCCCTCATTTTCGTTCTGCGACAATGTCGCACCGTCGCTTGATGTTCTGCTTTTGGGCCACGCCATATAGCCTGAATCTTCGGAATTCATTATTTCCTATGTTCCGTTACATTTCCATGCTACATGCATTCATACAGTCCTGCAATTAACCGTAATCGTGCATAAAATTGAGTTGATATACCGGTTCCCTATGCCACTATTACACGCAAAATCAATTCGGCAGTGCATGTATAAGAGACTACCTGAAAAGAATGCTAAAATTGAAATATTGGCGAAATTTACAAAAAGTAATGAATAAAGTAAATAATTGAATAGATATTGGTGTTTTTTATTTTTAATGAAGGTAATATTTGTAATTAAGGTAAACAATGTAAAATATCTGAATGTAAGAGATTTTTTGTAGGCGGAGCTGTTAAAAAACAGTTAATCTTGTGTGTATTTTGAGAAATGCATACGCCCGCGCAATGTGTCAGTTAGTGGAAAACGTATAAGGGAGCTCGCTTAACATCCATTGGCGCACATCGGAATCACTTCGCCTAACAACTGAATCATACGTACGTACGTGAAGCCTATTGTAGAGCAGTTATAGATATTCTTCCGACTGCAATTATTTGAACCTTAAAAATGTTGAATCATATAGTGCGGGTTTGCGATCAATGGAAGGATATCTTAAGTCCTGGTCCAATGTCGTTGCTTTCGAGTCTAAGATAACGACACATCGCCCAAGGATCACGAGTAACTATTTTCAGCACGAAAGACGAAGTTTTATTTCCAAGGATGATAGGCTTAAATCACGAATACTTTGTACTCGCGAGTTTCTCCCTAGTTAGTATCGTTTCTCCGTTGTATCGGACAGTTGCCATGCTAAATATCTTCATCGCGCCCCCTCCGAAGCTATGCTTTAGGTGCCAATAAAGGATAACACATGCAGAGGCGGGCTTCCGTGAGCGCAACAACCAAATACGGGACGATTTCATTATGTCCAGCGATGACACGTACACCGCTTAGACGAAGTGTACGCGTGAATTCGTCTAACATGCCATCCAAATAATTCTTGGAACAGCGAACGTAGCGAAAACGCATGTGATCCCAAAACGAATAAGTAAAAAATTAACGAGCGCTCATTAAAGGGAAGATTATTAACTGCAAATGAAAGATGCAGGTTTGCCAAACAACAACTGATGATCTTCCATTAATTAATACCATTCGCGAAATATTTTTATTTGCCTAAGGATACGTTTCATAGTAGGAATCCCTAATTTTATATCATTCCGACGGGTGCAAAGAAACTACTGGAAATGTATCAGCTATTATTCGACTCTTATGGCTAAATGCCGGCGAAATGTAATTGAATAAAATCAATGCCTTTGACTTTAGGAAAAAAAAAGAGTAATAATATGGTCTATCAATGATTTTTACCCGTCGATCGTTAGCAATTTCTTCAACAGCTTGCTAGTCTTTCACAGTACGCTGAAGTGAAGGCTTATCAACTGCTGAAGCATTAGCCTCTATCACTTCTCACACCTGACATTAAGTTTCCTATCTTCATTTCTAAATCTTTCTTATATCGCACTCTCGAGCTATTAGAAAAAGTGAACAACTATTAATCTCCAGCATACATGAGTGGAATTCAAGCGGGGGTAGATAAAACATTTAGATTTCCTATAGTCAACGTGATGAAACGGTAAGAAGGTATTGTCTTTAGTTCTGCGATTTACGATCCAGAGGCAGTGAAAATAGTATTAGTCCATTACTGCGGAAAAATTACACCCTGGTACGTGACCTATGACGAAATGCATTAATTTTTATTGCGCAGAGTAAGAAATGGGGATCAACAAACGTGCAAAGGATAATAGTGCAAAACGATAGGGACTGATGGCCTGCTGACGTAAAATGGGGAAACCAGTGACGCCTAGACCGCAAATAGAAAATGAACGAGAGAAAAACTGAACCAAAAAAAGGACGTGATATACCGGATGCTGAATTCGCACAATTCATACTTTTCAGATGTATCTTCAGAATATTCTGCAAGGATAAGTCCTGATTTCGGGTCTAGCGGATGATATAGAGCGATAGGCATTGGTGTTCCACAGTTGGATCCATTATCCTCTACGAATCTTTTTTGGCCATCTGCACTTGAAGAGATTCGGTTGGCTTAGGAAGGACTGCAAGTGGAAATAAAATTACACGATGAGCTTATTAGAGATATTTAGAGCGAAAACAATAATCAGTCAGTCGAGAGAATGCAGTTATTGGCATGTGGGGGATAAATCGATATTTACTGCTTGAGCATGCATAAAAAAGAAAAAGACAGCGGTGGAAATCTCAAGGCGCAGGAAGGTTTGAGAACTGAACATGGGTTTTGGCAGTCCTTCTGTGAGAATGTGGCCCGACAAATGATATAATGTATTTACTCATGCAAACTCATGTCTCGTGTGAAAAACGAGGCAATTTTTTCAGCAATAATTAATGAAAACTGAAACAGGCAAATACGACTATATACTTCCAGTGAGTATATATGTGAGCTTAAGCTGCCTGTTTTCTCTCTGTGCTTCTTTGTTGCCTATATATATATATGTGTGTGTATGTATATATATATGTATGTGTGTATATATATATATATATATATATATATATATATATATATATATATGAGTCCGTATTTTTTTAATTTTTTCTTCTTAACTCATGCCTGGTAAAGAAAATGCTTACTCGCGACACGGCGTCTTGTGCCTGCATGCGAACAGATCATTCCACTCACGCTCTGATTTATTTCTCTCGGAGAGCTTATGAGTACGTGTTGATGCTGACTGCTTTCTTTCTGTGGTTCCTTGTTATCTGCACGTCTATGTCAACATTTTCCCCTTTTCTCTCATCATGGCAATGCTTACGCAGGCATGGTCCATCCAGGCTTGGTCACTCAATGCTTCTCAGAACCTCATAAGCTCTATCCTCGTCTCCTATCTTATTTACGATGTTAACGGAGTTGAAGGGCCGAGGTTTCTTGACGCCTATTGCCGATCTCCCTAAGCCACACTGGGGGCTTTTTTATTTTTTTCTTCCGGCCGGCCTTTAGGCCCGTTGCTAAACCCCTCTTTAGTTCACCATGGCGTCTAGCTCTGGTGAGTTGTCTGACCAGGAAGTGCTTCATGCTTTGGAAGAAAAGAGTGTAGAAAGTTTAGACACAATTTCTGAGGATTCTAGTTGATACACTTGGGCCTCCAGTTCAGAAGAGGAAGGACCTTCACATTTTTAAGTGAATAATCAAGAGAATACTTGGGAAGAGATCGACAGTGCTAATCCTCCTCTTCCTTTTCCGTGTGATTTAGTTGGGAAACAAATAGTGCAAGTTCAGTGTGCCGATGATCCCCTAGAATATTTCGAGTTGTTTTTTGACGACGATCTAATTCCGATCATAGTATCTGAAACAAACCGTTACGCGCTTTCTTGCTCATGAGAAAGAAAAAATCTTGATGCAAAAAAATCGCGCTTTCAAAAGTGGGTTCTCACAACTCCGAACGAATTTAGGGTGTGCCTAAGTTTGCTTATGTTGATGATATTTCAGACACCAAGTATCAGAATGTATTTTTAGTAGGAAACACATATTAGAAACACCTTTTTTTCCCAATGTAATGAGCGAAGCCAAATTTCTTCATTTTTTAGATAAAACGGAAAAGGAAATTGCGGAAAGAGATCCTAAATTGTATAAAATTCTGCCAATTAGTGAATATTTGAAAAATAAATTAAGGAAAGAGTATATGAAGTAAAGAAGTCAGTGTCGATGAGTCTTTCCTATTGTGGAAAGGTAGGCTTTCGTGGAAACAATATATTCCCATGAAAGCTTCCCAGTTTGGCGTACAAATGTTTGAACTTTGTGATTCCGCAGCATATTTGTGGAATTTTATAATATACAGTGGCTCAGGAACAAAATTAGACTGTGAAATCACCAAAGACACAGATATTTTTTCAAGTTTCCTGTTCAGCAAAAGTTGTTCTAAGTTTGTGTGAGAAACTATTAGATTCGGGCAGATGTGTATGCATGGACCATTATTATAGTTGTCCCGATCTTTTCCAGAGATTGGTTCAGAGGACAACAGATGCTGTTGGGACAGTTAGAATAACACGCAAAGGTATAACAATAAATCTAAAAAAGAAACTGAAGAAAGGAGAAGTAATTAGGGCAAAGTGTGGTACATTGGTGGCATTGAAGTGGAAAGATAAGCGCGATGTCTCAATACTGACTACTAAACATTCAGACGATACGCAACCCGTAAGTCGAAAGGGTGGGTTAGAATTGGTAAATAAGCCTACTTGTGTAATAGATTATAATAAATATATGGGTGGTGTAGACTTGAAAGATCAACTTTTAGAATCGTTCTTGATAGAAAGGAAAAGGACAAAAGTGTGGTATAAAAAAAATATTCAACCACTTAGTAAATACGGCTGTGTTGAATGGTTACATTCTTGACAGCAAGGATGGAAACAGGAAAGATCATCTATCGTTCAGAATAGACTTAGTGAACAAAATCATAGGCAAGTACCATGGGCAGAACTTAGAAAAGCGCTAAGGTCGGCCCTCAGATACCGACACTGAATGCACGCGATTGACAGGTTAGCACTTCATTCAAGAAAATCCAAAAACAGAAACTTATAAAGTTGGAAGAAGAAGGTGTGTGGTGTGTACGAAACACGGAAAGAGAAAAGAGAAAACTGCCCAGGGACACCGTTTCTCTGCCTAGTCCCCTGTTTTGAGCAATACCACACTCAGGTTAATTACTAAGCATCGTATATGGGGAGCAGAAAACATAAACGGCTTGACAAAATGTAAGTATACATTTTATAATACAGTATAAACAATTTTAAATACAATATATTTTTTTAATTTTTAAAAATAGCGATTACAATGCTAAAAATATTTAGGCTATTGTCTGCACAAATTCTTCACTGCTTGCGAAAAAAAGGCACCCTGAGCGATTTAAATACCTCCGATTAACGTCACACTCGATACATGGAATTGGGTGGACGCATATGCTGCGTCGCACACGCTGGAGGGGTTAAGCAGGGCGAATGCCATGCCGGTATTGTAATTCTGGAATGTTTCATTATATCATGCAGCTTATAACGTACCCAGAAGATAAGGACGTAGCCTATGGCCGACAGAAGACAGGGTTGCGTATTTTTCGCTCTTCGGTGGATTTTTTCGGGGATATCTCCAGTTGTAGCCATATAGCCAGCGAAATTTGACCAAGCGTAGGTAACTCACTCGAAATGCTGCATTTCACGTTGAGGCCGTATATTCGAGCAGAAAGCGTATGTCGTTAAGCATTACGTGGTCTGGAGATTCTAAGACATTTTATTGCACCAACAGCAAACTAAACCAATTAAGTCGGGAAAGTTAGCACTTAAATGTAGAAGAGAATAAATCAAAGGAAAAATGTGAAAAGCGCTAACTTTAGGGTTGATGTCGTATTTTACAGCGCGAAGATAAAACTGGCGTCTACTATTAAGTGGCCGGGATAAACTGGGAAGACAGAGTACCGTGGAAATAGTTCAATGAAGTATAACAGTAGGAAAATTGTGGATTTAAGGTAGGTTGGGCGCAATATCAATCACCACGCATAAAATTCAACAAATTTGGCGTATTAGTAAGCAAAAAAGCTCATTCTTTTAATAATATCAACATATCATCAACTTATTATTGAACTACTTTTCGAGATATGTATTTTCCCAAAAAATAAAAGCCGAATTCCATTAGATATGTGCCCCAGAGAGACATAAAAACGAGGAGGTTCTGACACAGATCGCATCTAAAATGTAGCGGCGTGTAATTCGTATATTTTCTCCATTATTTCTTAATAAATGCTTTTACTCTCCGTAATGTGCACTTTTTATAAAATCGCAACAAAACTTTGATAATGTAGACGAGTTCAGCGCACGGCACGAAACAATTCAAGTTAAAGTCTCCCTTGAGTAAATTTATAACAGAATCAAATTCTAATACCGTGTCTGCAGAGACCCGCGAAAAATCTCGCTCACGCTACAATAAATGTAAAAATAGAAACTAAAAGTACACATGTAAAACAAAAACATTCCTTGAGATAATATGTTTTTTGACGTATTTAAACACCTTCACTAAACGAATCAAGTATTTTTGACCCCATTACCAAGGGAACGGGTCGGAACGTTCTAACGCTAGCAGGAGAAACCCTTCCCTTGCCTCCGAGCCCTTCGGGGTTCATTGCACGGTAGAGGTCACGGGAAGTATGGGATTTTTCAGCACTCCGCCAGCTCTTATGGGACTGAGTGTAGAGCAGCGAGTATAGGTCAATCATTAAATCCTTCCGCGGCAAAAGGGCTTCCCTCGAAGAAATCCGATGTCTACATCCACATTATACCCTGCAAGCCGCCGCATTGAAGTGTGGCGGGGGTGCTAGGACACCAGCCATGATAAATGGGCGAAAGTGAACCGCATGTTAACTGAGTGGCTCGCTCTGATTTGTTACAGTAATTATGGGTGGAAGGAAGGAAATGTTGCACCCATTTGTACGGCAGTGTATATCTCTTCTATAGATAAGGGACCATAACAGCTGCCAATGAGACTTTTATCTAGGTTTGTCGATAGGTAGTGTAGCTCTTAGTGGTAGTAGTACTCCCTAATACTTGAATCCTTATCTGTTACCTAGTACTAACAGCACGCCGCGCATGTTTTCTACTTAAGTCCTGAGTCTCCGTCCATTTGTGTAGTTGCAAAATACATATATAATAACGGTCCCTCTCCATTGTGGGCATATCTGTAGGGTAGTGCATGCTTGTGAGGCTTCGCCTCGTGACAAGCATTAGCGATATATGTCAATTCATAATTAGCCGTAGTTTAACTAACTTTAGGGTATAGTGTACTGCATGTTGGTGACTACTCACCCCCTGCCACACACCCCTGAGGTCGCTTGCAGGGTATTTTGTAGATGTAGATGTATCTTACATTGACAGGCTTGACTTGGTCGAACCACATTGCGAAGGGAAATTAAACGTCTAGGAAATATTCCACAAAATTTCTAATACCCCCGATTTAATACACGAATTAAAAACTTTTAATCCTAGTATTAACACACATTAAAACTTTAAATATACCACTTATGTAACGTTTTGTAGAATTTTACCAAGACATCTTTCCATCTCCCTTCTTTTGACAATATCCTGACACTCGCAGGACCTGAAATGTTCAAGTACTCTAAGCCAAGTGTGTAGCCTCAGCCTCTCTCGTGGATCCCAATCTAGTCCTTGTGCCACACTCTCCCTTCACCCATAGCAGTTTTTAACGAAGCGAGCGGCTCTCCTTTGTATTTATTTAGTTTATTTCGCGAATTAAATCTTTCTGTTCAGGGTCCCACATGTTCGCAGCATATTCGATAGGTGGCCTAACTAGAGCAAAGTAAAAACTCTATCACTTTTTTATTCGAGAACCTTTCTGCTATTCACTTAATAACACCTAGCCCTTTCATGCAGCGCTGCTAATGTTTCGCACATGTATCTCGTATTACTCGTATTTCAGAACATTAAAGCAAGGCAGACGGAATCAAATGTTGAAAAATACCTAGCAATGAATTTCTAGAGACTTTCCCACGACACGAATAGAGGCCAACGGAAATACAAAGCATGGTTTCCATTGCATTTTTTTGATCTTAAATGACTCGTGAGCTCTCACTGGTTGGTTATTTGGGGAGGCGACCGACAACTGAGGTCATTTACCCCACTAACAGGTGGGTAGGTAGCTATTTTAAATGAGGGTGGAGAGAAACCCGACGTCGTCACTAACCTACTCCAAACGAAAGGCGTTAAGGGGGCCAACAGTTTAACGTCCCATCCGACGGACGAAGTACTGCACTGGAAACACTCCAAAAAGCATAAAAGTAGGGATCGGGATCCCTATGAAAAATCTCTGCAACTGCTGGGATTCGAACCCAAGCCCTTCAGGATGTGAAGCCAGTAATCTAGTCACCTCATCAATCCGAACCTCGTGATCTCTCGTGTCTCGTTAGGCGAAGTAAGAGGTCGGAAAAATCGTTGAATTGGATTCATTTAACGGATTAAGGGGAGAAGCGACGATTAAGCAGGGGAGCTCCGATACTTTTCCCATTTTAGGCCTCGGGTCAATGTCCAGTTCCTTTTATTTCTCACCACGACAGTATATATCCGTAGTATACAAATTCGAAATGCAACCATTCACGCAATCCCACTTTTCCTACCGTGCTATCAATAAAATCAACCAAGAAAATATGTTGAGTAAAATCGATTTGGAGAATTGGAGTGACTTCATCGAGAAGCGATCTATTGACGAGAAAGTTGCTATCTTTACATCGAAACTTCTCGACATCCTAAATTACGCCTGAAATTAGAGGGTTAATGCGAAAAAGAGATCGTATGCGCAAAATATTTATTAAAACGGACAACGCCGAGGCTTACACTGCTCTAAAAAGTTTGCGTAATGAAACGCAAACCGTAATTCGAAAGTCCAAAAAGTATATGTATTTAGCCGAAAAACTTTCTAGCGTTAGAAATTCCGCGACTTTATGGGCTGAACTTCCCCGCCTGCAAATCATTCCCCCCAAAAAGCAAATGCCCCGTACCCTCCAAATTGAGGAATTAAACTCATATTTTTCTGCTCGACTTTTTCTAGTCCACCCAGCACTTATGTTTTCGCCTCTAAACTTGACAGTTCCGTTCAACCCGGACAATTTTTATCTAGGAATACCTCACTCCGACCCAGTTCTAAAGGAATCAAGAAACATTAAATCTCAATCTACCGGCCCTGACGACTTGCCCATACAATCCATTTACCTCTGCCTTCGGCCATCTTCCCTTAAATAATTCACCTTTATGAGTTTTCCTTGCTACACTCCTCATTTCCTTCGCAATGGAAAAAGGCCTACCTCCGCCCAATACCCAAGGTACAGAACCCAGTCAAACCAGAGTACTTAAGGCCAATTTCACTACTCTGTACCTTAGCTAAACCACTGGAGAGGATTGTATTTACACAAGTCCGCGACCACCTACTACTCCAGAATGTTATAGACCCTTTCCAATCCGGTTTCAGGGCCATGCACAGCACACAGACCGCTCTGACAAAAATAATAGAGGACATCAAAATAAACATAGATGCAAAAAAACTTACAATTTTAGTACTTTTTGACTTTAATAGGGCCTTTGAAACGGTTGACCACGAGCTCTTATTGCACAAGATGAAAAACCTTAGATTTTCCATTAGTACATTAAATTGGTTTCGATCGTATTTATCTGACCGTCAACAAGCGGTGCAAATAGGGGATGGAAATGTATCAAAATGGACTACCAGGGGTCCGTACTCTCCCCCCTGCTATTCACCATTTTTATTAGGAGCTTTCCCTGTGCATTAGACATTGTAAATACCACCTTTACGCAGATGACCTACAAAGCTACTATTCGTTCAAACCCGCTGAGCTAACTCAGGCTGTTCAACTAATCAACGAGGATATTGACAGTATATGTTCATGGATCTCAAATAATAAATTAATTATTAATCAATCCAAGAAAAAACCATCATTATGGGTAGCCCAAGAAATATTAAAACTCTCCCTGATAATATCCCCAAAGTGAATGTTCTCGGAACAGATATTGTATACTCCTCTACAGTGACTGACCTGGGTGTTACTATCGATTAAACTCTGTCATGGACGGAACAAGTATCCCTGGTCTCCCGCAAGGTTTTTAAGACTCTCCATCAAATAAAGCGAAACAAAAATGAGCTATCTACCCATATTCGACATAAACTTGTTACCTTACTAATATTACCAATATTTGATTACTGCTGTGTTACTTATAGCACTATTCGGTAAGACCTAAACTTAAAGGACATTGAATGCATGGACTTCAAAGGACATTGAATGCATGTGTTCGCTTCATTTATTTGATTCCAAGATTTGATCACATCACACGCACGCAAGCTAGCAAATTTTCTCACCGTGCAAAACCGAAGAAAATACTTCTTAGGATGCTTCCTATATAAAATCCTGTTCAAGTCCAAAAAGTTCAGAAAACCTGACTACTTAACGGAGTTCATTTCATTCACCAAAGGCGTCCGACAAAGAGCTCTGCGCACACCCCCCCGGACATACTTTACATTCCCAGTCACCGAACTACAATACTCCGTAACTCCTTCTCGGTTGAAGCTGTAAAGGCCGTTTTACACGGTACATTTGTTTGTACAAACTCTTCCGTGAAATCTTGCATGAGGCAAAATGTATCGTGTAAAGCGGCAAATTGTATGAACGCTTGTGCGAATGTCTCAATGCCTGCACGGGAAATAGAACCTGTTCTAATTTCGTTGAGACAAACGTACAATCTCACGTACATTCGTTTGTACAAAATCTTTCATCCTGTAAAGCGACCTTAAGACTATGGAATTCCCTCCCTCAACATATTCGTCAAGCTTCGTTCATAAATTCATTCCGGTCAAAATTATTTCAATATCTCAACTCATGCTCTAATTGATAGCTCTGATAGTGATAAATGTGTCACATTTCTTGTCATATTATGTTGATGGATATGCACTGTCATTTTAGAGAAATACAATGTTTATTTAATCCAGCTATGTATTTTTGTTTTTTTTTTTCATTCTTGTTGGTGATATAATTTATTAAGGTGCCCCTCCAGGCCAAATAAATGAATTTACAAATGCAATGTTATTCAGTAATTTTTTTCACTTTTTTGTATTGTTCCGCTTGAACCTAGGGGACATGAGATCCCAGGTTCTTAATAAAGTTATTAGTATTATTATTATTGTTCGGAAGACTTGTCAGTATGCGGGGTCGTCGGGGAGTGTGTTCGAATAACTAACTTTACGTGAGTAGCAAAGATTGGAAGGATATTAAAAACGTGGTCACAATCATATTATGAGTAACATTCACGAAAAGTCACCCCCTCCCAAAAAACCTAAAGGTTCTTTGTAAGGAACTATGCAGATGAATACTACACTCCGAAAAGTTCTCGAAATGCTGAGACCAACAAAGTAATTACGTATAAGTTGCTAATCACTAGGAGTCAAAACTGTCTTTTTGTTGCTGCAGAAATACTATGGAAGATTAGATGATAATCAGGGATTTGGAATGGTCATAGGACTAAAAAGTCAATTAAAGGGAACAATTAGAAATCGTAATAGCTTTCATTAAGAATGGATATATATTTTTTCGGACAGGATGCCTAATTTTTTATTATATAATAATCTCAGCATAATTCCTTCTTCTCAAACTGAAAACAATTGACGACATACATCGCATATCCGGTTTATTTTTTAAATTAAAAACCTAGAGCCCATATATATTTTAGCCAACTGTTCAATATGAAGTCATATCTATGTATGAAAACGCGGCATGTAAAGATTCACTCCCGCCACACACGCTAGGGCATGCTTACTTTTTTTGTAAAGTAGGTCGGTAGCCGCACGTACACGAGTTTCTTCAAACAGGAAATATATTCTCCTGTACTACGATACAGCCATAGGCTTCACCTATGCATAGCCATGCATAGCCACCTCAGCATAGCCATCACCACATTATGAGACCGGCTGGGTATTTTTATTAATGCAGGGATTAGCGACCGATGTGGCGAAAATTTAGGGAAGTTTACCGCAACGAAATTCGATTAAAAAATAAATCAGAAAATAGAGCAGGCTAGGGAATAATTGTACTCGTATTACTAAGAAAAAACTTAGAAGAAAGACAGAGCCATTAAATACAGTACTGGCGAAAATACCACAACGAATGAAAAATATATTTTGGGGAACGAAAGATTGGTAGGCACTACATTTTAAGAAATTATACGTGGATACCAGTACGTGGTCATAGACTATGATTTTTTCCTAAATCCTCAATTTTACAGGAGGAGGAATCTCGCAGATTAGAATGCAATAATTTCTTTCTCATCTGCGAGATACCTCCCTCTGTAAAATTGAGGATTAAATGACAATTATTGTTAAAAAGGCCTAAATGATTCTTGAATTCTACTTATGCTCCGTAATGATTTAAAAATATACAGTCACGAGACTGTATCTTTGTGCCAAAGAAAGCCATAACACCGATTATGACAACTTCTAACTGAAGGAACTGGTAACGACCCTTAAAAACAACCTTCCGTAAGATGATTATACGGTGCATAAGTAATCAAAACATCGAGTTTCGCCAGAAGATTAAATGTAGTGAAGAAATACGAGCAAAAATTTCTCTGAAACACGTTTTGCGAGGTAAACACCAATATTTCAAATTTGATACGATAAGATTCCACACTAACACTCTTTATGCATTCCTCTCTCTAAGGTTTACTTAAAAGTTAAATTCCGATGCGGAAGCGATAACTCCAGTTCGATAAGGGAAGGAATATGCCTATGGATTCCCACAAATGGTAAAAAACAGCATGGATTGGGATAAGGTAGACCATGTGAAACTCTAATTAACATCACTTATTCAGGATTATTCGAAATTACTCGTTAATCCAGAAACTCAAAAATTTGTAGGAAAAGCTCTCCAATCAAGCAACTAGCACAGTAGGTATATGATAGGAACCTTATTTCGAGCAAGAGTAAGAATTTCTCGAAGTCGTGCACAACAGGACATTTAAAAAGAATGTGGTTCAATTCAGGGTAGTCGCACCATGTGTTCCGGACTGATATGTAATCCAGACATTAGGAAAGGAAAAGCGCGAGTTAATGAGAGGGATATTGCTTTCATCAATAAATTTTGCCCACTACTAAGTACCAAAGTGCTTCCGTGAATATAGAAATAACGTCGTGAAGTGGGTAGGACAACCAAATACGAACGAAAGCAGCGATATCCGAGAAGGGAAGTTAAGGTAATTTTATAAGCGTGACAAGACTGTAACAAGAACCTGGGGAAACACCGACAACAACAAGTTAAAATATAGGCTAAACCATTTGGGCTAATACAGTTTAGGGCCTAAGGCGACTATTAGAAAATCTTCCATCGTAAGAAAGAAGGGTGAATTATCGTGGATAATAGAATATATTATGGGAATTTCAGTGTTAAAAAATTCACCTTTCACTTCTACGTTACGCTTAATGTGAATCAGACCCTTTTCTCGTAAAATGATAAAACATTTTCTGAAGAGTAGCACACTATGGTGGGCTTAATCACAAGTAGTGAGTAGGGGGAGGGTGCTAATATGGATAGGTTTAAAGACTACATTTTCTCCAGACTGAGTTACAGCTAGAACTCAATGAATTAATTCTCCCGCTGAAAAACTGTCATGTTGGGTCACCTGTGTTGCAGGATATCATGAGGAAAAGTCTACGAAGAGCGATTACAAAGCACCGCACATGAAGAGTACCCAACTACTACCGTGTTGGTGACAGCAAGCAGTCTAGTCACTTTCACCGTTTGAATTACTTTTTTCCATGCTTACGTGCGTTCATCACTAGTTCCCAGCACTACACCGTGAACCACATAATGTAGTGGACACTGCAGCATTCACTTTTGATGGCTACGTCGGTCCTACGTACGGGTAAATTTGCTAGAATCTGATATTACTAATGAATGTTTTCATCCGCCTAACTCACGTATTGTCGGGAATACCGAGATGTGTGCGGGAATGAACTACTGCCTAGAAGGTAAACACACCATAAAGTGGAATTAACTCAATGGGAGTATTAGAGCCGGATATCGATTTTCCTTTCAACATGCGGAAGGACTTTTAACCGCACTCCACGAATTGTAGCATTAAATTGTAATAGGAAGCATCCGGAATGAGGATTCACAGAATACCACATACAAAATTTCTCACGAGCAGTAAACCACTGAACGCCCACTTTTCACCAGTCCCATCAAATAAATAGCAGGAATAAATAAACGGACATACACGCATAAATATTCAAAAAGTAATAAAAGGAAGGAAAACACAAAAAAGTACTGCAATATCTCTGTTTAATTAATAGCTCACATTGCTCGCAGCTCGAGTCTTTCAACTGTAGACAAGTCCTGCAACACCTGGAGAAATTTCTGCAATACCCTTGATCATAAAGTTTCCAAGACGTCAGATAGGAAAAGTGAATCCTTGATTGCATTAATATACATCTATTTTAGCATTTAGTGCTGCACTACTAATACAATGAATGAGCAAACTTTGTCAATTAGGGTCAATCGATGGCAAAAAAGAAATTTCATCCGGTTCTCATAAATTTTTTATGTCAATATAAAATTATTATCAATCAACGCGAACGACAATTAATTATTGAAGGATGACAAAAGAAAGAGAGGATGAAAATGCTTTACTTTTAAACGAAAATTAATACCGGGTAGTGTTCTCATTTCACAATGGTCAATAAATATAAAAATGGAAATGTGTGACTAATACCCTAAACCGTAGAATAAATTAAGTAATGGGAAAAATAACATGAAATCCAAAGGCGATAATATATCCAAGGATATTTGTTCTCCAGACGTTTCTCTTATTGACGACTGGCTGAGACTCAAGTTTCGGGTCGGGTTCGACGCCCCTGAAAGCTCAGCTGTTTCACACCACTAGCGCACTAGCTTCCGTAATAGCGGATACGGTATTCCGTAACAATACCTTTGCGAAGCCACGGTATTAGCCTATAGTCTACCTACCATGCGAACGACTTTAATTTCATACAGAACAAAATAATGGTCATCGTATACTATATCTGCAACACATCAAGTTTGAACCATTCGAAAAAGCATCTGACTTTCAATTGCTACAGTAAAATGTTGCAAAATTAACAACTAAAGGTAACTTGTGTCCCTTGTGAAATCTAACGAAAAAACTACTTCCATTACACGCAGAGTGGGCGATAACCACTAACCGAAACCTTAAGGGATAGAAACTCGCAATTAAGTAAACAATACAGGTGCTCATCAGCTGTTACTATCCGGGGTCGGCAGAAACGGCATATTTAAAGTTTCACTTCGGAGTCACTGAACTTATGGCAATTATTAAAAGAGATGGCCTCGAACACCATACTACGCCTAATGTGGTCCTTCCGAGTGCGAAAGTAAAAATTACGATTAAAAAATACACAGCGGATTGATAAGAAAATATTTGTTCGCCCTTTAAAAACAGCCCACATTTATTGGCGAAGCGATTTACGAAATAGACCTTTTACTATTATCACTAGTGAACCATATCCATGTTGCATAAAAAAGGCTAACCTTTTCGCAAATAAAATCACATATCAGAACGTTTAATTCCCCCGTGCAGAGAAACACCCTTCTCTAGTTATCGTTTTCTTCCACGAAATCGGCTCCCAGTTCTCGGAACCTCTCATGAGCCCCATACGCGGAATCTCACTCTCGCTTTCGCTGGGAGAGCGAAATGAACTTACACATCACGACTGGGTCAACATCACTACTGCCTGCAGTGAAGTTTACAAACATCACAATAAGGTCCTTGATCTGCTGATCTTCCGCCGGAATAAAAGTAATGCTTTTATCAAAAGCAAGACCGATGAATTTCGGATTTTCATCCATTAATGAATGAATAATATACGCCAGATTATAGGCGGCCATAAGTACTTTACATAACCAAGGTTGCCGACCGAATTTCAGGAAATTGTTTTTAACATTGAGGAAATTGCCACCAAACAAATAACAGGAGAATGTCTTAAAAACAATAGGGTACATGCTCTGTGATGCCAGAGAAACGGTATAATGAGCAGCTCCTGCAGAGCAGTACGTCAAATGAGTGACTGTTTTACATTAAAACTCGCATTCATGAGACAACAAAACTTTAATTATAGTATTCCGACCAAATTATTTCTAAAGGAGCATGATAAACAATGGACGCGACATATAATACTAAAAGGAAAAAAGGAAATCAAACTTACAATATCTTTGTTCAGGATAAACTGCGGAAGAGTCCCTCTATTCCTATGGCACACATGGTTTGCGGGTGCACATACAGAATGAAGACAGGCGTGGCAGTCTGGTATACACAGTGATGCACACATACAACAGCACGATAAATGGCACGAACACAGAAGTGTATGGAAAGACATAGTTCGGGCGCAATTAATAGGCGGACTGCAAGATCGGCAGACATCACCACTTCCACATGTCGCGATCCCACCGTGAGAAAGAATAGCCGCTAAAGAGGGCACAGTTTCACGCACAGCAAACATTTCCAAAGTATTCCTATTTACAGGAGATGCCACAGAAGGACTTAACTGAACATTTTTCTTACGCAAACCATTCGTAAAACTTGAAGAACGGGGACGAGCATCACACGACCGAAGCATATAATTCTTGGCATCAATATTTAGGTGAGGCAAAGAGAGTTCAGGAGGCATCTTAGAATCATAACACTTGTGTTGTTCACCAACATCAAAATTTCTATTGTCCACCCCCACTTCACTGGGGGCTTCCTGCTCTTCTTCACTTTTCCCCAATGGAATATTGGGATCGTTCATTTGTTGTTTGCGGCTGGTCACAAACCCAAATCGCCGCCTCATAGCCTCGTAATAACTGTCCTCTACAAGAGCGAAAGGGACAATCGGGACTCCGTTGCAGCGGCCCAGATCACTCATATCACAATGAGATTCTAAAAGACTGAAAGGATGTTGGGCGATCTGTTTCGACTCAAGCCCGTTCACTGAGTTGGGGATATACATGGATGTACTGGAAATTCCTTTCATTTCTCGGGTACCGAAACCTGCCACATTTTATTAATAATGGCTTCAGAATCTACACTCACAATTGCACACTACCCGTCACTTACTCTGCCGATGACTACGAGGCTCCCGAGGTCCCTACCACCCCACGCCAGTTGCACTGCGTATCTGCGTAGACTGCCGGCTGCTTCGCAATCTCCGTAGCCTCCCGTAGCAACGAAGAATGGGGAACGGTATCCGAAACCGTATACGTAAAGACGGTAGAGGGTAAGCGCATGAATTGACCCAAGTCTCATTTTCCCCACTAGGGCGGCGCTTCGATCAACGACTTTGACCACTTTCTCCACGATAATCTAATAAATTTTGCGCAAAATTTCCATTTAAAGGTTAGTTAGAATTAACTTAGATAGGATACGATCAACATACCCTTATTTTTCGAAAATAATGTACTATGCCGTCTGAAGTATGACACCAAGCGTGCCGAGTCGGACACCAAGCATGTAGTTCGCGTTGACATGGAAGCGTTAATTTGGAATTTATTATGTTTAATAATAAAGAATATGGCATTGCGAAGTGTTTTCATAATTTGCCATCATCATTTCAGGGAATCGTAACAACAGTAACAATGTAGCTCAACAAAAATGAGTCGCTTTCGATTACCTGAATTTGAAATTGATGAATTCCTTTCGATTAGTAATCCATTATAGGGAATCATAATATGTTCATGATTCCCTAAGAAAACAGTGCCAACAGTTCTGTCATTATGTTTATTACCTTAAAAAAGGTCAAAAATTACTAATATGTAGAGATATAGTGAGTATCACCACCACAGCGTACTCGAGACATATGAGACATCTGTAAAATATCCAATTAATAATTCCCGCTTACTGGCTACTACCTGCCGGGAATATTGTCCATATCTTTTGCTTTGTTCATCGTAGTTAATCAGAAAAATCGCCTCTCTCTTCACAATAACCTTCGGAAAGAGACTGTAGTCTTTGCCCGCGGAATTTTGCAAGCTCCTTTTACACGGGTGATGATTAGTTTCTCGATAGTCTCATTCATTCTCAGCCCAAAAAAAATCCCAACAATTTAAACGAATTGCTCGAGTTCACGCATTACATGGGCCACAATATTCCACTGACGGCAGCTCGACTCGCTGTCTTTGAGGCCCTAGCACGGCCGTAGACGAGAGACAAGAGGGGTCCCTAGCAACCAAGGATGGGGAGCGGGGGGAAACGGTATCCGAGTATCCCAAGTTGTGTGTGTGGGGTGGGGACGGTGAGGGACTTCACATGTATACATGTAATTCTTTTTTTCTCCACTAGGGCGACGCTCCTACCAACAATGGCTTTTATATCGTGGTTTAATAGTAAATATATGAATGTCCATCGCAATAAGATTAGCAATAGTAATTTAGCGAATTTTTTATGCCCACTAGATAAAACTATTCATTGATGGAGGGTTAAATACCCTTAGGTACGACCCAAAACTTACATCTGGCAACGATGTAGTTGCATTTGATATTTGTTTTATTTGGCAACGTTGTGGAATTGCACATCTGTGTTGATCTGTGAGATCCGAATATTTTTAATGAGTGATCTGTGTGAATCTCTTTTCAAGAACTAGTATTCTGGTATTTAGGGCTGGGATAAAGGGTTAGAACTGTGAGAACAGAAGATACACAGAAATAGGGGTGGAAAGACTGTGGTGTAAAAGTCATCGTAAATTAGAGAAGTGGACTGGTAGACGTGTTACGTGGTATTATGGATGTAATGATGTCTCACAAGTTATTCTGCCTTTCATACAGTGTACTTTTTCAGATTTCACTCATCTCTCCATTGCAAATCTTAAAAGCCTGGTAAATTAAAAGAAGTGGCTAATGTTATGGATCCTCTGTGACTGCGGGTTGATATCGTAAATGGTATAAATAATGTTAAGGTTTATTGGAGCAGTCTTTTGTGACACAATTTACATTGTTTTAGCATTGTTAGTCACGTACATGCATGTAGAGCATTGTATATTCAGGTTCAAGTCGTAACTAAATTACTTAAAAATTTTCAATTGTGGCCCAAAGAGTTATTGGTAAATCTTATTCTTCATCGTAGCAGCAATAATGATGATTAGCCGTGAGATGCATAATTACGAAGTTAATGATTTCATTTTGTTAAAGCGGATTGAAAACAACGCATCTCAAATGTTGACATAGTAACCATGAACGATCCGGATCACAAAGCTCCATTTTCTTCCTCACATCACGCTGGAGAAAACCAACAATGGAGCTTTTGAACTGCGTCTTTGTTAAAAATATTATACTTATGTACCTACTTTAAATGCTTTTCTAGTACGTTAATGTTTGACTAGCTACTTAATTTTTTTGATAGCGCTCTCATGGAATTACCCATCTTATGATGTAGCCGTATGTCCGGGTTATGTGGCCTAACAATAAGCTATCCGTATCCCGTGTTTGTATGCAATGCAGTGCATTCTAGCTGTACCCTTTGAATATAATCAAACCAATATTTTCACAAATCCTGTTAGGTAGCGAGCTGGGGAAAATTTAACATGCCATCATTTAGAGGATAGAATTATGAGTCAAGTTTTGGCATAAGTATGTCATACACTCTTGAATAAGGTACCGTTTCCAGAACCAATGCCCCCTTGATTGATAATAAAAATTTCAATATAGCAATGTTTTGGTATTTAACAAATCCATTGAATAAGATCATTATGCACAAAATACTCTGTGGATTCTCATTCTTGTGAGGGGCTCAGATGCGACCACGGCCTGTGAATGTTAGAACCTAGGGCAGAAGGGAAAGCCCCCACCCCCAGTAATTCATTTGTATCTGGATTTCTGGAAATATGGTAGAGAAATTGACTCCATAATTTGTATTATCATCTTTTAATATGCTGCCACACACAAACAAAAATGACTTTTGATGAGAGTTAAAACTATTGCTCAAGCCTTAGTTCTATAAACCAAGGGTTTATTTATTTTTTAATTTTCCAGGGAAAATTCCTTGGATCCCCACGCTTTCCTGGGGGCAGCATTCCCCCCGGAAAATGGCGAACCACCTCTCCCTAAACAATGACCTTAATCCATCTCTGGTTAAGACCCCAGCATATAGCAGGCACAGAACTTAATTGCCAAAGCTAGGTTACTTTTGGCAACCCCAACTTTGTCATCTCAGGCATAAATTTTTATGAGGCAGATTAATATTGTAAATGAAAAGAATAACTTAGTTATTCCACATAGATTTATTAACACAATAAGACCTACGTTTCGACGAAGCTTGTCATCATCAGGTACATTAGAAGAAGAAGACCCAGAATATGTAGTCACTCAAAAGTTGGGGAAGGTTAGGGTGGGGAGGGAGGAGTTGGGAATTAGCTGTTTCAACGTTGGGGAGGGGAGGCGGTAGGTGTGGGGTAATGATTTGAACTGAGGAGTTCAGGGAGAGGGAGACAGGATGTCTTGGAGATGACCAAGAGATCTAGAAGGCGTGGGAAGGGGGGAGGACTCCAGCGGGGGGTGGGAGAGATAACCCCCCTATTCCAGCCCCCCCCCTATTCCAGCATGGGTGGGAGAGTTATCTCTCCCACCCATGCTGGAGTTGAGTGGTGATCACGAAGTTGAGTTATCTCTGGAGCCCCCACTTGTCCAGTACCCATGCAAAACCCTTCCCACGCCTTCTAGATCTCTTGGTCATCTCCAAGACATCCTGTCTCTCTCTCCCTGAACTCAGTTCAAATCATTACCCCACACCTACCGCCTAACCTCCCCAACGTTGAAACAGCTAATTCCCAACTCCTCCCTCCCCACCCTAACCTTCCCCAACGTTAAGTGACTATATATTCTGGGTCTTCTTCTTCTAATGTACCTGATGATGACAAGCTTCGTCGAAACCTAGGTTTTATTGTGTTAATAAATCTATGTGGAATAACTAAGCTATTCTTTTCATTTACTATTTTAAGCAAATTCCACCAAGTCACGCCTGAGACAACAGATTAATATGTATCAAATCCACATAAATCATATTACTATCATGCTGAATGTATTATTATATTGTAACTATATTTCAAACTAATGTTTATTAATTTTTAGTCTTTTATGTGGCACCCCAGGCCTGGGTCCATTGGATCTCTCCAGCTCTCAGCAGTGTTGCCTAAGTTACTTATAACTATGAACTTGAATCCCATTCTTTATAGTTTGGAAAAAATAATTGCAGCGCCGTTAGGTCTTTTTTTGCATCAATAACCATGCTCTTGCCCTTCAATAAGTAGCCCTCTTTTCTATTAACATGCCAATTTTTGACTCAGAATTAAGTTTTAGTCCACTGTACACCTGCTCATTAGACAACGTTTGAACAATATAGAAATTTCATTTTGTAATAACTACATGTGCGACCATTATCAAGAATTATTCCTGTAGGTTTTTTTAAAAAACATTTTGTAAAATTTTTATTAAATTCTTAGACAATGTAATGTAAAATCACTTTGAACAAAAATTTCAATTACAATTTTGACAATTACAATACAATTTTATAATTATTTCAATTACAACCAACATGTTAGACTAACCAATACTCTTAACTTAACATATTATTGTAAATGAGCCTGAGACATATAAATGTGAATGATATGAATCTATTATCACATCCCTAAGTCCCGCTAAGTTAAAGACTTGTCAGCAGGTGCCTAAAACATTCAGCAAAAAACATATTTTTCATTTCCAGTTTATTAATTTTACTACTCTCCACCCAACAGATATTTTTTGCATTGTCTCTTGACCTCCCCAATGGTTTGCAAATTCCTCAGTGAGATTGGTAACTCGTTGAAAATCTTTGGTACCAGTACTTCCTGTTTTCTAGACCCGTTTGTGTTAAAGAACCTTGGCACTTCATACCGTATCATATCGCGTCTTTGGATTACGGACATTGATACATTTTTTTTTAACTAAAATAATTATATAAAATAATAATGTATTTCATTAGTTGCGAAATTGGCAACATATCATATTTCTTATATATTTCACGTTTTTCCGCTGAACTATTTTCATTATCAATCAGTTTCAACAACCTATCTTGATTTCTCTTCAAAATTGTTAGATAACAGTTGCTAGTGTTAACCCAAACAGTAATTCCATATCTTATTGAGCTTTCTGCCAATGTCACATATATATATATATATATATATATATATATATATATATTTTTTTTCTTTGTACTGACAACAAAATTTCTCAAATGATACACTTGATGCATTATAATCCTCAGTTTATCATTAAGCTTAATATGTAATATGGTCGTTGAACCTAAAGTGCTGATCTATAATAATTCCCAAATATGTATTTAATTTTTTCAACCTGATCAAGAACAGCACAATCACAGTTCTTAGAATTTCCTTTATACAAACAAGAGCTTCAGTGTAGTCTTAACTCTAACATCTTAAGCTTAGACACTCTATTAGACACATACATCACCTTAGTTTTACCTTCATTCATTAACAGTACATGATTATGAGACCATGAGGCCTATTCTGAATGAAAATAAGGCCGAGCTATTAGTCAGAATAGTGCGAAAAGTGGCTATTTTCATGATTCTGGAGACCAGTGGCTATTTGGTATTCTTTTCATTTATTGCCCGGCTCGATTCAGAATACGGACTTGAGCAATAATGAGGTGCAGAATAGCTCGATCGTGGAAAAGCGCGCCCTGATTCAGAATAGGCCTTCTCACCATATCATCAAGAGCACACTGCATTTTTTGCTGTGCTCTTATGAAGTCATAATGTGAGAATATCAACACTGTGTCATCTGCATATTGGAGAATTCTAACTTGTTTGACATAATATGACATGGAGTTAACATAAATTGAGAACAATAATGGTCCCAAAACTGAACCCTGTGGAACACCCATATAATTATTTTTGACCTCCCTATCAGTTTTACAATCACTGATCTACCCATCAGATAAGACTTGAACCATAACCATTCATTTCCTCTTACACCTATTTGGTACAAAATCTGTAGCATTATATCAACCGATATCATATCAAATGCCTTAGAGTAGTCAACAAAAGTTATGATAACATTCCTATTCTTATCTAAGTCATCATTCACACTGTCTGAGAATACTTGCAATATATCTTTGGTACATTTCTCTTTCTGGTAGTTTATTGTAATTTTAACAGTTTGAAGCAATAATTTTTTTTAGAAAAAATATTTTAGCATATGGGTTACGAACCTGGACAAATCAAATGTGGAGCTTTTGGTTTACCTCTTAACTATTTGAAGAATTCTCCCCTTTGGCTTCACAAAACATAGTTCTGTATATGGAGGGAAACTGGGGAAAACGTTCTAGTACGTTTAACTGTCACCTTCCTCCCCATTCCAATCCCTTTCTAAATATTATGGCCCAACTATTCCGAGAAGGGTTCAAATTATCGCTCTTCCATATTGAACCAGAATAAGGCCCTGAATACCAAGGGTATTTAGGGAAGGTAGACTATTACTCTCATGAAGCTAATGGCGAGGTAACTTTCTTACTTTAATGTATGGGTAAAAACAAAGAATTTACATATTTTTATCAATGTAATCAGAAAACAGCAAGGAAATATGAACATGCATTAGTCATAGTTCCATTAAGTTAATTCTCACCGATTGAATCTCTGCCAGTGCTCAACAATAACAGCTCCACCCTGCCCAAGGAGGAAGGCCAACTCAGTTAATTAGGCATTCTCTCCTCGAAGCTCCCCTTCTAGCATAGGCAAGGGATATTATATGATATAATTACGTTATTAAATTAAAGCCTATTATATGGAACTGGGGTCTTTGGGTATTGAGGGCAGAGATAAAAATGAGTTTTTCAGTGACTAAAGCTGGACAAAAAACTTGAGTAGATTAAGGCTCAGAGGAAAATTTGAAGAGATGCTCCAGAGAATTAGAAGAAATGAATAAATTGATTTTTTAAATGTAAAAAGTAAAAAATTTACCAAATAAAATTTGCAGGCAGTTAAAGTGTCAGTGGTGGACATTTAAATTTTTTTTTGTAAATGAGTTTTTTATACATGAATTGGAAAATATTTTTCTCAATCCATATTTCATTTATTACCTAGCCTTCATGCTGTAATTCATAAATCATTCACATGGAAATAATTACAAATCATTTTCATTAACGAAAAATGCATTATTTACTCATTATAAATTATCAAGCAAATGATTTATTCATACAAGGAAGTAAAAATAATCTCATGTCTTTCCTATTAAGTAATTTAATTTACACTAGATTTTTTCATAAGACCTCCTAATGAACTACAATGTACCTTGATGTGGTAGAAGGGCTTGCAAGTTTTAAGAGACTCCAAGTGCTAGGCTGGCAAGAGCAATGATAATTGCCGCAGGTTAAGCCAACTATGCCTGATGGATCAAATGATGTTAAGAGCACACAATAATGTGATACACCTTACACGATCCTCACATATTCTGTGTACGTCCATTTTATGTTTTCCTGATCCTACCATTCTTCCTCCACTTGTGTGTTAGGAATGGATGTTTCCTTTGAGCTACCACAGGGTTTCCATTTTTCCTGTTTTTCTCAGGGCAGTCTGGTTATTCATAAAAATGTCTTGGGCTGATTGAAAAATTCCCCCTCTTTTAAAGCATCCACCCAGAAAAATATATTCACAGATGCTATTCTGTTTTTAGTACCAATTTCTAATATAATGTTGAACGGGTGCACAGTGATGTAGCCAGGATTTTGGATTGGGGGGGCTTATTCTGAAGCCTGGGGTGTCCTCTCTTGGTACAATTTTATTCCTTATTGCAGTTTATTTATGGCTACTTTTTATAGAAAACGGCTTTGTTCTTACCTTTTTCCCATCTTGAACCTATGTATTTTTCATCCAAAATAATACATGGTCAAACTAAACTAACAATATGATTTGAAATTTCAGGGGGGGCTGAATCCCCTCAAGCTCCCCTGGCTACGTGGCTGCAGGTGCATGAGTCTGGTGTATGTTTTTCAAATTGTAGGGGGATAAAATGCTGATATCTTGTATTCCATCCTTCTTTACACCACGCCCTAGACGCTGGGCCCTTCTGTCGATTGTAAACTATCACCTACCAATACTAGAAAACAGTATCCCACAGGGCAAATATATGCAGTCCACACAGACCTTGCAATAAGACAAATTTACTTGGAAGAGGATGGAAAACACTAACAGCTGTCATTTGGAGTGATGCAGATTGTCCTTTCCTTTAAAGTCCTCGGAACATGGGAAATGACAAGATTGACCGTGTCATTTCCCCTGCTTACTCATATCTGATCCATGACAAATTTAAAAAATTAGAGCATGAAGCTGTCAAGGAGACATTTTATTTGGATGTCCGAAGAGGTTGACGGCAGATTGAGGATCTAAATTTGTTGCCAGTGTGTTTGATAAAAATTTTAAAGAGACACATTTATGAGTGCTAATACAATTCAAAGTGCAAATTGCTTGGAAGAATGGTCAAATCTACCATGGCCGACACGGACAATGTGTATACTTTAAGGATATAGGACAGTCAATAGAGAAATTTTCCATTTCTCATGAGTTCTATTACCAATAACTGAATAGATAGCTGCGGCCAATACAGGGAGGAGTGCTCATATATGTATACATTCCTACTGGGGCATAACTTTTAGTTAGCACTTGTATAATTCAGTGATGCTTTCTGCCCTGGAAAATGGATGGAAAGCACAAAGGTGTTCGCTCTCTACCTTAAGGTAGAGAGCGAACTGCATCCCTACAAATTTATTACTCTCCATAGGAAAAGGAATATTGATATGCTAACTCTGTCTGGTTAAATTCCCACTCTGCAAGAAAAGAGGCTCAAGCAAAGGATACCTTAATGTAATTGCCAAAGCTGGAGCCAAAGTGATGAGATTTTCACAGTTTTCCGCATTTCCCAAATAAATGTATCAATATAATTACCAATGAGTAGGCAAAGGTAAACCTAGGTTTCGTAGAATTAGCTCTAGCTTTAACTTCCCACTGTTGGGTAAATAAAACATTACTCTCCTAAAACACTTGTGCAGCCTCAGTGAAACTATTTATCAACTCAATATATTGAGTGAACCCCAAGACAATGAGAGAGCAGTAGATGAAGCTGTATCTTCTCCTAAATTCAACACTCTGTAGGTGAAAAAGCAACTGTGACCTGTGGGTTAGGGTTGCCTTGCAGTGGCGAATATAGGTTATAAATTCGAGGGGGTGGGGGGCAAGACCGGCTAGCTACGGACCTTGGCTGTAGTTGAGATATCCACGCATGCGCCTCTCGCCGCGGCATATTTCGGGGGGGGCCGGGCCTGCCGCCCCCCCCCCCCCCTGATATATACGCCGCTGTTGCCTTGACCCCTTCCTGACCCAAATGGATTACCAAATTTAAAACCACCACCTTATCAGATTTAAATTTGTGCAAAATAAAAAAAACGCTTTTCAACCACAAATGATGACTCTAAAGGATATTTGATGTCATTGTCTTCCCCATTCTGTTTTCTTGCCGGATAATGATCAAAATTTCCTCTTCCCCCTCTACTTTTGTGGTCGGCCTCTACTAGCGCCTCGTTACGGCGAAATATCTAACTTTCCATGGACAGCTTTTGTTTCTTGTGTGAACCAATCCCGTCATTGCATAGGTGGCAAGTCTTGCAAATGCTGGTGTAACGTGCAATGATGCGATATAGGATTATATTCTGGTTGAAAATTTAGCCGCGGTTCTCCCTTTGCCTCCGGTCGATCCACTATGATAACCCAAGATGTTTACCCTTCAACCAACGCCGGACGAAAAATTTGCCCCTTTTTTATCGCTCGTAAAAATCGTTTCTGCAGAATGACGGTGGGAGATGGATTGCGTTATTGCGGAGAACATGTTACTCTTGATCCTAATGCCAAGGTTTGGCTTGTGGTATTTTATTGCAATTAATTAATTGTAATATTTCCATTAAATATCTTTGAGTATCTTGTGCCGTTCAGAGTTATAGTGACTTATGTTGTCTTTACTGCCCGGGGAATTCATTAAAGTGTGAAGGGTTTTTCGGTGGCTTTTCGTATTTTACATGACTAGCATTCTTATGCGTCTAAATAATGGTATCGATTTTTCTACTACGTTTAGGGGGATAACCAAAGGATCCCCTGTCCTTACGACAACAGACAGTAAGTAGACTTGGCATTGTAGCGACATTTGAGTTCAAATTAGAATTCATTTCGTATTGCCGTAATTACAATCGGAATCCTTTTTGCAGCTCATGCTATGCCCACTCTGTTACGAAACACTTGAAGAAATGCAATGCGAGACCAACTGACACTCCTGGATATATATCGAAAAATATAAACAAAGGGCCGCACTCAGACTGCACGGCGCTGAAATTGGGTCTCGTGGATGCCAATTATTTGACCTCGTTGTTGGGAAGAGTGAAATCCGTGTATAATGGTAATTCTGGAAATGTGTAATTGATGAAATATGCAATTAAAAGTATTTTTTTTCAGCAATGGGATACACTCAATTTAATGGTGCCCTTTTGGGCAGATTGTGTGTGGTAATATATCTTAGTGGGGAACTAGTTCTTTCTTGGGCGCTAGCTAACTTTCTTAATTCTCAATTTTATCGTTACTGCCGTAGTGTTTCACACGAAGGTCCATTGAACCTCGTTATATGGGTGTAGAAAGGGATGTTGTTGCTCATGATCAGTTTCCCTATAATCAGTTTTCAGTTGCCGTGTTATGCTCCTCTTAGTGCTACCTGTAACATATACGATGCGCAAAGTTTGAGAATAACTCGGTAAAAATTTGTGTTGTGTATTTAAAATTTAAATCCACCTGGAAGCTGCCTATTATTTAAATGACTTATTAGTCGATCCTGTACACTAAATTCTTCCCGGCACCAATATTTTCCACTGTGCTGGCTGGATATCATTTAATTCACATCTTTGAATATTTTGACAAAAGTATGTTCAACATTTCTTTCTGTTGTCGCATAGGGCAGCTTAACACCACCTTC
Organism: Pyrrhosoma nymphula; assembly: GCA_963573305.1. Taxonomy (NCBI): domain Eukaryota; kingdom Metazoa; phylum Arthropoda; class Insecta; order Odonata; family Coenagrionidae; genus Pyrrhosoma; species Pyrrhosoma nymphula. The sequence continues at coordinate 69,011,726 of OY754332.1, read as the reverse complement.
TTGTTACAAGTTCTTTTTGTGTATAATGTGCACGAAATCTTTTCTTGTTATTTTACATAGTTCATGGACTTGTTTTGCTTATGACTATCAAGTCTATTTGAAAGTTCTTATTTCACTCTTGTTTATATTTATATTACATTACTTTAGTCTCTTTACAAACAAATTGGATAGCTACATTTTTTATACTTATTTTGGCTAGGGAATTGATTCTGCCATGGTTCTGCATGATATTTAATTGCCTCCGGCAAAGTAATGTAGCTTTATGTAGCATTGGTATTATAGACTGTTTGCCTTTGCCAGTGCTCCAATGAAACAATTAAATTGAGAATCTCTCAGTTTAGTATGGCTTTAAGCTTTCCCAGTGTATATGACGATTAAAAAGAACTGGTTTTCCACTGGGTAAGGTTCTCCGTTACATGTTTCAACAGGCGACTCGTCCATCATCATCATCAGGGTTCCTGGAATCTAATGTCTGAATCATTGGATTCCAGGATTCCTGATGATGATGGACAAGTCGCCTGTCAAAACATTGTAAGTAATGGAGAATCTTACCCAGAGGATGACCAGAGAGCTTTTTAATAATCTCTCAGTAAAACTATTACTTGGTAACAAATGTATTTTAGTTGTTTGGACAGGCAACTGCCTACTGACACCACATATAGATTAGTGAGTAGTTTGGTAAGGGAAGGATTATATTAGAAATGGAGGAATGGTGGAGAGAAACTGGGGTAGCCATAAGCCTACCTGTAATAAAAGGTACCTAGTGATCCACAATTCAATGCCCTATCTGATGGATGGAGTCTTGAAGCACTTGAAGCGGTCTCCTCACGGCACCAAAATAGGGATTGGGATGCAACAGAAAAAAATCTTTGCCCGACTCAGGGCTGTCAGGCTGGAAAGTCAATACTCTAGTCACTGAAATGATCCAGTCCCATGCTATTTTATATTTCTAGGGGTATAATCACATGGTGCACTGTGTGTAGCCCCGTGAGTTGAGCACAGGACTGACCTGAGGGTCCTGTGTTATCTGGATAAATATCTCTGTGGATATTTCTACCTTCTATGTAACTGAGGGGATTGGGTTGGTTTTGATTAGAGTATTGGATTTCTATCTTAAAGGGTTTTGGTTAGACTCCCAGGAGTTGCAGTGATTTTTCAGTGGAATCCCAATTTTCATTAGGGTGCACTGTGGAGAGCACTTCAAACTCTTAGCATTTGAGTGCAGATGGTGCAACAGTGATGACAAGAGTGTGTTACACTGACTGGCAGATGGCATTACTGTGATGCCATACACAAAAAAATGATTCCTGCACTTTTAAGGCAATTTTTCCCACTGTCAGAGTAATAATGAAGGACATCAAGGACCCCTAGTAACTTTCATTGAGAGTAGGCTAGTGCTGACACCAGGTTCTTCTCCACCTTCCTCCATCCACCATGCCCTTGGCAAACATACCCATTTGTCTTTAATGGAGTGAATGATCTAAGTGGTCAGTCACCTGTCCATATATGCAACAACACCTCCAATGGAACTGATGTAATTTTTGGGCCTCTAAAGCTTAAGAAATCACAGGTGGACTAGTTAAGGAAGCATCCTGCTTCCCTTGAATGTATATTTTTCACTTGCCTTTACACGTAGGCACAATTCAGGTATTTCATAAGGAATTTTGGGAGGGGGGTCAGGGTCTTCTCACGGATGGGTGTTTGGGGGTCCATGATCCTCTTATGCATTGATTTAGTTTTACTTGTGAGATTGTATTTGTATTGCTAGTGAATTATCATTGGACAAAAATCTTAGCGTGTATTACTGCTAACGGCACATAGTTTCTCTTCTTGACAACTGTCGTCACAACCCATTGCCACTCTTAAGCTCTCACACCCATTGCCCCATAGCTAAAATATAAAACCTTCAATACCTTGCATGCAATATTCTCATGGGTGGCTGAAATAGCTTGAACATCTTTCATTGAAAATTTTATTCATGTTCATGCTACCAAAAATCTATGATGACAAATGCAAGATTGTTGGAAATTAACGTTTCCTTGCATGGGAGTTTAACATTTCAAATTTCCTTACATACTGCTCATACTTGAATGGCCCCTTAGCTCAAGGTGGGTTCTATACTCGCATCCCTCAAACCATCATCTAGGTTGATCACTGAGTGAGAGAAAAGCATGTCAGAATATTCACCACAAGCACTAGTTTAGAAGATACTGAACTGTCTCACACACACACTGTTAGAGACTGAACATAAAAATCCTTTTGTCTAAATATTTTGAATATTCAATAGTAACTTTTACAACATCACGTAACAATACAAAAAACACGACCCTGGTTTCAATGCGTGAGCATCATCATCAGGTAAATACAAATATCAGGAACTCTCTTACATACTGGAGGGAAAGGAGGGGAGGAAGAAAGGAAAAGGAGCAGGATCATTGAGTAACTACCTCAAGGATAGGGGAGTGGGAATGACACTGACACTAATTGACGATGCATTTGTCAGGGTCACTAAGTCTTATTGAAATTTCGAATCGTTTTAGAGCATTGAGATCATGTTGAAAGTTGCAACAATGTAAAATTTTGACACTGAGATCACTGTTATGAGCATTACAAAAAAGGAGTTTGGAAAAGTTGCTTCTTTGGTTAATTTGTGATTTCAATGTATAAGTTTTACACTGCAGCAACTTTCGATGTGAGCTCAATGCTCTAGACCAACTCGAAATTTCAATAAGACTTGACACACATAGTCAATGACTGTCTGTTACCTTCCCCCGCACCTATCCTTGAGGCAGTTATTCAACAACACCCCTCCTTTTCTTTTCTCCCTCCCCTCCTTTCCCTTTCTTCCTCCCCTCCTTTCCCTTTCTTCCTCCCCTCCTTTCCCTTCAGTATATAAGAAAGCTCCTGATATTTGTATTCACCTGATGATGATACTCACGCATCCCCGGTTGTGTCTTTTAGTGTCCTTATGTGGTGTTGTCAAAGCGACCATTAAATATTCATAATGTGGAATGCCACAAAGTTACCACATAAATTCTAAAAATATTTGACAAAAAATGTTTCAGTATTGTGTAACAGGCACAATTTGAAGAAAAAGTACTCTTGATTCCAAGCCATAAATCTGTCAAATTCCTGGAATAAAATTATATTTCCTCATATTCTACTAGGCATATGGTACTCAAAGCTGTTCGCTCAAATATTTTGTTAAAAATGTTGACTCTGGGACATTAAATCTCAGCATATCTGAGGGAATGTTTCAGGGCTCCAATGAGTACAGGAAGAAACTGCTCTCCATTTGAGTAATTAAAAAATCTGATAATGTGAGTTCTTTGTGACATAAGTGAAACAGATGAGACCTTAATGCTGTTAGGTAAGCTGGAAAAAATCACGTGCAACCTTTGCTCAATGGAAAAAAAATTGTTCCTGTATCTTGGGTGCTATTTTGGCATTACAAGCTATGGTACATGATACACTGTGCCTAAACACTCAGTAACCCAGGGGTAAATTTTGAGTTTGGGGGAATCACTTACTAGATTCTTACACGTTACTCAACACTCATAACATTTCCACTGCCCCTACTTATTTCCCATTTGTTTAATTGTGGTATATATGCTTCACTTTAGCTTTTTCTTATTTCTTCCTCCTTATATGCCCATTATTAACTCAAAAAGCCTGTGAAACCCCTAAAAAACCATTGTTGTGTAAAATGCTTCATTCGCTTATAAGAAAAAAATACTCTATTTTCATGGTCCACTAAGGTATTCCCTCATCTACCTACCCATGTACTATTAATACTGCAAATGACCACAGTTGTTGATTGTCTCCTCAAGTGACTGACCCAAGCCAAGATATATAAGGTATATGCTCCAGTAATGGGCTGGTTAAGGAAGAAATTGAAGTAAAATTGAGTTACCACAGCTACGGACAAAGCAAACTGGTCCAAAATTTTACCTCTTATTCTACTATCTGTTCTAAATCTGTAGTAGCAATTTGAGCACACTGGTTGCAACTATAAAAAAGAAAATTATATATAAATCATAACTAACCTGATGCAACTCAAATGGACCACTATTTTATCCGACGTACTAGTAATGGGCCACCCTGTAATGGGCCATCTAATAAATCTGTTGTGGAACAATAATCAAATCTAGAATATCATAGAATTGGAAAGAGGTGTAACTAAAAACATAATATATATTTTTATATTTTTTAAATTTATAATTTACAAAGATTTAATACACTAAATACATAAAACCACCTCGAATACAAATAACGAATCTAATAATTACCTAACAACTTTCGTTTCTCACCAGCACTTGAAGAACTCAGAGATATCTGAATTTTGTGGTGTTTTGCTTCCCACCAACAAAATTCACTAACAAAAAATCACCTTCCTTTGCCATCTCACTCAGCTCCATCCCAGATTCACTTCTCTCTGTTTCGGAGAAGAGACCTATTTTCAGAGGAGAGTTGTCTGACTCTGCGTAGGATGGTGATGATGAAGAAGAGGGCGGTGGCTTCTGCACCTTGGCTTTTTTTTTCTCCTCAGCCTCTTGCTTTTTTTGTAAGCGAAGAAGCTTATTTTTCTCCATCTCCTCAGCTTTTGCCCTTATTGTAGCCTCTTTCATTTGGTAATACACCAACATTTGTGGGGACGTCACCACAACTCACAGTTCGTCACCATATGCAAAGTCTCTGGATGGTAGGATAATATATGATTCATTCATTGGATGAGGAAGATCTTGTCATACCCCTAGAGGCTTTTGGTGTTATTCAAACAAAAAACATGCTAACCCAGTAGTTACTCCCTTTTCTATAGTTTTTATTTAGCTACTCATGTCTACTACCTAAGTCAGAAAGTTTATTTTTTTGTGTTTGGTGACAGGCCCATGCTGTTCAAAGTAAAATGTGCTCCAGTAAAAATAATATTTTTTTGACTGGAAGTGCAGTTTATTGCAATAGTTGTAATCAAGTGAAAAAGTGAGAATTCAACGTATGCACTTTTACAATTAAGAAATTCACTTTCTAAGTATATTTTAAGGGTGGGAGATTGATAATGGGAATGGGAAATTATTCAAGAGCTGAATGACAGATAAATTATTGAAAGATGAGTGGGAATTTGACAGTGATACCATTATTTTTCCATCCATTGGTAAAGGTAGAAGTTTTCACGAGTTTTCCGAGTTTGATTGTCATGTTTTGATGGTTGCTCTCTCTTGAAGCTCATAAAGGATTTGTCTTCATGGATGATGATTTGATGGACTCACCATTGGGACATAGGCATTCGACTATCTATTAACCCAGTAGAAAATCTGAAAAAAACTTTAACTGAACCATTTGCTGGGAAACCCTCAAGTCTACCCCTAGCGTACTTTACTCACAAATTTCACAGTGATGTAAGTTGTTCTCATGTGTCTCAAAATCTTTACTTATGTTAAAGTATTTGTTCCAGGTTTGGGTGACTTCATCAAAAAAGAACATCTGGAGCATAATATCCTTATTGAAAGCCTGTCTGATCCAAACATAGGACCTAATTCTAAGAAGCACTTGGTTCAGAACTCATCCCTTCTTGGCCATGTGGAGAAGTTTGACCTTACTGGGAAGCTTGGTGTAATAGAATTTGGTGCTGGAAAAGGTTTGGTCAATTATCAATACATTCCTCATTATTGTCTCAAGAGTTAAGCACCTTTCGTTTTTATGCAGGATTATTACTGGCCTATAGCAGGGAAAATACTTAAATTTATAGGTAAATCTTCCCTTTCTTATTGAAATATCAGTTAAGTCTTTTTTTTAACTTTATATATTTTGCAATGGAGGAAATTTGATTGACTGAAATCCTTTGTGGAAGCCAATAGGATATAACCATTTCACATAGAAGTAAACATAAATTTTGACGATTCTGCAAGTGAGCCATGATATTGCCTTTTATGGTGCCACTCACATCCAAATAGTCCTTGGTAGCTTAACTGTCTAAAGCACTCTGCACAATATTAAGGGAAATTGGTTTGAGTCCCGGTCAACACGGAAGATTTTTTCCTCTGTGGAATTTTCATAATAGTAAATAATTTTTCTAACAATTAGTCGATTACAATCCTGGATTCACATTTCCTCAACTTTTGCTAGTATTTTAATAACTGGCTACAATGAGTGCCTTGGGCAATAAATAATTATACAAATACGTATTACATTGAGGGCCTGTAAAATGTGGACTTGTGGCTTGGTTATTGCACTGTTGAACAAAATGGGCTTATTCACTAGTTTTTTTGTTTCATTGGCTTTTCTGATAGTGCTGAAAAAGTGATGGCTTGCAGGATTATTTCATCAATCTGTTGTGTGGTTTTCAAATCATAGGTGATTAAAACTTCGAATTACTACGGAAGGGGGATATTTAAGTTATCTATGTCATGACCACTGTCATTTGCCTTCACCAATCGCAGTGATTTATTTTTGAGTGAACGAATAGATAGGTTTGGAAGAAAATAAGTTTTACATTATTCATTTTAAGAGTCCATTTAAATACTTCATGAATTAAATATTAACTTTGGGACACAGTAGGCCACCTTATTTTGCCTGCTGCACGTGGAAATACTTTGACAGATAGGTTTGTATGAAAAAAAGGGCACAATTTGAGTGACACCACAAAATGTATTATCATGGCTAGTTCAATGTGAGAAAAAATTGGCCGGGACGGGATTCGAACCACGGACCTTTGGCTAGCAGAGCCAATGTGAAGACCACCGCACTATCCTGGCTTCCTAATTCTTGTAGGCCATGAGAATTAGGAAGACTGGGTAGCATGGTGGTCTACCCATTGGCCCGGAAAGCCAAATGTCCGTGGTTCGAATCCAGGTCCAAGCCAAATGTTTCTCAAGGCAATTTTCGCATATTTCATCACCATATTTTTATGGAAATCATCGCATGTAGGTTTATAGATTAAGGGTAGTGGTTCTCAACCTGTGGTACCTGAGGGGTTCGTACTTGATGGTTTTAAGGTAAGTGAAAATGTTGAATGATAGTGGCGGAAGTTTTTCAAGGCAGTAAGAATATGAATAGCACACATTTTTTCAATCTAAGGGTTACAATTTTGGGAAATGGGCAACCAAGTGATATGTATGCTATCAAAAGGGGTTGGGAATGACAGTATTTGAGCAATGACCCTGATTATATTGAGGCTTACTACAACTCTTTGGTTTTCCTGGAAGTTTCAACATTTAGTTGAAAGGCGTAGAACCTTTAGTACTTCTTGGGTAATGATTTTTTTTACTTGAGTAGCCTTTTTTTTTAAGTAGTGGCATTTAAATTTATTTTTCATTCATTATGGTTTTTTTAGGGCAGCTGACATATTGGCTGGCGAGATCATTACCTCATCGTGATCATTGTCAATTTATTATTGTTGACAAAGGAACACTTCGACATAAGTCGGAGAACAAGATAAAGGAGCCAGAAAAGAGCAATGTCAACCGTTACCGTGTGGATATAGCAGACCTTCGGTTGAGTCAATTGCCTCCTGCCCTTGCTGTGGACAGATGCATTGCAGTGAGCAAGCACTTATGTGGAGCTGCCACAGGTGAACATTTGTTTTTTGTTCTGTGCATTAGCTATTCAAAACCATTTAGTGAATAACTTTAACCTTTTTTAACCTGACATCCTATATGTCTTATTTCTTCCTCACTCTTTTCCTCTTATTATATGTTCTGTCTTCTATCCTATCTTTCTGTATCCCAATACTCTTTCAGTATGTATGTACAATGGTGGAATAAGTTGAGGCAACATTTTAATGCCTCCACATTCGGCATCTGTGGGAACTCATGTAAGGAGCACTTCCTCTGACAGCTTGGCAATATTGGGGAAACCAGATTTATTTAGGAATATTTAAACTTCGTGGCATTTAAAATAGTTTATTCACATTGCAAAATTTAGGGCTTTCAATAGATAAGGGACGTTCACTAGATTGTTTTTTAGATGTTAAGGTGACTTGGCAATGTAATGTTAACATAATGACTTCTCATCAAGAAGCAAAGGTGTTTCTAGTGGAATTCCTTGATTTTAGTTAATAGTGTATTCAAAGGCTTTTTCATCCGCCATTTTTTTCTTACTAGCAAAGAGAATGTTTCTATTAACACATTCAATGCGGAGCACGTCAATAGACGTGCTCCTGGCTACACCGACTGACGGAGCACGTCAATTGACGTGGTCGTTCCATTCCGAAGCCCTTTAAATTTTTTAAAGACGATTTTGACTACTTCCATGAAAATCGGTCCTGCATTGAATGTGTTAAGTTAGATTACATCATGAGCTAATGAGTAATTTATGTCCTCTTTAAAATTCTTTTTACCTATCTTGAAATTATTGTAGGTTGGCTTTGGCAATAATTGTAAATACATATCTTATAGGACTAAGATATTAATATAAAAATAAATATGTATTGTAGGAATTTTATCATTGCGTCATAATCATTTCATTGTGGGATTGTAAAGATCGGAGAAGCCAGTGAGTACCCAAAACAGGCTGAGATATTTTAATGAAATAAGCATGTGTTTATTTTGGTAGTATTTCTGTCTGAAGCATTTTTCAATAACCATCTTTGCTTGAGGTTGACAGCAATAAGTGCTCAAAACAAAAGAAAATATCTGGCCTACTGAAAGGGAAGGTTTGGTCGGCAGTGACTGGTGGAAAGCTTGGGGATCTTCCAGTCCTTCTTGGCACAAATATTTCTGAGGGATAGGAGTGAGATGTGTTTTATGATGTGTTGGAGCAGATAAACAACCCTTTCAGTTACCCCTACAGTCCCTGACTGTGCAGACCTTGAGTCACGAGACTGAGGTCAGTCAGGTTACCCAGAGAGTAGTGGTGTTGTGGATCGTGTTTTTCGTTATTGTTGTTCTATGTTTATTTATTTTGTTGCATCGACCAATGTAATTAGCCATTGTGCCATTTTTGGTTGTGTGAGATAAATAAATAAATAAATAAATATTGCTTTCAAGCAGCCCATGTTTGTCCCTTGAGACTAACCTTTGGGAGTGTGAGACCATGGACTGGGAGGAGGGCCCATTCCTCACCCCTATGGGCCATTTCTGTGGAATCTCCTTTCCTCTGTGATGTGGGGTATCATAAGGAAAATAGATCCAATTGTTAACAGTTGTGCAACAATTCATTACAAATTTAAACTTTTACATAAATATTTCTTATGTGCTCCAAAAATTGTCAAAGATCCAAATATGTAACACCATAAGTAATAATTCTGGGAAGATAATTCCCTTGTATGGTAATCGGACCGCATTTAATTATGGAAAATTTCGGTATTGCAGACTCAGTTATCCACAGAATTCGTTATCCGCAGAAGGTCTTGGAATGTATCTACCATGGATACAGGGAACTGTGCATACCCTTATTTATGTGATATACATAATTTATTTTAATTGATATGAAATTTGAATATTCCTAATTGCATCTAGTTATCTGAATGCTACCAAGCTGTCAGAATAGTCGATTAGTTCCCACAGGCACCACATTCAGGTGCAAAAAAATTATGGATTAATTTTTTATACTGCTTGCCATGCATCCTTAAACTTTTTCTGCCTCTGAATTTTCCTTGCTCATACATACCCAGCACTGGATTGTTTGCTCTCCTATACCAAGCTTACTTTCTCCAAACTTCTCTAAACCCACTTTTCAAAAGTATGTAATTCCAAAATGACCAAGTTTCACAAATATAAATTTCTATTCTTTGTATAAGTCTCACAATGTCTTATTTTTTCATTTTTATTTTGATTCCCTGCTGGTAATGCCCTCATCCGTGCATATGTATCTGTTAACAGCTTTAATCTTCCTCTAAAGTCCAATCAAACCAAATTTGTCCAAAATAGTATCCAGATGTGCAAACTGTTCATTAAGCATTAATTTATGAAAGTCCATGGCACCCTTATGTCTATGGATGAATTAAATTATCAATAAAGATGAACATTTAACTCTTTCTCAACATGAAGCGTGAAGTAGAAGAATTTACTATCTGCTTTAGAATTTCACAGCTATGTAAATATAATGCAGAGTCTTTCCATGTTGAGTGCAATATCGATCTAATTTTCTTCCAGTAACAGTGTATAAAAGATTGGCAGAGTGCAGTAATTCTCTTAAAATACTCTTCTTCTCATTTGCCATCTGTCGAATGTAACTGGGAGTTGTTTCACAGACACATCAGTGAGTTAGAAGAAAAAATATTATTAGCAGTTTGAGCTAAGGTTTGATTTTGATGCAGTACATACTTCCTTTGTAATTTTTATGTTCTATCTCATTTTTATAGATTTGGCCTTGCGTTGTGTGATTAATGGAATTGAAGAATCAGACAACTTAATTGTAGATGGCATAGTTATTGCTGTTTGTTGTCATCATAGATGCGATTGGAATAGCTATACTGGGAAAGATTTTTTATTGGTGAGTAACATCTGTATCTTTAAATTAAAAAAAAGATAAATCCAAATTGTCCATAAAAGCTCCTTGCATGATTCCAATGCATGCTTTTAGCCATCCAGGTGATCATATGAATCAAAATTCTTTAGCTTTTATTGATAATTTTGATTAAACTTTAGTTTACATTTAATTGTCAATCGCTCTGTTCTTGAATATCTGTATCTATATGCTTTTATTATCATCAAAGTAATTAAAATCTCTGCTATGCAAAAATTGGCACTTCTGACTGGTAGGAAAGGTAATGGGACAGGAGTGGAAAAGGGGGTACAAGGTAGGGGAGAGCCCTGCCGCTTGCCTTTGCTTGCTCTCAATGAAAGGTGGCAAGGGCACCATGGCTCAGTTTACCATCTGGCGATGGAGAACTATGAGGGCAAATCAGAAACTCTTTGCCCCTATTTTTTATATTAAACTCTCATCAACCTATTTTCAATGACATGAAATCTTCCGGTTCCCTTAGGACCCGTGAACGATGTCGTAAACTTTCCCATACGAAATGCCAAGCTCCCGGAAAATGTCCTTGAGGTGCGCACGCCGATCTGCTTCCACCATTGCATCCACGTGGGAAATGCCGTCAGTCAGCAACGAACCCGGCCTGCCTGAACCCTCATTATCATGCAAGTCTTCATGGTCTTGTGCGAACTCACAACACCACCACCTCACACTTCTCAATGCGAGACACTTTTCCCCATATGTGGGCTGCATTTCTCTGTGGATTTCGATGGGCATTCATCCCTTGCTCTATAGAAAATGAATTACACTTTGTTGCTCGTACACCGTGGACGTGTGAAGCACGACCGCTATCTGTAAAAACTGACAGAAGCGCCATGCTGCGTAGCTACTGGCAGTTACTGCTGGGCCGGTCCAAGAAAGGTCCACCGCTGGGAATGGAATGGTTGACTTTGTATTTACAGCCGTAATTTGCCTAATAAAAAATAGGGGCAAAGACTTTCTGATTTGCCCTCATACATTTAAAATACTCTCCTCAGTGAGTGTTGTTAAAGAGAGCACTTCAAGCATAGTGCACCATCTGTAGAGTGGGATGTTAAACTGTGAACCTGTTGGTAGCTGATGTGAAGATGAGGTTGATGCTGGTTTTGTCTACACTCTCCCTCTCCTCCGCAAATTACATTTTCCTAATTGTCCCATCCACCAATCCTTAATGGTGCATGTTACCTCATCTGCTAATCACCTCTACAGTTAACCATGCGAAAGAGGCATGCTAGGTTTGGGAAATGTTGGGAGGTAAATGGGAAGGCCAGTTTCTAAGGTTTTCAAACATTCAATGGAAGAGATTTTTATCTTTATTGAAACCGCATCAGAAACTCTGGGATTAAAAATTAATGAAGATAAAACTAAATACTTGAAAATGGAAAGAAATCAAGGTAAACTAGAGAACCCACAATAAAAATTAACAACAAACATTTTCAAAGAGTGGAGAGCTTCAGATATCTGGGATCCTTGCTAACAGCAAAAAATCAGATTTCCTTTGAAATTCAAGACGATACACATAGGTAATAAATGCACTGCAGCCTATTTTCAGGTCAAGAAATATTTCAAGAAGCACCAAAATAATCATACACAAGACAGTGTTAGGACATGTTGTCCTCTATGCCTCTGAAACATGGAAATTAACAGTAACACAAGAAGAAATACACAGAAGATGGGAAGGAAAGATTTTCAGAAGAATATACGGTGCCGTGATAGATCCAGGAATATGGAGAAAAATGCTGAAGTCTATGAACTCTATGGAGAACCAGACATCATATCAGTTATAAATCATGGAAGACTTTGTTGGGCTGGTCATGTACAATGCATGGAGGAAAGCAGGGCAATCAAAAAGGTTTTCAATGGTACTCCAGGAGGGAGGAGAAGCAGAAGAAGACCATGAAAGCGGGGGCTTGATGACATTGAGACTGACTTGAGAAGACTGGTAGTCAGGAGGTGGAGGCGAGTTGCGGAAGATAGAGATGAATGAGGGCAGATCGTTCTGGAGGCCAGATTCCTACATGGGCTGTAGCACCAAGGATGATGATGATGATGATGAATTTTCAAGGTTTTACACCAGTTGTTAGGCCTTTTTTGGTAAATGCCTCTGCTGAAAGGGGGTGCTGCGTTAGGTATGTGATTTGATCTAATGATTCTTAAATTCATACGGGGATGTAAGACCACCACTGTGATTCAGCCTGTAACTGAGCTCCACTTTCTCCAAGTGATTTCAGACACCATTTCATACAATGCAACATGTTATTAGTGCATTTAATTTCATTATCTGCATAGTTAGAAATTAATTGATGATGATTTAAAATATATCTACTGTCTTTATCAACATCAGTCCAAACAAGAAGTTTATTGCCCAATCTATCATTAATTTAAAAAAATATTTTTATCTTGTACTAAGCAAAGCAAAAGCATTTATCAGATGTAGGTTGTACATATTACTTCATCTCTTTAGGCTTTTTTGTGAAATCAGGAAAAGTAATGCTGTAGAAAATCTTGAGATCATATAAAAATAAATATTCATCTGTATCAAAAATAAACTCAAATGAGTCAGATAAAGTATTTAAAAAAGAATGAATGACCGTGTCAGTCTCTAGGACTACCCTAAGTTACTCAGTTATGATAAGATATATCTAATTTTAACTTTGTGCTTATTCATGATCACAAATGTGGTTTATATTTGACATAAAAAGTGCATAAACTGCCATCTTTCTGCCTACATTTATCTCACACCATAAATTGTGGCCTTACATGGGGATTAAAAACTCTAGGGAGGGGGGCATAAAAGTGCAGCATTGCTGTAATGTGTACCTAAAAAATCTGGATGGAAGACACTTCTACCACCACAGTAAATGACACCTACTTATCTTTTTTCAGGAAAATGGTATTGAAGGCTCAGATTTTGGAGTCATGTGCGGGATTGCCAGCTGGGCTACCTGTGGTGTTGGCCTGAAGAAGGATATCCAACCTCATGAGGAAGAACTTGGGGGAGAAGAGTCGTACCAGAACTTAGATGGAGAAAGGTAAAAAAAATCATACGGTAAAAATTTATCGTCAATTTTAAGATTGACTGGCCTGTGTCAGAATATGGGATCAGTAACACTAAAAAACCTTTGCAGAGAAATACTTTACTATTAGCTACATATATTCAATTAGATGGTCGGTCGGTCGGTTATTTGGGGAGGTGACCAACAACCGAGGCCATTTGCACCATTGCATATGGGTTGGTTGGTAAGGGATGGATTATTTGGGAGGTGGAAGAAGAGTGGAGAGAAACCCAGTATTGGCATTAGCCCACTCTTAATGAAAGGGGACCGCAGTTCAGTGTCCCTTCTGATGGATGGAATACTACCCTTAAGTGCTCTCCACAGGGCCTCCTAGAAGGGATTAGGATTCCAATGAAAAATCTATGCCACTGCCAAGGTTGAGACTCTTAGGCCTTCAGGATGAGTAGCTAGCACTCTCACCACCACACCAACCCAATCCCCTCAACTAGAGATAAATATATGGATTACGTCAAGTCCATGGGCAGTTAACTTCAATTCACAATTTGACACAAGAAATTCTGGGCAGTAAATTGTCTTCCTTTTGCATAGATGTAATGTCCTCATCAGCTAGTCAAAGAGAGAGAAATAGTCCTTTGTACATGCGCCCTGGATGCATGGAGGAGAGCCTGTGGAGTCGGGGGAAGTACTGGAGGTGTCTGCTCCCCCAGCTGAATGGTGAATCCTGGCACATTTTGGACTATTTAATGCAGATGGAAGGCCCTCAGATTTGCTTCTATAAAAGTCATAGAACAGAACCATTGTGCAAATTTATGTTGAATGACATGTTTGTGGCATGAGATGTTTGTTTGTGGTCCATCACTTGGCAGTTTGTGAATTGCTGCAGTTCATGAGCCATGCACATGAGAGACCAGCTCTGGTGTGGTAGGAGTCGGAATAATGGGTAAAACTTAAGCGCATCATCGAAAAAATTACTTTTTTGAGAATTTTAGTCTCAAAACATTGTGATGCTGAAATTAGTGGTCCCTCGAAACTCAAAAATAAAAATCAATCAGTTTGCACTCCGATGTCCTTGATGCTGCATTTTGGGAGAAGGATCTTGATCATTGGATGTATGTATGTATTTGTAGAATGTTTTAGATGTAGGGGATAATTTGTAAGGTGAAGTTTGCTCGGTGTCACACAGTTGGGATTTGAGATTTGGCACTGAGTGATGCTGTTAGCTTTTCAACCTCTGTCACTAGCATGCTTTTCTTTGTCTGCAATAGTCACTGTTTGGCCCTTTTGACCATTTGTATGGGAAATAGTTCGTGCTCTAAAATTATCTTGCTTGATAGCATTGATTCTGGAGTCATATTCCTCATTCCCTTTGCCGAAATGGATGAGTGTGTAGTATGTGTAGTGGGTATATGGACTCCGGCTGTGTTCATGCCCAATTTAAGATAATTCTTTCCATTTTTAATTTTCCTCAAATTAAGGAAGTGATATCACAATCTCAGCCTTTGGACCAACTTCATGGCCATGTATGGGCATGAGGCAAGCCTTACTAACCGGCCATACCAGTTGTGTACTAATTCCTGATGGCATTTAATATGTTCAGGGTCAAAAACATCCTGAGTGATCATGTGGGTGTTTTTGAATGAATATCTTAATTATTCTGCTATTTTTAAGCTTAAAAACTATTATGATGTTCCTATGCTGCGTAATAAACTTCTCTTTGGCAGATTACATTTCTGTTCTTCACATTTGTCCCAGAGATTCTAATGTTTCAGCTACAGTCATTCCTTTTTTTGGCATCTTTTTCAACTACATGTACATACAAGTTCTACGTAGACTAGTAGTCCATTACACTTTGCAAGAATGGCCCAGACTTACACTTAATGTTGTGTGTGGTATATTCTGAGGTGGCATAACAGAGTTGGTACTTGCCCTGTATGTGGCCTGATGCATAGCCATTCCCCATCCTCGCCTTCTGTCTTGCTTGGCCCAGTCTACACCTTTGCCTCTGTGGGCTCTTTTGGTAACATGTTAGTTGTCATTTCTTTCATCATACTTAATTTCCTGTAATTTTATATATTTCAGGGAGAAGAGGTTAAATTTAACTCCAACAGAACGAGCTGATTATGGAAAGATGGTGAAACATATCCTTGATTATGGCAGGAAAAGATATTTGGAAAGTTCTGGATATATTTCCACTCTGTGGTACTACGTTCATCCTGATGTGTCTCCTGAAAATGTGTGTTTGTGGGCAAAATTGAAGTCATGAATATTATAAGTGGTTTGCAGCTAAAATAATGGAAATAGATCAACTGTAGAGTGTGGAGTATCTGATCGACAGATTATCTGACGGTCCCTATGCCAGTAAGAATACTCCCTCCCATACTGTGATTTATTGGAAGTACGTCAGGTGAAAAGTTAATGCCTCTCAAGGTATATCAGCATCAAAAATGGAGTGGAGAATAGTCTGAATGCCCTTATCCTAATTGCAGCAAATCGTGTCTAATTTGTGGTGAATTAAATTGCTGGTATCCATCCCTGCTGTAAAGCAGATGGCTGAACTCATAAAAGCGCCACAGCAGATTGGACAAGATAAAAGGGTATTGTAGGATCTGGTGCTTCCTCGACAAAAGCAATGAATGAAGATTTCTTGGGATCTCCTCTGGGTCAGAAACTCCATTTTGTCAGACTTTTCCGAGGTTGTTGAGGATGATGAATGAGTCTACCATCAAAACGTCGGGAGGGATGAAGTTTCTGATCCGGTGGAGATCCTGAGAAATCTTCTTCCATATACATATCAGCATGCTGCCCAAAATCATGGAAATGAAGTTTACCACCCACGTGTGCGCCTTTGAGTTATTTAGCATTCTGCATAATAGAGTTAAGTGTGTCTTTGTAAAGGTCGTTTTACACGAGGCACTTGATTGCACAATCTGATGTGTGTATGGATGTGCATTGAAAATTGCGTAGAGTAATGTGGTGAATTGCAAGAATGCATGCGCAAATGCATAAACTACAGATGGGAAAATAGCCCTTGCTCTAATTCCATGCTTGCATTCTCACAATTTCTGTGCATCAAGTTGTGCAATAAAGTGCCTTTGTGTAAAAAGGACTTAAATTACTGCGTCACTTAGCACATGTGTGCGTAATCATTGACATGTCTTCGAGCCAGTTTTAGTGTAATATATTTGGATGGATACAAGGTCTTTTTAGTCCACAAAGAATGTGTATTCCAATCCTCACAGTGCCACCATCATTTTATTTATTCACCTGTTAACTGTTCTGCGATAATTTCAGTGTTCTTTTTCGGTCCACACATGCAAGTTGTCAGGTGTGGGCTGATACTTTATTACCTGACCTTACAATTAGCTGACAGTTTTAAACGTTCATTTTCTGCCTAATCATGATGAGTAATTGAGATTAAGCCAACCTATTTCCCAGATTGATTTTCCTAATCTTAGCTTTAGTCAGCATGATGAGAAAATTTGATGCAAAATAGTTTGCTAGGTTTTATCTTACTTGAATGTTTCGAGAATCAAGTGAATTTGATCATGAGAATAACTGCATTTCATTTTTATGAAATTCTTATTAAAAAATATACAATTGACAAGTTGTTTATTCGAGAGGTTAAATATTTCCTGCATTTTAAGGTGAAGTTAGTTTATGCACTCATATTATTGTCCAAATGCAAGTATGTGATACTCCCAAGGTTTTTTTTAGGTAGATACAGGCCTGTTAAAAAAATCTTACTGCTTCAGGGTAGAAAAATTTCTTGCAATATATCCGAAGTTGACGCCAATGTGACAATGCGGCCGAACCCTGCCCCCATGCGAGACAGCAAGAAACATTCTGAATGGAACCAGTGCCCTTCGTACTCGCTGCTGGCGAGAGGGAAGATGCATGGAAGGAAAAATTTGACCTAAGAAGGGATTTTTTAAAGAGAGGGTGCAGGATGTTTAGCCAGGAGGATGATGAGGATTTTCCAAGCTCCCTTTTGCTTAATATGCAAGCGGAAATCAGAGAGAGGGAGATATGCAATGTTCAGTCGTGCCAAGATCTAACCTCTTGCTCGCAACAACTGGTAGACACTGTGGTAAGCCCATCTATGGTCTCCATCCCCTCAACTTGTTTAGTCTTTTTGTGATTATTTTATACGCGTGTTTATTAACGTCACGGATTATTGAAGATTTGACATATTTTCGATATTTGGGATTCCTTTCGGTGTCGGGATCCATAATATTCTAGAAAGATCATGATTGATTCTGTGCTAAATTATTTAGTCTGTTTCAGACTTCGATAGAATTTTAATAATGTTCCATTCATGTACATATTTACTGTTTCCGAAGGTAAGATATGAAAGTAAACCACGAAAGGGAGGAAGTTCTCCTAAGAGTTTTTTTTTAGTCTTGCATGGTGCGTAGGTAAACCTGGCGTAGGTGGAACTGGAGACGCATTGAACTATACACAAACGCAGGAAATTTGAAATGAAAAAAAATCAATCGCCGGGACTAGAATTAGAAACTAGATCTATTTTGCCGTCAAGGAACTGACTGCATTAGGCTTGACTTTTAGCATATTCTCACGAATTATTTGGGAAATGTCAATTTTGTGTTTGTCAAACAGCAGTCAGTATACTAAAAACCCGTTCCATTCTGAAACATTTTGTGTGAACTGAGAATTCTATAGGAAAGTATTTATAAAAATATACCTGAGAAGCTGCTATGTTGCTGGTGAGGCAAGTGGAAATTGACCTACTATAATAGTGGCGAAAACAATCTGAGGAATATGCTAGAGCAGCCTTCAAAGGTCAGCATTTAAATTCATGTTGGGCCAGCATGCCCCATGTTTTTACAAGAGGTTAAATATAAGTGATAGTTGACTAATTTACTCTGTGGAATTGAGAAACCATTAAATCCAAAGAATAATGTTTCGTACATACATTCCACACTTCCACGCATTTTCTGGAAATATCTTTAATAATCTTCTTTCCTTCAGGTTAGGGGATGGAAAGTTGTTTTTTGAAGTAAGAGGGTGGGATCATAACTCATAATTGTGGATGATTAATCGTTGAAGTGGGTTAACAGAAACAAGGTCACGGTCACTTCTGTTCTCTTTCCCTGGCATAGGGTACTAACGTACAGCTCTCGCGAAAGCTTATGGCGTTCGGATGTGCAGAAGAAGAAGTCGTGGAGGGGTAAATTTTGGTGGAAGGGGTGGGAAAAAGGGACGTTAGGGAAATCAAAGACATGGCATTTGTGCCATGCATGATTGCATTTCAAAAAATGAAATTTGTATGACGTGGACAGCACAAACGCCGCGTATCCGAAGGCCATAAGCTTTCGCGAGAGCTGTACGCACCTTGGGTCATTTCAAGGTCTTTTCCACCAATTGGCGAATACATATTTACGATGGTTGCAAAGGATATCTGCTGCGCCAAGAGGACACCGAAGGCAGCTGTTGGATCGAATGTCATCAATACCATGTCATATTCCCTTTGTGCATATTCGAGCCCTTTCAAGCAGGCGTGTCTTTCTTTGGCCAGCTGCGGCGGCAAAACGATTCCCAAAACGGCTGCGGGGGAGGGAAGGAGGAACCTGCAAGCAGGACGAAGAAAGCTCGCTTGAAAGGGTTCAAAACATGCACAAAGGAAATACGACATGGTATTGGTGATATGCGGCGCAGCAACAGGCAGGGGTCGAACAAACCGCCTCGCACCAGATCTTCCCCGTGAGTGCTGCCCAGAGCAGCTAAGCTTACGGCTTTGATCCCCGTGAATCTGGAAAGATTATTTTTACCTTGGCGCGTTATTATCATATATGGTGCTCTATCGTTCAGGGTACGTTGTAATGGGTGAGTGCTGCCCTCCTATTACCCTTGATAGAGCTGCACTACTTCCTCGCGTCATCTTAGTTTGGGGATCGGGTTGGTGTGGAGGCTAAAGTTACCATCCCGTTCGATTGGCGGAGATTTTTCAGGAGAAATCCGATCCAGAATTGGGTGTGTCTCATGGAGGCATGAGGTCGGATGGGAAAAACTGTGGTCCCTTGGGCGCCTTTCGTTACGAGTAGGCAGAGGCTCACGCTAGGTTTGTCTCCACCCTTCTTCTTATCCACGTAAAATCCTTCCCTTAAAAACCTACCTATCCAACATCGGTCACCTTACCAACCAACCAACCTGAGATCTCTCTCTTCAGTCCAATGTTCGGCCCATAGATCAAAAAAAAAAAGAAGAGATGGAGCCTTACGGTGCGACAGCACTGAGGACTATTGAAGGCACTAAAATGCTCAATCGGCCATATTGAATGGATCAGTTGTGTCGTTTCGAAATTTTGTGAATATTTCGAAAACATTGATATTAGTAGTGGCGTTCCATGTCGTGGTGATGTAATGTTTTCTATGAAAATGCAAAATGGGAATATTTTCCAAAAAGAAGACCTGCAATATTCATAAAATTTATGGACAAATTGATCGCGATAGCCTTGTCTAGTGGATCATTTTTCACAAAAACGGCTCCACTTCCGTGAGTTAAAACTGCCATCTACTCTCTTGGTTTAATTTATCGTTTGAATTAACTCTCTTCTTTGCATCTAAATCTTTCTTCCCATGATAACCTTCGGCAAATCAAATTCTCTTCATTAATTGCTTCATCCACTAACTTAGCTTCATCTTGGTTACCTTAAGCAACTTTTTTTCCTCGCCTATCATGCCAAGAAGTTTTTTTACCTGTTTTCCTTTCCGTCCATTGTACCAAGGGTAAAGACTTCCTCTCTACGATCGTACTTATCTCCGCCCTCCCCGTGCACATCTTAAACGCCTCCAGTCTGCTCTCGTCCTCTCTCCCCAGGGTCCAGGTTTCGTGTCATGCTTCATGTCGGGCTCCTTTACTTAACATCTTTTCCCAGGGTTTCTAGCATTAGTACTCTCCTTTGAATGAGCGCTTATTTTGCTAACTCTGTTCTCCCTCTAATATCTTTTATACTAAATCTATTTTCATGTAAAAAATAACCCCTAATTTGAGACAAAATTTCTCACCTGTTCCGAAACTTACCCCGGAAAACATTAAAACTGTGTAATATACATATATATATATATATATATAAATGTTTTGATATATGTATTTTGTTCGTACCCCTGACATAATAAGTACGTTTAAGTACATTGTTCATCACGCGCTATGCTGCCTTGTAAACTCGTTGGAAGTATGTTTCAGTTGCCTCGAATACCGCGTTGTAACCTTGTAAAATTTGGCCCAAATCAGTTGTGAATCGCGTTGCTGATGCGTTGTTATCCCATTGTGGATCCGTTTTGTGCGGGGGAGAGAGCATGTTGCAATCGTGTAGTTATCGCGTTGCCATCACGTTGTGAGTACGAATTGTGGCCCTGTTTTTTACGCGAAGAATCGCGTAGTAAACGCGTTATAGCCTATTGCCATCTTCGACACGTTGTGGGCACGTTGAAACCCTATTTCTGTGCTCGAAGAATTGCGTTGTAAATGCGTTATAGCCGCGTTGCCATCCTCATGTCCGCTGTGGGCACGTTGTAACCCTATTTCTGTGCCCTATAAAAAAATTAAAATTTGCATTCAGAAGATTATGAATGCTATAATTACGATGTCATGATTTAGTATCATCCTACCTTGTATCTACCAAACGACATTGCAATTGTCTCGCATTATCAGCTGCCCTACGGTTCTACGTGCAAATCCTCGCACACAAATTGGAACAACACTGTCAAGAAACTTATATATGTGGCCACTTCCGTGTTCTAATGTGAATTCGAGAACTAATTTTTGGAAACTGCAATTCCGTTATAGTCTGAGGAAACACCATTGCATCACGATGACAGCTATCAGGCATTAATTAATTTAAACCTATATTGACTCATTGTATGAATATACATGCAACATTACTTAGAGTAAACAAGATATTTTTCCGTTTTTTTCGCTAAGAACGTTTTCACTACAGATCTACAACACGCATAGCCCCATTGACTTCGCGTTGTAACAGCGTGGTTGAGATTGGACGCATGCCCGTTGCAATGACGATCTCACAACATCTCTACAACGTGCTTTGCCGTGTTACTAATGCATAGCCGGCTGCGCGAGAACGTGCGTTGCTACAACGTTTTCACTACAGACCTACAACACGCATAGTCCAATTGACTTAGCGTTGTTGAGAGTGGACGCATGCCCGTTGCAATGACGATCTCACAATATCTCTACAACGCGCTTTGCCGTGTTACGAATGCATATCCGGCTGCGCGAGAACATGCGTCGCAACATCGTTTTCACTATAGACTTATAACACGCATTGCCCCATTGACCTCGCGTTGTAACAGTGTTGTTGAATGCGGATGCAGGCCCGTTGCAAGATTGTACTTACAACATCTTTACAACGCGCATTGTCACGTTATGAATGCGGTGCAATGACGTTGGAAATAAGCTATAAAGAAAGTGCGTTGTAAAAACGTTGTGGACTTGTTGGAGGTCTGTTACAGCACGTTTACAACTTACAATTGAATTACAACGCGATATCTTGTGCGGCTGCTTCGTCAGGGACCAAATTCGGCACATAAATGATTGGTAAATGAGCTAAGAGGAACTCATTTAAGCGTCTCATCCGACGGACGGAATACTAAAACTGATGTGTTCTTCACATTGCGTCCAAGTAGGGATGTGGATTCCGATGAAAGAAATCTCCGCTACTGCCGGGATTCGAACCCAGGGAAGATAGTACTGAGTGTGACCAGGTTGAGTGAGCACGCAAAGTTGCGTGTTATGCATTTCGGACGCGCGCGTATTTTGTTTCAGAAAAAGTGCCGAATATTGGCCCTCTGCATGCTTTCCTATTTCGACTGAGTTTTTCGGGAAAATGAAAATGTTTATACAATCCATTATAGTTGACCAATATTGAAGATAATGGAATCAGCTTCAACTATGTGACAAGTAATCATGAATTATAATTTATACCATTCATTAATTTCAATATTTACCAATCAATTCAAATTTATTTCCATATTTATTTGCAATAAAATATTACCAGTGAATTAAAATTAACAATCAATCATACTTAATTTCAATAGTTGTTTATTATTCATATTTGGTAGCAATGGAACTGGATTCCTCAACATAAAGTACCTGATGATGTCGCCTATGCGTCGAAATCGGTTACTTGCGGTAAAATATTTATGAAAATTATAGATTAATTAAAATTTTCATTCTTGGCCAATTTTAATGAAAATCAGGCAGTCGCGAACGCATTGTTTATTTTAAATTCCACCGATAACCCGGGCATTCCAAGCACATGAAATAGAATACTACTGTAAAATTTTACTTCCTGTTCTAATGACATGGCCCTACATGATCTATTACAGAGCCACCTTGTTACTGAAATATCTCCTCACGGCTCCGATTCGAGCCCGGGCCCTCGGGATAGGAGGCCAGTGATCTAGCCACTACAAAAACCAAATGCCTTGGTTTTCATTCTTTTCCTAACGTTGAATTTTCATGATGCCATCTAATGCTCTACCTTAATACGTGAGTTAGCACTTAAAGCATAAATTAATCCGCAGCATTAAAGTTTACTAGCGGTTATAAAAAAATTCTTCAAAATTGACGTATAAATTTCACCCAAACATGCATTTATGCTGAAATCCGCTCTTGGGTAGATTCCTGTATCCTTGTGTATATGCAACCGTCGTGTGTATTACATCAATAAGATGCCTACCTTTTAGGATACGCCCTTCATCTGAAAATTTCGTGACTAACAATGAACTATCGAATTGTTTGTTAAGGCTGGTTTACTCTTGATAGTTGATTTCTGAGGAAGTGGCGAGTGCAACGATGTCTCGATTTGCATCGCCACTTGCGCGGTATGGTAATGCTTTTTTCTGCTGATTTCGGCTTTAAATGCGTTTATACGTCGCTCTCTTCGAGCTCCACAGGAATTCATGGGGTTTATAAATTTATATAAATATATCACATTAAATACATATGTGCGACTAGAAAGCTTATTAAGTATGATAATTATTGTATTCATTATTTTTTAATCCAAGAACAACCATAAATATTACCTTTAACTAGCATCTAACAACAAAAACATTTACAGGGAAACATTAATATATACAATTATACATATGTAACATAAAGCCCTCCGTCGGTAAATTACTTTTTTTTGAATTTTAATTAAAATTAAATTTTACCCTTTTAATCCTTGATCTCATTCATTTTATTAGGGTTTTAGTAGATGCAATGCGATTTTATCGCAGAATCAAAATACTACTCGCAGGAGGAATAAAAGCCACTCTATTTTCCCTGCAAGTGCGAAGCGTGGTTGATAGTATACGAATTACTACCCCCATCGACCCCTTCTGACACGTGCTTACACATCGAAGTACAACTTGGAAGTGACTCCTAATGCTACTGTCATTGAAGTGAAACGCAGTTCTGCGGACCGGGATACGGGGAAAGAACACTGAAAAAAAGTATTCTTAAATTAAGAGGAAAATATTCATACAGCTGGCATCTAAGACGAGATTCTAGATTTTTGAGGATTTTCTTACCTGAGTGAGTCGGAACTATTGCCATCTGGTGGTCGCGGCCTGAAACTTGCAGGGTTTAAGAAAATGTTCTCAATGTTAGAATATTTACGTAATCACGTAAAACGTGTGGTTATTGAAAAAAGCTTGTTTATTCTCATTAATATTGACTTTATATTCATCCTATGTGGCAACATAGGTTTCAATTAATTAATGCCTGAAAACTGTTATCGTGATTGGATGGTATTTCCTCAAACAATCACGGCATTGACATTTTAAAATTAGTTCTCAAATTCTACAGTCTCTGACGATATATGGTTGAACAGCATTTAAGTACTGAAATAAAACTGCAGTTATTGTACTGTCCACTTAAATGTTAATGTAAATTTAATTTAAATTAATATTTAAGTGGACAGTACAATTACTGCAGTTTTATTTAAGTACTTAGTTCTCGAAGTTACTTTGACGCACGGGTATGGCTAGATACATACGACTTTCTTGAAACGTTACGTTCAGTTGTGAGTCATACATGACGTAGGTAGGCATGAGATATAAGTTGAACTATGCGGTCGGATTGGTAGTTGACATTCAGAATCGACATTGATAATCGATATTGAGAATCGACAGTGTGAATCAATATTTTGTATGCTAACAAGGTTGAAAGAGTGTAGAGCATATTTTACCACAATTTAAGAGGATGAAATACTTAAAATGGTAAGAAAATATTCTTATTGTAAGAATAAACTAAACTTATCTCCCAAGAGGGTATTCTTAATTTAAGAAATCAGGACACTATTCGGTGTTAAGAGAATATTATTAATTAAAGAATATTTTTCTTGTGGCTACTACTCTAGTGGGATCACCTCTTAAATTAAGAAAATATTCTAGCCACCTATTTTAGTGGGAGTTACTCTTCAATCAAGTGGGCACCTCTCGATTTAAGAAAATATTTTTTTCAGTGTAACATTGGAATCACATGGATATAACAAATAAATTGGAAATGGTACACAGTGAGACGACAACGGCGGAGATCGTGCGGCCACTTGAGAAGGATGAGATTGTGGCGGGGAAGGCGGGCACTTCTCCCCTCCAGGCGTCGGATGGCGGCGAGGACCCCGAGGCGTTGAGTTCCTTAGCTCCGATCGGGTCTCCTCCAAACTCCATTAAAATATATATATATAAAGCGTAAAAGGATTCGGGGTCACGTAGCGCTGAGTATAATTAAGATAGAATTCAAACATTTCAGGGAAAGTTATGTATTTAAAAGAGAATAGCGAAATTGCGCATAAAGATCGAAAGTTTTGCTTGGAATACTAACTAGAAGGTAGGAGAGTAGAGCAAATTACTATTTAGGCGATGACCAGTTTGGGCTCGGGAAGGGGAGGGCAACTCGAGACGCGATTGCGGTAATGAGGGCACTTATAAATAGAAACATAGGGTATAATCAGAATGTTCTTGCTTGCTTTGTGGATTTAGAAAAGCCGTTTGACAGGGTAAACTGGGAAAAACTAAAGCATAAACTTGAAAATAGGAATAAATTGGCGTGATAAGAGACGCATTAGAAAATTATAAATGGCCCAGTGGGCACAGGTGAAGGTAGCTGACGGCGAATCAGGGTGGGCAATTGTAGGTCACGTGGTAACGCAAGGGTGCCCGTTGATGCCTTTGCTTTTTAACATTTATGTTGAGGAAATGGTAAGAGAGGCATGGGAAGAGCTAGATGTGGGGATCAAAGTAGGAGGCCAGCTGATAAAATTGGTTGGATTCGTGGACGACCAGGCGTTGATTAGTCGATCATTGAAGGAATTGCAAGATTTAGTTGATGCATTGGAAAATCAGTGCGGGAAATACGAAATGAAGATTAATCATTAGAAAACAAAAGTAATAAGATTCTCTATGACAAAGAAAGCGAGGCTGGTCATAAAAGTAGGAGGGCACAAACTGGAGCAAGTAGAACACTTAAAATACTTGGGTAGTACGATAGAAGAAAATGGGCATATTACCAAAGACATTCGGAGGAGAATAGCGTTAGGATAGGAAACGTTTTTTAATAGAAGGGAGCTGATGACGGGGACTTTAAGAAAGGATGTAAAGAAGAGGCTGGTGAGGACCTTGATATGGAGTGTGGCGTTGTATGTGACAGAAATCTGAACTCTGAAAAAGGAAGACGGAAATAGGCTGCAAGAGTTCGAGATGTGGGTGTGGAAGAGGATGGAGAAGGTGCAATTAGACGGTAAGGAAGACAAAAGAGGAAGAACTTGGCATGGTTGGTATGTAGAGGAAACATCTGGATGAGATTAGGGGGAGCCAGGGTAGGCGGCTGGAAGCGGTAATGAGGAGCAAAGGAGCTTAAGTCCGTGATAGAGGGAAGGATGTTGGGCAACCAGGGAAGGGGAAGAATAGGAATAGGCTTTATGGACGGGATGAGCAAGGGTAGGACGTACGCTGAAATGAAGAAAGGAATAGAAGAGGGCCCTGTAAGTATTATTAAGTATTACTAAAACTATTAAATATATTTGCATGAGGCGTTGAATTTTGTCTCGTATAAAATCAATGGTCTGCGAGTTCAGTCTTCGTGGAATGAATACATCTTAGGCAAAAAGAATATAACCAAGTTTTCTGTTTGCCTAAGTTGAATTTTGACCTACAAGCATTCAACAAATCACATGCCTGATTTATACTGGAAATATTACTTTCAGAGGAAGGAGTTTTCGTCTCCTTGAAGTATTTTAAATCTGCACAACACAATTTAAAAGGCTTTAATTTTCATTAAGAGGCTTTTATTCTAATTCTATAACTTTGTGGTGTTATATTTGTTTAAAGTGATTATCTTTCTGTATTGTTTTTCTTTCCATCTTTTTGACAGGTCCTATGTATGTACAGGCACATCCTCTGTGACCAATAAAATAGGTTTATTATTATTATTATGTTACTTTTGTAGCATTCCCCCCCTAGTCTCCGGCAAGCATCAGGTTTCATTGCCGTCATAATGGACGGATACTCGGGGGGGGGGGCAGTTTTCGAAGCTACTAACTGCACAGAGCACACCTATGATTAGGACTACTAGTTTCACAGAGTGTCCGGAGTACATTTACCGAAGTTCATGAAGCAGGTCTTGATATTTAGTCCGTACTTCCACCTCCTTCGGATCCATGTTCGTTTCAGCCGGAGCCAAAAAGTCAATCACGAACATGGAGCGTGTGAAGTGGTCGAGGAGAACGATATAAGGCTTGGTCGCCTTCAACTGCCTGGTGGTGGATAGGGAGTAATTCCACCAGATAATACATTTATCGTTCCCCATGACGGAATCAATATCTCCAGGGACATAGGGTAGCACAGGTGTTTCGTCGATTCCATAATGGTGTCGCAGGTGAAAATATAACACCCGCAGGGTCGCGTTGTGCCGAGCTAAATACTCTGACCTGGCGTAATAACTACAGTCGGAGAGAAGGTGACTCAAAGTCTCCGGCTGGGCTTGGAACGCCCTGAATCTCGTGTCTGCGACCTCCGCCTTGAATATAAGGCGACGGTACACGAGTGTGATAATGAAACCATCCTGGAACGCGAGGACGAAACTGTCGGGCTCGGACTTTAGACCGGCGGAGCGTAGGAAGGCAAACGTCAGCTCCTTCGATAGCCAATGCTTTTCCATGTTTCGGTAGAAACATCCATGCATGGGTTTATCGGTATGCGTCTTGAGCAAGGCCTTCTGCTCGAATTTTTTAAATTTAGAGCTTGAGGACATCTGCCTTCAATGAAAAGATGGACGAGTCATCATCGCTTCCATCGGATGACAGGTGTAAGTCCAGACCGGTTTCGTCCGCTTCCTTCTTTTCCTCCTGGAAGAGAAACGCCCCAGCTCCCACACTCTCGTGCTCTCTCACGAGACTGAGGAGACATTCAAGGGGTTTCTGCTTTTTAACACTCGGCATGCTGTGCCCACGACAACTCTGTTGTGGATACACTCCAGGCTCAATAGCCCTCTACCACCTACATTGCGTGGGAGGAACAATCTGGCGACGGAAATTTCGGAAGAAGAATTCTGAAGATGGTAATCATCTTCAGCGTTCCCCTATCGAGATTTTGCAACCCGTTGACGTTCCACTTCATGTATACTAAGTGGTACAGCAGTGTAGGGACCGCGAAGATGCTCGTGGTAAGAACCTTGTTCCTCCAGAGTTGAGTTATTAGCTGTCGACCAGATTCAATCACCTGATGATGCCACCTTTACGATGAAGCCGGTCGACATCTGATGAATCACTTTAGAATAACAAAAAGTTATTACAGTGATTCAGTCATTAAAAAGAGTTTGATTGTCGTCTCCGGCCGCCTCCAAACTACTCTCACCCAACCCACGGCTTAAAACATTGGCCCCTGTAAGACTCATTATCAGTCTGTATTTGATGATGGCGCTAAGACACCGAAACGTTTTGAAGATAGAAACCGAGCGGAAAGAACCTTCCTGCCAGAGCTCCAGATTTTTCAGAGAGTCTGTTTGTACTTAGCGGTGAGTTTTTCCTTCACTGCTGTAACCTCCTGCATTCAACGCTGGGGGGTGCCGAGGTATTCATAGCGGTCATCGTCCTCGAGGTGACGAATGACGCTCCTGCCAACGAGTTGCATGTATTCCATATGCTCCTATAATCTTCCTATCGCCAGGTGGATGGATGCACACTTGTCCAATTATTATTATTAATGTTTTATTGAAGGACCAAGTGTTTTGAAATTTTTCTCCCTTCCACTTTATTCAACGCCCCACAAAATAACTCTCGCACTAAGCAGCCAATTTAGCCGCAACCTGAATAAAACTCAACATCCCATTCCTATTTACCTATTATGACGACTGCTGAGAGCATGATCAACCTACGCTGCATTGCATAACCCCTACACGTGACCTACCCACCGCCTCCGGCCTACTCTCACCCAACCCACGGCTTAAAATACTGGCCCCTGTAAGACTTATTATCAGTCTGTACTTGATGATGGCGCTAAGACACCGAAACGTTTTGAAGATAGAAACCGAGCGGAAAGTCACAATCGAACTCTTTTTAATGACTGAATCACTATAATGACTTTTTATTATTCAAAATTGATTCAGTGGATGTCGACCGGCTTCATCGTAAAGGTGGCATCATCAGGTGATTGAAACTGGTCGACAGCTAATAACTCAATTGTGGATATTACAAAGTTATTATAGCGATTCAGTCATCATGAATTTTTACTAAGATAAGCCTTATAGTATCATGTTGGCACCCTTTTTACTCCGATTCTTTAGTTCTGAAGTAGCACAACCATTTTTCAACTAAGTGACTGATGACGTCAGTAAACTGGAAAAGAGACCAGAGCTTGAATGTAGGTAGGATAAATGTGTCAAGAAAGTTAATGTAATGGTAATGAAATATCGGAAAGCCGTAAATTCTCTAAAGATTTGACGCTTGACCGATTATCAATCGATCCTTGAACCCGAAAGGAAAGGGCTTCCTATCAGCTATTCATTCCAATAGTAGCATAGAGTAAAATTAGCTCAAACTTCTCTCTATAAATATGTTTTCTACTGGATATACACGAGTCTTTTTATATCTACTTTTTCGCACCAGCGTTTATTGATTTTCCCTTGTATTTTGATTTGCATGTTTTACTCGTAAAATTTACATCCAGCCTTGAATTAATAAGAGCGTATTCCGAAAAGTCATAAAGATAGTCACGCGAAAGATTGCATTTAATGAGGTACTTCTTTCAAAATTCATAAGATTATTCATTCCTCGAAAATAATGTTTTACAAAATGCGGGATGTGTGCCTGATTAATTTTAAAAGACCCCAAGACGTTGGTGCCCTGACTATCCGAGAACCTATATATACTCCTGGAACATATGTTTTAAATATTCAAAGCCCATCCATTAAAAATATTTGTGTAAAGCTAAAACAAAAAAATAAAACTTTTCAGTTAGCTTGTAACTGACCCGCATATCATCAATTAATGGCTGAATTAAGCATTTTGGTTTTATTTTTTCTACGGTATATCAGGCTTTTCCACATCGCTGTTCGAATAGGAGAGGGTACTCGTTGCAATTCAACGGGGTGGAGAAAAAATTAAAATTGTTACATAGAATTGGAAGAATACTTCCAATGCGACTTACCAAGTACATAAACTGCGTAGCAAACATAAACCACGCATGGAGAGATTAGGGTGAAAATTACCCCTCTGAAACTCTTGCTATTGGTCTTGATCTATATTGATCATTTAGCCGACACTTATTAAGGCCGCACGTGTGGATTTCGATAAAAGAATAAGCTGCGGTTGACTGGGAAATTAAAGGTTCTATTTTTAAAATAGTGTAAAAATGGACGATTTGGGGCAAAAAACTCAATTTTCAGGAAAAACGAAGAATATGAGAATATCGCACGAAATTATCAAAATCTTCAATCTTTCAGCCACTCGAGAGTGAAAAGTTCAACCCTGTATTTGGAGTGCAAGTAGTTAAAATAAAACAAAGAAAGAGACCAATGATTTGATTAAGGGGAAGAAACTTATAAAAATATTGGGTGAAAACCTTAAATTACTGTTCACCCTTCTTTTTTTTTTTACTATTTTCCGGTCGTTTTTGGATCACGAAATACCTTCGAGCCAAATGCCAAATTCTTTGTTCGCTCGGAAGTCTTAAACAGACGTGACTGACAGAAAAACTTTCGAATGAATGACTATTACATACTTGGAGAGGGTGGCCGTTGAAATCAACGGGAAGAAGGAAAAATTAAATTACCTGTTGTATAAGGTTGAAAGAATTCTTCCAAGGTAGAGTGCAAAGTGCATATACCATGCAAGAGTCACTAACCACCCATAGCGAGGTTGGGGTTACAAAAACAGCTAAAATGTCACATTAATTATCATATTGATTGCTAGATCTAAACCATTAAGGCCTTAAACATGAATTTTAATTTTTAAGGACATGTTGAATTTGTCAACGAATTCAAATTTCAGTTGTTGAAATGGTGAAAAATTGAATAATGTTTGGTGCCAACAACGCAATTTTCAGGAAAAAGACGAAGGGTATAGGAACATTGAATGGATAAATCAAAACCTTTGTTTTTTAAGCCGTCTGGTAGTGGAAATTACAACTATTTCTCTCGAATATAGTATATAAAAAGCCTGAGTGAAGTTCGAAGCTTTTCATATAGGATTAAGGTTAGCAAATATGGGGTAAAAAACAATTTAAATGACTGTTCATAGCTTTAACTATTTTCCCGGTCGGTTTTGGGTCACAACCTGTATTCCAACCAAATTCGAACTTCCTTGCTCGCCTGGGAGTCCTTTACACAGGCGTGACTGACAGACATTAGTGAATCTGTAGTAAATATAGATGGATAGTTTCCGCAGTTGCGCACGATAGCCTCACTCTCTCAGTGATTCAACCCGAAGGTTGGTTTGGATATTTGAGGGTAGAGCTCACCCCGGACTAAGCTATGAAGGAGTGTGAATCTCACACACTCAGGGTAGGGAGGCCTGGGCCACCTCGCACTCCGAGGATGTTTTTTGTTCGGGGGCGTCCAAAGGATTTGAACCCGGGACCCTTCGATCAGTAGCCAAGCGCTTTACCCAATAGGCCACCACGCTCCCCGCACGATAGCCTACGCGAGGCAAAAGTTTCATCAACAGCGCAGACAACTCCGTAGATTTTTGAAACCGTTGGCAGCAACGGCCGAGAAGGAAAGTCCTACTTCACGCGAGTGGGTGCACAGGTGTTTCGATCTTTGGGAGGGTGAATAGAGAGGCGAATGTGGGACGCTCCATGACGAGAATAGGATCAAACGATCCGTTGACACGCGAGTTCAGAATTATCTCATTCCCTTCAGAATCTGGGGAGGTCAAACCATCCATCATGAACGACTTCCTCCATCGACTTGCTTGCAAATTTTGGTCGGCTGAAAAATGAGATTGCAAATTCAACGGCGACATTCCTATATATGAGCCTAAAATCTTGGCTTCACCAGAAAACTATAAAGTAAACTTTTCATCGCTCTTCTCTCCGCGAACTTCCCGAGCTTCAATACCTTTCTCTTTTCCTCGGTTTTTTGTCGAGATCAATCTCCGTTCTTAAATGCTGTTTCTTTAGTCGTGATTTATTTCATAAGAGTTATTTTCGTGAAATAGCACCCACCACGCTGCACGAACATTTCGTCTTCACCCCTTCTGTAATAAGAAGTTAAAAATATTGTGCTGTGTTCCAAGATTTTTTCACTCATTTATACAGTAATTCTTGCTCGCGCTTATTGATTTATCAGTTTTTGCCCATGGGATTATTGATTTGGTTGAATACTTACTACGCAATTGGCGTTAAAGAAGTAAAAACTCTTTTCATTTCAAAGCATTCTTCGTGTGCATTGATTTGGCTTACTCCTCGAACGCAGTGACTGAAGAGAGGTGGAATGCGTATTTTGTAGAAAATTTGTAATTAAAATTGTAGCATTTACTCAAAAACCATGCCCAAGATTGCCAAATTTTCTTTGTACTTTACTGATTAACTAGCAGAAATGCCCGTTAATTCTCAACGGGAGGGATAAAATTAAGAAATGATATAGTAGTTCCATTCACACAGAAAAGAATCTAGCTTCTCATTTCTCATCTTAGTTTTTTACACTAGGTGAAAATTTCCAGTTTTGTCACTTAATGGTGCATAGTGTTAATAATTTTTTTAATGAAATTGTTTATTTTTATAACAGTAAAACTAAAAAAAGTATTCCAGTTTCTCGAGAGAGGCGTGGAGAAAATCGCCATAAACTTCGCGCATATACCTTACACTTACCTTCGAACAAACACCTTAACCCATTAACCGCCAAATCTATATGGGTCATTCCACCTCAATTCAACAAACGTTTGTCCCTTAGGGTCTCAGATTTTGATAAAAATTGGTGTATGGGTACAATATTAACTCAAACTGAGTACGCTCTACCCGTTTTGTGAAAAAAAAATTTTTGAGTGAATTATGCATATTTTAATTTTTTCGTATTTTTTCAAAAATCTGTGCCTTAAATCATATTATCACTTATATATCTCCGCTTGTAATTGTCATAAAACAATGAATAATAGCTTTTATTAAAGATAAATCTTTATTGAATGCAAATGTATCAATAAAAAATTATTTTCTTCTATACCCTATTGTTGTAAATTACTAATGTTTAAAACATTGTTAATAAACTTTTCTCAAATATTCCATCTCAGAATTGGCCGAAACATTTTTTCCGTAATCTAAACATATTCAGCTAACTATACCAAAAATAAAATTTAGTGGCAATTCATAAATGCGTTTTTTATAAATATTTAAACATTTAAAATTTTCTCTCGCGCGGCCCGTGTTTAAAAAATTGTTAATAAACTTTTCTCAAATACTCCATCTCAGAATCGGCCGAAACTTTTTTTCCGTAATCTAAACATATCCAGCTAACTTCTCAAAAAATAAAATTTAGTGTAAATTCATAAATGCGTTTTTTATAAATATTTAAACATTTACAATTTTCTCTCGCGCGGCCCGTCAGCTTCCCATTTGGAATACATGCAGCAGACACGTGATGCAAGCCTAAACATTTCCCTAATTGCTCAAGGTCGTGGCTATATGAGATAAAAATATATTATAAACTATGAATGTTAACAACAATTGTTATTTGTTCTGTAAAATGGATGTTTGCAGAGAAATTAACCATTGAGCCTCACTTTCTCTGCGCGAAGTTTTTTCTAACTACTCCGACACAATCGATTGAAATCTAACGAGAAAGCAAAATCCTTGCATTTATAACAAGGCTAAGTTAGGCTAAATAAATATACCATTTTAGGCTAAGTTAGCATGCTTTCCGTAAACATATGATGTCCTACCTTGTAGGAAGGGGTCCTTTCCGAAATATTTTATTTGAGGATCCTGATACTCCTGCCTGCAACTACAGCTGAATCCTCGTCCCTTGCTGGACGAAGAGAGTCTCTTCATTATAACCACTCCATTTGATTCGGGTATTGCTACATGAAACTCCCTAATGCCTGGTATACTAACTGCCTGACGAAATCTTTTCGCAAGTACATCGGAATGTTTTCCAATTTTTTCTTTCTTTGCGTAGCCAAAATCCACTCCTAAAATATGATCTTTTGCCCGTTTAAAGAGTTCTATAGGTGTACGTATTTGTTTTTAGTATGGAAGCTGAAGGCTTGCTCTTGCTGCTAGTCTTTTCAAAGTTCTTCCCAGTCCATCACTTGGCCCTTTACCATGCGATGTAGCAAAGAAATGCCATTCTGCAGAGACTGTGAAATCTTTCCTGTAAAGAGATAAGTTCTGAATGTTATACTTGTTTTATAATGAGCAGCTGCTCCATCTGAATAGTATTTTTCTTTTTGAAGCTTCGGAACTTTCAATTTCAAGAATTTAAGAAGTTTTTGAAAAACATGTACAGTTGATGGTATAAGCTTCAGGCTGTCTGATATGATTACGAAGTTCAATGGGATTACATTATCCTGGACTTTAGGACTCCCTAACCCAGTAGTGCTACTTTCGGTTGCATCCGACGCGTCCTTAGCGTCGTTTTCTCATTACCGAACCCTGCAAGTGCGCTCAGCGCCACCTAGCACCCATCCCCGCGCTCTGCTTACTCTCCCACCTTCCGATAACAACCCCATTCAATCTGCCATGTTAGTATGTTTGTGTGTGCTATGTGCGAGGTGAAGGCCGATTTGGCGACTTCCATTTCCGATACTGCCTTTGTTCGCAACTTCACCGTTCACCGTGAAGTTTTGAAAAGGTATGACCTTATAGTTTGGGACGAATGCACAATGTCACACAAAAGGGCATTAGAAGCACTTTGCATGATTTAAGACAGACAGCAACACTGATGGGGGGCATAACCGTTGTATTATCTGGAGACTTTCGTCAGACTCTCCCAGTCATACCCAAGGGAAAAAAAGCTGATGAAATTACAGCATTTCTGAAATCCTCCAATTTGTGGCGCCCTGTTAGAACTTTGAAACTTACAACCAAAATGCGCGCAAGATTTTCTGGCGATCCGGATTCTGATTCATTTGCACAAAACCTACTGCAGTTAGGTGAAGCAAACATACCTGCTGACTGCAACAACAAAATGAGTCTTTCCACAATAAGCACTTACTTACTCTTACTCCTGTGGTCATTGAAAACCTAAATGGTCTTTGGCCTCGCCAACCACTCGCCTCCATGCCCTTCTGTCCTCTGCTGTGTCGAGTTGAGCTCCCATTTTTTCGAGGTCCTTCTTCACTTCGTCGCTCCAGCGCATTATTGGTCTCCCTGGTGGTCTGGTGCCTTCCGGTTTTCCTTTCCATATCATTTTTAACATTGTGCTGTCACTTCTTCTGAGGACATGGCCTAGCCATCTTAGTCGTCTGCTTCTGACTATACCTACAATATCTGGTCCTTTGTATAGTTCCCTCAACTCTTTATTTTTCCTTAATTTCCATGTCTCTCCCTCTTTAATGGGGCCGAATATTCGTCTCAACCCTTTATTTTCAAACGTTATCATTTTTTTTGTGATCTTTTTGTCAGCGACCATATTTCGGAACCATACAGTAGTACTGGTTGGACAATTGTTTTATAGATACAAATTTTTGTGTTTCGTGATAGGAGTTTGCTCTTCAAAAGTTTAACTAGGCACCAGTAGGTTCTCCCTGCTGCCGCAACTCGGGTGAGAATTTCGGTCTCCTCTTTGTTGTTACTTGTTATTGTTACCCCTAAGTACTTGAACTGATTTGTTTTTTTGAACTTATAATTGAGTATTTCTAATTAATCCTCTTCGTCTTCATATCTGCTTATTTTCATGTAGTTGGTTTTGCCTTCATTTACTTGTAGGCCCACTTTCTTGGCTTCCATTAAAAGTATTGTAGTTAGTTCTTTAAGCTCTTCTTTATTTTCGGCCACAATCACTAAATCGTCTTCAAAGGCCAACAGATTAATTTTTTCTGGAATCTTGGCTCCTCCTGGACCATTTCTGGTTCTCTTTAGCGCCTCTTCCAATGCTATGTTAAAGAGGAGGGGTGACAAGCCATCTCCCTGTCTCACTCCTGTGCTTATTTCAAACGTATCAGTGTACTCTTTTCCAACGTTGACTTTTCCTTTAGACTCACTCACACACATTTTTGTCAATCTAATAACTTTTTCAGGAAATCCACATTTCTTCATTATTGTCCACACATTTTTGTCAATCTAATAACTTTTTCAGGATATCCACATTTCTTCATTATTGTCCAAAGTTTTTCTCTATTTATCGAGTCATAGGCTTTGCTGAAGTCCATAAACATAAGGAATAGATCATTATTATATTCCCAATATTTTGAGGCCAGCTCTTTCAGAATAAACATTTGGTCTGTTGTTGATCTCTCTTTCCTGAATCCCGCCTGGTGGTCTCCTATCATCTCCTCTGCTTGTTCCCTAAGTCTGTTTAGCACCAGTTTAGAAAGTATTTTATATGTTGTATTGATTAATGATATGCGTCTGTAGTTTTTACAATCTAATTTATCTCCTTTCTTATGCAACGGTACAATAACTGCTACACACCATTCTCTGGGCATTTTTTCAGTTCTCCACATTTTTAATATTAATCTGTATAGGAACGAGATAACTTCCTCGCCTGCATTTGCTATTAACTCTATCGGTATTCCGTCCTCACCTGGCGCTTTGCCATTTTTGAAGGTCTTCAATGCAGGTTTTATTTCTTCTATTGTTGGTTCCATACATAAAACGTTTTCATCTGCTCTACAACTTAGTCATTCTTGTTGTACCACTTCATTTTCATTTCCCTCGATTGCATACCCGTTTAAAAGGTCAGAGAAGTATTCTTTCCAGACTCTCAAGACTCCTGCTGGTTCACTCGTTATTACCCCACTTTTGTCTTTCACTCCCACAC
Organism: Pyrrhosoma nymphula; assembly: GCA_963573305.1. Lineage (NCBI taxonomy): Eukaryota > Metazoa > Arthropoda > Insecta > Odonata > Coenagrionidae > Pyrrhosoma > Pyrrhosoma nymphula. Next base: position 68,974,818 of record OY754332.1, on the reverse strand, counting down.
TCCACAATAAGCACAGAAGTTCAAAATTTTAACGGACTCATAGACAAAGTGTTCCTAAATTTCAACGCCCATCACATGGATCCGTCCTGGCTATCTGACAGGGCAATATTAGCGGCAAAAAATGTAGGGTTACATCAATAAATCTGGAACCGCTGGGAAAAATGCCCGGACATCCCTGCATTTATAAATCTATAGATACCCCCATCAACGAGGACGATGTCGTTAATTATCCTACGGAATTTCTAAATTCATTGAACGATCCAGGCTTCCCTCCTCACCGACTCCTACTGAAAGTTGGTGCTCCCATCATGCTTCTAAGAAATGTTGATCAGCCAAAACTCTGCAACGGCACCAGGTTAACAGTCAAGGCATTGCATCCTCACATCACAGAGGCGAGGATAAAAACAGGCGCTGGGAAAGGCCAAAACACATTCATTCCGCGAATTCCTTTAATTACAACGGAGATGCCCTTTCACTTCAAACGCCTGTAGTTTCCTGTGCAACTCACTTTTGCAATGTCAATAAATAAGTCTCAGGGACAAACTTTCAAAACGGTGGGCATACACTTGGTAGAAGACTGTTTTGCCCATGGCCTATGGCTCTATGTGGCCTGCTCTAGAGTGGGATCAGCAAACCATCTGTACATATACACCCCCACAGGAAAAACTGCAATCATAGTCTACAAAGAAGTGCTGTAAGCCGTCCCCCATCAGTTTAGCATTCCGGAAATAAAGAGTTTTCTATTTTGCCTTTTTACACTGTTTTCTGTTTATTTAGATGACCGTCACCCAACCTGCTTTGTTCCTTTACCTACAAATCCTGCTATGTTACCATAAATTCCAAGTATCCCCCTTCTCCTTCCCGAGCAGCGCCGGGTGGCCTGTTAGTATAAAGTAAATGAGTTTTGTTTACGAAATGTTTATTTTAATATCATAAACACACTATATAACATAAAAGTCAGAAAAATAAATAAAAACATATTTTATCCCCCCCAACAGGAGGTGTACTCGTTTGAGTACACCGGCCGGTTACATGTGAACATTTTCGAAAAACTGTTTTTCTGCACACAATGTTTTAAGACAGTTTTTACACCACAAGCGCACTCTTGCATGAGAAATAATGTACCGCAACTGTTTCTCCAGCTTTTGAGGATAATGCCCTACACCGTCTTGAGGCAAGCCTTGGATCAATGAAGACGATGATCGAGCTTTCTGCTGAGTCTTTTGTTGTAAATAGCATCTCGCAATGCTACAGTGGAATAGAAGTTGGTCCATATTATCACTGTGACTCATAACATGCAAACGCCAAGCATTTGCAATAGCCATATCTATCATATAGGTAAACAAGACCCACCACCACTTTTTTCCATGAATCGCAATCCTATACAAGATTGGTCCAAATCATCTACACCGCCCATTTTTTACTGTAGTTTTGAAATAATGTCGGTATATAGACATCAACCATTTCACGCTGCACGAAACACCATCGCTTTACAGCCCCAAGTGGTTCAATAGAGTCATAATTTGTATTCATTGTGCAAACACTGTTGTCTTTCCATCAAAATAATAGAATTTCGTTTTGCTTGCTGAACCTGTATTCATATGATGGTCGATCTTGTTTCCTCATTTCTTTAGTGGTCTTCAGTGGAACTTTTTTTTGTTCTGTTTTCCCTGATTGTCCCGCCCGATATCCTAATGTCTTGAGCTCTACTAAAATATTCTAACTTGTAAAAAAGATATAAAAAAACTGATTTTTTGGATCTATCTCTAGTTTTTGAAGCAATGTTTTGACTACTCTTAGAAATTTCATCCGTATTTCCACAATAAAAATCAAAAGCGTAGCAGTATCCAGAAGAACGGCCTGCCACCCAGTTTTTGTATCCAAACCGTACAGGTTTTCCTCAGATAAACTGCTTGGCAGGATTCTTGACCATTTGATACTTGACCACCGATTCATACTCGACCAATGATTCATCAATCGAATTATTTTCATGTATCACACCCCATTACAGAAATTTTTGCATTCAAATATTGGCTAATGGTCGAACTTTTAACATTTTTTCCCTGGAACTGCTTGACTCGTCATTTTTTGCGAGATGAAGATTCTTTTCTATGTCCCGGAATCTTTGTCTTAGCATAGACTTCCATAAAATTTCAACACCTACATCTTCATCCAAAGACCAATACAAATATTCTCTAGGCTATTTATGGTATCCGGATAATATCAATTTGCCTATAAACATTTTCAAGTCAAGAGATTCTAGCTGAGAAGTGTATCTATTGTTTTGATTTGCATATAAAATTAATTGGTAACTATCAAGCTAATCACTTCTTCATCAAATATTGTTACGAATATTTGTGACATTTTTGAGTTGGTCTTTTACCATAACCTATCTATATAACACTGCCGTTGTTTATTGAGAGACAGATGAATATGTTGGAGAACACTTACGCCAAGCTGCATTTTGTTGCTGTTGACGAGCTCGCTTTGCAGCCAACAGTTCATTATCGTTGCTATCATTTCCGTCTCTTGGAACAGTATCTCTGTTATTCCTGAATAATTCCACATTACCAGATACATCCTGTGGCAAAGTAGTAGTACCCATGATTTCGTCGGCGCCCTCTTCTTCATCTGTCACCACGCTGGGTTCTGGTGGTATGATTGCTAACTCATAATCAGTTTCGCTGTCGCTATCATTCACAATGGAAACAACTGCATCCTCTAAGCATTTGAGAGCGTTAGAAACGATGAACCGTTTTGAAGTCATTATTGGAAACCTAAAAACAAGGACAACTGGTATATGAATATGGCCGTTGTATTCAGCTATGTACAGCAGCGTTTCAATCTGAATTACTTGGTATATATCAAATATAAAAAGCTCAATTATTATTTATTTTAAATGAAACTATATATTCTATAACATAACATACAGAAAGTCTGATTTGAACGTGATTATATGATAAAAAATATTGAAATGGTGTGCTTACCTGTATAAATGTTTTCACTCTCGAGCTATAATCTACGTACAGATAATAATTTTCAACGAACCCACGTATACTGTTATTATTCCATTAAAATTGTGTTTCCTTATAAAAGGAGCGAAAAAAAACAACAAATTCTTCTAAAACTTAATGGCTACCCTCAATTGTTTTGCCGTACTCACTCACAGCAGCGCCAAATGGGGTAAGTGGGTTTGAGCGAGATTTATTTTCCGGTACCAATAGAGACTATATTCGATTTTTATTTGAAATAACTATCATGTACCTACACGAAAAATTTCAAAATTATTGGCTCATTACTTCATTCATTCCGAGGCTAAATAGAAAGCAGTGGTTTGTGGGCCATTTGAACCCCAACCACCACTTTTGAGCTCTAGGACTGTATTAAGCTAATAGGTGTGGTACGTATGCCTCTAGCAGTGTGCAAACTTAAACATAGTAGGCGATACACTACGCATAGCGATGGACCCTATTTATAAGAATCAATGTGGCTGGCTAAATGCAGATGCTATGTAAAAGCCGTGAAGCGCACATGGAGAGATTGGGATACAAAATACCTCAACTGAAATCTCATTGAAATTTGCTAATACTGATCTTTGAATTTAATTTAAGCTATTATAAATTCGGGAGAAATTTCGCGTTCATAGCCATTGCTCAGGTTGCCAAGGAAATATTCTAGTGTTGAAATCGGAGAAAATTTGATTATTTTTTAATTTAAAACGCAATATTTTAAGCAAAAACGAAGCGTAAAACAAAATCGATTGGTATAATAAATATTTAATTATAGCAATCGAGGAACAATATATAAGGATAACCTAGGACCAGAGTTACTTGATAGCGAAATAGAGAGGGCATTAAGAGAGATGAAGGGTAGAAAAGCCGTGGGAACCGATAACCTACCTGCGGAGCTTCTGTAGACTCTAGGTAGTAAGGGGAGAGAATCATTTTTCGAATTTATTCGCAGGATCTACGAGGAAGGAGTATGGCCAGAGGATTTCGTGAAAACAGAATTAATACCTATCCCGAAGAAGAAGAAAGCGTCAGAATGCGACGAGTATAGAACAATCAGTTTAATTTCGCACGCGGCAAAAGTTTTACTAAGAATAATAAATAGAAGGTTGGAGAGCAGAGCAAACTACTATTTAGGCGATTACCAATTTGGGTTCAGGAAGGGGAGGGCCACCAGAGACGCGATTGCGGTAATGAGGACACTTATAGAAAGAAACATAGAGTAAAATCAGGATGTTTTCGCATGCTTTGTGGATTTCGAAAAGGCGTTTGACAGAGTAAACTGGGAGAAACTAATGCAGATACTGGGGAAAATAGGAATAGATTGGCGTAATAGAAGACTCATCCGAAACTTATATATGGGGCAGAGGGCTCAGGTGAGGGTAGCTGACAGTGAATCAGGGGGGGCAGTTATAGGTCGTGGGGTGTGGCAAGGGTGCCCGTTGTCGCCTTAGCTTTTTAACATCTATGCTGAGGAAATGGTAAGAGAGGCATGGGAGGAGCTAGATGTGGGAATGAAAGTAGGAGGCCAGTGGATAAAGTCGGTAAGATTCGCGGAAGACCAGGCGTTGGTCAGGCGGTCATCGAAAGGATTGCAGGATTTAGTTGATGAGTTGGAAAAGCAGTGCGAGAAATACGGGATGAATATTAATAATAAGAAAACAAAATTAATGAGATTCTCTCGGACGAAGAAAGCTAGGCTGGTGATATGAGTAGGAAGTCACAAACTGGAGCAAGTCGAACAATTTAATTATTTGGGTAGTACGCTAGAAGAAACAGGACATAGTAGAAAAGGCATTAGGAGGAGAATAGCGCTAGCGAAGGAAGCGTTCAATAATAGAAGGGAGCTGATGACGGGGACCTTAAGTAAGGATGTAAAAAAGAGGCTGGTGAAGAGCTTGATATGGAGTGTGGCGTTGTATGGGGCAGAAACGTGGACCTTGAGAAAGGAAGACGAAAATAGGCTGAAGGCTTTCAAGATGTGGGTGTGGAGGAGGACGGAGAAGGTACGTTGGACGGAAAGGATTACAAATGAGGAAGTGCTTGACATGGTGGGCGAGGAGAGGAAACTTATGGATGAGATTAAGGGAAGGCAGGGTAGGTGGCTGGAAGCGGTAATGAGGGGCGATGGTTTGCTGAAGGCCGTGATAGAGGGAAGGATGTTGGGTAAGCGGGGAAGGGGAAGAAAGAGATTAGGTTTTATGGACGGGATGAAGAAAGGTAGGCCTTATGCTGAGATGAAAAAAGAAATACTAGAGGTAGATAGGACACGGCACGTGTAAGAGTCCGTTGAATATTCTCTCACTTTCATCATAACCTACCTCTAACCGGTAGATTACTATAATGAATAGCAATCGATTTTGTTTTACGCTTCGTTTTTGCTTAAAATATTGTTTTCAATTAAAAGATTATAAAATTTTCTCTGATTTCAACAATAGCATATTTCCTTGGCAACCTGAGCAATGGCTATGAACGCGAAATTTCGCCCGAGTCTATAATGGCTTACATAATTTCATTGAACATTTTAATCCTATATCTTGATTGTAAGTAATTTAAAAAAGAAAAATCTGCACTGATTTCTGTGCTTTTATTATGGGAGTAAAATACAGGGTGCCGTTTTGGGGGCCCAGGGATCCTTGTGGTATTACCATACCCCCACAATATTTTTTCCACATAGTAAGTCATATGCATCCAAGTTATGTTGAAATAGCTCCAGGCGTTCGTGAGTTAACCTAGAACATACATACATACATCTGTAAATACCCACATCCAAGTTATATGTACTGCAATTTAGAAATAATAGAACTATAAGTTAACCAATTGGCTAATATTTGATTACAGCATCTCTAATCTAATAATTAATGAGTTAAAAAATATATTTCTAATTAATTAAGGTTAGTTTTCTTCAAATAATTCTAACTTAACTTGTTATTCTTCATTTACTTGTGAGAAAACTTTGGAAATTATGTTTTATTGTACTCATCAATGTGGGAATGCTTATGGTTGCTGCACATTTCAGTCAATGATTAAATGTTTCTCGCTCTCGCGCCTACTGATGGGTTGTATTGTGCTTGATTCTCCCAATTTCTCATACGTTTGAAGTTGGAAGCTGTATATTAGTTTACGATGGCCTTACAATGGAAGTCATTCGAGAAATCAAAGAGTTGTCTTCATTCTGTCGAATAGTGAAGGTTGAAGCTGACAAGGAGCGGTTCAATTCGAATCTGAATCCACTCATTGGACTTTTTTGGGCAAACATATATATTTGCAGCATTTCAAGAGACATAATTGCCAATGGAAAACCTTAAATTTCAACTAACGATGGAAATCAATTATGGCCTCAGGAAGAGTTTATTTTAGTTATTCACATTCTTGAAAGTATTTTTTTCAAGTAGGAATTCACCATATCCCTTTTCTGTCTGAATAGGTCACGGCAGCATTCGTGCACCTAACTGCGAGGGTATGTGAGCATTAACGGCGGTAATAACTTCTGAGAGACAACCAAGAAACTCCTTCGCCGTGTCAAAGGAAGACAGAAAACCAATAACACAGTTCTCTCGAATGAGTGACCCACTGCGGAAAGATCTCATTCCAGTGCAGAATATCGGGCGGTTTGGATCAAGGTAAAAATTAGTTACAACGTAGGTGCGGGTCCTTAGAGATTATAGGGGTAATAAAGTTAAGTAAACTAAAGTTTATTCAGTCTTGGAGGCATTACAAGTATGCTTAGCATACTTAATGTTTATAAATATTAAAGATAGCACAAAGAAAATAATACACAACGGTTGATAAATATTTGCAGACAAAAAGTACTCCTCCACACTATAAAAGCACTTGGAGAGAAGGAACTTTCTTAGCTGGCTTTTAAATGAGGACGTTGTTGGATTGATTTTTAAATGCTCGGTAAGGGCATTATACAATTTAATACACATTACTCTGGGACCAGAAGAAAAGACCTTGTAGTTTTGTTGTTTCACATGTAGATCTTTTGTTTGTCTAGTATAATGGTCATGGTAGCAGTCATTTTTAACAAACAAAGGCATATTTTCCCTGGCAAAAACCAGCGTACAATAAATATAAATAGATGGCACAGTAAGCAAGCATAATGTTTTAAACAGTGGTCGGCAATGACTCCTCTACTGGGCATTACACATTGATCTAACAATCTTTTTTTGGGCTTAAAAATATTGATAAGTAGGGGAGAAGAGCCTCAAATAACAATGCTATACATTACATGAGAATTAAAAAAAAGCAAAATATACACTTTTGAGTACATCAACACTAGGCGAATGTTTAATGATGGACATAAAATGGTAAGCAGAATTCAGTTTTTTGCACAGATTTTCAATATGGTAAGACCTTTTGAGTTGTAGATCAACAACAATATTAACAACATAAATGAGTTTTTCAATAACTCTTGGTTTAAAAAATTCTAGTTCTTACAATATTTTTATATCATTGCATTTAGATGAAGAATTTAAATCGAACACAACGTTCACATATTTCACTAATGCGAGGTACATAACGACCGCTGTCATTGACGCACACAAGAAGCAATCCACTACGATCGGATCGCCCACAGAAAATACCGTCGGTGAGAGAGGCTCAACTCTGAAAATACTCTTGGCTCTGCTCTTTACGTTGCGAAAATGCACACTGAGCAACGGCCGCAGTCATGCGCACTGGTGCAAGAAGTAGCTTAAATTAACCTTGAAAAAAAATCATCAGGCTTGACCGGGATTCAAATCCGGATTTTACAAGAGCCGGTCAAGGGTATTCGTCGTTAACGCCACTAAGTCATTTAGATTGAAGGGAAAATTTATCGAGGGGGTTCACGGGGAATAGTCTTCGCGTGTCGTGTACCTGCACAAGACGTAGTCAAGCTTAGTCAAGCGTAATAGGCCAGGGTGGCTGAAGGATACACCCAACTTAGTCGCTTTGAGCCTCCAACTTATTGAGCAATGGCTACTAACTCATTAAGAAATAACTTTGTCTTTGGTATTAGTGTCTCACCCTCATAATTTGTTCCGCCAACACAGCCAAAGTAAAGTGAAAAATTACACATTCGCACCGGATTCCTTGAGGCCATTTCACGCGAGGCATTTCATTGCGCCATTTGCAGCAGTATCAGTGCGCGCATTGAGGGGTAAAATGATCGATTTTTGCGAAAGGTTGAAAACAGCTGTGCACACTGCTTTGGAAGAAGTAATGATTGAGCCCTTAAATCCGTTTCTTCGCATAAACTATTTCTTTTGTTTTAAAGGCCAATTAGTGGCCAATTCCAAGAAGACGAAGTAAACGTGATTTAGAAACAGGAAAAATGAGAGATCTTTCTAGGATGTTAGAAAGATAGAACAATTTGATCAGATCTGCCATCTTAAGAGCTTTATCACTAAGGGCAGACAGAAAGAAAGACTCAGGACCACGCTGGAAATTAAAGCCAAGAACGTGAAACGAATGAAATGGAGTTGGTGTTGTGGCGGCTTGAGTACTGGCTTCCCATCCGTAGAACCCTAGTTCGAATTCCAGCAGTGGCCTGGATTTTTTTGGCCATATTCTCACTTTTCATTCGAATTTTTACGCCGTCGGGACGGAACTCAAGCATACCCGGAATTTGGCTCTTAAAACTTGAAACATTTTGGGTTAAACTAGAAAGCTACAGCAAATGAATTTGCTGCGATGGCTAGGGTGGTAATGCGCCCTTCAGGCCTTTAGGGATAAAGGTCACAGGTTCGAATTTATCCTCGGATATGGTAGTCGTGTTTATCTTGAAATAAAGGGCTTAGGTTAGACGATGCGATATAATAAAAACATAAGAAGACGGCGTACCTACCCAAAAAATGAAATCTACTATTTTTTGGAAAACCCGCTCCTCACTATATTAATAAGTAAAAAAACTTATTAGCATATTCTTTTGTCTTTATTTTCATTGTTTTAAATGTGCGCCCGACATTTAAATATATTTACAGGGTGAAAAATAACTAAGCAAACAAAAATACAAATATAATATTCAGAAGTCAAAGCTGGACAAAGCAAATACATTGCATACATACATTATTTTAAATTACGAATTACAGTCACACTTCTTTGATAATGTGAAATAACATCTTAATAAAAGTTCATTCGATGCCGTACATATTCGGTTTAAAGGAGCATTTTTTCAGTAGTCACACTTAACATTCATGTTGTAAAATGACATTTTATTCCTACCTTTGTTTGTTGGAACATGTAATTTAAGTCAATTTATCAACGTACCACTCTCTCCTTTATATATAATATCATGTATAAATATCAGGTCATTCTGTATTCTCATATCGCATAATTTTTGGGAATTTAACATTACCAGTAGTTCCTCATATTTTGCATGATGGATGGAGGGTATCGGTTATAGGCGTCCTCAAAAGTCCTCAATTTTGTACTCAGTTGCGCCCATTATCTAGGGAAGAGAGTTGACAGCCCTTAGTTGTGAGCTCTGTAGAGAACATTTCAAGAACAGTAATCCGTCCGTTGGACGGAACGTTTAGCTGTGGACCCTAAACGTCACCATTCGTTAAGAGTATGCTAATGCCGATTCCGGTCTTCTCTCCACTCTTCCACCACTCCCCAAATAATCCTTTCTTTTCCAACCCACACACCCTTAGCCAAGGAGTATATATATAGAGAGAGTATAGAGTTCTCCATTCTCCATGCCCGTAGCAGTCGCCTCCCCAAGTAGTCGACCAACCGAAAGAGATGGCGCCCATACGTTGATGAAAATCCCCCACCTAGTAGCTCACGGAATATAATGAAGCCCAGACCATAGAGTAAACAGAGATGCCAAATCGGTTGCTCCATATGCTATTTCATGTAATGCTTGTTGCGCCCATCCACCATATTATTTTAGCCAGTTCCTTAGGCGCAAAGCCTTGCGCTAAGTGATTTTTAACAAATTGTAAGTTTGGAAGTGGTATACATGGAAAATTGTTCATTCAAAGCTAACAAAAAGCATTGAACTTTGGATAAGAAAAGGAGGTAATTCCGATTTAAAAAGATTACATACTAGAAAATCTGAAAACCTGACACTATTTAAAGGTTACATACAATTTTATTAATTTATTTTGGTGTCTTGTTCACGCAAGGGAAATGTGAATGAAATATTGCAACACTATTTCATCTGTTTTTGCCGAATCACTCATCAAAACAACAAAAGTGTTACTTATGCCTTCGTTGAACTTGAGTTTGCCTCCATAATTTTTTGATTAGACTAAAAAACATCAAAATGACTCCTGATGTTCGCGATGGACTTAACTTCCGCATAATTTTTCGCTTAAAAAGCCATTTCCTCTCGCTGGTTACCAGTAGGTACTTTGCTACGGACTGGACTAGACAGGATAGACATTCGACTGGACTGGATGGAAATCACCAAAAACATGGCAGATTTCGCAAAACATTACTGTAGCCGTTGTCGCTTTTGACCCCTCTGTTTGAACTCTGCGCCCAGATTACGTTGAAAATTGACGGAGACGAAGTTTTTCTGGACCGAAAATGAATAGCATGGACTTTCATCTATTCGTGAAAATTTACAGAGCACTACGCTACATAGGAGTCACAATTCCAACTGCAATTTTTGGAGTATCTACAGAAACTAACTGTCTTGTACAATCACGATCGATCCAAGGTGGAACATGCAAGCTGTAAGTAACATCAAGTGAGATTGGAAATGAGATAAAGATGCGGATGAGACAGTGACTATTAATGCTGCACCTGAAGTGGTAACAAAAGCGCAGGAGACATTATGACAAGAAGTGGGAAATATCCAAGAAAACAAGGACATAACTCATAGGAACATTGAAAAATGAAACGTAGCAGTTATTTTGTTTTCGAGAGGCAAACATTAGGTAGTATGTCAGAAGCAATTAATAACATGATTAATATCGAAATAATCTGCTCCATATAGTATTCCGCGATGATACACATTATATATCCTTCGCTATGCACGCAAAATACACACATTTTAGTCAGGGCCGAATCTACATAGCCTAGATCCCCCTGTGCTATTGTTGGTCTCATTTGTGGAAAATGGTGCATCTTTTTAAACATTCATAATGTTAATATTCCACATAATATCAACCTAATCTTCTGAATTTGTTTGTTCAGCTTTTGGTTTCCTTACGGCTCTTATATTTAAAACATCATTTGATATAACCTGTTATGTTGTTAAAAGCGAATATGCTTGTCACAATAGCAGTAATTGCATTCAATCTGCACTCATGAGACCAGAAAATTGCATAGCTGTGGCATGATGTGAAGTATCGTGACATTTTTATGCAACGTGAGCCACCTCAAATTGAACTTCAGCATTATATTACACTTCAATATATGCGCATTAATGAAATAAAAATAACAAGTGCATGGAATATGATATTGATATGAATTCTTACATATGCAAATTACAGCATGTTTAAAATTAATATTTTATTTGTAATATGGGCGTCATGGGGTATAGTCAGTAGTAAGTATGATTGTGCAGCGTGACATGAACAAGCCCAGTAGTCAGAGATGTGCACGTAATCGAAATTGTGAGGATAAAAGCAGCAAATAAAATCGGGCGATCATTTTCGCGCGCAGATATCCATACATTCTAGCAGCCATATGAGGAATTTTCTGCTTCATGCGACGCAATTTTTACTACTCATCCATTCATGCATCAGGCTGCGCATGAGCATAACTCGTGCGAAAATGTCTTCAAATCGGTTAATTTAAACAGGACTATCGAGCGAAATCAATAATAAATTCTCTGGAAATCTGGCTTTGCTGCTTAAATTTTTCGACTTGAGGCAATACATCGCGCAGTTTTATAGCCGGAAATATCCCCCGTGAGAATTGCACCGGGTAATGTGGTGATCCGCGCGGCGAATTACGGGAATGCACGAACGACTGCGAGGGAAGTAGACGCTGCTCCAATACTGCGAGAACATACAGCATTCATCACCTTGGTGAATTACTCAGAAGTGTCAACATTAAAATATATCATTTCATTGGGCAAACATGACAGGAGTAATTAATGGTAGCATAACGAGGTTTTTAATATTAACGTTCCGCAGCTTAGTTGTTGACGGTAGTTTATTTCTGATTTTCTTTATAATTTAGATTATTTTATGCAAATAGAATAAAATATTTTTAGAATATTATAGAAAATAGTGGATAACTGGTTTTGTTTTCAATTGAAGTTCTAATTATTGCGTTGATTATCATCAAGGTTTTTTAGTATCTTAATCCTGTCGCCATTTTCGTGAATAAATCTTCACAGCCAAATCCATTGTCTTCTCCAAAAAGGTATTCTCTTCTGGATATTTTAATAATAATAAACACTTGGTTGTTATTCCACACTTTATTCTTATTCCACACATAAAGTTTGGAATAACAACCAAGTGTTTATTATTATTAAAATGAAGGAATTCCACAGAGTAACGCCGGAGACAGTGTCTTATATTCTGGATATTATTTATCAATCCGAAGACTAAAGATAGAAGTTACCGGTTGAGCACCAATGATCATAGTCTCTCACATGAAATTTAGCTTCCACGAAAGTAAGTGAGCTCACGCGTCCGAATCACTCCCTCGGCTTGAGCAACGGTGCGCTACGTTAACCAGTGCCCGAACAAAACAATCACTGTTTGCGCATTGATTTCACGCGCGACGTCCGCCGTAGGGCGCCGGGTTTGCTCGCACCTTGTCAGTTGGACAGTGTCACACATCACGTTTAATTGTGCGGAGCGATGCAGCATGAAAACTGCGCAAAACGGCGTGCCTCGTCTCAATAGCCCTTCGGCCCTTCCACAAAATTTGGAAGTGGCGATTGGCGGCAGGTTGCTTCGGTGAGCGTCCGTGCATTTCACGATCGATCTAACACGGTGCCTTGGGCGAGTAATCAATATAATCTACATATTTAGTGCTGGGGGGAATATATTTGTCTCCAGGCAACGCGCTCGCGCGTAAATATCCCAGAATGTTGTCCCAGACCACGCTGGCGCGCTCAGTTAAGTGAAAGCTCGGAGCATGGACACACGCGTGGTCACACGTTGATCGGTGATGGATTATTGTCAACTAGCCTTGTAGGCGGAAGATGTGCCTAAAGAATACGACCGTATTGTACAGTAACGACTCGGAACAACATGGTTTTAAGGTACGTGGGTTTAATTGCTAATAGGTATAGTAGATCGAGCAAAGTCTGATGAATCCCGTTTTCAAAGCGTAAACTTGGAAAACATCCCTCTCGATCGTCAAATCAAAATGCAAGAAGGAAATCTTTCGTTAAATTAGAAGTTATCATGGTATCTATTTTTCGTTTCCATTGTTTCTGAGTGAGCGCCAATCCAGAGCCTTGTGTTTTCGGCAATTGGTTTTGTTTAATGCATATATTTAAATTCTTTGTATCACGAAAAGGAAGTTGCTGTAACTACAATATGTAGCTTTTATTCAGCCATTTTGTATACTATATTTATTTGAATTGAAAGGTTATTTCCAGAATCAATTATTTTTAAAATAAATCTATTAATATTCGTGTATCAACATTTCAACAAATCAACGAGTACTTTTATCAAGCCGCTACAAGAACGCATGAGTGCAAATGGCATCCAGTGACAGGGTATAACTACAACTATAATTACCTCATATTACTGATACCTTAGTATTTGATTGCATTTACAGTGGATTCCATTTTATCATAAAAGTCATAGGAATCACACTAAGTGTCACACACCATAGGAGTGGTGACTAATACTTATGGATGATTTTTTCGTAAAATAAATTATATAGACATCAATTAATGTATTTCTACTGAGGTACTTTACGCAGAAGTTACTGTTTTCGAAGGAATTGAGAAAAAATTAGATTTGAGAAACTTTCGTGAGGTATTTCTGTATCTTAAAAGGTGGCGAAAGTCATGGCGAGAATGTCATATAAATTAGTAAAATAAATCGTTCCGTCAAAAAATGAGATTTACCTGAAACGACAAGGGCTTGGGTTCGCGGGCTGTACCCAAACCAGTGCTCTCATAGCTACAGGTGTGCTCTCATCTTGTGCAAACGAGATGGGAACAGTGGATTTTCCCGATTCTTTCTCGCATGTCCCCGTGGAATTTATTCACTACGTCTCTGCTTGTATGTACCGTGGATGGAGTAAAGCTACTTAGAAATTTGGCAATCGGGTTGGTGTGGTACGTGTAGTACTAGCTTCCTATCCCGAGGGCCCGGGTTCAAATCCAGGGAGTGGTGGAGGCTCCTCCCGTCGAATCGAACGTTAAACTGTGGATCTCTTTGTGCCTTTCGTTAAATTAGGCTAATGTCGACGCCAGGTTCCTCTCCACCCTTCCTCCATCCCCAAAACAATCCTCCTCTTACCATCAAATCGTTGAATATTGCACATGTACTTCGGTTGTGATGGTACGTAAATGTTTTAAGTTTGAAATTATGGAATCGTTTTAATTTGATTAAACACAGTATACTGCAACTGGTGTAAAAGAATTATGCAGTAAAAAAATAACAAAACGCATCAAAAATTGATGAGATGGCCTCATTAGATTTTTATTTAAGATTTTTTCACTTATGGGGTATCATCTCAGACGATAAATCCCTGAGAAACTGGTACCTTGTATGTATGAACTATTATTAGCTCAGTTCGACTCTCAACTTCAACCCATATTAGCGAGGTTAGTGCCCATTAGTTATCCATCGTTCGTTCTGAAGATTCTCAAAGGAAGTTTTCTTGGTTTTACCGACCAGTAAAGGGAGCCGCTTGTTCTCGTAATTTTCCTATTTAATACGATTTTACCCCAGGGAAAATTTAAGGAATATTTATTATAAGGAGTTCATTTACGATCTCTTGGCATGGTCGGCTAATATGACTTTTTTTCTATAGGACAAGACTATAAATGGAGGCTACTTTACACTCTGGTATGAAAATTATCGGAGGTCCATCAGAGAATGCGAGGAATATACTTTTTGCAGCTCCACTGTCATCAAATTACAGCAGGCTATCTGAGGGATTGAGGAAAAACATACCCACCGAAATTCAGTGTGCTCTATTTTGCGGAGGGAATAGATGCAAATATGAATCATGCGACTGCTGGCCAAAAGAAGACATGGCCATCGACGGAATTTTCTCTCATTGGTAAGAAACAATTAAATGACAAGGAATTGAAGTCATCTAAAGCTCGAACTAATGAGTGATGAATTTTACGTAAATTTTTGTGAATTCACAATATTAACTCTTTGATCCATTATCAAACTCCTGTTCCCTACTTTGATTATACTTAGCATTCAAATCAAATTAAAGAATGAAATTGTGTCTCAGCGGTCCAATATTTTTCAATGAAACGGAAATTGCTCAGAAAATCCTTAACTGATCTGAAATGAACGTAAAATTTTGGTTTTGAATAAATTGGTGCCATGGTAAGTATGTAATTGAATGTATCATGTCACTGTTAATTCTAACTTATCAATCTCCTCACACAAAAAATCCCTTTGAAGCTCACGGCATTGCTTTCATCACTTTTCATCATCGAAGACGTACCCATTTGATTGAACAACAGTCTTCAAAAATCAACAATTTTACGGATATGAAATAATACAATAAAAACTCCAGCAACAATGTCATGACTTGATTTCGACCAAACTCCATAGTGATAAAAATTTAGATATCATTATACTTATTTTTTAAATGCTTTAATACCTACATTTTCTCTGGGTAGCCTAAATGCTATATTCATTTTATTTTAATTCCCAGGGTTACTGAAGAAATATTAGCTATGTCCAGGCCAAATACATATGTTATCCTCTCCAAAAATGTAATAGATCAGTTTAAGAGGTAAGAACAATGAACTTAGACGCTTAAAATGAGTAGCTATACATTTTGTTCTTGTAAAATACCTATTTAATACGATGTATGCAAAAAATATTCCCTCTCTTCCTCTAGGCTTAGTATACAGTCACTGATAAACCTCCAGCAGCCTGGTGAACATAGTAAATGTGGGCCTCCATTGGAAAATTGCGGCTTTTCGTATGATCCAGAAATATTCATGAAGGAGGGAAGTGAGTGATATGATCAAATCTACACACTAAAATTGCATTTATCTTACAATATGCTTGGGTTTTAGGGAGTGGTCAACATTAGCCAGGTGACGTAGCCAGAGGGTGAAGTGTCCATGGGCCCCCCTAAATTTCGATTTTTTTAAAAATAATGCACAGAAGGAGAAATTTGATTTAGATTTTTTAAACAAAGAATATGTTGATATTATTTGTAAAGCAAAAACAAGCAAAAACCAAAGGCAATTCATTCTTTCAGTAATTAGCATAGCAAAATTATTTTTTAATCAGTTGTTACACAGCTGTCAAAATTTCACTAAAATGCCAGAACACTTGTAATTTTGCTCCTGACTTTCATAAATTTTCCACTGAATACTCAGTATTTGCCCCCCCTAAACGAAATCCTCGCTACCCCACAGTATTAGTGTACACTTTTGCGAAAATATTTATCAATTTTCATTACTGTGCTACTTAAACTACACATGGAACCACTGGTTTGTCCTCATTCTAATCAAAATCTCCTCATATTCAGTAATTCTCAAGATCTCACATGAAGAATTTATTCCCCTATAATTCAGCTAATTTCCTTTAAAATTGGATTGTAAGAGATAAAAAATGATATGATGAACACAATTTTTGTGTCAATTTCCTTTCAATCGAGGCAAAAATTGTGAAATTCATTGCTTAACCCAAGATATCAGAAAATGGGAGCTCATTGAAAATGGATTTCTAAGGCCTTTTCGAGAGGATTGGGGCCGACTTTGGTGAAAGAGTGTCTAAATTCCCTATAGTTTTTAAAATAGATAAAGCTGAGGCAGAAATAGCCTATTATGACTGAGGGCAAGATTCATTTACAATACCGAGATAATTTATTCAAATGTCGTCGGATCGAAAATATTTCACAAAAACATTTTCATTTAATTGCATCGCTATATTGGACATGGTTGAACAACTTTCGTGCGATAGCCATGCTGGCTTGGAGGCTTTTGGGAGAAATTCAAAGGGGACGAAAAAGTTGGGGTAGGGCGCACAGAGAGGTCACAATGTGTTGCAGGGGGCGATTGAAAGGAGAATGTTGGGTGAGTGTGGGAGAGAAAAGAATAGGAAATTTTGACGGTTTGAAAAGAGATAAATGATTTGTAGATTTTCAGATATTTTGAGCAAGATGTGTCTACCAGTACCATTCAACGATTTTAGCGTTACTGTAAGGAAATAGATAACATATTTCTAATGACTTATATATGTTTTTTGGGTTGTCCGCGTCTTGCTAGCTGGTTCGAAGGTGGCCGACGTTTCCTCTCCTTTGCCGGAGACTTCCTCAGGGCTACTGAGTGACCACTCCGGTTATGCATCTATTTATACGAATTTGGGGAGAGGGGGGGAAGGAGGAGGAGGGGGAGGGAGTTGTGGAACATTCTGGGTTCTTTTATTTCTCGCTAAAACTGGAAGCCAGGAACTGCTGATAGCTTTTCCTTGGTCACGGTTAAAATTGCAGGGCCACGTCGGCCACCTTCGAACCAGCTAGCAAGACGCGGACAACCCAAAAAACATATATAAGTCATAATATGGACCGCGAAAGTTTTAACGATATTTCTAATGGTACCAAAGTTTTCACAACTTTCTCTCCTACTTTTCAAGATATTAAAAGATAGAAGTCGATTCAATGGGGTACGGCTCTGCGTTCCAGAGATACATTATTTTATTTAATTGGGAAGTTCTGACGCACAGATGTCGTAAAAAATGTAATGGTGGGTATTTTGAATGTTTTATCGATTATTAAAAAAATTTATCACTAACCGTAATACTCATAATAAAACTGCAAAAACCCATCGGTTGGGAGAGCATTTTCAGCATACGACGTGAAACAAATAAGTAAAAGCCTCAAATATGTATATTTATTTATTAATTAAAGGTTCTTTCATAAAAGAAAAGTTTATGCGGCTGAAAATTACTATATTTACTTCATACTTCTAGAAACTTCTTAAATTTAACAATAAAATTTTAATATGGTCTCCATCATGACTTGAGAAGAGTCAATATCGTTCAAACTCCCGTAAGAGGATGCTAATATTGGGTAAATACGTAGTTTGGCAAAGGAAACCTTATAAAAGACTCACAACTGTTGGAGAAAACATCTCAGTAGAATTTTCCAAGGGCCTACCATTATTTTATGGAACACCGATGATGATGATATAACATTTGTGAGTATGTAGGCAGTCTGGGAGACCAAAATCCCTTTTATTCCTTAGAATACTAACCAAACTACCCCTATGCCAAAAATTACTTATTCTTTTAACTCAGAATGTTTTTTTTCAGTATATTTTTATAACTTCTCAATGAGAGACTATGGAGAGGCAGGAGAGAGCAGAATTTTGGACATGGTGAAAGTCATGTCATTTGCTCTTAATGAAGGGAAACTAGCTATCCACTGCCATGCTGGTAAGAATTTGTGTCTTCTACAGCCATTTTATCTATAGAATTACGATGGCTTTGCATTTTAATTATATACTAACTTTTAAAAATAATCCGCTGTCAAGAATAGGAATTATGCTTATGAATGTGAGTTTAAATGTTCGCTCACCAGATGAAATATGGCTTGACTTTGAGGCATAAGCGCAACTTTTGTTCATACCCACTATTCATTAGAAACATACTCTTAATTGTAGTTTTGTTCCCTTGGATCAGATTTTCAATTTATTTTGCTTCGATAAGTCTCTTTCAATCAGTATCAAGTACAGTTTCTGCGCAGCTAAGGGACTTGCTAAAGAATTCCCTTCCAATAGCGAAGCCAATTCATTAGAAGTTTGAAGGCAGAATCCATTTGACCATTGAAATTTATTAGCTCTCAATGTATATATTTAAACGTCTTTTTAATATCAAATAACCCTGGTGGCCCATGTGCTTTACTTTCAGGCTTGGGAAGGACTGGTGTGTTAATTGCTTGCTATCTAATCTTCCATTTGAAAGTATCTGCCAATCAAGCAATGCAATTTGTGAGATCAAAAAGACCCAATTCCATACAAACGAGGAGTCAGATCCAATGTTGCCAGAAGTTTGAAAGACACGTGCTTTCTCTTTGTGATATATTCAGCAATAAGTGAGTCCTAACTGATTTTGCGATGGATTCTAATTTATGTCATGTTACTTTGAGTGGTTTGATTGCTCTCCGCTCCCTCAGGGAAGGAACCCAAGAGAAAAAGAGTCCAGAGCTTACTCTAATGAGCTACCTTAAGAGGCAGCAGCTGATACTTCATGGCTATGAAACTAAGCATTTCAAATACATTCCAAAAGTAAGACTCCATTTGATTGGGAAAACATCAAATGACTATTGACAGATGAGAAAAAGTTTAAAATAATTTTCTCTTCTTTCTTTGCCCAGATAATTTTTATTTTGGGCGAAAACCTCCTAAGGTTGGCCAACCAAAATACTATCGATCTGGAATATCACTGGCCACAGTTTACTGGAAATTATTTGGTGGCAGATCCATGGCCGTTAAACAATAAAGCTATGTCAAGGCTGTCGGAGTCAGAATGCATCACTTCGGAGTTGGGAGGTAAGCGAATTGTATGCTAATTTCTCAGCAACCTCCTTCACAGACTGAAGACGGCGTGGGGGTTTCTCGCAGCGTTGGAGATTTGGATAATCTTATTGTTAGCTTTTAAGTCTCCCGGTAGGTAGATTGGTAGCAAAACTTGGTGTCGCAGCGTTGGAGATTTGGATATTCCTATTGTTAGCTTTTTTGTCTCCCGGTAGGTAGATCCAAGATTTAGGTTCCAAGTAAACGCCCCCATTGTGTAGATGGGCTACTCCTATAAGATGATGAAACTATGAGCGCGTTTTGATGGAGCTTTATTTGGATCGTAAACATTGCCGTATAAGGCCGCGGACACAAAGAAAGCGGGTTTCCTGCTTGCCGGCCACCGGCTCCGACCGGCGCGTTAAGTCCAAGCTGGTAGGCACACACAAAGGAAGCTGGTTGACGCAGGTTTTATGATTCGGGTAGGCTTATCAGATAGCCAAAATGGCATTTACATGAAACCTTTTTCTTCATTGGGTCGTGTACTGTCAATGTGACAATATTCTCGTAAAATATAAGATTGGATTTTTTAATCTTTTGCGAGAGGGATTAATCACCCAAATTCCCCTTCGGCACGCCGGTATTTATGCTTTAAGTGAACTTTGAGCCAGCAAAAATCTCTATTTGTTATAATTCGTAGTGCTTTAACGGACGAAATCCTTATTTTTACTCAAGCATTTCCATGAGGGAAGCCACACGCTGTTTGCAGAACTAAAATTACGGGTTTTCGTGAAACGATTGAAAAAAAGTGATTTTATAAGAACTCACCAGTAAATAAACTCTTTAGTAAGATGATCTCATACCCCCACTCCTCCCTAAGTAAGAAGAGCCCGACCACCCTCCCTCCCTAAAACGTCTTACGTAATACTTGAATATCTGTACATTCAATTATTATGTGTATTTTTTATGCTTGGAGGGGGATATGAGTACAGTTTAAAATGAAAGCGTTATTTATAGCTGAATATGTTTAGTAAACTTGGAAAAACCCAATGGGCCACTTGAATATGTCAAGTGAGCCAGATCTGGCCCGCAGGCCGCGGGTTGCCCATGCCTATATTAAAGATCGTTCTCTGTGCGTCATCAGAAACCTTTTCCACAAGAGACCTTAAATCTCTAAAAATAAATTAAATACGCTTAGAATGGCGAAAATTTGGATCCTGCTGGCTACAATTGCGTTCTACGCCTAAATCGAGCTTTCTTAGCCCGAAAATTCGCACATTCAGTTTCGAAGTACCTACTTAGATCCCTTGGGACAGGGGCTCCAAATGGCATTGAGTAACCTGATATGAACACCTTAATTCATAACCCACGTGGGTCAATTTAAGAGATGGAAAAAATTACTTTTCTCAAATTCGTAAAAAAGCGCTTTCCCACTCATTGTCAGCAGTCAATCTACAGACTCAATATCCTGCTCTATTTCCACCCAACTCTGTATTAATGGTGGTTATGTACCAGTTAAGTCAATTTTTTTGCTAATTAATACCCTTGACATGATATTCTCCCGTGTAGTGGCTGCGAACTCTAGGCCTTGTCCCTGGAATATGCTCAATTTTTAATATTTTGCACAAGCTCACCAGATTCGCGGGCTAATCAATATTGCCACCGCCTCGATTTGAGTAATTATTCTTAAATTGGCATACATTTCTAATAATACCCCCTGAGCTGGCTGTATCAAGGCCAGAAGATCGATGTGTGGGAAGGGAAACCCAAGGGCCAGCGGTAAACCCTATCGAGATTGAAGATTAAGAGGGCCTCACCGAAAGAAATTTCTTCGCTTTTGAAAACTTTGCATGGCTTGACCCATAAAAATGTCTGGCGATGCCGAACCGATTTTCCAAACGTGATAGCTTCTATTTGGAACACACTCTGCTCATTCTTGCACGGAGAGTGATAAATACGATAAATACTATAATTGCCCTCGCCTGCGTCAGTTTTGAGGTGACATTCAGGTCTCTGATCACGATAAGGTTTGAAGTTTGAAAACCATGAGTTACATCAGTGTCCAAAATAAACCTTCTGTGCTACAGGATGTCCCTCGCCACGAACGCATTGCCTGCGGCTGAGTGACTTGCGAGGAACTCCGTGGAGACGAATTTCCACAGCTAGATTGACACTTGTGTGCGTGAAGGACATTTCTTCCTTGACCCATACTGCTGAGTTATCTGACTCAGCTAAACTCAAAGTTATCCTCGCTTTAATGAATAAAAACTACGCGTTTTCTTAGATTGATGCGCGGTGGACACATTCCTTGAGCTATCATGGCACTAGACTCATTAAAAGTCTGATGGTATTTGCGTGTTCCTCTCAGACTAATCCCTTCCTCGCAACCGGTTATTCCTCATTTATCTCCATGTCAAGCATTCCCAATTGCCCGCAATCCACAGCTGAGGTGCGTGGAGTGTCCTGACGAGCCAAGACGCGATCGATGTTCCTAACTAAAGAGATAATTGCGATGAAATCGGGTATGGATAATGACGAATGATTATTTGTGGCTTTGGAACAGGATCTGAATGCATTTGCCATGAAGTCCCCAATTTTTGGTAAAATAAAAGATGGAAAAACAAATCATGCGGTAATGCCATCTCAAAAATAATTAATATTATGTAAACACACTTAAATTCAATGCACAGTTTAATATACTAATACTTATTCATAAGGGCTATTAATTCATTCTGTAAACCAAACCGCGTGGAGTGAGGTGTGAGCATTGATAATAAGAAACCTTTAATCGCTAAGGTACCTAGCAGAAGTAATCATTTCATAGGCATGATACTGTAATCCCAAGTTTTTCGTGGAAAATTAAATCTTATATCTTCGTTCGGAAATATATATATATATATATATATATATATATATATATATATATATATATATATATATATATATATATATATTTTATAACTCTTGTGAGTGTTTCTACCGCACTACTATTGAGTTGGTAAAATATTTCGAGCGTCTTCCGACGCTACTCCGTCGTCTACATTTTCAAAATCTCATTACTCTCCCGAAATTCAGACCCTTGGACTGGTGGTTCCCTCACAGTCTGCAACGATGGCTATCACTCAAGCTAATCTACAATGAGTTATGGTATGAATGAAATGGAATGAGCACCGTGTACGCTGCTCCTAATTACATCATTTCTGGTTCCGAGCGACTCGCAAGAAGACGCGAAAGAATGGCTTAGGAGTAGTGATTCTCAGTCAGGTTGCCTCAGTTGGAAATCATCAATGGCGATTTAGCAGCTAACTTTTGCTGTAAAGGGTATCTTCATCGCCTGGCAATATTAGAAAACTTTCCTGAAGTTCATATATAGTGAAATTGTTATCATTCATATCAATTGGTATCGGTTATTACAAAAGAAAAAGTGTCGATTGCCTTTCTTTTATGGTAGTTTTTATTATTTATCCGGGTGCTGGTTGAAAATATTTTTAAAAAATTTGATACTGAAGTGATGTTTAGGAGTTCACCAAATGTTTTCCTGTTTTCTCTGAGCATATACCTGGTTTTATAATTGACGAACAGTCGGCTAAAAAGAATGCCAATACATTGTATAAATGTGTATCTTATAGTAGTGTGATCCAAGTGCTTAAGAAATCGACAGGGTAAACATTACTTCCAACTTCCTGTGGTAGTAAAAGTTGTTGGATATTGTGATACACGTCATCTACACTTATTGTTCTGGGAATCCATAATCCGCCAGCTATTTCAAAGTTGAAGGGTAGGTATAAGCTTCACCAGCAGTCAACTTCTTCGCAGAACACAATATTCGAGATGCATTAGGTGCGATAACATCCGTGAAAACCAGTGTCGAAACGAATGCTATAGCTATAAGCGCAATGGGATTCATCAATGCTGAATCAGTAACATAAGATTCTCCAACTATTTTATGGTCATCCCACTTCCAAAATATATGTAGGGCACGAAGACTAAACCAAACCTTTTTGTCACACAAATCTAAACCGAAGCCAGCGTTAAAGTTGTAATTCTTTGTAGTGAGGAGCGGCGTCGAGATAAAAATAGCTTTGCCTGCAACGAGTGTTCATGCCCTGCGTTCTTCCATCCTATTACCGCAACAAATCCAATATTCTTTCACCTCCGTCATTTTGTGTACATATTTCACTTTTATTCAATGGCAGGGAGCTTTCAAGTGTATATTTCCTATGATGATGACGCTAGCATGTTAATACTACACCTATGTAAAATTAGACTTACGGTGGAGTGCCTAACGATTTATGGTATACCATGCGATAATATAATAATACAACTGAGGCAAGTAGAAACCAAATCCTCAAGGTGTAACTTAACGTTAAGTGACCAGACTGCACTCAAAATGCAATCCCAAAATAGAAAATAGCAAATATTTCCATCCTCGAAACCGTCATGAGATTTTGTTATTTATCGTAAGCATCTGAATTACTAGACAGACAGTAGAGTGCCACATAGCAATACAGAGAACTCACAAGCCGTTTGAGTGAGTGTAGGATAAGAGATGGGGGTTAAAATTAAAGAATAGATTTACTCTTATTTTATACACACTTCTCAAGTAAAAATTTCTCCCTTGAAACTCAACCGAAACTACCTTGAATCACACTGCCTTGCTTCTCCGCTGAAACTGCCTTGAAATTGAAACAAAACCAAGGGAGTTTGGAAGTGGGGTGGCAGCAGGTAAGCTGTGCAATAAAATGCCTTGCAACTGCACTGTTACAGAGGTCACAGACCCTTGTAAATATAATGGGCTGGCACACCCTTGCTGCCTAATGGCCTGGCACTCCCTTGCTCTCTCCACTGAAACTCCCTTGCCTACAACACGGAAACTCCCTTGCCCACTCCCCTGAAACTCCCTTGCCCTCTCCCTCCCAAAATAAAAAAAGGAAAATTGCATTATGAAGACTATGAATGTCAACAGTACGGCATGGCATGATTAAATGTATTTAATAATCCTACGTTACACATACCTAATTGTATAGTATCAATTTCGCTTTCCTAATCTCAAAAAGTCCTACTATCCTTCGGCTCTACACGCATTGTCTCGCACCCATCACAGACTCTTCAGCTTCAAGAGCGCCTTATATATGTGGCCGCTTCCGAGGAATAATGTGACTTCGAGAACTAACTTTTAAATGGCAATTCCGTGATAATCTGAGGAAATACCATTATATCACGCTGAAAGTAATGTGGTATTAATTAATTGAAACCTATATTGCCTCATAGTATGACTATTAATGCAATATTACTGAGAATAAACAAGCTCTTTTCCAATTCCCTCACGTTTGTTTACGTTTAAATCAAGACGTAACCAAGGGGACGTGTATAAACTAAAGTACCAACTTAGGGGGGGGGGGGGGTCGCCTTAAAATCTGCGGCGGGTAACGAGGGAGAGGAGGGGGGGGGGGTTCTCTCAAAGTAACGTAGCTGTTACAATGCGCCTGTTTACGTTTCTTACTCGTCAACATCGCGTCGACAATACTACAGAGTTTAACATGAGGAAGGGCGAGGTGTTTCATACACCCCAAGCTTCTACTATAACTCAATGTAACTGAACTATTGCTTCTACAATGTTGCAAGTCTTCATACCATCAAATTCCTAACATTTTAACATTCTCGCGGGTTATGGTAGTTTGCGCGAAAAATCACTTCAATTAGAATGTGATGAATTTGGCCTCATTTTAAAGGAAAAGAACTCTCATCTTTCCAATGATATCAAAATATAAACCCCTTGCCGAACTACTCTTCAAGCAATTTGCCTAAAAATGCAAGCTGTTTTACATGGGATATATTACGGCTGTGCGCTCCAGAGAGCCCTCAAGAAAATCAACTGTTGAAATTGCTTAAGTTACTTTAAAATTTCAAAGTTAACTTAAAAAAATGCTTCAGTAACCTAAACCATCCTTATAGTTTCTTCAGAAACTCTTTAGAGACCATCCAAAGTTACTTAAGGTTTTATAAGTACTTAAGATCGCTCAACAGTTTCTCTGTAAGTTATTGAAAACTTTAAAGAAACTTTATGGGCCTGAAAGTACTTGAGCTCACTGAACAGTTTTTGTCTTAAGTTATTGACGCCTCTAAAGTTACTTATGAGTAACTCAAAGTAGTTTAGTTTTTTCAACAGTTTTCACTCTTAAGTTAGTAACAACCCTTAAGTTACCTTGCACTTGAAGAAAAAATACTATGGCACTACAAAGATAGTCCAAATTTTCGGTGGAAAAACATTTGTGCCCTGGATTGATGTTATAGATGTGTTTAAAGAGGTGCTGGTATTTTCTATCTAGACGAGGAAGGTTCGAATTTTGGTGTGCATATAACCGGAATTGTGACTCAGCATCTCACCTGATCATATATATATCGCGCTGTACATAATTTAAGAGACGCCCAAATACGTTCCTTGACAGTTTACAATTGTAATGACACAATAATATTTTCTTTCCAACTCGGCAGGAAACAACCTTTTATTTGAGATCATTCCATTGTAGAGAGCATATTAGAGGAGTGCAGGGTTTTAATGGTCACTATAAATAAAAAGGAGAACTATTTGAGGAAAAATTTATATTAGTATGCATTTCAATTCGACCGATTAAGGGTTAAGTTATTGATTACTATGGGATTAACCATCGGAGGAAGTCCTATCAGTCACCGACCAATCCCTATCAGAATTTATGAAAATCGAATCTCCGTGAATAGCCCTACTCCTTCAAGGCAGTTGTGGAGTAGTGGTAAGACGATGGACTGAGGAGTGAAGGGTCTTAGTGTCGATCCTCTGCTGTGGAGAATATATTACTTCTTTTTTTCATAGCTTTTTTCGTTTATATCTATAGAAATTGTGTTTCCATCGCCGTAACTCCCATGGTAAATATTCTCACGTAATTATATTTTAGTAGGTAAACAACTTTTTCTAAAGTTCTTCGATCAGTTTTTGTCTTCAGTTCTGAACTGTTTCAGTTAACTATCAGTCACTCCTAAAGTTTCTGACTCAGTATTTCACTAAGTTTTTTAAAAGTTTTGTTCAGTTGATTTTCTTAAGGGGAATAATATTTTAAAAAAATAGAAACTTCTAACACCTAGATTTCGTCAAAAAACTGTGTATAGTTTGCATGTTTTCTCAACTGTTTATAAAAATTAATCTATTACTCACTGAAGTAATTTTTACAGAATCGCAAAAAACCTGGTGTTTTGAAGGGTTATCAGCCATACGGCGTGAGAAAATGAGTCAAGTCACTTATGTAGCTTTATTTATATAAATACTGAAAATTTTGTCATATATAACTATATATTAGCGCCATTAATGTAACAATATTTATTTCATACATCGACGCTGAAATAAAAAAATTAAATTTGAATATGGTCTTCATTATGACTACTAGTTGTAGGGAACTATCTCGCTCAAGCCACCTTAAAAAGCGACCTCGTGACAAAGCTTTTCTATCAACCTATCTCTAAAAATAAACTCACTCAATACTTGAGGAAATATTTTTGAATTGAAAGTTTCATTTGTAGAGACAACGTTACATGTCGGGGGGGAGGGGCTATGGGGAAAATACTACGGTTGCCAACGAAGGGGGGTGCGGGAGAGGGGTAAAAATCACCGAAAACTGTAACGCAGTCTATGTACGATCCCTAACTTGCAGACATGTTGAAAGGATAACATTTCTGAATGTATGTACCAATAAACACATAGAAATAACATTATGTATAATGGAAATTAATGACGCAAAGCTCTCAATGAAGTGTTTACTGGCTGAACTATCTCTACGATTCGTTTGCAGGCTTCCCATTTTTGCCAAAATTTCGGGTGAAGGAGGGACCACGTGCTAAACACACCGAGTAGATGCTTCTTAGAATTCTTGTCACCCAATGGATCATTGAGCACAATAGCAAGAAAACCCTTGGCCTGAAAGAACAAGAGGGGATTTCTTCGGGAGGCACTCGAACTCGGAGTCCGAAGCTCGGCGTAGTTTATTTTCCGACGAAGTTGATCATATTTTACGACCGCCAACGTACTATGGTAGATTAGATCATAAAAATAAAATAAGAGAGATAGACTGTAGAACAGATAGATTTAAAATGTCGTTTTTTCCGCGAGCGATAAGAGGCTATAACGGCTGTGTAAGGACTTAGAAATAGATTAGTTGACTGGTAGTGTAGCTTACTAACTTATGTATTTCTTAAAGCATGTTTACGGAGTTTTATGGTGTTTCTTACAGCATGTTTTGCATGTTCTAGCTTCATAGGCAGATTGCCCTCTAAATAGCATGTAGAATATTAAGTGTCATCGTACATGTGTGGCGTGCATGTGGGGATTCTCCTGCATGCTGCATGATGGTTTTTAGTTAATGATGGAATTGGTTAGTATCTTTAATATTCATGACCGTGCGGTGTGCATGTGGCGGTCCGCTTGCATGCTGCATTTTGGTGACTTGTCACCCCCTGCCAAACACCCTAGAGGTGGCTCGCAGGGTGATATGTAGATGTAGATGTAGAATATTATGTGTCATCGTACATGTGTGGCGTGCATGTGGGGATTCTCTTGCATGCTGCATGATGGTTTTTAGTTAATGATGGAATTGGTTAGTATCCTTAATATTCATGACCGTGCGGTGTGCATGTGGCGGTCCGCTTGCATGCTGCATTTTGGTGACTTGTCACCCCCTGCCAAACACCCTAGAGGTGGCTCGCAGGGTAACATGTAGATGTAGATGTAGAAGGCGACTGAACCCTTCACCGCGGGTGGTTTATAGAACCAACTGACCAGTCGCACTATAGTTTATAACTTCTATAAGTTACACATTAATCGAAGAATTTTGTTCGTCTTTGTGTTGCAATAGTCACGCTGATGAAAATGATTTTTTCATCGCAGTTATGCGATAGAGATTAACCATTCATCTACATCTACGATGTACCGTGCAAGCCACCACTACTATCAGTTGCAAAATTCCGTCACCCGAGTTTGGAGACTAATATCTCACAGACGGCTCAATCAATTTTAAAATGAAGTACATCATATTAAAGCTTGTTTATTTCTGCGTTCATTTATGGCAAACAAAACTTTTTACCGTTTATATTGATTTTAATATGTGCTTAAAAAAAGAAATTTTAGCGCATTTTTTCGGGTACCGGACGGATGCATCGCATTTATTGCTACGTAATAACATCACGGTTAAAGATATCGAAACATTCTTTTCAAATATTTTGGTCAAGATCTTTCTTAACAATTATACGAAGTTTCATAATATATAATGCATTATTCTTTTAGTTATAGATGCAAACGCAATTTTGCGTTATATTCCGTTCCGCGCATCCCTGAACAACGCCGTTTGGACCTTCTTCAAGCTCTCGAGTTCATCATCATTAATCCACTTATAAAATCTTGAAGGAATTCGTTGCTTAATCAATACCGACTAACATTTATTCTGGAAAAAGTGCGCATTGATCTGCCAGGAGCATGCCCGGAAGAGAAAGGGAGAAACGCGCACTGCTGCCCAGTCAGAGGGTTGTCCGTAAGGCGGGCGAGGAATTGCCTACTGCAAGCATTTACCTGCGGGGGAAAACCAGTTGTCCTATCTCTGTGCATGAGTCATTTGGACTCAGTAAATAGTGGCAGAAAGGGTAATTTTTAAGAATGGTCATCAGTGTCATTTTAGATCTGTGTGGAAACATACCGTCGATATGCCTCCTCGAGCCAAATTTTCGGAGACGGAGTTAAGGATGGTTTTTTCGCGCTATTTGTTTCTTTCGTCGAGAAGCCGAGAAATGTGGTGACAAAAGATATCCCACATATCGTTATGTTTCTGAGTGCCTTGGCATAACCCTTGACGCTGTGAATAAAATAGCGTCTAGGAATCGGGAAAGCTTTTCGGAAAAGTCGCGGAATTTTAGGATAGTTGAGCTAAATTTGTTGTGTTTAAAAATGATGCTCGCAGGGGCAGTAGTGAAGAGCAGTCACCATGTTTAAAACTGCAGCCCTCATGGAAAAAGTTGATGGGAAGTGGTGGAAAAATGCCCCTGGTTATATTTTGGTGAGTACAGCAATTTTTATCGTTTACTACTGTATGTATTACAACCGAAGTAGTTTTCCCCCGCAGGTAAATGCTTGCAGTAGACAATTCCTCGCGCGCGTTATGGACAACCCACTGACTGGGCAACAGCGCGCGCCTCTCCCTTTCTCTTCCGGGCATGCTCCTGGCAGTCCAACGCGCTCTTTTTCCAAAATAAATGTTAATCTATATTTGGTTAACCAACGAATTCCTTTAAGATTTTATAAGTGGATTCATGATGATGAACTCGAGAGCTTGAAGAAGGTCCCGAAAAAATCCGCTAAAATTTCTTTTTTTAAGCACATACTAAAATCAATATAGACGGTAAAAGGTTTTGTTTGCCATAAATGAACGCAGAAATAAACAAGCTTTAATGTGATGTACTTAATTTTAAAATTGATTGAGCCGTCTGTGAGATATTAGTCTTCAAACTCGGGTGACGGAATTTTGTAACGGATAGTAGGGTGTGTGGCACGGGGTGATTACACACCAGGCATGCAGCACTCGTCCCAGCAGAAATCAGAACCTCGCACGCCCCCACGGCCGCTAGGCGCAGGCCAAAAAGCAGTCAGGAGAACAGTGCGCAGTCCAACCAGGAACTGGGAGAGTGATACGTAAATATTACTAATAATGTTAATTCATGAGTGCTACGAGATACTACTTCATGCAGAAAACAAAATAAAACAATGCCAGACATAACAAGCGATGTGAAGTGTTAGTAATGATGTTGTGCTATTAAGCACAAGTGAAAGTTCTACTCTACCTATTGAGGGTGAGAGTTTCATATGATTGATCTATCGCAACTATTATGCTCCCTTATTGTGCGTGGGAAAAATGACATTTTAAATCTATCGGATCTGCAGTCAATTTCCTTTATCTTATTCCTGTGATCACTTCTACCGTAGTACGTTGGCTCTAGCAATATATGTTGAACGTCCGGCAAAAAACTGTCTGCTCCGAACTTTCGCAAAAGATTTAACCTGTATTTCTCCCTTCTATCAGTTAAAGATTCCCACCCTAATTCTTTAAACAATTCGGTTACACTGCTAAGTTTATCGTAACAACTTTTCACAAATCTTGCTGCTCTCCGTTGTATTCGATCTATTTCAGAGATTAGTCCTACTTCGTAAGGGTCCCATATGCTAGCGGTGTACTCCAAGTGAGGTCTCACGAGTGAAAAATAACATCGCTCTTTAACTTTCTCGTCGCATTTTCCTAATATTCTTTTAATAAATCCCAAATTGTGACTAGCCTGTACGCAGATTTCCCCGACGTGTTTCACCCAAGACAGATCCTGAGTAAGGGTCACACCTAAGTATTTAACTGACTCTACATTTGATAAGTTTGTTTGATTAATTGTGTACGCCCAATTGTGTATTGCACCATTTTACGTCCTTTAGTAATATAATGTACATTAAACTGGCTTGGTTTACTAAAGCGCATAAAATGGTTAATAGATATCGTATAACTGCGATGAAAAAAACCTTTTTCATCAGCGTGATTAGTTCAACACAAAGACGAACATAATTTTGTGATTTATGTTTAACTTTTAGAAGTTATAAACTATAGTGTTACTGGTCATTTGCTGCCATAAACTGCCCGCGGTGAAGGGCAGGGTCGCTTTCGACCTCGTGGCTCGGACTCCCAGAGTGGCCTGGCCTGGGCCAACTGTCCAGTTCAGTGGCAGTGGAGCACTCATGCAGCAAGAGAGAAGCAGTTCAGTTAGGTTGGGAGTGGGGATACCTAAATACTGCAGCAGCTGAGTGACAAGGGAATAAAATGACAGGAAAAGGGAGGAGCAGTGGAGTTTAAAGGATGGCCTGACCTGGGTCAACTGTTCAGTTCAGTGGCAGAGGAGCACTCACGCAGCAAGAGAGAATCAGTTCTATTTCAATGGAGTAGCAAGGGAGTGTAGCAGTGGAGTTTCAGTTGGCCGCAGTTTTTCTTGTTTAGGCCAAGGCAGTGCAATCCAGTTGCAAGGTAGTTTCAAGCCAGTTTTCACCCGTTCAGTGGAGTTTCAGTCCAGAATCAGTTGAGTTTCAAGGGAGAAATTTTTACTTGAGTTATTTTATAGTTCCACATAACGCGCTTCGAAACTCACAGCGCCACCACCTACACTATAGCACTAAAAATTGTACATTGTAACTGAAGATGACGCTATGTGCGTCAGAACGCGTTTATAGCAGTAGTAAGACAAGTGGAATCAGCAAATCTATTTTATTCTTTCATTGTAGTCGTGTTACTCTCTATCCGACTATAGCTCGCCTGAAAAACTTCGTGTCATGGGATGCATATATTTTCTCTCTTGACGAAATTTTCATTTAAACATCTGTTTGTGTTTTCTGTGTAGAAAAAAACTTTGGGACCCAATTGGGCAGAGCAAAGAACTGCCCCCCACCTCCTATCAAGTAAGCATCATGCGTTGTTGCCTACTCGGCTAATCAGGTGAGAGGAAGTGCAAAATAATATACTCTAAAATAAATGAAAAAATAGTAGCGTCTTCATTAGTGAACGAATTAAGGTCCCAAGAGGCCTTTCTTTCAGTTGACACATTTATATACATGTACACTTAAGGCAGTACGTGCAGCATCGTAGCGTCAAATACTACGTAAATCGGAAAGTAGTTGGGGAGATGTGGCAACAAGGGTGAGTGTTCCAGGAGAGATATCTGCGGAAGGAGAGCAGTGGGTGGGGGCGGATTTTCTCTAGCACTAGTAGGAAGGTCGCGAAATGACTGCGCAGGTCCTCTTTCCTGCGAGCAAAGTATAGTAACTAGTTCTATGCTCATGGTAACCAAATAAACATACGAATTTTTACTCATTGTTAATTTTTCCGAGAAATTTTCATCCGTTAAGTCTATAACGCCTTTTTGATCGTTCTTCTCTTTGCATGATGACTATTTTTCTAGGAGGCCAAGGATCAGGTGTAGTTGGTGGAAAGGGCAGTGGTAGTCCTGAGATAAAGACGAAATTACCTCACCAAGTAGGAAATAAGCCATCAGAAGGAAGTTGTCCTGAGACGAACGGCCATGTAAGTAAAATTAGTTGCCTTCAAATGATAACTCTCCCGAGGACGCAATAGATCGGACGCTGATCTATTGTCTCTATGAGTTGAAATTTCTTCAGAATCGTTAATTTCAGTTGAAAATATGTAATTTTTGAAGAATTTCATGTATTTATAAAAATGGAAGCTACTCATTGTGGGAATGTGGCACCATTGTTTTGATACCCTTAAGATTCTACCTCAACATGCAATTTATCAGCGTAATTTCACGCAGAATCATTTTCTTCAGGTCTGCTTTTAGGAGCTCACTATGAGTAGTTTCTCAAATTCATATGCATATCAAAACATTGCAGTTTTGGAATATCTTTTGAGAAAATAATTATTGCTCAAATTATAAAATGTAATTAAGCCGCCTTGTAATGAGAGCTTTAAATTATATATGCATTTATTCAACCCATAATGTAGAGACACTGAAAGCTATGCTAGTCTTGGATGAGTAACTGTTGGCTGTCTTTGTTTCCGAATCCGTGATTTTGCGGTTAGCTGAATAAACATGACTCATGGCCAATGGCACATGGTTTATGTTATTGGAAGACGTATGAAAGCAACAGCAGCGTCCTCCCTAAAGAGTAATTTTAACTCATATATTGAGGCCAGAAGATGTTTAGGTCTGAAGAACATTAAAAATGTCATTACTGTTAATGTTGGCGTGGTGAAATCGTAAGTAGAATTTTACCGGAGCTAGAGAGACATGCCCCTGTAGACTCAGTAGATACCCTCTCTTAGCGACTACAGTAGGTCCTCAAATAGCGCGGTCTCACAAGACGCGATTTTGTTAGCACGCGCTCCTTTCCCCTCCGCTCCTTAGCCGATCCCTTCCACGCGAGCCTTTCTCCTTAACGCCATGCTTCGCGCATGTGACTTCCACCATACTTTGCTACCACTATAGCGGCGTATTATTTTGTCCTTTCCCGATGAATCTTCGGGGTGAAATTATTTCGGGTTTTCCTCGGAGTCAGGTACTTTTATTTCATTTCCTCAAACGTTTAAATGTGAAACTTGCCCGTCGTCTTCAGCGTCGTCATCTCCGAATCCAGTGTTCCCTGAATACACTAGCATATTGAAATGTTGGAGGTAATAAAGAAGCTGACCCGGTGGGAAAACCCAATATCCTTTTACTTAGAACTATGTTTTTCTTTCTCTCCATCGTATGTCCTCCACTCTCCTCCAGAGCTCCATTTAAAATGCCATACATCCTCTTTCAACTCATTTCCTGAGGATCCTTCTTATCAGTTCTTTCCCAAACATTAGAATTGTTTTGCTAGTTCGATTATCCACCTGTTAGAAATACGTCTATTCCCGTCCAAAATGCTGCCCTAGAATTCTTTCACCATCCCTCGTTTATACTCTAGAGCTCCCTCTTTAATGATTTAGTTAACTATCTTAGTTCTGTCAAATCTTATTGCATGTTATTGTCTTCCTACCCTGCTAAAAATGTCTACTGGTTTCAGTAGGATTTTCTACTGAGTCCTACTGAACTCTACTGCACTCTATTGGACTCTACTGGATCCCAACTGTTTTCTACTGTTATGGGTACAGTAGCCTACTGAATTGTACTGGTTTCTATAATCCAACTGAACTCTACTGTTTTCTACTGTTCAGATAGGTAGGGACGCGCAGTAGTATTAAAGTGAGTAGTGGCTTATTATATTTTTAGTAGTAAAAACAGTAGAAAACAGTAGCAGTACAGTAGAGCTACTGTAAACAGTAGAAAACAGTGGCAGTACAGTAAACCTACTGTAAACAGTAGAAAACAGTAGGATTACAGTAGACTTACTGAAAACAGTAGAGTGTTCCAAAAAGCCTATAGGCTACTGTAAACAGTAGGAGAAATTTCCAGCAGGGTATGAAGACAAATATGAAGACGTTTTCCTAGGGAAGGCCGAAACACACATTGATTGGCATTATTTTAAACATATCGTTACTGGTGTGATTTCTATCACAGCTATTAAAGCTGGGAGCTTCTGGAGACTTGAGTGGTCGAATGATTGAAGTGAGTGGCCAGGCGACAACATAATCAGCCGAGACATTCCGTGATCCCCTTTTCACAATACTGAAAAGCTATAGAGAAAACTATCGAAGGTGAGACCTAAGCTAAAGGAAAACCTGTCTTATCCGGTAAAAATATTTGGAACCGGCAGGCGTAATCTGGTTTTCGTGCAGTATAACCTCGGGCTTTACGGTATCTGTCAAACGCGAAATGGAAACAATTTCCGGACTGGTGAACCTTGTTTGATCGAAATTCTATGAACAATTTTCACGGAAATTTTTTGTTTAAAGCCCGTGAAGAAAGAGATGATTTCGAGGAATTTTGGATGCTTTGAAATATTTGGCAGGTTGTAGTCTGAATAAATGTAGATGATTCCGATTTACTTAACTTATTATAAGGGGAAATTGACAGTGCAAAAGCTTTTATTATACAGAAAAGAAAGAAAAAAACAGAAGCAAAAGTGAGAATATGTGCGCATTTAACAAAGTTATTAATTATTAAACTTATAAAGATTGCAAATGATTTTCCTCTGTTGAAAAAAACTTTATAGACAATGTGTGGCACTGATCTGTCGTTATTTCCTATGAATACCAGCCATATGTACATTATTTTTTAACCTTAAACACGGCATCACATTATATGG
The DNA here is from genome assembly GCA_963573305.1 of Pyrrhosoma nymphula. Classification (NCBI taxonomy): domain Eukaryota; kingdom Metazoa; phylum Arthropoda; class Insecta; order Odonata; family Coenagrionidae; genus Pyrrhosoma; species Pyrrhosoma nymphula. The sequence goes on along the minus strand of OY754332.1, from coordinate 68,939,444 downwards.
ACATATTTTTCTTCAATTTCCGACCTGGAGTTAAGCAGAAAACTACTTAAACTGGAAAACTACCATGGTCCCAAGAGATTCACTCAGGACAGGTTTTACTGAGCTATTTCTGAGGTAACTTGACCTTTCTCTCTATGTCAGCTTTTTTCTGCTTATTTCGGAGTTGATAGGATCTTTTTCAGGTACGCTTCTTGAAAAGCGGCACTTAGGAGAGCGAACGGATAGATTTTTGCGGATGAAAAACTCGAAATTGTAGCACAAGGCCTAAACGGGGTATGAAAGATTTTGTTTTGTAGCTTAGCATTGTACCACTCCTAATCGTCCTGCGCTGAATAGAGGCTAAAGGGAAGTTTATGTGAACTTAATTTCAATCATCTTTCTTGCTAGAACCTATTGCTAACAAATCATCACCTCATATGGAGCCAAATACCAAACATTGTAGGTCACAAATCTCCGTTATTTTTAAAACAAGGCTTTTAACTGGCTTATGAACTAGCATATGTTAGGGAGAGTCGGGAGTCATGGGGTATAAGTAGCAGGTGAAGAAACTGATGAGACTGATGATAACACATTGCAGGTTGTTTTTTGTTTTAATTTTTAAGCAGTTAAATATCTCCCTGTTTTGTGCCACTGATACTACAATTCGGGTGTTCCCATAAATAAACACTAAATGAAGAAAAGTGGCACGCATGAATTTATTTTATTTGAAATCAATATTGTTCTCAGGGATGCAGCCAGGAAAAAATGATGGAGGCAATACTATCTGACCACTCAAAGCTGAGCGAAAAAGATTCAGCGCTACTGGTTAAGTTCAAAGCCAGGCTCACTCATCAGCCATTGTCTTGGAATACGTTGACGAAAGAAAGCAATCCAGTTGTCCTGACTGGTTTGCTCTTTGAATGGCTCGAACACTTGAGTAAGCCTCTACTTGGAAGAGATGAACTCAGTTACATCGTGATATTGGGACACAAGCCTGTGATGTGCTTGAAAAAACTCCCAATGGTAAGTTTATAAGTAAACATTATTTAAATTATTTTAGAGGAATCAAGAAATGCAAATGGTGCTGAAGATGTTTAGTATGAATAAAAGATGGTTTGTTACTCACTCCGTGTTTTGAAAATGGTCAAATGTTCAGGAAATAAAAAAATCAGACCTCGTATTGTCCACTTTATTTTACGATTACGACTCGTGTTTCGATGGGTTAAATCGTCATCATCATATCCATTACGATTGACGGAATGGTGATGATATAATGCGACGAAACACGAATTAAAAACTTAAAATGAAGTGAACAGTACGAAGTCTGTGTTTTTAAATTTTCGAAAAATGCTGTACCACCATATGACGCCTAATGTACCGTGGATTTTAATTTTCAGGAGCTCCAATTCACTTTAGAATATCTGTTCAGACTTATCCATCGCATGTTTCCAAAGAGTGAACAACATCAGAGCAAGTTCCTGAGAAGGATGATGGCCTCTTTAACTCACCAATCAATTGTAATAGATGGGCTATTATCACCTGGAGGTAGGAGAATCATCCTTGATTTCTTCCACGAAGCTTGTACTCATTCATGTTCATAATCCCATCGAGCATGATCAATTCACCTGCGTATCACAGTTTCAAAACTATAATTCTTCACCTCAATGACGAGACGATCACTAGTATTCTAGAAGCTTATTTGATAAGGGTAGTTACTCTTGCTGAACTCCAGGGTTAGTGCAACATGGCTCAAAAATAAATAATCTAGATAGAGCATTACGATAATATCATTCTTCATCCATTTGACAGGCACCCAAAGAATCCTTCCCTTAAAGGTGCCCACGAAAGGGCGTCATGACGCAAATTGCGTCATTAAAATAATTTGAGGAAGGGGGAGAGGGGGTAAACCAGAGATTTAAGGAAATGAGAGGGTTTTTTTAAATAATGTACGTGGGGGGGGGGAGTGCACTACTGGGCGAAAATGATCTCAGCTGACGGTCGCTTCTAAAATAACATGCCTGCCAAATGAATTGAGGGCTATAAACGACACACTGCAGCCGAAAACAAACGCAATGACGTGCATCACTTAACGACGAATGAGCGACCCATCAGTGTGTCTATTACGGAACTTTACGATCGTTAAGTATCGAGCGTTATGTGGCCCATTGTTGTCACGTTTTTATCATCTATCCCATCTCCGAATCACCCATTGCCTAATTTAAATCGAGGAGCCGGTCATCGTTGCACGAATGTGGCAACATTGGACGCCATATCCTTCAACACCTTCTGATATAAGAGTTCTGTAATTTCTACCCTGGAAGTTAACGTGGACCCCTTGTGCCGACGAGGAGATCCTTTATAATGAGGACATGTCCGGGAAAATGAAGAAGGTTGTCAGCACTGTCCTCGGGTCATGTTTGTATGATGCGAGTATGCTTTAATCTCCTTGGGTAGGCTGCATTTCCGCCTTCCGGGGATGGGGACGATATGTCGCCGGCTATCATGCTAGCTTCTCTCGTGTCCAAATCGATGACTTCGGACACTTGGTAGGTTTTTTATTTGGGGGAGATGACCGGGAACTAAGTTCGGAGTGTGGATCATCCAGTTTACGGTTTTTTTTTCACCGCGTCATTCAATCATGTGGACCAAGATGCGTCCACAAGATGAAACGACGCAGCAGGAAACCCGGACAGTGGAATATTCTCACTACAACTAAGCCCCACGGACTGAGCCCTGCTTGACAACTGAGGACATTTGCGCCAATGAGGACAGGGATGAATTGGGAAGGGTTGGAATAAACGGGATTGGGAATTGAAGGATTATACATTTCATTGGAAGTCTAGATAGTGGGATGATCCTGAAGGAAGAAGAACCACGATATGGCAAATGAAACTAATGGGATTAAGCAGGACAAGAACAAGATGAGGATTACCGAGGAGGATGAAAAAGACCGAAAGATGGAGGTAACGTGTTGGCGAAGCGAAGTACCACTTTGGGTGCAAGTGGCCTTTGGAGTAATTAAGGAAGTATGGAATATACGGGGGACGGAGGAAGGGTGAAGGGAAACCCGGCGCCGGCGTTATAACTCTCTATTATTCAATCCAGGAACTTATAAATTTCTCTTTCGGTGCATTTTTTAATAAAACTGGACAAATTTAGGATACTATATGAAAAGACCCTCCCCTTGGACTACAACCTTTACGCTATGGAAGGGCTTGAGCTTTCCAATGACCCCTAGAGCTGGATCGGTCCAAGCATTTACCATTGCTACTGGTAGGACCACCCGTGCCAGATAGGTCGAAGAGTGGGAGCCAGACGAAATGTAGTTCACGTGATGGTGTCACGTTAAAATACTTTTGGGGAGGGCAATGGGATTCACCCCCCCACCCCAACTATCATTTCCCAGAACATGGAAGTCAATCTCGAAGTATATCGAATTCCGCCAACTATGGGATGATGCCCACTGAGGCAAGTGTAAGGACCGGCAGCAGCGGGTGCAAGGCCACCACGGTAGTCATCACACGAAATCCTTGCACATCAACATCAGTAAAGGATACAGGTAAAGAAGAAACGATGAAAGAAGCGATAAAAATCGGAACTTAGAACGTTAGGACAATGAAGAGGGCTGTGAAGCTATAAAATTTTAAACAGAAAATGAAGAAAGGGAAAATAAATGCTTAAGGGGATGAACGAGGTGAGATGGAGGGATAGCGGGGACTAATGGAGTGACAGGGTGGAGTTACAGAGCAATCTATAGAGGGTGAGATGAGAGTCAACGTGGGGAAGCTATGGCACTGATTGAAAAATTGTGATGGAGAGTAGTGCACATTGAACACTTGAGTGACAGGATATTAGTGGTTGAAATAAAAGCACGCACGGCGAATTTCTTTCGAAGCATTAAAAGGGGCGAAAAAGGAGGAATATCGGTGGGGGAGTACAAAAGCAGGAGGAGTAAGAGCGGCAGAGAAAAAATAGGATCAATAGAAACAAGGAGGATAAAGATACAGTGGGTTACGGAAGAAATATTTGGAAAATAGAGGAGAGACGGATGTGGGAAATCGTCTACTCCGACGTAGGCAAGAGGAAGTACAAGGAATTAAATAATATATTCCGGCGAGTAACCAATCGGGCGATGGAAAACTGGTGGAAAAAACAATGTGAAGAAATGGAAACGCTGCAGGAAGAGGGGGAAGTGGGGTGCTATACGCTAAAGTGAAAGTGCTATTGGTAAGAGAGGGCAAACGATGCCAAAGGTAAAGGACAAAACAGGGAAAACATTAATCGAACAGGAAGATATCCAGGATAGGTATATATAATACGTAGAGGAGCTATATGACTGAGATAATAGACCTGTGCACCTAGATATAGAGGCTGAAAGAACAATAGACAAGGACAACCTCGGACCGGAGTTACTAGACAGAGAAATAGAGAGGGCATTAAGAGAGGGGAAGGCAAGAAAAGCTATGGGAGTAAATAACATACCTTCGGAGTTACTGGAGAATTTAGGTAACAAGAGAAGACGATCCTTTTTCTAAATGATTCGTAGGATCTACGAGGAGGGAGTATGGCGAGAGGACTTCTTAAAGACCTATCCCGAAGAAGATGAAAGTCAGAATGCGAGGAATATAGAACAATAAGTTCAATTTCACATGCCGCAAAAGTTTTTTTTATAATTGATAACAGGTTGGAGAGTAGGGCAGATTACTATGAGGGCGATGACCAATTTGAGTCCAGGAAGGGGATGGAAAGTCGGGATGCGATTGCGGTAATGGGAATACTTACAGAAAGAAACATAGAATATAATCAGGATGTGTTTGCTTGCTTTGTAGATTTAGAAAAGGCGTTTGAGAGAATTAATAGGGAAAACACTAATACAGATACTCATGAAAATAGAAATAGATTAGTAAGATAGGAGGCTTATCCGGAACTTATATATGGCCCAGAGGGCACAGGCACATGCATGGGGCAGAAACGTGGACTCTGGGAAAAGAGGAGGAGAATACGTTGAAGGCGTTCGAACTGCCGAGGGTGGACGGAAAGAAAGAAGAAGGAGGAAGTGATTGGTGTGGTTGGTGAGGAAACGAAACTTCTGGATGAGAATAAGAGGAAGCAAATTAAGGTGTTTTTAGAGGTAATGAGGGGCGAAGGGTTGCCGAAGACCGTAATAGAGGGGAGGATGTTGGGTAAGCGGGGAAGGGGAAGAAAGAGAATAGGTTTTGTGGACGAGATGAAGAAGGGTAGGACGTATGATGAAATGAAGAAGGGTAGGACGTATGATGAAATGAAGAAAGAAGTATTATAGATAGATAGCGTCCTGCACAAGTAAACATCTGGAGGATTTTCCATCATTTACATTTAACCAACCGTAACCGGTAGATTACCTAAATCTAATCTATATAAAAAGACTTGCTTGCCCACTGTCTGGAAAGGCATAGGAAAGCATGTATTACAAACAACAAAAAGTCTACCACAGTTTTCAGTACATTAGGAAAACAAACTGTACACAATAAAAAAGCAGCAGCAGTTCCCACAAAACTAAGTTGCATTCTTTGGAGCAGGACTTCATTGTCCTTGGGATTTTAAGTGGCTGTCTCTAGTGGACTGGGTGGCTATTTTGGGAGGTGACCAAAAACTAAGGTCATTTACGCCATGGATTGGTGGGAAATGGAAAGAGGTTGGAGAGAAACCCAGCGTTGACATTAGCCTACTCCTATCGAAAGGCACCAATGGGACCCGAGTTAAACTTTCAATCCGACGGACATAGTGCTACATTGAAAGTGCTCTGCGCGTGGCACTCGGGTAAGGATAAGGATTTCACTGAAAAATCACCGCCACCGGGATTGTAAGCACCTCAGTTGTCGGTCGCCTCCGCAAACAATCTACCAACCGGCTCGATTGATTTTCGAGCCGAATCCCAGTCCTGACGAATAATTTTTCCCTTTTGCATTCCACGCGTGTGTGTACCTGCAACTGTATCAATCGAGTAAATTCATGAACCTATTGCCACATAAGGGGTAAAGTTATTGATTTTGTTTGCTTGAATGATTGGATGAAGGAGGCGCCCGACAGCTGAAGTGATTTGTGCCATTGCAGACATGTTGGTTGATTGTCAAGAGAATTGGGGGAAGGGACGAGAGAAACCCGGAGTCGGCATTAGCCTGCTCTCAACGAAAGGCGCCAAGGGGACCGCTGCTTAACTGACCCATCCGAATGACGCAGTGCTGCACTCTCTGTGCTCTCGACACAGCACACGACGTGGGATCTGGACTCATCGAAAAATCTCCGCCACCGCCAGGATTCGAACCTGGGCATTCCGTATGAGTAGCCAGTTCTCTAGCTACCACACCAACCTTTGAAAACTTTGGACTAGAAGAAGCCAGCAGGATAGCAGGCGAGACGTTTTCTTTATCATCTTTTAACGACGCGGAGGATACTCGGGGAAAAGGGGCAAAGTTGATGACCAGAAAGACTGACGTTTACTTTTAGGAAAGTACCGCTGGTTGACCTTTTAACCTTTGAAAAACTATCGTACATTTAAATATACGCTGGGATGTGAGGTTCTACGGCCCTGCGTACAATATATTGTACGCTGGATATGGTATTTAAACCCATAGAGTTTCTACTGAGTGTTCAAAATTAAATCCGGCCGGCAGCGTCCGAAGCGGGAATTTTAATCCGTTCAATAAATGTTAAATGAGGCGACCCAAATCTAACAGTGAGTTTATTTGAACCATAAAGGAAAGATGGAGTGTTTGTTGAGGTAAAGATTTTTTGGGAAAAGAGGATGGGTGGAAAAAAACGTTCTCAGTTTAACGTCCCATCCGACGGATGTAATATTACGCTTAATCTCCGTTTTATGATGCCTGGTTAACGTTAACCATTAGATGACTTAACCTTTACGTTAACTTGATGTTAACGGAGAGCTTGGGTTTTGTATATTTTGTTTTCATTCTGCAAAAATATTTGACGAGAAATTATGAAACTGGGCCTTAAAGTGCTCTCCCCATAGCACCCAAGCAAGGATCGACTTTCTGATGAAAAGTCTCTTCAGCTGCCAGGAATCAAACCCGGGACTTCCGAAAGGGAAGCCAGTACTCTTTATCACCGTATCAAAGGAAATGTACAGGTGATGAGGGGATGTGGTAATTGATAGAGACAGGAGAGAATGCAATAAGAGAAGCAAATCAACCATTTTTGGGAATCAGTCTCATGAGGCCAAAGAAGGAAAATATCGTGAATACATATATGCAAGCCAGAGCAGACAGTTGAAAGCAAGTGACGATAGGAAGACTTCTCCATGACAGTCGAGGTTGAAATTAGTATATGAAGAGCGAAATCTTCATCCCATAGGAGTCCATCATTTGGGGGAAGAAACAGTTGTAAAAAGAGAGGCTGTTATGGGTGAGGATGAATTAGAATAGTTGAATGAAGAAATCAGGACAAGGGATATGTGGTGGAGAACATTTATCAAGGAAGTGGATATGGGAGGAAAGGCCTTCAGAATGGGGATTGGAGGTATTGATGGAAGCTGCATCATAGGTGACTCTGGTTATAACATCAAAAAGTATCGCTGAAACCCTAATAAAAAATAATTAACAATTACTTATTCGATAGCAACAAAGTATCTCATGAAAAATAAAGGAGAAAACATTTTCTTCACATTTTCATTCTCACACATAAGTCCCAAGAAAAATCAAAATATTAATGGATAAAAATTACTGTACGACTTGAAAAAATATTTAAAAGAATGTAACTTTCGCATATAAAATTTCAGAGCAACTAAGCTTCACATGACTAGTAAGGAGAACTTACATTTTACACCTAACTTTGGGCAGCGACTTCACTGATTGGCCGAGATAAAGTGCATTGTCATATTTTCTCCCCAAGAGTTATTTCATTGTATCAGCCTGATAAAAAATTCAATTTAGTCAAGCAGATATGTAAATCAACCGGTTAGAATCTCAAAAGTCATCATCACTGATATTTTACTAAATGAATAATTGGCCGTGGAAGTCAGGCCAATAATTTCCCAAAGTATCAGGGATCTTCTCTGATGCATAAATCTGCTTTCTCCCGCATAAAATCTCTCTTAAACTCGTCATATAATATTCCTCCCTTCAAACTGCCCAAAATTCCTTTTTTGTCATGCCTCTCCTACTCTTACCCACCAAATCTTTGAGCAGAAGTTAAAATAATGTGCTTTTAATTACAGGAAAAAACTTTCCTAAGCTACGAGAGGGTACCTTGAGAAAAGTGACGGAGTTTGGCATGGCATTCATAGAGCTCCTCAACCATTAAGAAGATGAAATCGCTGTGCTAATCCAAAACCTGAACTGATATGTGGTAAATGGTTAAAAAATGATTGCAATAATTTCAATGTTTATGACCACCGAATGTGCCTGTTGATTTTGTTACATACTATTTATTACTTAAAAAGTTAAAATTAATTTTATATTTTGAGCTTGATTGTAAACTGAGAGACGAATTAAATCATTCAATACAACTTGGTAAGCTTTTTCTATTTCTAAACGTAAGGGATGAGAAAAACACTGAAAGGATTATTTATTTAAAACACATCCTTACAGTAATTATGTAACAACTAGAATTCCCTGGGGTGGGTCAGTTGACCCACCAGGAAATTTGAATCGTTGCAGCTCTGTCAACTTTTACCCAATTAAGAATTTATTATTTGACCTATAATGAACTATAGATATGTTGTTGCCATACAAATTTCAAATCGCTGCCCCAAGTGCTTTCAGAAAAAATCCAATAATACGTAGAAGCTCCTAAGCAGGTTAATTGACTTGTATTTTTATAAGAATTAAGTGGAATCATAATATATTTTGGGGTGAAGTGTAGAGAGAAAGAAAGAGCAAACATGTTGATTTTGTGACGTTGAAAATATATCTTTCACATATTTGTATAATAGACAGTTTTACTAAGAGGTAATCATATTGAATACAATCTAGTGGATAGACATGTATTGAATACTGAAAATGCAGTAAAATACTCATATCCTGAGGCTTCATATAGGATGGACTCGACTCTGTTGAGCCTTGAAACTGAAAACTATGTTGACACCACAGCCAGTATAACCCGGCATGCAGGAATTGATAATGTTTCAGACATTGTTAATCTTTAAACGACGGATTTAAATTTCCTCAGAAGTCCCTCCCTGCCGGATTTAAACTGGCCCTTTAAAGGTTTTATTTTTGTAGCCTAGCCAAAAATGGCACTTTCGGGAGTGAAAATCACCAAACCGCGTGTCAATATTGGCACTTTCGGCGTTTAAGTGTTAAGAAAATCTCTATATAACTTATGTTCAACGCTGCAGAACCCTCTTGAATTTGACCCTTTGAGAACTGATGCTGCTGCTCACAGTTTATCAGAACTACCGTATAATTCCGAATATAAGCCTCCATTTTTGGTCAAATTTCGGTTGCCAAAAGTGCGGCGGGGAGGGGGGGGGAAGAAAACGAAGAAAGAAAACAAGTCAAATTAAGCCTGAAATGGACCGTATGCAACCCGAAATACAAACGCGTCGTAGATATTTTCCGCTCGTGAAAACGACCGAGGAACCCGTTAAAAAAAAATACGGTTGACTTTGCTCAAGAAATCTACTACGGTTCCAAGAATTTTCCAACTATTCTTTACCATCCCATTAATTTTCCTACTTGACCATTATATGTTACACCACTACAACGGCGCCGCATACAGTATGCAAACCGCAATGCAATTTTACGCATTAGATCGGTACACGTTGACATAAGACGAGCAACATTGTATGTTGTTTAAAGGACATTAATATGAAGAGCATGTCTGCCGACAGCCAGTGCGTAGGATTTACAGGGATACAGATGAAAAAAAGACGTAAAAAATAATGTGTAAAACAAAGTAATCTTTTCCTGTAGAAAATTTGTATCTTCAGTATTCATCAATTTAAACTAATAATTTCCATTAATATTTGAGTCTGATTCCTTTAAGTACCATATAAATTTGGTGTGAAAAAGGCTACCACCTGAAATTTCTGGTAATCTATACAGGCATGGCAACGGCTTATTCCGTTGTTATCATCTGATGACCCCAGGGGCGGATTAAGGGGAGGGCGGCCGCCCCCCGTAATTCCTGGGAAAATAGAAAAGATAATAATCATTAAAGGGGTTCTCCAATGCAATTCTTTTTTTACCTGATCAATATACAATGTTTAAAGATTTTTGGAAAATATCTAAAAGCCACTTGTTTAAACAGACACAGCATCCTCAATGTTCGCAATTGTACTTTTGTAGGTCATTTAATAAACAATGTTGTGAAAGCTTTGGTGCCGGAACGGAAAAAATATAAGGTATATACTGTGTATGCAGAGAATCGTGCCGCGAGTTTGGGCAGTTTAGCCGTAGTAGGTCTAAGAGAGGGGAATACAGTCTCCACGCCCTCCTTCAGTAATGCCACACCCTCCCCTAGGGTGTCCCAAAAAAACAGAAAGTTTGAAAGTTGAGGGGGAATTTCCATTTTCGTATGCGAATGCATGAAAAAAAACATCCCAATAATATTACAGCTCAATCGGACAATATTTGACCCTGCCAAAACGCATTCCTATTTCAGAAATTTCGATTTTCCGTTTTTAATACAATATTGCCTACCCTCCAGGAGCCCGGGTGGTAAAACACTAAGTTCGAACCATCACCTCGAGCTCCCTAGTCGTTGACGACGACACTCGAGCCATGGTGAGTATCGAAACCACATAACTCAGTGTGTTTACACGCCTCGCTCGCTGCTGCGGCCACCAGCCGACAGGTCAGAACGCGTTGATGGGCGCATTGACGGCGCCGTCGCGTCGCGTCGAGCTTGGAGCTCTGCGTTTTCGGTGCATCGCGCTGCTTTTGGTCAAAGTATCACAGCTCAGTCAGTCAATCTATCACACTCCACTGGGGAGGTCGTGTCGTGTGTGCCGAGGTCGAGGCTGTTTCGGCGGTGGCCAGAATGAGCGCGAAGTCGAAGGGTACGCCGGTTATGCGAAGAGCGACAAGTGTTTGGTGGGCAATGAGTGCGAACATTTGCCCGGCAACGGTAAACTCCCAACGCAGTGGGAAGTTCTCAAGTTTTTCTCCTACAATCTACACTGTGCTCCTGGATCCATGTCAGCGGCAGATGTAGCAGGGATTACGATCAAAGAGTTGCTTGTTGTGTGGGGAAAGGCTAATATTCCCACGCAGGAGGTCCGAGCAGCTATCAAGAAGGTCCTGATAGCTGACGAGCACTATCCATACCTAGGGAAGGGCAACAAAAACTAGTAAGAAGTCAGTGTCTGCAAGAGATGAATATAACAAAGTGCTTGACCATCTCTTTGGCATCGGCCGCAAAGACGCCCTTTCCAAAATTACTCTGAAGGAGGATACGTTGTTTTACATTTCAATGCAGACTGATCGAAAAGGATACATGGCGGGTATTGACAGAAAGTGGTGCAAACTTGTAGAAAATCATTTGAGACTCCAGAAAGAGGATTCTTTCAGGAAGAAACGGCATGAGAAAGAAAAGTAAATATTGAAAAAGAAAGTGGACCTCGTTCACCAGATGTCTGCGGATAGTACGACAAGCTCCTCGGACACGGATGAAGTAACATTTTTTCCGAGGGAAGGGGACCAATGGGGGAAAAGAAAGAGGAAAATAACATATTGTTACTTTTACGGAATTTGAAATTAGGACAAGGTCCGGAAAGCGCCGCAGAGTCCTCTGCTGCTGGGTCTATGATAGTCCAGGCTGTCGCCAATGCGACAGCAGCTGCATTGGGTTTTAAAGGGGAAGAAATTAATTTAGTGTCTTCCAAATTACACCTTCATAGAATAAGAGCCGAGAAAAGGACTGAGATAGCTGAGCTTATCAAACAAGAATTTCATCCTCAAGTTCCTCTTGCAGTACACTGGGACGGGAAATTACTTCCCAGTAATGAATGTATTAATAATTTCTTTTTATTGCGGAATTTATTTAATTTTTCAATAACCTTTCTCCTAAACATTGTAATATTTAATGTTTTGATAGTAGATAATAGCAAACTGGCCGATCGATTGCCCGTGCTGGTCACAGGACAAGGCATGGAGCAGCTTCTTGGCGTTCCGGAGGTGGCGTCCGGGTCCGGGCTTAACACATCCTCTGCAGTCGCTGGTCTTGTCAAGGAGTGGGAACTTGTCCGCCAGATCATTGCCATGGTATTTGATACCACTAATCACAATTCTGGCCGATGGAACGGAGCGTGCACACTTCTTCAGCAGCAGCTTGGCAAATAACTCTTATACCTTGTATGCAAACACCACGTTTTTAAAGTGGTGATTGGTTCCGTGTTCGATTCCTTGATGGACACAAGCTAAAATTCTAACCTGCCGTTTGCTGACGTCCTGCAAAAAAATGGCCGAAATTAGATAAAGGTACTGATCACTTAAAAAAATACATTTTTTTTAATTTATACTCACTCTTTTTAACTCACCTGCTTATTTTTCGGCAGACGCTTACCATACAGCGGGAACGACAAGAGGCTGTTTGAAGGATGTTCCAAATGCAAATTTTATCAAATTTTGTATTCTTCAGCTGCAGGTTTGTAAATGGCAGTGCCACGACGCGCACAGTGATTTTAAATCCATCCTCAGAAATAGTATTTAAAATTATGCCACTTTTAATTTCAGAACCACAAGCTCGAGACGACTACAAGGAATTGTTAGAGTTGTGTATAGTATGGTTGGGTGGTGTGATCCCCAAGAAAGAGAAGTATCGCCCCCCAGGCCCAACCGACAAATCACGGTGGATGAATAAGGAGCTCTACGCTTTCAAAATGTGGATGTTTGGCAAGCAGCTGCGTTTGTCGACTCAGGACAGTGAAAATTTATTCAAACTGTGCTGCTCCATTGCAAGTGCATTTTTTAAGCATTAGTACACTTGTCCGGTGGCAGTGATCGCTCCGAGAAAGGACCTTGAGCTGCTTCAAACCCTTGCTCGGATTAAAGAACCCCACTACGCAGCAGCTTTGGCCAAGGTTTGCAACCATCTATGGTATCTTTCCGAAATCCTGATTTGTTTGGCCCTCTTCAATGAAATGGTTTCTGACGACGAGAAAAGAAACATTGTGGCGGCATTCACAGACAATGTGGGATCTGATGATAACGCACCTCGGATGACCCTTCCGCCTATTAGTGGCTTCTCTCGCTGGCTTCGCTTCGACAAATTCTGTGAAGTTTTTCAAAATCACTGGTATTTCGCCGTCTTTTTGTTGCAAGATCCATCTACAAGGAAAAGTGACGCAGACTATCAGAAGGGCCTATCTGTAGTGCAACATCTTAAAGTTGTTGATGACACTGCAGAGAGAGAGGTTCAGTTGATAAGGGATTTTCTGGTCAAGAAAAAATTGACAAATGATGAGGCTCAGAGGCAACATCTGTTGCTAGTCGTTAAACGACATAGGGAAATGCATGAAAAAAGTGGCAAAAAACTCTAGTTTTTCACATTGTATGCTATTCCCAGTGCTTTTGTATGAGTAGAGTGACTTTCTTATAATAAAAGGCAATTTTCTTTCAGAGGCTTCTGATTTCAAACCCACCTGGACCCCTGGGAGGTAGGCGACATTGTATGAAATTCAGAAAATGGAAATTTCTGAACTTCGAATGCGTTTCGGCGGGGTCAAATATTGTCCGATTGAGCTAAAACTTTTTAGGGATGTTTTTTCATGCATTCGCATAGGAAAATGGAAATGCCCCCTCAACTTTCAAACTTTAGGTTTTTTTGGGACACCCTCCACTCTCGTGGTCGTCGTGACATGTCAGGTGCCCAGTTTTAGCGAATGTATTGTTCCAGTTGTAGTGAGTGACAAGTTCAAGAGTTCTTCACATGTTTAGGACTCTGCGTCCTTTTTCCTTTATTCTGTCATATACCTGACGTGAAGACCAACCTTTCGATAAATTACAAAGAAATAACTTATTTGCGCTTTCTCGCGCTCGCCATTAGGGTCGGACGGCCGGCTTCAAGCTCGGGCCCACATTAGCCTCTCTTGCTATTTATCTGCTTTTTCATCAAGGAATTGAACACCCACCTATTTACAGGACTTTCATTATCATTGTGTTATCATAGAAATGCTGTAAGAGGTCTACCCACCGTAGTTTTGACTCCTCTCCTTTTGATAGCAGTAAAATAGAGGACTCTCTAAGGAAAGCCAAATAATTTTCAGGTATTACGCTAGAGGGTGAGAAAAAGATATGGTTAAAATATTTTTTGCAACTCTTCGCAGAAGGAATAGCTAAGGCTTACTTTTGTTTACAGGCGTCCTCTTCTAGGAGGCCTGGTACCCTGGTACAAAGCGGAAACCTAATAGTGCTTCTGCGGACCTTCGAAGCTTTTTTCTCGCTTCCAAGAACAAAAGACGCCAGAATCAGCAGGAGGAAATACACAATTTGATAACACCATGCCTTCTAATGTACAACTGAAAATGAGACGCAATTTGAGTCCATGGTCCTTTTACAATCAACTTCACGTAGCCGCGAAATATTGACTCAAGCTTCAATTTCTTCATTTCCTTTGGCTGAAAACTTCAAAAGCAACGGCCGCATCGCGCTCCTTAGGAGGAGAGATGAACGCCCCGAGGATTGCTCAACGGCAATGTCGCTCAAATGCACCGTTTCAATCTGCTGAGGAATATTTCCGAAGATACATCTACATCCCAATTTTGGGCTGGGTTCTGGAGGACTTCTCCTCTAAATTTTCTGATGTGGTTATGGACGTATTCAGAGTAAATATCTTTCTCCCACCGGCCATTTTGGCTAAGAGTGTCATTCTAAAAACCGCAGACGTTAAAAGTGATATAAACACACTTTGCCAGAAGTACTCTGACCTCTTTGGTCTCAAAAACATATTTTGTTTTTCAGCTAAAATCAGAGCATGAACAATGGATAGTGAAATGGAACCGGGATATTGATAGTGGTAAAGTTATTCCTTCAACTGCCATCGATGCTTATAATGAATGCCATCCTGTACTTTTTCCACCAATAAAGAAACTTTTTCTTGTCCTCTGAAGTTTGCCTGTCTGTATTGCAAGTCCAGAAAGGTCTTTTTTTCTGTTTTACGCCTTCTGAAAAGTTACGTGCGATCAAGATGCGGTGAAAGTCGCTTGGCTATGGCCAAGCGATTTTCACCCCAAAACGGCTTGGCTATGTTGTACATTCACCGTCATATTCGCATGACACCGCATGCATAAGGTAATAAACCGGTTTGCTGAGCCGAAAGAAACAAGAAATCAAAATTTTCTGTTGTACTTTGTATACATATACCTTAATCTGTCAAGACCTAGGCTATTTGCATTAAAGTTCGTGCTCAAAACATTACAAGTAAACAATATTTTCTTAATTTACGTAATCCCGTATATCTGTATTTGTGAGAGTGACTACATTACCTCAAAGCAAAAGTCTATACTTTGTTTATTTCATTAATTTTAATATTAAGTAGGGCCTACTTGTTTTAGTCGTTATTAAAACTATTATAAATGTACAGCCTGTTAGTTCTTCTTTGAATGTTATCATTTTGACTTTTGCTGATAAAATAAAAATATTAAAAAAATAGTATTTTCTGAATACTCATTTTTTTATTTCATTCCAACCAATTTCATTTTGTACGGCACTAAAGAAGAAAGGAGTTTGAAATCCTTGTGTAGGCTGCCGCGGGTTGATGGATGTGAAGATGCAGGTCGACCGCGTTTTATATCACGTTGATCTATGTTTCCTTGGACGACAGTTTCGTCGGCATTGTAGTTGGCTTCTTCAGGTCGGTGAAGTGAAGGTGCAGTCATTCGTCGTCTTATATATCTCAAGCGTTAGACCTGACTCCAACGAGTGAGATATATAAGGCGACGAATGGCTGCACCTTCACTTCACCGACCTGAAGAAGCCGACTGAAACGCCGCCGAAATGTCGTCCGAGGAAACATGGACCAACGCGGTGTCAAACCTGGAAGAGCATCTTCACAAGAATGGCATTATTTATGATCTGGTGCTTTACCGGCGTAGCTGATGGATGAATTCTTCTCGGGTTTCCAACTGGGTTAGAATATCCATTATAGCCGACGTTTCGATGCCCGACTCGTGCATCGTCATCAGGGCTGTAGATTGTCGTTCTCGTCAAGTAGTCACCCTTATATACTGCTCTCGCCGGGTTCAAGTTCCTCTGAAGGCGGGAATCTGATTATTTCATTCCCTTCGTATCAAAGAATAATATAACCTTATAAAAACAAAGTTTTTATTATACTCCCTTATTTTCATATGCATTACGTCACGTTTTAATGTCTCATATTCTCATTGCCTTTTATTATATTTTTTCATTGTTTTATGGTATCTTTGCCATTAAATATTATATATATACATTGCTAATAAGTTTAATTTGTGAAAGGAAATCATTATATCTTCACTGATATGTCAAATGATTGAGACATTCGACAGCCATTAGGAACGTTAGTAATTCGATGACATTTATATTCATTGTTGAACATTCAATAGCGATAATCACAGTTGTTGGCTCACCACGGTCCATCTCCCACAACGTCCAAGGGCTAAGTGCTTTGATCGCCGTCATTAATGAATATTTAGCAGAGTAAAATATTGCAAAAAAAAGTTTAGAGGGTAATGCGATGATGAAAACAAAATATCTAAAGATGCAAGTGAAAATGACTATGAAAGAACGAAGAAAAATGATTTCCCCAGCAGGGAATCGAACATCACACCTTCCGCTCCAATAGGTTTGTACATACACAGAAAAGCAGACAGACAGCGGGAGCTAATATTAATGGATAAAAAGGAGGGAAAGAGATAATCAGATTCCCGCCTTCGGAGTAACTTGAACCCGGCGAGAGTAGTATATAAGGATGACTAGTTGACGTGAACGACAATTTACAGCCCTAATGACGATGCACGAGTCGGGCATCGAAGCGTTGGCCATAATGGAGATTCTAACCCGGTTAGAAACCCGAGAATAATTCATTCATGGCATTCTTTAAATCGTTTGTTTACGTTTTTCAAATGTGATTTGAGAGCTTTACTCACATAATTTATCACATCTACTATGTAATATAGCCACACCAAAACTACGTTCCAAGCGCTTCATTTCTTTTAATTTTCCGAGTGAGGTCCACCCGGACCCTCGTTTAGTTGAGAGGTATTGCATGCCCCCCAGGCGCCACGGAAAGTAGTGAACCGCCCCCCCCAAAACAACGACCTTAATCCGCCCCTGGATGAGCCATGTCATGCTGAAACTCAAGAGCAATGCTAAGTTGGTTCATAATTTTATCATTTTGTATTCATAGAGCCTAAATAATACATATAATAAAATATGATCCATTCAATAAATTTAGCGTGAAAGAATGATAACAGAAGCTGCTACTGCTCCTTACAAGGAGTGAATTAACAGCATACAATATGAAACACCTCCGTGCACCCACTGCACAGTACTGTAACAAGAATGGAGACTTGTCTCTTGGCTGCATACCAAGGAAGAGAGAAGAAAACCTGTCCATACTGGTTGCTTTGTTGATGAGACAAAGGAAAGGGAAATTCCAGAATAGCCAATTTTTATAATGAAATGAAATGAGGTGTAGAGGTGATTTATCAGATGACCTTGTTGTGTCACTGAGTATTGTCTCGTAGATGGCCAAAACATGTTTTCTTTGAAATTGTAGGTTAACACATTCAATGCGGAGCACGTCAATAGATGTGCTCCTGGCTCCTCTGACTGGCGGAGCACGTCAATTGACGTGGTCGTTCCCTTCCGAAGCGCTTTCACTTTTTTCGAGCCGATTTTGACGACTTTCATGAAATTCGGGCCCGCATTGAATGTGTTAAGCTATGATCAAGTATCCTATCATATTTAAGTAAAAAACAGCTCAAATAAGATATAGAGGAGATAATTCATTCTGAAGGTTGCCAAAGAGCTCACCAAATCTAGAAGAGCCCAACTAATATCTCAAAACCTTCTTTTGGTGAACAACCCTAAATATGAGTGTAGTAATAAAGGAAATTAAGAAGAAAAAATACGAAACAAATGTTCTGGCAATCACATATTTCTATATGTTTTGTGTAAAATTAGGTATTTACATGCTTAAGCAAATTTGTAGACATTGCAGCAATTTTTTTTAAATAGTTAAAACATTTTTCAGAAGGAAATATTTAAGAATTTTTAAAGGGTGCTTATATTTTTTGTTATAAGTTTAACTTTAAGCATACTAATAATGATCATGCTACTAAAAAGTTAGGTAGACAAACACTGAACACATATATACAACAAGAAAACAGCCATGGGTCCATTTATCTGCCGAAGGCTAATGAACATATCATTTTGTTTGAGCTACTTCAGCTTGCTCTGCACTTAGTGATAAATGCCTCAGTGGTGACATGTACAATGGAATCAAGCTAATAAATGATGTTGACGAGAAGTAATTTCATTTTTATACATCATTTAAATCTGGATCTGAACTCAAGAGTCAAATACTTGTCAGTCAGATAGCCTGGGTTGTTAATATATGAGTTAAGCTAAATGGAGAGAAAAATCAGTATCCTAAAAAACAGCATTCCATGAATAACATACCCAAATTTGCCAGTGTATAATGAATTCACATTCAAATAAAGATATAATTGTATATTGGATAGAAGAAGGCATCAGTATAATCCTCTATTGAACATGATATTACAATTCAACATTTTCCATTAATTATGTACTTTACTGCTCTCCCGACAATTTGGCGATATTTTGATAAACTGAACATTTCTTTGTGTGGAAGCTCCTGTCACAATGACAAAATTATGACAGGAAACTTGCATTAAGGATCACTTAGGGGTTAACTGAGAGTATTCGTTATATGATAAGCAAATAAGAGAGAGAAATGCTCAGAAATGCCAGTCTGCAAAATGCAATTTTTTTCTGGAAAATAAGATGTATATAGTCCACTAATTGTGGGATGACATGCATTATTAGTAGTATCCAACTTCAACTCCTTATTTAATGACAGATTTGCACAACATCCACAGTTTGGTCAGGATAAGAAGAGGCTGGATGGTTGTCTATGACTCACATGCATGAATTTATCCAGTGACAAGTAGATAGAGATTAGATGAAAATGGATGGTAGGCTAGTACATACACACATTGTACATTATTATAGCTAGGAAATTGCATAAACTCTGATAATATTCTCCAGTTTCAATTATTTTGAATGCTTAAATTAGCTTCATAGCTTGAGTTATAAATTTACTCAATTCAATGCCATCAGGTCAAGATAGGGAACATTATGAGGGCAAAGATAAATGTAAATCTTTTAAATCATGCATTGTAACTTAAGAAAAGGGAAAAAAATCCTTGGTAACTATGTACTCCAGAGGATCAGAATAAAGCAAAGAGGTTTATATGCAATGAATTTGGCTACGAGGCAAATGCATTGATTACGAATTTTATTGATTTACTACAAAAACATGAAAATATTCATGCCACCACACAAATATATACTGGTGGCAAGAGACGCTTATTCTTACCATGATTTTCCTTTTAAGCCACTGAAAACTCAAAAAGAAAAAAATCACTCAAAAATTTTGATTAATACTTAATGTAACAACCTTGTTGACATAAAAAAAAGTCAAGAGCTAGCAACTTGCCAGTACGAATCCTTGAAACAAAATGTAACTTGCACATAACTTGTGAACTCCTCGTAGACTGAAAAAAAAACAGCAGCCTGATGGGAAAAACATCACCAAAAAAAGTAATTTTAAGAAAAACATATTTGCTTAAGCCAGAACACTTGAGGCTTTGATTATGGAAGTGGTACTCAAGGTTTCTCCTCCACCTTTACAACATCAAAAGTCTCACATAATTAGATGGATTTTGAGCTCCCCATGTTTCAATTTCATTGGCTGAACAAAGTGGAACTGACTCACAGCCTCAGATGAGCAATTTCTCTCTTATTTACACATTTAAAATGATACTTTTTTCAAAATTGTATAAAATTTTCAAGTAGACACACATCTTTCACAAGCACATACATATGATTCCAGAGTGTGAAGAACAAAATCTTAAAAAAATATACATATGGACATCAAAATAGACACTCAGGAAACACAAGAATACATACTATTCTGCAAATCTGGCATTTTATCAGTGATTATTTTTGGCACGATCCATTCATTACATATCTTTCCACAAGAGCTAAGCAAAGAAAACCCTGCTAATCACTCCTACAAAAATATCCCTCATGGTAAGTTTAAAGTGTTTATACCACTGTACGGTGGCAAGTCTACGCTGAACCTTTTCTTCTAGAGTAAGCAGCCTTTCTTCAGACAACAGGCCAGGAAGAGCAGACCAGTTTTTGATGTATATCAGTGGAGCACCATGATCTTTCAAAAGCCTGAGGGGAGCAGCATTTTGATTACGGTCACAACTTCCAGGAGTCATGACATCTTCCACAACAGGGATACTTCCAAGGGATAGAGACTCATAAATGCGATAGCACTCTGTGTTTTCTCCAACAGGGCTCAGAGTTAGGTCAGATTTATGGAGTGCAGATATATACCTCTGAAGGGTAAATTCTGTCTCCAGAGGATTCCACCTGGAACAGGGTATCATTTTATCAGTACAGTAAATAGCAGAGCAACAACAAAGTGAAATGACAAGAATAAAATGCATCATAGCACTTTTTAAAATAAGATCACCTTTAAATTTGACAAAATTCATAGTGGGGAAAGTTACCAAAAAATATTAACTGATTAATGTTAATCTCTGTAAAAGTAACTAGAGAAAGTTAAAAGTTAATTTTCTGAAAAAGTAACTGATTATAGTTAAGTATAAAAAAAAGTAACTTTAAGGTTAAAAGTTACTTTTAAGAAACTTTTAAAAGCTATTTTTCGCAATTAGGATAAAATAAATACAAACTTCAAATTCAAGAAAAATTTATTTAACTTTCACTTAAAGTCATTAAACTTTAGTAACAGTCCCATTTCAAAATTTGTATCGGACATCTGTCCTGGTCGACAAATTTTTGCAGTCACTCCATTCAACCCCGACGGGATGTTGCTGAGTAAGTTATGAGTAAACTGGCAGATCTTTCAGATATGTCACTTTGAATGAACCCATCCCCCTCATTACCCGTCATAGGTTTTTTGGTGACCCCCTTTCTGGTGTTCAACTATGTAGTATTGATGATACGACCTCGCTGAGTAAGGCCCGTGCCCTCAAGGACATAGTCTTCCAGTGGTCTTGTGTTTTCTCGTCTGAGGGTGAATTCCTAAACTTTGGCCGTCACTCCACTCAACCCCGCTTTTGTCTAACTCTATACTCCACAACAAAGGTGTGTGGCAGGGGGTGTTAGAACACCAGCCATGAAGAAGGTAGGAAAATGAGATAAGGTATTGGGAGAGGAAAAGGAAGAGAAGTGAGAACTGTTTCAATGGATTAGCATCCAACATTAATCACAGATCAAGGGTGTAACATGGGAGGGAGGGGGAGGTTGCCCCCCCCCCCCCCTTCCCAACGATGGAGAAAAAGCTCAATTTTATTATCCTACATTCAAATTTTGATAAATGCAAATCAAGTGTGCGTAGTCGGTTTTGACGTGTTATCGATAAAGTCCTTATTAAAGGTACGTCTTCCAAGGAACAACTGTGGCGATTATCACTGGTAAGAGTTGCCAATAGGAGAAGAGGGGCACAAATACTAATCGCCCCACTCCAAGAGCTTTCCCTGGTTATGCCCTAGCAGATGGAGTAGAATTCAGTCAAGGGTCCAAAAAGGTACAGAAGACCCTTGCTCATCTAGACTATATGGTTTCCCCCAGATTGTTTGGATTATGCAAGGATTTCACTGAGGAAAATTTTTGGAATTATTTACAGGGGACTCTTTGTCACTGATGACTAAAAATCAATTTCCATGAGGTAGGAGACCTCCCTAAGAAAAATGGAGGCTTAAATATGACTGCAGTAATTTCATACATATACTAAACCAGGGAATGATATGTCCGACTTGAGATTTTCAATGAGACTGAATTTATTTGGCATGCTGTTCAATAGATGTGATCAGAAGGAAAAACAAAAGACCTATGTCACCATTAAAAAGGTGAACAACTTTCAAACTAAAATTCATATACTACATATGTTCAAGCATAGGTTGAGGATAATATGTAACTTTAAAATGCTTTTCAACAAAAACAATCATACAAAAATAATATATAGCATGATATTCCCAATAATTAAAGGCAAATATTAAAGTTTCAAATTTCTTGTAATAAAACAATGATGACCTGTTTGCAGTTACTGAAAATAAACAATGAATTAATTTCCTATAATTGACAGCATTAAGACATTTATTGAGAAAACTTTGATTTATTCCATAAGATTTTGAATACATTAAATGCCACCCAGTTAAAAACTGTATGCCAGTAATGGATAGACACAGACGTCCAGTGGACAGACCTGGATCTTGCCTCACGATCGAAAATTCAATGCCATTTCCCATGTAGAAACTTTTCACTTCGGATTAACATTCTTTTACCTTGGATTAACAAATCTTTTTAAAGTTTTGTAATATGAATAACTTTCCCCATATTGGCCTATAAGTAAACCTTTTAACTGCATAAAATAATTAACTATGATAAGCAGCCTGTTTTTTCACATATCGAGTGCAAATATTACTCAATTCGAATATAAATTACATTAATGTAAAGTAATTCTTTTTTTCATAAAGAAATAAGTTTTCATTCAATAAGTGGCACCAAGAAGTACCACATCAGCTTGAATCTGAAGGTTTTCAGAGGAAATCGTAGGTGGACATTTTACGAAGAATTTTTTTCACTTTGAGCCATTGCCATTTGTGAATGAATAATAACTAAGTAAAATGACAGGCTACATCACATGTAGCAATCAATTTCGAGTAACCATGCCATGTTTCAACTTCAACACTGACAAAAGCTTTAACTTTATTTGATAGCCTGCGTGTGGGGTCAAAATTTGGCCGTGACAACATAAAAGGGTTCGATGCCAGAGTGCAGGCCAAATCAAATCCCAATCAGCTGATCATGCAGCCACACCAAATCAATTGCAGGTCACTCCAAGCAGAGTTTCCGTCATCCTGCAACTTGGTACAAAAGGTAGTGACACTGAGCATCGTCTGCTAAGTACATATAATTATAGTGTATTAAAAACATTTTAATGCTGATTTACAAAATCCTTTGCTGTTGGGGTGAAGAACGAAGAGTAATGTAAGAATTATGTCATGCCAGATTTAAATGGCTAAGTTGCAAATAGTATTTCTCCCATATAACAACTGTCAGTTTATATGGAAGGAGATTCTTGCTGTCACTGATGAAAAGATAAGAATATTCCTGCGTGAACTAAATTTTTACTTGAGAGAACAAATCTTCTCCAGCTACTGCTGCAATTTTTTCCCCTCTGGTGAGCGTGATTGTACCCCTGGAAATGATCCCTATGAATTTCATCCCCCATGCTGCATTTGCATCCCTCACTGGAATTGGCTGACATTCACCCCCCCCCCCCTCCCCCCAAAATAGGAAAATCAACTTACATGAAGATACATTTCTTCCGGGTATTACACCGCGTAGCCCCATTGTTAGTGCCGTGGACTCAGCTACGCACAAATTGGCAAGACACCTCGCGAGTCTTCTAAAACCTTTCACGGGTACGACATCGACCTTCGTAAAAAACTCATCGCATTTCGTACAGATCTGCAAGGACACGAAGGCCACAGATACTGATCTCCTAGTGAGTTTCGACGTGGAGTCCCTTTTCACAAACATTCCAGTGGAAAAAGCTGTACAGGCTGTGCGAGCACTCATCTCACAAGGATTGCCGGACGACATCCCGAAGATGGTGGAATTTTGTTTAAAGAACTCCTATTTCATTTGGAATGGGAAGTTTTATGAACAAAAGAAAGGTGCGGCCATGGGATCTCCTCTCTCTCCAGTCATCGCCAACCTCTACATGGAAAACTTCGAGGAGCAGGCGCTGAGTACCTACAGGATTACACCTAAACTCTTCCTGAGATATGTAGACGATACTTTCGTCATTTGGCAGCACGGAGAGAGAGAGCTGAATGAATTCTTGAAGCACTTAAACAACCAAGACGACTCCATCAAGTTTACGATGGAGATAGAAAAAGAAAAATGCCTACCATTCTTGGACGTCCTTGTGAAAAAGAAGAACGACGGAAGACTAGGCCACGAGGTCTACAGGAAAAAGACTCACACGGAGCGGTACCTACAGCATTCTTCACACCACCATCCACTACAGAAGAACTCTGTAATCAGGACGCTGTTTCACCGAGCCCTCACTATTTGTGACGAGAATTCCTTGGAAAAAGAGAAGAAACACCTGAGGAAAACAATGGAGAAGAATGGCTACCACCGAGATGTGATCCTGAGGGAGGAAAGAAAAATAAATATGACCCTGACAAGGACCGACGACCAATCACCGGAAGAAAGACCGAAACCTGCCGCGTTCGCCATGATCCCCTATGTTGCGGGAACCACAGAGAGGATTTCACGCGCTCTTAGCAAACGCAATGTAGTCACAAGGTTTAATTGTGTCTCCAAGACCAGAAGCCTTCTCGTCAGAGTAAAAGACCGTGTACCTATGCAGTCGAAGAGCGGAGTGTACGAAGTCACTTGCAACTGTGGGAGTAGCTACATTGGGCAGACCTCCAGATCCCTCAAGTGCCGCCTAATGGAGCATCAAAGGGCAACTAAGAACAGACAAATACGACTCTCTGCCATAGCAGAGCACACATGGACGGGCCCTACCCACAACATCAACTTTGAAGAAGCTAAGCTCATTTCCGAAGAAAGGAGATATTTCCCACGTCTCATACGGGAGGCCATCGAAATAAGCAAGAATGAAGACAATTTCAATAGGGAAGATGGCTATTCCCTCGCGAATGCCTGGAAACGCGTTTTGCGCGGGAAAAATAAAAACAGCAACAGCCAATCATGAGTGACCTAACCCCTACGGATAAGATATATAAGGCGGCCAACATTCTGCATCCACACTTCACTGACCTGAAGAAGCCGACTGCAACGCCGGCGAAACTGTCGTCCCTGAACAATGGACCTACGCGGTGTAATACCCGGAAGAAATGTATCTTCATACTCATCAACCCGCGGAAGCCTACACAATCAACTTACAAGCATTCTCTTTTAGAGGCAAGTCAACCAAATCAACCAAAATCATTGTTAAGGAAATCATTTTAGACGATGCAGTTTGCAGATCCCATTTCACAGCCCCTAAATAAACCACCAGCACTATAGGCAGGAGGCATACCCAGATTAAGCAGGGGTCAGGATTGCAGTTTAAATAACAGCCAATGTTCAAACATAAGCCCCATAATTTTGATCAAATATCGGCTGTAAAAATGGGGGTGGGAGGGGGTGATGTTTTAACCCTCAACTCAAGCAATCCCAGAGAAGATGAGTATTCCAACTCATTTTGCCCAGATATGTTAGGCATAAAGATCATGCTTGACACATTTCAACACATTGACCAATATGGGGTATTTTAGATCATGAAGAAAGAAAACCACTCAGTAATTCCAGGGATAATGACCCAAAATAGCCGAGAAAATAGATAATAATGCGTTTTTGTTATTCATATAAGTAAATATGTAGTCTCATTAACTAATTAATTAGGAAACATTTTTCATTTTCTCATTAATTTTCCCTCATGATGATGCCAATAGAGCAGTACAGCAATTCGGCAAGGACATTATGCAACCCGCAACACAACAGCGGCGTACATATTTCTCCGGAAACGGACAACCGTGGTAAATATTACAAAAGTTGAACAAATTTGCTCAAACAGCATAGCATAATTTATTTTCAATCATCTCATTCATTTTTCTTCACGACCATGATGTTATAGCCCAATTACAACGCAGTAAAGGCATTATGCAACCCGCAACACAACTCCGGCAAACATTTTCAGCAATTTCAACTATGTATCTGGGTTTTTTTTATAAATTACAAGCGAAGTTATTCATTGCTTAAATCAAGAATATACATACTAAGTAAATTCGTTGATATCCAGATATTCAAAATTTGCGATAACATTCATTCTAAGATTTTCGTTCCCGTTAGGCATGAGCTGTCTGTATGTACAAGTTTATCCCCCTTTACAGCAGAAAATCTATTGGCAATCAAGAAAACGCTAGGGGCATCAATTTCACAATTAATCACCAGAATATTGTAAATTCCAGGAACAATCCTTAATGGGCCAAATAGGAAAAGAAGGTAAAACATTAAATTTGGAATATTTTATAAACACACAGGCAGAATTCATCTGCAAAACCAGAAAGCACATACTAAAACACACTATTTGATGATTAGAAATGCTCAAAAAATCTAATTTTTCCCATTGCAACACAAAGGCTCACCGGCAATTATGATAATGATCAACAGGGAACTAGAATAATATAAGTCAAGAGTGAAAAGGAGGACCATTTCTGGTGAGACAAAGCTTGCCAAAATACACTCTCATTAAAATTTTGGAGTAACTGCAACAGCTCATACTTTGGCAAATAATTCACATCGAATCTAAATACAATCTCTCATCATTCAGTGAGAACCATTTCCCTCCATCTACAACTAATGTAATTGAGCTCATAAACTTTTCAACAATGAGCAATGTAGTCACTATGATGGGCACGAACTTCACATTCCGTCCAGTAACATAGTCACGGCAATTCCATTTAAATAAACGGAAAACCAGCGATTCCACTTAAATCTCCTCCGACCAACAAGTTGGGAATCACTTAAATCTCCTCCTGGCTTGAAGGGTTAAGAAATGAAATTTCACTTAAATATAACTGGTTTAAGAATATGACTACTGGTGATCTGGCAAAAAATATTTCCGAATATGAGAATCATCTGAAGGGACATGGGGCTTAAACCAAATGATTCTAGTTTTCTATCACAACAACATTATAAGAAGACATCTGTAAGACAAAAGTAGGACCATCAAGGTATGGGAGAGTTTTGGGAATCTTTAAGTGCTACCACTGGTGACAATGGGAAGAGTAAACACACCATATGGGGACAGTATACAAGCAGTTTAACCGTGGCTTAACACATTTTTTTTAATTCTGGCACGCTTAAAAGCAATGCAGTAGAGTTAAAAATTACAGAGTCATACCATATTCCTCTTTTACTATGGCAATAAGGAAATGTTTATACAAAAAAGTATGGAGAATGAAACATCAATCAAGCCTTTGTCAGAATCATCGGTGTAAGCATTCACAGTACATAACTACGTCACAAAAACAGTTATGCCACATAAATGAAGTTTATTATAATTATTGCATGTCTTTTAATTTTTGCGGAATGAAAAATTTATCTTCTGGCAGTAATATTAATGATCACTGCATTTATTTTAGCCATCATGTTTAATATTTCATCAGTGAACTACCTCATACCTATTAGAAGCTTTATCACTAAATAATACTCACTTCTGCCTTCCCAATACAAGACATTCATCCTCAAAGTTGTTAAGTTTTACAACCTCTAGCAAAGCCTCCCTTGAGGAGTTCTTATATACAGTCCCCAGAAAATTGCATAAATATGGTCTAGATGATTGTAGATCTACTTCATCTTCTTGTAAATTGGGAAAGCCACGGTACCTAGTAGAGCAGATAGAAGAATAACACCATTAAATCTAAGGGAGAGTCATTTGTATTGAGATAGCCATGACATTTATACAAGACAAAATGCAAACAACATTCAATTGAAAGTTAAAACTCCAAAATAGAAAGACCCTGACTCCGAATCAGGTGAACGTTTTTGGTTTCACAAGTTAGATGCCATTGCTCTCCTGTAAGTTGCTAAGTTTTACAACCTCTAGCAAAGTCTCCCTTGAGGAGTTCTTATATCCAGTCCACAGAAATTGCAAAAATATGGTCTAGATGATTGTAGATCTACTTCAATCTCATGTAGGCATAAATATAATTTTTTTTTCATTTATACGTACTAGCTATTGTTACCTGAGCTGTTAATTGTACTAGTAATTGTTACCTGTGGCTTTGCTCACCTCATAATTCTTCCTATTATAATAGTAAAGTACTTATTCACTCTCTTTTCATCAATGCCTGCCCCTCTCACTCATGAGTAGGGGATCATGGGTTATCAAGATATCACCACATTGGGCTCTGCGGTGAAACCTTGAGAGAGCTATCATTATGTCAATGTGTGAGTTGGAGGTATTTGCCTTGTATAATGTATATGATTTAGGATAATACTCACGCTAAATATTTACATTCTGGAAATAATTTAATTTTATAAAATAGATCAAAAAATTAACCAGAGATAATTCGCCAATAGAAGACAGTACAATAAACTCAGCCAATCAGTTCACCACAAAGAAGGGTGAAAATAAGCTGAGTAAACTTGTGTTCATTGTTTTTATAAATGAGATCACATGTAAAAAAATCACCCGGAAACTAATGATGAATCGAAATCATTATGATCTACTGATCAATCAGAGGTCGCTGCAAATCTGCATGAATTGTTGCTTTATCACTTTTTTTGCAAATGAAAATTTTGTCCTTTCTCCTCTGATAACAGACATTTTTAGAGTGATAACAAACCTAAAACCACTTAAGTGGTATAATAAATGTAAAATATTTAGCTAACATTTGGCTCTTCAATTTTCCCAAGGCAATACATGTTCAATTTGAAAAATAAGCCCTTTAAGAGGAGGAGTCTTTTTTTTCAAGATTTCTTAGTGCCTGTGGGCCTAAGGAAGATCTGTGCAGCAAATGTCATCGTATTACGTTCATTAGTTCTAGAGATTTTGTGACTAGCCAGCGAAATTAACTTATTATATTTATAAATACATTTGTGAGTAAGGCTGCCACTCTCTTTGCATGAAAATGAGGACTGTCTCATTAACACAATGAATTGCTTTTATACATGCATGAGATTTTAACACTGAAAGCACAGGTTTTCAAATAGTAGCACACTATGATGTATAAGTGCCCTGACCACCATGTTTATATCACATCATTAAATCTAAGACCACGTCAAACTTCACAGCCATGCCAGAGGAGACCATGAACTTCAGGTTGCAAGGCTAATGAGTTAACATCAGGGCTGTCGTGGTCTACTTATTTGAATCAGGATTTCAATATTTAACAAACGACAAGGAGATTCCAAATTTCATAACTGCATATACATGCAAGATTCCTCCTAGAGAATACACACTGCATAAAAAATGAGGTCACATCTGGGAAAATCAAAAAGATTAGCAGTCCTATGCATTAGGGCACTATTAGTGCCCCCGAGAACTTGGTGATTGCATACATGGAGGCAGTGGCGGATACAGAAAAAACTCAAGGGGGGGGGCGCAAGTTATCGCGACGATTGTAGCTTTCAAACGGACTGCCTGGCAGTGACTCTGCTTCCCTTATATATGTAGCTCGGTTGTTTCGAGAACATTCGGTGCCAGAATGTTCGCTTCCAGACTTTTAAGGAGTGTGAACAAATACAAACAGTAGAATATTCGCGACTTTTCTCGAACAAATGCCAGACAGAATAACGTATCGAGATCACTAGAATTGCTGCAACTTTTCTCGTAGGTTAACTATCTATGTTCCAGACAGAAACGTATAAAATACGATGACACGCGCACGTGCTACGTAAGAAAGTACAACTACTAAATAACTCGACTCAATATCGACTGACGCAAGAAACAAACGAATAGCGTGCGGGCTGACTGGCGAGGGCGGCCCCGCAAGGGGGGGCGCGCGCCCCCCATATGCATCCGCCACTGCATGGAGGTAGGCATCCAGGGATGCAAATTGTACATAGAAGGCAGATACAGAGATGAGATATGGTGGAGCAAAAGTTGCCAAAATACCAGCATAGAAGTGGTAATAGTTTTTCGAAGTTGGGCACTTAATACACCCTAAGTTGATAGTTGCATAATAATATCAAAATCTCCAGTCTGCCCCACTAGTGCTACTCAACTATTTGAGGTGCACTCAAAAAAAGACTATGCATTAGAGAGAAACTAGAGACAAAAGCAAATATTTTAAAGGAAAATGCAGATGGACTGTTCTTCATTTGGCTAGGAATG
This sequence comes from Pyrrhosoma nymphula, assembly GCA_963573305.1. Lineage (NCBI taxonomy): Eukaryota > Metazoa > Arthropoda > Insecta > Odonata > Coenagrionidae > Pyrrhosoma > Pyrrhosoma nymphula. The sequence continues at coordinate 68,909,339 of OY754332.1, read as the reverse complement.
ACAGTATCAACTTTCAATTTGTAGTAGTTTCACAAAACAATCTAGAAAAAGGATAATTTTACTTAAAGTCGGACTTAGCAAGCACATTCCCAAATATGGATGTGGCAATAAATAAAATATTACAATATGTCCTGGCTATTAAAATGAGGCTTAGTTAAGGCATATGCTTGTATGTACTACTAGCCCCTACGAAAAAAATTTTTTTTCAGGATCAGCTCAGAAACATCAGAGGACACAGAAAGGTACAGCAAACTAAAGACCACGGAGTAGACTTATGACACAGAAACAGAACAGGCAGTGGAAACAATAACAAAGAAATAAACAACAAATATGCATGCATTTCTTCTAAAATTTATTCGATCATCTGAATTTTGCATTATTTCATTAGAAAATAACACATTACAGTGACTTCATTAATGCCACTACAATGGTTACCTTCATCATACTTATCGCAGGTATAACATGACTGACTGTAGGGCTAAGTGACCATTATTTTCCTAATGCATTCCATACTGCTACGAAGTGATTTTCTTGGGCGTGAAAACTTCAGTGATGAAGCATTCTTGGTTTTCCCACCTCGTGATGCTGTTGACTGACACCCACATTTGGATGACATAGTCATTGTTTCCAGTGAGAGTGCCTAGGTGCCAATCGAGCATCACCTAGGAGGAAACCCAAGAGTGCAGCTTGAGTAGTTGACACTAAAACCTGACATCTTTCATCAAACTTCAGTGATGCTTCCCGGTGATATAATAAAATATATAGGTGTAAGTTATATAATAAAAGCCCACTTTGAATTTGATATCAAATCAGTAAATTTGAGTAAGAGAATTAGATTTTTTTAAAGGGTTCCAGAAAGGAATGCAACAAATTCTTCCCATAAGCAGGAGCTGCCTTCAACACTGCATCAACAATGCTTTTGAACGACAAAGCCTTCCCGAAAAATAGGTATTTTGTGATAGTGTCTAGTTCCCCAATGTGCTTCTTCCTGCTTAGCATTTCTTAAGTTTCCCACTGGATGAGGTGCTCCATTTCTACCATGTTTTGATGACCGATTCCTCCGTTGAAATATCTGGATGAATGGAGAGCCTCGTTAAGTGGTGAACTTGAGAAATGATGACTATTAAGAAGGATCTGATACTTTCCAGGTGTATGGTGAATGTGGCCAAACACCTGAACCAGTGGAAATCCCAAGAAAAATTCACGTTCAATAATGATTCACTAGAAAAAAATGAAGGCCCTGTTTTATAATCTCTGGTCAAATATTTTCTCTTCATGAGAACTGATGCAAATGCATTCTCCCTTCCATAATGCTCACATCAACTGAGTCTGATGAAATAAGTCAATGAAAATGCTATGTCATCTTATAGTTAACATAAACTAGACAATATAAAACTGAGACTATCTAGATATTTCTGTATCTTTACTCCTGCTCTTCATATGAGGTAACAGTATGATGATGCTTCCTGGCAGTTAAACTGAGATGATGAAATAAAAATGACTATTGTAGAAATGTAATATGTCATGGTTCTGAATCATGACACAACTTCAGAAAGGCATAAGGTAAAATAATAAAAAAAGTCTAATTGCAAATTAAAGGCAGTTGGGAATAGCAAAGCAGTAATTAAAAACTTGCTTCCAACAAAGGATAAATTTGAACGATCTCAGATTAGTGAGTTATGTCAAGCCCACTGAATCAATTAGTCACATTAATGATTTTAATGCCACTCATAGTTAAACAAGTATAAACACAGAGGCTTAAATAATCTATCAACGAGCATATTTTGATTTAAGAGCTGTGAATCAATATCAGAATAATAGGTTGAAAACTTAAGCCTCAATGACCATGGATTTATGGGCAGAAATTCAATGACAACGCTGTAAGCCTAAGGCATATCTTGTAGCCTGGCACAAGAATGCCTTGAGGTAGATAACATGATTTATATTTATGAATTGATACCATGACTAGTACTAATTTTTACCGTCAATACCTAGTACATCTGCACTTCATTAAATAGCTAAATATGATGGCATGAAAATAAGCGGACTAAAAGTCTGGCAGATACAACCCATTTCCACTTATAGTACTTCTAACTAATCCTTCCCTAGCCTCTACCACTCCACTAATTCAGCTGGTTGAAGATCATGAAACGTGCACCTGATGTGAGCAATAGGCATTTAACTTGTAATCAGATACTATTCAGTTATACATCAGCAGTAAACAACAATAATTGTTGACATCTGGCAATAATAACGATGCATTAAACATGTTAAATTAGTTAATGTGACTCATTAACATTTAAGACAATCATTCTGAGAAACATATAAATAAACTTACGTGGCTACCCCCAATGGCCACTGAAAAAATTCTTTGTCGTCTACTAAAGTACTATCGTACACAAGAAACGCAGCATTCGCAATCCCTCCTTTGGACTTCATGTAGGGCAATAACCACTGATTATCACACTTCTCGTTGCCTAGGACAACTAAAATTACTTTTTTGAGGTGACTATATGAGTGTAAGCTTTCTAGCCAAATCTTTGCTGCATTTATTTTATCTTCAGAACGTCCATTAATGACTAGTATCAAATACTGTACATTCTGGGGGACGGTACTTGGAGCAACTCCGGGTCCTGAACGGAATACAAATGACATATTTCCCATATTAAGAGATCCGTAGGTATACCAACTGTTTTCACTTTCCTTAACTTCACCGCCTAATACGTGCTTCCATAAATACATTCCGATCGCAGCTTTGCCCCAGATTTCTATGATTGGGAGGGAGAAATTAGGTTGATTATTTTCCACATTCTTCGGAATGAAAAAAGGCTTTCCTAGGTTTCTCAACTTCGGTACCAACTTATTCTGTTCTGGGTTACCTGAAAAAGGAAATAACTATTATAGACACTGTATTACAGCAAATACAGCCATGGTGCAATAAATGCAACAGGATTAAGGTATATTCCTACCCTCTGACTGCACACGGTCGTAAAAAAACCATTTGAATACAGCGAAACATGTCGACGTTAAATAAAGCACTATAAAAAGTATCAAGGCATATCTCAAAGAAATATGACACTTAAATTTCACTGGCATGCCTAGCGCACAATGATGCCCATCAGATGCGATACTTCGCTCTCAGAAATAGTCAAAACATTTATTGAACACTTGCGTGAGGTACCAACAGATCACCCCAAATGATGCCTTTCTCAATGCATCGTCTACCACACTCTATTTGCATTATCACTCGTTTAAAAACAGCATGGCCTATTAACACAGCCGAAATATATGGAACTGAAATTCAACTACATAACATGCCCATAAATAGGCATGATCCCTAAGATTGCGAAAGTAAACACGACCGCATGTCAATCGAAAACCCTTTACCGATGTGACTGGTGCGAGCGATCCACGGAAATAAAAACATTTGACTGTAACCCGTACCAACCGATGCCGTTTTCATATCACCGCGGGTACTTCACCTGAGGTCATTGTAGGGACCAAATTATGCGCTATGAGTGTGCATGCTTGGAGCATGACTACTTGTCGTACATACACCTAAAATCAATACTCTAGGACTGCGTAAACAAAATACAGTCAGAGAATTGCTAACATATGTTGACCTAATAAGAGACATGACTCAGAGGTCAAGAATTTGTGACGAAACTAGCTTCTACGCCATATATTCCACGTAAAAATGTTTAAACATCCAAGCAATATTGCTGTAACTCACTGAAATATTGAACATTTAAATAGACTGTTTTGCTGTCATTTAAAAACATAGCTATGATATCTACTTATAAGCCTTTAAACTGAAAGGAATGCATGAAATCTGATTGGCCTACTGCTTATGCCTTTTATGGACAACAAGCCCCGCCTTGAGAGCGGGATGGGTTGTTCAGCTGAACCGCTAAACCGGCTGAACCCCGTAAACGACCACTTGTTGTGAGTGAGAAGTGAGTGCGGGACAGTATCTCTGGACCCAGGTTAACATGGCGTATCACGGTCCCTCCTATGGCCTGAGTAGGGAGTGCCAAATGAAGGTATGTGAATCCCGGTGAAATACAAAGAGTGCAAAAAATTGCTTTATCAATCGTTTTATAAACATCGGCGCTGCGGTGGCGTGAACTTAGCATCTGGCATGGCAGGGTGGTCGTAAGTGACGCAAAGTTTGGGTGGTTGCCTTCAGGAAAATTTATGTGCGTTATTTTACATATGTGATATGAAGTGTGTGTGAAACTTGCTAAAATATGTATCGTATCAGTAGAGATTTTGACGTCTAAAACGTGCGACTGAGGTGGCACACACTTAACACTAGGATTACTTTTACATGGTCCCTGAGTAACTTCAATGGTTTACGTGACGATAACGATGGTGTTCATGTGCCGTTCAACTTAGTTATTCAAAATAAATAAATTTGTAACATCTAATTTATGATTTTGTTTTCTGTTTCTTTATTACTTGTTTTATTATCCTCATATCGAGATGAATATTACATAAAAGGTTTGGAACAAAATTTTCGATTAGTTTTGAGCATTACATGTGAGGTAGCTGAATTCAATTCGTACCTTGTGTCTTAATTTGGTTGTGGTGCTGATATATAACAGTTTCTCTCAGTTTTCTGAGATAATAGATCCTGATTTGTGTTGATCAGTGTTTCATGCATTCACAATATGTAACAGGAATCATGTTCCATAACTATATTCAATATCTTAGTGAATAGTTCGAGAAATAGTGATCGGCAAACTAATCAGCCTATAGCAGAATTAGGGATTTAGAGGGTAGAAGCAGAAGTGGGTATTTTTGCAATCAGTCCCCTTGAGGACAAAAGGAAGGTGGTTGTTAAAAAATGTTTTGGGATATGCATGGGTAAAAACGTGGTATCATTGGGATGGGAAAACTATTCGTTGTTATTTTGATTCTAAATGTGTTTCAATATTTAGTCTTGTCTTCGAGGTGTAATGGAAAATATATGTAGTTGTTATTCATTGACAGAAATCATGTGGAATTGGTGGCAGTTTCCTTGCTTCTGTTGAAACAAGCCCTTTGGTGACTTATATGGCTATTTGCCCATACATTGTCCTGTAGGTTCTGTAAGCTTTCTGATGTCTTCTCGGGTTTCATGGAAATGGTTCTCTCTGTGAACGGAATAACTTCTTTTTTAACAATGGCCTTATAGAAACAGATGTCAAACTTGGCAAGGAGTCCCATTTCTTTGCTGTAGGAAGGGAAGAAATTGATGAATATGGCGTACTTAAATCTTAAATCAATTTAGGTTGGGCATGAGGGATTGAAAAATCAATCGTAATTAAAATCATTCACCTACATTTGCCTTCCAAGTTTCTTAGTAAAAATTGTGAGAGTTGGCGGGAGTGATTAGCTTGTAATTGAGTCAGACATGAATGATTAACACATTCGTGAGATGAGCTTATAAAAAAACCATGAGGTTCTCTCAAGGGTCCAGTTGAAGCATGAAACCCCAAGGCTGTGGCAGTATAAGCACTTCGAAGGTTTACAAAGTTGAAAATGTTATGTTTTGATACATGGGAAGAGTTTTAAGAGTGTAAACCCATAACTTATTTGCTGGCCAGGCTCTGTTTCCTATTTACATTAATGCTTGGTTATTTTCATCATTCATTCTCATTCATCTTCTGGTTTTTAGTTGGATGTAATATTTAATCAGTGTGAACGTCATTATGTTGGAGCACCTCTGTTTTATCTTATTTATTTTTTATTTCAAATTCTTTTATGTAAATTACTGCTTTAGTTTCATATTTCTGTTCTTGATTTATGCGGGGGATCTCAAATGGCTCTAGCTGTTTACTAACTCTTTAGCTGTGATGGTAATTTATTCCTGTGTGCAATAGAGTTACAGAAATATCTTCCAGTGGATAAAAAAGTAAACATCCACCCAGCCAATAAAATTTTATCTACCCATAGAGTGAGATACAAATGCTTTTAGATGAACATGATGAATATAAACCACATAAGTCTTACTTGTCGTGTACATTCTGACATGGGCAACCTGTGCTGATACTTGTCTCACACAGCAAAAGGGTTAATCTCAATTTGATTTTGTGTAAATTTCCTGATAATTCAATAGTAATCAATTGATTTCAATGCCGTATAAGGGCTTATATATTTTGTGCAAAAAGGGTAAAGATACCTCTTTCCTGTTCAACCCCTGCCCATTCTAAAACATACCTTATCCACCACTAAATATGAAATTATTACTTGAGAAGTTGTTCGATATTTACCCCTTCTATCTTTCTATATCCTAGAACTCCTTGTTGCAATCATTCTCCACCAACCATACAGCTTCTCAAACACTATCAGCTGCTGCTTCTGTTATAAACGTATATCTGCCAAGTATGTCCAAAATACTGTTGTTGCAATTTGTGAGATGCCCTGAAATATGTGGTAGGATTATAACGGTAGCAAAACTTAGTGGCAGTTGCACAGGTGACTCTTTTTTGTGTAAGAGTCCATTGCCTATGAAGTGACTCTGCATGGGGGAGCAAGGTAGTCTCTACATTTGACTACATGAATTCCCAAGGCTGAAAACCTGCATTGCCAACTTTGAGTTGCTTAATCTGTTTTTCACATCAACTTTCTCTCCATTTCCATTAATCTGAGTATCTCCAGTGGGTTGTGAACAATATCAGCAAATTTTGCTGCAGCTCTGTTTGGATCGTGAACATTTTCATCAAAAACACTGTGGGCACTTTCCTGCCCTCACAAGTTAAATGCAGTTATGTTGGCAGCAATGCCTACCATATGCAGTATCTGTCCTCTCTCCTCCACTGCTTAGCTGACCCCTTCCACACCAGCCTTCCCCTTCCTCATGCTTCATGTCGGTGACTTGCCACCGAGTTTTGCTATCACTAATGTGTCCAATCATTTGTGTAATTTTACAAAGTTTTTGTTGTAAATTGCAGAACAATAGGTGTATATATTTAGTCTTTGAAAGATATATCTCCCTTTGTGGTAAATATATTGATATCCCTGTGGAAGACTGGTCAAGTATGACTTAGCTAATGAATACATAATCCATGCCCACTAGCCTCCATCCTTCGAACCGTCCATCTGGACTTGGCCTGCTACCCCCTTCTCCTCACTTTCCTTTGGCCAACCATTGCACCCATCTATGCATCCCTACCGTCAGGTCAACTGCATGTGTAATGTCACCTCAGCCAGTTGCATCGTTCCTCAGTTCCCTGTTACAAGCATATAAAAGCCTACTACTAATTTTTTTATATCAACTTTATTGTCCCTAAAGATGCAGTATATGAATATACTGTTATGTTATAGGATTTTTTTGCAATTGGCAAATTCTTTATTTGCTCATGATAGATATATAGAATTCATTTGGTCACGTTAAAAGTATTAATATTATACATACAACCTTGGTTATGTTTGAAGCTGTCACAGTTTTTGCTCATAATGATTTCATTTGTTTCAGGTAATTATACTCACTTGTGCCCTGTTGATGTTTCTCACATGGTGTACGGTGACGGTGTATCCCACAATGGCTGCAGTTCCCAACTTGGGGTTTGTTTACCCTGAAGGGGTTCATGTTCGAATGATCAGGGATGCACATAAATATTGTATTATGGCAGATGTATGGTAAGCATGTTCACTTTCTATAGATGGTTGAACTCTTGGGATGCATTCTGTTGGAATTGACTTCCAAGAGGTAAGAAAGTTAAAATAGGTAGCCAGCATAATTCTTTATTCCTAGGACACACTGGAATCATTTTCATCCTTCAGCTGTATATCTTTTGAGATGATTTCTTCCTCCAATATTACTTTAATTAATTTGGTCTGTCAGCATTGAGTAGTGTGGGGGTCATTTCATATTCAATTAACTAGGTATGTACTGGGAATAAAGAACTGTGCGATTGGTTGAACTCGTGGTTTGAATGAAAGATTCAATTTTTTATTTTAAGCCAGTAACTTTTTCAAAGAATGATGCTTGAAGAGTTACACTGTTTGACTGTATGAACTGTGCAAATTCGGATGAAGATCCTTACGTATCCCAGCATTTTAATCAAGAAATTTCAATTTAATGCTTAGGAACAACCAAATTTGTCATGTTACTATTCGTAAGACAAATTAATGTAGTTTTCTCCTCATTTACCTTTATTTTATTTAAACTTTAGCTGTGGCTCCTTGATAAATCATGGTCAGTGAAGTGAAGATTGAGTCGTTAAATTTACATGGCAGGGAGTGCTGTTACGTTTGTCATTCAGTTAGCATGCTTCACCTTTTAAGTGCTCACATTGTCTTAGCTCGGACACTTGCCAGTTGCTTCTGAAGCAACTGGCAAGTTTCTGATAAATGTGCAGATGTTGTATGGGTGTGTCTAAGTCATTGTAGGCCTTATTTATTTACCCTCAGAAGTGTTTCAATGGCCACTGTTTCTCTCAGTGACCTTTGAAAAATGCCATTAGAGGCCCAATTGGAAAACCAAGATTGGTGATTTTTCTTTACCTGTGGAGGGTTAATTATCTGATAATTAGAGCTGTTCGAAGGGGTGTCCATGGCTGTGTGATTCAAAATAATGTAGAGTTCCACCTTTACTTTTATATTGTTAAAAAAATCCTGCTTTTTACTAATGTCATGCCCTAGAAAACAAAATTAAGGCGTATCGTATACATATCAATGGATGAAATTTTTAAATGAACGATTTTCCAGTCAAATGATCTAATTGCAGTACCATTTCCATCGAATTAACACATTTTGACTTCCATTGTTACAGTAATTTGCTAAAATCTCTGCTAGTATGATGGAGAGGTGCCTGCATTTTATTACTATTCAAGTCATTGGGATAATTTACGACAAAAAACATTTTTTTGGAAAATCCAATTTATATTAGAAAGAAAAATACTTTTTTACCCTCCATTGCTATTTATTACACCCTCTTTCCTGATGAGGCCCAAGTTATTAAAATCATATTTAACATTGCTCCAAAAGGAGGTTTGAACTAGTATTTTATCTATTCCTTAGTGCAGATTTTTCTGTCTATTCTCTTCTCTCATAAATGCTTACCCAGCCAAAGAAATTCTTCTGCATTATGTCCTCACCACTTAACCAATTCTAGTTGTAGTAGTTCGGTTTAAAGTTCTTCTACAGCCAGGGTCATTTCCCATCTACCATCTCCCATGTACAGCCCAAGTAATCAGTACGCGGGATGAATTTGAAGATCACCCCTTTTGGAATTTTAGCTGAGCCCAAAGATGCATAACTACTGTCATTGAGAGAGAACTGGTGTATTCACCATGGCAAACTGTTTCCCTACTGACTTGTGCATTTCCTTCAGTGGCATGTAAATCAAAGGTGGAATAACACAGACTGTTTTAGATACTTATCTTGCAGTTTATGCTCTATGTCATGTCCGCAGACTCTTCCCTTGCTCAAGTGAGAATGTGCAACTATTTCAATTGAATTCCCCAACATTTGCTGCTTTCAAGGTTTTTGGTGCCCTTTTAAATTTATTATGCTCATGTAATTATTTTGCACTCATTGATAGTACATTTTTGATGTAAAATGGGCTTGTAGTAATAGTGTATGAATAATGCTACTCATGTCGCATCTTTTGTGAGGTCTCTCTTTCCTGCAGATTGCAGCAGTAGATAAAGGCCACATAGACCAGTCTTTACACATCTGGTATCACTGAGGGGGTAAAGTACTGGTGGAAATTAAATTCTGCCAGCTAATAGAAACAATCAATTATGATTGGTGAATACACTTCACTGAGAGAATAAAATGGAAAATTGACTCTGTATTTAATTATTTTTAGATCAAGTATGGGATTGAATGGAGAGTAAAGAACCTCACTGGTATATTAAAAATGTAAGATAGATATTAAGAAGGCAGAATAAATTACATAATGCATTCACTTAAAACACCTCATATCTGGCAGCAAAACAATTGAGTTAATAGCTTGAGGAAAGTAGTTTGCTCATTGTTTGAAAGCAATTAGGTCAAACACTGGGTGTATCTTCACATTCGGAGTAGCCACAATCAGATTATTTGTGACACTGCAACTAAGAGATTAGAGTTCATGAACTGAATATTTGGCAAGATCTGGTGTGAAAAAATGAAAGAGATATTATCTTGCACTTATAAGGCCACATCTTGCATATGCCATAAGCATTTGGAGCTTATGACCGGAACATGTAATCCACAAAATAAACCGTTCTAAGGAAAACCACTAGCTTCATTCAAAATGGCAACAAGTGAACAGATTGTGACTCAACTGATGGACGGACTAGATTAGGAGCCGCTAAAGACATGGAGGCTGCACTCTATGCAAAGATTTAATGAAAATATCAGATTATGTTAGTTTCTAATGACTTAAATAATTTTTTTAACCCCTAACTAAATTTTTTGAACAGAGAGTCGGGATATAATGAGAGAGATACTCTGTCGGAAAGATGGTTACAAATATTCCTTCCCGTGCACCATTGAAACAAAATGAAAGCGAGCCAATAACCTGTCCAGACAAATCTTAGTTTTCCTCCTTTCCCTCATTCAACTCCATTTCCCTATTCCTTCCCTTCTTCATGCTTGTTGTCCTAGCGCTACCTGCCATGCATCCTTATGGTGGCTCAAGGATGAAGATGTACGTGGTACTTGGATACTAAGGAAAGGGTGATAAGTGATTGGAGTCATTTGAAATTTGGGTGCAGTGAAGGATGTGTGATGCATGGAAAGGAAGCTGAATGAGGAAGTGCTTGACATGCTGGGTGACGAGAGGAAACTAAAGGAGGAGATGAAGAGGAGGTGGAGTAGGTGGTTGGAACCGGTGATTAAGGTCTAGGGAATGCTAGAGACTGTAATAGAGGGACGATTTTGGGTAAGTGGGGAAGGGTAGGAAAGAGAGTAGGCTTCTCGGTTGGAGCGATTGTAGGTGTAGGGTAGGTCCCGTGTTGAAGAGTGCAATAAAGTGAGGAGTTTGGGTCCTATGTTAACTTAAAAGACTACTAAATGTTAATTAATTATTTTCTCTGTCTAAGCATACCTTCTTCAGAAGACCACCTGTAATTATTATTATTTTCTGGTTTCATTAGTGTAGATTTGTAGTGTGGTGAAGTTCCCTGATTTGGTTCCTCATACATTTAGACCTGTTGGTCCATTCACCTAATTGAGTTTTTACCCCTGGAGATGTGCAGTCTTGTTTACGGCCAGGATATCCCCAATGGGGTCATCCCTTATGTCCTTGGGTTCTATAATGGGTGTACCATGGTAAATATTTTGAATCCTACCAATTGCTGGGCATTTACAGATTAGATGTAATGTGATATTGAAGGTTGTTCAGGCTTCCCACGGTGTTAAACTCTCCATATTTGCCGACATTTCCATGTACGTGTCGTCTATCATCATCAGGTTATGCCCTGATGACGATGGATGACACGTACATCGAAAAGTCGGCAGAGATGGAGTGTTTAACCCGATGGGAAGCCCGAACAACTTTCAATATCACATACACCGGAAAGCCTTAGATCTTTTTTTTTAGGTGGGATGTGGTCTCCTCATTATCTTTGCACCATCTTTAATTCCAATGGTGTGCAGGTGCTTCTTTTTGCAGTAGTGGCCAGTTGACATCTCTACAATTATTCTTATTGTGCTTTTATCTATTGGAGCTTTAAAAAAGGGGTATGATGTAAAATTCTGGCATAGGGTATCACATCAGCCTCACATATTGGAATTGAGAAAGTACATAATTAAAATTATGAAATGAAAAGTTGAATTTACTCCCAGGGAAAATAGAAAAACAAATGGCACTATAACGAAGAAACTTAACTTAATTTAACAAATTTTGGGAAGGTGTTCTGATGATGAAGTGAGAACTGTTACTTCATCCCGATTAAACCTCATCTTGGGTATGACGTGAGTATTTGGGTTGGAAATCCAAATGATTCAATTCAAGAATAAAGAAACATAAAAGGGACAGCTAAATGGTTCATAAGAAATTTCTACAAATGACCAGCTTGTGGTATTGAACTAATTTCAATTGTAGGATTGAAGCCATTAGAAACTATGAGGGGGCACAGTGAGTAGAAATTATTGGAAATTTTTTGGATTGAAGGAGTTTGAGGTTGATGCGAAACCATTTCATCTAAATTCCTCCCTGAAGGCCTCTGTGAGGGTGTGTGGCAGGGAGTGTTGAGATAATAGCCATTAGATGGAAGGATGCATGATAAAGGTATTGGGGGAGGAAAGTGATGATTAGTGATTGTTTTAATTGAATTATTATCACCATCTGCTTTTAATGTAGTCATGGATGGTGTGTGGGAAAAAATAATTCTTCGATGTAGCGGTTCAACTGTGAAATTCTCTTTTGTTTGTCCTTCAGATGTAAATGTGGGGGTCAAATATTATCCATTGTGTTGACTAGTAACACCTGAGAAAATAATTTCCTGGTAACCATTGACTGGTGTGTCCTTTGAGTCTGTAACGGCTCCCATTCCAGTCCTCTCGATTAGCTCTGTCTCACTCTGTATGCTCATGACAGTTTTAAACAGTACGTGAAGTTTTTCATTGTATTTTATTGAGCTAGTTTATGAAAGTTTTCCGTGCTGGGTCCCAAATGCTTGTGGCATTCTGAAGCAGTGGCCTTACGTGAGGGAGATAGCATGAGCTGTTCAAATTATTGTCCATGGTCCATATAAAAATTATTTTTCCCCATTGATTGCCCATTCCCATTCCTTAAAAACTGTTTTAATAGTGTTTTCCCCATGAATGGTCTGCAGTTATGGTATGGGCAAGTTTTTTTTATTCAGTCTTACATCCTCTCCATTTAAGTCTGCTCCCCTCCTCTTTATAGTAATGATTTCTTTCATTGGCAGTGTATTACCTTGTCTAAGATAAAATCCCCACTCAAGACACTGATGTAATAATGGTCTTGAGATACTTCAAAAGTATCTTTAAGTCCAACATTCCTGACAGGATAAATCATTTTCCTTTACTGGGACTGGAACCCAGATTCCTCGGTATTGTACCATTAATTTGCTTTTAGATAGGTTCTATTGTTTTTTACTCCTTGCATTTGACAAGTTTCATGTATTTGAAGACACTTCATTATTCAAACCAGTTCTCAGTTATTTATTTGAAAAACTATAGAATGAACTCTCATAGGTCAGTTTGTTAGCATGAACAGAAAATTATGATTTGCTGTTAGATAAGCGACATGCCATAGAATTACGATTGGATTGTAAACTATGATGATAGAGAAAGCAATTGTGACCTGTGATAATTTTTATCCTTGCCAAATTTCGCCGGTGAAATTTCTACAATAGTGATTGAATGGCACTGCTGATACCAAAAAAATCTGGATACTTAGGTGTTTCTGGTCTTAAAATACTCTTTTAAACAGTGAATTCAAATTTAGTGTGCTGCTTTAATGTTCTATCTCTTTCTTATGAGTATGTCAGACAGTGCATCAATTGAGTATGAAGAGATTTCGGTCGTGTATATCGGAATTTGCTCAGAAACTATGTAAATAAGAGTTTCGGAAGACGACATTTCTGTGTACTTACAAATTGCAGAGGTGCCAGGAAGGACGTATCCCATTGAGTATTATTTACACCCAAAATCCATAAAACTTCAAACATTCTTGGAGTCGACAAATGTTTCAAGTTCCGAGTTGACGCCGATGTTTCAACGTAGCAGGACCACGCCCCCCCGCGCGGGTAGAGCAGTGCACGCTCGGAAGGAAGGAAGTCTTCCACCCTCGCATCGTTCGGCTAGTCTATGACCAAAGAAGGGAGTAGATGACGTCTCAACGCTGTGAAGTGAAGCCTAATGGAAATGAAGCGTATTTTTTGTGAAAAATTATTGATGCCATATGACTATCTCGCACAATTAGTTCCTTAAATTTTATCAACAATTGAGTCATCTTGGAATTTATTTTCATCTTCCATTTTTCTTGCTAAATAATTAAGGTGTCGCGAGCATTCCGCTAATTATGCTAATATTTCCGGCATCTTAACTGCACAGATGTTCCATTCAATATGACCGATTGCTCAATATATTGGCTTCAATATTCCCCTGTGCTATCTTATCGCATGGCTCCATCTGTTGTCTCCTTCAATCTATGGGCTGAGTAAAGGCAGGGGTGTAATCTGAAACGGTAGTATACCTACTATAGCTTCGGACCGTAAAGATACGAAAATACTCTGAACTGCAAAGTGATCCAAAGAGCGATTTCGGTGTGGTCTAAGTAGTTGGCCAGGACCTTGGGTGAGTTAGCGGCCCCGTGGTCCACCGCGGCCAGTCGGGTCTTCTCTTTCCCCCAGTATGTGCAATGGGAGAAAAAGTTTCCCAACAAACATAGCGCCGCCACTATCGCTCTGGAGAAAAATCGGCATTCGCTCTTATGCCATATTATTCCTAGGCAACGACGAGGGAAATTCGAAAACAGTAAGGTGGTGGACTCATCGTCGAAGCTAGTGACGTATGACTGGCCGCTTGCTTTATCCGAGAGCTATTCGCGCTGGCCATCAAACTGAGGCACTTCAGACGACCTTGTATGCATTTGAAACGTATTATTGAACTCGTTCTTGTCGTGAATTCCTCTGCATTTTTTCCCTTCCCTCCTTTTTTTCTGGGCTTCGCTCCTCCTTTCGAACTTTGGCAAGATCTTGGGATACACCCGGTGTCCACGTCTCCCCCTATGACCTAAGATACTTAACAGAACACCACCGTGAAAAAGGATTTCCTCTTTTAATCGTGAATACAAACGTATAATTGTCAACGAAACGTACACAATTAATTAAACCAACTTATCAAATGTAGAGTCAGTTAAATACTTAGGTGTGTACCTTACTCAGGACCTGTCTTGGGGGAAACACGTTCGGAAAATCTGCGGACAGGCTAGTCGCAATTTGAGATTTATTGAAGGAATATTAGGAAAATGCGACGAGGAGGTTAAAGAGCGATGTTATTTTTCACTCGTGAGACCTCAATTGGAGTTTGCCGCTAGCATATGGGACCCTTACGAAGTACGACTAAGAGCAGCAAGATTTGTAAAAAGTTGTTACGATGAACTTAACAGTGTTACGGAATTGTTGAAGGAATTAGGGTGGGAATCTCTAAAAGATCGAAGGGAGTAATACAGGTTAAATTTTTCGCGCTAGTTCGGAGCAGACAGTTTTTTTGCCGGACGTTCAATATATATTGCTAGAGCCAACGTACTACGGTAGAAGCGATGACAGGAATGAGATAAGGAAATTGACTGCAGATCCGATAGATTTTAAATGTCATTTTCCCCACGCACAATAAGGGATCATAATAGTTGCGGTAGATCAATCATATGAAACTCCCACCAATACCACCACTCCCACCATAGGTAGAGTAGAATTTTCACTTGTGTTTAATAACATAGCATCATTACTAACACTTAGCCCCACTGGAAATGTCCGGAATTATTATTTTTTCTCTATGAAGTAATATCTCATAGCATTCACAAATTAATAGTATTAGTAATATTAACCATTAGAGGTTTCTTTAGCATTGTACTGCATGTTTGCATGTTCATTAACATAGAACTCTCCCAGTTTCTTGTTTGACTGCGCACTGTTCTCCTGACTGCTTTTTGGTCTGAGCCTAGCGGCCAGGGGAACGTGCGAGGTCCCGATTTATGCTGGGACGAGTGCTGCATACCTAATACCCCACTATATTTCCAGGTCCGACAGAAACGATAAATTGAGAGAGATATTTTGCCGAACGGATTGGTATGGGAATTCGTTTTTCCCCCGAACAATAAGGGACTTTAATAAATGCAAGGCTTAATTTCATTAGAACGTTTCCTTTTTATATTTAAACGGCTGGTGTCCTAACACCCCCCGCCACATGCCTATTGAGGCGGCTTGCGGGGTAGTATGTAGATGTAATCACCCCGTGCCACACGCCGTAGTGGTGGCTTGCACGGTACTTCGTAGATGTAGATGCATATTTTAGTTCAATGCATCTTTTAAGCATGGAGGTTGATTGTCTATAGCTTCGCAAATAAATAAGCTGTGAATGTGCAAATACATAGTTTATAATAAATAAAATAATAATTTAGTAAATACCCCTGCAAAAAAGACTGAAGTAAGTAAAAAAGATATTGCATTTTCCGTCGTACTACTTCGTCCTTTCGTACATCTTCCTTTATATATGGGAACGATGAAAATGCGAAGGATTCGACGTAATCCTCGGACGTCTTTCGAGGTGGTGTTCGTAATAACGGTCCCGGCCAAGCAGCAGAAATTGCTCCCCCAAAAACGCAGATATATGTATATGCCCAGATCTATGTTTTCTTGTTATGTTTTTTGGGTGATACTTGAAAAACAGGAGGAATATTATTTTTTTAATAGGGAAATACTCTTAAGAGTACTGTCAATTGCTAAAGTTATATTTACCTACAATTGCATGGTTTTTATTGCTAAACATGTCCATACTCAACATTTCTAATGTTTAATCATCGATGACATTTACGATATTCCAATATGACTGGTTCATATCCCGGTACGAATGAGCGAAATCTATCCTCGCCGTTTAATTAGTTTCATTTATTGCTGGATTTCAATTTCTCATACAGGCTTCATGAAGCGGTTTCTCACTATTCAGGTTCTTTTTGTTTTATGTCCTCGTTATCACCCAGCCCAGTAATAGGATTTTAATTAGGATGCTAATGAATGCTACCATCATCATCTCGAGACGTGAATCTTGGTCTCCGCTTCTTTGTCGTGTTGCCGTCGTCTCATCCCCCTTCCTGTAGCGTTTTAGCCATAAATATACGGTTTCTTTTCAAATGAATTGCCCTCGATACTTGAGGGACAGTTTAGCCTACCTCACATATCCCATTGATTTAATCCCCTCTCTTGGACTTATTGGAATTTTGTAAATATCCTTGGAAGTCGTCGCAGAGAAAATGTGTCTGCAAAATCAAATGCATTCAAATCCGCATCCTATCTAACCTACCTTTCAACTTCTATGAGTCTTTTAGCGATAAGCTTCCTGTGGACTTACCTACGCAGTTTTTCTAAAGAAAAACTGTTTCTCAATACCTGGTTTCGGTTGAGCCGTAGGAGAGAATTTAATGGAACGTTTCAAATGCATACGAGGTTATCTAATGCGCCTCCGTTCTCGTGAACAGCGCGAAACACGCTCGGGGCAGGCAGGCGGCCGGGAATCCATCAGCGGTTTGGACGATCAGTGCAGCACCTTACTGTATTTTAATTTCCCTCGTCATGGCCGAGACCTAAGAATAATATACCATCAGAAAGGAAAGCGATAGTGGCGACGCACAGTGGGCGGAAATCGAAAAAAGCTGGCCAAAACCCCAATTTTTCACCATTTTTTATTGATTCAAAAGTTGCATAGTATTATTCTAGAAGGCCTACATATCCAAATACGGCAACTTATTTTTATTCATTCATGTTCTTTATACGTATATTATCCTTCAAAAAGTGACAAAAAATCGCGTAACTCCAAATCTACGTTTTTTGCAAAATATCTCAATGTTTGTTGTCCTAGTGTGCGGACAAAACAAGAAGGTTGTTCTGTTGGCGAATGTATAACGATAATATATATCTATTAGATACTATTAAGCTATGCATCTTGACGAACAGCACTTTTCGAATGACCATTATATATTAATTAAAAATTAACCGTTTTTCGCCTAAATTTTAAATAAATCGGAGATAAACTTACTTATCTCCGCTTATCTCCGCTGAGATATTTTCATCAACAGTTAGAGTGATGTTTATTCTATGTAATGCAACAATAAAATCCTGCACCAACTTGCACCTTTTCCACTTTTGTTAAATAATGTAAAATGAAGCACGGCGCGCCGTGGAGCGACGCCGCGGTGTCTCAGGCCGCAGGGCTCGGGAAAGAGGGATTTCTGTTTGTTCCATTCTTTGGAAACCTAGGATTGCAATAACACACACTGTTCACTTTGTATTTTCCACATATTCGCTTCAATCCTTTTATGGGCTAATCCCAGCTACTGTGTTTTAATCCTTTCTTAGAACTCCGCGGTAGACCCTGCCCGCGGTATACCCAGAGGGCAATAAATTTCCGTTATTATTGTCCCCTGCCGTCTTTTGTCTATAGCGGCAACTGGTTCCTGCGTGCGGAAGCTTCAGGAACACGTGCAAGGAGTATCTGTCATAAACTGCGTTTTCCCAAAAGTGCTTCCTCACTATTGGTTCATAATACTTCACAATGTCGTGGATGAGCGGAGCACACTAGTCTATGTTTGGCACTCGTTGTGGAAAGGTTGTGCTGAGGATCGTGTGTATTTCAGCAGAACCATGTCAACGAAAGTGACCCGCCTAGAACTACATAATGTGATTTTGGAGAGAAGGGGAGCGTCAGTTGAAATGAAAAAAAATTCTGTGCTGCGCTTTCTAAATGAAAAATTTCACTTAGGCGAGGACAGGAGCTTGCAAAATTTAGTTGCGGTTTCAGTGCAGAAATTCTTTTTTTCTAAGTATTTCCAGAAGTGGGAAGAATGCCGGCGGATGGACAAGAGATTCCAGAAGAGACATAGGGAATGGTTGGAACAAGAAATCAAATTCCCTCTCGCTGTTTTAAGATGTTTTGCAGAAATGTCTGGTGCAGGTGAGTACCCATTTATTAATAGAAAAAATTATAACAGTATATTACATATTTAGATTGCTGTTACGATTATAACCTGTTTTTGATTCACTATAAATGTTAACAGGCACTCCTGAAATTACACGTGGAGGAAGACCATTGACGCCTTTTGAGAAAGCAAGTGAAAGATCCAAAAGAAGAAAAACAGAAAAATTGAGAAGCAGCACTTCGAAAGAGGAATTATGTGTGGCGACTTCAATGCAGTTACGTGCCACAGGAGATGATGCAGCAGCAAAAATTGTTAAAGAAGTGACTACAACTACACCAACCAGGGCTAAGAGAATACTTAACAAATGGAGAAGGAAAGATATTTCTCAAACGGAATTATCGGGGGAAGAGGCTATTTCCCTTATTGTAACGGGCCATCTGACAAAGGCGCAGTACATGTTAATTCGTGAAACGGCGAGAAATCATGGCCACAACATCTACCCAAGTTACGACCAAATCCAATTGGCGAAAAGTGCAGCCTATCCAGAAGGAATATCCATTTCTGAAGAAAAATGTGAAGTTAATTTGCAGTCTCTACTAAATCACACAGCCTCTAGGATTATATCTTCTCTGAAGCTTTTAATGAAAGACTGCCCCAATAATCCATGCATCCTAATATGTAAATGGGGTTTCGACGGAAGTTCTGGCCATTCCCAGTACAAGCAAATATGTGATAAACCTAATGTAAGAGATGAAAGCTTGTTCGCGACCTCTCTTGTACCACTACACTTGGTGGACACTACATCAGGTATTTTTATTTCAGGAATTGATAAGGAAATCATAATCCGATTCGCCACAATTCTGAAAGCTATATCAAGTGAGCTGAAAATAAATGAGGTCGCTTTTACAAAATATTGTTATTCTACGGCAGAAATGTATGTAAAACTTTATGCATGGTATTTTATGCCGCCCACCGTGCATAAAGTTTTGATTCACGGTGCGGCAATTATTAAGGATGCCATTATTCCTATTGGCCAGCTTTCTGAGGAGGCCTTGGAAGCACGGAATAAAGATATCCGAAGATTTAGAGAACATCACTCAAGAAAAACATCCAGACTAGCCACCAATCACGACCTTTTTCACAGACTGCTTCTAACCTCTGACCCATATATTTCATGCACTTCTAAAGTTGGTATCAAGACTAAGAAGAAAATACCAGAACAAGTCAGCAAACTTCTTTTGACGGAGGAAACTGATACAAATGCTGAATTTCTGTCCGAGGAAGATTCTGAATCCGATCTGGATTTTGACTTTTAATATACGTGATGTTTTTAGCGTTAAAATTATGTTTATTTTTTACATAAAAATAAAAAATAAAATATAATAATGCTTTTAATAACTTTCAACCTCCCCATACTATGCACATACAAATTAGCTCATCCTCGAATCTTAAGCAGTTTACTAAATTTTTTAAATATGAAAGCCATAAAAATTCTAATTTGTATTGCAAATAGAATACTAATAAAGTAAATATAAAAATATCACACTGATGGAAAAATATTTGGGGTAAATTTCCAGTAATTTGACCTACTCATTGGATAACACTAAAACGGCCTCTCCGCCATTTTGTTTTTAGAGCCTCCCCTTGTAGAGATAAGTTCCTAAAAACACTAAAATTGGATTCCCCAGGTCAAAAACTTCTAGACTCACCATAAAGTAGCTCTAAATTAGCAAAAAGTTCGCCTACAGAGGTTTTGGCCAGCTTTTTTAGATTTCCGCCCACTGTGCGACGCTCCGTTTGTTGGGAAACCTTTTTCCCCCATAGTACAATGGCTACGCGAAAGAGAGGGACCCAAGGGGGTTGAAACCTTGGGGGCGCTATCAGGAAGATTTTCCTGTAGTCCAAAGTCCACGGTCTTGGATTGTCAATTTTGCCACATTGAATTGGGTCTCCTTTTCTCGGGCTAGGCAGTGGGAATTCCGAAAATGAATGTCATGCATTTACCGGTGACCAGTGATGGATTAACACACTTGGGGGCCTGTAGACAGTACAAGCAACGGGGCAAGCCACGGGGCAGGGGCAAGCAAGCCACGTTAATAAACAAGTCGCAAGAGGAGGAGGAAAAAGTTCTCAGAGCCCCTCCGGGGCCCTTAGGCAACTGCCTACTTTGCGTTATTGGTGATCCGGCACTGCCGGTGACCCTTTGTCACGCCGAAAATGTCATTGAAACGCCGGGAATGGCAACTGTTTTCCTCTTCGTTCTACGTCAGAGTACATTATCCAGTTGCGTTGCGTGAATTTCCAAGCAATAATAAAATAAATATTTATCAATATTTAACAGTTAAATGCAAGCTCTGGCTTGAAATTTACCCGTAGTTGAGTTGTTGACGTTACCTCTAAACCGATAACTGTTGAAGCGATTTCAATCTTTTAAATCAATGTAGGCGTGGCCTTCTCCCAAGTATCTCTGTTCTCGCTCCCGCTCCATGCATGGGATCACAGAAATTAGAGAAGAATTTCTGCGATCCTTGCATGGGGTCAGCGGTATGTTTCAACCCTTTCGTTCCTCATCTTAGCCCTCGGCGTTTCGACCGGGAGTTGTGAGGTTAGCGAAGACAAAAACGCATTGGTCGCATTCCGCATCCTTTCGTGGGGAGCGCTGTATTATTGCCGTTTGCCTTCTTTGGCTCGTCATCTATCCCATGAGTATTCCGATCTGCGGCTGGAAGTCCAGCATCGTGTTTGGACATTTTCCGGGGAGAACTTAGTGGCATGTTTTAGACTTTCTATAAATATTATTATATTGTTAATAATAATTGTTAAAAGAATGTAAGTAGGTTAATAGGGTACTACTTTTGTACGTCCTCATCGTGCCTAAAATGGGGAGCAATGGCACAGTTTTTGTTTTGTAGATTTTGGCTATTGTTTGAAATGAAATATGGTTAAATCATAATATTCTGGCTCCCTTGAATGTTGATGCATTATTTTCATTCAAAATTTGGGTTTCCACGTAATATGAATTGATTGTTTTTATCAAGAGTCAGTTCATATTTGCTTAGAATGTAATGAAAGTATTTTCAAGTATTTTTTCTATCTCTCAATATTTCATGTTTTGAGCGATAAAGAAATTATTGATGGCGGGTGATTATAATTCAACTTGATCTTTAAAGTACTTTTTCTGATGAATTCAAATAAAATTGAATGATATTTTGCGTCATATTTCCAACGGATCGAGTGTACGGGTGATTACTTATAGTGAGAGCATTTGGATAATGGCGTTTGCGATGCTTGTTTCGACTTACTATAATTGAGCATTGTGACGCAGGCCCTCGTAGACGGTAAGGCGACTCAATAGACTTCCTTGGGCATTGCTCATGGCGTGCCCCATTTATGGTATTCTGGATGCAAGCAGTCCTCGGGAATGCACTTTCAATCTTCTGTGAATTCGAAATGATTCATCATGTTTGTTTGCTTCCTGCAACTGATAAGTCGAAATGCCCATGTTGAGATATGTGCTTGGCGTGGCATTGAAGGGCAACTCGCGTGGGTGATAAATATTGGATGATATTACGTCTTTGGCTGGTCATCATTGACTAAGCATTACGGTGGAGATATGACCCCACGGGTGGCTAAGGTGGACTAGCTCACGTGCGTCCAATTTGGTCATGCCCAGTTTTTCCGGGCGTTGTCAAGCCTAGGTTCTCCTTTTGCAGGCCTTTGCGTACCCAATATCGACAAACTTTACGGTAGATGTGTTAACTTTCTGTGAATGTGCCCGACTTCCCAGGTGGATTAGACATCCTTGGAGTTTTGCTCTGCATGTGTTCTCGACTCTTTGCATTTAGTGTTTTAGGTTCGTAGAAGGTATAATTTTTTCTATTAATATGTATACCAGTTCTGTTAGGAAATCTCTTATGCCTGCTTTATTTTAGAAATTCTTATATATCTATGCATGGGCATGCGTTCTTAATCCATTAATTTTCCTATTCCCGAAAGATTACTGCTAAAAATGCAGGGCATGTATTGGTAAAGAAAGGACACTTCTTGGCACTTACTCTGTGGCTTTGTAGATGTGCACCAGGCAATATCTTCTGACCAAGAGTGCGCAGATATCGATTCTCCCTCTTTGTATCCTCCTCTATATCGATATAATTGCAGCACTTGCTACTTAAAGTGATGCTGGAACTAAGAGAAAGTCGTGCTGGACTCGACTCAGCTCCGCTTGAAGCCTAGTTGCGCCGTAATTCCCATTATTGGCTTCGAAGTAAGTGGTCGTAAACTTGTGAAGGGCGGTTATAAGAAAACATTGACACAAAACTAACGTTTACGTGTACTTCGCTCGAATTTCCAGTGCCATAAGTGCAAGGACGGTGTTCATAGAGCAGTCCCTTGTTTAATTGCGGAAAAAAAGTGAAGTAGCATTTGGTAGAATTTGAATTACCGTAGAATTTACTTCAGGGCACGGCGTCGTAGTTGCTCATTTTTTATTTCGCCTTTTTCACTAACCGTTCGCGTCATAATAAGAGGTAGAGATAAGGAGAGTATGGAAGAACATCGAGTTGCCAATCACCTAACTACTATAACTGATTTTATGCAAACAGCACGGTCGATATACGCTGAAAATACGCAATTAATTCATCAAATGGGAACAACTGGCGTCGAGTCCGATGATAGTTTCAATGAACGCTCTTCGGTTCTTCAGTTAAATTCAAATTTGGTGCGTAAGTTAATTTTGCTATATTCTGTCCTTTACTTTTCAATGGCTAACGAGTGATTATGAATCAATAAATCTAATATGGCATTCTTAAAAAACCAGGATTGTCTTTTCATTTGGCTCTTGCTAATTAAACTCGGAACACTTTAAATTTGGCGTTGTTTTTTGCACCGACCGGGCTCAAACGGGATTAATGTCCAATATTAGGTGACTGTAGGTGACCCACTCGCCTTAATTTTGGTCTACCCCCGCAGCCGTAATAATCCCTTCATCCGAGCCTCATTAACGACACCCCAGGGGTTCAGGACGAGTTCGTCTGTGCTTAGCATTTTATTAAGTGCGTAGTGGTGATTTGCATCGCAACGCTGAGCACAAGACGATTTCGATTTACACAAAAAAGTAAACATTTTAATTCACGTTTCACTGTGTTTCTTTATTATATACATATCACCAAAATTTTGCTGAACATGAACATTAGGAAATACTTATTTGTGTAATGTGCCCAGTTTGCTTATTATTCAATCTGATTGCGCAAACTTGGTGTCAAATAACATTAAAAAATTATCCTTGTATTGATGCAGAATTCTCAACATACAGTGATCCCATATTAATGGGCTTTTGATTTTTTAACAATTTTCTGGACCAGGGCATGACGCAGCGCTGTTCAGAATTTAATAATGTAATTTTGCTTAGGTATTGTGCTGAAGTTGCCTATCAATTTTCATCATATGTACAGTATTATCGTATATTTTTATAGACAGAAAATTGGAGACTGACGACTGCTATGCTATTTCGGATGCCTTATTTGAGATGAAAAACCCTAGTCCTCTGTTGATGTGTACAGCTGATTTTCAACCTCTTGAAAGTACACTAGTCGTCATATTGTCCTCAATTGCTTTTGGTTTACTCGCCTTGGGTTGGAGATAACATAATTTTGCAGTTTTATGGCCACACTACTTAGTTCCTCATAGATCGTGCTAGTCAGTCCAAAAAGACTACGACCCTTGCCGTCCTTATCGATGACTTATTCCCTTTTTGTATTGAAGGTGACAGCCCTAACTTCCTTGTCATACAACCTCAACGCACACCTTGCACCTAAGCGGAAAATCATTCGGTTCCATTCGGTTATTTTCCGGAGGATCGTGTCCGTGTTGTGGCTCCTAGTAGTTTCAGAAGGGCCCAGGTTCAAATCCCGGCGGCGGTGATTTTTCCGGTGCAATCCTTGTCCTTAAGCGAGTGCCGCGCTGGGAGCGCTTCGAATGGAGCACCATGCCCCTGGGATAGGATGATGAATTGTGGTCCTTTTCATATCTTTCGTCAAATGAGCAGCTCAATGCCGACATCGGATTTCTCTCAGCCCTCCCTCCTTGCCCCAAATGATCCTGCTCATAAGGTAGTTGGAGCGAATTTTTCCCTAGTCATAACAGATGTCTTGTTCAAATTTTGTTTTTAGAAATAAAAATCTGTAAGAAGCATGGAGTAAATATTGTAACATTAATAATGCAATAACTTCGTTTTAATTTACTGAAATACTTAGGAGGAAAGTTAGCACAACTTTTTCCACATGTAATTTTATTTATCACGACCAAGGATTCGTTATAGAGTAACATCTTCAGTTCTGATACCCGCAAGTATTGTAAAATTTATGATGCAATAACTTTGTTTTAACTTACGGAAATGCTCAGTAGGAAAGTTAGATGAATTTTCAGCACAACTTTTTCCACACGTAACTTTGTTTGACGAGATATTTGCTTTAGAAATTACTCATTTTTAAAATAAATTCTCTCTGGAGACCCGTACCATTTTCCACGGAAAATGGCTGGTATTCTTTGGAAAATATCTCGAAAAATATAATGGTAAGTGGCTGACATGTTGTTATAATTGAAAAGATAAGATATTTTTCTTCCTTTTCTCGTAACGTTAGCATTACCTCTGTTGAGGGCTCTTATTTAGGAAGTACTCGGAATTATCGAACCTCGACGAAGTCGATGTCGTGACTTCACATCCTTGACTAAGCTCAACTTTTGCAATGAAACAATCGTGATTTTTCGAGGCAATGTCGTCAAAATTGCGTCGTTGTCGAGGGTCGACAATTACGAATTATTGCTGTAAAAAGTCCCCCGTTTGCCTGCATATGGATTCCCTTTACACTTTCTATTTCCATGTTATGGCAGATTAGTACTACTTTGAAACATTTTTATAATGACGCTCCGTTCTTTGCCAATCCCGAGGGACCGGGTTCGAATACCGGTGGTGGCGGAGATTTTTCCGTGGAATTCCAATCGATACTTGAGTGCTGAGTGGAGAGCGTTTCATGTGCTTTACTCCGTCGCTTAAACCATGCGCGTTAAACCATGGTCCCCTTGGCGCCTTTCGTTGAGAGAAGGCAATGCCGACGCCGGGTTTCTCTCCATCCTTCTTCTGTGGTCATTGTAATCTTTCCCTAATCAACCTACACACATATCCTCAATGGCACTTATAACCTCGATTGTGGTTGTCTCCCATAATAGGCAACCAACCGTACTTTGTGCTACAAAAGAGCCACTTAGGGCCGGTTTTATGTCTGGTTAACGCTAACCAGAAGATGATGCACCCTTTAACTTTACCTGCAGGTGGTTAAAAGTACTGGTTACCTATCAGTCTGGTCTTATACAGAAGCTAATCAGAACTTTCAGCCACCTCTAGGTAAAGTTAAAGGCTGTATTATCTTCTGGCTAGCGTTAACAAGACATTATAAAACCGGCCCTTAATGTCTCAAGCGTTTCAATGGCTTCAGTTACGTTTTAACGACCTCCTGAATGCTAAATGACTAGATCGGGTGGTATATTGAATTAAGCGGATATGATGCGCTTCGATAACGAGATTGGTCGCTAATGAGTGCAAGGAAGGCAAGAGATAATGTTTAAGAGTCGTGAACTTATGTAAATGAGGAATAACGTCGCGGGAGCTATATTGACATACACATCAATTCTCCCTCATTAGTGACCGTTGTCTACATCGTGGACGAATGTGGAAAAATCCATAGTCGCTAATGGCTGAAGAGATTTCTGGCCAAATATAGTTGCCCATATCTTCCAGTGCGTCATCTTGAGACCGCATTCTTCTGGAACTTTCGGATGTTGAACGCTGTTACGTAGCGGTTGAAAGTAAAAGTGAATACTATCCACAAATACATCTACATCTACATATTACCCCGCAAGCCACCTCAATAGGCGTGTGGCGGGGGGTGTTAGGACACCAGCCGTTTAAAGATAAAAAGGAAACGCTCTAATGAAATTACGCCTAGCATTTATTATAGTCCCTTATTGTTCGGGGGAAAAACGAATTCCCATACCTATCCGTTCGGCAAAATATCTCTCTTAATTTATCGTTTCTGTCGGACCTGGAAATATAGTGGGGTTCTAATATGATGTTCTCCGTGTCGCTCTGAAAGATATCTATTCTCAATTGTTCAAGCAATCTAAGCCTAGCGCGTAGCCTCCGATTCTCTAGCGGTTCCAAGCCTAATTCGTTTAACATCTGTGTAACGCTGTCAGTACGCCCGTAGCTGTTTTTGACGAAACGCGCAGCTTTCCTTTGTATTTTATTAAGTTCCCGGACTAAAATCGGGTCGCTCACGCACAGAGTTGCACATTTACCTCTGTGGTGTCTCTAACAATAAGTCAGTATCGGAGGATAGCCGCTAAAGTTTCATCTGCTGAAGTCAACTCGTAGCCTCGAATCGTCGTTTCGTTAATCTATGAAAGAATGTGTAGTGAGTTGACGGAAAATAATAATGTTTCTGCCAAGAAATGGAATTTTTAGCCTACATTCACGCAACTTGAGTTTTTATGGCTCCGGTGAAACGTTTACGTTCATCTCCAATTATTTCTGGCACAATCGAATGACTTCTTAAAGATTACTCGACGTTGCTTGAAAGCTGGGGGAGTCGAGCATATGGTGTGCATAGAATTTTCCAAAGAGTGATAACGAATAGTTTGAAGTCAAGCACATTCATTAAATGTGTTTATCCATTTTCCCCTGAGGGATACAAAAAACTAACCGGTCCGCGACACTAATGGTAGGTGTTCGCGTGACACGTCTTCGTGCGAGCCGGATATGTGCCCGTTTCTGTCGCTCCCGAAATTTTCTTCCATTTGCATCACAGATTCAGAATTCGATCCCGTTAACGTTTTAACATTTTCTGTTGACATCTGCTCTTTTGTTGTCGAGGTTTTGAAATGAATTTTCCCTAAAATGCACACATTTTTCAATGCATCTGAACTCAATTTTTAAAATCATTAACGAATTTTGTTAGTTTAGTGTTTTTATCCCATGGAGCGAATTCAAGTGTGCCCATCCGCTAACGTCTCTCACTATTTTACGTCGTACAACATTAACTTTACGCTTGCGGATTCACTTATTTTTGTATCCATACTTGGCGGCCATCTCATTTTGTGTGGTGGCGTCATGGACTGTAACGTGGCCGTTTATTTTGCTCTTCCAGCCTTCCTCTTTCGAGACGCACATGGCCCATCGGCATCTCTCTCATACTTTTCGTGGTACAAAAAATGTTTGGTGTACCTCATTTTGTCGCATCGTCGCCAGCCCTAGGCTCCTCCCGATTTATGAGACGTTTCACGTCGAAAGTGGGACTTGGGGGGCTTAGTAAGGGAAGTTTTTATAAAAGAGCGGGGCTGTCCCGGTTTAAACGAGACGAATGGGATCCCTAGGCTGAAGTTATTTCCTTTGGCCCGCCATTGTCGAGGAATCCCGCTTCGAAGTGTCGACTCAGCTCCAGCTCTGGCATTCTCTCTACGTTAAACCCTTGCTCGCCAGCCACTTCCTGCCCACCTCCCTCCCTCACAGCACCTTTGTCAGCAGCTATCCTCGCGCCTGGGCACGCGCTATTCCGCCAGTCATTGTACCGACAACGCCGAAAGCCAATAGGTCTCGCGGCAATGACATCTCTGGCCAATAGGAATTCCTATCGTGCGGGGACGCCGACGAAGAGGGTGCTGGATAGAAGCGCATTCTCGTAGGACTGCCACGCGCAGAATGTAAAGGAGATAGGAGTGAGCGTATGACTACAGATTGATAGTATTATTTTTCTATTGGAAGGAGAGTCCATTAGCATCGAACAACTCAAGCTTGGAAGTAGGGAAGCACTTCGTTGAAATATATGCACGGAACATGCTCTCACATTAAAGCGACGCTCAGATGATTAGAGTAGAAGAACAGGGAAGATCGGAGGAAGTGAGTGTGTGGTTTTTTGGAGGAATTATGATCGATCTGACGGAAAGAATCACTACGAAGAATTGATAGGGAGAGAAATGATGTGTAATGAAAACTCAACGGAGTAGGATAGAGTTAACTCTTTGTACATATCTAGGGTATTAATAGCCACATGTATTTGCTGAAGTAAAATTTTGTGGAAAGAATGACATCTACATCTACAAAATACCCTGCAAGCCACCTCAGGGGTGTGTGGCAGGGGGTGAGTAATCACCAACATGCATTACACTATACTCTATAGTTAGTGTATCTACGACTAATGATGCCCTAGCATGCATCGCTAATGTCTGTCACGAGGCGAAGCCTCACAAGCATGCACCACTACACTACATATGTCTTTACAATGGAGAGTGACCGTCAATATACATGCATTCTACAACTACACAGATGGACAGGGACTCAAGACCCATGTAGAAAACATGCTAGGCGTTCTGTTAGTATGTACTAGGTAACAGATAAGGATTCAATTATTAGGAGTACTACTACTACTAAGAGCTACACTACCTAACGACAAACCTAGATAAAAGTCTCATTGGCAGCTGTTATGGTCCCTTATCGTTCGTGGGAAAAATGACATTTTAAATCTGTCCGTTCTGCAGTCTAGTTCCCTAATTTTACTCTCATGATCTGATCTACCGTAGTATGTCGGATTTCGTAAAATATTATCAACGTCGTCAGAGAAGATACCGGTTTGGAACTTACATAATAGATTAAGTCTAAATTTTAATCGACGGTCTGAAAGCTTTGCCCATCCCATGGATGGGAAAAGCTTTCAGACAAAGGAATACTAGGGATTCCACGAGAAATGAAGGGATGTTGAAAGCACAACTTTACACTACAACGGCTTTTTTTGTAGTAAAGATACCCGGATTTTCCGACATCGTTCAAAGTGAACGGGGGAGGGAGTCATTTTGTCCCATGATGATTAACGATTTAATTACTAGTTTGCCGCTATTGAAATTAAAATTTATGTATACGTGTAGTGAAAAAGGGATATTGGGTGTTTGTGCAGTGTATTGATGAAACGACTTTCGACTTCTTAAGATGAGCCAATGGTATAATCATCACTCTGCATTTCTCTGAATGAATAAATGAAATGTGATCTATCAGTTAAGGTAGGTTTAAGAGGAGGGAAGAATACGTACACTATCTTTTACAGCCGCTAAAGATTTTCTCCTTGGTGATTCCTTTCTTCAGCTCGGCATACGTCCTACGGCTCTTCTTGCCATTAAGATATTTCTCTTTATTCTCCTCTCCCACTTACCCAACATCCTCCCATCTATCCCGGCCTTAAGCATCCGTTTATCACTCATTACCCGTTTTAACCACCTTCTCTGCCTCCTCCTAATATTCTCCTGCAGTGTCCTCTCCTCGCCCACCATGCAAGGCACTTTCTCGTTCTTCTCCCCTTATTATCTTCGCACTTTCTCCATTCTCTTCCACACCCACATCACGAACGCCTGCGCCCTATTCGCATATTTCCTCTTGATACCGATTCTCTTCACCGTTCAACGCTACAATCGATATGAGACTCTTCGCCAGTCTTTTCTAGACATTCGTAACAAAATACCCGTCATTTATTCTTCCTTATTGGTGAACGCATTCTTTGCTAACGCTATTCTCACTCTAATATATTTACTTCTATGCCCATTTTCTTCCAAATTACTACCCAAGTAATCGGAATACTCCCACCTGTCCATTATGTGCCCCCCTACTTTTATGAACGTCCTAGCTTTCTTTGGTCCAATGGATGTATGTAGCAATGCATGTGGTCTGCAATCCTCTGGATGACTGACCAACCTGCCTGGTCTTCAGCGTATCTAACCAACTTTATCAGCTGGTATCCTATTTTATTTCTACATATAGCTCTTCCTGTGCGTCTCTTTTCATTTCCTCGGTGCACATGTTATAAAGCAAATGCAACAGAAGGCAATCTAGTCTAACCCCCCGACGTGTGACAGCCCACCTTGATTGTCAGTCAGCCACCCATTTCATTAGAGTACTTAAAGCCAATGCTAATGCTATTCCGCTAATGCTATATTTGGTCCGCGCCTTGAGGTCGGGGGAACGTGCGACGTCCTGATTTGAAATGGAACGAGTGCTGCATGCCTGGAGTGTAATCACCCCGTGCCACACACCCTAGTGGTGGCTTGCACGGTACTTCGTAGATGTATTCGTGAAGCGAATCAATCCTACAGCGAAAAGTGAAGATCCGAGCTAAAGATTATGTCGGAGAACCTCTTGTGAAATTGTTCTGCGGGAGAGAGGTGGGATATGGCATTTCTTTCCCCCGCCAGCTTACGGGCTGACCTTGGCCTACTCCTAAATATTATGCCGCCAGCTTATAGATTTGTCTCTTATGTTTTCTCTGCTTGCGGAGGAAAGTGTGTTCGAATAAATCTGTGAACTGAAAACGAGCGGCCTTTGGTCTTCGTAGGTAGGCCAAGAGCTTTCCACCTATTGGTACACTTAACTTAAAATATAAAGTGTGATGTTAATAATCCTATGAACCATCTCTCACCTCTCTAAAATTGTTTAATCGACTATGTACTAGCTGTTACCCGCGGCTACGTTCGCTTTATAAATCTTCTTATGTTATTTATATGTTATAAACTATTTCGTTGAGCTCTTTTTCCTCAGTATCTGCATCTCTGCATTCTGCGTACGTGATCATAGTATTACCTATATATTTACAAGTTTCTTAGCATTAACCGCCCTAACTGTGAAACGCCGCGAAGAAGTGACCATGTGTCGTTTCATATGGGAAGCTTTATTTGTCTCGACAAAGCCCCCTTTGCTCATCGCCGTATGGATGACGATTGAAAAATAGAAAACAATACTATCAACTGAGTCAATTAGGCCTTCGTCTTAGTGAAAATTTTTATTTTCTCTTTTTTGTTAACTTTATGGTCTGCAGTGCTTTTTCCTACGATAAAATATATTTTAGTGTAGTAATTGGATTAGAAACCTGTAATTAATATAAGAAACTTAATATATCGTAGCCAGTTTAGTTTATCCCTGCAAATATTATTACGAAATATCCACAAATCACGTTCCATTAAAATAAAAAGTCCCGTTAAAGTTATTATTTTGTCAAAGATTTCGCAGTGAACACGTCGGGCCGGCGACGAAGCTGTGTGACAAATTCCATTGCTTTGCGTTTCTGGTTCTAGAGATATCGTGATTAGTCAATGATAGAGTCAGTGGTATTTGCGTCTTGTAAGTATATATTGTTTACTCGGTGAGAATGAGACGAAATTTTTCCATTGCAAGCCGCCGACCTTCTAATTTACAATGTATTCTGTATTAATTTCCAATGCATTTGTAATGTATTCCAAAGCTCGGTAATCGTGAATGCCTAGTTTATTTCGTGTTCCTCGGGAATACACTGTCGTTGAGTATTTCTGAGTAGTTGAATCGCTTAGTGCCTTCAGTGCGAGTGTGGGGATCTGGCCGGATCCCAGTTTTGGCAGGTCATGGTGAATTTCGCACTGTTGTCACCGAATGCAGTTTTCCATGGATCACTTCCAAATCACGTATCTTGTCCCTTCCGCCCTCCTCATACTAATTAAGGTAGTTCTAGCGAGGTTTTTCTCGAGCCGTCATGGAGACCATAATTAAATTTCATTTTAACATGTAAGAAATGTAGCAAAAACATGTATATAAAGCATTAAGTAATTATAGTTTTGCAATAACGCAAAAACTGTGTTTTCATACTGAATTTCTCAGTAATTAACTGTTTTTTTGGGGCATTATCGCAACTTTTTTGTTTCACGCCTTGACGCTAGAAGCGCCGTCTCAACCGAATGTTTTTTCGCGAATTAGAGAAAAGTATTATGTTGGGCTATTAGTGTATTTTTCTTATAGGTAAAACTTACGAACTACACACCGGCACATTTCTGATGCTGTCTGTGCGTCAGACCTTCCGCTATTTTAATTAATCTAAGTATTTGGGGATCACTGATGTTCAAATTCCCGTGGAAAACTGCTTTTTTGTGGTAGATATCCAGGAAAGTAGTGCTATTAGTGGCTGATATCTCGTCATCCTTAGAAATATCAGATACTTTCATTGAGGCCAAATCATGGAATTGTATGAGTACTGATATCTCGCGCAAACGACCTTGATTTTTCATTTTTTTCAAATTTTTTCTTAAATTTTCCAGCCATCTTCCCCGCTCAATCCAACGCCATCCGTCGTTTATGCTGCTTTCAACAATTATTTGCTTCTCCATTCATCCTTTTTCCACTTTTTTCCTCCTCCATTATTCATTGGTCCATTCATTCAGCACTTAGAATTTTATGCATCCCTCCTTGGTTGTAATTATCAGTAAAACCTTCTTTTTCTGACCTTCTTATTTATATTTTCCTATGATTTTGTTCCTCACCGAGGAATTTCTGTAGCATCGCGTTGGCGCATTGCTATGCTGGAAGAATTTTTTGACGCTGAAATGCTATAATAATAATTTATCTATAGGTAACAGCTTTCGCCAATTACTTACTATTTATTATATTTCGACAACACACCCACAACCATGCCCTGGGAGGTGTTAATTTCCTACCCAGGCGGGACTCGATCCTAAGGCCTTTGGATTGGTAGGGGAGAACGTTACCCCGCCACCACCGAGGCCGGCGAATCTATCCTGCATGCATAATGCTATTGCATCCTGTTGTATTTTCGAAGATTCATTCGCGCAATTAATTGCAAAAATGGTGACACCGATGGGGGACAGCGTACTGATGTCCGACGATAGAGGAGATATTAGGAGGAGAAAAGGCTTTATGGATGGGTTGAAGAGATATAGGAGGTATGTCAAGATGAAGGATGTGAGGAGTCAAGAACCTGCGGCTGTAAAATATTAGTATAGGTATTTATTTTTCCATCCAAACCTGCCGTAACCGGTAGACTATCTAATAAATAATTTGTACGTAAAATATTGTTGTCATTCTGTCTTCGATGTATTGTTTTCCTAGGTTTAAGTTTCATTGAGCGTACTCTTTGACTTATTTCTTACTGACTCACGAAATTTTTAAGGCCCCTCCGTTTTAGGATGATTTACCATCTTAGCGGTGACGTAGATATAAGGTCAATTCTCGTTCCTCACGCCGATAATCTTTGCTCAGCTTTTTTTACTTCACGGACCTACGTTTGGTTAGTGTTATTCGTATATTCTCTATTTCTCTTTGACATAGTGATTATTTAGAAGTTACGGGCAACTTTTCATGTAGAAAAGATAGCTGGGAGAGCGTTTAAAAACCTCCACTACGTGATGAGGAACATAAAAAAATTCCCGAAAAAGGTAAAGGAGCTGGCATATTTCACTACCGTTAGGCCAATGCTTGAGTATGCCACGAATGTCTGGGATCCCCATGATAAAGGAAAGGCAAAGAGCTTGGAAAAGGTCCAAAGGAAGGCAGCAAGGTACGTTTTGGGGAGACAAAAAATTACCGATAGTGTTAGCAGCATGTTAGAAGAATTGGGGTGGAGTCCACTGCAAGATAGAAGGAAAGTAAATAGGTTATTGGGAATGTTTAAATGCTACTCAAAACATCCAGCCTGGTTGGAATTGGAGAAGAGGCTGGAACCACCAAATTTTTTGGGAAAAAATGACCACCCGCTGAAACTAAAATTAAGGAGGCAAAAAACGAATGCTGCCAAATACTCCTTCTTAAATCGTGGGGTCGTGGAATGGAATGAATTACCAGAAGAACTCACAAAACCTTTACCAAGAAATGTAAATATTAAAAAAAAATTGTTACTCATAAAAAACAAGAAGAGTGTCTGATGTTGTATGTAGGTATATGTACTTTTTTAACCTTATTATTAATTTTGTTTTAACCGAAACTAATGATATATTGCCACCAGACAATGTCTAATTGCAGTATCAGTGTAATAAATAAATAAATCCTATGCAGATTAGAATGAAAGGTGTGATCATTCGATGGCAGACTTTCGTCGTGGATTGAGTTCTATGCTGTATTTATCTTCGAAAACACTCGCATGGATTGGCCACCTCTTGAGACAGTGGTTTCGTAAAGGACAAAATAGAAGATAAATTCTCGCGAGGCAGACAGCGGGATAATTCCTTTAGCCAGATAAATCGGGACATGAAATAGAAGAGCTGTCAGGGCAAAAGGAATTATAAGTGAACAGGGTAGAGTAGAGGGCTTCAGTCAATCTTAGGAATTGAGTGGTTTGCGATGCTATGATCAGGACGTCGCAGAGAAAAGTGATTATTAGGGCAACGGCTTGCCTCGATGGAAACACCAGTTCCCGATCAGTCAACGGAGTTCAGCGTCATTGGGCTCGGCTCGAATCTGGAGGGGTGATCATCCTATTCGTCCGAGTGCTGTTGCCCCTGTCTGCACGTGGCAGGCAGTATGTGCGAAATGACCTTAGCCGTCGAAGCACCTTAAGCAAAAATAATGCAAAATAGTAGTTGTTCGAACCAAGTACCTTCATGAGCTGCAAACATTGTTAGGGCTGCCAACATTTTCTCGTTCATGTCTTCATTTTATTCTACGTATTTTGCACTGTCCAAGAGGAATTGATACTTACCCGGAGTTTTGGCTCTTAAAACTTAAAAAATCCTTGCCAAAGGTTTAATTGGAAATTAAATTTTCTGCGGTAGCGGATGGTAACGCACCGACCTAGTAACCCCGTGTTCTCCGGTGGGAATCCACCAGGCATGGCTGTGGCATTTTCTTGCAGTCGGGGTACCTGGAAAACAAAATCTGCGATTATTTGGAAATCCATACGCCATGAAGAAAAAAAATATACGGCGATATTAACACTTCAATGTCAGGTGTACCGTATTCGGCTCATACCTTTGGAGTCATCCCAGCTCATTAACTAATGTCCAAAATGTCGAATTTAGCACGAACAACAATTATAAAAAACTTAAAATACTCTTGAAAAAGTAGTTTTCAATATTGTTTCTGCAATCTCTCTTAGCTCCTGTTAATAAGGAAAAAGTTTTTCCCAATTGTCTTCCTGTTCAGGGAAAGATAGTTGTCGGCCCTTAGTTTTGATTGATCAAATTATTGTTGCTATCATCGCATGTTCATTCCTTCCCCGAATAAAGATGCTTTTAAATGTTGCATTTTTGCGCCGCCGAAGTACGTTAGCCAACAGGAAGTGATGGTGGCATTACTGAGGGATGTATTTAAGCTCGATTACATTTATGGCCAAAAACAATGCAGCCATTTTTTCAGTGAAAATACTTTTCTTTTTTGGGGGTCATGGCTGCTTTCGTTTTTCACAGTGAAATTATTTTTTGTTCAATTTCAGTGTGTGTACATTAGTAATGCAAGAACTATTTTTTTTCAGTCTCAGGCTAAGTTCAACATGGAGAGAGCCATGGAGGCGGTGAAATGGATTGAGGAAATGCTGGGACGACCTCTGGAAATGCCCAAACCTCAGTTAGGGATGAGGGATCAATTAGACTTCGCTGCCGCGCTCAAAGATGGTATCGCGCTGTGCGAGTAAGTATCATGCCATGGTCCTAATCAACTTGAGCCTTTCACTTTGATTTACCCTATGCCTTTTGGTATGAGGATTGTTATATATGTTGTGGTTAATTATTGTGTCGCACCTGTTCTAACTCCTGTTGCTATGGTTCGCAGGAAAGTTTCCTTTGGTGGGGAACGAAAACTGGCGTGTTTATTTCGAAAGCTCTATCTCAAATATCGCTCAGGACAATTTGTGTTGTCCTAGTGTCAAGTTCAGGGTGTCTGCTGACCTGGAAAACCGGGAAAAGTCGGGAAACCGTCGATTTGGAAAAGTCGGGGAATTTCGTGAAAACGCCTTGAAAATGTTTGAATTCACGGTTGAATTTTTTTAGTGTAGGCTGAACAAGAGAGCGTTCTTAAAAGAGGATTACTGTGGGGAGAAACAGAATTCAGCGGAATGTGAGTGATTAAATCTTCCATACCACGCCAAACAATATTTAGTTTGGCTGTTGGATGAATTTAATTTATGAAGACATTAGATAAATAGGGTGCTCTAGATTTACGATGATTCTTCCCTAAAAATGCGCTTGTCACTTGCAGTTTTCTGATACATATAATTCCCTCCTGTCACCTATTTTTTGGCCGTAAAATATTTATGGACTACCGTACTTCCCACACGTATAAACCGAGTAATTTACAATGCTATTACAATACTTTGGAAATGTCTGAATGACCATTGTTAACGGGACTCGGCGCTGAATAGATATTTGCCAGTGACTATGCGAATAAGTTATCCTTCGAGACGCATTTGACAAGATTTTTCAGTGAAAACGAAAGGTTAAAAGTATTATTTTCATATACGTGGAAAATGGTAGCGATAGACCCTGCCCCGTTAAGTTTGGAAGTAAAATAATTTTTCTCGCAAAGGAGTTTGAATAGTTGTCAGGGCCACGGCCTTGCACAGTGGGAACACCGATTTCCGGCAGATTACCGACGTTGAGCTTCGCTGGGTAGGGCTCGACTTTGGATGGATGATAGTCCGGTTGCTGCTACCCCTGTCTACCAGTGGCACACAGTGCCGGTGAAGCACGTTTAACTGAATCACTATTACTACTATTGAGTAGTTGTCACCAAATAACTCAAAATTAAACTTTCCCTGTTCTTTCATTAACCTTTAGGAAATGTGAGAAATATTTCCTTGGGCTTACTGTGACTGAGTTGGTGATTGTGTATGATTCCCAATATTAATGTCCCATGCACGTTCCCGCAAAACAGCGCTCCAAGCAAAATTTCTTACTACATCCATTAGGGGAATAAGCGACTACAAAGTGATAGAAAACGATATACTATTTCATGACTACGTATTTGGTGGTTTTCCTAAAAACATAGCACAATTCCTCTTTTTCTGGCTTATGTAAAGATAAAATTTCTGGTAATATTCACGAATGTTTTAGACTAGCTCGTGAAATTGCAGATATCCTTTCTAAGGAATATCGGTGCACAGATCACGATGAACTCCTGCGAGGCAATGGCGAAGCTGATTCATAACGTTTCTCGCTGGCTTACAGATGTTTGCCGGCGAGAAAGTTAGCGATTCGACACATTAGTATAGATGACTGGAAAACCATTTTGTCTCGCAAGTCGATGATAAGTTTGGAGCAAATTAAAATGAGTATTAAGCTAAGACGACAGCCCAACCAATTTTCGCTTGTGTCTGTTGTCTTCCATCTTCGCTGAAATTCATTCTATCGTATGCAATGTAAGCACTCGTACGCACCAAAGTACGCAACGTTGTTACGGCTGCGAATCGTACGAAGGTACGTGGATAATGATGGGGGGCGGGGTTAGTTTGACATGTTTTCCATTTATTGCCGATATTCTTTTAAAATTTAAATGGTAAGTGGATGGGGAAGATATACCAGCTCTAAGTAAGATGATGAAGGGCTAAAAAAGTAATTTGTTTTGAGATTTGTGAAGATTTCCATTTCCTGGTTTCCATGACTGGCATTGAAGGTAGCTTAAATTAATCATAAAATCGCATTAGAAGAGCACCAGGTTCAGCAATGAAGAGGGAGAGAAAGGATAACAACCTAAAATTTCCATAATAAGGTAGAGAGCATGTGACGTGATGAATGCTATACTGCAAGGAATATCTAAGTATATAGTCCTACTCTACATTTTAAAATTGTAGATATGTTGTTTATCTAGAAATGCAAATTAATCGATCCATTCCAAACAATAATTAGATGCACTATGAGAAATATTTTAACACTAGGCCCTTTGGGCATCTCATTTTGAAATTCAGCTTGCATGATTGAATATTAAAATACTCTTTGAGTTATCCCTGGGTAAAATTTGAACTTTGACCTGGAAAACCTGGGAAAGTCATGGAATTCAAAAGCTTAACTTCAGTGGGCACCCTGCGAGTCGCTGCTACTGGTAATGTATACGCCTAAGCAGTGCTAAGAATTCGAAATGAATATATGCTTATCCTTGCGTTCATGACCTCTTGAAGACCTATTTTTTTGGATGACGATATTGCCCCCGAGTCTAGTAATTCAGTATTCTGCATCTGTGGAAGTTGATTGAAACCCTCATTAAGGGCATACCTATTTATTTAAAGTGTTAATCCATGAAACGGTTTGGCTTATACCTACTCTTAGGCTGGTATTCATAGTCACAATAATCACAGATTATATTCAATTATTGATTATATCTCTGATTAATTACAGTTTTCAATTCATAGTCGTTCGAAAATCTCCACTTGGCCAATCTCTGTTTCATGAATCCTACATTCATCAATCGTTGATTTTTAGGTATTCATAGTCGCCAAAAAATCATTGATTATTTTGTATGTATTCATAGTCAAATAATCATTGATTATTTGGGTGAATAATCAACGATCCATGAACTACGGTCTGGAGCGTAATTAATTAAAGCTTCGATGACGCATTCTTCATGCAGTCTCCGAAACACCTCGTATCTTATGCTGTTGTTTTATGATTAATTAGTTGTTTGCTGTTTAAAAACAATTCTGGACACATTATTGCTATAATGCTTTAAATTGAGTAAGGAATTTGTAGGCTGTTCGAGTCATATAATGGAAGAAATTGACAATAAAATAATTCTATCGATGAAAGGGCTCTCGCTTCCCACTATCTAAATAACTTTCAACAGGGTTTATTTTAGCGTACGTTAATGATTTGTGCATTTCAATAAATCATTAATACCGTGTTTGATACTTATCAAACGTCAATTGCTCGCATAATAAGAATTAATGGAATTATTTCCCTCAATACTTTCCAATTGCGAAGAGGACACTTTCGTATTTATCATAATTGACGATATCTGTACTATTTCTCACCCAAACCATGAAGCCTGAACGGAGATATTTAAATAGTGATAGTTTTTGCGTGTAAATAAGACACTCAGGAACGATATATAGCCTGCAAAAATAATTTATCCGAAGCAATGCTTCACAGGCAAATTTGAAGGCATGTATAAAAAGCATTTTGTCACCTTTGTTGAGTAGACGTGAGATGGGCGAGTGGGTGAGGTACCCCCTTCCTGAACTATAGGCATAGATTTGGTAGTTCGATCCCTCCAAGTCTCATATTTTTTTTTGATAAAACTTCATTTTTACGCTCATGGTTTGAAATATTTTTTTAGAATAATGTCGGAGAGTTTTACCACGTTTTTTATTTCAGCAAAATAAAGATTAATAATTAACGACTTCTTGAACAGTAAAACCTGTCTCTGAGGCGAATTATTCGGAATCCCTCGTCTGGGAGATATCATTACATCACGATAACAGATATTTGGCATTAATTACTTGATAATTACCTATATTGCCGCATAGTAGGTATGAATATAAATACAATATGACTGAGAATAAAC
Organism: Pyrrhosoma nymphula; assembly: GCA_963573305.1. Lineage (NCBI taxonomy): Eukaryota > Metazoa > Arthropoda > Insecta > Odonata > Coenagrionidae > Pyrrhosoma > Pyrrhosoma nymphula. The sequence continues at coordinate 68,869,422 of OY754332.1, read as the reverse complement.
AAGATTTATTTCCAATTCACTCACGCTTCTTCACGTTTCAATCAAGACATAACTAACTTGCGGAAATGATGAAAGGATAAAATTGCTGAATGTACCAATAAACACATAGAAATAATATAGTGTATAACGGAAATTAACTGTGCAAAGTTCTCACTGAAGTGTTTACTGGCTGAACTAGAGTCTTTCCGATTCGTTTACAAGTTTTCCATTTTTGACAAAATTTCAGGTGAAGGATGAACCACGGGGTAAACATCCCTGGTAGATGCTTTGAAAAATTCGTTGGCACTTAATAATGGAGCTTGGTTATATATAGAACAAATATCGGCGAATATGTTTTTAAAAATCACTTTTGCATTTGAAGTAGGTACCCACGTATATTAATGCTTGTCACCCTTTTTACAAAAGCCTTACTAGTGCCTAAAATGTGCCTCAAAGTGGTGCCTTTTTAAGGCGCACCTTGGCTCCGTGAAAAATACGCCTAAAAGATGCCTTCAATGTGCCTATTACAGGTGCCTTCTGTGCCTTTTTTATGTGCCTCCGAGGCTCCTTCAAGGCACATTCTCGTGTAAGTGTATTACGTGGGTACCTACTGAAAATCAGTTGTACATCTCATTCTGTAAATCGGTTAGAATGCAGCCCATTGTAAATGAGTTGAAAAACACCTGGATTGCAGTTGTAAAGGAGTTGTATTGAAGAACAGTTGTAAATCAAGATATGTAAATGAGTTTCACAAAAATCGGGGCATGCATTCAAACTGTAAATAAGTTGTAACGGAGATTTTCTTTCTTGAGTTACTTGGGAACCAACTTGCGTTTCGTTTACCTCTTTAAATACTCGGGAGTGATGGATTTTGCTTACAATGGAACATTTCATCTTCCAAAGAGATATATCAGAGATGCTATTAATTCCTTCGAGCATTATTCAGAAGAATAATTCTAGAGGAAATTTAGGTATAAAGAAACTGTGATGGAACTGGAGCCATCCGTTTTTTTGTTCACCAAAATGTTCACGAAATCATTTAAAATAACTTTAAAGATCTCAAGATCCTTAGCAGTGAAGTGTCTTCCAGTAATTTTCTTTTCCGCTTCGTATCTAAGCGATTAATATGTTTGAGTAAGAAACTTCGCATCGCATACGGTTACAAAATACCGCCGATAGTCATGGACCTTATTACGATGGTGATTTGTTGAAAAATCACAACTAGGAACAAATCATTGTGTGCCAGAGAGTAAAAATTACGATTTGAAATTAATATCTAATTATTTTCAAAGGAACTCTCTTTATTGAGGTATTTTTAGGATAATTTAAAACTTATAAACAAGCTAAAATGTATAAACAACTTCAAAATCAATCCGTTTAAGAACCAAAAATCACAGGTACCTTGCATTTCTCATAGCACGTACAAATAATCATAGATTCAATCGTTAGTTGACGAATCATAGATCCAGGCCAATAATCAGAGATTCACCAATCTATGATTCTAGAATCAATGATTTTTTCCGTTTATGAATACTTGGCCGAAATAATCAGAGATTGGAGAATAATCATAGATTCGTGAATTTTTGTTTTTTTGCCAAATAATTTGCGACTATGAATACCCTCATTCTCTTCGTAACCAGTCTCACGTAATTGCCTTTGCGGTACGAACATGGATTGCAGCGAATCTTCATATTAAATAATATTGCGGTTGTGATGATTTGTTGTCCTTGAATGATTGGCTAAACGTTGGACGTTAGCTCGCTGAATATGGGAATGAAATGTCTTGTGCTGGATTCCATGTACTCGCTGCGCACTCAAGATTAATCCCAACTGGAACGAAATAACCCCTTTCACTTTTCCATTTCAGCGCCTTCCCACGCTCCTCTTGATTAACCTGCGATGACCTGTGTCTTTAATGGAGTGCTGCAAATATTTCGAATGTATTTCCTCACTAAAAGTTCCGAAGTTTAAGAGACGCCCTGCGATTTAACTCATCCTTCTTAGTCTACTCTACCAACTTGATAGATGACAGAGTTTCTGGAATAAAAGGGATTTATTTTTCAAGAAGTGTAAGATTGCTCATTGCTTTCGGTTATGTTCGAGCCCATACCCATGAAATCAGCCGTGAAATGAAATTAACGTCCAATGAAAAAACTTCGAAGTTACTGCCGTAGTTGTTTCTCGGGAAATAACAGAATTTTCAATGAAAACTAGTGCTGTTTTTAAATTTAAAGTTGAGGTGGTAACAAATGAAAACAAGGGCTTTTTATGTTTATCACACATCCTTGTGGGATGCCGGATGATACCATTATCACATCCGGATCTCTCCCGTCCGTTACTATTTTTAATAGCGGATAAGTTCTGTTGCCAATGAATTACTTCCTCGTTCATTCCGATGGATTTCTGACTGAAAACTAGTTTTGTGGAATCTTGTCGGACGATTTCTTGAAATCTAAGGATATCGCTTTATCTTAGTTTTACGTTTAGCCTGATTTTAAAAAAGTCGTGCGTAAAGTGGCAAGATTTCACTCCTTGTACGTATCCGGAACTTTGTTGGTGGTGAATAACGAAAGTGCGACTGTTTAGGATGCATTGTATGACCTGGAATTCTCTGCCCAAGAAATTGTAAAATTTTCAGCGATATCGGCCTGGAGTTCCCCCAAATCTTTGTTTCCGCTCATAAAGATTGGAATGCCATAAACTTTTTTTCAGACCTGGGGGGTTATTACGGAACTCGGGGCGTTAAATAAGGACTGCGTTAAATACCGACTGTCCTGGCCTGAAAATATCTACCCTAGTGATTACGGAACTCAAGGTAGAAGTGTTGAATAGGGTCGTTATCCCCATAAAGACAGTGTTTTGGCAACTTCTTCGTACAAATCCGTGCAAATCTTTCGGAATATGGGTCGGCCTATGAAATGCTTGACGTTCCTGTGTGGAACAGTGGAAAAATGCATGGGACGTCATATCCAACGAAAAGCAAGCATGACAAATATGAGCATGGTACTAACATATGTATTAGTTCCATGTATTATGTATTAGTACCATGAATATGAGTATCGTTTAGCGACGGTCCTCGCCAGGAATGTAATAAACATTCTTGATTTTAATGATGCAGGTTGAGTATGTTTTTCAGTCATTATTTCCTGAAAGAAGTTTTGAATTATCTTTATTATTACGTAATTGCTACTTTAGTGAGTGACACTGGTGGAAATACAGAGTGAGAAAACCGTTCCGGGTGTATGCTTCGTGCAGTCGAAAAATAAAGAGAATTCTTTCGACTAATGTGCATAAAAAATGAGTTTGCACAATGTGCAGAGGGTTTGTTTTTAAAACGGTGCAAAGTGTGTATGAGACTGATAAATTAGTGTGTGTTTCTGTGATAATCGTGTGCGAAAACGATCGAAGAGCATCTAAAAGTTTATTGGACGTGTTGCCTGTAAAAGTGTCTTTTGATTGTCACCGTACAGAAAATAGTGGAAAGAGCATATCAAGCGTTCACGCAGTAAGCACCAACAGTTTTTATATTTCTTGAACGTGTAATTATTTCCCCAGAGAGTTTACATTTGAAGAATGTAGGTCTGAAAATGTGACAGTGACGCGTATTTGAAATGAGAAACTATAAACGCACATCTTTCCGGGGTAACAGGAGCGGCAGGGATAATTACACTATATAATACGATGACATATCTGTATTTGCCCCTTCGTATAACCTTCTATTGCATGAAATACGAGTAGTGTATAATCAAATCTACTCTTAACTTGTATGCCAAAGCTCAGCCATATGTTGCACCGTCAGAAATGCTCCCGGTCTCAGCAATTCAATAGTTTTGAAACTCGGAAATATTTTAAAAACAGTTCGCGACTCACTTTATTGTAAACTCTTACTTCTTGTCATATTATTCTTCACATAGCTTTTGATTATTAATTTAATATACTTCGCGAGTCCTCGGAAGTGAACCGTCATCAGAAATACTCCCGAATCTCGACAAGGCATTTGATTTGAAACTCGGAAATGTTTAAAAACATTTTGAAACTTTTCTAAGTGTGAACGCTTGTTACTTTTAATGTTGTTCTTCACATAGGCTTTGATAATTATTATATATCTCGCGAGTTCGCAGAATTACCCCCTGCGCAAACGCGCCATCTTGGTCTTTATCTTCATAAGGACCCCTCTTGAGCTGGCTTTATTTTGGGTCCTTATGATAAAGACTTTTCACTCCATAAAGTCGGCCTTATGATTTCCGTAATCGCTCAAGTCTGTATGCTCACTGCGACGGTCCTTATGATAAAGACTTTCACCCCATAACGCCATCCTTATGAGTTCCGTAATAACCCCCTGAAATAGTTAATCTGCCTTTAGTGGGCGAAGGTATGTGATGTCTGAGTATTGTATTTCTTAGTATGAGGGGTCTTGAGACTACATTGTGGAATCTGGATATCATTTTTCATTCGCCGTTATGTTAGTTCTCCTTCTCGAATGATAAATATACAAAATTTGTTCATTTAAAAATAATTTAAAACAATATAATGTAATTTTTACGCACACAAGCTGACCCTTAATTTCTCGCGCCAAGAGAGGCCTACTCGAAGTGTCTTCATTCCTATATCCTGGTTGACAAAGAAATGATCCTGTAAAAGACCGCTCTGTCTCTTGTCAATGAAATTAATCCTCGGTAGGAAAGCTGTTTCCACGACTCAAGGAATAGTTGTTGATGAAATGAGGTTGGAGAAACCCTCCAACCCTCGGAGCCCTCGGAGCGTATTAAAAGCTAGGTTTTCAGGCATCCGATTTTGCGGCAGCGGCGTGCCTAGTTCAAAGGCCCCATTTTCATTCGTACGGCAGGTGGGGGTCAGCGATGTTTGAACCTTGGGGTTCACCCTATCTAGGCTCACAGCCTTCAATTACGACTGACTCCTCGCCGCAGGTGCCACCCAGAGGAACTTGTCCAGCAGCACTGCATTTCAAAGTTCATGAGCCCTTTATGGTTCAAAACTTGTATTATTGAATATTTTTTCTGTTTAATATTAAATTATAGCGTATTTAGTAGGTGTTTACGAAACGTACGTTACAGGTAATATATTGTTATCACTCAGCAAATGGACCAGTACCTGTGGATCTCCAGCGGTGTGGGGTGGGGACCAGTTCATGAGTGAGGACGGGTCTCCGGCCACGGTACGGATTAGGATGTTCTCGAGGGTACACGTACCGATATCTCGCTGCCGCTACGCAGTCTGCCATGAAAGTTGAAAGATTGGCAAACTCCGAAGGCAACGCTGCCTGCGTTGGTTGTCACTTCTGGTTGGCTAACCAACCTGCGGCAACAAAAAATCGGATGCATGAAACATAGCGAGCATTTTAATGTCAGATGGTGTCCCGAATCCGACACACAACTTTGGAATCAGCTCAGTTTATTTTTCCAATGATTCGTTACAATAAAAAAATGCGAACAAATTTTAAAAATGCTTTAGCAGTCTTAATGTTTTTCCTTCATTTATTATTGATAAAGAGGAAAAGACCATTCATGAAAGCGTTAACGGTTTCCCAAAAATTGTAGTACCTGCCACCCTTCCCATCCTCTTGTATTTTTTTATACGAAAGGCAAGTTTTAAAGGAAAATCCCTTTTTTATTTTACCGATAATGCTATTCAGTGGGTTTTATTAAAGTAATATTTTAGCAACTTCACATCTTTACGAATACGCCTGTTGTAGTGAGGAGACTTGAATGCCTTCAGTGAAAGTGTAATAATTTTCACTCATATTTTGTTTCAACTGTTCGGTACATAGTCGCAAAGGGGAGGATGGTAAATCACGACCATATCTGCCTGCTAACTTTCATTAAAATCTATTTGTAGACACTTCCCTCACGCGTGAGGTGGTTGCACCGTACAATGAAAGATATGTCGTTGAAGTCATTTTCTGGCTACTTGCACAAAAACGTATCCTCGGTTTAATATTAGCAACTAAATCATACTTTTCTGCGCTATTTTTTCGCAAATGGTTTAAATTTCATCGTGAAAAATATGCGAGTGGGTGAATCATGGGGGAAATAGTATTTTTCTATCAAAATTTAATGTAATTTTCGTGAAAAAACGTAATAAGAAACGAGTTCTCCTTGGGAAATAAATGGTAGTGAAATGTAGGCACCATCCCATCATATTTTTTCAGTCCTTATTTATTTATTGCAATACATGACGTTTAAAATGCACCATTCAAATGTATTTGGCGCTGCGGTCGGTCGCTATGGCGGGAAAAAGTCATTATCATCATCATTAGTCATTAATCCGAAGATTGGTTTGCAGCAGCTCTCCACTCCGCTCTCCTCCCTGTCAACCACTTAATTCCTAAATAATTATTCACTTTGACGTCCTGCATGATTTAGCTAATATATTTCATTCTTGGTATTCCTTTACGAGTACAATTCTTCCCATTCACCTCTCCTTCCAATATTGTTCTCGTTAGGCTGTTGTCTTAACATTCGTGTCCAATTAGTTTTCCTCTACTTCTTCGCTGAGTTTTTGTCGTACTTATTTTCTCTCTTACTCTTCGTAGAACTTCTTCGTTAGTGATTCTCTCCGTCCATTTGATATTTGCTGGAAAAGGTGCTAATTATAAACGTATTAATCTTCATATTTTGATCCTTAATTTAGTTGTTTTATAGCCGAGGCATTTCATCTCTGAAGGCAGTAATTTTTAAACGATGCAGACTAAAGTGTTGAATTTTGTAATATTTTAGACGCAGCAAGTCGTGGAGGAACCTCTTTTACGTCTGGTGGTACCGAGAAAATTGCGCAGTGTGGAGATGGGACGGGATTAAATATAAATAAAGACCACAAGTTGTACTGCCCAATGAATCAATTTATTTACGACGCGTTTCACCGCCTCAGCGTCATCTTCAGGTACAAATTGATTGAGTTGGAGAGGATTGTATAAAGAGCTCGCCAGTAATTAAGGTGGCTGGTCTGGTAATCGTTAGTCATTGAGAAATTTAGTTACTTAAATTTTAATGCTCGTCTAAAATTTAAATAATAGGTCGTAGTTATACCATATTCAGTAGGAATGACTTATGTCTGAGGTAAACTGAAATATTGTCCTTTAAATTTACACATTGCCATAAAAATTTGCTTCAATGCAGACTTAATTCTTTTCGTAAGTCATTCTTGCGAAATTAATTTTCCGAAAACAGTTCACACCCGTGGCCATAGAATTCAAAATAAGTATTTTAATGAAGATGTATTGTCACTCGAATGCGAAATAGTATTAAAATATGTTTCTATATATTATTTAATGTTTCTTTTTAATCCGGCAACAGCGTCCATTCTGCAACACGTGTCTCTTCTTATTGTTAGCATATCCCGTACTTTCGTGTGCCATGTTGCCAACTTTACACCACATAGCCGCGCGCGACATTTGAAATTCTCGCATACATATTTTTTAATCGTATTTACGAAAAATTTCAGTCGATAGTGTTAAATGATTTTTTCCGAATAGATTTTAATTTATTAGAGCTACATTATATCAGTTTTTGGTTAAAATCTGTTCAGTAGGAATGGAGAAAGTGCGTAATTTATCCTATTGCAGTGGAGAGCGTCATAAGGCTCCATGTTAAAAGAATCTACAATATCGCAAAAAGTACGTCGATGATCCCCCGTTTTTTCTTTGATATTCCATAGGATATCCAAAAAGGAACATATTTGTAATTTTTTAAGAAAATCTGTTCACTTTGGTTTTTTAGACCAGCCACCTTAAACGAATGACTGCGGTCCGCAGCCGAGATATCTCCTCTTTCTGGGCAACTCACTCCCCCGGAATCGACTCGGTGTGGCGGCCAGAGTACTCGCTGAAATAATAAAACACTGTAATGGGCATGATACTGTTTTCAAATTCGACTAGTTTCATCACTAAGGTGACGTCATCCGGCTACGATTCTGACTACCCATCTCGAGGGGCCGGGTTCAAACCTGGGCAATGGAATCCTATACTCTACTTGGGTGCTACTCCGTCCGTCGGATGGGACGTTATACTGTGGACCCCTTGCACCTTTCGTTAGGAGTACTTTAATGCCGATGCCGCGTTTTTATCATCTCCTCCGTTTTACGTGTATTCCTTCTATTAACAACCAACCTTCTTACACTCTCGTAAGTGCTTCAAATAGCCGTCGTAAAAAATTAAATTACTCCTCTGCAATTACTCGTAGCTTCACTTCTCCGCGTTTGACGCTCAAAAATGTTTGGCAAATGAAGGAAAATGCTGAAGTAGAAAGTGCGCTGTAGTCGCCTCCTTAGGCTGAAAACAGTATTCCTTTAAAAATATATTCATGGAATAATCTGCATGTTCAGTACTTTAATTTTGGTCTCCACGAGGAGTAGAGCTACTTGAACACTCCATGGAATATCCTTAAGTGGCTGTTGAAATTTTCACGGGTTTCCCACCGGGTCGGGAAGGCGACTGCTGCCTAAGTTTTGATGGCAGAGACTGTCTCTGCCTTTGAAAAATCTCTCCAATTTTTTCATCTTGAAAATCTCACCAGCCTTGTCCGCCGGGAATACGTAAAATCTTTCATCACTAAAACGATTTTGCAATCAAATAATTTTTGTCACTTTCTAATATTCGTGCGACGTTTAGAAAAAGTAATCCTTTCTGAACAAGTGAAAAAAATTGTGTCTTTCTGCAGTATTTTATTACCAATCAATTGTGAATTACGTGGCCCTTAACCGAGAATGGGTGTAAGATTGTGGAAAACAATTTTTTGCCTTGAAAAAATATATTTTTTTGCGAGGAAAAAAAACATTTTCGAAGTTAATTCTTCCAGGGAACACATAATGAATGCACCTGCCTGTCTTTGAGATATTTAGTTATTAGCAAATCACTGCGATAATTGAAGGCGAAAAGCGTTAGGTTGAGTGAAATAGCACTGCAATCGTAAAAATATATTTATTTATAATACATTCGTTGTGGAAATTGCATCCAGGGAAAATCTAGCTGGATCAAGATTCGTACCACAGACGATTGATTTGCCGAGCCAATGCGCATACGATCACGCTACTTCATTTAGTTCCCATGAACCCCCCAAAATTGCCGCTGGAATTAGGACCAATACAAATCAGGTTAGTGTGGTGGTTTACGCGTTGGCCTGGCAAGCAAAAGCAGGCGTCTCTATTCCCGGTCGTGGTGATTTTTTTCTGGTGGCAATTTTCACTACGTAATTCATCGCCCTATTTTCGGCAGGGGTGAAGATTATCTTTCACTCGTTGATTTATCTGCATATTTTGTGTCTTACTGTTTCTGTTCTGTGGCTTAGGCATGTCTAGAGTGAAAACAGTATATTTTATGCGACCCAAACAAGGAAGTTGAAATGCACTGAAGGCACTTTTTAGGATATTTTCATGTGGTCATAAGTCCGCCGTCTTGCTTTGTCAACTTGTGTCACATGGAAATTGGCTTCCATTCTTCAAACGTAATTTTAAGCATCAAGTAATAACTACCATTTAATCGAAGCTCAGCAACAACCAGTGGAGTTAATTGTATTATCTATCATTAATAACAGATTTTAAAGTATCAGGCGAAAGTTTGTGGAAAATTGTCACAGATTGCATTGTAACAGAAAACACTTTGTAAATATTTCCACACCAATTTTTATTCAACCGACCTAGGTTTCGGCAAACATTGCCATTATCAAGGTTTAAAAAAAATATCATTAATAAAGTAAATGTTAATAGTTTTTTAACTGTGAACAATAAGTTCCGGCTTATTTCACTTGGAATCGAGTGTGTTACCTTTATCCCAGCACCCCTACAGCTGCTCTCTCCAATCCTGTTCACGGGACCAGCAGTACACTCTAGTGCCTTTTAAACTTTAAACTACATTGTAATAAACTTTAAGCGATAAATTCGAAAATGAGTCCGTCATGTATGTTAAAATGCTGATAAGTCTTCAAAATACCGTGAAAGTTGACATTTTCCCTCCTAGTTTTGCCACAGAACGCGACATCTTATGGCGTTTCGTGAATTACTAAGCTATAATAGAAATACATTTTTAATAGTTTTTTGCGCAGTTATTCGTGAATTCCGCATAATATTTCACCCGGAAATGAGGCGCTGAATCACTTTTTAATTCATTGCGTCGAATTCAATGATTTGGTCGAATTAGTAATAGCAGGTGTGACCTTCCGTCATCTCATCAGTTCTACACTCCCTGTAGTTCATCGTTTTTGGCCATTTGCTGCGTGCAGTGTTAATCTTTGCATTTCGACAGTAGCGAAGCTTCCTCTCTTCCTCGAAGCGAAATATTTTCGCAGATGCGATGTTTAATATGTCCGAAAGTGCGGTGTGACAAGGCATCATAGGACTATTTTAAACTTTAAATGATCTAATTGCTTAAGATTCCACCGAGGAAAAATGATTCACCTTAACTTGAACCTGGATCCCTCGACATTGAAAGCCAGTTTAACGGATTGCCTGGCTAATGCACTCGGAGCAATATCGAGGGATCCGGGTTCGAGTCCCGGTTAAGGAAAATGATTTTTCCTCTCTGGAATTTTAGTACTGACGTGCACTTGCGAGTGACTACGTAAAAGATTATATCGTGGATTGTCCCGGTATCCTCAAAACCTGTCCATTGATCGTATTCATTATCTGCGTATTCCAATCTGTGATAAAATCCACCCTATCTCAACTGATATTTAGTTTTCACTGCATACCCAGAAGTTCGAAAGCCTTCCTGGTTCGGAGGGTTGTTGATCCATGAAGAAAGTACAAGTGTACATTTGTCACTTGTCTTGACTCGCGTAGTCGCGGGTGAACCTCCATAAGCGGAGAGGGCGGGCGGGCGCCGCGGCACATTTCCTTGCCGCACATGGCGGCCCTCATTCCCTCTCGGCCCCAGGGCGAGGAGCCCTCGCTCTCCGCTTTCCTTTTTCATCCCTCCGGGCCTGCCTCCCTCCCCCTACCTCCACCTCCTCCCCCAGCGCATCGAGAGTGTGAGATCCCATGATACGCGGGCCGCTGTGTGGGAGGTTAACGACGCCAGGCATGCGGTCGCGAGTGGCGGAGATGGAATCTGGGGAGATCCGCCAAAGTAAGGGAACCGCTTATTGTCGAGCTACAACTTCTCGCTTGTAGTGCAGGGCGGGGACGCGAACCAAATGGGAATTAAACAATTCGATACCCTTAAACTTAGTGCGTATCTGTTCAGTTTCGGGTGACATTTTGTTGAAAAGTGAGAAGAAATCAGCAAAAGAGTATCATTTCAACCAAAATGCTTTAAGCGAGGTATTAATTTATTAACGAGGTATTAACTTCGATCGGCCTTCAATTCGGTCGCATCCACAAATAACCTCCCAACCGGCTCGATTGATTTTCGGGCCGAATCCCAGTCCTGGCGGATAATCATGCCGTTTAGCGTTTCGCACGTTTATATACCTACTGCTGTATCTACGGAGTGAATGCGTGAATCTATGAGCATTTAAAGGATAAAGTTAGATTGATTGACTGGTTATTTGTAGAAGGCGGCCGACAGCTGAAGTGATTTGCTCCATTGAGGACAGGTGAGTTGGTTGTCAACGGAATGGGAGTCAGGGTGGAGAGAAACCCGGCGTCGGTATTAGCCTGCTCTTAACGAAAGGGACCTAGAAGATCACACATCTTCGTCTAACGGACTGAGTACTGCTCTAGGAAGTGCTCTCCTCAAGACACCCAAGTAAGGATAGGGGTTCAACTGAAAAATCTCCGCTGACTGCTGGAATTCGAAGCTGGACTCTCTGGATGGAAATCCAGCACAGTAGCCATCACACTAATTTTGTTATCATCGGTTATAATGAGCAAAGTAACTCTTATACGTAATCGAAAGTAGTGTTGCCGCGAGACTAGAGACGAGACCGTGAGTGAGAATTCGAGACGAGACCATTTTTTGGCGAGACGAGACGATACCACCGCCACGAGACTCTCGAAAGTCTCTAAATTAAGATAGGTATAAGATATTAACTGGTATTTGGCGTAATACTATCCTTATAACTTCCTCCTTGAGGTTTTCAGGGAGTACATGTCGCATTATCATTTCGGGTAAACAAAATATCTAAATTATGCCGTAAAGATATTATTTAGTATGGATATGGTATAATTATGATACGTAAATAGTTGTAGCCGATTGTACTATTTATAATAGCGTGAATGCGACTTCCGAAGCAAAGTATGTACGTACGCCTAAGTGGCTTTTTACTTAAAAAAATGATTTTAATGCTTTAGAAAACAAATTTCGCAAATTATTGGACAATTTTCTAGGGATACAGTGGGTTTATTTTAATATTATCGGAAAAGATCATGTCTTTTAATTTTGGAAGGTATAGAGAATAAAGATACTGCGATTTTGAATCATACATCACGCATGGGTGTGTGCATATGATCTTGATGTAATTGATGATGACAATTGAAGTCATTGCGTACCTCTTCCTGCAGGATTGTATGATAAGAAAATCATAATGGCATCCCATTGTCTCATATTATTCTTGCCATACAACATAGGTCGATTTGAGGATGTTGTATGAATGCTTTGGGAGGATATTATTCGGAAGTGGTTTGGCATCTTGGAGAAACTTACCAAAATAACTTATCATGGCATCACAAATGCTTACAGGTCTAGAATAGGAATTTCTTCATTCATACCCATTAAGGCCCCCGCCTAGGTTTTGAATGTCCCTATTTAACCCTTAGGCGCCGAGCGACGTACTCTGTACGACTGACCCGAGCATCACATGCCGTTGAATGACGTATTCATTACGTTGAGGCGACCTATTCAGTATTTTAATTTTTTAAGCCGTTTTAGTCTTGTACTATCCTTGCAAAATTGGTATTGTTCTAGAGAGGAAAATACAAACATTCTTTTTATTTAGTTATCATATTTTTATTCTTATTATTTTTACATATATAATGTAAACGTTTTATAAAATCGACATTTTGTCGCCCACACTCCCTGCGCCTTTGCTGGGTCTCACTTGTGCCCAAGAAATGACTGTGTGTGCATCTTTTCTCACTTATTATGCTTTTATGAGCTAGAACCATCAGAAGGACCATGCTGGCCAATTAGTCCTTCAACAGTTTGCTTTTCCTTCCTAATCTCCCGCTGAACTTCCTGCAAAGAGGGGCTGCTTTAGTCTCTGGCCCTGGTACATTTTCCGTCAGCGTCAACACTACTGTCATAAATAATGATATGGCCCCTTGTTTCTGCCTGGCATTTTGTTTTTTCCATCATTTCTTCCACTTCGAAGTCTGTTAAGTAGGCATAAAATACTTTGTATTTTACCTTGGTAATGGGAATGCTTGTGCCGAAACCTAGGTAGGTTTAATTATCCTGTGTAGAAAGTTAAAAGTGTTTTTCTGCGATAATGCTGCCTGTTACACTTTTCTACAAATTATCGCCTGACACTAAAGTTTGTTATGTTACGCAATTGGAATTTTGGCCATGACTGAGCTTGAGTTAATCGTACAGGGGAAGTATTATTTTCGTACCTCTTACGCTCGAGTCTGAAAAAGACTTTTATCTAGTGTGTTGTCTGATGCGTGAGTTCCCATTTTCTGGGATTGAACAGTGATTTTAGTGTAGAAGATTAGGTCTGTGTTCGGAAAGCGGTCTAACCTTCTTACCCAATGAAGATATTTTTTTAAAGATATGCCTGTCAGTCAGTCTTTGGAAGCGTATTGTATGATAATTTGCGACCTAGCACTCTTTGCTTTGTTACTCTACCGTTGTTTGCAAATAAACATTCTACCAATTGGATTCTAAGAGATAGATGATCGATTTCTTACCATGGTTATCGCGATGTGATATTACAGAATTTAGCACTAGAATACAAAAAGTCTGCGGAAGATTTTCCTATACCATTTCCTCAGTCACATCCTTTCAATGAGATAGGATTTAAGAAGCTGATCTTATACATACACTCCTTCCATTTGCTTAGTATAGTAAACCATGCAAGGGGTAGTACCTGCACATGCTATAATTGACACAAATTTAAAATCATAATGAACAATAAACACACAAACAAATATTCCCCAATTTGGACCAATTGAAGCTTACGATTTTTGACGAAGCACTCAATAACGAGAATAATAAAAATGGCGAGAGACTTCCTGAGCATCCCAGCTACATTAATTCCTGCTCAAAGACAGTTTTCACGGGCAGCATTGACTATCAGGAAACACAGCAACCATTTGAACCACGAATCCGCCAGAAGTTTACTCTGTGTGAGCTCGTGGGTAACGTACAATTTGACCGAATAAATAAAAAATATCCTAATCTTATGGTTTTAAAACCTAAATAATTTATAAAAAATCGAAATAAATTGTATTTTGAGGTTTGGATCAGTAAATTTTATATCTGTTGTATAATTTTATTTTCTATTCCTTTCACTGCACCAATTTTGAGGCCTTCAGAGAAATTTTCCTCCAGTGTTGTGCTCTTATTTTTTGGACATAATAATTGACTATCAGTGAACTGCTAAATGGTACATGAATTCGGATATATGAAATAAGTCCAACTTTATAAACAGTTTTAATTCATATGAATGTCGTGATGATTTCGAGTTTACCGATTTGATGATCATCACTAACCCTGAGAAAACTAGGTTTTTTATCGTGTTGTGTTTTTTTTTGTTTTGGAAAACGAGACGAGCCTGAGGTTCACGATACGAGACCCGAGGTTGAAAAACGAGACTGAGACGAGACTGACCCTAAGTCTCGTCTCGTCTCGTGGCAACACTAATCGAAAGACTGAAAAATTATATATCAATCAGCGTCTGAGCCACTCCACCAGCGACGGTTATTCTAACAGTGGTTTACATCTGACAGATGTTTGGTAATGCTAACTGGAGTGGGATTTCTAGCTATTCGGTGAGAATGGAATCCGACATGAACACCTAGGATTAATGGTGAAGAAATTCGGCACGAATAGTTATGTGCTTTAATAGGCCTGAAGAAAGGTTTGCTGTAGCTGTTCACGTTTAATAGGCCATAAGAAAGGTTTGCTGTAGCTGTTCACGTTTAATAGGCCATAAGAAAGGTTTGCTGCAGCTGTTCACTAGGATGACACTTATTTTTCAAAATTGAGTAAAGTAGTGATTTCCACCTAAAAAAATTATCGCTGTGAAGCGTGATGCCTTGTGTTAAAATATGTGTGAAATAGTATGAAGTATCTCCTTTCCAAATTTGTGAATATCTGAATATCATCAATAAGTTCCTGGAATGTAAAACCTCTTATCAGAGTGGGAGGGGCAATGCATTGACGATCATTCTTCTGGACGCAGGGTGAGGGTGCGTCTGCCGGTGCAGGGAGGGGATAGAGGGGTCCAGTCTCGAGGGGGAAGTGAATAGTGCGAGCTCTACCTATAAGGTGGTGCAGCGGTGCTCGGTGGAGGCCTGAGGGGCGGCTCGAACTGCGTGGGGGCCATATCTCAGAAACGCGCGGAGGTACAAACCGTAGAAACGTACGTATGTCGAAAATTTACGTAGAAACCGCCGAAATTTCGTGCCTGTAGGTCCTTACATTTGCTTTTTGCATAGGCGGAGTGCGTTTTCTTCTCAAAAGCACGCACATTTAGTTACGAAGTACTTGGGGCCCTTGGGGCACGGGGTCCCAAGAACAGAGGCAGGAATTTAACACGTGAATTCTCTTTCCACATCATTTTTAGAGGTGAGAAATATTACTTTTCTTAATTACGAAAAATAAGTACCAATCCATTCTTTCCAGCCATCCAGATAATCCAGCTGGCGGCTCCATCCATCAATCCAGCTGGCGGCTTTATTCCTTCGTGCTAGGTTTTGATATCCCTCGTAATCTGCTCGACTTGATCTGCTCGAACTCCTTGGCAATTCTTCCCATTCAGTTTTCGTTATACTATTGTTTTTGTGAAGTTTTTTTCCAATCTGTTCGACTATTTTACTGTAAAAATACCACGAGATATTTTACTTTTTCATAAAAGTTGCTGGTCTTACTTTTATTTAATTCGTTGCAACTCTTCGGTAACGGATTAATTAATTTTGAGTGGGATCATCCCACTTTTTCACTCCTAGTTTTTGAATGAAAAAGTGGAATCGTCCCAATTTTTCACTCCCATTTTTTGAATGAAAACATCTCTATAATATTCTCCGGCCAAATGTAACCCTTCGGAATGTACGGCATGCTAATGTACGAATCCCTCCCTCAGTTCAACGCTTGCAGTGGGGTAAATGTAATTTTTTTGGCCGGTTGGTTACTTTGGCAAGCGACCGACAACTTCGGCAGTTAAAGATTAGAGGACATTTAAGATTAGTGGGCGGATTGGGGATTTGAGGGAGGGTGGAGAGAGAAAGGCGGAAAGAAAAGAAGAGAGAGGCGTCGGGATTAGCCTAGTCTAAAATTTAGATTAGGCTAATCCCGACGCCTGTGGACCCCGTCCAGTTTAGACTCTAAACTGAATGGGGTCCAAAGATGAGGTTCGGTCTCACGTCTTGAACAGCTTACGGGGCAGGGCGCCGTGCTCTCCTTATGGTGCCCCCATTCACGGATTTTGTTTCCACTGAAAAATCTCCGCTACTGCCGGTATTCGAAGCCTGGCCCTTCGGCGCGGGAAGCCAGTACTTCAGCCACCACACTAACCTGATCCCCGGTGGTTCTAATTCCACTTAAAAAGTTTTGCAGCAATGAAGAAAGGGATAGATACTGCTCAATCTGGTTAAGTGAATCCTTTTTCATGAGCTTATCCTATAATCAGAGAAACTTGGGTGGCAAAAAAATGCGCGTGGAAGAATTTTTATTCTAACCAGGAAGCAGGATCATCAGCGATGGGAGAAAGATATTTTGCACGAAAAAAGCCCAATGAAAGAAGGCATTCTACGAGAAGAAGAGTATATTAACAGCCAGAAACACAATCTTGAAAGTAGCGAAGATCTTCCTTAAAGCATATATTTGAGCTATTAAATGGATGTGGAACCTAGACAATAAGAGCTAGTGAGCAAAAGAGATTGGGATCAATGTAAATGTGGTGTTATCGAAGAATGGTAAATGGTAAATGGTAAAAATCAAGTGGACGTAGAGAAACAGCGATGAAGACGTTCTAGGAAGAGTTGGAGAGAAAAGAAATATAAGAAGAAAACTAAGAAGAAAAAGAGAAACTCATTTGGTAAATTTGGCGTTACAATAGCCCTTTTGGAAACTATATAACGGATACATAAATGAATGGGAAGAATTATAGAGGAATGCCAGGAATGAAATACATAAGGCAAGTTATGAAAGACGTCCAAGCGAATACCTTTGCAGGAATGAAGCTGCTAGCTGGTACAAATTGGAGTGGAGCTGCAGCAAATAAATCTTTGAATTGATAACTGCTGACGATGGTGATTTTGTTATCACTATAGGATGTAATAATGGACTCCTTCGGGCTTAAATGTGAATGGGCACACCCGTAAAAATATTGTATAACTATAAGATATTACCGGGGTTAAGATAGGGAATATTTTTAGGGCTTTGGCAAACCGAAACTCCTCCATAATTATAGAGGAATTTCGGTTATAGATCTGGAATTAAGTTGTCATAGTATTCCTCTATTTCTTTCGTGGCTTCGGGTGGGTGTGATGGCTAGAGTACTAGCTTTACATGCCGATGGGCCTAGGTTGGAATCCCGGCATTGGCGGAGATTTTTTTAGAGTAATTCCTACTTGTGTTCTATGTACAGAACACTTCAAGTGCAGTACTCTGCCTCCTCCCAATTTCCCCCCGCAGCCCTCTCTCTTCTTCCGCTTTCTCGTTCGTCTTCCGTTCCGCCCTTAGCACTTTCTCTACTCTCCTCATCACAAACACCTGATGCCTATTCTCATTCACAGTTCTCAGTGCCCATATTTTCTGCTCCGTGTAATTCTACGCTCCAAACGACTATTCACTTGCTATCTCTTAACATCGTTACTTTAGGTCTCGGTCATTAGTTCGCATATATTAGTTAACACCTCTTTCGCGAACGCAGTTCTCCCGATTTCCTCAGTTAAATACCCTTTTTTCTTTACAGTGTCGGCCAAGTAATTTAATTGTTCCACCAGCTTAAGTTAGTTCCCTCTCACTGTGATGATTAACCTCTCTTTATTTGCTCGAGAAAATCTCATTACGTAAGTTATCTTTTTTAATTATCTTCATGCCGTGTTTCTCGCTTTTGACTTTAAGGTAGTTAGAGTGAGGTATTGCTTTCATAAAATTCAATCAATTTAGCCTCATTGTAAAGAAAAATATCTTATCTTTCTAATGATGCTAAAATACCAGCCACTTATTCCACTAGTTAATAGGTAGTCTTTGCAAAAACGTTTTCACGTGTTATTGGTCGAGTTTACGTTCCAGAGATATTTTATTATGAAATTGGAAGTTTTGATGCGCATAATCATGTTAGGAATCTAACGGTATGCGAGTCATATGTTTTCTCAATTATCTTAAACAATTTATTTTGTACCCGCCGTTATACTTATCATAAATTCGCAAGTGAAGGCCTTTTCAGCTTAGGACGTGAAACAAATAATTCAAGTTAAAGCCTGAAATGTATTGTGTTAACTTCTGAGAATTTCATTGTATAAACAAAGCTTTAACGTCATTAATATTACTATGCTTACTCCATGCGTATTACAACTGCTTCAATTTTAAATTGGCATATGGTCTCTGCTAGTATTACATTCGCATATGGTCATCGTCAAAGATTTCCGGCTCAGTCAGCTGGCCCCTTTTTTTATTCCTTCATCTACCTCTTCCCACGCGACTCTTACCATTTACTCGGCATGAATGTGGATAAGTTATTATTGATTGGTGTACAGAATCATTGATTTCCACCTGTGAAACTTGTGTTTCCGCTGTCTGATATTACCCTGGCACCGAAACTATAGTCACTCCGCTATGAAAACCGGTCAGTCGTATAAAAAAACGAGCCGCCTATCGTAATAGCACCATTTATGAAATCTAGCGCAGGTGAAGCCAGTGCGGTGTGGGAGAGAGAGGTAACATTGAGTAATAAAGAGAGGTAACGCCATAGGGGATCGAGTTAACCTTTTGTTTTCGTGAGATCAGCCAACATATGCGACAGGCACTTGGGTAGCCTAGCATCTTTCCAATCGAATATCCACACGGTAGCTCATGGTGGGCCAGTCAAGCGGAACAAAAACAATGTAAATCTCTGTAGCGAAAAATTGACTTATCAAATTCTCGGCTTGAACTGGCATAAATTGCAGTGAACCAGATACTGGAATTTATCGTGTCGAAGAAATTTGAGTTGTAGAAAATATACATTGGTACATTCTGCGTCGAAACAGTCTCTTGAATACAATAATGGAAAATCGAGATGAATTGAAAAATTTCCAAGGAAGACCGACGATGGAAAACATCAAACAAATCATGATGGATGTCATAACGAGGAAGTTTTAAGGAAAGTTTTATTTACTCTGGAATTCAGGCTATAATACTTTGGCACTCAAAATCGGGTGGTGTGCATCCAGGTCTATGGCTTCATTTGTGCCATACTGTCTGCTTCATTATCATATGTTCCATCCATTAACTACTGAGAAAGTGAATATAGGAAAATTTCGAATGGGAGTCTTGGAATCTGCTTGAAATTATTTGTTGCGATCTATATACTCATTATTGGATAGTGTTTCTGTTGCTAAAATGTTCTCTCGCGATTCCAGGTTGTTTAATTATAGATGGAAATTCATGTGCGTAAATCGGCAGGAACTCTTCATTCATTTCTATTTTTAATTAACATTGTTGTAACATGTTCAAAGTAGGTAACAGGCTCACATCATGGAACTAGTTCATGTTATTTCTTATCTTAATATCAGCTAATCTATTTCTGATTGAATAATCACTTGGAATTAGGAACTTTGGTATTATTTATTAAGATACAATTTCTTTAATATATTTATGTTATTTTAAATTTATTCTTTTTATTTTCAGGTTAATTAACGGGTTACATCCTGGAGCCGTGAAGAAAATTAATACAATGAAAGCGCCTTTCAAGCAGGTTAGTTTAACCTTGTCATTAATTCCCTTTCTTCAGACGGTAAATCATTCGTAGTACATGTGGATTAGTGGCGGAGTAGAACCGCTGAATGGGCTATTTAGCAATATAATTCTTAATTCCTTCGTTGAAATCCATGGACATGTAACCTATGCACTGGACGAAATAGAAAGACTGTAGGAAAGATTTTTGCTGCTGCGAATCAATTTGATGTTACTTTTCAATTGCCCTCATAGAGCTGCAATTAGGTTATGCTCCCTCGCGGAAACCTATTGGCTCATGCGTATTTTTAATAAGGTAGTAAATATGTTGCTATTTTTTAATTTTATTATCGTAAAATTGCAATATTTTTGGAATTGGACTTTGCTGAAGTGCTCGGGTAGGTTTTCTGAAGAAATCTTTGGATGAAACTTGGGTCAATAATTTCACAGGTGTGTAATTGCCTGATCCATTAGTATGTATCCCTGAATCTGAGCTCTCATAAAAAGGTAAAAATTCGGGAGGGAACATTAGACTCGTTGAATCACGCGAACCTTTAGGGGAAAATACCATTGTCTGTTTCGCTTTTGCCGCTGTAGTTTCCACGTAATTTCATGAAATACACCATAGTGTACAGTTCAAATATTTCCAATTTACAGTTCATATATTTAAATTATATTTGCTCATAATCAGCGTTTTAACAACATCTTATTATCCTTTTAAATGATGTTGATTATGATAGCCAAGTATGCGAGTAATATTATCCATTAAGAGAATTATTAGGAATAGTTAATAGTAAAATGTATTTATAACTGCTGATAAAGTGAATTGACTCTTCTGTTGAAGCCATGATTGTTATTTTTTGCATTTTAATGAATAAATTATGCAGGCGAGAAAGCTTTTTTTGACTTGACTACGTGGATTTGTCCACATGAACTGGAAGTAGGCGATCCCACTTTCTCGATTATATAACTCGCAGTAACTAGTTACAATTCTAAGATACTAAAAATTTTGGTTTTAAAGCATCAAAATAAATTCGAAATGTATAAATAACATTTATTTGCGTTCGCAATCATTTCGGCGTTTGCTGAATACTGAATCACTGATGAGAGTTGCTCTGTATCTCGTGGTATGACTTCCGTCAACTCTCCGAAAGAACCAGAACTTCGTTCTTTAAACATATTTAACCATGCTAACACCCCGATAAGTTCAGAAAATAAATCATTTAAAGCATTCCGTGAATTGTTAGTTTTTAAACCTCGGTTGTCAGGAAATGATTTTTCTGTGAAAAATACATTAGCCTCCATAGGGGCAGTGCGATTTGAAACGAAAATTGGGCTGCCTCAGGCACTAAAGCGTTTGCATAATCCGACAGGGGACAGTTAAGGCTACAAAATAAGCTAGTTTGCAAATCGAGGATGATTGAGTAGAGATTCCCCTTGTTAAAGGATTCGGGCTTCGGGAAGTCGACTCCTCCAGCTTTTTTTGTTTTCCCTCTCGATGTCTTAACTTTCAAAAAAAATTAACGTTTCAGCAGGAAAACCTGGATATTACTTTCACTAACATCAAAGTAAAGTATTCGTTTGAAAAGTACAAGTTTCAATTATTTGTACTTCTGTTTGCTATTTTTCTCTTAACGGATAGTAATTGATGTAATTTTAAAATATTTATTCTTGAATATGCTTCATGAAACGTCTCTTTAATTAATAACTTTTAACCTCAAATGAAGGCTCCTTAAATTTTATTCGTTTTATTTAATGAAGGATTCCAGAGATATTTTGAGGAATTGTGGAACTTACTTTTATTCGGATTCGAGAAATTGTAGGATTTAGTACTGTAGTAATACCGAAGTATTAACCCAACTTGAGTTTTAGCGAAGGCCCATTCCGGTCCAGATCTCGTGCCGTGGTCACCTCTTTCGCGATTGTTAAGGACATCTAAAACCACCGCCCTAGAGGATGTGGAGGATCGGGTTGGTGTGGTGGCTCACATTCCATACTTGCTCGGGTTCTTGCCCCGGCAGTGGCGGAGATATTTCTGTGGAGTCGCGGTCCCTTCTTGGGGGCTTTGAGGAGAGCAACGAAAGTTTCAAAAATTCATGGGATCCAAAATTGTTGTTTCCTAATTTTGACTTCTCTGCATCTGGATCGCTTCTTTGATGTGTGGGATACTCTTCAACGGGAAGGGTCAAATCATACCGGTTCTCTGTCTTCCATGTAACAAATGAAAACGATCATTTTCGTCAAGTTAGGATAAACTAGCTGAACTTTTGACGGAATCACGTCGTATTGCTGGCAGCGATACCGTTCCTTGATGTTCTCCGCCGAATACTAAATAAATTAAATTTTTGACGGCGCCAAGCGCGCATTGTTTTAGCAAATTATAAGAAAGATTTTCATAAAACGTTACCTTGTCGACGATATTGTTGTCCTGTATTTTTAAGAAGATGAGCTTCGCACTCAAGTATGTAGTTCTTTTCAAAACAATGCAAGTTTCCCCGAGTAAGTCACGTCAGTCTCGTCGATTGAGGTAACGAAGTTCATAGCAGTGTGTAACTGATTCAGGCATAACGTAGTGGAACCAAGTCATGTTTAATTTAAACTAAAGCTTTTTCCTCGGTATAATTTATTACAGTCCATGGTTTCAGCAATGCATTGCAGTTTTCAAGGTAGAGTCATATTGAGCGTATCATAAGATAATTTGAAAAATGTTCATAGTAGAGCTTCTCACTGATAATATCATCTCTTGATCGATTGGCGCGAAATGGAAACCTGTAAACATCGCCGTCGGACATGTCCAGAATCTTGATTTTATAAAATCAAAGTGTCCGTTTCGTGAATCCATCTCAGTAACTCATTGTACTGTGGTAGTTGGCGGTGGTCAGAGTATTTAACGTGGCAGGATCTCCACCAAAGGTCGCCGGTTCGAATCCCGGCCGAGTGATGGACATTGCGTTTAACTTAGCGTGGAAGTTATTCGTTAGACGTTGCGATAAAACCGTATGAATTGAAGATCCTAAAACCGAAGTTCACTGATAACACTACCGGGGTCGCATCCCTCCCTGATATTCTTGAGAAGCAGAAAATCGGGACGGGGTTTCGCCTCTTTCAGGAAAATCTGAAAAGATCCGGGAATTTGGAACGGCCGGTGAAATAACGGTAGATATTCTGGAATTTTTTTGTTTCCGGGAAAATTGACTCTGTTAGCGTTGAAGGAATCGGAGTAGTCGTGCTGTTATTGTCGTATTTCCCAGTGTTAAATAATGTGAATCAAACTTGATGAGATCGTTAATATTATGGTAAAACCTTTTACAGGCCGAAATGCACTAGTGGCTAAAATATTGATACATACATACATATCGGATATTGGTACATAAATTGATGGTGGTTCTGTCTTGGAGAAATAGTCACTTCACCACCATAGCTTTCTTCAATGCTAATGAAATAAATTCATTTTAAAGAGATTTAAGGACACCGTGGATATTAGGCTATTATTATCACGTTACTATTCAGCTATATTGTTATTCAGCAGATATTATATTCTTTAATATTTTAGGAATATTTTAGATATTTTGGGATGGTATATTTACAGAATCACAAATACGCTCCTTGGTACTGTTACCTATGTTTCATTTTCCCCTGATATTCAATTTTAACCTCTCACACTATGCTATGTGGTAAAGAGATGAGCTCCTAATGAAGGGTTCTACCAGTCGGGAAAAGTCGGGAATCCGGGAAAAAGTCGGGAATTTAGTAATGGGGAAACCGGGAGAAATCTGGTTAAAGTCGGGAATTCACTGAAAAATAATAAAAATTCGGGAAAAGGATAAGTGATGGTTGCTCGTTGCTTGCAAATCGTCACGATAAAAATTGGAACGGCAGACATAGTATTACGAAAATAGATATTCTGTTTCCCTTTTTGCCTATCTGTTTCAAGGTGTTCTGTTAAACCTCTCTGGTCAGTATGTGTAAGTTTGCGACTTTCGTCGTTCGATTGTACAAGACGCGGGCACCGTTTCCTGCATGCCGCCGCGCGACAAATCGGCTCGGTCGGTTGCAGGCTGAAGATACTAGTAGACTACTAGGTGAAGGCAGGTATACTTCCCTTCTGCCCATGAATGATTATTTCGAAACAATGACATTTAGCGTGGTTATTATAACGCTAACAAAGATTCAAGCGATCTATAGATCGTAATGTAGTACGATGGTGACATTATGCGTTTTGCCATGTCTCTGAGGGTGCAACTCTGTTGAATTCCACTAGATATATCTCCAAAGTAGAATGCGTTTTATCTTTCTGCTTCGGTTGATGCTAAGACGAAAATCTTTCTGCGAGTGCGGGCGTTTTAGTAATATATCTTTATCATCTTTCTGCAGCCCTCATTTTTGTTCTGCGACAATGTCGCGCCGTCGCTTGATGTTCTGCTTTGGGGAGATATATTATATTTAAACCATCACGTTCTAAGTTTATATGCTGCGCATCATCCTCGGGTGGACTAAATTAAACTTACCGTGGAATTGCAGTGTTTTCTTTCACCCTCATCATGAAGGAATTCCATTCAGTATAGCCTACCGTTTGCCATTCTGCTATTTGCGTTTGCCATTGAATTCTGTTGCTTCATTAGACCATAACGCAAGCATTACGTCTTCATGAAAGAACAGAAATCCGCCCTTGGAAAGTAAAAACATTATATGTATTACGTCGTCGCCGATGAAGTCGTATGTGCCGCCGCCGCGCCCGGTCGGATGAGGTCGATTTTGTTGGTAAAATTAACATATGTTTTTTTGTCAGTGAATCATTTTTACAAGTGATGGTTTTGAAGTGAGTCAATTGTTTGTGAACTATACAGACAGTTTGCTTAACATTATGAATAAATACAAATATATTTTTAATCCATTGTATGAACTCAGTTTTTTATCATAATAATATAACTTCGATGGAACCTTGTTTAGTTAGTTAGCTAGTCTATCTCATTTTTTTAAACAGCGGCAATTTTTTTAAGTTTATATATAATGTTGTTAAGCAATGTGATTTAAGAAATGGATAGGACGATCACAACGGTGGTGTGGAGATAATATGGCGGCCAATTCCAAGTGAAAAATTAGACAGGGCTGCGGATCGAATTATTGACCTTCACAATAACGCATTTAAAAAAAATCCTTTTTGGTCTGGAATTTTAAATTTTTTTGTCTTGAAAAATCTTGAAAAAGTCTTGATTTTTTTCATATATTAGTAGACACCATGTAATATTTTCGATTCGGTTAATTAATGCTTAGAGGTTGCTCAAGGGGCATGAAGTAAGCGACGTTCATATTACACGATTTGAGAAAAAAAGCACCGTAAGCTAGCGTAAGTCATTGATGTCCTCGAAGAGAACGAAAGAAAATCGCCGTTTATGGATAACTTTCTCTTTTCCCATTACCGAAAAAATTTAGCGCCTCCGGGCTTGAAACCACTGATATTTTCAAGAAAAAATATACAATTATGATTGGATTATATCGATTTAGTGCTCCACGTACGTGCCAGGGTCATTTTAATTTAAAAATGTCGGCACCGATTTTAATGGATCAAAGACTAATCCACAATTGAATGTGCACGTGAAGACAAAAGAAAACAAGAAGGAATTAGTTAGAGTTCTACCGAGAAATTTATATTCATGACTGAGTGGCCACCCAGTTATTATTGTTTTGGCATACTTAAAATTGGCTGGAGCTGTAATCTTGGGTCATTGAGTGCACATTTAATAATCTTTTATGTAAGTCGAAAAACATTCTTGGACCACCTTTCATTTAAGTGCCTCTGTTTATCCGACGGAACTCACCATACAGTCATGGTAATAATACAAGAATTATATTTTTTTAATATTTTCCTAAATTAAAGCATGTTATGACTAGTTTTCGGCGCGGTATTCGAAATTTTAGACGAGGTTTCGTTGACTTATGATTTTCTTTCGAATCTTTAACTCGGAATGATACCTTGATATTTTTTAGAAACAATCATAACAATATGAAATGTATTAGATGTTTCGTGGTTAGAAGAAAACATGATTTTTCCTTCGAGAAAACCTAATATTCCCTCAATTCGAAAATTGAAGTCCTGACATAGGCTGCGGGGTATCACGAGAATTCGAAGGCTGATACTGGGGAGAATGCTCTCATGTTGAGCATATTAACGCTGACGGAGCTTATCTTGGTAGAAATCATATATATTCAATCTTGTTCGAGGCGAAATTTTAACGTCTAATCCTTGAAAAACACAGATTGTTGCATTAGAAAAATTTTATATCTAAAGTCAGTGACGTCATGCCATCGATATTGTACGATTAAGTGCGACAATGTCGAATCCTTCCTGTGTAAGGACCCTTGCTTTACTGTACCCTCTCTGCACCATGGACAGCACTGGTCTTTGGTGAATGACCACGCTCAGATGTGCTGGTAGCTTTTCTGTTTCTGACGGTTTCGGGATTCGGGTTTCGATAGTTTTTGCGACGCGTTCTACTTTGACGAGCTTGGGCCTTTCGAACATAATTTCGACATCTATACCGTGCCTCTTGTTTTCTCAATCGATGTTTCTTTTGGGTAAAATCATGCTCAGATTCAAGTTTTAATTTATTTTCGCGTCGAGCTATGTTCCGAGGAAAGGTGGACCTTCATCGGCGTCCTCGTTACACGATTCGCGAAGCGCGATCGCGCGTAGTAAAACACGCTCTATGTTGCGAGAATAATGTGTCTGCAAAAAAACCTGTGGAATGTATTGTTAGAGCGATAAATGACGCGATGCAAACGTTTAGCTTGTGCGGCAAATGCATATGCGTGGTATGCGTGGATGACTTAACGGTCAAAATAAGCATATTTTTTCGTGCCCATATTTTTTTAGCGCGATATATTTTTTTGAATCGGAAGACACTCTTGGTAAATGTTGTGATGAAGCTGTTGAATTTCTCAGATATATTTTGAGGAAGTGATAAACTTAAGAGGAAAAAAAGATAAAAATTTGCGTCTTATGAAATCCGTCTCTGTTCATCAAACTGCCGGAGGACAGAACTTAGCCAAACTAAAGTTTATATTCCATAAGTTTGAGTACCATGTGACAGGCAGAACTCAAAGAAAATTTAAGTTCGTTCCCATCAATAAATCAAATTCTTGTAATTTGATCGATTGATGACTTGGTATCTCATGATCTAGATTTTGTAACTCCCTTTTTTTCAAATTCTGCCTATCGCATCGTCCTCTAATCCTTTTGGTCAAATTTTTGTTACACATTTTGATGGTGGGACATCTGCTTAACTGACGAGAATTCTTGTTAAACCTTTAGAAACAACAATGCATGGTGTAAGAAAGACTTATTAGCCACCTTTCCGTGAAAATTACTTCAATGATTTTGGTATGAAGGCTTTTACAGCTCTTTCCCTGTATATACATGGATCATTGATAAATTTCTATATCTTGTTGATTAAAGTAACTTTTGAAATTTTACAATATCACAATTTGATTTTGCAATTGGAATAAATCCAGTGATTTTCAGAATTTGGCTACTTATGGAAGCTTTGACCAAGTGGAGGATTTGTATTGCACTTCAAGGTGTTGCTTGATCACATTGATTTATTGAGGAATTTGTAGCGCCAGTGATTTTATGCCTCTGGAAAAATAAATGGGTAAAAATAAAAATAAATTGATGCAGTTTATGGTTATATTCAGGCACAAAAATATCTGATTGCTGTGGTGGGAAAGGATCTTCCCTCCATTCGAATTGCCAAAAATGTCATGCATTAAAAATTTAGAAACCATTTAGGTTTTCCTTGTTGCCTCCATTTAACACTGTGATGGAGAAAATTGTTTTAAGGACACATTTTGGAAGCTGTTCCAAAAAGATATTAACAATGGTTTTTCATGCAAATTGCATGAAATTTTCCCCGTCACAAGTTCAGTTACTCATATCTTTCTTAGGGGCAATCACATTGGATGATATTCATTACTTTTTGACCCCCTTTTCACCATGTAAGACAATATGAGATTTCAATGACCCTCCCTTTCCCTCCCAATTGGTTAATTATAATAGAATTTTGGAAGTGTTCATGTATAACTTTTTGATGAGCAATGTTTCGATCAATTTTAACTAATCATGGGGATACTTACAATTAGCACAAGATATTGAGGATTTTTGTTTGAGCTGTTTGACAATGGAACATTTTTCCATCGCTCTTGCTATTTCTATCTCTTGTTTGAATTGAAGAGAAGTAATTGAGTATACTTCTCTGATGTTTGTCCAATTGAAATATTAACTTTTTGTATGTACTCCTCTGTACTCCATGAAGAGCACAATGGCGAATGACTGATAAACATGTTTGTGTACTTTTGATTTCAGAGGGAGAACGTAGAAATGTTTTTGAAGGGTTGCATTGCCTATGGCCTTAAGTCACAAGACCTGTTCCAAGTGAATGACCTATATGAGCATAAGAACTTATACATGGTAAGTATCATTAGCTTTCATCTGGTGTTTATACTTTTGCTTAAGGACTTATCAAAATGTGACAATATTTACTGTGCTAAATTTGTTTCTTTGCTTTTTTCAGGTTGTGGATTGTCTTTTTGCACTTGGTGGAATGGTGAGTTGAGTGGCTGGGTAAATCTTTCTACTGATCATTTGAATAGGATCTGATTGAATTGGTCTGTGATAGCATCTTTGGACACTGAATATTAAACCTGATTTGCTTACTTGAGAGTGGAGAAATAAACGAGAGATATGTGCTTTAAACAGTAAACTTGCACCATCAGACCAATATAAATTAATTTTAATTGCATGGCAAAATAAACAGTCATGTGGCCAATGTCAATCTCATGATTTCTGAGGATGATGCCCCAATATTATTTTTCCACATGAATGCATACGAAGAGTTATAGCAGCCTAATGCAAGGCAGGAATCAAAATAAAGTCCAATGCCTTGCCCAAGCTTACTTTTGAAATTAGCATTCTTGTGTACTTTTGAGTTTGTGTTTAGACGTATGGAATCTTTACTTGGTGCATTTTGATTTTTAATGGTATTTCTTGATGTTCAGTGTGCTCAGTAATATTATCTGCTTTCAGCTTAAGTTATGAGAACTATGTATGTCCTAATTGGAATTGGTACTTAATTCATTAAAATTAATGGAGTAACTTAAAATCAGAAGATGATTTGACAGAATAAGATAAATTAACCTCAAAAAGTTTATTTTAACAGTGTTTTAACTAAAATGTATTTATAAGTATTTACATTGTTTAAATGACATTTACAAAACTAAGAAACCTTCAAGTAACTACCCAGGCAGCACATGAAGCTAGTAGCAGCATCGCAGTAACGTTGCAGCCGCAAGGTATCGCAATCAACCTAGCCGGGTAAAAAGTTCATTAGTGTCTGCAGTTGGCATGTCAACAACAAAAGTTTATTAGTGACAGCAATGGTGGTCAGCACCATTTCTTGACTGACTGTTCGCTCTTTTGATTCAAACTGTGTGCAAAATGGATTGTGAGGATCACTGTATGCATCATAACACTTCCGTTGCAACCATACCCGTCAGTATGGCCAGAGTATGGCAACTAAATGTATCCATATTGTACGCTCCCAGACCAACACGTGACAATATTTCATAATATAAATGAAATACTATTGCTATAAGCGCATTGGCAGTTTTTTTGTTTATTCCAAAATTTGTTCCAAATACTCTCCCCATGATGAAGAAAAGCATCAAACACCACCAAAAACAGCAACTTAGGACTCGGGAAAATAGGAAAAAACTCAGGACAAGTTCTTCACATGTCCTGAGTTTTTGCTGCCAATTCTTTGATTGGTCTGCCTTTTGCGTACGTGGTCAGGAGGAACCTTGCAGAAGCAACCATGCTGAAACCTTAATTAACCTACAATGTGGTTGTAACAACGTTTATGTAGCATTACAGCAGCATTTAAGAATCAAGGTTGAGTTTTGTGTGTGCGCCAAAAATTATAACGTTCTCCCGAAACACCTTCAGGAGGAACCTTGCAGAAGCAACCTTGCTGTAACCTCACTTAATCTTGCAATACAACCTTGTTTTTTCAACACTATCAGCATTGGCAGTGTTGCCAAGGTTCTCACAGCCTGATTGAAATGTTGCTGTAACTTACTGTCTGAGTATCATGTCAGCTTATTTTATGATTTGCAAATGAAGAAATCAGTTTAAATCATTTGTTCGATTTAATTGCAATTTAAAATAGTTCCATGTGGTTATTGACTTGAGCAAATTTGATAATGTAATTGTTGAAAAGTGTAGCTCTAAATGAATCATAATTCCAATCTTTCTGTACATAAAATCTTGAGGAAAGAATTATGTGCTGTAATTTTGAGAACATTGGTATTAAGTGAGCTGGAGCTTACCAGATACGTCATTATCAAACTCCTTTATTTGGGTTATTCAATTAGGCTCAGAAGAAGCATTTCCAGGGCCCTGCCCTTGGTGTTAAAGTGGCTGATGAAAATAAGAGGGTCTTCACTGCTGAGCAGCTAGCTGAGAGCAACAAAATTATTGGTCTTCAATATGGCAGCAATAGAGGTGCCAGCCAGTCTGGAATGACTGCCTTTGGAAATACTCGACAGATTCTTCCCGATGGTAGATAATCTTAATGCTAGTATTTTTGAATGATTTTATTATATTCAGTTGTGGTATTTATTTGTTTTGTGTACTCAGTTGTCTATATTTTAGCTCAAATTTTATATTTTTGTATGTTATTGACTTTTGTATTAACTCTCCTTCTAAATTTTGCTTTATTTCTAACCTTCCTTATGTGTCATTCAATTAATTGTCATGTTATCGGCCTAAGGTAATTTATAAGCAGTTGTAATCTTGAGAAACGTTAATGTTGTATATACTATCAAAGTAACAAAATTAGTGTTCATAGCATTACCTGTGTTACCTAAGTACCTGTGAAAATTTCTCTTGGCAGCATAAAGCAATTTATGTTTGCTGAATAACTTCTTCTGTCAAGCACCACCTTGAAAAACTATCCATTCCATCATCAAAGCTCTGCTTAATGCTATGAGATTTACACTTGTAGCCCAGTCGTTCCTCATTGCAGTATGTTAATCTTTAAGTGATGGCTTTTTTTCATTTGGTTTGGTTTTTCCTTATGTTACGTGTTTCGTTGATTAATCTCATATGTAATTTCACTACTCTGCCAGATAATCTGGTGGATATGTTTAAAAATTGTCCATTTTCATTTCAATCATTAGCCCGAGCATGTTTGCATGTTTAATTGAAACGTTGTCAAAAATGTATTTTTCCTGTGAGCATTAGAATGCTCTCTTGATAATTATGTATGGCAGGGTTTGACCATTGGGAGTGATAGTTACCTATTGACACTTGGCTGCATGGGCACATGTACATATTGAAGCGCTGTATGACGGTAATATTGAAGAGTTCAAGGTACTCCCTGCCACCCGTAATGGAATGCATGGCTCTTTCAATAAATGTGATTGTAATTAACCCTAATGCTGCCAGGGGCCACTCTTATCAGCTTTTGGTGTCTGTACAAAAACTGCCTCTGGCTAATATATCAGCGGGAAATTTAATATCTGTAAATGTAAATTTATTAATTTCCATTACCTTCAAAATGCCATGCATTTTATCTTGCCATTGTATTCCCAAAAGCATGAATTATCTTTGAAAAACATTTTGGGAATAAACAAATAGGCCGTATTTGACAGCATATAGGACGCAGCCCCCATTTCATTGGGACATGTTCAGGAAAAAAAAGTTTTTTTTGAGTCCATGCCAAAGTTCTGTACTGTAAACATGGCAGTGGACGATTTTGGTAACTAGAAGGGTCTATTAATAAAACTGGGCATAATGGGGAAAGATTTTCATAGCATTACTAATGTACAAACATATTATACTTTTTTGGCAAACTTTATAAAAATTGTGCCATTATCCATATTGGAATTATATGCCATGTATTTTGAGATTGTTTTGCTAGTTTTGTCTTGTTTTACTTGGTAAGGGTATGGTAAAATTTGATATCGTGACAATATAACTTATGATATGTATTGATCTTCAATATCGTGGAAGTAATCAGAACTATATATATATTGACCCTAGTACAGCTCATAAAAATAATATCAGTTATAATAATAGGAACCACTGCATGGTTTATCTATATATGTAATAATATTTTGGAGAAAGGCTGGGTAGTGCTGATCACCTGGAGTAAAATTTGCCTATAGCGGAGAGCATTGGGGATGACTGGCTGGCAGGAGGACTCCCCTTTTCATATAAGACCTGGGGGTGATTTTCTGGTGATTATTTGGGGGCAATAAGTGTGTCTTATATGCTGTCAATTGTGGTAAATATTTTTATAAGTTTAAAAACTGCAACATTGAAAACTGCACGATAAATGCCTTGGTAGTCTGAAGCACATTTGAAATTGGCTGGCAGTGAAAGGGTTAAAGTCCCCCTATGCTGTGAGTTAAAATATCTACTGTGTTTACGAGAGGAAGGTTTTTCTTGGATTGAAAAAAGCTTTCTGTCATTGCTATCCCTTTGCTATTTTCTCGCCATTTGAAATAAAGCCATTCACTAGGATATAAGTTTTTATACCCAGAATAGTATTTATGAGTCTTGTCATTGTAAAGACTTGCAGTAACATGTAGGCATTCATTAGTAAATGAAGCAAATACAAGAAGCATTAATTTGGTGAAAATTGATTTTGAATGTTTTAATTCAACGTAAATATTCAAAGTTGATAATTTTTTTGAAAGTAGTTGAGATTGATGAGAGTGGATTTAAATATTTGTCTAATCATGTTGATTTTGAATTGATCTTTGGCATCGAATGCCATACATTTCATTTGGTAGGGAAATTAAAATTTCTTAAAAGCCATAAAACCATTGTGCCAATTTTTGAGCATGGTTTTTTATGGATGAAGCTCTTTCATCTGTCTTGCATTGGGTATTGTTGAGCTAGATGCAGCATAAAACATCTCCACTGTTCTCACGCATTGCACTGTATTGGTGAAATTTCTTGTTGTGATGATATGGCTATCAAAAAAAGCTTTTGGATAGGATCATTGGATGGGTATCCTTTATTTTGTCTTTGCATTACCCTAGGAATTAAGTCGTGTTAACATTATTGCTGGGAATCTTAAGCCAAAATTTGAGTCGGGTCCAATGTTACATTTCTGGTGAATTAACTTATCATATCCTGATTAGTGTGACTTGAAGGGAATCTGCTAAATGACCATTGCCGTTGATGCACCCAATAAATTCATTGAAGGGAATCATTCCATTCTTTTAAATCTTGGTGGCCTTTAAATGTGGATGCCTTTAATTCAAGGTATCCCGTGCAAGCCAGAGGTGCGGTTGCATTGAATTCAAGGCCTCAGTCCCGTTACTTTTCTCGGCTTTCCCTAGTTCCCAAGCGTCGGTGCTGACACTTGCAACTTCCTCCAGCGTCATTGTCTTGCTCTAGGCACACATGGATGAGGTTCGTTCTTTGCTGGATGTGTTTTCGTTTTATATAAATAAACGAAAAAAACCCTTCAGCGTGGGAATAAATTTCATGTCAACAAGTCAGCATTGAATGGGTTAAGTGAAAGCTTAATCCCTTCTGCAAACCTAACCATTATGTTCAAATCTGATTATGAGTGATTTTAGGTAGTTTTTTTACAGTAAGGTACAGGACTCAATTTTTTGTGGCTTCTTAGCTTGGTTTCTCATCATAAACTTATCCTGTTAACATTATTGGAATTGCGCAGTAATCTCATTTAAAAAATTTTTTTGGCGTTTCTATGTGGAAATGATCGACCTTTGTGGTAAGGGGCAAATCATTTTGTAATTTCCATTCCAATTTCATTTACTCACATAGGTAGCTCTTAAGCGTCACTCTTTAGGTATGGAGTTAGTTAAGCAGTCTCGTTTAAATAAGGCTTTTTACCTTATTGACCCCGCCCCCCCAAGTAAACACATTGTTTTATCTGCTTTTGTTCTTTCCTCTTAAGCAATCTTCACACCTCCTCCATCCTTGGAATCCCTTATTAACCCTTTCGGGCCTTCTTACTTCTAATGTTGGGAAAAGCTTCTTCTGTCATGAATGTCACTAAAATTTCGTTGCACTCCCTGTAGGGAGCTCTTGATCGACGAGGAATAGCTCAATGGTTTTGCTAAAAAAAATAGTGTCTGCACTCGCAAGATATGTTAAATCAGAATTGAATTCCTTAAGTTTTACAGAGACTGTACAGCTTTTAAACAAAGTTAATATCAAGTTCTCTAGCATAAAGACCCCCAAATTTGTTTGGCGTTTGCTTTACACACGAACTACATTAAAAATAATGGTAGAGCTCTGTTTGAAATTTGTAAAAGTGCACCTAAACATAAGGAATGTACTTATGAACCTCAATTTCCAGAGTACATAGAAAATTTTACTTTCACTATTCCTCTGCATAAACAAGCAATTGACCATGGACACATGCTGTGAGTGGGGCTCGCTCTGCGATGAAGAGAGGTATCCAGTTGCCGAGGAGAAGGCCTAAGCTCTCGCTAAGTTGGATTTTGGGGGGTAACAGCTTACCTGCATTTATTGCTTTGGCGGCGGTCACTTCCCTAGCGCCTCGTCGGGTATAGCAGACTTTCGTTCTTTTGCATAGGAAAATCCATGTCAGCTATGGCTGTCATTCGTTCTTTTGCGTAGGAAAAACCTTGGCGGCTATAGACAGCATTCAGTGTGAAAGGGTTAATGACACACTTCACCAGATTCTTTACCTTGGAAAAAAACAAGGATTTAAAACATTTTTGGGTAAATACATGGAACTTACCTTATGAGTTGGTCATTAGCTATAAAAAAGTAATCTCATTTTACTGAAATCATGTGTATCATCATGACAATCTAATGTCAAACATAAAAGGCACTCAGCTTTTATTTCAATTCCCAAAGCTTGATATTTTTATTTTAACCTGAGATACATCGAAGATGCTCCCTCAAGGAAAAAGGAATCTCTTACTGTGTCTATTGTTTTAATTTGAAGAGCCAATTATGAGGCATAAGGTTTGAACGGCATAAGGCACCTCTAAAAGCCTTAATGAAATGTTTAGGAGTACCTGGTCTTTGGTAGCTAATGCCCTCTCACAATGGCTTGCTTAAATGTGTAAAACAAAATGTGTTAACAATTAACTTTGGTGTGTTAAATCCGATACCCTAGTGAAGTTAAAAAATGCTACTTACCTTGAAACTCATTAATTCCTTCCCTCATTGTACTTCTATAAATTGCCAAGGGTGGCTAACTCTCATGAAAATGTTTGGTGTGGTGACTTAACCCATAACCATTGGTATTCTGGTGTTGCCATGCAATCAGTGATGTGATATCAAGGAGTATGTTAGTTGTGAAATATTTTTGGGTTTATAAATTTAATTTTTCACTTAAATTCTCAAATTTTAGAAAGATCAGAGTTTTAGCATTTTAGTGTACTTCTTTTATTTGTTGATTTATAATTTTCTTTGAACTATCGATCAGCAATTTTTACTGACTGATGATTTGAATTCTTGATTGGTATACAATTAAGTAAAAAACATACTAATGATAAAGAATAATTTATTCAAAAGAGAAGTATGGACTGTTGGGAAGCCAGTGTATTCAACTCCACCATGACTGTGCTTTAAACAACTTTGGTTTAATTATGGAAAAAAAACATTTTTCATTTGTATGTTTTAAATTGTTGGACATAACTTTCTATTGCCTATTTTTTACATTTACCTCAAATGTGAGTATCTTTCACCAACGAAGGAAATAGATGATATATGTTAGCTTATTTTAATGGATGAAAGAAGTAGGCTATTATATGACCGTAAGATATATCAATAGCTTTTTTCAGTGTATTGTTAATTTTGTGTGGCAGTTATTTTGCTTAAAGGAACTCAGCAATGGTAAATTTGGCATTTGCATTATACATTCCGAAACTCACTGAAGGTGGCAAGAAAATTAAGAAAAAAAACAACGACAAGTTTCGGTCATTCTTAGCTCGATCGATTTTAGTTTCCATAGTCCTCAATGTTCAAGTGAACTCATTCTACTCAGGAAAAGAGAGTGCCCAGTGTGAGAAATTAATTACTTAGTTAGCTGAACTAAGTGAAATATAATAACTAAGTTAAAGGAGGAAGTACTCGCAAAAGATGTACATATAAATGTCTGCATGGACGAGTTAATTTTCTTATTGGCATTTGAAGTATGGTGATTATTGTTTCCGGAATTGGGGAACAATAGTGGAAGGAGGTGGGGTACCATTTACAGAGAGCACAATAAAGAAATCGAAGGAATTGAATTAGGTTTAAGCAGTGAGTAACTGTATAAATTATTATTTTGGATTTTGCTCCCTGGAAAAATGCACCATTTCATGAAAAATTGCTGATGAACATGAATACAGAAGAAGATAAATAAAAAAGTCTCGTGTTCGGCAGTAAAATGCTGATGGTGATTCTAAAATGTTTCTGTCACCATCAGCATTCCGCTGATCCGAGTATGCATCCATATGCCCCATATTCTAAGCAGAACTGAGGCATGCTCCATGGCATGGAATGAACTTAGGATTGTTTGGATAGTGGAAACTATCGGAGGAAAGCATGATAGCAGAGGAGAGCTTAAATGGTGCAGTCAGGAGTAAGGAGAAAGAATAGCTTTATGCCGCAAATAAAAAATATTGATTCAGAATCTCGATTATGGTTAATTATGTTGCGGGGTATAATCAACTTGAAATATTCTCCATTTACGGAGCATGAAGTGAGAACATTGGTGATGTAAAAAATGTTGTGGAGTGTTTTATAGTGAAGTTTAATATTAAATCATGTTATAAACTGCTGAAGTCCAATCAGGCTGTGAAACGGAAGTTGTCTCAAAACAAATACCACTTCAAGAGTTTTGTAAAGAGGAAGTGCCTATACTGGTGAGATTAGTGTGCCCTGAGATAAAATAGTGTCATTTAGAGCATGCATGTAAGTTTTTGCCCATCTATGTTTTGCCATTGGTAATAGGTCAGTTTTAACATTCAAGAGCAAAATGTATATCAAATTGTAATATGTTAATTATTAATTGTTGAACAAGTTTCAGAAAAGCTATCAGTTATATTTAAAAAATATATTTATAAGTAAGAATACAAAGTGTATCATCTTTTAATATGCTGCTAATTACTTGTAAATAAAAGTTTTGAGCAAAATCAAAAATTCCTGAGGCCAAAGATGTTGTTTGGCATGGAATGCTTCACAATAAAAGAATTGTAAAACTCTTGAGATGCAGCTAATCATGTGTTAAGAACGATGATGAAACAGCAAAACCTGAGTGGTAAAAATAAAATAGTCTGTGGAATACGAAATGACTTCGTTAATTTTAGTTTGAAATCATTTCCAAATAGTTATCCTGGTGCCATCGACATGTAGGATGTCACTTTTAGCTTTCAAATTTTACTTTTTCTGTCAAATGTTTTGTCCCTATAAGCATTAATTATAGCTTGACTATTGCTGTGCGGAAAGTACATTAATTGTCTTTCACAAAATTTGAATTGCCTAATTGGAAATTGTATGTATACATAAGACTGCATATTGCAGTTAGAGTGTGTGTTAATCAAAAGCAATGGATTTAATCACAGAATGTGCGTAAAGTTCACTGAATGTTTCCCAGCTAGAATGTTAATTCATGTTATGTTCAGTGGTCTGGTGGAGAACCTTAAATAGATAACGATAGAACCATTTTAAGATAACGTCGAAGTTGTTTTAAAATGGCTGGACTAGGGGATGAGGGACAGTAGTTATTCATATCAATGGAGAAACGTTTAGATTCTTATAGAAATAACTGTCAAACTGGTTGGTAAGGGCTGAATGGGCTGAACCTTTGCTTCCTAACTTGGGGAAAACCAGAGAGCCAGATCATGTACCTTGCTTAGCGGAAATGTGATCCAGTAAGGCAAAGGCACAGCTTCAAACCGTATTCACTAAGAGGTAGAGATCCAAAGAGGTGCAAATTGACAGTCCTGAAACAATATCTAGTATACAATCATGCTCTGCAAAACTGGGGCACTATGGAAAAACACTATTTAATCAGAATGAAATTACATTTTTAGTTGGACCTTATCTGTTGCGCTAGTGCATGGGGGTTCTCTCAAAAGATTGGGGAAACTGTCAAGGGGATGAACAAAAGCTGTAGGTGTTGGGGTGGGAGGGAGTGGGGGTTTTGGGATTCAGTTTGATGAGAAGAGGGAGAAACCAAGGGATGGAGCATATGCTGGCATTGCTGCTGCTTGATAGTCAGAGAGAGGAAAATGTTTGACAGGTAGTTAAGAAGGCAAGTAAATAAGAAGAGTAAAATGCTGGGAATGTTTGTCTTGGAAATATTGAAGGGGGGGATGAAACAGCAAATGCTGAAACTTTGCTTCCTAATATAGGGAAAACCTAAGAGCCATATCATGTACCTTGCTTAGTGGAAATGTGATCCAGTAAGGAAAAGGTCCAGTTTCATACCATACTCACTAAGAAATAAAAATCCAAAGAGTTGCAAATTGACAGTTGTGAAAAAAATATCTAGTACACAATCGCACTCTGCAAAACTGGGGCTCTCTGCAAAAACTATAATTTAATCAGAATGAAATTACATTTTTAGTTGTACTTCTTGCAATTGGATGGATGCAAAGTAGCAGGTGGAATGGCAGATGGAAAGGAGGTAGGGAAGGGGATTGAGAGTGTTAGGTGGTGAAACGCGGTGTGTGATGGGGAGGAGAGGTTATGGAGAGAGAAGAAGGGAGCTGGAAAGGGGGAGGGAATGCCACTCGGGGGAAAGGGGACATTGGTGTGGGATGGATGTGGGTATTGTGTGAAGGGGGAGACTTGGGCGTGTAGTACTGTATTTCCCGGCCCATACGATGCAACAGAGACGTACATTGATTTTTTGGTTAATATTTAGAAGTAAAAAAATATCAGTCAACAGCTGTTAATGTCAGCTATTTATTGGAAGAAAATGGAATTGTTAATTTAAAAAAGTAGCTATGTAATTAGAGTTATTCAGTGTAGAATCCTATAGATGAATGAATGATGGAGAGTACATCTTTAGCTTACTGCCGCAATGCAGTCTATGGTGAAAGTAGAAAGATAGACACCTCCAACAGCAATGCAAAATTGGATGCATGCAAAAATAGCTTTATCCTTGGCCCATAAAATGCAGGATAATTTTTGGAATGAATTTTCAAGCAGATTAAGTGTCTTATTGGCTGGGAAATATGTTAGTATTAGTTCTTTAGTTTAACATACTTTGATGTCCGAGGTCAATTTGCACTTGTCCTGTAGACAGTGACAGGATCACTCCTCCAAAGTCAGGTCAAGCTCAATGATGCTTAACTTTGTTTACTGAGCGTGAATCAATTTTCTTTGGTGGCAAGCCATTTCCAGAGTTGGGTATGGGACACTTTATGTGGGACATTGGTACAAAAACCCTTTGTGGAACAGGCCTTGGGTGAACTGGCTGGATATGTAGCCCAAGTGCTTCACCTGGTGGCATCACAGTGTGGCATACCCCATGCACGTAGTCTAGGTGTGGAATCACATTGTGGAGCTTGTTTTTGGTGAAGGGTGCCAACCTTGGTGAAGGGAACAAAACAAACCCAAGTACTTGACAAAAGACAAAATCTGTTAGTCTTCGATGCCAAGGCTTCCATTGTATGGGGACTTCCTTCCTTAATTCTTCTGGGATTCACTGTGTGGGTTGTCTTTGGCTAACAACTGTTTCACCTGAATTCTAAGAGGAGTCTTCTGGTCAAAGTGTCACTTCTTTGCAGGGAAAACATTTTCAGTGAAATGAAACCCACATAGTGAATGCAGAGAGAATAAAGCCCTCACCTATCATTCTAGTGAAACCGGAATTGCAACAACCTAGGCTTTACAGCAGCAAGTCATGCCAGTCTCATTAAACCAATTCACTCAACGAGGGCAGAGAGAAAAGAGAAAAACCTAAAGCTGTGCTCAGAAACTGTGCAGTTAGAAATTGGTTTTTGCCTCAGCAGGCTAAAACTTAACTGAACTAGATAATTTTATGCTTCAGAAAGTAGGGTGCCATTTGGATCACATTCCTGCTAGAAATTTTTTTGTGATTCTTCTAGGGATGGTAGTGTCTCTCTTCCAAATACATAGTCACATCAACTGAGCCCCAAAATAGGATTCTGATTGTATCATAATTAATAAGCAGAGGTATAATTACAGCCCTATATGTTGTACATTAATAGCAGTAAATTTAAATTGAATTATATATTTCACCTTGGTTTCTCAATTATGTTATACATATATGTCACTGTATCCTAGTTGAATTTCTCTAATTTTTTACTAATATGCTTGTTACGTTTGAAAAAGGAATTAACAAAATCGGAGAACCTCTCAATTTTACCTTCCCTTTGCACAGTGTATAGACTTGTACAGAATGTGCTAGAAGGGCAATCATTGGTGGATGGCTTTGACTGGCTCATGCATTTTCCTTGATGATATGAAGTCAATTGACTAGCGCAAACTTTCCATAGAAGTGGTTTTTCTTTTGCAATTTGAGGCTGATCATATACCAGT
Organism: Pyrrhosoma nymphula; assembly: GCA_963573305.1. NCBI lineage: Eukaryota > Metazoa > Arthropoda > Insecta > Odonata > Coenagrionidae > Pyrrhosoma > Pyrrhosoma nymphula. The sequence goes on along the minus strand of OY754332.1, from coordinate 68,828,872 downwards.
TGGTTTATTTTCATAATAGCCTGTTGAAAGAGTTCCTCCCTGTGGACTAAGACCATGGCATAGTGGAATAACTTGCGCATTCCAATTGCCCCTCGAGCTGGACTATTCCAAGTGTTAATGATAACTCCTTATAGGGCTGCCTCGATGTGAAATATAAAAGGCTAAGTGCAAAGTAAAAAGTAGTTAACGAAGCGTCTGTGCCTTAGGCAGCTGAGGTGGAGTCTGATCCCAGTGGGTTGCTTTCAAATGATGGTGTCACAATTAAAACACTACCGAGTGAATAAAAGGGTACTCCCGTAATTGTAATTCTCATGGCTATTGTAGATAGAATTAAATGATAGATGAATGCTGGCCGCTGCAGTACTCAAGAATTAAATTATAAATGAATGCTGGCCGCTGCAGTACTCAGCTCCCTTAGTAGGTGTTTTGTGACAGTGGTGGAGATAAGGCCTCATTAGGCTTCATCCCATGAAATGCGTGCATAAAAGGCAAGTTATTTATTAGCAGTGAGGTAAAGGTGATACTGGGGATACTGCTGGGTAAGCTGAGAAGAGAGAAGGAAGAAATAGGGGTAGTAGATGGCATGAAACGAGGTAAAGGTTTAAAGACCTTGAGAGAGTTGAGGCTGTATAGAGAAGAGTGTTTTGTGGTTGTAGATACATATAATTGACGGGTATGAAAGAGTAGTTAGGGAGAAGTATACCAAGGGGTCCTGCACGAGGCATTCCAGCATTGTTGTTAAGTTGGATTTACTTTCAATGAAGTTTGTGTTAGAGCACACCATCTAGCATGAATGCGTTTGCTGTCAAGAGTTGCTGTGATCAGATTTTGGAAAATTAGAAGGTAAGATTTTTTTCTATAAAATAGTGCTTGTGATTTTCTTGTCCTTATGATTGCATGTAATATTTCATGCAAATAGTTCTAGTGTCTCGAGTGTAGATTAAAGAAGAGAATAGATGGCATATTAATGCACGGAACTGACAGATGTTTTTTGGCAAAAAATGATTAATTTAATGTAGCGTTCTCATGGAAGTTGTTCATTTTGTATTTTGGAAAATACTATGTTTTTTCAAATTCTTCTTTCAGTTATACATATCGATGTTTCTTGTGTATTAGCTGGATAACTGATCCATTCAATGCTCCCCCTGCACAGTCATCCTGTGAAGTTCCATTCATTCTCTTCTTTTATGTATGATTTTAAGCAAAAACATAATGCATGGTAAAGTTTGTCGAGAGACAAGGGTTAATTTGTGCCAGTACCAGTAGATACCTTCAGTGGAAATAGAAACCTTAAGAGCCCCATGTAGATTGCATTGAAGCTGCAGACAGTGGACTTTGAGAGCATGAAGAAAGAATAACTTGGGGTCAGAGGTTTGCCATTCTATGAGTCGAATTAATGCTTTCATTTCTGAAAAATACTCTTATATTGTTTATGTGCATTGGTCCACACAAAAGTAGCATAGTCATGGCATTATGAGTCAAAATGGGAGATTAAAATGAAACTAAATGCTTAGCTTGAATCTGGCCCCCTTACCTTGCAAGTTAGAAACGAAATGTAATCAATTAAAAGTACTGATTTATCCTTTCCAATTGCTCCTTCTGAGTTTGACTTGAATGATAAGTGAATTTTTATTTTTGGGCATATCATTATTTATTGATGGGATTAAATATTTTTGTTTGTTTTAATTCAGCATATAACTTCATACACTAATGCTTTTTTGCAAAGAAATAGTGGTTATTTTGCTAGATTGCACATATTCCACACCCAGTTTACTCCAACCTGGTTTTCTTGTTCAGAAAAATCATTTCTGAGGTCATTCTTACCTTGGCAACAAGTCATTAGTGGAATAAAATGTTTGTGTCTATGCAAAGGGTATATTAATCACCTTCAATTTTGTCTGGTGGAAACATTTTTTTAATTGTCTCAATCATATTCTGATTCAAGTTTGTGAACTATACACTAACAACTAGTGGAGTCATTGTAACTGATTTTTCCTTGATGGAATTCTGGACTCATTTGAGTGCTCTAGTAATTGATGTTAAATGTATCAGAAAAAAAAAAATATATATATATATATATATATATTATTGGCATCTCATTTGCTTTGCCATCTGCTGTGCATTAATATATTATGTAAGCTTAGGGTAGACTTGTCTAAGAGTTAAGGCCAGATGTGGCAAATTGCAATGCCAGATCTCCCTCTGGAAACCACACATTCGATGTTCAAGAATGAAGTTCACCCATCTCATAGCTTCAAGCCAGTGGAATTCACACATTTGAGGGCTGTAAGCATAGATTCCATTTGTATTCAGTGTATGATTACTTAAGACGATGTGGTTGTCCAAAAATACATGTGGCAAGTTGGGCATACCAAGTTCTGTGAGATATGATATTAGTATCCTCTTGCTCGGTCGTATCTTACTATCACCTCAGCTGCTGGACCATTCATGCTGAAATATTAATAATTAATAAGTAAAGTACATGGAAAGTGCTACACTCACTTTTGAGAAATTGTGTTGAGAAAAACTAGCCTCTGGCCATTAGTGTAAAATATTAAAGTATTTGTATTCATAATATGCGTTTCCAAGTGTGTTGTTTGTGGTTCAGATGCAGTGTGGACATTTTACGTTATTACTTCCTTTCCCACAGGTTAATCAAGGGATTCTGCATGGGGGAACATCCAGTCAGACCTCTCAGCTCCAAGAGGAGCAATATAAAAATTGACTCTGAAAATATCCCAGGATTAACAAATGGATAGCTGCTGTGTTTATCTGAATGCCCCTCTGGACGTAAGAATAAAGGGTTGTGCAGCTCATTCTGGTCATGTTGCTCGGGAAGAAAAGTATGGGCAATGGGAAATCGATCTGCTTGTATAACCGCTCTATACATCTTTGTCATCAACAAGCAGTCTGCTGAGTTCAAGTCATCTTCTTCAAGATATACACAAGGATATAAAGCAGTGCTCTTTAAAGAGGACATAACTAGTTAGAGCAAATGTCTGCATGCTGGATATATAGCTCACTTATCTGAAGAAGAAATGTAATATTTCCCAGAAATATGTGCATCCAGCAAATGAAATAGCTATGAAACTCTATTTCCAGTGGTGCAAAATGATATGATGTACGGATAAATTTTATTCTGTTCAAAATCTGGAGGAGAAATTTAGAGGGGGTCAATGGCCTGCCACGTTGGGAGCACCTAGTCCAGATTGCTCATTAAAATTTAGCTTCATGGGGCACAGCTGAACTTTGAATTTAAGGCAGGCAGTAAGTGCGAAGTGACCTGAGCTGTTGAAGCATATTGAATCAAAGTACTAATAAGAATGATGGGGAAATACCTCACCATTAACACTTTCCTCTCTGCGGGTCGTATATGCTCCTTAATCTAGTCTACTGGGCTTTTTAGCAGCATTTAAATGTATGGCGATGACTTGGTAATAAGGAAAAAAACTCACCAAGAAGATGTACATGTATGGTGCTACTGCTGATTTGGGATCTCTTGAACAAAATGTAAATGCATAGTACCCTGGAAACGAGTGTCTACTGAAAACATTGTCACAAAATAGACAACAATAGCAATACAATGTAAGAATAAGCAGCGCTCTGGCTTCGTGCACTCGGGAATATATGACTTCCCGAGTGCTGCTCAGGCATAGAGTGGAAAGGGTTAAAGAGTGAAGATAAATGATGAGCATTGATGTCCCTTTCAATGCGGCGAGTGAACAGGCTCATTTGTTTTGGATGAGGGAGAAGTTCAAAGAATTTTGGTTAGTATTTACTGTCTACCACCTAATAATCCTGCCATGTAGATTCCGCTAAACCAGCTGGGATAATGCAGCTTGAGCATGGGACCAGGAAAGGGTTGGACAGGAGGACGAGGTATTAATGGGGGTGATATACCATGTGGTAACAGTCGATGTACTTGGATTTGAATCCTCGCAAACTTCATTTTGTCAATCATCTCCTTGGATGATCCTGTGAATGGTTTGACTGTAAAGCAAAAGGATCTTGTGTGTTTTGTAAGTTTCAAACTAATTGGGGGGTACCTGCCCATTAGCTATTTGTGGTCGATGTGGAACATCTGATCTAATTTGTTTCATTGATGCCTTTTCAAACTTACCCTAAACTTAATTCATGTTTCTGGGCTGGGTCCTGATTAAACTTAAAGCTGAGATTGTTCTGTTCCTGGAAATTCATTTGTTTTTATTTTAAATGTGTGAATATGCAGCATCCATTTGATGCAAAATTCCTTCCAAGTTTGTTATGTCTGCTGTATGATGGAAAATGGTGTCTTTGAAATTTGTGAAGGCCTAAAATTGGATTGACCTCCAAGTTACTGGGACCCATTTTTCAAAGGATACAGCTGGGTTTATCTTGATTAGACATAAGCTGTGTTTTTCAGATTCATAGTTGCATTATAAGAACCATTCATACTCTCTCTCAAAGAGGAAATTGTGGTGTTGATAGAAAAGATGAACTTCAGCTAGTCACTCAATATTTTAAGTGTTTTTGAGGGATAATATGCTACTTCTTAAGTGAGCATTTTCTGAGGCAACGAGATTTAATTTCCTATTAACATCGTCAAATCAGTAAAGGGGAACATGACCACACTTAACAAGTAGAGAGGATTCACTGTGTATTCAGTACATACTTTGTAATATTTCTGTGATTAATCTCATTCTCTTAGAATCACTACAGAAATAGTAGTGAACACTTAAATATTTTAGTTTTTTGGCTGCTGAATATGTATAAGCGTGCAGATACATTACTTAGTCAAACTTTACTAAAGCTGCTTTCTGAAAACATAGAGCTAATAAGTGTTTGAAAACTGTTTTAAATATTTTTTTAGACATGTGCTATTGCGTATTTTATTGATAAACTTTTATTTGATATTGATGGCTAATTAAGTATGATACTGTACATCTCTTTGCATCCAACCAAGTTGGGTAGCCCCTCCATTTGGTCTAGGATCATAGGCTTCTTGGGAATGTGAAATGACTTTTAACCTCTATGAAGAACAGGCCATTGACCGTCTGCTCTTCTCATTGGGCCCTTTGTTAGTAGGATTGTGTAATCAGTAAAGCAGAACACAACATTCCCCTCTTCGAATACATATATCAATGCATTACAAATTGGTTCATTTAGAGCAGCTTGCTTGCTTTAATAGTGAAGCTTTTTATTTAATGCTATGCACTCCTTAAAATATAAGAGGAAATAAATATGTAGAATCTGAGGTTCTTTATTTATACTAAAGCTGGGTGTGCTTTTAATGGTAAATCCTCCTTTAGCCCACCTAACCTATAAACCTTGTATGCTATGCGAACATTGTATACAGTGTGCACACCCTGGGCTATGCTTGTTTTGGGATGTTGCTATCAGTTTTCAGTTGAGAGAATTATAATTTTATGTAAGTAATGGCCATGGATAATGAAAACAGACTTTGTACTCCTATTTATTAAGAGAATCTGAAGCTGACATTAAGCATTGAAACTTGTAATTTTTTTCTGAATAAATTAAGGGAAATTATGAAGTCTTTTTTCATTATTTGGTAATGCTGTTCCACCAAATAATGATTAATACAATTGCCCCTAATGTGCCTGAACTTTACCCTTCATGCTTTCTGTTTTAGCTTAGTGTACTAATTGTTTAGTCATATGGATATTGTTGTGGTTTGCCCCTTGCAGCACGAATTATAGTGTATCACTGTCTTACTCATCTGCCAGAGATTGTGGTCCAGTGGAAATGTAAACAGTAATGGGATGTGTGCTTCTAAAATTTGGGTTGGAAAAATATTCTATTGTTTTAAAAAGTTGGTGCAATGTTGTAATTTCCACAATTCCTTTGATGTCGAACGTCTGTCGACATTATATGTTTGTCCTAAGAAGGTAACTCATGCCTTGATTATCACTCATCATATTCAGTTTCTTGTGATGCTTTACTTGCTCAACAGGAGATCCAATATGTTCCAAGTTCAGGCTTACCTAACTGAGGGTACAGTGTAGATGTTTAAATCCATCCCATTTGAGGAAAACATTGATCTCAATTTTATTAAATGGGTAAAAATATCAAGCTAGGGAATCAGGAGATGTAATTTTGTAGTCTCCTTGTTTTTTTATTTTGTTGAAACCATTCTAGCTTGTCACCGATGGCTTCACCCAATTTAAGTGATAGACATGATTGACTGTTTTACTTGTGGAAAAATGTAGAAATGAAAAATATAATAGTTTCTTTTATGTCACTCAAAACAGGTTAAACTCAGAGTGATACAAATAGTTAGTAAAAAAAGAGGCACCTCACTGTAAGTCCTGTTCCAGGGCCACCTTCGTATGCAAATTAACCCTTTTACTGCTAGCGGGCTGATATATCGGCCCACGTTGGATGTGCAAAAACTGCCATAGGCCGATTTATTGGCCCAACTTTAAATACCTGAAAAAAGCCTTGGCAGTCTTTGCACATACTATCCGAAATGGGCTGGCAGTAAAAGGGGTAATAGAGGCAGGGGCTGGTATGAAGAAATGCATGTTTTACACTTTATTCATGAGACATTATCTTACAATTTTTGTGGGTTCTCACCCTTAGGGAAGCAAATTTTTTTGTATACATTAGCCTGATTTAACAGTCTGTATTAACTGCTCAAGCCATTTCGACGTAGAGCGTACGTCCACTTTCCTTATACATCAATTTAAATACCCCCTGAGTAGTTAAATACTCAGATATTATATCCCCGCTTGAGGGGTTAAATAGCCATGCTTGCCTGTTTCCTGTTGGATAATGGGTTGGATTTTCACCAAAAGAATGGGATACTAAGTTGTATAGGTCTCAGTCATCGATGTTTTTATGGGATCTATTTAGCTGTAGTAAATGAAATCCATTTTATAGTTAGGTATGTCTTTGCTTTTTTCTAACCTTTGATGTGGGTGATGTGTGCGAGGTGAGATATGCCCCCTTCTCAACTTCCTCTTCCTTTGATAGCTCCAGAACTCCACAACCAGGGAACACTGCATTGAGAGAATCCTCGACAGCTGTGGCCCTGTTTCCATGGCAACCAAGTGCCACTGTGTGGTGTTCTCTACCATTTGAAGATAGATGGGAAGGGAGTTGGCAGCTGTTTTGTTGCTTTGTTGAATATGAGGTGAATCGACCTACGTTAGTCTTTATATTTGAGTGAAATATTCACTCATGTTTTTCAAATAGGTGCTGGGAAATTCATTGGCCATACATAATCTTTGCAATAAGAATTAGGAACCTCAGTATTGGAAAATAAGACCTCAGAAAATTTTTAGTTTACCTTTATATTCACCCTTATCATATTTAGAATCATCATCAAATTTTGTCGTCACATAGTGTAATTGTCCCAGAATTAGAAGACACTGTAATGGGCGCAATATGAGATGTTGATTTTATCATTTCACCTTGTATTTTTCAAATAATTACCATTAGTATCCTCCTCTCATTGTTGTAGAAAAAGCTTTGGGCATCTATTGAAATGTCATGTCTATTCACCATGAGTGATATTATAATTACTACAGGGAAGACTTTTAAAAAAAGCTTAAAAGGAACCCTGGTTAGATTATTATGAAATGCAAATTTTATTCTATTGCTATGTGAACTGTTTTCAACTTATTCATTACCTTTATAATTATTTTTTTCTTTAAACTGTTAACATTTTATGAAAAATATTTCACATTTCTATGGGGAAAATGAATATAACTAATGTATTTATGGTAAAAGATTAATGTAATTGTTATAAGTGCTCTAGGAGTGATTGTGTTTTTCATACTGTGATGTTTCAAATGTGCAATTTTTTCAAGACCGAAAATAGCCTGAATCTCATAAAAACAATGTTTATATTTTGAGATTTTAACTATTGTTGCATACTTGCATGCTTTGCCTGCAGGTTGAAGCCCTTATCTGCAGTGAAATCAAACCAGAATCTCTAATTTAGGCTTTCCTGGACAAGTTCAAAGTGAAAATAATGTTAACTAATGAAATTTTGATTGTTGATCCCTAAAATTTTATTGCTGTTGATAAATTACCATGAAATCGAGGGTGAAGGGACCACTGTAATGATTGAAAGTCACTTGAATGACTGTATACCTTTTACTTTTCAAAGCATGTAGAATGTAAATATTAATTACCTGTAATGGGTCCAGTTTACCATGCATGTACCTTAGTGATTATATTGTGGTGAGTGGTTGAAGTGAAAAAGTACTTTACCTGAAATATGGAAACCAGGATTTTCAGGCCTAAAGGGGTGTGAAGATTGTTTGATGCAAAAACAGTTGTATTAAAGATAAGTTCATACCAGTATGAGTTAATGTGTATATTTATGTCATGCTTTCATACCATTCACTTACTCAGTGCCGTCATAATCATTTGGTATCCCTAATTGGGGGTGCTTGTAAGGAAGAATGCAAATTTTTGCAGCCATGTTTTGTTTTTCAGCATTAATCATATTTAATGGCTGTGAGATTTTATTGACCAATTATGATTTGCCATTATATCTTGGCTGATATACATTTATGTGTAAATGGTGCAGAAAAAAAAACGACTAGCCATGCATTCTCAATGTATATTGGGCATTGAAGGTATAGTAATTCTCAATTATTAGTTTACCTAATAGATATTTTCTTATATATTATTTTTTTCTAGTATATGAAGGCTTGGAAGGAGAGTACTAGAATTATTTTTTATGAACATTCTTTTTGCCATAATTGTGTGCAATAGTTAACAGAAACTGTTGATTTAAGTCATCTGAAATGTGATTGGATTGTAAACGCTGTGGGCTTGAGGAATACCCCGTGGGCTTATATTTTTTCACAGTGGAGGAAAATGCCTAGCCTAAAAAGGATGAACATTTTTTGAACAAAATGCCAATGTTTTCGGAACATTGGTAATTATTTACAAATGGATATTCATATTATAAGATTTTTACATTTAAAAGTTTGAAGATATGTAATACATTTTTTGTATTAGCGGGAGATTGGTTGTAATTGATGACATTAAAATGTTGCAAAAAAAATTTTTAAATGTTTTTCCTCTAATCCTGAACTTGGAGCAACTCAGGAAAGATATTAGTCTGCATAGAAGTGGGCTCTTTCTGAAGGGATGAGGGCAATGGCCAGCCACAATGGAAACACCAGTTCATGCTTGATCACTCATGTAAAGCAATGGTAAAGCAAAGCAAGCAAAGCTTGGCTCACATTTGGAGGGATGATCCTCTTCTTCATCTGTGTGTGGTTGCCCCTGTTAGTAAATGCCAGGCAGTAAGTGCAATATGACCTTAGCCATCTGATCACATGAAGCTGAACTGCTATTAGTACTCAAGAGCTGACACTGATGTAGGCAAAGTGTTTTGAGGCTCAATTTTCAAATGTTTACAGGGCGTCTGGTTTTATCCCCAGATATCATGTGGCATGTATGCACCCCCAAATCAGCCTATTTATCTTCGTTTGCTGTCCTTTGTGAAGGCAGGTGCATTCCCAAAAGAAATGCACCCCTGATAGTCTCTTAGTTGATTCCTTGATGGTACTTATTCAAGCTCTACCTGGGTTCTGGAATGGTCATTATCAATGAATATTTGATGCTGGAGTAATACAATTCAGCATATTGGCAATATTTAAACAGAACATATGCTTTCCAATTGCTTGTGCATATAATTTAAGTGACTGGGAATGTATTAATACTTTACAGTTAGTTAAATATATTTTAAAGCCATAGTTATAAGTTGTCACTTCTGCTGGGGAGAAGGAAATTCAAGGATTGGATTTAAGGGATATTGAGGCATTTTAAACATTGAAGTGGAGAAGTGTCATGAGATGGTGTTGTAAATATCAATTTCCGTGTCATGGATGTTGGTTTCTTTTTTGTATTGTATTTGGATCAGGAGTATGCGTTTGTGTTGTTCTCTTATTTTTTTTGACGAGTGCCAGGAGGAGCATTGCTTGAGGAGTTCAGCTGCAGAAGTCATGAAGAAAAGTTCTATCACTGGTCGGCCATCGGCTCTTGGGGTTTGGAATACCTCCAGGAAAGGAAAAGGGGAGTTCGTGGGTCTCGTCTCGGAACTTTGTAACAAACTATGTGCTAAATGGTGTGTTATAAGTGGTTTGGAAGCAAATGTTTGCCTGTTAAGAAGAGCAAGTTTTTACTAAATGCATATTTACATTTTAGATTATCACCAAGTCTCGACTAATTCCTAAAATTATTTTGATGAACATTCGCATTTAGCTTGTGGTTTTAAAAAGTTTTAGTTTATATAAAATGTAACTGAATCTTAAAGTAAAATAACCAAAACTTCAATAACAAAAAAAGCCACAAAATAATATAGGCTTTTAATTTAAGGTCTATGGCAAAGAAATATGCTGGGTTTTGGGGGGGGGGGCAATTGTCCCTACTGTCCCCCCCCTTGGGGCCATCAATGCCAGGTAGCAAGATTATATCCATCCAGGTAATGTTAGGAAATAACCTCCATACCAGCATCTCTGAATTTTCCACTAGTGGAGATCCATGGTATATCCAGGTTTAACATCCATACAACATTGAGTCAGTGTTGCACAGAGAACCATGCAAAATCCATGACTCACCAAAACAAAAAGATCTCCCCTATACCTCATAACTGCACCAATTTTAAATTATTAATTTCAAATAATAACTAGTCTCATAGTACTATTTTAAATACTTTCACTTCGCAATGCTTTATTGGAAATCCTCTCTATTACGACTTCAACTTTTAAGTTATTGCAATTAATACTCATAGGACAACTTAACTACATATATTTATAAATTCATCATAAGGACAACATTACTTTGATCTAATTTTTTTAAAATATAGGCATAGAACGACGCTCAGGGTACTAATGCTGAATGTTTTGAACATCCATTCGAATTGTAAATGCTTTGGTGACTAACAGATGTACTGCCAATTGGAGGAATCTAATTGTTTTCTCAACTTGAATTTCCCTCTTTCTTAAATTATTCTCTCACTCTCCTTTAGATGAATCTCGTCCAAAGACGAAATCCCATGCCTTCCAAAAGGCTGCACCTCCTGTAGTCTCAGCTGCAACATGCTGAAAAACTTGCTGTCAAACCCTCGCCTGGGGTGTATTATGGACAATGCCGTCGTTGTCTTCTGGAGCATGGGAAGGGTAGGATACCACGCTCCCGGATAAAGCAGTACCCTTTGCGAGACCTGCTGTGGAGCAGTAAACACATTAACATCCGATCTTCTGAATGGCGCCTTCCTTGGCTATTCCTGTATTTTGAGGCAGCTAAAAGAGTTTGTACCACATTCTTACGACTTTCTGCCACATCATACAGTGCCAGCTTTTTTTCCATATCCTGAGCATCAAGGCTTTTCATCTTCAGCTCCTTTAGACACATGTGAGCGTAACTTCTCAAACCTTGCCTATAAAAGCGAGTTGCTGCGGCTTACATCCCGAAGTCCTCCTTACATCCTGCGGCTTACATCCTCAGCAAAACTAAGCTTATCTTTTTACTAGGAGACACCTTCATATGTACTTGTATTTCCCCGAAAAATATCATCCTCATCTTCTTCTGCTGCACCAATTTAACGACACCCACGCAATAGTGGCATTGCAACCATAATTTATCACGCGGCATCATTTTATGTGCCTCATCCGCCCAAATTGGTCCACGGAGACTTTCTCGGAATCAAATTTTGGCTATGAAGCTGCCAATACAATGCCCTCACAAACATTGACCTCGGACAAAAAGTCAATAGCGCACTGTAAGTCATCTACTCAAGTCATGTCACCTGACACGTTCGGAACCTTACAAGTTTCCGCTTAACCTAAGAGCAAAAACAGTAAGCCGTGAGAAAAATATTTATTGCAGTTAGGTAGGTTTCCGGGTTCCGTCCGCGTTGTCATTTTTGGTGGCGACGTTTCGCCTACTGTGCTGTAGGCGTCCTCGGAACAGGCTGAAGCCAGCCTGGCCTGAGCCTTGATTTCGGGATGGGATCAAGTGGTTGCTAATGTGTCTCTGTGGCTAGTATGAGATGGAGAGTCGGACACCGGAGCACAGGTCCGATTTAGCGGAATGGCAGGGTATCGAGGAACAAATGATTTCTCATTCAAAAGCAGTCGGTTTAGTTACCAACGAAGTAATAAGGGTCTGAAAAAGAAAGGAATGGGGGATGACGGGAGAGGTGCGGGAGTTTCGATGGCCGGTCGTTCGTTTTCTCGGTCGGCGAGAGCGGCGGCGGGCAGGGCCTCCGGAAGATCGTGCTGTGGGCGACGCGGTCGGAGCGAGGCTGTTGAGTGTCTTCCACCCGTCTCTACTGCTTTCTGCGGTGGCAGCGCGCCTGGGAATGATGGTGGTGGTTAGTTCCGATCAGCCCAACCCTAGGCGACGAATTGTCCTCGCACTCCTTCCGCTTGTTTTCTACGTCTCAACCGTACTCTCCATTTTCTCCACAAGGGTTTGGAATAAGGAACGCAGTCATTAGGGAGGCATACTTCGGTGTCTGGGGAGAACGTTGCGGCGTAGGAGTGGGAGAGCCGACGACAAAGATGTCTCAGGAGCGACCCGGAAGGACATGCAGGGCGTTAGGGTCGAAAATCCACTGCCCGCTTCACTCAAGGAGGGGTTGGTGGATGTTCGGAGAGTTAACAAAAATCTCCGGGTCTCCTTTCCTTGTTACTCGGCGAGCGAGGGCGGTGTGGGGAGGAAAAGTGGAGCGGGGGAGGTGACCTTAAGTATCTTCGAAGCGGGGCGGTCCGTCCTCTAGAGCGTGGGGGGTTTTCATTTTTTTCTGCGCTCATAGAGGTTCCTATGAATAATATCCTGGGTGATCCTGGGTCTCTCCCACTCTGTCCGCCAAGAGTGGGGGGTTGTGGGAGCAGTAGGGGGGGGGGGGGGGGGGGCGGTAGGTGACGAAGGGTGTGATCCCGGGCGCAAGGGTTCCCTTTTCACTGCCCTCCGTTTGAAACAAGACGCCCGGTCTTCCCGTTCCATTGAGAGTGGGATCTGTGCGCCGATGGAAGAAATGTAGGCGGCGGACGCCGCGGCCGGCTTAAAATTTGAGTGGCGCGCCGTCGCACAGTGGTCCGGAGTAGGAAAAAGTTGGCCAAAAATAGAAATAATAGTTCAATTTTGGTTAAACTTGGTATTAAGGGGTTTATTGGATTCCTAATTATGAATCTGAAGTCAAATCTTCAATTTTCGTGAAAATATGGCGGACTCTAATAACAATATCTTGAAAGTCGAAAAAGGCGAAATTAATGTTTGCTCCAAGTTAGCAGTAGTTTCTCCGTTGAGTTTGGACGTATGTTCTTATAATGTATCACTACTGACACCGTACCTAACTATTATTACCTATGTAGAAAATTTAAAAAGTGAATAAATTATCAAGCAGTAATTGCGAACAACGGGTATTACAGGGAGTTAGAAAAAAGTTCGACAACACTCAATTTGTTAACTTTTTCATTCAGTATTGATTAATGTAAATGCTTTCAGAGGAAATAAAAAATATAAACTATAAAAAACCATCTTTTTATCATGCATGCGTAAAATTTACGGATTGATTGGGAGAATTAAATAGTCTCAAATGAAATGTTTCCCATTTAAATTTTACCGGCTAACGTAGAGAATCAGTCGTCAGCGGAAGAATCGCTTTCCTCATCATCTTCAGACTAGTCATTGTCTGATACCTCGGATAAATCTGTATCAATTAACATTTCACGAACAGCTAATGGCAAAGTACGTCTCTTTTGCCGAGGAAGTTCTCCGGATAATTATATTAGAGGATCAGAAGTCAAAAGCAGACGATGAAAAACATCGGAATTTGAGTCTATCCTCGAATTTTTCCGGCTATGGTCTCAGCGAAACCTCTTGCAGTCTTGGTGTCTTGATTCAAGGGCTTCTTCTGAAAGTTGTGCAATGAGCAATATTGCTTCACGCACCACTAATGCTCCGTGGATCAAAATTTTGTGAACGGAGGGAGGCATGTAGAACCAGGGGTATAATTTTATATATAGTTCAGCTGCCCTCATGCAATAACTCTCAAAATTCTCAGAGCTGATGGCATAGCTGCAAGAGATGGTTTTCAAAATATTAGAGAATTTAACTATTAGTTCCTCTGATATTCCTGAAAATACAAAATTACAAATTTTTATTCATAAATGCGATTTGAATATCCATTTTTACTCACACACTTAATTGAATTACCAGTTATTTTCGCTGATTCAGCTGTGTAGTGAAAGAACCGTCTTGCGGTGTTTCCGTCATTCGACGAGCCGCAGCCTGGCGTTGGCAAGTCAACCCGTAAGCCTAGGGTATGCAGAAACTCTTCTTGTACAAACTTCGTACGAGCTAGCATCATTGCTTGTGTTACATCCCTTTTCTTTGCCTAAAAATTGAGAACCATTTATGCATCATAGGGTGCCTGATCAAGACTAATCTCGGTGGTCTAGGTCTGAGACAGCTTATCGTATGCCTTATGTAATATGGGAGTGAAAATAAGACAACATTCAAATAATCGTGCAACGGATTACTTTTGTACATATTTTTATAGTGGACGGTTAGTCATTATTTAAAATACGTAGTTAGTAACTAATTAAATCTTTATGAGTGAAAATTAAAAATTATAGAAATTGGAGTTCGTTTTAAGATATGTTAAAGAAAAAATGCGAAATGCTTAATTTACTTCACAGCGAAAGAGAAATTTTGATGTAAAACGTATGAGGAGATGCTCATAACTTACATTTCTTGAATTCTAGTCCGTAGGAGATATGCAACAAACATTCAAAGAAACGAATGTATACATGCAAAAGCCAAACGAAATGGCTGTGGCATTCACTTATCTCTCTTTCATTTCCTCAATATTGTTCACCTTTGAAATGTTTGAATTGCAAATATTACATGCCATACTCGAGGACTTGGTTAACGCATTGGAAACCTGAAATCAGTATTCCATTCTAAGTATTGCTATAATTCGAATTCAAAAATGTTTAAGTAATTTTCAACCTATAAAATTTAGTTATCTATTTTTCAATACTGCTAAATTCAGAAATTATCAATAAGAGTTGTGCATTATCAGTAAGTTTACCTTCCCGTCAGTCATGGCGAGGCCCATCTGAAAAGATATACGCATACTTTCCAAAATAAAAGGCTCCAGATGTTTGATTTGCTGACTGATAAATTGTTCCTCGGCTTTTGAAATTTCATCGGTCTTTGAAATCCATTGCAACCTCACAGGCCTGCAGAAACGGGGAGATGATGGATTTTTCCAGATGAAGTCTTTTTTGGCTACATGCACCAGACGCAAGGGAACAGTTGAAGTGGCAAATAGACTTTCATCGCTTGCTTCAGTTTCTGACCACTTCTGTTTGTGCATGGAGTGCCCAAGAGCTCCCATCAAATCCCCACTTAAGTATCAAGTAGTAATTTTGATCTTCATCATGGGAAGATTGGAGCTGTAAAACGTCTACAAGTCGTTTGCATGTGTGGTGGAGAAGTGACTGCGGACTTACTTCGCATTTTTTTCAGTAATGGATATTCCTTCTGGGTAAGCTTCTTTCTTGGCTACAGAAATGGAATGGTAAGAGGGGTAAAGGTTATGTTCGAGCTTCTTTGCACCATTTCGAACGAAGAGAGAGGTATTGGCTTTTCGACAAGTTGCTGTTAATGATTAAGAATAAAGCCTCTTCAGTTGTATATGGCCTTGGATTACTTGTTTTAGCTCTTTTCCAATGGGATATAATTTTACTTGCGTGACCTGGTGAAGTTTTTGTTATTTTAGTCAATTGTTTTGCCGCGGATTCATTGCCGCATGACCTCAAATTTATGGTGGTGGCTAAGGAAAAATTCTTCCTCTTCAAAAGAGGTTCTAATTTTCTAAAATTACGTTGACCCAACGGATCACATATTTATCTCAATCTCAATTTTTATTTTCACACCAATACGATCTCCTCACGTCTAACATGTCCTCTCTTAAGATAATTTCAAATATTTGTTTCACTGTGACCCTTATAACTCAAGAACTAAAAAGAGGCCTTGTCTTCTTTTGATTTCAAATGCGGTTTTTATTGGCTTCCGTCGGAAATCCATACCATCAATCGCGAATTTCTTTTCCAGAAAATAGAAACCTCGGGGAAACAGCTCCAACAATGACATACGAGTTTTTAAAACAGATAAATTTATTTGCGTCATTTAAATAGGTATACCGTTTGCCTCATAAATTCCCTTCATTATTATTCTTTATAACGTTGGTATTTATTTTAAAACAGTATATTTGACGAGGCATTTCTAAAACAATTAAAGATACGTTTATGAGCACGCCTGACTGAGTACCATTGTAATACTGTAGTTGAGCTAATATTCTCGATACACATTCCAAAGTGTTAACATTATTACCTTGCGTGCTACACGGAGTAGCATCTGGTAGGATATGATTCAGTCCAACCATGCCTCATACATCTTAAAAAAACACTTCATCTTTTCGATGGCGTTCTTCCCACTTCCTCCTCAAATGGCCACAATGTCTGCGTACAGATGCAATGAAGATCTTCTTGATGGATTGGTTTTCCTCCTTAGGTCAATTTAATGCGTTTTCAATAAATGAGCATGCAAACAGGAATCTTGCGGACCAATTTAAACTAGGGTTTGACATTAACAATTTAAAAAGTTCTAAACGCTTGATGGTAAACATCGTTGCACTTTGGGAAAAAATTTCGCGCTTGACAGCACAATACTTCAAACTTTGCCGCAAAAATGCTGAGAAGCAATTGATCGTGAGGCAACGGAGAAGCAAAGCTTTCATGAAATTAGATTTTGTAAACATTTCCTGCGAACACTGACCAGACGCGCCTAGATAATTAAAACCTTCTTGAGGTCATAACCCAAACGCGGAAGAGGCGGCCGGGTGATCCATGGGGCAACTGGCTGGGGCTCTCCGGAAGAAAATAAACGTGGGTCCGCAAGTATCCGCAGATGAATTTTGGTGGCCTCATAAATAACATCACAACTCACTGAATTAAATTGATTGTACCTCTACTTCTGGCAGGTTTCTTGTAGCTCTGAAAGAATGAGCGAAAATTGAAAACTGTACTCTCCATAATAATCGTTGTATAGCCCAAAACATATTCAACATTTCTGTGTCGTAACTTCAGGCAGAGTTTCTGCAACATTCATAGATGCATGGGCGCTCATACATGGGAGCAGAGGGGGGCAGCGCCCCCCCCCCCCAATAGCCTCCCGGGAAAAATAAAAAAGGGAAACGAAAAAATATCTGATGTTTAAAATTTTGTTTAGTATATATACATATTTTCAGAAAGTTATTGTTACCAATGATGTATAATTTATCCTTTTAATGTTTTTCTAAATTGTTTTTTTTTGTTTTACTTAAATAGTACTCCTGAGACCTCATATTTGCTCCGGAAGAGGTCTCCTCGGACCCCCCCACTGCCCCTCCCCTGGAAAATATTGTATGGGCGCACATGCATAGATGTATGTACAATTAAAATATTTATGAGGGAGGATGACCTTTAGCTAAAGGGGGGAATTTGGCAGTGGGCATTGTCTTATCTGCATGGGTTTAGTCATCCTCGGAAGAGATAACCGGTAGTGGGTTTCCGAGAAACCCCCACTACACTCTGAGCGTCAAGAATAGCGTCAAGGAGACCTCATTTTAACCTCCCATCAAACAAGCGGAGTACTACACTTAATGTTAAAAAAGAAAGAAACGCTATTTCCAAACGATTTTAATACCGCGGTTTCAACGCGTGAGCGTCATTATCAAGACGACACATGCTCGGAGTCACCAAGTGTCTTGTAGGTATACCCATTTGGCTGTTGAGAGGAAGGTGAGGGAGTAGAGGGAAGGGAGAGGAAGTGATTTCAGGAAGAGATAAAGCGGTGGCATTTTCAAGGGGACTGGGGAGTAGTTGGGGCAAGCAATGACATGAACGCTGACAGTCGCTCATAGCAGGGAGGCCAAATAATTTAGGAGGGTAACACTATGGGAATGCAGTTTAATTTTAAGCATTGCTAATTGTTCTAAAAAACCAGCTTATTTATTACCTTTGCCATTTTGCATGTGAAATAAGGGGTTTAAAATTACTCTTATGTCCAGTCTCAATTAAATGCTTGGCCAAAAAAGATTTACAGTCTTTGTTTGCTGTGATCCTCTTGTGCTTTTAACGTCTCTCTCTAAAATTGCTTACAGTTTGCCCAACATACGTACGATTGTAATAATCGTTGCAGGATAAAACAAACACCAAACTTATGAAGTAGGTCAAACTTGTTTTTTGAACTTAAAGAGGAGTTTACTCAGCGTGAATGAGTTATGCAATGAGGTTTTAAAAGATTCTCTCGGCATCAGTATAGCTATTATTTACGAAATTCTGCCCAGGAATGGTAGCGAACGCCACCAGGGGGGTTATCAAGGGGGGTGTTTTCCAGGCTTTTGGATACGCGATTAGTGCTTAAGCGTAATTTCTTAGCGAGGAGTTGATCGATCTGGGCGGTTTTATAACCATTAAGTTGTGCCATGGTTTTTATAACTCCAAGTTCTTGAAAGAAAGCCAATTGAGTTAAGGGGATAGAGGTTAGCCTATGTAGCATTGAGTGAAAGGCAGCAAGTTTATGACTGTAGTGATGGTTGGCATTTTGCGGAATTATAGAGACTGTGAACATGTCTTTGCGATAAATGGAAAATTGATGGGCAGCATTCTTTACAGTGGATTGCGCAAAAGCGTTAAAGGAAGAGTGAACTGGGAAAAACTAACGATTATGCTCATAAAAATAGGAGTAGATTGGAGAGATTGGTGACTCACTCGAAACTTTATACATATGGCCCAGACAGCACATGTGACGGTGAACCTGAGTGGGCAGTAAGGTGGCATTTATTTTTCAAAATTGAGTAAAGCAATGAACTCCACCTCTTAAAGTTTTCAATATGCAGTATTAATTAACGCGTTGAAGTTCTATTACTGCACTTTATCGGGAAACAGTTACCCCTTCGCACCTAATTACTTCAACGCTGCATACGCGAAGTTTTGGGAGATTAAAACTCTATTTCTATGTAAAACGCAATGGCAGAGTACTTAAGGAAATATTTTGTCCATTTATACGTATCTCTTTGCGTTTTTCAGATATCTATATCTATGAAAAACCAACAAGCCACCTGCAGGGTGTATGGCATGGGGTGATTCCACAGCAGACATGCAATACTCGTCCCAGGTCGAGGTCAAGCCTCATGCAGTTAGGACTACTGATTAGTATTACTAATACTATTAGTTCATGGATACTACAAGATACTATTTCGAACAGAAAATAAAATCATGCAAGACATTTCAAGCAAGATGGGGCTATAGTAATTGTTGTAATTTATTAAACACAAGTAATAAATATAGTCTACCAAGCAACATTCAGTCTCGTCTTTGTACGTCGACAGTCATCTGACATATAAAATGTATTGCAAAATTAGAGACTTAAAATTATTTAGCCTTCCGCGCAGACATTGAAAACAGAAAAAATAAATAAATGAGCTAAATAAAGAGATAAAGCTACCTATCTTTACCACTAACATAATTGAAGTCTTCGATCATATCCAGATAGATACCGGAGCAGTTCGTGCTATCTCCCCCACTCCCTCCGGGGCCCACCGCGCCTGTACAAGTAGAGGGAGCAATAACAGACGACGACGTGCCCAACACCCGTGGTTTCTAATCACTTTTCTGCGTATTTTGCTTGAGGAAAAGTGGAAAACATACTCTGATGACTGTATTAGGTAGCGTGAAGACTAATTACTCGGAAAATGTTGTTTCCTACGTGGTGCCATAAAAGAGTTTCATACCTGGAGAGAGGTTCTGCCAGATTTGAGGAGTTAAATTTTTCCATTGTGTATAAGAAGAAACGAAGTAATTTAGTAGCAATGTGCCTTTATTCTATGCGCTGCACCTTGCCAGCCCCACAGCTCACAGACGAATGCATAATGCTCTCGCTTAATGCCTGCCTCAGCGAGGGCATTAATATCGCCTTTACAAAACGCCACCTAGCGTACAGTGGCGGTGGTGCCCATTTTAATTTCACTATGTTCCATTACATACTGCCCACCTTTTTCTCTGAACAACAAAAAGGCACCGTTAAACCATAATGAACACAATGCAATTAAAATTCAAAATACAAAAAATATGTAAAACAATAATAACGCACCAAATTTTAATCTGCCTCAGGCTGATTCAGAAGAATTAATTTAACCATTGGTCTTTTGACCGCAGTAGTTTCCGTACGAAGGTTAGCAACTCTAGCAAGACCATCCGTCCCCTTATGAAGTTCCAAATGCGATCGAGTGGTCACTTTGCTAGTGAAGTAATTTCATTATTTAGCAGCATGACGTCACCAACTGTCAAAGGGGGAGGCTCCTTCGTCTATTTGTATCGACGTTGCAGATTTTGCAAAACCTCCGTAGACCAAGGTCCCAAAAGTGTTGAACCATCTGGGTCACCAGTAGCCAACGTTTTAGAGGAGGCAGCTTTTCTTCAGTATCTTTTGGTTCTGGAAGCAGTATCAAGAAAAACCCGATTAAAAACCGAGCCGGAGTTAATGGCTGTAGGTCTGCAATGCCATCTGTAAGTGGAACTAAAGTTCGAGAATTGACATATGATTCAATCTGACATAAAAGAGTTGAAATTATTCGTATATTATACTTTGTGATCCGAAAACCGGTTTGAATGGTATTTTGTGGGTTTAAATACAGCTTCCTTACCGGTGGTATTATGGCAGTACAAACATGAACAATCTTTAATCCCTAGCAGCTCTCTGGGCAACTGCACTGGCTTGGATACTGGCAATGGCGCATTAGAAATAGATAGTTGTGAGGAACCATGCCACCAAAGTTGCGATTGAATCAACTCTGAGGGCGTTATTCCTCTCGAAAAGGCATCCGCAGGATTATTTGCAGAGCAAATGTGATGCCACATTCCATAAGGAAGAAAAGTTAAGATTTCCGAACAACGATTAGCCACAAATATTTGCTATATAGACGGATCCACAACCAGTACAAAACATCAAGGGAATCCGACCAGATATGAACTGCTGAAGTTGTCAAATTGAGAACTTGTTGAACATTTACAGCTAGTCGAGCAGTTAGTAAAGCCGCACAAACTTCCAATATTAGGACACTAATAGTTTTCATTGGAGCAACTTTGCTTTTAGACAGAATTAACTCCGAAGTACTACCCTGATCTGTAGCCACTATAAGCCGGCAAAAGCCGTTACCAGGTACACCACGGGGAGGCTGGTGGTCCGGCTTTCGTACCCTTATTATTATTACTAGATGCGGTAAGCAGATGGTAATGCTATCGTCTTCACCTTATTTATTTAAAAAAAACATGATCATGATTTTATTTTTTTTGTTCATCATTTTTTGCCCCGGGTTGTGGAGCATCCAACGTTAGGAGGGGCCACCAAAGGGGCTGGTTACCACAATCTTGGCCCCCTAGTCCCACCGCACACGTACCGCTCCACTCCCTGGTCAGGCTTAAATCTGTCTCACATTCACCAATTGTCACCGTTCATGCTTAGTTCGCCGTCTTTTCGCTCACACAAAATGCCCTGAGTAGCCCAATAACGAGCAAACATTTGTTCCTGGTTCATCTCCTTGTGGTATGCCAGCTGACGTACGATTCTTTTTCCTAGAGAGCTCTAGAAATACTCAAAATATTTGGCCCTCTCTTTCTCCTTTGAATTTCAAGGTGAAGCATTTGTATATTGAACTTTTTGCCAAAGTTACAATGTATTTTGCAATAGCAATGTTGTGTTTGTTTATGCTGTTGGGCGCGAAACTCGTGAACAAGTCTAAAACTAATACATATTGTTTAACCAGTAGCATTTCAATTGGCGCATTAAGTTTTTCCAAAGTTTTTTTGCCTCAGGCACATTCGAAAGCTATGTGGTTCGCTGTTCCTTTAACGCCGGGGCACCAAGGGCAATTTTCGTCATCCAACACTCCGCATTGTTGATCATGTAGTGCTCTAAAGCCTTTACTTTCACCTCCACGTCTACTAAACCCAATCCGCCTGCTCGAATTGGCGCGCTTACTTTACTACCATCGACCCAGTGCTGGCTCTTTCCCCACACGAAGTTCAGGAGCTGAGACTGTACTTGTTTTAAAGCCTGCTTTCAAATGTTTACAATTTGTAGATGGTGCCATACCCGTGGTGCGATAAACTGGTTAGCCACCTTTGCCCTCCCAAAAACGGAAAGCTTGCCGCCAACAGTTTCCCAACGTTTAGTGGCGACACGTATTGCTTCCTTGGTGAACTCATCTGTTTTCATCGTCGTAGTGCGGCGTTTGTTTGCTACGTATATCCCCAAGAACCTTCCTCTTATACTGTCCCACTAGAATCCTAGAGGGGTGTCTAGCCTTGTCTTCCATCCACCACACCACAAGCCCGTAGATTTATCTTCATTGAGGGACGCCCCTGATGCCGTTGCGTAAGTGTTGAAACAGTCTCGGGCTGATGAAAACTCCTCATCTGCAGTAATAAAGACGTGTAAGTCGTCAGCATAAGCTGAGGCGGATAGGTGGTAATTGTTCTTTAGCAGTATTCCGTGGATTTTCTGATTTAATGTAGTAAGAAAAGGTTCAATCGCAATGACATATAAGGGACCTGACATGGGACAGCCCTGTTTAATCCCTTTCTCAAGCGAAATTGGCGCTGTTAAACAATTTCCGACCTTCACCATGCACTGAGCTCCCGAATACTGTGTTTTTACGTATCTCAAAAAAGTCGCGCCAAATTGAGTGTGTGTGGCCCTTCACGTGGTTGTTGAGCGTTGTCACTCTTCGCAAACGACTTAGTGGAGTGGAGTGTACTTGCCGTAAGTTTGTCCTTGGCGTGGGGTAATTCCCCCTAAATAACTTACTTGTGTGTGTCCTACTTATGGATTGCTTGAACAGGGCTCACGGGTCCTGTCAGAAAAAACATAAGCGGGTCGAGTGATTGTGACCGGTGGATTTTCTCCCTTCCTGAAGCTAGGTACAGTCGTCGCGAAAGCTTATGGCGTTGCGCAGTAGACGATTTTGGGACTGGAAGGGTCTATTTTCCAATAACCGGTTGCCACGGGTGGAAGGGTGGCACCGGTGGGCTAATGTTTACGATTTTCGTTGCCAACATTGAAATTTGTTGAACAAAGAACTTGAAACAAAGAATTTGAATGCCCCCAGCTATTCGCCGCAGTGGGTTATGAAGTGGGCGTCGTCCCTTTGGACCTGAGCGCGCGCCAGGGAGTCACGGCCTGGGGATCTCAGGCCTATGGCTTGTATGCGGACTTGTAGTTGCAACAAGTATTAACTATTTTCTACAATATTACGCAAAAACAAATATCACATTCGTATTTCTTGCGATTTTCTTTCTTTAATAAATTACGGAAATTATCCAGTTTATTTATGCATGAAAAAAAAAAAAAAAATAAAAAAAAAAAATAAGTATATATATATATATACTTATATACACATATATACATACAAAGTTTATATATATATATATATATATATATAACTTTGCCACAGGTGGGGCGGAATGAAATATAGACACAAAAAAGAACACTCACACTATACGTTCTGATATTTCGGTTACTCTAGTAACCTTTCTCACAGACAGAAGGATACATAGATGCTCCGCGACGAGTCGAATTGTCCAATACGGCTCGGAATTACATTTTTACGCTGAGGCGCTATGTTGGTCATTCTGCCTACCACACGCTCACTCTCCCCTCAATTCCTTTTCTTTACCCCTCCCACACATTTCACCCCCTCCGTTCTGCGCATCTAAAGGCCATAAACTCTCGCGAGGACCTGTACATTTTTTACGGCTTTGGAAGTTTTTTACTTTATAAATGGAACCCGAGGTGTACTCGGGCACGGGTTTTCAAGGTGCTAAAATGTCAAAAAACATAAATGTGGGATTCTTAATCTGCTTCGACTCAAGCGGTGGCGAGGGAACCGCCCAGGCACCACCGAGCCCTGCCTTTGAAGTCTTAATCTTGCTCCCCCTCCGCGTGATTGGAGGGACTCACATTATACTGGTCCCTCAAATAACCCAGTTACGCTTACTACCTCGAGTCTTATAAGTCTCTCTTAATACCCCTCCTCGGCCTCCTTTGAAAATCGTCCGTGAATGATGCACCTGACTCACAGCCGGGCCGAGCGCTATCGGCCAGAAATCACGGCCGGAGCCGTTTATCTATCCCATCGCACTGATTGCGTGAAATCTACGCGCGTCCCCCCCCCCCCCCAATGGCACGCTTCCCCAGGTCGGCTTACTCCAAGTACATAGAACTCGGAGTTATGAAGCGTTATGGGGGGGTATCGTTATTGGCTTGCATGTGCATGCCGTTTAAAGTGTCTCCCGAAGCCACGGCGTAACATATCTTCATCTCCCGCTTACCCTGCGGCAAGGAAAGGCGTCAAAATCAGCATAAAACCGGGGTATGGGTGCATGCCGAAGTGCATTTAACATGCGCGGCTTAAGTGATGAGCTCAACACGGAAAATTGAGGAATTGTCTCCCTTCTTCTCCTTGCTGCGAAACCCTTAGAAGGGAGACCACCCTGGAAAGGGAACGCCCTCTCCTAGCGTGAATGGGATCGCTTTGCTAAACAAAAAACGTGGGGACTGTTGTTGTCCCCTTCCCAAACTTTTTTCTCTAAACATGAGAAGATGTGTAAACTAGTTTTCACAATTTCCCTGACTTAGATTACGTATAGCTTCATAACTTCGTACTTACATATGAATTTATAGCTTCACTAGAGCAGGTATAAATTAACAGGAATAAGATGTATTCGTTACAAATTGATACTTAAAGTAGGGTTACTTTGGGTCACTTAAAGTAGTTTGAGCGAAAAATCACTTCACCTAGAATTTGATGAATTTGACTTCATTTAAAGAAAAAAACTCATCTTTCCAATGATATTAAAATACTAACCCCATTACCGAACTAATTTTCAAGCAATTTACCTAAAAAGGTAAGCTATTTTGCATGGGATAGATTACAGCTCTGCCCTCCAGAAGGAGACTATTGAAAAAAGAATTTAAAACACCTAGATTTCGCCAAAAAACTAACGGTGTTTAGTTTGTATGTTTTCTCAACTATTTATTTAAAAAATCTATTACTCACCGCAGTAACATTTGCAGAATCACAAAAAACTGGCGTTTTGAAGGATTTTTAGCCGTGCGGTGTGAAAAAAATGAGTCAATTGAGATACTTGTGTAGCTTTATTTATTTAATCACTGAGAATTTTGGTCATATATAACCATATTTTTGCACCATTAACACTAAAATATTTACAACATACTTCTTACAAACACTGAATTTAAAAAAATAAAATTCCTATATGGTCTCTATTATGACTAAGGAACTATCTCGCTTAAAATACCTTAACTAATCGTAAATATACAAATGTGTTTAAATCAGTCAATTTATGCTCTGTGATACTAATTATTTTTCATATTACTTTTTTAAGGTCCACTACGTGTCACATGAATTACATATGTGTCAATGACATAACTACCTACTATTTTTAGATTGTGGGCCAAAGTTGCCATAATGGGCCTAAGTATCTCCACCTTACGGCACGAAAAACGAAGAAAAAGTACCACTATTCTTGGATAAGTTAGAATGGATGGCTCGGAAAGGTCTCTTAGAGGACATTGCGGCGGAGAGAAGTTGACATTAAAGATGGTGTTGAAAATTAAAGTGGACATTTTGTATTAATTATTTCATAGGGACAGCCAAAGCTGCAGATCTTATGCAGGAATTGTATTCTCAGTCTCGAACGTAATTCCAGGTCTCCAGTTCCCGTTTAAGGTCCGGTTTTACAGTATCAGGTTAAATATTGCGGTTGAAAGGCAAACCTGAGCTCTCCGTTTGCATCACATCGACATTGAGGCTATGTCATCTGACGGCTAACGTGAAAGAGGTTGAAGGAACATTAATTCAGTGACGGGTTTCTTAATTCGTGATAATTACAGAAAAAAGTGACTCCTTTGCACATTATTTTTTCAAAAAAATTAACATGAAAATATATGGGCCTAAAGGCCAGATATGGGTGATGCTAACGTAAAAAAGCATTTTTATTCTTCAATCGAGAGACAGTTTTGCAAAAAATAACTGATGTATGCGAATTCTTCCTTGAAATTAAAAGGTAATATAATGACATTTTATTTTTTTGTAGTTATTTCCTTATAATTGTACTTATTGGGAAAAATTAGTTCAATTATAATAAATACGCGTGCACTCGACTCCTAGGTCCTGAATAAGCATTCATTTAGAAATAGGTTTGTAGACTTCTGTGACAACCATTGGCTTCGTGAAATTGGCTTTGAAATTTTAGTTATAGTCTCCCGTAGTACTTTTTTGTCGTCTCAGCGAGTATTCTTTCAAAATGTTAATTTTTATGCGATCAGGAGTCCTGTTAAATGTTGTCCCCCAAATACAGGCTAGCCTTATGGGGTAGGTACTTAAAACTCGAGGACCTATGGATTATGTTTGTTTGATGTAGACTTCTTTATATTGAATCAATTTTTGTTCTTTGTGGTAAAATCGTAACGTGGATTGAGTAGGTTGGACCGATTTTGTTCACGCGCTGATTTTTATGAAACTTTGCGTAGGTACGTCTCCTTCTAAGTAATATCTGTACATAAAAAAATAAAAAAATGGACTTTAATGATCCTTTTGTTTTGGAAATTCAATGCCATTTTATCACGTAGCCTTATTCGTAATAATAAGATTACAATTGTACAGATTCTCTTCTAAACAATCAAGGTGTCATGCCGAGTCCAATATTCTAAAAAACGTATTTAAATATAATTTTCGCCTAAGTTTCGAATACGGTGCCAAAAACCCTTCATAATATGCTTTAATTAAGGCAAAAAATGTACAATATAACGGCTTTATCATTTCCATTACTGCATTTATGGTGAATTTCAACGCATAAACTGATGTATGTGCTTCAATTAAATGTGATGCTAGAAATTTTTTTCGACTTACTCGAAAAATTATTATAATGTGCACTCAATGACCCACGATTATCGCTCCAGGCACCTTAACGTTATGAAGCATTTATTTATAGTGGTAGGGTCTCACAAATTGTGGAATATAACCAAGTTTATTCTTCAAACATCATATATTTATTCCACAAAGTAAACTGGCCAACCATTTATTTGATTCCTCCATAATGCCCGAACCTTGCTAACCACTTTCGCTGCTCTTACATTCCTCTATGAGACTCAGCGAAAATGTATTTCTTTGTATTTTTTTCATGGCTGCAACAATGTGGATGCAGCGCCATCTGCCTTCCTGTCACTATGTCCCTGATAGTTTGCCGTTCAGTTTGAACCCGACTTCCTTCGAGGTTCTTCACAGTTGTACCTTGTCTTTGTGCTTGGGTCTGACAGACCCAACGCGACCACTGGCGTCACTATTAAGTAAATTTCAGGGAATATAATGTTTGCAGTTCAAGGTATGTATTTGTTTTAGGAACGGCGTTTGTGTGTTTGCGTAGGTATCTATTAGGACACAGTTTATCGGCATTCGAATAATTTTGCAGTTTGTTAAATGGAGAGAATTGACCCTTTTGACTCCAAAACAATTCTACCGCTTTTGAGTAATAGCCCAGGAAAATTAGACAAAATTTGATCCAAACCCGGAAATAATTAATGACAAAGCTGGACCTTTTTAGATGTATTAAGGACCCCTTTGAGATGAACAATTCAAAAGTCCCAAGCGCTCCTAGGTGGGATAACGGAAATATCCTGGAAAAACCTGGAAATACTGGAGTTTTCCTGGAATTCGTATTGTTCGGTAACTAAAAGAGCTAGAGAGGCGTTCTTTTTTTTCGGCACACCTGTGTTTAGTGCTCTACATTTGTGAAAGGTGTCCGGTAGCCTCCCGAGGCTCCCGTTCTGATCCTGATCCACTATAAGGTCATGAAGTGCCACATCATGTACTAAACTCTCCTTAAACCGATATTTGCCCGACTACTAAGCTACGAAACGGCATTACTGGAACTTTTTTCGGTGCTTGACACAAGTATAGCCTTTCTAAGCACCAATACCTGCAGCAGCACCCCGATCCGGCCCGCCTATAAGGTGCGAGAAGTGCCCGATCGTCTACAAAAACAGTGGTAAATGAAGTCCAGTTCCAGTGCTAAAGATAAAGCAAATAAAAAGTCACAACATTGAAAGTGTTTTGATTTATTTAAAAACCTAATGAAGTTTTTTGTCAGTTAAAATTTGTTTGAAGTCTCTTTCCTTAAAAAATAAAAATTAACAGAATTTAAATTTATATAATTTTATGAACACTATTAGGCGTCACAGAACTTGCGACAAGTATTTGGCATGCCATTCTCAGCGTCATTCACATCTGTAATTTTGAAAAAAATAAATAAAAGCCATCATTGAATAGTTTGGTATAGTTCACCCAAGCTAGTTCTAAGCGATATATCTGAGTACACCCTTTATATATTGCTCTACTAAGCGAATAAACGCAAAATAAGCGAGCCAAGTCCATTTATTAATCACCGATACTGTCGACTATAAGAAAGATGAGATTTGTAGACTCGCCAATGTCGATAAAGGCCACAATTAACGCACATGAAAAAGGCTCAGGGGACAATTAACATATATCGTCGGGAGACTTAAGTTGCGGAGCATTGATTATAGTTTTTTTTCAAATTTTCGTTCAAAATTAAAGTTTTACTAAAAAAGTAAAGCTTTTTTGTACGCATTAAGTAAATATAATAATATTGATATCACCAAACTTATTTTTATTACTGAGCCTCTCCATAGTAAACAACATTTACGTATTTGAAGCTTAAAATTGAGTTATTTGTTTCACACCTTACTCTGAAAATTATTTCAACACCGATTTTAAAAAGCTATTTTATAAATAGTATCCCGTGGAGTAGTTTTGACAATAATTGTGAAAACACAAATTACACACTGTTACATTTACTACGTGATCTTTAACTCAAAAATCCTCATTTCTTATGTATCCGTGGATATAACAACCACACCCGATCCAATAGAAAGCGGCCAATATTTTTTTTTACCAATATCTCGATAAATGGTACGATAAGTGGCTGATATTTTGATATCAGCTTGAAGATGAGCTTGTTTCTTTGTAATCAGATTTCACAGTAATATAACTTAACTGTAGGTTTAAATTGAAGTGAGAAAAAAATACCCCTGTTTTTTACAGGCGCAGGCCTGAATCTACCTACGCAATCCCTTTCATAATTTCAGCCTTTCTTCGCCCCTTTCCATAAAACATATTCTTTTTCTTCTCCTTCCCTGCTAACCCAACATTCTCCCCTCAATCACGGCCATCAGCATTCCTTCCCCCCTCATTTTAAATCAGATTAAATTCACCTAGGAGCGCTTGGGACTTTTGAATTGTTCATCTCAAAGGGGTTCTGAATACATCTAGAAATATCCGGCTTTTTTATTAATTTTTTCCGGATAAAAATCTAATTTTCCTAGGCTATAAGCCAATACCCGAGGAGGAGTATGACGACGATGAAGAAGACTCAAATGAAGATGATATAGTGGAGGCTTACGAGAAGTGTAGTGATCAAGAAAAGGAAATCAGCAGTACCGACGATATTGAAGAAGAAGCCCGTGAAACTTGTTTCCTAGGAAGTGATAATGTGACAAGATGGAGGTCAGTGTAGCCAAAACAGACTGTGCGAACCCGTTCATGTAACATAGTTACTTATCTACCGGGAGTGAAGGATGATGCCAAGGGATGCCAGGGGATTGCTAAAAGTGCCATTGACTGCTGGAAATGTTTTATCTCGGATGATATACTTGAAATTATTGTGGAAAAATTTAAACAGGTAAATTGCCTCTATAAATCACTCCTATTCGTGCGAAAGCGACGTAAAATATACATCTGCTACTGAAATAAAGGCTTTTTTTTAGGCTTACTGTATCTCGCTGGGGTTTTGCGGTCAAATCATCTGAACACAAGTGATTTGTGGACTACCTAGGTCGCGTGCCACTAAAGGCTCGCAACGCCGTGATCGTCTTTCAAGCCGTTCCACTCGCAATCCTCCACCGTGAGCGCTATGCCGTCATATCTGACGTCACGGATAGAGCGCTCACGAAGCCCACAACGCCCGCGGTCGGTAGGTGGGTCTCCGTGAGCGTTTCTTATTTTCTCGCGCGTATCCCTTCAAGTGTTTTTCAAATAGAGTCAAAGGAATATTGCAGTGAAAAATAATGAAACACTTTGACCATAATTTCGTATTTTAAAATATATTAATAATATTTTATGCTGTATATATGTGGTTATAATGTCCAAATTTAATATCTTTAAAATATTAAATCACTAATACATGACCCCCCCCCTCAACGTTTTCGCCGGTCCACGCGGGCCAGTTGGATCTCATCTAGCGAACGTGACGGACGAAAGTGTTAAGTATTTAAAATAACTATGGAGAACATAGCTTTATATGACCAGGAGGCTGACAAGATGTTCGACCTGTGTGTCTCCCAAGAAGATGCACGTCGTGCGCAGTCAGGTAAATAGATAATTTCTTACATTAGCCACATATTGCGGTCTCACAGTCATAAAAGCCGTCTAGAAACCACCGTGCTTCGGCGTTATTAAAATGCGGTTTTGTACATTTCACTCGCTTCTGAATGCTCCTAAATGTAGTACCTTATAATAAGATAATAATTCAAAAATTCCTCGCTTACTCTGCGACTCATTTCCAAAGAAATCAGTCAAAAGTTCTGTGATTTCAATTTTTGCTATGGGTGTTCTTTTTTCACAATATTTTTCTGTGTAAATGTGTCTACATCATTGTGAGAAACGTTAAATATTCTTTGGTTTTTCTTGTTTAAGTATTGGTAACCAATAAAAATAATATGCAATCCAGGGAGGCGTAATGTTGACGATTTATGACGAGGTCTGTGAGACCGCATTGAGTGAGCATTCATTGTTGTGAACCGCTGTTGTGTAGGTTAGCTTGTTGATATGTGTACATATGTTTTAAATTTTCCAGACATGGTCTTCGCCATCATGCTTCTCGAGGAGGCGAGGAAGAGACGAAACCCCGGAAGTTCCGAGGTGGATATGCCCAAGGACGCGTCGCCGGACGAAGGTATGCACTCTTGATGATTCTCTTGGTTTATATGTGTTGAATTCTTCTTTTAAATGTAAGAAACTAGTTCTTCAGTACACCCACGTACATCTTTATTTCAGTTACTTAGTTACAATAATGTCCTAACAACTTATTTACGTTTTGGTTTCTAGACTGTTACATGCCAATAGCACACTCATATTTTTCTTTTTAATATCAACAATATGTTTCCTATCTATTAGGTCTTTCATGAACCTTGAATTTACAGGCACATTAATTCGATGGAGCGGGAGCTGCATCCTCCTCCTGTAGATTTACGATACGACACCTCCTACTGGAGACGTACAGAGAATATGAAGGAAGAATGGAGTCTGGCAAGTAGAGCCAGAAAAGGTTATGGGAAGAAATAGCGGGGGTTATTGGCCGGAAGGGGCATACGGTGACTGGGCCGCAGTGCTCCTCGAAGTTGAGGAGCCTAAAAAAACGTATAAGGCGATAAAGGACCATAATACCAAGTCCGGAAATGACAGGCGTACCTGGCAATATTTCGAGGTATTACTGAGTTAGTTAGTTAGTTTAGAGGCGTTACTGCAGTTAGTTTATATGTCTGTTTGATAATATGTCTATTGAGGATCATTAGGAAGCAAAAGCAGACAATGAGAGTCATGCTAAATGGGTCAATCCATATAAATTTGAAATGTATAGAGCCATGCTGAATTTTAAGCTGTGGACTTAATTGGTTTTTTAATTAATTCTTTTGAAGTTCTTGATTTTTCTAAATTTCCAAAGTTTACTATCCATTACCTTTGTTGGGCATGAAAATAAAAATTCGAAATTTGGCCCATTTATAGTGCTTTATATGAGAAATAACCAGTCAAAATTTTGTTTTGTGGCCTCAACTATTTATAAAGATATTAAACATAGAAAAGTACCAAAATATCGATTAAGTCGAGATCAACACGGCGCCATTTAGTACCCTTTTAAGTAATGTTTTATGCCTTTAAAATCATAATCATAACTCATTAATCAGTTTTTCACCTCATTTTACAAGTTATTCATTATAAAGTGCAAAAAATCCTCTTGAGTGCAAGGTGGCCCAGGGAAAGGAACTGGCCCCCATACCCTGAATGTGTGAAATTCACACGCCTGTGGCTTATGATTTTTCCATGCCACCACTGTTTGTCACAAGTGCAGGCAATGATGTCCTCCTTGTGTAAAGATATGGAGACAATCTTTTATGCCATCATCTCCATAAATAATTTTTTTGTTGTCTCGTCTCTTAATGTATAAGTACTGAATACCTCTCAGGTTTCAGAAAAGTAATCAAACATGTCTTTGGCATTCACGATTAATACGATTATTTTTTATTGACTGTAAACTTCTTTTAGTGACCTCTCTCTTTGTGGTCCCGCCATTGCAGGCATTCTTGCAATGGCCAGTAGCAAAGAAATTCCACTCTGCTACTACTTCCAGACTGCTCTTTGGACACATAATGATGACCTTTTAATTCATTTAATTTTTCCACTAATGATTCTAGAAACTCATCCCTTGGCCTTTTCACTGTCGTCGCTTTCGCACGGTCTACAGTCATCCTCTGTTTGTACAAAATATTATCTGGCATTTCATCCAATTGCAAAAGTATATTAAGGATTCCCATTTCAAGACCTAGGAAATAATGCTATTCCCAACTAATATCTTTAAATCAATTTAAATGTGAAAAGTAATGATAAATTAAATAATATTTTGTGGAGCCGCATACTGAACAATAACAAATAACTTGGTATAGTCCACACTTCATATGTGTACTCCTTGCTGGAAATGTTTTTTATATTCATATTTTTGTATTGAGTAAAATGTATGCATGTGTGTCAAAAGATAATCTCGGCAAAAGATTTGCTGGCAGCTAATGAAATTGATATTTCTATGCAATTTTGCATGATTTGTCTCACGTACATTTGTCTTTTGTCTTGCAGATAATGGATAGCATTTTTGCGAAGCGGGCATGGTGTTCGCCAGTGGCCACTGCCTCCTCGAGTGGCATCACTAAAAAAGATGAGCACAGTAACGGAAGCAGCGAAGTCTGTGCTTCCAAAAGCAGTAAGTTGAGAAAATTATCACCTAAATGTCTCATTCCCAAAGGATTAGTGCACTAAATGTTTCCTTATTACAATTCCTACCTCTCCACGCCCAAACTTATAATTATTACTGCAAAAAAGGTTGAGGCAGAAGGAGGAGCATAAGGCCAGCAGGAAAGGAAGGCACGAGGAGAGAATGGCCATGGAGGAGAAGTTTCTAGATGTGTTAAAAAAAATTGCGGAAAAATAAATTCCTCTGATATAAATTGGTTAATTTTTTTAAAGTAAGACTTGGTGCTTTCCTGGCGTACGATCTGAAAGAAGTCTTCACGGGATTCTCACCAGGTTGGATGTTCAGCCAGAGCCAACTTTTCAATGGCTAACTCTGCCATCGTCCTCAGGGCGTTGAGTGCTGGGTCAAAATTTGTCCGGGACAATTATTTTAAACTTTACCTACCCTTACCTTAGAAGAAGTCATTATCATTTCTTTGCTTTTCTGAACAAATTTGGCTCAGTCAACATTGATGCAGGTAAAATTCTGGGGTATCATTCAGTAGCAGTGGTATGTTTATTGTTTATCTTTGAAAAAAGTTACCATAATGATATGCACTGGATTGCCAATTATTGCCACATTATGCCAAACATGTACATACAGCATGTTTATTTTAATGAATGTAACTCGTTATCTGAAAAGCTATATCTCAACAAATTTAACATTTTCTAAATTGTCTTAAGAACTGGAAACTGCAAAATCTTACCCAGATCTTGTACATACATTATAACCTATTGCTAACATTTCATTTTTCCTAATTTCATCATAAGTTTCGCGTTTAACAGCCATGGAGAAAACTATTGTTTGTGACAATTCTAGCAGATAAGCTGTCTTTGTTCTTGATACAATTTTCCATCAATGATCTGTCTGCAATTAGTCTAGTCAGTAACTTGGGCCATGATCAATAAATAGATGAGAGCAAAACCCCATAGTCCCATGCCAAAATTTTACAATTGTAAGGGTATACAAATAACGAAGCTCAAAAGCATATGTAATATGATAAATAAAGCTTTTATTGCAAAAAGTAGAGATGGGAAAATTAACGTAATTTTCATCTGATGTAAGTTATTACAGTAATTTTTACAGATTCAGACAGTGACTACAAGTTCGGGACTAGTTCGGGATTTTGAGTCACCAACCATAGTGACACCAGCTTAGGAGATGATTGTAAAAGTGAGAACTTGGACGATGAACTTACTGATTTGAGTCAATGGTGTCCTGTAAGTGACGTTTGTCCTTCAGTCGCCGCTCCTAGGCTTTCTTTCACCGGTTCTCCACCAGTGAAATTTTTAGAAGATAGATCTAATATTTTGAATGACATCTAGTTGTTCCTGGACGATTACATTTTCAAAGTTATTGTAGGTTAAACAAAAAAGCGGGCCGAAAAATGTAAGCATCCTAACTCTGGGAACCATCATGCCCGGATGAAATTTTCTTGTGTATTGTGGTAAATACATTGATGGGAATTGTATAGAAATCAGTCATTTCTCCATATTGTTCCATAGAAAAATAACAAAAACACCATTTTTTGGCAAAACCATGAAAAGTAGATTTTTGTTCTTGAAAAAATTTATTAATTTCTGTGATTACTCAGACTTTGATCATCATTCACACCCTAGTCCGAAACTGCGTAAAATATGGCCAAGATATGATTTTCTGAACAAAACGTTCTGCGAGTTGTATGTTCCAGATCGCGATGTAATAATTGATGAAAGCCTAATGATTTCCAAAGGTTGATTAGGATGGAAAGAATATATTCCCCTAAAACGGGTATGGTTTGGAACAATATCCTTCCTCCTATGCGAATCTAAATCAGGTTACATATGTTCTTTTATTATTTACACAGAAAAAGGAACTAATTTCGATCCAGGGTTCAGAGACTCTTCCATATCTACACAAATGGAGATGACAAAGATGCATCCTTACTTGAGGAAAGGGTATTGTGTCACTACATATAACTTTTACAATAGCCAACAGCTTGCCGATATTCTTGTGAAAAAACGGACACATATGGGACAGTAAAAGCTAGAAGATAATAAATACCACAAGAATTAGCAAATAAAGAAAGGGGATATACGCGCCTATCAGAGGGGGACGGTACTTGCACTAAGAAGGAAGGATAAAAAAGTTGTTTATCTTCTCTCCCCTGTATATACATTCCGCAAATATGAATCCACAAGTGAAGCGATGGGCATTAGAAAATGAAGAAACAATGAGACTAGTAAAAGCTTACAATTTCACGATGGGTGGGGTGGATCAACATTTTTCTGATTATCTTATCATTAGAAAACATGGTAAAAGATACTACAATAAAATGTTTTTTCATCTAATTGATTATTCCTCGAGGAATTCATATATTTTTTATCAGAAATGGAAATATATTTTTTATCACATTTAGACTTCCGAATGCAAATGGTAGAATACATTTTTGAAGTACAGGGCCGCGAAGTTTCCACAACTAAAGGCTGGAGATCAGCACCCGACCCTTCTCGCACATATAAAAGACACTTTAAAGTCATTAACACTAAAAGTCATTTTAAAAGTTATTCAAAATCACCGTAATATTACGTAGCTGGTAATGTGGGTAATTTTCAGAGTGGCCTATCTCTAATCAAAAGGGATTCCATTACAGTATTCCTTTTTTGAACACCAAGGGCTCTGTTCCGATCACCTACTTCTTGGGCTCTGCGTGCCCCGAAACGCCTGTTCTATATCTTTACCACTGTCTGTGTGCCTGATTCAAACTTTGCTTTCCTCTTCTGTGTACGTAATTTCTTCTCTGCCGGTGAGTGAAAATGTCCAGCGCCATCTGCCTAGCAGTCATGTGGCCATTGTCCTTGAAGGGCACCAAGAGGTGATTGTGCAGCTCATAGGCGGCATCCCCCACCAAGTGGCTATCTGCCGGGAATTTGTCTTCATCTTTCAGGAACTCAGCCACCTCAGAATTCCTGAAAACTCGTTGGCCGTGCACCGACCCAGGATTGCCACAATGGCAATGGGTTATCAGCATTTTGTGATCACACACCACCTGCGTGCATAATGCATTTAGAAGTATGAGAACATGTTGTCATTGTAACTCAGACATAAAATTAAAGATAGAGAAAGAAGTGCAATACTAACTTGCAATTGAATGGAATGGAAACGTTTCCGGTTTACATAATCCACTGCATTCTCCTGTGGAGCAGCAATTCTTATGTGGGTACCATCAATTGCTCCAATTGTTTTAGGAAAGCCACTCGCTTCCTGAAAACCTCTAATGGTTGACACTGCTTTGTCGGCAGTGGGCCACTGTATGAATCGTGGGGCTTCAAGGAATAAAGCCCTCGTCACTCTCCTCACCGATCTCAACCCTGCAGCCTTCCCGACATTAACCCTTGAACGGCTAGCGTGCCCATATAGGCACAGCTGCAATGGCTTAAAGAATGACGTATAAATTCTGACCTAAACATTGTAGAGCATGCTGTCTCCGCCAGAAGTTATTACTATGTATCACTTTATTCGATTCGTGTGTTTACGGCCAGCATTTATACCAGCAGTTGATAGTGGCACGATAGGTATTCTTACTCACTCTGATCGAGGCGGCGAAAGAGGAAAAATGGCGAAGTGTCTTCGGTAATAACGATATTTTTCCTTTTTATTTTTGACACTCTGCTATGTATTTTATCATATCCTTATAATGAATGTTGTCAAATTCGGTTTATTTTGCCTGCATTGTGATATCTCTCGTATAGGACAAGGAATTTGAATATATTTTTGGGTGATCCCGTTTGGGCACGCTAGCCGGTAGCCGAGGGTGCCTTATTTATCGGATGTTCATTGCTAAAAACGTCGTTATGGGGTCTGTTATCACATAATTTCGATGTTTAACACTTAGTTGCTGTCAACATTTCATTTTTTTCTTTATGTCATCCGATTTTAATGAGTTCATTATTTTTTGCTTTATTTTTTTATAACATTTCCATTAATTTTGAGTAAAAAACACTTTGTACTATTCAACACTTTTATTCATGGTGCTTACGTTTCACCTTGCTGAACTATCTAGTATGAAAAATATTAGGGTTATTTTCTACCACTGGTATACATACCCAACAATCAGGGTCATGGTGGAGGGGGATAGGAGTTTTGGATTAATGCAATGATGAAGCTGATGGTGAAGCGCTTTGTACCGCGTATAAAATTTTGAAACTCTAAAAAGTACATTTTTTAACATTCAAAATGTATATTTGTTGCTGTAACGTAGTGAAGCCTGAAATAGTCGATCGTATTGTAACGCTAGCATTTGTTTTTCAATTACTATAACTTGCGTTAAATTTTCTACCTAACTTATTCGATAGAATATGAAGAATGATAGTAATCAGAATTTGGCTCACAAATATTTACCACGGTCCTCAGCCGCAAACATAAAACGACTATTTTAATTCCTACAAGTTGTCATGGTAATAAATGAAAATTTTATCACTTGGTACTGAGAGAAAAATCCCTTTTTTACCAAAACCATTTGATTATGTGGCAATTGGAATGATTTACTAGAAAAGTATTTCCATAAAATGCGCACATCGTCAGACTTTTTTTCCGCGCCTGATTTCCTTTTTTGTCCCTGCTTCAGAGGTCTAACTCTCAACAAAGTTCTCGCTTTTTTAGAGGATGATGATATCGTTGCCTCACCAAACATCTTCATGGAACCACCAGAGCCAAATATTGAGTCCGGTAAGGATAGTGCCGACGAAGATGACGGGGGTACTATTGGCAATCTTTCCGGCCGGCAACTTCTTGCTGTCTGCGAGGTGCGCTATAAGCGATTCGGAAGTGGCCAAAAGAAAAATTATGACTCAACAACAGGCGCAAAACAAGGCGAGCATTGATCGAAAAAAAACAGCTAGCTAAGCAGCCCCGCGGCTCCCATGCATTCGCACGGGAGAAAAATGAGAATATTGTTGTCGTTAGATGGAATGACAATTCGGTGGTGACTGTCCTGTCATCTTTCCATGGTGTACACCCACTCACAAGTGTCACGAGATTCTTACGTATTACCTCAAAAATTGTACAAGTTAGGCAGCCAGCAGTGTTCTCTAACTACAATAAATACATGGGTGTTGTAACGATGAATGTTCTTCCCGCGCGCGCTCAAAATGTGTTAAGTGCGACGTACGTCTTTGCTTTCAGTGCAATTTTGATTATCAAACTCGGCAATAGTAAACCAAATTTCTACTATTCAATAACTCTACCAGTAATATGGGACTAATTTTGTCAATAACTTCATTGATAATGTGTATTTTCATTCAATAACTGTTTCCAAAACTGAGTTTTATACTGTTGCGTTCCTTGGACAGCTCAATAAAAATGTTTAAACCGATCAAATAAGGTCAAATATAGAGATCATAGAAGCCCTTCCTGAATCCGCCGGTAATGTTGACGTGAAAATTCGTGAATACGCCCATATTTGGGTGACAAGAGCATTCGAAAAGCCCGGGCTAAACCTAGCCCATTGAATTAAAAGCCCAATAGCCACCTCTCTCTCCCCACCACTATCCATTCGCACTTACCCCCTTCCTTCCTCTCTGCCCTTTCCTTCCCAAGGGAACAGAGCGGACTCATCATTCCTCTACCGCTGACGATGGCGTCCTGACGTCGAAACGTACAAGTTTTCTTTTGTGAGTGTCCTTTTTGCGTGTTTCTGTGTTTGTTTAGTGTATCACTGTTTTATTTATGCATATATATATATATATATATATATATATATATATATATATATATATATATATATATATATATTTATTGGAGGCGATTTTCACCATTTCATTTAGTGTAAAATTGCACCTTGCTATTTCAGTGAGCATATACAGTGCAGTTCTCTACTAGGCATTCAGTGAAGTCGTGCTTGTCTCTACGCCTTCTCCCTTTTGGTCAGGCTGTGGTAGTCATTTTTGGGAAGAATTTGGAAATAAGTGCGCCGCTCTTAAAGTCAAATCCCTTATTGATTTGAATATTTTAATTGTGCGATAATTTGGACTTGGAAAATGCCAAAATAAAAGGATGCGTAGTGAGCAAAAATATCCCTTTTTTGGTGTCTCGTTGACATTAAACGAATCAATATTGCCAACTTTTAAAGAAGTGATAAAATATTTTTTTTATGCTCGCGACATATTGAGATCTGAAAACGCAGGCAGGGAGCCTGCAGTTAATCAAGTAGCTAGTCTAGTGGCGAAAAAAGTGTCCGAACTTAGGAAATGCGCCTCTATTACAATCATTCCGGAACTTGGTGTGATTAAAATGATTTTACGGTACCATAAGACGTACTATGGCGTAAGAATTACGCAAGCAAGTCTACGAAAGGTGTCAAATTGACCAAAAAAATTAATACATTTTTTAATGTATCTCAGAAACTATGTGATATTTGTGCGTGTTCGTGCAAAAGAATCAACGAATGTAAATGTAAGAAGGAGAATAAAGTTCCCCTAAATGAAGTGGCATTTTTTAGGAATCAAAGGACAAAACGAAAGATGATATCCGGTGGTTTGGATACTTCAGAAACTCGGCGATCGAAGAAAAAACATAAAAGAGGATCGTCGGAGAGCGTCGAGTCAAAATAATTCATTCTTGAAGAGGAAAAAAGTGAAAATCAAGAATTTTCTTCCTCAACATCCCGAGAAAATTCAACCGCTGAGGAATCAGCCAACATGGACCTCAACGTTCCTCATACGATTAGGGATGAAAATCAACCTGGACCTTCTTCGGGGCAAATGCGTCTTCAATTGTCAACTGTGGCGGAGGTATGTGCAAGAACCGGCATGTCCCTCAGAGCAGAAGCAATGAACGTCAGCGCAACTTTAGCCGACGCAAAGCTCATAACTCCGGAAGACACATCAAAGGTAGTGGACCGGAATTATTTACGAATACAGAAAAAGAAGATGTTAGATTCAGTATAAGCAAAGAGAGAATAATCAAAAAGTGCAATTGAAGGGTTGTATTTTCACCGCAGAAAGAATGAAACAATTAAACTGGAGGGAATAGGCAAGAGGACTACTCAATCTAAGGTTTGAGAGGAACATGTCGTGTTAGTCGAATAGCCAGGATCCCACTATTTGGGGTTTGTCTCCCCCACAGGAGGATCTGCAAGAAACATCAAATCTGCAATTCTTGGTTTTTGTGTGAAAGAAAATATTGAACTTTCAAATTTAAAAGTGATTGGATGCGACGGCACCAAAGTGAATACAAGTCAGAAAGGAGACATAATCCGTTTACTAGAAGCACAGCTCCGACGTCCCTTACAGTGGTCTATTTACCAATCACACTTGATTGACTTAACGCTGCGGCATTTGGTAGAAAAATTAGACGGGAAAACTAAGGGTCCAAATTTTTTTGCTGAACCTATTGGCTCCGCCCTACAAGACTGTCAGACTCTTCATATCATACGATTCCAGCCAATTCCGACAACATTTATCGTACGATGTAGACTTGACATTACTGAGCACTGACCAGCAGTAACTTTTGGAAATTTCCAATGCAGTGTCGAAAGGATTTTACTCGGAAAATTTGGCCAGGAAAACTCCAGGGAAAGTAGCTCATTCTCGCTGGCTCACTACGGCCAATCGACTACAGTGGCTATACGTGTCCACTGAAAATCCAAGTGCTAATTTACAAAATCTGGTGTCATTCATTCAAAAAGTATACGCACATGTCTCGTTTTCAGTGAAGCAAAACCATTGTATACACGACGGTACTGTAAATTTATGGAAACTCATAAATAGGTCAAGATATCTACCGGAAGGTCTTAAAAAAGTCATTGATCCTGTTATTCAGAGAAACGGGTTTTTCGGGCAACCAGAAAATTTACTAGTCTCAATGATTGCTGACCATTGAGAGGAAGTGCGAAGAGATGCGTGGAAAAATTTTTAGAGGCGCGAAGAAATACGCGTGCGATCGATAATCCAAGAACTTTTGAATTACTACAAGTTTTGAATTTTGATGCAGAAGACTACACGCTGCTGATCAAATGGGACGAGAACACCGACCCCCCTGCTCTATCGCATACGGCTGAAGAAATTCGAGAATTACTTGAGCAATGCTCAACTTTGGAACTCAATTTTCCCTACCACACGCAAGCAGTGGAAATATTAGTGAAAGAGGTACCCCAAGCTTCATTGAGATCCGCAACAGACAAGGAGAGGCAATTAGAAATGCTAAAAAGACTAGAAAGCAGAACCAAAATGCCGACCTTCGAAACCAAGTCTCAGTTCATGCTGTGATAGGGTAAGTTTTACATTTATCTGCCTGACTTCAAAAATAAATATATCGATAATGACCTTAAGTGTTCAATGAAAATAATATTTAAAGATGAATACTTACACACAGACAAACCGATTGGTCTACAAAATGACCACTTGCTTATTTTTCAGATAGCATCTAATCTGATAAAGTAAACGCGTCACTCAATTTTATTTGAGTGGATGGGTGGGTGGGGAGGTCATAGTTCAGATACCTTGACGTGGTGAGCTCTGGCAACTATTTTTGGATTCTTTCTCCGTGTTGAAAAAGAATTGGCAAGTAGGCTAAATCCTGCACAATCAGGGAGTTTTTATCTGATTCCTGAATAATGATGGTGTATTATACTAATTTCAAAAAATTCTTCCGTAATTGTTATTCCCTGGACGTTATGCTTAATTATTTAATATTAGTTAGACCAACGACGGAAAACGCATGCATGATGAGTTTTGCTGCATTCGCGGCGAGTGGGCAGCAGACGCGTGCCGGAAGGAGGCGCGAGCCGGCAGGAGGCGCGCGCCGGAAGGAGGTGCGTGCCGGAAGGAGGCGCGAGCGGCCTGCTGACCGTTGCGCTGCGACGCGTCGCGACGCTACGCTGGTGTGGCATAATTACGCGCACTCAAAATATACATTTTGTGGTTTAACGGCTGCAGATACGTCCAAATGAACGAAATTTTTCCCCTTAAAGATCGCAACTCGGCAAAATTCATGGGGAACCGCTATAAAAACGTGACTTTTTCCATTTTCAGTCCCCCTCCCCATAAATAACCACGGCGCGAGGGTCTAGGGTTGACTTAGAGGTCCCAAATTTTTCTGGCCTTATTTTGAGTCACTTTGACATCTTTTTCCAGAAGGCCAAGTTTCTCCGCGAAAAATCGATTTTTCCGATCCGCCCTAGCACAAACCTCGTGAAACATAAAATTGATGTGGGCAATTCAGAACCAGTCAAAAAACGTCCCTTCCGCGTTCCGCTCTCTCAAAGAGCTGCTATAGAGGAAGCAGTTCAAGATATGCTCGATCAAGGAGTCATCTCACCATCCAT
Organism: Pyrrhosoma nymphula; assembly: GCA_963573305.1. Classification (NCBI taxonomy): domain Eukaryota; kingdom Metazoa; phylum Arthropoda; class Insecta; order Odonata; family Coenagrionidae; genus Pyrrhosoma; species Pyrrhosoma nymphula. The sequence goes on along the minus strand of OY754332.1, from coordinate 68,786,329 downwards.
TAGTCTATGGTTAGCGCCCCTAATATTAGTAAAACAGAAATCCACTCCAGGAGGTCGAGTAAAATACCGCCCATGCATAGATTATCGCGGTTTGATTAGCGTCTCAAAGAGGGAAGTTTTTTCCATTCCCAACATGGACGAAATATTTGATTTGCTAGGAAGCGCCCCATACTTTTCCACGATGGACCTAGGTAGTGGCTTTTGGCAAGTGGTAATGAATGAAGACAGCTAAGAGTACACGGCATTTAGCACTCATTCCGGGAATTTTCTTTGCAACCGAATGAATGTCGGTTGGCGAACGCCCCATCCACGTTTGTGAGATTAATGACCACTGTTTTCGCGGGACTCATCGATCTGGGTTGTGCCTTATTAGATATTTAGATGACGTGCCTTATTATTATTTAGATGACGTACCAAGATATGATAACACGAGGGAGAGTCAGCAGAACGATGAGCAGGATCACGTCAAGCCGTCCCGATGGCACTACACTCATCGCCGGTCACCTTCGACAACCGAGCCAAAGCGTACGCACACCGAGTGGTCACTCTCAATAACCGTGCCGACTCCTCCAGGCAAGAATTTCTTCCCTTTTATATGTTGAAGGAAGGGTAAGGGGTGAGGTAAGAAATGGGTGGCCCTCGCCTTCCACCCACGAGTTTCTGGATCATCCTGCTCATCAGGAGCCCTGGCCTCGATTCGGAAGCGTTTGCTATGACATCAAGGTTCGGCGTTTCCCGCTGACTTCGCGGCGCCAAGATGTCCAGCGCTATTCCGAATTAATTAAGTTTGGAAAGAGGAGGGGCCATATGATTGTGCTTCTCGGCTAAAAAGTTTGTGCCCCGCGGGGCTAGTCGGCATTCCAACAGATTTGATGATCGTGCATCAAGGGTAACGAGGAAGAAAGTGGACAAATTGGCTGATATTCGTCAAATTTTCGATCTTTTTGTTCGGAACTGTCAAAAATCATATACTACACATATCGGAATACGCCACGTTATATGAAAAATTGGAAAGTTTCAGGGGTAGGTGCTCTTTCGGACAGTTTATTCCTAGTTAGCTATGCAGATATTGAACTTAAATATTTGCATTAGTTGACGTTCGTACGTTTTATACCTCAAACCTAGAAGTCTATCTTGGCCGACATCCACCCGGGTTATTTGAATCGAGTAATTCCCCGAAGGACGTTGTTGAACGTTTGTGCTCCCCCATTTCAGGTTCCGGGGGAAGTGTGATAACAGACTATTGTTTCACTTTTTACAACAGCTCAAAAGGTGGGGTCGGCACAATTGACGAAATAAGGCGACATATAATGTTGCCCGCAACACCCGACGATGGCCAATGGTCATATTTTGCTCCGTACAAAATATAGCAGCAATCAATTCATTTATAATGTACCTGGGAAACAAAAACGATGTTTTAGTTAGAAGGAAATTTTTAAGTGCACTTGCAAATGACTGTTGCTCACGGTAAAATTTTTGGTAAAACGTTTTATAAAATCGACTAATTTTATAAAAATGAGCTTGCTAACGATAAAACCCTTTTATAAAATCTAGTTTTATAAAACGTTTTACGGAATAGGACAGGTTCTATTGCCATGAAACCGTTTTATGCAACAACCAATGAGACGTTACGCTCATCGCGTTGATAATTATCTCGTATCCATGGGAAGCCAAACAAGGAAAACGTAAACAAACATGGCTGGAAGTTCATGGAACGTTGAGGCAGTATCCTTCTTGTAGGTAAAATGCGTTAGAGCCTTAGAACCGTTGAGTGTGATCAGAAAGTAAGTAAATAAACAATACATATAGTTTTAACATAACAGTAATCCAAAAGAGAGTGAATTTATCACTTCACGTGTTTGCAAAGCGTCTCATAGATGGCAGGACATAGCGGTTTTATGAATAGTTTTACCGTGAGCAAGCAACTACGTTTTACTTACGATTCATAAAACTTTCAATAAAAATTTTTACAAAACTCATTCATGGAAAATTTTAGCGTGAGCAACAGGCATAAGGAGTTAGTCAAAGACTATGTGGCACAGCGATCAACATCTAACCTACCGGAAGATCTTGATGCAAAACTAATGAAAGCTCAAGGTGAAAACCAAAATATTCCTCAACCAATACCTGATAAGAGAAAGATATGCCAAAGGTGTACAGGGAGGGATGGAAAAAGTCAATATTATTGTAAACAATGCAGTATATGTCTTTGTTTAGAGCATGCTACAATTGTGTTCGAATCCTGCGTCAAATCAAAAGAGGCAGAGTTTTGACATAATATTTTGCCTTCGAATGATATAAATTTACTTGATTGATTATTTTTACATACATTTCAGTGTTTTGCTAGTCCAATAAAGTAGTGAGATAAATAATATGCATTCTGGATATTACTTTATCTCTTTGGAAAATGAAACCAGCAATATCATTGGGTATGCTTATTGTTTATCGTAGATTTTCATCCCTATTTATTTAAATTTTCTCCAAATATTCAACTAAAGATGGAATAATAGTGATAGTAAAACGGAAGGAAGAAAATAATCTTAAAATATGGAATATTTATATTAATATGTAGAATGATAAAAATTATGCGAATTTCACAAAAGATAGTTTATTCACGACCCGGGTTTCAAAATATTCAACGTTCAACGTTTCAACACGATCCTGAAGATGACATAATGTGTTGAAACCCGGGTCGTGAATAAACTATCTTTTGTGAAATTCGCATAATTTTTATCATTCCTAACATGGAAAAATTCCACATAATACACCCTGAAACCGCAAATTTTCTTAACATGTAGAATTTTTATCTTTGGGTCTGTGAGTCCCAGCGTGATGTTAGGTACTCATGTGAGAAAAATTGGCGCGACAAATGCCGGGTTAAGACTCCTTATATTCCTCCGGAGCATTAAAAAAATCATTATACGGTGGTGGTGCAGCAAAGCGAACTCCTATTCTGGCTAGCGCGAATTCGAAGTTGGCGTTATTGAGTCTCCAGATTACTTCATTCCGTACCTCCGATTGCAGTTCACTTCTGTAACGACTCTTTTTTGATTACGTAATCCCCGTGCAGATAAAACTCTGTTGTTATAAGCTACAGCCACCCTCGTCCACCTCCCGTCTCTCAGAGTGAACAGACGTGCTTGGCAGAACTCTCTTCCTGGAACCGGTTCTGACCATCGGCGAGACAGACCCCATTTACTACCTGCCTCCTATGATAGCCGGCCAGTTTTTTTCGTCGCGGTTCCTACTATCCGTGCAAAAAGTCTAGATACCCGAGTTTGAGACGTTTTATTACGAATTTTCCATGATATGAAAACTATATATTAAATTATTCAATTTTAAGTTCCATGATGGATAATTTTAAATTTGGTTAAATGCCTCGGAGTTAAACTGACTAATCATCTCTCGTGGGGTAAACATATTCGGGAAATTACCAGCCAAGCTAATCGTAAATTGGGATTTGTTACAAGAGTACTTGGCAAGTGCGATGATAAAGTTAGGGAAATCAGCTACTTCTCCTTTGGGAGAAGTAGCTGATTATCCTAACTTCCATCCCTCTTGGAATACGCTGCCAGTGTTTGGGATCCTTATGAGGTAGGTTTGAAAACCGATTTAGGACCTGTGCAGCAAAGATAGGCAATGAGTGCGATATTCCACAGACGAAAAATCATTCGCCTTGACCGTGGAATATCGCACTTATGTGCACATGCGGGTGACTCCGTAAAGGTTGCTACCGTGGCTAGTCCCGGTATCCTCAGAATTAGTAAAGATAGGCAAGGTACGTTAAAGACCGTTATGATAATCTCGTTAGTGCAACTGATATTTTGCAGCAACTAGGATGGGAATCGCTTCCAGACCGTTGATTAAAATTTAGACTTAATCTATTGCGTAAGTTCCAAATCAATTTGTTTCCTGCCGATGTGAATAGCATTTTACGAAATCCGACATACTACGGTATGATATTAAAATTAGGGAACTAGACTGCAGAACGGACAGATTTAAAATGTCATTTTTCCCGCGAACGGTAAGAGACCTTAACAGCTATCAATGAGACTTTTAACTAGGTTTGTCAATGGGTAGTGTAGCTTTTTATTTGATTTACTCCATAATATGTACTTGAATGTTTATCTGCTACCTAGAACTCGCAGCACGCCGTGCATGTTTTCAGTATAATTCTTGTGTCTCTGTCCATTTATTTAGTTCCAAAATACTAACGGTCCTTCTAAAATTGGTAGCATACCTATAGTGTAGAGCATGCTTGTGAGGCTTCGCCTCCTGACAAGCATTTACTATTTATGCATACGCATCAAGAGTCGCAGTTACACTAACTTTAATAGGGCATACTGCAATGCACTCTGAAATAGATAGAATACAACGGAGAGCAGCAAGATTTTTGAAAATTTGTTACGATAAACTTAGCAGTGTTACCGAATTGTTGACGGAATTAGGGTTGGAATCTCTAACTGATCGAAGGGAGAAATACAGGTTAAATCTTTTGCACAAACTCGGAGCAGACAGTTTTTTTGCCGGACGTTCAACAACTGCTAGAGCCAACGTACTACGGTAGAAGTGACCACAGGAATAAAATAAAGGAAATTGACTGCCGAACCGATAGATTCAAAATTTCATTTTTCCCACGTACAATAAGGGATCATAATAGTTGCGATAGATCAATCACATGAAAATCCCACCCTCAATAGGTAGAGTAGAATTTTAACTTGTGCTTAATAACACAACATCATTACTAACTCTTCACACCGGTCGATTAGTCCGGCATTATTTTATTTTGTTCTTTGCATGAAGTAGCATCTCGTAGTATTCATAAATTAACAGTATCAGTAATATTAACTAGTAGTTGTCTCTTTTACAGTGTACTGCATGTTTGCATGTTCATTTATATAGCACTCTCCCAGTTTCCGGTTGGACTGCGCACTGTTCTCCTGACTGCTTTTGGTCTGCGCCTAGCGCCAGGGGGAGCGTGTGAGGTTCTGATTTGTTCTGGGACGAGTGCTGCATGCCTGGTGTGGAATCACCCCGTGTCACACACCTTAGTGGTGGCTTGACCGGTATATCGTAGAGTTAAATGCATGTTGGCGACTACTCACCCCCTGTCACACACCCTTGAGGTGGCTTGCAGGGTATTTTGTAGATGTTGATTTGTAATTCTAGAATCATAGGTGTATATTTTTATGGGGCTTGGGTTGAAAAAATCACCGTATTTGAAGCCTAAAAAACGGTAACACCACTTTGAACTCATATAATTATAACCTGAGCGTCATATATGAATACAATCTTTCCCAAATTATGACGAGTAATGTGACTGGATAATAATGCCTGATTATGTTAATTGTTTACAACTCTGCTATTTTTGTTATTTTCGAATTTTTGGGATAGTAAACGAAACCATATCCACCGCTTTAGAGCCTGTGTAAGGAATATGTACACAAAAACCTTGTTGCGCTGTCTTGCTATTCAATAGCGCTTTTCTCTAATCGCCATTTTGTGTTCTGATGAGCCTTGAGCGAAAGGAGGGGCGAGATGGGAAGGGATGGTCATGTCTGCCGCTTTCTCTCGCATCGCAAACTAGTGCCTAGGTGATTGAAAAGGAATGCGAATAGGGATAAAAGAAATAAAAAAACGTAAACAAAACGGTTTTTTAAATCTGTACTAAAAAGTAGCTATATATTTTTAAGCTGTCACAACTGATCTACAACAGGCAGAACGTGATCATTTGGACTAAAAATAACACCATGGGGCGCAACCAACAAATGTAACACAAAATACTTTACCAATACTATATAAGTAACGTGGTTATGTCTTTTTCTTTCATTCATTACAGTCAGAGTCCTCTGGATTGCCGATAATACACTACACCCCTATGAAGGAGTAGTGTTGAGAACGGCCATCCAGAGGACTCTGATTACAGTAATCTACCGGTTAGAGGTAGGTTGTGATGAAAGTCAGAGAATATCCAACGAACTCTTACACGTGCCGTGCCCCTTCCACGTCCAGTATTTCTTTCTTTATCTCAGCATAAGTCCTACCTTTCTTCATCCCGTCCATAAAACCGATTCTCTTCCTTCCCCTTCCCCGCTTACCCCACATCCTTCCCTCTATCACGGCCTTCAGCAAACCATCGTCCCTCATTACCCCTTCCAGCCACCTACCCTGTCTTCCCCTAATCTCATCTATAAGTTTCCTCTCCTCGCCCACCATGTCAAGCACTTCCTCATTTGTCTTCCTTTCCGTCCAACGCACCTTCTCCATCCTCCTCCACACCCACATCTCGAAAGCCTTCAGCCTATTCTCGTCTTCCTTTCTCAAGGTCCACGTTTCTGCCCCCTTTAATATTCCAAATTGATCCTGACCAGAAATTTCCGGAAAGTGAAGCTTGCCTCAACGTTTACAGTAATTTGTTGAAAATACATTATAATCACGAGTTGTGATAAGGAATTGGGTGTTTCCAGTGAAAAGTCTTGCATCGCAAATGTTGATTGCGCTCCCATGGTTTTATTTTTAGTCACAAATAATCACGTCCTGCCTGTTGTAGATCAGTTGTGACCGCTTAAAAATTAATTACTTCTTTTTAGTACTTGCCTACATTTTTAAATAAAACCATGTTCTTAAAAAGTTTTTTATTTACTCTTATTTTTTGTTTTCAATAATGATTCATCAGTTATTCATTCGATTATTGTCGTTATTTCATGGATAAATTAATGAAAAATTTACAGTTAAAAATTTTCCATGAAAAAGAATGGAACGAACATTTTCTGTGTTAAATTAAAATTTAAATTCTGAATTAATTTGTTTAAATTGAAAAAACATTGTATGTTCATCCAAAATACACATGTGGGAAAAGTTTCAAAAACATCGACGTGGTGAAAGTGGGTGAAAAATGAATTACAAGATTTGACCCAAACAAAACATAAGTTAATACAACCATGTAAAAATACCGTTGTTTGCGCTGTACTTTTACAGGAGCGGGCAACTTACATTGTTTCTGAAACATTTTCGACCGAAAAATATTGCCGCATTAGAGCCTCGAACCCATGACTAACCAATTTATCCTCCTTTACCACAGCCACGGTGCGCCTAGGTGGTCCTTAAATAATGGTCAGAAGGTGTAAAGCATTTAAACGGAACGAAATTCTATGCTAGCGAACCCTGGCCTAAGGGAGAGAAAGTCGTTACACTTATATTGTAATATTGCATTGTTATCTACGCCAAAAATTTAGTAAAAGTGGGAGAAAATTCGATTTGCAGATTCCACCCAAACACAGACAGAAACTCAAGTTAAATAAAACCATGAATATATATACCTGTTCATGAGTAAAAACTTTTAAGAACAAAAAAAGCAAATATACTGAATTCATTTTTTCAGTGCGCCGTTTACACATGCTCTAAGAATGCATACACTACCCTATCTAGGCTATACGGAAAAATAATGCCAGCAATTAATATTTCTAGTCTACATCTATGCTGTATCCTTCAAGCCACTTCAAGGGTGTGTGACTCTGGCAGCGGCGTAAACGGCGCGAACCGATTAAAAATGTCACCACTTACCTGGGACGGAATTCGGTTTTATCATATCGAAGTAATGCTTGCGTAATGGAACCATGAATAAAACGAAGATCAACGACAGTAGAAAACGGCATAGAGACAAAACGCAAAATGGCAAAATGTCACTATCGCGCTAGATTGCTAGAACTCTTGGTGGCGTTGTACGTAATAACTGTTGTGGTGGTCGTAGTTTGGAAATAAATCATTCACAGGAAGAAAGGGGAGAGAAGGAAGTGTCCACGCCTTCTGGCTGCTACCGATGACATAAGTAAACGGTACTAATTGCAGCGACCCTCCACCCGTCACGGCTGATTAATAAAGTATCGCTAGTAATCGTACTCGCGCCAATTCACGCTCATGGTACTAATACATATCGGAGGAATTGAATATGTCAAAAAAATCATTGAAGCATTTAATAAAGTTAGATGCATCACTCACATCAGAGAGAAGCGCTTTCTTTTCCAAATGCATCAGGGCAGAGGCAACTGTATTTGATATAAGCTGTGTAGCTAATTTCACTTTTTGCCTCCTAAAGGGTGCTGGATGCAAATGCTCTGGAGTGATTTTTGGTATCAAATTTAGTTCACCTTGAAGTGAAAATAGTTTCTCCAGAACACTCAAACTGACTTTATTTCCATTTCCCAGAACAAAGCCCTTGTCAACCAAATGATTTCGGAGTAGCTTTATCATGTGTGGAACATAAGCAAACACAAATATCTCTCTAGATGGATCATGAGGATTTTTGTAAGAGGTCTTTCCACATTGACACCCAACTGTGACCAAATACCTCTATTAGATGGACCCAAATCACTCACTTGGGCCACAACTTGGTAGCCACTGTGCTCCAAAGCTAAAATTATTGGTAATAGGACATCTTTAGTCATAGGCCTGTCGAAGTCATAATATATAGGCTGCTTCCATCTACCAATCAAGCTTCTTGCTATTACAACCTGAACTTGATCACAGGGGCCAAGAATCTGCTCCAACTTTCGGTCCATACACATCTCACTCTTTACTTTCATTTCATCAAAAGAAATAACTGTCAGTCTTTCAAGCTCAGTTAAATGTTAGGATTTCATTGTCATAACAGACATCACACTTTTCTGTAATCCACAATTGAAATCAAATTTGGCAACCCAAGATTTCAATGTGGTTAAACTGGGCAAAGGAAACTTGAGGTGGTTTCTCAAATAACGGTATGCCTTGGCACTCACATACCTAAGAGAAATGGCTGCCAAAATATCCTCTTTGCTCCACACAATCATTTTCCCAGGGTAGAGAATGGATTTTACCTGACCCGGTGAAAAATACCGTTCAAGTGTTTTCAGAAAGAGTGACCTTTCTTTCTTCATCAATGCTTTCTGTTGAGTAATAGTGCATTCTAACTGAGCGTTCTTCTTTCCAAGTTCTGCCATCTTTGTAACAAGAACCTGCTTCTCAGCCTCCAATGTGGCAACCCTTGCTAATAGCTCGGTTACCTGCCTGTTTTCTTCAATATGCTGATGCTGCTCCTCCATATTGCTTTCCTCATCATTCTCCTCTACGTGAAGCACTACATCAACTGCTGAATCACTGAAAGGACAAAATAATGTCAGATTAAATCTGTGACTCTGTACCAGAAACAGCTGTATCATTAGGTGGATTGCCATTAACATTACATTATGAGCTTCAGATGGAATTAATGTCATGGCAAATGCAGAATGTACATAAAGAAAAATTATCTTCAAATGAGATAATCTACTTACTCGTCAGTTGGCCCTTCTAACAAAGAAACCACCAGTTTTCTTTTGGCTCTACTAATGGTCCTCTCTCTTCTTGCCATGCATACTTCTTTCTCCTCAGATGAGAAGGGTAAATTCAATGTAGGTACAGCATGATCTTTAAGCTTCTTGCTGTTTTTTGGGGAGTAGCCTAACAACTGTTGCTGCAGACTCTTCCATAAACAGCTTGGGTCGAAGTGAATCGAACAAATTCGAGCTAAAACAATAAAATATTCCAATTTTGATAATAGAAATAAACATTGGCATGACTTTCATAATAGGTACTACTATTGACATACTTCTATCTTCTGAAGTTCTTTACTGTAAAAGTTATACTAGAATTTCAATTATAAGGGCTATAAGCAAGCCTACCACTAGGAATACAGGAAAACTGGAGATATTGAAGACTACTGTGTGTTCTCTGACTGACGTTACCAGCATATGAATCTCATTACAGTGAAAGCATGTTCAATGTTATCAATACATAAATTTCAATTTCCAAAATATCTATTCCCTAATAATACTATGCTGCATCCCGCTCCACCCTATGTCACAAAACACTTATTTTATTTGGAACCCATATTATAAATTTTCCACACAACTATTGAAAATATACTCAACAAATTTATCAGACTTGTTAATGGCGATGCTAAAATTCCACAAACTATGAAATTAACTCGATGAAACCAGTAGCATACTTAACATTGACTCACTCTTTTTCAGGCTAAAAATAATTACATTATTTTCCTTAGTTAACTATTTGATGAAGTTCCCACTTCTGAGGCAACTACCATATTGTGATACGACAACTCGCAACACAAGGCCTGAGCACCTGTCTTATTTGAATAGACAGTAAATTTGTAGACTGTGAAAGAAACTATAGTTTCTAGAATCCACTTTTTTTGAGTCTCGATACTTCATAATTAAAACAGTTAAAACAATGATATAAAAGCATTTCATAACGAATTTAAATATGCTAGATTAGATTGAGTACGTATAACGTATTTTATTCTATCATCTTTCGTTGCTTATCGTATTTTCCTCTAGTAATGGGCACTTTTTATCTTGATGTTTTAATTTCTTGTTCTGCTTCCATAAACTGAAGTTGGGGCCAAGATGTACAACATATAGTCATGCGGCCTTTTGATTCAGCAGAATACATGAGCAGAAGAATCATGAATTGAAGATAAGAGTTATTTCGCAAAAAATACACCTACTATGGTATAAACTTAACAATATTTGATGGAAAAGTTCGCGAGGATGCCAAGACATGAAATTTTGCCTGTACCGTTATTTCGATAGATATCTATTTTGAATTATTGCAAAAAGCCTTTAAGATAACCTCTAATTGCTGACGGATCCAATAATAAAGATTTAAAGTGGGCATCAGTGCATTATTTTCGATGGATAAAATAACTTTAAACACGTCCTACCATTATAATGCGAACCTACATATTGATACTTCTAATTTAAAGCAGTTCCACCCCAGATACAAATAAAAAGGAACATGTAAGAGCTCACACATGGTAGGTATAATAAAATATTTTTAAAGAATGTACTATCGCAGTCGATACTATCGCAGCACAGAGGTATCGATAGATGACCGAGATGCGCAACGGCATACCTATGTGTTAGTACCATGTTCACGCTGACCACTAACATGCGGGAACGGATAACCAATGAACGGAGACCACGGTGGGAGGAATAGAGTATAAAGACTGGGACACCAAGAGCGTCCGCATCCACAGCCTTGAAAATGGCAGGAAAGTCTCCTGCCGAAACGTCGGCAATCATGGAAAGCCTAACCCGGTGGGAAACCCGAGAAGAACTCATCAGCATCATTCGCCGGGAAAGTCTAAAATCATGCATAACTTTTTTAACTAGTCATGATTACAAACACTTGAGATAACACAAACTTACCTTCGGTGGGAGCTGTAGCTTCAGCAGCACGACAGACGATACGGAAGATATGATCCGAAGTGTCTTCTCCTGGAAATCGCCAATCACACTCGATGGAAATTTATTCCAAAGATAACTTCGGATTCAAACTCGAAAGGCCTCAATTTTATCACAACCAAGCTTAAATTGGCCTACATTCTGGTTGGTATAATGTCAATTAGCAGTTACGACCCATGTACCTTGTGTTACGAAACAAATGCTAATTTTAATACTAGCGATACGTACAGAACGCTTATACGTTAGTAAATTACATTCAATGACTTTCGGCATGAGCTTAGAAAACAGGTGCAAACTTTTACAAAAACGACGTCTACAGTCCTCTTTTTTCTACTCCTCGACTCGAATAGCCTGCATCTTAAAATTTGATTTCAAAGGTGCACCACTGCAAAAACAGACCGAACATGTTTGTGTGCGAAGAAGAGACACCTAAACGAAGACAAAAGAAGAAGTATGCCAAATTAAAAAAATAAGCCATTCAAATCAAATGAATAATACGTGTCCAAATCTGGCGTGCATCTGAGGAGATATCCATGCGCTCATCCCATTGTTTACAATAATTGAGAAATACTTGTGCCAACAAAACGCATATCCTTAGAAAAACTCATTACAGTGATCCATTGGGGAATGTTTAAAGAAATAACCCTAAAAATACCTCCATTCTGTGATCAAAACTACAGAGGTTGTAGGTGCTCAAATGTAGCGTACCCGTACGGATACGCTGGGCGTTTAAAGGGTAATCCCGGTACCCTCAAAATTCGTCAAAAGAGCGAACACCTCAGTGTGTTCCATGTTCGTCGTTAACCTCGCTAACGGTGGCGCTAAGCGCATGTTTTGGACTGCATCTGTTACATCACATTTCTGGCAGTCCTGAGTAACTTGTTCATAGCCCTCAAAGAACCACAGAGGAGAAGGGCACCTTGGTAGCTTGACTGACTATAGCAATCGGCGTAATATTGAGGTATCCGGGTTCGAATCCGTGTCAAGGCGAATGATATTTCATCCTTGGAATTTCGCAGAAGTTTATTGTGCTGGTTGCCCTACCCTATCAACGTATGCTCATCTACAAGCCACTGGGAGGCGTTCCACGTATAAAACACTGACGTAGTCTCGCGAATATTAGGTAATGAAGGGAACACTAGGAATAATGTTACTTATTTGCTTCTGGAGTCGTAAATATTTTTCCTCTAATAGTTTGGAGGCAATCAATCATCTCATGCGTTCAAGTTGCAAGTTAGGTACGTAATGCTTCGCTTTCGTTTATTACTGTTAGAGGTACCACTCAACAGATTGTTGTAGATTTAGATCGAGTTGAGATTACATCAACTATATTTTTTATTCTTTGCTTCTACTAATATTTAAAATATTCCTAAGATTTCCGCGAGATCTATTCCACGGTTCCGTTCTTCCTTCCGGAAATTTTCGACGCGTTGGTTTTCATTGTGGCAACAGTTTGACAGACAGAGGACAACTGTTGATACACGATGGAAACTCCCAAATGCAGAACGAAGCCAAGCTTTCAAATAGCCGAACATGCATAGTTATATGTGGATTTCGAAAGCAAAGAAGGTATGCGAGATGCACTGCATTTAAAAAAATGATATTAGAGGTTGTCTACCGATTAAGGTTGGCTCAGTCGGAGATAAGATTATCTCTGCTAATTTTCCCAATGACCGCACGTGCTTCCAGATAGCGAAAGTAACTTTCCAAAGCTTTCACTTGAATTTAGTTTATAAAAGCGTTCTCACAATGACATGGGTTCGCAGTGCAGTAGGTGTATCCAATGAAAAAATCCGTTTTTTTTAAATAAATGGAGCATCAACTAAAAAAAAATTTTTTTCACATCCCCATTTCAGTCTCAACGATTACATATAAATACCACCACTCGAATCACCGCAAGGACGTGTGGCAGGGGATGTTTCGGGACATTAGCCATAAAATGGAAAGTTTGGAATTTATTTCTTTTCCGGATGACTCTGATGGAGTTTATGCCCCTGGGATAACGATAAGCCACTCTAGGCTATATTTTCCGGGAGTCAGACCAAAAGAACTTAACAGAAACATCTATGCCTTAGACCCCGCCTAACTTAAGCAAGATTGACGAAGGTTTCTATAGTTCTATATCTATGACTAGGAGGTAGGCATAAATTCTCGAAAAGCACACTAAAGGGGAAAATAAGGCAATTCTATGCCATTGAATTTTATAAGCTCTTATGGCCTGTGCTGCCTACTAGTACTTTACGCGATCTGGTACAGCCTGATAATGGTACAAGGAACGCCAGAATGGAAAGGAAACAACATTTAACGAGTTATCTGTCACCGTACGCCTTTCTTTCATTCCCCCATACCCGTCACCCAATTATGCTCAAGCCAATTACTACGGTCATTACTCTATAGCAATCTTTGCCTGCATCCCACTTTCATAGAGTTGTACCGAGTAATAGAATTGTTACGGGCTACGTTACTTTTACATGAGACCTCGGAAATTGTGGAAAGGTTAGCTTAACACACCGAGTTCATGACCACTGATTCAATAGCGGCCAAAGTAGATGAAGATGAAATTAGAGAGATGTCCTACCAGTTTTTGGGAAAAGTTAATTCCGTTTTACGATGCAGTAACAAGTATAGAAATGTTCTTTGAAAATCATGTTGTACTGCTAAAACCCAAAAAGTGTTATCTCTTCCTATTTCGCTTGGGAAACCAAGAAATTTTTACCTGAACAAGGAATATTTTACACTTAACATGAAAAACAAGGCAAGACAGTTTCCGATTAAGTACTTGCCAAAATAAGTTCTTTTAAAAATAAAATTCAGTTGTTATTGGAAATACACCGAGTGTAGGTTTTAAAAGTGTGTGGGGGAGGTGAAATAACTATCAAGTGAAAGAGACTTGCTTTGCAAAACTACAGGAAACTCATACCAATTTAAATGAGAGACGCCCTAGCTAAATGGCAGGTCTCACAAAGCTTCGTTTATGGAATTCTTAAATACAAGTCGGCGCCTCAGGCATGCACACTAGGCGCGCACGCATTACTCGGCACATCTTGGAATTGAAAGTTCTAACAGACAAGCTGGGCAGACAATAATATTTGGTGAAAAGAATAACTAGTGTTATTTTAACCCTAAAGTTAATGGACTACTTATAGGAGAACATTTCTTGCAAACGGCTTCCAGAGGCGTGTTACATTCGATTTTTGGCGCAGAAGAAGAGTCATATTCGCAGATAGATAGGAAAGATAATTCGCAGTGGATACTGAGAACTTAAATGGCCGTGTTTGAATCTAATGGCAGAAATACAGCAGACACCGGTAAACTAGTGCAGCTTATATACTGCTGTCATTGAATATTGCTCTTCTTATGAAGCGATTCTGGATATCTTACAATTATAGGTTGTGCGTGTGATTTCATCGCCAGCAAAGAAAGCGGAGATGTGTTAAAAATAAAAAAAACTAAGGTCACCGTGGTTTTGTACTCCAAGATATGAATCAAGGCTTCCATTTAAATTAAAGCCCGGCTACAATATATCCATGTGCAAGTGATAGGCACACACATACGTCAGGGAGAATGTCGTTGAATCGCCAATTTCTCATGGTCTCTCCCTCCAAAAATACTCCTATTCGAAAGAAATCTTGTGTGATTTTAAGGCCATGTCAATACATAGTTGTCTATATAATCTATCAAATAATACTTTACTGCTAGCTAAACCAGTTAAAGCTAATACCATATGGTTAGCACAGCAATTAGGTCAATGGATGCTACAGTGCCGCAGTCATTGAAGCACATTATTTCTTATTCAGCTCCTCACAAGGAATTTAGTTAACCTCTTTGCCACCTCGTTTAACTAGGGAGCTGAAAAATTGGAAGTAAATCGGCCGGGAATGATGACATTAATGTTCAGGTATTGCTCTCGGCCTCTGCACCAGGTAGCGGTGCCAGGTAGGGTGCCATTTCCCTAGTAGTTGGCACCAGGCGTGCCAACTACTAGGGAAATAAGCCCTTACTTCATAAGGGGTCAGGAGAGTCTGTTTGAAACAAAGAGACCGATACACGCGAGAGATCTACATCTACATCTACAAAATACCCTGCAAGCCACCTCAGGGGTGTGTGGTAGGGGGTGATCAATCACCAACATGCATTACACTATACCCTAGAGTTAGTGTAACTACGACTAATTATGCATTAGAATAAATCACCAATGCTTGTCACGAGGCGAAGCCTCACAAGCATGCACCACTACACTACAGATTTCATCACAATGGAGAGGGACCGTCAATATACATGCATTCTACAACTACATTTACATCTCTTACATTTTAGTCGATGGGGGAAGCAGCTTTGCAAGAGGTTTAGGCAAGACAAATGTGGGATAGACGAAGCCTCAACAGTGACTCATCTTCTCTCCGCCGGATTCTGGTCTTCCGCTGCCCGACTCGAAATGCCCGAAACAACTTGGTTCCGAAATACACCGTTTATGCTCGTTAGAGAGAGAGAGAGAGAAAGAGATGTTTTATTTTTTGCATATCAACGCTATTAAGCTGTTGGTATTTTGAAGTTTACTATCAAATCCTATGCTTTTTCTCGCTCGCCTGACCTCTTGGGGGGGATTCCCCCCCCCCGCCCCCCGTGGATCCGCCACTGCACCGAGGGGACCTTACTTTTACTCTAGTGGTAATTAGGAGAGTAAATAAGAGCATGGCCTAGGATTTTTCATATCCAGAGTGAAAAAGTCTGTTTTAGGATTTAGTGCAGTAAACGACAATGTATGCAAATTAAGAATTAACACTTGGACAGTTCTGAAGGTGTACTATTTATTCCTGAAGCTTTTGCTCGTCATGGTTTTCCATAGTGGATTTCTATTGTCGTAGTATATCAAGAGTTTTCCAATTATTGTGATTGCACAAAAGATCTGGTCCGCAGTCATGCGCACGGGTGCTAAGATATACACAAGAGATGGTGAAATTCGCCATAAAAATAATTTGACTTGACCGGGTTCGAATCCCAGTCAAGTCAAATTATTTGCTGTATATCAACAGAATTGAAACCCACCATTATGCTGATGTACTTACATATTAGCTCTTTAAATTTAGAGCTCTGTTCATAAATATAGCTCGCATATAAATAGCTCGCATAGCTGTATATAAATGAGCTCGCATGTGTGGCGTGCATGTGGGGATTCTCTTGCATGCTGCATGATGGTTTTTAGTTAATGGTGGAATTGGTTAGTATCCTTAATATTCATGACCGTGTGGTGTGCATGTGGCGGTCCGCTTGCATGCTGCATTTTGGTGACTTATCACCCCCTGCCAAACACCCTAGAGGTGGCTCGCAGGGTAATATGTAGATGTAGATGTAAATAAACCCTTCAGTAATTGTAGTTCCGTAATAATGATGAACTGCATGATTATGCTAATGACCATTTTCTATTTATATGAAATACCTCCGGAAAAATTTTCCTCCCAAGAACACTCAAACCACATTATTGCTTTTTAAAACGGTTCTGGCCTCGGTGAAATAACTTAAGGTTTCATAGACTCCTGCAAATCTGAATGGGATCACCGTCCTTTCTTTCAATTGGATTAACATGTGACGGCTCCTTCGTTCTTTCAAGAAGATAAGCTGTTAATTTCCAAAAGGTTTTACCAGTAATTCACATCCAACTTACACTCAAAGGGCATGAGTAATGATGCATGTTTTCACCAACGTAATCCCCCATTAAATGCTTCCCACCGGTACATATGTGGCTGTATCACTTCACAAGGCTGTAGTCCCGCCTCACAATCACGCGTGCTAATCTAAAGTCAATATAAGCTGTTATCGAAGCAGATAATCCGCTTTATGATATTCGCTTTTATTTAAAAAAAGGCTTAGTTTATCATTTTAAAGGACATTGGATCAGGAAAAAATAGCCTCGATTAATATTTTAAGGAGCGTTTCTCACATTGTGGGTTTCACACCCAACTGGCCGTTTCTGTACTACGATTGATAGCTACAAATTCCAACTCTACAATCCTTCTGAGTCCTTCATGATTACAGCTTACCAAATGGCTGTTTAACATTTGGATCTGAGCTCTTTTGTAGCATGAGTAAGCAAGTTTATTTCCACTAACCGGTGTAAAATCACTGATGTTCTAATAAATAGGACTTGCCCAACATACCCACTGATTCTACCGACGGTTAATTACATCGGCCGACTCGATATTTTAGTAAATATCGGCCGATGTTGTCTGCCTCGGATGCGTAGAGGTAAAGCCCTCCTGCCGTCACCGGGGTCCCAAGTTTGAGTCCCGCCTGGATGGAAATTTCAACACTCAGGGAATAATCACTTGTGGTGAATTCAATACAGTTCGTCACGAGCATCCAATGAAAAGGCCTGATAAGCTGTGTGCGGCGTCACGGAAAATAAATTAATAATTTCCAATTTCGCATTTTTGACAGAAAGTGAAGAAATATAGGCTTTCCGAACCGATACACTGATCAGCACGCCACCGTTTAATGATTTTAAAGACCAACGATTGGAAGATCTACAGGGAGAAGGGTTTTTTAAACGTGTTTTGATGAGATATTCATGACCGCTCGGGCAGCAAGTGCGCTACGTCGAGCCAAAAATGGAAGGCCGAGGAATTTTCTTTCTAATGATATATAACTTGATCTGTTCATACCTCGAGTTCAAAGGAGATATGTCTAGTAATACGCGTATTTTTACGGTAATGGAGCAAAACTCTTAAAAAAAAGCTTCAGTCATCAGGGAAACGTTAAGAAAGTTCAAACTCTTGCAGTATTCCCTATGTCCATCAATATTAACGGTGAGATTTCTCTTGAAATTCTTTAGTAGTCGTCTTGTCGAATTTTTAAAAATGAGAAGTAACAAATTAATTAAATTACGCAAAAAACAAGCACTTATATTCCTTTTATTTCGTGCTGAAAATCGGTCTTTGGATTCCCTGGTGGATAAAAAAAACTATTCGTTCTTGAACTCAGAGTTTTTCCCAAACTGAGCCTTCTCTCTCCGCGCACGTAGCGAACGAAGTTGAGATAAGTTCGTAGACCCCGATGACAATCCGTGAGACCATCCAAAAATCAATAACTCATGAGCAAGGGCGAGACTCCCATAAGCACAGGTAATAACCGCTTCAAAAGAAAGCAAATTTACTTTAGTCGGATCTTTCAGGGACGAGAAAAAGTCAAGCACAAACTTTTTGTTCGAATAAAAACTTTTAGGCACCACAATAATGAAGACAGAGGAAATACAATAGTGCAATTCCACATTCAAAGATAAATTAAACGACCTTTGCAAAGAGATTTCGCCGCTTTGAAGCATCATCAGGCGGCATTGCAAGAAAGAAAGTCATTAAGCAAGCGTTGTTACGCGCACTGGGGAGGGTTAAGGGAGTTACGAGAGCAAGCAGAAAAGGTTCGCGGAGGGGGGGGGGGAGGGGAGAGGAGTCAGGAGTAAGAGTCAAGGGCAATGCCGATGAAGGTGAGCGCAGGCAGGGGGAGGGCAGGTGGGCAGATGGGTTTTTGGGCCGTTATGGTGGTTTGAGCGAGATATGTCCCTAGTCATAATCGAGACCATATTCAAATTTTATTTTTTAATTTCAGCGTCTGTAAGAATAATGATGTAAATATTGTAATATTAATGGCGCAAAGGTATAGTTATTCATGACAAAAAATTCTCAGTAATTAAATAAATAAAGCTACATAAGTCTCTAGCTTGACTTATTTTTTCACGCCGCGCAGCTGAAAACCCTTGGGAACAGCATGTTTCTGGCGATTCTGTAAAAATTACTTCGCTGAGTAATTGATTAATTTTTATAAATACATGGTTGAGAAAATATGCAAAATTCACACCGTTAGTTTTTTGACGAAATCTAGGTGCTACAAGTTCCTAATTTTTTAAATATTCTCCCCCTGGAGCGCACAGCCGTAATCTATCCCATGTAAAGCAGCTTACATTTGTAGGCAAATTGCTCGAAAATTAGTTTGGCAAGGGGTTGATATTTTGATATCATTGGAAAGATGGGAGTTTTTCCTATAAGCTGAGGCCAAATTCATCAAATTCTAGGTGAAGTGATTTTTCGCTCAAACTACCTTAAAAGGAGAATAAGCGCCTCGGATTCTTCATAACGTAATATTTCCAAATCTTCTACTGCATCTAACCTCGGTCCTTTAATTTAAACGCGTAAGATGGAAGGTAGAAAAAAAGCATTTTTGCGTTTGTGGATTAGCTAATGCTTATCAAATTGTGAATTGTGCATTTTGTTAACAAAGCAAGCCTGGTATTCTTTAACCCTCGTGTGGAATGTCCTAACCGTCTGCCCAATGGCATTGCAGTAGGTGCATCTTAGTTTGTGGACTCTGCTTTGTTCTATTATGATAATTCTGTCTTTGTTGGACCCAAGTATGTTATGTAAGGTGTGCCGATTACAAAGGGCGGCTTATAGTTTTTCTTTGGGGGGAATATTACCTCTCTAATGCTTGTTTATAAACTTGCAACATAATACTAATAGCAAGTCTCGCATGCTTCCTGCATAGCTCTGGTATCTCTGCGCATTTATGTAGCTGCCGAATAGTCTTATACTCATAGTTTCTATAACATTGGTAGCTTACCTATAGTGTAGTGCATGTTGGTGAAATTTCAAAACCTGGCAGGTATAGGTATAGCGAAACTTAGTGGCACTCGCTAGCGGGGCGCTTAAGGTCACTGAGAACGAATTAAGGCTGGGACACAATCAACGTTAACGTGTGACGCGAGCCGTTGACGGGAATACGTGTAGAGATGGCTAACGGGAAAGTACCGGGGACGGACACAGCCAACGTGTCCCGGGAGTACGAGTACGTGAGAGATGGGCAACTTGCATCTCTCCACGTTTCCCGTACACGGAGAACCAATGAGGACCACAGAAGCCAGAAGACACAAATTGAGAAAATGGCGGACGTCCAGTCCATATTTAGCTTTTATTTGAAGCTTTCAAAATATTTCGCGAGTTTCTGCAGCCATCTTCTTAACCAAGAGTCAGTGCCACGCTGCTTAGTGTCTATAAATGCGTGAATACAAGATAAACGGTATTTTTGGCTCACAGTTTACCTTAAAATATCCCGAATTCGCCGTTGCGCTTACGACAGTCAATTTTCACGGGAGGTGCACCGTGACGTCGATTGTGTCCGGTGGTTGAAATTTCCCGTCCCACGTAATACGGCTCACGGTTCCCGTCACACGCTAACGTTGATTGTGTCCCAGCCTTTAGCCGTTGACGAGCGAGGAAAGTTATGGAGGGGCTCAGTTTGGGACTTCTATAAAGAACCTAAGCATCTTTATTCCTCCTCTCTTGTATGATCTCCTCTCCCTGACGTCATTTTCTGTAAGCCTATCTACACCTATATTTGCAGGTTTTTTCCAAACACATAACTGTCGTTTCATTAACTTTAGTAGAAGATAGTGTAGAACATGTAGTTGAAAACTCACCTCCTGCCCCACACACTTGAGGTGGATTTTATGGTATTATATAGATGTGGATGAACATAGAGGGACATACATCTTCTCCAGAGAAGGCAGCCTCCTCCACTTGTATCCGTCGTTCTCTTTCTGTATCCCACTAAATATCTCCTTTCCAGGTATCTGTGTGTTTTTTCCGTCTGCAGAGTATCTCGATCAATTTACCAGTATACCCATTGTTAGGGTTACCAGACGCCCTCCTTTTTCCGGGAATGTCCTCTTTTTCAGGTAAAAACAGTGTCAGTGCCATAATAGCTGCCAATGACACTTAATAATTAGATTTGTCTATAGGTAGTGTACCTAATTACTGGACTTGCTTCCTAATGCTTGTTTCTAAACCTACGACGTATTAACAGCACGTCTCGCATGCTCTCAGTATAACTCTTGTATCTCCATGCATTTGCGTTGTACGCATAACTAATCATAGATTTCTATAAAATTGCGGTATAATTTTAGCGCAGTGCATGCTGGTGAAATTTCACATGGTACTTAAAAGTACTTGCAGGTTTTTACAAATGCTTAAATAGTCGTTGCTAAATTAACTGTAGTAGAACATAGTGTATACTGGTGAAAACACTCCCCCCGATACACCCCCATGGGGTGGCTTGCAGAGTATTATGTAGATGTAGATGAATTCAGGAAGGTCAAAAACTGTTCATCTGCTTCTCCGTATCTATCCACACACAGCACACGTTGTCCACATATCTATACCAATGCACAAAGCATATTTTTTCAACAAAGGGTCCCATATGCTAGTGGCATAAGTGAGGTCTCATGAGAGGAAATATTATCGCTCTTTTTTTTGTAGAGGATGGCTCGATGAGAATAAACTGCGCTCAAAATTGTACTTGTTAATGCAAGTAAGAATAGGGGAGAGCGGATGACTGGTGCTGGCACTCATGCTTTCACGAGAGCGATCTCCTCAAGGCTTAGAGCCTCTGTTCTAGGAATGCTAGTGAATATATTCATCATGTCGAAGTA
This sequence comes from Pyrrhosoma nymphula, assembly GCA_963573305.1. Taxonomy (NCBI): domain Eukaryota; kingdom Metazoa; phylum Arthropoda; class Insecta; order Odonata; family Coenagrionidae; genus Pyrrhosoma; species Pyrrhosoma nymphula. Next base: position 68,764,579 of record OY754332.1, on the reverse strand, counting down.
TACCATAAACGACTTGGAGGGTAACACTTTATCAAATAACTCTCTCGAAAATTCTAAAGAATTCTCAACGCCGCATTTGGGGGTGAACTTGGGGGTGTAATTCCTGAACATAGCATTTATTTTGTTTGACAGAAGGTGATTGGAGGTAGAGGCACCAGACACAACAGGCCTGATAGGAATGCTACTTTTGTGGATATTCGGCAGGCCGAAAGACCTTGGACCTTGTGGATTCATTTCGTTATATGCATTGAAATAACTCTCTGCAAGCCACCTCTAGGGTGTTGGGCAGGGTGCGAGTTTTCACCAACATGTAGTTACTACACTACATTCTACTAAAGTTTATGAAACGATGACTCTTTATTAATTAGGGAAAAGCCTACTAATAATTGTCAGTATGTGAAATTTTGTCAATATGCACTACACCATAGACATGCTACCATTGTTATAGATACTATGAGAATTGGAGTATTGGGCAATTACATAAATGCACATTGATGCAAGAATTGTACAGTAAGCATGCGAGACGTGCTGTTAGTACTACGCAGCACGTTAAGAAGCAGGCATTAGGGAGAAAATGAACTAATTAGCAACGCTACCTAGCGACAAACGTAATTATTAAGTCTCAGAGGCAGCTCATATGGTCTCTCATTGCTCTCGGGAAAAATGAAATTTTAAAATTGTCCCTTCTGTAGTCTATTTCTTTAATTTTATTCGCTTAATCTATTCTAACGTAGCATGTTGGTTTTCGTAGAACGTTGTTGACGTATTGCTATTGCACAAGGTTGGGCCACTCACGGGGTTGTGTGACCACCTCACATTGGGATAACGACACTTTTCACTGCCACCTGTTGGGCCCCCGCTTAATTCCGTAATGTTCTTACTGCTAATAAAATCTCCTCGCATTATTATGTACGCATCTTTTTCCATGGCTACTGCAGCATTGCCTCTTAGGAGGAATATGCTGTGAGAGGAGACGTTCTAAGGAAGACACCGTGATAAATTCTCTGGACCGGCTGTAACTTTTCTGTGGATATGTGTTAGTGTTAGGTACACTTCCGCATTTCCGTGGAGATGCGTTTCTTGGCTTCCGAGTTGTCTTCCCGCAAGGTCACAGCTTAACACGAGATTTTAAAGACGATCGATGCTGAATACTTGCGCATTTATACATACATATAATGACTGCTTTCCTTGGAATCTCATCTGAACAACAATGAATCTTTGAATGTGGAATTGCAGTGAAGTGGCGTAGCTACAGTTGGAACCACCCGGGGCAGTCTGTCAATAGCCACCCTTACTTTGTGTAACACATAATGCAAATCAGACCTAGTTAGACCTAAATTGAAAATTAGGGTAGTTTGAGCGAGATATTTCCCTAGTCGTAATGGATACCACATTCCATTTTTTTTATTTTGGCGTCTGTAAGAAGTATGAAGTAAATATTGTAATATTAATGGCGAAAATTCACAGCTATGCATGACAAAAATTCTCAGTAATTATATAAATATAGCTAAATAAGTCTCTAACTTGACTCATTTTTTTCGCGCCGAACGTTGAAAATGCGTTCACTACAGAAGTTTTTTTGCGATTCTGTAAAAATTACTGCGGTGAGTAATTAATTATTTTTTATGAATAGCTGAGAAAACACAAAACACACACCGATAGTTTTTTGACGTAATCTAGGTGTTATAAATTCCTAATTTTTTCAATGTCCCCCCTCTGGAGCGTACAGCCGTAATGTATCCTATGTAAAACAAATCATATTTTTTTGGCAAATTGTTCGAAAAGTAGTTCGGCAAGAGATTAATATTTTGATATCATTGGAAATATGAGAGTTTTTCCTTCAAAATGAGGTCACATTCTTCAAACTCTAGGTGAAGTAATATTTCAGTCAAACTACATTAAGCTTGAGAAAAATAATTTTATTTCTTTTACAATGGAAATTAAATGGCAACATTAAAAATATGCTTCCCTAGAATTTTCATTAGTAAAATCATTTATGATATGAAAGACTTTTTGATATTCATTTGTAATAAATTATAATTGATAACTTTAAGGATAGTCGATAGCTTTTCTCTTCCTATTTTTAAGAAAGTGCTATGAAGATTGATGCCATAATGCCGCCCCAAAAAAGTACCACCCTCCCCCGCATAGCTATGCCACTGTTATATTTGTTCTTTCTTCACGATGGAAAAACTCAACCAAGTAATTCCCGAAAATGTCTGCTTTTACATTGTAATGGTTGGAAATCTCGTTTCTTCGATGGGAATGAGTTCTGCGGTGGCTAGAGTACTTCCCAACCCGGAGCAGCTTCCCAACCCGGAGTAATTCATGTGTACTGCTCCGTCCATCGGTTGGGACGTTGAACGACGGACCTCCTAGGCGTCTTTCGTTCAGAGCACACAGAGTGTGGTTGGCCACAGACTCCATAAGCGCACTGGTAGACTGACGGCATGGTGTCACTTGCCGGTTGATCCTGCCGCTATCGATTGAACTTTTAGCCAACCTATTCAGTCAATTGCGTGTGTTTTAATTCGTTTGTCCTCTTGAGGAAATAAAGGAAACTCTTCCGTCAACGTAAGAAACGACAGCTCTTGACGACCAATTCGTGTTTAGGAAGGGGAAGGCAACCCGAGATGCGATTGCGGTGATGAAAAAACTAATGGAAAGGAACCTAAAGTATAACCAGTCATTTTCGCTTGGTGTGTGGATTTCGAAAAGGAAAAGGAGAGAGGTTATTGGGAAAAACTAATGAAGATATTCATGAAAATAAGAGTATATTAAAAAAATATAAGACTGATTCGAAGCATGTGTATGGCCCAGGCGGTACAGATGAAGGTGGCTGACGGAGAATTAGAGTGGGCGTCGCGTAAGACAAGGTTGCCCGTTGGAAACTTCGGTTCTTAACGTATATGCCAAGGAAATGGTAACAGAGGCATGGGAAGGGCTAAATATAGCTATAAAAGTTGGAGGAAAGCTGATAAATTCGATTAGGTTTGCTGAAGACCAGGCGTTGTTTATGAAGTCATCCAAAGGATTGTAAGAATTGGTAATTTCATCAGATAATCATTGGGTGGAATACGGAAAAAAGATGAATCATACGAAATCCAAAATAATTAGATTTTCTAGGAGAGCGAAGTTGAACAAATAGGTCAAAAAACTAGACGAATTAGAACAGCTTACTTACCAGGGTATTGCTCTGAAGGAAAATGGACGTAGTAGTGAAGATATTAAAAGGAGAATAGTGTTAGCAGAGGAGGTGATGAATGAAAATGAAAATGAGCAGAGGAATGAAAAGGAGTAGGGAAATGAAAAGAGCATGGAATAGGAGAGAATTGATGACGGGAACCTCGTGAAATAAAATGAATTTAAGACTTGCAAAAAGTATAATGCGGAGTGTAAGCGTGTGTACAGATTCCAGAAACTGGACTCACAGGAAAGAGATGGGAAACTGGACTCACAGGAATGAGATAATAGGTTGCAGTCGTTACATATGTGGGTGAGGAAGAGGATGGAGAATGTGCGATGGACGGTAAGGAAGACGAACGAGAAGTGCTTGGTGTGATGGATGAAGAGAAGAAACCACTTGAAGAAATAAGGAAAAGAAAAAGAATAGGCTTTATAGATGGGATGATGAGGGGTACGACGTATACCAAGCTGATGAATGGCATAGTGTATTGAGTCAAAGTCTTTCAGCTGTAAAATATTAGTTAAATTATTCCTACTTCCATCTAAACCTACCTTCATAGATAGATCACATCTGATGATCATACTTTCATAGCTTTAAACTTCAAAGTAAATTGCCTTAGAATAGGTAAAAGAGACAAGGTAATAAAAATGAAGACAAGAATCATTCATTCGACTATTCGACAATTTCAATTTACCTCTCAGGTATTTAATATATTTTCAATCAAACGTATCGAGTCAGTACTAAATGTTATTCTTAAATTTTGTGAAAATACTCGCTCTGCATGCTATATAATTTGAAATGATTAAATCAGAGACTGTCTCGAGCGGTAGGTAATCGTTCGGCGACTAGAAATTGTTAATATCGCACAATTCTATCACATCACCCGTATCCATCTGAGGCCTTCGACTTATTTTTGCTATTTTTCTTCACTTGTGACGCAGTAATACTGAAGTACTTGATGAGTGATTAAGCTCATCAGAACGCACGGTAACCCCTCTCACGCATTTACAAGTAGCAATCATCAATTATCACGGGGATCTAAAGACATAGGCAAATGCGTACTTTTTCTGCCTTTTGGTCGCAGAACCTTCGGCCCTTCTTAAAGCTTCATCTAAAAACCTTCCAGGACAACGGCATTAATGCACTCTCAAGCTCTCCAAAGGTTTATTTTATAGATTGAGAGCGTGTAGGCTCACATCCATTGTTTGCAGGCCGAAATTGTGATTAGGAGAAGAGAACGCTTGCCCTCAATTTGGTATGCTATTAAACACTACAGCTTTACGTCTCTAAGTGATCGAGCAGAGCTCGAATTCCGGGTATTGTGCGCTAATAGAGAGACTGAATCGAGAATAAAATGTGAGAAAACTAAGAATAAGTCGGGACATCCTGTTCTTTCGCCGCCGAAGAGGAAAGCGTAATGGAATATATGCTCGAATGAACACTCAACTCAATGCCGATTACATATGTGTTTCAATGATTCGGAACTGGAAGACCACATGGGATTGAAATAAAAGTCAAATTAAAAGTTGTCGCGAGAGTTCTACAGACTCAATGCATAGCAAGTTATTAAAAATTCAGTCCCGATTGCCCATCAGCAAAGTCTGCTAAAAATACACACGTTGGGTGTTGGGATAATGCGAATGAACCGTGGAAAAAGACATTCGTTGATTTCATGGGGCCCCTGTCGCTCACACGATCGGGAAATAAGACAACTCCGGCTATTCCTCATGCGTTCGGCAAATTCGTGATAGTTATTCCCACGAGGAGCATTACGATTAGGGGCCATTCAAGTATCACGTAATTTTTTTTGGGGGTGGGGGTTTTGGGTTCATCTTACATATCCTTATGTGGGGGAAGGAGGGGGCAGGGGGTCTGGAACAATTTACGTAATATTTTTGTCCGTCTTGAAACTTTGTATCGTTTCCGAATGAAATTTAGCAGTGACATGGAGCATACGCTCGTTAATGGCCTATTTTCCGTATTCTCACCGCTACACCAATACTCCTATTCTGTCGCCTGACTGGCTAACTACATTACCTCCATGCTCAATGAATGCGGTACTCCAACACTGCATAATTATACGATATATTCAGTGCTCAAAGCTGTACGATGGCTTCTATGGACAGACGAAATTGCAGTAAGCGAGCATTTAACGAAGAGTAGACATGAATATCTAACGTCATACGTAAGCCTGAGAGGGTGGAGGGGGGAGGGAGGTTGGGAAAATCTTACATTGTCTTACATAGGGAAGGAGGTGGGGTCAAAAATTGCATAAATTGTCTTTCGTAATACTTAAACGGCCCCTTAGGAGGCGACAGTTTCGTACCTAAATAACCGGGTAATCGAAACCGGGAACATAACCAACCCGAAAACTTTGCATTCTGAAAACGCCATCACTGCGAAAGAATTTAAAGATATGTTTTATAACTGAGGAGTCAAGCACGTCAGTAAACTGCTGTACTAACCATAACCATCGCACATAGGTCTAGGGCTGGGCAAAATTTCAATATATTGAGTATTACTCAATATTTTTTAAATATTGAGCCTCAATAAATATGATATTGATGTGGGTCAATATTCTGTTCCTCAATATCTCAATATTAAATATTGAGGTTGTGTAACTCAATATTCTTTATTGAGGTTTGAGCTCAATATTCTTTATTGTGGTTTGAGCTCCATATTCTTTATTGGGGTTTCATTATATTATATTGAATTTTGAGTTCGTTTTTATATTGACGTTGTCCATCTTTCCGTGGGTGCCAATCGAGCAGTTAACGAGCGCGGCGTTCCCTCCCTTCTCTCGTCCAAGCCAAGCCTCGGCCACCACCGAAACAGTTCATAAGTTCCTAACTATACGCTACTCCACGCCCCCGCAGAGGACAACAATGGCATTCGCATTGGGTGTTGGAGTGGTTCGAGCGTTCAGCCGTGTTCGGGAGTTGGCTCGTGAAACGGCCGGAGACCCGAACACTGCCGAGCGTAAAGATAGGAACTGTCGCGGCGGTGGTGCAGGGCTCAGCTCTGGATCTTCACAGTGGATCGCTTCCGAAGCTGTCACGGTTCGCCCGAAAGTACCTAGTGATTTCTGCATCTAGTGTTCCCTCAGAAAGATTGTTCAGCACCGGGGGAAACATTATTACAGATGCAAGAACTTTAGTAACTGGACACAACGCCGAAATGCTAATTTTTATCTCTTATAAAAAGCTAATTTTGCTAATTTTTATCTCTTTATCTCTTATATAAAAAACATTGAGCACTGCCGTATCCCAATGTAAATACAGCTCAGATATTGTGCTATATCGGCACAACTATTTTCGTTATTGAATTCACCCTATTTTTAATTTGTATTTTAGTGATACATTTAAATCGCGACATCTCGACATGCACAAATGCTATGTGTTTTTTTTCGCTTTTTCAATGTCAATATTCAGTTATTGACCTCAATAACTGTTGATATTGCGATATTGACCTCAATATCTCAATATTGAGATACCGACCTCAATATTTATATTGAGATATTGAAGTATTGATTGCTCAATATCTCAACATCAACATCAATAATTGACGACTCAATTACCAATATTGACATTGAGGTCAATCTCAATACTTTTGAGTATTGAGTATTGATATTGAGTTTGGTTTAACCGCCCAGGCCTACATAGGTCTGCCTAATGTCGTAATTTTTCCGCACACGTTCTTATTTTTACGCATTATTGACTGTCCGAGAGGAGTTACGAAAATGTTTGAAAAATCAGGAATTTTGTCCCCTTATTGTAGAAAAACTCTTCTTGTCCTTACAATGAGGAACATCTGCTCCAGAGCCACTCTTTCGGTTTTTGCCTAAACGGCGGTTGGCCATTTTTCAGAGTGAAATAAATCATCGTTCAGTGCTGACTGGGCTATTAAGTTAGACGGAAAGTAAGCAGGGTGTAAATCAGCAAGAAAGTAAAGCTGAGGTTTTCAATGTGAAATAAAAAAAGAGGGAAAGACCGTGCCATGAGACAGCATCTCCTTCACGTAATTATCACTCATTTTGGAAAAATCAGATCCATTAAATCCTTTTCGTAAAGTAGCTTTTTTCCGATTTTAAACAGGAAAAGGTGATTAACCTTGTTCTTAACTAATGGCATCTATGAATCACCTGGGGCAATTATGCATGGGTGCTATAAGACTGAAATCCGTTAATTAAAGAGGCTTAAAATATTCAGCACATTTAATGGCTTGTCATCTTTCACCCGCGCATAAACGGATACTCTTCGTCAAATGGCAGTTCAATTTTTTGTCTTCAATTGTCGTTTCTGTCTTTTTAACCTTTCGTCTTCAATTAGGTTTCTTAAGTAGCGATGAAAAATAAGTTGCGTTCGTGGAATACAGAACCTCGTAACTTAATAACGAATTTATTTAAAAACGTCTTTATTAGGTTGAGTTCTTGTCTATTTGTCTGTTCGGTACAAATTTTGCAATCGATTTTAAACGAACTTCCCGATGAGCTAGAGACATGAAATATTAAACATAGCTCAGAACTGGATGACAATGCAATAATATGTAATAATATATTATATATATATATATATATATATTAAATATTACAATATAATATGTATTATAAATGATACATGCATAATATAATATGATATATGATATGATATGACATAATATAATATAATTAATAAGTTGTAATATTAATATGAAATCTTATAACATTAATTTAATATTCAGAAAAATAACAATTAAATACATATATATATATTATTGGTAGATTGGTAAAACAATTTTCTATTTAAAATATAATAACACAAGACTAATAAGCAGGAAATAATAATTGAAAAAAATAATTTTAAAAACCACGTTTTTAAAACGGGCTGGATAGTATAAAATAATTTCTCCTTGCCCCACGCACATGTATATCCCCATACAGATTCATAACCTCATACAGATTGTCCTGAAAATTTGTGATAGTGAATGTTAATAGCTATGAAAATACTTGCAATATTGAAAACGAAAAACGTGGGGCGCATGCTATAGATAATTTTAAAATATGATAGGATATGATAGGAAAATGTGATAGGATATTTTAAAATTATTAAAAAAAAATTATTATGAGATGGATAACTACATTTAAATTTCAATATGAGCAGCTATTTTCCAAAACGAACAAATCAGTAGCAATTCCAAATTAAGCACTACCAGAGTTTGCCGCCGCTAAATTATTTCCTTCAAAAAATTGCTGGAAATTTAGGAATATTGGAATTTTAAAATCAGTTAAATTACATCCATGAAATTAGAATTTCACCTCGATGCGGCAGAAATGAAAGCATTAAAAACGGTAGATCGTCATTGTGAATGAGAAAGCAGTAACTTTGCTAGTCCACATATATTTTTTAGAAACGACTAAGGTTTCGACGTTGCACGTCATCATCAGGTATCGAATGGGTAACATGATCAAATTACAAATTTACTGCTTCTCATTCACAATGCTGAGCAAATTCCATCAAGTCACGCCTGAGACAGCGGAGGGTAGATCGTCACTTCATAAGCTGTAACATTGTTTCCCGGAGCGTTTTGGTATCCTGGATTCGCATAGGTATCGCCACTGAGGAAATACGAAGATAAGTCGAAAAGAGTAGAGTTAAGGGGTTGGCAACCGTACATGATATAACATTTACAGTACATCTACATCTACGATGTACCGTGTAAGCCACCACTAGGGTGTGTGGCACGGGGTGATTCCACACCAGGCATGCAGCACTCGTCCCAGCACAAGTCAGAACCTCGCACGCTCCCCCTGCCGCTAGGCGCAGGCCAAAAAGCAGTCAGGGGAACAGTGTGCAGTCCAACCGGAAACTGGGAGAGTGATACGTAAAAGAACATACAAACATGCAGGGAAATGCTATAGACACATCTAGTGGTTAATATTACTGATACTGTTAATTTATGAATACTACGAAATGCTACTTCATGCAAAGAACAAAATAAAATAATGCCGGACTAATCGACCGGTGTGAAGAGATAGTAATGATGTGGTGTTATTAAGCACAAGTGAAAATTCTACTCTACCAATTGAGGGTGGGAGTTTCATGTGATTGATCTATCGCAACTATTATGATCCCTTATTGTACGTGTGAAAAATGACATTTTGAATCTATCGGTTCGGCAGTCAATTTCCTTTATTTTATTCCTGTGATCACTTCTACCGTAGTAATTCTCTGACGTACCGTAATTCTCTGACGACGTTGATAATATTTTATGAAATCCGACATACTACGGTAGATCAGATCATGAGAAAAAAATTAGGGGACTAGACTGCAGAACGGACAGATCCAAAATGTCATCCTTCCCACGAAAGATAAGGGACCATACAGGACTTTTAAGTCGTATCCCAGGGATTCCATTTCCATTGTGACTGTTAATTGCCGTAGTATAAAAAACAAAGTCGCTGATTTTTACCATCTCATTGGGAGCACGGAAGCTGATGTAGTAATAGGAACAGAAAGTTGGCTATCGAATGAAATTGCGGATACCGAGATCTTCCCAAAACCATATGCAATATACAGAAAATACCGAACAGCGAGAACAGTAGGAGTATTTATCGCAGTCAAAGATGAGTTCGTCAGCAGAGCCGAAATATTTCTAGATAATGATTTAGAAAGTGTGTGGTGTTCCATTAAATGCTCAACAAAAAGAATTTTTATTTGCTTATATTATAGACCACCCGATGCAGATGCAGTAGAACTCCTAAACTTGTTTCCGGGGCTAAATAAAAGTAACTATTATTCCACCTTAAAATCTAAAAGAGCAATCCAGTGCTCATAAATTCCCATGTTAAAAGTTAGCACGTAATGTTCGTGGCTGATTCACGGTTGAGTGATTGAGTGGCCTCCATCTTGCAGAAGAGTTAGGGGCTTCGGGGAGCAACACGCCAAGGCGACGGTGTCACAAATCATACGATCTACGACTGTTGGAGAAGAATTCCCGTCTCATACCCTACCGCAACACTGGCTGTCTTATTTTTCCATTCCTGGAGGGACAGCGGGATCGCAGTGAGATGTTTATGCGAGCAGCGGGACCGGATGTCAATTACCATTTGTCTTTTCGGTGGGGTTGAGTTTTCTCCTTTCCATGCCTGCTAAGCATCTTCCAGTGCAAAAAAACAGCATGGACTCATGTTAACAGGTGTTTTTTTTTGCCAGGCACATTTTTTACGTTCTGAGTTCATGAGGGAGCATCGTTCCCATCTGTAAACCTTTTTAGAGTAATATTCATCCCTCATATTTATCTTTGATTGTCATGAAACTAATATAGTGCCTACTCTTCCACCTTTTAACGTTTTGGGTGGGGGAAAATGTTATTATAATAATAAATTTATTTCATCCACAGGGTTTTTACAAGCAAACGTAGGATAGGTCACATATAGAGGTCACAGCGAAAACATTATGAATCACAATCAAGTCAAACACAATACTAAAATTCTAAAAATTCACCTACGGAGCAAAAAACATCAGCAAACAGAAACTTCTTTAGATTCCTTTTAAACATGGGGATACGGCTAATTGATTTAATATTATTTGGAAGATGGCAATAAAATAAACAGCCAACATAAGATGGACTTTTGGGAAACATTTCTAAATTGTGGGGGGTAAGCCAATAGTTTTTATTCCTTCTAGTGTCGTGATGGTGAATATACTTAATCATAATTAAATCCAGATTCTGCTATTTTATATACAGGATGGCATAAAGAATGTAAGTGCTGGCAAGAGTAAGAATGTTAAAATCTTTGAAAAAATGCCTGCAGCTTGTGTACTCATTGGCACCAGCCAGAATCCTGACTGCCCATTTTTGTAGTCGGAAGAGCCTTTCGGTGAAGTGGGAATGTTTTTGCTTTCCTTATGTCATAAAAATATAAAATAATTAATGACACTGCGGGCATAAAAATGATTCCGATTAACAAGTTGAAAATGTGAAAAAAGTTCAAGTGAGACTTTTGTTCTTAAGTATTCATTGTGTTACATTTTTGTGTTAAATTATTTTTCGGTACTAACTACGTTAAATATGTCTAAAAAATGGAATATTTCCCAATAATATGGTTAATTTTATTTGTATTATAATCCGCGAAGCGATTGAAATATTTAAAAGGCCAGAGAATCTCAACAGTGGGAACTAACTTCCATGCGTATGGAAAAGGGTGTTAACATTTAAATGCAGATTTTTAAAAATCATTTCTGCCGGAAGAAGATGGAAAGAGGGCCGGCGAAAGCTCTTGCTTAAAATAAATGCCATCGCTGTGAACCGAAAACCAGAATCTTACATGAAAAATGCTTCTTTTGCACCGAGGTTTCCAAGACATTCTTCCCCCAACCTCTGACTCTTCACTTGCATTGATAAAGGGTGCAGACCCATAGCCTGCGCGGTGCGTCACTGGGAGATCAACAGAAAAAACGAGAAAAGCCTTCCAATGAGATCGGAAAGACGCCGGACGTAATGGCAGCACTCTCGCGTGCAGCAGGTAGTCCCTTAGAGCTTACTTACACCGACGCCCACAAAAAAAAACTCCGCGGGTAGTAGGGGGGTGATGAGGCTGGGAGCGAATGAGTTCTCTGGCGTCCCCTTCCTCTCCAAAGATTATTGTGTGTGTGCATGTGTGTCTAACCATTCGATGATAGGGGGCGTTGGATGAAATGAATGGCGGCCTCGACTACTTAAGGGAGGATCGAGACGAAACAGCGGAGACTCCACCGCGTTCATTTGCTCGAGACAGTCGTAGGCTCCTGGAGGACCCCACGCAGCTGAGCATCGGCATCGTCGGACTGCTGCTCCTGAGGTATCGCCGCTGCACCTGCGTCGAGGTATTTGCAAGCCCGGAGGCGTGAGAGATGAACGGTTAGTGAGTCTCACCACTCTCAACCGTTTAGCAATAATTACATTCGGGGGGGAACGTGTTGTGTTCATATAGTGTCGCGTTTGTGGGAAATCGGAAACTGATATCTAATTTCGAAAATTACAGGTACTTTTGAAAAACCAGCTTTGTCAAGCGCTACTTGGTGGAACCGTTGCATTGTTAAGGAACAATACGCAGTAGACGTTTTAGGTCCCACAAACAATTTTTAATAAAGTACTTCACATTTAGTAGAGTCGTTCTACGGACTATCATTACGTACACATGCGTCACTCTGACGCATATGCACCTGATGATGCTCATAGTTGGTGAAACTGGTTGTACTTTATCAAAAATTGTATGTGGAACCTACACAGTCTTCTGCGTATTGTTATTTAATAAGAGACTTTTTTATTTATATTTTTCATTTTTTAAAATATTTTCCTTGTCACGTCTTTTTTTCATTTTCCCCTCTCTTTTGAGGATTTTTCCATAGTTAACTTTTTATTTAATTCTTGACCGAGTGAAAACATGTTCTCGGGGTGAGAAGATATATGCATGTACTTGTATACTTTTTGCACTTAATTATATTTGGTTTTCGAATATTGGAATCAAAGAATAACAATGTATATTCATTGAATTTTGAAGAAAAGACCTTTGGGGGAGTAGGAAGAGGGATTTCCACTAAGGGGATTACAAACCGACTATGGCGTAAAAGATATAAGCAAGACATGCAGGCGAGTAATTCTTTTGGGCAGCGGATGTGTTTTCAGGACAGGGGCGCCATAGTCCCTCATGCTAGTAAACAGAGGGTAGTGCATTTTAGCTTGTCTCCAGAGCTTATTGCCGTCTTCTCTTGACTTTGGTCGTCCAAGGACCACGTAAAATAATCCAACTCATTCATTTTCTTTTTTTTTAATTTTCTGCTTCTTGGATAGAAATATAGTTTCTTTGATAGATATATAGCGTATATATATAGAGTTTTTTTGCAGCTTAATACCGCTTCTGGCATCTCAAATGCCAGAAATTTGTAGAAATGCCACTTTTGTTTACCATCCTAATCTCCAGGTTTTAATTCTCTTCTTCTCATTTTCAACTCGATAGTTTCTTTACATTTTTTCCTAGGTCTTCCTCTTTTATTTATTTCCACTGGAGTCCATTTCCAAACTCCTGATGGTATTCTTTCATCCTTCATGCGTCTTATATTTCCGTACCATTTCAATTGTTTGTCATATGTTGTTTATGAAATTGTTTGTCTTTGCTGACATTTTTTCCCTAGTATAATTATTATATGATCTATCAGGGTTAAGTTACAGCATCTCCTCCAGCACGACGTTTCAGCCGACATTAATCTCTGAGACACATTATTATCTAAAACCCAAACCTCTGACCCGTACTACGTCATGACTGATTCTATTATTGTTTTAAAGATATTTATTTTAGTTTCGTGCGTTATGTTCTTGTTCCACAAAATTGGATGGAACATTTTAATTATTCTTCTTCCTTTGCCTACTTTCTTCATTATGTCGCTGTTGTCTCTTCTATCTTCAATTATCGTAACTCCTAGATAATCGGAGGAATTGACGTTTTTTATTTTTCCTCTTTCCAGCTCTATAGCTTCTCCTTTACCTCCTATTACCATGTATTGCGTTTTGTCTGTAATTGCCTGTAGGCCTATTTCTTCTATACTCTTCTATATACTATAGTCTTCCGCTAGTTTATTCAGCATATATGTCATATCTTGTTGGTCTTCTGCCATTGCTATTTGATCATCAGCGAAGAAGATGGTATATATGTATGGAAGTATTTTCTATCCATATCCCCATTGGGCTGCATTTCTTCTCCAAATGTTTTAAGGCTGCGTACAGATATATTACGAATAGAGTGGGCGAGAGGCAACATCCCTGTTTCACTCCTTTTATTTGTAAGAAGGGTGAGGATATTGTGCTTCCCACCTTGATAGCAGTTTGATTTTTTCTGCATAGTGCTTTACTGCATTTATGTATGCCTTATTTATATCAGCTTCATCCATGACCATCCATAATTCTTTTAGAGGAACGGAATCAAACGCCTCTCGTAAATCAGTGAATGTGACGTGTCCCTGCCTGCCTTTTGCTAATTTCTTCTCCATTATATGATTTAATATAAATATATTGTCTATGCATGACCGTCCTGCGCGGAACCCTCTTTGTTCTTCTGACTCTTCAATTTCCTTTTTTATTCCTGCTTTCAAAACTCTTCCATACATTCTTCCCACTGATGATGTTATGCTTATTCCTCTATAGTTTCCGCATTCGTTTCTACTACATTTCTTTTAAACTGAATTTATATATGAAACATTCCAGTCTTTCGGTACTGCTTCTCCCCTAACGCACTGGTTAAATATAGCGCTGATTGTTTCTAAGGCATTTGTTGTGGCGTGTTTAATTAGCTCGATAGGCAAATCACCTGGTCCGGAAGCCTTGTCATTTTTCATTGATTGTAATACTGTCTTTGTTTCGTCTAACTTAATCTGTTCAACTTCATTTACTTTTTCCTCTTCTGCTTCTAAGCGTGCATCTATATATTCACTACGTCGTTCTGTCAATAGATCACTGTAATATATTTTCCATGTATTCATTTGTATGGGAATTATTTTTCGCTTCTCATTTGAGTTCTTCCTTAGACTATTGATTGTTCGCCATGCCTCTCTGGAGCTAGGTCCTCCTATCATTGAATTTTTTTTACGCGCACCTCGTGTTCCATGTCTCGTCTTTTGCTTTTCTTATTTCCTTATTTACTATGTACTTATACCCACTGTAAGTTTTTCAGTCTTCTTCGTCATTTTTAGCCAGCCATTTGAGGTAGTCTTTTCTTTTGTTGCACTTAACTCCCTAAGTTCATCTGTTCACCAGAAATTTTTGGATCTTGTTTCTTCTTTGGGTCTAATTGTCTCTAGTGCTGTCTTTGGTATTTTATTTTCAACTTTTCATACATCTCCTCTGCGGTACCTCTAATTTCTTCTCTAAGTTCTTGCACGAGACGTAGTTTGTACAGAAAACTTGTGAAATCATTTTTTAGAAAATCAAGGTTATACCTATTTGTTCTATCTATTTTATTTTTTTCTGAGTGTTTAACTTGTTTACAGAATTTAATTACTACAGGTGATTTATTAGTAGATGGTATGATCCACAGGATGTATTATTTGGCGCGTAGAAGAAAATCTGCACATAAGTAACCGAATTATTGCGAAAAATATCCCGTGTGCCATATGGCGACAAGTAATAATGGCATTGAATTGCCAAATGTCCAAATCTGTAAGGTGCCATTTTTTCCACTTTTATCTACAGATATCACTAATAAGAGCACGCGTCCAAAGTTTCACACAAATCTGTACGTGCACTAAAACGCCCCAGGCACCTTTAGGCGCGGAGAGCGGGGAGCCTTGTCGCACGCCGGTATCCAAAAGGTGCACGGAAGGGAGAAATGCCTTCCTCCGCAATATCATAAGCAAGGCGGCGAAGGTACAGCTGTGAAGAAGGGCGTCGGGGGAACCGGTTGATGCGGAGCTTGGAGAGAAAACCGTCTAGCCAAGCTCGTTCATGTTCCCTCGCAACGTCGAGAAAGACTCCACCGTCGAGCGTCCTTCTCCCCATCATACTTTTTACTCTCTTCGGCGAGGTATTCCTATTTGCCTGTGGTTGGCGTGTTGAAAAAAGATTATAGGTCTATGCTCTCACACTTTCATTTAGTTCCATCACAGCCTACTGAGCGCAATTGGTAGCAGACCGTGGTTTTTACTAGTATCCGTAGGCGCGCATCGTCATGTCATCGCCATGATTGGATGAATAAACTCCCATTCGGCGGAATTCGCCGATTTGAGCGCGAAGCTCTCCATTGAGAGCGAAAGAGGATCCTCGATCATGTTTGCCAATTTAATGAGGAGGTTGCCGAAAGAGCTACGGAATCTAATCCCTTCAGGGATTATTACCAAGGACTGTGATCTACATCTAAAAAATACCCTGCAAGCCACATCAAGGGCGTGTGGCAGGGGGTGAGTAGTCACCAACATGCATTACACTATACCCTATTAAGGTTAATGTAACTACGACTCTCGATGCATTAGCATAAATCGCCAATGCTTGTCAGGAGGCGAAGCCTCACAAGCATGCACTACGCTATTGGTATGCTACCAATGTTAGAGGGACCGTCAGTAGTATCTAATGTATTTTGCAACTACATAAATGGAAAGAGACACAATAGTTATACTGAAAACATGCACGGAGTGCTGTTAGTACTAGGTCACAGATAAGGATACAAGTATTAGGGCATAAATCAAATCAACCATATTGCTACACTACCTATCGAAAACTAGTTATAGTCTCATTGGCGGCTGTTATGGTCTCTTATCTTTCTTGGAATCAATGACATTTTAAATCTGTCCGTTCTACAGTCTAGTTCACTAATTTTATTCTTACCTTAGTATATCGGACTTCGTAAAATGTTATTAATGTCGTCATAAAATAAATTGGTTAGGAACTTACATAATAGATTGTCTAAATGTTAATCGACGCACAGTGGTCGGAAATCGGGAAAAGCTGTCCAAATTCCAAATGGCTTTTTTTGAAATATGAACTTGAAACTTCGTATAAAAACTCAAACATAATTCATGTCTCTGAAATAGCACTTTATTTGGCATAGTTCTTACCCATTACTGAGATACAGAGGCTCAAACATGACCAAATTTCCAGAAAAATTCCCGTCTTCAGTTTTCACGGAAAATCTTCCGACTTAAGTTAATGGTGAAGTTAAAGGAGGATTTTTATGGAATAAAAAACTATATCATCTGTTAACATGGTATTTATGGTTTACAGTTCCGTAGTTTTAAAGAATATCTTCGATACAATCTTGCTGTACCGTTACAAAATAGCGGACGCTGTTTTTAGACAAGCTTTTATATTAAGTAGGAGATTAAAATGGGTTTTTGGAAAAGTCACGCGAAGTGACTTATATCAGAGCATTATTTGAAGACTTCTCAATGCAGTTAACTTTGATAAAAGTTTGCAATGCCGGGAATAAATTTGATTTTTCGATCGCGCGTCGGGGTTCGTCTCCGCGCGCCGGGAGCTGGATTTGCCGCGACGCGGTAAGGTTGTTGAAGTGGTATGGATTTTTTAACGCTCAGCATTCACCGTTTTTATAAGCTGTGCGCACCAATCCCAAAAGAGTCTGTAATGGAGACACGGGAGGATTTTCAGTCGGGGTAAGTTCACGCGTAATCGAAGTTTAGTTAGTTTCCTTTGCATACGTTCGGGAAACATGCCTTATATTCAAAGCGTTCAAACCTTGAAAAAGTAAGTAGTTTTCCTGAGATCCATATGTACAGATAGACCTCCCAGAAAGACATCAGATAGGATCCTTATACCTTCTCTTCTTCCCCATCCTGAAACCCCAGGATTCTGGTGTGAAAATAGTCGTTTTATGACACCACGGAGCCTTTAACGGTCTTAACCGGGCATTTCCTGGGGATTTACTGTCCATCAAAGAGTTCGACATGCTTAAATTTCGGGAAACGGAGAAGAATCAAAGTATTGTATTGCTAAATTTATGTAACACTGGGAATTTAAACAAGGAAGTTAACCCTTTAAATGTAGCACGGTAACGGCTGTATCAACAATTGAATATTGGAAATCAATTTTAGCGATAACGATGACTCCAGCAGGGCATATGGTGAAAAAAGGATGTATTAATAAAGGTAAAAAATGTGCAAAATGTGATAACATAAGATGTTATTAGTGCATCTCAATTACATCCAAATAAAATAAAAAAGGAACATATCCGTAAATGAAATAAATATATTACAATACACACAGAGAGGTTTTAAGTAAAAAGGTCAAAAAATGAAGAAGGATAGAAATAACTCATATATGGCTGCAGTTGAAGACATAAACTCCCTAAAAAATTAATTTAGTTAACATTAATGGAAAAGGAAATGAAATTCTTACATTAGTACTCCAACGAATGTTCATCACTACTGCTCTTTGAATCAAATAGTTCTTTTTCTTGTTCATCAATAAGTCTCTCAATTATTTTGATTTTCTCCTTCTTTTCTTCAGCATTAAATGCACAGAGGAGGTTTAAACTCCAGCCGATGAGATGCATGTAATATACATTCAAAAATCTTATGTAGCATTGCAGCGTAGACAAACAAAAAGAATATCTATCTTCATCAGATGTACGATATCTTTCTATAGCTTTCATATCCCTTAAGTTATTCATCCCTGACGCTTTTGCTCCGCAGATGTAGCATCTCATGCTTCCACTCTCGGTCAATACGTTGCATACTTAAATGATTTGTTTTGTTTTCATGTTGAAATAACAATTTAAACAATTTAGCAGGCGGAAGTGAGTGTAATGAAATCAGATTTTTCATAATGTAATTTTCTAAATTTTTGCATTCAGGTATTTGTAAAATGAACCAATCTCAATGCTGTATCCTGTTTTGTGAGATAAGTGCATATATGACTAATTAACGAATAAGAAATTAAAGGCAATTAGAATATTTTTTCGGAAATTGATTAATTGAGGCCTACAAGAAATGTCCCACGGTACCCCGTCGTGATATTTGCACTAGTACATAGCATGGAGTCATAAGAAGCGTTCCGCTTAAAATGTATCTGCACCTACTTGCTCCTTTTTGACTTATACTTCAATTACGGAGGTAACCACCAGTCGTACGAACTCACCAGGCGCCATAGGCTCCGCGCGCTGCGCCGCAGCCTATGGCGCGCCATGGCGGGAGACGCCTTGGCTACTCAGAGTCCGAAAGACGAGGCATTCATAGTTTGATGCGATGTGCAGAAATTAATTCACTGTAAATTAATCATTTCCTTTGCCTTATTCTCTTCTAATCTCTTCAAGGCCATTGGAGTCACAGCTTGCTACATCGCTGGCGTTGGGTCTAAAGCCCGTTTCACACGACACTTGATCCAGCACATGGTCTAGTATACTCGCTAGTATTCTAGCTTTCCACTATCGTGTGAACAGAACCAGTATACTGGCTAGCAAGCATGATAGCTAGTATACTCGCTGAGCTACTGGATTTCGTACTTGATACGGTACTAGTTTGCTACTAGACCCAGTAGGACCAAGTGGCCATCTACGAATCACGTTTACTTTACAGACGCTGTGCGATCTTCTCTTTTTAAAATTAGTATGGAATCATATGGAATAACTACTTAATAGCAAGCACAAGGTCGATGATCGTGTGAAACCTCCTAGTAGGGTTCCAAGCATGCTAGATTCCGTCCTCAGTATCAAGTAGCGGCTAGCACACTAGGTCTTGTGCTGGATCAAGTGTCGTGTGAAACGAGCTTAAGCATTATGACACAATCAGTTAAAGGGGAATGATAAGGATTAATGAAATGTAAATAGGAAAAATATTCATCTTCATGAATTCTTCCGACGAATGTTTGTCGTCAACACTCTTGCCAAGTCATATATTAATGGCGTACATATTTTGATTTTCGCCGTTTGGTGCCGGTCGATGATACGAAATGTAAGAGCTAAACACTTTTTAACCAGCAATAATTGCCGCAACTCAACGGGGCAGAGCGAGCGTATAGTCATTAACTAGTTTCTCCATACTGTGGATGGTCGTTCAAAGTTGCTATGGAGATTAAAATTCAAACAAAGAGAGTCGTTTTTCGTGTGTTAGGTGAAAAAGTTGTCCAAAGCGACCAGGAGGATCATCTAATTTCTTTTTTTGAATAAATAGCAGGAAAAATGACATTTTAAATCTGTCCGTTCAGCAGTCTAGTTCCCTAATTTTACTCTCATGATCTGATCTAGCGTAGTACGTCGGATTTCGCATAATATTATCAACGTCGTCAGAGAATAGACCGGTTTGGTACTTACATAATAGATTGAGTTTAAATTTTAATCGACGGTCTGAAAGCATTTCCCATCCCAGTTGCTGCAAAAGGTCAGTATCATAACGGCCTTTAACGTATCTTGCCGATCTTCGCTGCACGCGTTCTAACTCAGTTTCCAAGCCTATCTCATAAGGATCCCAAATACTGGCCACATGTTCCAAGTGGGGTCTAACGAGGGAAAAGTAGCTGATTTCCCTAACTTTATCGTCGCACTTTCCAAGTACTCTTTTAACAAGTCCCAATTTACGATTAGCTTGACCGGTAATTTTTCGAATATGTTTACTCCACGAGAGATCATTAGTCAGTTTAACTCCGAGGTATTTAACCTATTCTACAGTATCTAATTTGCTGTTGTTTATGAAATAGCTGTTACAAGGAGCGTTTTTCCTTTTCCAAAAATCATAACAACGCATTTTTTCAGGTTTAATTCTAGCTGCCACGCATCGCACCACTCCTGTATTGCCTCGAGATCCTTAGCGCTTCCTTATCATTAAGGCTATGCATTTCTCTATACACCACTGCGTCGTCTGCAAATAATCTAAGCGTACTCTGAACTGTTTCACTGATGTCGTTTATGTGCAAAAGGAACAGAAGTGGGCCTATGACACTTCCCTGCGGCACACCCGATGTGACTTTGACTTCATTAGAGATTGCGCCATCTAATACAACCCTTTGCACGCAATTGCTTAAGAATTCTCTAATCCAGGAAATTGCGTCGTCGTCTAAACTGTAGGATTTTAATTTCATGAGTAGCTTACTGTGGGAAACTTTATCAAATGCCTTTTTACAGTCAAGAAAAATTGCATTAACTAGAACGTTATGTTCACCCGTGACTAAAATATCATGGGCAAAAAGTGCTAATTGAGTTTCGCAAGATCTTCCCTTTCTGAATCCGTGTTGAATTTTTGTTAACAAGTTCTGCATATCGAGGTGTGTCATAACAGAACTTACAATTATATGTTCAAGGACTTTGCAAGAGGTATATGTGAGTGATATCGGTCTGTAGTTCGATGGCTGTTCCTTATCACCGCCCAGGTGCCCGGTAGTACCAAAAAAATGCCGGTACGCCGGTATTTATGTGGTTCATTAAAATTTTTAATTAATTACAAATTAACAGACGTTTCACCCTAATTTTCCGGTATTTCGGAAAATTATAATATCAGTCCAAAAGGATACAGAGAAATTTCCATCCATCAGAATTTTTAATGAACATTCATCGGGAATATACATCGGCTATTCAGTAAATACTTTTTATTTTACACTGTATGTTTGCGCTCGTCGCTTTTTGTTGGAATAATTTTAAATCACATGAAGAACGATCTGTATTGTTTTAATGTTGTGGTCAGGTAAAATCCCCTGCTATAGTGATCAATCCTTGCGGTCGCACTAACGTTTAACTTGCAAGAATAAATATTTATATTTATACAGTGTAAAATCATCGATTGTCTGATGTTCGGCATGCGTCAAAAATTTAAATTTATTATATCAATTATGATAGCAAATATATCTCAACTTCACGGTTATGGAAATAAGAAAAAGAAAGAGATATATTACGAGAACATTTGACAATTTAGTGTAGTTAGTACATTTTCGTAGTTAGTTCCGTTAGTTGACGCAAGACGGCAGCCTGCCTAAATACCGGTATTTTTAGTACAGGTACCGTCGGGAGTACCGATTTTAAATTCTGGTCGGTACTCATTCATTCAAGTATTCTACCAGCTGATTGGTAGGTTCTTGGACAGTCCCCATTCTGCATCCCAACCTCATAGACATTGTCTCGCTTTCCCTTCTAAAGATGGCCCGTTATTAGATCCCTCTTCAATTCTTCATATCTTCTACCTCCTCTTATTTCGTCCAGAATTCCTATCCTCTTCCTTCCTCTTCCACGCTTCCCCAGTGTTCTCCCCTCTATCACTCTCTTCAACTATCCTCTCCTCTCAAAACCTCCTCCATCCATCTCTTCTGCCTTCTCCTCTCCTCTGCCACAAACTTATTCTCATCTCCGACCATATCCAATACCTCCTCGTTCGTCTTTCTCGCCATCCAGCTAACCTTCTCCAACCTTCTCCAAACCCACATCTCAAACGCCTCAAGTCTACCCACATCCTCCCTTCGCAATGACCAAGTTTCCGACCCATATAGCGCCACGCTCCATATGAAAGTTTTCACCAGCCTCTTCTTTGCGTCTATTCTCAGACCCCCCCTCATCAATTCCCTTCTCTTCGAAAATGCATCTTTAGCGAGCGCAATTCTGCATCTGATGTCCTTACCACTAAACCCATTCTCCTCCAAGTACTACCCAGATACGTAAACTGCTCGACCTGCTCTATCTTCTGCCCTCCCACCCTTATATTCAGCCCCGCCTTCTTATTTCTAGAAAATCTCATTACTTTCGTTTTCTTGTGATTGATCTTCATCCCATACTTTTCGCACTGCACCTCTATGCATTCACCATTGACTGCAACCCCTTGGCCGACTGAGTAACCAATGCTTGATCATCTGCAAATCTCACTGATTTTATCAACTCCCCTCCTACCTTTATTCCTACCTCCTCCTCTCCCCATGCCTCCCTTACCAATTCTTCTGAATACACGTTAAAAAGCAACGGCGATAGTGGGCACCATTGCCGCACTCCCCGTCCTATCGTGGCCCATCCCGATTCTACATTGGCTACCCTAACCTGCGCCGTCTGGTTCATATACAAATTCCGAATCAGACGCCTGTCCCTCCAATCGACCCCTAATTTCTTCAACACTCTCATTAATTTCGTCCATTCCACCCGATCAAAATCCTTCTCGAAGTCTACGAAGCATGCAAAAATATCCTGCCCATACTCTAGGTGTCTTTCTACTAGCGTCCTCATCACCGCTATAGCGTCTCGCGTTCCCGTTCCTCTCCTAAACCCGAACTGGTCGTCACCCAGGCATTAATTTGCCTTCTTCTCCAGCCTTCTGTTTATAATTCTCAGAACTACTTTGGCCACGTGAGATAATAAGCTTATTGTCCTATAGTCTTTGCACGTGTTTGCCTTACTCTTCTTTGGTATAGGAATTAGTACAGTCTTCGCGAAGTCTTCCGGCCACACTCCATCCTCATAAATCCTACGAATAAGCGCAAAAAGTTTTCCTCTTCCATTTTTCCCCATGCTCTTTAAAAAGTCTGCAGGTATGTCATCTATTCCCACCGCCTTATTCCTTTTCATGTCTCGTAGAGCTCTTTCGATTTCGCTATCTAGGATACTTGGCCGATGCCAACTCTGTCGATATCGTCTTCCCTTTCTATATCTAACGTATTGGGCCTTATTTCTTTACCATACAGCTCTTCAACATATTCCTTCCACCTCTCCATGATCTCTTTCGGTTCTACGATTACCTTTCCCATCTCGTCTGTTATCGTCGTAATTCCCCTTCCCTTATTACCACTTGTCAGTTCCTTTACTTTCCTATATAATGCATCTGCTCTTCCCTATTTTTGGTATTTCTCTAACGCGTCGATCTGTTCTCTCCACCACGCCTCTCTTGCTTTCTTTGTTTCTCTTCTAAGCCTGTTATTCAATTCTCGGTATTTTCTCTTACCTAGTTCTGAGTTTACGCTCTTCCATTTCCTTCTCTCCTCCATCTCCCTGATCATCTCCTTCTTGATCCACGGTTTTATAATTTTAGTTGCACTCACTACGCCTACTGTTGCTTTCGCCGCTTCTAAAATTCCATTTTTCAAACTTCCCCATTCATCTTCCACTGATCTACCTACGTGTTCCTCACCCATTATCTCATCAACCTTCTCTTGATAGTTTTTCTACATTGCCCCAGTTAATGCCTCCGTATTCCACTTTCGTACCCTCCTTCCCATTCTTATCTTTTTCAGTTTTACCCGACATTTCATGACTAATAAGTTGTGGTCTGTGTCTGCATCAGCTCCTGGATAAGTATGCGAGTTTTTAACACTATTCCTGTATCTGTGACGAACCATTATATAATCTATCTGGAACCTATCTGTGTCTCCCGGCTTCTTCCAAGTGTACCTACGTCGAGGATGATGTCTGAACCATGTATTTGTAATTACTAAGTTATTTCTGCGGCAAAACTCCACAGCTTTCTCGCCCCGGTCGTTTCTCCTTCCTAGCCCGTAATCGCCCACCTCCCGCCCATCTCTTCCTTCGCCCACCACCGCGTTCCAATCCCCCATTACTACCAAGTGCTTACTCCCAGGTATCCTACCAATTATTTCCTCTAGCTGATCGTATACTCCATCTATCTCTTAATGATTCTAGACTCTATCTAGTCTCTTAATGATTAGAGGTAGGCATATAAACCTGGATTATAACTAAATTCGTTGGATCTGCCTTTAGTTCCACGACTATAATCCTATCACTCACCTGTTCTGCATACACTACTTTTCTACCTAGTTTCCTATTCATTACGAATACAACCCCGCGCTGACTTCCATTCCCTCCACTATAAATTACTCTATAATCGTCGCTCCAGTAATCCCCGTCATCCTTCCATCTTACTTCACCCAGACCCATGATGTCGACACCTACCATCTCCATTTCTTGCTTTATATTCTCTAGCTTCCCCGCCCTCAGCATTTTCCTAACATTCCACGTGCCTATTCTGAATGTTTCGTTCCTATTTTTACCTTCTTTTCCGTTTCTGCTGTATTTTCTGAGCAAGGATTTCGTGTGATGACGACCGCAGGGGCCTTGCTCCCACCGCTGCCACGCGCAACACCCGGCCCACTGTGCCGAGTCCCATAGTTGCCAGGATTCATTATCAATTGAGAACTGTCCATAATTCCAAGGTTTTTGTTTTTTTTGAGATAGTATTCCGTGGCCTATCCCAATAGTGTTTTTTACGTGACACCATCACTTCAGAGGCCGCCCCACTGGGGTCAGACGCCTTTTGCAGCCGCCTCACTGAGGTACAGGCGCTGCGCGGACTACCATTCGTCTGTCTCCTAACCTTCGACCAATCTGGCATGGGTGACCCTACCAGGAGCAATGCTCCCGCCAGTGCAGCTCTAGGGGTCATCGGAGCACGCAAGCTCTTCCACCACGACAAGGTTGTAGCCCAAGAGAAGAGCTGGTCGGTTAGATTGTTAGATTGTTATTGGGGGGGCCTTCGTCAGGAGCCCGGGCACTTAGACCTTTCTTGGTCCATTGTGCCAACCCCATGCCTGTCTGCCACTTGCAGACAGGGGACAAGAGCACCACGGTAGAGGTATAGAGGATTGACCTCCTCCGCCTTGCCCCAGTACCAGGGATGGAGGGTGTACTCCCTCTAACTCTCCCGGTCCGGGTATATCTCCCACCGGCCTCCCGGTGGTCTGGAGGGAGTAGTATCCACTCCATCCACGCCTGGTGCAGGTATGGAGGAGGGTCACCCATCCAACCTCTGTCCGGGCCCAACGTTGCTTAACTTCGGTGTTCTGATGGGAACCAGTGTTTCAACATGGCTAGGCCCTTGCTAGAGCTGGTCGGTACTATCGGATTTAAAAAAATAGTACCGGTACTACCGATTACTGGTATTTTTGCCCATCCCTAGTATGTGGAGCATATCTAGGAATGCTTGTTTGTCTAAGGAAGCAAAAATCGCAGTGTACAAAGTGTTCTCCACTCGACGTTATTATACAGCAGCGGAATATGGGTATGCGTAGATAAGCATAAGAGTAGGCTAAAGGCAGTGGGAATGGGGTACTTGAGAAGTGTTTGCGGGGAAAGTGGGATTGATTAGAAATGAGTGGGTGATGAAACAATGAGGGTTGGACTCTTCAGTAAAGGACATACCTACATGAAAGGAGTGTGCTTCATTGGTTTAGCCATGTCGAGAGAATGGGAAAGAGTTGAATTACGAAACAGATTTACGATTGAGAAGTTAATGATGTGAGAGAAAGGGGTAGACTGCGAAAGTCATGGGTGAATTCTTTTCTTATTTATTTCACATTTTCTCTTTTCTTCTTCTCCACGCACTTGCCATTTCATTACTGATAGCCTGTAGCCTAAGTGCAGAAGGTACTCGAACATGCGAATCCAAGCATGCAGCGTACATAGTCCAAATCTTACTATTTATATATATACATAAGCAAAAACGGGCAAAATACCGTTCAGGTTGAGAAATTTCACCAACGTGCACCACTATACAGTCGCTACTGCGAAAGAAGTCCGATGACAGCTAGAATGGCCGAGTGTGGAGGGGGGGGGGCATAGTTACCAAGTAGTAATGGGAGAGAGCCATCACTGTGGCTACTGTCAACGCCAAGAGTCGGGAAACCGGAATTAGAGGTGTTTTATCTTGATAACCAATGAGCCCATTACAAGAAAATAGGCTGAATTTTACTGATAATTTATTTTTACGTTCCATGATTGGTAAGAGGAATTTTTAAATTGCAGTTTAATATTTTATTGTATATGTATGATACCAATGTTATAGAAACTACGAGTAATAGTGTTTTTGGTTGCTGCATAAATCTATGCACAGCTTTAGCTCATCACAGTCGGCATAGAGACAACACAAAGTGAAAAAGAGCGACTTTTACCTATAGGTAGGAACATGTCATTTTCGCGAAACGTTTTTTGAGACAGGATTCACGAAATAAGAGACTTTAGGGATTTCTCGCGAAATAAACCGTGTCTTATTTGAAACACGATTTTGTTTAAGAAATTTGCGATATTTTGCAAACGCCGAATTTTTGTAGCATGAAATATTTTCTTGGTTATTACAATTGCTGTACGATCATCATTCAATTATAATTGTGTAACTTTTAATTCTTTGTGTTACTGACTAATAATAAACCCAGAATGCCTGCTAGCAGAAAAGAATCATCATGCCATGAATGAACAATTCGGTTTAATTTATAACGAGTGATACTGACAAATTGGTCATTCGAAGTATCTATTTTCATTCTCTTCTAACCACATTTGCTAGAGTTCCACTAAAGTCATATACAGAAACGAATTTATGCATCGTAAGTACCTCATTTCGTATCGTAATTATTCCTCAATGAAACTAGTGTATCGATAGTGTTCGACACATGAAATCGCATCGGTTTAGCGCGATATTTGTAGAAAATTCTATCATTGGTCTGTCGTGTCAAAGCCTGGCAGTAATATTTCTGCATTATTTCCATATTTAGTGAAATAAAAAATAGTGAAAGTTATGGTGCGCGAAAAAATAGTCTTCTAGCTATAGAACTATCTTCATAGCAACTTATATTGAACCGCTGACAAACTCATCGGCTTCGTTCATGGAAACCTGCACAGCCGTAATTGCCGTAATTTACTTTTGTTTAAAACCGCGAGGAATCCATTTTCTCTATTACATTGGCTTCATCTTCTCATGGTAACATGCTTCCCGAAAATACGGTGGTTAAGTTGCGCGAAGAGTAAGATCGTTTCGTAGATGGCATTGTTGTTCTTTATAAAATATAGATTTGTATTAATGGTAGTAATCTGAATTACATTCACAAAGGCTTGATTACATTAATTCTATCCGTGTAGTAACATTTTATTTAAAAAAATGCTCATTTATTTGTTCATTGATACGAAAGCTACGCAATGACGAGAGAAAACACAATGGTGATGGGCACATTTTTTGCACATAAAATAGATTTTAATAGCAATAGCAATGGAAAATCGGGATTAATCTGTCGAGGAGAATTAAAAAAACATTGTTTCCGAAAAGTATGCTGCCCAGATGGCGACTGGCTAGTCGAGGACGTGGTAACATTTAGTTACATTTACTTCAGCGACCGCATCTGTCGCGGGTGGCCCAGCAGATTTTTCTGGGCCGCACCCACATATTGATGTAAGATTACTTTTGAATAGATTGATTTCATATATGACAGCACTGGTGTTGTTGGTAATTTTTTTAGCGGTCGTATTCAATGCGACACAAAAAAGTCAGCGAAATGTACGAATTCGCTCCCGGATAGATTGTCAGTCCAGTTGGATATGATAAAAGCAAAGACTATGCTCCAACTTGTTCATACATGACGCTTGAAATGTAACTTTGGGAGTGCCGAATTTATTCAGCTATTTCTGAGTGGGACTAAGGGTCACCATATCATCTAATTCAAAGAGTAAAGGACTATGCCTAAGATCCTTTCAATATTCACCCGTGAAAGGGAGTTTAAAGAAGAAGGATTTTACACATTTGATGAAAAAATAAGATAATTTTGTGTAAATATTGCAATGCGAGGATTGATAGGACTCGAAAGGATTCCTGTGAGAAGAATGAGGAAAATAATATGCGCAAGCGAAGTAAAGAAAAGTCCATAAAAGATTATAGTGTGCTGAAGCAAATATATTTAACAAAGGCGTTAGAAACTGGGAGGAAGATACAGATATAGAAGCAGCACTTCAATTTAGTATTTTCTGAAGCTCTCATTGAAGAAAATATTCCCCTGGAAAAAGCAGATGACCAAGGATAATGAAGGATAAGAGTTTCCAAATCAATTTAATACAATGACTAGCTTAGGGCTTAAAATCTGCATATTTATTCCAGGATCTGGGCATCTTCCATGTGCCAAGACATTAAGGCAAGCATATGTTCCGCAGATTGCAGAAAGGAATAAGGAAGAGATAGAAGCAACAGTGAAAGACAAAGCAGTGGTACTACTATGTGATGAAACAACTGATCGAAAATGTCGTTGCATGTTTATTGTCCTACTCCGGGTTCTTTCCTGTGCTGAAGAACCAGTGATATGTGTTGGGGGGGGGGTGAAAGAACTTGAAAATGCAACAGGCGCAGAGTGTTCGCGAGCCATTGTAGCAGTACTAAATAAGTTTGAGATTCAATATGAAAATGTGGTTAGTGTTGTCACAGACTCATCAAGGTTTATGACTGCGTGTGTAAATTCTCAAAAAAATCTTTTTTGTCATATAATATTACATGCATAATGTTGGGCACACAAGTAACATTGTAACAAGTAATTGGCCAGCTGGGTTGCCTGAATTGAACAAATGTGTACAAAACTGTAAGGCAGCATTTTGTAATACCAGAAAACATAAGCACCGCTATGTATCATTTATCAAGACAAAAAACCCAAGTGGTGAAAAGAAGCAATTAATATACCCCTTACCACTCATGACTAGGTGGAATTCTTGATTTCAGTCAGCACAGTATATGTGTGACTATTTAGAGGATTTGGTGGAATATCTTAAAGAAATTGCAGGAGGAAGTGCAGTCGATTACTTTAAAAATTGCCAGTTGATAAAATCCCTGCCATCAAATGTTCAGCTGTTTTCTTGTTTGAACTTGGTCCTCTTTTAGTCGACACAATAGTGGCATTAGATGCTTCAAAATTCCCTTTAGCACTTAAACTTTCATCCACTTTTGGCAATATTAAGAATTCTTTCTCACTTATCAGTAAATGCAACTGAAATCTCAATGTTAAAACTCAAATCGGTCACAAACCTATTACAAGCATTTAAAGTATTGGGTGCAAAATGCCATTCCAAATTAGTTCGATTAATTTCAGAAGATGAGAAGAAGGTGTTTTTTTAATAGTATATTGGTATTATTAGGGAAGATGAGACCTTTTTATTTACAACGGGGCAAAACTCATTGAAATTTATGTTAAGGGGTATCTCGCTCTAACTACCTTGCCAATAGCAGGCATTGCACAACTGGGGATATCTTTGAATTTTAGGTGTAATAATGAAGGGCTCTCAACTGCTGAATAAAGCTGCATAAATGTTTTAGCGGTGTGAATGAAGAAATAATTCACACAGCATTGGGATAAAAAGGTCATTTTCAACAAAATATGCAAATGGACACTTCAGGATGATATGAAAATAAGAATGGAAATAATGGGCTATTTAAGATGATAATGCCTCTTTAAGAAGCACCATTTATCCATCACTTTCCATTATCCTATTGGGTCTTCCCTTCAGCACCATTGGCATTATACTTTGTTATTTACATTGGGGCAATATTTATTGAATTCATATGCGGTTATACCTCGATCAAAATATCTTAGGCTGCGGAAATGGAGCTAACCACACCGCGAAGTGGTCGAAAAGGCCGGTATGGCTGGACAAAATGTCTCAAGTGGATTGTACAGCTTGCAAATGTACCAAACATTCACCAAGTATATGCGTGGCTCCTTATAACATTTTCCCATGTGTTTTCCGATGATTCTACCTTATCGGGGATGGATTGGAGGAGGGATGGTGGCGGGGAGTCGCGCGCGGAAATTACCCTCCCTCTTGATACGGGAATGGGTGATACGGGAAAGGATAGATTTGTCTAAGGTAAAACGATTTTTTCTGGCCAAAGTCTAAATTTTTGTTCATAGACTTACACCTTTCACAGCAACCGGAGCCAAATATAATAAGACGGACATAGTTTGCATATCCCTTCTTTCGATATCTACATCTACAAAATACCCTGCAAGCTACCTCAGGGGTGTGTGGCAGGGGGTGAGTAATCACCAACATGCATTACACTATACCCTAGAGTTAGTGTAACTACGACTAATTATGCATTAGCATAAATCGCTAATGCTTGTCACCTTGATATGTAGGACACAGAATTTGGAAACTGAACTGAACGAATAAAATCTCAAAACCAGTAACAATGGGTACAACTGTGATCTCCTGTCAAAAAATAGAATGCCAAAGGAGTATTACATTCAATTGATCGTACTAGATTTTAGGTGAAATTCCCTTTTCCATTTCACTTTTTTGGGCAGTAGTTCATTCCCTCCCCAGTCCTAGGTATTAGCGAATCCATTAATATAAAAGAAAGATAATTCCGCATTTCTACTACCATTCTAACACTACATCTTTCATTTCACCACAAATGTCTTCCAAAAATAGAGCTTGCAAAAATAGGTGGCTCTCCTGCTCGCTTTCGCCAATTTTTTCACGTCTCACACAAAAAATGACTCTTGCTTGCTATTGACTCCCCATCTCAACTGCGCGCGACATTCCACCGTCAAGGAGAATCTAGTGAATGACAAAGCACTCATTCTCACCCGCTGAGTTGCGGTGATTGTTGCTGATTTAGAAGTGTTTAGCCCGCGCATTCCGTATCATCGCCCAATGGGCACCGGACGGCGATAGTAAAAATACGCACGTATAGATAATTAGACTTGGCGAACGTTCCGACGCTAAAATTCATCTACACTAGGGTTTCCCAACCAGGGGTGCGAAGTAACATTCCAGGAGGTGCGAGACAGCATATCAGTTTTTTGTTTATATTAAGGGTACTTTTTGAGGTTCTAAGCAACTTTTAATTTATTGTAATATTTTTTCTTTTCCATATGTTTCATTTTTTTATATATTATTAAAATTGATAAAACAAATTTGTTTTTGTCACCTTCACTTTTATTGCTAAATAAATTATAAATATAAGGGGTGTGAAGAACTTATTCAAATTGTTTAGGGGTTTGGGGCATAAAAAAGGTTGGAAACCACTGATCTATACAATACCTGTGGACGAATTCTATTTTCTATTTATACATAGCTAATCCTTATCATTCCCGCTTAACTGTCATGCTCAGACCTAGAGTCAGCAAAGTAGTAAGCTGAGACTCCGATGGTTGCGGTGAGATCAGGATTAATAGGGCAAGGGAGAAGAATAATTTACAGTGAATTAAGTTCTGTCTATCACATCAAGTAATTCCTTATCTCCCGGACTCAGAGGAGTCAAGGCCCCTCCAGTCATACGTGAGCTGCGGCGCGGAGTGAGGAGCCGGACTCGCACGGCTGGTAGCTACCTCAGTAACTGAGGCTTATTTCAAAACGGAGCAAGTAGGAGCAGATAAATTTTAAGCGAAACGCGATATAACTCAGTGCTATACATTAATATTGATATCACGGTGGGGCATTTTTTTGTAGGCCGCATTTTTTACATTTCCGTAAAAAAATTCCAATCGTACATTTCTCATTGGTTAATAAGTGATTTGTGCCTTTATCACACTGCAAAAAGTTGCAGAATTGAGATTGGTTTATTTCCTAAATATGTGAGTCCAAAAAGTTAGAATATTACACAACGGGAAATCTGATTCTCCTGAACACACTTCCGCATGCTAAAACCCAAAAGCGTAGAGCGGACTAACATTAGACATTTTCATGAATGAATCTGTGAATGACTACACAATTTTATGTACGAAAAATTATGAATTTAATTAGTCTGAAGTATGTTCTTTTCAGATGCACCACTTTTGTTCGGAAACTCTCACTTCGATTTTTGACTCTCGTCCAGCCACCTCGCGTTTTCCGACCACTGGTCTTCGAGTCGAGGCCGTTCCATCCATGTGCAAGGCATTGGCAGACCGAGAGCATGCGCTGGAGATAATAGATGAGCGATAACGTGATGTCTGTTTTGAATATGTTGACGCAAGCAAGCCGTATGGATTCGCTTGCGCGTCCGAGGGGGACTTCGCAAGTTCATCATGAAAATATCTGACGCGCCCGCAATCGGAGCACGCCAAGGTTCCGGGGAGGGGTGGGGAATGCTGCTTGCGCTGCAGCAGACGATAAGGCGGCGGGCCAAGAGACGGCGAAGCGAAGCACGCCAACGGGTGCACGAGTCATAAGCCGTTCCGTCGACGTGCGGAAGCAAGTGCACTGAGCGCTCGCTGCGTGTCAGAAAAACAAACCGTCGCCTCGCCGGCATGTTCGGAGGCTCGCGATCAAATGGTCGCTAAAGTTGGGATCAACACCGCTGACGTCGCATCGGGTGCTCGCCAAGGCGGCGTCATCGGCCCTCCTGTATTTCCCCTACATACTCATGACATCAGTACCGTGGTTAACAGTGAACTTAAAATATTTTGCTGACTACGCGGTTGCATCCGGAGAGATTTCCAAACCGGAGGGTAGGGACTCATTAGCAAAGGAGCCAGTAACAATCAAAGCCTGGTGCGAAAAATGGAGGTTGGAACTAAACCTAAAAAAGAACATGGCAGTGAATTTTTAGGGAAAGCAAAATACACCAGAAATATCTTACAGACTTGGCAAAACGGAAATAGTCAGCGTCGAGTCCGTTAAGTATTTAGTCGTTACAATACTCCTGACCTATATTGAAGTAAACACCCAATACATACGCGATTAGGCTAGTAGAAAGGTAAGATTTATTAAAATAATGCTGAGGAAATGCAATGAGAAAGTTAAAGAGCGCGGTTAATTTTCACGGTGATCACTTAGGCTGCTCCTAGAATACGTGCTAGTATTCGGGATACTTATGACGTAAACTTGATATCGGAATTAAATAAGAAAGCAAGCGAAGAGCAACTGGGTTTGTTAAGAGTTTTTATGATAGGCCCATCAGTGTGTCGAGGCTATTAGAAGAATAGGGATATGAATCGTTATCACACTGTTGGTCAAATAATGGGTTTAACGTCCTGAGTAAATTTGAAGCGAATTGCTTCTCCGAAGATGCTGAGTGCCTTCCAATCACACATTTGCGCTAAACAGTTTGCCTTCGACCAGATGTGGTGTAGCAATCTTTGGGAAAATGAGTATATTTCCACTTCCTGCTCGGATTTCATCTAGAAAACGAGATGTTGAGGCAGAGAAGAATACTTCTACATCCAGTGCCAGGCTGCTCCGTGTCATAATTCTTTCCCATGTCAGGTCGAATTGCCCCAATTCCAATCTTGTCCCATCACAATGCGTTAATATTTTATTTAGGTGAATACTGAATACGTCTTTCTCCAGACCTTTTTACCATTAAGCCACTTCATAAATGTTGCAGATATCAGTTGCCCTTTCCCCTGTACGATACATAACTATATTGAAGATGAAAAGTAATAGATATCTACATCTACATCTACGATGTACCGTGCAAGCCACCACTAGGGTGTGTTGCACGGGGTGATTCCACACCAGGCATGCAGCACTCGTCCCAGAACAAATCAGAACCTCGCACGCTCCCCCTGGAGCTAGGCGCAGGCCAAAAGCAGTCAGGAGAACAGTGCGCAGTCCAACCGGAAACTGGGAGAGTGATACGTAAATGAACATACAAACATGCAGAGCAATGCTATAGACACATCAAGTGGTTAATATTACTGATACTGTTAATTTATGAATACTACGAAATGCTACTTCATGCAAAGAACAAAATAAAATAATGCCGGACTAATCGACCGGTGGAAAGAGTTAGTAATGAAGTGGTGTTATTAAGCACAAGTGAAAATTCTACTCTACCTATTGAGGGTGGGAGTTTCATGTGATTGATCTATCGCAACTATTATGATCCCTTATTGTGCGTGGGAAAAATGACATTTTGAATCTATCAGTTCGGCAGTCAACTTCCTTTATTTTATTCCTGTGATCACTTCTACCGTAGTACGTTGGCTCTAGCAGTATATGTTGAACGTCCGGCAAAAAACTGTCTGCTCCGAGTTTGCGCAAAAGATTCAACCTACATTTCTCCCTTCGATCAGTTAGAGATTCCCACCCTAATTCATTCAACAATTCGGTAATACTGCTAAATTTATCGTAACAACCTTTCACAAATCTTGCTGCTCTCCGTTGTATTCTATCTATTTCAGAGATTAGTCCTACTTCGTAAGGGTCCCATATGCTAGCGGCGTACTCCAAGTGAGGTCTCACGAGTGAAAAATAACATCGCTCTTTAACTTTCTCGTCTCATTTTCCTAATATTCTTTTGATAAATCCCAATTTGCGACCAGCCTGTCCGCAGATTTCCCGAACGTGTTTCCCTCAAGACAGGTCCTGAGTAAGGGTCACACCTAAGTATTTAACTGAATCTACATTTGATAAGTCTGATTAATTACTTGTGTACGTATCGTTGACGGAGTTATTCTTTTCCAAAAATTCATAACAACGCACTTTTTAAAATTCAATTCTAACTGCCAAGTATTGCACCATTCATTTATAGAATCTAGGTCTTTTTGTAACGCAATCTTGTCGGATTCATTGTCTAGATCCCTGTACAACACTGCGTCATCTGCGAAGAAGCGAATTTTGCTAGTAACAACGGTAGTGATGTCACTAATATACAAAAGGAACAATAAGGGACCAATGACACTTCCCTGAGGTACACCTGATGTAACTAATATAGTTACTTATTTGTGTTAATTAATAAAGTTAGTTAATTTTGATCACATCTGTGGTGTAGTGCTGCATGCTTGTGAGGCTTCGCCTCATGACAAGCATTAGCGATTTATGCTAATGCATAATTAGTCGTAGTTACACTAACTTTAGGGTATAGTGTAATGCATGTTGGTGATTACTCACCCCCTGCCACACACCCCTGAGGTGGCTTGCAGGGTATTTTGTAGATGTAGATGTATTCCACTGGAGAAATATGATTTAATGAGTCGACATGTTTCACTGCTCTGCAGCATCATCAGGACTGAATACAAGATAGTTATTTCTTAAAATATAGTCACATGGGGACGGAGGAAGGAATGGTAAGGAGGGTGGGGGTGGAGGAAGACGGCGTTGTATGAAACTTGGGTGTGCAAGTGGGAGGGAGAGAGTTGGAGGCGGGGGCGAGTGAAGGGGTGCTCTATTAGATGCCCTAAATCAAAAACAATATTCGTGTGCGCATACTACAGGCCACCTAACACCGACGTCACCTCAATTTTAGAACTCGAAACACAAATAAAGAACATCACATCCAGGAACACCGAAAGAAATTTAATCATAGGTGGAGATTTCAATACGCCTTCTATAGATTGGATGACCTACAGTTACATATCAGGAGGAAGAGACAAAGATATATGAGAGTCCCTGCTGCACACGTTCTCATCAAATGCCCTACATCAGATAGCTACGACGCGTAACAGAGGGGACAATATTCTTGATTTATTGGCAACAAATATACCGCAACAAGTAATTAAGGTAAACACTTTTGAGGGCATTAGTGACCATAGAGTAGTTACCGCAAAGTTCTCTTCAGAATATCATTAAAAGTTTTAAACAAAGAAAATTCTACATTTTTAAAAAAGCCGACTTCAATGCGTTCAAGAGTCATCTAAAAAATTCTCTTCCCGAATTCCAGGAATCAAGCGTAAAGTTAGACACGGAGGGTAGTTGGAAAGCTTTCCTTTCGATCTTACATTCGGGGATCAGTAAATACGTTCCAAATAAAGAAAAAAAAGAGGGCAGCGAACCAAGATGGTACAATGCAGAAGTGAGAAAATCGTTAAGGCGTCAGAGAGTATGCCACGCCAAGATGAAAAAACTCCGTAGAGATTTGTCCACTAGTGATCACAATTTAATATTTTAAAAATACAAATTGTCTAGAGCCACTACAAAGGAAGCCTTTCGGAATGCATTCATGTATTTTAAAAGAAAATCATTTGTAGAACAGTTACAGGTCAACCCAAAGGCATTTTGGTCATACTTAAGGGAAGTTCAAGGCAATAGATCAACAGTTATTCCACTACGAAACGAAAATGGCGAATTATTAACAAGCAGCTCGGACAAAGCCAACTTAATAAATTCTTACTTTCAAAGTGTGTTCACCCAGGCATCACAAATTACATCCGTAAAGTTAAATGATCACTTCCAGCAAAAGATGCCGCCTATCGATATTTGCACTCACGGAATAGAAAACTTGCTAAAATCTATAAGTCCAAATAAATCCCCAGGTCCTGA
Organism: Pyrrhosoma nymphula; assembly: GCA_963573305.1. Classification (NCBI taxonomy): domain Eukaryota; kingdom Metazoa; phylum Arthropoda; class Insecta; order Odonata; family Coenagrionidae; genus Pyrrhosoma; species Pyrrhosoma nymphula. The sequence goes on along the minus strand of OY754332.1, from coordinate 68,728,031 downwards.
AGAAATTCCTGCCCGCGTGTATAGAGAATTAGATTGTGAAATAGCACCCTACTTGCTGACTATATTTAGTAAATCCATCAACGAACACAAAGTACCCATGGACTGTAAAATCGCAAATGTCACTCCCATATTCAAAAGCGGTGATGAGGAACAGCCATCGAACTACAGACCGATATCTCTCACATCTATCTCTTGCAAAGTCCTTGAACATATAATTTTAAGTTCAGTTATATATAGAGAACTTGTTAACAAAAACACAACACGGATTCAGAAAGGGAAGATCTTGCGAAACTCAATTAGCACTTTTTGCTCACGATATTTTAATCTCGGGTGAACATAACGCTCCAGTTGATGCAATTTTTCTTGACTTTAAAAAGGCATTTGATAAAGTTTCCCACAGTAAGCTACTCATGAAATTAAAATCCTACGGTTTAGACGACAGCGTAATTTCCTGGATTAGAGAATTCTTAAGTAATCGCGTGCAAATATTTGTTGTATTAGATGGCGCTATCTCTAATGAAGTAAAAGTCACATCGAGTGTTCTACAGGGAAGTGTCATAGGCCCGCTTCTGTTCCTTTTGTACATAAATGGCATCGGTGACAAAGTTGACAGTAAGCTTAGATTATTTGCGGACGACGCAGTGGTGTATAGAGAAATTCGTAGCTTTAATAATAAGGAAGCGCTAACTAAGCACCTCGAGGCAATACAAGAGTGGTGCGATGCGTGGCAGCTAGAATTAAACCTGAAAAAATGCGTTGTTGTGTATTTTTGGAAACGGAAAAATGCTCCTTGTAACAGCTATTGCATAAACAACATAAAATTAGAGACCGTAGAATCGGTGAAATACCTCGGAGTTAAACTAACTAATGATCTATCGTGGAGTAAACATATTCGTGAAATTACCGGTCAAGCTAATCGTAAATTGGGATTTGTTAAAAGAGTACTTGGCAAGTGCGACGATAAAGTTAGGGAAATCAGCTACTTCTCCCTCTTTAGACCCCACTTAGAATATGCCGCCAGTATTTGGGATCCTTATGAGATAGGCTTGGAAACTGAGTTAGAACGCGTGCAGCGAAGATCGGCAAGATATGTTAAAGGCCGTTATGACAACCTCGTTAGTGTTACTGACCTTTTGCAGCAACTGGGATGGGAAAAGTTTTCAGACCGTCGACTAAAATTTAGACTAAATCTATTATGTAAGTTCCAAACCGGTCTATTCTCTGACGACGTTGACAATATTTTACAAAATCCGACATACTACGGTAGATCAGATCATGAGAGTAAAATTAGGGAACTAGACTGCAGAACGGATAGATTTAAGATGTCATTTTTCCCACGAACGATAAGGGACCATAACAGCTGCCTATGAGACTTTTATCTAGGTTTGTCGTTAGGTAGTGTAGCTCTTAGTAGTATTAGTACTCTTAATACTTGAATCCTTATCTGTTACCTATTACATACTAACAGCACGCCTAGCGTGTTTTCTACATGGGTCTTTAGTCCCTGTCCATCTGTGTAGTTGTAGAATGCGTGTATATTGACGGTCCCTCTCCGTTGTGATGACATCTGTAGTGTAGTGGTGAATGCTTGTGAGGCTTCGCCACGTGACAAGCATTAGCGATTTATGCTAATGCATAATTAGTCGTAGTTACACTAACTCTGGGGTATAGTTTAATGCATGTTGGTGATTACTCACCCCCTGCCACACACCCCTGAGGTGGCTTGCAGGGCATTTTGTAGATGTAGATTGATCGTACTCGCGCCGCCCAAGGGTTCGGTGGCATGGATAGTCCAAGAAACAGACAAAAAAAGCGAATTCAGGGATGTAATTGAGTAATGGATGGTACCTGTTTTACGTTGTAGGGGGATAACAGAAGATCCCTCAATATTTGATTTTTAGAGAATAAATAGCATAAATTCCTTGTAATTAATCTAAATACCATTAACTTGAGACGTGGTAAGTTCGATTTGATTAATTTGTTATTACAAAATTTTCGAAAAACCGCCCAAAACGGCCATTTTTAATAAATGAATCATTTATCACAGAAGCAATTTTTTATGTGTTTTGATAATTTTAAAATGGAGATTTTCCAATTCCAAACTGGTCGAGAGTTTATAAATATCAATCAGTTTATTTGTTGTTGAAATATGTTAATTTGTTTATCCCAAGACACTAAATGTTGAAAGCCATAACCTTTGTGTTTATCAACTTTTCAGGTCAATGAAAAAAAGGATTCTCTTCTGGAAGAGTCATATTTTTAATTGTTAATAAAAATCAATGAAAAAATTAATTATTAACTTCTTATTTATTGCTTCAAAAAAGAGAGTACTTTTTTATACACAATTAGAGCCACAGCATTGCTCGTACCTTGTACGAGAATCTAACTTAGATAAATTGAAAGTTGGATTCAAAACAAAATTTAAAAAAAAAGTGCCCTACGATCCATAGTGCCCGAGTTAAGAAGTTGTTTTTAAAAACTCGCAGCCACTTAGTTTATATTAATTAGTAAACGAATTTATCGGAATTAGATATTCAAAGACATATTTTCAAAAGACATAATTTGTTTTTCAAAAAAGAGCTTTCTAGTTACTTAAAATAGCGTATAAAGTTGAGCGTACTCAGTGCGACCGTAGCGGGAGTGGTAGTGGGGATAGCCGATGAGAGACTCGCGCGCGAGACAAAAACTGAAAACGCAACTTCAAATCGGCGGCGCGCGGAAAAATTCGCCATATCTCCGAGAAAAATCGACCGTTTTCGACTTATTTTAATCAGTGGTAGCTTCAAAAATTATTAACAACCACATTATTGGTATTTAATAGTAATGCGTATATACACAGTTTTTATACGAAATTTTAAGTTTTTCAGTTTGTCTTACACAAATTAAGTATTAGCTTTAAAAATTACTAATGTTTACTACGTGAATCAATTTTTTTTCATACACGGTGCACCGAATCTCGAGTTGCAAACATGTTGAGGGATCTTCTTTCATTCCCCCTTGCAACGTAAACAGAGCCCATCCATTTATGATTTACATCCCTGAAATCGCCATTTTTTCTCTGTTTATTGGACTTAGTGGGGTTCGAGAAAGGGGAAGTGGCGTTGCTCGGCTGAGCCCACGTCTACGTTTAATCATTATTCATTCATTTGTTGCCTTTGCACGAGGCCATTGCCACGACGCTAAGAAGGCCACTTCACACAAGTGTCATGCGAAAACAACTCGACGCACCACGATTGGCAGCATAAGAGATTTCCGAAGAAAATCCAACAAGAGGTTGCTAGGACCCAGATAAAGTACAATGAAAAGTAAGTTCATTCATTCATTCAAGTATTCTACCAGCTGATTGGTAGGTTCTTGGACAGTCCCCATTCTGCATCCTAATTTCATAGATGCATCATTCTGCATCCTAATTTCTCGTTTTCCCTCTTAAGGATGCCCCGCCATTAGATTCCTCTTAAATCCTTCATATCTTCTACCTCCTCTTATTTCGTCCAGAATTTCTATTCTCTTTCTTCCTCTTCCACGCTTCCCCAGTCTTCTCCCCTCTATCACTCTCTTCAACATGCCCTCTCTTTTTAAAACCTCCTCCATCCATCTCTTCTGCCTTCTCCGAACATCTGCCACAAGCTTCCTCTCCTCTCGAACCATATCGAATACCTCCTCGTTCGTCTTTCTCGCCACCCAGCGCCTTCTCCATCCTTCTCCAAACCCACATCTCAAACGACTCAAGTATACGTACATCCTCCCTTCGCGATGACCAAGTTTCCGACCCATGCAACGCCACGTTCCATATTAAAGTTTTCACCAGCCTTTTCTGTACGTCTCTTCTCAGAACCCCCTCATCAATTCCCCTCTCCTCAAAAATGCTTCTTTTGCCACGGCAAATCTGCATCTGACGTTCCTACAACTAAAACCATTCTCCACAAAAATACTACCCAGATATGTAAACTGCTTGACCTGCTCTTTCTTATGCCCTCCCACCCTTCTTACTTCTAGAGAATCTCATAATTTTCGTTTTATTTTGGTTTATCTTCATCCCATACCTTTTTCACTGCACCTCTAACGCATTCACCATTGACTGAAACCCCTTGGCAGACTGACCAACCAATGCTTGATCATCTGAAAATCTCACTGATTTATTCAACTCTCCTCCTACCTTTATTCCTACCTCCTTTTCCCCCATGCTTCCCTCGCCATTTCTTCTGAATACACGTGTAAAAGCAACGACGATAGTGGGCACCCCTGCCGAATCCCCGTCCTATCGTGGTCATCCCGATTCTCCATCGGCTATTCTAACCTTCGCCGTCTGCTTCATATACAAATTCCGAATCAGAGGCCTGTTCCTCCAACCGACCCCTAATTTCTTCAACACTCCCATTAATATCCTCCAGTACACCCTATCAAACGCCTTCTCGAAATTTACGAATCATGCAAAAATATCCTGCTCATACTCTAGGTTTCTTTCTACTTAGCGTCCTCATCACAGCTATCATTGCGTCGCGCGTTCCCGTCCCTCTCCTAAACCCGATTGATTGATAGTTTGTCGGGGGGCCTTCGACAGGAGCCCGGGCACTTGGACATTTCTTGGCCCATTGTGCCAACCCCATACCAGTCTGCCACTTGCAGACAGGGGATAAGAGCACCACGGTAGAGGTATGAAGGAGTGGCCTCCTCCCTCCCCAGTACAGGTATACAGCGTGTCCTCCCTCTAACCATCCTGGTCTGGGTATATCTCCCTCCGGTCTCCCGGTGGTCTGGAGGGAGTATCGCCTCTCCATCCACGCCTGGTCGAGGTATGGAGAAGGGTCGCCCATCCAACCCTCGTTTGGGCCCAACGTTGCTTAACTTCGGTGTTCTGACGGGAACCGGTGTTTCAACGTGGCTAGGCCCTTGCACCAAGCCTCCTAAACCCGAGCTGGTCATCACCCAGGTATTCATTTGCCTTCTTATCTAAACTTCTGTTTATAAATTCTCAGAACTACTATTGCCGCATGGGATATTAAGCTTATTGTCCTATAGTCTTTGCACGTGTTTTCCTCGCTCTTCTTCGATCAAGAATCAATACAGTCGTCGCGAAGTCTTCCGGCCACACTCCATTCTCATAAATCCTACGAATAAGCGCAAAAAGTTTTCTTCTTCCGTTCTTCCCCATGCTCTTTAAAAACTCTGCAGGTATGTTATCTATTCCCACCGCCTTATTCCTTTACATCTCTCGCAGAGCACGGTAGATTTCACTATCTAGGATACATGGTCCGATGCCATATCTGTCGATGTAGTCTTCTCTTTCTATATTTATTTCTAACGTTTTGGGCCTTATTTCTTTACCATACAGCTCTTCAACATACTCCTTCCACCTCTCCTGGATCTCTTTTGGTTTTACAATCACCTTTCCCGTCTTGTCTGTTATCGTTCTAATTCTCCTTCCCTTATTACCACCCGTCATTTCCTTTACTTTCCTATATAATGCATCTGTTCTTCCCTCTTTTTGGTATTTCTCTAACGAGTCGATCTGTTCTCTCCACCACGCCTCTCTTGCTTTCTCTTCTAAGCCTGTTATTTAATTCTCGGTATTTTCTCTTGCCTAGCTCTGAGTTAACGCTCTTCCATTTCCTTCTCTCCTGCATCTCCATTTTCATCTTCGTCGCCTTACGCCATACGATCACCTTTCCCGTCTTGTCTGTTATCGTTCTAATTCTCCTTCCCTTATTACCACCCGTCAGTTCCTTTACATTCCTATATAATGCATCTGTTCTTCCCTCTTTTTGGTATTTCTCTAACGAGTCGATCTGTTCTCTCCACCACGCCTCTCTTGCTTTCTCTTCTAAGCCTGTTATTTAATTCTCGGTATTTTCTCTTGCCTAGCTCTGAGTTTACGCTCTTCCATTTCCTTCTCTCCTGCATCTCCATTTTCATCTTCGTCGCCTTACGCCATACGATCACCTTTCCCGTCTTGTCTGTTATCGTTCTAATTCTCCTTCCATTATTACCACCCGTCAGTTCCTTTACATTCCTATATAATGCATCTGTTCTTCCCTCTTTTTGGTATTTCTCTAACGAGTCGATCTGTTCTCTCCACCACGCCTCTCTTGCTTTCTCTTCTAAGCCTGTTATATAATTCTCGGTATTTTCTCTTGCCTAGCTCTGAGTTTACGCTCTTCCATTTCCTTCTCTCCTGCATCTCCATTTTCATCTTCGTCACCTTACGCCATACGATCACCTTTCCCGTCTTGTCTGTTATCGTTCTAATTCTCCTTCCATTATTACCACCCGTCAGTTCCTTTACATTCCTATATAATGCATCTGTTCTTCCCTCTTTTTGGTATTTCTCTAACGAGTCGATCTGTTCTCTCCACCACGCCTCTCTTGCTTTCTCTTCTAAGCCTGTTATTTAATTCTCGGTATTTTCTCTTGCCTAGCTCTGAGTTTACGCTCTTCCATTTCCTTCTCTCCTGCATCTCCATTTTCATCTTCGTCGCCTTACGCCATACGATCACCTTACCTGTCTTGTCTGTTATCGTTCTAATTCTCCTTCCATTATTACCACCCGTCAGTTCCTTTACATTCCTATATAATGCATCTGTTCTTCCCTCTTTTTGGTATTTCTCTAACGAGTCGATCTGTTCTCTCCACCACGCCTCTCTTGCTTTCTCTTCTAAGCCTGTTATTTAATTCTCGGTATTTTCTCTTGCCTAGCTCTGAGTTTACGCTCTTCCATTTCCTTCTCTCCTGCATCTCCATTTTCATCTTCGTCGCCTTACGCCATACGATCACCTTTCCCGTCTTGTCTGTTATCGTTCTAATTCTCCTTCCATTATTACCACCCGTCAGTTCCTTTACATTCCTATATAATGCATCTGTTCTTCCCTCTTTTTGGTATTTCTCTAACGAGTCGATCTGTTCTCTCCACCACGCCTCTCTTGCTTTCTCTTCTAAGCCTGTTATTTAGTTCTCGGTATTTTCTCTTGCCTAGCTCTGAGTTTACGCTCTTCCATTTCCTTCTCTCCTGCATCTCCATTTTCATCTTCGTCACCTTACGCCATACGATCACCTTTTCCGTCTTGTCTGTTATCGTTCAAATTCTCCTTCCATTATTACCACCCGTCAGTTCCTTTACATTCCTATATAATGCATCTTTTCTTCCCTCTTTTTGGTATTACTCTAACGAGTCGATCTGTTCTCTCCATCACGCCTCTCTTGCTTTCTTTTCTAAGCCTGTTATTTATTTCTCGGTATTTTCTCTTGCCTAGCTCTGAGTTTACGCTCTTACATTTCCTTCTCTCCTGCATCTCCATTTTCATCTTCGTCGCCTTACGCCATACGATCACCTTTCCCGTCTTGTCTGTTATCGTTCTAATTCTCCTTCCATTATTACCACCCGTCTGTTCCTTTACATTCCTATATAATGCATCTGTTCTTCCCTCTTTTTGGAATTTCTCTAACGAGTCGATCTGTTCTCTCCACCACGCCTCTCTTGCTTTCTCTTCTAAGCCTGTTATTTAATTCTCGGTAATTTCTCTTGCCTAGCTCTGAGTTTACGCTCTTCCATTTCCTTCTCTCCTGCATCTCCATTTTCATCTTCGTCGCCTTACGCCATACCGTCACCTTTCCCGTCTTGTCTGTTATCGTTCTATTTCTCCTTCCATTATTACCACCCGTCAGTTCCTTTACATTCCTATATAATGCATCTTTTCTTCCCTCTTTTTGGTATTTCTCTAACGAGTCGATCTGTTCTCTCCACCACGCCTCTCTTGCTTTCTCTTCTAAGCCTGTTATTTAATTCTCGGTATTTTCCCTTGCCTAGCTCTGAGTTTACGCTCTTCCATTTCCTTCTCTCCTGCATCTCCATTTTCATCTTCGTCGCCTTACGCCATACGATAGCCTTTCCCGTCTTGTCTGTTATCATTCTAATTCTCCTTCCATTATTACCACCCGTCAGTTCCTTTACATTCCTATATAATGCATCTGTTCTTACCTCTTTTTGGTATTTCTCTAACAAGTCGATCTGTTCTCTCCACCACGCCTCTCTTGCTTTCTCTTCTAAGCCTGTTGTTTAATTCTCGGTATTTTCTCTTGCCTAGCTCTGAGTTTACGCTCTTCCATTTCCTTCTCTCCTGCATCTCCATTTTCATCTTCGTCGCCTTACGCCATACGATCACCTTTCCCGTCTTGTCTGTTATCGTTCTAATTCTCCTTCCCTTATTACCACCCGTCAGTTCCTTTACATTCCTATATAATGCATCTGTTCTTCCCTCTTTTTGGTATTTCTCTAACGAGTCGATCTGTTCTCTCCACCACGCCTCTTTTGCTTTCTCTTCTAAGCCTGTTATTTAATTCTCGGTATTTTCTCTTGCCTAGCTCTGAGTTTACGCTCTTCCATTTCCTTCTCTCCTGCATCTCCATTTTCATCTTCGTCGCCTTACGCCAGACGATCACCTTTCCCGTCTTGTCTGTTATCGTTCTAATTCTCCTTCCATTATTACCACCCGTCAGTTCCTATACATTCCTATATAATGCATCTGTTCTTCCCTCTTTTTGGTATTTCTCTAACGAGTCGATCTGTTCTCTCCACCACGCCTCTCTTGCTTTCTCTTCTAAGCCTGTTATTTAATTCTCGGTATTTTCTCTTGCCTAGCTCTGAGTTTACGCTCTTCCATTTCCTTCTATCCTACATCTCCATTTTCATCTTCGTCGCCTTACGCCATACGATCACCTTACCTGTCTTGTCTGTTATCGTTCTAATTCTCCTTCCATTATTACCACCCGTCAGTTCCTTTACATTCTATATAATGCATCTGTTCTTCCCTCTTTTTGGTATTTCTCTAACGAGTCGATCTGTTCTCTCCACCACGCCTCTCTTGCTTTCTCTTCTAAGCCTGTTATTTAATTCTCGGTATTTTCTCTTGCCTAGCTCTGAGTTTACGCTCTTCCATTTCCTTCTCTCCTGCATCTCCATTATCATCTTCGTCGCCTTACGCCATACGATCACCTTTCCCGTCTTGTCTGTTATCGTTCTAATTCTCCTTCCATTATTACCACCCGTCAGTTCCTTTACATTCCTATATAATGCATCTGTTCTTCCCTCTTTTTGGTATTTCTCTAACGAGTCGATCTGTTCTCTCCACCACGCCTCTCTTGCTTTCTCTTCTAAGCCTGTTATTTAGTTCTCGGTATTTTCTCTTGCCTAGCTCTGAGTTTACGCTCTTCCATTTCCTTCTCTCCTGCATCTCCATTTTCATCTTCGTCACCTTACGCCATACGATCACCTTTTCGTCTTGTCTGTTATCGTTCAAATTCTCCTTCCATTATTACCACCCGTCAGTTCCTTTACATTCCTATATAATGCATCTTTTCTTCCCTCTTTTTGGTATTACTCTAACGATTCGATCTGTTCTCTCCATCACGCCTCTCTTGCTTTCTTTTCTAAGCCTGTTATTTAATTCTCGGTATTTTCTCTTGCCTAGCTCTGAGTTTACGCTCTTACATTTCCTTCTCTCCTGCATCTCCATTTTCATCTTCGTCGCCTTACGCCATACGATCACCTTTCCCGTCTTGTCTGTTATCGTTCTAATTCTCCTTCCATTATTACCACCCGTCTGTTCCTTTACATTCCTATATAATGCATCTGTTCTTCCCTCTTTTTGGAATTTCTCTAACGAGTCGATCTGTTCTCTCCACCACGCCTCTCTTGCTTTCTCTTCTAAGCCTGTTATTTAATTCTCGGTATTTTCTCTTGCCTAGCTCTGAGTTTACGCTCTTCCATTTCCTTCTCTCCTGCATCTCCATTTTCATCTTCGTCGCCTTACGCCATACCGTCACCTTTCCCGTCTTGTCTGTTATCGTGCTAATTCTCCTTCCATTATTACCACCCGTCAGTTCCTTTACATTCCTATATAATGCATCTTTTCTTCCCTCTTTTTTGTATTACTCTAACGAGTCGATCTGTTCTCTCCACCACGCCTCTCTTGCTTTCTCTTCTAAGCCTGTTATTTAATTCTCGGTATTTTCCCTTGCCTAGCTCTGAGTTTACGCTCTTCCATTTCCTTCTCTCCTGCATCTCCATTTTCATCTTCGTCGCCTTACGCCATATGATCACCTTTCCCGTCTTGTCTGTTATCGTTCTAATTCTCCTTCCCTTATTACCACCCGTCATTTCCTTTACTTTCCTATATAATGCATCTGTTCTTCCCTCTTTTTGGTATTTCTCTAACGAGTCGATCTGTTCTCTCCACCACGCCTCTCTTGCTTTCTCTTCTAAGCCTGTTATTTAATTCTCGGTATTTTCTCTTGCCTAGCTCTGAGTTAACGCTCTTCCATTTCCTTCTCTCCTGCATCTCCATTTTCATCTTCGTCGCCTTACGCCATACGATCACCTTTCCCGTCTTGTCTGTTATCGTTCTAATTCTCCTTCCCTTATTACCACCCGTCAGTTCCTTTACATTCCTATATAATGCATCTGTTCTTCCCTCTTTTTGGTATTTCTCTAACGAGTCGATCTGTTCTCTCCACCACGCCTCTCTTGCTTTCTCTTCTAAGCCTGTTATTTAATTCTCGGTATTTTCTCTTGCCTAGCTCTGAGTTTACGCTCTTCCATTTCCTTCTCTCCTGCATCTCCATTTTCATCTTCGTCGCCTTACGCCATACGATCACCTTTCCCGTCTTGTCTGTTATCGTTCTAATTCTCCTTCCATTATTACCACCCGTCAGTTCCTTTACATTCCTATATAATGCATCTGTTCTTCCCTCTTTTTGGTATTTCTCTAACGAGTCGATCTGTTCTCTCCACCACGCCTCTCTTGCTTTCTCTTCTAAGCCTGTTATATAATTCTCGGTATTTTCTCTTGCCTAGCTCTGAGTTTACGCTCTTCCATTTCCTTCTCTCCTGCATCTCCATTTTCATCTTCGTCACCTTACGCCATACGATCACCTTTCCCGTCTTGTCTGTTATCGTTCTAATTCTCCTTCCATTATTACCACCCGTCAGTTCCTTTACATTCCTATATAATGCATCTGTTCTTCCCTCTTTTTGGTATTTCTCTAACGAGTCGATCTGTTCTCTCCACCACGCCTCTCTTGCTTTCTCTTCTAAGCCTGTTATTTAATTCTCGGTATTTTCTCTTGCCTAGCTCTGAGTTTACGCTCTTCCATTTCCTTCTCTCCTGCATCTCCATTTTCATCTTCGTCGCCTTACGCCATACGATCACCTTACCTGTCTTGTCTGTTATCGTTCTAATTCTCCTTCCATTATTACCACCCGTCAGTTCCTTTACATTCCTATATAATGCATCTGTTCTTCCCTCTTTTTGGTATTTCTCTAACGAGTCGATCTGTTCTCTCCACCACGCCTCTCTTGCTTTCTCTTCTAAGCCTGTTATTTAATTCTCGGTATTTTCTCTTGCCTAGCTCTGAGTTTACGCTCTTCCATTTCCTTCTCTCCTGCATCTCCATTTTCATCTTCGTCGCCTTACGCCATACGATCACCTTTCCCGTCTTGTCTGTTATCGTTCTAATTCTCCTTCCATTATTACCACCCGTCAGTTCCTTTACATTCCTATATAATGCATCTGTTCTTCCCTCTTTTTGGTATTTCTCTAACGAGTCGATCTGTTCTCTCCACCACGCCTCTCTTGCTTTCTCTTCTAAGCCTGTTATTTAGTTCTCGGTATTTTCTCTTGCCTAGCTCTGAGTTTACGCTCTTCCATTTCCTTCTCTCCTGCATCTCCATTTTCATCTTCGTCACCTTACGCCATACGATCACCTTTTCCGTCTTGTCTGTTATCGTTCAAATTCTCCTTCCATTATTACCACCCGTCAGTTCCTTTACATTCCTATATAATGCATCTTTTCTTCCCTCTTTTTGGTATTACTCTAACGAGTCGATCTGTTCTCTCCATCACGCCTCTCTTGCTTTCTCTTCTAAGCCTGTTATTTAGTTCTCGGTATTTTCTCTTGCCTAGCTCTGAGTTTACGCTCTTCCATTTCCTTCTCTCCTGCATCTCCATTTTCATCTTCGTCACCTTACGCCATACGATCACCTTTTCCGTCTTGTCTGTTATCGTTCAAATTCTCCTTCCATTATTACCACCCGTCAGTTCCTTTACATTCCTATATAATGCATCTTTTCTTCCCTCTTTTTGGTATTACTCTAACGAGTCGATCTGTTCTCTCCATCACGCCTCTCTTGCTTTCTTTTCTAAGCCTGTTATTTATTTCTCGGTATTTTCTCTTGCCTAGCTCTGAGTTTACGCTCTTACATTTCCTTCTCTCCTGCATCTCCATTTTCATCTTCGTCGCCTTACGCCATACGATCACCTTTCCCGTCTTGTCTGTTATCGTTCTAATTCTCCTTCCATTATTACCACCCGTCTGTTCCTTTACATTCCTATATAATGCATCTGTTCTTCCCTCTTTTTGGAATTTCTCTAACGAGTCGATCTGTTCTCTCCACCACGCCTCTCTTGCTTTCTCTTCTAAGCCTGTTATTTAATTCTCGGTAATTTCTCTTGCCTAGCTCTGAGTTTACGCTCTTCCATTTCCTTCTCTCCTGCATCTCCATTTTCATCTTCGTCGCCTTACGCCATACCGTCACCTTTCCCGTCTTGTCTGTTATCGTTCTATTTCTCCTTCCATTATTACCACCCGTCAGTTCCTTTACATTCCTATATAATGCATCTTTTCTTCCCTCTTTTTGGTATTTCTCTAACGAGTCGATCTGTTCTCTCCACCACGCCTCTCTTGCTTTCTCTTCTAAGCCTGTTATTTAATTCTCGGTATTTTCCCTTGCCTAGCTCTGAGTTTACGCTCTTCCATTTCCTTCTCTCCTGCATCTCCATTTTCATCTTCGTCGCCTTACGCCATACGATAGCCTTTCCCGTCTTGTCTGTTATCATTCTAATTCTCCTTCCATTATTACCACCCGTCAGTTCCTTTACATTCCTATATAATGCATCTGTTCTTACCTCTTTTTGGTATTTCTCTAACAAGTCGATCTGTTCTCTCCACCACGCCTCTCTTGCTTTCTCTTCTAAGCCTGTTGTTTAATTCTCGGTATTTTCTCTTGCCTAGCTCTGAGTTTACGCTCTTCCATTTCCTTCTCTCCTGCATCTCCATTTTCATCTTCGTCGCCTTACGCCATACGATCACCTTTCCCGTCTTGTCTGTTATCGTTCTAATTCTCCTTCCCTTATTACCACCCGTCAGTTCCTTTACATTCCTATATAATGCATCTGTTCTTCCCTCTTTTTGGTATTTCTCTAACGAGTCGATCTGTTCTCTCCACCACGCCTCTTTTGCTTTCTCTTCTAAGCCTGTTATTTAATTCTCGGTATTTTCTCTTGCCTAGCTCTGAGTTTACGCTCTTCCATTTCCTTCTCTCCTGCATCTCCATTTTCATCTTCGTCGCCTTACGCCAGACGATCACCTTTCCCGTCTTGTCTGTTATCGTTCTAATTCTCCTTCCATTATTACCACCCGTCAGTTCCTATACATTCCTATATAATGCATCTGTTCTTCCCTCTTTTTGGTATTTCTCTAACGAGTCGATCTGTTCTCTCCACCACGCCTCTCTTGCTTTCTCTTCTAAGCCTGTTATTTAATTCTCGGTATTTTCTCTTGCCTAGCTCTGAGTTTACGCTCTTCCATTTCCTTCTATCCTGCATCTCCATTTTCATCTTCGTCGCCTTACGCCATACGATCACCTTACCTGTCTTGTCTGTTATCGTTCTAATTCTCCTTCCATTATTACCACCCGTCAGTTCCTTTACATTCTATATAATGCATCTGTTCTTCCCTCTTTTTGGTATTTCTCTAACGAGTCGATCTGTTCTCTCCACCACGCCTCTCTTGCTTTCTCTTCTAAGCCTGTTATTTAATTCTCGGTATTTTCTCTTGCCTAGCTCTGAGTTTACGCTCTTCCATTTCCTTCTCTCCTGCATCTCCATTATCATCTTCGTCGCCTTACGCCATACGATCACCTTTCCCGTCTTGTCTGTTATCGTTCTAATTCTCCTTCCATTATTACCACCCGTCAGTTCCTTTACATTCCTATATAATGCATCTGTTCTTCCCTCTTTTTGGTATTTCTCTAACGAGTCGATCTGTTCTCTCCACCACGCCTCTCTTGCTTTCTCTTCTAAGCCTGTTATTTAGTTCTCGGTATTTTCTCTTGCCTAGCTCTGAGTTTACGCTCTTCCATTTCCTTCTCTCCTGCATCTCCATTTTCATCTTCGTCACCTTACGCCATACGATCACCTTTTCGTCTTGTCTGTTATCGTTCAAATTCTCCTTCCATTATTACCACCCGTCAGTTCCTTTACATTCCTATATAATGCATCTTTTCTTCCCTCTTTTTGGTATTACTCTAACGATTCGATCTGTTCTCTCCATCACGCCTCTCTTGCTTTCTTTTCTAAGCCTGTTATTTAATTCTCGGTATTTTCTCTTGCCTAGCTCTGAGTTTACGCTCTTACATTTCCTTCTCTCCTGCATCTCCATTTTCATCTTCGTCGCCTTACGCCATACGATCACCTTTCCCGTCTTGTCTGTTATCGTTCTAATTCTCCTTCCATTATTACCACCCGTCTGTTCCTTTACATTCCTATATAATGCATCTGTTCTTCCCTCTTTTTGGAATTTCTCTAACGAGTCGATCTGTTCTCTCCACCACGCCTCTCTTGCTTTCTCTTCTAAGCCTGTTATTTAATTCTCGGTATTTTCTCTTGCCTAGCTCTGAGTTTACGCTCTTCCATTTCCTTCTCTCCTGCATCTCCATTTTCATCTTCGTCGCCTTACGCCATACCGTCACCTTTCCCGTCTTGTCTGTTATCGTGCTAATTCTCCTTCCATTATTACCACCCGTCAGTTCCTTTACATTCCTATATAATGCATCTTTTCTTCCCTCTTTTTTGTATTACTCTAACGAGTCGATCTGTTCTCTCCACCACGCCTCTCTTGCTTTCTCTTCTAAGCCTGTTATTTAATTCTCGGTATTTTCCCTTGCCTAGCTCTGAGTTTACGCTCTTCCATTTCCTTCTCTCCTGCATCTCCATTTTCATCTTCGTCGCCTTACGCCATATGATCACCTTTCCCGTCTTGTCTGTTATCGTTCTAATTCTCCTTCCCTTATTACCACCCGTCATTTCCTTTACTTTCCTATATAATGCATCTGTTCTTCCCTCTTTTTGGTATTTCTCTAACGAGTCGATCTGTTCTCTCCACCACGCCTCTCTTGCTTTCTCTTCTAAGCCTGTTATTTAATTCTCGGTATTTTCTCTTGCCTAGCTCTGAGTTAACGCTCTTCCATTTCCTTCTCTCCTGCATCTCCATTTTCATCTTCGTCGCCTTACGCCATACGATCACCTTTCCCGTCTTGTCTGTTATCGTTCTAATTCTCCTTCCCTTATTACCACCCGTCAGTTCCTTTACATTCCTATATAATGCATCTGTTCTTCCCTCTTTTTGGTATTTCTCTAACGAGTCGATCTGTTCTCTCCACCACGCCTCTCTTGCTTTCTCTTCTAAGCCTGTTATTTAATTCTCGGTATTTTCTCTTGCCTAGCTCTGAGTTTACGCTCTTCCATTTCCTTCTCTCCTGCATCTCCATTTTCATCTTCGTCGCCTTACGCCATACGATCACCTTTCCCGTCTTGTCTGTTATCGTTCTAATTCTCCTTCCATTATTACCACCCGTCAGTTCCTTTACATTCCTATATAATGCATCTGTTCTTCCCTCTTTTTGGTATTTCTCTAACGAGTCGATCTGTTCTCTCCACCACGCCTCTCTTGCTTTCTCTTCTAAGCCTGTTATATAATTCTCGGTATTTTCTCTTGCCTAGCTCTGAGTTTACGCTCTTCCATTTCCTTCTCTCCTGCATCTCCATTTTCATCTTCGTCACCTTACGCCATACGATCACCTTTCCCGTCTTGTCTGTTATCGTTCTAATTCTCCTTCCATTATTACCACCCGTCAGTTCCTTTACATTCCTATATAATGCATCTGTTCTTCCCTCTTTTTGGTATTTCTCTAACGAGTCGATCTGTTCTCTCCACCACGCCTCTCTTGCTTTCTCTTCTAAGCCTGTTATTTAATTCTCGGTATTTTCTCTTGCCTAGCTCTGAGTTTACGCTCTTCCATTTCCTTCTCTCCTGCATCTCCATTTTCATCTTCGTCGCCTTACGCCATACGATCACCTTACCTGTCTTGTCTGTTATCGTTCTAATTCTCCTTCCATTATTACCACCCGTCAGTTCCTTTACATTCCTATATAATGCATCTGTTCTTCCCTCTTTTTGGTATTTCTCTAACGAGTCGATCTGTTCTCTCCACCACGCCTCTCTTGCTTTCTCTTCTAAGCCTGTTATTTAATTCTCGGTATTTTCTCTTGCCTAGCTCTGAGTTTACGCTCTTCCATTTCCTTCTCTCCTGCATCTCCATTTTCATCTTCGTCGCCTTACGCCATACGATCACCTTTCCCGTCTTGTCTGTTATCGTTCTAATTCTCCTTCCATTATTACCACCCGTCAGTTCCTTTACATTCCTATATAATGCATCTGTTCTTCCCTCTTTTTGGTATTTCTCTAACGAGTCGATCTGTTCTCTCCACCACGCCTCTCTTGCTTTCTCTTCTAAGCCTGTTATTTAGTTCTCGGTATTTTCTCTTGCCTAGCTCTGAGTTTACGCTCTTCCATTTCCTTCTCTCCTGCATCTCCATTTTCATCTTCGTCACCTTACGCCATACGATCACCTTTTCCGTCTTGTCTGTTATCGTTCAAATTCTCCTTCCATTATTACCACCCGTCAGTTCCTTTACATTCCTATATAATGCATCTTTTCTTCCCTCTTTTTGGTATTACTCTAACGAGTCGATCTGTTCTCTCCATCACGCCTCTCTTGCTTTCTTTTCTAAGCCTGTTATTTATTTCTCGGTATTTTCTCTTGCCTAGCTCTGAGTTTACGCTCTTACATTTCCTTCTCTCCTGCATCTCCATTTTCATCTTCGTCGCCTTACGCCATACGATCACCTTTCCCGTCTTGTCTGTTATCGTTCTAATTCTCCTTCCATTATTACCACCCGTCTGTTCCTTTACATTCCTATATAATGCATCTGTTCTTCCCTCTTTTTGGAATTTCTCTAACGAGTCGATCTGTTCTCTCCACCACGCCTCTCTTGCTTTCTCTTCTAAGCCTGTTATTTAATTCTCGGTATTTTCTCTTGCCTAGCTCTGAGTTTACGCTCTTCCATTTCCTTCTCTCCTGCATCTCCATTTTCATCTTCGTCGCCTTACGCCATACCGTCACCTTTCCCGTCTTGTCTGTTATCGTTCTATTTCTCCTTCCATTATTACCACCCGTCAGTTCCTTTACATTCCTATATAATGCATCTTTTCTTCCCTCTTTTTGGTATTTCTCTAACGAGTCGATCTGTTCTCTCCACCACGCCTCTCTTGCTTTCTCTTCTAAGCCTGTTATTTAATTCTCGGTATTTTCCCTTGCCTAGCTCTGAGTTTACGCTCTTCCATTTCCTTCTCTCCTGCATCTCCATTTTCATCTTCGTCGCCTTACGCCATACGATAGCCTTTCCCGTCTTGTCTGTTATCATTCTAATTCTCCTTCCATTATTACCACCCGTCAGTTCCTTTACATTCCTATATAATGCATCTGTTCTTACCTCTTTTTGGTATTTCTCTAACAAGTCGATCTGTTCTCTCCACCACGCCTCTCTTGCTTTCTCTTCTAAGCCTGTTGTTTAATTCTCGGTATTTTCTCTTGCCTAGCTCTGAGTTTACGC
The DNA here is from genome assembly GCA_963573305.1 of Pyrrhosoma nymphula. Taxonomy (NCBI): domain Eukaryota; kingdom Metazoa; phylum Arthropoda; class Insecta; order Odonata; family Coenagrionidae; genus Pyrrhosoma; species Pyrrhosoma nymphula. The sequence continues at coordinate 68,710,248 of OY754332.1, read as the reverse complement.
TCTTCCATTTCCTTCTCTCCTGCATCTCCATTTTCATCTTCGTCGCCTTACGCCATACGATCACCTTTCCCGTCTTGTCTGTTATCGTTCTAATTCTCCTTCCCTTATTACCACCCGTCAGTTCCTTTACATTCCTATATAATGCATCTGTTCTTCCCTCTTTTTGGTATTTCTCTAACGAGTCGATCTGTTCTCTCCACCACGCCTCTTTTGCTTTCTCTTCTAAGCCTGTTATTTAATTCTCGGTATTTTCTCTTGCCTAGCTCTGAGTTTACGCTCTTCCATTTCCTTCTCTCCTGCATCTCCATTTTCATCTTCGTCGCCTTACGCCAGACGATCACCTTTCCCGTCTTGTCTGTTATCGTTCTAATTCTCCTTCCATTATTACCACCCGTCAGTTCCTATACATTCCTATATAATGCATCTGTTCTTCCCTCTTTTTGGTATTTCTCTAACGAGTCGATCTGTTCTCTCCACCACGCCTCTCTTGCTTTCTCTTCTAAGCCTGTTATTTAATTCTCGGTATTTTCTCTTGCCTAGCTCTGAGTTTACGCTCTTCCATTTCCTTCTATCCTGCATCTCCATTTTCATCTTCGTCGCCTTACGCCATACGATCACCTTACCTGTCTTGTCTGTTATCGTTCTAATTCTCCTTCCATTATTACCACCCGTCAGTTCCTTTACATTCTATATAATGCATCTGTTCTTCCATCTTTTTGGTATTTCTCTAACGAGTCGATCTGTTCTCTCCACCACGCCTCTCTTGCTTTCTCTTCTAAGCCTGTTATTTAATTCTCGGTATTTTCTCTTGCCTAGCTCTGAGTTTACGCTCTTCCATTTCCTTCTCTCCTGCATCTCCATTATCATCTTCGTCGCCTTACGCCATACGATCACCTTTCCCGTCTTGTCTGTTATCGTTCTAATTCTCCTTCCATTATTACCACCCGTCAGTTCCTTTACATTCCTATATAATGCATCTGTTCTTCCCTCTTTTTGGTATTTCTCTAACGAGTCGATCTGTTCTCTCCACCACGCCTCTCTTGCTTTCTCTTCTAAGCCTGTTATTTAGTTCTCAGTATTTTCTCTTGCCTAGCTCTGAGTTTACGCTCTTCCATTTCCTTCTCTCCTGCATCTCCATTTTCATCTTCGTCACCTTACGCCATACGATCACCTTTTCGTCTTGTCTGTTATCGTTCAAATTCTCCTTCCATTATTACCACCCGTCAGTTCCTTTACATTCCTATATAATGCATCTTTTCTTCCCTCTTTTTGGTATTACTCTAACGATTCGATCTGTTCTCTCCATCACGCCTCTCTTGCTTTCTTTTCTAAGCCTGTTATTTAATTCTCGGTATTTTCTCTTGCCTAGCTCTGAGTTTACGCTCTTACATTTCCTTCTCTCCTGCATCTCCATTTTCATCTTCGTCGCCTTACGCCATACGATCACCTTTCCCGTCTTGTCTGTTATCGTTCTAATTCTCCTTCCATTATTACCACCCGTCTGTTCCTTTACATTCCTATATAATGCATCTGTTCTTCCCTCTTTTTGGAATTTCTCTAACGAGTCGATCTGTTCTCTCCACCACGCCTCTCTTGCTTTCTCTTCTAAGCCTGTTATTTAATTCTCGGTATTTTCTCTTGCCTAGCTCTGAGTTTACGCTCTTCCATTTCCTTCTCTCCTGCATCTCCATTTTCATCTTCGTCGCCTTACGCCATACCGTCACCTTTCCCGTCTTGTCTGTTATCGTGCTAATTCTCCTTCCATTATTACCACCCGTCAGTTCCTTTACATTCCTATATAATGCATCTTTTCTTCCCTCTTTTTGGTATTACTCTAACGAGTCGATCTGTTCTCTCCACCACGCCTCTCTTGCTTTCTTTTCTAAGCCTGTTATTTAATTCTCGGTATTTTCCCTTGCCTAGCTCTGAGTTTACGCTCTTCCATTTCCTTCTCTCCTGCATCTCCATTTTCATCTTCGTCGCCTTACGCCATATGATCACCTTTCCCGTCTTGTCTGTTATCGTTCTAATTCTCCTTCCATTATTACCACCCGTCAGTTCCTTTACATTCCTATATAATGCATCTGTTCTTACCTCTTTTTGGTATTTCTCTAACAAGTCGATCTGTTCTCTCCACCACGCCTCTCTTGCTTTCTTTTCTAAGCCTGTTATTTAATTCTCGGTATTTTCTCTTGCCTAGCTCTGAGTTTACGCTCTTCCATTTCCTTCTCTCCTGCATCTCCATTTTCATCTTCGTCGCCTTACGCCATACGATCACCTTTCCCGTCTTGTCTGTTATCGTTCTAATTCTCCTTCCCTTATTACCACCCGTCAGTTCCTTTACATTCCTATATAATGCATCTGTTCTTCCCTCTTTTTGGTATTTCTCTAACGAGTCGATCTGTTCTCTCCACCACGCCTCTTTTGCTTTCTCTTCTAAGTCTGTTATTTAATTCTCGGTATTTTCTCTTGCCTAGCTCTGAGTTTACGCTCTTCCATTTCCTTCTCTCCTGCATCTCCATTTTCATCTTCGTCGCCTTACGCCATACGATCACCTTTCCCGTCTTGTCTGTTATCGTTCTAATTCTCCTTCCATTATTACCTACCGTCAGTTCCTTTACATTCCTATATAATGCATCTGTTCTTCCCTCTTTTTGGTATTTCTCTAACGAGTCGATCTGTTCTCTCCACCACGCCTCTCTTGCTTTCTCTTCTAAGCCTGTTATTTAGTTCTCGGTATTTTCTCTTGCCTAGCTCTGAGTTTACGTTCTTCCATTTCCTTCTCTCCTGCATCTCCATTTTCATCTTCGTCGCCTTACGCCATACGATCACCTTTCCCGTCTTGTCTGTTATCGTTCTAATTCTCCTTCCATTATTACCACCCGTCAGTTCCTTTACATTCCTATATAATGCATCTGTTCTTCCCTCTTTTTGGTATTTCTCTAACGAGTCGATCTGTTCTCTCCACCACGCCTCTCTTGCTTTCTCTTCTAAGCCTGTTATTTAGTTCTCGGTATTTTCTCTTGCCTAGCTCTGAGTTTACGTTCTTCCATTTCCTTCTCTCCTGCATCTCCATTTTCATCTTCGTCGCCTTACGCCATACGATCACCATTCCCGTCTCGTCTGTTATCGTTCTAATTCTCCTTCCATTATTTCCACCCGTCAGTTCCTTTACATTCCTATATAATGCATCTGTTCTTCCCTCTTTTTGGTATTTCTCTAACGAGTCGATCTGTTCTCTCCACCACGCCTCTTTTGCTTTCTCTTCTAAGCCTGTTATTTAATTCTCGGTATTTTCTCTTGCCTAGCTCTGAGTTTACGCTCTTCCATTTCCGTCTTTCCTGCATCTCCATTTTCATCTTCGTCGCCTTACGCCATACGATCACCATTCCCGTCTTGTCTGTTATCGTTCTAATTCTCCTTCCATTATTACCACCCGTCAGTTCCTTTACATTCCTATATAATGCATCTTTTCTTCCTCTTTTTGGTATTACTCTAACGAGTCGATCTGTTCTCTCCACCACGCCTCTCTTGCTTTCTCTTCTAAGCCTGTTATTTAATTCTCGGTATTTTCCCTTGCCTAGCTCTGAGTTTACGCTCTTCCATTTCCTTCTCTCCTGCATCTCCATTTTCATCTTCGTCGCCTTACGCCATACGATCACCTTTCCCGTCTTGTCTGTTATCGTTCTAATTCAACTTCCATTATTAAAACCCGTCAGTTCCTTTACATTCCTATATAATGCATCTGTTCTTACCTCTTTTTGGTATTTCTCTAACAAGTCGATCTGTTCTCTCCACCACGCCTCTCTTGCTTTCTCTTCTAAGCCTGTTGTTTAATTCTCGGTATTTTCTCTTGCCTAGCTCTGAGTTTACGCTCTTCCATTTCCTTCTCTCCTGCATCTCCATTTTCATCTTCGTCGCCTTACGCCATGCGATCACCTTTCCCGTCTTGTCTGTTATCGTTCTAATTCTCCTTCCCTTATTACCACCCGTCAGTTCCTTTACATTCCTATATAATGCATCTGTTCTTCCCTCTTTTTGGTATTTCTCTAACGAGTCGATCTGTTCTCTCCACCACGCCTCTCTTGCTTTCTCTTCTAAGCCTGTTATTTAGTTCTCGGTATTTTCTCTTGCCTAGCCCTGAGTTTACGCTCTTCCATTTCCTTCTCTCCTGCATCTCCATTTTCATCTTCGTCGCCTTACGCCATACGATCACCATTCCCGTTTTGTCTGTTATCGTTCTAATTCTCCTTCCATTATTACCACTCGTCAGTTCCTTTACATTCCTATATAATGCATCTGTTCTTCCCTCTTTTTGGTATTTCTCTAACGAGTCGATCTGTTCTCTCCACCACGCCTCTTTTGCTTTCTCTTCTAAGCCTGTTATTTAATTCTCGGTATTTTCTCTTGCCTAGCTCTGAGTTTACGGTCATACATTTCCTTCTCTCCTGCATCTCCATTTTCATCTTCGTCGCCTTACGCCATACGATCACCTTTCCCGTCTTGTCTGTTATCGTTCTAATTCTCCTTCCATTATTACCACCCGTCAGTTCCTTTACATTCCTATATAATGCATCTTTTCTTCCCTCTTTTTGGTATTACTCTAACGAGTCGATCTGTTCTCTCCACCACGCCTCTCTTGCTTTCTCTTTTAAGCCTGTTATTTAATTCTCAGTATTTTCTCTTGCCTAGCTCTGAGTTTACGCTCTTACATTTCCTTCTCTCCTGCATCTCCATTTTCATCTTCGACGCCTTACGCCATACGATCACCTTTCCTGTCTTGTCTGTTATCGTTCTAATTCTCCTTCCATTATTACTACCCGTCAGTTCCCTTACATTCCTATATAATGCATCTGATCTTCCCTCTTTTTGGTATTTCTCTAACGAGTCGATCTGTTCTCCCCACCACGCCTCTCTTGCTTTCTCTTCTAAGCCTGTTGTTTAATTCTCGGTATTTTCTCTTGCCTAGCTCTGAGTTTACGCTCTTCCATTTCCTTCTCTCCTGCATCTCCATTTTCATCTTCGTCGCCTTACGCCATACGATCACCTTTCCCGTCTTGTCTGTTATCGTTCTAATTCTCCTTCCCTTATTACCACCCGTCAGTTCCTTTACATTCCTATATAAAGCATCTGTTCTTCCCTATTTTTGGTATTTCTCTAACGAGTCGATCTGTTCTCTCCACCACGCCTCTCTTGCTTTCTCTTCTAAGCCTGTTATTTAATTCTCGGTATTTTCTCTTGCCTAGCTCTGAGTTTACGCTCTTCCATTTCCTTCTCTCCTGCATCTCCATTTTCATCTTCGTCGCCTTACGCAATACGATCACCTTTCCCGTCTCGTCTGTTATCGTTCTAATTCTCCTTCCATTATTACCACCCGTCAGTTCCTTTACATTCCTATATAATGCATCTGTTCTTCCCTCTTTTTGGTATTTCTCTAACGAGTCGATCTGTTCTCTCCACCACGCCTCTCTTGCTTTCTCTTCTAAGCCTGTTATATAATTCTCGGTATTTTCTCTTGCCTAGCTCTGAGTTAACGCTCTTCCATTTCCTTCTCTCCTGCATCTCCATTTTCATCTTCGTCACCTTACGCCATACGATCACCTTTCCCGTCTTGTCTGTTATCGTTCTAATTCTCCTTCCATTATTACCACCCGCCAGTTCCTTTACATTCCTATATAATGCATCTGTTCTTCCCTCTTTTTGGTATTTCTCTAACGAGTCGATCTGTTCTCTCCACCACGCCTCTCTTGCTTTCTCTTCTAAGCCTGTTATTTAATTCTCGGTATTTTCTCTTGCCTAGCTCTGAGTTTACGCTCTTCCATTTCCTTCTCTCCTGCATCTCCATTTTCATCTTCGTCGCCTTACGCCATACGATCACCTTACCTGTCTTGTCTGTTATCGTTCTAATTCTCCTTCCATTATTACCACCCGTCAGTTCCTTTACATTCCTATATAATGCATCTGTTCTTCCCTCTTTTTGGTATTTCTCTAACGAGTCGATCTGTTCTCTCCACCACGCCTCTCTTGCTTTCTCTTCTAAGCCTGTTATTTAATTCTCGGTATTTTCTCTTGCCTAGCTCTGAGTTTACGCTCTTCCATTTCCTTCTCTCCTGCATCTCCATTTTCATCTTCGTCGCCTTACGCCATACGATCACCTTTCCCGTCTTCTCTGTTATCGTTCTAATTCTCCTTCCATTATTACCACCCGTCAGTTCCTTTACATTCCTATATAATGCATCTGTTCTTCCCTCTTTTTGGTATTTCTCTAACGAGTCGATCTGTTCTCTCCACCACGCCTCTCTTGCTTTCTCTTCTAAGCCTGTTATTTAGTTCTCGGTATTTTCTCTTGCCTAGCTCTGAGTTTACGCTCTTCCATTTCCTTCTCTCCTGCATCTCCATTTTCATCTTCGTCACCTTACGCCATACGATCACCTTTTCCGTCTTGTCTGTTATCGTTCAAATTCTCCTTCCATTATTACCACCCGTCAGTTCCTTTACATTCCTATATAATGCATCTTTTCTTCCCTCTTTTTGGTATTACTCTAACGAGTCGATCTGTTCTCTCCATCACGCCTCTCTTGCTTTCTTTTCTAAGCCTGTTATTTATTTCTCGGTATTTTCTCTTGCCTAGCTCTGAGTTTACGCTCTTACATTTCCTTCTCTCCTGCATCTCCATTTTCATCTTCGTCGCCTTACGCCATACGATCACCTTTCCCGTCTTGTCTGTTATCGTTCTAATTCTCCATCCATTATTACCACCCGTCTGTTCCTTTACATTCCTATATAATGCATCTGTTCTTCCCTCTTTTTGGAATTTCTCTAACGAGTCGATCTGTTCTCTCCACCACGCCTCTCTTGCTTTCTCTTCTAAGCCTGTTATTTAATTCTCGGTATTTTCTCTTGCCTAGCTCTGAGTTTTCGCTCTTCCATTTCCTTCTCTCCTGCATCTCCATTTTCATCTTCGTCGCCTTACGCCATACCGTCACCTTTCCCGTCTTGTCTGTTATCGTTCTATTTCTCCTTCCATTATTACCACCCGTCAGTTCCTTTACATTCCTATATAATGCATCTTTTCTTCCCTCTTTTTGGTATTACTCTAACGAGTCGATCTGTTCTCTCCACCACGCCTCTCTTGCTTTCTCTTCTAAGCCTGTTATTTAATTCTCGGTATTTTCCCTTGCCTAGCTCTGAGTTTACGCTCTTCCATTTCCTTCTCTCCTGCATCTCCATTTTCATCTTCGTCGCCTTACGCCATACGATAGCCTTTCCCGTCTTGTCTGTTATCATTCTAATTCTCCTTCCATTATTACCACCCGTCAGTTCCTTTACATTCCTATATAATGCATCTGTTCTTACCTCTTTTTGGTATTTCTCTAACAAGTCGATCTGTTCTCTCCACCACGCCTCTCTTGCTTTCTCTTCTAAGCCTGTTGTTTAATTCTCGGTATTTTCTCTTGCCTAGCTCTGAGTTTACGCTCTTCCATTTCCTTCTCTCCTGCATCTCCATTTTCATCTTCGTCGCCTTACGCCATACGATCACCTTTCCCGTCTTGTCTGTTATCGTTCTAATTCTCCTTCCCTTATTACCACCCGTCAGTTCCTTTACATTCCTATATAATGCATCTGTTCTACCCTCTTTTTGGTATTTCTCTAACGAGTCGATCTGTTCTCTCCACCACGCCTCTTTTGCTTTCTCTTCTAAGCCTGTTATTTAATTCTCGGTATTTTCTCTTGCCTAGCTCTGAGTTTACGCTCTTCCATTTCCTTCTCTCCTGCATCTCCATTTTCATCTACGTCGCCTTACGCCATACGATCACCTTTCCCGTCTTGTCTGTTATCGTTCTAATTCTCCTTCCATTATTACCACCCGTCAGTTCCTTTACATTCCTATATAATGCATCTGTTCTTCCCTCTTTTTGGTATTTCTCTAACGTGTCGATCTGTTCTCTCCACCACGCCTCTCTTGCTTTCTCTTCTAAGCCTGTTATTTAATTCTCGGTATTTTCTCTTGCCTAGCTCTGAGTTTACGCTCTTCCATTTCCTTCTATCCTGCATCTCCATTTTCATCTTCGTCGCCTTACGCCATACGATCACCTTACCTGTCTTGTCTGTTATCGTTCTAATTCTCCTTCCATTATTACCACCCGTCAGTTCCTTTACATTCTATATAATGCATCTGTTCTTCCCTCTTTTTGGTATTTCTCTAACGAGTCGATCTGTTCTCTCCACCACGCCTCTCTTGCTTTCTCTTCTAAGCCTGTTATTTAATTCTCGGTATTTTCTCTTGCCTAGCTCTGAGTTTACGCTCTTCCATTTCCTTCTCTCCTGCATCTCCATTTTCATCTTCGTCGCCTTACGCCATACGATCACCTTTCCCGTCTTGTCTGTTATCGTTCTAATTCTCCTTCCATTATTACCACCCGTCAGTTCCTTTACATTCCTATATAATGCATCTGTTCTTCCCTCTTTTTGGTATTTCTCTAACGAGTCGATCTGTTCTCTCCACCACGCCTCTCTTGCTTTCTCTTCTAAGCCTGTTATTTAGTTCTCGGTATTTTCTCTTGCCTAGCTCTGAGTTTACGCTCTTCCATTTCCTTCTCTCCTGCATCTCCATTTTCATCTTCGTCACCTTACGCCATACGATCACCTTTTCGTCTTGTCTGTTATCGTTCAAATTCTCCTTCCATTATTACCACCCGTCAGTTCCTTTACATTCCTATATAATGCATCTTTTCTTCCCTCTTTTTGGTATTACTCTAACGATTCGATCTGTTCTCTCCATCACGCCTCTCTTGCTTTCTTTTCTAAGCCTGTTATTTAATTCTCGGTATTTTCTCTTGCCTAGCTCTGAGTTTACGCTCTTACATTTCCTTCTCTCCTGCATCTCCATTTTCATCTTCGTCGCCTTACGCCATACGATCACCTTTCCCGTCTTGTCTGTTATCGTTCTAATTCTCCTTCCATTATTACCACCCGTCTGTTCCTTTACATTCCTATATAATGCATCTGTTCTTCCCTCTTTTTGGAATTTCTCTAACGAGTCGATCTGTTCTCTCCACCACGCCTCTCTTGCTTTCTCTTCTAAGCCTGTTATTTAATTCTCGGTATTTTCTCTTGCCTAGCTCTGAGTTTACGCTCTTCCATTTCCTTCTCTCCTGCATCTCCATTTTCATCTTCGTCGCCTTACGCCATACCGTCACCTTTCCCGTCTTGTCTGTTATCGTGCTAATTCTCCTTCCATTATTACCACCCGTCAGTTCCTTTACATTCCTATATAATGCATCTTTTCTTCCCTCTTTTTGGTATTACTCTAACGAGTCGATCTGTTCTCTCCACCACGCCTCTCTTGCTTTCTCTTCTAAGCCTGTTATTTAATTCTCGGTATTTTCCCTTGCCTAGCTCTGAGTTTACGCTCTTCCATTTCCTTCTCTCCTGCATCTCCATTTTCATCTTCGTCGCCTTACGCCATATGATCACCTTTCCCGTCTTGTCTGTTATCGTTCTAATTCTCCTTCCATTATTACCACCCGTCAGTTCCTTTACATTCCTATATAATGCATCTGTTCTTACCTCTTTTTGGTATTTCTCTAACAAGTCGATCTGTTCTCTCCACCACGCCTCTCTTGCTTTCTTTTCTAAGCCTGTTATTTAATTCTCGGTATTTTCTCTTGCCTAGCTCTGAGTTTACGCTCTTCCATTTCCTTCTCTCCTGCATCTCCATTTTCATCTTCGTCGCCTTACGCCATACGATCACCTTTCCCGTCTTGTCTGTTATCGTTCTAATTCTCCTTCCCTTATTACCACCCGTCAGTTCCTTTACATTCCTATATAATGCATCTGTTCTTCCCTCTTTTTGGTATTTCTCTAACGAGTCGATCTGTTCTCTCCACCACGCCTCTTTTGCTTTCTCTTCTAAGCCTGTTATTTAATTCTCGGTATTTTCTCTTGCCTAGCTCTGAGTTTACGCTCTTCCATTTCCTTCTCTCCTGCATCTCCATTTTCATCTTCGTCGCCTTACGCCATACGATCACCTTTCCCGTCTTGTCTGTTATCGTTCTAATTCTCCTTCCATTATTACCACCCGTCAGTTCCTTTACATTCCTATATAATGCATCTGTTCTTCCCTCTTTTTGGTATTTCTCTAACGAGTCGATCTGTTCTCTCCACCACGCCTCTCTTGCTATCTCTTCTAAGCCTGTTATTTAGTTCTCGGTATTTTCTCTTGCCTAGCTCTGAGTTTACGTTCTTCCATTTCCTTCTCTCCTGCATCTCCATTTTCATCTTCGTCGCCTTACGCCATACGATCACCTTTCCCGTCTTGTCTGTTATCGTTCTAATTCTCCTTCCATTATTACCACCCGTCAGTTCCTTTACATTCCTATATAATGCATCTGTTCTTCCCTCTTTTTGGTATTTCTCTAACGAGTCGATCTGTTCTCTCCACCACGCCTCTCTTGCTTTCTCTTCTAAGCCTGTTATTTAGTTCTCGGTATTTTCTCTTGCCTAGCTCTGAGTTTACGTTCTTCCATTTCCTTCTCTCCTGCATCTCCATTTTCATCTTCGTCGCCTTACGCCATACGATCACCTTTCCCGTCTCGTCTGTTATCGTTCTAATTCTCCTTCCATTTTTTCCACCCGTCAGTTCCTTTACATTCCTATATAATGCATCTGTTCTTCCCTCTTTTTGGTATTTCTCTAACGAGTCGATCTGTTCTCTCCACCACGCCTCTTTTGCTTTCTCTTCTAAGCCTGTTATTTAATTCTCGGTATTTTCTCTTGCCTAGCTCTGAGTTTACGCTCTTCCATTTCCGTCTTTCCTGCATCTCCATTTTCATCTTCGTCGCCTTACGCCATACGATCACCTTTCCCGTCTTGTCTGTTATCGTTCTAATTCTCCTTCCCTTATTACCACCCGTCAGTTCCTTTACATTCCTATATAATGCATCTGTTCTTCCCTCTTTTTGGTATTTCTCTAACGAGTCAATCTGTTCTCTCCACCACGCCTCTCTTGCTTTCTCTTCTAAGCCTGTTATTTAGTTCTCGGTATTTTCTCTTGCCTAGCTCTGAGTTTACGCTCTTCCATTTCCTTCTCTCCTGCATCTCCATTTTCATCTTCGTCGCCTTACGCCATAAGATCACCATTCCCGTCTTGTCTGTTATCGTTCTAATTCTCCTTCCATTATTACCACTCGTCAGTTCCTTTACATTCCTATATAATGCATCTGTTCTTCCCTCTTTTTGGTATTTCTCTAACGAGTCGATCTGTTCTCTCCACCACGCCTCTTTTGCTTTCTCTTCTAAGCCTGTTATTTAATTCTCGGTATTTTCTCTTGCCTAGCTCTGAGTTTACGCTCTTCCATTTCCTTCTCTCCTGCATCTCCATTTTCATCTTCGTCGCCTTACGCCATACGATCACCTTTCCCGTCTTGTCTGTTATCGTTCTAATTCTCCTTCCATTATTACTACCCGTCAGTTCCTTTACATTTCTATATAATGCATCTGTTCTTCCCTCTTTTTGGTATTTCTCTAACGAGTCGATCTGATCTCTCCACCACGCATCTCTTGCTTTCTCTTCTAAGCCTGTTATTTAATTCTCGGTATTTTCTCTTGCCTAGCTCTGAGTTTACGCTCTTCCATTTCCTTCTCTCCTGCATCTCCATTTTCATCTTCGTCGCCTTACGCCATACGATCACCTTTCCCGTCTTGTCTGTTATCGTTCTCATTCTCCTTCCATTATTACCACCCGTCAGTTCCTTTACATTCCTATATAATGCATCTGTTCTTCCCTCTTTTTGGTATTTCTCTAACGAGTCGATCTGTTATCTCCACCACGCCTCTCTTGCTATCTCTTCAAAGCCTGTTATTTAAGTCTCGGTATTTTCTCTTGCCTAGCTCTGAGTTTACGGTCATACATTTCCTTCTCTCCTGCATCTCCATTTTCATCTTCGTCGCCTTACGCCATACGATCACCTTTCCCGTCTTGTCTGTTATCGTTCTAATTCTCCTTCCATTATTACCACCCGTCAGTTCCTTTACATTCCTATATAATGCATCTTTTCTTCCCTCTTTTTGGTATTACTCTAACGAGTCGATCTGTTCTCTCCACCACGCCTCTCTTGCTTTCTCTTTTAAGCCTGTTATTTAATTCTCAGTATTTTCCCTTGCCTAGCTCTGAGTTTACGCTCTTACATTTCCTTCTCTCCTGCATCTCCATTTTCATCTTCGGCGCCTTACGCCATACGATCACCTTTCCTGTCTTGTCTGTTATCGTTCTAATTCTCCTTCCATTATTACTACCCGTCAGTTCCCTTACATTCCTATATAATGCATCTGATCTTCCCTCTTTTTGGTATTTCTCTAACGAGTCGATCTGTTCTCCCCACCACGCCTCTCTTGCTTTCTCTTCTAAGCCTGTTGTTTAATTCTCGGTATTTTCTCTTGCCTAGCTCTGAGTTTACGCTCTTCCATTTCCTTCTCTCCTGCATCTCCATTTTCATCTTCGTCGCCTTACGCCATACGATCACCTTTCCCGTCTTGTCTGTTATCGTTCTAATTCTCCTTCCCTTATTACCACCCGTCAGTTCCTTTACATTCCTATATAAAGCATCTGTTCTTCCCTATTTTTGGTATTTCTCTAACGAGTCGATCTGTTCTCTCCACCACGCCTCTCTTGCTTTCTCTTCTAAGCCTGTTATTTAATTCTCGGTATTTTCTCTTGCCTAGCTCTGAGTTTACGCTCTTCCATTTCCTTCTCTCCTGCATCTCCATTTTCATCTTCGTCGCCTTACGCCATACGATCACCTTTCCCGTCTCGTCTGTTATTGTTCTAATTCTCCTTCCATTATTACCACCCGTCAGTTCCTTTACATTCCTATATAATGCATCTGTTCTTCCCTCTTTTTGGTATTTCTCTAACGAGTCGATCTGTTCTCTCCACCACGCCTCTCTTGCTTTCTCTTCTAAGCCTGTTATTTATTCTTGGTATTTTCTCATCCTAGCACTGAGTTTACGCTCTTCCATTTCCTTCTCTCCTGCATCTCCATTTTCATCTTCGTCGCATTACGCCATACGATCACCTTTTCCGTCTTGTCTGTTATCGTTCTAATTCTCCTTCCCTTATTACCACCCGTCAGTTCCTTCACATTCCTACATAATGCATCTGTTCTTCCCTCTTTTTGGTATTTCTCTAACGAGTCGATCTGTTCTCTCCACCATACCTCTTTTGCTTTCTCTTCTAAGCCTGTTATTTAATTCTCGGTATTTTCTCTTGCCTAGCTCTGAGTTTACGCTCTTCCATTTCCTTCTCTCCTGCATCTCCATTTTCATCTTCGTCACCTTACGCCATACGATCACCTTTCCCGTCTTGTCTGTTATCGTTCTAATTCTCCTTCCATTATTACCACCCGTCAGTTCCTTTACATTCCTATATAATGCATCTGTTCTTCCCTCTTTTTGGTATTTCTCTAACGAGTCGATCTGTTCTCTCCACCACGCCTCTCTTGCTTTCTCTTCTAAGCCTGTTATTTAATTCTCGGTATTTTCTCTTGCCTAGCTCTGAGTTTACGCTCTTCCATTTCCTTCTCTCCTGCATCTCCATTTTCATCTTCGTCGCCTTACGCCATACGATCACCTTTCCCGTCTTGTCTGTTATCGTTCTAATTCTCCTTCCATTATTACCACCCGTCAGTTCCTTTACATTCCTATATAATGCATCTTTTCTTCCCTCTTTTTGGTATTTCTCTAACGAGTCGATCTGTTATCTCCACCACGCCTCTCTTGCTATCTCTTCAAAGCCTGTAATTTAAGTCTCGGTATTTTCTCTTGCCTAGCTCTGAGTTTACGGTCATACATTTCCTTCTCTCCTGCATCTCCATTTTCATCTTCGTCGCCTTACGCCATACGATCACCTTTCCCGTCTTGTCTGTTATCGTTCTAATTCTCCTTCCATTATTACCACCCGTCAGTTCCTTTACATTCCTATATAATGCATCTTTTCTTCCCTCTTTTTGGTATTACTCTAACGAGTCGATCTGTTCTCTCCACCACGCCTCTCTTGCTTTCTCTTTTAAGCCTGTTATTTAATTCTCAGTATTTTCTCTTGCCTAGCTCTGAGTTTACGCTCTTACATTTCCTTCTCTCCTGCATCTCCATTTTCATCTTCGACGCCTTACGCCATACGATCACCTTTCCTGTCTTGTCTGTTATCGTTCTAATTCTCCTTCCATTATTACTACCCGTCAGTTCCCTTACATTCCTATATAATGCATCTGATCTTCCCTCTTTTTGGTATTTCTCTAACGAGTCGATCTGTTCTCCCCACCACGCCTCTCTTGCTTTCTCTTCTAAGCCTGTTGTTTAATTCTCGGTATTTTCTCTTGCCTAGCTCTGAGTTTACGCTCTTCCATTTCCTTCTCTCCTGCATCTCCATTTTCATCTTCGTCGCCTTACGCCATACGATCACCTTTCCCGTCTTGTCTGTTATCGTTCTAATTCTCCTTCCCTTATTACCACCCGTCAGTTCCTTTACATTCCTATATAAAGCATCTGTTCTTCCCTATTTTTGGTATTTCTCTAACGAGTCGATCTGTTCTCTCCACCACGCCTCTCTTGCTTTCTCTTCTAAGCCTGTTATTTAATTCTCGGTATTTTCTCTTGCCTAGCTCTGAGTTTACGCTCTTCCATTTCCTTCTCTCCTGCATCTCCATTTTCATCTTCGTCGCCTTACGCCATACGATCACCTTTCCCGTCTCGTCTGTTATCGTTCTAATTCTCCTTCCATTATTACCACCCGTCAGTTCCTTTACATTCCTATATAATGCATCTGTTCTTCCCTCTTTTTGGTATTTCTCTAACGAGTCGATCTGTTCTCTCCACCACGCCTCTCTTGCTTTCTCTTCTAAGCCTGTTTTATAATTCTCGGTATTTTCTCTTGCCTAGCTCTGAGTTTACGCTCTTCCATTTCCTTCTCTCCTGCATCTCCATTTTCATCTTCGTCACCTTACGCCATACGATCACCTTTCCCGTCTTGTCTGTTATCGTTCTAATTCTCCTTCCATTATTACCACCCGTCAGTTCCTTTACATTCCTATATAATGCATCTGTTCTTCCCTCTTTTTGGTATTTCTCTAACGAGTCGATCTGTTCTCTCCACCACGCCTCTCTTGCTTTCTCTTCTAAGCCTGTTATTTAATTCTCGGTATTTTCTCTTGCCTAGCTCTGAGTTTACGCTCTTCCATTTCCTTCTCTCCTGCATCTCCATTTTCATCTTCGTCGCCTTACGCCATACGATCACCTTACCTGTCTTGTCTGTTATCGTTCTAATTCTCCTTCCATTATTACCACCCGTCAGTTCCTTTACATTCCTATATAATGCATCTGTTCTTCCCTCTTTTTGGTATTTCTCTAACGAGTCGATCTGTTCTCTCCACCACGCCTCTCTTGCTTTCTCTTCTAAGCCTGTTATTTAATTCTCGGTATTTTCTCTTGCCTAGCTCTGAGTTTACGCTCTTCCATTTCCTTCTCTCCTGCATCTCCATTTTCATCTTCGTCGCCTTACGCCATACGATCACCTTTCCCGTCTTCTCTGTTATCGTTCTAATTCTCCTTCCATTATTACCACCCGTCAGTTCCTTTACATTCCTATATAATGCATCTGTTCTTCCCTCTTTTTGGTATTTCTCTAACGAGTCGATCTGTTCTCTCCACCACGCCTCTCTTGCTTTCTCTTCTAAGCCTGTTATTTAGTTCTCGGTATTTTCTCTTGCCTAGCTCTGAGTTTACGCTCTTCCATTTCCTTCTCTCCTGCATCTCCATTTTCATCTTCGTCACCTTACGCCATACGATCACCTTTTCCGTCTTGTCTGTTATCGTTCAAATTCTCCTTCCATTATTACCACCCGTCAGTTCCTTTACATTCCCATATAATGCATCTTTTCTTCCCTCTTTTTGGTATTACTCTAACGAGTCGATCTGTTCTCTCCATCACGCCTCTCTTGCTTTCTTTTCTAAGCCTGTTATTTATTTCTCGGTATTTTCTCTTGCCTAGCTCTGAGTTTACGCTCTTACATTTCCTTCTCTCCTGCATCTCCATTTTCATCTTCGTCGCCTTACGCCATACGATCACCTTTCCCGTCTTGTCTGTTATCGTTCTAATTCTCCTTCCATTATTACCACCCGTCTGTTCCTTTACATTCCTATATAATGCATCTGTTCTTCCCTCTTTTTGGAATTTCTCTAACGAGTCGATCTGTTCTCTCCACCACGCCTCTCTTGCTTTCTCTTCTAAGCCTGTTGTTTAATTCTCGGTATTTTCTCTTGCCTAGCTCTGAGTTTACGCTCTTCCATTTCCTTCTCTCCTGCATCTCCATTTTCATCTTCGTCGCCTTACGCCATACGATCACCTTTCCCGTCTTGTCTGTTATCGTTCTAATTCTCCTTCCCTTATTACCACCCGTCAGTTCCTTTACATTCCTATATAATGCATCTGTTCTTCCCTCTTTTTGGTATTACTCTAACGAGTCGATCTGTTCTCTCCACCACGCCTCTCTTGCTTTCTCTTCTAAGCCTGTTATTTAATTCTCGGTATTTTCCCTTGCCTAGCTCTGAGTTTACGCTCTTCCATTTCCTTCTCTCCTGCATCTCCATTTTCATCTTCGTCGCCTTACGCCATACGATAGCCTTTCCCGTCTTGTCTGTTATCATTCTAATTCTCCTTCCATTATTACCACCCGTCAGTTCCTTTACATTCCTATATAATGCATCTGTTCTTACCTCTTTTT
Source organism: Pyrrhosoma nymphula (assembly GCA_963573305.1). NCBI lineage: Eukaryota > Metazoa > Arthropoda > Insecta > Odonata > Coenagrionidae > Pyrrhosoma > Pyrrhosoma nymphula. Next base: position 68,693,470 of record OY754332.1, on the reverse strand, counting down.
GGTATTTCTCTAACAAGTCGATCTGTTCTCTCCACCACGCCTCTCTTGCTTTCTCTTCTAAGCCTGTTGTTTAATTCTCGGTATTTTCTCTTGCCTAGCTCTGAGTTTACGCTCTTCCATTTCCTTCTCTCCTGCATCTCCATTTTCATCTTCGTCGCCTTACGCCATACGATCACCTTTCCCGTCTTGTCTGTTATCGTTCTAATTCTCCTTCCCTTATTACCACCCGTCAGTTCCTTTACATTCCTATATAATGCATCTGTTCTTCCCTCTTTTTGGTATTTCTCTAACGAGTCGATCTGTTCTCTCCACCACGCCTCTTTTGCTTTCTCTTCTAAGCCTGTTATTTAATTCTCGGTATTTTCTCTTGCCTAGCTCTGAGTTTACGCTCTTCCATTTCCTTCTCTCCTGCATCTCCATTTTCATCTTCGTCGCCTTACGCCATACGATCACCTTTCCCGTCTTGTCTGTTATCGTTCTAATTCTCCTTCCATTATTACCACCCGTCAGTTCCTTTACATTCCTATATAATGCATCTGTTCTTCCCTCTTTTTGGTATTTCTCTAACGTGTCGATCTGTTCTCTCCACCACGCCTCTCTTGCTTTCTCTTCTAAGCCTGTTATTTAATTCTCGGTATTTTCTCTTGCCTAGCTCTGAGTTTACGCTCTTCCATTTCCTTCTATCCTGCATCTCCATTTTCATCTTCGTCGCCTTACGCCATACGATCACCTTACCTGTCTTGTCTGTTATCGTTCTAATTCTCCTTCCATTATTACCACCCGTCAGTTCCTTTACATTCTATATAATGCATCTGTTCTTCCCTCTTTTTGGTATTTCTCTAACGAGTCGATCTGTTCTCTCCACCACGCCTCTTTTGCTTTCTCTTCTAAGCCTGTTATTTAATTCTCGGTATTTTCTCTTGCCTAGCTCTGAGTTAACGCTCTTCCATTTCCTTCTCTCCTGCATCTCCATTTTCATCTTCGTCGCCTTACGCCATACGATCACCTTTCCCGTCTTGTCTGTTATCGTTCTAATTCTCCTTCCATTATTACCACCCGTCAGTTCCTTTACATTCCTATATAATGCATCTGTTCTTCCCTCTTTTTGGTATTTCTCTAACGAGTCGATCTGTTCTCTCCACCACGCCTCTCTTGCTTTCTCTTCTAAGCCTGTTATTTAGTTCTCGGTATTTTCTCTTGCCTAGCTCTGAGTTTACGCTCTTCCATTTCCTTCTCTCCTGCATCTCCATTTTCATCTTCGTCACCTTACGCCATACGATCACCTTTTCGTCTTGTCTGTTATCGTTCAAATTCTCCTTCCATTATTACCACCCGTCAGTTCCTTTACATTCCTATATAATGCATCTTTTCTTCCCTCTTTTTGGTATTACTCTAACGATTCGATCTGTTCTCTCCATCACGCCTCTCTTGCTTTCTTTTCTAAGCCTGTTATTTAATTCTCGGTATTTTCTCTTGCCTAGCTCTGAGTTTACGCTCTTACATTTCCTTCTCTCCTGCATCTCCATTTTCATCTTCGTCGCCTTACGCCATACGATCACCTTTCCCGTCTTGTCTGTTATCGTTCTAATTCTCCTTCCATTATTACCACCCGTCTGTTCCTTTACATTCCTATATAATGCATCTGTTCTTCCCTCTTTTTGGAATTTCTCTAACGAGTCGATCTGTTCTCTCCACCACGCCTCTCTTGCTTTCTCTTCTAAGCCTGTTATTTAATTCTCGGTATTTTCTCTTGCCTAGCTCTGAGTTTACGCTCTTCCATTTCCTTCTCTCCTGCATCTCCATTTTCATCTTCGTCGCCTTACGCCATACCGTCACCTTTCCCGTCTTGTCTGTTATCGTGCTAATTCTCCTTCCATTATTACCACCCGTCAGTTCCTTTACATTCCTATATAATGCATCTTTTCTTCCCTCTTTTTGGTATTACTCTAACGAGTCGATCTGTTCTCTCCACCACGCCTCTCTTGCTTTCTCTTCTAAGCCTGTTATTTAATTCTCGGTATTTTCCCTTGCCTAGCTCTGAGTTTACGCTCTTCCATTTCCTTCTCTCCTGCATCTCCATTTTCATCTTCGTCGCCTTACGCCATATGATCACCTTTCCCGTCTTGTCTGTTATCGTTCTAATTCTCCTTCCATTATTACCACCCGTCAGTTCCTTTACATTCCTATATAATGCATCTGTTCTTACCTCTTTTTGGTATTTCTCTAACAAGTCGATCTGTTCTCTCCACCACGCCTCTCTTGCTTTCTTTTCTAAGCCTGTTATTTAATTCTCGGTATTTTCTCTTGCCTAGCTCTGAGTTTACGCTCTTCCATTTCCTTCTCTCCTGCATCTCCATTTTCATCTTCGTCGCCTTACGCCATACGATCACCTTTCCCGTCTTGTCTGTTATCGTTCTAATTCTCCTTCCCTTATTACCACCCGTCAGTTCCTTTACATTCCTATATAATGCATCTGTTCTTCCCTCTTTTTGGTATTTCTCTAACGAGTCGATCTGTTCTCTCCACCACGCCTCTTTTGCTTTCTCTTCTAAGCCTGTTATTTAATTCTCGGTATTTTCTCTTGCCTAGCTCTGAGTTTACGCTCTTCCATTTCCTTCTCTCCTGCATCTCCATTTTCATCTTCGTCGCCTTACGCCATACGATCACCTTTCCCGTCTTGTCTGTTATCGTTCTAATTCTCCTTCCATTATTACCACCCGTCAGTTCCTTTACATTCCTATATAATGCATCTGTTCTTCCCTCTTTTTGGTATTTCTCTAACGAGTCGATCTGTTCTCTCCACCACGCCTCTCTTGCTTTCTCTTCTAAGCCTGTTATTTAGTTCTCGGTATTTTCTCTTGCCTAGCTCTGAGTTTACGTTCTTCCATTTCCTTCTCTCCTGCATCTCCATTTTCATCTTCGTCGCCTTACGCCATACGATCACCTTTCCCGTCTTGTCTGTTATCGTTCTAATTCTCCTTCCATTATTACCACCCGTCAGTTCCTTTACATTCCTATATAATGCATCTGTTCTTCCCTCTTTTTGGTATTTCTCTAACGAGTCGATCTGTTCTCTCCACCACGCCTCTCTTGCTTTCTCTTCTAAGCCTGTTATTTAGTTCTCGGTATTTTCTCTTGCCTATTTCTGAGTTTACGTTCTTCCATTTCCTTCTCTCCTGCATCTCCATTTTCATCTTCGTCGCCTTACGCCATACGATCACCTTTCCCGTCTCGTCTGTTATCGTTCTAATTCTCCTTCCATTTTTTCCACCCGTCAGTTCCTTTACATTCCTATATAATGCATCTGTTCTTCCCTCTTTTTGGTATTTCTCTAACGAGTCGATCTGTTCTCTCCACCACGCCTCTTTTGCTTTCTCTTCTAAGCCAGTTATTTAATTCTCGGTATTTTCTCTTGCCTAGCTCTGAGTTTACGCTCTTCCATTTCCGTCTTTCCTGCATCTCCATTTTCATCTTCGTCGCCTTACGCCATACGATCACCTTTCCCGTCTTGTCTGTTATCGTTCTAATTCTCCTTCCCTTATTACCACCCGTCAGTTCCTTTACATTCCTATATAATGCTTCTGCTCTTCCCTCTTTTTGGTATTTCTCTAACGAGTCGATCTGTTCTCTCCACCACGCCTCTCTTGCTTTCTCTTCTAAGCCTGTTATTTAGTTCTCGGTATTTTCTCTTGCCTAGCTCTGAGTTTACGCTCTTCCATTTCCTTCTCTCCTGCATCTCCATTTTCATCTTCGTCGCCTTACGCCATACGATCACCATTCCCGTCTTGTCTGTTATCGTTCTAATTCTCCTTCCATTATTACCACTCGTCAGTTCCTTTACATTCCTATATAATGCATCTGTTCTTCCCTCTTTTTGGTATTTCTCTAACGAGTCGGTCTGTTCTCTCCACCACGCCTCTTTTGCTTTCTCTTCTAAGCCTGTTATTTAATTCTCGGTATTTTCTCTTGCCTAGCTCTGAGTTTACGCTCTTCCATTTCCTTCTCTCCTGCATCTCCATTTTCATCTTCGTCGCCTTACGCCATACGATCACCTTTCCCGTCTTGTCTGTTATCGTTCTAATTCTCCTTCCATTATTACCACCCGTCAGTTCCTTTACATTTCTATATAATGCATCTGTTCTTCCCTCTTTTTGGTATTTCTCTAACGAGTCGATCTGATCTCTCCACCACGCATCTCTTGCTTTCTCTTCTAAGCCTGTTATTTAATTCTCGGTATTTTCTCTTGCCTAGCTCTGAGTTTACGCTCTTCCATTTCCCTCTCTCCTGCATCTCCATTTTCATCTTCGTCGCCTTACGCCATACGATCACCTTTCCCGTCTTGTCTGTTATCGTTCTAATTCTCCTTCCATTATTACCACCCGTCACTTCCTTTACATTCCTATATAATGCATCTGTTCTTCCCTCTTTTTGGTATTTCTCTAACGAGTCGATCTGTTATCTCCACCACGCCTCTCTTGCTATCTCTTCAAAGCCTGTTATTTAAGTCTCGGTATTTTCTCTTGCCTAGCTCTGAGTTTACGGTCATACATTTCCTTCTCTCCTGCATCTCCATTTTCATCTTCGTCGCCTTACGCCATACGATCACCTTTCCTGTCTTGTCTGTTATCGTTCTAATTCTCCTTCCATAATTACTACCCGTCAGTTCCCTTACATTCCTATATAATGCATCTGATCTTCCCTCTTTTTGGTATTTCTCTATCGAGTCGATCTGTTCTCTCCACCACGCCTCTCTTGCTTTCTCTTCTAAGCCTGTTATTTAATTCTCGGTATTTTCTCTTGCCTAGCTCTGAGTTTACGCTCTTACATTTCCTTCTCTCCTGCATCTCCATTTTCATCTTCGACGCCTTACGCCATACGATCACCTTTCCTGTCTTGTCTGTTATCGTTCTAATTCTCCTTCCATAATTACTACCCGTCAGTTCCCTTACATTCCTATATAATGCATCTGATCTTCCCTCTTTTTGGTATTTCTCTATCGAGTCGATCTGTTCTCCCCACCACGCCTCTCTTGCTTTCTCTTCTAAGCCTGTTGTTTAATTCTCGGTATTTTCTCTTGCCTAGCTCTGAGTTTACGCTCTTCCATTTCCTTCTCTCCTGCATCTCCATTTTCATCTTCGTCGCCTTACGTCATACGATCACCTTTCCCGTCTTGTCTGTTATCGTTCAAATCTCCTTCCCTTATTACCACCCGTCAGTTCCTTTACATTCCTATATAAAGCATCTGTTCTTCCCTATTTTTGGTATTTCTCTAACGAGTCGATCTGTTCTCTCCACCACGCCTCTCTTGCTTTCTCTTCTAAGCCTGTTATTTAATTCTCGGTATTTTCTCTTGCCTAGCTCTGAGTTTACGCTCTTACATTTCCTTCTCTCCTGCATCTCCATTTTCATCTTCGTCGCCTTACGCCATACGATCACCTTTCCCGTCTTGTCTGTTATCGTTCTAATTCTCCTTCCATTATTACCACCCGTCACTTCCTTTACATTCCTATATAATGCATCTGTTCTTCCCTCTTTTTGGTATTTCTCTAACGAGTCGATCTGTTATCTCCACCACGCCTCTCTTGCTATCTCTTCAAAGCCTGTTATTTAAGTCTCGGTATTTTCTCTTGCCTAGCTCTGAGTTTACGGTCATACATTTCCTTCTCTCCTGCATCTCCATTTTCATCTTCGTCGCCTTACGCCATACGATCACCTTTCCCGTCTTGTCTGTTATCGTTCTAATTCTCCTTCCATTATTACCACCCGTCAGTTCCTTTACATTCCTATATAATGCATCTTTTCTTCCCTCTTTTAGGTATTACTCTAACGAGTCGATCTGTTCTCTCCACCACGCCTCTCTTGCTTTCTCTTTTAAGCCTGTTATTTAATTCTCAGTATTTTCTCTTGCCTAGCTCTGAGTTTACGCTCTTACATTTCCTTCTCTCCTGCATCTCCATTTTCATCTTCGACGCCTTACGCCATACGATCACCTTTCCTGTCTTGTCTGTTATCGTTCTAATTCTCCTTCCATAAGTACTACCCGTCAGTTCCCTTACATTCCTATATAATGCATCTGATCTTCCCTCTTTTTGGTATTTCTCTATCGAGTCGATCTGTTCTCCCCACCACGCCTCTCTTGCTTTCTCTTCTAAGCCTGTTGTTTAATTCTCGGTATTTTCTCTTGCCTAGCTCTGAGTTTACGCTCTTCCATTTCCTTCTCTCCTGCATCTCCATTTTCATCTTCGTCGCCTTACGTCATACGATCACCTTTCCCGTCTTGTCTGTTATCGTTCTAATTCTCCTTCCCTTATTACCACCCGTCAGTTCCTTTACATTCCTATATAAAGCATCTGTTCTTCCCTATTTTTGGTATTTCTCTAACGAGTCGATCTGTTCTCTCCACCACGACTCTCTTGCTTTCTCTTCTAAGCCTGTTATTTAATTCTCGGTATTTTCTCTTGCCTAGCTCTGAGTTTACGCTCTTCCATTTCCTTCTCTCCTGCATCTCCATTTTCATCTTCGTCGCCTTACGCCATACGATCACCTTTCCCGTCTCGTCTGTTATCGTTCTAATTCTCCTTCCATTATTACCACCCGTCAGTTCCTTTACATTCCTATATAATGCATCTGTTCTTCCCTCTTTTTGGTATTTCTCTAACGAGTCGATCTGTTCTCTCCACCACGCCTCTCTTGCTTTCTCTTCTAAGCCTGTTATTTAATTCTCGGTATTTTCTCTTGCCTAGCTCTGAGTTTACGCTCTTCCATTTCCTTCTCTCCTGCATCTCCATTTTCATCTTCGTCGCCTTACGCCATACGATCACCTTTCCCGTCTTGTCTGTTATCGTTCTAATTCTCCTTCCATTATTACCACCCGTCAGTTCCTTTACATTCCTATATAATGCATCTGTTCTTCCCTCTTTTTGGTATTTCTCTAACGAGTCGATCTGTTCTCTCCACCACGCCTCTCTTGCTTTCTCTTCTAAGCCTGTTATTTAATTCTCGGTATTTTCTCTTGCCTAGCTCTGAGTTTACGCTCTTCCATTTCCTTCTATCCTGCATCTCCATTTTCATCTTCGTCGCCTTACGCCATACGATCACCTTACCTGTCTTGTCTGTTATCGTTCTAATTCTCCTTCCATTATTACCACCCGTCAGTTCCTTTACATTCTATATAATGCATCTGTTCTTCCCTCTTTTTGGTATTTCTCTAACGAGTCGATCTGTTCTCTCCACCACGCCTCTCTTGCTTTCTCTTCTAAGCCTGTTATTTAATTCTCGGTATTTTCTCTTGCCTAGCTCTGAGTTTACGCTCTTCCATTTCCTTCTCTCCTGCATCTCCATTTTCATCTTCGTCGCCTTACGCCATACGATCACCTTTCCCGTCTTGTCTGTTATCGTTCTAATTCTCCTTCCATTATTACCACCCGTCAGTTCCTTTACATTCCTATATAATGCATCTGTTGATCCCTCTTTTTGGTATTTCTCTAACGAGTCGATCTGTTCTCTCCACCACGCCTCTCTTGCTTTCTCTTCTAAGCCTGTTATTTAGTTCTCGGTATTTTCTCTTGCCTAGCTCTGAGTTAACGCTCTTCCATTTCCTTCTCTCCTGCATCTCCATTTTCATCTTCGTCACCTTACGCCATACGATCACCTTTTCGTCTTGTCTGTTATCGTTCAAATTCTCCTTCCATTATTACCACCCGTCAGTTCCTTTACATTCCTATATAATGCATCTTTTCTTCCCTCTTTTTGGTATTACTCTAACGATTCGATCTGTTCTCTCCATCACGCCTCTCTTGCTTTCTTTTCTAAGCCTGTTATTTAATTCTCGGTATTTTCTCTTGCCTAGCTCTGAGTTTACGCTCTTACATTTCCTTCTCTCCTGCATCTCCATTTTCATCTTCGTCGCCTTACGCCATACGATCACCTTTCCCGTCTTGTCTGTTATCGTTCTAATTCTCCTTCCATTATTACCACCCGTCTGTTCCTTTACATTCCTATATAATGCATCTGTTCTTCCCTCTTTTTGGAATTTCTCTAACGAGTCGATCTGTTCTCTCCACCACGCCTCTCTTGCTTTCTCTTCTAAGCCTGTTATTTAATTCTCGGTATTTTCTCTTGCCTAGCTCTGAGTTTACGCTCTTCCATTTCCTTCTCTCCTGCATCTCCATTTTCATCTTCGTCGCCTTACGCCATACGATCACCTTTCCCGTCTTGTCTGTTATCGTGCTAATTCTCCTTCCATTATTAGCACCCGTCAGTTCCTTTACATTCCTATATAATGCATCTTTTCTTCCCTCTTTTTGGTATTACTCTAACGAGTCGATCTGTTCTCTCCACCACGCCTCTCTTGCTTTCTCTTCTAAGCCTGTTATTTAATTCTCGGTATTTTCCCTTGCCTAGCTCTGAGTTTACGCTCTTCCATTTCCTTCTCTCCTGCATCTCCATTTTCATCTTCGTCGCCTTACGCCATATGATCACTTTTCCCGTCTTGTCTGTTATCGTTCTAATTCTCCTTCCATTATTACCACCCGTCAGTTCCTTTACATTCCTATATAATGCATCTGTTCTTACCTCTTTTTGGTATTTCTCTAACAAGTCGATCTGTTCTCTCCACCACGCCTCTCTTGCTTTCTTTTCTAAGCCTGTTATTTAATTCTCGGTATTTTCTCTTGCCTAGCTCTGAGTTTACGCTCTTCCATTTCCTTCTCTCCTGCATCTCCATTTTCATCTTCGTCGCCTTACGCCATACGATCACCTTTCCCGTCTTGTCTGTTATCGTTCTAATTCTCCTTCCCTTATTACCACCCGTCAGTTCTTTTACATTCCTATATAATGCATCTGTTCTTCCCTCTTTTTGGTATTTCTCTAACGAGTCGATATGTTCTCTCCACCACGCCTCTCTTGCTTTCTTTTCTAAGCCTGTTATTTAATTCTCGGTATTTTCTCTTGCCTAGCTCTGAGTTTACGCTCTTCCATTTCCTTCTCTCCTGCATCTCCATTTTCATCTTCGTCGCCTTACGCCATACGATCACCTTTCCCGTCTTGTCTGTTATCGTTCTAATTCTCCTTCCATTATTACCACCCGTCAGTTCCTTTACATTCCTATATAATGCATCTGTTCTTCCCTCTTTTTGGTATTTCTCTAACGAGTCGATCTGTTCTCTCCACCACGCCTCTCTTGCTTTCTCTTCTAAGCCTGTTATTTAGTTCTCGGTATTTTCTCTTGCCTAGCTCTGAGTTTACGTTCTTCCATTTCCTTCTCTCCTGCATCTCCATTTTCATCTTCGTCGCCTTACGCCATACGATCACCTTTCCCGTCTTGTCTGTTATCGTTCTAATTCTCCTTCCATTATTACCACCCGTCAGTTCCTTTACATTCCTATATAATGCATCTGTTCTTCCCTCTTTTTGGTATTTCTCTAACGAGTCGATCTGTTCTCTCCACCACGCCTCTCTTGCTTTCTCTTCTAAGCCTGTTATTTAATTCTCGGTATTTTCTCTTGCCTAGCTCTGAGTTTACGCTCTTCCATTTCCTTCTCTCCTGCATCTCCATTTTCATCTTCGTCGCCTTACGCCATACGATCACCTTTCCCGTCTTGTCTGTTATCGTTCTAATTCTCCTTCCATTATTACCACCCGTCAGTTCCTTTACATTCCTATATAATGCATCTGTTCTTCCCTTTTTTTGGTATTTCTCTAACGAGTCGATCTGTTCTCTCCACCACGCCTCTCTTGCTTTCTCTTCTAAGCCTGTTATTTAGTTCTCGGTATTTTCTCTTGCCTAGCTCTGAGTTTACGCTCTTCCATTTCCTTCTCTCCTGCATCTCCATTTTCATCTTCGTCGCCTTACGCCATACGATCACCTTTCCCGTCTTGTCTGTTATCGTTCTAATTCTCCTTCCATTATTACCACCCGTCAGTTCCTTTACATCCTATATAATGCATCTGTTCTTCCCTCTTTTTGGTATTAATCTAACGAGTCGATCTGTTCTCTCCACCACGCCTCTCTTGCTTTCTCTTCTAAGCCTGTTATTTAGTTCTCGGTATTTTCTCTTGCCTAGCTCTGAGTTTACGTTCTTCCATTTCCTTCTCTCCTGCATCTCCATTTTCATCTTCGTCGCCTTACGCCATACGATCACCTTTCCCGTCTTGTCTGTTATCGTTCTAATTCTCCTTCCATTATTACCACCCGTCAGTTCCTTTACATTCCTATATAATGCATCTGTTCTTCCCTCTTTTTGGTATTTCTCTAACGAGTCGATCTGTTCTCTCCACCACGCCTCTCTTGCTTTCTCTTCTAAGCCTGTTATTTAATTCTCGGTATTTTCTCTTGCCTAGCTCTGAGTTTACGCTCTTCCATTTCCTTCTCTCCTGCATCTCCATTTTCATCTTCGTCGCCTTACGCCATACGATCACCTTTCCCGTGTTGTCTGTTATCGTTCTAATTCTCCTTCCATTATTACCACCCGTCAGTTCCTTTACATTCCTATATAATGCATCTGTTCTTCCCTCTTTTTGGTATTTCTCTAACGAGTCGATCTGTTCTCTCCACCACGCCTCTCTTGCTTTCTCTTCTAAGCCTGTTATTTAGTTCTCGGTATTTTCTCTTGCCTAGCTCTGAGTTTACGTTCTTCCATTTCCTTCTCTCCTGCATCTCCATTTTCATCTTCGTCGCCTTACGCCATACGATCACCTTTCCCGTCTCGTCTGTTATCGTTCTAATTCTCCTTCCATTATTTCCACCCGTCAGTTCCTTTACATTCCTATATAATGCATCTGTTCTTCCCTCTTTTTGGTATTTCTCTAACGAGTCGATCTGTTCTCTCCACCACGCCTTTTTTGCTTTCTCTTCTAAGCCTGTTATTTAATTCTCGGTATTTTCTCTTGCCTAGCTCTGAGTTTACGCTCTTCCATTTCCGTCTTTCCTGCATCTCCATTTTCATCTTCGTCGCCTTACGCCATACGATCACCATTCCCGTCTTGTCTGTTATCGTTCTAATTCTCCTTCCATTATTACCACCCGTCAGTTCCTTTACATTCCTATATAATGCATCTTTTCTTCCCTCTTTTTGGTATAACTCTAACGAGTCGATCTGTTCTCTCCACCACGCCTCTCTTGCTTTCTCTTCTAAGCCTGTTATTTAATTCTCGGTATTTTCCCTTGCCTAGCTCTGAGTTTACGCTCTTCCATTTCCTTCTCTCCTGCATCTCCATTTTCATCTTCGTCGCCTTACGCCATACGATCACCTTTCCCGTCTTGTCTGTTATCGTTCTAATTCAACTTCCATTATTAAAACCCGTCAGTTCCTTTACATTCCTATATAATGCATCTGTTCTTACCTCTTTTTGGTATTTCTCTAACAAGTCGATCTGTTCTCTCCACCACGCCTCTCTTGCTTTCTCTTCTAAGCCTGTTGTTTAATTCTCGGTATTTTCTCTTGCCTAGCTCTGAGTTTACGCTCTTCCATTTCCTTCTCTCCTGCATCTCCATTTTCATCTTCGTCGCCTTACGCCATACGATCACCTTTCCCGTCTTGTCTGTTATCGTTCTAATTCTCCTTCCCTTATTACCACCCGTCAGTTCCTTTACATTCCTATATAATGCATCTGTTCTTCCCTCTTTTTGGTATTTCTCTAACGAGTCGATCTGTTCTCTCCACCACGCCTCTTTTGCTTTCTCTTCTAAGCCTAATATTTAATTCTCGGTATTTTCTCTTGCCTAGCTCTGAGTTTACGCTCTTCCATTTCCTTCTCTCCTGCATCTCCATTTTCATCTTCGTCGCCTTACGCCATACGATCACCTTTCCCGTCTTGTCTGTTATCGTTCTAATTCTCCTTCCATTATTACCACCCGTCAGTTCCTTTACATTCCTATATAATGCATCTGTTCTTACCTCTTTTTGGTATTTCTCTAACAAGTCGATCTGTTCTCTCCACCACGCCTCTCTTGCTTTCTCTTCTAAGCCTTTTGTTTAATTCTCGGTATTTTCTCTTGCCTAGCTCTGAGTTTACGGTCATACATTTCCTTCTCTCCTGCATCTCCATTTTCATCTTCGTCGCCTTACGCCATACGATCACCTTTCCCGTCTTGTCTGTTATCGTTCTAATTCTCCTTCCATTATTACCACCCGTCAGTTCCTTTACATTCCTATATAATGCATCTTTTCTTCCCTCTTTTTGGTATTACTCTAACGAGTCGATCTGTTCTCTCCACCACGCCTCTTTTGCTTTCTCTTCTAAGCCTGTTATTTAATTCTCGGTATTTTCTCTTGCCTAGCTCTGAGTTTACGCTCTTCCATTTCCTTCTCTCCTTCATCTCCATTTTCATCTTCGTCGCCTTACGCCATACGATCACCTTTCCCGTCTTGTCTGTTATCGTTCTAATTCTCCTTCCATTATTACCACCCGTCAGTTCCTTTACATTCCTATATAATGCATCTGTTCTTCCCTCTTTTTGGTATTTCTCTAACGAGTCGATCTGTTCTCTCCACCACGCCTCTCTTGTTTTCTCTTCTAAGCCTGTTATTTAGTTCTCGGTATTTTCTCTTGCCTAGCTCTGAGTTTACGCTCTTCCATTTCCTTCTCTCCTGCATCTCCATTTTCATCTTCGTCGCCTTACGCCATACGATCACCATTCCCGTCTTGTCTGTTATCGTTCTAATTCTCCTTCCATTATTACCACCCGTCTGTTCCTTTACATTCCTATATAATGCATCTGTTCTTCCCTCTTGTTGGTATTTCTCTAACGAGTCGATCTGTTCTCTCCACCACGCCTCTTTTGCTTTCTCTTCTAAGCCTGTTATTTAATTCTCGGTATTTTCTCTTGCCTAGCTCTGAGTTTACGCTCTTCCATTTCCTTCTCTCCTGCATCTCCATTTTCATCTTCGTCGCCTTACGCCATACGATCACCTTTCCCGTCTTGTCTGTTATCGTTCTAATTCTCCTTTCATTATTACCACCCGTCAGTTCCTTTACATTTCTATATAATGCATCTGTTCTTCCCCCTTTTTGGTATTTCTCTAACGAGTCGATCTGATCTCTCCACCACGCATCTCTTGCTTTCTCTTCTAAGCCTGTTATTTAATTCTCGGTATTTTCTCTTGCCTAGCTCTGAGTTTACGCTCTTCCATTTCCTTCTCTCCTGCATCTCCATTTTCATCTTCGTCGCCTTACGCCATACGATCACCTTTCCCGTCTTGTCTGTTATCGTTCTAATTCTCCTTCCATTATTACCACCCGTCAGTTCCTTTACATTTCTATATAATGCATCTGTTCTTCCCTCTTTTTGGTATTTCTCTAACGAGTCGATCTGATCTCTCCACCACGCATCTCTTGCTTTCTCTTCTAAGCCTGTTATTTAATTCTCGGTATTTTCTCTTGCCTAGCTCTGAGTTTACGGTCATACATTTCCTTCTCTCCTGCATCTCCATTTTCATCTTCGTCGCCTTACGCCATACGATCACCTTTCCCGTCTTGTCTGTTATCGTTCTAATTCTCCTTCCATTATTACCACCCGTCAGTTCCTTTACATTCCTATATAATGCATCTTTTCTTCCCTCTTTTTGGTATTACTCTAACGAGTCGATCTGTTCTCTCCACCACGCCTCTCTTGCTTTCTCTTTTAAGCCTGTTATTTAATTCTCAGTATTTTCTCTTGCCTAGCTCTGAGTTTACGCTCTTACATTTCCTTCTCTCCTGCATCTCCATTTTCATCTTCGACGCCTTACGCCATACGATCACCTTTCCTGTCTTGTCTGTTATCGTTCTAATTCTCCTTCCATTATTACTACCCGTCAGTTCCCTTACATTCCTATATAATGCATCTGTTCTTCCCTCTTTTTGGTATTTCTCTAACGAGTCGATCTGTTCTCCCCACCACGCCTCTCTTGCTTTCTCTTCTAAGCCTGTTGTTTAATTCTCGGTATTTTCTCTTGCCTAGCTCTGAGTTTACGCTCTTCCATTTCCTTCTCTCCTGCATCTCCATTTTCATCTTCGTCGCCTTACGCCATACGATCACCTTTCCCGTCTTGTCTGTTATCGTTCTTATTCTCCTACCCTTATTACCACCCGTCAGTTCCTTTACATTCCTATATAAAGCATCTGTTCTTCCCTATTTTTGGTATTTCTCTAACGAGTCCATCTGTTCTCTCCACCACGCCTCTCTTGCTTTCTCTTCTAAGCCTGTTATTTAATTCTCGGTATTTTCTCTTGCCTAGCTCTGAGTTTACGTTCTTCCATTTCCTTCTCTCCTGCATCTCCATTTTCATCTTCGTCGCCTTACGCCATACGATCACCTTTCCCGTCTTGTCTGTTATCGTTCTAATTCTCCTTCCATTATTACCACCCGTCAGTTCCTTTACATTCCTATATAATGCATCTGTTCTTCCCTCTTTTTGGTATTTCTCTAACGAGTCGATCTGTTCTCTCCACCACGCCTCTCTTGCTTTCTCTTCTAAGCCTGTTATTTATTCTTGGTATTTTCTCATCCTAGCACTGAGTTTACGCTCTTCCATTTCCTTCTCTCCTGCATCTCCATTTTCATCTTCGTCGCCTTACGCCATACGATCACCTTTTCCGTCTTGTCTGTTATCGTTCTAATTCTCCTTCCCTTATTACCACCCGTCAGTTCCTTTACATTCCTATATAATGCATCTGTTCTTCCCTCTTTTTGGTATTTCTCTAACGAGTCGATCTGTTCTCTCCACCACGCCTCTTTTGCTTTCTCTTCTAAGCCTGTTATTTAATTCTCGGTATTTTCTCTTGCCTAGCTCTGAGTTTACGCTCTTCCATTTCCTTCTCTCCTGCATCTCCATTTTCATCTTCGTCGCCTTACGACATACGATCACCTTTCCCGTCTTGTCTGTTATCGTTCTAATTCTCCTTCCATTATTACCACCCGTCAGTTCCTTTACATTCCTATATAATGCATCTGTTCTTCCCTCTTTTTGGTATTTCTCTATCGAGTCGATCTGTTCTCTCCACCACGCCTCTCTTGCTTTCTCTTCTAAGCCTGTTATTTAATTCTCGGTATTTTCTCTTGCCTAGCTCTGAGTTTACGCTCTTCCATTTCCATCTATCCTGCATCTCCATTTTCATCTTCGTCGCCTTACGCCATACGATCACCTTACCTGTCTTGTCTGTTATCGTTCTAATTCTACTTCCATTATTACCACCCGTCAGTTCCTTTACATTCTATATAATGCATCTGTTCTTCCCTCTTTTTGGTATTTCTCTAACGAGTCGATCTGTTCTCTCCACCACGCCTCTCTTGCTTTCTCTTCTAAGCCTGTTATTTAATTCTCGGTATTTTCTCTTGCCTAGCTCTGAGTTTACGCTCTTCCATTTCCTTCTCTCCTGCATCTCCATTTTCATCTTCGTCGCCTTACGCCATACGATCACCTTTCCCGTCTTGTCTGTTATCGTTCTAATTCTCCTTCCATTATTACCACCCGTCAGTTCCTTTACATTCCTATATAATGCATCTGTTCTTCCCTCTTTTTGGTATTTCTCTAACGAGTCGATCTGTTCTCTCCACCACGCCTCTCTTGCTTTCTCTTCTAAGCCTGTTATTTAGTTCTCGGTATTTTCTCTTGCCTAGCTCTGAGTTTACGCTCTTCCATTTCCTTCTCTCCTGCATCTCCATTTTCATCTTCGTCACCTTACGCCATACGATCACCTTTTCGTCTTGTCTGTTATCGTTCAAATTCTCCTTCCATTATTACCACCCGTCAGTTCCTTTACATTCCTATATAATGCATCTTTTCTTCCCTCTTTTTGGTATTACTCTAACGATTCGATCTGTTCTCTCCATCACGCCTCTCTTGCTTTCTTTTCTAAGCCTGTTATTTAATTCTCGGTATTTTCTCTTGCCTAGCTCTGAGTTTACGCTCTTACATTTCCTTCTCTCCTGCATCTCCATTTTCATCTTCGTCGCCTTACGCCATACGATCACCTTTCCCGTCTTGTCTGTTATCGTTCTAATTCTCCTTCCATTATTACCACCCGTCTGTTCCTTTACATTCCTATATAATGCATCTGTTCTTCCCTCTTTTTGGAATTTCTCTAACGAGTCGATCTGTTCTCTCCACCACGCCTCTCTTGCTTTCTCTTCTAAGCCTGTTATTTAATTCTCGGTATTTTCTCTTGCCTAGCTCTGAGTTTACGCTCTTCCATTTCCTTCTCTCCTGCATCTCCATTTTCATCTTCGTCGCCTTACGCCATACCGTCACCTTTCCCGTCTTGTCTGTTATCGTGCTAATTCTCCTTCCATTATTACCACCCGTCAGTTCCTTTACATATCTATATAATGCATCTTTTCTTCCCTCTTTTTGGTATTACTCTAACGAGTCGATCTGTTCTCTCCACCACGCCTCTCTTGCTTTCTCTTCTAAGCCTGTTATTTAATTCTCGGTATTTTCCCTTGCCTAGCTCTGAGTTTACGCTCTTCCATTTCCTTCTCTCCTGCATCTCCATTTTCATCTTCGTCGCCTTACGCCATATGATCACCTTTCCCGTCTTGTCTGTTATCGTTCTAATTCTCCTTCCATTATTACCACCCGTCAGTTCCTTTACATTCCTATATAATGCATCTGTTCTTACCTCTTTTTGGTATTTCTCTAACAAGTCGATCTGTTCTCTCCACCACGCCTCTCTTGCTTTCTTTTCTAAGCTTGTTATTTAATTCTCGGTATTTATTCTTGCCTAGCTCTGAGTTTACGCTCTTCCATTTCCTTCTCTCCTGCATCTCCATTTTCATCTTCGTCGCCTTACGCCATACGATCACCTTTCTCGTCTTGTCTGTTATCGTTCTAATTCTCCTTCCCTTATTACCACCCGTCAGTTCCTTTACATTCCTATATAATGCATCTGTTCTTCCCTCTTTTTGATATTTCTCTAACGAGTCGATCTGTTCTCTCCACCACGCCTCTTTTGCTTTCTCTTCTAAGCCTGTTATTTAATTCTCGGTATTTTCTCTTGCCTAGCTCTGAGTTTACGCTCTTCCATTTCCTTCTCTCCTGCATCTCCATTTTCATCTTCGTCGCCTTACGCCATACGATCACCTTTCCCGTCTTGTCTGTTATCGTTCTAATTCTCCCACCATTATTACCACCCGTCAGTTCCTTTACATTCCTATATAATGCATCTTATCTTCCCTGTTTTTGGTATTACTCTAACGAGTCGATCTGTTATCTCCACCACGCCTCTCTTGCTTTCTCTTCAAAGCCTGTTATTTAATTCTCGGTATTTTCTCTTGCCTAGCTGTGACTTTACGCTCTTACATTTCCTTCTCTCCTGCATCTCCATTTTCATCTTCGTCGCCTTACGCCATACGATCACCTTTCCCGTCTTGTCTGTTATCGTTCTAATTCTCCTTCCATTATTACCACCCGTCAGTTCCTTTACATTCCTATATAATGCATCTGTTCTTCTCTCTTTTTGGTATTTCTCTAACGAGTCGATCTGTTCTCTCCACCACGCCTCTCTTGCTTTCTCTTCTAAGCCTGTTATTTAGTTCTCGGTATTTTCTCTTGCCTAGCTCTGAGTTTACGTTCTTCCATTTCCTTCTCTCCTGCATCTCCATTTTCATCTTCGTCGCCTTACGCCATACGATCACCTTTCCCGTCTCGTCTGTTATCGTTCTAATTCTCCTTCCATTATTTCCACCCGTCAGTTCCTTTACATTCCTATATATTGCATCTGTTCTTCCCTCTTTTTGGTATTTCTCTAACGAGTCGATCTGTTCTCTCCACCACGCCTCTTTTGCTTTCTCTTCTAAGCCTGTTATTTAATTCTCGGTATTTTCTCTTGCCTAGCTCTGAGTTTACGCTCTTCCATTTCCGTCTTTCCTGCATCTCCATTTTCATCTTCGTCGCCTTACGCCATACGATCACCATTCCCGTCTTGTCTTTTATCGTTCTAATTCTCCTTCCATTATTACCACCCGTCAGTTTCTTTTAAATTCCTATATAATGCATCTTTTCTTCCCTCTTTTTGGTATTACTCTAACGAGTCGATCTGTTCTCTCCACCACGCCTCTCTTGCTTTCTCTTCTAAGCCTTTTATTTAATTCTCGGTATTTTCCCTTGCCTAGCTCTGAGTTTACGCTCTTCCATTTCCTTCTCTCCTGCATCTCCATTTTCATCTTTGTCGCCTTACGCCATACGATCACCTTTCCCGTCTTGTCTGTTATCGTTCTAATTCAACTTCCATTATTAAAACCCGTCAGTTCCTTTACATTCCTATATAATGCATCTGTTCTTACCTCTTTTTGGTATTTCTCTAACAAGTCGATCTGTTCTCTCCACCACGCCTCTCTTGCTTTCTCTTCTAAGCCTGTTGTTTAATTCTCGGTATTTTCTCTTGCCTAGCTCTGAGTTTACGCTCTTCCATTTCCTTCTCTCCTGCATCTCCATTTTCATCTTCGTCGCCTTACGCCATACGATCACCTTTCCCGTCTTGTCTGTTATCGTTCTAATTCTCCTTCCCTTATTACCACCCGTCGGTTCCTTTACATTCCTATATAATGCATCTGTTCTTCCCACTTTTTGGTATTTCTCTAACGAGTCGATCTGTTCTCTCCACCACGCCTCTCTTGCTTTCTCTTCTAAGCCTGTTATTTAGTTCTCGGTATTTTCTCTTGCCTAGCTCTGAGTTTACGCTCTTCCATTTCCTTCTCTCCTTCATTTCCATTTTCATCTTCGTCGCCTTACGCCATACGCTCACCATTCCCGTCTTGTCTGTTATCGTTCTAATTCTCCTTCCATTATTACCACTCGTCAGTTCCTTTACATTCCTATATAATGCATCTGTTCTTCCCTCTTTTTGGTATTTCTCTAACGAGTCGATCTGTTCTCTCCACCACGCCTCTTTTGCTTTCTCTTCTAAGCCTGTTATTTAATTCTCGGTATTTTCTCTTGCCTAGCTCTGAGTTTACGCTCTTCCATTTCCTTCTCTCCTGCATCTCCATTTTCATCTTCGTCGCCTTACGCCATACGATCACCTTTCCCGTCTTGTCTGTTATCGTTCTAATTCTCCTTCCATTATTACCACCCGTCAGTTCCTTTACATTTCTATATAATGCATCTTTTCTTCCCTCTTTTTGGTATTTCTCTAACGAGTCGATCTGATCTCTCCACCACGCATCTCTTGCTTTCTCTTCTAAGCCTGTTATTTAATTCTCGGTATTTTCTCTTGCCTAGCTCTGAGTTTACGCTCTTCCATTTCCTTCTCTCCTGCATCTCCATTTACATCTTCGTCGCCTTACGCCATACGATCACCTTTCCCGTCTTGTCTGTTATCGTTCTAATTCTCCTTCCATTATTACCACCCGTCAGTTCCTTTACATTCCTATATAATGCATCTGTTCTTCCCTCTTTTTGGTATTTCTCTAACGAGTCGATCTGTTATCTCCACCACGCCTCTCTTGCTATCTCTTCAAAGCCTGTTATTTAAGTCTCGGTATTTTCTCTTGCCTAGCTCTGAGTTTACGGTCATACATTTCCTTCTCTCCTGCATCTCCATTTTCATCTTCGTCGCCTTACGCCATACGATCACCTTTCCCGTCTTGTCTGTTATCGTTCTAATTCTCCTTCCATTATTACCACCCGTCAGTTCCTTTACATTCCTATATAATGCATCTTTTCTTCCCTCTTTTTGGTATTACTCTAACGAGTCGATCTGTTCTCTCCACCACGCCTCTCTTGCTTTCTCTTTTAAGCTTGTTATTTAATTCTCAGTATTTTCTCTTGCCTAGCTCTGAGTTTACGCTCTTACATTTCCTTCTCTCATGCATCTCCATTTTCATCTTCGACGCCTTACGCCATACGATCACCTTTCCTGTCTTGTCTGTTATCGTTCTAATTCTCCTTCCATTATTACTACCCGTCAGTTCCCTTACATTCCTATATAATGCATCTGTTCTTCCCTCTTTTTGGTATTTCTCTAACGAGTCGATCTGTTCTCCCCACCACGCCTCTCTTGCTTTCTCTTCTAAGCCTGTTGTTTAATTCTCGGTATTTTCTCTTGCCTAGCTCTGAGTTTACGCTCTTCCATTTCCTTCTCTCCTGCATCTCCATTTTCATCTTCGTCGCCTTACGCCATACGATCACCTTTCCCGTCTTGTGTGTTATCGTTCTAATTCTCCTTCCCTTATTACCACCCGTCAGTTCCTTTACATTCCTATATAAAGCATCTGTTCTTCCCTATTTTTGGTATTTCACTAACGAGTCGATCTGTTCTCTCCACCACGCCTCTCTTGCTTTCTCTTCTAAGCCTGTTATTTAATTCTCGGTATTTTCTCTTGCCTAGCTCTGAGTTTACGCTCTTCCATTTCCTTCTCTCCTGCATCTCCATTTTCATCTTCGTCGCCTTACGCCATACGATCACCTTTCCCGTCTTGTCTGTTATCGTTCTAATTCTCCTTCCATTATTACCACCCGTCAGTTCCTTAACATTCCTATATAATGCATCTGTTCTTCCCTCTTTTTGGTATTTCTCTAACGAGTCGATCTGTTCTCTCCACCACGCCTCTCTTGCTTTCTCTTCTAAGCCTGTTATTTATTCTTGGTATTTTCTCATCCTAGCACTGAGTTTACGCTCTTCCATTTCCTTCTCTCCTGCATCTCCATTTTCATCTTCGTCGCCTTACGCCATACGATCACCTTTTCCGTCTTGTCTGTTATCGTTCTAATTCTCCTTCCCTTATTACCACCCGTCAGTTCCTTTACATTCCTATATAATGCATCTGTTCTTCCCTCTTTTTGGTATTTCTCTAACGAGTCGATCTGTTCTCTCCACCACGCCTCTTTTGCTTTCTCTTCTAAGCCTGTTATTTAATTCTCGGTATTTTCTCTTGCCTAGCTCTGAGTTTACGCTCTTCCATTTCCTTCTCTCCTGCATCTCCATTTTCATCTTCGTCGCCTTACGCCATACGATCACCTTTCCCGTCTTGTCTGTTATCGTTCTAAATCTCCTTCCATTATTACCACCCGTCAGTTCCTTTACATTCCTATATAATGCATCTGTTCTTCCCTCTTTTAGGTATTTCTCTAACGAGTCGATCTGTTCTCTCCACCACGCCTCTCTTGCATTCTCTTCTAAGCCTGTTATTTAATTCTCGGTATTTTCTCTTGCCTAGCTCAGAGTTTACGCTCTTCCATTTCCGTCTTTCCTGCATCTCCATTTTCATCTTCGTCGCCTTACGCCATACGATCACCATTCTCGTCTTGTCTGTTATCGTTCTAATTCTCCTTCCATTATTACCACCCGTCAGTTCCTTTACATTCCTATATAATGCATCTTTTCTTCCCTCTTTTTGGTATAACTCTAACGAGTCGATCTGTTCTCTCCACCACGCCTCTCTTGCTTTCTCTTCTAAGCCTGTTATTTAATTCTCGGTATTTTCCCTTGCCTAGCTCTGAGTTTACGCTCTTCCATTTCCTTCTCTCCTGCATCTCCATTTTCATCTTCGTCGCCTTACGCCATACGATCACCTTTCCCGTCTTGTCTGTTATCGTTCTAATTCTCCTTCCATTATTACCACCCGTCAGTTCCTTAACATTCCTATATAATGCATCTGTTCTTCCCTCTTTTTGGTATTTCTCTAACGAGTCGATCTGTTCTCTCCACCACGCCTCTCTTGCTTTCTCTTCTAAGCCTGTTATTTATTCTTGGTATTTTCTCATCCTAGCACTGAGTTTACGCTCTTCCATTTCCTTCTCTCCTGCATCTCCATTTTCATCTTCGTCGCCTTACGCCATACGATCACCTTTTCCGTCTTGTCTGTTATCGTTCTAATTCTCCTTCCCTTATTACCACCCGTCAGTTCCTTTACATTCCTATATAATGCATCTGTTCTTCCCTCTTTTTGGTATTTCTCTAACGAGTCGATCTGTTCTCTCCACCACGCCTCTTTTGCTTTCTCTTCTAAGCCTGTTATTTAATTCTCGGTATTTTCTCTTGCCTAGCTCTGAGTTTACGCTCTTCCATTTCCTTCTCTCCTGCATCTCCATTTTCATCTTCGTCGCCTTACGCCATACGATCACCTTTCCCGTCTTGTCTGTTATCGTTCTAATTCTCCTTCCATTATTACCACCCGTCAGTTCCTTTACATTCCTATATAATGCATCTGTTCTTCCTTCTTTTAGGTATTTCTCTAACGAGTCGATCTGTTCTCTCCACCACGCCTCTCTTGCATTCTCTTCTAAGCCTGTTATTTAATTCTCGGTATTTTCTCTTGCCTAGCTCAGAGTTTACGCTCTTCCATTTCCGTCTTTCCTGCATCTCCATTTTCATCTTCGTCGCCTTACGCCATACGATCACCATTCTCGTCTTGTCTGTTTTCGTTCTAATTCTCCTTCCATTATTACCACCCGTCAGTTCCTTTACATTCCTATATAATGCATCTTTTCTTCCCTCTTTTTGGTATAACTCTAACGAGTCGATCTGTTCTCTCCACCACGCCTCTCTTGCTTTCTCTTCTAAGCCTGTTATTTAATTCTCGGTATTTTCCCTTGCCTAGCTCTGAGTTTACGCTCTTCCATTTCCTTCTCTCCTGCATCTCCATTTTCATCTTCGTCGCCTTACGCCATACGATCACCTTTCCCGTCTTGTCTGTTATCGTTCTAATTCAACTTCCATTATTAAAACCCGTCAGTTCTTTTACATTCCTATATAATGCATCTGTTCTTACCTCTTTTTGGTATTTCTCTAACAAGTCGATCTGTTCTCTCCACCACGCCTCTCTTGCTTTCTCTTCTAAGCCTGTTGTTTAATTCTCGGTATTTTCTCTTGCCTAGCTCTGAGTTTACGCTCTTCCATTTCCTTCTCTCCTGCATCTCCATTTTCATCTTCGTCGCCTTACGCCATACGATCACCTTTCCCGTCTTGTCTGTTATCGTTCTAATTCTCCTTCCCTTATTACCACCCGTCAGTTCCTTTACATTCCTATATAATGCATCTGTTCTTCCCTCTTTTTGGTATTTCTCTAACGAGTCGATCTGTTCTCTCCACCACGCCTCTTTTGCTTTCTCTTCTAAGCCTAATATTTAATTCTCGGTATTTTCTCTTGCCTAGCTCTGAGTTTACGCTCTTCCATTTCCTTCTCTCCTGCATCTCCATTTTCATCTTCGTCGCCTTACGCCATACGATCACCTTTCCCGTCTTGTCTGTTATCGTTCTAATTCTCCTTCCATTATTACCACCCGTCAGTTCCTTTACATTCCTATATAATGCATCTGTTCTTACCTCTTTTTGGTATTTCTCTAGCAAGTCGATCTGTTCTCTCCACCACGCCTCTCTTGCTTTCTCTTCTAATCCTGTTGTTTAATTCTCGGTATTTTCTCTTGCCTAGCTCTGAGTTTACGCTCTTCCATTTCCTTCTCTCCTGCATCTCCATTTTCATCTTCGTCGCCTTACGCCATACGATCACCTTTCCCGTCTTGTCTGTTATCGTTCTAATTCTCCTTCCATTATTTCCACCCGTCAGTTCCTTTACATTCCTATATAATGCATCTGTTCTTCCCTCTTTTTGGTATTTCTCTAACGAGTCGATCTGTTCTCTCCACCACGCCTCTTTTGCTTTCTCTTCTAAGCCTGTTATTTAATTCTCGGTATTTTCTCTTGCCTAGCTCTGAGTTTACGCTCTTCCATTTCCTTCTCTCCTGCATCTCCATTTTCATCTTCGTCGCCTTACGCCATACGATCACCTTTCCCGTCTTGTCTGTTATCGTTCTAATTCTCCTTCCATTATTACCACCCGTCAGTTCCTTTACATTCCTATATAATGCATCTGTTCTTCCCTCTTTTTGGTATTTCTCTAACGAGTCGATCTGTTCTCTCCACCACGCCTCTCTTGTTTTCTCTTCTAAGCCTGTTATTTAGTTCTCGGTATTTTCTCTTGCCTAGCTCTGAGTTTACGCTCTTCCATTTCCTTCTCTCCTGCATCTCCATTTTCATCTTCGTCGCCTTACGCCATACGATCACCATTCCCGTCTTGTCTGTTATCGTTCTAATTCTCCTTCCATTATTACCACTCGTCAGTTCCTTTACATTCCTATATAATGCATCTGTTCTTCCCTCTTTTTGGTATTTCTCTAACGAGTCGATCTGTTCTCTCCACCACGCCTCTTTTGCTTTCTCTTCTAAGCCTGTTATTTAATTCTCGGTATTTTCTCTTGCCTAGCTCTGAGTTTACGCTCTTCCATTTCCTTCTCTCCTGCATCTCCATTTTCATCTTCGTCGCCTTACGCCATATGATCACCTTTCCCGTCTTGTCTGTTATCGTTCTAATTCTCCTTCCATTATTACCACCCGTCAGTTCCTTTACATTCCTATATAATGCATCTGTTCTTCCCTCTTTTTGGTATTTCTCTAACGAGTCGATCTGTTCTCTCCACCACGCCTCTCTTGTTTTCTCTTCTAAGCCTGTTATTTAGTTCTCGGTATTTTCTCTTGCCTAGCTCTGAGTTTACGCTCTTCCATTTCCTTCTCTCCTGCATCTCCATTTTCATCTTCGTCGCCTTACGCCATACGATCACCTTTCTCGTCTTGTCTGTTATCGTTCTAATTCTCCTTCCCTTATTACCACCCGTCAGTTCCTTTACATTCCTATATAATGCATCTGTTCTTCCCTCTTTTTGATATTTCTCTAACGAGTCGATCTGTTCTCTCCACCACGCCTCTTTTGCTTTCTCTTCTAAGCCTGTTATTTAATTCTCGGTATTTTCTCTTGCCTAGCTCTGAGTTTACGCTCTTCCATTTCCTTCTCTCCTGCATCTCCATTTTCATCTTCGTCGCCTTACGCCATACGATCACCTTTCCCGTCTTGTCTGTTATCGTTCTAATTCTCCCACCATTATTACCACCCGTCAGTTCCTTTACATTCCTATATAATGCATCTTATCTTCCCTGTTTTTGGTATTACTCTAACGAGTCGATCTGTTATCTCCACCACGCCTCTCTTGCTTTCTCTTCAAAGCCTGTTATTTAATTCTCGGTATTTTCTCTTGCCTAGCTGTGACTTTACGCTCTTACATTTCCTTCTCTCCTGCATCTCCATTTTCATCTTCGTCGCCTTACGCCATACGATCACCTTTCCCGTCTTGTCTGTTATCGTTCTAATTCTCCTTCCATTATTACCACCCGTCAGTTCCTTTACATTCCTATATAATGCATCTGTTCTTCTCTCTTTTTGGTATTTCTCTAACGAGTCGATCTGTTCTCTCCACCACGCCTCTCTTGCTTTCTCTTCTAAGCCTGTTATTTAGTTCTCGGTATTTTCTCTTGCCTAGCTCTGAGTTTACGTTCTTCCATTTCCTTCTCTCCTGCATCTCCATTTTCATCTTCGTCGCCTTACGCCATACGATCACCTTTCCCGTCTCGTCTGTTATCGTTCTAATTCTCCTTCCATTATTTCCACCCGTCAGTTCCTTTACATTCCTATATAATGCATCTGTTCTTCCCTCTTTTTGGTATTTCTCTAACGAGTCGATCTGTTCTCTCCACCACGCCTCTTTTGCTTTCTCTTCTAAGCCTGTTATTTAATTCTCGGTATTTTCTCTTGCCTAGCTCTGAGTTTACGCTCTTCCATTTCCGTCTTTCCTGCATCTCCATTTTCATCTTCGTCGCCTTACGCCATACGATCACCATTCCCGTCTTGTCTTTTATCGTTCTAATTCTCCTTCCATTATCACCGACCGTCAGTTTCTTTTAAATTCCTATATAATGCATCTTTTCTTCCCTCTTTTTGGTATTACTCTAACGAGTCGATCTGTTCTCTCCAACACGCCTCTCTTGCTTTCTCTTCTAAGCCTTTTATTTAATTCTCGGTATTTTCCCTTGCCTAGCTCTGAGTTTACGCTCTTCCATTTCCTTCTCTCCTGCATCTCCATTTTCATCTTTGTCGCCTTACGCCATACGATCACCTTTCCCGTCTTGTCTGTTATCGTTCTAATTCAACTTCCATTATTAAAACCCGTCAGTTCCTTTACATTCCTATATAATGCATCTGTTCTTACCTCTTTTTGGTATTTCTCTAACAAGTCGATCTGTTCTCTCCACCACGCCTCTCTTGCTTTCTCTTCTAAGCCTGTTGTTTAATTCTCGGTATTTTCTCTTGCCTAGCTCTGAGTTTACGCTCTTCCATTTCCTTCTCTCCTGCATCTCCATTTTCATCTTCGTCGCCTTACGCCATACGATCACCTTTCCCGTCTTGTCTGTTATCGTTCTAATTCTCCTTCCCTTATTACCACCCGTCAGTTCCTTTACATTCCTATATAATGCATCTGTTCTTCCCTCTTTTTGGTATTTCTCTAACGAGTCGATCTGTTCTCTCCACCACGCCTCTCTTGCTTTCTCTTCTAAGCCTGTTATTTAGTTCTCGGTATTTTCTCTTGCCTAGCTCTGAGTTTACGCTCTTCCATTTCCTTCTCTCCTGCATTTCCATTTTCATCTTCGTCGCCTTACGCCATACGATCACCATTCCCGTCTTGTCTGTTATCGTTCTAATTCTCCTTCCATTATTACCACTCGTCAGTTCCTTTACATTCCTATATAATGCATCTGTTCTTCCCTCTTTTTGGTATTTCTCTAACGAGTCGATCTGTTCTCTCCACCACGCCTCTTTTGCTTTCTCTTCTAAGCCTGTTATTTAATTCTCGGTATTTTCTCTTGCCTAGCTCTGAGTTTACGCTCTTCCATTTCCTTCTCTCCTGCATCTCCATTTTCATCTTCGTCGCCTTACGCCATACGATCACCTTTCCCGTCTTGTCTGTTATCGTTCTAATTCTCCTTCCATTATTACCACCCGTCAGTTCCTTTACATTTCTATATAATGCATCTTTTCTTCCCTCTTTTTGGTATTTCTCTAACGAGTCGATCTGATCTCTCCACCACGCATCTCTTGCTTTCTCTTCTAAGCCTGTTATTTAATTCTCGGTATTTTCTCTTGCCTAGCTCTGAGTTTACGCTCTTCCATTTCCTTCTCTCCTGCATCTCCATTTACATCTTCGTCGCCTTACGCCATACGATCACCTTTCCCGTCTTGTCTGTTATCGTTCTAATTCTCCTTCCATTATTACCACCCGTCAGTTCCTTTACATTCCTATATAATGCATCTGTTCTTCCATCTTTTTGGTATTTCTCTAACGAGTCGATCTGTTATCTCCACCACGCCTCTCTTGCTATCTCTTCAAAGCCTGTTATTTAAGTCTCGGTATTTTCTCTTGCCTAGCTCTGAGTTTACGGTCATACATTTCCTTCTCTCCTGCATCTCCATTTTCATCTTCGTCGCCTTACGCCATACGATCACCTTTCCCGTCTTGTCTGTTATCGTTCTAATTCTCCTTCCATTATTACCACCCGTCAGTTCCTTTACATTCCTATATAATGCATCTTTTCTTCCCTCTTTTTGGTATTACTCTAACGAGTCGATCTGTTCTCTCCACCACGCCTCTCTTGCTTTCTCTTTTAAGCTTGTTATTTAATTCTCAGTATTTTCTCTTGCCTAGCTCTGAGTTTACGCTCTTACATTTCCTTCTCTCATGCATCTCCATTTTCATCTTCGACGCCTTACGCCATACGATCACCTTTCCTGTCTTGTCTGTTATCGTTCTAATTCTCCTTCCATTATTACTACCCGTCAGTTCCCTTACATTCCTATATAATGCATCTGTTCTTCCCTCTTTTTGGTATTTCTCTAACGAGTCGATCTGTTCTCCCCACCACGCCTCTCTTGCTTTCTCTTCTAAGCCTGTTGTTTAATTCTCGGTATTTTCTCTTGCCTAGCTCTGAGTTTACGCTCTTCCATTTCCTTCTCTCCTGCATCTCCATTTTCATCTTCGTCGCCTTACGCCATACGATCACCTTTCCCGTCTTGTCTGTTATCGTTCTAATTCTCCTTCCCTTATTACCACCCGTCAGTTCCTTTACATTCCTATATAAAGCATCTGTTCTTCCCTATTTTTGGTATTTCACTAACGAGTCGATCTGTTCTCTCCACCACGCCTCTCTTGCTTTCTCTTCTAAGCCTGTTATTTAATTCTCGGTATTTTCTCTTGCCTAGCTCTGAGTTTACGCTCTTCCATTTCCTTCTCTCCTGCATCTCCATTTTCATCTTCGTCGCCTTACGCCATACGATCACCTTTCCCGTCTTGTCTGTTATCGTTCTAATTCTCCTTCCATTATTACCACCCGTCAGTTCCTTAACATTCCTATATAATGCATCTGTTCTTCCCTCTTTTTGGTATTTCTCTAACGAGTCGATCTGTTCTCTCCACCACGCCTCTCTTGCTTTCTCTTCTAAGCCTGTTATTTATTCTTGGTATTTTCTCATCCTAGCACTGAGTTTACGCTCTTCCATTTCCTTCTCTCCTGCATCTCCATTTTCATCTTCGTCGCCTTACGCCATACGATCACCTTTTCCGTCTTGTCTGTTATCGTTCTAATTCTCCTTCCCTTATTACCACCCGTCAGTTCCTTTACATTCCTATATAATGCATCTGTTCTTCCCTCTTTTTGGTATTTCTCTAACGAGTCGATCTGTTCTCTCCACCACGCCTCTTTTGCTTTCTCTTCTAAGCCTGTTATTTAATTCTCGGTATTTTCTCTTGCCTAGCTCTGAGTTTACGCTCTTCCATTTCCTTCTCTCCTGCATCTCCATTTTCATCTTCGTCGCCTTACGCCATACGATCACCTTTCCCGTCTTGTCTGTTATCGTTCTAAATCTCCTTCCATTATTACCACCCGTCAGTTCCTTTACATTCCTATATAATGCATCTGTTCTTCCCTCTTTTAGGTATTTCTCTAACGAGTCGATCTGTTCTCTCCACCACGCCTCTCTTGCATTCTCTTCTAAGCCTGTTATTTAATTCTCGGTATTTTCTCTTGCCTAGCTCAGAGTTTACGCTCTTCCATTTCCGTCTTTCCTGCATCTCCATTTTCATCTTCGTCGCCTTACGCCATACGATCACCTTTCCCGTCTTGTCTGTTATCGTTCTAATTCTCCTTCCATTATTACCACCCGTCAGTTCCTTTACATTCCTATATAATGCATCTTTTCTTCCCTCTTTTTGGTATAACTCTAACGAGTCGATCTGTTCTCTCCACCACGCCTCTCTTGCTTTCTCTTCTAAGCCTGTTATTTAATTCTCGGTATTTTCCCTTGCCTAGCTCAGAGTTTACGCTCTTCCATTTCCTTCTCTCCTGCATCTCCATTTTCATCTTCGTCGCCTTACGCCATACGATCACCTTTCCCGTCTTGTCTGTTATCGTTCTAATTCTCCTTCCATTATTACCACCCGTCAGTTCCTTAACATTCCTATATAATGCATCTGTTCTTCCCTCTTTTTGGTATTTCTCTAACGAGTCGATCTGTTCTCTCCACCACGCCTCTCTTGCTTTCTCTTCTAAGCCTGTTATTTATTCTTGGTATTTTCTCATCCTAGCACTGAGTTTACGCTCTTCCATTTCCTTCTCTCCTGCATCTCCATTTTCATCTTCGTCGCCTTACGCCATACGATCACCTTTTCCGTCTTGTCTGTTATCGTTCTAATTCTCCTTCCCTTATTACCACCCTCAGTTCCTTTACATTCCTATATAATGCATCTGTTCTTCCCTCTTTTTGGTATTTCTCTAACGAGTCGATCTGTTCTCTCCACCACGCCTCTTTTGCTTTCTCTTCTAAGCCTGTTATTTAATTCTCGGTATTTTCTCTTGCCTAGCTCTGAGTTTACGCTCTTCCATTTCCTTCTCTCCTGCATCTCCATTTTCATCTTCGTCGCCTTACGCCATACGATCACCTTTCCCGTCTTGTCTGTTATCGTTCTAATTCTCCTTCCATTATTACCACCCGTCAGTTCCTTTACATTCCTATATAATGCATCTGTTCTTCCCTCTTTTAGGTATTTCTCTAACGAGTCGATCTGTTCTCTCCACCACGCCTCTCTTGCATTCTCTTCTAAGCCTGTTATTTAATTCTCGGTATTTTCTCTTGCCTAGCTCAGAGTTTACGCTCTTCCATTTCCGTCTTTCCTGCATCTCCATTTTCATCTTCGTCGCCTTACGCCATACGATCACCATTCTCGTCTTGTCTGTTATCGTTCTAATTCTCCTTCCATTATTACCACCCGTCAGTTCCTTTACATTCCTATATAATGCATCTTTTCTTCCCTCTTTTTGGTATAACTCTAACGAGTCGATCTGTTCTCTCCACCACGCCTCTCTTGCTTTCTCTTCTAAGCCTGTTATTTAATTCTCGGTATTTTCCCTTGCCTAGCTCTGAGTTTACGCTCTTCCATTTCCTTCTCTCCTGCATCTCCATTTTCATCTTCGTCGCCTTACGCCATACGATCACCTTTCCCGTCTTGTCTGTTATCGTTCTAATTCAACTTCCATTATTAAAACCCGTCAGTTCCTTTACATTCCTATATAATGCATCTGTTCTTACCTCTTTTTGGTATTTCTCTAACAAGTCGATCTGTTCTCTCCACCACGCCTCTCTTGCTTTCTCTTCTAAGCCTGTTGTTTAATTCTCGGTATTTTCTCTTGCCTAGCTCTGAGTTTACGCTCTTCCATTTCCTTCTCTCCTGCATCTCCATTTTCATCTTCGTCGCCTTACGCCATACGATCACCTTTCCCGTCTTGTCTGTTATCGTTCTAATTCTCCTTCCCTTATTACCACCCGTCAGTTCCTTTACATTCCTATATAAAGCATCTGTTCTTCCCTCTTTTTGGTATTTCTCTAACGAGTCGATCTGTTCTCTCCACCACGCCTCTTTTGCTTTCTCTTCTAAGCCTAATATTTAATTCTCGGTATTTTCTCTTGCCTAGCTCTGAGTTTACGCTCTTCCATTTCCTTCTCTCCTGCATCTCCATTTTCATCTTCGTCGCCTTACGCCATACGATCACCTTTCCCGTCTTGTCTGTTATCGTTCTAATTCTCCTTCCATTATTACCACCCGTCAGTTCCTTTACATTCCTATATAATGCATCTGTTCTTACCTCTTTTTGGTATTTCTCTAACAAGTCGATCTGTTCTCTCCACCACGCCTCTCTTGCTTTCTCTTCTAAGCCTGTTGTTTAATTCTCGGTATTTTCTCTTGCCTAGCTCTGAGTTTACGCTCTTCCATTTCCTTCTCTCCTGCATCTCCATTTTCATCTTCGTCGCCTTACGCCATACGATCACCTTTCCCGTCTTGTCTGTTATCGTTCTAATTCTCCTTCCATTATTTCCACCCGTCAGTTCCTTTACATTCCTATATAATGCATCTGTTCTTCCCTCTTTTTGGTATTTCTCTAACGAGTCGATCTGTTCTCTCCACCACGCCTCTTTTGCTTTCTCTTCTAAGCCTGTTATTTAATTCTCGGTATTTTCTCTTGCCTAGCTCTGAGTTTACGCTCTTCCATTTCCTTCTCTCCTGCATCTCCATTTTCATCTTCGTCGCCTTACGCCATACGATCACCTTTCCCGTCTTGTCTGTTATCGTTCTAATTCTCCTTCCATTATTACCACCCGTCAGTTCCTTTACATTCCTATATAATGCATCTGTTCTTCCCTCTTTTTGGTATTTCTCTAACGAGTCGATCTGTTCTCTCCACCACGCCTCTCTTGTTTTCTCTTCTAAGCCTGTTATTTAGTTCTCGGTATTTTCTCTTGCCTAGCTCTGAGTTTACGCTCTTCCATTTCCTTCTCTCCTGCATCTCCATTTTCATCTTCGTCGCCTTACGCCATACGATCACCATTCCCGTCTTGTCTGTTATCGTTCTAATTCTCCTTCCATTATTACCACTCGTCAGTTCCTTTACATTCCTATATAATGCATCTGTTCTTCCCTCTTTTTGGTATTTCTCTAACGAGTCGATCTGTTCTCTCCACCACGCCTCTTTTGCTTTCTCTTCTAAGCCTGTTATTTAATTCTCGGTATTTTCTCTTGCCTAGCTCTGAGTTTACGCTCTTCCATTTCCTTCTCTCCTGCATCTCCATTTTCATCTTCGTCGCCTTACGCCATACGATCACCTTTCCCGTCTTGTCTGTTATCGTTCTAATTCTCCTTCCATTATTACCACCCGTCAGTTCCTTTACATTTCTATATAATGCATCTGTTCTTCCCTCTTTTTGGTATTTCTCTAACGAGTCGATCTGATCTCTCCACCACGCATCTCTTGCTTTCTCTTCTAAGCCTGTTATTTAATTCTCGGTATTTTCTCTTGCCTAGCTCTGAGTTTACGCTCTTCCATTTCCTTCTCTCCTGCATCTCCATTTTTATCTTCGTCGCCTTACGCCATACGATCACCTTTCCCGTCTTGTCTGTTATCGTTCTAATTCTCCTTCCATTATTACCACCCGTCAGTTCCTTTACATTTCTATATAATGCATCTGTTCTTCCCTCTTTTTGGTATTTCTCTAACGAGTCGATCTGATCTCTCCACCACGCATCTCTTGCTTTCTCTTCTAAGCCTGTTATTTAATTCTCGGTATTTTCTCTTGCCTAGCTCTGAGTTTACGGTCATACATTTCCTTCTCTCCTGCATCTCCATTTTCATCTTCGTCGCCTTACGCCATACGATCACCTTTCCCGTCTTGTCTGTTATCGTTCTAATTCTCCTTCCATTATTACCACCCGTCAGTTCCTTTACATTCCTATATAATGCATCTTTTCTTCCCTCTTTTTGGTATTACTCTAACGAGTCGATCTGTTCTCTCCACCACGCCTCTCTTGCTTTCTCTTTTAAGCCTGTTATTTAATTCTCAGTATTTTCTCTTGCCTAGCTCTGAGTTTACGCTCTTACATTTCCTTCTCTCCTGCATCTCCATTTTCATCTTCGACGCCTTACGCCATACGATCACCTTTCCTGTCTTGTCTGTTATCGTTCTAATTCTCCTTCCATTATTACTACCCGTCAGTTCCCTTACATTCCTATATAATGCATCTGTTCTTCCCTCTTTTTGGTATTTCTCTAACGAGTCGATCTGTTCTCCCCACCACGCCTCTCTTGCTTTCTCTTCTAAGCCTGTTGTTTAATTCTCGGTATTTTCTCTTGCCTAGCTCTGAGTTTACGCTCTTCCATTTCCTTCTCTCCTGCATCTCCATTTTCATCTTCGTCGCCTTACGCCATACGATCACCTTTCCCGTCTTGTCTGTTATCGTTCTAATTCTCCTACCCTTATTACCACCCGTCAGTTCCTTTACATTCCTATATAAAGCATCTGTTCTTCCCTATTTTTGGTATTTCTCTAACGAGTCCATCTGTTCTCTCCACCACGCCTCTCTTGCTTTCTCTTCTAAGCCTGTTATTTAATTCTCGGTATTTTCTCTTGCCTAGCTCTGAGTTTACGCTCTTCCATTTCCTTCTCTCCTGCATCTCCATTTTCATCTTCGTCGCCTTACGCCATACGATCACCTTTCCCGTCTTGTCTGTTATCGTTCTAATTCTCCTTCCATTATTACCACCCGTCAGTTCCTTTACATTCCTATATAATGCATCTGTTCTTCCCTCTTTTTGGTATTTCTCTAACGAGTCGATCTGTTCTCTCCACCACGCCTCTCTTGCTTTCTCTTCTAAGCCTGTTATTTATTCTTGGTATTTTCTCATCCTAGCACTGAGTTTACGCTCTTCCATTTCCTTCTCTCCTGCATCTCCATTTTCATCTTCGTCGCCTTACGCCATACGATCACCTTTTCCGTCTTGTCTGTTATCGTTCTAATTCTCCTTCCCTTATTACCACCCGTCAGTTCCTTTACATTCCTATATAATGCATCTGTTCTTCCCTCTTTTTGGTATTTCTCTAACGAGTCGATCTGTTCTCTCCACCACGCCTCTTTTGCTTTCTCTTCTAAGCCTGTTATTTAATTCTCGGTATTTTCTCTTGCCTAGCTCTGAGTTTACGCTCTTCCATTTCCTTCTCTCCTGCATCTCCATTTTCATCTTCGTCGCCTTACGCCATACGATCACCTTTCCCGTCTTGTCTGTTATCGTTCTAATTCTCCTTCCATTATTACCACCCGTCAGTTCCTTTACATTCCTATATAATGCATCTGTTCTTCCCTCTTTTTGGTATTTCTCTATCGAGTCGATCTGTTCTCTCCACCACGCCTCTCTTGCTTTCTCTTCTAAGCCTGTTATTTAATTCTCGGTATTTTCTCTTGCCTAGCTCTGAGTTTACGCTCTTCCATTTCCTTCTATCCTGCATCTCCATTTTCATCTTCGTCGCCTTACGCCATACGATCACCTTACCTGTCTTGTCTGTTATCGTTCTAATTCTACTTCCATTATTACCACCCGTCAGTTCCTTTACATTCTATATAATGCATCTGTTCTTCCCTCTTTTTGGTATTTCTCTAACGAGTCGATCTGTTCTCTCCACCACGCCTCTCTTGCTTTCTCTTCTAAGCCTGTTATTTAGTTCTCGGTATTTTCTCTTGCCTAGCTCTGAGTTTACGCTCTTCCATTTCCTTCTCTCCTGCATCTCCATTTTCATCTTCGTCACCTTACGCCATACGATCACCTTTTCGTCTTGTCTGTTATCGTTCTAATTCTCCTTCCCTTATTACCACCCGTCAGTTCCTTTACATTCCTATATAAAGCATCTGTTCTTCCCTATTTTTGGTATTTCTCTAACGAGTCGATCTGTTCTCTCCACCACGCCTCTCTTGCTTTCTCTTCTAAGCCTGTTATTTAATTCTCGGTATTTTCTCTTGCCTAGCTCTGAGTTTACGCTCTTCCATTTCCTTCTCTCCTGCATCTCCATTTTCATCTTCGTCGCCTTACGCCATACGATCACCTTTCCCGTCTTGTCTGTTATCGTTCTAATTCTCCTTCCATTATTACCACCCGTCAGTTCCTTAACATTCCTATATAATGCATCTGTTCTTCCCTCTTTTTGGTATTTCTCTAACGAGTCGATCTGTTCTCTCCACCACGCCTCTCTTGCTTTCTCTTCTAAGCCTGTTATTTATTCTTGGTATTTTCTCATCCTAGCACTGAGTTTACGCTCTTCCATTTCCTTCTCTCCTGCATCTCCATTTTCATCTTCGTCGCCTTACGCCATACGATCACCTTTTCCGTCTTGTCTGTTATCGTTCTAATTCTCCTTCCCTTATTACCACCCGTCAGTTCCTTTACATTCCTATATAATGCATCTGTTCTTCCCTCTTTTTGGTATTTCTCTAACGAGTCGATCTGTTCTCTCCACCACGCCTCTTTTGCTTTCTCTTCTAAGCCTGTTATTTAATTCTCGGTATTTTCTCTTGCCTAGCTCTGAGTTTACGCTCTTCCATTTCCTTCTCTCCTGCATCTCCATTTTCATCTTCGTCGCCTTACGCCATACGATCACCTTTCCCGTCTTGTCTGTTATCGTTCTAATTCTCCTTCCATTATTACCACCCGTCAGTTCCTTTACATTCCTATATAATGCATCTGTTCTTCCCTCTTTTTGGTATTTCTCTAACGAGTCGATCTGTTCTCTCCACCACGCCTCTCTTGCTTTCTCTTCTAAGCCTGTTATTTAATTCTCGGTATTTTCTCTTGCCTAGCTCTGAGTTTACGCTCTTCCATTTCCTTCTATCCTGCATCTCCATTTTCATCTTCGTCGCCTTACGCCATACGATCACCTTTCCCGTCTTGTCTGTTATCGTTCTAATTCTCCTTCCATTATTACCACCCGTCAGTTCCTTTACATTCTATATAATGCATCTGTTCTTCCCTCTTTTAGGTATTTCTCTAACGAGTCGATCTGTTCTCTCCACCACGCCTCTCTTGCATTCTCTTCTAAGCCTGTTATTTAATTCTCGGTATTTTCTCTTGCCTAGCTCTGAGTTTACGCTCTTCCATTTCCTTCTCTCCTGCATCTCCATTTTCATCTTCGTCGCCTTACGCCATACGATCACCTTTCCCGTCTTGTCTGTTATCGTTCTAATTCTCCTTCCATTATTACCACCCGTCTGTTCCTTTACATTCCTATATAATGCATCTTTTCTTCCCTCTTTTTGGTATTTCTCTAACGAGTCCATCTGTTCTCTCCACCACGCCTCTCTTGCTTTCTCTTCTAAGCCTGATATTTAATTCTCGGTATTTTCTCTTGCCTAGCTCTGAGTTTACGCTCTTCCATTTCCTTCTCTCCTGCATCTCCATTTTCATCTTCGTAGTCTTACGCCATACGATCACCTTTCCCGTCTTGTCTGTTATCGTTCTAATTCTCCTTCCATTATTACCAAACGTCAGTTCCTTTACATTCCTATATAATGCATCTTATATTCCCTCTTTTTGGTATTACTCTAACGAGTCGATCTGTTCTCTCCACCACGCCTCTCTTGCTTTCTCTTCTAAGCCTGTTATTTAATTCTCGGTATTTTCTCTTGCCTAGCTCTGACTTTACGCTCTTACATTTCCTTCTCTCCTGCATCTCCATTTTCATCTTCGTCGCCTTACGCCATACGATCACCTTTCCCGTCTTGTCTGTTATCGTTCTAATTCTCCTTCCATTATTACCACCCGTCAATTCCTTTACATTCCTATATAATGCATCTTTTCTTCCCTCTTTTTGGTATTTCTCTAACGAGTCGATCTGTTCTCTCCACCACGCCTCTCTTGGTTTCTCTTCTAAGCCTGATATTTAATTCTCGGTATTTTCTCTTGCCTAGCTCTGAGTTTACGCTCTTCCATTTCCTTCTCTCCTGCATCTCCAATTTCATCTTCTTAGTCTTACGCCATACGATCACCTTTCCCGTCTTGTCTGTTATCGTTCTAATTCTCCTTCCATTATTACCACCCGTAAGTTCCTTTACATTCCTATATAATGAATCTGTTCTTACCTCTTTTTGGTATTTCTCTAACAAGTCGATCTGTTCTCTCCACCACGCCTCTCTTGCTTTCTCTTCTAAGCCTGTTGTTTAATTCTCGGTATTTTCTCTTGCCTAGCTCTGAGTTTACGCTCTTCCATTTCCTTCTCTCCTGCATCTCCATTTTCATCTTCGTCGCCTTACGCCATACGATCACCTTTCCCGTCTTGTCTGTTATCGTTCTAATTCTCCTTCCCTTATTACCACCCGTCAGTTCCTTTACATTCCTATATAATGCATCTGTTCTTCCCTCTTTTTGGTATTTATCTAACGAGTCGATCTGTTCTCTCCACCACGCCTCTCTTGCTTTCTCTTCTAAGCCTGTTATTTAGTTCTCGGTATTTTCTCTTGCCTAGCTCTGAGTTTACGCTCTTCCATTTCCTTCTCTCCTGCATTTCCATTTTCATCTTCGTCGCCTTACGCCATACGATCACCATTCCCGTCTTGTCTGTTATCGTTCTAATTCTCCTTCCATTATTACCACTCGTCAGTTCCTTTACATTCCTATATAATGCATCTGTTCTTCCCTCTTTTTGGTATTACTCTAACGAGTCGATCTGTTCTCTCCACCACGCCTCTCTTGCTTTCTCTTCAAAGCCTGTTATTTAATTCTCGGTATTTTCTCTTGCCTAGCTCTGAGTTTACGCTCTTACATTTCCTTCTCTCCTCCATCTCCATTTTCATCTTCGTCGCCTTACGCCATACGATCACCTTTCCCGTCTTGTCTGTTATCGTTCTAATTCTCCTTCCATTATTACCACCCGTCAGTTCCTTTACATTCCTATATAATGCATCTGTTCTTCCCTCTTTTTGGTATTTCTCTAACGAGTCGATCTGTTCTCTCCGCCACGCCTCTCTTGCTTTCTCTTCTAAGCCTGGTTTTTAATTCTCGGTATTTTCTCTTGCCTAGCTCTGAGTTTACGCTCTTCCATTTCCTTCTCTCCTGCATCTCCATTTTCATCTTCGTCGCCTTACGCCATACGATCACCTTTCCCGTCTCGTCTGTTTTCGTTCTAATTCTCCTTCCCTTATTACCCCCCGTCAGTTCCTTTACATTCCTATATAATGCATCTGTTCTTCCCTCTTTTTGGTATTTCTAAAACGAGTCGATCTGTTCTTTCCACAACGCCTCTCTTGCTTTCTCTTTTAAGCCTGTTATTTAATTCTCGGTATTTTCTCTTGCCTAGCTCTGAGTTTACGCTCTTCCATTTCCTTCTCTCCTGCATCTCCATTTTCATCTTCGCCGCCTTACGCCATACGATCACCTTTCCTGTCTTGTCTGTTATCGTTCTAATTCTCCTTCCATTATTACCACCCGTCAGTTCCTTTACATTCCTATATAATGCATATGTTCTTCCCTCTTTTTGGTATTTCTGAAACGAGTCGATCTGTTCTCTCCACCACGCCTCTCTTGCTTTCTCTTCTAAGCCTGTAATTTAATTCTCGGTATTTTCTCTTGCCTAGCTCTGAGTTTACGCTCTTCCATTTCCTTCTCTCCTGCATCTCCATTTTCATCTTCGTCGCCTTACGCCATACAATCACCTTTCCCGTCTTGTCTGTTATCGTTCTAATTCTCCTTCCATTATTACCACCCGTCAGTTCCTTTACATTCCTATATAATGCATCTTCTCTTCACCCTTTTTGGTATTACTCTAACGAGTCGATCTGTTCTCTCCATCACGCCTCTCTTGCTTTCTCTTCTAAGCCTGTTATTTAATTCTCGGTATTTTCTCTTGCCTAGCTCTGAGTTTACGGTCATACATTTCCTTCTCTCCTGCATCTCCATTTTCATCTTCGTCGCCTTACGCCATACGATCACCTTTCCCGTCTTGTCTGTTATCGTTCTAATTCTCCTTCCATTATTACCACCCGTCAGTTCCTTTACATTCCTATATAATGCATCTTTTCTTACCTCTTTATGGTATTACTCTAACGAGTCGATCTGTTCTCTCCACCACGCCTCTCTTGCTTTCTCTTTTAAGCCTGTTATTTAATTCTCAGTATTTTCTCTTGCCTAGCTCTGAGTTTACGCTCTTACATTTCCTTCTCTCCTGCATCTCCATTTTCATCTTCGACGCCTTACGCCATACGATCACCTTTCCTGTCTTGTCTGTTATCGTTCTAATTCTCCTTCCATTATTACTACCCGTCAGTTCCCTTACATTCCTATATAATGCATCTGTTCTTCCCTCTTTTTGGTATTTCTCTAACGAGTCGATCTGTTCTCCCCACCACGCCTCTCTTGCTTTCTCTTCTAAGCCTGTTGTTTAATTCTCGGTATTTTCTCTTGCCTAGCTCTAAGTTTACGCTCTTCCATTTCCTTCTCTCCTGCATCTCCATTTTCATCTTCGTCGCCTTACGCCATACGATCACCTTTCCCGTCTTGTCTGTTATCGTTCTAATTCTCCTTCCCTTATTACCACCCGTCAGTTCCTTTACATTCCTATATAAAGCATCTGTTCTTCCCTATTTTTGGTATTTCTCTAACGAGTCGATCTGTTCTCTCCACCACGCCTCTCTTGCTTTCTCTTCTAAGCCTGTTATTTAATTCTCGGTATTTTCTCTTGCCTAGCTCTGAGTTTACGCTCTTCCATTTCCTTCTCTCCTGCATCTCCATTTTCATCTTCGTCGCCTTACGCCATACGATCACCTTTCTCGTCTTGTCTGTTATCGTTCTAATTCTCCTTCCATTATTACCACCCGTCAGTTCCTTTACATTCCTATATAATGCATCTGTTCTTCCCTCTTTTTGGTATTTCTCTAACGAGTCGATCTGTTCTCTCCACCACGCCTCTCTTGCTTTCTCTTCTAAGCCTGTTATTTATTTTTGGTATTTTCTCATCCTAGCTCTGAGTTTACGCTCTTCCATTTCCTTCTCTCCTGCATCTCCATTTTCATCTTCGTCGCCTTACGCCATACGATCACCTTTCCCGTCTTGTCTGTTATCGTTCTAATTCTCCTTCCCTTATTACCACCCGTCAGTTCCTTTACATTCCTATATAATGCATCTGTTCTTCCCTCTTTTCGGTATTTCTCTAACGAGTCGATCTGTTCTCTCCACCACGCCTCTCTTGCTTTCTCTTCTAAGCCTGTTATTAATTTCTTGGTATTTTCCCTTGCCTAGCTCTGAGTTTACGCTCTTCCATTTCCTTCTCTCCTGCATCTCCATTTTCATCTTCGTCGCCTTACGCCATACGATCACCTTTCCCGTCTTGTCTGTTATCGTTCTAATTCTCCTTCCATTATTACCACCCGTCAGTTCCTTTACATTCCTATATAATGCATCTGTTCTTCCCTCTTTTTGGTATTTCTGAAACGAGTCGATCTGTTCTCTCCACCACGCCTCTCTTGCTTTCTCTTCTAAGCCTGTAATTTAATTCTCGGTATTTTCTCTTGCCTAGCTCTGAGTTTACGCTCTTCCATTTCCTTCTCTCCTGCATCTCCATTTTCATCTTCGTCGCCTTACGCCATACGATCACCTTTCCCGTCTTGTCTGTTATCGTTCTAATTCTCCTTCCATTATTACCACCCGTCAGTTCCTTTACATTCCTATTTAATGCATCTGTTCTTCCCTCTTTTTGGTATTTCTCTAACGAGTCGATCTGTTCTCTCCACCACGCCTCTCTTGCTTTCTCTTCTAAGCCTGTTATTTAATTCTCGGTATTTTCCGTTGCCTAGCTCTGAGTTTACGCTCTTCCATTTCCTTCTCTCCTGCATCTCCAATTTCATCTTCGTAGTCTTACGCCATACGATCACCTTTCCCGTCTTGTCTGTTATCGTTCTATTTCTCCTTCCATTATTACCACCCCTAAGTTCCTTTACATTCCTATATAATGAATCTGTTCTTCCCTCTTTTTGGTATTTCTATAACGAGTCGATCTGTTCTCTCCACCACGACTCTCTTGCTTTCCCTTCTAAGCCTGTTATTTAGTTCTCGGTATTTTCTCTTGCCTAGCTCTGAGTTTACGCTCTTCCATTTCCTTCTCTCCTGCATCTCCATTTTCATCTTCGTCGCCTTAAGCCATACGATCACCTTTCCCGTCTTGTCTGTTATCGTTCTAATTCTCCTTCCAAAATTACAACCCGTCAGTTCCTTTACATTCCTATATGAAGCATCTGTTCTTCCCTCTTTTAGGTATTTCTCTAACGAGTCGATCTGTTCTCTCCACCACGCCTCTCTTGCATTCTCTTCTAAGCCTGTTATTTAATTCTCGGTATTTTCTCTTGCCTAGCTCTGAGTTTACGCTCTTCCATTTCCTTCTCTCCTGCATCTCCATTTTCATCTTCGTCGCCTTACGCCATACGATCA
This sequence comes from Pyrrhosoma nymphula, assembly GCA_963573305.1. Lineage (NCBI taxonomy): Eukaryota > Metazoa > Arthropoda > Insecta > Odonata > Coenagrionidae > Pyrrhosoma > Pyrrhosoma nymphula. Next base: position 68,652,325 of record OY754332.1, on the reverse strand, counting down.
CCTTTCCCGTCTTGTCTGTTATCGTTCGAATTCTCCTTCCATTATTACCACCCGTCATTTCCTTTACATTCCTATATAATGCATCTTATCTTCCCTCTTTTTGGTATTACTCTAACGAGTCGATCTGTTCTCTCCACCACGCCTCTCTTGCTTTCTCTTCTAAGCCTGTTATTTAATTCTCGGTATTTTCTCTTGCCTAGCTCTGACTTTACGCTCTTACATTTCCTTCTCTCCTGCATCTCCATTTTCATCTTCGTCGCCTTACGCCATACGATCACCTTTCCCGTCTTGTCTGTTATCGTTCTAATTCTCCTTCCATTATTACCACCCGTCAGTTCCTTTACATTCCTATATAATGCATCTTTTCTTCCCTCTTTTTGGTATTTCTCTAACGAGTCCATCTGTTCTCTCCACCACGCCTCTCTTGCTTTCTCTTCTAAGCCTGATATTTAATTCTCGGTATTTTCTCTTGCCTAGCTCTGAGTTTACGCTCTTCCATTTCCTTCTCTCCTGCATCTCCATTTTCATCTTCGTAGTCTTACGCCATACGATCACCTTTCCCGTCTTGTCTGTTATCGTTCTAATTCTCCCTCCATTATTACCACCCGTCAGTTCCTTTACATTCCTATATAATGCATCTTATCTTCCCTCTTTTTGGTATTACTCTAACGAGTCGATCTGTTCTCTCCACCACGCCTCTCTTGCTTTCTCTTCTAAGCCTGTTATTTAATTCTCGGTATTTTCTCTTGCCTAGCTCTGACTTTACGCTCTTACATTTCCTTCTCTCCTGCATCTCCATTTTCATCTTCGTCGCCTTACGCCATACGATCACATTTCCCGTCTTGTCTGTTATCGTTCTAATTCTCCTTCCATTATTACCACCCGTCAGTTCCTTTACATTCCTATATAATGCATCTTTTCTTCCCTCTTTTTGGTATTTCTCTAACGAGTCGATCTGTTCTCTCCACCACGCCTCTCTTGGTTTCTCTTCTAAGCCTGATATTTAATTCTCGGTATTTTCTCTTGCCTAGCTCTGAGTTTACGCTCTTCCATTTCCTTCTCTCCTTAATCTCCAATTTCATCTTCGTAGTCTTACGCCATACGATCACCTTTCCCGTCTTGTCTGTTATCGTTCTAATTCTCCTTCCATTATTACCACCCGTAAGTTCCTTTACATTCCTATATAATGAATCTGTTCTTCCCTCTTTTTGGTATTTCTATAACGAGTCGATCTGTTCTCTCCACCACGACTATCTTGCTTTCTCTTCTAAGCCTGTTATTTAGTTCTCGGTATTTTCTCTTGCCTAGCTCTGAGTTTACGCTCTTCCATTTCCTTCTCTCCTGCATCTCCATTTTCATCTTCGTCGCCTTACGCCATACGATCACCTTTCCCGTCTTGTCTGTTATCGTTCTAATTCTCCTTCCAAAATTACCACCCGTCAGTTCCTTTACATTCGTATATAAAGCATCTGTTCTTCCCTCTTTTTGGTATTTCTCTAACGAGTCGATCTGTTCTCTCCACCACGCCTCTCTTGCATTCTCTTCTAAGCCTGTTATTTAATTCTCGGTATTTTCTCTTGCCTAGCTCTGAGTTTACGCTCTTCCATTTCCTTCTCTCCTGCATCTCCATTTTCATCTTCGTCGCCTTACGCCATACGATCACCTTTCCCGTCTTGTCTGTTATCGTTCTAATTCTCCTTCCATTATTACCACCCGTCAGTTCCTTTACATTCCTATATAATGCATCTTATCTTCCCTGTTTTTGGTATTACTCTAACGAGTCGATCTGTGCTCTCCACCACGCCTCTCTTGCTTTCTCTTCAAAGCCTGTTATTTAATTCTCGGTATTTTCTCTTGCCTAGCTCTGACTTTACGCTCTTACATTTCCTTCTCTCCTGCATCTCCATTTTCATCTTCGTCGCCTTACGCCATACGATCACCTTTCCCGTCTTGTCTGTTATCGTTCTAATTCTCCTTCCATTATTACCACCCGTCAGTTCCTTTACATTCCTATATAATGCATCTTTTCTTCCCTCTTTTTGGTATTTCTCTAACGAGTCCATCTGTTCTCTCCACCACGCCTCTCTTGCTTTCTCTTCTAAGCCTGATATTTAATTCTCGGTATTTTCTCTTGCCTAGCTCTGAGTTTACGCTCTTCCATTTCCTTCTCTCCTGCATCTCCATTTTCATCTTCGTCGCCTTAAGCCATACGATCACCTTTCCCGTCATGTCTGTTATCGTTCTAATTCTCCTTCCATTATTACCATCCGTCAGTTCCTTTACATTCATATATAATGCATCTGTTCTTCCCTCTTTTTGGTATTTCTCTAACGAGTAGATCTGTTCTCTCCACCACGCCTCTCTTGCTTTCTCTTCTAAGCCTGTTATTTAATTCTCTGTATTTTCTCTTGCCTAGCTCTGAGTTTACGCTCTTACATTTCCTTCTCTCCTGCATCTCCATTTTCATCTTCGTCGCCTTACGCCATACGATCACCTTTCCCGTCTTGTCTGTTATCGTTCTAATTCTCCTTCCATTATTACCACCCGTCAGTTCCTTTACATTCCTATATAATGCATCGTTTCTTCCCTCTTTTTGGTATTACTCTAACGAGTCGATCTGTTCACTCCACCACGCCTCTCTTGCTTTCTCTTCTAAGCCTGTTATTTAATTCTCGGTATTTTCTCTTGCCTAGCTCTGAGTTTACGCTCTTCCATTTCCTTCTCTCCTGCATCTCCATTTTCATCTTCGTCGCCTTACGCCATACGATCACCTTTCCCGTCTTGTCTGTTATCGTTCTAACTCTCCTTCCATTATTACCACCCGTCAGTTCCTTTACATTCCTATGTAATGCATCTGTTCTTCCCTTATTTTGGTATTTCTCTAACGAGTAGATCTGTTCTCTCCACCACGCCTCTCTTGCTTTCTCTTCTAAGCCTGTTATTTAATTCTCGGTATTTTCTCTTGCCTAGCTCTGAGTTTACGCGCTTCCATTTCCTTCTCTCCTGCATCTCCATTTTCATCTTCGTCGCCTTACGCCATACAATCACCTTTCCCGTCTTGTCTGTTATCGTTCTAATTCTCCTTCCATTATTACCACCCGTCAGTTCCTTTACATTCCTATATAATGCATCTGTTCTTCCCTCTTTTCGGTATTTCTCTAACGAGTCGATCTGTTCTCTCCACCACGCCTCTCTTGCTTTCTCTTCTAAGCCTGTAATTTAATTCTCGGTATTTTCTCTTGCCTAGCTCTGAGTTTACGCTCTTCCATTTCCTTCTCTCCTGCATCTCCATTTTCATCTTCGTCGCCTTACGCCATACGATCACCTTTCCCGTCTTGTCTGTTATCGTTCTAATTCTCCTTCCATTATTACCACCCGTCAGTTCCTTTACATTCCTATATAATGCATCTGTTCTTCCCTCTTTTTGGTATTTCTCTAACGAGTCGATCTGTTCTCTCCACCACGCCTCTCTTGCTTTCTCTACTAAGCCTGTTATTTAATTCTCGGTATTTTTTCTTACCTAGCTCTGAGTTTACGCTATTCCATTTCCTTCTCTCCTTCATCTCCATTTTCATCTTCGTCGCCTTACGCCATACGATCACATTTCCCGTCTTGTCTGTTATCGTTCTAATTCCCTTCCATTATTACCACCCGTCAGTTCCTTTACATTCCTATATAATGAATCTGTTCTTCCCTCTTTTTGGTATTTCTCTAAGGAGTCGATCTGTTCTCTCTTCCACGCCTCTCTTTCTTTCTCTTCTAAGCCTGCTATTTAATTCTCCGTATTTTCTCTTACCTAGCTCTAAGTTTACGCTCTTCCATTTCCTTCTCTCCTGCATCTCCATTTTCATCTTCGTCGCCTTACGCCATACGATCACCTTTCCCGTCTTGTCTGTTATCGTTCTAATTCTATTGCCATTATTACCACCCGTCAGTTCCTTTACATTCCTATATAATGCATCTGTTCTTCCCTCTTTTTGGTATTTCTCTAACGAGTCGACCTGTCTCTCAACCACGCCTCTCTTGCTTTCTCTTCTATGCCTGTTATTTAATTCTCGGTATTTTCTCTTGCCTAGCTCTGAGTTTACGCTCTTCCATTTCCTTCTCTCCTGCATCTCCATTTTCATCTTCGTCGCCTTACGCCATACGATCACCTTTCCCGTCTTGTCTGTTATCGTTCTAATTCTCCTTCCATTATTACTACCCGTCAGTTCCTTTACATTCCTATATAATGCATCTGTTCTTCCCTCTTTTTGGTATTTCTCTAACGAGTCGATCTGTTCTCTCCACCACGCCTCTCTTGCTTTCTCTTCTAAGCCTGTTATTTAATTCTCGGTATTTTCACTTGCCTAGCTCTGAGTTTACGCTCTTCCATTTCCTTCTCTCCTGCATCTCCATTTTAATCTTCGTCGCCTTACGCCCATACGATCACCTTTCCCGTCTTGTCTGTTATCTTTCTAATTCTCCTTCCATTATTACCACCCGTCAGTTCCTTTACATTCCTATATAATGCATCTGTCTTCCCTCTTTTTGGTATTACTCTAACGAGTCGATCTGTTCTATCCACCACGCCTCTCTTGCTTTCTCTTCTAAGCCTGTTCTTTAATTCTCGGTATTTTCACTTGCCTAGCTCTGAGTTTACGCTCTTCCATTTCCTTCTCTCCTGCATCTCCATTTTCATCTTCGTCGCCTTACGCCATACGATCACCTTTCCCGTCTTGTCTGTTATCGTTCTAATTCTCCTTCCATTATTACCACCCGTCAGTTCCTTTACATTCCTATGTAATGCATCTTTTCTTCCCTTATTTTGGTATTTCTCTAACGAGTCGATCTGTTCTCTCCACCACGCCTCTCTTGCTTTCTCTTCTAAGCCTGTTATTTAATTCTCGGTATTTTCTCTTGCCTAGCTCTGAGTTTACGCTCTTCCATTTCCTTCTCTCCTGCATCTCCATTTTCATCTTCGTCGCCTTACGCCATACGATCACTTTTCCCGTCTTGTCTGTTATCGTTCTAATTCTCCTTCCATTATTACCACCCGTCAGTTCCTTTACATTCCTATATAATGCATCTGTTCTTCCCTGTTTTTGGTATTTCTCTAATGAGTCGATCTGTTCTCTCCACCACGCCTCTCTTGCTTTCTCTTCTAAGCCTGTTATTTAATTCTTGGTATTTTCTCTTGCCTAGCTCTGAGTTTACGCTTTTCCATTTCATTCTCTCCTGCATCTCCATTTTCATCTCCGTCGCCTTACGCCATACGATCACCTTTCCCGTCTTGTCTGTTATCGTTCTAATTCTCCTTCCCTTATTACCACCCGTCAGTTCCTTTACATTCCTATATAATGCATCTGTTCTTCCTTGTTTTTGGTATTTCTCTAACGAGTCGATCTGTTCTCTCCACCACGCCTCTCTTACTTTCTCTTCTAAGCCTGTTATTTAATTCTCGGTATTTTCCCTTGCCTAGCTCTGAGTTTACGCTCTTCCATTTCCTTCTCTCCTGCATCTCCATTTTCATCTTCGTCGCCTTACGCCATACGATCACCTTTCCCGTCTTGTCTGTTATCGTTCTAATTCTCCTTCCATTATTACCACCCGTCAGTTCCTTTACATTCGTATATAATGCATCTGTTCTTCCCTCTTTTTGGTATTTCTCTAACAAGTCGATCCGTTCTCTCCACCACGCCTCTCTTGCTTTCTCTTCTAAGCCTGTTATTTAATTCTCGGTATTTTCTCTTGCCTAGCTCTGAGTTTATGCTCTTCCATTTCCTTCTCTCCTGCATCTCCATTTTCATCTTCGTCGCCTTACGCCATACGATCACCTTTCCCGTCTTGTCTGTTATCGTTCTAATTCTCCTTCCATTATTACCACCCGTCAGTTCCTTTACATTCCTATATAATGCATCTGTTCTTCCCTCTTTTTGGTATTTCTCTAACGAGTCGATCTGTTCTCTCCACCACGCCTCTCTTGCTTTCTCTTCTAAGCCTGTTATTTAATTCTCGGTATTTTCTCTTGCCTAGCTCAGAGTTTACGCTCTTCCATTTCCTTCTCTCCTGCATCTCCATTTTCATCTTCGTCGCCTAACGCCATACGATCACCTTTCCCGTCTTGTCTGTTATCGTTCTAATTCTCCTTCCCTTATTACCACCCGTCAGTTCCTTTACATTCCTATATAATGCATCTGTTCTTCCCTCTTTTTGGTATTTCACTAACGAGTCGATCTGTTCTCTCCACCACGCTTCTCTTGCTTTCTCTTCTAAGACTGTTATTTAATTCTCGGTATTTTCTCTTACCTACCTCTAGTTTACGCTATTCCATTTCCTTCTCTCCTTCATCTCCATTTTCATCTTCGTCGCCTTACGCCATACGATCACATTTCCCGTCTTGTCTGTTATCGTTCTAATTCCCTTCCATTATTACCACCCGTCAGTTCCTTTACATTCCTATATAATGAATCTGTTCTTCCCTCTTTTTGGTATTTCTCTAAGGAGTCGATCTGTTCTCTCTTCCACGCCTCTCTTGCTTTCTCTTCTAAGCCTGTTATTTAATTCTCCGTATTTTCTCTTACCTAGCTCTGAGTTTACGCTCTTCCATTTCCTTCTCTCCTGCATCTCCATTTTCATCTTCGTCGCCTTACGCCATACGATCACCTTTCCCGTCTTGTCTGTTATCGTTCTAATTCTCCTTCCATTATTACCACCCGTCAGTTCCTTTACATTCCTATATAATGCATCTGTTCTTCCCTCTTTTTGGTATTTCACTAACAAGTAAATCTGTTCTCTCAACCACGCCTCTCTTGCTTTCTCTTCTAAGCCTGTTATTTAATTCTCGGTATTTTCTCTTGCCTAGCTCTGAGTTTACGCTCTTCCATTTCCTTCTCTCCTGCATCTCCATTTTCATTTTCGTCGCCTTACGACATACGATCACCTTTCCCGTCTTGTCTGTTATCGTTCTAATTCTCCTTCCATTATTACCACCCGTCAGTTCATTAAAATTCCTATATAATGCATCTGTTCTTCCCTCTTTTTGGTATTTCTCTAACGAGTCGATCTGTTCTCTCCACCACACCTCTCTTGCTTTCTCTTCTAAGCCTGTTATTTAATTCTCGGTATTTCCTCTTGCCTAGCTCTGAGTTTACGCTCTTCCATTTCCTTCTCTCCTGCATCTCCATTTTCATCTTCGTCGCCTTACGCCATACGATCACCTTTCCCGTCTTGTCTGTAATCGTTCTAATTCTCCTTCCATTTATACCACCCGTCAGTTCCTTTACATTCCTATATAATGCATCTGTTCTTCCCTCTTTTTGGTATTTCTCTAACGAGTCGATCTGTTCTCTCCACCACGCCTCTCTTGCTTTCTCTTCTAAGCCTGTTATTTAATTCTCGGTATTTTCTCTTGCCTAGCTCTGAGTTTACGCTCTTCCATTTCCTTCTCTCCTGCATCTCCATTTTCATCTTCGTCGCCTAACGCCATACGATCACCTTTCCCGTCTTGTCTGTTATCGTTCTAATTCTCCTTCCCTTATTACCACCCGTCAGTTCCTTTACATTCCTATATAATGCATCTGTTCTTCCCTCTTTTTGGTATTTCTCTAACGAGTCGATCTGTTCTCTCCACCACGCCTCTCTTGCTTTCTCTTCTAAGACTGTTATTTAATTCTCGGTATTTTCTCTTACCTACCTCTAGTTTACGCTATTCCATTTCCTTCTCTCCTGCATCTCCATTTTCATCTTCGTCGCCTTACGCCATACGATCACACTTCCCGTCTTGTCTGTTATCGTTCTAATTCCCTTCCATTATACCACCCGTCAGTTCCTTTACATTCCTATATAATGCATCTGTTCTTCCCTCTTTTTGGTATTTCTCTAACGAGTAAATCTGTTCTCTCAACCACGCCTCTCTTGCTTTCTCTTCTAAGCCTGTTATTTAATTCTCGGTATTTTCTCTTGCCCAGCTCTGAGTTTACGCTCTTCCATTTCCTTCTCTCCTGCATCTCCATTTTCATCTTCGTCGCCTTACGCCATACGATCACCTTTCCCGTCTAGTCTGTTATCGTTCTAATTCTCCTTCCATTATTACCACCCGTCAGTTCCTTTACATTCCTATATAATGCATCTGTTCTTCCCTCTTTTTGGTATTTCTCTAACGAGTAAATCTGTTCTCTCAACCACGCCTCTCTTGCTTTCTCTTCTAAGCCTGTTATTTAATTCTCGGTATTTTCTCTTGCCTAGCTCTGAGTTTACGCTCTTCCATTTCCTTCTCTCCTGCATCTCCATTTTCATCTTCGTCGCCTTACGCCATACGATCACCTTTCCCGTCTAGTCTGTTATCGTTCTAATTCCCTTCCATTATTACCACCCGTCAGTTCCTTTACATTCCTATATAATGAATCTGTTCTTCCCTCTTTTTGGTATTTCTCTAAGGAGTCGATCTGTTCTCTCTTCCACGCCTCTCTTGCTTTCTCTTCTAAGCCTGTTATTTAATTCTCCGTATTTTCTCTTACCTAGCTCTGAGTTTACGCTCTTCCATTTCCTTCTCTCCTGCATCTCCATTTTCATCTTCGTCGCCTTACGCCATACGATCACCTTTCCCGTCTAGTCTGTTATCGTTCTAATTCTCCTTCCATTATTACCACCCGTCAGTTCCTTTACATTCCTATATAATGCATCTGTTCGTCCCTCTTTTTGGTATTTCTCTAACGAGTAAATCTGTTCTCTCAACCACGCCTCTCTTGCTTTCTCTTCTAAGCCTGTTATTTAATTCTCGGTATTTTCTCTTGCCTAGCTCTGAGTTTACGCTCTTCCATTTCCTTCTCTCCTGCATCTCCATTTTCATCTTCGTCGCCTTACGCCATACGATCACCTTTCCCGTCTTGTCTGTTATCGTTCTAATTCTCCTTCCATTATTACCACCCGTCAGTTACTTTACATTCCTATATAATGCATCTGTTCTTCCCTCTTTTTGGTATTTCTCTAACGAGTCGATCTGTTCTCTCCACCACGCCTCTCTAGCTTTCTCTTCTAAGCCTGTTATTTAATTCTCGGTATTTTCACTTGCCTAGCTCTGAGTTTACGCTCTTCCCTTTCCTTCTCTCCTGCATCTCCATTTTAATCTTCGTCGCCTTACGCCATACGATCACCTTTCCCGTCTTGTCTGTTATCGTTCTAATTCTCCTTCCCTTATTACCACCCGTCAGTTCCTTTACATTCCTATATAATGCATCTGTTCTTCCCTCTTCTTGGTATTTCTCTAACGAGTCGATCTGTTCTCTCCACCACGCCTCTCTTGCTTTCTCTTCTAAGCCTGTTATTTAATTCTCGGTATTTTCTCTTACCTAGCTCTGAGTTTACGCTCTTCTATTTCCTTCTCTCCTGCATCTCCATTTTCATCTTCGTCGCCTTACGCCATACGATCACCTTTCCCGTCTAGTCTGTTATCGTTCTAATTCTCCTTCCATTATTACCACCCGTCAGTTCCTTTACATTTCTATATAATGCATCTGTTCGTCCCTCTTTTTGGTATTTCTCTAACGAGTAAATCTGTTCTCTCAACCACGCCTCTCTTGCTTTCTCTTCTAAGCCTGTTATTTAATTCTCGGTATTTTCTCTTGCCTAGCTCTGAGTTTACGCTCTTCCATTTCCTTCTCTCCTGCATCTCCATTTTCATCTTCGTCGTCTTACGCCATACGATCACCTTTCCCGTCTTGTCTGTTATCGTTCTAATTCTCCTTCCATTATTACCACCCGTCAGTTCCTTTACATTCCTATATAATGCATCTGTTCTTCCCTCTTTTTGGTATTTCTCTAACGAGTCGATCTGTTCTCTCCACCACGCCTCTCTAGCTTTCTCTTCTAAGCCTGTTATTTAATTCTCGGTATTTTCACTTGCCTAGCTCTGAGTTTAAGCTCTTCCCTTTCCTTCTCTCCTGCATCTCCATTTTAATCTTCGTCGCCTTACGCCATACGATCACCTTTCCCGTCTTGTCTGTTATCGTTCTAATTCTCCTTCCCTTATTACCACCCGTCAGTTCCTTTACATTCCTATATAATGCATCTGTTCTTCCCTCTTCTTGGTATTTCTCTAACGAGTCGATCTGTTCTCTCCACCACGCCTCTCTTGCTTTCTCATCTAAGCCTGTTATTTAATTCTCGGTATTTTCTCTTACCTAGCTCTGAGTTTACGCTCTTCTATTTCCTTCTCTCCTGCATCTCCATTTTCATCTTCGTCGCCTTACGCCATACGATCACCTTTCCCGTCTTGTCTGTTATCGTTCTAATTCTCCTTCCATTATTACCGCCCGTCAGTTCCTTTACATTCCTATATAATGCATCTGTTCTTCCCTCTTTTTGGTATTTCTCTAACGAGTCGATCTGTTCTCTCCACCACGCCTCTCTTGCTTTCTCTTCTAAGCCTGTTATTTAATTCTCGGTTTTTTCTCTTGCCCAGCTCTGAGTTTACGCTCTTCCATTTCCTTCTCTCCTGCATCTCCATTTTCATCATCGTCGCCTCACGCCATACGATCACCTTTCCCGTCTTGTCTGTTATCGTTCTAATTCTCCTTCCATTATTACCGCCCGTCAGTTCCTTTACATTCCTATATAATGCATCTTATCTTCCCTGTTTTTGGTATTACTCTAACGAGTCGATCTGTTCACTCCACCACGCCTCTCTTGCTTTCTCTTCTAAGCCTGTTATTTAATTCTCGGTATTTTCTCTTGCCTAGCTCTGAGTTAACGCTCTTCCATTTCCTTCTCTCCTGCATCTCCATTTTCATCTTCGTCGAATTACGCCGAAAAATCACCTTTACCGTCTTGTCTGTTATCGTTCTAATTCTCCTTCCATTATTACCACCCGTCAGTTCCTTTACATTCCTATATAATGCATCTGTTCTTCCCTCTCTTTGGTATTTCTCTAACGAGTCGATCTGTTCTCTCCACCACGCCTCTCTTGCTTTCTCTTCTAAGCCTGTTATTTAATTCTCGGTATTTTCTCTTGCCAAGCTCTGAGTTTACGCTCTTCCATTTCATTCTCTCCTGCATCTCCATTTTCATCTCCGTCGCCTTACGCCATACGATCACCTTTCCCGTCCTGTCTGTTATCGTTCTAATTCTCCTTCCATTATTACCACCCGTCAGTTCCTTTACATTCCTATATAATGCATCTGTTCTTCCCTCTTTTTGGTATTTCTCTAACGAGTCGATCTGTTCTCTCCACCACGCCTCTCTTGCTTTCTCTTCTAAGCCTGTTATTTAATTCTCGGTATTTTCTCTTGCCTAGCTCTGAGTTTACGCTCTTCCATTTCCTTCTCTCCTGCATCTCCATTTTCATCATCTTCGCCTTACGCCATACGATCACCTTTCCCGTCTTTTCTGTTTTCGTTCTAATTCTCCTTCCATTATTACCACCCATCAGTTCCTTTACATTCCTATATAATGCATCTGTTCTTCCCACTTTTTGGTATTTCTCTAACGAGTCGATCTGTTCTCTCCACCACGCCTCTCTTGCTTTCTCTTCTAAGCCTGTTCTTTAATTCTCGGTATTTTCTCTTGCCTAGCTCTGAGTTTACGCTCTTCCATTTCCTTCTCTCCTGCATCTCCATTTTCATCTTCGTCGCCTTACGCCATACGATCACCTTTCCCGTCTTTTCTGTTATCGTTCCAATTCTCCTTCCATTATTAGCACCCGTCAGTTCCTTTACATTTCTATATAATGCATCTGTTCTTCCCTCTTTTTGGTATTTCTCTAACGAGTCGATCTGTACTCTCCACCACGCCTCTCTTGCTTTCTCTTTCATACCTGTTATTAAATTCTCGGTATTTTCTCTTGCCTAGCTCTGAGTTTACGCTCTTCCATTTCCTTCTCTCCTGCGTCTCCATTTTCATCTCCGTCGCCTTACGCCATACGATCACCTTTCCCGTCTTGTCTGTTATCGTTCTAATTCTCCTTCCATTATTACCACCCGTCAGTTCCTTTACATTCCTATATAATGCATCTGTTCTTCCCTCTTTTTGGTATTTCTCTAACGAGTCGATCTGTTCTCTCCACCACGCATCTCTTGCTTTCTCGTCTAAGCCTGTTATTTAATTCTCGGTATTTTCTCTTACCTAGCTCTGAGTTTACGTTCTTCCATTTCCTTCTCTCCTGCATCTCCATTTTCATCTTCGTCGCCTTACGCCATACGATCACCTTTCCCGTCTTGTCTGTTATCGTTCTAATTCTCCTTCCATTATTACCACTCGTCAGTTCCTTTACATTCCTATATAATGCATCTGTTCTTCCCTTTTTTTGGTATTTCTCTAACGAGTCGATCTGTTCTCTCCACCACGCCTCTCTTGCTTTCTCTTCTAAGCGTGTTATTTAATTCTCGGTATTTTCTCTTGTCTACCTCTGAGTTTACGCTCTTCCATTTCCTTCTCTCCTGCATCTCCATTTTCATCTTCGTCGCCTTACGCCATAGGATCACCTTTCCCGTCTTGTCTGTTATCGTTCTAATTCTCCTTCCATTATTACCACCCGTCAGTTCCTTTACATTCCTATATAATGCATCTGTTCTTTTCTCTTTTTGGTATTTCTCTAACGAGTCGATCTGTTCTCTCCACCACGCCTCTCTTGCTTTCTCTTCCTAGCCTGTTATTTAATTCTCGGTATTTTCTCTTGCCTAGCTCTGAGTTTACGCTCTTCCATTTCCTTCTCTCCTGCATCTCCATTTTTATCTTCGTCGCCTTACGCCATACGATCACCTTTCCCGTCTTGTCAGTTATCGTTCTAATTCTCTTTCCATTACTACCACCCGTAAGTTCCTTTACATTCCTATATAATGCATCTGTTCTTCCCTCTTTTTGGTATTTCTCTAACGAGTCGATCTGTTCTCTCCACCACGCCTCTCTTGCTTTCTCTTCTATGCCTGTTATTTAATTCTCGGTATTTTCTCTTACCTAGCTCTGAGTTTACGCTCTTCCATTTCCTTCTCTCCTGCATCTCCATTTTCATCTTCGTCGCCTTACGCAATACGATCACCTTTCCCGTCTTGTCTGTTATCGTTCTAATTCTCTTTCCATAACTACCACCCGTAAGTTCCTTTACATTCCTATATAATGCATCTGTTCTTCATTCTTTTTGGTATTTCTCTAACGAGTCGATCTGTTCTCTCCACCACGCCTCTCTTGCTTTCTCTTCTATGCCTGTTATTTAATTCTCGGTATTTTCTCTTGCCTAGCTCTGAGTTTACGCTCTTCCATTTCCTTCTCTCCTGCATCTCCATTTTCATCTTCGTCGCCTTACGCCATACGATCACCTTTCCCGTCTTGTCTGTTATCGTTCTAATTCTCCTTCCATTATTACCACCCGTCAGTTCCTTTACATTCCTATATATTGCATCTGTTCTTCCCTCTTTTTGGTATTTCTCTAACGAGTCGATCTGTTCTCTCCACTACGCCTCTCTTGCTTTCACTTCTAAGCCTGTTATTTAATTCTCGGTATTTTCTCTTGCCCAGCTGAGAGTTTACGCTCTTCCATTTCCTTCTCTCCTGCATCTCCATTTTCATCTCCGTCGCCTTACGCCATACGATCACCTTTTCCGTCTTGTCTGTTATCGTTCTAATTCTCCTTCCATTATTACCACACGTCAGTTCCTTTACATTCCTATATAATGCATCTGTTCTTCCCTCTTTTTGGTATTTCTCTAACGAGTCGATCTGTTCTCTCCACCACGCCTCTCTTGCTTTCTCTTCTAAGCCTGTTATTTAATTCTCGGTATTTTCTCTTGCCAAGCTCTGAGTTTACCCTCTTCCATTTCCTTCTCTTCTGCATCTCCATTTTAATCTTCGTCGCCTTACGCCATACGATCACCTTTCCCGTCTTGTCTGTTATCGTTCTAATTCTCCTTCCATTATTACCACCCGTCAGATCCTTTACATTCCTATATAATGCATCTGTTCTTCCCTCTTTTTGGTATTTCTCTAACGAGTCGATCTGTTCTCTCCACCACGCCTCTCTTGCTTTCTCTTCTAAGACTGTTATTTAATTCTCGGTATTTTCTCTTACCTACCTCTAGTTTACGCTATTCCATTTCCTTCTCTCCTGCATCTCCATTTTCATCTTCGTCGCCTTACGCCATACGATCACACTTCCCGTCTTGTCTGTTATCGTTCTAATTCCCTTCCATTATACCACCCGTCAGTTCCTTTACATTCCTATATAATGCATCTGTTCTTCCCTCTTTTTGGTATTTCTCTAACGAGTAAATCTGTTCTCTCAACCACGCCTCTCTTGCTTTCTCTTCTAAGCCTGTTATTTAATTCTCGGTATTTTCTCTTGCCCAGCTCTGAGTTTACGCTCTTCCATTTCCTTCTCTCCTGCATCTCCATTTTCATCTTCGTCGCCTTACGCCATACGATCACCTTTCCCGTCTAGTCTGTTATCGTTCTAATTCTCCTTCCATTATTACCACCCGTCAGTTCCTTTACATTCCTATATAATGCATCTGTTCTTCCCTCTTTTTGGTATTTCTCTAACGAGTAAATCTGTTCTCTCAACCACGCCTCTCTTGCTTTCTCTTCTAAGCCTGTTATTTAATTCTCGGTATTTTCTCTTGCCTAGCTCTGAGTTTACGCTCTTCCATTTCCTTCTCTCCTGCATCTCCATTTTCATCTTCGTCGCCTTACGCCATACGATCACCTTTCCCGTCTAGTCTGTTATCGTTCTAATTCCCTTCCATTATTACCACCCGTCAGTTCCTTTACATTCCTATATAATGAATCTGTTCTTCCCTATTTTTGGTATTTCTCTAAGGAGTTGATCTGTTCTCTCTTCCACGCCTCTCTTGCTTTCTCTTCTAAGCCTGTTATTTAATTCTCCGTATTTTCTCTTACCTAGCTCTGAGTTTACGCTCTTCCATTTCCTTCTCTCCTGCATCTCCATTTTCATCTTCGTCGCCTTACGCCATACGATCACCTTTCCCGTCTTGTCTGTTATCGTTCTAATTCTCCTTCCATTATTACCACCCGTCAGTTCCTTTACATTCCTATATAATGCATCTGTTCTTCCCTCTTTTTGGTATTTCTCTAACGAGTCGATCTGTTCTCTCCACCACGCCTCTCTAGCTTTCTCTTCTAAGCCTGTTATTTAATTCTCGGTATTTTCACTTGCCTAGCTCTGAGTTTACGCTCTTCCCTTCCTTCTCTCCTGCATCTCCATTTTAATCTTCGTCGCCTTACGCCATACGATCACCTTTCCCGTCTTGTCTGTTATCGTTCTAATTCTCCTTCCCTTATTACCACCCGTCAGTTCCTTTACATTCCTATATAATGCATCTGTTCTTCCCTCTTCTTGGTATTTCTCTAACGAGTCGATCTGTTCTCTCCACCACGCCTCTCTTGCTTTCTCTTCTAAGCCTGTTATTTAATTCTCGGTATTTTCTCTTACCTAGCTCTGAGTTTACGCTCTTCTATTTCCTTCTCTCCTGCATCTCCATTTTCATCTTCGTCGCCTTACGCCATACGATCACCTTTCCCGTCTTGTCTGTTATCGTTCTAATTCTCCTTCCATTATTACCGCCCGTCAGTTCCTTTACATTCCTATATAATGCATCTGTTCTTCCCTCTTTTTGGTATTTCTCTAACGAGTCGATCTGTTCTCTCCACCACGCCTCTCTTGCTTTCTCTTCTAAGTCTGTTATTTAATTCTCGGTATTTTCTCTTGCCCAGCTCTGAGTTTACGCTCTTCCATTTCCTTCTCTCCTGCATCTCCATTTTCATCTTCGTCGCCTTACGCCATACGATCACCTTTCCCGTCTTGTCTGTTATCGTTCTAATTCTCCTTCCATTATTACCACCCGTCAGTTTCTTTACATTCCTATATAATGCATCTTATCTTCCCTGTTTTTGGTATTACTCTAACGAGTCGATCTGTTCACTCCACCACGCCTCTCTTGCTTTCTCTTCTAAGCCTGTTATTTAATTCTCGGTATTTTCTCTTGCCTAGCTCTGAGTTTACGCTCTTCCATTTCCTTCTCTCCTGCATCTCCATTTTAATCTTCGTCGCCTTACGCCATACGATCACCTTTCCCGTCTTGTCTGTTATCGTTCTAATTCTCCTTCCCTTATTACCACCCGTCAGTTCCTTTACATTCCTATATAATGCATCTGTTCTTCCCTCTTTTTGGTATTTCTCTAACGAGTCGATCTGTTCTCTCCACCACGCCTCTCTTGCTTTCTCTTCTAAGCCTGTTATTTAATTCTCGGTATTTTCTCTTGCCTAGCTCTGAGTTTACGCTCTTCCATTTCCTTCCTTCCTGCATCTCCATTTTCATCTTCGTCGCCTTACGCCGAAAAATCACCTTTACCGTCTTGTCTGTTATCGTTCTAATTCTCCTTCCATTATTACCACCCGTCAGTTCCTTTACATTCCTATATAATGAAATTGTTCTTCCCTCTTTTTGGTATTTCTCTAACGAGTCGATCTGTTCTCTCCACCACGCCTCTCTTTCTTTCTCATCTAAGCCTGTTATTTAATTCTCGGTATTTTCTCTTGCCTAGCTCTGAGTTTACGCTCTTCCATTTCCTTCTCTCCTGCATCTCCATTTTCATCTTCGTCGCCTTACGCCATACGATCACCTTTCCCGTCTTGTCTGTTATCGTTCTAATTCTCCTTCCATTATTACCAACCGTCAGTTCCTTTACATTCCTATATAATGCATCTGTTCTTCCCTCTTTTTGGTATTTCTCTATCGAGTCGATCTGTTCTCTCCACCACGCCTCTCTTGCTTTCTCTTCTAAGCCTGTAATTTAATTCTCGGTATTTTCTCTTTCCTAGCTCTGAGTTTACGCTCTTCCATTTCCTTCACTCCTGCAACTCCATTTTATTCTTCGTCTTCTTACGCCATACGATATCCTTTCCCGCCTTGTCTGTTATCGTTCTTATTCTCCTTCCATTATTACCACCCGTCAGTTCCTTTACATTCCTATATAATGCATCTGTTCTTCTCTCTTTTTGGTATTTCTCTAACGAACGATCTGTTCTCTCCACCACGCCTCTCTTGCTTTCTCTTCTAAGCCTGTTATTTAATTCTCGGTATTTTCTCTTGCCTAGTTCTGAGTTTACGCTCTTCCATTTCCTTCTCTCCTGCATCTCCATTTTCTTCTTCGTCACCTTACGCCATACGATCACCTTTCCCGTCTTGTCTGTTATCGTTCTAATTCTCCTTCCATTATTACCACCCGTCAGTTCCTTTACATTCCTATATAATGCATCTGTTCTTCCCTCTCTTTGGTATTTCTCTAACGAGTCGATCTGTTCTCTCAACCACGCCTCTCTTGCTTTCTCTTCTAAGCCTGTTATTAAATTCTCGGTATTTTCTCTTGCCTTGCTCTGAGTTTACGCTCATCCATTTCCTTCTCACCTGCGTCTCCATTTTCATCTCCGTCGCCTTACGCCATACGATCACCTTTCTTGTCTGTTATCGTTCTAATTCTCCTTCCATTATTACCACCCGTCAGTTCCTCTACATTCCTATATAATGCATCTGTTCTTCCCTCTTTTTGGTATTTCTCTAACGAGTCGATCTGTTCTCTCCACCACGCCTCTTTTGCTTTCTCTTCTAAGCCTGTTATTTAATTCTCGGTATTTTCTCTTGCCTAGCTCTGAGTTTACGCTCTTCCATTTCCTTCTCTCCTGCATCTCCATTTTCATCTTCGTCGCCTTACGCAATACGATCACCTTTCCCGTCTTGTCTGTTATCGTTCTAATTCTCCTTCCATTATTACCACCCGTCAGTTCCTTTACATTCCTATATAATGCATCTGTTCTTCCCTCTTTTTGGTATTTCTCTAACGAGTCGATCTGTTCTCTCCACCATGCCTATCTTGCTTTTTCGTCTAAGCATGTTATTTAATTCTCGGTATTTTATCTTGCCTAGCTCTGAGTTTACGCTCTATAATTTCCTTCTCTCCTGCATCTCCATTTTCATCTTCGTCGCCTTACGCCATACGATCACCTTTCCCGTCTTGTCTGTTATCGTTCTAATTCTCCTTCCATTATTACCACCCGTCAGTTCCTTTACATTCCTATATAATGCATCTGTTCATCCCTCTTTTTGGTATTTCTCTAACGAGTCGATCTGTTCTCTCCACCACGCCTCTCTTGCTTTCTCTTCTAAGCCTGTTATTTAATTCTCGGTATTTTCTCTTGCCTAGCTCTGAGTTTACGCTCTTCCATTTCCTTCTCTCCTGCATCTCCATTTTCATCTTCGTCGCCTTACGCCATACGTTCACCTTTCCCGTCTTGTCTGTTATCGTTCTAATTCTCCTTCCATTATTACCACCTGTCAGTTCCTTTACATTCCTATATAATGCATCTGTTCTTCCATCTTTTTGGTATTTCTCTAACGAGTCGATCTGTTCTCTCCACCACGCCTCTCTTGCTTTCTCTTCTAAGCCTGTTATTAAATTCTCGGTATTTTCTCTTGCCTAGCTCTGAGTTTACGCTCTTCCATTTCCTTCTCTCCTGCATCTCCATTTTCATCTTCGTCGCCTTACGCCATACGATCACCTTTTCCGTCTTGTCTGTTATCGTTCTAATTCTCCTTCCATTATTACCACCCGTCAGTTCCTTTACATTCCTATATAATGCATCTGTTCTTCCCTCTTTTTGGTATTTCTCTAACGAGTCGATCTGTTTACTCCACCACGCCTCTCTTGCTTTCTCTTCTATGCCTGTTATTTAATTCTCGGTATTTTCTCTTGCCTAGCTCTGAGTTTACGCTCTTCCATTTCCTTCTCTCCTGCATCTCCATTTTCATCTTCGTCGCCTTACGCCATACGATCACCTTTCCCGTCTTTTCTGTTATCGTTCTAATTCTCCTTCCATTATTACCACCCGTCAGTTTCTTTACATTCCTATATAATGCATCTGTTCTTCCCTCTTTTTGGTATTTCTATAACGAGTCGATCTGTTCACTCCACCACGCCTCTCTTGCTTTCTCTTCTAAGCCTGTTATTTAATTCTCGGTATTTTCTCTTGCCTAGCTCTGAGTTTACGCTCTTCCATTTCCTTCTCTCCTGCATCTCCATTTTAATCTTCGTCGCCTTACGCCATACGATCACCTTTCCCGTCTTGTCTGTTATCGTTCTAATTCTCCTTCCATTATTACCACCCGTCAGTTCCTTTACATTCCTATATAATGCATCTGTTCTTCCCTCTTTTTGGTATTTCTCTAACGAGTCGATCTGTTCTCTCCACCACGCCTCTCTTGCTTTCTCTTCTAAGCCTGTTATTTAATTCTCGGTATTTTCTCTTGCCTAGCTCTGAGTTTACGCTCTTCCATTTCCTTCCTTCCTGCATCTCCATTTTCATCTTCGTCGCCTTACGCCGAAAAATCACCTTTACCGTCTTGTCTGTTATCGTTCTAATTCTCCTTCCATTATTACCACCCGTCAGTTCCTTTACATTCCTATATAATGAAATTGTTCTTCCCTCTTTTTGGTATTTCTCTAACGAGTCGATCTGTTCTCTCCACCACGCCTCTCTTTCTTTCTCATCTAAGCCTGTTATTTAATTCTCGGTATTTTCTCTTGCCTAGCTCTGAGTTTACGCTCTTCCATTTCCTTCTCTCCTGCATCTCCATTTTCATCTTCGTCGCCTTACGCCATACGATCACCTTTCCCGTCTTGTCTGTTATCGTTCTAATTCTCCTTCCATTATTACCAACCGTCAGTTCCTTTACATTCCTATATAATGCATCTGTTCTTCCCTCTTTTTGGTATTTCTCTATCGAGTCGATCTGTTCTCTCCACCACGCCTCTCTTGCTTTCTCTTCTAAGCCTGTAATTTAATTCTCGGTATTTTCTCTTTCCTAGCTCTGAGTTTACGCTCTTCCATTTCCTTCACTCCTGCAACTCCATTTTATTCTTCGTCTTCTTACGCCATACGATATCCTTTCCCGCCTTGTCTGTTATCGTTCTTATTCTCCTTCCATTATTACCACCCGTCAGTTCCTTTACATTCCTATATAATGCATCTGTTCTTCTCTCTTTTTGGTATTTCTCTAACGAACGATCTGTTCTCTCCACCACGCCTCTCTTGCTTTCTCTTCTAAGCCTGTTATTTAATTCTCGGTATTTTCTCTTGCCTAGTTCTGAGTTTACGCTCTTCCATTTCCTTCTCTCCTGCATCTCCATTTTCTTCTTCGTCACCTTACGCCATACGATCACCTTTCCCGTCTTGTCTGTTATCGTTCTAATTCTCCTTCCATTATTACCACCCGTCAGTTCCTTTACATTCCTATATAATGCATCTGTTCTTCCCTCTCTTTGGTATTTCTCTAACGAGTCGATCTGTTCTCTCCACCACGCCTCTCTTGCTTTCTCTTCTAAGCCTGTTATTAAATTCTCGGTATTTTCTCTTGCCTTGCTCTGAGTTTACGCTCATCCATTTCCTTCTCACCTGCGTCTCCATTTTCATCTCCGTCGCCTTACGCCATACGATCACCTTTCCCGTCTTGTCTGTTATCGTTCTAATTCTCCTTCCATTATTACCACCCGTCAGTTCCTCTACATTTATATATAATGCATCTGTTCTTCCCTCTTTTTGGTATTTCTCTAACGAGTCGATCTGTTCTCTCCACCACGCCTCTTTTGCTTTCTCTTCTAAGCCTGTTATTTAATTCTCGGTATTTTCTCTTGCCTAGCTCTGAGTTTACGCTCTTCCATTTCCTTCTCTCCTGCATCTCCATTTTCATCTTCGTCGCCTTACGCAATACGATCACCTTTCCCGTCTTGTCTGTTATCGTTCTAATTCTCCTTCCATTATTACCACCCGTCAGTTCCTTTACATTCCTATATAATGCATCTGTTCTTCCCTCTTTTTGGTATTTCTCTAACGAGTCGATCTGTTCTCTCCACCATGCCTATCTTGCTTTTTCGTCTAAGCATGTTATTTAATTCTCGGTATTTTATCTTGCCTAGCTCTGAGTTTACGCTCTATAATTTCCTTCTCTCCTGCATCTCCATTTTCATCTTCGTCGCCTTACGCCATACGATCACCTTTCCCGTCTAGTCTGTTATCGTTCTAATTCCCTTCCATTATTACCACCCGTCAGTTCCTTTACATTCCTATATAATGAATCTGTTCTTCCCTCTTTTTGGTATTTCTCTAAGGAGTCGATCTGTTCTCTCTTCCACGCCTCTCTTGCTTTCTCTTCTAAGCCTGTTATTTAATTCTCCGTATTTTCTCTTACCTAGCTCTGAGTTTACGCTCTTCCATTTCCTTCTCTCCTGCATCTCCATTTTCATCTTCGTCGCCTTACGCCATACGATCACCTTTCCCGTCTAGTCTGTTATCGTTCTAATTCTCCTTCCATTATTACCACCCGTCAGTTCCTTTACATTCCTATATAATGCATCTGTTCTTCCCTCTTTTTGGTATTTCTCTAACGAGTAAATCTGTTCTCTCAACCACGCCTCTCTTGCTTTCTCTTCTAAGCCTGTTATTTAATTCTCGGTATTTTCTCTTGCCTAGCTCTGAGTTTACGCTCTTCCATTTCCTTCTCTCCTGCATATCCATTTTCATCTTCGTCGCCTTACGCCATACGATCACCTTTCCCGTCTTGTCTGTTATCGTTCTAATTCTCCTTCCATTATTACCACCCGTCAGTTCCTTTACATTCCTATATAATGCATCTGTTCTTCCCTCTTTTTGGTATTTCTCTAACGAGTCGATCTGTTCTCTCCACCACGCCTCTCTAGCTTTCTCTTCTAAGCCTGTTATTTAATTCTCGGTATTTTCACTTGCCTAGCTCTGAGTTTACGCTCTTCCCTTCCTTCTCTCCTGCATCTCCATTTTAATCTTCGTCGCCTTACGCCATACGATCACCTTTCCCGTCTTGTCTGTTATCGTTCTAATTCTCCTTCCCTTATTACCACCCGTCAGTTCCTTTACATTCCTATATAATGCATCTGTTCTTCCCTCTTCTTGGTATTTCTCTAACGAGTCGATCTGTTCTCTCCACCACGCCTCTCTTGCTTTCTCTTCTAAGCCTGTTATTTAATTCTCGGTATTTTCTCTTACCTAGCTCTGAGTTTACGCTCTTCTATTTCCTTCTCTCCTGCATCTCCATTTTCATCTTCGTCGCCTTACGCCATACGATCACCTTTCCCGTCTTGTCTGTTATCGTTCTAATTCTCCTTCCATTATTACCGCCCGTCAGTTCCTTTACATTCCTATATAATGCATCTGTTCTTCCCTCTTTTTGGTATTTCTCTAACGAGTCGATCTGTTCTCTCCACCACGCCTCTCTTGCTTTCTCTTCTAAGCCTGTTATTTAATTCTCGGTATTTTCTCTTGCCCAGCTCTGAGTTTACGCTATTCCATTTCCTTCTCTCCTGCATCTCCATTTTCATCTTCGTCGCCTTACGCCATACGATCACCTTTCCCGTCTTGTCTGTTATCGTTCTAATTCTCCTTCCATTATTACCACCCGTCAGTTTCTTTACATTCCTATATAATGCACCTTATCTTCCCTGTTTTTGGTATTACTCTAACGAGTCGATCTGTTCACTCCACCACGCCTCTCTTGCTTTCTCTTCTAAGCCTGTTATTTAATTCTCGGTATTTTCTCTTGCCTAGCTCTGAGTTTACGCTCTTCCATTTCCTTCTCTCCTGCATCTCCATTTTAATCTTCGTCGCCTTACGCCATACGATCACCTTTCCCGTCTTGTCTGTTATCGTTCTAATTCTCCTTCCCTTATTACCACCCGTCAGTTCCTTTACATTCCTATATAATGCATCTGTTCTTCCCTCTTTTTGGTATTTCTCTAACGAGTCGATCTGTTCTCTCCACCACGCCTCTCTTGCTTTCTCTTCTAAGCCTCTTATTTAATTCTCGGTATTTTCTCTTGCCTAGCTCTGAGTTTACGCTCTTCCATTTCCTTCCTTCCTGCATCTCCATTTTCATCTTCGTCGCCTTACGCCGAAAAATCACCTTTACCGTCTTGTCTGTTATCGTTCTAATTCTCCTTCCATTATTACCACCCGTCAGTTCCTTTACATTCCTATATAATGAAATTGTTCTTCCCTCTTTTTGGTATTTCTCTAACGAGTCGATCTGTTCTCTCCACCACGCCTCTCTTTCTTTCTCATCTAAGCCTGTTATTTAATTCTCGGTATTTTCTCTTGCCTAGCTCTGAGTTTACGCTCTTCCATTTCCTTCTCTCCTGCATCTCCATTTTCATCTTCGTCGCCTTACGCCATACGATCACCTTTCCCGTCTTGTCTGTTATCGTTCTAATTCTCCTTCCATTATTACCAACCGTCAGTTCCTTTACATTCCTATATAATGCATCTGTTCTTCCCTCTTTTTGGTATTTCTCTATCGAGTCGATCTGTTCTCTCCACCACGCCTCTCTTGCTTTCTCTTCTAAGCCTGTAATTTAATTCTCGGTATTTTCTCTTTCCTAGCTCTGAGTTTACGCTCTTCCATTTCCTTCACTCCTGCAACTCCATTTTATTCTTCGTCTTCTTACGCCATACGATATCCTTTCCCGTCTTGTCTGTTATCGTTCTAATTCTCCTTCCATTATTACCACCCGTCAGTTCCTTTACATTCCTATATAATGCATCTGTTCTTCCCTCTCTTTGGTATTTCTCTAACGAGTCGATCTGTTCTCTCCACCACGCCTCTCTTGCTTTCTCTTCTAAGCCTGTTATTAAATTCTCGGTATTTTCTCTTGCCTAGCTCTGAGTTTACGCTCATCCATTTCCTTCTCATTTGCGTCTCCATTTTCATCTCCGTCGCCTTACGCCATACGATCACCTTTCCCGTCTTGTCTGTTATCGTTCTAATTCTCCTTCCATTATTACCACCCGTCAGTTCCTCTACATTTATATATAATGCATCTGTTCTTCCCTCTTTTTGGTATTTCTATAACGAGTCAATCTGTTCTCTCCACCACGCCTCTCTTGCTTTCTCGTCTAAGCCTGTTATTTTATTCTCGGTATTTTCTCTTGCCTAGCTCTGAGTTTACGCTCTTCCATTTCCTTCTCTCCTGCATCTCCATTTTCATCTTCGTCGCCTTACGCAATACGATCACCTTTCCCGTCTTGTCTGTTATCGTTCTAATTCTCCTTCCATTATTACCACCCGTCAGTTCCTTTACATTCCTATATAATGCATCTGTTCTTCCCTCTTTTTGGTATTTCTCTAACGAGTCGATCTGTTCTCTCCACCACGCCTATCTTGCTTTTTCGTCTAAGCATGTTATTTAATTCTCGGTATTTTATCTTGCCTAGCTCTGAGTTTACGCTCTTTCATTTCCTTCTCTCCTGCATCTCCATTTTCATCTTCGTCGCCTTACGCCATACGATCACCTTTCCCGTCTTGTCTGTTATCGTTCTAATTCTCCTTCCATTATTACCACCCGTCAGTTCCTTTACATTCCTATATAATGCATCTGTTCTTCCCTCTTTTTGGTATTTCTCTAACGAGTCGATCTGTTCTCTCCACCACGCCTCTCTAGCTTTCTCTTCTAAGCCTGTTATTTAATTCTCGGTATTTTCACTTGCCTAGCTCTGAGTTTACGCTCTTCCCTTCCTTCTCTCCTGCATCTCCATTTTAATCTTCGTCGCCTTACGCCATACGATCACCTTTCCCGTCTTGTCTGTTATCGTTCTAATTCTCCTTCCCTTATTACCACCCGTCAGTTCCTTTACATTCCTATATAATGCATCTGTTCTTCCCTCTTCTTGGTATTTCTCTAACGAGTCGATCTGTTCTCTCCACCACGCCTCTCTTGCTTTCTCTTCTAAGCCTGTTATTTAATTCTCGGTATTTTCTCTTACCTAGCTCTGAGTTTACGCTCTTCTATTTCCTTCTCTCCTGCATCTCCATTTTCATCTTCGTCGCCTTACGCCATACGATCACCTTTCCCGTCTTGCCTGTTATCGTTCTAATTCTCCTTCCATTATTACCGCCCGTCAGTTCCTTTACATTCCTATATAATGCATCTGTTCTTCCCTCTTTTTGGTATTTCTCTAACGAGTCGATCTGTTCTCTCCACCACGCCTCTCTTGCTTTCTCTTCTAAGCCTGTTATTTAATTCTCGGTATTTTCTCTTGCCCAGCTCTGAGTTTACGCTCTTCCATTTCCTTCTCTCCTGCATCTCCATTTTCATCTTCGTCGCCTTACGCCATACGATCACCTTTCCCGTCTTGTCTGTTATCGTTCTAATTCTCCTTCCATTATTACCACCCGTCAGTTTCTTTACATTCCTATATAATGCATCTTATCTTCCCTGTTTTTGGTATTACTCTAACGAGTCGATCTGTTCACTCCACCACGCCTCTCTTGCTTTCTCTTCTAAGCCTGTTATTTAATTCTCGGTATTTTCTCTTGCCTAGCTCTGAGTTTACGCTCTTCCATTTCCTTCTCTCCTGCATCTCCATTTTAATCTTCGTCGCCTTACGCCATACGATCACCTTTCCCGTCTTGTCTGTTATCGTTCTAATTCTCCTTCCCTTATTACCACCCGTCAGTTCCTTTACATTCCTATATAATGCATCTGTTCTTCCCTCTTTTTGGTATTTCTCTAACGAGTCGATCTGTTCTCTCCACCACGCCTCTCTTGCTTTCTCTTCTAAGCCTGTTATTTAATTCTCGGTATTTTCTCTTGCCTAGCTCTGAGTTTACGCTCTTCCATTTCCTTCCTTCCTGCATCTCCATTTTCATCTTCGTCGCCTTACGCCGAAAAATCACCTTTACCGTCTTGTCTGTTATCGTTCTAATTCTCCTTCCATTATTACCACCTGTCAGTTCCTTTACATTCCTATATAATGAAATTGTTCTTCCCTCTTTTTGGTATTTCTCTAACGAGTCGATCTGTTCTCTCCACCACGCCTCTCTTTCTTTCTCATCTAAGCCTGTTATTTAATTCTCGGTATTTTCTCTTGCCTAGCTCTGAGTTTACGCTCTTCCATTTCCTTCTCTCCTGCATCTCCATTTTCATCTTCGTCGCCTTACGCCATACGATCACCTTTCCCGTCTTGTCTGTTATCGTTCTAATTCTCCTTCCATTATTACCAACCGTCAGTTCCTTTACATTCCTATATAATGCATCTGTTCTTCCCTCTTTTTGGTATTTCTCTATCGAGTCGATCTGTTCTCTCCACCACGCCTCTCTTGCTTTCTCTTCTAAGCCTGTAATTTAATTCTCGGTATTTTCTCTTTCCTAGCTCTGAGTTTACGCTCTTCCATTTCCTTCACTCCTGCAACTCCATTTTATTCTTCGTCTTCTTACGCCATACGATATCCTTTCCCGCCTTGTCTGTTATCGTTCTTATTCTCCTTCCATTATTACCACCCGTCAGTTCCTTTACATTCCTATATAATGCATCTGTTCTTCTCTCTTTTTGGTATTTCTCTAACGAACGATCTGTTCTCTCCACCACGCCTCTCTTGCTTTCTCTTCTAAGCCTGTTATTTAATTCTCGGTATTTTCTCTTGCCTAGTTCTGAGTTTACGCTCTTCCATTTCCTTCTCTCCTGCATCTCCATTTTCTTCTTCGTCACCTTACGCCATACGATCACCTTTCCCGTCTTGTCTGTTATCGTTCTAATTCTCCTTCCATTATTACCACCCGTCAGTTCCTTTACATTCCTATATAATGCATCTGTTCTTCCCTCTCTTTGGTATTTCTCTAACGAGTCGATCTGTTCTCTCCACCACGCCTCTCTTGCTTTCTCTTCTAAGCCTGTTATTAAATTCTCGGTATTTTCTCTTGCCTTGCTCTGAGTTTACGCTTATCCATTTCCTTCTCACCTGCGTCTCCATTTTCATCTCCGTCGCCTTACGCCATACGATCACCTTTCCCGTCTTGTCTGTTATCGTTCTAATTCTCCTTCCATTATTACCACCCGTCAGTTCCTCTACATTTATATATAATGCATCTGTTCTTCCCTCTTTTTGGTATTTCTCTAACGAGTCGATCTGTTCTCTCCACCACGCCTCTTTTGCTTTCTCTTCTAAGCCTGTTATTTAATTCTCGGTATTTTCTCTTGCCTAGCTCTGAGTTTACGCTCTTCCATTTCCTTCTCTCCTGCATCTCCATTTTCATCTTCGTCGCCTTACGCAATACGATCACCTTTCCCGTCTTGTCTGTTATCGTTCTAATTCTCCTTCCATTATTACCACCCGTCAGTTCCTTTACATTCCTATATAATGCATCTGTTCTTCCCTCTTTTTGGTATTTCTCTAACGAGTCGATCTGTTCTCTCCACCACGCCTATCTTGCTTTTTCGTCTAAGCATGTTATTTAATTCTCGGTATTTTATCTTGCCTAGCTCTGAGTTTACGCTCTTTCATTTCCTTCTCTCCTGCATCTCCATTTTCATCTTCGTCGCCTTACGCCATACGATCACCTTTCCCGTCTTGTCTGTTATCGTTCTAATTCTCCTTCCATTATTACCACCCGTCAGTTCCTTTACATTCCTATATAATGCATCTGTTCTTCCCTCTTTTTGGTATTTCTCTAACGAGTCGATCTGTTCTCTCCACCACGCCTCTCTTGCTTTCTCTTCTAAGCCTGTTATTTAGTTCTCGGTATTTTCTCTTGCCTAGCTCTGAGTTTACGCTCTTCCATTTCCTTCTCTCCTGCATCTCCATTTTCATCTTCGTCGCCTTACGCCATACGTTCACCTTTCCCGTCTTGTCTGTTATCGTTCTAATTCTCCTTCCATTATTACCACCTGTCAGTTCCTTTACATTCCTATATAATGCATCTGTTCTTCCCTCTTTTTGGTATTTCTCTAACGAGTCGATCTGTTCTCTCCACCACGCCTCTCTTGCTTTCTCTTCTAAGCCTGTTATTAAATTCTCGGTATTTTCTCTTGCCTAGCTCTGAGTTTACGCTCTTCCATTTCCTTCTCTCCTGCATCTCCATTTTCATCTTCGTCGCCTTACGCCATACGATCACCTTTTCCGTCTTGTCTGTTATCGTTCTAATTCTCCTTCCATTATTACCACCCGTCAGTTCCTTTACATTCCTATATAATGCATCTGTTCTTCCCTCTTTTTGGTATTTCTCTAACGAGTCGATCTGTTTACTCCACCACGCCTCTCTTGCTTTCTCTTCTATGCCTGTTATTTAATTCTCGGTATTTTCTCTTGCCTAGCTCTGAGTTTACGCTCTTCCATTTCCTTCTCTCCTGCATCTCCATTTTCATCTTCGTCGCCTTACGCCATACGATCACCTTTCCCGTCTTTTCTGTTATCGTTCTAATTCTCCTTCCATTATTACCACCCGTCAGTTCCTTTACATTCATATATAATGCATCTGTTCTTCCCTCTTTTTGGTATTTCTATAACGAGTCGATCTGTTCTCTCCACCACGCCTCTCTTGCTTTCTCGTCTAAGCCTGTTATTTAATTCTCGGTATTTTCTCTTGCTTAGCTCCGAGTTTACGCTCTTCCATTTCCTTCTCTCCTGCATCTCCATTTTCATCTTCGTCGCCTTACGCAATACGATCATCTTTCCCGTCTTGTCTGTTATCGTTCTAATTCTCCTTCCATTATTACCACCCGTCAGTTCCTTTACATTCCTATATAATGCATCTGTTCTTCCCTCTTTTTGGTATTTCTCTAACGAGTCGATCTGTTCTCTCCACCACGCCTATCTTGCTTTTTCGTCTAAGCCTGTTAATTAATTCTCGGTATTTTATCTTACCTAGCTCTGAGTTTACGCTCTTTCATTTCCTTCTCTCCTGCATCTCCATTTTCATCTTCGTCGCCTTACGCCATACGATCACCTTTCCCGTCTTGTCTATTATCGTTCTAATTCTCCTTCCATTATTACCACCCGTCAGTTCCTTTACATTCCTATATAATGCATCTGTTCTTCCCTCTTTTTGGTATTTCTCTAACGAGTCGATCTGTTCTCTCCATCACGCCTCTCTTGCTTTCTCTTCTAAGCCTGTTATTTAATTCTCGGTATTTTCTCTTGCCTAGCTCTGAGTTTACGCTCTTCCATTTCCTTCTCTCCTGCGTCTCCATTTTCATCTCCGTCGCCTTACGCGATACGATCACCTTTCCCGTCTTGTCTGTTATCGTTCTAATTCTCCTTCCATTATTACCACCCGTCAGTTCCTTTACATTCATATATAATGCATCTGTTCTTCCCTCTTTTTGGTATTTCTCTAACGAGTCGATCTGTTCTCTTCACCACGCCTCTCTTGCTTTCTCTTCCTAGCCTGTTGTTTAATTCTCAGTATTTTCTCTTGCCTAGCTCTGAGTTTACGCTCTTCCATTTCCTTCTCTCCTGCATCTCCATTTTCATCTTCGTCGCCTTACGCCATACGATCACCTTTCCCGTCTTGTCTGTTATCGTTCTAATTCTCCTTCCATTATTTCCACCCGTCAGTTCCTTTACATTCCTATATAATGCATCTGTTCTTCCCTCTTTTTGGTATTTCTCTAACGAGTCGATCTGTTCTCTCCACCACGCCTCTCTTGCTTTCTCTTCTAAGCCTGTTTTTTAATTCTCGGTATTTTCTCTTGCCTAGCTCTGAGTTAACGCTCTTCCATTTCCTTCTCTTCTGCATCTCCATTTTAATCTTCGTCGCCTTACGCCATACGATCACCTTTCCCGTCTTGTCTGTTATCGTTCTAATTCTCCTTCCATTATTACCACCCGTCAGATCCTTTACATTCCTATATAATGCATCTGTTCTTCCCTCTTTTTGGTATTTCTCTAACGAGTCGATCTGTTCTCTCCACCACGCCTCTCTTGCTTTCTCTTCTAAGACTGTTATTTAATTCTCGGTATTTTCTCTTACCTACCTCTAGTTTACGCTATTCCATTTCCTTCTCTCCTGCATCTCCATTTTCATCTTCGTCGCCTTACGCCATACGATCACACTTCCCGTCTAGTCTGTTATCGTTCTAATTCCCTTCCATTATTACCACCCGTCAGTTCCTTTACATTCCTATATAATGAATCTGTTCTTCCCTCTTTTTGGTATTTCTCTAAGGAGTCGATCTGTTCTCTCTTCCACGCCTCTCTTGCTTTCTCTTCTAAGCCTGTTATTTAATTCTCCGTATTTTCTCTTACCTAGCTCTGAGTTTACGCTCTTCCATTTCCTTCTCTCCTGCATCTCCATTTTCATCTTCGTCGCCTTACGCCATACGATCACCTTTCCCGTCTAGTCTGTTATCGTTCTAATTCTCCTTCCATTATTACCACCCGTCAGTTCCTTTACATTCCTATATAATGCATCTGTTCGTCCCTCTTTTTGGTATTTCTCTAACGAGTATATCTGTTCTCTCAACCACGCCTCTCTTGCTTTCTCTTCTAAGCCTGTTATTTAATTCTCGGTATTTTCTCTTGCCTAGCTCTGAGTTTACGCTCTTCCATTTCCTTCTCTCCTGCATCTCCATTTTCATCTTCGTCGCCTTACGCCATACGATCACCTTTCCCGTCTTGTCTGTTATCGTTCTAATTCTCCTTCCATTATTACCACCCGTCAGTTCCTTTACATTCCTATATAATGCATCTGTTCTTCCCTCTTTTTGGTATTTCTCTAACGAGTCGATCTGTTCTCTCCACCACGCCTCTCTAGCTTTCTCTTCTAAGCCTGTTATTTAATTCTCGGTATTTTCACTTGCCTAGCTCTGAGTTTACGCTCTTCCCTTCCTTCTCTCCTGCATCTCCATTTTAATCTTCGTCGCCTTACGCCATACGATCACCTTTCCCGTCTTGTCTGTTATCGTTCTAATTCTCCTTCCCTTATTACCACCCGTCAGTTCCTTTACATTCCTATATAATGCATCTGTTCTTCCCTCTTCTTGGTATTTCTCTAACGAGTCGATCTGTTCTCTCCACCACGCCTCTCTTGCTTTCTCTTCTAAGCCTGTTATTTAATTCTCGGTATTTTCTCTTACCTAGCTCTGAGTTTACGCTCTTCTATTTCCTTCTCTCCTGCATCTCCATTTTCATCTTCGTCGCCTTACGCCATACGATCACCTTTCCCGTCTTGTCTGTTATCGTTCTAATTCTCCTTCCATTATTACCGCCCGTCAGTTCCTTTACATTCCTATATAATGCATCTGTTCTTCCCTCTTTTTGGTATTTCTCTAACGAGTCGATCTGTTCTCTCCACCACGCCTCTCTTGCTTTCTCTTCTAAGCCTGTTATTTAATTCTCGGTATTTTCTCTTGCCCAGCTCTGAGTTTACGCTCTTCCATTTCCTTCTCACCTGCATCTCCATTTTCATCTTCGTCGCCTTACGCCATACGATCACCATTCCCGTCTTGTCTGTTATCGTTCTAATTCTCCTTCCATTATTACCACCCGTCAGTTTCTTTACATTCCTATATAATGCATCTTATCTTCCCTGTTTTTGGTATTACTCCAACGAGTCGATCTGTTCACTCCACCACGCCTCTCTTGCTTTCTCTTCTAAGCCTGTTATTTAATTCTCGGTATTTTCTCTTGCCTAGCTCTGAGTTTACGCTCTTCCATTTCCTTCTCTCCTGCATCTCCATTTTAATCTTCGTCGCCTTACGCCATACGATCACCTTTCCCGTCTTGTCTGTTATCGTTCTAATTCTCCTTCCCTTATTACCACCCGTCAGTTCCTTTACATTCCTATATAATGCATCTGTTCTTCCCTCTTTTTGGTATTTCTCTAACGAGTCGATCTGTTCTCTCCACCACGCCTCTCTTGCTTTCTCTTCTAAGCCTCTTATTTAATTCTCGGTATTTTCTCTTGCCTAGCTCTGAGTTTACGCTCTTCCATTTCCTTCCTTCCTGCATCTCCATTTTCATCTTCGTCGCCTTACGCCGAAAAATCACCTTTACCGTCTTGTCTGTTATCGTTCTAATTCTCCTTCCATTATTACCACCCGTCAGTTCCTTTACATTCCTATATAATGAAATTGTTCTTCCCTCTTTTTGGTATTTCTCTAACGAGTCGATCTGTTCTCTCCACCACGCCTCTCTTTCTTTCTCATCTAAGCCTGTTATTTAATTCTCGGTATTTTCTCTTGCCTAGCTCTGAGTTTACGCTCTTCCATTTCCTTCTCTCCTGCATCTCCATTTTCATCTTCGTCGCCTTACGCCATACGATCACCTTTCCCGTCTTGTCTGTTATCGTTCTAATTCTCCTTCCATTATTACCAACCGTCAGTTCCTTTACATTCCTATATAATGCATCTGTTCTTCCCTCTTTTTGGTATTTCTCTATCGAGTCGATCTGTTCTCTCCACCACGCCTCTCTTGCTTTCTCTTCTAAGCCTGTAATTTAATTCTCGGTATTTTCTCTTTCCTAGCTCTGAGTTTACGCTCTTCCATTTCCTTCACTCCTGCAACTCCATTTTATTCTTCGTCTTCTTACGCCATACGATATCCTTTCCCGCCTTGTCTGTTATCGTTCTTATTCTCCTTCCATTATTTCCACCCGTCAGTTCCTTTACATTCCTATATAATGCATCTGTTCTTCTCTCTTTTTGGTATTTCTCTAACGAACGATCTGTTCTCTCCACCACGCCTCTCTTCCTTTCTCTTCTAAGCCTGTTATTTAATTCTCGGTATTTTCTCTTGCCTAGTTCTGAGTTTACGCTCTTCCATTTCCTTCTCTCCTGCATCTCCATTTTCTTCTTCGTCACCTTACGCCATACGATCACCTTTCCCGTCTTGTCTGTTATCGTTCTAATTCTCCTTCCATTATTACCACCCGTCAGTTCCTTTACATTCCTATATAATGCATCTGTTCTTCCCTCTCTTTGGTATTTCTCTAACGAGTCGATCTGTTCTCTCCACCACGCCTCTCTTGCTTTCTCTTCTAAGCCTGTTATTAAATTCTCGGTATTTTCTCTTGCCTAGCTCTGAGTTTACGCTCATCCATTTCCTTCTCACCTGCGTCTCCATTTTCATCTCCGTCGCCTTACGCCATACGATCACCTTTCCCGTCTTGTCTGTTATCGTTCTAATTCTCCTTCCATTATTACCACCCGTCAGTTCCTCTACATTTATATATAATGCATCTGTTCTTCCCTCTTTTTGGTATTTCTATAACGAGTCAATCTGTTCTCTCCACCACGCCTCTCTTGCTTTCTCGTCTAAGCCTGTTATTTTATTCTCGGTATTTTCTCTTGCCTAGCTCTGAGTTTACGCTCTTCCATTTCCTTCTCTCCTGCATCTCCATTTTCATCTTCGTCGCCTTACGCAATACGATCACCTTTCCCGTCTTGTCTGTTATCGTTCTAATTCTCCTTCCATTATTACCACCCGTCAGTTCCTTTACATTCCTATATAATGCATCTGTTCTTCCCTCTTTTTGGTATTTCTCTAACGAGTCGATCTGTTCTCTCCACCACGCCTATCTTGCTTTTTCGTCTAAGCATGTTATTTAATTCTCGGTATTTTATCTTGCCTAGCTCTGAGTTTACGCTCTTTCATTTCCTTCTCTCCTGCATCTCCATTTCCATCTTCGTCGCCTTACGCCATACGATCACCTTTCCCGTCTTGTCTGTTATCGTTCTAATTCTCCTTCCATTATTACCACCCGTCAGTTCCTTTACATTCCTATATAATGCATCTGTTCTTCCCTCTTTTTGGTATTTCTCTAACGAGTCGATCTGTTCTCTCCACCACGCCTCTCTTGCTTTCTCTTCTAAGCCTGTTATTTAATTCTCGGTATTTTCTCTTGCCTAGCTCTGAGTTTACGCTCTTCCATTTCCTTCTCTCCTGCATCTCCATTTTCATCTTCGTCGCCTTACGCCATACGTTCACCTTTCCCGTCTTGTCTGTTATCGTTCTAATTCCCTTCCATTATACCACCCGTCAGTTCCTTTACATTCCTATATAATGCATCTGTTCTTCCCTCTTTTTGGTATTTCTCTAACGAGTAAATCTGTTCTCTCAACCACGCCTCTCTTGCTTTCTCTTCTAAGCCTGTTATTTAATTCTCGGTATTTTCTCTTGCCCAGCTCTGAGTTTACGCTCTTCCATTTCCTTCTCTCCTGCATCTCCATTTTCATCTTCGTCGCCTTACGCCATACGATCACCTTTCCCGTCTAGTCTGTTATCGTTCTAATTCTCCTTCCATTATTACCACCCGTCAGTTCCTTTACATTCCTATATAATGCATCTGTTCTTCCCTCTTTTTGGTATTTCTCTAACGAGTAAATCTGTTCTCTCAACCACGCCTCTCTTGCTTTCTCTTCTAAGCCTGTTATTTAATTCTCGGTATTTTCTCTTGCCTTGCTCTGAGTTTACGCTCTTCCATTTCCTTCTCTCCTGCATCTCCATTTTCATCTTCGTCGCCTTACGCCATACGATCACCTTTCCCGTCTAGTCTGTTATCGTTCTAATTCCCTTCCATTATTACCACCCGTCAGTTCCTTTACATTCCTATATAATGAATCTGTTCTTCCCTCTTTTTGGTATTTCTCTAAGGAGTCGATCTGTTCTCTCTTCCACGCCTCTCTTGCTTTCTCTTCTAAGCCTGTTATTTAATTCTCCGTATTTTCTCTTACCTAGCTCTGAGTTTACGCTCTACCATTTCCTTCTCTCCTGCATCTCCATTTTCATCTTCGTCGCCTTACGCCATACGATCACCTTTCCCGTCTAGTCTGTTATCGTTCTAATTCTCCTTCCATTATTACCACCCGTCAGTTCCTTTACATTCCTATATAATGCATCTGTTCGTCCCTCTTTTTGGTATTTCTCTAACGAGTAAATCTGTTCTCTCAACCACGCCTCTCTTGCTTTCTCTTCTAAGCCTGTTATTTAATTCTCGGTATTTTCTCTTGCCTAGCTCTGAGTTTACGCTCTTCCATTTCCTTCTCTCCTGCATCTCCATTTTCATCTTCGTCGCCTTACGCCATACGATCACCTTTCCCGTCTTGTCTATTATCGTTCTAATTCTCCTTCCATTATTACCACCCGTCAGTTCCTTTACATTCCTATATAATGCATCTGTTCTTCCCTCTTTTTGGTATTTCTCTAACGAGTCGATCTGTTCTCTCCACCACGCCTCTCTAGCTTTCTCTTCTAAGCCTGTTATTTAATTCTCGGTATTTTCACTTGCCTAGCTCTGAGTTTACGCTCTTCCCTTCCTTCTCTCCTGCATCTCCATTTTAATCTTCGTCGCCTTACGCCATACGATCACCTTTCCCGTCTTGTCTGTTATCGTTCTAATTCTCCTTCCCTTATTACCACCCGTCAGTTCCTTTACATTCCTATATAATGCATCTGTTCTTCCCTCTTCTTGGTATTTCTCTAACGAGTCGATTATTTCTCTCCACCACGCCTCTCTTGCTTTCTCTTCTAAGCCTGTTATTTAATTCTCGGTATTTTCTCTTACCTAGCTCTGAGTTTACGCTCTTCTATTTCCTTCTCTCCTGCATCTCCATTTTCATCTTCGTCGCCTTACGCCATACGATCACCTTTCCCGTCTTGTCTGTTATCGTTCTAATTCTCCTTCCATTATTACCGCCCGTCAGTTCCTTTACATTCCTATATAATGCATCTGTTCTTCCCTCTTTTTGGTATTTCTCTAACGAGTCGATCTGTTCTCTCCACCACGCCTCTCTTGCTTTCTCTTCTAAGCCTGTTATTTAATTCTCGGTATTTTCTCTTGCCCAGCTCTGAGTTTACGCTCTTCCATTTCCTTCTCTCCTGCATCTCCATTTTCATCTTCGTCGCCTTACGCCATACGATCACCTTTCCCGTCTTGTCTGTTATCGTTCTAATTCTCCTTCCATTATTACCACCCGTCAGTTTCTTTACATTCCTATATAATGCATCTTATCTTCCCTGTTTTTGGTATTACTCTAACGAGTCGATCTGTTCACTCCACCACGCCTCTCTTGCTTTCTCTTCTAAGCCTGTTATTTAATTCTCGGTATTTTCTCTTGCCTAGCTCTGAGTTTACGCTCTTCCATTTCCTTCTCTCCTGCATCTCCATTTTAATCTTCGTCGCCTTACGCCATACGATCACCTTTCCCGTCTTGTCTGTTATCGTTCTAATTCTCCTTCCCTTATTACCACCCGTCAGTTCCTTTACATTCCTATATAATGCATCTGTTCTTCCCTCTTTTTGGTATTTCTCTAACGAGTCGATCTGTTCTCTCCACCACGCCTCTCTTGCTTTCTCTTCTAAGCCTCTTATTTAATTCTCGGTATTTTCTCTTGCCTAGCTCTGAGTTTACGCTCTTCCATTTCCTTCCTTCCTGCATCTCCATTTTCATCTTCGTCGCCTTACGCCGAAAAATCACCTTTACCGTCTTGTCTGTTATCGTTCTAATTCTCCTTCCATTATTACCACCCGTCAGTTCCTTTACATTCCTATATAATGAAATTGTTCTTCCCTCTTTTTGGTATTTCTCTAACGAGTCGATCTGTTCTCTCCACCACGCCTCTCTTTCTTTCTCATCTAAGCCTGTTATTTAATTCTCGGTATTTTCTCTTGCCTAGCTCTGAGTTTACGCTCTTCCATTTCCTTCTCTCCTGCATCTCCATTTTCATCTTCGTCGCCTTACGCCATACGATCACCTTTCCCGTCTTGTCTGTTATCGTTCTAATTCTCCTTCCATTATTACCAACCGTCAGTTCCTTTACATTCCTATATAATGCATCTGTTCTTCCCTCTTTTTGGTATTTCTCTATCGAGTCGATCTGTTCTCTCCACCACGCCTCTCTTGCTTTCTCTTCTAAGCCTGTAATTTAATTCTCGGTATTTTCTTTTTCCTAGCTCTGAGTTTACGCTCTTCCATTTCCTTCACTCCTGCAACTCCATTTTATTCTTCGTCTTCTTACGCCATACGATATCCTTTCCCGCCTTGTCTGTTATCGTTCTTATTCTCCTTCCATTATTACCACCCGTCAGTTCCTTTACATTCCTATATAATGCATCTGTTCTTCTCTCTTTTTGGTATTTCTCTAACGAACGATCTGTTCTCTCCACCACGCCTCTCTTGCTTTCTCTTCTAAGCCTGTTATTTAATTCTCGGTATTTTCTCTTGCCTAGTTCTGAGTTTACGCTCTTCCATTTCCTTCTCTCCTGCATCTCCATTTTCTTCTTCGTCACCTTACGCCATACGATCACCTTTCCCGTCTTGTCTGTTATCGTTCTAATTCTCCTTCCATTATTACCACCCGTCAGTTCCTTTACATTCCTATATAATGCATCTGTTCTTCCCTCTCTTTGGTATTTCTCTAACGAGTCGATCTGTTCTCTCCACCACGCCTCTCTTGCTTTCTCTTCTAAGCCTGTTATTAAATTCTCGGTATTTTCTCTTGCCTAGCTCTGAGTTTACGCTCATCCATTTCCTTCTCACCTGCGTCTCCATTTTCATCTCCGTCGCCTTACGCCATACGATCACCTTTCCCGTCTTGTCTGTTATCGTTCTAATTCTCCTTCCATTATTACCACACGTCAGTTCCTCTACATTTATATATAATGCATCTGTTCTTCCCTCTTTTTGGTATTTCTATAACGAGTCAATCTGTTCTCTCCACCACGCCTCTCTTGCTTTCTCGTCTAAGCCTGTTATTTTATTCTCGGTATTTTCTCTTGCCTAGCTCTGAGTTTACGCTCTTCCATTTCCTTCTCTCCTGCATCTCCATTTTCATCTTCGTCGCCTTACGCAATACGATCACCTTTCCCGTCTTGTCTGTTATCGTTCTAATTCTCCTTCCATTATTACCACCCGTCAGTTCCTTTACATTCCTATATAATGCATCTGTTCTTCCCTCTTTTTGGTATTTCTCTAACGAGTCGATCTGTTCTCTCCACCACGCCTATCTTGCTTTTTCGTCTAAGCATGTTATTTAATTCTCGGTATTTTATCTTGCCTAGCTCTGAGTTTACGCTCTTTCATTTCCTTCTCTCCTGCATCTCCATTTTCATCTTCGTCGCCTTACGCCATACGATCACCTTTCCCGTCTTGTCTGTTATCGTTCTAATTCTCCTTCCATTATTACCACCCGTCAGTTCCTTTACATTCCTATATAATGCATCTGTTCTTCCCTCTTTTTGGTATTTCTCTAACGAGTCGATCTGTTCTCTCCACCACGCCTCTCTTGCTTTCTCTTCTAAGCCTGTTATTTAATTCTCGGTATTTTCTCTTGCCTAGCTCTGAGTTTACGCTCTTCCATTTCCTTCTCTCCTGCATCTCCATTTTCATCTTCGTCGCCTTACGCCATACGTTCACCTTTCCCGTCTTGTCTGTTATCGTTCTAATTCTCCTTCCATTATTACCACCTGTCAGTTCCTATACATTCCTATATAATGCATCTGTTCTTCCCTCTTTTTGGTATTTCTCTAACGAGTCGATCTGTTCTCTCCACCACGCCTCTCTTGCTTTCTCTTCTAAGCCGGTTATTAAATTCTCGGTATTTTCTCTTGCCTAGCTCTGAGTTTACGCTCCTCCATTTCCTTCTCTCCTGCATCTCCATTTTCATCTTCGTCGCCTTACGCCATACGATCACCTTTTCCGTCTTGTCTGTTATCGTTCTAATTCTCCTTCCATTATTACCACCCGTCAGTTCCTTTACATTCCTATATAATGCATCTGTTCTTCCCTCTTTTTGGTATTTCTATAACGAGTCGATCTGTTCTCTCCACCACGCCTCTCTTGCTTTCTCGTCTAAGCCTGTTATTTAATTCTCGGTATTTTCTCTTGCCTAGCTCTGAGTTTACGCTCTTCCATTTCCTTCTCTCCTGCATCTCCATTTTCATCTTCGTCGCCTTACGCAATACGATCATCTTTCCCGTCTTGTCTGTTATCGTTCTAATTCTCCTTCCATTATTACCACCCGTCAGTTCCTTTACATTCCTATATAATGCATCTGTTCTTCCCTCTTTTTGGTATTTCTCTAACGAGTCGATCTGTTCTCTCCACCACGCCTATCTTGCTTTTTCGTCTAAGCCTGTTAATTAATTCTCGGTATCTTATCTTACCTAGCTCTGAGTTTACGCTCTTTCATTTCCTTCTCTCCTGCATCTCCATTTTCATCTTCGTCGCCTTACGCCATACGATCACCTTTCCCGTCTTGTCTATTATCGTTCTAATTCTCCTTCCATTATTACCACCCGTCAGTTCCTTTACATTCCTATATAATGCATCTGTTCTTCCCTCTTTTTGTAATTTCTCTAACGAGTCGATCTGTTCTCTCCATCACGCCTCTCTTGCTTTCTCTTCTAAGCCTGTTATTTAATTCTCGGTATTTTCTCTTGCCTAGCTCTGAGTTTACGCTCTTCCATTTCCTTCTCTCCTGCGTCTCCATTTTCATCTCCGTCGCCTTACGCGATACGATCACCTTTCCCGTCTTGTCTGTTATCGTTCTAATTCTCCTTCCATTATTACCACCCGTCAGTTCCTTTACATTCATATATAATGCATCTGTTCCTCCCTCTTTTTGGTATTTCTCTAACGAGTCGATCTGTTCTCTTCACCACGCCTCTCTTGCTTTCTCTTCCTAGCCTGTTGTTTAATTCTCGGTATTTTCTCTTGCCTAGCTCTGAGTTTACGCTCTTCCATTTCCTTCTCTCCTGCATCTCCATTTTCATCTTCGTCGCCTTACGCCATACGATCACCTTTCCCGTCTTGTCTGTTATCGTTCTAATTCTCCTTCCATTATTTCCACCCGTCAGTTCCTTTACATTCCTATATAATGCATCTGTTCTTCCCTCTTTTTGGTATTTCTCTAACGAGTCGATCTGTTCTCTCCACCACGCCTCTCTTGCTTTCTCTTCTAAGCCTGTTTTTTAATTCTCGGTATTTTCTCTTGCCTAGCTCTGAGTTAACGCTCTTCCATTTCCTTCTCTCCTGCATATCCATTTTCATTTTCGTCGCCTTACGCCATACGATCTCCTTTCCCGTCTTGTCTGTTATCGTTCTAATTCTCCTTCCATTATTACCACCCGTCAGTTCTTTAAAATTCGTATATAATGCATCTGTTCTTCCCTCTTTTTGGTATTTCTCTAACGAGTCGATCTGTTCTCTCCACCACGCCTCTCTTGCTTTCTCTTCTAAGCTTGTTATTAAATTCTCGGTATTTTCTCTTGCTTAGCTCTGAGTTTACGCTCATCCATTTCCTTCTCTCCTGCATCTCCATTTTCATCTTCGTCGCCTTACGCCATACGATCACCATTCCCGTCTTGTCTGTTATCGCTCTAATTCTCCTTCCATTAGTACCACCCGTCAGTTCCTTTACATTCATATATAATGCATCTTTTCTTCCCTCTTTTTGGTATTTCTCTAACGAGTCGATCTGTTCTCTCCACCACGCCTCTCTTGCTTTCTCTTCTAAACCTGTTATTTAATTCTCGGTATTTTCTCTTGCCTAGCTCTGAGTTTACGCTCTTCCATTTCCTTCTCCCCTGCATCTCCATTTTCACCTTCGTCGCCTTACGCCATACGATCACCTTTCCCGTCTTGTCTGTTATCGTTCTAATTCTCCTTCCCTTATTACCACCCGTCAGTTCCTTTACATTCCTATATAATGCATCTGTTCTTCCCTCTTTTTCGTATTTCTCTAACGAGTCGATCTGTTCTCTCCACCACGCCTCTCTTGCTTTCTCTTCTAAACCTGTTATTTAATTCTCGGTATTTTCTCTTGCCTTGCTCTGAGTTTACGCTCTTTCATTTCCTTCTCTCCTGCATCTCCATTTTCATCTCCGTCGCCTTACGCCATACGATCACCTTTCCCGTCTTGTCTGTTATCGTTCTAATTCTCCTTCCATTATTACCACCCGTCAGTTCCTTTACATTCCTATATAATGCATCAGTTCTTCCCTCTTTTTGGTATTTCTCTAACGAGTCGATCTGTTCTCTCCACCACGCCTCTCTTGCTTTCTCTTCTAAACCTGTTATTTAATTCTCGGTATTTTCTCTTGCCTAGCTCTGAGTTTACGCTCTTCCATTTCCTTCTCTCCTGCATCTCCATTTTCATCTTCGTTGCCTTACGCCATACGATCACCTTTCCCGTCTTGTCTGTTATCGTTCTAATTCTCCTTCCATTATTACCACCCGTCAGTTCCTTTACATTCCTATATAATGCGTCTGTTCTTCTC
Source organism: Pyrrhosoma nymphula (assembly GCA_963573305.1). NCBI lineage: Eukaryota > Metazoa > Arthropoda > Insecta > Odonata > Coenagrionidae > Pyrrhosoma > Pyrrhosoma nymphula. Next base: position 68,611,267 of record OY754332.1, on the reverse strand, counting down.
TCTTTTTGGTATTTCTCTAACGAGTCGATCTGTTCTCTCCACCACGCCTCTCTTACTTTCTCTTCTAAGCCTGTTATTTAATTCTCGGTATTTTCTCTTGCCTAGCTCTGAGTTTACGCTCTTCCATTTCCTTCTCTCCTGCATCTCCATTTTCATCTTCGTCGCCTTACGCCATACGATCACCTTTCCCGTCTTGTCTGTTATCGTTCTAATTCTCCTTCCATTATTACCACCCGTCAGTTCCTTTACATTCCTATATAATGCATCTGTTCTTCCCTCTTTTTGGTATTTCTCTAACGAGTCGATCTGTTCTCTCCGCCACGCCTCTCTTGCTTTCTCGTCTAAGCCTGTTATTTAATTCTCGGTATTTTCTCTTGCCTAGCTCTGAGTTAACGCTCTTCCATTTCCTTCTCTCCTGCATCTCCATTTTCATTTTCGTCGCCTTACGCCATATGATCTCCTTTCCCGTCTTGTCTGTTATCGTTCTAATTCTCCTTCCATTATTACCACCCGTCAGTTCTTTAAAATTCCTATATAATGCATCTGTTCTTCCCTCTTTTTGGTATTTCTCTAACGAGTCGATCTGTTCTCTCCACCACGCCTCTCTTGCTTTCTCGTCTAAGCCTGTTATTTAATTCTCGGTATTTTCTCTTGCCTAGCTCTGAGTTTACGCTCTTCCATTTCCTTCTCTCCTGCATCTCCATTTTCATCTTCGTCGCCTTACGCAATACGATCACCTTTCCCGTCTTGTCTGTTATCGTTCTAATTCTCCTTCCATTATTACCACCCGTCAGTTCCTTTACATTCCTATATAATGCATCTGTTCTTCCCTCTTTTTGGTATTTCTCTAACGAGTCGATCTGTTCTCTCCACCACGCCTCTCTTGCTTTCTCTTCTAAACCTGTTATTTAATTCTCGGTATTTTCTCTTGCCTAGCTCTGAGTTTACGCTCTTCCATTTCCTTCTCTCCTGCATCTCCATTTTCATCTTCGTCGCCTTACGACATACGATCACCTTTCCCGTCTTGTCTGTTATCGATCTAATTCTCCTTCCCTTATTACCACCCGTCAGTTCCTTTACATTTCTATATAATGCATCTGTTCTTCCCTCTTTTTGGTATTTCTCTAACGAGTCGATCTGTTCTCTCCACCACGCCTCTCTTGCTTTCTCTTCTAAGCCTGTTATTTAATTCTCGGTATTTTCTCTTGCCTAGCTCTGAGTTTACGCTCTTCCATTTCCTTCTCTCATGCATCTCCATTTTCATCTTCGTCGCCCTACGCAATACGATCACCTTTCCCGTCTTGTCTGTTATCGTTCTAATTCTCCTTCCATTATTACCACCCGTCAGTTCCTTTACATTCCTATATAATGCATCTGTTCTTCCCTCTTTTTGGTATTTCTCTAACGAGTCGATCTGTTCTCTCCACCACGCCTATCTTGCTTTTTCGTCTAAGCATGTTATTTAATTCTCGGTATTTTATCTTGCCTAGCTCTGAGTTTACGCTCTTTCATTTCCTTCTCTCCTGCATCTCCATTTTCATCTTCGTCGCCTTACGCCATACGATCACCTTTCCCGTCTTGTCTGTTATCGTTCTAATTCTCCTTCCATTATTACCACCCGTCAGTTCCTTTACATTCCTATATAATGCATCTGTTCTTCCCTCTTTTTGGTATTTCTCTAACGAGTCGATCTGTTCTCTCCACCACGCCTCTCTTGCTTTCTCTTCTAAGCCTGTTATTTAATTCTCGGTATTTTCTCTTGCCTAGCTCTGAGTTTACGCTCTTCCATTTCCTTCTCTCCTGCATCTCCATTTTCATCTTCGTCGCCTTACGCCATACGTTCACCTTTCCCGTCTTGTCTGTTATCGTTCTAATTCTCCTTCCATTATTACCACCTGTCAGTTCCTTTACATTCCTATATAATGCATCTGTTCTTCCCTCTTTTTGGTATTTCTCTAACGAGTCGATCTGTTCTCTTCAACACGCCTCTCTTGCTTTCTCTTCTAAGCCTGTTATTAAATTCTCGGTATTTTCTCTTGCCTAGCTCTGAGTTTACGCTCTTCCATTTCCTTCTCTCCTGCATCTCCATTTTCATCTTCGTCGCCTTACGCCATACGATCACCTTTTCCGTCTTGTCTGTTATCGTTCTAATTCTCCTTCCATTATTACCACCCGTCAGTTCCTTTACATTCCTATATAATGCATCTGTTCTTCCCTCTTTTTGGTATTTCTCTAACGAGTCGATCTGTTTACTCCACCACGCCTCTCTTGCTTTCTCTTCTATGCCTGTTATTTAATTCTCGGTATTTTCTCTTGCCTAGCTCTGAGTTTACGCTCTTCCATTTCCTTCTCTCCTGCATCTCCATTTTCATCTTCGTCGCCTTACGCCATACGATCACCTTTCCCGTCTTTTCTGTTATCGTTCTAATTCTCCTTCCATTATTACCACCCGTCAGTTCCTTTACATTCATATATAATGCATCTGTTCTTCCCTCTTTTTGGTATTTCTATAACGAGTCGATCTGTTCTCTCCACCACGCCTCTCTTGCTTTCTCGTCTAAGCCTGTTATTTAATTCTCGGTATTTTCTCTTGCCTAGCTCTGAGTTTACGCTCTTCCATTTCCTTCTCTCCTGCATCTCCATTTTCATCTTCGTCGCCTTACGCCATACGTTCACCTTTCCCGTCTTGTCTGTTATCGTTCTAATTCTCCTTCCATTATTACCACCTGTCAGTTCCTTTACATTCCTATATAATGCATCTGTTCTTCCCTCTTTTTGGTATTTCTCTAACGAGTCGATCTGTTCTCTCCACCACGCCTATCTTGCTTTTTCGTCTAAGCCTGTTATTTATTTCTCGGTATTTTATCTTGCCTTGCTCTGAGTTTACGCTCTTTCATTTCCTTCTCTCCTGCATCTCCATTTTCATCTTCGTCGCCTTACGCCATACGATCACCTTTCCCGTCTTGTCTGTTATCGTTCTAATTCTCCTTCCATTATTACCACCCGTCAGTTCCTTTACATTCCTAAATAATGCATCAGTTCTTCCCTCTTTTTGGTATTTCTCTAACGAGTCGATCTGTTCTCTCCACCACGCCTCTCTTGCTTTCTCTTCTAAACCTGTTATTTAATTCTCGGTATTTTCTCTTGCCTATCTCTGAGTTTACGCTCTTCCATTTCCTTCTCTCCTGCATCTCCATTTTCATCTTCGTTGCCTTACGCCATACGATCACCTTTCCCGTCTTGTCTGTTATCGTTCTAATTCTCCTTCCATTATTACCACCCGTCAGTTCCTTTACATTCCTATATAATGCGTCTGTTCTTCTCTCTTTTTGGTATTTCTCTAACGAGTCGATCTGTTCTCTCCACCACGCCTCTCTTACTTTCTCTTCTAAGCCTCTTATTATTTAATTCTCGGTATTTTCTCTTGCCTAGCTCTGAGTTTACGCTCTTCCATTTCCTTCTCTCCTGCATCTCCATTTTCATCTTCGTCGCCTTACGCCATACGATCACCTTTCCCGTCTTGTCTGTTATCGTTCTAATTCTCCTTCCATTATTACCACCCGTCAGTTCCTTTACATTCCTATATAATGCATCTGTTCTTCCCTCTTTTTGGTATTTCTCTAACGAGTCGATCTGTTCTCTCCGCCACGCCTCTCTTGCTTTCTCGTCTAAGCCTGTTATTTAATTCTCGGTATTTTCTCTTGCCTAGCTCTGAGTTTACGCTCTTCCATTTCCTTCTCTCCTGCATCTCCATTTTCATCTTCGTCGCCTTACGCCATACGATCACCTTTCCCGTCTTGTCTGTTATCGTTCTAATTCTCCTTCCATTATTACCACCCGTCAGTTCCTTTACATTCCTATATAATGCATCTGTTCTTCCCTCTTTTTGGTATTTCTCTAACGAGTCGATCTGTTCTCTCCACCACGCCTCTCTTGCTTTCTCTTCTAAGCCTGTTATTAAATTCTCGGTATTTTCTCTTGCCTAGCTCTGAGTTAACGCTCTTCCATTTCCTTCTCTCCTGCATCTCCATTTTCATTTTCGTCGCCTTACGCCATACGATCTCCTTTCCCGTCTTGTCTGTTATCGTTCTAATTCTCCTTCCATTATTACCACCCGTCAGTTCTTTAAAATTCCTATATAATGCATCTGTTCTTCCCTCTTTTTGGTATTTCTCTAACGAGTCGATCTGTTCTCTCCACCACGCCTCTCTTGCTTTCTCGTCTAAGCCTGTTATTTAATTCTCGGTATTTTCTCTTGCCTAGCTCTGAGTTTACGCTCTTCCATTTCCTTCTCTCCTGCATCTCCATTTTCATCTTCGTCGCCTTACGCAATACGATCACCTTTCCCGTCTTGTCTGTTATCGTTCTAATTCTCCTTCCATTATTACCACCCGTCAGTTCCTTTACATTCCTATATAATGCATCTGTTCTTCCCTCTTTTTGGTATTTCTCTAACGAGTCGATCTGTTCTCTCCACCACGCCTCTCTTGCTTTCTCTTCTAAACCTGTTATTTAATTCTCGGTATTTTCTCTTGCCTAGCTCTGAGTTTACGCTCTTCCATTTCCTTCTCTCCTGCATCTCCATTTTCATCTTCGTCGCCTTACGACATACGATCACCTTTCCCGTCTTGTCTGTTATCGATCTAATTCTCCTTCCCTTATTACCACCCGTCAGTTCCTTTACATTCCTATATAATGCATCTGTTCTTCCCTCTTTTTGGTATTTCTCTAACGAGTCGATCTGTTCTCTCCACCACGCCTCTCTTGCTTTCTCTTCTAAGCCTGTTATTTAATTCTCGGTATTTTCTCTTGCCTAGCTCTGAGTTTACGCTCTTCCATTTCCTTCTCTCCTGCATCTCCATTTTCATCTTCGTCGCCTTACGCCATACGATCACCATTCCCGTCCTTCTGTTATCTTTCTAATTCTCCTTCCATTATTACCACCCGTCAGTTCCTTTACATTCCTATATAATGCATCTGTTCTTCCCTGTTTTTGGTATTTCTCTAACGAGTCGATCTGTTCTCTCCACCACGCCTCTCTTGCTTTCTCTTCTAAGCCTGTTATTTAATTCTCGGTATTTTCTCTTGCCTAGCTTTGAGTTTATGCTCTTCCATTTCCTTCTCTCCTGCATCTCCATTTTCATCTTCGTCGCCTTACGCCATACGATCACCTTTCTCGTCTTGTCTGTTATCGTTCTAATTCTCATTCCATTATTACCACCCGTCAGTTCCTTTAAATTCCTATATAATGCATATGTTCTTCCCTCTTTTTGGTATTTCTCTAACAAGTCGATTTGTTCTCTCCACCACGCCTCTCTTGCTTTATCTTCTAAGCCTGTTATTTAATTCTCGGTATTTTCTCTTGCCTAGCTCTGAGTTTACGCTCTTCCATTTCCTTCTCTCCTGCATCTCCATTTTTTTCTTCGTCGCCTTACGCCATACGATCACCTTTCCCGTCTTGTCTGTTATCGTTCTAATTCTCCTTCCATTATTACCACCCGTCAGTTCCTTTACATTCCTATATAATGCATCTGTTCTTCCCTCTTTTTGGTATTTCTCTAACGAGTCGATCTGTTCTCTCCACCACGCCTCTCTTGCCTTCTCTTCTAAGCCTGTTATTTAATTCTCGGTATTTTCTCTTGCCTAGCTCTGAGTTTACGCTCTTTCATTTCCTTCTCTCCTGAATCTCCATTTTCATCTTCGTCGCCTTACGCCATACGATCACCTTTCCCGTCTTGTCTATTATCCTTCTAATTCTCCTTCCATTATTACCACCCGTCAGTTCCTTTACATTCCTATAAAATGCATCTGTTCTTCCTTCTTTTTGGTATTTCTCTAACGAGTCGTTCTGTTCTCTCCACCACGCCTCTCTTGCTTTCTCTTCTAAGCCTGTTATTTAATTCTCGGTATTTTCTCTTGCCTAGCTCTGAGTTAACGCTCTTCCATTTCCTTCTCTCCTGCATCTCCATTTTCATCTCCGTCGCCTTACGCCAACCGACCACCTTTCCCGTCTTGTCTGTTATCGTTCTAATTCTCCTGCCCTTATTACCACCCGTCAGTTCCTTTACATTCCTATATAATGCATCTGTTCTTCCCTCTTTTTGGTATTTCTCTAACGAGTCGATCTGTTCTCTCTACCACGCCTCTCTTGCTTTCTCTTCTAAGCCTGTTATTTAATTCTCGGTACTTTCTCTTGCCTAGCTCTGAGTTTACGCTTTTCCATTTCCTTCTCTCCTGCATCTCCATTTTCATCTCCGTCGCCTTTCGCTATACGACCACCTTTCCCGTCTTGTCTGTTATCGTTCTAATTCTCCTTCCATTATTACCACCCGTCAGTTCCTTTACATTCCTATATAATGCATCTGTTCTTCCCTCTTTTTGGTATTTCTCTAACGAGTCGATCTGTTCACTCCACCACGCCTCTCTTGCTTTCTCTTCTAAACCTGTTATTTAATTCTCGGTACTTTCTCTTGCCTAGCTCTGAGTTTACGCTCTTCCATTTCCTTCTCTCCTGCATCTCCATTTTCACCTTCGTCACCTTACGCCATACGATCACCTTTCCCGTCATGTCTGTTATTGTCTAATTCTCCTTCCATTATTACCACCCGTCAGTTCCTTTACATTCCTATATAATGCATCTGTTCTTCCCTCTTTTTGGTATTTCTCTAACGAGTCGATCTGTTCTCTTCACCACGCCTCTCTTGCTTTCTCTTCTTAGCCTGTTATTTAATTCTCGGTACTTTCTCTTGCCTAGCTCAAGTTTACGCTCTTCCATTTCCTTCTCTCATGCATCTCCATTTTCATCTCCGTCGCCATACGCCATACGACCACCTTTCCCGTCTTGTCTGTTATCGTTCTAATTCTCCTTCCCTTATTACCACCCGTCAGTTCCTTTACATTCCTATATAATGCATCTGTTCTTCCCTCTTTTTGGTATTTCTCTAACGAGTCGATCTGTTCTCTCCACCACGCCTCTCTTGCTTTCTCTTCTAAGCCTGTTATTTAATTCTCGGTACTTTCTCTTGCCTAGCTCTGAGTTTACGCTCTTCCATTTCCTTCTCTCCTGCATCTCCATTTTCATCTTCGTCGCCTTACGCCATACGATCACCTTTCCCGTCTTGTCTATTATCCTTCTAATTCTCCTTCCATTATTACCACCCGTCAGTTCCTTTACATTCCTATATAATGCATCTGTTCTTCCTTCTTTTTGGTATTTCTCTAACGAGTCGTTCTGTTCTCTCCACCACGCCTCTCTTGCTTTCTCTTCTAAGCCTGTTATTTAATTCTCGGTATTTTCTCTTGCCTAGCTCTGAGTTTACGCTCTTCCATTTCCTTCTCTCCTGCATCTCCATTTTCATCTCCGTCGCCTTACGCCAACCGACCACCTTTCCCGTCTTGTCTGTTATCGTTCTAATTCTCCTTCCCTTATTACCACCCGTCAGTTCCTTTACATTCCTATATAATGCATCTGTTCTTCCCTCTTTTTGGTATTTCTCTAACGAGTCGATCTGTTCTCTCTACCACGCCTCTCTTGCTTTCTCTTCTAAGCCTGTTATTTAATTCTCGGTACTTTCTCTTGCCTAGCTCTGAGTTTACGCTCTTCCATTTCCTTCTCTCCTGCATCTCCATTTTCATCTCCGTCGCCTTTCGCTATACGACCACCTTTCCCGTCTTGTCTGTTATCGTTCTAATTCTCCTTCCATTATTACCACCCGTCAGTTCCTTTACATTCATATATAATGCATCTGTTCTTCCCTCTTTTTGGTATTTCTCTAACGAGTCGATCTGTTCACTCCACCACGCCTCTCTTGCTTTCTCTTCTAAACCTGTTATTTAATTCTCGGTACTTTCTCTTGCCTAGCTCTGTGTTTACGCTCTTCCATTTCCTTCTCTCCTGCATCTCCATTTTCACCTTCGTCACCTTACGCCATACGATCACCTTTCCCGTCTTGTCTGTTATTGTCTAATTCTCCTTCCATTATTACCACCCGTCAGTTCCTTTACATTCCTATATAATGCATCTGTTCTTCCCTCTTTTTGGTATTTCTCTAACGAGTCGATCTGTTCTCTCCACCACGCCTCTCTTGCTTTCTCTTCTAAGCATGTTATTTAATTCTCGGTACTTTCTCTTGCCTAGCTCTGAGTTTACGCTCTTCCATTTCCTTCTCTCCTGCATCTCCATTTTCATCTTCGTCGCCATACGCCATACGATCACCTTTCCCGTCTTGTCTGTTATCGTTCTAATTCTCCTTCCATTATTACCACCCGTCAGTTCCTTTACATTCCTATATGATGCATCTGTTCTTCCCTCTTTTTGGTATTTTTCTAACGAGTCGATCTGTTCTCTCCACCACGCCTCTCTTGCTTTATCTTCTAAGCCTGTTATTTAATTCTCGGTATTTTCTCTTGCCTAGCTCTGAGTTTACGCTCTTCCATTTCCTTCTCTCCTGCATCTCCATTTTCATCTCCGTCGCCTTACGCCAACCGACCACCTTTTTCGTCTTGTCTGTTATCGTTCTAATTCTCCTTCCCTTATTACCACCCGTCAGTTCTTTTACATTCGTATATAATGCATCTGTACTTCCCTCTTTTTGGTATTTCTCTAACGAGTCGATCTGTTCACTCCACCACGCCTCTCTTGCTTTCTCTTCTAAACCTGTTATTTAATTCTCGGTACTTTCTCTTGCCTATCTCTGAGTTTACGCTCTTCCATTTCCTTCTCTCCTGCATCTCCATTTTCACCTTCGTCACCTTACGCCATACGATCACCTTTCCCGTCTTGTCTGTTATTGTCTAATTCTCCTTCCATTATTACCACCCGTCAGTTCCTGTACATTCCTATATAATGCATCTGTTCTTCCCTCTCTTTGGTATTTCTCTAACGAGTCGATCTGTTCTCTCCACCACGCCTCTCTTGCTTTCTCTTCTAAGCCTGTTATTTAATTCTCGGTACTTTCTCTTGCCTAGCTCTGAGTTTACGCTCTTCCATTTCCTTCTCTCATGCATCTCCATTTTCATCTCCGTCGCCATACGCCATACGACCACCTTTCCCGTCTTGTCTGTTATCGTTCTAATTCTCCTCCCTTATTACCACCCGTCAGTTCCTTTACATTCCTATATAATGCATCTGTTCTTCCCTCTTTTTGGTATTTCTCTAACGAGTCGATCTGTTCTCTCCACCACGCCTCTCTTGCTTTCTCTTCAAAGCCTGTTATTTAATTCTCGGTACTTTCTCTTGCCTAGCTCTGAGTTTACGCTCTTCCATTTCCTTCTCTCCTGCATCTCCATTTTCATCTTCGTCGCCTTACGCCATACGATCACCTTACATGTCTTGTCTGTTATCGTTCTAATTCTCCTTCCATTATTACCACCCGTCAGTTCCTTTACATTCCTATATAATGCATCTTTTCTTCCCTCTTTTTGGTATTTCTCTAACGAGTCGATCTGTTCTCTCCACCACGCCTCTCTTGCTTTCTCTTCTAAGCCTGTTATTTAATTCTCGGTATTTTCTCTTGCCTAGCTCTGAGTTTACGCTCTTCCATTTCCTTCTCTCCTGCATCTCCATTTTCATCTCCGTCGCCATACGCCATACGACCACCTTTCCCGTCTTGTCTGTTATCGTTCTAATTCTCCTTCCATTATTACCACCCGTCAGTTCCTTTACATTCTTATATAATGCATCTGTTCTTCCCTCTTTTTGGTATTTCTCTAACGAGTCGATCTGTTCTCTCCACCACGCCTCTCTTGCTTTCTCTTCTAAGCCTGTTATTTAATTCTCGGTACTTTCTCTTGCCTAGCTCTGAGTTTACGCTCTTCCATTTCCTTCTCTCCTGCATCTCCATTTTCATCTTCGTCGCCTTGCGCCATACGATCACCTTTCCCGTCTTGTCTGTTATCGTTCTAATTCTCCTTCCATTATTACCACCCGTCAGTTCCTTTACATTCCTATATAATGCATCTGTTCTTCCCTCTTTTTGGTATTTCTCTAACGAGTCGATCTGTTCTCTCCACCACGCCTCTCTTGCTTTCTCTTCATAGCCTGTTATTTAATTCTCGGTATTTTCTCTTGCCTATCTCTGAGTTTACGCTCTTCCATTTCCTTCTCTCCTGCATCTCCATCTTCATCTTCGTCGCCTTACGCCATACAATCACCTTTCCCGTCTTGTCTGTTATCGTTCTAATTCTCATTCCATTATTACCACCCGTCTTTTCCTTTAAATTCCTATATAATGCATCTGTTCTTCCCTCTTTTTGGTATTTCTCTAACGAGTCGATCTGTTCTCTCCACCACGCCTCTCTTGCTTTCTCTTCTAAGCCTGTTATTTAATTCTCGGTATTTTCTCTTGCCTAGCTCTGAGTTTACGCTCTTCCATTTCCTTCTCTCCTGCATCTCCATTTTCTTCTTCGTCGCCTTACGCCATACGATCACCTTTCCCGTCTTGTCTATTATCCTTCTAATTCTCCTTCCATTATTACCACCCGTCAGTTCCTTTACATTCCTATATAATGCATCTGTTCTTCCCTCTTTTTGGTATTTCTCTAACGAGTCGATCTGTTCTTACCACCACGCCTCTCTTGCTTTCTCTTCTAAGCCTGTTATTTAATTCTCGGTATTTTCTCTTGCCTAGCTTCGAGTTTACGCTCTTCCATTTCCTTCTCTCCTGCATCTCCATTTTCATCTTCTTCGCCTTACACCATACGATCACCTTTCCCGAATTATCTGTTATCGTTCTAATTCTCCTTCCATTATTACCACCCGTCAGATCCTTTACATTCCTATATAATGCATCTGTTCTTCCTTCTTTTTGGTATTTCTCTAACGAGTCGATATGTTCTCTCCACCACGCCTCTCTTGCTTTCTCTTCTTAGCCTGTTATTTAATTCTCGGTACTTTCTCTTACCTAGCTCTGAGTTTACGCTCTTCCATTTCCTTCTCTCCTGCATCTCCATTTTCATCTTCGTCGCCTTACGCCATACGATCACCTTTCCCGTCTTGTCTGTTATCGTTCTAATTCTCCTTCCATTATTACCACCCGTCAGTTCCTTTACATTCCTATATAATGCATCTGTTCTTCCCTCTTTTTGGTATTTCTCTAACGAGTCAATCTGTTCTCTCCACCACGCCTCTCTTGCTTTCTCTTCTAAGCCTGTTATTTAATTCTCGGTATTTTCTCTTGCCTAGCTCTGAGTTTACGCTCTTCCATTTCCTTCTCTCCTGCATTTCCATTTTCATCTCCGTTGCCTTACGCCAACCGACCACCTTTCCCGTCTTGTCTGTTATCGTTCTAATTCTCCTTCCCTTATTACCACCCGTCAGTTCCTTTACATTCCTATATAATGCATCTGTTCTTCCGTCTTTTTTGTATTTCTCTAACGAGTCGATCTGTTCTCTCCACCACGCCTCTCTTGCTTTCTCTTCTAAGCCTGTTATTTAATTCTCGGTACTTTCTCTTGCCTAGCTCTGAGTTTACGCTCTTCCATTTCCTTCTCTCCTGCATCTCCATTTTCATCTCCGTTGCCTTACGCTATACGACCACCTTTCCCGTGTTGTCTGTTATCGTTCTATTTCTCCTTCCATTATTACCACCCGTCAGTTCCTTTACATTCCTATATAATGCATCTGTTCTTCCTCTTTTTGGTATTTCTCTAACGAGTCGATCTGTTCTCTCCACCACGCCTCTCTTGCTTTCTCTTCTAAGCCTGTTATTTAATTCCCGGCATTTTCTCTTGCCTAGCTCTGAGTTTGCGCTCTTCCATTTCCTTCTCTCCTGCATCTCCATTTTCATCTCCGTCGCCATACGCCATACGATCACCTTTCCTTTCTTGTCTGTTTTCGTTCTAATTCTCCTTCCATTATTACCACCCGTCAATTCCTTTACATTCCTATATAATGCATCTGTTCTTCCCTCTTTTTGGTATTTCTCTAACGAGTCGATATGTTCTGTCCGCCACACCTCTCTTGCTTTCTCTTCTAAGCCTGTTATTTAATTCTCGGTACTTTCTCTTGCCTATCTCTGAGTTTACGCTCTTCCATTTCCTTCTCTCCTGCATCTCCATTTTCATCTTCGTCGCCTTACGCCATACGATCACCTTTCTCGTCTTGTCTGTTATCGTTCTAATTCTCATTCCATAATTACCAACCGTCAGTTCCTTTACATTCCTATATAATGCATCTGTTCTTCCCTCTTTTTGGTATTTCTCTAACGAGTCGATCTGTTATCTCCACCACGCCTATCTTGCTTTCTCGTCTTAGCCTGTTATTTTATTCTCGGTATTTTCTCTTGCCTAGCTCTGAGTTTACGCTCTTCCATTTCCTTCTCTCCTGCATCTCCATTTTCATCTTCGTCGCCTTACGCCATACGATCATCTTTCCCGTCTTGTCTGTTATCGATCTAATTCTCCTTCCCTTATTACCACCCGTCAGTTCCTTTACATTCCTATATAATGCATCTGTTCTTCCCTCTTTTTGGTATTTCTCTAACGAGTCGATCTGTTCTCTCCACCACGCCTCTCTTGCTTTCTCTTCTAAGCCTGTTATTTAATTCTCGGTATTTTCTCTTGCCTAGCTCTGAGTTTACGCTCTTCCATTTCCTTCTCTCCTGCATCTCCATTTTCATATTCGTCGCCTTACGCCATACGATCACCATTCCCGTCCCTTCTGTTATCGTTCTAATTCTCCTTCCATTATTACCACCCGTCAGTTCCTTTACATTCCTATATAATGCATCTGTTCTTCCCTCTTTTTGGTATTTCTCTAACGAGTCGATCTGTTCTCTCCACCACGCCTCTCTTGCTTTCTCTTCTAAGCCTGTTATTTAATTCTCAGTATTTTCTCTTGCCTAGCTCTGAGTTTACGCTCTTCCATTTCCTACTGTCATGCATCTCCATTTTCATCTTCGTCGCCTTACGCCATACGATCACCTTTCCCGTCTTGTCTGTTTTCGTTCTAATTCTCCTTCCCTTATTACCACCCGTCAGTTCCTTTACATTCCTATATAATGCATCTGTTCTTCCCTCTTTTTGGTATTTCTCTAACGAGTCGATCTGTTCTCTCCACCACGCCTCTCTTGCTTTCTCTTCTAAGCCTGTTATTTAATTCTCGGTATTTTCTCTTGCCTAGCTTTGAGTTTACGCTCTTCCATTTCCTTCTCTCCTGCATCTCCATTTTCATCTTCGTCGCCTTACGCCATACGATAACCTTTCCCGTCTTGTCTGTTATCGTTCTAATTCTCATTCCATTATTACCACCCGTCAGTTCCTTTACATTCCTATATAATGCATCTGTTCTTCCCTCTTTTTGGTATTTCTCTAAGGAGTCGATCTGTTCTCTCCACCACGCCTCTCTTGCTTTATCTTCTAAGCCTGTTATTTAATTCTCGGTATTTTCTCTTGCCTAGCTCTGAGTTTACGCTCTTCCATTTCCTTCTCTCCTGCATCTCCATTTTTTTCTTCGTCGTCTTACGCCATACGATCACCTTTCCCGTCTTGTCTGTTATCGTTCTAATTCTCCTTCCATTATTACCACCCGTCAGTTCCTTTACATTCCTATATAATGCATCTGTTCTTCCCTCTTTTTGGTATTTCTCTAACGAGTCGATCTGTTCTCTCTACCACGCCTCTCTTGCTTTCTCTTCTAAGCCTGTTATTTAATTCTCGGTATTTTTTCTTGCCTAGCTCTGAGTTTACGCTCTTTCATTTCCTTCTCTCCTGCATCTCCATTTTCATCTTCGTCGCCTTACGCCATACGATCACCTTTCCCGTCTTGTCTATTATCCTTCTAATTCTCCTTCCATTATTACCACCCGTCAGTTCCTTTACATTCCTATATAATGCATCTGTTCTTCCTTCTTTTTGGTATTTCTCTAACGAGTCGTTCTGTTCTCTCCACCACGCCTCTCTTGCTTTCTCTTCTAAGCCTGTTATTTAATTCTCGGTATTTTCTCTTGCCTAGCTCTGAGTTTACGCTCTTCCATTTCCTTCTCTCCTGCATCTCCATTTTCATCTCCGTCGCCTTACGCCAACCGACCACCTTTCCCGTCTTGTCTGTTATCGTTCTAATTCTCCTTCCCTTATTACCACCCGTCAGTTCTTTTACATTCCTATATAATGCATCTGTTCTTCCCTCTTTTTGGTATTTCTCTAACGAGTCGATCTGTTCACTCCACCACGCCTCTCTTGCTTTCTCTTCTAAACCTGTTATTTAATTCTCGGTACTTTCTCTTGCCTAGCTCTGTGTTTACGCTCTTCCATTTCCTTCTCTCCTGCATCTCCATTTTCACCTTCGTCACCTTACGCCATACGATCACCTTTCCCGTCTTGTCTGTTATTGTCTAATTCTCCTTCCATTATTACCACCCGTCAGTTCCTTTACATTCCTATATAATGCATCTGTTCTTCCCTCTTTTTGGTATTTCTCTAACGAGTCGATCTGTTCTCTCCACCACGCCTCTCTTGCTTTCTCTTCTAAGCATGTTATTTAATTCTCGGTACTTTCTCTTGCCTATCTCTGAGTTTACGCTCTTCCATTTCCTTCTCTCCTGCATCTCCATTTTCACCTTCGTCACCTTACGCCATACGATCACCTTTCCCGTCTTGTCTGTTATTGTCTAATTCTCCTACCATTATTACCACCCGTCAGTTCCTGTACATTCCTATATAATGCATCTGTTCTTCCCTCTCTTTGGTATTTCTCTAACGAGTCGATCTGTTCTCTCCACCACGCCTCTCTTGCTTTCTCTTCTAAGCCTGTTATTTAATTCTCGGTACTTTCTCTTGCCTAGCTCTGAGTTTACGCTCTTCCATTTCCTTCTCTCATGCATCTCCATTTTCATCTCCGTCGCCATACGCCATACGACCACCTTTCCCGTCTTGTCTGTTATCGTTCTAATTCTCCTCCCTTATTACCACCCGTCAGTTCCTTTACATTCCTATATAATGCATCTGTTCTTCCCTCTTTTTGGTATTTCTCTAACGAGTCGATCTGTTCTCTCCACCACGCCTCTCTTGCTTTCTCTTCAAAGCCTGTTATTTAATTCTCGGTACTTTCTCTTGCCTAGCTCTGAGTTTACGCTCTTCCATTTCCTTCTCTCCTGCATCTCCATTTTCATCTTCGTCGCCTTACGCCATACGATCACCTTTCATGTCTTGTCTGTTATCGTTCTAATTCTCCTTCCATTATTACCACCCGTCAGTTCCTTTACATTCCTATATAATGCATCTTTTCTTCCCTCTTTTTGGTATTTCTCTAACGAGTCGATCTGTTCTCTCCACCACGCCTCTCTTGCTTTCTCTTCTAAGCCTGTTATTTAATTCTCGGTATTTTCTCTTGCCTAGCTCTGAGTTTACGCTCTTCCATTTCCTTCTCTCCTGCATCTCCATTTTCATCTCCGTCGCCATACGCCATACGACCACCTTTCCCGTCTTGTCTGTTATCGTTCTAATTCTCCTTCCATTATTACCACCCGTCAGTTCCTTTACATTCTTATATAATGCATCTGTTCTTCCCTCTTTTTGGTATTTCTCTAACGAGTCGATCTGTTCTCTCCACCACGCCTCTCTTGCTTTCTCTTCTAAGCCTGTTATTTAATTCTCGGTACTTTCTCTTGCCTAGCTCTGAGTTTACGCTCTTCCATTTCCTTCTCTCCTGCATCTCCATTTTCATCTTCGTCGCCTTACGCCATACGATCACCTTTCCCGTCTTGTCTGTTATCGTTCTAATTCTCCTTCCATTATTACCACCCGTCAGTTCCTTTACATTCCTATATAATGCATCTGTTCTTCCCTCTTTTTGGTATTTCTCTAACGAGTCGATCTGTTCTCTCCACCACGCCTCTCTTGCTTTCTCTTCATAGCCTGTTATTTAATTCTCGGTATTTTCTCTTGCCTATCTCTGAGTTTACGCTCTTCCATTTCCTTCTCTTCTGCATCTCCATCTTCATCTTCGTCGCCTTACGCCATACAATCACCTTTCCCGTCTTGTCTGTTATCGTTCTAATTCTCATTCCATTATTACCACCCGTCTTTTCCTATAAATTCCTATATAATGCATCTGTTCTTCCCTCTTTTTGGTATTTCTCTAACGAGTCGATCTGTTCTCTCCACCACGCCTCTCTTGCTTTCTCTTCTAAGCCTGTTATTAAATTCTCGGTATTTTCTCTTGCCTAGCTCTGAGTTTACGCTCTTCCATTTCCTTCTCTCCTGCATCTCCATTTTCTTCTTCGTCGCCTTACGCCATACGATCACCTTTCCCGTCTTGTCTTTTATCGTTCTAATTCTCCTTCCATTATTACCACCCGTCAGTTCCTTTACATTCCTATATAATGCATCTGTTCTTCCCTCTTTTTGGTATTTCTCTAACGAGTCGAGATGTTCTTACCACCACGCCTCTCTTGCTTTCTCTTCTAAGCCTGTTATTTAATTCTCGGTATTTTCTCTTGCCTAGCTTCGAGTTTACGCTCTTCCATTTCCTTCTCTCCTGAATCTCCATTTTCATCTTCTTCGCCTTACACCATACGATCACCTTTCCCGAATTATCTGTTATCGTTCTAATTCTCCTTCTATTTTTACCACCCGTCAGATCCTTTACATTCCTATATAATGCATCTGTTCTTCCTTCTTTTTGGTATTTCTCTAACGAGTCGATATGTTCTCTCCACCACGCCTCTCTTGCTTTCTCTTCTTAGCCTGTTATTTAATTCTCGGTACTTTCTCTTACCTAGCTCTGAGTTTACGCTCTTCCATTTCCTTCTCTCCTGCATCTCCATTTTCATCTTCGTCGCCTTACGCCATACGATCACCTTTCCCGTCTTGTCTGTTATCGTTCTAATTCTCCTTCCATTATTACCACCCGTCAGTTCCTTTACATTCCTATATAATGCATCTGTTCTTCCCTCTTTTTGGTATTTCTCTAACAAGTCAATCTGTTCTCTCCACCACGCCTCTCTTGCTTTCTCTTCTAAGCCTGTTATTTAATTCTCGGTATTTTCTCTTGCCTAGCTCTGAGTTTACGCTCTTCCATTTCCTTCTCTCCTGCATTTCCATTTTCATCTCCGTTGCCTTACGCCAACCGACCACCTTTCCCGTCTTGTCTGTTATCGTTCTAATTCTCCTTCCCTTATTACCACCCGTCAGTTCCTTTACATTCCTATATAATGCATCTGTTCTTCCCTCTTTTTTGTATTTCTCTAACGAGTCGATCTGTTCTCTCCACCACGCCTCTCTTGCTTTCTCTTCTAAGCCTGTTATTTAATTCTCGGTACTTTCTCTTGCCTAGCTCTGAGTTTACGCTCTTCCATTTCCTTCTCTCCTGCATCTCCATTTTCATCTCCGTCGCCTTACGCTATACGACCACCTTTCCCGTGTTGTCTGTTATCGTTCTATTTCTCCTTCCATTATTACCACCCGTCAGTTCCTTTACATTCCTATATAATGCATCTGTTCTTCCTCTTTTTGGTATTTCTCTAACGAGTCGATCTGTTCTCTCCACCACGCCTCTCTTGCTTTCTCTTCTAAGCCTGTTATTTAATTCCCGGCATTTTCTCTTGCCTAGCTCTGAGTTTGCGCTCTTCCATTTCCTTCTCTCCTGCATCTCCATTTTCATCTCCGTCGCCATACGCCATACGACCACCTTTCCTTTCTTGTCTGTTTTCGTTCTAATTCTCCTTCCATTATTACCACCCGTCAATTCCTTTACATTCCTATATAATGCATCTGTTCTTCCCTCTTTTTGGTATTTCTCTGACGAGTCGATATGTTCTCTCCGCCACACCTCTCTTGCTTTCTCTTCTAAGCCTGTTATTTAATTCTCGGTACTTTCTCTTGCCTATCTCTGAGTTTACGCTCTTCCATTTCCTTCTCTCCTGCATCTCCATTTTCATCTTCGTCGCCTTACGCCATACGATCACCTTTCTCGTCTTGTCTGTTATCGTTCTAATTCTCATTCCATAATTACCAACCGTCAGTTCCTTTACATTCCTATATAATGCATCTGTTCTTCCCTCTTTTTGGTATTTCTCTAACGAGTCGATCTGTTATCTCCACCACGCCTATCTTGCTTTCTCGTCTTAGCCTGTTATTTTATTCTCGGTATTTTCTCTTGCCTAGCTCTGAGTTTACGCTCTTCCATTTCCTTCTCTCCTGCATCTCCATTTTCATCTTCGTCGCCTTACGCCATACGATCATCTTTCCCGTCTTGTCTGTTATCGATCTAATTCTCCTTCCCTTATTACCACCCGTCAGTTCCTTTACATTCCTATATAATGCATCTGTTCTTCCCTCTTTTTCGTATTTCTCTAACGAGTCGATCTGTTCTCTCCACCACGCCTCTCTTGCTTTCTCTTCTAAGCCTGTTATTTAATTCTCGGTATTTTCTCTTGCCTAGCTCTGAGTTTACGCTCTTCCATTTCCTTCTCTCCTGCATCTCCATTTTCATATTCGTCGCCTTACGCCATACGATCACCATTCCCGTCCCTTCTGTTATCGTTCTAATTCTCCTTCCATTATTACCACCCGTCAGTTCCTTTACATTCCTATATAATGCATCTGTTCTTCCCTCTTTTTGGTATTTCTCTAACGAGTCGATCTGTTCTCTCCACCACGCCTCTCTTGCTTTCTCTTCTAAGCCTGTTATTTAATTCTCAGTATTTTCTCTTGCCTAGCTCTGAGTTTACGCTCTTCCATTTCCTACTCTCATGCATCTCCATTTTCATCTTCGTCGCCTTACGCCATACGATCACCTTTCCCGTCTTGTCTGTTTTCGTTCTAATTCTCCATCCCTTATTACCACCCGTCAGTTCCTTTACATTCCTATATAATGCATCTGTTCTTCCCTCTTTTTGGTATTTCTCTAACGAGTCGATCTGTTCTCTCCACCACGCCTCTCTTGCTTTCTCTTCTAAGCCTGTTATTTAATTCTCGGTATTTTCTCTTGCCTAGCTTTGAGTTTACGCTCTTCCATTTCCTTCTCTCCTGCATCTCCATTTTCATCTTCGTCGCCTTACGCCATACGATAACCTTTCCCGTCTTGTCTGTTATCGTTCTAATTCTCATTCCATTATTACCACCCGTCAGTTCCTTTACATTCCTATATAATGCATCTGTTCTTCCCTCTTTTTGGTATTTCTCTAAGAAGTCGATCTGTTCTCTCCACCACGCCTCTCTTGCTTTATCTTCTAAGCCTGTTATTTAATTCTCGGTATTTTCTCTTGCCTAGCTCTGAGTTTACGCTCTTCCATTTCCTTCTCTCCTGCATCTCCATTTTTTTCTTCGTCGTCTTACGCCATACGATCACCTTTCCCGTCTTGTCTATTATCGTTCTAATTCTCCTTCCATTATTACCACCCGTCAGTTCCTTTACATTCCTATATAATGCATCTGTTCTTCCCTCTTTTTGGTATTTCTCTAACGAGTCGATCTGTTCTCTCCACCACGCCTCTCTTGCTTTCTCTTCTAAGCCTGTTATTTAATTCTCGGTATTTTTTCTTGCCTAGCTCTGAGTTTACGCTCTTTCATTTCCTTCTCTCCTGCATCTCCATTTTCATCTTCGTCGCCTTACGCCATACGATCACCTTTCCCGTCTTGTCTATTATCCTTCTAATTCTCCTTCCATTATTACCACCCGTCAGTTCCTTTACATTCCTATATAATGCATCTGTTCTTCCTTCTTTTTGGTATTTCTCTAACGAGTCGTTCTGTTCTCTTTACCACGCCTCTCTTGCTTTCTCTTCTAAGCCTGTTATTTAATTCTCGGTATTTTCTCTTGCCTAGCTCTGAGTTTACGCTCTTCCATTTCCTTCTCTCCTGCATCTCCATTTTCATCTCCGTCGCCTTACGCCAACCGACCACCTTTCCCGTCTTGTCTGTTATCGTTCTAATTCTCCTTCCCTTATTACCACCCGTCAGTTCTTTTACATTCCTATATAATGCATCTGTTCTTCCCTCTTTTTGGTATTTCTCTAACGAGTCGATCTGTTCTCTCTACCACGCCTCTCTTGCTTTCTCTTCTAAGCCTGTTATTTAATTCTCGGTACTTTCTCTTGCCTAGCTCTGAGTTTACGCTCTTCCATTTCCTTCTCTCCTGCATCTCCATTTTCATCTCCGTCGCCTTACGCTATACGACCACCTTTCCCGTCTTGTCTGTTATCGTTCTAATTCTCCTTCCATTATTACCACCCGTCAGTTCCTTTACATTCATATATAATGCATCTGTTCTTCCCTCTTTTTGGTATTTCTCTAAAGAGTCGATCTGTTCACTCCACCACGCCTTTCTTGCTTTCTCTTCTAAACCTGTTATTTAATTCTCGGTACTTTCTCTTGCCTAGCTCTGAGTTTACGCTCTTCTATTTCCTTCTCTCCTGCATCTCCATTTTCACCTTCGTCACCTTTCGCCATACGATCACCTTTCCCGTCTTGTCTGTTATTGTCTAATTCTCCTTCCATTATTACCACCCGTCAGTTCCTTTACATTCCCTTATAATGCATCTGTTCTTCCCTCTTTTTGGTATTTCTCTAACGAGTCCATCTGTTCTCTCCACCACGCCGCTCTTGCTTTCTCTTCTAAGCCTGTTATTTAATTCTCGGTACTTTCTCTTGCCTAGCTCTGAGTTTACGCTCTTCCATTTCCTTCTCTCCTGCATCTCCATTTTCATCTTCGTCGCCTTACGCCATACGATCACCTTTCCCGTCTTGTATGTTATCGTTCTAATTCTCCTTCCATTATTACCACCCGTCAGTTCCTTTACATTCCTATATAATGCATCTTTTCTTCCCTCTTCTTGGTATTTCTCTAACGAGTCGATCTGTTCTCTCCACCACGCCTCTTTTGCTTTCTCTTCTAAGCCTGTTATTTAATTCTCGGTACTTTCTCTTACCTAGCTCTGAGTTTACGCTCTTCCATTTCCTTTTCTCCTGCATCTCCATTTTCATATTCGTCGCCTTACGCTATACGACCACCTTTCCCGTCTTGTCTGTTATCGTTCTAATTCTCCTTCCATTATTACCACCCGTCAGTTCCTTTACATTCATATATAATGCATCTGTTCTTCCCTCTTTTTGGTATTTCTCTAACGAGTCGATCTGTTCTCTCTACCACGCCTCTCTTGCTTTCTCTTCTAAGCCTGTTATTTAATTCTCGGTACTTTCTCTTGCCTAGCTCTGAGTTTAC
This sequence comes from Pyrrhosoma nymphula, assembly GCA_963573305.1. NCBI lineage: Eukaryota > Metazoa > Arthropoda > Insecta > Odonata > Coenagrionidae > Pyrrhosoma > Pyrrhosoma nymphula. The sequence continues at coordinate 68,590,107 of OY754332.1, read as the reverse complement.
GCTCTTCCATTTCCTTCTCTCCTGCATCTCCATTTTCATCTCCGTCGCCTTACGCTATACGACCACCTTTCCCGTCTTGTCTGTTATCGTTCTAATTCTCCTTCCATTATTACCACCCGTCAGTTCCTTTACATTCATATATAATGCATCTGTTCTTCCCTCTTTTAGGTATTTCTCTAAAGAGTCGATCTGTTCACTCCACCACGCCTTTCTGCTTTCTCTTCTAAACCTGTTATTTAATTCTCGGTACTTTCTCTTGCCTAGCTCTGAGTTTACGCTCTTCTATTTCCTTCTCTCCTGCATCTCCATTTTCACCTTCGTCACCTTTCGCCATACGATCACCTTTCCCGTCTTGTCTGTTATTGTCTAATTCTCCTTCCATTATTACCACCCGTCAGTTCCTTTACATTCCCTTATAATGCATCTGTTCTTCCCTCTTTTTGGTATTTCTCTAACGAGTCGATCTGTTCTCTCCACCACGCCGCTCTTGCTTTCTCTTCTAAGCCTGTTATTTAATTCTCGGTACTTTCTCTTGCCTAGCTCTGAGTTTACGCTCTTCCATTTCCTTCTCTCCTGCATCTCCATTTTCATCTTCGTCGCCTTACGCCATACGATCACCTTTCCCGTCTTGTATGTTATCGTTCTAATTCTCCTTCCATTATTACCACCCGTCAGTTCCTTTACATTCCTATATAATGCATCTTTTCTTCCCTCTTCTTGGTATTTCTCTAACGAGTCGATCTGTTCTCTCCACCACGCCTCTCTTGCTTTCTCTTCTAAGCCTGTTATTTAATTCTCGGTACTTTCTCTTACCTAGCTCTGAGTTTACGCTCTTCCATTTCCTTCTCTCCTGCATCTCCATTTTCATATTCGTCGCCTTACGCTATACGACCACCTTTCCCGTCTTGTCTGTTATCGTTCTAATTCTCCTTCCATTATTACCACCCGTCAGTTCCTTTACATTCATATATAATGCATCTGTTCTTCCCTCTTTTTGGTATTTCTCTAAAGAGTCGATCTGTTCACTCCACCACGCCTTTCTTGCTTTCTCTTCTAAACCTGTTATTTAATTCTCGGTACTTTCTCTTGCCTAGCTCTGAGTTTACGCTCTTCTATTTCCTTCTCTCCTGCATCTCCATTTTCACCTTCGTCACCTTACGCCATACGATCACCTTTCCCGTCTTGTCTGTTATTGTCTAATTCTCCTTCCATTATTACCACCCGTCAGTTCCTTTACATTCCCTTATAATGCATCTGTTCTTCCCTCTTTTTGGTATTTCTCTAACGAGTCGATCTGTTCTCTCTACCACGCCTCTCTTGCTTTCTCTTCTAAGCCTGTTATTTAATTCTCGGTACTTTCTCTTGCCTAGCTCTGAGTTTACGCTCTTCCATTTCCTTCTCTCCTGCATCTCCATTTTCATCTCCGTCGCCTTACGCTATACGACCACCTTTCCCGTCTTGTCTGTTATCGTTCTAATTCTCCTTCCATTATTACCACCCGTAAGTTCCTTTACATTCATATATAATGCATCTGTTCTTCCCTCTTTTTGGTATTTCTCTAAAGAGTCGATCTGTTCACTCCACCACGCCTTTCTTGCTTTCTCTTCTAAACCTGTTATTTAATTCTCGGTACTTTCTCTTGCCTAGCTCTGAGTTAACGCTCTTCTATTTCCTTCTCTCCTGCATCTCCATTTTCACCTTCGTCACCTTTCGCCATACGATCACCTTTCCCGTCTTGTCTGTTATTGTCTAATTCTCCTTCCATTATTACCACCCGTCAGTTCCTTTACATTCCCTTATAATGCATCTGTTCTTCCCTCTTTTTGGTATTTCTCTAACGAGTCGATCTGTTCTCTCCACCACGCCGCTCTTGCTTTCTCATCTAAGCCTGTTATTTAATTCTCGGTACTTTCTCTTGCCTAGCTCTGAGTTTACGCTCTTCCATTTCCTTCTCTCCTGCATCTCCATTTTCATCTTCGTCGCCTTACGCCATACGATCACCTTTCCCGTCTTGTATGTTATCGTTCTAATTCTCCTTCCATTATTACCACCCGTCAGTTCCTTTACATTCCTATATAATGCATCTTTTCTTCCCTCTTCTTGGTATTTCTCTAACGAGTCGATCTGTTCTCTCCACCACGCCTCTCTTGCTTTCTCTTCTAAACCTGTTATTTAATTCTCGGTACTTTCTCTTGCCTAGCTCTGAGTTTACGCTCTTCTATTTCCTTCTATCCTGCATCTCCATTTTCACCTTCGTCACCTTACGCCATACGATCACCTTTCCCGTCTTGTCTGTTATTGTCTAATTCTCCTTCCATTATTACCACCCGTCAGTTCCTTTACATTCCCTTATAATGCATCTGTTCTTCCCTCTTTTTGGTATTTCTCTAACGAGTCGATCTGTTCTCTCCACCACGCCTCTCTTCTTTCTCTTCTAAGCCGGTTATTTAATTCTCGGTACTTTCTCTTGCCTAGCTCTGAGTTTACGCTCTTCCATTTCCTTCTCTCCTGCATCTCCATTTTCATCTTCGTCGCCTTACGCCATACGATCACCTTTCCCGTCTTGTATGTTATCGTTCTAATTCTCCTTCCATTATTACCACCCGTCAGTTCCTTTACATTCCTATATAATGCATCTTTTCTTCCCTCTTCTTGGTATTTCTCTAACGAGTCGATCTGTTCTCTCCACCACGCCTCTCTTGCTTTCTCTTCTAAGCCTGTTATTTAATTCTCGGTACTTTCTCTTACCTAGCTCTGAGTTTACGCTCTTCCATTTCCTTCTCTCCTGCATCTCCATTTTCATATTCGTCGCCTTACGCCATACGATCACCTTTCCCATATTGTCTGTTATCGTTCTAATTCTCCTTCCATTATTACCACCCGTCAGTTCCTTTACATTCCTATATAATGCATCTGTTCTTCCCTCTTTTTGGTATTTCTCTAACGAGTCGATCTGTTCTCTCCACCACGCCTCTCTTGCTTTCTCTTCTAAGCCTGTTATTTAATTCTCTGTATTTTCTCTTGCCTAGCTCTGAGTTTACGCTCTTCCATTTCCTTCTCTCCTGCATCTCCATTTTCATCTTCGTCGCCTTACGCCATACGATCACCTTTCCCGTCTTGTCTGTTATCGTTCTAATTCTCCTTCCATTATTACCACCCGTCAGTTCCTTTACATTCCTATATAATGCATCTGTTCTTCCCTCTTTTTGGTATTTCTCTAACGAGTCGATCTGTTCTCTCCACCACGCCTCTCTTGCTTTCTCTTCTAAGCCTGTTATTTAATTCTCGGTATTTTCTCTTGCCTAGCTCTGAGTTTACGCTCTTCCATTTCCTTCTCTCCTGCATCTCCATTTTCATCTCCGTCGCCTTACGCCAACCGACCACCTTTCCCGTTTTGTCTGTTATCGTTCTAATTCTCCTTCCCTTATTACCACCCGTCAGTTCCTTTACATTCATATATAATGCATCTGTTCTTCCCTCTTTTTGGTATTTCTCTAACGAGTCGATCTGTTCTCTCCACCACGCCTCTCTTGCTTTCTCTTCTAAGCCTGTTATTTAATTCTCGGTATTTTCTCATGCCTAGCTCTGAGTTTACGCTCTTCCATTTCCTTCTCTCCTGCATCTCCATTTTCATCTCCGTCGCCATACGCCATACGACCACCTTTCCCGTCTTGTCTGTTATCGTTCTAATTCTCCTTCCATTATTACCACCCGTCAGTTCCTTTACATTCTTATATAATGCATCTGTTCTTCCCTCTTTTTGGTATTTCTCTAACGAGTCGATCTGTTCTCTCCACCACGCCTCTCTTGCTTTCTCTTCTAAGCCATTTATTTAATTCTCGGTACTTTCTCTTGCCTAGCTCTGAGTTTACGCTCTTCCATTTCCTTCTCTCCTGCATCTCCATTTTCATCTTCGTCGCCTTACGCCATACGATCACCTTTCCCGTCTTGTCTGTTATCGTTCTAATTCTCCTTCCATTATTACCACCCGTCAGTTCCTTTAAATTCCTATATAATGCATCTGTTCTTCCCTCTTTTTGGTATTTCTCTAACGAGTCGATCTGTTCTCTCCACCACGCCTCTCTTGCTTTCTCTTCATAGCCTGTTATTTAATTCTCGGTATTTTCTCTTGCCTATCTCTGAGTTTACGCTCTTCCATTTCCTTCTCTCCTGCATCTCCATCTTCATCTTCGTCGCCTTACGCCATACAATCACCTTTCCCGTCTTGTCTGTTATCGTTCTAATTCTCCTTCCATTATTACCACCCGTCTTTTCCTTTAAATTCCTATATAATGCATCTGTTCTTCCCTCTTTTTGGTATTTCTCTGACGAGTCGATCTGTTCTCTCCACCACGCCTCTCTTGCTTTCTCTTCTAAGCCTGTTATTTCATTCTCGGTATTTTCTCTTGCCTAGCTCTGAGTTTACGCTCTTCCATTTCCTTCTCTCCTGCATCTCCATTTTCTTCTTCGTCGCCTTACGCCATACGATCACCTTTCCCGTCTTGTCTTTTATCGTTCTAATTCTCCTTCCATTATTACCACCCGTCAGTTCCTTTACATTCCTATATAATGCATCTTTTCTTCCCTCTTTTTGGTATTTCTCTAACGAGTCGATCTGTTCTCTCAACCACGCCTCTCTTGCTTTCGCTTCTAAGCCTGTTATTTAATTCTCGGTACTTTCTCTTGCCTAGCTCTGAGTTTACGCTCTTCCATTTCCTTCTCTCCTGCATCTCCATTTTCATCTTCGTCGCCTTACGCCATACGATCACCTTTCCCGTCTTGTCTGTTATCGTTCTAATTTACCTTCCATTATTACCACCCGTCAGTTCCTTTACATTCCTATATAATGCATCTGTTCTTCCCTCTTTTTGGTATTTCTCTAACGAGTCGATCTGTTCTCTGCACCACGCCTCTCTTGCTTTCTCTTCTAAGCCTGTTATTTAATTCTCGGTATTTTCTCTTGCCTAGCTCTGATTTTACGCTCTTCCATTTCCTTCTCTCCTGCATCTCCATTTTCACCTTCGTCGCCTTACGCCATACGATCACCTTTCCCGTCTTGTCTGTTATCGTTCTAATTCTCCTTCCATTATTACCACCCGTCAGTTCCTTTACATTCCTATATAATGCATCTGTTCTACCCTCTTTTTGGTATTTCTCTAACGAGTCGATCTGTTCTCTCCACCACGCCTCTCTTGCTTTCTCTTCTAAGCCTGTTATTTAATTCTCGGTACTTTCTCTTGCCTAGCTCTGAGTTTACGCTCTTCCATTTCCTTCTCTCCTGCATCTCCATTTTCATCTTCGTCGCCTTACGCCATACGATCACCTTTCCCGTCTTGTCTGTTATCGTTCTAATTCTCCTTCCATTATTACCACCTGTCAGTTCCTTTACATTCCTATATAATGCATCTTTTCTTCCCTATTTTTGGTATTTCTCTAACGAGTCGATCTGTTCTCTCCACCACGCCTCTCTTGCTTTCTCTTCTAAGCCTGTTATTTAATTCTCGGTACTTTCTCTTGCCTAGCTCTGAGTTTACGCTCTTCCATTTCCTTCTCTCCTGCATCTCCATTTTCATCTTCGTCACCTTACGCCATACGATCACCTTTCCCGTCTTGTCTGTTATCGTTCTAATTCTCCTTCCATTATTACTACCCGTCAGTTCCTTTACATTCCTATATAATGCATCTTTTCTTCCCTCTTTTTGGTATTTCTCTAACGAGTCGATCTGTTCTCTCCACCACGCCTCTCTTGCTTTCTCTTCTAAGCCTGTTATTTAATTCTCGGTACTTTCTCTTGCCTAACTCTGAGTTTACGCTCTTCCATTTCCTTCTTTCCTGCATCTCCATTTTCATCTTCGTCGCCTTACGTCATACGATCACCTTTCCCGTCTTGTCTGTTATCGTTGTAATTCTCCTTCTATTATTATCACCCGTCAGTTCCTTTACATTCCTATATAATGCATCTGTTCTTCCCTCTTTTTGGTATTTCTCTAACGAGTCGATCTGTTCTCTCCACCACGCCTCTCTTGCTTTCTCTTCTAAGCCTGTTATTTAATTCTCGGTATTTTCTCTTGCCTAGCTCTGAGTTTACGCTCTTCCATTTCCTTCTCTCCTGCATCTCCATTTTCATATTCGTCGCCTTACGCCATACGATCACCATTCCCGTCCCTTCTGTTATCGTTCTAATTCTCCTTCCATTATTACCACCCGTCAGTTCCTTTACATTCCTATATAATGCATCTGTTCTTCCCTCTTTTTGGTATTTCTCTAACGAGTCGATCTGTTCTCTCCACCACGCCTCTCTTGCTTTCTCTTCTAAGCCTGTTATTTAATTCTCAGTATTTTCTCTTGCCTAGCTCTGAGTTTACGCTCTTCCATTTCCTACTCTCATGCATCTCCATTTTCATCTTCGTCGCCTTACGCCATACGATCACCTTTCCCGTCTTGTCTGTTTTCGTTCTAATTCTCCTTCCCTTATTACCACCCGTCAGTTCCTTTACATTCCTATATAATGCATCTGTTCTTCCCTCTTTTTGGTATTTCTCTAACGAGTCGATCTGTTCTCTCCACCATGCCTCTCTTGCTTTCTCTTCTAAGCCTGTTATTTAATTCTCGGTATTTTCTCTTGCCTAGCTTTGAGTTTACGCTCTTCCATTTCCTTCTCTCCTGCATCTCCATTTTCATCTTCGTCGCCTTACGCCATACGATAACCTTTCCCGTCTTGTCTGTTATCGTTCTAATTCTCATTCCATTATTACCACCCGTCAGTTCCTTTACATTCCTATATAATGCATCTGTTCTTCCCTCTTTTTGGTATTTCTCTAAGGAGTCGATCTGTTCTCTCCACCACGCCTCTCTTGCTTTATCTTCTAAGCCTGTTATTTAATTCTCGGTATTTTCTCTTGCCTAGCTCTGAGTTTACGCTCTTCCATTTCCTTCTCTCCTGCATCTCCATTTTTTTCTTCGTCGTCTTACGCCATACGATCACCTTTCCCGTCTTGTCTGTTATCGTTCTAATTCTTCTTCCATTATTACCACCCGTCAGTTCCTTTACATTCCTATATAATGCATCTGTTCTTCCCTCTTTTTGGTATTTCTCTAACGAGTCGATCTGTTCTCTCCACCACGCCTCTCTTGCTTTCTCTTCTAAGCCTGTTATTTAATTCTCGGTATTTTTTCTTGCCTAGCTCTGAGTTTACGCTCTTTCATTTCCTTCTCTCCTGCATCTCCATTTTCATCTTCGTCGCCTTACGCCATACGATCACCTTTCCCGTCTTGTCTATTATCCTTCTAATTCTCCTTCCATTATTACCACCCGTCAGTTCCTTTACATTCCTATATAATGCATCTGTTCTTCCTTCTTTTTGGTATTTCTCTAACGAGTCGTTCTGTTCTCTCCACCACGCCTCTCTTGCTTTCTCTTCTAAGCCTGTTATTTAATTCTCGGTATTTTCTCTTGCCTAGCTCTGAGTTTACGCTCTTCCATTTCCTTCTCTCCTGCATCTCCATTTTCATCTCCGTCGCCTTACGCCAACCGACCACCTTTCCCGTCTTGTCTGTTATCGTTCTAATTCTCCTTCCCTTATTACCACCCGTCAGTTCTTTTACATTCCTATATAATGCATCTGTTCTTCCCTCTTTTTGGTATTTCTCTAACGAGTCGATCTGTTCTCTCTACCACGCCTCTCTTGCTTTCTCTTCTAAGCCTGTTATTTAATTCTCGGTACTTTCTCTTGCCTAGCTCTGAGTTTACGCTCTTCCATTTCCTTCTCTCCTGCATCTCCATTTTCATCTCCGTCGCCTTACGCTATACGACCACCTTTCCCGTCTTGTCTGTTATCGTTCTAATTCTCCTTCCATTATTACCACCCGTCAGTTCCTTTACATTCATATATAATGCATCTGTTCTTCCCTCTTTTTGGTATTTCTCTAAAGAGTCGATCTGTTCACTCCACCACGCCTTTCTTGCTTTCTCTTCTAAACCTGTTATTTAATTCTCGGTACTTTCTCTTGCCTAGCTCTGAGTTTACGCTCTTCTATTTCCTTCTCTCCTGCATCTCCATTTTCACCTTCGTCACCTTTCGCCATACGACCACCTTTCCCGTCTTGTCTGTTATCGTTCTAATTCTCCTTCCATTATTACCACCCGTCAGTTCCTTTACATTCTTATATAATGCATCTGTTCTTCCCTCTTTTTGGTATTTCTCTAACGAGTCGATCTGTTCTCTCCACCACGCCTCTCTTGCTTTCTCTTCTAAGCCATTTATTTAATTCTCGGTACTTTCTCTTGCCTAGCTCTGAGTTTACGCTCTTCCATTTCCTTCTCTCCTGCATCTCCATTTTCATCTTCGTCGCCTTACGCCATACGATCACCTTTCCCGTCTTGTCTGTTATCGTTCTAATTCTCCTTCCATTATTACCACCCGTCAGTTCCTTTAAATTCCTATATAATGCATCTGTTCTTCCCTCTTTTTGGTATTTCTCTAACGAGTCGATCTGTTCTCTCCACCACGCCTCTCTTGCTTTCTCTTCATAGCCTGTTATTTAATTCTCGGTATTTTCTCTTGCCTATCTCTGAGTTTACGCTCTTCCATTTCCTTCTCTCCTGCATCTCCATCTTCATCTTCGTCGCCTTACGCCATACAATCACCTTTCCCGTCTTGTCTGTTATCGTTCTAATTCTCCTTCCATTATTACCACCCGTCTTTTCCTTTAAATTCCTATATAATGCATCTGTTCTTCCCTCTTTTTGGTATTTCTCTGACGAGTCGATCTGTTCTCTCCACCACGCCTCTCTTGCTTTCTCTTCTAAGCCTGTTATTTCATTCTCGGTATTTTCTCTTGCCTAGCTCTGAGTTTACGCTCTTCCATTTCCTTCTCTCCTGCATCTCCATCTTCATCTTCGTCGCCTTACGCCATACAATCACCTTTCCCGTCTTGTCTGTTATCGTTCTAATTCTCCTTCCATTATTACCACCCGTCTTTTCCTTTAAATTCCTATATAATGCATCTGTTCTTCCCTCTTTTTGGTATTTCTCTGACGAGTCGATCTGTTCTCTCCACCACGCCTCTCTTGCTTTCTCTTCTAAGCCTGTTATTTCATTCTCGGTATTTTCTCTTGCCTAGCTCTGAGTTTACGCTCTTCCATTTCCTTCTCTCCTGCATCTCCATTTTCTTCTTCGTCGCCTTACGCCATACGATCACCTTTCCCGTCTTGTCTTTTATCGTTCTAATTCTCCTTCCATTATTACCACCCGTCAGTTCCTTTACATTCCTATATAATGCATCGTTTCTTCCCTCTTTTTGGTATTTCTCTAACGAGTCGATCTGTTCTCTCAACCACGCCTCTCTTGCTTTCGCTTCTAAGCCTGTTATTTAATTCTCGGTACTTTCTCTTGCCTAGCTCTGAGTTTACGCTCTTCCATTTCCTTCTCTCCTGCATCTCCATTTTCATCTCCGTCGCCTTACGCTATACGACCACCTTTCCCGTGTTGTCTGTTATCGTTCTATTTCTCCTTCCATTATTACCACCCGTCAGTTCCTTTACATTCATATATAATGCATCTGTTCTTCCTCTTTTTGGCATTTCTCTAACGAGTCGATCTGTTCTCTCCACCACGCCTCTCTTGCTTTCTCTTCTAAGCCTGTTATTTAATTCCCGGTATTTTCTCTTGCCTAGCTCTGAGTTTACGCTCTTCCATTTCCTTCTCTCCTGCATCTCCATTTTCTTCTCTTTCGCCATACGCCATACGACCACCTTTCCTTTCTTGTCTGTTATCGTTCTAATTCTCCTTCCATTATTACCACCCGTCAATTCCTTTACATTCCTATATAATGCATCTGTTCTTCCCTCTTTTTGGTATTTCTCTAACGAGTCGATATGTTCTCTCCGCCACGCCTCTCTTGCTTTCTCTTCTAAGCCTGTTATTTAATTCTCGGTACTTTCTCTTGCCTATCTCTGAGTTTACGCTCTTCCATTTCCTTCTCTCCTGCATCTCCATTTTCATCTTCGTCGCCTTACGCCATACGATCACCTTTCTGGTCTTGTCCGTTATCGTTCTAATTCTCATTCCATTATTACCAACCGTCAGTTCCTTTACATTCCTATATAATGCATCTATTCTTCCCTCTTTTTGGTATTTTTCTAACGAGTCGATCTGTTCTCTCCACCACGCCTCTCTTGCTTTCTCTTCTAAGCCTGTTATTTAATTCTCGGTATTTTCTCTTGCCTAGCTCTGAGTTTACGCTCTTCCATTTCCTTCTCTCCTGCATCTCCATTTTCTTCTTCGTCGCCTTACGCCATACGATCACCTTTCCCGTCTTATCTGTTATCGTTCTAATTCTCCTTCCATTATTACCATCCGTCAGTTCCTTTACATTCCTATATAATGCATCTGTTCTTCCCTCTTTTTGGTATTTGTCTAACGAGTCGATCTGTTCTTTCCACCACGCCTCTCTTGCTTTCTCTTCTAAGCCTGTTATTTAATTCTCGGTATTTTCTCTTGCCTAGCTCTGAGTTTACGCTCTTCCATTTCCTTCTCTCCTGCATCTCCATTTTCATCTTCGTCGCCTTACGCCATACGATCACCTTTCCCGTCTTGTCTGTTATCGTTCTAATTTACCTTCCATTATTACCACCCGTCAGTTCCTTTACATTCCTATATAATGCATCTGTTCTTCCCTCTTTTTGGTATTTCTCTAACGAGTCGATCTGTTCTCTGCACCACGCCTCTCTTGCTTTCTCTTCTAAGCCTGTTATTTAATTCTCGGTATTTTCTCTTGCCTAGCTCTGATTTTACGCTCTTCCATTTCCTTCTCTCCTGCATCTCCATTTTCACCTTCGTCGCCTTACGCCATACGATCACCTTTCCCGTCTTGTCTGTTATCGTTCTAATTCTCCTTCCATTATTACCACCCGTCAGTTCCTTTACATTCCTATATAATGCATCTGTTCTACCCTCTTTTTGGTATTTCTCTAACGAGTCGATCTGTTCTCTCCACCACGCCTCTCTTGCTTTCTCTTCTAAGCCTGTTATTTAATTCTCGGTACTTTCTCTTGCCTAGCTCTGAGTTTACGCTCTTCCATTTCCTTCTCTCCTGCATCTCCATTTTCATCTTCGTCGCCTTACGCCATACGATCACCTTTCCCGTCTTGTCTGTTATCGTTCTAATTCTCCTTCCATTATTACCACCTGTCAGTTCCTTTACATTCCTATATAATGCATCTTTTCTTCCCTATTTTTGGTATTTCTCTAACGAGTCGATCTGTTCTCTCCACCACGCCTCTCTTGCTTTCTCTTCTAAGCCTGTTATTTAATTCTCGGTACTTTCTCTTGCCTAGCTCTGAGTTTACGCTCTTCCATTTCCTTCTCTCCTGCATCTCCATTTTCATCTTCGTCACCTTACGCCATACGATCACCTTTCCCGTCTTGTCTGTTATCGTTCTAATTCTCCTTCCATTATTACTACCCGTCAGTTCCTTTACATTCCTATATAATGCATCTTTTCTTCCCTCTTTTTGGTATTTCTCTAACGAGTCGATCTGTTCTCTCCACCACGCCTCTCTTGCTTTCTCTTCTAAGCCTGTTATTTAATTCTCGGTACTTTCTCTTGCCTAACTCTGAGTTTACGCTCTTCCATTTCCTTCTTTCCTGCATCTCCATTTTCATCTTCGTCGCCTTACGTCATACGATCACCTTTCCCGTCTTGTCTGTTATCGTTGTAATTCTCCTTCTATTATTATCACCCGTCAGTTCCTTTACATTCCTATATAATGCATCTGTTCTTCCCTCTTTTTGGTATTTCTCTAACGAGTCGATCTGTTCTCTCCACCACGCCTCTCTTGCTTTCTCTTCTAAGCCTGTTATTTAATTCTCGGTATTTTCTCTTGCCTAGCTCTGAGTTTACGCTCTTCCATTTCCTTCTCTCCTGCATCTCCATTTTCATATTCGTCGCCTTACGCCATACGATCACCATTCCCGTCCCTTCTGTTATCGTTCTAATTCTCCTTCCATTATTACCACCCGTCAGTTCCTTTACATTCCTATATAATGCATCTGTTCTTCCCTCTTTTTGGTATTTCTCTAACGAGTCGATCTGTTCTCTCCACCACGCCTCTCTTGCTTTCTCTTCTAAGCCTGTTATTTAATTCTCAGTATTTTCTCTTGCCTAGCTCTGAGTTTACGCTCTTCCATTTCCTACTCTCATGCATCTCCATTTTCATCTTCGTCGCCTTACGCCATACGATCACCTTTCCCGTCTTGTCTTTTTTCGTTCTAATTCTCCTTCCCTTATTACCACCCGTCAGTTCCTTTACATTCCTATATAATGCATCTGTTCTTCCCTCTTTTTGGTATTTCTCTAACGAGTCGATCTGTTCTCTCCACCATGCCTCTCTTGCTTTCTCTTCTAAGCCTGTTATTTAATTCTCGGTATTTTCTCTTGCCTAGCTTTGAGTTTACGCTCTTCCATTTCCTTCTCTCCTGCATCTCCATTTTCATCTTCGTCGCCTTACGCCATACGATAACCTTTCCCGTCTTGTCTGTTATCGTTCTAATTCTCATTCCATTATTACCACCCGTCAGTTCCTTTACATTCCTATATAATGCATCTGTTCTTCCCTCTTTTTGGTATTTCTCTAAGGAGTCGATCTGTTCTCTCCACCACGCCTCTCTTGCTTTATCTTCTAAGCCTGTTATTTAATTCTCGGTATTTTCTCTTGCCTAGCTCTGAGTTTACGCTCTTCCATTTCCTTCTCTCCTGCATCTCCATTTTTTTCTTCGTCGTCTTACGCCATACGATCACCTTTCCCGTCTTGTCTGTTATCGTTCTAATTCTTCTTCCATTATTACCACCCGTCAGTTCCTTTACATTCCTATATAATGCATCTGTTCTTCCCTCTTTTTGGTATTTCTCTAACGAGTCGATCTGTTCTCTCCACCACGCCTCTCTTGCTTTCTCTTCTAAGCCTGTTATTTAATTCTCGGTATTTTTTCTTGCCTAGCTCTGAGTTTACGCTCTTTCATTTCCTTCTCTCCTGCATCTCCATTTTCATCTTCGTCGCCTTACGCCATACGATCACCTTTCCCGTCTTGTCTATTATCCTTCTAATTCTCCTTCCATTATTACCACCCGTCAGTTCCTTTACATTCCTATATAATGCATCTGTTCTTCCTTCTTTTTGGTATTTCTCTAACGAGTCGTTCTGTTCTCTCCACCACGCCTCTCTTGCTTTCTCTTCTAAGCCTGTTATTTAATTCTCGGTATTTTCTCTTGCCTAGCTCTGAGTTTACGCTCTTCCATTTCCTTCTCTCCTGCATCTCCATTTTCATCTCCGTCGCCTTACGCCAACCGACCACCTTTCCCGTCTTGTCTGTTATCGTTCTAATTCTCCTTCCCTTATTACCACCCGTCAGTTCTTTTACATTCCTATATAATGCATCTGTTCTTCCGTCTTTTTGGTATTTCTCTAACGAGTCGATCTGTTCTCTCTACCACGCCTCTCTTGCTTTCTCTTCTAAGCCTGTTATTTAATTCTCGGTACTTTCTCTTGCCTAGCTCTGAGTTTACGCTCTTCCATTTCCTTCTCTCCTGCATCTCCATTTTCATCTCCGTCGCCTTACGCTATACGACCACCTTACCCGTCTTGTCTGTTATCGTTCTAATTCTCCTTCCATTATTACCACCCGTCAGTTCCTTTACATTCATATATAATGCATCTGTTCTTCCCTCTTTTTGGTATTTCTCTAAAGAGTCGATCTGTTCACTCCACCACGCCTTTCTTGCTTTCTCTTCTAAACCTGTTATTTAATTCTCGGTACTTTCTCTTGCCTAGCTCTGAGTTTACGCTCTTCTATTTCCTTCTCTCCTGCATCTCCATTTTCACCTTCGTCACCTTTCGCCATACGACCACCTTTCCCGTCTTGTCTGTTATCGTTCTAATTCTCCTTCCATTATTACCACCCGTCAGTTCCTTTACATTCTTATATAATGCATCTGTTCTTCCCTCTTTTTGGTATTTCTCTAACGAGTCGATCTGTTCTCTCCACCACGCCTCTCTTGCTTTCTCTTCTAAGCCATTTATTTAATTCTCGGTACTTTCTCTTGCCTAGCTCTGAGTTTACGCTCTTCCATTTCCTTCTCTCCTGCATCTCCATTTTCATCTTCGTCGCCTTACGCCATACGATCACCTTTCCCGTCTTGTCTGTTATCGTTCTAATTCTCCTTCCATTATTACCACCCGTCAGTTCCTTTAAATTCCTATATAATGCATCTGTTCTTCCCTCTTTTTGGTATTTCTCTAACGAGTCGATCTGTTCTCTCCACCACGCCTCTCTTGCTTTCTCTTCATAGCCTGTTATTTAATTCTCGGTATTTTCTCTTGCCTATCTCTGAGTTTACGCTCTTCCATTTCCTTCTCTCCTGCATCTCCATCTTCATCTTCGTCGCCTTACGCCATACAATCACCTTTCCCGTCTTGTCTGTTATCGTTCTAATTCTCCTTCCATTATTACCACCCGTCTTTTCCTTTAAATTCCTATATAATGCATCTGTTCTTCCCTCTTTTTGGTATTTCTCTGACGAGTCGATCTGTTCTCTCCACCACGCCTCTCTTGCTTTCTCTTCTAAGCCTGTTATTTCATTCTCGGTATTTTCTCTTGCCTAGCTCTGAGTTTACGCTCTTCCATTTCCTTCTCTCCTGCATCTCCATTTTCTTCTTCGTCGCCTTACGCCATACGATCACCTTTCCCGTCTTGTCTTTTATCGTTCTAATTCTCCTTCCATTATTACCACCCGTCAGTTCCTTTACATTCCTATATAATGCATCTTTTCTTCCCTCTTTTTGGTATTTCTCTAACGAGTCGATCTGTTCTCTCAACCACGCCTCTCTTGCTTTCGCTTCTAAGCCTGTTATTTAATTCTCGGTACTTTCTCTTGCCTAGCTCTGAGTTTACGCTCTTCCATTTCCTTCTCTCCTGCATCTCCATTTTCATCTCCGTCGCCTTACGCTATACGACCACCTTTCCCGTGTTGTCTGTTATCGTTCTATTTCTCCTTCCATTATTACCACCCGTCAGTTCCTTTACATTCATATATAATGCATCTGTTCTTCCTCTTTTTGGCATTTCTCTAACGAGTCGATCTGTTCTCTCCACCACGCCTCTCTTGCTTTCTCTTCTAAGCCTGTTATTTAATTCCCGGTATTTTCTCTTGCCTAGCTCTGAGTTTACGCTCTTCCATTTCCTTCTCTCCTGCATCTCCATTTTCTTCTCTTTCGCCATACGCCATACGACCACCTTTCCTTTCTTGTCTGTTATCGTTCTAATTCTCCTTCCATTATTACCACCCGTCAATTCCTTTACATTCCTATATAATGCATCTGTTCTTCCCTCTTTTTGGTATTTCTCTAACGAGTCGATATGTTCTCTCCGCCACGCCTCTCTTGCTTTCTCTTCTAAGCCTGTTATTTAATTCTCGGTACTTTCTCTTGCCTATCTCTGAGTTTACGCTCTTTCATTTCCTTCTCTCCTGCATCTCCATTTTCATCTTCGTCGCCTTACGCCATACGATCACCTTTCCCGTCTTGTCTGTTATCGTTCTAATTCTTCTTCCATTATTACCACCCGTCAGTTCCTTTACATTCCTATATAATGCATCTGTTCTTCCCTCTTTTTGGTATTTCTCTAACGAGTCGATCTGTTCTCTCCACCACGCCTCTCTTGCTTTCTCTTCTAAGCCTGTTATTTAATTCTCGGTATTTTTTCTTGCCTAGCTCTGAGTTTACGCTCTTTCATTTCCTTCTCTCCTGCATCTC
This sequence comes from Pyrrhosoma nymphula, assembly GCA_963573305.1. Taxonomy (NCBI): domain Eukaryota; kingdom Metazoa; phylum Arthropoda; class Insecta; order Odonata; family Coenagrionidae; genus Pyrrhosoma; species Pyrrhosoma nymphula. The sequence continues at coordinate 68,574,296 of OY754332.1, read as the reverse complement.
CATTTTCATCTTCGTCGCCTTACGCCATACGATCACCTTTCCCGTCTTGTCTATTATCCTTCTAATTCTCCTTCCATTATTACCACCCGTCAGTTCCTTTACATTCCTATATAATGCATCTGTTCTTCCTTCTTTTTGGTATTTCTCTAACGAGTCGTTCTGTTCTCTCCACCACGCCTCTCTTGCTTTCTCTTCTAAGCCTGTTATTTAATTCTCGGTATTTTCTCTTGCCTAGCTCTGAGTTTACGCTCTTCCATTTCCTTCTCTCCTGCATCTCCATTTTCATCTCCGTCGCCTTACGCCATACGATCACCTTTCCCGTCTTGTCTGTTATCGTTCTAATTCTCCTTCCATTATTACCACCCGTCAGTTCCTTTACATTCCTATATAATGCATCTGTTCTACCCTCTTTTTGGTATTTCTCTAACGAGTCGATCTGTTCTCTCCACCACGCCTCTCTTGCTTTCTCTTCTAAGCCTGTTATTTAATTCTCGGTACTTTCTCTTGCCTAGCTCTGAGTTTACGCTCTTCCATTTCCTTCTCTCCTGCATCTCCATTTTCATCTTCGTCGCCTTACGCCATACGATCACCTTTCCCGTCTTGTCTGTTATCGTTCTAATTCTCCTTCCATTATTACCACCTGTCAGTTCCTTTACATTCCTATATAATGCATCTTTTCTTCCCTATTTTTGGTATTTCTCTAACGAGTCGATCTGTTCTCTCCACCACGCCTCTCTTGCTTTCTCTTCTAAGCCTGTTATTTAATTCTCGGTACTTTCTCTTGCCTAGCTCTGAGTTTACGCTCTTCCATTTCCTTCTCTCCTGCATCTCCATTTTCATCTTCGTCACCTTACGCCATACGATCACCTTTCCCGTCTTGTCTGTTATCGTTCTAATTCTCCTTCCATTATTACTACCCGTCAGTTCCTTTACATTCCTATATAATGCATCTTTTCTTCCCTCTTTTTGGTATTTCTCTAACGAGTCGATCTGTTCTCTCCACCACGCCTCTCTTGCTTTCTCTTCTAAGCCTGTTATTTAATTCTCGGTACTTTCTCTTGCCTAACTCTGAGTTTACGCTCTTCCATTTCCTTCTTTCCTGCATCTCCATTTTCATCTTCGTCGCCTTACGTCATACGATCACCTTTCCCGTCTTGTCTGTTATCGTTGTAATTCTCCTTCTATTATTATCACCCGTCAGTTCCTTTACATTCCTATATAATGCATCTGTTCTTCCCTCTTTTTGGTATTTCTCTAACGAGTCGATCTGTTCTCTCCACCACGCCTCTCTTGCTTTCTCTTCTAAGCCTGTTATTTAATTCTCGGTATTTTCTCTTGCCTAGCTCTGAGTTTACGCTCTTCCATTTCCTTCTCTCCTGCATCTCCATTTTCATATTCGTCGCCTTACGCCATACGATCACCATTCCCGTCCCTTCTGTTATCGTTCTAATTCTCCTTCCATTATTACCACCCGTCAGTTCCTTTACATTCCTATATAATGCATCTGTTCTTCCCTCTTTTTGGTATTTCTCTAACGAGTCGATCTGTTCTCTCCACCACGCCTCTCTTGCTTTCTCATCTAAGCCTGTTATTTAATTCTCAGTATTTTCTCTTGCCTAGCTCTGAGTTTACGCTCTTCCATTTCCTACTCTCATGCATCTCCATTTTCATCTTCGTCGCCTTACGCCATACGATCACCTTTCCCGTCTTGTCTGTTTTCGTTCTAATTCTCCTTCCCTTATTACCACCCGTCAGTTCCTTTACATTCCTATATAATGCATCTGTTCTTCCCTCTTTTTGGTATTTCTCTAACGAGTCGATCTGTTCTCTCCACCATGCCTCTCTTGCTTTCTCTTCTAAGCCTGTTATTTAATTCTCGGTATTTTCTCTTGCCTAGCTTTGAGTTTACGCTCTTCCATTTCCTTCTCTCCTGCATCTCCATTTTCATCTTCGTCGCCTTACGCCATACGATAACCTTTCCCGTCTTGTCTGTTATCGTTCTAATTCTCATTCCATTATTACCACCCGTCAGTTCCTTTACATTCCTATATAATGCATCTGTTCTTCCCTCTTTTTGGTATTTCTCTAAGGAGTCGATCTGTTCTCTCCACCACGCCTCTCTTGCTTTATCTTCTAAGCCTGTTATTTAATTCTCGGTATTTTCTCTTGCCTAGCTCTGAGTTTACGCTCTTCCATTTCCTTCTCTCCTGCATCTCCATTTTTTTCTTCGTCGTCTTACGCCATACGATCACCTTTCCCGTCTTGTCTGTTATCGTTCTAATTCTTCTTCCATTATTACCACCCGTCAGTTCCTTTACATTCCTATATAATGCATCTGTTCTTCCCTCTTTTTGGTATTTCTCTAACGAGTCGATCTGTTCTCTCCACCACGCCTCTCTTGCTTTCTCTTCTAAGCCTGTTATTTAATTCTCGGTATTTTTTCTTGCCTAGCTCTGAGTTTACGCTCTTTCATTTCCTTCTCTCCTGCATCTCCATTTTCATCTTCGTCGCCTTACGCCATACGATCACCTTTCCCGTCTTGTCTATTATCCTTCTAATTCTCCTTCCATTATTACCACCCGTCAGTTCCTTTACATTCCTATATAATGCATCTGTTCTTCCTTCTTTTTGGTATTTCTCTAACGAGTCGTTCTGTTCTCTCCACCACGCCTCTCTTGCTTTCTCTTCTAAGCCTGTTATTTAATTCTCGGTATTTTCTCTTGCCTAGCTCTGAGTTTACGCTCTTCCATTTCCTTCTCTCCTGCATCTCCATTTTCATCTCCGTCGCCTTACGCCAACCGACCACCTTTCCCGTCTTGTCTGTTATCGTTCTAATTCTCCTTCCCTTATTACCACCCGTCAGTTCTTTTACATTCCTATATAATGCATCTGTACTTCCCTCTTTTTGGTATTTCTCTAACGAGTCGATCTGTTCTCTCTACCACGCCTCTCTTGCTTTCTCTTCTAAGCCTGTTATTTAATTCTCGGTACTTTCTCTTGCCTAGCTCTGAGTTTACGCTCTTCCATTTCCTTCTCTCCTGCATCTCCATTTTCATCTCCGTCGCCTTACGCTATACGACCACCTTTCCCGTCTTGTCTGTTATCGTTCTAATTCTCCTTCCATTATTACCACCCGTCAGTTCCTTTACATTCATATATAATGCATCTGTTCTTCCCTCTTTTTGGTATTTCTCTAAAGAGTCGATCTGTTCACTCCACCACGCCTTTCTTGCTTTCTCTTCTAAACCTGTTATTTAATTCTCGGTACTTTCTCTTGCCTAGCTCTGAGTTTACGCTCTTCTATTTCCTTCTCTCCTGCATCTCCATTTTCACCTTCGTCACCTTTCGCCATACGACCACCTTTCCCGTCTTGTCTGTTATCGTTCTAATTCTCCTTCCATTATTACCACCCGTCAGTTCCTTTACATTCTTATATAATGCATCTGTTCTTCCCTCTTTTTGGTATTTCTCTAACGAGTCGATCTGTTCTCTCCACCACGCCTCTCTTGCTTTCTCTTCTAAGCCATTTATTTAATTCTCGGTACTTTCTCTTGCCTAGCTCTGAGTTTACGCTCTTCCATTTCCTTCTCTCCTGCATCTCCATTTTCATCTTCGTCGCCTTACGCCATACGATCACCTTTCCCGTCTTGTCTGTTATCGTTCTAATTCTCCTTCCATTATTACCACCCGTCAGTTCCTTTAAATTCCTATATAATGCATCTGTTCTTCCCTCTTTTTGGTATTTCTCTAACGAGTCGATCTGTTCTCTCCACCACGCCTCTCTTGCTTTCTCTTCATAGCCTGTTATTTAATTCTCGGTATTTTCTCTTGCCTATCTCTGAGTTTACGCTCTTCCATTTCCTTCTCTCCTGCATCTCCATTTTCATCTTCGTCGCCTTACGCCATACAATCACCTTTCCCGTCTTGTCTGTTATCGTTCTAATTCTCCTTCCATTATTACCACCCGTCTTTTCCTTTAAATTCCTATATAATGCATCTGTTCTTCCCTCTTTTTGGTATTTCTCTGACGAGTCGATCTGTTCTCTCCACCACGCCTCTCTTGCTTTCTCTTCTAAGCCTGTTATTTCATTCTCGGTATTTTCTCTTGCCTAGCTCTGAGTTTACGCTCTTCCATTTCCTTCTCTCCTGCATCTCCATCTTCATCTTCGTCGCCTTACGCCATACAATCACCTTTCCCGTCTTGTCTGTTATCGTTCTAATTCTCCTTCCATTATTACCACCCGTCTTTTCCTTTAAATTCCTATATAATGCATCTGTTCTTCCCTCTTTTTGGTATTTCTCTGACGAGTCGATCTGTTCTCTCCACCACGCCTCTCTTGCTTTCTCTTCTAAGCCTGTTATTTCATTCTCGGTATTTTCTCTTGCCTAGCTCTGAGTTTACGCTCTTCCATTTCCTTCTCTCCTGCATCTCCATTTTCTTCTTCGTCGCCTTACGCCATACGATCACCTTTCCCGTCTTGTCTTTTATCGTTCTAATTCTCCTTCCATTATTACCACCCGTCAGATCCTTTACATTCCTATATAATGCATCTTTTCTTCCCTCTTTTTGGTATTTCTCTAACGAGTCGATCTGTTCTCTCAACCACGCCTCTCTTGCTTTCGCTTCTAAGCCTGTTATTTAATTCTCGGTACTTTCTCTTGCCTAGCTCTGAGTTTACGCTCTTCCATTTCCTTCTCTCCTGCATCTCCATTTTCATCTCCGTCGCCTTACGCTATACGACCACCTTTCCCGTGTTGTCTGTTATCGTTCTATTTCTCCTTCCATTATTACCACCCGTCAGTTCCTTTACATTCATATATAATGCATCTGTTCTTCCTCTTTTTGGCATTTCTCTAACGAGTCGATCTGTTCTCTCCACCACGCCTCTCTTGCTTTCTCTTCTAAGCCTGTTATTTAATTCCCGGTATTTTCTCTTGCCTAGCTCTGAGTTTACGCTCTTCCATTTCCTTCTCTCCTGCATCTCCATTTTCTTCTCTTTCGCCATACGCCATACGACCACCTTTCCTTTCTTGTCTGTTATCGTTCTAATTCTCCTTCCATTATTACCACCCGTCAATTCCTTTACATTCCTATATAATGCATCTGTTCTTCCCTCTTTTTGGTATTTCTCTAACGAGTCGATATGTTCTCTCCGCCACGCCTCTCTTGCTTTCTCTTCTAAGCCTGTTATTTAATTCTCGGTACTTTCTCTTGCCTATCTCTGAGTTTACGCTCTTCCATTTCCTTCTCTCCTGCATCTCCATTTTCATCTTCGTCGCCTTACGCCATACGATCACCTTTCTGGTCTTGTCCGTTATCGTTCTAATTCTCATTCCATTATTACCAACCGTCAGTTCCTTTACATTCCTATATAATGCATCTATTCTTCCCTCTTTTTGGTATTTTTCTAACGAGTCGATCTGTTCTCTCCACCACGCCTCTCTTGCTTTCTCTTCTAAGCCTGTTATTTAATTCTCGGTATTTTCTCTTGCCTAGCTCTGAGTTTACGCTCTTCCATTTCCTTCTCTCCTGCATCTCCATTTTCTTCTTCGTCGCCTTACGCCATACGATCACCTTTCCCGTCTTATCTGTTATCGTTCTAATTCTCCTTCCATTATTACCATCCGTCAGTTCCTTTACATTCCTATATAATGCATCTGTTCTTCCCTCTTTTTGGTATTTGTCTAACGAGTCGATCTGTTCTTTCCACCACGCCTCTCTTGCTTTCTCTTCTAAGCCTGTTATTTAATTCTCGGTATTTTCTCTTGCCTAGCTCTGAGTTTACGCTCTTCCATTTCCTTCTCTCCTGCATCTCCATTTTCATCTTCGTCGCCTTACGCCATACGATCACCTTTCCCGTCTTGTCTGTTATCGTTCTAATTTACCTTCCATTATTACCACCCGTCAGTTCCTTTACATTCCTATATAATGCATCTGTTCTTCCCTCTTTTTGGTATTTCTCTAACGAGTCGATCTGTTCTCTGCACCACGCCTCTCTTGCTTTCTCTTCTAAGCCTGTTATTTAATTCTCGGTATTTTCTCTTGCCTAGCTCTGATTTTACGCTCTTCCATTTCCTTCTCTCCTGCATCTCCATTTTCACCTTCGTCGCCTTACGCCATACGATCACCTTTCCCGTCTTGTCTGTTATCGTTCTAATTCTCCTTCCATTATTACCACCCGTCAGTTCCTTTACATTCCTATATAATGCATCTGTTCTACCCTCTTTTTGGTATTTCTCTAACGAGTCGATCTGTTCTCTCCACCACGCCTCTCTTGCTTTCTCTTCTAAGCCTGTTATTTAATTCTCGGTACTTTCTCTTGCCTAGCTCTGAGTTTACGCTCTTCCATTTCCTTCTCTCCTGCATCTCCATTTTCATCTTCGTCGCCTTACGCCATACGATCACCTTTCCCGTCTTGTCTGTTATCGTTCTAATTCTCCTTCCATTATTACCACCTGTCAGTTCCTTTACATTCCTATATAATGCATCTTTTCTTCCCTATTTTTGGTATTTCTCTAACGAGTCGATCTGTTCTCTCCACCACGCCTCTCTTGCTTTCTCTTCTAAGCCTGTTATTTAATTCTCGGTACTTTCTCTTGCCTAGCTCTGAGTTTACGCTCTTCCATTTCCTTCTCTCCTGCATCTCCATTTTCATCTTCGTCACCTTACGCCATACGATCACCTTTCCCGTCTTGTCTGTTATCGTTCTAATTCTCCTTCCATTATTACTACCCGTCAGTTCCTTTACATTCCTATATAATGCATCTTTTCTTCCCTCTTTTTGGTATTTCTCTAACGAGTCGATCTGTTCTCTCCACCACGCCTCTCTTGCTTTCTCTTCTAAGCCTGTTATTTAATTCTCGGTACTTTCTCTTGCCTAACTCTGAGTTTACGCTCTTCCATTTCCTTCTTTCCTGCATCTCCATTTTCATCTTCGTCGCCTTACGTCATACGATCACCTTTCCCGTCTTGTCTGTTATCGTTGTAATTCTCCTTCTATTATTATCACCCGTCAGTTCCTTTACATTCCTATATAATGCATCTGTTCTTCCCTCTTTTTGGTATTTCTCTAACGAGTCGATCTGTTCTCTCCACCACGCCTCTCTTGCTTTCTCTTCTAAGCCTGTTATTTAATTCTCGGTATTTTCTCTTGCCTAGCTCTGAGTTTACGCTCTTCCATTTCCTTCTCTCCTGCATCTCCATTTTCATATTCGTCGCCTTACGCCATACGATCACCATTCCCGTCCCTTCTGTTATCGTTCTAATTCTCCTTCCATTATTACCACCCGTCAGTTCCTTTACATTCCTATATAATGCATCTGTTCTTCCCTCTTTTTGGTATTTCTCTAACGAGTCGATCTGTTCTCTCCACCACGCCTCTCTTGCTTTCTCTTCTAAGCCTGTTATTTAATTCTCAGTATTTTCTCTTGCCTAGCTCTGAGTTTACGCTCTTCCATTTCCTACTCTCATGCATCTCCATTTTCATCTTCGTCGCCTTACGCCATACGATCACCTTTCCCGTCTTGTCTGTTTTCGTTCTAATTCTCCTTCCCTTATTACCACCCGTCAGTTCCTTTACATTCCTATATAATGCATCTGTTCTTCCCTCTTTTTGGTATTTCTCTAACGAGTCGATCTGTTCTCTCCACCATGCCTCTCTTGCTTTCTCTTCTAAGCCTGTTATTTAATTCTCGGTATTTTCTCTTGCCTAGCTTTGAGTTTACGCTCTTCCATTTCCTTCTCTCCTGCATCTCCATTTTCATCTTCGTCGCCTTACGCCATACGATAACCTTTCCCGTCTTGTCTGTTATCGTTCTAATTCTCATTCCATTATTACCACCCGTCAGTTCCTTTACATTCCTATATAATGCATCTGTTCTTCCCTCTTTTTGGTATTTCTCTAAGGAGTCGATCTGTTCTCTCCACCACGCCTCTCTTGCTTTATCTTCTAAGCCTGTTATTTAATTCTCGGTATTTTCTCTTGCCTAGCTCTGAGTTTACGCTCTTCCATTTCCTTCTCTCCTGCATCTCCATTTTTTTCTTCGTCGTCTTACGCCATACGATCACCTTTCCCGTCTTGTCTGTTATCGTTCTAATTCTTCTTCCATTATTACCACCCGTCAGTTCCTTTACATTCCTATATAATGCATCTGTTCTTCCCTCTTTTTGGTATTTCTCTAACGAGTCGATCTGTTCTCTCCACCACGCCTCTCTTGCTTTCTCTTCTAAGCCTGTTATTTAATTCTCGGTATTTTTTCTTGCCTAGCTCTGAGTTTACGCTCTTTCATTTCCTTCTCTCCTGCATCTCCATTTTCATCTTCGTCGCCTTACGCCATACGATCACCTTTCCCGTCTTGTCTATTATCCTTCTAATTCTCCTTCCATTATTACCACCCGTCAGTTCCTTTACATTCCTATATAATGCATCTGTTCTTCCCTCTTTTTGGTATTTCTCTAACGAGTCGATCTGTTCTCTCCACCACGCCTCTCTTGCTTTCTCTTCTAAGCCTGTTATTTAATTCTCAGTATTTTCTCTTGCCTAGCTCTGAGTTTACGCTCTTCCATTTCCTACTCTCATGCATCTCCATTTTCATCTTCGTCGCCTTACGCCATACGATCACCTTTCCCGTCTTGTCTGTTTTCGTTCTAATTCTCCTTCCCTTATTACCACCCGTCAGTTCCTTTACATTCCTATATAATGCATCTGTTCTTCCCTCTTTTTGGTATTTCTCTAACGAGTCGATCTGTTCTCTCCACCATGCCTCTCTTGCTTTCTCTTCTAAGCCTGTTATTTAATTCTCGGTATTTTCTCTTGCCTAGCTTTGAGTTTACGCTCTTCCATTTCCTTCTCTCCTGCATCTCCATTTTCATCTTCGTCGCCTTACGCCATACGATAACCTTTCCCGTCTTGTCTGTTATCGTTCTAATTCTCATTCCATTATTACCACCCGTCAGTTCCTTTACATTCCTATATAATGCATCTGTTCTTCCCTCTTTTTGGTATTTCTCTAAGGAGTCGATCTGTTCTCTCCACCACGCCTCTCTTGCTTTATCTTCTAAGCCTGTTATTTAATTCTCGGTATTTTCTCTTGCCTAGCTCTGAGTTTACGCTCTTCCATTTCCTTCTCTCCTGCATCTCCATTTTTTTCTTCGTCGTCTTACGCCATACGATCACCTTTCCCGTCTTGTCTGTTATCGTTCTAATTCTTCTTCCATTATTACCACCCGTCAGTTCCTTTACATTCCTATATAATGCATCTGTTCTTCCCTCTTTTTGGTATTTCTCTAACGAGTCGATCTGTTCTCTCCACCACGCCTCTCTTGCTTTCTCTTCTAAGCTTGTTATTTAATTCTCGGTATTTTTTCTTGCCTAGCTCTGAGTTTACGCTCTTTCATTTCCTTCTCTCCTGCATCTCCATTTTCATCTTCGTCGCCTTAAGCCATACGATCACCTTTCCCGTCTTGTCTATTATCCTTCTAATTCTCCTTCCATTATTACCACCCGTCAGTTCCTTTACATTCCTATATAATGCATCTGTTCTTCCTTCTTTTTGGTATTTCTCTAACGAGTCGTTCTGTTCTCTCCACCACGCCTCTCTTGCTTTCTCTTCTAAGCCTGTTATTTAATTCTCGGTATTTTCTCTTGCCTAGCTCTGAGTTTACGCTCTTCCATTTCCTTCTCTCCTGCATCTCCATTTTCATCTCCGTCGCCTTACGCCAACCGACCACCTTTCCCGTCTTGTCTTTTATCGTTCTAATTCTCCTTCCCTTATTACCACCCGTCAGTTCTTTTACATTCCTATATAATGCATCTGTTCTTCCCTCTTTTTGGTATTTCTCTAACGAGTCGATCTGTTCTCTCTACCACGCCTCTCTTGCTTTCTCTTCTAAGCCTGTTATTTAATTCTCGGTACTTTCTCTTGCCTAGCTCTGAGTTTACGCTCTTCCATTTCCTTCTCTCCTGCATCTCCATTTTCATCTCCGTCGCCTTACGCTATACGACCACCTTTCCCGTCTTGTCTGTTATCGTTCTAATTCTCCTTCCATTATTACCACCCGTCAGTTCCTTTACATTCATATATAATGCATCTGTTCTTCCCTCTTTTTGGTATTTCTCTAAAGAGTCGATCTGTTCACTCCACCACGCCTTTCTTGCTTTCTCTTCTAAACCTGTTATTTAATTCTCGGTACTTTCTCTTGCCTAGCTCTGAGTTTACGCTCTTCTATTTCCTTCTCTCCTGCATCTCCATTTTCACCTTCGTCACCTTTCGCCATACGATCACCTTTCCCGTCTTGTCTGTTATTGTCTAATTCTACTTCCATTATTACCACCCGTCAGTTCCTTTACATTCCCTTATAATGCATCTGTTCTTCCCTCTTTTTGGTATTTCTCTAACGAGTCGATCTGTTCTCTCCACCACGCCGCTCTTGCTTTCTCTTCTAAGCCTGTTATTTAATTCTCGGTACTTTCTCTTGCCTAGCTCTGAGTTTACAATCTTCCATTTCCTTCTCTCCTGCATCTCCATTTTCATCTTCGTCGCCTTACGCCATACGATCACCTTTCCCGTCTTGTATGTTATCGTTCTAATTCTCCTTCCATTATTACCACCCGTCAGTTCCTTTACATTCCTATATAATGCATCTTTTCTTCCCTCTTCTTGGTATTTCTCTAACGAGTCGATCTGTTCTCTCCACCACGCCTCTCTTGCTTTCTCTTCTAAGCCTGTTATTTAATTCTCGGTACTTTCTCTTACCTAGCTCTGAGTTTACGCTCTTCCATTTCCTTCTCTCCTGCATCTCCATTTTCATATTCGTCGCCTTACGCTATACGACCACCTTTCCCGTCTTGTCTGTTATCGTTCTAATTCTCCTTCCATTATTACCACCCGTCAGTTCCTTTACATTCATATATAATGCATCTGTTCTTCCCTCTTTTTGGTATTTCTCTAAAGAGTCGATCTGTTCACTCCACCACGCCTTTCTTGCTTTCTCTTCTAAACCTGTTATTTAATTCTCGGTACTTTCTCTTGCCTAGCTCTGAGTTTACGCTCTTCTATTTCCTTCTATCCTGCATCTCCATTTTCACCTTCGTCACCTTACGCCATACGATCACCTTTCCCGTCTTGTCTGTTATTGTCTAATTCTCCTTCCATTATTACCACCCGTCAGTTCCTTTACATTCCCTTATAATGCATCTGTTCTTCCCTCTTTTTGGTATTTCTCTAACGAGTCGATCTGTTCTCTCCACCACGCCTCTCTTCTTTCTCTTCTAAGCCTGTTATTTAATTCTCGGTACTTTCTCTTGCCTAGCTCTGAGTTTACGCTCTTCCATTTCCTTCTCTCCTGCATCTCCATTTTCATCTTCGTCGCCTTACGCCATACGATCACCTTTCCCGTCTTGTATGTTATCGTTCTAATTCCCCTTCCATTATTACCACCCGTCAGTTCCTTTACATTCCTATATAATGCATCTTTTCTTCCCTCTTCTTGGTATTTCTGTAACGAGTCGATCTGTTCTCTCCACCACGCCTCTCTTGCTTTCTCTTCTAAGCCTGTTATTTAATTCTCGGTACTTTCTCTTACCTAGCTCTGAGTTTACGCTCTTCCATTTCCTTCTCTCCTGCATCTCCATTTTCATATTCGTCGCCTTACGCCATACGATCACCTTTCCCGTATTGTCTGTTATCGTTCTAATTCTCCTTCCATTATTACCACCCGTCAGTTCTTTACATTCCTATATAATGCATCTGTTCTTCCCTCTTTTTGGTATTTCTCTAACGAGTCGATCTGTTCTCTCCACCACGCCTCTCTTGCTTTCTCTTCTAAGCCTGTTATTTAATTCTCGGTATTTTCTCTTGCCTAGCTCTGAGTTTACGCTCTTCCATTTCCTTCTCTCCTGCATCTCCATTTTCATCTTCGTCGCCTTACGCCATACGATCACCTTTCCCGTCTTGTCTGTTATCGTTCTTATTCTCCTTCCATTATTACCACCCGTCAGTTCCTTTACATTCCTATATAATGCATCTGTTCTTCCCTCTTTTTGGTATTTCTCTAACGAGTCGATCTGTTCTCTCCACCACGCCTCTCTTGCTTTCTCTTCTAAGCCTGTTATTTAATTCTCGGTATTTTCTCTTGCCTAGATCTGAGTTTACGCTCTTCCATTTCCTTCTCTCCTGCATCTCCATTTTCATCTCCGTCGCCTTACGCCAACCGACCACCTTTCCCGTCTTGTCTGTTATCGTTCTAATTCTCCTTCCCTTATTACCACCCGTCAGTTCCTTTACATTAATATATAATGAATCTGTTCTTCCCTCTTTTTGGTATTTCTCTAACGAGTCGATCTGTTCTCTCCACCACGCCTCTCTTGCTTTCTCTTCTAAGCCTGTTATTTAATTCTCGGTACTTTCTCTTGCCTAGCTCTGAGTTTACGCTCTTCCATTTCCTTCTCTCCTGCATCTCCATTTTCATCTCCGTCGCCTTACGCCAACCGACCACCTTTCCCGTCTTGTCTGTTATTGTCTAATTCTCCTTCCATTATTACCACCCGTCAGTTCCTTTACATTCCCTTATAATGCATCTGTTCTTCCCTCTTTTTGGTATTTCTCTAACGAGTCGATCTGTTCTCTCCACCACGCCGCTCTTGCTTTCTCTTCTAAGCCTGTTATTTAATTCTCGGTACTTTCTCTTGCCTAGCTCTGAGTTTACAATCTTCCATTTCCTTCTCTCCTGCATCTCCATTTTCATCTTCGTCGCCTTACGCCATACGATCACCTTTCCCGTCTTGTATGTTATCGTTCTAATTCTCCTTCCATTATTACCACCCGTCAGTTCCTTTACATTCCTATATAATGCATCTTTTCTTCCCTCTTCTTGGTATTTCTCTAACGAGTCGATCTGTTCTCTCCACCACGCCTCTCTTGCTTTCTCTTCTAAGCCTGTTATTTAATTCTCGGTACTTTCTCTTACCTAGCTCTGAGTTTACGCTCTTCCATTTCCTTCTCTCCTGCATCTCCATTTTCATATTCGTCGCCTTACGCTATACGACCACCTTTCCCGTCTTGTCTGTTATCGTTCTAATTCTCCTTCCATTATTACCACCCGTCAGTTCCTTTACATTCATATATAATGCATCTGTTCTTCCCTCTTTTTGGTATTTCTCTAAAGAGTCGATCTGTTCACTCCACCACGCCTTTCTTGCTTTCTCTTCTAAACCTGTTATTTAATTCTCGGTACTTTCTCTTGCCTAGCTCTGAGTTTACGCTCTTCTATTTCCTTCTATCCTGCATCTCCATTTTCACCTTCGTCACCTTACGCCATACGATCACCTTTCCCGTCTTGTCTGTTATTGTCTAATTCTCCTTCCATTATTACCACCCGTCAGTTCCTTTACATTCCCTTATAATGCATCTGTTCTTCCCTCTTTTTGGTATTTCTCTAACGAGTCGATCTGTTCTCTCCACCACGCCTCTCTTCTTTCTCTTCTAAGCCTGTTATTTAATTCTCGGTACTTTCTCTTGCCTAGCTCTGAGTTTACGCTCTTCCATTTCCTTCTCTCCTGCATCTCCATTTTCATCTTCGTCGCCTTACGCCATACGATCACCTTTCCCGTCTTGTATGTTATCGTTCTAATTCCCCTTCCATTATTACCACCCGTCAGTTCCTTTACATTCCTATATAATGCATCTTTTCTTCCCTCTTCTTGGTATTTCTGTAACGAGTCGATCTGTTCTCTCCACCACGCCTCTCTTGCTTTCTCTTCTAAGCCTGTTATTTAATTCTCGGTACTTTCTCTTACCTAGCTCTGAGTTTACGCTCTTCCATTTCCTTCTCTCCTGCATCTCCATTTTCATATTCGTCGCCTTACGCCATACGATCACCTTTCCCGTATTGTCTGTTATCGTTCTAATTCTCCTTCCATTATTACCACCCGTCAGTTCTTTACATTCCTATATAATGCATCTGTTCTTCCCTCTTTTTGGTATTTCTCTAACGAGTCGATCTGTTCTCTCCACCACGCCTCTCTTGCTTTCTCTTCTAAGCCTGTTATTTAATTCTCGGTATTTTCTCTTGCCTAGCTCTGAGTTTACGCTCTTCCATTTCCTTCTCTCCTGCATCTCCATTTTCATCTTCGTCGCCTTACGCCATACGATCACCTTTCCCGTCTTGTCTGTTATCGTTCTTATTCTCCTTCCATTATTACCACCCGTCAGTTCCTTTACATTCCTATATAATGCATCTGTTCTTCCCTCTTTTTGGTATTTCTCTAACGAGTCGATCTGTTCTCTCCACCACGCCTCTCTTGCTTTCTCTTCTAAGCCTGTTAGTTAATTCTCGGTATTTTCTCTTGCCTAGATCTGAGTTTACGCTCTTCCATTTCCTTCTCTCCTGCATCTCCATTTTCATCTCCGTCGCCTTACGCCAACCGACCACCTTTCCCGTCTTGTCTGTTATCGTTCTAATTCTCCTTCCCTTATTACCACCCGTCAGTTCCTTTACATTCATATATAATGAATCTGTTCTTCCCTCTTTTTGGTATTTCTCTAACGAGTCGATCTGTTCTCTCCACCACGCCTCTCTTGCTTTCTCTTCTAAGCCTGTTATTTAATTCTCGGTATTTTCTCTTGCCTAGCTCTGAGTTTACGCTCTTCCATTTCCTTCTCTCCTGCATCTCCATTTTCATCTCCGTCGCCATACGCCATACGACCACCTTTCCCGTCTTGTCTGTTATCGTTCTAATTCTCCTTCCATTATTACCACCCGTCAGTTCCTTTACATTCTTATATAATGCATCTGTTCTTCCCTCTTTTTGGTATTTCTCTAACGAGTCGATCTGTTCTCTCCACCACGCCTCTCTTGCTTTCTCTTCTAAGCCTGTTATTTAATTCTCGGTACTTTCTCTTGCCTAGCTCTGAGTTTACGCTCTTCCATTTCCTTCTCTCCTGCATCTCCATTTTCATCTTCGTCGCCTTACGCCATACGATCACCTTTCCCGTCTTGTCTGTTATCGTTCTAATTCTCCTTCCATTATTACCACCCGTCAGTTCCTTTACATTCCTATATAATGCTTCTGTTCTTCCCTGTTTTTGGTATTTCTCTAACGAGTCGATCTGTTCTCTCCACCACGCCTCTCTTGCTTTCTCTTCATAGCCTGTTATTTAATTCTCGGTATTTTCTCTTGCCTATCTCTGAGTTTACGCTCTTCCATTTCCTTCTCTCCTGCATCTCCATCTTCATCTTCGTCGCCTTACGCCATACAATCACCTTTCCCGTCTTGTCTGTTATCGTTCTAATTCTCCTTCCATTATTACCACCCGTCTTTTCCTTTAAATTCCTATATAATGCATCTGTTCTTCCCTCTTTTTGGTATTTCTCTAACGAGTCGATCTGTTCTCTCCACCACGTTTCTCTTGCTTTCTCTTCTAAGCCTGTTATTTCATTCTCGGTATTTTCTCTTGCCTAGCTCTGAGTTTACGCTCTTCCATTTCCTTCTCTCCTGCATCTCCATTTTCTTCTTCGTCGCCTTACGCCATACGATCACCTTTCCCGTCTTGTCTTTTTTCGTTCTAATTCTCCTTCCATTATTACCACCCGTCAGTTCCTTTACATTCCTATATAATGCATCTTTGCTTCCCTCTTTTTGGTATTTCTCTAACGAGTCGATCTGTTCTCTCCACCACGCCTCTCTTGCTTTCTCTTCTAAGCCTGTTATTTAATTCTCGGTACTTTCTCTTGCCTAGCTCTGAGTTTACGCTCTTCCATTTCCTTCTCTCCTGCATCTCCATTTTCATCTCCGTCGCCTTACGCTATACGACCACCTTTCCCGTGTTTCTGTTATCGTTCTATTTCTCCTTCCATTATTACTACCCGTCAGTTCCTTTACATTCATATATAATGCATCTGTTCTTCCTCTTTTTGGCATTTCTCTAACGAGTCGATCTGTTCTCTCCACCACGCCTCTCTTGCTTTCTCTTCTAAGCCTATTATTTAATTCCCGGTATTTTCTCTTGCCTAGCTCTGAGTTTACGCTCTTCCATTTCCTTCTCTCCTGCATCTCCATTTTCATCTCTTTCGCCATACGCCATACGACCACCTTTCCTTTCTTGTCTGTTATCGTTCTAATTCTCCTTCCATTATTACCACCCGTCAATTCCTTTACATTCCTATATAATGCATCTGTTCTTCCCTCTTTTTGGTATTTCTCTAACGAGTCGATATGTTCTCTCCGCCACGCCTCTCTTGCTTTCTCTTCTAAGCCTGTTATTTAATTCTCGGTACTTTCTCTTGCCTATCTCTGAGTTTACGCTCTTCCATTTCCTTCTCTCCTGCATCTCCATTTTCTTCTTCGTCGCCTTACGCCATACGATCACCTTTCCCGTCTTGTCTGTTATCGTTCTAATTCTCCTTCCATTATTACCATCCGTCAGTTCCTTTACATTCCTATATAATGCATCTGTTCTTCCCTCTTTTTGGTATTTGTCTAACGAGTCGATCTGTTCTTTCCACCACGCCTCTCTTGCTTTCTCTTCTAAGCCTGTTATTTAATTCTCGGTATTTTCTCTTGCCTAGCTCTGAGTTTACGCTCTTCCATTTCCTTTTCTCCTGCATCTCCATTTTCATCTTCGTCGCCTTACGCCATACGATCACCTTTCCCGTCTTGTCTGTTATCGTTCTAATTCTCCTTCCATTATTACCACCCGTCAGTTCCTTTACATTCCTATATAATGCATCTGTTCTTCCCTCTTTTTGGTATTTCTCTAACGAGTCGATCTGTTCTCTCCACCACGCCTCTCTTGCTTTCTCTTCTAAGCCTGTTATTTAATTCTCGGTATTTTCTCTTGCCTAGCTCTGATTTTACGCTCTTCCATTTCCTTCTCTCCTGCATCTCCATTTTCACCTTCGTCGCCTTACGCCATACGATCACCTTTCCCGTCTTGTCTGTTATCGTTCTAATTCTCCTTCCATTATTACCACCCGTCAGTTCCTTTACATTCCTATATAATGCATCTGTTCTACCCTGTTTTTGGTATTTCTCTAACGAGTCGATCTGTTCTCTCCACCACGCCTCTCTTGCTTTCTCTTCTAAGCCTGTTATTTAATTCTCGGTACTTTCTCTTGCCTAGCTCTGAGTTTACGCTCTTCCATTTCCTTCTCTCCTGCATCTCCATTTTCATCTTCGTCGCCTTACGCCATACGATCACCTTTCCCGTCTTGTCTGTTATCGTTCTAATTCTCCTTCCATTATTACCACCTGTCAGTTCCTTTACATTCCTATATAATGCATCTTTTCTTCCCTATTTTTGGTATTTCTCTAACGAGTCGATCTGTTCTCTCCACCACGCCTCTCTTGCTTTCTCTTCTAAGCCAGTTATTTAATTCTCGGTACTTTCTCTTGCCTAGCTCTGAGTTTACGCTCTTCCATTTCCTTCTCTCCTGCATCTCCATTTTCATCTTCGTCCCCTTACGCCATACGATCACCTTTCCCGTCTTGTCTGTTATCGTTCTAATTCTCCTTCCATTATTACTACCCGTCAGTTCCTTTACATTCCTATATAATGCATCTTTTCTTCCCTCTTTTTGGTATTTCTCTAACGAGTCGATCAGTTCTCTCCACCACGCCTCTCTTGCTTTCTCTTCTAAGCCTGTTATTTAATTCTCGGTACTTTCTCTTGCCTAGCTCTGAGTTTACGCTCTTCCATTTCCTTCTTTCCTGCATCTCCATTTTCATCTTCGTCGCCTTACGTCATACGATCACCTTTCCCGTCTTGTCTGTTATCGTTGTAATTCTCCTTCTATTATTATCACCCGTCAGTTCCTTTACATTCCTATATAATGCATCTGTTCTTCCCTCTTTTTGGTATTTCTCTAACGAGTCGATCTGTTCTCTCCCCCACTCCTCTCTTGCTTTCTCTTCTAAGCCTGTTATTTAATTCTTGGTACTTTCTCTTGCCTAGCTCTGAGTTTACGCTCTTCCATTTCCTTCTCTCCTGCATCTCCATTTCCATCTTCGTCGCCTTACGCCATACGATCACCTTTCCCGTCTTGTCTGTTATCGTTCTAATTCTCCTTCTATTATTATCACCCGTCAGTTCCTTTACATTCCTATATAATGCATCTGTTCTTCCCTCTTTTTGGTATTTCTCTAACGAGTCGATCTGTTCTCTCCACCACGCCTCTCTTGCTTTCTCTTCTAAGCCTGTTATTTAATTCTCGGTACTTTCTCTTGCCTAGCTCTGAGTTTACGCTCTTCCATTTCCTTCTCTCCTGCATCTCCATTTTCATCTTCGTCGCCTTACGCCATACGATCACCTTTCCCGTCTTGTCTGTTATCGTTCTAATTCTCCTTCCATTATTACCACCCGTCAGTTCCTTTACATTCCTATATAATGCATCTGTTCTACCCTCTTTTTGGTATTTCTCTAACGAGTCGATCTGTTCTCTCCACCACGCCTCTCTTGCTTTCTCTTCTAAGCCTGTTATTTAATTCTCGGTACTTTCTCTTGCCTAGCTCTGAGTTTACGCTCTTCCATTTCCTTCTCTCCTGCATCTCCATTTTCATCTTCGTCGCGTTACGCCATACGATCAAATTTCCCGTCTTGTCTGTTATCGTTCTAATTCTCCTTCCATTATTACCACCCGTCAGTTCCTTTACATTCCTATATAATGCATCTTTTCTTCCCTCTTTTTGGTATTTCTCTAACGAGTCGATCTGTTCTCTCCACCACGCCTCTCTTGCTTTCTCTTCTAAGCCTGTTATTTAATTCTCGGTACTTCCTCTTGCCTAGCTCTGAGTTTACGCTCTTCCATTTCCTTCTCTCCTGCATCTCCATTTTCATATTCGTCGCCTTACGCCATACGATCACCTTTCCCGTCTTGTCTGTTATCGTTCTAATTCTCCTTCCCTTATTACCACCCGTCAGTTCCTTTACATTCCTATATAATGCATCTGTTCTACCCTCTTTTTGGTATTTGTCTAACGAGTCGATCTGTTCTCTCCACCACGCCTCTCTTGCTTTCTCTTCTAAGCCTGATATTTAATTCTCGGTACTTTATCTTGCCTAGCTCTGAGTTTACGCTCTTCCATTTCCTTCTCTCCTAATCTCCATTTTCATCTTCGTCGCCTTACGCCATACGATCACCTTTCCCGTCTTGTCTGTTATCGTTCTAATTCTCATTCCATTATTACCACCCGTCAGTTCCTTTACATTCCTATATAATGCATCTTTTCTTCCCGCTTTTTGGTATTTCTCTAACGAGTCGATCTGTTCTCTCCACCACGCCTCTCTTGCTTTCTCTTCAAAGGCTGTTGCTTAATTCTCGGTACTTTCTCTTGCCTAGCTCTGAGTATACGCTCTTCCATTTCCTTTTCTCCTGCATCTCCATTTTCATCTTCGTCGCCTTACGCCATACGATCACCTTTCCCGTCTTGTCTGTTATCGTTCTAATTCTCCTTCCCTTATTACCACCCGTCAGTTCCTTTACATTCCTATATAATGCATCTGTTCTTCCCTCTTTTTGGTTTTTCTCTAACGAGTCGATCTGTTCTCTCCACCACACCTCTCTTGCTTTCCCTTCTAAGACTGTTATTTAATTCTCGGTACTTTCTCTTGCCTAGCTCTGTGTTTACGCTCTTCCATTTCCTTCTCTCTTGCATCTCCATTTTCATCTTCGTCGCCTTACGCCATACGATCACCTTTCCCGTCTTGTCTGTTATCGTTCTAATTCTCCATTTATCATTACCACCCGTCAGTTCCTTTACATTCCTATATAATGCATCTGTTCTTCCCTCTTTTTGGTATTTCTCTAACGAGTCGATCTGTTCTCTCCACCACGCCTCTCTTGCTTTCTCTTCTAAGCCTGTTATTTAATTCTCGGTATTTTCTGTTGCCTAGCTCTGATTTGACGCTCTTCCATTTCCTTCTCTCCTGCATCTCCATTTTCACCTTCGTCGCCTTACGCCATACGATCACCTTTCCCGTCTTGTCTGTTATCGTTCTAATTCTCCTTCCATTATTACCACCCGTCAGTTCCTTTACAATCCTATATAATGCATCTGTTCTTCCCTCTTTTTGGTATTTCTCTAACGAGTCGATCAGTTCTCTCCACCACGCCTCTCTTGCTTTCTCTTCTAAGCCTGTTTTTTAATTCTCGGTACTTTCTCTTGCCTAGCTCTGAGTTTACGCTCTTCCATTTCCTTCTCTCCTGCATCTCCATTTTCATCTCCGTCGCCATACACCATACGATCACCTTTCCCGTCTTGTCTGTTATCGTTCTAATTCTCCTTCCATTATTACCACCCGTCAGATCCTTTACATTCCTATATAATGCATCTGTTCTTCCCTCTTTTTGGTATTCCTCTAACGAGTCGATCTGTTCTCTCCACCACGCCTCTCTTGCTTTCTCTTCTAAGCCTGTTATTTAATTCTCGGTACTTTCTCTTGCCTAGCTCTGAGTTTACGCTCTTCCATTTCCTTCTCTCCTGCATCTCCATTTTCATCTCCGTCGCCTTACTCTATACGACCACCTTTCCCGTGTTTCTGTTATCGTTCTATTTCTCCTTCCATTATTACTACCCGTCAGTTCCTTTACATTCATATATAATGCATCTGTTCTTCCTCTTTTTGGCATTTCTCTAACGAGTCGATCTGTTCTCTCCACCACGCCTCTCTTGCTTTCTCTTCTAAGCCTATTATTTAATTCCCGGTATTTTCTCTTGCCTAGCTCTGAGTTTACGCTCTTCCATTTCCTTCTCTCCTGCATCTCCATTTTCTTCTTCGTCGCCTTACGCCATACGATCACCTTTCCCGTCTTGTCTGTTATCGTTCTAATTCTCCTTCCATTATTACCATCCGTCAGTTCCTTTACATTCCTATATAATGCATCTGTTCTTCCCTCTTTTTGGTATTTCTCTAACGAGTCGATATGTTCTCTCCGCCACGCCTCTCTTGCTTTCTCTTCTAAGCCTGTTATTTAATTCTCGGTACTTTCTCTTGCCTATCTCTGAGTTTACGCTCTTCCATTTCCTTCTCTCCTGCATCTCCATTTTCTTCTTCGTCGCCTTACGCCATACGATCACCTTTCCCGTCTTGTCTGTTATCGTTCTAATTCTCCTTCCATTATTACCATCCGTCAGTTCCTTTACATTCCTATATAATGCATCTGTTCTTCCCTCTTTTTGGTATTTGTCTAACGAGTCGATCTGTTCTTTCCACCACGCCTCTCTTGCTTTCTCTTCTAAGCCTGTTATTTAATTCTCGGTATTTTCTCTTGCCTAGCTCTGAGTTTACGCTCTTCCATTTCCTTTTCTCCTGCATCTCCATTTTCATCTTCGTCGCCTTACGCCATACGATCACCTTTCCCGTCTTGTCTGTTATCGTTCTAATTCTCCTTCCATTATTACCACCCGTCAATTCCTTTACATTCCTATATAATGCATCTGTTCTTCCCTCTTTTTGGTATTTCTCTAACGAGTCGATATGTTCTCTCCGCCACGCCTCTCTTGCTTTCTCTTCTAAGCCTGTTATTTAATTCTCGGTACTTTCTCTTGCCTATCTCTGAGTTTACGCTCTTCCATTTCCTTCTCTCCTGCATCTCCATTTTCTTCTTCGTCGCCTTACGCCATACGATCACCTTTCCCGTCTTGTCTGTTATCGTTCTAATTCTCCTTCCATTATTACCATCCGTCAGTTCCTTTACATTCCTATATAATGCATCTGTTCTTCTCTCTTTTTGGTATTTGTCTAACGAGTCGATCTGTTCTTTCCACCACGCCTCTCTTGCTTTCTCTTCTAAGCCTGTTATTTAATTCTCGGTATTTTCTCTTGCCTAGCTCTGAGTTTACGCTCTTCCATTTCCTTTTCTCCTGCATCTCCATTTTCATCTTCGTCGCCTTACGCCATACGATCACCTTTCCCGTCTTGTCTGTTATCGTTCTAATTCTCCTTCCATTATTACCACCCGTCAGTTCCTTTACATTCCTATATAATGCATCTGTTCTTCCCTCTTTTTGGTATTTCTCTAACGAGTCGATCTGTTCTCTCCACCACGCCTCTCTTGCTTTCTCTTCTAAGCCTGTTATTTAATTCTCGGTATTTTCTCTTGCCTAGCTCTGATTTTACGCTCTTCCATTTCCTTCTCTCCTGCATCTCCATTTTCACCTTCGTCGCCTTACGCCATACGATCACCTTTCCCGTCTTGTCTGTTATCGTTCTAATTCTCCTTCCATTATTACCACCCGTCAGTTCCTTTACATTCCTATATAATGCATCTGTTCTACCCTGTTTTTGGTATTTCTCTAACGAGTCGATCTGTTCTCTCCACCACGCCTCTCTTGCTTTCTCTTCTAAGCCTGTTATTTAATTCTCGGTACTTTCTCTTGCCTAGCTCTGAGTTTACGCTCTTCCATTTCCTTCTCTCCTGCATCTCCATTTTCATCTTCGTCGCCTTACGCCATACGATCACCTTTCCCGTCTTGTCTGTTATCGTTCTAATTCTCCTTCCATTATTACCACCTGTCAGTTCCTTTACATTCCTATATAATGCATCTTTTCTTCCCTATTTTTGGTATTTCTCTAACGAGTCGATCTGTTCTCTCCACCACGCCTCTCTTGCTTTCTCTTCTAAGCCAGTTATTTAATTCTCGGTACTTTCTCTTGCCTAGCTCTGAGTTTACGCTCTTCCATTTCCTTCTCTCCTGCATCTCCATTTTCATCTTCGTCCCCTTACGCCATACGATCACCTTTCCCGTCTTGTCTGTTATCGTTCTAATTCTCCTTCCATTATTACTACCCGTCAGTTCCTTTACATTCCTATATAATGCATCTTTTCTTCCCTCTTTTTGGTATTTCTCTAACGAGTCGATCAGTTCTCTCCACCACGCCTCTCTTGCTTTCTCTTCTAAGCCTGTTATTTAATTCTCGGTACTTTCTCTTGCCTAGCTCTGAGTTTACGCTCTTCCATTTCCTTCTTTCCTGCATCTCCATTTTCATCTTCGTCGCCTTACGTCATACGATCACCTTTCCCGTCTTGTCTGTTATCGTTGTAATTCTCCTTCTATTATTATCACCCGTCAGTTCCTTTACATTCCTATATAATGCATCTGTTCTTCCCTCTTTTTGGTATTTCTCTAACGAGTCGATCTGTTCTCTCCCCCACTCCTCTCTTGCTTTCTCTTCTAAGCCTGTTATTTAATTCTTGGTACTTTCTCTTGCCTAGCTCTGAGTTTACGCTCTTCCATTTCCTTCTCTCCTGCATCTCCATTTCCATCTTCGTCGCCTTACGCCATACGATCACCTTTCCCGTCTTGTCTGTTATCGTTCTAATTCTCCTTCTATTATTATCACCCGTCAGTTCCTTTACATTCCTATATAATGCATCTGTTCTTCCCTCTTTTTGGTATTTCTCTAACGAGTCGATCTGTTCTCTCCACCACGCCTCTCTTGCTTTCTCTTCTAAGCCTGTTATTTAATTCTCGGTACTTTCTCTTGCCTAGCTCTGAGTTTACGCTCTTCCATTTCCTTCTCTCCTGCATCTCCATTTTCATCTTCGTCGCCTTACGCCATACGATCACCTTTCCCGTCTTGTCTGTTATCGTTCTAATTCTCCTTCCATTATTACCACCCGTCAGTTCCTTTACATTCCTATATAATGCATCTGTTCTACCCTCTTTTTGGTATTTCTCTAACGAGTCGATCTGTTCTCTCCACCACGCCTCTCTTGCTTTCTCTTCTAAGCCTGTTATTTAATTCTCGGTACTTTCTCTTGCCTAGCTCTGAGTTTACGCTCTTCCATTTCCTTCTCTCCTGCATCTCCATTTTCATCTTCGTCGCGTTACGCCATACGATCAAATTTCCCGTCTTGTCTGTTATCGTTCTAATTCTCCTTCCATTATTACCACCCGTCAGTTCCTTTACATTCCTATATAATGCATCTTTTCTTCCCTCTTTTTGGTATTTCTCTAACGAGTCGATCTGTTCTCTCCACCACGCCTCTCTTGCTTTCTCTTCTAAGCCTGTTATTTAATTCTCGGTACTTCCTCTTGCCTAGCTCTGAGTTTACGCTCTTCCATTTCCTTCTCTCCTGCATCTCCATTTTCATATTCGTCGCCTTACGCCATACGATCACCTTTCCCGTCTTGTCTGTTATCGTTCTAATTCTCCTTCCCTTATTACCACCCGTCAGTTCCTTTACATTCCTATATAATGCATCTGTTCTACCCTCTTTTTGGTATTTGTCTAACGAGTCGATCTGTTCTCTCCACCACGCCTCTCTTGCTTTCTCTTCTAAGCCTGATATTTAATTCTCGGTACTTTATCTTGCCTAGCTCTGAGTTTACGCTCTTCCATTTCCTTCTCTCCTAATCTCCATTTTCATCTTCGTCGCCTTACGCCATACGATCACCTTTCCCGTCTTGTCTGTTATCGTTCTAATTCTCATTCCATTATTACCACCCGTCAGTTCCTTTACATTCCTATATAATGCATCTTTTCTTCCCGCTTTTTGGTATTTCTCTAACGAGTCGATCTGTTCTCTCCACCACGCCTCTCTTGCTTTCTCTTCAAAGGCTGTTGCTTAATTCTCGGTACTTTCTCTTGCCTAGCTCTGAGTATACGCTCTTCCATTTCCTTTTCTCCTGCATCTCCATTTTCATCTTCGTCGCCTTACGCCATACGATCACCTTTCCCGTCTTGTCTGTTATCGTTCTAATTCTCCTTCCCTTATTACCACCCGTCAGTTCCTTTACATTCCTATATAATGCATCTGTTCTTCCCTCTTTTTGGTTTTTCTCTAACGAGTCGATCTGTTCTCTCCACCACACCTCTCTTGCTTTCCCTTCTAAGACTGTTATTTAATTCTCGGTACTTTCTCTTGCCTAGCTCTGTGTTTACGCTCTTCCATTTCCTTCTCTCTTGCATCTCCATTTTCATCTTCGTCGCCTTACGCCATACGATCACCTTTCCCGTCTTGTCTGTTATCGTTCTAATTCTCCATTTATCATTACCACCCGTCAGTTCCTTTACATTCCTATATAATGCATCTGTTCTTCCCTCTTTTTGGTATTTCTCTAACGAGTCGATCTGTTCTCTCCACCACGCCTCTCTTGCTTTCTCTTCTAAGCCTGTTATTTAATTCTCGGTATTTTCTGTTGCCTAGCTCTGATTTGACGCTCTTCCATTTCCTTCTCTCCTGCATCTCCATTTTCACCTTCGTCGCCTTACGCCATACGATCACCTTTCCCGTCTTGTCTGTTATCGTTCTAATTCTCCTTCCATTATTACCACCCGTCAGTTCCTTTACAATCCTATATAATGCATCTGTTCTTCCCTCTTTTTGGTATTTCTCTAACGAGTCGATCAGGTCTCTCCACCACGCCTCTCTTGCTTTCTCTTCTAAGCCTGTTTTTTAATTCTCGGTACTTTCTCTTGCCTAGCTCTGAGTTTACGCTCTTCCATTTCCTTCTCTCCTGCATCTCCATTTTCATCTCCGTCGCCATACACCATACGATCACCTTTCCCGTCTTGTCTGTTATCGTTCTAATTCTCCTTCCATTATTACCACCCGTCAGATCCTTTACATTCCTATATAATGCATCTGTTCTTCCCTCTTTTTGGTATTTCTCTAACGAGTCGATCTGTTCTCTCCACCACGCCTCTCTTGCTTTCTCTTCTAAGCCTGTTATTTAATTCTCGGTACTTTCTCTTGCCTAGCTCTGAGTTTACGCTCTTCCATTTCCTTCTATCATGCATCTCCATTTTCACCTCCATCGCCATACGCCATACGACCACCTTTCCCGTCTTGTCTGTTATCGTTCTAATTCTCCTTCCCTTATTACCACCCGTCAGTTCCTTTACATTCCCTTATAATGCATCTGTTCTTCCCTCTTTTTGGTATTTCTCTAACGAGTCGATCTGTTCTCTCCACCACGCCTCTCTTGCTTTCTCTTCTAAGCCTGTTATTTAATTCTCGGTATTTTCTCTTGCCTAGCTCTGAGTTTACGCTCTTCCATTTCCTTCTCTCCTGCATCTCCATTTTCTTCTTCGTCGCCTTACGCCATACGATCACCTTTCCCGTCTTGTCTGTTATCGTTCTAATTCTCCTTCCATTATTACCACCCGTAAGTTCCTTTACATTCCTATATAATGCATCTGTTCTTCCCTCTTTTTGGTATTTCTCTAACGAGTCGATCTGTTCTCTCCACCACGCCTCTCTTGCCATCTCTTCTAAGCCTGATATTTAATTCTCGGTACTTTCTCTTACCTAGCTCTGAGTTTACGCTATTCCATTTCCTTCTCTCCTGCATCTCCATTTTCATATTCGTCGCCTTAAGCCATACGATCACCTTTCCCGTATTGTCTGTTATCGTTCTAATTCTCCTTCCATTATTACCACCCGTCAGTTCCTTTACATTCCTATATAATGCATCTGTTCTTCCCTCTTTGTGGTTTTACTCTAACGAGTCGATCTGTTCTCTCCACCAGGCCTCTCTTGCTTTCTCTTCTAAGCCTGTTATTTAATTCTCGGTATTTTCTCTTGCCTAGCTCTGAGTTTACGCTCTTCCATTTCCTTCTCTCCTGCATCTCCATTTTCATCTTCGTCGCCTTACGCCATACGATCACCTTTCTTGTCTTGTCTGTTATCGTTCTAATTCTCCTTCCATTATTACCACCCGTCAGTTCCTTTACATTCCTATATAATGCATCTGTTCTTCCCTCTTTTTGGTATTTCTCTAACGAGTCGATCTGTTCTCTCCACCACGCCTCTCTTGCTTTCTCTTCTAAGCCTGTTATTTAAATCTCGGTATTTTCTCTTGCCTAGCTCTGAGTTTACGCTCTTCCATTTCCTTCTCTCCTGCATCTCCATTTTCATCTCCGTTGCCTTACGCCAACCGACCACCTTTCCCGTCTTGTCTGTTATCGTTCTAATTCTCCTTCCATTATAACCACCCGTCTTTTCCTTTACATTCCTATATAATGCATCTGTTCTTCCCTCTTTTTGGTATTTTTCTAACGAGTCGATCTGTTCTCTCCACCACGCCTCTCTTGCTTTCTCTTCTAAGCCTGTTATTTAATTCTCGGTATTTTCTCTTGCCTAGCTCTGAGTTTACGCTCTTCCATTTCCTTCTCTCCTGCATCTCCATTTTCTTCTTCGTCGCCTTACGCCATACGATCACCTTTCCCGTCTTGTCTGTTATCGTTCTAATTCTCCTTCCATTATTACCATCCGTCAGTTCCTTTACATTCCTATATAATGCATCTGTTTACCCTCTTTTTGGTATTTGTCTAACGAGTCGATCTGTTCTTTCCACCACGCCTCTCTTGCTTTCTCTTCTAAGCCTGTTATTTAATTCTCGGTATTTTCTCTTGCCTAGCTCTGAGTTTACTCTCTTCCATTTCCTTCTCTCCTGCATCTCCATTTTCTTCTTCGTCGCCTTACGCCATACGATCACCTTTCCCGTCTTGTCTGTTATCGTTCTAATTCTCCTTCCATTATTACCACCCGTCAGTTCCTTTACATTCCTATATAATGCATCTGTTCTTCCCTCTTTTTGGTATTTCTCTAACGAGTCGATCTGTTCTCTCCACCACGCCTCTCTTGCTTTCTCTTCTAAGCCTGTTATTTAATTCTTGGTATTTTCTCTTGCCTAGCTTCGAGTTTACGCTCTTTCATTTCCTTCTCTCCTGCATCTCCATTTTCATCTTCGTCGCCTTACACCATACGATCACCTTTCCCGTCTTGTCTGTTATCGTTCTAATTCTCCTTCCATTATTACCACCCGTCAGATCCTTTACATTCCTATATAATGCATCTGTTCTTCCTTCTTTTTGGTATTTCTCTAACGAGTCGATCTGTTCTCTCCACCACGCCTCTCTTGCTTTCTCTTCTAAGCCTGTTATTTAATTCTCGGTACTTTCTCTTACCTAGCTCTGAGTTTACGCTCTTCCATTTCCTTCTCTCCTGCATCTCCATTTTCATATTCGTCGCCTTACGCCATACGATCACCTTTCCCGTATTGTCTGTTATCGTTCTAATTCTCCTTCCATTATTACCACCCGTCAGTTCCTTTACATTCCTATATAATGCATCTGTTCTTCCCTCTTTGTTGTATTTCTCTAACGAGTCGATCTGTTCTCTCCACCAGGCCTCTCTTGCTTTCTCTTCTAAGCCTGTTATTTAATTCTCGGTATTTTCTCTTGCCTAGCTCTGAGTTTACGCTCTTCCATTTCCTTCTCTCCTGCATCTCCATTTTCATCTTCGTCGCCTTACGCCATACGATCACCTTTCCCGTCCTGTCTGTTATCGTTCTAATTCTCCTTCCATTATTACCACCCGTCAGTTCCTTTACATTCCTATATAATGCATCTGTTCTTCCCTCTTTTTGGTATTTCTCTAACGAGTCGATCTGTTCTCTCCACCACGCCTCTCTTGCTTTCTCTTCTAAGCCTGTTATTTAAATCTCGGTATTTTCTCTTGCCTAGATCTGAGTTTACCCTCTTCCATTTCCTTCTCTCCTGCATCTCCATTTTCATCTCCGTTGCCTTACGCCAACCGACCACCTTTCCCGTCTTGTCTGTTATCGTTCTATTTCTCCTTCCCTTATTACCACCCGTCAGTTCCTTTACATTCCTATATAATGCATCTGTTCTTCCCTCTTTTTGATATTACTCTAACGAGTCGATCTGTTCTCTCCACCACGCCTCTCTTGCTTTCTCTTCTAAGTCTGTTATTTAATTCTCGGTACTTTCTCTTGCCTAGCTCTGAGTTTACGCTCTTCCATTTCCTTCTCTCCTGCATCTCCATTTTCATCTCCGTCGCCTTACGCTATACGACCACCTTTCCCGTGTTGTCTGTTATCGTTCTATTTCTCCTTCCATTATTACCACCCGTCAGTTCCTTTACATTCATATATAATGCATCTGTTCTTCCCTCTTTTTGGTATTTCTCTAACGAGTCGATCTATTCTCTCCACCACGCCTCTCTTGCTTTCTCTTCTAAGCCTGTTATTTAATTCCCGGTATTTTCTCTTGCCTAGCTCTGAGTTTACGCTCTTCCATTTCCTTCTCTCCTGCATCTCCATTTTCATCTCCGTCGCCATACGCCATACGACCACCTTTCCTTTCTTGTCTGTTATCGTTCTATTTCTCCTTCCATTATTACCACCCGTCAATTCCTTTACATTCCTAAATAATGCATCTGTTCTTCCTTCTTTTTGGTATTTCTCTAACGAGTCGATATGTTCTCTCCGCCACGCCTCTCTTGCTTTCTCTTCTAAGCCTGTTATTTAATTCTCGGTACTTTCTCTTGCCTATCTCTGAGTTTACGCTCTTCCATCTCCTTCTCTCCTGCATCTCCATTTTCATCTTCGTCGCCTTACGCCATACGATCACCTTTCCCGTCTTGTCTGTTATCGTTCTAATTCTCATTCCATTATTACCACCCGTCAGTTCCTTTACATTCCTATATAATGCATCTGTTCTTCCCTCTTTTTGGTATTTCTCTAACGAGTCGATCTGTTCTCTCCACCACGCCTCTCTTGCTTTCTCTTCTAAGCCTGTTATTTAATTCTCGGTATTTTCTCTTGCCTAGCTCTGAGTTTACGCTCTTCCATTTCCTTCTCTCCTGCATCTCCATCTTCATCTTCGTCGCCTTACGCCATACAATCACCTTTCCCGTCTTGTCTGTTATCGTTCTAATTCTCCTTCCATTATAACCACCCGTCTTTTCCTTTACATTCCTATATAATGCATCTGTTCTTCCCTCTTTTTGGTATTTTTCTAACGAGTCGATCTGTTCTCTCCACCACGCCTCTCTTGCTTTCTCTTCTAAGCCTGTTATTTAATTCTCGGTATTTTCTCTTGCCTAGCTCTGAGTTTACGCTCTTCCATTTCCTTCTCTCATGCATCTCCATTTTCTTCTTCGTCGCCTTACGCCATACGATCACCTTTCCCGTCTTGTCTGTTATCGTTCTAATTCTCCTTCCATTATTACCATCCGTCAGTTCCTTTACATTCCTATATAATGCATCTGTTTACCCTCTTTTTGGTATTTGTCTAACGAGTCGATCTGTTCTTTCCACCACGCCTCTCTTGCTTTCTCTTCTAAGCCTGTTATTTAATTCTCGGTATTTTCTTTTGCCTAGCTCTGAGTTTACGCTCTTCCATTTCCTTCTCTCCTGCATCTCCATTTTCATCTTCGTCGCCTTACGCCATACGATCACCTTTCCCGTCTTGTCTGTTATCGTTCTAATTCTCCTTCCATTATTACCACCCGTCAGTTCCTTTACATTCATATATAATGCATCTGTTCTTCCCTCTTTTTGGTATTTCTCTAACGAGTCGATCTGTTCTCTCCACCACGCCTCTCTTGCTTTCTCTTCTAAGCCTGTTATTAAATTCTCGGTATTTTCTCTTGCCTAGCTCTGAGTTGACGCTCTTCCATTTCCTTCTCTCCTGCATCTCCATTTTCATCTTCGTCGCCTTAGGCCATACGATCACCTTTCCCGTCTTGTCTGTTATCGTTCTAATTCTCCTTCCATTATTACCACCCGTCAGTTCCTTTACATTCCTATATAATGCATCTGTTCTTCCCTCTTTTTGGTATTTCTCTAACGAGTCGATCAGTTCTCTCCACCACGCCTCTCTTGCTTTCTCTTCTAAGCCTGTTATTTAATTCTCGGTACTTTCTCTTGCCTAGCTCCGAGTTTACGCTCTTCCATTTCCTTCTCTCCTGCATCTCCATTTTCATCTCCGTCGCCATACGCCATACGACCACCTTTCCCGTCTTGTCTGTTTTCGTTCTAATTCTCCTTCCCTTATTACCACCCGTCAGTTCCTTTACATTCCTATATAATGCATCTATTCTTCCCTCTTTTTGGTATTTCTCTAACGAGTCGATCTGTTCTCTCCACCACGCCTCTCTTGCTTTCTCTTCTAAGCCTGTTATTTAATTCTCGGTATTTTCTCTTGCCTAGCTCTGAGTTTACGCTCTTCCATTTCCTTCTCTCCTGCATCTTCATTTTCATCTTCGTCGCCTTACGCCATACGATCACCTTTCCCGTCTTGTCTGTTATCGTTCTAATTCTCATTCCATTATAACCACCCGTCAGTTCCTTTTCATTCCTATATAATGCAATTGTTCTTCCCTCTTTTTGGTATTTCTCTAACGAGTCGATCTGTTCTCTCCACCACGCCTCTCTTGCTTTGTCTTCTAAGCCTGTTATTTAATTCTCGGTATTTTCTCTTGCCTAGCTCTGAGTTTACGCTCTTCCATTTCCTTCTCTCCTGCATCTCCATTTTTTTCTTCGTCGCCTTACGCCATACGATCACCTTTCCCGTCTTGTCTGTTATCGTTCTAATTTTCCTTCCATTATTACCACCCGTCAGATCCTTTACATTCCTATATAATGCATCTGTTCTTCCTTCTTTTTGGTATTTCTCTAACGAGTCGATCTGTTCTCTCCACCACGCCTCTCTTGCTTTCTCTTCTAAGCATGTTATTTAATTCTCGGTATTTTCTCTTGCCTAGCTCTGAGTTTACGCTCTTCCATTTCCTTCTCTCCTGCATCTCCATTTTCATCTCCGTCGCCTTACGCTATACCACCACCTTTCCCGTCTTGTCTGTTATCGTTCTAATTCTCCTTCCATTATTACCACCCGTCAGTTCCTTTACATTCATATATAATGCATCTGTTATTCCCTCTTTTTGGTATTTCTCTAACGAGTCGATCTGTTTTCTCCACCACGCCTCTCTTGCTTTCTCTTCTAAGCCTCTTATTTAATTCTCGGTACTTTCTCTTGCCTAGCTCTGAGTTTACGCTTTTCCATTTCCTTCTCTCCTGCATCTCCATTTTCACCTTCGTCGCCTTACGCCATACGATCACCTTTCCCGTCTTGTCTGTTATCGTTCTAATTCTCCTTCCATTATTACCACCCGTCAGTTCCTTTACATTCCTATATAATGCATCTGTTCTTTCCTCTTTTTGGTATTTCTCTAACAAGTCGATCTGTTCTCTCCACCACGCCTCTCTTGCTTTCTCTTCTAATCCCGTTATTTATTTCTCGGTATTTTCTCTTGCCTAGCTCTGAGTTTACGCTCTTCCATTTCCTTCTCTCCTGCATCTCCATTTTCATCTCCGTCGCCTTACGCCAACCGACCACCTTTCCCGTCTTGTCTGTTATCGTTCTAATTCTCCTTCCCTTATTACCACCCGTCAGTTCCTTTACATTCCTATATAATGCATCTGTTCTTCCCTCTTTTTGGTATTTCTCTAACGAGTCGATCTGTTCTCTCCACCTCGCCTCTCTTGCTTTCTCTTCTAAGCCTTTTATTTAATTCTCAGTGCTTTCTCTTGCCTAGCTCTGAGTTTACGCTCTTCCATTTCCTTCTCTCCTGCATCTCCATTTTACTCTCCGTCGCCTTACGCTATACGACCACCTTTCCCGTCTTGTCTGTTATCGTTCTAATTCTCCTTCCATTATTACCACCCGTCAGTTCCTTTACATTCATATATAATGCATCTGTTCTTCCCTCTTTTTGGTATTTCTCTAACGAGTCGATCTGTTCTCTCCACCACGCCTCTCTTGCTTTCTCTTCTAAGCCTGTTATTAAATTCTCGGTATTTTCTCTTGCCTAGCTCTGAGTTTACGCTCTTCCATTTCCTTCTCTCCTGCATCTCCATTTTCATCTTCGTCGCCTTAGGCCATACGATCACCTTTCCCGTCTTGTCTGTTATCGTTCTAATTCTCCTTCCATTATTACCACCCGTCAGTTCCTTTACATTCCTATATAATGCATCTGTTCTTCCCTATTTTTGGTATTTCTCTAACGAGTCGATCAGTTCTCTCCACCACGCCTCTCTTGCTTTCTCTTCTAAGCCTGTTATTTAATTCTCGGTACTTTCTCTTGCCTAGCTCTGAGTTTACGCTCTTCCATTTCCTTCTCTCCTGCATCTCCATTTTCATCTCCGTCGCCATACGCCATACGACCACCTTTCCCGTCTTGTCTGTTTTCGTTCTAATTCTCCTTCCCTTATTACCACCCGTCAGTTCCTTTACATTCCTATATAATGCATCTATTCTTCCCTCTTTTTGGTATTTCTCTAACGAGTCGATCTGTTCTCTCCACCACGCCTCTCTTGCTTTCTCTTCTAAGCCTGTTATTTAATTCTCGGTACTTTCTCTTGCCTAGCTCTGAGTTTACGCTCTTCCATTTCCTTCTCTCCTGCATCTCCATTTTCATCTTCGTCGCCTTACGTCATACGATCACCTTTCCCGTCTTGTCTGTTATCGTTCTAATTCTCATTCCATTATAACCACCCGGTCAGTTCCTTTCCATTCCTATATAATGCATCTGTTCTTCCCTCTTTTTGGTATTTCTCTAACGAGTCGATCTGTTCTCTCCACCACGCCTCTCTTGCTTTGTCTTCTAAGCCTGTTATTTAATTCTCGGTATTTTTTCTTGCCTAGCTCTGAGTTTACGCTCTTCCATTTCCTTCTCTCCTGCTTCTCCATTTTCATCTTCGTCGCCTTACGCCATACGATCACCTTTCCCGTCTTGTCTGTTATCGTTCTAATTCTCATTCCATTATTACCTTCCGTCAGTTCCTTTACATTCCTATATAATGCATCTGTTCTTCTCTCTTTTTGGTATTTCTCTAACGAGTCGATCTGTTCTCTCCACCACGCCTCTCTTGCTTTCTCCTCTAAGCCTGTTATTTAATTCTCGGTATTTTCTCTTGCGTAGGTCTGAGTTTACGCTCTTCCATTTCCTTCTCTCCTGCATCTCCATTTTCTTCTTCGTCGCCTTACGCCATACGATCACCTTTCCCGTCTTGTCTGTTATCGTTCTCATTCTCATTCCATTATTACCTTCCGTCAGTTCCTTTACAATCTTATATAATGCATCTGTTCTTCCCTCTTTTTGGTATTTCTCTAACGAGTCGATCTGTTCTCTCCACCACGCCTCTCTTGCTTTCCCTTCTAAGCCTGTTATTTAATTCTCGGTATTTTCTCTTGCCCTTCTCTGAGTTTACGCTTTTCCATTTCCTTCTCTCCTGCATCTCCATTTTCATCTTCGACGCTTTACGCCATACAATCACCTTTCCCGTCTTGTCTGTTATCGTTCTGATTCTCCTTCCATTATTACCACCCGTCAGTTCCTTTACATTCCTATATAATGCATCTGTTCTTTCCTCTTTTTGGTATTTCTCTAACGAGTAGATCAGTTCTCTCCACCACGCCTCTCTTGCTTTCTCTTCTAAGCCTGTTATTTAATTCTCGGTACTTTCTCTTGCCTAGCTCTGAGTTTACGCTCTTCCATTTCCTTCTCTCCTGCATCTCCATTTTCATCTTCGTTGCCTTACGCCATACGATCACCTTTCCCGTCTTGTCTGTTATCGTTCTAATTCTCCTTCTATTATTTCCACACGTCAGTTCCTTTAAATTCCTATATAATGCATCTTTTCTTCCCTCTTTTTGGTATTTCTCTAACGAGTCGATCTGTTCTCTCCACCACGCCTCTCTTGCTTTCTCTTCAAAGGCTGTTGCTTAATTCTCGGTACTTTCTCTTGCCTAGCTCTGAGTATACGCTCTTCCATTTCCTTTTCTCCTGCATCTCCATTTTCATCTTCGTCGCCTTACGCAATACGATCACCTTTCCCGTCTTGTCTGTTATCGTTCTAATTTTCCTTCCCTTATTACCACCCGTCAGTTCCTTTACATTCCTATATAATGCATCTGTTCTTCCCTCTTTTTGGTATTTCTCTAACGAGTCGATCTGTTCTCTCCACCACGCCTCTCTTGCTTTCTCTTCTAAGACTGTTATTTAATTCTCGGTACTTTCTCTTGCCTAGCTCTGTGTTTATGCTCTTCCATTTCCTTCTCTCCTGCATTTCTATTTTCATCTTCGTCGCCTTACGCCATACGATCACCTTTCCCGTCTTGTCTGTTATCGTTCTAATTCTCCTTCCATTATTACCACCCGTCAGTTCCTTTACATTCCTATATAATGCATCTGTTCTTCCCTCTTTTGGGTATTTCTCTAACGAGTCGATCTGTTCTCTCCACCACGCCTCTCTTGCTTTCTCTTCTAAGCCTGTTATTTAATTCTCGGTATTTTCTCTTGCCTAGCTCCGATTTTACGCTCTTCCATTTCCTTCTCTCCTGCATCTCCATTTTCACCTTCGTCGCCTTACGCCATACGATCACCTTTCCCGTCTTGTCTGTTATCGTTCTAATTCTCCTTCCATTATTACCACCCGTCAGTTCCTTTACATTCCTATATAATGCATCTGTTCTTCCCTCTTTTTGGTATTTCTCTAATGAGTCGATCAGTTCTCTCCACCACGCCTCTCTTGCTTTCTCTTCTAAGCCTGTTATTTAATTCTCGGTACTTTCTCTTGCCTAGCTCTGAGTTTACGCTCTTCCATTTCCTTCTCTCCTGCATCTCCGTTTTCATCTCCGTCGCCATACACCATACGATCACCTTTCCCGTCTTGTCTGTTATCGTTCTAATTCTCATTCCATTATTACCACCCGTCAGATCCTTTACATTCCTATATAATGCATCTGTTCTTCCCTCTTTTTGGTATTTCTCTAACGAATCGATCTGTTCTCTCCACCACGCCTCTCTTGCTTTCTCTTCTAAGCCTGTTATTTAATTCTCGGTACTTTCTCTTGCCTAGCTCTGAGTTTACGCTCTTCCATTTCCTTCTCTCCTGCATCTCAATTTTCATCTTCGTCGCCTTACGCCATACAATCACCTTTCCCGTCTTGTCTATTATCGTTCTAATTCTCCTTTCGTTATTACCACCCGTCAGTTCCTTTACATTCCTATATAATGCATCTGTTCTTCCCTCTTTTTGGTATTTCTCTAACGAGTCGATCTGTTCTCTCCACCACGCCTCTCTTGCTTTCTCTTCTAAGCCTGTTATTTAATTCTCGGTACTTTCTCTTGCCTAGTTCTAAGTTTACGCTCTTACATTTCCTTCTCTCCTGCATCTCCATTTTCATGTTCGTCGCCTTACGCCATACGATCACCTTTCCCGCCTTGTCTGTTATCGTTCTAATTCTCCTTCCATTATTACCACCCATCAGTTCCTTTACATTCCTATAAATTGCATCTTTTCTTCCCTCTTTTTGGTATTTCTCTAACGAGTCGATCTGTTCTCTCCACCACGCCTCTCTTGCTTTCTCTTCTAAGCCTGTTATTTAATTCTCGGTACTTTCTCTTGCCTAGCTCTGTGTTTACGCTCTTCCATTTCCTTCTCTCCTGCATCTCCATTTTCATCTTCGTCGCCTTACGTCATACGATCAACTTTCCCGTCTTGTCTGTTATCGTTCTAATTCTCCTTCCATTATTACCACCCGTCAGTTCTTTTACATTCCTATATAATGCATCTTTTCTTCCCTCTTTTTGGTATTTCTCTAACGAGTCGATCTGTTCTCTCCACCACGCCTCTCTTGCTTTATCTTCTAAGCCTGTTATTTAATTCTCGGTACTTTCTCTTGCCTAGCTCTGAGTTTACGCTCTTCCATTTCCTTCTCTCCTGCATCTCCATTTTCATCTTCGTCGCCTTACGCCATACGATCACCTTTCCCGTCTTGTCTGTTATCGTTCTAATTCTCCTTCCCTTATTACCACCCGTCAGTTCCTTTACATTCCTATATAATGCATCTGTTCTACCCTCTTTTTGGTATTTCTCTAACGAGTCGATCTGTTCCCTCCACCACGCCCTTCTTGCTTTCTCTTCTAAGCCTGTTATTTAATTCTCGGTACTTTTCCTTGCCTAGCTCTGAGTTTACGCTCTTCCATTTCCTTCTCTCCTAATCTCCATTTTCATCTTCGTCGCCTTACGCCATACGATCACCTTTCCCGTCTTCTCTGTTATCGTTCTAATTCTCATTCCATTATTACCACCCGTCAGTTCCTTGACATTCCTATATAATGCATCTTTTCTTCCCTCTTTTTGGTATTTCTTTAACGAGTCGATCTGTTCTCTCCACCACGCCTCTCTTGCTTTCTCTTCAAATCTGTTGCTTAACTCTAGGTACTTTCTCTTTCCTAGCTCTGAGTATACGCTCTTCCATTTCCTTTTCTCCTGCATCTCCATTTTCATCTTCGTCGCCTTACGCCATACGCTCACCTTTCCCGTCTTGTCTGTTATCGTTCTAATTCTCCTTCCCTTATTACCACCCGTCATTTCCTTTACATTCCTATATAATGCATCTGTTCTTCCCTCTTTTTGGTTTTTCTCTAACAGGTCGATCTGTTCTCTCCACCTCGCCTCTCTTGCTTTCTCTTCTAAGACTGTTATTTAATTCTCGGTACTTTCTCTTGCCTAGCTCTGAGTTTACGCTCTTCCATTTCCTTCTCTCCTGCATCTCCATTTTCATCTTCGTCGCCATACACCATACGATCACCTTTCCCGTCTTGTCTGTTATCGTTCTAATTCTCCTTCCATTATTACCACCCGTCAGTTCCTTTACATTCCTATATAATGCATCTGTTCTTCCCTCTTTTTGGTATTTCTCTAACGAGTCGATCTGTTCTCTCCACCACGCGTCTCTTGCTTTCTCTTCTAAGCCTGTTATTTAATTCTCGGTACTTTCTCTTGTCTAGCTCTGAGTTTACGCTCTTCCATTTCCTTCTCTCCTGCATCTCCATTTTCATCTTCGTCGCCTTACGCCATTCGAACACCTTTCCCGTCTTGTCTGTTATCGTTCTAATTCTCCTTACATTATTACCACCCGTCAGTTCCTTTACATTCCTATATAATGCATCTGTTCTTCCCTCTTTTTGGTATTTCTCTAACGAGTCGATCAGTTCTCTCCACCACGCCTCTCTTGCTTTCTCTTCTAAGCCTGTTTTTTAATTCATGTACTTTCTCTTGCCTAGCTCTGAGTTTACGCTCTTCCATTTCCTTCTCTCCTGCATCTCCATTTTCATCTCCGTCGCCATACACCATACGATCACCTTTCCCGTCTTGTCTGTTATCGTTCTAATTCTCCTACCATTATTACCACCCGTCAGTTCCTTTACATTCCTATATAATGCATCTGTTCTTCCCTCTTTTTGGTATTTGTCTAACGAGTCGATCTGTTCTCTCCACCACGCCTCTCTTGCTTTCTCTTCTAAGCCTGTTATTTAATTCTCGGTACTTTCTCTTGCCTAGCTCTGAGTTTACGCTCTTCCATTTCCTTCTCTCCTGCATCTCCATTTTTATCTTCGTCGCCTTACGCCATACGATAACCTTTCCCGTCTTGTCTGTTATCGTTCTAATTCTCCTTCCATTATTACCACACGTCAGTTCCTTTACATTCCTATATAATGCATCTGTTCATCCCTCTTTTTGGTATTTCTCTAACGAGTCGATCTGTTCTCTCCACCACGCCTCTCTTGCTTTCTCTTCTAAGCCTGTTATTTAATTCTCGGTACTTTCTCTTGCCTAGCTCTGAGTTTACGCTCTTCCATTTCCTTCTCTCCTAATCTCCATTTTCATCTTCGTCGCCTTACGCCATACGATCACCTTTCCCGTCTTGTCTGTTATCGTTCTAATTCTCATTCCATTATTACCACCCGTCAGATCCTTTACATTCCTATATAATGCATCTGTTCTTCCCTCTTTTTGGTATTTCTCTAACGAGTCGATCTGTTCTCTCCACCACGCGTCTCTTGCTTGCTGTTCTAAGCCTGTTATTTAATTCTCGGTACTTTCTCTTGTCTAGCTCTGAGTTTACGCTCTTCCATTTCCTTCTCTCCTGCATCTCCATTTTCATCTTCGTCGCCTTACGCCATACGATCACCTTTCCCGTCTTGTCTGTTATCGTTCTAATTCTCCTTACATTATTACCACCCGTCAGTTCCTTTACATTCCTATATAATGCATCTGTTCTTCCCTCTTTTTGGTATTTCTCTAACGAGTCGATCAGTTCTCTCCACCACGCCTCTCTTGCTTTCTCTTCTAAGCCTGTTTTTTAATTCTCGGTACTTTCTCTTGCCTAGCTCTGAGTTTACGCTCTTCCATTTCCTTCTCTCCTGCATCTCCATTTTCATCTCCGTCGCCATACACCATACGATCACCTTTCCCGTCTTGTCTGTTATCGTTCTAATTCTCCTTCCATTATTACCACCCGTCAGTTCCTTTACATTCCTATATAATGCATCTGTTCTTCCCTCTTTTTGGTATTTCTCTAACGAGTCGATCTGTTCTCTCCACCACGCCTGTCTTGCTTTCTCTTCTAAGCCTGTTATTTAATTCTCGGTACTTTCTCTTGCCTAGCTCTGAGTTTACGCTCTTCCATTTCCTTCTATCCTGCATCTCCATTTTCATCTCCGTCGCCATACGCCATACGACCACCTTTCCCGTCTTGTCTGTTATCGTTCTAATTCTCCTTCCCTTATTACCACCCGTCAGTTCCTTTACATTCCTATATAATGCATCTGTTCTTCCCTCTTTTTGGTATTTCTCTAACGAGTCGATCTGTTCTCTCCACCACGCCTCTCTTGCTTTCTCTTCTAAGCCTGTTATTTAATTCTCGGTACTTTCTCTTGCCTAGCTCTGAGTTTACGCTCTTCCATTTCCTTCTCTCCTGCATCTCCATTTTCATCTTCGTCGCCTTACGCCATACGATCACCTTTCCCGTCTTGTCTGTTATCGTTCTAATTCTCCTTCTATTATTATAACCCGTCAGTTCCTTTACATTCCTATATAATGCATCTGTTCTTCCCTCTTTTTGGTATTTCTCTAACGAGTCGATCTGTTCTCTCCACCACGCCTCTCTTGCTTTCTCTTCTAAGCCTGTTAATTAATTCTCGGTACTTTCTCTTGCCTAGCTCTGAGTTTACGCTCTTCCATTTCCTTCTCTCCTGCATCTCCATTTTCATCTTCGTCGCCTTACGCCATACGATCACCTTTCCCGTCTTGTCTGTTATCGATCTAATTCTCCTTCCCTTATTACCACCCTTCAGTTCCTTTACATTCTTATATAATGCATCTGTTCTACCCTCTTTTTGGTATTTGTCTAACGAGTCGATCTGTTCTCTCCACCACGCCTCTCTTGCTTTCTCTTCTAAGCCTGTTATTTAATTCTCGGTACCTTCTCTTGCCTAGCTCTGAGTTTACGCTCTTCCATTTCCTTCTCTCCTGCATCTCCATTTTCATCTTCGTCGCCTTACGCCATACGATCGACTTTCCCATCTTGTCTGTTATAGTTCTAATTCTCCTTCCATTATTACCACCCGTCAGTTCCTTTACATTCCTATATAATGCATCTTTTCTTCCCTCTTTTTTGTATTTCTCTAACGAGTCGATCTGTTCTCTCCACCACGCCTCTCTTGCTTTCTCTTCAAAGGCTGTTGCTTAATTCTCGGTACTTTCTCTTGCCTAGCTCTGAGTTTACGCTCTTCCATTTCCTTCTCTCCTGCATCTCCATTTTCATCTTCGTCGCCTTACGCCATAGGATCACCTTTCCCGTCTAGTCTGTTAACGTTCTAATTCTCCTTCTATTATTATCACCCGTCAGTTCCTTTACATTCCTATATAATGCATCTGTTCTTCCCTCTTTTTGGTATTTCTCTAACGAGTCGATCTGTTCTCTCCACCACGCCTCTCTTGCTTTCTCTTCTAAGCCTGTTATTTAATTCTCGGTACTTTCTCTTGCCTAGCTCTGAGTTTACGCTCTTCCATTTCCTTCTCTCCTGCATCTCCATTTTCATCTTCGTCGCCTTACGCCATACGATCACCTTTCCCGTCTTGTCTGTTATCGTTCTAATTCTCCTTCTATTATTATCACCCGTCAGTTCCTTTACATTCCTATATAATGCATCTGTTCTTCCCTCTTTTTGGTATTTCTCTAACGAGTCGATCTGTTCTCTCCACCACGCCTCTCTTGCTTTCTCTTCTAAGCCTGTTATTTAATTCTCGGTACTTTCTCTTGCCTAGCTCTGAGTTTACGCTCTTCCATTTCCTTCTCTCCTGCATCTCCATTTTCATCTTCGTCGCCTTACGCCATACGATCACCTTTCCCGTCTTGTCTGTTATCGTTCTAATTCTCCTTCCCTTATTACCACCCTTCAGTTCCTTTTCATTCCTATATAATGCATCTGTTCTACCCTCTTTTTGGTATTTGTCTAACGAGTCGATCTGTTCTCTCCACCACGCCTCTCTTGCTTTCTCTTCAAATCTGTTGCTTAACTCTAGGTACTTTCTCTTTCCTAGCTCTGAGTATACGCTCTTCCATTTCCTTTTCTCCTGCATCTCCATTTTCATCTTCGTCGCCTTACGCCATACGCTCACCTTTCCCGTCTTGTCTGTTATCGTTCTAATTCTCCTTCCCTTATTACCACCCGTCATTTCCTTTACATTCCTATATAATGCATCTGTTCTTCCCT
Organism: Pyrrhosoma nymphula; assembly: GCA_963573305.1. Classification (NCBI taxonomy): domain Eukaryota; kingdom Metazoa; phylum Arthropoda; class Insecta; order Odonata; family Coenagrionidae; genus Pyrrhosoma; species Pyrrhosoma nymphula. The sequence continues at coordinate 68,532,913 of OY754332.1, read as the reverse complement.
CTTTTTGGTTTTTCTCTAACAGGTCGATCTGTTCTCTCCACCTCGCCTCTCTTGCTTTCTCTTCTAAGACTGTTATTTAATTCTCGGTACTTTCTCTTGCCTAGCTCTGAGTTTACGCTCTTCCATTTCCTTCTCTCCTGCATCTCCATTTTCATCTTCGTCGCCATACACCATACGATCACCTTTCCCGTCTTGTCTGTTATCGTTCTAATTCTCCTTCCATTATTACCACCCGTCAGTTCCTTTACATTCCTATATAATGCATCTGTTCTTCCCTCTTTTTGGTATTTCTCTAACGAGTCGATCTGTTCTCTCCACCACGCGTCTCTTGCTTTCTCTTCTAAGCCTGTTATTTAATTCTCGGTACTTTCTCTTGTCTAGCTCTGAGTTTACGCTCTTCCATTTCCTTCTCTCCTGCATCTCCATTTTCATCTTCGTCGCCTTACGCCATTCGAACACCTTTCCCGTCTTGTCTGTTATCGTTCTAATTCTCCTTACATTATTACCACCCGTCAGTTCCTTTACATTCCTATATAATGCATCTGTTCTTCCCTCTTTTTGGTATTTCTCTAACGAGTCGATCAGTTCTCTCCACCACGCCTCTCTTGCTTTCTCTTCTAAGCCTGTTTTTTAATTCATGTACTTTCTCTTGCCTAGCTCTGAGTTTACGCTCTTCCATTTCCTTCTCTCCTGCATCTCCATTTTCATCTCCGTCGCCATACACCATACGATCACCTTTCCCGTCTTGTCTGTTATCGTTCTAATTCTCCTACCATTATTACCACCCGTCAGTTCCTTTACATTCTTATATAATGCATCTGTTCTTCCCTCTTTTTGGTATTTGTCTAACGAGTCGATCTGTTCTCTCCACCACGCCTCTCTTGCTTTCTCTTCTAAGCCTGTTATTTAATTCTCGGTACTTTCTCTTGCCTAGCTCTGAGTTTACGCTCTTCCATTTCCTTCTCTCCTGCATCTCCATTTTTATCTTCGTCGCCTTACGCCATACGATAACCTTTCCCGTCTTGTCTGTTATCGTTCTAATTCTCCTTCCATTATTACCACACGTCAGTTCCTTTACATTCCTATATAATGCATCTGTTCATCCCTCTTTTTGGTATTTCTCTAACGAGTCGATCTGTTCTCTCCACCACGCCTCTCTTGCTTTCTCTTCTAAGCCTGTTATTTAATTCTCGGTACTTTCTCTTGCCTAGCTCTGAGTTTACGCTCTTCCATTTCCTTCTCTCCTAATCTCCATTTTCATCTTCGTCGCCTTACGCCATACGATCACCTTTCCCGTCTTGTCTGTTATCGTTCTAATTCTCATTCCATTATTACCACCCGTCAGATCCTTTACATTCCTATATAATGCATCTGTTCTTCCCTCTTTTTGGTATTTCTCTAACGAGTCGATCTGTTCTCTCCACCACGCGTCTCTTGCTTTCTCTTCTAAGCCTGTTATTTAATTCTCGGTACTTTCTCTTGTCTAGCTCTGAGTTTACGCTCTTCCATTTCCTTCTCTCCTGCATCTCCATTTTCATCTTCGTCGCCTTACGCCATACGATCACCTTTCCCGTCTTGTCTGTTATCGTTCTAATTCTCCTTACATTATTACCACCCGTCAGTTCCTTTACATTCCTATATAATGCATCTGTTCTTCCCTCTTTTTGGTATTTCTCTAACGAGTCGATCAGTTCTCTCCACCACGCCTCTCTTGCTTTCTCTTCTAAGCCTGTTTTTTAATTCTCGGTACTTTCTCTTGCCTAGCTCTGAGTTTACGCTCTTCCATTTCCTTCTCTCCTGCATCTCCATTTTCATCTCCGTCGCCATACACCATACGATCACCTTTCCCGTCTTGTCTGTTATCGTTCTAATTCTCCTTCCATTATTACCACCCGTCAGTTCCTTTACATTCCTATATAATGCATCTGTTCTTCCCTCTTTTTGGTATTTCTCTAACGAGTCGATCTGTTCTCTCCACCACGCCTGTCTTGCTTTCTCTTCTAAGCCTGTTATTTAATTCTCGGTACTTTCTCTTGCCTAGCTCTGAGTTTACGCTCTTCCATTTCCTTCTATCCTGCATCTCCATTTTCATCTCCGTCGCCATACGCCATACGACCACCTTTCCCGTCTTGTCTGTTATCGTTCTAATTCTCCTTCCCTTATTACCACCCGTCAGTTCCTTTACATTCCTATATAATGCATCTGTTCTTCCCTCTTTTTGGTATTTCTCTAACGAGTCGATCTGTTCTCTCCACCACGCCTCTCTTGCTTTCTCTTCTAAGCCTGTTATTTAATTCTCGGTACTTTCTCTTGCCTAGCTCTGAGTTTACGCTCTTCCATTTCCTTCTCTCCTGCATCTCCATTTTCATCTTCGTCGCCTTACGCCATACGATCACCTTTCGCGTCTTGTCTGTTATCGTTCTAATTCTCCTTCTATTATTATAACCCGTCAGTTCCTTTACATTCCTATATAATGCATCTGTTCTTCCCTCTTTTTGGTATTTCTCTAACGAGTCGATCTGTTCTCTCCACCACGCCTCTCTTGCTTTCTCTTCTAAGCCTGTTAATTAATTCTCGGTACTTTCTCTTGCCTAGCTCTGAGTTTACGCTCTTCCATTTCCTTCTCTCCTGCATCTCCATTTTCATCTTCGTCGCCTTACGCCATACGATCACCTTTCCCGTCTTGTCTGTTATCGATCTAATTCTCCTTCCCTTATTACCACCCTTCAGTTCCTTTACATTCTTATATAATGCATCTGTTCTACCCTCTTTTGGTATTTGTCTAACGAGTCGATCTGTTCTCTCCACCACGCCTCTCTTGCTTTCTCTTCTAAGCCTGTTATTTAATTCTCGGTACCTTCTCTTGCCTAGCTCTGAGTTTACGCTCTTCCATTTCCTTCTCTCCTGCATCTCCATTTTCATCTTCGTCGCCTTACGCCATACGATCGACTTTCCCATCTTGTCTGTTATCGTTCTAATTCTCCTTCCATTATTACCACCCGTCAGTTCCTTTACATTCCTATATAATGCATCTTTTCTTCCCTCTTTTTTGTATTTCTCTAACGAGTCGATCTGTTCTCTCCACCACGCCTCTCTTGCTTTCTCTTCAAAGGCTGTTGCTTAATTCTCGGTACTTTCTCTTGCCTAGCTCTGAGTTTACGCTCTTCCATTTCCTTCTCTCCTGCATCTCCATTTTCATCTTCGTCGCCTTACGCCATAGGATCACCTTTCCCGTCTAGTCTGTTAACGTTCTAATTCTCCTTCTATTATTATCACCCGTCAGTTCCTTTACATTCCTATATAATGCATCTGTTCTTCCCTCTTTTTGGTATTTCTCTAACGAGTCGATCTGTTCTCTCCACCACGCCTCTCTTGTTTTCTCTTCTAAGCCTGTTATTTAATTCTCGGTACTTTCTCTTGCCTAGCTCTGAGTTTACGCTCTTCCATTTCCTTCTCTCCTGCATCTCCATTTTCATCTTCGTCGCCTTACGCCATACGATCACCTTTCCCGTCTTGTCTGTTATCGTTCTAATTCTCCTTCTATTATTATCACCCGTCAGTTCCTTTACATTCCTATATAATGCATCTGTTCTTCCCTCTTTTTGGTATTTCTCTAACGAGTCGATCTGTTCTCTCCACCACGCCTCTCTTGCTTTCTCTTCTAAGCCTGTTATTTAATTCTCGGTACTTTCTCTTGCCTAGCTCTGAGTTTACGCTCTTCCATTTCCTTCTCTCCTGCATCTCCATTTTCATCTTCGTCGCCTTACGCCATACGATCACCTTTCCCGTCTTGTCTGTTATCGTTCTAATTCTCCTTCCCTTATTACCACCCTTCAGTTCCTTTACATTCCTATATAATGCATCTGTTCTACCCTCTTTTTGGTATTTGTCTAACGAGTCGATCTGTTCTCTCCACCACGCCTCTCTTGCTTTCTCTTCAAAGGCTGTTGCTTAATTGTCGGTACTTTCTCTTGCCTAGCTCTGAGTATACGCTCTTCCATTTCCTTTTCTCCTGCATCTCCATGTTCATCTTCGTCGCCTTACGCCATACGATCACCTTTCCCGTCTTGTCTGTTATCGTTCTAATTCTCCTTCCCTTATTACCACCCGTCAGTTCCTTTACATTCCTATATAATGCATCTGTTCTTCCCTCTTTTTGGTATTTCTCTAAAGAGTCGATCTGTTCTCTCCACCACGCCTCTCTTGCTTTCTTTTCTAAGCCTGTTATTTAATTTTTGGTATTTTCTCTTGCCCAGCTCTGAGTTTACGCTCTTCCATTTCCTTCTCTCCTGCATCTCCATTTTCATCTCCGTCGCCTTACGCCATACGATCACCTTTCCCGTCTTGTCTGTTATCGTTCTAATTCTCCTTCCATTATTACCACCCGTCAGTTCCTTTAAATTCCTATATAATGCATCTGTTCTTCCCTCTTTTTGGTATTTCTCTAACGAGTAAATCTGTTCTCTCCACCACGCCTCTCTTGCTTTCTCTTCTTAGCCTGTTATTTAATTCTCGGGACTTTCTCTTGCCTAGCTCTGAGTTTACGCTCTTCCATTTCCTTCTCTCCTGCATCTCCATTTTCATCTTCGTTGCCTTACGCCATACGATCACCTTTCCCGTCTTGTCTGTTATCGTTCTAATTCTCCTTCTATTATTTCCACACGTCAGTTCCTTTAAATTCCTATATAATGCATCTTTTCTTCCCTCTTTTTGGTATTTCTCTAACGAGTCGATCTGTTCTCTCCACCACGCCTCTCTTGCTTTCTCTTCAAAGGCTGTTGCTTAATTTTCGGTACTTTCTCTTGCCTAGCTCTGAGTATAAGCTCTTCCATTTCCTTTTCTCCTGCATCTCCATTTTCATCTTCGTCGCCTTACGCAATACGATCACCTTTCCCGTCTTGTCTGTTATCGTTCTAATTTTCCTTCCCTTATTACCACCCGTCAGTTCCTTTACATTCCTATATAATGCATCTGTTCTTCCCTCTTTTTGGTATTTCTCTAACGAGTCGATCTGTTCTCTCCACCACGCCTCTCTTGCTTTCTCTTCTAAGACTGTTATTTAATTCTCGGTACTTTCTCTTGCCTAGCTCTGTGTTTATGCTCTTCCATTTCCTTCTCTCCTGCATTTCTATTTTCATCTTCGTCGCCTTACGCCATACGATCACCTTTCCCGTCTTGTCTGTTATCGTTCTAATTCTCCTTCCATTATTACCACCCGTCAGTTCCTTTACATTCCTATATAATGCATCTGTTCTTCCCTCTTTTTGGTATTTCTCTAACGAGTCGATCTGTTCTCTCCACCACGCCTCTCTTGCTTTCTCTTCTAAGCCTGTTATTTAATTCTCGGTATTTTCTCTTGCCTAGCTCCGATTTTACGCTCTTCCATTTCCTACTCTCCTGCATCTCCATTTTCACCTTCGTCGCCTTACGCCATACGATCACCTTTCCCGTCTTGTCTGTTATCGTTCTAATTCTCCTTCCATTATTACCACCCGTCAGTTCCTTTACATTCCTATATAATGCATCTGTTCTTCCCTCTTTTTGGTATTTCTCTAATGAGTCGATCAGTTCTCTCCACCACGCCTCTCTTGCTTTCTCTTCTAAGCCTGTTATTTAATTCTCGGTACTTTCTCTTGCCTAGCTCTGAGTTTACGCTCTTCCATTTCCTTCTCTCCTGCATCTCCGTTTTCATCTCCGTCGCCATACACCATACGATCACCTTTCCCGTCTTGTCTGTTATCGTTCTAATTCTCATTCCATTATTACCACCCGTCAGATCCTTTACATTCCTATATAATGCATCTGTTCTTCCCTCTTTTTGGTATTTCTCTAACGAATCGATCTGTTCTCTCCACCACGCCTCTCTTGCTTTCTCTTCTAAGCCTGTTATTTAATTCTCGGTACTTTCTCTTGCCTAGCTCTGAGTTTACGCTCTTCCATTTCCTTCTCTCCTGCATCTCAATTTTCATCTTCGTCGCCTTACGCCATACAATCACCTTTCCCGTCTTGTCTATTATCGTTCTAATTCTCCTTTCGTTATTACCACCCGACAGTTCCTTTACATTCCTATATAATGCATCTGTTCTTCCCTCTTTTTGGTATTTCTCTAACGAGTCGATCTGTTCTCTCCACCACGCCTCTCTTGCTTTCTCTTCTAAGCTTGTTATTTAATTCTCGGTACTTTCTCTTGCCTAGCTCTAAGTTTACGCTCTTACATTTCCTTCTCTCCTGCATCTCCATTTTCATCTTCGTCGCCTTACGCCATACGATCACCTTTCCCGCCTTGTCTGTTATCGTTCTAATTCTCCTTCCATTATTACCACCCGTCAGTTCTTTTACATTCCTATATAATGCATCTTTTCTTCCCTGTTTTTGGTATTTCTCTAACGAGTCGATCTGTTCTCTCCACCACGCCTCTCTTGCTTTCTCTTCTAAGCCTGTTATTTAATTCTCGGTACTTTCTCTTGCCTAGCTCTGAGTTTACTCTCTTCCATTTCCTTCTCTCCTGCATCTCCATTTTCATCTTCGTCGCATTACGCCATACGATCACCTTTCCCGTCTTGTCTGTTATCGTTCTAATTCTCCTTCCATTATTACCACCCGTCAGTTCCTTGACATTCCTATATAATGCATCTTTTCTTCCCTCTTTTTGGTATTTCTCTAACGAGTCGATCTGTTCTCTCCACCACGCCTCTCTTGCTTTATCTTCTAAGCCTGTTATTTAATTCTCGGTACTTTCTCTTGCCTAGCTCTGAGTTTACGCTCTTCCATTTCCTTCTCTCCTGCATCTCCATTTTCATCTTCGTCGCCTTACGCCATACGATCACCTTTCCCGTCTTGTCTGTTATCGTTCTAATTCTCCTTCCCTTATTACCACCCGTCAGTTCCTTTACATTCCTATATAATGCATCTGTTCTACCCTCTTTTTGGTATTTCTCTAACGAGTCGATCTGTTCCCTCCACCACGCCCTTCTTGCTTTCTCTTCTAAGCCTGTTATTTAATTCTCGGTACTTTTCCTTGCCTAGCTCTGAGTTTACGCTCTTCCATTTCCTTCTCTCCTAATCTCCATTTTCATCTTCGTCGCCTTACGCCATACGATCACCTTTCCCGTCTTCTCTGTTATCGTTCTAATTCTCATTCCATTATTACCACCCGTCAGTTCCTTGACATTCCTATATAATGCATCTTTTCTTCCCTCTTTTTGGTATTTCTTTAACGAGTCGATCTGTTCTCTCCACCACGCCTCTCTTGCTTTCTCTTCAAAGGCTGTTGCTTAACTCTAGGTACTTTCTCTTTCCTAGCTCTGAGTATACGCTCTTCCATTTCCTTTTCTCCTGCATCTCCATTTTCATCTTCGTCGCCTTACGCCATACGCTCACCTTTCCCGTCTTGTCTGTTATCGTTCTAATTCTCCTTCCCTTATTACCACCCGTCATTTCCTTTACATTCCTATATAATGCATCTGTTCTTCCCTCTTTTTGGTTTTTCTCTAACAGGTCGATCTGTTCTCTCCACCTCGCCTCTCTTGCTTTCTCTTCTAAGACTGTTATTTAATTCTCGGTACTTTCTCTTGCCTAGCTCTGAGTTTACGCTCTTCCATTTCCTTCTCTCCTGCATCTCCATTTTCATCTTCGTCGCCATACACCATACGATCACCTTTCCCGTCTTGTCTGTTATCGTTCTAATTCTCCTTCCATTATTACCACCCGTCAGATCCTTTACATTCCTATATAATGCATCTGTTCTTCCCTCTTTTTGGTATTTCTCTAACGAGTCGATCTGTTCTCTCCACCACGCGTCTCTTGCTTTCTCTTCTAAGCCTGTTATTTAATTCTCGGTACTTTCTCTTGTCTAGCTCTGAGTTTACGCTCTTCCATTTCCTTCTCTCCTGCATCTCCATTTTCATCTTCGTCGCCTTACGCCATTCGATCACCTTTCCCGTCTTGTCTGTTATCGTTCTAATTCTCCTTACATTATTACCACCCGTCAATTCCTTTACATTCCTATATAATGCATCTGTTCTTCCCTCTTTTTGGTATTTCTCTAACGAGTCGATCAGTTCTCTCCACCACGCCTCTCTTGCTTTCTCTTCTAAGCCTGTTTTTTAATTCTCGGTACTTTCTCTTGCCTAGCTCTGAGTTTACGCTCTTCCATTTCCTTCTCTCCTGCATCTCCATTTTCATCTCCGTCGCCATACAAAATACGATCACCTTTCCCGTCTTGTCTGTTATCGTTCTAATTCTCCTACCATTATTACCACCCGTCAGTTCCTTTACATTCCTATATAATGCATCTGTTCTTCCCTCTTTTTGGTATTTGTCTAACGAGTCGATCTGTTCTCTCCACCACGCCTCTCTTGCTTTCTCTTCTAAGCCTGTTATTTAATTCTCGGTACTTTCTCTTGCCTAGCTCTGAGTTTACGCTCTTCCATTTCCTTCTCTCCTGCATCTCCATTTTCATCTTCGTCGCCTTACGCCATACGATAACCTTTCCCGTCTTGTCTGTTATCGTTCTAATTCTCCTTCCATTATTACCACACGTCAGTTCCTTTACATTCCTATATAATGCATCTGTTCATCCCTCTTTTTGGTATTTCTCTAACGAGTCGATCTGTTCTCTCCACCACGCCTCTCTTGCTTTCTCTTCTAAGCCTGTTATTTAATTCTCGGTACTTTCTCTTGCCTAGCTCTGAGTTTACGCTCTTCCATTTCCTTCTCTCCTAATCTCCATTTTCATCTTCGTCGCCTTACGCCATACGATCACCTTTCCCGTCTTGTCTGTTATCGTTCTAATTCTCCTTCCCTTATTACCACCCGTCAGTTCCTTTACATTCCTATATAATGCATCTGTTCTTCCCTCTTTTTGGTATTTCTCTAACGAGTCGATCTGTTCTCTCCACCACGCCTCTCTTGCTTTCTCTTCTAAGCCTGTTATTTAATTCTCGGTACTTTCTCTTGCCTAGCTCTGAGTTTACGCTCTTCCATTTCCTTCTCTCCTGCATCTCCATTTTCATCTTCGTCGCCTTACGCCATACGATCACCTTTCGCGTCTTGTCTGTTATCGTTCTAATTCTCCTTCTATTATTATAACCCGTCAGTTCCTTTACATTCCTATATAATGCATCTGTTCTTCCCTCTTTTTGGTATTTCTCTAACGAGTCGATCTGTTCTCTCCACCACGCCTCTCTTGCTTTCTCTTCTAAGCCTGTTAATTAATTCTCGGTACTTTCTCTTGCCTAGCTCTGAGTTTACGCTCTTCCATTTCCTTCTCTCCTGCATCTCCATTTTCATCTTCGTCGCCTTACGCCATACGATCACCTTTCCCGTCTTGTCTGTTATCGATCTAATTCTCCTTCCCTTATTACCACCCTTCAGTTCCTTTACATTCTTATATAATGCATCTGTTCTACCCTCTTTTTGGTATTTGTCTAACGAGTCGATCTGTTCTCTCCACCACGCCTCTCTTGCTTTCTCTTCTAAGCCTGTTATTTAATTCTCGGTACCTTCTCTTGCCTAGCTCTGAGTTTACGCTCTTCCATTTCCTTCTCTCCTGCATCTCCATTTTCATCTTCGTCGCCTTACGCCATACGATCGACTTTCCCATCTTGTCTGTTATCGTTCTAATTCTCCTTCCATTATTACCACCCGTCAGTTCCTTTACATTCCTATATAATGCATCTTTTCTTCCCTCTTTTTTGTATTTCTCTAACGAGTCGATCTGTTCTCTCCACCACGCCTCTCTTGCTTTCTCTTCAAAGGCTGTTGCTTAATTCTCGGTACTTTCTCTTGCCTAGCTCTGAGTTTACGCTCTTCCATTTCCTTCTCTCCTGCATCTCCATTTTCATCTTCGTCGCCTTACGCCATAGGATCACCTTTCCCGTCTAGTCTGTTAACGTTCTAATTCTCCTTCTATTATTATCACCCGTCAGTTCCTTTACATTCCTATATAATGCATCTGTTCTTCCCTCTTTTTGGTATTTCTCTAACGAGTCGATCTGTTCTCTCCACCACGCCTCTCTTGCTTTCTCTTCTAAGCCTGTTATTTAATTCTCGGTACTTTCTCTTGCCTAGCTCTGAGTTTACGCTCTTCCATTTCCTTCTCTCCTGCATCTCCATTTTCATCTTCGTCGCCTTACGCCATACGATCACCTTTCCCGTCTTGTCTGTTATCGTTCTCATTCTCCTTCTATTATTATCACCCGTCAGTTCCTTTACATTCCTATATAATGCATCTGTTCTTCCCTCTTTTTGGTATTTCTCTAACGAGTCGATCTGTTCTCTCCACCACGCCTCTCTTGCTTTCTCTTCTAAGCCTGTTATTTAATTCTCGGTACTTTCTCTTGCCTAGCTCTGAGTTTACGCTCTTCCATTTCCTTCTCTCCTGCATCTCCATTTTCATCTTCGTCGCCTTACGCCATACGATCACCTTTCCCGTCTTGTCTGTTATCGTTCTAATTCTCCTTCCCTTATTACCACCCTTCAGTTCCTTTACATTCCTATATAATGCATCTGTTCTACCCTCTTTTTGGTATTTGTCTAACGAGTCGATCTGTTCTCTCCACCACGCCTCTCTTGCTTTCTCTTCAAAGGCTGTTGCTTAATTGTCGGTACTTTCTCTTGCCTAGCTCTGAGTATACGCTCTTCCATTTCCTTTTCTCCTGCATCTCCATGTTCATCTTCGTCGCCTTACGCCATACGATCACCTTTCCCGTCTTGTCTGTTATCGTTCTAATTCTCCTTCCCTTATTACCACCCGTCAGTTCCTTTACATTCCTATATAATGCATCTGTTCTTCCCTCTTTTTGGTATTTCTCTAAAGAGTCGATCTGTTCTCTCCACCACGCCTCTCTTGCTTTCTTTTCTAAGCCTGTTATTTAATTTTTGGTATTTTCTCTTGCCCAGCTCTGAGTTTACGCTCTTCCATTTCCTTCTCTCCTGCATCTCCATTTTCATCTCCGTCGCCTTACGCCATACGATCACCTTTCCCGTCTTGTCTGTTATCGTTCTAATTCTCCTTCCATTATTACCACCCGTCAGTTCCTTTAAATTCCTATATAATGCATCTGTTCTTCCCTCTTTTTGGTATTTCTCTAACGAGTAAATCTGTTCTCTCCACCACGCCTCTCTTGCTTTCTCTTCTTAGCCTGTTATTTAATTCTCGGGACTTTCTCTTGCCTAGCTCTGAGTTTACGCTCTTCCATTTCCTTCTCTCCTGCATCTCCATTTTCATCTTCGTTGCCTTACGCCATACGATCACCTTTCCCGTCTTGTCTGTTATCGTTCTAATTCTCCTTCTATTATTTCCACACGTCAGTTCCTTTAAATTCCTATATAATGCATCTTTTCTTCCCTCTTTTTGGTATTTCTCTAACGAGTCGATCTGTTCTCTCCACCACGCCTCTCTTGCTTTCTCTTCAAAGGCTGTTGCTTAATTTTCGGTACTTTCTCTTGCCTAGCTCTGAGTATAAGCTCTTCCATTTCCTTTTCTCCTGCATCTCCATTTTCATCTTCGTCGCCTTACGCAATACGATCACCTTTCCCGTCTTGTCTGTTATCGTTCTAATTTTCCTTCCCTTATTACCACCCGTCAGTTCCTTTACATTCCTATATAATGCATCTGTTCTTCCCTCTTTTTGGTATTTCTCTAACGAGTCGATCTGTTCTCTCCACCACGCCTCTCTTGCTTTCTCTTCTAAGACTGTTATTTAATTCTCGGTACTTTCTCTTGCCTAGCTCTGTGTTTATGCTCTTCCATTTCCTTCTCTCCTGCATTTCTATTTTCATCTTCGTCGCCTTACGCCATACGATCACCTTTCCCGTCTTGTCTGTTATCGTTCTAATTCTCCTTCCATTATTACCACCCGTCAGTTCCTTTACATTCCTATATAATGCATCTGTTCTTCCCTCTTTTTGGTATTTCTCTAACGAGTCGATCTGTTCTCTCCACCACGCCTCTCTTGCTTTCTCTTCTAAGCCTGTTATTTAATTCTCGGTATTTTCTCTTGCCTAGCTCCGATTTTACGCTCTTCCATTTCCTACTCTCCTGCATCTCCATTTTCACCTTCGTCGCCTTACGCCATACGATCACCTTTCCCGTCTTGTCTGTTATCGTTCTAATTCTCCTTCCATTATTACCACCCGTCAGTTCCTTTACATTCCTATATAATGCATCTGTTCTTCCCTCTTTTTGGTATTTCTCTAATGAGTCGATCAGTTCTCTCCACCACGCCTCTCTTGCTTTCTCTTCTAAGCCTGTTATTTAATTCTCGGTACTTTCTCTTGCCTAGCTCTGAGTTTACGCTCTTCCATTTCCTTCTCTCCTGCATCTCCGTTTTCATCTCCGTCGCCATACACCATACGATCACCTTTCCCGTCTTGTCTGTTATCGTTCTAATTCTCATTCCATTATTACCACCCGTCAGATCCTTTACATTCCTATATAATGCATCTGTTCTTCCCTCTTTTTGGTATTTCTCTAACGAATCGATCTGTTCTCTCCACCACGCCTCTCTTGCTTTCTCTTCTAAGCCTGTTATTTAATTCTCGGTACTTTCTCTTGCCTAGCTCTGAGTTTACGCTCTTCCATTTCCTTCTCTCCTGCATCTCAATTTTCATCTTCGTCGCCTTACGCCATACAATCACCTTTCCCGTCTTGTCTATTATCGTTCTAATTCTCCTTTCGTTATTACCACCCGACAGTTCCTTTACATTCCTATATAATGCATCTGTTCTTCCCTCTTTTTGGTATTTCTCTAACGAGTCGATCTGTTCTCTCCACCACGCCTCTCTTGCTTTCTCTTCTAAGCTTGTTATTTAATTCTCGGTACTTTCTCTTGCCTAGCTCTAAGTTTACGCTCTTACATTTCCTTCTCTCCTGCATCTCCATTTTCATCTTCGTCGCCTTACGCCATACGATCACCTTTCCCGCCTTGTCTGTTATCGTTCTAATTCTCCTTCCATTATTACCACCCGTCAGTTCTTTTACATTCCTATATAATGCATCTTTTCTTCCCTGTTTTTGGTATTTCTCTAACGAGTCGATCTGTTCTCTCCACCACGCCTCTCTTGCTTTCTCTTCTAAGCCTGTTATTTAATTCTCGGTACTTTCTCTTGCCTAGCTCTGAGTTTACTCTCTTCCATTTCCTTCTCTCCTGCATCTCCATTTTCATCTTCGTCGCATTACGCCATACGATCACCTTTCCCGTCTTGTCTGTTATCGTTCTAATTCTCCTTCCATTATTACCACCCGTCAGTTCCTTGACATTCCTATATAATGCATCTTTTCTTCCCTCTTTTTGGTATTTCTCTAACGAGTCGATCTGTTCTCTCCACCACGCCTCTCTTGCTTTATCTTCTAAGCCTGTTATTTAATTCTCGGTACTTTCTCTTGCCTAGCTCTGAGTTTACGCTCTTCCATTTCCTTCTCTCCTGCATCTCCATTTTCATCTTCGTCGCCTTACGCCATACGATCACCTTTCCCGTCTTGTCTGTTATCGTTCTAATTCTCCTTCCCTTATTACCACCCGTCAGTTCCTTTACATTCCTATATAATGCATCTGTTCTACCCTCTTTTTGGTATTTCTCTAACGAGTCGATCTGTTCCCTCCACCACGCCCTTCTTGCTTTCTCTTCTAAGCCTGTTATTTAATTCTCGGTACTTTTCCTTGCCTAGCTCTGAGTTTACGCTCTTCCATTTCCTTCTCTCCTAATCTCCATTTTCATCTTCGTCGCCTTACGCCATACGATCACCTTTCCCGTCTTCTCTGTTATCGTTCTAATTCTCATTCCATTATTACCACCCGTCAGTTCCTTGACATTCCTATATAATGCATCTTTTCTTCCCTCTTTTTGGTATTTCTTTAACGAGTCGATCTGTTCTCTCCACCACGCCTCTCTTGCTTTCTCTTCAAAGGCTGTTGCTTAACTCTAGGTACTTTCTCTTTCCTAGCTCTGAGTATACGCTCTTCCATTTCCTTTTCTCCTGCATCTCCATTTTCATCTTCGTCGCCTTACGCCATACGCTCACCTTTCCCGTCTTGTCTATTATCGTTCTAATTCTCCTTCCCTTATTACCACCCGTCATTTCCTTTACATTCCTATATAATGCATCTGTTCTTCCCTCTTTTTGGTTTTTCTCTAACAGGTCGATCTGTTCTCTCCACCTCGCCTCTCTTGCTTTCTCTTCTAAGACTGTTATTTAATTCTCGGTACTTTCTCTTGCCTAGCTCTGAGTTTACGCTCTTCCATTTCCTTCTCTCCTGCATCTCCATTTTCATCTTCGTCGCCATACACCATACGATCACCTTTCCCGTCTTGTCTGTTATCGTTCTAATTCTCCTTCCATTATTACCACCCGTCAGATCCTTTACATTCCTATATAATGCATCTGTTCTTCCCTCTTTTTGGTATTTCTCTAACGAGTCGATCTGTTCTCTCCACCACGCGTCTCTTGCTTTCTCTTCTAAGCCTGTTATTTAATTCTCGGTACTTTCTCTTGTCTAGCTCTGAGTTTACGCTCTTCCATTTCCTTCTCTCCTGCATCTCCATTTTCATCTTCGTCGCCTTACGCCATTCGATCACCTTTCCCGTCTTGTCTGTTATCGTTCTAATTCTCCTTACATTATTACCACCCGTCAATTCCTTTACATTCCTATATAATGCATCTGTTCTTCCCTCTTTTTGGTATTTCTCTAACGAGTCGATCAGTTCTCTCCACCACGCCTCTCTTGCTTTCTCTTCTAAGCCTGTTTTTTAATTCTCGGTACTTTCTCTTGCCTAGCTCTGAGTTTACGCTCTTCCATTTCCTTCTCTCCTGCATCTCCATTTTCATCTCCGTCGCCATACAAAATACGATCACCTTTCCCGTCTTGTCTGTTATCGTTCTAATTCTCCTACCATTATTACCACCCGTCAGTTCCTTTACATTCCTATATAATGCATCTGTTCTTCCCTCTTTTTGGTATTTGTCTAACGAGTCGATCTGTTCTCTCCACCACGCCTCTCTTGCTTTCTCTTCTAAGCCTGTTATTTAATTCTCGGTACTTTCTCTTGCCTAGCTCTGAGTTTACGCTCTTCCATTTCCTTCTCTCCTGCATCTCCATTTTCATCTTCGTCGCCTTACGCCATACGATAACCTTTCCCGTCTTGTCTGTTATCGTTCTAATTCTCCTTCCATTATTACCACACGTCAGTTCCTTTACATTCCTATATAATGCATCTGTTCATCCCTCTTTTTGGTATTTCTCTAACGAGTCGATCTGTTCTCTCCACCACGCCTCTCTTGCTTTCTCTTCTAAGCCTGTTATTTAATTCTCGGTACTTTCTCTTGCCTAGCTCTGAGTTTACGCTCTTCCATTTCCTTCTCTCCTAATCTCCATTTTCATCTTCGTCGCCTTACGCCATACGATCACCTTTCCCGTCTTGTCTGTTATCGTTCTAATTCTCATTCCATTATTACCACCCGTCAGATCCTTTACATTCCTATATAATGCATCTGTTCTTCCCTCTTTTTGGTATTTCTCTAACGAGTCGATCTGTTCTCTCCACCACGCGTCTCTTGCTTTCTCTTCTAAGCCTGTTATTTAATTCTCGGTACTTTCTCTTGTCTAGCTCTGAGTTTACGCTCTTCCATTTCCTTCTCTCCTGCATCTCCATTTTCATCTTCGTCGCCTTACGCCATACGATCACCTTTCCCGTCTTGTCTGTTATCGTTCTAATTCTCCTTACATTATTACCACCCGTCAGTTCCTTTACATTCCTATATAATGCATCTGTTCTTCCCTCTTATTGGTATTTCTCTAACGAGTCGATCTGTTCTCTCCACCACGCCTCTCTTGCTTTCTCTTCTAAGCCTGTTTTTTAATTCTCGGTACTTTCTCTTGCCTAGCTCTGAGTTTACGCTCTTCCATTTCCTTCTCTCCTGCATCTCCATTTTCATCTCCGTCGCCATACACCATACGATCACCTTTCCCGTCTTGTCTGTTATCGTTCTAATTCTCCTTCCATTATTACCACCCGTCAGTTCCTTTACATTCCTATATAATGCATCTGTTCTTCCCTCTTTTTGGTATTTCTCTAACGAGTCGATCTGTTCTCTCCACCACGCCTGTCTTGCTTTCTCTTCTAAGCCTGTTATTTAATTCTCGGTACTTTCTCTTGCCTAGCTCTGAGTTTACGCTCTTCCATTTCCTTCTATCCTGCATCTCCATTTTCATCTCCGTCGCCATACGCCATACGACCACCTTTCCCGTCTTGTCTGTTATCGTTCTAATTCTCCTTCCCTTATTACCACCCGTCAGTTCCTTTACATTCCTATATAATGCATCTGTTCTTCCCTCTTTTTGGTATTTCTCTAACGAGTCGATCTGTTCTCTCCACCACGCCTCTCTTGCTTTCTCTTCTAAGCCTGTTATTTAATTCTCGGTACTTTCTCTTGCCTAGCTCTGAGTTTACGCTCTTCCATTTCCTTCTCTCCTGCATCTCCATTTTCATCTTCGTCGCCTTACGCCATACGATCACCTTTCCCGTCTTGTCTGTTATCGTTCTAATTCTCCTTCCCTTATTACCACCCGTCAGTTCCTTTACATTCCTATATAATGCATCTGTTCTTCCCTCTTTTTGGTATTTCTCTAACGAGTCGATCTGTTCTCTTTACCACGCCTCTCTTGCTTTCTCTTCTAAGCCTGTTAATTAATTCTCGGTACTTTCTCTTGCCTAGCTCTGAGTTTACGCTCTTCCATTTCCTTCTCTCCTGCATCTCCATTTTCATCTTCGTCGCCTTACGCCATACGATCACCTTTCCCGTCTTGTCTGTTATCGATCTAATTCTCCTTCCCTTATTACCACCCTTCAGTTCCTTTACATTCCTATATAATGCATCTGTTCTACCCTCTTTTTGGTATTTGTCTAACGAATCGATCTGTTCTCTCCACCACGCCTCTCTTGCTTTCTCTTCTAAGCCTGTTATTTAATTCTCGGTACTTTCTCTTGCCTAGCTCTTAGTTTACGCTCTTCCATTTCCTTCTCTCCTGCATCTCCATTTTCATCTTCGTCGCCTTACGCCATACGATCACCTTTCCCGTCTTGTCTGTTATCGATCTAATTCTCCTTCCCTTATTACCACCCTTCAGTTCCTTTACATTCTTATATAATGCATCTGTTCTACCCTCTTTTTGGTATTTGTCTAACGAGTCGATCTGTTCTCTCCACCACGCCTCTCTTGCTTTCTCTTCTAAGCCTGTTATTTAATTCTCGGTACCTTCTCTTGCCTAGCTCTGAGTTTACGCTCTTCCATTTCCTTCTCTCCTGCATCTCCATTTTCATCTTCGTCGCCTTACGCCATACGATCGACTTTCCCATCTTGTCTGTTATCGTTCTAATTCTCCTTCCATTATTACCACCCGTCAGTTCCTTTACATTCCTATATAATGCATCTTTTCTTCCCTCTTTTTTGTATTTCTCTAACGAGTCGATCTGTTCTCTCCACCACGCCTCTCTTGCTTTCTCTTCAAAGGCTGTTGCTTAATTCTCGGTACTTTCTCTTGCCTAGCTCTGAGTTAACGCTATTCCATTTCCTTCTCTCCTGCATCTCCATTTTCATCTTCGTCGCCTTACGCCATAGGATCACCTTTCCCGTCTAGTCTGTTAACGTTCTAATTCTCCTTCTATTATTATCACCCGTCAGTTCCTTTACATTCCTATATAATGCATCTGTTCTTCCCTCTTTTTGGTATTTCTCTAACGAGTCGATCTGTTCTCTCCACCACGCCTCTCTTGCTTTCTCTTCTAAGCCTGTTATTTAATTCTCGGTACTTTCTCTTGCCTAGCTCTGAGTTTACGCTCTTCCATTTCCTTCTCTCCTGCATCTCCATTTTCATCTTCGTCGCCTTACGCCATACGATCACCTTTCCCGTCTTGTCTGTTATCGTTCTAATTCTCCTTCTATTATTATCACCCGTCAGTTCCTTTACATTCCTATATAATGCATCTGTTCTTCCCTCTTTTTGGTATTTCTCTAACGAGTCGATCTGTTCTCTCCACCACGCCTCTCTTGCTTTCTCTTCTAAGCCTGTTATTTAATTCTCGGTACTTTCTCTTGCCTAGCTCTGAGTTTACGCTCTTCCATTTCCTTCTCTCCTGCATCTCCATTTTCATCTTCGTCGCCTTACGCCATACGATCACCTTTCCCGTCTTGTCTGTTATCGTTCTAATTCTCCTTCCCTTATTACCACCCTTCAGTTCCTTTTCATTCCTATATAATGCATCTGTTCTACCCTCTTTTTGGTATTTGTCTAACGAGTCGATCTGTTCTCTCCACCACGCCTCTCTTGCTTTCTCTTCAAAGGCTGTTGCCTAATTCTCGGTACTTTCTCTGGCCTAGCTCTGAGTATACGCTCTTCCCTTTTCTTTTCTCCTGCATCTCCATTTTCATCTTCGTCGCCTTACGCCATACGATCACCTTTCCCGTCTTGTCTGTTATCGTTCTAATTCTCCTTCCCTTATTACCACCCGTCAGTTCCTTTACATTCCTATATAATGCATCTGTTCTTCCCACTTTTTGGTATTTCTCTAAAGAGTCGATCTGTTCTCTCCACCACGCCTCTCTTGCTTTCTTTTCTAAGCCTGTTATTTAATTTTTGGTATTTTCTCTTGCCCAGCTCTGAGTTTACGCTCTTCCATTTCCTTCTCTCCTGCATCTCCATTTTCATCTCCGTCGCCTTACGCCATACGATCACCTTTCCCGTCTTGTCTGTTATCGTTCTAATTCTCCTTCCCTTATTACCACCCGTCAGTTCCTTTACATTCCTATATAATGCATCTGTTCTTCCCTCTTTTTGGTATTTCTCTAACGAGTCGATCTGTTCTCTCCACCACACCTCTCTTGCTTTCTCTTCTAAGCCTGTTATTTAATTCTCGGTATTTCCTCTTGCCTAGCTCTGAGTTTACGCTCTTCCATTTCCTTCTCTCCTGCATCTCCATTTTCATCTTCGTCGCCTTACGCCATACGATCACCTTTCCCGTCTTGTCTGTAATCGTTCTAATTCTCCTTCCATTTATACCACCCGTCAGTTCCTTTACATTCCTATATAATGCATCTGTTCTTCCCTCTTTTTGGTATTTCTCTAACGAGTCGATCTGTTCTCTCCACCACGCCTCTCTTGCTTTCTCTTCTAAGCCTGTTATTTAATTCTCGGTATTTTCTCTTGCCTAGCTCTGAGTTTACGCTCTTCCATTTCCTTCTTTCCTGCATCTCCATGTTCATCTTCGTCGCCTTACGCCATACGATCACCTTTCCCGTCTTGTCTGTTATCGTTCTAATTCTCCTTCCATTATTACCACCCGTCAGTTCCTTTACATTCCTATATAATGCATCTGTTCTTCCCTCTTTTTGGTATTTCTCTAACGAGTCGATCTGTTCTCTCCACCACGCCTCTCTTGCTTTCTCTTCTAAGCCTCTTATTTAATTCTCGGTATTTTCTCTTGCCTAGCTCTGATTTTACGCTCTTACATTTCCTTCTCTCCTGCATCTCCATTTTCACCTTCGTCGCCTTACGCCATACGATCACCTTACCCGTCTTGTCTGTTATCGTTCTAATTCTCCTTCCATTATTACCACCCGTCAGTTCCTTTACATTCCTATATAATGCATCTGTTCTTCCCTCTTTTTGGTATTTCTCTAACGAGTCGATCAATTCTCTCCACCACGCCTCTCTTGCTTTCTCTTCTAAGCCTGTTATTTAATTCTCGGTATTTTCTCTTGCCTAGCTCTGAGTTTACGCTCTTCCATTTCCTTCTCTCCTGCATCTCCATTTTCATCTTCGTCGCCTTACGCCATACGATCACCTTTCCCGTCTTGTCTGTTATCGTTCTAATTTTCCTTCCATTATTACCACCCGTCAGTTCCTTTACATTCCTATATAATGCATCTGTTCTTCCCTCTTTTTGGTATTTCTCTAACGAGTCGATCTTATCTCTCAACCACGCCTCTCTTGCTTTCTCTTCTAAGCCTGTTATTTAATTCTCGGTACTTTCTCTTGCCTAGCTCTGAGTTTACGCTCTTCCATTTCCTTCTCTCCTGCATCTCCATTTTCATCTTCGTCACCTTACGCCATACGATCACCTTTCCCGTCTTGTCTGTTATCGTTCTAATTCTCCTTCCCTTATTACCACCCGTCAGTTCCTTTACATTCCTATATAATGCATCTGTTCTTCCCTCTTTTTGGTATTTCTCTAACGAGTCGATCTGTTCTCTCCACCATACCTCTCTTGCTTTCTCTTCTAAGCCTGTTATTTAATTCTCGGTATTTCCTCTTGCCTAGCTCTGAGTTTACGCTCTTCCATTTCCTTCTTTCCTGCATCTCCATTTTCATCTTCGTCGCCTTACGCCATACGATCACCTTTCCCGTCTTGTCTGTAATCGTTCTAATTCTCCTTTCATTTATACCACCCGTCAGTTCCTTTACATTCCTATATAATGCATCTGTTCTTCCCTCTTTTTGGTATTTCTCTAACGAGTCGATCTGTTCTCTCCACCACGCCTCTCTTGCTTTCTCTTCTAAGCCTGTTATTTAATTCTCGGTATTTTCTCTTGCCTAGCTCTGAGTTTACGCTCTTCCATTTCCTTCTCTCCTGCATCTCCATTTTCATCTTCGTCGCCTTACGCCATACGATCACCTTTCCCGTCTTGTCTGTTATCGTTCTAATTCTCCTTCCATTATTACCACCCGTCAGTTCCTTTACATTCCTATATAATGCATCTGTTCTTCCCTCTTTTTGGTATTTCTCTAACGAGTCGATCTGTTCTCTCCACCACGCCTCTCTTGCTTTCTCTTTTAAGCCTGTTATTTAATTCTCGGTATTTTCTCTTGCCTAGCTCTGAGTTTACGCTCTTCCATTTCCTTTTCTCCTGCATCTCCCTTTTCATCTTCGTCGCCTTACGCCATATGATCACCTTTCCCGTCTTGTCTGTTATCGTTCTAATTCTCCTTCCATTATTACCACCCGTCAGTTCCTTTACATTCCTATATAATGCATCTGTTCTTCCCTCTTTTTGGTATTTCTCTAACGAGTCGATCTGTTCTCTCCACCACGCCTCTCTTGCTTTCTCTTCTAAGCCTGTTATTTAATTCTCGGTATTTTCTCATGCCTAGCTCTGAGTTTACGCTTTTCCATTTCCTTCTCTCCTGCATCTCCATTTTCATCTCCGTAGCCTTACGCCAACCGACCACCTTTCCCGTCTTGTCTGTTATCGTTCTAATTCTCCTTCCATTATTACATCCCGTCAGTTCCTTTACATTCATATATAATGCATCTGTTCTTCCCTCTTTTTGGTATTTCTCTAACGAGTCGATCGGTTCTCTCCACCACGCCTCTCTTGCTTTCTCTTCTAAACCTGTTATTTAATTCTCGGTATTTTCTCTTGCCTAGCTCTGAGTTTACGCTCTTCCATTTCCTTCTCTCCTGCATCTCCATTTTCACCTTCGTCGCCTTACGCCATACGATCACCTTTCCTGTCTTGTCTGTTATCGTTCAAATACTCCTTCCATTATTACCACCCGTCAGTTCCTTTACATTCCTATATAATGCATCTGTTCTTCCCTCTTTTTGGTATTTCTCTAACGAGTCGATCAGTTCTCTCCACCACGCCTCTCTTGCTTTCTCTTCTAAGCCTGTTATTTAATTCTCGGTACTTTCTCTTGCCTAGCTCTGAGTTTACGCTCTTCCATTTCCTTCTATCCTGCATCTCCATTTTCATCTCCGTCGCCATACGCCATACGACCACCTTTCCCGTCTTGTCTGTTATCGTTCTAATTCTCCTTCCCTTATTACCACCCGTCTGTTCCCTTACATTCCTATATAATGCATCTGTTCTTCCCTCTTTTTGGTATTTCTCTAACGAGTCGATCTGTTCTCTCCACCACGCCTCCTTTGCTTTCTCTTCTAAGCCTGTTATTTATTCTCGGTACTTTCTCTTGCCTAGCTCTGAGTTTACGCTCTTCCATTTCCTTCTCTCATGCATCTCCATTTTCATCTTCGTCGCCTTACGCCATACGATCACCTTTCCCGTCTTGTCTGTTATCGTTCTAATTCTCCTTCTATTATTATCACCCGTCAGTTCCTTTACATTCCTATATAATGCATCTTTTCTTCCCTCTTTTTGGTATTTCTCTAACGAGTCGATCTGTTCTCTCCACCACGCCTCTCTTGCTTTCTCTTCTAAGCCTGTTATTTAATTCTCGGTACTTTCTCTTGCCTAGCTATGATTTTACGCTCTTCCATTTCCTTCTCTCCTGCATCTCCATTTTCACCTTCGTCGCCTTACGCCATACGATCACCTTTCCCGTCTTGTCTGTTATCGTTCTAATTCTCCTTCCATTATTACCACCCGTCAGTTCCTTTACATTCCTATATAATGCATCTTTTCTTCCCTCTTTTTGGTATTTCTCTAACGAGTCGATCAGTTCTCTCCACCACGCCTCTCTTGCTTTCTCTTCTAAGCCTGTTTTTTAATTCTCGGTACTTTCTCTTGCCTAGCTCTGAGTTTACGCTCTTCCATTTCCTTCTCTCCTGCATCTCCATTTTCATCTCCGTCGCCATACACCATACGATCACCTTTCCCGTCTTGTCTGTTATCGTTCTAATTCTCCTTCCATTATTACCACCCGTCAGATCCTTTACATTCCTATATAATGCATCTGTTCTTCCCTCTTTTTGGTATTTCTTTAACGAGTCGATCTGTTCTCTCCACCACGCCTATCTTGCTTTCTTAGTTTCTCTTCTAAGCCTGTTATTTAATTCTCGGTACTTTCTCTTGCCTAGCTCTGAGTTTACGCTCTTCCATTTCCTTCTCTCCTGCATCTCCATTTTCATCTTCGTCGCCATACACCATACGATCACCTTTCCCGTCTTGTCTGTTATCGTTCTAATTCTCCTTCCATTATTACCACCCGTCAGATCCTTTACATTCCTATATAATGCATCTGTTCTTCCCTCTTTTTGGTATTTCTCTAACGAGTCGATCTGTTCTCTTCACCACGCGTCTCTTGCTTTCTCTTCTAAGCCTGTTATTTAATTCTCGGTACTTTCTCTTGTCTAGCTCTGAATTTACGCTCTTCCATTTCCTTCTCTCCTGCATCTCCATTTTCATCTTCGTCGCCTTACGCCATACGATCACCTTTCCCGTCTTGTCTGTTATCGTTCTAATTCTCCTTCCATTATTACCACCCGTCAGTTCCTTTACATTCCTATATAATGCATCTGTTCTTCCCTCTTTTTGGTATTTCTCTAACGAGTCGATCTGTTCTCTCCACCACGCCTCTCTTGCTTTCTCTTCAAAGCCTGTTATTTATTTCTCGGTACTTTCTCTTGCCTAGCTCTGAGTTTACGCTCTTCCATTTCCTTCTCTCCAGCATCTCCATTTTCATCTTCGTCGCCTTACGCCATACGATCACCTTTCCCGTCTTGTCTGTTATCGTTCTAATTCTCCTTCCATTATTACCACACGTCAGTTCCTTTACATTCCTATATAATGCATCTGTTCATCCCTCTTTTTGGTATTTCTCTAACGAGTCGATCTGTTCTCTCCACCACGCCTCTCTTGTTTTCTCTTCTAAGCCTGTTATTTAATTCTCGGTACATTCTCTTGCCTAGCTCTGAGTTAACGCTCTTCCATTTCCTTCTCTCCTGCATCTCCATTTTCATCTTCGTCGCCTTACGCCATACGATCACCTTTCCCATCTTGTCTGTTATCGTTCTAATTCTCCTTCCATTATTACATCCCGTCAGTTCCTTTACATTCCTATATAATGCATCTTTTCTTCCCTCTTTTTCGTATTTCTCTAACGAGTCGATCTGTTCTCTCCACCACGCCTCTCTTGCTTTCTCTTCAAAGGCTGTTGCTTAATTCTCGGTACTTTCTCTTGCCTAGCTCTGAGTTTACGCTCTTCCATTTCCTTCTCTCCTGCATCTCCATTTTCATCTTCGTCGCCTTACGCCATACGATCACCTTTCCCGTCTTGTCTGTTATCGTTCTAATTCTCCTTCTATTATTATCACCCGTCAGTTCCTTTATATTCCTATATAATGCATCTGTTCTTCCCTCTTTTTGGTATTTCTCTAACGAGTCGATCTGTTCTCTCCACCACTCCTCTCTTGCTTTCTCTTCTAAGCCTGTTATTTAATTCTCGGTACTTTCTCTTGCCTAGCTCTGAGTTTACGCTCTTCCATTTCCTTCTCTCCTGCATCTCCATTTTCATCTTCGTCGCCTTACGCCAAACGATCACCTTTCCCGTCTTATCTGTTATCGTTCTAATTCTCCTTCTATTATTATCACCCGTCAGTTCCTTTACATTCCTATATAATGCATCTGTTCTTCCCTCTTTTTGGTATTTCTCTAACGAGTCGATCTGTTCTCTCCACCACGCCTCTCTTGCTTTCTCTTCTAAGCCTGTTATTTAATTCTCGGTACTTTCTCTTGCCTAGCTCTGAGTTTACGCTCTTCCATTTCCTTCTCTCCTGCATCTCCATTTTCATCTTCGTCGCCTTACGCCACACGATCACCTTTCCCGTCTTGTCTGTTATCGTTCTAATTCTCCTTCCCTTATTACCACCCTTCAGTTCCTTTACATTCCTATATAATGCATCTGTTCTACCCTCTTTTTGGTATTTGTCTAACGAGTCGATCTGTTCTCTCCACCACGCCTCTCTTGCTTTCTCTTCTAAGCCTGTTATTTATTCTCGGTACTTTCTCTTGCCTAGCTCTGAGTTTACGCTCTTCCATTTCCTTCTCTCCTGCATCTCCATTTTCATCTTCGTCGCCTTACGCCATACGATCACCTTTCCCGTCTTGTCTGTTATCGTTCTAATTCTCCTTCCATTATTACCACCCGTCAGTTCCTTTACATTCCTATATAATGCATCTGTTCTTCCCTCTTTTTGGTATTTCTCTAACGAGTCGATCTGTTCTCTCCACCACGCCTCTCTTGCTTTCTCTTCTAAGCCTGTTATTTAATTCTCGGTATTTTCTCTTGCCTAGCTCTGAGTTTACGCTCTTCCATTTCCTTTTCTCCTGCATCTCCCTTTTCATCTTCGTCGCCTTACGCCATATGATCACCTTTCCCGTCTTGTCTGTTATCGTTCTAATTCTCCTTCCATTATTACCACCCGTCAGTTCCTTTACATTCCTATATAATGCATCTGTTCTTCCCTCTTTTTGGTATTTCTCTAACGAGTCGATCTGTTCTCTCCACCACGCCTCTCTTGCTTTCTCTTCTAAGCCTGTTATTTAATTCTCGGTATTTTCTCATGCCTAGCTCTGAGTTTACGCTTTTCCATTTCCTTCTCTCCTGCATCTCCATTTTCATCTCCGTAGCCTTACGCCAACCGACCACCTTTCCCGTCTTGTCTGTTATCGTTCTAATTCTCCTTCCATTATTACATCCCGTCAGTTCCTTTACATTCATATATAATGCATCTGTTCTTCCCTCTTTTTGGTATTTCTCTAACGAGTCGATCGGTTCTCTCCACCACGCCTCTCTTGCTTTCTCTTCTAAGCCTGTTATTTAATTCTCGGTATTTTCTCTTGCCTAGCTCTGAGTTTACGCTCTTCCATTTCCTTCTCTCCTGCATCTCCATTTTCACCTTCGTCGCCTTACGCCATACGATCACCTTTCCTGTCTTGTCTGTTATCGTTCAAATACTCCTTCCATTATTACCACCCGTCAGTTCCTTTACATTCCTATATAATGCATCTGTTCTTCCCTCTTTTTGGTATTTCTCTAACGAGTCGATCAGTTCTCTCCACCACGCCTCTCTTGCTTTCTCTTCTAAGCCTGTTATTTAATTCTCGGTACTTTCTCTTGCCTAGCTCTGAGTTTACGCTCTTCCATTTCCTTCTATCCTGCATCTCCATTTTCATCTCCGTCGCCATACGCCATACGACCACCTTTCCCGTCTTGTCTGTTATCGTTCTAATTCTCCTTCCCTTATTACCACCCGTCTGTTCCCTTACATTCCTATATAATGCATCTGTTCTTCCCTCTTTTTGGTATTTCTCTAACGAGTCGATCTGTTCTCTCCACCACGCCTCCTTTGCTTTCTCTTCTAAGCCTGTTATTTATTCTCGGTACTTTCTCTTGCCTAGCTCTGAGTTTACGCTCTTCCATTTCCTTCTCTCATGCATCTCCATTTTCATCTTCGTCGCCTTACGCCATACGATCACCTTTCCCGTCTTGTCTGTTATCGTTCTAATTCTCCTTCTATTATTATCACCCGTCAGTTCCTTTACATTCCTATATATAATGCATCTTTTCTTCCCTCTTTTTGGTATTTCTCTAACGAGTCGATCTGTTCTCTCCACCACGCCTCTCTTGCTTTCTCTTCTAAGCCTGTTATTTAATTCTCGGTACTTTCTCTTGCCTAGCTATGATTTTACGCTCTTCCATTTCCTTCTCTCCTGCATCTCCATTTTCACCTTCGTCGCCTTACGCCATACGATCACCTTTCCCGTCTTGTCTGTTATCGTTCTAATTCTCCTTCCATTATTACCACCCGTCAGTTCCTTTACATTCCTATATAATGCATCTTTTCTTCCCTCTTTTTGGTATTTCTCTAACGAGTCGATCAGTTCTCTCCACCACGCCTCTCTTGCTTTCTCTTCTAAGCCTGTTTTTTAATTCTCGGTACTTTCTCTTGCCTAGCTCTGAGTTTACGCTCTTCCATTTCCTTCTCTCCTGCATCTCCATTTTCATCTCCGTCGCCATACACCATACGATCACCTTTCCCGTCTTGTCTGTTATCGTTCTAATTCTCCTTCCATTATTACCACCCGTCAGATCCTTTACATTCCTATATAATGCATCTGTTCTTCCCTCTTTTTGGTATTTCTTTAACGAGTCGATCTGTTCTCTCCACCACGCCTATCTTGCTTTCTTAGTTTCTCTTCTAAGCCTGTTATTTAATTCTCGGTACTTTCTCTTGCCTAGCTCTGAGTTTACGCTCTTCCATTTCCTTCTCTCCTGCATCTCCATTTTCATCTTCGTCGCCATACACCATACGATCACCTTTCCCGTCTTGTCTGTTATCGTTCTAATTCTCCTTCCATTATTACCACCCGTCAGATCCTTTACATTCCTATATAATGCATCTGTTCTTCCCTCTTTTTGGTATTTCTCTAACGAGTCGATCTGTTCTCTTCACCACGCGTCTCTTGCTTTCTCTTCTAAGCCTGTTATTTAATTCTCGGTACTTTCTCTTGTCTAGCTCTGAATTTACGCTCTTCCATTTCCTTCTCTCCTGCATCTCCATTTTCATCTTCGTCGCCTTACGCCATACGATCACCTTTCCCGTCTTGTCTGTTATCGTTCTAATTCTCCTTCCATTATTACCACCCGTCAGTTCCTTTACATTCCTATATAATGCATCTGTTCTTCCCTCTTTTTGGTATTTCTCTAACGAGTCGATCTGTTCTCTCCACCACGCCTCTCTTGCTTTCTCTTCAAAGCCTGTTATTTATTTCTCGGTACTTTCTCTTGCCTAGCTCTGAGTTTACGCTCTTCCATTTCCTTCTCTCCAGCATCTCCATTTTCATCTTCGTCGCCTTACGCCATACGATCACCTTTCCCGTCTTGTCTGTTATCGTTCTAATTCTCCTTCCATTATTACCACACGTCAGTTCCTTTACATTCCTATATAATGCATCTGTTCATCCCTCTTTTTGGTATTTCTCTAACGAGTCGATCTGTTCTCTCCACCACGCCTCTCTTGTTTTCTCTTCTAAGCCTGTTATTTATTTCTCGGTACATTCTCTTGCCTAGCTCTGAGTTAACGCTCTTCCATTTCCTTCTCTCCTGCATCTCCATTTTCATCTTCGTCGCCTTACGCCATACGATCACCTTTCCCATCTTGTCTGTTATCGTTCTAATTCTCCTTCCATTATTACATCCCGTCAGTTCCTTTACATTCCTATATAATGCATCTGTTCTTCCCTCTTTTTCGTATTTCTCTAACGAGTCGATCTGTTCTCTCCACCACGCCTCTCTTGCTTTCTCTTCAAAGGCTGTTGCTTAATTCTCGGTACTTTCTCTTGCCTAGCTCTGAGTTTACGCTCTTCCATTTCCTTCTCTCCTGCATCTCCATTTTCATCTTCGTCGCCTTACGCCATACGATCACCTTTCCCGTCTTGTCTGTTATCGTTCTAATTCTCCTTCTATTATTATCACCCGTCAGTTCCTTTATATTCCTATATAATGCATCTGTTCTTCCCTCTTTTTGGTATTTCTCTAACGAGTCGATCTGTTCTCTCCACCACGCCTCTCTTGCTTTCTCTTCTAAGCCTGTTATTTAATTCTCGGTACTTTCTCTTGCCTAGCTCTGAGTTTACGCTCTTCCATTTCCTTCTCTCCTGCATCTCCATTTTCATCTTCGTCGCCTTACGCCAAACGATCACCTTTCCCGTCTTATCTGTTATCGTTCTAATTCTCCTTCTATTATTATCACCCGTCAGTTCCTTTACATTCCTATATAATGCATCTGTTCTTCCCTCTTTTTGGTATTTCTCTAACGAGTCGATCTGTTCTCTCCACCACGCCTCTCTTGCTTTCTCTTCTAAGCCTGTTATTTAATTCTCGGTACTTTCTCTTGCCTAGCTCTGAGTTTACGCTCTTCCATTTCCTTCTCTCCTGCATCTCCATTTTCATCTTCGTCGCCTTACGCCACACGATCACCTTTCCCGTCTTGTCTGTTATCGTTCTAATTCTCCTTCCCTTATTACCACCCTTCAGTTCCTTTACATTCCTATATAATGCATCTGTTCTACCCTCTTTTTGGTATTTGTCTAACGAGTCGATCTGTTCTCTCCACCACGCCTCTCTTGCTTTCTCTTCTAAGCCTGTTATTTAATTCTCGGTACTTTCTCTTGCCTAGCTCTGAGTTTACGCTCTTCCATTTCCTTCTCTCCTGCATCTCCATTTTCATCTTCGTCGCCTTACGCCATACGATCACCTTTCCCGTCTTGTCTGTTATCGTTCTAATTCTCATTCCATTATTACCACCCGTCAGTTCCTTTACATTCCTATATAATGCATCTTATCTTCCCTCTTTTTGGTATTTCTCTAACGAGTCGATCTGTTCTCTCCACCACGCCTCTCTTGCTTTCTCTTCAAAGGCTGTTGCTTAATTCTCGGTACTTTCTCTTGCCTAGCTCTGAGTATACGCTCTTCCATTTCCTTTTCTCCTGCATCTCCATTTTCATCTTCGTCGCCTTACGCCATACGATCACCTTTCCCGTCTTGTCTGTTATCGTTCTAATTCTCCTTCCCTTATTACCACCCGTAAGTCCTTTACAATCCCATATAATGCATCTGTTCTTCCCTCTTTTTGGTATTTCTCTAACGAGTCGATCTGTTCTCTCCACCACGCCTCTCTTGCTTTCTCTTCAAAGCCTGTTATTTAATTCTCGGTACTTTCTCTTGCCTAGCTCTGAGTTTACGCTCTTCCATTTCCTTCTCTCCTGCATCTCCATTTTCATCTCCGTCGCCTTACGCCATACGATCACCTTTCCGGTCTTGTCTGTTATCGTTCTAATTCTCCTTCCCTTATTACCACCCGTCAGTTCCTTTACATTCCTATATAATGCATCTGTTCTTCCCTCTTTTGGGTATTTCTCTAACGAGTCGATCTGTTCTCTCCACCACACCTCTCTTGCTTTCTCTTCTAAGCCTGTTATTTAATTCTCGGTATTTCCTCTTGCCTAGCTCTGAGTTTACGCTCTTCCATTTCCTTCTCTCCTGCATCTCCATTTTCATCTTCGTCGCCTTACGCCATACGATCACCTTTCCCGTCTTGTCTGTAATCGTTCTAATTCTCCTTCCATTTATACCACCCGTCAGTTCCTTTACATTCCTATATAATGCATCTGTTTTTCCCTCTTTTTGGTATTTCTCTAACGAGTCGATCTGTTCTCTCCACCACGCCTCTCTTGCTTTCTCTTCTAAGCCTGTTATTTAATTCTCGGTATTTTCTCTTGCCTAGCTCTGAGTTTACGCTCTTCCATTTCCTTCTCTCCTGCATCTCCATTTTCATCTTCGTCGCCTTACGCCATACAATCACCTTTCCCGTCTTGTCTGTTATCGTTCTAATTCTCCTTCCATTATTACCACCCGTCAGTTCCTTTACATTCCTATATAATGCATCTGTTCTTCCCTCTTTTTGGTATTTCTCTAACGAGTCGATCTGTTCTCTCCACCACGCCTCTCTTGCTTTCTCTTCTAAGCCTGTTATTTAATTCTCGGTATTTTCTCTTGCCTAGCTCTGATTTTACGCTCTTCCATTTCCTTCTCTCCTGCATCTCCATTTTCACCTTCGTCGCCTTACGCCATACGATCACCTTACCCGTCTTGTCTGTTATCGTTCTAATTCTCCTTCCATTATTACCACCCGTCAGTTCCTTTACATTCCTATATAATGCATCTGTTCTTCCCTCTTTTTGGTATTTCTCTAACGAGTCGATCAGTTCTCTCCACCACGCCTCTCTTGCTTTCTCTTCTAAGCCTGTTATTTAATTCTCGGTATTTTCTCTTGCCTAGCTCTGAGTTTACGCTCTTCCATTTCCTTCTCTCCTGCATCTCCATTTTCATCTTCGTCGCCTTACGCCATACGATCACCTTTCCCGTCTTGTCTGTTATCGTTCTAATTCTCCTTCCATTATTACCACCCGTCAGTTCCTTTACATTCCTATATAATGCATCTGTTCTTCCCTCTTTTTGGTATTTCTCTAACGAGTCGATCTGTTCTCTCAACCACGCCTCTCTTGCTTTCTCTTCTAAGCCTGTTATTTAATTCTCGGTATTTTCTCTTGCCTAGCTCTGAGTTTACACTCTTCCATTTCCTTCTCTTCTGCATCTCCATTTTCATCTCCGTCGCCTTACGCCATACGATCACCTTTCCCGTCTTGTCTGTTATCGTTCTAATTCTCCTTCCATTATTACCACCCGTCAGTTCCTTTACATTCCTATATAATGCATCTGTTCTTCCCTCTTTTTGGTATTTCTCTAACGAGTCGATCTGTTCTCTCCACCACGCCTCTCTTGCTTTCTCTTCAAAGCCTGTTATTTAATTCTCGGTATTTTCTCTTGCCTAGCTCTGGGTTTACGCTCTTCCATTTCCTTCTCTCCTGCATCTCCATTTTCATCTTCGTCGCCTTACGCCATACGATCACCTTTCCCGTCTTGTCTGTTATCGTTCTAATTCTCCTTCCCTTATTACCACCCGTCAGTTCCTTTACATTCCTATATAATGCATCTGTTTTTCCCTCTTTTTGGTATTTCTCTAACGAGTCGATCTGTTCTCTCCACCAAGCCTCTCTTGCTTTCTTTTCTAAGCCTATTATTTAATTTTTGGTATTTTCTCTTGCCTAGCTCTGAGTTTACGCTCTTCCATTTCCTTCTCTCCTGCATCTCCATTTTCATCTTTGTCGCCTTACGCCATACGATCACCTTTCCCGTCTTGTCTGTTATCGTTCTAATTCTCCTTCCCTTATTACCACCCGTCAGTTCCTTTACATTCCTATGTAATGCATCTGTTCTTCCCTCTTTTTGGTATTTCTCTAACGAGTCGATCTGTTCTCTCCACCACACCTCTCTTGCTTTCTCTTCTAAGCCTGTTATTTAATTCTCGGTATTTCCTCTTGCCTAGCTCTGAGTTTACGCTCTTCCATTTCCTTCTCTCCTGCATCTCCATTTTCATCTTCGTCGCCTTACGCCATACGATCACCTTTCCCGTCTTGTCTGTAATCGTTCTAATTCTCCTTCCATTTATACCACCCGTCAGTTCCTTTACATTCCTATATAATGCATCTGTTCTTCCCTCTTTTTGGTATTTCTCTAACGAGTCGATCTGTTCTCTCCACCACGCCTCTCTTGCTTTCTCTTCTAAGCCTGTTATTTAATTCTCGGTATTTTCTCTTGCCTAGCTCTGAGTTTACGCTCTTCCATTTCCTTCTCTCCTGCATCTCCATTTTCATCTTCGTCGCCTTACGCCATACGATCACCTTTCCCGTCTTGTCTGTTATCGTTCTAATTCTCCTTCCATTATTACCACCCGTCAGTTCCTTTACATTCCTATATAATGCATCTGTTCTTCCCTCTTTTTGGTATTTCTCTAACGAGTCGATCTGTTCTCTCCACCACGCCTCTCTTGCTTTCTCTTCTAAGCCTGTTCTTTAATTCTCGGTATTTTCTCTTGCCTAGCTCTGAGTTTACGCTCTTCCATTTCCTTCTCTCCTGCATCTCCATTTTCATCTTCGTCGCCTTACGCCATACGATCACCTTTCCCGTCTTGTCTGTTATCGTTCTAATTCTCCTTCCATTATTACCACCCGTCAGTTCCTTTACATTCCTATATAATGCATATGTTCTTCCCTCATTTAGTATTTCTCTAACGAGTCGATCTGTTCTCTCCACCACGCCTCTCTTGCTTTCTCTTCTAAGCCTGTTATTTAATTCTCGGTACTTTCTCTTGCCTAGCTCTGAGTTTACGCTCTTCCATTTCCTTCTATCCTGCATCTCCATTTTAATCTCCGTCGCCATACGCCATACGACCACCTTTCCCGTCTTGTCTGTTATCGTTCTAATTCTCCTTCCATTATTACCACCCGTCAGTTCCTTTACATTCCTATATAATGCATCTGTTCTTCCCTCTTTTTGGTATTTCTCTAACGAGTCGATCTGTTCTCTCCACCACGCCTCTCTTGCTTTCTCTTCAAAGCCTGTTATTTAATTCTCGGTATTTTCTCTTGCCTAGCTCTGGGTTTACGCTCTTCCATTTCCTTCTCTCCTGCATCTCCATTTTCATCTTCGTCGCCTTACGCCATACGATCACCTTTCCCGTCTTGTCTGTTATCGTTCTAATTCTCCTTCCCTTATTACCACCCGTCAGTTCCTTTACATTCCTATATAATGCATCTGTTTTTCCCTCTTTTTGGTATTTCTCTAACGAGTCGATCTGTTCTCTCCACCAAGCCTCTCTTGCTTTCTTTTCTAAGCCTATTATTTAATTTTTGGTATTTTCTCCTGCCTAGCTCTGAGTTTACGCTCTTCCATTTCCTTCTCTCCTGCATCTCCATTTTCATCTTTGTCGCCTTACGCCATACGATCACCTTTCCCGTCTTGTCTGTTATCGTTCTAATTCTCCTTCCCTTATTACCACCCGTCAGTTCCTTTACATTCCTATATAATGCATCTGTTCTTCCCTCTTTTTGGTATTTCTCTAACGAGTCGATCTGTTCTCTCCACCACACCTCTCTTGCTTTCTCTTCTAAGCCTGTTATTTAATTCTCGGTATTTCCTCTTGCCTAGCTCTGAGTTTACGCTCTTCCATTTCCTTCTCTCCTGCATCTCCATTTTCATCTTCGTCGCCTTACGCCATACGATCACCTTTCCCGTCTTGTCTGTAATCGTTCTAATTCTCCTTCCATTTATACCACCCGTCAGTTCCTTTACATTCCTATATAATGCATCTGTTCTTCCCTCTTTTTGGTATTTCTCTAACGAGTCGATCTGTTCTCTCCACCACGCCTCTCTTGCTTTCTCTTCTAAGCCTGTTATTTAATTCTCGGTATTTTCTCTTGCCTAGCTCTGAGTTTACGCTCTTCCATTTCCTTCTCTCCTGCATCTCCATTTTCATCTTCGTCGCCTTACGCCATACGATCACCTTTCCCGTCTTGTCTGTTATCGTTCTAATTCTCCTTCCATTATTACCACCCGTCAGTTCCTTTACATTCCTATATAATGCATCTGTTCTTCCCTCTTTTTGGTATTTCTCTAACGAGTCGATCTGTTCTCTCCACCACGCCTCTCTTGCTTTCTCTTCTAAGCCTGTTCTTTAATTCTCGGTATTTTCTCTTGCCTAGCTCTGAGTTTACGCTCTTCCATTTCCTTCTCTCCTGCATCTCCATTTTCATCTTCGTCGCCTTACGCCATACGATCACCTTTCCCGTCTTGTCTGTTATCGTTCTAATTCTCCTTCCATTATTACCACCCGTCAGTTCCTTTACATTCCTATATAATGCATATGTTCTTCCCTCATTTGGTATTTCTCTAACGAGTCGATCTGTTCTCTCCACCACGCCTCTCTTGCTTTCTCTTCTAAGCCTGTTATTTAATTCTCGGTACTTTCTCTTGCCTAACTCTGAGTTTACGCTCTTCCATTTCCTTCTATCCTGCATCTCCATTTTAATCTCCGTCGCCATACGCCATACGACCACCTTTCCTGTCTTGTCTGTTATCGTTCTAATTCTCCTTCCCTTATTACCACCCGTCAGTTCCCTTACATTCCTATATAATGCATCTGTTCTTCCCTCTTTTTGGTATTTCTCTAACGAGTCGATCTGTTCTCTCCACCACGCCTCTCTTGCTTTCTCTTCTAAGCCTGTTTTTTATTCTCGGTTCTTTCTCTTGCCTAGCTCTGAATTTACGCTCTTCCATTTCCTTCTCTCCTGCATCTCCATTTTCATCTTCGTCGCCTTACGCCATACGATCACCTTTCCCGTCTTGTCTGTTATCGTTCTAATTCTCCTTCTATTATTATCACCCGTCAGTTCCTTTACATTCCTATATAATGCATCTTTTCTTCCCTTTTTTTGGTATTTCTCTAACGAGTCGATCTGTTCTCTCCACGACGCCTCTCTTGCTTTCTCTTCTAAGCCTGTTATTTAATTCTCGGTACTTTCTCTTGCCTAGCTCTGAGTTTACGCTCTTCCATTTCCCACTCTCCTGCATCTCCATTTTCATCTTCGTCGCCTTACGCCATACGATCACCTTTCCCGTCTTGTCTGTTATCGTTCTAATTCTCCTTCTATTATTATCACCCGTCAGTTCCTTTACATTCCTATATAATGCATCTTTTCTTCCCTCTTTTTGGTATTTCTCTAACGAGTCGATCTGTTCTCTCCACCACGCCTCTCTTGCTTTCTCTTCTAAGCCTGTTATTTATTCTCGGTACTTTCTCTTGCCTAGCTCTGAGTTTACAATCTTCCATTTCCTTCTCTCCTGCATCTCCATTTTCATCTTCGTCGCCTTACGCCATAGGATCACCTTTCCCGTCTTGTCTGTTATCGTTCTAATTCTCCTTCTATTACTATCACCCGTCAGTTCCTTTACATTCCTATATAATGCATCTTTTCTTCCCTCTTTTTGGTATTTCTCTAACGAGTCGATCTGTTCTCTCCACCACGCCTCTCTTGCTTTCTCTTCTAAGCCTGTTATTTAATTCTCGGTACTTTCTCTTGCCTAGCTCTGAGTTTACGCTCTTCCATTTCCTTCTCTCCTGCATCTCCATTTTCATCTTCGTCGCCTTACGCCATACGATCACCTTTCCCGTCTTTTCTGTTATCGTTCTAATTCTCCTTCTATTATTATCACCCGTCAGTTCCTTTACATTCCTATATAATGCATCTGTTCTTCCCTCTTTTTGGTATTTCTCTAACGAGTCGATCTGTTCTCTCCACCACGCCTCTCTTGCTTTCTCTTCTAAGCCTGTTATTTAATTCTCGGTACTTTCTCTTGCCTAGCTCTGAGTTTACGCTCTTCCATTTCCTTCTCTCCTGCATCTCCATTTTCATCTTCGTCGCCTTACGCCATACGATCACCTTTCCCGTCTTGTCTGTTATCGATCTAATTCTCCTTCCCTTATTACCACCTTTCAGTTCCTTTACATTCCTATATAATGCATCTGTTCTACCCTCTTTTTGGTATTTGTCTAACGAGTCGATCTGTTCTCTCCACCACGCCTCTCTTGCTTTCTCTTCTAAGCCTGTTATTTTATTCTCGGTACTTTCTCTTGCCTAGCTCTGAGTTTACGCTCTTCCATTTCCTTCTCTCCTGCATCTCCATTTTCATCTTCGTCGCCTTACGCCATACGATCACCTTTGCCGTCTTGTCTGTTATCGATCTAATTCTCCTTCCTTTAATACCACCCTTCAGTTCCTTTACATTCCTATATAATGCATCTGTTCTACCCTCTTTTTGGTATTTGTCTAACGAGTCGATCTGTTCTCTCCGCCACGCCTCTCTTGCTTTCTCTTCTAAGCCTGTTATTTAATTCTCGGTACTTTCTCTTGCCTAGCTCTGAGTTTACGCTCTTCAATTTCCTTCTCTCCTGCATCACCATTTTCATCTTCGTCGCCTTACGCCATACGATCACCTTTCCCATCTTGTCTGTTATCGTTCTAATTCTCCTTCCATTATTACCACCCGTCAGTTCCTTTACATTCCTATATAATGCATCTTTTCTTCCCTCTTTTTTGTATTTCTCTAACGAGTCGATCTGTTCTCTCCACCACGCCTCTCTTGCTATCTCTTCAAAGGCTGTTGCTTAATTCTCGGTACTTTCTCTTGCCTAGCTCTGAGTTTACGCTCTTCCATTTCCTTCTCTCCTGCATCTCCTTTATCATCTTCGTCGCCTTACGCCATACGATCACCTTTCCCGTCTTGTCTGTTATCGTTCTAATTCTCCTTCTATTATTATCACCCGTCAGTTCCTTTACATTCCTATATAATGCATCTGTTCTTCCCTCTTTTTGGTATTTCTCTAACGAGTCGATCTGTTCTCTCCACCACGCCTCTCTTGCTTTCTCTTCTAAGCCTGTTATTTAATTCTCGGTACTTTCTCTTGCCTAGCTCTGAGTTTACGCTCTTCCATTTCCTTCTCTCCTGCATCTCCATTTTCATCTTCGTCGCCTTACGCCATACGATCACCTTTCCCGTCTTGTCTGTTATCGTTCTAATTCTCCTTCCCTTATTACTACCCTTCAGTTCCTTTACATTCCTATATAATGCATCTGTTCTACCCTCTTTTTGGTATTTGTCTAACGAGTCGATCTGTTCTCTCCACCACGACTCTCTTGCTTTCTCTTCTAAGCCTGTTATTTAATTCTCGGTACTTTCTCTTGCCTAGCTCTGAGTTTACGCTCTTCCATTTCCTTCTCTCCTGCATCTCCATTTTCATCTTCGTCGCCTTACGCCATACGATCACCTTTCCCGTCTTGTCTGTTATCGTTCTAATTCTCATTCCATTATTACCACACGTCAGTTCCTTTACATTCCTATATAATGCATCTTTTCTTCCCTCTTTTTGGTATTTCTCTAACGAGTCGATCTGTTCTCTCCACCACGCCTCTCTTGCTTTCTCTTCAAAGGCTGTTGCTTAATTCTCGGTACTTTCTCTTGCCTAGCTCTGAGTATACGCTCTTCCATTTCCTTTTCTCCTGCATCTCCATTTTCATCTTCGTCGCCTTACGCCATACGATCACCTTTCCCGTCTTGTCTGTTATCGTTCTAATTCTCCTTCCCTTATTACCACCCGTCAGTTCCTTTACATTCCTATATAATGCATCTGTTCTTCCCTCTTTTTGGTATTTCCCTAACGAGTCGATCTGTTCTCTCCACCACGCCTCTCTTGCTTTCTCTTCTAAGCCTGTTATTTAATTCTCGGTATTTTCTCTTGCCTAGCTCTGTGTTTACGCTCTTCCATTTCCTTCTCTCCTGCATCTCCATTTTCATCTTCGTCGCCTTACGCCATACGATCACCTTTCCCGTCTTGTCTGTTATCGTTCTAATTCTCCTTCCATTATTACCACCCGTCAGTTCCTTTACATTCCTATATAATGCATCTGTTCTTCTCTCTTTTTGGTATTTCTCTAACGAGTCGATCTGTTCTCTACACCACGCCTCTCTTGCTTTCTCTTCTAAGCCTGTTATTTAATTCTCGGTATTTTCTCTTGCCTAGCTCTGATTTTACGCTCTTCCATTTCCTTCTCTCCTGCATCTCCATTTTCACCTTCGTCGCCTTACGCCATACGATCACCTTACCCGTCTTGTCTGTTATCGTTCTAATTCTCCTTCCATTATTACCACCCGTCAGTTCCTTTACATTCCTATATAATGCATCTGTTCTTCCCTCTTTTTGGTATTTCTCTAACGAGTCGATCAGTTCTCTCCACCACGCCTCTCTTGCTTTCTCTTCTAAGCCTGTTATTTAATTCTCGGTATTTTCTCTTGCCTAGCTCTGAGTTTACGCTCTTCCATTTCCTTCTCTCCTGCATCTCCATTTTCATCTCCGTCGCCTTACGCCATACGATCACCTTTCCCGTCTTGTCTGTTATCGTTTCTATTCTCCTTCCCTTATTACCACCCGTCAGTTCCTTTACATTCCTATATAATGCATCTGTTCTTCCCTCTTTTTGGTATTTCTCTAACGAGTCGATCTGTTCTCTCCACCACGCCTCTCTTGCTTTCTCTTCTAAGCCTGTTATTTAATTCTCGGTATTTCCTCGTGCCTAGCTCTGAGTTTACGCTCTTCCATTTCCTTCTCTCCTGCATCTCCATTTTCATCTTCGTCGCCTTACGCCATACGATCACCTTTCCCGTCTTGTCTGTTATCGTTCTAATTCTCCTTCCATTATTACCACCCGTCAGTTCCTTTACATTCCTATATAATGCATCTGTTCTTCCCTCTTTTTGGTATTTCTCTAACGAGTCGATCTGTTCTCTCCACCACGCCTCTTTTGCTTTCTTTTCTAAGCCTGTTATTTAATTTTTGATATTTTCTCTTGCCTAGCTCTGAGTTTACGCTCTTCCATTTCCTTTTATCCTGCATCTCCATTTTCATCTTCGTCGCCTTACGCCATACGATCACCTTTCCCGTCTTGTCTGTTATCGTTCTAATTCTCCTTCCATTATTTCCACCCGTCAGTTCCTTTACATTCCTATATAATGCATCTGTTCTTCCCTCTTTTTGGTATTTCTCTAACGAGTCGATCTGTTCTCTCCACCACGCCTCTCTTGCTTTCTCTTCTAAGCCTGTTATTTAATTCTCGGTATTTTCTCTTGCCTAGCTCTGAGTTTACGCTCTTCCATTTCCTTCTCTCCTGCATCTCCATTTTCATCTTCGTCGCCTTACGCCATACGATCACCTTTCCCGTCTTGTCTGTTATCGTTCTAATTCTCCTTCCATTATTACCACCCGTCAGTTCCTTTACATTCCTATATAATGCATCTGTTCTTCCCTCTTTTTGGTATTTCTCTAACGAGTCGATCGGTTCTCTCCACCACGCCTCTCTTGCTTTCTCTTCTAAGCCTGTTATTTAATTCTCGGTATTTTCTCTTGCCTAGCTCTGAGTTTACGCTCTTCCATTTCCTTCTCTCCTGCATCTCCATTTTCACCTTCGTCGCCTTACGCCATACGATCACCTTTCCCGTCTTGTCTGTTATCGTTCTAATTCCCCTTCCATTATTACCACCCGTCATTTCCTTTACATTCCTATATATTGCATCTGTTCTTCCCTCTTTTTGGTATTTCTCTAACGAGTCGATCAGTTCTCTCCACCACGCCTCTATTGCTTTCTCTTCTAAGCCTGTTATTTAATTCTCGGTACTTTCTCTTGCCTAGCTCTGAGTTTACGCTCTTCCATTTCCTTCTATCCTGCATCTCCATTTTCATCTCCGTCGCCATACGCCATACGACCACCTTTCCCGTCTTGTCTGTTATCGTTCTAATTCTCCTTCCCTTATTACCACCCGTCAGTTCCTTTACATTCCTATATAATGCATCTGTTCTTCCCTCTTTTTGGTATTTCTCTAACGAGTCGATCTGTTCTTTCCACCACGCCTCTCTTGCTTTCTCTTCTAAGCCTGTTATTTATTCTCGGTACTTTCTCTTGCCTAGCTCTGAGTTTACGCTCTTCCATTTCCTTCTCTCCTGCATCTCCATTTTCATCTTCGTCGCCTTACGCCATACGATCACCTTTCCCGTCTTGTCTGTTATCGTTCTAATTCTCCTTCTATTATTATCACCCGTCAGTTCCTTTACATTCCTATATAATGCATCTTTTCTTCCCTCTTTTTGGTATTTCTCTAACGAGTCGATCTGTTCTCTCCACCACGCCTCTCTTGCTTTCTCTTGTAAGCCTATTATTTAATTCTCGGTACTTTCTCTTGCCTAGCTCTGAGTTTACGCTCTTCCATTTCCTTCTCTCCTTCATCTCCATTTTCATCTTCGTCGCCTTACGCCATACGATCACCTTTCCCGTCTTGTCTGTTATCGTTCTAATTCTCCTTCTATTATTATCACCCGTCAGTTCCTTTACATTCCTATATAATGCATCTTTTCTTCCCTCTTTTTGGTATTTCTCTAACGAGTTGATCTGTTCTCTCCACCACGCCTCTCTTGCTTTCTCTTCTAAGCCTGTTATTTAATTCTCGGTACTTTCTCTTGCCTAGCTCTGAGTTTACGCTCTTCCATTTCCTTCTCTCCTGCATCTCCATTTTCATCTTCGTCGCCTTACGCCATAAGATCACCTTTCCCGTCTTGTCTGTTATCGTTCTAATTCACCTTCTATTATTATCACCCGTCAGTTCCTTTACATTCCTATATAATGCATCTGTTCTTCCCTCTTTTTGGTATTTCTCTAACGAGTTGATCTGTTCCCTCCACCACCCCTCTCTAGCTTTCTCTTCTAAGCCTGTTATTTAATTCTCTGTACTTTCTCTTGCTTAGCTCTGAGTTTACGCTCTTCCATTTCCTTCTCTCCAGCATCTCCATTTTCATCTTCGTCGCCTTACGCCATACGATCACCTTTCCCGTCTTGTCTGTTATCGTTCTAATTCTCCTTCCCTTATTACCACCCTTCAGTTCCTTTACATTCCTATATAATGCATCTGTTCTACCCTCTTTTTGGTATTTGTCTAACGAGTCGATCTGTTCTCTCCACCGCGCCTCTCTTGCTTTCTCTTCTAAGCCTGTTATTTAATTCTCGGTACTTTCTCTTGCCTAGATCTGAGTTTACGCTCTTCCATTTCCTTCTCTCCTGCATCTCCATTTTCATCTTCGTCGTTTTACGCCATACGATCACCTTTCCCGTCTTGTCTGTTATCGTTCTAATTCTCCTTCCATTATTACCACCCGTCAGTTCCTTTACATACCTATATAATGCATCTTTTCTTCCCTCTTTTTGGTATTTCTCTAACGAGTCGATCTGTTCTCTCCACCGCGCCTCTCTTGCTTTCTCTTCAAAGGCTGTTGCTTAATTCTCGGTACTTTCTCTTGCCTAGCTCTGAGTTTACGCTCTTCCATTTCCTTCTCTCCTGCATCTCCATTTTCATCTTCGTCGCCTTACGCCATTCGATCACCTTTCCCGTCTTGTCTGTTATCGTTCTAATTCTCCTTCCCTTATTACCACCCGTCAGTTCCTTTACATTCCTATATAATGCATCTGTTCTTCCCTCTTTTTGGTATTTCTCTAACGAGTCGATCTGTTCTCTCCACCACGCCTCTCTTGCTTTCTCTTCTAAGCCTGTTATTTAATTCTCGGTACTTTCTCTTGCCTAGCTCTGAGTTTACGCTATTTCATTTCTTTCTCTCCTGCATCTCTATTTTCATCTTCGTCGCCTTACGCCATACGATCACCTTTCCCGTCTTGTCTGTTATCGTTCTAATTCTCCTTCTGTTATTATCACCCGTCAGTTCCTTTACATTCCTATATAATGCATCTGTTCTTCCCTCTTTTTGGTATTTCTCTAACGAGTCGATCTGTTCTCTCCACCACGCCTCTCTTGCTTTGTCTTCTAAGCCTGTTATTTAATTCTCGGTATTTTCTCTGGCCTAGCTCTGAGTTTACGCTCTTCCATTTCCTTCTCTCCTGCTTCTCCATTTTCATCTTCGTCGCCTTACGCCATACGATCACCTTTCCCGTCTTGTCTGTTATCGTTCTAA
Source organism: Pyrrhosoma nymphula (assembly GCA_963573305.1). Lineage (NCBI taxonomy): Eukaryota > Metazoa > Arthropoda > Insecta > Odonata > Coenagrionidae > Pyrrhosoma > Pyrrhosoma nymphula. Next base: position 68,491,150 of record OY754332.1, on the reverse strand, counting down.
TTCTCCTTCCATTATTACCACCCGTCAGTTCCTTTACATTCCTATATAATGCATCTGTTCTTCCCTCTTTTTGGTATTTCTCTAACGAGTCGATCTGTTCTCTCCACCACGCCTCTCTTGCTTTCTTTTCTAAGCCTGTTATTTAATTTTTGGTACTTTCTCTTGCCTAGCTCTGAGTTTACGCTCTTCCACGTCCTTCTCTCCTGCATCTCCATTTTCATCTCCGTCGCCTTACGCCATACGATCACCTTTCCTATCTTTTGTGTTATAGTTCTAATTCTCCTTCCCTTATTACCACCCGTCAGTTCCTTTACATTCCTATATAATGCATCTGTTCTTCCCTCTTTTTGGTATTTCTCTAACGAGTCGATCTGTTCTCTCCACCACGTTTCTCTTGCTTTCTCTTCTAAGCCTGTTATTTAATTCTCGGTATTTTCTCTTGCCTAGCTCTGAGTTTACGCTCTTCCATTTCCTTCTCTCCTGCATCTCCATTTTCATCTTCGTCGCCTTACGCCATACGATCACCTTTCCCGTCTTGTCTGTTATCGTTCTAATTCTCCTTCCCTTATTACCACCCGTCAGTTCCTTTACATTCCTATGTAATGCATCTGTTCTTCCCTCTTTTTGGTATTTCTCTAACGAGTCGATCTGTTCTCTCCACCACACCTCTCTTGCTTTCTCTTCTAAGCCTGTTATTTAATTCTCGGTATTTCCTCTTGCCTAGCTCTGAGTTTACGCTCTTCCATTTCCTTCTCTCCTGCATCTCCATTTTCATCTTCGTCGCCTTACGCCATACGATCACCTTTCCCGTCTTGTCTGTAATCGTTCTAATTCTCCTTCCATTTATACCACCCGTCAGTTCCTTTACATTCCTATATAATGCATCTGTTCTTCCCTCTTTTTGGTATTTCTCTAACGAGTCGATCTGTTCTCTCCACCACGCCTCTCTTGCTTTCTCTTCTAAGCCTGTTATTTAATTCTCGGTATTTTCTCTTGCCTAGCTCTGAGTTTACGCTCTTCCATTTCCTTCTCTCCTGCATCTCCATTTTCATCTTCGTCGCCTTACGCCATACGATCACCTTTCCCGTCTTGTCTGTTATCGTTCTAATTCTCCTTCCATTATTACCACCCGTCAGTTCCTTTACATTCCTATATAATGCATCTGTTCTTCCCTCTTTTTGGTATTTCTCTAACGAGTCGATCTGTTCTCTCCACCACGCCTCTCTTGCTTTCTCTTCTAAGCCTGTTCTTTAATTCTCGGTATTTTCTCTTGCCTAGCTCTGAGTTTACGCTCTTCCATTTCCTTCTCTCCTGCATCTCCATTTTCATCTTCGTCGCCTTACGCCATACGATCACCTTTCCCGTCTTGTCTGTTATCGTTCTAATTCTCCTTCCATTATTACCACCCGTCAGTTCCTTTACATTCCTATATAATGCATCTGTTCTTCCCTCTTTTTGGTATTTCCCTAACGAGTCGATCTGTTCTCTCCACCACGCCTCTCTTGCTTTCTCTTCTAAGCCTGTTATTTAATTCTCGGTATTTTCTCTTGCCTAGCTCTGTGTTTACGCTCTTCCATTTCCTTCTCTCCTGCATCTCCATTTTCATCTTCGTCGCCTTACGCCATACGATCACCTTTCCCGTCTTGTCTGTTATCGTTCTAATTCTCCTTCCATTATTACCACCCGTCAGTTCCTTTACATTCCTATATAATGCATCTGTTCTTCTCTCTTTTTGGTATTTCTCTAACGAGTCGATCTGTTCTCTACACCACGCCTCTCTTGCTTTCTCTTCTAAGCCTGTTATTTAATTCTCGGTATTTTCTCTTGCCTAGCTCTGATTTTACGCTCTTCCATTTCCTTCTCTCCTGCATCTCCATTTTCACCTTCGTCGCCTTACGCCATACGATCACCTTACCCGTCTTGTCTGTTATCGTTCTAATTCTCCTTCCATTATTACCACCCGTCAGTTCCTTTACATTCCTATATAATGCATCTGTTCTTCCCTCTTTTTGGTATTTCTCTAACGAGTCGATCAGTTCTCTCCACCACGCCTCTCTTGCTTTCTCTTCTAAGCCTGTTATTTAATTCTCGGTATTTTCTCTTGCCTAGCTCTGAGTTTACGCTCTTCCATTTCCTTCTCTCCTGCATCTCCATTTTCATCTCCGTCGCCTTACGCCATACGATCACCTTTCCCGTCTTGTCTGTTATCGTTTCTATTCTCCTTCCCTTATTACCACCCGTCAGTTCCTTTACATTCCTATATAATGCATCTGTTCTTCCCTCTTTTTGGTATTTCTCTAACGAGTCGATCTGTTCTCTCCACCACGCCTCTCTTGCTTTCTCTTCTAAGCCTGTTATTTAATTCTCGGTATTTCCTCGTGCCTAGCTCTGAGTTTACGCTCTTCCATTTCCTTCTCTCCTGCATCTCCATTTTCATCTTCGTCGCCTTACGCCATACGATCACCTTTCCCGTCTTGTCTGTTATCGTTCTAATTCTCCTTCCATTATTACCACCCGTCAGTTCCTTTACATTCCTATATAATGCATCTGTTCTTCCCTCTTTTTGGTATTTCTCTAACGAGTCGATCTGTTCTCTCCACCACGCCTCTTTTGCTTTCTTTTCTAAGCCTGTTATTTAATTTTTGATATTTTCTCTTGCCTAGCTCTGAGTTTACGCTCTTCCATTTCCTTTTATCCTGCATCTCCATTTTCATCTTCGTCGCCTTACGCCATACGATCACCTTTCCCGTCTTGTCTGTTATCGTTCTAATTCTCCTTCCATTATTTCCACCCGTCAGTTCCTTTACATTCCTATATAATGCATCTGTTCTTCCCTCTTTTTGGTATTTCTCTAACGAGTCGATCTGTTCTCTCCACCACGCCTCTCTTGCTTTCTCTTCTAAGCCTGTTATTTAATTCTCGGTATTTTCTCTTGCCTAGCTCTGAGTTTACGCTCTTCCATTTCCTTCTCTCCTGCATCTCCATTTTCATCTTCGTCGCCTTACGCCATACGATCACCTTTCCCGTCTTGTCTGTTATCGTTCTAATTCTCCTTCCATTATTACCACCCGTCAGTTCCTTTACATTCCTATATAATGCATCTGTTCTTCCCTCTTTTTGGTATTTCTCTAACGAGTCGATCGGTTCTCTCCACCACGCCTCTCTTGCTTTCTCTTCTAAGCCTGTTATTTAATTCTCGGTATTTTCTCTTGCCTAGCTCTGAGTTTACGCTCTTCCATTTCCTTCTCTCCTGCATCTCCATTTTCACCTTCGTCGCCTTACGCCATACGATCACCTTTCCCGTCTTGTCTGTTATCGTTCTAATTCCCCTTCCATTATTACCACCCGTCATTTCCTTTACATTCCTATATATTGCATCTGTTCTTCCCTCTTTTTGGTATTTCTCTAACGAGTCGATCAGTTCTCTCCACCACGCCTCTATTGCTTTCTCTTCTAAGCCTGTTATTTAATTCTCGGTACTTTCTCTTGCCTAGCTCTGAGTTTACGCTCTTCCATTTCCTTCTATCCTGCATCTCCATTTTCATCTCCGTCGCCATACGCCATACGACCACCTTTCCCGTCTTGTCTGTTATCGTTCTAATTCTCCTTCCCTTATTACCACCCGTCAGTTCCTTTACAATCCTATATAATGCATCTGTTCTTCCCTCTTTTTGGTATTTCTCTAACGAGTCGATCTGTTCTTTCCACCACGCCTCTCTTGCTTTCTCTTCTAAGCCTGTTATTTATTCTCGGTACTTTCTCTTGCCTAGCTCTGAGTTTACGCTCTTCCATTTCCTTCTCTCCTGCATCTCCATTTTCATCTTCGTCGCCTTACGCCATACGATCACCTTTCCCGTCTTGTCTGTTATCGTTCTAATTCTCCTTCTATTATTATCACCCGTCAGTTCCTTTACATTCCTATATAATGCATCTTTTCTTCCCTCTTTTTGGTATTTCTCTAACGAGTCGATCTGTTCTCTCCACCACGCCTCTCTTGCTTTCTCTTCTAAGCCTATTATTTAATTCTCGGTACTTTCTCTTGCCTAGCTCTGAGTTTACGCTCTTCCATTTCCTTCTCTCCTTCATCTCCATTTTCATCTTCGTCGCCTTACGCCATACGATCACCTTTCCCGTCTTGTCTGTTATCGTTCTAATTCTCCTTCTATTATTATCACCCGTCAGTTCCTTTACATTCCTATATAATGCATCTTTTCTTCCCTCTTTTTGGTATTTCTCTAACGAGTTGATCTGTTCTCTCCACCACGCCTCTCTTGCTTTCTCTTCTAAGCCTGTTATTTAATTCTCGGTACTTTCTCTTGCCTAGCTCTGAGTTTACGCTCTTCCATTTCCTTCTCTCCTGCATCTCCATTTTCATCTTCGTCGCCTTACGCCATAAGATCACCTTTCCCGTCTTGTCTGTTATCGTTCTAATTCACCTTCTATTATTATCACCCGTCAGTTCCTTTACATTCCTATATAATGCATCTGTTCTTCCCTCTTTTTGGTATTTCTCTAACGAGTCGATCTGTTCCCTCCACCACCCCTCTCTAGCTTTCTCTTCTAAGCCTGTTATTTAATTCTCTGTACTTTCTCTTGCTTAGCTCTGAGTTTACGCTCTTCCATTTCCTTCTCTCCTGCATCTCCATTTTCATCTTCGTCGTTTTACGCCATACGATCACCTTTCCCGTCTTGTCTGTTATCGTTCTAATTCTCCTTCCATTATTACCACCCGTCAGTTCCTTTACATACCTATATAATGCATCTTTTCTTCCCTCTTTTTGGTATTTCTCTAACGAGTCGATCTGTTCTCTCCACCGCGCCTCTCTTGCTTTCTCTTCAAAGGCTGTTGCTTAATTCTCGGTACTTTCTCTTGCCTAGCTCTGAGTTTACGCTCTTCCATTTCCTTCTCTCCTGCATCTCCATTTTCATCTTCGTCGCCTTACGCCATTCGATCACCTTTCCCGTCTTGTCTGTTATCGTTCTAATTCTCCTTCCCTTATTACCACCCGTCAGTTCCTTTACATTCCTATATAATGCATCTGTTCTTCCCTCTTTTTGGTATTTCTCTAACGAGTCGATCTGTTCTCTCCACCACGCCTCTCTTGCTTTCTCTTCTAAGCCTGTTATTTAATTCTCGGTACTTTCTCTTGCCTAGCTCTGAGTTTACGCTATTTCATTTCTTTCTCTCCTGCATCTCTATTTTCATCTTCGTCGCCTTACGCCATACGATCACCTTTCCCGTCTTGTCTGTTATCGTTCTAATTCTCCTTCTGTTATTATCACCCGTCAGTTCCTTTACATTCCTATATAATGCATCTGTTCTTCCCTCTTTTTGGTATTTCTCTAACGAGTCGATCTGTTCTCTCCACCACGCCTCTCTTGCTTTGTCTTCTAAGCCTGTTATTTAATTCTCGGTATTTTCTCTGGCCTAGCTCTGAGTTTACGCTCTTCCATTTCCTTCTCTCCTGCTTCTCCATTTTCATCTTCGTCGCCTTACGCCATACGATCACCTTTCCCGTCTTGTCTGTTATCGTTCTAATTCTCCTTCCATTATTACCACCCGTCAGTTCCTTTACATTCCTATATAATGCATCTGTTCTTCCCTCTTTTTGGTATTTCTCTAACGAGTCGATCTGTTCTCTCCACCACGCCTCTCTTGCTTTCTTTTCTAAGCCTGTTATTTAATTTTTGGTACTTTCTCTTGCCTAGCTCTGAGTTTACGCTCTTCCACGTCCTTCTCTCCTGCATCTCCATTTTCATCTCCGTCGCCTTACGCCATACGATCACCTTTCCTATCTTTTGTGTTATAGTTCTAATTCTCCTTCCCTTATTACCACCCGTCAGTTCCTTTACATTCCTATATAATGCATCTGTTCTTCCCTCTTTTTGGTATTTCTCTAACGAGTCGATCTGTTCTCTCCACCACGTTTCTCTTGCTTTCTCTTCTAAGCCTGTTATTTAATTCTCGGTATTTTCTCTTGCCTAGCTCTGAGTTTACGCTCTTCCATTTCCTTCTCTCCTGCATCTCCATTTTCATCTTCGTCGCCTTACGCCATACGATCACCTTTCCCGTCTTGTCTGTTATCGTTCTAATTCTCCTTCCATTATTACCACCCGTCAGTTCCTTTACATTCCTATATAATGCATCTGTTCTTCCCTCTTTTTGGTATTTCTCTAACGAGTCGATCTGTTCTCTTCACCACGCCTCTCTTGCTTTCTCTTCTAAGCCTGTTATTTAATTCTCGGTATTTTCTCTTGCCTAGCTCTGAGTTTACGCTCTTCCATTTCCTTCTCTCCTGCATCTCCATTTTCATCTTCGTCGCCTTACGCCATACGATCACCTTTCCCGTCTTGTCTGTTATCGTTCTAATTCTCCTTCCATTATTACCACCCGTCAGTTCCTTTACATTCCTATATAATGCATCTGTTCTTCCCTCTTTTTGGTATTTCTCTAACGAGTCGATCTGTTCTCTCCACCACGCCTCTCTTGCTTTCTCTTCTAAGCCTGTTATTTAATTCTCGGTATTTTCTCATGCCTAGCTCTGAGTTTACGCTTTTCCATTTCCTTCTCTCCTGCATCTCCATTTTCATCTCCGTCGCCTTACGCCAACCGACCACCTTTCCCGTCTTGTCTGTTATCGTTCTAATTCTCCTTCCCTTATTACCACCCGTCAGTTCCTTTACATTCCTATATAATGCATCTGTTCTTCCCCCTTTTTGGTATTTCTCTAACGATTCGATCTGTTCTCTCCACCACGCCTCTCTTGCTTTCTCTTCTAAGCCAGTTATTTAATTCTCGGTACTTTCTCTTGCCTAGCTCTGAGTTTACACTCTTCCATTTCCTTCTCTCCTGCATCTCCATTTTCATCTCCGTCGCCTTACGCCATACGATCACCTTTCCCGTCTTGTCTGTTATCGTTCTAATTCTCCTTCCATTATTACCACCCGTCAGTTCCTTTACATTCCTATATAATGCATCTGTTCTTCCCTCTTTTTGGTATTTCTCTAACGAGTCGATCTGTTCTCTCCACCACGCCTCTCTTGCTTTCTCTTCAAAGCCTGTTATTTAATTCTCGGTATTTTCTCTTGCCTAGCTCTGGGTTTACGCTCTTCCATTTCCTTCTCTCCTGCATCTCCATTTTCATCATCGTCGCCTTACGCCATACGATCACCTTTCCCGTCTTGTCTGTTATCGTTCTAATTCTCCTTCCCTTATTACCACCCGTCAGTTCCTTTACATTCCTATATAATGCATCTGTTTTTCCCTCTTTTTGGTATTTCTCTAACGAGTCGATCTGTTCTCTCCACCAAGCCTCTCTTGCTTTCTTTTCTAAGCCTATTATTTAATTTTTGGTATTTTCTCTTGCCTAGCTCTGAGTTTACGCTCTTCCATTTCCTTCTCTCCTGCATCTCCATTTTCATCTTTGTCGCCTTACGCCATACGATCACCTTTCCCGTCTTGTCTGTTATCGTTCTAATTCTCCTTCCCTTATTACCACCCGTCAGTTCCTTTACATTCCTATGTAATGCATCTGTTCTTCCCTCTTTTTGGTATTTCTCTAACGAGTCGATCTGTTCTCTCCACCACACCTCTCTTGCTTTCTCTTCTAAGCCTGTTATTTAATTCTCGGTATTTCCTCTTGCCTAGCTCTGAGTTTACGCTCTTCCATTTCCTTCTCTCCTGCATCTCCATTTTCATCTTCGTCGCCTTACGCCATACGATCACCTTTCCCGTCTTGTCTGTAATCGTTCTAATTCTCCTTCCATTTATACCACCCGTCAGTTCCTTTACATTCCTATATAATGCATCTGTTCTTCCCTCTTTTTGGTATTTCTCTAACGAGTCGATCTGTTCTCTCCACCACGCCTCTCTTGCTTTCTCTTCTAAGCCTGTTATTTAATTCTCGGTATTTTCTCTTGCCTAGCTCTGAGTTTACGCTCTTCCATTTCCTTCTCTCCTGCATCTCCATTTTCATCTTCGTCGCCTTACGCCATACGATCACCTTTCCCGTCTTGTCTGTTATCGTTCTAATTCTCCTTCCATTATTACCACCCGTCAGTTCCTTTACATTCCTATATAATGCATCTGTTCTTCCCTCTTTTTGGTATTTCTCTAACGAGTCGATCTGTTCTCTCCACCACGCCTCTCTTGCTTTCTCTTCTAAGCCTGTTCTTTAATTCTCGGTATTTTCTCTTGCCTAGCTCTGAGTTTACGCTCTTCCATTTCCTTCTCTCCTGCATCTCCATTTTCATCTTCGTCGCCTTACGCCATACGATCACCTTTCCCGTCTTGTCTGTTATCGTTCTAATTCTCCTTCCATTATTACCACCCGTCAGTTCCTTTACATTCCTATATAATGCATATGTTCTTCCCTCATTTAGTATTTCTCTAACGAGTCGATCTGTTCTCTCCACCACGCCTCTCTTGCTTTCTCTTCTAAGCCTGTTATTTAATTCTCGGTACTTTCTCTTGCCTAGCTCTGAGTTTACGCTCTTCCATTTCCTTCTATCCTGCATCTCCATTTTAATCTCCGTCGCCATACGCCATACGACCACCTTTCCTGTCTTGTCTGTTATCGTTCTAATTCTCCTTCCCTTATTACCACCCGTCAGTTCCCTTACATTCCTATATAATGCATCTGTTCTTCCCTCTTTTTGGTATTTCTCTAACGAGTCGATCTGTTCTCTCCACCACGCCTCTCTTGCTTTCTCTTCTAAGCCTGTTTTTTATTCTCGGTATTTTCTCTTGCCTAGCTCTGAGTTTACACTCTTCCATTTCCTTCTCTCCTGCATCTCCATTTTCATCTCCGTCGCCTTACGCCATACGATCACCTTTCCCGTCTTGTCTGTTATCGTTCTAATTCTCCTTCCATTATTACCACCCGTCAGTTCCTTTACATTCCTATATAATGCATCTGTTCTTCCCTCTTTTTGGTATTTCTCTAACGAGTCGATCTGTTCTCTCCACCACGCCTCTCTTGCTTTCTCTTCAAAGCCTGTTATTTAATTCTCGGTATTTTCTCTTGCCTAGCTCTGGGTTTACGCTCTTCCATTTCCTTCTCTCCTGCATCTCCATTTTCATCTTCGTCGCCTTACGCCATACGATCACCTTTCCCGTCTTGTCTGTTATCGTTCTAATTCTCCTTCCCTTATTACCACCCGTCAGTTCCTTTACATTCCTATATAATGCATCTGTTTTTCCCTCTTTTTGGTATTTCTCTAACGAGTCGATCTGTTCTCTCCACCAAGCCTCTCTTGCTTTCTTTTCTAAGCCTATTATTTAATTTTTGGTATTTTCTCTTGCCTAGCTCTGAGTTTACGCTCTTCCATTTCCTTCTCTCCTGCATCTCCATTTTCATCTTTGTCGCCTTACGCCATACGATCACCTTTCCCGTCTTGTCTGTTATCGTTCTAATTCTCCTTCCCTTATTACCACCCGTCAGTTCCTTTACATTCCTATATAATGCATCTGTTCTTCCCTCTTTTTGGTATTTCTCTAACGAGTCGATCTGTTCTCTCCACCACACTTCTCTTGCTTTCTCTTCTAAGCCTGTTATTTAATTCTCGGTATTTCCTCTTGCCTAGCTCTGAGTTTACGCTCTTCCATTTCCTTCTCTCCTGCATCTCCATTTTCATCTTCGTCGCCTTACGCCATACGATCACCTTTCCCGTCTTGTCTGTAATCGTTCTAATTCTCCTTCCATTTATACCACCCGTCAGTTCCTTTACATTCCTATATAATGCATCTGTTCTTCCCTCTTTTTGGTATTTCTCTAACGAGTCGATCTGTTCTCTCCACCACGCCTCTCTTGCTTTCTCTTCTAAGCCTGTTATTTAATTCTCGGTATTTTCTCTTGCCTAGCTCTGAGTTTACGCTCTTCCATTTCCTTCTCTCCTGCATCTCCATTTTCATCTTCGTCGCCTTACGCCATACGATCACCTTTCCCGTCTTGTCTGTTATCGTTCTAATTCTCCTTCCATTATTACCACCCGTCAGTTCCTTTACATTCCTATATAATGCATCTGTTCTTCCCTCTTTTTGGTATTTCTCTAACGAGTCGATCTGTTCTCTCCACCACGCCTCTCTTGCTTTCTCTTCTAAGCCTGTTCTTTAATTCTCGGTATTTTCTCTTGCCTAGCTCTGAGTTTACGCTCTTCCATTTCCTTCTCTCCTGCATCTCCATTTTCATCTTCGTCGCCTTACGCCATACGATCACCTTTCCCGTCTTGTCTGTTATCGTTCTAATTCTCCTTCCATTATTACCACCCGTCAGTTCCTTTACATTCCTATATAATGCATATGTTCTTCCCTCATTTGGTATTTCTCTAACGAGTCGATCTGTTCTCTCCACCACGCCTCTCTTGCTTTCTCTTCTAAGCCTGTTATTTAATTCTCGGTACTTTCTCTTGCCTAGCTCTGAGTTTACGCTCTTCCATTTCCTTCTATCCTGCATCTCCATTTTAATCTCCGTCGCCATACGCCATACGACCACCTTTCCTGTCTTGTCTGTTATCGTTCTAATTCTCCTTCCCTTATTACCACCCGTCAGTTCCCTTACATTCCTATATAATGCATCTGTTCTTCCCTCTTTTTGGTATTTCTCTAACGAGTCGATCTGTTCTCTCCACCACGCCTCTCTTGCTTTCTCTTCTAAGCCTGTTTTTTATTCTCGGTTCTTTCTCTTGCCTAGCTCTGAATTTACGCTCTTCCATTTCCTTCTCTCCTGCATCTCCATTTTCATCTTCGTCGCCTTACGCCATACGATCACCTTTCCCGTCTTGTCTGTTATCGTTCTAATTCTCCTTCTATTATTATCACCCGTCAGTTCCTTTACATTCCTATATAATGCATCTTTTCTTCCCTTTTTTTGGTATTTCTCTAACGAGTCGATCTGTTCTCTCCACGACGCCTCTCTTGCTTTCTCTTCTAAGCCTGTTATTTAATTCTCGGTACTTTCTCTTGCCTAGCTCTGAGTTTACGCTCTTCCATTTCCCACTCTCCTGCATCTCCATTTTCATCTTCGTCGCCTTACGCCATACGATCACCTTTCCCGTCTTGTCTGTTATCGTTCTAATTCTCCTTCTATTATTATCACCCGTCAGTTCCTTTACATTCCTATATAATGCATCTTTTCTTCCCTCTTTTTGGTATTTCTCTAACGAGTCGATCTGTTCTCTCCACCACGCCTCTCTTGCTTTCTCTTCTAAGCCTGTTATTTATTCTCGGTACTTTCTCTTGCCTAGCTCTGAGTTTACAATCTTCCATTTCCTTCTCTCCTGCATCTCCATTTTCATCTTCGTCGCCTTACGCCATAGGATCACCTTTCCCGTCTTGTCTGTTATCGTTCTAATTCTCCTTCTATTACTATCACCCGTCAGTTCCTTTACATTCCTATATAATGCATCTTTTCTTCCCTCTTTTTGGTATTTCTCTAACGAGTCGATCTGTTCTCTCCACCACGCCTCTCTTGCTTTCTCTTCTAAGCCTGTTATTTAATTCTCGGTACTTTCTCTTGCCTAGCTCTGAGTTTACGCTCTTCCATTTCCTTCTCTCCTGCATCTCCATTTTCATCTTCGTCGCCTTACGCCATACGATCACCTTTCCCGTCTTGTCTGTTATCGTTCTAATTCTCCTTCTATTATTATCACCCGTCAGTTCCTTTACATTCCTATATAATGCATCTGTTCTTCCCTCTTTTTGGTATTTCTCTAACGAGTCGATCTGTTCTCTCCACCACGCCTCTCTTGCTTTCTCTTCTAAGCCTGTTATTTAATTCTCGGTACTTTCTCTTGCCTAGCTCTGAGTTTACGCTCTTCCATTTCCTTCTCTCCTGCATCTCCATTTTCATCTTCGTCGCCTTACGCCATACGATCACCTTTCCCGTCTTGTCTGTTATCGATCTAATTCTCCTTCCCTTATTACCACCTTTCAGTTCCTTTACATTCCTATATAATGCATCTGTTCTACCCTCTTTTTGGTATTTGTCTAACGAGTCGATCTGTTCTCTCCACCACGCCTCTCTTGCTTTCTCTTCTAAGCCTGTTATTTTATTCTCGGTACTTTCTCTTGCCTAGCTCTGAGTTTACGCTCTTCCATTTCCTTCTCTCCTGCATCTCCATTTTCATCTTCGTCGCCTTACGCCATACGATCACCTTTGCCGTCTTGTCTGTTATCGATCTAATTCTCCTTCCTTTAATACCACCCTTCAGTTCCTTTACATTCCTATATAATGCATCTGTTCTACCCTCTTTTTGGTATTTGTCTAACGAGTCGATCTGTTCTCTCCGCCACGCCTCTCTTGCTTTCTCTTCTAAGCCTGTTATTTAATTCTCGGTACTTTCTCTTGCCTAGCTCTGAGTTTACGCTCTTCAATTTCCTTCTCTCCTGCATCACCATTTTCATCTTCGTCGCCTTACGCCATACGATCACCTTTCCCATCTTGTCTGTTATCGTTCTAATTCTCCTTCCATTATTACCACCCGTCAGTTCCTTTACATTCCTATATAATGCATCTTTTCTTCCCTCTTTTTTGTATTTCTCTAACGAGTCGATCTGTTCTCTCCACCACGCCTCTCTTGCTATCTCTTCAAAGGCTGTTGCTTAATTCTCGGTACTTTCTCTTGCCTAGCTCTGAGTTTACGCTCTTCCATTTCCTTCTCTCCTGCATCTCCTTTATCATCTTCGTCGCCTTACGCCATACGATCACCTTTCCCGTCTTGTCTGTTATCGTTCTAATTCTCCTTCTATTATTATCACCCGTCAGTTCCTTTACATTCCTATATAATGCATCTGTTCTTCCCTCTTTTTGGTATTTCTCTAACGAGTCGATCTGTTCTCTCCACCACGCCTCTCTTGCTTTCTCTTCTAAGCCTGTTATTTAATTCTCGGTACTTTCTCTTGCCTAGCTCTGAGTTTACGCTCTTCCATTTCCTTCTCTCCTGCATCTCCATTTTCATCTTCGTCGCCTTACGCCATACGATCACCTTTCCCGTCTTGTCTGTTATCGTTCTAATTCTCCTTCTATTATTATCACCCGTCAGTTCCTTTACATTCCTATATAATGCATCTGTTCTTCCCTCATTTTGGTATTTCTCTAACGAGTCGATCTGTTCTCTCCACCACGCCTCTCTTGCTTTCTCTTCTAAGCCTGTTATTTAATTCTCGGTACTTTCTCTTGCCTAGCTCTGAGTTTACGCTCTTCCATTTACTTCTCTCCTGCATCTCCATTTTCATCTTCGTCGCCTTACGCCATACGATCACCTTTCCCGTCTTGTCTGTTATCGTTCTAATTCTCCTTCCCTTATTACTACCCTTCAGTTCCTTTACATTCCTATATAATGCATCTGTTCTACCCTCTTTTTGGTATTTGTCTAACGAGTCGATCTGTTCTCTCCACCACGACTCTCTTGCTTTCTCTTCTAAGCCTGTTATTTAATTCTCGGTACTTTCTCTTGCCTAGCTCTGAGTTTACGCTCTTCCATTTCCTTCTCTCCTGCATCTCCATTTTCATCTTCGTCGCCTTACGCCATACGATCACCTTTCCCGTCTTGTCTGTTATCGTTCTAATTCTCATTCCATTATTACCACCCGTCAGTTCCTTTACATTCCTATATAATGCATCTTTTCTTCCCTCTTTTTGGTATTTCTCTAACGAGTCGATCTGTTCTCTCCACCACGCCTCTCTTGCTTTCTCTTCAAAGGCTGTTGCTTAATTCTCGGTACTTTCTCTTGCCTAGCTCTGAGTATACGCTCTTCCATTTCCTTTTCTCCTGCATCTCCATTTTCATCTTCGTCGCCTTACGCCATACGATCACCTTTCCCGTCTTGTCTGTTATCGTTCTAATTCTCCTTCCCTTATTACCACCCGTCAGTTCCTTTACATTCCTATATAATGCATCTGTTCTTCCCTCTTTTTGGTATTTCCCTAACGAGTCGATCTGTTCTCTCCACCACGCCTCTCTTGCTTTCTCTTCTAAGCCTGTTATTTAATTCTCGGTATTTTCTCTTGCCTAGCTCTGTGTTTACGCTCTTCCATTTCCTTCTCTCCTGCATCTCCATTTTCATCTTCGTCGCCTTACGCCATACGATCACCTTTCCCGTCTTGTCTGTTATCGTTCTAATTCTCCTTCCATTATTACCACCCGTCAGTTCCTTTACATTCCTATATAATGCATCTGTTCTTCTCTCTTTTTGGTATTTCTCTAACGAGTCGATCTGTTCTCTACACCACGCCTCTCTTGCTTTCTCTTCTAAGCCTGTTATTTAATTCTCGGTATTTTCTCTTGCCTAGCTCTGATTTTACGCTCTTCCATTTCCTTCTCTCCTGCATCTCCATTTTCACCTTCGTCGCCTTACGCCATACGATCACCTTACCCGTCTTGTCTGTTATCGTTCTAATTCTCCTTCCATTATTACCACCCGTCAGTTCCTTTACATTCCTATATAATGCATCTGTTCTTCCCTCTTTTTGGTATTTCTCTAACGAGTCGATCAGTTCTCTCCACCACGCCTCTCTTGCTTTCTCTTCTAAGCCTGTTATTTAATTCTCGGTATTTTCTCTTGCCTAGCTCTGAGTTTACGCTCTTCCATTTCCTTCTCTCCTGCATCTCCATTTTCATCTCCGTCGCCTTACGCCATACGATCACCTTTCCCGTCTTGTCTGTTATCGTTTCTATTCTCCTTCCCTTATTACCACCCGTCAGTTCCTTTACATTCCTATATAATGCATCTGTTCTTCCCTCTTTTTGGTATTTCTCTAACGAGTCGATCTGTTCTCTCCACCACGCCTCTCTTGCTTTCTCTTCTAAGCCTGTTATTTAATTCTCGGTATTTCCTCGTGCCTAGCTCTGAGTTTACGCTCTTCCATTTCCTTCTCTCCTGCATCTCCATTTTCATCTTCGTCGCCTTACGCCATACGATCACCTTTCCCGTCTTGTCTGTTATCGTTCTAATTCTCCTTCCATTATTACCACCCGTCAGTTCCTTTACATTCCTATATAATGCATCTGTTCTTCCCTCTTTTTGGTATTTCTCTAACGAGTCGATCTGTTCTCTCCACCACGCCTCTTTTGCTTTCTTTTCTAAGCCTGTTATTTAATTTTTGATATTTTCTCTTGCCTAGCTCTGAGTTTACGCTCTTCCATTTCCTTTTATCCTGCATCTCCATTTTCATCTTCGTCGCCTTACGCCATACGATCACCTTTCCCGTCTTGTCTGTTATCGTTCTAATTCTCCTTCCATTATTTCCACCCGTCAGTTCCTTTACATTCCTATATAATGCATCTGTTCTTCCCTCTTTTTGGTATTTCTCTAATGAGTCGATCTGTTCTCTCCACCACGCCTCTCTTGCTTTCTCTTCTAAGCCTGTTATTTAATTCTCGGTATTTTCTCTTGCCTAGCTCTGAGTTTACGCTCTTCCATTTCCTTCTCTCCTGCATCTCCATTTTCATCTTCGTCGCCTTACGCCATACGATCACCTTTCCCGTCTTGTCTGTTATCGTTCTAATTCTCCTTCCATTATTACCACCCGTCAGTTCCTTTACATTCCTATATAATGCATCTGTTCTTCCCTCTTTTTGGTATTTCTCTAACGAGTCGATCGGTTCTCTCCACCACGCCTCTCTTGCTTTCTCTTCTAAGCCTGTTATTTAATTCTCGGTATTTTCTCTTGCCTAGCTCTGAGTTTACGCTCTTCCATTTCCTTCTCTCCTGCATCTCCATTTTCACCTTCGTCGCCTTACGCCATACGATCACCTTTCCCGTCTTGTCTGTTATCGTTCTAATTCCCCTTCCATTATTACCACCCGTCATTTCCTTTACATTCCTATATATTGCATCTGTTCTTCCCTCTTTTTGGTATTTCTCTAACGAGTCGATCAGTTCTCTCCACCACGCCTCTATTGCTTTCTCTTCTAAGCCTGTTATTTAATTCTCGGTACTTTCTCTTGCCTAGCTCTGAGTTTACGCTCTTCCATTTCCTTCTATCCTGCATCTCCATTTTCATCTCCGTCGCCATACGCCATACGACCACCTTTCCCGTCTTGTCTGTTATCGTTCTAATTCTCCTTCCCTTATTACCACCCGTCAGTTCCTTTACATTCCTATATAATGCATCTGTTCTTCCCTCTTTTTGGTATTTCTCTAACGAGTCGATCTGTTCTTTCCACCACGCCTCTCTTGCTTTCTCTTCTAAGCCTGTTATTTATTCTCGGTACTTTCTCTTGCCTAGCTCTGAGTTTACGCTCTTCCATTTCCTTCTCTCCTGCATCTCCATTTTCATCTTCGTCGCCTTACGCCATACGATCACCTTTCCCGTCTTGTCTGTTATCGTTCTAATTCTCCTTCTATTATTATCACCCGTCAGTTCCTTTACATTCCTATATAATGCATCTTTTCTTCCCTCTTTTTGGTATTTCTCTAACGAGTCGATCTGTTCTCTCCACCACGCCTCTCTTGCTTTCTCTTCTAAGCCTATTATTTAATTCTCGGTACTTTCTCTTGCCTAGCTCTGAGTTTACGCTCTTCCATTTCCTTCTCTCCTTCATCTCCATTTTCATCTTCGTCGCCTTACGCCATACGATCACCTTTCCCGTCTTGTCTGTTATCGTTCTAATTCTCCTTCTATTATTATCACCCGTCAGTTCCTTTACATTCCTATATAATGCATCTTTTCTTCCCTCTTTTTGGTATTTCTCTAACGAGTTGATCTGTTCTCTCCACCACGCCTCTCTTGCTTTCTCTTCTAAGCCTGTTATTTAATTCTCGGTACTTTCTCTTGCCTAGCTCTGAGTTTACGCTCTTCCATTTCCTTCTCTCCTGCATCTCCATTTTCATCTTCGTCGCCTTACGCCATAAGATCACCTTTCCCGTCTTGTCTGTTATCGTTCTAATTCACCTTCTATTATTATCACCCGTCAGTTCCTTTACATTCCTATATAATGCATCTGTTCTTCCCTCTTTTTGGTATTTCTCTAACGAGTCGATCTGTTCCCTTCACCACCCCTCTCTAGCTTTCTCTTCTAAGCCTGTTATTTAATTCTCTGTACTTTCTCTTGCTTAGCTCTGAGTTTACGCTCTTCCATTTCCTTCTCTCCTGCATCTCCATTTTCATCTTCGTCGCCTTACGCCATACGATCACCTTTCCCGTCTTGTCTGTTATCGTTCTAATTCTCCTTCCCTTATTACCACCCTTCAGTTCCTTTACATTCCTATATAATGCATCTGTTCTTCCCTCTTTTTGGTATTTGTCTAACGAGTCGATCTGTTCTCTCCACCGCGCCTCTCTTGCTTTCTCTTCAAAGGCTGTTGCTTAATTCTCGGTACTTTCTCTTGCCTAGCTCTGAGTTTACGCTCTTCCATTTCCTTCTCTCCTGCATCTCCATTTTCATCTTCGTCGCCTTACGCCATTCGATCACCTTTCCCGTCTTGTCTGTTATCGTTCTAATTCTCCTTCCCTTATTACCACCCGTCAGTTCCTTTACATTCCTATATAATGCATCTGTTCTTCCCTCTTTTTGGTATTTCTCTAACGAGTCGATCTGTTCTCTCCACCACGCCTCTCTTGCTTTCTCTTCTAAGCCTGTTATTTAATTCTCGGTACTTTCTCTTGCCTAGCTCTGAGTTTACGCTATTTCATTTCTTTCTCTCCTGCATCTCTATTTTCATCTTCGTCGCCTTACGCCATACGATCACCTTTCCCGTCTTGTCTGTTATCGTTCTAATTCTCCTTCTGTTATTATCACCCGTCAGTTCCTTTACATTCCTATATAATGCATCTGTTCTTCCCTCTTTTTGGTATTTCTCTAACGAGTCGATCTGTTCTCTCCACCACGCCTCTCTTGCTTTGTCTTCTAAGCCTGTTATTTAATTCTCGGTATTTTCTCTGGCCTAGCTCTGAGTTTACGCTCTTCCATTTCCTTCTCTCCTGCTTCTCCATTTTCATTTTCGTCGCCTTACGCCATACGATCACCTTTCCCGTCTTGTCTGTTATCGTTCTAATTCTCCTTCCATTATTACCACCCGTCAGTTCCTTTACATTCCTATATAATGCATCTGTTCTTCCCTCTTTTTGGTATTTCTCTAACGAGTCGATCTGTTCTCTCCACCACGCCTCTCTTGCTTTCTTTTCTAAGCCTGTTATTTAATTTTTGGTACTTTCTCTTGCCTAGCTCTGAGTTTACGCTCTTCCACGTCCTTCTCTCCTGCATCTCCATTTTCATCTCCGTCGCCTTACGCCATACGATCACCTTTCCTATCTTTTGTGTTATAGTTCTAATTCTCCTTCCCTTATTACCACCCGTCAGTTCCTTTACATTCCTATATAATGCATCTGTTCTTCCCTCTTTTTGGTATTTCTCTAACGAGTCGATCTGTTCTCTCCACCACGTTTCTCTTGCTTTCTCTTCTAAGCCTGTTATTTAATTCTCGGTATTTTCTCTTGCCTAGCTCTGAGTTTACGCTCTTCCATTTCCTTCTCTCCTGCATCTCCATTTTCATCTTCGTCGCCTTACGCCATACGATCACCTTTCCCGTCTTGTCTGTTATCGTTCTAATTCTCCTTCCATTATTACCACCCGTCAGTTCCTTTACATTCCTATATAATGCATCTGTTCTTCCCTCTTTTTGGTATTTCTCTAACGAGTCGATCTGTTCTCTTCACCACGCCTCTCTTGCTTTCTCTTCTAAGCCTGTTATTTAATTCTCGGTATTTTCTCTTGCCTAGCTCTGAGTTTACGCTCTTCCATTTCCTTCTCTCCTGCATCTCCATTTTCATCTTCGTCGCCTTACGCCATACGATCACCTTTCCCGTCTTGTCTGTTATCGTTCTAATTCTCCTTCCATTATTACCACCCGTCAGTTCCTTTACATTCCTATATAATGCATCTGTTCTTCCCTCTTTTTGGTATTTCTCTAACGAGTCGATCTGTTCTCTCCACCACGCCTCTCTTGCTTTCTCTTCTAAGCCTGTTATTTAATTCTCGGTATTTTCTCATGCCTAGCTCTGAGTTTACGCTTTTCCATTTCCTTCTCTCCTGCATCTCCATTTTCATCTCCGTCGCCTTACGCCAACCGACCACCTTTCCCGTCTTGTCTGTTATCGTTCTAATTCTCCTTCCCTTATTACCACCGGTCAGTTCCTTTACATTCCTATATAATGCATCTGTTCTTCCCCCTTTTTGGTATTTCTCTAACGATTCGATCTGTTCTCTCCACCACGCCTCTCTTGCTTTCTCTTCTAAGCCAGTTATTTAATTCTCGGTACTTTCTCTTGCCTAGCTCTGAGTTTACGCTCTTCCATTTCCTTCTCTCCTGCATCTCCATTTTCATCTCCGTCGCCTTACGCTATACGACCACCTTTCCCGTCTTGTCTGTTATCGTTCTAATTCTCCTTCCATTATTACATCCCGTCAGTTCCTTTACATTCATATAAAATGCATCTGTTCTTCCCTCTTTTTGGTATTTCTCTAACGAGTCGATCGGTTCTCTCCACCACGCCTCTCTTGCTTTCTCTTCTAAGCCTGTTATTTAATTCTCGGTATTTTCTCTTGCCTAGCTCTGAGTTTACGCTCTTCCATTTCCTTCTCTCCTGCATCTCCATTTTCACCTTCGTCGCCTTACGCCATACGATCACCTTTCCCGTCTTGTCTGTTATCGTTCTTATTCCCCTTCCATTATTACCACCCGTCAGTTCCTTTACATTCCTATATATTGCATCTGTTCTTCCCTCTTTTTGGTATTTCTCTAACGACTCGATCAGTTCTCTCCACCACGCCTCTCTTGCTTTCTCTTCTAAGCCTGTTATTTAATTCTCGGTACTTTCTCTGGCCTAGCTCTGAGTTTACGCTCTTCCATTTCCTTCTATCCTGCATCTCCATTTTCATCTCCGTCGCCATACGCCATACGACCACCTTTCCCGTCTTGTCTGTTATCGTTCTAATTCTCCTTCACTTATTACCACCCGTTAGTTCCTTTACATTCCTATATAATGCATCTGTTCTTCGCTCTTTTTGGTATTTCTCTAACGAGTCGATCTGTTCTTTCCACCACGCCTCTCTTGCTTTCTCTTCTAAGCCTGTTATTTATTCTCGGTACTTTCTCTTGCCTAGCTCTGAGTTTACGCTCTTCCATTTCCTTCTCTCCTGCATCTCCATTTTCATCTTCGTCGCCTTACGCCATACGATCACCTTTCCCGTCTTGTCTGTTATCGTTCTAATTCTCCTTCTATTATTATCACCCGTCAGTTCCTTTACATTCCTATATAATGCATCTGTTCATCCCTCTTTTTGGTATTTCTCTAACGAGTCGATCTGTTCTCTCCACCACGCCTCTCTTGCTTTCTCTTCTAAGCCTGTTATTTAATTCTCGGTACTTTCTCTTACCTAGCTCTGAGTTTACGCTCTTCCATTTCCTTCTCTCCTGCATCTCCATTTTCATCTTCGTCGCCTTACGCCATACGAGCACCTTTCCCGTCTTGTCTGTTTTCGTTCTAATTCTCCTTCTATTATTATCACCCGTCAGTTCCTTTACATTCCTATATAATGCATCTTTTCTTCCCTCTTTTTGGTATTTCTCTAACGAGTCGATCTGTTCTCTCCACCACGCCTCTCTTGCTTTCTCTTCTAAGCCTGTTATTTAATTCTCGGTACTTTCTCTTGCCTAGCTCTGAGTTTACGCTCTTCCATTTCCTTCTCTCCTGCATCTCCATTTTCATCTTCGTCGCCTTACGCCATAAGATTACCTTTCCCGTCTTGTCTGTTATCGTTTTAATTCTCCTTCTATTATTATCACCCGTCAGTTCCTTTACATTCCTATATAATGCATCTGTTCTTCCCTCTTTTTGGTATTTCTCTAACGAGTCGATCTGTTCCCTCCACCACCCCTCTCTAGCTTTCTCTTCTAAGCCTGTTATTTAATTCTCTGTACTTTCTCTTGCTTAGCTCTGAGTTTACGCTCTTCCATTTCCTTCTCTCCTGCATCTCCATTTTCATCTTCGTCGCCTTACGCCATACGATCACCTTTCCCGTCTTGTCTGTTATCGTTCTAATTCTCCTTCCCTCATTACCACCCTTCAGTTCCTTTACATTCCTATATAATGCATCTGTTCTACCCTCTTTTTGGTATTTGTCTAACGAGTCGATCTGTTCTCTCCACCACGCCTCTCTTGCTTTCTCTTCAAAGGCTGTTGCTTAATTCTCGGTACTTTCTCTTGCCTAGCTCTGAGTTTAGGCTCTTCCATTTCCTTCTCTCCTGCATCTCCATTTTCATCTTCGTCGCCTTACGCCATTCGATCACCTTTCCCGTCTTGTCTGTTATCGTTCTAATTCTCCTTCTATTATTATCACCCGTCAGTTCCTTTACATTCCTATATAATGCATCTGTTCTTCCCTCTTTTTGGTATTTCTCTAACGAGTCGATCTGTTCTCTCCACCACGCCTCTCTTGCTTTCTCTTCTAAGCCTGTTATTTAATTCTCGGTACTTTCTCTTGCCTAGCTCTGAGTTTACGCTATTTCATTTCTTTCTCTCCTGCATCTCTATTTTCATCTTCGTCGCCTGACGCCATACGATCACCTTTCCCGTCTTGTCTGTTATCGTTCTAATTCTCCTTCTATTATTATCACCCGTCAGTTCCTTTACATTCCTATATAATGCATCTGTTCTTCCCTCTTTTTGGTATTTCTCTAACGAGTCGATCTGTTCTCTCCACCACGCCTCTCTTGCTTTGTCTTCTAAGCCTGTTATTTAATTCTCGGTATTTTCTCTTGCCTAGCTCTGAGTTTACGCTCTTCCATTTCCTTCTCTCCTGCTTCTCCATTTTCATCTTCGTCGCCTTACGCCATACGATCACCTTTCCCGTCTTGTCTGTTATCGTTCTAATTCTCCTTCCATTATTACCACCCGTCAGTTCCTTTACATTCCTATATAATGCATCTGTTCTTCCCTCTTTTTGGTACTTCTCTAACGAGTCGATCTGTTCTCTCCACCACGCCTCTCTTGCTTTCTTTTCTAAGCCTGTTATTTAATTTTTGGTATTTTCTCTTGCCTAGCTCTGAGTTTACGCTCTTCCATTTCCTTCTCTCCTGCATCTCCATTTTCATCTCCGTCGCCTTACGCCATACGATCACCTTTCCTATCTTTTGTGTTATCGTTCTAATTCTCCTTCCCTTATTACCACCCGTCAGTTCCTTTACATTCCTATATAATGCATCTGTTCTTCCCTCTTTTTGGTATTTCTCTAACGAGTCGATCTGTTCTCTCCACCACGCCTCTCTTGCTTTCTCTTCTAAGCCTGTTATTTAATTCTCGGTATTTTCTCTTGCCTAGCTCTGAGTTTACGCTCTTCCATTTCCTTCTCTCCTGCATCTCCATTTTCATCTTCGTCGCCTTACGCCATACGATCACCTTTCCCGTCTTGTCTGTTATCGTTCTAATTCTCCTTCCATTATTACCACCCGTCAGTTCCTTTACATTCCTATATAATGCATCTGTTCTTCCCTCTTTTTGGTATTTCTCTAACGAGTCGATCTGTTCTCTTCACCACGCCTCTCTAGCTTTCTCTTCTAAGCCTGTTATTTAATTCTCGGTACTTTCTCTTGCCTAGCTCTGAGTTTACGCTATTTCATTTCTTTCTCTCCTGCATCTCTATTTTCATCTTCGTCGCCTTACGCCATACGATCACCTTTCCCGTCTTGTCTGTTATCGTTCTAATTCTCCTTCTATTATTATCACCCGTCAGTTCCTTTACATTCCTATATAATGCATCTGTTCTTCCCTCTTTTTGGTATTTCTCTAACGAGTCGATCTGTTCTCTCCACCACGCCTCTCTTGCTTTGTCTTCTAAGCCTGTTATTTAATTCTCGGTATTTTCTCTTGCCTAGCTCTGAGTTTACGCTCTTCCATTTCCTTCTCTCCTGCTTCTCCATTTTCATCTTCGTCGCCTTACGCCATACGATCACCTTTCCCGTCTTGTCTGTTATCGTTCTAATTCTCCTTCCCTTATTACCACCCGTTAGTTCCTTTACATTCCTATATAATGCATCTGTTCTTCGCTCTTTTTGGTATTTCTCTAACGAGTCGATCTGTTCTTTCCACCACGCCTCTCTTGCTTTCTCTTCTAAGCCTGTTATTTATTCTCGGTACTTTCTCTTGCCTAGCTCTGAGTTTACGCTCTTCCATTTCCTTCTCTCCTGCATCTCCATTTTCATCTTCGTCGCCTTACGCCATACGATCACCTTTCCCGTCTTGTCTGTTATCGTTCTAATTCTCCTTCTATTATTATCACCCGTCAGTTCCTTTACATTCCTATATAATGCATCTGTTCTACCCTCTTTTTGGTATTTGTCTAACGAGTCGATCTGTTCTCTCCACCACGCCTCTCTTGCTTTCTCTTCAAAGGCTGTTGCTTAATTCTCGGTACTTTCTCTTGCCTAGCTCTGAGTTTAGGCTCTTCCATTTCCTTCTCTCCTGCATCTCCATTTTCATCTTCGTCGCCTTACGCCATTCGATCACCTTTCCCGTCTTGTCTGTTATCGTTCTAATTCTCCTTCTATTATTATCACCCGTCAGTTCCTTTACATTCCTATATAATGCATCTGTTCTTCCCTCTTTTTGGTATTTCTCTAACGAGTCGATCTGTTCTCTCCACCACGCCTCTCTTGCTTTCTCTTCTAAGCCTGTTATTTAATTCTCGGTACTTTCTCTTGCCTAGCTCTGAGTTTACGCTATTTCATTTCTTTCTCTCCTGCATCTCTATTTTCATCTTCGTCGCCTGACGCCATACGATCACCTTTCCCGTCTTGTCTGTTATCGTTCTAATTCTCCTTCTATTATTATCACCCGTCAGTTCCTTTACATTCCTATATAATGCATCTGTTCTTCCCTCTTTTTGGTATTTCTCTAACGAGTCGATCTGTTCTCTCCACCACGCCTCTCTTGCTTTGTCTTCTAAGCCTGTTATTTAATTCTCGGTATTTTCTCTTGCCTAGCTCTGAGTTTACGCTCTTCCATTTCCTTCTCTCCTGCTTCTCCATTTTCATCTTCGTCGCCTTACGCCATACGATCACCTTTCCCGTCTTGTCTGTTATCGTTCTAATTCTCCTTCCATTATTACCACCCGTCAGTTCCTTTACATTCCTATATAATGCATCTGTTCTTCCCTCTTTTTGGTACTTCTCTAACGAGTCGATCTGTTCTCTCCACCACGCCTCTCTTGCTTTCTTTTCTAAGCCTGTTATTTAATTTTTGGTATTTTCTCTTGCCTAGCTCTGAGTTTACGCTCTTCCATTTCCTTCTCTCCTGCATCTCCATTTTCATCTCCGTCGCCTTACGCCATACGATCACCTTTCCTATCTTTTGTGTTATCGTTCTAATTCTCCTTCCCTTATTACCACCCGTCAGTTCCTTTACATTCCTATATAATGCATCTGTTCTTCCCTCTTTTTGGTATTTCTCTAACGAGTCGATCTGTTCTCTCCACCACGCCTCTCTTGCTTTCTCTTCTAAGCCTGTTATTTAATTCTCGGTATTTTCTCTTGCCTAGCTCTGAGTTTACGCTCTTCCATTTCCTTCTCTCCTGCATCTCCATTTTCATCTTCGTCGCCTTACGCCATACGATCACCTTTCCCGTCTTGTCTGTTATCGTTCTAATTCTCCTTCCATTATTACCACCCGTCAGTTCCTTTACATTCCTATATAATGCATCTGTTCTTCCCTCTTTTTGGTATTTCTCTAACGAGTCGATCTGTTCTCTTCACCACGCCTCTCTAGCTTTCTCTTCTAAGCCTGTTATTTAATTCTCGGTACTTTCTCTTGCCTAGCTCTGAGTTTACGCTATTTCATTTCTTTCTCTCCTGCATCTCTATTTTCATCTTCGTCGCCTTACGCCATACGATCACCTTTCCCGTCTTGTCTGTTATCGTTCTAATTCTCCTTCTATTATTATCACCCGTCAGTTCCTTTACATTCCTATATAATGCATCTGTTCTTCCCTCTTTTTGGTATTTCTCTAACGAGTCGATCTGTTCTCTCCACCACGCCTCTCTTGCTTTGTCTTCTAAGCCTGTTATTTAATTCTCGGTATTTTCTCTTGCCTAGCTCTGAGTTTACGCTCTTCCATTTCCTTCTCTCCTGCTTCTCCATTTTCATCTTCGTCGCCTTACGCCATACGATCACCTTTCCCGTCTTGTCTGTTATCGTTCTAATTCTCCTTCCCTTATTACCACCCGTTAGTTCCTTTACATTCCTATATAATGCATCTGTTCTTCGCTCTTTTTGGTATTTCTCTAACGAGTCGATCTGTTCTTTCCACCACGCCTCTCTTGCTTTCTCTTCTAAGCCTGTTATTTATTCTCGGTACTTTCTCTTGCCTAGCTCTGAGTTTACGCTCTTCCATTTCCTTCTCTCCTGCATCTCCATTTTCATCTTCGTCGCCTTACGCCATACGATCACCTTTCCCGTCTTGTCTGTTATCGTTCTAATTCTCCTTCTATTATTATCACCCGTCAGTTCCTTTACATTCCTATATAATGCATCTGTTCATCCCTCTTTTTGGTATTTCTCTAACGAGTCGATCTGTTCTCTCCACCACGCCTCTCTTGCTTTCTCTTCTAAGCCTGTTATTTAATTCTCGGTACTTTCTCTTGCCTAGCTCTGAGTTTACGCTCTTCCATTTCCTTCTCTCCTGCATCTCCATTTTCATCTTCGTCGCCTTACGCCATACGAGCACCTTTCCCGTCTTGTCTGTTTTCGTTCTAATTCTCCTTCTATTATTATCACCCGTCAGTTCCTTTATATTCCTATATAATGCATCTTTTCTTCCCTCTTTTTGGTATTTCTCTAACGAGTCGATCTGTTCTCTCCACCACGCCTCTCTTGCTTTCTCTTCTAAGCCTGTTATTTAATTCTCGGTACTTTCTCTTGCCTAGCTCTGAGTTTACGCTCTTCCATTTCCTTCTCTCCTGCATCTCCATTTTCATCTTCGTCGCCTTACGCCATAAGATCACCTTTCCCGTCTTGTCTGTTATCGTTTTAATTCTCCTTCTATTATTATCACCCGTCAGTTCCTTTACATTCCTATATAATGCATCTGTTCTTCCCTCTTTTTGGTATTTCTCTAACGAGTCGATCTGTTCCCTCCACCACCCCTCTCTAGCTTTCTCTTCTAAGCCTGTTATTTAATTCTCTGTACTTTCTCTTGCTTAGCTCTGAGTTTACGCTCTTCCATTTCCTTCTCTCCTGCATCTCCATTTTCATCTTCGTCGCCTTACGCCATACGATCACCTTTCCCGTCTTGTCTGTTATCGTTCTAATTCTCCTTCCCTCATTACCACCCTTCAGTTCCTTTACATTCCTATATAATGCATCTGTTCTACCCTCTTTTTGGTATTTGTCTAACGAGTCGATCTGTTCTCTCCACCGCGCCTCTCTTGCTTTCTCTTCTAAGCCTGTTATTTAATTCTCGGTACTTTCTCTTGCCTAGATCTGAGTTTACGCTCTTCCATTTCCTTCTCTCCTGCATCTCCATTTTCATCTTCGTCGTTTTACGCCATACGATCACCTTTCCCGTCTTGTCTGTTATCGTTCTAATTCTCCTTCCATTATTACCACCCGTCAGTTCCTTTACATTCCTATATAATGCATCTTTTCTTCCCTCTTTTTGGTATTTCTCTAACGAGTCGATCTGTTCTCTCCACCACGCCTCTCTTGCTTTCTCTTGAAAGGCTGTTGCTTAATTCTCGGTACTTTCTCTTGCCTAGCTCTGAGTTTACGCTCTTCCATTTCCTTCTCTCCTGCATCTCCATTTTCATCTTCGTCGCCTTACGCCATTCGATCACCTTTCCCGTCTTGTCTGTTATCGTTCTAATTCTCCTTCTATTATTATCACCCGTCAGTTCCTTTACATTCCTATATAATGCATCTGTTCTTCCCTCTTTTTGGTATTTCTCTAACGAGTCGATCTGTTCTCTCCACCACGCCTCTCTTGCTTTCTCTTCTAAGCCTGTTATTTAATTCTCGGTACTTTCTCTTGCCTAGCTCTGAGTTTACGCTATTTCATTTCTTTCTCTCCTGCATCTCTATTTTCATCTTCGTCGCCTTACGCCATACGATCACCTTTCCCGTCTTGTCTGTTATCGTTCTAATTCTCCTTCTATTATTATCACCCGTCAGTTCCTTTACATTCCTATATAATGCATCTGTTCTTCCCTCTTTTTGGTATTTCTCTAACGAGTCGATCTGTTCTCTCCACCACGCCTCTCTTGCTTTGTCTTCTAAGCCTGTTATTTAATTCTCGGTATTTTCTCTTGCCTAGCTCTGAGTTTACGCTCTTCCATTTCCTTCTCTCCTGCTTCTCCATTTTCATCTTCGTCGCCTTACGCCATACGATCACCTTTCCCGTCTTGTCTGTTATCGTTCTAATTCTCCTTCCATTATTACCACCCGTCAGTTCCTTTACATTCCTATATAATGCATCTGTTCTTCCCTCTTTTTGGTATTTCTCTAACGAGTCGATCTGTTCTCTCCACCACGCCTCTCTTGCTTTCTTTTCTAAGCCTGTTATTTAATTCTCGGTACTTTCTCTTGCCTAGCTCTGAGTTTACGCTCTTCCATTTCCTTCTCTCCTGCATCTCCATTTTCATCTTCGTCGCCTTACGCCATAAGATCACCTTTCCCGTCTTGTCTGTTATCGTTTTAATTCTCCTTCTATTATTATCACCCGTCAGTTCCTTTACATTCCTATATAATGCATCTGTTCTTCCCTCTTTTTGGTATTTCTCTAACGAGTCGATCTGTTCCCTCCACCACCCCTCTCTAGCTTTCTCTTCTAAGCCTGTTATTTAATTCTCTGTACTTTCTCTTGCTTAGCTCTGAGTTTACGCTCTTCCATTTCCTTCTCTCCTGCATCTCCATTTTCATCTTCGTCGCCTTACGCCATACGATCACCTTTCCCGTCTTGTCTGTTATCGTTCTAATTCTCCTTCCATTATTACCACCCGTCAGTTCCTTTACATTCCTATATAATGCATCTGTTCTTCCCTCTTTTTGGTATTTCTCTAACGAGTCGATCTGTTCTCTCCACCACGCCTCTCTTGCTTTCTTTTCTAAGCCTGTTATTTAATTCTCGGTACTTTCTCTTGCCTAGCTCTGAGTTTACGCTCTTC
This sequence comes from Pyrrhosoma nymphula, assembly GCA_963573305.1. Taxonomy (NCBI): domain Eukaryota; kingdom Metazoa; phylum Arthropoda; class Insecta; order Odonata; family Coenagrionidae; genus Pyrrhosoma; species Pyrrhosoma nymphula. The sequence goes on along the minus strand of OY754332.1, from coordinate 68,462,994 downwards.
CATTTCCTTCTCTCCTGCATCTCCATTTTCATCTTCGTCGCCTTACGCCATAAGATCACCTTTCCCGTCTTGTCTGTTATCGTTTTAATTCTCCTTCTATTATTATCACCCGTCAGTTCCTTTACATTCCTATATAATGCATCTGTTCTTCCCTCTTTTTGGTATTTCTCTAACGAGTCGATCTGTTCCCTCCACCACCCCTCTCTAGCTTTCTCTTCTAAGCCTGTTATTTAATTCTCTGTACTTTCTCTTGCTTAGCTCTGAGTTTACGCTCTTCCATTTCCTTCTCTCCTGCATCTCCATTTTCATCTTCGTCGCCTTACGCCATACGATCACCTTTCCCGTCTTGTCTGTTATCGTTCTAATTCTCCTTCCCTCATTACCACCCTTCAGTTCCTTTACATTCCTATATAATGCATCTGTTCTACCCTCTTTTTGGTATTTGTCTAACGAGTCGATCTGTTCTCTCCACCGCGCCTCTCTTGCTTTCTCTTCTAAGCCTGTTATTTAATTCTCGGTACTTTCTCTTGCCTAGATCTGAGTTTACGCTCTTCCATTTCCTTCTCTCCTGCATCTCCATTTTCATCTTCGTCGTTTTACGCCATACGATCACCTTTCCCGTCTTGTCTGTTATCGTTCTAATTCTCCTTCCATTATTACCACCCGTCAGTTCCTTTACATTCCTATATAATGCATCTTTTCTTCCCTCTTTTTGGTATTTCTCTAACGAGTCGATCTGTTCTCTCCACCACGCCTCTCTTGCTTTCTCTTCAAAGGCTGTTGCTTAATTCTCGGTACTTTCTCTTGCCTAGCTCTGAGTTTACGCTCTTCCATTTCCTTCTCTCCTGCATCTCCATTTTCATCTTCGTCGCCTTACGCCATTCGATCACCTTTCCCGTCTTGTCTGTTATCGTTCTAATTCTCCTTCTATTATTATCACCCGTCAGTTCCTTTACATTCCTATATAATGCATCTGTTCTTCCCTCTTTTTGGTATTTCTCTAACGAGTCGATCTGTTCTCTCCACCACGCCTCTCTTGCTTTCTCTTCTAAGCCTGTTATTTAATTCTCGGTACTTTCTCTTGCCTAGCTCTGAGTTTACGCTATTTCATTTCTTTCTCTCCTGCATCTCTATTTTCATCTTCGTCGCCTTACGCCATACGATCACCTTTCCCGTCTTGTCTGTTATCGTTCTAATTCTCCTTCTATTATTATCACCCGTCAGTTCCTTTACATTCCTATATAATGCATCTGTTCTTCCCTCTTTTTGGTATTTCTCTAACGAGTCGATCTGTTCTCTCCACCACGCCTCTCTTGCTTTGTCTTCTAAGCCTGTTATTTAATTCTCGGTATTTTCTCTTGCCTAGCTCTGAGTTTACGCTCTTCCATTTCCTTCTCTCCTGCTTCTCCATTTTCATCTTCGTCGCCTTACGCCATACGATCACCTTTCCCGTCTTGTCTGTTATCGTTCTAATTCTCCTTCCATTATTACCACCCGTCAGTTCCTTTACATTCCTATATAATGCATCTGTTCTTCCCTCTTTTTGGTATTTCTCTAACGAGTCGATCTGTTCTCTCCACCACGCCTCTCTTGCTTTCTTTTCTAAGCCTGTTATTTAATTTTTGGTATTTTCTCTTGCCTAGCTCTGAGTTTACGCTCTTCCATTTCCTTCTCTCCTGCATCTCCATTTTCATCTCCGTCGCCTTACGCCATACGATCACCTTTCCTATCTTTTGTGTTATCGTTCTAATTCTCCTTCCCTTATTACCACCCGTCAGTTCCTTTACATTCCTATATAATGCATCTGTTCTTCCCTCTTTTTGGTATTTCTCTAACGAGTCGATCTGTTCTCTCCAACACGCCTCTCTTGCTTTCTCTTCTAAGCCTGTTATTTAATTCTCGGTATTTTCTCTTGCCTAGCTCTGAGTTTACGCTCTTCCATTTCCTTCTCTCCTGCATCTCCATTTTCATCTTCGTCGCCTTACGCCATACGATCACCTTTCCCGTCTTGTCTGTTATCGTTCTAATTCTCCTTCCATTATTACCACCCGTCAGTTCCTTTACATTCCTATATAATGCATCTGTTCTTCCCTCTTTTTGGTATTTCTCTAACGAGTCGATCTGTTCTCTTCACCACGCCTCTCTTGCTTTCTCTTCTAAGCCTGTTATTTAATTCTCGGTATTTTCTCTTGCCTAGCTCTGAGTTTACGCTCTTCCATTTCCTTCTCTCCTGCATCTCCATTTTCATCTTCGTCGCCTTACGCCATACGATCACCTTTCCCGTCTTGTCTGTTATCGTTCTAATTCTCCTTCCATTATTACCACCCGTCAGTTCCTTTACATTCCTATATAATGCATCTGTTCTTCCCTCTTTTTGGTATTTCTCTAACGAGTCGATCTGTTCTCTCCACCACGCCTCTCTTGCTTTCTCTTCTAAGCCTGTTATTTAATTCTCGGTATTTTCTCATGCCTAGCTCTGAGTTTACGCTTTTCCATTTCCTTCTCTCCTGCATCTCCATTTTCATCTCCGTCGCCTTACGCCAACCGACCACCTTTCCCGTCTTGTCTGTTATCGTTCTAATTCTCCTTCCCTTATTACCACCAGTCAGTTCCTTTACATTCCTATATAATGCATCTGTTCTTCCCCCTTTTTGGTATTTCTCTAACGAGTCGATCTGTTCTCTCCACCACGCCTCTCTTGCTTTCTCTTCTAAGCCAGTTATTTAATTCTCGGTACTTTCTCTTGCCTAGCTCTGAGTTTACGCTCTTCCATTTCCTTCTCTCCTGCATCTCCATTTTCATCTCCGTCGCCTTACGCTATACGACCACCTTTCCCGTCTTGTCTGTTATCGTTCTAATTCTCCTTCCATTATTACATCCCGTCAGTTCCTTTACATTCATATATAATGCATCTGTTCTTCCCTCTTTTTGGTATTTCTCTAACGAGTCGATCGGTTCTCTCCACCACGCCTCTCTTGCTTTCTCTTCTAAGCCTGTTATTTAATTCTCGGTATTTTCTCTTGCCTAGCTCTGAGTTTACGCTCTTCCATTTCCTTCTCTCCTGCATCTCCATTTTCACCTTCGTCGCCTTACGCCATACGATCACCTTTCCCGTCTTGTCTGTTATCGTTCTTATTCCCCTTCCATTATTACCACCCGTCAGTTCCTTTACATTCCTATATATTGCATCTGTTCTTCCCTCTTTTTGGTATTTCTCTAACGACTCGATCAGTTCTCTCCACCACGCCTCTCTTGCTTTCTCTTCTAAGCCTGTTATTTAATTCTCGGTACTTTCTCTGGCCTAGCTCTGAGTTTACGCTCTTCCATTTCCTTCTATCCTGCATCTCCATTTTCATCTCCGTCGCCATACGCCATACGACCACCTTTCCCGTCTTGTCTGTTATCGTTCTAATTCTCCTTCCCTTATTACCACCCGTTAGTTCCTTTACATTCCTATATAATGCATCTGTTCTTCGCTCTTTTTGGTATTTCTCTAACGAGTCGATCTGTTCTTTCCACCACGCCTCTCTTGCTTTCTCTTCTAAGCCTGTTATTTATTCTCGGTACTTTCTCTTGCCTAGCTCTGAGTTTACGCTCTTCCATTTCCTTCTCTCCTGCATCTCCATTTTCATCTTCCTCGCCTTACGCCATACGATCACCTTTCCCGTCTTGTCTGTTATCGTTCTAATTCTCCTTCTATTATTATCACCCGTCAGTTCCTTTACATTCCTATATAATGCATCTGTTCATCCCTCTTTTTGGTATTTCTCTAACGAGTCGATCTGTTCTCTCCACCACGCCTCTCTTGCTTTCTCTTCTAAGCCTGTTATTTAATTCTCGGTACTTTCTCTTGCCTAGCTCTGAGTTTACGCTCTTCCATTTCCTTCTCTCCTGCATCTCCATTTTCATCTTCGTCGCCTTACGCCATACGAGCACCTTTCCCGTCTTGTCTGTTTTCGTTCTAATTCTCCTTCTATTATTATCACCCGTCAGTTCCTTTACATTCCTATATAATGCATCTGTTCTTCCCTCTTTTTGGTATTTCTCTAACGAGTCGATCTGTTCTCTCCACCACCCCTCTCTTGCTTTCTCTTCTAAGCCTGTTATTTAATTCTCTGTACTTTCTCTTGCCTAGCTCTGAGTTTACGCTCTTCCATTTCCTTCTCTCCTGCATCTCCATTTTCATCTTCGTCGCCTTACGCCATACGATCACCTTTCCCGTCTTGTCTGTTATCGTTCTAATTCTCCTTCCCTTATTACCACCCGTCAGTTCCTTTACATTCCTATATAATGCATCTTTTCTTCCCTCTTTTTGGTATTTCTCTAACGAGTCGATCTGTTCTCTCCACCACGCCTCTCTTGCTTTCTCTTCTAAGCCTGTTATTTAATTCTCGTTACTTTCTCTTGCCTAGCTCTGAGTTTACGCTCTTCCATTTCCTTCTCTCCTGCATCTCCATTTTCATCTTCGTCGCCTTACGCCATACGATCACCTTTCCCGTCTTGTCTGTTATCGTTCTAATTCTCCTTCTATTATTATCACCCGTCAGTTCCTTTACATTCCTATATAATGCATCTGTTCTTCCCTCTTTTTGGTATTTCTCTAACGAGTCGATCTGTTCTCTCCACCACGCCTCTCTTGCTTTCTCTTCTAAGCCTGTTATTTAATTCTCGGTACTTTCTCTTGCCTAGCTCTGAGTTTACGCTCTTCCATTTCCTTCTCTCCTGCATCTCCATTTTCATCTCCGCCGCCTTACGCCATACGATCACCTTTCCCGTCTTGTCTGTTATCGTTGTAATTCTCCTACTATTATTATCACCCGTCAGTTCCTTTACATTCCTATATAATGCATCTGTTCTTCCCTCTTTTTGGTATTTCTCTAACGAGTCGATCTTTTCTCTCCACCACGCCTCTCTTGCTTTCTCTTCTAAGCCTGTTATTTAATTCTCGGTATTTTCTCTTGCCTAGCTCTGAGTTTACGCTCTTCCATTTCCTTCTCTCCTGCATCTCCATTTTCATCTTCGTCGCCTTACGCCATACGAGCACCTTTCCCGTCTTGTCTGTTTTCGTTCTAATTCTCCTTCTATTATTATCACCCGTCAGTTCCTTTATATTCCTATATAATGCATCTTTTCTTCCCTCTTTTTGGTATTTCTCTAACGAGTCGATCTGTTCTCTCCACCACGCCTCTCTTGCTTTCTCTTCTAAGCCTGTTATTTAATTCTCGGTACTTTCTCTTGCCTAGCTCTGAGTTTACGCTCTTCCATTTCCTTCTCTCCTGCATCTCCATTTTCATCTTCGTCGCCTTACGCCATAAGATCACCTTTCCCGTCTTGTCTGTTATCGTTTTAATTCTCCTTCTATTATTATCACCCGTCAGTTCCTTTACATTCCTATATAATGCATCTGTTCTTCCCTCTTTTTGGTATTTCTCTAACGAGTCGATCTGTTCCCTCCACCACCCCTCTCTAGCTTTCTCTTCTAAGCCTGTTATTTAATTCTCTGTACTTTCTCTTGCTTAGCTCTGAGTTTACGCTCTTCCATTTCCTTCTCTCCTGCATCTCCATTTTCATCTTCGTCGCCTTACGCCATACGATCACCTTTCCCGTCTTGTCTGTTATCGTTCTAATTCTCCTTCCCTCATTACCACCCTTCAGTTCCTTTACATTCCTATATAATGCATCTGTTCTACCCTCTTTTTGGTATTTGTCTAACGAGTCGATCTGTTCTATCCACCGCGCCTCTCTTGCTTTCTCTTCTAAGCCTGTTATTTAATTCTCGGTACTTTCTCTTGCCTAGATCTGAGTTTACGCTCTTCCATTTCCTTCTCTCCTGCATCTCCATTTTCATCTTCGTCGTTTTACGCCATACGATCACCTTTCCCGTCTTGTCTGTTATCGTTCTAATTCTCCTTCCATTATTACCACCCGTCAGTTCCTTTACATTCCTATATAATGCATCTTTTCTTCCCTCTTTTTGGTATTTCTCTAACGAGTCGATCTGTTCTCTCCACCACGCCTCTCTTGCTTTCTCTTCAAAGGCTGTTGCTTAATTCTCGGTACTTTCTCTTGCCTAGCTCTGAGTTTACGCTCTTCCATTTCCTTCTCTCCTGCATCTCCATTTTCATCTTCGTCGCCTTACGCCATTCGATCACCTTTCCCGTCTTGTCTGTTATCGTTCTAATTCTCCTTCTATTATTATCACCCGTCAGTTCCTTTACATTCCTATATAATGCATCTGTTCTTCCCTCTTTTTGGTATTTCTCTAACGAGTCGATCTGTTCTCTCCACCACGCCTCTCTTGCTTTCTCTTCTAAGCCTGTTATTTAATTCTCGGTACTTTCTCTTGCCTAGCTCTGAGTTTACGCTATTTCATTTCTTTCTCTCCTGCATCTCTATTTTCATCTTCGTCGCCTTACGCCATACGATCACCTTTCCCGTCTTGTCTGTTATCGTTCTAATTCTCCTTCTATTATTATCACCCGTCAGTTCCTTTACATTCCTATATAATGCATCTGTTCTTCCCTCTTTTTGGTATTTCTCTAACGAGTCGATCTGTTCTCTCCACCACGCCTCTCTTGCTTTCTTTTCTAAGCCTGTTATTTAATTTTTGGTATTTTCTCTTGCCTAGCTCTGAGTTTACGCTCTTCCATTTCCTTCTCTCCTGCATCTCCATTTTCATCTCCGTCGCCTTACGCCATACGATCACCTTTCCTATCTTTTGTGTTATCGTTCTAATTCTCCTTCCCTTATTACCACCCGTCAGTTCCTTTACATTCCTATATAATGCATCTGTTCTTCCCTCTTTTTGGTATTTCTCTAACGAGTCGATCTGTTCTCTCCACCACGCCTCTCTTGCTTTGTCTTCTAAGCCTGTTATTTAATTCTCGGTATTTTCTCTTGCCTAGCTCTGAGTTTACGCTCTTCCATTTCCTTCTCTCCTGCATCTCCATTTTCATCTTCGTCGCCTTACGCCATACGATCACCTTTCCCGTCTTGTCTGTTATCGTTCTAATTCTCCTTCCATTATTACCACCCGTCAGTTCCTTTACATTCCTATATAATGCATCTGTTCTTCCCTCTTTTTGGTATTTCTCTAACGAGTCGATCTGTTCTCTCCACCACGCCTCTCTTGCTTTCTCTTCTAAGCCTGTTATTTAATTCTCGGTATTTTCTCATGCCTAGCTCTGAGTTTACGCTTTTCCATTTCCTTCTCTCCTGCATCTCCATTTTCATCTCCGTCGCCTTACGCCAACCGACCACCTTTCCCGTCTTGTCTGTTATCGTTCTAATTCTCCTTCCCTTATTACCACCAGTCAGTTCCTTTACATTCCTATATAATGCATCTGTTCTTCCCCCTTTTTGGTATTTCTCTAACGAGTCGATCTGTTCTCTCCACCACGCCTCTCTTGCTTTCTCTTCTAAGCCAGTTATTTAATTCTCGGTACTTTCTCTTGCCTAGCTCTGAGTTTACGCTCTTCCATTTCCTTCTCTCCTGCATCTCCATTTTCATCTCCGTCGCCTTACGCTATACGACCACCTTTCCCGTCTTGTCTGTTATCGTTCTAATTCTCCTTCCATTATTACATCCCGTCAGTTCCTTTACATTCATATATAATGCATCTGTTCTTCCCTCTTTTTGGTATTTCTCTAACGAGTCGATCGGTTCTCTCCACCACGCCTCTCTTGCTTTCTCTTCTAAGCCTGTTATTTAATTCTCGGTATTTTCTCTTGCCTAGCTCTGAGTTTACGCTCTTCCATTTCCTTCTCTCCTGCATCTCCATTTTCACCTTCGTCGCCTTACGCCATACGATCACCTTTCCCGTCTTGTCTGTTATCGTTCTTATTCCCCTTCCATTATTACCACCCGTCAGTTCCTTTACATTCCTATATATTGCATCTGTTCTTCCCTCTTTTTGGTATTTCTCTAACGACTCGATCAGTTCTCTCCACCACGCCTCTCTTGCTTTCTCTTCTAAGCCTGTTATTTAATTCTCGGTACTTTCTCTGGCCTAGCTCTGAGTTTACGCTCTTCCATTTCCTTCTATCCTGCATCTCCATTTTCATCTCCGTCGCCATACGCCATACGACCACCTTTCCCGTCTTGTCTGTTATCGTTCTAATTCTCCTTCCCTTATTACCACCCGTTAGTTCCTTTACATTCCTATATAATGCATCTGTTCTTCGCTCTTTTTGGTATTTCTCTAACGAGTCGATCTGTTCTTTCCACCACGCCTCTCTTGCTTTCTCTTCTAAGCCTGTTATTTATTCTCGGTACTTTCTCTTGCCTAGCTCTGAGTTTACGCTCTTCCATTTCCTTCTCTCCTGCATCTCCATTTTCATCTTCCTCGCCTTACGCCATACGATCACCTTTCCCGTCTTGTCTGTTATCGTTCTAATTCTCCTTCTATTATTATCACCCGTCAGTTCCTTTACATTCCTATATAATGCATCTGTTCATCCCTCTTTTTGGTATTTCTCTAACGAGTCGATCTGTTCTCTCCACCACGCCTCTCTTGCTTTCTCTTCTAAGCCTGTTATTTAATTCTCGGTACTTTCTCTTGCCTAGCTCTGAGTTTACGCTCTTCCATTTCCTTCTCTCCTGCATCTCCATTTTCATCTTCGTCGCCTTACGCCATACGAGCACCTTTCCCGTCTTGTCTGTTTTCGTTCTAATTCTCCTTCTATTATTATCACCCGTCAGTTCCTTTACATTCCTATATAATGCATCTGTTCTTCCCTCTTTTTGGTATTTCTCTAACGAGTCGATCTGTTCTCTCCACCACCCCTCTCTTGCTTTCTCTTCTAAGCCTGTTATTTAATTCTCTGTACTTTCTCTTGCCTAGCTCTGAGTTTACGCTCTTCCATTTCCTTCTCTCCTGCATCTCCATTTTCATCTTCGTCGCCTTACGCCATACGATCACCTTTCCCGTCTTGTCTGTTATCGTTCTAATTCTCCTTCCCTTATTACCACCCGTCAGTTCCTTTACATTCCTATATAATGCATCTTTTCTTTACTCTTTTTGGTATTTCTCTAACGAGTCGATCTGTTCTCTCCACCACGCCTCTCTTGCTTTCTCTTCTAAGCCTGTTATTTAATTCTCGTTACTTTCTCTTGCCTAGCTCTGAGTTTACGCTCTTCCATTTCCTTCTCTCCTGCATCTCCATTTTCATCTTCGTCGCCTTACGCCATACGATCACCTTTCCCGTCTTGTCTGTTATCGTTCTAATTCTCCTTCTATTATTATCACCCGTCAGTTCCTTTACATTCCTATATAATGCATCTGTTCTTCCCTCTTTTTGGTATTTCTCTAACGAGTCGATCTGTTCTCTCCACCACGCCTCTCTTGCTTTCTCTTCTAAGCCTGTTATTTAATTCTCGGTACTTTCTCTTGCCTAGCTCTGAGTTTACGCTCTTCCATTTCCTTCTCTCCTGCATCTCCATTTTCATCTCCGTCGCCTTACGCCATACGATCACCTTTCCCGTCTTGTCTGTTATCGTTGTAATTCTCCTACTATTATTATCACCCGTCAGTTCCTTTACATTCCTATATAATGCATCTGTTCTTCCCTCTTTTTGGTATTTCTCTAACGAGTCGATCTTTTCTCTCCACCACGCCTCTCTTGCTTTCTCTTCTAAGCCTGTTATTTAATTCTCGGTACTTTCTCTTGCCTAGCTCTGAGTTTACGCTCTTCCATTTCCTTCTCTCCTGCATCTCCATTTTCATCTTCGTCGCCTTACGCCATTCGATCACCTTTCCCGTCTTGTCTGTTATCGTTCTAATTCTCCTTCTATTATTATCACCCGTCAGTACCTTTACATTCCTATATAATGCATCTTTTCTTCCCTCTTTTTGGTATTTCTCTAACGAGTCGATCTGTTCTCTCCACCACGCCTCTCTTGCTTTCTCTTCTAAGCCTGTTATTTAATTCTCGGTACTTTCTCTTGCCTAGCTCTGAGTTTACGCTCTTTCATTTCCTTCTCTCCAGCATCTCCATTTTCATCTTCGTCGCCTTACGCCATACGATCACCTTTCCCGTCTTGTCTGTTATCGTTCTAATTCTCCTTCTATTATTATCACCCGTCAGTTCCTTTACATTCCTATATAATGCATCTGTTCTTCCCTCTTTTTGGTATTTCTCTAACGAGTCGATCTGTTCTCTCCACCACGCCTCTCTTGCTTTCTCTTCTAAGCCTGTTATTTAATTCTCAGTACTTTCTCTTGCCTAGCTCTGAGTTTACACTCTTCCATTTCCTTCTCTCCTGCATCTCCATTTTCATCTTCGTCGCCTTACGCCATACGATCACCTTTCCCGTCTTGTCTGTTATCGTTCTAATTCTCCTTCCCTTATTACCACCCTTCAGTTCCTTTACATTCCTATATAATGCATCTGTTCTACCCTCTTTTTGGTATTTGTCTAACGAGTCGATCTGTTCTCTCCACCACGCCTCTCTTGCTTTCTCTTCTAAGCCTGTTATTTAATTCTCGGTACTTTCTCTTGCCTAGATCTGAGTTTACGCTCTTCCATTTCCTTCTCTCCTGCATCTCCATTTTCATCTTCGTCGCCTTACGCCATACGATCACCTTTCCCGTCTTGTCTGTTATCGTTCTAATTCTCCTTCCATTATTACCACCCGTCAGTTCCTTTACATTCCTATATAATGCATCTGTTCTTCCCTCTTTTTGGTATTTCTCTAACGAGTCGATCTGTTCTCTCCACCACGCCTCTCTTGCTTTGTCTTCTAAGCCTGTTATTTAATTCTCGGTATTTTCTCTTGCCTAGCTCTGAGTTTACGCTCTTCCATTTCCTTCTCTCCTGCTTCTCCATTTTCATCTTCGTCGCCTTACGCCATACGATCACCTTTCCCGTCTTGTCTGTTATCGTTCTAATTCTCCTTCCATTATTACCACCCGTCAGTTCCTTTACATTCCTATATAATGCATCTGTTCTTCCCTCTTTTTGGTATTTCTCTAACGAGTCGATCTGTTCTCTCCACCACGCCTCTCTTGCTTTCTTTTCTAAGCCTGTTATTTAATTTTTGGTATTTTCTCTTGCCTAGCTCTGAGTTTACGCTCTTCCTTTTCCTTCTCTCCTGCATCTCCATTTTCATCTCCGTCGCCTTACGCCATACGATCACCTTTCCTATTTTTCTGTTATCGTTCTAATTCTCCTTCCCTTATTACCACCCGTCAGTTCCTTTACATTCCTATATAATGCATCTGTTCTTCCCTCTTTTTGGTATTTCTCTAACGAGTCGATCTGTTCTCTCCACCACTCCTCTCTTGCTTTCTCTTCTAAGCCTGTTATTTAATTCTCGGTATTTTCTCTTGCCTAGCTCTGAGTTTACGCTCTTCCATTTCCTTCTCTCCTGCATCTCCATTTTCATCTTCGTCGCCTTACGCCATACGATCACCTTTCCCGTCTTGTCTGTTATCGTTCTAATTCTCCTTCCATTATTACCACCCGTCAGTTCCTTTACATTCCTATATAATGCATCTGTTCTTCCCTCTTTTTGGTATTTCTCTAACGAGTCGATCTGTTCTCTCCACCACGCCTCTCTTGCTTTCTCTTCTAAGCCTGTTATTTAATTCTCGGTATTTTCTCTTGCCTAGCTCTGAGTTTACGCTCTTCCATTTCCTTCTCTCCTGCATCTCCATTTTCATCTTCGTCGCCTTACGCCATACGATCACCTTTCCCGTCTTGTCTGTTATCGTTCTAATTCTCCTTCCATTATTACCACCCGTCAGTTCCTTTACATTCCTATATAATGCATCTGTTCTTCCCTCTTTTTGGTATTTCTCTAACGAGTTGATCTGTTCTCTCCACCACGCCTCTCTTGCTTTCTCTTCTAAGCCTGTTATTTAATTCTCGGTATTTTCTCATGCCTAGCTCTGAGTTTACGCTTTTCCATTTCCTTCTCTCCTGCATCTCCATTTTCATCTCCGTCGCCTTACGCCAACCGACCACCTTTCCGGTCTTGTCTGTTATCGTTCTAATTCTCCTTCCCTTATTACCACCCGTCAGTTCCTTTACATTCCTATATAATGCATCTGTTCTTCCCCCTTTTTGGTATTTCTCTAACGAGTCGATCTGTTCTCTCCACCACGCCTCTCTTGCTTTCTCTTCTAAGCCAGTTATTTAATTCTCGGTACTTTCTCTTGCCTAGCTCTGAGTTTACGCTCTTCCATTTCCTTCTCTCCTGCATCTCCATTTTCATCTCCGTCGCCTTACGCTATACGACCACCTTTCCCGTCTTGTCTGTTATCGTTCTAATTCTCCTTCCATTATTACATCCCGTCAGTTCCTTTACATTCATATATAATGCATCTGTTCTTCCCTCTTTTTGGTATTTCTCTAACGAGTCGATCGGTTCTCTCCACCACGCCTCTCTTGCTTTCTCTTCTAAGCCTGTTATTTAATTCTCGGTATTTTCTCTTGCCTAGCTCTGAGTTTACGCTCTTCCATTTCCTTCTCTCCTGCATCTCCATTTTCACCTTCGTCGCCTTACGCCATACGATCACCTTTCCCGTCTTGTCTGTTATCGTTCTTATTCCCCTTCCATTATTACCACCCGTCAGTTCCTTTACATTCCTATATATTGCATCTGTTCTTCCCTCTTTTTGGTATTTCTCTAACGAGTCGATCAGTTCTCTCCACCACGCCTCTCTTGCTTTCTCTTCTAAGCCTGTTATTTAATTCTCGGTACTTTCTCTTGCCTAGCTCTGAGTTTACGCTCTTCCATTTCCTTCTCTCCTGCATCTCCATTTTCATCTTCGTCGCCTTACGCCATACGATCACCTTTCCCGTCTTGTCTGTTATCGTTCTAATTCTCCTTCTATTATTATCACCCGTCTGTTCCTTTACATTCCTATATAATGCATCTGTTCTTCCCTCTTTTTGGTATTTCTCTAACGAGTCGATCTGTTCTCTCCACCACCCCTCTCTTGCTTTCTCTTCTAAGCCTGTTATTTAATTCTCTGTACTTTCTCTTGCCTAGCTCTGAGTTTACGCTCTTCCATTTCCTTCTCTCCTGCATCTCCATTTTCATCTTCGTCGCCTTACGCCATACGATCACCTTTCCCGTCTTGTCTGTTATCGTTCTAATTCTCCTTCCCTTATTACCACCCTTCAGTTCCTTTACATTCCTATATAATGCATCTGTTCTACCCTCTTTTTGGTATTTGTCTAACGAGTCGATCTGTTCTCTCCACCACGCCTCTCTTGCTTTCTCTTCTAAGCCTGTTATTTAATTCTCGGTACTTTCTCTTGCCTAGATCTGAGTTTACGCTCTTCCATTTCCTTCTCTCCTGCATCTCCATTTTCATCTTCGTCGCCTTACGCCATACGATCACCTTTCCCGTCTTGTCTGTTATCGTTCTAATTCTCCTTCCATTATTACCACCCGTCAGTTCCTTTACATTCCTATATAATGCATCTTTTCTTCCCCTTTTTGGTATTTCTCTAACGAGTCGATCTGTTCTCTCCACCACGCCTCTCTTGCTTTCTCTTCTAAGCCTGTTATTTAATTCTCGGTACTTTCTCTTGCCTAGCTCTGAGTTTACGCTCTTCCATTTCCTTCTCTCCTGCATCTCCATTTTCATCTTCGTCGCCTTACGCCATACGATCACCTTTCCCGTCTTGTCTGTTATCGTTCTAATTCTCCTTCTATTATTATCACCCGTCAGTTCCTTTACATTCCTATATAATGCATCTGTTCTTCCCTCTTTTTGGAATTTCTCTAACGAGTCGATCTGTTCTCTCCACCACGCCTCTCTTGCTTTCTCTTCTAAGCCTGTTATTTAATTCTCGGTACTTTCTCTTGCCTAGCTCTGAGTTTACGCTCTTCCATTTCCTTCTCTCCTGCATCTCCATTTTCATCTTCGTCGCCTTACGCCATTCGATCACCTTTCCCGTCTTGTCTGTTATCGTTCTAATTCTCCTTCTATTATTATCACCCGTCAGTACCTTTACATTCCTATATAATGCATCTTTTCTTCCCTCTTTTTGGTATTTCTCTAACGAGTCGATCTGTTCTCTCCACCACGCCTCTCTTGCTTTCTCTTCTAAGCCTGTTATTTAATTCTCGGTACTTTCTCTTGCCTAGGTCTGAGTTTACGCTCTTTCATTTCCTTCTCTCCTGCATCTCCATTTTCATCTTCGTCGCCTTACGCCATACGATCACCTTTCCCGTCTTGTCTGTTATCGTTCTAATTCTCCTTCTATTATTATCACCCGTCAGTTCCTTTACATTCCTATATAATGCATCTGTTCTTCCCTCTTTTTGGTATTTCTCTAACGAGTCGATCTGTTCTCTCCACCACGCCTCTCTTGCTTTCTCTTCTAAGCCTGTTATTTAATTCTCAGTACTTTCTCTTGCCTAGCTCTGAGTTTACGCTCTTCCATTTCCTTCTCTCCTGCATCTCCATTTTCATCTTCGTCGCCTTACGCCATACGATCACCTTTCCCGTCTTGTCTGTTATCGTTCTAATTCTCCTTCCCTTATTACCACCCTTCAGTTCCTTTACATTCCTATATAATGCATCTGTTCTACCCTCTTTTTGGTATTTGTCTAACGAGTCGATCTGTTCTCTCCACCACGCCTCTCTTGCTTTCTCTTCTAAGCCTGTTATTTAATTCTCGGTACTTTCTCTTGCCTAGATCTGAGTTTACGCTCTTCCATTTCCTTCTCTCCTGCATCTCCATTTTCATCTTCGTCGCCTTACGCCATACGATCACGTTTCCCGTCTTGTCTGTTATCGTTCTAATTCTCTTTCCATTATTACCACCCGTCAGTTCCTTTACATTCCTATATAATGCATCTTTTCTTCCCTCTTTTTGGTATTTCTCTAACGAGTCGATCTGTTCTCTCCACCACGCCTCTCTTGCTTTCTCTTCAAAGGCTGTTGCTTAATTCTCGGTACTTTCTCTTGCCTAGCTCTGAGTTTACGCTCTTCCATTTCCTTCTCTCCTGCATCTCCATTTTCATCTTCGTCGCCTTACGCCATACGATCACCTTTCCCGTCTTGTCTGTTATCGTTCTAATTCTCCTTCTATTATTATCACCCGTCAGTTCCTTTACATTCCTATATAATGCATCTGTTCTTCCCTCTTTTTGGTATTTCTCTAACGAGTCGATCTGTTCTCTCCACCACGCCTCTCTTGCTTTCTCTTCTAAGCCTGTTATTTAATTCTCGGTACTTTCTCTTGCCTAGCTCTGAGTTTACACTCTTCCATTTCCTTCTCTCCTGCATCTCCATTTTCATCTTCGTCGCCTTACGCCATACGATCACCTTTCCTGTCTTGTCTGTTATCGTTCTAATTCTCCTTCCATTATTACCGCCCGTCAGTTCCTTTACATTCCTATATAATGCATCTGTTCTTCCCTCTTTTTGGTATTTCTCTAACGAGTCAATCTGTTCTCTCCACCACGCCTCTCTTGCTTTCTCTTCTAAGCCTGTTATTTAATTCTCGGTACTTTCTCTTGCCTAGCTCTGAGTTTACGCTCTTCCATTTCCTTCTCTCCTGCATCTCCATTTTCATCTTCGTCGCCTTACGCCATACGATCACCTTTCCCGTCTTGTCTGTTATCGTTCTAATTCTCATTCCATTATTACCACCCGTCAGTTCCTTTACATTCCTATATAATGCATCTTTTCTTCCCTCTTTTTGGTATTTCTCTAACGAGTCGATCTGTTCTCTCCACCACGCCTCTCTTGCTTTCTCTTCAAAGGCTGTTGCTTAATTCTCGGTACTTTCTCTTGCCTAGCTCTGAGTATACGCTCTTCCATTTCCTTTTCTCCTTTATCTCCATTTTCATCTTCGTCGCCTTACGCCATACGATCACCTTTCCCGTCTTGTCTGTTATCGTTCTAATTCTCCTTCCCTTATTACCACCCGTCAGTTCCTTTACATTCCTATATAATGCATCTGTTCTTCCCTCTTTTTGGTATTTCTCTAACGAGTCGATCTGTTCTCTCCACCACGCCTCTCTTGTTTTCTCTTCTAAGCCTGTTATTTAATTCTCGGTATTTTCTCTTGCCTAGCTCTGATTTTACGCTCTTCCATTTCCTTGTCTCCTGCATCTCCATTTTCACCTTCGTCGCCTTACGCCATACGATCACCTTTCCCGTCTTGTCAGTTATCGTTCTAATTCTCCTTCCATTATTACCACCCGTCAGTTCCTTTACATTCCTATATAATGCATCTTTTCTTCCCTCTTTTTGGTATTTCTCTAACGAGTCGATCAGTTCTCTCCACCACGCCTCTCTTGCTTTCTCTTCTAAGCCTGTTATTTAATTCTCGGTACTTTCTCTTGCCTAGCTCTGAGTTTACGCTCTTCCATTTCCTTCTCTCCTGCATCTCCATTTTCATCTCCGTCGCCTTACGCCATACGATCACCTTTCCCGTCTTGTCTGTTATCGTTCTAATTCTCCTTCCCTTATTACCACCCGTCAGTTCCTTTACATTCCTATATAATGCATCTGTTCTTCCCTCTTTTTGGTATTTCTCTAACGAGTCGATCTGTTCTCTCCACCACGCCTCTCTTGCTTTCTCTTCTAAGCCTGTTATTTAATTCTCGGTATTTTCTCTTGCCTAGCTCTGAGTTTACGCTCTTCCATTTCCTTCTCTCCTGCATCTCCATTTTCATCTTCGTCGCCTTACGCCATACGATCACCTTTCCCGTCTTGTCTGTTATCGTTCTAATTCTCCTTCCATTATTACCACCCGTCAGTTCCTTTACATTCCTATATAATGCATCTGTTCTTCCCTCTTTTTGGTATTTCTCTAACGAGTCGATCTGTTCTCTCCACCACGCCTCTCTTGCTTTCTTTTCTAAGCCTGTTATTTAATTTTTGGTATTTTCTCTTGCCTAGCTCTGAGTTTACGCTCTTCCTTTTCCTTCTCTCCTGCATCTCCATTTTCATCTCCGTCGCCTTACGCCATACGATCACCTTTCCTATTTTTCTGTTATCGTTCTAATTCTCCTTCCCTTATTACCACCCGTCAGTTCCTTTACATTCCTATATAATGCATCTGTTCTTCCCTCTTTTTGGTATTTCTCTAACGAGTCGATCTGTTCTCTCCACCACTCCTCTCTTGCTTTCTCTTCTAAGCCTGTTATTTAATTCTCGGTATTTTCTCTTGCCTAGCTCTGAGTTTACGCTCTTCCATTTCCTTCTCTCCTGCATCTCCATTTTCATCTTCGTCGCCTTACGCCATACGATCACCTTTCCCGTCTTGTCTGTTATCGTTCTAATTCTCCTTCCATTATTACCACCCGTCAGTTCCTTTACATTCCTATATAATGCATCTGTTCTTCCCTCTTTTTGGTATTTCTCTAACGAGTCGATCTGTTCTCTCCACCACGCCTCTCTTGCTTTCTCTTCTAAGCCTGTTATTTAATTCTCGGTATTTTCTCTTGCCTAGCTCTGAGTTTACGCTCTTCCATTTCCTTCTCTCCTGCATCTCCATTTTCATCTTCGTCGCCTTACGCCATACGATCACCTTTCCCGTCTTGTCTGTTATCGTTCTAATTCTCCTTCCATTATTACCACCCGTCAGTTCCTTTACATTCCTATATAATGCATCTGTTCTTCCCTCTTTTTGGTATTTCTCTAACGAGTTGATCTGTTCTCTCCACCACGCCTCTCTTGCTTTCTCTTCTAAGCCTGTTATTTAATTCTCGGTATTTTCTCATGCCTAGCTCTGAGTTTACGCTTTTCCATTTCCTTCTCTCCTGCATCTCCATTTTCATCTCCGTCGCCTTACGCCAACCGACCACCTTTCCGGTCTTGTCTGTTATCGTTCTAATTCTCCTTCCCTTATTACCACCCGTCAGTTCCTTTACATTCCTATATAATGCATCTGTTCTTCCCCCTTTTTGGTATTTCTCTAACGAGTCGATCTGTTCTCTCCACCACGCCTCTCTTGCTTTCTCTTCTAAGCCAGTTATTTAATTCTCGGTACTTTCTCTTGCCTAGCTCTGAGTTTACGCTCTTCCATTTCCTTCTCTCCTGCATCTCCATTTTCATCTCCGTCGCCTTACGCTATACGACCACCTTTCCCGTCTTGTCTGTTATCGTTCTAATTCTCCTTCCATTATTACATCCCGTCAGTTCCTTTACATTCATATATAATGCATCTGTTCTTCCCTCTTTTTGGTATTTCTCTAACGAGTCGATCGGTTCTCTCCACCACGCCTCTCTTGCTTTCTCTTCTAAGCCTGTTATTTAATTCTCGGTATTTTCTCTTGCCTAGCTCTGAGTTTACGCTCTTCCATTTCCTTCTCTCCTGCATCTCCATTTTCACCTTCGTCGCCTTACGCCATACGATCACCTTTCCCGTCTTGTCTGTTATCGTTCTTATTCCCCTTCCATTATTACCACCCGTCAGTTCCTTTACATTCCTATATATTGCATCTGTTCTTCCCTCTTTTTGGTATTTCTCTAACGAGTCGATCAGTTCTCTCCACCACGCCTCTCTTGCTTTCTCTTCTAAGCCTGTTATTTAATTCTCGGTACTTTCTCTTGCCTAGCTCTGAGTTTACGCTCTTCCATTTCCTTCTCTCCTGCATCTCCATTTTCATCTTCGTCGCCTTACGCCATACGATCACCTTTCCCGTCTTGTCTGTTATCGTTCTAATTCTCCTTCTATTATTATCACCCGTCTGTTCCTTTACATTCCTATATAATGCATCTGTTCTTCCCTCTTTTTGGTATTTCTCTAACGAGTCGATCTGTTCTCTCCACCACCCCTCTCTTGCTTTCTCTTCTAAGCCTGTTATTTAATTCTCTGTACTTTCTCTTGCCTAGCTCTGAGTTTACGCTCTTCCATTTCCTTCTCTCCTGCATCTCCATTTTCATCTTCGTCGCCTTACGCCATACGATCACCTTTCCCGTCTTGTCTGTTATCGTTCTAATTCTCCTTCCCTTATTACCACCCTTCAGTTCCTTTACATTCCTATATAATGCATCTGTTCTACCCTCTTTTTGGTATTTGTCTAACGAGTCGATCTGTTCTCTCCACCACGCCTCTCTTGCTTTCTCTTCTAAGCCTGTTATTTAATTCTCGGTACTTTCTCTTGCCTAGATCTGAGTTTACGCTCTTCCATTTCCTTCTCTCCTGCATCTCCATTTTCATCTTCGTCGCCTTACGCCATACGATCACCTTTCCCGTCTTGTCTGTTATCGTTCTAATTCTCCTTCCATTATTACCACCCGTCAGTTCCTTTACATTCCTATATAATGCATCTTTTCTTCCCCTTTTTGGTATTTCTCTAACGAGTCGATCTGTTCTCTCCACCACGCCTCTCTTGCTTTCTCTTCTAAGCCTGTTATTTAATTCTCGGTACTTTCTCTTGCCTAGCTCTGAGTTTACGCTCTTCCATTTCCTTCTCTCCTGCATCTCCATTTTCATCTTCGTCGCCTTACGCCATACGATCACCTTTCCCGTCTTGTCTGTTATCGTTCTAATTCTCCTTCTATTATTATCACCCGTCAGTTCCTTTACATTCCTATATAATGCATCTGTTCTTCCCTCTTTTTGGTATTTCTCTAACGAGTCGATCTGTTCTCTCCACCACGCCTCTCTTGCTTTCTCTTTTAAGCCTGTTATTTAATTCTCGGTACTTTCTCTTGCCTAGCTCTGAGTTTACGCTCTTCCATTTCCTTCTCTCCTGCATCTCCATTTTCATCTCCGTCGCCTTACGCCATACGATCACCTTTCCCGTCTTGTTTGTTATCGTTGTAATTCTCCTTCTATTATTATCACCCGTCAGTTCCTTTACATTCCTATATAATGCATCTGTTCTTCCCTCTTTTTGGAATTTCTCTAACGAGTCGATCTGTTCTCTCCACCACGCCTCTCTTGCTTTCTCTTCTAAGCCTGTTATTTAATTCTCGGTACTTTCTCTTGCCTAGCTCTGAGTTTACGCTCTTCCATTTCCTTCTCTCCTGCATCTCCATTTTCATCTTCGTCGCCTTACGCCATTCGATCACCTTTCCCGTCTTGTCTGTTATCGTTCTAATTCTCCTTCTATTATTATCACCCGTCAGTACCTTTACATTCCTATATAATGCATCTTTTCTTCCCTCTTTTTGGTATTTCTCTAACGAGTCGATCTGTTCTCTCCACCACGCCTCTCTTGCTTTCTCTTCTAAGCCTGTTATTTAATTCTCGGTACTTTCTCTTGCCTAGGTCTGAGTTTACGCTCTTTCATTTCCTTCTCTCCTGCATCTCCATTTTCATCTTCGTCGCCTTACGCCATACGATCACCTTTCCCGTCTTGTCTGTTATCGTTCTAATTCTCCTTCTATTATTATCACCCGTCAGTTCCTTTACATTCCTATATAATGCATCTGTTCTTCCCTCTTTTTGGTATTTCTCTAACGAGTCGATCTGTTCTCTCCACCACGCCTCTCTTGCTTTCTCTTCTAAGCCTGTTATTTAATTCTCAGTACTTTCTCTTGCCTAGCTCTGAGTTTACGCTCTTCCATTTCCTTCTCTCCTGCATCTCCATTTTCATCTTCGTCGCCTTACGCCATACGATCACCTTTCCCGTCTTGTCTGTTATCGTTCTAATTCTCCTTCCCTTATTACCACCCTTCAGTTCCTTTACATTCCTATATAATGCATCTGTTCTACCCTCTTTTTGGTATTTGTCTAACGAGTCGATCTGTTCTCTCCACCACGCCTCTCTTGCTTTCTCTTCTAAGCCTGTTATTTAATTCTCGGTACTTTCTCTTGCCTAGATCTGAGTTTACGCTCTTCCATTTCCTTCTCTCCTGCATCTCCATTTTCATCTTCGTCGCCTTACGCCATACGATCACCTTTCCCGTCTTGTCTGTTATCGTTCTAATTCTCTTTCCATTATTACCACCCGTCAGTTCCTTTACATTCCTATATAATGCATCTTTTCTTCCCTCTTTTTGGTATTTCTCTAACGAGTCGATCTGTTCTCTCCACCACGCCTCTCTTGCTTTCTCTTCAAAGGCTGTTGCTTAATTCTCGGTACTTTCTCTTGCCTAGCTCTGAGTTTACGCTCTTCCATTTCCTTCTCTCCTGCATCTCCATTTTCATCTTCGTCGCCTTACGCCATACGATCACCTTTCCCGTCTTGTCTGTTATCGTTCTAATTCTCCTTCTATTATTATCACCCGTCAGTTCCTTTACATTCCTATATAATGCATCTGTTCTTCCCTCTTTTTGGTATTTCTCTAACGAGTCGATCTGTTCTCTCCACCACGCCTCTCTTGCTTTCTCTTCTAAGCCTGTTATTTAATTCTCGGTACTTTCTCTTGCCTAGCTCTGAGTTTACACTCTTCCATTTCCTTCTCTCCTGCATCTCCATTTTCATCTTCGTCGCCTTACGCCATACGATCACCTTTCCTGTCTTGTCTGTTATCGTTCTAATTCTCCTTCCATTATTACCGCCCGTCAGTTCCTTTACATTCCTATATAATGCATCTGTTCTTCCCTCTTTTTGGTATTTCTCTAACGAGTCAATCTGTTCTCTCCACCACGCCTCTCTTGCTTTCTCTTCTAAGCCTGTTATTTAATTCTCGGTACTTTCTCTTGCCTAGCTCTGAGTTTACGCTCTTCCATTTCCTTCTCTCCTGCATCTCCATTTTCATCTTCGTCGCCTTACGCCATACGATCACCTTTCCCGTCTTGTCTGTTATCGTTCTAATTCTCATTCCATTATTACCACCCGTCAGTTCCTTTACATTCCTATATAATGCATCTTTTCTTCCCTCTTTTTGGTATTTCTCTAACGAGTCGATCTGTTCTCTCCACCACGCCTCTCTTGCTTTCTCTTCAAAGGCTGTTGCTTAATTCTCGGTACTTTCTCTTGCCTAGCTCTGAGTATACGCTCTTCCATTTCCTTTTCTCCTTTATCTCCATTTTCATCTTCGTCGCCTTACGCCATACGATCACCTTTCCCGTCTTGTCTGTTATCGTTCTAATTCTCCTTCCCTTATTACCACCCGTCAGTTCCTTTACATTCCTATATAATGCATCTGTTCTTCCCTCTTTTTGGTATTTCTCTAACGAGTCGATCTGTTCTCTCCACCACGCCTCTCTTGTTTTCTCTTCTAAGCCTGTTATTTAATTCTCGGTATTTTCTCTTGCCTAGCTCTGATTTTACGCTCTTCCATTTCCTTGTCTCCTGCATCTCCATTTTCACCTTCGTCGCCTTACGCCATACGATCACCTTTCCCGTCTTGTCTGTTATCGTTCTAATTCTCCTTCCATTATTACCACCCGTCAGTTCCTTTACATTCCTATATAATGCATCTTTTCTTCCCTCTTTTTGGTATTTCTCTAACGAGTCGATCAGTTCTCTCCACCACGCCTCTCTTGCTTTCTCTTCTAAGCCTGTTATTTAATTCTCGGTACTTTCTCTTGCCTAGCTCTGAGTTTACGCTCTTCCATTTCCTTCTCTCCTGCATCTCCATTTTCATCTCCGTCGCCTTACGCCATACGATCACCTTTCCCGTCTTGTCTGTTATCGTTCTAATTCTCCTTCCCTTATTACCACCCGTCAGTTCCTTTACATTCCTATATAATGCATCTGTTCTTCCCTCTTTTTGGTATTTCTCTAACGAGTCGATCTGTTCTCTCCACCACGCCTCTCTTGCTTTCTCTTCTAAGCCTGTTATTTAATTCTCGGTATTTTCTCTTGCCTAGCTCTGAGTTTACGCTCTTCCATTTCCTTCTCTCCTGCATCTCCATTTTCATCTTCGTCGCCTTACGCCATACGATCACCTTTCCCGTCTTGTCTGTTATCGTTCTAATTCTCCTTCCATTATTACCACCCGTCAGTTCCTTTACATTCCTATATAATGCATCTGTTCTTCCCTCTTTTTGGTATTTCACTAACGAGTCGATCTGTTCTCTCCACCACGCCTCTCTTGCTTTCTCTTCTAAGCCTGTTATTTAATTCTCGGTATTTTCTCTTGCCTAGCTCTGAGTTTACGCTCTTCCATTTCATCTACATCTACAAAATACCTTGCAAGCCACCTCAGGGGGCTGTTTCCTTCTCTCCTGAATCTCCATTATCATCTCCTTTGTGATATACGTTTTTCTAATTGTTGCACTAACTACGCCTACCATTCCTTTTGCCGCTTCTACAATTACATTTTTAAAGCTTCTACATTCATCTTCCACTGATCTAACTCCATGATCCTCACCCATTATCTCATCGACCTTCACTGGATACTTCTTCTTCATTGCCCCAGCGAATGCCTCCGTATTCTACTTTCGTAGCCTCCTTCCCATTCTTATCTTGTTCAGTTTTACCCAGCATTTCATGACTTATAAGTTGTGATGCGAGTCCGCGTCAGCTCAAGGATAAGTATGCGAGTTTTTAACACTGTTCCTGTGTCTGTGACGGTCCATAATATAATCAATCTGGAACCTATCTGTGTCTCCCGGCATCTTCCAAGTGTACCTACGTCGAGGATGATGCCTGAACCATGTATTCGTAATTACTAGGTTATTTCTGCGGCAAAACTCCACAGCTTTTTCGCCGCGGTCGTTTCTCCTTCCTAGCCCGCAATCGCCCACCTCCCGCCCATCTTTTCCTTCACCCACCACCGTACTTACTCCCTGGTATCCTACCAAATATTTCCTCTAGCTGATCGTATACACCATCTACCTCCTCCTCTCTATGATTAGAGGTAGGCATATAAGCCTGGATTATAACTAAATTCGTTGGATCTTCCTTTAATTCCACGAATATTATCCTATCACTCACCTGTTCTGCATACACTACTTTTCTACCAGGTTTCCTGTTCATTACGAATTCTACCCCACGCTGGCTTTCATGCAATCCGCTATATATAACTCTATAGCAATCACTCAAGTAGTCCCGCTATCTTTCCATCTTAATTCACCCAGACCCATGGTGTCTACACCCATCCTATCAATTTCTTGCTTTATATTCTCTATCTTGCCCGCCCTCAGCATAGTGCTAACATTTCACGTGCCTATTCTTAATGTTTCGTTCTTATTTTTACCTTCTTTTCCGTTTCTGCTGTATTTTCTGAGCAAGGATTTCGTGTGATGACGACCGCAGGGGCCTAGCTCCCACCGCTGCCGCGCGCAACACCCGGCCCACTGTGCCGAGTCCCATAGTTGCCAGGATTCATTTTCATTTGAGAACTGTCGATACTTTCAAGGTTTTTAATTGAGATAGTATTCCGTGGTCTACTCAACAGTGTTTTTACGTGACACCATCACTTCAGAGGCAGCCCCACTGGGGTCAGACGCCTTTTTCAGCCGCCTCACTGACGCTGCGCGGCGTATAGACGCTGCGCGGACTACCATTCGTCTGTCTCCTAACCTTTGACCAATCTGGCATGGGTGGCCCTACCAGGAGAATTGCTCCCGCCAGTTCAGCTCTAGGGGTCATCGGAGCACGCAAGTCCTTCCACCACGACTAGGTTGCTGTCCAAGAAGTTACAATAAAAAAAATATTTGAGCAAATTAAAAATATTTATTAGGAACTTGACATTGATATTAAAATCCCAAGATTGAATTTGATTGTTTCAGGCTTGACTTCGTGGAAGTGATAGATATTCTCCTGTAAATAATACAGTGGTCTGCAAAAAGGTGAAATATCGATTCCACTTCTATAGTAATGTCATTAATAATGACTAAGAACAGCAGGGGGCCCAGGACACTACCTTGGGGAACACCCGACCTGGCATGTGTTTCTTTGGATAATTCCTCTCCTATCTTGACCCTCTGTGATCTCCCTGTAAGGATATCGTTTATCCATGATTTAACCCTACTGTCTATGTTTAATTTGTCCACTTTGTCAATCAATCCGTCGTGTGGGACCGTGTCGAAAGCTTTTTGAAAGTCTATTGTAATCGCGTCTATTTCGCCTCCTTCATTTAAGACCTCTGCGATGTCTTGACATAGCCCTAGTAGTTGTCTCTCGCAGGAGTAACCTTTTCTAAGCCCGTGTTAGTTACTAATCAACCAGTTATATTTGATCCAAAAGTCGCGCATATAACGGGCAATTATTTTTTCTATTAATTTGCACACTACAGACGTTTGTTTTTTTCGACTTTTGTTTTCTCGCCCCCTTTGAAAGATGGGTATGACAGTACATCTACATCTACATGTTACCCTGCGAGCCACCTCTAGGGTGTTTGGCAGGGGGTGACAAGTCACCAAAATGCAGCATACAAGCGGACCGCCACATGCACACCGCACGGTCATGAATATTAAGGATAGTAACCAATTCCATCATTAACTAAAAACCATCATGCAGCTGGGAGCTTTTTTCCAATCCGTTGGAAGTTTGCTGTTATGTAAAAGAGAGTTCTGATGTAAGGAACAATAGCCTCTGAATCAAGCTTTAACACATCTATTGATATATTGTCGGGCCCCATTTATTAGTTTTTCCGTTGATGTTTTATAAGTTTATATATTTCCTTATCTAACATTTTAATGTCCTCCGGGCTATTAGCCTCATAGTTTGTTAATTTCCCTTGTCCGTTGATTACGGTCTCAGTCCTCTTTCCGCTTCCAACGCCTTCCTTGTAAACGATGGCGTACCAGTTGTTTAGTTTGTTTGCCTTATCCATGTCATCTACGATAACTACTTTATTTCCCTTGACAATTATGTCTATGTCTTCCCTATCGTCCTTTTTACTTATGATGTATTTGAAGAATTTATTTGCATTATTGTTGTCTCAAATATTTTAAAGATAGTTTTCGATGGCCGTACTTTTTTCAAAAATTAAATTCCTAGTTAGATTTTTGTACTTTTCTACATGAGTGGGACTTTTATTTCTGAGTTTTAATGCACTCCTCACTTTTATTTTCAACCTCTTTATTTTAGTGTTATAGAATTGGGGATCGCTATTATGTTTTTGACTTTTCCGAGGAACAAACTTTTCAAGCCCCTCCCTTAAAATAGCTTTAAATGAATTCCATATATCGTCGAGGTTTGCTCCTTGACCTGCCCATTTTGGAAAATTATCTCTCAGAATATTCTGGAACCCGTCCACATTACTCTTTTTAAAGTTCCAGCAAAATGTATCAGCTGTTTTCTTCGAAATGGTTGGAGGCCAATCAAGCTCAATTGATATCGCGGAGTGGTCACTAAGTCCCGGTAATATCTCGAAGCAAAGGACTCCTTTATACGGCCTTAAAAGAAAGACGTCAAGAATATTATTCCCTCTCGTAGGCTCATGTGAATAGAGCAGTCGTCTCATCTGTAGAACCAGCCTTTGGGTTCATCAATAAATGAAATATTTTACCTACCTTTGTGGGGAAATCTGCATCACTTGATTCCCACTTCCTGTCAGTCGTCTAACGTCCATATCGACCTATTTGCTCGTTCAATGAACCGCTATCTTTGAATCAGATATTTTATCGCATCCCTAAAGACGCTAGTCAATCGATTTACTGAGCGGCAACTTATGGGTATTATCATTTTTAATTCATAATAATAGTATGAACACTTTATTTTTGAGCGAAATTAGGACTATACAGTCCTTTCTTACATTTAACTCACCAACACCCATACCTTGAGGGGAGAGAAACCTACCCAAGCGGGACTCGAATCTGCGACCGTTAGAAAGCGAGGACGTTACCCCGCCGCCACCGAGGCAGCCAAAAAAAATCGCCCCGGCGTGGAATCGAACCCCGGTCTCCCGCGTGACAGGCGGGGATACTGATTACTATATTACCGAGGGCTCAAATTATTTTTTGATATATGTGGAAATGGCTGAGAGTAGAAGAAAATTACTTCTATTCGAAATCATTCTTCGGGTCCATCTGTCAAATTCGTGAATAAATTAGCATTTTTGAGTCAAAGAGCGGGGCACTAATGGGTTTTAAAGGCCTTGGAAAATGTCTTTTTATCGGTTCTCACTATGATTTTCCGGCAGTAAGCGTTGTGGTTCAAAGTTCAAGTTCGCGGTTTCGGCGATTGAGGTTAATACTCGTAAAACATCCTGTGGATAGGTATAAAAATATTTTCCTTAAGCATTCATACAACTATTTATATAACATTCATACTACAACAACAGCTATTTTCAGCGATACACATTTTCTCTCAATGAATCGAATTGTCCACAGCATAACGTATTCTGCGTGTCCTTTGGATAAAATTAATTAAGCAGTGTGATCAGTGTTGTTAACTTTTCTAACAAGTTCCACCAATTAACGATTTGATAGGGAATAACACCACTGTCGAGAGCTTTGGTGAATGTCATCCTTCTAAGCTCTAGTTCAAGGCACAACTTACTCAATCTTATTTCCAAAACTCTGAATTACGGGACATCATCGATCATCGATCATGGTCGGTCATATTTAAACATAACGATTTCAGATCATAATCCATTATTACAATCATAAATTTTAGGGTTTCCTCGGAGCTCGAATTCTGCAGTTATAGTTTACGCTCATATAAAAACGATTCTATTGAGAAAAACGAATGTATTTACTCATGCTGATTCCATTTGACATATACACATTAAACAAATTAAAGAAAAAATTTTAGATCTATTTTTATAAGAAGGCATATTCTGCATGCACATGTCTCTATCCTATTTGGTCTTTTTACTTGTGGAAAATGCAAATAAATGACTGTGAACAGTGAATTAAATCTCTACTAGCACAGTCTGCTCTGCTTATCCACCGATCAACGTGAACCCCAATGAGGTAGTAGTCACCATCAAGCCTGAGTGAAACCCTGCCACGTTGGAATGCTTTTCTGTTTTGAGTGACGCATAGGTTTTCGAATACTCGCTGCACTGAAGAGGGAAGACCGCGCTTTGAGAAATGTTTAGACTCCCGCCAAATACTATTGAGTTGGAAATGTAAGTAAAAATCCACATCAATGCTTTTCTGTTTTGAGTGGCGCATAGTAGGGATTGGAAATTTTTATCCAGAATCGATTTTCGATTAATCGACTTTCGATTTTGGTTTTAAAAATCGATTTTCTGGTAATTCGATTTTTTGACCAAAATAATGGAAAAATCTAAATCTAAATCGACATTTATAAATAGTAAAATAATTGTCTGCTGAAATACGGGTGTGCTGTTGTAACAAAATGCAAAATATGGGTTTATGGAAGACCTAGGGATAAGAACCGAATACAGTTAAATTTATTAATACAATATATTATTTTAAAGATATTAATAAGATATACAGGAAAGTAATAATCCATAACAGATACTTATAAACATACAGGTAATATAACAAGAAAATTACATATAGTTTAGTAGCAATAAGAATTGTATATTGAAAAGTGGGCATACCACAAAATGAAAAACAGAATTTTATTTATTTCTTGTTTGCAAAGCCGTGGAACCAGTGTTTCTCAGAGATGGACCTTAAGAAAACTAACATATTTAAATGTTCTCCAGATAATCGATTTTGCACCTGAGTCGCAATTAACCCGGCGTGAGAAAATAGTCGCTCACACGGCACGGAAGAGGCAACTATATATTAAATCCTGCTGGCTTGTTTGTATACGTGGGGATATTCTCCCTTAATCTCCTTCCAAGTCTGCAGTGGATTGTAGTTGGACTTGCGGTCGATTGGAGGGCGGTTTACGAACTGGCGCAGCTCCATTGGCAAAATTCAAACGCTGTAGCAAGCTAAAATCGAAAATCGATCGGCTAGAATCGATTTTGATCGGTTTTTCAAAACAAAAAGTCGACTTCGATTAAATCGAAAATCTGAGTGTGATAATCGATTTTCGATTAAAATCGAAATCGATTTTCTAATCCCTAGCGCATAGGTTTTCGAATACTCGCTGCACTGAAGAGGGAAGACCGCGTTTCGAGAAATGTGTAGACTCCCGCCAAATACTATTGAGTTGGAAATGTAAGTAAAAATCCATATCCTTACAGTGAGTTGAACGACTGAGCTCCGAATCTTGATCTTTGGCATAAGTGGTATCGCATCCGACAAGCGGAGAACATAAACTCTTATCAATGGCAGACTACGTCCCCGATCAATGTCATGCATCTTACACGATTCTAGAATTGGATGGCTCAGTATTGAAAGAGCTTTGGGTTCACCCGATGGAAACATCTTTCAGGGTCCTCAATACACTCACAAAGTAACTAACTGCTTCAATTTAGGGGTAGGCCACATGACTCATGCTCGATGGAAACTAATTAGTTTTGAATTGTGGGATCTGTGCAGAGGACGAAAATTCCATGCGTCACAGCTTTCTGTTTTGAAGCTGGCGAAAATACCGTGCTTTTTCATTTCCCAACAGTTTCGATCGACTTGAATAGACAATGCCAAATTACTGCGAAAAGCACGCTTCATGCAAACAACCCTTCATTAGCCATTGATATCATTCAGAATATTTCCAAAAAAACGGGAGAGTTAACTTTAATAGGTTATTTAATATTTTTTAAGTGCAGCGCAGTCACGGCTACTAAATATTATGAAGTTAGACATCCATGAGTAATTTATCCTTAATCAATTCCTAATTGGGATTCAAGTTTTTTTATGTGATTACGTCTATTTACATGTACATTTGTTTCATGAATCCTCAGGTTGACCAACTTGTCGCTAATCTCATTGTAATAAGATGTAGGTAAGATAAGTCGGAAAAATATGCTGAAAGTACTCGGTACCAATGATAATATAATTGTTTTCAAATTTGGTCAAAATATCTTCAGGTATGTTTTCATAGTCTATCTCCACACCTGATGGACTAAGAACTACTACTAATACTAGATATTCTAGATAGATAATAATAGATAGCGAAATACTAGATAATAGAAATACTAGCTCACGAGCGATGTTAAAAAATATATCTCTATTAAGAACAGTATTTCCTGTATCCACAGAATTTAAATTTCGATACATAAAATCGCGTAGGCACAATACTTATTTTAATGACTACCTTTGTTGCCATCTCAATATTTGTTCCGGCGACCGCTTAATTTTCATTCGCTGGGTATGATAGGCGCAGCACGCGTAATATAAAAAGGTTTCTTGGAAAGTCTATAACAGTAAATAACCTTAATTTGAAAATAGCATATTAAGACATCACCGTAGATCAGAGGATGAAAGAATGTTTTTTTACTCAGTCGTTGTTTGAGTGCATATAATAAATGTCTACGTAAGAAACATGCCGAAATGAACGCGACGAAACACAGCGAGAGAATGTGCGAAGGACATAAGAAGTAATGTCGAAAAAGAGGTAATTTATGACTAAGTTCTAGGCTCCAGATTTAGTGAGTTTCACTATGGGTGTCAAATATATGTGGTGGATGATATATAATATGCATGGTGATATATAATATGATGCTGTATACATAATCCTCAGTGCTGCTAGAATTTCGTACTTTCGAAAAGCTACTCCTTATAGTCCCCACAAATGCCGCATGCAGGCATGCGAAATATATTGAGTTAATTTATGTACTGCCACTGTATATTTTTGCCATTTCATAAGCCTTGTCTCGAAATCATAGCGTAAAACTTCCTTATCGTAAAAGATGTAACCGACATCATTACGGATTATACAGTTCATTGTTCCAATATTTAACAATGCAATAATTCGAATACCGAATTCCATCGAATGAAATGTCAACTATTGAAATCATTTTTAAAGCTGAAAAACTTCTCATTGGCATGTATCATGGCGTCGCGCCTACCTCATGTCTGCCTCACAGCAAGCCGGTATCCTATTGGCTGCAGGTTTAAATGCATAACTGCGCTATTATGACGGGCAAGCTATAATCGATCAAATCAATGGTTCGCGAGTTCACTTCGTGGAATGAAGACGTTTAAAAAAATAAACTTTGATATATTCCACACAGTTTTATTACAACTCGACATGTTTCAACCTTTTCAGATCATTTTCAAGAGTTAAAAAATTTATTTTGAGTCGTCACAATACTGTGTGGAAACAGTCGAGTTGTAATAAAACTGTGCTGAATATAACAACGTTTATTTTTGAAATCATCAAGCTAAAAATGATATTTTTGTCTTAACACACGCCATGTCACACATCAAAGACACGTGCATCTCCTTTTTTCAGGTTGTTGATGAAACGCTGCTTCCTCGACGGTTTACTCGGCTTTATCCTACTCTGACCCCTGCTTTTCCACGGATCATACTCTCCCGCCACCGCCCTCGCTCTGTTTGGGCAAATCCTTTCGGCCCCGCATTGACAACTGCGTCGGCACCTTGGACCTCTCCCAGAATCGACCTCTGCACCGCTTGGATCACCCTGGCCGCACCGTCACTGACCGCGGAATCGGAAGAACCTTCTACTGGTTGAATTGACCTGCTTGTGACACCTTGAAACGAGGGCACACAGGGCCAACTCAGCCTCAGCATCTCATCCTTGAGTTGCGCCACCGGTAGCCATAGATATCCCATGGTTGAAAATTCCCACTACCAAGGGAAGAGGGCTTGAGCCTCCGCAACGGTCTTAGGGGAACCGGGAGGGTCAAAGGACTCCCTGTCATCCCGGCCACTAGCTAGGTCCTTTGGGGACCTATCCAATCTCTATCGCCACAATCATTTACTCCGACTTTGGTAATTTGCGAAATCCTTGTGCTTCGCCATCTGCCCGCGCACATTCATTCACCTCTTTCTAACTTCCACCATGAATTCAGACCTGAATTCTCTTCTCGCATCCTACGTCCCAGACTTCCCCGCCTCCCCACCTATACCCCCCCCTGACTGCAATATTCTCTCCTCTCGTTCAACCTCCCCGGATTTACTTCCTTCTCCTCCCCCCTCATGCATTCCCCCCATAAACCATGAGGAGCAAGGCCCCTCAACAATAACCGCCACGGCCACCTCCGTGACGGTCTTGCAAAGTGTGCAAACATTCCACATAGATTTTCATTTTGACAATCAGCCTCGTGCAGATCACGTTTCCGGGAGTGACCAAACAGAAGCACAGTCTGCAGCCCTTTTCAACTTGTTACCCCAATCCCCATTCCCCGTCGGTAACTGGTCCACGGTCATCAAGCGGCCCAAAATCACTACCCCCTCCGAGGCCCCTCCCATCCCACCCGATGAAAATCTTGCCGATGAGACGCCATCCTCCAGCGAGATCCCTCCCAGACGCTTCTCCGCCTTTGTCGAATACCACCAAAATTCAAATAGCCTCCCTCTCGTGTTCAACACTCCCTCACCGGCCACGGCAACCGAATCCCCCACGAGCCCTGTCTTCCTTACCCGCCCCCCCTCAAAGCCGCCCCTCCTCAGCGTGGGTGACTGGAGACGAGGCGGCCATACCCGACCCTCCCCCTACGACTTCTTCCCCCGGCTCCCCCCCGTCCCTGTTCATTTCTCCCCATTCCACTTTACCCCGCTGACACGTGACGTGCGTTCCTCCCCTCTCCCCCGTGACTGTAACCCCCCGCCCGCCGTCACTGTCCCTCGACTACCGTCCTCTCAGCCCACAACCCCTCCTCCTATCACTCCCCCTCGCCACTCGGTGGTGGAAGAGCTATTCCCACCGTTCCCCCCTCCACCAGCATTCACCGAAGAGCCCTTTCAACCATTCGGCGACTCACCAACGCAAACCCTTCCCCCCTCCGCTCCCTCGTCCGAAATTGCCACCCAAGTCAACTTTCCACCGTCGAATACTCTGACTCCCTCCCGAAATTACTCCCTCGCCGTTCCGAACCCTGACGTCTATGCCACATCCTCCTCTGAATCCTCTCGTGAGCACGATCCTATTGACTGGGATTCCGTGGTCCAGTCTTCCATGATCCTCCTTTTGAAACTTAAATCCGCCCCTCCCTCCGAACGTGCCGCCATCTATCTGTCCTCCTTCGCCTCCATCTTTGCGGATGTCCTCCATGGCTAGCTAGAATCCCAAATGTCGCTCCACCATTCCCCACATTCGAATTATGTCCTGGAACTGCAAATCTATTTCCACCAAAATCGCTGACCTTCACCTGCTTATTTCCTCAACCCCTACTCAATCGCAATAATAATTTCCCTCCTAACTCCAAACTAAGATTAAAGTATATTCTCTATTCTACCATCCTTCCACAAATTCCATATGTCTTTCCTAAATAGCGAGCTGTTAAATTCAACTTCCTCAATAAGGTCCAAATCTGGCATCAATAAATCCAACGGGCAAATTTCTGTCTCCCACTGGTAATGACATTCTCTATACTCTCATCCAAAAAGAACTCTCCTTTCCCCCTACTTCAGTAATTCATCGGCCAATATACCCGCAATTACTTCTTGAAAATAGCCCAAAACCCTCTTGTCCCAACATCCCCTGCCACACGCCTCTGCGTCGGCTTGCACGGTCATTTGTTGATACAACACTTCCCTCTGGTCCCCTAACGTTCCCTCTGTCAAGTATGTCTTCCCCATCAAAGTCGGCCCAACATTGACATCAGAAATAAGATACAAACAATTTTAAACTTTCTCTCCCAGCTTCACGGAAAAATCCCTAGCAAACCATCTATTCCACCTACTGCTAACACCGCCACGATGCCTATCAGTAAAGGTTCTCCCATGTACCCTTCACCTACCACCAAATCCTATGATCCCTTAGGCCTATGGTTGGCGAAACCATATCGCCATCCCTATCCAACTCACCCCGTAAAGATCAGACCTCCTCCCTTATGCTCGCCATTCCTCACCTGACTTACCACACCTCCCTCCTCCATCCCCTGACTGATCAATCAATTATCTCCATCATTCCCCAAAAGAAGAAGGAGACTAGGTTTTACGGACGGCATAAAGAAGGGTAAGACATACCCTGAGATGAAAAAAATATTAGATGTAGATTAGGCTCAGCACATGTAAAAATCTAACGGATTTTTACAGGTGCTGAGCCTAGTAGGATTTATACCTACCTTTAACTGGTAGATTAATTTCATGAATGAATGAACCATCACTATATCTCACCCGAACTTAACCCACTCCTTCCTCTCCTTTCAAATTTTATCAAGTAAAAAAGTAAAAACAACTAAATGTTAAAAAATCAGTCTTCCATGGTCTATATTCATTCTCCTCCATTACTTCCTGACCTCCCCCAACATCAAAATCATTCCCCATCCTTGCATTGCCTATCTATGACACCCCACGTTTTTAGAGGGCTCGTGACCGGATGAATGCAAACAGGTTCACTCTTCTGGACCCGGACCAACGCCGGTTATACCTTTACGCTACCCCACATCAGTTGCTATAATTATTTCCTAATGGCTCAAAAACGGAGTTGGATCAGTGTCTTGATTAATCACAATAAGGTTTCCCGGGAATTCACTTCATGTTAACAGTTTTTCGCGAAAATACCATATCTACATCTACATCTACGAAGTACCGTGCAAGCCAGCCCTAGGGTGTGCCACTATGTTATTAAGCACTAGTGTAAACTCTACTCTACCTATTGAGGGTGGGAGTTTCCTGTGATTGATCTATCGTCACTACTATGATCCCCTATTGTACGTGGGAAAAATGACGTTTTGAATATATCGGTCTTGTCTGTTATCGTTGTAATTCCCCTTCCCTTGTTACCACCCGTCAGTTCCTTTACTTTCCGATATAATGCATCTGCTCTTCCCTCTTTTTGGTATTTCTCTAACGCGTCGATCTGTTCTCTCCACCACGCCTCTCTTGCTTTCTTTGTTTCTCTTCTAAGCCTGTTATTAAATTCTCGGTACTTTCTCTTACCTAGCTCTGAGTTTACGCTCTTCCATTTCCTTCTCTCCTCCATCTCCCTGATCATCTCCTTCGTGATCCACGGTTTTCTAATTTTAGTTGCACTCACTACGCCTACCGTAGCTTTCGCCGCTTCTATAATTCCGTTTCTCAAACTTCCCCATTCATCTTCGACTGATCTAACTCCATGGTCCTCACCCATTCTCTCATCCACCTTCTCCCGATACTTCGTCTTCATTTCCCCAGTTAATGCCTCCGTATTCCACTTTCGTACCCTCCTTCCCATTCTTATCATTTTCAGTTTTACCCGACATTTCATGACTAATAAGTTGTGGTCTGTGTCTGCATCAGCTCCTGGATAAGTATGCGAGTTTTTAACACTATTCCTGTATCTGTGACGTACCATTATATAATCTATCTGGAACCTATCTGTGTCTCCCGGCTTCTTCCAAGTGTACCTACGTCGAGGATGATGTCTGAACCATGTATTCGTAATTACTAGGTTATTTCTGCGACAAAACTCCACAGCTTTCTCGCCCCGGTCGTTTCTCCTTCCTAGCCCGTAATCGCCCACCTCCCGCCCATCTCTTCCTTCACCCACCACCGCAATCCAATCCCCCATTACTACCAGGTGCTTACTTCCTGATATCCTACCAATTATTTCCTCTAGCTGATCGTACACCCCATCTACCTCCTCCTCTTTATGATTAGAGGTAGGCATATAAACCTGGATTATAACTAAATTCGTTGGTTCTGCTTTTAGCTCCGCGACTATTATCCTATCACTCACCTGTTCTGCATACACTACTTTTCTACCGAGTTTCCTATTCATTACGAATGCAACCCCACGCTGACTTTCATTCCCTCCACTATAAATTACTCTATAGTCGCCGCTCCCGTAATCCCCGTCATCCTTCCATCTTACTTCACCCAGACCCATGATGTCTACACCCACCCTCTCCATTTCTTGCTTTATATTCTCTAGCTTCCCCGCCCTCAGCATAGTCCTAACATTCCACGTGCCTATTCTGATAGTTTCGTTCCTCTTCTTTATCTTCTTTTCCTCTGCTCTTGCTGCTACGTCTGAGCAAGGATTTCGTGTGATGACGACCGCAGGGGCCTTGCTCCCACCGCTGCCGGGCACGACACCCGGCCCTCTTGGCCGAGTCCCGTAGTTGCCAGGATTCATTATCAATTGAGAACTGTCCATAATTTCAAGGTTTTTGTTTTAATTGAGATAGTCTTCCGTGGCCTTACTCAATAGTGTTTGTTACGTGACACCATCACTTCAGAGGCCGCCCCACTGGGGTCAAGACGCCTTTTGCAGCCGCCTCACTGAGGTACAGACGCTGCGCGGACTACCATTCGTCTGTCTCCTAACCTTCGACCAATCTGGCATGGGTGACCCTACCAGGAGCAATGCTCCCGCCAGTGCAGCTCTAGGGGTCATCGGAGCACGCAAGCCCTTCAACCACGACAAGGTTGTAGTCCAAGAGAAGAGCAGTTATAGATACCTACCCTAATTCCTTCAGCAATTCGGTAACACTGCTAAGTTTATCGTAACAACTTTTCACAAATCTTGCTGCTCTCCGTTGTATTCTATCTATACCATATATTTGTACAGAATAATAAGGTTTTCCCCATGGTTCACCCATTCACGCAATGTAATTTCAAGTTAAATTATCGAAACAATTGGTGTGGAAAATTAGGAATTAGTATATCATATCAAGCAGAAGAATTTAAAGACGTTTAAGCAATTTCACAGTGAAACCACCTCGTGATCCTAGAGCGCTAAATGGAACTTGGCAATGTGCGGTGCATTAACCTGAAAGCTGAGGAAGGAGGAAGCAATTTCATCCGAGACGTTTGAGCTGTTGGAGTGGAGGAGAGTGCAATGAACGTACAAGAAGACGAATGAGGAAGGGCTCGTCGTGTTGGTTGAGGTTGGGAAGCTGCTGGAGGAGATCATCGGCGGCCCCGCTGGCGGTGGGATGGAGACTGCCAATCCCAGTAACTTTCGAATCCGGTTGGATTTTTCATCGCTCAAGGCATGGTTGTGAGCAGAAGCGCCCCTAAGGTAGGAAAACCCCTCGTATACCCGGTATCCCACAATAATGGGGGGCCTCGGACCAGGCTTTATTATATTCCATCTTGCATGTAGTATAACCTTGTTGCATGATAACTGTTTAGATTAGAATAAATGTTACGCTTGGCCCTATTTTGTATCAAACATTTTCTACATCTACATCTACAAAATACCCTGCAAACCACCTCAGGGGTGTGTGGCAGGGGGTGAGTAATCACCAACATGCATTACACTATACCCTAGAGTTAGTGTAACTACGACTAATTATGCATTAGCATAAATCGCTAATGCTTGTCACGAGGCGAAGCCTCACAAGCATGCACCACTACACTACAAATGTCATCAAAATGGAGAGTGACCGTCAATATACATGCATTCTACAACTACACTGATGGACAGGGACTCAAGACCCATGTAGAAAACATGCTAGGCGTGCTGTTAGTATGTACTAGGTAACAGATAAGGATTCAAGTATTAGGAGTACTACTACTACTAAGAGCTACACTACCTAACGACAAACCTAGATAAAAGTCTCACGGCAGCTATTATGGTCCCTTATCGTTCGTGGGAAAAATGACATCTTAAATCTGTCCATTCTGCAGTCTAGTTCCCTAATTTTACTCTCATGATCTGATCTACCGTAGTATGCCGGATTTCGTAAAATATTATCAACGTCGTCAGAGAATAGACCGGTTTGGAACTTGCATAACAGATTGAGTTTAAATTTTAATCGACGGTATGAAAGCTTTTCCCATCCTAGTTGCTGCAAAAGGTCAGTAACACTAACGAGATTGTCATAACGGCCTTTAACATATCTTGCCGATCTTCGCTGCACGCGTTCTAAATCAGCTTCCAACTTCATCATCAACAATCATTTTCTTGTTTTTTATTTACTGTTTCATTTTTTATCGAACAGGACATCAAAATTTCAAGGGTTTAGTTACCTGTAGATTCACCCTATGCTAGAGGCCTACGGAGCTGAAAATGAAATCATCTCGGGTCACCATGAGTATACATGCTGAGTCAGGTCTCCCATTTCCCCCTGAAGGCCTGACTAGATTTGTAGCTGGAGACAAAATTCTTCTTCGACTTTCGCCTGAAAAGCATGAGGTTTCATATATCGGCTTTGGAAGTTGTGCTCGTGGCAGTAGAAAATTAATAAATTAAATGAGATAAGGCAGAGCATGGGCGTTTTTTCAGCTTTTCAACTGGGGTGGCAAGTCCTACGGGGGAGTATGAAATACCCCCCAGGTGGAATGGGGTCCGGGGGTCCTCCGAAATTAGGCATGATTAGTGAAGAATCAAGAAATTTCACGAAATGCATGTAGAATTGTATTTTCCAATTGTTTGTAAATTATTGAGAGTTTTACTTAAAAATTCTGGGGTGGAAAAATAATGGGTTGGACCATTCTGGGGTGGCAACTGCCACCCCTTGCCACCCCCGAATTACGCCCCTTAGGCAGAGTACATAGATGGAGCGGGAAATAAGGGTGGAAAGGGGTGGTGTAGGACTTGATAAGAGGGGAGGGTGTTTGGGTAAGCGAGGAAGGAGGAGAAAGGAAATAGGCTTCATGGATGGGATGAAAATATGTAGGATATACAGAGAAGTGTGGAAAGAGAGCTGAAATGAGGTGTCCTGCGGTAATTTCAAATATTACTAGAGGTTACCTCATTTTCATCTAAACCCTCCTTAATCAGTACATTTCCTCAAATATTTATAATAATATACATCAGTATACTCATACAGTATATGCCTGAACTCCACTGAAATATTAAAATTATGCCATGTAAATGCACAATCATTATTCAGACACTTTTATAGTCGAGCCTATCACGTCATTGCTGTTTCTAACAGTTGGCTCAACGAAAATCTCTCCTCGGACTTCATTGAACTAAGTAATTATAAAATGTAACGTAATGATAGACTAGGAAATGTTGGTGGTGGTGTTTGTGTGTATCAACATGAAAGCTTATCCTAAAAATTGCGTTTAAATCTGATGGCACCCCCTTCAGACCAGAATATATGTTCATTGAAATAACTGGAAAGGAGGGTAAAATATTACTTTTTGTCATGTATAGATGGACCCCCAAAAACAGGTTATATGCCTAAAGGTTTTTTTAGCTCTCCCTGCACAATCTTCTTTCCTGTTACAAAAAT
Source organism: Pyrrhosoma nymphula (assembly GCA_963573305.1). NCBI lineage: Eukaryota > Metazoa > Arthropoda > Insecta > Odonata > Coenagrionidae > Pyrrhosoma > Pyrrhosoma nymphula. Next base: position 68,424,109 of record OY754332.1, on the reverse strand, counting down.
GTGATTTTTTGTGTTGACCTAAACATTGACATCTTGAAGAAAACGTACGATAGTACATATTTCAGTGACTTACTATTTAGCTGTTACCTGTTCCTCATCCCCTACCAGCCTACCCATAACCTTGTGAATAGCAGCAATTTCCTAGACCTCTTCATCGTATACGACTTGTCAAAGATTGAAGAGTATGAGCAGCGCCTTGCCCCATTCCCGTCGGAACATGACCTAATTCATTTTAACTATTGATTTAAACTACGCGCTCATAAGCAAAAAAAAGTGTTTTCGTAACTTCAAGGATTTTGATTTGTCTAAATTTGCATCTCATTTATTTGAAACTGAGCGAATTTTTCAATACTCATCTAGTGGATAAAAAGTTAAAATTTTCAACACCATAGTCGTGCAATTGCTCATTATACACAAGCCAAGAAAAGTAATTAAGCCAAGACCTCATCCAACACCATAGTTAACATCCTAATTTTGGAATTAAATGCCACTGAAGGATCTTCTTCAACGAAATTTCCGAAGAACTCTTCTCCCTCACCTCCAAGATCAATGCAAAGTGATTCACAATCAAGTGCAGCACAGTATTCGTACCGCTAAACATAAATACTGTATTGAGTGCTTTACTGCAAAATGGGATGCAAAGCCTACTTGGTAGAAGCTGAGGAGCCTTAGTCTTAGAGAGTCTAGGCGTTCTCCACCCAGAATGAACTTCTCCTTGAATTATTTAAATAGCTATTTCCTTACACCTGCTTTCAAGGATGAAATATCTGTCGAACGCCCTGACGACATCCATTCTACTCAAACTGATAACAGTCGCTGTTCATTTGAGCGTGCATTATTCGCTGTTTCTGATAGTGGAAGCCTTTATTTCCCTCACTACACACCTACAATGCTATTAAGTCAAGTGAAAGGTTTGCAATCAAACTCCATAATGTCGATGAAACCAGTGCTAATATCAGCTAATACGCTGAAATCTATTCTCCTCGCTGTAATGCCGATGATTCTTGACGTCTATAACTGCTCTCTTAATTACTCCATATTTCCTACCATATGGAAATCTGCTTTAGTTCTCTTCTTAAAAGCTCGACACCCTCGACACGCACAATTCTCTGTGATGTAAAGATGGCCTCTTTCGGTTAAAATATATATCGTATACAAATACACTTTTGTACGTTTACAGCTTGATTTTGTCATTTGTAAATAATACCATTCAAAAATAATTATTTATTGTATAAAAATAAAAGAAATCACATAACATTTACAAAGAGAAATCCTCACGGTCTGCTAGTGCCGAGGCGTAAGGCATCTGACTGCAAAGATTAAATCCACTGGGTAATGCATTCATATATATCTTAAAAGACACCTTATGATAATTCTATAAGTCCTAAAAGAACTTTTAGCCCCTATAAGAATTCCAAAATCCTATAGAATCCAATAAAAATTTCTTATAAGTCTTTCAGAAATTCTTATAATAATTGTGTTAGACGTATAGAATTCTGTAAGTCTTACAGAATTCTTATAAGAATTTTTTTAAGACAGGAGATTTCCTATAGGGGAGTCCTACCCTTCGGAAATCAATCATGCCATCATGTTGGTCAACCAGGATATCCAATTCATGTGTGATTGGTTGACTAAAAATCGTTTAAAACTAAATCCCTACAAGGCAAAAGTCAATAATCTTTGGAAGCGCTCTCAATGTGCATACGCTGCTCTCAAGTGACCTCCCTAAAATGAATGTTTTAAATATCCAAATTGACTCTTCAAACACATTCAAAAGCCTAGCAATCCAAGCAGCACTTTAACCTGGCGCGAGCAAGCAAATGTCGCATCAAATAAAGTTCACAAAACTCTATACGTGTTGAAGTATTTCTGGCATCTAATCCCTATATAATTGCGCCAGAGATTGTTTCAGGCTTCAGTATTTCCACATCTCAACTATTGCTGTTATTCATTCCGATTTGAACACATAACTAAGCATCAAATTACAAAGACTCCAATTCCTGTTTAGTATCCGTTATGTCGAACACGTAACTCCTCATTACATGAAGTTGAAATGGCTAAAACTGGAGCAGAGAAGAACGACACAAAAAGCCTTACTATTGTATAAAGAAGTTAACTCGAAAACTCCATCATATTTATACGGAAACTTTATTTTTAATGCTCAAATGACTAAGAGATCAAACCGCAAAGCAAAAATATTCCATATCCCCAAATACCGCACAGAAAAATGTGAAAAAGTCATTCTATAGTCACTCTTGTAATTTGTGGAACTCTTTGCCAAATACATCTAATTATCCATGAACTTCTCACAGTTGAAAAGGAGTATGATTGATTATTTGTTTCCCTCAGTGTACTGAACACCACATTTTTGGCTCGAAGTAATCATATTATATTTATTACTTGTAATTTAACTATTAGCTATCTTTTGATTAATTGTTTCCATCAGTGTCCAAGCTGATCATTTGTTTCCTTCAATGGTTTGAACATCACATTCTTATATACACATATTGAAATATATTAGTAAATGGTTACTATGATTATTTTTTATCTTATGATTATTTATTTCTTTCAGTGTCCTGGCTGAATAATAATTGCTCCATGGTGACATGTATTTTGACTTTATGTTCCAGGGGACTTTGCTCCCAGAACAATAAAAGTTTTTTCTATCCTATACTAACCTGCGAGACAACACGAGTGCGTTTGGATGGGAGTGTCAGGACGCCAGCCACGAATAGGGAAGGGAATAGTGAAAAAGAAAAGAGAGGAGGAAAGGACGGAGATGAATTGTATGTTAACGGAGTGTCTCGCTCTGTTTTTGCTTACAAAATATAAACCTTAAAAAGTTACAAACCATTGCTAACATTACATCATTAAAAAAATGTAATAGAATAAATATTAAAGCAGCTTTTTCAGCAAATGTTATCATTTTAAATTACAGCAATATTTTTGCTACCGGTGTGGAATATTTTTAATTATAACTGGTTTACATAATTAGTGTTTGCAGGGTCTCTCCGGAAAGAAGTGAGACTAAATCCAGAAAAAAAATCAATTCAATTCCCCGATCTTTTGTATAACTATGTGTCTATGTCCATTCGTGCATTCTCCCTACCGTCTTCATCGCCTTCCTTCCTCCATCCGTCTTGGACTCTCTCTATTTTACCATACTTTTTACATACTGCTATTTCTTCTGCCGCCACCCTACACAGCAAATGAAGAATTTTCCATTAGTCTGCGACTGATCAACTTACTTTTTCCTCATTCAGAATTTTTAACGGGGCTCCAGTTCATTCTTCTGCATTCAGATTTTATAACCTAGGTACTGCTCCTTATTTTCCTTTTGAATTTTACTTAAAAAAATCATTGCTTCAAAGTTATGGTCAGTATCTGAATCCATCCCTGGGGAACTATGCAAATGTTCCTAAGTCTGTGGTCTATTAGGGAGGGCCCCTTGATTTTCGAGCCTCGAATATAGCGAGATTTTGAATTCACAATCACGAAATTTAAAAAAAAATGACATTTAATAGTCGGGTCGAAGCTGTCACCCATGACATTTTTCTGGGTAGGCAATTTTAAGTCCTTGCTGAATTCTGCCGTGCGTTCCTGAATCGGGGTCTAATTACAATGTAAACTAACCAGAACTCTTCTCTTCGGCGGAGGAGGAGAGCCTCAAGAGGCGCCACACATTGGCGGATGCTTATTTCCTTGTTCTTACCACCAACAGGCATTCTTTTATCACTCCGGAAGGGCCCTCTCGTCAAGCATCAGAGGAGATGGACGACAAGAGCTCATCTCCAACGGTCGAGACTTCCGACGCAGTTTCCCTGGCGAATGAGGGATCTCAGCCGCCAGAGCTACTAAAGTAAATGTCCGCCACCCATCTTAATGTACAACGTGGAGGACGTGATGGCCTTCAGCGACCTCGTTCGTGAGACGGCAAAGGATAAGACATTCACTATTGATAACAGCGAGGAGCACACTAGGGTCCACCTCCGAACTAACACCACACACCAACCACACTCCACACCCGCGGTGCTAACTAGTGCGCCGGAGACCATCTTAGATCCGAGTGCAAGGCAACGCCGGGGTCAATGCGGTGCTGAAACTGCGGTGGTGCCCACTTTGCCTCCTCCAAAGACTGCCCGGTGTGGGCAGCGGAGAAGTAGAAAAAATACTACTATCAGGCCAGCGGCGGGAAGAAGAAGAACCGCCAACCGCGACATGCAAGAGCGAGGTCAAGACAACACTCCGGAGGCCACGAGCCAGCCGTCCACTTCCGGTAACCCGGCCACCACCAAGATCCTGACGCTTGGTATCCAGAACGCTTGCGGAAGCGGTGACCAAGCGAAAGGGTTCGCCGGCCAGGGGCCGACGATGCATGGTCAACTGGAGGTGTCTTTATCTTCCCTCCCGCATGTGTCTTTTTCCCCGCAGAGAACAGCTGCCTCAATCAGTCGTCCACTGAAGGTAGCACAGCAGCAGCATAGGGTGGAAGCCGCCACCCCGGCCTCTCCTGACATGACTCCCGTCCTGGATAGACTCTCGCGATGGTCACCCAGGAGCTCCAGGAGCAGCTGCAGATCCTCTCAGCCACGTTGCAGCACCTGCCATCCCTCCTCCAGCAGCATGATAGGTAAGCGTGCCAACAGCTAAATGCGCTGTCCATCTGCACAGGTTGCACCCCATGGACATAGACCGGGATGAGTTAACGCCGGAGCTGAACTCACACGACGTTCCCAGGGCCATTAAGATAGTTGAATGTGAAGGAGTCAGCCGGCCCGGATGGGATCACCAAAGAGGCGCTGCGATACATGTCTGTGTCGTTGGCGCATTCCTTGTTTGTAATATTCAAAACCTGCTTGCAACTGAGACACTTCTTTGGGGCATGGAAGCGCGTGGCGATGATTTGCATACCTGGCAAATCTCCGGCGCAGACGGAGATTTGCCAGGCGTTTTTTCCAGGAGCATGGGCGTTTTTTCAGCTTTTCAACTGGGGTGGCAAGTCCTACGGGGGAGTATGAAATACCCCCCAGGTGGAATGGGGTCCGGGGGTCCTCCGAAATTAGGCATGATTAGTGAAGAATCAAGAAATTTCACGAAATGCATGTAGAATTGTATTTTCCAATTGTTTGTAAATTATTGAGAGTTTTACTTAAAAATTCTGGGGTGGAAAAATAATGGCTTGGACCATTCTGGGGTGGCAACTGCCACCCCTTGCCACCCCCGAATTACGCCCCTTAGGCAGAGTACATAGATGGAGCGGGAAATAAGGGTGGAAAGGGGTGGTGTAGGACTTGATAAGAGGGGAGGGTGTTTGGGTAAGCGAGGAAGGAGGAGAAAGGAAATAGGCTTCATGGATGGGATGAAAATATGTAGGATATACAGAGAAGTGTGGAAAGAGAGCTGAAATGAGGTGTCCTGCGGTAATTTCAAATATTACTAGAGGTTACCTCATATTCATCTAAACCCTCCTTAATCAGTACATTTCCTCAAATACTTATAATAATATACATCAGTATACTCATACAGTATATGCCTGAACTCCACTGAAATATTAAAATTATGCCATGTAAATGCACAATCATTATTCAGACACTTTTATAGTCGAGCCTATCACGTCATTGCTGTTTCTAACAGTTGGCTCAACGAAAATCTCTCCTCGGACTTCATTGAACTAAGTAATTATAAAATGTAACGTAATGATAGACTAGGAAATGTTGGTGGTGGTGTTTGTGTGTATCAACATGAAAGCTTATCCTAAAAATTGCGTTTAAATCTGATGGCACCCCCTTCAGACCAGAATATATGTTCATTGAAATAACTGGAAAGGAGGGTAAAATATTACTTTTTGTCATGTATAGATGGACCCCCAAAAACAGGTTATATGCCTAAAGGTTTTTTTAGCTCTCCCTGCACAATCTTCTTTCCTGTTACAAAAATGTGATTTTTTGTGTTGACCTAAACATTGACATCTTGAAGAAAACGTACGATAGTACATATTTCAGTGACTTACTATTTAGCTGTTACCTGTTCCTCATCCCCTACCAGCCTACCCATAACCTTGTGAATAGCAGCAATTTCCTAGACCTCTTCATCGTATACGACTTGTCAAAGATTGAAGAGTATGAGCAGCGCCTTGCCCCATTCCCGTCGGAACATGACCTAATTCATTTTAACTATTGATTTAAACTACGCGCTCATAAGCAAAAAAAAGTGTTTTCGTAACTTCAAGGATTTTGATTTGTCTAAATTTGCATCTCATTTATTTGAAACTGAGCGAATTTTTCAATACTCATCTAGTGGATAAAAAGTTAAAATTTTCAACACCATAGTCGTGCAATTGCTCATTATACACAAGCCAAGAAAAGTAATTAAGCCAAGACCTCATCCAACACCATAGTTAACATCCTAATTTTGGAATTAAATGCCACTGAAGGATCTTCTTCAACGAAATTTCCGAAGAACTCTTCTCCCTCACCTCCAAGATCAATGCAAAGTGATTCACAATCAAGTGCAGCACAGTATTCGTACCGCTAAACATAAATACTGTATTGAGTGCTTTACTGCAAAATGGGATGCAAAGCCTACTTGGTAGAAGCTGAGGAGCCTTAGTCTTAGAGAGTCTAGGCGTTCTCCACCCAGAATGAACTTCTCCTTGAATTATTTAAATAGCTATTTCCTTACACCTGCTTTCAAGGATGAAATATCTGTCGAACGCCCTGACGACATCCATTCTACTCAAACTGATAACAGTCGCTGTTCATTTGAGCGTGCATTATTCGCTGTTTCTGATAGTGGAAGCCTTTATTTCCCTCACTACACACCTACAATGCTATTAAGTCAAGTGAAAGGTTTGCAATCAAACTCCATAATGTCGATGAAACCAGTGCTAATATCAGCTAATACGCTGAAATCTATTCTCCTCGCTGTAATGCCGATGATTCTTGACGTCTATAACTGCTCTCTTAATTACTCCATATTTCCTACCATATGGAAATCTGCTTTAGTTCTCTTCTTAAAAGCTCGACACCCTCGACACGCACAATTCTCTGTGATGTAAAGATGGCCTCTTTCGGTTAAAATATATATCGTATACAAATACACTTTTGTACGTTTACAGCTTGATTTTGTCATTTGTAAATAATACCATTCAAAAATAATTATTTATTGTATAAAAATAAAAGAAATCACATAACATTTACAAAGAGAAATCCTCACGGTCTGCTAGTGCCGAGGCGTAAGGCATCTGACTGCAAAGATTAAATCCACTGGGTAATGCATTCATATATATCTTAAAAGACACCTTATGATAATTCTATAAGTCCTAAAAGAACTTTTAGCCCCTATAAGAATTCCAAAATCCTATAGAATCCAATAAAAATTTCTTATAAGTCTTTCAGAAATTCTTATAATAATTGTGTTAGACGTATAGAATTCTGTAAGTCTTACAGAATTCTTATAAGAATTTTTTTAAGACAGGAGATTTCCTATAGGGGAGTCCTACCCTTCGGAAATCAATCATGCCATCATGTTGGTCAACCAGGATATCCAATTCATGTGTGATTGGTTGACTAAAAATCGTTTAAAACTAAATCCCTACAAGGCAAAAGTCAATAATCTTTGGAAGCGCTCTCAATGTGCATACGCTGCTCTCAAGTGACCTCCCTAAAATGAATGTTTTAAATATCCAAATTGACTCTTCAAACACATTCAAAAGCCTAGCAATCCAAGCAGCACTTTAACCTGGCGCGAGCAAGCAAATGTCGCATCAAATAAAGTTCACAAAACTCTATACGTGTTGAAGTATTTCTGGCATCTAATCCCTATATAATTGCGCCAGAGATTGTTTCAGGCTTCAGTATTTCCACATCTCAACTATTGCTGTTATTCATTCCGATTTGAACACATAACTAAGCATCAAATTACAAAGACTCCAATTCCTGTTTAGTATCCGTTATGTCGAACACGTAACTCCTCATTACATGAAGTTGAAATGGCTAAAACTGGAGCAGAGAAGAACGACACAAAAAGCCTTACTATTGTATAAAGAAGTTAACTCGAAAACTCCATCATATTTATACGAAAACTTTATTTTTAATGCTCAAATGACTAAGAGATCAAACCGCAAAGCAAAAATATTCCATATCCCCAAATACCGCACAGAAAAATGTGAAAAAGTCATTCTATAGTCACTCTTGTAATTTGTGGAACTCTTTGCCAAATACATCTAATTATCCATGAACGTCTCACAGTTGAAAAGGAGTATGATTGATTATTTGTTTCCCTCAGTGTACTGAACACCACATTTTTGGCTCGAAGTAATCATATTATATATATTACTTGTAATTTAACTATTAGCTATCTTTTGATTAATTGTTTCCATCAGTGTCCAAGCTGATCATTTGTTTCCTTCAATGGTTTGAACATCACATTCTTATATACACATATTGAAATATATTAGTAAATGGTTACTATGATTATTTTTTATCTTATGATTATTTATTTCTTTCAGTGTCCTGGCTGATTAATAATTGCTCCATGGTGACATGTATTTTGACTTTATGTTCCAGGGGACTTTGCTCCCAGAACAATAAAAGTTTTTTCTATCCTATACTAACCTGCGAGACAACACGAGTGCGTTTGGATGGGAGTGTCAGGACACCAGCCACGAATAGGGAAGGGAATAGTGAAAAAGAAAAGAGAGGAGGAAAGGACGGAGATGAATTGTATGTTAACGGAGTGTCTCGCTCTGTTTTTGCTAACAAAATATAAACCTTAAAAAGTTGCAAACCATTGCTAACATTACATCATTAAAAAAATGTAATAGAATAAATATTAAAGCAGCTTTTTCAGCAAATGTTATCATTTTAAATTACAGCAGTATTTTTGCTACCGGTGTGGAATATTTTTAATTTTAACTGGTTTACATAATTAGTGTTTGCAGGGTCTCTCCGGAAAGAAGTGAGACTAAATCCAGAAAAAAAATCAATTCAATTCCCCGATCTTTTGTATAACTGTGTGTCTATGTCCATTCGTGCATTCTCCCTACCGTCTTCATCGCCTTCCTTCCTCCATCCGTCTTGGACTCTCTCTATTTTACCATACTTTTTACATACTGGTATTTCTTCTGCCGCCACCCTACACAGCAAATGAAGAATTTCCCATTAGTCTTCGACTGATCAACTTACTTTTTCCTCATTCAGAATTTTTAACGGCGCTCCAGTTCATTCTTCTGCATTCAAATTTTATAACCTAGGTACTGCTCCTTATTTTCCTTTTGAATTTTACTTAAAAAAATCATTGCTTCAAAGTTACGGTCAGTATCTGAATCCATCCCTGGGGAACTATGCAATTGTTCCTAAGTCTGTGGTCTATTAGGGAGGGCCCCTTGATTTTCGAGCCTCGAATATAGCGAGATTTTGAATTCAAAATCACGAAATTAAAAAAAAAATGACATTTTATAGTCGGGTCGAAGCTGTCACCCATGACATTTTTGTGGGTAGGCAATGTCAAGTCCTTGCTGAATTCTGCCGTGCGTTCCTGAATCGGGGTCTAATTACAATGTAAACTAACCAGAACTCTTCTCTTCGGCGGAGGAGGAGAGCCTCAAGAGGTGCCACACATTGGCGGATGCTTATTTCCTTGTTCTTACCACCAACAGGCATTCTTTTATCACTCCGGAAGGGCCCTCTCGTCAAGCATCAGAGGAGATGGACGACAAGAGCTCATCTCCAACGGTCGAGACTTCCGACGCAGTTTCCCTGGCGAATGAGGGATCTCAGCCGCCAGAGCTACTAAAGTAAATGTCCGCCACCCATCTTAATGTACAACGTGGAGGACGTGATGGCCTTCAGCGACCTCGTTCGTGAGACGGCAAAGGATAAGACATTCACGATTGATAACAGCGAGGAGCACACTAGGGTCCACCTCCGAACTGAGGAGGACTACTTCGCCGTGCACGCGGCCCTGATAAGTGCCTACGCGTAAGTCTCCACCTGGGCTATCGGTGAGGAAAGGACGACCACCTTCCAGATCAAAGGACTCTCCTCGCTACACGTTGCTGAATACATCATGGAGGACCTGCTGCGCATGGGTGTCGCAGAATCGTGCAGTGCGGAGTGACGGGAATTGGATCGGCGTCTTCGTCGCGTCGATGACTCCGACAGAGGAGTGACCGACGACGCGAATTTCGCAGATCCAAAGCATTGGAGACAACACGTGTACCATCGAGTTGTTTAGGTACACTTGGCCGCAGATGTGCTGCCAATGTAACAGCTTTGGGCACTGGAGCCAATTCTGCACGGCACACCCGCGGTGCTAACTAGTGCGCCGGAGACCATCTTAGATCCGAGTGCAAGGCAACGCCGGGGTCAATGCGGTGCTGCAACTGCGGCGGTGCCCACTTTGCCTCCTCCAAAGACTGCCCGGTGTGGGCAGCGGAGAAGTAGAAAAAATACTACTATCAGGCCAGCGGCGGGAAGAAGAAGAACCGCCAACCGCGACATGCAAGAGCGAGGTCAAGACAACGCTCCGGAGGCCACGAGCCAGCCGTCCACTTCCGGTAACCCGGCCACCACCAAGATCCTGACGCTTGGTATCCAGAACGCTTGCGGAAGCGGTGATCAAGCGAAAGGGTTCGCCGGCCAGGGGCCGACGATGCATGGTCAACTGGAGGTGTCTTTATCTTCCCTCCCGCATGTGTCTTTTTCCCCGCAGAGAACAGCTGCCTCAATCAGTCGTCCACTGAAGGTAGTACAGCAGCAGCATAGGGTGGAAGCCGCCACCCCGGCCTCTCCTGACATGACTCCCGTCCTGGATAGACTCTCGCGATGGTCACCCAGGAGCTCCAGGAGCAGCTGCAGATCCTCTCAGCCACGTTGCAGCACCTGCCATCCCTCCTCCAGCAGCATGATAGGTAAGCGTGCCAACAGCTAAATACGCTATCTATCTGCACAGGTTGCACCCCATGGACATAGACCGGGATGAGTTAACGCCGGAGCTGAACTCACACGACCTTCCCAGGGCCATTAAGATAGTTGAATGTGAAGGAGGCAGCCGGCCCGGATGGGATCACCAAAGAGGCGCTGCGATACATGTCTGTGTCGTTGGCGCATTACTTGTTAGTAATATTCAAAACCTGCCTGCAACTGAGACACTTCTTTGGGGCATGGAAGCGCGTGGCGATGATTTGCATACCTGGCAAATCTCCGTCTGCGCCGGAGGGCAGTAGCCCCATCTATGTACGTTATCTGTTACCTAGTACATACTAACAGCACGCCTAGCATGTTTTCTACATGAGTCTTAAGTCCTTGTCCATCTGTGTAGTTGTAGAATGCATGTATATTGACGGTCACTCTCCATTTTGATGACATCTGTAGTGTAGTGGTGCATGCTTGTGAGGCTTCGCCTCGTGACAAGCATTAGCGATTTATGCTAATGCATAATTAGTCGTAGTTACACTAACTCTAGGGTATAGTGTAATGCATGTTGGTGATTACTCACCCCCTGCCACACACCCCTGAGGTGGCTTGCAGGGTATTTTGTAGATGTAGATGTATCTTCTCAGCACCATGGGGAAGCTGCTGGAGAAGATTATCCTGTAGCACTTGAAACGCCTCACCACAGCGTTGAACGTTCACCCTTAACATCAATTCGGCTTCATCTTGAAGAAAGAGAAACAGAAACACTGGTTAAAATGTCAACAATCTTGATTACCACCGACCAAGGTTTCGGCACATTATGCCATCATCGGGGTCCAGCTATACATACATCCTTATATATCGTAACATTGGGGGTGGGGTAGGAAGTTGAGAGGGTTGAGGAAAAGCAAGGGAAGGTTGTCTTATGTCATAGTAAGTCTGTTTTAGGAGAGGTGAATTGGCGACAACAATATTGTTGCATAGTTGAGCATTACTATTAGGTATTTCAAATTGTTCATAGAAGTCCATTTAATGCCCTTTATCCATACAATGTAGGGCTACGGCGTAAAAATTACTAAAATGATTGGAAAAGCACAAGTGTTTGGCGAAACAGGAATTTTCCTTATAATTAACCTAACAAAGCCTGTATTCATTCACTCTTGTTTTTATTCTACGACCAATTCGGCAGATATATTTCACACCACATTGATCATACTCAATTTTATTTACAACACTTTTTTCTTAATTGTAATATTTGTCTTTTGGGTTAAAAAGAACTTTACCAGTAGTTAAAGGACTGCTAAAAGAAACTCCAACCTTTTTGTTGTAAATAATTTAACGCAATTTTAAGGAAAAAATTAGTATACGCATGATCGTTTCTACAGTATAATCTATACCGTAGATTGTGTTTCCATGATATTGTTTTTGAGTTACCAGCACTAATTTTTGCCTGGTTTGATCAATAATTACGATTTATTGAGTATTGTTTTCGATAACGATATATTTCAAGCTAAAACTCCAAGCCATTGGCTCATATATCTGTGACGTAATCCCCCTTACCGCAGAAAGCTTATAGTTGTTTTTAACCGTGAGCCAGGTGGTAAAGTGGAAATATATTAATTCTTCCAACTTTACTGATCCAGAACAGGGAGTAATTATGTTTTAATTCCGAGATAATTCAGATCAGATAATTCCGAGATCAGATAATTCCGAGGCCCAAAGATAGGATCCCACAAAATCTCCACGAAAGAGTATACCGCGTACCTTGCTCATGCGGGAAATCCTATATCGGCGAGACATGCAGGTCCATGAAGACCCGCCTGCAGGAACACAAGAGGGAAACAAAGAATAAGAAATTGGGCTATCAGCAGTCACCGAGCATGCCTGGAGCGAACCCGGACACGACATAAAATTTGACGAAGCCGAAATCATCGCCAAGGAAAGCAGATATTATCCTAGGCTGATAAGGGAGTCAATAGAGATCACAAACACGCCAAGAAACTTCAACCGGGAAGACGAATACTATCTGACTAACGCTTGGAAGAGAGTGTTCCAGAAACCGGCCAACCACAGCGCAGCAGCGCGAGAACGAGGGCTATATAAACGCTGCCAAAATACCGATATCGGCACTTCGACCTGAAGACGCCTGGTGGAATCCCGGCGAAACTGTCGTCAACCTATGACTACCAACGCGGCGCAAACCCGAAAAATGGAGAGATCCACAAATAATTATGTTAATAAGGATAAGAGGCTTACTTGAGGCTTGATCTAACTATGCCTTATTCGTTGTTGCATTAATTATCGGGTAATATATCGGAGGAATTCGGTTCATTTTGGACGAGCAGCAAAGAGGGAAATTCCAGATTTCTCCAGAATTTTCTACCAATATATTAAAATTTAGGAGAAATTACCAATGCTTTATTAGACGTAACTATATATCGTTTCTTATGCTATTGTTAAATTAATCGATGGCATGTGTATATCGTGGACCAGTGTAGGGGAAACAGTTTGGAGATCATTATTTTTACGTGCAAAGTTGTTAACTATCCAGGTTATCTTGTACTGTAAGCCATAAAATTAATTTTAATAATGGTTTTTCAATGCACAGTCGATCAACTTGTTTACGCTGGGTGAACTGCGCTCTTCATCTTCATACCCACCTGGCAACAATACCGTGTTGGTTACTGTAAATAAGTTGTTGAACTTCAATAAAACACGAATAAAGTCCACTATTTTTTCCTAAAAGACTTATAATATCTTTTAATTCAGACATCAGGGTGATGTCAACGGTTTTCGCTACCATTCATCGGCGGAAACACAACTAATATGTAAAGCTGATTATTTTCACAGCATTTTACCATTAGACTAAAACCATACTTCATTTCCACCATCTAAGAATAGTCAGATTTATGAAAAAGGTTATTTGGATTTTTATGAACATGAGTATATAGTGTAAAATTTTTAAGCAGTAAGCCTCCTGCGTGTGACATATCAATTTCCATTATTTGAAACTTTTTTCATCGATACTTATGTGTATTTTCGCATATATCAGTCTCCTTCATCACCGCGCTAATCTCATTTGCTGTTTCCTCTTGCGGTGGATGCATTTCTTATACTACATAAAATAACCGACAAAATTTATTCAAATATCCTGGACAAATGAAAAATTTTACTTCTCGAAACTTGGCTACCAGGGTACAATTGCGGCACATTCTAACTGCTATTCCAGCAAAGCCTAATGTATGAATAAGTTATTGATACTTTTTACGTACGTCTATGTGGTGTTGACACTCTATGGTAGGTATCTAACGGTTTGGTGAACGAATAATGTGTTTACTGAGCTTAACGAACTCTTGTTATGTGAGGTAGTTTGAGCGAGATAGTTCCCTCGTCATTACAGAGACCATATTCCAATTTTATTTATTAATTTAAGCGTCTGTAAGAAGTATGAAATTTTTTTTTTAATTTACATGTGCCTTTATTGCATTTAAAAGCCAGGTCCTTCTAATCCACATGACTTAATTAAATATTGTAATATTAATGGCGCAAAAATATAGTTATGTATAACAAAAATTCTCAGTAACTAAATAAATATAACCACATAATTCTCTAATTGACTAATTTTTTCACGCTACCTGGTGAAATCGCATACACAATAGAAGGTTATTTTGGTGATTCTGTAAAAATTATTGCGGTGAATAATTGATTATATTTCATAAATAGTTAAACAAAAATATACAAACTACACACCGTTAGTTTTTTGACGAAATATTCGTGTTAGAATTTCCTAATTTTTTCTATATTCTCCCTCTGGTGTGCAAAGTCGTTATCTATCCCATGTAAAACAACTTATATGTTTGGGCAAATTGCTCACAAAGTAGTTCGGCAAGGGGTTATTATTTTGATATCATTAAAAATGTGGATGTTTTAACTTTAACCCTTTCCCTACTAACGCCGAATATATTCGGCTATAAGTTTCTTGACCAGGGAAACGAAGGCCGAATATATTCGTCGGAGATTTTCCAGACCAAGGGAACGAATGCCGAATATATTCGACTTCTTGATTTCCCCCCCCCTTTATGACTGTCGCGGGTACGCGAAGGCTTAGTTTTGGGACCCAACGCAGCTGGGGTTAGGCCTCACCCACGAAATCCGGGAGCAGGTACCTGTACCCCTCGTCGTATATTACCCCTCTTTGTGGAAAGGGACCGCGGTCATACGATTGTCTATTCAGTCATTTTGTAAAATTTATGTTTTTTTTATTTCAGAAATTATAAATTAAGAATTTAATTCTGTCTTTTGATGAGCGTTTACAATTTTTAAACGAAATTCTACGATAAATATTAACTGAAATCTCAAATACAGTATGATACCAACACTTGATAATGCATACCCGGAATATTTTATTTCAATATTTTGTCGTTAAATGAGTTAACATCCATTAAAATTTTTTATCGGATTGGAAATGATTGTTGCATTAAATCCGTTAATATTGACCGTAGAGTTTCGTTTAAAATTTGACAAATGCACAGAAAAAAACTAGGAATTCAGTCTAAAGTCTGAAATTTAAGAGCAAGCAACAATTATGCATGTAGCTAATACATATAAACAAATCATAAGTTGACCGCGAAACAATGCCGCAGGGAGGGTTTTAAACCCGGAAAGGAGGTAGCCCAACTACCCTCAGAGTTCGAGATAATGCGGAGTCCCTGCTGAGACGGGTCGAAAAAGGTTGGGGTCTGGGGGTGTGTGATTACCTACGAGACCCTTCTTAACGGATGCCCCGCAAAAATGCTCCGTACAGAGGGTACGAAAAAGTCTCTTGGGGCTCAGCCTAGCAGTCATGCTAAGGAGAGAATTCCACCGTCTCGAAAGGGTTAAAATGAGGCGAAATTCATCAAATTATAGGCGAATTGATTTATCGCTCAAACTACCTAAAATTTGTGTATAACATTCGATCTATTCATGGACGGATACGTTTTATGATCCCCAGATTTTAACATTTGACATGAGTTTCTACATACGGAAACTCCGAGTTGTTCATGAACCTGGCATATGTTATGGCGATAGTAGCAAGGTAAAGTCATCGCTTAGGTATGTTTTAGATATGTTACCCAAGATAGGGCTTTATTTTCCGTGGCTCCTTGAAGTTCTCGTGAGCGAGGGATCTTGGCACGCCCACTTCGCAGATCTCCCTTTCCTTCTCGCTCACACATCACAAGGAACCCTATCTCTCCCCTCGGGAATAATCCTTATCGCAGGTCAAATTTTCCCTCCGTGGGTCTTTGCCCTTGCCCATGGATTAATATACCCATGCCCGACTACGGGGAGGAAGGGTCCTTGTTTTGGAAGAGAGAAGTTATTGCTTTACCGCGCGGGGGGCGTAGTTTTTCGCGTTGTCACATCGTCGTCAACTCGGGACTCAAACTTTTCGGCACCGAAGTAAAACGATTTTTTTTACATTACTGATTTTTTTCAACTTTTAACGGTCCTCGCACG
Organism: Pyrrhosoma nymphula; assembly: GCA_963573305.1. NCBI lineage: Eukaryota > Metazoa > Arthropoda > Insecta > Odonata > Coenagrionidae > Pyrrhosoma > Pyrrhosoma nymphula. The sequence goes on along the minus strand of OY754332.1, from coordinate 68,407,694 downwards.
GTCGGTCAGAGGAAACCAGTGTTGAACTTGGCGATTCACCATCAGCGCCGGAACAACTCTAGACGATCGTCTTTTCGTGGGAGACAAACGTCCCTGGAGAGATCCTCGTGGGCCACGAAGAGGTTCTCTGCCATCTAGGCGTCTTCATCGACCGATGTCTGCAGAGCTGCCATTCGTCCACAAGCGCCCGCCCCTCTCCTGCGTTGAGTCCCTCGTCCACCTGTTGAAAGTGACCATACAGCCAATCCACACTAACGGGACACCGGCGTGGAGCGGACTCCTTCCCGGGTACGCTCTACACTTCCTGGAGGTCACCGGACGAAGTGTTACGCGTCTCGGACGAAGTTGACGAAACGCAGCACTCTACAATGTATCCTAGGCCAAACCTTCGCTCGAGCATCTCCAGAACTTTACGTAGGCTTTTTTTTCCAACGCACCACTTCCTCCATAACCGAAGAGCTCTGGCGGATCGCGATTACGCATAATTTCACTATGGTCCATAGTTAATCTGAAAACGGTTAACTGATGTGGGTAAATAAAATACATTTTTACATACATTCAGATATATTGGAGGGCAGAAAATGGAAGTACCTACCACTTGCAGCGGCACGAATTCTAGCCACAACCTGTCGTGAGGAGAACATATTCTTAAAATTTGAGACACCGCAGTAGGCAGTTAGAGGGTGATTTTTTTCTAGTCAGAACAGAGACCATATCCCACACTTATTTTAAAATTGTAGCAATTATAGGAAATGTGAAGTAAATATATAGTAATGTTCATGACGCAAAAACTTTGCTATAAGAATGAACTTCTCAGTAATTAACGCAATACATACATTTGAGGCTTTAATTTGACTAATTGTTTTCACAATGCGTGCTGAACCTGCCTCCACAACCAAAATGTATTTTGTTGTATTTTATAAAAACTATTACGATTATTATATTTTATTTTTGATGATAAGTGAGAAATATACTAACTAACTACCGTTACATCAATGACGCAATCTGAGCGTGAAAACGACTAATTTTTTTCAGATTCTCTCTCTCCAAAGCGCACTATCGCACCACACCCCTTCAAAAACGGCTTATTTTGCAGATATCTCGGAAAGTGGTCAAAAAAATAAAAGCGATTGACATGGGAGAATGACCGAGGTGTAAATTTAATAAAAACATGTTTACAATTACTCCATGAAATCTGTGGTTAGGCGAAAATCCACCTGGTGCGTTTTCAGCTATTTTTTGTTCTAAATTTAGTTTTTTTCGTACATTTCTGGTAATAAGTCCCATTAAAGTTTGTATAGTAGAAAATATGGGTAGATTTGACAGTAAATGTCAAAGATTTGTAAGAGTTTAAACATTTTTGGACTAGTACATAACCTATACAAAATTAAGAACCGGCGAAAAAATAACGTTCCTAAAAATTGATATCTAATTGTAAGCGAAAAAAGGAAAAGTCCACGACTTTGCGAAAAAAAATACATCTCATAGTAATAATCATTATTAAAAATTGTGGCTGTAAATTCGATGAGATAGCTACTTTTTATTTTATGAATATCTTATAGTATATCTAATGAATATCTTAAATATGAATATCTTATTGTGTTTCACAGTCATAAAAGCTAAATTCAGGTATTGTTCGCATGTCATAAAGTAAGAATAAAAAATATGTATCTATATTAAATTTGGCTTTTCCTAACTGAGATATTTTATCATTTGTGTTTAATATTTGGTTGGGAAAAAACTGAAAATGGCCTAATGCCAACAAAGAGATATAAAGTTCCAATTCAGGATTTACAAGTTGCAAGTGTACACCTGGTTGCGAAAGCAAACCTTGCAGAAAATCGGGAATGACGTGTTCAATTTATGTCAATATCGCAAGGGAAAAACTATGGCGAAATAGACATGGCGCTTACTAAAGATACACATAATGACGAGTGCCTAGTATACTAGCAATCTATAGATTGTTCAATTCTGAGTGATTTAGAAAGAAAGGCAGAAAGTCATGCACAAGAAATTACAGACCTTGATGAAGTTTTCATGGACGTTGATGAGGAGGAAGAAAAAGCTGAATATTTAAATATCGATAGCAGCGACGATAAAGAAAAAGAATAGGCAACATTAATGATTCTGATATTTCACTTAAAAGAAGGAAAATTGTGTAATTAAATTGAAAACTATGTGTTTTTATTTTACAACAAAAAAATTATTGTTAGACCTTCGTTATTCAATTTCCAAGTATCAAAGTGCATGCAAAAAAGGAGAAAAAATGATATGAGCAGTAAGTAAACAATATTCACACGTTTTTTTAAAATAACTCTTATTTTATAACAATTTTTCTTTAATATTATTACGGAATTGAATTCTTAGGAAATATTCCCCACATTGAAGCACAAGTAATTTTAGCTTCATAATTCTCTGAAATATCAATGTTTTGATCAGCGCGTCACCACGGCCTGTCGGCGAGTCACTTCTCGATCGGTTGAATTTTACTTTATTTGATAATTTTTAAAGATAAATAGGACATTTTTATTTTTGATACTTTAAAATTCAATAAAAGCGAATATCAAATTACAATTTTTCAACTAATTTCAAATATATTAACTTGTATATTTGCATAGGTACTTGGAAAAAGCAAGTAATTTTATATCTCGGTGAAAAGAACAAAATTAATTGTTTTTTCAACGCAGGTTTATTACTGGCTAATTACATCTAAAATTAGTCTTTTTTCGCTCTTATAAAACATGCCGAGATATTTCCATTTCTGTCTATTATTAGCGAAATAACTCACCAGGCGTGACCAAGCGTACTTCTCCAGGAAGCGCCGAGTTTCATGCTGATGCCTATTTTCGAGAGGCAAGAGAACAATGGCCTGAAGATTTTGAGGATTCCGTTTGATATATGCATACTACCTATTTAAGAAATTATCGGAACATAAACATTGCTTTCATTGGCTACTAACCCGTAAACTGAGCCGCCAAATTAAAAAGAAAAAAATTAATAAAAAAATTGTGTGACTGAAAAAAAGATTTTATGAAAAAAAAATATTTTACTAACACCCTTTTGATTAAACAGATATGTGAACCGATTAGATATCTGGGAGAGATAACTTCTCTGGCAAAAACGAATATCAGTTACATTCATCAGAATCTGTTGTGAGCTCTTGCGGGCCACTACGATCTCAAAGTTACTTTTTCCGTTTCAAAAGTCTCCCGCGCGTACCTCACCGATAACACTCTCGATAACTTTCCCACGAAATTGTCGGTGACCGATTGTGGACGCTGTCAATAATCACCGATATCACAATTCTAAGACCAAAAATGAAAAGATTTGAAACGCTCAGAATCTGTTCCATGGTGTAAACTCCATGCGATGCGAGTGACGGTGTCGGAAGCAGAAACACGTGAAGGTATGAGTGACGTCAGTCGTCCTCATTCGAGCTTCCTTCTGCCATAATGCATGTTCATGCAGCCGGTCTTTTAAAACTGCAATTGTAATGCACCCTAAAAAACTGATACCGCACATTGGTTCTTTCATACCATTCGGCATGAACTTATTTAATGAAGGAAATGGAAACGCATTAAAAGAAACAAGTAGGCTAAGTAATAAGTTTCAATTAGTAATAGATCACGCAAGTAGTCGAATCGGTCGAGATGCCTATCCTATCTGAAGGAAGACATTTTTATTATGGGCTGCTCCCGTGGTGACAGGTTGCCCAAGTGCTTTACATAATATAAAACAGAGAAACGCGAAAATAAAGGACGGGCACATTCACATGGAAACTGAGTCGAAGTAGATTGAACTACATATGCGTAATTTGCAATCATCATAGTTTTCAAACAGCATAAGGTACCTCCCCTAATCCCTCTCCGCCACTTCATACGAGGCCTCCGCATCTGTAATTATCCTGATTCCCTGAGCAAAGTCCCTTCCACCGTAGAGCTATCCCTTCTCCGAAGAGGGCAAAGCCTTTGAACATTATCTAACCGTTATCGCTACTTATCTAATCAGAGCAAATCGGACACTTATCTAACCTTTTTCTATCGCTACCCTTCTTTCGCAGAATGTGATCGCGCCACTGACATTTTCAGCGTAATGTGAGTGTATCAAATTCTGAGTTTCTTTGTTTATACATCGTCACACTTTTGACTACATGCTACAACTGAATCCAAAATTTTGCAGTCTTTCCTTCCCTACTTAGTAAATAATTAGCGATTAAAAATCATAATTTGAGCTTTGCGCACGGACGGACCGCGGTCATATTGCGAATGCAGTGACGTGAACCCCCTTACTCTGCAATCACTGCCAGGTTTGTTTACTTTCGTTCTGGGTTTTATTTTCTTCGTTGAATGGTGAATATTCATCGCAAATGGCTAAGTAGTGCCGAAATATGTCATGCAGGTGCCAAATTATACTTATGGGAAAAATCGTGCAAAAAAGGCAAGGATTCGATGAATTGAACAAACATGTAGGCGAATGAAAACCATACTATTTTTTATGACTGCGAAGTACTTTGACGACCATTTACGTTAACAGTCCTGAAAAAAAAACAAAAAATAAACATCATGACGCGCAGGTTATCGGCGAATGAAAACTATGGATAGTTTTAAAACCTGAAGGTAAGAAAATCATTCCTAAGCGATGAATTTACCTCGCCACTATCGCCATAACTGATGCCACATTCAAGAAAAACTCAGAGTTTTTGTATGTAGAAACTCATGTCAAATCTTAAAATCTGTGGATCATAAAACGTATCCGTCCATGAATAGAACGTATGTTTAACACAAATTTAAGGTAGTTAAAGCGATAAAGCAATTCACCTAGAATTTGATGAATTTCGCCGAATTTTAAAGATAAAATTTCCACCTTTTTAATGATATCAATATAGTTACCCCTTGCCCACCTACCTCTTAAGTAATTTACCTTAAAATATCAGCTGTTTTACATGGGATAGATAACGACTTTGCGCTCCAGAGGGAGAATAAAGAAAACATTAGGAAATTATAGCACCTAGATGTCGTCAAAATACAAACGGTGTGTAGTTTGTATGTACTATCAACTATTTATAAGAATTAATCAATTTCTCACCGCAGTATTTTTTACAGCATCGCCAAAAAACCTTCTATTGTGTAGGCGATTTCACCGTTCGGCGTGAAAAAATTAGTCACGTTAGAGACTTTTGTGATTATCAATGTTATCAATGTTCTCCCTCCGGGTCCCCTCACGTAAAACAAGGAACTCTTCCCTACTTCATCTACCTCACTCCCGTTTATCAGTGACTCAGAGATCCCTTACCTACCGGATACCTCTTACCTACAATTCCCTGAATACCCCATCTATTGACATTACATCCTCTTTTCCAACTTTCACAACCGCTATTAACAGACTTCCTATCTAAATTCCCCTTCCTATCTTCTTTCCACCTAAATGTCACAACGGATGGGTTATTTACGAGATGATGTTTCGATAACTTATTGGTTTTTCTTTTTGTTGTTCTGTGAAAGTCATTTAATGTTAATAATCCGATGTAAAGGTCATCTTGACTGTTTTCGGATTTATTATTAAATAAATAAAAAAAATAAAAAAAATAAAAAAAATTAAAAAAAATAAATAAATTATATTTATCTGAGAATATTTGCTATACATAACTATATTTTTGCGCCATTAGTATTACAGTATTTACTTCACACTTCTTACAGACGCTTAAATTAAAAAATAAAATTCGAATATGGTCTCTGTTATGACTAGGGAACTATCTCGCTCCAACTACCTCACATAAAAAGTGTTCGTTAAGCTCAGTAAACACCTTATTCGTTCATAAAACCATAACATCCCATGGAGTGTCAACACCACATGGACGTACATAAAAAGTACCAATAACTTATTCATACATTATGTTTTGCTGGAATATCATTTAGAATGTGTTGAAATTGTAAGTAGAATAAGAAATGCATCCACCGCAAGAGGAAACACCAAATGAGATTAGCGATTGAGGAGATTGATATATGCGAGAATATACACATATCGATTTTGTTGACTACACATATCTTTATCACTTTGCACTTTTGCACAGTTGTTTATTTAGATTTCTTAAATCAAACACCACATTTCGTAAGAATTACTTTTATTAATTAATTTTACACGCTTTTAACTTTGACGAAGGCTAATTGAAAGAATGACTGAGTACCAAATAAGATTTTTATCCGAACTGCGGGAGAAGAGATAAAGTTGTTTCATGTTTCGTTTGGCATTTTTCTTTGCAAATATAATAACGTCGTTTTGAAATATCGTTGCCCCAATGAAAAATTTGTACACAATTTCTACACAGGATGTGTACAATGTACACATTTTATATACATTTGTATACAGTTCTATATAAATGTATAAATGTGTACATTGTACACAATGTACACAATTTCCATACAGAAAGTGTATAATGTACACATTTTGTATACATTTGTATAAAAATGTGTACATTGTGTACATTATATACAATGTACACATTTTATAGGGTGCAGTAGTGTAAATTGTATACAAAGTGTACATTATACACAAATTGTGTAAAGCCAAATTTGTGTAAAAATGTACATATTTTTTATACAATTTGTACACAATGTACACAGCGAATTCTAGAATTGCACAGCTGTGTACATTGTGTACAAATTGTACACAAAATTTTCATTGGGGTGAGTTGTTGATAACCTTTTAATCTATATCTTGTATAAAATTTGGCGTAGATGGAATGAGTACATGAGTTTTGCGAATACCCAAAGGCGCATTATGACTGGGAGATGCGAAAAGAGAGGCACTTTTTCTACTCCCACCGCAGGAGTACAAACTAAAAAGCGTGTTATAAACCTTTCTTTGCAATCTATGAGCGAGGAAAAGAACAAGCTAAATGTAAGTGCAAATTGCATAAAAATCGGATATGGAGTTTTCATTCTAGAAAAGTTCAAATTCGAATGCATACAGTAAACAAATTCAGAAAAAAAGACAATTTTATTTTTCTGACCCTCAGGTAATAATAAAAAAGACTGAAAATAAAATATTTTCAACTATTTTAAAGAATATTTATTTCCTTGTTTATAAGCGTTTAATATGCAAATAAAGAAATATCTCAGTGAAAAAATTGAGATTTTATTATTTAATTAATATTGTTGTTTTTCTCTTTTGGTACAAAAATTTATAAAATATTTTCAACTACACAAAGAGTAAAACTTTATTTTTAAACAAATTTTTAAAATTTTTACTTAACTTGAAATACACAATTTAAAAATTATAAATACAAAAATTGATTTCCGGTCGCTTCTGTTATTGAACTAACGCGTCGTAAGGAATTATTTTATTTGTAATTATAAGTTTAAATACAAACTTTTAAATTGATTTGAATCGTTTTCAATAAAATAAGTTATTTAAATAATTATTATTTTAAAATTATCGTTGAAAACAAATAAAAATATCTCGCCGTGATTTACAGTAATAAAAAACAAATTTAAGATATTGTTAGCCGCGAGTAAAACGGCTCAAATAAACAATTTAAATGTAGCTTTCTTCCACCGAGACATTTAATCGCTAGCGCTTAACTCATGGTTAAATATTTTTGCGTAAATAAATGGGTTTGAATGCAAACTTTTTATGCGAATGAAATTTCTTTGCATTAAGCAGTTTTTTCTCAACTTTTCGGTTTTTGTGAAAAAATAAACATAAAAAACATTTCTCAACATAACAGGTTGCTACATAAATCGACAAATTTTCAATAAAATATATTGGCAAAATTCAAACAAATTTTCTATGAACGAGAAGATAGTGAACATAGAAATTGGAACATCACCAATAAATTTCTGCTATATTAGCTTATATCACCGGAAGACATGCATATATAATTACGAGACGCTACTTGCATTAATTAAATCTAATAATTTGTTTTTATCGTTGCTTTTCCCTCATTACACTTTTCTGAACGGCAAGATTGGCGCAGAAAATAGTTAGGATTCCGTTCACTCAGAGAGCGCCAGCGCTCGGAGAGAACGATCATGCGCCTCGCCACACGGTGTCGGAAATAGAAACGATTCGGGTCCCAGGCACCCCAGAAAGCACATAAAACAGAACGGACCTTTCATACGGCACCATCAGATCAACGTAGTGTCCGCCGACCCATCTTACCCCAAGTCACTGGCTCACTTGTAGGTTTCGCCAAAGTATACCGTTAGATATTGCCTCTGTTCAAGATATGACGTTTATACTAATTTGACGACCAAGTTTGATATCTTTCGAAGAAGTGTGCATTGTTGAATAGGGTCTAGAAGAGTGCTTGTGTTTTGGTAAACAATGAGTTAGTGCCATTCGTGTGTTTGAAACAGGTTTTATTGTTTTCCCAGTTATTTTTTTAATGTTCCCTCAAGAAGTTAATTTCTTGGCGGTTCGGTGATTTTTAAGTCAATCCTGTTCCAGTAAGTGCAGACTACCCACGTGAGTAATTTTTTTTTCAAGTCTGGAGAAATCTAAGTTCAATTATCTTTCGTTGGGAGAGATAATGACGCGAGTGTTTGCATTGGAGAGTACATTTGAATACGATAGCGAATTTTTTTCATTGTGTGAGAGATAGATTAACATCGACTGAAAACTAGAACATCTGTGTTTTCCTTGTTGTGTTTTCATGTATACCCCAACCATGACCTCATATTTTTGTAATGTGAGTGTTTATTAGTTCCCTAGTCATTTATTAATTCCACTATTCAGTTATTAATTATTTTCTGACAGTGAGCAATGTTGTTATTTCCCTTCGAAAATTTAATACATTTTAAAAGTGACAGGATGTTCCACATGGACTGAAAACATCTTTAACGCCTATATAGGCCTTTGTAATGGGGTGGGATTTGCATATTTCTTAGCGGTTGGGCTCGCTCTAATTGCCTAAGATATCACTGTTACGCCGTTTGTGGGCAAGTTTACCATAAAATTATCCCATAACAATGAATTTATTTTTAATGATAATGACCCAAGAAATTGAGGCCTTTTGTCATTTGTTGATGGATTCGTACCCATCGTCCACTTTTTCAAATTAAAAAAAAATTAATACTGGTGTTAAGTTTATTTTCGTGTTTTTCCTTGGAATTCTTGTCTTTCCGGTAGCTATATTGTCATTGAGTTGGCTGCATGTAGCCGTTGATGTTGTAATCTTGGAATATGTATACGTGCTCAATGGTTGTAATTAATGTCATGGTAACTATTTAGTTAGGCGATTGTTTTGACCATTTATTTTTTATTTCAGTGCCTGCGCAAGACGTTATGGAATGAAAGGGCTCAAGTTTTAATATAATGGTTCACACGTATTACTCATTAACCTGATTGGAAATTTTAATCGCGTAATATTAAGTCTATGCCATGAATCACGTGGGCGAAGGAAATGGCGCTACTTTTGAAGCCCAAAATACGCCGCCTCAGAAGCAGCCTCCCGTGGATCCTGGGACTGGAAACAATAAAAAATCCCTCTCTGGTCGGGACAAAGCATATTACAGGGCAAAGCAAAGGAAGCGAAAGTCAAAATCAGCGAAAGCCACGCCTAATAAGAGCGTTGAAGAGAAAGGAAATAGTTCGGGAGACAGTCCGGCTGAAAGCTCATTGAATGGACCTAATATTCCTTGTAACGTGAAAAGTGTGCCTGAAAATCAAGCAGATCACTCTAGTCTGGAGAAAAAAGTGGTCAATGAGACAAAGGTGTCAATCAATAACAAGAGCAGCCGTGACTCGCCATTGAGCTTGGAAAATACGGAAAAAGCCAACTCTTCATTGAAAGCGCCAGTTCAAAACGATAGTGCTAGCAATCAGCAATTAGTGAGCAACCATGTGAGTGATCAATCTTGTTCAAGAGTGAATGAAGCAAGTGCGAAGCAAGAAAATATTGTGAAAGAGTTGAATAACTGTAATTTGCATGATGCAAATGCTATATTCAGCGAATTGTGTTACGAAGACAAGCTGATGCTCCAAAGGAACTGCATCGAGGTTCTAAAAAAGGTGGGTCTATGTTTGTCTCTTTTCGCATGTTGCTGGCATAGTAAAGTTTTTCTTTGATGCCATTGGGTTATTTTGCTCATGAGCACTAAGTTCGCAGCCTGGCTTATTTTACATTATCAATAACTTCGTTGTCTCATGCGGCTATAATCTACTTATGCGGCCGGTACTTAAATTCTGTACTGCTGCTGTCAAAGAATAAAAAAAGAAATGCATACATAAGGTGTTGATTTCCTCTTTTTCGTTATGCAAATTTTTCTGAGACATGAGTGCTCGTTTTTACTAGCTTTTAAATGTTATTTAGGATTTAGTGACAAATTCCCATCATTTTGTGACAAAATGTTGCTTTCAGTGGCATTTTTCTCTAATCTTATCATTTAAAGTTTTCAGAGCTTGTTCAGGATTGGCTTTGAATTTTGACCTTAAGCTAGATTTCTTTTGGCTTTCCTTTATTATATTTTTTTTGCAATGAACTGTTTCTCTGTGAATGTTAGTCACACGGCATTTCATATCTTTCACATCCCGCCAGCAGTATCCACAAAAGGGGGTCAAGATACAAAGTGTATCAAAATAAATAATTTATGGCAGGGAACATACTGGGATTTAAGGAGATACGGGGGGTGATACAAAAATATTGTATGTGGGGGATGAGTCTTGAGGGGGGGGGGGTGTATCACTGTGTGCAACTCATATTGGCTCCACGGATGAGAAGGAATGGTATTAGTATATGTGTAGAAGGTAGAAGGGAAGAGAAAAGCTAGCTGCTGACATGACCCTGCTCTCAATGTGAAACAGTTTGCATTTTAATGTCCTATGTGATGAATGGAGTACTGTCTTTGAGGTGCTTTCTTCATTACATATTTGTAGAAGTTGGATAGCTATGAAAAATTTCCACTAATGCCAGGATTCAAACCTGGGTCCCCTGTATGGGGGTCCCAGGTTTGAATCCTGGCATGTTCAGGGGCTATGCCAATATCCTCATGGATAATGTCTTGAATGATGAGTTACATTGCAAAGGTGAAATTATAAGTTATCTAGTATGTGATGGAATCGGGTTAGTGTAGTGATTAGAGTACTAGATTCCCACCGTGAGGGTCTGGGTTCGAATCCTGGCAATGGTGGAGATTTTTTGGAGGAATCCTGATCCCTACTTGGTTGCAATGTGGAGAGCAACTTCAAGTAAGTGCTCCGTTGGGGCAGATGTATGGGCAAATGTAGGGGTATCAATTCTCCTCTCTCCATTTTGGCAGGAGTTATTTTTTGCCTCCGTGGGTTACCGAGAATTATTGTTTTTCCTGCTTTTTTTAGGGAATTAACTCATTGTTTCTACATAATTATATGAGCAATTGAGGTACTAGAATCCGAATGACATCAATGGGATTTGTCATATTTTTAGGTTGAACGTGGCTACACCCATGTCTCACAAGGATTTGAAACAAACTTTTCATGTCCCTGTGAAATAGGTAGTATCAATTCTTTAAATATCGGTCCCCCATTATAAATTCGTACCTATGCCACAGGTCAGATGGGATGTTAAATTGTGGACCCCTCGGTACCTTCAATAAAGGGTGGGCTAATGCTGATGTTGGGTTTCTATCCACCCCTCCTGTTTGACCTATATCCCTTCTATTTCCATTATGCCCACTTATCATTAGTGGCAAAAATGACCATAGCTGTCGGTCGCCTCCCTGAAGAAGCAAGCAAGCAATGTAATGCCTTTATTATACATAAATAATCCCTCAGGATTGGGCTTACTAGTTATACATGTTTTTAATTTTTGCTAGTGCTTACAGCTTCGTTTGTTTTATACTTCATCCTATTGTCATATTAAACTACTTTGTTTCTCTCTTTTTACACCCTCCTTGCCACTCTCACTCTGTGTTGGAGATTATTATAAGCCTTATTCAGGCCAAATGTTTACATTATGGAGATGATATAATTAAATACATCACATTACACATAAAAAAAACCACCCAAAGACAAGACGTTTTAGTGTAATTATCCTCGCAAAACCACGTAAGGAATATGAGAAATTAATATATGTCAACTAATTGTTTGCTTCTTGTAATGTAACTTTACCTTGGAAATACAAGTTCTATTTTGAAAAGTCATGTTAGAGTGGTCATTTTTCATTAAAGATAGATCTAAGTGAACAACTTCGGCCTAAGATGGAGCTATGAGGCAAAATTCATTCTAAAATGTTCTAGATCATGGTCAGTCAGTCATTGGTATTTGTTTCAATAATAAACTTGATATATTCCACACTTGATCAATAAAACTGGTCAGAGTTGAGACTAAAAAGGAGTTGAATATATTTAGTTTATTTGTTAGAGTAAGAATGTCTTGAAAATTTAAAAAATGAAACTCACAAACGATTCAAGTTGGTGATATTTTTTTGTGTAAGTATGTTGGTTCATATTGTTAAGAATACTGCCAAGATGAGGATAGAAATGTGGCCATGAAATTTGGGCAAATAAGGATGAAACGGGAACATCTTGGATACATGGAGGGGATGAAAGGATAAGGAACACATTTTTATGCCTGACTGACTAGTGGAGGGAAAAGATTAGTGTCAAGAGTTTAATCCAGTGTAGCAAGCGACACGTTCATTTCTGGAAAGGGGTTTGAAAAGAAATAAAAAATAGTCACTGGTGGGAGGAATGGGGGGTGGGGGTGACAAGGTGAGAGAATAAATGGATTGTATTGAGTTGGGGCGGGGAAAGACCTTGCAATAGAAAAAATTGACATTTCGGAGGCCATGAGTTTATTATTTGAAGTACTTACCGTAAGATAAGAACTTCGGCCCTTTTTTATAATTTTGGCATTCCATATTTGATAACTATTAGACTAGAAATTTGAAAAAAATAATTTATAGTATTTAAATCTTCATGTACGAAATAGTAATAGTTCATAAACATACAACTTAAATTTGTTACTTCTTTTATTGAAATAAATACTGTCTGGAGTTACCCAGTGAAATGTGGTAAATTCGGACAGTTACGAATCTTCAATGATGCTTTCCCAGTGTATGGTAACTTTGGAAATTCACAAATATAAATAACTTTCTCACTCAATATCATGACTGTACGAATTACCGACTTCACTACAATACGCAAATAAGTTTATGGTTGATAAAACAGGTAAACCGAAGAATTGCGAAGGGATGCATAAATAAAGTAGGTTTTTGGTGATAAAAATATAATTTTATCAACAGAATGGAGGAAGTAAACACATTAAAATGAAGTGGAAGGTGTGGTTTCCGGGGATTGGTATGGCAAATTAAACGACAACCAGCTGCTTGGACAACTCCCACTTTAATGACTGCCCGACAATACAGTACATCCGGGGCACCGGGACAGTAAATCCAAGAAAAAATACAAAAGTTCTAGTGCACGGTAGATAATAAATAACAGCAAATATAACAAATAGATAACAAACAAATTTTTATTGACTCTAGGATTCAAACAACCTAGTCTTGTGTACAATACAGTACATCCGGGGCACTGCCTGCGTGCCATCTACCTGTTATTCATTTGTTACAACATCTTTCACCTTATATTAAACATTTCTTGTAACAAAGGAGCAACAATTCTATGAAATAATTCTGGGGCACAATTAAGACCAATGGGAAGACGTTTAAATTTACAGCGGCCAAATGGTCCTGCCTGGAATGTGCATAACTGAGAACTATATTCATCCAATGGGAGCATCCAAAATCCAGAGTTTGCATCAAGTTTTGTGAAATACCTGGCACCCCTAAGTTTGAAAGATATTTCCTCAAAAGTGGGAAACTGAATATGTGACCTTTTTATTGCTCTGTTTAGAGGTCTTGGGTCTAGACAGATCCTAATATTGCCATTTTTCTTCTGCACAATCACTAGCTGACTAACCCAATCTGTAGGTGTGGTCACCGGTTCAATGACTCCTAAATCTTGCATCCTATTCAATTCAATTTTAAGTTTTTCATGCAATGAAAAAGGGATTTTTTTCGGTGGAAGAACCACTGGTTTAATTAATGGATCAACTTTTATATGAATGGTGACAGGAATAAGACCTAGTTCCCCATCAAATAACTCCAAGTATTCACTTTCAACCTCAGTTGTATTAATCCGTTGCGTTATTTTTGTTTTATCTATCTCATTATGGCAACTACCATTATCCACACCAGTAATAGCCACTAAACCTAACATTATACAACTCTGCAAGCCAATAATATTATCACAATCACCATTAACAACATAGAATTTCAATTGGTAGGTGTATCCTTTAAATATGCGACTTAAACCAGTTTAACCAATACAGTAACCATATTAATTAATGAAATTATAATGTTGCCATTAAACATACTATGTATTTGTTTTAATAATATCATGACAAAGAAGATTTCAGAAAAAATATGTTGAACACTGTTGCAATACTAGAGGAAGAAATGCTGCATTATGTACAAAAGAAATCGTCTTAGGAATATGCTAACCAAGGATTCTGATACTGAATCACTTGTTCAAGATGATTAAATGACAATGACTTTGCTATCTTCAAGGTTGTTGTATGTACCTTAAATGACTTATCATAGGCACAAAGGCCTTTGGTGATAATTTATGATACATTACTTGATAATTTGTAAAATTTGAGACCAATATGTATTAAAGAATTTCAATGTTTACATTATATGTACTCTAATTCCTGCTTTAGAACGCATTGTCTTTACAAGTTAAACCTAGATTTCTTCTATTTTGCTCTCAATCACTACCACAATGGGCTTTGAACATTACCAATTAACTTTAATTAATTACATATATTTTTGAATAAATTATTCTGTGGTATTCTATTAAAGATGTTGTAATGACTTCTATAAAGAGATAGATATGTAATAAAATGTATAATTTTAAGAAATTGTTTGCTTACACTTCCATTTTCTCTTCCATTTTCTTCCAGCTTCCATTTTCTCACTGGAATTAATATATTTTGTGACTGTTGCTTTCCAGAAATTGGAGAAATTCCCAACGGCTGTTTTTCATTGCACCATGTGCAAGTTTTATGGCAACAACATTCCTGTTTGCATAGCACACATTAAAAAAAACAGTCATATATCAGACTTGCAGGTAAGGTATTGCTATTTCTAATTTTTGAATAATAGGAGGTAGTTTTTATGTAAATATTGGAGATAAAAATAGAATTAATATGGCGTTGGTCTTATGTGGTATCAAATATTTAAAATGACAAAACCATTCCTTCTTTTTATGTTGCAAAATACTTTTGTTCGATTTGATGCTGGATTTTTGCTGCATGTTCATGAAGGTTTACAATGAAAAATTCCACCAATAAGTTTTTCCAATTCCCCATCCCATAATGTCTTGTACTTGGTTTGTGATTGAATGCCATTGAAAGATTTTATGAAGTGATTGAATTGACATTGTTTTGGCTATAATATATTGACAATCAAACCGGACTTAGTTCTTAAATATGAAGCAGTTCTACAAAGTGAAAGTAGATAACATTCACTATGTTTTATATATTATTTATTGGTAATAAATATAAAAAATCATAATTGAAAAGTTTTGTAGCCTGAGTAGAAGCATGTTGGTTTGGGGCTCTCAATATTATTGGTGTACTGGAAGCAACTTGAATCTTCCCCTTGAGGAAAGATTGTATTCAAGAGTAGGATGCACGCATTGTAGTGCATTAGTTTGTCACACAGATATGTAAGTGCTCTAAAAACAGGGTAAACACATGCATATAAAAACCATTATAAGTCTGCAAATCCATCTTCGCACCTGTTCCCACTAAGCATGTGATTGCGAGTGTACATAGGTTGTGTAAATATACCTTAGGAGGTATGAATATAAACATCCAATTTATACTCCATTCCTTTGTCAACTTTGACATTTAGTATTCTTCGTGAAAATTGGTTGGTCGTAAAAATGTTAGAAAAGATTCGATTAGCTTCATTCCAGTAAATAAAGTTAAACATCAATGAAGCTGAATTAATGCATTTGGCATTTTATATTTATAATATTTATAAAAACCAAATTATCCATACCTTATAGTATACCAAGTACCTGTACCAAAATAAACTGAAAACACAATTTGTGAAACGTTGACAAATGGAGTATATCAATTATAAATGTTATTATTAAAAATCCAAAACCTCCTGAAATTTTCCTGAAAAGATAAATTTTTAATAATGATGGTAGGTAAAAGTTAAGTAGATTTCACTGATTATATTTTTCCAGAAAATGCCCTAAGCAACCTTCTTTCAAGTGTGATTTTCAGCTGAAAAGTGCCATTTATATTCCTTTGCCAGAAAACCATTGGAGCACTAAATTGTTACCATGTAAACATTGCGTGAGTAAAAAAACATTGCCTGAGCTTACCTTATTCTGATGCTATCATTGTATCTCTGCATTCAACAGTCCCCTCCTTTGGCGAACCACTTGGCTGTACTTCGAGAAAGCTATCTCAGAATTCACATAGGCACACAGGAACTAAGTACACTGAAGAGCAGCAGTTGTGTATTTTTTGTGTGAAAATTCGAGTCGTACTAGAAAACCTGGAATGTTAAGTTGTTCTTCGACTGTCTGAAATACATGCCCCTTGAAGCTGTTGGCGAAGTATTTTACCAAATATTCAATGTGAATCAGATACTCAGTATTGTGTCCTTCACTATCGACTCCTCACTAGTTTTCTTAAAGATATTAAATGCGTTGTAGGCGACAGAATGACTCACATTCATTATGGCTGAGATCAGTTATTTTGCAGAAAATGCCTCCGATTTAATTAACTCTATGGGCAAAACACTGGACATAATTCACGTCTTCTATCAAGCTTCTGTTAGGGTGCCTAGTTGGTGAAAATTGCAAACTGCATTGGTACGTGCCGTTTGCCGCATCACTTACCAACGTTGATGTCAAGCACACCTTCTGGTCTGTGGAGGGAACGAAGAAAAATGTTGAAAACAGCGGCTGTTTTTCTTGTAGCCTAGTCACATTGTAAAATAACTCCTGTAAAGCACGTATTTCTTCCTTAATTTCTTCTTTATCTTACCGATCACAGGAATATATTACCGAGTCAGTTTCCGGGTGGTAGATCACTTCTACGTACGTATTTAAGCTACCAACAATGTGTAGCAGAATCATCCAGCATTTCAACAAGGATTTTAGCCTTAAGAAATTTTACTACAAAGTTCTGAATAAATTCTGCCTTCAAATCTTCGCCGTGCTTAGCATTTAATTACGGTTCTTCTTCGTGCGATCTGATCCTCAATGTCCTAATTTGCGGGAAGATACTCTTTTGGTCTAGAAATGTTTAGTTGCACGACTTTCCATTCATAATAAATTCGGCTGTTGAAGTGTTTGTATTAATCTTGATTAACTAACTTTCTTCATCGACATTGCGTCTAGTTTAGCTCGCGAGAACTTCTATTCATCAGCTGAGTTTCTTTAGAGTTGTAATTGAGACGAGGCATCTAATTCGTCACTTTTCAAGAGAATGCCATTTTTAACCCGGCGTGGCAATCCGATCGCGCGAACAATGCAACAATGTATTTACGGAAGTAAGTTAAATCTCGGGAGAACTTAATTTCGCGCCAAGCGGCGTTCGCCAACGCAACAAAGTCGGGAATTCACGCGTTGACAGCATATTCTCGCCGTAATTGCGTAGGTAGCTTATTTGAACGAACTTGTGGTCAAAATGTAAAAGTTGATGAATGATGATTTTTAATGTTAATCCCCTTTTTAATGCGATTTCAAATGTTCCTTTCGCGCTAATTTTGTTCTTCAGCGAGTCGAGAAAATCGACGGTATGACATTCAATTCGAATCATCAAAATCCGATTCACTTACCGAAAATGAACAAAAATGGTCATATGTCGCGACATAAGTATTTTTTTCATAAAACCCAGAATATATAAATATGCAAAAATAATAGCAATGCCTACGAACTTAATTTTTTATCGCGTAGTATTGAGAAAAGCGAACATCTCTGCTTATTCTATTCTCCCTGCTGTTTTTTCAACTGAACAGGATGCCACTGCAAATGCTCATGAGAGCATCATGGATGTGCGTTAATCTGAAACTGATTCAGGATTAGCTACACAGAGATACCCTTTTATCAATATAAATCTTCATTTTTTTAAAGACATGTATTTATTGGGAGATCTTTATTTAGAATAAAGTAACTATTTCATGGTGCCAGAAAGCAGTTACTTTCAAGGGCTCGTAATGTATTCTCTAGATATTTTGAAATATATTAATTATTTAAAAAATAAATCATAAAAATTTAAAGTGCCACAGTTTTCACCTTCCCAACCTTTCAACAGCAAATTTTAACTGACTTTTTCATGAATAATAATTCTGGCATCTGGTGTGTTTCTTCACCAAAACCCATACAACATATTTGGATCAGCATTGTAGTGTAATGATTTTACCAACCAGTGGTGGATTAAGGGGGAGTTCAGGGGGTGGCCGCCCCCCGTAATTCCTGGCAAAATAGAAAAATTTATAATCATAAGGCATTCCATACCCCTCAGCCCCGCAGAAAGTAGCAATCCGCCTCCCCAAAACAAGGACATTAATCCACCCCTGTCTCCAACACACAATAAGTTAAGAGGCTGGCTTGGAGGGTAGATGGTTGCACAGGTGAGGCTGGGCCCACAGGCTTTGGCCAATCTGGCCCACTGGTCATATTCTCCCAGATAGCAAGGTAAACTTGCTGCAAGTTTGCAAAGTAAGTCTCACAAACTTGCAAAGCAAGTCAGCTAACTTGCATGCTATCTGTGCTATGGTTGCGAGGACTCTGGGCTCGTCTGAAAGTTAACCGCGTGAAATACTTGGTCTGACAAAACCATCTTAGCCTATTAAATTGGCCTTTTGACATTTGGCCAGTGCAAAGATCTTTGCGAATCGAGTGTGCATACATTTTTGCTATCTCAAATAATTGAAGCGAGGAGCTACCCAGAATATTACTTGATCCTAGCCCAGTGGAAGACGCTGGAGGAATTTCTGTGAGACTTCTGTTATTTGTACAGTTTAATACATAGTTGGCCATGATAGTATATTGTGTTGTTTTGTGGGGAAAGAACAGCTAACTATTTGTGAATCATTAGATAATTGTTTCACTGAGGTTGTGTAGTTCACAGCAGAAAACATTCCTCTCCATATAAAGGTTGTATGAAGTTTCTGAGTAGATATTGTTGCATATTACCCTCATAAGAATACTAATACTTTAGTGAGTACTGAAGACATCGTCATTTAAGATTTAAGAACCTGCTCAAAAGTCTTACATACATAAAGTGTGTGCATACATAATCATAAAAGGCATGAAGGGGACCTTCTGAAGATTCATGGAGAAAAACTTCAATGATTATTTAGCTTATTCCACAGAATAATTATACTATGTATCAAGTTTTATAATATGTGATGCTTTATTCTTTTGAATAAGGATAAGTCTCTAGTCATTATGTAGGAGTTCCTCTCAGAATAACTTCTAATTCTTCATTGTTTTTGTTATCCATTTTGTAATACCTTACAATTTATAGTCAGTTGGGATAAATATTGTTCTGAAATAATTTTTGAGACAATTTACAGAGTTTGTAAAAAAATGTGGGATATGCTCTTGAAAGAATGGTAGGTCCCTTAGTTATGTTGGAAAAAAATTTCATAACTACCCTGACTGACTAATCACTTTTTTTCAGTCTTCTTTCGAGTAAACTTAACTTCAAAGAATTAACTGCTGCATTTATTTTACGAAAGAATGTTGCTTTTTTCATAGTAATGTTAAAGGCAAAGATGTATTGTTATTTTCCTTAGGCAGCTTTCTGACTGACAAATTGCCCGTTTCTTAAAATCCAAGGAGTCAATTGTGAATGAACGAGTAAGAAGTTTTTAGAATTCTTTTTATCAGACTTAATTATTATGATAGCCATTGTCATGCATATTATATGATTAGAAACTTCATAAAGCCAAGTTTTTCTCTAAACCTTGAAAATATCCTTAAGTCAAATTATCAAAAGTTACTAGGTACTTCAGGCTTTTGACTTGAATCCTAGTCCATTTTTTTGTCATTATGCATTGTTGAAATTAATATCACAGCCTTCGACCTCTTTCAACGTAAGAAACTATCCTGTGATCTTCTATGACTCCTGAATATACCTCCCTTTTCTTATGAGGAAGATATTGTAATGGTTTTTTGGGTTTGTTCTTATGTAGTGTCCCTACCAGGGTCAATTTTCTATGTGGTAGTAAATTTTTCACCAGCAAAACACTCTGTTACCTATTGTCAGTGGAAATATTCCTGCTACTACCTTTAACTGTTGTGACAAGTTGCACAACTACATCATGGAGCTGGTTCAATTACTGGTGCTCGCTTGTCAATAAGCTAAATAATGACCTTGAATATATGCAGTTTTAGCACCTGCATATACTTTATGCTTCATTTGGTGAGATGACCTCACATCAACTAATGCAAATATTGTAATGCCATATCTTTTTGGATTATTCGGCAAATATGGGCAAAAAGTACAACACCCCCTCAATGAATCAATCGTTAAGTATTCTGATAGAGTATATGCTTGCAGCTATTTACCCCCAAATACAATGAGCAGCTGCTGTACCGGAGCTAAATGGTCAGTCTTCCTTCTAACTTCCTGATCATTAATGTCATCAAAACATTAGTGGCGAAGCAAAAGTAAAAATCTGTTGTATGGCATCGTTACTAAAAATACTGGTAGGCTATATTTGTCCGGTAAGTCTCTAAATTTCAAATGTCCTGTCCTATAAACTCCAGTGCAATATTCCACAGAAGAAAAATCATTGGCCTTGACTGAGGTCCTGGTCAAGGGGAATGATTTTTCCTCTGCAGAATATCACACTAATGTGCACTTGCGGGTGACTGTGTAAAAGCGTTATACCGTGGCTAGTCCCGGTATCCTCAAAATTTGTCCACTAAAGAACAGTAAGCCCAAAAATGCATTCTATTTTCTATCATCTGTATCCATAACATCACGATCTCTCTCAAGACTTTATGTCATATTCAAAAACAAAGTAATATTGTGCTAAAACTGCAATAAAACTCATAAAAAATGTAGAGGAATTAATTTTCTTCTGTTTTTCCACCTTTAGCTACTCCTCGAACTGCTATAAGATAAAAAATAATTTGATGTTCTTGTTCTACCAAGATTAGACCTCCACTTAAGGGCCTGTCCATAAATGACGTCCACACGATTGGGGGGTGTGGGGGGGGGGGGGGGGTGAACCACCTTGTGACAATGTGTGACAGGGAGAGGGGGGGCTATGCTTCATGTGACATCCACACTTTCACTGTATATTGTCTTTTACTTAGACTGTGGAGGGGGGTAGAAGTTTTTTCATTTTTGTGACATCATTAAAGGGAGGGGGGGGGGGGGGGTGGCAGTATTTGTGACCAACTGAGATGGGAGGAGGGGGTCTAGTTTGATCCAAAATGTGTGACAACATTTATGGACAGCCCCTAATCCATCCATAGCCACAAAAATCTCCATCTCTTTCCGTGGTTCCAGTTCCTTTTATTCCAATGAATTTGAGAGGGTAGACTAATAGTCTGCTCTCCTACCAACCTACTTTCTGCGAGGTAATCTTTTTCATCCTCGGAATCTCCTCCTTCACTTCCTTCTTCCTTCTCTCTCAGCAGCTCTGTCAGTATTTAGGTATAATTTATGAATTTTTTACCATCTTGATTGGGTGAGTGTTACCAATACATATAAATAAATATTGAAGAATGTTCATAAAAATGCTGACTGCATATTTATTTGATTTACATGAATGGATGAGAGAAAATATAATCCCTTGGTTGTGTGAATGAATGCTCCAGTGGCAAATAATTCTAGTGTCAGGTCAAAGGAGTTCCATATACTCAACTACTATGATGTTGGCTAAGGAAAAAGGTCTCACTTCAGTCACCAAATGCAGAATGATAAATATTACCGCCTCTGACGCTCTCACTCTCGCATTAATATATTGTAACATAAATACTCTTATCGAGTCAAACAGGATGACAAAGTAAGATATGCTAGCGCTCGTGTCGGGTCACATTCCATGCTATTATATACTCTACAAATGGTTGAAGCAGTTTAACAATCTGGTTAAATGAATTAATGCAATGTGGAAAGAGATTACATTGAGAATTTATCTCAAAATCCTCATAGTAAAAGAGAAAATTTGAAATAGATTAGAATAGAAAAAAAATAAAAGAAAAAGAAATAGAATAAAAAGCATGGGTCAATAAGACCTGACGTGAGAAAAATGGTTAAAAATTATTAAAATCCCCAGAATCAAGCGGAAAGAACAAATCAATGATGTTGCATGTTTTTGCTATTGTAAGTCGTATGTTTTCAATGTCATACTGAATTCTGTTGGCTATGGCCAAGTGCTACTCATATATTCACATTCTTATATTCTTTAATTCTTTCTGCATTTTAGCTGAATAAAATTGTAATAATACCCATTTTTCATCCATCTCACAGGAAAGGAGGCTACTTGAAACGTTGAGACTTGTCCCCCCTCCTACTCACAATCACATTCGTGCACTGGACAAAATGGTGGGGAAGAGTTTCACCAAGCTAAGTATGGGGGAGACAGAGCGAGAAATGTGCTTAAATGTTTTTGAAGAAGTTTCAACTTTTGTTGGTGAAAAATTTCCCGGTTAGTAAAACTCTCTGCATATAGTTACTCATGTGATATTTATCACCCTTTCAAAAATTTCAGTTAGGGAAAAGGTAGTTAAGTGTTTGTATGGCAGTTAAGTTCATAAGTTTTTGTGCTGCAAATGAAATTAATATTTTCCCTGGCTCATTGATCTGGATTGATCAAAACATCCTCGTGGTCATATGGTCGAAGACTCTATTGTAGTTAAAAGATAATTGCATGCAATAGCCCCCGAGTGTAATACAAATATGTAGTATGTGTCTTGAATGAAAGCCATTCATGGAATGTAGTTAATTTTGATGGTATATACTACTTCATGCTTGTAGTGCATAGAATTTATCACCATCTCCTTCATGTTAACGTGTTGAGTCGCATGGGAGACCACATAGTCTCATGTATAATTTTCGTACATGTGCCCATGTCAGCAATTGGCATGTACGTATATCAGCTACTTGTTGGTGCACTAGCTATGTATTGCATTAAATGAATCATCCTGTGGAGCCGGGGATGAATTATGTAGTAAAATACTTTCCCCAAAAATGACAACAGTGATTTGCTGCTTAATCCCTCTTGAAGCCGCTGCTTCTTAGGCTGTCCATGACTCTTAAGATTGGTTGAATTTTTGTTGGAATTGGTTGAAACATTTTCATTTTATATTTTTACTGAATTTGATATTATGTATATTTGCCTCTTTCCTCAAAATTTCTTCTAATTTTTTTCTGTATTAGTTGGCATTTAACTGTCATACTTCTCTTTTTTGAACAATTTCTTTGTTGTATATCACTGTAAAAATTCATTGATAGATTTATTTTGTTTCAATGTCACATCATGTATGCATAGTATGCAGTGTATTATACAATTGTTATTGGTCATTGCAATAATAATTTTAGAAACAGATAATTAGGGGTGTGCGGGTAGCACTTTTTCATTTCGGGTCGGGTTCGGCTTCGGGTAGTGAAATATCTGCGGGCATCAGGTTATTTTTGGGTTCTGGTAGTAGAGGTATTCACATTCGTGGGTGCTGGATTATTAAGGAAAATGGATGTTTCGATGGCAAGACAAAAATTACAGTAAATGTTTGCCTTGTAAAGACCTGAGAGTGGGAACATCATTGTTTTAGCACAAAGTAGTACAATCCAAAAGGTTCCAAAGCAAAATTGCACCCAGTAGCTTGTGCTTTTTCACAATAAAATATAACTAGGATCGGCAGGTTAGCTGGGACACACCTGTGAACAAGATAATGTGATCTTTAGCTCTTGTGGATTTATAAAGCAAATCCTTACTTAATTATTTTTTTGTTCCACCACTCTTGATCAGTAAGTTAGTTAAATGTTTTATTTTAAGCTTGCCATTGAAATCAATGATCATTTGGAATTTAATATTGTCAATTTTCATGAATGAAGAAGTAACATATTTATAACAAATATTAATAGGCTATAGCTAATTAACATAATTTCAAATGAGACATGAAAGCCGTATTGAAAGCAATATTATAGGTTTTTAGTACTGTATTGCAGTAATTGCACGTTGCGTGCAAATTCGTCAATTGCACGAAGTGCAGCCAGATAGCTGCCTTACTATTCCGCGATGGCGGATTTCCATGTGACAGCGATTCGTCATTGCCATCTGTCAAATCGCCGTCAACATCGCTATACCCGCCTCCTACACCTTGGCCAGTTTGTATCATTCTCACACGTCACGAAAATAGAGATGAAATTGTCAAAAAATAAAATCAGTAAATATCACTTAAAGAGAGCAAGTGGATTCACTGACTAGGCCTACCGGAAAATCGACAGTCGATAATCTATTTTTTCTAATCGATAAATCGATCAATGTTTCATTCTGGATGTTTTCGATTTGCGGCGATAGATGGCTATTGCCACGCCTTAGTGCTTTCGATTTAGCTGAATCATGCTGTTGGTGGCTCTCTGTTCCGAGGTGATTCGGCGATCGACGGCACCTGCGTCCAATAATCGGCTATCGCCGTACTCAAATGAAAAGTACTGATAGTGTTTTCATTGCTTAGAAACTTCGGCTTCGTTGCAAGTGCCTCGATCTAGTAGTGCCCCCTTCACTCAACAAACCAACTAACCTAACGACCTTCGTCCTTACCGTTGTAGGCTCTAAAAACCGTGTGAATGTGCGTTGGTTAACGATGGACAAGTAATTCCTGGCACTACCACTTAACACTTGTCAGCACTCGTGTAGATTGCGGAATTCAGAATAGATGAAGTGCGATAATCAAATAAGGCAATCAAAATGGAGAAGGGTGAAGTATTATTTTTGTAAATAAGCAAAGATGAGTGTAATGTGATTTTAAATTCTTATAAAAAGTATTAAAGTGTCATATTCATCAAAGTAGCACCATATGCTTCACTATTTAGATTGATTTTTTTGGTTATTATCCTTAATCATTTCCGGTTTCCGCTCGCGACACCAGCGCCTGACCACTGTTTAGTAGCAGCGTTAAGAACTACTACTCTATTGGTAACCAACGCGCGTTCACACAGTGGTTAGCGCCTACGACAGTACGAACCACGGTCGCTACGTTAGTGGTGTAAATGCGTGTAAGGTTGTTACGTTGGTATGTACTTTAGTTGTCTGTACGGGTGCATAGCCGATTTCAAACTGGAAGTTCACGATGGATCATTCGATTAAATTCAAATTCGAGCGCCAAATACCCGACCTGAATTTTTCAGGAGACGATCGAGTGTTCGGATCGGACACTAAATACCCAACCCAACCCAAAATTTTGGGTACCTGCACACCCCTACAAGTAATGCATTTAATTTAAATGTCATAAACAATGAAATCAAACTGTTGTTGGGGCTGTCCTTACATGTGAGTTGAGTGTGAGGGGGGAAATGTCAGGGCTGTCTCATCAGGAGGTGTAAGGGTTAATATAAATTTTTATTCAAACTTGTATTTAACCACAGATTCTTCTCACACTCTCACTACCCGAGTATCAATGAATTATGTATCATCATCATCAGGTGTTTGGGTCTCTAGTTTATGTAATAGCTATGCGATGTTCACGGAAGAGGGTGG
Organism: Pyrrhosoma nymphula; assembly: GCA_963573305.1. Classification (NCBI taxonomy): domain Eukaryota; kingdom Metazoa; phylum Arthropoda; class Insecta; order Odonata; family Coenagrionidae; genus Pyrrhosoma; species Pyrrhosoma nymphula. The sequence goes on along the minus strand of OY754332.1, from coordinate 68,381,962 downwards.
AGGAAAAGTTGAAGAGAGCGGTTTACCTGAAATGAAAGTCAGGATAGGTGAAATGGCCGGGTATAGGTACTCACGTATGAGGGGTCATCTCTGAGTCATTCATATGTTTTAAAACTTCTAGCTGTTCTCATCAGTCCAGTTCTATTTTGTCATTATGCAATTTTAGAATTTCAAGATAAAAATCACTCATCTGGTTATCACTTAAGTGCTCTTTTCTCCTCACTCTGAAGCGTCTTCCCATCTGTCCCATGTAGACTCCTTTGCAATTACTACACTTTAACGCGTACACCCCACTTTTGTCCATTCTGTCTAGAAGATCTTTGCATTTTACTAGGAGCCTTTTGAGAGTGGGATGTGGTTTAAAAACAACCTGGAATTCATGGGATATTAGTTAGTGTACTGGTACAGGTACATAGATGATATTATTGTGTTATGGAATAGAACAGATGGGCAACTAAATAATTTAAACACATTTATTAACAATATTCACCCCAAAATCTTGTTCACCTGTGAAAAAGATTCCAATTGTCCCCTTAATTACCTGGATCTTCAATTATGCTGTAGAAAGTTGACACCCCTTGAATTATAGAAAACTATGTTACACTAACCATGTTATTCTATCTGGTTCAAGACATTTTTTCCCTCATAAACTAATGGCTTTCAGTCCATTATTTTTCGGCTGTTCAATGTTTCCCTTTCGAAAGAAGGCTTCAAGAAGGAATTCAATATAATTAAACATATTGAATCTGTCAATGGATATTCCCCTGCCTTAATTGACAAACTAATTTAAAATAAAAACAGAGAAGACAGGCTATCAAATATGAGTGTGAGAAAAAATCTGTGGTTAAGTTAAAGTTTGAAAAAATATTTAAATCATGCAATACCACAAAGTTACCACGGAGCCAGATTTATTTAGAAAGGGTTGTCTCTTCATTTATGTGAGTGACCATACGATCTCTTGCTACCCTTTTTGGGCAGAAAATGTAGGTGAAAATCATATTGTCTCTCGCATGGCTCATCTGATAAAGAGCATTTAAAGGCATTATATATTAGCTGTTAATATATAATTTTAGAATATTAGTTGTGCTATCCATTTGTACTTACTCTTAAGTTTTGATATTTTTTACTCAGTGCTCACCATTATTTAAATGCTTTCTGTAATCAAGTTTAACGCAAATAGTGCCTCGACTGGCTGGAATTCATCCCATGTGCTAAACATGGTATTATTGTTCTTAGTTCTACAGTGATGGCACAAAATGAGTTTGAGTTACCAGATATCTTGTTACGTAGGTTTATATGGGCTTAAGATGATTTGTCTGATTACCAGCCTTTACTGTGTAAAATTTAATTTCTTGGATGATTTCTTGGATGAATTTCCAGCTATCATGGTTTGATAAGGTACAGTACAGTTCTCAAGCCTGCTGGATAGCTTGCGAAATGTTATCCAAGAAAATGAATTGCACAGTGGAAAGCCCGGTAATCAGACAAATCATCTAACACCTTCCCAAACCTGTACAACAAGTCATATGGTGACTCAAGCTCATTTTGTATTTATGTATGTACCATCACTGTAGAACTAAGAACAATCATACCTACCATGTTTAGCACGTGATGAGTTCCAGCCAGTCCTGGCACTACCCATGTTCTCAAATCAATGCTCAAATCAAACCAGATGCCTGTTGACAGGGTTGGACATTAATCACAAATAAATGGTTAACTTGTGAATCATGAATTACTGCTAAAAATTAATGCAAAGCACGAATCATGCATTGCTGCTTAAAGAGTGGTTCAAATCTCAAATTAAAAATCATGTGACTTTTCTGCAAAAAAGTGGTTTTTAAGGTTCCTAAACAAAAAATCATTTTCCGTTACAATTGAAATTTACGTCAGGTTTATGGTAGTTTCAAGTCTGAAACCCCATTTTTGGAGACTTTAGTCACTGTACTTGCTCTTTTCAGTCAATGCCACCTCGCAAATAAACCTCCCTTGTACAGGCGAATAGTTAAACAACCTTGATTTGGAGAAACTCTGCAATATTCCTTACCCTTTTGGTTTAAGCATAATGTGTGATATCCAATAATATGTTTCATAATTACATATTCTCAATTGCTTAAGCTGGAATATTGAACTTAAATAGGAAAACAATACAGAATATTATTAGGATTTCTTTTGTTTGTTTTTGGGATTTTGAGACAGCATTTTGTTGTAGATTGAACAATGAAAAATGTTTAGCTGCTGCTTAAAGCCAAATTAAATAAGGTGCAGATTAGCACAGGAATATATTTGATGAATAGCTTCTCAAAATAATGATTCAGGTAACTGAGTCCCAGGTGGATAATCACAGTAGGTAGAATGAAGAAGGGAAATATGTATGTACCTGAGGTGTGTCCTTTGTCACCCAATCCTTTTTGACTAATATGCTAGAAAATGATGCCAGTAAAATTTAAGGATGACAAATCTTCAGTTACTCTGTCAGTCAAAGGAGTGTAGTAATTGCTGAATGCCTTACATGATCAGCATGAGAACTATGGGATGGAGATGTATCATGATGAAATAAAAGTGCAGTAATTCTTAAGATAGTACATAGGTACTCATGTTGAATTTCAAATTATGAGAGTAGAGACTAGAGGGAACATTTCAGATATTCAGGCAGTGTTTTGGATGAAGATGGATGAGGGTGACAAAAATTACTTCAGCAGAAGTAATTTTTGAGCTCTCTCTAATGAGGGAATCGATGGCCTGGAAGGAAAAAATCAGTGAAATTAAATAATGCCCTGGGTGGTGAGGTAACTTGGTTCCCGAGGAAAGAGAGTGAGCTCAGGTATGAAGCTCTTGAGAGGAGTGAGGAGGATGGGGAAATGAGGTGGGTCAGTAGAAGACAAATTAGTGTTGGATATGGTGAGGAATTGCAGTTTTAGGAGGAAATCTGAAGGATGCAGGAAAAGTGGTTGGAGGAGAAATTGGGGTAGTGGGGTAATGTTTAGGATTGATTTGGATGTCAGAACATGGATTAATGGGGCAACATGAATTATTTTTATAAGCTATGTACTTGTATTTGAAGTCCATGTTTTTAAATGCACCAGATCAAAATTTAGTAGACAAGCTATGTTGTTTCAAGAAAATATTAATTTAAAAAAATTAGGTTCACTCTACATCATCAAAAAGTCACAGCAATTATGGTGTGAACGTCACAGAATGTTTTCTCTTGAAGTTAAACTGGTTTACTCATATTAGATGAAAATAAATGTTTTTATTCCCTTTGTGGAAGATAATAAACTGGTGTGATTTTGATACTTCTTGTGGAAGTGTACTTAGAGCTGTCTTGTCCACCCTCTTCCGTTGGAGAGAGGGTTGGAAACTTAAAAGTTTAATGTGGGTTCTTGCCCTTTGGGTTGGAGGTCAATGATAACACACAGGATTGTAATAAAATGGTGCATTTACCGTGCCTCTTAAGGGGCGATGGAGGAGTTGAGTGATGGCCGGGGAAGTTAGTCAAGAGTAAGGAGAGGTTGTGGGAGTGGCAATTGTTTAGAACGGCGACGGGCAGAGTGATGGCACTATTTCACATGAGCAATAACAACCATCTGTACTGCCTGTCGCACACCCTTTTATAAATGACTATGAGGATATTCTTTGACTTGAGGGTACCAGGAGGAGGGGTATGGAAAGGTGTTAACTGCTCGCTTCTCTGGGAGTTTCTGGCTTTCGGACTGAGTTTCACTTTCGATTCTAATTTTGGTCATATGTTAACTGACCAACTGTGAAAAATTACTATGGCATTTCAATTGTTTCCCTGTCCACTACAGAGCAGACATGTGGTACCATGTGTTGACGTCAGGCTGTTGAGATCCCATTTTATGCCACAAGACTTTTTCAGATTTTCATACTCTTTGTAAGGGCTATTAGTAGGGACTGGAAAAAATCACAAGTTGCGATAAACGCGAATTTCCTGTGAAAATTAGGGGTAAAAGTGAAGTATCTGCGAAATTAGTGAATATGCAAAATGAGGTTATGAATACAAAAAACTAGTAGGAAATGGCAATAAAGATATCTGTTCATGTATTTATTTGTGAAGTATCCCATTTTTAACCATTAAAATCATGATTATTATCACATGAGCGCAACAAATCAGCCTATTTTCAACTTAATAGTAATAATGTACGCATATGTAAAATGATTATACCACGCAATGAGCTGAGGAACGTTGTTGCGTATTTTGTTTCACCTTTGTCAGTAAACAGAAGTGCAGGCCGGTGACTATTCCTATCTTCAATGTTTACTCTTTAAAGTGTGACGGAGGCACGAAGGCACATCTTGAGCGTGGTTTCGACAGCATGCACCATCAGTGGGTCACGGCTGTCTCTCCTCACAGGCGTCGTGACCCACTGGGAGATCGACTTCAAGGCCATCATGTACCACCGGTGGTACACGCGGCCACAGCTTGAAACGCCGAGCCCAGGCACACACGCCCCTCGATTAGTATCTATTCTTCATATATATGCTCATAGAGGAAGAAAAAATTTGAGTTGGGAGTTTTTATGAAAATATAATAATTTTCCCGTTCACTTATGTTGATAGTTAATGGCATATAACAAGGCTCCAAAAAACAATGACAATAATCTTCCTTACCCTAAAAAATTACCTTACTAAAGGATTTTCTGCCATTTTTACCACGAGTAAATGGACTACGGGAAAATTCTAAAAACAGATTGCTTAACTCCCAGGGGCAGAAAGAAATACATATTTTTTTTTTTTGGGTCTTGCATCAAGCGATATTAAGACTTAATAGCCCTTTCTTCTGTACAACTCGTTGGGCGAACACACACAACCATGCCTTGGGAGGTGTAAATTTCCTACCCAGGTGGGATTCTGACCTGCGACCTTTGTTTTGGCAGGCGAGGACTTAACCCTGCCGCCACCGAGGCCGGCGAATTGAAATATAAAGAGTGAAATATGCTATAAATAATAAAATAATAAGTAAGACTGGAGTTCTAAACATTCGCATTAAAGAAAAATCTATTACACAAGTTTATTTCAAACGTTTTTGAACAAAACTTACATTTTTAGATATATTCTTCCTTCTGAAATCAGTGTAAACATAGTAATTATATCATAATTTGAAATTTGCATTATTATAGCATTAATTTGTCGGTACTTTATGTAATATTTTATTATATCATGTCAGTAAATAAAACAATTATTTACATAATGAATTATTTATATAGTTTTCATAAATAATCACACAAAAAGAAAGATAACAAGAAATTCAATGCTATGTAGCATATAAAAAATGTGTAAAATTCTTAACACCGGCAATTCATAAAAAATTGAAACAGTGGGATTTTCTAGATTGAGCAGATTGGAATTCTTGACAGAATTTTCAATTATAAGCAAGATAGTAACTTATACATGCAATTACAAAAAAGCAGTAAAACTCCAATCGATTTGATTCCAAGCCCACAGAAACTGTAAATAAAGGGGCATTTAAAAGTCTCCCTTCTTTTTACTTGCACAAGTTCCTCTTTCCTAAGACTGGCTTGCTTTCTATGTATTTGAAATTGGAAACAATCCTTGACATGATCAGTGAGTCTTAGCATGAAGTCATATTCAATTCTAAAATAAATTAGCCAAAAACTTCATGACAAATTTTGGAACTCTTCATTTCTTTTATGTTAGAAAAAAGTTGTTAAAGTATCTGATTAATTTGTCATAAAAGGGGTTTCATGAGTTTAAACGAACTTATTGATAGAAGTAATGATATATTTGCATATTCTGCAAACAATTGCTTAAGAATTGATAGTTAAATTCAAGGTTATTCGATGATAAAAAATAGATGCTAATTTCAGGAAAATAGATGCTAATTTCATAATAAATATATGCTAGTTTTGAAAAAAATAGATGATATTTTTTCCAGTCCCTAGCTATTAGTAATGCCTGTGGTGGACTCATATGAATATGGATTATACATTTGAGTTTCTAGAAAAGTTTTCTATCATGTACACTACTTAAATGAAAGAAACAAATTTAAGCATGTTTCCCATTGGAGAAGGAGGAGGGAAAGAAGTGTGATTTTGGAGGAATAAATGGAGCAGGAAGTAAGATAAGAAAAGTGGAAGAATGGAATAGTAAAGGGGAAAGTGGTGTGTGTTGTTCAGGAATGCTTTGGTGGTACAAGATGTGCAAGTCTTAAGTGAGTGTCAATAACCTATCTTCACTTCAACGTGAAGTGGTGCCTTATAGTGACCCTCGTCCTCACTACAGTGACCCACCTCTCATTCCCATCTATCTGGGTATGAAACAAAAAGTACCCACCTACGTTTGTTGTTCCCGGGATGAAGAGCCCATTAGTGCTGAACAGACTTGAAACACTATCAGCAGTTCTTATACCCCTCTATTGAAGAGAATTAAGTTTTTGAGGGGCCTGTAATTTGTCATCAATGCAATGGATTATGACTCACCTTAAAATTTGGAAAAAGATAAAAACCACAGATTTTTTTGATATAAGTGTTCAAATAATCACAATTGGTGATTCCTGAATCATGATTCGTGATTTGTAACGGTAAATCATGCCCAACCCTGCCTGCTGATTCTTTCTTGGAATTTATGAATTTCATTTGTTGACTCAATAATTTCTGAATACTTAAGGAAATGAATTCATGAAGTAATTCTTGTGGTGTTACAATTTTTGTCAATTTTTTTATATCAGTTTTTTTACTACTTTGGCAAGGGAGCTCACAAAGATATTGCTACTTCATGCATTCACAGGCTGTTCTTTAACGCTTTATGGATCTGTTGCAACTTGTCTTGCTCTCAAGGAATCAAACATAGATATGAATCTTCGGACGCCGTCTTCACTTAATGGCCCAACAACTTTGGCTGATATTGCAAAGGCGTTATCTTTAAATTCAAATTTCAGGTATGGTCCATCAATGTGCAATGCCATTAGCTTTAAATGAAATATGGGTTGATAATTATGTTACTGTGATGAAGCTCAATAAGAAACCAAAAGAGGAATGTTTGATGTGTCCATATCTTTGCACAGGGACGTGGACAAGGATTTTGATGAAGGGAGACCATCAATCCATTTTGTCCACTGCGAGACTGGTATTAAATGCTGTGTTTGCCTATCAAAGGAGGAGACATTGAAAACCTCTGAAATCATTGCCAAATATCAGATGATTGATCCAAGATTTTGCCAGTTGGCAGTCCTCTTTCGCAAGTGGGCCAAGGTAAGTTTGCTGCTAGATTTAGTTGGTCACCTCATCTACCCTCTGAAATTTTATCTTTCTCTCTCCCAGCAATCTCTTTTTTTATTTTTTCCATAAATTTTTCAATACCATATTGGCTGTGCACCCCTTGAGACCTCTCCACATGCTGTCACATTAACACCAACCACCTTAGAAAGATAATTTTCCGCCTTAAATTCATGCTGTTGTTTTATTTTTATTTATTATATTTTATTGCATGTTAATATTCTGAAACATTTTTGTCAATCAATCAATGTAAAGGTCAATTCTGACTGTTTTTGAACACAGGACAAATCAATTCAGAATTTGAAAGTTAAGGAATGATTGACTTGAAAAATGTGTAAATGAGCATTGCTTGCAGTCTCCTGCATAAGTGTAAGACATCACACCAAAATGAGGAAATTTTTCATAAAAAAGTCATTTGGTCATCCCATAGATTTCTAAGAAAGTACACAGATGGCATCTTGGCACACAAAGCATGTTTTTTGCAAAAAATGATCTACCAAACTTAGTTATAATGCACAATTTGTCCATTAGTTTTATGGATAATGCTGTCCTTTTTTTTTAATATTTCCATTTAGCATTTTTCTAGATAAATCATTAATGTATCATGACAATACCACTACTAATACCTTTGTGCTTGGGGTATTATCTGCCCAACTGATCCATTCAATGTGAGCAATTTCACGTGTTAATGGCTTCAATATCTCCCTGCACTATTGTGCTCTGTGTTTCTGTCTATCCTCCTCTTTAACCTCTGGATCATCCCATTCAAGTCAGAGGTCAGGTTGGTGCAGTGAAGATAGCACCAGTTTCCGTCTCCGAGGATCTGTGTTTGAATGCCGACTGTGGGAGAGATATATCAGTATAATCTTGATCCTTGCTGGGTGCTATATGGTGATCGCTTCATGTGGAGCAAGTTTAGTTGTCCGTTCATCAGATGGGACATTTCTGTGAACCTTTAGTTAGACTAGTTTGCTGCTAATGCTGAGGTTCCTCCTCCACTTGTCTTCCATTCTTTATCCTTCACTTACCAGCCTACCCACTTACTGTCAATGGCAAATATGACCTCAGTTGGCTCCCCAGCAACCAACCCAGTCATGTCAGATGATTTTTTCATGGTGATTTCCTCAATTTCATGTTATACTTTAATCATAAACCCATGCTGGACTGACTCTACTAGCTGAAAATCATATTTCCATTCATATCTCATGGAAACTTATCTTTTTTCATAGTGTACTTTGTGGTTACCTCAAAAGAAATGCTTTTACCTTAAAGTTATTAGGTATCTTTCAAAGTGGTTCCTACTTCTGTTTTTTAGGCGGTTACTTTTTCCAATTGAAGCCTCAATTTTAAGCATTATGCTATGGTTTAAAAATTCATCACATCTATCACAGAACATAAAAATAAATAATTTTTAATATGCAGTTCAATTAATTGGAAAGGGTTCAGTGGTTACCAAGATGAAACGTCTCAAACTCTGATGTCTTAACTATTTGATTGGACAGTTTTTTAAACTTCTGGAGCACGGGAATTCAATGGCTTTTTGTCAATTATCAGTTTTCATTAATTTCTGCAGTTTGACTTTTCATGAAGTCATCACCATGGTCTTTATTTACTGTATATACTCGAGTATAAGTCAAGAAATTTCTTCCTTTTTACGACCAATAAAAACCTTACTTCAACTTTCAGTCAAGTCACTAAATATGGTGACATTTTCTGGGTCAATATTTCCAGGTATCGGCTGCATAAAACCGTATGTATCTCTATTACTCCTGGATCCCAGAGAAGATTTGCCAAGAAATGCATTATTATGTGTACTAGGACCTACCACAGCAAAATACACTTAGTAATTCCACTTTGCAATATTAACACATTTAATAAGGCCAATTGTATTGCACAAATATTACATAACAGACCCAAAAACAATGGGATTTCCAGATTAGCTATGGGAAATACTTCGGACGTAAATCTGTAAATATAATTGCTTATTCTTTTATGTTTATTGGTGGAAACATCTTCAAGAAAAATGATATTAAATATTCTCAATATGGAACTCAATAATGAGATGACAAGAAAAAATGTTGACTTCTCATTGTAAAATTGGGAATAACCCGGCTTTTATGCCTCCCATTACACTACACTCAGATGGCCAGCTGAGTCTGTTAAGACTCACCGCTAACTTCACGAAACCCAATTTATATCTTTCTTTCTGAGATCCAAATACTTTTAAATATCCTTCTCTTCCAGCTAATATTCATGGTTCCATAACCATCTGCTCTGAATTTACATTGCCGATGGGTGATAATTGTTGAAATAAAACACAGGTAGCTTATCGAATCCTTACTGGAAAATATTCCAAAGAATCACAAATAGCTCCTTTTCATATATCTTCACTTTCTTTATCCTATTTGGCAGATGTTAGGATATCTGATCATACAGAAAATCACTCACAAAAACATCAGAGAAAGTACTTTTATTTCACGGAAACCTACCCTGCATTATTACCATCATTACCCCGTAAGGGTACATCACATCTCTCGTCACCGACCTATTGTTTTTCCTCCAGTGCTACTAACTGTCGCGCTGTCAACACCATGGGTGCAATAGCCATGGCGGGTGATGAGAAAGATGATGATATCTTCAACCAAGATGATGACGATGACGTAACTGCCTCATCACGCTATAATGCTGACAATCACGTCGAAGGATGCTGTAAACATCTACACTGCCAATATTTTATCAGCTATTATAGATAAATTGTTTAAAGTTTGTCTTTCTTTATTCAATGTTTTTCCCTTCTTTTTTCAATTTTCATCCTTGTGATTTCAATGGTATGTATTTCTTTTTTAAACCACAGTGCAAGGAAATTAAGCAATTTTATACCTCAACTTGTAGTAGATTCTCTGATTTTAATGTATTTGGCCCAAAAAAAAGATATCAACTCATTCGAATCGACTTATACTTGAAGATATACAGTAAAGTGTATCTTGTAAAAGGTGGAAAGTAATGCAAAAAAAACATTTTTTAGTGTTAGAATCACAGTACCTATTGCCTGTTTGCCTGGGGTAAGCACCCCTGAAAGTGACGTTTGAGTGAACTGCTCCTTGGGCCCAGGGAGGAGCTGTAGGATGAGCACGCACTTGCAGAGTTCTTTTTCCTTTAGGATTAACTGCGACAACTCTTTTTGACTTGATGGTGGCAGCAATTGGAAAAGTGTTTCATAGCATTTGGTGTAGAGATTGGATGAAGCGCTGGTATTTTTCACTGGTTTCACAGTACTTAGTTGAATTAAGTATTGAAAATGAAAGACAAATTTATTTTTTTACCCTGACTCATCTTCACCATTTGTAAGTGATATAATTTGACTCTTTGGTGGTGCCATGATGCTAAACATTCTGCGACCATTTGATAAACCTTTCAGAGAGAGAGTTTATGGGAAGCCCTTGTAATATATTGCACAAATCACCTCATCAAATTATATTTACTCCATAATGAAATGATCAGGAGAACCAATGCTTTCCTCTATAACTCTGTGTTCATGAGAACATTTTTCAAGAGCCTTATTTGCCCCAGTTGTGGATCAGTCAGGTTGTGGTGCTTGGCTTTTACCAGAAGATACCTACTAATCACTAATGGTTTGTAGTTGTTTTACTACTTCATTTAAACATATGCAACAGCAAAGGTCATTTTGCACATACACATACAAAACATGGAAATGAATGAAGCTGATTAAAAATAAATTTATAAAATCAGCAAGAGTTTCCTTTAGAATGGTGCTGTTATAGGTGGTCATGTACTCTAGCTGCAAAGCAGTATATTTCAGGACTAGGGAAAATACTATTTCTCGTTATCTCCTTAGAAGCAGGCCCATTTATTACTTTTTCTTTCCTTTACAGATGTGCAAAATAGATGACTATAAGAATGGAATGTGGCCTCCTCACACATTCCCTTTGCTGTTGATTTACTACCTGCAACAGGTTGAACCACCAGTATTGCCTGTACTGCATGAGCTCAAAGGTGACCCTGAAGATGATAGCTATTTAGGTAATTATAAATCTTATTTTCACCTCAACAATACTGGCTAATTCCATTTTATTGGTGTTTAATAGGAGGTTCATTCTGTTTCCTTTTAACAGTTTATTTTTCTAGTTATAAATTTACACGATGATCTATGAAAATATATGGTGTATGTCACGTGTTGTTTGGTTTCAGCCCGACATTTCGTGACCCTTGTTGGTCATTTCTCCAAGGGAAATAATTACTCACTGCCAATGTTGTCATTATATATGTATAATTATCTGTAATTGATTCAAGTGGGAGAGGTGGAAAGGGGGGTAGGACAGGAAGGGGAAGGAAGAGAATTTTAATGAATGACTGGGTTCCATGTGTAGCTGATTTTGAGACCACCATCTCTTTTGAAACTTTGTTTATTTTTCCGTATCTCAATGGCCTTGTGGATTAGTCTGGGTTTGATTTCTTCATTTGAGCTAATGAAGAGATTTACATGAGCTGATACTTTTTCCTAATTGTGATGGAATTAATGAACCTTGAACAAAACAATTTTTAATCAGTTATTCAGAGGTAGAGGGGGGTGCATAAAACTGTATCTAAATGCTATGCTCACCACGTAAAACTATCGATTTTATTCTTTAGCTTGACTTATTTACTGCCACTGTCATCTCATCTAAAAACATATCCCTGTTATACATCTTTACTAATTACTTGATGCTCCCTATTCAATCACATTCTTCAACATCCCATTGCCTTTGATTTCCTCCTCAAGCCACTTCTCCATCTCCTTTGAATTTCTTATCACAGCTTTGTGTAATCCCCTGCTATACTTAATGGTGATAGTTAGAATACTTCTGCACTATTCATATTAGCTTCTTCTTCTCTGGTCAGCAATCTGTAGATTGGTTTGCAGCAGTCATTTTCTGTCTCCATTCCACCCGATCTTGAGCCAACCTCTTCAACTCCAAGTAAGAATGGCAGCCCATATCCTCTACAATCTGTTTGACATATTCCTTTCTGGGTCTACCTACCGCATTTTTACCGTGAACTGAGCCCTCTATAATGGCTCCTAATAGTCCCTCATGTCTTATAATGTGACCTATCCAGGTGTCTTGTCTCTTTCTCATTGTGTTCCACAGACATGGCACCTCATCAGCTCTCCGTAGTACTGTTTCATTAGTCACCCTCTCCATCCAAGATATTTTAAGGATTCTCTGGTAACACCACATCTCAAAGGCCTCTTTTATCTTTCTTCCATTCATACCAAGTGTCCATGTCTCACTTCCATAAAGCAAAGCACTCCACACAAATGTCTTGAGTAGGAGATTTCTTAAACGCAAATTGATTTTGTTGGAAGTTAAGAGCCCTTTCTTCTTATTAAAAGCTGCCTTGGCCTGATTAATCCTGCTGATGAGATCTTTGACAATACCTCCGTCTGATGTGATTTTGCTTCCAAGGTATTGGAACTCATGTACTGTATCGAGTCTTTGACCATTAACCATGACTTCTGCATCCGCTCCCCTCCTGCTCATGACAAGTATCTTTGTCCTTTCTCCGTTGATTTTCATATTGAATCTTTTACTGACTGCCTCCAACTCCCTCAACATGTTTGACAAGCTTTCTTCACACTCTGCTGATACAGCTATGTCATCAGCAAATCGTCGCATATTAATCTGTCTGCCTTGAACACTTATTCCACCACTTTCTCCCCACCTTTCTCATGCTTCATCCATAGCTCTCTGTATTTATGTATTAAACAGCAGTGGAGACAGGGAACAGCCTTGCCTCACCCTCTTTCTTATCATAGCTTCTCTCTGGTGTGCACCACATCTTATAACAGCTACCTCTCTTTTTTACTCTTTGTCTATCTGCCCTATTATTCTACGGTCTTGGTACTTTATTCCCATCTCCCTCAGAATCTGAAATAGCTGCTGCCACCTCTCACAATCAAAAGCTTTCTCAAAATCTATGAAAGCAATAAATGTGTCCTGGTTCTTTCGAGCTCTCTTTTCCATGATTAATCTTAATGCTAAGATTGCCTCTCGGGTGCCTCTTCCCTTCCTGAAGCCGAATTGGTCTTCAGTGAGCATGTCCGCAATCTTTCCTTCTTTTCTGTATTATTTTTGTTAATATTTTAGAGGCGTGGGAAATAAGACTAAGTGTTCGGTACTATTGACAACATTTTGCTGTAGTTATTTTGGGTATTGGTACAATGACACAATTTTTAAAATCTTCAGGTAGTTTCCCTGTATCATACATGGTACCTACCAGCTGGTATAAAATGTTTTTCACCTCATCCCCAGATGCTTGAATAAGTTCTGCAGGAAGTGTGTCAATGCCAGAGGCCTTCTTGTGTTTAATGACTTTAATTGCGAGATCGAATTCCTCACGCATAATTCTGTCGCCTATTTTATGGTAGCTTACAGTGGCTTCATCTTCAATAATGTCATTTTCTACTGCTTCTTCATCTTCCCCATAAAGTTTTTCCAAATATAATTTCCATACTTCAACGATTTATTCCTGTTCATAGGCCATTGTGTTGTTTTCTTTTAGTAGGGTACTGCATGCTATCTTTCTATTTCGAAAGAAATGTTTCACTGTTTTGTAAGTTGTTTCAAGTTTTCTGGCTACTTGTGTATTAAATTGGCTATCATCATCATTATCATATTACCTACTTGTGTATTAAACATTACTTCTCCTCATCAATCCAAATATTCACTGTTACCATGCTAACATTCTTCTTCCTCTGAGGAATTTAACAGAAGCCTAGAATTTGTGGGTTTGTGGATGGTTCTCTAAATGTCATTTATTAGGTTGGGAATGCATTTTACTCTTGACCCACCAGTCAAACCTCAATTCTACCTACCTTCCTTAGATTGGGTGTGTGTGACCTTAGATTATATTTGCAGATCCTTGACTATACGACTGGACTCTCCTTTCTGCTTTAAATTGTCCATTTGACTACCTTAGAAATGATTTTGAACTATTCTATTTATTCTTCCATGCTACTAATGGTAGTTTTTATTGTTTAATTTGGGCATGTTAATAAATGGTTCATTTTTCTTTGAAACTAGACCCCAGTGAGCTGGAAGGAAAATGGCAAGGGAGTAACAAGATGACAGTTGGAGAGCTCTGGCTTGGATTGCTAAGATTTTATGCCATTGACTATGCGCATTCCGAGAGAGTGGTCTGCATTCGCAAGAAGGCTCCTCTCAAAAGGACTGTGAAGAATTGGATTGGGAAACGAACTGCCATTGAAGGTTGGTTACATATTATATCAAACCCTGTGTTTACATGGAACACATTCCTGTATAAGTTGATGTTAGGGTTTGGGTGTTGAATGAATGTGTGATTCCATGCTCTTTATGTGTAGGACTCCTGGCGGACTTAAAATTGAAACATTTAATATTTTGAATTTTAACTTGTAGAATTGATCCTAGTCGGGTTGGGTTCTGGTCTACCAGGGGTGGATTAAGGGGATGTGCAGGGGGTAGGGGCAGCCACCCTCCGTGGTATTCCTGGTAAAATAGGAAAAATGGTAATCATAAGGTATTCCATATCGCCCAGACCCCTGGAAAGTAGCAATGTAATGTGGTCAACTTCATGTACATGATAGTGGTTCTACCAAAGATCTACCTGGTGTTGATAAGTAGGATTTTTGCTTTAGTTTCCAGTTTGTATTCTCTGGATGCCACATGTTATCCAACCAGTGGAGCTCCCAAGTGATGAAGATGAGTCTGTGCCTTTTGTTGGGCCATTTTTCTGATTCCCTCATCCATTCCACTCGCTCAGTTTTACCTGTTGTTGCTGGGTCTAGAAAATTATATTTGTGGTTCTCAGTGAAATTGGCAAACCCAGCACTTTCAAGTTCAGCTTTCTTGTAGCCCTTCCAGCAATCCAAATAAGTAGCAGTACCTGGTTTGATGTGCTTTTATAATTCTGTGGTGGGAGAATTAGCACTGCTGTCAGGCACATTTACTAAGAATCAGCCGTTTATGTTGCATCAAAGACCTGGTATTGCAGGAGAACACTGCATTGTTTTTAATGTTTACTAAATAAACTTATCAATTTCAAAACCATTGATTTTGCTTTACTTTTTCCTCTCAACTGAGTGAGCACACTCATCCCTCTTATAGTTATTCCAGTCTGTCGCCATTTTACAAGCCATGCCTGTCTGATCCCAACAACAATTGAATGGAAAAGCTAATTTGGCTGTTACTAAATAGGGATGGGCCACTCTGAAAATTACCTCAGTAATTTTCGTAAATTACCGTGGTATTTTTCGTAATTTACCGTGTCCCTTGAAAATTGCCGTAATTTTCCAGATAATTCACCTATATATGAGATAATTTTTCATACAGATAAATGCCCAATAAGTTATTTTAAGCCAAGTTCACATTTCCTACTTGTTTTATAATAAATTGAGGCATGTACACTCATTTTTGGAATATTTTACTTAAATTATAACATTGTAAGGGTAAAGCATTAGAATATTCTTCTTGAAAATTTCTCATACTTTGACAAAAGAAAGCCAGATTGCGTGTTGCTGCCGTAGTTCTTTTTACAATTTTAAAAATATCTAATAGATTAATGTTGTATTAGGTATGGTTTAAACATCGTTATTCCCTTCCTATTGCTATTAGCTTTTTTCTGTAAAATGCTTAAAACTAAAAAATACTGGAAAATTATGGTAATTTTTGAAAATTACCATAATTTACCTCAGTTGAAAATTACGTTTGTTTTCCCATCTCTTGTACTAAAGTATGATCGTAGCACCTTAAAAATGCTATGTAGCTACATACATAATTTTTTTCCATTCAATTTCCAAATGAATATCTTATATTTGAAAATTACCTCATCAGGAGACATTGATATGGTAATTTTTGAATGTTTAAAAAGTACAATATAAATAACTAGGCAAATGGCCTTGACAGTCTAACCATACCCTGCCTGGAATTTTCTGACTGTTGTGGGATTACAAGTTGCTATATTTTCAGTTTCCAAACTACTTCGAAAAAATATCAATTTAGGAATAGTCTATGATGCATTTTTACAGGGGCAGAAGGAAATGTATCCTGGCTTCCCAGAAACAAATTTCCTATCCATTAAGCATGTTTCTTGTTAGAGCCGAAGATTTAAAATTATTTTTAGCCATTTCTGTTGTTTTATTTCTGTCATTTACTATCTGTCGTTTCTGATGTTTCTCGGGTGTGCCACCGGGTGTGGCTCCAACTCTGCTGAATTCCCTACAATGACTCACTCTTTATCCCCAGGGCTTTGATGATGAAGAGCAAGTTGTTCTTTAAAATATTGGCAGAGATCAGGTCCGTAATCAGGTGGATCACCCTAGAAACCTTCCTTTTGAAATGGACATTAATCTCATTTCTGGTTCATTTTTGCATTGATATCAAAGTTCTGTATTGGGTGTACTCAATGAGGCTGAACTGCTGAGTGTAGGTCTGAGTTTTTTTATATCTTGGCTGTAAGTACGTCCGAGTCCACCCGCTTAAACCACACCTTCTTAAATGCCACCCGAGATCCAAAGTGGTCTCTTACTTGCCATTCCAACCTGTGTGGACTGATTTGCATGGTCAGTAACCCTGCATCTCTTAAAATGCAGGGCATAATCATATCCAACTCCAGGGTTAGCAGTCCTATTCAATTTCGTCCAGTCTGTGTAGGTCTGACTCTGAAGAAGGAGACTACAATCACTCTGTAGTAGCCTAGCATATGAAGTTCATCTGTGTGACTGCGCCTTTGCTTGCCAGCAAGTCTGACAACAATTGTTAGTGACTATAAGGTCCAGCAGAAAACACCTGATGCAGAAAGCTGGCTGGAGGAGTGCTCTGCACTGTTTGTTTTGGATAGCATAGTGTGCATCATTCATGTATTGTTACCCAGTGACCTTGTGGCTGGGCAACTTTGTGGAGAATGAGTATTGCGGCCAAGTTAGAGGAGCGTGTTGTGCATTATTATTGGCTTTGGTTCTCTAACTCATTCCCTTCAACTGTTTGTGCAGGGTACTCCTCAGAGTAGGCATTATCTGACAATTGTGTGAAAATTCACCGTGAAAATATTATGTCTGTATTGGTATTTGGACTCAGATTCACTCCAAGTGCTTTGACCATCTAAGCTACCCTAGCTTCCTCTGTGAATTCCACATACAGTAGTTAGTTTCTTCATTTTTACATAGTGTTTGCAGTTTCTGTTGAACCTCATAAATGTTAATTCCTGTTTTTTCTTTTCAGATCCATTTTGTGTGAAACGTAATGTTTCACGCACAATTATACATAACTCTAGCTTTAAATACATTATGATGTGCTTTCGCAAGAGTTACTTGTATTATGGCATTCCTCGTACATCCAAGGGGCCTCTGTATGCTCACATTATGCCTACCTATCCAAAGCTTGAAAAAGAAGAGGAGCACATAAAGAAGAACAAGGCAATTTCAGAGCAATTGTTAAAAATGTGCAGGAAAAGTAAATTTTTTTACTTTGAAGACAAGCAACCAGAATCTGAATTGCAAGAGAGCCAGTGCAGTGATGTTGGAAAAGGTGAAGAAATGGATGAATCTGCGCCGTTGTCCAAGGCTCCTGAGAAGCCATCTCATGGTGCATATGTTGTTGCAGAGGAACTTTTGCTGGCTGACGCTATTTTCTTTGGTAATCATATCAAAGAGTACATGCTCAGATATGAGTTAGCCGCAGACAATGGTAACAAGGTAAGTAATTTCTCTTGTATGTAGTTTTGCATCACCATTGCCCATAATTCATCTTAATCATTTATACAAACTACGGTGGTTAGTTTTTTCTCATAATTATTTATGTGCAAAAATTTAATTTCATAGGTATAGTTGTTAGAACTCCCCCTATTTAGGATAAAGAACATTTTAAAAGTTTAGCTTTTATAATTTCATTTTTTTACATGCTGTGATCAGTGAGGCTTGTATTTTGCTGTTAAGGCTGAGGTTTTCGTAATTGAACACACACTGCTGTGCTCTTTCGTAATTGAACACACACTCTTTCTACATTGCACTGGGTATGCCAATCAAAAGTCAGCCAGAAAAGACGGGATAATATTTGAATGGAACTGGGGAATATTTGAATTTGCTGAAATGGAAATGCTTGGGGGATTAGAATAGAATGCTGTAGCAAATAGGGTGGACACCATGCACAAGTGTAAACAATTAAATGCAGTCACGCCAGTGCCTAAAGTGGTTTCATTAAAAAAATATCCTCTTCTTCAATTGCACCTATGTTCCTGAGTGAGAAGTCTTTATATCTTTGGTATAGCTCTGCAATCAGTGGAATAGCTTTTTTTATGAGCAAGGTGAGGTGAGCATATGAAAAAGCTGTTAGTCCAAATGCTGAATGTGCCTGTTGCTAAATGGGCCAAGTAAATTTTATGAATTTGTAGGATTTGTGTAGGAAAAGTGATTACTCCTTCAACTCTTACTGCTGGCTGTGTCAGTGTTTTCAATTTCCATATATCTTTGAAAAATAAAGAAAAAACTTTTACTGTGAGTTTGAGAGGTAATAGAGAGACTTCTTTGCTGATAGAGTAACATCTTTGGATTTAATAATACTTGGCATGTTACATGCACCCACCAGAGACTGTAAAGGGCATTGCCTTTCGGTTCTCATGGTTGCCCTTTAGAACTTGCGACTGATGACATTCATCTTGATCCTGAACATAAAAATTTGCTCTGGATGCTGCTGATGTAAATGTCTAAATCTGTTGTCTTTTTACTGTTTTTTTATCGTACTTAATTCCTTTTTTCAATCAAAGTCCACTTTTTTAAAGCATAGCCTCAATTTTATCAAATCTAGTGTCGTTGTCATGAGAGATGTGAGACGCTGATATACTGGCATGTTTTGGTGGGATAATTGGATTAATACTCCATTGCAGGTTCCTCCTACGATCTGTGCCATTTGTACAATGGATGGCCACTCCAAAGATCAGTGCCCAGAAGCTAATCTTCCTCCTTTGAAACCATTGCCTCGGATGACAGAAGAATTCATTGAACACCTCAATGCTTTTTGTAAATTTGTCTTCAGTAAGTCTGAAAGATGTAAGCCTAATTTGTTTGTCAGAAATTTGAATCATTGTTTTTATAATTTTCATTTTGATTGCAGAGGAGTATTCTCAGATGGGTAGTGATATCCAGAAAAGGAAAGAGATTTTGGATCTGCTTGAAGATTACTTGAGTGATTATTTTCATGGAGTCCAGCTGTCTTTATTTGGCTCTTCCTCTAATGGATTTGGATTCAAGAACTCAGACCTTGATATTTGCCTCACTTTTAAAGGCAACAAGAGTGGCCAGGTATGCTTTTTATATATTTTATGCTGTTATTACACTCATTGCGAAGGGAGGATGTGCGTAGACTTGAGGCGTTTGAGATGTGGGTTTGGAGAAGGATGGAGAGGGTTAGCTGGATGGCGAGAAAGACGAACGAGGAGGTATTGGATATGGTCGGAGAGTAGAGGAAGCTTGTGGCAGAGGTTCGGAGAAGGCAGAAGAGATGGATGGAGGAGGTTTTGAGAGGAGAGGGCATGCTGAAGAGAGTGATAGAGGGGAGAACACTGGGGAAGCGTGGGAGAGGAAGGAAGAGGATAGGAATTCTGGACGAAATAAGAGGAGGTAGAAGATATGAAGAATTGAAGAGGGATCAAATAACGGGCCATCCTTAGGAGGGAAAGCGAGACAATTTCTATTAGGTTGGGATACAAAATGGGGACTGTCCAAGAACCTACCAATCAGCTGGTAGAATACTTGAATGAAAAAATTACAGTGTGTAGATGCTGTATCTATGCATGTACCACACATCATTGTGTAAGTTTGTGCTAAAAATATCACGAAGAAAATCACAACAAAAATTTCCGTGCGCTTTCTGATTGATAAGAAATTGGAATAAGACATTGACGTGAATAAATATAATGGAGAACATATATATCTTTCAGCATCACATACAGTACATATAATGCATACCTGAAGTAAAGTTGTGACGGAGCCATGTGTAATGAAATGTGAGAAAAACCAAACTCACAGCTCACATCTCCATGTGCACTTAACGGCTGTTACATGGTATCGGCATTTTGCACATCACATTGATTCTTATAATTAGGGCCAATTGGTATGCGTAGTATATCGCTTACTATGTAGAATATTTCACACTGCTAGAGACCTACGTATTACACCTATTAACCCTTAATACAGTCCTAGAACTCTAGTGGGATGGTTGGGGTTCCAATCGGCTCTTAAGTCCCAAAATCACTGCTTTCTATTTAGCCTCGGAATGACTGTGGTAATGAGCCGTTTATCTAGAAATTTTTAGCGTGGGTACATGATACTTATTTCAAATAACAATTATAATATGGGGTCTATTGGTACTGGACAAAAATCTCGCTGAAACTCACAGGAAAATATGCTCCAAGTTTATGGTGATCTTCCCCACGTCCCCCAATGTGAAACTGGAATACATTTTTGGTTTTACTCTTTTAAGAATAAATAATTTCAGTAAAATAGCTTAATACTATGCATCATTGCACAGCAAAAGGGGCAATTTCCACTTAGTAAAAAAACTAAGATGATGAATGAGAAGTTAGTTTCTCTTCTGTTTGAATAGAATGTTATTGAATTGAATACTATATTATTTCTTACTTTAATCTCTGCCGTTGAGAGTCAATGGGCATTTCTGCTACATAGTAAGTGATGAAATGAGAGAAATTCACTGTGTGAAAGAATTCCCTCTCCCGATGTGTCACCCACAACTCCCACAAGAGCAGCTGGAGAAACAAATTCTTTGAAAATGCACCTTGCATACCACCTCCTTTCCCCAATCCCCATTTCATATGCCTTTTTATGGCTAGTGTCCTGACAGCCCCTGCCTCAGGCCCTTGTGGCAACCCATGGGGAAGTACATAGATGTGTACAAATTTGGTTATGCTAAGACTTTTTTTGAACACATCCCTAATGCTGGATAAGGCTGCACTGCATCCTAAGATGTAGTAAAAATCTCTTTGAACAGGGATGCATATTTCAAAAAAAAATTGTCCAAATGGAATGCAGTAATGCATTATGATATCTACTACCATGAAGGAAATAGAGAACAGGTATAGAGGTATGTACGGAGACAGCAGTCATATAATCCAAGAAGTAATTATTATTTTCCCCAGATGGGGCTGCTGGTGAGAAATGGCCGAGGGTAAATGTTTCATGAGAAATACAGTTAGATGCCCTGTAGGTCCATCCCACCTCACTGCATGAGCTTGCGGGCAAGTGGTACTGTTCACTTACTATCCTTTTCTTGCAGGGATATCTTTTGGTAAAAGGTGCTAGGTACACAGCAATAAGTAATTCTTAAAGAGGTAAAGAGTGGACTAGTTTAAACTTTAAGAAGAAAGGTGGTGTTTGTTATGCTGAGACAAAGTTGGGCAATTTTTCTAAGTTTAAAGAACCAAATTGGACAGTTCAATGGGTATGTTGTTTTTATGTAACACATGACTCTTCCAGTTTTTTCATCAGTTACTTTTCATCTCAAAACTCTTTATTTGACCTTGATTGTATTTTTTCATATGTTTTCCTGCAAGTTATTGTGTTCTAAGCCATAAGCATTGGTGGGTCAGATGGCATCACATTTTGTATCTTGGTAATACATTGGTATAGGTGTTCCGCCCTACAGACTGGTTTGCTCACACGATACCTCAATCTTGATGCCTGATCTTTAGTTGAGCATGTACAGAAAGAAAAGTCTCATGTAAGATCAAAGAAAGGTTGGCTGAGAAACAGGGGAATTTCCTCTGATCCTTCAATGCTGTGGGTCACAGATCAAATTGCTTTAGTTATTTTCTAAACTATATTGTTATTTGAATTCATAGTTGGAAAGAAATGATCATGAGGATGGAAATTTTATTAGCTCAAAAAAGAGTTACCTAGGGGTTTTTGATCTTACAAGAGACTTTTCCTTCTGTTTCAATGCAATAAAAATTGGTTATTTGGAGAGGCGACCAGCAACAAAAGTCAGATGTACCATAAAGGATAGGTGGGTTGGTTGGTAAGAGTAAGGTCATTTAGAGTTGGATGTTGGAGTTCCTTCAGAAGGGTGGAGAGAAACCTGGTATTGGCAGGAGCATATTCTAAATGTCCTATCATTTGGAAGGAATACTGCACTTTAAGTGCCCTCCACATACCACCAAATATGTATAGGGATTCCACTGAAAAAGCTCTGCCACTGCCAGGATTCGAGCCTAGGCTTTTGGGATGGGGAGGTAGTAGTGTAGCCACCACATCAACCTGATCCCTGGGATAAGTAACACAATGTAAGTAAATGTAATTTTGATTTGTAAATTCTTATTTTTTTCTTCCAGCAGTGATTTGACTTTTTGTTAGTATCATTCATGAGTGTATTGTTCTTGCTAGCTAATGTCATGTAATTTCCTTTTTACAGGGCATCAATGTAGTGGACATAATTCAGAAATTGGTGTATTGGTTGAGAAAATTACCTGCTGTGAGAAATATTGTTCCAATTCCATCTGCCAAAGTTCCAATAGTCAAGTTCAGGCATGTTAGTTCACGGCTTGAAGGTGATATAAGTTTATACAACACCCTAGCACAGCATAACACTCAACTGCTGAGGACATATACTCAAATAGATAGTAGAGTGCAGGTAAATTTTATCCCTTTATCAAACAATTCCCAAGTAAAAATTATAATTATTTTTTTAATAATTAGTATTTTTTGAATGTTGTTAATTCAATCATGAAAGTTCAAATAGTGCATGTCTGTTTGTGACAAAATCATGTGCATCCACTCCTTTGCCTAAAGATAGACCACACACCCTATGTATTAAAATTACGGTCATTCTTTTGGCATTAGACACAGCATTCCAGAGTGAGCAGTGTCAAAATATTACTGGAGTGATCATGCTTATGGCACAGGAGTGGGAGTCAAATGCTGGTTTTCCTTTCTAAATGCTGTAGAAAATTTTTAATTTTGGGTCTGCTCCCTCATGATTGGGATATAGTTTGTGTTTTAATATGGGACCATTTAGGGCAATTCTTTCAAGGTATATTTAAAAACTTAAAGTGGTGATTATCTCTATGGGAAATGGTAAAATACAGTTCATGTAGCAATGGTGTGTGTTACTATGTAATGCTCTATTTGCAAAAAGAGAATGATAATGTGGACATTGTGTCTGGTCTCTGCCAGGAGCACATAATAATGTGGAACTAGTCTTGTATTTAAGTTTTGACTTGTGTGAAGGGAGCAAAAATATGGAACAATTCTGGTAGGCTATTTCTATTGTGAAGCTTAACCCTCATGCTGCCAATAGGTTGATCTATTGGTTTTTTTAGTTCGTGTGAAAATGCCACGAGCTAATCTGTTGACTGGCGTAATTGTGTGAAGTACAGATAATAACGAAAGAATTTTTCCACCAAATAGTTGGTCCTTTGTGTAGCTAGGGATATAAATATTCATTCTCACTGAGTCTTAACTACATGGGCAAGGCTGGATAAGAATAGTGGTTGCCTGGTATTTGAAGTTGTCCTGCAAAAGAGGCTTTTTACTCTCAGCCTCACTTTAGCTCAGAGAGCCATTGTAGGTAGCGAGGGAGCTTTTTATCAGTTGGCCAGATCTAGATCTGTCATAAATTTAACTGCTGCAGACTAGACTTGGGGTGGAAACAAATGACATTGTCTTAAGTATTTCCCTGCCCTGTACTCATTTGCAGATATTAAACAATGAGTGCCTGGAGAAAATCATTTTTCTTGTTGGAAATTTGCAAAAAAACATTTTTTTTTGGAAATACAGTAGAAGCCCCATATAACGTGTAGGGCATATAACGAGAATCTTGATTTTGCGAGGGATGGCCAAAGAATGATTTAAAACCCTATGATTTACATGTAAAATAAATCCGTATTAGGGAGGACAACAACCAGCCTCCACTGAGGTCGTTTTACGAGTGGCAAATGTCTGCTTCAATCTCGGAAAACGAGCACAAATTTGTGCTCATGTCCTCTGTCATTGAAGCTATATGCCTAGCAGTATTTTTTCCGCACAATTTGACGCTCAAATGCACATTTTGGACATTCACGGTATCTCCGTATTCACACAAATAAATTCCTCGTAAGTCCGTGCATTTCATTGTTCTTTTGTCATCCTCCCACTTTTTTATCAAGTTCAGTCCGACTGATACAATATCATGGCTGGGAAACGAAAGTTGTTGGATCTGAAAATTAAAATACGAATTATGAATGAATGCTAAAGTGGCGATGGGTCCAAAAGCGAGATAGGGAGGCGATTTGGCCTATCTTCCTCGACCTTACTCACAATTCTGAAGAATAAGGAAAAATTTCGTGCTGCAGTGCTTCAAGAATAATGTACAAGCAGCCAGAAATATTTGCAGCCAGGAGAACATACGCAATTATAATCTGCCCTTTTCTCGTGGTTTTACCAGCAGAGAGCAGCCTGAATTCCGATAAATGGCCCATTGATGAAGGAAAAAGCGGAGTATCTAAGTGAGAGGCTCGGTATTAACAACTTTAAATGTTCCGATGTTGAATACGTAAATAGTTATGAATTCAGATTCCCTATATTTTAAGTTGTCTATGTATTGTATTGTCTTTCGTAATTGTTTCAAAGATTATAAATATTGAAAACAAGTCAAGGATGATTCATTTTGATATGCGCGAAAGGTATGTACTATAAATTATACATCTATCTCGCAGCAGGGAGTGTAGTCAGTATTCATGGTATTCATTATCAACAAGTTCCCGCTAGATGTAAGTACGGCAGAAGATATTATGTGTGTCATGGTGGAATACATTTCGGAACTTACATCCTTCGGAACTTTCTGACTTGTGCTCGAAACTCACTGCAAAACATGTATGTGTACCATGGAATACCAAATAAATAGTGAGCCATGAAAATATTGATGTGCCCTGCCACCTAGCGGATGCAACATGCACTATCGCTTCAAAAATACATGTTTTGCGGGAGCAGATGCCGTGTGATACCATATTCGCTAGTGGTTAAAAGTTTCACATCTTATCTAAACGCGGTCGATCCTTGAAAGTCCGCATTTTATTCCCGCTCCATGCTTACAACTATCATATGTGGACTTGCTTGTTACAATTCTGTTTCTGCATAAATTCAAGAGAGTATTCAACGCGTAATTTCTGTAATAATAACACAAACGACAGTATACTGTTAAGGGCTAATTGTAAATGCTGGTGATATTGTGCTAAATAATTCCGAAAAGCCAAAGTCAGCTGTTTCCTGAGGCGATCTTACAGACAGACGTTGAAGTCCTCGAGGACTCCTTTATTTCCAGTATTTAACTGGAGAATATAGCAGCCCGGTGCTTGCGTGGAACAAAATCGCCGTAGGTTACATCTTGGTCATTAAGTTATCTAGCATTTTTGCAAAGTTCAATTAATAGAACTTTCTCTGAACCATATATCCGTTTTAATACACTTTTTAGAGAGGTAGGAGGCATGAAATTTTTTCTCATTTCCGAAGTGTTTGCCGTTTATTGTCCGTTGCATTGCTATTACTTGCAGCCGCAACATATTTGGCGCACCCAAAACATCTGGGCACTAACAATACAGCAATGCGCAGTACAGTACATGTGTCAAGTGTCAAAATTCGACATTTAACATTCCAGTGTATGGCATCTAACATGGAATTTGAAGTCATTGAAAGTTAATACGATCATATAAGTAATTGAAGTGTTCGAAAATGTGATTTTTAATAGCTATCTCAATAGAATGTTTTGGCCACTCACCAAAAATTCCCACAACAATGGCTAAATTATCGTTACAGTTGTAGGAATTGGCTGTGGAGTGATTATTAATCATCTTCGGTATTAACGAGAGTTCCATTTAGCGAGTGATTTTTCAGATCCCAAGAGCTCTCGCTAAATAGGGCTTCTACTGTATTTATATGAATCACGTTATTTTTATCCATAAAATGCTTCGATTAGTTCTGTTAAATATGTATTTTCAGGCTTTTTCTTGGTAATATTTATATTTTGGTTTCATTTTAGGTTTTGGGCTATGTCATGAAGACTTTTGCCAAATTATGTGACATCTGTGATGCCTCTCGAGGCAGCCTTTCATCATATGCATATATTCTTATGGTGATATACTTTCTACAGCAATGTAATCCTCCTGTTGTTCCTGTTTTGCAAGAGGTAATTATGTAGCTTTCTCTGATGATGAAATGATCTTTAAGTCTTAAGGAGGTGTTTTGTATGCCTTTGTGTGTTTAAATCATATAGTCGTGTCTCAAATGTGAAGATCAATTCATATTTTGATTTAATGAATACATTTTGATCTAGCACAATGATTTTCCATGTTTTAGCTCTCTGATATCGTACCAAAACCGAAGGTTATAGAGGAAGGGCAGGATGTGTGGTTTTTCAAGGATGTGGAAAGGCTTGTAAGTGTTCATTTCCTGATAAACTTCATTTGTTGTTTCAAAGCATGTGATTATGGGCCTTGAAAACTACTTGGTAAATTTTTTACAAACTTTTATCTTCCTGTAGAAAGAAGTTTGGCCTGAATATGGGAAAAATCAACTCAGTGTTGGTGCCCTATGGCTGCAAATGTTATGCTTTTATACTGAAGAGTTTGACTTTGAACAGTATGTTATCTCGATTAGACAGAAGGAGGTTGTTGATAAGTTTAAGAAAATGTGGTTCAAGAAGCCGATGGCAATTGAAGACCCATTTGATATTGAGCATAACTTGGGTGGTGCCTTGTCCCGTAAAAGTAAGTATAAACTTGATTAATGATGAATTTGTCCATCAGTAAATTTTTACCTTGCATTTTGCTCTCACTTTTATACCTGAATATGCTTGTGAGCAGTATTAAGTGTCACTTCCACTAAGGAAACCTAAAGTTTATGCTTTATTCCTATTGTGTATTTTCAGTGAAGTTGTTTATTATTAAATCCTTGAGAAAAGGAAGACAGCATTATGGCACACCAATTCAGAACTTGCCACCATCAGTGAAGTCTTGGATGGTAAATATATTTTTAATCTTATTTTGTAAACTGAAATGGGTTTGTTTAGTGACATCATTTGTGATTTGGGAATCAACTTGTCGTCATCAAATATGCGTGCATCTGTAATTTGTGGTAATGCTTACAGTCTACAATTTGTCTATATTGTGTAAGTTTTGTAATCTGTGCAGCGTAATTGTAGTCCAAGTGATCCATCCTTCCATCATTATTCTTGGCAAATGTTATCCACCATTATTTATTAATCATGTTATTTCTTAGACCATAAGACTCGCTTTTTCCCCTAAAAAAATGGTTTCCAAAATCAGCCTGCGTCTTATGGGCTTTGAGGGTAAATCTAGGTTTTCTTGCATCTAATTTTGCATTTGCTATCGGAGGTGCCCACCTCTCTACATTCACCACAGGCTGCATTAGGTAATTCCAAGTAGTTTGGGAATAGCTGAGAGAGTCACATTGAGTCACCAGAAGAGGAGGTACACAAATATGCAAAGTACAGTTCTGTTCAAAAAAATCTTACCGCCGAAAATTTCTAAGTCCCCAGTTTTTGATGATTTGGCATCGTGGCTGAACCACGCCCCCCTGTGACGGAGAACAACAAACTTTCCAAGCGGAACGAGAGCCCTCCCTCGTAGCTAGGGGAGTTGAACCATCCACGGAAGGAAAATTTTGACCTGGGAAAAGGATTATTTCCGAGGGGAGGGGTAAGGTTTCCTTTCTTGTGATGTGTGAGTAAGAAGAAAAGGGAGATGTGCGGGGGAGCAATAAACCCTCCGAGCGGAACAACGGCCCTCCTTCCGAACTCACTTGCCGAGAGAGAACCTCCACCCGAATGACGATTTTGACCTGCTAAGGGATTTCTGAGGAGATGGGTTGGATTTCGGACTCCCGTTTGGTTATTTGTGAGCGAAAATGAGTGGATGAACGATCAGTCTGTCGGCCAAAGTCACCAGATATCTCTCGTAATAGAAAGCTACCATGTAGAAGCCAGGACTCAAATATCCATTGAAAGTCTTTATCAGAGTACGGGGAATAATTCCGCTGCAAATGACATATCTTCCATTATTTTTCCACTAGAATAGGCTATTACCTCGAATCGTCGCTCGAAGAGATCGAATCGTGTCCCCGGAGTTCCTTTAGTTTCTTATAAGTATTTTTCATTTATGCGCGTATTCATTGACGTAGAAACTTGTCAAAAGTTTGACGTATGTTCGCAATCGCTGTCTGGAATTATATGGCTGCGCTTCTTTGGTTTGAATTTTTTCCATCGATATTTAATAAGAATCAGTATGCATGTCAATTTTCTTAGGATGCAAATAGACCAATGCCATTTAATTATAATGCTGGAATGCCGTGGAAACCAGCTAGGAAATAAGCTCAAAGCCTGCCTTCATTCAACTATTACTAACTGAATAAAAATGGATGGTTGCTACGCACTGACGAATCGTCATACGGATTCAGCATTTACTTGATTGGTCTGCGGCAGTTTTACCCACCTTTTTATATCAACTAACCACTTTCTGCAGTAAAAAGGTCACGACTTAAAAAAATAAATAAAGGAAACGTCCTAAACGTTAAAGTCGCCCGAACCGCCATCCCATATCCAACCGCCGTCAACCAGCATCAGCTGAAAAGACATAGGAAGATGCGCACGCGCGCAGTGAAATATGCCAGCCTGACTTCACAATACCCCATTTCCTTATAGCATACGTAATTTTTATAGAACACTACATTGAATAATCACAACTAACAGCATGAAAAAAGTTAAAAAAGGATGGCAAAAAATGCGTCAAATAATGAATACTAACACTGCCTGAGTAAATTTCCCCAAACTTAATTCCAGAAACAGTAAATGATTGCAAGGAAAAAACTGAACCTATATCGGGTAAAATGACAAGAATTAATTATGGCATCTTGGAAATGATATGGTTTCGTTTTTATTGTTTAAATTTATTAAAATTTGCGAGCGTATTCATTAACGTTAATAATTATCGCAATTTCGACTTAATTGTGTTATCTCATATATTTGTGGCAGTGCAATCCCTTTTGTATTTGAACTTTCGTAAATTGTTTTTAGTCATTTACTTCTTTTTGGAATTTTGTTTAATTTTTCCTTATGGCTGCTAATTCTTTCCGAAAGTAAGCCAGGAAACGCATGCGCCTTTCAGAAGAGAGCTTACAACTTTTTCTTTGATTTAATTAGGTGCGTAGATAAATTTGGTGTGGGTGGAATTACAATACACAACTAGCTACAAGAATGTGCGATATTAACAATAAAAGAATAATAGTTTGGATAAGAGATTTAAAATTGGATCACTCAAATTCGCTCTGTAGTAACCCATAATGTCAGGCTCAAATTTTAGCGCACACCTATCTTCGCAAAGTATTCCGGGAAAGAGAATTCCAGGGGTGATGTATTTATGCGCAAACTATTACTAATTAATGTTTTAATTTTAAAGTAGTGAGATTTCTAAAGTATCCAATATCATATCAAGTTATTTCGCTATGCTTAGAACTTAATGTCTGCGCTTTCTTGATCTTCCATGTTTTTCTCGAGAGGCAAGGAAAGCCCTATCCACTTCAAATATCTTCGGATGTAAGTAGCTCGATACTAATTTATTCCAATATTGGAATGTCTAAGAAAAAAAACTTTCAATCCACTCAATCATGAACTTCAGCCAGTACTCAATTATTGTTTCGCGTTGGATATGGATTAAATTTCCTTGTTACCATTTAAGTAACATGAGGCAAATAATTTCTTCTTTCATCCCTCTCAAATGCCTCTTTCAATCTACTCCGTCCTGTGTGTATAATCTTTGCTACTCAGTGAGTTAACTGTATTAGCGAAGATCTTTGCATAGAGGCACCACCCCTTTGGTCCTTCTAATCTTTCCTGAGAGAGCAATAAACATTCCTTACCAAAGGAAGCCCCTTCCATCACCCTCGCTTGAAGAAAGGCCCGAAACTGCCAAAAAGTGACAATGGAAGGGAGCAGCGGCTTCTTATTCCACTATGAGCGAAGAAGCAACGTTGTGGTCGGTCAAGCTGTATCCGCACATTATGTGGATGCGTGGAAGCGGCCCATACATGTGAAAACTTACATGATCTCTCGTTCACAGCAGCTGGGAAGCGCGGAAACGAAACGCCCACTTCATTGGCTAATATCCCCCTTACTCGTATCATTTTTATAAGTTTCCTACTCGTATTAATTATCGTTTATACTTTAACGTTTAGGACGTTTCCTTTATTTATTTTTTTAAGTCGTGACCTTTTTACTGCAGAAAGTGGTTAGTTGATATAAAAAGGTGGGTAAAACTGCCGCAGACCAATCAAGTAAATGATGAATCCGTATGACGATTCGTCAGTGCGTAGCAACCATCCATTTTTATTCAGTTAGTAATAGTTGAATGAAGGCAGGCTTTGAGCTTATTTCCTAGCTGGTTTCCACGGCATTCCAGCATTATAATTAAATGGCATTGGTCTATTTGCATCCTAAGAAAATTGACATGCATACTGATTCTTATTTAATATCGATGGAAAAAATTCAAACCAAAGAAGCGCAGCCATATAATTCCAGACAGCGATTGCGAACATACGTCAAACTTTTGACAAGTTTCTACGTCAATGAATACGCGCATAAATGAAAAATACTTATAAGAAACTAAAGGAACTCCGGGGACACGATTCGATCTCTTCGAGCGATGATTCGCGGTAATAGCCTTTTCTAGAGGAAAAATAATGGAAGATATGTCATTTGCAGCGGAATTATTCCCCGTACTCTGATAAAGACTTTCAATGGATATTTGAGTCCTGGCTTCTACATGGTAGCTTTCTATTACGAGAGATATCCGACAGACCGATCGTTCATCTACTCATTTTCGCTCACAAATAACCAAACGGGAGTCCGAAATCCAACCCATCTCCTCAGAAATCCCTTAGCAGGTCAAAATCGTCATTCGGGTGGAGGTTCCCTCTCGGCAAGCGAGTTCGGAAGGAGGGCCGCCGTTCACTCGGAGAGTTTATTGCTCCCCCACACATCTCCCTTTTCTTCTTACTCACACATCACAAGAAAAGAAACCTTACCCCTCCCCTCGGAAATAATCCTTTTCCCAGGTCAAAATTTTCCTTCCGTGGATGGTTCAACTCCCCCAGCTACGAGGAGGGAGGGCTCTCGTTCCGCTTGGAAAGTTTGTTGTTCTCCGTCACAGGGGGGGCGTGGTTCAGCCACGATGCCAAATCATCAAAAACTGGGGACTTAGAAATTTTCGGCGGTAAGATTTTTTTGAACAGAACTGTACATTGTGATCGGCTGGGATTGGTTTGAATCTCCATTAGAATTTTTCTGGGTGAGAAAGACTAAATCTGGAGGACTGTGGTACATTGTCACGAGTGTCATAAAATCTTGAACAATTTGTGGTTGTATCACATGAACCTTAGTTAAGTAGTCAAGGTTATCATATATAAAAACTCTGAACAGGTGAATGCGTGAATTCAAAGAACTGCGGAACTGGCCGCGCAGTAACTTTAACGGAGTCACCCGCTGATGGTCACACAATTTCGTGAAATTCACAGTGAAAAAATCATTCGCCTTCGATCCCAGTCCAGGCGAATGATTTTTTCACTGTGAATTTCACGCAATTGAATGTGTGAAATTCACAATTTAAAAGAAATCATTTGATTGGACTGGGATTGGAACAGATTCCCCGAATTCCCCCTAGTGCTTTAACAATCTCCAACAGACCTTGCAAGAACATCTTGCTTCATAGAAGACCCTCTGAAATTCATGTTGATAGAGGATGTGATGGTAGCTCAATTGCACTTGGTGTGTATTCAGAGGATCTGGGTTTGAATCTCAGTCCCTGCAAATTATTTTTTCACTCTGGATTTTGCACATTCATGTGTCTCCTTTGTCGGTGATGTCCATAAAAGTTCAATTGCTTTGAATTTCTCTTCAACTGAGACCCTTGAACCCAGTCTTGTTTTGGGTGATGAAACCAATGGAGACGATGCATTATTTAAAAAAAACTTTGTTCATAAGTCAATTTTTCTATATATACCAGAAAAAACTTAAGTTCATTAACAGTGTTGTTTTATGAAACTGTTTCTAGTTAATAATTGTCTGTACAGTAAAACCTCTACCTTACGAACTCCCACTAAACGAATAACTCCAATGAATGAACAAATTCCTATTTAAATGCATTGGTAAATACCTCTAATGAACGAACTCCTGCTTTACGAAAATTTCTGATAAACGAAATGAAAGATTAGCCCTGTCTTGTAATATGTATCTCTTCATAATGTATTTTCAAAAAAAGGTTAGCTTTGAATATGTTGCGAGGTTTTTGCAGTTTTTGCTGTTTTGAAAGTGAAAAAGACCAATCAGAGACTGCACAAACAAGCCAATCAGAAAGGTCCTTCTTGTTTTTTTATCCAGTTCATTGCATTTCCGGTAATTTGCATTAGTGATCTGTTAGCGATGTGGTTAGTGATTTGGTCGGTGTTCACGAGTTTTACTGCGGTTCATCATCGTGAGTCTATAATTTCAATCTTTCCGAGTGAAACCTGGTTGCTCTAGAGTGTTTTTTCGTGAGATTGGGATGCAGAATTGGGACTGTCCAAGAACCTACCAATCAGCTGGTAGAATACTTGAATGAATAATTTCAATCTTTGTGAGTGAACCCTGGTTTTGCCTTTAGTGGCAATTATTACGTCTGGTAATTTATCTACTTATTTGCAAGGTAAGTTCGTAATTTATTCCCCATGCTTTTGCAAAAATTAATATCCATGCTTGATTTATAAAATGTCAAATGTAGACTTTCGTATTGCGGGCTCGAACATTTCTTTAGCATACTTGAAACACATCTAATTCAATGAAATTCCGTTCATTAGTCATTTACGTTGAGCGCATTCCTAAATATTTTTTATTACTGTATTAACATCATTTTTTGGACTTCAAGCATCTCAAATCTGAGAATTGATTTTTTTCGCTCGCCGCCATCTTGAAAAAAATTCTCGAAAAAATGTTGCTGGCGGGACGAAAACCAAGATATATCGTGCTGTGTTTACGAAGCAGATCTCAAAAACCTTAAATGCATAGCGGATGTTACCGCATTGAGTTAGAGCTCTTGAAAGTGGCAGCATAAGAAACTGCTATCGTTAATTCTAGCGCATTTGTGATGCATTGGGCAGGAAGTTAAGGCTGGTTTACGATTGGCGTCAACATATACTTCACCCTCGAGCTGAATACACAGGTTCTTACCCACTACTACAATTATCACAGCAATTCTGAGCTGATAATACTCGTACTCGTCCATGTTCTCGCTCTTTGTAGTTAGTAAACAAATCAACAGATGTTGGCGCTCGGCTGCATGTAAACGTCTGCATCCAAGCAAAGATGAATGAAGGTGACCAATGATTACTGACACACATTCCAGTTGACGGCGATTGTTACAGGATGGCGTCAACGCAAAAACATTTCACGGTTAAAGTTTTACGTTCATGCCAACCATAAATCGGCCTTTAGAAATCGCAGTAAATGGTATAATTAGCAGGACTTGCTGCAAGACCTGCTCATTGTTATTCCACGGTTTTTTGTAAGGCAAGGGAGCAGTAAGGATAAAAGTATGCGATTCCCTGTGGAAATTTTACCTTTAATTGAGTTCTTCAAACCACATTCCCTGAAATTCAAGGTACAATAAGTGGATTATTTACATTGCCCCTGGAGCGATCCAACGTGCAAATCACCTCCGATTAACGAACTGGAAAATTATAGGTCCCTTGAATTTTGCACTTGGCTGCGTCAAAACACTATGTCATCGACAATCTAGTAATGACATCATGGAACAGTAGGCATTGCTTTCCGTAAAATGATGTATTTTCATGCTAAACTCAGCTGTTTCGTTCTAATATGACAAAAATACTTATTTTTATTTTCTTTATGGAATGCTGGTTCCTACAAACCAGCATGATTTGATCCTCCCTTTTGACATACTCCTAGCCTACAGGAGTGATACAATGCAGCAAAGTCTAACCATTGAGATGACATTGTGGATCACATGCCTTTCAAATTTTATTCAATTTTTAAAGCACATTTTTAATGACAGAAGCGTTTATAATGGAGTGGTTCCACCACATCGTACCTGATTCTGTATTTTATAGACATTATTTATGCCATCAGTTGATTGATACACTTATGGATTAAAAATCAAAGGTTTTTGAAAATATGCTGTCTAATACTCTAATATGAGGAATAAATTGGTTGCATTTTCCTCACAAAGCCTCTTGGGTCTTCTTTGAAGTTCACTTTGGCAGAGGCTTCCTGAGTGGCTTAACTGGCCGCAGTACTCTGTTCAGATCTATGGGACCTGAATGCGAGTCTCAGTTGAGGTGAATGATATTTTTCTCTACGAGTTTCACATGTTTGTGCATTTAGTAATCAACTCATAGAACTTGGAGTTAAGTACTGTTAATAAGATTTAAAATTTTTCTCCCTTCAATCTATATTTATCAGTTGATACTTTTTATTAAGAAAAATATTAGGTTTTATCCTGACAATTCTATCATCCATCATCGTAACATTAGACATGAGAACAATATTAGAATTGAGCAGTCTTAAAGTAGGAAAAAATTACTATCTTGAAAGGTTTTCCATCAAATATTTCAATTTCATACATGTATATATCATGGGTTACCCATTAGTAAGTTCAAAAATTATCTAAAAAGTATAATAACTTGCCCGATGATATTTTGAGCTTAGACTGTTAATATTTGTATTTTTTCTTTAATTTCATTTTTTTTGGCGATGCTGCACATGCATCAATGTCTGAAGCTAATTAAAAAAATATTTTGTAACCGTGTAATGGAGAAATGAATGCAAAATTTTCTGTTGCAGGAATATTTCCTGACTGTGTCGTGCTTGAGGGAGGGTGCTCCACCCAATAACGGGTGCCACATATGCAAAAAGATTGGGCACAAGGTGAGGAACTGCCCCGAGAAGAACAATTTTTCGAAAGACAAGAGAAGAGATGATGGTGAGCGGAGGGAAGTGAACAATGCACAACAGGCATTTGGGCATCCACTTGTGGACCACAGGAGACCGCTGCTGCCGCCGCCAGGGCGCGGTCGTGGACCAGGGCAGTTGTGGACGAGGGGTGGTGGGCCCATGGTGAAGGAGAAACCGATGCTCCCCCCACCAGGTTTCTCTCCTGCGCAGCCGATGCGTCCCCCGGCCCCTTTGATGGCACCGGCTCAAGAGTGGTACTCTCAGCAGTGGCAACACTTCAAGACCTTGGGGCCCCCAGTCATGATGAGGCCATCCCCGAGGATGATGCCCGGTGTAGTACCACCGTGTGACCCAATGGCCATGGTTGGCTCGATGCCTACTTGTGCCGCTGTGGAACGGGACATGACACGGGGGAATATGGAAATGGGTCACAATAGTGTGTTCAGGAAAGCTGATGTGGCAGGGCAGAGGTTTCACGAGCCGTGCTTATCTCTATCTCAGTACAGGAAGCCTGCTGGTTGTGATGACAGTATGAGGAATGTCGCGCAGGGCGAGAATCAGAACTTCTTAAGGGGTGCCATTCCAAAGGTTGGGTCGAATAGTGGCCCGATAAGACCCAGGTATTCAAGAGTTCAAAATGTCAGAAATAACAATGGGCAATGAGAAGATGAATTTTTATCAAAATGACATGAGGGTTTGCCTCGAAAGTGACCTAGCCTATTGAATCGTGGGCATCTCGGAATAGGAGGGTATAGACAAATTTTAGATGAGTGCTCAGGAGATGACCCTGTGCGGAATGAAGTTAATGCATGATCAAGTTTCATTGTTTAAGAATATTTGACGATGGCCAAAGTGCTGGTCAGAAATGTTCAATGAAGTCAAGAGTGGTAATTTTACTCGGGTTGGTGTGTGATTGAATGAGAACAATTTTTTCTGTGAAATTTTATGGCTGATGTTATTGACATTTTTTTAAACGTCTTATCAAGGTTTTAAATCAGGAAACCTAACAAAAACTCTGTATGGCACAGAATTTAAAGACTGGCTGATTTTAAATGAACTTGCTTCTCTAGATATTTTTTTAAATAATGGCTGGTGAAATTTATTTTAATACATTATCATTTCTATTTTATCGAATATATACTGGATTTTGAATGAAATGTTTTGTTTTACAATTAAATTTACTATATTTCACTGGAAATAGTTGAGTTTAAAGATGAAATAAATCACTCCATTTTATCTTAAGTTTTTTTGTATTGTTTTTGTGTTGTGGGCTTTCATGGGACTGGTTATTACTAGAAGCCATTGTTTCTCTTAACTTAACCAGTTTTAATGCATTACTAAGAGTGCAGTGATTGTCAGGCACTGTTTCCA
The DNA here is from genome assembly GCA_963573305.1 of Pyrrhosoma nymphula. Taxonomy (NCBI): domain Eukaryota; kingdom Metazoa; phylum Arthropoda; class Insecta; order Odonata; family Coenagrionidae; genus Pyrrhosoma; species Pyrrhosoma nymphula. Next base: position 68,345,307 of record OY754332.1, on the reverse strand, counting down.
ACATTAAATGGTTTTTTCCCAGAAGTTTCAAATTCAAGATACCACAGAAAATGTGTGGAGTCACCAAATGCATGATTTTGAAGTGAAAAATCATCTACTTGCTCTTGGTAGCTGAGCTAAAAGAGCTCTCTGTTGGGCAGTAATTGGCCTGGATTCTGGCCCTCGTCGGAGGATATGTATATATTTTTAATATAAAACTCGTGGGAGATATAAGCTTTCTAGACCTTGTAAAATTGATTTAACTTTCTATTCAAGTGACGAAGATTATTAAGAAATGTTTTATCTTTTTTAATCAGGCATTTCATAGGCACAGCTGTTATATTTGGATTCATGCATAATTAAATGACATTTCTCTGTGAAGTATGAAGTGTACTCAAAAGTGACTAATACAATTCATTTCTCTGGTCCTACAGTGCATATGAATAGCTTAACTTTATATTAGTAAACGCATTACAGTATGTACACTTTTTGTGAAGGAAAACACCTAAACCCCATATCTATCTACTATGTGGCGTAAATAAAAAGCTAAGCTGATGAAGTCAATTACCTGGGAATCACCATAAATTTAGACCTATTGAGGGATAAGCATACTATTTGGAACAGTACTGCATGAAAAGGTTTGGGATTTGTCTCACAAATTGTTGGAAATAACTTGGATGTAGCAGTAAGAGAGAGATGGTACTCTCGCACTCATTAGGCCCTGTATCTGGAGTACACAGAAAGAATTTGGACCCAGGACTATGATTTAATCTGTGAAGTAAACAAAATATAAAAGAGGCCCGGATACTTTGTTAAGAACTGGTATGAGCGAATTGTAAGTGCAACACGTAGTATGACTTGGATTGGAGTTACTAGAGATTGTAGGCTATGCTCCAGGCTAGTATTACTGGGAAAATTCAGGTCACGCAAGTTCCAGAGTGACCCAAGAGGATATTATATTCATCCCACACTACGTCCTCAGAAATGACAAAAGAGGCTACTAGTGAGGGAGGAAGAATGTTGGAGAGAAAGGTGTCAGTGTTTATTTCTTCCCAGTCTTGAGTGAGGACTATAAATTAATTCTATGTTAGTAAATGTCGCAAGAAGTGTACTGCAGTTCGCAGTACACTTCTTGCGACAGAGATCGCGACAACGGCAATCTATGAAGTGGGGACTAAATAAAAATGTATCAGATGAAATCAAATATTTTAAAATCGCCATATCTTCATGCTTTAAATGAGGTAAACGCACACGAAACATTTACGGCGCTGCTTCGAAGAGACCTAACACATTCCGTGCTGACTGTATTTTAGCGTCCATGCGTGACTGAAATTAAGGTAAAATTTTTAATTTTTTATTTATATTTGACCAGGTGCTTACATGTAATTTGATGCTTTAATCATATTTTTGGCTTTTATTTCATAAAATAGTCCCTCTTTTTTTTAATAGGATGTTTAATTTTTACAAGTATCCTGCGTTATAGATGATACTTCCCCGCAATGCACGTAATTTTTTTCGCGATTTCTCTCCTTTCATGAATACCGAGGAGAAAAAGCATATATGAGGCAGAAATATTCCAAAAACCTAACGGAATATCAAGGTACACCATAACTGTTTCTTTTACCCTGAAAACCAAATACCTCCGACAAGAATATCATCTTGTCAGAGGTATTTGGTTGATGCCATAGAATTACAAGGCAAATATTTTCAATATATTTTAATAAAAATATTTTAGAACTTAGGACTAAATATTGCAGCAGATTACAAGAAAAAGGGTAAGTAAAAATATAAATAATGCCTTGCATTGAAAATATATTTAATTTATGATGCATCAAATTTTGTATTTACAGCGTATTTACATTTTCTTTTTGTCAATACTCATGTAAAATAATTTCAAAACAAATAGCACTTAAAAATTCTCATTATTAACAATACACTTCGCTGTGAAATGCCTGGAAACTTACATCCAATCATAGTCCAGGCTCATCCGGGCAGGCGGGGCAGTAGTACGAGGTATCTTTCCGTAAATTATTGCGGAAGCACTTCCCACCTCACCGTTTCTGCTTACTTCTTTTCTGTCTTTCGGCTTTGTCACAAAATCGAGGGAAAGGGTCAGATAAGCCTTCGGTTCTAGATGAGGCGGGTTGGGATATCGATTGTCGAAGGGATCGAAGTTTTAGAAAAGGCCAAAAGAGATTCTATTATTTGTTGCCGAATTTCTATCAGTGAAATCTTCCAAAAGTTTTCATTGTAGAAAAAGTAACTATTTGGTACAAATAGGTTCAGTAGGTGAATGCCCAATTATTTGTACCATTTGATGGTCTTTCTTTCAATGGGATAGTAGGACATCATTTGATCCAATTGATCGATGCCACTCATTTTCTTGTTATATTCCACCACTGCCTCTGGCTTCCGTGAAGCATGCCCCCGTATATTTGTGGCCTCAATCATTTGTCTTTATAACACTGACGAAATTCCAACCTACCTCGCCATGGAACCATAGACGTAAATTAGGCTACCAGTACAGCAGACACTCACCTTTGTGAAAGTGGAATTCTGAAACGAGAGTGAAATCTGATATTATTAAGCACTTTCATTCATCCTTGCAAACTAAATCAAATTAACACACAATGAAGTAAAAGCAAAATGGTATAAAGAAAAGTTAGATACTACCTTGATTTAAAATGGTTTTCATATTCCTCCTAAACCTTGAATATCTTTTTCGAAATATCGTCTTCAAGATCTGCAAAGACATTTATGCGATAAAATGTTACAAAATACAATAAACAGGCAATTGCTGTTTTCCGCAAAATTAAATGAAAGTGCTAATAAAAGAGATAATAATTACTCACCTCCGAAAGTTTCCTTTATCAGCAGAGTACAGTGAAAAAGAAAAACACGAAAAAAAAGGGAAAACATTTTTTTTCAAGCTCTTCACTCAGCAGCCAGGCTCAGACTGGTGACTTACCCTTTTCCTTCTTCTGCCGCCGATGGCTAGCTCTCGGAGCCAAATATACCATTCGAGGGAACCATGACGTAGCCCTTACGTCGTCATTCACTCGCAATGGACTGCCGTGATGTAGATGTTACGTCACGAGCACGGAATGTGTTAAGAGATTATTAAGCGAATAGTAGGAAGTTCTCGGGTGTTAAAGTGAAAGAGAGATGTTACTTCCCTCTAGTTGGGCCACATCTCGAACTTGCCTTGAGGATTCGGAACCGGGTACAGAAAGACTTATTACGTGAAATAAAATAAAAAGACTAGAAACTCGCGTCGTTAGAAGCTGTTCCGGACGAACAGTGTAGCACAGCTGGTGGAAGAAATTGGTTTGGGAGACGCTATAGACTCGGTGGCCGCACGCTGACAGTGTGGTGCCCAAAAACAGGGGTCATAACGCAAAGTGCGTCATAATTAATTTGATGGTTGGGGGGAGACCCGGGATTTCAGGAAATTTGGGGAGTTACAAAAAAACTATATGAGGGGGATGAGTCATTGTGTCTGGGGGGAATGGGGGTGCACCACTGCACGCTAGGCGAAAATATTTCGGAGAATTCAAATGATGTGAGTTTGAGGGTGACTTGGAAGATATTATTTTAACCCCGCCGTACCTCCATCTCTAGAACTGATGCAAAAAAATAAGAGAGAGGTACAATGGCAAAGTCATAGGTACAAATATTCCTTCTCCCCACGCACCATCAATGACTATTGCAAAAATGGAGTGAGACTCTAAGACACTTCATTATCAAAGAGTTCACTTCCCTCCCTATTCCTCATAAATTCCTTTTTTCCTCCATTTTTCATTGATGGTGTCCTAACACCCCCTGCCGCTTTAACACCGCCCTAACATCCCCTGCGTTCCCCTGTGGCGGCTCGGAGGGTGATATGTGAATGTAGATGAATGCAATAATTTGGATGACGAAAGCAGTGGCAATTTAAGTTAAAATTGGACTCCCCGATCTATGAAGTTTCAACCCTGGTTCCCTATCGGCCGCCCTTAAGCTTTCTGATCCGCGTACACATTTAGAATGTGTCTTCTATCTCTCCAATCTATTCCAATGTTCATCAGTATCGTCATTAACTTTCCTCTCTTTTTTGTGAACAGCGCCTTATCGATATAAACGAAGCAAGCGTTCACGTCGTAATTACGATCTATACCAGATGAGAGTACACGTTCAAATTCAACGGGAAGAAGAAAAAATATAAATTTTAGCATTGGGTGAAATGCATTATTCCAGCGTGTATCATTCAAAATGCATGTTCCATGTAGTAGTCATCAAACACACATGAAGAGTGAAAGAGGGTGAAAAATACCCCAACTGAAGTCTCACTGGAAATCTCATATTGATCATTAGAGCTTAGCCATAAAAGGCCCCAGCCATACGTTCCAATTATAAGATTATGATGAGGTTGCCAAGTAACTATATTGCTCTATTGTTAATTTCTGAAAGAATTGACGATTATGGAGCATAATGCTTAATTTTTATGTTAAAGTAAAATGTATTAAAAAATCTCATGAAATAATTAACCCTTTTATTCTTTATGCTATCTACTAGTAAACTTTTCAGTTTAAAACCGATATTTCGAGCGCAAACAATTTAAAAAAAGGAATCTCTGCACGGAATTGAATACTTTTCTTATGGGAATAAAATGTAGAAAATACGGGTTGAACAAATCCTTTAAGTTGTTTTTCGCGATTTTTACTCGTGTGCCAATATTCATCTTTCTAGCTCGCTAGGACGTCTCTTCAACAGGCTTGACTAACGGACAGGCAGACACTTGTGAATTAGTAATATAATCCATATTCCCCTCCACCAGCGACCGCATCACCGATAGCCCACCCCTTCCGAAACTGGAATTAGTCTTTGCCCTCTCAAACCCTCTACTAATGACTGATAAATTAGTGCCGCCCTTGCCGCGTATGATATTCAACTAATTGCCATATATTCTTCGATTTCTCTGTAATTTTTAAAAAGATTTTCCCGCCTTTCCTCACCATCCCTTTATTTTTATGTAGACTTCTGTCGGCTAACTTTGGTATTCCCTCCTCCTTGGCTCGATTAAGGCCCTTTTCTTCATCCTCCATATTCTCGGATTTTTAATTAGCTATATTTTGATTTAATATGTGCTCGGAGTCAGCCTCAGCGCCCGGTAAGCTGTGTGAATTTGTTGTGCCGAAGTCTATGCATAGCCATAGCCATGGTATAGTACGTAATATTATCGATTCTTTAAAGTGAGGAAATTCGCTATGAAAAATCATTTGACTCAAGATACAACCTCTGATTTCCCAATAGCCGTCATCTCCTCGACTACGAACTACCCAGTAATTATCGCTCTTATAGTCCCCGCTGTCCTTCTATCTCACATTGCACAACCTTATGATATATTTATTCCCTTTTCCAGGTTCCTATCGTATGCATTACAAATTTCCAGCCCTCGTTATCTCCAGAAATTTTTTTACCGCCATCATCCTGAGGACCAGACGCTGCGCGGACTAAAATGTTTTGGTTCCTACCCTTCGATCTTTCTGGGTATCCCAACCAGGAGCAATTATCATTGTTCGCGCCAGCTCATACCTAAGGATCATTAGATCCTGGCTCCTACCCTGTATGTACATGTATGGGTGTCCCTGCTGGGTGCCATTATTATTGCTTCCACCAGTTCGGCTGTAGGGTCACTGGAACGAGCAGGCACTCCCAACACGTCAAGGCTATAGTCTCTAGGGAGAGGGTAACGAGTAAACACTAAAAAGAAGGGTTTAATATGTAATTCCAAGAAGCCGTAATGGTTGTAATTGAAGAAGATGAAATAAAAATCGTCGAAATATATTTATCCGTTAAATTACAGTCAACAGTGTAGGAATAAATGAACAACATGATGTTTCTACTCCCAATGCCCTCATCTATCGAATGGTGATGTATCATTAGTCTGTAGTGCATATACCTTTACATTTAAATCCTGCGCACCGCCGAGAGGTCGTTTGGCAGGGGATGTTATGACATCAGTCATGGAGAAGGGAGAGAATAGAGAAAAGGAATTAGGTGAGGGAAATGACAAAAAGTGACATGTGTCTTGACGGTTTAGGGTCTCACTTTCATTTTGTTGTTGTCACTAATGGGAAGGAGGAATTTTCGTGCCTACCTTTTCGACATTTTATCCCTCTTATTTTATCCCTTCGGTCGGTTCGAAAGATGTGGCGCAGGTTAATATAATATCATCCGTGTCACCTTGAAACTCGTGTAATCTGATTTTTTCAAGAAGTATTAGCATAGCGAGAGAACTCCCGAGTCTGGTGTGGCTCCCAACCCAGTCCTTCTATTAGCTGCGTTACACTCTCGGTTTGCTCGAAGCTGTGCTTCACAAAGCGCGCGGGTTTCCTTAGTATTTTTTTTTATTTCGAGTTTGAAATATTTCGGTTCAGTGTCCTAATAACTTGCGGTAAACACGAGATGTGGTCCAACTAGAGTAAAGTAGCGTCTCTCATTCACGTTTTCATCCTCAGAAGCACAATATCAATTGAACTCTTCCAATGAAATAATTATAATTGTGTTTCCTGGCTAAAGTGTAGCAAACATTTTCTTCAGTTGTTGCATTCCCTTGATTTGATGACCTATTAACTTTGAATAGAAAAATATTTGTAAAATCATGTTCACAATTTGTAAATTAACGCCCGAGAACAAGGAGCCCGCTCTTTCTTCCGCCACACAGTGGTCCCAATTTGGGACTCCCAAATCGAAAAAAGCTGGCCAAAATTAATACAGCTGTTATTTTTCCATTCTTACTATATTTGAACATTGATTATTACCGGTTTTTGATCCGCTGAATCCGAATTTGACGTTTATTTTGCTGTATCTTTGATATTTTTGTTTTTACAAGACAAATTATTTAAACAATTAAGTGTGACAAATTTAAATTGAACTTTATTGATAGTTCTGCATGTTGTTATATCCGTAAAAATCGAATGCGATGTTATTTCTGCCGTATCTGTGATTTTTATTGTTGTTACTTCATAATTGTTTGAACAATGTATTGTAACTAATTTAAATTGAACAGTAATCGTGGTTACTATATATTTTATATCCGCAGAATCCGAATATGAAGTTATTTTTATTGTATCACTGAATGTTATTGTTTTTACGAGAAAATAGTTTTAACAATTAAAAAAACTCACTTTTGGTCAATGTAGTCATATGTATATGGAAATCCGGTACCTAATATTTTGTACTGTGCTGTCAAATTTGAAAAATAAATCACTTCATGTAATCACTTCATTCAAATTATAGACAAGATTCAGACCCACGACCTTCAGTAGAGCCATTTCGTACGTTAACTACCTGGATTTGAAACTAATATATATTATGTACACTAACTTTGGCATTATATATTTTATAAGTTTTATTATTTAACTGGGTGTCATTATTATTAACAACAATAAAAAACAAATAAGTGGCTTCAATAGTTTTATTATTAACTATTGAAGAAAACAATTACAGATATTCAAAATCATCGCCTGATAGTTCATCAGTCTCACTATCGGTCTCCGATTCATCTTGAGTAAGAAAACTTTGTACCTCTGCAGATAAGGGCATAATTTTTATCTCTGGACACCTGAAATGGTGGAAATGAAGGGATCGGATGTTAACAGCAATCTTCGGAATAGATCCTATTTGTTGCCATTCTTGAAGATTTACTTGTGTGGTGCTCCCGGAATCTTCAGATATCTTTGTTCCTTGCCTCCAAAGCCTATTATGATAATTGACAAATTGGAAGGATGGCTTCCTTGAAAATGGCTGCACCGTGAATTAGCAGCTTGTGTAGGACGGGTGGCATGTAATACTATGCGTAAAGATGGACAGCAAATCTGCCGTAGAGAAACAATATTCTCAGTATAAATTCGACAGTCTCTGGCGTTATATGGCGGAAAAACATTTCAGTACTTAAATAAAACTGCAGTAATTGTAGTTTTATTTAAGTACCAAATATTCTTCGTATAGAGCAGCGTTGATCTCGAAACCATATTCCAAGTAAACAACTCCTTCCGGTGATACTTCACTTTGTTTGCCCTCCTTCACTCTCCATTTCGATAAAACACGTCACGTTCTTGTAGAAGTAGTTGTCGTCACCTCTTATTAGCTTTGCAGCCGACTCAGCTTCGGTAGCTCACGGATGTAGCTAAGGCTAACTCAGCTGGTCATAAACTAGCTCAAAGTGTCCCTGTATTTCTTCTCTTTGACCTTTCACTGGACTCTTCAAATAGTTATTCTCAACCGTCCAATTTCAGCTAACTCTGCCGAACCTACTAAGATTTATGGTGTTATTAAGATTACGCGAAATATTCCAACTGATCATAGTTTACGTAATAATTACTCACCGGATGAAGATATTTGCATAGAACGGAAGGGAATTTAAACTTTAGATGCAGCCAACTTCCGAACTTGCTCCTGAAAACACTATCACGTCCTGAACTTTGCTCCCACTTACTGAGATGGTTGGAGAAAAAAATTTCTGCATGAAACGTTCCAAAGTATTTTTGGCTATCACATCTGCACCTAAATGAAAAATTTCAATCAAGTAGTCCAGCACACATTTTTTCTCAAAGGTTATAGATAAATTTTTCATGCACCTCAAGGTGCGCAGTTATTCTCACTTCCGTCAAACATTTGACACGTTCTCTTTCGGGCTGAATCATGATGCATAAATAAAATATACTAAGATATAAATTATCACCCAAAGTCACAAAACTCACGGAAGAGAACTTGAAATAGGTACTGTACAGCACTAATATACCGTGGGATTGGCTCTAGAATCCTGGCGTATCTTGTTTGCTGTTCGCAACGTAGATGAAACACTTTCCTCTGGGCATAAAGCAACTCACAGCACCCAAATCAACTCGCAATACACGAGTTTACCATGCAAGGAACTAAGAAAAACTAAATTTTGGCGAGCAGATTTCACACTAGTGATGCTTAAAAGTAACTGTGACATAGTTTGTGCCGAGGAGGGCCTTAATCCTCCCTTCGTATTTTTCCAAGAAATGCTGCAAACGTGCAGTGACAAGGTTCACTCCCTGTGGCCAGAGTGCAATTCATTCCTGGCTGGGTTTTTCTCGTTGGAGGGCAATAAAAGTGCGGCATGGCGCTACCCTTTTCGGCAGCAATTTTCCTTACGCGGCGGCTACAAGGGTAGGTATCTGTCAAGTGCGTAATGACCTTGCGCTGTAAACAAGTGCGCTTTGAGGAGTCCGCTTTCCTGATGAATGCGTTCGAAAGGTTGGTCCAGCTATTTAAATAACTTAACAAATCAGGAATGCTTAAAAACTATTTGTACAGCATAGATGTTCCACCATCACGTCCATTCGCTACTGCTGCAGCTCTCAGAATGTAACTGATGAATATCGAGCCTCACTGAGAGTGCTTTAGTCGAGCCTGATTTATCTACCCTGTACTAAATGGAGAATCTCTAGTTCATGAGGTGAGAGAAGAATTTATCTTATAAAAGTTTCCGATATAAATATGCAACGCTTACAACATCAACTAGCCACAAAAATGGGATTTCCTTGGGTTACACCACGCGCCGGCCCGCCCGCGGCAGCGCACTGCACCGCTCGACTCAAAACGATTTTGAGGTCAAATCCGCAAACAAATGCAATATATTTCTTTTGTTATATATCCTATATACTTTACTCTTTTAATTTATGTCGAAATATCCGGGGGGCAAAGCGGCGCTAAAAACGATATTGCTCTTTTTATTTCAAAATACAATTAAAAATAGCTGAGTGTTTAAACATTTTTATTTAGGTTGAAAAAAACTTGAAGGAATCAAAACGATTAGTAAATGATGCTTAGAGGTACTAATTTACGTGTAGTAATTTTTTAAACTAGATATATTGTCCGAGCGCTTTGTTCTAAGAAGGTAAATATCTCTAAAATCGACGGAGTTCGCGCGACAGGCGTATTTACCCCGAATGACCCATGTTTGACGGGTTCCACAGAATACTATGAGCAGTAAAATGACCATTGTAGTAGCCTATATTGTAGATCATATTCTGTAGAATACGAATTAAACTTTCCGAACTTCCTCGTAGAAAGTTGAAAAAATGACTTTTGGCCAGCTTTTTTCGATTTGGGACCACTGTGCGCCGTGTCTTCTTGCTCCGGTTTGATACCACTTAGAACCAACAATATTTACGTGACCACGAGGTCTTCATAAAATGTATGTTTATACACCTGTTGTTAATGCTTTAAGAAAAGTACGGGATCATTTTTTATGTCGGTGTGGTTGGCGTACTGGTAAATCCTTTAAGTGTCAATACATACGCTTTTTATTAGAAGGCTTAGCTAGAAAAATGGTTGAGTACCGGTAAACTTACTTCCACTAAAATTCCCTCCACAGTGCGATCATAGGGTAGTTTTAAACAGTAAAGAATATTTACTGAAGTTAAATATTGCAATGTTTCCATGAACTGATGCATTTGTCACTCGCATGTAATGGAACTCTGAAAGCTTTGTGTAGTCCCTTGAGGGTATGCATAGTACTTTGACCCGCGAAACACTGGTTAACTGGTTCTTATGTTAACCCATTAAGTTTTATTTCAAATACTAGCCCCTTGAGGGTATGCATAGTAATGTGACCCGCAAAACACTGGTTAACTGGTTCTTAAGTAAATACATTACTTTAAATACTAGCCCCTTGAGGTACTGTAACCCGCAGTACACTAGTGAACTGGTTTCCCTGGTTCTCATGTATAGTAAGCTGAGCGTCTTTCTTATGTAAAATAATAAACGACAATTTTTAGTCAGGCTACGTTTTAAGTTACGTTGTAGGGCTGTTGTGTAGCATCTCTGGTTTGAGCCCCGACTGTGGTGGAGATAATTGAAGACATTACATTGATGGTGCTTGGATGTAATGTGGAAAAATGTGGTCCCCTTGACGCCTTTCGCTTAGAGGAGAGTACTGCCGACGCCGGATTTCTCTACAAACATTTTCGATTTTCCATAAAACCTTCCCCTTACTGTACTACCCTACCATCCTACCGACGATGACAGCAGTAAAACGAAGGAGATTGGAATCCATTGGAATATGGCGAAAGAGTGACTGTGGTGAGAAGAATGATTAAGATCAACTGGACGGAGGGAATCTCCAGTAAAGAAGTCCTACTAAGAGTAGGCACTCGATGAAAACTACGTGAAGTGTAAGAGAAAAACATGTTTGACAGGTCTTGAAACATAACAGCCTCTTGAAAAAAACTCTGCCATAAGCGCCAGAAGCAACGAATGGGAGGAGTTACCGAGGGAGACCGAAGATGAGTACATCTACATCTACTAAATAACCTGTAAGCCACATGAAGGGTGTGTGGCAAGGGGTGAGTAGTCACCAACGTGCATTTCACTAAACCCTAAAGTTATTGTAGCTGCGACTATTGATGCGTTAGCATAAATCGCTAATGCTTGTCACGAGGCGAAGCCTCACTAGCATGCACTACTCTATAGATATGCTACCAATGTCCGAGAGACGGTTAGTATTTATGAATTTTGCAACTACATAAACGGATAGAGATTCAAGAATTATGTTGAAAACATGCACAGCGTGCTATAAGTACTAGGTAACAGATAAGGATACAAGTATTATGGACTACCACTACTACTAAGAGCTACACTACCTAACGACAAATCTAATTTAAAGTCTCATTGGCAGCTATTATGGTCTCTTATCGTTCACGAAAAAATTACATTTTAAATCTGTCCGTTCTGCAGTCTAGTTACCTAATTTTATTCTCATTGCCTGACCTTTCGTATTATGTCGGATCTCGTAAAATATTATTAACGTCGTCAGAGAATAAATCGGTTTGGATCTTACATAATAGATTAAGTCTAAATTTTAATCGTCGGTCTGAAAGTGATTCCCATCCCAGCTGCTTCAAAAGGTCAGCAACACTAACGAGATTATCATAACGGCCTTTAACGTATCTTGCCGATCTTCTCTGCACGCGTTCTAACTCGGTTTTTAAGCCTTCCTCGTAGGGATCCCAAATACTGGCAGCATATTCCAAGTGGGGTCTAACGTAGCAGATTTCCCCAACTTCATCGTCGCAGTTGCCAAATACTCTTTTAACAAATCCCAATTTACGATTAGCTTGGCTGGTAATTTCCCGTATATGTTCACCCCACGAGAGATGATTAGCCACTTTAACTCCGAGGTATTTAACCGATTCTACAGTCAATAAAACACCGTTGCCTCATTGGCTAGAGGGGATTCTGCCTTAGAAGCGTTCAGGCATAATCCCAAGAATGGTAGTGTCGCACCATCGGTCGCTCGACCGAGTTCGTGAACAAAAGAATGTCCGAACCTGCGGTTTTTCTCGTACCGAGCAGGATTACTATCGCAACGACCAGTCATCAGTAGGATAAAACTAACCTGTCTCACGATGGTATAATGCAAACTATGAAGGACCTAAAAATGAAGACTTAGGAGGGAATAAAACGGTTAGCTGATAGGAAAGCGGAGTGAAGAGCTGCAGAAAAACCAATCTTCAGATTGATGACTGCTGATAATTGCCGTTATACCCGCATGTGGCGTAAATGATGTCAGTTGTCGGTCGCTTCCATTATTAACGCAACAAGGAGACTCGGCATTGCGTCAATTATTACACGTTGCCGTAAAGATGGCCGTGCGCTCAATCAGCTGATGCTCACAACTCAGGCTGAGGGGGTTGGGGGTCGGGGGTTAATCCTGTACTCCTCCCGTCCTAAGGTCACGCGGGTCCATCGCAGCTTCCACTGCCACAAACCGTGGATCGGCCGCTTTGCGATTGGTGACAACTGCTTGGAATGGTTGGTCATTTGGGGGAGGAACCCAATAGCTGAGGTCATTTGCTCCTTATAAGGGTGTGTGGGCAGATTAGTGAGGGTAGGATTACCGAATTAAACGCATGTACCACACGCCCTCATGCAGTGATGCCAACTCTGGCGACAAGTCACTCAATTTGGAGTTTTTTGGTTGTCGTCTGACGGCAATATTATACTAATAGCAGCGGGTGATTTTTCTGGCGATTTTAAAATTTTTATAGGGGCATTTTTGGCAGATTTCAGATTTTCTGCCACTTGGATATAGTAAAATAGACATTTGTAAGTCCTTAGTATCTAGACCAGAAGGATCACTTACGTATCGTATGCATACGTACACTGGGTTACAGCGTAGGAGTCAGTACTGTCAAAAGGCAGTGTGTTTTATGTACACAATAATTATGTTCTCTTTATGTTTACAAAGGATCATGTGAATATGTTGCGCTCGGTTTTTCATTGAATCCCTCTTTCCATGAATGAATTTCCTGTGCGCCATCAGTTAGGCAATTTTCCCTTTGCACTATAATGTCATCAGTCGCATTAAAAGTTTGAGTTATTGTCGCTCTCCTGTGATTGTGGAGTATTAGACCAGCAATTCGTTTCTGTGTAGGATATTTAGTTGAGAGCTACTGTGCAGTATTATTGTAGTGGTATCTTTGTATTGGTAACTTTGTAGGGGCAACTGTGACTAATTGAACTGACGAAAGGGGAAACCTCAGCACCGACAACGGTTCGGAAAGAGTGGGAGACGCCGGTAGAATCGGAAATAACTAAAGTGTACTGTATTTATTGCTAAAGCGAAATTTACGCTAAATCTGCCGATCTGAAAAACATTCCGAGACGCAGAAGCATAAGACAAGGTCCCAGTGCATTACGTCTCCGAGACAGCAAACAACACCATCTACGAAATTAAATTGTAAAACTTGTAAGGCTGAAGACATTTGGCGTTATTAATTGCAGAACACTGTTCTTTATTGACTTACGAACATTTGTTGGAGCTTTCTTCTAAATTATTTGCCGAAAAAGATGCTGCGCGCAACGTTAAACTGCATAGAACAACGTGTACACAAGCCGGTAAAAATATTCTCACTCCTCTTTTTGTTGAAGAGATGATTTTGGATGCTGGAGATCAAGCTTAGAGAATATTGATTGACTAATCGACTGATTTTTCCGTATGCAAACTCATGGGTATTGGTGGTTTGGTATTTCAGCGAAAATTTTAAAATGGTCGTCTCCCGATTCCTATGCTTATTAGAACTGTCTGATGGCACAACAGAAGTTATGGCGAAGGCAATTACGTCGAAATTACATGAACTTAATTGGATCCCTCCAGGGTATCCAGACTCCCAGCAGTAAGGGTAGACAATGCGACCTGGTCTTAATACTGGTCGTAATAATGGAGCCATAGCAATTTTAAAGAGAGAACTGAACCTGCCGAGCTTGATAATGTTGAGATGCGTGCGTCATTCGTTACAATTAGTGGTTTACCACGAAACAGAAGAAACTCTGCTACGTAATATTGACTTCTTTGTAAGTCTTTGGTTTGGGAAACGTGTAACTGGTTTGGGCATTCAAGTACTAGGCAGAATTTTTATAAAGACGTCAACATCGCTTTCAGCTATCGGGAACCTCTTAAGGAGGTTCCTCCGCGACTGTGTGAGTCAAAACAAATACTAAATTCAACACTTTTTATATTATATCCAAAAAATCCTGCTTTTGCTGATGAAATGCGTTACCTACAGAAGACCAGAAGTAAAGTAGAAAAAATACAGATTATTCCACGAATGTATTTTAAATTAGCACTTTTTTCCAGCCATAGGAGTCGACTGCAGCGCCATTTCCTATGAATTACCGCATTTTGACTTCAATTACGGCATTTATTCTTCAATAACTAGAAAAATAAGGTGGTAAGATACGTGTTTTTTATTTTTATTCAATTTCTCTGGATTATTTCCTTCTTAGAGACAGTTTTCAACGAAAATGGCATTTGTATTTTCTGGAAAAATACTATTTTTCCCCGTGTTTCTCTCATTCGCCCATTGAACACCATGTAATTTCCAGTTGAATTATAGAATAAAATAGCGTGGAAAGGAATTATTTTGTTGTTCATATCAGATAGAGGACAACTTTTTCTACAAGTAGACAGAATATGAATAAAATGACATTTAAGTCATTTTACGGTGGAACCTCCTTAAGATCCTAAGAGTTTGAGACACAAGATGTATATCTTTACTACCCACCATATGCCGGATTTTGCAACAATGGGACGATTTTAAATTGCACTTTCAGATAGTTCGGTCCAGTCAAAACTGCTATACTGCAGAGCTGTTGTTCCTAATGTATTCAAATATGAGGAAAACGTTATATCTAACGAATCTTCTGAATGCTGTGAGCGAAATTCAGAGAACAAAATAGGTATTTGAAGCCGAAAAAAGTGATCCCATACGGCTCTTGGAAGATTTAGTCAATTTTGTTACTATTGTTAGTAAGAAGATTTTACAAACCATTTCTGGGGTTGATCCTTTATCCCCAAACATAGAAATAGACAGTTTTCTTGACCCAAAGCCATATTTAGGGAATGAGTATGAAATTCTAGCAGAAGCAGTCAATTCAACCAAAATTTTGAATCAATACGTAACGCTGCGTGAAATTCACGGAAAAGCTTTTCGGGGGGTTGGCGGCTTTTGGCCGCCGATTTTTACTTGTAGCGCATAAATGCGTAAACATTTGCATACGTGTTCTCATTAGTGATATCTATAGATAAAAGTAAAAAAAAAACATCATACCGATTTGGTTTTTTAGCAATTCAATTCCATTTTTAACACGTAGCCTTATGGCACATGACATATATTTCGAAATAATACGATTATAAATGTACAATTTTCCTCTACACGCAAGATAATATGTTTCATATTATTATAATGGTTACTGGCAAATATCAAGGTATCATGCCGAGTCAAAAAAAGTATTTAGATATAACATTCACCTAAATTTCGATTACCGCGCCGAAAATTCAAGTCATGAAATGTTTTATTGGTGATACCTGTAGATAGATATGAAAAAATTGCTTCATACCTATTTGTTTTTTTTGAAATTCAATGCTATTTTTACACGTACCCTTATGGCACATGACATATATTTAGTATTAGTTCGATCACATTATTAAAGATTTTGTTCTAAACGTGAAATGATCCATTTCTTCCTGTTATAATTGTTGCTAAAAATATCAAGGTGTCACGCCAAATCCAATCTCCGAAAAAAATGTATTTTTCTATTTTTATAATTCGTCTAAATTTCGACTACCGTGCCGAAAACCCTAGTTATAGCATGTTTTAACTAAAGAAAAAAAATGTAATTATTGTATCTTTACCATTACTGCATGCATGGTGAGTTCCAACGCATAAACAGATGGACTTCAATGATATGTGCCCCAAGAACTGTTTTCGGCTTACTCAAAAAATCTTAAAATGTGCACTCAATGGCCCACAATTACCTACCGCTCCAGCCGCCTAAATAGGTGGAGAAAATGTCCGTCTCTTTCTGAATATTATGTTGTGGGTATATTGCTCCGTGGCTGGCATCTGTGCAAGAACCGAGCCACCGGCGCAGTCTTTCACACATATCCTCGTGTATGACACTCACCTTGTTTTTATTCTGATTTTCGCAAACAATGAGCTCGTTGTACACTGTACAGGCGTTAAGGCGGTTTTTCGGGAATGTGGGAAGAGTTGGGAGAAATCCGTCGTCAGCATTAGCCTGCTCATAACGAAGGGCGTCGAAGGACCCACAGTTTAACGTCCTATCCGACGAATGGAGTACGTCACTTGAAGTTCTCTCCACACGGCACCCGAGTAGGGATCGAAATTCCTCCAAAAAAAATCCACCTCTTCCGGGATTAGATCCTGGATCCTGTGAATGGGAAGCCGGTACCACGCAAGCCACCATAACATCTCCAATAATCGTGACGACTATTCAAATGCCTATTCTCTTACGATCCTAGATCAAATGCTTATTCTCCTACACTACTGCATAATTTTTTCGCAGGAATCCCAACATTTTTGGCTACGATGTCCCTACATCTGAAAGCGTATATTTCATGGAAGCCACTCCAAGAGATTATGGCAGGGGGTGCATTTTTTAAAGCAAATAGGCTTTAATTGCATCAACAGCAGTCTGCAATCCAAAGATTGGTTTATATCAGCTCCTCAATGTACTTTCCTCTCAGATAACTGTTTGGTTCCTACTTTGACGTCCCTCATAATTTGCCTGATGTATTCCATCCTGGTCTTCATGCGGAATTCTTCCCATTAATTTCTCCTGCCATCATTGCTTGCAAGAGGCATTAAACTAAATTGCATGCCAAAATAATTTGAGGAAGCACCTTGTAATTAGCGTATATCAATATAACATCACTTTATTACATGCGTAGCCATGTTGAAATTAAAAGTAATGTAGGGAAAGATAAAGAAGGGTTAGCATGTCTCGGTCACCCCGAGATTTGTCTTCCAACTCTGCTATCCAGCCGCTGGCCGTTGACATTTAATATTTGAAATTTTCATAGTGGGAGGGTCACGGTTACCTTTGTGGAGATAAATGTTTATGGGGAAAGCTAGGATTTTGGATGTGGAAAAGAGATGGGGGTACCGCGACTGAAGTGTTGAGGGTCCATAGGTTTTGAAGCTGTGGGTTATTGGTTCATCGGTGGGAAAGTTGAAATTGGTTAGAGGAGTGAAGAAGAACTTGGGAGAAGGTTGGAAGGTTAAGATATTTTATTACATATAACCGTATTCCTGACGAACCAGGTGGTGCGTAGATGCTTCTGGAGAATTAGATGATTAACTGCTTCGAAAGTTTTGCTCCTCGAAGGGCTGCGGAACGCCCTTGCAGTAGAGGCATGGTGGTGGACCAGGACTGTGGTACTCCGTAGAACACTCCAGAATTAGCCAGCAATTAGCCAGTAATTAATATGTATCTACTGAGGTCGCAGAATATTTTTCCATGTCGTCAGAAATGAGATCGGCTTGAAACTTATTCAAAATATTTGGTTTAAATTTTTTCCTACGGCTTGATAGGGATTCGCTACGGCCTGATGGTTGCTGTTAGAGACTTGTAACCTATGGTCAAAAATGTGTGCGCGGCTGGAAGTTTACATGCTTCATGTTAATAAAAAAATAAATTAGAGTAACCCCTAAAATATACCATCTATGACCTAGGTTTTTCTCTGGTGCAACATAATGGTTCATCAACGATACCTGGGTCTCGAAGTAAACATTTTATGTGAATGCAATGAGTTATTTATTTTATTTTTAACATGAAAGAGTTCCACAAATTTACTCCTGCTACAATTACGTTTGACTTAAGTTCGTCTCTCTGCCCTTTGTAATTTTACGCCATTAACGGAGACAAGTTCCTGGCTCCGTAGCAATTTTGTTACATTCCCTTACATTTACTGGAAAAATTCGGATGTAAGATTCCCAGGTTGAAACGGAGGACGAGTGCTGCAGAAAATCTGTGGGGCAAATCAATGCGAGGAAACGTGAAAAGACTGTCGATTTGATCGTTGGAAGGATGCCTTATTCCCTCACACTTTTAATTTACTCCAATGACCATGTGAAGCCAAAAAGTCTTTTGACCTCGCCAAAAGCTTCTCTCCAGCGTCGTCTGTCTGCTGCTTCTTCTTCGGCCACTCCCATTCTCCAGAGATCTCTTTCCTCAGCTGCTCCTTCCACCCAAGTCTTGGGCGTCCTCGCATCCTCGGTCTTTCCATGCTGACATCCCATATGAGTTTCAGTAACGACCAATTTCACCCTCTATCAACCACGGTAAATGAATTGGTCGCGATAGACATGAGGATCATGATGAGAACGGATTCTTCAGTAGAGCTGTGCGCCGATGGAATAAGTGTCGGCGGCGGACGTCGCCAATGGCACCGATTTGATGATTTTACCGGCGCGCCGGCGGCGGCGCGATAAGCGAAGCAATTTGCCTTTTATTAAATAATCACAAGCATTCTAGCAAAATAATGCGTTAGTAAATAAACTTGTTTAAAGGTTTTTCTTGACCACTTTAATTATAACTGAGTTTTTTTTCTTTCTGGAGCTTTGGTCTACAATTAAAATATAAACCACCACTTCACCGACATATTTATTGTATTTGAATATATATGTGGTTCATATTTGAATTGTAGACCAAAGCTCCGGAAAGAAAGAATAATACTTTCAAATAATATACAAAGTAATGATTTTCCTCGTAAATATAAGCATTCATTTCCATCAGTTTCAATTGAAAAATTATTTGATTAAGTTTTTACTTACGTAGTGGTGATTCATATTTTGGGTGCATCGACGGCATGGGCGGGCATGACTTGCGTATGTGAAGCATTCTTTGGACAATAGTTCGCCTGATTTTATGTAAATATAAAGCATGAAAGCTTATGACGTATCGAATAACTTTAAAAATCTCTAATATTACACCTGTGCTTCAATAAATTAGCTATTCTCTCAAATGCAAGCGAAATATTTGGTTCTAAACAAATTGTAAATTTCACAGCTGAAATCTGAGTAAAACATTTTCAAAAAATGTTGAAATTGCAATCCAGTGATTTTGCTAGTATCTTGCTTATCTACTATATTTACCTGTTCACGGTAAATTGTATGAGGACCAAGGATTTCAATAAATTGGAAAATATATTAAAACCTTGAAGCAATATAAATTTATATAATTTGCATGTACTAATTGACATTAATTACCTTACAATATTTGCAGAATTTTCCGGGTCAGATGATCAATGGACGGAAGTTCAGGTTTAATTTCCCACCATAACTTTAAAATATCGCCATCAGCTACAATTTATGGGGCAGATACGACAATGAAATTGGGCACTCCTTTTTTTAACTTTAGTCCTCCTTTGAACATTACCGTCCACGGAGTGTTTTCATGGCAAGTTCATCAGAAGAGACAATATTCTAAGGGCTGAACATATGGATTTTGCGGTTAAACAGCATATTTCATCTTCTTATACACGTTCCCGACTTGTGAAATTAACTGGCGGCGAAGGAAATCTTTTTTGTTTCACTTTGGTCGGTTTCTATTTCGCCGAGGTTCTGGAAACGGAGATCTAATAAGGGAGCAGTGATGCAGAAGTCAGTAACTGGAATCCTGTGATCAAGCTTCTGTCACATGGAGATCTTCATGTGTGCAATTAAAGTGGAGTCATTCTTTGAAGGTTTCAAAACTTTCCGAATTATCACGTGAAGAACGAGGGATCGATTGATGGTACAGTAACTTTCGTTAGAGAACAACTTTACCCCAATCATGAAATTTTGAAGAAATTCGACATATTGTTGCATGAAAGACCACTTACACTAATACCTCCAGAACTCATGCTCAGCATTTATGCTATGCGTAGCAGTCATAGCGGGCACTGAGGTTTTACCATCCAGCTTGGCATACGCAGTGTCCCATACAGAGATGGTAAATTAGAAAAGAAAACTGTACGCAAAGTAGCATTCATTCCCTAAAAATAATCTCTGGTGTGGGTATGGCAACCACGCATAACATCTGTGCTGCACCGCTGACATGGAAGGCCGCAGCAGCATCATCAGAATCATTGGCGGCATTAACGGGGGAGGTGCTACCTGGCGGTACATCTAAAGCCGCAGGAAGCATTCCCAGGAAAGACAAACCGGTTTCCAACTATTTTGAATCTGGTCTGATTCTGGTTTGAATTCATAGAATTTGATTTGATTTTGTTTTGAAACTGATTTCCACTGTTTTCGAGCGGAGAAGAAGTTGAAGAAGTGATTTGAATCTGGTTTCCTATGAGCTGGTTTCCTGCTGTCTTCCTGAGACAGTGTTTTGATACTGAACTAAATGTGGTTTGAAACACATTTTCTTAGAAGCTGTCTTTATATTAACTTCCAAAACTGTATTTCAACTAATCTGAATTAAAAATTAGTTTGATACTTTCTTTAAATGGACCCCTGTAGCAGTTGACGGCCCCGCAACGTTGCAGACACGTCGCCGACCAATGTGACGGTCCCGCAACGTCACAGGAGTGGCGGTGACGTCGCTGTGACGTTCTAGCAACGTGCGAAGTTCCCGAGAGTCAACGTCGCGGGACCGTCGCATTGCGACCTTCCGAAAACATTTTGCTTTGGTACCAGATTCCATTACGATAAGCTTATCAAACGTTTGGGCCGCCTTACATGGTTCTTTCTTCTGTTAAAACGCTTGCATAATTCCCTTCCAATTGGAATTTTCAGCTACCTTACGGTTCTACGCTCATTACCTCGCACCCGAAATCGAAGTATCTGCGTCTAGAAAGCCGTATATATATGGCCACTTCCGTGCGCTAAAGTGACTTCGAGAACTAATTATTATCCCAGACAGCACATAAAATTTTGTATCCGTATACGATGGTGGAAAATTAGGATACAAGAATGGCCATATGCAATGTTCGCAAGATAATTTTAGGAATATACAAGCACTAGTTCCCGAGAGAATGAGCATGCATTTCAAGTTTACCCTTGCACATAACATGCAGAATTAAAAAGACGTAATGAATGCGCGTACTTCTTTGCAAGAAGCCTAAATAACTTCAAGCGATACTAGCATCCGCTCGCACATAATTGATACAGGATACTAGTATCTTGTCCTGACAGGTATTGTACACGGTGCGATGGAACTGTTTTGAAGGCGCGGAGGCTCACTATGGAGCGGTCACCGACTCGTTCGCCGTTTGTTTACATTATGATGTGAGAGTTTGTGACTGCTTCCCAATATATTAGTCGTAAATTAGAAGTATTTACTTACATCTAATTTTAAAACAGTTGTTGTAAGTACCCTACATTCGTATTTCGGGTAATTGTAGTGAAAAATAGGTTTATTTTTACTCTGCTGGCATTAGTTTTCAAGCATCGTTAATTTACGTGCAGTTATTTGTGTTGAAACTCATAATAATCATAATCATACGCAAAGTTTTCCTGGAGGATTCCCACTCATTAGGATAGCCAGATTAATTACCTACTAAGTGTTTTCGGTGATAGATACGGATTTAGAAATTTCGATAAGAGTAATGATCATTACTCTTATCGAAGTCATTATTTGGCTAGAAGACTGTTATAGAGTTTTTTGAATGGATAGAGCTATGCCCAATTGTCGGCGGTTTTCAAGATTGTGGAGTTCTAAAAAAGAGAATCCGAGCAAAGAAAGGAATCTCATTGGTGGGTGGATTTAATTATGTCGAATATCAATTTCAATATCTATTTTGGAGCCTTGATGCAAGCCTTTTAATGCTGGAGACATTTATGTGTTGCCTTTCAATTCGTGGATGTGCCAGAGCACATTATTAAACTGAGGAAAACTAATAATTTCATATCTTTGTAGCATGAGAAAATTGTGATAATGATAAATGATCCAGTGATTTGTTTCAAATCGTTCTTAATTTGGCCGATGTGCAGTTCTCGAATTTAAAGGTATTTTATGTTCTTCTAAACCCTATATTAATGTTTTTCGTTGGAAGAAGTTAATTTAACGCAACTCTATCAGAATTCACAATACAATTGCTAGACTAGATTTTTGCTGACACAATTCGAATTAAGGATTAATTGATACGATTAATTAATTAATTGGTAAGGATCCTCACCGACCTTTCTTAACGCATAGGTACGAATTAAAGTTACAGTGTCTGTGAAATTTCGAATGCAGTATTATTAGCATTTTTAATATGCATTCAAAAAATTCTTTGATGTCCACGTGGAAGGAAGACATGGTGAATGTAGGAAGTGTACTTTCGTATATTTAAGAAAAATGTGCACATGCGATAGCGTAGAAACCCATTCCCAAGCAGTGATATGAGTTTTTAATGGGCTATATATTTTTCAATTACAGGTGGATGTGCTTACTTGAAATGACTGCATTCATAGTTGTTTTAAACTTTTAAAGGAAGGAGATACGTACAAAACAAGAAATGTTGATTTTAGCTTGGACACATGCTGACATGTGCATCAAAGACTGTTATGTATTTTTGCTTTAAATAAAAATGAAGGTATGTATAGGTATCTTATTATTGCTTTATTTCCTATCCTACCCTTATTATTATTGCCTTCCTCTGATGTTTGTGGAGTACTTAGGAATATTTTGCCTGACTATGGAAGCCTGGTGTCCAGCAGATTGTAGGATTGTGTGCGTTTACGGTAATTTAACGAGTAATTTTTTATTTTTGCATCTGAAATTCATTGGAAAAATATTAATATTTAAAAGCTGGTGGGAAAATGTGGATGACATCGGCTATTTGGTATTCCTGCGCGCCTAGCAGTTGTATCCCTTTGTACACGGTGCATATCTGACATTTGACGAATTATTATCGCGTTCCTACACGGTTTGGTATTGGATCGTATCTTGACACGAAAGGATACAACGGGTACTAGAACCCAGTTCGTCACTGGATGGTATCTGCATACGAATTAGACATGACGGAATCTGTGCTATCTGGGTATAAATGAAAACTCCATGATTGTTTGAGGAAATACCATTACATCACGTTAACAGTTTTCAGGCATTAATTATTTGAAACCTATATGGCACCATATTACGAATATTAATGCAATATTACTAAGAATAGACAAGATTTGTTCAAATAGATAAAATATCAGACCAACCAAAGTTGGTAATTGGTTGCAGGTTAGTCAAAAATCGGCGGTCAAAATGTGACGTGTCCGCAACGTTCCTGCGACGGACCATTGTGACCGCAACCTTAGGACGACCTTTGTTACGTCGCTGCAACGTTGCGGCGACCAACTCTGCTACTGGGTTAATATATCCACGTATTTCTTTGCAAGAAGCTTAAATAACTTCACGCGATACATAGTATCCGCTCGTTCATCTTAAAGGATACATTCCTGACAGGGCTTGTTTACTGTAGGATGGAACTATTTTGCAGGCTCACATTTGAGTGGTCACAGACTCGTTCGCTGTTTGTTTACATTGTGATGTGAGAGTTTGAGCCTATGTTTCCCAATATATTAGTCGGAAATCAGAAGTATTTTTACTTACATATCATTTTAAAACAGTTGTTGTAAGTACCCTATATTCGTATGTTGGTTAATGTGAGCGAAAAATAGGTTTATTTTTGCTCTCGTGGCGATGGTTTTCGTGTACAATTTATGTGCAGTTTTTTGTATTGAAACTCGTTGTCCATGAAGCATACGCAGAGTTTTCCTGGAGGGTTTCCACTCATTAAGATTACCAACTAAGTGTTTTCACTGAGATATAAGGATTTCATCACTCTTATCGAAATCATAATTTGGCTAGAAGACTGTGATAGAGTTTTGTGAAAGGATAGAGCTATGCCCAATTGTTGGTGGCTTTCAAGATTGTGGAGTTCTAAAAAAGAGAAACTCAGCAAAGAAAGGAATCTCATTATAACAGAAAGGTGAGTGGATTCAATTATGTTGAATATCTATTTTGGAGCCTTGATGCAAGTATTTTAATGCTGGAGACATTTATGTGTTGCCTCTCAATTCGTGGATGTGGATAAGGTACATTTTGAAACTGAAGAAAACTAATCATTTCGTATCTATATACCATGAGAAAAATGTGATAGTGTTAACCTTTAATAGAATGATCCAGTTTTTTTCAAATCGTTCTTATTTGGCCAATACTATTGTAATCCCAATTAATTCTGTCATTTAGCCTTAATATCATGCGATTCAAATTGACTTCTCCATTTCTTAAAGTCGGTAGCTGCGTCCCAGGCGAAGGAAATCCCTCCGGATGTCAGGGCATTGTTGGAGGATTGGCTGGAGGAGCTGGAAGATAACAGTCTGAAGAGACAACCTTCATCTTTGAATACCCAATTATCGCTATTATTTTTCCATTGTGAGCTCATACATTTGTTTAATTGTACATAATTATTTATCTATTAAATGTATTGAAATGAGCCTGAATTATTTCATTACGAGGAAAGGTATTCTTCATGAGGTTGTACGTACATGTATTGGTTAACACTGTTATTGCTCCCTGTCCTCCTTCAAGCTTGGCTGGCTCAACGAATGTAAATGCGGGGACGTTATATGGCCAAGAATGGCTCATCGAATCAAGTAAGTGTTGTGTGTGATGGGCTATCTCGTTCGACTACTACCTACTTAGAATCAAATATTCAAATCGGTAGGAAAGGGGAAATGTGATTCAAATCTGAAGGAAGGTGGAAAAGAAATTCAAATCAGTTAGAGCGTGGAAACGATATTCAAATCAATTGGAACGTGGAAATGAGTTGGAATACAGCCACCATCTTCGACTGTTTTCCAACTGTGCTCTAACTGTTTTCCGAGTGTTTCAATTTTCAAAACAGAATCAAATGAACTGGAAATCAGTGCATCAAACCAGTTGGAAATCATTTTCAAATCGGTTGGAAAAGTGTTTTTCTCTCCTGGGTTTAGATGGGATACAGACTTCAGCGCAAACCAATCAACGGATAGGTTTAGTGCTTCCTTTCTTTTTTCCTGCCTTGAAGTTTGGATCGAAAACTGTATACGACTTTTGGTCTTCAATTTCCACCGTTGACTGTGATCCAATTCCAGATGCTCTATTGCCTGTGGTGGAAGAGATGCATACGATATAATGGGTATTTTACAGATTGATATTGTTAATTTCACTCCCTAAGTAATATTCGGATTATTCTCTCGGTTATTTCAAGTAAAGAGTGAAAATTTGATGGGGTATTGGCGCACATTATTTCTTGACAAACAGACAAGCACGATCAATGAAATAGTTATGATTTAGGTGAATTCTCGTGAATTGGTTATTGTAATAATGTTTTCAAACTCGGTCAAGTTCCTAAAATTGGCGTACGTCTATTCTCCAGGTATTCCAAAGGTCGCTGCTTCGATTCCCACCTCGGCATGACTGTTGCGTTTTTCTTAGGATTAAAGTCGCTTCGATAGTGATATGTAACCTTAGTGGTCAGGCTATCTAAAAATCAAAATCTATAGCTATTTGGAAACCTGTGCACCAAAATGTAAAAAAATAGAAGAAAGAAGATGATAAATGGTAAATTAGGGACAAGGGCCCTCAAAAGTACTAATTTCTTGGCCCGAATGTCCAAATTTCCAGAAGGAAACAGTTGGAAGCCTTACCTCTGCGTGCAAGGCAGTGGCTTTGTACCAAAGACCAAAGTAGTTCTTGGCAAGGAAAATGGGGAGGATAGCTACATGAATAATAAAAACAATGAAATAATTGAGCAAGTGGACAATTTTGTGTTTCTTGGATGAATGTTTGCGAAAGATGGATGGATAGATGAGGTGATCAAGGGGCGTGCGAATTATGGAAGGAAATTCGTAGATTTTATGTTGAGTATATAAAGAAATGTGTGTCTTGTGAAGCAAACATCGATGTATTAAAAAATGTTCTCCTCGTGAATTCTTGTATGGCAGCGTTCAATTAGTATGCCTAGTGATTGTAGTCTAAATGCTGTGGGTATGGGGTTCTTAAGAAGAGTTTGCGGTAAGAGTAGGAGGAGTAGGGTTAGGAACAGTGGTGTGTCTAGTGGTGACAAGGCTGGCCCCGGCCAGGGGCGCTATCACAGAGAGGGGGCGCGGCATGCGAATTCCCTCCCAAAAAGATAGGATAATGTTGACTCAATCCCAGTGAACTCCCCAGTGCCAATTCAGTGATCAAAAAGCCAAAGACAATATCAGAACTATCTTACAGGGAATATCGATTCCCCTTGTTGAACTTTCAGAGCCTATAACAGTTTTTATCTATTTATTTATTTTATTGCATGTTCATGTTATTATCTATTGTTACCTGTTATGACCTAGCGACGGTTTTTGCGGATTTCCCGTCGTCCTGAGGGCAAATGCCAGGTCAAAGCCTTCCCCGCACTCTTTCCACTGACACTATTCCAGTGGAAGGATATTCCAGCCCTGAAGAGGCGAAAGCCTACACTAGGGTCCACATATGCGTTGTTATCTCTTACCTTGTTACATTTGTTATGTTACGTTGTACCTCTTCTGTTTCCTATACCTTGCAAATGTTGGAATAAACACTTTTTGACTTGACTTGAAGTAAACAATTGAATTCGCATATCCAACATAAAAATACATAGAATTTAATGTAAGATCAAACAGATGAAAATAGAGATTTAGATAAAGGGGGGGCACGCCACCCCTGCCGTTTTTCCAGGGGTGCCAGAAACTCTAGGTATACCACTGCTTAGGAATGAGTGGGTCATGAAAGGATTCGGATTGGATACGCCAGTGGTAGAGAGATATGAAATGAGCGTGCTTTGTTGGTTTGGCCATGTTAATAGAATGGATGTGAGTCGAATAGTGAAACAGTTTTATAATAGAGGAGTGAACGGCGTAAGAGGAAGAAGTAGACTGAGAAAATCATTGGTAAATGTGTTAGAAATAAAAGAAGGAAGAATATTAGAGGTCTTAAGAATAGAATGTATTAGAAGCGAAAGAGGAATGCAAGGATAGGTTATTGTGGAGGAATTTATTAAAAGAGAGCCAGTTTCCCAGGCTAATATCAATAACTAAGTTTTTTTTACTGTACCTACCCTAAGAAGGAATGGCATGATGGGCATGTATGTATATGTACTAGAGGTGGGCCAAATGATTCTTTTTTTGATTCGTGTCATTTGGATCACGTCACTTCAATGACTCGTTCACTTGAGTGAGTCTTTAGAATCACTTTGGAGTACTGTGGGGTACATAAATGACGAGGCATACATATATAACTGTAAAGCTGAATTGTGAATGAGTTTTGATGACTTTAAAGATTTCTAGAATAAACGGGCAAATTAATTAGCTTTGGTAAATGTGACCAAGGCCAATCCACCCAGAATCAGATATTTAAATTACCTTTATGCACGATGATAGAGGAAAAAAAACAATAATCTCGTTGATATCTCTAAATGTGCGTTATTCGTTCTTAGGAATGACACACTCTACGTAAAGCATTGTACAAATAGTGCTGTCAAATCAAAATAATAAAACCGAGAGTTTAAACGCCAAAATCATATCATGTACAAAATTACTTACTCCTTTAACACTAATTAACTTCTTGTCGTTATTCACTGATCGCCTTCTTTTCGGAGTCTTTTTCTTTTTTTTCGGAGTCTTTTTCTTTTTTCTTTCGGAGTCTTTGCCTTTAAAATTAACGGTGGCCTCTATAATACCAACTCTACATGTCCACTTTTCTGAAGCTAGGGGCCTATGACACTATTTAAAACAGCCATCCCATATGATTCACTAGTAACAGTACCTTTAAATAACAGTAATTACATATAATATAGTATAGTGCTCGCTCTTTCAAAGAGCATGTGATAGCGGGTTGTCGGCGGGGTGGGAAGTGTAACCCACCAGAAATCCTCCTCTCACACTAAGGCATTACACGCAACTATATACTCCCCGTAACACATAATGAGAGCATTTAAGTATGTATAAATTAAAAACTACTAGAAAGACCAGAAGGAAGTTCTCGAACAGTCTGGCGTGCACAAGCTAGAGTATAAAACACCGGGATGCAATTCGGTGTAAATTGGCCAGACTGGTGGACCGCTTTAAACAAGAGCGCTCTAGTTTTAAGCGCTCGACCAGTCTGGCGCCAGGGAGCATGAAAGATGCCTCCTCCAGAGCCCGGGCGTGGGCAATGCACTTGATATTTAAACCTCCCCCCTATCTCCCCCGCCACTCGAGTCCTCACATAACCCTTGCATCCGTCACCACCCTGTCCCTAATCCCTGCAACCATCGTTTCTTAAGTCTATCCCTCCTCTGCCCACTCAAAACCCTTGCTCCCCTCCTTCTTTGGATGATGAGTCAGCTGAATTAAATGTAATGGCTGAGAAAATGCTGGAGAGACTCTAGAAGAGATTTAAAGATGCTGAGATTACTCCCATACTGAGAGAAGCATGTTCACTGGATCCATGATTCAAAGAATATGCTTTCTCCGAAGATACAAGTTATAAGGCAGCCTACCATACCTTACGCAATAAATCCAGGCAAGTACCCATGATTGAGCACTCTGAACCTGAAGAAAAGAGGCCCCTGCAAACATCGCCTATGTGGGAGGAGTTTGATTCCACCGTTGCTAGTCAGAAGAAAGGAACTCCAACATCTGCAGCAATTGTGGAAGTGGACAGGTACCTACAGAAGGAATACTTGGAGAGGATTTCTGACCCACTTGTTTGGTGGATGAGCAGGAAACTGGTCTTCCCTAGGCTATATACACTAATGAAAAGAAGGTTGTATGTGATGGCCACTTCAGTGCCTTGTGAGCGTGTTTTTTTCGAAGGGAGGCCAGTTTCTTACTGAAAAAAGAAGTAGACTGGGCTTGAAAAAACTATCAATGATGATTTTCTTAAATCATCATAGGGAAGGTTAAATGTATTTTTTTTATAAAGCAGGTAGTTTAGTTTAGAGTTTCTGCGTTTGAAAATAATTAGCTACAAATTTTATCGATTGAAAATAATTGTTGTTTCATATTGTATTGGTCATCTACCTCCAATTAACTGATTATGATTCCGATATGTGTTAACTCTTTGTAAACTGGGTTAATTTTGTAGACTGTGTTAATAAATGCAAAAGACATTTACCACGACCACCTATATCAGTATTGTTAATTTGTAAAAAACATAACTGCCTACAATATTCATCTGTGGGTAAAATTAGAGTTCCTGAACTGCTAATGCAGTGTATTAAACGGTGGATTTCCAGTAATAATGAAGAGTTTTTGAATGAACCAACGATTTAAGTTGAAAGTCATCATGCCATTTACGTGATGCTGAAAGGACTTAATTTACTCCTTAAATCTAGCAAAGTTGCTGATCTTACGGTAAGACTCTTCTTTTGACAGTCATTAATGAATTGACTCAGTCTTGCCACTCAACGAGTCGCTGGGATTCAATGAATGGGGAAGAGTCTTTTGAGTCAGCAATTCAGTCAGTCACGCCCTCACGTCTCCGAGTCAGTGTATCCTTTGTGGTCCTTTGGGTGTGAGCCCTTCGTGTCAGCGAGTCTTTCGAGTCAGCGAGTCTTTCAAGTCTTTTGAGTCAGCAAGTCTTTCGAGACCAAGGAGGTTATAATGAAATGGAGGAGGCATGACCGTGAACGCTCATGGGCGAAAGTGAAGCAAGAATAGGGGTACATGGGAAGGCTTTTGTGCCGAGTAGGTGTGACCAAACCAGCCACCAAACATCGCCTTGCCTGTGGTTTTAACTTAGATTTGACGAAAATCGAACGCGACCGCCGGACACGTAAGCCAGAGGAAGGTCTAAACTGTGCCGACTGCAATGGCGGAATTGGCTTCAAGAATCAAGTGGTATGTCGCCTCCATTTCTTTTCTAACCTCCTTGTTCGAAACAGGGAGTCTTTAGAATCTTTGGAGTCAGCGAGTCTTTTGAGTCTTTAGAGTCAGCGAGTCCTTTGAATGTTTGAGAATCACGGGTATTATGGGGACTCTACGACTTTCTCCTTTATGAGTCAGCGCTGCACTCAGCGGCTCAGCCGGCTCAAACACTCACTAAAGAGTTGTTTCTCCCAGACCTATTGACTCGAGTCATCACACTCACCTAAGTGACTCGTTCATTTGAACGACTCGTGACTGATCGACTCAACTCTAATATTTAAGTACAGTGAATAGAAAAAGTGAATATGGGAAGTACTGCCTGTACCACGAATTTCACACACTTAGAACCACGTTCAGTTAACGTGAAAATCTTTCGTAAGTTGGCAGTGCATTTGAAAATAGACGCGGTAAGAAGAGTCGGAGGTGGGAGTGGAGAGAGGGGAGGAGGGAGTAAAGTAACTCGCAAATAGAGGGTCGAAGATAGTTCGTGCGTCGTATAATGCAAGGTGAATGAAAATTCAACCTTCCGAACGTTGCGAACTCTTTTAACCCGCTATGATTTTTATTTGGTGATCGGTGGCAGAGTTTAGAACGGGATCCACCGCTTCGGGATAGCAGCTATCGTGATGACGCAAGTTAGGGTGTAGAGGGAAGCAGAGGAAATAATGGCATGATTTTCTCCTGCCTTATGTGACCAAGCATTATTATGAGTGAAAATCAGCCCACTTATTTTATTGTGTCCTCATTAGACTTTTTAAATCCTTCGACACTTTCTAATAGTTACATAAAAACAGGGATATTGAATAATTTGGGTTGGTAAAGCGTCTCACTTTGTTTCAATGTTTTACGTTGATAAGTCTTGTTATATTATAAAATTTTAGTGTAACGTGATAATCATAAACCTTTTAGAGTAAAAACACTCCAGTGGAGAGCCTATGATCAGGGAAGGGTGAGTGAACGTGGATGATCGGGCATAGGAACCGAGCGTCTCCCGCGGAGACCTCTGGGAGGACCTCCCGCTCATTTTCTTCCACCACCCTCGTACAGTGGCGGATACATATGGGGGGCGCGGGGGGCGCCCCCCCCCTTGCGGGGCCGCCCGCATTGCCGCCCGCGCCGCCCCCGCCAGTCAGCCCGCACGCTATTCCTTCGTTTCTTTCGTCAGTCGACTCTGAGTCGAGTTATCGAGTAGTTGTACTTTATTATGTAGCACGCGCGCGCGTCCGCGTCACCGTATTTTATACGTTTTTGTCTGGCACATATATAACTAACCTACGAGAAAAGTCGCGGCCATTCTAATGATCTCGATACGTTATTCTGTCTGGCATTTGTTCGAGAAAAGTCGCGAATATTCTAATGTTTGTATTTGTTCACACTCCTTAAAAGTCTGGAAGCGATCATTCTGGCATCGAATGTTCTCGAAACAACCGAGCTACATATATAAGGGAAGCAGAGTCGCTGCCAGGCAGTCAGTTTGAAAGCTACAATCTTCGCGATAAATTGTGCCCCCCCCTTGAGTTTTTTCTGTATCCATAACTGCCCTCGTATGTGTAAGCGTTCCACCAACTTCAGTTATACCGTTAGCAAACAATTCAAAGCGACTTATTGCAGTCTAGTTTGAACTCCATAAAGCTAACAATTAATAAAGACGAAGGTTGTCTTTGCAAGGGGTACATTTCGTGGATGGAAAAGGTCTTCTAAGCGGAGCTGTGTATTTATTGTCGAATATTTTACCCCTGTTTAGGACTGGTGCCATGCCTTAACCAAGCGGCACGGATCTACCTGCTCACATTATCTTAATTCTTAATGCAGTGAACCTAATTCTTCTAAGCTTCTCTGTATATTTATACCGCGACACTTTTTTATATATTCTCGTCGAAAAACAGCGTTAGGACCAATACATTTCACAAATAACAACAGTGAAGAAATGAACAACAAAAAGCAAATGACTCAAGTAGCATTAAGTAATAATCAAAGTGGAATCTAAGCAGACAAAGAGCGATTGGAGAATTAGGAGGGAGAACGGCGACGGATACGGAAAAGATCGAATGGAGGGACACTTTACATCGTGGCGTTACATGAAGACGGGAGTCTGAAGGTGGAAAACCGGATGGAGACAGAATAACGTGGGGTGGCGCAATGAAACAGCTCATTCATCCGCGTCGTTCGTGTAGGAACCCAATTGAGAGAAACAAGAAAGAGGTACAGATGATCTTCAGTTTACAATCTGGCTATCGAGAAGAGAACGGCGGTCAGCCAGGGAGGAAATATTTGGAGATGATCTTATTTTATCCGCAGAGTAGTTGCGGGATTCCGAGTGGCGGTGCCTGATCACGTAGAAGAAAAATTAATTGGTCGTTCAAGGTGTTTGAGAGTAGATGTGGCAGGTTCCCAAATTTTGGAGCTGTATTCAAGGACCGGAGAAACACAACCAAAGGAACATTACGGAGAGCATTACGATCAGTTACCTATCACAGCGAATAATTAAGCCCACTAAAGACAGAAGCGGGGAAATGCTATTGATGCACTCACAAAAAGGAAACTTAGTACCAAAGATGACCTCAAGACTTTTTGAGTAATGACTGAAGGGAAAGCGTGGCCTGAAATGTGATAATCATGTGCTTGACGAGATTTACGCAGAGTGATAGGTAAAATACAAGATGTTGATGGGCTTATTTTAAGGGACCAACTATTGGACCAATTAATTACGGCATCGATAGCCTCCGGTAGAGTAATGCTGTTGTTAACGGAATTGATTTGGTTGAGAATTTTAGTCGTCTGCAAGTAGGAGGATTTTACATCCAGTGGAGGAGAAATTATCCACAAAATCGTCGATGCACACAAGTTTGACGCAGCTTGTATGAGTTTAAAGAAATGACTCATCAGCCCTGTCCCCTGAAATATTAAGTACCATATGCTAAGCATGACTTTTCTATTTATAATTCTGATCCAGGATGGTTGTCCTTGTGATTATTCAAAGTCAGAGCGATGATAAGCTGCACACGTAAAATCAACTGCATTGCAAAGGAGGAATCGTTGGAATGCTTAGGATTAAATTTTCTTCTCTTTAGCATTATAAGTATTTACTGTCAATTTCATAATGCGGCGGTAATTTCCGATGATGTGCATTAGGCTTTCACGGCCAGCCATGTTTTACTGCACATCATGGCGGGTCAATACTGCGCAGTCTGTGATCTACGGTTCTTCTAGTGGGTCGATATGCATATTTAATGGCAAACAATCGACTTTCTGGAAAAGCCATTCCGTCTGGAAAGGCTTCGTGAATATAACTGCTCCTCCTGAAAAGTTTTCAAGAAATGATTGCCAAATGCAATCTAAACTCCATCTATCCTATTCTAGCAATCGATGCCCTCGGCTAAGGTTACATGTAGTGGCGCAGAAAACTGGCCGATACGTTTTGGAACCGATAAATCCCTGTATCCCAGTCACATTTCCGTCCACGTACCTATTTTAATTATGTGCTGCCTTCAGAATACGCTGTTAAATGATATTTTTAAGACGTAATTGCTGGAAAGAGACTAAAGTGATATGTATCCTGAACACGAACTCAAGCCTCAATAATTATTTTGACGGTGTATCACGGCGAGCGTCACGCAATACTGAGGCGAACGTAAAAATGGAAGAAGCGTGTCCGTTGGTTCTATTTTAAAAATGCTTAGCCCCTTACTTTAAAGACGTGTTGGGCCATATATACTCTAGTAAATAGTTTATAAAATAGCCTGGCATATGCTCATAAAATGAATTATGGGGGACATGCTAATGAATTAAATCTAACCCCTCCATTCCTCTCCATGACTAGGTATAAAAATCTTTCAGGCAGCGCTAATTATTTCTCCGTAATGGTCAAGCTTTTGAACCATTCATTGCTATGCTCCAGATTTTAGTTTTATATAATTTTTACTCAATGAATTTTCTCAAATCTCTCGATTCCTCCCTCTTCGTAAATATTCTTTGGTCAATGGAATTTTCATCCAAACTTCTCCCGAGAAAAGAATTGAAAGAGATAATGACTGGTGGATTTTTACAGACGATAACCTCAAAGACTTCCTTTACATCAACATGCAGTTGCTACCTACTATGCAAGCTAGTACGAGGGTGTGTGGCAAGGGATTAGGACGTCAGCATCCTGAGAAAGTGGTGGAAGAGGACGGAAAAATGAGGAAAGGCAAGACGGGAATAAAGATCATAACGATAGGCAAGGAGAGAAGGTAGTTCAAACGTATCGTATCATATTTACTTGAAATATCGCGTACTTAGGGTGGTACGCTACAACAAAGAAAAACCAAAGTGCATTCCACTGGAATTTTCTTTTATCATCGAAGAGTTGCTATTGAAACTCGCGACATCGTGCCAAATAGTGGTGATTGTTGGGAACCTTCAAATTTTGTTATATATGCTGTAGTTTCCATGAAGGTTGAGAGGATATTTTATTTACTCTATACAGTTTTTTCAGGTTTGAATACAAACTAAATTTTTACGAGTAACTTCGAAGCTTAATTTTTCTGACGATGCCTAATAAATTCTACATAATTTCATGATGAACAATTAAAACTTCCACCATTTTCTCACTTGTTTATTTACCGACCAGATTTCAACACTTTACTGTCATTGTCAAGGTGATAATTTTGATAATTACACTAAAGTGTCTGTCACACCTGGTGGCTAAATAATCAAGTGTGACAGTGGTACAAGTTTTGATTGTTCATCATGAACGTAAGACATTTTCACAAAGCGACGCCTCAAGTTACTTCTTAAATTCTACATACCCATACATACCACAGTCGAAAAGATCGTACGTATAAGATGAGAGGAGGAGGATGGCGTTATGTTAGATTAAAAATGGCTGCTTTTTCCGCGAACAGTAAGTGATAGGAACATCTATTTTTCAAACTGGCAGGATATGCTGTTGAATTGTTACGTGGCCCAATTCTTAGAATCCATGCTTTTAGTCTTTTCATCATGCTAAACACGACTAAGTTTTGACTTACTGCCACTTGATAGACAGACCTGAGCTTAGGTGCATATTTCGTAAATGCCTACGATGGTGAATTGATTATGAAATCATGCTTTGGCAAATCGATTGCTTACCATGCTCAGGGCTCTCCATTATTATTTGGTTATCAATCGTTTGGTTTGGTTATTGTCAATTGGCTAGAGTAGGCTTTTGATGGATCGTTGCTACTCTCATGTGACCGTTGCTGGGGCAGCAATACTATCTCACGCTTCTTCTCTCTGTCTCGGCTCAGATTATTTCGTACACCTCTTCACAATATTCAGAATGCCTATCCCTCTCCAACCTATTATCCTCTTTGCCATCATACGACCATCCAAAACGGCCCAACCACCCTCTGTCGCTTCCTTCATCTACCTGAACTGTCTGCTCTGTCTGCACTTAGTTTGCGCGGAAAAGCAGCCATTTTTAATCTAACATAATGCCATCCTACTCCTCTCATATTATATGTACGATCTTATCGACTGTGGTATGTTAGGGAATGCAGAATTTAAGAAGTAACTTATGGCGTCACTTTGTGAAAATGTCTTACGTTTATGATATGACGGACAATTAAAATTTTTACGATTTCCACACTTGTTTATTTATCGACCAGGTTTCAACACTTTAGTGCCATTATCAAATTTATCACCTTGATAATGATAGTTAAGTGTTGAAACCTGGTCGGTAAATAAAGAAGTGTGAAAATGTTACAAGTTTTAATGGTTCATCATGATTGTATGTAGAATTTATTTGGAGTCGTCAGAAAAATTAAACTTCTAAGTTACTTTAAAAATGTAGCCTGTATGTACGTTTATACCTGCAAAAATTGCACAGAGTGAATGAAATATCCTCGCAACCGTAACGGAACCTAGAGCACCCATAGCGAAATTTCCTCAAGGAAATTTTTTTCCCTTCCCGACCCTGTAAAGAAGCTCCTTTGTCGGCGTACGGTGTAAAATTTGGAAATCAAGAAGTAGTCAAGCTTTCTTAGTTGAAAATATGAAATATTGCCAACTCTCTAACACGTGTGAAAAATGATCGTTATTTCACGATGTCTCATTCGTGACAGTAAAGCGGAATGGAGGAGGATAATGAATGAGGAGAAGAATGGAGGACGTCGTACGCCTTCCTCGGTGGTCTGCGTGCAGGTTGAAGGAATACGGCACGCCGTATCCCCACCCGGGCCCCGCAGTCCGCCCGCATTGCCCCCCCCCTTCCACCTCCTCCTTAGCTACTTAGCGAAATCCTTTTGCATTTTGGAGAACTCCCGTGTACTTTTTTCAAGAGTAAGTTTTTTTTCTCCTCTTAAGTTTGAGTCGTTCTTCAACGAGGCCACTGTTCCTGAGGATAAATCATAGCGTGTGTCAAAACGGAAGATGTTTTCATCGTCCGCGATGAGCGGTAAAGAATGCGTTGAAAATTATTCTTTCTCTCTCCAGGATGAGGAACCAAGCATGCTCCGACTTCACTTTCACCACCTGGTCCTTGGTCTTACGACACTTCTCTTTCCTGACGGCTAGCTCCACATTCCATTGCTTTTAGGGGGTCCTCTCTCTAGGCATCCGCATTACAAGTTCTTTCCATTTTGCGCATAATTCTACCATTTTATAGGTAGTACTCCTAGCTCTTCTCTTACGGATGTCCTCCTTAATGTAAGTATGCATTTTGATACTTTTACTGATCGAAGAAATGTCATTGCTGATGTTTCTTTTTGTTTTAGGTCCTGTTGTCTCGTTGACCAGTATTCTGATCCATACAGCTGAGTGGAGATCACCCTTTACTTTGCTTATTTCACTTGATTTTCTTTTCTTGTCGATTTTTCTTCTCTTTACGATTCTTCTTATCGTTCCATTTATCAGTAAGATAGCATTCATTCTTCTGGGAAATTAATGGATGAAAATGTTCTCCTAATACTGTTAGCTATAGAGCGTTACACATTTAGCTGGCATAATGGGAATTGATGGAGAGCGCTCCGGAAAAAAAACTTGTGTGATCACCAGTTCGCCACGTAGGTAGCCATTTCCAACACCGCTCTAAATTTAAGCTAGTTAAATTACGTAATTATATTCGCACATGGGAAGATTCCAAGGTGTGCACTTAGTACACCGCATAACTTGACGTCAATTTCACTACGGCTATCGGCAACATCACACCTATGGAGATAAATGCAGGAAACGCATCTCCACAAAAGCCCATAGTGTCAACTTCATGCGGAACTCACTCGCGACATGCAAGTTCCGCCCAGTCTCGCGTTCACCATCCCATCCGTCAGGGAGGCCGTCAAACTGTGGTCCCCCTCTGCCGTGTTTCGCCCGGCGCCGGTCTCGCCTCTTCACCCCTCCCTCTTCCCCGGCTGGCTGTGCGAAATTGGCGGCGGATGGGGGGGGGGGTGCGCGAGTCACGCTGCCCCCCCCCCCCTACCCGCCATACAGCCCCAGACGCCCCCTAACCGCCCCCCCCCCCTCGGCGACGGGGCTATCGATCGCGGCGGACGCCGCAGCGGACGCCCCGCCTCGCCCCCCACGACACAGCAGCAGGAGGAGGAGGCACCCGAGGCACGCGCACGCAAGCCTCCGCCACGCCGTCGCCCCGGAGCCGACACGCCACGCCACCCCCTCCTCTCCCTTATGAGAGCGGACTCTCTCAATTGCAACCACCCTCTGCTTGCAACACTGTCGACTCCGCCTCGCCCCCCTCTCCCCCCGCCACGCCACTCCGCCACCCCGCCAACTTCCCCTCCGACCCTGCCCCCACCCCGGGGGGCGCCTGCGCGCCTCCTCCGGCTGCCTGCCCCGCCGCGGCCCCGCCATTGCCGAGAGAGTCGCCCTTCGCCCCAGCAGTGATCCGAGCCCCCTTGAACAGCGGCCCCCGGGACGTCGAAAAAGCCGTGCGTTGACACCCAACAACCTCCTCTCATGATTGGTTCATTCTGGAACTTGTGCCGAGCTTGCCCGTCGATGCCAGTGGACAAGGTGAGTCGTGAAGTGCCGCGGGGTCAAGACGATGGCCTCCCTTCC
This sequence comes from Pyrrhosoma nymphula, assembly GCA_963573305.1. NCBI lineage: Eukaryota > Metazoa > Arthropoda > Insecta > Odonata > Coenagrionidae > Pyrrhosoma > Pyrrhosoma nymphula. The sequence goes on along the minus strand of OY754332.1, from coordinate 68,307,103 downwards.
GTCGCCTCCCCCGTTCACGAGAACGCGCCCCCCCCGTGTGGAGAACGGTCTTACCCCGAGACCGAGAGAATTTTGCCAGCGCTGGTGCCCTGCTCCTTCACGCCCCTTTGGTGTGGTGCCAGGCCGATCGATTCCCGGGGCTTGGCTTGCGAGGAACAAGACTTGTTGTCAGACACCCGATTTCGCTCATCATCACATAGCATGGCGATTTACATATTGAAATTACAATTGATGGCCAAGGTGTAATCGTCAATGTATATATATACACGCACAATAACTTCACTTTCTGTTTGCCCTAGCGTGTACGGGGGAGCGTTGATGTATTGTACACACACATTCACACAGGGTTTATTTGTTTGAGTGTTCTACGGTGAAAAGAAGCAGTGTTTGTCACCGCGGAACATGTTCGAACGGGGTGTGTAATTCATGTGCTTTCTCGCGGTCGGCGGTGTCGGGGGAGTCCCGCTCACGGGCGCAGTCAAATGCGAGTGGCGCTCAATTAGCTCGGGGCTTTAGTTTGGTGTGGCGGGTATGATGTCGCGGGTGGCGGGCGGGTTTTTCGGCCGATGCGTGCGCACGGCCGCGGCACTGCAGTGGACCTTCGGGGGGCCGCCATTGTGGGGTGTCGCTGTGCCGCGCGCGGGATTCAAGGGGATGGATGGCTCCCGGAGGGTTTGTGGGAGCTCTTCGTCACGCTCTCGGCCTTGGGGCGACCGCCAGACTCGAGGTCGAGGCGAGAGTAGTGGTGGTGGTGGTAGTAATTGCTTTGGAGGTCGTCCGGTAGGTTTGCGCGTGGTCGGAATCAGCAGTGCCTGTAGGACTGCCAATTGTCTTTCTCTGGGAATGAAGACATTTGAGTAAAAAGAATGAGGACGTCTGTCCCCGATGAACCATTAATCGCCTCTGTACTGCCTTGCGTTCTATTATTATTTCGCGTACATGTTACCAAATTGCTGTAGATGTCAATTTTTTGGTGCCTCAACTTCCAAGGTTTACATAGCACAGTCAAAGCGAAAGCCCTAATCCTGAGATAAACAAAACAGCTAAGCCTGGGGTGGAACTAGAAACCGCGACCTTCGGGATGCTAGGATGCTGTTTCTATCCATGCCAATACCATCACCGCGCTGATCCAATATAAGCAATGATAACGCGATTTAAAATTTTGTGAGCCAAAATTCTGGACGTGCATAAATTCCCTTGAGGCAGTTTATGTTGAATGACGGTACGTCCGGGGAAACGAGGGCGGATGGCAGCCCTTCGAAGGGCTGCCGACCGCCCTCTGTAAATCATGGGCGTGAGGCACGCGCGTTGTCTGTCGCCTTTAAACGCTGTCAACTTTTCCCGCGACGCCAGACGGAAGCTTTCGACCCCCCTGGCGTGCAATGCGCACCTCCAGTGACATCGAGTTGGCTTAGCTATAAATTTTCTTCCGGAAATTCATGATCGACGTCTTTCATGTAATTAATGATTTTCGCTATCAACGTTTACTTTAACGTCATATTGAACCTCTCGTTTGCAGTGCACTCCTCCAGTGACTTTAATGTGATCATGAAACAATCCTTTTTGGAATTTACATGATCGTCACTTAGGATAAGTCTGTCCTATCAAAATATACTTTCCACGACTTGTGACCGTTAACTTCGAACTCTAGCGTGCAAAACACACACCACAGTTAAATTTGTATTAATCTAGTTCCGGAAATACATCATCAATGTTTTGAAAATTGTCTTTCCTTTCAAAGAATACTTGACTGCCGAATTCGACCTCCTTAGCGCATTGCGCACCCAAGTTTACTTTGAGATGTTCTTGAATTAATCCTGTCCCGGAAATTAATTATCGACGTCTAATAAATCATCGTGTATCCTTTAAGAGCATATTCATCGCAATTCGGTGCAGTTACACCTCTGGGAAATTAGAATCGATCTTGTTCTGTAAATATACGACAGAACTTTATTAAATAACTTACCTTTTAACGTACACTTCCCGCGGCTCTGGATAGCACACTTCAACCTCTAAGATACAGTTCGCATCACAGCGATTTTTTTGTAACTCGTGAAACGTTTTCTGTGAATACCTGATCGATGTTTCATAAGTCATTCTCTAGGTACCCTTAGTAATATAAAACCTCTGGTCTAGGCGACTGGCATTAACTGCCCAGGCATCCTTACATCTTTTCTTACATTGATTCTACCTCCCTGCTTTGTGCGTTTTCCAGGCACTTTGCCTAGTTTCGAAAAATGAGGTTGAAGAGTGAGGCAGCGGTGGTACTTATCCTTCTGCATTCGTATGGTTGTCAAAGGAAGAAAAGCGTCATTACTGTTGAGAATGTTACGAGAGGGTGGGACTTAATACTTGAAAAATGATTTCGTGGTTAAGGAGAATGTTACCTTCCCTATTTGTTTAACGCCAATTTGTTCAGCGAATAATTACACGTTAAAACAAATGTTTATGTACCAAAATAATTGAGCACAGTCGAAAAAAAAAATGAAGCTCGTTTTATTATTAATCACTTGAGAGAGTGTATGTCCGTCCGGAACCAAACAGTGCCATTGTGCTTCTCAAAAAGTAAACAAAAAACTTTCTGATATTTCCCCTCGGCGTTCAGTTGCAGTTGATTTTCATATATAATTAGTGTTTTGATTGCACATAAGAATTAAATGTTAAACATTATTGAATTCTAATAGATTCCTACGATTTCCAGTGCCCTGCACTGCATTCGTTTTGGTCCTCATAAGTAGAACAATATTATTATGTCCATATTCTCCGATAGCAAGTCCGAAACTTGGAGAAATAATTTTCGCTTGTTTGGTTAAGTGGGAGGTGACCGACAACTGATATCAATTGAACAACTGAGGACAGGTTGGCATGGGGATGATGAGGTGGGGAATGAAGGAAGAGTGGAGAGAAACCCGGCGTCGGCATTATCTTACTCTTAACAAAAGACACCAAAGGCACCAATGCACCACCACCGTTCGACGTTCCCTCTAGCGGATGGTGTGCCTCACAAGCAACCCAAGGAGGAGGGATTGGGATTCTAATGAATAGTCTCCGTTGCGACCGCATACCGAACCCGGACCCACGGGATGAGAAGCCAGCACTCAAGCCTCCAACCCGACCAATGTCCTAGAGGAAGATATTGAGGCTCGGCGCGAGTAAATGTTTGTGCTCTGTGTGATAGCCATCGCTTTCTTCGATACCTAAATAGCCGGCGTTGTTGACGCCCTCTCTTTCATCAATTTTTTCTGGTGCATGGTGTTACCTAATATACACCCCCGTCGTGTGTTGGTTTAAGGCCCACGTCCCGCATCGACCCGATCTCCCCGGATGGTCAAGTGAAAGGGAAACCGTAGTCTCGCGGCATTGATTAGGTGATGTCTGCGCCGTGCGATGGGACATCGGTTCGTAAAAATTGGGCACTGCGCGGAGCAAAAAAATTCATTTCATTCCGTCGTGGAAATCACCGCTTTATTTACATAAGCGTCCAGAGTTGCAAGTAATGCAGGCGTTTCTAAATGGACGAAACTGAATTTTGATATTCCATCTTGTTTCGTGCTTAACCAGTGGAAAACATCCAGAAAATAATAAATGTGAATTTTCTATTACGCTCTTCTGTATGAGTGAGCATTTTGGAGGTCTACATCAACGAACTATTCTGATTGCCGTCGAAAGGGCTTGTGGCAGGGGGTGTTACGAATAAAGATAGGAAAACGTAATGGAAAATTAAATGGATGAGGGAAGGGAGGACGAGTAAGTTGTTTCTTGGCGTGTTAGTGTCTCTCTCTCTATATATATAATTTGAACATTCTACATTTGTAATAGTTAGTAAGTTGCTAGTAAGGGTGGTAGTGGTATCAGAATGCTATTGGGGGTATAAATAAGATTCAATGGATAAATGTAGTGTTAATCATTGTTCGTAGACAAAATTATGGGATGTGGTTTTGCAATAGATGCTTTTAAAATAACAAGATCGGAACGATTTTTGGCGAAATGTTTTCATAACTGATCAATGCAGAGACGCAACCTTAAACATTAGTCGGGAAAAGAGTGGAAACGTTTCGAAGATTATCGCGAGATTTGCAGTTGGAATGAGTGATGGACCGACATTGATTGATTCATACACACATACGTATAAATAAATAAATAATAAATATATATATATTCACACACGTGTGTTTTCTGCCCGTTATTCTGTTGACCGATCTGTGTTATGACTTGCGCCAAGGGAAGAAGATAAAAAAAGCGATCAAGTTTGGAGATCTGGTTGGTGTGGTGTTGTCAGCACTGGATTCCCATTCCAAGGGCCTCGGTTTGAATCCCGGAAGTGGCGGAGATATTTCAGTGGAATCCCCACTTAGGTGGCAGGTGGAGAGCAATTCAAGTTAAGTGCTGTCTGTTAACTGTCAGAGGGGGCGTTAAACTTAGGTCCGTTAGAGAAGGCTACATACTTTATATGCCGGATTCCCCACCACCCTTCCTTCATTTTCCAGACAATGCTTTTCTTACCAACCAACCCACCTGTTCCCATTGATGCAAATTACCTCAATTGCTGGTTCCAAATGACTCACCAACCAGTGATCAGTTATTAGTCTCCTGAAGTTACTTCCACCTTGATGGTATTGTTAAATCCTAGGGGACAGGCACAGGCTGTGGTAAGAGAATTGCAGTGCTTCGCGTTCAAATATAAATTCCTCCAAATAATGTTGATGCAGATATGAGATATACTATTCGAGTTTCCAACATTATGTTGCTGAAATGAAAATGACGTTCGATTTTAAAACGAAGCGCTCCACCATTTAGTTCATCTACTCCCCGGAGTCCACCCTGTAGTTGCTAATCTGTGAAATTAAAAGTCTTGAGATGTTTTGGCATCTACTTTTGTCATTTCAAATGGAAAAAATGAGAATAAGTGATATCTGTCTTCAAAAATTTACATTTTATGTACTTTTCCCAAAAAGATGGCCTTAATCAATTAATTAATACATACACGAATCAAATAATTTATATGTACTGCATTTCTTTCAAAATACTAATGAAAGTTGTTTATTTTATAAGTGTTTTGCTTAATTTGGAAATGGAACGTCATGTCTTTTTCAGTATAAAACTTAAAAACTGAATTGAAATTTGTTTCTGAACTGACAGTAGGCTTAGCATTTTAGGAACAGTGAGTGCGATGTGCCTTTTTTGTCTGTACGCAGCTCAGTGACATTGTGGATGGTGATTATCTGGGGAACCGAAGCGGAATTCCGACAGTCTTACCTAATGTTGTGGAAAAAGAATGCATGGCGAACCAAACGTTTTCAGAAAACAGTTGGAACCAAAAGAACAATCAATCATTTCAAGACTGACCTCGATTGGAAACTTTATCACTGCCAGCATTTTTGGTTGCATATCCCGATAAGGCTACTTCTCGCACATTAAGGCATGAGACAGCCCTTCCCTGCGCTTATCTCCTAGGAAAACATCCGCTGTCTCGTCATTATGCTGATTCGAAAATTCTGATATTTTCTGAAACTACTTCTTTCCCTTGTGTTGTACCTCAGTGGATCTCTTTAGAGGAATTGAACTTGTGCCTTTTAATATAAAAAAAATAAGTTGAATTATTAGCTATAAACTTCACGTACCGCAAGACAAGATGGCGGTTGGAGTGCGTATATGGTTCTGATCGAAAGTTGGACGAAGAAGAAAGAGGAAATATGGTGAAATGTTCGTTTTTTATGATGCAAGAGTCCTATCCTTACACTTCAATATCACTTATTTCTTAACCCGTAACACTTTCTATAGCCGTCGTTTGTCTTTGATTTGGATGAAAAAGAATTTTGTGGGACTTAACGAAGTGCTTGTCATTTCATCTAGATTTGTGTTATTGTTTTCTTCTCAAAGTGAAGTTGGTCTATTTGGCTGAATCAATCAAAATTACTGCTATAAGTATAATATGCATTGATTTCAAACAGAATTTAGAATATACATGAGTACTTAGTCATGTAACACAAGTATTGTCTCGTTTTCTGCATCGCTAGAGTTTTTCCGTTGGTAAAATGGAAAAATATGGTCACTTTATAGCTCTGTATTGATAATATGAGAATTACAGTTTGTACCATACATCCGTCCGTTCAGTCATTGTTGGTGAGAAAAAACCCTTTTCCCGGAGACATTCTTACTGGGGTTAATGAACGTGTCACATTTATGTATTGACAGCACTTAAATTTGATACTTCTAAAACATAGCGACCCTTTCACGAACGCAACTGTCTTTGTTTTGGATAATTTTGGCAAAATGTGAATTATTCTTAGTGACATGTTGAATTGCAATTGGCTTAAATGCATATGCTCTCCAGTTTGAAAGAACTACTCTGCAGATTCGATATCTTTGTCAGTTACCTGTCTTTATTCTGCTAGGTACCTCGAAAAAAGTGAAGTAATCGTGTGTATTTACCTTTTGGAGGCATTTTCTCTTCTGATAGCCCAGCAAAGTTGAATAACAGTCGTAGCATACTTCTGTTCAAATTTCCAAAATCTTCAGCTGCCACGTATGAGACCTATTTTCTTCGTGTTATTGTGTTTTAATTGCGATTCTGAATCGTCTCAGGGTATATGAAATCTTTCTCAAGAGTTGTTTCATTAATTTGAGGCAGTTATCCAAGCTTTGGTGTAAATTAAAGAAGAATATGACTCGGCCTGTAATTAAGCATCATCTTGAAAAATATATTAGAGAAAAGTAGGGGAAAAACTTTGGAAAACAGCTCGGAGGGTGGCTGTAATGTAAATAAATATTTTAGCAGCTGAAATTGGAAACGTCTATCTGTTCTGTATACTCCGATGTAATCTGTCACCACAAGAATAGTGAGCATTTATGAAAAACGTTGTTCTCTCTTTGCGGAAACAATCTTGTCACCGTTCATTACTTTGCCATTAGAGGGATAGCCTTTCATCCGTCGACTGTATACCGTGAACGTACCTGGAATGCGGATTCCGCCGCTGGCTTTAAAAGTGCTTGAATTAATTGGCGATTAAAGAGGAAACGCAGACAGATACAATCTAAAAGTTGTATTTACGTCAAAGTGGGTGTATTTCGAAATCCATTTGCACGTTAGATGGGCGGAGGAAAGTTCTCGTCACCTCATCCATTTGTGTCTTCATTCAGAATTTTAATCTGAAACTTGGCGCTCTCTTGTAGATGAGACTCCTGAAGATTTTTGAAAGCTATCATTAACTATAACTCGTTGCTAAATACTTTCACATAAAGCTAGTTTGAGCGAAATTTTTATCTAGCTATATGAAAGACCATACTCGGATTTTGCTTTAAAATATAAGCAGTTGTAAGAAGTACGAAGTAGATATTATAATATTAACGACATAAAAACTTTGCTTGTATTTATGACTAAACTCCTAGGTAAACAGCGAAGCATACGTTAGCTTTATCTTAGCTCATTTGTTCCACGCCGTACGTTAAAGACGCTTTCACAACCGAGGTTTTTTTCTATTAAAAAAATAATACGCTGAGTATTTAATTTATAAAAAAATGAATGTGAGAGTATTCGAACTACACACCGTTAACTTTATGACGCTGTGTGTCAGAACGTCCTTATTTTTTTAAACATCTTTCTGGAGCGCAGAACCACACCATATTCCATGGGAAACTGCTTTTATTTGCAGTAAAATATCTCGAAAAGTAGTGTAATAAGTGGCCTAAGTGTCGTGAGGGAGATGAGATTTTTTAATGAGGTGAAATTATGGAATTTTATGTGGAGTGACATACTGCTCAAACTATCTTAAAAGATACCGATGGGGATTTGCAGAATTAAAGATGTAGCATCCTTAATTTAGGAGGGATGAGAAGAATGGCGGTTGACTTTAAATCATGATAAATGCAAAGTCTTGAATATCTGGAGCAAAGGTGACAGAGAGCTAGACGCAGTACACTAAAGAGATGCAATCACCATCTGAGAGAGTGGAAAAAAGAAAAAAAGAAATAGTAGTCAACTTTCGCCTCAAATATAACACACGGCGTACACTTTATCAGGGCATGCAGGTCAGCCTTGATCTCATTGAACAGATACCATTGGTTCGTCAGGGTGATGTAAAATTCAGGGAACAATGCTATTTCTTATTAATAAGATCACATCTACAGTGTATAGAAAGTATATGGGACCCGTCGTAGAAATATTGGATTAAAGAATTAGATTAAAATTATGCTCAATGAATTAAGTTAACCTTTTCAGGCAGGACGTAGTGGAAATTCATCTTATAATTAAGGAGTCTCTTAATAATCAAAGAGTCCTTATAAGCAACAGATCCAGAGGAAAATTCGAAACGTGTAGTATTACATCAAATAAAACCGCTTGTAAATAGCAATTTAGACTCCTTCATTATAAATTTCAATGTAGGAAAGGTAGTGGTTTTGGCTTTGTGGCTAGTGTTGTGGATTTCAACCCCGTGGGCCCGGGTGCGAATCCAGGTAGTGTTGGAGATTTTCAGAGGAATTTCGCTCTTTATTAGGGTGGCATGTGGAAAGCATCTTAAGTATAATATTCCATCTGTCGGATGGGACGTTTAGCTGTGGACCCACATCGTTAAGAGTAGGCTATTAGCAACGCCAGGTGTCTTCTCCACCACTCCATTCACGAAAATAATCTCAGCTATACCTTAACACCCTACGCACCTGGTGGAGAAAACGACCTCATAGGTCGGCCGCCTCCCCAAATAATTAACTAGTCGAAGAAGATGCCCCAGATTTGTGAAAAGTTGCCGCGAGACAAACAAAGTGCGACTGGGTTATCGGGCAAACTTGGGAAGTGAGTCCTCAGGGAGAATGAAAGTCAGATTAAGACTTAATGTAGGGCATAAAGGGTGAAGCTGTTAACTTTTCTCTCTCAGGATAACTGCCTACGCATTTCATCGCCATTATTTCAGTGGAAGTCAACAGCGTCATAAACGTAGCCTATCACGGCTTGTTGTCGGTGCCAAAAAATTATGTAGACTCGAGTTTGGACACCGTTTAAGAATTCAAAACCACACCTACAGTTGCAAACTAAATCGAACTTATGCTTATTTTATTCATCGTTTAACCACGCTTAATAATTATTTTTACAATACACCTTCGATTATTTAACGCGATGAGAACAAAAATGTGCCGGTTTCATGGCGTTTTCTAACTCTTTGATATTCAACAAAGTAGAAATTTGACACTCAAGCGTAATGGAACAATAACATTGCGCAGATAAAACATTTATAAATGTAATTCTGAAATGTCAGTTCTTTCTAATTTGCCATACAAAAAGTTTATATCAATTTTATGAAACAGCCTTTTCTCAGATGGTGATGGTGTAGGATTAAATCTCATGTGTTCTTTGACGTCCTTATTTCTAATTACGTTGCCATCCTTGATGGACCGTAAGGTTTTCCTAAAATCTTGTTGGAATTGATATGAGAATCGTGAAGTACGGGTAGTGTGGGGGCCTGAGCACTGTCCCGGCAAGCTAAAGATCCGTGGATGGTCGGACCTCGTGGTTCAAGTGGATTTTTTTTCTCATGGCCATTTTCTGGGCAAAGAGGGTGCCGAGTTACATTCCGTCAACAATCGTGATTAAAAGGTTCTTCCACCACATCGCCATATTCAATCCAACGTGTAAAACACGACTCTTGAACTAGTTAACTTAGCATATCCCTTTTCCCCCGTACAACCCGAAAAATGCGCATCAAGGACTCAAACAAAATTCTGCCACTGCGGTAACATCACCGTGAGGTAATGCTCTCAATGGCGGGGTAATTTAGTAATGGCTAAATGAGACTGTATTTTATTTTGGATGATAGTTTTTTGATACCGGGAAGTAGCAACGGTAATTTCCATAACTTCTGTCAACTAAAAGGTAGGTTAATTAATCCTCTTCTCATTGACTTATGAAACCCCACTTGAGAAATGGGGCAACGGAGATCGAGCATAGCATTTTATATTAGTTTCACAGCCATCTCGACTCGGTTCTCATTTCTATATTATGGCAACTTAATTGCTGTACTTATGCTAGAAGCCAGGGCAGAAATCGGTGCATGAAAGAGCAATTGATCTTTTTATTCATGATTAATTAAAGAACTTAGTGCTTTTCTTCAAAAGTTTATTTTTATGACGCGTTTCACCAATTACTGCACCGTCCGGTACAAAAAATTTGTATTATACGTTAATTTTTGTTATGGGGAAGGAGGGGGGAAAATAAAAATATACGGGTACTGTTGAGAAAGACACGTAATTCAAGGGCTTGTGTGGCGGGAACGGCTTATTTTATCGGAAAGGAATGGAGTTAATTATTCATGAATACAAATATAATGAACTTCTACGAAGTGAGGCCTGCCACTGTCAAGTTTATTCAGTAATTGATCTTTCGAAAGCTACTACTTCAGGGCAGATAAAATGAAAAAGTGAAAGACGCATTTATTTACTTCAGTTTGGCCGCATCTCGAGTACGCTGCTAACATTTCGAAGCTTGCCTAAAAGATTGAACGCGAGAAATAAAATACAAAGGTTAACCGCACGCTTCGCTGAGAACTGTTACGAGCGAACAGAGAACGTGATACAGCTGATGGAAAGACTAGGTTGGGACCCGCTAGGAACTCTATTGTAAGAGATTTCTAAAAGATTTTAGTATCTAAATTCAACGCGAGCTCTAGGGAGATACTGTGGATATTATTTTTTACTATATCTCTGGAGCTGATGGAAGAGTTAAATGTACTCTCGTGGGGAAAAAAAGGCCCGTAATCGTGTTGTAACCAAGAATGCAAAAATAATCATAAATTTTTCGTAACAATTAAAGTTTATGAACTTTGAATTTCACTGCGAATGGTCAAGTTCCGCCGGGTGACTGCCTGCGGTGGCTGATCCGTCGGAGGACTTCAGTGAGGATCTTGGGTTGCTAGCGATTGGTCGGATTTAGCTCGGAGTCGAGGAGGAACCGTCATTCAGTGTGCCGACCGTCGGTAGTCCTCACGAGAGTACATCTAACTGATATAAGTGACATAATAAGATAGATGCACGACCAAACTGATAGGTATGAACATTATTTATTTCAAAGCACCGTTAGTGACTGAAGCAAAGAAAAAAGAGATCGGGAAACTAAGACACTCCATTAATGTCCAATTCACAGTCGTTCTCTCCCTCTTACAATCCCTTTTTTCTTTTCTCTCCCTCTTTCATGGCTAGTTCTAACGCCCACTGTGACTCTCGCCCCTGAGGTGGCTCGTAGGAAATAATGTACATGTATGTGCAGAAGTTAATTTAATTAGGGTAAAAAGATGAGGAAAATAATAAGAATTAACGGTAGTATTTCAAGCAGGGCTTTGGATCCGAGGTCTGGGGGAGTAGCTCTGGTTCCAGCTCCGGTTCATGTCGTAGCTTCGGCTCCGACTTCAGCTCCGCTCCGGCTCCGATCATAATTTTCGGATTCAAAGAACGATTATTATTTTATTATTTCCATATTAAAAGATTTTCCAGTGTTTTCATGTAAAAATAAATAAAAAATTCCCTGTGCTAAGTAACTTGCATTAATTTATTTTAAAATAATCTCAATCTTTTACTAAATCAATGCATAGTATGCAACAGAACAAGTGTACCTACATGTGTAAAATTATCTGCTAAAATTTGCAGTGAGCAAGTGTGACTGCAAATATAAAATCACTGCCACAATAGAAGTCCTAAGTATTCCTTCCTTCTTCTGTAATTTTTGTTTTAACATTTGCCGCTCTTTAGAAGAACCACCAAGTGACATATTATGCCATGTTTTAAATTCTGATGGTGACATCTTATGGCTCTCTCAGAATTTCACAGAGGCACGCAATATTTTCTGATATTTTTAGAGATGAATAATATACAGAATCTTTAGCAGCAACTTGCTCACAGAATGGACGTTAAGCAAGAAGTCACTCAATCATGTGAAATATTGAGCCCCATTGAGTTTCATTATCCAACACTGGAACAATTTTTTTCTGCTTCTTTGCTAAAGAAATCGGATTTGGCACTCAACAGTTTTTTCACAATAGCTCGAATTTTCTCCTATAATTTTACGAAAAGACTATATCTAAGCGAATAGCTATTTGTAATGAATGAGGGGATAACGCAGTGCATGAGTCGACTGCTTCCGAAGCCATTATGGTAAAATATGGCAAGACTATCATGAAGAAAATAACAACCGAACACATAAAAGTGAGACAGAAAGACTCTGGGATTCTGTCTCGATTCGTTAATTCGTTTAAAGATAAGAATGACATCATGATACTCCCAAGAGAATTGATAATGTTGACTGAAAATTCCGGACCTGGAAACGGGGCTATAAGAACCCTTAAATTTTGGCAATATGAGCCTGTAGTTTATTTGCTTACTCTCAAGTCTCACACACTCGCAATACTCCCTGCAGTGTAAAGTAAATGCGACTCAGGCTTTTGGAAAAAATTTATTCTTTGGGCTAGTTAGAGAAAATTATGAGGTAAAGTCACTTGAGAAAACATCAAGCAAAAGAAGAAGTAAGGGAAGTCACTCGAGCGTTTTGGTTTTTCATAGAAAGGTGTGGACAAATATATGACACTATCAAAAGCACTCTTGAGTAATTTAAAAATCCTCAGCACACGCAATGTTAACAGGAATGAAATTTACTTTGTGGTAGTGTGGCACAGGTACTCCAATTGAAATCTAGCCTGTCAATTAAAAATAGGTGGTTGTAGCCGGAGCGGGAAAATTATAAAATTTCGAGCTCCGGCTTCCGCAAAAATTTGGAGCTCCGGGTAGCTCCGGCTCCAAAGCCTTGATTTCAAGCATACTAAAAAATTCGTAATTTTAATCAATTTGATGATATTTGAAGTAGCAATGCTACCATCGTAACTGCGCACTTGTCAAATACATTTTTCGTGTACGGAAAATAACGAAAATTTCTATGGTTTTAACACCCTCCACCACACACCCTTGTGGCGGGTCGTTGGGTAAAACTCGGGTAACGGATACAGCAAGCGGTATAAGGTATCGATTGCGGTGAACGTGCTGGGCAGTCTGTGTTTTGTCGCCGAGGTGTACAGTGCCTTTCACCTGCAATCCTCCCCGCTGTAGTAGGTACATCATAAGAAGGGAAAGCTCGTCAAGAAAGGCTTCGATAATCATATACTATGTTTTTTGCTGCTAGTCTTAAGGAGGCGTTGATAATCCATGGGTCGGGATGTGATGCATTCTCAGAGCTCAGTTGTTTTATCTTGTAGATAAATTAAGATAGGTCAATTATTCTATCATGTAGAGTAATGCTTGTGAGTGAACTAGGAAGTGCCAGAGCTGAGAATAGAAACTACATGTTTTGTTATTTTACGTCAATTATGTTGAAGATCACCTATTGTATGACACTTTTTAAACTTTAACATTATTTTATGCTCACAAGAGAGTGGATACGAAAGCAAAAGCTTGGTGATAGTCCGATTAATATAATTAACATTTTGGTTTCGTGAACAGCACTCAAAAAAGGAATTTTCATGTAATTCGAAACGGTATTCCTTGATGGAGATCGATTCCTCAATCAATTTAAAAAGATTGTGATAATAACTGAAGGAAGTGAATGCAACGAGGACATTGACTGATGTTTAGTTTGTGAATAACGGAGAAAAAGTAATTGTTGGCAAGTGCTTACGTAACGGAAGTAATTGAGATTTATGTGGTGAAAGAATAATGCTTCTGATTGATATTGGTAGTCTGATAATAAACCTAGGAACAAAAAAAGTGGCAAATTTCCGGTCAGTTACCTTGACTTCTGTGTTAAGATGATGTCCCACGGTCAAACGTTTTGGCAACAAATTTGACCATAGGCGCTCGAGGACCGTGAGGCACAGAATATTTTCTGAAATTGTAACTTAATTCCGAGTCGTTAACCAATAAAATTCGTGGAATATAATTATTTCTTAAAACTATCCCTTTCACACGATACTAAAACCCGTTTGGTTAAATTTTATGTAAAATGTTTGACTGTGCGACTGCTCTATCCGTGTCTGGAGGGATATCCATTCCAACTTATCCAATAATCCATTTGCTCTTTTCTTTTCTCGCAATAGATTTTTTTCAAATCTGGTGAGCCTTCTTTGAACTTAATCATATTCTTTAATCATCTCTTTTTCTCACCGGTCCACAATATTACTTCACGTCCTGAGTGCGGCCTTACTCAAGTGAAATAACACATTTCCCTGGCTTTCTCATTGCATTTACCCAACACCCGTATAGTAATCCAATTTTTCTCGAGGCCGACCCGCATAATCTTATAATGCGTCCACCACAAGGGATTGTTTGAGGAGGGGTCGTAGACAAGAGGTGGGGTGACTCCTAATTACTTAACCTATTATGACCATAAGAAAATTAAAATACACGGCGATGGGCCTCGCCTGCAGACCTCGTGTCAGTTCTTCCGACAGCGCTAGTAGAAAACAGAAGACGACAAATCCGTGCATTAAGATTTCATATCGTAATAAACAGATGACTGGAGAAAAGCGTCGGTTTTATGACACTACTGCGACGCTGCCTGCGGCTAAAGTTGATTAGATGGGAAACTCCTTCGGCGACGTATGTGGCGCCAGCGACCTCGTTTCTCATTGTCGACGAAATCTGCTGTAACGCAGAAGCGGATGTATGAAAACGTAGATTTATTTCTAAGGAAACGAAGAAACAAAATTGCAGCGGTATAGTTTTGCATAAAAATCACCCTTTGGGCCTATCTATCGAATTCGTGAGTAATATTGCGATTTAATCGCGAGACGCATTGGTACCGAATTTCGTCTGTCCTATGGGATGTACTTCATTCAGCCAAGTTCTGCTCTTGATCTGCGTTTACTGGTAAATTTTTTTAGATAATTTTACTTTTACCGAAAGAGTCGATTACTATACCGGTGCAAGTGTGACTGATTATGAGATGGCTGTGTCACAGATGGCTGCCGGTTCATTTGCAGAGAGGCAGCTACGTTTTGTGCACTGGTGTTTGAGATTTGTGTGTGGAGGAGAATGTAGAAGGGGCGATTGACGGAAAGGAGAGTAGATGATGAAGTGTTTGGGGTGATGTGTGAGGAGAGGAAGCGGATGGAAGAATATGGGCCCGGCAAAGGAAGGGAGGGGGAGAAAGGGAATAGGCTTTATGGATGGGATGATGAAGAGGGAGGACGTATGGCGAGCCTAAGAAAGAGACCGTTAAGTGAGGTTGGGTCTTTCGGTTGTAAAAGATTAATGGAGATAGATTTTCCTTCATCTGAACATGCATTAGTTGGTTGAAAATCTCTAATATAGTATGCCCTTGATTGGAAACTATCAGCAGCGGCATTGAAGGCAGTTTATACAATTAGGAATGGTACCGTAATGTTTGTTCTTTACGCTGCGAGAGTTACTATGCAGCTTAAACAATTTAGAATGTTCCCGGAATGTTAGTTCCATGTGCTACGAGGATTACTATTCCAATCTCTGAGCAGTTTAGGGTACCGTCAAATCTCAATTTACGTAGTGCGTGTCTGCAGAGCCGTATTGAACCTTTTCCAGCGTTAGACACATTTTTATGTTTAAAAGATGACCTTTAAGTAGTTAAGTAATGCTCTGTGCATTGACCTGGCAAGCCAATGGTCCTTGGTTCCAATCCAAGTTCAGGCCGATTTTTTTCTCACGGCAATTCCTACGAATTTCATCGCTATGTTTCGGCAGGCCTGCCAATTGATTTAATCATTAATTTAGCGTTTTAAATACCTTGTGATATAGTTAAACGTGTTTTAATTGAAAAAATATTATTACTTCGTATTTCATAATTTTGACATGACTACGATATTCAACAAATAAGATCAATTTTTAGATTAAGCGATAATTCATAATTAGTGATAAATTGCGAAACAGAAAAATTATTATTGTTGCTACCAAAGTAGCAGAATATATGATCCAGATTTCCTAATGCAAATAATGCTCTTAGAATATGTATATTGTAAATTTTTGGATCAAATTTGGAAGGAAAACGATATATCGCATTAAAAATAATTTAATATCCCATTTGTCTAACCATATACCTAATCATATACATGTTTGCTTTCCAATGAAATTAATATATTATAACAGTTGCCAGCTGTGAAAATTATGAAATATGTCAAACATTATCAAGAAAAAGGATAATTTGTGATAGTGTTATCGATCGTTCATTTCCACAAGGTGTCGCCTGATACTTTAATGAGATACTGTGCACGCCAAAGCGTAGGAAAGTCTATCTTAAATAAACTTCCTGTTATATTTTAATTTCATTAACTTCTTTTTCTCATTTTTTAATTTCCCATGACCTTAATTTATCTGAGGCAGCTTTGAGATCCTAATGGGTTAGAGAGAACTGAGTGTTTGTTGCTGTGCCCAGATAAGTCTTTAGTGCCCAGATAAGCCCAGATCAAGTTTAGTCGCGATGGACGCGGAAGGCGTTCACAACTTCAATTGAGGGCCTGCGAGTCAAAGTAATACAAGTGACAAACATCGTCCAGTGCCACCTGTATCACTTCTCTCCGGTAAGAAGTGACAAAGAGCAAAGTAGCTTAAGTGTTCGGCGGCTAGATCGCAGCACCATACGTTCGAGCACATGTATTCCTTTTCCTTTAGCTACCTGACGACTTAGAACATATGCACTTATATCGTTTTTCGTGTTTATGTTACTTGTATTACTTTGACTCTCAGGCCCTCAATTAGCTCCACTATTGAGACGAGATGTTGTGAAAGAGAGACCACAGGACAGGGCTAGCGACCTTAGATTAACATTAGAGAGTATGTGGACGTAATAATCATACTTGGCGATAGAAAAGACTGAGGTCAAGCCGATTAAAATGTGCATTCGGCCGCATTGGGTCGATCAGCTCTGAGATAAAAACGCTGAAAAACATATATAGCGTGAATCATCGTTAAGGTGCCATGATCAAATTTGTGATTACGCCTAGTCCATAAACGAGGTACAAAGAATATAACCTTTTATGCCACGCTCTTGGCGAACTCATGCGTGATTACGGTGTTGTGGGCCTGTTATTTTTAGAAAAAAAAATTAACGTCGTTTTAACTTATTCCTCAATGTCAAGTCATCGAACTCCCGAAGGAGTATTAATTAAAAAGTAGCGTATGGTAACGTCATCAGCTCTCTTTGTCATAAACCGGCTTTCATCGTGCTTTAAGTCTAATAACCGCTTTTTCCCATAATCCACACGAATCTCTAGCTGCTGACCGTGAAAGGACAATGCAAAACTGCTGACTATTTTGTGGCGCTCTTGGTAGCTCCGAGCTGATTTCACGCATATTTTGAACTCAATCAAATCCTTTACGGGGGTTTTTCCATCAGTTGTACTTATATTTGAGATGTGAACGCCCCTCGTGACGGAAATCTATCCGATTTTCACTCGTTGTTCACGCTGATGATAGGTTGGATTTTCTGTAAATTTTCCTCCATACATTAAAGTAGTAGCAATAGCAAGTGGGAGCCGATCTACAGTTGATAACATTAGCGCCATTAAGGTCAGGTGGGTGGTTTAGTAGCACACATGGTTTATCAGGTGGCTGGGGAAAGAGTGTAGAGAAACTCGGTGCCGCCGTCGGCCTACTCGGTTCGCACTTGAGGATTCAGTTTTATTTCTAGATTATTTCAAGGAAGTTTATTCATACTGACCAATTGGGTTACTATGATGAAAAATACATTTTCTGTACCCAGAAGACTTTTTCCTTTTACTCTATAGTTTGCGCGCTTATGAACGGTATAGACGACTCACATTGCTGTAGTATTAATAGGAGCAGGTGTCCGAAAGCTGAGGCCATTTGTGTCCTTGAAGACGGATGAATAGGCTGAAATAAGTTATCTGGGGAATGGAGCCGGGGTAGAGAAAAATTTAGCATCGGCATTTGCAACTAATACTCTATAGCAGTGTTAAAGACTCCAAGGAGTCCACAGTTTAATGCCGAGTAATCCGTCGGATTGGGTGTTGTACTTGAAGTGCCGTCCACAGAGCGCCCAAGTAGGGATTGGGATTACACTGAAGAATCTCCGCTTCAATTACGTCACTTCCGGGATCCAAGCCCGGCTCCCACGGTATAGGGAGTCAGTACTCCAGCCATGACACTTACCCTGTCTCATTGGTCACAGGGATCTGGACATATTGATTTACTAATTGTTATTTAAAATCTTGGTATGCAGTAAACAAACTTAGAAACTGGATATGGGGGGGAAAATGGTGGTGGGCGGCATAATAGATGGTGACACTCCGCTCTATATTTATTTGTAACCACCCCTTTTCGATATTCTCACACCAGGGTTATTTACTTTTTGTTATCTCGATCCCAATAGCTATTTAACTTCAAGTAATATATTTTCTTTAAGTTTCATACTAATTTATTAATTAAGAATTGGCCATAATTTTACACACCAAATACCCTTGCACATGCCCAATTTTTAAACTTTATAATTATGTGAGAACATTGAACTAACAGTAAGTTTTGGTAAAAAATAATTATCGCTTGGGATATTTCCAAGTGTATTTATTGTATTTTTTCTTCCATTATTGGCATAATCGAGAGGCCGCCTCCCCCGCCAGCCTGACGTATTGTTTACTACGTGGGCTCTTTTCTCAGATGGCGAGGCAAGGGTGCGAAGCAGTCTGAGCCGTCAGTTATAGCGAGGAAGCTTTGCTTGCTACTTCACCGTGCTTAAATGCGCGGCTTCAATATCTTCACATATATTCCCTGATGTATACAAACGGAGAAATTAGAATATACACGACTTGATGTACAGACTTCCTTAGAAGTTAGAAAATATTCAACAATTATCACAAAACTTTTTTGGGTCAAACGGTTCAGGGATTCCTAAAAAAATATTTTCTCCAGTACAAAACTCTAAAAAAAAATATTTGCCAAGTTGAAACATTATTTCCCAAAAATACTACAACGCTGGCAGATATATAGCGGACTCTCAAACTACGTATCCTATTAAACGTGTTCCGTTACTTTTAGTGTATACGTAGCGCGAGCTGGGAGAAGGGTTGCGGCAAACAGCAATCCGGTCCACACAGGGGGCGTTTATCACTGCGAGGTACTAAAGCACTAGATTAGAAAAGTACGGACGTTTGTCCTCGACCAATACCGACACCAGAGGCAATTGGGGAAGATATTTGACGTTAAAACATTGCAGTATTATTTGAAACGCCATAATTGATGGCATCACATGGCTCAAACACTTAAATGCTTGGCAATAAAATTTTCCCCGTAGAAAAATGTTTACTCCCCATCTTTCTCATGTACTGGATTGGTCTGTTTCGGTTTCGTTATCCGTACTTCACCTACCTAGAGCTTCACGATGCACCTTTGATCGTACCCAAAAAACGACTCGTCATTGTCCCAGCGGCGTGACCGCCGCGCACCAATCCGCGTCTGCCGCGGACTGGTGCGCAGCGAGGTGTGCACTCCGCGAGTCAAGCATCAAGAGGCGGCCTCTTAGGGGCAGCCTCACCTCGCTCCGTCGATATGCGGCTCAGGAAGCGGAGTCGCAAAAAAAACTCGTATCAAAAGCACGCGAGGCTCGGTCGCCAAGATATGGCGAATGGCATTTTTCCGAATGGCGGGCCGTAAAATGGGAAGGGCTCAAGTACGGCATCAAAACCGGCACTTTTGTCTGAGAACCTCGGGTTTGCGGCACAGAGTTGTGACTCCTTACAGCTGTGCATTAAAATTTCACGTTTCCCACTCCTTGTGGCGTCGCCAACCCCTGGTCGGCGTCGCTGAGCGAAGCACCAAAATCATTCCATACTGTCACTTTTACTGCCCACTACGGTTCTCTAAATATTTTTCGTAATTTCCCAACGAAACAAGCTCGGAATTAAGGAAACACTTAGTCAAACTTACGTATGGAGTATGTTATTATATGGCAGTGAATTGATCTCTTACTTTCTCTTCAATAAAAAATGTCCGGTGTGAAACGAACAGCAGGCCACGGCGAGGAACTGACAATTCGGTACTGTTTTCAAACTCAGTTTTGGCCAGGAAATTGATCGAGTCGGTACAACGCCAATCAGGGACCCCTTTCACGGAAATTGTGATGGTGTACCTCTGAAGTGTCAATATATTTTTGAATAGTTGGAAGCGCATTTCATTAAACATTCAAATCCTATCCATTTTTAAACCTTATTCAATTTTTCATATAAGGAATATGCTTCAATTGAAATAAAAAAAAATTGATTATTCAGTATAATTTATAATTCTTAAATGTTTAATCCTTTTTAAAAGCCATCCTGTGAAAGCGGAACCATATATCGCCGTTGGAACTTCGAGCAAAGGTAGCAGAAAACGATATACTGTACGTGGATCTCCTCGGGTTAATTCGCTAATTACTCAAAACACAAAGATAAGCAGCTCGTTTTGTTGAAAGCAGCTACGTTGATACAGGTTGTGTAGCACCGTGATTGGACGGACTTTTTGTCCAGGGGCCGCGAGAAGCTCGTAGGTAACACTCTTGGATAACATTGCTCAAAATTTTCTGTTAACTTTGAGTGTAAGGTAGACTTCCGGAAATTTAAATGGTGGCAACAAATACGTCTTTTTTCATGGCGTAGGGATACCATTTTGGTGCGCACGTGCATGCAGTAGAATTACAATGGAGTGGTTTGATTTCTCGCCTTTCATTCAAAGCAATTTCAATGGCCTATCGGTTGTAGGCTTTACACTTAATTGAAAATTAATATTGTTTAGTAGTACGATGAGCTCATTTCAGGGACATCTGCGCCAAATTTCTACGTTAATCCATATTTCATGGCATTTTGAGATTCATTTATCAAGCTTAACCTCAAATGCTAAATTAAAAAGCATACCTGATCGGGACTGTTTGGGACGATCGGGACACTTTGTGAAATCCCGATAAGCCGAAATGCTTACCGCAAAACCGGATTCACTTTGCACCAATCAGGATGATTTGACATCATAATAGGCGAAAGCAATGTACACAGTGAAATATAATTCATGTGAAAAATTTCGTTTGATTTAAGACTACTGGTTGCCTATCAAGAATCTGCAGTTTTCTTAGAATCTCTGCACGCGTAAATTCGAAAGCAACCACTTAAAATGCGTTTTGATGAGAAAGCTCAGTGTGTACAAGGGAAAACCCCGTCTCCGAGGGTTAGAACTATATGTTTTAGCAATTTTCGAAGCTGACCTCTTTTCTGACGGATTGAAAAACATTTTGCGGACCCCGGTGTACAATTTTCGAGTAGCTGATGATAAGCGTAAAATAGGGGAAATGGCTGTGACCCGTGGTTTGTCTCGCCTTGTAATTCTTCCAATAACCGTATTATAAACTATTTCTTTCACTATTCTCACTCGAAACCAGCATCTATCACTCTGTACTGGATTGGTATTGCGTTAATTTTTATATGATTCCTGGTTAATTTAATTTCATACTGCAAATTGCGTATAAAAACCACACAAAAATGGTTATTAGAAAATAACACCATCAGCTGATCCAGTCAGGTCATCGCAAAAATAGTGGAAAAATATGCTGGGTGGGTTGTTTTTTTTCGTTAATGAATACTTATACAATGATTTCTCTTCTGGTAAGAGACATTTATAGTGTTATAGAACCCTTAAAACCCTTGAAGGAATATAAAGAATGTAGCGCAACAACAGTTTCCCCCTCGGAAATACCCGCAATACAAGCGTTTGATTAACAAATCCTCTTAATGCGCTTATATTTTAAAAAGATTTCTGTGTGGACACCAAAGGTCTTAGGCGGAGCTGTATTGCACATTTCATCGGAATACGTTTTGTGATACCAGAGATATTGTTATCAGCCTGTGAGGGAGTCAGTTTTATTTGCCTTTTAAATACACACCTTAGACTGTGTTCTTAAGTGGCACGTTTCAGGGGTTTCCACCGTAAAAAGCCTTCATTGTCGTTTAACTTATGTTCTGGCAACTTACAGAAATTATGTCCTCTGTGTGAATTCAACAACAAAATACTACTCTTCCACGTTCGTTTGTCGCAAATTAAAGCTCTGATTACCTCACATTGAATGCGAAAATGGGTTAAACATGGAAAGTTGTGTTTTCGTATCGAGTTTAAGGGAGTACTGGTGAAAAAACTTTTTATAAGAAACACATTCTCCAAATGAATTGAATTTTAATAAAGTTTCAACTCCTTCCCTCCTTATTTTTGA
Organism: Pyrrhosoma nymphula; assembly: GCA_963573305.1. Classification (NCBI taxonomy): domain Eukaryota; kingdom Metazoa; phylum Arthropoda; class Insecta; order Odonata; family Coenagrionidae; genus Pyrrhosoma; species Pyrrhosoma nymphula. Next base: position 68,284,923 of record OY754332.1, on the reverse strand, counting down.
GTTATTGGTAAGTTATGCAATAATTGAAGACAAAATAATTTCATCCAATTGGAATAGCGTTGCAGTCGGATTTTATGCATGGAAAAAGTGTCAATTAAAAATGTTTTCGTCAAATTTATTTTTAATGGACATTAGATATAGATAATGCATAATATTTCACCTTAATTTTTATAGCTAAGGCATTAAATCCATGAACGCAGTATTTTTAAAGCAAAAGAAAATATGTAGCTTCATACTTATTTGGACTCACAAAATCGAGTGAGAACCCCATTAAATCGTCTCTTTTCTGCAAACAGTGAGGGATCATTATGGCTGTCACAGCTGAGGCTGCATAAATAGGTTGTTGGGTTGGATTTCAATCTAGCAATACAATTCGCCAGCCCAAGACGTTACTAGGCTCTTCAACACTATGATTTCTCATGATGATGTTCTCTTAATTGAACGACCTCTTATATCACACACTTTGTAATGATTTAGGTATCACATTCATAATATGAAATTCAATAAGTCTATAGGATGAGCAAAAATGTATAATCCTCATTCCGTAACCTCCGCGAAAACTACGTAATCCAGTTATGAATGGCCGTTTGTGAGTTCATTTCAAAGTAAGATCTCAGTTTTCTGGAAACTTGAATGGTTTGGGAGTTTCCTTGTAGACGTGCTTGAATAAATACACCTTGTATATTACATATTACTTTATAATGTGTAACCTCGACGGGTTTCAACGCTTTTGTGTCATTTTCACTTGTGATAACTCATCATTTGAAGTGGTGAACCTCTAGTAATCCCCTTTGAAAATGACGCAAAAGTACTGACACCGGTCGGGGATATGAGTAATCAAAAGTGTGGATAATAAAAAGTTGACTTGAGCATCTCAGTTTTCTTGTAAGCAAAGCTATCTGGTTTAAATAATTTTAACATGATTACAAAGTAAAAACACTACATGCGATACTTTATTGAAAGAGGTAGGGTTGGTGCGGTGAATAGAGTATTGGCTTCCCATCTTGAGGGCTCAGGTTCGAATCCCTGCAGGAGCGGAGATTTTTCCGTACCTGGGTACTTTCTGGAAAGTGCTTCAGGTGCTGTACTCCGTGCGTCGTCAATCTATGGTCCCCTTGACGCTTTTAGTTCAGAGTCGGCCGATGCCCACGCTGGGTATCTTTCTTCACCCTTCCTCCAGTTTCCAGGTGTGCCTCCCCTTACCTGTCTGGCCTAAATTACTAAAATAACCTTAATCAATATTTAGGGACTCTACCGATCATGGTTTCGACAGTTTAGGTCGTCATTAAGACTTTCCATTTGGGTTTTGAAAAAAATGTATTTTTTTATTTTTTCTAAGCTTCGTGGAAGTGGGTGGAGGAGAGGTCCGTATCAATTCTATGGTGAAACTATTTTTTAATTTCTCAGTCAGAAATCGGTTAGTGAGTCTTAATATCTACTTCAATAATTTGTTGGATTGCTGGGTAAGGGCGAAAGAGGAAGGAGGTGGATGTGGACGACACAAAGCAGACAGGACGTTTAAGGAGCTTAAGAGAAATTGATTCAAGGTAAATTGATAGTTTTGCTTGGTAGTTTATTTAGAGATTCCATTGCAATTGAGTAAACTTAGGTAGAGCCTATCCCGAAGCCCTACAATCAATCAGCAAAAAAGTCAATTCGGTGAATGAACATGTTCTCGTATTTGCACCACCACATGAGTGTTACTGACCTTTTGCAGCAACTGGGATGGGAAAATCTTTCAGACCGTCGATTAAAATTTAGACTCAATCCATTATGTAAGTTACAAACCGGTCTATTCTCTGACGACGTTGATAATATTTTAAGAAATCCGACATACTACGGTCGATCAGATCATGAGAAAAAAATTAGGGAACTAGACTGCAGAACGGACAGATTTAAAATGTCATTTTCCCCACGAACGATAAGGGACCATAACAGCTGCCAATGAGAGATTTATCTAGGTTTGTCGTTAGGTAGTGTAGCTCTTAGTAGTAGTAGTACTCCTAATACTTGAATCCTTATCTGTTACCTAGTACATACTAACAGCACGCCTTGCATGTTTTCTACATGGGTCTTGAGTCTCTGTCCATCTGTGTAGTTGTAGAATGCATGTATATTGACGGTCCCTCTCCATTGTGAGCATATCTGTAGTGTAGTGCATGCTTGTGAGGCTTCGCCTCGTGACAAGCATTAGCGATTTATGCTGATGCATAATTAGTCGTAGTTACACTAACTCTAGGGTATAGTGTAATGCATGTTGGTGATTACTCACCCCCTGCCACACACCCCTGAGGTGGCTTGCAGGGTATTTTGTAGATGTAGATGCAGATGTTTAGAACACTGGCTCCGAGGAGGGATCAATTGCAGCGGTATATTTAAAGAAATTCTATTATGACGTTCAACTCGAACGCCTTTCTTTGGAAAAATGAGGAACAGGTGCTGCGTTATACTCAGATGAATAAGTCGACATTAAGAAACTGAATGTAGGGATCCTGAAATTAAATGTTCCTTAGCCTTAGAAAAATATTTTTCCCGACCTATGGTCGCTGAATGGTCGTAAGTTTATCCATAACGATGAGGTGTGAGTGGTTTTGAATTTACTCATCGGAGTGAAAGCAATAAAATTGGATATAAATTAACCATAATTTGTTAGGATTCCGTGCTATGCCTTTGCTAAGGTGCCTACTGATCATGGAATCGGGTGTTTTGCAATTTACTTCACACTAGGGGGATGCTATTATTTTACTTGTGAACGGCTATATATGTTACTGAATAGTTAGAATGAAATAGATTCACCAACCTATGAGATGGGACCATACGCAGAACGTCAAAAAATTCCTCTTCGGTGATTAGAAATCTTTGGTCGTAGGGTTTGAATTGTTGACACATTTATATGGAATCACTTTTATTTGTAGTCTACCTATTAATCTATATTTGGGTGGGTATAAAAGTGCTTCCATCTTATCTTTTGTAACTCTAGGCATCTGAATCTTAACACTACCTATTTATTCAGCTTGGATTATTTTATGACTGCATTAACTCCACCCATTAGGCCTATTCACTTTCTTTCCCTTACCAGCTTACCCAGCATCCTCCCCTCTATCGCGGCCTTGAGCATCCCCTCATTCCCTCCTCCAACTTCCTACTCTTGTCAGCCTCCTAATCTCCTTCACTAGCTTCCTCTCCTCTCCCGCGATGCCGAGCACTTCCTTGTTCGTCTTCCTTTCCGTCCATCGCACTTCTTCCATTCCCCTCCACACCCACATCTCAAACGCCTCCAATCTACTCTTCTTCTACGGAACATTCTCGAAATTGCTATTGCGAAGCGCTCGCGGTAAAGTATATTCTCGTAATTAATTGGATTTCAGCCACGTTAGGAGAATTTAATTTTCTGCGTCCGGGAAAATGTCGGCGAAATGCACATTTCCCAAATTAAATGCTCGTGGTTAACTTGTAATGGTGATAGTAACTCCTCGCAGGCAAATGTCCTTCGTCTCTGGATATCCCATTTCACTCAGTACTTAACCCGCTGATGTAATCTGGAGCTTCTCGGAGCGGGGTGAGGTGACTTTTACAGGAAAAAAAAACATTTCAACGGATCGATGCGAGTCACCGTACCGCAGGCGTTTGTGAGAACGCTCGCAAACGGCCGGTACCACTCACCTCAATGAAGGAAAAAGTCAGCGAGCAGGTATCTCCGTCCGTTGAAAATGTGAACTGGTAGCTTAGGATGTTACAAACGTGCGGATGTAGCTCAACATGGAGCGACGCTGTAACATGGACGAACTTGGCTGCTGCCTAGGGCGGAAAAAAGTTGAAAAATATAAAATCACTGGAAATTTATGGGTATCACGTGCTGTATGGGAGCGGGAAATAATTATTTTCTATGGGCGGCAAGATTGCCTGCGCTGGCTGGGGTTTCCAGCATTGTTCCAATAAAAATATTTCATTATTTTTCATATTTATTTCATTATTCGAATGAAACAGACGTTAATATGACGACTTACGAAGGAATTAAAAGGTTAGCAGAAATGAGAATTCAGTGGAGAGAATTATTCATTGAAATATATATTCGCCGACTAAGTTGCATTTTTAGTATCTCGTTCTTGCTATCCAGCAGCTTAGCAGAAGTAGTCTTTTTTTTTAAGCGACACAAAGGAAAAGCTGGAGTGTCTCATTTCTTTTTATCACGCCGTCACGAGAGAACCTCCTTTCGTAAAGATTAATTTATTACACACATTATTTCATAATAATATATCCGCAGACCAAAAAAAACCCATTCAGGATCTCACTCCAGCTTCCCAGTAGCTCAGGCACGTCATTAGTGAGAGCAGTATTTTTTAATCCGTTCTCTGCGGCAAACTTATCGACGTAGTCATTCCTTCGGTGCTGAGAACCCTTACGAAACAGCGTTTTTTTTAGCGTTCCCGTGGCGTTCTTCAGATCATTATTTGCGATTAAGGATTTCGACCGACACTTTCGTTGGTAGGTACAAAGGGGAGTGAATAATTTTCGGGAATTCAAATGGAAATTAGCCAAAATGCAAAGGGTTTGCGCAAAGGAGCCATGGAGGAGGACGAACCGCGGGGTCCTGGCGGAATAAAAACCGATCTTCTTTCATGGCAGCCCTCCGAGGAAGGCGCACGACATCCTTTTCGGTAATAGCGATCACAAAAACTCTATGAAACCTACATCCTTGAGAAAATGGCTGAATTCCAAAGTGATCGATCATTGCATGACGCAGAGAGATTAAATTCGCTAAGTAAAAGAAGGAAAACTTCAGGAAAGCGAGCGCTTTGTTAAAAACTGCTCTACTCCGTCCACGATAATAGCTCTGTTGAGCATTCAAACCTCCGATCAATGGGTTACCGGCTTGCAAAGGTCTTTCGGTGAGGCAGATATGGTGAAGTAGTGACGCCATAATGAATGAGTGGAAGCCGACGCGATTTTCAACTAATTTTTTTCGATCTCATGTAATTCGATGATGTCTGGCGTTAAACGTAAGTTATAATATGATCAAACATTTATGTTAGGAATGATAAAAATTATGCGAATTTCACAATAGTTAGTTTATTCACGACCGTGGTTTCTACACATTATGTCATATTCAGGTGAAAATACAAAGTTTTAAGTCAATATATATAGAAAGACACCACCCACCCATCTTGCCACCAACCCTATTCCACCCCCCCGCTCCTTCCTTCCACCCATCCCTCTCCTTCCCACTACCCAATCCCTCCTCCTTTCTCCGTCCCAACCACCTCTCCATCCCCTCCCAATTCTCCTCCACTCTTTCTATATATATTGACTTAAAACTTTGTATTTTCACCTGAAGATGACATAATGTGTTGAAACCCGGGCCGTGATTAAACTAACTTTTGGGAAATTCGCATAATTTTTATCATTCCTAACATGGAAAAATTTCACGTAATACACCCTGAAACCGCAAATTTTCTTCAAGCATTTATAAATTCATGTGTATAATCCAGAACGATTTACGCTGCACCTTCTAATATAAAGAAATGATGCACCACAATATCACGTCAAGGCTTATAAATCGGTGCATATCTATATACACAGGCATAAAATTTATGCTAATAGCTTGTCAGATCATGTGTGTTAATTGTGCATTCAGAATTACATTCATGACGTTATCGCGATCCATCTTGCAAGTCATCTTGCTAATGCGTCAGCTGGTTTTATCACCGTTCCTTGTCATGCGTCCGGGAATGTAATTTATTTATTTTTCAGAAGAGTTCTGCGTGGCCTGTTTAAAAACCATTCGGAACTGAGAAATTCTGTTTGCCACGCAAATACGACTATATTTGGATACTGATCAGTTCCCTTCATTCTTAATTATTAGTTAATACAATAAGAAAATCATAGAGATCTCGTGTGAAATGTAAAGTAGCGTAGAAAAAAGGGTGTATAATTTGTCATGAAATGTCATCTCGAGGAAAACTTTGGCACCAGCTGAATGACGCAAACAAACTGAATGTCTTCAAGCGTAATAATTATCTCACGACAAGTTTGCTCGTTTTATTTACAAAAACACGGGATTTATAACTGCCGTCGATATTTTAACTTGCGTTAAAGGAATGCCCCCCTTAAATTACTTGTCTTCTTCGAACTTGCTTTGTGGGATATATTATGAAGGTGAAGAAATATATGAATATGTATTTCTTATTTCACTGTACAACTTCTGCAAGCATTATCAATGCATTTCTAATGATTGAATTAGGATAAGGCAACCGAAGTTGGATCTTTTATTTTTACAATGCTGATAGTTAACTTGGTTCACAAGGCTGTGGAACATGTTATGAAATCAATGTCATAGGAGGACTTGCTGTTACTATATTTGGAACTAAAAAGATTTAAACATAAGCCAACGAAAATCACACGTTATGTTCGACGAGTATTCACAGAGGAGAACGAGCTAATGCAAATGCACACGGTAATTAGCAGAGACGAGTTAAAATCCCAGTTCCACCATCGTGTACTGCGCATCAAAATACTAAAGCAGCATCATCGTGACGGAAAAAATACCCTTAATTACTTACGGCAACACTAAACTATATTTTAAATGCTATAATTCGATGAAATATTCTGATTTGGCGAAGAAAGTAATGAAAAGTAAAAAAATATTTACACGATCATGTGGTGTGAAGAAAGGCCACCATCTTGGACTCTCCGGTCACGTGGTTCACTTCCACTCACGTGATTCACGGCATTGAATGTGTTATCTGTTCGACTGCATTTCTGTCAACTGCGATATTATCTTGGACGGATAATGTAAGCGAACAAAATGTGTTGCACAGCCGATGAATGGACCTGGCTTGGAGCCGTTAAAAACTTGGAAGCTACACGCTAGGCTTAGATTACTTGAAAATAAAATGTAAAAAATTTTTTTTTGAAAAACCACGCTTACATTCAAGTTCACTGAAGAGTAAAAAAAATATTTTTGCATCACTCTCCTTATAAAAGGTGGGAGCCTGTGGAATAGATATTGATATAAATGACAGAGGGTGGGTGTTGATTAAGAAAAAGCGCACACGCTTTTATTTTCCGAATGATGAAAAAATTATTTTTTACTTTTTAGTGTACTTGAGTACACGCGTGGTTTAAAAAAAGTATTTTTTACATATTATTATTATTTTCTACTTTTTAGTGTTTATATTAGTTGTGCAACAGTTCTTTGAAATTTAAATGATTTGCATTTATTCTCACTGTAAATGCTAACGTCGACTAGCGCCATCAATGGACAAAAGACTTTTTTCCATATAAAATGTTAACCGTGTAATTTTAGTTGGTTAACTTGGTAATTAGGTAGCGAATTTAATTTCGGATTCATGTACCTATTGTCATCGAGAGCAAGTAAGTGTGCCAAATTTCGGCTCGTTTGAACAATTGGGTTACATTTCGACTACAAGATTCCATCCAGGCAATCAAACAAACAACAATCCGATGAAGTTGAAATAAGCGTGGCAAAAATTTAGATGAAATGAGTTTCAGTACGACGCGGAGTATATTATTTTGACCCCGCGCCATATCTCTGATATCTCTATATCTGATAGAAGCGTTAAAAGAAGAGAGATACGCTGCCGAACTGAGAGATACCAACATTTCTTATTTCCGCAAACCACTAGTGATTATGTGTAACAAAAACAGCCCGACTCTAATATAGGGCACAACTAGGGATTTTTTTCTTGAAAAAAAGGTGGTGGAACTCAGTTGTCGATAATAGTTATTTATCCGTAAGAGTTACATTTTCCGTGAGTGCTACTTAGGTAATGTGCTGACTATCTGGAAGATGAACTACATATTTAATTCCCTCATTAAATCTGAGAATTCATTCATGAAAAAATGACCTTAGATTGATTTATACGAGTTTAGGCAATTTGCGAGGACCAAAAAAGGTGCCGGAACGCAGTTCCGCCGCATACCGCCAGAAAAAAAAGCCCTAGTCACATCGTCAAAATAAAATTCGCCTCCGTCCTCTCCACCTCCTTTTTCCTATTCCCTCGCTTTTTCCGTCCTAGTTTAGTGTCCTAATACCCACTGCCGCGCGCCTCTCTGGCGGCTCACAGGGGGGCATGCAGATGTAGATGTACATTAATTGGTTTCCGTACTGCCTCCGACTACCAAGAACTGTTCCGTTGAATATGGTCTATTTTTGGCGCAGTTTGCGCATTGCTGTTTCCGATGCGACTAGTGTCAGGTTTATCAAACGAGTATTTGTCACATTGCTCCATATTTTAGTACCGAATGTTGAAAAAAGGATTCCTGCGAGCATACACATACTGCAATGGCAGAGAAAGGGTCAAGCGGCACAAGTGCAAGGTTAGAATTCCTCATTTGTTCCGACTCGTGCATTCTTGATAGGACGCCTTCAATATGGGAATTAATTCCGTTCCCGGAGCCATCTGCTTCTTTCCGGCACAGCTCTGAGGTCCAGTGAATCGCGTCGCGAGGGAATGGGATGGGGTTGTCTGAAGAGAATTCGCCCCCGGAATCGATCTAAGGACACTGCGTTTAAATTAAAGATTAATCCAAACTGTAAATAAAAACAAAAAGGAAATTTGACTCCTATGCACGTATTTCGGTCACCCAAGTGGCCATCGCCAGGGTGAGTTAAACTCTCCTAAGCAAGCACGCATGCATGCATAGGATTCAAATTTATAAATGACGTAGGTAGGCATTATGTAGGAAGATATGAGAAATAAGTTGCGCTGTGTGGTCGGGTAGGTAGTTGGTAGGAAGTTGGTGATCGTCCATGAGTGTACTCTGTAAGATGCAGAATGCATTTTCTTTTTTAATCATGGTCGTAGCTAAAACACCTTACGCTTCGTTTTCCGCTTCATACATTTCTCCACACAGTCCTTTTTCCGCTTAGTGAGAGCTCCCATTCGGTAAATTTTCCGCTACCATACGGTTCATTCTCCGCTTCCTTACGGTTCATTCCCCGCTTCCATACGGTTCATTCTCCGCTTCCTCACGGTTCATTCTCCGTTTCAATACGGTTCGTTCTCCGCTTCGTTACGGCTCCTTTCTTCCGCTTCTTTGTCTCAATTTACGGTTTTTTTCCGTTTCCTCTCCGCTCCCTTTTTGCTTCGCTACCGCTTTCCTTCCGCTTCACTGGCCGTTCCGTCCGCTCCGTAATCCGCTTTGTTGACGCTTCCATTTTCACCAGGGTACTATTTCTTTCATCGACAATTTGGATTTATCTTTAATTTAAATTTACTTGTCATTTGCTCTGCTCTTAATGTCCTACTGCGGTCCGCAGCCCATTTCCAGCCGGCAGTACACTCGCTCCAAAATGCTTGAAGTAGCCTTCGGGAAACAATCAAAATAAGTCCTCTCCAATTACTCGTAGGCGTGCCGCATTTCTCCGATTTTGGATGTCAAGTGATGGCAAAGTGGAATCTGCGCTTCGTAGCATATTTTTCATAAGACAAAGAAATTCGGCCCCAGTTAGACTATATGACTCATAATGATTATGGCATTGATTAAAAATTATTTTCCATCGTGGAAGTGATTGTGGAATTAGTGTTTAATTCTAAAGGAAGTACATGGCTCAGTGGCTTGAAGATGGGAGCTCGTATTGACGCCGTGTCTCTGAGGAACTTTGATAGTTTCAGTGGAATGAGGCTAAAATAACACGATAATGAAATTAGTTATAGAGTGAAAAAATCAAAATGACTTTTGCCCTTTTCATAGAATTGTAATTAAAATAGCGTCATTAGAATATATGTTAATTATGATCTTGACAGCACTGTAAACAAATACAATGTAATGTGCGTTAATCAATACCATCATGATCACTTTGAATGCTCCGCAATCATGATGTCATGCGTAGATAACGGCAGACAGAACTTGACCAGTTTGTTTTCATAACTCCCCTGAGAGGCTTTGAAAATGGCGGCCACGAAAGTAAGTTTTTATTCGCTTTTCAGTCTTGATTATCAGTGCAACACGATTGATAAGGCCCGTGAAAAGAAATGTTTTTACTTTGATGAGTGATTGACAACATGCATGTTTTACGGATAGCCTTTTTGGGGAAATTTTGAGAAATGCAGTATTTATGAGAAAGACGTCACCATTCCGCCATCAGAAACGAAAGGCGCCAAGGGGACCACAGATTAACGTCCCGTCCGACGGACGGAGAACTATAGTTGAAGTACTCCAGAACTCATCCAAGTAGGGATCGAGATGCCAGTAAAAAATCTCTGCCACGGCCGGGATTCGAATTCGGACCCTCGGAATGGGAAGACAGAGTCGTTTGAGACTGAAAATGACGATTTTCAAATCTCGTTGTTAGCGCTAAGTGGTCGATTACTCCCGTAGATATTTTCACAGATTGATTAGAAAATGTTTGATGTACGACATTTGTATAAGTGGGGACATGTTATCGAAGGAACTTGTAAGAGTGGTTATATCTCTATCAAGCTATGGCTCAATGAAAAGGCAATAGTAGCTGGACAAAGTTGAACTACTTGACGAATTGGGAAAACGCGCTACCGAGAAGGTAATCGCCATTTCTACTTTGCTAAGAATTATAGTTCAGTGATTACAAAGCTCTTATATTCATTTATACAAAAGCGCTGGCACTAAGTGAGTTTGCTTCGGCGAAAGTTATTTATATGCATTACAATCCGCTCGTTTGACGAAATCTGTATTCGTCGACAAAAATACCCCATCACCAGCGGTCATCGATCTGAAGATAGGTTTGACTTATTTGTGGAAGATTGGCTTGTGTTCGTGAGCAACTACAAATGTCTGCTGTGGGAAAGCTGCAAACTCACAGCCCGTCGGCCGTGGGATTGAAAGAGACTTGATAGAGTTCCACGAATTTCTCCACGCGACGGAGAAAAACACGCTGATTCGTCAGAGGCCAAACAGTTTCCTACCTGTGGCTTGGTCGTCGAACCGAAAATATTGGATTAGCTTCGCGATGAGATTACGATTCATGTTTTTTCTGCGGGACAGAAGTCCGTAGTCTTTTCGACAACATTTAATTCAAGTGTAATTCTTGGGCGCTCATCTCTCCACGTATTACTCAGGGTAGATATGACAGAAAAAAATCACTTGACGCAAATGAACTTAGACTGGATGCATTCGGTATAAAACCTGCTTCCATTTTTGCCCAAGCCGTGATGAATATGTGCGAATATCCAAAAGCTTATAAAACACTTACCAACGGAAGTCGTGTCGCATCGAAATAAGTTCCCACTGGTGTAAATATGGAATACCTTCTTGGCTTGTGCTTTTTAGTTCACATGATAGTGCCGTAGCAATGAAGGAATTATGCTCGGAAGAGAGTATATCAACAGTGAGGAGAACCAGCTTGGAAGTAAGGAAGCACTTCATCAAATCATATGCATAAAGTATGCTCTCATGCTGTGAAGCTTGGGCGATAACCATAGCAGAACAAAAACTATTGGCATCAATGGAAATGTGTTCTAAATGAATGATGATGAAGTTCTAATTAGCGGGGTAATCACCAATGGGGAAGTGCCATGAAGAGGAGGGAAGAAAAGATGCTTGATAAAAATGAAGGAGACGCTTATTGAAGGCGTTCTGTCACGCAAAAGCTTCTCGAAAGCAAAAACGGAAGGATCTGCCAGCCAGAAGGAATTTGGAAGAATTATCAAGGAATAACAAGGGTGGAGTACATCTGGAAAATTATGAGAAGGCCAAAATGAAGACTTCTATATCTACATATTACCCGGCGACCCGAAACGGGAGCGTGTGGCAGGGGTTGCCAGAATGCCAGCCATATAAATGGGAGAGAATAGTGAGGAGGAATAGGGAGGAGGAATAGGGAGGAGGAATAGGGAGGAGGAATAGGGAGGAGGAATAGGGAGGAGGAATAGGGAGGAGGAATAGGGAGGAGGAATAGGGAGGAGGAATAGGGAGGAGGAATAGGGAGGAGGAATAGGGAGGAGGAATAGGGAGGAGGAATAGGAAGGAGGAATAGAGAGGAGGAATAGAGAGGTGGAATTGGGAGGAGGAATAGGAAGGAGGAATAGGGAGGAGGAATGGAAGGAGGAATAGGAAGGAGGAGTAGTGAGGAGGAATAGGGAGGAGGAATAGGGTGGAGGAATAGGGAGGAGGAATAGGGAGGAGGAATAGGGAGGTAGAATAGGGAGGAGGAATCGTGAGGAGGAATAGGGAGACGGAATAGGGAGGAGGAATAAAAATAGTTAAGAATAGAAAATTAAATTTATTATTCTGAGACAACTGTGCTCCTTAGGAACATATATGAGTATACATACCTTTAGAGTCAAACAAATATTACAATAGCAAGATATACAAGACAAAAGAGACGTATAAATATCACAGAATCCGGCATAATATTTAATATAACGACAAAATTACAAAAATACATCAGATTTTGTACAGTGGAGCACAATATTTAGTTCACTTGAAGTAGTATTTCATGATATTTTTATTTAAATTTATTTGCATTTTCACATTGTTTTACGTCTTCTGACAATTGTTTCCATACTTTGCAATAGGTGACATGGAAAGACCTAACGTATGCAGATGTTAGATAGTGTGGTATATAAAGTTCTTCCATGCGGCGTGTTGGACGTTTATTAGTTCTACCATTGTATTGCACATTTAGGTGTAAAGTTCTGGAAGTTCTGTCGTTTTTAACTTGTGCATGAATGTTGCCTTATTAAGTAAGCGCCCATTTAGTATTTTTAGCCTTCTGAGTTTTTCAAAATATGGCGTCGCGTGTTCATAATATCTGATGTCGAAGGAGTTCACAATCTCACAGGAGTTCTGAATCATCTGGAGTTTTAGATTAAGTTCGTTTGTAAGGTCAGAGCACAGGCAGTAGTCCATGTGTGGAAAAACAAAGAGTATTCACTTATGTTTGGTGAAGGGAGACAGGGATAAGGTGTCTAAATTATTTTAACTGGTATTAAGTCTTAAACACCCTATGCGAAATGGATTTTATGTGTTTGATGATGATAATGTTTTAATAGGGAGGAGGAATAGGGAGAAGGAATAGGAAGGAGGAATAGGGAGAAGGATAGTTCGAAAATGAATAGTATATAACTATTTTTTTTAATTAATCAATTACTCACCGCAGTAATTTTTACAGAATTGCATAAATAAATGTGAAAGCGTTTTCACTGTACAGCGTGAAAAAATGACTCAAAGTTAGAGACTTATGTAGAAATATTTATTTCATTGCCGAGAATTTTTGTCATATGTAACTACATTTTTGCGCCATTAATAATACAAAATGTACTTCGTACTTCTTACAGACGCGGGAATTAAAAATGAAATTCGAATATGATCTCTATAATGACTAGGAAAACATGTCGCTTGAACTATCTCAACTGGATTGCAGCGCATAGCTTAGTGGTGAAGAAGTGTTGCATTAAATTCATTAGAATCTGCATTGGTTCAGGCGATTTAGTACAGCAGAGTCAACTGGAGGAAAGAGGAAGGCATATTGAGAGCCAGCCGATAACGGTTTTTCGTTATGTTAGTAATAATACCGTTTGTTATACTACGCCTTCCTAGCACCTGAGATTATTATTTCATTACATTGAAATTATTTTTTCAAGATAGAAAAAATAATGCTTTTCTAACCATTCATTCTGTGAAAGAATACCTATTTAAAAAAGAAAGATAAAAATGTATGTACATACATTTACATATCATTTTGCGTGAATGTTCTTAAGGTGGCTGGAGCGATTTTTGTTTATGTACAGATTTCCGTGAAACTTTGCATACGCGTCCTTATTAGTAATATCTATCGATGAAAGTGAAAAAAACTGCATGCTACCGATTTGATTTCCTGGCAATTCAATGATATTTTAACAAGTACTCTTAAGGCACAGGGCATATATTTTGAAACAATTCGATTACTTATGTACAGATTTTACCCTATACGCGGAATAATAAGTTTCATATTATTATAATAGCTGTTAACAAATATCAAGGTATCATGCCGAGTAAGAAAAGCGTATTTAGATATTATTTTCTCGTAATTTTTGAAATTCGTGCCGAAAACCCAAGTCAAAACAAAACTTAAATTGAGGTGAAAATTTGAAATATAACTCTTGCATCATATACATTACTGCATGTATGGTCATTTCCAACGTATAAACAGGTGTACTTCAGTGAAATGTGGCCCAAGAATATTTTTTTCGACTTACTTGAAAAGTTATTAGAATGTGCCATCAACGACTCACGATTACAGCTCCAGCCACCTTAAGTTCAGTTTTACTCATTGCAGATACACTACTTGTATACTATATGCATTGCTAATACTTTTCATACATATGTGCACATTTTGTTTTATAAACTGATGAAGCATTACTGGACAAAATTGGAATACAAAACTTTTACATCAATGTGCTAACAGTGCAGCAAAAATAACGAATAATAATTATATATATTTATAAACCAATTAAACAAACTCTGAGAAATGTATAAATCATGTACTATATTGGGCGCTGTTATTGAATATGGCAATTTTACTTATTTTAAGTATTAAACACAAACGTCATTTTCCAGGTTTTTTTCAGCAATGGCACTAAAACTGTACTTTCTTATTTAACTTTGCTAATATTACCAGCACAGTATGGCCAACTAATAAAGAATTGTCCAGCATTATTTATAAAAAAAACAAACTTTGGAACATAATCTGAGGTTTCAGGCGTGATGGAGTGGAAACGGAACATAACTACAATTAATGAAAAAAAGAGCAATATCCACAAGTATGATATTTATTGCACGACCGGTTTCGCTTTTTACAGCATATTCATGTCCTGAAGATGCTGTAAAAAGCGAAACCGGTCGTGCAATAAATGTCATACTTGTGGAAATTGCTCTTTTTTCATTAGTTGCAGTTATAAACTTTGGACGTAAACTATTGAATATATTGTAAATTACGTTATTTCTTTCCTAGTGAACTCCATTCCATTCTGTGTAAGGGAATAGCCGCGGTGGAAAAGGAATGGGAACTCTGGATATAGGAATGAAGAGAGCTGCAAGAGAAGCGGGAGGGGTATTAACCTACATCTGCGTGGTACCCAGAAAGCATTGATGTGTGGCAGGGTGTGACGCCATACTAGACATGCCATAAACGTCAAAAGCATCATCAAAGAGTTATTAGATTTAAGTGAGGTAATGCAATTTTTCGGAGATTAAATGTGTGACACGGCGTCCCACTAAAACTCTACTCACTCGGGGTAGACATTGGCTTGTTCATCACGGGAAACATTTTTTTAAAGTTTGGTAATTTTAACAAGGATATCGTACGAAAATAATTACAAAACAACATACTCATAATCCATACAACAAAATTAACAAACTATGCATAAATGAAAAAAAATAAAAAGTATTAAAAAACAATTCGTTACAATTAACATTATTGGCGACTTCGATCACAGCTTTTACGGTCCCTAATTGTATGCGAAAAAAATGACATTTTAAACCTGCCCGTTGAGCAATCTGGTTCTTTGAATTTATGCATGTGATTGAACCCAACTCAGTAGCTCTGAGTATTTACGAGAATCAGGCAAAAATCCATCACGAGAGAGATGATGAGGGAAATGGAATGAAGAATGGAATGGAAGAACGTCAACATAAGAGATAGGCAAAGGATGTTTAGAGCATTGAATAAGAGAATGGGACGAAAAGAAACTAAGCAGCCGGGGAAGAATGGTGGGATGGGCCAGATCGAATGTTTGGAGAAATTGCAAAAAGAGAAGAAAGCGGGCTCATTGTGAAGGAAGATGACTGACCGAGGGCACGGACGCAAGGATCGTTACCACGTGACGGTAGGAGACAATTCAGCTGCCAGTCGAACTGAAAGGGATTCGTGTGGTTTATATTAAAGATTAATCCAAGTCTTCAATAAAAGCAAGGGAATTTGAATCCTATGCATGCATTTTGGCAATCCCGGTGACCATCGACTGGGAGAGTTTTAATCTCGTATACACGTGCGTGTTGTCCAAGGGTTAAAGTTCGAGTCACTCGGACTTCGAAACTCAGGCAACTCGGACGCGCTTAAGACATTTAAACTCTCCCCGTAAGAGGTTCAAAGCAGGGATGTGACCCGAAAAGGTACATACGTTACGTTTCGTGCCGTACCTGTGAGGCACCCGAACTCGGAGTCCAAGCCTCGGCTTTGATGGAGACCGAACCCTTCACCGCGGGTGGTGTATAGCACCAACTGACCAGTCACACTATAGTTTATAACTTCTTAAAGTTAAACATAAATCACAAAGCTATGCTCGTCTTTGTGCTGTACTATTCACGTTGATGAAAATGTTTTTTTTTTCATCGCAGTTATACGATAGATATTAACAATTTTACGTGCATTAGTAAACCAAGCCAGTTTAATGTACATTAAATTACTAAAGCACGTAACATGGTTAATATCTATTGTGTGACTGCGATGAAAAAACCATTTTCATCAGCGTACATAGTGCAACTCAAAGACGAACATAGATTTGTGATTTATGTTTAACTTTAAGAAGTTATAAACTATAGTGTGACTGGTCAGTTGGTGCTGTAAACCACCCGTGGTGAAGGGTTGGGTCTCCTTCAACGCCGAGGCTCGGACTCCGGGTTCGGGTTCCTCGCAGGTACGGCACGAAACGTAAAGTGCCTTTTCGGGTCACATCCCTGGTTCAAAGTCCGGACATCGGACAGCACGCACGTGCTAACGAGATTTAAACTCTCCCAGTGGTTGGTATCCTGGGTGACCGAAATGCATGCATAGGAGTCAAAATGCCTTTGCTTTTATTAACAATTTGGATTGATCTTTCATTTAAATTTACCTGTCAACTGCTCTCTTCTTGAATTAGTTTCGGGAAAGATGGAAGGGGTAAGTGGGCGGAGATCGGATTAAAGTGGTGACTAGAATACAGGCTTCACATCCTGATAAAATCCTGATCACATTTCACATCCTGATCTGGGTTCGAATCCCGAGACATATCATAGTCGCATAGCGTTATTGCGAAAAAAAATCATAAAGTAGTGGAAGAGGACAGAAATTTGGCTGAAAAACAGTCATCACGGTTATCGGGTTGGTATGGTGGGTTAAGTGGGTTAAGCTTTTCATCCATAGTATCCGGGTTTGAAGGTGAGGTCGGGAATACCCAAGCAGGGAACGAGATTTTTCACCGAAATCTCGATCCCTACTCAGCACAATTGGGAGAGCACTTGAAACGAAGACTTCATCCGTCGCATAGGGCCCTAAACTGTGGACCACTTGTTACTTTTCGTCATATGCGCGACGCCGTGTTTCTCTCTACCCTCAACTCCATACAAAATCCTTCCCCCAACTCCATACCCTCAACCCGCCGTGTTTCTCTCCACGCCGTGTTTCTCTCTACCCTCAACTCCAGACAAAATCCTTCCCCCACCAACCTACCCTCAACCCTCTTCACCTAAACTCAAATGGTCGGTCGCCTTACCAATTAACCAAATCACCGAATTACTCCGAGAACTGTGAAGCGAGCTTGCTTTCTCGTACTCTACTCGTAGCTGTAGAATGATGCTGGCGCTAGGTTTTCCTCCATCCATTCCCTGCACATTCCCGCCAGAACCATCGCAACACTAGGCGTGATCCACATTTTATGCATTCAAACTTCTTCACAACATGGGGGACATCAAGCATACATGGCTGAATCATTTAAAAACAAAGTAAACTTAAAAGTTTAGTCAACAAGGAACTGAGAAGTTAAGTGATCCCGTCGCAAAATAATTTTTTCACTTGTTTAAACGCAAACTGAAAACCATGCTTACAAATATGACTGCATTACCCTTTGTTGAATGGCAGTTAAATTTCGGCATGCCAGGATACGCATAGATATAGGCTAGATGCAGTGGGTACGGGGTATCTGAGAAGTGTTTGCGGTAGATATTGGAGGGACTGGGCTAAAAACGAGTGGGACATGAAAAAATATGGAATGGAGGCTCATGGACTACATATAAATGTTTGGACATGTATGAAATGAGCGTGCTACGTTGGTTTGGCCATGCCGAGGGAACGGGTAAGTGTCGAATGACGAAACAGAGGAGTGGATGTGTAAGAGGAAGGGGTTGACCGAGATGAGCCATTGGCGAATGGAAGAGACTCTTAAGAGGAGGAATATTAAGAATCTTAAGGATAGGAGGGCGTGTGTGAAGCAGTACATGAATGTGACAGAAATAATAAAGTGTAAGAAAATTCTTTTTTTTTTAATCCACGCTTATATTCAAACGTAGGTATTCAAACGTAGGTATTCAAACGTAGGTAAACAAAAAAGTAAAAAAAAAAAATTTCATCACTATCCTAGTAAAAGGTGAGTGCATGCATATATATTGGTATAAATGACGGAGTTTGGATGTTGATTAAAAAAGCGCCCACGCTTTCATTTTCCGAGTGTAAAAAAAATTATTTTTTACTTTTTAGTACACTTGAATATAAGCGTGGTTTTCTAAAAAAAGTATTTTTTTACATATTATTATTTTCTACTTTTTAGTCTTAATATAAATTGAGCAACGGTTCTTTGAAATTTAAATTATTAGCATTTCTTCTCACTGTAGGTAGATGCAACTTGCACTAGCGCCATCGATTGGCAAAAGACGTTTTTCCATATACAATATAAACCATGTAATTTTAGTATATTTACCTTGTAATTAGTAAATTTAATGACTGATTCATATATTGTCATCAAGAGTGAGGAAGTGTGCCAAATTTCAGCTCGATTGAACATTGATAAGTGGATTAGATTCCGATTACAAGATTCCATCCAAACAAACCAACATACAAACAGGTGAAGTTAAAATAAGCGTGGTAAGAACTGGTATGCAAGAATAGAGCAGGGTGAAAGAACTATTGTTGTACAGCCATTTTTCTGGGCCCACCATCATTAATTAAGCTCCTACGACTGCGACAACCTCGAGAGGGAGCGACTTAATGGGTACTTCTGTATGACGGTAAAAATAATCGAAAGCTCTGTCTTCAGTGGTGAATGAATATTGCATAACCCAGCAAGCTTGGATCGACAGTTGCCTGGTCGTGTCTGATACTAAACGTCCGGGAATGTATGTTGAGTGGTTCGTCTCCAAGGTCCTTATGTCAAATCATTGATGGTATTTCGAGATCGCAGGTGTTAAAGAGCACTTGGGGTGCCGGGGCTGCATGGGAAACGTGGCCACGGTACTTCTGGTTATAAATCATCGGTGACATTGAAAGGACGTTGTTGAGTCTACGCTAAATCACTTCCAGTTGTCGGTAATATTACTTTAAAATCATTATATTTACACCACTTTTCAACGCTGCAAACTCATCATCAATTACAGACTGGTGAACTTAAATCAAGTATCGTTACTAAACACATTTTACACCTACATAAACCAAGGAAACGCACTTTTTGTCAGCAGCTTCATTAAGAAAAAGGTTAATGTAGAAATTTAAAATTACGATTTTCCACAGATTATTTGGCACGGTTTTCGATGAACTGCATCGTTATTGATTAAATTATGTTAAAATTCCACAACATCACGCCTGATACCTCCCTTTTTGGAATAAAATGCTTAATTTTCTTGGATATAAGTTACTTCTAAAATAATTTTTATTATTTTCCTTTAATGTGTTACAAAATGTTTATTTTCTTCTGCTTTGCTATTTTGTAATTCTTTGTGTAAGTAATAGTAAAAAATGCAGTGGGTTTGGGAAATTTTTCACGTCAAATTAAACAAAATGATGTCTGAAACAACGTCTCATTTGGTCCTTCCTTTTTTTTGCAGTTACATTCGGAGTACCGAAGCACGTACAGATGGCATGAGTATACGGGACCGCGGCAGGAGGTGATCCGGCGGCCTCCGCAGCCAGTGACCGCAGCCGCTGGTGCCGGACCAGGTAAGCCCGACTGGCTCTCGCCCCGGAGCCGAGAACTAATCCTGGAACTAATTCTGGAACTAATCCTGGAACTAATCCTGGAACAGTCACTGGGTGCTTTCCATTCGCTCTAGATTCGCTTCGCAACGCAACAACGCTGTCGATTTCCATTGGTTTCAGACCATGCGCGCTGGGCAGCGCACATCAAAACAGACAAAGAGGAGAGTTGATGTGCGCTGAAGCGCGCATGAGAACATAAGAACCTCGGTAATCGCATCTCCAATTGCAGTTTCTGCTTTGATTTTCAATAAAGTCATCAAGTGCAGAGAACGTAAAGTTTTTAATGGCTTTTCGGTAAAAAGCTAATTTAAAAAAAGGATATAGCTTAAACGATACCTTCCCTTTTCTCAGAATTTACGGTCGTGACTGTTTTGTGCGTAGGGAACGCTACCTACTGGCTGGCTACCGAGCGTCTCGCCTGCGCGTAAGCTGGATTGCGCTGATTCATGGCGACCCGTGGAAACTTCAACAGCCATCGAATGGAAAGCTCTCAATGGCATGTGCTGGGTGAACGAGTGGAATTATTGCGTCCGGTGTGTGAAGGGGAAGATACTCCCTGCGGATACTTTTACCGGATACAGTACAATTAATTGCACGACATTTTAATTAAAGATCAACCCAATCTGTCAATAAAAGCAAGGGATTTTGACTAATATCTATGCATTTCGGTAATACAGGTGACCATCGGCAGGGAGAGTTTAACTCTCGTAATCACGCGCGTGTTTACGAGAAAGTTAAACTCTCCCTGACGATGGTCACACGGATGACCCACATACATGCATAGGAGTCAAAATACCTTTGCTTTTATTGCCAAAGTGAATTGATCTTTAATTTAAATTTACTCGTCAATTGCTCTCTTCATGAATTAAATTGGACGAAAAGTGACGAATCAGGTGTGATTTGGTGGAATACACGTGGTGGTGTGCGGGTTAACTTTGTGGAATGTCGACATGTGACTAAAGGAAGCACACTAAATCACATCCCACGGGGTATTAAATTGACACTGGCCGGTTTCGATCTTAAAAAATCATTATCAGAAGTACAATATTTATGTTCCGGTTCTGTGTGTCCTCTCTGTTATTGCTAAACACTTACTGGGCCATTAGTGTCCCGCCTTTTCGGGTTCTCCATTGTCGTTTGTTTACTTTGGCTGACAACGGTTTCGATAGCAATCCTGCTATCGTCTTCAGGTTGAAAGGTGAAAATAATCTGTTTTGGGCGCCTCATATAGTGCTGGAGTGCATGCAGCACGATATGAGGCGGCCAAAACAGCTTCTTTTCGCCTTCGACCTGAAGACGATAGCAGGATTGCTGTCGAAACCGTTGTCAGCCAAAGTCAACGAACGCGGATGGAGAACCCGAAAATGCGGAACACTAATGGACAACACCGCGAAAACCTTCGCAAGAGCTTACTGGACCAATCTTATTCTTATCATTTTAGACCATTGTTGTAATATTGTTGATTGTAGGGTGCGTCGACAGCTTGACTAGCTTACATCTCCGCACAGGTTAAATTTATTAATGAGCAACACTGCGGACAGCTGATATTCTGGCCGTTTAAACCAGAAAATGTCTCAAAAATCCTCATAAAAATGGGGTAGATATTGCTAAAGAGATCAATTTGTTTTAGAGGTATACCTAGCTACGTGGCTGCTCTTTCTGGGGTAGTCGCCCAGAACAGAATCTGTCTCCTGCGATTTGCAGCTAGTTACGTCCCGGTCGGGGTCACACCCCATCAGGATATGTTAAATACTCTTTAGAGCATTGGCTTTACATATTTGTGACATAGTTATAAGACTATTTTTTTTAATTTTCGAAATTGCTTCTCAATAGACTTTTAAACATTTTCGGTCCCGAAAACATGTCCCCCCTTTTCATCCCTCCTATTCCCTTCTCCCCATTGACTTTGTTTTCGAGTTTTTCCTCGCTATATGCTCCCCTCGAGAAACCCTTATCTGTCCTTAACCAACTCACCCCTACCTGATTAACCCTTCTCTCCACCCGCATCCTCTTCCATAAATTAGACGCTTCGTGTAATAATACGCAAATTGTTGATGAAAATGATGTGTTAGCATGGAAACTGGTCTGTGTCTATTTAATATTGCGTGAAATAATACCATGTGTTCTTCCCTGAATCACGTGATGTGGTGGGTTGGAATTTAATGGACTGGCTACATAATTAATAACTTTCCACTGTTAAACAATTCTATAACGATCTGTCCCATCTGTATCGTCTTCAGATGAAAGATGATGTAGTGCATGGAACTACAGGTTCAAAACAAGTGTTTCTCCGTCGAAAACTAATAATAATTTGGTCATCCATTTCAATTCATAGTGCTCAAACTTATTGAATGTTTGCTGGGTCTCCTCCATACGCCTCAAAACATTTAAGATGTGCTTTCTGTTTGGGAAATGGCAGACAATGGAGTAAGATGAAATGGGGAGAGATAAGTACGAAGTGCAATAGTCTGGGTTCTAATCAAGAGGGTTATATTTCCGGATGACCAAGCATGACTATCAATCCGAAAGGAATTGTGAGATGACAGTATTTTGAGCGCGTTAAAGGATCAGTGTAAGGAACGTGCGATGAAGTTCAACTGCAAGAAAACAAAGAGTAAGACTTAATTTAATTGGGTGAATACTACGCCAGAAAAGGTGTGTTTAGATCGATGGGGTTTTTGATCAGTGTAAGGGGCGTGTGATGAAGTTTAACTGCAAGAAAACAAAGAGTAAGACTTAATTTAATTGGGTGGATACTACGCCAGAAGAGGTGTGTTTAGATCTATGGGGTTTTTGATCACCTCGGTTACGTGCTAGAAGATAAAAAAATCCCCTTTTCACCATTAGGCGCTTGAAAGATGGAGTAATGATGCAAACGAATATTTTTAAAGTTAATACTAATAGTGTCGGAATGAAAAAAACGCAAACTTCGCTAACAATATGAATTTATGGCGTGACATATAATATTTTTAACGGTTCAGTTGTCGGTAATGCGGAATGATGCGGAAAACAACCAACGTATGCGTCATGCAATGAGCCTTCACCTATTTAGTCATTATTCAGTTATTTTTCGAGAATTTAGGTATAATGGGAGATTTGTTATGGTGATAACTGAGAAAAATGTCGAACGCCCTCCTGTGTGGACAGTCTGCCATAATGTTGCAGAGTCATTTTCCTATCAGGGCCCCGCAAACCGCCCGAATTGCCTCCCCATCTTCTCCTACATAACCCCTTTGCGAAATCTTTTTGCATTTTGGTGAATTTCTCTGCATATTTTTGAAAAGTATCCACTCCCAAGAATAGGCTAAGCGTTGATGTGGAAGAGCATAGTTTCAAACTGGTAGAAAATTTTACTTTTCCGGGTGACATTGTACATGAAAAAGGCTCAATTGGTAATGGAACATAGAGAAAAGTAGCATGAGAAGTGTTTACAAACATATTGGAATTGATGACGAGGAATGAAAATTCAAACTTAGAGATAGATCAGTGAAAAATAAAATACTGAGCACATTGTTTTCTCCGAAGCTCGGTCTTTCACGAAATTAGGATTAGCATGGAGGCTTTTGGGTGCGTTTGGAGGATTGGGAAGGCAAGATGGGAGTGGGACAATACGGGCTGAGTGAAGGGTTACGTTGATGCAATGAAGATGGCGGATGCTTGCAATGCTATAAGCGTCCTCAGACCGAGTTGAAGTGAACAGTTTTACTTCACTCCGCTTCACGACTTCACTTCGCGTTCACTTCTGCTCAGCCTGAGGAAACTTTGATGACACACGTTGTCATGTTCATTCCGTCAACGTGAAAGCAACACGAAAAGTAGCCATCCATTCCACACCACTATGTTAACATCCGCAAGTGATGGTAGACAGATGGTTGTCACAAATGGATACAGAAATATCAGGGGGGAAACTGCGAAGAAGACTGAAAGTGAATGGAGGACATATTGTGAGGTTAAGGTACTTAGAGGGCTGAGGTTTAGTAGGAAATATTTATTAATGGGTGTGAGCAGATGGCAAGTAAAAAAAAACATTTTTAAATTAATGAAAGATTTATCGAGGAAGACCAATTATGGAATATATGAATAAAATGATGTGGTACTTTAAGGTATCCATTTTCATAATAAAACTTTGTACTTATCCACACCTTATTTAAAACTGCAACCGGTTTCACCTTCATAAGACATCTTCTGGCCAGATTGGATGGTTTCTTGTGATGAAAATCATGTAGAGAATAATGATATATAAGTTTGGGTTCTTAAAAATATTACGGCATAAGTAGATACATTACTGGTAGAAAGGCAAATATTTTAGCGTTAAGATAAAACTTCACTCCCCAGATGACCCAAGTAGTAGTAATACACACGACAGGGATGTAGGGGAAACGTAACTGTAACTCCTTAAAAATTACTGTTGTATTACCGTAGGTGAGGACTAGTTAAGGACCAGTCACGTGTCAAATACTTGCTCAAAATGTAAATTAGCCACGTTTTAGCCACCATTATAAAAAAGTCCAGATGCCTTCAGGTACATACAGCTACTTTTAGCCACAAATGCACTCAGCTGATTTTGGCCTGAAGAAATGTAAATTCAATTAGCAAACGTTTGGGACCTTGCAAAGAAAGGTGAAATACGCAATACATGGATGATGGAAGGACGAGGCTGTGAGCCGTGAAAGACTCGAAAGCTAGGCTACGATGAATTGGAGAATATTCAAGTCACGCGAGTTTCAGGGTGACAGAGGATATTATTTTGACCCCCCATCATATCTCTGGAGCTGATAGAAGTGGCAAAACAATAGAGATACGCTGCCGAATTGATTAGTGACAAAAATCCTTTCTTCCGCACACCACCAATATTACAATGGAAACAGTGTGAGACGCACTGTTAGCATACAATTCGCTTTCGTCCTTTGCCCGTTCAGATTCCTTTCCCTTATTCCCTCCCCTCTTCATTTTTTATGTTCTATAATTCCCTGCCATACACCCCTGTTCCAGCTCGCAGGGTAAAAGGTTGACCTACAAAGGTTGAAATTTAGTTTATTCTGTATAACTCAGGGCAGTACTTTATCTGTAAACTATTTAAGGTGGTTTGTGCGAGTTTTTCCCTAGTCATAATGGAGACCATATTCAAATTTTATTTTTTAATTTTAACAATTGTAAGAAGCATGAGGTAAATATTCACAACCGAAGATTTTTTGCGATTCTGCAAAAAAATATTAATGTAAACAATTGATTTATTTTTAAAAATAATTGAAAAAGTGTGCAAACTACACACTGCTAATTTTCCGATGAGATCTAATTGTTATAAATTCCTCACTTTTTAAATAAAGTCTCCCTGGAGTGCATAGTATGCACTGCATACTCGTATAATTTCCCACAGAAAATTAATGGTTTTTTTCCTCGGTAAATAACTCGAAAAGTATGTTTGTAAGTGGCTAATATTTTGTTGTTATTGGAAATACGAGGCTCGTATGGTATCTTTCTCTACATTTTGAGGCCTCTGTCATTGAATTCTATATGGAATGATATCTCGCTCAAGCTACCTTAATCAGATACGATGGAATTTAAAGGAACCTTTAACGAAGTTCATCACTTCAATTTATCTCAATATGGTGCTCGACGAGGCTAAATTACCTACAGATAAAGAATGACTTAAGTCAAGGCGAATCACATCCTTTTAATTATCAATGAAAGCTGCTAACACGAAACATTTCAAAACAAAGGCCGAAGAAAGAGCACGGTTTTTTTGTGATTCAATTCCAATTGTCTACCAACGCGGACGTCCTCACGTCTGCGGTCAGTAATGGAGTTGTTTCGCTGATAGAGACGAGTTTTCGGAGACCATGGATTTTTGGTCATACCCATCGGGGTGGTAACAGCATGTCCGCATTTCCTTTTTGAGGCAGAAAATAGACACAACGTGGAATAAAAAGTGTTTTGTCGAAAAAACATTCGATCCGATTAATGGATTACGAGGTATCGATCGATGAAAATTGGCCAATCAGAGCGATGCCCCGCAAAGGGGAGGGGGAGGGAGTCAAGAGCGGCATGGGGGGGGATACGGGAAGGGGCAGGCGGCATTGTAATCGCATCCGGCCTCAGCCCCCACAAAAAGAATCCAGGCGCCATTGAAGAAAATAGCTCGTTTTTTGGACGGCTTGTTGCTTCTGGCGCCGACTGGTGCCCGTCACAAGTGCTGCTTCGTGCTCCTAATCCCTCCGATTCCCGACTCTCAATTCCATTCGAAATCGTCCCCTTTTGTGAGGAGCGTGGCTCTCGTGCCTGTCTCGTTATCTATCAATGCCACTGAGTTTTTTTTTCTCCAGCACTTCAGCTTTCCATCGCGTATCTACGTTCGTTTCAAAAACCTGAAAGAAATGCACTCGTGCTGTTACTCCTCATATATTTGATTTGCTCTCAATATTCCCTTTAGTTCCTCCTTCGAGAGATTTTAGATGGAGTGGGTGTGCTAAAGGAACAATACTGCTTCCTCCATAGTGTTACATCATAGAGTAAGGTTACATCAACGGTGATCCGATAATGTCAAGGAGAGAAGATGTTTAATAATTCAAAGAACTGCGGAACTGGCCACCCAGTAACTTTAATGGAGTTACCCGCTGATTGTCACATAGTTTTGTGAAATTCACGGTGAGAAAATGGGTCCAGGACAATCATTTACACTAGGAATATACACAAGATGTTTAATAAGTCATTTTTAGAGATATTTGATGTCGTTCGGTAACTTAATCATGCATTTCATGATGGTACTGCTTTGCAACTAGAGCATGACCGTCAATAAAAGTAATCTCGGTTGTAAAAATTGCAGTGTTTTTCAGTTTACCTCTCGTTCCAAGGATGAAATAGTTACCCCCGAGACTGTCACTTATGTTTTTGTATTCAACAATTGGGCAATGAGCCGCATGTCCTAAGTGAAAAATGTGCATTAATATTAAATGATAATTTAAGTAGATACAAAATACGCATTACGGATGGGGTGGTATTTAATATCACGAACGAGCTCGTGATTGTATCTAGAATAATTTTTTTTTGAAGTCCCGGGAGGCTGGCCGAAGGGAGAATACGTTAGCCTGACGAAACGGGACGTGAAGCAGGAATGACAGGGTATAAAGCAGCAAGCATGGGGCAGGGGTGAGTGGATGGGTGCAGTCAACCAACCCTAAGGTTACGTGACATACGATGGTGATTAGGGTGCGCTATGACATGTGGGTGTGTTTAGAGCATCTCTCGCTACGACATGGCGAAATACTGTTGGCGCTACTGGCTAAGTCTCAACGCATGAGGCTCGAGCATGGATTCGAGCTCTTGCGACGAATATATCATAACTTTTAGACGAGCTATCATTTCGTAACGGACCTATTCCGACTGTAAGAAAGCAGAACACGGTGTTCGGAGGCTTTTAGAGGTGATTTATCATTTATTTCCCTCTTGAGATAAACCGAAGCACCGAGGCACCGAAAAGCCTAGGTACGTCGAAGCATCCTCAGATCGAGATATTGGATTCAGTACCCAAGTGGTGCTAGAGAAATTTTAGTGATCGAGAAAATCTGTTACTGATGTCATTTTCAGAGTGTATCTCCATGCTTAAAAAATATAAAAACCAATAAATGTTGTGGGCTTTACGCAAGGAACGGAGAAGCTGTACGCGACCTGAGCAAGGCCGGTCACAGGTTCACAACCGCCCTTTCAAATTCATACAGTGCGCTTCTCCGGCAGCCATGCCAGCGCAGTATTTCCTCGAGTGTGACAACTTCACGAAAGCACATGAAATAATAAATTAACCAATTTTTTTTAAATACCACGTTTTTAAAACGGACTAAAAAGTATAAAATAATTTTCCCTGGGCCCTTCTAAATTTTTGAGGGTGAAGTTTTAGTGGCTATGGAGATATTTGAAAGACTTAAGGAGAAAAACGTGGGGTGCAGGCAACCCATGATAATTAAGGAGGAGTAAAGGGACCAGGTGTAGTTGAGGAAACTCCCACAACTAATACCATTTGCAATGCACTGAAATTGGTTGTGAATTCATCCGGATTATCTAATTCTATTACCTACTGCCTGCGCCCCACGTTTTTCTCTTCAAGTCTTACAAATATCTCCATAGCCACTAAAAACTCACCCTAAAAAATTTAGAATGGCCCAGGGAAAATTATTTTGTACATTTTATTCCGTTTTATAATGAGATATATTTAAAAAAAATTATTTAATTCATTATTTTCTGATTTTTAGTCTTATGCCCGGGTGAAAGTTTCCAATCGATTTTATACATCTTGATGAGACTCTGACAGGGACACATAGGAAATATCCGATGTATTTCAGATTCTGTTCAGCTGACAGTGAGTGAAATTGAAATAATTAATCGCTAATTAATTAAATAATTGTTATAAAATGTAGCTAACATTGCATTGTCATCCACTTCTGAGCTATGGTTAAAATTACAAGCCTCTACTAGCACATCAGGAAATAAGTTAATTAATTAATTGTTAATTAATTGATCAACTCATTGTTATGATAGATAGCTAATATTGCATTTTCATCCACTTCTGAGCTATGGCTAAAATTTCAAGTCTCTAACTGATCGGGAAATTAGTTTAAACTCGGTTGCAATATTCCACCCGAACAGACAGACATAAAGGAAACCGAACTAATATAAAGGTGGTAAAAAGGACAACGCCGGTGTTGGGGCTATACATGCATGATAGATACATGCGATTTTGATGTGCTAAAGGATCACTTTAAAGGTTAAAGAAATCGGTTGTGTCTGTGTTTTCTGTCGGCGTTGCATCAACTGTTCTGCCCTGATGTTCATTATCAAATTTATTTTAAAACCGTATTCACATAAAATTCGGAATGAATCGACATTGTTATGGATTTCGTTAATCTTTTGTCTAAACCTATAAAACTGCCCTACGTTCGTGGGACCAGTTAGTTGTGTAAGGTGTCATGGAATAAACGAGTACCACACTGCAGCTAAGGAACATCACTTAACATGGTGTCAGGTGTTGGCCGTTTTCGTGAAAGATAGCACGTATTAGACTTTTGCACAAAATGTCGAATTTGGAGTTAGGATCTTCAATGTCCTACGAGGGAAATATAAGCGCGAAGTGGAAGGTGTGATTACAAAGATTTCGTATGTATTTAGTTGCCAGTAATTTATAGGCATGAACAACTGAGAGAAAAGTTGCGTTATTAGTGCATCATCTCGGAGAGCGAGGATTGGACATTTGCAATTCCTTTAATCTCTCGACCAGTGATTGTAAAGATTTCGAGCTCGTCCAAAAAAAGTTGACGAACATTTCACGCCAAAGAAAAATTTGACTTTTGTGCGACATAAATTTTTTACCAGAACTCAAAAAACAGATGAGAATTTTGATTCATTTGTTACTGATATAGTTAATCAGAGTTTAACATGTGAGTTCGGTGAATTACGAGAATCGCTCGTTTGCAACATTTTAATCGCCGGTCTACAGAACGTCAAGTTGAAGGAAAGGTTGTTATCGGCGGATAATCTGACCTTAGAAGATGCTATATCTATGTGCAAAGCTGCCGAGATTTCCCGCATGCAGGCAAAGGAGATGCAGAACGTCAGTGAAACTCAACATGCCACTGTCTTCGTATTCAACAGAAGGAGTGCTTCCAACTGGCGGGGAAAGAAGTATCAACGTGGGAATACCAATCGGTCTGTTAAAAAGTTCTGTTACGAATGTGATAGTGATGAAAACGGAGTAAATCATAAATGTCCGACAAGGAATGGGATGTGCTATAACTGTAGGCAAAGGGGACACTTTGCAAAGATGTGTCGGGTTTCAAAATCTAAAATTGTAGATGTTGTGGAGGAAAATGGTGAAATCGAAAAAAAAATACCTCTGCCATCCCTTCTATTTTCTTTGGTTATTGTAGGTATATGTAATTGAGGCAAATGATTGGTATGAAATGGTTACAATTAATAATATTTGTGTAAAGTTTAAACTTGATACGGATGCTCAAACAAATGCAATCTCAATGGAATTGCTTCAAAAATTCAAACGTGATAGATTTCTTGTCCAAAATACGAAACTTCGTATCAAAAATTTCAATGGACAACCAATACCAGGGATGGGTACTTGTAATTTTTAGCTGCCTAGTGGGTAATAAGAAACATTCCCTGTCATTTGTCGTAGTAAAGGAGAATTGTCCTCCTACATTGGGTCTAGATGCTTGTAAGCAATTAAATTTAATAATATCTAGAAATGTCCATGCAGTAGGAAACACAGTATCTCAAGGTAATGGGATAGCTAGTGCTGAAGAAGTAACCTATATAGAAACGTATAAGGATCTGTTTGATGATAATATAGGCCGTCTACCTGGTAAGCATCACATAGTTTTACAATTAAAATTTATTCCTAAAATCAGTGCCACCAGGAGTATACCAATGTCTTTACATGGCACGTTGAAGTCTGAATTAGATAACGTGTGCACATATGAAATAATTGAGAAAGTTACTCAACCAAATGACTGGGTCCATCCCTTAGTAATTGTTAGAAAAAGAAATAATAATTTAAGAATTTGTCTAGATCCTAGAGAATTGAATAAGTTCGTAGCGAGACCACATTGTCAATTTCCGACAATTGACGAAATTACAGAAAAAATTAATGGAGCTAAATATTTTACTGTTTTAGATTGTAGTTCTGGGTTTTGGTTGATGAAATTAGACAAAAAAAGCTCAGAACTGTGTACCTTTTGTACAACCTTTGGACGTTATTGCTACAAGCGGCTACCATTTGGAATTAGTTCAGCCCCAGAAGCCTTTCACCACAAGCTTTGCATGTTGTTTGAAAATATGGAAGGAGTAGCTGTCTTTATCGATGATATAATTATTTGGGGAAAGGATAAGGGAGAGCATGATAATAGATTGATCAATGTATTAGAACAAGCTAGACATATTGGTTTAAAGTACAATAAAGATAAATGTAAATATTTACAGAAAACTGTGAAATTTTTGGGACATTGTTTGAGTGGGGATGGTATTTCTCCAGATGAAGAAAAGGTTAAAGCTATAGAGAAGATGCCAGTTCCTGTAAACAAGGAACAATTAATGAGATTTTTGGGGATGACCAACAATCTGTCCAAATTAAAAAACAATATTCAGAACCAACAGCTACTTTGAGAGGGTTAATTTAAAAAAAATGTTGATTGGAATTGGAGTGAACATTGTGAAAATGCATTCACAAATCTTAAAAAGACCATCTCGAATTACCCAGTGTTAAATTTTTTGATCCCAATAATGACAACATAGTACTGTCTGTTGATTGCCCCTCAGAAGGTGTTGGAGCAGTATTGCTACAGGATGACAAGCCAGTAGGGTATGCATTCAAAGCCTTAAATGACACTCAAAAAAGATATGCACAAATAGAACGTGAAACGTTTGCTATAGTTTTTGAGTGCTTAAAATTCCATCAATATATATATATGGGGAAAAATTAAAGTGGAAAGTGACCACTTACCTTTTGATCCTTTATTTAAGAAACCACTGAATAGTGTACCAGTGAGAATTCAAAGATTGATGCTTCGAATACAGGCATATGACATAGAGGTACAATTTAAACCAGGGAAATATATGTACATAGCGGATGCCCTGTCTAGAGCATCTTTTAATAATGGTGACCCTCTTGATGAATTGCTTGAGACATTACATTTTGAAGTTTTCTATCAAGCTGTAATTTTAAAGGATCAGCTCCCTGTTTTTCCCAGGAAAATTCAAATAATTAAAGAAGAAAATTTCAAGGAACCTGCATTAATTGAAGTTAAAAATTATTTTGTAAATGGTTGGCCTCTGACAAAGCGTAAAGTAGATAATCTAGCATTACTATTCTGGTGCTCAAGTCATGAATTGCACCAAGTAGATGACCTTATTTAAAAAAAAATGAGGCTCTTGTTGTACCCAAGTTATTACAGAGAGAAATGCTTGTGAAAGTTAATGAGGGCCATTTGTATAAAGCATATCCTCATTTTGTAAAATGAATGCATAGTAATGTTTATTTAATTAATATTTGAATATTTTAATTATGAAAAGTATATAATCTCATTTTGTAAAAGAAGGGAGATGTTATGGATTTCGTTATTCTTTTGTCTAAACCTATAAAACGAATCCTCTTTGTATAAAAATCCTCTTTGTGTTAACCAAGCTAAAGATGTATTGTATTGGCCTAATATGCAAGCTCAGATAAAAGATATGCTTTCAAGTTGCACAAGATGTGCTAAATATCAAAATTCCACTGTAAAGAACCAATTATGTTTCATGAAATCCCAGAATTACCATGGCACAAAGTGGCTGCTGATTTGTTTTATTTTGATTGTAAAAATTATTTGTTAATTTTTAATTATTATAAAAATTTATTGAAATTTCTCTATTATCAGATACATCAAGTGATACAGTTATTTTACATTTTAAATCTATTTTTGCACGTCATGGTACACCTTTTGTAATGGTTACAGATAATGGACCTCAATTTTCCTGTAAATTCTTTGTTAATTTTGCTAAAATGTACGAGTTCAGGCATGTCACTAGTTCTCCTAATTACCCTCAATCAAATGCTTTATGTGAGAGATCAGTACAAACAGTCAAACGGTTACTGAAAAAAGCTGCATGGAATAAGGAAGATCCATACATTGCATTGTTAAAATTAAGAAATTCACCTAAAGAAAATTCTCCATCACCAGCACAACTTTTATATTCCCGTCAATTAAATTGTAAAATTCCAGTTTGAAGAAACGTCCTGGAACCAAAGGTTTTAAAATAAATAAAAGAGTTGTTTCTCACCAAAAAGAAAGGGTGAGGAAATACTATAACAGGAGAACTAGAGAAATGCCTACATATTCTCCTGGGGAGAGAGTTATGTTCAAAAAGTCTCCCCAAGAAACTTGGTCATCTGGCACGACTCTAAAAAAATTACCTGAACCTAGGTCATATTTAGTTCCGGGGGGAAAGTGAAGATGTAACTCTTCGCCGAAATAGTCGTCACATCTTTCCAAAAACTGGCTCGCCACAACCCTCCGGAGAGGAAAACTTTCTCGATAGATTAAAAGATGGATATGTATCCGGTAGAAGAAGGGTAAATCCTAGACGTCTATGTTTTAATTAATATTTGTGTATTCTTGTTTGTATAAAGCATATCCTCATTTTGTAAAATGAATGTATTGTAATATTTATTTAATTAATATTTGAATATTGTAATTATGAAAAGTATATAATCTCATTTTGTAAAAGAAGGCAGATGTTATGGATTTCGTTATTCTTTTGTCTAAACCTATAAAACTGCCCTACCCTGTTCGTGGGGCCAGTCAGTATCGTAGCGTGTCATGGAATAAACGAGTACCACACTGCAGCTAAGAAGTATCATTTAACAGACATCTCCGAAATACCCCGAGGCAGCCGCCAGGATTTGTTGCTGGGGTGTCAGCGAGCCAGTTGATAAAAGGATTAGGGAAAACGGATTGGGGAAGGGAAGGGATAGCTGGTGAGTAGTGATCTGGCCGAATTGACGCCTCTATCTGATCTTGTTGTGGCCTTGAATAGTGGGCGGGAAGAAATAATTATGATACTCTCTCCTCGATGGAGAATTTATCTCATTTTGTCGCTTTTTTGTCCTACAGATGTAGTGTGATGGTAAGGGAACATCCTTCGCGTTGACATGAAACTCATGGGATGTGTTACCTGCCTCTAGTGACTCCCAACCCGTGAAGTTCCTCCATCGAGATCCGTTCTAGAGGTGTATAACGTTAGTTCGTATTAACAGATTTCCTCGATCACAAATATTTCTTTTAATGAACAGTAACAATAACTTTTTAAGCTCTACAAAATTTTTTTATTGGTACAACCGGTTTCGCCAGTGACGGCATCTTCAGGTATACAGTCGGCGGTAGGAACAAGTGATATCTATGTGGAAATCTCAGTGGGAGAGTGAGATTTCCGCATATATACCACTTGTTCCTACCGACGACTGTATACCTGATGATGCCGTAACTGGCGAAACCGGTTGTACCAATAAACATTTTTTGTGGAGCTTCCAAAGTTACTGTTCATCATGCAGTGGTTCCACCGACTAACGCCGGAAAGTATTGAGTTAAAAATTTCTCTTGCATTATTTGGGGGCTAAATACAATCTCTAGATCTGAGGATACTTCGACGCACCCAGGCTTCTTGGTGTCTTTTCTCATGAGATAAATAAATTGATATATTGCATCTAAACGCTAACAACGCCTTTCTCTGCTAGAGCTATCCAAAATTGTTCTCAAGACATTATTCGCCACATTCTTGGCAGTCAGAATAGGCGTGTTCCATGATAGCTCATCTTAAAGTTATGATATTTTCGTCGCAAGAGCTCCAAGATATGCTCGAGCATCATGCGTTGAGACCTAGCCAGTAGCGCCACCTTTAGTTCACTATTCCGTTGCAGGAGATGCTTTTAAACATTCATGTAAAAGCGCAATCTAATCATCACCATAAACCATGCAACCTAAGGGTGATCGACTGCACCCCTTCAGTCATCTCTGCCCCATCCATGCTCACTGCTTCCATGCTTACTGCTTCCATGCTTATTGCTTCCATGCTTATTGCTCTATACAATGTTGGTTCATTTTTACATCCCATGATGTCAGTCTGGCGTATTTTTCTTTCGGCCTTCCTCATGGGACACTCTCTCTTAGTTTTCCTACCATCATGGTTCTTAAGAGTTCATTTTGTCAAAGGGTCATTTTTATCTTCTCTTCCTTAGAATAGGTAATTTGGCTTTCTTCTCCTCTACCCTTCCTAATAATTCTTCATTTCTGATAGTATCCATCCATTTGATCTACAGAAATCGCTTTCAACACCACCAGGTGTTGAAAAAGTCCTTTCTCTTGTGGTACGTTTCTACAACTGTCCAGGCATGGTACAATCTAAAATAACATAATAAGGATAAGTTCCATTTCTTCAGTTTTCCAGGGTCGTTAAAATCGCATCCCAACTTAATGCAACCCTGGAACTAGCAGTAATAGGGACGCCAAAGCTAGAAGTTATGGTGCTTTTGGCAGTGATTAAAGACTGAAGACCTTGGAGTAGAAATTACACTCAAGTTGTTTTACCAGTACTGGGTGGAGAGTGGCGGAGACAAGCAAAAAGATGTTTTAACAACTCAAGAGAGTAAATAAGACTTGATCAGCCGTGGCTTAGTGGAAGTAATCTACGATGGATTAGAGTTAGAATGTCTACAATTTTTTTCTCAATTTTATAATCAATTTTCAATACCCTTGACTCATTGTCACGTCATCACCATTGGCTACGATCGATCTGAATATTGATTTCTAGATAGTTTCTATTTATTTGTTATTTTATATATGGATAGTTTGCTGCAGCTCGTCACTACATTCAGTGCTCAGTCCACCATATCATTGGTTCATAATTACATGTTTTCACATTACCAGTAGTCATCATTCCAAGGATAGGCGCACTGCAGCTCCCCATTTCGTTCTATTTTCAACTCTTTGCTTGATTGTTGTGTAATTTTTTATATGGCACAATTCATAACTTGCTTCACACATTCCATCTTGGGTATTCTTCCATAATTTTTTTTCATACGTTGATCCTTCTGTTAGAGTTTTTGAGAGGCAGTTGTGTTGCAAAATGTATCCAAAACGTATCAAAAAATCTCTTCTACTCCGCACAGTTGTCATCAAGCGTAATTTCCATTCTTTCGAGGGACTTCGTCTCTGGTGATTCCACACAATTGATCACGATACACAAACAGACTCATTTCGTTCAAGTAACGTTATACTAAGCCTTTGAAAGGAGCGGGGCGAGGGTCTCTGAGGGATTAAAGAATCGTAACTTGCCGGGTTTAGGCAACTTAGATTCATTGCTCGTGCTCTCAGCACTCGTACCACTCTGCGTACTGCAGCGTATTGGACATATCACTCGGGCAATGAGGAAAGAATATCCAGTTTGTGGTACCGGATTAGTTGAGTTACCTGGGAGAGGTGAGGAGACAACTGAAGTAATTTGTGACATTCAGAAAAGGTGGGTAGATTGGCAAGGGAAGGAGTTGGTGAATTGAGGAGGACGGGTGTAGAGAAACCCGGCGTAGGCATTAACTCACTCTCAACGAAAGGCACCAAAAGCTCCAATGCTTTTCGTCCCATCTGACGGACGGTGAACCACACTTGAAGTTTTCTCCTCATGGCACCTGATTAGGGATTGGAATTTCATTAAAAAACATCTTCGCCACGGTGGATATTGAACCCGGGTCCTCGGGATGGAAATCCAGTACTCAGAATCATCGCAAATACCCAGTTCCACCGCCTCCACCCGGAACCAGCTTCCCATCACGCGTTGGACCCACAGCTTCTTGGCCCTCTTCACGTTGGTGAAGAGGAGTTGGACAGGTTTTGATGCTCAAGTGTTTGGATACTTGTTCTAACTTAATATTAAATTAAGGCTTAGCTCCTTCCTTCCAAGGGACCAACAGACTGATAGGTTCAACACTTCATTCTTCCCACGCGCCGTTAGTGACTAAAACAAAAATAGAACGAGGCACTAAGACACTCCGTTAGTATTTTATTCACTTTCCTCCTTTCCTTCATCCTATTCCGTCCCTTTTACATTGATGATGTCCTTGCACCCTAGCCACTCGCCTCTGCGGCGGCTCGTAGGGTAGAGACGTGGATGTAGATGTCTCATCCAACTGAAGGAGTAGTACACTTTAAATGCTCTCTACATGGCATCCAAGTAGAGATGAGAATTCCACCGAAAATGTTCAACCGCTACCGAAAGACGAACCCGGGCCCCCGGTTTTGGAAGCCAGTACTCTAGCCATCGCACCAATCCAATCCCCACCAATCTGTTTTTTATCGTCGGTGCAAAACCAATTGTCCCTCGGTGAAAACGGCTGAAGACGTGCGGACACGACCAGCGGAATCCCTGGAAAAGGGGGAAAAAGCAATTACCTACACCCACCTGTTGAGGAAAGACGTGAATTGAAACGATTACGTATATGATAAAAACCTTATTCTCCTGAAAGCTTATCCCTACGGACGAACATGAATATTCTCAGCCTAAAGAAGAGCTTTTTACGCCCGTCTTCTTTTTATTGTACATAAATTTATGTATTATCTCTATCGAAAATAGCTTCAAGGTCCTTTACATTGGGGTATAGAACAGAAGACGAACACACACAACCATCCCCTGGAGTAGAGAAAACGGTTTCCGGCGGGACCCGAGCCATGGATTGGCTGCTGAGGACGTAACCCAGTCGCCATCGAAGCTAGCTAAATGGAAAATGAGTAAATATTTTAGTGAATCAATTAATATACCCCCATTCGTGGTGTTTTTCATCCTTGTCGGATTCGGGCGATGAAGTACAGAGATGTTGCCAAGACAATCCAGCTGTACCGGGAATCGAACCAATGACCAATGACTTTGCCGCGCGAATGCTCAGGCCAATATGAAACCCAGGATTCATAATCTCGTGGTAATTATGGGAGGATATAATGGAACTAGATAATATTGCCGCGAGTATTAGAAAGTTACAGATCGTGACATTATCTAAATATTTCATCATCGGAATATGGCATGGCAGAAAATCATCCCATATCCCTACTGCACTTGGAAAAGCCAGTGCTTCACGGACCACAACAGCCCAATCACCATGAAGAGTCATCCCTAATGGCTAAAGGTTGCACCATTCATGTGTACTTATGCCGCAACTAGTTCGCCCATGTCATCGTTCATATTAACTTTTTCAAATTACGAGTAAATCAATACTATAACAATGCACGCTTTACGTTAATTTTCCCTGAGCTTCTTTGAATTCTAAGTATAGGAAAGGTATTTAAGGACCCCAAAGCGAAAAACCATAATACTCTCTTGCCATTCTTCATCGCTTTGAAAAATGATACTAGTAAAAAGAAGAGCTTTGTTCACCTTAAGTGACCTACTTTTAAATGAAGCCGAATATAAAACTAAGCTTTTGCCTCTGGTATTCTAAGCGTTGTGAGCTTAGGACGATGGTGGATACAAAACGCTGGTAGGAAATTATGAGAGATATTTTTTTTCGGAAATTCCTTTATATTTTGTCATTGTTTATTTGCATTCTTATATTCCCTCCGGTTCATCGAGCTCGTGGTTTTAGAAAGATGCGCATGATCTTAATGACTGTTTCTAACGAGCATTTTTTCCCGCTGAAGTAATTTTCACGATAGAGAAATCTAACTCTTTTTGCATGCTTTAAGCACTTCTTACCAAACCAAATATTTTTCCCTTACGAATTTGCCTTACTTACCGCTTATTTTTCTTACTTAATGGATCCTCAGTAACAAATATCCCAGTAGGCTTCCGATGAGTCGTTCAGATGGTAGTGAAGGCTTTTCGGGCTTTCTTCCGCGTGATTCCATTGTCGTTGACGACAGTTTCGATAGCATTGCAGCTATCTTCTTCAGGTCAGAAGTGACATCTGACCCGAAGAATTTAGCTGCAATGCTCTTGAAACTGTCGTCAACGACAAAGGAAGCACGCGGAAGAAAGCCCGAAAAGCCTTCACTGCCAAAGATCCCTGTACCTATATAAAATTTCCATTTTAAATATTTCCTCGTTTTATCGCAGAAAGAATATTAGTTTAAGCTGATATAATTATTTATATTTACAGAAATAAATTTATAACTTTTCTATCATACGATTATCATGATATTGAGTGCTGACAATTAACATTTGACAAATTTTCCCATTTGCGATGATTGTTATCAATGGAATAGCTAAAACATTGAATAGATTTGTAGGCTTCCTTCTGACTCTTAACCTCAGAGAAAAATAGCTCACAATGACAAGCATGCTAAGACATGCTTTCTGTTTTGAATCAAATGATTTTACTTTCCGGAAATGTCATTGATTGCGCTATTCCTTGCTGACTGCTCCATCAACGGCTGGCCTGGAATCAGTTATGAATTTAATAAAGTCACGTTCAATAATATGTTACAAACAATGTTTTTGTAAAATTCGTGTGCTATCTTTTCTTAGCTGCCTGTTTCTCCAAGAATTTCCTGCAAACGATGCTTGAAGATATGAATGCAGCTATTTCAGCCTGATTCAAGAAAGCCAGATCTTAGACTCAGCCTGATCACACTTTTCGTAATGAATCTGTTTTAGTTTAAGATCCTGCAAATAAACTCTCTATGGTAACTGAAGTGTTGACTGGGAGATATTTTTTTCTGATCAATACGAATCCACGTCCATTTCTGTTTATGACTTGGACAAAGTTAATTTACTTGAGTGCAGAACAGACCTGAACACTTAATTTTCCCAAGTTTTACTATGAGAGAGGGTTAATACACTTTTGCTATGTGGTTTATTCATAACATTCTCCTTTTCTGGAGTTAGTGAGCATTGCATTCCGTTTTCTTTGAGCAATGACTTCTCAGTTAATTCTTCTGGCTACCCTATTCCCCATTCCTCTTCCTTCATTTAGTCCATTGTTGACATTGGTAATTTTCATACTTCATTAGCAAATCATCATTTTTAGGTATTCTCCAATATTTCTCGGGAAAAGGGTGCTTTCCATATTTCTTAAGTGATTTTTACGGAACCGTCCACTCAATTACTCTACTAATAAAGAGGTAGGTTAGGGTGACATTATTATTGGTGAAGATCTCTATAAAAGTTTATCACTTTTAAGCTTATTTTTTTCCTATTCTTTCTTCTTTCTCGAATCCCCTTCTGCTGTTAGGCGTTGGGGTCCCTCAGCCACTTTACAAATTCTTTCCTGTTTTTAGTGAGACGCTTCACCTCATTCAAGCTCTTTCCGCGCCTGACTCCCAATCTCTCCACATATTCTTCCCATTCCATTCTTGGTCGTCCTCTTCCTCGCCTTACTTCCGGGATTGCCTCCATCACCTCTCTTGCCTCCCTTTCCTCATTCATCCTAACCACATGTCCATACTATCTTTAAGTTTTTCTTCCCATGGACTCCACTATCGGGTATTGCTGGAATTGGGCTCTGATTGTAATATTTCTCACTCGATCTCGTCTAGTGCGTCCTGCTGCTCGTCCTTAGATATCTCGTCTCACAGCTTTGGAATCTACTCCTGTGCTTGTCTAGTAGGGTTAGGCTCTCTGTTCCGTACAATAAAACTGGCTGGAAAAAAGTTTTGTACATCCTCATCTTTGTCTTCTCCAATATTTCCCTCTTGCCCACAATTGATCTGCTAAGCTGATAATACACCTGGTTTGCTCTATGGATTCTGTGGCTCACTTCGGAGTCTGGCCTGCCATCACTAGTAATTTGTGCCCCCAGGTATTCGAACTTGTCAACCTGTTCTAGTTCTTGCTCTTCCCACGATATGTCCAACCTTTCCTGCTCCTCATTTTTGACACTGCCATAACCTTGCTTTTCCCCACATTCATTCTCATTCCATGATCTCTAATTAAATTTGCCCATTCTTCCAATTTTTTTTGCGTATTTTACATACCTAAATATTTGCCAGCAATGAAAAATTTCAATTGCTCCCCATTGCAAACAGATTTACTCGTTATTTAAAAAAGTTTCGTGGTGAACTACTCATCACCGTCTTTTATGACTAAAATCATTGTGTTTTAACTCTTCAAAAATATCCTCTACGTCTTCGCAATCCGAGGTCTGGCTTCATCTGCGAACACAAAAAAAGATGCTTGCAGTAATTAAGCTTGGCCCTCCATCACTCTCCTACCAGTAATTTAGTTTGTATCACCAACACCGCTGTTTAGGGTCTACTCAACTTAGTGGTGGCTCTCCATCTGGAAAGTATTCTCCTCATTACTATGTAAATAACGTCCAACTAAAATATTTTTTTCACTCAATCTATACTCAAATTTTCGCCTCCAGCTCAGTAGCAGCATGCGTTTCTTTCTACATGACCATACCGTTGGCATTTGATACAACAAAGCAACTGATATTTCACTCCATCTTTCATCTCATGCTGTGAGAGCTCTCTCCTCTGCGTGCGATAAATTTCGGGGTTTTAAGTATGCAATGTTCATATGTATATCGGAATATTTGCAGGGAGTTAGGAATTTATTTTGAAATCCACATTTGAGTTCCTGTTTCTCAATGCCATGCTCCTCTATTTCAGCCGACAACCTCTTTAAAGTCACATGCGTCTAGGTTTTTACTGATGCAAAAATCATCGACTTTTTTTATTTCGCAGATGTTCTCTAGCTATGGCCTTCATTAGGTTTGAATATCGGATTTGGTCTCAGTTTCCACTCCGTGAACTCCATGGACTCCATGAACAATCTTCCCATAATGTCTTTCAGGGTAGTTACACCTTGAATAGTACGTTCCATGTCAAGTTAAATCCCCTGAAGCCATAAAGACAATTAAACATTGCAAAACACTCTACCTGATGGGATAGTTCTGATTATATTTGAAGTCGGGCTATGAAGCTGTGCCATAATCACAATCTAAATTCTTGCCTAACCTTTAGATCTACATAAAACCCCGAAAGCCACCTCATATATGTGTTGACAGGGAGTGAGTTATCACCAGCATGTACTACACTTTACCCTAATAAAGTTATTGAAACTTCGACTACTTATGCATTAGCAAAAACCTGCAAGCACTTGCCGGGAGGTGGAACTTCACGAACATGCATTACACTATTGGTATGGTACCAATGTTACAGACACTATTTTTCATGCAATTCTTGCTGTTGATGCGATGCTTGTTTATTAATCTGCTACATTGCAGATTAATAAACAAGCATCAGGAAGAAAATCGACTAATTAGCTACACTACATATCGACGAACATTCTACATTCTTAGAATAATTATTTAGTAGTGCTATTTAGTTAATAAAAAGTGCTTTTCTGCAACATCTGAAATTTTATTGTGAGAGTAGTGCTTTAGCTGAACAAAGATGAAGAGCTAAAGTAATTACAAACTTACTATATGTCGCTTGCAGACGGGGAAATAGCACGCGTACCGCGATTTATTGGCCGATCACCCGTCCGAATACAAGGCGAGCGAGCCCAGCGATGATAGGCTTCGGCGATCGAGCGGGCATCGGCGTTTCCACCGCGGCAAGCCGTTGCCCCGTGACTTCCACTATTCTTCCTTCGCCTTTTCCCAAGCTTTGCTGTCGTGAGAGTCATTTCAGGGTTTTTTAATCCCCTTGCTCGTGCATTGATTGGGAATAAAATTTCTGGCTTCATCAGCGATTTCCACTTCCTTGTTCGGGCTCTTGAGCTTCGGAAGGTCGTTGTGCTCGAAGAAATGCATTGCGCAATTCGATATATCGACGCATGCGCAGTAAACATGTCGTCGCGTTAAGTGTCGTACTGCGCGAAAAATTGGATGGTTACATGAGCAACTTTGCGGGAAACAGCCCTTACTCAAATCTCGCGTACTCGTCCTCGAAATTAAAGTGATTTTCAAATTTTAGCTGGAGTGTAAGTAATATAGTATTACCTAAGTGACGTATAAATGGACGAAATTGCTTCGTAGCTTTTTATCATCTAAGATAAAAAGATGTTTTTAAACCTTCATGCTATGGAGGTTAGTAGTGGTCAGTAATTCGGTGTCACTAGTTTCACAATCGTTTTGTTTCAGATCCAATAAATCCAAAATTGTTCCTCCGTCATTCTTCTATCGATGTGCATCTGACTTTTACCACCCATTCTTCATGACCCATACTTCACAGCCCCCTCTCTGCATCCTCAGAATCCACTCTACACTCCAAATGCAATTTTTCCCCTGGTATGATTATACGTTGCCTGCAGCCTCTGCTTTCATAGCAAGTACTCCTACGGCAGCAGAATCAATAGTCGTGTATTTGATGAAATTTATCACAACTTATTGTAAGTAAAATTTCGTAATCGAATAACCCAGTCGAGTTAAACCGAAGAATGATAGTTAACAGGTCTTCTAAAGGAAGATACTAGTTGAAATAAAGCAGCTCCCGACTGTGGGCTCATTTCACGCACAAAATGCACTCGTAGCAGCTGATTTTCATGCACAGTACAAATCCTTCTTCCTTCATTTATCATACTGAAGGAAGAATGGCGGTTTTGCATTTTTGTTTAAGAATAACAAGTGAAAATAAAATTTACATCCACTTTTGATTGCGCTGATGTATGTGACATCCAACTGCGAATTAAAGTGCCTCCGAAGTGGCAGTTTAAATATTATTTTCGGAGGCAACAGTGGCGTGAACAATTGTGTAGTCTAATTTTTTTAAACAAAAAGACTCGCTTTAACTTGTATTAACTCTCTTTTTCGTACAGGCTTCTGTCCTTGGTCATCTATGTGCCCTACTTGCTTTATAAATGATAATAGCCGCCACTTTCAGAGAGCGCAGAAAAAGTTTCAGTGTGGTGAAAAATGACCTCGATGTCGATGCATCCATGTAAACGCAATATTCCTACAACTGTGTAATAGTGCGTCGTGTTAAATAGTCTGGGCCGGATACAGTGTCACATTCTTTACTTATGGTAGTGAAATACGAAACGCATCCAAAGAATGCTTGCCAATATTAGTCGTCGTAGATCACACATTGGTTATGGCACCGAACATTTTTTATTTGCCGTGCCACATTAATGGGGTGTGCCACGCGTTGCACGTGAATGAAGAAAACTTTGTTCAAAAGACATAAGTGAAACTCCACGACGGCTGACTTGCATGAACTTACCAAGGACTTGCGAAACCACGAAGGAACTTCGCCATTAGCGTTTTTGAGCGCATCTTGCTATCGACACCGGTAATCCGGGACGTTATTCATCAAAATCGAAGGCTCCAAATCCTTAAGTATTCGTAAATATTGCCGATATTGGAACTGAGCCCTTCACAGGAGGATCGACGAATTCACAAGATCCTAATACTGGAACTCTTTTCATCGAGGATTGTAAAGTGAAACAAATCGCAGACTCTAACTAAGTTTGTGAGAATTATGGGAGGGTTTAACAGTATGAAGATCGAATTTTTGTCTAATGAGGGTAATATGGATTGAACGTTGGAACTGTGAGTCCAAGTTTCAACGCCATTTTTACAGAGGGGGGGCTATCATTGGAAGAAATTCTCTCACGAGAAAATTTAATTTTAACCTTCACTCATTTTCTTGCAAACGCAGATATACGCATCACTCATTCCGAGGGTGTCCTCCCCGGATAAATGAGCGACTTAAAAAAATTCGCAAATCGGCAAACAAATGCAAGGTTTAAGTGATCTTTGATGTGATCAAACATCACTAAAGCCAAGTCATTGTCATTGCGTGAAGTGTAATACGTAGATTGTATCGAAATGTGGACCAATCCTTCGAATAAAAAAAGGGGGATTCATGTACGAGAATCTTTGTTATGCGAAGCTTGTGAGTGTTTTAAATGTGCTTTGAATTTCCATTTCATGAAGGCTAGCTTAAATTCAATTGTTGAAAATCCTTGTGCTTCGCAGGCATAGGGAGTAGTGGTGGCGGTGGAGTGACTGACGTCGGCTCGGGTCACACTCCTCCCTCGCACCCGCCCACCTCGAAGTCGCACCACCAATTGTCGAGGGACCAACACGCGAATGCCCTTGGTGCGGATGACGAAGCACCAGCGTCCAGCGCCCAACGGCAGGAGCTGGATGGTACGTACGATGTTGCACACTCGCTAACCCTGGACTCACGACCATTGTCAACTCTCTTTGGCCTGGGAACGGTTACGAAAAGTTCCCGCTGGCCAATCCCTCGGAGTTGTGAAACGCTCGCCAATCATTAATGCTACCGACATGCAGACGGGGTAATGAAGTCATTTCAAATTCATCCAATCACTGCGTTCTAAATTTAAATGAGTTT
Organism: Pyrrhosoma nymphula; assembly: GCA_963573305.1. Classification (NCBI taxonomy): domain Eukaryota; kingdom Metazoa; phylum Arthropoda; class Insecta; order Odonata; family Coenagrionidae; genus Pyrrhosoma; species Pyrrhosoma nymphula. The sequence goes on along the minus strand of OY754332.1, from coordinate 68,240,178 downwards.
TTTGTTGAAACCTGAAGAGCATTGCCTGTTTTTATTACCTTTGGCCAACAGTATGGGCACTGTTGCAAAGTTCCCGCTGGTTTATCCCTCGGAGTTGTAAAGCGTACGCCAAAAATTTATACAACCAACATGCAGACGCAAAAGGGGAGTTAATTCAAACATATCCAATCGCTGCATAATGCATTGCAAAGGATTTAGCTGAAACCTGAAAAGTATTGCCTGTTTTATTTGTCACTTTGGCCACCAGTCTGGGAACTTTTGCAAAGTTCCCACTGTTCCAATCCTCCGAGTTGTAAAACGTACGCCAATCTTTAATACTACCGATATTCAGACGTGAGAAGAGAGTTATTTCAAACTTATTCAGTCACTGACGATTAAATTTGAAAGAATTTAGCTGAAACCAGCATAGCGTTGTCTGTTTTAGTTGCCTTTGGCCAGCAGTCTGGGCACTGTTGCGAAAAGTGCCCGTTGTCATTACCGTCGTAGTTGTGGAACGAACGCCTACAATAATAATGTCGATATGCAGGCGTGGCAAGAGGATTATAGCTTATCCAAACACTGTGGATTAAAGTAAAACGTATTCTGCTGAGACTTGCTAAGAAAAAATGTCTGCATTAACTTCCTTTGACCCGGAGTCTGTACAATGTTGTGAAAAATGCCCGCTGGCTCCGGTCCCTCGGAGTTGTAAAACGTATGTAAACTCTCAATGCCCCCGACTTGTATACATGGAAAGGGAAATACTTAAAGTCCATTAATATTATTGCGAATTCATTTTGAAAGTTTTTTTGCTAAAACTAGCACGGTGTTCTAATTCCCTTCGGTCTGGGTACCGTTATGAAAATTTCTCGCTGGTATAACACTCGGAGTTGTTGAATGAACGCCTGCAATAATGCTAGAGACATGGAGGTTTGGTAAGCGAACTACTTAGAACTTATCCAACCACTGCTTCTTAAATTTGAAAGTATTTATCTGAGAATAGTAAACATTGCTTTAACTGTCTATGCTCACAAGTCTCGGCACTCTTGGCACGGAATACTCCCTCGGAGTTATCAAATATACGTCAAACATTAGAGCTCCCAGCTTAAACAAATGGGGAGAAAAAAACATGTAAAACTAATCAAATCAATGCGGATTCAATTTGAAAGCATTTTGCGTCAACTTATAGTTATTTTCATTTCGACCTATTCACGAGTTTTGGGATTTGGTCGATATTTTTGGCTATAAAGATAACTTCGACTTGTGATTGAATCGACCCGTACTCGAAGATATGTGGTAAATTCCGGGGGGGGGGATTTGAGAACATTCTGGTCAAAGTTGTGTGTGCATCGAGAAGCTAAAGTATATCAAGGATAGGAATTGGAAACTGGACTGGCTGGAATAGATGGTTCATCTCTGCCTGCCGTGTTTTGTTTTTCCTAATTCTTAATTTTGAAAGTCTTGTTTTATTTGTTCCTTACGCGCATGATACGAAGAAATTTAAATGTGCCCTAGTTTCACTGAATGCCATTTGTATACAGGGTCAATGGTTCCTCGGTAACAGACTTTGATGCTCAGTTCTAACTGCCGGCATCAAAAGTGCCCGAGTTGTATTGTGTAGCAGAGCCACGGAGTGACACAGTTGCATTCAGTCTTTCGTGACCAGCTTTTCGTGATTGCCTTTAAATATTTTAGCGCTCCTGTGGTTGGCGTCCTCGGCGGTTGACTGTCACGATGAGTTTAATATCACTGCGCCACCACTTCTTAGAAGACCAGCTTCAACTTGAATAATTATACAAATCACAATTATTATTTGAAAACAGACTTATTGCGTTATATTCAGTCAGTTCCTCAACAGTGCTTCTTGCATAAAATTGGTAGTGAGGTAAGAAAGCAAATATTTATAAGTAAGGTAGAGAGTGTTTCACGAAGGTGTGATTTGTACAGTAGTTTCATGTCCGTCTTCACTCATTTCTCTGCATTAGCTCCGAAATGTGACTTCGTTTTAATACATGAACTCGTTCTTTACTTGTTCCCTTAAAATGTATTCTCAGTTGTGGGGAGCTCTGATACTGTATTATTATTAAATATATCTTAAAGGAAATGAGGCGTTGGGCAACGTAAGAGGTAAATTTCCACGCTAATAATCATCAAAATCTAAAGAAATTAATGCTCCATTTAGATGAAAAATGCGATTGAAAACATCTGTTAAAAATAAATTGCTTGTGGACTTCAAAACTCAAATGCCCCCTGATACAGATTTACTCTTGCGAAAAGATTAAGTGCCTGAATATTTTTCCTTAAAACTGCACTGGGCACCATTTAGGGTCGCTTTTGGCTTGAAAACCTCAATTATATGCTTCATGTGATTATTAGGCATTTTAGTCAATGATCAAATGATTGATAATTACAGATATCATCAAACTCCTCTGCAATGACTCTGCACGTGACTTTGGTGGCCAATGTAAGAAAACTTCAAACGGAATCAGGCAAGATTTAGTCGGAATATTCCACACTAAACTGAATTAAAAGGAGACAATTTGTAATCAGCAACTCAGTTCTTTTTTACTACAGACGCATTTCAATATCTCAGGGCCATATTTTGGTATGACCTCATCTATCTATCATGTACCATACTGTACCTTATAGTGTTATCTTCAGATTCAGTCTCCCTTAGTTTCATATGCGTCTCTACCAAATGATTACTCTAAGGTGTTGTACCGCCTATTGATTCAAAATACGGAGTAGATAACTGCTAACAGACTCTTTCACATCAGTGAAAATGTTAGTTTTAGCATAGCTTGGTACCACATTAGTTGCACGAGGCCTTTGATAGGACCTAGGGAGTCACATTACGCTTTTCCTGCTTGAAAAATAAACAATGAAAACATTGCAATGCTTGGCCCTGCATTCGTTCTTCAATTCCGCGAAATTCATCAAAAACAAAAAAGCGTTCGAAAGGAACACTTTCTTAATTTTTCAGTTAACGTAACCACGGTCGTAGAGGAGAGTCCTGGTGCTGATGAATTCTGCGCGCAATATTGTCTCTGTTGAAAATCCAAAGTTTGTCATTTAATTAATTATAAATTTAATAAAATTGAAAGTGGAGATATCACATTCATTCGATTCTTATCGAATTAAAAAGGGAAAATCAAAGCATTGTAGAACCTATTACATATCATACTAGTTGACGTATTTTACACCTTGATTGAAATTGAAGATACACTACCATTTTGTCTTTTTCATAGCTTTGCGTATTTCCTTGTATTCTAAACTTTCTCCTTACAAGCCGTTAGCGCTAACACCAACAGCGCTCTCTATCTGCAAGTCCGAACCGAGTGGAATGTCTCATATGAGCTCACACGTAGCTGACGTCACGAGACCAGCATGCATTAGTTTCCCGTCGCATTTAACCGCCACTGATAATTTATAATACGATATGATATATGATGAAAGATGCAATGGCGCCCCCAGAAACGAAATCCAGGCTCTGTCGCTGTTCCTGTGCAATCACAGTGCGCGGAAAATAACATTGTCGCGATTTTCTCCGTAAAAATCTCGGTGCGCGCCTTACTCGAGGGCGCGTGTTATACGTATAGATACGCGATAATATTTTTTAGTAGTTATTGCTGTAAAAACGTCTCATTTGATGAGTATCTAGCTTACCTAGTGGAGCCCTTTAATGATCACAATAAGTATGCTTTTTACGTGTCCACCAATTTTTTAATTTACCGACTCAAGTGTTGAAAATACCATGCCATTTCCTATGTGAAAAGTGGTTTTCCGTGAACCGATATTTATTTGTCTGCTTTATTTTGTCATCCGAGGCAATCTGGCAAATGTACAAACACTCAAAAGATGGCTCTTCGTTTCTCGTAAATACCATAAAGTGACAATAATTTCGAAACCCTGGGTCGATAAATTCAAAGTTTCTGGCTTTAGTACGAAGTGTAGGTACATACTTACCGTGATGATAATTTACTCAACATATTTGGTGTAACTGCATACACTGAAATAGTAAAATTAAAAAAATGCTGTTGATAAAAGAATTATTTGCACGATTTCGCTAGGATAAAAAAAATATCCAGGCATATATTTCAGCGTGATTCATAATTACGATCAAAGATCAGGTGCTTCCCTGGCGCATCAAGTCAATCAGGTAATTCAGGTAACATTGCAAGATTTTGGCTTTGTAATTGTTATCTCATAGCAAATGGAAGTATATAAGTTACAATATCATTACTTGCGTCACAATTTTTCTCACTGTATTTTATTGTGTTGCTTTTGTACAATGTGAAAGGAATGACAGTGACTAGAACCCACAACCACGAAGGTTCAGCTGGTGTGAATTTTTTAGTGGCGATGACTCTCCTTGGACTCTAATAACATTGAAACCTTTGATACGTTTACATCGAGTGAAGGTGCTATTCATGAATTCGTGCTATATGAAAGAATTCTTTCGTTCAAGCCAATGAAAGTGGTCGTAGGGTAAGCCTGATTGCGACGACAAAAGTCTTTGTTCCTTGTTGAAGGGCTATCAGGACGAAGGACCTTTCCATGGAAAATAAATAGGCGTTTACTGTGTGGTAGTTAAACACAATACACATTCTATTCATAAAATTCAAAGAATATGGTTTCAATATATAAAAAGATTCCATATTTTTAATGATACCAAAATATCTGCCTTTTATTGCCCTATTTTCAGCGGAATTTGTCAAAACATTGTAGCATTTATTTTAGGGGATATAGTACATCTCTGCTCTAGAGAGGTTTTAATAGAAAAATGAGTCTTGACGCACACATCGAATCAAAAATCCATCGGTGTGTAGCTTTCATGTTTATTTTTTAAAGATACTTATATTATTCACCGTGTTAATTTTTATAAGCTAGAATAAAAATTTCAGTTGTGAAGGAGTTTTCATCGTACGGCGCAAAACAAGTAAATGAAGCTGTAGCCTCAAATGCTATCTACGTACATTTCGTTCATCACAGAGAAGTTGAGTCACAAAAACAGATTGTTTGCGTCATTATTGTATGACTATTCATTTCATGCTTCTTAAATTTGAAAATAAAATTCTACTATGATGGTTAGAAAAAATTCCCTCTCAACCTGCCACCAATTCCCGTCTTCCCTCTCCCGAGCGCTGAATCTGACGAGCGCTGAATCACATTCACCCTTCCTCATAGAGCGCGCGAGGCTAACAAGGCGGATGCTAATGGCTTAACCAACCGTGGTTGTCCCGACAAACGCGCCACACGCTGGCTGGGCACTAATGGGATCACCCAAGTTTCCCGCGGATTCACGCCCAAAAAGTTTCTTTGTAATGACCAGGCGTACGGCTCAGATGTGAATTTGACAGCCGGTTCTTCTGGTAAACGAAGCTGATTGAATGATCTGATGCCCTTGTCGGGAGGGTATTTTCGTGTCTCAGTTTTGAGTCTTTCGCTGCGGCAATGCTTCAGAGCGCTGAACACTCTGGCGAAGCACCTTCAGCGTTCTTGCGTCGTTCTATCGATCGTCCTTCGCAATTAAGATTTCCGAGCGGCGCTGGGGTTGCCGGAAGCTAATTTATGTAGACCGTCAGGTTTATTTAGATCTTGACTCACAGTACAATGAAATACACCTAAAATTGATGGAATCGGGCGATACTTTGGGGCATTTTACAACGTTCAACGAGGGGGAAAGGAAACACACAGTGAAATTTAACACTATTTTTTATGGACCGATCGGTTTTGACAACTATATCGTCATTTTGAAGGTAACTTTTAATATAATTTTTCAATTTAACTTCCGATGACTATGGTGTCATTTTCAAATTAAAGTTAACTTGATAATCTAATAGTTATTTTGATTTTATTTGAAAACGTTTAATTTATATATTTATTTGACAACACCCCCGAAAACAGCCACTCATTGGGCCTTTACATCAGGGGTATTAACAATTCATAATGAACAACACAAAAAATCCTCCCCAGGCGAGATTCGTACCCGCGACCTTTGGGATAGCAAGCGAGGACGTTACCCCGCCGCCACCGAGGACGGCTAAATCCATTATCATGCGATTATAATCATCGAACTCGATTGATCGATAAAGGCTAGTGAGAATTACATCTTTTTCAATGGCCAACGCCCAAATTTACGTATCCCATTATGGCTTTGGCGTAACTATCCACTAAATACAGGATTCAAAGACTGCCCAGCATGTAGGCAATAGGTCAAATCAAAGCATGGATACATAAGTACAACCAAAGCTTATTATGTAGAGTGCAATTCCTAGGAGTAAAAAGACATATGACCGGGATTGTATCCATAAATAATGTTTAAACAAAAAATATCTCGATAAACTGATGAATCATATTACAACCGTGATTAATAATGCAGTCTCCCTGATAATTTTTTAGTTTGAAATACATGAACACTTTGAAAATGTATTTGTTACTTATTAAATTAATATTTTTCATCAACCGCTCTTTTTTCACGTCAGGCGTATGTGGGTATACGCCGTTAGTAAGGAGCATGTGCCGTTAATATACAAGGCACGAATTCTCCGGGCGTATATATGAGCCCCTAGCATCGGAAGGCTTAATTAACATGCGCTCCGCGAGCGGCGATTTTTATTCTCGCGTTTTGATCATGAATTGGTCATTTCGTGGAGAGGAAACAAATTCCATTTCACGCATGTGAATGATTTTAATAAAAGGCATAAACTCTCAATATTTCAAGCCAAATTAAGAAAGGCCTCCAATGTTTCAGAGAGACTGCCTCATATAATAGGTTTATTTACGGCATGAATAAAAATTTCAGTCCTGGGTCATCGCTCCATATCTCCAAACCATATTTGATTAACGTATATACCCATCATGCCGCTCCTTTTCGGAGTGGGCCGAGTCGAAAGACCTTAACTATGAATGTTAGGGCTAGGACACTGGTTCGGTTTCAATAATTCCCTCCTTATTGCTCCATCCTAGCATGGCTTATTTACTTCTGCCGCATTCATGCACTGCTATACGCACTATCCTATTCGTTAGAATCCTAATATTCCTCCTCTTATGAGTCTCTTACACCATTTCGCCCATGACGTTCTAGGTCTATCCATTCCTCTCACACGATTCCCCTCCATTAAATGGTTTCACTGTTCGATTCTCATTCATTCATTCAACATGGTCAAGCTAACCAATCTCGCTCCTTTCACGGATTTCCATTACCGGAGAAACCAACCCATATTCATTCCTGGCCCACTCATTCCTTAAGCCGTTGTCCTACGGCCAAATATTTGAAAAAAAAGCAATCAAATGGGTTCGAGTATTGTGTGACGTTCGAGTTCGAAGAATATTTAATTTTATTGCAAGTCTTCTATCAGTCAATCAATAAATAGATCATTTTCGAATAAAATTACATTTAATTCAATTCTTGCCGTCACACGATACTGAAGCCCGCTCGGTCAATTTTTTGACAACAATTTGGACCATGGGACACCGTATTCACCCAATCCCTTCTGCTCTTTTCGCAAGCACTACTCAGATACCCCTTGCTCGCTGCACTTTATCCCGGCATGACCAAGTTTCAGTATCACGCGAAAAAAAAAGGAGTGCAATTGCGTGTGCGGCAATTTTCGCTTCCAAAAGGTTGTATTCCAAGACAATTTATTAATGTAATCAAACCAAATTCAAAATACTCTAAGTTATATCGTATAAATGGACCAATCGCATTTGATGTACCTGTCGCATTCCATTTTCAGAACTGAAAACTGAAGTAACTATATTACTAACCGAATTAATCCGAGTTTCGTATGCACCAATCACAGCCGAGTCGAGCGTTTCAAGGAAATAACGGTAGCGGAGCGAGAATCACTTAAATATTGTTCTCATCATGAAGGGGTGTGATATCATGTGTGCTGAGTTTTCCTGTACTCGTTATATGTGCTCCTGATAAAGAGAGGCTGCCCTAAAATTAATAGAAGGGCATGAAAACAAGGAGGTTTAGCGAGATTTTACTCTTGCGCCGGTCATAAATCAAAACGGACAGTTGGATCGTGTGAAAGGATTTCCGTATCCGAGAGTATTCCGTTGTAAGTATAGCCGAGTTGAGTCCTATTTTCAGGATTAAAATAAACGTCAATGGAAATGGCCAGACATTCACTCCCTTGTCCTTTATGTGTCCATATGCTCCACTTTGGTAAAATACGTGTAATTCACTTGCATGGAATAGTTTATTGGGTGAGGGAAGAGCTTAACTGTTTCCATGCCTTAGTCGAGCACTCTGAATTCTTGTTAGATAATGATATCGCAGAACTTGGTGGCTTTCCAGCATAGTGATTGACGCCAGGGAGAGGAAAGCATACGGAGTGGAGGGACCAAAGGATCGGGGGCCCTTTTCAAAGGTTCCAGTGTGAGGCCTCTGCAAGCTCCTGTTACCCTCCCTGATCTCAAGACCTTACTGGTGAGTGCCACTGAGCCCTGCGAAATGTTTACGTACCTTCTCAATTGTTCCAAGTGGTTGTTATTCAGTGGAGGTCCCTGGGTCCGTCTGTCCTCTCAACTCGGCCCTTTTCATTTTCCGTGAGTTCAATCTCTCCTCAGGCGAGTGCCACGAAACTCCACGACACCCATACGACGCCGTAATCCTAAAAACATAATCTTATGACGAAAACAAAGCGCAACCCTAAGGCTAAAGTTATATAATGTGTAGCTAAAATGAACCGCAAGATGACATATTCTTTACTAGATTTTTCTTGAGAGTTCAGCCTTTTTGCATTGCATCAGACTCGGTTAGTTAACGCGAGCGTTGTCGAAGGGGGACGTTGTAGCATTGGTTTAAATACCGAAAAAATATTTAACAAGTGATTATGAAACCGGGATTAAGTTAGCTTTTCTCCTCTCCCATTTTCTTTTTCCTTATTCCCTCACCTTTACACGGCTAGTGTCCCAACACCCCATGTCACGCTCCCCCGCGGACGTCACAGACTAGCATTTAGATGTGTAAAAGCGGGCCGACGTGTCAAGTGTTCTTTTTCGGCCACTTATCTCCAGCGTCTGCTGCGGGCTTGACGGAGCCCCGTCACACAGCGCACCCATTTGTCCGGCCCCTTTCATCGAAGAAGAGCACCCCGCCCGATCAATAGCACACTGCCGACGCTGCCCTTGGCGCATCGATCGCAACTGACCTGGGACACGGCGGGTAAAGGGGCGGGTCGTTCACCCCTGCCACACCCCCCTTCTATCTCTCCCTCTCCACCCCCTCGTCCACCACCCCCTCCCACCACATGCGGGCCACGTGTGCGCGCCTGTGGGGCGTGATCAATGTGGCGCGGTCGGTCGAAGCGTGCGCCAATTGGCGCTGAATGCCCTGCTCCACATAGCGTAATGGTCACTTGAGCATCCATTGCCGCCTCTCTCTCTCTCTCCCCCCTCTCTCTCTGCGAAGCGCCACTAAAAATGAATGGGCAAAGAAGAAATAGACCCCGTCCGAATGAGGAAGTTTACATCTGGGCGGAGAGATTGAATGGTTGAGCATATTCCAGCGGGATAAGAGATGAGTTACGGCCGCACTGATTGATCTTTCGAAGTGAGGAAAGCTCGTTCGAGGTGTCATCAAAAGAAATCATCACGCTCGTTTATCATCTTAACGGTTAATTTTATAGAGGTCCATGCATTTTTCTCACGTATATATTATCTCTTTCAATGCCTTTATTAGAATTCGCTATATATTACATGCGAGCGTTTCCGGTAGTTATTTTCACGTAGGTAATCCCCACGAAAGGTAATTTTGATCCCTAATGCCAATAGTTTAAAGTAAAGTACTCCATGCCTTCAACTTGTTGTGCTTATTTAAATTCACCTCACTGTTTTTTTAACGTTTTTCAACGTTAAGATATTTTAGGTCTCACTTTTGCTACTATCCAAGTGATTTCTATCAGAAAGTGTTTGAAGCTGTCGGAATTATAAAAGTTGAAATTGGCCTAGAATAGTTTTTAAAGATACTTGGATGTTATCAAATCGTTAATTTTCATTCGGCTCTTTGGAAATTTCGGCAATTTTCTATTCGTACTTGCAAACATGGACTCGTCTTTTATCGTGGATCTTCGAAAATTTTGCAGTTCTAAACCACTTTGCACTGATAGCTCTAAACCACCATTTTTTATGACACACTAGCTCAACAACTTTATCTAGAGTCCGTCTGCCTGGATTAGTTACAAAGAAAATCGGAGTGAGTGCCTTCTCATGTCATTACATTAGAAGCCATTGCCCCTGATAAATTGGATACATTCTTAGTTTAGCTATGGATGATAAAACAAGTATAGCAAGCAAACTTGGCTAAAGAGGACGTTGGATGCTGCATTGTGCTAACATATGAGTTTGTCATAATTCTGAGGATAATGGTAAGCTAAGATCTGAGAGATATGGATAATTAGGATAAAATAGATGTAGTGAGGTTTCAGGTAAATCAGAAATGAAGCGATTTTCAGGTTATTTTTTATTGGTTAGGCAACATTTAGAATATGAAACCAGAGTTCGGGACTTAGAGCTGATTGAGGTATTGGTTGAGTTCCCAAGGGGGTACACAAAATGCATGAAAACATAATTGTAACGAGAAGAAAGAAAGCGTACCTGCGTTTTACTAGAAATTGAGTGGGTATGAATCCTATCAAGGGGATCGCAAGCAAGATTGAGACATCAGGAAAAGTTAACTGGTAGATTTTACGTCCTATATGATGGAGATAGTTGAGCTTCCTTTCCATTTTAGTGTATTTAATCATCCGAATGGAAACCGGTGACACGAGAGGAAGAAAAACAATAACTAAGAAATTTGACTGCATAGTCTCCCTCAGACAATTCGCTATTTTATCATTTTGGAAAACCACGATTGCCAACAACGTACAAGTATTATTATACTCTAAACACACTTTATCCACCAAAGCACAACGCAAGTTTGGTGTCCCATCGCTCTCTGTCACACTTGGTTTTAGCGGCTCGCAGCGGACAGATGAAAATTATGGCAAAAGTTTGCCAAACAGACTCCCGAAGTTCCCTTTCGGCTCCCACGGGGCGGCGCGGCGCCATGATATTTTGCCGACCACGTGGGCAACATGCTCTCACTTGTCCTCAGTTGAGACACGCATGGCCCCACGAAACTTCAAGAAAGACCAGGATCATTCCCTTTCACTGTGGCATCCGCTGAAAACTAAACATGGTAATCACTGTATCCCTTTTAGCCATGACGTGTGCTCACGTAATCACAGGGCGGTCACGCGTGACCACGTGGAACGCAAACGCTTACCTAATCAATGGGACGGCTCGTGCCCGCAATGCTCATGATTCCTTGTCCCACCCGTCCCACATGGCTGCTCTTGCATGGCAAGTCACCACCCAAATTCGTCAAAATATTGCGTTTTATTCTTCGACCGTCGCTCAGTCTCTTAAAGACGGGATTTGTAGTACTTATTGTTGAAGTCGACCTCAAACTGATGTAATTTCGGCTAAAGTAGGTTTAGGAAATAAAGGTTAGGGCTAAGGTAAAGAATGGGAAGGATTGTTTGGCGCATGGCTAACGTCCCATGCAAAAGTGTTCATAGTTTAACGTAACATTTGAAGGACAAGTACGTACCCACTCTCCACATATCAAACTGAGGAATTGAGATCCCACTGAAAAATGTCTTTAAACTCGCGGAGTTCAACCCAGAAATTTGGGATGGAAAGCCACTACACCAGCTCGATTACTCGTCTTCGAAAACATTTCAAACGTGAACTTTTCAATCTTGAATTAAGCATTCTACAAGTTTTGACGTGGAACCGTCAATCCGATTCGAATATCTGACACTGTCGCAGGCACTCCTCCGGTTTTGAGCGCGGTCGTCTCGGTCGTTGGTTTGCGTGAGGCTCGGCCGACGAAGACTGAGCCATGCCACTGACACTGGTGACGCACAAGCTGCCACAACCAACGAGTCTCCCTCTCGGCTGAGTCTCGCAACGCATTGCTCTTACTCTCACGGACGGCTCACGTGCTGTCACCGACACGGTCGTCGATCCACTAATGCACGCACGTCTGCTCGACCTCAAGCCCACGTTGCGTGATTGGGCGCCGGAGCGCGGTGCGCGTGCGCCTTCCTACGCGCGTAAAACGCGTCGCCGAGGATTTCAGATTAAACGGTCGTTCCGTTCTAGTTCCGTACCAGTCAGTCAAGGACAAAGCCGCCCTTAAACTGGTCTCTCTTTCTGTCGCGAACTCGGCTCACAGAGATAAATCTGCAAAGGTCGCCCTTCAGCAAGCTCTGCTTCCGTATTCATCACACGCAATCCCTACACTTTTGAAGACAACCGTATCGAGCGTAACCTGGTGGAGCGGCATTTTCAAATGATAAAAAGCGACTTCGTACTGTCCAATGATTTTAAGAACTATTACGACGAGTGTCTCAACGAGGATCAAGTTGGTGTAATAGCTAGAAAACTGGCATTCTACCCTTAAGTAGTGCAGTAGTAGTGCACTGCAGTGCACTCGGCTCAATCCAAGGGCGCTGATCTATACCGCATGGAGTTAAATTAAATCCATGAATGCTTGAATGTAACTCATCAATTCCGAATCACAAATAAGTAAGACGCATCCTAACCCATGGTGAAGGTTTTTTCTCTCTTCTTAAGGCTCCAGTTGCGGTTAGAAGTATTCAAAGGTTGTAGGCTGTACTGGGCGGAAATTGAAAAACTACTAAAAAAAATAAATAAATTTTTAACGCTATCAAGACGTAACTAGATAATATTGAAACCGCTGTCAACTGGATGAGAAAATGTGTAAAATACGGTCTTCAATTTTGACAAATGTTGTCATAATCGACAAAGAGTCGTCAAACGTTTTCCTTCTTACGGCAATGGCGACAAGATTTTAATGCCAAGCAGTGCTCATGGAAATTTTACACTCCTGCATTTCTGTTGGGTGATGTCTCTAAATATAGTTATCGGATGTTGTTTTTCCGTCAGAATATTGCTATTCATTGGTGCATATTATTTCTGTTTTTAGGGAGGAATGCAGTCGCTCTGTTCCTGTATAATTAATTCCATTAGATTCCGCCCTTCGAGTAAACTCAGGTTAAAAGGAAATGTGACACGAACAATACCTCGTACTGCACAGGGCTACAGGAAAACGTAGTGGAGGTGAGGGAACAAGCGTTCAAGAGTTCCATGGAGGAGGAAAGAACTGGGGACGTTTTATCTTGGACAGAATTATTTAAGAATTTCAGTTGGGTTATTACTGTACTGTGCAATCGTGGAATTATCATATGGAAACATTCTGTGGATACATCCTTTTATACCAATAAATTTAAAAGAAAATGAATTTGTTACTGAATATAATTGTTTTGGAATGGATAGGACTTCCTTCAGTGCTCTCTGTCTTACTCTATTAGAACATCAACCAGTTTGATGTAATTTTCAATCAAATGAAAATATCAGAGAAGAACGACTAGGGGAATAGATTTCAGGATTACACAGAGAAGATTTTCATGCAGTTATCATTCTATCTATCGATATTTATTTTAAAAATGGATTTTTATGCTATTTTCACTGACGATCCCTTTATGTGTATAATGCCGAACCATCACGAATGAAAAAGTGTAGGCCTATAGAATACAGAATTGATAAGACCGATGATTGCTTGCATTGTTAATTGCATTTCCTTTTGTGCGCTGATAGAACATAGTAGAATATTTCCTAACACAAACGAAAATGCGAAAGGGCATATCTTAGAGGACAATCAACCGCGAAAATTGTTGTTACGTTCTTTTTCACCATCACGGAAGTTCTTCAATGAATTAATGTAACGTACTCCAGAGTACGGAAAACAGAAAATGACGAGCAACAACAAATAGTTGAGATGAAGTGCTGAGCAGGGCCAATCATACTAATTGTAAGAGCCAAAACTGCTAAGATCAACTCTCAAAAATTGTCTTTTTCTGAAAGTGCCTGATTAATTTTTATTGCGACGACATTATAATAAAGCGTCCGAGAAAACACGGGTCATGCATAATGAAGTGGGTTTAGAGGAAAAAGGCCATGCTTATCTTAAGTGATTTCTTTGTTAGCTGTTTGCGCTCTCCGAGTCAATCAATGGCGGAGGGCGGACCCTAGAGCATGTGTAGCTCAGGAGAGGGGTTGAATTTGATGGATAAAAATGAGGGATAAAGTTCGGCATCGTAGGAGGAGAGAAAATTAGGTGAAAATTAGGTAGTAATAAGAGGCGTTTTATCCTGGAAATCTTGATGTAATATATAATTTTCGGTTTACTCGGGAAGGTGTAAGAAAAAATATGCTTTTGTCATTTAGGCATACTTTTTGAGAAAGGTTGAAACTAAACCAAACGAATTGTTAAAGGAATATGACTTTAGAAAGTTCAATATAATTCCCGACATAGTCCTATCAAACCTAACTTATTCGCCCCGAGAATTAAAATACACGAATACGCGGTCTAATTTTCTTGGTCGTACCTACGTAACGTAATTGCCTTTTAATCTTAAAATCGCCAATTTTTTATTCACGGGCATATTTCTGGCACTGGCATCTACGCGAAGCAGAACTTGCAATTTTCCCCATCTGTGAACAAAACTCACCTTAAGCCCGTGATTTAGTTTGAGGGTCTCTTGAGTGGTTATTTGCATTCCTTTGGGGTATTTTTAGACAGCCTCATTTCGGTGGCGCTGTAAACACGCTGGCGGATTATCACCTCGATGGAAAGATAATTGGATAACGGGAGAGGATTTCCATCAAGATCCAGTGTACACATTTTGTGAGGGTCTCTAGTCCTTCCTTTATCGCGTGTTACCCTGGCGAATAATCATTTTCCTGTTTTTAAGTGCCATCAGATATAATAGTATTTGCGATTCATAACTCTTCTTATGTTGGTTGGTTATTTTTGTAGGTGACCACACAACTGAGGCCATTTTCGCGAATTAAGGATAGGTGGGAAGGTTAGCAAGGGTGGGATGGTTTGGGTATTGATGGATGGATGATGATGAGAAATGGTAATGCCGACGCCGGGTTTATCTTCACACTTCGTTTCCTCGTGTAATCCTACCGGTCGCATCTCTCAAATCAACCAACAAACAGCCGAAAAAGAATAATGGCTCTCAAATTGGTGTTATTATGGCTTAAAAAGGCAGTTGGCCGGTGGAATCACAATCGTTAATATATGTTAAGTGTGGATGACTACTATGCTTGTCAAATTATTAAAACCGTACATGTATACAGCCAGCACGCCGTTCTTTTTCGGAATAGACACAATCAAAAAGAGCTTAATTTCCGGTGTTATGCCTGTATAACTGGCTCTGTTTTCATAATTTCTTCAATACTGCTCTTACCTTGCGTACCGCTTTTGCTTCTGTAACACTCATAAGTTGCTTCATACACGCCTTCCTGTTCTTTAGACTCCTAATATTCTTTCTCATAAGAGTATCTTCCACCACATTGACCCATAACTTTCGTGGTATACCCCTTCATCTCACAGAATTTACTCGTCTACCAGGAATCTCCTTCATTATTCAGTTCTTATCCATTCTCTTAGCATAATCAAACCAGCGGTGCTCGCTTTTTTTATTTATGTCCGTTACCGGGGAATTTCACAATTTTTCATGATTCACTCATTCCTCATCCTATCTCTCCTGCTGTTATTGCAAATATTTCACAAATACCCCACTATATTTAGCCTACACTTAAGGTCCAGTCGATGAAGGGGCTGTTGAGGACATGGAAGAGGACAGAAATCATGCTTTATGGATGTTTGAAGTAGATAGGAGATAAACATGCTATAAGTCCCCAGACCTACGAGGTGCAGATGGCCCCGTTTTTTATTTTTCGGTTATGTATCGAAAACGGTGCGTGGTAGCGAAAAAGAGTCCTAGTTTTATTATTAAGGAGGACAAACTTTCCTACAAAATAATTCCTTCACATTTATTTCTATTTCTCATAGTTATCGAGATATTTGCTAGCGAAAATTGAAAAATTTTGAATAACGCTTAAATTACTAAGGTTGTTGGCAAACTTATCCTTCTAGCGTTTCAGCCTTTAGTTTTACAGCAATGTCCTCAAAAATACAGTTGTATAGGGTTAAATTACCTTTAAAATGGGATTTATTTTAACATTTTATCTTCAACTGCTCATTTTACCGCAATTTGAAATATGCGGGGAAATTTCGGAATTTCGGAGGAAAACAGCACATCGCTATTTCCCGTTTTTCTAGGGTTATATATATATATATATATAACCCTAGAAAAGAAATTTTTGTTATATATATATATATATATATATATAACAAAAAATACACTGAACAGGGGGTGGGGAAAGAAAAGTAAAAAGAGACGACTTACTGGGAACGTTTCGAGCCTGTAAGCTCTTCGTCAGCTGGAGAAAAAGCTTCGTACATTTTTACTTTTCTTTCCCCACCCCCTGTCCAGTGTATTTTTTTATTATATATATATATTCCCATGATAGCTTTTTATATAAATATATATAGCTTTCATGGGAACTGGCAGAAAAATTGATAGAGGTATGCATTCAGTGGCGGCTCGTGGCCAACAAAAAGGGGGTTTCACAAACTAGTTCGCTCCCAACAATACCAACTCCCTTGTGTGGAAAGTATTCAGATCGTCAATGGTACGTACATGGAAATCAGCATTGCCAAAAGCAAATTGATTGAATGATCGTGTTTTGAAGACTGGGTGAGCATGGATCATACTGGACATTTTTAAAACTTGGGCTTCCAAGTAAGGTAAACAAAATCCCAAACTTGCGAGAAGGTTAACCAAGTTGCAGTCCGTTTTCCTGATGGATGCGGTGGAATGGGTGGCCTGGCTATTTAAGGAATTTTACAATTCAGGAATGCTTAACAACTACTTGCACAGCATACATGTTCCACTATCACGTCCATTCGCTACCGTGACAGCTCTTAGAATATTACTGATGTACATCGAGCCTCAATGAAAGTATTTTAGTTGAGCCAGATTGATATACGCTGGACTAACTGAAGAATCTCTAGTGCACGAGAGGAGAAAATAATTTATCATATGTATGTGATGTATGTGATTATGTATGTGATGTGGAAAACGAAGCAACGCCTAAAACATCACAGGAACCAAGCCACAAAAATGGAATTTTATTGGGTTACACCACGAGCCGGCCCGGCCGCCACCCGCGGCAGCACTACACCGCTCGACTTAAAACTATCTTGAGGTCAAATATGCAACGAAAGCAAGATTTTTCTTTTTTATGTGTAATATATGTGGTACTTTTTTAGTATATTTCGAAAAATCCGGAATAAAAGCGGTACTAAAAACGCTATTGCTCTTTTTAGTTCAATATTCAATTAAAGCAATATGCTTAAAGTTAAACATTTTTATTAAGGTTAAAAGAACTTTTATGAATCCAAATTATATTGTTATGATGTTTAATGTGTATTGTACCAATTTACATACAATAATCTTTTAAAATTTAAAATACATATGTTGTTCGAGATGACTCACATGGAGTTGAATTTCTCTAAAATCGACGGAATTTGCGCGACAGGCATATTTACCGCGAATGGCCCATGTTTGACAGGTTATACAGACTACTATGAACAGTACAGTAACCATCGTAGTAGCCTACATTGTGGGCCATATGCTATAAAATACGAATACAGCGAACCAAACTTCCTCGTAGAAAGTTGATAAAAAGTACTTTTGGCCAACTTTTTTCGATTTGGGAAAACTGTGCGGCAGCATGTACTTTATCATGTATACACGTAGTATGCATTAACAAGTGATTACATAATAATGCTGTATATTTAGCTCATTACACATATTTACCTACCATTTATGAATATTTGTACAATATACAGCTGTATAAATAATCTATAACCCTAGAATAACGGGAAAGAGCGATGTGCGGTTTTCTTCCGAAAATTCGGAATATCCCCGGATATTCCATGTAGCTGTTAAATGAGCAGTTGCTGATAACATGTTAAATTAAATCCCATCTCAAAGGGAATTTTACTATCTGTAACTGTATTTTTGAGGACTTTGCTGTAAAATTAAAGGATGATCCGCTAGAAGAAAACGTTTGTCAAAAAATGCAAGAAAATTAAGCGTTTTTTATAAGTTTGCAATTAAAGCTAGCAAATATATTGATAACTGTGAGAAATGGAAATAAATTTGAAGGAATATGTTGTAGAAAGGTTTGGCTACTTAAAATTTTAATGTGAGCAATTATTTCGTTACTACGCACCGTTTTCGAGATATAAGCTAAAAATAAAAAAATGAACCTTCTGTGCCGTCCCCCTCCCCCCGCACACCTCGTAGGTCCGGGGACTTTTAATATATTTACATCCTATCTACTCCAAACACATCCCTGAAGCATGATTTCTGTCCACTTTTATGTACTCTACACCCTTTATTTGGGCGATCATTGATTGGACTAATATGCTTATCTTGGCATACCCAATTTTAGATCCCATCCAATGAAGTGGGAAGGAGTACACCATTGTAAAGTGCATAGGTGTGCACCTTCTCACTTTATAGCATGTGAGTAAACCTTGGGTATGGCAGCGAAACTGTTATAACTTTTGTGGCCCATATTTGTAGTAAGTAGTTGGTTTCGTCTTTAGTGTTTCTCCGCGTCTACATTTCTAACATTTCTTCTTCTTTGTCGGAGACATCCTCGGCTATTCGTCAGCACTGGAGAAGTCTCAAGCAAAGGAGAGTAAAGACCGTTATTTTAAAATATATTATATGGGAATATTTTTATGGGAATTAAACAGAAGAAACCATCTTTTCGGTAATATGCTATTGATTTTACTATCATGTCTTGGTTCCACAAAGTTAGGCCTGAAACAGACTTTTACATCAATATTCCGTGTCTCCAAGATCTCCTCTCTCGCGACGAAGATCCTCCCTCTGGTTCGAGCGCTACAATCAAAGTGATCAAATATCCGCCACCAACTCCTGCTCATTACCGAGCGCAGGATATTATCAAGTGCAGCGTGGGTGCGGCTCCCCTCCGCTCCCGTCATGAGAACACACGGAAGTGATGGCGCGGACGGTCCTCTCGAACACTCCACCCACCTTCCCGCCTCCCCCCATCGATACTCATCGCCGGTCTTCATCAAGCGCCTCCCAGCCCCCATCCCCCACACCGACCCCCGCGCGACGTCACCCGCAAACGAGTAATAATCACGCCGCCTTCCCCTGCATCTCCCCCGCCGTATTCCTCGTCCCATCCGCAGCCTCCCGAAATCCAATTCCCCCATCTCCTTCCCTCGGCCATCTCATCACATCCTCCCCCCGACACCCTCCCAGCGTCTCCCCAGCCGCCCTCCCAGCGTCTACCCTCAATCTTCCGATGCTACCAAAGCGTGATTCTTTCGTCTTTTTCTGCACAGGTTATTTTTCTCCACGCTACTCCGAGCCCTCATTCCAAAAAAGAACCTCCCGTCATCTTCTCTTTCCAACGAGTCCCGGATTAAGGAGCGTGGAACGCTGGTTGGCGGATATTTTTCAGTGCCGTCCGTATTCCTATTTGGGTGGTGTGCGGAAAGTACTTCGAGTGCGGTACTCCGTCCGTCGGATGGGACATTGAAAATTGGACTGTTGGACACCATTCGTTGAGATTTGGCTCATGCTGATGCCGGGTGTCTCTCCACTCTCCTTTGAGGAGGTTTCCACCACGAATGTGCGAGTCAAAACAAATACTACTACATTACAACTATTTGTTTATTTGGTTTAAAAATGCTACTTGCGCTGATGACTTGCGTTAGCTATTGAAAACCAAATTGAGATACAAAATTAGCAGATTATTCCACGAATATATTTTTAATAAACACCTTTTTATAGTCATAGACGCCGACTGCAGCGCCATTTCTGTTGAATTACCACACGTTGACTTCAATTATCGCAGTAATTAGCTAATAACTCAAAAAATAAAATGGTTAGATGCATCTATTTTTTAAAATCAATTTTCCGGAAGTTTTCGCTTCTTATAAACAGTTTTTAGTGAAAACTTGAATTAATAATACATAGAAAAAATTCTAATTTATAATTCTAAATTCTAAGAAACAAATTTCCCTGTTTCTCTTCTTTATCCCATTTGACACCATGTGATTTCAAGTTTAATTTGTGAGAAAAATATCGTGGAAAGGTGAAATTTTGTTATTCATATCAGATAGAGGGCTTTTTTCCTATAAGTATCCAGAATATGAATGACATGAAATTTATTTCCTTTTCCGGTGGAGTCACATTAATTTCCTTGTTATTTCTGCCCTTGCCAACCAACCTACCTGTCCTCAATGGAGCATATGACTTTAGTTTCCGATCTCCTCCGCAAATCATTTTCCTTCCAATATTTTGCTTTCTGTGTAGAATACGAGCAGAGGAATAATGGGCCTCTTTACATGGACCTAGGTGTATGCTGCGTGGGGTCAAGGTAGTCGTATGAATTCCCGAGTATCCATGAGCGATGAGCATTATAATCTTGAAGCGAGGTAACGCGGCTGCGTCCACATGAAAATAAACCCTCAAAGAATACTCGGAAAAAATTTCAGAACAATATTTGTTTACTTTCTTTCATGTTCAGTAATATAAGTACAGACTTGGAAACTTTATTTGAGAATAGAGTCAATACCGATGAAAGGTTTCTCATAATTATTTTTCTATTTGCGAAGCAGTTCTTCCCTTACCAGTCCTACCACTTATCCGGTATAGCAAAGAACGAGCTCTTGCTGTTGGTCGCCTCACCAAAAACATGCAACCAATCTCACCACATCCTCCAACAAATTCCTTCATTCCTCCAACCTGCCTTACGAATAAGCCTTCATCTTCCTTTGCCCATGATGTTTTTTTTCCTCCAAGAACTCATTTAAAAAGTCTCCCATCATATCCCCTCTCCATCCAGTCCCGGATTAAGCTGTGTGTAATGCTACTTTTCGTATTAAAGTCTCCTTTCTGTCACTCGAAGTTTTGCAACAGAGGTAGGAACTACAGCTGTTCCTATATAGTCAACATCATCACCCTCACGCGGATATTCGCTCGACTGGCTGAAGGGGAGACTTGCGAAGTGCCGGTGAACTTTTGTCCCAGTGAGCACTTGTGAACATCCAATAATTATTGCACAGAATTTATTAAGATATTCACGTCTACGAAAATTCACGGCTTTAAAAGCCTACAATATTTTACTATAATATTGTAATCGTCAGATATTTACTTCGAACATTGTTGCATGTATCTCATAAAAAAGTTGACTAACATAGAACTTACGGCCGACAAAACATATGGCGTTCTGATTTCATCTCAGATTTCTATCTGCTTGTTTATTTGTGTCTGTTATCTATTTATTTATTTTTATCTATTCGTTAGATTTTAACTCTCCTTACGTTTGTTTTAATTTTCATCAATGCCTGTTAAACAGTTTTGGTGGCCTGGCGGAGGTTTTGTATGTTTCCCCTTGCCCCAAGATAAATGTCGGTGCACACCCACTCCCGCAGCAAAGCCAGCAATGTTTTTGTGTTTTTCTCAATGTAGAATTCCAAACCCTGAAGAGGTTAAAGCCCAAACGCAGGGACTATGTGTCTGTTTATTTTGTTTTATCCACTTCTTATTATAACTATTATAATTCTGCTGCATTGTTAATTTGTATTTCATTATTGCGAGCAAAACATGGACAGGAACAATTTGAACTGAACAGAAAATTCGAAAATGGTCTTCACTCGCTGATCGCAGTCGTTAGATTCGTTACGCGTCAGCCAAGAATAGATGCAATGCAATAGATTCAGGGATCGGATATATTCTTGGGCGTATTTTCTGCCGTGTTTCACCCATGCTCAAGGTTTTTAAGCCACAAGATGCGATATAAGCTTAGTAGTTTGGAGACCCATTGTCAAATTATACTGTTAATTTTATCAAATTATACTGTTAATTTTACCGCTAAACCCTTCAATCTGCGAGCATTTCTCTGTTTCTTTACTCCCATTTAATGCACCAACTAGTTCCATTCTTTTTTCTTTGTGGTTTTGTTTAAAAACTTAAAAAATCCTATTCGATTTCGCAACAACGAATTTACACAATGTTATGCTTTGTAGAGAGCTAATATGTAAATTCATGCAATCTGTTCATTTTTTTATGAAATATAATTATGTTAAAGTACTAAGGTTGGTCATAAGCGAAAAAATAACTTAGTAATTTTCGGCTAAACGTGTTTAGATAAAACTACGGTCGTCTGTCATGAAAGAGCATTAGCGCGAGAATATTCTTGTTGATTGCTGTCCCCAATGGTACATTACAATGCTTACTATGCTTAGGTTTCTTCAGAAATATTTTCTCCTCTTTCATGTCCTTATCATACATAACTCCTCCTAGTAAAAGGCTCTCTCTCTCACGCTATTCCACAGTCTAAACCCAATATCCATATTAATAAAGATGCGCGAAGCATTTGAGGAGGATCTGGTTGCCGTGGCTGCGTGAGCACTGGCTTCTCATCTCGAAGACCTAGGATGTGTGTGGAAAGCACTTCAAGTGTATAGCTCTCGCAAAAGATCCTGGTGTTGACCTGCTCAGTAAGGAGGGGAGATAGAAACCGAGGCAGTGAAGGGAAATAACGAAGAGGAGGCGACGATAGAGAGTGACGCAGGGGAACCAAAGTACTTCGCAAAAAAGATTAATAAAAAACGCAAAGTTAATAGACATCTTGTCAAATCACCCATCGCCATGACTTCCCTGAAGGGGGGGCGTTACCAGGGGCGTTACCAGGGGCCCTAACTTCAGGTATCGTTGTGTGACGAGTCGAAACGGGACGGCAAGCATTGTGGTGAGTCATCCCACTTCTCGAAGCGCTTATGTTGGCAGCAGTAAGGCAGCAGTTTTCTGACTGACACTCCAAGCTAAACCACCTTCCTCCCCGTTTCGCAGGATTTTGAAAGTGCCGTAGCCCATGTACCAACATCGTCCACTGCGCAGTGCCGGGAAGGTTTCCGAGAGCTCCAGTCTTCCGTCCGTTGAATGGGACATTAAACCTTAAACATTTCCTGTTTCTGTGATTCTAATTTCGAATCGAGGAATTTCGCGAAAAGAAAGTTATTGGGAGATTTGTTATTTCTCGTGTGTGGTGCACTCATCCCTTCTGTCTCATATCTTTCGTATGTGTGTAACTGGAAGGCGGGTAAGGACGTTCCTTTTGCGGTACGAGATAGGTTGGTAATTTTGGCTGTCGTGCGACAACTGATATCATTTTCACAATTTATAGTAGGCGGGTAAATTGGTTAGGGAAGGCTCACTTGAGCAATAGTCGAGGTAAACCCTACACGTGCATTAGCTTACTTTTAACGAAAAGCGCCCAGGAGTCATAAGTTTGACACCCCATCCGACCAACAGTGCATTATACTCACTGGGCTCTTTACATTTCATCCAAGCAGGATCGCGTTTCCGCTGAAAACCCTTCACCGATGGAGAGAAACGTCCCCGGGTCTTCAAGATTGGAAACCAGTACTCTAGTCATCACACCAGCCCGCCTCCCAAATATAATGCGCCGGCATATTTCCATACTAGATGCTACTTAACACGACAAAATCTTCTAAACTAGGAAATCCTTTCAATGAAGGCTAAATTCAGATTACACAAGAACGTCATGCAAACCCGTAGTCTTGTATGGCTGAGTATTATGGACAGTGCCCAATTTAATGGAAGAGGAGCTGATAATTCTCGTGATTAAAATCTTTAGAACTATCCAAAGCCCGAGAAGCAAATATTGCCGTAGGGGAATTGGGAAAATAAAGAATGAAGAAAAAAGAGGGCTTTAGACACACTCAGACGTACCAGGCACGATTAAAAAGTGGGAGACTACGGCGAGCACGGCTCGTGCGGAGAGGGCTTTGAGGACCGCCCTCGAGGGATTCTGTTTCGTCGTCCGAGGGGAGAGTGACCACATAGAACGACCGCGACTCTGATGGTTGGATCGGATCCAAGAGGACATGAGACGAAAGAGTGGACAAGCCGGCACGATGGAAAACCGAGACAGACGGTGTCGAGTTGTTGACGGGGCGAAAAACCTGCTTAAATTTGAGCGGCTACCTAGGCAGTTGGGTGTTGGCATCTTTCCATGAATCCAAGTGCCTTCAAATTCTGATATTTCAATGTAGACGGAAAACGTGATCCAATTTGAATTCCAAATCTCAAAGCAGATACTCCATTCGATTTGGATTCGAAAAATATTTCGGATATTGATTAATTTCGGCCCTATTCGAACTCATCTCAACTCATAATAACGTATATTCTCGATTCAAGTACTACTTTGGAGTTTTTTCCTCATAATCTAGTTGATTCTCTATCGTATTTCATACTTATCGTATAATACGTTTTCCTCTGGAGTATTAATACTTTCATTCTTCGTTTCGTCGATACCGCGTGCTTCGTGCCCTGGCACTGCAATGCGTCTAACGACAACTGCAATCCCTTTACTGAACCGCTTCGTGACGCTTGGTCGTCCGAAAGTCTTACTTAAACGTCTTCCCACTCAATATTATTTGCGCATCGATCTCCGTCCACGTATTTTTTGCGATTGCGTAGCGTATGCTTTGAATAGGGTTCGCGGTAATGGAAAACTATGGGGCTATAGCTGAATTTCCTAAAATGTAAGTTTTTCCTTCTCATAAATCGGTTGAAAACATCAGCATTAAATCATTACTAAATAAGTGGGCATCTTGTAGACTTGTTTTTAAAGAACTCAAAATACTCATCCTTCATTTTGTTTATTTATGTGAAATTCTATGCATTATTAGTAAAATTTACAATTGTATTACTAATGCAACGTGAATCAAATGTCCTGCAATCGACGTACTCTCAAAATCGATTGGAAGTAAAAGAACGTTACCCTTGCTACGATTTATGGGCATAAAGGTTTCATCATCTACCTACGTACTTTAAGAACAAATAAAATTCATATTCATGCGTTGAAAAGCATGATCTTATTATTCATTACTAGAATATTAAGACGATACATTCACTGATGTATGATAACAAAGGGTTCTAAATAACTGATTTTGAATTTAAGATAACTGCAATACCCACTGTATTGTCGTATTTTGCAGTTTAATTATCGTGTTTGTTCGTTTACCAAATTGCTTTAGCTAAAAACTCAACACAATGTGTTATTTGGCGATAAATAATGAATATAATTAATTATTGTGTTGGGGTTATTTCCTGAATTACTTGATTATTTCAATGATCAATTACTGGTATTAAACTGGTTTGCACATCGCAATTAATATATTCACAAGCTATATGTTTTCCGAACATAAAGATACAAATTATAGGGTCACATAGCACTGCTTCTGACCTTAATTAGACAAACAACATCTATGACCGCGGTGGGAATCGAAACTGCGACTTTTGATTCTTAAGTGCGGCGCATTACCGGTCTTGCTACAGCGGTAGGCTGGCATTCAATCAATATACCTAATAATAACTTCAACAAGGCGTTCCATATTTAGCTGATGGTATGCACTCAGATGGAAATTCGTTTTCTTTAT
This sequence comes from Pyrrhosoma nymphula, assembly GCA_963573305.1. Classification (NCBI taxonomy): domain Eukaryota; kingdom Metazoa; phylum Arthropoda; class Insecta; order Odonata; family Coenagrionidae; genus Pyrrhosoma; species Pyrrhosoma nymphula. The sequence goes on along the minus strand of OY754332.1, from coordinate 68,214,677 downwards.
ACATTTCCATGAGGCCGGAGCTGCGATGTTGTCAGTCGCAGCAGGAAAATTAACATCGCGCAATGCAGCTTATCAACTGCGTATCTTGGAGGCATCATACATATGCATGTGTTACTACCTTAAGTAGCTTACCTAAATAATACGAGGTGGGAGAAATAGTTGCCCTACGTGGCCCGGAAGTTAGTTTAAGGAGAGTAGGTTTGGCAAAAAAGTTACCCAAAAGGTTCATACTGCCAACTACTTGTGGAACTCTCTATATACTTTAATAAGCCACTAACTTGAATGCACGTTGAGGGAACGGGGTATAACAGAATATCATTGAATGTTAAAAGGGGTAGGATACTACGCCAGAAAAGGCATTTTCAGACCGCAGGGATTGTACGATGGTGGATGAAAAATAATCATATTTTCATCATTCATCGCATGGAAGATGGAGTAATCAGGCAAAGGTTTGTTTATAGCGTTGATAGTAATCATATCAAAAGAAAAAAATCGTAAACTTCGCTTAAATAAACAATTTTCACGGAGCAGTACTCGGTAAAGGGGGGACGAATTACATGACGTCCGCGTCATGCAATGAACCTTCACCATTAAATGTAGTCATTTGTTGAGATTGTAGGCTTCGTATAATTTTGCTATCGTGGTAATCGAGGAGGATGCTGTACAGGGAGCGCCGTTTTCCGCCAGGGCCCCGCAGTCCTCTTAAATTGCCTCCCATTGATGGGATCCCAATGTCCCCATCCATAGCTCCATATGCTCTATTCTTTGCGGAATCCTTGTGCAATTTGACCAAGTTCTATTTGTATTTTTGAAAAGTGTTCACTCTCTTCAAGTGATTCGATCCTAAACCCTGTAATCCCCAGGTTGGTTGACTTCAACCCTCCAACTATCCCTATCCCATGCTGATTCTTATATGCCCTTGTAGCTATTCTGTTTCATATCCAGTTTCTATGTGACTATCATAGTCATCCCTGGATATGCCTCGCGTGACTTATCCTCATTTCACGTTCCTTAACAGTTCATTGAGCCTCAGGTGTCGTCTAAAGGTATAAATATCTGATATTCTATTCCTCCGAGTACACCTCAATAATTTTCTCCTCTTTTCTTCCTCTGCATGCTTTCTCGTTTCTGATTTTATGCGCCAATTTGATTTTCGGCTCCCGTCTCTTAAAAATGTTTTTACAAGTCTATTATTCTCTACTCCGTTTTTTGCATAATCTTTTATTCGTGATGCGCATCACACCACGCAATTGTTATTACGCGCTGCTCCATTATTGGAAATCGTATTTTCTTCGAATGCTGCAGTTATTTTTTCTGCCATCTATGCATTGTTTACTTTAGGTATTATGGGCTTGTTGTCCATTGCTTTCACTCAACGTGTTGTAGCTTCCAAGGTATTTGATGACTTTATATATTTAATGGCTTTGCCCCTCTGATGTTTCAAGGCTCCTTTGTAGTGTGCTCTGTCGTGATTTGGCCTCCAAACCTGGTCGTATATTTTTACCATCCGTGAAGAGAGTCGTATAATATTGAGACGCCATCTTGAAAATCAACAGAAATTATTATCGCTTTTGCAGTCGCACAATTGATTCGGAAAAATCACGTTTTGTGATGTAAAAGTGCTGCATAGGGTCATAGCACGATGGAAGTGGTAAAAATAGCGTAAGTTACTTGAAGCGACGGCTAGGTTTGGATGTAATGATTCGTTTCCGCGAAAGTGAACTTTGATCTCCACAGCCACAGCGACGAATCTCCCCTAGTTCATCAAGGATTTATGTTATTTCGATGGCCAAAGAAACATGGACGATTCGGCAATTGGTAAACAGAGCATAAGCGACAGGATACGTCAAGTATAGACACAACGATCCGTTTTCATGAGACTTTACTTTCCTCGCTACATATCAAGCAACATGTTTGTTTGTGGCAACATGTATATCTTTGTTTAGTCTTCAAAAATTTATGAAGATTCGATGGCTGATTTCTAATGTTTAAATGAATACGAACGTGGCGTTTACCAGTATGGTACATATTTGCAATATTGGATATCGACTGCTCGACGCTCCGGCGGGCAGCGCCCCAAGCGGCAGAATGAGTGAATCAGGAGGATGCTTTCGTATCGGGGGCAGGGATGGGGGGGGCGGGGGGGTAGGGGGTGGGATGGGTTGGGGTGGAGCGTGGTGGGGGGGGCGGAGGGGAAGCAGAATAAGGGGGTTGGGCGGGGGGTGGACGGAGTGGGGGAGACGTGGAAAGAGGGGAACCTCCAAGTGGATTGCACTCCATTGAATCTTCCTGCTGAGTAGACAATGAGGCTCATATCGGTTTCTGCCATCGAAGGGAAGCCCTCTCACTCAAGGGTCAGTCCAGTCTCGGATAAGTGTCTCCTTGTTTCGAAGCCGAGGAAAAATTTATCTTTTGTCATTCCCGGTAGAATTAGCGCTCGGCACAAAATTCTACTTATATTCAATCAGATATGGATCGCTCAAGAATAGGAAGCTCAACTTCCCGTCTATCGATTGTGCGGTTAACGGCTGCAGTCGTGATTTTTTTAGACCAGGTCCGATGAAAGACAACGATAGTCTGTCCTGCGCTTCTATTAAAGCAGTGCTCGTGATTAAAGAGTATAAAGTGGTCTAACACCAAAATAATACTATGCCGTGGTTAGGGAAGCGCCAAGTAAAATGTGCAGTCACACATCACAAGAAGTCCTTCATGGCTGTCCTTCTGAACCTTTTTCTGGGACGCCGTGGATTGGAAGTCGTGGTGTTTTCAATCTTTGGTCACAAATGCAACCATGCTCACGAACTATTTCAACACTTTTCCTCATCATGGGCGTACAGACACCTGTTTCGATTGCTAGGCAATTATCATTAATGTGCTTCTCGTAAATCAGTACTCATAATTCACTCAGTCTCGACTAAATAATTTTCCGTACTCCGAGTATAGACAAAATTGCGAGAAAGAACAAATTTTTTAGGTGAAGTGCTGAGCAAGACCAATCATACGAAGAGCCAACACTGCAAAGATTAACACTGAAAAAACGTCTTTTTCTTATAGCGTTTGGTTACATTATAACGACGACGAAATAAGTCAAGCGTTCGAGTAATGCGTGGAATACATAATTTATTGAGTTAAGAGGAAAAAGATCATGCTTGTCTTTGGTGATTTCCTTGTTAGCTGTTTGCGACCTCATAGTCAATCAATCGCGGAGGGCGGACCCAAGAGTATATGTGGCTCAGAAGAAGGGTGGAGTAATATTTTATTAATACAAATGAGGGGATATGTTTTGTTAATTTGTTTATACATTTACATTTCAAGTAGGCATTAAGTCTGGTAGCATAGTAACACTTCCGTTTAAGTTTAAATAAAATGAAAAGTAAAACAAAATATTATAGACACTTCACGATTTACTTGTACAAATAACGTTTTTTTTCAAGGTTCACATTCTTAGGTAATGGTTTTGAGAGTTTTTCAATTAAGTTATTCCATTCAATCACACCGCGATTTAAGGAGTAATTTGCAACATTTGTTTTCTGTCACCATGATTTAAACTTTAATGGGTGTTTATTTTTCCCTGTAAAATTTGTTGGCTCCAGCCTGTTCTCCAACTCCATCCTAGCGGGATGTTTATTGTAACACTTATACATCCCAAGCAATCTATTGAATTTCTTTCTATCTTAAAGTGGACTCTACCCCAATTCATCTAACATGCTGTTTAGGCTATCAGTTTGTTAATGCCACCCCAAAACGTTCCGTGCAGCTTTTATTTGGACCTTCTCTTGGTTTTTTGCCTTCCCTTTATCAAGGGGATCCCAAACCAGGACCTTATACGTTTCTAAAGTTAATTTACATCGGATTTCAAGGTATGGTTATCATAATTACCGTATGCCATTCGTTTTTCCTTCACTACGACAATTTTTGCATATGTTATACTTGCATTTGGATATTTGTTTATCTTTACGTTGTTTTCTTAGTTTCCTTTTTATAACTTTAATCCTCTTATAATAGTATACAGGTTCAGAATTATTTTACTGTACCTTATGCGGAATGAACATCTCTGTTCCTTTGAAAATTAAATCCTTAAACCTATTCCACACATCCTCCACTCATGAGCCATTGCCTACCCATTCCAAAAATCTTTCCCTCAAAGCGTTTATGAACCCTTGCTTACCCCCCTCTTGTACTGACGGACAATGATTCTCGTTTTGGTACATATATCCATCTGTACCTTGAACTCCAGTTCTAGATAGAGCGGGGCAGTAAATACTGGGGTAAATTCTGAGTTTTCAAATAATACAGAAGGCATAATCAAGGCTAGGTCAAGCACATGTTTCCCTCTCGTGGGTTCTTATACGGCGTAGAAAAACCATCCTTCCCGAATGAGGGAAGCTCTTGAGTCTTTTCCCCACCCACTGTTCGCCTGCCCATTGAACCTGTGAGAGATTTAAGTCTCCTGCAATTATAAGTGTTTTCCTTGACATCCTTTTCCAAAGAAATACGTTAAGGGTTTCTAAAAAGGATCAAGTCACGCGGTTTTCTTTATACAGCATCAATATTTAGAATTTATTTACCTTCTAAATCTCTCACTAACGCATTTAACATTAACTCGCATTTATTTGTCATCTATTTGAGAGAACTTAGAAGACCGTGTCGTAAACTTATAAATATACCCCCTCCCCTGGACATTCGATTCCTTTTATAAAAAACAAAATTGGTAGGGAATATTTCATTAGAGAGTATATCAGGATTAAGCCATGATTCTGTACCTATCAACAGGTCAGGATTGAAAGAATCTAGCAGAGTGGAAAATTCCTCGCTTTTATTTACCAAACTTCGTAAATTAACCAGAAGAACTCTCAAGACCATACTTTGTTTTTTACTAGTATTCATTTGTTTTTCATCTTCTCCGCTGTATGGCTCCTTGGTCAGATCGGTTGTCTTGCTGGTAGTCTCGCTTCCTACTCTGTCCTCCCTTTCCCTCCTCCCTCACTTTAATCCAACTGCGACTCTTGGACATATTTTAATTCACTATGGCACCCTTTAAGATTCGCATCTCCATCCCTACACAATCTATCGCTGGCTCTCGAAATTAGTTTCCCGAAAACACTGAATTTTTCACATATTTCAGTAGATTTCCAAAATTATACGAGCCATTTCTATTTAAATGCAGTCCATATCTTTCCAAGTCTCTTTCATTTAGCCAGCAGTTTGGGTCACCAAATAACATTCTCTGCGAAAAACGCATCCAACGAACCCTTCCTTAATGTTAATGACTCTCCGTTCACTTACATCTCTTCCTCAAATAGTACCACTAACCACAGCCGTAAACTGTGCTTTCTTTCCGGAACTTCTTTTTTGCAGCCGTACAGAGGTCCCAAATTAGGCCGACTACATGGTCGTCCGTTTTGCCGCTTTTAATATCATCGGTGCCCACGTGTAACAACACTACTTCTGTTTCCTCCTCGTCGTTAAGCACCATAGCACCTTCCTCAGCCATGGCCCCCCGGAAAATTTCAACAGAGAATCCCCCCATCAAGCGCACTGAAGGACGAGAATTGTCCCTGACCCCTGTCGTCTTTCACACTCCCCATCCATGACCTCAGAACCTTCATATTCCCCTCCCTTACTCCTTTTTTCGCCAGCTGGGCCATTTGAATCATTACGTGAAACGTTCCTTGTGGTGGCCAGGCGGGAGGGGGGAGGGGAGGGGAGGGAGGGAGGAAATAGAGACATACCCATCATCGCAAGACAAGGGACCCTCCCTGTCGCTTCCAGCAAGACATTGGGACTTTCGGATGAACTGCCTGTATTCTATCTAGCGGACCCGACTGGACGATGGGTTGCCACTCTGATGTTTTCTCTTTCATAGAGTCCATCGTAGCCAACGCTAGAGAACAAATGCTTGTTTCGTGTTCCGTTTTATGCCCATTAGCCTATACATGGCTCAGGAGCCGGAAGCTCTTTCCCTTTCTTTCCCATCCTTTTTCCTTTCCTACTCCCCGCCGACTCCGCTAAACCTCGGTAATAAGCTGACGCTTGAGGCCGAGGGGAGGCGGTGGCCCCTTAGAGTATATAGTTCAACAGAGGTGGCGTGACGAATTTCAGGTGAAGCCACGGTGAAAGTTGTCCGCCATATTGAGTGACCGTAAGAACACTGATTTCCGTAAGAGATCGTGAGACGGGATGACTATTCTGAAGACGAGTTCTCTACTCTTAGGGGTTCCATTGTCCTTTCCTTCTGTTGTTTTATATTTAGTAATAAAATTATCCCTCCCTCAAATATTGGCAGGTATAATTATTAACTCAAATGACAGTTGTGAATGATGCCAGCAGCACGCATACAAGAACTACGGTTATTGATTGGGGAATGAACTCGATACTAATTATTTGTTTTTCATCAGCATTGTCAATTAAACATTAGGGTCTAATGTTTTCACAAATTAGCTACTCCTATAAATCACTGACAACTCAGAAATGAGACGCATTCGAGGATATTCAAGCCACCAACAATTTTGCTCTTAATTGTGAGGTCTTAAAGGGGTATAGTCTTTAATGGTGAATAATTTTTAATTTCAGTAATAGTTCAGTTTCAATTTGAGTAATCCACAGAGTTCCACGATCCATTTACATTCAGGTTCTCTCATTAAGAAGCCAATAAAATAATTAATTGCCATAGCTAATGTTAATATAAATGAGGCTATTAAATGAAATATCTACATAGATTTGAAATATAAATTTGACCTGCTTTGTAACTGGTATTCGAAGTGGATTTCAATCTCATATGTAAATCAGTGTAGAACAGTTAATATTTAATCAATTATAGATACATTTTATGGTGGGAAATATTGCAAAATTAAATTTCAATATAGATTACCATGATATTAATGATTCATCAAGTCATTGCAACTCATGCTTCCCATTTCCATTTTACTGAATAAATACCACAAAGATAAGTTACTATACCTACTTAAGAATGTGTGTGGCCATAAACAAACTTCTGGTTGCTTTAAAAATAATACTATAAATAAATAATACCCATATAAAGTAGTTAAGGTAGCGGAGCAAATCGGACATTGCACAACAATCTTTCATCAAGGCCGTTTTACGCGATGAAAGATTTTGCACAAACGTATGTACGTGAGATTGTACGTTTGTCTCAACGAAATTAGAACAGGTTCTATTTCCCGTGCAGGCAGTGAGACATTCGCACAAGCGTTCATGCAATTTGCCGCTTTACACGATACATTTTGCCTCATGCAAGAGTATACGGAAGAGTTTGTACAAACAAATGTACCGTGTAAAACGGCCTTCAGACTTTGAAATCAAACTTTTAGCATACTTCCATGCACTCTGGGAGCTGATTGATAATAAAGGGATACTTTGTGACTTCCAAAATATTATAAAGGCACGACAAGTTTCGAATATTCAGCCATTTTCAATGTCCTTTTGCCAAGCCAAAAGTCCATTGTATACTGAACCTTTGATTTCAAATACAGAGTTCTTCAACGACAAACGGAATAGCCATTGGAATGGGAATTCTATGCGCATAACGAGGCGTCAGTGACCCTATTATGATTTACAAATCATCACTCATTATCGTTTATTGCTTTTGTTTACTTTTTAGCTGTCCAAAACGACGAAAGTCTTATGTAAGTCTGCCTATTTTGCCAATTAATAGGTAGAGCTAACTAATAAGCCGTACTTTGCGCATTTTTCCCTAACGGCCAGTAAATTTTATATTCAAAACCATTTGCATTCATTATTATTTTATATATATTTCCTTAACTCCTCAGGTGTCTCATTATTTTTTATTTGGGAGACACTAAACACATACCATCAAGAGCAGACGACATGCTTTTCATTGCTCCTACCTGCCGGTTTCTTCATAAGATCCACTGGAGGAGTTGACAATATATTCTGTATTATCTGCCTAACCGATACTATCCCTAGTTCTCATAATTCAACATTTTATAAACAAAAAAGGTGTAAATATCTAAGTTTACGCCTATTCCGCTAATAGTATATCACGGTCACTCAATATGGCGGACGGTTACGCCCACCCGGCTTCACCTTCGCTTACGGCCGAGTATAGGCAGCGCCACCTCTGGTACCTTAATAACTCTATGGGTGGCCCCGTGTGGGGAGGACTCACCAATCCACTGCCTGTATCCTCCCCAGCTTGACCCTTAAGAAATGCAATTTCCTTCTCTATGGCCTTAAGATAGTTTGAGCGAGGTTTATCCCATCTTGAAAGGAACCATATTCGGATTTTATTTTTTAATTTCAGCAGCTATAAGAAGCGTGAAGTAAATATTGTAATATTAATGATGCAAAACATTTTTTATATGGCTGAAATTCTCAGTCATTAACTAAGTATGCATACATTAGTTTTTAACATGACTCATTTTTTTCACGCCGTACGGTGAAAACGCCTGCGCAACGGAAGATTTTTTTGTGATTCTGTAAAAATTACTGTGATTAGCCATTGATTTATTTTTAAAAATAGTTGAGGGTTGATAAAAACTAAAAACGTGTATTTTAGACGAGATTAGTTAGTTAGAAATTCCTCATTTTTTTAAATAAAGTCTCTCTGGTTTGCATATCCGTATCATTTCCCATGGGATGTAGCTGGTATTTTTTCACAAACAACTCGATAAGTATGGTGGTGAGTGACTGATATTTTGTTATCATTGAAAATATGAAATTTTTTTCTTTATGATGAGATCAAATTCATCGAATTTTATGTGAAATGATATCTCGCTTAAACTACCTGATTCCTACTTTAGCGGTCCAAAGTTCGTCGGAAAGAACACTTATCAGGACGTCCTTTGCAGCAGCTGTGCATACTTAACACTGTCAACTTTCCTTTAAACAATCCGAGATCTGATTTGTTGTTCACTTTAAGTGGATCCACGATTAGCAATCGACGCACTGCACACTATTACTTAGCTTCCTCTTACAGGACTTGCACTTTCTGTCGATTGCCATGCCCGAAACAAGGCTTGACCCTTACGAAAGAGCGGTTCTTTCTTTCCCTTTTAACTCGAGAGCGCCTCAAGAACATGTGCTCACCATTTGACGGCCAGGAGAGAACTAACAGGGTAGGAGGAGGCAAAGTAGGCGGATGGAGGTAATAAGAGGCGTGTTACGCTGGAAGTCTTCATGAAATACATAGTTTACGGTAAATTCGAGATGATGTAGGAAAAAGTATGCTTTTCTCATAAAAGAATAATTATTGATGAAGGTTGAAACTAAGCTGATCGAATGGATAAGGAATATGACGCTAAAAATTTCAATACAATTCCAGATTAGTCTTATTTAACCTACCATATTCGGTAGAACAATAAGAAACCATTTTTAGGTGGTATTCGTGCCATTTTGTGCAAGATTAGGTAATGAATTTTGCATATATGCTTAAGATGTTGCAAATTTGTTACTCATACAATGTGTGATATACAAATGATCATGGAATTCCCTTAGTATTTATGTTTGAGTCCTATTTTAAACTTTTCTGTTTTGGTGAATTATTTTCGGGTTTCCCACCGGATTAATGTTGTATGATGGCCGAAGTTTCGATGGAAGACTTTCCTATCATCCTCTCGGTTATTCATGACAGCTCTGAGGATGATGGGGAAATCATCCATTGAAACTTCGGCCATCATGCAGACATTTTCTTGGTAGTATCTAACCCCGAGAAAAATTCACCAGAACCATTCGCCGGGAGAGCATGAGATCTTTCATTACCTTTTCTGTTTCCTGTGCAAACTAATTATAATTTTTTTTATTGTTTGCGTTCAAATATTATCTACAAACACGCGTCACAAATGCATTGTCCTATTACCAGACTGCTGATGAAATGATTTTGCATTTGAATATTTCATTTGAAATTAAAAAAATATAATTGTTACCCAGGATGAATTAGTTGCTTTTGCCTTATCATGTACCAGCAAGAGTTTTTAAAATGCTGGTAGCAAAATGTGTTTGGAGGCATATTCACAAATTATAAATACCCTAGAAATGCATTTAATCAGGGTATTTCCAGAATATTAGTGATGAAATTTCAATAAATGCATTAAAGAAATCCATTTGAACTTTAGTTTGGGGACATTTTTATTAATTTAAGCTTCAAAATTACATCTGGATAAAAGTTTTTTTTATCATTTTACGAGTATGAAAAACTTTGGCCTAATGCAGTCCTCTCTTTAATGACCAAATATCATGATGTTTTCAGCTATGGTATTTTGTCTCTTAATGATGAAATTAGAAAAGATTCATTTATCGTTCATTGAGTTGGCATGCACATATACATGCAGACTTCTAAATTGTCGTAGGAGCATCCATCATGTAATGCCTCATAGAATTTAATCAAATCAGATTTTTCTTTTGGTGAAACACTAAATTTTAGTAATATATTTCACTGTCGTTAAGACCTAGCTCTGAAAATCCTTTAATGGAGGACGATGTTTTCCTTTCCGTATACAAGAGTCGAAGTGCCATTTTATGAGGACGTTTGTTATGTAATGTTCCCTTTAAAAGCAATACTTCTTACTTCCCACTATACGTCTGTGAAAATTAGATAGAGGCGGAATAATGATCATCAATGCGCAGAATTCTCAATGATTCCTTATGTTATGAAATGGATTATTAATTCTTGGCGTAAAGCAAATAATAGTACCACAATGTTTTATATCGTCCGGAATAATCTAATTTTGATTCCGAGATCGCAGGGTAATATCACGAGTGGTTCAACAAACGAAATTTATTATTCTCATGCATCAAAACTTTGAGTTCTGAGTCACCAAAACTCCTGCCGTCTCACATTATGGTGGATTCAATATGATGGGCTATGTCCCTCTGATCAGGAAAGCCTGCGGAATCATATTTTTAGGAAAATTAAAGATTTTCTCTGCGCAATAACATCAACAGTATGCATCTGGAACCTGAGGGCGGATTCCGAGTGCTATTTCTTACACTTAATCATTTTTACTTGCTGAAGTTACGCCAATTTCTCATGCTAAAAAGAATATAATTATACTTTTTACTAAGGTCAATGTAAAGTCGATCTATAATTCAGGCATTTTCCTCATCTAGGTGTGACTTGACATCGGCTGATATATTTGTAAGGGAGGTAAAATGTATCAGCTATCATCTTTCATCTTACTCTATGGGATAATAATTTATGGTAAATTGGTTTAATTTTTAATACAATCAGAAGCACGACTAGCTTTCTTACAATTAGAATTACATGCATCATTAGCGGTTTATCCTAGTGTATATGCCACTTGGTACATTATAAGTGAAATGCAGGGTAGTATAACATGTGAGGATAAATTATGTTACTGTTAATTATCATGTTTGGTTATACGCCACAACTACACTTCCGCTGATCATTTTCGTATCTGATTGGTTGGGTTTGGTTAGCACGAAGCCACAAAACATGTGATAAACATTTTTATGGTAAAGAAAAACTAAAATAAAATCAGTAATTTTGTTATCGTTTTAAGAAACTATATTAACTTAAAATATTTATAAATGTACTATTGATGCGAGGAAAAAACAACAAGACGTAATATAAAGCAGGGATATTGTACAAGAATATTTGTTTGGAAAGATTTTGGACTGAGGGAAATGCACTATACAGTTTTTGAGGCCACAAGTTTGTTTAGTTAAAAATTTAAAGAAGTGAGGTTGCCACCTAAATGCAGTGTAAGGTAATTATTTTTCCTGAACTCCAAATGTATACGTATAAACTTTATCGTTTTGCATTTCCGGACTTGCTCTGTGAAAACGGAGCCTCTCGGTGCGCGAAAACTGCAAACTAATAGGACCTTGAAGCAGTAGAATGGCAACCCTAAGGAAGCCGATGATACAATACGAAGGGAGCTTGGCCCTCGGAAATTCCAATTACTGAAGGAACATCGAGAGACTAGGTTCATGACCTTTAAAAGGAGCAATATTTGTGACTTTAACATGCATTTATGCTTTTCGGAAATTGCAAGAAGTAAATGTGTACCGGAAATCGAATCACGAGACTTAGCTTTCCGGTTTGTTGATTATCTGATGGAACGACCGACATCCGAGGTAAATGGTGCCAGGAAGGACAGGTGGAAAGGGCGCTTATAGGATGCCACTCTCCACGAGGATACAGCGAAGCATAATCCAATTAAATTTCTAGTTCAGCTCTCGCAAAAGCTTGCGGCATACGGGTGCGCGGAACACTACGTCGCGGAGGAAGTTAGTGCGGGTGGAAGGGGTGGAGATAAAAAAATTGGTCTGGGCCGGGATTCAAACCACAGACCTTTGACTTGCCGGGCGAAGGCGCAGATAACCACGCTACTAAGGATTCCTAATTCCCGTGGAAATTTCATCGCCGTATTTTGGCAGGTATCAATATCTTTATACAGAACTGTCTCTTTACTGTGGTGATAAAGCATCGGGAGCAGGCTGTTGGAGGGTTATGTGCTCCAAATGGATTTGCGAAATTCACATTTTAAATGAACCATTCGTCTAGACAGGGATTTGGACACAAATCTCCCGAATTCGCGTCGATTGCTGTAAAACCAATTAATATTCACGGTCGCCGTCTGCCTGTGCAAATTCCATGGAAGCTTTAAAGGGTGGCTAGTTGGTTATTCGGCGAGGCCATCAGCATCTATGATCATTTGGCTATTAAGGCCAGATAGGCAAGTTGGTAATGACGGGATTATTTGGGACAATGGTCCTCGTTCTGCATCGTTCTGAACCGTTCACAACTATAGGAAAAACAGAGCGAAGCACTAGTCCACTGAAACACATTTTACTTTTCGTCTCTTCCCTTATCAATTATGTTTTCCTCATTCTCTACCTCTATCATGGATGGTGATCCTAATTTAAGACCAGGATGAGTGATAAACAGTTAAAGAGTCTTAACTCCACCTACCCTACAAGGGTATGGAAAGAATTATTTGGGAGTGAAGGGTGGTTGGAAAAAAATCAGGCGTCGGTATTGGCCTACTCTCAAACATAGGTGCTGACGGTTCCACAGTTTTGAGTCCCATCCGACGGGCGAAGTTCTACACTAGAAGTGCTTATCACACAGTATTCAAGTGGGGATAATAATATAAGATTTATTTTCTTTAGGGAGCACCCTTAGACATGAAAAAAGTTAGAGGCTACTGCTCAGGGATTGAGATTTTATTTAAAACAACTATACTACCGCCGGGGTTCAAACCGTAGACTTCGCAATGAGAAGCCTCCACACTAACCCAATCTATGCAATGAAAGTGTTATAATCGTAAAATGGCTTCAATGGTATTTTCCTCTTGTTGTAACTACTTTTAGAAAAACACACACTTTGTTTGATATGAATAACAAAATCATACCTTTACACTGTATTTTGTCGCAAGTGGATCTGGAAATGCGAGGTGTCAAATACAAAAATGAGTGAAACAGTATCTTACTATCTAATTTGAATGCCATTTGAGCGAAAAACTGGTATTTGCGAGACCTGGAAGCCCTTAAAATAAAGTAATTAAATGGTATAAAAATTAAATGGTAACCTTATTTTTTTGAGTTTTTTTGTAAATTAATCCAATCATTGAAGTAAAATTGTGTTGATTAGTAAGAAATGGCGCTGTAGTTGGCTCTTATGGCTGGAAAAAGCGTGAGTTAAAATTAAAATTCTTCGAATAATTTGTGTAATTCGTACCTAAATTTTGTTCTGCAATTGCCAAGACTTGTCATACATGAAAGCAGTATTTTTAAAGAAAACACACAAGGTGGAGTTGCGCATTTGACTTAGACATTCGCAATGGAACCTCTTCAAAGTAATTAGCGATTCTTATCAAAGCAACGGGCGCTAATTCGAGGGATCCGGGTTCGAATATTAGTCCAGGTGAATGACATTTTTAAATAAGGAATTACGCTGAATCGTTTGCACTCCTGAGAGGTTGACGTTTGTCGAAGTCGCACTGCTTTGAATCACGTACTCTTGATGTTGTCGCCTCTCCGCTCGCCGAGTGAACACAAAAGACTGTGGAGCGAGGCGGAGGAAGCGGTCTGGATGGGTGGGGGCGGCTCGCCTGAGGAGCGGGGAAAGGCGGGGGAATCGTCTTCTTCGCCGACTTCGATTGGTCAACTCGCGGAATTGGGGCTGTCCCCGCCAGATGGCAGGAGTGGATCGTTCTGTAAAAAGGCTGGGATTCTTGGCCGACGGCGCCTAGTACTTCCGCGCGAAGGTGTCAACCGACCAAGGCGGCAAAAAATATATTTTTTTTGTGTGAAGGCTTTCGCGACGTGTAAGAATGCTATCGTCATTGAAATCGAGTAGTTGATTAAATAAGTCCTTAGGCCTACAGCGTGTTTCTTGTCATCATGATGGAAACCTTAAGGTTCAACAAAATAACAACGAAATTTATTGTTTTAGCAAGAGTATACATATTGATTAAAATATTAGAATAGAAGCACATTAATGTAGCAAATTCAGGGAAAGCGTTATCTACTACGACTGGGGTTCAAGCACAAACCCCCGATATCCAACATTCGAAAACAAAGAACCCAGATAGGAATCATAAATTTACTGAAAAAACTTCGTCACTCCCGGAATCTAAAGCCTGGCGCTTTGGATGGGAAGTCAGGGCCCTATAACCCACACCGACACCATCCCCGCCTTTTATCGTGGTATTTGAGAATACCCCTGATGTCTTATGAGCATTAAGCTGTGAAACTGGTGTTGCTGCACAAATAAACACGTGAGGGTATATTGTTTGCTAAATCGACTAGAGAAGCGGCCGTGGAAACCTCAAGGGGAGAGGTTAAAAATACCCTACGGAGGCAATGGAAGGGTGAATGGACGACGGAATCCGATTGGCAGATTTGAGGATGGACGGAAGGACGAGCCACGCCCTCTGCGCTCAAAACAAACTGCCTAAAAGTGGTACTCCCTCCTATTCTACGACTTACTCGTACCAACCAACTTTCACCAGCGATTTGGATATTCATATTGAAACATATTTTCCACGTTACTTATAAATATGTTGGAAATATTTGAACACAACCCTATAGCTAATTCCGTCTCTCACCATTCCTGTTTACCGTAAATATTTCACAGTAAGGTGTTATAATTGAGAGTGGTACTACCATAAGAGACGAAGATTCTTCTCGATTACTCAGCAGTGTGCACAGGATGTAATTATCACAAAAAAGTTACTTTATTTGCGAGTTGAAGTCAGGAGGGACAGCGGCACGAATGAAGTTTGTCGGTGAGCGTATTGGCTGATAGGATTTATGTAATTTCCTATTTTCACGCTTTAACTTTTAAGATATAGTGCAAAATGCAACGGCGTTTTGATAAACTGAGAAATTTGACGGTATACACAATCCTAAAATGAACCCATGATGCTAAAAAGCAACTATATTCTTCGACGATGGGTTACAGTTAGCATCCGATGGGCCTAAAACATTTGTTTGGATTGCAAAGAAAGTAAATGGTCAATGCTTTCATGTATCATCCAATTATACATTTTTGCGTACTAATATAGTGGACTCAATGCCATGGGTTAAAGGTGATTCTTGATTGCAGGTTAACGTTTTTGGCCCAGTTTAGCCGAAGTTAAGGAATGTGCTGTCAGAAAGCTTGGAAGTTAAATTATAGGGCAATTTACGCGCAAAATATTTACTTACACCATGATAAATACGCACCTTGAATATGCAGCGAGCATATGGGATCCGGTGCAGAAAGACTTAGTCCGGGAACTTAATAAAATACAAAGGAAAGCTGCGCGATTCGTCAAAAACAGCTACGGGCGTACTGACAGCGTTACACAGATGTTAAACGAATTAGGCTGGGAACCGCTAGAGACTCGGAGGCTACGCGCTAGGCTTAGATTGCTTGAACAATTGAGAATAGATATCTTTCAGAGCGACACGGAGAACATCATATTAGAACCCCACTATATTTCCAGGTCCGACAGAAACGATAAATTAAGAGAGATATTTTGCCGAACGGATAGGTATGGGAATTCGTTTTTCCCACGAACAATAAGGGACTATAATAAATGCTAGGCGTAATTTCATTAGAGCGTTTCCTTTTTATCTTTAAACGGCTGGTGTCCTAACACCCCCCGCCACACGCCTATTGAGGCGGCTTGCGGGGTAATATGTAGATGTAGATGTAGATGTAGATAAAGAAACTTCATCAGGCTGGACTGCAAGAAGTCAATCGAATCGACTTTTGCGAGGGAAAAAAATAAACGCGGTAGTATTAATATTTCCTTCCAGTTCATCTTTTCCGCTTTTTATATTTCCACCGTATATCTAAAATATTAAAACGGTGGCCAGAATTCCGCACATCCTTCCTCCAATAAATACGTTCTATATCACCTTAACCACCCGCAATCCATGGCGCAAATTACTTCAGCTGTTAGTCGCCTTAACTAATAATCATTTCAACCACTGTCATTAGGGATAGAAGATACACATAAAGAACTTTAAAACGGGAAAGTTGGTTTTTCGTAAAGATTTGAAGCACTTGACTGCTCCAGATAGAATAGACTCCAGATATAGCTAGCCTGATGGGAACGAGCCTTTTTGATTGGTCAAAAATGGTCTTTGTGAGTTTCTTCAAGTACTGAGCTGTTTCGATACTGACGTTTATTGACCTATAATTGTAGCAAAACATGGTGGTAGTTACGAAGAAGACCCTTTTCAGAGGAAGTATCTAGGGGAGTGAGGTAGTCTCCGCGTTTGACTACCAGGGTTCTCAGGGTCACAAATCGTTCCAACTTCAAAAAGATCGTTCCATAATTTGTTTCAACTAAAACTCTCTCTGTTGCATTCAATACAATATATTGATGGTCTTCTTCGATGGGTTGCGAACATTATCAGCGTACTTTTATGCAGCTTTGTTTGGATCGTAAACATTTTGGTATAACGTGCTGCCGACACTTTTCAACGTTCTTTAGTGAAGTGCGACTAAGTTGGCAGCGCCGCCTACCATGCGCTCTTCTCTCTCCTCCACTCCTCCCTCATACATGTTTACCTTCCCCTCCTTGACTTTACGCTCCGTGCAAGTGACTGCCACCAAGTTTTGCAACTTCTGTAATTCCATTATCGTCCCGAGAGTGTTAAGTTCCCAGTTTTTTTTCTTTGTTAATATTCACTCAGATTTGATTCAGGGTTCTCCCATGTTAATACTGATTGGGTATTTTAATATGTGTATACGCCTCTATGCACTTCGCTTAAAACATTTTAAAAGCCGTTGTTCGGTCGTGGTAAGGTTGCATCAATTGATTTTTCATGAGTAACAATAATATATTAAAAATGAAAAATCTACCCTTATAACTAGCCTCCTTACATTGCTACATAACGCTGCAATGTGAGTTGTTAAGTCAAGGTTCTTGGTGTGAAAGGAAAATATTCCAAACAAATTATGTCAGTGATGGGAGAACATGTAGATACCCAAATGTCTTATTCCATTTTGATTTAAGTTTCAAATGCAAAGTTTAAATGCAAATTCATTTCATCTACATTTTGTAATACAATAATTTAAATATACATGCTTATAGTAAAAATTTGGAGGAGGAAAAGAAAAAAAAAAGAATTAACATTACTCAAACAATACAGAAAAGGCACATAATATTGTCGAATTTAAATTAGGAATCCAATAATAATTCGAAAGTTACACATTATAATTGTGAAAATACACGTGCATAAAATCATTAGTATCTACAAAAAACTCATCATTCAAGCATGCATAATTTTGTACGAATAAAATGTAACATTTTGTGTCTTGGTGTAGTGCCGGATAGGATAGGTTTCATTGATTTGTTTCTGCCATGATATTCTACTCTCTGACGTCGTATTACTCAAAATATTTGTTCAGCTTAGTTTCAACCTAACTCAATAAATGTGCTTTAAGATAAGAGCACCCTTTTTCCTGCCCATTCCCATGTTTACCGGGAATTATATCTTTGGTTAAGATATACTGGATAACTCACCTCTAATTATGTTCATAATCCACATAATTATCTCCCTCTCTCTCCTCCTGACGTGCCAGAAATATTTTATTCTTTTAATCCATTATATTTCCTCCACCCGTCTCCTGACCCACACATGCTCTTGCGTCCGCCTTCCACAAGGAAATCACGTACGACAATCAACGTCGTTTTTCTCTTAACGAACTTAATTATACATGCCATGTTTTACTCTCGAACGCCTTACTATCATTTCGTTGGAATTAAAACTAATCAAGTGCTGTAGGAAAAAGATTACTTTTCAGAGTCGATCTTTGCAGTTTTGGCTCTTCGTATGATTGCACAATCAGGGCTTAGCTGTTCATCTCAAATATTGGTTTTTTCTCGTGATTTTATGCTCTCCGTACTCGGGGTACGTAACATTAATTAGTTGAATTGCTTCAAAGATGGTGATAAAGAATGAAAATAATTTTCTTGGTTGATTGTCCTCTCAGATATTCCCTTCCCCATATTTGGGTACATCAGGAAATATTCCATTATGTCCTAGCAGCCCACGGAGGAAAATTAACAATGAAAGCAATCATGGTCTAATCAATTTGCCAATCATATTGCAAGTTCCTCGGTCATTCTTCTTCAAAGATGGGGATTCTTATTGTTACGTTATGGTACCCAGAGCTATTTAAAGTTGAATAAAAGCATTAAAAGAATTAAAAATACACATTTAATAATCCCCAATAAATATTAATTGCTTTTAAATGACGATTTTTCATCATAATTTAATAAAGGAAATATCCCTTTTAACAATTTAAGAATGTTACAATACAATATTCACGTAAATAGGAAGTCGTATCGTGCAAGACTTGCATGCACTTTGCCCGTTTAATGCATTGATGAATTACAATGGCAGTAATATCTTCTCCACCAAAGTGCACCTCAAATTACCAACACCCTTATTTGTTATTGGATTTATTCTGCATATTAAGTTCATTAAAAATCAATTTACACGAGCTTACAAAGCAATCATCGGCACATGAAGGATCCAAAATGCGGCGATTATCCGCTTTTTTTTATCTGAAAACACCCATGCATTCTGTTATTATATGTTTTCCCTCCTTGCATTGCTTGCTTTTAAGCATAACATGAAATAAAGCTGGTCTAGCTAGACTGCAATGATATTCTACATTTTCGCTACTTTTCCACGCACATCTCAAGGGCTTCCAGTCAAGGGTATCATGTACAAGCATATCATGCTGGTGTGGCACGGCAACAAGCGGCTAGGATAAGGCGTAAGCCAAAGCATTCATTACTTCAATTTTATTCATATCTGTTTACCACTTACGAGCCGTCGTGATGGCGTATGGTAGGGACACTAACCTTTGGTTGTTATTTTATGAATCTAATTATATTTTTAAGATAAGGGCTATTATGGCCGGGTGAAAAGAAAATTAGTACCTAAAATAGTGTTCTAGTTATAATTTTCTTCATTCTATGTGGGCGGTGCTTCACAATTAATGGCAGATATAATTTTGCTTTTATGACTTATTTTTCTCCCAAAATCTTCCACCATTACACCTGAGTATAGAAATCTATGAGCTACTTAAAGATTTTATACTCCAGAATCCAGATGAATCAGAAGGATAATGAGCCCTGGTAGGCAAATTTTACAGAAATTTAGCTCACAAAGACCATTTTATCAAATATTTGAGTATTTACGTAAAACTAAGATCAGTGTTATGCATCTCGACCTCTTTTTCATTTATAATAATTTATCGAGGATCGGTCAAAAATATAAAAGCAATTCTTTGCCGATGTTTCGGAGTTTATTAATTCCCATCTCCAGGGCTACAATCACAATACAGAATCATTCATCTGACGAAAAAATCAACCACCAATACATATTTAATTAAAATATATGTAATTTTACCATCAGTATAACCCTGGATATATTTTCAAAAATCCTCAACTTAATTGGTGCATTTTCTCGTCTCCCCTGCTGCTGGATGTATTTCATAATAATTTACCGTGAAAACTACAAAAAAAACGTGGGTATAATCTTATTAACAGTTACACTGAAGTTGGTGTTACAAAGACTTCCACATGTACAAAGAAAATTTAGACTATATTTACACATTCACTTGATAACAAAAGTGTATCGCACGCAATTTGGTTAGATCAGTGATTAATCTCTGTGGACTAGAACTGTTTGATTTATTAAGCCGCTATAAGCTTTTATGAGCTTATCAACATCTGTTTTATTACACGTATTGGGGTTCAAGGATGCATGGATAATTTATTTAATTTGCCTCTTCTATGTGTTTCATTATCTAAGATACCAGATTTGTCAAAATAGAATGTAAGCTTGTAGACGTAAGCATGCCGAGCCAGGGCACAGGATAAACGTTTGTTAGCTATACTTGATTTATGGTTAGCTAATATATATTTATAATATATTTTCGAGTTTCATTATTGTAAATTTGATCAAAATCTTTGCAGGGAACGGAATATGCCAGGTTACTCATTTAACACGACCGGGTTTTGAGCCCTCACAGTCGCACTTACAATTTTTCTTACTCAATAAAAGCACAAGTCCCCGATAAGAGACCCGCAAAGTTGCAATTCTGGAGATGGAACTTGATAATACTCCGGAATGCCATTCAATAGTTTTGATTTGAATCCCGTGGAAAACAACGAATTTTTAGCGGTCCATTCCCACACATTTCAGTCGCATCTTGAATGCGGTCGTGTGATATTGCACAATGTTCATATCTGGAGCGTCATGGTGAATTATTGTGGTTTTCCCTGAACATCGTAAACAGTTCTGGTGAGTGACTAGTGAAGAGTTTATTCATGAATTTTTGTATAAGTTGCCTGGTAGGTTGTTTATGTTAAACTACGAGGTACTTCGTTCAGATAATAAGTTCCGTTTAGTAGTTGAGAGAAAGCAAATGCATGTCTTGAAAAACATTTTATTGCGTCACGAGCATTTTGGCTATTTTCCACATGGCGGCCACCCTTTATTGAAGCACTTTTAATAGCGGAGTACCAGTGTCTGTATACCCTCATCATAAAAAGGTGTGAACTGCAATGCTAACCATATGGTAACAACTTCTTTCACCCTCTCGTCGTGAAGTTTTCGATAAGGCTAATTTGCAGCCACAATTTAATGAAGAAGTGAACGCAAAACTTGAGGCTAATCCATTTTTGGTCCCATAATGGGGAATTCTTGGATTATCCTAATCTTCTATTAGTAGTCACGAATCTTTTCACGCTTTCATTTTCACTGTGCACATCTTCACGTCCTTCATTTGGAATTCACATCCGTGACAGTGAATTACTTATCGCGCTTTCTCCGTTAATTTTACATTTGAAGTAGTCTTTCAGTTGGTGTTGGGTTCCTTGGGTCAAAATAACAAATCGCAAACCGCAACGTTAATGTTGCGGGATTTTCATTATTCTAAAACTTTATAAGCCCTCATCATGAAGTGTAATAGATAATTAGCTTCCTCGAAATTGCTTCAAACTCTTTCCAGTTTGTTTGACCAGTCGATACGCATGCTTGTAATTGCAAACGCAGCTCTTCCACGGGAATAATTTAAAACGGATCCTACTTTCTGAACGTACCTTCGGAAAAAAATATTATGCAGTTGAAAAGGTGAAGTTGCGGAATGGGGGACGAGAAAGTATTTTCGCCAAATGTGTGTCGAGTTCAAGATCTTCATGCTGCGAGTCCACCAGTGACCCCCACGTCTTATTCTTCCTGTTGGGGTTCTCCCATACCTGAGGGTTTTGATAACAGTAAAAAAATTCACGCTCATATTTTGTTTGAAATGCCAGTAATACAACCTTATAACTGGGGTGATGCGTAAATGAATTTTTGAAAACGGAGTGCCAGTAAATTTAATCAAAATCTGAAACCCATTCAATGGATAAACAGATTTAACTCGCAAAATAGACGAGATTCATAGGAAAGCCGTCCACTTCGTCAAACATTTCTACTTATGAACAGAAAGAGGATAACGCAGCAAGTTCCAGGCAGTGAAAGGACTAGGTTCTGAGCTCCTAGAGTCTCGAATACTATACAATAGACTTAGATCACTTATAAAATTCAGACCACTTGAGTTCCAAAGTGATACCTAAGATACAATTTTAACCCTGAATTATGTATCTAGAATTGAAAGAAACGACAAAATAAGGGAAATAAACTTCCGAACTGACGGGCATAAAAACTCCGTGTTACCACGCTCTATTAGTGTCTACTACAGAAATATAACGAGACTCGTAAGGCACTCTATACGCAATTAAGTCATATTCCTCTTAAAAATCCTTTCTATCCCTCCCTTTATGATGACTGGTGTCTTAACACCCCCTGCTACACACTCCTTCGGTGGCTCCCTTGGTAGTATGCAGATCTTGGCGGTCCTTGTTGGTACTCTTATTCGGCTAAATGCAGTTTCTAAAGCTTCAGGCATTCATGGCTGTTATGTGATCCTCGAATCAAACTCTGCCCTTCGATCTACGTGGAGGATTCGGCACCGCTCCTGTTTGACGTTCGAATGAATAATATCATCCCGTCAATCCCCGTCCTTCCATACGCCTTCCTCCGCTGCGCCGAATCCAATGGATGCTTCAACGCCCGCTCCCATATCCAACTGGCCCAAGCCTCACCAATCAAACTAAAAGCTCGGAATACTGCGAACACTTGCTCAAATTGTGACTTTCACTGGATTCAGCCGATGAGCCAAACACAAAAGCCAGAATGCATCGGCGAAAAAATCAGTCGCGTGATGGCGTGAAATTTTTAATATAATTGATATTCAGAATGGTATAATAAAATTAATAACGCTACAAAATAAATATTTTATAATGCACCATCCTCATTATACTTCGTAATTTAAATGCATCGTAATACTATGATAATAAGTTAATTTTAGATTTCTTGTTTAGAAATTAAAATATCTGGGACATAAACGTACGCATTGATTCCGTTATTTCTTGGTGATGTCATGGGAAATGATCCATTATTTTAGCATGCACTTTTTCTGTAAACATTAGTGGTGCTTTCATGCTCAAATTAACGTCTTACACAGTAATTTGAGTATGTAGCATGGGCATAATGAGCCAAGTTAAGGCTCCACTTTTATGGGAGGAATCCGCCGAAATTACCTTGATGAACTGATATTTTAATTTGCCGCATCCTATGAAATGTTCTTAAAAGATGCCCTATTACAGCTGTTAATTTTTTTCAATAAGTGGCCGTGATCCTGGGGTATTGAGTTGGTGCGGTATTATACCGGCTTCTCATCCTGCGGGTCTAAATGTAGTACTCAGTCCGTCGAATGGAACGCTAAACTGAGGTCCCCTTTCGTTTAGAGTAGGCTAATGCCGACGCTGCATCTCTCTTCACCCTTCCTCAATTCTCCGAATTCGTTCCCTTACCGACCTGACTAACCCATCCTCAATGGCGTAAATGACCTCAGTTTTTGGTCATCTCCCCCAGCTTACTTACTCAGCTATTTAATTTCCTCTGCCCAGTCCTCCCTGCTTGCTGTACCCCCCTGGTCTCATGCTCCCCGCTGATGAGTGACCCCTATTACTATTTAAAAGGGACCTTGATCCGCAACTGAGCGCAGTTGGACAGTTATTGCACCTTCAAATAGTCGTGCGAGAAAAACTATAGCTCGTTCACGTTTACTTATAGCTGATGACCTTGATGCTGAAGGGGGAGAAGTGAAGGGATGTCGGATTGGGTTGGTGTGGTGGCTCGAGTACTGGCCAGGCTCTCATCCCAAAGGTCAGGGTTTGAATCCAGGCAAAGGTGGAAATATTTCAATGGAACTCCGATCTCTAATTCGGTACAATTGGGAGACCTCTTCAAGTGCAATACTCCGTCCATTGGATGGGACGCTAAACTGTTGCCCCCTTGGCACCTTTCGTTGAGAGTAGGCTTCTTCTCCACTTTCCTCTCTCATTTCCCTACTCTACCCACCTAGACTAATGGCACAAACGACCATAGTTGTCGATCGCTTCCCCAAAGAACCAATGTGATGGAGATGTAAAAGAAGGACGTGTGTGTGTGATCAAGCGTGGTTCGCGAACGAATTCTAGGTTTACCTCCGTGAATGAAAGAGGTAAAATTCGTGAGTCGAAACCAGCGTGAATTTCCGAACATGCATTTTTTTCATTAAATGAATATACTGCTTACGCTAATGAGATTCATTAGCTCCATAAAATCAAAATTAAGGTCTTGGGGGGGTATATTCTGTTTGAATGCATCAACCGTATCGATGTGAACCAAGTGTTGTGTTGAACGCATTGCGGCGTTTCGATGCCCTCTTCACATTGGGGCTCCGCAACGTGCACGCTAATAAGCCGTCCAATCGCTTCGATGAGAAGCTGATACGAATCGATGCGGTGACGGGATCAGGCGGTTGCTTAACAATCGAAATGAATTTCAAAACAGGGACGGTATATATTGACCAAGGAGGTCTGAAAAGAAATGGAGGTGAAATGCGGCTTGATTCTTGAAGCCAATCCCACCACACAAGACTGCAAGGTTTTAAGCCTCGCTCTCGCTTACTTTTCCGGCGGTAGCGTTTGATTTTCATCAGATCTAAATTAAAAATCCACAGAAAATGCGTGGTTTTGCGACTGAACCATGCCTCCTCCATTTCATTTAAAACTTTTCGATGCTGACGATCTAAGGGAAATGAAATAGAGAGTGACTGCTTCACTCCTCGGGGGCCCGATTCTGATCTTCCACCAGTGGAAGACTGGTGGAAAGTTCCACCATTCGTTCATTGAACGACTCTTGATTCGTTAAATGAGCAGCTCAATGACCCCCTCTGGAGAGCCGAACATCACAAACTTATGCCGATTTCCAACTTACCTCGAAACCGCGAACAAAAAAATGTCTACCTTCCGCACGCTTACTTCCGTCGGAAAGTTTCCACCACGACACTAGCGCTGTTCCACCAAGTGGATGACGGGTGGAAGGGAAGCTTGACTTTCCACCTGTCATTGAACGATGAACGATGTAGTGAACGATTCTCTGGTGGAAGGTGGAACATGTGACGTAGTGTCGGAAAGTCATGACGTTTTGGTGGAAACTAATGACGTTTTGGTGGAAAAGTTGAGCATCGGGAAAGCATCAGAATCAGGCCCCGGATTAGAATGGTGGACTTATTTCTACTGTTTGAAGAAAAGTACTGCTGATTTTCCACCAAATTCATTGTTTTTTATGTGAATGCGAATGAACATCTTATGGTTCCTTATCGGTGTCATGTAAGGTTTTGCCGCGACTAATATTTGTGTACTTTCGAGGGCCTCGTGTAAAAGAACTTTAACGATTACAGAATATCTAAAACTATGACTGGATAGCGAGTTTTGCCGACTACAGGAAATGGTTTGTCGTGAGCGGAAATGGTTTGTTGCGAGGTGACGTCACAGCGCTGCGCGTGGGGGTCTAAATTTGGGCTTGTGTGGGCACGGCGCGCGCTCAGTTCAGTTGTATCTCCGGAACGAGTTGGTCGATGTTAGTGATCAAGGTGTCTACGGAGAGCTGAGTACGTGAGTTAGACGTTAATAACATTAGAAATATAAAACTAACATTGTAAATTAGAAAATGTTAGTTACCATCGACCAATTGTTAATAGGTTAGCCATTTTTACTAATGATGTCGATAAATAAATGTTATGTATAGCGTAATTTTTTTTCTTTCATTTCAACTTTCTTTCTGACAAACAAAACAAAAGAATCTCCCAATAACGAGGGTAACTTATGTAATTTCGCATTCACGAAATAAAGCTCCGACCGGAGTATCAAGAATACTGCCTGTATTTTTTGAAGTGAAAACTTCTTATGTCGCGTTGAGCACTTTTGTAGATGGGTAAAAGACATTGGACTCGCGTCACCGTCACCGTCACCGCTACTACATATATGTATAATTATGTATATTCTGTATATACACAGTATACTCGCTATATACACAGTACTTGTGGATGGGTACAAACTATTGGACTCGCATCACCGTCACCGTCACCATCACCGCTTCTAAATATATGTGTAATTGTATATTCTGTATATACACTTTTGTGGATGGGTAAAAGCCATTGGACTCGCGTCACCGTCACCGTCACTGCTGCTAAATATATGTATAATTGTATATTCTGTATATACACAGTATACTCGCTATATACACAGTACTTGTGGATGGGTAAAAACCATTGGACTCGCGTCACCGTCACCGTCAAATAAACTATATTATGATTTTATTCATATTACATTATATATATATATCTAATATACGGTTTATTTCATTCAATTTGGGTTGCTACAAATATTGTGCAGGATACTATAATAGTCCATACTCGTGCAGGAGAGTGTACTCGATACAAGAATAGTGAAGGTTAGTACAATATAACTCAATTTCTTTTAATACGTTCAATTTGAGTAGCTTATTCATATATACATAAACATAAACTTTGCAGACGATAAAAATCTACCATTGATTGAATTTTTAAATAGTGAGTTTGGTTTAACGATGTCTAATGATCGCAATCTTGGCACAACGAAATATAAAACTATTATTGATGCAGTATTTACAAGACATTTAAACAAATTCGAATCAAAATTATTCGTTTCTTACTTTAGTTATCATAAGCCTATTGTATCAGTTTTAGATATTGCCGATGATGATGGCGGTGGTGATGAAATAGTTGTTGAAATAATGTATGAAAGTTGATTATTCTGAAGTGTACAATTTTTATGTAAAATAATTGTGTACAATAGCGCAATAAATGAATATTTAATTTATTATATACATGAAACTACTTTCTACTGATTAATAAAACACTTCATTAGAAATTATTCCCTACATTCAAAAATGCTCACGTTATTTCAAGTTTTCACTTCTGTCGGCACTCCCGGAGTGCCTCTTTCTTTTTTTTATCTTCAGGAAACAAGTTTAGTATCTTGAAAAGGGAAGTCCTGTAGTTCTTATTTGCTATAATTTGTTATAATTCCTTAACGACCCTTATGCCGTTGTTATTTAATGTTTCTTAGCGCATCACTGGCCGTTCCGTTTCAAGTGTCGCACCAACAGCTTAGTTGTGAGCTCAAGTGAAACGGAAAGTCCAATGATGTGATGGCGCATCGAAGTGGTTGTTGCTTTAAAATATACTCAACCTAAATATATGTTGCGCCTTCTTCTTGACCTCTTCAATAATTTGCCTAATTCGCAGCTCCTCTCCGTTCTTGGACACCCATTCTGGAATGGCCCAGGATTGCATCATCTATCCACCTCATTCTAGGTCTACCTTTCCGTCTGACTATTAAAAATTTCCCAATCGGCAGATATTTTGGACCCTATCTTCTTGCATTATCACCGCATGTCCCAATCTCTTATTTCACGAACTTTACCCTCCGTCGTATCTTCTCCTGCAGCTCGTTATAACGCAACCTCCAGTGTTCTCCATGGAGAGTAATAAACTGCCAGCTTCGTATTTCTAGTAAGCAGCCTTTTTTAAAGAATTTTTTCGCAAATATGTGTATGGATTTGCCAAATGAGGTTTTTTTATGAATACGTTTTGCAGCCCTAGGAGCTGACTACAGCGCCATTTATTTGAAACTGACCTTTTTTGACTACAACCACTGTATTTATTTGCTGATAACTGAAACGCTGAGGTGGATCCTTGCCTTCATTTTAGTGCAGTTTGAGTCCCTGAATAAATTCGCTTCTAATTTTTTTGGCTGACGCAAGACCTTAGTTTGTGCAAAGTGGAAAAATACTATTTTTGTTCCTCTGCTCCGCCCGTGATTGTTTTAAAGACGATGTCAATTCCATGTTTTAAGTCGTGTAAAAGATGATGATGAATGGTGGTGTTTTGTTGTACTAATCAAATAGGGGACGCGTTTTTCTGTAAGTAGCTCGAAGACTTGAATGATTTCACGATAGAATCTTCGATTGTGTTTTCTCTGCAATTTCTGTGAAGCAATTATCTCTCCTGCGCACTGCACGGCGCGATACTTATCGTAAACAGGCTCTACGAGCGTTAGCGCAGATATTAAAGACATCGCGGACTCGTAGCATTGAGTTAAATGAAGATGGAACTCATCCATTACAGGGAATTATATATATTGAACAGGTAATAGCAAAATTACCTGGTAACACGTTACCCGTGTCAATTCAGAACGTCTGCACTGGCGATATCGCAAGATGGGCATATATACATGAACAGGCGTCAATTAGTCCTTCACAATTAGACTTCCCAGGCGAACGAAGACAACAGTTGACGATCGGGTTGGTATCCCCCCCGCTTGACGTCACTCATGGAACTCCATCCAACTTTGAGCTATGTATAACACAGGCATGTATGAGGTTTTTCGAAGCATTTCACTGACTGATACGTGGGGTCGTGTATAGAACTGTAACTCTAATAGGGGATTGGGTTGGTGATGTGGCCCTATCATTGGCTTGCCTTCCGAGGGCCCGGGTGCGGTTCCTAGCAGCGGCGAAATATTTTCAGTGGAATTCTCATCCCTATTTGGGGGCCATATGGAGAGCTTTCCAAGTGTAGTACTCCGTCCGTCATATAGGACATTAAACTGTGGTCCTCATTACGCTTTTTGTTAATAGTAGGCTATATAAGACACCGGGTTTCTCTCCAGCCTCTCTCTACTTCCCAAATAACCCTTCCATTACCAACCAACCCACCTATCCTTCATGACACAAATGGCCTCAGTTGTCGGTCACCACCCATAAAAACTTACCAAACTGGAATTCTTCTACCACCTACCTCACCCTCTTCGTAGTTCCGCCTTCCGCCATTCACCCTTTTCTCCTCCCCCGTCCCGCTAATATCCATCTGCTTCCTTACCCCCTTCTCCTCATCTCAAGGAGTTAGCGCTGCCACTGAGGTTCTTTGAGAAGAAGAGATTTGGGCGTCCCATTGCTTGTTTCCGTGCGGTCTGATAGTGAATGATACAACCGGTATACAAGGAAGAATGTGGCGTACATGAATGTCAAATTACTCGTTGCACTATCCATTGAATTAGGCTACATGAAGGGAATTTACCGAAGGGATATACCAAAGAGGTCAAGATGGAATGACGATGTATATAAATACATTAAAGCTACGGCTATCTTATCCTTGGAAATTATCATGATAGGTCTGGTTGATGCCTGCAGTTCGTGATTATAGTAATTTATTTAATGAAATTTTTCCTTTTTTTGCTTTCCCCTCACGCCTTGGAATTTTTTAAAGAATCGATGACGGTGCCGGGCTGTGCATCTGAAATTTACGCTCTGTCATGGAAGTCAGACTGCCTAAAACCAGATTATTCAACTCCAAAATTCTTAATTGCTATTGATTTAGGCTAAACATCGTGAAAAAAAATATTCTCTAAATATATAAACTATGCATAATACAACAAGATGAGTCAGAAAACCAGGTGTACCACCTCTACTCGACAAAACTGGTCGTAGATTCATTATTCCTATGGGAACATAAATAGCTTACTTTTTTAGTATTCTAAATTCTTTCTCACCTGTAAGAGTGACTGGCTTAACTAAATAACACCCAACAAAAGAATATTGTGGCACTCACCGTAGTCGTTGCCAAGAAAAAACGTTATGAGACACGTTTACCGAAGCTTCGGGTATGGAAACATGTACCATTCGGGTATGTAAAATTGCCCATGATTCAGAGGATCTAATAGATTTACCCGGTTTAGCTGATAAGAAATCTAGTCACTTTAGCCATAAGATTTGAATTATTATTATATTGATAATGTTACAAGGGGACAATTGGCCCGGTGGTAACATAGATAAACAAGGTACGAACAATATACATCATCGCCCTGGTTAGCACTACCTTACAATTAAATGATAAAAACATCCATTTTCAACCTATTCTTAAATATACAGTAGAGTCTCGATTATCCGACCTAAACCGGTCGCGGCAAGGTCGGAAAAGTGAGAAGGTCGGATGACACGGAAAATAATAAAAACAATGTAAAAAAATGTTAAATTTAATTTGCACATTGAAAAATTTTCAAACACATGTGTCTTACTTAACTTTATATGACGCACAAGTAATAATATGAAAGACTGCACTTACGGCAAAGTAATTAATATGTTGCATAGAAGGTACTTACAGTACAGTGAACTACGAAACCATATTTAAACATGGGTAAAAAAGTGCACGGGGACGGTCGGATAACACGGAAGGTCGGATAACCGAAGGTCGGATAACCGAAGGTCGGATAACCGAAGGTCGGATAACCGAAGGTCGGATAACCGAAGGTCGGATAACCGAGACTCTACTGTATTTACATTTTTTGGGAAGGGTTCGAGAAGCTTTGCTGGTAGATCGTTCCAGTCAAGTATTGTTCTATTTCCCCTATGCTCTATGTATTATGCTCTTTCCCCGGTAATTATTCTATACATACCACATAGCCTGCTCCTTTTCCTCCATTGCTTTAAGCTATCCCATCCTAGTTCGTGGATCATTTTCTCAACACTTTCCGTTTTCTTATATCTTCCTAACACATACCTGGCTGCTTTTCTTTGCACTTTCTCCAATTTAATATCCTGACCTTTCTTGTAAGGATCCCATACAAGAGAAGCGTACTCTAAGATAAGGCGAACCAGTGTTTTATAGGCCATATCCTTTGTAGCCTTGCGGCTCCCTTTGGAGGATGTTGCCATCGTGAAGACGCCGTTGATATCTGGTGGCAAGTAAACAAATTATGAAAATCGTAGAGGGCTATCATCGTTTGAAGAATTTCACATTGGTTTTCAGTTCATTTCTGAATGTCGTATGAATTCAGCAGAGCGTACGTCGTCTCTCTGCTTATTGCTCCTTCTATTTGTTTTATGTTTCAAAATATCCTCTTTATTATGCCTTTATTTTAAACTATCCTCCAGTTATTATGACCCACTTTCTATCAGTTATTAGTTTATCGCGATATTAATTCCAGTGTCACGGTAAGTCGTCGTTTTTTGCTGTCAGTAGTTTTGCCCCAGGCAAGAAGCTGGAATCAGTGTGGGAAGTATGCCAATGCGGTGGCATAACGCCTATCAGATTAATGAAAATATACGAAGTGGCATGATTTAGTCAGCCTATCGCAATCTACAATCAAAGAGCTCAAATTCCCGTCGTCTTTTTTTTTCATCTAGCGCCGCCGTAAACATGAAACAGGAATCTGAGTTATAGGTATGAAAATGTGCTAAATAGCACGGTTTCTGCCAGTCATTTGTTAATCCTATTCAGAAATCCGATGAGACGGCTTGCTGTCATAGCCTGTTTTCATCTGGAGCTGACGAGGGCTCAACATAGGGATTTGGGGGAGGCGGATGATACTGTGATAATGCAACGGTAATCGAGTGGACTGAAATTAAACTGAAAGGCAAGGTGTCAGTTACTCGTTCGCCATTGCCGGAATTCGAATGGTGTGTGTTGCTGTCGTCTTTTGTTCTCCTAATGGAGGTTGCTGAAGGGGAATGGAAGAGCTACATATGCGAATGACGGGCCGGATGATGAGAGGTGGCGCGACGTCAGAGGAGGAGAGCCTTCTACTCAGCGGAGTCAAAAGCTTTTAAGGCCCGTATGGCTGCCGACTAAACGGTGCCTTGCTTCAGTGGAAGCCATTTCGGCTGATTGGGAGGGAGTCAACACGGCCGTAAAGCAGAGTTAAAATTTCTTTTTATTCGCCTACGCCGTACCCTGCCTGCAGCGTCAGTGGCGTGCGGCAAGGGGCGTTGCTACTCCAGCCATTTTAGTGCATTTAGGCAATGTTTAGTGATTAGACAATAGGCATTTAGGCAATTCCTGTTATGAACCCTGATTGTGAGAGGGGAAAATGAACATATTGCTCTCTATAACCTCTTGTATTTAACTTCCTTATTTATATCGACTCTCGAATCCAACTACTTAGTGAGAGAGCTTAATCGTATTCTCGTTGGCATTAGCCGATCCCTGTCCCCTGTAACTTTATCGAAGTATTATTTTACCTGGATTACATTCTTTGCAATTAGAGTACCCCTCATTATAGTTTTTCCAATATCATCATCATCATCAAAAATCATCAACCCGTGGATTGTTGTGCTGCAGCTGTCCTCTTCATTCCCCAATCAGCTAACCGTTTCATTCCCACTTCCCAAGCCTTTCCTTTGACGTCCTTCATAATTTGCCAGATATATTCCCTCCTTGGTCTTCCTCGGTAACTCTTTTGGATCGTTTTGCCTTTATAATTGTTTCCAATTTATACCTTTTTTCTCCGACTCCTCGTACGACTTCTTCATTGGCAACTCGCTCCGTCCACTTGATCCTCACCATTATTCCATAACACATCGTTCCCGTTGCCTCCAATTAATTTACAACTGCAATTGTCCAGGCTTCACTGTTATCATTGGCTGCCACAGGCACATCATATATAAGTACGCTCCAAATATATGTTTTTGTAAAGGTTTTCCTTACTTCGAAGCTTGTGTTGCTGGCTGTTAGTAGACTCTTCTTCTTGGCAAAATGCCCTTTTCTCTTGAGCTAATCTGCTCACTGTATCTTTTACCAAATCACCCTATATAAATTTCTCGTTTCTCATATCAATAATAAAAGAAATCTAGCGGATAAACTATAGTATTATTATTACCATTTAATTACGGGAGAAATTCATGTCAGGTGAGTTTCAGTATGATATGGAGGATATTATTTCGACCCCGTGCATAATCCTAGAACTGACTAAAGAAACAAAATAAGAAAGATACAGTGCCAAACTCATTGGTACAACATTCCTTTTTTTCTTGGCACCATTAATGACCATACCAAAAAGCGAGCGTGACACCAAGGCTCTGCGATGGCCTACAATTCGCCTTTGTCCTCTCACCCTTCCTTTTCCCTTGTCTTAACATGGCTGGTGTCCTAACACACCATACCACTTGCCTCACTGGCGGCTCGCAGGGTAGTATGAGGATACGGATGCATCTAATAGCTTTATCAAATTTAGTCAATCGATACCAAGAGCCGAGGTGCCTATTTCAAGCGCGCCCTTTTACCGTGAAATTTTATTTCCGAGACTTTGCTCATTTCATTTCCATGGCGCTCGTCTTATGGACCGAAGTATTTTTCTTCCGGAGGGCGTGAGCTTCCTTGGAGTTTTTGTGAAGGTTGGAGAATGGTGACATAAATATATGGAGTTGTGGAGTCACATATTTTAATCTTCTGGCGTGATTAGGCATTTGAGGTTGTACATTACTGATATCAACTTGCGCCACATCTCAATATTGAATTATCTCCTTAATTTTCCGTGTTAATCTAAAAAATATATTTCGATTTTTAGAAATCACATAGTGAATCGGGGCTCGAGTACTAGGGTAAATCGAAAAAACATTTATTTTGAATTTCGATTTGAAATTTTGAGAAAAGGTGCAATTCTAGCCACAGGTACACCGAAAAACATATTTTCGAAAAATATTAATATTTAGGGGTCTCACCCTCCTGAAGTTTTAGCTGACAAAAAATCGCCGTTTTGGGGCCAATTCTAGTGATTTTCTCTTGGATTTTTTTTTAAATCGTAAGATTGAATTATCAGGGAATTCAATATTGCTCCGACAGTTCTTAGTCACTATTTTGCTTTATATTTTCAGATAACTACAATAATGTTTGATGAAAATAAAGGGTTTTTGCTGAATTATAGTGTTTTAGCGTGAAAGCCAGTCGTTCCTCCTGCACATGGAGCCGCGTGAGGATGTGGGGTGTCACGAACTCATTCTGGAAGGGAAAATATTCATTACCACATAGCTAAATGCAGTGCATTATTAATTTGAGCTCTAGTTTACTCTAAAGTACCTACGGTTTTGTTGGAAAGACGTGTACTTGGAAGTCTTTTTTTTACCTGAAAGCTAGCACAGCACGTCGTGACTCTTTCACGTGAACAGCAAGCTTTCTTACCCTTTTCCTCTCATCAAAAAGCATTGCTAGAAGTACATTTTCTGGATGCCCAAAGTATGAGTTTTTTTGAATGACTGGGAAAACTACGTCTTTGGCATGCTTTGGCATGCTTTGGCAGTAATTTGGCCCACTTAATGAGAAACCACAGATGCTTTGCATCGTCAACGCTATTGGGACGAGTCTTCAGATCGAAACACGTTGAAAGGTAGACATTCAAAATAGATTTCACTAGCAATGCCAAACTTGATGAAGGCGTGGCCGGAGAATTCAAGCCGCTGTAGTTAACCATCTTGAGGTGCATACAGGACCAGACTTTGCTTGTGCCAGGTTAGCAGGGCACTCGCCAGAACTAATCGCCATGGCTTGTAACCTGTGTAACGGTTACCTGACTCCTCGAGTAGCACTATACGCTCCTCTGTCATCATAGTTTTAGCCCTTTTATTTTCACCCTTCACCTCATAGGTGCAAGTAACATCCTTCCTACCGTCAAAATAAAGTGCCTTCAGCTTGTGATCCTTAATCTCCGCGTCCAAGTTGTCTGACAAGACTCACCTGCGTTGCGTCACTTCCCTTATTACTTTGTTACGGTCGACGACTTTTTTGTGTCATCTGGGGTAACTAAACCATACACAGCAAGAGCAGCATTTGCAATAAAGGCAACAGAGGGAATAGGAACTCCGGTGCGGTCAGCTACTAAGGCAACGTTCGACAGTTTCAGTCTATTCTGGTCCATATGGGGCTGCAGTTTTACATCCATCCTGGCCAAAATTGAGTCACAACCTGCTGTGCCAGCTTTCAGGTAAAAAAAGGACTTCCAAGTACACGTCTTTCCAACAAAACCTTAGGTACTTTAGTGTAAACTAGAGTTCAAATTAATAATGCACTGCCTTTAGCTATGTGGTAATGAATATTTTCCCTTCCAGAATGAGTTCGTGACCCTCCACGTCCCCACGCGGCTCAATGTGCAGGGGGAACGACTGCCTTTCACCATAAAACACTATAATTTAGCAAAAAACCCGTAATATTTATCAAACAATATTGTAATAATCTGACAAAATAAAGCAATATCGTGACTAACAGCTGTCGGAGCAGTATTGAGTTCCCTGATGATTCAATCTTACGATTTAAAAAATAATCAAGGAGAAAATCACTATAATTGCCCCCAAAACCGTGATTTTTGGTCAGCTAAAACTTCAGGAGGGGGGTGAGACCCCTAAATATTAATATTTTTTGGAAATATTTTTTTCGGTATATTTGTGGCTAGAATCGCACCTTTTCCCAAAATTTCAATCGAAATAAAAAAAAATGTTTTTTCGATGTACCCTACCTGAGTAGTACAGTTAAAAATATGCCATCAGACTGGGAGTACTTATCAGAAAAAGCTCAGCATTTGTGTCATCCGATGAAATCTTCTGCATTATAATTATGAGCGGTTGCAGTAGTAAAACACGATGAGGGGTTTGGTAAACCAAATGTCTCTGGCGCGTATCCCGTCGTGTGAAGAGATGTAGTGATGGCCTTAGATTAGACGGTGTGATATGACCTGAGCATTTGGAGCAAAGTTTAGGAGGATCAGAAAAATCAAAGTTGATATATTCGAATAAACATAACTGGTTAATTCTTCACCGGGTGGAACTTGTCGTTATACATCCACATGTACGAAGTACCGTGAAAGCCACCTCCAGGGTGAGTGGCATGGGGTGATTCCACACCAGGCATCCAATACCTACTAATCCTAGGTCGATGTCGGACCCCGCTAGCTACCCTGGCCGCTAAGAGAGGACCAAAATTCAGTCAGGAGAAATATTCGCGGCTGGTCCAGGTATTGGAAGAGTGCTACGTTGACGAACATGTTTACGTGCAATACACGGGCTAAGATACTAATGCCGATTATTTATATCAGCATTCAACATTACGAATTGATTGAAACTATGAGGAACAAATTCATGCAGAAATCCAAATTATACGGGAAAGTTCATACGGGCTGATATGTACATGATGATGATAAGTTATTAAACGCATAACTAAGTATTGTCTCCCTAACGAGAGTGAGAATTTCATGGCAAAGACCTTTCGCCATTAATATGGCCTCAAATCGTCCGCGAAAAAATGATGTATATCTACATCTGCATCTACATACTACCCCGCAAGCCGCCTCAATAGGCGTGTGGCGGGGGGTGTTAGGTCACCAGCCGTTTATATATAAAAAGGAAACGCTCTAATGAAATTACGCCTAGCATTTATTATAGTCCCTTATTGTTCCGGGGAAAAACGAATTTCCATACCTATCCGTTCGGCAAAATATCTCTCTTAATTTATCGTTTCTGTCGGACCTGGAAATATAGTGGGGTTCTAATATGATGTTCTCCGTGTCGCTCTGAAAGATATCTATTCTCAATTGTTCAAGCAATCTAAGCCTAGCGCGC
Source organism: Pyrrhosoma nymphula (assembly GCA_963573305.1). Lineage (NCBI taxonomy): Eukaryota > Metazoa > Arthropoda > Insecta > Odonata > Coenagrionidae > Pyrrhosoma > Pyrrhosoma nymphula. The sequence goes on along the minus strand of OY754332.1, from coordinate 68,178,356 downwards.
AGCCTCCGAGTCTTCTTCCGAGCCTCAATGATATTATAAATCAACCCGAATTTCCCGTATCTTATGCTTGTGATCGCTTTTAACGTATTCCGCTGGCTTTAGCAAAGTATATTGAACTTCTTCTGAAAAATAGTCACCTTCGTCTTCTTCCACAGCTCTACAGCCCGGTGAGCCTTGGCTTCCTCAGTTATATGTCCCCATTCGGCTCTCCTTCTTGCTTTCTCTCTCCATCTTCCAACCCCCATTGTCTTCAGGTCATCTTCAACATATTGTAGCCATCTTTTGCGTGGTCTTCCTCTCCTCCTACTTCCTTCCATCTTGCTATTAATTAAAAATTTGGGCATTCTGTACTTTTCAATCCTTTCAACATGGCCCAAGCATGACAGTCGCAATGACTTGGAGAACCTAACTTTATCCTTCTCTTCCAATATTTCATTTATTTCACAGTTCATTCTTATTCTCTACGTATCTCATTCTTTAACTGGGCCATAGATTCTCCTTATTATTTTCCTTTCAAATCTTCTAAGTGTTTCTTCATTTTGTTTGGATAGGACCCATGTCTCAGCTCCATATGTAACTACTGGTCTTATCAATGTTTTATAAATTTTCAATTTGGTTTTCCTATACAGAAGAGTTAATTTAAGGAGGGGTTAACTTGCAAAATAATCCTTGATACCTTGCATTGCCTTTTGATTTATCTCGTCAGAAATATTATTTTCATTATTTACTATTATTCCAAGGTAAGTAAATTTTCTGACGCAATCAAAATCGCAATTCCCAATAATTAGGTTTTGTAGCTCTCGTTTTTTTTATGAAGAAGACATTTTTATGTATTCCGTACTATTTTCATTTGCATTGAGGCCCATTCTTTTCCCAATGACTTCAATGATAGCAAACATTTACTTAAGAACCTTCACAATTAATGCTATCAGAGCTACATTATCAGCATATGCAACACCTTATTTGGATTTATAAACAATAGTTCCCATTAATTTAAATTATTTCATTTCTTTGTGCAAAACCAAGTTAAATAGCGCAGATGAGAGACCATCTCCTTGTCTTACCCTCGAGGTCACTTTAAAAACGCTGCTTGTCTACCCAAAACGAAGGCTTTACATTGGTATTCCTCCAGGGTCATCTCAACCAAATTAACTAGCTTTTGTGGAATACCATTATACCATAACCTTTCAGAGCATGGAGCATTTCTTTTCTATTCACACTGTCCAAATAGAAGGATTGTCTCCTTCGTACTTGCGCAAAAGGTTCAACCTGTATATTACCCTTATACTTGTCAGAGATTCCCAGCCAAATTCATAAACAAATCGGTCAAAATGCTTAGTTTATCGTTACAACTTTTTGCAAATCCAGCTGCTCTCTACTGTACTCGATATATGTATGCGATCAATCGTACTTCATAACAGTCCCACACGCCAGCCAGATATTCTTGATGAATAAGACACTCTAATACTCTTCCCTTAATTTATTTAACCGGCATGGCGCGTGTCACATCCCCCCTACCCACCCTCGACATTCACCGTGTGCCCCAATGCCAGTTGACCACTCTTCTTCATCAAGTGACCGGGCGTCGTCCACGCAACTACTCCCTGATCCCCTTTCCCCCCGGGGTCCGCACGCAACCCCGGCATCTGGTAGAACCCAGTCTCAATCCCCTAACCCCGCTCTTTCTTATATATCTCTTTACCCTGATCCATCCGAAGCCCAAACTTCCCCGCTGTCCGCCCCCCTCCCGTCTTCGGCCTCAGGCTATATATCTGTGGTCCAAGCCCGCAGGCCATATGGTTCCACCACAGCGTGGCGAAATGGCTAGTGAAATAAAGTTGCAGAAGAGAACTAAGCGTTTTATTCATCACGAGTATTGATACATGCGTTTACGAAGCGAACTTGAGCGGGCTGTTCAAATTACTGCGGGACTAGACCTAGACTATCGGGACTTTAGTGGGTACTCGAAGGAATATGCGATATTCAAGATGCAAAAAATCAATCGCCTGGACGGCAATGCGAACCCAGAGCCTCCAAATTCTCACCAAACTTGCCTTTAGCAAGTAAAAGATTCCACTGCACCCGTTTTTGTCAGAGGGAATACCGAATTCTATCTTATCGTTAATACTTTAAAAAATACTGGTTTCAATGACGATTTGTCTCAGTTATTAAAAAAAAACAAAATTAAGGCACAAGATATACAGATCAATCAAAGAATGCATTTTTAAGTATCTCTTTTTCCAGCCGTGGAAGCTGACTGTAGTGCTATTTCTATTGAATTAATGCATGTCGTCAATTATTGCAATAATTTTCAAATAACTCGAAAATGAGATAGGCACGTGCCAAAACACTATCACCGTACACTTTCCTTGGATAATTCAATACCCGTAAAAATATTTCGCAAAAAGCATATATTTATATAAAAAATACTATTTTTCCCATGTTTCTTCCATCCTCGCAATTATTAGCATGTGAGTTCAAGTTCAGTATGCGAAACAATAGCAATAAAAATATCAATACGAAAGGTCTTATTTTGCTGTATACAAAAGAAAAAGACAAGTTTTTCTATAAGTAGCAAGAATGTGAATAAAATGACAAGACAAGATAGCACTTGGATCAGCCACAAACTGGGCCGGGGCTCGTGAGGTTTTTACTCGCTTTTTCTTGCTGACAGATGCGGTACAAACACCGATAAATATTTATTACGTTTTCTGGCATGGATGGTAGATTTTTGGAAACCTGTGGACCCTATCCGTATATTAGTGAAATGCAAGTGAAAACCGGGTTTCGGAGGTTGGACTTAGTCCTGGTTCAAGTGAAAATTCGTATGGGAGTTTGAACTGATGGCGAAGCCGCATGCAATAAAGTTTACGACGATGACAATATCCGCTGGAATTAAAGTTAGTCTTCCCTAAAATACTTTCACTAATTCTCACTTAACTTAACGTTAGATTGATTTCCTTAAACGTAGTCTAGAAATATTATCAACTTACAATTAGTTGGGATATCTCTGTGCAAAGACACAATTGATTCATGGCTAGTTAGCTATCGGGGAAGTAAAATGAGTCTACTAATTTTTGGCACACATTTGCAATGCTGCCATCGTTGTGGCCAAAACGGTGCAATTCAAACGTCAATCCCATGATAAGTTTCGTAATTAGCAGGCGTTTACAACTTTTGCAATAGGTCTTATGAAATGCTAACAAAAATTCTTCCTTTGATGTACTACAAAAACCATTTTCAGGTAGCGTATTTCAAAATCGAATGTTACTTCGTTGAAGATTAAACGAATAAATAAAAGCAGTTTTCCATGGGATGTGGTTGAAGTGAGCGCTCCAGAAGTACATCAATAGAAAATGAGGAAGGTTTATATACAGATTGTGACAGAAAAGTCGTGGCGGGTACGTCATATGTTTTCTCAATTAAAGAATGATAAGTTTACTTCTTACACCGTAATACTTTTTATTAAATCGCCAAAGAAACTTTCTGTCGTGAAGGCATTTAAAGCGTACGATGTGAAAAAAGTTCAATTCTCAAATAGGTATGTTTATTTAATTACCAAGAAGTTTAATCATAAAAACAAAGTTTTCGCATTAGTTATATTACTACGTTCATTTCTTGCTTCTCACGTCTAATTAGTTTGAATATAAAATTGAATATGGTTTCTATCATGACGAGAAAAACCTCTCTCAAACTATCTCAAGAGAGGATTAATTCAGGTGATTTGACGCTGAGTTATGAATTAAAATAGCGAATGCCAAATGAACTACAATATCAATACATGACTAATGTTGATGATCAGTAATGACCGGTAAACGAGTGAGAGTATCAAGTTATTAGTGACGATTCATTTTGAATGCCTTACATTTATACATTTACGTGCTCAACTGCTTTGCTCAGTCGCACCGATGAAATAGTCCAACTTCGATATTTAATACGTTACCTCCTGTCTGTCTGTCTGTCTAGTCTCTTTTAAAGCATTTTGAATTAATAGAGTGCTTGTCTTGCCAAGAAGAGGCTCATTGGGGCATAGCACTTCTCTTAGCTTCGTCTAATATGGCCTGGTTGTCCATGGTCTCAGTATATTATTATTAGGTTGATCTACCGGTTAGACTTGATGTAAATGGAAGAGTGAAAATCTTGTCGACTTTTACTAGCGCAAGTCTCTATCTCCTAACACGACGTCTTCCTTCATCTCAGCATACGTCCTACCTCACATCATCCCGTCCATCAAGCCTATTCTCTTTCTTCCCCTTCTGCATTTACCCATCATCCTCCTCTCTATCACGACCTTCAACTTTTCACCCTAGGGCTGGGGGAAGAGCGGGCTTTCTAGCCTTCGGCCTAGATAAAATAAAGTACGAGCCAAGTCTCGTTACTTTTTTCAACTACCCACTATGTCTCTTCTTTATCTCCTTCAATAGTTTCCTCTCCTCACCAACCATACCATATCCACCGTAATCTTCATTCTCCTAGCCTATTCTCGTTCTCTTTTCTGTGTCCACGTTTCTGCGCCATGAAACGCTACGCTCCATATTAAACTCTTTGCCAACCGTATTGTTGCACTCTCACACAAGATTCCCCGCGTCAGGTCCTTCTTACTGCTGAACGCTTCTTTCACTAGCGATATTCATCTTCTGAAGCTCTTTTCACCGTAACCATTTTCCTCCAACGTACTGCCCCAGTATTTAAATTGTTCTACCTGTTACAGGTTGTGCCCTCCTATTTGACCTCACCCTCACTTTCTTTGTGCTAGAATATCCAATATAAATGTTTTCGTATGATTAATTGTCATTCTATTTTTCACGCACTGATATTCTAATGCATTTACCAACGCCTGCAATCCCTTATATAGTCGACTAACCGAACGCCGGGTCGTCAGCGAATCTAACTGACTTTATCAGCTGTCCTCCTAATTTTATGCCCACATCTAGCTCTTCCCATGCCTTCTATTGCCATTTCCACATCGACATAAATTTAAAAAACCGAGGTAATAACGGGCCACCTATCTTAACCTTATCACCAAATACTGCCTACCCTCATTCTCGGTCAGCCCGTCCGTCTCCATCCTCTGTGCCGTCAGGTCTAGATGCAAGTTCCGTATGAGTCTTTCATCTCCCCAGTATACTCCTATTTTCATGAGTATATATCCATTAGTTTTTACCAAATCTCTCTGTCTAATGCTTTTCTAATTCAGCGAAACAAACATTCCTTTCTATAAGTGTTCTTATCAATGCAATGACATCTGGAGTTGTATCCCCCTTCCGAAACCCAAACTGGTAATCACCTAAGTGGTAATATTTTCTACTCTCCAGCCAGTCCATAATGATCATTCATGGTTCTGAGAACTACTTTTCCCGCGTGCGAAATGAAACCAATTGATAAACAGTCTTCACATTTTTAAACTTTCGTCTTTTTCGGAATGGGAATCATGGTTGATTTTAATCTGGCAAAGTTCGTAGATCCCACGAATTAGATCGAAAAATGTTCGTTGCTTCTTCGATTATAGTTTTAAGGAGGCTGCTTTGCGTCAGAATATCTCCTTATATTTCTCGAAGTCATAATGAATCATCCTTTGTTTCCTCAACTCTGGGCATGGGGTAAAAATTATAAATCCAGCTAACTCTGATGGGACGAAGTATGATATTGGTCAATGTACACTGAACCCTTTCGTAATTATTTGACGTAACATGTTGAGAACATTCATAAGTATGCGGTGAACGTTTTGAAGATATTCATTCTGATGAATTTTAATGAACCACGAATAATTTAGGTTTTAATTTTATGAACCGTTTCATGAACCCTTAAATTTGTCGAATCTATCATCAAGAATCAAGCACGTGGTTTTGCAATTAGTGTACAACGCCTAGTTCAACCGTGATGTCGACACTAAAATGAACTCACTCCCCATTTGTTTCTGCACACACAATTTTTCCTCCCACAACCCATGCCGTCAATGAGACTGTTGACTCGTTTTATCAGTCCATTGGAACAGGAGACTTAAATCTCAATGCCGCCCCACAAATAAAAGTCTATCTATACATTACTCCGGTCCTAGAAGGAGCTTGCGTCTGAAGTTCTATGACGTGTTCGTAAATTATTACTCTGATCTTTCCTCTAATACCCCAGTAGAAAGTCAGGGGAAAGATTCTCTTTACGATAATGATATTAAATTGATTTGACTGTTCCCTTAATTATTCTAAGACTCCTGTCTGTTTTATTCGCATCAAACGAGAGGATATAGCATAACGGCGCAATATGATAGCACGATAATGGGATCTGGCATAGTTAATGTGGCAACCAGGTAGGGGTCGAGATATCTATGAAATACCTCCTTCACAGCTTGGATTCGAATCCAGCCCCTCTGCATTAAGAGCCAATTATCTAGCCACCACACCAACCAGGTCCGAGAATAAGCTTGTAGGGTTCAATTTTTAATAAACCATTTGGATCAGAGAATGAATTACTCTTTGAAGTATTCTAGGGGCTTTAAATATGAGATGATATCTAATGCCAGTACCCCCGGAGAATATGAAAGTAAGACGACCTATCCTGGCCATCATCCGTAGGAAGCTGAATCCTAGCCACCCTACCGACCCAATCCCCTCGGATCAACGCGTCACTCGTTTATCCGGCCAAGGGTTCGGTCCCATTCTAGCCGGATAATAGGGAGTGTACCGTAGTGCGCTAAGCGCCATGTCCCGATGGATAGTCTGTTCGTTTCGAAGTTTTCCCCACTCCCCCTCAATGGCCGCCTCGCCACATTCGAACAAACGCCTTCATGTCTCACGTCGCGAGCCCCGTAGACGGTGGGATTCATTGGCTTTGCCCGGCACCCACTCCCCGTCGAACGAATGGAATGCGATTGTAGTTTTCCGTTGCGTAAGTCCCCCCCACCTCCCACGCCCGCCGAAGACGAGTGCATTCGCGCTCCACATTTCCTCAGCCGGCGAGGCCAACTTTGAGGAGGGGAGGGGGGCCAGGGCGACGTAAGCGGGGCGGGGGGACGGGGCGTGGGTTCGGGCGCCTTCGGCTCACCTCGGCTCCCCTCGGCTCGAGCCGACCGCCGTCGTGTCAAGGGGGCCTCGGCCGCCGACGTCGTCGCCGCCGCCAGTGGGCAGGCGTCGCGGCGCCAGTCGCTACGAGGCGAGTGCTTGGGCAGCCCGTGTGGGAATCAGGTGAGTGGGCGGCGGGCTTAGCCATCGATCGCGGGCGGCGGCGGCACTTGCTGTGATCACTCAATCAATCTGTCGGAGCATGATTGGAGTTGGACCGCTCATTTCGAGGGCGCAGCTGCGACGACGACGTCTGGGGCGTTGTGTGGAACCTTCAGAAGTGTTGTGGTATCACGGAGTGCAATTTTATTACTTACTGTGTACAATTTTCTTCATTCATTTTTCCCGGGCCACTATAATTTTTTATCAGATGAACTGATATAACCTCCCTCCCCCTGATACCTCCGAAAATGTTTTCATATTGCCTGAGGTATTTTGGACACCCATGCTTGATTTGCTCTGAAAAACTCTTCTTGAGTGAAGTGTTGGACTCTTGCCACTCAAGACTGGCTTTAGAAATCGAAATTATTACCCAAAATGTGTGATAAATCTGTTTCATGAAAGCCATCTTGATTCCGGACTCGTGACGAATTAATGCAGCGTGGAAATAGAGGCGTTTGGTAATGGATAAGCGTATGTTTTGAGAGGTTATCTTTCTGATCACAGTTTTGTACTTCTCAGAAGAAGAAACGTTTGCGGTCACTCATCAGAATGATCACTTCGTATAACTTTATATGTAATTATTCCGGTAATAGGGTGGGGTGGTAACTAATCGCGAATTATTTATTAAAAATTATTAGCATAATTCATTGCATTACGACTGCTGATGTAAATTAATTGTGTTTGGAATATTAAAAATAAAAGCGTGTATTAAATTGAGGAAACGAATTTACGATTGAGTAAATTTTCTTATAGTTTAGTCTTTTTTGAGCCTATTTATCATGTTAAGTCATTAATTCAGTGATAGATTTCCAGGTTAGGGAGTTATGTATCGCTATTTACATCGGTATTGTTGACAAAGTGCAATCATACCTACCGATTCAATCTCGTGCATCTATATTATATATATATAAATATACTGCGCCCGATTAAAGTGAGATGACGTGTGAGCCCGGTTGTAGGTCACCAGCAAAAAGTGAGGTCACTTCCGGGCACAATTTAAAATCCATTGCAACAATTATCGCTAACATTATTAGAACATTGTGAACTTGAAAGATAAATAGACAAAAACTTGTAAGCGAATTGTGAGAAATTATTTATTAGTTTTTTTAATTCTTTTACTTTTCTTGGTGACTTTACTACGAGGTTTATAGTGGATGTTTAGTGGCATTTTCATGGTTTGTTTATTTTTCTTCATTTATATGCTATATTTATAGGTATAATTTTAACTAATAAGCCATAAGTAAGCCACCAATGTGTCTTCGATGTGTTGAACTTACAGTAGTAGAATATATATATATATAATAAAAAAGTGGTTTCATATTTTAAGCTGGACATCACTTTGTCAAATACATAGGAGATTTGCAATGTCCTCACGCATGGGCGTGTGTGAGTGCCCAGGGGGTGGTTTCTTCTTATCAAATAAATGTTAATACTATACTTAAGGTAATAGCTAATTTTGTTCTTTGCTGAGGTAGTTTACCACCCTGTCACGATTGTCATTGGTCTCCCTCCGTCGGTGGGGATGTTTTAGTTAGAATCTAGAATTGGATTTCTGAAGGTTTGATTTTTTTCTCAGCGGATGAATGATAATTATGCAATTTAAGAATAAAAAATACTTTTTTCTGTGATCACAATATTCACGATGCTGAAACGCTAGTTATTTGTTGTTAACATCATAAAAAATGTTGAGTTCAATGGTGGGTGTGATTTTCAAAAGTTTAATTTCTTCTCGGCAAATGAATGATTATTTTATATTTAAGAAAAAACTTTTTTTCTAACCTCAGGTAGTTTTTCACGGTTGTTCTTCCTTGTCCACCTTAGGTTGGGAGGTTTGAGTTCAAAGCACGGTTTGAGTGTCAAAATGGATGGTTTCTCCTCGGTGGCCCTTCACTCATTTTTGACTTGACATCATACCCATTTGCATGCCTCGTGTAGTGCATCATCAAATCATTCCTCTGTGCGACATCTAAAGGTAACTACTCGGAGACCCGTAGTCTCTGCTCTCGGGTGACGGCGTGCCCCAGGTGTGCACGTGGCACGGGCGCCATTGCCGGGCTGGCGGGCGGGCCGCTCGCGGCACCCCACCACGTGGTCGCGCGTTGTGGGGGGTTGGGGGAAGAAGTTGGCGGCCCGTCGGCCCTCGGCCCCCCCAATCCTCTCCACGCCGCCCTCTCTCTCCCCGCAGGGCTGCTGCTCGAGCCGGCCCTGCCGCGTAAGAAGAAGCACCCCGAGCTGGCATACAAGACGCACGAGTTCCTCGTCATGTCCGACGGTGGTTCCGACGACTCGCTTGACTCTTCTGCCGGTCTGGAGCGAGCCAGGGTGAGTGCGCCCCATCCCCCACACAACCCCCCACCCCTCACCCCAACCCACCTTGGAACCCATGCAGCACCACAGCCGAACCACCCATCACCAACCACCCTTGTGCACCACGACCTCCAGAAAAATCCCAACCCCACACCGAATCCTCCTCAAACCCCGCATATGAACCACACCCTGGCACATGACCGCCATCACCACCACCACCCGATTCCCGGAGGAAGGGAGAGCAGAGGGGCGTCGATTGGTTGGTTGGTTGGCTATTGGGGAAAAAGGCGACCGACAGCTGGGGTCATATTGTAGAAGTACTTTAGTTTGACGTGTTTTCACGGCTAACAATATTTGAACGCCAGCCACCTACTTGCGGACGGGGGCAACAGCACTCGAACGAATCGGAGGAAGCCCCTTCGAATTTGAGCTCTGTCCAAGGGTAGTTAACTCCGGTTACCTAGCGGGAACCGGCGTTTCTATCTTGGCGGACTGTTGTCCGAAGTCATATAGCACAGGCGGGTAGGTCTGCAAGGGAAGGATTATTTGGGAATGGAGTGAGGTTGGAGTGAAACGCACCGAGGGCATTACCTTTTCTTGACGATTGGCGCCAAGGGATCCACAGTTTAATCTCCCATCCGACGGACAGAGTACCACTCCATGAAGTGCTCTCCACATGATACCCCAACTAGAGACCGGGGAGGTATTAAAAAATCTCCAGCACTCCCAGGATTATAACTCGTGTCATTGGGATGGGAAGCCAGTGCGCTAGACTACACACCAACTCCGTGTCCTATAGCTTCATTTTGAGGGGAGGTACCGGTTAGGGGGAGTTATTTGCGCTATTATGGAGAGGTGGTTATGACAGGATCTGTCTGTTGCGAAGGCTTTCGCGGCCTATGGAATGTGAAGGCTTCATTATTAGGTTTCCGCCACGTAGGTTGCTGAAGAGAGACAACAGTTCCACCATCGTTACAGAGCTACGCGGACGAAATCGTTGTAGCTCTTCAACAGCGCACGTGGCGGAAACTCGAGATTGCAGCCTTCACAAGACCTGTCTACATTGAGAATAGTACTATTTCATTCAAAACAATGATGAAGAGTTGGGTTGTTTTGTGAATGTTGATCACTCACTTGCGATATAATATCCTTAAAACCGTACCTAGAAATCCACTGCACGTGGTTGATTGGTTCTTTGGGGAGGCACCCCACAACAGGGGTTGTTTTTGCAATTCAGGATAAATGTGTAGGATGGAAAGGGGAATATTTTCTTAATGATGGAAAGGAAGAAGAGAAACTCGGTGACGACATGAGCACACTCTTTGCAAAAAGTAGCAAGGGGTTCAGGATTTAACACCCTTGATAGAATACTGCTTTTGTTTGAAATATACCTCCTAAATATCATGATAAGACTGAAATATTGCCACTTCTCCCGAGATTGAAACATGTACTCTCACGATGAGAAGTCAGAAGTGTAGCCGACGTAACCGACGGGATCCCAACCTTCTTGGAAAAGTTTTAATCGTTATATGGGGAGACGGTCGACAGCTGAGGAAATTTGCACCATAAAGGATAGGATTTCATGGATTTGCAGGAGGGGCGTAAGAAACACGGCGTCGGTATTTGCCTTTCTGAAAATTTTTTATGACTGTCGGTGACGCGCCAAAAATAATGCCATATTAAATAAGTAACCAGGAGATAGCTTGGAAAAGAAGGTTGAGGTAGCTGACTGTTGGGCATGTGTGTGCGTTAAGGCTTAAATCGATTCACACTATACTTGAACATTGGCACATTGGGAGAGAACTTTTTCCTGCCTATCTTTTAAGATTGGAATTCTACTGAGAAACCAAGAGCACATTTTCCCCCACATTTTTTCCAATTTTCACATAACCCCATATTTTTCAAATTAGTTTGTAGGTTATTTCATGAGACAATGGACAAGTAGTTTACTTTGCGACATTAAATATAGGTGGATAGGACTGTAACGGAGGAATTATTTTTCAAATGGAGAATAGGTGAAGGGAAACCTGACGTCTGCATTAGCTTGCTCTCAGTGAAGGGCGCCAAGGGGTCCACAGTTTTACGTCCTGTCCAGATTCAGACGTACAGAGTACTCAGAGTGCTCTCCAAATAGCACCCAACAGGGAATCGGGATAAGGCTTCTATTCGGGAACCATTGAGTAAGAGTTCTGATCAGGGAACAGAGCGAGTAGAATGACGGGAGTGACAATAGCGATGAATTAGACGAGTGAGGATTATTGCGAGCTAAAATCTATTTCATCATTTGACCTTATTTTTTTAAGAAAACTTCTTTAGTCAAAAGAGCGTTAAAAAAATATTTATATCACTGGACGTATTTGCTGAACGGTTTTCAATGAGAACCAACCCGAAGCCTCGAACCCTCGTGCGTTGTTATCATAAGGATTGAAAAGCGATCGAGATTATTTACTCATTTGAGATTATTTTTGGTGGTTGAATTAAAAAGGCTTCCAGCAAGAACGCGCGAAAATGTCATCGATTGTTGTCTACCTCGTAATACACCGATGGTCAAAGTAACTTTCAAAGGCCTTATACTCGATATAGATGCCTTTTCTTTTATTTTTGCTTCTCCTTCGCTGGAGTCTATCAAGTGTCTAGTTTACAGAAGTGCAGTTTACTCGTTGTGGACAGAAACAAACACGTTCAAAGGATCAGAATGTATTCTCTCTTGGTTGTACTAAGCATCAGAATGTACTTTTTGCTTTTTTCAGAAGCTGGAGAAATCGCCTTTTATCTTTCTTGATTATATTTGGTGGAAGGGTTGATAGAGGGTTAAAATTACAACAAGAAGCCGTTTATGGGTGGAGAGAAACCCGGCGTTGTCTTTATTTAATTTAACAAAGGCGTCAAGGGGTCCACAGCGTATAGTCCCATCCGACGGACGCATTTCTATTCCCGGAATACCTTCCACTTAGCACCTTATTAGGGATCGGGATTCCGCTGAGATATCTTCACCACTGACGGTATTCGAACCCGGGCCCTTCGTGATGGGAAGCCAGGGCCATAGCCAGCAAACCAACCCGTTCCTCGATCATCGACGGTGAATCATATCCACTTCAATTTATCATTCCGAGGCGGTGATTCATAACCATGAGTCTGTGAAAACGGGGTCCCCAGGGACACGCATATCGCTGGCACGGCTTTTTTCTCTTTCCCGCGCCATGAGGGCTTCTTGTGGGGCGTCGCCGGTTGGTCGGGTCGACGGAAAGAGACGCGTGCCATTGGTGGAGGGCGCTGTCCGTTTGGGCGGGATTAGCCGCCAGTTTCTCTCTCCGTCTCGGCGAAACGTGCCATCAATTTGCTCCCGCGGGGGCAACCATAAAACTTTGCTGCTGCTGCAAATCCCCATAGACTCGCTCTCATTTCCTCGGGCTTCGTGAAGCTCTTGGTGGGAGACGTCTCCGTGTATCAAAACGATGATCGCGTGTGCCATTCGGTCGACGACCGTCGTCGACATGGTTGTTAGGATAGCCTACGGTCTATCAAACAATGATCGCATAGGATTTGGTGTTTTCCCAGGGAATGATTACTTTGAAGTCTTCTATGGTTTTTTTTCACTGGGTATGTGGTTCACTCCCCAACGTTATGAAGTCTTACACTACAGTCGTTGACTCACCCTTTAGATGGTACGCTTAATGAAAATAGTAAAGGAAGCATTGTAATGACACAAGATCGTTTATTCAAACAGTACGGTTAGGCGGCTATTACGTCATCGCTTGATACATGGATTCCTGTTGCAGAGCGAGAAGGCTCAAGCCTAATCATATCATTGACAGCCGATGTGGCTCCTGATGCCTCTATTGTTAACGAAAGGGGCAGATTTCATATTTGTTTAGCCGTCCAGTTATGCTATACTTCTGAGTAGTTATCGATGGCGGTGTAACTGACACAACCCCATTGATCATCTGAAATAAATTAGGAAGAAACTTGAAAAGCCTTTTTTATTTTTAAGGTGGTCCAGCACTCCTCTGTTTCTTAAGAGTATCTGTACTAAATTCGAGGAACAGGTTTTAAGTCCTGGATTACAATTCATTCTTACATTACTCAAGGTATTTATCTCGAAGGTTATGATTACTTCCGTTACACATTCTTAATCATCATAATAGGCAAAGCCTTTTCGCGTTTCCAACCGGTTGAGTGATCAGTTTCATACGTATCGAAAGCTCATAAAAATTATATGGCAAATTAGGGATTTATAAGTTCTTTTGATTGGGTATTGGCCCCCAAACTCACGATCTATTGTGACATATTAGGTCACAGAGAAGCGCTGGGCCGTATTTTAGAGAGTATTAGTACCCTTATAAAGTTATTTTAGTCGGTGTAAAAGCTTACGTTTTCAAGTGGCACAATTTAAGGGACCGCTTGTTACACAAAAATCAAACTAATGATTGTTATTCCGTCCGGAATTATTTCCAAGGATGTCATAAGTCATGGAGGGTGATTCGGGGAGTAATATCTGTCCCTCTAATAGACTATGGATATTTCTTGAGCCACAGGGTCCGTCTTTGATATCAGAAAGAGCCTTAAGTCTCTTACTTAGTTACATGGAATGATGTTAGACTTAAGATTTCTCGTGGTATAGCTGAAGTATCCGCGCATCAGTTATCTAATGGGTTGCTTAATATTTCCGTCGGGAATAACTATCAAGAGCGTTGACAGATATTTAGAAATTGACACAAGCTATTCCAAGATTCCTATTCGATCTTTTTATATTGAGTGGAGATGTATTTAGACTCGGTAGATCGCTGGGTCATCACACGTTGTCGAAATGGTTTTTCAAGCTTCTTATTACTAACTAACTGTAAGTTTCCTCAGGTGATCTAAATGTTTACGTCTTCTCTTACTACATTTGGAAGGCCAATGTATCCAAAGATGTTCAAATAGTGACAATAATACTTGAGATAAGCGAAGGCCAACAGTTGCATCACGGGTTGGGTTGGCTAAATTGGGAGATGACCTGCAGCTGAAGTTATTTGCGCTGTCAATGTTCGGTGGGTGGAACGGTAAAGGAAGGATAATTTTGGGAATGGAATTGAAATATGGAGAGAAATTCAACGTCGGAATTACTCTACCAGCATACTCTTAAGGAATTACTGTATGGGGTCAGCAGTTAAACACCCCATCAATGGGATGGATTACTACTACTACTGAGTCACATGTGGGGCGACCGCGAGATAATGAGAGATAGAGAGGTAGTAGCACATCACGGCCATCCCGGGATTTTTCATTTTCACTGCTTGATATCTGGAGGGCGTTGCCAGAGCATTTGAACTTATTGGTAATAGTGAGCAGGGGCCCACATTATACTAGGAGGGGAATATTTAATTACTTTATGGAGATTTTGTGGTCCATTTATGGAAAGGTACCTGGGTTCTACTTCTCAATATCGTCTGTTTCCTGAGCTTGTTCTCTTTTGTTGACTTAATCAGGATTATATGGTGTACGCTTTGTCATTTTCGTGTTCTTTTTTGTCGTTGGTGAGTAAGATATCCATTTTGGATTTTTTTTTAATTTGTGTAGGTAAGTGAAGTCCATCCCTCACGAATTGGTACCAAGACTGGGAGGAAAAGCAATGGGATGGAAGTAGGTGGTTAGATGTGTGGGAGGGGACAAACTCGCCGCCAGATTTAGCCTGACGAGTCTCTTGACGAAACACGACAAAGGGGATCACGGTTTAATGTCTCATCTGACGGATGGCGTAGTGCACATGAAAATTCCTCTTAGTTTTCACGTAGGAACCTGGTCACCAAAGAGAATTCCCGCCTCCGACGGTGGATGAACCCGGTCCCATACCTTTTTCAGGAGGTTGCCGGCAGCTTTGTAAGTTTTCTTATCATTGCTCTAGCCCCCCGTCGTATTTGTTTCAAACCTTCTTGAATAGCTGCAAATTACCTCACACTGCTCTCAGTTGAAGGTGGTTTTTTTCCTCAGAAAATGTCCATCGTAACAGAAATTTTTCTACCTGCAGCCTCTTACAGCCTCTTGATCGTTTGTAATGCCTTAGGCTAGCGGTTTCCTACTTTTTTCGGCTTTCTTACCCCTTGGTAGCCCATTTTGCCCAAACCAGTTGGACCGCTCGCAATTGAAGAATATTCTTGTCACACTTAAACCATTACTCAGTTTTTACCTTGTTACATTGAACCACCGTACGCATTCCACTTTTGGGTTCGCGTTCCACCGGTTGGGGACCGGTGTCCTTGGCAAATGCTCCTGTTTGCGTGATGATTGATTGGGACGTGCCAAGCGTTAAAGGAGCAAGCTACACTCTCGAAGGTTGTGGTAGAAATGAGACTCTTAGTGCGAGATAGCATTGGCGACAGTGAACTGTACCTCGGTCGTTTTCTGTGATTTTCGTGGCTATTTCAACCACATTAGGGCTTTCCAAGACCTATAAACTCAATATAACTGGTAGTTTCAGACGTTGCTTTATGGAACTTATTCATTGCATAAATGAAAAACTTCCACATTGTGGTTCCACAATGATACTTTTATTAGCACGACCCGGGTTTTGACGTACTATAACGTCATCTTCAGGTCTGAACCTAGGACCTATAAACTCGTAAGGTCTGAACCAATGACCTATATGACCTATAAACTCATTACTGAAAACAATCCAGCTCCCTTAACCTCTAATTAGACTACTACACTTGTCCATATTCATCTCAGAAAGGGTTGCCATTCCCGTCGATTGCTCACCTCCCGTCAGTGGGCACTCGGCCTCGCGTACTTTTCGTAATCCATAGTGTTTAAACCGAGGTGGCCTCTCTCTGGTTCGCCATACGATTGGCTGGCAAATCGCTTCATGATTAAGGTGGTTGGAGCGGTAATCGTGAGTCGTTGAAGGCACATTCTAATAACTTTTCAAGCAAATCGATAAAAATATTCTTGGACCACTTTTCACTTAAGTACACCAGTTTATACGTTGGAAATCGCCAACCATGCAGTTATGTATATGATGCAAAAGTTGTATTTCAAATTTTTTGCCTTAATTAAAGCATTGTTTTGACTTGGATTTGCGGCGCGAAATTCGAAATTTACGAGAAAATCATATCTAAACACGCTTTTCTTACTCGGCATGATACCTTGATATTTGTTAGCAGCTATTATAATAATATGAAAAGTATTATTTCGCATTTAGGAGAAAATCTGTACATAAGCAATATAATTATTTCAAAATATATGCCGTGTGCCATAAGAGTACTAGTTAAAATATCATTGAATTGCCAGGAAACCAAATCGGTAGCATGCAGTTTTTTTCACTTTTATCGATAGATATTACTAATAAGGACACGTATGCAAAGTTTCACGCAAATCTGTATACATACTAAAAATCGCTCCAGCCACCTTAAGTGGCTATCTTTTATCAAAGTGATTGTTTGGTTGGCTCTTTGGGGAGGAAACCGACGATTGAGGTCTTGGCGCCGTTTAGCGTAGGTGTGTAGGTTGGTAAGGGTAGGAATCTATTATAAATGGAGGAAGGATCGAGAGAGATCTCGCGTTGGTATGAGATTTCACTTAACGAAAGGCGTCAGGCTGGGAAATAAAAACAGGTGTGTTGAAGCTTGGAGCTTCCTCCTGAATTTTTTTCGTGTGCCCAACCTCGTCGTAGAAGAGCTCTTAGAGTGCGACGATGTGAATAGAAAACAAATAAGAAAACTAAGAGGTTTAAGCTTTATGCGTAAGCCAAAAGCATCCAAACTTTTAGCAGCACCTATTTTCCAATACCGTACGTGCAGAAAGGAGTAGTTACG
The DNA here is from genome assembly GCA_963573305.1 of Pyrrhosoma nymphula. NCBI lineage: Eukaryota > Metazoa > Arthropoda > Insecta > Odonata > Coenagrionidae > Pyrrhosoma > Pyrrhosoma nymphula. The sequence continues at coordinate 68,161,042 of OY754332.1, read as the reverse complement.
TTGCATTTTCAATTTCTGCGTACGACAATGACTTAGGTGCTGACCTAATATTTGTCTATGGTTGAACCACCTACGTTCTTTTCGGCATATTACGTTTCACTAGGAGGAAAATTATTCTCCTATTTGTTATTTACCTTTCAGTCTAGCATTGCAATACAGTAATTGCCACCTTGTATGCTCTTTTCTCATGATTACAGAATCCATAACGGATAGCATTTTAAATTATGTGTCCGATTTTGAAAAGGATGTCGGTAAATTATATTTCAGAAACCATTTTTAGCTCGCAAAGTTTCGCATATGGACTGAAACAGATGTAAAAGACTTCCTCAAAGCCCATCTCGAATTGGCTCTGGAGATGCTTCGGGGTCGTTAGACCAATAAAGTCGTAAAAGAAACTTCGCAGTCGAGAGTTACTCATATTCAATTCCAGCCTCATAGCACCGGCCCTCTTCAAGTCACTTCGCCAATAAATCGATAATGGTCTCCTGAAAAATACTTACGAAGCGTATGTATCCGTCGGTTTCTGAGAGAAGTTTTGCCTTCCATTAGGATCATTGCATATATAGGAGCGATTTTCAACACACTTCAAAATTGAACCATCTTACACCAGTTGCGTTCTTTTTAATCAATGAATTTTCCTCAGCGAGAAGTAGTTAGTAGTTCTCTTAGCTTTCTAATCTTTATTTAAATGGCTGCCGATTAATGAATGTAAGCACTAGACTAGAGTAGACTAATAAAATAAAGTCATAGTTTGAGCTTGCCAGGCGCTTGCTTTAAATGTTCCTTAAGAACAGGGAATATCAAATAAGTAAGTGCATTTGTATTCTCCAAAGGTAACTCACCGCAAGAGTTATCTACAGAGTAAGTAGCGTCCATGGCACTTCGCCAATATACGGATATCCTTTTCACGGGAATATACTTGCCCAAAGGCACATTGCCGCCGTCTATTACGACCGTCGGACGAATTTTCACCTCTAATCGAATTCTCTAAACGCCTAAAAATCTCATAAAAATCATCATGTGAATCGTATAAATGACACAAATCTTTTACGGGAAACACTTAGGCTTTGGACACACAAAAGAGCTCATCATTTTAAAAAATTATTTCAATTACTGGGTTAAGTTTTTAAAACCTGAGGTTAAGTAAACCTTTTAAGCCTCACCTACACCATTTCCCCATAAATTGATACTGGTCCTCATCTGACTGCAGCAGTGGGATGTTATGGAGAATATTCACGAAAGCAAGATCGTGCCATCATACCGAAAAAGAGCCGAACTCTTCATCCAAGATTCAGCCCAGGTCATTCCCTCTCTTAGAGCAGATTTTAGAATTAATATCCTAGTCGCTCTCTCGGCATTAGTGACGAAAAACTCGGTCGCCAGAAGTTGATAAAAAATAACCTCTCCGGGTCGAGGGGCGAGCGGGCAGCCCCTTGCCTGGGGCGACCGCCCCATCGGGATGGAGGGCATTTGAGTGGATGTTCGGCGCAGCATTCTGGAGAGGTGCATATCCAAGATCCGCGGGGCTCGCGCACAATGGGGGCCGGGCAGGGGCCGTCGCCCCTTACTCGAGTGGCGACGAGCAGCGCCGGCCCTTATCTCGGCCACGTCGAGTGCACCCTCTCATCCTTTTGTCTGCTCCGGCCGCCGAGCGCTCACTTCAAGCCGACGGAAGCGCCACCATCCTCGGCGATCGTTTGACAAGTGCGCGGTGCGGTCGTCGTCGACCCGAGTTATAGCGGTGACAAGCCGTGGGGAGCGTAGAAATGTAAAAAAAAATAGGTTCAAGGGGGTCCGGGAATCGAACGGGAGGACTTAGGCTTGCAGAGCCAATTGAGTATCAAGATGGAAAGAGCGTGCTAATTTGAGGACGATCCCTGGCATGTGAATAGCTCGAATGAACCTCTCATCTGGGCATGCTGCAAAGATACGGCATGGGTGCTTGCTTCAGGGATGGGTTTGCCGTAGACGATTTAAGCCTCTCGTTAGAGCGTATTTAAAGCATTCACTTTAATATTTTGGTGTTCTTTTTCGAAGTGAGTTTTCCAAAAAAATGTTTTCATTAGAAAGAGTGGAAGTGAACTTTGAGTTTCTTCATATTCTAAGTAAAAGTGGTGAAAAACTCGCGTCGGCCTCAAATTAAATAACCAGCTGGGACAGGACTTGAAAATTTTAAATGCTCTCACGAGAGGTTTACAGTTTCATATTTTATTTCCCCTCTACGCCGCCAGAGTGGAAGTGGAACGGGTAATCTCCAAGGTGGGGTGGGCTAGTCGAGTCTCAGATTGCGAAGGAATAGGTCAGCATCTAAAAGTAATTCCAATTTACACTCCGTTCGACTGGCTAGGCCTCAGAGCTCAATAATGGGTTGGCGGAGAAGTTGAAAGGACAAGTAGGTGCTGGAGACTAGATTCACAAATTGAGGAGTCATATCTTATGTTCATTTTTATCGTCATCGTGGATATCCTGTCGAATGATTGGTAGGTCCATGGACACTCCTGCCTGTGAATTCCTCGACTGCGGGGAGTTACCTCTCATCTTACCTTCATAAAGCTGTTGGTTACCCAGTATAAATTCCCCTTCGTACTCCACGTGTCTTTCGCTTCTCTTCATACCGTCGGATCATGTATTTGTCAAGAATTCCGAAGAAATGATAACACAGGCCAGATGGGCGAAAAAATCATTAAGTTGGCATAAAGAATGTATTTACTGATGATCAGGAGATGTTTTGTAAGCTCACCAAGATATTGCAGTATTTCATGTAATTGGGGTGTAAAACTTCCACCTATCTCAAATAAATACTTTTAAAGAATTTAAGGGGAACTGATATTGATTTGAAGGAAATAACTTTAGGATATTGTGGTCTGATGCTACCGTGCCCAGTGTGTAATTCATTGTAAGACATCGCGCGTAAACTCGAATTTGGGTAGCGTGTAATCCTGTTCATATACCTACTCATTCTTCACTGACCTTCCTTCCTCCCAGTCCCACAGATGAAAGTCATTCGTGGCATCGCAAACGACGTCATTATGTCTTTAAGTGGAAACAAAATGCAGGTCGTTAGCGATTCGGCGAATAATGGAACGCAAAATATCCCTACCGATCAGGTGCCTCATCATGCGAGAATCATTTAGGAGGGCGATGGGGATGTTTAAAGGAGAAGTGCGAGATGGCATCCATTGATTTCTTTAGCCGATCACAGTCTGTGTATGATGTCAGTCCCTAATGGAGAGGGGACTTCCCATTGTCTACCTCGCCCTTTCCTGACTTCCTCCTCCATTTATTCTTCAGTCGTACTTTGAATTGTTTTTTAGACACCGTACTTTAGATTTCCTCGGTGACGCTAGCAATACCTTGTGGCATCAGAATTGCTAGAGATCTTGCTCGTCAATGACAGTGCTAGCAAACGTATAAGCGGGGAATATTGTGCGAGAAGCGGGAGGAGACAATGAGTTAAGAATGAAAGTTAGGGTGGAATTTCCTAGTCAATTGAATCGGTTATTCGGACAATGATGCGCATACTTTAGTATGACAGCCTGCCCAAGAGCTACGGCGTCAGGGGCATCAAAAAACCGGTTTATGAAGACGACCGATGCTGCTGAAAATGCATTACAAAGGAACTAAGGCTGTGTGGTTCAAATAGAAAGATGGTCTTGTGTTTATTAATATTGTGATCTGTAGGGAATTAACTGAGCAATTTATTTACTTCAGGATTACAACTTTGTAAATATTACACAAATTGCTTACGATACTGGGAGCCTTACGCGCTACCGAAGTAAAAAGTTTACTGGAAGGAACTAATGCCAGATACCATGAGTAAACAACTTAAATTAGACGGGTAAAAGATTCAATACGGTACGTTTCGTTGAATATTTCTGAAATATATTCTTAAGTTAAGAGGGTGAAAATGGATTGAGAATTTAAAGATATCTGGGAAAAAAGGAAGCTGCACAGCCGAAAGAGGAAGAGTAGGTGAATGGTGGAGGAAATTAGAGTAAATGGGATGTTTAGGACTGTGGCGAAAAATTGGATATTAGGATATTGTTGAAGATGATGGAAAATGAGAGGCGGTTCAACACAAAGGTTATCCTACTAGCGCGTAGACACCGATGTAAAGAATGCCTTCGATTCTTGAATCGTTATACTTGGTTGGTTGGTAATTTGGAGAGGCGACAGGCAACTGTGATCAATTGTACCATTTAGGAAAATGTGGATAGGAGGGTAGCAATAAAACTATGTGAAGGAAGGAGGAAGAGAGGGGAGAATCCCTGAACCGGAATTAGTCTACTCTTAACACAAGAGGTGCCTATGGGTCCGCAGGATAACGTCCCATCCGACGAACGAAGTACTACACATGAAGTACTCTCCACAACACTCAAGTGGGGATCGAGATTGCACTGAAAAATCTCCGCCAATGCCGGGATTTAAACTCTAGCCACCGCACCAGCCCGATCCCCATTTGCCCAGCGGAGGCGATAGTTGGCAACTGAAGCTTGAAGGCTGAATCCCTGCGAACGATCACAGCGACACTCTCCACTTATTGTAAATTGAGAGGTGGCAATAGCACTCTCGGGTAAGGCTATTGCTACCGTAATTAATTCACAAATTGGGGCCCCTGTACAAAGTAATGCACTGGGTCCCCACCTCTTCTAACATTTGTACACCTACATGGGCTGGTTTGGCCCCCATGCACTCGGGGCCCGTGGGCTGTGCTCGGGTGGGTAAATTACGATCACGTACCACATGCACCTAATTTGATGTTCCATCAGTCACTTTGGATCCTATTGTAGGGAAGTTGGCCGTCCAGAGAAATACGAAAATTCCACATGTTTATGCTGCCTGTTCCCCAAAATGAATGGTTGACTGGCAAGCAAGCTCCAGGGAAGATAGCAAAATATTGCTCAATGAGGGTGGGAGTCACTAAAATTGATAGAGCCAGGCGTTAATTTGTGGAGCATGTTGATGTTCATCTTGATGCAAAATAGAACATTTTTACGATGCCTAACTTATATAATTACAAACTGAATTCTACTTTTCTAAGCCTCGTCCTCATTTTACCATGAAAATGACGCTATTGACATCGAAATTGATTGGTCAGAAGGTAATGTGGAATGCTAACAACTGTCTTCATGATGAGCGGGGGTTTCTCAATGTGTTAACAGTACATCTTTTTAATAAAATCTATGTATTAAAAATAGGTTTCTTTTTGGGAAAAGGCATTCAAGTGAATCTTCTAAAAATTGTCCCAGGAATCTCAAGTCCTCGGTAGCGCGGTCATTTGCTCAAGGACACTTGATTGCGAGATCAAATGCTTCTGGAGACAATACATTGGAGCTAGATGTTTGCAAAGTATACAAATATTGTTTGGTTTTAATAAAATTGGCTAGGCTCGATCGGATGATTTTCTACTTGGAAATTCCATCTTTGAAGTGCGTCTGAAAATACCTCGTAGATCTCATGACCACTTTGAATTAACTTCTACTCGCCCGGAAATTTTATTCTGCCAGTTTCACTCAACGCATCAATTTGAACATTTTTAATCATCTTAATGATTTTGATACGATTTTTCCTAAATATTCATAATATGCAATGACTGGTGCTCAAGATTAAGTCAACGTTTGTAGCACGACACGTAATAAATTCATTGGTAGTGAATTGCTTCAAATAGATAACATAATAAAATTTTAGGTGCAGTTACATTGTTTCAAACCAATGCATTATTTTAAACTAAATGCCCTGAATGTCAGGAAAAATTGTGAAAAATTCACGCAGTTGAAACAGTGTCACTTAAGCCCCAATTACATTGTTATTTTTCACCAAGCAGTCTATCATTAAACTAAAATTCGTTAAAGGTAGGAGATACCGTAGATGTTCTATTTTATTGCTTGCGAGGTTGATGTTTGCAACAGTTTGACTTTTATGTTTGTAACTAAGCAACTCGTGTTTCCAAATTCTATAATCGATTTCATGCGATCTGATCAACTGTTTTTAAAAAACTCACAAGCTAACCTGGCCATGTTCGGGAAGATTGACCACTCAAATGACCCAAGCAGAAATAGACATTCCAGTCAAAAGGAGCTGTCCCTGAAGAGTGCACGTCCAATGATTACTCCAAAGCTGTCACTTACCCTATTCGAGGTCATATCAATGAAAAATGACCGTGTGACCAAAACATCATCAATGACGTTACAACAGAGCCATTGCTCTGATAAGCTGTAAGGTTTGGAACAGGGGATTAATGCGTTCGGCTGTCAAGACCTAGGATCCGAAGTCTTTCCATAACTGAGGGGTTAGGGGTTTGATATAGATCGTTGAACTTTGACATAGACATACGCTGAAATAGGGGGATTAAAGAGCTTAGTCCCGAGCTCATAAAGCTGTCAAGTTAGTTCCCCTTCTAATTTTCATCAAGCCACTACTTAAGCTCAACTCTTATAAGTTAGCGTCAAGCGCTGCATCCCTTCACATTCATAGCATAACGTGAAATTTACCACTTTTCCAACTAACGAGAATAATTTTGGAAAAATTTCTTTTGTTATCTGATCCCCATACTTGGTCTTTGATTGCCATTGAAAACTTTCTGGTGCCTTTTACTTATGTTTAAAAGCATCGTCTTCATGAAACACATTTAAAAGAGAATGTTCATTCCGTTGGGCCTTATCAAACCATTAACAATATTTACCGGATGCTCTATTTCTTTGCCCGACCAAAGGAGCAAGTTAGGCCACGTAATGGCTCATTTATCTTCCCAATTTTTCCTATTATTTTTTATTTCTACTTCATTATTTTGATTTTATACCTTTATCTTGTCTTGACTAAAAAGTGCCTCTGGCTTCACATTTTCATATTTCCGCTCCAACAGTTTGGTTTTAAGCTATCTATTCTTCGAAGATTGTAGGCAGCAAAATGTTTTTACGAAATAATAGCAGTAATAGAAATAGTGAGGTAGTGAATGTAGTGTTGGGGATAATGCGTTTGCATTTTTGGATAAATTACGATTTTCTTCGATTTTTCGTAATTTCATACATGGCATGTGCATTTTAAATTATATGCTGTCATTAAAGTCACAATTGCATCCGCAGCGTACAATAGACTGTGTATGAGGAAACAAGTATTATTAATCGAAGGGAATGAGTGATAATCATACTTCGTCTAGTAATTAATTTTATTATGGAGTCTTTGATTTAAAGGAATTTGGTCAAAATGAAATTAAACATTATTATTCATTTTTATTCGATTATTTTCCCATATTGTAAGTTTGAGGAAACGCTGTCTCTGATTTTCTCTAACAATTGTGATAATAAATTACTAAGGCTTAATTAAACGGTGCATGAAGCTGAGACCTGTTTTTTGGGATACTCGTATCCGTAAAGTGAAGGAGAATGAAACAAAAATTATAATGAAACAGACGTTTTTCTTCGTCATAATAAAGGATTAGAATTGCTACTACGAATAAAAATTCTCAATATCAAGGTTAAATGAACTTTTCGACCGTACATAGGTTCTTAAATTGGAGAAATGTTGTCAAGTTTTTGCATATTTCATCAAACCCAGTAAGAATCCTCCGAGAATTTAGGACTTGTCCTCATATCTCTTATTCATGTCACCTTCAAACCGTGGAGCATTCTACAATATCACAATCACTCAAATGGTTTGAGTAACAGAGGACTAAGGTTAACTAATGCAGTCGAGAGAGATATTTTACGTAGTTTTTCATGAGCCTCGTAGACTGTTGGTGATTCATAATCTTTCATTGAGCAAAAATAGTGTTGATTTTATTATTTTAAATAGTGTTAATTTTTTGATTGAATATGTAAGTGATATTTTTTTGAATCAATGGAGACAACAAAATTCACAGCCAAAGGTTTTATGCTTCAAATGTCATTGTATGCAGTGGGAACAAAGTCTCTCATTAAAACTATGACAAAATAACGAGATAAAATTAAATTGAGATGAGGGAGAATAGGTTTCTAAAATTGAGCCGATTTAAAATGCATTAGGCTTCAAACAGCACTGATTTGAATGGGAAGCAAGTATAAACTCATTCATCATATGTGAGTTTAGTTCATGATATAAATTTGTAAGGTAATAAAAAATATATGCAATATGTATTGCATATGCCATTGTATATGGCTGAACAGAAAGCGTTAATGATTGCGCTTAAAAAGTGCGTACAAATTTTAAAATGTAAAGCGATCCTAAACTGTATCTAACGGCTTGGCGTCACCGTAAATTATTGCTATTCTTATCTTCACTAATTTAAATAGGAAGGATCGAATCAAACTCGTTCATAGTCTTCCATAAAGGAAGTAACAACGGTTATTTTCATCAAATAGGGTAAGATTTCTGAACTTCAAATGGAAACGCGTTGTATTGATATCAGGGATACCATTCTATTAAGAAATCTACTAAATTCTTGATGACCTCGTGTTTTGACGCCAACAAGCGCATATTTTTAACCATAAATATTTATATGAGATTGCGTTGTTTGTCCACATGAGTTTTTGAAATTAGGAATGTGAATTTCACGGAAAACAAGTTTTAAAACAATGAGTGATCCATATTAAGGAATATCGGAGTGTCAATCCGAGACCCGTCTCATCTCTCAATAACCGCTCTCGTAACGTTGGTGCACGGAAGTGCAGGAAATACCGTCACAAAAGAAGTGATCCATGAAGAAGGTGTAAGATGGCCATATTAGGAGATAACAAGTTTTTCCTCCCACTGTACATCAGGTTATCAATTTGGACACGTTTTGAAGTTGGCAACATGGCCATCTCTAGGAAATTATCGGCACACAGCTACTATCTTTCCCGAGCTCAAACGTTTTTTTACAAATGCGCCCTTACAACCAAGATTTCAAATTAGTTGGGTTTTGGACGTTCTGCTTAGTCTTTGCCTAAGTGGTAATTGGAGTGAAACTAAAATTTAGCCTTCGGCTTTCCGATTATTTTCAAATCATCGTTAAACCAACAAGATGTAGGTTAAAGCTGCCGTGAATTGCGACAGTCGGAAACAAAATTACGTCATGAATGTAGGTAAAATAGAATCACCGGTCTAACTACCTTAGATCAAACTTCCAGAGTTACAAAATAATGAATACGGTCATAAGCGCCCTAGATTCTTCCTCTAAGCAAGTCCCGATAGCATAAACGAGAGCTGTAAGTTGGCTCTTAGAAGCCTGCGCCTAAAATAGTACATTCAACGTGAGAATAAACACTTCATTGTGAGGAGAGGAATGGAACATGGGCAAGGACGTCAACGCTGGGTATCACATCCTTGGAAGTTACTCGTGTATTGCCATGTTCGACTATCCCCGTGAAGGCGTCCCAGGAACTCCTTTATTTCCTAAAATTCAAGATAATGCCTCAACCTTTGGACTACTTTTCTGAATGCGAGGTTGCCGGTACGATCTATTATAAGGCAAGATTTGATAGCCAGCCTTTACGAGTCAAATTGGTTCATCATGACGTCTGAGAGGTCGTGCGAGTAAATTTGAATACGTATGTTAATTAATTCGCCATGTTTGAGGTTGAAAATGAAAAGTTATTCTTACCTCTCCCAATAATTTTCTCTGACTTCATGTTGCTATTCCTCTCGTTCTCGCCGTATCTTCTTTGAAGATTTGTGATCACCGGCTCTCATTTTTTGCGTATTCTTCGACTACACCTTAGTACTAGAGCTAGTTAAGTCGACTTCGGCAGGCGTTAGTTTTAGGGATTTATTCATCGTACGAGAAAAAGAATAATTCAAAATTTCAAATTCACACCTCATTTTATCGTCAGTAAAGGCATCATTTGGCAAATTCACATATACAGCAAAGGCGTATGTTTAGGGACTTCCGGGCGTCTACTTGCAGCAGGATATTTATTAGCGACCGTAGTTTCTCCAGGCGTCCGGATTACGTCTTCACGTTATAAGTGCTGTTACAGATTTCTCGTTGCACAGCGGGCAACTAGTATATATATAGGAAAAAATCGCGTCGTTTCAGCGGCGATTAAACGCCTTACGAGCGTCCTTGCATATTAGGATGTATATTGACGATATTATGTTATCCTGCTATCATATTGAAGTCTTCAGTTCATAAGTGGCGCTGCAGATATTTTGTCCGTTTTATTAGCTGCCAGATCGATTTATCGGTCTGATTGGCTGGATGGGCAGTCGGGTCGTTTGGCTTGAACATTCTTTCTCAAATTTAGGATAAAGTGTACCCGTTATCCTGGTTGTAGTTTTGGTGGTGTGTAACAACATCTATCGCCTGCCTAACAAGTTCGCGAAAGAAACAGCTCTCATTGCGGATTAGCTTCACCTTTTCGAAATCAAGTGCGTGGTCAGGCTATCCAGTTGGTATTTAAATTCTGAGGATTAAGCCCATTAAGCAAATCAGTGGTATCCGAAGGCTCAAGACTCACCTACAAAATACGGACAAGGGGTCTGCATCACAAACTCTGAGCTGAATACTCCAGCATGACGGCAGTAGAATATATTATCGCCAGAAGGCATTCGGAGATGGAGGAACGCTCAGAGACCGTTAAATATCAGTTGAGGCGCCGCGGAAACCTTGAACCTACTGGGTTTTTCTTTTGGTTTTATGCTAGTTTTCCATTGTACTTAGTAATTTGGTTGATATTATCGGGTGGCGACAGAAAGCTTAAGTCATTTACGCCGTTGAGGGCAAGTAGATTGGATGGCACTGGTAGATTTTTGTGGGAAATGGAGGGATTATGGAGGGAAATTCAGCGTCAGCATTAGCCTACTCTTCACGAAATATGCTAATTGGTCCAATGCATTTGAATCCGGTCCATCTGAAATTGAAGCTGTTGCCCTTGCCACCACGCCAAACCGATCCCCTGCTTTGCAATAATGGAGCATACTTACTTCCATTTTGGTACATGGTATGAAACGGATCAGTACCCTTGAATTGGAGCACGTCCTCCGTTTCCAGTGGGGAAGCTTCCGAGGGAGTTGGAGAGCGGACGCCTTCGGGCTATGTAGTGACTGCTTTCTTGGCGTCCAATTCACGATGGGAGGGAGGACTCGTAGAAAGGAGGGCAGGGTTACTAGGAACGCAGCCAGAAATTGTTACGACCCGTCGCCAGTGCAACAAGTTACGTGCCTGGCTACTCGGGTGCGTGGCATGACTGATCGCCAGTAATCCGGAAGGCCTAATTGGTTCGTCGGATACGAATTCTCCGCGGAGAATGAGAGGGTTCAGGAGGTAGTGGCAGTGTTGACGCATGATTCGGATACCTAGCGCAAACTTGTGAAACTTAGCGTGAAGTGAGGGGCTGGGTTGTGTCCGGATGAATCTTATAGGGACATGAATTTTTTCGACGTCTTTCAGGGGAAATGTTGTTGACGATTATGCTTGCCCACAATCATCATGATAGAGTAATAGACATTTATGTTGATCAAGGAATAAGAATTATAATCGTCTCGACAAAAATTTCGATGTAATATCATGATATGGTTCATTTGCGATGAACTGTTTGACACTCACAATCAGTAGCATATTGCTTCGGTGGATATGGCCTATCTCGGAAAATATAGGAGTAGCGTTTGCTTGGAGGAAAAAATTAGCAAAATCACTCATGTCGAATGATGTTCACGTTCTAAATTAAACGTTTCCCTACTCATTTGCTTTCTCTTACTGTTTCAAGGCCATCGGCTAAGTTAATACGAATGGACCATACAAGCCTCAAAATTAGACAAAACGTGTATGAACTGCAACTTCTCTTCCGGAATTTTGGAAGGAGTGTTTTTCAGAGCCAAATGGAAGGTAATTAACCATTTATAATGGATATTGCGGTCATCAAAGGTGGCCATCAACCTAGTGACTTTCTTAGGGATTTAATCGAGGTGAGATGTCAATGTGATGCAATATCTGTCGCAGGAGGTCTATGGCTACGGACGGACCAAAGAAGCACTTGACTATCGACAGAGCGTCTGCACCGATTGATGCACATGCTTAGCTTCGTAAAACATGCGCTCCGTTGATGGTAACCTTCCGTGATCAGTATATCGATAATGGAGTTGGTTGTCGTTTGTTATAACCTGGTCTGTTTCCTTCACGCCAGAATGGAGAAAGTGGAGGAGTGAGGAAATAATTTGGTGGCGTGTTTGCGTCATTCATCGTGCGCAGTAGCCCCTTACATATAGTCTGTCCGTGATAAACTGGCCGGCACTCGGTAAATTTGCACTCGTCTATCTCAGTAAAGATAGAATGTTATGCTTAATCAGAGGAAGAAATTGCCAAACTCTCTCGCATGTGCATGCATAAAACTTTTTCGCACCCTTTCTTCCACTCCACCTCAGCTCCCTTCGCAGTGTTGACGGTACTCTTACGAGTCAGCGTTCTCATCCCTATTTTCTGAGATTCACTAGTCCCATATCCGCCGTAGGATATTCAGTGTCGGCTTATCTGTAATGGACTGTTTCCGCCGGTCGGCTCGGGACCATTGATCTACAGGTTGATTAGCCGTTACCAAGAAACTGAGCAAAGAGCTGAAAAGTGAACCAGTGGCGTCATATTGTTGGGCGTATTTTTGTCCAGTGTGTGGGTTGGAGTTATGTAGTCCTTGTTACGTGATATTTCCTTTTTCGATGCGCGCCGCAAGCGTGAATATGTCACGAAGTATATAGACGCTCTTCGCTGACGAAAGATAGATAAGTAGATGCCTTTATTTCATGGGACAAGCTTGAGACTTTTGAGTCCAACAACGCTCGATCAAGTTACTTACGTGTGTTGATACTTCGGACACGAGACTCTGTGGAAATAGGAAACAGTCTCAGGCATAACTTCTAGGGTATCATGTATGAGGATGGATTTAAAGGAAACACCACCACAGCAATTTCCTGCTCTAAGTTTCATTTTCCATGGTCATAGTTTTATTTCCTCAGCAGAGTTTTGTTTCTGCAGCCACGGTTTCGTATCCCAGGCCATGGTTTTGTTCCCGATGCTATAGTTTCGACTCTGAGACCACTATTTCTTTTCAAAGACTATCGTTTTGTTTCCGCGACCACGGTTTCGCATTCACGATCATGGTTTAGTTTCTACTGCCATGGTTTTGTTTCCACGACTGCAGCTTCATTCACGAGACCATGGTTTCGTCTATGAGACCATTCTTAGGTTTCCAGGCCATGGTTTTTTCCCCAGGATATGGGTTCGTTTCCGAGATCATGGTTTCGTCTCCACGACCATGATGTTGGTTTGCAGTGAAGCCACGGTGGTGGGAAATAAAGCAATCAGTGGGAGATAAAACAAACCGTAGAGGTATCCTATCTTCTAAATCCTCTACTTTGTAAAACTGAAACAGGCGACTAGCTCGACTCATCTCTTCCTCAGTGTGACTCGACCCGCGGGCGGCCCCTTGGCCCCCGTCGGAGCCTCCCATCGTCCCCCAGACCCTGCACGCCTCCCCGCCTTCACTGACGCCACTCCACCCTTTTGCAGAGGTCGCCCAAGTTGGGCGGCGGGTGCCGAGCCGATCTGCCGCACCCGGCCGCTGCGCCGCACCCGCTGACGCCACCTCCCTGCCCGCCCCGCCCCTCCACGCCCCCCCATTTCTTACTTCTGCTTTCATCCTGACCACTCAGCTACGTTTACGTGCTACGTAAGTCCGTGCCAATTGCCCGCGTCCATGTTTCAACCGCGGCAGCGCCTCTGTGCGCATCCCTTCGCCCTGATTGCACCCGGAGGCGCAGTCGGTGCGATCATTGTCGCCACTTAATTTCCGCATGGGCCTTGGTTTCCCTTTCCCATGTACGAGGATGCCCAGTGCAATGGCTTTGTCTTCAACTCTCGCGTTCTGGACGCCGAATCCGAAAAAGTCATGACGCGGACAATAACGATGATGAGAGCCGAGCGAGAAAAGAAAATATATTCAAGTACATTCTGCGTATTTCTGCAAGAGTTGGTTTAATTTTTTTCTCTTGTAGTCGTGAGTGCTCATTCCATAACTGCAACGGTTTTTGTTACTCTGAACATAGGAGCGTGGAGGTTTAAATTTTCAGTTCTGCAATTTCTAACTTTTATGAGGGATACTTTTGCCAGCGAGGATTTTTAGAAAGTCTCATAACGCGAAATTTAATCTCCAGATTTTATAAAAATTTCGTTTTTAACCTTGGTCCAATTTTTAAACAAAATCTCTTGTTTTTTATGCTGAGATTTTTCAAATTATGGAGTATTTGAGTTTTTTGATGCTGCGTTCTGAATATATGAGCAATTGAAAATAATGTTCGTTAACATTAGCGCATGATAGCGTGTTTTCCAATGATCACTCCTTGTTTCGTTTCAAGATATTAATTGTAGTCAGAGTTGTCCATATGATAATGGGCCATTTTAAATTTTTCGCGAGATAGTCAATTTTTAATCAGCCGAGTTTCATTATGCTTCAATTCGGCATGCATCATTTACGATGGTTAGGGTTAGGGTTGGTTACTTTACAACATGAAGGGTTCTTGGTAACTGTTTTATGGTAAATTTACTGAGTACTGTCACCATAACCTATTCGTTTCATTGGAGATCTTGTTCACAACGAAGTTTTGCGTAGCTTTTTTTGTAAATTCATCAAGCGGAGCGCCTCTCCCGAAAGTCAAGTCCGAAGATTTTTCTGCGGAAGAGTTCCGTTCGCGAGAGTTGCAGCCGGCCACGGGCACGTAAGCGTAGTGACTGACCTCGCCCCATTCGCCCCGATTGCATAGACGCATGGCTAGAGAAACACAGGTGAATGGCGGACACTTGACGAAAGGCCTGGTGCGCGGCGCGGCTCTGGAGCACGTAAGTACGACGGCCCAGCCCCGACCCCAGCGCCCCGGTCCAACCCAGGGGCGCTAGAGGGCAAAATTTGCCCGGGGCGGCGCCGGACCGCGGGACCGAAGCGGCGAGAGAAGCGGGCACCTTGTCGCGTGCGGCCGCCGCCATGTTGACTGTCTCGACTAACCCGCTGTGCGTGGCCACTCCGGCCACCGCGATCAACACGGCGGGGAAGCCGTGTTGATTGGTCGGTCCCATTTGCGTTCGGTGCGTTTCACTCCGCTCACCTCCCTTGCGTGAAAAATCATTTGGTGTTTCATTAGGGCCGTGTGTCATGCGCATCATCTTGGTTTAGCTCTTTGTTGCTGTGATTATTTGTCGCATTCTGTGACCTTTTTCCTTTCTGCAGTCGGTCCCAGCAGCATTTTAGCATTTGATTTGCTTTGGCTGGTTGTATTCTCAAAAAGAAGAAAAAGAATCCAACTTGAATGCAGCCGTTGCTTCATTTCGTTGTCAATGCCGGAATTAACATGGGCTTCTATATTGTTTACGCACAAAGTAAGCCTGCCTATATACATTAGATAGTTCACCATTTCACAACTGAGCCCAAGCATTAACTTGTGCTTGAATAATATTCCTGAAAATTAATACAGAGTTTTAGGTGTTCGTGTAAGAAATTAATTCTTAAAAACAGTATTTGACATCAGAAAGGACATAAAACCTTTTTATGATCCAAATTGCTTAAATTGTAGCCAAATTAAGACTATTCTCTCCCTGATCATTACATGAGCCTCCCTTGTTTCAAGAAATAGTTAGAAGTATTATAAATTGTCAGGAAATGTGCAAGTAGCCCTCAAAAGTTCAGTATACTTCGTAATATTTAGCGGGGTGGAGATTAGCTAGGCTTTCATCACTGCGAAATGACGAATTGGAGTTTTCATATTTATGGGTGTCTCATCATATTTCCATGCATACCCTTGGGTATCATTCCCATTGGACTCCTTATGTGCCTTATATTTGCCGTTTCCCTTCTTATACTCATTCTTCTCTACCATAGCATTCAAACAATGTTCACACCTTTGACACTTTGCCCCTTTTGCCCTCATACAACTCTAGTTAACAATATTACTTCTTCATTCGGTATCTTACTCAATGTGTTTCTGATCTACATGCTTTCTGTAGTACTAATGATACCTTAAAATCAACTCTCCTTACCCTCGTATTCCAACGCTAAAACAATTCAATTTTCCTCCTTTTAACTTTTACCTCATCTTTCAAACTTCTTCTGGTGGCAATTTCACCTTTAAAGTATGAGCTGGTTAGCACTCCCCTTCCAACCCTTCCGATCGTTTAAGGTAATCAGAACCTACTTTTGTACCGTGTCCCAGCAAATACTGTACTATTTCCCTGATCGTCCACATTAAGTGATTACAGTTTTCCTTCACATGCTTAAGAATTCAATATCCTTGGAAATTATAGGCCGTGACTCTCTATCCCGAATATGTCTTTGAAATGTCATTTATTATAATTATTTCAGTCTATCCCGTTCACTGCTGAAGCTTCAGCTCAGTCAAATGCTACCACACAAGAACTAATATACAGCGTAATGCTACTGGATATTAATTTTTATGCTTGATTGATTTCATGGGGTTTAGATAAAACTCTCCAACACGTCGTATATTGTAATTCCTTCATCTTTCCAGTCGCAGTCTTTCCTAGAAAGTTGCCATCTTCCTTCGAGTACAAACGGGTTGGGTGAGGAAATCAGTGCTTTTTTACAATCCAGCTTCATAGTTGCAAACATCCAGAAATGTCTCCATTGTGGAATATCTCATAAATGTATAGGAATTGGAATGGTTCGGACGAATGCCCATTTTTATGAGCAAAGTTATCTGAGAAAGATGTGCATGGTCTATTTGATCAGGTACGTTCTTGTTCAAAGATTATTGCCTGATATCAATGAAACACAATACGAGGATGGCAGAATTTTGATTGAAGTACCTATTAGTAAACCATAATGCTGCACAGTTACGGAAATCATAACTGCTCTCAGGAAGCAGACTAATATCATGTTCCAAATTCTCTATGAACACCATCATCAAATCATTGAGATATCTAATAAATTCAACAGATTCAGGCGAGATATCGTGGAAGTTCTTCATAATGTAAGAGAAACAATTGCACTTTTCCACAAAATGGTTTATTGGGTACAACGCGTTTCGGCTCACAGAGCCATCATCAGGTACAAGACCTGTACCTCCTAGTCTTGTACCTGACCTAGTCTTGTACCTGATGATGGCTCTGTGAGCCGAAACGCGTTGTACGCAATAAACCATTTTGTGGAAAAGTGCAATTGTTTCTCTTACATTATTGAGATATCTTTTCATTTACGTATAGGAAGTCAAAACATTTGCTTCGTTTCCCGTTGTCTACTTTTGTTTATATCACCCAGCAGACGCTTAGGCGATTGTAATTGTAGGAAAGACTTTTGTGTGGCAAAATTACCTCCAATTGATGGCACATAATCTCCTTTAAGGATATATTTTTACATTCAAGTACCTCAGTAGGCGTTTCCTTTACTTGATTGGTTGGTTGGTTAGTTTTGGTAGGCGACTGACTACTACTCCTAGTTGTCAGTCACCTACTGCTGGTAAGGTCTTCCGCCCCATTTTGCGGTTAGTGGGTACGTTGTCAGGAATATATATTTGAGGAAAGAGGAAGGGTATAGAAAAACTCGATGTTGGTATTGACCAACTCTTGACGAAGGGTGCCCAGGGGTTCACGTACTAACTTCCTATCCGACGGACAGAGTACTGCCCTTGAAGTGCTCTCCACATTGCATCCACGTGGGGATCAGGATTTCAAATTAAATATCACCGTCACTGGGATTTGAACCCGAACCCTACGGAATAAAATTACGTGGGATGTGTTATTTCTGCTTTTAGTCGCACTCAAACTCAATCAAATTCTTCGCATACATGTTTTGGTTGGATATTTGTGGAGGTTTGGGAAAACTAGAGTAATTTTCGCCTTGAAGGATAGTTGGTTTCACTGCCTGGAAATTAATGTATGGAGATAGGATTGGAGGGAAACCCTGCGTTGCCATCAGCCTAGTCTCATGGAAAAGTGGCAAGTGCTCCACAGTTAAATTTTCAATCCGACGGACCAATTGCTGTCCTTATAGAATATTAAGTTCTCTATTAAACATGAAGTACTTTCCCACAACTAGGTATTGAATGTCACCGAAGGGTCTCCGCCACTTCCGGGATTCAGATTCAGGCCCTCGTGACGGGGTGCCAGCACTCTGGCTATCACACCAACTAGTTTCTAGAATAAGCTTGCAGGGTAGAAGTTTAAGTTCTCCATGTGAATATGAATAGGTTAAAGATTCTCGGGGCTTTGAAAAGGAAACAATTTCAGGCAAGTTTACCACAGAAAACTCTATAAAGACCTATCCTGACATTTACTCGTGAGGTACGATGGAAAACGTTCTTATAAAACGCGTAATTATGTCATTCACTCATTTCTTCTCTTCATTATCTAAATAAGCGCCCTAATGGAATATGTGGGCTAATTCCTACTGATGAAAAACGCAAGTGTTTTGATGTTTTGTGTATTATCGTACGGGCTATAATTCAAGGGGATGACATTTCATAATTTAGAGTGGTATCCAGCAAAAAATATACCTATGTGCCGCTGTCCACAAAGCTAAATGATATTTTACTTGAGTGTCTTCATGTCCTCCGAAATTATCAGCTCATTGTTTAGCAAGAGAATCTTTCTTATGTTAAGTTTCCGTCTGGGCAGTGCTATAGCTGATGAATTCGTGCGAGTATTAGGCGCATTATCGGTAGCTTTGATTTGTTATCTAGGGAGGTGATTGATATTATAGGCCAATCGCGCCGCTACGGATCGGTGGATAGGATTGCGATGGGAAGATAAGTCAAGTAATGGATAAATGTTGGACGGAAACCTGACTTCGGCACTAGCCTAGTACAAACGGATAGCCCCTGGAAGTCCACAGTGTAACGTCCTATCCCAGGAAAGGAGTGGTGCACTTGAAGTGCTCTTTCTTGAAATATGGTTGGGATGTCACGAAGAAATCTTCGCCACTGTCTGAATTCGAACCTTGGGCCTCAGAATGGGAAGTCTGTATTATAGTCACATTACCAACCCATACTCAGGGTGCATAATAAAATAACACCCTTGGATAAGCTCCTTGTTCTTTAGGATACACAAGAGCAATATTAGATGCTTCAATTATGCAGTGATAATGCAATGAACAGTAAAATGACCAAATACAAACAACTGAATGAATTAGCGTTTTAAATCTAGCTCAAATCACCATTCCTGCTTGGCCTGGAAACGCATTTTACTCTGTCAATCCATTGATCCAATTTTACTGGTAGTTAAACATTTCCATGAAATTTGAACGATGTATTTCCGTTCCATTCGTTTGAATTTTTTTGTAGGTATGCCATGACTTAGCGTTTTAAACAAGTTTTTCTGAAACCAGTGGGCTTCCTGGTGTATATTCGACCTGTAACAGCTTCGCTCTGGGATGACGGCTCATGCCCAAAGCATTGGATATCGATGGGAGCTCCTGCTTCGATGGTCTCATGAGAGTTGCCGCGCCAGTCGGAATTGTTTATTACCAGAATATCACCTTGTGAGCCTGTGAGCGCATACCTTGCTCTGGTATGCCACTGAGACCCGATGAAATGTTCATGCCAGAACATCGTTTGCGTACACTCATCGTGAAATTCCAATGCATTATCGCCCTTGGTGGCTTCCGCTTTCCAGTGTCAACCGCTCTGAAAATTAGCTTAGAATTCATTAGCGTTGAACTATTAACTATAAACATGCAATATTGCTCTGCGTTTGTCTTTTGTTAGGTATTGAAGTTTCATGGACATTATGGGAAGAGGAGAGAGAGAGAGAGAAAATATTTTATTTTGTAATCACAATACAGAATTTTTTAACAAAAATTTGAAACATACTCGGAGGCTACTCAGCTTCCTATGAGCATTCTATAAATTTGCAAGAGAATAATCGTCCGTATCGTGCAAATATTCCAGTATTTAGCGGACCTTTTTTAAGTAATACAAACAAAACAAGAAAAAATAAAGTGATATAGGCAACTTTAAAAGACAATGAATAAACTAATACAGAAACAAAATTTTGTACAAATATGCCATTTGAACATTACATTAAATTACATTTATTATGGTAAGGCCAGATCAGAGCGTGAACTTTGTTTTAGAAACAGGTAGTTAAAGAGTGGCTAAAATAAAATCATGGCTATGGTGTTTGTTGACGGCGTTACTTCATGCAATTTTTTCATAAACTTTCGCCCTGGCGTAAGTTATTGTGTAGCTTATTTTGTAATTTCGTACGTGATTTGTTATTTCTGAACACCTGGCTGTACTATTCATTAGTATCTTTCAGGGAAAGTAGACCTAAATACAGCTCCACTACATGAACAAACAGTTACAGTTAGAATGAGAAAATGTCTTGAGCTCATATTTTCACTAAAGGTAGAATAAAAAGCTAATCCACTAAAATAGGAAACATTTAATGAGAAAAGCGGTTTATTTCTGTAAGCTACTACTGAGTTTCAAATTATGTCACTATGCTCCGCAGATTAGGAAGTTTTCATGATAACATATGTTAGATTTTTTGATTTTCTACTAAGCGTCATTTTCTCAAAAATGTCAAGGCTACACCTTGCGTCAGTAAAATCCCGGGAAAAACTTAGTGTTTCGTGCTTCCATGTGTACAAGTTGCTAAATAAATAGGGGGAAAAATGGCATCGGCAAAAATCTATTATTGCCATATATATAAACGTGAGCTAATCCTACTGGAGTTAATCGGTAGGGGACGCATCATTGCACAACATTTACAGTGAAGGAATAATTTGCCTGAACTGTAATCCCTGGAATGGGCAGTAATATTTTACCGAGTTATTATTTCCAAACCTTTTTCTTTTAGTTTTTATTATATTTTAGTTCAATGTATTAATGTTACCGTATTCACAATTTTGGAGTCATGAATTTGGATAGTTAAACTATTTCTTAACGAGCCCGTTAAGTTTCTTATTATGTGCTGCACTTTCTTTGATTTTTGTTACCGTATAATAGGTTTTTGATGTATCCACACTCGATTTCAGAGTCTTAAGTGTAAACGCTTGTTATCACAGGAAAATCCAGGAAAAGCCAAAAGGCAATGATTATGTGCTGCTTGTTAACTGTGCTCACTGCCATAAATATACTAGCAGCAAAGGGGTTATAGTATCATATTTTTAGCTCAATTCGTAAAACTTATGATTATGTACCCTTAGGTTCCCTACATTCACCGATTGCTTGGTTGATTATTGGGGGATGCAACTGAAAACAGGTCATTGGTGCGATTGAGAATGGTTAGGATGGTTGTTAGAATTAATGTTTATTTTTGGCATGACTGAAAGGTGGTTGCAGTTTCGGCACCAACATTAGACTTTTTTAATGAAAGGCGCCAAGCCTTCCACCGTTTTACGTCCCATCCTACGCTCTAAGTACTAATTTTTGAGGGCTCTACACCTGCTGTCTAAATTGGGATTAGAATTCCACTGAAAATATAAGCGCCACGGTCGGGAATTAAATCGGGCTCTCGGCATGAGAAGCAAGTCTGGCCACCACACATACCAAAAGCCTTTAGCCCACGTCATTACTTCGGCTCCAAAGCAAAGGACGATGCCAATTACGTCGGGGTTCTTGGTCTGTTAAGTGGATTAAAATCTTAAAAAAATAAGTAACACGTTGGGGGTACTCCGATTTGCTGCCGAATTCATTTCCACCGCAGGCCACTCCGAATGGCAGTGTGACCTAGAGAAGTTCACTAGGCGTCGTGTGGTAGAGAGGTTTCTCAGTGCCGGTTTTTACCTTGGTCAAGGGATTTCACCACCTAGAGAATATTTTTGAGACTGTTCTATTTCAATATGACGTCGCTCACGAAAACAGCAAAATCTCTTTCGAGGGAACAAAAAGTGTGACACGATTGGAAAAACTTGCCAGTAGCCCCAAGATCACAATCCCCCGGATCCCGGGATTCTAATCCGCGAGAAGCCTCTTCGTGTACCCCCAATATTAATGATTAGGGGAAGGAATAATTATTCGTCCTTTCCGCCATAATGGATGATTGGGTCAGTTGGTAATGGAATTGAGGATGAAGGAAGAAGACCGGCGTCGGCATTAGCCTACCGTACCGAAATGCTCCCAGTGTAAGACCGTAGCTTACCGTCCGACTGATGGAATACTACACTTAATGTGCTCTCCATATGACACGCGATTCCCAGTTCACGATGAAAAATTTCCAACATTGCCGAACCCAGGCTCTAGGGACAGGATCCCAATTCCCCAGCCGCCACGGGAACCTAATCTCCGATTCCCCGGACCCCAGGTTCAAATCCACGAATAACCTCTTCGAACACTCCCACCAGTTTATTCACGTTATATCCAAGCAGCATGAACCCATTAGTTACAAGGACGTCTCAGAAATATGCTGAGGTACATGGAGAAAATTAACCATACCTAATTCAGTATACGTGTATGCTGCTCAATTTATTGTCTAGTACAAAGTTTTTTTCTCCTCGGCTGCAGAATTACCTTACCTGCCTTCAGGTTTATCGTTGGCGATTGAACCTAGAACCCGTACAATACTCACGTGATTAATCGGATGTGCATAGCCGTGGCTAAAGTGGTGTGATTATTCCCGAGTAACCAAGGAAAACGATAAATTGCTCAGTGGGAGTCGTCTTCTCCATGAATTCATCATCCTTACTCTGCTTTCTCTTAATCCCTCCGAAAAGTCATGCCCTTTCTCTCCTATTGGTGTCTCCTTATCCTGATAACACGTGTACATCACACATCAATTCTGAGTGTTCAATGTAGCTTCCACGCTATGTTTTTGCGGGCCACCTCTTTCTGTTTGCTTTTAAAATGAACGCACCAAGTCCCTACCTTTCCGTACTGCTTCTTGAAGTAGGACCTCCAACGGTGGATAGGGAGAGAAATGAAGAGAACAGTTTAATGGTGGCATGATTTATAAAATGTGCGGGTAATAATTGATCATTGAGGTGTAGATGTGGCTCAATTTTACCAGCGCGAACAAATGTGATAATAATAAATGAAGGTAAGGCAATAATGTTATCACATCATGCTGGAACATGTGACCTCCTTCTCAGTTACCTATTCAGTCACGTTCTTTCGTTTAACATAAATATTTTTTTAAGTAGGCAATCTGGATATTAAATTAGGTAGCGAATCCAAAGTTATTTAGACAAATAAAAACAGCGATAAATATCATGTGTGAGCTATAAAAAGCTGAAAAATTAAGAAAAATCAATACTCCTGAGAGGTGACATGGTAAGGAGTGTTTATAAATGCGATTTAAGTCATCGATGAAAATTAAAGTACAACTTATCGCCTGAATAAATAAAAATTAATGTGGAAATGGCCAATATGTTGGCTAAGTTCAATTGGTGATTAAACTTCTTCTTCGATTCGATAAGCTTCAGATTAATAAATCGCCAAAATTGTTAGTTCTTTCAGTATCAGAGAGCTCTGATTATAAAGAAGCTTTTTTTATTAAAAATTTTATAAATATTTTAATGAAATTTTGTAACATTTACTTAGGATCCTTTTTTATCCTCTCCATTTATTTCAACGTGGTCAGCCAATCTAGATAATTAGGAAATAGTTCATCTTGTAGATTTGAAAATCTATACCCTAATATTATTATTCTGTACGCATTCTTGCTGATATGTGAAGTATGGTAATCCATGACAATATTCCTTAGAAGCTATTTCCAAGGCCAGAGCCCCCTAATTGAGTAGGAAGAACCCATAATGCTGTACCCCTGGCCGAAAGGTATAATCGTAGAGTTTGCGTGAGTAAAGACAATGCAAGTTCTAAATATAAAAATTAATTTTCAGGTGTTTTTGGAAGCAATTGTTAGATTACGCTATGAATACGTTTTTGACGAATGGAAAGGATTTTCGCTGTTTTTGAAAGTTATCACTTGGGGGCATTAGAGAAATTGGTCCCGATTAGGTCAAATTGCGATGACGACTCGGCGATTAATTCTGGTTTAATTTGATGTAACATTTCGTTTCACCTAATACCCTTTTTACGAAAGTAAAATGACAGTTTGTAAACCAGCAATAATCACCGCTTCTTCAGCGCCAATTGGTCTAACCATTCCAGAATCTTCTATGCCCACCGGCGGAAACTTTTATAAACTTTATAAAGTTTCCTGCTCCTTGAAAGGTAATGATCTCAGGTCTAAGCCAGGTCTTAGAGCCACCATAGTAATTCATCCAAAACCTATGGAAACATTTTTTTAACCAGTGGATTAGCGTTTCCACTTTGTGTGCCCTTATTCTTTGATACGAGGAGCACCTTTTTACACGAGGGTTATCAGAAGATGACGAAAGAGAAATAAAATATTTGCACGTACGAAGACGATGATGGTGAAGCAGTTTCTCTTGACATTCTTGACCCCCCCCCTGAATAATTAACCGGATGTTACGTCCATCCTCTGCCCTCTCGTCTCTTCCAGAAATATTTTTATCATAAAAATATAAAAATCACGTATAGTACAAGGGTGCTTCCCAATCTCCTTGTGCAGCTTAGTACACATTAATTCTGTCAATTGGAATGTTATATAATTTGGTTTTTACAATATGGTGGTATGAAATTGATTTTCGGATGCTGAATTCGAAAACTGGAAAGAAAAATTAGGTTCATCACGTCCATCGATCAAGGCTTATGGTGCCATAATGAAATAAAATTTCATATATAACATGGAATGTTAATAATAAATTCGTAATTGCAGTCAATTTCATTAGCCATTAATGATATCTAAAATTTTAATTGTTGTACTTTTACCACGTATAAATAGTACCGCATGACGGTGCATATGATTACAAAACAGAAAAATAGGATATATTTCAATTAGTGCAGTCCAATTATAGAAAACAAATAACATTTTTAAAACATGCAGTATGTATGTTGTGCTTATAATCAGTCTTATAATAATATTTAACTTAAGTACAACTATATTTACAAATTCAGTCGTCATATTTACCAATTACAGGTAATGTCGTCTGAAGGGGTCTCATGGAATTGCAACCGAATGATTTTGTTTTAATTTATCGATGAAAGTAGCGCAGTTAACAAAGCAGATACGATTAGAACCTGCTGCGGGGTAAAAATTTTTATTCTGTCTGAAGCAAATAATTGGTTGGAAAGCACCCTCCATCTCCTCAACCTGTTTCCTTTCTCATAATCCTTCATTACTCGCCTTCCTCCCTCCGTACATCTGGACGATTCTCCGGTTAGGGTGTTACCCATTCCCTTAGCTGGAATCCATTCCACCAACATCACCTCGAACAATAATTATTTATTCGTGCTCTCATTCTCAAGTCTCATCTTAGGAATTCCTTCATTGCCTTTCAACTATCCTCTCTACCTCATAGTCTGTGACTGGAGGGTGGAGCGAGAGGAGCCAAGGAATTTGATCTGTACCGTCCCGTTCGGATCATAGCCTAGCGTTGCCACACCAACAGTCGCAACAGTCCATTTTATTCGGTATACACATCTATGCCTACTCAGATTTATTTCCCAGTGTGGTGAACGAGAGGATGGAAATGGATTCTTATTATCGTACTTTTTTCTCGGAAGACATACGTAAATTAGTTTCTATGCAATAATTTACTGATTCTAGACAAATTTGCATTGAGGGATCCGTTCATAAACCGTGAAGCCTCAAGACAGAAAGATGTTTTCTTCCTCCTAACTTATTGGTTCCTTCCCTTCCCTGCAAAATTGACCAAATCTTTGACACCACCCTCGGCGTCGAAGGAAAATCGGAAGGCATTTAAAACGCTCACATGGTCCACATACTGTCACCGTCGCCCGATGCCCTAAGAGAGACAGTGGTGGGCCGTTGCCCCGATACACACGAGGGCACGCCATGCCTTCCCGACGCCTAACCTCACTCTTACCGCCTCATCCCTTCTTTACGACGACCGCTAACCCCCCCGCCCGGAACCGTCGTGGTCGCACCTTCCCGGGAGCGGAAACTCCCGCACCCCGCTGGCTTCGCAGACAGCGCTTCTCCGCCCCGCCCTCGTACCTATGGCAGCCTCACCCTCCCGCACCCCGACGCTCCATCCACACCCGGTAAGGCTGCCACAAGACCCCGAATCCTATATTCATGCATCCGATTTTGCGTCGCGTCTCCGTATCGTCGTGAAAAACCCTTAGGGCCCGTTTTATTGCTGGCTCCAACTCTACGAGCTACACAAAGGAAAAAAATGATACAAGCTCTTGGATTTAAAGCAAGTGATGCATGGATGACTGCTGCCTCTACGAGCTGCACAAAGAGCAAAAATGATATAAGATCTTTGACTGAAGCAAGTGATGCATGGATGACTGCTGAAGAGAGCCCAGGGCACTTAGCCAAAATACCGTCGTCGGTGAGAGTTTGTAGACCTGAAACAGCTCAGCGATCGGTGATCTCGGGTATTGTTGGTTGAACTTCTAAAGCAATGCAAAATGGGGTGCATGGAAACGTGGATTGAACAACCTCTCTCAATTCTATTTGAATGAGGCCACAAGCCACCCTACCTCCTCCTCAGGCCTCACTATCATTCCACACAGCCTCTTCCTGCCAACAAGTCAAACCTTCTGCCCCCTTCTCTTCTTTTCCTTATCCCAGATATACTTCGAAAACCCCTTGCCACCCAACAACCGCAACCTATATCCTAGGCCCAGATCCTCCAAATGAAATTTATGGTTTACAGTCCAATTCTACTACCACATCCAACGATCCGACCCAAAAAACCTCACATCTCTAACCAGTATCTCGAATTCACAACCAAACCCCATAATCACTCCCCACAATCCAAGTCCATAATCCAATACCACATCCATGCTTGAGAGCCCTTCCCTTAAATCCCAGTCCACAAACTAATCCCCATCTCAACGCCAATACCCCATATCTCTTACAATCCAAACTCATACTTCTAATCCCAATAATTCTTCCCCAGGACTACTTCCCACATTTATAGCCCTCACCCTAACTCCACAGTCGTACTCTGCAACTCCACCTCACATACTCACCCCAAATTCCTATATCACAGCAACGCCCCACATTCCCCACCCGCGGTACAACCCCGTATCCCTATCTCAGAACGCTGCCCCTCATTCCTTTTTTGCAAAGGTTCCATGAGTTTCATATTAATTTAGTCCAAGACCATATTCCACAATCCCAACTCACATCCCAACCGCAATACAAAAAACTACATCCACGACACCAAAACCAATATAATCTCACATTCCTAGTTCACTACCACTTTACCATCCCCACAAAAAAGACCGCAATTTAGCCCAAAAATATTTTATACATTCTCTGCGCAAATCACCCAAATATTACCCAACCTTCTCGCCCCAAAACCAAACGCCACAACTCTTTCCCAAAATACAACCTCATTATCTAACCCTAGATTTATACCCGGCAATCAATCCACATTCCTATGCTACAACCCAGCCCCAGATGTCACCCCACACCGTCTTCCTGAAACGGAACAACATGCTAATTCCTAGCCCACAACCTTAACCAACCAACTAACAACCCAACACCTAATCCCGCAACGTAATTTTACCCGACATTCCTACTTCAAAACCTAACGTCATGGCCATGCCATGCAACTCTACCCCACCACAAAATCACACAATACCTTTCCTTCTTCCTATCATACAGCCAAGCCCCACATTTCTGGCCCAACTCACTACCACACGTCCCTACCCTGCAGCCCAATTCATAATCAACATTCCACACTGTCAACGCAAACATCCATCAGACAACCAAACCCCAAGTTCTTTGCCCAATGCTCAACCCCACTGCCTAACCCCACAACCACGACCCACTTTCGAACCTTCTCTTATCTTATGCCGCATTCTGACCGTACAAAGCAACTATATTGTACATTCCAAGCCCTCAGCCTTTCTTTAAAAACCCATTCACGTCCAAATCCCAATTTCACACATTCACATCAATAGCTTATCACATCTCATATTCCTACTTAGCATCACCCAATAATCCCAATTCTTCCCACTCCCACATCCAACGACCCCTTCCACCACCACCACCTATTTCGCCACCTACTCCAGCATTCCTAGCAGTGATCCCCACCTCATACCCACCCCACATGCCCACCCCACATACCCACCCCACATGCCCACCCCACATACCCACCCCACATACCCACCCCACATGCCCACCCCACATACGCACCCCACATACCCACCCCACATACCCACACCACATCCCAACTCTACGACCAACCCTCATAACCCCTTTCTACTTCAAAACCCACCGCCCAACCTCGCAGCCCTGCCCCGCTGCCCCTTGCAGAATCGCTAACCCCAAAGGTAATGCCATATTCTCGCGCAACTTCCGCACCCCGCCTCTCATCCCAAAATATTCACCTATTTCCTCCAGAGACCTGCCTCGCTCCTATTCCTCCCCCAAGTCCCCGTCAGCAGTCCTTCCCTGCTGTCAACCCACGTGTCAACCCACGTATAACCATCGCCCTAACACTCGGCCGCGCCACGGCAAGTCGTGCCCACCCTCCCGCCCACCCTCTCACTTCCGCCACCTCGGCACGAGTCAAACGGCGGGCCCGCCCCGTTCTCTCCTTGCAGCCCGAGGAGCGGCGCCGGCGACTGGCGCCCGCGCGCCGCAGCAAGTCGGAGGGTCCGCCGCCCGCGCGCCGCCTGCTCGTCCAATCCGAGTACCGCGTGCGATACTGGAAGTGCGGCCCGGGCGCCGCGCACCTCGTGGGTGAGTGGGCGGGCGGCGGAGGCGGCGGCGCGCCGGGGGTGGCGCACCCCCGGCCCGCCATCGCCCCCGCCGCCCCCGCGCCCCACCCGCCCCCGCAGCCCCGAAAGGCCCGCCCCGCCGCCGCCGCCGCCGCCACCTCCGACGAGTGCCACGACGATGAAATGGTACGCAGCAGCCGGAGCAGTGCCTCCGAAACACATCCTTCCCACCTGCCCTCCCGCACTTGCCACGACCTGCACCCGTCTCTTCACTGAATTGGTTGCCCCCCCCCCTTGGCTCTCCCGTGGTCATCCTCTCGGCTGCTTCTCTCGGGGCTATCGTCTGAAATATCATGGCGCCGACTGAATTTTTCCTACGTGCGACGAATGGAATTACGCACTTAGGAGAAACCTCAATTATATCGGACAATGGTTTGAACTCGTTACGAATAGTTTTCCTCATGCACTCCAGTACTTGAGTTGCTCACAATGAGCTAATCATCTGAAATGGTATGTTTTAGGGGAAAATGATGAGGAAACATTTCCACCGACATTTTAGTCTATTCACACATATATTCTTTAGAACTTTTCAAGTATTTTTTTGAATTATCTACAATTTTGTTTCCTTTTGTGAAACAAAACAGAAAATTCCCTTTTGGGCATGCTGTAGAAATTATTTCAAGATGCAATTCCTATTGCTATTAATGTAGACCAGATACATGGTCATGGTGAAGAAAATCAGTTAGAATATCTAAATTAATGAATATATTCTATTTGTTATTGACATCGAAAGTGTCTCGGCGTAGAATGCTGTATGATGCTGTCGACAGACTAATGTTTGCGTGACGTCATTCTCCTCGTAACTCCTGAATGATAATATTTCTTAGCATGGTATCAAGGGAAACCTTTAGAGTTCACAGAAGAAAAGCCCATTATCTAAGGGCTCATATGGCAATACTGACAAAGGAATTATCAATAGCAGTTATCCACATAAATTTTAATATTTTCACCTCTGTTAGTCCCAAGTTCAAATCAGGCTATGGAATAGTACTAATATACGGACGTCATATCCATGACCATAAGTAAGGTTACATATTATAAAACAATCTGAAAATTTTCATTGCTCCCAATGTAGGAGCAGAAACAAATGTATTCTAAATTATAATTTTTCCTCAGTAAATTTTCAAAACTTGTTCGTTTTATTTAACTCCTTTTATTTTCCATAAAACTGCCCGATTCCATTAATATAGCTCGTGAGGTGAACTTGTGCATTGACAATAATGCATTGAAATATATTCCGTCCGCGACAAAATTTCCGGCTCAGTTACCTGTTGCGCTGGTGGGGCAAGTCCATTGTAGGAAATATAGGGGTCACCTTTACTCTGAGGAGAAACGTAAATATACGTCTATACACTGTGAATACTCGATGGCGTAAATATTCCCTTCAAGCGTTATTTTACTCTTCCGCTTTTTTCCTTCTCCAAGTTAAACCACCAAGTTAACCAAGACCGAGTTAACAGAAACGCGCTATACATTTCCCGGGGAGCTATATAGCTTACAAACACGCGAAGCAGCAACTCCTCTGTGGGAGTTAACCACGGGAAGATATTTTTCGATAGAAAAAGTTAAATAGGTTTATTCACAATAAGTTTCAGCATTTAAAGTTCCCTTTAAAGTTTCCTATGAAATTTACCATTTCGAATCAAAGTATCATTTTAGTGAGAGGATAAGCTATACACATCTCTGTTTGCAGAAGACTTTGACTTATGGAATAAATTCAAAACATTGTCCGATATCGGAGCGTTTTACACAGCGCTTTTGGACCGAAAGGGTTCATTATGATCTCGGTGGGCACCGTGACGTTTCAGATATTTCTCTCGAGTGAATCTCCTGAGGAAACCAGTAGGCAACTATATCCTCTGTCGATATATCTATCATTCGTGCAACTCAGTAATCGATTTCGGCTCGGACGACGTCTGTCAGACGAAGTGGAGATCTGTATTGCGCGCCGCTGTCACGAATCAATTCATATGAGTAAGATGGCGAGGCTGGTCACCACACTTCCACATGTTCCTCGTGTCAGGGGCGAGGTTTTCTTTAGGCAAAAGGAAGTGGGTATGGTCAGCAGGCTTCATTCTTCCGTCTGTGGACAGAAATGAATTTGAACAAATCAAAGAAATATCATTATTGAATGCGTAAACTATTTACCACACATTCATTAACATTAAATATTCCCACTGTTTCAAGCAGGACACATTACAGGAACATGTTCTCTGGTAGAATCTCTTCTTACAACGCACCTCACCAAAGTTCAAACGGCGTTTTTGAAGCCGCTTCTAACGGGGTAAAGGTATTTTCCCACGATTTCCCTGTCAGCAACGGCCCCATTCCTGCCACGATTCTATTGTTCAGAATGAGACCATTACTAACGAGAAATGTTCATATTTGCTGCTCTTTTGCATAATAGAAGCATTAGGTCAGTAGAGCCATCGTACCCGAGCTGTAATAGATGTAGATTGACGGTGCGATGATTGTTCATTTTCTTTTTTTGTGTGCTTCTTAAACCTAGATTTGCTCAAAGTGATTTTGGTGCGCAGGACTACCAGTTGATAACCATATGTTCATTCATACTTAATGTTTTGGTGGGAAATAATTTGCATTTATGTTGCTTAACGTTTCGTACATCTCCCTTTGTCTCTGTCTATCAATTTAGCTAAAGCATGCATGGCAGCTATCGATTACTAAATCACGGACAATATATCTCGATAGAGGATGTAATCTGCTTTAAAAATCATGTAAACATAATCCTATCCAAATCTAATAGGCCGCATGAATGTTTTCTGTTTGTAAAGCTTGAATATTGAAGCGCCTCTCTGTCAGATAACCATTGCCTATGTGTTGCGCCAGATGTGCTTTCTCTTTGAATCAGACCTTGATTTTCTTAATCAAAACCCATCTCATTTTCATACCATTATTTAATATTTCTATTTATATCCTAGAATTGATGTAAATAGTTCTGTGATATTTTAAATGTGTGCTTAAATTTTTCCGCACTTTAATTTCAATTTAGAAATTTGTATAATATTAATGTGGTCAAAGTTAGCACCAGCTTATATTTCTTGAAAGCGTATTCTTTTAGTGAATTGAGGATATTTCAATGTATTTCACCGTCTCTCTTAACATTCTTCCGTGTTTCGAGCTTAGCCGTAAAACCTGTTGAAACTTTAGGATGAAGTGCCATTTAATATTCTCATTGGAAATTTAGGGTTTTGTTTGTCATTCTAATAAAAAAGGATTTACTGTGAACATCAAGTAAAGTATTGACTTTGACATCATTCAAGGATGGATTGTAAATTGAACCATAACAATTTATTTTCTATAACAAGCCACGAAATAATCGGTCGAGCTTAAGGCAATGTGGCTGAAGTCCACTTATTCTAAAAGTTGATACATTCTCTAAGCATTACTATTCATCAACCCCTGAACTGAAGGAGCATCGTACGGCGTTGTTATTACTAGCTTTAGGTTTTACGAACAGAAAGACGCGTGATTTTGGTATACAATGGATTTGAAAAAACTTACTAGTTTAAAATTAGTGTCATCCTTCGGTTCAATTTTAAACGGTTATATTTATGATGTGTGCATAAATTTCGAGTATCAAAAATCAATCCTGAGTTTTAAAAGTACAGTTTTAGTGGCTTGTTTTTTTTACTAATCCACTGAGACAATTGGTTAGACATATTCTGGACTAGTAAATAAGAAAACAATGGAGGAATGAATGGTCAATGAAAGCCAGGAAATCAAAGTGAAAAGCTGGACAGTGGAACCATAGTAGCAGCTTATGAAACAGCTATATTAATCAGAATGTCAAGAGAACAAAATAATAAAACACATCGGTGGTATTATACTTAATTTCTGATAGGATATCTCACAACAAATTTCAGTAGCTAAAAAGTATTACTTCGTGGAACAAACAATAGCACAGGGTGGAGATAGCTGCGGACATGCTACACACCAATCAACCCTGAGGTAATGGTCTGCTGATAACTTTCAATAAAAAAAAACTCAGCAATAAGTATTTCAAGAGAACTTTAACATATGGAAAAGATAACTATCATTTTGCTGATTTCAGGTAATGGGCCATATGAGAAACTTTTAAGCGCTCAAAAGTAACCAATTTGTTGATCTAAGGAGAAATAAGGGTTTAATGCTGGGATGTTGATTTTCCACCCGTTAGTAGTTTTTTAATGTGGACTGAGATGCTTCCTTTCTACAATTTTTATTCTCTTATGAAAATATCACGATTCTGGTCACCCTTTTTTAATTTAAATTCGTTATACCGTCCACTGCAGACAATACTGTTTAGTGGTGTTACTTATTAAGTTATGAAATTAATTCTCTTGCTCTTCTTTGGTTCGTAACTTGAGACATGAATTCCTTTTTCAGTTCCACGATATAGAGCTCTTTTTCTCAGGAATTCCTGCTAGTGAATTTATATTTTCGAAGAAAAATTTATGGGCTTGCAGAAATACTTATTCCAAGCTTTAGAATTTGGTAAAAAAAAAGGGAAATGATTCTACTCAATCTCATGCGACATATAATATGATGCTGCAGGTAATAAAATAACGTGCATAAAAAAAGAAGCTGCCCAATCAGAAAGTTTGATTTTATCGTTTTTATTTATAATTAACCTTTTTACGTGTTGTTATTCTAAAAATATGTGCCGAAGAAAATCCCCTTTTTTGAAAATGAACATTTGGCCGTTGATAGAGGCTGTAAAATTGTATCTTTGAAAACCCAAAAGGAAGCATCCATTGATGAAGACCAATAGCCATGATCACTAGAAAAGAAAATCATGCCTCTGCAATTATCGTATGATTAATATTAGCTTTCCAAAGCCGCGAGATTAAGGTGATAATCTTTGAATATGGTAGCAAAATTACTAAATAGTGATTTTATTTAGGGTATGTATTTCCCTACAAAAGAAAAGCCACAGCAGCACGCTGGTTCAGTGCGCCGATGGGTGTAACTGATAGCGTAAATGAAAGCATTTTGTCTCCACTCAGTATTCACAGATTAACAAAATGTTACTGATGTATTATGTAGTATCTTCCTTTCACTCTAATGAATGGGGAGGTCACATTTTTACAATTGCTTCGTAAAGTTACCAATAATTCTTGAAGAAATGTTGAATGAATATGATTTCAGAGGCATTATAAAACGAGATGAGATGAGATCTCAGGAGTTTTCTTATGGATATTATGCGGAAACATAGGTGCGTAAAGAGTTTTATGCAGACATATTTCCTATTTACCAACGATCCCTGACGTAAGTTATACTGATTTAGGACTGTATGAGATATTTAGATATCATAAGGAAAATGGATAACGCTTGATTTCAACGTAGACATTTCATTTTCATTGCATTGGTTTAGGTTACAAATTCGTCTCTTGAATAGCTTTTCACTTCAGGCGAAGCATTGAAGTTGAAGACTAGGCCTTGTGAAATGCAAGTTCTGTTGTTAAAAGTCTGGTTTTCTTCATTGTATCTAAAATGATTCGTTTACCGAATCCATAGCTTTTCCTGAGGTAGTCTAATGTTGACAGCATTTATCAAAGAAGCACGGAAGAAGGCGATAACGGAGTTGAGCAGGAAAATCCTCCTTTATGAAACGCGTCTAACACTACGGCACTCATCTTCGCATAAGCCAATGATTTCGGGTCAATGGTCACTCTTAGCGCGTCCCCACTCCGCTTACCCTGCTCAACAACGGGTGACGTGAGTCCCTCGTAACCAGTGGCGGGCCACGTGTGCTTGTTGTGTGCACAGATGACCGCCAGCTACCCTCCGGCCGCGCCGGGCCACCCCAAGCGTGTCAGCACCGAGTACCGCCTGCAGTTCGCTTGGCCCCGGGAAGTGGTGGCCTCCGCGGCCGCCGCCGCCGCCGCAGCCGTCCCCGGCAAGGGGGCCGCCGGCAAAAGGGGCGCCGCAGCCGCCGCTGAGGCCGCCGACAGTGGTGGCGGCAGCGGGCCCCCGCCTCCTCGAAAGTCTTTATCCATGGGAGCCCTCCGGCCCGCCGGCCACCTGCACTCGGCGCCGGCGCACAAGAAGCGGGTGGACCGCGTCGACGACGAAGGTGGGTCCCAGTGTGTGCCCTCAAACCGCCACTAACCCTGACATCCCCCGCCATCGGTCTCCCGCACCCCGCCACGGGCTGCTCCCGGGGAGAGCACTTCCGGGAGCCGCTTCTCTGGCGCAGCATGCTATTAGCTTTTACCCTCCTTGCTCCGTCTCACCATCTACTAGCACTTTTACAGTACTAGCTCTAATGCCCTGCCAGTATTCCCGCTTTGCTTGCCATGTATACCCGGCAGCCATGAATTACTTCCCCGGCAATATCTCGCTCTGTAAACCTTTTCCGCTCACTTCCTTCCATTTTATCCCACGGCAATGTTTTGGGTTTACTTCCCCTATCACCGTTTCCACCACTACTGTATCCGCCAACCGAAGAATTCACTTCGGACACTCTTCTCGGGTCTTCCAGTAGACTAGAGATTCCATTATGAACCACATTTCAGTTCCCAATACGAGCATTGGGACGTCGTTAACCGCAAAATCAATATCCCGGTTGAAGACCCGAAAAAAGTTTCCAAAGTTGATAAACAGGGAAAGCACCCGAGTTTTCTCGATCAATTCAAGTTTGAACTTCTCCTGGCTTCACCTTGGCGAATAACCCGGGGGCCTGAATCAGTAAGCACTCGCATCCTCGCCGGAATCGAGGGTTAATTTTTCATTGCGACAATTGGGACCCTTCGAGGCAATGATGTCGAAATATTTGCATTTTTGAGGCCGGGAAATGTTTGGTTCTTGCTGAATTAAGGCCCCAGCTCTCTCGAAGAAGTATTTGCGGCATTCCCTTCACTCTTGTCTTTTTCGGTATATGCCGTGTATCGGGTGCTTGCCCTGTCAGGATGGCAGCAATCGGGGATACAAATTGTGATTGTGAGAATGTTCGTTTTCTATCTGTATATCGCCTACAATGACATATATGACGGCTGGTGCTTTAGTAGTGCAAACGGTGCAACTCTCCTCCCAACCCTAAAGCGATGCAAATTGTTTGAAGTCTGCTGAGCTTAAGGATTTTGTGGCTTATGCACTGCATTCGTAAATGGAAGGCTGGGGTGCGACTTATGCGGCTTAGAAGGTCCTTGAATGGCCCAATTGGACCGTATGTCATTGGATGTATCAACTGGGACATACGATAATAGTTCTCATTTCATATGTTGGAATGCTTAACATGAGAAGCCTTATATCTTCCATATGACAAATCAGTGCACAAATACTCTTCTTTACGACCTTCCGTCAATTTCTCATATTTCTTCTGATATTCATTACGTACTGAAGACAGTACTTTTCTCTATAATTTATTTAACCTTCATTATAGTTTCACTTAATTGTGGGATAATAATTTGACACAGTACAGTAAAACGCTTCTGGCCACTCAAATACATTGGTGAAAGACAAATTGGACTTTTATTCGTCAAGAATATCGACAAACTTCCCATAGGTCCAGCCTGAAGCAGTAATACCTTCCCCTAGTGTTTTGCGACCTAGCATGGAACTGATTCTACACGCTTGGCTTACCCAGCAGCAATTCAAGTAACTACTTTGATTTAAATCTCTTTCAATCTGCTTTTAAAATCTCCTGTAGTTTTATGCTATTGTAAACATCCTTTTCGAAATTTTGGCTCTTCTTATTGCCGTTCACGGATACCTGCAATACGGACACCCATTCACTGGTTGGCTTTTGCCCTGCCTCGCTCGTCCCTCCTCCAAGGCCCAGGGCCCGGCTTTTCTTGCTTAGCCCCACTCTGTTTCCTGTTGTTGCAAAATTCCTGTTACAGCTATTCCTCTCCCTTCTCTATCTCCGCTCACTCTTGTGCTTCATTTGGGAGAGGGACCAATGGCTTCCCGGGGCTTGAATCAGGATCTCCACTATATTATCTCGAAATGTCTGTCAAATAAAACCAAAGCAGATCATAGGAAATACAAAGCATCGGAGCCTTTTTCAGCAACTTAGTTGCTTATTTTGATAATTAATCATATTCATTTATTAGTACGCGGAAGTTGGCCCTTAAATTGGGTGTAAATACAGTTTCAAAGGAAGAAGAATAGGGTATTGACTTTGAGATGCATGCAATGGAGCCACAGATGTAAGGAAATCTTTACTTGACATTAGACTGTGGCGAGGCAGAGTAAACGAGGGAAGGACAGTCGAAGGTGCGGGTAACTGCGAAATCTTGTGTTCAGATCCTTGTTTGAAAGCAAAGTGATTCGAAGTGTCGTACTCAATCCTGTTCATGTTGTCTATTTATTAAACCATATGAAGTATTGGTATACTTGCATGCCATCCACATCTTCTACTCATCCGTGTTTCTTCTGCGATTAGAACACTTTTATGAATTTACTTATTGAATTTCTCAGCTACATTTTCATATTTTCTCCATGTTCCATCACATCAAAAAGAGTCACTTTCTGGGGTTGAGCGGCTGCATCTCAATTGCTTCAAAGCCTCGGGTAGGATTACCGTTGAGAGGAAGGGTTTTACTGATGTCATGATGCCTTGAAGTGTTTCATGGGGTGAACAATATATACTTAAACTGTACCATTTCTTTGTAAATTGGATTGGATAATCGTACCGTACACCCACTTTTGGGGCTGCTCAAAAGTTTTTCGGACGTTACCTTTTCCTCCATAGTCACTTTCTCTATCATTTTCCGAAGTAATCATCGGTGCATCGAGGAAAATCGCCTTCTTATGTCACAATGCCTCAAGTCAGTGGAAGAAATTCATGCTTTTGATCATCTAATAGTTGATTTGTTGCTGTTTATACCATATTTTACTGTCAAGGAGCTGAAAAAGTAACACGTCTAATGTCAACTATTACTTTTTACACCGCTTCTCAATTTATTAGTGTGTCTTAACTTGATCTCGACGAAATTCTCCTATATTAGCTTCTCCTATTCTGTTCATCCTATTTCCTGTCTTAACGATGTATATATCAATCCCACGAAATAACCATAGTCCAAATTAGACGTTGAGCATCATGGAGACAGTATATCACCATGGCGCTATTATCCAGTGTTTAGATCAATGGGAAAAACATTAGAAATTATATGTCTACCGACTGGCCTCCCATCCCCGGAATTTCAGGAAATCCATTTCTTGCAAACGGAAAAATCACGAGCAATATGTCTATGAATGGACTGTTGCAAAATTTGCAAGCCTTCCTACTCCCCCAAGATCCGGATTCGAGTCCCGGTGATGGCCCAAAAATGTTCATTGGTTGTAAAGTCTTTCTTTCCCTTGTGTGCTTCCCCTCTCCTGATTCCCCTTGCTATATGTGTCGTGTGCGTGAGGATGTGTGTTGAGTCTCTTCTGTGTGAGCCTGAGTGCAGATGAATTGGTAAGAATGATGGGAGATGGGAGCAAACGCAACCAAAGGTGGTAATCCCGGGAACAGCCCCCATACAACAAGATTTCCCCTCTAAAACCCAAAGGGGCCTAATTGGCCCTGTTTTCGGTGATGCAAATTGTTTTATGTTAGTTTACTTGTAAAAATAGAATAAATATGAAATAACTATTAAGTGTTTACGTTAATTACTTTTAGTTTTTATATTTCCCTTTGTTATTTATGTTACCCGCACCCAAATATAGGTAAGAGGAAGTCCTATAGGCATTACTTACTCTAATTAATTAATGATACTTAAGCAGATAACTCAATTGCATGGCCTTGTAATTTGGGCAGTATTTTGAAACAAAAATTTGCAAGAGTGAAATCAATTACTTTTTATGGGCCAATACACCAATGGACCTAATTCTGGGGAATGTAACGAGTATTACTTATTTTAAAAACAATGTTTTATTCATAATAACGCTGCCGGAATAAATGCGTGAAATTTTATGATGTCAGCTCCTTAGAATTCTCTAATAGCTTCAGATAATCAGCGCAAAGATTTTATTTTGGGTGGGTTGGTAACTGAATCATTTATTTAATCATTATATTAGTAAAGGGGGAACGAGCGATATCACATAAGTTTTAACTTCTTAAAATTTTCAATAAGTCCAATGGTAAGACTTACAGAAACATTTTGTTTATGAATTTATTTAACTCCTTTGTCAATCTTTCAAAACGCTCGGGTACATCCTAAACAAAAGGGGTTCCTTATATGACCCATTTGCAGTCTTGGGACTTTCATGTTATCCCCCAGTTCCCACATATATTTTCCTCTTTGGCCAATTACCATTACGAAACCTAAAAAATTAGAGCGTAAACCTATCCTCAAAATGTTTAAGGCTAAACTAAAAATATACGCTAAAGTGATTAAAAGGTTGCCATATGCAACGTCACAAATAAGCGCTTGTACTTGATATAATTCTTCTTCTTAAAAAATAATGCTTCAAAAGTAGCTCCATTTAAAATATTTCCACCAGAGTACTTAATATTAAATTCCACCATGCTTAAAATAACAATAATAGAAATCAGAATGGGGTTGTACTAGCATGTAGAAATCAGTCTTTAATGAAAATTATCGTAAGGTACTACGAGGGTACAATATAGGTGTACGTCGACCCATACTATGTGTTGACATGACGCAATGTGTTTCTGTTGTGAGCTCTCGGTAATCTGCTTACGTCGCTACTTTTCCATTAACTCTGGCCAATTGTTGGTGCACAAGTGACCTTAAAATGCACCACCGTGACTCGATGAGAATGTCGAGGACATGCGCCCTAAGAGACGCCTGAAATTCACTGAATCATCCTTCCACCTTACTTCTGTGGGTTCTGTCGAATGAGAGTGTAAGCTTATTTCTTACAGTCTAACTACGCGCTATCTTTCGGTCCCTTTTGCAATAATTTTTTTGCGCCAAAATTAGCGTATCATTATGATATTAAATGAAATTTTCGCTGGAAAGCACAGCTTCTTCAATTATTAATCGGAGGTCGGGGTTTCATGACGGTTCGTCCAAATTTGGGTTTGTATATCCCGTTCATGTTAAAATAAAAAAGCGTGTTAGGTAGGAGGAGAGTTTATGGGGAATTCTTAAGTCCTAAAGCATACGCAGCGATCGGTTTTGATATTTTATTTGTATGAGTTGGCGTTACTTATC
This sequence comes from Pyrrhosoma nymphula, assembly GCA_963573305.1. Classification (NCBI taxonomy): domain Eukaryota; kingdom Metazoa; phylum Arthropoda; class Insecta; order Odonata; family Coenagrionidae; genus Pyrrhosoma; species Pyrrhosoma nymphula. Next base: position 68,121,251 of record OY754332.1, on the reverse strand, counting down.
CTATTTTCTGAGATGGCCAGACACCGCCAGCAAAGCACTATACGTTGCTGCCCAGCTAGGCGTGAACAAACTAGGCGTATGTATGACCGTAGGGTCCTGAAGCTTATCGGGCGTGAAACTGTTTTCGCTTGAATGAAATGATGGGAAATTTAACATCCTTTAGCTTCCATTCAGGTTTAACATGCATTTACGATCGGCCGGAGTTATGGCTTGTATTTCTCTCCTCATAAAACACGTAACTGTTTACGGCAAACTACCTTTTACTGCGTGGTGTGAATCATTCTCATTCTTCAGCGAAAGCTTCATTCTCACGGCCAGTGTACCATGGATCATGATTTAGCAAACGAACTACCTGCGCTCATGAAGATTTTTCAAGGGTACCGTGGTCGAGGAGGATTAACATTTTCTATTAATGCGTTCTTATAGATAGCCTTCGCTGGTTTGGTTGAGAATGAGAGAGTGGGGAAAATTATAAAATTGGAATAGTGTTTCTTCTTTGCTGATACTGGCATTGAGGTTGAAAAAGCCCTGCACGTTTTCGGGCTGCAGGAAAGAAATACATCCAACGAAAATTTATATGAAGTAATTCCTCCCACGTTTCCGCATAAGTAATGGGGTTGTACAAGTATACTGGCTTTAATTGCAGCAAATTAGCAGACTCGTCCGTCTTGTAGACTGTGCTTGAGTCAAGCGTCTCTGTTTGGCGATTCTGTGGTTGGTAAAATTTGATGCTGGATGGCGCGAGTAAATCCTTCGGTTTCAAAAGTATGCTGGTTCTGTAAAGAGTAGTAATATCTCTCATGAAGTATTACTGTTTGCTCCACGGATAGGACTGTTATCTTATCACTCAAAAGTCCTCTCTTAGGTGTTATATTTGGTTATGGACCCAGTTCTTGGAAATTTATTCAGAAAGTTAGGGTTTGCAGATAAACCCACTTCTACATATCAAAGGACAAGTTGGAGTATTGGTCTATGTTGGCGGCTCTCATTACTTAGAGTGACAGATTTTGTAAATGCCAGTCCCTTTTCATTGTTTTGATTTATTTCCGTGTTTTATTAGCTGGTTGTGTATGTAGTCATTATAATGCCAAGTCTTCAATTCCTTCTTGTACTGCTCATTGGTTGTTGTAAAAATCCTCATTGTTTATTTTTGGTTTTCATATGTCTGATTTCATTCGTTTATTGCGCTGGAGTATAGGTGCCGGCGTGTTATTGTAAATCCTCTAATAATAAGATATGACTCGCTACAAGTTAGGTTATTCCTCTATTCTAACTGGAGTTCATAGTTTGTGGTATCAAGAATGATTCACTATGGGTAAAGCCTGTGGCTGAATCACAGCACCACCAATCATCACTCTTGCAAAAAGAAAAATAGTTTTCTATTCCACCACACTTCGCTTAAACCCTCTGCGTTTCGTTAGAGTGTCACTCAAAAATCGGCTTCTCTCTTCTGCTTCGAGATATATTATTTTCATTTTATCTCTTTAGCGGGATCCCATTTCTTCAGCTGCAACTACGTGTGTCTGCTATGTCAGTCAGGTGATGACAGTTTTTCCTCCATTACAGGAGGTATCACCAGGTCTAAGTGAGCTCCTTCGCTCCAACTATCTCTTTAAGTGTCTATGTCTATCTCTTCATCTATATATTGGTTTACGAATGGATGTACTGTTCGTTCTCACGCGGCACCTCCTTTTCGATTGAAAAGCTCATGTCATGGCTAATTGTAAGAGGATATTTAAAATTCATTTGGACTCTTTTTTTTGGAAATTTTCCCCAAAATTCCAGCAATTTGTCAACTATATCTTCATTACTTTTCATATTTCCAGTTTTGCGAGTGATTTCACTCCACGAGCTGGTGGTCAACCCTGAGTAATTCATCTTCTTTTGTACAGTTACTCATTTACTCATTTAGTTGTTGCCGTCTTATGGTCCTCCCGCCGAGCTTTGAATTTACGTTTCTAGTTCTATACGGTCAGAGTTCTCGAATATGAAGCCATTATCAATACATATGAAAATGTATGGTGACTTTATAATTCATGCACGGATCACTCTCTCTAGCTAATGGATCTCATATATTGTCGTAATTTTGAAGGTAATCTAAATGTTGGGATCAAGAGCGTCGATGCTTTTTGATAGTTTGTTTCACTCACTTTCAATTTTTGCTCATAGCAGTGTGCAGCTTACATCGCTGTGATATCGTAAGGATGAAAAGAAAACGACGTGATTGTCTCAACAATTGTCTCCATTTCCTCCAGCCTTTGGGATCCTCCTCGAGAATCCTTAACTTGTTATAGTTCTGTCTCGCGTGGTCCTTTTATCGTTTCATTGGGCTTTTAGGGGGAATTCTACCTTCTCCGTTTTGTTTCCACAATTTTTTTGACGTTGGAATGTCGGAAATGTGACCTTAACGGAATGATGCCTCAAGCCCATGTATCTGGTGTTGTATCATTCTTTTACTTCTCTTATGTTCTGAATGCTCCACATGTATCACTTTGTTTCTGGAACAAATATCTTTCTGAATTATTTATTTTCGAATGACACTAACGTGTTTCCTCTGCCTTCTAAACTAAACTTCATGTTTCATCTCTATTCAGTAGAGTTGGTGTAGCGATAGTTAATAGATTATGACATTTTTGAGGTTAAATAGCGATTTTGATGTTAATACTTAATTTGAGGCATTGTATGCACGGAATTAAGGGTGTATTTTTCTATCTGATGACTGGTAGGCCACGAAGCCATCCGTGACGAGATATGTGGAGGATGAAAGTGGAGGGCGATAAGGCCGGGAAAGGCATTTGTTTAAGCCGACCGATTACTACTTCCTTCCTTCTATGAGATTTCCTCGTCTGTTGTGGCAATCAGCCTAAAAGTTCCATAGGCAAAATTCTTTTAAAAACAGCGTTTTTACGGATATATAAAACTTATACTTGATATGTGTCCATAATTGCGAATGGCCAAGTAAAGAAAATATTATTTTTTCTTGTTGGCGCTCGTTATTGAAATTTTCCTTTGTGAAGATATGTACCATTGTTTATTGGTTTGGAAATGACAAAGAATGAAATACAGGAAAGTTTCCACCAGTTGGAACCATTCGTAATGAAAAAGTGTTTTTGAGTGAATGTTTTGGCATAAATTTGAATGTCAAAGTAGCAACCAATAATGCTATAGACTCTAATCGATCGATCTAATTAAGAATGACAGTCAAATGCAAGTGCGTGCTTGCATTTGTTCATTTTTTTACCTTTGATTACCTTTTCCAGCAGTGGTTGTAAAAACTTAGTTAGAGGTTATAATTATCCTATTTAATCTCGGGTCATATATTATTGTGAAAGCAAAATGTGACTATAAAGTAGCTAGAGTGGAAAGTAATTATCTTCCTGTCAATTAGGTAGTTATCAATTTCACTCTAATCCAGAAAAAGATTACTTGTGACAAGGTTACCATTGTGAGAAAGGGACCAGCACCGATGGCGTAATCACATGCGTTGATGTTCTCCATTTTGTAGTATATTTCCCTTTTTCCGTATTTTTTTGTTACATAACTTTTTGTTGTTTTATGTACAAGATGGTTAGAATTTTTCACAAATGATGGCGTCTTGGTGGAGCTATGCCATTATTATTCATGGGATCAGTTATCTTCAAGTCATGACTTTGTCTCGCCATTCACTGTATCCCGCGGTCCCTCTCGATGAGTAGTTTCTTATTCGCTAATGAAATATATGAGGCGGAATTTTATTTACAATATAATAGCTAGGACAAAGGCAATTTTATGCTATACAAAACGAATCGTACTTTACTGAACAAAAGATGTGTTGAGGGATGGTCTTCTCAATGTACTCCTCGCGTACACACCATTATTAGCTAATAAATTTATTTTTGGGATTGAAGGTGGGGTGAAAGGGTGCGAACCTTCCTCAAATCACTTTTCGCTCGGGAGGCATTGCTATGCTTGGAGGCGAAAGCATTCTCTTGGCTGGTAGCAGTAAGCATAAGCGTTGGCGTGACCGCAGCTCATGCCTGTTAGCAAGCACAAGAATCGCCTATTATCCTGTGCCTGTTTCTTACCTTCTGATTGATTCCTCTCCTCTCCTGCGTCACCAGCCTCTCACATTTTCACTTTGCCAAATTTGCAAAGATAAATTCAACGGTATAATACGATGGTAGGTAACATGGTGACTTTAACTACCTTCCGTTCAAATTCACGTTCGAGAAGATGATTAACCCTGGAGGCTAGCATCTCGAATTTTATTATTTTTAAAAAGCCTCAATAGCTTATACATCCAAAAGTGCGTCCGTCATCTCCTCTGAGCACTACTTCGTGTATTTTCCTGTTTCTATTTTAAAAATACGTATTCCGTTCTACCCGTATTTCGACTATCTTCACTTCGCACTTATCCCAGAAGCTGATAAATAGCTCCGACTTTATCGTTTTGTATGCATAATAACTTTAATCAGAGTATGGAGATGCACTCAAAGTGTATGATCAAATTATGGTTCAACTAGTTAAAGGGTTAGTGCTAAGCTGCGTTTATGAGGCAAATCATGAGTTATCAGCATTTAATGCAAGTAGTTCAACTGTGTGGAGGGTGCTTTTGGAGCACTGTACTCATAATTTGGGGTCTAAGAATGTCTTTTGATTGCGATTGACTCCTTGACTCTTCGTTAAGAGCAGGCTAGCACTGAGTTTTTCCGTTCGTCCTACCACAAAAATTATCACCCAATTTCCCGCCCGGCTTTAGTGGCAGAGATGATGTAATTGTCTCGCGCCAATCCCTGACTTCCTCTTTCCCGCTGATTCTGCCGCGGGCCGAGCTCATTGGGTGCATTCAACGATGTGACACTAGCGCCTCCTCGTCACAAAGACATGCAACACTGCGACCGCCCCATTTGCTCTTTCCAGGTTTTGGAACGCGATGGCCCCCTATCCTAGTAGTTCCCCTCCATGTGCCGGCTATGTGGTGCCTTCGTGCATAGCCCACTGTATGCTCAATGAGTGGTTCTGCTCTCGACCGACGAATAGGCTGGATGAGGTACTCCTAATGCTGTAATGGAATGCAGACTTTGAAGTCTACCACCAAGGTATGGCAGCGTTAATTTTAAGTAAGGTGAATAAATATTGTCAGTTTCTCGAAATATTGTTGTTGAAATGACTACATGGCTAAGAAAATCGCGACGAGTGTCCCCTATTTGAGTCATGTTCCAAGAGGTTTACCGCTTGTCTTAATGAATTAAGTATCCTCATAGGCGTGCTTTCTATTCACATCATGGAGGTTACTGTGTCCCATAGGCCTATCAGAATCCTCTGCTTTATACTTTAGGTAGTTGTTGTCAGTACGTATATGGAAGCTGATGCTTTGATGTTATACTCACTCTTTCACTTCTGAAAAAAGAATTCGACCAAGGGTATAGCATTTTTGAGACATTGTTAATCTTGAAGGCTTAATGAATTACTTCAGAGGGGTCTTATTCCTCCGTTGTACGGAAAAAGGGATACTTAGTTCCATCGACAATAATATCGACTACTTGTCGGTGTACGAGGAGAAATTATTGATAGTCTACCTTTGAAGGTGCATATGAAAGGACCTCCAGGCCATATATCCCTTTCTTTCTTTAAAATATGCCAACCACGGTCTTAAACTTTTTTTCACTTCAGCTCATCATACTTCATCCCGCTCTTCATTTTTTCAAAGTGCTCATCCCTCTTCCCACTCATATTATATTCTCCCATCAATTACTGCCTTATATTTCCCATTGTCTCTTATTACTTCATCTATTCATGTTCGTTACCTTCAGTGACTGTCATTTCGAAAAAAACGCTAGCCTAAATGGATATAGTCCCGCGCACGGGTACAAGATATAACAATGTGTGTGTGATCAGTGTGGTACCCAATCACGAGAAAAAAAAACAAATTCAATTGTTTGGAGTTCGAAGAGGATCTCTAGCTTATCGGTCGGATGTATTAGTAAGGTTCACCACCAAGTTGTCCAAATTTCCAGGGAGTGAACTTCTTTAGTCTTGTCTCGACTACTTGCCTCGACTGTAAATGTATCCCCTTCAGTCTAAACTGTAGCACATAAAGCGGAGTTTTGATAAAACAAATCATGGACGCTGGAGGATAAACCCAGTTTTCGCATACTTATTACCCTGAGAGTCTTTGCAAGTGGGCGTGTGGCGTGTCAGATTAGTCAGTACAGGCTGACCAACTTTGTAAATGCTTTTCTAATTATTGTAAACAATACAGTTAAATATTGGCTTAAAAGTTTGGACTTCTGAAGTGACAAAACGGTTTATTACCGCGTGAAAGCTGCCAGTCGAGCAATACATCACCTAACATGTTACAGTGTACGGTGAAGCCAGGAAAACTTAGGGCAAATAGACCCCCGCGGTAATTAGCAATGCAATCATATGGATTAATGGAGTCTTTGTATGGTACCCCTGCCTGATAATTTGGATTTTCGGGTTCACATCCCGGTCTCGTAAGTAATTCTTTTTCATGGTGAATTCCTGCTTTTTGGTAATGCTCTACCGTCCTGGACTTTCCTCATGTAACTTCCTTGGCTCATGCATCAACGTATCACTTGTTTTTTACTCTGCCAACCGAACATTATCCGTACCTCACCATACTAAATTATTCAAGGCCACCGATTTATTCCTATCCTGGTTATTTATAAAGCTGGTTAGGAGAGATATTTACTTTCCCCGTGACGTCTGTGGTTTCTCACGAAGTTCAAAAGGGAAAAAACCTCCGATAGAAACTGAGGTGAGGTTATGCGAAGAAGATTCAAACAAAGAATTTTACCGTCCAGAACAATTCCGCCGCTAAACTTCCTTATCCGGACAAATACGCTTTTGTTATCACTAAAGAAATTAGAAAGGCTGAGACATATATTTCATTACGCCTTTAAAACGTTATTTTCACATTATGTGGGAAGGTGTCAGCGAACTAAGGTAGTGAAATTTGGATATAATTAGCAACATAACAAAATACTACCATCCATTTTGTAGGCATTATGATAGCCCATAGCTTGTTATTCGCCTCAGTAGTTTTCTCAGCTAACGTCCTATTGTAACCGCATGGCCTCTAAAGATTTCAAAATTCCACTGGAATTGACATTTAGAAAATGATTATTATTGAGTTTCACAATAATAATAATGGCATGTTACTGGAAATATAACCATATGGATGTTGTAATTTTCTACTTTGCATAGCAATGTTCATTTGTCTTTGGATACTGTGAAATTGAAATGCGGTGATTTATTTAATCATATATTGAGTACTAATGAAGGTGCCTTAATTTTCCTCGGAGAAAGAGAGTAGCAAATTTTGTGGACTGACTACTGATACCAATTTTTTAAAAAGCATTAATACTGTAGTTGTTAAAACCACTATTCTGTGCAAGTGACCAGTATCTTTCATCTTTCAAAGTATCAGTGTTGTTTCCCAGCTATCAACTTTTCCACAAAGATATCCGACACAGTAGTGATATACAATATAATAAGTGTTATATAACTAAGCATTATCCATACAGCCCAGCCAACGGCCGCCAGGGGTATGTGGTTGGGGACGTTTGGGCACCAGCCATGGAGGATGGGAGTAAGGAGAAGGGAAAGGGAGGAGGAAGGGGCGAAAAGAGAGATCTATTGTGGTAGATTAGTGTCATAGTCATTTTTTTAGAATGAAGGAATTTTAATGCCTCGCTATTTGACAGTGTATCTAAGTTCTGCATCGGATGTATTCAACGAGGCTGGAATTCCGAGCGTAAATCTGAGTTAAAGTCCCGAGTTGCGTCCACTTGTTCTTATTCTTGAGTACGCCTAAGCCCGCCTACGCCTAAGTACGCCTAAGCTAGTACATCTTGAGTACGCCTAAGCCCGAGTACGCCTAAGCTAGTACATATTATGCGCGCAAAAATTAAAAGGACGCATAATAAATCAGTCGAAGCAAAACTGAGCTACTCTTGTATCAAACTATGTATCAGGATACAAATAAAAGGCTTGATTCCGCTCAGTGAGAAAGCACAAAAATTGGTACAATGTGGAGCACTGATATAACAGTACAAAATTCGAATCGTAACCCTCTGTGGAAACTCCCATATCTCTACGGCAGTCTAGAGCGCGAAGTGCACCCGAGTGACTGCTGCTTGGCTAGCCAGTCCATCCGGAAGCATTCGATTATAAGGTCCGGCTGAGTACGCCCGGTGCAGAGTTGTAAAGCAACTATCTTAATTCGTCAATCTTTTGTGGTCTGTAGGTATACAGATGAGGTAAAATCCCCTGTGTCCACCTGAAACTGGTATGGTTGGTTGTTTAGCCTTGCGATCTTATTTAACTCCTAACTTATGCATATGTAGTTATGCATAGGTGAGCCCTGATAAGGTGTAACAGCGTCTGCATGTTATGGGAGTGAAGAAATACAGATCGATTGAAAGAAGGCAATGAGAATACAATGTTCCGTAGGAGGAGTAAACAGCATGACTGATAGCAAAATGTAGAAAAAATGGTGATTTCTAAATAATCGAATAAATATATGCAAGTATATGAGTAAATTGCGTGGAAAGAAGGCTAGAAGAGGAAAGTAAAAATTGCAAATGGTTTAAGGATTAATGTACATACTAACTTGAGTCTGCATTCATCTTGCGGTTCAGCTGCTTAGGTCAGGATTTCGTAGATGACGTTCCTCCCTGATTGCAGGAGGCGTCTTCAGGTATGAGTGACTTCAACTTTAAGATGCCTCGTGTAACGGAGGAGACGCCTCAACGTAACACTGACCTACGCTGCTGCGTCGAAAGATGTAACCAGACAACGAGACGCTGCGAAAGTATTTGCTCCACACCCTTGAGGTGGCTTGCAGAGTGTAATGTATATGTGAGAGGATTCATCTTAATTTGCCTAAATGGTTGAACTCTCTGGATGGATTTAAACGAAATGGCGCCTGAAAGTAAATGGCGTGAAGGACGTGAAATGGACCATAACTTATCCAGATTACAGGTATATAGAGGTCTTTTAAAAAGAATTTCTTCAGAAGAGCCATTCGGTTGATGTTTGGAAATCACTTACATTATCTAAGCCCGTCTTTTACCAAACGATCGCAGGTATTGTGGGTTAATTGACATGAGATATTTTGGTTCAAAAAATCAGTACTGATAAACTGTAAACCATTGGGCGTTGGGGCAAGATGATATGCTAATGGGTGAGGCTTAGATGCAGGGAGCTACGATGTAAAAAGCCGCCGTATGCTCCTTTTACCATGATCTCCTTGACGAAGCGGTTGCTTAAGGACTGCCATCAGTGATAGAAGCTGCACCATTCTTCAAACTATTCTTTATGTATTTCCCTGTTTGGACACGTTTTACTATTTTTTTTAAATAATTACCGCACAATCATAGTTTTGCGGACGATCTGGATTGGTATCTTTCGCGATGTCTTTCGTGAGGGTCCGTTTATTGATATGACAACAGTTTTTATATATCCAACCAATCACTATCAAAACGTTGGTTAGGAGTTTTGTGAGTGAGGAGACAACTGATAGGAGATGCATGTATATATGATGTGAAGGTATATAGAATAAAGTGATACATACGAGTTGCTGGAACTTCAGATCGGATGTCGCTGACTTTAACGACGGCATAAATGTCGTCCCAGCTGGAAATGGGTCATCAGATTCGTTTTTCATTTTTGGTCGTCTGACACTTCCTCTTATCCGTTTCGAATACATTTAATTTTACTAATGCGTATGAGGGAGAGATATCCCTTCAAGAGACTAGGGTAGGTCCGATGCGAAATTAGTGGGTGGAGCGTAGTCTTATAAAAAAAAATATTCCCCCTCCAGCGAGTTCGCTTCGTGCGCCAGTGTTTTGTGTTACCAAAAGCTCTCTTTTCATTTGAGATGCTCGCTTTTCAGTCCATTTCACTCTCCCATTCCCTCTCTTCCCCTTTCCTTGTCACAGCACATTTGGCAATTTAGAGTTAGAGATCCCCCTTCCGTAATCCGGGGGTGGAGAGTGTGGGGAAATTACACGGAGCTCAGGCACAGTGGTTTATCAAATGGAGATTAATTAATCCCACAAGTACTTGGTATATTTGATATAGGACGGCTGTTTGTTGATATTAAAGACTATGATCGATAGTGGTAGAGATGTATTTCATCCGTCATCCGTCATCAACAACCATATGCACTCCTGTCAACTCTCTTTTCCTTTAAGACATGTTTCCTATTTTGCATTATGTTGCCGCTGCATTGCACTCTGCCCACAATCATTATTTTGGAGTACTCACCAATGTAAATTGCGTTGACGAGATTGCCAGTACATTGGCTGCATAGCCTATGGCAACGCAAAACCGGACACTTGAAGACGTTGCCTAGACAACATCTACATCTACGAAGTACCGTGCAAGTCACCACTAGGATGTGTGGCACGGGATGATTCCACACCAGGCATGCAGTACAAATCGGGATCTCGAACGTTTCCCCAGCCGCTAGGCGGAGACCAAAAAGCAGTCAGGAGAACTGCGCAACCAAACCAGTAACTGGGAGAGTGCCACGCAAATAAACATGCAAACATGCAGAATAATGCCACAGACACATATAGCGGTCAATATCACTAACACTATCAATTAATGAAAGCTACGATACACTACTTCATGCAGAGAACAAAAGAAAATAATTCCGGACATATCAAGCGGTATGAAGTGTTAGTAATGATGCTATGTTATTAAACACAAGTGAAAATTCTACTCTACCTAGTGAGGGTGGGAGTTTCATATGATTGATCTATCGCAACTATTATGATCCCGTATTGTACGTGGAAAAAATGACATTTTAAATCTATCGGTTCTGCAATCTATTTCCTTTATCTTATTCCTGTGATCGTAGTACGTTGGCTCTAGCAAAATATGTTGAACGTCCGACAAAAAATTGTCTGCTCCAAACTTGTGCAAAAGATTTAACCTGTATTTCTCCCTTCGATCAGTTAGAGATTCCCACCCTAATTCCTTCAACGATTCGGTAGCATTCCTAATTTTATCGTAACAACTTTTTACAAATCTTGCTGCTCTCCGTTGTATTCGATCTATTTCTGAGATTAGTCCTACTTCGTAAGGGTTCCATATGCTTGCGACAAACTCCAAGTGAGGTCTCACGAGTGAAAAATAACATCGCTCTTTAACCTTCTCGTCACATTTTCCTAATACTCTTTTGATAAATCCCAATTTCCGACTAGCTTGTTCGCAGATTTCTCGAACGTAAAAATACCAAGGACGGGAATAGAACCCGAGACGACGACATTACGAACTGGTAACGCTATTCCTAGACCACTGTGCCATCTTTATGTAAAAACTCTGGGTCAACTTTTACATTGGCCTTTACCATATATTTCACCTCTTACATTAACTTACGTTTTGACGTTGAAGCGTAAGATAACCGTGCAACAGGCCATGCTGCTCTGCAAGTGTCTTTTCTATTTCCGAAGAAAGATTTATTTTCGAATTGAATTTCGGTATGTCCTATAGTGTCAATTCTTGTTCTCATTTTCCCAAATTCATGGCTAATGAAAACATTTTTTGCTGGCCTATGTATTGTCTTTCGTAGACTTCAATTCTTTGGCCCTTAACATCCCAAATAGAAGTACAGCTCCTCAAACTTTTTTCTCCCCATTTACATGATTACCAGCCATTTCATCTCAAGTTTTCTGCAACTGCATCTCTTCTATTGGTGCGCCCAAACCTACATCAGCTTTAGCCTTGGAGCCTTACAGCCTACTAAATTCTTGGCTGCGCAGCGTGCCATAAGTCATGACGTACATTGTATGGTTTCCCAGCTTATGGATGCAGCCCATGGGCTCGGGCAGGGAGCCGAGAAAATATATTTTTTATTATATGCTCATATTCTTGTCATTGCAAGCTAGCAACCGGTACCGTTAGATATTTCAGAGGAAGAAGAAGATATGCTTTTGCCAGAAAGTACGCTCAGGTCATGCTGTCTTGTGTGCTTCTCCAGATTTTCCAATGTGCTGCTGCAGTTCTAGCTTCAAGGTCAAATCTTTATCATGATTCGTTGATCAACTTCTTTGTTTTTGATTAATTACGAAATGAGTAAATTTTGAAAATGTGCACAATTCTTCCCTCTTCTTGGCCATGAAGCATCTTGGTCCGTGGAGGCCGAATCGTATAGGAACAGTGTTGAGACTGCACTTCTATGTTGAATGAGATAAAGAACAGCTGTAAGTTGTGACGATTGAGGTTTACTGCCTTTGAAGGTGCATTTTGTGAAATTACTTCCGTGAATAATTGATTGATTATTTTGAATTGATATTGTTCACTGCCATGGATAGGGTAGTGCCCGATACATTGCTTCTCTCATAAGCTAAATGGTTCTGAAATTTTTTCGCTGCCATTAATTGACCTTTGGGAAAGAATTGAAAATTAGGAATTCCATTGTCTACCCCTGGATCTACTCGTAAGTCTTCTAGAGATATAGGCTTGCAATCAACTACCATAAAGAATCAGGTGCGTAGCAAACCCAGGGAAGTTCATTCAGCTAGTAAATGAGGAGATTAAGGCAAGAAAAAGAGACTTCGATATCAAATTGATGCGTCTTACTTATAAATTTTACTTAATTCAAAATCACGTGTAAAAAGGGCTTGATATATGACGTTCTTTCGGGAACGGACAGATACGATAGGGTTCGATTTAAACCCCGTGATCCCCGTGACTATAAGCCACTACAAATATCTTTGTGTATAAATGATGATGTTTTCGCGGTATGCTGCGTAATGTTCATGTTTTTTTAAAAACTGAACGTTTCTCTTCTCCTACTGGAAGCGTCATGAAGAGAAAGAGCGTTTTTTTAGCTTCAGCTTGGTCTTATATAGATGCATCGATGTCCGTTGCTCCATTGTTGGGCCGATTTGAATTTTGTGCGGAAGACGTTAGTCGTTTACATGAACATTCCGCAGCATACCCCGAAAACATAATCAATTATAGACTAAAAAAGCTGCGACAACCTAAAAACAAAAATATCTTTGTGCTTCAGCTTCGGGCGTTTTCGCGATGGTCCGGGCGTCTCCACTTCCTAGGGGGAGAGACGACGGAAGGAGGAGTGGGAGCGCTCTCTAGGCGTTGCCAAATGTGGTGGAACACCGGGAGGGGAAGGAAAGGAGTGGGAAGAGAAAGGCGCCTATCTCCAGTTGGGCTGAATTAAAAGACAGCCAAGACCACATCACAACGCATGGTCTTGGCTCACAGTAACGGAAGCCTTGGCAGCATAGCACACCCTATCAGTCTAGTACATTTTGAATAACTCGAGTGAATTTTCATGAAATAGACGATGCTTGCCATTTATCGCTGACTTTAGGTTAGTAATTGGTGAAAATAATCACAGCAGACTAGAGGGAAATCCTTGGGCAAAATCTGATGGAGCTGACTCTCGGCCTTTTATCTATCTTATACGACCCTTGCACATGGAAGCAATACAAATACAACATACCATGTACCAAACCAACTGTTTTCGCTTAAAATTTTCACAAATAAAACGCATACTATCCAAGGATTTTAAATATTATGAATCTTTAAATTGAAATTATCGTCACCTGACAATAATAATAATTACTGGCATTGGTTGCTAGAGACTGTTTTGAAGAGTTTTTGTTTACTTTTCTGTGATTACTTACAATAGTAAAGAGACCTCCGAAGTAGTGGAGGTACTAGATAGGCGTTTTTTGAGCTATTTAGTAAAATTGTTTTTTTGTCGGTAAAACCGTCAGTTGGAGTCATTTGCGTCATGGAGGCAGGGTAAGACGGCACGAACGGATAATATGGGATTAGAGGAATGGTAGAGGGAAACCCGGCGTCAGCATTAGGACAATATAATGAAATGGCGCCAAGGGATCCACAGTTTAACGTCCCATCCGACGCGCGAAGTAAAGTTCTCTTCACTAAGCATCCAAATAGGATCCAAATAGGGACCGGGATTCCACTGTAAAATATTTCTCCACACTGGGATTCAAATTCGGGCCCTCGGAATTCAAAGCCATTACTTAAGCCTCTACACCAAACCTATCCCCAACATGCGAAGTTCCTACGGCTTCATGCTGTTGTGGATATAAGATTTGTTTATACTTTGACATGACCAAACTCAGGCGTTGTGACCCTCGATCACATGCTCTCTCCTTAATTTTGATGGGAAAGGACTGCGTGAGTTGCATCATTGAAATTTTTCACACCTATTCGTGATATATATTAATGAAAACTACGAAAGAAACCCTGTCATCTTAGAGGCACTCTATAAGGTCCCGCAGTGGGACCAGGCACTACAGTGACTTCAGCAGAGTTACTCCCTTCGAGAATATTCAGATGTGCGAAATTATGATGAAGGGGAAATGTTGGTGTTGAAAGGTTGTTGAAGTTCAAATGGACGGAGAGAAACACCGATGAGGAGGCCTACGACAAGTTTGGGAGAAAATATGGTTTATGAAAACTCTTAGAAGAGAGGCACTTTTTGCAACACAACAGTTTCTAGAAAATATATTGAAATAAATGGAATGAATTACCGGAGAAAGACCAAGGATGGAATAAGCATGACAAGCAAACTATGAAGGTCGTCAAAGTGGAGACTTATTAGGAAATGTGACGGGTAGCTGATTGGAGAGTAGAGCGGAGAGCTGCTGGAAACCAATCTTCAATGTGAAAATTATTCCCTTTTTGTGCGCTTGGCGCCACAGCCCACGACATTTTTGCAGCGCGGATCTTGCGAATTCTAAGGCCTATTCGGTATCAATATCCAATGGTTTAAAAGTAGCTCTAAACCTGGGTGAAATTCACTTCGAATTCACGACGTATGGATAATTTAAATGGTGATAAAAATCGGCATCAGGCATCAGAATCAGGTATCTGGGTTCGATTCTCAGTCCTGGGGAAGGACGTTTTCAACCGTGGAACATTGGAACTCCTTTAGACACGCGTCGTCAGTAATCATATATAAGTTTAAAGTAGAACAATATGGTGAATTCTGTGTTTAGTGAACATTCAGTCTCTTATGGAGATACGTTTTCATAGTAAATATCCATAATGCCGGAATTGCGATGTTGCCAAGAGCAGCATAAAAATTAGCATCGTGCCATGCAGTATACTAACTTTTCTTTTAGGAGTCTTCCAATAAGTAAACATTATTATTTTAAGTACTTAACTCACTTAAATTTACCGCGGTACTGAAAATGGTAACCTAAGTGGCCTAGAGGTGAGAACAGGGAGCGTAAATTTGGCAACAGCATTTTCGATGAGGCCCATACCGTCAGCTAAATGGGGAACGGCTTGTACAGAAAAAAGTTTCCCTGTTGGCTTGGATTTTTTGTTACTCCTTACTATATTAACTTTACTCACTTGTTTTACTCCATCCGTACCGATTTCTTTGCGGTGACCTTAATCGTAACTGGTTCAGTTTACGATGAGCGGTCGTAAATGTGTTTGATATTCGTACACCAATAAGGTTTGTTGGGTCTAGAGGTCGTTATTGAACACAGTCTGAGAAAAACTTGGGAAATATTTACGAAATGCCGCCAATCGATATCTTAACCGAATCAGGCAATCTTCAGTGCGATTCTATCTATTTTTCTATTGATTGAGTATGGTTTAGAAAAAAAATCAGTAATGGGGATTCGGTTCGATGATTTATTATCAGTATTTAATTTAAGTGAGCATCAGTACTTTACCATTTAATGCTAGGTGTTTCGTATTCCGTTCATGCTACTGGAGTCATCTCAGCTCATTTACTAAAGCGTAATGTACAGAAGTCAATGGAAACAAAAATTACATAGAAATAAAAAAATAATTTAAAAATAATTCCTTTTGTTGCTGTAACCTCCGTTCTCTACGGGAATGGAGGAAAACATTCTTACTCTTTGTCAGGAGCTAATATCTCGGTCCATGAAAGTCGGCAAAGTTCCGTAACCATTTTAACCTATGGCCTTCAACTGCTACCGTACTAATTACTTTTAATTTATTATTGAGTTAACTTCTTCATGATAAGTAAGCAAATATTTCAATTCCGGTAGGTGTCTCCGCGAAACTGATGCTTTTTCATTTTGGATTTACGTCAAAGAGAAATTTTTCTCAGCATATCTAAGACAAGAATAAATTTTTGGAACATAAACACAGCGTAGATTGGCTCATTAATAATAATGTATGCGGAAAACCATTCGGACGAACAATGGCGGACTAAAGAGGTACGCGGAGAGTAGCGTAAAACAGAGAAATGCGTACATACATCGATATTATTGCCTAAAGAACGCCTTTAGAGTGCATTGTATGGTAGACCACTTACAGCGATAGTATTTATTTTTTCCTTGCGGGGCGCCTATTGCCCACTTGTTACCTTAGTAAGGTATGTCGCAACGAAATTTAATTGTGTTGGTGACGATTATCAATTATTTATAAATAAATAAAAATATTTTGCGAAGTTTGTGCTCTTAGAAGACTCGTGATTTTCTTAAGTAAAACTCATTAAGTTACTGCTCCTATTTACATAAAGGTACGCCCTTTTTTCAGTGACTGTTGGTTAATGCAGCCTCTTTTAATTTTCTCTTGAGTTAATTTATTGCTATTTGTTTCATAAGTGACAAAAATGAAGTAATAAAATAATCCAGGTCGAAAATGACTGCTTGGGGAAGTAAAATTGTCATTCCTAAAACCGTTTGTCTCGTTCTCGTCGTGAGTGCTGACTTTAAGTCAGTAATTTTTTCCATGGCTTCATTTACCTCCCCTTAAGGACGAAATATGCAGACATCGGCTTAGAGTTTTATTTCTACCCTTCCGGATGGAGATTACTATGTAGCAGGCCATCTCCTTTATTGTGGTCGCAGTTCACCTGTATTTAACTTTACTTCAATATCGTGGTATTGAAATCCATTAATGATAATTAAAATTTTACATTATTTTGATTTTGAATGGAGAATCATGAAGATTACGACCTAGTTTCCATGATTATTTGGTAAAGTACGAAGCCGTGGGCATAGAAAAAACAGGATATCCTAAATATCTTCCGCTTATATCCAATTGTTTGCACCTTAGAAGGGAGGGTAACAGTTTCTGAATGAATTTCAGGTGTTTCTTTAGGAATCTGAAGTTGGCCTTGTAATGGTACAATTCCAGACTTGTCCTCGAAGTATTATATCATTATTATTATGCGTCTGTGGTCAAGTGGCCCTCTTTTGTCTTGTGTGGGACCGGACGGTGTTGACGTCGGCCACTTTTCTCAAGCAGTACTCGCCAGAAATTGCCCTCGCCGTAAAACGTCTGCATGTCTGTAGTTTTCCGAACTCCAAATGTTTTCTTTACGTTCAATGTCCGACGCATTCACTTGGTCGAATGTATCTTCCGTGGCAGCCTATATTAACTGATGTCATTATTCGATAAATGAAATATAATTTCAAATCGTATCATAGAATATGGGTCTGATTATATGTTCCAATATACTTCTCTTATATGTTTATTTGCTCATTGTTTTTTATAATTTCGGGTATTATGTTCAATTTAGGTGGCGTACTGAGATTATACAAGTAATTCATTACCCCTTAAATTATAAGTTAACCTGTAGAATATAAAAGTTTTAGAATTTTTGTCGTATTAGTATAATGAATAATTTGTAACTGTTACATATCATCAAAGTCCTTAGTGATTCTCAGTACCGCTTCGATTGACCATTATATGTTGTAGTTTAATTTTTTCTGATAGATGTTTTATGTATTGAATGAACTAGGTAATTAAATGATAGTTTCCTGTTTTTATTGGTTCTTATGTGCACATTCTTGCCTATTATCCTTATTATTACTTTTCTAATGATTGATTTTTAACTTTCCACTGTGTATTATTAAAGATATGATGTGTAAATAGAATATGAAAATTCATTGTTAGAGCAAATAATCCCTAGAGAATTTCACTGATCACATGAGCTTAAATGCAAACATGTTGCTGCAGGTCTTCATTAAGTATTAAATAATTATCAGGTAGGGCATGAGGACAAGTTTTGTTCCCTCTGAAAATTGCTCTTGTTAATCAACTATGGGACTGGCACTATTAATGTAACATGAAGTGTCCTTGCCAGCGTATGCTTAGGAAAGCAATGTGGAAGCATAAAATGTGTGCCTGTTGCTGTGTCTCCAGGAGCATCAGAGCTGGAACCTCTGGTGGGTCCGGACTCTGAGGCTGGAGGAGAGAATATGCCAGGTGATGAGCTAAGGGGTGAGGAGAAGATATTGGAAGAGGCCTTGAGTAAAGAAGATAAGTTTCGTAGAAGGTGAGAACTCTTTAAAAAGGGGCTGGAAATTAACTCAAGCTAGAGGCCGTCTATTCCTATGCCTAGTGTAATGATTATTAAGACGTATTTATAGATTTCTTAACGACTAATTTTAATTTTCTTTATTCTCTTAGGCATTACTATGTTTACGCCTGCAATTTTAGATCGTTATGTGTGATATAATAGCATATAATTTGAAGTTGTGTGTTCATTATGCTTTCGAATGGATGATAGAATTGAATTGTAGAAATATGTTCCTCCTAATTTTTGATAATTCTATCAGTATCAGACATGGAAATCACTTGTAAGGTGAGAATAAACAGCTTAAATTCTTTTTATGATATGTGCAAATAGTGACGCATTATTAATTTAGACATAGTTGAAAGAAAGTTTTTTCCATATCGATAGTGTGTTAAATACTGATAGATCTGGAGGTTACCTGAAGCTTTTCCGTGATTTTGTTACACATTGATCTCAGTCCAAAGTCAGTAAAAAAGTGGTGAAGCATCCTCATGGTATAACTCTATTGTATTTTTTAAATGATTGCGGAATTTGAGTGCTTGGATCCGTCGCTGACTATGTCACTTTTGACAAACAAAATTTATCAGCCAAAAAATTGAATCTGATGCCAGTTATTATGAACATATTTTGTATTCGGACCATAAGCCCACTTTACACGGTTCTACGAAACTTTGTTATGCAATACTGAATGATTAACACCCAAGAGTATCGTATGATCACAAAGAGAAAAATGCATATCTCTCTGGTTCTAGTATCATCTCTTTAGCAGTATGGTACTGCGTTGATAATGACATTTTGGAAGACAAGTAATAAAGAGTGGCAGCTAATAATTATGCGGATAAACGGTAGAGGCATTTAGGGTGCCAACAAACAGCTATAAAAAGTCAACAAGTGTTCTTAAGAATAGAGTCAAGATAGTTATTTGATTGAAAACATTCATAGTAGGAAAATTTCCAAATCGCTGCGAAATGCACGGATGATATGGTGTGTAATCACGCATGCCGGTGCAATGATTATACACACACCTGATAACATTTACGCACGGCTTGGTCGTGAAATTGGCTATTATATCCGCCTATTTTTTTATGACCCCGGACTTTGTCGGAAGTGAGGACATTGTGACGTCTTAAACTAAAAAAATTCAAATAGAGTCACACAAGTGTTGAAAATTGTTGCGGGCTGTGACGTTACATCCAAGGTTTTACCGGAATTCAACTGAGTCGAGTCCTCACTGAATAAGGCCCCTGACCGGCTGTTGGGAGAATCGGGTTCGAATCCCATTCAAGTGAAGTGATTTTTTCATGGTGAATTTCATCACTTCAGTGTAAATTGGTTTGGTGGGAAACTAATAGAATATTCAAACATTTTTCTCAGATTTTTCCTTGTCTCCTCATAATACTTTGCTCCATTTTTGCTTAATAGCAAAGCATGTAAATTATTTTAAAGTTACGAAAGTAACCCTGCTCTACTCCCTTGAGTGGCTACTATTTCAGTGCACCTAGTAAGGCCTATGATTCAAGTGGACCATCAACCAATGATAAAAAGGATGAGGTTGGTGTGGTGGCTTTAGTATGTGCATCCCGTGTAGGCTCGAATCCAGGCAGTGGTGGAGATTTTTCTGCGAAATAATCATCACCAGTATTGTGGGGGGGCACTTAA
This sequence comes from Pyrrhosoma nymphula, assembly GCA_963573305.1. Taxonomy (NCBI): domain Eukaryota; kingdom Metazoa; phylum Arthropoda; class Insecta; order Odonata; family Coenagrionidae; genus Pyrrhosoma; species Pyrrhosoma nymphula. The sequence continues at coordinate 68,101,285 of OY754332.1, read as the reverse complement.
TGTGCAGTTCTTTGTCCGACGGATAGGATAAAAACTGTGGGCCCCTTGGCACCATTTGGAAAAAGTAGGTTAATACCAATGCAGGATTCCTATCCGTTCTTCCTTCAATCCCCAATACTTCCCTCAACAACCTACCCACCTACTCTTTATGGTATGAAATCACATCTGTTGATGATGACACTCCCAGATAACCAATCAACCAATCAACTAGACCTTTTAAGACCTCTTTATAGCATCAACGACCATGTATATTTTTGAGATTCGCGTACCCTTAGACTTTAGTTTGTTGAAAGATGCCTTTAAGATAGAAACATCTTACTAACAAAGATATCGCGAGCATCTCATTTTGGAAGGATTATTTTCCATTGCAATGGAGTAACGATTAACTGAGACAAATTTAATTTTTTCTTCGCCATTATATTTTTAATTATATTTTGAATAAATTATTTATATCTATAGTCATTGGAAAAGATTGAAGGGGAAAATTTTAGCAAATTGTAGGGCACGAAGTGAAGGATTTTTCACCTAAGCAATCCAATGCCTATTGGTAATAAATTCATTGCGAATGTATTTCTATTGGTAATGTACATGCTTATGCAGGAGCCGAGACCGTGATTGCGTTCGTCGTGACGTCGGGAAAGCTCGCGCGAACTATTCCCACGCAGCCTTTTATGGCTTAAACCTTCAGCTGAGCAGTCTATTTTTTTCGCTATTACTGTGTAAAGTAAAGTAAAGAAAGGGGATAAATCTCTTTTTCTAGCGCAGGCCAGAGAGTATCAGGTGATGAACATTTATACCTTATAAGATTCAACCTGTACACGATTGGAGATGCAATTGCTATGAATCAATTTATTTCATACGGAAATGTAGTTGTATACGTACTCCACATTTACTTTCTATTCAGTTTTAAATTAATTTTACGTGAATACGCAATTCCCTTGATTTTTAGTCATGATGTTAAAATAAGCAGGGTTCGAGGAGCAAACGCCACTCCTCAATTAACCTGGAAGGGATGACTCATTTTCGGAACAATAATAATGTGTGACCATTTCATTCTTTATTGGGAAGATCGAACTTAGAAGCTTGTGAGAGGCTGGGATGGGGAGGATGGCGATGTGCAAACGGTTAAGAACGTTTTTTTCACAGTTGCCCTAGCATGCGTAGACGCATTTCCCCGCGGATAAAGGGTTCAAAGAGAAAAAATATGAAAAATTTCGTGTGCGATTTTATTCTTAGTAGTCATGGTTACTCGACGCCCACAGCCTGCTCGTGAGTAGGACTTGAAGGTCTGGCCTTGCTTTTAAAGTCCAGTAGCCGAGAGCTTCCACTGCAGCCAGCCGCCAATCTATACGTGAGTACATACTCTGATAGAGTTACGTAGGGTTCAGTGACTTTCACAAAGTACAAACATAGACGATGGAGTACAGAAAAGTTTGATGGGAACATTAATGTAAATTTAAATCCTCGCTGGCGATTTTTGGCATATTTATCTTCTAAGTAAGCGTTAATTCTTGGGATGGAGAATTCGAATTATCGAAGCCGGTGAATCGTTTAGAGTTTGAGATTAGAGTCGTCAAACCTTTGCACCTTATTCGTCATTCTAACTTTTTTAATCCTAGTTTAAAAAACCCATTACATAGTTTGACTCACAACTTAGCTTTTTTGACGCCTGTAGGAGGTAAAATTACTTAGTTTCAAGAATGAACTATTTGCACTTATGTTTTTGCTTCAACTTAATAAATATATGAAAACTTTAAAAAGCTTATTATTAATTTAGGTTCTATTAGCGCAGGTTTATAATTTTGCTTCAATTAAAAAATTATCTATTATATCAAGGATTGCTATTTTTCTTTTTATTGTAATGCTTATATGAAGAATTCAAATTATTTTATGGATACGAGAATTTTTTGGATTCAGATTAGAGGAAAAATGGGGTTTGCCCAATGTCTCGCTAACTTCCCTTTTGAATCGGATGTGGACTTGACCCCTGCGTGCAGTGGGCCACGAAGTGTCGCCCAGTATATCGCGAACGGACAATACAAGGTCATGCCGTTTATGAGTCTTCGGTATTCCCTCAATGCTACGGGTTTCAAGCCAATAATATCGTGTTTCGAGACTACTTATAACCAGGATCACTTCGTTGACTCGCGGGCGCTACTTGAACATCAAGTTTTGCTCTTTGGGAACCGAAATAAGTTTGTTTAAAAGTCGCTAGGGATACCTTCTATTGATTGGGATTTATTTTTTATTTTTCGAGATATTCTTGAATTTCTCCCTTTCAGTTGCAAATGCGGTGACCACGGATTAACAGCAAATACAGAGTTAGGTGCTTGGTTAAGAATTAAGTTAAGTTGAGGTTACAGCTGTTATAGTGTAGGATTATTTATTTGCTGGAGGGCTGTATGTGGAATGAAGTCTCAAAATTGTTGTTGTCTTTCATGCCTAAGACTTTGCCATTAATATATATCGCTGATATCTGATTTTTGTGACGAAAACTATGGCTGAATTTCGATGGCTTATGGCCCCAAAACATGGCAGCTACTGAGAGAGGATAAGCGTTGACTTGAGAGATGTTTATGCGGAAGAGGATGGACAGAATGAACCATTTGAAGAGGTAAACGGATGAGGAAGCCCTAAGATGGTGGGAATGGGGAGAAAGCTTTAAGACTAAGGAAGAATTATGGGTAAGCTGGAGAGATGGAGGGAAAAAATAGGAATTTTGGACAATATGAAGGGAGGAAAAAAACCGAAGAGTTTAAAAGGAATTTGGTATTGGAAATGGCGATGGTTTTCTCAAGGGAAATTTTTAAAAGAAGACCCCACAATGAGGGAAGTAATAGGCAGAACCAAAGATCTAAGGCTTTCCGGGCGTGTAGCGATATTGGTGGTTCTTCGGGTTTCCGACCGGATCGAACTCTCCATTTCTGCCGACGTGTCGATGAACGAGTCGTTCATCATCCCCAGGGCATCTTCAGGGCACAGGGCAGAGCATGCCCTGAGAAACCCGAAGAACCACCAATATAGGCAGGACCGTCCATGGTCTACCGTTTACTCGATATAATATCTATGGTGATGAGTGATCATTTGATATTATTTCGATTAATTGGCAGGTGTTTGAGTGGTGAGAAATGTACAAATGTTGGTGGATTATTTAGAAGTAAATACGATTGATGAAAGAATTTCGTTGGCGATAATTGGAGCCTTTAGAAACGCACATGAAAATCACTGCAACATTTAAATGCTGCCTTCCCCTCCCCCTGCTCGGAGAAAAACTTCATTTTGCTCGAAGTGAAAACCAATATCGGACCCTTTTTTTTACACGGTGCGAAGATTTAACGAGTTTTGTTAGTCGCTTTGCTGTTCCATATGAGCGCCAAGAGAATATTACTCCATTGCGATGCAGTCCTCGTTACTGTTGGAAATAGCCCTTGCGCTGCATGCTGGTAATGAAACATACTGAAATGCGAGTGTTCGCGGCTTGGATCCCGTTCCAGAAGACCCCTTTCCTCCAACATTTTCCGACGCATTCCTTGTCGTTCACCGCGGATGATCCCACCCTCCATCGTATTTTCGTAATGCATACCACCCTACTCGCATGGATACTCAACATTTTCTTCGGTCGAATACATACATGTGGATTAGTGATTTGTTACCTAATGTATCCATGAGCCCTTTTGTGGAATTGAATGTCGTTTAGTAGATTTAATATATAGTAAGTGACCCATTCGCTGAGTATACTTTAACCAACTACTAGCTTTTGCTTTGAATCGCCAATAATTTGACGGGAGAGCGATAAAAGTTTTGAAATACCGTGAAAGCCGTCTTATCCTTCAAAAACCTTCGTAATCGAGACTACAAATGTCCTCCTCTTGTTGTCCTGAGCTATTATTAGTAATTTTTTCATTCATAAATTTTTCCCCCAATCCGGAAAAATAAAATCGTGCGTCTGGCACAACAGAATACTTTGAAATATATCAGATAATCCGTTACTTATGGATACCAATAAGTATTTAAGTGCTGATAATAACAATATTGAAAGATTAAACGCATGATTCGACTCAGCTAGCGATCTTTTGATGACTCACAAACTTCAATCTCACGAACAGATAAGTGAGCCTTCGCGGCTGCCCTGAGGCTACCTACCGTTGAGTTCACAAGCACTTCGTGGTCCACCGACAAAATTAAATTATTTGTTCGGGAGATGTAGCCAGATATTTAGGTTCCTTCAGTTCAATTAAGCGATCGAGGGATTCAACTGCATTCAATTTGATTATCAATTAAATACATAAATATCTAATATACAGTTTACAAACTTCCTAGAGGAACGCCAGCTTTATAGCAATGAGTGTGGAATCTTTCCGCTAGTGATTTCTGTCACACTTTCCTTAGGGTAGAAAACCTTTCAGCTCTTTCCAATAGCTTAGGAGGACAACGAGTGCAGATTATTAATAAATTCGCGATTTTTCTAGGATCATTCAAAGCACTGAATGCTCTTTCAGAGCTTCAGTGAAAAAATGAGTTTCCCCATGATTTTTATTAAATCATTAAGCACCTGAGCGGAATAACCTATGTTCATTCCCCTTTTAAATTCAAATTCCTCTTATTACCATGATAAGTACAGCAGCACTATTTTATAAAAACTTGCTCAATATAGGATCAAATTTTATCCATTCTGAAAACAATTTTCAATCAGTACTTTGGTGGAATCGGTTTTTGGCATGATCTTGTAATTTGTTTAGAATTTTGGAGTTGAAATGCAAAATGTAAGTGGTGAATAGTAAATGAGAGGAATAAAGTGGAGTAAAAATGCATCATAACATGAGTGTAATGAAGTGAAATGTTATATTGGGAACTGATGAATCAATGGATATTACCGCTTACTATAGCGTTTAATTCGTACAATTCATTCAGCCAATACCGTGTCATGGTCCTCAGTATAGATAAATTGCAGAGGAATCAAAAAGCCACAGTGAAATCACCTTAAAACAAGTTTCTATACATGTCATATCCTAGTGCCTGCTATTCATATATATACAATGAATAGATGCTTGGTTTTGAAATTTTTTGAAATAGAAAAATTTTACCGTTTATTTTTTTGTTTTTTATTTGATCAGAACAATTTGTAAGGAATCATTACGAATTAGCAAAGACTTATAGAGCAGGGTGAATGAGTTTAGCTAAAATTGGTCCTGAAAGTCTATATTGCACTCATGTTTTACTATTTATTACTTTATTCTCCCCGACAGTGTCTAGCGCTTTTCCCAGTCCAAAAAATCAACTACGCTTTGGAGTAAAGACTATTCAATATAGCGTCTTCAGTTATGAACGCACTCCACTGGCAGGGTAAACGGAATTAGAGCGGAGATATCCATGGACTGAAGAAGATAGTGTAGACAATCCTCCAAGGAATTTTTGATAAAATATAAATTGCCATGTTGGGGAGAAATTACCGCTTGACGTTATGTTGAACCAAAGAGTCAAAGAATAGAAATTGTCTGCACCATTACATGAGTGTAATGTAGTGAAATTTAATAATGGGAACTGATGAAACAATGGACATAACTGCTCACTATAGCGTTTAATTCGTACAATTCATACAGCCAATATCGTGTAGTGGTCCTCAGTGTAGATATCTACGAGAAATGAATAAGCTATGTTCGAGTAATTTTTAAATATTCCTCTCAGGGAAGGTAAAGTAAGCCCCAAGCCGGGTAATGCTGTACTGTTGCGTATTTTTTTGCTTAAATTTACTTTGAATGTGTGGGGAACAAGTTATCCACCTTTCAGATGTTATCAGTCCCTTGGCATTATCGTTCAATTGTAAACGTTTTTAACAGCGGAATCAATCCTTGCTCGTTTAGGTAACTCATGAGCCATCTTCGTAACAAGTGACGCACTTAAGTTATGCACGCAATAAAGCGTGAACAATTTGTCGCGTGAAGCCTCACTCTACTCGTTACATCAGTTGGCATTACTTTCGACATAGATTTTACGTCCGGATCTACTGAAATTTGCCCTACCTGGCCTTATAAAATGTCCACCCATATGTACATGTCCCATTCATGGGACAATTGAAAAGCAAGCAAACAAATTGAGCCTCCACATTTAGGTGATCAACAGTGTGTCACTGAGAAATGTTATTTTTGTTCTGGCATGTACAGGTGGCTTTATTTGCAATGAATAATAAATGCGGCAGCTTCTAGAATGGGAGCACTTTAATTTAATTGACTCAAACCAGGAATCCTTTACTGGATATCTGTAGTGATTATAGTTAACCCAGATATCAACATGTTTATGCGCGATTCCACATAAAATCCCTGATTTTGCCATAAATAAAGTCAACTTCGGTGATGAAATATTGCGTATTTTCGGTGATTCGTGTGCAAACCATCACATTGACATGACTGATGTGAGAATGATAAACTCAGGATACTCAGGGCACACGGCATTCTTCATAACTGTAAAAATAATATGGAGGCAAAAAATGTAAATGAAACAGAAAGAAATGCTCAATAAGTAATGAAAAAGGGTCATGGGGCAAGGTATAAGGTGATCTCTCCGTCTCAATTCTTAACGCTTGAAGCTTACGTCCTCTTTGGGGAGGATATCTATAACTAATTTTTGAAGATGCGTTTTGAAAATGTAATCTGTCGTGGATGAGAGGCTCTTTAGCCTTTACTCGTCGTTCGTCGTCGGAAAATTTGTTATGGAAGAAGAGGCTTTGCATCAGCCTTAGGAATAGGCTTCACGCGTGAAGTTGGAATAGCTGATTGTAGTGTATGTGACACGTAAACGAATGCAAATGAGTACATGGTCGGAACCTTCTTTAAAACCCTTAATCCTTAATAAAACCCTTAATAATCTCATCGCTGAATATAAAAGAATAAGTTTTGGACAGTGCGTGGCAATTTTGTTGTTTCAATGTAATGAATTCAACTTTTTTTCTAATTGATTGGTTGGTTACTTGGGCAGGTGACCCACAACTGAGGTCATATGCGTGACACAGGATAATTGGACACAGACAGGTAAGGGAAGGATTGCTTACGGAATACAAGAAAAGTGGAGCGGAGCCCGGTATCCATATTAGCCTATTCTAAACAATGGGTGCCAAGTGAACCGGCGACGTGTCATTTTTACCGTACTAGCCTTTTATTTGAGATTATAATATTTATTTTGGGCCGTAAATTTCCTTAGAACGGTGATAGCTTTAAGACCTTGGATGAGATGACTAGAATTTGGAAAATTATTTTCACGTGGCAAAGTCTTCGTTCTCAAATCATTACCAATTACGAATTTACACGGATGAAAACTTTTTTTCGAGTGGAATTTGTCTTGATAAATAAGGGGGATAACTGTAATTAATTATAGATTTAAGCTAAAACTATCATGGCTGAAATTTTAAATAACATGTGACGAAGTAATTTTTTGTGAACCTTACTCATTTAGACCTGTCTTAAAAAATAGTACGTATGAAGAACGCGTCATAAGATGCAGCATCATAGCATTTTCACGAAGTATCCTTGCGCGATGATTATGGAAACATGTCTGTTACCTGAAGAAGATTCAGTATTATGTATTCAGTAAATAAACCGAGAAGTTAAATCAATCGATGTGAATAAGTCCCAACTGCATTTTAAATTATTAAAATGAAAATTGTCTTCATAGTTACATAACATTAGTCCACTGCGGTATTTGTCGAATTTTAATTTTCAATGTTCCCCCAATAGGGTTTCATTTAAACATATTAGCTTTAAAGAGGTTTGCGTCCAGTGCAACATGGCTACAGTTGTCGACGAACCCTAAAAATAACACTATTCTTGCGATGAATAAATCAAGAGCAGACGTATGAGGCCTTGCAAGTATTCGGTACAAATCTTCCCTGCTTAGAGGTAGGGGGTGCAAAAATAAGTGGAGAATAACCTCTTAAAGATAGCGGCGATTCCTGATTTTTTTGTTTTAGACCACATTGGTTTTTTCTACTGACAACAGTTTCGTTCCTTGTTTCAAGGGGTGTCTCAGGTCCAAGGTCGTAAGGTCTCTAGAAACAGTTTCTACCTGTTGACACCCGTTGGAACACGGGTGAAACTATCTGCAGAAACAACTGGAAATGCAGAAATTCCGGTGGATACGCGAAAAATACAGGAATATTCGCATCAATGCCGCGGAAAACCTACGACTGAACCCTTACAGGTACTCTAAATTCATTCTAACAAAGCTGTTATATTTCTGGAGAATTTACATTAAGATTTTATATCCATATGTTCCATTTTATCGGAATTCAATTTTCACCCTCTGTATTGAGACAGCACTATAGAAGCATACTTTTTATTAGGTGAATAAACTAATGTTTGGGATGTGTATTCTGGACGACACTTACGCAAATTTACTTCACCAACTGATTTCCAAGCAGTGCGAGAGAAGGATCATTGCGTCAATGTATAATTTCGACAGTTAATTCACTAGCAGAAACCAGGAAGATATAATTTGTCCACATCGACCGTAAATTTTTGTAAAAAAACGTGGAAAACAGAAAGACAGTGTCAAAAGACAGCACTTGTACTTTTCCGGTGTGTATTCATCGGCGGCGATGCCAAAACTTTTCCATCCGCTTTTAAAATTATACTTAAGTCGTAAGCTTAAGTCGTTAGGTCGTAAGGTAAGTCTATAGCGAATGGGGGCAAAGGTCACGGAGTACTTGACTGCGTCAAAATGTACTCACCATGCTGCTAAGAAACACTTTTTTGCAAAGTAGTATTCTCGCTTCCACAACACGTCAACCAGAGAGATATTGCATTAAGCTCAGGAATACCTCCATGGACTGTAGTTTTCTCGCCATTTGTGTAGTTCTTTCGCCAAAATGACCGTATCTAACTCTAAAAGACTTGGTAGTGTACACTTTAAACCGCCATGTTAGCTACTAATCCGGCACTACTTCCTTAAATTTGGTACCCATAGGTTCATTTCTCCTGTATCTTTGGTCTTTATCACTTGGCTTTTCTACAGCAGCTTCACAAGCCTTTCACAGTGGCGAAATTAATGCATTTAAGAACCACTCAAATTTTCTGCTTGAGCAGTAGTTCAGCATATTCGGAAGATGTCGGGTTCAAGAAACCGTCGCTGATGTTCCGTTTTGGACATGATCACGATGTTCACTAGTGATTCTTTTACCCTGACTTCCCAGATTAGACTTCTGTTGGCAACTGAAAATAAAATGTGCTGAATAAGCTAATTAAAAGTGGAGTTGTAAATTCAGGCATGATATGGTGAGTAAAACCTGAGTATTTCACAAAGCTAGAAATAGAATCGATTGAAAGTGGGCTACAAATGGCTGTCACGCATTCACATTTACGAAAGAGTCTAAATGTCTGGATCCGAGGCATTTGTTTTTAACCTTTAAATAATGGTAAAACGGGAATTGGCATCAGTAGTAGTTATTTAAAATGATAATATATCACGGAATTAGTGACTTCAGCCAATTGAAAAATTGTAACCTCGATAAATCACATGATGTATGATGAGGGTTTATCTCTTCTGTACTATGAGGCCATTTTTAGAAACTTCTTCATACCCATCGAATGCCTTCACACTATATTCACTCTGAGGTGTGTCTATAAATTTTGTTAAGAATATCCCTGAAGTTGGTGCTTGTTAACTTTTTTGACAGGAAGGAGTACAAGACAGAGTATAAGAAGAAATTCCGCCCATTCTCCCAGTATGAATATATTGAAGGCCGCTTCCAGAAAAAGAAAGATGGAACGGATAATATTGGAACTAGCTGTGGTGTAATTGGACCTTCACCGGTAATAGACCCAGTTCCTCCGTTATTAGCAGCAGGAATGCCGACCGAAGGGTCAATATCTTCTCATATCCTTCCGTTTCAAGATGGCGAGGGAAATTCGTGGTACCGGGAAGTGCTAGAACTTCGGAGGAAAGCTGGGGAATATAAGGTAACCTCAATACCACGATCTAATGGTATGTGTATTGGCAAATGTGGAAGTCGGTAGAAGTCAGGAAAATTATCGAACTTCAATATCCATCTCATAGCGTAAAGGTGACTAGAAACTCACTTCATCGAAGTGTAGCTTGAAATTAAAAGGGATGTGGTCGGTAAGTTGAAGAGCAAAGGCACTTAATTTTACACAAAAAAGTTATTCTGTTTAATCGAGATGATATTGGGGAAAATATTCCAAATGTAATGCCTGCCTGCCTATGAGTGAAAAATATTTATAGTTCTGTTTTAAGCAATAGAATAGAGTTTATTTCACCCAAAAGATATACACAATTTTAACATATGGAAATGGGGGTGAAACTAGGCACCCCAGAAGAAATAATTTCTTGTTTTGGGGTTGCCATTCCTTGAATAAATTGACTGTAGTTCAGCAGCTATCATTCACAAAAATAATTGTTAAATAAATTCTGGCTTTTATATATCTAACATTAATGTGTTCCATTATGACAGTTTTGAATTTGAATTTAAAATAAAGTGCAAGATTCACACAATAAAATAAAATAAGTAAACATACCATACAAGAACCACATCATAGTTTTTAACAGATATTCCACATCGTTTTTCTCTATCAACCAACTATTCAATTTTCTGAGGTAGTCTTATTTCTAATTGATGAAATCTCATTTGGAATTTTTTGATGAATTGAAGGGGCAATGAAATCAATGAAATGTTTGTAGGCTTCAATATTTGATTTAGGTATAGTACAATAGTGAACTCTTCTTAATCTAGTACCGTAAGAACATGGTTTACAATTTAGACCTCCTCGGTTATCAAACATTCGTAATACTTTATACAAATAGAGATGAAGAAGAGGCAATACTTTTAATTTTTTATATAAAGCGAATGACGATTCTCTTGTGCTAGTTCCCAAAATGAAACGTAGCATTTTATTTTGTACAATGCGAACTGGTTGAATATTAGAGTAGTACGTGCCTCCCCAACAACTCAAGCCATATTCTTTTCTAGAATTGACAAGAGCAAAATAAACAGATCGCATGACTGATACAGGACAAATTCTTTTTAGCAGGTAAAATTTTATTAGAGCAATTATTATTTAAAATTTTAGTTCGCTAATGTGTGGTTTACAATTGCAAATGTTATCCATGATTAAGCCCAAATACTTCCAATGATCAACTGGTTCAATTTGTATGCAGGCTTCACAAGTTATTCCATTTGAATTCAAGCACTGGAGGAATTTATAAAAAAATATTAATGTCAGGTGGTGGAACATTTTTTAAACTAAAGAACATATACTTCGATTTTGTGCTAAGTACTAAATTGTTTGCACAAAACCAGAGATTAAGTCCATTCAAATCATTTTGCATTTGGATAACAAGTTCAAGACGTACTGGAAGAAATATAGCACAAAACAGTATCATCAGCGAAAGAAGTTAATTTTCCACAGAGGAGACCATTACACATATTATAAACATAAACAAGAAAAAGGATAATAGGCCTGAGGACGGAACCTCGTGGTACCCCACATGTGACAGGCACCTTTTCACTAAAACAACCATTAACTTTTCCTCTTTGGTTTCTACCCGACAGGTAGCTCTTAAACCAATCATTCACAACGCATCTAATGCCAGCTTCTGTCAGTCTTTAATTAGTATAGTGTGGTCAATTGTGCCAAAAGCTTTTGTTAAATCGAGAAACAGACCAGCACATTTTTTGTTTGCATTTAACCCTCCATAAAAACAGGAACAAAAATCTAAAAGAGTATCTTCTGTGCATCTTCCCTTTAAAAAACCAAATTGGGAGTCACTTAAGTATTTTGAAATATTGAAAAAAATTAGAAGATGGGAGTTTACTATTTTCTCAATTATTTTAGAAAATATAGGAAGGAGGGAAATTGGCCTATAGTTATTAATATCAGTCTTATCGCCTTTTTTAAAGTTGTTATAACTAAAGCTGCTTTTAGCTTCTCTGGAAACTGACCTCTTTCCATGCTTTAATTTGTAATAAAAGCAAAAATATGAGCTATATTCACGTTAATGGCCTTTACAAGGTTGGTTGTCAGATTATCAGTTCCAACAGAACTGTTGAATTTTAAGCCAACAATGATATCCATCACTTCTTTTGGTGATGTTAGAAGAAAAAACATGGAAATATCAGCCTGATAAGTGGGAAACTACTTATGGTTATCCTCAAGTAGCTTCACATGAACAGAGTTATAACGGCGATTATTTCATTGTAATACCTTAGTAAATAAATAGATAAATTTATCTGCAATCTCCTGTGGACTGGTTAAAACATCATTAGAATCGGGAGATGCAATTCTACCTATAGCAGTTCTTGTATTCTTGGAACCTACTGTCCAAAATTCTCCACTGCTTAGCAGTATCACCTCTGTGAGCATAAAAAATATGAGAATAATAATTCTCCTTCTGCTGGAGTATATCTTTCTTCAAACGCATTACATAAGATGCATAATAGCGTGACAAATAATCATTATACTTCTGTTTCCTCATCTTTTTATATGTTAAAATTTTCTTTGAAATTCTTATAGCGAGACTTTTAGTTATCCATGGTTTTGTCAATTTATATTTATAGGTTTTGCTCATAAGGCTACTCGAAGAATCAATATGACAACTTAATTTACTTATAAAAACATCATACGCCAATGATGCATCTTTTTGAAGAAATACATCTGACCAATCGCAGGTCAACAAAAGATTATTAAGATAGTTAAAGTCTATTTTAAAAGAGGATTCAACACGTTCATTGGTGGCACTTTGAGGGTCAATATCAAGAATGCACATCGTTAAATGGTGATCAGAGAGACCCAAGTCCAACACTTCACTTACTGAATTCATTCTATCTTTACATCTATAAAATATATGGTTTGCATGTGTGTCCAGTAGATGTTATTCTCGTTGGAGAATGGATTAATTGTTCCATACCGTGACTAGCCATCAATATTTGATACTCATACACTATATTTGTTTGATTTAGTAAACATGAATTCATATCACCGATAATTATAATATAAGTATTATCTAATATAGCTTCCAACTCATTCAAGAACCCAGTAACAGGATGGGCTAGTAGTCTATAGACTGCTATTAACATTCGCTTACAGATGGAATTTATGTCTACAGTGAATTTAACAATATCAGCAGTAACGAAGTGAGATACATCTTAAACTAAATATATATATAATGATCAGATAAGTACACCGCTACACCACCAGCTCGATAATCATTATTACATTTAGATATTAAATTATAACCAGGAAGCTGGAATGCCTTTAATTCACAATCATGGATCCATTTTTCAGAAAGAACGATTATCTGAGGTTTATTTTTTAGATTAGAAAAAAAATAGTTTAAAACCATCAAAATTGGCTCTTTAACTCCTTATATTCTGGTTGAATGTGTTAAATTTATTACTGTGCCGTTTAGTAATAGCTGTGTATAATTGGATTCCATTGGATGCAATTTTTCTTCGATTACTGTTTTGTACCATTGTTATCTGTTCTTTTCTTCTTCAAGTACATCGGTTTATGTGTATAGCGTGGAGAAGAATGACTTCGGGAGGATTAATCCTGCTTTGATTTTATTTAGGTTATGTCTATTTTAAGAGTTTTGATAGCATAGGCTGTGCAAAAGGACTACTCCAACTTTTATGGTGATAATGGCTCGCCGAATTTTGTGTGATCAACTAATTTCCAAGAGAGGTCCGATTGATGAGTGGAACTGAGTGTGTAGAGGCATAGTGGAACTTGGTGGCACTCGACAGCGGAGAGTTTGAGGTTAGATTGGGTGAATCATACGTTATTCAAGAAGAAAGCAATTGAAAAGTAAATTTAAATCAAAGGTTAATCCTTATTGTGAATGAAATAAAAGGAATTTTGACTTCTTTGCATGAATTTGCAAAAATTCTCCAAAGTTCCTTTGCTTTCATTGACAATTTGGATTAATCTTTTATTTGAATCAGGCGTTGAGGATCGGACAGCAGTTACAAAGCACTCCTGCGGGGACCTCTGGAGGGACCCTCGGCCTCTTTTTTCTACCTCTGGTATGCTCTCCTCTCCGTGACATAATGCACTTCAGAGGAGAGTGGCATAATTTTTTCTCCCCCTTTACCGGTCATCCCCACGACCTCTTGAAAATCTAGGGCAAAGAACTGAGAATGGACATCATAAGCACTGTTGTGCATACAGTACGGTGCACCGTCGGTGCAACCTCCGACACAATCGGGTGGACTCGCAGATAGCAGAGTCATCCGCCTAAGCTAGTGTCTACTACTTTTAATCAACGAATACATGACAATTGTGTTTTCCTGAGCGTGTCACTCAGCCGTAATTACTGCCTCGTGTACTCCAGATGTACTCTGAATTTATCTGAGATTGTTGACCCATGTTTTAAAAGTGGGCGTAACCTCTTGGATAGTGGCGCAAAACGTTAGAGCACTACGTACAGTCATATGCTCGTAAACCCGTGGGAATATCTCGTCCCTTTAAACTCACTTGAAAAAATGCTCTGCAAAAGAGGATGCCTGATTAGGTTAAATAATTGGAACACTCTGAGCGAATTCACTCATATAAACATACTACCGTGCTAGCCAAATTAAGAGCGTGTGGAAAGGGGCTGTTAGGGCATGAACAAGGGAGGGATTACGGAAAAGGAGTTGGGAGAGGAACGGGACGAAAAAATTGAGATGAGTCTCCATGAATTAATGTTTTGCAGTTTTCGCCATTCTCAAAGAAGCAGAGCTCCGTGATTGGGGAGTGATACGAAAAGAAACTGACTTGTCATGCAATAAGCCTTTAGCTTCAAATTTAGAAATTTCTCAAGAATAGAGGTTTCATAGAATTTTCGAAACCATGTTAACCGAGGGCTTTGTCACACGCACTCCTTGGAGGACAGCTGGGTATGCAGCGCCATTTTACCACCAGAGTCCCGCAGTCAACCCGTATTGCCTCCCCTAATCCCTCTCCATAGCATCTCTGCCAAATCCTATGAATTTAGACGGATTTCGATTTGCGTTTTCGAAAAGTATCCACTCCCCTAAAGTCATATCCCAGCTCATCTAATCTCGCGTGCCCAAGGAAGTTTAGAGAATGCATTGTAGCCTGCGACCTATTTCTGATTGCCCTGTCTTCAGCTGGGTTGATTGCTCTGCTCCGCCAAAGTAAACGCTTACTCCTGACTGAAGTAATTTCGTGTCATCACCATCGGACCCAGAGAGACAATACCAGATGGCGACAAGAAGTTCTCCGTGTTTTCCTTCGTCGTTGCCAAGGAGACGGAATGAAATTTTATCCCAAACCTCATTTAGTCCGGTGAGGCGGGAGTGTAGTTACATTTATGCGTCACTATTACCCAACCCTCCGAATGCTCGCAATGCCTTGAATTGCCTGCTGGTCTATCTCATCCCTTACCCTCCAAGTACTAATAATGCATACCTCGAAAGAGAACGCATGCACTCCGTCTGGAAAGTATGTCTGCATGTACCTGTGTGGTCAATTACGAAATACAATCTCCCTTTATCACCGCGGCTTCTGCTTCCCATTAATTACACATGTAATAGTTCTCAAGCAGTCTAGTCGCTGCTGTAATAATGAAGATAAGTGTTTTTGCTTGAACCAGCACCGCATGATATTTGATGCTGTGCAATACCTTGCATACCAGCTTGCACTGAATACCGAGGATGGATTCTAGCATGATAGCAGGCGTCAACGCATTGACACTATCATTGAACTTGTGCAAGCGCGGAGCATTGGCATGTCCTACAAGAGACAATTTTAGATCATATTACGGGTGTGAAAGCGGACGTGACAGATCGATAGCTACATACTCCTGCTATGAGCAAGTACGAGACGATGACCGCACCAATTATGGAATCAGAAACCTCAGCAAGTGCACTGGCAACTAAGAATTAGCTGTTGCCAGTTATATGAAAACAAGTGAGTTAGCGTGATGGTTCTGTATCGCACGATACATCTACATACTACACTGTGAGCCACCGCAAGGGCGTTTGGTAGGGGGATTTAGGACACCAAACTTGAAAAGGGGAGGGTACAAGGAAAATAAATTGAAATAGGGAGAGGACAAAGTCAAACTGCATGAAATGCAGAGCTATTGCGCGAGATGTTATCCCCATTCTTGCACTGGATGAAGTGCAGAGTGATACAGGCTGTGGTCACTGACCATTCTCTCACAAGTCCCCTTTGCTATTACATTCGAGTTTTTATTATAAATTATGATGCCCAGAGTATTGATCGTATTTCCAACAATTCTTTTGCATGGTATCAGAATTTTCTTCACTATTTACTACGAGGCTAGACAAGATAAAGTGAAACATATGAGTAGAAGAGAAGTTGGAAAAGGTGCTGAAATTTTATTTCTCAGGGAGCACTCTAGACGGAAATGGACGTAGCACAGGGTATATCAGGAGGATTACGTCAGCTAGAGGTATTCGCCAATGTAAGAGAGCTAATGACGGGAGTCCTGAGTAAAGGAATCGATAAAAGTTTGGTGAAGATCCTGATACGGAGCGTGACGCTGTAAACTAGCAAAACTTGAAAACAGAGAAGAGGGTGATGAATTTTCTTTGGAATTACGATTATAACTAGCTTCTTTGTTTCTAAGTTTCCGTCCGTCGGTTGGATGGGAAGTAAAAGTGTGGACCTTTTTCCGCCGTTTTTAATAATGTAACGTAAAGTAGGTAATGCAGACGCTAGGTTTCTCTCCACCCTTTTTGGTTCCAGAAATTCGGGTTTTCCTCGATTCCTTCCATTTCAATCTAATCATTGGTTATCTTTCAAGTTTTTCATTATTTAACTATATCCCAATTCCATTAAGTCACTTCGCTTACCATCACATTAATACTTCTAAGACAAACCTACCCATATATCCTTGATGAACTCCGTTGTCGGTCGCTTCCCCTAAAATCCAAGCAACCTCTATTATTCCCTTTCCTTCCTATATGGCAGCGATTAATTTCATTTTGTGTACTGCATAACTTCCACTCTTCAGCGCATGTTGATGCAATCATACTCATGCTCCATTCTTATACCTTTCAGAATGTTCCATTTCTTCCTTCTGCTCCGTATTACCTTTCAATCACATGAATACTTATCTTCAAATTATTCGGAACACTCCTCCAGTAAACCTCTTCATAGATATGGTAAAGTGAATGCTACCTCCGGGGTGTTCCATAGAGGGTGAGCCTTCGCTAATCACACTGCATATCTGCACACTCTAGTGTATCCTCAGTACTGCGAGGGTGTATAACTCTTTGTTTAGTGATGAAATAAATGGAGATAAATTCAGTTTACTACATTGGCTAAAGCAATCAAAGCGTCATACCTCCTCACTGTCTACCCTTCTTCCTCAGGCATGCGCTCATAACGCTCCATTGACTTTGGCAACAAAATATCAGATTGGTTTGTTGAAACACATCAGAATCATATTGATTCAGGAAATATTGTATACACCATGAGCTATCATAAAGCCGATTACCGAAGGTCTTAAATACCGTTACTTAACCTCTGGAGACTGTGAAGGAGAGAATCTCGACTGGTCTTTGACTGGGCTTGAGCATTTTCCTGGAGTTTGGTCGATAACTTATGTTTCTCAACTTCATAGCTTCCTTTGTCACCCGCAAGCTAATCGTGTCACCAGATAGCCCTTCATCATCCTCAAAACTTTCAAGAACCAAGTGGTTTGTCCGCTACTCCGGTGATATCTGTCAAGGTGGTGGTTTTGTCCAGCGACAACCTGTTTATTACGAGCAAGGGCAACTTGTAAAAACCTGTATTTGTAACATGGTGGTCCAAATATCGCCCTATTTTGTGAAAATTATTATCGTTATTATAACTCGCATTCAGACTATTAGTGTCGGTTTTGATGAATGAAGAATTAAAACTGTCTGCCTTATCTATAACAACAGGCAGCATATATTTTTAAACCATCACTTCTTCCGAACGGCATATTTCCCACACCCATAAAATTTCTTTCTGAAAGTGTATTCTCTGTATTCCCTTCCCTGTTCACCCTACACTATCTCCTCAATGGCTCATTGAAATCTCATCGACCCTTAATACAAGTTTCATCACTATTCTCCTAATTTCCTACGGCAACTTTCTCGCCTCACCTACTCCTCCTATTACTTCTCCGTTTGCTATGCTCTCCGTCCGTTGCAACAAGTCCATTCTCATCCACATCCACATTTCAGATGCCAGCCGACTTTTCTCATCCTCTCTCCTCAGGGTCTGGGTTAGAGTAAACTGCATATCAGGCTATGTGACAGCCTTTTCTTAACATCATACGTAAGTTCCTGGTCATTGATTCTGTACTTTTTGTGAAATCCCTCGCTAATGTATTTTCTCCCCTTCTTGCGGCAATCCTCCCTTTCCTCCAGGATCCTACCAACGTAGCTATTGTTTCTTCTTTACTGAGAACGTGCTCTCCTACTTTTATTCTTCGCCTATTTCATTTCATTAAATATCATTAAATCCAGTAATCTTATCATTATTTTTGATTCCATCTTGCACGCACTGAGTTTTCAAATACGCTTAATTCCGACTTCAGTTCCTTGACTGACCGGCTAACTACAGGCTGGTCATCAAAATATCTTACCGGCTTAATAATATGCTCCACATATTTCATTCACAGAGACAGTTTTCCCCATATCTCTGCCATTTCCCCGGCGTAAGTTTTAAACAGCGATGGTTATAACGCGAAATCATGCTTTGTCCCCATACCTGATTCTTCATCTGGTGCCATTTATGGCGCTTTTTGATCCAAATGCAAAATTCCAATTAGTGTTCTATCTCTCAAGTTCATTCCCAACTTCAATAATATTTTAATAATTTTTCCCATTTTACTTTGCGTTTGAGAAAAACATCGGTCTAATGTGCCTTCCTCACTTGAATGACATCGATGGCGAGGAGGCTTTACATGATAACTAAACTGTTGGATCAGAAGAAAGTTTTAGCTGATCAATGGAAGCGGAAAACATTCAACTTCATCCTGTTAATTTTCTGAGAGCATTGCTTTGTGTTAGCCAAGACTGGTGAAAAATGAAAAAAAACAGGGTTCGAACCTTTGTGGAAATATTTTTGTCCGTCTCCATCACTTAAATGAGTTAAAACGTCTCCATACAACAACTAGTTAAAGTTCGCTCACTTTCAGTTTGAGTTTGGTATATGAAAAATGAAATCCATCAACCTTCATTCGAAGAACCTTTTTATTCCATATCTCATTTGGATTAATTCCGACTTCTTCCATATTTTGTCTTTCTTGTATGCTTAACCCGATTTTTGGTCGCATTTTGATTGGTGGTGTCGTTGAAGAGTTTTTGTCAATATACAGCTTTCCATTCAAAAGAGTTGTCTTTCGAGGGTCAGCCGTCTCTTGCATACCATGTCTGTAATCTTCTACATCTCTTTGCACAAATATTAATTTTTTCTCTTTCTCCACGAATGTACATCTTCCATTTATCCACCACATGATCCACAGCAAAATGCTCCTCTCTCTCATTCCTGATTCATCTGACAATCCACTTTGCCTTACGATTACCATTCTCGATTAACTCTAATGGCACACGAAACATAGTTCTCATAGCTATTCTAAAAATTTCCCTTGGAATCAGGGTTGCTAAGTGATGCAGGTTTGCACATTGGCCCAAATATCCTAAAACTTCTTCTCCTGATGCTAAGTATTCTAAATGATAGGATAATTTGCGATGCATGTTATAAATACTCTTCCAATACCATGGATACCCCCCACCGCCACACACCCTTGCAATGGTAAGCCACCTATATTCTCTGCCCTTTATCAGGTGCTCCTAAATCGGTACATAACTCTGGAGTCACCTCAGCTCCTTTATCAATGCCCCATGTACCGTATTCAATTCAAACGAAAATAAAAAACCAATTAAAAAAAATACTTATAACATTCAATTTATGTCTCTGTATCCTCCATTATGTTATGTAAAAGAGGGAAAAAATCTCTTCTCAATAATACAAATTTTGGTCCATAAAGGGTTAAATACGTACGTGTATGATTCTTAGCCGTAAGGGTATCTTACGGCTACTTCACTACGTAGTGGATACAGTTATAAAAATACATCGATTGGGAATTTATTTCCAGAAGCCTAGATATGCTTTTACCAGGTCATAAATTCGACGTCTCGATCTTTTCTAAATTAAACGAGGATTAAGTTGACGGAGTGAAATGCCTTTCTTTGAATTCCTTTTTTTGGAAATATTTACCGTAAACATGAATATGCCTGATTAACTTTACGATAATCTCAGTAAATTTTCTTGAAAACAATCTCAATTTTGAATAACCAAAGAAACATTCGTTAATAATCTTTATCTACACTTACGTTTAATTCAATAAACAATTGTTTCATCAGGTAACCGTAATTTTCAAGATCCTTGAATATAAAGTCTCTTAAGAAGTGTTTTTTGTTGCTGAAATGAAGAAATTCTACAGCATCAAGCCTGAGATCATTTTCTTAATGCATTTGGAACTTTTCAATTATGATGAGAGGAGTAGCAGTATTACTTCGTTTACAAAAAGGGTCCGATTTTGCAGTAATTCGTTCGTATAAATGTGAGCTCGATTGGAATTTCATCGCTACCATTTTCATTTGAGCAATTTAAATAGTTTGAAGTTTCTTAGGAAACAAATGCAAGCGAAGATTAATTCGATTGAATTTCTAGTCTGGCTGTAGACAGAGAAGTGAATGCATTACAGGACACTGACGCGTCTCAAGTTTTGGCCAGAAACTTTGAAAATGCCGTCACGAAAATATGTATACCAGTGGTTCTTTCAATCGTTAATTTGCGACCAATCCCACAAAGAACTGGCAAATAAGAGATACTTTGAGCCGCTCGAAATATCCGTGATGATGAGAAAAAGTACTGGCTTTACTGTGTATTGAATCGTTACAGGTTTCACTCATCGTATAACGAAAAACTGGCGAGCGTAGTTTGTAGAATAAAATTCCTGGACTTAATAAAACTTCAAATCAAGTTCTTAAAATCAATCCTTGCAATGGAGCACTTTGCTCTTCTCCCGTTACGTTATAATTAAGCCATAATCTCACGCTAGCTCCCAAAAATAGTCCGAGTACCTGAGCTAAGAATAGGCATGCTATATCTGTTACCAAGCTTTACTGGCTCGTTTATTACACGAGCTAGAAATTCGTATGTAAATTCCTAAGCGAAGCTCCAGAGTTTTCTTTGTGGAGCAATGAGTTATATCCAGTTTTTATACTTTTATTGCCATGACTAATCATCAAACAAGTTACTTATGTAAACTAATATTCATTAGACATTATGAGACGCCGTTATTAATTATCATTGATACGTTCTTGTTTGGAGTAATGATAATGAAATGATTCATGAAATACCCAGTTATAATAGGGTTATGAACCCTAAACCTGAATTCACGAGCCAATTTGAACTATTTAATAGGTTAATTTTGACGAACATGAAAGCGACCTTGCTCAATTTTGTCCCTAGCGTATTCAGGTAAACAATTTTTTATCACCCTGGAGGAGTAAAACTTTTATACCAAAACCGACCACCAAGAGGAGCACAATGCAGACTTTATGACAAAGGAAGAAATTAGATTTCCGCGAACAATTTGAAATTTCACGCGTTATGAGGAGAAATAATGCAAATAATTGAGTGATTATCTCCATTGCTGCCTTTCTATTTTTTATTAACGGCTATTTGGTTCTACTAGAGCCGCTAGAGACTCGGAGGCTGCGCGCTAGGCTTAGATTACTTGAGCAATTGAGAATAGATATCTTTCAGAGCGACACGGAGAACATCATATTAGAACCCCACTATATTTCCAGGTCCGACAGAAACGATAAATTAAGAGAGATATTTTGCCGAACGGATAGGTATGGGAATTCGTTTTTCCCCCGAACAATAAGGGACTTTAATAAATGCAAGGCGTAATTTCATAGAGCGTTTCCTTTTTATATGTAAACGGCTGGTGTCCTAACACCCCCCGCCACACGCCTATTGAGGCGGCTTGCGGGGTAGTATGTAGATGTAGATGTAGATGATGTAGATGTACTATATAGTTTCAGGCGTGACTTCATGGAATTCACAGACATCCATTTCAATAATAAAACCTAATACTTTTCTTCTGTATATTAATTTCTGTGACTTGAGTCACCTCGATGAGGCATATTCTGGCAAATTCTCTGTACACAGTCAGTAATTCGTCAACTCGAGGTTGACTTGGAGAGAATGAAGGGGTAAGAAAAAGGCGAGGAGAGTTTTTGTCACACTCGGGGTGGAGGTCCACTGAAGGAGAAAGAGGCCGGGGTTTGGTGCGAGAATTTTGGGGTTGGGAAGGTTGGTTCTAGATTGGAACTAAACCCACGCAAGCCTTACTTACAGGAGGTAGGAGAGGGTGGGGGAGGAGGATCACAGACAGATGATTTTTTTGAGGGAGTACATGGGAGGAGTTGTTATAATAAGGCCACGAGTGCGTCCGAGACTAAGATAGTAAAGAACCTGGGGAATAGGACATAATATGAAGGTTAGCCTCTGCCGAAACAAGGTTCAAGGAAGACCGATAATGTGGAGAGGGGGAAGGAAACCCGCTTTGTATCGTCGGGAGGGCTTATGAATGGAGAATGAATTTAAGACGGAGAGTTGTGACGGGGAGAGTGGGAAGGACTCATAGCAGCAGAAAGCGGGGGAATGGAGAAGGGGAGGGAAAGGGCCCGAGAGGAGAAAGGATGAGGGTGGATGAAAGCTACACCAGTAATAATAGACAGATATCAAAATTACGCTTTATTAATTGTGGCGATATTGAGACCCTTCAGATCCTTTCTCCAACCTAACCCCTTGTAGCTTTTGGGAGGATTATTTCAATCTTATGCAACAATTTTATTTTTTCTTCCCCCAGTTAAAATTCAACGGGCTCCATATTCTAGTCTATGAATTTAGATAATAATGAAATTACTTCCCTCATGGTTTAATCGGTTGGCCCACCGATGCCTGTGATGTGGTGAATAACATTTTCTGTTGTATAGTCTGGTTTACCCTTTACCCAAGGGGGTAGCTACAAGGGGTAGGGTATGGTAGATCAAGATATATTCATATAAAAAATAAAATACATGGATGAAAATTCTGGACAAAAAGAAAGAATATTTCCAAGTTTATAGAATTAGGAGTTGAGATCAGCTGTTTAAACATTGCCAATGTACATTTTTACAACCACATAAGGTATGAACTTGCATTGCCAATATACCTACGCGTCATGACGTTTATTCAATGTAATCTAAGCATGTAATAAAAAGGTAAATATAAACACCTGAATGGGAAAAATAAGGATTTAGCTGTAGTCTTTAGTTTAAAAAAAACAGCAGGAAATCATACGCACGAGAAAGGGGGAAGTGAAAAACCTCCGAAACATAGGCCAAGAGAAGCTAAGTTATGCAAAAAATATAAAATGCGAAGTGAATACGTTGGAAATTTAATAAAAACCTAAATTAAAAAAGTAAAGAATACTGTAGAGGTGAAACAATGGATGAAAGAACTGAAGAATAATGAATGAATATGGAGTAAAAAACATTACGACGAGGAATGGGTAAGGATTTGTTCATTATAAAGTTATTCTGTATTAAGTTACACATTTCTAATTGTCCTACGGCATTCATTTGTAGGCTTTTCGGCAATTCATGTATAAGTGAAGATTTAAAATCACTGCTGTGACTATTCTCCATGAAATATTTTGCAAGTAAATCATCTAATCGTTTTTAAGAGATCGTTCATGCTCCTTGATGCAAGTTCATACTTCTTTTCTAGTTTGGCCGGCATAGCACGACGTGCAGACGTCACACTGTAGTGCATAGCCCCTTATCCCTATTATATTTCCTGCTTATATTACCCTTTGTGTAATATTTTGTTAAAAGTAAGATAGGAGTAGAAAGCAGCTGTTTAAGTCTTTAGGTAGGAAATGTCCCAACTTTGACGAGAGATTACCTACAAAGGAGAAAGAATGTCATTTTTCCTCGGATGCACATGCAATTCACTTTCGACCTTTCTCTCTTCCATTTCTTTTTTCCATATTTCTTCCCTTTTTCATAGCTGGTGTCCTAACATTCCCTGCCACTCGCTCTTGAGGCGGCTGGCCGGTTATTATGCAGATGTTGAACCTCACTGTGACGCCTACGTCACTCGTTCATCACATCCTGATCGAAAATCAAGAGCGCAAGGTAACAACAAGTTTTAAAAATCTCCAATAGCCGTAATAAATTGGCACCACTCGTCAAAGGTACACAACAATAGCTGTGCTGGTTTTCGGAAATAATAGGCAATTCCACGGCAGTGACCAACCACAACCTCTCAACCAGAAAACCCTTACGTGGTGCTTTACGTGATTGCTACTTCCTCGCCAGTGACATAACCATAGACACATACACTCAACCCAAATTGGAATCCTTCACTAGGGCTGATGGGACCCCGCTAAGGATGACTAGGTTTTGAACACAAACACACTCACAAACACTCAGAAAAACACTCGCTCACCCTCTCAAACGGACCTAAATTCTGGGAAAATCTAGCTCAAAATGAGCGTAGTCAAATAACGACACAAAGACAGAAAAGGACGAGGGTGTGCGTCGGATACGCGTATTTCGACCACAAAGTGGCTCTTTTCAGCGAGCTGAAGGGAGTAGGCACTTGCAACGAAAGGTTGTAAGTAAATCGAGAGGAGGACAACCTAGAATAAATACGAAAATGAATAAAAGGGGTAGAGGGAAACCAGAAGAGTAAGAAATAGGTCCTTTATCGCTATTTACAATATTTCTTCTGAATTTGTGTCCGTAGAGATTTTCATAAGCGTCAAGCAAATGATTAGGTGTTTTTTTTGATGAGTTGAAGGTTGTTTTCTAATGTTCCGTGTCCTTTGTTGAGTAAGTGTTGAGCGATACTTGATTTTTCGGGTCTGTTGTATTTGAAATAGGCCATGTGTTCCTTGAATCTAGTTTTGATATTTCTACGCGTTTGCCCCACGTAAGAAACATCACATGAGGAACAAGATATTTGATATATATCGGACTTATTGGATGTGTAGATCTTGGGGAATTGGATGTGTCGATCAAGGGAAGTTTGTCTCAAGAGAGGCCCATCGCAGCTTTTTGGTGGCGTAAGCTAATCCATGCATAGAGTTGTTCCTTTTCTAAAAAAGGGTCTTATCCGGCAGCCATCATCCTCTCGGCTAAAGATGACGAAATATCTCAATATAAGGAAATGGTATTTGATATGGAATGGTGGAATACTTCGTCATCTAGCTCTCCCCAGTACATTTTCCGTCTGTCGGCATGGGTATTAAACTGCCCACCCCATGGCACATTTACTCGTATGTAGGCTGATACCTATACGTTGAGTTTCTCTCCATCCTCCATCAACCCCACGAACAATCCCTTCCTAACAATCTCACCCTCCTCAATGGCGCAAATGATATCAGTTGTCGGTCGCCTCTCCAGCTAACCAACCAACCAAAGATATGCGTCAACGTGAACTTCAACGCCAGCCACGAACATTAATTTCTCTTCCCTTTTGGCACTGGTTTCCCTAGAGACGTTCGCGTAACTGGAAATCTCTGTGAGCTGTTAGCGAGTGATTTTGACGTAAGGTCTAATTAAATGGTTTGGATGGTGGCAGCTTCTACTCCATACGTCGGGTGATTGATCTACAGAATCCTTGGCACCTGTCGTTGAAAGTGGGTCAATGTCGTCGCCCGGTTTCTCTCCATGCTTTAATTACATCTCAAGTAATCCTTCCGTACCCATTCTCCCAACCTAGAAATTGTGGTATTTCATTTTATCGTGCTTCATCAGCTGTCATTTCGTTTTTACTGTCGGCCACTTGCCGGCAGAGGCAAGAGTGCACGGAACAAATTAGGAGATCACCCATCCAAACTCGAGCCGATACTAACGAAGCCGCAGTTTGGTGATCGAACAGGAACCGGTGTTTTCATCGTGACAGGCCGTTCCCTCCCCCCTTCGGACCTATCACTAATGATGCTAATGACTTAAATTGTCGTTCGCCTCCCATGATAACTGCTAATATGATGACTGGCCTGAGTTTCGGTGCCTGTGGATTAGGTGTGTCGGGGTGGTCAAGTCTTCTCGCGAATGAATGTTGAATGGTCTATCTTTACCTTTGAGGGAATGGGAAGACTTTCTGTTCCTTTCAAACATGCCAGTCGACCTTTCCAGATGAACGCCTCTTTGTGCTTCATTTTTCCATTGGGCCGAGTCCTACTTCACGGTCATCATGGCATCCTTCACTAATGACTTTGTGCATTTTCTTTCAGCATAGAGGATGGGGTACCGAACTAGTTCCTCAGCATATTGCTCAACTATACAACAAGCAAATGGCCTTATGGGAGCAGGTGTCTCGAAGGAGTTCTCTGTCGGCTCTCTCCTTGGCTTCAACCACTCCCAGGTTAGTTATTATTATTTCATTAATATTACTATGTCCGCTTCGCTGAAAACTTCATCGATTTCTGCGTGGGAATTAAAATCTACTTAAAGAAATAATTTCTTTGCAAGCTTCGCGTGAGTAATTGGTACTGTATCTAACTCCATTTAGAGAGATTAGTGTATCAAGTAAGTCGGAATAAAAATAATTCATTATGATTTTTAAACCCTATACAGTACCACGGCATCTACAGTATTATGATACGTGTCAAAGTGAAGACAGGTATAGTTCGCAGTGGTTTATGAAGATATAGGTTTGGTTTTGTGGATAAAGGAAGGAGCCATAGGGCATTTTCACTGAATGCTGTGACCAGCACCCCTGGTGTTATACTCTCGTAAATTTAGCTGCAGATTAATTGACTCAATTTTCTGTACCAGCCACGACTGGGTTCATGCCGCGTTGTTGATAGTGGATTTATAAAAGCTTTTTTTCGCGGCTCAAACTTGTATAAAAAGGATCCATGTTCATGGAAAATTTTAAAGGAAATAGCAATTAGTGCCACAGATTTGTATCGAGTCTTGGTCACGGTAACAAAGTGCAAGGCGCCACCAGAGCAAAATACTAGTTTTTAGGCATGGCTCTTTTGTTTCTGGGTTTTTCACCGCGATCGAACTTTGTTGATGACAACAGTTTCTTTGGTATTACAACCAGCGAAACTGTCGTCATCAACAGAGTTCGAACGCGGTGAAAAACCCAGAAAAAAAGAAGATCTCAACCGATCAACGCCGCGGAAACCTAACAGTCTATGTTTTTAGGCAGTTTGTTCCTTGAAGAAGGATCCCTACCGGTAGATACTTTCAATAAATATATGAAGCCGTGGAAGAACTGACCCTGGAGTATTTGAATTAAAATTTGCTTATTCTGAAAGAGCTTCCATCGCAAAATGATATTAGAGAAATTTTTTCACGTTCGAGTTGCTTTCGTGCCCTTCATCTGGTAACGTTCACACATCCTATCTCCCCACACTATTTCACAAGATGCGCGACTTTACTTTATATTTTGTTTAATTCGCGAGTTGAATCTTTCTGTGCTGGGTCCCAAAGGCTCGCGTCTTTCTCGAGACGAGGTCTAACTTAACTGAAGGGACATC
Source organism: Pyrrhosoma nymphula (assembly GCA_963573305.1). Lineage (NCBI taxonomy): Eukaryota > Metazoa > Arthropoda > Insecta > Odonata > Coenagrionidae > Pyrrhosoma > Pyrrhosoma nymphula. The sequence goes on along the minus strand of OY754332.1, from coordinate 68,073,706 downwards.
TTTATTTTACTCCTCTAAGAACTTTCTACTGCTCCATTGATGTAATCAAGCATATTCAATGCAGTCGAACAAATGATTCGATTGAGTATTCCCCGCGATAGGCCCTTGGCTCTGTTTACACCCAGGTGTTTTCTCTGATTTTTTACTCTTGCATGTCTTTCCTCATCATTATAAACGTGACGTCGGTACGATTTCCTTCCCGTGAATTCCATTTCCGTGCATCGTACAAGGTTAGGTTCGAATCCACAAGGAAGACACCGAGAACCAACAATGTTAAGATAATTTGAAAGGGTCCATGAGTCTGGCTGTTACACATGTGTGAGTGGCGGGTCACTGCCGAAGGATGAAGTTCCTCGCAAACCCTGTGTGCGTGAGTGTATGCGATGCACGAGGAACGCTGTGATCTTCACACTCAAGTAGATTAGTGAGTGAGACATTTTGCTTAATTTATTGTAATTAGTTTGTCCTTATTTCTTTTAGTGTGACTGACGCGTCATTGGCGTAGGATTAAGTTCCTCGCAAACCCTGAGTGTGGCCTACGAGGGTCACTCTCAGGTCTCATACCCGAATATGGGAGTGAGTGAGACATTGACGTTGAGTTATTCTGGTTGGTTGAGTGTGTGATTTGGCGGTATTGTCATTTCATTTTAGATTACCTCCCCCCCCCGCTCATGCCCAATATAAGATTACGGCCCTGGGTTCTCATTTCTGCATTGCTTACGGCTATACGCTGCCAATTGTTCTATGATACGAAGCGGGGGAAGGAGGGAGTGGATAAGTGGAAAGCGCCTATCTTCGTTTGGGTCGTGTAAAATTATGGCCGGGAACAGAGCAATTTGCATGGTCATGGCTCCCGGTAGCGATAAAGCGATAACCTTGGCAGCATGGCACACAAGAGCTTGAAGTAAACACTAAGATCAGGTATATTCTAGGTATATGAGTGAACATGACCTAAGCTTGAGGGCGACTGTATTTTTGAAGATTACGCTCCACCCTCTATTAATTTCCCGTTGGACCTTCAAAGATCACGCGCCAAAGCTCTCTCCCAGATGTGACCTCAGAAGCATTAAGATATTTGAAATTGACCATTAAAAGCGGTGGAACAGTAGAGCCAGATGTCTCATAATACCTGTGCCGTCATGACCGCAATGTACAAGCTAGCATGTGGTTCCAAAGGTCTCTGAAAAAATGGAGAATGAGTATTTTTATTAGTTGCTTCTTTTGCTTAGAATTTTTGAAGAGGATAATTTGCAACAAATGGACAAAATTGAATACTTTCTCCTTTCCCTTAGTTATTAAAAATACTAATAATATCATAGATCCCAGAATTTGCCCTCAGTTATTTTTATGGTAAAATCTGTTCAAATTCGTGGATGAAAAACAAATGTATTTTGCTCCATTCCTTAAATATAGCTAGTTACTTCAATAATCAATTAAGAGATCTGAATGATGGGTTTATCTGTTTTTCTCTCTCCTTTCCATGCCCTGGTCTGCATACGTAATGCACAACAAATATATCAACTTTCGTATTTGTGTATGCAAATATATTTTGCGGAGAGCTAATTGCTAACCAATGTCTTCATATTACTAACCTCCCTTATACTAATTTCTGATTACTTTTTTACGGAAAAACATAATTTAAATATAAATTAACTCATGCTGCATGTAGATCCCTAGAGAGGACAAATCATTTAGAACTGCTCTACTGGCGATAAAAGTACCTAATATGATTGAGCCTGTGACATTTTCTTAGTTTAAAAGGTGATGAATGGAATGTTTAGGAAATTCTGTGGTTCACGTGAGTGGAAGGGTTTAATCATCACTTTTATCTTAACGATATTGGTTGAATAACCTAAAATTTAGAAAGATAACTTGAAATACTACGCCCGTTCTTTTTCTCCAGACCTATATCCAAGGAGGAGAAAGAAAAAGAAAATAATAAGAAAAGTTCTCCAGTGAAGGGTATCTCAGCCTTGGCCTCAAATATTCAACCAATCGGAGCTTTTGATCCAGAGATGGATAAGAAGAAGGTAAGGTGCTGACGATGTCAATTTCATTAAAATAGGTGTTGCCTTACATGGGATTAATTTCTGTTACAGGGAATAGAATGAATAAAATTTCGATAAAATGAAAATAAGTCGGTATGCAACCTATGGAATATATAACAACGTTGTGTATTCCATATTGGCAAAGAGTTAAGAATGCAATAGAATTTCCAATACTTCATGTTCCCTTCACTTAAGATTACTTGCGCGAATTGCATGCTCCCTATGTAGTTTCTTACTTATTTAATTTTTTTGAATATCACTGTGCATTTTTCTGGATTCGTTTGGCTGGTGTTAGCTCCCTTGATTATATCTTGTTGGATGAATAAATTTATTTGTATATTGATGGTTGATCCGATTGTGCATAAAAAGATGAAGTTTCTAATATTTTTCGACTTAAATTATATTGAAGAGCTTAGATGGGGTTCTTATGTGCATACAAGAATGGTTTGCTATAAACCTAAGATGTCTGGTATGTAGAAATAATGTTTTAGGTGTCTTCTAGAGTGAAATGCCACTGGAATTAGAAGATTTTAGGTCAACGACAGATTAAATGGAAAAGTTGTGAGTAAAACCACTATGTTCACTTTTCACATTATATATGTAATACAGCGGACCTTAGTATAAACACTCTGTTTCTTAATAATGTTGCCTAGTGTCAAAACTTGGATAACTTTTATTAAAATCTTGGGGGAAATTAAACCGATTGAAAGTAATTCTCTTAGAATGCTTGCAAAACTTCTGCGAAGTGACGCCTGCGGTAACTATTGGCGCCCATCGACAGATGTCAATCGTCTACCTTGCGGACCTTATCTCATGGACATCGGCGAGTCTCTAAATCTCATCTTTCTCGACGATCAGCAGTTTTGACGATATTGAATTTCAGATGTTTAGAATGTATGCCGTATGCAATAGAACTTGCAATGTCTTATTTTCCCTCCAATAAAGATGAGACTGGTCTGACTTTGATCGCTTATTATACGTAAAACCCCTAACTAACATTCACTCACTCAGTGATTCAACCTGGAGTTGGTTTGGATAGTTGAGGGTAGAGCTCACCCCAGACTAAGCCACAGGCATGTAAATTTCACACATTGAGGGTAGGGGTTCACCTGAATTTGAACCCAGAATCCTTCGATCAGTAAGCCAAGCGCTCTACCCACTTGGCAACCACACTCCTAACTAACATTATGCACTTATAAATGTTATGTCGCAAAAAATGTCACTCGTCGAGAAAGATGAAGTATGCAGACTCGTGAATGTTGATAAAGGCCGCAAGGGAGGAATTTTACTTTTATCGACGGACGACAAATGTTACACTTATCCCACGAATCTGTTTTTTAGAGTCCACTAAATTTAAACTTAATTTTTCATTTTTTCTTCTTTGTAAATATAATTTTTAACATGGAAAATAGTATATTCGTGTGCATTAATGTTGCATTGCTTTTTGTCTTCAAAGATGGACAAGTCAGAGGAGAAGAAAGATTTCCCTCGCTCCAGGAAAGAGTATCTGATAAGGCATCACTTGGAACGCACAACTGGAGCAAGTAAGGAAACATTGCTTATTTTCTTGAGTTTTGCTCTGTTGACCAATTTACCGTCACCACTCTGCCGTCGTGCAAAGAGAGAATTGCAAATTGAAAAACTGGTAAAATCAGTGAGTTAATTGAGCTCACAATCATCCAATGTACAAGTATCTGAGAAGATAAATAGTATAAGCAGTCCCTTTACGGATGGTATTTTGAGTATATTTTTGGTAAAAGTCCATGAAATTTTTTACGAATAAAACGGAAAAAAACTCTTGGAGAAGATGTCTACGCTGAGCTTTGCGTCTCACTTTTCTCTTTAACTTAAGTGCCACAGGTGAAAATTCAATTTTTTATAGTCCTAGTACAGTGGAGGTTTCACGAATGTTTGTACCACAGTTGACGAACGTTGTTTCTGTTATGGTGATGGGAATAAGTAGTATATTTACAGCCCTTTGGAAAATTTCCGAAAAAAAGTACTTGATATATTTCTGTACGTGGTAATTCAACCAGTCGCCGAGGGAATGGGAGCAATTTATAACACGTCTGACCAATAACACTGTCAATAGCACTACTAATGCCACAAGTTGGAGTGGAGACTCAAATATATGTTGATGTCCAGGTGATTTCTTCGAAATAGTAAAAAAGCCAATGAAATATTATTGCTTTCTGTGATAGAGAAGAGGTAAATTCTGATTCCAGGGGAAGTTACCATATAGGCATTTGAATATGAATCCACAAATCAGTTAAATTCATCACTATGTACTTTTTAACGCATGTTATCACTGATGGTTTTGCTGATCTTCAATCTCCGGCATACTCGGCCGCCTTCAGGGAGTTGGAAGGTGATCTTGATCTCTTCGCAATCTTTAAAGACACATTCTGATGGAAATAGTGAATTCCAGCCTAATCCTTAGTCATAGAAAAATCAGTTTAATAAAATTTCTTACTTGCATGCTATGATCTTTCTAAAAAAATATCAGTGAAATGCTGTGTCAAAATCAGTCTAAGAGATGGCATTCTATTTGTCATAGTGAGCAGACATAAATCTCAATGTAGATAGTATTTCAGAAGATTTGTTGTTAATTGTTTGCGACATAACCTCATGGTAAACTTCGGACTCATATTCCAAGCCAAGAAGGGCTAGTGCAAGAGAGGATCAGTCATCCCGACCGAAGGCTGTTGACAAAGCATTTAATATGCGACATGTTCATAGCGGTGGGAATCACCGTGTCCTGAGTAGAGTTCATCACTTACGGGGAAAGGTTGGATTTGGGAAATGGAAATGGGGATAAAGGCTGACGGGTTGTAGATCAATGGGTTGTGAGGCATACGGTGATTGGTTCTTTGGAGAGAAAGCTGAAATTGTTTAGAGGAATGAAAAAGCATTTGGGAGAAGACTGAAATGTTAAGTTTTTAAAATATGGGCGCGTTCATAACGAACCAGGGGGCGCATAGAGGCTTTCAGAAAAGGAGGTTGTAGGTTCCTTCGAGATTTTTGTTCCTCGGAGGGCTGCGGAACGCCCATGCAGGATAGGTTTAAGAGAGGACCGGGACTGCGGTACTCCGGAAAACTAGGATTTAATCTTGGACACTTAGACATCTGGGGGAATTGAGAGGTTTCAGGGTGTTGTAAATGGATTTGGTCTTCTGTTTTGACTTCAGACGTGATCTTTGAACTTGAGCTTGTTTTATAATGTAACGCCAAGGCACATAAAGGATTCTCTAAACGGGATATTATTCTTGCGAAGCCCGAGAGCGCGTGGAGGATTCAATTTCTTTCTGAGGGTGTAGTAGAAGGAGCAGGAGTTTGAAGCATTGAAAGTAACTTTCAAGTTGTGTTCCCAATTCTTAAGGCTTTTGAATGCCGGTTAGAGCTTCCTGGCTGAAAAGCGGGACGTCAGGGCATCGGCCGCAAACATCATGCCGTCAGCATAAAGGAATAAATGGATGCTGGCACAGAGTGGAAGATCAAAGGAGAATATATCTAAAAAAATAATGGAGACAAGAGTGACCCTTGAGGCACATTTGCATGAATGGGATACTTGGGTGTAGTGGTTTGGTTGATAGTGAGGGTGAAGATTCGGGATGGAAGAAAATAAATTATTTGGGTGAGATAGGTTTGTATTGATAAGGTTGAAAGTTTGTATAGTAGTCCGCGGAGCCGGATGCGTTCGAACGCCTTCTCTACGTCCAAGAATGTTGCCGCGGTCAGTCGACTGCGTTGGAAGTTATCCGCCCCGAGCTCAACAAGCCTCAACAGCTGATTCACGTGGAAGTGGTGGTTATGAAAACCCATTTATGCCACAGGAATTAGTCCCTCAACTTTGACGATGCATTTCCCGTGGGAGAGGATCATTTTTTTCAAACAGCTTGTCCAGGGTCGGGAGAAAACTAATGGGATGGTAGGAGTTCGCATCTGCGAAAGGCTTAGAGATCATAATGATGTTAGAATGTTTCCAGGTGAAAGGAAAGTAGAAATGGGAGCGGCAGGCGTTAAAGAGGTAGCAAATCATCAACATAATTGGGTGCTCTGCCATTCAGCAGGTCCTTGGCATTCTCTTCCTACAATTTTCCTCTCCAAAGCCAGTCTCTTCAACTCACCATATCCATCTCTTCCCTTCAGTCCATCCAACATTTTTGTACGCCTCCGTCACATTCTGCTCCTTCCCTCTACTGCCCCTTCAACCGCCGTCTTCAATATAATATGTCTGAGAAAGTGGCAACCCAGTTGCCTTTTCATTCATGCTCATTCTTCTGAATACCGGCCTCGGTGGCGGCGGAGTAACGTACTCGTCTGATAAACCAAAGGTCGCGGGTTCGAGTCCCGCCTGGGAAGGATTTTTCACCCCCAGGGCATGGTTGTGTGTGCTCGTCCATTTTTAAATGTCAATACCCCGATATACAGGCCAATTGGAGCTGTTTTCGGTGGTTATTTAAAATAAATAAAAAATAAATAATTAAATAAAATTACCCCCATTAACTTTCTCGCCTCTCCCGCGCTCTTTAAGACCTCTTCATTTCCCCTTTTGTCCCTCCAATTCATCCCCCTCATCCGTCTCCATGTCCACTTTTCGAATGCCTCAATTCTCCATCTGTCTCCTTTTCTCAACGTCCACGTTTCCTCCCCTTACAAAAACACGGTCTATACATAGTATTTCATCAGCCTTTTCCTTAACTCAATATCTAATTTGCTCACTAACAGTCTTTCCATTCTTCTGAATGCAGTCTTTGCCATTCCAATTCTTTCTTGTATCTCCTGGTCGCATCTCCAGTTGTTTTCCACCACACTTCCTAGATATCTAAATCTTTCCACTTCTTCTACTTCCACTCCTTCTAATATTAATCCAATTTTCTGGCCCTCTCTCCCTATCCACATTGTTTTTGTCTTCCTTTTGTTTACCCTCATTCCATATTTTTCACAACATTCATTGATCTTTCTCATCATCCTTCCGAGCATTTCAGGCTCCTCTGACACTACAGCCATTTCGTCTGCAAACCTGATACATTTAATATTTTTTTCTACTATCTTCACTCCTACATTTTCCTCATCTGCTAAGCTCTTCCCAAATATTTCTTCCAAGTACATAACGAACAACGTTGGCGAGAGACAGGAACTTGCTGTATCTCGCCATCCTATCCATTTCCATTCCATCAGTTCCTATCCATTAGAGACTGTATTGCATTAGAGACAGTAACTTGCTGTCTCTAATGCAATTGCTGTCTCTAATGGATAGGAACACATAAAAGGACAAACACAGGGTTTGGTGGGGAAGATGAAAATGAGTCGAATTCAGACAGAAAAAAATTCACCTTACCCAGGATTCGAACCCGGATCTCCCGATTTCCGGCCAGGTATGCTACCAGCTACATAAGCAAGGCTACTCAATTAACTGCTGAATTTGACTAGAACACACTATTCTCACCAACCCTATTCCATCTCTTGTTCCCATACCTTTTCGGAATACAAACTGTTCATCTCCCACTCCTTACTCCATTTTCATTTTTAACCTTCTATTCAATGTCCTCAGTAATATCTTGGCGGCGTGTGATATGAGGCTTATAGTCCTGTGCTCTTCACACTTGCCTGTACCCTTTTTATTTGGTATCGCTATCATTATGGTCTTGAGGAAATTTTCTGGACACTCCCCCGTTTTATATATTTTATTGCACAGCCCGACAATATTTGCAACACCTTCTTCGTTCAAATCCTTAATCAATTCCATAGGAATTTCGTTCACACCGGATGCTTTCCCTCTATTTCTTTCAAAGCCTGCCTCACTTCGCTTTCCAGTATTTTGTACCCCACTTGGCTCTCGTCCACTTCCTCCTCCTCCTCCTCTATCTCCATTTCTTTAGGTTTCCCGTTCTTATCATACAGTTCTTCAATATTTTCTTCCCTCCTATTTAACGCCTCTTGTCCAGTCACCACTCGTCCTCCTTTGTTTTCTATACTTTTCAATTTGCTACTTGCTTCTCTTCCAAAACCTCCATTTAATTCATTAAACTCCCTGACCTTCTTGTGTGCTGCCTCATATTTTATTGTCTTCTCTAGCTTCTCTATCTCTTCGCACTGCTCGTCCAGCCAATTTTCTCTTGCCTTTTCACACTCCCTTCTCAATTGATTGTTCAATTTCCTGTGCTTTCTTCTTCCTTCCTCATTCGTTATTTTCTTTGCATTCCGTCTTTCTACCATCTTCGTTATCATTTCATTACTCACCCATGGTTTCCTTCTTCTCACTCCTGTAACATACCCGATCAATTCCTTTGCTTTCATTGTGATATTTTCTTTAATCCTTTTCATTCTTCGTCAACCATCTCCCTATATTTCTTGTTTTTTTCTACACTATTACCTATTTCCCTTCCGAATTCCTCTTTTCCTATTTCATTTTTCTTACTAAGGTTCAAACCATTCTTCTCTTTGCCATTCTTATTTCCTTCATTCTAACCCTCAGTTCTGCGAACACTAAAACGTGGTCGCTCGCTATGTCCGCTCCTGGTAGCCCACATACTTTATTTATGCCGTTTCTGAATCTCTCTTTGCAAAACAAGGGAAGGAAATCCGAAGGAAGGCGGTTTGAGATTCCATGATGGCCAGGAGGAGGACGGAGTTTTAGGTTTGAGATTACGTATTTTATTTCAGAGGGTGTAACGGGTTCAGGTTTGGAGATCGGGCAGAAGAAAAGGAATATTTCATTGATTTGAACAGTGGTTTATAGAGGATATGGAAGGGAGTGGGAAAACATCTGGTCAAGCCTTTGGGCGAAGAAGTTGCCTTTTCCCTTATCTGTTGCCACAGGGTCGCCTGCCATGTTGATCGTAGGGTCTTGCCCGTTTTTTTCTTGATAAGGGATAAGATGGAAGTGGGAGGTGTATGGTTAGGAGGTAGGTTGGGGGTTTGGGGTTTGTTCGTGGAGGAAGTGGCGTCCAAGAGAGCGTGGGATAGGCCTTCAGAAGCCCGACCAATGTAATCGGGATAGCGGAGAGGGGGTGAGGAGTTTTTCAACATGAGCTGACCTTAAATTTTGTGTAGAAAGTGTTACCGAATACTTGTTGCTTATTTTTCGTTACATTAGCTCATGGGACATTTCGAGCCATTTGCTTTGGCAACGTGTCACACATGTCATACGAGATTTAGTTGCAAAGCTTAGACGAGCACTTTCATGCCTTTTATTCTGTGCGACTGGAAATGTGAATGAGAGAAACCCAATACTGCAACCTTGTTGCCTCTTCATAAGAAGATGAACTCCATTAGCCTGTGAGATTTTGTTCCTCTGAGATCTTTCACGTTGCGGGGACCAGAAAGTGGAGTACTCGGCTTTATACAGTGGTAAAACTTCGGCCATCTGCAGAGAAATGTCTGCAAGTTGGGGCAGAGTTGTTTACATATAATCAGATATTTATAGATATTATATTTCCTGTACATGCTTTCAATGCGTGTAATAATTATTTCAAGACAATGTGTACCTATTTGATTAAATTAAACCATTGTGTTCAATAGTTTATAAGAGAAATTACGTATTAGTTTTCATTATGTCGCAGATCTCTCTGTTAACCGTATGTTGTTGCCCAATGAACGTTCAGTAATCGGTGATAAAAAAACTATAAGTGTTTTTCTGAACATCTCTTGCAGTTGATGGAGCACTGCTGCCCTCTCCCACACGAGAGAAATTAGAGCCAATATTGCCACGGCGGAAAGATGAGGATATGTCCATAAAGAGCCCTCCGAGAGCCAGCCCAAAGAGCAGTCCGCGATCAGGTACAAGAATTCTTTTATTTATTGAGCATGGGTTATTTTCCAGTACATTATTTAACTGGACGATATAAATGGTGCCTCAAGAGGAATCTGCGTATTTTTAGAGGTGATAGGGGATGGAATTCAAGCATATTTATTCAGTGGACATGTGGTCACCACTACCTACTTACGCAGCTATGGCAATGTTTTATTTTATGCAGCGCAAGGCACAGTTATCATGTCAGGTCAGAATGACGGTAACTCTTACCGATTGAAAAGTTCATAAGGTTGTGTCAGTGGTGGACAAGATATTTATCGCTCTTTCGATGCTGTCGCTTATGTCTATGGAAGTCTATTTTCAAGATGGCTCCATAATACTCTTGAAAATTCCATCCTTTAACAACATCGTTATCATGGGAACGGCATTATGTGCTGGATAAAGTGTTTTGTGTTCCCAAAGCTCGGTATATAAGGATTTGCTATCTCATGTCCATTCGACAAAACAAAATTGAAATTACATTCCCAATCGCCCCAGAAGTTTCGCAGATTCTTCCTGAATGCTTTGTATTTTTTCATTGATGTCTGTATGGTCAGATTCCCACCGCGTTCCTTGTTATCACGGACAAAAGTGTCACCTGTGTTCCAATGGGCGTCTTCAGGTGCGATTGATCTGGTTCAGTCAAAATCAAATTAATCTTAATAGAGAAAGGGTACCACCCAAGGCTGATTGGGGAACCTATTGAGGTTGTAGACAGAAAAAGAAATTTCAGCATAGATGACGCCTACCGCCTAGCGAGCGCTTGGGGAACGTTTCGAAACTCAACCAATCGAATTCCTTGATCTCGTATACCTAGACCTCTGGATGCGTCCAGGAAATGGATACCTTTGAAAGAAATGGCTATTAAGACTGTATTGGACAGGGACAGCTATTTCAACAGAAACATACTACTCGGTGTTTGCAGCGTCTTTATGTGATATTTCATATCAAATTTGAAATATGTGTTTGTTCCACATATTAAGGCGTGCCTTCATGAATTGGCGTATTGCTCAGTAAAGTGAACATTGGCTTTTAAATTAGCCTCCTCTTACCATGACAGATCGAATGTGAATGAATTTTTAAGTGCAAATTTTGTGGGCATTGCCGTGGGAAAATTTCAGCTTTGTGTGGACGGAGTACAAGTGTATTAGGGTTGTTTGATTAAATTCAATCAAGGATGCTTGGAGCTTGAAATTATTATGAAATCCGTCAAAAAATAAAAAATTTCTTCCGATCGAAATTGTTTTAGGGTTCACTCATTTCCACGCAAGAGCAGCAATAAAAGTCTCTATATGACAAAAAGCGCAGTTTGCGGGTCAAATAGATCAAAATATACCACTGGCCCACTGAAAAATTGTAGCGTGCAGGCTCAGGCTACAGCTCTGTCGTTAAACGACTGCTATGGCGTGTTTTTACTCTTAATATACCGCTTATTTGTAGAATTCTGGTAGCTATCACGTTATGTCAGTGACGTAGCCATGGGGGGGTCCATGGGGTCGGACCCACTCAATAAAAATTTACATTTATTTAAATATAGAAGACTAAAGAGAACATTTGTATTAGTTTTTTAGGAAAGCGGTTTATGTTATTTATCCTGTATTGTGAAAAACTTTTTATATCAATATTTCTATAATTTTAAAGCGTAAAAATCCTTGGGTATTGCATGTTTTTGGAAATTTCCAAGTAGAATCTAAAACATTCGGCTGTTAAACTGCAGTCACATTGTACTCTTCATTACCTAAGTACCCAATTTTGCTCCTGATTTTAAAAATCCCACCTGCTCATACTCAGCATGTTCCCCCACGACCAAACGAAGACCTGGCTACGCCACTGATAATATGATATATTGTGGAATCGACTACGTGAAGGATCTCAGGTTTGCCCGGGGAACGCATTGGATGTAGGGTTCTCAGGTTTTTATTCGTGTTGCAGGACAATGACAACAAGTTGTCAGCACCGGCGCTTCAATGGTTAAGTCTGGCATCGTCATCAGGGTGAAATGATACTGTAGCCTATCTTAACTGTGTTCACCCTTTTGGATAACCATGATACCAACTACAAGCCAAATGTCTATCACATATGCATATTAATATTAACACGGCTCACCCATACTGCATTACTTCCGCCAAACTAAACTCACATAACTTAATAATTTCCCCTAAAAAAAGCTCTCAAAACCTCGGTGCTGACAAACTAGGCGACATGATGGAAAATCTGAGGGGGCTTCATCCAATTCTAATCATTTACAGTGAATCAGTTGAATCCCTCCCCATAGACTACGAACTTCTCGTGGTGGAAGAGATTGCGAGCTCTCATGCCCCTTGAACTGAACAAGAGTAGAGCACTAATAGATGATTTCGGTAGGGCCACTCATGCCAGATAGGTCGAAGGTTAGGATACATGCGAATGGTGGTCCGCGTAGTGTCTGTATTTCAATGAGGGGTCTGCAAATTGGAGTCTGGCCCCAATGGGGTGGCCTTTCAATTGATGGTGTCACCTTAAGAAAACACTGACGAGGAAAGCAACGGGAAGCCTCCTCATTTTTCTATTCCAAGCAAGCACGGACAGGCAGAGGAATTATCTTCTAACCTACCAGCATTAATTGGTTGAGCACCTCGAATGAAATTGTGGAACAATGGTGATGCTAATCGGGTGGATCTCCCAGTTTCCGGGTTTTCCGCCGCGCCATACCATCTTTTGGACTAGGTATGTTTTGCCGGCTATCCTGCAGGCTTCTTGAGGTCCAGTTACTGTCAATCGTTATTGGTCTACTGGAACTGAAGAAACCTACAGGGGAAATTGTGGAACAATGGTGATGCTAATCGGGTGGATCTCCCGGTTTCCGGGTTTTCCGCCGCGCCATACCATCTTGTGGACTAGGTATGTTTTGCCGGCTATGCTGCAGGCTTCTTGAGGTCCAGTTACTGTCAATCGTTATTGGTCTACTGGAACTGAAGAAATTCTACAGGGTAGCGGGCGTAAACCACGAGGTGGGACGACGCGGCGGAAAATCCGGAAGCAGGAAGATTCACCCTCCGACTAAGCCCCGCGGAAACCTACACCTTATTATGGTGATGCTAATCAGCTATCAGGTTATCCACGCCGTAGAATGTCTTCAAGGCTTTTTTTCTGGCATTCGAGAGCTGTGAGAATGTGTAACGTTGCTGTTGATGCTCCTGTTCTTCAGCGCGATCACATTCCGTTGGTCCAGCCGCGGAAAGTCGCTCTCCCAAGCGCCACCCGAGGGTTGTCTCGCAAGGGTCACAGTCATCTACCAGCCCGGCACAGGGGTCCAGCCACCCGAGCGCTGCCAACGTTCACCACGCTGCCAGCGGGCCAAAAGCTCCCTCCACGGCCATTCCATCCCAGGGGGAAAGGAGACCGCGTCCTAGTAAGTTGCAAAAGACTCTCACTCTAATGCCCCTCCTTTTTTGTGGCACATTTCATTAAATATAGCTGTTTCCTATTTACTCATTCACTCTATATGGATATAGCAAGATCAGAAACTGCATTTTTTTGTGAACATTTTCCATTTTCTTGCTGTTTTAGCAAGTTATGAGACAAATCCTTTGCGTTAGAATTAACGGCTATCAGCATGATCACGAAGACTGTATGTTTCTGCCAGCAGCATTTCACTGTGTTATCTCAAAATTCTGTTAGTCAAGAAACAAATGAGTGCTGAATTATTGTGAGATTTAATGAAACAAAAGCTAAATTTATGTAATCACCTTTTTGATGTGCTATTTTAAAGGGCTAAGCCATAGTTTAGAGCACTTTTCATGTTGCTCTAGGGATGATAGATTCCATTGCATGATTCTTTTGACTCACCTTGACTCGCTAGATATCACCCAGTAGAATATAAAAGAAATAGTTTAAATATTCCAACTTTCGTAATTTTATTGTACGCTAGCCCCTGTTCCGTTTTACAAGAAATGCTAATTTTTAAAGGTATCGGAACATGTACTCAAGCTTTGAAATGGCCTTGAGAAATTATAAGTCAATTTTGTCTACCGTTTATTCACGATCCACGCACCGATTGAAAATATCAGTTTTAACGTTTTTCTTCATATAACTTGGTTGCTGTAAAACCTTGTGCTTTTGCTGTTTGTAATGCAGAATGTACTATGTGCATATACTGTTGAGGAATTAAAATTGACAGTTTATTTCAACTAAAAATTGGAGTAAAAAATCATAGTTATTTTGAAGCTGTAAACTAAGTCTTATGATTTTATTGAATGATGCTAGTTTTCGCCATAAAAATCAACTCTGATAGTGCTCGCTTGAAATAGCTTTTAGAGAAACATGCCAAAAAGTTAAATTCTTAATCAACGGAGCTGAGATCTCGTGATGTTTTCTTTAGCCAATGCTGGGAAACAACCTCTTCCCGTAGACGGGAAAATGTCACGTTGATCTCTTTAATTGCCATTAAATGAGAAGTTTTAGAATAATTGAAAATAGATGGTTCTAGGCCATAGCTTTAATATTTAAAGTTGTGAGACTATCATTGCCATGCTCAGTGATTTATTTTAGTTATTTATTTAGTTTTTGTTTCATCATAGTTACGTTTAGCATGGTGATAATGATTTTCATTATGATTATTATTTTGGTTCATGCATACTACGTTTTGTTGATTTTGTTCATGAAGACAATATAGTGGAGGTGGGCTTAAGATGTGAAGGAGTGGTAAATATTGAACAGCCACTTGCTTGTGAGGGCGAATTATAGGCAGCAGCAGAGTATAAATCACCGAGTTTTGTTTTTTATTTGATTCAGGGCTTATTTCAGCCTTGAAAATTTGAAAACCTCGTTCGGTCTCACTTCACTTAAAGGAACAATAAGACATGCCATTATGTCTTGTCATGATTAGAACACTGAGATATCACATGGAACTTTCCTGGTCATTAAGAACTATCTTCGCTGTATTGACACTTTCAAATTCGGACTCGAATGCAAATTGAAATGCACATTTGTTCTCTCATGAGTCTGTAAGAAAACTCAGTTTTGTTTTGACAAAAATAGGCAATGTAATGGCACCATAAACAGTTGCTGAGTAAAAAATGAAAATATTAAAATGTTACATCACAGAAGTGAGGATGCTTCCTACTTCGCAAATTCCTATAAATATGTATGCATTTGGAAATATGGTGAACCATTCGAAATGTCTGAAAATGGTTTGAGTGATGTGACTCTGTGAAACACCTATGAATCATTTTAATAGCTCGGTCCCTTATTCGTACTCCAATAATTTATTGAGTGGCGTGTGCTGGTATTCATTTAATTTATCACTGACCTCAATCAATTCTAGATGACAAGTAGTGAATTATCTCCGTGCAAAATAGCTACATTTTGCCTAATAATTCCATGCATAGTCATTCCCGAAGCGCCTCTCAACCAAAGGTGCTATTAATCAAATTTAATTGAAATATTTAGTGCTTTAGCGTGAGTGAGGTGTTCACTGGCCTAAGGCATGTTCTGAGCATATTGCCAACACTTGAATGGCCAACTCGTCCATCAAAATGTCGGAAACAGAGGAGTTCGTGACCTGGAGGGAGGCCCCAGGAGGGAGGCTCTCTGCCCTATTTCACGCTCACCTCTCGGCACACTTCTGGGTAGGAATTTGACTTAGTCGTATGGGAGGACTCGCCGTCAAGTGTTTTGCTTTAAAATGTATTCCGATACCTCAGTCACTTTTGTAACAGTCAGAACCAGATGTGAAGTAAAAATAAGGGGTTATCAAACTGTTAGATGCTGTATAGGATAGGAGTGATCTAAAGGTGGATTATAAATGACAAATATCTGTCGAAGAAGAAAAAAGTCTAGCATAGCGATCCAGATGACATGTAAAGTTATGTCTATAACTCAAATTACTATGGTGAGGCTAAGAACAATGACTCAAAGGAGGTACTCAAAAACTCACACCCGGTGGCATTTTGCGGGGCTTTGTGAGCCATAAACTGTCATTCTAGCTTTCTGCTATCATATTTAGTAACATCTTCAAAATGTGTTACTTGGGATGGAAAGAAATTTGAGAGAAAATCGAGGTTTTGTCGTCTCAGCCATGACTAGTCCCATTTTTTAACGCAGTAATCCAGTTCTGGGATGGTTGTGACGACGGAATCATCTCACTTGTGAGGGAAAGCAATGCCGAGTCCTCCGTGAACGAGGCTCCTGGTGTCCTCAGGTGGGAGGCCTGTCGTGCCCACTTAGCCTCTATTTTAGCCCAATCTCACTCCCGTAATCACACTTCGGTGGCGATTTTCTCAGGCACTCCCGAATTTATACGCCTGGATTACGAAAGTTTAAGCTTGCTTTGCTGCTTGCATGTGACATCGTCTACGGCTCCTCTGATCTTTATTGTGTCCTCAAGTTCACCATCGGGGACAGAGCGTGTAATGGGAATCTGCACAAAATAGGCTTGTTATGCCAGGTGACATGCATGTGCCATGTTTCCATGCATCTATGGTATCTTGGTAATTGTCACTCTTTGTGTGGATATACCTTTTCTGTTGTCCAAAGTCAGAGGTAAATCAGTTCCCTGACGTCTAATCTTTCATATGAAACCATCTCTATACTCCCTCTAAGGGCCTGAAGCCAAAATACTCTTCAAATTCATGTATCGGCTGTGAAATACATCAATTATTTACTAATACTTTAGGGGCTTCCTCAAAACAAGGGCATCTTATAATGCTTAACCACGTGAAAATATATTTTGAGTTCAAACTAGGGGAGTGTTCGGATGTCTCCCGATGTGACTCGTAATATTTACGAGAGACCTGGATGATATCTTTAGGGAAACGGGGTAAAGGAGTGAGGTAAGAGAAATGAACAGGCGATTTAATGTTAGAAGACATGTGATGGATGTTATGAAGGACATATCAAAGAATGAACGTTAATTGGGCGAAGAAAATATCGCAGAATTTAATCACGTACCTTTTCTTTCATAGTTGATGTATTGGGTGAGTGCATCTGTGTTAGGATAATAATTGAATAAATGCCGGTCGATTGGCGTTCTTGAGAAATATCTGCGGAAGGATGGACTGGGGTGAAATGAGAAATAGGTGGTCCACGAAAAAATGTTCCATTGATATTGGGTGTTAGTTAAAAGAGAAGGATTTTGCTTTTGATTTAACTTGGTGATTGTGGGTGCTTCCTCCTGAGAGAATGGGTGAGAGTGAAATACAAGACATATTTGATAGAGGAATGAAAGAGAAAGAGTGGACTAAAGAATGGTCAATGTGGCAGAAGAGCAAGGGAAGATGAGTTATCTCAGAAACTGGAGAGACCAGGGCATAGGTTAAAGAAGAGAACAGATGAAGATACGGTACCATATGCTTTAGCACAATGGTATATAGCAGCAATTAAAATGCGCAATCAGCCATATTGAATGGATCAGTTTTTCAGTTAATACTCTGAAAGCATGGGTATAAGAACCGGAATTTTCGGTGTACCGGACGGCTTTGTTCATAAAAATACATAATATATGTCATTTCCATAAATGCTCTGCATTACTCATAAAAATTTAGGGCGAATTGCTTGTGATAATTTGAGTGGATCAGTTTTTGCGGAAAAATAGGTCTTATTTCCTTACGTCAAGACGCCATCTACTCACTTATTTAATATATGGACCAGGAATAGAAACAGAATATATGGGAAATTAGCTAGGAAGGAATGGCGACGGGAAGACATTTTTTCCAAATTTAGAAGGAAAAAATGATCATCAGTACAAGAAAAAAGCCAGTCTCCAAAAACTAATGTCAAAATTTTCATACCTCACTGAAACTATGGTTGATTGGAAAAATCTGCTAGCAGAATTAATTGACCCATTTTAAGGGAATGCAATTATCTTTAGAAAATGAGCCAAAATTAATTTAACGAAATTTTTTAAATCAGTTATAATTTATTTAGTTCGTAAATATTTTCAATGTAATCATTTGAGTCTTGTATTGTTATGATTTAAAAATAATTTTACCATCAGAAAATTTGCCAACTTGTACCATATTTGTCATAATGATAACAATTATATCGATAATCTCCGCCACTGCAGGGATTCAAACCCGGACCCTCAGTGTGGGAAGCCGTTCAACTCTCTATATCTCTAGCCACCACGTCAACTTGACCCCTGATCTCTTTACGTTTCGACAACCTACGTGTCACTCATAACTTAATATTTCTCCCTACTTGGAGAGATAGTTTCAAATGAAATGTTATGCATGGCCGTCCTCTCGCTAATGATATCAATATATATGATGCGTAGGAATAAGGTCAGTGTCCGATTCGGCTCATGTACCGCACCCGATGCGGCGACGGCCCCTTCCGGGCTCTTTCTCCGCGGCCATCGATCTCTCTGCGCCCCGGGCGCCGCCTGGGCGTCGGCTGCGGCGGGGCGCGGGCCTCCCCTTCCGCCGCAGTGCAGAAAAGAATGATGAGGCACGGAAGGGATTTGAGCCCAAAAGAGGGAAAAGTTTGCCGACCACCACGGCGGTGAAAACCGGTTATTCAAAAACGGCGGAGGGATGTAGGCCTAGATTTAATCATTTTTATTTTTAAAAAAACGGAGGAAATATTTTGGAATAGGTATTTAGTGGGTTTAATCTGTATGCAGGCATATAATTTACAACACAGTCGGGTACATTACTACATGCGCGAACAGAATCATAGTTCAAGAACGTAAGTTTCAAGTTTCAGGAAACATGCTAGCTCTTCCCATGCCTCTTTTACCATTTCCTCTGCACAGATGTTAAAAAACAAAGGCGACAACCGGCACCCTTGCCTTACCCTGCGACCTATAATTGCCCACCCTGATTCACCGTCAGCTACCCTCACCTGAGCCCTCTGCCCCATACATAAGTTTCGGATGAACATAAGTTTCAAGTTTCAGGAATAACATTGTGGGAGGTCGTCTTCGTCATCAGCAGTCATCAACCCGAAGATGGGTGTGCCACAGCTCTCCACTCCACTCCCCTATCTACCAACCACTTAATTCCTACATAATGTTTTATTTCTAATGTTCCACATAATTTATGTAATAAAATTCATATTTTACCTGCTTCAATTATTCTTTTCCATTTATTTCTCCTTCCATCTATCAATGTGCGGTTGTAAATCAGTGTGTCCCCTATAAGTTCGCCTCCTATACTTTGCAGAGTTTTCACTATGCATCATTTCTCCCCTAGCTCTTAGTAGGACTTCATGAGTAATTATCTCTATCCATTTGATCTTCATCATTCTTCGATGAAACCACATTTACATTGCATAATCATCTCCCCTATGATGTAGTTATTGTCCAAGCTTCACTGCCATATAAGAGAATGCTCCATATACACACATATGTGTTAATGACGTCCCTCCTTACTTTCAACAGTCTTCCAGACAGCAACACAAATTTAGAAGAAAGATCGTCACTAAGAATGACATCAGCAATCTTTTTGACTCCCTTAATCCATCAAACCATCGGAGCTGCTGCCGTTCGCGGCCAAAAGAACATCAACGGGTTTTCTGAAACGGTGTACCATAAGATTTACTAAATTAGTTTACCTGGCGATGCTCTTTTGGCCGAAGACGGTTATCACTCTAAAGATAAATGTCAGGAGTCACAGTTATTCTACCTTTTATCGCAAAAGCTCTTTTTCGGGTCCTTACTATTTGAATGCGTCGTTGGTGTTAAAACATCGGCTTGCGATTTTTTATGACTCAGGAAACTTAGTACTTCAGAGTCTGATTTTCATAAACTTTAGTTAAATATATTCGGCAGAAAAGTCAGGACCTGATAACGGATGACCCCCTCTTTTTTGTTGTGGGAATTTGACCTCATAAAAGCAAAATATTTAAAGTATTAAAGCATTTTGAATTGGATTGGGCCATCATCTGTAAGTTGAGGAGTTAGCACGAGTAAGCGGACGGAACGCTGTCTTTCCTTGTTGTCAAATTCAGTCTTAAGCAATGTTTTATGAATCTAATTTAGCGTTACTTTGGCCTCAACAATGTTTCGTGCACACTACCAGCCGCCATATTAACTAGAGCTGGGTAGAAACAATATTTTGTGAAAACTCTCTAAAGTATTGGAGGCAAACTTATAGGACACATTCTGAGACGAAGCAATACCTTGAAAGGTGGAGAGAGAAATTATTGGAAAAGAATTATCGAGGCAGGCTTAGAATAGATTACATGACACAAATTATGAGGGGAATTCAAATTAAAACTAATGTAGAAATGACGGCTAACTGAGAGGAGTATTGCGGCTAACCAATCTTCGCATTGATGACTGCCGCTGATGATCTGAACAACCTTCCACAAATTTGAACCTTCGAACTCGTCGTACTTCGAAGTTGTTCACTTCGTTAAAAACTGCTGTGAGTGAACAGAGTGTTACACAAATAAAGGTTGACTTAAGTTTTGGAGCCGCTAGAGAGACGGAGACCACGAGCTAGGATTAATGGAAAGTTTCTGACCACGCGAGTGCCAGGATGACACGGAGATATCTCTAGAGCTGATAAAATGGACAGAATTAGATAAATACACTTCCAGACTGATTTGATCAAAATTATTTCTTTGCGCGCACCAATAGTGACCACATCCAAAATAGAAGGAGGCACTAAGGCACTCCGCTACCATATAGTCAACTTTCGTCTTATCCATTTCCTTTCCCATCTTCCCTCTCTTTCACATGGCTAGCGTCCTTACACCCTCCGACGTATCTCCCCTGTGGCGGTTCGTAGGATAGTATGTACATGTAGACTTCTTCACAAGTCAAAAATCACCAGTTCCTTCATGACGATAAGAGGGACGGTAATCGTGTGAACGCAAATCCCTTTAAGTCACCGTTTACACCATTACCAGAAAAATCTCTACCTTTGCCGGAATTTGTATCCTCAGGATGGGCATCTTGTATTTTACTCACCAACCCAAACCAATCCACTCCTGCGCCACTCTCCTGCCTCTGCATTCTAATTTATAAACACGGTTCTTCTTTATAGCTGATAATCATTTCCTGTACTTAAGATCGCATCCAACTGGTGAAACTACAAGTAGTAATATTATTGTTATTTTTGTCACGTTGCGGTAAACTAGAAGTTGTTGGTGAAAATGCTTATCGTTATCTGTAGTTAACTCATTGAGGTCGCGCACATGGTTAAACTCTTTCTAGTACATGTCACTTACAGTAATGATTTACCAAAGCAATTTATTAGAAAATGGACTATTGATAGAACTACACTTCTCCGGACTCAAGAAAAAAAACTTGCTACGGTTCCACCTAGGAAAAACGCTGGGTGAAATGGAGGGCAAAGTCTAACCAAAGATTGGGGGCAACGCGGTGACAAACGCAGGGGAAAGCGCCACATGTTCCGTCGGCCTCCGGCGCAATTGTCAGTCCATGTTTCATGCACTCATCCTTCCAAAAGGCTCCGGTGTTGACGGTGATCACTCAGTCATGGACGCCGTCATGTGGTGTGCATTGGTCGTACTCGTATTCTCCCTCACATGTGAAATGGCCTCGTCCAGTGGAGCGCCTAAAATCCAATTATTGCTCCTACGGGGTTCTTCTGACTTCCAGAGGGCTGTGTAATCCTGTTATTCACTCAACCCCCGTAGACAAGATTTCCTTAATATCGGATGAGTTAGTGCTCCGCATAATTTTTATCTCATAATCCCATTCGCCGTCGACTTACGTGCCCAATGCATTTCAGGATACCTTCTCCCCGAGCCCTTCACTGTCAATAGTTTGGCCACACTGTGAAGGAGTCGCTTATGCTGAGATCGATAGGGGCCAGTGTGAGTTTTTGCCAACGATTGATTCGTTCATCTGACCGTGCGAGCCACTGCAAGGACGTGAGGGAGGGGATCTCAGGACACTAGCCATGATTAGTGGAGGGAATAGGAAACATGAATAGATTGAGGGAAACGACGTGTAAACAGAAAATTTTCAAAGGATTAGTATTTCGCTCGGTTTTGCTGTAGCCACTGATGGTGCGCGGGGAGAATATCTTTTTATTCCCATCAGTTGGAAAGTGTATCTCTCATAACTTATGGTTTCGACTTAGTATCTGACTTATTTTGTCCCTTCTGTTAGGTCTGCAGATACAGTGCGGGGCTAAAATGATGCCTTCCAGTCACCGTGAAACTCGAGTGATCTTAATTTTATTCAATCGTTGCTGAAAACAGCGCAACAAGCCTCATGCATCAGGGTTCCCAAACCAGTACTGATAAACACGCACAAATACTCATTCCCAGGGTGGAGAGAAAACCACCCAGGGTTGACTTAAACAATGTTGAAGTCACTCATGTTTAATAATCATGCAATCTAAGGGCTAGGGGGCGAGGAGTTTTCCTGGCCGACACCAAGGCCGGAATTGTTTGATTTTTTAAAATTTTATTTGAGTACTGAGCTCATCTTCCAAGTCTTCCCAACCTTTCGTCATTTTGGGTCGTTCATAAGGAGTATACCGTCTCATTCTAGCAATAGCGGCCTTCAAATTGAGAGATGAGAATGTTTTCTCTCAGAAGTTGCCTCGATAAAAATTCTATCTGGGACAAAAACGAAACCAGGAATCAATGTGCAGACCACAAGTCCACCCAGGTTTCCCTGTTGGAGGAATTTTACTGGGAGACTATGATATGCTACCAAAGAATCCCAGTCTAACTTGCTTGCTGGCTTACTCTGTACACTTAACCAGCACTCTGGCCAGAGTACTGGCTTCCCATCCCGAGGGCCTTGGATCAAATCTTGGCTGTGGCGGAGGTTTTTTTATTGTAATCCCAATCCTTACTTGGGGTGATAAGTGAATAACGCGTCAAGATGTAGCATTCCGTTCTTCGGGTGATACCTTAAGCTGTGGACCTCTTTCCATAAAAATAACTCTTCCCGTACCAATGTACCGTCCTAAATGACGATAAAGACCTCAGCTGTCAGTCACCTCCACAATTAGCCAAAATGATTTCACAAACAGGAAAAGCTGGGTATCGAGGTGGTCTGTTCAAGCCAAAAATATGTGGTTTGATTCCCGGCTCTGGTGGACGTTTTCTCACGACATTTCCTTCTCACTAAGTACTGTAATGTTTGGTTGAGGTGAAGATCTTTGGTGAACGAATTATCATGCTCAATGCGGCTTGAATTTAAAAAAAAAATGAGCTTATCCTGTTATTCCTATAGCCTGGAGAGGAACCCTTCTCATCGTCCATAGCACGCATTAAGAAGTCACAACACGCACATACATGATTTTTCTCTTGCTATAGGGGGAGATATAGCAGTATTATCGACAACTGTGTGGGTTTGTTGCCTACACCTTTTCTTTAGCAATAGTTTAAGGTAATTTAGCAATCGATTTGAACGAGGTATCACTTCACGTAAAATTCAATAAATCTGACCTCGTCATAAATAAAAAGATATAATTTTTCGAATGGTCCAAAAATGCCAACCATTTACCTTTAGAACTGTATTTAGAATGCAGTTAGAACTGCATTTCGAGATATTTTCCGAAAAATACAAAACTTTTTCCATCGGATAACACACGGCTCTGCGATTCAGAGAGACTATTTTTTTTAATGAGGAAGATCTGGTGCGAAGACCGCGTCAGATATGTAGCAGTAAGTAGTTCCTATGCTTTTCTAACTATTAAAAAAAATAAATGTCTTGCGCACCGTAATACATTTCATAGGTCCACAAAACAGTACGTATGCCGCGAAGGCGTTTACAGAGTAGTGTGAAACAAATGTGTCAAGTGAATGAATTTCGTAAAGAAAGAAAATCAAGTATATTTATTTATTACACTAGCATTATTTTAATTACACTAGCATTTCAGCTATATAAAACGAAGTTTTTGCTCCATTAATATTATAATATTTAACTCATGCTTCTTACAACTGCTTTCATTTCAAAATAAGGTACGAGTATGGTCTCTAGTATGACCAGGGAAAAATCTCTCTCTTACTACCCTAATCAATATACACTGTGGAAGGAATGAATCTTCCCTCACTATGACGTTTTATAGGAGGTTTCCAATGGTGTTTGTCCTTCAAGCTGCTCAAAGGGGATTAAAATTAACTCCTTGTGGTTCATAGGTCTTTTTGTGAATTTTGCTGCTGGGGTGTGACCTGCGTTATGGCAATTACCGTCTTCTTGCACCATGACTATACTCGTTTTTTCAGCAAAAAATGACCAAGCAGAGTGCAATAGCCACAAAATTTATTGCTCCAATTCCTGTAACATTAATGCTTCTACACCTAGGAAATGCTATTTTGATTATTTTCGAATTGCTTATACATAAATAATTTTTCATCTTAAAATTCTAACTCATTACTGAAGATGTGAATTTTATTTTACTTAGAAAGTGAGTATTTACTTTCTATATTCTTACGATATAAAATCGAAATATAAATACATAGCTATAGAATCAATGATAGTATAGTAATACTTCCAGCCAATGCTACAATATTCGCAGGAATGGTCATTTTATTAGTTATTCATCTGAATTGCTGAAATCCTTTGTTACATATTTTTTGTTGAAGAGTCTTATTCCTGTGGGTGTACCTATTTTTTATTAATAGAATGCTTTCTGAGAAGTACATTAGTAGTTTTCAAGTAGGTTACTTAAATATTTGAGATAGTCAGCATACCTATATTTTATAGTTGAAAGCTAATTTATTATAACTGCTTCTCACCTCTTCTAGCCTCTCTGACCACTCACACTTCCCATACCCGCCCCAAAAGTAGCTCTGTTCCTTTGAGAAATGAAGAAAGCAAACCCCATCATGCTATGAAACCTAAAACTATACCTGCCAAATCTGTGAATGGAGTGCAGACTGCTAAATTGAAAGGGGACAGAAGCAAAAATCAGGAGAAAAAGGATACTAGTAAGTAGTTGCCTTAGCATTAAAACTATTTCATGTAAAGCTGAAATTAAACCCGAATGTCTGCAAAATGAAAAAGAGAGATATATGAATGAAGGGAAGTCATAGGAGAAATTAACACTCACTGTAAGATTTTTCCTTCCTTTTGCTTATTTTTTCTTCTTTCTTAGTTTTCTTTAGAAAAATTTAGTAGTTCTTCATAATCCATTAAATTTTTCCTGAATTCCACATTTATTAGTGGTTTTTCATCACTTCTTTTCATGACAGGTTTATCATAGGCATTCCATAAATAATTAATATTTATGTGTAAATATAAGTGTAGGTATATTCCTCTTTTTCAGATATTATTATTGAAAATACATATAGCCATGCTAAATTGCTTAAAAGTTTTTAATTCCATCATAGAGTAGTTGGCTTGTAGCAACTATTGTAATCAGAGCAAGTGCCCTTCGTTTTTATGCATACTTTTATATCTTTATATCCCTTATCTTGCAATATTATGACTTACTATTTCCTACATTATCTTATTCACTGAAAATATATTTATATTTCACAATTTCAGCTGAAAATAAACACATTAATAGTAAGGTGTGTGTGATTTGATGACGTGGCTTAAATTTTCAAGAAGTGTTACTCATTATTTTCGTCATTTAGTTATGGATGTTACAGACTCCCAGGAGGAAAAACCTTCGGATAAAGAAGACACGTCAGTCGCTGCACCGCCGGATGCAGCCGCGCCCAGTAAGCCCTCGGATGGAGCTCCTGAGCCCAGCAAGGAGGCGCCGAGCACGGCCGCAGCTCAGCAGCTGTCGCAGATCAACGGTGAGGGGTCATGGGAAGAGGAAGTTCCATCCAGTCACTTGGATGAGCCGTTGGTGAAATCGCCCCCAGAGCCCACGAGAGTGAAGTCACCGGAGCAGATACTGATGCGGTCCCCGGAACCGGTCAACTGGACAGTGCCATTAGATACAGGGAAGACATTTACTGTCACACAGAACGTTCTAGAAGGTGAGCCATCATTTTACTGCAGCTAAACTGTAAATCCTTTGGGCAATTATCTGATGGACTACAGGGAAGTGGTCATCTAACTCTATGGATGGGTTTTTTATTGGGAAAGTCCTTTCATGTTGAGCGTGTACTCTGGTTGAAATTGCTAACAGGATAAAATGTATTGTAAAAATTTTCAATGAATTTCTTAGATTTCATTGCTGCATTAAGTTTTGCCCATGGAAATCTTGTGTCTGCTGAGTATTGAAAACATAAGCCAATCACTACTAAAAAATAATTCAGTGACTTGTGGCAAGGAGAGGTGCTGAGGTTGTAAGTTAGTAAGAGCAAAAAAGTTCTATTACCTCAAATTATTCAATAGTTAATTGGAAAACAATCCCTTCAAGCGGTTGTTTTTGAGCTGGCACTTTAAAAATTCCACTCCGGTACGGGGAGGTATTCGAGGAGTTGATACGTTCGTAAGTCAAATTGAAAATTCGAAACGCCTCGAGTTCGCCTCCCATCTCGTTTAATATGCAATCTAAGATTGTAATTTCTGTACAGAATCGTTAAGAATGTTCTTCCAAGCCAATGAAGTCTCATTCCTTCTTCCCTTCAGCATGTTTATAGATATCTTGGAACAAATTGAGCATACCTTGTGTGCGTAAGTAGGATTGAAATGCATTATACATTATGATATGTGTATTATTCTTCTCTTGTCTCTTTTCTTGAACGGAATTTAAATTCATTCATTCTATCTCTTGATTGAGGACTAAGAATCTCTATTTATTCATCCGCATTTGTAATTCAAGTCTTTGGCAGAAATTTACTAAGTTATAGCTAATTTATAGCGTTGGATACAGTTGCATCGGATGAACTGTTTGGTTTCAATTTCATCGTACATCATCATGATTACATTATATCAACATATCTAAGGAAGTGGCGGTCTTGACTGAGGCATTACGTAAATAATATACCTAATGGCTATTTCAAAATAATGGGATTTTATCCATACCATAGAAAAAAGAAGAGAATTGATGGGACCATACGGTATGTTAACACGGGGGAATAATAAATCCGTAAAAATGCGCAATCGTCCATATTGAATGGATCGGTTTTGCGGATAATACACCGAAAAAGTGGGAATTGTTATTGATAAAACCCTGAATAATGTCATTTACAAAGACTGAGCACAAGCATTCATTCAATAAAACATTACGGGTACGGCTTATTGTAGAATATAATCAGCATTGCGCAATTATGGGATTTAAATTATATCGATGTAAAAGATAAGTATGCAATGTCAACCGGTCTATCAATATGTAACTCTCATCCCTAGCTGCTACAATGACGACACCTGAGTGTTCAAGTTTGTTCCATGTTTTTCCATCCTGTTTAAGGGCAATTGTTTAAATCTTTTGCTTTGGTAAATTCTGACTGGAACTACTGGAATATTTATAGTCGAAATAACCGTTATTTATTGATGAGGATCAACGCACATACCGTAAAACGAAAACCCAATACTAGTTTTCATACCTCTGAAGATGTCTTTGAAGCAACTTTGACTGTAATAATATTTTTGGACAGTTCAAAGAAAGTTTCTATAACCTTGCCCCGTATTGCACCGGGTTAAAGTTTCCAATTCTGCTTACTCTTGAGGGTCATAGTTGCATAGAATTTCAGGGACTTAAAATTAGTTGCATTTATAATCCTGGAAAATTCTCGACGTTGCACGGGAATTAGCCCTCACTTAACTAAAGCCAATGTATAATTATCCCCTTAGTATATACTTTTGACTGTTCTCAATAATTTTCCATAATTATTTAGTATTAAGTATGTAATTTCCGTGATGTTGATGTGTGAAAAAGGGCCTACGTTTGCATATTTCACCTGTGCCAATATCTATTGCTTTTTAACGGGAATCAAGTAACACAAAATTGCGTTTAATATCCACATTGCCCTTTGAACTAAGGGGTAATAAGAGTGAATACATATTTAATAGAGAAACATAGGGATTCTGGATTTTATGAATGCCGCTGCCGTTAAATTAATAGTTGGCTCTTAAGTTACTTACACACTCACATAATTACGTGAAAGATCGAAGAAGCAAGTGCCTCTTCAATATGTAAATAGCTTTGCTAACTTAATTACTCAAATTTTGTTTACTTAGTCCAAATTCTCTAACCAGAAAAGATTTTTTGTTCCAAGCAGTGAAATGATTATTTAACCTCACATACTTTTTCTGTGAGAATTCGTGAGTTAGGATTGCGGTTTTATTTTAAAGAATTGTTTATTGTAATAATTGTTTGATATTGGATTGCTGAATTATTTTTAGTGGTGGTTGGTCTAATGTTTTGCAACACTTAAATTTATTATGAGAAATAAGGAACTAAATTGGAGTGAATTTGGTAATAATGTCTCAAACAGAACAGAATATTTGAAATAAATAATTTCCATTGATGACTACATACTTCCTTAAACATTGGCTTTTATAGATTTATGTGTATGTGTAGATTATTATGCCCCTCAATTTTGTATATAAACATACAAATTTATGGTAAAAAATATGACATTTGAGTGCATGGATCATTTATGGTGTGCATATATGAGCTGTCATGAGTGATCATTTTCTTGTAGCTATGCCAAATGTGAAGCTATACAGAGGTATGAAACTGGATAATTTTGATGTATTTTTGGCTTTAATTTTGTTTTGCTTCTAGTGCATTTTAGGCAGAATATATTTTAATGCTTAGCACTACTCTTTACTGAGATATTTTAGCAATGTGTTCAGAGATTACTTTTAAAAACAACCAACGGTTATGCTCAGAATATAATAGAATTCGCTGCTAGAAGAAAGCAAACGGAACAAGGATTGATTGATATCCTTGGTGCCTACTTACTGAGATAACAGCTGTGTGACATGGCTCAATGCGGAGATAGGGTGATCTACGATAATCGAATTTGTGAACTTTGATCTGATTATTAGAGCGTACATTTCTGTCATCGACCCATTATCAAATTCAAAGATTGCCATATCAAAATGGGCCTGGAAACTCTGAAATATATAATTGATTTAATTATAGGTTTCCCCTCTGCGAGATATTTTGCCCTTTTTGCCAAAAAAAACAGTGAAAAGAAATGGTGAGGTAGTCGAAACATTTTGAAACTCAGGTGAATCTTTACGATTTTACCACGTCTGGTTTAAAGTGGATACTGAAACTGAGAAAATTGAACGACAGTTTATTTAAAAAGTACAAACCCTCGGCCAAATTGAAATATCTCTCACGGTAGTGTGCTCAGTGGGAATTCTGATTCGTGCCACTGGAATCAAATATCTATTGTTGCTTATCTAATCACAGCCCATAGACCTCATTATTACGGTCACTCGAAAGATACTTTCAATGTCGAAAAAATCGAAGCGTTAGTTCTAAGTAAAGCCATATAAAAAACTTTGGATAATTTCGTGGGAAAGTACTAATTGCTCAGACTCATACCAATTCCATTAAAGTCTAGCGCATGTAAACAGTGCACAAAGACGACGAAACCGTCATCCATTTTTACGCAATATATTTATTGAAAATATTTACACTTATCTCAGATTGTATATTTTGGCCTACCTGAGCTGTTTCATATTTCCGGCCAGCTAATACTCAGTACACGCAGTGGGCAAGCTCAGAGGCATAGGAACGTGATGAATCTAAATTATCGTTTTCAGGCAAGATGTAGTGGAAATTCAGGTTGATAGTTTATAGGTCTCATATTTGCCCAAAGAAAATGTTCGTGCATTTTACTACACAACAACTACTTTAGAAAAACTCCTATGCCACCTCAAACCCCTTCAAAATCAGGAGTTATAAAATCCATTGTTTATCTTGCGAAACAGCGTATAGTGGTCAAACGGGAAGAAAGGTAAGAATAAACTTACATGAAAGGAACGGTGAATAGTCATCTCTGTTTGCGAAACGCCTGCTTCAAGATGGACAGTCCAAGGCATTCGTGCGAGAGATTCTGCGTGTAGAAGAAAAGGGAAGCATTCCGTTGTCTCGGGCGTGACTTCGTAGAATTTGCTTAGCATTGTAAATGATAAGTAGGTATAACCTAGTTTTTCCACATAGATTTATTACAACAAGGCGACCTAGGTTTCGACGAAGCTCGTCATTATCAGGTGGACGGAACCTGATGATGACGAGCTTCGTCGAAACCTAGGTCTTCTTGTTGTAATAAATCTATGTGGAAAAACTAAATTATGCTTAATGACTCGATAGTAGGCAAAGTAACCTTGTGTAATTTCGACCTAATAGAATGAAGAGACACTTGGTAATTTCCACACCTTTATTTTCAACTGACCGGTTTCGATGTTTTAGTGGATCATCATCAGAGATATAACTACAGGTTGTACTGCATGTTGTAGTTATATCTCTGATGATGATGTAATAAAAGATCTCAACCGGTCAGTTGAAAATAAAAGAATGGACATTACCAGGTGTCTCCTCATTGTAATAAGTTATACTTATAATTTACAAAAGGGAAGATTGGACGTCCTTGTGGAAGTAGAAATACTGCAACACTTCCTGCCATACGGGTTAGAATCCCTGCAGAGGCGGAAAATTTTAGAGAAAACCTGGTCCTTTATTGGGTGTCTTGTGGAAGGCACTTCAAGTGTAGTACTCCGTCTTTCGGATAAGACGTTAAACCGTGGTTCCCGTGACGTATTTCATTAAGAGCAGGCTAATACCTGGTTTCTCCCCACCCGTCCTCAGTTCCCCATTGATGCTTCCCTTACCTACCTACCTAACTGTCCTCAATGGCGCAAATCACCTCATTTTTCTGATGCCGCCCCCGAATAACCAACCAACCGACCATCAGTGCAACACAGGATAACACACAAATACACAAATGCTAATGTTTTATGAAACGATGCGATCACTTTAGAAAGGAATATTGAGCATTATAACGCAGCGCACGCGTGTTTCATTTATTTTGATCGGGTGTTTGGGTGGGGAACACCAAAAGAAGGTATAAATAAAAAGAAGAATACATGAATATACATATGGATCCTAAAATTGCCCCCAGGGGGTGTTGCCAAACATTCCGCATGCACCGAAAAATCAGGACCAACCAGATTGTAGCGCTGTCACTCTAGAGAAGGTGGTTACAATTAGGAAAGGCGGTGATTCAAATGGAGATACTGGAAATAAAGGTACCTGAATTGGCCTCCCTGTTAACACTGGCCATTTTTGACACACAGAAGCGAACCATGCCGATTTCAGCGCCGACCTATCTTTTGCGGAAAGCTAGGCAATACTGCTGCCCGTACAGAGGCACCGAAGATTTAGATCCTTATGTATAATCATGGAAGAATAGAGTGAAGAAATTAATAACTCATTCGGAATTTGAACATGGCTCAAGCGGTATATGCGATGGTGGCCGACAAAGAATCAAGGTGAACAGTTACAGGTCGAATTGTGAGACAAGCTGGCCTATTGCCACCATTGCTTTTTAAAACCTCGGGCGGAATAACATTAATAGAAGAACGCAAAGAGATGCACGTAGAAAAGAGATTAGAAAGACGATTTTTAAGGTGGATTGATTTGCTGATGACTTGGCGTTGGTTCTCCGAAAGACGGCAATCTCTGGAAGACGCACAAAAAAATCAGTGAGAAAAATACGGAATGAAGATAAATCACGAGGAAAATGAATTAGCGAGATACTTTTGAATGGCGGCTTTTCATTCCATCTAGTGGGCTGCTCAGTTCGCAGAACAACAGTGCAACTGTTTTCCGTTCGTTTCAGATCCGGCGTATTTCAAAACATATCGGGAGCAGAGATTATATTATCTTGAGGTGCGGCTCAGAAGAAAGTAACTTCGATACTCATATCCTGCGTTTGCGTTGATTTCTCTGAAGGCAACAAACGTGGAAAATGTTAAGTTTGTAATTACTCTGCAGCAAAAGTCTTTATTAAATATTTATCTTGGACGTATTGTTGGGTGCTGACGTGCACCGTTGCGTCCTACGCTCAGTTCAACACATTTAGTGTTGGTGCTCCTATGCCTACAATCTAATATAAGTGTCAATTTACTGAAATAAACGGAGATACGGGTAGATGGCGTAGCTAGAGTTGCTAGACTTCTCATCCAGAGGACTCTTATACTTCCAGGCGTAAATGGGCTCAGTTATCGGTCGCTTCTACTGGTAACTGACGCTACTACCATAAATTTCATATGAAATCTTAGCTCTGCCATTTGAAACCAATTTTGGGCAATAAAGTTCTTGATCGAAAAGTCATCTTGATGACAGGAGCAACTTAGCTTTTCAGCCTCTTGTATAGTTCTCGAACATAATTTATGGTTAGTAGCTCGGATAACTCAGCTTTACTTCTCTAGCCGATTACAGCATTTACGAAATATTGATGCCCTAACCTCTGCTTTCCTTTTTCATAATTCCGGAGTGAACGATAGCCCCAGACTACCTGCATTATAATTTTTTTGTAATACCGATAAATCCTCTACAGGCTCCTACTCCATGCTGATATTTTTAATACTTCCCTAATAAATATTATTTCACGCTGGGTATTAGATGTCCTACTCTCCTTCGTTTTTCCGTTTCTGCGAGGTCATAATGCCATTTCAGAAGCATATAGGAAAATAGCACATTTTTCGATTCAATTTATCTCTGGCTGATTTATAGCATGAGAATGGTAATGAAGTTCTGATGTTTCCATATGCATCATGTTTTTTGCATTTGTTGAATGGAATGGCAATTCATTCATGGTATAAACTATAATTTTATTCGCATTTCCACGTTGTCATACCTTATTTGACTATTTAATATTGCTTTCACTTGTGCAAACATGCTTTTCATAGGTAAATGGCCTTTCAAAATCTTTTTAAATTTTAGTGATTATCCCCCTCAAACTTTCCTTGAGGAAGGAGTATAGGCACATCGCCATCATATTACATCGGATATCACTTCAGCATCAATTTCATGGATATGCTTATTACTTAAGAAGATTTTTCTTTGCAGCAAGCTGAAATTCCTGAATGCAATAATTTTTAATCACAGTTTATAATCTGCATGGAGGATGCATGGCACTTTAAGAACTCAGCGAATATTTATCTACGCTGATTCAGTTTTTGCTGAATGTGTTCATCCGTCTTTTTCACTAACACTACAGTTACAATTGCATTATTTTTTAAAATTGGTTTCTTATTTTAAAATTTAAATGTTAAGATATGTAACTGTAATGTACATTTTAAGTAAGGGATAAAAATAATCAAAATTACCTACCAATAAAAATGTTTTGAGGTAGGTATACTTTTTTTAGAAGTAATGACTTACTTTACAATTTTATTTCAGTACAGGAAGTGCTAAGGATTGCTGAAGCCATTCACACTGGTATAAGTGACCAAGTAATTAAATTTCATTTTGCCTAAATAATTTTAAAATCATACTCAAAACTCCTCACCTTAATGTTAATGGAATTAATTCCAGTTTAACCAGTATTAACCATGTATGAACCCAATATTTCTGAGCATAATCACCTGCTCCTGTAACTTAGCAATAATGATGGCATTAAATTCTCGCATTCCGATGTACCCTCAATAAGAAACGTTTCTTAAGTCATGGTTCACCTCGGTAACCTACTAGCTAATCGGTAGATCTACTAGCTATTGGGTGGTATCAATATGATTGGAGGTAATTTTGAGGTATTGTGGGAAAGAATATCATTTATCCTTTTCATCAATATAGATGGGAAAATTTAAATTGATTTTCTTCTTTCTCTCAGGTGAGCTAAGTCGGCCCCACAGCGAAACGAAGGTATGGACACCTCCGGGACCTTCTTCTCTGCCGGCTGATTTCCCAACCAGTAAAGAGCAAGCTAGAGTAGTGCCATGTGACAGCCCTGCCCAAGTAGATGAGATGCCAGGTATCTTCGGTGTAGGATTAAAAAATGTGCCCTCGGCAAGTTAAATACCTGTTGTCAGTCCTCAAAAGGGCCTTCTTCTTTATCTTAGTGTCATCAGAAACATTTACAACCGCTCACATAATGCACAACATTGTAACTTAAACTGTATTTTTCTTTGAATCAGTGTGTCAGCTTTTCATCAACTGTTAATTTTCATTTTCCTTTGTCCATTGATTCTAAGTGAGAATAAATCTCATGTATATGTTCTACTGAAGAAATGTACAGCTTTTGCTTATCTGCAAGAATAAATACTGATTTCTGCTTTTTATCTCATCACTTTTGGCATTGTTCCTCCCATCAGTAGCTTCCTCCCTGTTAACAATATCCATTTTTTTAAATAGCTAGCTTCATTCTTTTCATGCTATCTTGGTAGACTAGATTATGTGGCTGTTAATGCATTTATTTATTCACGTTATCAAATAGAAATTCATTATTGATCTGTGCTGTCATAATAATTCACCAAGGTCGATATTTATTGATAAACTGTATTTGTTATGGAACCGCACGGAAGACAAGGTGATGAATAACATGAGTCTCAATGCTTCCACTAACGTATTGCCTTGAACTATGAATGTGGCTTTATTCTTTTTTCTTTTGCGTTGTTGATGATTGGTAAATAATTATTTCATATTTGCTCTTTTGATATTGGCTAGATATATATCCAAGATTTTATTTCGGAAGCCTGCTGCGGTCTGAATAACTACTTAAGTTCCTAAAAGTTCGCCCAGAGATGAAGTATGTACCGGAATCTGAAGAGTAATGCCTCATTGATCGTCTTGGACAGGAAAACAACATAATTGCAGTTGAAGAAATTATTGCCACGATAAAATTATTTCTCTGAGTTGAGAAACTGTATTCTCAGGAAATTAAACTTGGGGAATATAATTTTAAATTTAACATCAGGTTTTTTATCGTGAAAAACTTCTATCGTGCCTTATCATTTCGTTTTTACCCCGAACAATAAGTGACTTCAATAAATGCTAGGCGTAATTTCACTAGAGCGTTTCCTTTTTATATGTAAACGGCTGGTGTCCTAACACCCCCCGCCACACGCCTATTGAGGCGGCTTGCGGGGTAGTATGTAGATGTATCATTAAATTCTGTAAATGGAATTAAAGTAAGCTTGTCCATTTTTGTTGCTTTCAGCGGCCAAATTCATATTCAGCAGTTGATTTTCCACTGGATGTATGACTAAAGTTCGATAGACATGTCCAAATTGGTTTATGTTTGTGCTACTTGATTCTGGGAGGGCTTCTGTATAAATCTGTCGGCATAAAATGCGACTTTAAACACGTCGGGCGTTTGAGGGGAAAGCTTAATTATGGGCGTTCTAGCGATAAGTAAAAACCAAAGTGTAAGTATAACACCAACCTTTAATAATCATAATCCAAAAAACGACGTCCAAAAATCTACTTACCGGAGCAGGCCGCTCCCCCGCCAAATTCTACTCTTTTGACGTAAAAATGCGACTGCGGTATTTTGCAGCACCAAAGCCTAGAGATGCTAGCTAACTTGAAATGACAATTATGCTTTTCTAGTTCTACTTTCATTTCCTGCGCTTCAGTGTGTCACCACTTGTGAAACCTATTCAATTGTTCCCTGCGCAGTGAAATGAAGCCGTTTCACTTTTAATTCGAGGGCTAAAATAAAAGATTTCAACCATATGGGGTCCTTTGTGCTGTTTTCAACTAATTTCGTCGTCATTCCCGTCCATTATTGCGAAAGGCGATCCTTCTGCGATAAAAAGCGGCTCTTTTTTCGCACTTCATGCGCTATGTGACGCGTGAAACCGCAATGAATAGAACTTAAAATTTTATATATATTCGAATTGTATAGCAATTTAATGATTTGTTAGTTCTAAAGACTTGGTAGCTGCAATAATGTTTTATTTTTGCGACGAAGGTGCTGCCAATTACCTTGTTCTACATAATGAAATAATAGTTACTTGATTGAATAAATTCCCGCATGGAGAAAGGTATGCTTCACACGTAATATGCAGATCATAATTGGTGTCTGCAGTGTACATTTGAGTAAAAATATAGATTTTTATTTGTGCCTTGTGTTTCGCTGGTAGAGCTGGAATGCTTTTGATGTGCATTTGTCGTTTACTTAATGAACTGTTGCTATTGTGAGATGGCATTTTCAAATACCTCTCCCATTGATCACAATCACACAGTCTATTGCCACTTTCACTATCTACAATAAACTGTGACGGCGACGAAATGTAGGTACTAGTGTTTTAGAAATGTGTTTTGGTTACAAAAGTATCTCGATAACCGTTTTCCCTCCTCTCATGCATGGTAAGCAAATCATATAACTACGACGTACATTGGCTTGCTACATGACCACGAGAGTTTCTGTTTTGATATTTAATTAATTGTGTTATAGGATTTTATCATTTTAAGTTCAAAATCTATTTTCAGCTACTTGCAAAGTAATTTTCTCTTTCGAAAAGCTTACGCGTTCGGGATTGGGTTGCCAAGTTTCAACATACTTCAACTGCAGATGTGGGGAATACTGAAGCCTAAATTTAAAATATGATACGCCTACCGAGAGCAGGAGAGAGATATCAGTTAAACTCAATCGCAGTTATCACAAAATGCATGAATGTAATGGCACACTTAGATTGGAAAAAAATCAACTCCAATGGAATTTGATCAATATTATTCCATCAGCAATTTTATCCAGGATCAGGGAGAAGCCCATTCTCCTCTGTGAGTCAGTACGTAGCATGGATATTTTTATTTATTTTAAAAATTTCCTAAGTAGATGAAGCATGCTCAGACCCTAGTTCATTAGTCAAGTATGCCCTCGATGTGCTTTACTTGCGGAGCCTACTGCTCTAAATGTAAACTTGCTTTCTTCGTCATTCAATCCAGTCGTGAACCCGAAATTTCGTTTAGTATTTTGTGTTATAACCTCCATAGGTTAAGTCTTTCGTATTCGTAGTTCCTCCCTTAGAAGTTGTCCCTCCCTTGATGGCTAATCCTCTCCTAATAGTCGATCCCTTCTGGCTGTCGATCATCTGCCAGCTGTCATCAAACCATGAAGGCAAATCTCTCATAGTGGATGGTCTTCCTGAGATAATTGATCATCCTCTCATCCTCATCAGGTATTCCACCAAATAAATGGTAGGTCCATGGACAGTGATGCACATAATTTCCTCGGCCGAGAGAAGTCATCTCCAATTTTTCCTTAACAAAACTATCAATGTTCCTATTTCAAATCCCTTTTAAACCATTCGTGTCTTATGACTTCTCTCTCTACGGTTTGAAACCAAATAGATTTTTTACTTTCCCTGGTAGTTCATCCCACTATAAAGTGTAGAATGTAGATACAAGCCAAGTAACATAACGATACTGCCCATTATTTCCCAGATTCAGAAAGAGTCGGCTCTAAGTTGGGTGCCAACATTGGTCGTGTAGGCATGTCAACGTTGATGGATTTAAAACCGATATTTTGGGGCAGATCTTGGCCCACAATCGGTGGAATGCAGCTGCTGAGCTGATTGAAGTCAAGCACGGCATCAGCATAACAGAGCCGACACGCAAAGTGATGCCTTGCTCCATGGGCGTATTTTACCCATTCCGTAATGGCATTTCCTTCCTCTTTGGATGTAATGTCTTACATAGCTCCATAGCTACATTAATGGATGTATATATACTATTAAATTTCGAAATGAAATGTAAAATGAAATTTAATTTTTCTATATAAGTTACTGGTGCACAATTTTGCTATTTGAGGAACGGGCTTATTTCCCTGTGGGTAAAGCGATGTGTTCCAGTGCCTGGCATTTTCAAAATATGTGCATCATCAACGTGAATTTCCACGCATAGGTTTCATGCGGAGAACCATTCGTCTGTACAACTGATTCAAATGTGGTGGGGAATGTCACCCTGATGAGTAGCAATGTGATCTCGTAACCTTGCAGATAATTGGATACAATGTTATGTATTTGTATTGCTTTCACAAAGGCTATGACCGACTGAGGAAAGTCAACGTCCCATCTCGCAGAATGGACTCCCAAAGAGATGGACATTTTTTCACTGGCTTGTCCTCAGTTCTTGATAATTCATAATGGCATTTTACAGGAAGCTGCTTTACCAATACACTGAGTTTTTGGATTCTATCTCTTCATAGCATTGCTTTGACAGGAAGTTTCCTGAAGGAGCCTAATCTCAGAAGGGTGTGTATAAGCTAAGTCTTATTGGATGATTCCGCATTTAAAAGTATTAACTAAATGAGAAGAACAAGTCCTCCACGGAGCTGATTCAAATTTGGCTGTGGATGTGGTCCTATAGAGTAGAAATGTGACATCTTTGGCGATGAAGAAGTCACTGGATCTCTACACGAGCTCAACCCACGCATTGGATAACACATATCAGGCAGAGGTGAAAAAAATGTTTCTTAATTGATACCATGTCTTCGTCGGGGAGACTCTGCAGCTTGCGACTGATCTCAAGTTTTCTGGATTATCGCACTGTAAAGGCTGCAACCTTTAGAGGATTCCCCGTTAAATGTAAGCCAATTTCCATTTTACTTGGTTTATGCCTTTCTCCTACCTGCTTACAGGCCTTTTTCATCTTCGATCTGTGCCTTAGGCACTAAGATGGTATTACAAAGACAATAGCACATGATCATATTGAACTGACTTCATTATATTCCTTTCAAATGCCTTTACATGTGACCGGAAAGGAGAAGAGAAAGCTTCTTATTAACCTAACACGCAACTTGTGAGAGCCAATGGCAACGAGGACGGAGTGGCTTAACTGGTCTAGAGGTCATTTGTTCCTCCACCTTTGTGAAGTGGACTCCGGTTCTCTTCGCTTGTTGCCTGTTACTTACATGTGCACGCTGTCAGCTCAGCTCCCAGCTGCATTCTGAGGTCAATTGCAACGTCGAAGGCCAAACACCTTCCCTATAACCATATACCATATCTTTACCATTGATATACCCGAAGATCAACGATACCTCTTGCAGAGTCTCTCGCACAGATAGTATGAATGGACAAGAGTAACGTAAGTAGTTTTATTTTTTTGTTTTTACTGCCTTAGTCCCCTTATTTTTTGACTTCTTTCCCTGTAGTACGTATTTAAAATACAATTACTTTCACTGGAGAAGTTTTCACCAGCGTTCAATGGCGCAATCATATAAAAAGATAATCGTTCATCATGATATGCTGCGATGGATTTTTCCCTACAATTGACTTAGCGGTCTGTTGGTATACTTTTTTCTATTAAAGTTTTAAGGTATTGACCAACATTGGAGATGAAAGTTATGAAGATTGGCTAAGACGGCCATGCTCGATTCCCATCTTCTCCCTTTTGTGTCATAAACCTGCTCCGCCAGATCCTCGGAGGTCCTAACTTCGATGAGAGAGAATGTGTACTTCTTTCCGAAGGAAGCTCAACGCCTTCCTTCAAACGACCTGCAGCCGACCATCCTGGTGCTCAACTTCCCGGCTTCCCGGCCGGCAAAAGTTGTCGCAGGAATGGCGAGTGCGCATGGATATGCTGGATAAGTACCAGGGTCATGGTGAAAGGAGTATTGGAGCAGCTAGTCGCTCCCTCAGGGGATCGGGTTCCTGTTGCGGCTAGAGTACCGACATCCTATCAGTATGGCCCGGGTAGGAGCTCCGCAGTAGCGGAGTTTTGCCAGTGGAATCCCGATCCCTACTTGGGAGCTCTTTGAGAACACGTAAAATGCAGTACTCCGTCCATTGAATGGGGTGTTAAACTTCGGTCCCTCAGCGCTCTTTGCTAGTTAGTAGGCTGTTGCCGACACCGTGTCCACCCTTCCTTCATTTCCCATATATATCCCGTCCTACCCATCCATTTGTAATCGCGCAAATGGCCTAAGTTGTTGGTCACCTTCCCAATTAGCAAAACAGCCAACGCTCACGTACACCACCATTCAATGTACCCAGACACGACTTATAGTTATCGCTCTTGCTACGATGGCACTTACTTGACGTTTCACTGCCCTCAAGGACCATTATCTCATTTTCGCCTTTCCAATCTCGAAGGTTAAAACTTTAAGTTTCCGATAGGGCAACGAAATGAAAATAACCTCAACCATAGCATTTCATTCTGATAAGGATCTTTGCGCAAATATGGCCTTGACCTTCTCAAGAGCTGTTTATTAAAGCCACAATTACTGTTGCTGGAAAAATTTTGGCTTCCTCATGGAGTTCCCGGCAGTGACGGAGTTCATTTTGTCAGCAGAATTCCGAGCCCTGCTTGGGTGCCTAACGGTATTATAGTACGTACGCAATTGTAATACTCCCTCCGTTTGATGGGCCGTTAAACTGTGGGCCCTTTGGCGCCCCTTGTAAACAGTAGGCTGAATTCCGACGCCGGGTTTCTCTCCAGCCTTCCTAGAGTTCCCATAGAATCATTGCCTGTCCAACATATCCACAAAACCTTGGTAGCGCTAATGACCGAAATAGTTGGTCGCCTCCCCACATAACTAACCAACTACGCCGCTCGCTTATTTTGTAGATTCAAAAGTGCGACACGAAGGGTCCGATAGCTGTTCTGCATGCCTATAATCACTTAGTTCCCTAGATCAGTGGAGCTTTAAAATCACTTCAGCTTGCTGTGTTATGCCATGATTATTAACTGACATTCAACCACCTGAAATCACGCTTCTAGTTTCGGGCTGTCGCTCACTAGTACCATCGCGCAGTAGAGCTCCAGAAGAGATCCCTTAGGTGGTTTACGGAAAGAGGATGATAGTATCGCTTGAAGCACGTAATATATCATCAAACTGATATGCGCTGCCACCAGTGAGATTTTTAAATGCCTCTCTGGACGAAATCCAAGGATAATTCTCGGAATCGAATGCTGAATATGAGTGGAAGATGTTGAGTGAAGTAGTTGTAATTGTTTCTAGATGCATGGTGATATACAAAGGGGCCTGGGTTGTGTTACTATTAAGTGTTACTATTAAGCAAGGAATTTTAGTCTTTCTTTGGATAGGGCGAAGTGACAAATTAGCGAAATATCGTCAGATTTTTTGTCAAGTTGCCACGGAATATGTAAATGCAAATACTGTCATGAGAATTTAGTGATGAAATGGGTATGTATACTGCATGCAGCATTTACGTATAGAATCATTTTCTCACAGCAGCTGTAGCTTTCCCAGATTCTATTTTACCTTGCGGAAAATTATGAATTCGATTGCTGATTACCGGCTTAGCTATATCCAATGCTTGCATTAATTAAATATATGACATAAAACATGTGATTTCGAGAAAATTTCTCCAACTAATTTCAATTTCAAGAAGCAAAGTTCATCTTGACCTCCCATCATTTGAATCATGAAATATCTTCATAGTGACTACAGGTGGTAGGCCATGTGATATTTAACTATCAGTTATATGACCCGTAAACCAAAAATCAAATTTTCATGATATTTCATTCTAAATGAAAGTACCTAATATTCGGAAAAAGGTATAATTGCCTGAATTGGCAATTGTCACGAAAAAACTTAATACATCTTTATTCTTCTTGTTCTCTTTTTTCACTTATTAAAATATTTGGACTTGTAATTCCATCCGTTTCGTTTGTTCACGATTCGTCGAGTATCCGTTCTCCCGCGTCATTTTCTAGCTGCCGAGACCTCATTAATAGAGATTGCTACATTTAAACAACTCATGCTTCCTTGTGTTTTACACGACTAATATATAAGTTGAATCACTTTAAGCTTAATGTAGAATCATTTAGCTGAAGTAAATATATGTGCTGCTATGTGCTTTTGGCCATTGATATGTGCTCACTCATCAGTATTATTTTAAGCTCTATTTAATAAGGATTCCTACCATTGTAATATACTCTCCTCTCGCAAGAACAATGCTCGAAAAAATTATTTCATAAACATATTCTTTCTCAAATCATTGACAAAATATAGCTTGGCGCGATGACAATTTATTCAAAGGAAACAGTTACTCTTTTCAAATCTATCACCACATGAATATATAGTAAAACTCACCTGGATTTTTATTTTGCCATAACAAGTGACAATATGTTATCCTTTTACGATGATTTTATGCGATGCATTCAAACCTTTAACTAGTGTGACCAAAGAGAGTAAAATTTTGTTTCTACTACCACCTGCTTTCATTTCTACAGGATGGAAGTCCCCAGT
The DNA here is from genome assembly GCA_963573305.1 of Pyrrhosoma nymphula. NCBI lineage: Eukaryota > Metazoa > Arthropoda > Insecta > Odonata > Coenagrionidae > Pyrrhosoma > Pyrrhosoma nymphula. The sequence continues at coordinate 68,031,916 of OY754332.1, read as the reverse complement.
TAGTGAACCCTTTACTAGCTCTGCAGCACCTAACGTAAAAACAGTGAATCGCCTTGAAGACATGAATGAACACGATGCTGCCAAGCCAGACAACGTAGAAGAAGATAAGCGTAGCCCTATATTGCTGCAGACCCACGATGCAGATAATGAGCCCCCGCAACCATCCCTGCCTCCGTCAGACACAGCTCAGGAACTGAGTTCGAATGCCGAATGTGAGAAAGTGATGGTTGGCACAACTCCAAAAAGTTCGGAGGGCCCGTCATTAGGATTGGAGGAGCAGAAGCCGCAGGTGCCCGACCCCGCACCCGAGGAACCCGCCGCCGCCCCAAAAGCTGCCGCCGCCGCCGCCCCCAGCCAGCCCCAAGCGGCCAGCCCGGAAGCCGCCTCTACTTCCAATGAGCCTCCATCCCCTCCCCAGCCCACTCCTTCGCAGGTCGCTCCATCCATGCCGGAGGCTGGCTCCTCCGCCGGCCCTTACCGGATCCTTGAGGACCCTGGTTGCCACGACTCCCCCATGAAAGCTCTTCCTCCTCTAGTATCCCCTTCCTCTGGTCGCTCACTAGCCTCTGATGTCCTGGAGAAGGCAAGGACCAGATTTGACAAATTCTGGGGTAAGGGTAAGGATTCGGAAGGGAAAGTTTAAAAGAAAGAAAGGGAGATGCCATAAAAAAAAAATTCCATTGAAATAGTTAAATTTACTTATTTTACAGTGCCCTATAAGGAGATATCATGATTTTAAAAAAAACTTTTTTGTACGCGAATTAGTATCGGGGTTATCGACTGTGTTGTTTGATTTGCCATTGGATGTTTGCATATTATATAGTTTGAAAGACTGACTATCATGTTGTACTTGTAAGAATACCGTATTAAACTCCTGAATTGAATGAGAACAATGGCTTTTTGATTTTTTGCGTACAAATGGAGTTTAAGTGGCAAAGGGTTCTGATAGATCTAAATGATGTCCGCAGAATCTTTTTATAGAGAAATGTTTTACAGGTAACGATACTCCCACTAAACTGGCATATTTATTTGAATTTGAATGAAGCATTTATAAGATGACTAATTCAATACGTCACGAATGTGCTATCGAATTTCCATTATGTTTTTAAGTTCACTAAACCTCACCAGACGACTGTGTAGCTAGCAAGGTAAATAGTATGCCAAGACACCTATTCCTTAAACTTCCATTCGCAAGATGATAATATTTTCTCGGTATTATTGACAGTTACCGTTTATATTGAAATAAAGTGAGCATAAGTTAACCCGAATTTATTCAAACTTATTTGATCGGTGTATTTTTTCATGTTCACTTGTTCATAAATGATTACTGTTGTGATGTCTTAATTAAATACTTGTGTACTTAAATATATATTTATTCCTGTCAGTTGACGACGGTAGTATTTGAAATGATGATGAATGGGGACATATACTCTATGTATTCCTTTAGTGTCTCAATGGAAACTGCTTACTAAGTGAGGAAATATGATAAACACTGCCTGATGTAGGTAATTTTCGGTTCTGAAATTAAATGTTTTCAGGCTTCAATTTGTGGAACTGCCTCACTGTGGACAAAACTTTGATATTTCTCTGCAATGATTATTTATTCACCAACCATTTTTCCCAGGAAAAATATCCAATTTTCAATGCACTTAAAAATGGCAATTTTTGCGGAAAATGGTCGGTGTTTAAATAAGGGGAGTGAAAAATTGTCGAGTTTTTGCCTACTTCGTGGTTCTTGTTTCCTTTTCTGCCTTAAAGTTTATCCGCCCAAAGCCCAGTCAATTTGGGAGGAATTTTTTCTTGTATACTTAGTCTCCTTAAAGCAGAAACTTGCAGGGGTAAGGCATTCGATTCTTAAAATGACGTCCATATCAAGCCAGATTATTTTGCTTCGATCTCATTGATATCATCTGAGTTGTGATGATCCTTTGATTTCTCATTTTTGCACTCTCCCACCCAAGAACGGTGAGGCAAACGTAGTCAGTCCACACTATTGTCATTCACCCATAGTCTAAATCTATTTCTTTTTTTTATCCTTGTCTCAAAAAGTGTTCCTAAAATGTTCAATACTACACACCGGTTGGGTCCTTATATCTGATGTTGAGACGTGAGTGCTAGACTTTTTAAATTTTGGCATGATAGAAATTTATCTTTTCAAGGCCAAGTGACTTAGTCTTAAGAAAAATTGCAATCGGCTTTTATATTTCGAAGCATAGATAGCTTTTTGCATGTGGAGTATTAAATGAACAATGGTCCTTAATTTATCCCTCGTTGCTGAAATGCTGAATGGAAGTTCAAGTGTTTATAGATATAAAAACAGGGTTCCACGTTTTCTTGCCAATGAGCATAGCTTTTTTTTAACTTTCGCGCCGGAAATTAAAATTGAAGAAACACACAGCCAACTTCACACAAATACACCTCTGACGAAAGTGAGGGTGAAAGGTAATACGCATCATGTAATGGGAAGGTCTCGTTGAGAAGTGAAACTGGAAACGCATTGGGGAATAACGTAGCATTTCATATCTGACTCTTAGTTTTCTGTAAGATATTACGGGGGATCTGCACTTCCATCTGTTTTAAGCTTTTTCTTACGCATCCTAACGTGAAAACTCACCGTTCACGTTCAACCTTTCCCTTACTGCCAGTGTGTCACAGAGAATCATACGATATGGTGTTTCCGACGAATGTGCGTATATGATGTTCATTTATTCAATTCGCCGATGGCAGAATATGGACCAAGACTTGAATTCAGCGGGTAGGGTAGACTTTTAATCACGCGTCCGTCAGAAAGAAGTTTAGCGCAGGTGACTGACTACAAGCAAGAGGGGCTGGGGAAGTTTATAGTGGCCATCAAGTTTATCCTAAGCGGGTAGTGATGCTTCTGTATGAGCTCAATCACTTCAGTCAAAAAGGAAGAAAAATGAGGCTAGTGTCAACAAGTTCGCGGGTCTATGACCGAGCTCAAGTATGGAATAAGTTGCTAGAGATAATATACAATGAATTTCTTGTTATTGAATTCTACCGATGTTGTACAATACTTATTGGAAATGCCTGTTACAAATTCACACAGTAAGGCCTCTACCCTCGTGACTGTATGCCTCCAAACAAATAAGAACAGCTTATTTGGTTTAGTTAAGGCCGTTTGTAAAAATCACGTTGTTCCTATTGGCAGGCCTTAGCTTCATCGAAACAAAAGTAAGATAGCTAATATGCAAAGTAGTTGAAAATTTCTATGAAATCTTAATCCGACCCAAGGATACGATCTCTGTCTGATTTTTTATTGTACGAATGCATTTTTAATTCAAATGGCAGCCATTTTATTATTACTCAGTATCCTTGATACATTAATGCGATAATAGCTATTTTATTATTCAAAAAACCTGCGCCTTAAATTAGTTTCCGCAAAAATGAAATATATGCATGGCAAATGAATATATATATTTTTCCTGTGTAACCCCTTTTTTTTGCTTTGAATTCATGTGTTTTCATGTTAATGTGTGAAAATAAATCCCGTTTTTGCGTGACGTTATCAGATAGAGAGTGTGTTTTTATATTAGTAACAGGAATGAGAAAAAATCACGCTTATTTCATTTTTCGGTGACACTTCCCTTTTATAGTTCCCTATAATTGGCGGCATTGATCCTCCCTCATAAGTATCCTCAGTAAGTCTGTGTTTGATTATCACCACAAGAGCATCGTCCCTGCAGTACTTTATACTGAATTTTTATCTCATTGTATTACAAAAATATCGTAATACACTCAAGGTTAAAAAAGAGAATCTAACAATGGTATTGAAACTGGACAAGGAGTACTCAATTCAAATGCTTGAAACACCTTACGATGGCATTTAATTTCCATGGAAATACTAGCCCCAGGAAAATGTCAAATAATTGGCCACCTCTCACAGAATGTGTGTATAGATCGTTATCCTAGTGGAAATTAATCTAGCCTATAAGTTTATAGCGATTAAAAATGCTAGCCCTGGAGAAATGCCCACCTCATGGGTAAAAGCAACGCCGACTGATCAATTTCTGTATGAACAAGGTCGCTGTCAAGTTGTAAGTCGGATGAAGTTTTCTCTGATTTCCCACGCTTCGAAGGCTAACTCCGCTATCATCTACAGGGTTCATGCTGAGGTGCAATTTCTGTCCACCCTATGTACCAGTCCCTGTTGATTGGATCTCCTTCCTCGTCGATTCAAAATCACGTACACCATAGGCCTGTGAACGTTGTTGACGAAAGGATTATCCAGAAGGTTTATCCAGGTTGACGAAAGGAAATCCCGATGCTTGGTCTTCTGGTATTGCTTAGGGGGGAGGGGGAATAGAAACATCGCTAAATTTCTTGGAATGAATTGCTCTTTTTCGAACACGATCCCAGTCAACCCTTCCCGTGAACAGGAGTCAGTGTTTCGCACTCAACAACACGCACATAAGCACATATATGCACATTCTTGAAATGCTTAAGAAACGTTGTCACCAATAATTATGCGACACCCAAGGGAATGAAATTCAACCAATAATTTTTAATATTATACGTTGGAAAAATGAATCAGTGTGTCTCCAAACAAGATGCTAAATGAGAGATGAAAATCGTCCTGACTTGTTCCCCATTGGTTTTATGAAAAATCTACACATGAATCCCTTGAAATCATTCGAAGTTATGCATTATCTAAATTTTTTTTTGTCCCACGGTTAACAATATTTCTCTAAAACTGATGATATCAGGCCTGACCTCGTGGAAATTATGGATATCCATGATGAGAAAACTACCTTTTTTATTTCCTCAAAACTTTATTACGCTGGCACGACGCGCGTTTCACCACACTGTGATGAGGTTGCCACAGTGTGGTGAAACGCGCGTCGTGCCAGCGTAATAAAGTTTTGAGGAAATAAAAAAGGTGGTTTTCTCAATATTTCTCTGTTTCATTCAAAAATATTATGTGCTGTATAATTTACTGGTGTGCTGCATGCATCTAAAGTTCAAGTGCAGCCACGATGAATATTGGCTCCTGTATTTATTGACATATGTTAATTAAATAAATGTACAGCTTCATGTGTATGGATGTATATGTATTACATTTGATCGAAAAGAGCTTGAAGAGTATGTAATTCGTGTGTAAAAAAAGAACTCAATTTCCATGGTTTAAACCTCTGTGAAATGCTAGTGCATTATTAGTATAAACGGTTTTGAAGTAAAGAAAGTATAATGGTTAGAAAAGAAAATCCCACTAAATGCAATTTTGGGGCAACGCTATGATTTAAACTGCAGACGCAATCTGATCTTTTTATTTCACCTCCTGCGAACTAATTTTGGTCGGATATGATCCCAGATCATTCTGTATTTTAAGGGTAATGTTGAAATATTCTTATAAAGGTTAGTGTCTATGCTAAGAAAATTTGACAGTGTAAAGAGCTTTTTTTACAGTGAGATGTATTAAATAGAACATAACAGATTTTTATCAAAAAAATAAACGACCACCATTGGTGTCTTTGTAAAAAAAACTGTATTGTTCAATCAAAAATATTAAATGGCCTTCATCACTTCAAGGCGTATGAGCTGTTATGAAAAAAAAACATTTTCTTCATTATCACCTTGGCTTTTATTTAGAAATAAGCTTTGTTAAGATAAGTACGTATTTTGTGCTCTGTGCATTTCTACTATAGACCGAATGAGTAGTAGTAAAATATTTCCGTGAAACAAAAGACTGGTGAGCGTCATGAAATACTAATTTTACACTTCTCTTCCACCTTATCCCACTAGCCGACCAAATTCCGCTGTAGGAGGTATTGCCTTTGCCTCTGCGTATTTTCAGTGCGCCTAGTATGAGCATGAAGGTTCCTGAGATATGACTTTACCAAAACGAACCTGCTCCCCGTTTCTTTCCGAGGAGTTATGCGGTTTCGCATTATCTACTTTAGCGGATGTCGTGCTGACAGATGCAGAAGTTTCGATAGTTTGTTTTGAGACTAACGATTATTTGCTCTAGAACCTTGCGCAAAAGAGATGTCAACGGCAAAGGGTGGTTATTCCCTGGGTGTATTTCTTTTCCTTTGTAAGTATTGGATCGGCATGGTCCAGTCTTCCAGTCTTGTGGTTCTTCGCCTTCAGATAATTAATTCTTTAATATAAAAAAAATTCTAGAAAGAGTGACATGTGAAAGTTTCACGAGGTAGGATTTCACCAAAAGGAACCTACTATCAATATGCTGCCTGTTTCACTCTGATGAGGGCATGATATTTCATTTTAAAAGATTTTCTGATGTAAATTTTAATAATTTCTTGCCACGAAATTGCGTCATTTTCAGTAAAAACATCATTCGCATGCAGTGGGATACAATCACGGATCCACCACGTTCAAGCCGAATGCTTTCGGAGGATTCGGGTCTAAATCATAGTCTAGGCGACTGATTTTGTCGTGAAACATCCTGTAATTCGATGCAAATGTGGGGTACCTATGGTTGGTGGTAATACGACCAAATTGTGAAAAGCAAACATTTCTTTTGAACTCCCAAATTATAATAAATATCCTAACGGACCATGTGCCATTCGCAAGATGAGGGTTGAAGAAATAACATAAACGGACATATTGGAATTTATGACTTCATCGTACAAAGGAGGACGGCAAATATAAGTTTAAAATCACGTGTCGCCGCCGGAGTAAAATTAATGGAGGTTGATGCAAAATCGTGCAAAGCGTTTTAGCTATGGCTTTCTCTTTCCGTGAAGTTACCTTCATAAATATTTATTATGATACTTAAAATAACCGCATAGGTGAAATCCATGTTAGCATCAAGCCGTTTTAGCATTGAAAATTGACCAAAAACTCACCGAATCGTGGCTCATGTAGGTTTGAGGACTGATAACCATAGCTTCTCACGATATAGCATCAATGGGCGTACGCGGTTATTTTTTTCGATGAGAAGGGCCTATCCTAATAGGTGGCTAATTCACTCCATTCATCATTCCATGCACCATTTTTTTGCAAATATAATGGTGATATTGGAGTAAGTGTTATCGTATCTGCTATAGTACTGTATTTACTTAGTCCCTCGGGAAAAATATCCTTTATATGAAAGCCAAATTTGAATGTGTAACATTACGACCATTCTTGATTATTAATGAGAAGTCTCAAGCTCATTTAACTTCATTTTATGATAAATGGGCTGAAGTAACAGGGCGATTGTGCGTTAGATTGATTAAGTATAGACTACTATTAATGGAGTTATCAAAATTTGCTGGGAAACTCCTTGCTAGTGGTATTTAAACATAGGTGACGTATTGGTGCGTTTTTGTGTAAAGAAATAGTGTCCTGTTATGTGTGGTAGTATTTTGCTTTTGGTGTGTGTTTTTTATCCAAAAGAACAAATGCTCCTTTGGCCTGAGTTTGTAAGACAGTTTCAAGATCTAAATAATGTAACACGATGGACCATTAAATGCGCGCACGTTCTACATAGATGCAGTTATTCCACACGCATCGATGAAGCTTGAAGATTTGAAGGCATATGCGTAGAGGCGAACAGTTTCCTTGCTATTTTTACATCGCTTTCTTTAAACTAATATGAAAACTGCAGCTAAACCGACGGACAGAACTGTGGAGCTCATTGGGGTAGCGGCCAAAGAATTTAGAGTCGAGCCTGTAACGACAAAATTCCGGATTTATTACAAAGTGTTGTATTAATTTTTTGATTTTTGCAACTCTATTGCTTGTTTTACTGATTGAAATCATTTCCCAAGCGACCTAAAAAATAACTGTTTGCTGAATGGTTAATCAAAGCGATAAGGCGTTTCTCTCTATTCGTGAAAGAAAAAAATATATAAAGTTATTAATAATATTACATATCAGAAGTGAGATAAAGACCAGAAGCTCAATTGTGTGATTTACATTGAAAGTGAAATGAGATAAATCTGAAGCAATTGCTGAATTTTTTAATTATTGTGCCAAAGCTGATCCTAAAAATGGTTGTTAAAAAATCAGAGACCTAACTATCGTTGATCTAAAAGTCTAATTAGGAAGACGTGGAGTCGATAACGCTGGAAAGCTCTGATCGAGAGGTTAATAGCTGACTTGGAAAACAAAAACGAAGATCCTGAGAAATTTTCGATTGAGGTGAACGAGCGGCCCGACGAGAAATTTCCGTATTCATAATTCATGTACTTTTATACTTTTTGCTCGTCGTGTAAGGATTTTGTACTTTTACATGGCCCATATTAGAATTAATAATGGGTATTTTAGCAGGGATGGAAATTAAACTGAAGAAATTGCTCTACTAAAGTGAATTATCAGGTCTCAGATTTGCTATGTATATAACTCCAAATCAGCATTTTGTAACTGATCCGAAAAGCAATTTCAACCAAATTAATGCATATGGCTGTGCATGTGTTTTATTTTCCATCCTTTGCACTAGATACAAATATTTGAGAATGTCTTATGAACATCAAATGCAACACTTTCTTTGGAATTGCATTACATAAGCGATCACTTTCTTATCATAATGAGCTTTAGCAGTATTGTGCAAAGCCCGCTTTAAAAATCTGATGGGTAGTTTCCGCAATACTAATGTTGGATTTTACTGCGTGAAACATATTCTTGGGGATTTTCATGAGTCGTGATATTAATAAATTTAAACGTCGCTATCCCCGTCAGCTTCTATCGCTTGCAGAAGTGCAATAGAGAGTACTGGGAGTGAGGCGTGCTGAAGAGAAGGTGATAATACTGTGGACTGGTTGTCAAAAGGGAAGGGGCAGGTGAAAAGAAGTTTAATCATCATTGTGGAGTTCTGGCAGAGGAAATGAGTCATAAGAGGAGGGTAAGTAAGGAGATAAAACAATGTGTCACAAAGCCTCATGATAAAATTATCAAGAAAGAAAGTACCAGTACATATTTACGTCATAGCATGCTATTAATAAAATTCAAATCGTCAAGTAGTCAATAAAAAGAGGAAATTGGGAATAATTGAAGATTATTACGATAATGTGAATGAAATGAATGATTTACAATTTTATAATGTTATAAAACATCCTGTTTCAAATTTGTTTTAATAAAATTTAAAATTCATGGTTAAAATCACTGAAATGTTCTTTTATCCACAAATGCAAACTCATATCTTATGTCTTGATAAAGTTCCTCTCCCTAACCCCCAATTTTTAACATACATAATTATAAGGTCTCGTTTTGATACGATGTTCACTTTAATAAATAGACTAGTTTTGAAGACCATGGTCAAATTGAATTTTATCGTGTGAAAACAGTGAAAAATTTGTATTTCATTTCATTATGTGTATCGAAAGTTTTCACAAAGTGGATTCTGAAGTTATTTCACAAAACAACGCTTACTTCACTCTCACTGAACTCGAACTCTCTATTGATGAATGCCACCAAGTTTTACTATGCCCACAGCTCGAATGAGTGGGCGGCAATATTAGGTTCTAAAAATTTGAATGGATGAATGAAGCAGAAAACAATTTACCATAGTACATATTTAAGATATTACACATAGCCAATTTTTATGAATAAAGCGGCGATTTTTGAGTCAGAGCGATTGGTCCCATTGTATCTTGTAAACACGTCAACTTGCTTTCAAGTCAAATTTCAAAGTCAATTCCGCAAGTCAATTCCGCAGTAAAAATGACCTGAATGCCTTTTTATTTATACTCTGGCTGCTTATTGAAATACGCGTTCTCTGTTAGGTGGACAGCTAAGTCATAAATTTCCACGCTATTTTAATACAAATGGAATTTGAAATTACCTGGAGTTAAATGCGTTAATATGCGAAACATGGGAAGAATAGCAATTTTCCATATACCGTAAATGCTTTTTCCTCGAAAATTGTTTATAAGTGATAAATCCTTCCAGGGAATTGAATGGTGATAAAATTAATCTATCCCAATTAGTTTTCCAGTTATTAGCAAATCACTCCAGAACGGGAAGTCAAAATACGTTACTTAATAGAAATGGCGCTACAGTCAGTCCCTGTAGTTGGAAAAAGTGTCAAAAAATATGTTTTTGAATAATCGGAATATATTTTGCTTAATTTTGTTTTCTAATGTCTAAAGCACGCAGTGAGTGAAATCAGTATTTTTTAAACAAGAAAAACCAAAGAGTATTAAATATTTGTTTCTACTCACACATTCGCGTCGGAACATCCTTAAAACGTTCACAGCCTCTCTATTGTATTTTTCACTATTCTTGATGCCATATCATTATATTTATCATTATTATTTGTTACGAAATTTATATAATTAAAATTATGTTATTTCAAAAGCATACACCTTCGCCATTAGATGTCTCCCTCCTCTGTGCCCCTTCAACCGAAAAACAGCGTAGCTGTGTGTCCGGCTCTGCAGATGGGAAAGCGTAACGAAGGAGAATGAATAAACGTAACTGTGTCATATAAGACAGTCTCTGGCGTTACTCGGTGGAACTCCTTCATAATGAATGAGAAAACAAGTACATGGTTATGATTCCACACTTTATTTAAAGCAACATGGCCTAGGTTTTGGCATATCATGCCATCATCAGGCCACCTGATGATGGTATGATATGCCAAAATCTTGGTTGTCTTGCTTTAACAAAAGTGTGGAATCATAACTAAGTACTTGTTTTCTCATTTGTAACTGTGCCAGGGTGGGCCTGTAGAAAGTTGTCGATATCCATCAAGAAGGAGAGTGAAGAGGGCGCCACGGGGCAATAGACGTCCATAGCCGCGCCGGGCGCGTTGTGGGCAGTGAACATGAGGAGGGGCAAAAAGGTAATGCTGCCAACTCATTGAAAAATATGAACCAGCCAGTCACCACATATTATTGTTATTTCTATCTTCTTTGTTACGACCTGGCGACGGTTTTCGCGGGTTTCCCGTCGTCCTCGGGCAAATGCCGGGTCGAGCCTTCCCCGCTAAAGACTCAAGTGAAATAAATATATCCAGTGAAAGGTGTTACCTGCCCTGAAGAGGCGAAAGCCTACACCAGGGTCCACATTTGCGTTGTTACCTCTGTCCTTGTTATTTTGTTTTGTTATTTCTTCTATTTCCTGTATCTTGTTTGCAAATGTTGGAAAATAAACACTTTTAAACTAAAAAAAACACAGTATCATTATAGCGTGGAAATATCAAAGGAAAATACCAAACAAAACGTTTCACTCACAAATCGCATGACATCCTGGCGGCGATGGTGCGTCGAGGAAGGCTGCCCGTTGGACGTTTCAGGTGGCCCTCATTTTGGATGCTGAGGCATCTTCTCGTTTGGGTCGCAAAAGCGATCAGAAAACACACTATTTCAGCACTTGTCCTTGCCACGAGCGAACAGCGTGTTTAGCTTAAAACGGTCAACATCGGTGACTTTGCTGGTTTCAAAAAAGTGTCCGACAGTGTGAGGTGGGAAAAGCTAGCGAAGGTAATAATTAAAAAAGGAGGCGATTGGAGAGACAAATGACTCATTAAAAGCTTGTACAAGGCCCACACGGCACAGATGAATATGGCTGACGGAGAATTAGGGTGGGCATTTGAAGGTCCAGGGCCACGGACTTGAATTTTAATCTTTGGCCGAGGGCTAATAATTGGTTTCCAGCTCTCGCTATTGCTTTATAACATTGATGTTGGAGAAATTAAAAGAGAGGCATGAAAAAATTTGAATGTGGGAATATAGTATATGGGAGGACAGCTGAAGAATTAGGTTAGATTTGCTGATGATTGGGCGTTAACTAGCCAGACATCCAAAGGGTTACAGTCATTGGTGTTGATGCATAGGAAGATTAGTGCAAGATGTGTGAAATTATAATAATTATTGCAAAAATATTCATCTCGCTATATCTTTTAGGGGTAGACACGGTCGATGAGCTTAGTTATTGAGGTTAGCTCGGGGAAACTCTGATAATAACCCAGACTTCAATAATATTTTGCTTGCAACATTATTGCATTTGCTCCATACACGCTCTTTTGTTCTTGAGACTTCAATCATTTGTCTCCTTATTAGTGTCTCTTCCGCCACAGTCACCCATTACTTTACTTCTCCAGGGCCGTTCTTATGGATTGAGGGGCCCTATGAAAAATAGTCGGGGACCCCATAACTCCGCATTCCATTATGGATATATGTAGTACCATTTTTCAAGCATAATTCATTTAAAGAAAGAAATTATCGGGCAAATTGGATGTTTGAGATGTATTACTTACTATGTTTATGAGGAAAGCGTAAGGAAGAGATCTTGATTTTATTTTAATGAAATTTATATAGGTACATTCATTATTATGCCTCAAGTAAGATTTTAACATAAAAAAATGAAAAAAAAATCTTTTTGCAGCAAGATAATCTTGATGTCACAACACATACATAATGGCAAAGATGTACGAATGCTGCACATTATGAAAACTACTTTCCTGGTTTTCATTGAAGCTAATTGCATTCTTTTTATTCACAGAGATGACTTCAAGATGTGATTGGCGGTCTTGGGGCATAGTAGACCTCAAATATGTCTTTATTGGTTTTAAAGTTGAGAATATTCTTTCAGTGCTCAAAACACTAATGGGAATTGTTAATATGATCCGCAATGCTATGCAAGTATTAGGTAAAGATCCATTTTTTGTTGTTTGCAAGCACTTGCAGCAAGGCAAGCCGAGCGGGGTCCCTATAGGCGCGGGGCCCAGTGCAGCGGCACCTGTTGCACTACCCTAGGGACGGCGCTGACTATCTCGGCCTACCCCTTCCTCTCACACCACTCACCCCTCTATCGTAAATTTAAATAATTCACTAGAAAATTTAAAGTACCATAATCATACAAGGTCCTAAGAAAATTTGTATAGTTGGAAGTCGAAAGTTAAAGTTACATTGAATGTAGGAATTGGGGTTTTATAGGATAAAAGAACGAGGCTGATCATTGAGGAAATATTTGGTATCACCATCATCATTCGTAGACATGTCGTTGCGCCGAAGCGTATTTCGTGTGATTTATAATCTTTGTTAAATATTTCTTTGCCAATTTTTTTTGTTATAATCAAGTAGTAGTTTTCAATAATTGTGTGGTTCTAGAGGAAAAAAACTGTAAAATATTTATGTGCCCACGTGGAGTATAAATTATTCTCTATCAAATAAGACGTCTTTAAGCCCTATACACACGGGAACATTTATTGTGCTAGAATTTTCCGGTATTCTGCACCCGGACATGGTGGATGGGACGAAGGCATCCGATGGCGAGCTTCATTTCACCGCTGTGTACAACAGAAGCCACATGTAGTGATCAAGTCATGGATACAGTTAAGCGCGGGTGAAGTGTTATTAAATGGATGGCGGTCAGATTGTATTTTCCATAATTATCACTAATACCATTATAATTAGTGATGATAATAAAACGATGTATTATCTATTTGACCAGAATTAATTGGCCATCATCATTGTTGTTATCATACCATCAACTCGGACTATGCTCGTAGGTCATGTATCTGTACTTAATTACTCATAAAATAAACAATGACATGTAAGGAACATTTTTAAAATTGATTTTCATACTCGATTATTAGTTGGATCAATATTCAATACTTGCACTTCAAACGTATCTTCTTATTACAACATTATTTCCCGAATGAAGGCTGTTATGCGCACAACTTCGCTGTCAGATCGCTCGAAGAATTTAACGTGTTGTAATGCCTACCAGAGCAAGGCAATCTCAAGTGATTCTATTCCCATGCCTGCAGATGGCATGCGATTTTATTTTTCACACTTAGTTCGCACGGAGAAAGTTACCGATAGTCACTTTCCGCGCCAGCTTTGGCGCCAGGAAAGTCGCCGTGTGTACGGGGCTCAAGCACTTCAACTACTGAAAAAATTCGCCTCTCTGAATCTTCTTCCTTGACAATTTATTTTTTTCTGCATAGCTGGAAGCATTCGCAATCATGCAGGGTAACACATTCGCTGCCGGCACTCATGGAAGGTCAGGCCCTGATAGGAGTAAGAAATATGAAACATTACAAATTTTACGTTTTAAGGAAGTAATTTTCCGATATTTTTCTCATGTCTTCTGCACGCATTGTGTCACGATATTTAAAATGTAATTTCAGTGATTCAATAAAACTTTAATTGATGTCAATTTCTATAGACTTTATGCCATATTATATAAATATAATTTCTACATGATGAAAATTGTTGAGGCACGTCTACAGTTTTGTATTCATGAAACAAATAATAAGTCTTCTAGTGCCTAGGAATGTGTTTATTTCCTATCTTAAATTCATGCTACAAACAATTATAATATAGAATTAGGGTAATTTATCTGGAAAAACTGCGTAACTACTTCCTTGCAAATCTTCCCTTGGTATGGCAGTAGAAATATCGAAAGTGCATTTCTTGTGGCACAGGAGTTTTAGTTACATCGTACGTTTATTACAGACATATTTTTAATGTAGTTTTGTTATGTTCTCACGTTCGAACAAATGTTAGTCCATGACGGCAATGGGATGGAAGGTATAATTCTAGCTTAAGAGCCCAGCGCCGGCCCTGCTATAATTATAGTTCTGGTTGAACGACGGAAAACGGCTTTTCTGACAACGAGTACAAGCAAACGAGCTGCTTGAATTTCGTCTCGGGCCTTAAATGAGGGCGCGATGAATGCTTTGTTTGAACAGAGCAGGCGTACGTGGCATAGAGTTGTTTACAGCCGTCACTCTTGAGTTAAATATGCTTCTCATGGTTTGCACCGAAAGATTTGGACGTTAGTTTTCCCACTGGAAGGGAGAATGTATTTCAACGCAGTGGCGGCTGCTGATCCAGTAGTTACGGCACGGGGACAGACCTGGTCTGCTTCGCATTTTCAAGTGGCCTGTGGGCTATGTCTTAGTTCATGAATTAAATATGGCCCTAAGAAAATCTAATATTTTATGTTATTTTTATGCCTCATCCAGATGTAAAAGATAAATTTTTATGAAGAATATTTCACTGCACGGAAAATGTTTAATTAAAAATATATTTTGCCCAGAGAAATGTAAATTGTACATTCTAGCCCGCAGTCAAAAAAGGTTTCTCCAATCTGGACCACTCAGCGCAAAAGGTTGTCCATGCCGACAGCAATTGATTAGGTATACCACAGTTTCTGCGTGCATAATTGGTAATGGAGATTGGAGGGTAAAGTCTTCATGGGCAAGGAGTCAACTTCGGTGTTCAGCTGATGGTAAAAGGAGCGTCTACAGCAAAGCGCTCTATCAGGATTAAAAAAAATACCACATAATGCCATCGCTCACGCCAGATGACAGATCTTCCACGTTACTTTCCACGAGTCTAATAATATTTTTGACTCGCAGGTTGATGCTCTGTGTTTTTTTTTCGTAATATCACCATTCCTACCACATCTAATTGGTGTAAATCGTGAAATTGCAAGGACGAGTGCACAGAGTTAGCGCTTCCGTTCTTGAACACGCAGAGCTCTGCTGCACTTTACGCGACACAACGTTCACCGCGCATCTATTCATGCAAGTGACTGCGCCAGGAAAACGGCCTCAACTCATAGACTCCTCCCGGATTCTATCTTCACCCGATACGCCCTGCTTACTATAGTAACTTTTGACTAATGGTCTAGAGCCAATTTTCAGTCAAACTGTGTCTTCCAAGTACTATATTCTTGTTATATCAACCAATTTCACCGAACATCTTGAGATACATCAGTGAAGATTTCCCCATGTCTGACCCGTAGTGGTGAGAGCGAGACTTTCAAATGGCGGTTTCAACCATGACGGCAATCCATGTCCGTGATTTTAAGTCGTGGCTGCGTTATTATTATAATATCTATAATAAATTAATATCGTTTAATTAAAGACATTTTGCCCAAGGAAATTTAAATTACCCATTCTAGCCCGCTGTCAAAAAAAACCTGTCCAATCCGGACCACTTAGTGCAAAAGATTGCCCGTGCCTAAAGTAGTTGATTAGGTATACCACAGTTGCTGCGTGCATAATTGGTAATGGAGACTGGAGAATAAAGTCTACATGGGCAAGGAGTCAACTTCGGTGTCCAGCTGATTGTAAAACGAGCGTCTGCGACAAAGCGCGCTATCAGAATTATAATAAAGTACCATATTAGGCCATCTCTCACGCCAGATGGCAGATCTTCCACGTTACTTTCCACGAGTCTAAAAATACTTTTGATCCCTTGCTTAAAGGGATTACCCTTTCGTCTTGCGTCTGCGTCCATCTGCCTCGTCAATACCAGTCCGCGGCCTTAGCGGGAGAGTTTCGATGGAACTAAAATGCACTGTGGTACCACATTGTAGTGAAAACTAATGATCGCTGGTCACATCCATCTTTTTTTTCTTATCATGATGAGTTATTTTTTACGTTATTATTTTTTTCTTATAATGAAGAGTTATTGTTACATGTACGAATTACCGTGTAGCGAACATCTGTTGACCTTTCCGCTGCAGTATCTGTACAAGGATATCCTCGCTGTTTATACCTTTGCAGTTATCGCTGCAGTTTGCCGTGAAATTTCAATCCCGCATGGAAATGCAATTTTATTAATATTAAATGATAACATTGATTCGCAAATGTCTGTCAGTCACGCCTGTTTAAGCTTGTAGGTGACCAAGGGAGTTGAAATTAATCTGGAATGCAGATCGTGACCCAAAACCGACCGAAAAAATAGTAAAAACAGCGAAAAAAGTACTAAATGTATTGTTTTATTATCACGTTCTTAAACTTATACTCCCATTAGAAAAGCATTGGATTTGGTGGAGGGATTTTTTATTTTTAAAAATTAAGTGCACTCAAAATATAAGATTGAATTTTTCACCATTGGATGGCTGAAAGAGTGCTGTTTTTAATTCTCGCATTCGATTTAGCTTCGTCTTTGCCTTTTCGTGAAGTTGGAGATCCACCGCCCTTCGGGGAAAGATGTCATGTGGGACCTGCAAGTCCCTATGTGGTGGAAGTTACGTTGGCATGAAAAATTACGGCTTCAATATCTCATGCATTAGATATCCATTCCAGCATTGGCCAATGTTGAGCGTTTCTAGCAGACAAATTCTGCCAAACATTCATTAATGATGAACGATGCGCGAATGGACTTGCGAAGTTCCTTATTAAAAGTTTCCCATTTAATGTCTCGGGGTTATAATGGACGTGATGGGGATTTTTTTTTTAAACTGAAAGATCATATAATGCAGGTAGAACGAATTATCGGGCCAAACACTTACCTAATGCTTCGCCTCGTTACGTTCAAGACTGGACTATTGGAAAAGGTGTATTAAAGAAATTTTTGCGACGAAACGATAAGTACCTAAGTCACGGAAGATAAACTTTAAACAAACCCAGACAAAAGGATTATTTCATGACTTATCATAAAAACTTCTCCTAAATTTATTCGGAGCCTTTGGGCAAATGAAGACCTTGGAGTTTTGGAAAAACGTATATAAATTTGCTCTTTAATAGTCATTAGCCACACTTCATGAAACTTATGCTCATATTTTAGTATTAATTATTTTCCTGTTTAATTTTGATGAAGACCCAGAAAGATAAAAACGTAAATTTTTGAATGCTCTGCCGGTGAACTACCTGCGAAATCAAGTTCTCGTGCCAGCATGAATTGCTGTAAAAGCTACGTCTATTCTACAACTCTGGGATAAAAGTCTCAGAACAAATGTCCAACCATTCTATCACAGTTGTAGTAACTCTAAAAAGCACAGGGCTGGTCCAAACGACGAGTTAGGCGTGGCGTTTTGATATCTATAATTGAATTCGGGAAGTGAAATCGTACTGCAATGCATTGCATACATCGATATTTTACTAAATTAGTAATGCTAAGTGGTAAGTACTTGCAATTAAGTCGTATCTTCTCGCACTGGCTAACCATATTATTGTTGAGGTATGTATACGCTGTAAAATTTGGAGTGAAAATAAATCCACTTTTATATTACCTGTGCTTACTGAGATATTCTCATTATAAATAATGTACAATAGGAGTGCTAATATTTCTCTGACGGTAAATATGAAGCTTTAAAAGTGTCAGCTTATGGATTAAACAGATTCAGGCGAGATATCGTGGAAGTTCTTCTTAATATAAGAGAAACAATAGCCCTTTTCCACAAATTGTTTTAATACGTGCAACGCGTTTCGGCGCACAGAGCCATCATTTTGTACCTGAGCCATCGTCTTGTACCTGATGATGGCTCTGAGAACCGAAACGCGTTGTACACATTAAAGCAATTTGTGGAAAAGTGCTATTGTTTCTCTTATATTACGTCAGCTTATGCCAAAAACGTTAACTTCCGGCATGTTGAAAATAATGGCCGGTGGAGTTTCCAAGGCATGGTTCATGGTGAAACCCAGGATCCCCTGGCTGGATGTGACACCGCCCGAGGCTCATCCGTTATCTCATTGGGTGGTGAGAGCGATTTCCGGCGGTATGACTCCACCTGCGTTGTTTTACCGCAACCGGTGACCGGTTCGTAATTGCTCCCATTTTACCATTTTGGGTTCATGTATCATTCAAGGGTCAAAGTAACCCGCTGTTACGGTACTGACTTCCCTCCCCGATGGCCCGGGATCGAATCCCGACAACTGTGAGCAATTTTCGGACGAATCTTGACCCCTATTTTTTTGCCATATGGAAAGCATATCAAGCGCGTATTTAAGCACTGAAAGTAGAGTTACCAACTATATGACCTTCTGGAACTGGAGATTTTGGTCTCCAACCCGGAGATTTCGAATAGGCAACCTTTTTTCCCTCGTTCACCAAGTTTCAACCGTTATACTACAGTGAACTCTATTCGGCGTGACGTGGTGGAACAGCATCTTATAAATAAAGACGACAAATTGTACTGCCCACTGAATCAATTTACTTACGGCGCGTTTCAACGCCTCAGCGTCATCTTAAGGTACAAACTGACAAAATTAAAAGAGCAATCCTTTATATACCTAACCCAGAGAAGAAAAAGGGGGGAGGGGGAAGGAAGGGGGATAAAGAGGGGGGGGGGGTTCACATGGAGGAATATGGTTGAGGGTGTTCAGTCTAAATAAATAGGCTTGAGTGACATGCCTCTCAGCTCACTTCTTTAATAATGCCCATTGGTACTTCTTCACCTAAAACAACAATATATCCAAATTCAATAAACAAATAAATAAACAAACTTAAATGAACCAAATTAAATTAAATATTATAAGACAACTTAAACCAACTTAATTAACAAATCATAATCATAAATCAAGTACATAACATTTTCCCCTTTTTGTTTGAATAAACAACAAACAAATGATTCATACACATCTTCCATGTTCAGTCTGAATGAATAGGCTGAGAGGCAAGTCACTCAGACTTGCCTCTCAGCTCACTGGTGAAGTCACTTGACATTGGTCCGGATAATTTTTTGGCAACCCAAAATAAAGGTTTGTAATTAGATGAGACGTTAAACTGTGGACCGATTGGCGCCTTTTGTTAAGAGAAGGCCAGGTTTCTCTCCACCCTCCCTTCATTCTCCAAACGATCCCGTCTCTTGCCTACAGAACCACCGATCGGTAACGCCGTAAATGACTTAAGTTGTCGATTGCTGCTCCAAATAACTCGGGCAACGGCCAGCCGCGATAGGATTGCTGGTTCCCACTCAATCACCGAGTATCACTGGGCTCGGCTGGAATTCGCAGGAGATATCCTCCTACTCTTCCGAGTGCGATTGCCCCCTGTCTTTTGTGACAGTCAACAAGTGTGAAATGATTTTACCCGTCGAATCACGCTAAACTGAAGCACTGCCACCACCTGAATGGCCAAGCACCCAACAAATTCAAGCCTTTCATGACGTTCGCTTTTTACTGTTTCAGTAATTTCTGTAAAGTATTGATATATTGTTTCCTCCATGCTCCTCTAGCTCAAAAGCTCTCTCACATGATTCAGCCATTGACCTCGTTTCCTTTCTATTAGTCAAATCCGCACTGTGTTTCCTCTTTTTCCTTCTCCGGCATTTCGTAACCATTTTCCTCGTGATCCTCGGCTTCCAGATTCTTCCCCAATTTGTCGTTTCCATTGTACTACTCTAGTTTTCTGAATTCACTCTAGCAGTTTATGCCACTGCATACTCTGTTCTCGTTTTTATACTCAAACTCAGAATCATAGGCGTGCCCGGCGAGGGCATGAGGAGGTTAGCTCCCCATCCCCCTGGAAGCTCCAAAATAAAGTCTAGAAGTAAAAATAATGTAGTGATTTTTAAAGAACTGGGTCAAATAGTGCTTTTCTTTGGTTCAGGTATGCCTAGCTGCCCAGCAGAAAACAAAATCGTAATCTATTTTTGTATACTTACAAAAAACAGCAAGCAGAAACAATTTGCCACTACCACTTCCCTCCGCCCATGGCTTTATAACATGAGCTCCCTAATTCTAATCCTGGATACGCCCTTGCTCAGAAAGTCATGAGCTTCAACCTGATATTTACTTCCCTCTCTTTACTAAAGCTTATACACTCTTAAATCGCGCTCTCCTCCTCTCCTCTCCCTTCAAATTCTTCCGAATAGTGGCAGTAGTACTCAAGTTTAATATTATTATACAGCCTATGTCATTTTGCACTTTCCTTCAGCCACTCGCAGACAGGAGCATCGGAACTCGGTCGTATAGGTGTGTGTCAATGAGTTAAATGTAAGAAAGGACTGCACAGTCCTAATTTCGCTCTTAAATAAAGTGGTCATTATTATTATTACAGGAAGATCACCCCGCCGAATAAGAGTCGCGCTCCACGATGATGAGCTTCAGTGACTATGCGGGAGCCAAATAGGTTTGAATTAAATGGAGGAAGAGGCATGGGCACGTACGCTCATGAGCGAAGGTGAATGAAGAACAGGGGTGCATAGGAAGGATATTTCGCTGAGTAGGAGTGGCCTATCAGTTACAAAACATCGCATTACTTGTGAATTTTAAGTCAGAGTTGACCAAAATCAAACGCCACGACCGGAAACGTAAGCTAGAGTAAGGTCTAAGCTGTTCCGGCTTAAATTGCGGAATTGCCTTCAAGAATTAAGCGGAATGTCGTCTCCATTCCTTTTCTAACCTCCTTGGCCGGGACCGGTGGCCTGCCATCGTGGCGGGTCATTGCCCACGACGAAGGAAAAGGGACGCAGAGGAAAATGCGTTTGGGCCATTCTTGTATGCATGGCCGTGTATTCCCTCGGGTAGAGGGAAGTCACTTCCATCCCGTACACCATGCCCTTCGGTGATCAAACGGGAGCTTCGGCGATCGAGCGAGACCCAGAGTGAGCAGCTATGGCCGTTGCCCATTCCTATCAAACTTGAAACGTTACTCTTATACCGCAGCGTTGTACTTTGAATCTGCATCTTCTCTGCTTCCTAAACCACTCTATTCATTAAACTAGTTATAATAATGGACATCAAATTCTAAATATATATGTACAACCCCACGAGTCACCGCATTGGGGTACGGCATGGGGTGCCAGGACGCCAGCCATGAGAAGGGGAAGGTGTTTGAAATGATAACAGCGGGAGTGAAGGGTTGATTAATGAGGCGTGTTTTCGTAGAGTTAGTGTCTCGAGCTCTTCATGGTGCAGTCGTGAATATGTGCGCGTTGACAAATAATTCGTTAGCGTATCTGCTCGAAGGTGAATTTATCTTATTACTTTGATATGTCGTACAGATGTTGTGCGAGAGGAAAGCGATATCTGCCGTGTTGGCATGGGACTTGTGAGATATGATTTTTTATAGTAACCTTATCGTACCGTATAACTGTCCAGTCTCTTACGGCCCCTTACCAAGTCGTTTAAAAGGTCTTTTAAACATTCACGTTCGATTTGATCATGAGAATAAAGTGTAAAAGCCAACGAAATGCAACATTAAATGAAATCCTACGCTATCATTTCGGTCATCTAAGAGCCGTCTATGACAGGGGTCCCCGAAGTAGTCAATACAGACCCCCCTTAGGGTCGATACGACACTGAGAGGAGTCGATTCGAGATTGAGGGTAAATTGGGAGTCTGTGGAAAATGTTTAGTAATTATATAACAAACAAAAATTATTGGAATAAATCCTAAATTTCGATTTACAAAATCTTATTATAACACATATGATAATTTTTAAAGCATAAATGATTGACACGGTAAAATAAACAATCTAAAAATCGCATAAAAATCTTTTTTGCATGTCCTGTTATAATTACGTACTTACTTACTCCCAGGGCCATCTATATCTTAGGCGATATTTAGCCGCACCAACAAATCCCCTCCACCTGGATCGATCTTCTGCCTCTCTTTCTGTTGCTCCAATATTTTGCATATATCCGTTCTCACATGGTCCCACCATCTTAGCCGTGGTCTTCCCCTGGGTCTTCTTCCATCAGGAATCACATTTAGTACCTCCTTCAGCAGACATCCCTCCTCTTTCCTTAGAATATGTCCAGCCCACTTCATTCTTCTTGCCTTTATTTCACTTGCTATGTCTGGATGCTTGTATAGATTCCTGATTTCACAGTTGTGTTTTTTTTCTCCATTGTCCTTCGTATGCGGGCCCATAGATTTTTCGCAATATCTTATTCTCGAACACTAGTAGTTCTTTCTCATCCTTATTCGACAGCCTCCACGTTTCGGATCCGTAGATTAGTACTGGGGATATTATTGTTTTATGAAGTCTAATTTTGGTTTTGTGTGATCGGGCTTTAGAAGATAGAAATCGGTTGCATGCATGTAGACATCTGTTGGCGAGTTTTAACCTGATTTGTATTTCTGGCTCTACCGTGTTTTCATTTGTTAAAATTACTCCTAAATATTTAAAATGGTCTACTTTTTCAAATACAAGACCATCTATTTGCAGAGGACCTGTATTTCTATTTTGGGGTCTTGAAAAATCCATGTATTTAGTTTTCGTATCATTTATTTTCAGTCCTATTTTTTCCGTTTCCTTCCTAAACACATTTGTCAACATTGTTAAACCTTCTATACTTTCTGCGAATATCGCTACGTCATCTGCAAAGGCTAAAATGTTTATTTTGGTCCCAATCTTGATGCCAAGGTCCATCTCTGCTACTTTTTCCAGTGCTTCCTCAATTGCAATATTAAATAGAATTGGGGAGAGCCCATCTCCCTGTGCATATTTTAAACGTCTCGGAAATATTTCCATTGATCCGTACAAAGCCCCTTGATTCTGTGCTGCTCAGATTTGCTAGATTTATCAATTTTCTTGGGTTCCCCATCTTATCCATTTTTCTCCACAATCTATCTCTATTTATACTGTCATATGCCTTTTGGAAGTCGATAAAAATTGCATAGAACTCCTTATTGTACTCCCAGTATTTGGATATACTTTCTTTTATAGAGAATATTTGATTTTTAGTCGACCTGCCTTTCATAAACCCTGCCTGACGCTCTTTGATAATTTCGTTCGTATAACATTCTAAGCGACTACTGATTATTTTTGCGAGGACTTTATATGGAATGCTGAGAAGTACAATATCTCTAAAATTATTGCAATCTTCTTTCTCTCCTTTCTTGTGTATGGGTACTACTATTGCTTCCTGTCAATCGGCTGGCATCCCTTCCTTTTCCCATATTTTCAATAGTATTCCCCATAGTCTATCAATTATAATGTCACCTTTTTTCAATAATTCTGCTGTGATTTCATCTTTTCCCGATGCTTTGTTGCCTTTTAGGAATTTAATAGCATCCTTCACTTCTTCTCTGTTTGGAGGTTCCACATTAGGTTGAACATGATAGTAGTTGGCCTGGTCGTCTTGGTTTAGTGGGGTACCTACTTCTTCAGTGTTTAGTAATTCAGAGAAATACGCCATCTTTCCATTACCTTTTGACTTTCTATTAATAATTGTCCTTTTTTGTTCTTCACCTCATAAGGGCTAGGAATGTATCCCTTCTTAAAAAACCTTATTTTTCTATAAAATAATTTCGCATTGTTTGCTGTGCTTTCTTCTTCTGCCTTGTCAAGTAAACTATTTATATAAAATATTTTCTTCTTCCTTAGCAGCTTATTTGTTTCTCGGTTTATCTTATTATAGCTTTCCTTAGCGTCCACACTATTTCTGTTAATCCAAGCCTTTTTTCCTTTAATCCCTTCTTCTATCATTCGCTCACATTGGCGATCAAACCAGGGTCTTTTGTTAATTTTCTTCTTCTTGCCACACACGCCCTCCGCTGCCTCCAAGATGGTTACTTGAAGTTCTGCCATATTCTGTTATAATCACGTAGAAGAAAATTTGGGGGTCGATTGAAAATTAAGGAATTCTTGAAATAGTCGAGGGCGGCAAAAAGTTTGGGGACTCCCGGATGTCGGGGAGGTGAGGTGGTGGCTTTGTTTAGGCTACGTAGCACTTCAGAACGTATGTGCGTTTGCCGAGAGCTATACTCCAAGAGTGTGAACTTAATGTTGAACGTGTAGCTTAAGAATAATTCCCTTTTGCATTTCATCACTTTGTAGAATTTATCCTCAAAGACACTGACCAATAAAACTCCCTAATCATTTAACTCATGTTTGCGCTTCGCATGTTTTATGGAACCGCGCGGCTTTCCATTGAATTTTATTGATTTCGTGGATTAATCTATCTATCCTGGTCCTTCCGGTGTACTAGCCGCATTGATTATAGGTCCCTCCCTCCTGGTATCTCCTCAAAAAGGCAATGTGCTGCTGCCTTTCCTTAAGCTCAACATGGAGAGGTGTAGTTAATGTTCGCAAAATGAAATATTAACGCCTAAAAATACAAAGTTTAGTTAGATATGGCATAGGGGAAGGATTCGGAAAAAGGGGAACAGAGGGTATTAAGAAAAGAAAAGCTCTGATCATTGATGCCATTGGCCCTAATTACAAAAGGTTCGTACAAACGGCTCATAAGAAGCGTTTGTGAGGTTTGGAAGTTAGAAATATCTCTTCAAGGTGACCCATGGATAGTTTGGCATTGGAAGATACGATTATGTAACCATTTCGGTATTTTCTGAGATAAACTATTGCCAAAACCTTTTTAGAAAGAGCAGCCTCATTTTATAATCTGAAAAGTTATTTAAAAAATTATTCTGCTATCATCAAATTATTCTGCTGTCATTGAAAGAGGTATTTTTGTATTATACGTTAGATATAGAACGGGACGACGACATCGACAGAGATGGCATCGGACCAGGGATCCTAGATAGCGAAATCGAAAGAGCTCTACAAGACATGAAAAGGATTAAGGTGGTGGGAATAGTAGGCATACCTGCAGAGTTTTTAAAGAGCATGGGGAAGAACGGAAGAGGAAAAATGCTTGCGCTTATTCGTAGGATTTATGAGGATGGAGTGTGGCCGGAAGACTTCGCGAAGACTGTACTAATTCCTATTCCAAAGAAGAGCAAGGCAAAAACGTGCGAGGACTATAGGACAATAAGCTTAATATCCCACACGATTCCAAAGTAGTTCTGAGAATTATAAATAGAAGGCTAGAGAAGAAGGCTAATGAATACCTGGGTGGCAACCAGTTCGGGTTTAGGAGAGGGACGGGAACGCGAGACGCTATGGCGGTGATGAAGACGCTAGTAGAAAGAAATCTAGAGTATGGGCAGGATGTGTTTGCATGCTTCGCAGATTTCGAGAAGGCGTTTAATAGGATGGACTGGAGGAAATTAATGGAAGTGTTGAAGAAATTAGGGGTCGATTGGAGAGACAGGCGTCTGGTTCGGAATTTATATATGAACCACACGGCGCAGGTTAGGGTAGCAGATGGAGATTCGGGATGGGCCAGAATAGGACGGGGAGTGCGGCAGGGGTGCCCACTATCGCAGTTGCTTTTTTAACATGTATTCAAAAGAAAATTTAAGGGAGGCATGGGGGGAGGAGGAGGTAGGAATAAAGGTAGGAGGGGAGCTGATAAAATCAGTGAGATTTGCAGATGATCAAGCATTGGTTAGTCAGTCTGCCAAGGGGTTGCAGTCAATGGTGAATGCGTTAGAGTTGCAGTGCGAATGGTATGGGATGAAGATCAACCACAAGAAAACGAAAGTGATGAGATTTTCCAGAAGTAAGAAGGCGGGGCTGAATATAAGGGTGGAAGGGCAGAAGATAGAGCATGTCGAACAGTTTACGTATCTGGGGAGTATTTTGGAGGAGAATGGGTTTGGTGGCAAGGACAACAGATGCAGAATTGCGCTCGCTAAAGAAGCATTCTCGAAGAGAAGGGAATTGATGAGGGGGTCTGAGAAGAGACGTTAAGAAAAGGTTGGTGCAAACGTTAATATGGAGCGTGGCGCTATATGGGTCGGAAACTTGGTCATTGCAAAGGGAGGATGTGCGTCGACTTGAGGCGTTTGAGATGTGGGTTTGGAGAAGGATGGAGAAGGTTAGCTGGATGGCGAGAAAGAAGAACGAGGAGGTATTGGATATGGTCGGAGAGGAGAGGAAGCTTGTGACAGAGGTGCAGAGAAGGTAGAAGAGATGGATGGAGGAGGTTTTGAGAGGAAAGGGCATTTTGAAGAGAGTGATGGATGGGAGAACACTGGAGAAGCGTGGAAGAGGAAGGAAGAGGATAGGAATCCTGGACAAAATAAGAGGAGGTAGAAGATATGATGAATTGAAGAGGGATCTTATGACGGGACATCCTTAGGAGGGAAAGCGAATCCTTGGTTGTCTGTGAAACTGGAATGCTGAATGGGACTGTCCAAGAACCTACCAATCAGCTTGTAGAGTACTTGAATGAAAATGAGCCAAAAAATCCAAACTAAGAAGTGATTTAATTGGCAGGTGATGCTCCTATCCGACCAATCTTACGTTAAGCTATGTACTACATTAAATTATGCCATAAACTTTGTTCCTGAGGAAAGGTTTTGCCTTCCTTCGATGTCATAGCAATTAAACCTTACAATTAATTAACGATCGCTGCTGCATTATTTCCTCGAATCGCAGCACAAAAAAACCCGGAAAATAACATCTCTTGTCAGTGCCGTCCTTAGGGTTGTGCGACAGCTGCCGCTGCACTGGGCCCTGCGTCTATAAGGGCCCGGCACGGGCTAGCCTTTTCCAGATGCTGCGGTGAAACCCACCCATTTCCCGAAATTGCCTACCACTTAGTACATATGTAAATTTCTTTAAATCATTAACCATTTCGTAGGTTAATTTCTTTCTTTCAATGAAATATGCTTAAAAGATACTACAGTATAAAAGAAGAAATGCACAGTTAGGGGGACTTATGTTTGCACAGGGCTCATCAATCCCTTGGAACGGCCCCATGGCTTTATTAGGTGCTTTAGATATGTAAAGGCTAATTTTTGGTACTATGGGTTTAAATATTCAAAAATATTAATAAAAATCAGGCAATTATACTGGTGACAACGTTAAATTGAAACTAAAAATTGAACATAAGTGGATAAAAAGGAAAAAAAACCTATTTTAAAAATAATGAACACTATTTTTCTTAACATTTTTTACATTTTCAGGAAAAATATTTTAAATATCTTCAGGTAAGTCTTTCCATTCTTTGACTGAGCGAATCAAAAAGGATTGTTTAGTTGGTTTTCCGCTGTTTACATTTTATTAAATCTATAATTATCATCGATGAACAGTCTTATGATTAGATTATTTTTGTTAAGAGCATTTGTTGTATCATTAGGAAATCCAAACAGTGCATCCAGTGGGTGACCTATTTTGCCCGAAGTCAAATTGACATTTAGTTACAAGGTTGCATTCTATTTAAACAATATAAGAGAGGATTGTGCATAATTTTTTCAAATATTTTAGAAAAACCTGAAAGTTGACTGATAGTTCTCCATATGTATTACTGTCCTTCTTGTAGCCTTTATTAAATATAGACTTTACAAATCCTAAGTTGCTCTGGAAAAGATATCTTCTAAGGTTGACAAATCACACAAATGAGTGAGTGGGTTTCTGATGAAAGGAATATAATCTAATCTCATCAGGAATGCCATCAAAAGCTGATGGCATTTTAATTTGAAGAGGTAGACCTATTTGTAATATTTCCTGGTGTGTAAATATAAGGCAAGTTTCTATGCTAATTGATACAGGTGTCTTGTTGTTGGTGTCCATAATTTTACCTTGCCCACATAGTTCCATCATTTCCATCAGTAGTCATAAATCCTAAGATTGGTTTGATACAACTCTCCTCTACCCTTATCAAATAGCAGATTTTTTCATGCGCAAGTCTTTTATAATTTGACGTAGGTGCTTCATAATTTGCCTTATGCATTCTATTCACGGTTTTCCCCTTTAATTATTCCTGTTCACCTCATTTAGGCATAATTAAAAAAAATGATTTAGTGGAGCATCAATACACATGAAATGTTTCTAATTATATAGTGTACTGAATGTAGTACATGGTATGTAAAAAGGGGGTATTCCTTAATTGGAATACGGCCTTAGTCTCTATGGTTACAGCAGTGTACAGCTCTCGCGAAAGCTTAAGGCGTTCGGATGCGCGGCGTTTGTGTTGCCCGCGTTATTCAAATTCCATTTTTTTTTCAATGCACTCATGCATGGCACAATGCCATGTATTCGCTTTCCCCTACGTCCCTTTCCCCTACCCCTTCACGACGTCTTCTTCTGCGCATCCGAACGCCATAAGCTTTCGCGAGAGCTGTACCCCAGGCTGATGTGTACTTACAGAAAAGGCAAATATTTAAATAATTTTTATTAACTTCATCTACCTTCATTAAATTGCATGTAATTTCAAAGATTAAGGCATGTTGCTATATATGCTCGACTGACAAGATCGTAATTCCGTTGAACACACAAATGAAATAAGTCAAATAGATCATTATTAAAGTTACATTAACTTAATCAAAAACTTACAAAGCTATGTATCACCCAAATGAATTATTAATGAGACCAACGTGTACCTTGGTGGCTCTAAATTATACCCTTTAATGCATACATACAAAGATGCCCTATATTAAATGTGGTAGATGCGAACACTCACTCTCACTCAGTGATTCACCCGAAGGTTGGTTTGGATAGTTGATGGTAGACTAAGCTGCTCAACCCGGAAGTTGAAGCTCAACCCGGACTAAGCCACAGACGTGTGAATTTCACACATTCAGGATAGGGAGGACAGTTCCTTTCCCTGGGCCTCCTCGCACTCCGAGGATTTTTGTTCGGGGGCTTTCAAAAGCTTCACCCGGATTTGAACCCGGGACCCTTCGATCAGTAGGCAAGCGCTCTACCCACTAGGCCACCACGCACCTTTTGATGCACAAACACAAAGATGCCCTATATTAATTGTGGTAGATGAGAACACAAGTAAAGTTAATTCATGCAAATTCATACGTGCTTTGAAATATAATTAGAGAATTTTAAATGCATTTTTAGATTCATAGATATCTCTGAACTTTCGAATATCCTAAACTTATTGGGCACATCAATAAATTTTTTTGTTCACGGCGTAATATGTTGTAGCGTCAATCTCAAGTTTAACGAAGTTTTTTTCAACAAATTTCCTTTTCGAATTTTTTTCTGACAGAATAAGTTAATTTCGAACTCGTTCTCTTAGTTTTGACCGACACTAGGAAAGTCTCGTAAGCGAGTGCTTATTTCGAAGTTTGATTATGCCGCTCAAGTGAGGGCGAATGCTTTAATTTCTAGAAAAGGCGGCACCTAATGCCCAATGCCCATACTAATTCCCATATCCAGTCGCCATATTGAAACATCCGAGCACTGTGTGACGGGTTTAGTGCATAGCACATACATCAATGTTATGGGTGTATTATCATCATGACGGTGGATTTCAGCGATTATTTTTGGGTAAGAGCAAGACTATAAATGCATATTATTAAATATTCCAATTCCATAACACTATATGGAAGACAATCAGTGGTTTCTCAGTCTGTCAACTTACTTCTGAAGCCGAAATTATCGTTTGGAGCTTATATTTTAAAGACTTATTACCGGCTGCTTATTTTACTCTTGTATTATGTTTTAATCCTGAATTAAATGATTTCAAGATTAAGTTTTTCTGTCAAACAATTGCATTTACTGCTTGCTACGTGAAACATTTTGTTGATGTTTGTTTTCATCGCTGTCTTGGGTGTTATTTTGGTGATCAACTGTCCAGCAATGTTTTAACTAGTGATGGAATGATTAATAATTGAACGCATTGCACTATTATTGAATTAAAGCAACAATTGTAGAAAACATAGCGATTGTTATAGATGTGTGGTGAAACACTGGAGAATCTGAGGAAAGTATTGTGCTCAATGAAAAATGTTCTCTTTCAGGGAGACAAGAATAATGGATTTGATATTCTTTACCATAACATGAAGTATGGACTCGTTGCGAGCAAGGAACTGGTCGAATTTTTCCGGGAAAGGTACGATTATTTTCATTGATGGAAATTAGCAGTTGTTTTGTGGTTGTTTATCGTTGTGTTTTATGTTTTCGTGGTTAGGGCACTTCCGTGGTATTCATTGTGGTGTAATGCAAACAATTCATCAATTATTATGGACTAGTAATACACTCAACGTTAAATGAACCCACTTGTTGTCTAATATGTACCATTTAGGTCTATGGAGACCGAGATAATATCTATGGCCTTGCAGTTGTGTGACACACTGATTAAAATAGGTGGCGTGTATGCGTGATGTTAAGCAGAAGCTCTGAGAATCCTATTTCACGATATCGGATTGTGATGCTATGCAGTGTGGTACAATGCACGCATTAACGATGCTAGTTGTTAATGGTATGGCTATGTTGTGTTGAAAGTAATGTTCATTAACTTATTCATGTATGAACATCTATACTGATACTAGAAGTTAATAAAATGCTTGTTGACATTTGTTAAAGAAATTCCATAGCTATCCCTTTTGGAAACAACTACCTACTTGTCGTAGGTAACAGGTCGGTTGTTCATGGCGAGTAAAAAATTGTCGTTGGTTAGTCGTGGCCATTAAATTCAATAATCCTCGTTTTCTTCGTTTTCGCAATGACTTCCGCCGGGATGATAGCAGTATGCAATTATGATACGTAGCAATTTATAGATAGTTAACTTGAGTCAGAATATCCAGAACTGATTCTTGTTTGGTATCCAGGATATCAAGTTAGTAGTTGCACAATGAGTTATTTACTGAAATCCGTTTTACCAACTTCAAGTGATAGTAGTAAAATTTCTACTTTTACTGTCCACTAGCATTCAGTTATTATTTCAATTCGCTGTTGTTGTAAAATCTCAGCATTTTGAAGAAACTGTAACCCCCACTCATAGTGTCTATGCCTGTGCTTCGTTTGTAATAACCATATTTCATTTTAATGTCTACTTCTTTACTATTTCTTAGTAATCAGAGAAAAATGGTCACTGACCAAAGTTTTCTGGCAAAATGTAAGCCTTAAATAGTCATTTGTGGGCAGGATTAATTTATTTTTCATCCATAGAATTCAAGGCACATGACATTAAGTAGGTGCATAAATGTGAAGTCAGGTGTCCATATGTTGTGAAATATAATTATCATGGAATGTTAATTATAAAAATGATTACATTGGCAGTTTGGAACTTAAGATTTTGAAAGGTGTTTTTAATATTTGGATCCATTGGTGACTTTTTCACTCTTTTAAGTGATAGAGACATTTTAATATACTTAATGGAATGATATCAGATTGAGTTATGCCAAATTTTCAATGTGTCATTGGGGTTCTATTTTGTTCATCAAAGTCGTCTGAATTTTGATTTTGACAAATATAATTATATTGAGTTTCTGTTTGTTAATTTTCTCATTGTAGTGTGTAAAAACTCTAACCACGGAATACAGTGAAATACCACATCTCTAGGGCTTAAAAGTCAAGGGTTTCATTAGTACTAAGAATTGTTTTGGAAATAGTAATTTTATGTTAAGCTTTCAGTATTATATTTGTCTGTTTATTTTTATAGTGAACCTTAAGTAAATTTGTCTCTCTTTATGTTTCCTTATCTGGGTCATCTGTTGTTTGACAACCATGCTCAGCAGTAACTTGCTGGATATGTTGCTCCTTACCCTCTCTAGTTAAAGAGTTATTCAGGAAATTGTTGTACATCTTACACCACCACCAATTACAACTACTCTAGATGTCATATCAGTTATCCAGTTGATGTCTTCAGTCAAATCTGAAGCAGGCGAAAAACATTCTTGAGAATCTTACTTTTGAGGCATGCTTCAACTAAGGCCCTGAATATTGCTGTACCAGCAATTTTCCGAGCTCCGAGCATTCTTTTGGGCAGTTAGAGTTAGGTTTGATTTCTGTGGAAAAAAATTAAGCAGGTGACAATGATATTTGCAGTCCCTTATTGATGCAGCTGAAACAGTGAACCATAATTTCTTCATGAGTGAAAGGATACATTCATATACCTGAGGTAATCCCCTTGCTGACCAAACTTTGACTGCTCATGGCATTTAAAAATAAGATGGAAGAGCTACAGACCGCAAGAGAGGCATGGTGGAGAGAACAAATTGCCTCCTTAAAGAAATTCCATAAAGAGGGAAGAGCAAATGCATTACTCAGGAAAGTAGAGGAAGTGGCATGTGGTAGTAAGGGAAAAGGAATTGCAAGGATAACACGCTAGACAGTAAAGTTGATGGTTGAACCAAAAGAGGACCAGGAAAGGTGGAAGGAATATATTCAAGAGCTTTCTGGTAAGGAAATAAGGCTTAGTATGTTGGATATAGAAAGGGAAGACAACATTGACAGAGATCGCATTGGACCAGGTATCCTTGATAGTGAAATAGAAATAGCACTACGAGATGTGAAAAGGATTAAGACTGTAGGAATAAATAGCATGCCTGCAGAGTTTCTAAATAGTATGGGGAAGAAAGGAAGAGGAAAACTTTTTGTGCTTATTAGTAGGATTTATGAGGATAGTGTGTGGCCAGAGGACTTTGCGAAGGCAATACTAATTAAATTCAATCTTATCAGACGTAACTTTATGGAAGTCCATTACGAATAATGACATTACCAACTTATGTTTTAATCCACAGAGTTTTTACTGGTACAACTAGTTTCAACACTATGGCATCATCTATATCGTCAAGGTACGTAGAAGGTCTCAGGCATGGGGGGTTAGTGGGTTAAAAAGGAGTTGTTAAGGTGAGGCTGGGAGGAAGGTCCAAAAGGGGAGAATGGCAAGAGAACAAAAATTCATTAACAATTTTTTCTTTGTGCTTAACACTTTTTAAAATTTCCAATTGCTCTAATGCATCCAGTCTTTGTCCTTTCTTTTCCCGGTGTAGTATCTCTGGTTTGAAATCACTTTTGTGGTTTTCTTCGATTAGGTGTTTTGCAAATAGCTACGTCAAGTCCATGTTTTTGGCACAGGTTTCATATTCCTTGATCCTTCCTTTAAATTTTCGTCCTGTTTGGCCAACATAGGCAGCACCACATTCACAACTGAGCTTATATACTCCACTTTTCTCTAACAAAGGAATTTTGTCTTTGGTATGTGACAACAAGTTTTTAGGCACTTTTTATTGTAGAAAGCCACTTTCACTTTAATCTTTGGCATATTCCTACATACCGTCATGGATAGGGGACCTAGATAGAGGCAGCGTCTCCATTTTTCACTAATCCCTTCACTTGGTTTGGACCTGTAAATATTATCTCTGGCTTTTCTGGACATTTTATTATGATAAAGTTTGTTGATTATATTTTCTGAGTATCCATTGTTAACTGCAATTCTTTTAATGGTATTAAGTTCCTTTAGAACCATGGACTCGGACATAGGAATGGAAATCAGTCTATGAATCATCGCATGAAAAGCTGAAAGTTTTTGAGAAAAACAGTGTCTAGAATTTGAATGAATTACTTGATCGGTATACGAGTCCTTCCTAAACACTGAGTATTGCAAACCCTCCTGAGATTTGGAAATGGAGATGTCTAGAAAATTGAGGGAACCGTTTTCTTCCTTTTCCATAGTGAACTTGATGTTTGATTTCAAGGAATTTAAATGCACGAGGAATATTTCAAGCTGTGTTTTGGTCCCTGACCAAGCACAGAACACGTCATCCACGTATCGGTACCAACAAACCACATGTTCATGTTACATGATCTGTTACAATGTTACAAATTTTACATGTTCTGATACATTATTCATATGAAGATATTCACTAAGCAAATTAAGAAAGTGAGCAGAACATCCATATGGTATTAGGTCCATTGAGTTATCATCTTTCAATGCTTTTCCTATTTTCTTCATATTAGCTGCATGGTCAGGGAAAAAACTTCTAACTTGACAACTAATTTCTTTCTGACACTTTTCAATTGTCATTGAAACTAAATCCTACAAGTACTCCCAAGTCTGGGGATAACCTGACGTATCTACTGTGTCAAACTGACCTGCCAATTTCTCCAGAGATAATTAGGCAAATAATTGGATCATTTTGGATGTTAGACCAACCATCCATGCTGAGGTTAACAACTTGCCCATGAAGTGGCTCAAGGACCTTTTATTGCTTTTCATTAAAAATTTTCTCTGAAAGAGGAGTTCCTCCGACAGAGAAACGTGAAGGGTGAGCATAATCTGGCCGTAGCTCATCACAAAGTCTTCTGAACTGGTAATGCTCCACTGCTTGAAAAGTCACGAAAACATATTTTGCCACCTGTTTATCAAATCATGCTTCACTCCAGCTGATGTTTTCATTTCTAATGACGACATTTTTCTTTATTTAGTGGTGAGTCACCATACTTTCCTTTGTCAATTGGTAATATATTAGACCTTTTCAAACTACAGCCAGCCTGTTCTATAGATTTTTGAAGAGGATTTATATCAGAGAGAATGAAATCCCTCTTCTTCTGAAAGAAATCCAGATAATTAACTGTTGATAAATATCCAATTTATTCCAAATACATTAGCACACTTAATTGGAAAAAAATATGATCGATGGGCTAGCTCTGTGGAAATTATGTAAAGATTACATTTTTAAGCTTCAGTCATATATGCACTGGCTAAGACATGCAGTTTGGCAAATAAATTTATTTTGAAAAATAGTCTAACTAGGAACTCCGTACATGCATATGTATATATATACTTTGTTCTTCGACCTGCCACTCTTTTTTCAATGGCTTTTTCGAGGCAGCATCACCATGGCGGGAGAAAAACTGTTAAAATGGTCACTTCCATTTCACTGGTTTTGGTCAAAATCTAATCAGTTCATCTACTCATAAGAAATCTAAATTTGAAATTTTGCGGTGATTGATTTGATAGATTTTGAGTTATTGTGCTGACAAAAAATATGTCACGTACACACACACACAGACATGCATCATGCTGAAGATGGTCAAAACGTCTTCAGGGGACCTCAAAACATCTTTATCTGTTGAAAACTCTTAGTCGATTTTTTTACATGAAAACAATACTTTCCCCTTTACCCCTCCCCTTCATGGAAAAAGAAGTCACTAATAAATAGAAGAATACTAAAGAAATATTTTCCATCACATATTCACTATAAATGAATTTTTATTGGATGGATTCTGGTGACTACAGGTCTTTCAAATTTCTTATGAACTTATAAATAACGAAAATAGAAGAGTTTAAAACATTTAACAAAATTATATATGTACTCCTTGGAGGCTTGTAGCAGAACTAAGCTCACATTCTAGAGTTGCCACACACAGTAAAAGAGAATTGGTAAGGGGGGTTTTGAGAAGAGGCATGGTGAAAACTCAATTATGGAGCGTGGTGCTGTATGGGTAGAGATAGTAAGGTTATGCATTTTGAAACCCACTATTATGCGACCAAATAATGATTATTTATGCGGCCATTATACGGCAAAATTCTGATATCTATGCTGACATTATGCGGCTTAAAAATTGCAATTATGCGTTTTCATGAAAATTATGCAACATTTTGGAGATTGCCTCCATCACGCATACAATCCCGTCAGGTATAAGGCCTTTTGTCATTCTCCATATTTTATGGAAACCCATCTGGTACTGCATTCTCACCAGGTACCCTCAATTATTTAATCAATTCGGAGTTTCATTCGGCAAAATGGGAATTATACCTGTTAGAAATAAATATCTCATGAGACACTCAATTTTAGGCCAACCTTTTACTGAAGAAATCAGGAACTGGATGGTGAAAAATAAACCGTGAAGCTAAGGATTGACATTTTTATTGGATAAAATGTAAAAAAAAACTACATTACAATGAACAGGGATAATTAAAACATTCACAGTAAATGCTGATTATAACCCCTGAGATTTATCAATTTATATTACCTATGGCAAAGTAGAAATCATCATGGGCATGGGATGGGGTCATTAGGATCTTCATCATTGAAATCCTGCCAGCAGCATGCTGTCTCACAATCTGCTGTAGAATTATTGTTATTCATAACATCACATGCCATTGCCAATGTCATACCTTCATTAAGATACATACATACCATACTTTCTGTATTTTTTGCAGTCAACCTTGTGCTTTTGGGTGTAAGGATATCATTACTCTGAAAAGGCTCTCTCACTATCTACGTTAGCAGCAGGAATAAAAAGAACAGACAAACAAAGAGCAGAAAATTCGGCATTTGTTGCTTGCACACTTAAAAAGAGTATCATAAACTACATCAAATTGTTTACCCTTCTTGTTAGGAACATTGGATTTTGTAAATTGCTTGACAGAATCACACAAGAGCCCATGCAGCACTAAGAAATTGACACGTGGAATTGGATTGAGTAAAGATCTTTGGCATCTTTGGCTTGATTGGGATGTTGATGCTCCCTCCACTATTCCCTGTCGACGCTCACAGCCGTACTGACTTCCTTGAAAAGGCCGGTTACAAAAGCCTCCCCTCCCAACGACCGACATCGGACATAGCCACCAAGATACATTGTATTGTATACAGAAATTGTATTTCGGTGGCTACGTTCGATGTCGGTCATTGGGAGCCACCGAAATTCAATGTATTACCAACGAGCCAACGAAATACATAGTATTTCAGTGGCTATGCATCAAACAGGCGCTGGAAGCCTGGCGCAGGAATTAGAGGTGAAGGGCATGAGTCTGGTATCGAGAGAGGCCATAAAACTGCTTTTTAGAATGAAAATTAAGCCAGCTGCGCGAGAATTACGCA
This sequence comes from Pyrrhosoma nymphula, assembly GCA_963573305.1. Lineage (NCBI taxonomy): Eukaryota > Metazoa > Arthropoda > Insecta > Odonata > Coenagrionidae > Pyrrhosoma > Pyrrhosoma nymphula. The sequence goes on along the minus strand of OY754332.1, from coordinate 67,994,952 downwards.
GATCATGCACGCATAATGCAAATTACGTGGTGTGCTGCATTAGAGGTCAGATTATGCGATATTATGTGCAGTAAATTTGTACTAGGTATGAAGTTAGGTTACTCAAAAAGCCAAACTATTTGCATTCTGATTAAATTAAAAAATTATGCGATTATGCGGTCCGCATAATCTTCCTATCTCTATGTATGGGTTAGAAACTTGGTCACTGCAAAGGGAGGATGTATGTACATTTGAGGCATTTCAGATGTGAGTTTGGAGAAGAATGGAGAGAAGGGTAAGCTCCTTGGGGAGGAGGACTAACAATGAGGAATTGGATAATGTTGGAGAGAAGAGGAAGCTGGTGGTGGAGGTTCGGAGAAGGCAAAAGGGATGGATGGAGGAGGTTTTGAGGGGAGAGGTCATGTTGATGAGTGTAATAGATAGGAGAACACTGGGAAAGCATGGAAGAGGATAGGAATTCTGAACAAAATAAGAGGTAGATGATATGAGGAGTTTAAGAGGGAGCTAATGGTGGGACCTATATATGGGGGAAAGCAATACGATGTGCCAGAATTAGGGATACTAGGATAAGGACTGTCCATAAACCTTCCAATCAGCTTGTAGAATACTCGAGAGCCCTTCTCCAGTTGAACAACTTTCTATTTTTATAGGGTATGCCATCAGATTATTGAGTTCATTTGTTTTTGGGCCAATATGTAAATTTAAAAAAATGATTTTTTGACATGCAGATCTAACATTGAAGAAAACCACCATAAACTCCTCAGTAAATTGGCTAAGCAAGCTGGAAGCAGTTGTGGCCAGGGGACATTTGCTCCAGTGTGGCAAGTTCTCAAGAACTCATCTGAAAAATTATCCAATCTTCACATGCAGATGATGCAACGAGTGCAAGATTTGGTGAAAGATGTCACTAAGTATGCTGAAGAGCTTCATAAGAAGCATAAAATGGTATTTTCAGTAAATATTTTAAGTAATACATTTTTAAATACATTTGTGCTTCCAGAATGTAATTATTTTCTTTTCTACCATTCACAGGTCAAAGAGGAAGAATCTGGAACTTTGGAAACTGTTCAAGCTATTCAATCTGTTACATTAACACTCCACAAAGCTAAAGATACTTACGTTCAGAAAGGGATTGAGTATGAAAAACTAAAGAAAGAGAATGCCTCGTCACGGGAACTAGAAAAGGCCGAAGCTAAGTTAAAAAAAGCTCAGGAAGATTACAAAAATTTAGTTGAAAAATATGGTAGCATTAAGGAAGATTTTGAAAGGAAAATGTCAATAGCCTGTAAAGTAAGTGGATTGCTTTCAATGCTTGTTCCCCGAGACAAGCTACTTTGAGATACTAATAAATTATTGTTTTCAGCATTTCCAAGATGTTGAGGAAGCTCATATTAAGCAAATGAAAGATTTTTTGAGTACATATGCTGAGGTACTTCATAATAACCATGAACTTATAGGACAGGTGAGTCTTAAAGCCTAGGCTTGCTTTATGCTTTTGCTCCTTTTTAAATTCCTTCATTGACTCACAATTTCCTTTCAGGTCCACATAGAATTTAAACAGCAATGTGTAGAAATGACTGTTGACAAACTGCTAGAACAGTTTGTTTTGCATAAGTACACGGGACTGGAGAAACCAGGTAAACAGGCCAATGCTTGGAGCTCTTACAAGATAGGCCCCCATAGATGTTATACATATGTTTATTTTGATATGAGTCATCCTAGAAATGTGTAAGTTTGGCAGGAGTGTTTTAGATTTTGTTGCCAGATGTACCTCTTTTCAAAGATCTATCCTCGAGACCAATCATATACTGAAAATGTTTATGCTGACCACTTACGGTGTACTTCAGGGTTAATAAGGGTGATAGTAAACCTGTTATTAAAATCCTGATTACTGTTTGTAATATTTGAGGAGTAATTAACACAGGGAAGAAATTCCACAAGTGGTACCACAATGAAAATTTAGTAATTATTCAGATTGTGTGTCAGCATTCTTCCTTCATTTTCTTAATATGATTAGAAGTCATCTGTGAATAGTTTGCTAAGTGACTGGTATAATATCTTCCCTCTGGTGCTTAATGTTGAATACCTTCAATGAAATGGTAAGTAAATTCAAAGTGTGCTTTAGTCTGGAATAGACGCTAATGTTTGCCCAGATTATTCGATTCCATTAGTCCCAAGTAAAGAATTTCATTTCCAATCATGTTTTGGCCTGGAATTCTTTACTTGGACTGAATGCACTATCCTCCCAATGACTCTTAACAAGTAGTTGATCTGGAAATGGATAACCTAGTGTCGTGTTTTTTAGTCTATTATGGTTTTAGTGTTATTATTATGTGATTGTTAGCATCTTAGAGGTCCGCATTAATTTTGCTATCTTTATCACTATAATTTCCCTTTTCATTGTAACAATATGTATGGTTATTGAAGTTCTAACCATATTCCTAATTGGATAGTTTCTTTTGCAGTGTTTTTCCATTGTTCCTGGCAAATTCACAGTTTTTACAGTGTCCTTCCTGCATCTGAATTGTGACTGCATTATATCAAGCCATATACCTAGATTAGTAATTTTCCCTTGCCTTAAGTGGGCTAATTTTCCATAAAACTACACAACACAGGGTTATGCTCTGCATTTATGCCATGTTGCATCAAGTCCTGTTTGAGAAATCATTATTTTATCCTCTCCAGCAGTGTTTCTGTATTTAAGATGCATTTACATGTATTTCGTTCAGAAAATGTTGCCAATCAATTTCAGCAGTGTAGTTTGATGTACAAAAAATATTTGATCGTCAAGTACATAGGAAATTTCTAAAGTTCATGTAATTTGCGTTAGGGTCCTCTCTCTCTCTCTCTCTCTCTACCTAACAACGTGATAGTGAATACAATTCTTTTAATCGCTGAAAGTGGTAAATAGTAATAAATTTGTGTTGTAATAGCTTTGAATTAATTATGTTGTAATAACTTCCAACTATCTTCATGAAACTGAAAGCATACAAAATCCTTGAAAATTGTTGATTTTCTCTGACTGGATCCCACAACTCAAGGAGTTGTTGATTCACACCACATTGCCAAGATATTAACAGTGCTGAACTGAATACATATTAGATTTATTAGCATATCCTGCAAGTGAAACCCTTCCTTTCTTCTTTTTAAGAGCATTATTTAGCACTTCCTAACTGCCTTTTAGGACTCATGTTGAGGAATAAAAATTGCACTATGCAACACATTCAACCTTAGGATATGCTTTGTGCCAAAAGCAAGGTCATGGAAGCATCCACATTATCTATACAGCATGTCCTCGTTTAACATTGTTAACTCGTTCCTGAAAAACTCGACGTTAAGCGAAACAACATTAAACGATGCAGTATTTCCCATAGGAAACGATGTAAAAAATTGAAATCTGTTCCAAACTTACCAATTCTTCATTTCAGCGCAATAATGATTTCCGCTCAGCACAGCGATAAAAGGTTAGATTTATGTCATTATTGAATGAAGCATTCAAACTAAATTTCTAAAACATTTTCTTGGTGACACTTTGATATTATATTTGAATAACATTTGAATTAGTGTTATATTAGTGCTCATTGGGGCAGTATTGGCTATATGCCTGCTCTTACTGATCATGATTTTCTTTTTGATGATTGGAAGAGAAAGTCCACTATCTCTTATTTAGTCTTGTTATCAGCATCAATCATCTGTTCTTTCTAATGTTGGCCATGAGTATGCTCATGGTGGTGATCACCATTGTAGCTTCAGCTGGTACCTCTGTCTATCGCCATAATTCATTCTGTTATGCACCTTCAGCCACTCAAGGGTGAATAATTGATGTGGTGTCTTCTTTTTATCCCTTTCATGATAAGACTTGCTTAAGCACTCCAAGTACTAAGCGTATGAGCTCCTTTTCATAGAAGTAACTGAAGAAGGTTTTGTGGCATTAAATTTTTACAAAGATTCCCTTGTAGAGTCTTCATCATCTTGTCGCATTTTTTTATTGATTCAAAGACATCAACACTTGTAATACCATGTTTCTGGTTTGTGATTTGATTCTTTGGAGCACTTCATTTCAATGCTAAACATACATGGGATTTAACTGCTTGGTAGAGTGTTGAGAGGGCAGCAGCTAAAATCAAAATTTAGCTGTGAAGATTAAGAAAAAAATTAAGAACGGAGTAAGCAGAGACAATGATAAATCCAGCCATCACAATTTATCTGGGGATGAAACAAATATCTGTATTAAATCACTCTCTGGATAAGTTTCTACGAGAAATTCTTGTTTGTAATTGACTCATAGTCTCTCCACTACTGCCACAGCAATGGGCTCACCTGGAAGTAAGTCTTTGGAAAAATAAATCAGGCAATTAAAAAATAATGTACGCCTAGCTACAGACTATTCTGTGATGTAAGGCATTAAATAAAAATCCTTTTCTATATTTTGTTGTAGAGCTGTCGGAATCATGAATTTTCACTTGGAATCAAACTGAATTGAATCCCCCAAATATAATCAAATTGAAATGAGTATGATAAAATTAATAGGAGTATGATAGTCTTATCCAACTATCCTGATTCATTTAAAAATAGAATATCTTAGCTGTAGAAGTAAATTAAAAAATTTGTTTAATATACTAAGAAACACTCGTGGCTTTCATGAAATAGAAATTTACACCAGCCTGCTTTCAGCAGTTGATGTGCATTTTCCGCATTTGGCCTTTATCATGACGGCCTTCATGGGGGCAGCTTAGATGAAGTCAATTTAGAGACAAATACCATAGCTTTAAGTGAGTCTAATGTTTTAATTCTAAATCACCTGATTCTTTGTTGAACCATACAGTACTCTGCGGTTGATCAAAATAAAAATACTCCTGCATGGAGTCATATTCATTCAATTTTGAAGCCTCACTCTATTTTGTTAGTTTTGAAAAAACCAGTTCCATGTAGGCTTGATGTATTTTTGCCTTGATTTGAAAAGACATGGATACAAGCACCATGAGTGAATCTTGCACTCCCTCAGCATTTAAGTGGCAATCTAATGCTATTAAGTAAATCTTCATGCAATGTCATTTTTTCTGCTATTGGAGATGAGTTGGACATTTAAGATTGATGGATGCCTTCGTTTAGGTCATGAAAATGAACTCTGGTTGATGCGAAATCACTTCACCAATAACCTTGAAGAATGTTCACTGTCATTTGAGAAAATTTTATCATTACACTATACAGTTGTAAACGTTTATTCTTAGCAAATTTTTGTTGCTTGATGAGCATCAACAATTTTATTTTATCTTAAAAATGACTGCTAAATTCAACTGATAGTTGCTGGAAAAGATGCTGTAACTTACATTGTATGATGCCATCGTTGTTATCTTTTAGTTATATCGATTAGTCCTAAGTTTTTATGATGGCTCCCAGTATTTTACTGTGTCATTAGAGAAAACTTGGCTTCACAATGGTATTCTCATGGGCATTTTTGGACATAATTTATTTTTGGATGAAATGCTAGGGTTTAAATGGTGTGTGATGAAAAAACTATGGGGTCATCACAGACCTAATATTTATGCTATCTATATTTTGTGCACGCGATCCAAGTAGCTAGGAATTGAAGTTGAACTAAAATAACTTATGTGCTACCTTCACTGTTATTTTGTATGGAGAGATTTGAGTTTAATCTTCACTGTTTCATACATACCACGGAATTGAAATTCTGCCAACTTTTAGATGGCGTAATGATGGAGAAGAATTTTGCTGTTTTCTGCTTCAGTGTGATGTGATATCACAACTTGTTTTCATGCTTTACCTAGTTTTTAAATGTACTTCCCTTGTATTTAACTTGAAAAAGATATAATGCATGGAAACTAGTGGTAAAAATTGTCCCATTACAGGTATAACCTGCCTAACACAAGAGAGGAGTTCCTAAGTACTGTCATGTTAAACAAATTCATGTCAAGCAAATATACCTATGCATAAAAGCCATAAGAAACTAGTGTAATTGATAAGAGATACGTACAAGAAATAATAGATTGAACCGTGTCATCCGTTGGTTAGCAGTTTAATAATGGCTTTATGGACAACAATACATAACACATTATCATTAAGAATTTGGAAATGTTTGCAATTGCAGTGCAAATAGAAATTCAAATTGTACTTGACCTCATTTAAGGATTTTTTTGAAAGGATTTGTAAGGATGCCTTCTATTGTTAAAACTCAGCTATTCCCTCATATAGAGATGGAATTTCAAGAGCTGATGAGTTCAAATTGCTTAATAAAGACACCCTAGGGTCATTTCAGTATTAAATGCTGATTTTACAGCACTTGAAGCTAAACTGAATGGTAATCAAAGCTTACCTAATCATAAAAATAGACTCCAGCAATCCTTAAAGGGGAAATCTGATAGTGACAAGTTCACAATCGGTTTGTCGTGTATTAGTGAAACTAATGTTAAACAAATTTGTGTTAAGCGAGGGATACCTGTTGTGGAAAACTGCATTCTCTTTATTCATTATTATGTGGAAAATTTAACAAAGCATCCTCAATAATCTAGTCTGGTCAGTTACATTTTAGTATGCACGTTCCATTTTAAACTAATTGACTTCAGTGAATATCATTCTGGGTACAAGTGTAGAAAAACATGGTGGCAGGTGTGCAGGTGACCCTTTTCAGGGGAAGCGTCCATTTTCTACAAACGCATGGGGAACAAGGCAGTATCCAAGTTTGGCCACCATTCCCAAATTTTTAACACTGTTGCCAACTTAAAAATGCTCTTTTTGCTATTTGCATCATCTGAAGTGGTCTCTGTTACTGAACTTTTTAATAGCCTTCCCTTGTGGGTTGTGGAAAATATAAGGTTATTCTGTTGTGGCTTTGTTTGACATGTAAACATTGTCATTTTATGTGCTGTTGAGACTTTCCTGCCCTTTCAGGCTAAGTTACATTATGTTGGCAGCATAGGCTGCCATCTGCTCTTCTCTCCTGTCCTTTGCCAACCTCCTCAATGCATACTCCCTCATTGACGTCACTCTTTGCACGGGTAACTGCCACCAAGTTTCACTGCTACTTGTACTTCAACTGTCAATGCTGCAAAATCTGAGTCACTCAATGAATGGAAATCATTTTCAGGGGTAATTGAGTTTGAGGAGCTAAATGTGTCGGGATGGACCCAAAGTAGCAACCAGACTCTAGAATCCTCAGAGAAGACAACTAATGGTGATAAGCCTTCCAAAAAAGAAGGTAATATAGAGCCTGGTCATCAAAAACCAAGCAAACCATCCCGCCGCACTCTGTCCCTCCTGAACCTCTTCATGTCCAACTCCCAGGGTATGTGCTCCTTTTTTTGTACTCCTGTATTTCTTTCATGGCCTACAAAATTGGATATCTACAGTCATCAGTACTGTGATCTCTTTACCCTGCTAGAGGTCTATCCCAATAATTTTCTGTGGCCACGCATCTCAAGAAGACGTGAGGTACATTTGTTTTATATTGCATGATGTGTTACAGATTTGTTTGTTTTTATATTATTGTCAATGTTGCCATTTTCAGTCGTTGTTAAATCAAAGCTTTGTCATGAAGTCATGCTGAGCTTTCAGTTTGTTCTTATGACTTATTTACTATTTTAAAGTAGAAAATGTTGACTAGTGTTATTCCGTGTAAATAATTAGTGTGCTAATTATGTGAATGCTTATTATGTGGGCTGCTTAGTATATTCTCTGTCCTTACCTTGCTTGCAGATCTTTCTTTTCTAATCCTTCTTGTACTGTAAATTGTATTCTGAAATGGTGGGGAGTGCATCTTTACTTAATATCTAGCATGGTCCTCATCCACCACATTTTGGTAGAAACTAAACTTGTGGAACCCCTATTTAGATACCTCTAATTTTAGAACCAATCGGTGTGATTATCTTGGTTTTAGAGTGTCTTCGTTAACCTATGGTGGCTTTTGAGGAACATAATAGACCCATTTTCCCCAATTTTGTGAACTTCTGACATATCTGGGTAAATAGTGGCCTCTGTCCTTAGCTGTTGACTATCAACTCTCAGATCAGTGTGTCATTTTCTGAGTGTTCAAATTCATTTCCTTGGCTTTGCCATTAAACAGGTACGAATAATTTAGCCATTGATGATGTATATACAACAAACTTTGGAGACATGCTGGAATTTAAAGTCTTAATGAAATATTCCGTAATGTTGCCATTGCTTTTAATACCAGTGTTTATATTCTTTCTATTCAGGAGATCAAGCAAATGGTGGAATTTGATGGCAAAAACTGTTTTGTTTACCTGTCTTGCTATATTCTTTAAATTATTTTCTCAAAAATGTTAGTCTTACTTGAATTTATATTGAATAAATAGGGGTGGGCTAATATGTGTCATGGTGAAGTATTCTTGGGTTTTCGACTGGAACAGGAAAGTGGCTGCTACCAATGTTTAAATGGTTTACTCTGCCATTGTCATCAGCTTTGGCATCGCCATTGCAAAGTTTGCTGTTGAAATTGCAGCATCAGCTTTTCTGACCCGGTTAGAAACCTGAGATAATCATCCGAATCGTTTGCTGAGAAAACACCAAATCTTTCAAATTTGTGTCAGTTTTGCTCAAACTGATTAGCTTTGAAAATTCTACTAAATATCGAGGACTTTAATGAAGCTTTAACTGTCTTTTCTGAATTAAGGAGTGGATCATATTTTTGCTTGAATTCGTACCAAATTCCTTTGCTTGTTTATAAGTATTGTTGGGTTGTGAGTACTTATAATGTTCAATTGTTCATAAGGTTTTTGTAGCCCAGTTGCTGATGAACACACCCAATACAGACATTCTCATCTGCTATCATATCTGTAAACTTATCCATACTCTGCATAAACTTGTACCTTGGCAGTTAGATAATTTCTTTGTTTATGCTATTACCATTACGAAAAAATGAAAGAAGTTAAAAGGTTAATATGAAAAAATTGCATGAAATTCAATATATTTCATAGTGCTGTCAAGCTTCTTTTTTTATGGTGTCAGTTGAAGGAGAAATAAAGTAAGTGGTATGACTTTGAATTTGTGGTTAAATTTTTCTAGGGCTTAATACAGTCCACTCATTCAAAATGTCTGTCTAAATATGCACCCAACGAAAGCATCTACCTGTCAGTTCATCTCAGACCACCCACGGGTACATTGGCAACCAGTACATTTATGTGTTTGTGTTGAATTATGCTACACAGATGGTCAAGAACTGCCGGAAGCATGCACTAACTTGTATGATTAAATGAAAACATTCAACTTCAAACTTCAAAAACAATAAAACTTCATGACTTATTTCATTGCCTCACTCTCAGACCTCCAGCTTGAATTAGACATACCATGATTTTACTTTTTAAATTTTTAAAGTTCCACTCGGTAGAGCCTAAATCATTTGCATGTCACCTATTCTTTGCTTATCATTATAGCCCGTTTGGGGTTTAGACAACAGTCTACCAGTGAACTGCTTCAATACCATCTAACAAGATGTTGGACATGATCAGAGTTAGTAGTTAGTCTGTGTTAAGAGTATTTCCAAAACTTTCTGACCTGAATTGTGAAGCCTAATTACAGCATACAAATGTACCTATGGGCTTAATCTTGTTCATCACTCCCAGAGCAGTGTGCAATTAAGGGCCAGGGGCTCTGATCCTTCTGATGTTCTACTTTCTGTCCCCCCCTCCAAGATTTCTTAATTGCCCCAGCTAAATATTTATTGTCTGGAAAAGTTGTCTTGCTTTGAAAAATGTTAGAAATTTGAATCCCTGATCTTGGCTTATGTTCACAAATATCCTATGTTCTTCAATTGATCTCTTGATGCTGTTTTTACCCAACTAATGCTCTACCATACCCGAGGCATGTCAAATTACAGAGGCTTATCTTCTGGGGTCATAATGAACTGATTTTTAGTGTAATTTACTTGCAGTGCAAAAGTGACCTATGATATTTTTCTATTATTAACTAATTTCTCTAAGGTTAATTCCAAAGTAAAAGGCACTCTTTAACTCATTAAACCAATTTTGATCCTGAAGATACTAACAATCACATTGCTAATATATTACCATTCTTTGAATTTCATGCTTGATGCATAAGGTTTCATTATTTGAGGAACCGTGGTGAAAAATGTGAGCCGATGTGCATACTGTCACAAAATTGTTGGTACCGTAAAAAGAATAATGGATGGAATCTGGAATGACCTGGATATGCTGATTAAATGTTTTTGGGTGCGCAGTGAATGTGGTAGAGCATTGAGTTATGTAATCGCCATGCTATATTGGAACTGCCAACTTCATAATATCATCACTTGCTGAGGTTTGCTCGAGATTGATGTGATTTATTACTGATACATTAGAAGGGCCTTATGTACTATATATTCTTATGTACTTTGCTGGGCATATATAATTTTAACCCTTTCACTGCCAGCACATCGTTTGTAGGGTGTGCTAACACTGCCAGGGAAATGTTATTGTAGTCTTAAATCCATTAATATTCAGTTTAGTAGTTAAAAAAAAATTCTGTGTATTTATCTAATGTTCTACGTTAAATTTTTCAAAGATGAGGATCAGGGCTTTGGGAGCTGAATGATGAAAAATAATGGATTTAGATTGTTTTTGAAGGCAAGGAAAGTAAACAAGCTTGTATGCATAAAAATGCAGGCTCATATGTCAGTAGATGACAGTAATTGCATAGCAACTAGGGCGACCAGATGACCACTCCTCAAAAAGAGGACACAGAGGTCTGAAATGTAGGACATCAAGGCAAAATGTAGAACACTTTGTCGATTGACAAAAATTAACTGCTATTTCAACCTATTATGAAGATAAACTAAGGTTTAAAAAGGTACCAGCTAACATGCAAGAATATGACTAAAAGAAAGAAAATTACACAAAATAATGATTTAATTTCTTATCAGTAACATTGTTGGCTCAGGGATATTTCTCAGCAGATGTATTTTTTTCCAACAACTCAGTCTTATCCCATATGTTTTTATAGAATCCCATGCAGTCAAAATTCTTAAAATTATATTTCACCAACAATAGACCTTTCACAGATTCAATGCTTAAGCTATTCCTGGTATCGTTCCACTGTGCAGACATTAGAGAAAATAGTCTCTCAATATTAGCATTGTGCCCTGGTAATGAAAACAGATACTGTGCAATCTTCAACAACTTACAATGCCTCTCAAGGGGCTGTGTACATTTAAAAAAATGGACCCACTTCTTTTGACATGTCATATTAGAAATTTGAAGCTGATTTCTTTCTAAATGCTTTCTTAAACAAACTAATTGATCACAGCATTTTGAATCGTCAATAGATATTCCCCTTACACTTAAAAATTCAATACACTTCAAGGTCTTGCATATTAATTTATTACTTAGACCTATCCATCTGAAACAAGTTAACTCTTCCAGGGATAGAGTCAATTTCTTCAAATAATCTAGACATGTCCCATATAAAGACACAGCCTCACCCAAGAAACATTCTACTTCTTTTCCATAGCCTTCATTCCTAGTACATTCTAAAATATATTTGGCATTCTTGCATATGAATTTTGATTCTAACCTATTTTCAAGTAAAGTGGCAACACTTTTCAAAATACTAATAACATCAATTATAAAATTAGTTTCTTTTTTCATTTTTCTAATACTGCCATAAAAAATTGTCATTAATGAATGGAGATGACATAAATATGCCATACTTAATCTATTTTCAAAAAAGTTTATCAACACTTTAGGAGGGTTTGGAATTGACATGAAATAAGACTTATGAATTAATACGAATTTTAAGGAGAAATACCACAAACTATAACCCCAAATACTGTATTAGATAAAAATAAAAAAAGCAATAAATAAATTACCTTTATGTGCAACAGAGATATACGTCCCCGTTGGACAAACTAGGCACTCTGCTTCATTTTCATTTTGACCTCTTTTAAAGGTTATATTAAAGGTTAACTTGCAGATTGTCGTTAAATTTGCAGTGTCTTTTAGCCATTTTAATTTACGACACACAAATCATATAATTCCGGACTATATCAATCATAGGACACGAACAACAGGACACAACAGGATAAACAAACCACACCAGAATGGCCAAATAACGAGAATAACAATGTGTGACTGCTTCAGTCACTATTCACACCATTGACACGTTCCTTTTCCCTTTCCATTCCTGACCTGTGATGCATTCTGCTCATGCGCAGCATTGTTTGCTGGCTGGCGTGCTTTATATATCCCCCATTTTAACTACAAAGAAAACAACAGCAGACGCCGATCCTCATGATTATTACGCACACCAATACGAAAGAGAAGTGCCTATTGTGAGAGGTTTTCAATTTTTTCAGCGCGAATCTTTAGGTCTTCTGTTGTTCATCCTTTAGGTGAACCAAATTTCCACTGAAAGAGCAAATTATCTGTAAATGTAGGACGTCTGGTAGCCCTAACAGCAACCAAATGTTGAAAGATCCATCCACTGGCAGAAAAAGGGTTCATATTCTCCTTTACATGGCAGATGATGATGTGAGTTTTATCATATGTTTTAAGGTGTCATAAGCATGCTATGAATGTTTAGAATATATTTCCGCTAGATTTTAAAAACTTCTTTATGCATATTTACTTTATGTTTAATGTTTTTGTGATGCATGTGCTGGAAACATGCTCGTAAAAATTCTGCAAATTCATCAGAAGGGCTCCACAGCTCATTTTCATCATTTGCCTCTAAAATGTCAAAACATTGTTAGGTAAAACCCAAGTATTTCCTGAGCAATTGCTGTACATTATTATTTGTCTGTGCTGCTGGGAAAGTGTATTCAATATCGCTCAGCATGCAGTTGCATTGGCCGCTGAAGGAGCATTATTGTCTCATCACTCGCACTGGAGAATGAGGGTAAGCTCTTCCTCTATGCTCAAAATTACGACCATGGTTTTGTTGCACCCTTGATTGCTGTGTAACTGATATACAGTTAGCTGGATAAACAAAGGGGGGTTAAACATAATATTGTGAGAGTGTTTCAGAATCTAAAACCAGTCATTCGATTTGAGGTAGTTGGAGTGAGAGGTTGCTCTATTCATGTGAGACACCATTTTCAGATTTTATATATATGGGGTTTTACTGTGCATGTACTATGGGGGAAAAAAGTTTCCCAACAAACAGAGCGTCGCCACTAGCGCTCTGGAGAAAAATAGGCCTTCTCTCTTATGGCATACTATTCCAAGGCAACGACGAGGGAAATTCGAACACAGTAAGGTGATGGACTCATCGTCGAAGCCAGTGACGGATTACTGGCCGCTTGCCTTCCCCGAGTGTTATTCGTGCTGGCTTCCAAATTGAGGCGCATTAGACAGCCACGTATGCATTTCAAACGTATCATTGAACCCATTGAACGCTCTCGTTATCGCCATAGCTTCCTCTGCATTCTTTACCTTTCCTCTCCTTTTCTTCTTGGCTTCGCTCCAATTCTCGCACTATAGTAAGGTCCTGGAATTCACCCGCTGTCTACTATCCTTACAACCTGCGATATTTAAAGAACACCGCATTGAATAAGAGTTTCTTCTTTTAATCATGAATACAAACGTATGTTCAATGCATATTTCAAGCATGGTGGTAGATTTTCAATGAATAGGCAAATAAATAAGCTTTTTATGCGCAAATATGTATTAATGAATTAATAAATACACGAATAAACTAGACTCGGAGAGACTCGGAGGCTGCGCGCTAGGCTTAGATTACTTGATCGATTGAGAATAGATATCTTTAAGAGCGACACGGAGAATATCTTATTAGAACCCCACTATATTTCCAGGTCCGACAGAAACGATAAATTAAGAGAGATATTTTGCCGAACGGATAGGTGTGGGAATTCGTTTTTCCCCCGAACAATAAGGGACTTTAATAAATGCTAGGCGTAATTTCATTAGAGTTATCCTTTTTATATGTAAACGGCTGGTGTCCTAACAACCCCCGTCACACGCCTATTGAGGCGGCTTGCGGGGTAGTATTTAGATGTAGATAAAAAGACAAAAAACAGTAAGTAAGATAGATATTACATTTTGCTTATGATTGATTGCCTTTTTGAAATATTGGACTATTTAAGCTTCTAGATGGATAACGAAACCACTTTAGATTATGTAACTGGAGTTATCATATTAAATTCCAGCATATCAAAAAAAATATTTAAGGCATTTATTCAAGATGGAAGTTACTTTTTTTAATACCGTAGTATTCATAAATTAATATTTTTACAGTATTTTAAAGTAACTCATTTTAAATAAATGCAAAGAGACTCTTGGTAGATGCACTGTTGCTCAAATTATCTGTCAACTTCATAAAGAAATGCAAAGGAAACATATTTTCCGGCCACTCAAAATGGAGATACATAGCAGAAGTCCTGACGAACGGTTTAACTCATACTTCACTATTAAAAAGTATTTAATTTCACCCCATCACAATCAATGACTCCTTGAAGTCTTTGACTCATTGACCCTATGAAATAATGTAGGGCGCCAACCCAAAGATGCCATTCCTTGACCATTAAGTCGCAAATATTTTGTATTGGATTCAGATACTGTGAGTTTGGAGGGAAGGGTTACGCTGTACTTTGCGAATGCTCCTCGAAAAATCTCTTGAGTTTCGAGCACTGTGGACTGGACAGGTGTCCTGAACATATATTATTTCTTCGCATTATGGTACTACGTCGTTTATGTAAGGAAGTGATGAAAATACGAAAGATTCGGGCATAGGTAATCCTTAGACGTCACTCGAGGTGGTGTTCTCAACAGCAGTCCCAGCCTGACTGGAGAAATAGCTCTCCAAAAACGCAGACATTTATGCCCAGATATATTTTTCCTAGTTATTTTTTGGGTGATACGTGACAAACAGGAGGAATATAACTTTTTTTATAAATAAGTAAATGTTCTAAAATGTACTATCAATTAATAAAGTTATCCGAGGGTAGATCGGAAAGTAGAGCACAGTAATTTTGTTCTCAAAAAGTTTAATATATACCAAAACCAAACAAATCACAAATTAAGTTACATCTTTGACCTACTTTTCTATATAGTCACCAATTTTCTCAACACATTTCTCCCATCGTGGTACCAGTTTCAATATGCCCTGTTCATAGAAGTCCGTTTGTTGGGAGCATTGCCATCTGCGGACTGCTGATTTCACTTCCGCATCTGTTGCAAAATGTTGGCCGGCCAGGAATTTTTTCATGGGACCAAACAGATGAAAGTCAGATGGCGTGTAGTGGTACGACCACGACTCATCACCAGTGACGATTCCTTTCAGAAAGTCATGCCCTTCTGCGGCGTAACGCGTTAAGTGATCCAAGCTTGTCATCATTCGCTGGCCCTTGTGGTTGTCTGTCAGGTTCTTAGGCACCCAGCGAGCACTAACTTTACGGAATTTCAGCGTGTCATTAACAATGTCGTACACTGCATGCACCATAGGAAATGTTGAACATCTGCGATAAGGTTCGCAGGTGCACACGCCGGTCCTTCAAGATTGCTGCCTCAATGGCGCGGACATTCTGCGGAGTTGAAACTGTTACCGGCCGCCCTGAGCGTGGCGAATCACTCAGGTTCACGCGGCCCTCTTGGAAGAATGCACACCACCTGGAGACATTGCTAGGGTCCAGACAGTCGTCCCCATACACGCCACGCATGTCCCTGTGAATTTAACTCGGTGAATGCCCTTTGGCCCACAAATATCGAACTACACTTCGCTGCTCTTCACACGTGGACGACAGTAACATGCGCGCCATGTTTGTTTCATAGTTCAGGCTTCTCTCGCTAGAGCTGCACATGAAAAAAAAATACCCTCGATAGCGCAAACTTCAAACAATATAGTCGTGAAATTTCAACATTCCAGCTGCAATACCAGGGGAGAAAAAAATGATTGTGCGTTACTTTCCGATCTGCCCTCGTATTTACCAACAATTGCATGTTCTCAATAGCTAAATATGTCCATAATCAACACTTCTAATGTTTAATAATTGATTAAAGTTACGATATTCTAATATGATCCCGTTACGAATGACCGGATTGTAACCTCGCCGTTTAATTAGTTTCGCTAATTTCTGGCTTTCTTACTGGACTGGAACTTCTCATACCGGCTTCATGGCGGCGGCTTCTCATCATACAGGTGCTTTTAAGTTTAATGTCCTCTTTATCAGGGCCACCCCACCAATAGTAAGAGAGTTGTCAGCAGGATGCTAACGAATGCTGCCATCATCATCTCGAGATGTGCATCTTGGTCTTCGCTTCTTTGTCGTATTGTCATTATCTCATCCCCTCCCTCTAGCATTTTAGCCAGCAATATACTGTCTTTCTATTCCAATCCATTGCCCTCGATATTTGAGCGAAGTTGAGACTACCTCAACTGTCTCATCGATTTATCCCCTCTCTCCTGGACTTAATGGAATGTTTTGAATATCCCTGGAAGTTATCACAGAGAAATAGTGTCTTCAAAAGCAAATGCTTTCAAATCCACATTACACATAACCTACCGATCAACTGCCATTTGTCTTTTAGCGATAAGCTTCCTGTGGTCTTACCTTTATCACTACCTGGTTTTAGTTGAGCCGTACGAGAGAATTCAAAGAAACGTTTCAAATGCATTCAAGGTTATCTAATGAACCTCCGTTCTTGGGGCCAGCGCGAAACCCACTCGGGTCATGCGAGCAGCCGGGAATCCATCACCAATTCGGACGATTAGTCCATCACCTTACTGTGTTTGAATTTCCCTCCTCATGGCCGAGACCTAAGAATAACATGCCATCAGAAAGGAAAGCGATTTTCCCCCGAGAGCGATAGTGGCGACGCTCCATTTGTTGGGAAACTTTTTTCCCCCATAGTACATACATATGAGGCTTTTACTTGACTCATTTGTTCCACACCGAATGCTGATAATGCCTTCACAACTGACTTTAGTAAAGTATTACGGTGAGTAATACATTTATTTTTAGGTATAGTTGAGAAAATATACAAGCCACTCGCTGTTAAATTTATGATGCGATCTGTGTCAGAACTTCAACATTTTTCAAATAAATTTTTTTTGGAGCAAATAGCAGAGTCATGTCCCATGGCTTCTATAGTTTGTCAAATAAATATTTTCGAATGTAGTATGTAGCGATGGGCCACTCTGAAAATTACCTGGGTAATTTTCGTAAATTACCGTGGTATTTTTCATAATTTACTGCATCCCGTGTAAATTACCATAATTTTCTAGATAATTCACCTGTGTTAGAGATAATTTTTCATACAGATAAATTCCCAACATGTTCTTTTAAGCCAAGTTCACATTTCCTACGTGTTTAATAATAAATTGAGGCATGCACAACTCACTTTTGGAATATTTTACTTAAATTATAACATAAGATTAAAGCTTTAGAATATTCTTCTTGAAAATTTCTCATACTTTGACAAAAGAAAGCCAGATTGCGTGTTGCTGCCGCAGTTCTTTTTACAATTTAAAAAATTTCAAATACATGAATGTTGTATAAGGTATGGTTTAAACATGGCCATTCCCTTCCTCTTGCTATTGGCTTTCTTATTTAACCATACATTTGCTGTTTAATACTTAAAATGAAAAAAATACAGGAAAATTAAGGTAATTTTCCCATCTCTAGTAGTATGGTAAGTGGTTGATATTTTGGTATTGTTTGAAAGGTGAGATATTTTCTTCGTACTAAGGCCACACTTATTGAATTTTCTGTAAAGTAATATCTCACTGAAACCAACTTAAGTGCGGACTGGTCTCTGTATGATTGGAACTCCTTGATTGCCTTTTTTTTCCTTCCATTGAAAATATTTATATTCTTTCTCCATGGTCTTATGTATGTTACAAGTAAGGGTGGGTCGATTCCAATTCTCAATTCCAGTGGTTCTTAGAGGGAGTGAGAATTGAAGAATCAAAGCCTAGAAAGTCGATTCTGAAGCTATTCTAAACTCAAATTTAAATCAGAAATGTTTTAAATATCCCGGGATGCAGGATGTGACTTTGTACATGCTTTCTGTGATGGAGTGACCGGCGAGCTTCAATGGCACATTTTTATCTTTCAGTGAGTATAAGAAAAAAGTCACTTAATTTTCTAGTGATGTTCAGTGGATTTACATATGTTGGGGGCAAATGTCTTTTTTTGTTTAGGACTAAGTAGAATGTTACTCATTCTTATGCCGCTCACAATTTTGTACTGTCAGATTTTTTGAAAGTCGAAAAGCTAAATTACAATTTGAATTAAAGATAGATGGATAAAAAATATTTATTGTTCAGGAAAAAATCCATAAGAACAAAAATAATAATTATACAGTTTGCAGGCACAATCAAAATTACATAAAAGACAAACTTTTCATCATTTTTTAAATGTCAATGTATAATGTCTTCTCATTTCATAACAAAACAAATGTATGTACGTAAAAAAAAGGCAAATGCAGTTATACACCAAGCCGGATTTGATACAACACAAAAAACTCATGTATTCATAACTTAACAAATATCAAAATGATACAGTAAATAAGGAACCATAATAACATGAACACAAATTTGAAAAAAAAGAGTAACTTATGTTATTCCTTGGAAAGTAAATAATCATGATATTTCATTTTTAATGTTTTATCAGATATGCAATTTTTAATATCAGTTGGCATCTTATTCCATGTGTGACAAGCTGTTGTAAGAAATGATTTATTATATGCTGTGGTGCGATGCCCTGGAAAATACAATTGCTTAGGATCAGACCTAGTGGACATTGTGGAGACAGAAGGACAACTAAGGAACAAATCATACAGATACTTGGGTGATTTGTTTTTACATAGAACAAACAAAAAAATCCTAGAAGGTACTCTCTACGGGATTAGACGTTGAGCCATCTTAGTTGTTTATAATAGGGTGTGATGTGGACATCCCTGCCAATGAACCTGAGACAGGAGTTTAAGGCCCGGTGAAGTTTGAGATTATTTTCTTCGTTGAGGTCATTATAAACAAGACAGCAGTAATCTATTACAGAGAAAATAAGCAACGATATGAGTGTTTTTCTAGTATTAAAAGGAAGTAAGTTTCTGTGAACTTTTAACTTATGAAGTATAGAATGAATCTTGTGAGAAATATTATTTATATGACAATCCCATGATAAGTTAGCAGTCAACGAATTACTCTGATTTGTTCTGAATTTTTAAGCAAGTTAGTTTGTATCGAATCTCATTGCCATCTATAATCTAGTATGCATTCTTTGCATAATTTTTTTCTAATTTTTAGAAGATAAATTTAAAAAACATTGTAAAATTGTTTATTCCTGTTTGTTTTTAAGTTTCAAATGAAACCTCAAAATTATTCTCTATTCTCTTTTGTAGCTAAACAAATGATGTACATTCTCTAAAATATGTCTCTCGAAACTATTAGTGATTAAGTTACAAAAGCAGTAGTTCCTGTGACACAGATGAAGTTTATGAGTTCCTTTATTAAATGATTCCACAGCCAAATGTTTGCTTAGCTGTCCTTAGGAAATGAAACTATTTTTTAGTAGAGTGACATCGTTGCCGACTTCTATAGAGTTAATTGCATTTTGAGCCAAATTCAGCAGATTTTGCGGATGATGCAGAAACTTCAGAATTTTGGAGCACTGCCAATAATTTTCATGATCAAAGGAGAACAGCACCAAAAATATGCACGCTTTCAGGTTTTTAACCAAGAAAAGCACTTAAGAAATTCGCAAGTTTCAATGTGGTGGTTTTAAGCTTGCCTATTTGTGTGTACATGTGTTGCGGATGGTTCAGTGTATAACTCTTTGAGGGAAGAGCATGATTAGGCCATAATGAAGCCAACATGGGACAGAATTTCATAGCAATATTTTGGGGAAATCCTTTAGCTTTATATGTGACCTTAATAATGCTGAAACTCTAAAGGAAATACGTATTACATGAGATAAGTAGTCTAAAAAATCAGAGAATAACTTATTTGCGGAGCTAAATTAATTGCTAAATTTTAATTACTATTGCTTAAATTATTCTGGAACACTAGAACTTTTACCTTTAAATTTGGTAAACTTTTATTGCCGTAAAATTGAAAATTTGTTTTCATTTTTAGACATGTCAGAAAAAACCATATTTAAGGATTTCATTTGTTTGTTTATTACTCTTTTCTTGTCTTTTCCTTGTGGTAGTTAAATTTTTTAGTAAGCTAGATTGTTAGTGATGTCTTCTTCTCAGAAAAGGTAGTCAAGAAAAAAATCAAGAGAGTACATAACTGTCAGCAAGGAATGACTATCTTTTGACATCTTTTTTATGATGTGATATGTTCTAAGGAGTAAATATGTGTAGTTAAATATAGCTTTTAATGATGGTTTTCAGATTGTGATTTCAGTTTGTTTACCTGTTAGGTTCTTACTGTCAGGTGCTTACTTCTTGGCTGGTGTGGCAGCCCCTAGTAATTAAGCCATTTCTTATCGATGAGGCAAGGGCTTTAATTTTTTGTCATCTCAGATTATTTCAGTTTGTAATGGTTTTTGGATGCTAGCACTATTAAAAGTTGTTGTTCTGCTTCTGCATGTGAAATTAATAGAAAACCATGCTTTGCATTATTAGAATCTTGTTATTGATGCACTCTCTCTCCTATGGTGTAGTGGTGGTAGTCAAGGCAATTTCAATGAATCTCAGGAGTTGACATGGGATTAAAGTAGTGCAGATTACTGTAATTTCATATGTGCCAGGTATGGATTTAATTCATTCTCATGGATTTCATTCAATTTCATGGATTTCATTCAATTTCATGGATTTCATTCAATTTCATGGATTTCATTCGATTTTATGGATTTATTGAACTTGATAATCAGAACAAAACCAGCCTGAAATTCTATTTTTTCGTTAGGTTTGGACTGCTTTGTAATGTTGATTTGCTTTATAACTTCTCCATAAATGTATAGTGAATGCTGATCTAATGGGTGGTGTTCTGAGCATCTGATTTTATTCATATCAATTAATTGAGGTTGGTGGGTAATCTTTTGAGTTTTTAACATAAGGGAACCAAAAACATGTTTAATGGGGTTTGGTAATCTGTATTTATAGCTGTCAAGTATAGAGTAATGAACTGAAAGCTCACATACTATATTGCAGTTTTTTCACTAATTTATTGAGACATTGAGCTTTGCTTTTTGAAATGTACTTCGTAAAATGTATAATCATGGCAATTATTGACTAAATGCATCAATTTTTTTTCATTACTCCTAGATTCATTTAGTACATGAATTTTCCCTTTTCTTATGCTGTGATGGCATTGTCTTCTCAAATCATAATGCTATTATCTTTGTTGTTTAGTTTCAGAGATATAATTAATTGATTAAATTTATGCAACTACTTGAACTATTAAAAAAATAATTTTTGGTGTTGTGTGTGTTGGTGAATTTGTAGTGCATTCAAGGAATTGTGAATTTTGTGCCATACAATGCTTGGATAATCATGACACATCATGTAAGGCAAGCGTATCTTATGTCTTTTTGTTGTTTAACTGTTTGTTTGATGTAGTGATTTCCTTAAGTAAAAACTTGTCGGCAGTGTTGGGTACAAAAAGATTGTTGCTTCTTGGTGATATTTGTTTTACTGAAATATTGCTCTAACTTTCAAGTCTCACTCTATGACTATCAAAAGAAAATATTTTTTATCTGTTCCTTCTTGGACAATTTGTATTGACCTTGTGCATTCGGTTGCTGATGAATGAATAAACATCAGCAGCGATAAGTCAGCTAATAAAACAACTTTTTATTTGCAGAAGGTTTGACGGGGTGGAAATGAAGAAGGTGGAGAACATTGTTTAATATTTAAAAAAATATTCATTACCTTTTGTAGATACTTATTTTGAAATAATTAGATAAATGTTAATTCTCCAACAGATTTGTTTATGTAAGAGTATGGAAAGCATATGATCTAACGATGGGCGGTTATATTTTTTGCAGTTGCTCTATAGAAATGAATATCTCCAGTAATTCATGGCATACCTGTGAAGTATGAAAAATCCAGTCTTATCTTATATTCTGTAAATTGCCGGTCTTGGTTGGCTGCTTCTTGGTTACAACTTTACTTGTAAGGAATTACTAAGGGAAAATGTTCATAGTTTTTACTATAGGTATTCCTTTAGAATAAATACCTTGAATTGGTATCATAATGATACCATTGCCATTAAGAAGTGGAAATATAATTTGGCTGATGCCACTGCAGTGAATAAATGGCGACAATCACACATTAGGGTCTAGTTTTTCTGTATCAGTGATGTAAATTTCCATTAATATTTGCCCTGCTTATTAAAGTTAAAGATTGTTAATGCAATATGTATGAGGGGGAACCAACTTCAAGATTTTTTATGCATTGGGTCATGTTCGTGCCAGGCCCCGTATTTCTGATACATAAGATCTTTGATAGGCCTGTAATTAAATAAATCCCTTGGGTTATCCTAAATTCTATGCTTATGGCATTGTAGATGTGTTACATCTCAAAAGTTACACAATAATTACCTTTGACATTGTGTGAACTTGAGATCTCTCATTGGGAAAATAAGGTTAATATTTTCCCCGACATGTTCTGTCCGATGTTCAGTATTATGACCCTCTTTCTGGCCTAGCCTTACACTGTAATAATGTTGTTTACCTTAGTTTCATAATTGTGGTACTGGTATTAGTATCATAACTACTCTCACTACCGCCAGAGTGGTAGAAGCATTTGGTGCCGATCATTTTCTAACTTCATTTGCTTGTATTTTCTCTTTGTTCAGAGGTTTTTCTCGCAGAAACTTTCCGGCACTCTGCGTTTGTGACTCTTCCTAAGTATGGTTAAATATCATTGGAAAATTCTAATCATTTTGTACGTAGTTTCAGAATTAATGTGAGCTTTTACCTAGAGTGACTGTATTGTTCATTTTGAACATACTTACCTATTTTACAACCTTTTGTCATGGACGACATTGCCATCAAGTATGGTATTAAGCTCCTGAAGATCCTCTCACTGCAATTGGTGTTAAGCCCATTTTTGATAGTCTTGTTCATACCGTCATTTCTCCAAAGGTATGAGATAGTGCTTTCCAGTTATTTTTGTTGAAAGTGCGATTCTTAGTTTTGAACTCCCAAGTTCCTCTTGAGATAAAGTTAATAGCAAATTAATATGGTATCTTGTTGCAAAAAGAATTGCATTAATTACATTAATGCTGTTGATGATAGCTTTTTATGCCTTAATTATATTAACTGGTGTAATTAATCATTTGCTAACTTTGACATGGGGAATGCTGAAAAACTTCACAAATCCCAACCTTATATCTTTTTAGTTATATTTTGCCTGATACATGCTAGCTATTTCCTTATGTGATGTTTGTAATCCATCCATGTTGCCGTGCGGTTTTTGTTGTCTACCTATGTCTCGTGCTTGGCCATGCACTCAATTTCAAATGAGAACTGAGGTGCTGATGTTTTTGAATAAGAACTTAGATAAAAACAAATTTGAACTCATGGTTTGTGCTGCAGTTGAGAAAGTTAGCTATAAAGTTAGCATGGGCTTGGAAGAAAAGGGTAGGGGTGGAGTATCACGTCAAGGTTGGCGAGGACCCCAGAATCCCTTAGCCCTACGAAAGTAGCTTGAGGGAACCCAAGAAAAAAATTGCTGATGCAATGTTGGACATACACCACACAGAAGAAGTCCCTATATAAATTTCAGGCTTGACTTGTGGAAGTTATAGATATCCATTTTGAATATAAAAAAACTTTGTACTTTTCCACACCCAGTGTGGAAAAGTACAAAGTTCTTTATTCAAAATGGATAATCCCTATATCTTCTGCCTTCCTTGCCTCGTGATTCACATTCGAGTTTGGGGAGATGGGACAAGAGTAGATGGGAAAAGCGTAAACAAAGCTGAGAACCATGACTCGTCAGCAATTCGGGGTAAACAAAAGAATCTGGGGAAGCACGCGAAGCGAGATGGGAGGAGCGGCTACCAAACGATTAAAGTGATAACACAAGGAAAATGGGTAAATGATATCACACCATCCGAAAAATACTACTCCACTATGCCTGGCGATCCTACAGTTATCACTTGAGGAGGGGAGGCTCGGAAGGAAGAGTGGGGAAAGCATTACAATTACAGGCATATTGTAGTCATGGCGCGAAAGCCCTGAAAAAACCCAAGGACGGAGCGGCTGAGGGGTAAACAGCTAATGGCACGCGGCGCACCATAAGCATAAGCAAAAGTTCAAAATAACTTGGCAACACTTGAAAGTAACATATGCTCAAGAAAGCGATGCCAAAATCCAGTGACTTTGAAATAAGCACTACTATCAGCACAAAAAAGGTAGGACGCTGAACTTGATAAGAGGCGTGTGCGGCCAGGAGTTTCACCATTACCAACTGCGCAAAATGGTAGTGTACATTGCCGCGAGGCGATTTTCTTCTTTGTGGTTTATTTAAGGTAAGAGGAAGAATATCATTTCCAAACATGAAAAGTTTTGCAATATTCTTTCCATAAAGTATACATAAATTCGATATTAATATGCTTTTCTACATCTCGGAAATTGAAAGGTAGCTTTCGGCCATTTTAAAAATCTAAGAATGTGTAAAATTTAATTTAAAAATAATATTTATAATGGGGAGATGTCGTTCTCTTCATAAAAAAATAATAAAGTGTACGAATCAAATATTTTGGCCGTGACGAGATGAAGAAGACAACCGTTTTGCCGTTCTCCTAGTTTTTCATGTGTTTTTCTTCACCCTTTCAACTGTAGAAGCTAAGCGTTTACATTTAAATACTTTTCAATGAATGCATTTTGTAGTCAAATAAACAAAGAGTAAAACGATATATTACACGACTCTATGGAGCTCTGGCGGAAATTCATAAAAATGCTTTAAGTTCAGCATTCTACTTTTTTTGCACCAAAAGTAACTAATCATCGAAGTGTGCTGCCTCCGTGAATTGTTTGGAAATGAATGATAAATTGGGGTGTCACGGGACGAAATTCGACTTCGAGTTAAATACTTAGCATATTTCGAATTATCCGTACCATCAAGTACGCAATTTCCTATTCCGTTTGCCGGGGACTACGCACGACTTTGAATTGATCGATATTTCGAATTAAGAGGGTTCGAACTAACGGGGGTGTACTGTAATCTTTAGCAGGGTTGGATGATGATGATATGCCAAAGGTTGATTATAAGAAGAATTAGTAGGAAAGGTGGAGGAAAAGAGGCTGTAACAGCTTGGTGACAGTTTGAAAGTATGATGAGATATTCATGTACCGTGTATTCAAGTACCTAAGAAGCCAATGGAAGTGAGTTTTAAGTACAGTGGAAGCTCCATATAGCGAGAGCTCTTGGGATCTGAAAAATCACTCACTAAATAGAACTCTCGTTAATACCGAAGATGATTAAATAATCACTCCACAGTCAATTCCTTCAACTGTAACGCTAATTTACCCATTATTGTGGAAAGTTTTGGTGAGTGGCGAAAATATTCTATTGAGATAGCTATTAAAAATCATATTTTCGAACACTTCAATTACTTATGATCGTATTCACTTTTGATGACATCAAATTCCATGTTAGATGTCATACACTAGAGTATTAAACATAGAATTTTGATACTTCAAGACACAGGTACTGTACTGCGGATTGCAGTATTGTTATTGCCGCGATGTTTTGGGTGCTCCAAATATGTCACGGCTGCAAGTATTAGCAATTCAACAGACTAAAAACGGCAAACACTTCGAAAATGAGAAAAATTTCATACCTCCTACCTCTCTAAAAAGTGTATGAAAATGGATATATAGTTCAGAGAAAGTTATAATAATAAAAATTTGTGAAAATGCTAAATAAATTAATAACCAAGATATGACCTACTGGGATTTCATTCCAAGGACTGGGCTGCTATCTTCTCCAGTTAAAAGGTGGAAATAAAGAAGAGGACTCCAACTCTGTAAGATTGCCTCAGAAAACAGCTGACTTCGGCTTTTCGGAATCATAGGGCCCAATATCACCAGCATTAATGATTTGCCCTTAAAAGAATACTGTCGTTTGTGTTATTATTACAATAATTATTCGTGTAATACTCTCTTGAATTTATGGAAAAAATTCTTACTAGCAAGTCCACATATGACAGCTGTAACCATGGAGCGGGAACACAACGCGGACTTTCAAGGATCGACTGCATTTAGATAAGATGTGAAACTTTTTACTACTAACGAATACGGTATCGGCTCCTGCGAAACACATTTCTCTAGCGATAGTGCATGTTGCGGCTGCTAGGTGGCAGGGCACATCAACATTTTTATGATTCACTATTTTTTATATATTCCATGGTTCGTATAAGTTATTTGTTTCTGCGGTGAGTTTTAAGCGTGAGACAAAGTTCCGAAGGTTGTAAGTTCTGAAGGTTGTAAGTTACGAAATGAATTCCATCACGATACATGTAATATTTTCTGCTGTCCTTACATCTGGCGGCAGCAGTGGGAACTTGTTCATAATGGATACCATGAATACTGACTACACTCCCTGCTGCAAGATAGACGTATGATTTATAGTACGTACCTTTCGTGCACATCGAAATGAATAATCCTTGACCTGTTTTCAATATTAATACTCTTAGAAACAATTACAAAAGACAATACAATACGTTGACAACTAAAAATATAGGGAATCGGATTTCATAACAATTAATGTATTGAACTTTGGAACATTTAAACTAGTCAATACCGAGCCTCTCACTTAGATACTCTGCTTTTGCCTTCATCAATGGGCCATTTATGACATTGCAGGCTGCTCTTTGCTGGCAAAACCACAAGAAAAGGGCAGATTCTAACTGCGTATGTTCTCCTGGCCACTTGGACATCCTTCGTGAAGCACTGCCGTGCCAAATTTTTCCTTATTCTTTAGAATTGTGAATAAGGTCGAGGAAGGTATGCCAAATCGCCTCTCAATCTCGCTTTTGTACCCATCACCACTTTCGAATTCATTAATGATTCATATTTTAGTTTTCAGATCCAATGAATTTCATTTCCCATCCACGATGCTGTATCGATTGGACTGATCTTAATAAAAACGCGGGAGGATGACAAAAGAACATTGAAATGCACGGAGTTACGAGAAATTTATTTGTGTGAATACGGGCATGCTGTGAATGTCCAAAATGAGCATTTGAACGTCAAATTGTGTGGAAAAAATACTGCTAGCCATATAATTCCAATGACAGAGCACAAGTTTGTGCACGTTTGCCGAGATTGAAGCAGACATTTACCACTCGTAATAGTAAACGACCCCAGTGGAGGCTGGTTGTTGTCCTCGCTGATTCCAATTTGTTTTACATGTAAATCATAGGGTTATAAATCGTTCTTTGGCTATCCCTCGCAAATTCGAGCTTCTCGTTATATGTCCTAATCGTTAAATGGAGCTTCTTACTGTATCTCTAATGTGTAGGCCATGGAAATTAATGGGCTGTGTGAATTTTTTTCCATTCTTGTCTTTGAGAAATTGAATTTTCTGCTGATGTTGCATATATAGGGTGTGGCAACATAACTTCCTTTTTTCAAAACGCAATGAAACCCATTTTATGAATCAGAATTTTTTTATTTTTTTTGTAATGTAGGTACATATTTAAAGTTTTGTTTTACATAGTTTTGAAAATCAAATCAGGTAGATGACGCCCCTCATTGTCCATGCACTGAGTAAGCCGATTTCTGGCGTTTGTCATGACCCTTACCAGCATAGCAGCGGATATGTAGGCAATTTCTGCCCGGATTTTGGCCTTTCTTTTTCCGGGGGTTTCTTGAAATCCCACGTTTATGTCAACCATCCAAGGACCCTACAACACCTGAAGGCCAATATCCGGGCAGAAATTGCCAACAAACCGCTGCTATGCTGGTAAGGGCCATGAAAAACGCCAGAAATCGGCTTACTCAGTGTATGGATAGCAAGGGGCGTCATTTACCTGATTTGATTTTGAAAACTGTGTAAAACTAAACTTTAAATATGTACCTACATTATAAAAAAAATAAAAAATTTCTGATTCATAAAATGGGTTTCACTGCATTTTGAAAAAAGGAAGTTATGTTGCCTCACCCTGTATATTCTCCTCAATCTACTATGCCTTTCATGCAGTTTTTATGAAGTAGGAGCTTATTGGTGGTGGCTGTTTTTGGATCAAGGAAATTAGGAATCAGGAAATAGGATCTGACATGTGAACGAGTTACGAGGTTCGAATTCTTTGGCTACCCTTAATATTGACATTGAAGTCGGAGGTTATGTGATACTTTATAGCAGTATGACACCATATCACTGTTATCTCATGCATCTTTGTATAATGTATGTGTGCTGTTGCTTACAATGGAATAGGCCTGGCTGCCTCCTGCTCTGTGTCAAAAGTGGGGCTTTCTGTAGGAAGTGGTAAAGGTGAAGGAATTACGGAGATAGTTTTATGTGTATTTAGAAGTTGCTGTTCAAAATTTAACTGGTTAATATTTTAATTTTGATTATCTCAAAAGATCAACTTCAATATGGTATCTCATCCATGGAGAGAATGAATTTCTTTAGTGCTAGAGAGCCATCTGGAATGTTGTACTGACACGGTCAATTAGACAGCTCTTTTAGTTCTAATGTTAATTTGGCAGTTTGTCCTTACAATTATGATTCAGCTGATCTTGCTTATCTAACCTTATACTTTTCACCATATCATTTCTTCTTTATTTTGTCCCTCTTGGTCAAACAGCCATTTCAGTTTAACCCTTTCTGAAGCCATTGTTCTGATCTATCGTCTTTTGGTGTCTTTTAGAAAATGGTCACAGGTCAATATATCAGCTTCCCATTTTTAAAGGTGAATGTAAATTGTACTTGAAATGCATTACTTTCATCATTCTATTCCCAGATTTAAAGGGTTGGAGTCATCATGACCTAGTTCCTTAGCTCTGACCTCGTACTTCTTTTTTAACTTTGGATCCCTCACGTACCTTCCTAATCTGTGCTCTATAGAATCAATTGGTTTATGATATCCTCAACATCAAGATTGTTTTCTCAAAGCCATAATGTTTTGGTTCCTCAATGCTTTCTTATCCACACCATGCTTATTTAGGTTCGTCTGGTCAGTAATTGGTGTTGTTCTCAGGGCTCTTGAATATCTGTTCAACAGCTATGAATGATATTCAGCTAGTTTCCTTCAAATATTGTACACATGGCATTTTTTTAAAGTCTTAAATCACAAATCTTAATGTAGCATTTTATTGAAGGTTTGCAATGTAAATGGCAGAATTTTTTTTTTTTAATTTGACATCCTGTACCTTCTATTGTATTGCTAAAAGCCATCAAAAAGTTACAAGTGCATAGGGAATCTCTATAAAACTGGTGGGATTAATGAACCCAAAATGAAGTGGTCACCGCTGAATAATACCAGAAAGTACCTATGTGAATTATTTTTGGTCTAACCAGTGAACAGTTGGTTCAGAAATATTGAAGCATTCAAGTTTATCAGCACTGAATTAAACCTTTTGTGTATTCTTGTATTCCTGCTGGCTCTTGGTGAACAAGATGATATCCCTGAATTTATTTTATCATTTACCTTCCACTCAACTTCAGACTGGCAGGCTTTGTGTTTGGCAGTGATGGCCATATTTGTAAAATAAGCTCGTGATGTGTTTCCTGTGTTGGGTTTATATGCTGTCTTAGGCATCTTTCATGTGTTGCTGTTTTTAAATAGTTTGAGAAAAGCAAATAGTCGTTCAATATAGGAATTACTGATGATGCAAGCTACTTGCTTCATGTTTGGGGTCTGTCAGGTGTAAAATTATGCACTCACCTCAGCATAAAATTTGCATTTTTATTTTTTTTTTAATATAAAGTAAATTTTAATACTTGCTTTGTGTGATTCAGCTTTCTGTCAGTATAACCTATCAGTAAAAGCAACTTACCCAACACTGCTTGCAGGTGTCATTGTTTTTAATATTTTACCTTAGCATAGCTTATCGAATGTATTTTGTCTGTCAATTATTTGCTGTCATACTGGATAATATTTTTTATTAATTAATGTCCCTTTGCTCAAGTAATGTCCTTATATTGATTTAAAATTGCCTTCATGTTGGGAAAGCTCGTTTAACTCATGGATACCATTGTTTTATTTTTTATTCCTTTTTGCAATATTAAAGCCACTGGTTTAATCAGTGAATGCCTCTCCATATTTGTGCTACTACCATAGGCCATTGTTTTTAACAATTTTTTGTCAGCTTATATGTAATATATTTTTTTTTAACTGGTAGTAATTTGAAATGCATGCTTGAAAGTGTTTTCATGGCATTATATTCCCATCGTTCTAGCAATGACTTGGCAGTTAGCTGCCTCTATGTTATTTCCCCCTATAGTTTTCATTCTTAATATTATAATTTTTTTTTCGATTCAATGTGTGGGCGTGAGGTGTGAGTTGAGTGTGTGTGTGATTGCAGGAGGCAAAGAGAGCGGGGAGGGTGTCGTGGGCGGCGCCCCCCTGCCCACCTCGGCCCCCAACAGCCCGACAGCCAATGAGGCTCGGCCCAATGCACCCACGACCATCTCAATGGAGCGGAGTCCATTGAGGGGATCCAAATGTAATCCCTTTCGATTTTCATGAATCATTGCTGCTTTGATCTTGTGTGTGTTATTTTGCTAGAGGACAGATTAAGCTTGATTCATTGGTATAACATGTGCTATTTGATCATTTTGAAGCCATGCATTTCTTGCAGAAAAATGCAAAGTTGCTTATTTTTTTGTTCGAAAAATTTTAGAGCATATATTTTTATGCGAGCACTTAACCAGCACTAAGCATTGAGTTTGTGGTGGCTACTAACAACTAGGCTAGAGGAACTAGTGTGAAAAGTATGCTGATTGGTGGGGATTCTTGTTTTGGATTGCATGGTGAAAGAAGGGAATTAAGGCACTTTAATATGCATATGTGTATGTTTATGTGTGCTTTAATGGTGTTTTTGGCAGGAGTACTGTTGGGAAATTAAATCATCCTCCATACCTTGGGAAAAGGGTCATATTCATTACCTTTTGTGGGATGCATCTCATTAATTAATACACAAGTTATTGAAGAACATCAAGAGATTTCTTGTAGCTTAAAACTTACTTTATTTTGAGGAGCCTGGATTATCCATTAACTGTCGGCCTTCTTCCTATTTCAAGCTTCCTTTTTTGGAGGAGGACTACTTAACATCATAACTTGTTTTTTTTCTATGCCTTAAGACCTACTTTGGTAGGTTTATTTCTGTATGGCACACTTTGTATCTAGCTCTTACTGCAGAACAGTTTCAATCCTATAATATTAGTGCCCCTCAAGAGTCATAGTGATTATTTCGTACGAGTTTGTTCACTAGCAGTAGGTAAACAAAGGTCAACTGCATAGTCTTGACTTATGTGTGTTAGTAATTACCTTCCCTGAACCCTGTCCCCAGCTTCTTATAAGATCCTCCTGAGGAATCTACCCCTATTGCCTCTCAGGTGAACCTGCCTGGTTTCGGGGAAAAATAGTGTCCATTAGGTTCTTGACATATTTTATGCATAATATCCTCTTAATAGCTCCAGCAGGATGCATTTGACCATCAACTGTGTTCCCGCACAGCCTTGACTTCAGGATAATTCAAAGTTATGCCTTAATGAGAACTTCCCAGTCACAGCCATTGATAAAATTAAATTATTTAAAGCATTTGATTTGGCCCATTTGGCACAGTGTGGAGTCTGCTGCCTGAAATCAGGGCTAGCTGCCCAAGTTGGAGGTACATATTAACATAAATCCAAGATTGGCTTCTTTATTTGAGTATGTTTTAATCGAGGGCCAAGATGATGCAAGAATAAATGAGACAGCTTAGTGTTTTGTGGAGCTGGTATTTCCAGACTTAATTACATTCTACTTTGCTCCCTTTTAGTGAATACATATTGCTAATTAATGCTCGGATTTCCATAAAAAAGTACCTTAGCCACAAATATGTATTAATAATTGTTCGGGAATATCTAATATGTAAATTAGGAATCAGGAAACTAGTGAAAAATCCCTGCCACAGCCAGGAACCAAGTTGG
Source organism: Pyrrhosoma nymphula (assembly GCA_963573305.1). Taxonomy (NCBI): domain Eukaryota; kingdom Metazoa; phylum Arthropoda; class Insecta; order Odonata; family Coenagrionidae; genus Pyrrhosoma; species Pyrrhosoma nymphula. The sequence goes on along the minus strand of OY754332.1, from coordinate 67,962,922 downwards.
CTTGTTATTTCTTTATCCTGTTAACCTTCGGTTTTCTGGGCAATGCCTTTAGTCACGAGGAAAACTCAAAGTATAGAATGGATGACATTAAAAAATTATCCCTCCAATGTGGCCTGTGCAAGAAACTAATGCTGCATAGTTACTTAAATTTCTGCTTGATGTAAATTTAACTCATGGGCATTCAAATGAATTGTTGTGAAATAGTGATGATTCCTCTACTTATTTGCACAATAACATGCAAAACATCCATTCAATACGGCCATTTACACAGTTTGATGGCTTCAAAATTCCCCTGTGCTCTTGCATCGAATGGCTCCATCCTCTCTCCCCTTTAATCAATGGAAAAACCAGTCAATTCCTCCTCTCTCGGGTCTCTGTCATTTTTATACTCCTAAATTCCACTTCACCACTCGCATCCACCAGCCCGCTACAACACTATGTCTTGGAAGGATCTCTACAACACCTTATCTTTAGAACACACATTGTGTCTATTTTGAGCTGTGTCTATTGAAGGAGAATTGAGTTGCACTGTTAAATGCAGTGTCAATTCATGTCATTTATTTTTCTCCATCTTTTTGTTGAAATTGGTAAAAGTGTTCAGTGTAGTCGGGGCATCTCAGTTTGAATTCCAGTCCTGGGGAAGATTTTTCTTGGTGAATTATGCTCATATTTGTTTTTCTCTGCTCCTGGTCCCCTATCTACAAAACAGCTTGAACCACTGTATCACTCTCCACAAATTTGAACGTAGGTGTCTGTCTAGGTTTTGATACAGGCACTTTCTTCAAAGGAATGATTTCTCTGGCAGTATTTTTCACTTTCATTCAGAAGGAATTGAACGCTATTGTGAATTTATTGATGAATTTTTATTTTTTCACATTTCTTTATTTCAGGGTATTTCTGCACCTCACTGTAGTGGTTGTGTACATTTGTAGAGAACGTTGCATGTGCATGTTTTGTTTTATTTTTCCCCTCCCTTACTATTTTTTTGTCACAAAACCACCTTTGTTTTTTATTACCAATGAACCTGAATAGCCCCCAGTGTGCTGGCGGGATGATTTGTCATTTTATTATTAATAGGATGAAATTTTTTTGGTACACTCAGATGATATTTGTGGAAGTTAAGTTACTTTTATTCCTTTTCTTGTCATCACTTCATCTAACCGCGCGATCTCTCATGGTGTCTCCCTATTTGAGTCTCAGATCCTCTTGGTTTTTTACCACATTTTTCTATGTACCTTCTTTTCTTTTCCACCAAGTGTGGTTAATTATCCTGTCATGACAAGCATTTTGTAAACGTATTATCAGAGATAATAAATGGAATTTGGTCATTAAATTCCAATATTTTATGTAGAGAGCAGATTTTTAGCATATCATTTTATATTATTACCAGATAACATTTAAAATTAGTAAAACGGTTGCTTTATCAATTTGATTATTTAAATAATTGAATAATTTGAAGCATATTTATTGTTTGTCATTGTTGATGAGGTGAGTGATGTACAGGAAAAGGTGCTGTAACTTTTTGCTTTTATTTTGTGCCTCTATGGTGTAGTTCTTCTAATTTAATGACATAATGCAGATTCCTTTGAAGCTGAATCAGGGTATGATCTGAATTCAGGGTAAAAACATTTTATGATTTAATATCCAAATAACTCTTCCTTACATGCAGATGTCTCAGAGGCAAAGTATGTTGTATTGAATGCATGCTGAGTTGCCAAGGTGCAACTTTGATGAGCCTTTTTTTAAGACCAGCGATGATAGTTAACTGCAATGTGTAAAATTGTGTGAAAATAAATGACAATAGTTCTTTTGCTCGCTGAAACAACAGGGAAAACTTGTAATGCAGAAGTTATTATTCTTATTTTAGTGAATTTCCCTGCGTATGTTGAAAAATGTGTTAAGCAATGGATATTCGCTTTCAGGGTTTCTGAGGAGTAGGCGAGAGAAAAGGAAAGAGAAGAAAGCCAAGAAAAAGAAGGATCCAGACAATACCAGTAACAAGGAAGAAAAATCTGACTTGTATGAATCTCTCTTCTATTAGTGTATATCTTTTTGTCACCCTATTCAAAATTGCTACTTCCTGGAAAAATCAGGGAATCATCCCCACGTAGAAGATTGTTAATTTGAAATGCCTGGGACCTTGCCTCTTTCTAATTAGAAACATATCTGGTTTTTAGATAGCATACCTTCAAATGGGCTCAGTGACATAAAAAATATCTGCAAGTTATTGTACAGTATGCAAGTCGGGAGGCAAGTGATTGTTGCAAAATAAGCTTATGCAATCTTAAATTAAATAATATTTTATCCTGTAAAAAAATACTTTTGCTTTGTAGTTTAATTATGAATGATAAGTAGTTAAAAAAAGGCATGCAAGGACTCCGGAAAGTCGAGCGGACATGCCAAAAACAAAAAATAACACGTAAGGAACAGCAACTGCATTATTCAATGAGTTTATGGTTCATTTACATTGTTCTCGGCATAATTTCTATTTTTCAGTTATTTCAATGGTGTTTGAAAGAATCTTAAAAGTGTTATTCTGTTGTGTTGATGTTGCCATTATTTAGAATCCTGCATTAGCAATTTTCTACCATTAATTGGGCATTCCTCTTTCAAATTTCCAGTTTTTCTCTTAGCATGCTTTAAGCCTTGGTTAATTTTTCAAAATCATGATCTTTGTCCCAATGTAAAATTTTTGGGTGGTGTACTGTTTCTTTTTGAAGAGTGAAATTGTTATTTTGGCCTAAGTTTGACCGCATCTGCGTTGAACCTTTTTATTTTGCATTATGTCCTGATTCTATTTATTTTTCCTTCTTCTTATTTCATTTATTTTTGCTTTTTTAATTGATGCATCTTAGCTGGTTAGGTAGAATTACTTTGTTTCCCCTGTGAAGGTTGCCCCATATGCCACAACAGCTAGTGAATTTGCCAAAGCCAGGATACTGTAGGAACTGACTTCAGTACATACTTTGAATCGAGAGTTTTTTGAGGACATTTTTTTCTCCATATGTGATTCCCCCTACTTCCCCACTCCAGAATTTAAGTACTTGAGTGCTTGATATCATAGGTTGCAATTACTAACGTGGCAAAATTAAGAAAACCAGTTCACGTGCAAAATTTAAGCTGGTAGTTTGTATGTTCTCATTTATTTCGATTGCTTTTTATATCCATCATTTTTTCTCTTCATAGCATTCATAACTACAAATCGCCAACTAATCCAGCGCTACATAGAATGTTCTCAGACTTGGAAATCATTGAATAAAGCTTAATAATTTTGAAAATAGATTATTGGAATAAATGTTATTTATGTGGGTACATATTTTTATTCAGACAAGACTGTTGGGTACCAAGGCAGAAACGGCAATATTGCATTTTCTTGGTGATCCATTCTGAGACTATAACTGAGCTGAATAAATATAAGAGATATATTTTTTAGTTGTCGTGTTTGAAGTACATAAGTCTGTTTTTCTTCAAATAATTTCCTTTGTGAATATTCTAAAAACATATCTCAAACCCCTAATGACGTGGATTTCAATGACCTAATGGTAGGGATGTGTGAGAAGTACTTTTTGATCTCGAGTCGAGTTGTAGTTACCCGAAAGTATTGAGTCGAGTTGTATGAACTATGGCAATTTCCCAACCAGGAAATATAATAATGCATGCACCAACATATTCTTGTTTTCCCAATCCGCTAGTGCATTTTCTCTTCTGAACATATGGCCTGATTTAGAAGGGAAAAGGTGATAAAGAATGTTTATTGTAATCGTGGCAGAATTAGGAGATGAATTAAAATGAATGTGTCTTCAACAGTTCCAACAGGACAATTGAAATGAACTAGCCTCTTGTAATTTGTCGGTAGTTTTATTTAATGACTGCATTGGGTTAAAAACTTGTGTATCCTAAATTCCTAGGAAGAGCCCAGAGCAGTCCTAGCAATTAAAGTTAGACAACAAGTCGACTATCAATGCCTAATACAGTAGAAGTCCGTCATTACGAGTGTGATATATGGCGAGAATCTGGCTGTAGCGAGTGATTTTTACCAATGGTTGGTCTCGTGGTAATAACTAGAGCTAGGGGATTTATGCGACCGCATAAATGCATAATTTCTCAGAAACGTACAAAATGCACCAAAAATGATATTTTTGACATGTGTTTCTAAAATCTGAACTAAATTCAATCGCATAAAAACGCATGTTCACGAAGTATTTGCAGCATACCCAAATGTTCCCGCATAATCTTGCATAATGGCCCGGAATGTGGTGGTGTGTGCTATTTTTGTCACACTTTGATGTCAAAAAAGGCATTTTTGGGCCCCGGGAAATTTTCTGTGCGAGTTTTGAGGCCTGATGAACATTATGTGTCATGCTGCATGCAGATAGGATATAGGAGTATTTCCTATGCACTACTAGGCTTTACTCCATGCACGTCTGTCCACTGCAGAGCTAGGCGGCTACACTCGGCGAGGAGTGGGGGGTAAGGGGAGGGGGGACCAAATGAAGGCGGCTGGACGCTCTCTCGTTTGTTTTCTTCGGATGCGCCTGCTCTGCTGCCCTTTGCATCCCGCCGAAAACAGATTTGGTTTTTCTCATCTAGTATGGTGCTATGTTGTTGCCAGACTGCACTTCCCTTTGTTTATATCCTTGGACTTCACGTTGCAACATGTCCACGAGAGCCAAAACAACTATTTCCTCGCGTGCATTCGAGTTTTCTGGAGAAGGCATGTACGTTTTCGACAAATTGAAGCAGATTATGATGTGCAGATTTTGCTACGTTCGAGTGGCATGGGACAGGAAAAGTACTGTTGACAACCATTGTGCGTCGGCAACTCACAAGTCAGCTAAGATTGCTGCGGAATCGCTATCTCAGAAAAAAACAGCAGGTATCTGTGGGAGAATCCCTTGAAAATGCGAAGCGAATTAAAACAGAAAAGCCGCAGTTTATTAAAAATACAGCTGTTGCCTTTCTCTTTCTTTAAAAAGAAATATTGTAAAAACAGCAGTCTAGTTTTCGAATGTGATGCTGTAATGATTGATGCTTTTGTTCCAAAATTTTATTTTAAACACACAGTAGTGTGATATATGATGTTTTGAATGTGTGGTATACACATATGTAGATCATTTACTAGAAGTAGTTATTTTTATTTCATTTTACTAAGAGATATCTTTGTCATGTTGTGTAACTATTTAATTATTTTAATTTGTCATTCAACTGACAATATAAAGGGTCTGTTAATTTACTTTTTTCAGGCAGTATCATTTTGCTTACTTTTTATCGGTCCTGTTAGTACATATATGTTTATACTTTTATCATTACCATTAAGTGCTTTGAGGAAGATTTAGCGAAGATGGCAAATGGCCATTTAGGGAAGCTTATATCGGTCAGTACAAGCTGCATATTGTGCATACGTGAGTGCCAGAAAATCAATTTTTTTGGCATAATTTCGCATAGTTTTGGAAATTTTCCCGCATAAAAGATGCATAATGGCCATTTCTTGGCTGCATAAAAGGCGCGTATTTAGATCAAATTTTGGTGCATAATTTTATGCTCGAAAATGCTTAATTCCCCCTGCTCTAGTAATAACATATGAAGTTGGACGGTTGTAGAGAGTGGTTATTTCTCTCGTATCGCCACAACCAGTACGATTTTTCATTTATGTCATTAAGGTTGCATAATTTACAGGAACCTTCTGCTACGAGCGACAAATTTATTCAAATAGAAATTACTTGGTGGCAATGTATCACCTTGAAATGAAAATGTACCTAATTTGAGATCTGAGTTCCGATTCTCTCTTCGCATGCTCCGATGCGTTAGGTATGTTACTTGCCCTATTGATGTGACGATGTGTTTCAAAGCTCTCTCGGGCACTATGCAACTTAATTTCAGATAGTGGAAAAATCATGAGGAAGTGCAAAATCTACCTCACCGCTACCACTGGGGTAAGGTTACAACTTGAATCGACTAAAATAATGGCTCCCCTTGATTCGTTCGAGCACCTGCCGTATCAACCTAGTGTTGGCTTTCGCCTTACTTCCGAATCTCCATAAAAATTATGACGCAAGTAAACAATGAACATTGCAAATTGATAATGGCAACATTTATTGTTTACGTAAGGCGAAGGAGCAATCTTCTCGCATGAATCCCATATCGGTCTCGCTGAATGTGTCCCGTGCTCATAAATTTCTTCTTGTCCAAAAATTAGCGGTGATGTTTTCTCATTCTAAGCGAAAGGGCGGCCCTAGGGAGGTGTGAGAGTGGCACGCGGGGGAATTAGCTGTCATTGCTTTTTGAGTCAGTGAGCCTCGGAGCAGCAAAATGCAACCCCCGGATGATTCCGGGTGGTGTCAAAGAATCACCCTAGCCGAAATACGAGCCGAGAGGGGGAAGACACTGTCAGCCTGTGCTCATCACGGAATGATTTACCACCGCCCTCCCGAAGCAAACCCGAAAAAAGTATCTGGTGTCAGAAGGGGTGGGGGAAAAGGCAAGGACGAAGAAGTCAGCTGAATCGGAGGCCCAGGCTGGCCTTGGCACTACCATCGCAGCAAACCGCCAATGAAGTGCGACATGCTTCATGCCTTGAGGGGTGTGGTTACCATTCAGATTGTCCTAAATACCGGTCATCCTGTGTTGCGGCCGATGTTGGAACTAGTTGGAACCATGGAAGTTGGCTGCTGAGGCTCCCGAAAGGACGTCCCCCTTCCCCCCCAACTAGGGGAAGCCACCTGAGAAGTTAGGGCATCGGAAAACGATGAGTGAAATGTGATACTTTTGATGAAATGTGATGCTGACTCGAGAGAAAAATATCTCTTCACTCCAACCCTCCGATGAGCTCCGAGGCGAGGGTGGAGGGAGAGAGAGACCCGGGGTGGTGGAGGTGAGAGGGGGTGGCAGCCCAAGGATGCGTAGCCATTTGTTGGACTACCGTAAGCGCTCGGCGCGAAGGCCTGAGGATAAAAACGCTGGACATCCTCTTTGCTCTACACTGCTACAATACTTATATTAAAATTACGTACTTGAGAAGTATCCATATTGAAAGATAAAGGATGCAGCTATAATTTATATCAAAGCTCATTTTTGTATCACTTCTCATAGCCAAAGAACATTTCCGCGAAATGATCGATTTTAGGCAAGTTTACTTTGATAGCGCTTCCTGTCGTTAGATTTCTTAACCTATTGACCTCGGCGGTTCTGTTGACTCAACTGGACTTTCATAAAAATACTCTTGAGTACTTGAGTCGAGTACCAACTACTTAACTCTACTCGAATTTTTGAGCACTCGCACATCCCCATCTAATGGTATGTCTCTGCAAACCTAAATAAAGAAATAACTTCGTTTAATAATTCGTGGTGTAAAGGTAAACGTGGAAGTACTCTCCCTTGTATCAAAGAGCTTTTGTGGAATGAATATTCTGATATGCCCTGTATTATTTCCATGGATTCTATTGTTTGGTGGGAGGAGTTTCAAGGCTTTCTCTTAATGTGATGCAATGCAACTTTTAGGGATGAGAAGGAAGATGGTAGCCGAAAGTCAGAAACTCCAACACCTGAAGTAGATGAAGAAGGCTATTGTATTCGTCCAAAGGCTGAAATGTGGGAAAATGACAAGGGAAGTTTTTATTCTAGTTCCGATACAGATTCAGGTATGGCATAATTATTTTGCTAAGTCTTAGCCGATTGAGCATATTTTCAACAGAATGGTGATATTCGTCAGAATATTGAGGTAATACCAATGCCAAAAATCACGTCTCTTCCAGAAGATGAACGAGAAAGGAAGATTCATGTTGAAATAAAACCTTTGAGTAATGGATCTGCTCCTATGAGTGCTAGTGTTGACGAGCTCCGAGCTACTGTGGAAAATTTATCCTTATCTCCGGGTGGCCTTATTTCGGTAAGTTGAGTTGCGCACAATCTCTCCCTCAGGAAATCATTTTTCTTTTTCATCTTTGAAGTTTTCACTTCAGAGTATTATTAATCACTGGAAAACTGAAAGGTATATTGTTAAAATTCAAGAGAATTTAATTTCATTTTTGGAAGCTGTATGCTTAATTTAGCATTCTGTCTGAGAAACTCCCAAGGTTTTACAGTAAAAACCCTTTTGGTGCAACAGCATCAAAGTTGAAATCATAAGCCTCCCTTGTGAATCCCTGTATCCATTTTTCTTCAACTTGTGTTTTATATTTTTCATTAAAGTGTTTGTAGTATATGTAATTTTTTAATTGGCTTTTGTAATTTAACTCTTGAGGATTCCTAGTAAATGCATAATATGAGTCTGTAATGTTTATTACTTGATGTACATTTTTATTCTTCTAGGGAAGACGAGGGTCAAATTCTGAGACAGATCATCACATGAAAAGATCTCAGTCAGTTTCCCAGCAGCTTGGAGGGTAAGTCTTATTTGAAGTAAAGAGTCTACATCTCATTAATTAGAGGTGGATCGAATTCAAAATTTAATAAATTCAAATCTCTTTTTATTAATCGAATCTCAAATACTGATCCTGTTTTCTCCTAATTATGAATCCCCATTCTTTTTCATTTCCAAATCTTATAAAACAAATTCAAATCCATTTATTTTACATTTTCATGCTAGTTTGAACGTATGAGTTGTCCTAGATTTACCCTCAAACTCAAATTAAGTGATGAAATTTTCTTTGGTTTCCCACCGGGTGAGGAAGTTGGTTGTTGCCAATGTTTTCATGCCTAGACCCACCGTTAATTGAAAGTTACTTGTTTGCTGGAAAAAAACCAAATCTAACATCGAATCTAAGTAATTAGCTTTTAAATAGGAATTATATCTATAATAAAAAGAAAATTTTAGTTTCTCAGTAAAACTTTTTAATTCTTAAATGAAGCTGCTAAGTGAACAAATGTAACTTGTTTATTTTTGCTTATGGAAGGGAGCATTCTTCCTCTTTCACTATCTAGTCTGTTCCTTTTATATCAACCAAATTGCCGGCATTACTGAAGACTCCTTGTAATGGCTGTTGCTGTAACAGAGCAGAGGTGTTTCAAGCCATGTCAAAAATCTTTCCATGTATCTTTTTGGATTAATTTGTAGGCTTTTAATGCAACTCGCGTTGCAAATGAAAGATTTTTTACATGTGTCCTCAATGCATTAGTGGCTGTAGTGACAACACTGTAGGATAAAGTATTGCCATAAATGAATTGTTACTTTATAATCAGTATTTTTCATAGAAAATTAATACATACATACCTAATTTCACTGCTGGGTGATTTAAAACAAACTCTACCAAATGGCCTAATGCTTGTGGCTCGACCAGCTTTGATTCTTCCAATTGTTTACACAAAAGATACGATACGAATGGACCTTTTGCAAAATATTAGCTCTTAGTATTTATTAATGCAAATGATAGGTCAGTTTGAGTATCTGAATTTTGCACAACATGATGTGACACAGCTTTAAACTGTCACTCCAATAATGTCAATCCAAAGGTTGGATTTGTAATATAATGACCTTTTTGTGATTAGAAGACAACGATCTAGCTTATCTGTTAACTTTTGGCCTCATAAGTATTCCCCTCTCCTTGCGCAGTTTAATTTGACCCATTTTTCATATTTGATCCCTGCTTAGAAACTAATTACTCCTTTATTAATCCTTAGAAAGGACCAGGCTTAATTTTGCTGAACAGTCCTGATGCAGGAATCTGCTTAGAATGCATGACTTTATATTTGCAGTGCAAAACCATGGCACGATGGAGCAACAAAAATGATTTGGTGAAAATTTTGTAAGTTTTGCGACATGAAAGAAATTTTGTTTGACAAGGCGTTCTTGATCGGATGTAAATTTTTTGGCTGTTCAAAAATTAGTCTTTTAAAAATCAAAAGCAAATTTTTAGGCCTATCAGTCTAGCGTGATCTAAAACTGGCCAGCCTAATGGTCTACGGCACGTGCGTTGGCTATGAAACCCTCACTGTTGAAATCAAATTTATTCTACAGGCTGAGAGACATGGTTATGTTGAAACTAGTGGTTTATGTTGTATTTAACGGAACTGCATTGTCATAAGTCGTTATTTCTTGACTTTCCCGAGAAATTTCCAGAGAAATAAAGTTGGCAAGCCTAAATAATGTTTGCCATCAGTTGCCCTGTTATGCATTGGGGATGGCATTGGTGGGGTGCTAGGGTGCTGGCTTCTCATTATGAGGGCCCGGGTTCGAATCCCGGCTGTGGTGAGGGTTGTTCATTGAAATCCTGATCCCTTCTTCAGTGCGATGAGGAGAGCACTTCACATGTATTGTGTACTTTGTTAAATGGGACTTAAACTTTGAACTCCTAGGAGTCTTTCGTTAAAGAGGAGGTGCCAGGTGTCTCTCCACCCTTCCTCCCATTCCCCTATTCTCCTATCCGCCCTTATGGTTCAAATACCTGTAGTTGTTGGTTGTCTTCCCAAAGAACCAATCAACCAACATTACATTGCAGATAAAGGGTTCAGAAGAAGTGAGTTAATGTGAATGATGCTCTGCAATTCCATCAATATGTTTCATCAACAGGAAACCAAGTAGTGACCTGCTGGGGTTGAACCTATTCCAGAGTCCGACAATCTCAAGTGCCTCCACTCCAACAGGCATGCATCCCTATGCACCGCTGCAAAGTCCGCCTGTCATTCAGAGCCCTACACAGGTGCCTCTTGGTAGCCCTGCACAGCAGCCAGACTCAGCTTCCTTGCCTCCTTCTTACTCACGTTATGCAGGCAAGTTACGTCCTTGCTACCTGTCCTATGTTGATGATAATAATACTGATGAAACCTGAAGAATATATTGCTTTGTGGAGTGTGGCATACTTAAAGCTCTACATTTTGGAAGATGAAGTATTGCTATAAGATGATTTTCCATTTTTCATGGAAATATTTTGTCAGTAGGTTTTAAATATATTTCCATTTCTTTTCGTAAAAATAACCAATCTCTCAATTTATTTTTTCAACCATTCTTGGCTTTTACAAAAGTATATTTCTTGTGGTAGCAGGGTACATATACAGTGTGTCCTCGTTTAACGTTGTCCAACAATTAAAACCCTTAATCATTCAACGTCGTTAGTGCTTCGCGATAACGTTGTTCAAATTTTGCGCAACCAAAAAAAATGAATAACGAATAGGAATTTGGCGCATCTGATGCGTAATTTCCATTCGGCGGAAAAGTTTGACGTTAACTCCTCATAGCGTGTGTCAAAAGTTCACCTGAGCGAATAATTATTGCGTTATTTTGTTTTATAACTGTATGTTTGCTTATTATTTACTACTCTGTTTTTGGGGGGCAATGCATCGGGTGATTTAAAACTCAAACCAACGTTAGAGTACCATCTAGAATCGCATGGTATTAATAATACTATGTCCGAATGGTACATCCAGGGGCAGATATCTACGGGAAAAAATACCTGAAAATCCCATGCCGCCATAAGGTAGAACTGGTGGAAGAAAAAGTTGATTTACTGCTTTTTGAGGTGAATCGAAAACGTGTTTTTCGTGTTGAATTATTGTGTAAGAGGAAGTTTTCTAAACCCTCCATGATGCAGTAAATCGTCAAGGGTGACACTGTTCCTAAAAAATTGTTACGAAATAACAAAAATTTTGTACACAGCACCGAGTTTCCCTAATTCACTCAGTATTTTAATTGATATCCTACGTCTTCGTGATCACAGCGAGCGAAATTTTTGCCCTTCACTGCATTCGCATGCGCACGCTCCCACAGTGAAGGACAAAAATTTCTATTTACTCAGAGGGAAGCCGGTGCTAACAGCACTAAATATCAGAAATATAGGAGGGAAACCTGGTGCTTATTGTTTTAAAAATGCCTTTTCAGTTTGTTTCATCTAAGATATGAAGATCTCTGACTAGTGAAATCATCTGTTCGACTGCCCGCGTAATTAAAATACGCCGTGGTATTTGTATCATAGCATCCAGTCAGGGAGAAAATTAACTTCACCTGCTTCCCGATCACCTTATACCACCTTATTCACTTATATTGCTATGCTACATATGCGCATTTATATGTACTAACCTTTCGTTTGCTTCATAAATCCTTTTTCTTTCGTAAACTATTCACTTAAACCTGTGATGTGAATCTACTTCTGTACGCCATATTGGAAATACTGACCTTTTCCTCCTAGTTCCCCCAGATGGCGCAGCGGTCGAGCAGTGTCTTAATTTTCTATACCCACCGCCCATTACTTTTCCCGCCTTCAACTTAAACCTATTCCCGCTTTTCGACGGCTTTATCACACTCAGGAGGGACGGGTAACCTCTCGGAGCTACCCTATAATCTTTGGAGGTACTCCATTCCACTGCCTCCATACGGAACTTTCATCACCAACTCGCCTCTCGCCGTAATTTTACGCAAACCAATCACCATTGGGGTGGGTTGTGTAATAACCAACCTTGCGGCCCTGTTCACTCCACAGACCCGCAACGTTGTTGGGGGGGGTTGGGTAAGGCTATATTTCAGACGTGAAATTAGTCCGTATCCCTCTACCGGGACTTCCAAAAATCTCGCAATATGGCGTCAAAATATCACAAAAAATACGCTAATTTGTCAATTTTCAAACTTTATTTTCTCCAAAACTAAGAATCTCACGCCTTTTTTTCTTACATTTAATAAATGCGCATTCCTTTCACTTTCCTTTACCATTCATCGAATACCCCTTAATTTTCTACTATTCTCACACAATAATTTCTCCCAGACTGAACCCTATGATACCTTTACCATTGGTGAGTTTGGAACCGATTTTAATTTTTTACATTGTTTCTTATGGAAAATACTGCATCGTTTAACGTAGTTTCGCTTAACGTCCACTTTTTCAGGAACGAGTTAACAACGTTAAACGAGGACACACTATACTTTAAGTACTAGATAATTATAAAAATGTTTACATGCTTCAACGTTAGTTTAACACTTTCAACGCGGCGGCATTTTTTTCGAGTTTTGCCAGTGACTGAAATTAAATGGCCTTAAAAAGGCAAAGCGAGCTTGGACGACAATTGTCGTCCGCAGTCACTGGATAGCACCCGGCGGACGACAATTGTGGTCAGTCAGCGTTCAACGTGTTAAGGAATTGAAATACTTAGCTTTTTTCTCAGCTTTGTAGTAGGAGGAAAAGGTTTATTTTTGTGTCCTCCGCGATTGAAAAAATCTTAATCATCTATAAACATAAATGCCTGAGTGGGAGAATTTTTAGCTTGAAAAACAATGGAAATGAAGATTCAGTCCTAGGAGTTTGTAGAATCACCCGTAGGATTTTGTTTTGGGCTACTCTTATCTGTTGAAAATTCGTAAGTTAACCTCTCCAACAGGATATGCTATACTTTATCCTTGAATTGACAAGAGCATAGTATACAGTCCTCAAACCAGAAACTTGAGCATTGTACCTGAGCAGATAACCTCAGTGTAATAACCAATTCAGATTTCAATTTGTTGATAAGCAATTTGCAATTACAGTTTTTGTCTAAGATTAAACCTTAATACTCTGTGATTTACATGCCCAATTTAATACAATTATCCCAAACACTTGCACATGAAGTAATGCAAAGAGAACATCTGTGGTAAATATTAATTGCCGGTACAGGTATATATTTCAAACTAAATACAGTAAAACCCCTAAATTACACTTTTCCAGGGACCCTTGAAAAAAAGTGTAAATTGTGGGAAAATGCAAATTGTGAGAAAAGTAGAATTTTCACATCTACATCCATGTTCTTTTACTGGAGTAAGGGTAAAAATAAGAAACACTGACAAACTGAAAAAGAGCAGCATCATAATTTATTCCTTGAACTAGCACTTCTCATTTATTTATATTTGATGAAAAAATACATTAAACATCTTAGACAAATTGAAAATTAAGAAAGGATGAAGATGGTAGGGCGATTTACATTATATTTGTTATTAGCAACCATTGAAACTATCTAATGAATATAGCATGATTATTTTTAGAAATTTGATATTTTCAACTGCTTGAACTTCCTCTGCCTATTAATAATATTATGCACTGAATATTCAATTTTCTCCAGTTCCTCAAGCATTTGCTCACAGCAATCACTATAGGTATACCTACTAAGTAATTTTTTAAGAGTTTGAACAGCACACACTGTGTCTTGGCTATCATATATATAACTCAAGAATCGAGGCAGTGCAGATGATCCAGTGTCCACCACGAGTTCTTTCATCTTTTAACATATCCGAATAAGAATCCACTTTCATTCTTCATAGTTTCTACTTGGGTAAAAAATTAATACTCCCCCGCAGGTTTAATTACAGTCGAGCACCCATAATCCAGTAATCCAGGAGCACGCTATTGTCAGGCAGTGTTGCAAAAACAATCTCATACATATTCCAAGAAATCGAAAATCTTAATCATAAACGTTATTTTAAGAGATTTTGATTCTGCACTTTATTAAAATATTTCCTTTAATTGTTGGAATATAATGTAACTTTTAAGTATTTTGCTGTTTTTTCATTGCAAATAATCGTACCCGCAATCTAAACAAATTATACGATTAAGTTACGCACATTGCAGTTTGAAGTCCTAACTGTTGGCTGAGAAACCGCTACTTTTTGTTTTGTGACTTGCCACGGCTATGTTACTTCATGCACATTCAGCCATACTTAAATATAATGCTTTATTGCTTATTCTCTGGCTGTAAGGTGCATGAAACTTCATTGAAATTCTTTGCTACGTACGCACAGATATTATGACCATGTCCGATCTGAGCGGGCGGAGCGATGCCAGCGGCGTGAAGCGACGGCACAAAACTATCGGTTGCAGAAAAAGTAGAAGTTTATCCTCACCAGCCTCCTGAAACCGCAATGTGGATGAAGCAGACTGAACTGCTCCATTGAAATTAACCTTAATTTCTAACTCCCAACACGACGATAGCATCAAAAACGATGAAACAACTGATCGTCAATTACATTAATCAATTGGCTGTGGCGAGGAGTGTTGCGTAATGAAAGTGTTTCATAGTTTTCATTTTTATTTGGGTATGCTCAAATTTTCCTCATTATATTAGTATATATATTTTTTATAAAAATGATTATTTGCGAATTAAAGCTTTTGGGGTGTCCATACGGGCGAAAGGTTCCATGTTTTCTGGCGTTTCGATGTCTGACACGGACCTCGTCGTCAGGGGCGTCAACAGATTGGCTGGAAAAGTACTACATTTCAGCGATTTATGAAGTTAAAACCTGATATTTATTATCACTTTTATGCATAGAAACAGTAAAAGAATGATATTATAGAATTATCGCTAACTGGATTGAAAATGCCTTGCATAAAAAGACCATAACTTTTACTAAAAAGACTAAGCGTATACGCTTCATTTCACAGCTTGAATCATATCTGGCAGATTACGAGTTGATGTGGTTCAAATTTCTGTTACTAGTGGCGCTGTATACTATTCCCGCCACATTCAAATTCTTCCTTAAAACAGGTCCTGTTGCTACTCTCTTTCATATTTTTTTGCATGTATGTACAAGACAAAGTCAAAAAGTGTTTTACAATAGATGATATGCATGAGTAATGGACTTAAGGAGTGACTCTTATTGAAATTGGTGTGGTGCAAATTGCGGGAAAACTGAAAAATGTATAGTCTAAATTCAGGGTTCTGCATATGTTGGAAACAGGAAATTGAATGGGACTTTGCAAAAGTGGTGTAAATTACGGGAAAACGTAATTTCCAATAACGCAAATACGAGGTTTCACTGTAACATAAACTTTGATTTACCACTTAAAACCAGGTGGTTGTTCAAGAACCAATGATTAATTCTATTTACCGTATTTGACGGCATATAAGATGCATCCCTATTGCAGTAGGGTACACTCAAGAAAAGCATCCATTAGCCTGTGGAAGGCCGTATCTTCACACATAAGACCCAGGGATGATTTTTTAGCCCTAATTTTGGAAAAGAGGTGTATCTTATATGCCGTCAAATACGGTAGATCTTTTTGCATCTGTGATAGAACTTCAGAGGCACTAGATGCAGGATAATACTTGGCAGTGTCATCGACAAAGGAAGTCAATGTACCATTAAAAATACCACATTTTGCCATTTTTACCATTAAAAATAGCACACAAATTGTTGACTTATATGAGAAGCAATATTGGCCTTAGGACAGAACCTCAGGGCACTCCACACATGAGAAGCACTTCCTCACTAAGGCAGTCATTTATTTTCACTTTTTGTGTTCTACCAGACAGATAGCTGTTGAACAAGTCATTTGCCAAACCTCTAATGTCAGCCTCCAGAAGTCTTTTTAACAATATAGAGTGATTAACAGAATCAAACGCTACGGCTACGTCAATAAATAAGCCATCTATTTTTTCATTGTTATTAAAACCCTCATATAGATCGGAGCAAAATTTTAATAGTGCATCCTCAGTGGATTTGTTTTTCAGAATACCAAACTGACAATTACGGAAGTAATTGGTCTTACTTACAAAACTCAGTATCATTGATTTGACTATATTGTCCAAAAATAAAAAAACTGGGGGTAGTGAGAGAGAGGTTGATACTGATTAATGTCTGTTCTATCACCTTTCTTGAAAATCTGTATAACTAATGCAATTTTTCATTTATCTGGAAATTTACCCATTTTGAAGCTTAAATTGGCAATTTATATAAAGACTTAAGCCTCATTTTCATCGATGGCCTTATCTGTATTAATAGAAATATGGATGGTCATCATCTTCCTCATTCCCTTATCAAGGTTCTGCAGCTCATTGACGTTCCATTTGATGTGTCGGAAGGTATACAGCAGTGTAGGAACTTCGAACATGTTCATGGCAAGAACCTTGTTCTTGCCAGACAGCTCAGAACTTCAGATTTTCATGAGAGCCTGTCTGCACTTGATGGTGAGCCTTTCCTTCACTCCTGCATTTGGCGCTGGGGTACTCATAGCTGTCATCGTCCATGAGGTGAGGAATCACGTTCCGGTCAACGAGTTGCCTCTTCCTTGTTCTCCGAAAATCTTCCTCTCGCCAGGTCGATGGATGCACACTTGTCCAATCCGAACTCCATCCCTATACACTGTATTCCAGTACGGTGTCCAGGGCAGTGCGAATGTCTTTCACATTTGAAGCGTGTAACTTCATGATCCATATTAAATCAATGGGTGACTTTATGCTTCCTGTCACCAGGAACACGGATTTGTAGCGATTGAAGTTATATGATTCAGAAACTCAGTCGATGTAGAAAAATGATGAGCATCGCTCATTGGCTTATGATATGTGGGTGTGGAGGAGGATAGAGAGAAGCTGGGCAGAGAGGAAAACTAATGAAGTTCTGGATGTGGTCAGTGAGGAAAGGGGGCTATAAGGAGAAATGAAAAAGCAGCAAAATTGGCTGGAGGATATGTCAATGTTTGAATACTTGTTGAGTAGGGAGAATGTTGGGCGAAACTTGGAGACAAGAGGAAGTAGGAGTAGTAGTATTGTTGTTTGATGTGCTTCGATGGCTAAGGTTATTTCACACATACTGTCTGTCACATGCAGACAGGAACAACAGCACTCAGACAAATCGGAGGATCACCCCTCTAAATTCGAGTCAAGCCCAACCGTGCATAACTTAGTTGACTAATCGGAACCAGTGTTTCCATCGTGGCAGTCCGTTGCCCAGGAAGTAGTAATCTAGGATGATGTTAAGGGAGGCAAAAGGTTCAAAGAGTGAGAAAAGGGCATAGTATTAGAATATCGATAGTTTTTTGAAAGGAATGTTCAAGAAAACTCCCCATGGTCGGGAAATTTATTTACAGGACTGCTCATAAACCTATCATCTGGTGGAATGCCTTTATTGATAGAGCTTTTCTGTTACATGTGTGGGTGAAGTACATTGTGCATTCTTTTTGTTATCCAGATTTAGGTGACGTGTTTTCGGAGGCTGGAGATATCCAGCCTGCCCTGCCCCCTAAACATTCACGCCAGATGACTACTTCCACATCAAGTTCTATTGCTGTGCCAAGGCCACCTTCACGACGAGGAGAGGTTTGTTGTTACTCAGCTTAATTTATTTTGGAACTATCAGTTTTATTTGATGTATAATTTGCTTCTGAATCATTTTTTACCTGTGAATGAAAGGCATGGCCCATTCCATGGAGTGGTAAACAGCACCTTTTCACTTGGACTATACAAATCTTAAAAATTCTTGCTAAATTATGGCCAAAATTTTTAAGCTTCTAATTCAGTAGACTTCCGCTAAATTTAATGCCACCCTTGCATTCAGAAGTATCATATTTTGGAATGGATGTTCGATATGCCCTCCAGGACTAATTCTGTACATTCTTAAGGCCGGGGCACACTTGTCATCCTGCCTCCGTCCAACTTCCATTTGCTTCCTCCTGTTTTGTCGGAAGGGTGCTCACAGTACACCGCCCACCTCTATCTGCCCAAATCAGATGAAAGGATTTTGCTTACAGTCAGTGCTTTTGACCACTGTCTGATCCAGGCCAGTCTTGAGTCTTGTAAAGAGACATGAAATAGGTGAGGTTTGTACTTGGTGCTACATTGTAACCTTTCTGTGCAAGTCTGTTTGGTACCATTGTGTGTCCATATTGTGTTTCACATATCTCCAAAATCTCAAATATTTAGTGGGAATGCTAAATAAATGTTGATTTAAATTAGGGGTGAGCCGATAGCCTTTTTTTCCCGATAACCGATACCCGATATTTTGTCCCGATAACCTGATTTGGACCGATATTTTTATCATATATATATGTAGGTACCTGTATATTTATTTAATACCTCAAAGGTAGAAAAGTGCTATTTATGGCTATAAAAAATTGTGTTAAAGTTTAAAACATTTATTTAAAAGTTTACAAAATATAAACATTAACAAGACTTCAGAGATACTACAGGTTATTACATATTTTTAGCCAAAAAAACAAGTTGTTTAACCTTGTTTGGGTTCAATGCTCCCCTTGTCTTAGATGATACTAAATTTGCTGTGCTGAAAAACCTTTCAGATGCAACAGATCCTGATGGTGCAGCTAAAACTATTTTGGCTACTTCTGACAGATGCACATATTTTTTACAATTTTTCCAATAATGAAGAGGATCAGATTCAATGGGCAATAATGATTCCTTCAGATAATCCTCTAATTCATCCTCTGGATTGTCTAGGGATATTTTTGTCTGAGGAAGAATCATACTGTACAAACTCTGTGAAGGGCAACCCACTGTACTTTCTTTTGTTTTTGAAATTTCCAAACTGGCATCTTTTTTTAACGAGTCTTTCATAAAACTTATAACGTCTCTTTTAGCTTTTATTAGTAACTCTGGGGAAGAAAAGACAAAACCTTTAAACCTTGGGTCCATCAGGGTAGCCACTGAATAAAAATGGCTATTCTCTATGTTTTTGAATCTCTTTCTCAAGTTTACTATTAATGATTGACCAAATGACTTGGAATGATTTGTATCTTTGTCAAACATAGCATTTAATTTTGCAATCAGACCTCCTATCAGCGGAATGACATTGGCAATGGATGATCTAGGCCCTTCCTCACTCATTTCAAGAGTAGCACATCTAAAGAATTTCAAGCAAGGAACAACATTTTCTATGAGTTGCCATTCTTGACTTGATGGTATATCACTGATGTTTAATGTAGGGGCAAGCCCATTGATCATTTTCTTTTGTTCAACGAACCTCTCAAGCATCAGAAAGGTACTATCCCACCTTGTGTTTTGGTCCTGTACAAGTTTATGCACCGGCAAATTATTGTTTTGTTGGTAGGCAATACGCAATTTGTTTGCACTCAAGGAATGCCTGAAATGCCCTACAATCTTCCTCACTTTGGAACAAACATTGGAAATAGAAGTTTGATTGAGCAGAGCCTCCCGTACAACTAATTGCAGTGTGTGCGCAGCACAACCTTCACTCGGGATTCCACACATTCTGAATGCCGAAACCATGTTAAATGCATTATCTCTAAGAAATAAATGTATGTTTTCCCTCTTAATTTTCCATGATTCTAGTGTTTCAACTAAAAAATCTGAAATATTTTCACTCGTATGATAAACAGGACTAAATGGAACAACTTCCAAAAAAATATTTTTCTTCACAAAGTCTTTCGTGATGAAATGCACCGTCAATGATAAATAATCATCACCAGAATTCGATGACCATAAGTCCGTGGTACAGGCGACTGTTTCAGCCTCCTCCAACTCGTGCTTGACAAAGTCGCATGCTTGGCTGTATAAAAATGGGATTATCCTTCGGGAAAAGGTCTGGCGGCAGGGTACAGCATATCGAGGCTCCAAATATTTCATCAAATTAATGAAAGCTGAAATAATATTACATATGAAAGCAATAGAGAACTAATCAATGAACAAAATGTCATCACAATTTACGAAATACTTACAGTTACTTTGAACTAATTTGAACGAAAGAAAGTTCTCGGCCAACATCCGACCTATTAGGTTAGTAATTTTCTTCCTGCGAGGATCATCTTCCGTGTATGGTTTCCTCCAAATTTCACTGAGTGAAGGTTGAAATTTCATCTTTTTTGGCGTTGACGAATTTGATTCGGCTGACACAAAGGACGAGCAATCTGAAGCACTCGAAGATGGACGAGAATTATCCATTTTTTCATCATCACTCAGGAGTTTAGATATTCCTTCAGGTATATCTTCAAGACTTATTTTCGAAGTCACGATGTTTTTCTTTGCAGTTTTTAGTCTCTTCTTTTCCAGTTCTCGGAATTGGATCAAATGGTTGATTTTCAAATGAACTCTCAAATTAGTCGTAGTATACGATCGAGAATTTTTTCCACCACGAGACACACGTATATTACAAAGTTTACAAGATGCCTTATTGGGGTCATCATGTTTCACAACAAAATACTTCCACACATCTGACATTCTGACCAACACATATCAGTTACACACACGTGATTGTGAGGCTTAATTTTGCAATACATATGTGACATATGTATATTCGTGCTTGCGCTCATGAAAAATTAGGCTACGCTTTTGTACTGTTTTCAAAATACAGCGCCAACTAGTAGATTATTTCAGAAGGTTGCAAACAACAAACAAGCGGACGAAGCAAAATATTCAATTTGGAGATATACAGCAATTTGTTGAAAACGTTATGCTAGTGGAAAAATTATCGGATTTTGATGCTCCGATACCGATATGCCGATATCCGAATATCGGCCAGTATTTATATCGGAATTAATTATCGGCTCACCCCTAATTTAAATGTCGTTTGATAGATTATCTGAATTTTTTTGTGCATTCACGCTCCGTGGCAATCATGTTTTAGGAAGAGATGGATGGAAGCCAGCGCACACTACACAGTCTGCCTCCATCCATCCTGGATTGTCCATATGGATCCACCAAATATTCTCAACTGAGAATTCTGGGTGGAGTGGAAGGAGGCAGAACGGTTTAGTGTGCGCCAGCATTTGGTATAACCAGCATTTCAGTTAGTCATATATTTTGGGAGGGAGGAAGTGGACTGAGGGGAGTGGACAAATGTGCACCAGTCTTGACTGGAAATTTCAGTCTTTAGTCTGCAAAGTAATGTGCCTCTGGCCATGAGTGGTAGATTATATAACTGTGTACTGAAATCACTGAAAGATGAATAGGTACCAGGGACATTTTAAGCCCAGTGAGAGAAACATGCACCCTGTTCAGTGTTTCGATTGCCATTGCCCATTGAGACAAAATTGCAGTGATTGAAGTTTTTCTTGCTACCATTGAAGTTTTTTCACTCTAATTAATTAGTTTAACCTTCTTACACAATAAATTACAAGATAAGATATTTCAAATTTTTTGTCATGTTCAAAGTTTTGTAATTGCAGACGGGGAATGTGTTTGTAGAAATATGATACTTCAGAGGTTAATGTGGAGGTTGGATTGCTGTGGAGGCTAGTGTTGAGCAGTGGGGTGTGGGTTTGAGTCTCAGCGGTTGTGGAAATTTCTCATTGGAATCCTGATCTATACCCGAGTCAAGTGTAAAGAGCCTTGCCAGTGTTGCACTCACAACTTTTGCATGGGATGATAAACTGCCTGATCCAGGTGGCATCTTTTGATGAGAGTAGGAGAATGCCATTGCCAGGACTCACTCCACCCTTCCTCCTCTCATCACATAATCATACCTGCACCAAGCTATCCACCTGTTCCCAGTGGTGCAAATGACCTTGGTTCTCAGTCGCCTCCCCAAATAACCAACCGATAAGTATTATGTGAAAGATGTGTGCAAATAGAAAGTAAGAGAAGCGAAAGTGGTTTGAAAAGATAGGGCATTATGGAGGAAATATTAAAAGGGAGTCAGTTTATTAGGACTAACTATACTTGTTGACTTTGCCTGCCCTGAAACAGAATGGCGTGATGGGTATGTACATATATATCATTATAACTGAAGCAGGATCCTATGAGATTGACATTTTAAATTGGTAAATTATAAGTGGGGAATTAGGTAACCTGGTTCAAATATTTGTTCATGTACATAATGGTTACGATTGGCTTTCAGGGTCCTTCACTCAGGGGAAGGATGAGCCCGGCTCCAATTTCAAGAGCTGACAGTGTTGGAAGTCTTGAGTTTCGAACATCTGGTGTTGCAGTGGGCTCATCTCGTGGTCCCTCCCCTCTCACAATTGGCATGGCGGATACCATTCCATTGGCTGTTGCTTTTCATGAAATTGTTCACTCTTATTTCAAGGGGACTGACGAATCCAAGTAAGTTGTGTGGTGCATCTCTCTCTGTAGCAGTTGATTGCATGAATCATAAACCAGAAAGCTAAGCCAGCATGTGGCTGCATTGAGTTTCCATGTGTCACAGATAATGCTGATTGTGATGGTTAGCTTGCTGTCAGTAATGAAAGATGAGAACAGAAAGAGCAACACAGTAGGATAGGTCAAGGAAGCATTGAAGACCCCTTCTACAAAGGCGGCCTTATTCAAATGCTACCACTGTACGAGAGAAAATTAAGCGGAATTATTCTTCCCTTCAAGCATAGGGAAGGCAGTAGCAGGTAGTGGATTGTGTAACCCAAGTTGCCCTTTTTTGTAGACTGGGGAAGCTGTCATTTTTGGGCACTGGAAAATGGAATTGTTGGAAATGGATTAGCTAAGAATTGATTTTAGAGCATTTTTGCTAGATAGAGGTATGGATGTATTTCATGTATCAAATGTTGAAAATCAAGTAATGAATGTCATGATAACTAAATACAGTAGAAGATCGATAATCCGGAATTCTAAATAACGGGAGATCTTAATAACGGAAGGTTTTCCAGAAATTCGCGAATCTTTTATTTTTTAAGTTGCGCCGCCATAAAAATGGTTATGTAAGCGGTTATAGTGCTGCACTATCATTGGCACCCATAGTCTGCTATTTTAGATGGTTTCAAGGACTCATTGAGAGTTTTCTTCACCCGACTGTGTATCTTTTTAGAAGCGATAATGCCATTGTAGTCGCATTCCCACTGCTCCATATACTGTAGCAAACCTTCTACGAAGTTGAGCCCCATGGCTGTGACTCATGCATTCGCTGCTCCCCTAGTGACGCGTCTTCATCCCTGCTACTTCCACTCTCCCCACTCCCTTCCTCCCCGCCTTGTCCGATCGCGGAGAGAGAGAGAGAGAAGAGATTTATTCAATGCTCTGGGTACATGCCCCTAAAAGCAGCAAATACATAACATACATGACATTTTGAATAGTTATTAAATAAAAACAAAAAAAGTTACATAGAAACAGGAATTACTTACATGCTCAAAAATAGCTGAAACATTAAAGAAAAAAATGGATGGTTTGATTACTGCTGTAACAGGTAACTATAACATTTCTACTTGAAGGTTCCACAGTCCAGTCCAGTTCCAAGCAGTCAAAGTATATTTACATGATATTGTGAATTTATATTAAGTAAAAACAAAAATAAAAACGTAATATAAGTATATTTACATGACATTGTGAATTTATATTTAGTAAAAACAACACGGAAAACGTAATATAATATGTATTATAAAGAATAGACATTATTACATACTCCTAAAATAACTGTGACATTAAAGTGAAAATAAATAATTTGATCACTGCTGTAGCAGGTATTTATAACATTTGTACTTGAATGGTTCCACAGTCGTACAAGTTTTTATATCATAAGGAATTTCATTCCATACAACGGTAGATCTGAGGACGAACGATTTATGGAACATTGTGGTTTTATGTGATGGTGAATAGAGATTAGAGGGTTCACTCCGTGTTATCATGGTTCTGGTTGGAGGCACATACTGAAAGAGGTCAGGTAAATATTTCGGTGTTTTGTTTTTGAACAGGGAAAATAAAAAGATATAAAGAAGGTATTTCCACCGAGAGGAAATATCCAGCCAGTTTAGTTTTTCCCTGTGAGGGGAAATGTGTTCATCCCAGCGAAGGTCTAGGATGAATCTAACACATGAGTTCTGTAACCATTGCAATTTCAGATTCAGTTCGCTTGTCAGATCTCCAAAGGATAAGATATAGTACTCTGTATGAGGAAAGATTAAGGTAGTGATTAACAACTTCCTTATATGTAGAGGCAAATTTTTTTTCTGTGTTTTAAGCTTATACAATATACCATTAACTCTATTGGAAATAGCATGTATCTGATCATGCCAAGTCAGACTGTTGTTCATAATAATACCCAGATTGTGAACAGAATTAGAAAAGAGAATAGCTATGTCATCAAGTACAATACCGGATGTTGTTTCAAAGTTAATCTTATTAATAACCCTAACATCACCAATTCTCATTGAGTTGGTTTTTGCTACATTTAGAACTAAAAAGTTTTTTTTTGGCCCAAACCGAGATTGCATCGACATCTGTCTGGATCTTTGAAATGGACTCCTTAAGATCTTTCAATCGGCAGTGAAGATATAGTTGAAGGTTGTCCGAATATAACATATATTTACTGTTTCCGATTCTTTCGGGTAGATCTAACATGTATAAAGAAAACAGACTTGGGCCTAAAACAGACCCTTGGGGGATGCCTTGCTTTGTTGGTTTCATCTACATCTACATACTACCCGGCAAGCCGCCTCAATAGGCGTTTCCATGAGGATAGGTTTCCTTGATAATCTTTCACGGCCTGTTTTTGTCCATTTAAGTATGAGAGAAACCAGTTCAGAGACGATGTGGAGAAATTGAGGTTTTTCATTTTTCGGAGCAAGTGCCCATGGTTTACTCGGTCTAAGGCCTTACTGAAGTCAAATAATACCAGGATGGTCACCATGGAACGATCCATAGCCAGGCGTATGTCCTCCGTGACCTTGATGAGAGCAGACTGAGTACTAAAATTCTTCCAAGAGCCTGATTGATAGTTGTCGAGGTTATCGTTCATTGTGAGGTAGTCAGTGACCTGGTGATATACAATTCTTTCGAGGATTTTGGAGACGGTGCATAGCAGTGAAATTGGGCGATAACCACAGAGAGAGGTAGGATTTTGAGTTTTACCTATAGGGATGATTATTGATTATTTCAGTGTTGATGGAAAGGTGGATGATGATAAGTAATGGTTAAATATTTCCAATAATGCCGGAGATAGTATGTCACCTGCTCTAATTAGAAATTCAGAAGAAATTCATCGACACCCACTGATTGTGAGTTGGACTTTGAGCAGCGAAGATACCGATGTAGCATATCTGGCGTAATATGCTTGCTGTTCTCAGTTACTGGGGTGAGAGGATCGACGGAAGATGTATCACAAAGTGAGTTATGACTGTTGCATAAGGAAGTGTTTACAAAGTAATCATTAAATTGGTCTAATGAGAATTTGTAGGTTCAGGCTTTTTCTGTTTTGCGTAAAAGAGATGCGGAGTGAACACTATCGCTATCAGTCACATGCTGGAAGCTTGGGTCACTTTCATCTCTCCTTGGCCATTTTTCTAACTTCTACTCATCAACATTTTCGAATCCTTACATGGTTTTCACTAAACCCCCCAACTCAGAGCCATTCACTACAGTTTCTGAAAATCCCTTGAAATCACCTTCGAGGACAAAAAAAAGTTTTCTCCAAAAACGAACTAGTGGAACAGGTTTCTCTGAGAACCAGGCCTGTGACACACCATGAACTGTATCCAATATTGTCATTTTCTTCCAAAATTTCATTAAATTGTCATCTTCATAGCCTGGCATCCAGAGAAGACAAACTCGTTAATTCCTTTTCATTGACGTAAATACGCCGTGATCCATTGGCTGAAGTATGGAAGTGACGCTGGGGGGTAAAAACGTGGTGACGATTAAACCATCTTCGGATGTTAGTGCTCTTTCATTTGGATGGGTAGGGGCATTCGGCGAGTTTTTGCTTTGCTGCATTGTGTTTTGAGAGGCTGGTTATGTCGCTGATTGTTCTGAGGAACTCTTATAGGTTCTACATGATTCTTAGAAGTTATGTTGACCGTCACAGGGCTCTCACTCGTATTTCTGGGTGTTTCTCTTGTCTGTAATCTTTTTCCTGCTGACAACGTTTTGTGAGCTTGAGGATTTCTCTCTCCCAGGCATGTTGGCCTTGGGAGTTTCCCCTTCTCGTTGTAAGTCAAGGAGGGTCCATGGTTATCCCTTAGCTTCGCGATAGTGCTTCTGGAGTATCGTATTACCCACAGCTGCTAGAATTATTGCCTCTACAGATTTCTTTTCTGTTAATTTTTTTCAAAGTGTCTTTCTGCTCAATTCTTTTCTTCTATTGCGCTAGCCATTTGAGTTTGATTTTCTGCGTTTCCTCTCACTCATTTTTTGACCCATCGCATGCTGTTCGGACTTTGTCTTCGGAAATATTTCCACTGGGCATTTATTGATAATCTCTTTGGACTCTCCCAGACTTATCTTCTCGTATTGACTTCTGTTTTGTTTTGGTCATTCATCTCTGGATTTTCTAGCCACTTCCGCTTTTGATTGGTGGCAGGGCGTTCTCTGGATTACCTGAATTATCTGTATTACTGGATCTGGATATATCTGGGTATATCTGGATAATCTGGATTACACCTCAAGAGTGTTTTGTTCATTTATAGTTCTGCGCGTCATCATGGACATCTATATCGGCATTTTGGGGCTCTGATTATTTTTGCATTGACTAGTGCTTTATTTTGGGCTGTCTCGCGGCATCCTTAAGGACTTTGGTTTTTTTGCGCTTGGATTATCGTTGGCTTATTCTCCACGCGTTCCTTTTGAGACATTCACTAATTCTATATGCAAATATACATGAAGGACATATATATTTTTCAAGAAGAGCATTCCAACAGAAGGTGTTTAAGAAATTATGGAGGAAAATGAGGTGATTCTGGATGGGAAATTCTGAAGGTGATGAATTTTTAGACAATTTTTCCGAAGATTACTTGGAGGAAGAAGAGTAAGATGCTTCTAGAGCTCAATTTGCTAAACCATCTACGTCAGCGGGAGCCTCTGCGAAAGAAAAATTATTTTGAAATTCACCTTCGGAATCTGAAGAGAGCTCATATGAAGACGATTTACCACCTTGTGTAGGCTTCCGTGGGTTGATGGATGTGAAGATACAGGTCTTCTGGGTTTTGCTCCGTGTTGGTCCATCTTCTTCAGATGACAGTTTTGCTGGTGTTACTGTTGAAATTCGGCATTGAGTCGAAAAAGTGCACTTAATAAGTGTGTCGGAAAATATGGACCCTGCGAAATATTGATTTTCTCCACAGATTATATTATTAAGTGCCATTTTTGCCCATTTACAGGTGACCTCATCTAGATTGTCTTCACGATTCGTCATTTACGAATGAGAAACTTTATAAAATGTTTTTCGTCACATAAATTTTATGATAATGTGTTTGTTTTTCTCATTTCTTGCTATCTCAATGATCATAGCGATCATAGCAGCATATCTGAGGATCTGCCATTGCTCTTTCCGTCAAATTGCCTGGCGTGTTGCGGTGTTGCCTACTTAAAGGAAAGTGATCTATACACCGGAAATATCATAATTCCGGAATGTGTCTTGTCCTGTGTATTCCGGATTATCGAATTTCTACTGTATATTCCATTTGAGGAACTTAAAAATAGTCTTTCTCTAACCCTTTTAGTGCTGCCTTCTGCCAGTGGTACTAGCGAGAAATGCGAAGGGTAATTATATAAAATATATCACCTTAGGAAAAAAATTTCGACATTCATGTGTGTTTTTTTAAATTTTATATAAATTGAATTAGTTAATTAATGATACTATTTGTTTCCATCATCTGAAAAATAAATGTAATTACCTCAGTGTTATAAAGTTAAACAATATTTTATATGCAAGGCAATATACCAGCCCGCCACATTTATCGCCCGAGATTCAAAAGCCGATATATCGGCCCATCGCACGCAGAGGGTTAAGAGACACATATTTACTTCCAAAGCAGTATGTATGCAAATAACTCGATGAATCTGGTAAGTTTACTTCTAGCCATCTTAAACTTCCCTCTTGGGACTTGGTTTTCATCTAGCCTGGTGCTAGTGATTATTAGAGACATCTAGCAGATTGATGCTCTGTGGATTTCAGTGCTTTCCCATGTTGGTTGTCCATTGATGATGATAGTTTCTTACCCGTTAGTGGTAACATAATCTGGTCAAAATGATTTCTGCGAAATTTTGAACCTTGTTTATAATGGAGTTGCTTCCTGTAGCCGAGGTCAGATTAGCTCCCATTTCTGGTCATTTTTGTGTTGCTGGAACAACCTTTTCCAAATCCTGGCATCAAAAATTACCAAGAAAGTGGTGCTGATCTACTGCTATGAATAAGGCAAAATTTCCCGGCAACCTCTTCGACCTGAAGTTGTTCCCTGGTGCACATAAAGGAACGTGGAACTGTCATCAACAGAAATGCGATGTGGGAAAGCACCAAAAGCTTGGAAGAGTCGAGCATGGAAACCCTGTTGCAAGCCTTCACCAGAACTACATCTAGCAGCAGTAGTCAGAACCATCGACTTTTGGGCTGGGCCATTGGTCAAATATTTCATGAGAATCAGAAATGAGGAAACATTAGCAATGGAAAGATTAAAAATGTTTTGAATTTAAAAATCATTGATACAAATGAATATGATTGATTTTATTGATATTGGAAGTAATTAAGCTCAATCAATGAATTACACTCAGGGTCTGAGAACCTGCTATTTTGTATTTTAATGGCTGGCAATTCATAAGAGTTTCGAATCTTGTGATGTAGTAGTAGTTGTAATGCTGCATAGGAAATCATGAGGCCCTTTTATTGCAATCGAAAGCAATGCAAATGAAGGAATGCCAGCTGAAGATGTGTGCATAAACCAGTTCACCTTCTTCATTTCACTATCTGGTACATGATTGTGATTGCACATTTTGATGTATTGAGAACTTGGGGAAGCAGGATGTATGTGGTGGAGGGTCCAGTTTTAACTGGCAGCCTAATTCACTCAATGTTGCACTACTTGAGACTTAGCTCTATTTGAATTAGTTTGCCATTTAGAATTTACCACAGTGGAGTATTATTAAATGTGGGGCATATGTATACCATTGTAATAGTAATTTTCTTTTCTGAATTTCAGATGCCAGGTCAAGCTGTCAGGTGATATGATGCTTTCATTTCCAGCAGGCATTGTTACTGTTCTTGCCAACAATCCAAGTCCTGCTCATCTGTATTTTAGGGTTAGAAATACCAGTAGACTGGAAAATGTACTTCCTAATAAACAACTAGTCACCATGTATGTCTGCCATTACTTTAGTGTTTTGTTGTTTCTGAGTTATATCTTTGCCATCTAGAGTTTAACTAGGCCAACCTTTATTTCAGAGACAATTTGCAGTCAACGCCTGATTCCATGGTGTTTGAGTTTAATATGAATGCCTTGACTTCACTGCTACGTAGGCAGTCTGAGCAAAATCCATCAGCATCTTACTTCAATGTGGACATTTTAAAATATCAGGTAAGACAGAGCTTATTTATTCCTTTCGTTTCATGAACTAATTTGTTCATATTTTGAAAATTTGAAGTGCACATATTGATTATGTGCTGAACCAGCTGTTCAAGTAGTATCATGGTTCTGATAGCATTTGAAGAAAGGAGAATGTGCCACACACAAGTAATTTTGAAAGTTTTGTTTATATACAGTGAAACCTCGCTTTTGCGTTCCCAGAATTAACGTTTTCCCATGATTTACAACATTTTCTTCTGGTCCCAAAAATGTTTGAATCATTCCAATGTATTTTCATCCCACTATATACACTTTCAAATCCACCATTTACGACATTTGAAGGTGAGAAAGATGGCGGCTGGCGCGCTTCAACTGGTGATCCTGCAAATGTGATGTTTAATACATATAAAATACATGCTTAAACATGATACATGAATGCTGATTTATTTGGTTTTCTAAAAAAACAATCATTCGTTTGATGGTAGCTTATTACATTGATAGCATTGCTGATAAGTATTTATGCTGAATATTGTAATGCTTGCAATCAGAATTGTTATCGAATGGAACGTAAAATGGTAGGTAGTAAGGAGCCGTACTAGCTTTTTAACCCATTCATGCCCAGTGCCTACATTTGTAGGCACCTGAATTTTTAAGACGTTAGAGGCAGCCACACGTAGTTTTTGCAATTCTTACAGCTTCTTACAAGGCAGTGTGGTCTGTAGTGAGTGTTTTTGAAAACGTCACTCAGCCAGCTTGGTGCTCTTCAGTCGTGGTTTTTTAGTGGCTAATAAATTAGCGTCAAGCACTCACCGTGCAACGCTCCACAGGGTGAAAAAATTTCATTGGTTTGCTTTTGAAACTTGTAACTGAAATTGAATCAAAATCCCTTATAGGGTTCAAACTTTATAGCGCTCGTGAAGTTTGCGTGATTTTTTAAGTTTGTAATGGACTAGTCACGTTGTGAACAAGAGTGCCTACAAATGTAGGCAGTGGTCGCGAGCAGGTAGGGAGATTCCCCACGTGCATAGTATCACTATTTTCCTTTGTAGATCACAAAAACAGCTGTCTGCGACTGAAATCATTGCTTTTTTGGAAGAGAATGATTATCTGTTGGACGCTTGTCTGTCTTCATCCCCGTCTAATCATTGTGCAAGCGATGAGGACAGCGATTCTGAATACCCAGTGGCTGTCACTTGTCCGTTAATCAGCTGTGGTGGGCATGCAGAAATTTTAGCGAAAAAAATTGACAATCGGGTACTGACTGAGTACATTGTTGGTGTTGACGAAGGTGAATCCGATGATAGGTATGATATAAGTGAGTCTTCTAGAGACAGTGGCTTTAGAGGCGACGCTCAGAGGAAGTTATCGAACATTCTCGCTGTCTCACTTGTGGAGGGACGAGGGCCACGACACCACGGAGACTCTACGTGCCAACCGATTGGAAAATTCATCACTCGCTGAGATTAACAACATGAAGAAGTTGCCTTGAGGTCTTACGAACAAGTAACTGACCAGAAAATAGAAATCACTATAGTCTGTTTCAATGACAATAATGTCATCACTGT
The DNA here is from genome assembly GCA_963573305.1 of Pyrrhosoma nymphula. Taxonomy (NCBI): domain Eukaryota; kingdom Metazoa; phylum Arthropoda; class Insecta; order Odonata; family Coenagrionidae; genus Pyrrhosoma; species Pyrrhosoma nymphula. Next base: position 67,931,511 of record OY754332.1, on the reverse strand, counting down.
TGCTTCCACTTGTGCGGGCTTCGAACCAAAGGGTATCACTAAGCATTGGAGTAACCACGATAAGAAATATAATGTGTGGAACGGCCTGCATGGGTTCTCCAATAATATAAATTCATGGGTGGAGTTGAAAGGATGGACCAAAACATTGCACAATAAGAAACAAAAAGTGGTACTTTCCCATGGTTAGATTTCTTCTAAATGTTACAATGGCCAATGCATGGCAGCTTCTTCGCCTCACGCTACGGGTCAAGGAAAGAGGACTTGACTTGTTGGGGTTCATTCGTAGAGTTGTGATGTCATACCTAGCTCGTCATAAGTCAGTTCCCTTGTGCCCTGAACGTTCTTCTCTTCCTGTGAAATGGCGAGTCCCTGACAGTGTGCGATTGGGCAGGTCAGTTCTCCATTTGTTAGAAACTTGCAACACTCAGGGCAGATGTGGATTCTGTGGCGAAAGTGCTCACCAGTTTTGCGTTTGTGATGTCGGGATCAAGTGATTTGAGGGATTCCATGCAGAGTTTCTCCTCCTCTTGCAGACTCCTTAATCATGTTGATGGCTATGCGCTTAAAGACATATTTAATGTAGACGAGACAGGTCTATTTTTTAAATAATGCCACACAAGACCCTATAGACTTCTAAGGGGACCTTTGACATGGGGCCAAGTGCAGCAAAGGTCGCATTACTGTTTTATTAGGAGCTAATCCAAATGGCAGTGAGAGACTGAAGCCCTTTGTTTTTGGAAAGTCCAAAAATCCACGTTGTTTTAAAAACGTTAAGACCTCGCCTACAACCTATGCAGCCAACACAAAGGCACGGATGACATAGACTATTTTTTAAGAACAAATGCATGCCCTTGATGCAAAGATAAATATATGTAGGTAGACACCACCTCAAATCAAGTTGGTTGAGTTAAAATATGAGGATACTTCTGTTTTTTGTTAACGAATGTTTATTCATTTATTTATGTCTCTATTTGGTGACCCATCAAATATTAAACATCACCTGTTAAATAAAATAAAATAATGTAACATTAGGCTATGATTTTGCTTTGTGATTTTGATTTAAGAGATCCCTCGATTTACATTTACTCATGATATACACTTTTTTCCTTCGTCCCTGTCAAAAGTGTGAAAGAGAGGTTTTACTCTATTCAATGTTTTCAGGCTAAACTATGTGGAAATCCATTTCCACTGAAGTAAAAAAAAACAATTTATATTTCCACCTATAATGGCAATTTGTATTTCCACCAATATTGGTGGAAATATAAATTTTTTTACTTTAGTGAAAGTTTTCTTTGTTTTGGTTGCCCCCTGTATTGTGTTGACTCCCATTAAGTCACCCAAATGCAGTCAGGTTACTGTGCGAGGGAAATAGCCTTTCTAGTATTCTTACTTGTTTTTTTTATCATATTAGCAGTTTATTTTAGCCTATAAAGAGAAATTTTATGTGAATTACCATCTCACTATTCCACTCTAACAACCAGCTTTCTTATGCAACATGACATCTCAGGAGAAAAGTATACAATTTTTGTTTATCATCATGTCCCTCATTTCTTCTTGTACTCCACCTCCCCAAAGGCTTGTCCCAAAGAGCAAAGATTGGCTGAATAAAAAAAGCCTCTTCTCTCAGGCTTATCTGACCGACCTTGGTCTTTGTGACCCATGTTCTCATATGGTTGTGGAAAGAAATGATCAAGGTATTGAAGTGCTCATTTATCTGCTCCACTACACTCACCAATCCCACATAAAACTGTCTTCCATCAGAAATATTTGTGCTAAGATAAGATGAGAACCATCCAAGCATTGTGCTGGCACTGCCAGCTAAACCCTACCATTGGCAAGGCAAGATAATTTCTTAACCCATTCGCCTCTTAATTTTCCATGGAATTTCTGCCCTTAAAATCCTATTTAATTTTCTGAACATTTTCACTTGGAAATTATTTTTTTTCTCCGGTATTAGATTACAGTTCAAAATGAAATTTACGTCAGTTTTTTTATCATAGTATGTGCTTTAGATTTAAAATATTTTCATGCACAACAAAGAATTATTTTCTTTTTTTTATAAACTATTTTAAAAATATAATGTTGCATAATATATTGCATAACATTTTGTTTTCTTTTGATAGAAATTAGTTTTAAACGTTATTTTCTTTTAAATAATGTATACTTTCATCACTGAAGTTTTCATTTTGTTTCATTGATTATTTCTTATCTTATTGCAATTTCAATGGAGGTGTACTCAATAAAAAAAATCGAAAAATCATCTTTCATTTGTACTGGTCCCGGAGAGCCTTTCTCACGCCATTCATAATAACTTTTGTACAACTTTGTTTAAATGTACATAGAAATAAAAACCTCAATAAATACAAGTACTTTAAAATAAATTATAAATTTTAAATTAAAAATGTGAACATTTTTAGCATATGGCTTTCATACCCAGCGACTAGAAGGGTTGCTTGTGCGTCTTGGGAAATATTTTGCTGACTCAAGCACATTGTAGCGATCAGATTTTGGCTGCAAAATAAGATTTGTTGCAAAGAAAGAACAATAAATGTAAATAAGAGAATAGCATATAAGTAAAATACACCAAAAATGCCTACAATGCAAAGCATTGCTTTCATATGGAGCGACTTGATGGGACGCTTGCGTGTCGTCGGGAACATTGCGCTGACTCATGCATATGTTAGCGGTCGGATTTTGCCCACATAGTGAAATTTGTTTCATAGAAAGAACAAAAAGTATAACATAAGAGAATGGTAGGGAAGTAAATGATAACAAACCCACCTACAATACAAAGGTTTTAGCTTTCATACACAGCGGCTAGAAGGGTTGCTTGTGCGTCGTCGGAAATATTACGCTGACTCAGTGTATTTTTAGCTGTCGGATATTGCTCGTAAATAACATTTATTACAAAGGAAGAACAATAAGTATAAAATAAGAGAATGGTAGGGAAGTAAAAGATAACAAACCCGCCTACAGTAAAAAGTATGGTTTACTAAGATATTTGATTTTCTAAATGATAATATTCAAACAATGCCACGAAAAAATAGGAAAGTGAGCTATATTTACCACATTATAAAATTAATTTTACAATAAATATTTCAAAGGTATTTTCACCGAGTAAAAAAACAGTACAGATATATATGACCGGACAAGAAAAGAATAGTATTAGACCATTGAATTCTCTCATAGAAGCAACGATTAATACGTTTTTAATGGGACCGGCGAATTGCCGGCTTTTTCCCCTTAAGGCAAAGCAAGATAGACCGGCGAATCGCCGGCCCTATACCCCAATGGGTTAAGTTGGAGCATTTAATGATATCACCTTCTGGTGCAGATGGATAAATGTAATGGCACAAATACTGTAAAATTACTCATTTTACATTCATTAAATTACAGTGGACCTTCACTTTACGATGGGTTCACTTTACGATGGATTCACTTTACGATATGCATGCTAGGAATTTCAAAGGGCACTGATTTTGCATGCACCCTTTTAAATTTCCCATTTCTATGATTTTTTGCACCCATAATTTGTTATTCATTCAGTTTTCTAAACATTATCTGTTAACAGACTGCATTTTTTATAATAGCAACATTTATATATTTATTGATACATGTTATTTAGTCTGTGCTTTTCCCGTGATTAGAGCAAATCGAGCAAATGTCACAGTGATTAGTGCTGCAACCAGTCAGTGCCATTGAGATAATGCAACATTCCTTATGTAGTCAGGATCACATCTATGATAATTCAAATTAAGGCCTTCATTAGCCATCATAGAGACATCATTTCGTTTACCAACTTGTAAAAATATGAGAACTTCCACCGAAGAGTAACTTATTGTCAGAGCACATTACCTACCAACGAAGTGATATGATTCCTTAATGGATACAGATGGCACGAGATAATAAATCACATCAATGAAACGAGCTAAATTATATGGTGACATTTCTCGGTGAATGATAGTGACAAAAAGTAAAGTGCGTCACTAAAGCCTGAATTTTAAGTGTTTCCATCGCTGTGTATTAAAAAGTAATAATCCGTTCATTGTTTACCACCTTGAGAAAGAGCCATGACCAATGGAAGCCCATCCTATTCACGGAAGTATCCTTGTATTTTCAAAATATAAACATATTAGGCCTGTCGGCATGTGAAGTCTCTTTTCGGTCAAACATGGATCTTGAAATTAGCTTCGAAAGTCTCCCAAGTGGATTGATTGAAAAACCAGCAAATAGGCTGAAAATTTAAAAAATAATGTTGTTACTGCCGTAAATGTATGGGATTGGGCAATTAACAGTGATTCCGTAAAATATTCAGAAGAAAACAATTCGACCTGACAGGGACTCAAACCCGAGCCACAACATCCCTATTACTGGCCCAGCGCCTCTAACCGCTCGGCCACGGCTTCTGTTGGTGGACGACAGCACTGTAAAGGATTTATACGGAGGTAATCTCTTTAGTTGCATTTTTTTCGTAAACCCGGGTCTAAATGGAAGAAAGCCGTGGCACTTTTCCTGCATTCTCTCTATAGTTTCAGAAAATAATTGCCTCATTTTGATCCCTAACATCAGTCATCAAAATCTGAAATACTGGGGCTCTATCGTATATTGCATTTGAATTATTTGAAGAGGGCATTTTCATGTTTTTTTCACACTTTCTCATCATCTTGAGGAACTGGATCTTTTCTAGAGATCCATTATTCTTTCCTGTTGGAGACTTTTCCCATTCTATACCGCAATCGGTTACCTCTGGTGCAAATAATGCAACATGAAGTGGTTGTGAGGGGAGAATAGAGTTATCATCTTACAGATGACCAGCCACTTTCCATAGATGTAATTTTTATCCATGGCCTATTCATCTGTTGGTACTTGTAATTCAATATGGAACATCATCATATTGTTTTAAAATTATATTCCAACTTATTTCCTGCCTGGGATTGGCTGATGGTGAAAGGATCATTCATCATAATCATATGATTCAAGGATGGTTATTTTTTGCCTATGTACAGGTGAGACCAAGGCCAGGTGCTGCATCATGTCCATTTCAGCTGGTGGCCTATTGGAAGTGTGAAGCAAAACACACGGATTTGAAAGTGGACTACAAGTACAACAGCCATGCCATGGCCTCTCCTTCCCCTCTTCTCAATTTGACCGTGGCAGTCCCTGTGGACGGTGGCGTGAAGAGCATGCAGTCAAAGCCTATGGGACAGTGGTGTGTTTCCCTCTTCGTCATTTTTTTTTATCTCTTCTGCTCTGAGCTGAAAACTCAAATGGTCAATGCAACTAGTAGGATGAGTTATATTTTTTTACATAGTAGGCACCTACGAAGATATGACCAGGATATTTTGTGCAAAGAAGTTGAATATCCCTGGGTAAATTTACATCGCAAATTGTTAGTTCTTGGCATGGGTATGGCATCTGGCATACTGCATGATTTTTGTTACTATCACATTAAACTGTGAGAGAAATTAGATCATTTTTCATGTTCATGATTTTTTCTAATCCTTGTCTTTTTTGATAACATAGGTCATGTTTCTAAAAGATTGAGGCAGTACTGTATATCTTTGTGTATGTGTTGAGAAATTACTGTCTTTTGCAGCTGAGGAAAACCTTTGGCTGATAGTCAGGTCATTGAGGTGACTTATTAGGGGTCAATATTTCAGTTTAGTGGCTTATGTTTCCCTTTAACCCAGTAAAATTTGCCTTCTTTTCACATTAGGGCATACCTATGCCAGATACAGTTACTACTTTCAATTTGTGATGTTATTACTTTCTACATGGCCAGTTACATCATGGAAATGTGGACAAATACACCTAAAAAATAAAATTTATTTGGAATTAGCTCCAGTTGCCTTATGTCTGTAAGTCTCTTCATATTGTAGACCCTAAAACAGTGTGGTCTCACAAGACATGATTTAATAATAATAATAATTATGTTATTAGTTATAAGGACATGGTAATAGTTAATACAGCGGACTCTCGTTAGGATGTTCCTTAATAGCATGTTTTCCTCATTTGGACGTTCATTTCCTCAGGTCCGCGTCACAGTGCATATAAATAACTATGCTTAGTACGTTTTGGTTACCCCTTGAGCACGTTTGGAGGAGAACTAAGCCAAATTTGTCCTAGGGAAATAACCGCCTCGTAGGTTAATCAGATGATGGATAAATCTCCAGAGTGATCTCTGCATTTTCTAACAAATTTTTTCTAACAAATGTCGCTCTAACAAATCTCCAGAGGTTTACTTCTCGCATTAAAAAAGATTGTTATAGCTTAAAATACTATTTTGATAGTCATATTATGGTTAAAAAAATGTTTATGAAGTAAGAAAACAGCAATCTAAAACATTAGAATCACCTATTCAACGCTTGGCAAGGTCCCCACAAGCAGTGCATTTTATTGTGATATTCGTTTGTTTTATTGCTGTCGCCGTTGTCGCCTATGGAATCAAAACTGCGTGAGCAACAGCGTATGTGATCATCATCTCATTTTATATCTACCTTTTTTCTTTGAGAGAGAAAATAGAAATATTATTCTCTTTCCACCACAATTTTCACTGTCTCAAACATATGTTCAAGTGGTATTTAACTGATTGCAAGTTTTTGTATACTTAAAACACTTGCAACTTATTCAAGTTTAAGCTGCAAGAAGTTATGGAGAATCAATCCATCTTCTCCTTCTGATCTATCTCCTCTATCTTCATCATCACCACTTCTAAGGATTTATGGTTGTGTTCAAAAGAAAACTGTGGTTTTTATACTGTAAATGATTTTTGAAATAAACTTTGTTATTCCACTAGAGTTCTATTTTAAAAACAGCATAGCATGGCCTGGTATTAAATGTCAAGTCGACGTCATCAGGTGAAATATTTTTGAGTTTTTACCTTATCTTACCCCTCCTTGACCTTCCACTTCACCTTTGACTCCACCTGGAGTCAGCCTCCGTTCTTCCTTCCCTGTACCATTTTATTTAGCCCCCATTGAACTTGACCATTTCTACATGTATAATTACACAGATTTAAAAACTTTTCACCTGATGATGATACTTTTGTGAAACCAAGTTCTTGTTTTATTCTGTTTTTAAAATAAAGTTCTTGTGAAACAACTAAATTTATTTCTATAATTGTGAGTAGTAGATTCCACAATGCCATGCATTGAGTAACTGATCATATTTAGTACTGTAATTCATGGCTACATCTTATGCCACAATCATACATCTTGTTACTTCCCTTCATCAACCTATTGCTTTTCCCCCCAGCACTGCCAACTGTTGCACTGTGAACACTACAGGTGCTATAGCATCAGACAAGGATTATGGATGAAGATGATATTGCACTCAATCAAGATGATGATGGCATCACAGTCTGATAGCCCAACAACGCTGGTAATTGCATCAAGGGATGCTATAGGCATCTGCACCGTAGATCATGCAGCAGCTGAAGTGCTTTTTGATGAACTTAGCGGGAATTTTGACCTTCAGCTTTTCTCAATTTTATTTACTTATGTTAGCATCTTTAGTAATTAACTTTTCCATTGCAAATTAAGAGATTAACCCTTTTTTCATTTTGAGATGTACTTTAGTCAAGGATTTCAATCTATATTTTTGATTGGAAAGGATCCTGCAACCTTTCTTAAATTGTCTTGCACTTGAAGATTTACAGTAGTCATTGTTGACTACTTTATTTGAATTGTTTGAGCAACGGATGATGTTTTGTTGCTTTGTGTCAGGATGGTGACTTAATTATGTAACTTTCAATTACAGGGTTGGTGAGACTCATCGGGCGATATGGAAATTTACAGAGCTTTCTCAACACAGTGAAAATTTAGGTGTTGGCTCTTTAAGAGCCAGATTTGAAGTTGCAAATGGACCAAGCTCTCAGGGAACTATAGCAACTCAGTTTAATTGTGAAGGCACTACCCTCTCCGGAGCTGAGTTTGAACTAGTTGGGCAGGGTTATAGGCTTTCCCTAGTTAAACGCCGATTTGTATCTGGTGAGTAACTGATGGTTTTTCATTTGAAAAAGATACAGCTATCTTTAAAAAACCTCTGAATGCAGAAAATAAGTGTTACTTTGATTTCAATTTGGTTCTCTTTCACCAAATCGAGCTAAGTTATCTAAAGAATAATTACAGCTTACCTGAAAAAACTGTGGAGCAAAAAACATAAGGGCCTATTTTAAAGATATAATAAAATTTAATTTTTAGTTTTGAATAATCAAGGTTAAAATTAATTATTTTATTTTAATTTTTTTCTCTGAAGTCTGGCGAGGTTAAAATATCACTTTCTACTTTGAACCTCCAATGGGTATACTTAATTGGAATGATATTTTCATAGCCCAAAATATTTAGTTAGAGCTAAAAAGCATTTTTAGGGAATAAAACAGGATTTTACTGTCTACTTTGGCTGTGAAATGTCAGGTGCTTCGTGCCACTACTCCTTGGGGTAGGCAGCCTTATCTTACCACAATAAATATTTAGTCATCTGCTTGGATATTCAATGAATTGTGGTTATTCAATCAGATAATACAGTGGAACCTGGTTAGGACGTTCTTCCTTAGCGCGTTTTCCTCCTTATCACGTTGATTTATCACGGTCCCGTAATCATAGGGACAAAATACAGGTAAAATTATTTGGTTTCTATGTTCTAAATGGGAGTGTAGTTCTTGAGCGGGCAGTCATCCATATTGCACATTTTGTGCTCGTAAGGACAGGTAAAATAGAAAGCAAACGAGTTGTGAAGCAGATTACAACTGCAGAAAAATTAAAATTCTGGAAGACGTAGACAAATCCGCGTGTCAAGCAAGTAGGATTGGCGCGAAAGTTGAGCGTTCCTGCATCCACTTTAAACACGAATGTCAGTAATTGCGATAAAATCCGAAGTGGTCATAGAGACAAAAAACGAAAGCGAATTCATGAAGGGAAATATCCAGAATTAGTCCATTCTCCTTAAATGGTGCAAACAAGCACGAAGTTCAAACGTGCCGTTAGATGGTTCCATCATCAGAGAAAAGGCGTGGCATTTGGCTGTAAAAATGGGCGTTGAAAATTTCCATGCCTCCAATGGTTGGATCGATGGATTCAAAAACAGACATGGATTAGTTTATAAGTGTGTTCGTGGTGAGGCAGCCAGTGTTAACCTTGATGTGGTTGAAACTTGGAAGAAAATGACCCTGCCCAAGTTGCTTGAAGGGTACAGCCCCGATTATATTAACCCATTAATGCCCATTGGCAACCTCAGTTGCCAAATATTTTCCACGTATTTAAAAATTCCATTCTCCCCCAATATGCGCCGTACACTCCCAATTCTTTCCTTTCTATGCTCTCTACCCTTTCCTTTGTCGAGCACATTCGGGGTTTTACCCTGCCATAAAGTCTAACAGTACCTATGGGGGAGAGTCTGTGACGGGTACACAGGTGGTCATTTTCGAGCGTGACATTGAAGTGTTCACTCGTGCTTCTCGTGATACATTCTGCATATTTCTGAATGCTGTTATGGTACGCGCATACGTAACATATGTGTAATGCCACTTAGAAAAAATTTCACCTTTCGTGTATTGCACTTGTGATTTATACCCTGCGGAACTTTGCTGGCAACTGAAGTTGCCACTGGGCATTCGCCGTGTCTCTTGGCGACTAGCGTAATTTTCGCCGGTGACATTTTTTCTGTCGCTACTAATTGAAATGCAAGTACCGCAACGTCTTATGATGACTTTTAATGGGATAATTACTTTGTTGGGTCAGTTTTAATTTTTTCTAATAAACGCACAAGGTCTTCTCAGACGTATTCAATGAACGAGCTCATTGAATTGCTGGAAAACTCTGACAAAGATTTGGGGCACAAGGTAATTTTATTTACACCACCTTTGGAAGGGCCAGATGTCATCACCGATGAATATTCCAATGTGTCAGATAGTGAGGTGACAGGCAACCCAACGGGTGCAACGGGTTCCACGGGTGATTTTGGCTAATGAGGCAGTCACGGAGAATTCTTACGGCCTAGAACAAAAGGACGATAGCTCTACTACTTCATTCGATGTGCCCAAACGTCCGAAAAGACGTAGGAAAATCGTGCTTTCTTTGAAGAGAGTCCTCTGAAGCATAACCCAAAGATACGTATTCATTTCCCTTCTCATCTCCCAGTTCTGGGGCCCACTGCAGAAGACTTTTTCGGTTAGTCCGTGAATAATTGCTTTTGATTCCTTTTCCGTGTTCTTCTGCCCTGATATTTTCGATCTGTTGCTACAACAATCTTGTATTTATGCAGGGTCAAAGGGTTTGCACAATCATGATGTCAGTCGAGAGGAGATGAGTACTGTGCTGTGGGTATTTTGCTTTTGTCGGGTTATCATACGTTGTCCAATAAAGGACTATATTGGAGTAAAGAGAGTGATTGTGGAGTAGAAATTGTTAAAAACGACATGGTCCGGAATAGATTTGAAATGATTCTACACTTAGTAGAAACTAGAAAGTACCTACAGTTAGCTGACAATGTAATGATAGATGGGTCCGACCGGCTGTTCAAAATTTGGCCATATTTTGAAATTTTAAACAAAAGCTTCAAAGCAATACTTCCAGGAAACAGATGCTCTGTTGATAAGACAATGATACCTCATTGCAGCAGGCATGGATCCAAACAGTTCATCCGTGGGAAACCTATAAGGTTTGGATTCAAATTATGCACTACAGCTGATCTCTCTGGATATGTTTTTCATGCAGAGCCCTATGCTGGATCTCACATACTCCTTCCGAAAATGAACCTATGTGGATGCGGATGTTGTCATAGGTTTGGTTTACGTCAGGTAACGAAGGTTTATTTTGAAAATATTTTCATTTCTGGAATGCTGCTTACATGCTTACAAGAAAAGGGCTTAGGAGGAACAGTAACTCTTCGAGAAAACAGGGTGAAGAGTATCCATCAACTGACTGAAAAAATCTTTTCAAAAAGAGGAAAAGGGGTGACTTTGAATGTGTCGAATGGCTCATTGCTCATAGCAAGATGGAATGACAATGCTGTAGTCACTGCAATAACTAACTGCCCTTCTAAAATGGGAACAAAGCAGTTGAAGAGATACATATTTTTCCATTGAAAGAAAGAGAATATCTCTTCCAATGCCATCCATTATCAGAGAATATAATGAGAATATGGGTGGCGTGACTTGCACGATCAATTTATTGCCAAATACCACTCAAATGTAAGGACCAAAAAGAGGTGGTGGGCATTTTTTGCTTGGGGACTGTATGCATCGTGCACTCAGGGATGACCGTTGTACCGAAAAGTGGGGCACAATGTTCCTCTACTAGAGTTTCGGAGGGAAATAGTGACATATATTGGGGAATTATAGTGCCAAGGAAAGACAATCTCATTCACGTGATCCCATGGAAGACCTTCGCAGGACAAAACAGATTACATCATTTTTCGTGGAGAAACGAAGTATAGGAGATGTAAGGTGTGTGGAAACCGAACAATATACCTATATGTAAAAAGTGCCAGAAGGCCCTTCATCCCGAGTGTTTCGAGGCATTTCATTGTTGGCATTGGTCAATTTTTTTTTTGTAAAAACACGTGATTTTTTTAAGCAAAATATAAAATACTGTAAATGTAAGTCAATACTATACTATTTTCATTTATCATCCATTACTCATTCTGTTTTAAAAGCTTTCGATACATAATTTTTAATAATTCATGCATTATAGCATCATTTATCACAGTGAACGAAAAGACACGGCCACTGCCCATTGGCAACTTAAGTTGCCAGCAAAAAAAACATTGTTCCACTTGCAAAATATTTTTTTAATTATTTTTCCCGATATAAGGTACCATTGGAGAGAAACATACTAAAATTTGATGAAAATTGTAAAAAAAAATTTCTCTGGGCATTAATGGGTTAACAATGCCGATGAGACTGGTTTATTTTTTTACTTATTACAAGATGGAATGTATGCATTTCAGGGGAAAAATGTCATGGAGGAAAATTAAGCAAGGAGAGAGAATTCTGTTGTGCTGCAACGAGAGTTGAACTGACAAGCTAATGCCACTTGTGATAGGGAAATCAAAACACCCAAGGTGTTTCAAGAACATTAAAACCTTTCCCTGTCAATACAAAGCCAACCCTGCAGCATGGATGACAACATCAATTTCTGAAACCTTTCTGAATGGGTTAGATGCCAAACTGGGAGGAAATAACAGAAAATTTTTACTCTTTGTCGACCACTGTGCTGCTCATCCAGTCGATACAAGCTACCTTAGAAACATCTGGGTTGAATTCTTTCCAGCAAACACAACAAAGCCCCTTGACCAAGGCATCATCCTATGTTTTAAGCACAAATTTGAAGACTGCTGGTACAAAAGAGGCTGGCCACCTTATAAACAGCTGAGCGGAAGATAGACGCTACACATGCGATACACTTTGTCAAATACGCATGGGAATCCGTGTACGGAGAAAACATCGCCAGTTGCTTTACGGCAGCAGGATTTAGTTATATGGAGCCTGGCATTACGGATGACATGACACAAGAGGCAGAACAGACTCATTTTCCTCCAGAGGAGTGGCGTCAGATTGCTGGAGAAGTGAATTTTGACGAGTACTGCAAGTGCGATGATGATCTTGATGTTTGCCAGACCATGTCGATTGATGCAGGAGTGGTGCAGATTCCTGCATGTGAATCCAGATTCACATGCAGGAGTTGGTGGAAATACATGATGAAGATGATGCCAAGCAAGGAACTGAGTCTGATTCATCTCCTACGTCTCCAACTCTGACCAAAACACTCGAGGCTATGGAGTACGTGCGCCATTATTTGATGAGTGTTGTGGGAGCAGACAATGCTTTGACTCTCCATGCGAAGCTTGATGCGAAAATATTAGAGCTTGGTACAAAAAATAAAAAGCAGAGTACCTTGGACAAATTTTTTAATTGAATATAAACCATAGAATTATAAAAATTTGTACGCAATAAAACATGTCAATTTAACTGCTTTAAATCGTAATATCGATCGATCTTACAATCGATTTAATGGTATTATGCGAAGTGAATGTTGCAGAAATTCCGGTAAATACAATCATGATGCAATGTTTCAGAGTTTTTTATCAGTTTTAAAACCTTAAACATAAATTAACATTATATTTAGGGCTATTTGACCTTAGAAAGGCTATATGACTTGGCAAAACATCTCTTTCTATCAATGAATCAAGGCGAAGTGATGTTGTTTTCATATATTTATATTTCTGGGAAAGCTATGAAACCTAGTTATCATTCAGTTTGCAATCGCTTAGCAAATTAGCGTGTATTTTGTGAATTTTATTGTTGAAAATAGTTAAGGAAGGCGTGAATATGAGAACTTACACAAGTAACGGTAATTATTTTGACTTCTCCTCCGATTGGAATTTCCTGAATTACAATATTTACTTTCCTGGTTAGCACGTTTTCCTTGTTTGTACGTTAATTTTTTGTGTCCCCTTCAAAAACGCCCTAACCAGGTTCCACTGTATTCAGCAATGTCTCTTTTTGTACTCCAGGGATAGTCCTGCATCACGATTGTTCTGCAAAATTCAGGCTGGTCTTTTCTAAGAATCATAAAAGGAGTTCTTAGACCCTAAACGAAACAATTTGAAAAAAATGATGAAATTAAACTCTTGTAAGAGCTCGGAATAAATGTGGATGTTGCCAAAAGTTAATAAAAAACTTAAGACTATTGTCTCCTCTTTACAAAACTGTCATTGTATTCGAAACCTGGCCATTAGATCAACCTGAATTGGGGCCACAGTTAAGAACTGCGGGGTGCCATTTTGCACGGACAAAGAATCTTTTAGAGATATGATAAGATGAATCTATCTTTAAATTTATCAATGATCAATCAATCAAAGGGCTATTATTTTGCAAAATGTCTTTTTTATCAAAAATCGTAAGAATCTAAGATGGTTAATCTGGCCATGACTTAATTTTTGTGGAATAGCCATGTGTAATAGTACGTGTAGAGTTCCAAATTGTTCAATAGAATCTTGGGAATGTATTATTTATTATAGCTTTGCTCCTTACGCAGTTTTATGCTTCGAATAGCGCTGTTTCAATTATTGCAAAAATTTCCTGAAACGAATTAAGAGCGGTAATTGGGGACTGGGTGTACATGCACTCCTGCTGGCTTGTTCCAGCCAAATCCCTCGGATATTAGGACAGAGCAAAACTGGCTCCCAAGAAGGAGTTTAATGATGATGGGATGTGGCCATTATTGTTTTAATCGAAGTTTTTTGCATTCACGCTTTTCAAAGTTTTCTCCGTACTTAGTTAACCTGTGTGGTTTATGGTTGCAAGATGGTTGATTTTGTTAGGTTTTTGACTGTAGGCCAGTCTGTTTTTCATTACCTGGAAGGTGACTGATCCAGAGATTCCTTTAACTGAATGTTTAACTTATGTGAAAAATTAATGTAATAGGTACTTTTTAAAACATCGTATGATGCATGATTTTTATTTCAGTGGATAAATGATCCTAGCTAAAAGGCAGAATTGAATCCTTTGAGTCCCTCTGGCTAGAAAATTGTTCATGTGGGTTAATGAGTTTTGTATGACAGATTGCATTTAAGATATGAATATGCTACCCTGTATACATCGATTGAGTAAATTATGGTGTGCACGATGACTGAATGAATTGGAAATTTGTGTTTTTTTCAGGAAAATATATCTGTGATGGAGACCCAGACCCTAAGTACAGGTATGCTGCTCCACCGGGGGTCTCAGACTGTTAACGTTGGCGTTGAAAATATATGTAGCTGAAGGAAATGTGGAAGGTGTGTTACCTCGGGAGTGAGTCTTCTTCTCTCATGAAACACTTGTGATGTGGTGATTCACAGGTGGTGGTGTGGCCAAGGAATGAAGGAGCTGTGCGTGCAGGGGAGCTCGTGTGACAGGGATAGGATTTGGTGCTCTGGAAGTGCCCTTGCTTTTTGTCAATAGTGTATTTATTATTTTTATAGGTAAAATGCAAGGATTCCTGATGAGAAATAAAATTTTATCAACAATGTAATGTTCTGATCTGTTAAATTATGAATAGCTATTCGTCAATGTCAATCATGACCAAGGTTTTTGTCAAATTTTATTTGATCTGAAGGAATTTTAAATGGTAGTTAATCTTGGCTACATATCTGAATAAGAATTTACCCAAATTAATGTTTGTACCTTTTCGGAAGGTCTTAAATTTTTCCATTTTTGTAATATATTAAATTCTGTTATTGGCCTTATATTATTGTAAATGTCTTTGGCCATTGTCGAACTCTACTATTTTGTTGAAAACTTTTATTGACTAATTTATTTTCAAACATCACTGCATATGTAAATTGTTAACTGTTTAAAAAAATGTATTTGCATTCCTGGTAGCTCAGGCTAAATATTTTTGTAATAGTTTACATATGTTTCAAAATATCTCTATACATTCGAATAATGGCAATTTTCCAAGTATAATTTTATTGCTTGCCATCCCTTTGTTAAAAATTGGCAGTTATTTAGTTACTGAGGACATTATAATGAATTTTATCAGTTGTATGTTAATAGTGACTATTGAAATTATTGTTACAACCATTTATTATAGCATGCTAAGCATTTTTAAAAATAATGGTAGTTATTGTCTTTATGAATCATTGAAATGAAGATTAGTGCATTTTTAAATATGCATTAATCACAATCGTGGAGCAATTTCAAATCTGATTTGTTTATACCTTAATTGATTGTTGAATGGCCACCTATTTGTCCATGTCTTGAATGAAATTGGTTTTAAGTAAGTGTTGTTTGGCTTTTTGTAGCAGCTGAGAGTTTTTTTCGCACTCCAAATTTGTAGTCTCCATTGTATTGAATATAGTTTTGTACAGTTTATTATATATATATATCTATTCATGCCTGAATTTTGTCTTGTTTAGGCATTTAATTTTATGTGTATAAAGGATCATGTTGTATATTCTTTCCATTGTTATATCGCAAGAACCACTAAAATTGGATCTCTTTCGATGATTTTAAAATTTTGTATTATAAATACAGAAAGCCTTGAAGTAAATTGGGTTTGAGTTGCATGTGTGAAAGTATGAGCCATTGAAGTTTGAGGCACTGCATGGGATGAATTGACCCTGAATGCCAGGGAGAAATTTTTCACTATCCTTCCTTTTCTCTGGCAGTCAACCCATCCTTGCATGCAAAGATCTTGGCAGTGTTTTGGAGAATACGACTTAGCTCCATATCTGGAGTCGAGTTGAACATCCAATCCCTTGGAAAATATCCTTATCCATATGCAGTAAGCTCTCAGTTATCTGGTTCTCAAGCATCTGGAATTCTCAGGCAAGCGGCATGAAAATTTTAAGGTGCTAGACATTTTGAACTTGGAATGGCATTTAAAATTTCACGGAAGTTCTTCCATTTGCGACAATTTTTAACACACATTCAATACCTCAATATCAGGTAGCCTAGATCACAGATTTTCACTTATTTAACATCATGTGTGCAGGAGACATATGACAGTGCTATATTTAAGTTCAAATAGTAGGTAATTGTTGTTTTGGCATCTAAATCAAACTAGGCGTCGTTGTGGATATGAGTGACCCTCAAGGACGAAATCAGAACTAAATACATGCACTAAATGTATTGTTATTTTAACTTTAAAACAAAAAAATTGAAATTAACTTAAGACTACGACAGGGTAGAAATCTGAATATTTTCATGCAAAAATTCAATGTTATTCAACCAGTTGAATATTGAAACCATCTAAAACTCCCAAGCTCTGGCCTCTTGAAAAGTTTGAAGATAGATTGTCCGACGATGAAGAGGGTTTTAAAGGATTTCTTTGCCAAAATAACAAGGAAATGAAAGTTATTCATGACGAACTATTAGAATTGTGTAGTGGAATGCTCAAGTGCCGTTCATCATCAAGGATCAAATCGAAGGTTACCAATTTTTTTGATTTCTGAAAGCATTTATCTCACGTAACCTATACATATATATATATATGACCGGCAATCCCCATCTCTCATGCATGCCAAGTAATGAGTTAACTGTACCTTTGTAGTTACCTATTCATTAAATATTGGTCCAGAGGAGACCTTTTTCTCAAATGAATAGTCTGCCTTGGATCTTACAGAAAGTGGATTATGAATTTTGGCCTGACTCCTAGATGGATGCAAGGATTGGCCTTAAATTCCTTGGCACGTTAGAATGAGGAAACTGTTCTGGCAAATTTTTCTTTGATTGTGTGCATTCAAGGTTGCCACCGTAGCTGTATCTCAGGGTCACTGACCAGTTTGTATACTCTTGGGGTGTGACTCGTGATTTAAACAAGAGAACCAATTCTGAGACTTAAACAGTGACAGCTGTTGTGAGGGAGATATCAGGTCGTTGTTTATTTCTTTCAAAACTATGGTGTTTCAGAGCTATATTTTGAACTTGTTACCTCTGGTTAAAGTGACCCAGCAGAGGTGTGGTGGCAACCATGAGGGTTTATTGAATGTTTCTGATGTCTTGGTCAGAGAATCACTCCTTTTTGAAATACTTACTACGAAAAAAAGAAGCGCTTCACATTGATTCAGCATCAAACGTTGGGCTCTGTAAGTCAAATACACCAGCAGTTGGAAACAATGGTCTGTTGTTCATAAGTCATGCAATTGGTTGCCATGGTGTTTAATCAGAGTGGTGATGCTTTGGTTCACAGTTTTGGCCAGGGAAACAATATCTTATTATAAGCATTTGTTTTATCATGATGTGCTAGTCTTCAATTTTATAATGAATTCTGGAATTTGTTTATTCAGGCCTAATTACATGCTGAATGCATATTTCTCACTGAAACATACATGTCTCTTATCCTGATTTTAATCCATTGTGAGTCCTGAGATCTTTATCCCGTTTACATGTATAAGGGGTAGAAAAAAATGCTGGTCGCTCCTTTAAACTGACCAAATGAAGACAAAAATCATGAATACCGGTTCATTGTTATTCGTGAATACACTAGTGCATGTCTATCTTATTTTTCTGTATAGTTGAGCATTTTGGTATCGAGGAACTAGCTTTGCCATAGGTACATACCTATTCACCCCCTAGGATTTCAAGTCATGATCATCTACGTTGAATGCATTTGTTGGAATTATTTTTGCCTTCCGTTAAGTTGAATGATGCTACCACCGCATGGAGAGTTGTTTTGATATGATATGAGAAACAAATGTCTCTACAATGTGGGAAAGATATCACCTCCCTCTTTTTCTTGGTCATCCGAAAAGCACCTTCTGTTGTTGATTTTTGTGCACTTCAGCCATTACTTTTTCGAACCCATCTTGCACGAAGTTGATGCTAGCCTAGCTTTAAGCAATACCTGTGTGTCCCATGCTTGAAGTTTTGGGATGTTACATGGGTCGAATGATCAAATGAGTGGCAATCATTATCGTAAACGTTTGCATTCACATTTTCAAACAATGTGCCTGCTTAAACATTTTTGGCCTGCCAATTCTCTAGCATCGTGTGGCCATCACCGTTAAACTCACCGAACTAGCTTCTCACATTACCTCCCTCATTAACTGTGAGCATATGAAATTCACTCAATTCTTGAGGAATTTCTGTGGCATGAAGGCTGTTAGTGGTGGTGAGGCTAACTCAGAGGGTATATAAAACAGCCAATGTTGTATACTGCCTGGTGGAAGCAAAACATTAAGACTGATGAAAAAATGGCAAATACTTAACAAGTGAATCAGATGGGAGTTACTGCTCGTACAGGATCTGATTCCATGTTAACGAAAATTTAATTGTTTATTGACACTTTTTAACATTTGCCTCCGAATTTGTTATAAAGAAGTGACAATCGTATATTAACCGATTCTGATCCAGCATGTTGATCACCTTGATGGTGTACGTATTTGTACCCAAGTGTTTGGATGAACTCCAATCTTTGGATTTGAATACCTGTCCCAATAGAGAACTTAAACTACAGGAAAGATTTCCTGTAAGGAAATGTATCTTAGAACTAATATTGTACTCAAAGAACTTTTTACTGAAATATATTTATCTATTTCATGTACAAGAGCTGAAGTTTGAACTGTTTCTGACAAACAGTGAACCATAACATTGATTTGCCATTGCCTATATTTTTCAATGGGTAATTATTCATGTGTTGATGCTCGGAAAGCATTTTCCTAATGTGTCCTTTTAAGTAATCAACCTATGCTATAAAGAATTTCTGGTCAGAGAATATCCATTCTAGAATTAGAAATTATTTGAGGGAATCTTTATTCATTGCTGAGTGGAATAATATTGAAAGATAAACCTATTGGTTGAATATTTGGTAATTTAGAGCTAAATGTTTCACTTTCTGGTTGGTTACTTTGGGGAGGTGACTCGCAACTGAGGTCATTTGCACTATTGAAGAGAGGTGGGTAAGGAAAGGCATGGGGGAATGTAGGAAGGGTGGAGAGGAACCTGATGGTACTAGCCTAAATTTAATGAAAGGCAAGGAGCGGCATCAGTTTAATGTCCTGGCTAATGTGTTGAGTACTGTATGAAGTGATCTCCTTACAGCACTCGAATAGGGATCGCGCTTCCTTTGGATGGGAAGCCAGTACTCGAGCCATCACATCAATCCCCTTTTTACGTAACCCGGAAGGGTACATCATGCAGGGAAATGTATCTGACCTATGCATGCAGCACTAAATCATATGTGTAATTCAAAGAGAAAATACCTGAACATCGAATACATAATCTTTAAAATTCCGATATTATTCTTTGAGATTGTGGAAACTCCGTTGGCAGCTTTCTTGTTGTCCCATTTCAGTTCACCTGAAATTATTTGACTCATTTCCTTTGAGTAACTAAAAGTGGAGTAGTACGTGTTGTTGTTCAGGCAGTTAAAGAAAACTTATTAATTCTGAGTCGCATTATTATGCAGTACAGCCAACAAAGAGCTGTTTCAAAATTGGATATTGGCACAGGAAATATTTTTTTAAAACATGCATGTTGACTACAGAATAAATACAATTTTGTCAGGTGTGGCTTACTGGAAGAGGATAATCTCCATTTTCAAAAATAACAAAATTTAGTACTTCTCCCTTAGTTTTTGACTATTGCGACTAGATTCATCTTAATGCATGCATTTTTCGGATTGGTTACAGTCAGTGGTAAATTAATTAAGTTTGCAAGCTTTCACATATCATCCCTGACTTCCACGTTGGCGGTGCACATTTGAAAGTTGCAAGGTGTACAGAAACTGTTATACTTGCTTTATTAAGAATTTATGCTCTAGAGTTCAACATTAGATATTTCAAAAAGGGAATATGAGAGGTGGTTTTATCAGAAGGTGACATTACATAGATATACCATAACTGAAATGAAGAATGCATTGATTGTTAGCATCTATACCCGAAATTCTTTGATAACCCATAAAAATATATTAACCTACACAATGAGTGAAACCACAATTTAAAAATTATCATGTTATTGCTCCTGGCATTTAAGTAGATACAGTAAACACTCGCTAATCCAGACCCGCTGAATTCTGTCTCCTGTATAATCGGACAGGCCATCGGCGTGTGGTGTGCGTATATTAAGGGGTTGTAAGATGGATCACTACCACATCACCCAAAACTATATTTCTTTAACCTATAGTTTTGGTTTATATGGTTGACTTGTGGGGCTGTCCATGAATGACGTCCACATGATTGGGGGGGGGGGTCACCATACCTCATGACAATGTGTGACAATGCTTCATGTAATATCCACACTTCCACTGTATATAATGTCTTATTTTTATGCAGTCACTTTGAAAAAATATTGATTTTTTGTAAAATATTTGGGGGGGATAGAAGTTTTGTTTTTGTGACATCATTAAAGGTAGGTGGGGGGGGGCACCATTTGTGACTAACTGTGTCAGGGGGGAGGGGGTCTAGTTTGGTCCAAAATTGTGTGAGATCATTTATGCACAGCCCCTGTCACTAATATTGAATGTATTTTTTTTTTGTTTCGGTAAGTCGGATTACAGCATCGAGGGACGCGATTGCCGTTTGTAAGAGCGAAACTCGCGCGGATATCGCTGGAAGTTTTAATTTAAAAGCGCACTCCAGAGAGAGGACAAGATCGCAGCGATTTCTGGATCCGACATATATTCTGAAATAAATATGTAGTTCACGGACGAAAATTCCAACTTTCCGTCAATGAATGCAAGCCACATAAACTGAAAGTTTTTACAAGGGAAAATATCATTTTCCAGTTCACTATTTAAATATCGAATGACTAATTTTTTACATGACGCTTCGTTCTTCATTCTATTAGGGAAGGATGGTATTCAACAGCGTCAGAAAAATATCAATGTACCTGAATAATTCATTCATTAGAATATTTTACCAGCTAATTGGTATGTTTTTGGACAGTACTTATTCTAACATCCCATAATTCTGGTACATCATCTCGCTTTCCCTCCTATAGTTGTCTCGCCATTAGCTCCTTCTTAGATCCTCATATCGTCTACCTCTCCTTACCTCGTCCAGAACTCCTATAGGGTAGGGCTGGGCGGTTTTCCAGTACAGCGGTCCGGTTTTTCTCAGAACCTGCAGGCCGGTTCAGATTTAGTTTTTAAAAAACCGGTGAAACGGGGAAGTAGTTCTGAACCGGTGCGCCGGGGAAGAGGTTCTAAACCGGGGGAGCGGTTCTGGGGTGTCATTCTGTAACTCCAAACCGATCGGTACGGTAGGCTTTTCGTCGGGTGTGACGTCACACCGACGAGAGAGAGCAGCCGTGCGATTCTGTACGCACCCGATCGGTGCGCCGGCGAGCTCCAGTCGGTGCGAATCGGTGTATCGCACCGACACCTAAAAGCTGTCGGTGCGGCGGAGAATCAGTCGGTTTGCTTGAGAAACACCGAAGCAAATCTATAATTAATTTGGATTTTTAGCCCGAAATGGGATATTTGATACTTGTAATAATGATTAAACATATATTCATGGATGTAATAGCGACGTTATTTGTTATTAAGAGAGCAAATGCAAAAGTCGATGAATTTAAGGTCATAAAGTAGATGATCGAAAAGAGAAACTTCTACACAACTAGAATTCCGTAGTATTGCATTGTATTCTCTTGGCCGTTAAAAATTTTTTACTATTTGACACTAACAATTGTACGTAAATGGCACCATATTTAGGCTATTCAGCATACTGTCACCGGAATATTCTTCATAATAATTGCCAAAAATTATCCGCGGTGAATGCCTATTATTGCGGTTTGGCTATTCTTAAATGGATGATTCCCGTTGAAAGTTTTCATATTATAATCGTACATCGTGTATGGGGTCACTTCCTTAACTAGATGACATACTGAGGTAGCTTCTGATTTCAAGAAATAGGCGATTTCGCACATTTTCGATACCTATGTTATCCCCTGATTTTGGGCCAGGGTAACGAAAGTTCGTATTAATACTGATGATTGTTTGCTTCCGGCTTCTATTTTCGTAGTTGAGGAGATATATTTTATGAATCTTTTGCATTGAACTGTAAATCATCACTCTATCATAATAAATTTCGGATTATTCATCAAATAATGTTGATACAATGTGTTGGACAACACCATGGTGTGGTGACAACACTACTTGCAAATAGGTACCTACACGTACAATAACCAAGAGTGCTAATAGCAAATTTACTTACTTCTACACTCAACTTAAATTTCTTTCACCATATGTATTTATTTATCACTCATTAAATTCATTTTACATTCAACTTTGCTCTACGAAATTACATAATAAAATGTTTCATGGCACGAGCGCGCAGCAATTTCACTGTCCTAAAACCACGAATATAGAATAATATACCCACAAGAATATTTCAATACCATACCTACAATATATAATACATTCACGGATTTTCTATTTTCGATATCACGCCACTGTTTAATTTATTTCAACGAACAATTCTATCAATCTTTGGACGATTAAATATTATATCGGTACTACACGTAATGCCTTTTCTGCAACTAGAAATTCCAAATGCAAAACGCTGTTAAATGTCGGATCTCAATCACACGAGTTAATAAATATAATCAATCAATATACAGGTTAAACTGAAATTTTGAAAGTTATTTCTGGATTCAAACAATCACAGCTGATTCATTCTCACTTCGCACACTTCATTTAATCTCGTAGCACTCAACGTCTTTTACTGATACTTCATATCCTCACGGACGCTACTAGATATGTGCTTTAAGTATAATGCACTTATTTTAATTGTCAAATACACATTGCTCAAAATTCACATAAATTAATATACGATCATTCTCTTTCCGACATCGTTGATTTCTGTTGTTGTTTTCAACCCCGAGAGCACTAGGCGGCTTCCGATAGTCATTTGTTTCTTCTATCGTCTCCCATTGGTGGGAATACAGCATGTGACCGTCAGCTTCGGAAACACTCGGAAAATTGTGAGGAGGGGGGAACATTTTGTGGGAGGAGTTACCTAACCGACTGGAATGGCACCGACTTGCATACAGAATCGCTGAAATAGGCTCCGTCGGTGGCTGAGTCCAAGTCGGTACGGAATCTCAACCGGTCGGTTGGTTAGGAAGCCCAACCGATCGGTACGGAACCGACGAATTACAGAATGACACCCCTGAACAGGTTCACCGGGGAAGCGGTTCTGAACCGGTGCACCGGGGAAGCGGTTCTAAACCGGTGCACCGGGGAAGCGGTTCCAAACCGGTGCACCGAGGAAGCGGTTCTGAACTGGGGCACTGGAGAATCGGTTCCAAACCGGTGCATCGGCGAAGTGGTTCTGAAACACCGATAATCGTTCGCTGCTCGGGTTTCACGCGGCGGCGTTAAACCCGAGCAGCGAATATTATCATAGGTAAATGGTATTGTAGTTACAAAAAAATAGCAGTACATCAATTAAGTTGGTGAAATACTCCGATAAATGAAAAGTGTTGTTGCACCCTAATATTTCGTGCAGTCAACAGTTATACATAATTCCGGAATGGAACCCTTAAAGAATAAACCCATACAGCACAGGGAGAAATATACTCGTGTACTCTCGGTCGATATATGGGGTAAGGGATAATTCCAAAATTAGCCCTTTTTTACACGCGTTCTTTCAGTGTAAATTTTGGTCCAAATTATCTGAGTGGACTTCTGTATTTTATAGAATTTAATTAATGTACAACATGCCACTTTGCCTTTTTTCACATTTCCATGGGAATAACTGCATATTAAAGATGAGCTATACCTATTATTCCATTACAAAGAGATATCTCTGTTATAACATATGTTATATAGGTTTGTATGTAACATATGTTAATTCAATATGCATCTACCAAAGAACTTTGTCTATTCGGTAATCCAGATAATCATGAAAACCTTATTTGTACACAATGGGTGGAAATATTTTTTACAAAAAACGATGACTTTTCCATGCGATAAATACTTCCTTTTTTGATCCTACATTTTGTACAATTGGATTTGCATTTTGGTACAATTGTAACCAACCAGAAATAAAATAATGTTCCACGATAATATTATCTGCTTTCGTATGATTCTGACAGCCATTTTCAAGCACACGTGAATATCGGCATTAATTTCTTGGTACCAAATATTTGTAAATATGTAGTTCTCTCCAGGCCAAGCACAAATACGGAATAATTTATATTGGTCTGGCCATGAATGCGGAGGAAATAACTTCTTTGCATTTCTAACGTTAATTAAGTACTTTGGTGGCCGAGTGGGTTAAGGCATTAGTAAGACCGGAAAAGACAGGTTCTAGGGTTCACAGCTCTCTGGCGGCATATTTTTTTCTTGGTCAAATATGAATCTAAATCAGCCGCGAATTTTGCTGGCAATGCTGTCTAGCGGTCATAATACTATAATAACAGTTTATTTTCCGTTGGTAAACATACATTTGCATGGGAATTTGCATATTAGTCACTAGGTTGTGGTCGATACACGTGTTTACTCCAGAAATAGCGGACAGTAAACCGAATATAGACCAGTTTCCAACAGTTTTTAGTCGTTGAATAATGGGTTTTCGACCAGATAAATCGCGTATTATACACGTGATTTAAACGAAAAATGATCCCTGTGTGCTGTTTGGGTAGTGGTAGTCATGACTGCAGAATAAGGAAATTAATGTATTTCCATAGAATTATTTTGCATTTAGCGTACTTAAACATACACTACAGTGTTTTTATAAGTACGCTATATAAGTAATATATACGCTATATAGCTATGTAAGTGCGTATTGTATACTATACACCATGGATACTAGCTATACATACACTTATATATGTACGTGTTTATAAACACTAAACAGCAGACTATCCCCAAGCGAATCGGAATCAAGGGGGCTACTCGACGATTGACCACCATCGTCGAGGGCGACATATGGAAGCGACTATTTCACCGCCAAAGGCGATAAAACGGTGATCCGTAATCGATCGGGGCGAGAGTTGATTACACGGCGACTCAAGATTCGTAATCGCTCGGGGCGAGAACTCAACCTTGAGTCGCCCAAATCGCCAAAGTTATCGCCGGCGACTCATGGATACGTAATAGCCCTCCTGGTGACACCGTGCCGGGCTCCATCCGTGCCCGTATAACCCGACGTATGAACCTAGTTTTGGTTCAGCCTCGTCTCATTAGCGTGTGGGCTCGTCGTGCTGTCAAACATGGAACGAAAGAAGCTTAAGTGGCTTACTGTGATCAGGGGCGGATTAAGGGGGGGGGGGCGGGGGGGGCGGCCGCTCCCCCCGTAATTCCTAGGAAAATAGAAAAGATGGTATTCATTAAGGTGGTTCTCCAATGAAAGTTTTTATTACACCAACTCAATATACAATGTTTAAATACAATTGGAATGTGGTGTAAAACCCGGTAGACCAGTATCTTCACAAGAATGGCATTCTTTACATCGTTTATTAACGTTTTTCAAATTTGATTGGAGAGGTTTACTCAATAATTTATCACATCTACTTTATAATATAGCCACACCAAAACTACGCGCTTCCAAGCGCTTCATTTCTTTTAACTTTCCGAGGGAGGTCCGCCCGGACCCCCGTTTCGTTGAGAGGTATTGCATACCCCCAGGCGTCGCGGAAGGTAGTGAACCGCCCCCCCAAAACAACGACCTTAATCCGCCCCTGACTGTGATTCATACATTGTGTACAGAAGAACTAAGTTTACGGTAAGGCAATTGATAAAGTTGTTTTAACAACGAAACGTGTCGTGCTAGGTAAATAAATATCTGTGGAAATTTTGCAATGTCTTCCTTCAACAATAATGTGAATGTCATCGCCGTTCACGCGGTAGGTTTGAATTCGGCAGATCAACATTTAAATGCATTTTTTTTACATTTAAAAAAGCCAATTTATGTACACGCACAGGCCTCGCATAAAAACCACTGGCTCTCGCAAACATTCTCACTTATTACTGTTCAGTTTATGAAAGCATACCCGCGTTATTAAAAAGGATCTTCTTCAAGGAAAAAAACACGACTTAAAAAAAACAGGTTAAATAAAAATGCTGGCAAAAAAAACTTTTGGATGATAGAAAACGCGGTTCACTAGAAAAAACGGTTCAGTAAAAAACACCGGTTCGGGAGAAAACACCGGTCCAGTTGAAAGCACCGATTCAGAAGAAAACACCGGTTCAGAAGAAAAAACCGGTCAATTCAATTCAATCAAGTATTCTACCAGCTGATTGGTAGGTTCTTGGACAGTCCCCATTTTGTATCCCAACCTAATAGAAATTGTCTCGCATTCCCTCCTAAGGATGGCCCGTTATTAGATCCCTCTTCAATTCTTCATATCTTCTACCTCCTCTTATTTCGTCCAGAATTCCTATCCTCTTCCTTCCACTCCCACGCTTCCCCAGTGTTCTCCCCTCTATCACTCTCTTCAACATGCCCTCTCCTCTCAAAACCTCCTCCATCTATCTCTTCTGCCTTCTCCGAACCTCTGCCACAAGCTTCCTCTCCTCTCCGACCATATCCAATACCTCCTCGTTCGTCTTTCTCGCCATCCAGCTAACCTTCTCCATACTTCTCCAAACCCACATCTCAAACGCCTCAAGCCTACGCACATCCTCCCTTCGCAATGACCAAGTTTCCGACCCATATAGCGCCACGCTCCATATTAAAGTTTTCACCAGCCTCTTCTTTACGTCTCTTCTCAGACCCCCCCTCATCAATTCCCTTCTCTTCGAAAATGCTTCTTTAGCGAGCGCAATTCTGCATCTGATGTCCTTACCACTAAACCCATTCGCCTCCAAAATACTACCCAGATACGTAAACTGGTCGACCTGCTCTATCTTCTGCCCTCCCACCCTTATATTCAGCCCCGCCTTCTTACTTCTAGAAAATCTCATTACTTTCGTTTTCTTGTGATTGATCTTCATCCCATACTTTTCGCACTGCATCTCTAATGCATTCACCATTGACTGTAACCCCTTGGCCGACTGACTAACCAATGCTTGATCATCTGCAAATCTCACTGATTTTATCAGCTCCCCTCCTACCTTTATTCCTACCTCCTCCTCCCCCCAAGCCTCCCTTACCATTTCTTCTGAATACACATTAAAAAGCAACGGCGATAGTGGGCACCCTTGCCTCACTCCCCGTCCTATCGTGGCCCATCCCGATTCTCCATTGGCTACCCTAACCTGCGCAGTCTGATTCATATACAAATTTCGAATCAGACGCCTGTCCCTCCAATCGACCCCTAATTTCTTCAACACTCCCATTAATTTCGTCCATTCCACCCGATCAAATGCCTTCTCGAAATCTACGAAGCATGCAAATGCACCGCCGTCGCAAACGCTTTTTTTCCGAACCGAGAACCGGTTCAGTATTTCCTGCACCGCCCAGCCCTAGGGTAGTGTATAGCCTATTTCTCTTCCTACTCAGGGGCGGCTCCAGAGCAGAGGTTCGGGGGGGGGGGGCACCAGCGGCTCTTAGGGGTGGAATACCCCCCAGGAAAAGGGGGGTATTCCATTCCCGGAAATTCGTAATAAACTATGTGCAACATTGCGCGTTATAAGTGGTTTGGAAGCAAAAGTTTGCATTTTAAGAAGAACAAGTTTTTACTAAATGTATATTTCCCTTTTAGAGTACCACCAAGTTTCGACTAATTCCAAAATTATTTTGATTTACATTCGCATTTAGCTTGTGGCTTTAAAAACCGTTTTAATTTATTTAAAATTTAACTGGATTTTAAATTATAAATCACCAAAACTTCAATTGCAAAAAAAGCAACGAAATAATTTAGACTTTTAATTTAAGGTCTATGGAAACGAAATACGCCGGGTTTGTGGGGGGGGGGGTAATTGCCCCTATTGCCTCCCCCCCTTGGGACCGCCAATGATCCAACTAAAGTTCTGTAGTATAGAAATTAACCTTCAACCATATCCAATATCTCCTCTCCACCCAGCTCACCCTCTCCATCCTTCTTCAAACCCACATCTCAAATGCCTCAAGTCTACTTACGTCTTCCCTTCGCAATTTTCAAGTTCCCGACCCGAACAGCGCCATACTAGAGTTTTAACCAGTTTTTTCTTAACGTCGCATCACTTCTCAGACCCCCCTCATCAAATCCCTTTTCTTTGAAAGTTCTTCTTTAGCCAGGACAATTCTACGTCTGATGTTCCTACCACTGAAGCCATTTTCTTCCAAAATACTACCCAGATACGTAAACTGCTCAACCTGCTCTATTTTGCACCCTCCCAACCTCGTATTCATACTTCCTGCCTTCTTACTTCTAGAAAATCGTATTACTTTCGTTTTCTTGTGGTTGATCTTCATCCCATACTTTTCGCACTGGACCTCTAACGCATTCACCATTGACTGTAACCCCTTGGCTGACTGACCAACCGATGCTTGATCATCCACAAATCTGACTGACTTTATCGAATCCCCTCCTACCTTTCTTCCTACCTCCATCTCCCCCATGTCTCCCCTATCACTTCTTCTGAATGCACGTTAGGGAGCAACGGCGATAATTATATAGACTTACTCTACCTTACTCCCCTTCCTATCACGTCCCATCCCGATTCTCCATCGTCTACCCTGACCTTCACATTGTAGTTCATATACATTTTCCGAGTGGGACGTCTGTCATTCCAGTCGATCCAATTTCTTCAAAACTTCCATTAATTTCGTCCAGTCCACCCTATCAAACGCCTTCTCGAAATCTACAAACTAAGCAAAGACATCCTGCCCCTTTCTACTAGCGTCCTCGTCATCTCCTCCAACCTCTCTATGATTAGAGGTAGGCATCTCTCTATGAGTAGAGAGGAGGACTCTCTATGATTAGAGGTAGGCATATAAACCTGAATTACAACTAAATTCGTTGGATCTGCCTTTAGTTCCGCGACTATTATCCTATCACTCACCTGTTGTGCATACACTACTTTTCTGCCAAGTATCCTATTCATTACGAATGCAACCTCGCGCTGGCTTTCATACCTCCGCTATATATCACACTTTAGCCGTCGCTCCAGTAGTCCCCGCTGTCTTTCCATCTTTCTTCACCCATACTCATGATGTCTACACCCACATAATCTATTTCTTGCTTTATATTATCTAACTTTCCCGCCCTCAGCATAATCGTAACATTCCACGTGCCTATATTCTCATTGTGTGATGACAACCGCAGGGGCACGACACCCGGCCCAGGGGGCCGAGTCCCGTAGTTTCCAGAATTCATTTTCATATAGTAAGAACTGACCATGATTTCAAGTATTTTTAATTGAGATGGTATTCTGTATCCTTAAACAATAATGTTTTTTACGTGACACCATCACGTTATTGGCCACCTCACTGGGATCAGACGTTTTTTGCAGCCGCATCACTGTGGTACAGACGCTGCGCGGACGTCGTCTATCTCCTAACCTTTGACCTATCTGGCATGGGTGGCCCTACCAGGAGCATTGCTCCCGCCAGTTCAGCTTTAGATCATTTCATTTCGTCCCGAACGAATTTTGACCCCGCGCACAATAGGCTATAATAAAAAAATAGCTAAAAAGCAGAAGTGCTGCTCTGATATTGGAAGTTGAAACTTTGCATGGTCACTCTGGATTGATTGGTAGGCACTCGTGACGTTGAATGTAATTTTCCATAGTTATCTTTCGCTAAAAAATGACGTCTGCTAAAATAACTTCGACCTCTTTATCAGGGTGTAGTTCAGGGATTTAAATTTATACGCAGAAAGCATGAAGTACAATATTTGATATAAGGAGGTGTCTGAAGCTTCAATGGTATCTTGTTTAGCGAAAGAGATGACGGTGATCACGCCGTACCAAGGATGCTCACGCGCAGCGCATGCGCAGAACGCTGGCCTAACCTGCGGGCGCTAGCACCGCAGGTCTTTGATTTAGTATTTTGACCGATGGACCCAATTTTTTGCCTTTGAAATACGAATTTTTGAACTGAAGAAAAACATACTCCTATATCTAGAATGTCATGTTAAACCTAACCTTATTGCAGTGCAAAGGTTGCAAAATATTCCTTTTAACGTTTTAGTTGTTTCGTTGTGCAGTGGTTTTTAACTTTAAATAAAATTTAATGCATTATAAGCAGGATTGGATAAACTACAAAGAAATTGTAGCGAGCTAATTTTGCACTACTTCTTGGAAAAATAGTTGCAGCTAAATTATTAACTACAAATTGAAAAAAAGTATCAGCTACGCCACAGCTGCTCACAAAAAGTAGTTGTCAGCTACTTTTGGCGTAGACGCACTTTTATATAATAAAAATGGTTAAAATGTTGTATATTTAATGTCTTTAACCTATTAGCTGTAATTGTGGCTTAAAATATTGGATTTAAATCAAAGTCTAGCACTACAAATTGCATAAATATCCCATACAATTATGCTAGATTAGCGGCACCCTTTTGCACCAGATGGTATCTGGAATAAAAATATACAGGGCTATTCGCGAAGAACCCGAAAAAGTTCTGGAGGTGGTGAGGCGGGCGATTTTAAACATTTTTTTTATGAACATGGGGTGGCAACTTCTTAGTTACTTAGCTATGTCAACGGTAACATTTTTTAAAATCATTTTGCAGTAACCATGAAAACGCCAAATATCAGTAATTTGAACTACCTAATGGTTATGTGGTAAAACTCGTCAAAGTTGTACTTAAGATGTATCTTTGATTGCCTATTATTATTTGTATTGCTTCCAATTTTCGAGATGGTAACCAAAATTGGCCAAATATTTTCCTCATTCAAAATTTACTTTTTGGGATTACTTTTTCATTTTCAGTGATACGAAAATATTTTCTGAGCCAAAACTGTAGCATATTTAATTTTATTTCTATTATTGGCACCATAATTTTTCTATCTTAATTTTTATCGTAGATGTTGTATCTGAAGTGGTACCATTGCTTGAGCTCATTGATTGACGGCTCTCCCTCAAGCATGGGCCTAGCTTTTAATTTAGGAAAAGGCAATTAATTAAACTCGGCGATTAAAGCGTACGTATTTCCTGTTAAATGTATCAACAGATTTATATAACTACCACGATGGAGTTCTTGTTGTGGGCTAAAGAAAGTAAACAGTCAAGCCGCAACAAATTTGTCAAGTGACAATAATCGTCATACTTAGATTGATTGTCGATCATATGCGTTGAGATTTATTGTATAAGTAGCTGATTGAAATAATTTTCCGATCTAAATTTAATCAACCAGTTGCATTTATAACAGGAGAGAGATCGATGCAATCAGTATTAGATTCGAGTATTCTATCATATCAAAGTCTTTCAAATGATTTTCCTGAGTGTGAGGGCTGAGGGAAATGAAAACAAATAAGAGAAAAGTATCTGACTTAATCAATTTTCTCATTTACCTGTACTCAAGTGATACTATTGTTAACTGACTACATTTACAATAAAATTTCAAAATTATATCACTTGCCTCGATGCATTTAGTTGGTACAATGTGAATCCCCTGCGTTGCTCCTCTAGGGCCTTTAAGTTGTCTACAGCATTTAGTTTGTGAATAAATGTTGCTTGTCCGGCACTTAAAGTCTTATATCCAACCTCATAGGATCCCCGTATGTAAATGCATGACATTTTTGCCTTTGGAAGCAATGAGAATTAATCACTACAGGAAATGAAAGATACAAATCTTAAGTACTACTTAAGGTGGGTAAACACTGGCGAGTTACTTTCGCGAGCTACTTTTGCAAGAGCTTGCGGGATTGTTTTCTCCGAAGAAACATTGTTCACAAGTTAATACAGAGCCAGACTGGTTGCGATTTACACTGGCACATAATACGATTGCTACTTGCCGAAAATTTTGAAAGTTCCGCGAGAGTGGACTTGGAAAGCCGTTTACACCTACAACTTGCGTTGAAAGTCACTTGCAGCAAGTAACTTGCGCAAAAACTTGTCAGTGTAAATCCACCTTAAGACAAGTTGTACTTCATAACTATAAGTTAAAACTCAGCATTTTAGCGTTTATATGGGAACTGCAAAATTCTTTCGACGAAATGTTTGCGTTTCCAATGCTCAGTGACTAAGAATTGGCGACCCGGTGTTCATAGCACAAAAAATGCTGAAAATTATCTGCCGAACATGGTATATTTATTTATTTACTAAAACATTCAAAAACAGCAACAATTAGCCTATTAAATTGAATAAATAACAATTAAATAAATGAATCAACAATAATAAAATAAATCGAGAAAAAATAACAGTAATGGTGGCCCGTACAATCAAACACTAAGGAGAACAAACCAGTAACATTAGGAGGCAAGAAGTTTTTTGATACGAGCGGTAAAGGAGTAACTGGAGGTGGAGAGATCAAGTAAGGGGTGATTTAAAGAAAGTATGTTGAATAATTTCGGGAGTCGGAAGAAAAGAGAACGCTGGGAGAGTGAAAGACGGAATTGAGGTAGGTGAAGGAGATCACTGCTGCGGGTTTTGCGGCTTGGAATATGAAGGAAGAAAAAAGGATGTCGATGGATCGGAAATTGCCGTTGATGGCAGAATGGAGGAAATTTAGGTTATGAACTTTTCAGCGGGTTGGCAAAGGGGAAATTCCAATATATTACATTATTTCGCTTTGGGATGAGCTTTGCAGATGGGGAACACGGTGACGGACAATAGAGGTGAAGAATTTAAGGGGACAGGCAGTTAACCAAATTAATGAGCAGTACTCAACAATGGGGTGTATGCAACCAGTTAAGATCGTTTTTAGTGCTTTAGGGTCTGCTTTTTCAGTAAATCTGTAGAGGATTCCCACAGCGGACATGGATTTCGACTTAATCTATCTGAGATGAGCGTTGAAGGTAAGTTTACTGTCGAAGGTAACGCCGAGGTCCTTATGCAAGGTGGTGACGGGAATCGTTTTGCCGGATAGTTGATATTGGTTGTGTAAGGGTTTTGATTTTAACAAAAATGACATGCAGGCTGACTTTAAAGGATTAATATTGAGTTTCCAATTATTGCACTAGTCTTCAAGTGAGCGGAGTGCAGATTGGAGAGATTTAGAGTCGGCAGTTGTGTCGTTTCTTTTGAAAAACTGGCAGTAGTCTGCGAAAAGAAGAATCTCGCAGTCATTAGAGAGGGTACAGGGTGTAACGTCATCGATGTACAGGGCAAAAAGGAGGGGACCAAGGACGGTACCTTGAGGGACGCCAGAGGGAACTGGAAGAATAGGGAATGAAACACCGTCGATCACCACTCTCTGCGAGCGTTGAGTAAGGAAGTGGGAAAGGATGTTTAAGAAAGGACCGTGAACGTTGAAAGCATTTTCCAGTTTATGTAATAAAAGTGTATGATTGACTGTATCGAAATCCTTGGAGAAGTCAATGTAACACACATCGAGCTTCGAGAGCAGAGGTAATGTGTCGGTGCAATATCGATAGATTGGTTGAACAAGAGCCCCCAGTAAGAAAGCCGTGCTGGTATATAACCGTAAGCACTCAAAGCCATAGAATTTATATTTTATGATATTTTCTTAATTAATGTAAGTTTCTGCTATCATAATTTATAATAATTATAATTTATAACAAAGCCAAGTATTG
Source organism: Pyrrhosoma nymphula (assembly GCA_963573305.1). Taxonomy (NCBI): domain Eukaryota; kingdom Metazoa; phylum Arthropoda; class Insecta; order Odonata; family Coenagrionidae; genus Pyrrhosoma; species Pyrrhosoma nymphula. Next base: position 67,897,516 of record OY754332.1, on the reverse strand, counting down.
CAATTGTTTTTGAAGAAACATGCTGTTATTATGGCCCTTGTACGATAGGTATAATAACGAAATGGTATTAAATGAATTTTCAAGACCGTAGAACAATTTTATATATTTTAATTCATTTTAAGTGGCAACAAGTGGGAAAAAATTATCGTGAAACGGGTGAATGCGATTAAGAAAGATTTTTTCCGGGGAACGCGAAACTCTTCGGAGATAGTGAAACCAATTATAAATGGGAGAATGCTAACTGTGGGAACAGTGATTCAAAAGAATTTTAACCAAAAAGAAGGCTGCTATTGAGCATGGGACAAATACTCTTCCCATAACACTTTAAGCAGCTAAAAAGTAGCTGTTGAAAACAGCTACAAGCTACAGAAATTGTTGTACATGCTACTTTGACAGATAATTCCAAAAAATGTATTGCGCTACAGCTACAGCTACTGAAATAATTAGCTGCAACATTAGCGCGCTGCTACCCAACCATGATTAGAGGTATATCATTGCATCTTTATTACCCAGTTGAATCAAAACTGGTCCTTTCCAAAGATAGAAATACATGAGGTATAAAGCCACCAAACATGGAGAAAATATTAAAAAAATCGGGAAAATTTAATTGTGCAGAGAGTTAGGAAAAAATGTTTTTGAGACTGAAATTTGCTCTAACACTCAAAGAGTATTTAGCCAATACATCGTAAAAATATTAAATTGGCAATTTGACCATGGCATCGACATTTAGAGTAATTATTATTTTTAAAGTAATCTACCGGTTGAGGTAGGTTTAAGTATAAGTAAGTTAGAAGTAAGTAAAAATCCTCTATATTTAGATATACCTACACAGTTTCTTTCTTCATCTCAGTTTAAACCCTACCCTTCTTCATCCCGTCCAGAAAACCTATTCTCTTTCTTCCCTTTCCTCGCTTACCCAACATCCTCCCCTCTATTACGGCCTTCAGCAATCCTTTTCCTCTCATTACCTCCTCCAACCATCTACTTTACCTCCTCCTAATGTCATCCAGAAGTTTCCTTTCCTCTCCAATCATACCAAGCAATTCCTCGTTTGTCTTCCTTTCCGTCCATCGTTCTTTCTTCACCCTCTTCCAAACCCACACTTTGAACGCCAGCAGCCTGTTTTCGTCTTCTTTTCTCTACGTCCAAGTTTCTGCCCCACAAAATGCTACACTCCGTTTTAAACTATTCCCCGGACTCTTCTTTATATCCATACCCAAGGTTCATGTCATCAAATCCCTTCTATTTGGCAGAACGCTTCATTCGCTAGCGCGATTCTCCTCATGTCCTTGCTAGTATTCTCATTTTCTTCTAACGTACTACTCAAGTGATTAAATTGCTCTTCCGGCTCCAGTTTCTCCCCTCCTACTTACATGACTAGCCTCGTTTTCTTAGTCCTAGAAAATCTCATTAATTTTGTTTTCTCATGATTTACCTTCATTTCATATTTCCCGCACTGATTTTTGCCTTTGCAATTTATCTACCAAAGTTTGCAATTCCTTGGATGATTTACTAACCCACGTCTGATTGTCCGTGAATCCAACCGACGCGATAACGTTGCGACGCTATCAGCTGTCCTTTGACTTTCATTCCCACGTATAGCTTTTCCCGTGCCTCTCATACCATTTCCTCGATATAAATGTTAAAAAGCAAAGGCGACAACGGCACCCTGGCCTTACCCCGTGGCCAACAATGGCTCACCCTGATATGGTTTAACTCATGGTTTAGGATGAGTCTCCCATTTCTCCAATCTATTCCTATTTCGTGAGAAGTACATTAGTTTTTCACAAATTACTCTGTCAAACGCCTTTTAGAAATCCACCAAGTAAGCAAAAACGTCCTGTTTATACTCTAGGCCCATTTCTATAAGCGTTTTCGTCACTTCAATCCTCTGCGGAGTTGACCTCTCCTTCGCAAACCCAAGCTGCTCACAGATGAAGTGGTAATTTACTCTACTCTCCAACCTTTTATTGGTTATTTTAAGAGAAAAACACTTGCCGCATATGTGAATGTCAACTGAATGTTCTATACCCCTCGCGATCTGACGGTTTCTTCTTCTTCGGGATAAGTATCAAAACTGTTTCCATGAAGTCCTTCCTAGTAGTCCCTACGAATAAGTTCGAATAAAGGTAATTTTCCCCTCTTACCTATATTTTTCAATAACTCGGAAGGGATGTTATCCACGCCCACACCTTTTCTTGCCGTTATCCCTCTTCATGCTTTCTCCATCTTTCTGTTGAGTGCCTCCTGGCCGAGGCCATCCTTCTTTACTGCTCCTTTATTCTCTATGTCTACATTCACAGGTCTATTAACACTTTTGTATAGCTCCACGTATTTTATCCACCTATATTGGATATCTTCTGGTTGGATTATGATCTTACCTGTTTTTTCCTTAACCTTTGGTATCGTTTGCTGTCTCTTACCACCAGATTGAATTTTAGCGGTAGCGTATAGCGCACCTTCGTCCACTTCTTTCTGTAGCTTTTCCATTTCCTCGCATTTTCCTTTCCATCAGTTTTCCTTCACCTAATTGGTTACTTGCCGAGTTTATTTTATTCTTTACACCTCCTCTGGTCTGGTTTTGTTTTTATGTTTTTTCACTTCCTTCTATTCTCTATTTTCCTAATAATTTCTTCTGTGACCCATTGCTTCTTAATTCTTCTAATTTACATTGATCCTATAATTTTCTCTGTCGCTCTTACTTTTCTTGTTTTTATACTCTCCTATTTTTCCCAGAGTTTTTCCATATGCTTTGATCACCAATGTTCCTTTCCACTTGCTCCTGGTATTCCCTCCTCTATATCCCTTTCAATGCTTAAACGTTCCACCTATTTGTCCTCCTACTTTTGCAATGCCCTTTAAATCTAACATCAAATGTAATGAGAACTAAATTATGATCTGAGGCCGCATCCGCCCACGGAAAGCCGTGCGATTTTTTGACGGTTCCTAAATCGCTGCCTAGCCGGAATGTGATCAATTTGATATCTACACGTATTCCCTGGAATTTTCATTGTGTACCTTTGCTTGAAGTGATGTTTTAACCAAGTGCTTGTAAATACTAATTTATTTCTCCCGTAGAATCTGACTGCCTTCTCACCGCGGCAATTTATTGTCCCGAGCTCATTTCCACCCACCTCTCAGATTTTTTGCCCAGGGCAATTTCAAACTTCTCTAATTATGTCTTCTAGTTGCCGTTGTACCCAATTCACATCTAACTCCCTAAGGTTAATTGTAGGAATGTACACTTGGGCCACTACGAAATTCGTCGAGCGGGCATTAATTTCAACCACTAATATCCTGTTGTTCACCTGTTCAATGTTACTACTCTCTTCCCCATTTTTTCATTCAGTACTATAACTCCACGTTGACTCTCATCTCTCCCACCATAAATTACCCTGAGCTGTTCTCCAGTAGTCTCCGCTATCCTTCTATCTAACTACTCGGAGCCCCAAAGCATCTATTATCCCTTTCGCCATTTCCTCTAATTTTTTCTAGTTCCGCAGTCCTCACCATTGTCCTAACTTTCCAAGTCCCTATTATAACCCCTGATTTCCTCTTCTTTTTTCATCTTCTTCGCAATCCTTGAATCATCTGATGATTTTTTGCTCAAGGATTTCGCATGATAGCTACCGCAGTGACCATCCCCACTGCCGAGCACGACACCCGCCCTAATGGACGGCGTCCTGTAGTTGCTAGGATTCAATTATATGTGACTGACTTTCATATTTAGGGTAATTGATAGCTTGGGGGCTCTCTCATGACCACTCGAGATGGTATTTTCAATGTGACACCATCGCGTGAACTACCTTTCGTCTGGCCCCTACCCTTCGACCTTCCTGGCATGGGTGGCCATACCAGTGGCAATCTTAATTGTTTCCACCAGTGCTGTTCCAGGGGTCATTGAAATGCGCAAACCGTTCCACCTCGTGAAGGTTGTAGTCCAAGGGAAGGGATGCAGAGTTAGAGATGGACAGAAAAGAACCGAACAATTCAATACGATTTGTCCTCCAAAATGAATCGTTCGCAAAAAGAACAGTTCTATGAAACTCCTTACTTAAATGGTAGTTCGAACGGCCATACCCATTATTCTTATTATTGCCGGCCTGGGTGGCGACGGGGTTGAGTCCTTGCCTGCTAATCCGAAGGCCTCGGGTTCGAGTCCCACCTGGGTGGGTTTTTCTTCCACTCAGAGCATGGGTGTTAACGTGTGAGGGTTAAATGTAAGAGAGGGCTGCATAGTCCTAATTCCACCCTAAATAAAAGCAATAAAGTAATAAATAACAGTACAACTTGAGGTAGGCGTCCATGATCACTACCACAAAGCGCCTTCTTAATGGCCTGCATTGACCAAGTTCATCGATCCCCAGCAGATGGCATTAATTCTGCAGAATATCGTTGAAAGCGAACACTGATCAGCTGAACAGTTATCAGGGGCCTTATTCAGTAAGGACTCGACATGGTCGAACCTCGGAAAATCCGTGAACGTGACGTCACTTCCACCGACAAATCTCAAATTTTGAATGGCCCTATTTGAAATTTTAGAAGCTGTGGCGTCAATATGTCATCACTTTCGAGGCTCGGCAATTCCGAGAACATACTGAATTGCCCACCAGGTGAGGAGACGACTCGCACGACGTGAAGTTTGTGAATCACGCATTTCACCGATCGGAGGAACCTAGTTGAAAACTAGCGTTGAGCCGTCACGAGGTGAGAGTCGACATTTACACGAGGTGAGGTCCGACACGTTCCTCGTCATCGGGGATATGAGCTGTGCTGGCGTTGGTGTCACCAAGGGCACGGGAGTCGGCACTGGGCTGCGAGTCCTTAAGATGGTCGCGTGGCGGGTTGCGTTGTGTCCAGGGACAATCACACCTGCACCCTGCGAATGCCCCTGCGAATGCCGCGCCTAGACACACATATTCTGTTGCTGACTGGATGGCTTCTGGATGAAACCAGAAGAGAGTCGATGGCTGGGCACCACTGCTGGAGGGTATTATGACCAGAAGTTCGGAAAGCACGACGTCTTCTCTCTATGGATGCTCGAGGCCTACGTCTGAATGGGAGACTCATAGGAAAAGGGACTAACCTCATGCCCTTCGAGAGGACATGAGGGTCGAGAAAAGGCGAGTGGAGGTGTTGGGAAGAAGGAGGTGATATTTGTAACGAGAATAATTCATTGTTTTGTTTTGTAGTCTGCCACAATTTATATCATTGGAAGTCTGTAATAGTGGATTAATGCTTCGCATTGAGACATGCTTTTAATTTTGAAACGTTTGAAAGTTTCCCATTCAGACACCGATACTTTATTTGTAAAATATGCCTCAAAATGTCGAGAAAGCTCGTGAATACGCTGTGACTTTGCGAGCATCTGTCGCCGGCCAATAGACAAACAGTAACCTTAAGGAGTGGGCAGCAGTCCCCCTCAGATGACTGAAGTGAGAGTGTGTCGGTACTGCAGCACTTGTTAACCTGCAGGTGCGGGTAATGTATTAACCTAAATGGCTGTGGCACTGCGATGTGGGGGAGGCAACGATATACCGCTACATTATCCTTCCGAGAATCAGCAGCTTCGCTTCGCTTTGCACCTCTTCTCGTAAAGGCATTGCATATAAGCAGTTAATATAGGAACGTAGGTACCCGACAAATTTAGTAATGATTCCGGTTTATATGCGCACTTATAACCATCATAATCAGCCGCCATCAATCCGAAGATTGGCTTGCTGTAGCTCTCCGTTCCACTATCCCATTAGCAAAGCGTTTCATTCAAACGAAAGTATTCATTTAGTCGTCCTCATAATTTTTCTGGGACATTCCATCCATGATCTTCTTCGACTCTTCTTCTCATCCTTACATTATTGTTTACAAGAGGCTGTGGTGTCAAAATATTTGTCCCATGAGGTTATCTATCCTTCCTCTTAGAGTTTTAATTAGGCATCTTTTCTCTCCAGCTTTTCACAAGACCTTTATAATGGTGGTTCTCTCCGTGCACTTGATCTTCATCATTCATCTCTAACACCTCATTCCCATTGCCTCAAATCTTATTTGCTCCACACCTGTTATCGTCCAAGCTTTACCGTCACTCTGCTAATAACTCAAACATAATGACAGGTTGGTGGCTTCTTTTAATAGAAATTTTGTCTCCCCGGACCACTCGCCTAATGCGTTATTTTAACAGAAGGTGAGTTTGTGTACGAGAGGAAAAAGTATCAACTTTCCTCCGCTTGGTTTATGGTCGTCTTTAAGCCCACCTATTTTCAATTCAAATATGTTAAAAAAGTGTGTAAGAGTAGAATTTTGTTGATTTTATCGGAGAGAGTATACATTTTACCGTATGTTACAAGTATATGAAAAAAATTGCATTGATTCCATGTCACGGTGGAATCTTCGTAAGTTTTCTATACTTCATAACATTTTCCGACGCTAAAACATTCAATGTAACGGAAATTTCACGTCGGGTCTTTCTTCCTCCACTTTAAACGACTCCATAATTATTTCTTTTGTTGGTCTTACGTGTAACCCCGTTTATACCCACTACTTGAACTAAAACAGGAGCAGATCTAGACGCTATGTTGACCGGAACAAATCTTACAAATCATCAATTTTCTCATCCTATTATTGTTTCCAATACCCATCCCATTCTGGCTACCCCTGCCACTAAACAATTCGGTGGTTTGTGCTGTAGAACGTAAATGTAGATAACTAACATATTTATATCTTAAAAAAATACATTTACTTCCCTGCACTTATTGGACTTAAAGTTGGTAGGAAACTAATCAAGTCAGTAATATTCACTTACAACCGATTGTTAGTAAGCCCACGTTAAGCCCCTGCTGTTCCTAGTACAATACTCAATAAGCGCGTAAAGAGATTCAGCGTAAATATATCGGATGAAGATCAACCATAAGAAGACTAAGGTTATGAAATACACTGGAAGTGGGAGTGCGGGAAACGTATAGGTGTAGCAAAACTTGGTGGCACTCGCTCGTACAGAAAATGACGTCAGAGAGGGGAGAGCATACAAGAGAGGACGGATAAAGATGTTTATGTTCTCTTTAGAAGTCTTAAACTGAGCCCTTCGATAACTTCCCCCGCTCAAAAACCCTTAATTCGGCCTCAGTGACTTTAAACTCTCCGCTGGCGAGTGCCACCAAGTTTCTCTATAGATATATAGAGGTGGGATAGCAGCGGGGGGAACAAGTTCAAGTGCCTAAGAAGCATGTATCATGGACTTGGATGTATTCGGTGTTTAGGCCATGAGGAGGAGAGCTGCATTGTCTTGGGAGGAATTGAGGAAGAGAATACGGTTGATGAAGGGTATACAAGACCAAGGAAGTAAAGAAAAATTCTACAAAAATTCCTTGCGATGGATGGCTCGGAGGCTTGACTCATGCGAGACGAGGGCGTGAGTAGACTGGAGGCATTTGGGATGTGGGTGCGAAGGAGGAGGGAGACGGTGAGCTGGGTGGCGAAGGAGACAAACGATGAAGTGTTGCACATGGCGGGGGAGGGAAGGAAGTTGATTGCGGAGGTCCGGAGGAGGTAGACAAAGTGGGTGGAGGGCGTTCTGAAGTGTTGAAAGCGGGCCGAGGGGGGTGGGAGGGGGGAAGACGCTTGGCGAGCGCGGCAGGGGAAGGAATAGCGTGGGAATTTGGGACGACGCGAGGTTGGGAGAGGCAGAGGGCATGAGGAACGTAAGGAAGTCTTCGCGAAACGAAATAAATGCTTTTTTTCTTATGCAGGCTATATATTTGACTGAGAAATTAAACCCGATGATATCCTGCTTAATGGCAAGAATGGGTGAAGCGAAAATAATATTTTACCTACCGTTTACAAATGAACATTTCGCGTTAAACTAATGTTTAACAGTGCATATTTTCAGGAAAATCTGATGGTAATAAAATTAAACCTTCAACCCATCTTGGTTTTTAAGCTATTAACATAAAAAACTACCGTGACTGGAGTAAAAGAGCGCTAGTTCAACAGAAATGGTGCTGCAGTTGATTCCTCTAGTCGGAAAAAGTGTCAATTTACAATTATATTCGTCGATTAATCTGAAAATGTAGTATTTGACTCATGCTTAAAGTAGTGTCTTTTATTCATAATTAATAAAAAAGTGGACTCATTTGTTGTGACTTATGCTGTCACGGTGGAACCTCCTTAAGAGAGATAAAAAGTGCTTCTCATTCGCTTTAGTCCGCTGATCTCTTCGCAGGACAAGGGCCCATTTGCTTCCCATTCGCATCAAGCCCTGCGCACAAGGCAGCTCACTTCAAAACAGATCGGGAAGGGAGTTGATGTGCGCTTAACTCTAGAGTGCTCGCGTGGGTGACATTTGTCACCCAAGATGTAAAAATGTTACATAGTTAATGAATGCAAAGCGCTTCAGTGTTGCCTTTCAGATATCCCTCGAGAAGTAACAATCCTCCCCGTCAGTTGCGCGTCAGTCGACACGGCGCATCGACGTCTGAGCAGTTTATATTTTAAATTTGCGGGTGACACATGTCCCCCGCGTGACCACTCGAGGAGGTTTTTGAAATCGAAATATCCCGAGTAGGAACGCGTATACCTTCTCGTAAATAATTTAATATTTACTTGTTTCACTTATTTCATTAGTGATTTACTGTTTTACCAAATCGTTATACTTTCTCGTGCCGTTCGAAGTGAAATTACAGAGCTTTGTGCTTTTTTTAAGTTTATAATGACATCGAATTTGAACAATGAGACAGTAAATAGGTGGTTAGAAGAAGACCTCCTAGGCTTCATTGCATTATATAGCAGTGGTGAAGAACATAATGGTTCAGAGGAGCAAAGGGTCGCTCTTGGCTTGCCTCAGGTTTCTGACACGGAACAAGAAAGTGATGAATCTGATGATGACAGTGTGCCTTTGTCACAGTTGGCCGCGTATGAGTCTTGCAATGGAACAAAGTGGTGTAAATTTTCACCGGCTACATCTAGGACTAGAGCTCACAACATTGTGACACGACCTTCAGGTGCAAAAGGTAATGCTAGGCATGCTAAAACTAGTCTCCAATCTTTTTTGCTGTTTTTTTACTCTGACATTTTGAACATTCTTGCCGAATGCACGAATAGTTTTATTGATTCGATCAAACAAAGATACAAGAGATAAAGGGATGTCGTGCCAACGGATTTGGTAGAAATGAAAGAGTTTTTTGGCTTGTTGTTAATAATTGGAGTTTGTAGAGCTGGACGCAGAAACCTCAAAGACTTTTGGGACAATTCGCAAGGCCTAGGAATTGTATTGGTTTACAGCAGAATGTCACAAAGCAGATTCCGTTTCCTGTTACGAATTGTGCGCTTTGATCACGTTAGGGATAGGACAGCTCAACAATAAACCGATAGGTTAGTAGGTACCTCAACGTCAGATCATTGAGATCATGCTTCGAAACTGTAAGGATTACTATACGCCAAGCGAATATACGACCCTTGACGAGCAACCGGCAGCTTTCAAGGGTCGCTGCGGCTTTAAAATTTATATGCCAAACAAACCCGCTAAATTTGGCATAGAATAATTATGGCCGTAGATGTCAAATATCCGTATGTCTGCAATTTTGAAGTGTATGCAGGTTTGAAGCCAGAAGGTCCATTTCGAATATCCAATCAAGTTACAGATATTATAAACAGAGTTCTGAAGCTCTTGCACGGCCTGGGGTGTGATGTGACTATGGATAATTGGTTCACCAGTGTGCCTATAAACGAACAATTACTGCAAGAACGAATCACAGTAGTTGGAACACTAAAAAGCAACAAACCAGATGTACCTCAGAAATTCAAGACCAGTCAGGGCAGAGAAATAAATGGCTACATATTTAGGTTCCAACCTAATTGTACTCTGGTCAGCTATGTCTCGAAAAGAAGCAAGGCCATTTTACTGCTGTCTACCATGCACAATGATGATAAACTTGACAATGAAAGTGGAGAATCTTAGAAGACTGAGATAATTACGTTTTACAATCACACCAAGTATGGCGTCGATGTTTTTGACAAAATGTGTCGTCAATACGATGTGACACGCAACAGCCGTCGATGGCCTCTTACATTGTTTTATAATTTCCTGAATATGGCTGGTATAAATAGTTTTATCATATCCCAATTAAATAATCCAGAAATAAAATGTATTCGCCGAAAATATTTGCAGGATGTTGGGTTTGAACTTGTGAAACCTCTTATTACTCGACGTAATTAACAAGAAAATATACCCAAGGCGAAAAAATTAAAAGCTAGGCTTCTCTTGGGGCTATCAGAATATCCACAAGCACAAAGTTTTCCGATGCGGGGTGGTAAAGAACGATATGACTTTTGCAGCCGAGCCCGAGACCAGAATACCTGGAAACAATGTGGCAACTGTAATAGGCGTGTTTGTTCAGACCACCAAGTCATCGTGTGCCCCAACTGTGATGGTAATGTGATTGAATAGTTACAATATATTCATGTACTTTATAAGAAGGTGATTTAATTGTTAAAATTCCATGCTAGTAAGAATTAAAATTTGTTTGATCCCAAAGAATCCAAAATGTCTTGATTTAGTGCGATATTCCACAGGAGAAAACCCAAACCAGTTTTTTCTTCTGTGAAAGATCGCACTTCTGTGCACTTGCGGGTTACTCCGTAAAGGTTACGACCGTGGCTAGTCCCGGTTTCCTCAAAAATGTCTTGATTTTTTTGAACTTCAAATTTTGTTCATATTTTTTATAAATTAAAAAAATTTTCAGTTCTGTTTTAGTTTTATAAGGGAAATAAAGTTCATTCGTAATATTATTACTAGTTTTCTGTGCTATACATTTGTTTTCAAAAATTTATATCGTACTGGGTGGCACATGTGCCACGCGCGAGCACTCTAGGAGTGTTTTATAGCGCGAGCACTCTAGTGTTAAGTGCGTCGAAAAAGAAATGAACTTCGATACTCGCATCCCCGATTGTCGCTTTTTTGCTGATTTTAATAAGGGCAACAAGCATGGATCATGTAAAGTTTTTAATTGCCAAGTGTGCGGCGAATAGGTTACCTTTTTCTTTACCTTGAACGTATGCGTTCCCTATTTGCGGGATAAGTATGCGGCCATAACAGTAGGTGGATAACAATAGATAATGCTCCCGCGTATGTATCTACGAACTGCAAGGATCTTCTCACTCCACCCGAGTTTCGCCAGGTATCACGAAGGCCCTTAAAGGTACATATCGGCATCTAAGAGGATTTAGAAGTCATGATCGGTTGCTATTGTGAAGGTCAAAGGTTTGTGAGAGCTATAATCTAAGCCTTTAAGGACAAACATTCACTTAGAAAGCCTTAAGTTTTTACCGCTGCACGTTTTTCGTTGATTCATGAAATACACCTATAAAAAGCCCATTTCTTAGTCAAAAGCATAATGCATCGAAAACGTTGACAAAATTCCATAAAATTGTACTATATTTACTTTTAATCAACTTGTTACCTTCATTTTCATATACATTGGAAAGAAGATTCAGTTCTGTTTTCGTAAGTATTAAATAAAAATACCCTGCCCTCAATAAATTTGATTAGCTCTTTCTAGGTCGCATCTCGAATACGCCGCAAGCATGTGGCCCAATGCACAGAAAGACACGCGAAGTAAATAAAACACAAGAAAACCGCATGTTTTGCTAAAAGCTGCTAAGACCGTACAGGAAGTGTCACACAATTGATGGAAGGATTAGGTTGGGAACCGTTTGAGACTACACGCTAGACTTTTATTAGGTCACTTGAACAACTCCGTTCAGTTGAGTTTCATCACGACACGGAGAATATGATTTTATACCCGCACTGTATCTCTAGAACTGATAGAAGCAACACAATGGGAGAGATACTTACACTTCCGAACTGACAGGTACAAAAATTTCTTCTTTCCTCGTACCATTATTGATTATAACCAAAATAGCATGACACTGTCTTAAGACACATCGTTGACACAATCCAGCTCTGTCCTCTCCCCCTCCCTATTCATTCCCCCTTTCCATGGCTGGTGTCCTAACACCCCTTGCCACTAGAGCCCTGCAAAACGGCCTCCATACTCGACCACGTTCACTCGGTTGCCGGCTGAATCGAATGCACACACTCGAGTGCAGAGTCAACCGAGTCTGGATTTACTCGGCCGATCACTCGCCCCGAGTTTACGAACAACCGTCGAGTACAAACACACTCGACGGCAGCTTGGATTTCCGCCAAGGCTAGCCGGAGCGCAGTGACTCGGATTCGTAGTTTGGTGTCCAAGAAATGACCTCCTGCGTGACAAAAAATACACTACTTATGGCGAAATATTTATAGTTCAACATTTAAAAATTATATCGCCCTTCGCATTCATCCACTAGAAAACTTCGTCTCCAAACATGCCATAGTTCACCGATTTGGAATAAGATTTCGTCCTGTAAGAAATTCTGAACTGAGTAATTGGCTCTAAATGTTTGGATACGTTCCATCGATTCATCTGCCTGAGGGAAAAATATAACTCTCAAAATAGAGAGAAATTGAAAAAGGGTACTAATACTGCGAGCGACTTCCCGGTTGCAAAGGCGAGGAGCGATTGCTAGCGGCGGCCGGCCGAGTACGAATCCACTCGGCGACATCGAGTATAGCCATACTCGGGCTCAGATTTCCGAATACTCCGACAGGGTGTGGGCTCCTCACCTGTTTCTCCGTCCAAAACGTAGCTGAAGAGGTGACTCATTAACAGCCGACCGATTATAGCCGAGTACGGAGGCCGTTTTGTAGGGGTCTACCTGCCACACGCTTCTGAGGCTGCTCACAGAGTAGTTAGTATGTAGGTGTAAATTAATACTTTTTTATTTCAGAGTGGTATGTAGATGATTACTTAAATATTACTAAGCTGAGGATAATGATGTTGAGATGCAACTACTTCCTCATAAAAGTAAAGTAACACTACTATTGAAGCCTGTGGCTGTTATTATTTTCATATTAGTGTAATGAATAGAGCGTGGAAAAAGTCTTTTGACTTTTGTAAAAGTGGATCTTTAGTGGTTTTTAATACAAATCTTCACCAATCTCGTTAAATAAAACATTTTTTAATGATTTTTTAGAGACTTTTTGGGAAATTTTTGGCGTGGCGGGACTTTTTCTGATAAAATAGACTTTTATGGGCCTTTTTATATAAAACCTCATGCCTAAGTTGATAATTGGCTGTTGTGTTCACTTTTGTTCAACTGGGTATTGGAAACATCTGTGTTTTTATGCGGTATTTCACGGGGCAGAGATGTACTGCTTTAAATGTAAGCTCCTGACATTTGCTGATGCGAAATTTCATTAATAGCTCCGAAAAGTGCTATGAATTCTTTCTATTGCTCCAACGTTCATGAAAGAATCACACTCACTTAGCGCTGCAACCCGAAGGTTGGTTTGGATAGGTGGGGATAGAGCTCGTCCCCGACTAACAATAAGCTATAGGCTTGTGAATTTCACATATCCAGGGCAGGGAGGCCAGTTACTTTCCCTGGGCCACCTCGCACTTCGAGCTTTTTTGGTGGGGGTGTCCAAAGACTTCACCCGGGATACATTGATCTGAAAGAATACACTGATCTAATTATGAACCAGCTTATTTGAGCCCGGGTGGTCTGCTGAAAAACCGACAGCTCTATGCTGTATGCTAACACTCCGTATTTTTTTAGGAGATCAGAGCAAAGATGATACAATTATATGAAAGACCATCTAGAATTTCCGACGAGGTGCACGCATCGCATTGTGCGCAAATGATCATTAACTGAGCCAAAATTGTAGCGTGGCAAGCAATGCACCCTTAGCACTCGGGCGAAGAGGATAAATGAAGGCTTAACAAGAACCGGTGAATGTATACACATTGTATGAACACTTTTCTCTTTTATATTCGAGTAAGCCACGTAAAGTCTCAATCATTTGCTGAGGTTTCAAAGCGTCGAAAGACCGTCGTCCGCTCGTTTGTGTATCCCAAGGTATAAAATTTTGTATTGCTCAAGATATAAAGTGAAGAAAATGTATAAGGTGAAAGGACAGACGTCTTCAGGAGCCAAGCTGACTGCGTATGCTTCACTATGCAAGTATCCGCAAGTACTGAGCAAACAGTATTTACTGCAATGCTTGTAAAAAAAACCGTGAGTATCAACACAACTTTTGAAAATGACGACTTTAATACGAGGAATTTAATAACGAGTAACTGATTAAATATTTAAATGTATCACCCTTAGAAAAAGATCCATAATATCTATTTTATTGGACAGAGCCTCAAACTGATTTTAAAAATTTAGGCAAATAAATTTCAACGACTTCTTCATTCCAATATTTTTACCTAGCACGAATTTCCCATAAGTTGTTTTAAGTATTTAAAGTTAATTAAAACTGGATCCATAGGACGGCCTTCGTATTCACGCCATAACTACCCCTTTCATTCGGTATTAGAAATAGGAAAATTTTGTGGAAATTTTTCAAGTCGTGAAACATGGGCCGCCCTGAGGCATTTACGGGTCTGGAGCTACATTCTAAAAAATATTTTGTTTGAATGGTTGGAGGCTTGTGTGTTCAATGCCAGTACTTCGAAAAAATTAATAATGTAAATAATTATCTGTAGTTATATTTGTGACTGATGAATCAATCCCATTATATGTGAAAGAATTCCTGCCTGTTTTGCGCACTTAACTATAATACAACTGCACGTTCAAAATTTAAGAGGAAAACTTTATTTTAATTTCTTACCTCAGATTATACAGAATATTGACCCTTTAGATGATGCAGAATAGGTAGAAAATTCTCGAAAACTCGTAGAAGATAGCACACTTCCATTGGACCTGATATGAATTTCAGCATTCTTTGGGTTTTTGGTTGAAACAATCAAACACCTCGAATCATCCATCCTGAGCCTAAGTGATTCAGTGTCGTCAATTATGGGTGCAAAGGAGAAACTTGCATATGCAATGGGCGAACAAGCTTGTAAGAGTTTATTCGAAATTGTGTAATATTTTGAATAAAGACGAAGGCTTCGAGTTGATGAGTGATGTTGCACAGATTATCAATGGAGAGTTCAAGGGGCAGACATCTAACATTTTCCAAAAACTCCTTGTAAGTGAAGTGACTACGCTGAGGTATGCCCCTATGACAACTTGTGAAGTTGAGCGATCATTTTCGATTTACAAACTTATTTTGAGCTATCGTCGCACAACCTTCACTCTGGAAAACATGGAAAAATATATTGTCTTCCACTACTTAATGACGCGTCGTCGTGGCTATGAAACTGAAAGTCAATGAAAGTAGGTAAATATTTTTCCTTTATTTTATATGGTGCAGTAAAAAAATAAAATATATTATCTAAAACTTAAATTTTAACTTTAATTTTCCCTTCCCAAAATAAAATGAAGTGATTAATATTTTTCTTCCACAATTGCTGGTCATCAAACGAAGTGTTATTCAGAAATTAAAAAAAATATTTTGTAAACTGTGGTTTTTCCTTTCTTAAAGGTCATATAAAAACTCGAAAACCCATGAGCCCAAATCTCTGTGTTCTCTTTTCCAAAAATTAATTTAAATTTAGCAACTTTCTCTCGAAAATAACTCAGACTTTTGAGAGACTTTTTTCAAAAATATTTGCGACTTTTTTTTTGCAAAATTGAGAACTTTTTATCCGCGCTCTAGCAATGAATAGGTTATGGAGAACGCCTAACGCAACTTATCGAGTCGACTTGACCCGTTCGCATTAACCTCAAATGCATTCGCGATTTACAACCGCATATCAGGGTGGATCGATTTTCACTTATTTTAGAATTTCCATACGCCTGAGGGCGAAAAGGTTTCCTTTTGGGGCGCCAGTCGATCATGCCGAATTTCAGTAAAATCAAAACATGCCCTGCCGTGGGTGCATGCGATTGGATGTTGAAAATTTGCCGAAAATCAGGAGGAATCCGAAAATGTACTCCAATAAAACTGGTAATTGTTCGAGTTAGAATAGATAACCGAGTAGGTAATGTAAATCTAGTCTTTCTAATCAATATCTGGAAATATTAATTTTATGCGCAAAAATCCCTGCCGCCACGAAGCATCAGAACGTTTAACAAATTCGGCGCGTAGGCAACCCACTCTACACTGCAGCGCTCCAATCGGAGCTACATAAAATTTCATTTAAATTACAACTCCGAAGTTTCTTGACTGAAAGTACACGGTGTACTTTCACTTTCCCCTACAAAAGATTTTCTTTCAAGGATACAGAAGCGTTATATTTCTTAAGAAAACACTAAGTTTAAGTATGGAAAACTAACGCCCGGTTGCCGGAAATATGTATTAACCACTTTTCCATAATGTTAAGTGGCGGAGACAATTATTATTGGGCAGAATATGTGACTTATCCCGTTGAAAACAATAATGGAAAAAAGTGAAGGCGAGGAAAGCATGGGTAGAATATTTCAAGTATATCATGAGGTCTATGAAATGACGAGGAATTTTGAAGGAAAAAGCGGTGTGCTGAGAAGTTAGAAATGGAGTGGAGAGTTGCAGCAAAACAATCTTCGGACTGATAGTTACTGATTATGTTGATGTATTTTAATGTCTCAGTCACCTACCTCCTTCGAATTGATGGAGTAAAATGTAGATAGACCCTAAAAACTATTTCTCGGGAAATGAGAACGATTGTATCAATAAATGATAACTTTAGAAGATGCGTTCTCTAAAAATATCGTAGATGTACGTTTTAAACCAACTCATATTATTTTACATTTTAGTGTTCTCATTTCCATGTAGGGGTAGATTTCGGTGTTCCAACTCCTTTGGTTGTATCGCACCGTTTATCCTAAGGCCTTAAGATGGCTGGTGCGGTAATCGTGATCCATTGAGTCTACACGTTAATTACTTTTTAACTAAGTAAAAAATAATTTTTGGATCACATTTATCTTTAGTATATTTTTTTAATTTTAATTTTTTTTTTAATTTTTATTTTTAAAGCTAAGTTTATACGGTGAAAATCACTCTACATGCAGTATTGTGAACGATGCAAGAATTAGATTTTTTAAATTTCGCCTTCATTAAATCATTTAATGGCTTGGTTTTCGGCGAAAATTACATCTAAATGATTTTTTGACTTGGTATACCTTGAAATTAGTTAGCAAACATTATAATAATATGCAACGTGTTATTTCCCGTTTGGAAGAAAATCTTTTCATATATGAACGATTTATTGCGACATATGCCTCGTGTGCCATAAGGATACGTGTTAAAATTGTATTGAATTGCCAAGAGACCAAATCGGTAATATGCATTTTTTTCACTTTTTTCTGTAGATATTACTAATAAGGACCTGTATGCAAAATTTCATGCAAATATTTATGTAAATAAAAATTTCTTCTCCACCTTAACTCTAAGACACTGGAACATCCATGCCCGAGGGGTTTTCAAATCCTCGACCCCCATCACCATCCGTCATGCTCACCGCACCCACGCCGCTATCTACCGCGACCGCACGTACCTCCAATTTTATCATTGGTAAGTAAAGGGAAGGATTTTAAGGGCCACAGTCTTGGATAATTGAATATTCCTACCGGGGAGTCGAGAATCGCTTGAAAAAATGGGAACATTTCCGGGTAGAGGAGGACGGTTGGCAACCCTACCCTGGTACGCACCGATCAAGTTTGCATAAAACTTACGACTCGTCGTTACACGTTTTACGATTTGAATCTTTTGCCGAGCCCCAAATGCCTCTCCTCATTCTCTTCGGGAGACTGCTGAGACCGTGCGTTCCCCCGCGCGAAGGAAACGGGGGCCGAAAGAGAAGAAGAAGAAGAAGCAATTCAGATGCAATCATCCACTCATTCGGACGACGGCACTCCTCCTCCCCGCACTCCCCCCCGCAACTCCAACCGGGAGATGTCGCCGGGGAGGAGAGCAAGTGAAGAGCGAACGGCGGAGTCGACCCCGCATTTACGAATCCCCCCGCCGTCTCTTTCTCTCTCTCTCAGAAGAAAATTTCCCACCCATTGACGGTGAGACGAAAAACTTCACCATTCTGGGAGCTAGCGCGATGGAACCATATGGATCCTATTTCCCGGCGGGCGGCGGAGAGAGGTGGGCGGCGGCTAGCGAGCGGAAGGAGTCAGAGGATGAGTCTGGAGTGGTGGCGGCAGCACAATCGGCTCCCGAGAATGGCCGCCCCTGGCGGGAGGTGCGGGGGGGGGGGGAGGAGAGCGAGGCGGTGCTCTCGCACAATGGCCGACGACCGCGTGGGCCTCGCTTTTCTTCCGAGGACTCCGGGCTGAGCTATTCACGTCGACGGCGCGGACTCGGTCCCACGCTCGCATTCAGGGCAAGATCTTCGGGAGCAGAAGAAGAAGGTGGAGCCCCAGCCAGTCTCGGGTTACCCAAGAAAGAGAGACGTTGAGAGAGGAGGGGGGGATGGAGAAGTAGAGTTTGGGTTGTGAGGTCCTTTCTTCTCTCTTGGCTCTCGGGGCCCGCATCTTCCGTCCTCTCTCCCCCCCCCCTTTCCCCCCTATCGTGAGCTTTTGTGCATCCACGTCGCTTACTTGACTTGTTCCCGCCTCTCCGCCCCATCCTCCGCTCGAAAACGGACGCAAATGGGAATGTTTACGGCATTTTTATGAACTCCCTCTCTTGCGGCAGGGGCGTGCCCGCCTCTCTATTAGCCTTTTCCGGCGCAAAAAGGGAGTCTCTCTCATCTCCGGGTCGACTAAATCCTCCGAAGCCGCCGACGTTGAGGGCAGGTAACTTTCATGCCCGACTTGATTTTTGAGACGGTAACAGCCCCTGGGAAGGGACTGCGCTTACCCGCCGAGGGTTGCCATACGGCACCGCGGGTGTAAGTTTTAGCAAAGTCAATGCTCACGGTTGAATATCCATCCCAAGGGTTGCGTCTGAACCCGTCCCTACCGAGTCAAGATAAAGTGCTGGTTGCTTGGGGAGGTGATCGACAACTGAGATCATTTGTGCCATGAAGGAAAGGTGGATTTGTCAGTATGGGAAGAATAATTATAGGCATGGATGATGGATGCACAGAAACCCTGCGTCGCCAACAGCCTACCCTTAACAAAAGGCGCCGACCAAAGTAGTGCCTATATTACAATAAGTCTCCAAATAGAGCACTCAAGTAAGGATCAGGATTATACATAAAAATCTTCACCACAGCTGGGATTTTTATAATCGAAATATTGAAATACTTCATCGTTCTCAGTAGTCTTTAGTCTAATTATTAGTTAGCTGCGACGCTTCACTTCATTTATAACTTTCAGCAATCCACTTTATTCCGCAATTGCTTATCAAATGCTTATCTATCATAAATCACTTTACTATTCCACCCGTATTTTCCTTCTTAATTATTTCCATCCATTATTGTTTTCGGTCGGATGTTATGTCACAGATTCTGCCCAATAATATTTGTACCTGCTACTTCACTGTAGGGAGAGGTGATGAAAGTGATGGCATGTACATAATAAGGTAGAAAAATTTAGTTTTCGGAGAAGTATCTTAAAAGAAACTAGGCAAAATACTCGAGGTAATAGGAGGAGTATTGCAATAGTGGAAGAGGCGTGGAATATTAGAAAAGAGATAATAATAGACACCTCTAGTTTGGACACCGGGGTAAAGAGTAAGACACTGGTAAACATTTCGATGTGGAGTTTAGATATACACGCTCGTGACAGCGCACCACATCATTTGTTCAATGCTGTGATTGGAAAATCGTGGAATTTAGAGCTGTGAGATGCAGAAACATGGGCAGTGCAGAAAGAGGACGATATGAGAATGGAGGTGTTATGAATGCGGATGTAGAGGTGGATGGAGGTGTAATGGATTTAGAGGAGGGCACTTTTGTGGAAGTGCATGGCATGGTGGGTAAAGAGAGGGAGCTCTTGGAGGAGATTTGGAGGCAGAGCGAGTGCTTAGAGCGGGTAACAAGGATGGGTGGGAGATACTGAAGGCCGTGATTGAGGAAAGGTTGCTGAGTAAACTGGAAAGGGAAGTAAGAGGATATGGTTTGAAAAGAAAATAGGCATTATGGTTGAGATGAAGTGAGGAAGTAAAGAAGCCGAACTGAGTAAATGAAATACCTTGCAACATGCGTCTCAATTCGTAAGGTATTCATGATTGTAAAAAGTATTCCATTCACGTGGAGGTAGAATATTTTAATAATAAAATTAGAGCGTACGCCACAATCCTCCTGAATGATTGTCAACCTTTTGTCCTTCAATCCTTTTTCCTGAAAAATCTTCAATATTTTGTTGCTACACTCTTTGGGAACTGGTACGCGATGCCATCACTATTGATTGAACATGGTTGTGAGTCCAGACTCCCTGTGCCATCTAATGAAGTCCTCGGAGGGAATGTTGAGACAAATGCTTTTATGTCAGTGGAAGAGGAATACTAGCATGCAAACCTGCAGTTGAAGTTTTCATCAAGGTCACAGCAGACTCCGTTTCACCGGAACCGTAATATGACTTCGTATTCATTCTCGTACTTCAGTTACCACTCAGTTCCTGAGACAAGAATTCAGCCATAAATTGTGAAGAAACTTATTTCCACAGATGATGATAAAACGCGTTTGGAAATGAGCACACCTTCTCACTTCGGATGAAATCAAAATACAATATAATTATTCTTCCAACTTCAAAGAGGAGTAAAAAAATACAATATTGTGAGAGGGAATAATGCAACTTCAAGTGTTATCAGGACGAAAATAGCTTTCCTCTTGATACTTTTAGTGTTTCCTCTTTCGAATCTGATGTTTGACGATTTTGGATGTTAACACTTATGTAACTACCAATTTTCAGTTTATAACAATTTCAGTTATACCCACATGAAGGAAAAATTCATGTCTATTTTTTCGAAGACATTATTTAGCGCAGGGATTGATTGCAAAAAAAGTACTAAAGGATTGTTGATAAATGTATTATTGCCGAAATATAATCTGTGAAAACAACATATACGTATATAAAAATTGTAGGTAGAGCAAGAAACACTAAGTTATAATGAGTTATCCATTCTGCATAAAAAAGGTATAAACATGCTCACCACCTTTATTATCTTATTTGCAATCATTATTATCAATCATCATTGATATAAGCCAAAAAATTCCCATAAAGCAATAAAAAATTGTTTAGTGGTCAGTGATTCCTCATCATGCACACACTACGCTACATTTTGCTGACGGGAATAATAAATGAGATATTCATGGCTTCACATATAAATTTGTATGCTATTAGGAATTTAAGGTAAAAAAGAACTCCATTCCTGCCAGTCGTACTCCAGACTGTCATGAGAAATAGTTACTGTGATCTTGGCTAAATGGTTATAAAATATATCAGAAATAATTAACGCAAATTACAACTATTCCGGTTCCGTATCGTGTGCAGAAGAGAAAAACTTATAAACCTATTCATTTGTACGTGGTTTATTCTGCTCATTTACATTGCATGAAGGAGAGCAGAGGAAGAAATTCTAACGTAATCGGAAAACAGATTATATTTGAAATTGTTTCGAATATTGAGTTCATTGAGTTTCCTCCAGTCAGTTTATGATTCCCATCCAAGTTCACGATTGGAAACCTGTGGGGTACTTGCAAAATCAACTACCTTGGCTGCATTACTTTTGATTCAGGGGCCCAAATCACTTGATAAATATGTCAAATGCCAGTGTGTCCCTCAGAGAAGCGTATAGATGAGCTCTTTTGCCTTCTAGTTATATTTTCTGTATTCATATGTATTTTCTTCTCATCCGTGTATTAATATGCATCTTCAATCATTTCTTCAAAGCGCACGTCAAAACACAAAGACCATAGTCTACATCCATATGAGAGTTGTATCACAATTAGAGTTTTAAGTGAGTTACTATAAACGCAGATTATTCAACCAACTTATATTTTAGTTACATATAGGACATATATTAATAAATCTTTTTCCAGCTCGAGGAGCATACTACAGCGCCAATGCTTTCGAATTAACAACTCTTGTTTTCAAACATTTAAAGTAATCAACTTGAAGCTAAAAAAAGATGGGTCGATGATCTGTTTTTTTTATATTTAATTTCCTTGCTTTCATTTAATCTATATACGGTTCTCACTAAAATCTCTTCCTCATACTATTTTTTTCACCACTAAAATGTTCCTGTCCAGCATCCCTCTTTATTATTGTTCCTGTCCTGAGATCTTCCACGCTTTTTAATCTACTACTTGTTCATTTCTAATTCCTGTGATCCTCAGCAGCCGCCTCTAGCTCCAAATGTCTGTTTTCTTCTGGTCACTTTCTCTACTCGTCCACGTTTCTGACCCTTATAGAGAAAATGTTATCGAGAATTTCATTACGCTTCCATAGATTAAGTTATATCAATTCGTGGTCCAGTTAAACTTAATTGTGAATATCCCTCTGCTTCGAAGACACACTAAACTACTCAGTAACCTAGACTATTTTCAGGATAAATGGTATTCATGATGGTATGCGCCTCGCAATCAAATCTATTCACTAAATCCAAGGTAGTGTCATAGCTGTCAGCTGGTGCTTGTTCTTTCTATTGAAAGAGCCATTATCATAACAATGGCATGAAAAGAATAGAAATAGGGAATTAGACAGCTTGTTATCGCAGAGTCAAAAATTCCAGCGGAGAAACTGCGGAGGCAGTCCAACTCAATCCTCCATTTTTTTTAATTGGTCCAGAACCAAGTCAGAAGGGAAAATGATGCTGATTGATAGAGTAGTCAAAATTTTGGTCTCCCATGTCCTTATCATACTTTGAGCAAAGGAAATATGAGGGGTTTATCAAATGGACTGCAAATTATCATCCTTGAAAACGCTCTCGGCGAATATTGAACACAAAAATACATATCTTGCTTGTTTTTCAAGGAAATAATTTGGCTGTAGGTTTTAAATGCATGAGATTCCTTATCAAGAATAAATTCATTTTGCTACGAAAATGAAAGTGGTGAAAATGCCAACACGCCCGAAGCAAAAAAATATAAATTAAAAGAAACAGGTATGTGAATAAGTAACGAATAGAAACGAATAAGTAACGTTAATAAAATAGAAATAAAACAATATAAGGGACTAGCAACGTTGCGTCAAATGTAATGTGCTACATTATCACCAACGCAAAAGAATTCTTTGGCCATGCGAATGAAACACCATACATACATTTTTACTGAATCAAATTTAAGTTGATATTCCCATGCAAGAATGAATAAGGAAGGAAGGAACAGGAATTTAGATAAGTCTTTCATGCCAAACAGTTGTTTTGAGAAAATCCAAAAAACTTCTAAAACCCTCTGTAATTACATCCTCCAAGTTATTCAATCGACTTTGTCTTATTTTGTACGTTTCGTACTACGTTTAGTTAATCGTAGCAAATGTTTAGAGGATGCTATTAAATCTCTTCTAAGCTTTGGCGAGGGCAGCAGCAGTGGATATTGACATCAAAGAAAATGCTGCTTTATAATAGTTGGAAAACTCTCTGAGAGAATTATGAGAGTCCAACGTAGAGTCGGAGGGAAAATATGCTGAGTGGAAAGTCTGAAAAGTAGAAGGAGACAACTTATTGGAAACATTCTGAGATCTACTCGTCACATAAAAACGATAATGGAAAGGTATGTGAGCAAGATGACTAAAATTGATGATGAGCATTCATTTATTTAGAAATTTGCAAATAAATTGAAATACTCAATTTAAAATTGGCAGTAGTTTGTTTTCTTGGAACGCCAACGGCAAAGGTCATTGAGAACTTTATGATTTCACTTGATATATACAATTAGTTAATAGCTCTCAATTAGAAGAGTAGCACAGGAACTTTTCAATGTTGTAGTCTAAAAGTTAAGATGAAATTTTTTGGAACAAAGCAGTTACTTTAAAATTTTCAAAACGGGGTTTACACTAAGCGGAAGGTCATCCACAGCCTGGAATTTGTTCCATGTGAACCCTGATCCCTAGCTTGTTACGTACTGCGCGGTGTCAATTAAGTTCTGTCAGGATATGCCCAACAGTTAAAGTAGCATCTTGACTTTCACAGTGAGGAGTCGTCTTCTTTTCAGTGAATTGAGAGGAACGTGTAAGATCACAATGCCTTACTGACATAAGTTTAATTGCGATCTCTTCTCCCCATTTAGCTCTGACAAAAGAAGACACTCTGAGGTGCCTAAGCTTTCACAGTTTACCATTTATCGGACTCAGGTCTCAAAGGTGAGAACAAAGTGCAATCGAATAACTGATACATTATCGAGGAATGTGATCTGGGACTATTCCATAGTAACAAATAGATAGAAATTTTTCATTTAAATACAGTTTAGTTTCACGACCCGCTTCATGGCACTATAAAAGGAACCTGTACTTACTTTCTGCTCGTACATCCTTTGCAGGGCCTTGGCCTCTCCGACAATGTTAGCCCAGACATCACAATCTCCTGCATGCGTTCTCCATCTTCTCATTCTCATCTTTCTTAGATCATTCTATACATCATCCAGCAATCTTTTCCCGAGGATTTCCTCTCAATCTTCTACCACCAGGATGTCCAAGGTATATCTTTTTCACCATCCTCCAAAAGGAACCTATGCATTCACCAAATTGCTGTGTCGGTCACTGCTGGCATTCTCATCCATCATAAATACCCTCTGAATCTTCCTTCCCCCATACACTTCATTTTCCATCCCAGAAGTTCAACTTATACAGCAATGCGTTCACTTGAATATAATGTTGGACATGGAAGCTATTCGTGAAATTTAATATTACTCGAATGGAAATCTTTTCATCATCGTCATCAGTCGTCATCAATCCGAAGATTAGTTTGCTGCAGCTCTCCACGCCATCCACTTCTCACTTAAACGGCTTCTATCCGGACTAAATTTTAGTTTTGACGTACTATTTCAGTATTTGCCTGTCGAAATCCATCCTTGGTCTTTCTCGGTAAATCTCACTTTTTATTTTTCCTCCCGTCATTGTTTACGAGAGGTTATTGTGGCGCAAACTGTATGACTTCTTTATTTCAAAGATTAAATTATTCATCATTTCTCGCCTACTCTTAGATGGAATTATTTATTAGTGACATCATTCATCATTCTTCAATGGCCCACATTTAAAGTGGTTCCACCCGAAATTACTCAAATGCCATTGAACTCAAACTCGGCCTACTTTCAGAAAACGCATTCTCTGTTTCATATGGATAACAAAATTCTACCTTTTCATGCTAATATTTTTGCAAATTTAACTTGAAATTGCATGGCAAATGCAAGACGGTAAAATATGGGAAAGTGGTATTTTTAATCAAATTCAAATGCCATTTTTGCGTGAAAGTGTCCGAAAGGAGCAAATTAACCCCGATAATCGAATGATAATACCATTTAGGCACCTGCTTATCTCAATTTTGAGATATTCGAATTAATCCTTTGACTAACGAGAAAATGCTTTGATTCAATAGAAATGGCGCTGCAGTCGGGACCGATGCCTGGGAAGAGTGTTCACTAAAAAGATATTGCTCAACTAATCTTCATATTTTGGGCTTTAGTTTTTTTTATAGTAAAAACATATCATCAGTGTAAACTTTATTTTTTAGCGTTAAAAGTGAAAATTTAGAGTTATGTTTTTGATGGTGACTCACGCAGTCGCGTTTGAACCTTCAAAACAGGAAAACTCTTAACTCTTGATTCGCCACCAAAGTGGGAGCGGAAGGCTAGCATTTGAACGGTGCTCATGCGACTTGGTAATGCTGCCTCCTCGCTACAAGGATACCTAAACTCTTCTCTTTGAATGGGGGACACGCCCCCCAGAGGCCCATCTACATACTACACCATCTGTCAGGGCTCACCGAGGACACCAACTTCCTTTTAATTGAAATATCTATCTTGCCTTCGCGTTTTTCACCGTGCTACGCACAAAACATCTCGACTTCAATTTCACTTGTTGAAATCTCCGGCATCTCACGTTTCGCCTTTTTGCTGTTTCCTTTGTTCGCGGCCGCTTGTCGTCACATCCGCCCCGTTCATTTGTTCACACACCCCCCACCACTCACCCCCCCCCCCACCCTCCCCTGCGCTCCACTTGGCGTACAACCCACCTGCCTCTTCCTCCCCCCTTCCCCCGCCCACCCCGCCCGCCTTTTGCCTGCCATCTCGTGGCGCAGGACTTCAATGGTGCGGCCCCAAAGGTGTACGGTGAAGTGGAGGGAATTTTTCTTTGCCTCCTTCATTTTTTCTTACGCTTGTGAGCGGCCTTTACGTCGATCAAGATTTTGATTTCCATGTCCTCTCATTGGTTGGGTTAGTACCATTGAGGTTTTAAGGGGGACGTCCACGGCTGTTGGCCGGTCATTCGGCACCATTCACAGCCAAGAAGTGAGCATAATTGATATTACTTAATATTTAAAAAATATTAAATTTGAATAGTGTACGAATTGTAGTTATATTGTAGACTGAGTTAAACGCCAAGCAAAGATTGGCCGGAAAATTCTGGTCACGAGGATTCCAGTGCGGCACAGAGGAAGTTATATAGACCCCACACTGTTTCTCTAGAACTAATAGAAGCGAAAAAAGAAGAGAGATACACCGTCGAACAATTAGGCAGATAAAAATAATCCTTTTTCCCTTGCACTATTAGTGACATGAACAAAAACAGAGCTGAACACTCCATTAGCATAAAATTTACTTTCGTTCATTTCCTCTTTCTATTAATTTTCCCAATTTCCTCCATTTTTAATGGCTGATTTCTAACGCCCACTGCCACACACCCTTAAGGTGGCTCTGAGGGTAGCATGTAGATGCAGATGTAATGCGCTACGTCCCACGATGGCGGGCAGCAGTTGGAAGAGTTGTTACTGCAGGGGAGCGGAAGTCATCCTCTTAATGCCAAGTCTTTCCTTACTTTCTTTTTTCTTTGCAAGAGATAAATCACAGCATGTCTCGAAGGCTGATTGACGACTCTCGAAAATGACAATGACATTTTACAGTCAATGCGACGTATTGTAGAGTGTTATTTACAGAACCTTTCGATTTTTAGGCATCAAGTGCAGATTGTTAGGCATCAAGTGCAGATCATCGAGTGCAGATTTTACTATTGCGTATTATTTGTTCAAATACTTGGCGAAAGTATTTCTCGTGTGACGTGAGCTCAAAACGTTTTGCTGATTCTGATAATTTTGACGGAAAATATATCTGCAAAATTTCGACCGAGGTACATACATCGCCTTAAAAGAGACAATTTTTTGTACACATTTTGAGAAAGTCTCTGAAAAACTCGAGTGAAAGGAGAGATAGATTGGAGGTTTTACCGAGGAAGACCAAGGATGAAATGCATGGGGAACATAATGTGGGAAATGAAGTTATGCGTAGAAATAAAAAAAAACAGTTATGCTCAAAATTCGGTAAGCTGATAGGAGGGTGGTGTGGAGAGTGCAGCAAACCAATATTCGAATTGATATCTTCTAATGACCAATTATTTTGAATATCTTCGTGTCGTAACACTGGAATAATTCAGGAAATAGAATTGGTTCCCTCCAAACCCAGGCTAATTTTCGCAACATTGCACTTATTCTAGATACTTTTTTCACTCTCAAAATCTTTGAACTGGAAGATGGTAATCAGTGCACTCAGTCATGACCCAATATTATATCCAAAGATCGCAAATTCAAAATGTAAAAAGAAAAAAAAAAACAATAGGGCAACCCGGACTCAAAACTCAAGTACACGAATGCAGACAGGTTAGGCCTGGATGTGGGAATCATTTAATAATAATAATAATATTTATTCAATTTGTTATAGGAACTAGTCCTGTGGAACATACATCATTTTATTATACAATTTCTTCAATGAACAAGCACGAACAACCATGCCCTGGGAAGTGTAAAATCCTCCCCAGGCGGGATTCGAACCCACGACTTTTGGGACAGCTGGCGAGGATGTTACCCCGCCGCCACCGAGGCCGGCATTTTAGGAAAACTGTTACGTCACATGTCTCGTCGGCCATTACAGCCGCGCCATGCTGTCACTACCCGGCTTCCCTCTCTTCGTTGACCACTCTTCGGCCACGGACGAGAGATATTGCTTCGGAGTCGGAAGGCCTCGAGGGCACACCCTCGCCCGTTGGGCATAGATCAATCCTTCCGTGACATCTTACAATATCAGGGTGTATATAGCTAAAATATAAACCGATTCATTACAGAAATTGCAGAGTATTATTTTTTAAATTCCATTTATTAACATTTGCGAGGTAGATTACATAAAAACAAAACTTTTATTTTCTTAACATGCATAAAAATATGGCTGTATTATCTGTTGCATTTAGCATTACTTGTTAGTATTTTGTTTCTTCTCCTACACCGGAGATTTCATCAGGCGTAATGGTAACACCTGATGAAGTCTCCGGAAGTGGAGGAGAAACTCTATGATTCTAACCAAGACGGGAGTAATACCAAAAGTAATTGTTTTGTTGAAGAATGGACCACAGAGACTTTATTGTTCTTGCAATATTTTTTTGTTAATTCCGTCATCTTACACTTTTCAAAACCAAAATTAGAAACAGGTTATAATTTTCAGGTTCTAAATGGAAATAATATTTTCCAGGAATCCAACCTATATTCCGGATTCTATTCTTTATTCATTCACAACTACGACACATTTCAGCATTCACGTGACGTCTTTCTGACTCAGGAATATTAAAAAATTAAATTTTAGAATAATCCTAGTTTAATTGTGCATTGTCAGATTTAAACTTAAGAGAAAATCTTCAAATGGAATGCTAGATGGGCCTAGAAGTTTTTGATCGCTGAAATGGCTTTCATAAAAGCACTAGATGGATTTTTATTCATCTCGTTATGTTATGTCTGCTATCTTCTTTGAATTTACTCCTAGAGCGATAGAATTAATAGACTTTTTTCAATTTTTATTAAACAAATACGCGGCATTTAAACGTTTTTAATGGTTACCTTCCCTAAAAAGTATCCATACAGTCGTAATATGGCGGATGAGTCAGTTTTGACCGACTGTGCTTGACAAGGTTTAAACATTAAAAATTATTGTATTTTCGTATTTTATCATCTCCGCATCTCTTCGTGATAATAATGAAGTTTTAGTGACGATATACAAGAGTGTAAATATCGCAGAACGTGCTGGAACTTGCAAGCGCGGTTTTGCTCGTAAGAGAGGGTGAAGCGAACGTGTTTCCGCAGTCAAATAGATCTAAGATCTCCCACGGGGACCTTTCAATGTTTTACAATCTCTCTGCCCCACCTACCTCGCGTTCTCTTCTTGACTTCAGTTTATTCGCTGGCAGGCGCTACATACTTCTGCGGTGTTGATGATAAGAATCAGATTTACAAAATATGAATGGGAAATGTGCCTAATGAAGCTAGAAAAAACGAAATCAAGGCCTTATTTTATCACATCCAGAAAATAACGTCTTGTAACTCAATTTGCCACCTTTCGTCCCATTATTTTCCTGATAGTCACATCCCAGCAAAATTATTATGCAGCTATTTGGTGTCAAATCAATTAAAATATCGTAAAAACTAGTACTTACGCATTAAAAGTATCCAATAAACCTACTTTCATTTATGATCCAGTGATAGAAAAATGACCGATCAATAGTAGGGACCCATTTCAGGTTCCAGGGGGTAAATCTTCCCGCAGTTCTAGAGTTAAATGTGACTGGCGTCTACGAGACACAACCCAACAACTCGAAAGGGCTAAAAAGGGATCGGATCTGCGTGGAAGGTATATTAATATCAATAATACATGTTTATTTTTCTGTGGCAAGTGACGTAAGAACAAATACAGAGTATATAAATGTTTACACGACAGTCGAACCGTAGGACAAAAACAAAGACCAATTACAATACAAGAATTACAGAAATTATTTTGGATTTAATAAATATTGGCGAGTTCTTATTACAATATCCCTTTAATTATTTTATTAAAAAATATTAAACGTTAACAGATTTTTTTCAGCGAGCTCACATGATATTTGTAAGTCAACGTGTGAAAGAATATACATAAAAAAATACATGTATTAGAATTGGGGAGTTAAAGTACGATCAGGCTATGACTATATTTTAACACAAGAGAGATTGGTTGTGATACCTAATTAATAATTATCAGCAAAAATTACTGCTTACTAATCCTAAGATGTTCGGGCTTGAATCCCAAGGCGGCGAAGATTTTTTTCTGGAACCCCAATATCCACTTGGATACTACGTGGAGGGCACCTTAAATAGGGTTTCTTACTCTATCGCTCTAGAAATGAAGACAATTTGATCCAAATATTATGACTTATGATGACGCAGTTCCCGTATTATACCCGTGCATATATCTATATAATACACAGATTTTAGGGCATAGTGTAATGCATGTTGGTGACTACTCACCCCCTGCCACACCCTCTTGAGGTGGTTTTCAGGGTATTTTGTATATGTAGATGTAGAATACTTACAAATCTTAGATTTTTTCATATATTGATTTCCAATTAGACTTGATCATGTAGTAGCCCCTCTCCCATCGATAAATGGCGTTGTCTGTCCTGAGTTTTCAATGCAGCAAGAAAGCAACATCCATGCATGAGGCCGGTTTTGTACCCACGACATTTGGGTTGCCAGGACGGTGTGTCACCATCTATCTATCGCGGCCTAACCATCTCGATATCGATCTCCTACTGTGGCTAATTTAACCGGTAATTAGGAATGGGAGCTTTAAAATTTTAACAGCCAAAATTCTGGATACCTATATATGGCTCCTGGAAAATCAAGAATGTTTTTGGAAAATGATGACTTGTCTCAATCAGTCATGTCGGCAGCCCTAACTTCAAGTGCACAAACCATTCCGACATATATTACGTTATAGAGATAAATTAAGAGAGATATTTTGCCGAACGGATAGGTATGGGAATTCGTTTTTCCCCCGAACAATAAGGGACTTCAATAAATGCTAGGCGTAATTTCATTAGAGCGTTTCCTTTTTATAAATAAACGGCTGGTGTCCTAACACCCCCCGCCACACGCCTATTGAGGCGGCTTGCGGGGTAATATGTAGATGTAGAGGTGGCGAATCTTGGTGCCATCCGAATGTCCAAAGTGTGACGTCAAAGAGGGGATGGCGGGCATGGAGGGAGTTGGCAAGGAGTGGAGGAGAGCACGTAGTGAGGATTCCTGCCAAAACAATTGCATCTCAACTGAAGGGGCGGGAAATTGTAAGCAGTGCGGTACGAGACAATGTTCACGGTCCAAGCAAAGCTCCATCAAAATACGGCGATAACCGAGGTGGTTGCTATTTCTTTCTACGTAAAACTCGTATTCTCTTGCACAGACCAGTGCTTACGTTATTTAAACGATGTTTTTCATATTTTGGACCTAAGGTGTACAATTTATTTCTGAACTCTTGTTTTGAATCAAAATCTGTGAATACAGTTGAAAAAAGTTGTCTTGGCTTCTTGCTAAAGAAAGTCTATACAATATCTTATAATAAATAAGTGAAAAATAACTTTATTATTTTGTTACCTTGGTACCTACTTAATGTACGAACCGAAAACTTTGACCAAATTTGTAAGTCCATTTTACATGGGCTGTATGTGTATGAGTTATAGAGCATTACCAATGACCACTTGATGGTAGCCTTAACACAGGTCCTCCTTCAAGGCTACCTTAAGTTACTCTCTAATTGTTTAATACTTACGTAAGGATTTTTTCTGTTAAAAAGCGTTAGTAATAAACGAGTAATAAACGTTATTATATTATTACGCTGATAAAGTTTACAGTCTGTCGGAGGTACTCATCTAAACAATTAGATTAAGAGCCCTAGAGAGCATTTTAGGTAATGTGAATAACAGATTGATGGTTTTGGTGGTTGGCAACGAAAATTTGCGGAACCCTGGTAGTCACATACCGAGACTGCCTTGCCCGCCCGTGCAAGACTAGTTTTTTTGCAAACCATTTCACAGGAAAAAGTTCTGCGTAACTGCTACCATGTTTCGCAACCATTGCAAAATATGGACCCACTTTTGCCTCTCGTTTGAAGTCGTGTCAGCGCTGATTTCCACTCTACGCATCCTCCATTCCCCACGCTTCCTTCATTGCCTAACCTTGACGATGTAAATGACCTCTGTAGCCGGTCGATTCCCTAAATAACCAACCGAGCACAGATTAGAGCTCCGCTTCGCACAACTATCTCATTTTTTCAGATCATTTTGCGCATCTTATAAAATAATTTTGAATATTTGGTTTCTCCCTACGCATGGAATCCGGGGATTGCGTTGGGGTTTTGTGTAGAATACAGACAATTTTTTTTCAGTGGAATTCCGATCATTACTCCAGTACAATACGGAGAGCACTTTTTAGTGCAGCAATCCTTCCGTTAAATTGGGCGTTATAAGAAGACCCCGATGGTGTCTTCCATCGAGAATAGGTTAACACTAGTGCCCGGTTCCCCTCCACCCTTCCTTCATTGCCCAAATAATGATACTGGGCCAATAATAAATACGCAAACACCTACCTTGCCTAGGTACTAACTATTCTTAAAAATTCTTTCCTCGGTCACTCGCGCAACTTTTCGGCACATGGATATCCGCGCGGAGTAGAAAGCCACTCCATTCCTTCTTTAAAAACTATTTTGTTAATTGTTGATTAAATGTGCTAAATTATCAGTATTTTAATATTGGAAATATTAGGTAATGACGAAGGAATGAAAAAGCAGAAGTATGTATCACCTTAATGATATCATACAAGTAACAGTCAAAAGCATCCAAGTGGTAAATATTATTACACATTAGATGATGAAATTGAGAGAAAATGAAATAGTGATAAAATAATATAATAGTATACACGCAAAGAAGAAATTATTTTCACGATATTTAATAGAGAAATGAATGGAAAAAACTAATTCTTACCCACCGACAAATTAACAACTGCTGACGAGGTTTTTTGTGCTTGGGTGAGCATTGGACATGAGATCTCTCTCTTACCACTGTAATTCCAAATTTAAGTTTAGAGGGAATCGGGTTTTTGCATGGTATGTGTTTCTGTGTTTCCATCTGTGTTTCCATCCCATGGGCGCGGGTTTGATTTCCGGTGGCGTTGGAGACTTTTCAGAGGAACTCCGATCTCTGCTTGAGTGCTATGAGGAGAGCATTTCAAGAGGAATAATCCATCCGTTGGAAGTAGCGTTAAACCATCGTCTGCTTGGCGCCTTTCATTGAAAGAAGGGTAATTATGACGTGACACCGGGATTCTCTCTAACCTTCCTCCATCCTCTAAGTATTGCCACCTCTACTAGCCTACCCACATCAGTTGCCGGCCGCATCCCCGATTAAGCAACCAACCAACAATAATATTAGCCGAAGAGTATGCTAGTTCCGACGCCGAATTTCTCTTCACCTATCTTCTACTCCCCGTAAGATACTACCTCCCCGACCCATCTATCCTTAAATACTGGAATGACATTAGTTGCCGGTCAACTAAGAGACCAAAAATTCGAATCAAATTTAGCAATGACCCCCTACCACATCTCATTGCAGCATCTCGCATTGTAGTACGTAAATTATTTAATTCAAGAAGATAGCAATTGATAATTGAATTACGAAATTGATGGTTTCAGGCGTTACTTTGTGGAACTTGGAATTCATCTTGAATAATTATAACTTTGTATTTCCACATGAAATTTATTTAGCTACGACCATGGTTTCGACGTCAGGAACCTGATGATGACGCCCTGACGTCAAAACCATGGTTGTAGCTAAATAAATTTCATGTGGAAATACAAAGTTATAATTATTCAAGGTGAATTGAATTACGATTAAAGATTAATACAACTTGTTGATAAAAGCAAAGGAACTTTGAGTCCTAAGCATGCATTTTGGTCATCCACGTGACCATCGACTGGGAGAATTTAAATCTAGTAAACACGTACGTTCATAATGGCATAATCATGCGCACATGATTGTGCCACAGAGTGATGAAACGCATCATGCCATAGATATAAATCAGTGGAAGATTACCAAGTGTTTTTTATTCATTAGGAATATCGACAACTTCCACCAGGTCCAGACTGAAATAGTTATATTTAATCAAGTGCGCGTTTACGAGATTTAAATTCTCCCTGTCGATGGTCACGTAGATGACCAAAATGCATGCATAGGAGTCAAAATTACTTTGCTTTTATTGACAATTTGGATTAATATTTAATTTAAACGGAGAAATTGAAATTTTCCACAGATCTTCCAAAATTTAATTTTCTACGTTATGTTGAAATTCCAAAACATCACGCCTAATACCTCCCTTTTTGTTTTAGTTTAAACGGTACGTTTATTGCAGATGATTGTTATTCTTTGTTTAACTGTGACACCCATAATCCAGTGGTGACCGTGGTTTTGATTTCCTCAGCAATCACTGTCGCCTGAATCTTTCCTTCTCAGAGCGCCGCCGCACTTGTTCCGCCCCACTTCGTGATTTTCCTTCCTCGCCTGAGAGACAGCGCTCCAGGAACCTGAAAGCATTGCATATTAGCCCGCACCTGCTGCTGCCGCTGCTTCTGCTGTGGGAGTGGTGCGTCACGGGCGGGCGGCAGCTCCACTCGACGGCAGCGTCGGCGCACCTCATCGGATGGGCCCCGGACTGGTCCCCTGTGGGACTCAAGGCCCCCATCCACCCTCTTCAACGCTCCCGCGGTCCCCCTTTCACTCTCCTGACTCCTTCTTGATCCCATATCGCGCGAACATCCTTCACGTACTATTAAAAATAAGAGCAATAGTTTTGCTACTCTACATTAAATGTTAACAAAACTAAGAAAGGAAAACATAAGACATAAACAAAATACCAAGGAGAGCCGAACTTAGCACAGACCTCTTCCAATTTTGAATGTATGTACCGGGACTAGCCACGGTATTTACCTTTAAGGAGTCGCCTTCAAGTGCACACAAGTGCGGTATTCCACAGAGGAAAAATAATTTCCATTGACGGGGATTCGAACCCGGATCCCTCGATTTCGCGCCGAGTGCTTTAACTAGTTTTGTTACCGAGGCGTCCTTTTCCTCTGTGGATTTTTTTGTGGCTTTATAGGAACAAGGTGTTCAGGACTGCTAGACAAATGATGTCAATAAGCTGTCCAAAGCGTGCGCTTAACGCAACAGTCCACGAGGATAAAATCATACATGGATTTTTCCTCCGTGGAGTATCGCACAGACCTCTTCATTTTGTTTGATCACGGCACGTGTTTTGACGTATAAAGCGTTACAATCAGGTGCTCTGTACTGTAGTGGAGTGCACAGTATGGGGGCACTTATTTTCTCTCAGCTCTAGCTATTAGTTCTAGAATTTGAAATGGAATGGTTTAGTGAATTTTTTGCCAAGTACCTTCTACGCATCATTGTGGATATTGCCAATAAATACCCAGAATATAAGAAACATATCAGTGCTCAAGAGGCAATGAGTTAACGGTCATTGCTCTGGAGGCAGTTTGAGGTGATGTCCCATCATGCACCGGTGCAGGGAGGGGATTGAGGGGAAGAGTCTCGTGTGGGAAGTGAATAGTGCGGGCTCTACGCCTCTACCTAGGTGGTACAGCGATGCTGGGTAAAGCCCTGAGGGGCGACTCGAACTGCGCGGGGTCATACCTCTGATATACACGAAGGTACGTAATAACTGACGAAATTTCGCCTCGGAAGATCTTTACTATTGCATTTTACAGTTGTCGAGCACTTTTTCAGCCCAAAACCACTCATTTAGTTTCAAAGTACTTATCAAATCAAACGTGTGGATCTGGAGGATGAATGAAAATGCAGTCGATTGAGACATTATGACCTTCCTGCTCGAAGAGCGAAAGTATCTCAATTGCCGACAACCCACAGTAAAACGTGACACAAAGCGCTTGGGCCACTGAATCCCGAATAAGTAACAGTGACTGGATTTTAGCATGTGACTTCATATTCTACATCGTTCGATCACTTTTAGGGGTGGAAAACATAAATTTTCTTAATTTCTAAAAATAAGTGCCAGCATTGTGTACATACATTAGTACTGTATGTCCGTAGGCAAGCCCGTTTCCGCCAGTCGTGGCCGTGTAGGTAGTGAAATAAAAATTTACGTTGGAATTACGTGGCAGGTAAGGAAAGATGGGAGGTCCCATACACTGGGAAATGTTTACGACAGTGAGAAGATTAAGGGGATATCCGAGTAAAGGGGTTGAATGAAGACCCCTCCTCTTGTCAGTGGAAGGGTTGTAATAAATTATCAAGGACGGGCTTTTGTTTTCATTGCTTACAGCGGCTATGTTTTGGAATCGGCTCAAATTCACGGGTAGTCTTCGTCACTGAGAAAATTCTAGCGAAATCGTTCGTAATGTGTACTGCATTGAGACAGCATATCCGTGATGGCAACCAGTTTGTGACACAAGACACGACAAAATTCGGCATCCATAATAAATTTTATTACCTACCGAGTTACAATTTGAATAAGAAAGTAGCTGAGAGCGTCTGAATATCGCAAATGCTATAAAATATTTTTAAATATTAAATCTTTTTAAATAGCAATAAACTTTTTCTTATTCTATATTTTCATATTTCAATTAAAATAAAATATAAATATTATATTGTTCAGATAGTTATGTGTTACTGACAAAAAAATAATTTACTGCAATTATCCCCGAGATTATTTTTACGAGTTAACATAGAAGGGCGGCAAGTAACACGAAAGAGACGACAAGATTAACTCTTTCGTTTTACTCGCTGATTGGCGACTGAAAACGTAGGTATGTTGCGCCTTTAAGGACTATCATTAGCTATTAAAACAGGAAAATTTCACTTTGCAAGCAACTTCATCAAAGGAAAGATGGAATCCGCGCTACTACTGTTTAGGAAATACGGTGAATACTCAAACAAATTACAGATATGAGTGAGAAAAATGCATATAATAGAGTTTAATACAAAATTATTAGCGTAGATTAAAACTGCATGTCTAATACTGTCACGAGTACAAAGCGGCTTCTAACGAAAATATTGAACTAAAACGCAGACTCGATGGTACATTATCTGCATGCTTAAGCGAGAAAATTACATGTAACAGAGATGCTAGGCGCAACTTAAAAAAAGGAAGAAAAGGAAAGAATCTTTAATGACGAGAAAGAAAGGACCGAATGCGCGCAATGAACGAGACTGCCTCAGACCAATCTTCGGATTGATGACTGCTGTAGATGATCTATTTTGCTCCAGTATTTTTTCATAAATAAAAATCGGAAAATATTACGGAAAACCAGGGCTTTGATGACAACCGTGGTAATTGTGTCAATTTATAATTTACGTCGAATTTGCGGAAGAGCGATGGAGCGAAGGAAATGGAGCGAAGAAGGGAATTTCACTTCATGAAATCATTCTTTGAAAATATTTCCACGATTTTTGGTAAAAATATTTCCCTCTCTTTTTAAAAACTCCCTTAAAATCACTAACGGCGATAATAGGCTCAAACTGGCAGAACTCGGGAATATTATATTTCTTAGCCTACCAGTTATTCTTTTTTTAAAGTGAATTTTCCTCTGAAATAAAATTGCAATTACATAAGTGGTAGCAACGCGTCTTATTTTTATAGGCATAAGGTGATTGCTCCTATCCTATAGACTACAATCTTGTTGCGGTTGAAGGGCTTGCGTGTTCCAATGACCCCTAGAGCTAGACTAGCGGGGAGGAACGATAATTGCTCCTCGTACTTTGGTTAGTAGTTAGGGCTCCAACCCTGATGACAAAGCACGAATTCCTAGATAGATGCTTTGGGATTGTGCGAGGTGAGATAGAAGGACGGTGGGGATTATTGTAGTTAAATTTATACAGTAATATATTGTAGGGTGGACGAGAGGTAATGTGGGTTATTTAAGGTATTAAATTCACAATTGGGGAAAATGTAGTAAATATAGAACAATTAAGCGACAGGATTCTAGTCGATGAAATAAGCACATCCAGCGAATTTGATTGTGGTTCTGCTGTACATGATTACAAATATACATAGCGGAGAAAAAGTAGATGGCGTGTATGAACAACTTCAAAAGCTCAATTATTACAAATTTCCAGGGAATAAATGCTAATAGTGATGGAGAATTGAAAGTCAGTAGTAGTAGATGGGAGGGATGGAAACAAAATGGGGGTGGATGGGCTAAGTACCAGGAATGTCTGCGGAGGGAAGGTAGTTGAACGTTGCAGGAGAAATAAATTATTAATAACTAACCCTTCGTTAAGCCACCACTACAAGCGTAGGTACACATGACAAATTCCGGGTGACAAAGGGAGGTATCAAATAGAATTTATCGTGGTCAGGCAGATGTTTAGGCGCAGTAATAAAAATCCGCGCAGCTTTCGTGTTCCGGATGGGGATTTGAATCATATCCTTGTGCTGATGAAATGTGATGCTAGATTCAAAAAGCTGAGGAGAGGTTGGGGATGAAGAAGTGGAACGCAGGAGCATTGAAAGGGGCAAAGAGGAAGAGGGTGTATCGAGAGCTACTGGGCAGGAGCATAAGGAACTATGAAGAAATGGGAACGGTAGAGGAGGGATGATAGAAAATAAAACAGGAATTATAAGAGCGGCAGATTAAACAGTTGGATCAATGGAAAAGAGAAGGATTAAAAATCCGCAGATCACCGAAGAAATGGTTAGGAAATGGAAGAGAAGACACGAAAACAGAAGTGGAAAAACACCAGCGCTGAACTTTGCAGGATAAAATACAAGGAATCGTACATTAAACTTCGGTGAGAGGCCGATGTATTGAAGAAAATTTGTTGGAGAAGGCAATGCGACAAAATTGAAAAACTACATAAAGATGAGGAAGTGATTGCATTATACGATAAGGTTAAGATGTTTACGGGTGGTAATCGAGGGCTAGGAAGAGACGGGGAAGATATCAAACGGGAAGATATTCAGGTAGGGTGGAAAAGTAGAATTAAGGAAACATGAGAATGTAACTATATGACAGACACAGTAGGCCTGTGAACCTAGATTTAGAGAAGGAAAGCACAATATAAAAGCACCGAGCTCACTAGAGAGAGAAGTAGAGAAGGCACTATGGGGCACTAAGGCTTGTAAAGCGGTAGGAGTAAATAACATCCCCTAGGAGTTACTAAACACTTTATGAAATAATTGAAGATGAAACTTGTTACAACTTTCACGTAGGCTCAACGAGGAGGGAGTATGGCCAGAAAAAATCGTGAGAACAGTTTTCATACCTGTCATAAATAAGAAGCAAGCTTCAGAATGCGATAACAGATACATATATTTAATTTCACGCGTGGAAAAGGATGTGCTTGGAATTATTTAAAGAATGTTCGAGACGAGAGCAAACGAGTACTTGGGTGACGACCAATGCAGGTTAAGGAAGGAGAAGGTAACCTGGGTGGTGATTGCGATGATGAGAACACAGTAAGAAACCTAGAATATAATCAGAACGTTTTTGCACGATTCGTAGATTTAGAGACTGTTTGACCGAGTTATTGGGAACAGCAGATGAAAATGCTTTACTGAATAGCTGCAGATTGAAGAGATAGGGGACTCTTATATACCTACGTGACCCATACGGCACAGGTGAAGGTGCTAAATACGGAATTAGTATAAATGAAAGGAAAACGAAACTGCTGAGATTTTCTAAGGCAAGGACAGTGAAGCTGGTCATAAAAGTAGGAGGACCTTATGCGGAGAAGTTGGAACAACTTAATTACGTGGGTAGTACTTCGGATGAAAATGGCCGTCGTTGGAAGAACACGGAGAATTGCGCTGGCGAAAGAAGCACGTGGTGGGAGCTGATGACTTGTTTAAGAATGGAAGAAAATGGCAAAGAGTTTAATACTGAGGATGGTGTTGTATGGTTCAGAAACGTGGACTCTGAGGAAAGGAGATGATAGTACGGAGCAGACGTTTGAGGTGTAATTGTGAAGGAGAATGGAGAATGAGCAATGGATGAAAAGAGGGACGAACGAGAAAGTTCTCGGCATGGTGGGTAAGGAGGGAAAAACGCTTGACATAATGAGAAGGCATAGTAGGTGATTGGAACAGGAAGTAAGAGCCTAGGGGATGCTGAAGGACGCGATAGGGGGGAGGATGTTAGGAAGACGGTGAGGGAGAGATGGACTTTACGGATAGGATGATGGGAAATAGGACGTATGACGATCTGAAGAACTAAATAGTGCATGGGAATAAGGACCTTTAGCTGTTAAAGGTTAGTAGATCTATTCTTACGTCCACCTCAACCTATCTCTACCGATTGTGTACCTTTAATAATGAAAAAGATGTGATAGTAAATGAAATACTTACTTTGTTTCCTTCCACAGATTTATTTTCTTGGTACAACATGTTTCGACACATCGGTGTCATTATCAGGTACCTGATGGTGACACCGATGTGTCGAAACATGTTGTACCAAGAAAATAAATCTGTGGAAGGAAACAAAGTTAGTATTTCATTTACGAAATTCAACTTCCACCTAGTTGAGCCTGAAACAATGGAACGTAAGATGTGATAGTTTTTGCCAAAATTCGAAAACTTGACGGAACGGCGATTGGAACCATTGATTCAAGGATGGAAATCTCGAAATAATACATTCGTCAACAGATTTTTTCATTTTACGCTTCAATATCTTTTTCTACTGAAAATATTACAGAAAACTTGCAAATAAATAAT
Source organism: Pyrrhosoma nymphula (assembly GCA_963573305.1). Taxonomy (NCBI): domain Eukaryota; kingdom Metazoa; phylum Arthropoda; class Insecta; order Odonata; family Coenagrionidae; genus Pyrrhosoma; species Pyrrhosoma nymphula. The sequence continues at coordinate 67,856,922 of OY754332.1, read as the reverse complement.
GTGACTCATTTTGCACTAACTTCTCATTTGTTTTGACCCTTTTAGTTGGAAGCCAGCATTCTTCTGTGTAAGCAATGGAAATTTAAAAAACTTTCCTTTTCAATCCATGCAAATTAGGATTCACCATTTTGTGCTCAATACTTTTTATGAACGAGATCTAAATTAGAGAGAGGTCTGGAGAGTAAAGGTGAATCCAGAAAACCAAACAAGTCAGGGATCAGTTTCAACAGGCGATGTTATAGTTCTACGTCGTCAAATCAAATGGTCAAAATGACTTGGATTAGAAACAGCGCAACCCATCTGTCCTGATTGAATCTGTTACATGGCGTGTTGGTTTTGAGATGGAAATGCCAATAATAAATTTGGAGCTTCAGATCGGAAAGTGTGCGATTTAACACTGATGAATGGAGTGGGGAATTCTTTTCTCACTCTTCGTGTCTAAAATATGTTAACTGGACGCGGAAATCCATTATTATCGTGACGTCATAAAATATAGCTATTGTCGATTCAGCCCAAAAGTTGACAGAATGGGCTTTATGGAGACCGCTGTTGTCAAACTTATATTGCGCCTGCTCATCTACCAGCCACGTAGGCAACCTTTTGGTGCTAGGCGCCAAATTGAATTTACTGGCTTAAGGTGGTTGGAGCGATAATTGTTTACGTACAAATTTGCATGAATATTTGTATAAGTGATTCTCATTTGTGATATCAACGGATACGAGTGAAAAAATTCCATCCTACCGATTTGGTTTGTTGGCAATTATACGCTAATTTAACACGTAGCCTCATTGATCATGAGATATATTTCGTAATAATTCGATTACATATGAACAGATTTTATTCTAGACGTGAAATAATACATTCCTTATTATTATTTCTCACCTAAAAATTTCACCGTGTCACGCCTAATCCAATATTAGAAACAATATATATTTCAATATATTGTGAAATATGGTACTTCCTTGGCGTACTTGATGTAGGTTGTAGGAAACGAGTCGGGAATGAAACGCCGACCAATATCAAGAGCCTGACCCGCTGGAGAACCTGAGAAGAATACCTACATATTTCAATATTATTTCGTCTGAATTTGGAATACCGCGCCGAAAAAACGTCATTACTTGCTTTAATTAAGGAATAAATTTAAAATATAATTCTTGTGTCATTTCCATTGATGCCTGTTTGGTGAGTTTCAACGCATAAACAGATTCAATGAAATGCTGTCCAAGATTTTTTTTTTCGACTTAACGAAAACATTATTAAAATGTGCGCTCAATGACCCACGATTAACGCTCCAGTCACTCTATGATCCTAGTATACGGAAGAGTAAAACTGAATACAAAAGTCACTCTACGAAGAGAGAAGCTGGAGCGTGAATTCCCTCACCTACCTCGAAAGCACCATCACTTAGGACGGAAGAAGTACAACGGAAATCCAGAACAGAATACGCTAAGCAAAGGAAGCGTTCATAGTTAAAAGAGAACTAATGCGTTCGATGAATATGGTACAACAAACGTGGAAACAGTGCGTGGAAAACATTCGTGAAGAGCGCTCTATGGATCGGAGGCATGGACCATTGGAAATGCAGGCCAGAAATGATTAGAAGCATTCGAAATATGTTGTTGGAGGAGGATGCTGAAGATGAAATGTAGGGATAATATAATAAATGAAGAAGTGTACAGAAGAATAGAAGAGGAGAAGAAACACCACATGAATATGAAACACCATACAGAAAACAAGAACCAGATGGATTGGGCACATTCTGAGGCGCAATAGGACTTTGAGGAATATAACTGAATGAGAAATCGAGGGAAAATTCCCAAGAAGAATACCAAGGGAGACCAAATACGTAGACCAAATAAAGAGGAAAGTGCATAAGACGAACTGCCAGGGAGTTTGGGAACTGGCATTACACAGGGAAGGGTAGAGGGCGGCAGTCAACCGATCTTGGGATTGAATGACTAGTGAAAGATGACTTACGATAATAGCATTTCCGTATTTTAAGACTCCTAGATGTGCAGTATTGTGAAATATAGGTTCCTCATTTCAGAAAATTTAAGACTGTAGTTTTTGAACCTATACTTGACTGTAGGATTAATTATTGCATTATTTACTTTGAAGTGAAGAAATTGCTTTAATTAAATTTGTGTGAGAAAAATTGAGGCGCATAAGTGCTTTTGTGACTATTATTTCCAATTTTAACCAAAGCCCTTTCAGTTTGCGATAATCGATAGTGCAAACACCTCTATGAATTAACTACGCAAGTCTAATGACGGAAAGATAAGGTATCAAAAATGACAGATGTGATAGAAATATGGGAGACCATAGAGTTATCAGATTGATAATATCGTGGGCGGACGTAGGTTTAGAAACTGTCAAAAACTCGCGAAACTTTCCGGGTGTGGATGCGGATTCGGATCATAATCTAGTAGTAATGTAATGTGATTCTAGATGCAAAATATTAGGTAAAGTTAAGAAGATAAAATAGTGGAACATGTGAAATTTAAAAGGGTTGAAAAGTGACCAGGAGCTGGTGAACAGCGGCATCAGTGACGCAATGGAAGTGATTGCAATTAAGGTATGGGAAACTATATAAACTGGAATACCAAGAGTGGCAGAGAAATAAATAGGATCAATGGAAACAAGGCCTAAGAAGCAATAGGTCAAAGACGAAATGATTAGGAATATAAATGAGAGATGGAAGTGGAAAAATGCCAACACAAAACTAGGCAAAACGAGGTGTAAGGAATCAAAAAATAAACCCTGGCGAGTTACCAATCGATTGAGGGAAAATTGGTGGAGAAGACAATGCGATTAAATGGAAAAGCTGCGTACGCTATAGCGACTGCAGCTTTTCCAACTGCAGCGACTGCAGCGTATAGCTCGCCATACGCTGCAGGAAAAATTGTAAGAGAGGGCAAGAATACCAAAGGTCAAGGACAAAATGGGGAAGGTACTAATCGAACGTGAAGATACTGTGGAAAGTTGGAAAGAATATCAGGAAGAACTGTGTGACAGAGCCTGTGGACTTAGATGTAATGAAGGAATGCAACGTAGAGGAGGATAACCACGGACTAGGGATACTCGACTGCTTTATAGAGACGGAACTTCAGAAATTGAAGGCCAGAAAAGCTGCTGGCGTAGATAAAATTCCTTCGGAGTAATTGAAGAATATAAGATACAAGGAAAGGCCAAAATATTTTTCGAACCAGTTCATGGGATCCACGAGGAGTGAACATGGACAGAGGACTTAGTGAAAGGATTTTTAATCCCTATTCTGAAAAAGAAGATGGTCTCCAAATGCCAAGGTAAAAGAAAAAATTGTTTAATTTCACACGTGAAAAAAGTTCTACAAATTCTAAAAATTAGTGTACTATCATTAATAAAATGTTGGAGTCTAGAGAAAATTACTGCTTAGGTAACACTAGAACGCCGGTGTGGTCATTTTTACCACAGTTGGCATTTCATATAGGTAACTGCCTCACCTTCATTTTTTGTCATAAAAACATTTGCTTCTGTGACTTTTCCTAACTTCATGATAATATTATGTTGGCGTAAAACTTTTTTGATAGGTCAATTAGTTATTTTTTAAAATTACTTTCACCTACAACGCCTGTGCGGTCATTTTGGCCACAGGTGCAGTGTGTGAAGCTAGGCTGCTTGATGATAGACTGTATATTTTTCAGTTCTCATTTGGTTTATATTGACTGTAATTTACTCAAATCGTGTCAAACAAGCCTGATAAATTTGTTATCAAATTTTGGATACTAGCTGATGTCGACTCAAAGTATGTGTGTAATGCAGTACCGTACCTCGGGAAAGATGAATAGCGCCCAGATCACATCCCCCTTGGCCAGCATATGGTCATGAAACTTGCAGGACCTTGTCTAAAAAAGGTAGGAACAACACTACAGACAATTTTTTTACTTCTAAGAATCTCGCCGAAAAATTAAAATCTGCAGACACAAGCCATGTTAATACTCTGAACAAGCAACGTCGCAAAATTCCTGATCTAGTATGTAACTTGAAGGCTCAACTTTTTTATACAAAATATATGAAAAACAATTCTACGACAATAACATTTTATCAAGGAAAAGTCATATGTAGCTTAGCTTCGCCACTGCAGAAATGTAGACTTTGAGAAAAGAGGACGCGAATAGGCTCCATGTGTTTGCGATGACGGTGTGTAGGATAGTGGAGAAAATGCGGCGATCGGAACGGAGGAGATTAGGAGGAGGCAGAGAGGGTACTTGTAACAAGTGATGAGGAGCGTAGGGATGCAGAAGTCCGAGATATAGGGGGGGGAATAATTCGAGGGAAGGGGGGGAAGGCACAGAATATTCTTTGTGGACGGGATTGCGAGAGGTATGAGGTATGCTGAGCTGATGAAAGAGGTCGTGCTGGGAGATGGGGGCTTGTGCCTGTATGAGTCACGAGGATTTATGCCTTCTTCCAGTTAAACCTACCTCAACCTGTAGATGACCTCTAATATTAATCGCATTTGTGCCGAGGGAAGTTAAACTTGAACCCTTTTTACTATGCTGGAGGCTATTTCTTGCACATGTCACTTCCGATATATGACTATTGATGACTGAGTATTTTATATGAGCCAAAACTATTTAAACAATGGAGACCCCTTTGGGTCCATTACTCACCCACTATATGCTTTATAGCTGGCCAAAAGACGAACTTATCAATTGTTATGGTAATCAACTACACGGTCGGTTGGATATGAGACGGAAGAGCGGAGGCTCATAGCTCAAAGGCGTGCGAAATGCACACATATTAGCTTAGAGTAAGTATTAGGTATGGGAATCCTTTTCCTGGTCCACCCGCGGCTTCCCTCCAAGTTTAATGGGGATTGGCTTAGTGTGTTACATACTGACTTCTCATCCCGAGGGCACGGGTTCAAATCCCATTGGTGGCGGAGAAGTCTCGGTGGAATTCCAATCCCTGCTTCGATAATTTTTGGAAAGCACATAAAGTGCAGCACTTCGATCAGTTTAATGATAGTAGTCGCGCAATTGGCGACCCCTCCACACAGCTCGGCGTGTTGACAATATACAACCCCTTTCTCGAGCCTTGGTGACGTCACTTGAGGGAATCGCTTGTTTTGAGCTGCATTGAAGTGCACGGCACGAAACGAGATTTCCTCGTTTCAAATGATGAATTAGTTAGTTTGGAAAGCAGAAGTTCATACAAAAATAAAGCATAAATTATATTTTCTCAGAGGAGTGTTTTATACCATGGTGGGATATTGTGCTGCCTTCAACAGCAAGGAGAAAGCAGTTAATGGAGGAGTTGCATTCCAAAGGTACTAATGATTTTTTAAGTCTCTTAACCTGGCTTGTATACAAATATTTAATTGTGTTTTGGTACATTTCCAATCATTGCGTTTGCACAAATGATACGGTACGCATTCACGCGCACGGTCGCGAAGTTATACACCTAAGAGGATAGAATTCTCCTTGAAAAAATCATTTGACTTGACTGGGATTTGACTTGTGTTTTGGTACGTTAAAATTTTAAAAAGTGCATCAATATTGGTTTTTTATTTAACAAATCTCAAATACCTTAATACTTATTATTACGACTACTAGTATTTCTTGTTCTTGTGAATGAAAAACAAATTTTAAACGTGGTCGTTGGCTGTATTGGTTGTGAAAAATGTATAAACATAAATTTCCATACTTTGTGATGAATATTTTATGAAAACTACAAAACTTTTGCAATGGGAGCAAATGAAATGTTTAAAATACTAGTATTATAGCAGCTAAGATAAGGCTTGCAAATACTAAACATTTCTATATCTATACTCCGCATGTATCCCTGATTTTTTGTTGACGTATTGCAATTCCCTTCCTTGGGCTACAACCTTGACACGGTGGAAAGGCTTGCGCGTTCCAATGACCACAAGAGTTGGACTGGCAGGAGCAATTTCTATTGCTCCTGCTAGGGTCACCCATGCCAGAGAGGTCAATGTGTAGGAGCCAGATGAAAGGCAGTTCATGTAATGGTGTCACGTTAAAAATGCCAATGGGAAGCGAGGATGGGGAAGCTCTCCACACTATCATTTACCCTGAATATGGAAATAAATCACAGAAAATCGAATCCTGGCCACTACTGGACGTCGCCCACTACTGAGGATATCGTGCCCGGCAGCGGGGGAGGCAGGACCTCCGCGGTCGTCATCCCACGTAATCCTTTCCAATCAACATTACTAGATGATACAAGGATTATGAGAGAGAAAAAATAGAGAGAAGGGAGGAACCACCGGTGGAAATAGGAACCTGGTACTTTAGGACAATGGTGAGGGCTGGGAAGCTGGAAAATGTGAAACAGGAAATGAATCAAGGGAAAATAGATGCTTTGGGATTGTGCATGGTGAGATGAAGGGATAGCGGGGACTATTGGGGTGATAGTTACAGGGGAATATAAAGTGGGAAAGATGAGAGTCAACGTAGGGTAGCTATGGGACTGAATGCAAGATTAGGGAAAAGGGTAGTAAACATTGAAAAATGAACGGTAGGGTACTAGCGATCGAAATAAATGCCTGCCCTGACGAATTTCGTATTGGTCGAGGTGTACATGCCTGCAAGTAACCATAGAGACAAAGAGGTGGATGGGGTGTACGAATTACTAGAAGAGATAATGAGAGAAGTCCCGGGGAAGAAAAATCTGATTGTAATGGACTACTGGGATGCAGTGGTGGGGAAGGGAGGGATGGATTTGAAGCGGGAAATCCTTCCCACTTCATATCCATGGGCTAGGAAAAATAAATAACAGCAAGGAGAAGGCTGTTGAATTTTGTAATAGAAATAATTTAGTAATAACAAGCACTTGGTTTAAACATCACCTCAGGCTTAGGTACACATGAAAAATGCCGGGGAATACCGGGAGATATCAAATTGATTACATCACGGTAAGACAGAGGTTTTGGAAGTTTCAAAAACTCGCGAAGATATCCAGGGGCGGATGTGGAAAAAAGTTTAATGTAAATGAAAACATGAAGGATAAGGAAGCAATGAGTCACAGACGAAATGATATGGAAAACAGAGGAGAGAAGAAGGGAAAAACGTCATGAAATGATTAGGCAGGAGTAGGCATAAGGAATTAAATAATAAACTTTGAGTGTCGGGTGATCAACCGTGCGAAGGAAAACTGCTTAAGGGAAATGCGAAGAAATGAAGAAGCTACAGAAAGATAGGGAAGTGACGCACTAAAGTGAATATGCTATCACGCAGCAAGAGATGGCAAAGTATACCAAATGTTAAGGGTAAAACAGATAATATAATAAACACACAGGAATATATTCATTATAGGTGGAGGGAATACGTAATATGGCAGCGGTAATAGACCCGTGAACTGAGATATAGAGGATGAGGGAGTAATAGGGAATAATGAAATCGGACCAGAAGTACTCGACGGCGAAGTAGAGAAGGCAAAAATAGCTTTGGGAGGAGATAAAATCCCTCCGGAGTTACTTAAGGACTTATGTTATAGCTAAGCTGATGACATGGCCTATTATGCCTATTTTTTCTTTTACTCAGGAAACCAATTTTATGAAGTTTAAGTTCATTTAGGATTATTTATGGCGAAATTAAGGCAATTTATTCCTGCCTAAAAATGCCTATTTTACCTGTTTATGCCTTTTTATGCTGATATCGCCTATTTAAGGTCCTAAAAAAGCAATATTCTTCTCAACGTCATCAAACTTCTCTTTACTGCGGAGCTAGTCCGTTATTTCAGTTTATTTTTTAATCTATCAAGGTTGAAGTAATGTCATTAAACATGCGTAAAGAAAAATCTTCCAAAGTATTTTTATATTAAGAGTAAAAAAACAACTATGGCAATTTTACGTGATGCGTACATGCGATGGTTTTAATTGCCAAAACTTTTTTTTGAAGGCACCAATCAGTATTGCTGATAAGTGCGATATTCCACAGAGGAAAAATCATTCGCCTTGACCGGGATTCGAACCCGGATCCCTCGATTTCCGGGTTCGAATCCCGGTCAAGGCGAATGATTTTTCCTCTGTGGAATATCGCACTTATGTGCACTTGCGGGTGACTCCGTAAAGGTAACTACCGTGGCTAGTCCCGGTATCCTTAAAAAAAATCAGTATTGCTGAGTTTAAAAGAGATACTGCCCGAAGTTGCTCTGCCTTCACAGTCAGTATTGATATTATTGGGAACATGGCTAAATACTGCATTATACTATACTCTGCAGATAAAATATTTAAATACGTGAGGTATGTGACAGGAATAATGTGCGCCTCCGATACATCAGTTCGAGCGTATTTTTTTACCCACTTAAAGGTACACTATTGTAACAGATTTCGCTCATCTTTTATACTACGTATCAATTCTGTCTATAAGAAGCCATAATGGTGAATGAGTAGGTTTTCTATAGGCAGCAGAATATCTGGATGATGTAGAATCAAACTGTATTCTCGAATCCAAAGCTGCAGAGTTGAATCTCGATGTCGACGCAGATCTTACGTTTATCAGATGTAATTTTGGTTAACTACCATCAATCATGACATGCATCACTGGAGGAAAAAGAACTACTCCTTGAGGCAGCTCTAAAAAACATTCTAAAGGTGGAAAGTGAAAATATTGATATACCAACTGATGTGGGAGAAGCCTTGATTCGAAAATTCAAGAAAGTTATGCAAAGGAACCCTGGTTGGGAAGATGTCCAGAAAATTGCAGACATTTTATCAGGGACTTTGGTTGCTCCATGACCAAAGATGACAGTAGAAGAGCTTGCATCATTTAAGTATTTCCCTATCACCTCGTGTGAGGTTGAGAGGTAATTTTCATACTAAAGAAATATCCTGACTGACTCTCGGCATCAGTTTACTGGAGAACATTTAGAGAAATACGTTATTATAAATTATAGCGTAACTTGAAATAATTAAACCTTTTGAACTTTATGTTTCTCCAATTTATAAGATAATTTTATTTGGAGTATTATCCTCTTTCCTCTACATCAGTTTACCGAAAAGTAATCGTGTATTTCAGCCCAAACTTTAAATTTCAAATGCTTCCTTGTGGCAATAAGCCGCATTATGTTTCTAGCCAGCCATGGTGGCGGCGGGGTAAAGTCTTTGCCTGCTAATCTTGGGATTACGGGTCGGGTCCCGCCTGGGCGGGTATTTCACCACCCAAGGCATAAAAAAATGTATGTCAAGTTCTGTTTGTCTGATCCCTGGAAAACCTGATTACAGGCTTAGCCTTTTGGGATTCCAGGACCAACAGAATCGTCCGAAATGCAAAAAGTATTTTAAATGCCTATTTTGAAATTTTTAGTGCCTATTTAGGCTACCTATTTCTTGTTTTTTAGTGCCTAAATGTCCTCAGCTTAGTTATAACGAAAGATGACCTCTTGGACGAAACGACGAAAGAGGAAACTTATTTCTCGGATCTATGAAGGAGTACGGCCAGAGAATTTCGTTAAATAAGTATTGATACCTATCCTGAAGAGGAAGAAAGCGTCAAAGTGAGACGAGTATAGATTGATTATTTTAATTTCACATCCAGAATAAGATTACTTAGAATAATTAATGAAAGGTTGGAGAAGATAGCAAATTACTACTTGGGCGTTGGCCAGTTTGGATTCAGGAAAGAGAGGGCAACTCGAGATGCGATTGCGGTGACACTTTAAGAGAAAACATTGAGCATAATAAGGATGCTATTGCTTGCTTTGTGGATTTCTTGCTTTGTGAAAAGGCATTTGACAGAGTAAATTGAGAGAATCTATTGGAAATATTCGGGAACAGAGGAATATATTGGCTAGATAGCAGAGTCATCCGAAACTTATATACGGCCCAGAAGTCACAGGTGAGGGTGGCTGACGGAAAATTAAGGAGGGCAGTTTCTTTTTAATATTTTGGCTGAGGTAATGGTAAAAGGGGCATGGGAAGAGCTGTATTGATAATCAAAGTTGGAGGTCAGCTGATAAAGTCAGCAATATTTGCGGGTGACCAGGCATTAGTCTGTTTATGAAGACGTTGCAGGTGCTAGTAGATGCATGAGAAAATCACTAAGGGAAATAAGGAATGAAGATAAATCATAAGAAAACAAAAGTAATGAGATTTTCTAGGACAAAGAAAGTGAGACTGGTCATTAGAGGAGAAGGGCACAAACTGAAGCAAGTGGAGCAATTTATTATTTGGACAGTACACAAGAAGAAAATGGGCATAGTAGCAGAGATGTTAGGAGGAAAATTGTGCTAGCGAATGAAGCGTTCAGTAATAGGAGGGAGTTGATAGCGGGGACTTTGGGTAAGGATATAAAGAAGAGGCTGGTGAATGTAAATTCAAATATAAATACCTTTGTATGGAATTAAATTGAATTGAAGAGCTTGATACGGAGAGTTGCGTTGAATGGGGCCGAAGCATGGACTCAGAGAAAAGTGGACGAGAATAGGCTGCAGGCGTTCAATATATGGGCGTGGAGGAGGATGGAGAAGGTGCAGTGGACGGAAAGGAAGAAATGCGAGGAAGTGTTTGGTAAGGCGGGTTAGGAAAGGAAACTTTTGAATGAGGTTAGTAGGAGGCAAAGTAGGTGGTTGGAGGGGGTAACGAGGGGCGAAGCGTTACTTTTGAACGTGATAGAGGGGTGAATGTTAGGCAAGCGGGGAAGGGGGAGAAAGAGAATAGGTTTTATTGACGGGATGAGAAAGGATTAGACGTATGCTGAGGTAAAGAAAAAAAATATTTTTTTTAGAAAGGGACATTTAGTTGTTTTCTATTTAAATCTACCTTTAATCGTTAGATTACTTTAATTAATGAATGGATGGATTGCTATTTACTGGCATAAGTCTTCCCAAATATGCCAGTTTGTATAAGCAGCGGGTAAATTCTATGCTAAGAAAAACTGATTCAAGTAACTTCTCCAGGCTCTTGTGGTAAGCATGTTTTCGCCGGATCCATTCAATGCATCACCGTGGATAAAAGCGAGTGTTGAAATTAGATCCTTATCTTCGTAATTAATTTAATGCTCTAGGATCCGGCTGCCGAATTATTTTCCACATCAAAGTAGATTGTGTGTTGTTTTCTTCCTAATTATGGACGATTGAAAATCATACGGTCTTCCTTTTTTATTTATTATCACATCAACTACTTAGGATTCTCTCGTTCGAGTTGACCGACTGAGTTGCTAATCAATGAGTTTGATAAGGTCGCCTCTCGCCACATTTTAGTTTTGTTAATTCCAAAATTTTGGCTCCAATAAATGGCTCGAAGAGCCCATAATTACTCACGGAACAATATTTATTTGGCATGGAAATATTTTGCAAACACGTTCACACAAATTTCCCGTTTATTTCAAGCGGGTGAGTGATTAAAATACAATTAGCAAAGAGGGAAAATCGTCTGCATTTCCTCAGTTGATGTAACGCCCCGGCGCTCCGTCTACCCATCCCGGCAACAGATGGCGGGTTGAATGGCGGGTCTACTTGTATTCAGATGGTCGAAGGTGCAGTGTTATGTCCGTCATATAATATGTCAGGTTCACGGCCAAATATATATTTCAATTATAGATTCTTAACTGGGGGTTATTTTGTAATCTCATTTAAGTGAGAATACGTCATAAATGGTTGGAAATCACGTCATTTTTCGTAGTTAAACTCCGCCACCCAGGCGGTGTGATCATCTTCGGCTCTCATGCGGTGAACTTCCGGTCTATTTATTCGATTCATTCGCTCTTACGACTCTTGATCCGTTTCATTTGGTTTCGCATTTCATTATTTCCATCTTACCTGTCGTAAGGAACGTGAAATGGAGCCACCATCGGACCTTGGCCGATCGTGAGCCGATCATTAAGAGAACGAAACGGATCTCCTGCCTTCCCTGCAAAGAGTCATTAAAAAGGTGAGATTACAAATTAACCCCTCAGGATGACTGGAAACCGTCGTGAAATATGAACCCGAGTCCTTTTTAGGGAAATATAAATCATATATTTGATTTCAAGAGTAGATAAGTACTCATCCAGTGTTTATTGATTTAGAATATATATAGAATATTTATTGATTGTTCTGGGGTCAGGCCCCTCAAAAACAAAAAAATGATATACATAGTAATGCGAGTTATTGAACGGAAATAAAAAGTATAAATGGCAAAGACGAATGGTGCAAAGTTGTATGAAACATTAAATTTTTACATCGAAGTTGAACTATGCAAATAATAAACAGTTTATAAGTATGCAAGGTAAAGTGCGAAGTGTTACATATACTGACGGTAGTAATTCAGCCAACAGGTTCATGATATAAAGATACAACTACAACATTAAGAATCGAAAGGAATAATACATTAGAATCGGAAGGAATAAAACATTATAATATTTCAGTTTGAATGTTGAGAGAGAGGGACTATTTTTTATATTTTTTAGTAGATTATTCCCCAGATGACACAATAGAAACTATACAATGCAAACAAAAACTCTTGATAAGTATGCAAAGGTAAACTTAATAGTATTACATATAATGAAGTTAGAAATTATTTTATAAAACATAAAAACATAAATTAGTGGATTATGTAACCGTCTTCAGGTAAGAGTGGGGGCCAGAGGACTGTTTGCCCACCCCGAGGGCAGAGTGCTAATGGCGGAGATTTTTCATTTGAATTGTGAATCCTACTTAGGTATTATGTGGAGGGCACTTTGAGTGCAGTGCCACGCCGGATGGGACGTTTAACTTTGGACCCACAGGACGCCTATCGTTAAGATTAGGCTAATGCCAACGCCGGGTTTCTCTCCATTCCCACGGTATCCCTACCTAACAAGCCTACCAACCTATCCTCAATGGCGCGAGTTATCTAAGTTGTCTGTCCCCAAATCAACATGCTCAAGCTTTATTCGGTTTCTTATTTAATGTAACGGTGTTCCAGAGGATTTCCTAGGTTTTGAAACAAATCAAAATCCGAGCCATTTACCCTCTGGGCCTTGGTTATCTCCTCGCCCATTTGAGTACGCGACTTATCTTATAACTTGAAATGAGTTAATTATAATTTCCTCATTCATGTGCTCGATGTGCACTTTTTCAAACAGTGTGACATTTTTTGTGGAACATTTATATTCAACCCATAAATACGGAAACAGTCGTTAGAAGAAATCATTTTAAAAAATCAAACAATGTTAACACAGTAAAACCCGGTGCCGATTTAGCTGTTTCTTCATTCCACTTACACGCTCTAATATCAAAGAAACGAATTTTAAAAAAATGTCGCAGATGTATGAAAAGTGGTCTTCCTGTGCTTTTCGTTCGAAGCGGTGCTTTCGTTTTTTTAACTGAAAAAATCAAGTGTTTTTAACAAACCCCTGTGTAATCCCTAAAATATTGATTTGCAGTTTATTAATTGATTCATGGCTATCAGCTGACGACATCTCCAGTTCAGGTATCATGACTATTGCTTGGGCCGAAGATGAAACCGCGCTGGCGATAAATTGGAGAAACAAAATGCTAAATCCCCAAGAAGAAGAAATGGATCAACTTGGGCAAGGAAATTTGTATGTTAAAGCAAAGTTGTTTAGTTGTTGTACGTTAAAGAAAATAATGTTGAGATTGACCCATTGCATTGAAGGCCGACTTAATAAGCACCCCGTGCGTACAAAACGAAAATCGCGGCGAGATACACCCCAAAATACAATTGGCACGTGTCTATCTGTCAAGTGAGGAGCAAAAGTGCTCTTTTTTGAAACCGCAAATTTGAATCACGATACGCACTTATCGCTTACTTTAGCGCCAATTGCTGCCGTTTTACGACGTGACGGTGAGTGTTGGCCATGCACGTTTATTGTTAAATCAAACATTCTCTGGGAAATAATGTGATTAACCTTGTGATTCACCATGGTCCTCAGCCTTTAGATGTACTTACCTCATGAAATAATGCAAATACATAAGTTGTAGCGCAAACTTGTCAGTCACCTTCCAGAAATCGGCCTATTTTTTACTGAATCCTCATCAGGCGTCCCCTTATGGAAATAATCTCACGTTTCGACGGAATATCGGGCTATTGACTTCCCATCCCAAGGGTATGAGGAATCCCACCACCGGCTGAAATTTTTATTGGAGCCCTGATCCATGCTCAGTGTGAAAAATAAAAAAACTAGTGTGGAACTTTACTGTTTTATTTTTCTTCATATTTAACTACCGTTGCAGTGCGCACTGTATTAATAAGTGGACAGGAGTAGCCTTGCGCATTTTGCGTTAATTGAAAAATAAAAAAAAACTAGTGTGGAACTTTACTGTTTTACTTTTCTTCATATTTAACTACCGTTGCAGTGCGCACTGTATTAATAATAGGGCAGGAGTAGTTTTGCGCATTTGCGTTAATTGGAGATGAGTCGTCCTCCATTTCACTAGCTATCCTGAATTATGAATAGGAAAATTTATGAATAGGCCAATGCTGACACCGGGTTTTTCTCCACCTTTCTTCCATTTACCAAGTAAGCCTACATTTACCACGAACCAACTATCCTTTAAGGCTCGAATCACCTTACTTAGTTGCCGCTTGCCTCCTCAAAGAGCAACTGACTCGAAACAGTTTACGCGCTGTATTGTTCGCAGTCCTGTCCATCCTCTGCACTGTTCCCATCCACTTTATAATTGTTCCCCACCCAGTTGTTCCCGGCGCTGCCACGTGTTCATTCACAGCGTCCCAGACTGGGTAAGTCACCGCGATCGCCTGCAGACCTGAACTTGTCGTGAATGTGATCCGCACTTGGACAAGTGAGTGGTGCCTCCTCTCCAAAGCCGCAATCAGTGTCCCATCCCCCAGAATTCGAAATCATAAAGAGACGTCGCGTCGGCCCTCTAGTTCCCGCCCACATGGGGAGCGCCTGCACCTCCAACGGCCATTGTGACCCGTTCCATTGGGTTGGGTGCCCATAGCCGACGTCCCGTGGTTGGCCGCCGCTGCCAGCCAATGGCATGGCCGACCAACCTACCGTCCCCCCCCTACCCGCGCCCCCCTGCTCCCGGTGGCCCGGTAGGGGGGCCTCTCATTGTGCCCCGCGGTCACGGCATCACCACAGGCGGCGAACGGCTGAGCACCCCTCGGGCGGCGCCGGCGAAGACGTAAAGGCGGTGACGGTCGCATCCATCGGCGGCAACCGATGCAGCCCTCGTTCGACATGGAGCAGCTGAGGCAGAAAGTGGCGAGTGAGTCCCGGTTTCCCCCGATCAGTCACCCAGCGCCCCAAGTGCAACGGCCAGAGGTGCCGTATATCGGGCGCTCAAGTCTCCGCCGGGGACTGAACATCCCCTCTGGGTTGTTTCGCTATGTTCTCAGCGAGCCGTTCCGGTCTCGTCGTTATGGTATTTTGGACCACTGTCCACCAGAGCTTTACCCCTTCTAAGTGTCCCACATTCCTGAATCTCCCATCCAGAGGTCTGGGATTGAATCCAGGCGAATGATTTGCCTTTACTCTGTGAGTTTCAATCATTCGTCTTCCTCCTGAAGTGTGTGACATACTGTAGTTATTTTCGCGGCCATTTCCGCAGAGCGTGGAATACGTTGGAGAGGAATGTCCCTGTCATAGATCAAAGTAATGGAAGTGGTGAGCTGCTCCTCCTCAGGATGATATCGTGATTGCTCCTAGTAATATGCAATGAGGTAACTTGAAGGATTAAGGCGGGTAGGTGAGAGGAGAGTGCAGTGGAGAGTGGGTGAAAACTAATCTTCAGATTGATGACGGCTGATGATGATGATGAATATTGTGTTGAAAATTTACCTCCTTCCACACTCCTTTGTTAAAAAGTGACCAAAACCTCGTGAAGAGTGTGACGCCAATTCGAGGTATCCTGGTTTGAAACGCAGCTAAGGCGAATGGTTTTATGAATATAAATTTTAAATATTCGTTTATCCGGTGACTTTCGTGAAAGCACCTGCCGCCGCTAGTCCCGCAGCAATATGAATTTGTCTGAGATAAAATCCAATGTGTTTAGAAGTGGCTTTAGTCTCGTGATCTTTGGCGCCATGCACAGCAATAGGATTACTAAGTTCCTGTACGTACCTCGTGAGAACATTATTATGGGTTTATCCATGTTTCTTTGGGTAAATACGAAAAATCGTTTAACAAATTCCAAAATGTGTTAAAAATCATTTGCCAGGCCAGTGATTCAAGCCTGTATCGTCAAAATAAACTCCTGTGGTTAATTTTGAGGAAACCGGGACTAGCCACGGTAGTAACCTTTACGGAGTCACCCGCAAGTGCACATAAGTGCGATATTCCACAGGAGAAAAATCATTCGCCGATTCGCCGGCGAATGATTTTTCTCCTGTGGAATGTCATACTCCTGTGGTTAAACCAATATGAGCTACCCAGCGTGGCACCTGGATTGGGACATCGAAGGTGGCTGGGTTGCCCGAATAGGGGCTGAATAAAAGCAATCAGTTTCGCATTGCATTGAATTAGCATCCAACATGTGACTTATCCTCGCAAAACCTAGCGTCATGTTGAAAATTAAGTTCATAATTTGGTTTCCGATCTCAAGGGCCCGGGTTCAAATCCCGGCAGTGTTGGAGATTTTTCCAAGTAAGGCTTACGAGGGTGATTTGTGAAGAGCACTTTAAGTACAGTAAATTGTCAATTGGATGGGTTATTTATTTTCCTAACCCTTTGGCGCCTTTCGTTAAGAGCAGGCCAATGCTGACGCTGGGATTCTGTTCACCCTTTCTCCATTATTCAATTAATCCATCCCTCAACAGCTCTCCCTCCTCTCCTTAATAGTGCAAAGAACTTCAGTTGACGCTCTCTTCCTCAAATAACCAACCCACCGAAAGTATTTAGTGGCGCTGTATGCAAAGTGCCATGTAAGAAAATCCAGTTGCATTAAACCCTCCGTGAAATTCTTAGTGGAATACCATGACTGGGAACATTAATTGGTTGAATCAATCGGAGCGAATTTGGGGGACTCGGAATGGAATCCAGCCCATGCGAATGATTTCTTAAGACAATAAAATTCACATATTTCTGTTGTCTGCCTGTTTCTTTAAAAATAGGGATCATTCCTCTAATATTCCGATCATTATCAAAATTTCTGTATGTTACCAATGGGAGAAGGGCTGTGCTTAAGCAAAGTTCCGTCGAATAAATCGTCTTTAAATAACCTGTCATGGATAGTAAGGTAGTAACATGAGTGTTTCTTATCAGCCTGCCCAAGTAATACAGTGTACACTTACACTACCTTTGGGGGAATCACATGATTGTGAACGTTACTGGTGCAGCTGGCTCTAATTTACAGACACTTTCACGACCCGATGGATGGTTGGCATCGTATGTGGTTTTGTAGCATTGTGAGGAGCGTAGACAGATATCAACTTCGCGCATTTAAGTTCTATCTTCTCTCTCCAACAATTTTCCCCCGTTGTCCATTTTACCGCCCACTGGATTATTCTTGCAACTTGTGGATTACTTTCACCGCCAAACGTTCACGTGTTGCGTAAAATATAAAATCAGGGGTCTTCAATTCCACAGACTCTTGTATTACTGGCGTTCTTACTGAATTTTCTGTCGATGTATTGTGCACACATTGGATTACTAGTGGCTGGGCTAGTAATTGGCTTTTATAGCACATATGTGGCATTTATTTCAGAAACTGCTTTGCTTAGGCATGTATGTCAGCTACCCTTATACCCTGTGTAATCTGTTGTTCATTCAGTAGGTACAATTCCTTATAAATATCCTCCATTTTGATTTTCATCTTTTCTCATTCCGTGTTTCTTGAATTCAAAAATATAGGCATGAACATACATTTTTTTCTAGTATTTTTATTTCGCGTTGTTTGCATGAGGAATTGGAGCGAATGCTATGGCTAACGGAATGATTTAATAGTCTCGCAAAACTCTCCTCTGCCTTCCAATTTTCAGCAGCGATATATCTTTACTGAATTCTTAAAGAGATTACTAGACAGTAACTAGTAAAGTAGTGTCAATGAATACTATTTGCATGCTCATGGATATGTTGTGGTTATTCAGTATATATGGTGTCCATTGTCATCTCTCAAACCTCTTCAACTTTTGGCAGTCGTGTATCTATTTATAAAGGTTCTGAAAAACTTTCGAGCAACACGTAAAGATATGCTATAGCTGCTAAAACCTTTAATTTCAATATGTCAAGGGACTTTGGTTACGGTGAGGTGTTGAAAAATACTAATATGTTTCTCCGCGACAATTCTGTTGGGCGTTTATTGCGTGAAACGTCTTATGTGGCTTGAGGATGTCCATATGTTGAAGAAGCTGTGGAGAACACCCACTATACAAGGCAGTGGGCGCTTAATTGACAGTCAATTTGAGTCTCTGTCTCTGCCAAAATGTTCTGGAACGTACCTAGGATAAAATTCTGGTCTTCTTTGAATCAGAATTCAATACTATTTCATGTCATAATCTCTTTCCATTAGCATTCTATTTCTTATTTAGGATATACTAGGACATTTTTCTCTTATATTCACAATTTATTCAATGGTTAACATCCAAAATCTATAATTTTTTAACATTTGCAGTTTAACATTTCATATTTTCTGTGGAATCATTCCAGATAAAAATTTACTCGCGCGTAAGGTGCGAAAATACCACAGAGAAAAAATACACTCGCCTAGAGCTGGACTCGAACCCGGATCTCCTAACGAGACGCTTCGGTAAATTAACTGGCTAAAGAACTCGGCGCGATATCGAGGGATCCTTTTCGATTCAATTTCGATTTCCCGGTCAAGGCGAATGCGTTTTCCTCTGAGGAATTTTTGCACGTATGTGCTCTTGTGGGTGACTCCGTGAAACGTAATACCATGGCTAGTCCCGGTATCCTTAAAATTTACTAATGTACACACCGTTCAAATGAACCCATACGTGAACTCCCCGCACGATTTTAAATCGAGCTACACTGATTTAAGCTCGTGGCGACGCGTAATTTTATACCCAAACTTGTTGACGGCCATCTTATTTTGTGCGGTGACTTTTTAAATTCCAAAATGAGCATTTATTTTACTCTTTCAGCCTTCTTCTTTCGCATGGTTCATGGCTCGTTTGAATATGTGCTAAACGTTCCGACTTAAAAATAAATGTTTGACGCACACAATTTTATTGCATTGCCCTCAGCCAAAGGTACCTCCCATTCTCACCGACGCATTACGTCTCACGTCGAAAAGGTTGATGCGTATAATAACAAAGAATATTTGGTCACGCGAGGGTCATTGAGTATAGATTGAAGACGAGACCGGCGTGGCGTCGGGAAGTCGAGACGAGTGAAGGGAAAGATCAACGTGAGTTTATTCTTGAATGCCACATGGGAAAATATGCCTTTGCAAGGGAATCTTTCAACAACGACTGGTTTTGAACCGATTTACAAGTTTCCTTGAGGAAATAGAACAAAATCAAAAAGTAGCTGACTGTTGACAAGTGATGCCACGGAATTAATTTATCATATAAGAATAAACCCATTTACTAACTGTTCGACCTATTCGTCGCACATATGTCGTGCCCCCGTAGCCGGACTACATTTCCACCAACATACTACCCTGTGAGCCGCCACAAGGAGTGTAGCCACAAGGGAGTGTAAGAAGGGGGTAATGGAACACTAGCCACGTAGAAGGCAGGGAAAAGGGTGAAGGGAAAGGACGAAAATTAAGGTGTTCTGTAGGAGTGTCTCTTTGTCAAGCTCTATTTTTTTATTAGGGATGAAGGATTTATTGAATCTATATCTTCGTCATTATAGCTTTCTTATTTTTTCTCTTCTGTCAATACATCCACATCCCTAATGCCATTGTAACGTGCAAACATATCTAAATTGTACCGCAAGTGTGTGGGACAGGGGGTGAATTCTAACCTAAACGCATCACACTATATGCTTCTAATGTTATAGAAACTACGAGTATTGATACGGCTTCAAGGTGCTCAGAGATTTAATAATTTTATAAAAATTATGTGAAACGTGCTGTTTGTACTACTAAGAGTCTTATTACTGAAGGATTGTATAGAAAATCAACTAAATGGATGGTCGAACCACCATTATAGTCTCAATGGCTGCTGTTGCAGTCTTTAATCGTTCGAGGAATAAATGGCATTTTTAACTTGTCAATTCTGAAGACTATATCCCTAATTTCGTGCTCGTGAAAATTATCGTAGACTTTCGGAGCCTATGAAGTTTCTTCGACATCGTCAGACAATATATCTTTTTTGAAAATTAATGAAAAGGTTAGTTGAAGCGAAGGCTTCCGCAGTGGCTTGATAATTTGCTGGAGCTCATTCCTCCAGAGTAGCTGCGTGTGCCAGTGTTTATTTGACGACAGGTGGCGTCTCCTACGTTACAGGTGGCGTCTTCAGGTCGAAGAAACTTCGTCATTGAAGTCAATAATGAAAATATAAGTTATAAATTTCATTGAAGTCAGTAATAAAGGGTTCTTTTCCACCCTTCCTTCTTTCGTGAAATTATTATTACGAAACTAATCACCGACCCTTAATGTGGCAAAGACCTTAGTTATCGGTCACCTACCCGATAAACCGATTAATATTGTTAGAAATAATTTCGGTGCATCATTCGATTCCCATGAAAAATGAACATGCAGGACAACATGAAGATTAATTGAAAGAACGCCCATTTAATTGTTTGTCGAATGAATTAAGGCAACATTGCCTTGGGTTCGAATCCCGGCAATTACAGAGATTTTTACGTGAAATACCACCCCCATCTTGTGTGCTACGTATAGAGCACTTCAAGTACAATACTCCATTGAGCAGATGAAACGTCTAAATTTGGAATTCTTGGGAACTTTATTTAGAGTAAGCTAATGCTGACGCCGGGTTTCTCTCCCCTCTTCTCCTTTCCCATTGTAATCCTTCCATTACCGTCACACCCTGATACTCTTAGGGCGGAATAAGGGTCGACTTTTCCTGGCGTGACATTAACGGACGTTGATGTTCAGCATTCCGTCATCTTCCGTCAAGAAGGAATGTATTACACTTGTCGTGAGTTTCAACGCCGATTGCTGACTGTTTTTTTGCAAGACGGTATCAGAGTAGCTGTTTATTTTCGTATTTTATGTCTGTTGGAAATCCATCAGAAAAGCAGACCAGAAAATATTAGAAGCATTTGAAAGCCGGTGTTGGAGGAGGATGCTGAAGATCAAATGGAGGGACAGAATATGAAATTGTGTTGTATACAGAATAGTAGAAGAGGGAAGGACCATGTGGAAGACTTAGGAGGAAAGAGTAATCAGATTGATTGGACACAATGGGTTTGTGAAGAATATAATTGAAGAAAAAATAGAGGGGAAAGTCTCAAGAGGAAGGCCAAGGGATAAATACATAGATCAAATAAAGAGGAAAGTACATTCGATGAGCTACCAGGGATTAAGGGAACTAGCAGTATATAGGGAAACATGGAGGGCTACCGTCAACCAATCTTATAATTGAACGATCGAACGAACGAATAATCAAAATAAAATAATCCGTAAAAATCTTTTTAAAAATGTGTCAAGATGTTTAATTATATTTAATTTCAAATTTAAAGATGGATAAAATGAAAATTAAATTATATAAATATTGAAAAAAAGAGTTCTTTCCTGATTAGCTGCCGTTGATGTAGTGTGACAGAAAATTTAGACATTGACTAGGTTCGCTCATCGCCAGTTTGCGACGCTGTCAACATCCGGCCACCGTAAGGCAGTTTGAGCGAGATATTTCCCTGGTCATAATGGAGACCATATTCGGATTTTATTTTTTTTTAATTCAGCGCCTGTAAGAAGTGCGACGTAAATATTGTAATATTATTGTTGCAAAAATATAGATATATATGACCTAAATTCTCAGTAATTAAATAAATATAGCTATATAATTCTCTAGCTTCACTCATTTTTTCACGCCTTACGACTAAAAAGCCTTCAAAACAGCAGGTGTTTTTGCAATTGTGTAAAAATTACTGCGCTGAGTAATAAATTAATTTTTATAAATAGTTGAGAAAACATACAGACTCCACACCGTTAGTTTTTGACGAAATCTAGGTGTTATAAATTCCTATTTTTTCAATATTCTCCCTCTGGTGCGCACAGCCGTAATCTATCCCATGTAAAACAGCTTGTATTTTCAGGCTAATTTCTTGAAAAGTAGGCCGGCAAGGGGTTAATATTTTGATATCATTGGAAAGATGAGAGTTTTTTCTTTAATGTTAGGTGAAATTCATCAAATTCTAGGTAAAGTGATTTTTCGCTCTCTACCAAAGGAGATTCCACTGCATCACACACACACCATGCTTCGCGAACACCACCGTCCATTTCCGTCACGTAAGGACGCGTCGATTGTAATCCCGCTCTAAAGTTGGGTGGAGCGGTAATCATGGGTCATTGAGTGCACATTTTAACATTGTTTAAGTACACTAGTTGAAAATAAATTCCTGGACCACATTTCAGGTAGCTCGAGTGAGATATCATTTCTTAAAGAATTTGATGAATTTCACCTCATTTCAAGAAAAACTCCATCCTTTCCATGTATATCAAAATATTAACCCCTCGACGAACTTATTTTCGAGCAATTTGCCTGAAAAATAGGTTGTTTTACTTGGGATAGATTTCGGCTGTGCGCCCCAGAGGGAGAATATTGATAAAATTAGAAATTTACAACTACTACATGTCTTCAAAAAACTAACGGCGTGAATTTAGTATGTTTTCTCGATTGATTATAAAATCGATCAATTCTCCATCGCAGTAATTATTACAGAATCTAAAAAAATAACCTTCTGTTTTGATGGCATTTCCCCGTACGCCGCGAAAAAATGAGTCAAGTTAGAGACTAATGTAGATATATTTATTTCATTGACGAAAATGTTGTCGTGTATAGCTATATTTTTGCGCTATTAATATTACAATATTTACTTCATACTTCTTTTGGACGCTGAAATAAAAAATTCGAATTCAAATATGGTCTCCATTATGACTAGGGAAATATCTCGCTCAAAATACACATGAGTATGCCACAGTGTGGTGAAACGCTCGTCGTGCCAGTGGAAATAAGTTTTGTGGAAATAACAATGGTCGTTTTCTCAACATAGTTCTCAACATAAGTTCAAAAGATACTTTAAGTTCATCTGTTTATGCGTTGGAACTCACCGTACAGGCAGTAATAGAAATGATTAAAGAATTATATTTTCAAGCTTTAAACTTAAAGCATGTGATGACTAGAGTTTTCTAAGTTTAGACGGATTAATATTGTATTTTTTTAAATATTGAACCAGGCATGACTCAATATTTGTTAGCAGCATCTAAAATAATAAGAAAAGTACTATTTCGCTTTAAGTAGAAAATCTGTCGGTACATAAGTAGACGAATGTTTACGAAATGTATGTCATGCGCCACATGCCTACGTGTGAAAATAGCATTGAATTGCCAAAAAAAACACTGTCGATGTAATTCAAAACTTGTGAGACACCTCCCCAAACAGCTAACAAATCAACCGACATGCAAGAAGTGATCTCGGTGAACCTTTTTCCGTGGCATGTGGGCTGGAGTAAATTAGAGACATTATGCAAATCATTAGGATTACCGTCCTCCGATGTGGCGCGTTGCGGTGCACGGTTCAGAAACTTGGTCGTTGCGGGAAAAAGATGGGCGTCAAGGGGAGGCTCTTGAGATGTGGCTGTGGAGAAGGATGGTGTGGGTAAGGTGGGAAGGAAGGAAAACAAAAATGAAGTGCTGGGTGTGGTCGAGGAGGATGAAATATACTGGAGGCGCTATCTAATAGATTTTCCTGTGGCGAAAAATCCGCATTCTTCCTACGCAAATGTTTGCCCTATTGGATTGGGATTTCATTCCACAATCATAATTTTAAGCAATGTGCTATTGTCGCCATTTAATAAAATTTCACCAAGAATTCCTAGAAATGTGTTTCATATATCTAAACTCCTTTGTCACGCGGAAAATATCATAAATATGTAGTGAACGGCAACCTTTTCCCCAAAAATTTTGCCTTAGAATACAGCATCCAGTAAAGAATTGTGAATTACCAATAAATAATAAAATAAGTTTTTAATTTTGTTTAGCTGCCAAATGAAAGATTTGGCTTAAATATCACCCGGAATGGAGTAATTGATGTTGCCTGTGAACCCTCTGCGATTTGATTGATTTAGTCAAAGTAGATGTGGCGTTCCTATCCCAAGTACCCTCATTCCTGTGATGGAACCACTTCAGTTATAGGGCCAACTGCGTCTACTTCAGTATATTTCTGCCTTCTTAGATATGGTAGGGGGTAAATGCTGACCGGAGAGATCATAAGCATGGAGAAATAATTGTCTGGAGTACATATTGCTGGGTGACTTGTTGAAGAGGGTAGTGGAGAGGGAGAATTTTGGGCAAGGATTGAAGAGACAGGAGATGAGTAGAAATCTTGGATGGTATGAAGAGAGACAAAAGGTACGAAGGGCTGAAAAGGGATATAGCACATCCACATACTATCTTGCGTGCGACCGCAGAGGCATGTGGCGGGGAATGTTAGGACGCCAGAAATGAAAGGTGAGGGAATAGGGAAGGAATTGGGAGAACACAGAGGTGAATTATATGTTAACGATGTATCTTATGTTAGTGGTACGCTGTTTTTGCGATAAGCACTAATGGTGCAGGGAAAGAAGCGGTTTTTTGTACCTATCAATTAGGCGGTGTACCTCTCGTATTTGGTTGCTTATATCAGTTCTGTAGATATATCTATTCAATCTCCGGATCTCTAACGGCTCACAGCTGACAAAAATCTGACATCAGCTGTGATTCGTAAAAACTTTCTGTTGGCTCGAAGCGGTATTAACGTATCGTGAGACTTCCCTTTGTAATTTATGCACAGAACGATTTTAATTATAATTATGTAATTAAAACACCATTGATCTATACTTCATATTACCAACAACTTTATAATACCATCAATTTTCAAATACAAACTAAATTTAGTATTTTAAAATCCATGGTATTATAAAGTAAACGCGGGAGAAAACTGTCTGTGATCACAGAAATCATTGGCAAGACTATTCATGGACCTTATTAGGCATAGTGAATTCGAATGAATGAGTGAAGTTAATAAAGGAAAAAATCCATCACTTGGACAGAGATCTGAACCCAGGTCTCCCAGATATGCATCGGCTGCTTTAATCAATGAACATAGCCAGGCGTAGCCGTCAATCACGAATCTAGTACACACTTTATAGAAAAAAAGTGCTCTTGCGACATATGTGCTTGTTATGCGATGAAGTATCCATGCTTGAGCCCATGGCGTCACAGTCCTCGAGACTTAAGCTCATCTTAAAACACATGGGCGCTCACCTTAAACGATTTGTCATTCTGTGAAACTTGAACGGGAGTTACCTGATGGGAGATTAACGAATGGGTGTAATATATGACTAAACATATCTCCAATGTCCGTGATACTACCGTTGTTGTTTGATGCGTGAATAGCCTTTTTAGTTTCTATCGCTCCAAACATTTTCTCGCACGCGTCGTGGATGACATTCTGAGCCTCCAAGAATCGGAATTGTATGGCCTTTCATCCTGCTAACTCTTTCTGTGGGCGTTCATTTTCTTATTTTGAGATATTTTATTTATTTCATCAACCTGAATACAGCCTCGAGGACCATTTTACATCAGGCGTTGTAACAGTAACAAAGGACAACACCCACAACCATGTCCTGGGAGGAGAAAAATCCTCCACAGGCGGGACTCGAACCCGCGACCTTTGGGTTGGCAGGCGAGGACGTTTCCCCGCCGCCACCGAATGTAGATATTATCTCTCAAATTCACAAATTTTTCCATCTTTCAAAGTTTAAATCTCTATATTTTGTAAACCTTGATAAATTCGTGTTGCCTAGTGTTTGATACCATAGAACTTTCTCATATAACTTTCAAATGGACCCATTTTAAACTCCTGGCACGTCCTATATTAGTTTTAGGCTGTAGTTGATATGTAATTCTATACCTGTATTTGATGTCCATCCACTTTTATGTGATGACATCATCAATTCCACTATGGCCGTAATATACTATTTAATGCATCCTCTTTCAAGTGGCACTATTCCGTTTGGATATCTCTCATCATTTCCAGGTTATAAAGAAAAGTACACGCAATTTTGTTGCATCGTCGCCAGGCGTAGGTACTTCCAACCCTTTCCGGTTGATAACGAGTTCGAAGCGCAAATTCAATGGTGCAAAATGACCTCAGCCGTCGACGCACCCCAATCTAAACACTACTACTACTATTCGAAGCGCAAATAATCATTTGCCTGGACTAGAATCCAAACACAGATCCTCTTAACACCAAATCCGTCGGCGAATGAGGGGATCTGGGTTTGAATTCATGTTCAGGTGAATGATTGTTTCCATTTCGGATTTCACGCATCCGTGTGACTCATTGCGGGTGTCTCTCGTTTAAGTTTAAATTGCTCGGCAAAATCTCTGAATGAACTCTTAGCGATTCTTATCTGTATTATGGCCCTGTCTCTCCGCTCTCGAATTTATCCCCCTTTCCTTCTGGCCCCTCAATGTTCCCCACTTCCCCTCACTCCCCACTTCCCCCACTCCCCACTCCCCACTTCCCCTCTCCCTGCTCCCCCGGTGAGTCTCTCTCGTTTGATGAGCCTCAACTGCCAACTGCTCTTTTCCCCGAGAGCCACAGGGTGCGCTGATTTGCGAGCAAGGCAAGTCCGAAGACATTGTCCGAAGACAAGACTCCCGAAGATTTTATTCCAGGTGATGTCTTTTCCGTGAGCATGAAATTCTAGGAGAGTAAATTAAAGCATAACTATATCTACCGTTGAATGAGTACGTACCTATTGACAATTTGATCACGACTACACTTGCTATGCGTATAACAAGTTCAATAGTGATGAAATTGCGTCATTTATCATCATGTATCAAGCATTTCACTCACGAAATTTTGAGTAGCATTCACCCATTCAGAGATATCAGTAATTACGTTATGAACGTGTCAATTCCGTTGTGAATTTCCATTTGCATCTCGTCCTCATTGACGACACATCATGTCATGACTGTTGTCCTCAAAAATTAGGCTAAGAATGGGGATTACGCTCACAATATATGTGGCTTATCCCGATCTTCGGAGATGTGGTCAGGAATCCGTTATTGGTAGAATCAAAACTTAATATGGACCGTACAATGTTGTGACTTTTATATTTATTGGTTCACTCCTGTATTTGCAATCCTTTGTAATAAGTTTTAAATTTTTAATGCCGTAATTCATACATCCGTTAAACTGTTATAAGATATAGAGAAGTTTTTGTAAAATTCTACTAAACCTATACATGTTAATTGTTAACTTGTACTTGATTCTTGTTAATTTAAAATGGTCATCTTATAAAGGAAAAACCAGCAAAGCCTATTTTCAGGATTAAATTGAGCTTTTTTAAATTTTTTAAAACATGACATGTACATTAAAACAACTAAGCCCAAAATCATGACTTTTTCCTGAAGTACGTGCACGTAAAACGTACGGATAAGATTTTCCGACTCGGCAAGGGAGATGTTGGTGTCTCGTTGGTTGCATATCTCGGAATAACACAACAGTTCTGTCAAGGTGTTTTAAGTAAAGTATCGATTCTGATCCAAATGTTTCGTTGAGTAAATAATGCAATAACAACCTTTTCCTCCATAGTGAAACGTTATTCACAAAGTCGGACAATAAAGAGCTTTGTTGGCCAGCACTCCCTTTAGTCCCGGATTTTTTCTTCAAAGTCCTTAGTTCTCAAATTCATCTTTACTTTGCCGCCCCTATATATTATCGGATAGTACTGTGCCATAAGAGTCTCCTCAAGTATTGGCAACTATATGAAGTATTGTTGTATAATTATTCTAATAAATATATTTGTTTTAAGCCACATAAACCGAACCTAGCGCCTTTTTACAGTATTTTATATAATTATCTTTTTCTAAAAAATAACATAAATATTTTCACTAATATTTCTCTCCAGAGTAAGCATGTGATAAATTTTTGCTTGCAATATTTTATGATTGCAAAGAAGGTTGTACTTCATAAGTTAATAAAAGTTAGCAGTTGAACAACAGGAAAAGTAAGCATTCACAGTTTGATGCAATTTCAAGAAGTTTGTGTAAAATAATTTGAAAGTTCTTTGAATAATCTTAAAAACAAATCTTCACCTTTAATTTGACTCCAAATTCAGAAAATCGGTTCAAAAATAGGAAAAATATGATGAATTTTAGCAATCAATGTCAAAACTGGAGGTACCCATTTTGAAATCAAAGCTACTTTTTCAAAAAATTGTACAGAGGCTATATTTGGTAAAAGAAATCTGAAAAAAATAATTTGGGCATAGCTTACGTAAGAATAATTGAATCAAATCCATTTCTTGAGAGCACGAACCTTTTCTGAGTTTAGGTGATTTTACGTGGAATGACCCAGTATGTAAACATTGAGTCGTGGTAGAAACCGGAGCAGAATTTCCATTTCATCCATCACTTGAGGCCAAGAATCCCTTGTGGCATGCCTCTTACGACATGTCAGGGACATTACATCACATAAGCTCTTGGGAAAGGACTTTGATTCAATTTGTACATCGATCACGACTCTTTTTCACCGTTCAATCATATTTTTGAGGCTAGCAATTAGCCAATGCCGACCTAGTATCTGCTACAGTCGACTCACAACCTCAAAGGTTACCAGTGAGAGTGAAGAGCGACGTTAAAAAGTTATTTACTCTGTGTTTTGCTCTTTGATCAAAAGAATGGAAGCGTTTTAGAAAAAGATAAATTTGATCACATCATGTTTGCTCTATTTTTAGAGAATTTTGATTAAATTTCATTTCATACAAACCCTGCATATCACAAATAAAGTTGTCTTAGGGCAGATTTGGTGGAATTTATTCATTAGCAATGAAATAAATTAGCAGTTTTCCACTTTTTTATATTAATTGCAGATTTATTTCGACCGGTTTCGATGTATTTACATCATTGTCAAGCACGTTTCTAATACTAAAAAATAATATTTACATATTTAGATATGGTTGTTTGGGAGTGAAAAAAGAAGGGTGGAAGTATTGACGGGTTGTGGTGCTGTAGGCTGAAGCTACTATTGAGAGAATCTAATGGAGAGTAGAAGAGAGTGGGATTGAAATATGTTTTCGCTCATGAGCGGAATTTGACCAAGTCTGTGTTGAATTAGTCCAAGTTGCAATGCGTAAATTTTATTTATTTAGTATTAGGACTGTGCTTGACAATGAGGTAAATACATCGAAACCGGTCGCAATAAACCTATAATTAGTATAAAAAAGTGGAAAACTGCTAATTTATTTAATTCCTCCACATCATACGTTACTCAAGCATGTTTGGTCAAATTATTTATTTTAAAATTTTGAGCGTGGGACATCGGCTTCAACGGCAGTCATCTCATCTACTAAGTCGCGTCCCTCCATCCCCTTCCTCAATACTTATTGCAATTTATTAAATATTCTCTTGTTGATGCCACGAACTTTTGACTCACGTCTGTTTCGGCCAGTTTTCTCCTGTACAAGCTCAGAGCCTAGACCTACAGGTACGTGTGCGTAGAGATGATTTTAAAAATTACCGTACGATTCAAGGAGTCTTCCGAGAAATACGGTGACTCAGGAAATGTCTCGCTGGCCCGGGCAATGCTCTCGGTAAATATTCCATTCAAACGTGTCACTGCCAGTCTTGTCCTATGGTCATGGATTTTCAAACTCATGGTCGATCAGCAATGAGAAATTCAAGCAGATTTTGGGCGCGATCACGGTTCTCCATAACGCGCGCGCTTTCGTTACTTTTCAATAGAGCCCACGAGAGCGAAAGCGAGATCGTCATTCTTCAAATGTTGTCAGGTGCGCTAGTTATAATTGATGGAGTGCATTGATGGAGACATTAACTGTGAGCATTGCCCTTCTAAAGTGGTTTTTGTATTGGGTAACGGTGACGACAACGAGAAGGAAGGAACGGTGATCCTATCTCTGATCGAGTGTCGAAACAAAGTACTATATCATGCTGTATATTGTAGAGTAGGGTTTCGTGGCAGGGAGCCGGACGCCAGACAGAACGGATACGCATCTTTCACGAATGTCCTCGCACGCGATTTTTTATGCTGATTTTCGGGTAAAAACGTGCGCGTGGTATACGTTTAGATTCAGTTACAATGGCCAGTGTGGCATAAGTATAGAGCAGGTACTTATGAATAAGTTCTTTATTTAGGCGTACTTCGGATGCTAAAGCTATTTCAAAATTTACTGTCAACATGTAGGCAAAATCACTCGAAACGAATTGGACGACCACCCATGAACATTCCAGCCGAGCGATGTTTTCCCGGTTGGTTGGTTAACTGATGTCATTTGCGCCA
This sequence comes from Pyrrhosoma nymphula, assembly GCA_963573305.1. Classification (NCBI taxonomy): domain Eukaryota; kingdom Metazoa; phylum Arthropoda; class Insecta; order Odonata; family Coenagrionidae; genus Pyrrhosoma; species Pyrrhosoma nymphula. Next base: position 67,826,585 of record OY754332.1, on the reverse strand, counting down.
TCAATAGTAGGTGGGTTGGTCGGTGATGGAGAAATAATATGGTTAATGAAGAAAGGTTTGAGCTTAAAGGGCTTTGGAGTCAGCCTATTCGTAACGAAAGGTGCCAAAGGGACTTCAGTCTAACATACCATCCGAATGATGGAGTACTACACTTGAAGCGCCCCCCATGCAGAAATGAAGTATGGATCGATACATAATTCAAAAATCTCCACCATCCCCGGGATTCACACCCGGAACCTTTGGACGGATAGCCAGGTACTCAGTTATTATACCAACCCAATTCCCGTGATGCTTAACTTTCTTAAATATTTAATAAAATAAACTTTTACTAACCACACAAAAAATCAAGAACTCACGTCAGGCCGAATCCCTTGATTCGGCCTGACGATTCTGATGAGGACGCTTAAGCGCCGAGACCCGGGTCGTGAGTTCTTTATTTTGTATGTGGTTTGTAAAAGTTTATTTTATAAAATATTTAATAAGGAATACCTCAAAGTTACGAGAGAAAGTCTTTTGTTATTAACATTCTTGATCGAATAGGGAGCGGTGATTTCTTCGTGACAGCGTGTCGCGTCTAGAGCACTAGTGTCCCTGAGAATTCCGTCTGTTGAGGGCATTTTCAAAATAGAATTCCGATTAGAATTGGAATCACCACGGGTAGATACCCTCGTTGCTCTGCCGGTGATTCTTGACGCAGGGGACTTTTTATTAGTTCCTCCACGGGGTGCGCGGAATGGCCTCCCTGCATAATGGGCGCGAATGAATAGGCATTCACGAATCAGAACTAGCGTGCGACCGATAAGACGGAGCCGTCGCCGGCATCGGGGTTCGCGCCTGTGGGCCGCGCGGGGGCCACACCTTGCTGACGGCCTCTCCACCTGACGGCGGCTCGGGCTGCAGCCGGCCCTTGCCCGCGCCCGCACATGTCCCGCGGAACCATTGTGACCGGCCCTTTAGAAGGGCAGGGGCTGAATGGCAACAGCGCCATTGTATGCCGATATCACTCGATGAAGAGAGAGGCTTCGATTGCCTTTGCAAGTGGCCCTCACACGCTGGCGAGTCGTCAACTGACGGCGGCCTTGGGTTGATGGGGCGAATTTTTTTGCGTCTGCGCATTATGACACAAGCCGAAGGTAAGGAACCCTGGCACAGGATTACAATATTTGAAAGAGCTACATCTTCATCAACATGCTACTCCGCGAGCTACCGTTTAGGTGCGCGGCAGGGAGTGTCGGGAAACCAGTCATGAGAGATGGAGGGAGTAGGAAGAGTTAAAGGAAGAGAGTCTTGTGCATGTTAACGTGTCTGAGTGCATAGTTCTGTTTTTGTTGCTGTCACAATTTTTGCTGCGAAGATGAAATTATGGTAATTAGCATCCCGACCAGTTTATCTGTCTTACTTTGTCACTTCCATGAGTGATAAGAGATATGGTGCCGGCCTCGGTGGCAGCGTGGTAGAGTCCTCGCCTGCTAATCTGAAGGTCGCGGGTTCGAGCCCATCCTGGGTGGGTTTTCTTCCACTTAGGGCATGGGTGTTGATGTAATGTCTGGGGTAAAATGTATAAGAGGGCTATATAGCCCTAATTTCACCCTAAATAAAAAAGGCATTAAATAAATAAATGGTGCGGACTTAAAATAATATCCTCCACATCACCGTGAAACTCTCATGGTCTGAAATTTTCGAATAATCTCAGCTTAGCGTGTAGCCTCCGAGTCTCAAGCTGATCCCAACCTAGTTCTTCTATTAACATCTCTCTTTCACGTTTTCATCTTTAGCCTCTTAAATACATCACCACAAGGGTCTCGTACGTGTTTTCTCCGCCTTGAGTAAAAGGCACGCACTCGTAGGGGTTTTACGACATGAAAGAGCATGTATAATTCTCGTACATTTGCTTGAGTGAGATTTCTTACTGCATGCCTTTCGTGAGCAATTTAAGTAAATTTTCTCCGACCGTTCCCAATTTAGTTCCTAATCATTAATGCTGACAGAATAACTCGCATTTAGTAAATTTTACACTGTTTCATCACCATGATTTTCCATTTGGAAAAGAGTGCTTATCATTCTACTTTATTGAATCATAATAAACATTTTAGGATTTTCGATTTATGTACTTTGCTTTCAAGTAAAATAAGTGCTCAGTTCAAATTTTTAGTTTGCCTCTGTCGTATATTTCAAAATGCCAAAGCATAGCCCAAACTTAAAAGACATGCTTGGTTTAAGGTTTGGACTTGGAAATCTGTTTGGTATTTAGTAAAGCTACTGTTCTCGCTAAAAAATGATAATGGCACGGAATCAGTAGCTTTTTTAAATGACGTCATTACCACTCAAGGATCTAAATTGTTATTATAGCAAGGACAAGCAGTGCATTATACAACAGTGATGATAATGCTTCAGTATCCTTTGATGTAAACTAAGAAAAATGTGTGCAACATCAGTCTTCTTTGCTCCAACTTTTTAAGGCAGGAAATATAGGTACAGACGAAAATGATACAGAACACCTTCAGCACCTGCTGGAAAATTCATTAATTCCACAATTGTGAGATAGGATGATGCAAATAAACAGAACATGCAATGGAAAATTAAGACTAAACAGCCACTGAATTCCCATTCCGGGGACTCGGGTTTGAATCTCCATAGTGGCGGAGATTCTGTTGTTGAATCCCAATCTCTTCTTGGATGCTAGCCTGTAAGAATGTCAAGTGTTCTACTCCGTCCGTTGGATAGAAATGAGAATCCCTTGAAGCCTATCGTTAAGATTATGCGAGTGTCGATGCAGGATTTTTCTACGACCTTCCTTCCATTCCTCCAACTATCCCACCCATCTATGTTTAATGGCGTAAATGACCAGGATATTGGCATGATTAACACCACCCTTGACAACTTTTCTGCATTCTCCCTTCAAAATGAACGGCCGGTGTCTTACTTTGTATGCATCTGATTTGTGCGTAAATGTTCGCCTTGCTTGATATTGTTTGCGTTTATCTTTCGAAATATTTCCCTAGAGCCTTGTTTTTATTGTTGGCACTTTTTTCAATGCTACAATGTTTTTCGCCTCCCGAAACCATGTGCAATCTTTCAGTTGAACCACTTCAATTTTTGACTATAGCTACGTTTGTACGGAATGTGCATGTCTAATTCATTGCGTCTTTAAGTATTAGATAATATTTCTACGTTTCTATGCATATCCTTCATTTCAGCTTAGTGAGTTTTCTTAGTGTGCCTTGACAATCATTATTTTTATTTCTCGCGAATCTTATTGAAGTCCTGGTAATCAAATATGTGTGGTTGTTTCCTTGAATTTCTTTCTCCAATTTGGTTAGTAATTTCAAAGCACAGCCAAGCATTATAGTCAACTTATGTGGCGTATTAATACCCCGAGTAGTTTAGTAATTCACTGGCTAGTATAGCTTATGCTTGAAGAATAGACTTGGTAGATCCGCGTCATGGGCATTAAATAACCCCTTTTCTGCGAATTATGCATTCCAAGTAATATGCGGAAGACCATGTCTAAGAAAAATTGCGGAAAAAATGCGGAAGACCATGTCTATTCAGACATGCAATCGTCTGCAACTGCAGTTCAACTGTTTTTGTGAGGTATGCTTCACACAGATATTTGGGTGTAGAACGTGAATTCAACATTTATATCGGAGTCACGGAGGTCAGAAAATGAGACTTGTAATTTTCGTGTTTGGTAGTATGACGCCCGAGGCCGAGGTTCGAACCCACGACCGTTGGATTACCAAACATGCTCGTCATTTACCTTGCCTCTGCGGCCAGCAATAATACTAAGTAAGTGACTAAAATATATATTCTGCCTAAGTTCGCGGTATCTCTCTTAAAATCCTCGATCACTGTTTCTTCAAGAGGCCATCTCACTATGCTTATGGCTATTTTATTAGCATAATGCCCTTCAATACCTGTTATCCAATTTTTAAATTACACCGATAAAGGGGCGTCTATTTCATGCCTTAAAAATGAAAGTATTTTAAGTTAATTTTGAGGTTAATGACAGGTCGGGTATCACAAAGCACATCGGCCAGTAGGTTAGCTGACGGTAGTGGCAACGACGATAGAACAAATCCGCGACAGTTTCCATGCTGCAAAAACGCATAGCAAATTTAAATTATGAGAAAATGCGCAACGGAGGTATTATAAAATCCGTAATATGCATAGTAACGGAAATAATTTTGAGGGCATAAAATAATATTTTCCACACCATTTCGTTCTGAAAATGATCCAAACAAGGCTTCAACAGATGTGTCATCTTCATCGTTCAATCCGCCATCCAATATTTTCATCCACCTCTTTACTGAGGTGGTGATGAATTAGGAAGACGATATGGTGGAAAGCAGGGGTTAAAAGGCAAATAAGGACAGAATGGCACGAAGAATAAAAAAACGGAACTCTCCGCATTGGTTGAGAGTAAAACCTACCGAGTGATTCATAGTAAATATCCATGAAGGTTTGTTATTCAATAACTATAACGCATACAGTAAAACATAGTATATCAGAACATCAAGATACTCTTTAAGTTTTTTCTAGAAATTCAAAACTTATTAAGTTTCTTATGGTGCAGTTACACTAATTTTTACTGTATCTGTTATAGTTATTAAATAATACACCTTCGAAAGCCCGGATAATTGCTATGAACCACCTTGTATAATACTGGGAAATTATCCAGGAAAACATGGTCATTTAACAGTATAGATAAAACTTTTGTATTAACCATTTCGTCTCACAGAAGTCCAGTTTACTTCCCTTATTTTCCAAATGCATCATGGTGTTTGACATCTCTTTTGTGTTTATATTTCAATGGGTGCTTAGCATATACTTCTGACACGACGTTTTAATCGAGGCATTTATTATGTTTTAGCTTTCTAATCCTAAGTTTTTGGCCGGATTGACAAACTTAAGTAGCTGAACACGTATTAAAAAGTGAACCGTGTGAACCACGTTTATCCAGGAGTTCAAAGCTTTCTTGATTTTTGAACATCTTTTTACTTAGTAAAAGTTAAGTATCATGTTCACCTTGCGCTTCATTGTCCTCCATGTTGTCTATCAGTTGAAGCGATGATTAGGCCCTAATGACAATTAAAGTACCGTTGTTTACCTCGTTTATCTTCTTGCTACTGAAGTTATTTTTGTTTTAATCAGTGGAAAAAATACGATAGTTCTCGCTAGCAGCATTTAGCTGAAAACGGCAACGATCGATTACAAACGCAAACTCAGCTTTTGGAGGAATTGGAATGGGAGCACAAGAGTCTCGGGGGTTATACGCAACACGTGTTAGTTCGAAAATTTTATCTCAACAGTTTTCTGTCGACACGGTAGATACTATTTTAATCTCACTCTACGTCTGTGGGACAGTCAAGAACGACATAATTTGAGTGAGACATACAGCGGAACAGATAGGTGCTAGATTCCTTCTTCCCACGAACCACTCTCGCCTGCAAAAGAAAAGTGTGAGGCTCAAATCCTCCGAAATATATTTATATGTTTCTTCATTTCCTCACATCAATTATTATCCCTGTTTTCTACCTTTTGCGTCACTTGTGTCCGGGCATCCCCTTCCACGCGCCTTCATTGTGGCTCGCAGGACAGTGAGTAGATTAGAATGTAGATGAGGACTCGCTGACCATTGTCAATCTACTATTAAGTCAACGACCCTTCCAATGCCATACTGAATAGATTTTTGAGTTAAGTTATTCGTAAAATTTTATGTCCAGTTCTGTACTAAACACACTCTTAAATTGATAATACATATTCGTAATACTTATTTATCGGTGTGCTGATTCCGTGGAGAGAATATTTTCGCCTTTGCTCGTCGGTGTCGAATTTACTCACAAGGACCATTTCTACTGGCTGAGTTTTGATATTATTATTGCTGAAGACACTGTTAAACTGTCGGTGGGTAGCTACGCAGCTTTACCCGTTATGTCCGCGAACGGCTCCCGGTCTTCTTTCCCCATCCAGATGAATCAACACATTCAAACATTCATCACAATATTTATTTGTAATGATATTGCTGGATGGTATGAAAGCTCCTCTTGCTACGCCGCAAAGGTTTCTCATGAGTTACACCGCTGATAAGTCAGTAGCTATGGTGGTGCACAATTTATTTGAATTCATTCGCTACATTTTGACGTATCTATTCCCTCTGTTTATTAAAATGGCAATAATGCATTTCTTTTTGTGAGCTGCAGTGCATTTGATAAGATTTAGGTTCGAGCTCTCACTCAAAACACGGAGAATCAATGTTTTTAATATTCTATGTGAGAGCTTTTAAGTCTGCTTTTACGGTAACACCTTCATAGATGACTGAAAAACAGGTAAGTTGTCTCCTTTTTCTGCTAGCTGTAGATCTAATGTAATTTATATGCATTAGAAATAACAAGGGGCCGGTTACCCTTCCTTATGGGACGTCATATATCACGCCACGTCGAAAATGGAGTCGCCGATTGTTACTCGTTGCTGGAAATCGGTTGGAAAGTTTGGTAGCCGCTTCAATTTAATCAAAATGATTACGATTTCTGCAATGTACAACTCGTTTTTTCCATAACAATCTTGTTGAAGGTTATGTACTAAACCCAATAATATCCAAATGACAAATTGGTCACTCATGGTTTTTCGTTTCACCTGATTTCCATATATCTTGGAGAAAGTGCCAAAGTTGAGCTTCGCACGATCTTTACTTTTCTGGACGCCACATTGACTGCTATAGAAGATATAAAACGGTAATACAGGTATAGGCACAATATGCAGCATGAGAGAGTGGCTTAGTACTTGGAGTATGCATCGAAGCAATAAGATTACTGCGATGATGTATCACAACCGATGTATGTACCTCAGTATCGCTGAGCCCTGAGCCTCATGTAAGGGTCTTTTGCGGCAATTTCTCGCTGGATGACCGCATCTTTAATGGTCTACTTTTGATTCTGACTCTGGATTTCATATCATCGATATGAACAAAGAATAACACGGGGCGGGGAGGGGGCGATCACACTCCCTACTGGGATGCCGAGAATCGCAGTCTCCCTGAATATCGCAGCACCCAAATATCCTCCAGCCCTAAAGCTTGGCATTTGCTCGGGCGCAACGGACCTCCGTCAGCTGGTGGACACCCCGTATCGCAAGCACCACTCTTAATACATGTACTCCACTTCGTAGCCCCCACTCTTCGGGGCGCGCCAGGGGCGGCAGCTGCACCACGGGGGGCACCGAGTTGAGGGGGGTGGGGCGGTGAGGGAAGCTGGTTTTGAGGGGCAGATATCTTATAGGAGAGGGGCGGCGAAGAGGGATCAGTGGGGGGGGGGGGGGGGGTGGCATTTTTTCCCACGCACGGGGCGGGCCCCCCATCGGTCGCCGCCCCGCCGCCCTGGGGCCGCCCCTTGCGGCGAGGAAGTGCAGCGGTGGTGATGACACGGAGGGAGCGGCATAAATAGCCACCATTTAAGGGCCGCTGCTCACTTCACGTCCGCCGAGAGCGCATCCCTCCCCGCCCCTCGACTTCCCTTCCGGGGTTAATGGCGAGCCTTCGGGTCGCTTTCACGTCAACTTTTTTCCGGTCGCAGAAACAATGGAGCAGCGAGGCAATTCCGATTCACTGCACCGTTTAAGAGGTGGACGCAAACTTCGTCCACCTGTAACGCGGACGTTGGACGGACAGGGATGGGAACTGCGGGAGACAACCTCAAAATAAGAAGCAGTACTGCATGGAGCGGTACGCAGTGGCGGTGTAAAAAATTACGTTACAGCACGTAATTGCGGCACACGGTTGAGATTTATTTTTCGTTCGTTTTAACGGGACAACGGTACGAAATAATTTCTTGCGTACAGTTCGGTGTGCAAATACGACATTATTTGCCGTATCTATTTCGTATAAACTTGGTACCTACCCATTGGGATTAGAAAACCGAATTGCTCATGAGACTAATCTGCAATTATTTAATGGATCCTTTACGAACTTAACTCGAATAATTTTCCGTTTCTTCGAACAGCAGCACTTCGTACAAAGTTAAGTGGTAACTTATTTTTGTTAGCCAGTATTTGAATACTTGTGAATTTCGAAAACATATTATTCCGATGCCTTTAGTGATTTCTTCAGGGCATAGATTTTTCTCTTACATATTGAGGTATATTTTGTGGCATGAAATTGCGGTACGATATTTGTCGTACCATTACGTCCCGGTAGAGTGTTAACTAGTGCGGTATGATAATTTTGGATGCCACGAAATAGGACCGTGCCGTGCCATACTGTCGTTCTTACGCGAAGGTTATGCTTATTCAAGACTCTTTTCTTGAAGTTTCTTGGAGGTGACGTTGTTTAAAAATAAACAGCACCAAGAAAGACATTATTCACTTATATTGTGGCACTATCATTTCTATGCAATTCTATGAAACAATATCACCCTAAAGCATTTTTAAAGAAAAAAGTTCTGGATATATGCTCATAATCAAAGTTTTACTGTCATTTTCGTTTTCTTTTTTAAGTAACTTTTTTAAGTAACTAAGGAAGGCTTTAAGCCTTCGTTAGTAGAGCATGTGAATAATGTTATCCAGTAGACTAGTTATGAGTGGACATAAATAATAAAATTTATTGATAAATGTTAATAATAGTAACTTAACACAGCCACTTACGCCATATTTATTACTTCATATGTTTAATAAAGAATATGCCAGCAAGAACGCTTCGTTTGACTTGGCAAACGAGGATTTCTCTGTTTGCATGAACCTCAAATACGCGTTCCTCATTTTTGATCCCATACATCAATGAAGCAAATTTAAATTGTTAAACTGGATAGTACTTTCAGATGAATTAATCTAAATGAACTTATAATTGTGTACAAAATGTTTATGAATGTTTGCAATAATCGAGAATCACTGTTGTGCATACAAGCGTTGATCACGTCTCTCATGGCATCACTCCTTCGAGTTTCGGAAAGAACCGCAACTTGTCTTGTCTCACTGATACTCACTCACTCACTGATAATTCTCGTTAAAAAATACAAATATTTCTTTTCAATATTTTCCCCGTTTAATGTTAATTTTTCAATGTCATTTGTCTGGCGTTTTTTCCAGATATCAACTATTTAAGGAGGGAAAGAATCCCGCCCCTCCGAGAAATGCAAATCGCCTCAATAGGGCTTAAACATACGAGTATCTCCAAGCATGCCTGAAAACATCATAAAACGTTAACATATTCCGATGGAGGGCAGTTATAGCAACAAAGTAAGCGTAAAAGCATAGTAGGCAATCGGGAATGGCTGAAATGGAGGGTTCCATATGATTTCACTTCAAGCGTTGACCAACGCGAGAAACTCATCCAATCACGGCCCAATCTTTTTATCAATCTTCTGGAATTTCAATATGCATCTAAAAACCAAATTAATGGGAGTCTTTCATCAAAATGTACTAAGGCTGGTTCAGAAGATATTACATTTGCCTATCATTACATATGACTTAGGAAACCATATGCACTGCTTCAGGGGGGACAGAATCAGTTTTGGGGTGTTTATCCCGGTTACCAAATAGGCGAAACTATTCTATAGTAGTATACAGTAGCATAAAAATTTGTTCCGGCCTGCGGGTATGTGCTACCGACGTTTTGATAACAGTGTCAGTAGTTATAAACAAAGGGACCTAGAGATGCCAAAGGTGGATGGAATGACGTAACGACATATGAAGACGTTAAATCTCTCAATCTTATTCAAGAAAATTGGTAAAATATGTCTTTGCGGGTGAGTGATTGTAGTACGATATTCGGCTAACATTTTTTAAAAACAATTTGTCCCCCCATCACACGGTATTTTTTTTTTCAATTCAAGTCAAGTCTCTATCATGCTATGCGTATTGATTTTCGTTAAGTTGCATAAAGAGATCAGGATAGTTTGGTGACAAAAGTACTTACTCCCCCCCGGAAACCCGAGTTGGAACCTTGACAGTACCAAAGAAAGGTGGAGTTTCTGTCCTTACTTGGTTACTATGTGGAGAGGATTTCAAGTACACTAATCTATCCGTTGAATGTGACGTTAAACTGTAGATTCCTTGGTGCATTTTGCCAGGAGCTTGGTATTGCCGACGCCAGGTTTCTCTCTACCCTGCCTCCACTTCCTGAATAATTCTACCTTGATCAATCGACCCTCAATGGCGTCGATAAACTCAGTTGTTGGTCGCCTCCACAAATAACCCAAACTTCACTTACAGAGGTCATACCGCCATGAGCTACAGGAAACCACTCCTAAATGACTGCCAGCCTGAACTGGCCTCCTAAACTAGATTACACCGAGAAGGAGATCAGCTACTTTATGAAATCCACCATAGTCTTTAACAAGAGACAACATTGAGAGACAAAATCTCCAACGCATCCCTTAATCAGAAAAGCATGAAAGGGCAATTACCTATGATTCAGAGGAACCAAAAGTTTGCCACGGTTCGTCATATCAGAAGTTCATCGAAACGTAGAATGCTGATGATTTCTGTTTTTTTTTCTTTTTACTTAATTCATTGCTTTTTATGTAAGTATGGAAGATGATGAGTGTCAATGCACACCGTTGGCGTACTTCAATCCTCATATTTTCTTCCTTTACATTGCAGCTACAATTATCTCTGCCAGATGTTTTTCATACAGCCCACGCATTATCTTTCTGTTGCTCTTCAATGTAGTGGGAATTCTGTTCCAATCCACATTGTAAAATGCTTCCCCTGAGACGGTAAAAGCAATGTTAATGGGCTGGTCCTTGAGAATCCTCTTCTTTATGAAAGGTATCAGGTCTAAAATTTCTCCTCTCGTTCCCCTACCTTTCCTGTAGCCAAATCTTTCCTCATCAAGGAACTCTTCCATCTTTAGCTCCATACTCCAGTAGATAATTCTGTTCAGATTTTTATACATGTGCAGTAAGCCTAATTGTTTTAAAACCACCGTATCTCTCTGATTTCTTCTTCTAAGGTGATGAAATATTCTCTTCTTGAAATATATGCCTTATGGCATATGACATATATTTCGTATTAATTCGAATGATCAAATTATTTCTGGTGTCTGTGGGCGTAAGCCTAGTCGAATAAATGTCTCCTTGATATGCAGTGCTTATTCGAGGTCCTCATGCTTGCCACCAAGGATGCAACTGATGGATAGTCCCTCCTGGGGCTTTCTCATCACAAAAATCCTTCTCTGCAGCTTTTCACTGCTTTGCGACTTTTGAATGTATCCGAGTACCTTCTCTCTCCATCTATTCACTTTGTATTTATTTTTTATCAGAAAACCATCTTCATTCCGAATAAAATTACTGCTGACGATTGATTTTCTTAAAATTGATTAATCAAATTTATATGCATTTTCAACTTTTCCTCGAGATAGATTTCCTTGAACCCTTCTGTAACAGTATTTCCTTCATTCTCCCCTGACCTGTCTTGCTGAACGACATATCATCGTTCTTATTATTGTATACTTCTGCTGTCCTTTCTCTGTACTCCAATTTTTATGCTCCATTTATTTGCGCAAGACCTATCACATAAGGTCGCGGGGTCGAATTCCACCCGGGTGGTTTTTCATCACCCAGGGCATGGTGATGCGTGTTCGTCTTATTATATATGAAATTGGGAGTAATTGGTGAACGCTGAACTATAGATAAAAGTGATTAAATTGCATCATACCCATTTGGGCTTTTGGCAATTCAGTGATATTTTAGCATTTTGCCTTATGGCAGGTGACAAATATTTCGTAATAACTTGAATATATTTGTAAAGATATTATTCTTAACGCGAAATGTTACATTTATAATAATAATAATAATTATTGCTGATAGGTATTAACGTGTCACGATGAGTTGAATATTCGAAAGGAGCATATTTAAATATAGTTTCGTCTAAATTTCGAATGTAGCGCCGAAAACTCTAGTCATAACATGCTTTAAATAAAGGAAAACATTTAAAATATAATTCTTGTATTGCACTCGAGTCCAATGCATAAGTAGATGCTATCAAGTGAAATATGGTCCAAGAATATTTTTCGACTTTCAGTAGAACTCCAATTATCCGGATCAATTGGGACCGGATCCCATCCGCATAATCGAATACCCGTATTATTGGATAACTCACAAAAAAAGGTAATTTTTTGAAGAAAAAGCTAAATTTATATTTTATGTATTAATTTAATGGCTGCAAAAACAATGCTATAATATTTGTGAGTGAAGGGCTTATGACTCATCGTCTACGTAGGCGGTAGCGCTGTCGCTGTACTGCATAGTTTCGCTGTAGGCAGGACCCAATACGGCGCGCGAGTACTAAATGTTGATTTTTCGCGAGAAGATTGCGTCTTTTGACATGGTCACAGCGGATTGATTTTAGAAAGCTAAAGAATCTTATGTACAGCAACCAATAACTGTTGAATTAAATTAATGGTATAAAAGATACAATACACTTTTCAAATAGCCTATTGCCGTGCATGCAAAAAAAGCCGATTTTTGAGGATTTTTCCTCTCAAAGCGATCCGGATAGTTGGAGTTCGGGTAATTGGAGTTGTTTTGTGCTTAAAAGAATATTAAAATGTGCACTCAATGATCCATAATTACCGCTCCAACCTCCGGGATAATTACACCAGCCGGCACCTTGTCGCCGAAGCCACCGATATTACTTAGTTTCGGATCGCAAGGAACCCACGAATACAGCGTGACCATCCACCAGAATGCGGAGAGCACTCAGCGAAGTCGAGCACGCATTCTTGCCTCCGTTCCGTTTTCGGCGAGGTGCTCCAAATAGTCTCCCATTCTCCCACGCACCTCATTCCTCCCTTCATCCCCTCGCGTCAATTTGTCACCGGCTGCGCTCTGCACAAAAAGTTACCTTCGCCCGAGACCGGTCCCCCATCACTCACCCTTCAAACAGTCCATGAACGTCCCCCCTGTCCCCCTCCAACACAATCCACTCAAGCATTCCCAATTACTCCCCTTCCCCACGTGTTAAAAGTCATAAATATCCGGGGTAACAGAATTTCATCGCCTTCAATGAAAACACTCGCGTTGACTTGAAGGTGGGGGTCGTCCCATGGTCACGTCGTTCACTCGCAAACGCACAAAGCTCTCCGATGGGTGGACTGACTGGCTGCGTGTTATTCGTCCCAAAGTCCTCCTTGTGTCGGACCGAGGCAAAAATAGTCCGTCTCCTCCGCCACCCTGCTCTCGCTGAAAAGGCGGCCCAAGTGCGGGCAAAAGATGTTTTTGGGGTCGGAAAGCCAGCCAAGTGTGTAACGGGTGGGGAGGGGACCCTTTTTTTCGAAGCCTGCAGCCAGCTTTACCAGGTCTTTTGTGACTTACCAGTCCCCCCCTGGTCCATGCACACGCCCCCCTTGCATCCCTAAAAGGCTTCAGTCGCAGACCCGACATGACACTCCACTCACATTGTGTGGCCGCGCGGAATGAGCAACGCCGGACAGCCATTGCCCCGTCGCTGTGCTCGTCAAGCGTGCCGCGCACCGGAGTCGACGCCGACCCGCAATTTGTCTCATATTTACTGCGCTTGAGCACGTCCACACAAAGTGCTGTAAATGTACGTTTTTTGTTTTTCTTTTCCAACTATTTTTCATTCTTTTCCCGTCAATTTTTTTGTGATACCAAGCTGTTTTTAATACAATGTAATTTATCTCGTGGGCAAGAAACTCCCACGTTTATATAATAATTATTATGCTATCGTTACTTCTAGTAACATACCCCTCAGAGTGTCTAGCAAGCATCAGGTTTCGCTGCTATTATAATGGCGGCAGATTCGGAAGGGGAGATATTATTTGCTTATCTACTTCGGAAGGAGAAATAATATTTAATTATCAATTTCGCTCTCGGAATTCCATTAATATGGTCGAAGGAATGAATCCCGAATGCGAAAATTTTTTTCCTGCTCTTCAATCATCGTCTTCACCCTCTGTAGTAAAAAATATGAAGATTGAAATTAAAGTGAAGAAATTACCCCTGTCGCCTTTTTGCGATTTCAGAAGACAACTGGAGCGAATCCACACATGGTGTAAATTTCAACGATTTCGCTCTCCTTTTTTCTCAGACATATTTATTATTTCTCCTGCAGTATTTTTTATCTATGCCTACCGTTAATCTTCATTTCTTATAGCAAAACATCCCAATCTCAAATACTTTTTCCAAATAATCCAAATTTCAATATGTATTGCAAACTACGGTAAAGTCAAAGCAATGGAACTCCGGTCGCTTAATCAGATTTACCCACTAGCTCTTCCGAAAAATTACGTATGCCGATGTATCTTGAAGTATTGAATCGGTTGATACTATGAATCACTGGAAGTATCGATATTCGACGCTATCGATATGTAACGGACTAAATTCAATTTTAAATTTATAACCTTAGCATTTTCTTACTTCGAAATTTGGAATTATATTTTGTTTTTTGTTTCTTTCAGGCCGCATTTTATATGACATACCATGTAAAGTATGCCAGGACCACTCGTCTGGAAAGCACTACGGGATATTCGCTTGTGATGGGTGAGTACAGGTGGATAAAAGTTTAGCTCAGATGAACTTTATGAAAGGTTACGACAAGAATGGAATTCCATGGCTCTTCGGAACATAATGCACATGAAGTGCATGGTACTTTTTCACCAAATCGCCAAGATGAAGTATCGCATTCTAGCTTTTGCATGGATCCAGAGCCATCTGCCTCATGGCGAACGCCCAGTGCCATCTATCTCATATTCGAATGCCGTCTTTTCAGATCCATCTTATGCCCCAATGGTTATAAGATTAGAATGTAATATTTTAAAAGTTATTCCTTTTAGTGTTGATTGTGTAGCGTCAGACGATGTTCATAAATGATAAACACCTATTCAACACACTTCTGCTTTCTTTATTCTTAAATTCACCAGAGCAGCTTCCAGTCCTGCTGTCTCCCTCTCCCTTAACAACCCATCTCCCTTCTCCAAAACAAAACCTTCGCAACCAAACATTTTAACAATTAAACATTTGTAAACTAAAATAAATTAAAACATTCAAGCTTTAACTATTCCAAATGAAACAAATTAAAAAAAATACCGAAGTACTGTTCAAACGCTACAATTGAATAAACATCCTTAGCAGTAAACATGGAAATATGAACGCGGCTCATTGTATCGTAGGGAAAATAAAGGTGGAAGAGCTTTGAAAAATTAATTTTCATTATTTTTTAATTACAGTCAAATTCATACTTCTTCCTTAGGGATATCCTATACGTATCTGCAAGAGTGCAATTTGAAAATACCCCTGATAGAAAACCTGAACTTCACTTAGCATAGTTCAGTTTTTACGGTGCTTTATGATGTTATCGTGGACTTACAATTTCTGCAATCTGCAGATCATTTAATTCTCGCTATCTTTTGACACATGAAATCAAATTTGTGGCAATCAGTGAAATGGATTGCTCACCTTGTAACCTATTTCAGGCATCAGGTGACTTTTCATTAGGAATCAATGGCCTACTTCATTTTAAATCTACTGCCCAAATTTAAGAAAGCTGAAATTCTAACGGTTCAGGCAAATGATGTCGTGTTAAATGCTATTTACAGCAAACAGAACGTTGTAATAACTATTTCATCTCGGGAATGAGCTCCATGTTTTACTTGAATATAATTAAATGTCAGTGGAATGATTAAATTCAATTGAAACGGAAGCATAGAGGACAGGTGGTAACGTGAATAATTAAATGCCACCCAAACATTTATCGCAGGCTACTCAGGAACATATGTGGAAAAAATACCTCCAAAATTTCAACCTACCTTGATATTTTATAATATCTGTACTTGATAGTCTCTCCATTCTTTTCACAAAACAGATGTACAGATAAGTATTATTAAAGACGATTGATTTTCACTTCTCAGCAGTAGCATTAATTTTGAAATAATAAATTTAAAGTTCTGTGAACTATCCAATTTTTGTTAATATTCTAATGTTCATTTTTTTCCTTTTCATGATCTGGCAGCTGCGCTGGATTTTTCAAGGTAAGTCTTCAGTTCTTTTTTATGTCGACAAATCTTATAACAATAGAATATCCAAGGTTTTCAGCATCAGTGTCAAATACACAAATACTGAAGTATTATTGTATAAAGATTGATATATCATTGATCTCACTCCTGCCCTTTGATCTATTTTGTACTAGAAGTAATTATCATTGCTCTCGCCACTTCAGCTCTAGGGATAATAAGAGCGCGCAATCCCTTCGACCGCGCCAATATTGTTGTCATTGGGAAAGAGGGAAATTTTTTTGGCGGAAAAAATCTAGAAAGGCTACCTAATGATTTGACTTAGCGAGAATCTACATAATCATCAGGTATTCTGTGATATTGGCTGGTCTTTGGACGGTCTCTTCATAAAATTTCCCATCTCCCATAATGGATCACTCTTTAGCCTATTCCGTAATGATTAGAACCCCTCCGAGATTCGTTTTTAGATATAAACTGATATTTTACCTTCTGATATTCCGATTCTAATAATCCCAAACGGATTTTACATCAGTAGCCCCCCGCGGTTAGTCAACAGACAAACCTTAAAGTAGACTGCGGAAGCCAGATTTATGGCGCCAGCGTTGCAGCAAAACATTCGCGGGTTCGAATCTCACGTCGTGAATAAATGTTGTTTTACTAGGTTAGGCCGGTTTTAGGTTGGACGATTCAATAGAGCGTTAGTAGTTTAGGCATCACAAAAGTCTACCACTGTTACTAACATTCCGCTTCATTTGCCCAACAAGATTAGTATTTCAGGTATTCATAGATGGGTTAGATCGTTTCGCGCATTCTGTCTGCCACCTGCGATAGGGAACAGCAGTACTTGGAGGGAAGTGGACGTTAACCTATTCAAATTGAAGCCGAGGCCCAAGGATGATTTTGAGATCGAGTGAATACCGGGATGACATAATCGTGGCAGGCTGTTAACCATTTCCATTGGAACGCACTAATTTTGACACTAGCTCGATAATTTACATGGCTCATTATTATACTGTTAGTGCACTGTGTAAAGTAATTTTTTAATTTCTTCAGGTACCAATTCCCTCATATTTACGCCTCAAAACTTAAAATAAACCCCTAAATAGGGACTGGTTCAGTCATACGTTCTACTTACGCAATGGGAAATGGTCAGAGTGGCCGGGTTTATTCGTTTAATGTGATTAACCGGGGCCTCCGTCTCTTACAGAGGTCCATTCGCCGCAACCGGGAGTATGTGTGCAAATCCAAGGGGTCGTGCGTGGTTGACAAGACGCACCGGAACCAGTGCCGGTGCTGTCGGCTGCAGAAGTGCCTCGAGGCCGGAATGAACAAGGATGGTGAGTGTTGGTCCCGGGTCCGTGGGATCCGGGTGAGAGCATTTGGGGTCACTATCATGGATTGAAGAAGGGTGAATATTTATTCGTGAAAAATGATTTATCCACCATGGCTATGGATAATAATCCTTTCTTGGATCCCTAAATAAAAATGGTAATAGTTAATGCCCTTATAATGATACTGCTTAAGAATCACTTTGTCATCATATAACACATTGATTCATACTACCGAATATCATGTCAACATTTGATATGAAATTATTCTACCAACTACCTTGTACCTGCCGTCGTACAGCCAACAGTACACGCAAATGCAGGAAGCTCTTCCATGATACGAAGAGAAATACGATAAGTTCATTAAAAGTTTCACAAGTTGATATGGTTGGCTGCTTTTGTCTGTAGTATACTATAGCTGCACAAAATATGATCACTCACTCATGCTTCTCAGTCCTTTTTAACATGGAGTTAGGTCCAAATCGTGGCGCGGCCTAAGCTTTCCATATTTACTTGTGCTGTTAACTTACATTAATATTACAAAAGATGCTACGTTTTCTATTATTCTCCGTTCACGTATGTTTCGTTAAACGTTTTTTGTGTTGCCATGAGTGTCTCAGTTATATAACTGTTTTCGGATTATTTGCGGCAAATCTCATCCACTTAGTGTAGCCAATTGCATATTTCAATGGCTTCAATACTCCCCTGTGCTATCTTTGCACCCGGTTCTATCCATTTCGTTCTTTAATCTGTGTTTCTAGTCGACCTCTGCTCGCAACTTCACCGTGCCCAGAACAGTGTGCTCTTATACCTTGTTTGCATCAACTTTGCCGATGAACCTGACGCGGAAGAGGAAAATGTGGAGTGATATCGTAGGTTTGAGGGGTATGTTTACGCTTTTTATGTGTTTTCCTCTCTCTTCTGGTTGGTCGCTTATTTGTGGAGGCAATCAGCAGCTAGGGTCATTAGCGTGGGCGCCAGCAAGGGGGCGCAAGAGGGGGAACTTGCACCCCCCTGTCTCTTGGGAAATTGTAAAATATTGGGAAAAACCTCATCTGAAAATTGTTTTTTTTAGGTGACACAAATATTTCCACTCAATTACCGATTTTTATAATAAAATGGGCGTGGCACTAAAATGTTTTCGCGATTTTTGTTTGGGTCGATTTTTTTTGTGATATCCCCTTACTGTTGGCCACGAACTACCAGGGAATGCGCCCCTCTGTAAATTGGTCTGCCAGCGCTCATGGCTCACTAGTGCCATTAAGAATTGGTGGGTATTTTTTTTAACAGGGGAAAGACTATAGGGAGAGTGGAGGAAGGTCGGAGAGGAACCCCACGTCGACATTACCTCACTCTTAATGAAAGGCGCCAAGGGAACTACATTTAAACGTGGTCTCCTTGGCGTCATTCGGGGGAAGGAGTACTGTTCTTGAAGGGATATCCTCATAACACTCAATTAGGAATCTAGATTCCGTTGAAAAATCTCCGCCTTTGCTGGGATTTGAACCCGGTCTCTCGGGATGGGAAACCAGACCAACACTCCTTCCCCTGTGACTGGATGCGTCAAACCATGAACCGATGCAAAAAATCTGGCCAATACTCAGTCGCCCAAAATACAAGCGGTTCTAGACCATCTCGATTAATAGGGGAGGTAACTCTTACTTGAAGTAGTAGCTGCCCTGAGCGAACAGTTGGTTGGGCGATAAGTGGTGATGGGGAAATACCGCAATCGCTCTCTTCGCATGATACATGGCGTGAGAATGCCTCTCAAGGTGTGAATCTACTAACTCCACTCAGCGCCAGGCCACAATATGCCGCCCGATGCTGGTAGAGGGTGAGATTCAAAGTAGCGGTACAGCTTCAGCAAACCTACCCCATGCTACGCCACTTCATTCCACTCGGGGGCGTCCTGGGGCCCGATTCTGATCTTCCACTAGTGGAAGACTGGTGGAAAGTTCCACCATTCGCTCATTGAACGACTCTTGATCCGTTAAATAAACGGCTCAATGACCCCCTCTGGAGAGCCGAACATCACAAACTTATGCCGATTTCCAACTTACCACGAAACCGCGAACAAAAAAATGTCTACCTTCCGCACGCTTACTTCCGTCGGAAAGTTTCCACCTCGACACTAGCGCTGTGCCACCAAGTGGATGACGGGTGGAAGGGAAGCTTGACTTTCCACCAGTCATTGAACGATGAACGACGTAGTGAACGATTCTCTGGTGGAAGTTGGAACATGTGACGTAGTGTCGGAAAGTCATGACGTTTTGGTGGAAACTAATGACGTTTTGGTGGAAAAGTTGAGCATCGGGAAAGCATCAGAATCAGGCCCCTGAAATCAACACTAGAGCCACACTCGTGGTGAGGTTGGGGAGAGGAAGCGATGCCCCAGACGTGATGACGGCAGTTTTGCTGCTGAGACTTACAAATGAGGTGGATATCCTCAACGATGATGTGAGGGAACAGCCACACTTAACGCCCTTCTGTTCATAATTGAGAATGAGTTCTTTGTACTCACCACGGAGGGTGAAATTCACCATGAAAAAAATCATTTGACTTGACCGGGATTCGAACCCGAACCGGTCTGGTGTGTCAGCCTGTAATGGTATAGCGAAACTTGTTGGCATTCACCAGTGGAGATTTAGAGGTGATTGATGGTGAATCAAACGTTGGTGATCGGGCTATGGTAGCGACGGGCATCTGGAAGGACCTTTGGAGGAAGATTAGGCCGCTCTATTCCACATCTCTCGTATGGTCTCATCTCCTTAGCGTCATGCTCTTCACGAGCAACTGCCATCAAGTTTTGCTGCACCTATACACCACCAATTCCAAGGTTTGGTGGTGAAACTGGCTTACACATCTTAACGGCAACTGCGAGATCTGGGTTCGAATCCCGGTCAAGTCAAATGACTTTTTCATGGCGAATTTCACGCTCTGTGGTATCCGTGCGCATGACTTCGTACCACATCATTTTTGTAATCGCAAGGATTGGAAAATTTGTTCCGAGTTCCTTATTCATTAAAAGCCGTATTTTATAACAAATTACAGATTGATTATAAATGTTTATTTATGTGTTTTCAAATTAATGCATGTGTCCAAATGTTTATTAATGTTATGACTAGACTTCCATTTTATCTTCTTAGTCTTCTTACCTGCCTTTCTAAAAAATTGAGGCATAATACTTTATCATGTCTAGTCTTCTTTCTTCGTTATTCGTTTGGTCTCTTCCATTTCCAGATTTATAGCGTAGCTCTTGCAAACTTTATGAGGTTTTTTAAAGTAGTCCGGGTCGTTCAATATTATTTTGATTTGTTTTCCGCGAATAAATTTCATTGTTGGGGCAGCTTCTCTCTCAAGTTGGTTCTTATTTTGAGGAATCATTCACAATGGAATATTATCTGTTCAATATTATCGAGTCCTTTGGATAGATTGGGATTTTGTCCATAGGTTGGGATGTGAAACTTTGGACCCCTTGCCATCTTTCAGAAGAGGTTATTTTTTTCTACGCCGTGATTCTCTCATCGAGCCTTTTTCATTCGAAACATAATTTTGCATTTTATGGTCAAACATATAATCCTCGATGGCACCAAAAGTCACAATTGTCGGTCACATTCCCAAAAACGAAGCAATCCCTATCGCACTTCAACCTATACCATTGGTCGTCCCTAAATAGTTTATTTTTTTATTTCTATTTAATCGGAATAATTCCGCTCCCGTTAACAAATGAATTGCATTATTCAATCAAAACCCTGAAGAAGCGAATGCCTACATCGGTTCCCATCTCAATGGTCCGGGTTCAAATCCCGGCAGTGGCGGATCATGATCTCGCGTGGATTACTTTGCGGAGAGCACTTCAAAGGCAGTACACCGTCCGTCGGATGGAATGTTAGACGGTGGTTCCCTTGGCGCCTTTCCTTTAAGGTGGCTGGAGCAGTAGTCGTGGGTCATCGGGTGCAAATTTTAATATTTTTAAGGAAATCGAAAAAAATTCTTGGACCACAAATATTTACCTACTGCTGATTATACGTTGGAGCTCATCATACCTTCAGTAATTGAAATGATATAGGAACTATATTTTTAAACTTTTCTTAATTGAAACATGTTATGTCTAGAGTTTTCGGCGCGGGATTCGTAATTTAGACCAAATTATGTTTAAATATGCTGTTTTCGAGTAGTTGACTTGGCGTGAGACCTCGATATTTGTTAGTAACTATTGAAATAATAAGATAAACATTATTTAGCGTTTAGAAGAAAATGTGCACATAGATAATCAAACTATTACGAAATATAGTTTCGTATGCCATGAGGCTACGCTACGTGTTAAATTAGCATTGAATTGCTGAAAAACCAAATTGGTATGATGATTTTTTCCATTTTATCTATACATTTCACTAATGAGATCACGCATGCAAATTTTCATGCAAATCCGTACATTAACAAAAATCGCACAATTGTCGGTCGCCTTCCCAAATGACCAACCACATAACCTAGCCAGTAGCGGAGGTCACACGTTCTTTTGTTTGCTGTTTTCACATACTTATTTTGTAGTTTCGTCTCATTGTGTTGCATCGCAAGTGTGACGCAAACGTTCACTTGTCTTCCTTCCCGTTGCAGCGGTGCAGCACGAGCGGGGTCCGCGCAGCGCCAGCCTCCGTCGTCGGCCCCCTCACCCCGGCGGCCACCCTCCGCCCCTCGGCGGCCCACCCTCCTTCGCTCCGCCGCCGCCCCCGCCGCCCCACGCCACCCTCCCGCCGCCCCTCGACCTCGTGCTGCACAAGAGGGACGAGGGCGTCACTCAGCAGCCTCCGATCCCGGCCGCCCTGCCCCCATCCGCCGTGAGTATACTTCGACTGCGTTCAAGCGGGGACCCCGCAACAGCAATTGACATGAAGGGTGCATGAATAAGAAATTTGTTCTTGTCGTGAATTGTTCGTTTGAAGAAGCAATTATTTTAACTCATTGTTTGACAGTGTATCAGTTCGAAATAAGTTTGTATGATGACAATATTTGAATACAAGCCTTAGGTAAATTACTTTTTAATTATACGTACGTCATGAAGTAATTTTTGATCTCTTCTCATGAAATAATGGTGCCTTTTTATTATCTGTATTCACAAAATATTTTTTAATTAAATGAAGATATTTGACGTTGCATTAACTGCTAATTTTACTTTGTGTTAGCAATTTTCTCTTTAATGTTGATCATAAATAAAGTATTCGATGAATTTGACAAATGTGAGGGATTCGAAAATCATTAAGGAGTCGGATTCGAGAAAGTATTGGATTCATCCACCGTCTAATTATTGCATATTGTTCTTTCCCTGCAGGTTCTGCCACTTCCCGTCTCGTACCTGGTGCCGAGTGCATTTCCTCTCAACTCCGAGACGATATGCGAGTCAGCCGCCAGACTTCTCTTCATGAACGTCAAGTGGGCCAAAAGTGTTGCTTCCTTTCGGTGTTTGCCGCTAAGAGACCAGGTACGCACGACCTTGGTGAAGCGGCTGTGTTTTCCACCAACTTATATCGAAGCAGCAAACGAGCTGCTGTCGCCAAAATCATTTAAATAAGCATGCATGTAATTCGTTCCTCAGATTCGATTGTGAACATGGTTGCATCACTGCATAAAACTGAAGTGCGCTTATGCCAAACAGCCTTAAACATTCGGTCACGTCTGTTATTGATTACCTTTTAAAGATGCATAAAATACCGTGATCCAAAACGGCATCTCGATGGTTTGACTTCATAGCACGTTATCCCATCTCAGCTCTACGTGTAGTTAAACAGGAAGGATCAAGTCATGCTAGTTTCTCTTCTTTCATAATGGAAATAAAACGAATATATTCGCCATAGAAGTATCAACCAGCTAGACTTGACATGGAAATGTGTCGTATCATGTAGCAGCGAAACCGTTCCTTGACGTCATCCGATGGGTAATCGATGACGTATTGTTTTTATGCAGATATGTGCACATGATTTTTTACATAAAATTTTCTGTAGAGCAGCGTTTCATATCAAAAATCTTTTTCCTGCATATTTGAAAATCTGAAACTTGCATATAAAGAATTTTTATAAGCAATGCACCTTCTTCAATGTTGTGGATTGTTTTATTTGCATGATGTTTCATTTGGCTTATTTTCCTCATTTTTTTCTGTAATGTATATAAGAGTTTCGAAGAGGTTCTTGAAGCAATATTGTTTTGAGGAAATAGGGTTCCAAGGATCCAATATGGGGAACCCACGGAGAATAACCAGCTGAAAACAAGCTTTTTGTGATTCTAGCTACCCGATCATTCTGGTTCATCACATATGACACAGGGAAAGAAACCTCTTGCTGGCTATCGTGCGCTCATGCGTGAGTATCATGACTCCTCAGCTAGGTAATTATTAAGCTCTACCGCAATCATTACCAACTAAACAGTCGTTCGGATGGACGAATGGTGGATTTAATAATGACGATCAGACCCCCTGTTTTTTTATAAAACGGAATATCAACTTTATTTCCTGAACTATTGAATTGACTTGAAATTTGTGGTACTTTCACCCTAATACTACCCTGTGAGCTACTGCAAGGGCGTGTGACTGGGTGTATTCGGAAAGTAGCCACGGTCAAGATAGAAAAGAGGAAAAGGGGAGAAGGTAAGGCAGTAGAGTGACGTGTGCTAGGGCTTATTAGGTCTATCATAGACTTCTGGTGTTGCTCTGTTTCTGCTATACATTAGAACTCTGTGAGTAGAGAAGATATTTTGATACTTATCCGCGTGGCCGTGCATGTCTTTAAATTTGTCTCTTTCCCTCGATATTGTTATGCCGCTCACCCCCATGTCTTCTCGGGTCCTTTTATACAGTTGCTGCTGCTGGAGGAGAGCTGGAGGGAGCTGTTCGTGCTGGGCGCGGCGCAGTTCTCGCTGCCGCTGGAGGCAGCCTCCGGTGAGCTGCTGGACGCGGCGGGCCTCGACGAGAGGGCAGCGGCGTCGCTCATGCGCGAGGTCAAGGCGTTCCGGGACACGCTGGCCGAGATCCAGGTTGAAGACGCCGACGCCAACGAGTACGCGTGCCTCAGGGCGCTTGTCCTCTTTGCGCCGGACTTGAGGCTCAACGGTGAGGCACTCTACGACCCAATCAACACACTCCACGCATAGTGTTCGAAAGGGAGGTTCCGTATGGTGAAACCTCAATAGTGGAAGCAATACGTTTGCCATGCTGTAATTTTCCGTTTAACCTTATCGTTTGGGGGCAAAGGTTTTTTTTCCATATCAAAATTCTTTTATGTGCTCCACAGTTTCATTTCAATTCTTTTCAGAATGTTTACACAATCATGGGAAGTTGGTTATTTTCATTTCGTTTGAAATTAGCTGATTAATTTTCACTAGCTCGTTGCGAATAAGTGAAGGAGTGAACAGTAGTTGGTAGTTTTCACACATTTACGATTGTTACTCTTTAGTATTTTCTGTATATTTTTATTTATATGCCACTCAGTACTTACAGCACAACTTACATATTTTTTTGCTCTCAGAAACATATAATATATTCATCCATGTGAGAATTTGCTTGATTTATTGACCTTCTTCATTCTTAAAAGTTTAATAGCATTGTCGGCCCCAGTGGCGACGGGGGAAAGTCCTCGCCTGCTAAACTGAGGGTCGCGGGTTCGAGCCCCGCTTTAGTGTATTTTTCACCACTGGGGACATGGGTGTTTGTGCTCGTCCATTGTTATATGTTAAAACTCCCGATGTAAAAGGCCGTCAGTGCTGTTTTCGGGGATGTGGAAATAAATAAAATAAAATGAATAAAATGCAGTGCGTGTTTAGATGACGCCTGCCACATACCCTGGAGGTGGCTTTCAGGGAAGCAACTTAGCCTAATAGATGACCTCAGATTTCCATCACCTCGCCAATTAGCCAACCAAATGACCTCTCACCCATTGACAGGTGGCGCAGCCAGCGGCCGGTGGCTCAAGGAGGGGGCTTCGGTGGCCGCTGTCCGGGACCAGGTGCAGGCGGCGCTGGAGGCATACGTGGCCGCCACTTACCCGTCGCGTCCGCTCCGCTTTGGCCGGCTCCTCCTGCTGCTGCCGCTCCTCAGGTCCGTCTCCGCGGATACCATCGAGCAGCTCTTCTTCCGCCGCACCATCGGACTCATCCCCATCCGGCGAATCCTCTGCGACATGTTCCGCTCCGAAGACCTGTGACACCCGGCGCCCCTTGCGGGCGAACTCCCAACCGACAACTCACCGCCAACAATAGACCATCGAGTAGCGCGGACCCCTGCCGCGTTTCATCACCGCAGCATCTCAAAGCTAGATGTGAACGTGTCGTGACTAGTGATAATTTACAGTGTACATCATTACCAAATGGGGAAACTGTCATGCTACAGCTAGAAACTGGCTAAGTTCACAATAATATGTGTCATATTTTGACAGGTTGGGCTGATTCATGTGATGCGTCCAAAATTCACAAAGAGCATCCCATACTTACTTTTACCGTCCATATTTCCATGGAGAGTGGTTTTGCAGACCTTATGGCATTATCTTATGTTGTAGACTGTACATAAGTAACTCGATTGAGCTGGATAGCAGATGAGTATATAGATTGCTACCCATCGAAAAAAAATCGCAAAAATGTTGTTGAGCGTATAATCTGTGAGAAATATCGGAAAATTTATGGGCAATTCTGGACATTCCCGTCATGATTTCGGCAAAGTTTTTAGCCTAATTTTTCTACAAAGCATGCAATAACCCCTGACCACTCAAATCTTTTAATAACTGTGTACCAAACATTGTGGAGCAACTTGATTCACTTTACAGTGATATGCTACTTCGTGGAGTTCAATCTACATACTTATTAACCTCAGTGGTGGAGAGTGACCGATGAGAAGCACGAAAATGCTCGCTTCACTCGTGATTTCGAGGTAGAGACTTCTCAGACCTTGGGAGATGAGAGGGTAGGTTCAGGGAAATTTAAGCAATAAGGACGTGTTTTTGTGGTGACTTGAGTACTAACTGCCTATGCTGAAAGTCTGGGCTCTAATTTTGGTATCGGTATACATTTTTTATTGTAATACCGATCGCTATTTGAGTCCTCCAAGGAGAATAATTCAAAGACATTACATCGTTTGTCGGGTGAAACATCAAACTGCGAACCATTTAGTACCTTCCGTTTACTGTAGGCTAGTGCCGACGCCAGGTATATCTCAAACTACATTTTATTTTCATAAAAACCCTACCATTGCCGTTACTGAGGTCACTTGTGCCTTTATGGCACTCCATCGTCCAATGTAAGCTAAGTTTTGTGATATATTTACCTGTACGTTTGCTCAGTGGAGGCTCAAGCTTTGCCACTATGTGGTCTGAGTTTCATGGTAAATATGTGCAGAGATGGCATGGCAGTGATGAAAGTGTTACTTCTCATTATTACTACTCCATTTAGAAGGCTATGGGCTAAGCCTTAACGAAGTGTTCAATGGTGAAATTTTATTGCTACTCTGACTATAACATGCCCTGGTCACGAGATGTGGCAGTAACGTAGTCCTCGCTTCCATCGGTGGCGGTGATGCGAAGCTTGTTTTCAAGATGCTCGCAAACGAAGGAATCCTCAATCTGCTATCCTCCTCACATCCCCGTCCTCCTCCGAGTGAAAACATTAAATATAATATTTATATCAGTAATAATCATCGCACATTATGCGAAATAGATTTGCAACGATGATAAAACAGACTACGGTCATGAACCATTCTTCACCATTCACACTTCAACTATGAATTCTTAATGCTGAAGACTGGTTATGTACGGAAAGCGATGAGGTTTTATTTTTGTGATGCCATCCCCATAATGGATAAGTTACTTAATGCTTGTCCAGATGTGTTTCTCGGAAGAGGTAAAACGGTGGATAAAAGTTTTTCTCCTGAGCTTAAGATCACCAACTCTGTATTCAGTGTATATGCACTATTTTTGTGCATCAAGGGACAATTACGGTGTGGAGAAAAATATTATATCCTTGTTTTGAGACCGATTGAACACGGTCGTAAAATATATTCATTCAAATTTTAAATAGTATTAAAAGGTTTGGAGAAACCTTGTGATTTGGTATCTATGCAGTTAAATTACCAATGTGCGGCTCTCTCAAACTGATCATAGGTACTTAGATACGCAATTGAATGAGCCAGTTATTTTTTTATTGAATAGATCTCGGCTTGTAGTTATCAAACTGTTTGTAGTGCGTAGTTGTTTTGTATATAGTAAATAAAATGCACGAATAATTCTTTATTATTATATCAGAAATAAATATTTCTACTAGTTGAGTAAAAATTTAAACTCATTAATGTTTCTAATTTTATTTGCTTCCTTGTTATCCTCATTGTTGAACTGACTCTTTTAAATTTGAAATGACTAACAATAAACTAATGGTGTTATGGTAATAAATGGATAAAACTTAATAGTATACTCTAATAGTATGGAAGAAGCTTCCGAAATGTACACCTTATCTTCTCATTATCTGATAAATTTATTCGATTTTGTTTTACTCAGTAGTGATATATTCTCCAAAATGCTGCGTATTATCCGCTGATGAACGATCTTCCGTTTATTTGGGGGATTTTCGCCGCGTGGATCCACATCCTTGGTAAGCATTTGCTGGCCATCCTGCAGAATGTTTTCAGGTTCGGTTGACTTGGTCAACCGAAACTGAGAAAAAGGACTCCAGGATAACTGTCAAAACATTGTCCAGGAAATGGTTCGACCTAGCGGAAAACCAGAAAAACGGAAGATCAAAGCGTCATATAAGCGTGATGGTGGACGACGTAATTTTGAGGAAATTCGATATAGTTTAAATAATTTACTACTCGGTATAATTCCATTCGGTGATCGGTTTTGATGTTTAAAAAATCTTAATCCCCCTTTTTGCCGTCCCGATCCCCTTACCTCCTTCTCATCATTGACTTTTTTTATGTTTTCCTCTCAGGGTATGCTGTCCTTATGCCTGTTGCTCACGGTAAAATTTTCGGTAAAACGTTTTACAAAACCGACTAATTTTATAAAAATGAGCTTGTTAACGATAAAACCGTTTTATAAAACCGAGTTTTATAAAACGTTTTACGGATTAGGACAGGTTCTATTTCCATAAAACCGTTTTATGCAACAACCAATGAGATGTTCCGCTCATCGCGAAGGTGAGCTTTCGTCTCGCACATTTTTTCGCGATTTTCACCCACTTTAAACAGAGATATCGAAACCAAATTCACCTCACTTATTATGCAAACTTTGCAAATTTGTTTAACACTTTCAACACAACAATGCATCAACTACTTTATAAATGGGAAACTTTCAAACCTGAGAAGTGCGATTTTTCCTCTCCGCCATCTTGTGAACTAATGCCGGTTCCTCTTATCCACTGTACGTGACGCAGCGATCGAGCAGTTGCTTCTCTAGCATATACACACCTCTCCTACACAGTTTCTTCCCTCCTTCCACCGAAACTCTCCACGCAACGAGTGTTAGAGAATGGAGAAAGGTTTAACTGGTTTAACCTCAAGGTATACCCGATGCTAGCGCTATTTACGGCATAGCGGTTCATATTAGTACTGCTTCGATTTTCCTCTTATAAGGTTCTTGAGTTTTCGCGTGAGCAAGCAAGTACGTTTTACGTACGATTCATAAAACTTTCAATAAAAATTTTTATAAAACTGTTTTATGGAAAATTTTACCGTGAGCAACAGGCATTAAGAAGAAGTAACCTACCTTACCCACTCCCGATCTCCAAGTTTGGTCCCCTTCAACCCCTCTTTTACATCCTCTCCCACTACTCCATCCCCACATTCATTTGTACCTAAGTATATTTGCTCTGATGGTAATGTTTTAGACATCGAAAGTGATCAGTGAATTAAAAAATTATGTGGAATATTACCAGATGGTAAATTCTTTAATACTCCATCTAAGACCAGTGGAAACTTATTTCCAACTTTTGCTGAGTTAATCCTCAAGGAGAAGAAAATGCGCGTAGATTGCGGTTTTTTTCTGGAAACATCACGCAGGAGTTGCACATTTCGCAAGATTTCTTAACGCTCTAGTGTTATTGCACCTGGAATGGTTGGGCTGAATTGAATATAAACCCGTATGATTATTTCCAAACTTACTGACATTTCAAATCATCAGTCTTATAAAAGAACATTGGACTGTTCTCAAAGCCTTTTATTCGTAACAATAGTTCCTAAGGTGTTTGGAGTGGGTCATTGAGTGCACATTATAAACATTTTCTAAGTAAGTCGAAATAAATTCTTAGACCACATTTCATTTAAGTGCATCTGTTTATGCGTTGGAACTCATCATACCGGAAGCAACGGAAACTATACAAGAACTTTATTTGTTTAATTTTTTCTCAATTAAAGCATTTTATGACCATAGTTTTCGGCTTGATATTCAAAATGTAGACGAAATCATATTGTACAATAATTTTTTTATTTTGGACTCGGCGAGACACATTGATGTTTGTTAGCATCAATAATAATAATTATTATATATATACATATTTTTTTTCTAAATTATTTCGCGTTTAGAAAAAAAATATCGATGCAATATAATCAAGCTATTACGAAATATATGTTATATTCCATAAGACTACGTGTTAAAATAGCATTGAATTGCCAAAAATGAAATCGGTTTGGAGAAATATTTTCGCTTTTATCTATAGATATCACTAATGAGAGCATTTATGAAGAATTTAACGCAAATTTATACATAAAAAATAGGTCCAACCACCTTAATGGAGAGTATTTTTATCCGTTCACTTTTAAGAGGTAAATCTTGATGGGGTCTATGTTATTTATTATGATGTTACTCCATTTGATACCCTGAAACGGCTTAAGATAAAAAACCGTCATATTGAGTCATATCATGCTACATAATTCGTCATTTTCTCTTTTCTATTGACAGTGCATACTGTGGATTTCGAAACATTTAGTATTTAGGTGCAACAAACTGTGTTTAGGCCTAGTAGATCTAAGCAAACTTTTGCATCACAGATCTGATGTTTTAATGGATGGAATCCTTGAAGCTTAAAAGAGTTCCATACGTGATTTCAAGCTGTGAAATATCCATCCGAGTCAGATTTGCGTTACTCCGCCCGCGACGTCAAATAGTGTAGGGCTCCCAGGCGTCTTCTCTATACATCTCCATTAATATACTACCCTGCGAGCCATCACAGAGGCGTATTGTAGGGGGTAATAGGACACCAGCCATGAAAACAGGGTGGGAACAGGGAAAGGTAATTGGGAGAGGAGGAAAGTGAATTGTATGTCGACGGAGTTTCTTCATGTTTCGCTCTGCATTCGTTGTAGTCATCCATATTGCGCTGGTAGAATGAAATATTGAACCAATCAGTTTGGCAACGGATCTATCTTATTTGGTTTTTTTGTCAATTCTAGAGTATATCGCACTCATATAGAGTTGTTTAAATAACAAGTTGAATTTGTGGTGGTAAATAACATCCCCTGCGTCACCGTGAGGCTCGCTTGGTCTGAAATTTTCTTAGCCTAATAATTAAGTAATCTTAGGCTGGTGGTTAGCCTCTGAGTATCTTGTGATTCCCAAACAAGTCCTTTTGTCAGCTGTGTTTTACTGCTTGTTCACTGCAGTTTGTTACGAAGCGTCCGGATTTCCCTTGTGCTTTTTTATTTCTGGCATTGAATCTTTTTGAGCAGGGTCCCAAATATCGCGTCATTGGACGTTAATTCAAATGACCATCACGCATGAGTGCACGCAAACACGAGTGGCATGTAATCAGACGTTTTCGCTCTTCATTTTTTAATTCTTAGGGCCGTATCCAGAAACCTCGCTGAAATTATAGCAGAATATCCGCTACACGGTATCTAGAAATCCCGCAACAGCAACTCTCCGCATTGATTGGTGAATGGTACTTACAATTAGTACCACGGTCTGGGGTTCTCTACTTCTTGCAGCACGCGTTTGGGTCAAACTTCAGCGCGCCATCCCCGCTATATCAGCCGTGGATGAAGTATACAGCGGAGATAATGCTAAAGTGAGGTTTCTGGTTTCCCAAAATGGCTGAGTTCCATCTTTATTTTGCTTAGCGCTCCCTGACCACCCTTCCCCTCGAATGCGCCATCGGACGAGGACGCCCGCACTCCGTTTGTCTTGTAGTTAAGCGTGCTGTACTCGATTGAAACGGACTCGGTGAGTAAATGGCCGAGTTTGACGGCCGCTTTGCGGGGCTCTATCAGTGGCAAGCCCTACGTGTTTTTTCGGGTGATTGCCGTCGTGACGTTTGCCGCTATAAGGACAGTTGCCCGTCGGCAGCCGAGAAGGAAAGAGCCTAGACGCCACGAGGTTGAGACGACCCCGTTCGTGTGAGTTCGAGGGAGAAGACACTGCTAGCCGTGGATACGGATTCAAACTGTCTGACTTCAGGTGCGCATTTCATTCCGTTTTTCCCTCCTATTAACTTTATTGATTTGGTAAAATTCTCTTATACCCCTTTCCCTTTTATTATAAATAATTTTTGTTCTCATTCAGAAGCCTATCTCCTGACGTATTCGAGAAAATATTTCTTTCTCTGTACGAACCATAAAGCGGTTGATAGACTTATGATCAGGGAGTTGAGAACGTTACTTGAGAAAGTATCACGACAAACTACACTTGTGGTTCGCACATGTCGTCGCACAACGGTCGAAATACACTGATATCCTGGGCCACCTCTGGTGACTATGAGAGATTTCGGCTACACCTCGGTTTATTCTCTCTTTTCCAAGTGGGACCTATTCCGGCCGGGCTCTCGATTACGCGTTAGGACACAAACGTTGGTAGTTGTTCCATTTCTTCTTCCGGGATATCAGCCGCGTTGTCCTAAAAACAACTACGCGGCCGATATCCCGGAAGGAGAAATGGAACATCTGAACACTGCGGGGAGCAAGGGTATTCGGCGACGCAATCATGAGCACCTAATAGAAATTGACATTTCTTTGAGGAGGCAGAAAATGTTGAGAGCTCTTCTTGTTAAAACGGGCGCTTGGTGACCTTAGCGGCGACGGAGTCCACCGGACGGTGTAGTGAGGCTAACGGTAAGAATAAGAAATCAAATAGTCAATAGGACCCCGTTGAGCTACACGAATCGGGATAACACGTGAATATAGGAGACTGGTGTGAGGGAGGGAGAGGTTTATTTCGCATCATCAGCTTCGCAAAGAGGCACGTGTATGTGAAACCAGACATGTCTGGAGATATGAAAGGACTAAAGCGTTCTCCGCAAATGTCTTCGTCATAATCATTGTCAATCCACATATTTCAGAATCTAAATGACTATTGAAATGTGGCGATAGTGTCTTGCCATTCAAACGATAGTTACCGACGGTAGCTGATGATAGTGTTATTACCATGGGGCCTATTATGAAAATGGTTTCTACGGAGCTAAGCGCTACGGTTTTCTCCCTGAGATTTCTTCCGATCCTATTCCTGAAAATCGGTGGAGCAAACACAATCTCTGAATCGGGGTGGAGAAATGTCAGCAGACGAAGTGGTTCCGGCGGTTCCGGTTAGCGAATGATCCGCCTATTACAACCGCTGTGTCATTTTTGTGACGTTTTTCCGACTTGTACTTCCGGAAAAGAGCAGACAGCCTTCGTGAATACCTAAAGTTAATAATAGTAATGCATTATTGATTGAGCGACTTTAAAATATAAACAAAGTACCTTTTTAGCTATATGCGGAATATTTGACAAGCTATAGAAGCTAAATTGCGTCTATCCAGACATATCCTGCCGACTAATTTTGAGGATACCGGGACTAGCCACGGTAGTTACCTTTACGGAGTCACCCGCAAGTGCACATAAGTGCGATATTCCACGTTCAACGTGATTGCAGTTGGGAATCTGGGAATACGTCAACGTAATGCATGCAATTACATGATTTTACTTGTAGGTTCTCATCGAGAAGAAGAAAAAAGCAATAACTAAACACCTTGATAACGAACATTATTACCTGCATCAGTTGATTTTTTACTTTTAAGAGGACAAATAATTATAGTGATCTAGTAACGTCAGTCATTTTCAACAGCTGTTTCTGCAGAATGTGAACAGTGAATTGAAAATAATAAGCTTTCCTTTTATGTTTTCCTTTATTTTCAAATTCTTGACGGTTAACTTACGTACAGGTATGGTAAAATGCTTTCTTTATACCTGTAGCAGTCGTTAATCAGTAGGTCAGCAATCGATCATGAATACGATCGTCGGTGCGATGTAGTGCATGATGATAAATGCAGTAGATCGGCCATTCACTGATGATATCTTTGTTATATTTGAATTAAATTCTCGAGTTAATTTCCAAGGCAACTTTAAAGTTCTACGGAACTACACCCAAAGACGAATACTTTTATGTAACTTAAGGTTCTACGTTAGGCCATTTGTACTCGACGAATCTGTATTACATACGCTCACTTTTTCTTAGGAAACGTACTAGCTGCGTAGTAATGTGTTTACATACTTTAATTACAAGTTATGCGCATATGATCAATCATTCTGCGAGTGCATGCGTATAATCACTTCAACATATACCTACATGCATTTATAAATATAGATTTTGTCATCGTTTGAACTTCCATAAACGTACCTTTATACATGCTATTGTGTATTTTTCTTTTCTCCACGCAGCAATGCCAATTTTAAGATTAATACCTCGAAATGTAGTTGAAAGAATGTTATCAATAGGTAAGCGCAATAATCGTTCTCCACCATACATTAAAAACTTGCTTAGCAATAATCAAATAGTTAATTATTATTAGATTAACCCATTTAAGCCCACAACTGTGCAATCGGTAATACCTCCGAATTCCCAGAATTCCAAAATTGTTTTTTTGGCGTACACGAAGTTAATTATGTATTTTAATGCTGTACAAGTGACACATAAACTCTGAAAATTTTAAATTTTAACCGAAAAATTATTTTTTCTGGTGAGGTCGAAAACGACCACTTGGGATAATGGGGCATAAAATGACACGTCAACTCCCACTTTTCCCCAATATTGTTTTCTATCATATACATAAGAAAACTCATTAAAAATTACCTTTGCTAACTTAGGGTTTTATTTCTTTCATCCAATGTTTAAATAAATATAAATATTTACACTATACTTTACTTAATAATACTCTACATTTTGTCTAGAGCAGTGACTTTTCGCTTGGTACCATAGGTTTTGCAGAGTGAATAAACAACCTGGTGTAAAAACTCTAGCTTATCCCACCTACTCACATTCGACCTACAGACGAGCTATGCATTGTTTACATCTATGGTCCAAAAGAAAATAGGCATATACCATTTTTTACTGCGTTTACCTATCTGATTACTGGAAATATGATATCCATTTGATCCACTCCACCCATATATCTGTTGTAAATTTTAATTATTTTCGTTTTTCTTTCAAGGAATATCACGTTGCTCTTGATAAAGGCCAAATTTGTTTGAGAGAAGTAAAACTGTATTGCTATCTTTCCATTCCACTGCGATAATATTTCTTTCTTTTTCAACGCATTTGGCAATAATTACTCTTTCCATTTTCTTCGTGTCCTTTTCTGATATGATGGCGCATTTTTCCGTTCGATTTACACGAACAGTACCAGTAACACCTACTCCTCTTTCTGAGAGTTGCGGTATTACTTTAGAGCTGGTAAAAATTGTCAAAAAACAAGGAAAAATAAAATCCTGGGTATGATTTCTTCAGTAAATCTATAAAACTGAAAAAACACAACCTCCAAAGCCAAATCCATTCTTACTCTTATCATTGGAAGACTCTCTTCCCTGATATTACATAAATGTCAGACAGTACCCTGATTTGAATGCCAACAACCAAGCTTTACAACCAAAACGTACCGGCTTTTTCTTAAAAAACTGCTTGCACGAATGCTTTCCGAAATATTTTATCATTATGGATTCATCAATTGATGAAAAACGCTCTAATCGAGCTAATCGTATAAAAAATTCACTAACGTCTGATTTTAAATTATCGCAAGCGTGAAAATTAGGAAATAGTTCATCAAACTGATTCCGTCTCATGGTGTATTTCACAAGCATATTTTGGTGTCGGCTCTATTTTCCCAATGCATTCTTCGGCGAGGGCATGAATTGTGGCCCGATAGAAGTAAAATCCCTCTGAACGCATACATATCATCACTAGTCACATGGAGGATATTGTTTTTTAGAGGAATACATTGATGTGTATTACACCAAATCCTCGAATACTTCTCAATTGAGAAATAATTTCACGAAGTCGATTGTCTCGGAATATTCCGAAATAGTTAGAGAAGGAAGGAAATATTGATCTCCAGGCACTGGTATAGGATGCATATCACAGACATCTCCCTTGACCCATTCACTTACTTTCAGCTTCTTAAGAAGTTTTGCACTTTCTACACAGGAATGCCTTCACACTTATCATCACGTTCACCAAAAGACACTTCCGCCGGAGCCATCAACTGATTACGGTTCAATATATACGGATCGAAATCGTCCTCCTCTCCAGAGTCTTCATCAGTCTCAGCTGAAGTTACGATTGGAGGCAATGCATAAATGGAATCGGGAATATCATCGTCATTTAAGCGTCCACATTCCTCTATTTTCGAAGTTTTTTGCTTCGCGGTGGTGAGACATTTCCCTCTAAACAAAATAGAAAAGACGTGCATAGTTTTGAGTATATGAGCATAAGAACATAAAAATAATAGGCTGTACGGCAATCAAACTATGAACCAAAGGGTTTTAGAGAATTTTAATCTTTCAGAGCGATGGGTAGTCTCAAACCCACGGCCAAAACAATGGGCCGACAAATTTTTCACCTCGCGATTCGCTACGATAAATGAGCAAATATAGCATGTATTATCCCAAGTGGTCGAAAACGACCGCTTAGTAGTAATTAAGCTCTAGGCTGGATAGGACTCTAGATAAATACGCAATTCAAGCTTGTATAGTTAAAGAGACCATTTTTATTATAAAAATAAGTTATTTGATATTGAACAAATGAAAAAAACAAGACTTATGGAGCCATTTTTCCTGACATGACAATGAAGAAAACGCTTCCCGAAGTTCACGAGTAAGAAATCTCTACTGCACTGACTTATTTGCGGGATCTCAATCCCAAATCGTTCCCAGATATCTACAGTTACATGTAAGTTGTGTTATAGGTACATTGGGAGATTGCCGGCGTGTGGAGCAAAGAAATTCCACCAAGGTCGTTTTCGACCGCTTGGGATAAAATGGTACCCTGGTCGTTTTCGACCGCTTGGGTTTAAATGGGTTAAAATGGAATTCACGATCATACACTTTCGGGTCAACAACATCAAAGTAAGAACATACGTGAAAACATCACAACATATGTTTTGTGAGATTGGAAGTGCTCCTAAGATCATTGCCTACAGCTTCATTAATTTAAAAACGATTCTGAACAGTCAGCAATACAAGGAAATTCAATGGAATAACCGAGTAAACATGCAAAACACGTTTTTATCGAAAAAAGTCCACGTAATGATCTCCGAAAGATAAGTAAGCCTGGAAGATTGACATCGAAATTATTTTTCAACTATGTTAACAGGGATTGGATTTATTGGTTAAAAATAAATCCTTTATGTATCTTTATTATTCCACCGTGGTAGACAATGGCATCACCTCACGAAAAACTACCAATAATGAGCAAATAATATAATCGGATTTACAACAGCATATACACTTCATGAAAAATTGACAAAAAACTGTGGAAATGCGCATGGATTCCGCTGGAAAAAACTTTTAACGCGGCCTCGGCCTCCCATCTTTCGCGAGGCTGCTGTCGGAGACTATTTTACAGCCGGAAGACGCTTCGTGGCAATTACAGAATACGAATTGGAGAAAAGGAACTAAATAATCTCCTGCGCTTGCGACTAGCTCTTTCTCCGAAATTCAGAATACCATCGGGAGAAAAGAGATACATTAGTCTCTTTTTACCAGTTAGCTCCGGAGAAACGATTTTCAGAATAGCCCCCCAGCTTTCGGTGTTATTGGCGATACCTCACGGTTGAAATACCTAAGGCAGCCGCATATGGTCATGCGTTTCGGCTGTGTTTGCCGATGAAAGTGAAAGTGCCAATGTCTAACGAAAACCTTGTCATATGATTGTTATAAATACTAATTAAACATCATTTAAATATGAAGTTAAAAGAAAC
Organism: Pyrrhosoma nymphula; assembly: GCA_963573305.1. Classification (NCBI taxonomy): domain Eukaryota; kingdom Metazoa; phylum Arthropoda; class Insecta; order Odonata; family Coenagrionidae; genus Pyrrhosoma; species Pyrrhosoma nymphula. The sequence continues at coordinate 67,789,109 of OY754332.1, read as the reverse complement.
TGCTACGTATATTCCTGTGGTGTTTTGAAAAAAATAGAATTAATTGGGCATAAGAGAGTAAAAAAATAAGAAAATTTTCGAAATATTTCACGCCAATGCGCAGTAACTCTAAGAACGCATAATAATCAGAAAAACAGCTACTTATGAGTAGTTCAATACCTCTTGACTTACGAATGACGAAATGAGATCAAGTGTGAAGGGCTTAAACCCAGGTACTACTACTTCCATAAAAATGTAGACACCCATGGTGTATGGCTTTGTCTATACACCTTAATTGAATCACACTATTCCCCATTTTACGGATTTTATTGAATGGGGCCTGGTTGGAAGCAATTTGAGGGTGGGCACACAAGGGCACTGAGGCACAACATTTCCGTGAGTGTAATTCCCCGTTCACACTACTGTCGTACGTACGATCTTCCTTACCATGATTATACATATGGATCTAAATCTTCGGCAGTACAGTACGGGCAAAGGTGTTGCCTAGCTTTCCACAAAAGATAGGTTGCGCTGCAATCGGCATGGTTCCACTTCTGTGTGTCAAAAATGCCCGGTGTCATTGGGAGGCCAATTCCGGTACCTTTATTTCCAGTATCTCTATTTGAATCACCGCCTTTCCTTCGGCATGGTTCGCTAGTGTATGTCAAAAATGGCCGGTGTTAATAGGGAGGCCGATTCCGGTATCTTTAGTTCCAGTATCTCTATTTGAATCACGGCCTTTTCTTATTAGAACCACCTTCTGTAGAGTGGCGGCGCTACAATCTGCTTGGTCCTGATTTTTCGGTGCATGCGGAATGTTTGGCAACACCAACTGGGGGCAAGTTTAGGATCCATATGTATATTCATGATCCTTACGATGGTAGGCGGAAATCGTAGTGTGAATGCATGTCTGGACAGCGGTAACGCGTAGTTATTGACGCTGCAACGTAACAGTGGTAAGCGCTGGTATCACGAGTGGAAACCGGAAATGATGAATTATGATAATTAAAAAAGTCAATCATTATGTTGAATTAGATGGTGGTACTTTGATGAATGAACAAAGATAGGTGTCATTTGCTTGTAAAACCATGTCGGAAGTCTCAGAATACTACAGGGACGTGGGAATCCCTATGTTGTTCGCCTGCTCTTTAATTGTTCGGCGCGATTCCTGGTGAGGGCAGCACTGAGTTACGATAGTAGTGTGAATGCGTGCAGGATTGCTACGATTGTACGTACGATAGTACGTTCCATCGTAGCAACGTAAAGGGGCATAAACGAAGTGATATTCAAAGTTTTATATAGGGGTGACGACGCTTTTCGTCGTGTAGCCGACCGCTTGTAAAGTTTCCGTTGCTTCCGGTATGATGAGTTCCAACGCATAAACAGATGCACTTAAATGAAATGTGGTCTAAGAATTTTTTTCGACTTACTTATAAAATGTTTATAGCGTGCACTCAATGACCCACGATTACCACTCCAAACACCTTAGGAACTATTATTACGAATAAAAGGCTTTGAGCACAGTCCTATGTTCTTTTATAAGACTGATGATTTGAAATGTCAGTAAGTTTGGAAATAATCATACGGGTTTATATTCAATTCAGCCCAACTTCCAGGTGCAATAACACTAGAGCGTTAAGAAATCTTGCGAAATGTGCAACTCCTGCGTGATGTTTCCAGAAAAAAACCGCAATCGACGCGCATTTTCTTCTCCTTGAAGGATTAACTCAGCAAAAGTTGGAAATAAGTTTCCACTGGTCTTAGATGGAGTATTAAAGAATTCATTGGTGACTAGCTTGGATGAAAGGTCACTGGGTATCAGGGTTCGTTGATTGTAACCTAAGTGTCAGAATCAGAGTCTGCCATCGTCTTCTGGTTAGTCATATGAAGTACGCTATCGTATGGACAAGGGAAGACCGAGAAGTGGTTGAAGGACGAAGGGCGTTATAGGATGGAGGACACATGTAATTTGTGCCAATGATGCTACTCTGATATTTTCAGCCAAAGGAATGTTTGGCCTTTTGAATATTTTCTTATCTCGGCAACACGAACTGCGGGAGGAGAGATTCAGAAAGACTACGGACTTTTTCGTGCACTCTGATGACGATCATGACGAGCAGGAAAGAAATTTAAATTATACCTTCATAGAGAGAGTAAATTATACCTTCATATTAATTTACTAGTTTTACCATCCAAATCAGCAGGATTTCAAAGTAGTTCTTGCAGTGTTGTAGACAGAATTATGTTTTTAATAGACGAATCAATCTGGTAGTTTAGTTGGGCGAAAAATGTTGTTTGTGTTTTCTTTTCCAGTGTAAAAAAAATGTTTCGTCTTAGAGTTACATGAACAACTATGATTACCTGTGAAATCACAATCGTAAGGCTATGATGGACGCGGATCTCTGATGGAGAGCAAACTCTTTTTGGCTATGTACTACAATGAATGTGAGATGAAGATGTCAGAATAAAATTAATTAACAACATAGTACAAATGAGTTGAGCCTAATGCAGTTTTTTAAACACCCTATAGCTATATGATGGTGTTTGCAGTGAAAGAAAGTTTTGGATTGACCCCGATCAACCAATCACCACTTATAATTAAAATATCGCAACAGTACCTTGGTGAGCACGACGCCTTTTGTGCTACACAGTAGACGGATGGCGAGAGCATCTAGTTTGCATAAACCCCTACTAATACTTAACCTTGACTAACACGGCTTGGTGGTACAAATGGTTAACACACCTGAACGGCCATCGGGATATCCTTGTTCGTATTTCAGTTGAGTCGAGTGATACTTTCATAACTAATTTTCTTAGTTTGGTATTGTAGAATTATTAAGAAACTCGAATTAGATGTATTTAAATGACCTTAGTCAGAAAAAAGAAGAACCCATGTAGTACGACTCAACGTCTTTTCTCCCTAGGCCACTGCGTAGGTACACCTTCGTGACGATTCCCTTGTCCATTTTATGGTCTCAGTCGACCATAAATCACATCTACTGTGGATGACCTACGAGTTTCTCATCACCTCCTTCTTTATTTCCATTGCGTTGTAGTGTACGGGATCTTTAATGGTGGCTTTGTATTAACTTCTACGTCCTAAATTTACGTCAAACTAATTAAACTTAAGATTAGGCCGCCCTAACTACTTTAGTCTAACGTTACGTTCTAGTCTTAGCCTTGGAAATACTTTCAACTTAAGTACTATTTGTGCTGACGGTTTTTAATTTTGAGTGACATCCAGAACAGTAAATTTTACAACACCTTTATCCTGAATAACACAACCCCGCTCGGAAATGACAATGAATGCATAAAAAATATTGCCTCAAATATAGTGAGCACCATACACAAAGAAATAAAATTAAAAAAGACACGCACAAACAAACGAAATTGGCCCGACAGTCAATTCACCTTTGTTGGTTCTAAATGAGTCAAAAGGCCATTATTTAGAAACTTGTAATGCATATACACCTGAAGCCAAAGCTTTCAAGCAGAATTAGGATTTATTTCGTTTCGGCCTTAAATCTGTGGAAATCTATGCTAGCGTAAATGTAAAAAAAAAACTAAATTTCTGAAGATCATATCTGAAGATGATGCATATGCGTTGAATCCTAGTTTGTATCAGATTAAATCAATTAATGGATATATTTATGCAGTATTTTTTAAAGGAGGAGTTCCTTTTATGAGATATTAAGGTAACTTTTACTTATTATTTTAATATTAAAAATTTTGATTCAATTCATCACAGGGAGAGATTCAGAGAGAGAGAGAGAGTGAGAGAGAGAGATTACTGGCTATTAGGGTTATGATTTAGATCATAATACATACCTTTCGCATTCAGTTCTTCATTGAAAATATTTTCCACGATTTATTAGTTTTATTATAAGAGCTTCAACTCAAATCAAATCACATGGCGAATTTCATCTATCTTTGCAGCCATGCACGGAACTGCGCACCATATCATGTATATTAAATACACCAAATAGGCATAAATTTCACTTTAAATTATACATAATTGCTCTTGATGAAAATGCCTATGCTGTTGAGGTTTTCTTAATTCAGTTTATTTTTATATTGGAGTAATTGCAAGGATAGCCACTGGAATAAACACTGAATAACAGAATTTTATCTTCAGTGTCTCATAATGTGATTCAAATTTACGTAATAAGGAAGGCTATAGGATTTTTTCTAAGTCTACTAATTTTTATTGCCAATATTAGAAATTATATTCTATTTGAATCGTTCGTATTAATCTCCCACTTCATCGGTGAATAGTCATCCATACTTTGTTGATAGATGTATTGGCAAAGGTGAACATTTTACCTGATCACGATAACTGGTCTCGAATGCCAATTTCTACCACGATAACTGTTTCTTGGAGCGCTTACGGATTGTCTAACGACAATTTCTTCATTAGAGACATTTAGTAAGAACCGCAAACAATTAGTGTCCGAGACACTACCGTCGACAAAAGATTTGACCTATGACTGCAGGCTTTCCCAGCGAATAATATGAACGAAGGGCCCTCAGGTTTCACACCGGGTCAGGTTCTCCATAGCTTCTGACGTTTCGACGAGCGGGATCCCTGAAGACGATGGGCGAGTCGCTCGCCGAAGCGTTGGAAGCTATGGAGAACTTGACCCGGTGCGAAACCCGAGAGTTCTTCATTCAAAAGATTTGTCCCTTTCCCGGTGAATAGGGAAAGTAAGCTCTTCTCAGCCTTCCCTTAAGGGTACAGTTAACTGTATCCATTTCAACTTCGTGGAATTACCTCATTTTTTAAAAATAAAACGTAACTTAGTTTGTCAACATCAATAGCTTTTATTGCACGATCCCGGTTTCGTAAAAGATCAACATCTTCAGGTACAAGTCGACCAGAAACCAGAGTTAATATAGTTCTTTCAGGTGGGGTAGGGAGAGGGGGGAAAAGGAGGAGGAATTTCTACGTTTATAGTTTAAATATTCTCACCCAATGATGTTCTCCATATCTTCCGGCGTTTCGAAAAGGAACTTTCTTTTCCTCATCATAGCTGTTGCTGGCAATTTCCAGTTTTGTCTATTATCAACAGCCCTGATGACGAAAAGCAAGTCTCTTTTCGAAACGCCGGCAGGTATGGAGAACATCTCCCAGTTGGTAGCTCAAGAAGAGTTGGCATCAACTACCGGCGACGTTCATTACCTTTGTTATTATAATTGTAAAGAAAAAAGTATTCATGTGATTCAGGAATGAAACTTCGAACATTTCCGTAATGTTGCGTTGGTGATTCGAAGATAATCGGTATAAGATTCGAAATTCAATTCTCTCTCATCATGTATCCTCTTCCTGTAGGAATTAAATTTCTTGTTTTGGAGATATCTAAACATTTTCCGTAAAACCACATTTTTTAATACTTTGCTAGTTTTTTCTCTCAATTTCTTCTGACATTCATGAATTCTGTTCGTTTCGTGGATTTTTAGAACTATAATAACTTAGTGTTCTATACGGTTTCAAGTGACGCAATTTACTAACTTCTCGCACCATTTTACGCTTGCGGTGATTCGTGGTCTAAAACTCATATTTGGTGACCGTCTTATTTTGTGTGATGATGTCAATAATTTCGAAACTGTCATTTATTTTACTCTTTCTACCATTTTATAATTTTGAATGGCACATTGCCTGTTCGGACTTACTGTAGCTGATTCTCTCCGAGTTATGAAGAAATTTTGGCATACACAATTTTTCTGCATCACCGTAGCCATTGGTACCCCCGATCTGTGCCACTTTATGAGGTTTCACGTCAAAAACTGCCGCTGCTCCTACTCCCTGTCAGTCGCTGCAAAATATGCTGACTACTGACCACCCAGGTGATCATGTGTCACGGCCTGCGATATTGCCACATTGCCAATTGCTTTATATATCTGTATAGCGGGCCATGTCCCTCTCAACTGATCATATGCATGTAGCGTATAGGCAATCAATCATCGGTCTCCATCCCATATTTGCGGTCAAATAAGGCTTATCACATTAGAATTGGAAAAATTACCGCTGTGGCAACGTGTGCACACTCATAATCTACCTCTTTGTATCTACTCCTCGAAATAAATGAGCTTTGCGATGAAGCAGCTGCAACTAGAGAATCCATCACTTGACAGAGTGGGTGAATGACCATTTTAAAAACTTTGTTTTGAAATTGATAGCAGTTTGGCAAGAAAAAGTTTTTTATTCCTCTTGAACGCGTTCCAAGTAGTATTGCATCTATGTTTTGGTGCACGACCGAAACAAGGATTTTTGGTCCACAATTGCATCGTCAGTGGCATACTTAAGTCACATTTGGTCATGTTTCTGCTAATCCAACCCTCAACGAATGCGGCAGGGACCAAAACATACCTCGTTCATTATCTTCGGTGGTCAAGGAAAATTTGATCAAAACTTATCATTTCTTTGGCATATCTCTCACCGACATTTTTTAGTGTTCAGTGCTAAAATAATCCGTATTTGCCGTTTTCTTGGAAAACGCACGAGTGAAGTTTTCCAACCATAGCTTTCATAAATTATGTATTTCTCGTGTCGGCATTTTTCTTTTAAAAGCGGTTCCTTGGCTTTCCCATTGACTGGATATGGACCAGGATCCCGCCCGAGGACTCTTTGAGCGATGGCTATCTTTCTTTGAGCCCGAATTAGGGTTACTCATCCCTCGTAAAACGTTCACCCAACTTTAAATCCTTCTTCCTGAGCTCAGGTAGAAAACTAAGGTGAAGCCGGCGTCACACGGGATGCTCTTTTTTTCTGCGCTATTCCTTTTGCGTGCAGGCCGACGTTGAGGCAACTTGTTGCTGCACTTCGCTCCGGCGTTTGGCGTTTTAGACCATATTTTCCCTTTTGGCCCAGCCTCAGGCGCTAACTCGTGCTTACTAAATAACTTGTAAACACGGCTCTTTTTTCTGGATGTTGTATTTTGACGCACATGAGGAAAAGTGTTGGCGTTCACGATGTTTCTACATGATATTCGGCGTAACAAGGGGCATTGGTGTATGGAGGACATTTATTTTCGTAGCTACCGCTGAAATTTTATTAAATGTAATTTCAAGTATATTACCTAGTGCTTGAAATTATGTTCGAAGAAAGAAGTCCCACTTCAATGTGACAAAAGTCGACAAACCAAGACGGAAAACATTTAACCGCAGGGATATCTCTTAGGTAGCGCCTCCAGTATATTTCAACCATGGAGTCTATCATTATATATTCCATGATTTCAACCTTCTTGGATCGAAGTGTTGATTTGACGACATAAATAACGCATCGTGTATCCCATTGAAAAGCATACACGTCATTCACGTCGTTATTTTTCGACGTGGACACAGTCAAAAACGTTTAATTCTCGACGATAGGCCTGTAAGGCTAACTCTGCTTTGATAATGTCCTCCACACAACCCTATCCTTGCATACCCCTTTGGCTTCAGTTCCTCTCATACATTGCTTCATTGGGAGTCTCAAGACTCCCAATACCAATTATATGAAACTCTCACCCTCATTGGGTAGAGTAGACTTTTCACATGTGTTTAAGGTAGTTTGAGCGAGATAGTTCCCTAGTCATAATGGAGACCATATTCGAATTTGCAGCGTCTGTAAGAAGTGTTAAGTAAATATTGTATTATAATGGTGCAAAAATGTAGTTACACCCAACAAATATTCTCAGTAATAAATAAATATTTCTACATGAAATCTCTAAATTGACTAATTTTCTCACGCCGCACAGTGGTCTGGGAAGCGCATTTTTCCGGTAAAAAGTCGATAGTCCCATTTTTTAGGTATAAGCAGGTGTTTTATTACTTAATGATGTCTTCTTGTGTTTAGTCTTGCATTTCTAAAGTGAATTTTAAAACATGAACATATATTCGATATCTTCTCGAATAATTAACTCATATATTCATGTGCAATGGGGAGCGATTTTTCCAGTCAAATGTCGATAGTTCCATTTATTGAGAAATAAGCCGGTATTTTATTATTTAAAGATACTTTATTGTATTTAGTCTTGCATATCTAGTGATTTTTTAAATGATCATATATTCCACATATTCCAGAATAATTAATTTAGATGTAACTGAGTATCTATGAATCTGCTGCTACCTTGGAGTTCAAATAATTACTCTTCATCAGTGGATTCGTCACTGTCTATGTTCATGGGTGCTGTGTGTACGTACGGGGGTGAAAGAAGTCGTAGCACATCTGCGAGAAGTATTCCTGTTTTATTTGGCGGGGTGATTCTGAGAGATGTGATCAGAGGATCGGAAGTTATGAGCAGTAAATGGAGTAAATCCGTATTAGGCTCAGCCCTGGATGTTTTCCGTGTGCAGCATTCCCTGAAAACTTTCAATTTTTGTTTCTTGATTCTGGCGCCTCCTCGGTGAACATTCCGATGGGAAGAGGCGCTGATCTAATAATTATTAGATAAGCGTCATATAAAACAACAGAAATACACATTATGGTTATACATATGAACAAAATACCAAAGTCAATGCACAAGCAAAGACAGTCTCCACTTTAAATTTCCTGGATTTATATTGAATAGGCCAATGTCACTGCATTTATAGTTAATGTTCCGCACAGTTCTGATTAAGGGTGAGCGAAGAGTGTAATTTCTATGAGAATGAGGGAGTGAAAACATGAATTTGTGTCTAGTGTTCACAATGGGGACATGGAAAGGAATCATTTCAACCAGATGGCAGGAGTCAATGTCACCATGCAATAGACGATGAAGGAATGTTATGTCCAGGTGTAATCGACGAGTAGCTAGAGGTAACAGATTAAGAAGGGATAGTGTTAAGTCATAAATAATAGGATGGATTTTAAACCTATAAGATACTAGCGTAATGAATCTACGTTGGACACTCTCAATAGCTTGGATGTGAATATTATAGAATGGGGACTATACAATAGAGGCATACTTGAGAATAGGGCGGATTAAAGTACAATACATATAAGATCTAAGAAATACAAATATCAAAATATCTGGATATTCTGAAAATGAAACCCATTGTTTTTGTACCTTTAACGATTGCCACAGGTCTACAGTAGTTTTGGTGCCAAAGTTTTGAGAGCTGATTTTAAGTATATTTGGGGTGCTGAATCCAAATATGGCTATAGTTTTCCCCTATCAGTTCTAGTTTTCAAGATAGTTTAATTGATATGTCAGTGCTTACGCAATGAAGCATAAATATACTGATATGGATATATTATATTGAAATAAAAACACAGAATTATTAAAGATCGTATTCCATCTAGCGGATACTTTTTGAACTAATTTTACTAACTGGGCTAGTTACCGACAGATAGCAGCACTAATATTGAAAGTATATTAAAGAAGTAAGGATTTTAGTTGTATTTTTTTCGGTTTATTATTAGGTGGAGGCTGAATGGGACTGCAAGTATTAAATACCTTATTTTAAAAGTTTTAAACTTCTTTATTCGGTGGTATTTGCTTATAAAATATTAATACAATGAGATTTATTGATAGTTTCTTGCATAAACAAGGCATAATACGGAGGAAATGACAAGATTAGTCAGGAAGTAGTTTATTTGATAATTTATATTACTGTGAATTATCCATTCCTCAATATATGAAATATTAAAAGAACTAATTTCGGGATGTGACATATCTATAAAAGTAGAGCTGATACCTAAAAACGGATTTTATATTTGGATTCAGCGACAGAAATATAGTAAAAATCAGCTCAAAGATTAACGGCACCAAAAAACATTTTTTTTCTGTAGGCCTGTGATTTAACTATAATTGATGCTCCATGCAGCAGTATTTTGTGAATGGATGGCGGCATGGAATACCACGGATACAAGGACACGAACTCCTTGGCGGTCTCCAATGCATATTCTTGAAATTCAGTGATATTAATTTCATATGGGTTGGATATGGCTCACAGTGTCACTGAAAATCGCCGAATTAGGCCTTCATCCAAACCAGTTATTGATGCCGAAATTGATGCATAGTCGAAGAATCTGCGGGCTGTATTCCCATCATATGACGTTCCAAAACCCTGTTTTGGACGATCATCTACCAATCCAACTAATTCACGGAAGGAAGTTTGAATTTTTGCTTTTCTCTCACACACACACTGCACACTTTTTTCTCGTTTTCTCCGTAACATTTCCATTTCTTAATCTCTAATTTATACGCTATGTGGAGAAAACTTTCAAAAACGCTTATCCAAAAGTGCAGCGGAGAAATTCCAAATTCACACACATTACAATTAATTGCTCGATGAATTACACGGTCAATATTGTTCATGTCCCGTGGTTTAGCCCCGCACATGTTGCAATTCTGCGTACACCTGGTATTTGTCAAAGCATTGCAGACTTTTCCATCGACTATTGTCATTCGCAAATCGTATCGCACAGAGTACTTCAGATTTGTAACAGATATTGATGGAAGTAATGATTCTATCTCATGTTTTAAAAGGTTGGTGGAAGCAACAATGTGAGACTTTGTCTCTTTCACGGATTGTATTTTTAATGGTCGGAAGTACCAAGGATAAAAATTCAATATTTTTATAATTTTCATCATATAAAAGGGGAATTCTTATGGAATAATTGGATATTGAGAAAATTTGAAAATAAAAATCTATACAAGTCATATGTTGTCGAAGAGGGCCTAGGATTTTGCCACAAACCATCTTTCTTGACTCTTTGTCGCGCGTGAATAGTTGCAGTGGTACAAAAGAAATGAAAAAAAGGCTGCTATCATCAAATTCCTTCGTGGCTCTTTGTTTGTACATAGAGTGGACCATTAGGGCTTGGAGAGAAATCTCAGCACAGTTCTCAGATATTTTAATGGAATCCTGATGAGGATAACACCGGTTTTTAGCAGACAGGATCTCCTCATACGAAGGATAGAGATTTCCAGCATTATGAGATCTGGTCCCTCTTCTAATGGCGAGATACTGATGCTTTGTCAATTTTGCCTCAATCATTAAGTTTAATGCCTCGTCTTCAGTATATGGGAGCATTGCATTCTTGTCAGATCTATGAATATTCCAGGCTTGTCTTATGTTTTTGGCTCTGCTGGGACTACCATGGATTGCCTCACCTACTAAATGAGCAGCATCGCTCTGCTTGCTAGCGCGAAGACAATTGCATTTGTCGCATAAACCAACTCTTCGGTAGTTTTGGTGTCAAGCAATTCAGTGGTCCTCATCCGCTTTGATCGCTCACTTAATGTCGCAAAATTCTTACACGGACGACCGATGCCTAGATAAAATCAAGAGTTTAGAAGTTAATATTCCCTTATTCGTAAATACAATAATTAACCCCAATGAGAATATTGAACTTACCCCAAGTACAGGGTTGAGAAATTTCCTTACTCGATTTTAGAGGCTGTATGTTGTCCGTCAGAAAATCCATTTCTGAGTTAAGCCACTCAGTGTTATTCCGCAAAAATGTATTCAATGATCTACGGCTCTATTCCCATCTCAGTGACAAACGAATTATGAAAGAATACTGCCGGTTTTGAATTCTTAACTTCCTGTCATCTTTCACATCCGTCATGCGGTGTGACCTTCGAATCACATATAGAAAGTTATGATATGTTAAAAATGAGTGAATTAATCAATCTAACATGTTGCTCCTTCGAGTGCGTGCGATTCCACCTACCTTAAAATGTATTCGTATAGATGCTGACAACGACCACTATCCTTTTCAGCCTACTTCTCTCGTAAAATATCAAAATATTCCTTCATGGTTGGCATTTCCGATGAATTGTTGCAAGCGCGGAGTATATCACTTTCAATAACCAATAGGAAGAACTCTTAATATCAGCCGGATTAGTCGCACCACGTCCGGTCGGAGCCCCCTGCACAGGCGTTTTGGCGGTCGATTCGGCGGCGGCGGATTAGCCTTGCTGGCAGATAAAGTGCCCGAGTTGTTGCTGATGTGCTTACTCATACATAATGGCAGATGAAGTGATTACATTGTTGCTGGTATGGCAGATAGAGCGATTCATTTCGTCTGCCAGAGAACTTCTTCATGATGGCCAGCATCAACGAGAGATACTCGATCCCGAGCTGTAATCTGGCGAACATCACTTTTCTCGCACCATGAGCTACTACTGTGTCAATTATTTCGCACTTGCTAAATTGTCTGTGGTCCATATGACCATCTTTAGTGGAGTGTGATTGTTTTATCCTGTCGAATGCCCATATTTAATTATTATTATGGGTGATGACGATTCCACATTGTACTTGTAGCCTTGCCAAGAGATGGCGTTACGGTAGCCAGGCGACAAAGTAACATATTTTGATATTAATGAAAAAATGGCAGCTGAAGGCAGATAATCTTTTCAAAACAACTTAAAGAAGAGTATTTTATTTGTATTCTGTTGCATGAGCACGTGGTGGTAGATCATGGTTTTTTTAATATATCTAATAATGAATATTTTTAAATAGTTGCGTTACATGATGGTATAAAACGCTGTCCTGGGAGCAAAAAGAGCCTAATACCTTAAAAAATGAGGATAAATGAATCATTAAGAAATGAAGTTGCTCCCGAAACTCCGGAATCATATTAAATATAGTGCTAGCCCATTGTATTTTAAGAGTTAATAAGCGATCAAAAATTAGAGAAACTGCACACAACCAACTTCCGCTAAAACTATGCCTTTATTTCGAAAAAAAGGCAGTAAAGGAAAGTAAAAAGTTCTGTTTATAATGGAATGATGTTTTAGCTTCACTTTCAAATATTTTTGGAACAATTTGAACTAGTTCGAAAAATTGACTTTTGACCGGAAAAATGGGCATCTCAGACCACTGTGCGCCGTGCGGTGAAAACGCCTTCAAAACAGAACGTTTTTTTTTAGCGATTCTGTAAAACGTACTGCGGTGAGTAATGGATTACTTTTTATAAATAGTTGAGAAAACATCTACACACCGTTAGTTCTTTGACGAAATCTAGGCGATAGAAATGCATATTTTTTAAATATTCTCCCTCTGGAGCGCACAGCCGTAATCTATGCCATATGACACGACTTATATTTTCAGGAAAATTGCTCGAAAAGTAGTTCAGCGAGGGGTTAATATTTTGATATAATTGCAAATATGAGAGATTTTTCTTTAAAGTGAGGTAAAATTAATCAAATTCTAGGTAAAGTGATATTTCGTTCAAACTACCTTTATGACGTTACATCATTACGAAAACTTCACCCCGTTTGAAATGTCCGGCATTATTCTGTTTTCTGCATGAAGTAGTATCTCGTAGCATTCATAAATTAATAGTAGGTATTAGTAATAATAAGCAGTAGTTTTCTCTTAAGCAGTGTACTGCATGTTTGCAAGTTCGTTTACGTAGCTTTCTCCCAGTATCTGGTTAGACTGCACACGGTTCTCCTGACTGCATTTTGGTCCGCGCCTTGAGGCTGGGGAAATGTGCGATGTCCTGATTTCTGATCTAAAAAATATCATCGTTGTCTAACCCGCAAGACTTCAATTTTATAAGTAACTTTCTGTGGGTCACTTTATCAAGTGCCAAGAAAAATAGCGTCAACTGGAGTATTATCTTCACCCGAGACTAATCGTGATCGTGGAAAAAAAGTGCTTGGCATCCCTCACATATGACCAAGTAACTTTTGAGTTATCCTGTAACTATTCTACTAGTGATTTTCTTTTAAAATCAACGAACGAAAATCAAAACGCTTCCTTGTTATCGGCTCTAGACAATTTATATTTTTCGATTACTAAATTATTGTCATCAATGGACAACTATGTGCCAAGTTTTTTTTTTATTTTGGCGTTGCATACTGTCTGTCGTCCTGACGATTTTCTAACTTATACTGATGTATGTTGGTGAAAATTCACCCCCTGTCACACACACTTGCGGTCCCTTGCAGGGTACTCTGTAAATGTAGATGAATAAGTTACCAGTGTTATTAACACGTCACTCCGCTTGCAATTCCCAGAATTGTCTTGCATTTATGTCCACGTGACTTCCTCCTAGCTTATGGGGAAATAATGGTGTCTAAAACCTCTCCCATGGGCTCCACAAGCCCAGGCCTAGTTTCGACTACTCTCTGCTCCCCCCAACCCCCCGAGAGACCACAGTGTTGCCAAATCTATAGCTCTCCGACGGCTAATTTCACCCACTAACCAGAAAACCGTCATTGCCATCGTAGAACTTCTATCATAGGACGATTGTAATCATCTCCCGACTACAAACCAAACAGATAAGATTATATGAAGCCAAATATGACACTTTATAAAGCTAAAATTATGTAGATATATTACAAGCTGTCAAAATCTGCGCGGTAGACCCCCCGACGCGCTGGGCTGACCCTGATTTTCCAGCGAGGTGGATAAGGTTTAGGGATTAGCTCGCTCGCGAGTTAAGCCCCTCCTAAAGACTTCTACCTGAGACATGGCCCCGCTTGGCTACCACTATCGCTATTTACTGTATTTTGAGTGAGAGTTAACCCTAGTCATTATAGAGACGGTATTAGAATTTTATAATGACATTTAATCAGTTGTACGAAGCATGTGGTAAGAATAGTAAAATTAATGACGCAGAAACCTTCCTATGTATGATCCTCGTGATTGTCTAAGCGTAAATATTCAAATCATTGACTTGAATTTTTTATTTCACGCTGTATGCTTGTATTTCCTTCATGACCGAAGGCATTTTTATTGATTTCCTAAAAGTTATTACGGTAGGTGATATATTTGATTTAAGAAGATGAGAAAACAGACAAATTACCAACCGCCACGTGTATGACACGATATATGCTCCAGCACTTCCTCATTTTTCTAATAATGTCCATTTAGGAGCATAGAATCGTGCCATACCCCATGGAAAACGACTTCTATTTTTGTGCAAATATCTCAAAAGTAGTGTAGTAAGTGTATGGTATTTTGGTCTCGTTAGAAAAATAAAATCTCTTTCTTAATATTAAGTCCAAATCCATTTTAGCGAGATATCATTTGGCATTTTATGCCAAATGATATCTTGCTTAAACTACCTTAGATGAAAATGGAAACCATTACCGAATTCTGGCGTTTGTTTGCATGTGCTGAACTGGCGTGGCACAGGAAAAATAATAAGTATCTATCTCCCGGATTATACGGAACATCTAAAAATCGAGACCGGTGTGGTAGACACAGTATTAGCGTCATAGCATACTTGTTTCTTTGAATGGTCTGAGGAGGGCAATGAACTCAACTTTTTCAGGCTCTAATATGTAAAAATTCATGAACACTTGATAAAAATACCTGAAGACTAATCTTCAAGCGGATTGTAATATTTCTGTAAGTGAAATCATGAAGCAATCTCAAGTGCTGAGAATAATAATTTTCGGAGGGTCACCGTGAATCACGTTGTCATTAGTCCACCAATCGCTTACTTCACTGGTCTTCAATTTCGTCGCATTGTCCCAAGTGAATTTTGTAATTTTTAAAGTCTGGAAATGGAGAACAATAATAATTATATCTTTATTGGCCACAGCTTTAGCGAATGATTTTTCCTCTGTGGCGTGGATTTTTTCTCTGTGGAAATTCGCACTTACGTGCACTTGCGGGTGACTCCGTAAAGGTAATACTCTGTCTAGCCCCCGTTTCCTCGAAATTCGTCTTTCTTTCACCTTATCATCCAAAGACCTTTCTAGTACTCTCTTGTCAAACACTTGCGTCTTTGATGCAGCATCGCAGATGCCTTTAATGTTTTTTTCCACACGTTTTCACCCTACCTACTATAATACTTCCCCTCGCACTCTCACTATTCCAGTCGTATTTGTTAGTTTAAAGTTTGTGGACACTCAGGGCTTGGTCAAAGACAAGAAAACGATATCGTTAGCCCGAGCATTCAGTTCAACCAACCGATTGGAATGGAAACATTGGTTCGGTCACCACACCCCTGGCAGGATAAATGCAATCGTTAACCCCTTGTAGCCATTCGGGCACACAAGGGCCGCCAACACCCGGCCCGCCGCATGAAGGGCAGCGATAACCGGTGGCACTCGGCTTGTGGCAAGTGGGCCCTCTGGGACGCAGACAATGAGTTTAACAATACCGCTTTGTTTGCCTTTCTTCCTCTATTGACGAGGCATCGGTGTACCCAAGGCATTTGTTTCTTTTGTCAAAACAAAAAGACATTGTGGACCCACCATTCTTTCAGCCACGAGTGGTTGACGAGGACCTGGCCGTCTCTAATCCAGCAACACGCCACCAACGGCGATTTCGACAATCACCTACCTCTCTTGCCCCTCTCCCCTTCCCCTCCCCCCAGGGACCACTTTGAACGTGCTTTAGCAGGCTCGCCTGTACGAAAACCATTCAGGGGTAACGTCGAAGAGTTGAATTGGAATATGGGGAGAGGAAGGAATGGCTTATAACGGACTCACACAAGGTTGGCGGGGGAAAGGAGGAAGGAAGGATGCTGACTTCCCCGTCAGTCTTCTTCCCATCGTCGCTCACATTAGACTAGCCAGACTTGCAAATGCGATTCTGCCGCACAATGGATTAAAAGTAACTTTCTTCAATTTATTAATTTTTGCGACTAAAATATCCTTTGTTTGATATAATTTACGAAATTATACCTACCGTTGCACGCTTTTTTCCCAAATGAACGAGATTGTGTTTTTATTGTAAGGATGGGAAAAATAGCATTTTTTTCGTCCAATAGAAATGCTATTTTCGTGAAATACCTTTAATGAGAAGCAAATTATCCTAGAGAATCGATTGGTAATAAAATATAGGCACTTATAAAAACTTACTAATTGAGTTATTTGTAAAGCTGCATTAGTTAAAACCAAAATTCGTTAAATCAATGCAAATGGTGCTTTAATCGACTCTTATGTGAATTTCTTTATGCATAATCTTCGGTCATTCTTTTTCGCAAGCTTTGTCGCCGAGCGAGGGTCGTGATTGGCCAACAACTAGCACTTCCGATCCAATGCCCGGATAATTTACGGGCGTCACGAACTCCAAGCCTACGCCGACGCCCGTAGATTCTCCGTGGGTAACTTTACACCGACATAGTAGCAGTTTTCCGTAGATTTCGCGGGCTTCGGTTGCTACTATTAATTCCTTAGGGCTTTTAGTTCATGAGAAAAAATCAAGGGGTTGCACTATGTATGTTCCCGAAAATGACATTCTGTTCTATGACGGAGTGCTTAATTTTCATAGTTCCCGTTTTCGTCACGTCTCACTAACCAATGCTTTTCATGCTCAATTTGCCGCTGTGCCTTTCCGTGTGGTTCGTGTGGATTGCTGCTTTTGTTTCTATTCTTGGCTCTACATTCAGAATATAGATTGTTTTTTCTGAGAGTTTTATATTCTACGATGGCTTCAGCAAAACCACTGAATGATTCCGATGTTCAGGAACTACTGGCTGATTCCGGGTCAGAAAACGACCATTCTGATGATGATGCAGACTTCAATCCTGAGGTAGAAGGTTAGTTTTGTTTACTTGCACCAATTTTCAGTGCCAAATGTTGCTGTTTTCCAACATATGTTCTTATTTTACCTCGATTGTGGCAAAATAATAGGTTGTTTCTTATGTTTGCCATTCAGTTGATTGTGTTCCTGATATATAGGTGGCTTTTTTTAGTATTGTATCATTCATATGTATTTTATTTTAGATGAAAATGAATCAGAGCTTGAAGAATCGGCTGATGATGTAATTACAAGTTCAGAGGATGATTAATCATCAGGTATAAATTGAAAATATATTATTCATTCATTGAACTATTTTGTTTTTGGAATATATTGAATACTCCATTTACTTGTCTTTTTCCTTTGTAATCGTGCAAAGCTTGATGAGATTTTATTTTTTGAGACCAGGTGATATCACAATGGAAACTACTTCTACAGAAGTCCAACAAAATACGACCAGAACACGGCAGAGGGCTAGACGCAGGACAACTGAAGATCCAAATGAATGGACCGATGATGACTGGCAACCCCAACTTCCAGTTTGCGAAAAGGACTGTAGGGTGCTTGCTGCTTTGACTCCAGATAGTGATGAGTTTGACTGCTTTTCTATTTTTATGACTGAAGACATCATACACATAAAGACGGAAACTAATCGGTATGCCAGGTCGGAAATTTCTAAGTTGAAAAGGAAGGGGGAACTGAAAGAGTCTTATATGTGGAATTGTTGGAAAACTGTCACCCTTTCAGATATGTATTCTTTTTTGCAATTATTTTGCATATGTGTGTGGTAAGTTTACCCAAAATACGAGACTACTGGCGTACAAGCTCCTTCTATCATACGGGTTTTGCTACATCTATTGGCATGTCACGAGACAGATTTTCCTCCATTTTTTCTATGCTGCATCAAAATGACAACAGCCTGTATATCCCAAGAAATGAACCAGGTCATGACCCAATTTTCAAGTTGAGACCTTTCTATGGCCATATTATTATAAGAACCAGCCAGAACTCTTTCTATCCTGTGGAAACCCTAACAGTTGATGAGGGTATGTGCCCTTTCCGTGGACGGGTCCAATTTGGAGTCTACATGAATAACTAAGCAATCAGATATGGCCTTAAGTTCAATGCTTTATGTGATTCTGCTACAGGGTACGCACTGAATATTCAACTTTACACAGAATCTGCGACCAACGCTGACAATAGCGTCCGAGGTATCATTGACAGGCTGTGTTTGCCTTATTTCAATAAAGGGCATGTGATACATATGGATAGATACTACACCAGCCCATCTAACCTTTATCATTTTTGGGTAAACAATACCCTGGCTGTAGGCATAGTCATGAGTAGCAGAAAAGGTCTTCCAAATGACAGAAAACATAAAAAATTGAAAAAAGGAGAAATACTTTTCCGTCGGAAAAGCCATTTGCTAGCAGGAAAATGGCATGGCAAGGGAGATGTGTTCGCATTGTCTACAAGACATAAAGCTTCATGCTCTTTTAGGGTCATTAGGTGCAAGGAGGGAACTAAGGAGGTGGTAAAACCTGATCTCGTATTAGATTATAATATCGACAAAACTGGAGTTGATCACAGTGATCAGCTAATAAGCTACTACGCATTTGGTCGTAAAACTGTAAAGTGGTGGAAAAAACCTTTTTTCACCTATTTATGCTGTGCGTTGTAAATACCTTCATAATTTATAAAAATCTCAAGTCTAGCCAGAAAAATATTTCATTAGCTAATTTCATGGAGGCTGTTGCTGGTAAACTAGTGGAGAAAGCAGGGAAAGAGAACCTCGCAGGACAGAAGCCTGAGGAACAAATGAATAGGCTAATAGGAAAGCATTTTTCTAAACCCATACCGCCAACAGATGGAAAAAAGTACCCGGACAGAGTGTACAAAGTGTTCTCAGATACGGGAAAGGCCACCACTGGGAAAAGAATGAGGAGATTATTGTGAAACCTGCAATGTCGGTTTATGTTACCCTGATTGTTTCATTCTTAGCCATACGAAAAGAGACTATTGCAAATAGACCTAATTTTCTAATAATACGATTTGTAATATAACTGTAAATGAATGTAGTACATTTTTGTAATATTAGAAATATATAACATGTATTTGCAAAAACATTTTGTGTAAATTATTTTTCTTTCGAAACATGAACAAACATCTTTGGCTGTATATTTTATTCAATGACAATAAACGTAAATATTATTACTTATAATCAAAATATAAATATTTTTCTTAAACTAAATGTATAAAAAATTGGGTTCTGTATGCAAATCTTTAGTTTAGCCGGCCTCGGTGGCGGCGGGGTAAAGTCCTCGCCTGTCAAGCCGAAGGTCGCGGGTTCGAGTCCCGCCTGGGTGTGTTTTTCCCATCTAGGGCATGGGTGGTTGTGATTGTCCATTATTAATCGTTAATACACCCAATGTAAAGACCCAATGAGAGGCTGTTTTCGGGGGTGTTGTCATATAAAAAAATAAATAAATATTAATTTAAAAAAAATTGAGAAATACGTCAAAAATGGCTAGGCCAGGGGAACTATGCTTAAATGGCTAGGGTCTAAAGGTACCTATGCTTAAATGGCTAGGGTTGAAAGTGCAAGTTATGTGAGGTGCCCGCCATCTTTGGCTCAGAGTCATAATGCACGATGAATTAACTAATGTTGAATACTAGATATGGTTAAATAAATAAAATAAAACTCGCATGGCTGGAAAGAAAGTTCACTATAATATATAGGTATTCTTCCACTAATCTACATATTTTCTGTCTGAATTTTGTTTTCTAAAGCAAAGGCTTGTCATCAGTGACATTTGTTTTTTTCATGCAATACGAACGTAGTGGTGGAATTTAGTAACCGTTATGAGTCCTTCATTCGCGGCTTAAGGCTGTTCCCTCCAGACGGTGAGAGTCAAAACTCGCGAGGTATCCCAAATTTTCGTTTCATTAGCAGTCATCATTTCGAAGCTAGGTTCACTGCAGCTCTTCTCTCGCTCGAGTGAGTGAGCGAGTGAAGAGCTGCAGTAAACACTGGTCCATTGTTAAGACAATTTTGGACTTCAAAAAGTTTTCGTCTCCTCACATCTCGGGAGCATGTCCTGAGGATATACCGAGAATGTTCTCCTAGTATACTCTAGGCAGCACAAACTTACTACATGTGCCAACATATGCCAGCGCGTAAGTTTGCAGAGTGGGTCTCTTCTCTGCTACCCACTTGATTACCAAATAATCATTCATTTTAGCATCTTTCAAAGTGTGCGTCCTCCTCCCATTTGAGAGGGAGCGGATATGGATAAAGAGAATCACCAATAAAGAAGCTTTAAGAATATTCGTAAATAAAAGACCTCTAATAAAAGTTCTGAGGAGGAGTATGTATGAACTTACTGAACATATTTTTTGGCACAATGGGCACTAGAAAACAATAATCAAAGGAATATCAGCGGAAAAAATTATCGAGGAGGGGCAAGGCTAAGGAGGACATTGGGAAACTCATTAAGGATGTCGAAGACAATACTTTAGTTGGAATGAAAAAAAAATGAACTGGGAGGATAGTGGAGTGGAGAGCTGCAGCAAACTAATCTTCGGATTGATGGCGACTAGTAGTCAAGATTCTTCTAATATATTTCATCCTTTGTCGTCCAAGCTGTTTTTCCCAACCATTTATCCTATATTTACTGTTTGTACGAGGCATTTACGTTTCAGAATGCGTCCAATTAGTTGTCACCTCTACTTTTCAAGGCCGTTTTACACGAGGAACTTTTCTGTGCATTCTGATGTGTGGATGTATGTGCTGCAAAATTTGCGTCGTGTAAATCGGGGACTTGCTAGAATGACTGCACGAATGCATGAACAAAATGCCGTGACCACGTTCTCGCAATATCTGTACATCAAAATGAGCCTCGTGTGGAAAAGCCTTCAGTGTTTTCACTTATCTTTTTTCCCCATACTCTTTTGTTGGCTGTCTTTCTTGGTGATTCTCTCAGTCCAAATTCCTTGAATTTCAAAATGGCCTAATTCAAGAAACTAAATTACACTTTCTTCGACTCCCTCGCAGAAGTCCTTGTTCTCATTCTCTAATTATTGATTGCTGGTACCCTACCGTCCCTATGCCACACCCTTGCAGCAAGCCGCACGGCAGAACTTAAATCTATGTAATCACATTTTCCACCGTTTTCCGTTCCATTCCAATTTATTATTATTTTTTATAGGTAAATAATAAATTAAGCAGAATTATTTCGGTGGTAAAAGGGTTTGGGTTGGTTTATTGGCTATATTGAGAGCCTGGGTCCAAATTCCAGCAGTGGCAGAGATTTTTTCACTAAATCCCTACTTGAGTGCTGCATGGAGGTCTATCGAAGTTTAGTGCTCCGTCCCTTGGATGGTATGTAAAACTGGAGTCCCTAATCGCTCTTTGTAAGTAGGCTGATGCCGACAAAAGGTTTCTCTCCAACCTTCCTTCCACATAATCCTTCCCAAATAAGCACACCCAACCCTTTATTGTCGCACTTGAATTGATCGCGCAAACGGTTTCTATTTTCGTGACATTTTTTAAACTTTCACCTTTCGTTTTTTTATAAAATTATTGCTTTTGGAAGTCCCCGCGTCTTGGTTAGTTAACATTAGACGCGCCAGGGTGTTCATTTTGGGAATTTTATCGTCGACCTCTCCCATACTAATTGATGAAATATTTTGTTGCTTAGGACATTTAATGAATATTAGTGGATTGTGCTTTTATTATTTGTTTTGGAAATAGGTGCATTAGTATTCGAAATATTTACATGTACACCATTAATTTTACATGTACACCAATAGGTTTACATGTACACCAATAAGTTTACATGTACACCAATAAGTTTACATATACACCAATAAGTTTACATGTACACCAATAAGTTTACATGTACACAAATAAGCACCGTAGCGGTCATTTTGACCGCATCTCTAATTCTAAAGTAGATAACTATATTCTATATTTCTTTTCTAATAAAATTATATTGCTATGGATTTACGACATATACTTGTTAGTAGTTTCAATTTATTCGCTTTTTGCTTGTTAACATTACATATATATCATGAATTTTGTATAGACTTCCTCAGTCCTGAATTAAGGATAATAATTATACATTCAGCTCTTTTCGGAATTCTTACGGCATATTATTCACTAGTGTAAATTGCTCTTCAAATCGTATTTATTGTTTATTATTTAAACATTTTTCAGCTTCAACACAAACTTAACGTTAGAAAAAAGTTTCTATCGCATCACTCACTCACTCAGTGATTCAACCCGAAGGTTGGTTAGGATAGTTGAGCTCACCCAAGACTAAGCCACAGGCGTGTGAATTCCACACATTCAGGGTAGGCGGGCCAGTTTCTTTCCCTGGGACACCTCGCACTCCGAGGATTTTTTTTTCGGGGGCGTCCACCCGAGTTCGAACCCGGGACCCTTCAATCAGTAGCCAAGCGCTTTACCCACATTGCCACCACGCTCCTCTTATACTAACGCAAAAACTAACGTGTTTGTGAGTAGATTAACGTGTGATCCGGGACATCAAAATTGCAGTGAGCCAGAAGCTGTTCCATCAAGTTAAAGAGACTGGACAAAAACTGTCGAGACAGTTGAAACTGTTATTGAAATTGTGTATGTAAGGCGATCATGTGTATATGATGCATTGGATTTGACATTATTTTTCCAGGTAATTGCGGGACATTATTTATCTCTAAAACGAGGCAAATAAATATATTTTGTGGAAATAAGCCTAGTGGTTACTTAATTATAGATGAGCAGCTTTTTTCCACTAATATTTTCATGTATATTTACTCAATATTTGGCTAAGAAAAGAAAAATATTACATTGTGTTTTGGGTGTTAGCTAATGTAAACTCAAAATACCTACTTCTGTAAAGGTTTGTCGAAACTGGGGAAATAAGATGATATCTCGCCAAAAATTTATTTGAATGTTATGAGACCACACCTACAACATATTTTTTCGGTTCTTCGTCTCTGGAATAGTGGTGGAATAAAGTGTTGTTGGAGCGAAACTGCTGTAGCCAACAGTGTTTCAGTCAGACAACTGTTTCAAATAACTGTTCCAAACAACAGGTTAGCTTCGTGATCTTTCCGCTGCCACGCTGTTGCGCCCTGTGCTGTGCAGCGACAACTATGAGCTAAAGCTGGGATTTTTATCTTCTATGCTTCGTGTGGTTGTGTTGCGGTTATAAGCTACACATTTTTGGTTGTATTCAATCTGTCACAAGCGGTTGCTGGTTTATTCAGCCAACACATGCCCGCCCATCATTGTTGAGAGCTGTGAAGTACCCATAGTTCATGATTCCAAAATGAAATATTTATGTGAAAAATTTCTTATTACATAGAAAACAGAACTACCAGCCATATTCTAACAGTATTCATCTAAATCTACATCTACATACTACCCCGCCTCAATAGGCGTGTGGCGGGGGATGTTAGGACACCAGCCGTTTACATATAAAAAGGAAACGCTCTAATGAAATTACGCCTAGCATTTATTATAGTCCCTTATTGTTCGGGGGAAAAACGAATTCCCATACCTATCCGTTCGGCAAAATATCTCTCCTAATTTATCGCTTCTTTCGGACCTGGAAATATAGTGGGGTTCTAATATGATGCTCTCCGTGTCGCTCTGAAAGATATCTATTCTCAATTGTTCAAGCAATCTAAGCATAGCGCGCAGCCTCCGAGTCTCTAGCGGCTCCCAGCCTAATTCGTTTAACAGCTGTGTAACGCTGTCTCTACGCCCGTAGCAGTTTTTGACGAATCGCGCAGCTTTCCTTTGTATTTTATTAAGTTCCCGCATTGTCTTTCTGCACCGGATCCCATATGCTCGCTGCATATTCAAGGTGTGGCCGGACGAGTGCTAAATAACACCACTCTTTTACTTTTTCATCCGAAAATCTTCCCACAATACGCTTGACGAATCCTGGCTTCTTCAGAGCTCTGCCACAAATATTTCTTATATGTGCTCCCCACGATAGGTCCGAAATTATCGTAACTCCTAGATACTTCACTTCATCTGTCGCCTTTATGTTAACACCATCCACAGCATATATATGGGAATAGTTGGACGACCTCCACAAGAAATCGATTGATTGGTACCAATAAATCTCGTCTTATTTTGTAATCCTCTAGCTGTTGTCCGTAACACCGTGTTTCGCGGAACTGTTTCATTTTGAAACTGTTTCGGTTGCGAAACAATTGCAATGAAACTGTTGTGTTCTTTTAGTGCCACCACTACTCTGGAAATACATAAAAGAGCATCAACATAGTAAAGAGTCGCTCACAAAGTTATCGAAATAGTACGTCAAATCTGTAAGCATATATTCGTCATCATAACAGTGAACTTAGAAGGCGCAACAAGGATAGTGTATTATAGTGGAAAAGTTCCAAACATGTATTGATACTGAGTACTGTGCTCTGGATGTATTTAAATAGACAACGCCGAAAAAATGATAGCTGAGTCATTCGCTTACTTCAACTCTTCATAAGACCAAATAGATATACCTGGCCAAATAACGAAAATTCCGCAACACGCGCCGGATATTGCAGGTGGCTAGTACAATTTTATCGAAACGTATTTATTAGAATTCGCGCAGTAAAAGTTTGGAAAGTGTTCGACGTAATGACAATGAAACACCAGTCGGCTCTAATTTATTTTGAAATAGTGAAATACATGAAAGGAAAAAGTATTCACAAGGTAATGAAATACTACAATCAGTGCTGAACACTGGATCTAAGGGTACAATTAAAAGATTAGACTCCAATGTAAAAGTAAAACTCGCAGAAGAAATATTAGGTATATAAATATTCAAGGGGTAAAAAATTACTGATGAAAAATGTACAGCGAGAAAAGGATGAAGTCCCACTCGTAATTATTGTCATAGTGAATCTTAAGAATACAATAATAATTTTTTATTCATTTTAATTTTGACATTAGCTTATTTTTATTGGTAAAATTAAAATTGAAACACATTTATATTTATATGGAATAGTAACATTTTATATCATGCGTCAATATCTGATGGATCACCGTAAAACTGGAAGCACGTTATTGTATTTAGATGTATGCAGTTAAAACAATAAAAGTAATGGAATGCTACAGCTTTAATACATTTAAAATAAAATAGTTTTGTCATTACTTTAGACATCACATGAATGTTATTGAAAGTTTCCCAAAATAGGCAGAAAATAAGAAGTGCTCAAAATGACCACTACCGTCGAATTTAGATATGCGGAAATTCCGGAGTTTCTAGTGTTAACATTTAATTTTTTTACTTATTTATTTTTATTTTAGTTATTTTTAAAGTTAAAAAACTCAGCGTGTCTTCTCGTCTGCCGGAGGCTACATCAGGGGCAATATGTCATGCCGGAGATTCCCCTCTGCCTGTTGAAGTCTCCGACGGAGGAGAAGAAACGTTGGGTGTTTTTAACTGACCAAGATGTGGTGAACTCACAAAGTAATTACTTTATTAGCCTCTGTTGTCAATCGTCACTCCAAATACACAACAAAAATTTCTTTATTTCATTAATGATCGCTTGCGCTCTTTCTAAAAGGTTGGTCCTAACCTCCCACGCCTTCTGTTCTTCCTGTCCTAGCTTCCTTCACGTGGTTGAAGGGCTTGCGTGTTCTGATGACCCTCATGGCTGAAGTGGCAAGAGCAATAATAATTGCCTCTAGTAGGGCCACGGATCACAGGAGACATGCAAATGGTTGTCCTCAAAATGAGGTGACTACAGTAAGACCTCCTATTCCCATGGAGTGGGGCGGCAGCTTGTTAGCTGACGGTGTCATATAAAAATCACTACTGTGTAAGGCAAGGGGATGCTACTTAAATTGCATATCTCAAGGAAGGATATAATTGTTCAAATAGGGAAAATTAGCATATGTACCAAGCAGATGTAAATAGCGATCAACCGAGATCACTTTGAGGTATGCACAAATGGGGGATGTGAAATCTCAATGTTTGTGAGGATAATTCGGGGTTGGATCTAGTTTTTTCCTAGTCATAGTGAACGAATACTAAGGATATAGCCTAGCACCTAGGATATTACAGAGCTAATATCCTTTTACTTAACGTTACTCAAAAAAGGTATCGTCAGCTACATAAAATGACGAAAACCCAAATTACACTATCACCCTTAAACTGATAGAAGTGAGATGAAATAGTTGTACCTAACCAATGCAAACATGACTTCTTTTCCTTTGTCCATAATTTTAAGTAGGCAGTGAAGAAGGATGGCAGTATGACTAAACCCGAATTCCCGAATTATACTTCTTATTTAAAAGTAGGCTTTACCTACAGCTTTCTCATTATTCTTCGTTATATACGTATGCATCCTCCTCTCACTCAATTACCTATTACCATAATAATTTTTACTTAAATTTCATCGGTGTTCATCCTCGCAGAATATGCTTGATGAATACTCCTTCGAAATTGAAGGGACCAACGTATCGGGTACATCCTGCGGCATAACGTCCTCCTCAAAGCTATAATAGAAGGAGCAACAAATGGAAAGAATGAACAAAAAACATCCGAAGGTGGAGTACATCGAGTTTATTGTGAAAGAGGTCAATACGAGAAAGAGTTAGCGGAAGAGTGAGCAGAGTGAAGAGCTGCAAAAAGCCACGACTTTTCGGAATTATGGCCGCTTATGATGAATTTTCCCTTCCATTACAGTTTTCAGAGGCTGCCCTACTGCTGCCCAACCCCTTTGTTCTGCTACCATTATTGTCCGAGCTTCACCGCATTATACTCGTAATGACGTGCTCCAAGCACACGTTTTAAATAAAGTGGTTACCCGTCTCCTTCGTCCGCTAAGTGCAGGTCAAGCTGACAATGTGCCAGAGGAAAAGAATAAATTATCCCAACGTTGGGCGTTAACTTTTATCTCTGGGGTGCGCGACCCCTTTGCAAGCCTTTCACGAGCCCGAGCCATTGATTCGGGATTCTCAGGAAAACCATAAGCTGAAGGGTTGTGAGCAGGGTGACCAACTCTCTCGATCCTCCGGAAGGAGTTGGGCGGTGATTTATAAAATCTCCCGCCTCTCGAATTGCGGTGTTTGTCTTTTCCTCTATGCTTTTTCAATGAATAATAACATATTCTTTCCATTACCATCATTTGCCACGATTTAAAATGACTTGCTCTCATGCTGATAGCTACTAATATAGCCGAATATATAGGTAATTGTCTCTAAGCATTTCGTGATTTAAAAAAATGATTGCTACCTATGGTGATAAAATACGACTTGATCAAGTTGAGCCTCTACTTCATTGGGAGTACACATTCAACGGAGGTTATAATTTTAGATACAATTATTTATCTAAAATACATTGCTTGTAGATCAAAGGCCAGGTGGAAAGATCAATAATGAGAGAGAAAAATGAAATTGGAAACAAATAATCTTAGTTAAGCTCTCAACATTATTTTTTTAAATCATTAAATGTTATCTCAAACATTTTTACATTAATGGGGAAAGGATCCAGGAGTACCTACGGTAGAGATTTTCACTCACAAATATCTATATTCACATGTGAGTACTTGCAAACATTGATTATTTGGCCTCTCAGTTTCTATTCTTCTCTCCAATGGTCATATTCTCCAAATTCACTCCGTGCGTGGTTTTGGTGGAAGCTTTAAATATGTCCCATAATCGATTAATCTCCGTACCGCTCTTAAGGGTTTCCCATCCCATGTCTGCCAGCATTTTATTGACGCATTCATTCCTTCTAAAATTCCATTTCACATGCCGAGCTGCCGTTAAGTTAAATCTCCCGGAATTTGCAACTCGTAGAACGGACTTTGAGAATCACCGCTTATGGGGTTGGCAAACCTAGTTGTGAGTGAGGAGCAAAGTGAAGTGGTGGCTCACGGGTTGGTGAGCTTGAGCATGGGGGAGAGGAGGGTGCATTCGGTGGGCCAGGGCAAAGCCAGGGGCGGCGGTCGGCGGCTGTCGGTAGAACGGGGGCCGTGTAGGGGGTGATGGGTCTGGAAGAGGAGATGCTGGGACTGAAACAGTCGACGGCTTGACGGCGACAATGCTTCTTGGATTGCAACAATTATCCAACCACCAACGTCCGGGGAGAGGCGAGTTAATTGGGTTTCATTTTTCATTGTTGATGTGTTGTTTGGTTGCACTTCGCAAGGGAGACAACTGGTTGGTGAACAAAGGATTTGGGTGAGGTTCAAGAGTCTGGGTTAAGATTTCGTCTGAGGTGGAGCTGGGGGTGGGTGAGTGGGCTCTTCATCGCGATCCGTTTTCAACGGCTGATCGTTTGACTGTGGCGCCAAAATGTGTGATATTTCTCCGGCGTGAATCACTGCTGAAATGTATGGGCTTGTATTCCATATCACCTTACAATTCGCATGATATGAATTGATCAAGTAATTTTAGCATAATACAGATTAGCCGACATGGAGTGCTTACTCAGCTCCAGCATTGGAAATGTGGTCCTGAAGAAGACAGCTTTTTTTGAACGACAGCAGCGACAGTAGTGACGAGTGCCAATTGTTTACGTCATATCAGCAATTCCGTGCAGCAATATCATCTTACGAATGCCTAAACTTCTTCTACCTGACTAAGTCAGAAACATACTCTCCTTCTTCTCACTACATTACACCCAGAAAATTTGCTCTTCATATGAATTTCATAAAAATGGCTGCCTAATCTGATTTATTCACTCTAAGGTGGTCACAGGAAATCAATGTTAATTTTTTTTGTTGGATCACCCTTGAAGCTGGATATTGCCTGAACAATGTCATTGGAAAAGTTTCAGCTCAACTATAAAACGTTAACGCGTGCGTCATTGGGTTCAAGTTAAAAAAACTGCGATATTTTTGCAAAAATCGGTTTTCCCTCCATATAAATGAATGCCATTCATCCTTGAAACCTGATTATTGTTTCATGTCTTAGGAAACCATGTTGCCTAAATGTTTTACTCATACCACTTGTTTGCTAAAACTTATATATTTAGGTATATTTTGCATTTTTCTGATCAGGTCGTGGTCCATAGCCTCAAAAGTGACTTTTTATGTAAAAAATTACAACATTTATTTGCATCTGGTATCAAAATTTTGATTTTGTATTCTTCATTTAGTACATTTACCCATTTCTTCATTTAGTACATTTACCCATTTATTCCCTAGGCATGAAGGAATTATTTTTTCTCCGCTTATTAGTAGATAGTGACTACTAATTGGGATATAAATTAACAAAATATGGCTCGATATTGTTCATACCTTTGATCATCATCATTAGAGTAACCTACTGGTTAGAGGTAGGTTATGATGAAAGTCAGAGAATACCCAACGAACTTTTACACGTGCCGTGCCCTTTCTACCTCTTAGTATTTCTTTCTTCATCTCAGCGTAAGTCCTACCTATCTTCATCCCGTCCATAAAACCTATTCTCTTTCTTCCCCTTCCCCGCTTACCCAACTCCCTTCCCTCTATCACGGCCTTCAGCAAACCATCAATTCTCATTATTGCTTCCAGCCACCTACCCTGCCTTCCCCTAATCTCATCTATAAGTTTCCTATCCTCACCCACCATGTCAAGCACTTCCTCATTTGTCTTCCTTTCCGTCCTACGCACCTTCTTCATCCACCTCCACACCCACACCTCGAAAGCCTTCAGCCTATTTTCGTCTTCCTTTCTCAAGGTCCACGTTTCTGCCCCATACAACGCCACACTCCATATCAAACTCTTCACCAGCCTCTTTTTTACATCCTTACTTAAAGTTCCAGTCATCAGCTCCCTTCTATTATTAAACGCTTCCTTCTCTAGCGCTATTCTCCTCCTAATGCCTTTGCTACTTTGTCCTGTTCCTTCTGGCGTACTACCCAAGTAATTAAATTGTTCTACTTGCTCCAGTTTGTGACTTCCTACTATTATCACCAGCCTCGCTGTCTTTGTCCTAGAGAATCTCATTAATTTTGTTTTCTTATGATTAATCTTCATTCCGTATTTTTTGCACTGCTTTTCCAATGCATCTACTAAAGTTTGCAGTCCTTTCGATGACCGACTGACCAACGCCTGGTCGTCTGCGAATCTAACCGCCTTTATCCACTGGCCTCCTACTTTCATTCCCACATCTAGCTCATCCCATGCCTCTCTTACCATTTCTTCAGCATAGATGTTAAAAAGTAAAGGCGACAACGGGCACCCTTGTCGTACCCCGCGACCTATAACTGCCCAACCTGATTTACCGTCCGCTACCCTTACCTGACCCCTCTGCCCCATATATAAGTTTCGGATGAGTCTCCTATCACGCCATTCTATTCCTATTTTCCCCAGTATCTGCATTAATTTCTCTTAGTTTACTCTGTCAAACGCCTTTTCGAAATCCACAAAGCAAACGAAAACATCCTGATTATACTCCATATTTCTTTCTATAAGTGTCCTCATTACCACAATCGCGTCTCTGGTGGCCCTTCCCTTCCTGAACCCAAATTATTAATCGCCTAAATAGTAGTTTGCTCTGTTCTCCAACCTTCTATTTATTATTCTGAGTAAAACTTTTGCCGCGAGCGAAATTAAAATAATTGTTCTGTACTCCTCGCATTCTGACGCTTTCTTCTTCTGCGGGATAGGTATTAATACTGTTTTCACGAAATCCTCTGGCCATACTCCTCCCTCGTAGATCCTGCGAATAAGTTCGAAAAAGGATTCTCTCCCCTCACTACCTAAATTCTGCAGTAGCTCCGAAGGTAGGTTATCGTTTCCAACTGATTTTATACCCTTCATCACTCTTAATGCTCTCTCTATTTCGCTGTCGAGTAACTCCGGCCCGAGGTTATTCTTATCTTTTGTTTCTACATCCTCTAGATCTAGACTCAAGGGTCTATTCTCGCTGTCATATAGCTCCTCTACGTATTCTCTCCACCTTTCCTGGATATCTTCCTGTTCGATTTATATCTTCCCTGTTTTGTCCTTAACCTTTTGTATCGTTTGCCCTCTCTTACCACCCGATAACATTTTCACCTTGGCGTACAAAACACCAACTTCCCCCTCCTCCTGCAGCTTTTCCATTTCCTCGCATTGTCCCTGCCACCAGTTTTATTTTGCCCGATTGGTGTCTCGCTCGAGTTTATTATTCAATTCCTTGTACTTCCTCTTACCTACGTTGGTGTTGACGTTTGTCCATATCCTTCTCTCCTCCATTTTATTTATCATTTCTTACGTAACCCACTGCTTCTTAACCCTCTTCTTTTCCACAGTTCCTATTGTTTTTTTCTGCCGCTTCTGCGATTCCTGTTTTTATAATCTCCCATCTTCTCTCTATTGTTCCCATTCGCTTTGCTTCAACTATGTTCTTTTCTACCAGCTCTTGGTATTCCCTCCTTTTCAACCCTTTAAATGCTTCAAGGTTCCACTTCTTTATCTTCCTACCTTTACAAAGCCTTTTGAATCTAACTCCACACTTCATCATTCTAAATTATGATCGGATTCCGCATCCGCCACTGGATTGAGTTCTTTACACTGTTCCTAAATCTCTGCCTTACCATTATATAATCAATTTGGTATCTCCCAGTATCACCCGGCATTTTCCATGTGTACCTACGCCTGGGTTGATGTTTAAACCAAGTGCTTGTCACTACTAATTTATTTCTTCTACATAACTCAACTGCCTTTTCACCGCGATCATTTCTTCTTCCTAGCCCAAACGATCCCACTTCTTATCCGTCCCTCCTTTCCGCCACCACTGCATTCCAGTCACCCATCACTATCAGGTTTTTCTTTCCCGGTAATTCTTTAATTATTTCTTCTACTTGCTCGTACACCTCTTCTATCTCTTCCTTCCTATGGTTGCTTGTTGGCATGTATTCCTGGGCAAGTACGAAATTCGTCGGGCGTGCTTTTATTTCTACCACTTGCATCCTGTCGCTCACCAGTTCAATGTTTACCACCCTAAGCCCCAATTTTGTGTTCAGTGCCATACCTACCCCACGTTGACTCTCATCTCCCCCGGTATAGATTACCCTGTATATATCACTCCAATAGTCCCCGCTATCCTTCCATCTCGCCTCGCACATTCCCAAAGCATCTATTTTTCCTTTTTACAATTCCCGTTTATTATTTTTAAGCTTCCCGGCCCTCATCATGGTCCTCACGTTCCAAGTTCCTATTTCTACCAATGTTTTCCTCCTCTTTCTCTTTTTCTTCTTCTTCTCCCTCCTGACCCTTGTGTACGCTGATGATGATGCTGCTGTGCAAGGATTTCGTGTGATGACGACCGCAGAGGCATTGCCTCCCCCGCTGCCGGGCACGACACCCGCTCTAGTGGACAGCGTCCCGTAGTTGCCAGGAATCAATTCTCTTTGAATAACTTTCATATTCTGAGAAGTGATAGTTGAGAGGTATTTCCACGCCAATTAACGGTATTTTTAACGTGACACCATCACGGAACAACCTTTAGTCTGGTTCCTACCCTTCAACCTATCTGGCATGGGTGGCCCTACCAGGAGAAATTTGCTCCTGCCAGGCCAGCTCTAGGGATCATTGGAACGCACAAGCCCTTCCACCACGTCAAGGTCGTAGTTTAAGAAATAGATACCTTTGATAGTTAACAAAAAAAATAATGTTGCGTTTTGGCAACGTTGGGCAGAAACCAAGGCCAAAATTCAAACTTTACTTCGGGTTTAGGAATGAAACATTCTTTATATTTTAAAATCACCAATAATTCAAAAATATTGAAAGAAATAATAAATACGCATATATGTCCATTATTTTGCCCTAGCACTTCTTTTTTACAATTTTTACGTTTTTTACGGGGGTCGAGAGTCCGCACCCTGGCGGAGTATTCGGAAATCTGAGCCCGTGTATGGCTATACTCGATGTCGCCGAGTGCATTCATATTCGGCCGGCCGCCGCTAGCAATCGCTCCTCGCCTATGTAAAAGAGAGATAATTGATAAAATTGCGGACGGAAGATGTGTGCTACAATAAAAAAACAGGGTCAAGTAGTAGCCAAGTTGCCTAGATGCATGATTTTTACAACTGCCTAACTTTCCAAGCAAAATTGTTGTGTACAAAACACTTTCCAGATAATAGTCGCAGGGGACTCAGCAAGACTTTTACGTCTACATGAGGGAGTTTCTGACTGCATTGATCGGAATGTATAAGTTTTCCCAGCAAAGGGGTTCAGCACGATATCATTAAAATACTTGTTCTTTTTCGATTTCCCTCTGTTTAGGAAATTTTATTTTTCACACAGGCAGATGAATCGATGGACCGTATCCAAAAATTTAGAGCCTATCAATCAGTTAAGAATTTCTTACAGAACGAAATCCAAATCGGTGAACTATGAAATGTTTAAAGATGATGAAGTTTTTGGTGAATGAATACGAAGGGTGATTTAACTTTTAAATGATGAAATAGATATATTGCGCCATGTGTTGTGTATTTTTTTTGTTACGCAGGAGGTCATATGATGGATACCAAACTACGAATCCGAGTCGCTGTGCTCCGGCTTGCCTTGGCGGAAAT
Organism: Pyrrhosoma nymphula; assembly: GCA_963573305.1. Taxonomy (NCBI): domain Eukaryota; kingdom Metazoa; phylum Arthropoda; class Insecta; order Odonata; family Coenagrionidae; genus Pyrrhosoma; species Pyrrhosoma nymphula. Next base: position 67,755,213 of record OY754332.1, on the reverse strand, counting down.
CCAAGCTGCTGTCGAGTGTGTCTGTTCATAGACTCGGGGCGAGTGGTCGGCCGAGTAAATCCAGACTCGTGTAACGCTGCACTCGAGTGTGTGGATTCGATTCAGCCGGCAACCGAGTGAACATGGGCGATTATGGAGGCAGTTTTGCAGGGCTCTTAATACCACAAATGGCTTGTCATATTAGACAGTACCTTGTCTGCAGCCTCCATATCAATTTTTCTGTATTCAACAGACGATTATAATAATTTCACGTCTTGATTGTGGTCCAAGTGGGTTTTCGGGCGTTCAACCGAGCATTTAAATAAATATTAATGACAGATAAACAAATAATTCAATAAATTTTATCTCTACATCAGTTAATGTAAATTTATCCCTGAAAAGATATATTTTTAGAGAATAAATTGCCTTTGCCATCCGTCTGGTGTGATAAATAGCACCAGGTACCTATTCTGAAAGAAAAGTCTGTCGGAGGAATAAGTCCTATAATGATTTTAAAAAGTTGGACGAATTCTTCATTAATATCTCTGGGCTGTTGGTATTTTGATTGTTCAAAAATAAAACTTTAAAAGTGGTCCGGATGGCTTATTTTTATGTGGAATGTTTTCATTTTCAATTCCAGTTTTGTATTACGTCTTGTGTAGCTTAGACAACCCAGCCTGGAGTTCAGAAAAGTATATGGCCGAGGGCCAGTGGTTGTGACCAATTTTCAATCAAGACTGCGTTTTAGAATAATTTCTTAAAGGTTGTGGCGACATGGTGAATACAGAAGATCTTTCTATAATAAATGGTCTAGGAAAACGCTGACTCCCCTGAGACGACCAGTACTTACTTCAGTGGTATCAAAGCATATTGCCTGGATTTACCCAACTGCCCCCCACTGTGCAACTGACGAAAATAAAGCTTTTCCCTGAGTAATTCCCATACTATTTTCAAGCTGAGGAACACCTATCAACTGTTCTTCATCCCCACAGCTAGTTAAAACCACTATCCTCTCCATACTTTCTTTACTCAATATACCTGGAAGCAATTTCCCATCCCAGTGCACGACAGCTCTCTCTAAATCGGAATTCTTGAATCTATTTATTATAAGCTCAGGCCTTTATTTTCGGAATTGCTGTCTGCGGAGTCGTATTACATTTCTACTTAAAATTAAAATCTGTGGGTCATGACCTAACGCCTCTGCAGTAGCTGATATTATTCGTACTGCGTCTCTATCAGAAATGCTACAATAATTACCCATAATGACAATTTTTAGTAGTAATCTCTTCAGTTCCTCGACCGTACTTCCTGTTTTGTATTTCTGATCCTGCTTTCTCTGTGTGTGGAAAACTATTCTCCATATTTATTTATTTATTTATTTTTCATCACCACCGAAAACAGCACTCATTGGCCTTTACATCGGGGTTATTAACAATATTAACATTGGACGCGCACACACAACCATGCCCTGGGAAGTGAAAAATCCTCCCCAGGCGGGATTCGAACCCGCGACCTCTGGGTTAGCAGGCGAGGACGTTAACCCGCCGCCACCGAGGCCGGCAATATCTTCTTGCATCGGCTCCTTCCTCTGATGTGCTGCTTGTGCTCTGTAAAGATTCCAGTTCTACAACTCCTTTATCTTCTAAAAATGAATAGTAAAGTTTTAGTTAATGTCAAACTATCTGACTAAAGAGCAAGACTATAAGAGCATGACAAAAATAAATAAAAAGAAAAAAACTCAAACTTACCTACTTGTTTCTTCATTTTTCCAGTCTTTCCATCTCATCTAGTCGTCTCTTTTCTCTTTGTTGATCTGCTTTTACGAATTTCATATCCACGCACCCCATGCAGCCAGGACGTCATTTTCCTTTCTGGAGAAACAAAAGCTGTTTGTCTGCCTAAATGCTGTTTTAGTGCATTCAAATCAGCAACATCAAATAGGTCGTCAACGGTTGACCTGAAAGTTTCTACTTTTCTTTTTTGAGCGGGACTTGCAGAGAAGGTAGCGTTTTCTCCACTCATTATTCAATTTTTCTAGCTTTTCCACGCATTCTTTCATGCGTCTGGTTGGTATCCTAGCTTTTTCCTAAAAAAAAGTAGAACTACCCGTAATGTAATTCTTGCAGATTCTCTGGAGTTCAATTTCACTTGGTGCATATTATAACCTATATAAAACTTGTCAATTAGACGGCCACCTACTGCCCATGATTTGATGAGACACGAGGAAAATTTAAGAAATCTTGTCTTTTTCCTTGAACTTACTCTCGTTAATGCTGTAGAAATCGAAGGTAGAGCCATTCTTCCTCAAACCTCACAGGTAAATATCAATAAGCGAACGTTCACTGCTTGAAAACCCAGGTTAACTAAAGCTTCTTCTCTCGCCATTTCAAGAGAGGGAGAACTCCAGCCGATCATAGTGGGGAGGACTGGACGGAACAAAGCGGTACAGGTACACTGTTTTTTGTACTGGTACTACATTTTTTGTACATTGATTGTTCGTCGATGATAAAATTAGGGTCCTTAAAAATAGCTAAATTATCAGACTTTGCAAGTATAACGAACCTTCCGCTTCGAATGTTCTTTAATGATATTCAAATAATATAAAGGAAGGACAAAAAAAAACGGTCAAAATACAATTAAATTAGTTCTGTTGCCATTAACCAAAAAGTGCGATTTTGAGGATATGGACCACGACCTGACCTGAAAAATGATAAGTATCATTAAATCTATACGTTTTAGAAAAAGTGATGGAGTAAAACCAAGTTTTAGATAAAATTAAACAATAATTAGGTTCATAGGATGGATGAGATATATTTTATGGAGGAAAAACTGAGATTTATTGCAAAAAATCGCAGTAAATTTCAACCTCATTGAGGCACGAATGAGGCAGGTTGTGCTGAAACTTTGCCAATCTCATTTTCTAGCCAATTGGATACTATTAAGGTGGTCTCCCGGAAGATATAACGAAAAACTTTTCCCCCCATACCTTGTGACCACTCTACTCCAAACCTTCGCAGCCTTAAGGACAACCAGCTCCGTATGAAGGTTTTCGCGGCTTGATGGAATTGAAGATGTAGGTCTTCCGGGTTTTCCTCCGCACGGGTCCATTAGATAGGGACAACAGTTTCGCCGTCGTTGCAGTCGGATTCTTCAGGTCAGTGAAATGAAGATGCAGGTTCATTGGTCGTCTTTTATACATCATCCGTTGGGGTTAGGTCCGTTCTGCCTGAAGTCACTATTGGTATCCCACGCAATACTTTCTACCATGCTCTGGGCAGCGTTTGTCGGACAAAGAAAATATCTAGGTATTAGCTTATGCTTTTCCCATATGGTTGTAGGGCCTGCTCTTCAAACTTTTACTTGTACAGGTTGGCGATGACCGGTGAGAGGGGGGAGCTCATTGCCGCCCCTCTCCTTTTATTCGTAGAATTTCCCGTTCCAAAGGAAATATGAGCTATTCAGACAAAACCACCATTTTTGGAATACCTTACGGAAGTGCTTCTGCGATGCCTCCTTAAGGTCAACTACCTCAGGTGGATAAATACCAATTTCTGACTCCCCTTTATCCTTTTTTGTCCTTTCTACATCTAAATCTAAGAATACCCTGCAAGCCACCTCAAGAGTGTGTGGCAGGGGATGAGCTGTTACCAACATGCATTAACTTTAATAGGGTATAGTTCAATGAAACTACGACTATTGATGAATTAGCGTAAATTGCTTATTCTTGTCTCGAGACGAAACCTCACAAGCACGTACAACACTACAGGTATGCTAATAATGTTAGAGGAACCGTTTGTATTACTGTGTATTGCAATGACATAAATGGACAGAGGTTAAAAAAAGTTATACTGCAATCATTTACGACGTGCTGTTAGTACTAGGTAGCGTCTTTACTAAGGATACTAGTATTAGGGAGTAAATCAACCGAATAACTACACTGCCTATCGACAAACCAAGGCAAACCTTTGTTTAGATTATGAATTTCAATGGGTTTTATGTCTTTTACAACTTAATGAACAAAGCCCATTCACTCTTATGCTCTTGAAATTATTTCAACGCCACTCTATTAACTTAATATCTTAAATAAACGCCCGCTAAACAAATCATTTGAGGGAGCCTTGCCATTTGTTATAAACTTCTGCGAGCGAATGGAAGCTTAACATAGCAATTAGAAGGGATGGGATTGGAGCCTGGGAAGAGGCAACACTATACGCAAGGATTAAATTACCATAAAGTCCAGATTTCTTGCATTTGAGACTGAAAGAGAGGGTTCAAGCGAATCGAAGTTGGATTAGTACGGTGATTAAAGCACTGGTATCCCATTAGGAGGGCCTGGGTTTTTAATCGCGGTGGTGGCGGAATTTTGCATTCCAAATTATTTCTCCTAGAGCTGCTCTCTATTTTTCTCTAATGTTAGAACTTCGACTACAAAGATATGACGCTCGTGAAAGAGGAAATACAACCATGCATGTATGATGCAATTTTTTCCATGGAAAAAATCACCAATATTAAGACACTATTTAGCTTATTTTTAGAATAACTACTCCTTGGCGTGGTATTGATTGATTTGAATAAGTAATTAAAGTGGCAGTAAAAAAGTATAATTTTTATTAAAATTTATTTATATTTTGGGTTATATTTACTGGCTAAATTGTTTAAAATTTTCGGCTTAATATGTTTCTCCAACTCCCGATTCCTAAATGTAATTCATACATGCATACGCATCGCGTTTCCCTTTCGGGTTTGGTCAGTCAAAAGGTCCTGGTGCTAAGTCTAGGAAACTGGCTCTATTTTTAAAATGTCTTCCTCACAACTTCCCTAACCTAGCAATCCTCCACTTTTTTCATATTCATATATTACTTCACACATATTATCTTGTACTTAGGACGTCTAATACTCCTCTTAAGAATCTCTTCAACCACATTCACCCATGCCGTTTTCCCTCTCCTCCCTTACCATTCACTCCTCTGTCATAATCTGTTTAGTTATTTGACTCTCACCCATTCTCCCAACTTGGCCTAACTAACGAAGCAGGCTCCTTTAATACGTGTCCGTTACCGTATTCTTTCGTTACCCACTCATTCCTAAACCTATCCCATCTTACTTTTACCGCCAACATTCTCAGACACCCCATACCCACAGCATTCAACCTACGCTAATGCTTAACCTGGCATAACCAAGTTTCACTGCCACGCAATAAAGTGAGTTGGAGTGCTTTCTGTACACTGCAACATTTTAAACTTCAACTTTTGAAGGACCTTGTATTTTTCTTAGAGTTAGGCAAGAAAAGAAAAATATTCATCTAGGTCTCCACTTGAAATTTCCTCACAATTCACGGAAGGTTATTTTCCAGCGGAATACCAGAGCTAATGCTTGGTATCAGTGGTGAGTAATTGAATATGACGATATGGCTGTTACGGCTTAAATGTTTTCGGTGCGCATGAGATCGTGTTTGCATCTGCAAGGAATTATTTTGCTGATGGAAGACTCTTTGTTTTTCAAGTTTATCTTTGTCGAAGAAGCACGCTAATCCTTATAGTCCTCTTAATTCTCTTCCTCTTCCTCTACAATCAAACATTTAACCTCTTATCACTCAACGCTACGTTCCTTTACCCATTAATGCGTCCACCCTGCACTTTTATAGGAAATATACTTGAAACAGCGCAAAGAAACATTTTTCTATATTTAATTTGACTAATTCTGCAGCCAGAGAACTTTCTAAGGAAATACATGTCATTTCCAATTCTCCATTCTCTTGTTCATCGTCAGCAGACATCAATTCAAAGATTGATTTATGGCACCTCTTCACTCTACTCTCCTCCTAGCTACCCGTTTCATTCCCTTCATTTGATTTTCGGCTCCAGTTTGTCATTCTTCATGATTTATTTCCTGTATTCCATCCTTGGTCCTCCATGATAATTCTTTATATTTATTTCTCCTTCCATTATTGCTTTCAAAAAACTGTTGTGTCGCAACATGTGTCCAAAACTTCTCTCTCTCATTCCTCTCAGGATATTCATCAAATACCTTTTTTTCAACTCGTCGTAGGACTTTTTCATTGACGATTCTCTCAGTTATTTGTATTCCTTCAGTATTCCATATTACTACAAGTCTTTTCAATATCACCACATCTTTGTCATCATCACATCTCTCATTACGCTCAGGATATTCATCAAATATCTTTTCTTTCCAACTCGCCGTAGGGCTTTTTCATTGATGATTCTCTCAGTTATTTGTTTTCCTTCAATATTTCATATTACTACATCTCTTTTCAGTATCATCATATCTTTGTCATTACCACATCTCTCATTACTCTCAGTGTTTTCATCAAATATCTTTTCTTTCCAACTCGCCGTAGGACTTTTTCATTGGTGATTCGCTGTGTAATTTGATCTCCATCATTCTTCGACATCACCAAGTCTCTTTCGCTTCTAATGCTCGCGTCTATGCTCTGCATCTATATTTACCCAAACGTTAGTGGTATACAGGAGCATGCTCTAAATGTAAGTTTCAATGAAATATTCCCTTAATTCCTAGATTGTGTGGCTGGGAAATCACTTCTTTGCTTAAGCTATTATGCTTAAATATCATTCTTGCTACTTCCATCACTGGTGATGCTACTTCCCAGTTTGCTAAATTCTTCCATTTGCACAAGCTTTTGCTGTCCATTTTCTCGCAGTAACTCTGTATTCTTGATTTTTTCCACAAGCCATTACTTTGGTTTTCTCTTCATTTATCTTTAAATAACAATGAAGAATAATTTATTATTACGTTTCAAGAATCAATTTAGCTCTATTTTCTAAGCAAGATTAGCTTAGTCTTTCCCTAGAACTAGCGTTTTTGTCTCCTTACACATTTATTGTTGTATTAGTTAGTTATGTTATATTTAAAATCATCGGTGATAATACACACCCCCAGTCTGAACTCCTTTACTCACTTTTGCTTCCTCCGCATTACTACCCCATTTAAGCACTGTCAGCTGTTATTCTTACAGCTTGGAAAGTATTCTTCTGTTACTAACCAATGCTCTTATTCTCTTCAATGCAGTCGACATTCTTTTCCAATCCATAATGTCGAATGTTTTCTTCGTTTAGGCAAAGCAACTGCATATGGGCTTTTATTTTTAATCATCTATGACAAGTATCAGAGCTAAAATTGCTTCTCTCGTTCCCTACATTTTCCTTAAACCTAATAATTTGTCATGATGGAATTTTCCAATTTTCTTACACTTTGTCCTTTAGAGATTTCTGGGCAGAATCTTACGTGGAAAAGCCGTAGATTCAGGATAATTGTTCGGAATTCTTCACCGCTCATAACTCTTTTCTTTATAAGGATGACATCTATATTTTTAAAGTCCGTTGCCACTAGGTCAATTAGATGAATGTCGCAGAGTCATTGGTATATTTTGTTCAGGATTCTCACACCTGCATACTTCAGAAACTCCGCGGGAGTTTCATCAGTTCCTGGCGCCTTTATTTCATTTCTTCACAAGTATCGATTTCTGAATTTAGTGTGGGCGTCTTTTTTCATCTTCATCCAATTTTTTTCATCCTTTATTATCCAGTTTTTCAGTGCTTTGCCACTAAAATGTTTCAAGTTCTCCTTACAGCTCTTTGATTTTGCTTTATTTTCAATGCCTAATTATTTTTATTCACTGCAAGTGATATTATATTTGATGGGATGATTTTTTAGGGACTTCTTACAGTTCTGTAGGTAGTTTCAACTTTTCCTTAAAGGCCGTCTTTCGCTTTTTTCGCAAAAACTTTCACCTATCCTTCTTTGGCTTGTCCTGCCTAACGACTAATCATAATTTGTTTTATTTTTACCGTTGCTGTCCTTCTTCTGCACTGAAGTTCTTGTGTTTCATTGTTACATGCTTTAGGTCCAGTACTTTCTGCGTAATCTGCCTCCCTGCTTTTCTTCTCCTTACATTAATTTCTGGTGCTCTAAGTATGTATTCAATTTTTTGTCTTGCCATTTTTCTTCGATTGATCCTTTGCTGTGTTCATCCTATACAGATTTATCAAGTTATTCTTGTGTTACTTGTGCAATAAAGTGTCCCTTTATATTTAGGACTCTCTATTATAATACTCAGTTTCTTTCTCGTTGCAGCCCATGGCAGGGGGTGTATCCCAAATTATTTATTTCGATTTGTTTTCGGTATTAGTTTTGGGCATGTAATTTTGTGCTTAAGATTTTTTTTATTTATATTAAAAATAGAGTGATTACTACTAACATTGAGGGAATTAAAAGTAAAGGGAGGTAAAAATAAGGTTAATGGTACTAAAGTTTTGAAGCGAAAATATTTATCTATTTTAGAGAAGTAGATGATGACCTTTGGCCTCTAGAAACGTACCCTCAGTTTTTTATGATTAAGTATGGAAAATATTATTATATTTCATTTAATTTAGCAATTAAATATCAATAATTTGTTCATTGTTGTGATTTTCATTATTCAAGAAAAACCGTTCAAATCTCTCAGTACTACTACATCTCAATGCAGGCATTAAAGTCTCCACAGAAATTTGTTTATTTGGAGACGAAAATCAATGGTAATCTCTCTGCATGTGACATTGGCAGCTTTTTGCTCTTGTTAGAAAATCCTTCGACAGAAAATATTTTCGGCGACAAATGCAGTTATTTTGTAACACAATTTTATATTTTGAATCTGTCATTTTTCTAATTTTGAGGAAACTGGGACTGGCCACAGTATTACGTTTTTGGAGTCGCCCGCAAGTGCGCTTAATGATTTTTCCTCTGTGGAATTTTGCGCTTGGTCATTTTTGTCTACTTTTCCTCAGCAATGTTTTTCAATTTCCAAATTTTGATCTTTTCTTTCTGACCTCTGCCTCTTTGTGATATCTATGGAACATCTTTTTATTGCTTAAATCTCTAAAAATTTTCTCTTGTTTACAGTAGAATGGATTTGAACACAGGAAATTGTAAAATTGAATTTTTTCTTCTTACTTGTGAGTCATTTCCGTGCATGTTTCGTCATCGGTAGATTAACTACTTGTAGAGAACTTCCTGTTTCAGAATTAGTCACTATTTCTTTACCTAGGCATGGTGCTGACCTGAAGCTGTAAAACTTAACTTTTTCTGAGCTGAAAATAGTGTCGCTACGTTTCCACTAAGCTCCTTGGTGCACCCAGCGGAAATTCAGGTAGAATGAAAAGCAACATTCATTTGGAGTCGAAAAACTGGTGGAGGCCTTCTTGCTCATAAGAATTATCGAGGCAAATCGTTTAATGAAGAAATTTACAGATTGAAAAAATTGGCTAATTAATTGTGAAACGAGAAGGTGAAAGAACTGCTTAGCTATTTAAGTTATTTAGCAGAAAGGAGTCGATGCAATATTATGATATACACCAAGAGGGTGAAATTCGCCATGAATAAACATAAGACGACTTTGAGTCGAACGCTGATCTTCCAATTTCTAGTCAGGTGTGTTACATTGCCTAGTCATCTTAGTCATCACCTTTGCCCCCATACGCTTTACTGCGTACCACATCATTTGTTCAACCGCAATGGTTGGCAATATTATAATGTTTCCTGTTTTTATGGGTAATAAAAAGAGGTAAATGAAAACTTCTCATACTCTAAATGATGCGCTTAATATTTTATTAAATAGTATTCAGTTATTTAAGAGATTATAGTATATGAGAATAATGCAGTAATGTTTTTCCAATTTGGAGGTAAATATTTTTCACCCTGAACGTTCCTCTTGGCTTGCATGTCTGCTCCTTAGTTTTTATCCAGGAGCCTAGCGTCATATAACGATTAATTTAAAAAATGGGATACTAAAATTTAAAAATGAAACTCTGCTGCTGAACATTCGCGTCTTTCTCTTCACTATAGCGACTTAAAAACCTCTCTCTCGAAATGCAAATGACACTTGACTAGGTTTTATCCCATACATTTGAGCCTGAGCCGATACCGCCGGCAACACCGAGCCGAGCCAATATTTTATAAATTATCAACATTGTTTTTTACTCAGGAAGACGTAACAAATTTTAGGCTGTCCGGTAAAATGAACATACCACTACGTCACTCAGTATCCTGATTTCAAGGCTATTTGGAGGATGCATAACAGCCAACGGATAGGTCTCATTATGGTCAATCAGGAAAGACAATCGTTTAGCAGAAATGTTTGTTCTGATTCTCTCAAAATTATTTCATGAGTGTGGTAGTTTTTATTGTGTTCTTGAGCTTTATTAAATCTGAAATGATATTTTTTTTGTTGGGAATAAGATACATTTTAGGGGACGATCAGAAGATAAAAAAATAACCATATATTTATAGGCATAAATTAAATCTAATCTCGGGCACTTTAGTGGAGAAAACAATGGCAAAAATGCTTTCCATTCACGTCAAATAAATATTTGCGCATCATTTTTATCGGAGCGGTAGTGTCAGAATCCATATCAGCTGTCATCAATACGAAGATACAGCCACCAACAGCTTTGATGCTGTCCACCAATTCATTCCTGCTGTCACCTATTTAGCTAAAGTGCTCAAAATCATAAAATTGGAAAATTTCTGCATCGCATTGTGCCAAAAAAATATATTTGGGCCAGCCGTAATAATTAAGACACTATCATCTACCATGACGGGGAATGCTGAGCAGAAAAGATTGCCGGATCGATCGTTGTCATTAAGGTTACCTCGAGTCGCGGCTCGCAGATTGAAACGTCACTCGCGCGGAGGTTTGTGGCGGGGGAAGGGGGGCTGCTTTGGACATTGGCAGTGAATACCTTGCGCAGGAGGCGGCCGCCATTGACGCGGGCCACACCTGGCGGGGCGCATTCCTTCCCTAGCCCCAAAACACGCCAAGGAATACAATGAGTGTCAACGCGAGGGCAAATAACGCTGCCGCCTGGAAAAGGTAATGACTTCGGAGATTTGAGTCGGCTCTGCACACGGGGTGCATCCTACCGTGAGGGAGATGACAACAACAAGGGTGGTGGTGGGGAGGGGTGCAGGGCGCTCCCGGTGGGGGCTCGGTGACTCGAAGGGGGGACACGCTGTCAGGCAGCGGTGGCGGCGGCCATTGTTTGTCCAAGAGCCCTGCCGCCGGCGGCTCGCTTCGAATGGCTGGCAGGGGCGTCCTCGCGGGCGCGGGCTGACATTTCCTCACCGACAAATGGTCCAATGGGTGGTGATGGTGGGACGGGGGAGGAGAAGTTGTGGGTTTTTGTGTGGAGAAGGTTCAGGAGAGAGTTCATTATTGTGCGCAGCTGGTCGGCCGCGGGGATTATCCCGGCCCGGTTCAAAAAGGAAGGGACTTAATCCTCCCGACTCCGGTTCTGAAAGGGGAAGGCAAATTGGCCTCCCCTTGAGGAAGTCACCGGGGCGCTCTGAAGTCGCCCCTCTGGGGCAGCGAAGGGGCGGGGGGGAGGGGGGCGGGCGAGGAGCTGGAGGCTTTCAAAGGTGTATTTCAATGGGGAGGGCACTTATGGGGCGAAAGGGACTTTCTGCCTTTTGCTCGTTCCGTGTCCCACACCCGGTCGCTCACCTTGAGGTACACTTCCACAAGCCGCCTCTCGTCGGAGAAATGTTCGGTAAACCGACCATTAACTCTGGGAATGGACTTCCTTTGTGATCCATTTTCATTTCTGACGTCTTACCATTTTATGACATGCTCTCCTGACTTACCTGCGTTCCAACCATTGGTTTGAGAAAGGATTAGATGGCGCCGCGCATAAGTGATTTTTTTTGACCCGCCCAAAATTGATATCGTGTGAAATATGCCCGCTAATGCTTCATAGAATTCTGTATTCATGGAAGAAATTTTACTTCAGATTTTTTTACAAGATTGTAACATAACCGCTACAATTTATTCACTAGTGCTGTTACTTTCAGGCTATCTACTGCATAACTGATAAATTCAATATGGTCAATTGAGAATTTCTATATTCTCCGGTGCTATTCATCCCGATGATCAAATTTGTTATCTTCTCTCCTTCTCTTCCAATTTTCCTCACAATGACAACTAAATCTTATTGTACCTAACTCAGTAGTTAGCATATTAATAGGACAATTGACGCACAGTACATCTTTGCTTATGGCTGAACACCCTCTATTTTTTTGGGTATCGCTTTTATACAATTATGAATGGAATAGGCTACTATTAATTTTCTTGTTAAGGGTGAGGACTCCAAATAAGGGTAACAATAATACCAGGTATGTTATCTCGGAAGTATTACACTCTTGAATATGAAGCAACTAGCGAATGCCAAGAATTAATCGAAGTATTATGTTTTCTTGAATTTTGTGAGAAAAAAAAATCAAATCTTGGTTCGGTTAAATTTTTAATATGAGATATGTGTCCCATAAAGGGCAAATTAGTGCCAATCTATCGTCAGTTACTGCATGTGCGAAGCCATTTGGTTGGCAATGGGCTCATTACTGAATAGGACCTTCTTCATAACAGCCACCATGTTTCTCTATCACTGTAATTAGAGTTGAGAGCATGCTGAAGTTTGTGACAGCGTGTAGAACACTTGGTAAGTGCGGAAGATAAAAGAAATTTTCGATGAATTTAGGAGGGACAGAGACATTAGAAGACACTTACATCATGAGTTTATCTACCAATTAATTTTGGTAGCGTTGTTTTTATGCTCTTTTTTATTTTATTCTAATTTTTCAGTTTTCAATACCTGCATGGTATGCCAATAAATTGTATATTTTATGTCTGTAATGTTGTAATAATTTTTACATGACCGAACTGTAACAAAAAGTCCTCAGGTTGCATGAGCACAGTGTCTGCCCCGTTTGAGTATAAAGTCTGTGTATGAATTTTCTTTCAGTTAAGTTACTTAATTTAACATAGAAATATTTTTTGCAATATAACTCATAACAGCATGGCAGTGTGTTAGACGGTTAGTGAATTTCTGTCTGGATTCACCACTTGTCACAAATCATTGAGGTGACTTGCAGGGTAGCGCTTAGGCGTAGGTTCAGGTGCAGTTCTTACTTGACTCCCAGCCATCAGATTCTTTGCCCCATTCTGATCTATTTTTGTCAGTATCATCGTAATATAACCGACACAATCTACGTCATAATCGTCAGTAGTCATTGATCCGTATATTGGTTTGCAGCCACTTTCCACTCCACTCCCCTCGCCGCCAACGGTTTCATTCCTACATAATGTTTTACTTTGATGCCCTTCATAATGTACTTGATTTAGTCGATTCTCGGTCTTCCTCGGTAATTTTCCCCTTTCATTCCTTCTTACAATATTTTTCTTTTCAATCGGCTCTTTTGTCGCAAAATATGTCGAATAAGTGGGTCTCTCAATCTTCGTAGAGTTTTCATTGCATATCATTTGTTTCCAGCTCCTCGCAAGACTTCCTGGTTGGTAAGTTCCTCCGTCCATTTGTTATTCATCTTTCTTCGCTATCACCACATATCCATTGCTTCCAATTTCTTTTGCACTGCAGCTGTAACTGCACAGACTTCCCTGCAATATGAGATTATGCTCCAAATATATGTTGTAATAGAGCGCTTCCTTACTTCCAGGCTTGTGTTACAAGCTGCCCACAAAACTCTTCCGGTAGAATGCCTTCTGTGCTCGGGCTAATCTGCTCTCAAACCTTTTTTGCTTCCTCCATCGCTTGTGATCCTGCTTTCCAGACAGAAAAATTCTTCCGCTTGCGCAAGTCCTTGCTGTCCAGGTTTCAGTGATTCTATCATCTTGATTACTTGCAGTTCTGTCCGTACTGTTCAGCATATTCGTCAAATTTTCCTTTTTGTCAATGATTGCTCTGTGATGCCTACCATGCTGATTTTTCTCCAAACATTTCTGTTTTTAATTTTTCCTTTAGTTCATTTGTGGCTTTTTCAGTTGAACTCAGTGGGCGACAACGCGCATCCTTGTCGTAGCCTCTGCTCTAATTATGTGCCCGCGTTCTCGCAATATCTGTACATTAAACTGCGCAATTAAATTCCTCGTGTAAAACGGCCTTGAGAACCATTTGTTATCGACAATCGAATCACGCGTTATCGACAGAATAATGAACCGGGATTGGATTTTGCTGCTAATCCGTGGATAAGGAGAAGTAGCAACCGCTATCCTAGAGTGGATTCCGCTAAATTGGGATCAAATTGGGATCAATCAAATCAAATTCGAAGCGTTATGCCTGTTGCTCACGGTAAAAGTTTCCATAAAAGAGTTTTATAAAAAATTGTATTGAATTTTTATGAATCGTACGTAAAACGTACTTGCTTGCTCACGGTAAAACTGTTCATCAAACCATCTATGAGACGCTTTGCCAACATGTGAAGTGATAAATGCACTCTCTTTTGGATGACTGTTTGGTTAAAAACTATATGTATTGTTTATTTACTTACTTTCTGATCACACTCAACGGTGCTAAGGCTCTTACGCATTCTTCTAACAAGAAGGATACTGCCTCAACGCTTCATGAACTTCCAGCCATGTTTGTTTACGTGTTCCTTGTTTGGCTTCCCATGGATACGAGATTATTATCAACGCGATGAGAGGAACGTCTCATTGGTTGTTGCATAAAACGGTTTTAAGGAAATAGAACCTGTCCTATTCCGTAAAACGTTTTATAAAACTAGGTTTTATAAAACGGTTTTATCGTTAGCAAGCTCATTTTTATAAAATTAGTCGATTTTATAAAATGTTTTACCGAAAATTTTACCGTGAGCAACAGGTATTAGTCCGGAGCGTCCGAATAAAGAGAGAAAAAAGATAAAAGAGTATTGGAGAGAATGAAAACGACAAATGATTAGGCATTGAAGCTGGCACGTAGTCAAGAGGTGGCCCTAACGGAACAAAAACATAAATCAGTTGCGTTGTTCTATAAAAAAGGTTAGTCTCGATTGCACCATTTATTGCTTGAAGAAGTGTCATACTTGTAATACAACTGCTCTGTAGACAACGACAGAGTTAAAAATATGTCCAAAAAACCTTTCTCTAGAAATATTCGTGTTTGTAATTACAATACGAAGGAATTAAAACAGATCCCCTGATAACTTCGCATTGTATCGGCAATAGCCAACTCTTAACGCCAACTTAACGTAACGCTTAAGACGCCAAGGGATACACCATTCAACGTCCCATCCAGCGGACGGAGTATTTTACTTGCAGTGCTCTTCACATGGCACCCGATTTGTCATCGGCATTCTCATGACTAATCTCTGCCACCGCCGAGATACGAACCATCGCTCTCGGTATGGGTAGCCAGAATTCTAGCCAACTTCTACGACTGCTTCCACCACTCGTCTTGTAAGTGGAAAGATTTATTGATGATTAATTTCAAATGCAAATAGGTACTTGTGCTAACTACCATTCAGTCTACCTTTGCTCTCTTTTGCATGAACTATGGCCAAATATAGAAACAGCATCGTCCCTATGCATCCGATAGAGGTACGAGGCCCATAATTCTGAGCATTTTTGAACGGGAAGAACGATAGGCCTAAGGATATGGGAAGATTTTCGAACGACGAAAAACAAATAGTTTTTTTCTATCGGTAGTATTAGAAAATGTATGGCCGGTCTTCGGTCATAAAGTGGACTTCGACGACGTAGAAGTCATCAATGGGGAAAAGTGATACCGCCCCATGTTTACCCTGGAGGGTATAGTTGGTTGGTTACTTGGGGAGGTCATTTGCGCAATAAGGGAAAGGAGGTTATGCTAGTAAGAGAAGGATTACATGGAAAATGGAGGAAAAGTGAAGATAAACCCGGCGTCAGTGTTATCCTTCTCTTAATGAAATGCACCCAGGGGGCCACGATTTAACGTCCCATTCGACAGGCGGAGCGCTGTGCTTGAAATGCTCTCTACCATAGTAGGAACCCAAGTAAGGGTCGAGATTCCACTGAAAAATCTCCATCAGAGTCAGGACTTGCTTCCAGGCCCTCGTGATGGGAAGCCAGAACTCTGGTCACCACTGTTCGGCAAGTTCAGCTATTTCTAGAGTTCCAATACCCGCGAGTACCAAAGGATTTGGACAGCCAATTGGGGCCAGTGATGTCGAAGTTGGAGCGCTACAAGTACGTTCACCATTGAGTGAAATGAACGAGACATCACCATCGACACCATAGCCCTGAGGAAGCCAGTGAAGTGATCTAGAGAAACTGCCATGGCCCGTACACAAGGATATTCTGGGTAGAACCCCAACATCCTGCACCTATCGTTGACAAATTCGTTGCGGCAACATTCAGTAGCTTAATTGGTTCCATAAATTTTTCGTAATTACGAACTGTAAGGATACCGGGACTACCGACGAATATAATTTTACGGGGTCATCAGCAAGTGCACATAAGTACGAAATTCCACAGGGGAAAAATCATTCACCTTGAGCGGCATCCTGGACTCGAACCCGGATCGCTCGATATCGCGCCGAGTGGCATCCTTTTCCCCTTTCGATTTTTTGGGGCTTTAAGGTGGCTGGAGCGGTAACCGTGAGTCATTCAGTGCACATATTAATAATTTTTCAAGTAAGTTGAAAAAACATTATTGGACAACATTTCTCTTAAGCACGAGATTTGATCAGAAATAAAAGGCATTTTTTAATTTCGCAGGTTGTACAAGTTCAATTGCCATAATTTTTTCTTGCGTTGATACACTTGTCCCGAACGTATTCTGACATTGGTTGCCATGTTGGTTGTTTAATTTAATGTTGGATATCGAAAACATTACTCGAGCTTTGATGTAATCGGCGAATTGTTCACTTATGGAAAAATGGGACAAAGAATTTGCATGGAATTTTGATATAAGAACGAGATAAAGTGCGGTACTGTATTGAAAATGATAATTTTTGATTTTAGCGAGTCGTTTATGCATAAAACAAGCATGTACATGCTATAAAAACGTTTCCAAGATGATCGTAAAGACGTTGAAGATGACGAGCGCCCAGGACGCCTCAACACATCAACAACCACAAAAACGTAAGGACAATCGTTGAATCACTATCAGAGAGGTTGCTGATGATGTTGGTCAATCATTTGGCTCTTGCGAAGCAACTACTTCGGATATAATGGGATATATTCGGATGAGTGGCAGCAAAATTTATCCCGAAATTGTTTAATTTCTACCAATTGCTAAAGTTGAAATTGTTAAAGTTAAATTTTGCACTTACTCACACTGCACTGCTTGTTCGTGAATGTTTGGCGAAAAACAACACTGTTATGGTACCTCACTCTCCGTATTCGCTGGACATGGCCCCCTTCGACTTCTTCCTATTACTTAAGATCAAAAAACCATGAAACGACCAACTTTTTCCGGCATTGAAGAGATAATAACAGAGGCCATACCAAAAATTGGATCCCAGAATTTCTTTGGAGATTGGAAAAAGCCCTGGCATAAATGTATTATATCTGATGGGGGCTACTTTTAGAGGGACAAAATTAATACTGACGAATAAATAAAGATTACCCATTTGAGAAAAAGAAAGTTCCTCGTATATTTAGATCAAACCTCCTACACCTAATTAGACGGTGGAAATCACCATGCATGTAGTAAAGTAAATGATGCAAGAATTATATTTTGAAATTTTCACCGTAATTTAAGCATTATTATGAGTGGTTTCAGCGCGGAATTCAAAATTTAAGTGTGGCATAAAAAATCTAAACTACTTCTAAATATATTTTTTTTTTCAATTCGGAGTGCCGCCTTGATTATTGTTAGTAACGATAGTATTAATATGACACGTAGTATTATTTCGCGTTTGGGAGAAAATCTGGTCAACTGCAAACGAATTATTTCGAAATTTATGTCATGTTCCACAGGGCTACGTGTAAAAATATCATTGAATAGCCTAGAAATCAAATCGGTAACATGTAATGTTTCCACTTTTATCTGTAGATATTACTAATAAATACACGTATGCAAAGTTTCACGCAAATCTGTTAATGAAAAAAAATCGCTCCAGCTACGTTAAAGGAACAAGATGTTCAAGACTGCTGGAAATATCATGTGACAGTGTCAGTCAAAAGCCTTCGCTTGTCAAAACCATCCAAGACTTTGAAGGCAAACGTAGAACACAATGAGGTGTTCGCTCTTTTGACAAATTTTTTAGTATATCGGGACTTAACACGGTATCACCGTTACGGAGTCACAGTGAACCGGCGGTGCTTAAGGATGTTCGGTAGTTTCACTCAACTTAAGGGAATCCGACGAAACTTACTGGAAGAATTAATTATGTTTTCCTAAAGCTACCTGAATTTTTTAAAAATTATTTACCGCAGATTTCTTAGGATATTTGATGTGCAAGTGGGCATGAAATTACATGGGTTCTTATGGGAACGCGAGGTGCGACTAGCTTTATTCGAAAAGAACGTTTTCTAGTTAAGAATAAGAAAAAACAAAAATAATTTAAATGTATGAAAATCATTTTATATACTTTATTTTATTATTTTGGCTTTTCTTATTATAAACTAGAAAAAGGTTCTTTTTGATGAATTAAGCTATTCGTGCCTTGTTTTCGCATAAGAACCCATGTAATATTTTGTCCACTTATCGATAAAATATCTTAAGTAATCTGTGGTAAATAATTCTAAAAAAATCAGGTCGATTTAAGACAATATAAGTAATGCTTCCAGCAAGTCTCGTCGAGTTCTCTTAAATTGAGTGAAACCACCGCACCTCCTTAAATTTCGGCGCCTTCGAGTCAAAGCGAATGATTTTTCCTTTGTGTAATTTCTCCTTTGTGTGCACTTGCGGGTGACTTCATAAAGGTAATACCGTGGCTAGTCCCGGTATCCTCAAAATTCGTCCAAAGAGCGAACACCTGACTGTGTTCCATGTTTGGCTTTAATTTCGTGGACGGTGGCGCCTAGCGCACACTTTGGACTACTGCGCTGACAAAGTGTGTCCAGCAGTCTTGCACATCCTGTTCCTTGAAAGCCCTCAAAAATCCACCGTAGGAAGCTTCGGTAGCTTAACTGGCGAAAGCACTCGGCGCGTTTTAGAGGGATCTGGGTTCGAGTCGAATAACTATTCCTTGGTGACATATCGCATCTCATCATCAATTGGGCTTGATAGCTTAATTAACGAGTGTTTTTTCGAGTGTAATTGGGTACCAAAATAGCTATCTATGATCGATGCCCCCAAAAATGTTGATGGTAAAGATAGCTAGCATTATTTTTATTTCCTTTATCATTTTTTCTTTCAAATTTTCAATTTCTACTTAAGATTTCTGGATGGGTTGGAGAAATAATTTTCGCTTCATACGTTCGTAACTTTGGTTTAATTTTTGCATGATATTGTGACTGTGATTTACAGTATTGTTTTTTTGCATTAGTTTTCCATGTTAGCATGACTGAACTGGTTTAACAAATGATTCCAATTGTTTTTGGGTTCAGCTTCCACCCCGTATGAGTGAAACGATATAAGTCGTATTGTATGAGAAATCTCCTAACACATGCGATCGTCAATAGTTACAAATACAATATTACAATTTTACATAACGTTATGATTGTGTTTTAAAGGTTGCTGCATATATTATATGATAATGCCTTATAAAACTTCACCCCCTATCACAAACCTTTAAAGTGGCTGGTTGGGTATTATGTAGATGTAAATAATTATGAGAACCACGAATACTCAAGGTGGAGGACGATTGACCCACATGGTTCCATAATTACTTGATTGACCCACATGGTTACATAATTACTTGACGAAAAATGTGATTGCGCGAATAATGAAGTTTTTCTAGCCGTTCTTTGTAATTGATAATGGCTGCAGAAACCAACTGATGATGGTAATAACTATTGGGAGATAAGTTTCGAAAGCGATAGATCCTAAAATTTGAATCAAGAAATGGCTTCCATAAATTGGCTTGAACCTTATAACTAACGGTTCCATTGCAAAATGTTTCGCGAACGGACGGTACAAAATGTTGAAGATATACTGGGTGTTTCGTAATGACTCTTTAATATTTTTGGGATATGATTAAGCAGGTCAAAATAAGAAAAAAATTCAATTGGACATGTGTCCGAAAACGCACCGTTATTCAGCTGCCTGTCGGTATACGTTTTTACGGAAATCCCGCGAAATAAAAAAATATTTAAGAAAAAGACAATATTTTGTATAGCTTTTAATGGCAATATTATAAAATAGCATACGATATTTAATTTTTGTACAAAACTGAGCCCGCAACTTGAGGATTTACTACTCTCTATTAAAAATGAATGCCCAAAGTGCTTGAAAGTTGGAAACTTTGCTACAATATTTAAATCGAAGGACCGAAACATCGCAGATATGGAATCGTACCGGCCGATAGCGCTACTCCCATTACTTGGAAAGATTTTGGAAATAATGATCAAGAACAAATCGGAGCAAGCTTTTGGAATGGAAAATCTGTACCATGACCGGCAATTCGGATTCAGAAAAGGAATAAATGCAGAAGAAGCAATTCTCAGGCTAAAAAACTACATAAAGGAAAGCACGGAATATTATGTTCTTGGAATTTTCGTAGATATCCAAGGAGCTTTCGACTCCGTATGGTGGCCCACGGCCATTGCTGAGCTAAAATGAATAAATGCACCGGAGAAGATAATCAATGTTGTCAAGAGTTTATTTTACAGACATAAAGATATTTCTTAAAACCAGCCACGAAGAAGCACAGGAAACATCCACAAAAGCTCTGTTTTAGGACTTAGGGCTCTGTTTTAGGACCCCTGGTCTGGAACCTAGTAATGAACCGTTTATTAAGAAGCAACCTCCCAGAGAACTGCGAGCTAATTGCTTATTCGGATGACTCAGCAATTCTGGTTAGAGCCAACACGCGGAGGGAGATGGAAAACAAGGCAATGGTCTGCATGCGTATTGTTGAAAACTGGGTACACGAGTGCAAGCTCAAGCTTTCCACAGCCTAGAGCAATTTTTGTGGTTTTCGGAAAGAGGCTACGCAGAAACCCCAGCATCAAAATGAATGATAAACAAATGAAGAGAAGCCAAAGCTTCAAATATCTCGGTGTTTACATAGATGAGAGCCTAAACTTTCAAGCACATGCCAACCACCTTACGACCAAAATAAAGAACATTTTCCATGCTGTTAGGAGATACTGCCGTGCTCTTTATGGCAACAAATCCATGATGTCAGTATACAATGGGGTGATAAAACCCATCGTCATGTATGGAAGTGCCGTATGGGGAGACCGAGCCGGAAATAGCAGAATTCATCGAAAACTACTTGAAGCACTACGATCCTGCCTGTTACCTGTGACGCACTGCTACTCCACAGCAAGTACAGATGCATTGGCAGCCATTGCAATGGAGCCACCGCAGAAATATATTGTTTGGGAGAAGAAGGCGAGAGATGAATTAAAAAAGGAGAACCAAACAATTTACTTGGGAATAAGTCTAATAAACGACGATATCCCGCGAATAAGTCAACTAAAGCGGAGGTTAAGAGAGATAAGAGAGGAACAATGGAACTTGGAATGGAGCAACTCAGAAAAAGGTCAACACTCCCAGGATATTTTTCCAACGATCTATGACAGAAAGAAAATAGATATAACGCACACCAAAAGTACAGCCCAAGCACTCTCAGGACATGGGGAATGCTTAAAGTACCAAAAGAAGATTGGTAAAAGCGAAGACGGGGAGTGTACCATATGCGGTGAAGAAGACACAATTAAACATAGAATTGAAAATTGTCCTTGGTTCGAAACATGGCGAATTAGATTATCTTAGGAGATGGAAGACGCCAGCCATATACTTTTATACAAACCAGCAGAGACCTAATAACGTTCTGCCTCAGGAAAGGCAAAACTATGGAATTAGGAAAACTCACTCACATTCTACCTAGAGTAAACGCGATGGCCAAAGTGTGGCATTAAGTCCGCGTCTTTGTCTTTGCAAATGTGAATTTATGAAAATACTGAAACTTTTAAAAGTATCTGCAAATATGAAAATGGTAGATAACTGTAGTAATAAGAACAATAATTTTTTATAAGATAATGAGTTGCAAAACTTATTTACAATTTCTAAATTGTGATACTTTTGATATATGAAACGTGCAAAAAACACCTATGATGTATGATAAATTTTAAAACTACATATATGCAAATATGAAATGCAAGACAATTATTATAATGCAAACAATTTTAACCTAGTAATGGGATTTCTAAATGTAAACATGTGATTTTACTAATTTCCGAATTCCTAGTTGTGATCATTTTGAAATATGTAACGTGTGTAAAAAAAACCTACACGAAACCGTACCCAATGCAAAATTCTACAACTTTTATGTGTGTGAAATGAAAACCTTCAAAAAGGTCAACAAAGAGGGGTAAGCAAAATTGTGTATGCCCTCAAAAAAATAAAGAAACTTTCAAATGTATAAAAAAGTCGCTTGCTGCCGCATTTAATAACCAGGCATTTGAAAAACTATTCGAAATAGGCGGCCCCGACGCGCCCTGGCGGCATTAACGACAAAGGTCGACAGGGAATTGAACTTGTTGAGCGTGACGCTACCTCGTGTCGGATTCTCGAACTTTTTCGGCTCTAAAATGTTTTCAAATTATTGACTTACGTATTTTCAATCTTTTTTCCCTGGAGACCTGCCTTTACAGTGCCATTCAGGATGGTTTGCTGATCTATTGCGTAAATAGCTTTACCCGAAAAGCAATCATTTGAAAAGTGGCCATGAAGGTAGTATCCTTTCAACGTAAAATATCCTTTCTGAATATTCTGGTGATGACTTCCTTCATGTTCCATTCTCGTCATTTGGGCGAAAACCATCGAATCCCGTAGTTCCTTTTCTCTGCGATTGGCGATTGGCTATGTTTTTAAGCCTCGAGTTCAGGTGTGTTCGGAGTATATATATAGTATGATTGAATCGGGTTGGTTTGGTGGTTAATGTACTAGCTTCCTGGATTCAAATCCATCAATGGCAGAGATTTTACATTGAAATCGCAGTTACTCCTTGGGTGATTTGTGTAGGGTATATGTATCAAGTGTGGTGCTCCGTCCATCTAAACGCTACCTCCGGTCCTCTTTCCGTCTAGCGTTTAGAGTTAACAATTTCCAACGCTGGATTACTATCCACCATTCCGAGTCACTCCCCATAATCCTTCTTTTTCCAATGAAACCTCCTATCCTCAATGATACAGATAACCTGATGGTTGGTTGTAAATCGCCTCCCTAATTAGACAGCCAACAATGGTGCTTCAACCAATGTAGGATTTTTTACTCAATTTTTATTGTTGCAGTCCAATATTTATCATAGGGTAAAATGCCGTTTCTCACGCCTCTATCTCTAATTAGTTGATGCATATTTTTTTAGGATTAGTATGTATTTAATCCACCAGAAAGTATATATCTTCGGGAGTATTATTTATTTTACTAAAAATGGCAATCAAAATAATCGACATTTTGAGGTAGGTAGCGTTGTGGGCTCAACCCTTGTTTTATTGCTTTGTAGAAATGTAATATAGACACATTTGAGTATGTTCGTATTTCTCAAAATAACGTGAAAAGCACCATGAAGTATTGTAAAATGTAATTAAATATTGAATACGCATTCTGCTACTGGGTCATTATAAGAGTTTGAAACCTCACTGTGAGTAAGTTCCCGAAACGTCGTCGTGTACATGCCATTACGTTTTGTTTTACTATTGCGACTATGATTAAAAACCTTGACCAATCCATAATTAAGGTAAACATTTTGCTCGGTGTTGCACACGGAAATCTACGTGCCATCCTGCGATCCGTGGCAGGGGTGTGTGGAAGGTGGTGTTAGGACACGGGCGGCTCCAGACCAGAGGTTCGGGGATTCGTGGGTCTCATCTAGGCGATTCGTAACAAACTATGTGCAAAATGGTTTTTTTGGGAAGGGGGGACAATTACCCCCCCCCCCCCCCCCCCCCCCGCTTGCGGCCGCCAATGTTAGGACATTAGACATGAAGAAGGGAAGGAATCGGAAAAGGAATTTGGGACCATAGAAATGATTAGAGAAGCGTATTTTCGCAGCGTCTTCATCTTCTCTTGCTATACCCCTGAATGTCGGGCGGGCACAATAAATATTTGAACCTGTTCATTCGGCAATTCCCTTTCCTCCGTCATATATGTGTAGACCGTGTGGATTCAGTACGGATCTTCTATCATACTACCTCCTAGGAAATTATGGTATGCTCTGGTTGGTATACATCTGAAAACCAATCATATTATTTTTATAGTTTTTTTCTCCCAACAGGAAAACACTAACGTTGTTCAGAGATTTGTTATGGGCTATTCATGACAAGAAACGAAGGTATCTCTGCAGGATTTGAAGGTACATAACAGTGTAATTTTGATAAGAGGAGTGGCATACAGATAATCAATACTAATTTCCTAAGGCTTTTTTTTAATAGCTCAGTAATCTGCGCATAATAACGTTGATAAGCTAATTAAAAAGCTGTTTAGTCTTACAATGATTTCCATGAATACGTCACTTAGGGTGGACTAAACACGAAATATCTATTTAATCAGGTAGATTACATCTTAACAATGCCCGAACTTTCTTATTAATTTCAATAAGTTGTAGGAAAGTGCCTACTATCCGATATTTCATCATTTTCAAAGCAGGAACTGAGGTTCGTACATTTCATCTAAACCATTTTTCTCCGTCAACGTTGGAGGCTGGAATGGAGGGCTTAGAAAACCACACTTCGTATAGCATTGCCCTGGAGAGGTGGAGGGCAACGTGGCATTCCGTGACGGGCTGCAAACTTCAGCCCATTAGCAAATGCCATTTGCTAATGGGCTGAAGGTAATTGCTAATAGCTCTATCTCATATGGGTCCCAAGTACTCGTGGCGAACTCCATTATTGGTCTTACCATTGTTTTGTAAGCCATTTATTACTCTTCCTTAGATGCTTTCTTTAAGTTTTGCATGATGAAATGTAGGGTTTTGAAACCTTTCCCCGTAACTTTTTGAATATGCTGCGCCCAATCTAATTCTTTATTTGTGGTCATCTCTAGATACGTCAGCGTGTCATTTTTAGGCAACTCCCTGTTCCTGATTTTATACACAAATGCACCGGTATCTAAATCTCTTCTACGCCTCGTAAATGAGATAGCGCAGCGTTTGTCAACATTTATTTCCATCCTATACGTTGCCCATTTCATTATTTTATTTAAGTCATTTTGAAGAATTTTTTGATCCGTGATGCCACTAATTTTACGCTACACAATGCAATCATCCGCAAATAGTTTAATATTTGATTCAATTTGTTCGGCAAGGTCATTTATGGATATTAGGAATAGTAATAGTCCTAATACGCTGGCTTGGGGTACACCGAATGTTATAGAAATACACTTGGAGAGACATTCACCTACCTTGACCCTCTATTTACTATTCGTCAAAAATCCTTTTACCCAAAGTACTATCCTTATATGTGTGCCCATACCATTTAGTTTTCCTATCAACTTGTCATGTGGTACCACGTCAAGTGCTTTGGATAAGTCTGAAGCAATAGCATCCCCTATTCCACAATTGTCCCACGTATCGGACAGGTCTTGCACCAAGGCTGTAAGCTGTGTTTCACAGGAGTACCCATTCCTAAACCCATGCTGATTTTTAACTAGCCACTTATATTCCGCCCAGAAGTACCTAATGTAGTCAGCTATTAATCTTTCCGTAATTTTAAAGGTATGGAAGTTAAGTTTACAGGTCTGTATTTTTTTACATACGTTTTATTACTCTTCTTATAAATAGGGACTAATGTGGCCATTTTCCAGTCGTTAGGTACATAGCTATTGTTTAGAGAAACATGAAATAGGATTCTGAGGTAGGGATCTATATATTCTAATCCAAATTTCAAGAGATCACTTGAAATATCGTTTGGTCCTTCTGACTTATGTGAGCGTAGTTTTAGAACATTTTGCCGGATAAATTTATCCCCAATTACTTACTAATAAATGTCCATTCCCTGAACTATTGGTGTTATTATTAGCTATCTCCAAACCACGGATTAATATACAGAATAGGAAATGTCAACAAAGAAATGCGTTCCCTTAGTGTACGGTTTCCTTCCTCCGCCGCAAGTTGTCACTAGCATCGAGCTTAGCTTTTAAGCGTTCCACTGAAAGAATCTAATTTAAAGAGATGTAGAAATGACAATATGATTCCCAGAAATTTGAAACTTATACAAAGTATACCGTATCTACTCGTACTAATTTTTTATTTCCATCCACCGCGATAAAATGAATTTTACTTAAGAAAGCGTGGGTGATAACTGCACACATCTTGAAACTATTATTGCATTTTTCGGGACAAAATATGATGATGGTTTTGAAATTATCGCAGCTCCTTTCAGGATAATTCAGAGAAGCGTTTGGACATTGCTATTTTTTGTTCTTATTCCCTCAACATTTCATATTGATAAAGCCTGAATCACACGATCATTTTTTCCATCATTTTTAAGGGATAGCTCCAGTGACAGCTCAAGGGATAGCTTTCCCTACAGCTCTGACGTCATCATTTTTTCAGGGATAGCGGCAATGATAGGGATTGCCATCCCTTTTTCCATCATTTGGTCCTGTCCCTTTTTCCGTCCCTGAACACGTACATGAATCTGAAGTTCAGCCAATCAGAGCGAAGGGAAGCAAAATGCGATTGTGTCGCCGCAAGTGACTTCTGGTCGAACTAGCTCGGTAAACGTAAAAGTGGTAGGACAAATTTCCCGGCAATGATGCGAGCACCTACAGACAAAATGATCGTGTGACCGGAAAAATGACAGCTCGAGCTATCATTTGAGCTATCCCTTGAGCTGTCATTTAAGCTATCCCTTAAGCTATCATTGGAGCTATCCCTGAAAAATGATCGTGTGATTCAGGCTTAAGCATAATTAGCCCTTAGTAGGCGAGCCAATTTGTGTGACGTTTGTAGGTGCGTACGCGCGGGGGTTAGCGGTATCTCTTAAAGTCAAAGTCATTTTAACAGCAGTGGGCAATATCAACGGAATGATATTTTTGTTTTCATATTTAATGTCACATCACTAGCAAACTCTAGTAAAAAAGGTATTTTTACCTAGTAAATTGTAATTATTTAAATTCTAACCTTTTCAGAAATGTTGACAGGCGCTTATTGGAATTACCAATAGTAACCATAGTAACGCCAATTAGATGTGTACTACCTAATCAGATCATAAGCTTGTGTTTTTCCCTGAGCATGCGAGATAGTTTACATTACTTTGATAAATGATAGGGTAAGTCCGGGAGAGATGGCCCTACTTTTTTAAGTGTTCATATTTTTGTTAATTATGCTATAATCGGATCAATCGTTTGTTGCCCTATAATATCATAGATTATGTTATTAGTATTTCATCAGAAATAAGTGAAATTTAAATGGATGGAAAATACCTTTAAAAAAACAATATATTTTTTTCTCATTAGTCCATCTCACCCATATGCTATGGGTGAGATGGGCCAAGGATATAGGGAGAGATGGACCATAAATAAAAGGCAATAAATAAACTTGAAAACATTTTCTCTGTACAAAAGAATATTTTAATAACACTCTATGGTTACTAACAATGTTACCAAACTATAAATTTGCAAAATTAGAACATATAAGACACAAACATCTAACCAAAAGTATTAAACGGCCCACAAAAAAATAAAGTATAATGAAAAGGCCAAGTTTTAATATTGGAATTACTACTAACTACAATTGCCTTAATTACTGGTTTGACTGTATTTGTTTTTTTAACATTTCAGCCCTTTGATAAAGCAAATCTAAATTGTCAGCTTTTACTTAAAGTAAAAAAAGTGTGGCCCATCTATCCCAACTCGAACTGGTCCATCTCTCCCGATTGTATGGGAGAGATGGACCAGGCCATTTTTCTGCTTTCCCCAATGCCAGGGGCGCCGCAGTGGTGTATAGTGAACCGTTACATATTGATTTCATCAAGTATAGACATGAAAATCAATTATATGGACAATTAAACACACTACAACTAAAAAACGTTAACTATGAAAAAATATTCTAATCACCTGATATCTTTTTCTTTGAATAACTATCAAATAAGCAGGTAAAAGCGGCTATAAACCACAATACGTGTCTACGTAGTCGACCATGGCACCAGCATGAGAACAGTGGCGCACTCGAGCGGCTACATTCCGAACTATGCAATCAGTCCATCTCTCCCGAGGGGCCATCTCTCCCGGACTTACCCTATCCTTTTATCAATTTATGAACCTCATACTTTGATGCATTACCACTATAGCCCTTTAGCTGTATTTACCTTTACAGCACTTTGATGACATTAAAAAACTATTCAAGCATTGTAGCAATATTATACATTCAGAATTTAATATTAATGCATAAATTATTCAAAATACGTAAAAGTATTAACTCATTATGCTAATAACTTACATATTTACCATTTAAAGCTCAATAAATATATTTCAGATAATTCCTACGGGAATACAGACAGAAAATATGCTTTTTCAGCATCATCCCTACCTAGTAACGAAAATTCTAGTAAGCTATTTCAGTGAAGTTTATGGAGACACAATAATAAAATTCACGCTATTTCACTTTTTTGCCTCAGAAACTATGCAAGGATAGAGAGAAAGGGAAAAAGGCCGAGGATACCCGGATTTATTTTCCACTTGTACAGTAGGTATCATTCCTCAATGCAGCTAGAGCATTCCAAGAAATCAGGGACAAGCCTCATGAGATTAAAAAAGTAAAAAGTAGTCAATATTTTACATTGTACAGGCACTTATAGATTATGAAGAGAATTATTTTTACCAATAAGAATACTACTTTCCTGTAAGTGTTGCACGACCTATTCATACAAATCTAACAAAAATATGAAAAACAAAAATGACTACCATTGTAAATATTAGTCAGCCGAATAAGTTCACAGTGATTAAATATTAGCATTGTGTGGCTTATTAAGTAAGTTATTTGTCATTTTTATTCTGGCAGGAGGGTAATAATCTTAAGTCGGCGTTCATATGATGAGACATAAGAAAATGCATGATTTAGAGAAGAAATTGATTTTATTTTACTGTCCCACACAAAACATTAAATAGTGCTATTTTCACGTTATTTCTATCATTTGTTGAATTTAAAATGTAATACAGCATTTTCAATTTCATAATGTATCATGAAAAAGAGAGGATTTTTGGCAGACTGATTTTTTAAATAAAGTCAGCATTTATTCTTTTTTACTACTGTCTTAGTCTCATTAAAGTGTAATAATGTAAAATGTGTTATCATATCTGTCCCATGTGTTTCACAGGGAAATGTAAAAAATACCTTGTCCAAACATAGCTCTAATGTTCTTGAATAGCAATCTGGTAGATAACATTATATTGCTCATTAGGATATGCTTCATTTGCCTCGGCATAATGTAAAGGTTATTATGCGGCTACTATGAGACTACATTGCCAGTTTGCTTGTCCACTGCTTCCCATTTACGAATCACATCACTTGATGCGAAGTGGTTTTCGCGAACTACCGAAGTTTACCTCAACCCTATACGAGGTTTCACTTTTAGTGAAGGGTTATCGGCACTTCAATAATCACTGCGTTTAAGTAATTAACAATAGTTTATTAATCGAATAACAAGTTTACACCCGTGAAGCGGTAGTTCTTAATGGCGGCGTTAGTTCGATCTCGTCGAGACGGTGGCTTGCGAGTGACTGCCTCCGGCTCGGCTCTGGTGCGCCGTGGAGGCGGACTCTGGTGGCCGCCGCCGGAACTCGGAATAAATGCCGGCCGAAACGCGTCCGAGCCGCCACACCACCCCCTCGGCAGAATAATGCTACGTAAAAGGGCGAGAAAAAAAAGATTAGAATAAAAAAAACAAGTTATAACTCGAAATCTCTCAAATGCTGCGGGAAATGGACGTGGCGTCCTGCCCGCGTCCGCCGGCCGTCATCTCCCGGCGGCAGCTCTGGCTGATGTCGTCCTTGTCTCTCCGGGTGGGTAGCTGCCGTAGGAGTATCCTCAGTTCCTGGATCGACTGGTGGTGGTCCTCCATGTGCTGGACCGGCTGGTGGTGGTCCTCCATGTGCTGGACCGGATGGACGGCCCTCGTCCGTGGCTACGTATGCCGGCTTAAGGCGATCGATGGCCACCCGGGTGTCACGGCTGCCGCAGCGCAGGAGGAAATGTTTGTCCCCCCTCTGGAGGACTTTATATGGGCCTTCATAGGGTGGCTGCAAGGGCTTCCGCACAGCATCATTCCGCACGAAAACCAGCGGACACGAGGACAAGTCGCGGAAAATAAATGTCCGCTTTTCACCGTGGCGGGAACCTGGGTGCGGGCTGAGTTTTCGGAAATGGTCCCTCAACTGCACGACGAAGTTAGTGGGATCCTCCACCTGGGTTGCTGGCGTCGGGGAGAGGAAGTCTCCTGGCAGGCGTAGTTGGGCGCCGTAAACCAACTCGGCGGATGTCGTTCCTAGGTCCTCTCTCCAGGCTGCTCGGAGTCCCAGTAGGACGGCGGGCAGGATATCTACCCATGCGTCGCTGGAATGGCAGCGGATGGCGGCCTTTAACTGGCGGTGCGCCCTCTCGACCATTCCGTTCGCCGCCGGATTATACGCCACCGTGCGTAAATGGGTGCATCCCACCATTTGGGATAGCTGGCGGAAAAGCTGGCTCTCGAACTGCCTCCCCTGGTCTGTTGTCACTCGTGCAGGGGTGCCGAAGCGTGCTATCCACCCGGAGAAGAAAGCTCGTGCCACTGTCTCCGCTGAAATATCGGCGATTGGAAAAGCCTCGAGCCAGCGGGTATACCTGTCGATGGAGGTTAGGCAATACCGGAAACCCTGCGAAATTGGTAATGGACCAATCAGATCAAGGTGGACATGCTCAAAACGGAACACCACCGGAGGAAAAGATCCCACAGGCGAAGAAACATGTCGTGTCACTTTGCAGCGTTGGCATGCCAAGCACTCCCTCGCCCACTGCCGACAGTCCTTTTTTACCAAAGGCCACACGAAGCGGGAGGCCACCAATCGCACCGAGGCTTTGACACCGGGGTGGGCGAGATTGTGTAGGGAGAGGAACACACGCTTTCTCAGAGTCGCTGGCACAAAGGGGCGCGAGGTATCAGTGGAAGTGTCACAATACACATCCACCTGGAGGCCCGGAATTGACACTTTCTGGAGGTTGAGGGAGGAATTAGAGTTTAACAGCTCTCTGAGTTCCGGATCCGTCTCCTGGGTCTCGGCCAACAGCTGATGGCTGACGACCTGCGACACTTCCGAGCAACGGGACAAAGCATCGGCGACGACGTTGTCACTACCGGACACATGACGAATGTCCGTGGTGTATTGCAATATCAACTCCAGCCATCGGAACTGTCTGGGGGTGCACTTGTCGGGGTTTTGTCGACACGCGAAAATAAGGGGCTTGTGGTCCGTGAATAGGCAAAAATCACGGCCGTCCACCATGTGGCGAAAGCGCCGAACAGCACTGTATACTGCTAGCAACTCCCGGTCGTAAGCACTATACTTAATTTCCGTGGCACTCAATTTACGGGAGTAAAAACTTAGTGGTTTCCAGCCATCCTTAGTGCGTTGTTGAAGCACGGCGCCAATAGCGTATGAGGATGCGTCCGTCATCACGGCGAGAGAGGCGTCATGGTCAGGGTGGGCGAGTAGCGTTGCGCGCGCGAGAGCTTCCTTGCACTCAACAAAAGCACTGTCTAAAATAGGCGTCCACGTTACTTTCGCACTACCCTTTTTGTTAGGCCCCTTTAAGGCATCGTTCAACGGTGCCTGTGTGCCGGCTATGTTGGGGAGAAAACGTCTATAAAAATTTATCATGCCCAGGAATTGTCGCAGCTCTTTCACGGTCGTGGGCTTTGAAAAGCGCTTGATAGCGTCCACTTTCTCTGGTAAGGGCTTTGTACCTTCTACCGACACTAGATACCCTAGGAACGTCACCTCCTTTTGCCCGAAAACACATTTTCCTGGGTTAAGCACCACACCGTATTCGTCCAACCGTGAAAAAACTTTGCGTAGGTGCACCATATGTTCCTCTTCTGAGGATGACGCGACTAAAATGTCGTCTATATATGCGTAGGCGAAATCGAGGCCGCGCAGGATTTCATCCATAAAACGCTGGAAGGTTTGAGCCGCGTTTCTCAGGCCAAAAGTCATAACCGGGAATTCAAACAGCCCAAAAGGTGTAGTAATGGCGGTTTTCTCTATATCACTTTCGCTAACCGGGATTTGGTTGTATGCCCTCACCAAGTCAATCGTGGAAAAAATTGATTTTCCTGCTAAGGACATAGCAAAGTCCTCTATGTGGGGCACCGGATATCTATCGGGAATAGTCCTCGCGTTCAAAGACCGGTAGTCACCACATGGCCTCCACTCTCCCCCCGCCTTAGGCACGAGATGGAGTGGGGAGGACCAGGAGCTTTCAGAGCGCCTGGCGATGCCCATCTGTAACATTCCTTCGAACTCCTTCTTGGCGACACGAAACATCGCGGGTGCCAATCGACGCGGCTTACTAGCCACTTGGGGGCCAGGTGTGGTCCGAATGTGGTGCTCCACTGCGTGCTTACGTCCTTTGGGGGCTCCTGTGGGACGCGATATCCCTGGAAACTCGCGCAATAAGTTTAAAAACACGGAAATATCACCCTTTTCTTTAAAACAGTCACTAACACTAAACACATCTTTATTTACAAATCTCCCAGTCACTGATAGCGACGTCAGTCCATCTAGGAGCCTACGGTGGCGTATGTCAACGAGCAGGCCGTAATAAGACAAAAAGTCTGCTCCAATTATAGGCCTGTCCACATCTGCGATAATAAATCGCCACTGAAAATCCCTGCGTAGGCCTAGGTTTAGCGATAAAACCATCCAACCATAAGTATTGATGGTGGAGCCGTTGGCCGCCCACAACTCGTAGGACGTCACTGCGGGTTTACCACTTACTCGGGAGCGCGGGTAAACGCAAAGGTCGGACCCGGTATCCACTAAAAACTGGACCTTGGTATGGGCGTCCGTGACAAATAGGCGGCATGGGTTGGGACAACAATCGCTGGCCGCCATCAGCGACTGCCCTCCGCGTTTTCCGGGCGGTAATTGCACGGGCTCCTGCACTTTGTGGCTTTGGCGCCGAACCTGTCATGGTACCAGCACCATGTCGGGTTGCGCGGTGCTGAACGGCTGCGACCTCTGGCATGCCCACCACATGAGTGAGAACGGGAGCGGTTCGGAAAGGAACCCGATGACTCCAACGCCTGGGAGAGGGATGATACCTGCCGCGCGAGGTCCTCCATCCTCCGTGTGAGAGCCTCGACCTCCGGCGCCAGCGATGCGCTGGCCACTTGCGGTCTCGGAGCAACCTCGTGTATCTTGTCCGCTAGCTGGGCAACGCTGTTGAGGTCCGCCGATGCCTGGGTCGCCAAGATGGTCTGCGTGCTGGCTGGCAAGCGGCTCATCCACAGGGACCTCAGGAAATCGTCCGGTACGGCTTCTCCAGCAAGCGTCCGCAGGTGCCGAAGGAGTTGGGATGGCTTGCGGTCCCCAAGCTCCTCGTGCTCTACTAACTGACGGAGCCGAGTCTCCTGCGATGCCGAGAGGCGGAGGAGAATTTCGGATTTCAATTTCCCATAGCGGTCGGATTCCGGCGGGTTCGTGATAACGTCCTCAACCTCCACGGCGTACTTATTGTCTAGCTGGGATACTGCGTACATAAACTTGGTGGAGTCACTGGTAATATTCGCGAGGGAAAACTGTATTTCCAGCTGGGCAAACCACAAGGACGGCCTATCCGCCCAAAACGGGGGAAGTTTTAACGCCACACGATGAACGTTCATGGCGTCCGTCTCGGGCATCGTGACCACGTGGCACAAAAATAAAAAATATCACTAAACGCACTAAATATCACGTCGGGGTCACCACTTTAGTGAAGGGTTATCGGCACTTCAATAATCACTGCGTTTAAGTAATTAACAATAGTTTATTAATCGAATAACAAGTTTACACCCGTGAAGCGGTAGTTCTTAATGGCGGCGTTAGTTCGATCTCGTCGAGACGGTGGCTTGCGAGTGACTGCCTCCGGCTCGGCTCTGGTGCGCCGTGGAGGCGGACTCTGGTGGCCGCCGCCGGAACTCGGAATAAATGCCGGCCGAAACGCGTCCGAGCCGCCACACACTCTTTCCCATTTTTTAAACTATTCATTACTTCGTGGCACTGAAAATGAGGGAACCTTTTCCTTCGCACTTAAGTATCCCGAATCACACCCGGACACAAAACAAGTCCTTGATCTGTAATTCGGTGAATTATCTTCTCGACGTTATCGGCCATCAATACCGGAGATATCTCTGGCCCCATCCATTTCTACATTGATTTACTTGGATGATACATAATACAAATACGATGAATCATTGTATATACGTGAAATTCAAAGAAGTAATATGGTTGTATTTCGTAATGAAACGAAGCTGAAGATGAAGCCCGCTGTGACAACACTACATCACACTGACGTAATATGTAACTTTCCATATGTATTATTCTAGTTCTCATTGACAAAAAAGAACTCACATTGGCAATGGTGCAAGAGTTCGAACTGTTTCCTTGCTTCTAAACACAAACTTAATCACGCTAACTATCCGCTAAATAAAGAAAGAATTCATTACTAACCGATGTTTTAACATGCAAGCAATGCATCCAGGAAAATTTCTAGCTGCGCTAGGTAGTAGCGACTACTGGTGGCGAAACACTGAAACCGTATGCGAATGGTACGCTTTCGCTAGAGGGTGATTGCTGGGATCTTCAGGGGGCTGCTCCAAACTAGTTGTTGATTTTCCGAACACCCCGGCAAAATAGTTATCAAATGTATTTGCCATTTCCTTGTCCTCTGTAATTGCCTCTACTTACTCCCCCTTTGAGTACCGATATTTTGGTCGAGTTGTCCTTTTTATTTCTCAGATATTTGTAAAATTTATTTGTATCTCCGGACTGCAGTAGATTTTGCACATATGAATCTTGCGCTTTACATTTTCCTGCTCAAGATTTTTTCTGGCCTCTTTATATCTCATACCGCAATCTCCCCCTGTATCCCGCAACTGTTACAAAAGTATGAGTATGAGAGTATTTGGTAACGACAGAAATGCATAGAGATGCAAAAGTTTTTACAGGAAGCATGCAAAATATACTGTTAGTGCAACATTTGAGGTTAAATAACTAGCATTATGGAGCAAATCAACTAATTAGACACACTGCCAATCGGAAAATCTAATTCTAATATCCCAGTGGCAGCCATTATTGTCTCTCATCTCTTATCTTTTCAATACGTAAATCCACCAAACAATCGATCTACATCTACTTTCTACCGTAAGATCGTATGGCAGGGAGGTTAAGACACTATTCATATAAAGGAAGGGAGAGATGGGTGGGTAAATTTAGATAATGGGATAAGTCGCGTCAACCTAAGCTTTTAACTTCTTCATTTTTTCGGGTTCTACCGCGTTGGTTGCTGTGGTGATGACAACAGTTTATCAAAATGTAGAAGTTCATCATAAACCACCGCGAAAACCTTCGTTCTTACATCAACGTAAGCTTTGTTCACCATAGGAGGCAGTTAATTAAACAATGATACCCAGAAACAGGCAGAGTCCTCTGGATTTCCATTTAATAACTACGAACTTATTGGTTTAATGACTACGCCCATTGAGAGAGAAGTGTTGAGAATTCCATACTGTAGGTACTCTGAAAACAGGTACAGAGTGCTGTCATCGATCTAAGAAAAATGAATATTACCTGCTGAATATCCGTAAATGGCAAGAGTTTAGGAATGCCCACTGTTGCTACTAGGCGTGTCTTCGTTCATCGACGAAAATACAGGATGATTCAACTTTACCTAATTTGTAACGTAAGATTTTTACCCAGCACCCTAAAATGTCAAACGAATTATCCGTTGCCTCATACAGTGGTGTATTCTCTTCCTAATTATCATCTACTTCATTCCGGCTTATTTAGATTAAATCGTTTCCACCAAAAGAAGAAACTTGTGTTAATTTGGGTCAGCGATTTTGGGGTGGACCGGATTGAATCGTAAATAAGGTAGGAAATTAAGGGTGCCACTTTTTTACTAAGGGGCTTCAATCAATCTTGGTCAGGATTTATTTAGTGGTCACCGTAACATATTCCGTTTTTATTCTTGCGTTCCGATCTCAGAGCTTCCTTGCTTTTTCCATCCCTTTTTGTGATGATGAGGCGCTATAACTAATGCTTATGTTAAGAACGCAATCATTATTTACGTCGCCTAATTTGTCCTTACATTGGTATCGGAAAGAAATGTGCTGCTTACTCAAGGTTCCATGACTTTATATTTTGAATTATGGATTTACCATGGTCGTCGACTAAAATGCTGGAAGCAATGAAGGGAGGGAATGTATGCTTTTAGAGAAGCTGCAAATAATTTCGGTGCGTCGGTATCTTCTTCTGACAATGAGAGAGTGATACTTGCAATGGATGTGTCTCAAAGGGCTGAGCGTTGCCCCCTTGTACTGAGTTGGCATAGGCGAGGGAATTATCGTGCCTATAGATTCTCTTATTTTGTCACTTCTGTAAACTTCTGAGATGTAGCCCAGGATTAAAATAATATCCTCCACATCACCCAGAAGCTCGTGCGTGATTTTTCAGGTATCCTGAACCTAGCTTATACCCTCCGAGTTTATAAAATGGCTCCCAGCCTAGTCTTTCCATCGGCTGTGTTGCATTTCCTGTTCGCTGGTAGCCAGTTTTTAATGAAACATAAATGTCTACTGGATTTTGATGTTTACTTGGATAACGCGCATTTTCAGTTGCGCAAAAATAATGGTTTTTAACGTGCTTGCCTTTGTCTACGGTCCAGTTGTCGTTATGGGCATCCAATGATATTCAAAGGATAATTTCTTCCAAGACGTTAGCCAATTAATGAATACGATTAGAACAGACGGAAGAATTTGAAAAACCTTAGTTAACTCCACTTGTAATATTTATTACCACGAACCGAGGTTTGACACTTGGTGCCATCTTCAGGTGAAAATAATTTTAGATTACGGTATGTATACAAAATCATATATATACCGTAACCTAAAATGAAATTTCACCTAAAGATGACAGTATTTTGAAATCCGGGTCGTGGTTATAAATAATTCAAGTGGAGTTAATTTAGGCATTTTAATTCTCCGTAACGGATAACTTCCACAAAATCAAGCCTTAAAAAGTTTCTTTTTCCATTAAAACATTTCATCACGCCGCGATATATGCCAATGAATAGGCATATATCAAAATACATTTTCCAAGGCGATTAGTATATTAAAATCCTGATTAAACTCCATCGCTGCATCAAAACTTACCACGACGGAAAGAGACCGAGATACAAGCCTGTGTTACAAGCGGAACAATGTGTACCGCATAATTTAGGGCAGTAAATGGGTCACACTACCTAATTTATGTTGTATAGTTATGAATATTACATTGATTGGTTAACACGTATCCATACTACGGAGAACTGAATATTGTAATTCATCTTTTCCTTGTTGGCAGGTATATTTTATAGGGATCTAATCTTTTAAACATCAATTAAAATGAATTTGCCGTTTTCGGTCTCAAGTTCAGTGTGTATATTGCATAATTTATCACTCAAAACACCTCATTGCAAAGATGTTGGACGATCAGCATCGCACTAGGTCCGCGATCCACGGATCTTTGCTGCCATGAGTTGGAGCGGAGCTCATGACTCCGTGCCAATTGATAAGAATTAGCATCAGAAATAGCACCGTACCTGAAAATTATATTTGAAAATCTCTAAAACTACATCGTGTTCCTTACGATTAGAAAATCGCGAACATTACACCAATATTTAAAAGTGGTGATAAGTAAGAGCCCAGTAACTATAGACCAATTTCCCTTACGTCTATCTCGAGCAAGATGTTGGAACATATAATTGCCAGTTCGATTATGGGATAATTGGATAGTCAAAACTTGTTAACGCCAAATCAGCACGGATTCCGGAAAGCAGGTCTTGCGAAACCCAGTTGACCCTCTTCCTTCACGACATTCTTTCCTCGGGAGAAAAGCTTGTCCAAGTAGACGCAATATTTCTAGATTTCAAAACAGCTTTCGATAAGGTCCCTCTTTCGAATTTACTCGTTAATTTGGAAGCTTACAGAATACACAACGACGTAATATGTTGGATAAGAGAGTTCTTAGCTGACCGCGAACAGAGAGTAGTTCTAGATGGCGTTTGCTCAGATGTTGTGATAGTTACATCAGGTGTACCCCAGGGAAGTGTCATCGGTCCCTTATTGTTCCTTTTGTATATTAATGATATCACTACCGTCGCACAGTAGGCCAAACTGAAAAAAGCTGGCCAAAATTAATAACTCTAATAATAGGGAAGTAAACTAGTGTTTAAAATGCCCCAAAAAACATTTTTAAATTAGAGTTCAGAATATCAAAATGTCGTAAAACCACAGTTTAAATCCTAAGAGTGTATAGTTGATTCGAGATACCCATCGGAAATTTGAATAAATTTAAAGGCCACCAAAACGGGTGTCCATTTTGAATATTTGCCGTGACGTCACAAGGCAGTAACAGGAGGCAGCTTCAACGCCGTTAGTTGTACCACTATTCTTGCATGGAAAAATTACTGAGTTTGAGCATGTACCTTTTTTTGTTGTTTTAAAAATATCATCAGAATGTAGAATCAACAGAAAAGTATTTGATTGCTTCTCTTTTGAGTACATGACTGCATGATATGACTGCATGTATGATATATTATTATTCATTCAAATGTCAGCTTCATTAAATTTGCGGATAGTAGGGCGAAGACCACATTGAATCTTTAATAAATACATGATGGTATTTATTTTTCGCTGGATATATTTTGGCAGATTGCCGTTTAACATGCCAAAACATTTTTGTAAGAACTGAGCCAAATTGAAGAGTGGCAATAGACCTATTTAAGTCGTCTGCTGCAAGACGTTTTATTGGCACATCCGTATTTGTTCACGCCGGCCGGAATGTGCGCACTTCGCACTTTACTAGTCCTCCGAGGTGAGTAAATCGCAGTGAATCGGAAAGAATAACTGGGAAAACAAATGAAAAGCGACTTGTGATATCTTTTTCTCAACTGTTACGAAGGCGTTAATGACGAACAAGGAATCAGTAGATAGGATGTTTTACCGACTTTTGACATAACATGATCAGTTCACGTTAAAACGCATTGTTTGTTTATAATTTAAAGTTAAAAGAAAAGTCTTTTAGACTAAAACGTAATGAGACAAGAACACCCCCACGGAGACTTTGTGAATAAACAACGAAGAAGAAAGATTTATTTCCAACAGGAGACATGTATGTTGCTTTTAATCGTGCAATTTATAAATGATCTCATTTGATAAAGAATAAATTATATTGGGGAGGTGGGAATGGTTGAATATGCGAGAGTTACACACTAGTTAGCTAGTATTATTTATTACTATTTATCAATATATACCTGCTTTTCATGTCACGTCAATATGTTAATACATTGAGAGGTAAAAATGCAGAGCATAAGTTCCCGTACTAAACTGATAAATCGCTATGAAATATTAAGTCGCGAAAGTTCAATAGGAAACTCCATTCGGATTTAGTCGTCATTTTTATGTGATGCAGGAGATGCAAATGCTACGCTAATGTGCTGTGGTTTTTTCTAATACGCCGTAGTCATGCGCCCGATATCCTTGGCGCAACTTGGGGCTCAAGGACAAGTGAAATTAAAAATCAATTGTGCAGAAGTCCAAGTACGAAGTTACATAAATCGGTGGTGCAATATCTTCTTAGCCCATCAAAATGATAGAGAAAAAAAAATTAACTCTCGTAAGGATCGATCGCATATCCATCGGCATCGTAGGATCGCACGGTAACACTACACCAACTGACTTCATTGAGAACTTTGGTTCCCTTTGGGTATTAATATCAAACATTCAAAATGGCTGAACTCTTCTTCCCATGTCTGACGATAAAACGCTATTCCGCTATTTATTCGTATCTATGAAAGATAAACACTGCACAATATGATGTCTTGACATGCAAGAATTGTGAAAAACCTTCATTTCGAGTTCATCTTTCCCTTCATGCGATGGAATAAACGACTTTTCCTCATGATGTTCAACTTTTGCAGACGATTCGTCCTAGCTTGAGATATTTTAAGGTAAACTGTGAATCAAAAATTCCGTTTATCTTGTGTTCACGCATTTATAGACACCGAGCAACATAGCACTGACTCTTCAACGTTCCTGAAATACGAGGAGTTAGAGCTAAGTGGTGAGTGGTTTTGTATCAACACCTAATCGCATGTAATTTAGTAGATATTGCCGCAATATTCAATTTTTACGGGCTTATTATTAATATTATCCCACTCTTATGTATGTTTAAAGCAATACCAGGGAATCTTACGGTGACAATGCCATTGAGTACGCACAATTCCGAAGGGACAACATCTGCAGCATGAAAGCCAGAATATGTCCCGAGCAAAAAATTAATGAATCGGGGTATCGCGTTAGTTTGGACGTGGACCATTTGTAATTCTTCTTTGCAGAGTTTTCCGTATTCGCCGACATTTTTCAGAAAGCAAAGCCACGTTAAAGTTACCGTTTCTCTGAACCTCTCACCTCGCTAATGAAGACGACAGATTACAGCGATACTACTGCCTTGTGACGTCACAAGTCAATCAAGATGGTGGTACGGTGTTTCAGCGCAACATGAAATTTTCCGACTTTCAAAACGTTTTAAAGTGCATTTCCCGGATGCAAAAAATAAAAGCGACTACACTAACATTTCTTTTTAAGTCTTAACTTTCAAATTCAGCAATAAAAAAAATTTAATTTACTTCCCTATTACCAGTCCATATGCAACATTTCGTGCATTTACAAGGTATTTTGGGCTGATAAACATGATTTTATCATTATTTTTTCAATATATTATACGGATACAGCGCTATTAATTGTATAAACATTAAATATATAAAGTACCATTCTCAGACATAATATTCAAGAAGTCATTGTCTGAAGGAAATATACCAATAGACTTTAAAATTGCAAACGTTACACCGATATTCAAAAAGGGAAACAGACATGACCCAGGGAACTATCGACCAATTTCATTAACGTCGGTTATAGGCAAGATACTCGAAGATATCGTCGTTAGCAATATCATGACGTTCCTGGACAGTCGTAACTTCCTTCATGGCTGTCAGCACGGCTTTCGGAAAGGTAGATCATGTGAAACACAGCTCGCGCTCTTTCTTCATGACGTTCTCAAATCTGGTGAATCGAAAACACAAGTGGACACATTATTCCTAGATTTTAAGAAAGCTTTCGACACGGTACCTCACAACAAACTTTTATACAAATTACAGTCATGCGGGCTGAACGAAACAGTAGTAAACTGGATACGCGACTTTCTGAGTGATCGTAAGCAAAAAGTAGTTCTTGACGGAATTAGCTCTGATGTAGTTAAAGTGACATCAGGTGTCCCACAAGGAAGCGTAATCGGGCCTCTTTTGTTCATTATATACATAAATGACCTATGCTCTCGAATTAGCAGTAAAATACATTTATTTGCTGACGACGCTGTCATCTATCGCGAAATTAATGATCACTCTGACTTTGAAATTCTATCATCGGATTTAAACAACGTTCATGTGTGGAGCCAAGAGTGGGGACTCGAACTTAATCTGAGCAAATGTATGGCGGTACATTTCTTGCGGAGGTCGTCCAACTATCCCCGTGTATATGCTGTGGATGGCGTTAAGATAAAGGCGACAGATGAAGTTAAGTATCTGGGAGTTACGATTACCTCAAACCTATCGTGGGGAACACATATAAGAAATATTTGTGGCAGAGCTCTGAAGAAGCTAGGATTCGTCAAGCGTATTGTGGGAAGATTCTCAGATGAAAAAGTAAAAGAGAGGTGCTATTTCGCACTCGTCCGGCCACACCTTGAATATGCAGCAAGCATATGGGATCCGGTGTAGAAAGACTTAATTCGGGAACTTGAGCAATTGAGAATAGATATCTTTCAGAGCGACACGGAGAACATCATATTAGAACCCCACTATATTTCCAGGTCCGACAGATACGATAAATTGAGAGAGATATTTTGCCGAACGGATAGGTATGGGAATTCGTTTTTCCCCCGAACAATAAGGGACTTTAATAAATGCTAGGCGTAATTTCATTAGAGCGTTTCCTTTTTATATGTAAACGGCTGGTGTCCTAACACCCCCCGCCACACGCCTATTGAGGCGGCTTGCGGGGTAGTATGTAGATGTAGAGTAAATATGCAATGACAAAGCTTAATTTCGACGGTTGAGTGGTCTAGCTAAAACTCAAAATTTCCTGTGATAATTATCAGTATACTGTAATTAATAATGCTAGGAGCTATAAAATCCGTAAAAAAATTGTCCAAGTAGAATTTTAATGCATAATACATTTTGACAAATTATGACTACTGCAACGGAATGGGAGGAATTGAAAATATGTTTCTCGATGAAAATGAACTTGCATCAAGTTAAAATGTTAAATAAATAAAATGTTAAAGCTATAGCTTACGTAGATTACATTTTCACAAAAAAATAAATATTTAATTCATTTTTTATTGCAAAATTAGTTTGAAATTGGCTATATTCCAATCAATTTCATTTTGCTATACTTTCGTCGCACTACTGGGATCGGCACTCAACATAAATGTAAGCCAGAGGCAGAGACCATGATAACTTGTTGTTTAAATTTTAATATTAAACAAATATATTTCAATAATATTATTATCAAAAACTTGAATAAATATTCTGAATAATAATATTGATAAAAAGTGTCACATCCTCTGATGACTCGTCATCACTCTCATCTTCACATTCGCCATTCCCATAGTCAATTAGTTTTTTCACTTCTGGATCTAAATCTTCCTTCGATTTACTATTTTGAGATGAAATTGAAGATATCAAGGGATCACAGGTGAACAGCAATCTCTGAAATATATATTTATTAGTTGCCTCTCTTGATATCCTCCGCGTATTGTGATGCCGGAATTTCCTAATTTCCTTAATCCTTGATTCCAAGGCATCTTCTGGAAGCTGCCCGATGGGCAAAATTCCTTTCTTGGATGTATATATATATATATATATATATATATATATATATATATATATATATATATATATATATATATATATATATATGCACCATGAATCAGAGGCTTGTGAACCGTTGGTGGCATATAATACCAAGGGTATTGCTTCACATATAATTTCGCTGTTGCTAGACAGTATTTTCTGAACTCATTGTGATTGAGTGATCGTCTGCTTGAAATTACTTTCAAAATATTTTCAAATCTTGAAATCAGTTATTCATGAAGCCCTGAAAAATATTTAACTAACTAAAAATCTCACTAAACTTCAGCAGCGATGTTTTTTTTAATTTGAAATAGTTGTCAGTTTCTCTTACCGGTAATATTTGCTGATAATTTATGGTCCGAAAAACCGCGTCTGTGTTACCATCGTTTGTGGTGCCATATCCTGGTTTTGGTATATCTATTATCAGGCCTATTTTCTATTAGCCATTTACTATTTACTAGCTCTCCCTTCGCTGCACCTTGTTCCATTTCTCAAAATATCTAATGAAAAAGCATGTTTGTAGGCACTTCGTCAAAATACCTTTCGCATCGGAATCTCCATTCAATTGAAAATTTTCAATCAAAAAATCTATCACATTTTTTCTCACGTGCCGTAATTTTTTTCTCTACAATTTTTCATGAAGCTGCAACCCTGTCAATTCTCTACTCTCCATGGTTTCTCACAAATTTAGTATAAAACAGAACAAAACGAAATAAAAAATAGCAGGTAATCACTTCCATCGACAGCCTTACTATCATCATTCTTACATGGGTAGCAAAAAACAAATTACTGACTCCAACTCGGAATCCATTTTAAAAATTAAAATTTTGCTTACCAAACTGCTTCTCGTATGATGGGAAAGCAAAATTTTCTCAATGGATGCGACGTACACATAGTGAAGGCACGACGAAACGGAGACGGGTGCAAGGAGACTTTGGTTTCCAGGTACAAGTAGGTAACTATATTCTCATTTGAAACGGTTCTAACGTTGAACAGATCAACCCAGTGTTGCACAGCACAGTCACTTACGGTGGATGTTCACTCAACGCTCTCTAGGACAGCTGATGCATGTGGTACGCGGAAACAACCAGAAAACCCCTAAGGAAACTATCTAAGCATTCCGTTTGGCGGAACAAGTGGCGGCAAGAGTCTGCAAAAAGGTGTAAAAAGCATAACTTGAGATAGCTACCAATGAATTAGGGGAAGTAGAAAAGAGTCATTATTGGCAAGGTTGCAAAACCAGCATTTTAGGGCCAGCAAGCACGGAGGGGCGCAAGTCCTCAACCAGCTG
This sequence comes from Pyrrhosoma nymphula, assembly GCA_963573305.1. NCBI lineage: Eukaryota > Metazoa > Arthropoda > Insecta > Odonata > Coenagrionidae > Pyrrhosoma > Pyrrhosoma nymphula. Next base: position 67,710,857 of record OY754332.1, on the reverse strand, counting down.
GCGCGGGCGCATGCCGCTGCACGTGCATGACCACGAGCCTTCCCCTAAATCCCTCGACCACAGTCTGCTCAAAATGCCTGAGGGAATTCCACAATTCATGGAAAATCTTTTCAAAGATATTCCATAACTCTGCTGAGAAACATTCTAACGACCTCCTCATCGTAGAATCGACAGTCGCCAACGTTGCGAGAAATTGTAATTTGCGACAAGATTTACATTGAATTCAGCCATTTAAGTAGAATGTGAAAAAATCAATATGAAAAGTTATTCATAAAATATCTATTCAAATTACCAATGTCATTGAACTGGCATTCCATCGTCTTTATACTCGGAAATTGTATACTAGCTTCGCTTAGACCCCATTAGTGACCGCCACTGTGGCCCGAGTGGCCGGGGTGGTTTTAAATGAAAATGGTTGTTAAAATTAGAATCGCAAGTTATCGCAAAAATTTCCTTCTGAATATTGTTCTATATGCTTTTCTCTACCACACAGTGCAAATACCTCCGTGTAGCCTGATGTCGATAAAAACGATAATTAACGTTAAAGATAAAATTTAATGAAAAAACAGCACAGTTTTTGAAAAATTATAAAAATATTAAAATACAAATAAAACGGAACAAACTTGATCTTCTTTCATGTAATAAATATCAATTTTGGGAATCAATATACTTTAAAACCAACATTATAAATAACGACTCTTAAATAAAGCTTTATATCTAGCTATTTTCCACGGAAAAATTTCGGTCGCCAAAATCACCCTGACATGCTCTACTTTGACCGGCTGTAAACATTTTCATGGCGTATTCCATGCTCTGTATAGTACCCTATCTTAAAGAACACATGCTTAATAATATAAATCAACTGTTTTTGGTTGGTTTGCGCGAACTACATTTTTCGACTTTTGGCCAGCTTTTTTGGATTTTGGCCCACTGTGCCTCGTTACGAGCAAAATTCGCCTCATCGCAGATGACACAGTGTTGTACAGGGATCTAGGCAATGAGTCTGACAAGATTACTTTACAAAAAGACCTAGGAGCTATAAATGAATGGTGCAATACTTGGCAGTTAGAATTGAATTTAAAAAGTGCGTTGTTATGAATTTTTGGAAAAAGAATAACTCGGTCAACGAAGCGTACACAATTAATCAAACAGACTTATCAAATGTAGAGTCAGTTAAATACTTAGGTGTGACCCTTACTCAGGAAATGTCTTGGGGGAAACACGTCCGGGAAATCTGCGGACAGGCTAGTCACAATTTGGGTTTTATCGCAAGAATATTAGGAAAATGCGACGAGAAGGTTGAAGGGCGATGTTATTTTTCACTCGTGAGACCTCACTTGGAGTATGCCGCTAGCATATGGGACCCTTACGAAGTAGGACTAATCTCTGATATAGATCGAATACAACGGAGAGCAGCAAGATTTGTGAAAAGTTGTTACGATAAACGTAGCAGTGTTACCGAATTGTTAAAGGAATTATGGTGGGAATCTCTAACTGATCGAAGGGAGAAATACAGGTATCTTTTGCGCAAACTCGGAGCAGACAGTTTTTTGCCGGACGTTCAACATATACTGCTAGAGCCAACGTACTACGGTAGTAGCGATCAAAATAATAAGATAAAGGAAATTGACTACCGAACCGATAGATTGAAAATGTCATTTTTCGCACGTACAATAAGGGGTCATAATAGTTGCGATAGATCAATCACATGAAACTCCCACCCTCAATAGGTAGAGTAGAATCTTCACTTGTGCTTAATAACACAACATCATTACTAACTCTTTCCACCGGTCGATTTGTCCGGCATTATTTTATTTTGTTCTCTGCATGAAGTAGCATACATAAATTAACAGTATCAATAATATTAACCACTAGATGTGTGTATAGCATTGTTCTGCATGTTTGCATGTTCATTTACGTATCACTCTCCCAGTTTCCGGTAGGACTGCGTACTGTTCTCCTGACTGCGTTGGCCTGCGCCTAGCGCCAGGGGTAGCGTGCGAGGTTCTGACTTCTGCTGGGACGAGTGCTGCTTGCCTGGAGTGGAATCACCTCGTGCCACACACCCTAGTAGTGGCTTGCACGGTACTTCGTAGATGTAGATGTAGATAAGTGATGGGTGAAATCATTTGTTTTTTCAGTGCATATGATGCTGAGTTTTTTGATCCATTGGAAAATTTTAGGTTCTAGCAAAACACATTGCAGTATTTTTTTAAAAACGACGGCAAAGTCAGATATGGAACACTTCAGAGAGACAGATAACTGCATTGCAAAATTAAAGTATAATAAACAATGAAAAATGGGAGAATTTATTACATCACTGCCTGAAATTTCTTTAATTTTTAGCATGAATAGAATAAGGCATCCGGTTCATTGTGCAGAATGAAATGATGGATGACGAAAGAAAGTTCCCAGTGAAAAAGCTGTAGTTAAAGCCACGGAGATAATATACTTAACCATAAAATTTTGCCAAGTCGAAGGGATTGGCTCTTGGGACATTTTTAGATACAAGATATATAAATTTTTCTGAAGATATATACATCTTTATTTCTACATATATATCTTTTTAAAACTATAATGGGAGGAGGTCAAAGTGTATTTTAACAGAGGGAAACCACGTTTGGAGTAAATGAAGCATGAAAATTTTATAGGATGTTTAAAAAAGGAAATATAAAGGATTGAAGTTTTTAGCTGTGAAGAGAATGGAGTTAAAAGCTAATCTTTGGATTGATGAGCACTAATGGGTAAGAAAAAAGACGATTGGAGGCACGGATATTCGGATTAGTGCGTAATAAATAACTGCTGATATTATTAATTTTATTTCTGATGATTGTGAAAGTCAGTGTGTTAATAGTCGCCTGAGGAAGTCTGTTATATATAAAGCTATTTGTGACCAGCTTAGACTCATAGAAATTCGCTCGTTGCTTTTAGACGGAAGGACTTCATATCGCGTGTAGTTGGTACAGTTTTCTTCTATGATGCTCACTAATTACAATGCATGTGAAGTTTGTCTTGTTTATATCCGCCTCAACGTAAAAGCTGCCATTTATTTTGCTTACTACTTCAATGGCGTTGTATAATATTAAAATTAACACCTTTCGGTTTTTTCCGAGTATATTTTAACATAAGGCTTTTCAAAAACGGCTGATGAGCAGAGGCTGAATCATGTCTACCTTGCGTCCATATGTGTCCTTATTTGGTGATAATTTTTGATGTGCTGCTTAAGGACTTGGCTAGGGGAATCTCCATTTTGCTTTGAAGATCTGCAGACGATCTCGGAGTACCCTGAAGAAAAATATCCACACACTTATATTTTACCTTGACATGAAATGGAATGCATCATACGACAATCCGGCATAGATGTCATATGGGAAGTCATATGTGGGAGACAATGAAATACCTGAGGTCATTTGCACCATTAAGGACGGGTGTGTTGGCTAATTATTTATAGGGTACTAGCCGTTACCCGCGGCTTCAATCACCACATACCTCTTCCCATCATAATATTAAACTTCTTTGTTAGCCTATTTTCACTCACTACCTGCATCTATCACTCTGTGTAAGAGATAAAATGTATTGTTTTAATATTTATATGGTTCTTAGAAGTGACCGAGAGACACTGCAAAAAGATGACCAAGCGTCATTTCTCAAGGCGTGTTTTATAAGACAGATCACGTATAAAACAACCACCCTGCGACGATTCACTTAAAGTAATCATTACTGTTTACTTATCAACTCACCACAAAGTTGGGTGAGTTTTTGTTTTCACTTTTTTTGTTAATAAAAATTTCTACTTTGCGTTAACCTCTGTTATCAGACAGAAATAATGTAAAAACACTCTTAAAACTCTGCAGAGAATATAAGAAAAGCAATATAATTCTTTATGGTAATATTTTAATTTACCCCTTCAATTTTCCTTAGGCAATATCCGTAATAAAAGGCTGATTTAAAATAGTTCTCTTTGAGTTTTCTATTTAAGATTTCTTAGTGGGCACCTAAGGCCTAAGAAACCTTGTGTCGAAATTTCATTGCAATATATTTAATGGCTACAGAGAGAGCTATCGTGATCAGTGAGTCAATGACTGTGTAGTATTTGACTTATATATTCATAGATTATATCTACTGATTGGCAGGCTTTAGGACGATTCTTGTCTTAACTTCCCACTATTGGCCATCTTCAACTTTCCCACGCATAGCTTGCCCGCTGTCTTTCTCTCGTCCAAATTTTCTTTTCTCTTCCTGAGCGTTCTCTCATTCATCACCTTCTGCAGCGTGCCCTTGTATCCAGAGAATATCTTAGGTATAGCTTGATGGAACATTTATTAGTTAAAAATGATGCATATGAAGACTGTTTGAATTAAATATTGATCCAAGTTGTCATTAAAAGCTAATGTCCGAGTATGTCACACTCAGTCTTTGAACCTCGGACAACACGCACGTGTTTACGAGATTTTAACTCTCCCTTTTGATGGTCACCTAGATGACCGAAATGCATGCATGGGAGTCAAAATTCCTTTTCTGTCACGGATAATTTGGATTAATCTTCAATTTAAACTTACTTGTCGCTTGCTCTCTTCTTGATTTATGAAGGCTATGCTATATCCCACACGTTTAGTTTCCAATAACCGACCATGATTTTGACACTACGCACCATTTTCAAGGTGAATTTCACTTGGGTTAGCAGGCCTATAAATACTGAATTGGATTCCGGAGGGGATTGGGGAGGGTTTGTTGAATAGCGTGGTTGGGGAAGGGGAGTGAGGACGAGGAAGAGGGAAGAATTAAAGGAAAGGTGGTCAAGGTTAAGTTACGGCGATTGGGTAGTGAGTGATTTCGGAATAGGGGGTTGGTGAGCGTGTAGAGGAGTGGAGTGGGTATTGCACGCATAGTCATTACATAAGTAAAACTGACATTGTGGGCGGGGGTATTAACAATTTCAAATTGTTTTAGGAAGTCTAAATTCCTTCCCTTTTTCATAAAATTTTAAAACGTAGGATTGAAATAACACCAATGGTTATTGCAACCAAAAGGCATTGCCATAGCTAATTGTTCATTCTTATTTGTTAAACAAGTTCTGTGTTCTTTCACCTTAGTTGCTAATTTCCTGCCGTTGACACACTGGTCTTGTCAGTGAAAAATATCCGTAGAATTTGTATGTTAAATAGTGCATGAACGGTAACATACACCAGCGAGCTGGCTTATATTTGTCAGGTGAAATGATGGTTATATTTTTAACCTGCTTCGTACATGAGCATTCTAACAATTTTCAAATTAATTTATTATCGAAACCATTCTATTGGGTAATAGATTTTATCATGCCAAGCTCTCGATGGAAGCTTAATTGAAACATCGTGATATTGAAAAACCTATCATTGAACTAAACGATTGGAAGGCTATTTCATGTGAGTAATGGTAAGTGGAGTTCATTGGCATATTGACGTTTGTGAACGTTGGTTTCCGGGTTATTGGGAAGTTTTGGTTGCCATTTTTAATAAAAATGCTGTTCTTTAATAAATGCTGTTCTTTAATAAAAAATGTGTGTTCTCTACCATATTCGATAGTAAAATTAAAGCTTTTGTTAAATGACTTTTAAAGGACTTAAAAAGCTTTTAGAATTCGCAAAGTACCTGTCCATATGTAAAGTATATATCCCATCATTAACATGGTCGGTACTAATTGCATGCATTATTTTATAGTGGATGCTTTCAGTCGAATTATTTAAGCCTTAAATAATCCTTAAAAGTTTCAGAAAAAATCTGCGACTAAGGTTACTCCATGGCAAGGCCAAATTTTTATTTGAAATATCCTCCATGATACAGATTATACAGAATAATTTTTCCCTACACATAATTCCAACAGTAGTAAAACATAATTTCATGAACAATGCTGGCATTATATCCTGGATTTTAACCAAAGCCACTGCTAAGCTGGAAGCTTCGATGATCGGAATCGAAGTGAATAGGTCGGTTACATCAATTGATACAACATTTGCATTTGTGGAGGGTTAGTGTCAAAACATTTTACTGCGACGGAATTTATTTACTTGTTCCACCGAGTTCTTCATGTAGGTCTTCATGTTCAATCTAGGTTGAAATGAGTAGTTTCTAATTGACTGTCAAGCTCCAAAGCTATTTTAAGACATGGGGCAGTTAACTACAGTAGTAGTATTATTTTTTGTGTGCGTCGACTGCTTAGGTAATTCTGCTCCGCATATAGCTATTTCTGAGATATCGCTAAAAAATAAGTTTATTAACGGAATACAACAATGTATAAAACTTAATATATTAAATTCTTAGTCATTTTGAGATGTAGTTAAATGTTACATTTCCTTAAAAAGATAAATACTACACGGCTAATACGATCATGGTCACCACCCAGAACGTGTTCATAGTTTCCGGTAATGTTTTATCTGTCACTTTCCGTTAGGATATGCTTAATACTGAAGTAGATGTCACAATTAGAAAAGTAAGGCAGACTATAGTCTTCTGTATAGAGGAAAGCATGAATCAACGATCAGTGCCCTTTCTTCAAGCGGGAAACTGTAAGCCGAATAGGGATGCAAGGTTTGTGGGTTTTCGCTAAGCCAAAAATACCTAGGCGGCAAGGGATTGCTCAGTTTAGGTTCGTGTTGATCAGTCTCCACTCGTTAACTGCACTGAGCCATTTCACACTTTGACTTCTTATTTTTTAGTCACGTCTGGAATATTGATGCCGGATCTTTACTTAACACCTCAAAATCAGTATTTTAAAGTTAGTATCACATTTATTTACGTAATAACTTTTCGTTAAAACTAGTAAACTGTTTCCTTTAGCCACTTCCGTTATTAGTATTTTATTTCGTTTTTCAAAAGCAAACATACTCACCCAGCTTTTCGCGCGATATACATATATGTATCCATTCATACTAGCTGACCGTATACCCAAGATCCACATTTGGGTAGAATTGGTAATGGGACATGGAATCACATATTACAAACCAATACTCCAGATACTTAGTGATTCATATGATGCCAGCTGTGGCGATGGTTTTTCTCGCTGGTTTGGACTTAGCTTTGCCCTTCCAAGTTGACGCACGTGGGTGTCACTCCAACTTTTAGGCACTGTTGTTAACGTAAGAATTGAGACTGCTCATGCGACATTCAATGGAAACTCTCAGACAGTTTTGCCATAATTGCAAAACTAGCATTACAAAGCGTGGTGGAATCGTTTTGAATCAAACATGATGCATAAAGAGATTTTCCTTTGTTTTCCACACTTTTAATTTCCAATAAGCTGCCATGGTTTTTGCAATATATATCTGCGGTATTCAAGGAGTTTTCATTTGCCGGCCATGGAATCCTAAGTGGTGCCGAACGCGCTCCTTATAAACGTATAAGATGGAGAAAAGCCCACTCCAACCGGTCCAATCACAATTGATGCCAGCGAAATCGCGTGTGTTGGTGTTGGTTGGCAGTGGATGGGTATTGTTTGCGAGAAAGAGAAAATTAAGCTTATGAAAATTTTTCAAATGTATTTAAAACGAAAGTAATTTGATTCAATATTTTTTAATTTGAGTACTTTTTCTCCTTCAATCATAATTTATTTAATTTATATAATTATACTTTTCTTTATCCATTGAAAATTGCATATTAGCTCTTTTGTTTTTTTCTTATTTCATGTATATTTTTTCATTGAGTTTAGATGTTTATAATTTATTTGTAATGTTTTCTAATTACAAATCACTTGGGTTAGCAGGTTTATGTATAACATTTAGGACAACCGGGGGGAGAGGGAGAATGGATTAATTCTTTGCTTATGCTACTCTGATCACTTTGTCTTTGTTTTTTGAATGTCCATAAATTTTTTTATAAATCCCGCGTTTTTTAACCTTTCACTTGTGCATTCAGTCGTGCCCGTATTTGGTATTTTATCCTAGGACGAAGAAAACGTTTTACTTATTCACTGTCACAGATTTTAGAAAGACATCGTGGGAACTCTAATATAGAGTCAGACACAAAAATTGAGTGTCTAGTATGTAAAAAGGTTAAGGGAACATACTTACAGTCATTTTCTCCTTAGTCCTTTATCCATTGGATTATTACCTTTTTTATGTTAATCCACCCATGTGATGGATTAAGCTCAGATAGACCTCCTATATTATTTCAACTGCTTAAAATCAGCAGTTGGGATATGGAGCGCATTTCAATTCTTCTATTTCTCAATTTCTCTTCACAGCAGTCATGGATTCCCACTAAATTTAACATTTTTCATAAAATGCTACTAAATGCAGGTGAAAAATGGTTTTATTTTAATGATGGGTACAGGCTTTCCTTCATGTGTTACACAAATCGAGTTCAGAATGTGAAAGTGATCCACTGACAAGCGTGGCTATTATATTGAGACAAATAAGTAGACTTCTGAAAGCTATCTGAAAGAATGACATGTTCACGTCTTCCTCTAATTACTATAGGATATACAGTGGAAACGAGGCCATTACTATGAATTTGATTTTAAATTGTTTGATTTCAAAATGAAATAATTTTGAATCCCCTTATTTTTCGTCTTGCACAGTCATTGTCTAATAGACTGAAGTATAAATGTATTTAACTATCACTCCTTTCGTTTTGCTTCTGAAGTTCATGTTTATGGAGGAGGTGAGGAAATTAGTGATCATGAAAAAATTAGCTTCTTTTTTAGACCACTTGCTTGTTTAATTTCATCCGATTGATACATATCCAAATCAAAATACTACTTATTTTTGAATTCAAAACACTCGGTAAATATTTTCGCATTTAATTGTCCAATTACAAAAGGAAAACTATCAACATGGCAATAGCTTTGCAATGGCTCTGCTCAGCGCGTACTATAGCTCCGATACTCCTTTCCTATTTCGACACGGGAGAAAGGAGTTCGAGTTTGATAATAACCGGAAAAGAACAGAGGAGCACTCACCAAAACGTCCAAATTTAATTCCATGTTCCGAATTCATAGACAAGTGCAAATTACTTAATCCATATGGAATGGCATAAGCTGTAGTAGTGAAATAATTGCTACAGAAAATTCAAAATCGAACAAGATTTTCATTTAAACAAGTGAGTTGCGAACACTTTATAAGTTAAAAATATCACCTCTGAGCATTTTGTGGCTGGAATATGTTTTTCGGCCGTTTCTTGAGACAGTGAGACAACAACAGTCACCTTGCAAGGTATCGCAGCAAATGACTCTCGTAGTTCATGAAGGTCGGTGCTCAAAGCTCGAAGTATGTTGACTATCCTCAACCGTCTGTGATAACTATATGATTAGGTACACTTTTTTATATTCCATAAACCTAAGTGAAGTAGGAGCATTTTCTGTCGTTGTTCTCGAATTTGGTCGCGTTGAACTCAGGCTCTCAAGTAAACTGGGCGAAGATAGATCAGTTGACAACCGGAACTTATTCTATACGTTTCACCTATCCAAGTACTGTCCAATAATTAATGTAGACTCAAGTCTAGAGAACTCGCTGCTTTAAGGTGCAACTTAACTGTGCTAAAGTCTATAGGATATTTAAAAGTATACCCAGTAATTCTAATAGTCACCAGAGACTGCCCAGGACAGGCAACATATTCCGAGCTTAGAGCTCTAACCTGTATGAATCACTAGAGTAGTTCTTCTTGACGCATCACCAAGTGACTGTACCAATCAATATTTTTTGTGGCAAAGACAGAGACGTACAAATCATAATACACTTTTTGCAAAACTTGAAAAATTTTTCTTCGATAGCATCATGTGCTATAGCGAGATCATCCATTTCCAACCGATACCAGTGAGTCCACACTTGAAAATCTCCCGCACGGAACTTGGGGGGGGGGGGGGGGGGGCAGGGCGGCCCCGGGGGACGAACGCGTCACCCGGGCGCACGCCTTGGGCACAGCCGGCGGGCATTAAACACTCGGTCCATTCAGAGCGACAGGAACTTGACGAGGGCTTCGTGGATGAGGCGCGGGCTGATGGTACCGTCGGCCGTGTAGCGGACGCCACGCAGAACGCCCTCGTGGCTCAGTACGCCGTATTCGCCGACGATGAACCCGTCGGCCGTCCTCTCCTCGACGCGGTACTTCCGGAAGTTACGGCCCTCCACCACGTAGCCGAACTTCTGCCTTGGGTCCTGCGGTCCGTGGACCCGGCCCCGGCTGGCCACGCTAACCTCCTCGGGCACCTCGTAGTTTGCCTCGGCGGGCTCTCCGCCGTGCACGAGCACGGCATTGGCGTGTGGCGGGTGCCTCAGAAGGTATCGCCGCCGCAGGCTCTTCTGGTCGCGCCGGCGGGGGGTTGAGGCCAGCTCCGGGGGGGGCAGCAGCAAGCCAAACCGTTCCTCCGGCTCGGCCGCCGCGGCCGAAACCCCGCTCTCTGCCGTCTCCTCCAGGGGCTCCGGCGACTCCGGGACTATTTCGGGTGCGGCGAACGTCTCACTCATGGGAACAGGCTCCTCTTCCATCTGCTGCGGCTGGGCTTGCGTCTGATCCTCCGGGACCGTTAGCGGCTCCTCGGGTACTGGAGGCTCCGTGGATGCGGGATCCTCTGGTGCCTCCATCGGCTCCGGGAATTCGGGTGCCAGTGTGTCTAGTGCGGGTGCAAGTGTGTTAGGTTCGGGGGGCGTTGGTTCCTCACTCGGTTCGTCCTCTAGGTCCTCCGCGGGTGCGGGCGTTTCCACGAGGTCTGCGAGCAGGGATGTCCCAGCGGGCGGGGCGCCAGTCGGCTGCCGCACCCCCCACGGCCCCAGCAGCCTCGAGGGCAAGGCGAGGGGAGCGGGGGCGTCGCTGGGTGCGGAGTCCGGAGGCTGTGCGAAGCGCGGTCGTGACGCCACCAGCACAGACAGGAAGTCCTTGCCGGAGAGCAATGCGCCTTTGCGGGCGCCGCCCGTGGGAGGCGCCGCCAGGTTGATGGGCCTTCCGGCAGCCGGGTGCGGCAGCGGCCACAGGGTGAAGAGAACCATCTGTGGTACGAGAGAGAAAGAGATACTTAGTGGTCAGCGGACAAGGTAGCACACACACAGGAGCAAGTATGGTCGGAAATAAAAAAGTATGGAATATGCATCGTCGCATTCATTTAGTGAAATATGCAGGAGCAGCACCTTTACCTTCTACACAAAGATACTTAAACGACCACAGGGCTCCCAACGCCATTATCACAGCCTAAAGCGAAATTTTCAAGTTTATAAGTAGCCCATGAGTCTGGTTATATGACCTTGTTTTAGCATCCGAACATTGCCTCACAACTGAAACATCAGTAATGCATTATTCAATACTACAAGGACCGTAAATATTTTGGCGAGTAAACCCCCCAATTATTAAGCCTCTGGAGAAATGCTCAATACCTTTTTTTATGAATTGATGTCTCGTAATAAAAATTCTTCTCACCGCTAGACATGCAGAAAATTTTCTATTACATGAAAATAGCGACGGTCAAGCCCGTTTCTGAGGAGAAATGATGAAATATCAGGAACGACGAGCATCATTGTTCCTGTGCTATACTTTCCGCTTTATCCATGGTCAAATCCATTCTAATGTTTATGTATGACGCCTCACATTACCTATCGACGATATTTCTAAAGTTCTATAATAAACTGTGACTGTAAATAGTGTAAACTTTAAATAGTGACATTTTTGTGGAGGCGTGGTAATAGGTGGAAAAAGCTCCCCCAAGGTTCTATCTGGCGTATTTTCGTGAAACGATGAATCTAGCACCTTATTTGGAGCCTGAGACCTGAAGACGTCAGCCAGAATGTCACCAAACAGCAACCTACGCGGTAAAACGCGAGATTATGTCGTATACAATACAAACTTATTATTTCGTTTTAATGCATAGGTAAACTCTGAACATAAAGTTAATATCTGAAACGTTACTCTGTGAAAATCTCTCGTTTTTGGATATCAAAATTGTGACAAAAGGTTTTTCACCTAGAATTAAACATCTACGGTGCACCACAGCATCTTCTGTTTTTAATATGAACTCATTGAAATAGGTAAAATATACATCTGCACCTAGAGATGCCACGACGCAAAGAAACGACGCAACGGTTTAAGATAAGATATAGCGCGAGGGAAACCTAGCCACTCTTTCTACTACGCCGTAGAAATATGGATCAAGGTAAAGAAAAGTAGTCTATTGGCCAATGATATAGATTTTCATGGAAATATTTTTGCAGTACCGCGGTTATTTCTCCGGACACATGTGAAATCAAATCGATTTACAAGAACATGATATTTTATTATTAGTTTATTTGATGGGTTGAATTAGGTGAATAGTATTGTTTGTGACTGGAAAATGTTGACCACGATCTTTGCTCAAGGTACGCATGAAGACATGATTGGTTGATTGTGCCTGGAAAGCATGGCGTCAACAACCCACTCCACCAGCATCCGGCTTCAGGATCGCCAACGCAGCAGCATGGGGGATTGCCAATCTATTTATCCGTGAAGCTAGCCAACTAGTGGAGCGTATTTCGCTTTGATCGACGAGAGGAGAGAGACGGACAATGCCTTCTAAAAAGCTCGCTTTCATTCATCAGTTTTTACATTCCGTTTCCGCTGCTGGGTATTTCTCCCGCACACCGCGTTTCCATACTATGTCAGGGCTTGTAGCAAACAGAAGGCGACTGCGATCCGTGCCAACAATTTCTGGCCGTGACGAATGATGGATCACCCCTCTCTTGTCCCTTGTTCATACCAACGATATTATCTCTGAATTTACAGGTAGAAATAGATAGTTTGAGTAGAATGCGGTCATTTACCGAGAGTAGGTTTCAATATTTGTTTCGTAATTTTTGAACGCCCAAGTTCATGCCAAAAGGGAAAGGTTATAATCAGTGGTAATATGAAATACTTCAAGTGAGGTATACGCTTTGGAAGAATATGCTTTAACGGTGCGATAAAATAAGGCACGCTCGCATGGTTATTTTAATCATCAAGATTAATAAATTTCACAAAACCCTACGTTCTCGAAAAATGAGTAACCTAGGAGATGAAGATTCATCGCATGACGTAAATATTAGTTGCTGTTCGTATCTCTTCTCATTACCGCGTAGAACCTACTAATCCGTTTATAAATGGTCAATTTTTAGCAAAGTTTGGGTTGTTTTCTTTCTGATGTGATAAGTATCAGCTTCGCAAACAAAAATTCCCCATTGTTTGCGGTTGCGGTCGCGATTTGCCCCATTTTTCTTTGTCAAGCGTTGAGAGTTGAAAACAAGGTTTTTTTTCAAATCTACAAGCATACAAAATTAACAGATTTTAATCGGCATCGGGCAGTAAGTGAAATGCTCCTAGTTCAGGGTGGCATAGAAAATGCTTTGGGCGACAACCATGGAAATATATACATAAAATAACAATTTTTTGCGGTTGATAGATCTTGGCAAAAAATAAATATTAAACAATGACGCTCATCACTGACTGACCGACTCTGTGACGCTGTAAAATGGAGCCACAGTCACAAAAACGCATTTAGGCCATGTGACTGCGTAATCCTTCAAGGAAGCGGTAGACGGGTAGCATGGTGTTATTTCGTGGAGTGGAAGGTATGGAGTTTGATGCCCTGGTGTAGTTTTTTTTTCTTTCTTTCAGTTTTTTTTGCTTATATTTTTATTCATTGTGGTTTATTTATGGTAACATATTTTCACGCAATTTCTTACTCTCTAAAGTCATACACTTATCAATTCCGGGGAGCAAAGCGAGTTAGATGGAGCCACAAATCAAAGAGTTTGTAATATTCATCATCATTCAACGGGTGCCTTAGGTGCCTCAAAACTATTTAGTATATTATAAGAAGGCAAATAAGGGTATAATTTTGAGTTTTATTGGAAATCAAGCCATTTGTCAAGTGTAGCAATGTTGTGTAGTGGTGCTTTATGGCCATAGTTGTCGATACACCATCTAATTCAGAATGCTACTTCTACAAGCCTACAGCCATAGCGATGAAAACCCCAACGGCCTCAAAACACCTTTTCTAGCTTTGGGCTCACACCGGAGTGTGCCGACGGGTCCACAGCTTAAGGCTCCACCCAACAAACATAGTACCGCACTGGAAGTGGTCTTCACATGACACCAAAGTAGGGGTCAATATTTCACTAAAAAGCCTCCGCAACTGTTAGGATTCGTGCGCGGATGCCCGGGATAAGAAGCCAATACTCTCTCCTCCACATCTAACCTATCCCGTTGGTCCTTTCGTCCGACAAACCACGCACTTTAACTTCATAATATACTCTGACGAGTTTCACCAAGTTAAATAACCAAGCATCTAGCCCATCTCGCCATATTACTTCCCTGTATACCTTACCACCAAACCTCCCCATCGCTTCTTCCTCTAGTATATTGTATTGTTACGCGCGTGGGTGCAAAAATAACTATTCTTTTTACGGAACACTCTTAACACATTTATTGCACCAAAAGTGTACACACCGTAGCATACAAACTCACTCGTGAAGACTCCATTACCCGAACCATCCTTGTTGATTCCTCTCCCTCGTCAACAACCACCCGTTGCCAAGGCTCTGGAAGCTTCCCTATTTCAACCGTCGTTACCAGAATCCTCTCGAGGATTACTCCGCTACAGTATAAATGATCGACTGCTCCTTGGTTTAGAAGCCTCTTGAAAATGGCGTGCATGCGTTGTAACCGGGTGACACAGGGTACAACTGAATGGCGTGGAAAATTATAAAGTGAGTATTTATTATTACTATGGACAATTTTCCACAAAGTTAGCTCGTGAACGATTAATTTTATTTTTGCCTATCTCGCCGTTTCTAAGAATGAATTTTCATCGAGACTTGGCCAACTTGGTTCCTGCGCCTGCCCTCATTACGGATCAGCTGCTAGAAGCTGATGATATTGCCGTGGAGCTCTCGGCAGTTGTCGAGAATTCCCTCTCCCTCGACCTTGGCCCCGAAGTCGTGCTTGAAGGCACAGCGCCCACGTCAATGTGACCCAAGCATTTGACTTGCGAAACCGCAAATGTCGCCACTAGAGAAAATTACGTAAATATTGCCGCAAAGGAGAAACTTCTCTTAACGCGTTTCCGGAGGGTATATTGAATGACAGAGAGTTCGCTATTTAGGATTAAATTTAAATCACGAAAGAATGACAAATGTAGGCTCTGGCAACAGACATTTATGAAAAGAGCGTGCTTCGTTTTCTTGGTCATTGTGAGTGAATGGTTGGGATTCAAAAAACGGTACTGATTTATGAATGAGTGAATGGTGTGAGAGGAAGTGGTAGGCCCAAAATGTCAAGTATGGATGTGGTTGAAGAGACTCTTAAAGAGGTGGAATATTCCGTGTTATAAGAATAGGAAAACGTGTATGAAGCGATGAATGATTTTAGTAGAAGCAAAAGAGGTGTGACAAGATAGGATAGTATATAAGAAATTTTTAAAACAGAGCCAGCTCCTTTGACTAAGCTGATTCAACAAGAGAGCAATTGACCAATAAATTTTAATTAATGATAAATCCAAATTTTCAATGAAAGCAATAGAAAATCTGACACGCATGCATTTTGGTCATTCAGGTGACCATCGACAGGGAAAGTTGAAATCTCGTTAGCATGTGCTTGTCCAAGGTTTTAAGTCCAAGGGTGTGACAATCGGACTTAGAACCTCCGAAAAGACACACATGTTTACGAGATTTTAACTTTCGCTGTCGATGGTCGTCTGGATGACCAGAATGCGTACATATGTGTCAAATTTCCTATTGCTTTCATTGACAATTTGGATTAATCATTGATTTAAAACTAGCTCTTATGCATATGCCTCCCCGAAAGGGAAAGATGTGATGGGTACACATGTAAATAGGTTGTTCGGCATATAGAATATTTAGTTGGCTCACTATATCAAGCATTTTATTAATACGGAATTTTAACTACTATTGAAAGAACGTATTCCACGGCTGAATTACTTTACGAAACACTAACATTTTTCCCTCGACCCTCCGTCCATTAGATCCTACATCCAAGAGAGCAAATATCTTCTCCATGCGCAAGTTTTACTCTTCAACTTTGTCATTCTGTCTTCTTGATTTTTTCCACAAGTCATCATTTTGGTTTTCCTTAGATTAATCTTTCATTACACATGGTAAATGAAACAAACTTTGTACATTCCACACAGCTTTATGTTTTCCCCGATCGATTTCGACGACTATGCGTAACTTTCAAGGGGGGGGACTCCCCTTAGTTGGCCCCTCCTTGAAAATGACGCATAGTCGTCGAAATCGATCGAGGAATATATAAAGCTGTGTGGATTGTACAAAGTTTGTTTCTTTAACCATGTGTAACGTCCGGAATTTCCACAAAGTATGGCCTTTATCCATTAATTTAATCTTTCAGTCACATTTCTTCATAGTATTACCATACATTTCAGAATTTTCGTCTGATCTTCTTTCCTCTCAAGCAGAATTGCTATGTCACCAGCAAATGCTAGAATACGAATAAATTGGCACGATAAAAGGCTTTCTGGCCCGAGGTTCGAGCGACGGCTTTCATACAAGGGATAACAATAGAGAAGCTTACAAGAAAAATTAAGAGATAAGGGTTTAATTGAGCTGGTTCCGCTGTAGAATGACTTGGGTGTCATTTTTTTTGCCCAATTATTAAAAAACGTCCTGCGCTTGGTATTAACCACAAGATCCTACTTCTACACGATATTTTTTTCGACAGTTAAGCTTGATGTGACATGTTGTGTAATGAGAGAAAGACAAATGCGGGGAAAAAGCATTTTGTCATGAAATTTTAATGCCATTTCTTGGAAAAAATGTAAATGAGAAGCGACTCCTAACGGGAAATTGAATGAAGATGGACTTCAGGTACTTAATCATGATATATTTTGAGGTACCAACAAATTAGAGCAGTGATTGTAGTCAAAATACGCCAATTAATTGGAAATGGCGTCGCAGTTGGCTCCTATGGAAAAATGTTCATTCTAAAATATAATCGTCAACTAATCCGAGTAGGTACTATTATATTAAATTAGTTTTTATGTAATTTATAGGCAAAGCGAGAAAACCACAATTTTAACAATCCCTTGTGGAACTTAGTATTTGTTTCGACTCACCACAGTCGTGGTGTAACCTCATTAAACGTGGCATATTTGCAGCGTGGAGCGTTGCTTCTTAAAGCTTTGACGCGTCAACGCGAGGAAATCGCGTAGTCGTTGGATTGGTCCTCCTCGACATCGCCCGCTCGACAGTCTCCGACCGATTTCCTCTCTCGTTCCAGATCAGATTGAGAGAGTCGTTTGCCCGTGAAATGTCGCATCTTATGACACGAGGGTGTAATCCGGACTGGATTTTATTGCTTTTAAGGGCTGTTGTCACGTAAACATTTTCATTCACCGGAAGTAACAATGTGATGAAAACTCAATTGTACCATTGGTAGTTAATGGAAGAGGCGATCGGCCACTGATTTCGTTTACGCCTCAAAGGACCCTCAGACGTGCGTGGGGGTTTTGGAGAATATATAATGTTGGAGAAGAAACGAGTTGGTCGGGGTGATTGAGAGAAGATTCGAGTCTGAGGAGGGCACAAGTTATTTGAGGCGACGGGATACTGAAGGCTCTGAAAGAAGGAATGATTCTGGGTGGGCGTAAACGGGGATAACCACTTTGCATATATGGGATGAAAGAAGTTGGACATATACTTGTAAAACGAAACATATGGTAAAGATAAGATTGAAAAGCTCATGCGCTCATCCCAGCCAAACGTAACGGTAGAACACTAAGTGAAACTCGTGATACGATAGAATGGAGGGAGGGTGGATATAAACCCGGCGTCGGCATTAGTTGATGAGAATTTCTCTTAAAGAATTGATGGTCAAGTTAAGTCAACAGTGTTTGTGGCCATTTCGCCGAAACGTTATCAGTAAGGGTAACAATTACGAGTCACAATAACTGTAGCATAGAATCAACCCGAGTCCACAATTTTGCGGCCAATGAAGTGCTCTCCTGATATGTAACATAGTAATTTGGGCAGGGAAGATGAAAGGTTTTGGAATGTCCATCATTGGAACAATTCCAATTTCACTAAATTGCTTTTTTGGGGGTCCTGTTCATCTGTTGGAGGAGAGGTATACGAAATAATGCAAAGGGATTAATGAGACGGAATTATTCACTAAAATAAAGACGGATACCCGATGTTTCTTAATATTAGGAACATGTTCAGTTCTTTGTCCCTACGGTGGTCATAGGGAACACAGTCCGGCTAATTTTGGGAAGGGAAACGTTTACAAAATGTATCCGGAAATCAAAGCAATTTAAATTACAATAAAATTATCAATAAAATAATAAAGATTGAAAATGTCTTTAAGTATCAAAACACAGCTTACGATTATGCATTTAAAATAATGCGTAAGTTACAGTGTGTTATAGTCGATATCATTTCATTTTTCTATTTCCTCTACCTCTGCTTCTAGTTCTTACAACTATTCTCTTTTTAAGTTAGCGTTGTTCCTACTCTTATCGCACAATGGTGGCAGTAGTTTCCTAGAGGAGGTGAACAACAGCTGAATCCAATTGCACCAATGAGGATAGGTTGAATGTTAGGTGTAGTTAGAATAGCTTGAGGGGAGAAGAAAGAGTGAAAATAATCCCGGCATTGGACTTAGCCAGTCAACTAACGGCACTTAGAATTCAACAGTTTTACGTCCCATGCGAAGGTCGAATA
Organism: Pyrrhosoma nymphula; assembly: GCA_963573305.1. Classification (NCBI taxonomy): domain Eukaryota; kingdom Metazoa; phylum Arthropoda; class Insecta; order Odonata; family Coenagrionidae; genus Pyrrhosoma; species Pyrrhosoma nymphula. Next base: position 67,692,196 of record OY754332.1, on the reverse strand, counting down.
GCTGACCCTAAATGCTTTCCAACATACAAAAGTAACAGGGATGGTTTAATACTGAAAAATATCAACCACAGATAAGATAAGAAACCGGGCCAAAGAAAAGAAAATCGCGAACTTAGGCTACCCCAGCATTTCCGTATCCTGACGATGACTATAAAGCAACTACGGTGTCTTAACGATTCTTGCTTCTCGAAAAAACTTCATAAGGTCCATCAGCTAGATGTGCGCGACTTCGGATATTTTCAAATAAAATTGAGTGCGGATGTTAATTTTGCATACATTGAGTAAATACGACCTTTTTAATTTTGTGAGGACATACGAAAGTAAGGAAAATAATATGAAACATGGCATACACATATCAATAGAGAGATTTAACATGTGGAGTGTGAACTTCCGGGGTGAACAAAACATTTCGAATTTTGGCTTGCTCTTCTCGATTCTAGACCACAAAGCGATAACATTCTTGCGTTATCGAGTTTTTTTTTACACACAATCGATGTTAGAAGTTGTCGTTAGAAGTGGCCGTTTGAAATCTCGATCGCCTTCCTCCTTCGACTGTTGATAGAGTAACATGCATTGAATCGAGCGATCCTGGATGGAACTAATGTCATTGATACAAACGTCTGATGTCGCCACATCCACGTTATCGCAGACTTAAAGGGACTCTGTTGTGCCTAGCCGGGAATGAAGACGTTCGTCGGGCAACTTACGTGAAATACGTTTTGAGTTATGGAAAAATTAGCAAAGGATTTGGCCGAATTTTTGCCAGCATAAAATTAACTTAGGGGTGCAGGGTCTTAGTCGTCTTTTCTAGCGGTTTCTATCTGTCATTTGTTGAACTTTCGCGTCCATCACCTGAGGATAAAGCTTTGCTTGGATTAAGGAAAGGAAAATATTGCGTTACCGATAACCTAACAACTATAACCGATTTCCAACAGCAACACAGACGATACGTTAATGACATTTTTCATAAATTTATGACATTGAAAAGGATGACGTACTATCCGTGGTATTATCTGTCATGAACGCTCTTAGGGCGTCACGTAAGTTTCGCCTTACGTTATTAGTCTATTTTGACCATGTTTTTAAGAAAACGTCTTTCAGACTGCCTCGAGGCTTCAGAGAGAGGCAAAGTAAAACGTTGGATGATGTATCTTCGTAGAATCAAACGTATGCGTAATCTCGTTTTTCACTCAACTGATTTTCTTGTTATTGGCATCATCATTGCGTGCAATAACATATACCAGGGGTTTGTTCTGCCACAATGGGCATAAAAGAATGCGTTGGAAACAGTCGGAGGAAAGGGGTGTAATCAACCGAATATCGAATCCCGGACAATGGCGTACTGGGCCCACGAAAGCTAGCTGCTAAAGATCTTCCAAAAGTTGCTTTCGAGAATCAGGAGAGGATCGGATTGGTTTGGTGGCTAGCGTGCGGCTTTCGATTCCGAGGGCCTTAGTTCAGTCTCGGCAATGGAAAATATTTCTCTATGCATTTCCTGTCTCGACGCGGTCACTTGCGAAAGGCACTAAGAAATTACAGTTCTCCGTATGTTGGATGAAACTTCAAACTTCGGGCCTCTTAGTACCTTTCGTTAGGAGTAGGCTAATGCCGACGCCGAGTTTCTTTCCAGCAATCCTCCGAAACCCAATGGCCCACATTGCCCTAAGTTGTAGGTCCCATTCCCAAAACAAACAGCCAGCCGATAGAATTCGGAATACTGGGTAACCTACTGGCCATGTTATTGGTCCGTTAGCCAAAAATGCGGGGTTTTGTTCTCAGTCCAGATATACTTTTTTCCTCTCGTAATTTGCTGCGTGCCTCTTAATGTTCATGGAGCCGAATTCACGTTTTGCAAATTTCAAGCTCGACAGGCCTCCTCGATGATAGATTGTATTCAAGCGAAGAACGCATCCTTAATTTGCCATTTATATTCTGGGAAAGGAGTGGATGGGGAAAGGTCAGTGATCTTCCCCTAAGGGCGAAGCCACGGGTAGTGGGAACGTCGGCTTCTGAGAACGGAGAAAACCAGTTGAAGGGTGAATTGCCGAGGGGCTTAGAGGATAAAGCATCAGGATCTGGGGGTGGAGCTTGAAATAAATGTGAGTCTCCACTGGTCTGACGAGGATGGATCTTCGTCGAGGGGATCCCCGGGATCCACTGGTTTTCCCCATTGGTAAATACATCGGCATTTCCTCCAACTCCCTGTTTCTACTCATTAAGGCCGCTTTACGATTGTTGTCAACGAGAGTTTCAGCTTCAATCGCAAGTTAAATACATGGGTATCTAATGAGGCGTTTACACGATTGAGTGAAAGCGTCAACCGTTAACGCCAACTGTCAATTTCACAATTGTTTCTATCCCCACTTTCGCTTTTGCCGTTCACGGTCGACGCAAGCGTTTGCGCAGTACGTGACTTTATTATCAGTATTCAGTTCTCAGATTTTTCTTCTTGTATATCTCGCGCTTCATCGTTTTCCACACTAGTAATGAGTGGTTTTTATTATCATAATATTAATCAGAGTGGCGTTATTATTTTCGTCCGTTATGAAGTATGCACTCATATCTTAATCCACGACAATGAGCTTGTCTTGGTATGTTTGCATTCACAGCGGTGGATGTTAACCTGAGTCCGTGCAGCCGAAGGTTAACAAAGATAGACGACGAGTGCCAACGCATGTTCCGGTTGACAGGCGTTCACAAACTAAAATCATGTTTGTGACACCAATACACGGTTTACGTTTCCAGTTGACATCAATCGTCACCTAGGCTTAACTATTCCGTTGGAGTGACATCAAATACAAAATATCCTGCAAGCCACCTCACGGGTGTGTGGCAGGGCGTAGTTGCGAACATGCATTACTTTATACCCTATTTAAGTTAATGTAACTACGACTATTGATACATGAGAGAATTGACAAGTCCTTTTCATCACCCACATGTTTATGAATGTCATCATTTTCATCAATCGTTAATCCGAAGATTCGTTTGCTGTAGCTATCCATTCTACTTCCAGCTGACCACATCTTTCCCTCACAATTCCTTATTTTAGTATCCCGCAAAATGTGGTTCAAGAACTTCATTCTCTGTATTCCGAGGTAATGCTACACATTCCTCGATCCTTTCGTTAATGAATAGTTTCAGGAGGTTGTTATGTGTCTGAATGTCTCACACAAGTATGTCTCCTTAGCTTCGCTAAGTTTTCATCAAGCGTCTTTTGTTTCAAGCTCTTCGTGGAGCTTCTTCAATGGTGTTCCGTTCCATCTATTTGACCATCATTCTTCTGTAACACCATGTATCGATTTCTTCCAATTTTATCTTTTCTGCTGCCCTGATGGACCAAGTTCTACTGCTATAGCAGAGTAAACTTCATAAATATGTTTTAATAAAATGCTACCTTACACCCTAGCTGGCCTGACTATTAGTTTTCGAGTATATACGGTGAATATTGCATTGGTTTTAGTCAATTGGCATCGATATTTACCGTTGATACTTGTCGAATTGACTATACACTCATGCAAAGTCTTAGGCAAGAGACTAAGAGAAAAAGATTAGATTGGTGACTTTTGAGATGTGGGCGTTGAGGGCAAATGGAGAAGGTGCCATGGATGTAGATGAGGAAACAAGGAGAGGTGCTTGGAATGTTGGAGCGGAAAAGAAAGTGGTTAAGGAAATTAGACGGAGGCAGAGTAAGTAGATGGAGTAAGTAATGAGGAAATGATGAAGGCCATGAAAGAGGGGAGGATGTTGGGCGAAGCGGGGATGGGGAAGGAAGGGAGTAGGCTTTGTGGTTGAGATGATGTGGATTACGGAGCTAGCCTAACTGAAAAAGCAGGTAGTCCAGAGGGGGTCCCACGGTTGCGGGATATCTGCTGGTAGTGCTTTCACATGAGTTGAAATCGCCCTTAATCGATTACCTAACCGTAATAATAATGATTCAAAAAAGTGTGATTGCTTGTTCGATCGTTTTGGCTCATTAGTTTCAAAACAGCTATCTTCATCTTCCAATTTTCCTCTTACGCAAGCAATTTACTACAGCATGCGTATTTTAATTCTCACTCAGCTTCACTTATTAGCCTCTAAAGCCATAGCGAATTCATCGATAAAATGACAAATTTACTTGAAACACTGAAATGTTTTATAAGTACGAATAAGTCATAGGGAAGGTAAATGGGAATTTTTTTGCACCGTAATTCTCCTCCTCTCTTGGGAGCTTTTATGTGATCAAAAGAAACTTTTCACAATGAAAAAGCCTGCGACAGTGGAGGGAACTTGGGTTTTAATCATATAGTAACCTGAATTGTTTCTCAAGTATTTATAGTCAGAATGACAAGGTGCGATTAAGCTTCTATCAATGTGAATAGTTTTCACAAATGAAAAAATAACTTGGTTTCCTTCCGCAGATTTATTTTCCTGGTACGAAATGTTTCGACACAGCGGTGTCATCATCAGGTACCTCCGCTACAGATGACACCGCTGTATCGAAACATGTCGTACCAGGAAAATAAATCTGTGGAAGGAAACTAAGTTACTTTTTCATTTGTGAAATTCAACTTCCACATAGTTGAGCTTGAAACCATGGAACGTGAATAGTTTTACTTGAATATACTTGTTCTGTAGCATGATAGTTACCTTGAGAATTTTCAGTTATCGACTGGTTAACTTTTTCTTGCGAAGAATTTGAGCTTGAGAATTGAAGACGAGCAAATAGAGTAGCCCTAGTGGTCAACATCTACGTTTACAAGCAGTCCCACGAGCTGCCGCAAGGGCGTGTGGATGTACACCAGCTATAAAAAATGCCGGAAAAAGGAATTGGGCGTGCTTTCGTCGAATTAGTGTCTAAAATCTTCTCTTGCCATAGCCGTGAATAGTACACATGAAGAAAGAAGCCTTGAACCTCTCTGTTTCACAGCGAATTTATCATATTTTTTCGCTTTTGTCTGTTCTACAGACGTAGTGCTCTGGTAAGGGAGTATCCGGTGTGTCGACCTGTGCGATACGATTTATTCTTGTAGCTGCGGCCCAGCTTGTAGCCTTCGAGTCTGCAGACGCTGCCTATTCAGTCAATTTAGTTTTGAGACGCTCTGTGTTCACTCTTGGCAGTTTAAAGAAGTGCAGCTTCCCTTTGTATTTACTTGATTGATCTCTTGGATTTTATCTTTCTGTCCTGTATTCTAAATGTGTGTGGCCAAGATGTGGCCAAACGGGAGTGCAATGACAACGATTTTCTTCTTTTTCACGCAAAACTTTCTAGCGATTCCCTCAATGTGTGTTTCATTCAAGTACCGTGCTGAACACTCAATCTTTGTGACCGCGTACGCCTCCAACAGATAGTTACTAAGATCTACGCAAGAGGGCTCACGGACGCTACGGTCATGTTATAATTTGTGCGCGTAGCCGCCATATTACAGTGGGAAAAATTAGCCGTGGCATGGAATTGTCCCATTGTTGCATCGGCTATGTTTATTCAAGTATTCAGCAATGTAGCTGCATTTTTGCGAATCCTATGCTGTGCTGCAAATGGCTGAACTCAAAGATACAAGAAGGATAGTTAGTTATTCTATTAAAATTTGACATTCATCTAACTATTCCTTAAACGTAACCGAATCTAAGTTTTTGGTTCGGACATTTACGATACTTACTTATTTTACGGAGATTCCATTTATTCATTCAGGCATAATTCCATTTATTCAGGCCTGAAAAAATTGCGTGTATGCTTCCCTCTCTTGTTATTAGTTTTACTCTAGAGCAATCAACGTCCTTTGAGAAATGGGGTAGTGTTGGCAATTTTCAATTCTTTCATTTAATGATATTCGCCTAAGGGGAGAGTCGTCTGCTTTAAAGCGACAAATTAGTCATAACTTCGTTTTAATTATTAAGGATAAGACTTCCGCCATATTTTTAACTCGTGACTAATTTAAGCAATTACCGTTACCCATTAATTAACCATTGTAATTCCTTAGTTAGTGTTAAATGAAAATGAAAAATTGAAAACAAATGAAAATGTATGCTCTACCAAGCATCTAATTACAAAAATGTAGATTTTAGATTACAACGTTGACACTAGCTACCATGTACCTCATACCTACTAGTAGTGTATAATTTCGTAACTCTACGGCCTCCACTCACCATCCGTTACCTATCGTCCACCTACATTTTCTAACTTGCTCTTGGGCTGCTATGTTTCACGTCATCATTTAAATATTGGATGAGGTAAAGCTCAACAGTTTGAAGTTCAGCTAGTTCCGCTTCACAGCTGGAAAGATCATTGGTCGACTTTGACCGATTGAGGTCCTCGAGCCGAGACAGGTACCCTTGGAGCATGACGTCAACGTTAAGCGGACCTTGCAAAGTTCGCAAAGGGTAAAGGGCGATGTAATAAATCGAGAAAAAAGAGAAAGGTCACTCTCTGCAAGCGTTTCTGTTCGCAGTTAAATGTTTTGTCCATTCGGCGATAATCATGACGTGACGCAGAGGGAGGAATTCCGTCCAATCAACTACTCGTGGAAGAAATCCTTGGTGGAGGTGTCCACATAAAAATAGAGAAATAAGTATTATTAAACCAAAAACAAGAAATACCCAAGTCAAATCAATCCAAATCACGGTACCATATTTTAATTTTTAATTCAATGGGCGACGCGATATTCCAGTTTTACGTAAAAAACCGGTTTTTTAATAACGTGTCGTCTTGATGAAATTAAACTATGGTAGGTTCAACTCTTAAATAAATTTGTCGCATGTGGATTTATCTGGAGTGCAATAGCGAGAGGTTGACGCCACCAAATCATGAATGAAAGCATTTCATTGAAAATTACTCCGGTGTTTTTCTTTCAGTAACGTGAATTTGAGTGAATGCACCAAGTGCAACACAAGGAAAACAAAATTTACCAGTTTGATATTCATAAAAAACTCAAACACATATGGAATCAATCTTCTGGATCAATAATGACTCAGCATTATGTTTTTATTACGTTTGTATCACCGTGATAGTGATCAATAAATGGTGAATTCAAGGAACAAGAATAAAGAATACATTCTCAGTCGCCCCTACATTATGGCAGCTGTAGGTGCGGAGGACCCCTGTAATGGTATTCTCAGTCAACAACGACTCCTCGGGAGTGGTGGGGGTGGTTATGCTGTCTGACGTTCTGTGATGACGTATGCGATGAGGTTTGCTTACGTAGCGCCACTTTTTGTCCACTGATGGAGGGATCGGACCGAACTAGAGCTGACAAATGAAATCCGAATTGCTTTACGCAATCTCGTCAGCAGGTTTGTTGACAGCATTAATTTCCCTCTAAAGATTCATTTATCGGGCACAGAGTGGTTCCATAATAGTTCAAATAGGTTTTAGCAAATAAAGCAAAAGTTACCTTGTCATAATGTATTACTGTACGCAATAAAAAAGTAATTTTACGTGAGAGTGGAATAGGTGCCGTCAGCAGGTTCGTTCACAGCATTAATTTCCCTCCAAACATTCATTAATCGGACACATAGTGGTATCATAATATTTCTAATAGGGTTTTCTACATTAAGCAAAAAAAACCTTGTTGGTGGATACTGCTATACGCAATAACAAAGTAAATTTGTGAGAGAGGAATTGGTGCCGTCAACAGGTCTGTACATAGTATTTACTGATGTCATTATTCAATTATTGGGCATATAACACCATGAGAAACTTTTTCCATGTTTTAATTAATAACGTAATGCTTTTCAAGAGCGTGCCTAATGTCACACACGGAATAATGGAAAATATATAAGGGAGGCGACAAGATGCAAGTACTCCGTATTGTTGACAGCATTTGATTTTCCTAAAAAATTAACTTATTTGGTACAAAGTAGTATCAAACATAATTTTGCTAAATTTTTATTGATAACTTAATGCTTTTCATGAGCTTAGTTCACATCATAGGTATTCTAACAACGATTATTTCATCGTGGTGTTCTGCAAACGGAATCTGGCAGCAATATTTATATAGCGTGTAGCCGGGTCCGAGTTACCCTACAGGGAACCCTACATGAGTAGGGGCTGTTCGTTTTAAAAATGGCCGCTCTGATGACGTATACAGGGTAGTTTACACCCGTTGAGTACGTGAGTAGGGCAGGATGACGTATACAGGGTTGGTGAGCCCTGCAGGGACGACTGAGAATACGGCCCTAAGTCTGCCACCAAACTAATGGGCTCGCAAGTAGAGGTGGGTACTAAGATTTCTGCGAATAAAACAGTCGGTTTTTTCATTAATTCCGCATTTTCACTGCTACTAGTCAGCACATTACCTGAAAAAGTGTTTAAATTTAAACTTTATTTCAGCATGGACGCTTGTTTATTTCTATAATTGATGTGCCATGACGGTATTCTCACATGAATGACACATTGAAGTGTGATGCAGTAATTTTCTCCCTTGAATATGAAATGATTGAGTCTATCCGGCACTCTATTTTTGATTATATATGGCCAGAGGTTAGAACACTTTCGAAATTTTAATACTCAAAAGTCTTGAATATCGATACTGAATCGCAAAATACCGCAGCACGAATGGAAATAGTTTGCTGGAACGAATATCGGTAGTTAACAAATGATACGCCAGAACTACTTTTTTATCTGCATGAATTTTGAATTTTATGATTAAATTTGAACACTTAAAATTTTTTAAATTATTGCCCTAAAATGTGCACACATCGCCCGTCAGTCTCACAATAGAGGAAGATAAGTTGCAACATATAAGGTGCATGGGAGGGTGTTTCTATTAACTATCAAAATATGTTCAATTAGATTGTCCTCCATTTAGACTGAGTAAGAGACTGCATATTTTTTTTTCATTTGATTACGCAGAAATTTATTTATTTAATGCAATTTTAGTGCACAAAATACTTGCCGCAGTGCTTGCCGCTGCGGATTGCCGCAACAAAAACTAGCACACACGTCCATAACATATAAATTTTAATGTAGGGTTTTTCATTATGTGCACTTGAGTTTGATCTTCAATATAATGAATACATCTGCACAGATAAATGTAATTGGCATGTGCAATTAGCAATGCTTTCCCGGTTCTATGATTGCTAAACTTTAAAAATCAAAGTCGCTTAACTTTTTTCTAGTACGTGCTATAACGGTAGGAGTACAACCATTGTCCTTTTTCACTTCTCCCTTCAGTTTTGTTTCAATAGTTCAGTTTTGAGGCACTGTCAATAATCAGGCTCTTATATAATCTACAACAAAGTTGAATATAGAATGGGTGGAAATATAATTAATAACGCACAAGATTAAAAACCTTTAGCATGTTTACTTTAAAAAATTGTTCTCCAAAATATTGAAAACTCTTTTCCATTTCTCAGTGGTACAACGTAGGTAAATATTTACTTTCTAATCGCATAAGATATGGTAAGTAAATTAAAACGCTTTCCCATTAAGTCTGATTAAGAGGTTTCATTTAGCAAATTAAAATAAATCATTGAAAGAGGATTAGTTTAATTCTGATGCGAGCTATGCAAAAATCGGTCCAAGTGATTTGAGTCTATGATTTTAATAAATCCGTTATTAGCACCGGCAACTGTAGGTGATAGAATCGCGGAGGAAAAAGGAAAAAAAAGCAAAACTGTCAATAGTGGTAATAAATGGCACAATGCAATCAAATCTTAAAGTAGCTAATTAATGTCAGACCCATATATAAGGAAGGGAAAAAGAGTGACACTAACTGCTATCGTCCTATCTCCATTCTTCCATCTTTAGATAAGATCATAGAACGCTACGTCGCAGATCAACTAATTCACTTTTTCAAGAAATACAACATAATAACACCAAACCAATACGGATATCAACACCACAAAAGCACTAAAATGTTACTTGAGGACTTTAGCGAGAACGTTCGCTCTAAACTAAACAAAAACTACTCCGTACTCGCAGTCTTTATCGACTTCCGAAAAGCCTTCGATACTATCGATATTCACATACTGTTGAACAAGTTGGAACGGGCTGGTATACGTGGACCGCCGATGAACTGGATAAACTCCTACCTTACAAATAGAAAACTAACTGTAAAAATTCTCGATCACTCCAGTGGAATGAAAACTATCCAACTAACTGGTAAAGAAAATAAACTTTACCAGAGTTCCCCAGGGTTCAATATTAGGACCAATTCTGTTTCTAATATATATAAATGACATCGTTCAACATATTAGAAACTGCAAGATTTTTATGTATGCAGACGACATTGCATTACTATCCACAAGCAGATGTTTTGAGGTGGCCCAGCGAAAATTAAAAAACGATTTGTATTCCTTGCAATTATGGTGTCACGATAATAAAATAATTATTAACAATAATAAGACATACTCCTTGCAGTTTTTAAATGTGAAGGAAAAAAGGCAAACCTTAGACCTCACACTACACACACACCTTTGTTTACACTCCAACCAGGGTGGCCAACCGAAAAATTCGTGCAATAAGTACTTTTCGTGTGCAAAAATTACCCAAGTTAAACACCTAAAATACTTGGGAATAGTTTTAGATGAAAAATTTAGTTTTAGTAATCATATAACCTATATATGTGACAAACTAAGGTGTATTTTGTTTCAAATGTCGTACCTAAAGCACTATTTGCCTCATGAGTTGAAAAAATGAATGTATCAAGGCTTAGCTGAGGCCGTAATACGTTATGGTTTGACGATTTGGGGTAGCACAAACTCCACCTTGCTGAATAAGGTTATTACTTTACAAAATAAAATGGTTGCCCATTTGATGGTCAAGGAAAACGATGTGAGAGAAGTATATAAGAATCAGTGTTTGTTACCATTAAAAGAATTGTATAATTATGTGTTAATTTGTGACAACTTTTTTGACAGCAAATTAATAAAGCAACGTGTGATTAATACTGACATGCAACTGCGTCGAATAAATAGGTTGTCTGTACCTAAGTATTTTAACCTCCATGGCAAGAGATCTTTTGCACATGTAGTCCCTAGGTTGTTGAACGAATTGCCTATGTCAATGAATGATATCAATAACATATCTGTTCTAAAAAAGTCACTGAAAGAGTGGCTCATAGGCTAGCATTGTTTGAGCTCCGAAATTTTCCAGAGCGCTGCACAGCAAAAAAAAAATATTTTTTAACAAAAGGCACCTGCTGACAAGCCGCTTTGGCTTAGCAGGACCTCAAATGCAATATTATTATCTTTATTTCTCCATATTTATTTTTTTTCCATGTGATTGCAATACAACAATTAATGATGTAATTTTGATTTATTTTTTGTGTCATTAGTTGTAAAAATGGGATAAGATCATGTATTTTACGATGTAAAGTGTGTAATAAAACTTTTTCATGTCAAATTAAAAAAAAAAATGTAACTCAAACGGTCGCGAAAATCAAGTGCGCACCAAAGTTGTTGGAGAACGTCGGAAAAAATATTCAACTCTGGGATGCGTGATCGTCTGCAAGATGGAGAAGGGCTGTGTTTACGAATGAATAAGAGGGGACTGGTGTTCTTTGCTTTTGAAACGATTTAAAAATCACGAACGCCATCGGGAAAGGTGACTCCTGCTTCCGTTGGAGAATAGGTGCGTGCCAGTCACCTGCTCGTTTAGAATTTTGGGAGTCGATAGCGGGGAGTTGAAATGTTAAGAGTGCGTCGTAGCAGTGTGAGCGACATCTAACTGGTTTCCTTGGCACGTGCTAATATGGCGAAGAGACTAACGGGTGGTGCCCTCGAAACTGCCGTAGGTCGTGCGTGTAAAGTCGCTTGTTGCCCTGTTGCTCCCGAAATGTTCTAGGACTTTCCGTAGAGGACATTCGAGGCTTCTTAGATTCAGAAAGTTATCCTCTCTTATCCTCTTTTTGCACCCTCTTTTTGCAAACATTCCCTTTCTTATTTTTGGAATATTTCGACATTTTCCCTTTAATGTACACATCTTTTCAAGTTTTCACATCCTACATGTTTGTTACCTTTATAAATTTAGAGCTTTTCCTGTTTTTATTCCATTGAATGATGTAGTTGTGCTTTTCAATGAACACACTCGCGAACTCTTTGCAAGGTTTTACGTCGATATCCATTGATTTTAAGCTGGCGGCGATGAATGATTTTAAACCGACACTTGTCGGCCATTTTCTTTTGCATAATGACGTCATAAATTTCAAGATGGCCTTTAGGTTATCCCTTTCGACCTTCCCCTTTCAAATGGTAAAGGACCCGTTAGGATTCATTAACAGTTTTCGAGCTATAAAGAAATACTTTGTGTAAACGGTTTCCTTACATCGCTCGCTTCACTTAAAAAAAACGTAGCTCTTGCGAAGTCACGACGAAAGGCCTCGGGGTCATAACCCCAGACGGCGTAACCGTCGGACGGTGTACCCTCCCCTCCCCCCCACACCTCTCCTCCCGAGCCGAAGGAGGCATTCCGCGTGCACCCACGGGCGTTGAAGCCGGGCCCGCTCCGTGCGGGGGCCAAGAGGAAGGAGCAAGTGTGGGCGCGGCCGCCTTCAAGGCAGTGCGGCCTCGATTTGCCCGAGATGAGAGGGTGGGGCCGGCCGAGGGACGGGACACGCCCCGGGCCCAAGGTCGCCCCCCTCTCGCCGCCACTCTTCGCCCCATACGACGGAATGCGTGCGGGGGGCGGGAGGGGAGGCCGACGCCCAGGCAAGTCGGCGGCGGCAGCGACGCCGCTAACACTTCCTTCATAGCGCGCGGAAAAGGTTAAGGGCGGCGAGAGACAACCAGCCATCCCTGCGTGGCCCGGGCGTGCACAAGCCCCCCCATCAACACTTCGGCTGCGGTCAAACGTTTTCTAAGCCCCAGTTTCAACTAACATAGTACGTACCAGTTCAAGGTGGCTGGAGCTATTTTTTTAACGAACAGATTTGCGTGAAACTTTGCATCCTAGTTCTCATAAGTGATGTATAAAGAAAAAAATATGAAAAAAATTGTCTCTTGTCGATTTTTTTTATATTCAATGCTATATTAACACCAAGCCCCATGGTAAATGATACATTTTCGTAGATACTAATTTTATTCCATGTGTATAGATTTCCTTCTAAATGCGATATAATATTTTTCTTATTTTTATAATTGTTTCTAACGTATATCAAGTTTCCACACGGAGTTCAGTATGCGAATAAAACATTTAAATATAATTAACATATTTCAATACTTGTATATGTTTAAATTTCGAACACCTCGCCGAAAACTCACGTCATCAAATGCTTTAATTAAGGAAAAAAATTAGAATCCAGCTCTTCTATCATTTCCATTATTGCCTGTAAGGTTCGTCCCAACGCATATACAGATGCACCAAGTGAAATTTGGTCCAAGAATTTTTTCTACCTAACAGCTCATTAAAATGCGCTCTCAAGGACCCACGTTTATCGTTCCAACCACTTTAAACAACGGAGTATGCCCGCTGTAGAATGAGATGCACGTGCGGAAGTGAAGCCTGCTTTTTTTTTGCGAAAAGCGATCCGCCTAACATGGCTAACGCGCGTAATTTTTCAATAAACTTCATGAATAATTCATTGCTTTATTGGAAAATATTACCGTTTTGCATTTTCCAGAATAAATCTTTGCAGTACCTCCACAATTCCACTAGTATTGCCAATGTTTTCGGCACGTTAACTGCTCAACTGATCAATTCAATTTGGCCGATTAAGCATTTGTATACCTTCGAAATCCCCGGGCTGTCGTACCATATGCTTTCATCGATTCGATTTTTACAGTGTATGGTTCCGACCATGAAAAGTAGGTACAGTCATAAACTTTGAACGACGAATTCACGCGTGTTGGTAACCATCGTTACCTACTTGTTGTTTCAAACGCTGCCAACATACTATGGTTCAGCGCTAGTTTCCCGGGCGGAAACTAGAAAATATGAAGCATGATTTTCAAATAAGGCAATAGAAATGGAAAAGGATAGTGTTATTTTGATGAGTTAGCAAAGAGATGTGTTGCTTGTTTACAAAACCATTTCATAAGTTTGAAAAGGTCTCAGGGATGCAGGAATTTTAATTACAATCCAAATTAACTGTTCTTTTCACTTTTTCATTGCGATTTCTGAACTTTTCCCAGCACAGAGTTACGAAGGTGTATTGTGAATACATTTTGGCAAGTTACTTTGGTACGTAGGATGGTTGTCTGAACCGGACACTACATGCATTGTCATTGCTATGCAGATAGAGCCGTAGATTTATGCTTCCCTCTCCAGACATTTCAACGAACAAGTGAAAATGAAGCAGCTAATGTGAAGCGAAATTAGAATATACATATCCATGAGCTATTTGCAATATTTTGAATAGTTTTTCAGCAAGTGACGCTCCTTTTTGATTAGTAAACAGAATAACGGCTAACTAACCTTCTCCATTTTATTTGTCTTATTTGATTGTAATCTTTCCGGTCCTCCACCTCCACCCTTCCAGCGATGGTGGCGTCACAATGCCATAATTTGATGCTGTCATTGCCACTATCCCTGAACTTGTACGTGAAATATTACTGTGTTCCAGGCTCTGCCTTGCCTGCGCGTGAAGGGAAGAATACTCCCCTTACTGTTGTCCTGCTCACGAAAACGAAGTTGGCGAAGCTGAAGGGCTAACAGAGTATCCGCCCATAGATAAAGAAGGAAATCATTGAACCATCCGGTAAAATATCACAGGGGAGTATTGAAGCCCTTAAATTGCTCTGCCGCCCATCTTGAATGGATAACATGTGCAATTAATACGCCGAATAAAGTGGTATCAGTAGTGGAATTTTCGCAGTACCGCACTTATTTACCTAGAAAATTAAAATAATTTCCCGAATGATCACTTCATTGTCCATCAAATATATGGATAAATTGCGTGGATTAGCCATGTTAGGTTGATAATTTTTGGCAAATCAACAGGCTTCCATTTCATGCTTCAAGGCCATCTTTTTTCCTCTTCAATCGATGACTCCACCATGGAATTGAGTAAATTTCAATTTAATCGTGTAAGTCTCCACTATCTGATATCGTGAACAATTGTTCACCCATATGCACGTCTTTATTATCCGATTAAACTTGCAGCTAGATATTCTTTGGGGCAAGAAAGGGTGAAGCTTAGGAAGAAGCAGAATATTTGTTTTATTCAAAAGTCATTTTGGCTAAGTGCTGCTAGAAAATGCGATCATATCCAGGAAATTAAGTGATAATGAAATCAAGGTGCTCACCAAACTTCAATTTTTATGAATTTAATGCGGTACTCTAAGTCAAAATGCGTCTTTTCAATAGCAATGGCAAGCAGTGGTCGGGTCTGCAGGATACAAAAATGTGTTTCTTAAGTTCTGTGTTCGTCGAATAATTTGCAAATTCAGTAAATTATATTTACTTTTCAATCGCTTGCAGCTGCTGTTTGCGATATCAGTGCGGCTTTAACGGTATAAACCAACGCCAGTTGCGGAAGATAAGTACGTTACAAATGACCAATCTCACATTTTTATTAGTGTTGTTGAGCTCTTCGAGTCACAAACCTGAAAAAAAAATCACACCAACTAGTCTCTTTTCCTTAGGTGGTCTCACCGTGATTTTTCTCTAGCCATAAAGTAGACCATATCTCGATTTTCTTTTAAAATGTAAGCAGTTGTACGGAAAATGAATACAATACAGCATAATATAATGATGACGCCAAACGTTTTTAATTCTAAGGCGGAATTTCTCCGTCATTAAATAAATACACGCAGTTTGCTACTGAATTTGCCTTATTTGTTCCACACCATACGTTGAAAACATCTTCACAACCTTAAATACATTTTTGCGATCCTTTTTTAAGTATTCAATATAAGTAGCTAGTATTAAGGTATGAAAGATGATGTACTTTTCTTAGTAGTGAGGCCCAATTCATGGAATTTCATGAGTGATGATATCTCCCTCAAACTATCTAAATTGCCCAATAAACTCTTAGATTTTCATGCTTATTTTCGGATCAAAATTTTTCCACGATTCACATGGCAAAATGGGATGAGGGAAAGTGTCCGTGGGAATGAGCAAAATGCCTGGAACCAGGAGTAACTACGAGTATTAAAATATTTAATGCAGGTGCCTTTGTAGCTCGGGAGCAAAAAATATACATTTAGTACAATGTTTAGCTTCCGAATGCATAAAATATATTGTTCGTAAGAAATGCTTACTTCAACCCGAGGAGTAGGCCGAAGCGTCATTTCTATGGAACTAACGCACTTTGACTCCAATATTTGCTGTAATACGCCAGTACTTCAAAATCTACGATATATTGGTACCTTCAATTCGTAACTAATTTCTACTGCGGAAAACCTCGTTTTCCATACCTGTTTTGCCGCTTGTAATTTGACGGAAATAAGTAATGTTTCAACCATTTTCGCCTTTAGCCCATGCACTTTTATGTTGAAACCTTATACATACTTTGGATTTTGTTGACGCTCTCTGATAAGGAGCAAGTATATGTAATGGAAACATCGGAGACTTGCGATAATTAAAAAACAACATATGGACCAAAGGAAGCGTGTTGAAGAGGAAAACCGAACGACATAGAGAGAGGTTATGGTAATAGGGCGAAATGGAAGCGGCCCATTCGAAGGTTAAAATTCTACCAGATAATAGGAAAAGGAAATCAAAACACTCTGCGTCAGTGAAAAGGTAGGGAAGTTATAAATTATACAAGAATAGACACAGAATGGGTGGAGGGAGTTCGAAGAAAAACTGTGCGATGGAGGCAATTTTGCCAGCCTTAACGGAGGCTCTCAACCAATGGGGTGGAGCGCATTCCGGGGTCTCCGCTTCGGCCGCTTCCAACATGATAATCCCTCCCCCACATCCACCTCCTCTCTCGAAACGTGGAATTAAGAAAAACGAAGCAAGTCCCAGAGTGCTGGGAGTTTTGGCCATCGACCGGACCGGACGACCGTGCTCGCCAATCCTTCACGCTCAATTTTTTTTTCTGCTGCCTGCAATGCCGAGTGGATATTGAGTCATCCTTCCGATTTTCAACTCAGTGGTCAGTCATTTACAGAATAAAGAAACGGGTTTAATTCCCAGCGAAACATTTCGTTATTTTGTCTGTATGGGTGGCTACCGACAACTGATGCCATTTGTACCATTATGAGTACGAAAGGGTGAAATGGGGAATGGAGAAAGATTGTAGAGGAACCCGGCGGCGGCATTAGCCTACTTTTAGCGAAAGACGCTAAAGGGTCCACCGTTTAACATCCTATCCAACAGAAGAAGTGCTGTAATTGACATTCCCTCTACTTGGCACACAAGAAGGGATCGAGAATACACAGAAAAGCCTCCGCCACCGCCGGGATTCAAATCCGGGTCTTCAGGTTGGGATCCCAGTGCTCTATCCACCGCACCAACCTGATCCCCGAAACATAATTCCTCTCGGATCTCACTTGTATTGCAATTGAATACCGTAAGAACTATAATCAAATGTAAACCAATGAAATTAGGGGTACTTTAAAACTTTTGAGTGCACTTTGCGTCACTGAAAATAAACCTTTTACCGTGGGGCAGCAAAACGTTTATTTCTCCGCAAAATGTCTTCTGTGGTCTTCTGCCGTATGAAGCGGTGAATTTCGGCCGACGCGAAGATACTCGACTCGAGCACCGTCCTCAGGGTAAATGGTGCTGTGACGTCTTTTCATGCAGGAAATCCTGGAGGAATCACGAGTAATCTAATCCGGGACTCGATGCGTTTAAAAGGCCTAATTTCAGCTAAATAATCATTTTTCCGTGAGGCTGGAGTCGAGAATCAAAAGGTCGCGACGCGTCGGTCGAAATGCAGCCCTTGACCCGGGGGAAGAGCAGAGAAGAATTTGTACATCATGTGCAGTGTTTCAGATATTACTGTTTACCATGAGAACTGCACAGTCACCTGGATTGTTTCGCTAAACTCCTCCACGAGTTCCACAGGAAGGAATAATGGAGGCATTACAGGCATCTTTGCATTTCCTCATCTTCTCCATCAAATACTGTTATTATCATTTGATATTTAATCTTCATATGGGTTAACCACAGCTATAGCTTGAGTACATTAGTTGTTTTTCATCGTAAATGCTTTTTTGGCATGATAGGTGAAGGATTTTATTTGTTCTAGCACCTCTACTTGGAGCAAAATGTCTGCCAACGGATTCTAGGGCTTGCATCCATCCATATGCTAGGGCTTTCATTTTCTTCCCGTAAAGCGTAATGCTGTTTTCTTGTAGTAATCGATCCATTATGTTCAAGGATGCTTGCAGGAGTTCTGGATATGTAATCTTATGGGGAATGGAAATATGATTCGAAGGTATCCGCTGTATGGGGATACTTGCATCACTGTTACAATAAATTAATAAAATTATGACTGTATTTTAAGAAAAAAAAAGCTAATTATAATGCTTCAATAATATTAAAACAATTCTGCGATTACGTTTTGCCCAATAATGTTGGCCCGTGGATTTTTTTCACCTATTTCTTCCAAAAAACTGTGTGCAAGGTTGCCTCAATCCTCGATAACGAAAACTATGCAAACGAGAACTTCTACATTCCGAATGGAAATTCAGAATGAATCTTTTTCAGGTTTTAACTTGCATTAATAATCCACTTTGTAACCTGTTTAATACTCTACCTTGTATTCTAGAGCTGATCCCAATAGACAATTTGGTAATGATCCGGCTTGGCTGTCAAAAGGGGGCTCCACTGTGAATGTAAAATTCTATTTAAGAACCTAGTGAATTCTAACTTTTCGTGTGTATTGCTTTGAAAAATACTGGTTTCTATCTTGACAAGACTTTACTATTAGAAAACCAAATTAAAATGCAGAATTATAGTTAATCGACAAATATACATACATTTAATGGACACTTTTTCCATCCATTGGAGCCGAGTGCTGCGCCATTTTTATTGAACTAACCCATTTCATTGTCAGTTCATGTAGTTATCTGCTAATAACTCAACAATTTTTATGGCCTGGTGACTTAACTTTATCATCATTCTGTTCCCAGGGAAAATTTGCATCTGTTAAACAGTTTTTTTTGCGAATATGACGTATATTTGATAGAAAAATCCTGTTTTACCTATCATTTCACCTATTCAAGCATTAAACACCAAGAAAGTTCAAGTTCAATTTGCGAAAAACCAACGTTGAATAAAAGGGTTTTGATGTTAATATCAAACAAGGCCCACATTTTTCCTTGAGTAGCTAAATTGTGAATTAAATGATCAAAGTCATTTTACGGTGAAACCACCATAAACCACCTGGTCGCGGTTTTTTTTAACAGACCTCAGATACGGGAGCTGTATTTGCCTTTGGATTGAAGTCGGAGGTTAGAGGGTGAGATATTCCCTGGCAGCTGGAGCCACTCTAAACGTATGCAAACTTTAACCGGAATTTTTCTGGTAAGGATTGGTGTTGGAACGTTTCCTCAAGGCTTTTTTTATCTTAAGAAGTATTTTTCCTTGCGTTATTACTCTATTCAAATTGTCGCCGGCCTTCTAATTTCCAAAAGAAGATGTGTTAAGAAAGATCTGATGTTTTCCAGGCGATTGAGTTACAAGAGGTGATATGCAGTTTCAGTGGTGTCTCGATTTATCGAATTTTTTAATAGTTTCAACCATGATCTTTGCTCGTGGTCGTGATTTCAACCATAATTTAGAATAGGGTAGATGAAAACGTATTTGAAAATGATGCAGAGGAATTTTGAGGGAATTTGAATGCACGATCGGCTATAGTGAGTTATCTGGTTATGCAGTTAAGGTGGCTCTGGTCTCTGGTTCACATATTTCAGAAATTCTGAAAACTTAAATATAGCATCTTTGAAGTGCGTTTTATAAACTGAGATGAAAAAAATAGGGTTTCCAGGCTAGTTTTACTCTAATTCAGCCTTGAAAGTGGAGATTTTAACATGTGCTCTAATGGAGATTGCTTAGCTAACAGCAGAAAAACGTCAATTTCAACGAGAAAGCATGTATCATCTTTGAATTAAAGCTGTTTATAAGAAGCGAAAAGTCTTGGAAAATTTAATAAAAATAAAATATAGAAATCTTACCACTTATCTCTTAAAAATATTAGCGAATTACTGCCATAATTGAAATTAAAATTCGGTAGTTCCATACAAATGGCGCTGCAGTATGCTCCAATGACTGGACAAATTTGGCAATTAAAAATATATTCGTGGGATATTCTGCATATTTTGTACTTTAATTTTGGTTTTTCAATATGTATCCCATTTCATCAGTGAAATCAGATTTTTTCAAGCCAAATAAATAAAAAGTATAGTTTTATAGTTCTTTTGAGTCACACAGTCAGTGTAGAGCCACCTTAATGCGTCCTTATAATTGCCATTTTTAAAGATAATTACAATGCCTCGATGATATCCGTAAAACTTTTGAACCGAATGTTGACATAAGAGCCTAGCATTATTATAGCCTAATAGCAACACTATCTTGGAAGTAAGGAAGCACTTCATTTACACATATGCGCTTACATCGGAGGGAAGCTTGGACAGTAAAAGCAGCATATTAGAGATAATTGGGGCATTAGAATAATCTTGCTGAAATAAGAATGTGGAAGATCAAATTGAAGGAAAGAATCACTAATGTTGAAATCTGACAAATGGTTGGTGATAAATGATTTTTGTTGACAACCCTGAAAAGAGGAATAAACACATCAATCGGGCACATTCTAAGAAAACCTCCGGAAACTACAGTGGACGACAAAGGATAGGATACATCACACAGTCTTTTCAGTATGCTTCAAATCACTGACGCGGGCAATAGCCCTCTCCAATTCACGAAAATTGCTGATATGAGGAATGTTAGTGAAACGATGCTGTTGGCTGGAAAGAGAATGAAGCGAAGAATTGCAGCTAACCAATCTTCGTGTCGATGATTGCCGATCATGAATTTATTGAAGCTTACTCAACATAAAAGAACAGTAGCAGGGGCTGAAAGAACTGAGCAAAGTACAATATGAATCTGTCAAAAATGGCATCAGCGCTATGAATACCTATTTTCTTGGCTTATTCAGAGAGCCCCCCCATGCTCCTCACGTGCGTATCGTAAGCATTGAGTATCTAATCAACACTGCCTTTTTTCATACATGGATAGCATTCAGCTATAAGAGCAGACCGTTGCACCATTTCTATAGAACTAACGCATACCGACTCAAATAACAGAAATCATTTGCTAGTACTTCGAAAGATGCACAGGTGACTTCGTTTTATTCAAATATCATTTTATAAAAAATATGTGCATACATACCCATTACGTCGTTCCCTTTTGAGGTAGGTCCAGTCGAAGAGCTTTTTCAATGCTGTTTGACCCAAAACATGACTCTGATTCAATTGTTTCTTCCACACTGCCCTTTCCTTACATATATCCTTCGCTTCCGCCACATTCGTGTATTGCTTCATGCACGCTATCTGGTTCTTAACACTCCTAGTGCTCCTCCACTACAGGCTCTCTTCCTCCACATTCACGCATGATTTTCACGGTCTGCCCCTTCCTTTCTCACCATTCGCTTCTATATAATTGATCGCACATTGAGGGGAAGCGACCACAAACTGAGGTTATTCGCGCCATGGGCGTGTAGGTTGGTAAGGTAAGGGTTATTTGCGTAATGGGAGGAAGGGTGGAGAAGAAGCCGGTGTTGGCATTAGCCTGCTTCTAATGAAGGCACCTAGGGGACCACAGTTTAGCTTCCCATCTGGTTGACGGGGTACAGCACTATGAAGTGCTCTCCACCTGTAACCCAATCGGGATTCCATTTAAAACCATCGCCACTGCCGGGGTTTAAAACTTTAAACCCTCTGGATGGATAACCCTTTGGATGGGAAGCCAGGACTGAAGCCATGACACCAACTCGATCTACGTTTATCTAAGTTAACGAACCCGTTTCTCTAAGTAGTCCGAAGATGAAAAAATTGCATTAAAATCATTTTACGCTGGTTCTTCGGTAAGGTAGTTTGAGCGCGATTTCCGTGCATATAATTCAATTAATTCGGTCTCGTTATAAAGAAAATATCTTATATTTCTAGTGATACCAAACTAGCAACTCGTTACACTGCATTTCGAGGTATCTTCCAAAAATAAGCAATTTACAAGAGATTTGGTGTGGTTATGACCTCGAGAGTGGCATATTATTAAAAAGTGATGTTCTCGTACCCTAGTCGTGACCAAAATTTAGCTGTTTGTAGTGTGTATATTTTCTCTGCTAATAAAAATAAATAAATATGTTACTAACTGTACTCTACCCTATAATGAATTCGCAGGTAAAACCTTCGGATGTGAAGGCATTTTCAGCGTACTGCAAGCTAATAAGTTAATGTTTTGAAACACATATTTAGTTAATTTATGAAAAAGTGCCTTCCACAACTAAACCTTTAAGACATCAACATTACTTCGTGCTACTTTGATCTGCACACTTTTATAGCAAAACATATAATATATATATATATTTTATAAGCAAAATGCGTGTATCGTCTCCCTTATGGCTGGAGATATATCTCGCTCAAACTACCATAAGCTATGTTTTCA
Source organism: Pyrrhosoma nymphula (assembly GCA_963573305.1). NCBI lineage: Eukaryota > Metazoa > Arthropoda > Insecta > Odonata > Coenagrionidae > Pyrrhosoma > Pyrrhosoma nymphula. The sequence goes on along the minus strand of OY754332.1, from coordinate 67,669,716 downwards.
ACGTATAGGCGTCACCTTCAGGTGCAAAAATGTGCATTCCTTTCTTTCCCTCCTTCTCCCACACCTCCATCATGTCCAACCTCAGCGTTCACTATCTCACACACCCCTCGAAGTTCCCACCTCTCCTCTTCCAATTTCCCCCTCTCCCCTCCCCTACATCGAGGGGAATACCTATTTATTTTACCTTTGACGAGTTTTTCACATTCATGAGCTCAAAGACGATAACCATGCGTTGAAAGTAATTGTAAATGTAAAAATGTGCGCAAAAGGCGAACACCACTGACTCACTCGCTGACTGATCACGACACCCCTGGAACCACTGATCATATTGCAAGTATATTCTCCACGTGACTTCTTCTCAGTCTCTGGGCGTTCACTGAGGTTTTTTATAAAAATAACAACTCTAACGGGACTTTTTTAAATTGAGCTTGAATTGCGGGTATTTCCTAAGGAACTGCTGAAGCAAACTAGTGCCCTGAATATATTAAACTTCTTACATTCATTTCTGGGTTTTAATATTGTATGTGCGCTGGAAATATCTGTATGTAGAGGAAATAACCCAAGAATTCTTTATGGACAAATAGTGAGAACAAAATCAATCACCCACCTTTGCGGCGACCTGATTGACTCAGCTGATTATATTGTTTTCTCTTGTGTAGTTGTCTCTGGGTGTTTTGTTACACGTGATATGTGGCATAAAAAACTGAAGAAAAACAATTCACCCTCCATGTAAATATGAAAGCAATGCCATGATCCTCAATACAGAGTAAAAGGGGTAGATATTGAGTGAACATTGAGGAACGAAATAGATTATAATATGATAATAGGGAGGATTATATGGCGAGCGAATCCGATGAATTTCAACGAACCTGAGCCTGGATATTCAGATTCCTAAATATATATGTCTACAGTGCCAATAACAGGTTTCCGATACAATTGATATGTCACTTTCCAAGAACACTGATGATCTGCATGCATTGATTCTACGTTTTTGGTAATCTTTCAAAGTGCTTTCTTATTTTTCCTCGGGTTCTTAAGTAATGTTTGCTAAAAATATTTCACCATTGCGCTTATTTTATTCATTTAACATCTTGTTTGGCCAAGCATCCCATTCCCTTACTACTAACTTCAACTTTGTTGTAAGCATATTAAAATTCAAAGACGCTGACAGAGCTACCAGAATGACGGAGTACTCGAGAGGGAAATAAAAAGATCAACAATTCTGTCATAATGGTACATGATAGAGGGTCTTCTGGATCCTCCGTAGCAATTCCCCCTAGAATCATGGCTGGGTGGTGTAGTGGTCTGAACATTGGCCCGTACAGCCTGAAATTCATCACTTCTTTCTGAACATACAAAATGTCGGTATCTCCTTTCATGTTTTTCTTAATATTGTGTCGACCGGTGAACATGCATCGGGAAAACCCTGGAAAACTCACGCTGGTCATAGTAAGGACTGCTTACTTAGGAACAAGTTTTTTTTACGAATAAAACCACTCGGAGAGGAGACGAACTCTTGAATTTAGATCGTAACTTGATGTTCTCCAATCACTCTCACCCTCAAACCAATTTACTCAGACGCGTCATCAAACTATGACCTTGAAGGCCAGGAATATGCCCCGCAGACCAATAATCAGTGAAAATGGATGAACAGAAAATTAATTATTATTATTATTTCTCGCAGTAGGGGTGGACCATCAATGCTCAATTTCTCTTTCCTGAGCCTCATTCTTCTCACGAGTTCTATCTTTAGTTTAGCTTATTCTCTGTCTATTTTCATCTAATTGAAATTTTTATTTTTCTCTCTTCTTCCCTTTCTAAATCATATTTCTGTCGCTCCCCTGCTTTATTAGAATTTTACCTTGAAAAACGGCCTTCAGTATCCCTAGGCGTCAAATATTTGCCTCATCCACCAATTTTGATTCCTTTTGATTTTTAGTGGCTTCCTTTCATTTCAAGCCTTATTTGCTAGTTTCTTTGTAAAGCTAACTCAAAGCGTAGAAATGCATTGGGCTATTTTTAGGTTGAGGGGGTTTTTGCGGTGACACCACCCAGATCTGAAATAAGAATCGCAGCTTACGAGCCAAAACGCACTATTTAGTGGAGTAACAAGTCACCAAATACATATACCTCTTGCTGTGGGAGGAAAACCTGGCGACAGTGAAAACTGTGGTGGATTTGACTGTGAATGAACCGAGGAAAGCTTTTAGTATCAGAGAAAAGTTAAGAATATTACATAAGATTTGGAAATGTTAAAAGGAATTCACTGCTAGGTATTTCTGAAAAATTTTTAAGGAGGATATCTCTGACAACGCATTTCTAAATGATTAACATGAAACTCTAATTGAATACTTATAATTATCATTAATTACGGGATCATTTTGCGCATTGCCATAATGAATTAATATAAAAATAACTTGAAAATTTCGTTTAAAAAAACCGTAAATTAATGAAGCCTGAATCCTACATCGAAAAAGCATCACTGAATTTTGCAAGTTCATGTAGAAGGTTTTGCTGGCACTTGATAAAAATAGATTTATTTTTTCTGTAAATTTTGTTGCATTTATAATCCTAAATATATGAAATCATCAGGGAGTACAGACGCGAATTCCATGAAGCTGTTTCTGGCGGTATACAGATGGGACATTAAAATAACACTCTCTTGGCGTTGAGGAAATCTTGAGACTGAAACAAGAGATCACGAATTGGGCACAATTATTATGCAACTAATATGGTAACTAACTCACACATGCTCAACTAGAATGGAACAGGACAGTAGAATTCTTAGATGTGCTTGCTGTTTTCCCACGTAGTCATAAATACAGTTCTTACATATTATTCCGCAAAATCATGACTGACATTCTGACAACCTCGGGGTTTCCTCAACGTAGTTAGAAAATGTGAGAGGAGGGCGTATTGCCGGAGGAGAGTAGGAGGAGGCACAGTGGATGGTTGGAAGATGTGATTAGAGGCGAAGGGATGCTAAAAGCCGTAATTGAGCCGATGACGTTGGGCAAGCGGGGAAAGGAAAGAAGAGAACAGATTTCTATTGATTCATGGATTGGATAATTGAGAGGTGGAATCGGTTCTTTATTTTAAAATAAATTGTGTAAGGAAAAAGATGCCCGCGGTTTTTAAAGGTTTAGTAGAGGCAATCTCGTCTCCACATATGCCTTCCTTAATCGGTAGACAGCCACCATTAAAACACGCTTTACTCTCTTTCTCTCACCGCTGGTATACCTTCTCTTTAGGAGGTGCGTGACCATCCAAAAATGTCATAATCCAACTTTGCCCGTATGGCATGCTGTTTGAGACTACAAATTGGCAAAAAATACGGTGGTTCCTCAAACGGAGGACCGCTTAAAAGTCGTTTACCCTACTAATTCCATGGTAAAGGGCGAATGAATGAATGCCTTTTAATGTTGAAAGTCGTAAGGACATGATTCAAGAAGTAAAAGATCTTTCAAGATATGTCTTACTGCAGTCTGCGTTCGGTGAATAAGCCGTAAATTCATTTGTAGCTGGGTACTTCTTGATTCGGCGCTTTTTTGCCCCATAGTGTAAGACAGCATGAAGCTAGGTTGTTTAAGCAATACACTTGAAATTTTAGGGTTTTTTCTCAGGGATATGTAAAAAAATGGTTTGCTTAAGTACTTTGATTATTAATTACAAGATCAGGTAAACACTCATATCGCATGTCGCGCTAGGTGGAAGGCAGAAACTAGCTGAATAATGATCGCGTGGTTACTAATATCGAATCGGTTTTGCTGGTGATTTAATTACTCGGTTTAATTTTCATCATCACCAGCAGTCGCCAATCCGAAGATTGGTTTGCTGCAGCTTTCCATTTCGATCTCCCCACAGATAACCGTTTCATTCATTCATAAGTCTTCATTAATGCGTTCCTCTTGCTTTGTATGGTGTATTCTACTCTTAGTCTTTCTCGGAATTACTTTTCATTCATTTTTCCTTCGATTATCGGCTTTCAAGAGGCTGGTTTGCCGCAATATGTGTCCGGTAAGTTTTTCGCATCATTTTCTCTCGAGTTGTCGTTGAATATCTTTTCTGCCCAAATCTGCCTAGGATCTCTTCATCGGTGGTTTTATCTGTTTATTTGACCTTCATCATTCCTATACAGTATCACATTTCTCATGAATTCGACTTTCTTCGTTTTTTAGCTGTTATCGTCCAAACTTCCCAGCCGTTTTGGAGCATTCTCCATGCACATGCCATTATGATGGCCTCGGTTGGTTCGCTGCTTGAGAAGAGATCCGAAAGGAGAGTTCAATGGCGCTGTTAAGGATTGATGGATATGTAGGTAAGGGAAGGATTGTTTTGAAAACGGAGGCGCCGGCAAAAGACGCCCAAAGTTAAACGTTCCATCCGGTGAGTGGAGTGCCACACTGGAAGTTCTCTCAAGCTGGTATCTCGTTTGGAATTGCGAATCCACGAAGAAATCTCCACAGCTGCCGGGATTCAAACCAGTTCCCTTACAATGGGAAGCCTGTGCTCCAGCAAGCACACCCACCCCATCCCCTTTTATTATTGTTTTATTCCTTTTGTTTTTTTGCCCACTTGATCTCACCATTCATATGACATCATAGCACTACATTAAAATTGCATCCGACCATCTCTGTCCTGCATCTAATCTCGTTCTTGCTTCACTATCATGTAATAGAATGCTCCATACACGAGCATTCATGAAATGCTTCCTTAATTCCATGCTTGTGTTTACAGCTGATGGAAGACTTCTTCTGGCAGAATGCCTTCTTTGCTTATGCTTTTCTCCTTGCTGTATCTTTCTAGATTCTTCCATCACTGATGTTCCCGCTCCCTAGGTATAAAAATTGTCCAACCTATCTCTGTTAACTTCCACTTCGGTGAGTGGATCTCCAGTAGACACCATACATGGAATTGGGAATCTATGAAGGGATCCCCGAAGTTGCAGGACTCAATCCCGAGCCCTCGGAGTCGAAAGCCACTCCAGCCGCCACACCAACCCGATCCTCTTATGACTCAGTCCATTGGCCTCAACGAGCCAGCTCTCCATGGGTGCGATATCATGCATGTATTCCGCGTGTAGCGTAATTGACGATTGGCTGCGGTGCATTCGTGATTCCGTTACGACGTGCCAACATCATGGTGAGATAGCACATTCTCGCCAAGACTTCCGCCTATTTCTGCCGAAGAGTGGAGAGCGGCGCGTCTTATGATGGTTCGCGTCCGACATTTGTCTCCTAAACATTCATAGACCTAAATGAAGAGTAATAAATTGCTTTGCCTAAAGATAAAGTTAATGAGCGTGGTATATCAGTTGGGACATGAGTTTAGTATGTGCAACTGGATGTAACATGCGACCTAATGACCTATATTTAAATATTTTCTTCAAGGTATTGTGATGGATGCTGGCCAACGCAAAGTGTACATATGTAATAAATGAATGCAGCGTGTAACTGGATAACGAACAATCGATGCTTATATATATTTATTCAAATGTCCTCAGTGGAAGTGCATTGCGAGGCCTCTGTGCAGGTCCCTTCCTGTAGTGCTCCAGCTCATCGGGGAATGAGTAAGTTCAATATTAAGACAAAGTTTGAATAAACAGAATTGTATTTCATTTACGTGACGGCTAATTAAACAAAGATAAAATTTGTGGAAATTCCTGAGAATCTGTGAAAATGGTCTTGAAAGTGTGTAGCACAAAATACATTTCGGGAAATTTATGTTGTTGTGTATCCTTGATCATCTATTAGGACCCACAGAGGAGAAGTAATCGTGACTCTTTTGAGAATTTGACACACCACTTACACACACAAACATGTATTTCCACGTGAAGAAAAGCATCCAATATACAAATATTTTGGATCTGTTCAAAGCTACCGAGCTACCGAGGCCATACCGAGATACCGAACCTATATCCTGGCTGAAAAAAGAGACATTCGAGACGAAATCCGAGACAAATATCACGTACGCTGCAATCTTAATGAGATTTTATCAAATGGCATCGCCATGATTGACGGGAGTTCTCAACTTTCTGAGAGTACGAATTTTAGTATGCTATTTAACATAATTTTAATGCGTAAAATACTTCTATGCAAAATAAAGTTGTACGAACCATTATTAAACCTATTCATCTCCATTTTAATATGACAGATAATTAACTTTTCGGACGCCGAGGTTTTCATTGCATGATGTCAGATTTCATTTTTTCTTATGCACAGATTTTCTTCTAAACGTGAAATATTAATTTAATATAATTAGATATTATGTTTGCTAAGAAATGTCCAGGTGTCACTCCGAATTACAGATTAAAAATAAAACACATCTAAATATAATTTTCGCCTAAATATAGAATACTGAATGGAAAAAGATTGATAGGCCAATTCATAACATGCTTAGATTAAGGCATTTGTGTAAAAAATATTCTTGTATCGTTTCCATTGCTAAATGTATGGTAAGTTCCCACGCATAAACAGATGTACTTAAATAAAATGTGTTCCTAGTATTTTTCTCTCTCACTTGAGAAATTATTAAAATGTGCACTCCATGACTCATGATTACCAAGCCAAACACCTTTAAAAATCTCATTTTGCCCGTAAACCAGTGTAAAAAAATGAGATATCCATCACACACGAGGATGCTTGTGACAGAATGTTATGTCCGTTCGGCCGGGGTACCAGCTTACAATTCTGTGTAATTCATAGATGCAATGTCTCCGGGCAAGCATGTCGCTACTGAGTGCACCCGCCAGGTTGTGAATGGTTTGTTATTATCTAGATGGAGCGGTTAGCTGCAAAACAAGCGAGTTTACTAACCACGTTATCACCCTGAGGAGAAGCAGCTCTTTAACTTTCTCTCTAACAAGTTTTATGTTAAAAGAGAAAATAGAATTTTTTCAAGTGAGATATCTTGGAGGTAATCAAGTCCCCCATTCATGCATTAGTGAAGAAGTAAGAAGCATTTTGAATAATTACGTAGGAATGAAGCGGTTGGCTGAGAGGAGAATTGAGTGGAGAGCTGCAACAAACCAATCTTAGGATTGATGACCACCGTGAAGAAATAGTCATGACAGAGAATACTCAGAAACAAAAATGTTCTCAATTATAGCTGTTCACGTCGATGTCTTATTTAACGTCTCCCATTTCGTTCACAGTCACAATGCGCAGGAAAATTTTCACGCGATGTTCTTTGTGAAAATGTCGGTGTGCATCTTACAGTGGGGTGCGTGGTGTCGGCGTGGGAACTATCCTCCACATTCCCTTTCGCAATTCGTGACCGCGGTATAAGCACCCATACATTAAGAAACAACATTATTACGTATGAATCAACCACTTTTTTTTATTAAAGAACCAACGGAAAAAAGGATCGTTTCCTAACAACCGCTGCCCCATGCCCTCCCGGGATATAACCTACATCCATCCCACGCCGTTCCATTTCGCTCTTTGCACTATAACAAAAAGGTCTATTTCACAATGTTAGACCAAGGAGTCTGGATTTCTGTCAGCAATTGCTTACAGAATACCCTATCCTCACACACCATATTTGATTCTGTTGCATTGATGCATTGCTTCAAAAACACCCCCCCTGTTCTTAAGACTCCTAATATTTCTCCTCTTCAGGTAGTTTGATCGATAAATCAATTCACCTAGAATTTGATGTATTTGACGTCATTTTAAAGAAACATTTTCCATATTTTTTATGATGCCAAAATATTAACCCTTCGCCGAACTGATTTTCGAGAAATTTGCCTGAAAATATAAACTGTTTTACATGGGATAGATTACGGCTGTGCGCTCCAGAGGGAGAATATGGAAAAAAATAGGAACTGTTTTATTTCGTCAAAACACTAACAATGTGAGTAGTTTGTGTTTTCTCAACTATTTGTAAAATATAAAAAAATACCACTGTAGATATTACAGAATCGCAAAAAACTTCTATTGTGAAGGCGTTGTAACCGTACGGCGTGAAAAAATGAGTCAAGTTAGAGACTTATGTGGTTATATTTCTTTAATTACAGAGAATGTCATGTATAACTATATTTTTGCACCATTAATATTACAATATTTACTTCTTACAGACGCTGAAATTGGAAAATATAATTAGAATAGGGTCTCCATTTTGACCAGGGAACTATCTCGCTCAAACTATCTTAAGGTGGTTTTCCTACCTACATGCAAACTATACGCCGTTAGTGTTTTGACAAAATCTCGGTGCTAGAAGTTCCTAATTTTTCAATATTCTCCCTCTGGAGCGCACAGCCGTAATCTATCCTATGTAAAACAGCTTACATTTGTAGGCAAATTGCTCGAATAGTAGTACGGCAAGGGGTTGATATTTTGATATCTTTGGAAAGATGAGTTTTTTCTTTAAAATGAGGCCAAATTCATCAAATTCTGGGTGATTTGATTTTTTTTCCTCAAACGACCTTAAGAGCTTCTTCAACCAGATACGCCCATAACTTCCTCGGTGTATCCCTTCCTCTCATACCATCCACTCCCTTATCATAAATATGTTTAGTTATTCAAGTCTCATCCATTCTCTTAACGTTACCAAGCCAACGAAGCACGCTCTTTTCGTACATGTCCATTACCGGAGCATCCATTCCACATTCTTTCGTGATGCACTCACTTCCATCCCTATCCTCCTACTTTTATCGCAAACACGTCTCAGATACGTACAGGTGCAAAATGACCAGGGTAGTTGAAGCAACTTAATGATCGAGTATCATTACTGCTACTGGATGATGTTTGAAGGAGAGCAGCCAGAGTTTTTTTTTTTATTTGAACGGTGAAGTAAAGGCTAACTGTAATGTTTGCTCAGTAGAACTGGTGCCGCTCCAGAAAAGAAGGAATTCGAGGTTAAGTCCGTATTCTAACATGACATTCCCATAGGTAACTACTATTTTAGCTATTTTAATTTCTCGGCAAAACTTGTGACATCTTCAGTACACCCTTTTGAAGTGCTCGACGGCAGGGGAGACATCATGCGGTCATCATCTCGTTAAACATATGAAAATCATAATTCACAATCATTACCAGAAAAATTGTCATCAATTACTTCTCTAAAATGCTTCCCATTCTTCTACGACAGTAAAGAAGGTCAGACTCTTTCCAAAACCTTTAGGCTGATGTATAAACTAATTCATTTATATCATATTATGGGTTGACTGTACTCTCTAATCACAGTCGATTAGAAAGGACAATCAACGAACGGCCTGGCAACTTTACTGTTGAAAGGAAAGTCATGAATAGATCCTCACTATCTTTCACCGTGGTCAGTGAAATGGTTCTACACAAAAAAAGCATAATACAGAAAGGTATAACCGATATTTATATTTTGGCTGTGAAAAAGCAACCAATGATTTTTCAAACTTGGTCACTAATTAATTGCATTCGCGGAAATAACGTGATGAAATTGAAAATTAATTATATTTACGTTGCTAGTTAGTTTTTCCCCTTTTACAGTTTATCCGGTAAAACTTCACCGTTGCCTAGCGGCATCAACGATTCTACTGTTCGTTAGTGGTATGCTTCGGATGAAAATATGCCGGCCTATGAGTATCTATCAATGCTCCTCAATTTTTTTCACAGAAAAAATATTCCCATTGTGGAATTGATGTAGCGGTTTAAATGAAGCAAACGAATATGGAACACTTATCCTTCACACCGTACACTTACGTTACAATCATTTCAAGAGTACCTACATTCATTATTAAAAGCTCTCAAACGCAGAGGGTGCTCAGCCTATATTCTACAATAAATGCGCAAAATATGAGGAAATACAATTATATAGCAATGCTAAAGCAATCTAAATATGAAATTTTCTCTCCTTCTATTTTCCATAAACAATCACACCGAAACGTTCAAACTTTACATACTGTACAGAGAGAATATGAAGACTGCCATTTTATTCACTAGGAGTGCTTTCTCTGCATGTTGAGAATATACACACTTCCGGCGTAAGTGTTGAGATTTAGACGCCATCTCCGCACGATATTCTCTAAGTGTGAAGGGAATATGGCACAGTTTGACAAGTTCGAAAACGGCCTTAGTAAGGGAATCTGAGTTAATCTCTAACACTGAAGATGTTCATATATACCCTTATTGCATCGAGATGAAGTGGAGTGTATTCAGTCAACTCTTATGCTTATTCTGGAATTAATACATACATATTTCATACATTCCAGTCGAGAGGAGAACAATTTTCTGCGATTTACGCGCTTCCTTAAACAAACAATCTTTCCTTGATATCGTCCGCATGATAAGTACTTTTCATGATAAGTCCAGCGTTGGCACGTCTTTTATCTCCTCATTTATCTTTCCATCTTTAACGAACATTTTGCCAAGATAGACAATGATATCCACTTGCTTAATAATTTAACCATTCACCTCATTACACAAGTACTATTCTCGTTCCATAGGTGTAAATACATTTTTATGAAGGTGAATTTTGCCAACTAAAACGGACGGAAGTTAATTTAAAACGAAACAGGACACGATATAGTGGAGGAGATGGACGTCCGGATATATTTTTCAAGGAGGACTCGTTCCCGATGTCGTCCTACTTCCAGACACGCCCATGTGTCACCTATCGTGTATTCTCAGACGGAGAAAACGACGTCTCTCTTCTTAAAATATAATTTCCGCTCCACCTCCAGTCAACTAACTTCCATTAATTTGCACCAGAGAAGCAAGTAATCAGCGCCTCATTCAAACGTGGCGAAAGATGTTGCTAGGGTTAGCGCCAACTTGCCTTCACACTGAAAAAATAATAACTTTGTAATTTTCACTAAGATTTTGTATTAAGACGACCGGTTTCATCACATTTGCGATAACCTCAGGTGGTCCATCCACCGGAAGACGTTGCCTATGCGATGATCAGTCGTCTTGAAAAAAAATCTTTGGTAAAAATTACAAAGTTATTATAGTTTCAGTCATATTGTACTTTCACAAAGTTACTCCTGAAGATATCGAGTCCATTGCATTCCCGCGGTGAGCTTTCTACTAATAAGTAGTATTCAATCCGAAGATAGGTATGAGCACCTCTTCACTCCGTTCTCCTAATAGCTAAGCGTTTTCTTTCTTAATAAACCTTTACTTTGACGTCCCTCATTATATTTTCTGATGCATTCCATCCCCACCATTCCTCGATGATTTTTTGCAATCATTTCTCCTTCCATTATTGCTTTCAAAAGGCTGTTAATTCGCTGGACGTGAGAAATCAATGTGCTACTTCTATTTTGCAGAGTTATCAATAGACACATTTTCTCTACAACTATCTCGCTTTCCGTTTATTTAATCGCCATTATTCTTCGATGAAAACTCATTTCTATTTATTTCCAACTTGCTTTGTTTTGCTGTTGTCTTTGCCTTAAGCTGTATTGCACCATGAGAGCATGATCCATACAAATATTTAACCGAAATCCTTACTTCCTGAACTAAGGAATCTGCGCTAAAAATATTTCACTCGCTTCCACCTGGTGACTCCAAGGGCACGGGGTTTTCCCTGTCCCTCTAAGCGGGTGTTGCTCCTTATCCTGAACCTTGTGAAGCTGCCTCATAGTAGACTCTTCTTCTGGTGGAATGCTTTCACGAGCAGAAGATAAGCAGATAGGCGCTGCTCCTGCACACGAGGCATCGGTGGCTGCTGCTTTGATTCCTGGCTAACGGAGCGCAGGAGGTGCGGACAGGCTCAAGGCTGCGTTCGCTGGCCGCGCCCCACTCGGCACCTTACTCGGCGCGGCTCAAGTGCCCACGGGCGGTGCGTCCATTTCCGCCGGGAGACTCGTCAACCTTCGCGCGACAAAACCTCAAGAGCAACCAGCTTGATCGGAAACAAATTTAGAAATCCCTACGGATTTTTGGGGATGTTCCAATTCTCGTGTCTTTCTGGATTGGATAATTCTTGAAGTAGTTTGAGCAAGTCATGATGGATACCGTGTTTTAATTTTACTTTATTCGACACTGAAGCAGTTGTAAAAAGCATGAAGTTTATAAACGCAAAAAGTTAGTTTTTATGGCTGAAATTCTCAGTAATGCAACAAATACGCATATATGAAGCTTCAACTTGGCTTATTTCCTGCATGCCTTAAGCTGAAAACGTCCTCTCAGGCGAAGGTTTTTGCTGGTTGGTTGGTTAGTTATTTGGGGAGGCGAACGAAAATTGAGGTCATTTGCGCCATTCAGGGGTGCGCCATAGGTGGGTCGAGAAGGGTTACTCAGGGGTCCAAGTAAGAGTGGAGTGAAACCCGTAGTCGGCACTAGCCTACTCTGGACGACATGCGCCAAGGGGTCCACCGTTTAACGTATCATCCAACAGACGGTGTACCGTGCTGGTAGTGACCTCCACAAGACATCCAGGTATGGACAGGGATTCCAATGAAAACTTTCTACCACTGCCGGGATTCGAACCATGGTCCCTTGGGGTAAAAAGCCAATAAACCAGCCACGATACCATCCCGATTCTCTGGTTCTTTGCGATTTTAAAAAGTACATCACCGTGAGTAATACGATTTATTAAATAATTGATAAAACATGCGATCTATAAACCGTTACATTTCTGACGCGATAAATGCTTTAAAAGTTCCTCAATTTTTGAATAATGTATGACTAAGACCGTATCGTATCACGTCGGAAACTGCTCCTTTTATTTAGCCACTATCTCAGGGATTTGACAATGTATATGGCTTTTTGAGCGTATCTGAGCATGTTTTTCCATCATATTCAGTCTGATGTATTTATCAGGAATGCAATTTTTCTAAATAAATCCTCTAAATTTTAACTTACAAACTGTAAATAATGGAATTTACTTATTGTTTTTAGAATGTTTCCCATACAAGCTAATTTGGGACATCATTATAAACTAATGCTTCCGTACAAAATGCAATGCATGTTCGTGAAAAAATCGCCGCGGGTGACAGGTCATTAATTCACGAAGCTTATATACAATCAATAAAATACGGAAATTGCCTTTTGAATCTCAAAACTAGCTCTAGCAGTCACTTGGATTTGGGTGATCCAGTTCTATGGGATCTATCGCATCGTCTAGTGTACGTCAAAGCCAGACGAATCCCAACACACTCCGTCTACGTGTTCGAACCCCAGATCTTTTAATTTCCAAGACGGTGAGTTGGAAGTCTGGCGACCGCAACGGACGGTAATAACCCAAAATGTGCCAATTTATGGCTTTAAAAGGACACCCATGACGCAAATAATTTTTTTCAATGACTTAGTTCGGTCACTTCATTTTTCTCGGGATTAAATGGTACCACCATAGGCATTCCAGCAAATGGATAGTTGGCTATTAAACAGTCCTGTCGATAATTTCCTTACCGGGTAGCGTTTTCTAAGTTTTCATCTCAAATCTATGTATTTTTCCAACTATAAATCCCTTTAAAATTCTTCGCATCGCTTGTCTCCCGTCACACAGTCCTAAATTCCTTTCCACCTCTTCCCTACCCCAACATTGCTTACCCAACATTCTGCCCGCCCTCTCCAAGCACACTGACGCCTCCTCTCCACCACCCAGCTCAATATGCAGGGAATACTTTTGCTTTGTAAACCTGAGCTTCCTAAGTGTTTTTCTTCATAGTGGTGCTTAAATCATTAGCATAAATTTTGACGTGAAACGCCTTATAATTCGATAATACCTATTCGGTACAAACCTTAAGCTTGCGGCTACGCAACGCAGTTGTAAATAGCAACCTTTTAGCCACGAAATTGATTTTTGATCGAACGCTGTAAAAAATTAGCCACGCCTAAGCAATCTTTTCATCATAACTCGGAAAGTATGAGTGAGTAAGCACCTGCTCGGACCATGTGGCAATCGAAAGAAGGAGGCTGAGAAAGTAAAATGATCAGTCGTAAATTAGTTGACAATGTCATCATTCGAAATTAGACGGGCACCATATGTGGATATGAAATAACCAGCCACCACCGGCGTAAAACTAGTGCTGATCGTCAGAAAATCGTACAAGGAGTTCAATAGTGGGTTCATTTGAAAGCATTTAAATTTAGTTTCAGAAATACAGATAATTTTGTGCATTTCAGGGAAAGTGTCTAAATACCTACCTCAAAAATAAGAAGGTGAATGCCAACAGAAAGAGGTTAGAGGATGGAAGAGCATCAAGCTCTGAATTTTCGAAGAGAAAAATGTAAGCCACGGAAAATTAACGAAAATCTTGGTAGCGGCATCCGCACAACATCTAAATCTGACGGTGGGAAATAAAGATATTTGTTTTGTCTATTTGTTTCGTTTCATTTATTCACTTCGACTCATGCACATCTCCGACTAACAAGGATAAACTTCACGCGATAAACATTTATAGTAGTGTCGTGGACGCTGCCTGTTAGTTTTTCCAAGATCGTCTCAGCGCTACGACGTTCGCCTCAGCCAATGACGTTTCCCCTCGTCCACCCACGGTCCTGGAAGGTTCCGTCAACTGCGTATTCAGAGCGCAACCTTGGCTGTGAAGCAGTCCACCAGAGAAATGAATAAGCAAGACAAGGCACGCCTCCTTCTTGAAAGTCTTTTCCGAAGCCTCCTCCTTGAAGCAAAAACAAAAAAAAAACTGCTTGAAGCCGTTCTTCCGATCGATTCCACCGAAACCAAAAAACCAATCGACCTCCGCTTCGACTTGCTCTGGAATTTATGCGTCGAAAGTCTCACGTTCCCCAGATGCTGTGCCACATTGGCCGCCGATTCTTCGCGTTTCCCCGCTCACATGGGATCCTGCAATTAAATACCTGTGGGGTGTGAATACTTTTCAGAAATGCAAATGGCAATTCGCCCAAGTTCAAAAGGGTTTACCACATGAACAATACGTGAGGCCTGCGGGTCGCTGGTAGGATAACGGCGTCGCCTGCTTCACAGTCCGCCGATGAATGCGTATGGCAACCTCCCCTGACATCAAGAATAAAAAAATGTAAATACTCTAAAAGTGACGGAATTCAAAGGTGAAGGCTAATTGCATGACGCATGCGCAGGTTGTTCTCCGTGTATTTTCCCATTACCGAGTTCTACTTTATTTAAAATGGTTCATTTTTTGCAGTTTGTAATTTTTTTATTTCCGATATCTTAGTTACAACTTTAAAAAGAAATTTTTTTCTAAAATATCCATCTTTGATGCGTCGGATGGTAGAAACAGTTTTTTTTAATATACTATCATGCAACTGTGACGTTGATAATACCAGCAGCCCGAAAACGTCTTGTCTGGTGTAGTACCTAAAACCAATGGCGTTGTATTCGAAAAAAAATAAATAAATAGGAAACCCGCTCACATAGTTTAAGACTGCTACGAGCGAACAGATAGTGTCACATAGGTGATGGAAGGACTGCTCCGTATTCTTGTGCACCATTGTCGACTACAAGAAAAACAGACACTAAGACAATCCGTTGTTAATGTACAGCTCACTTTCATCCTTTCTCTCATTCCCTTTTTCATGCCTGGTGTCCAAAAACCCTCTGCAACACGCCCCCTACGGCGCATCATAGGGTAGCGTGTAGATATAAATGAAAGAGACAAAAGCAACACATTTCCGTTTCCTTCTCGCTTACGAATCCACCGTTATATTTCGTCCGCTGCAACGCACGCTCTTATTTATCTATAGTGCTCTTTTCGTCTCGTCGGGTATGCCTAACTGGATCGACCCACGTGAGAACAGGAAAAACATAACGTGTGTTGCGTCGATGGGCGCGGTGACGTAATTCCTTAGCGCGGCTCGGGGATTTGTTTCACCGCTTTGGGTGATGCTGTCCGCTAAATGTTACACTTGCTCGCCCGGTGCTCCGAGTGGGTGGGTGCCGAGGAAAGGTGAAGTCCTGCGGGCGCACTGCCATTCCGGCGGCGGCCTTCGGACGGAATGCCGTCTTCACCTTTTAACGAGGACGGACGCGGAGGGGTTTGACCAAGGGCGGTCCCGTACAGGGCGCGGGAGCGTGGCAGGAATAGGGGTGCTTTGGGATAAGAAGACCACGCCTACGACGACTAGAACATTCAAATCGCAATGGGTTTACGGTAGTTTTTTCTAGCGAGATTTTTCTATCGCAAATAAAGGCATATTAAAGGTGGTGCCTTTATTTCCACGGTGCAGTTCAAATTTTGTTTTAAAATATAAGCTGTTGTAAAAAGCATCGAGTGAACACAGTAATATTAATGTCACTAATATTCGTTTTACCTGCGCCTGTTAAACGTTAAATCTGTGGAAGGAAACAAAGTTAGTATTTCATCTACGAAATTCAACTTCCACCTAGTTGAGCCTGAAACAATGGAACGTGAAAAGTTTAAGTTTATAGGTGATTTTTCACAGTGTGCACTGAAAACACCTCAAGCTAAAGTGGAGAGTTTAACATTTAATAAGGCAAGATCGCAGGTGTGAAAGGAGTACTTGGGACTCCTTCCAGGACACTATGAGAGGAGTGGGATGGTACCCCCATGGTACGAAGAAATGTTATGTAGAAATAAAGTAAGAATGATTTCATCTACCTTCTGTTTCCATTGGTTCGGTCATTTGGGGGCGGTGGCCGGGAGCCGGGGTAATTTGTGCCATTGAGGACAGACAGGTGGGTAGGCTGGTAAAGAAAGGATTTTATTTACCTAAATCCACATACTACTCTGCCGGCCGCCGCGGGGACGTATGGCAGAGTGTGCGAGGTGGTGTTAAGACCCCAGCCATTAAGAAGGAAGAGGACAGGGAAAAGGCATAAGAAGAGAACGAAAGTGAATCGTATGTTAATGGAGTTTGTTCGGGTCTCGCTCTCTTCTTCTTGTAGTGATTCATGGCGCGTGGGAAGAAGGAATTTCAGAGCCCATCATTTCGGAAGCGTATATCTCTCATTCTGTCGTTATATCAATTATAGAAATATAGTGTGGGGTTCAATTAATGTCCTCCTTGTTACCTCCTAGTCTCTAGCAGCTCCTGACCTAGTCTAGCTATGTTACACTCTTTTTTCGCTCACAGAAGCTTTTCACTAAGCGTGCAACTTTTATCTGTATTTTATTTCCATTATTGAAACTTACTGTGCAGGATCCTAAATTCTGACGGCGGATTAGAGGTGTAGACTAACCAGATCGAAGTGCCATCTCTTATACCAGGAAAGGAGGTAGGGTGGAGGGAAACCCTGAGTCGGCATTAGTTTAGTCTCCACGATAGGTCCCAAAAGGTACACAGTTCAACACCACATCCGACGGACGGAGTACTAAACTTGATATAATTCTTTAAAAGATGTCGCGTAAGGATTGAACTTCCACTGATAAAATTTCTGCCGGAATTTAGCATACCTACCTTTCAGGCATGGGGATGGGAAGCAGTACCTACTCTAGCCATCACTCTTACTCGATTCCAATTGTACCTTTAGTATATTAATGGATTAATCACTTTTGCACCCATGTCCATATGTATCGAGGCCCAAAGTTTCTTTGAAAAATTGAATGATGCTTGCTCGCGAACCTGTTGTTGACCTCGCGTTTTTTTTGCGCTTAATTGATATCACACGCCTACTCACTAAGTCTTCAAGCTGAAGGTTGACTTGGCAGGAGAGAACAGAACTCATTTCGTGTGAAATGCAAAGACATTTGACATTAGCAAATTCAGCTCGAGGGGTGCCACTGCCTTTCCTTGGGCCACTTGTGGCGTTCCACAAGGTTCTCATCTCCAGAGGATTTTTATCTTGGTGCCCAAAGAGGCTCTCAATTGATTTGAGCCCGGGGTCCTTGGTACCGTTAGGTGGAAGGGACTACCTACTCTCAATTGCATGCATACTCATCATACCACACCCATGGTATTACGCCATACACCTTTCCCTGCTACGGTCGGCGCAGTCAAAAGAGTTTAATTATAGTTGTAAAGCCTTGAAAACTGGGTCTTTTTCAGTTATTCCCACCGTGCTGCACCAACCCTGCAAACCTACTTCACTTCTGACACGTTCATGCATTGCTTCATACCCACTCTCTTGTTCTCAAGACTTCCAACATTCCTCCGCTAATTAAAGTCCCTTTCCACCACATTCACCCATGACTTTCTTGGTGTACAACTTCCTCTCACACAATTCGCTCCTTCATCATAACTCGCTATTCGATTCTCATCTATTCTCTCGATATGGCCAAAGTGGCGAAACACGCTCCTTTCATGAAACGAATTGCCAGGGCATCCGTTCCACATTCTTTCACGAGCCATTCATTCCTCGCCACATCCCTCCTACGTTTACCGCAAACAATTCTGAGGTACTCCATACCCATTGCATTTAGCCAACACTTATGCATACCCTGACATACCCAAGTTTCACTCTCTCGGCCCAGTAAAAAAGTATATCTATCACCCATGCCGAATTCTCTGGCCTCTAGACTCCAACGCTCCTTTCAGATATAAACAATTGGTGATACTGTAGCACTGGACTGTCACGTTACTCTTACACGTGCAAAAGATTTCAGGCAACATGGTGGCGAGAGTTTGAGTCAGTGGTGGAAAGTGAAGAGATTGATGGCGTTCGGGATAAGGGTGTGGAGGAGAATGAACGAAGTGCGATGGACCAAAAGAGGGGATAAAGAGTTGAAAGGGGATGTTTTTCCGGCAATAGTACCACTCGAAAATCAGAGGCCCTGTGTTTGAATCCAGGTAATGGAGGAGGTTTTCAAGTAGTTTCGATCCCTCCTTTGGTGTTACGTGGAGGTGTCATATTCCGTCCGTTGGATGGGTCCTCCGAAGTGGACCCCACAGCGCTTTTCGTTAAGGCTTGGCTAATACAGACGCTGGGTTTCTCTCCAACATTGGTCGGCTGATTGGATTTAATAAGGCGATCGACAGTGAGGTCATTTGTGCCACCGAGGAAAGGTGGTTGGGTTGTTGAGGGAAGGATTTTAAGGGGAAAGTTGGCCGGAGAAGAGAGACACCTGGCGTCGGTATTGACCTACCCTTAACGAAAGGGGTCAACAGGACGTCCCATTAACGTACCATCCGACGGATGGAGTTCCACTATTGGAGTGCTCTCAACATGACACCCACGTAAGAATCGAGATTCCATTGAAAAATCTCCGCCACTGCCGAGGTTCGAATCGGGCCACTCGGGATGGGAACTCTCTACCCCATTATCCACTAACCAACCTAACAGCCAGCAAAAGGGCATTAGTATAAACTTCAGCCGAGGACTAAGAGCACATAGAATTTGTGAGAACAAATAATATATTCGATGAGTTACTTCGACGTGAAGGTAGCAAAGTACAGGTTTTGTAACATTCATGAACGATCAACCACTGCGCATCGGGAAGAAGCCCGTGTCGTCAAAATACTCTTCGCTATGTGCAAATGTAGGCACCGTAGCTTTATGTACCGGGTAAACCACACGATCATTGCATCCCGTATTGCTCATATGGAATTTAATTGATTGGGTTTTTTCAATTGAGGGACTCAGTAATAAAATAAACCGAAGAAAAATTATTTCAGCCCCAAACATAATGCAAATAATTTAAGGTTCAAATAAGGAAGAAGCATTTGGTTGTAAGGTAACGTCAGGCAAAATATGCCAAAAGAATAGGTGACTGTTTGACGGATAAGGGTCTCATTATAGAGATAAGGTGACACGACGGATAAAAAGCCAACAAAGAGATTTGATGAGGCCAAAAAAAAAAGATCTGACGTATTCGCGACATGTAATGAGTTATGGGAGAATGTAACCAAATAATTTAAGATGGGAATTCTCTCCAGGCACATCAAAAGCAAGCAAGATTAAGAATAGAAAAAAGATAAAGGGCGATGATTCTGGAAAGATAAAGGGGACATGATTTGCATTCTGATACCGAGGAGATAATACATATACCAACATACTACTCAGAAAACTGCCGCAGCAGCGTGCGGCCGAGGGTGTAAGGACACCAGCTTTAAAGAAGGGAGGGAATATGGAAAAGGAATAGGGAGAGTAAAGGGAGGAATAGCGAGATGAGTGTTTTACGGATCAGTGGCAATATTTCTTTTCATTTGATTTTTTTTTCAGAATGGAAGCTACTTAACGTAAGTGATGTATTAGAATGATTAAGGTAAAATGGACGATGAGAATCAAGAATGAAGAAGCCCTACGAAGATTCAGAGAGGAATGATGTTTTAATGAAAATTCTGAGAAGAAGAGACAGACTTTGTAAACATTCTGAGACACACTAGCCTATTGAAAATGGTAGTGGAAGGGGAAATTAATATGGAAAGTTAGAGTATAAGACCGAGACTGGAATGCAGCAGATGAGACGTCAAAGGAAAAACTTATTTACAAACGATACGGTTACCTGGGGGGAGAGTGGTGTTGGAAGCTGAACAAAACCAAACTTTGGATTGATGACCGTTGTTAATGATGTTTTCTTTGCAACCATTAACAGTTTTTGTTGAGAGATGAGCTTCTAAATGTCTCTTGGATTGTGTATCTATCTTATTCGCTCCCCTTATTCGCCGTGTCAACGTAAAATGCAAGCAATATGAATTTTTCTAATTCAAGCAGAGAGCAATTAACAAGCACATTTACATTAAAGATTAATTCAAATTGTCAATAAAAGCAGAGAAATGTAGACTCCTACGCACGCATTTCGGTCATCCAGGGGATCATCGACAGGGAGTGTTTAAATCTAGCAAATACATGATTGTTTACGAGATGTAATCACTCACACCTGTCTATGGTCACCTAGATGACGGAAATGTTTGCATTGAAGCCAAAATTCCTTCTCTTTTTATTGTAAATTTGGATTGATATTTAATTAAAATGAATTTTTCTGGTAACCTTAGCCTTGTAGGTAGCCTTCGAGTCTCTGGAGGCTCCCATAACACTCCTTCCAATGGTTTTGTAACAAATTCCGTTTGGATAGCGGCTGAGTGATGTGCATTGCGAGACGAGGAGCGTTGTTGCGCTGTTCGAGGAAATGCCTTCGCCAAGGACACACCGTCTCGTTGTTCCGCTAGAAGCTCGAGCGTGCTTAATGGGAAGAGTCACTCGTGGGCGACGAAAGTAATTTAGGATCGAGCGAATAAAGGTGGGTTTGCGATTGGCGTCGACTTGAAATGGTGGCGGAGGATGAGATTCAACGTCCTCGACCTCGGTGTACGGTAGGAATTTAACGTGTCAATCCGTGGGCAATTTTACTCCATCCTCGGTTCCGTTGGAGAAAAATCTTGCTGGAACTACATTTTATTCCCAACTATGAGTAAATAAGTTTAACTCACATTGCGAGCGTGCTTCGGTAAACTTCGATCAGGGACGAAGAAGATGGGTAACGCGATAACAACCACCTCATCGCGGTAAAGGCCGCTTGAAACGTGGCTAGTAAATGGACAGTCTGATGGGTGGATGGGTGTGCAGTGAGAATTGCGTCGAGTGAAGCGGGGACTTGCTAAAATGACTTCGCGAATACATGAACGATAGACATGAAAATGACCCCTGCTCTAATTCCGTGCCCACGTTCTCGCAATGTCTGTACATTAAACTGCGCATCAAAGTGTCACGTGTAAAACAACCTAAAGATATTTACCGATCTCAATATTTCCGCGGGAAATGTGATATAAGTTTAATTTTTTGCGGTGAATGCCGAAAGAGCAAACTAAGTTCAGTTTCTCCAATACCCATGGATTTCGATAAAAATTTTGAACTCAGCCGAAGAGGACTTGGGTTCTCTTACTAATATCAAAAGCCTATGTTAAACTATGCATCCACGCTAGAAACGGGATTCAACTTCTCGATTTGGTATCGCATCTAACAGTATGTAGACATGAACTGCATAAATGCGTTTTAGCATTGATGAGCAGAATGGTTTTTACGCAAAGACAGACGTGATAAGTTAACAAATTTAGAGCCATAATGGCCGGTTATTCATTTCTTTAGAATGAATAGGTGATATATGCATCTAGGTAGACATACTCATCCACATTTACGAAGTAGCGTGTGAGCCACCACTAACGTGTGTGGCACGGGGTGATTCCATGCTAAAAGTGCAATATTCCCCCAATTTAAGGTCGAGCACCTCGCTCTCCCATATCCACTAAGCAAGAAACATCATCACTATCGGGTTTCATCAATCCGAAGATTGGATTGCGGCAACTATCCACTCCATTCTACTTTCATTTAACCACTTTGTTCATCACTTAGCCTTTTTTTGCACTCCTCACTATTCTTCCGATGCATTCCATCCTCTATATTACTCGGTAGCTACTTAAATTCATTCATCCTATCATTTCCAGAGGTTTTTATGCCTCAGAACGTGTCATATTGTATGTTTCTATTTAAATTAGCAGTTTTGATTCGACACATTTTCCCCCAGGTATTCGATGGACATTTTTTTTTAATTTTCTGGCCCATTTGATCTTCACAATTCTTTGATGGCGTCACATATTTATAACTTTCGATTTTATCTGTTCTGCAGGATTTCTATGTCTACACACTACCCAATGAGCCAACTTTGGCGTGTGTGGCAGGGGTTGTTAGTGCGCTAGCTATGAAAAACGGAGTGGAGGGGGAAGAGGAATGGCTTGAGGGAAGGGACAACACTGAGATGCATGTCAAATGAGGGCCTTAGTGTCTCGCTTGTGTTTTCGTTGTAGTCAATAATGGTGCGAGTGATGAAGGAATCTTTGTATGTATACCTAACAGGTCGGCAGTGTATCACTCATATTTTGTCGCTACTATCAGAGATAGAGAAGTAATGCGGGGTCAAATAATATCCTTTTTACATCACCCTTGAATTCGTTTTATCCAAATTTTTTCGAGGTGTCTCACTCTCAGCCTAGAATACCTCAGTGGATCGCCTCAGTGGCCAAAATGACCTCAGTTGTCGGCCGCCTCCCCAAATGACTTAACAGAAGGCTAAAAGGTCCCCGGATCAATTCAGTGGAAGATGACGGAATGCCTAACGTGCATACTTCGAGCGCTTCCCGCTCGGGCGAAACGGGAATGGCATTTGCACGCTCGGGAGTCGATATGGACACGGCGGCGCCAAGGGCTCGCCCACACGCTCTGCACTCCCACACGACACGCCTGCGCCAGTGAAATGGCCACAAGGGGCCGTGAGTCACGCGCGCCGATTCAATTCTCTCGCGTGACCCGATATTGACCCCGCCCCCCTTCACTACCCCCAGAACTGGCTCTCGGCATCGGCTGAATACTGGGACGCCAATGTCCGTGGCGTCGCACCATAATAAGAATCAATTTATTAGGAAGGGAATCGAACCCGGATCTCACAATCTTGGTGAGGTGCTAACGTGGATCCGGCGTGAAACGGCTATCATGTCATTTAACTATTCATATTCTGGCTACTAATAGAAAATCACTTTTTCTGATATTAACAACAAGTCCTTTCATTCCTGGGTACTTATTTCGCTGATTAAACTTGAAATTACAGCTGGGTATGTAAAAAAACGTAGCACTTTTCCACAATTTGTATTTAAAAATACAATTACCAACACCACTAAGTGTGCACCTAATGATGGCTTGGTAAGCCTTACCATGAGTTATTTTATTTTTTAAATACAAGGTGTGGAAAAGTGCTTCACATTTTTTTATCCAATATGTCTCACTTACAGAACGTGGTGCTTGAGACAGGGAACTGTATTGAAATTGCAAGGTTTTCAATGCAAAAATTGGCGAGGTATTGGGGAAAATAACAATTTTTTATCTAATATTAATACTATAGTCACAAAAAATATTTTACAGGAACCAAATGCTCTCAAGAATTCGAATGGTAAAATAATTTAGGCACCTGATTATCATATGTTTTGTGTTATTAATAAATTATTGCAATAATTGCCTTATTTCAACGGAAATGGCGATTCAGTAGATGGTTTTGGCTGGAAGGTGTTTATTAAAACTATATTTGGTGATTAATCTGCAACATTTGGTCCTCAATTTTTAATATCTAATCAGTGAGAGGAGCATTTTTAAAACAATGTGTGCGTAACGGTGGAATTAAGGATTGGTTTTTACTCACACACTCATGGTTAAACCCTCAAAGGTTGATCAAATGAGACATGAACTTGCGCTTGTAGATGTGATATTAGTTGCTCGATTAAGAATAATCGTGGAAAATCATAAATCCCTGGATCCGTTTATGGGTCTATATTGAATCATTATTAAAGTTATTAGTAATTTTTAAAAAGGGCAATTTCTCGCTTTGTATTAATGTATAATCGTAAAAAGAATTGCTACTACGTTTCTGAAATTCTATTAAATATTTAAGAGACCATATTTGAAATAATACCAAGTGTCTTATAAGTAGGAGTTAGTCTTTATAGGACAACCACTTCTTTCATAGTGAAATTTAACATTATTGTGTCTAAATTCTTTAAAATTACATTATTTCCACCTACAGCTTTAAAAGTACTATATGATTATATCGATATGCTTGGAGATAATACGTCCATTGCTTAAGTATTCAAGGCCCAAGTTTCTGATACATATTTATAGTGTTCTTGGACTTTAAATGTTTACATCTTAAAATAGAAACTAGTATTTAAGAATGGAATGCTTGTTACGAAATGATTTTAAGATAAATATAATATAAGGAAAAATTAAAATTTGGCTGCACACATTACATACATAATCATAACGCCGTTCCCTTCCTTGGTACGCAAAACCTAGAGAGCTTATTTAATGGCGTTAGGCCTAGAATACTGGCTTTTCTAATTATTTATTTCATGCTGGCCTATCTTTGCCAGCTTTTCTCCTTCTGTTACCTTCATACCCTGCTTCATACACGGTCTCTAGTTCTTAAAAACTTCTATAATTCCTCCTCTTAATAATCTCTTCCACCACATTCATCCACGACTTTCTCGGTTCACCCCTTCTTGTTTCACCATTCACTTTACTAACACATATCTGTTTCGCTATTTGATTCCATCATGCATGTCCATTACGGGAGCACCCATTCCACATTGTTTCATCATCCACTCATTCTAAACCCAACCCCTCCTACTATTACCGCAAACACTTCCCAGGTACCCCGACACTCACTAGATTTAACTAATATTTAACCAGGCAAACCCAGATTTCACCTCCTTACCATTGAAAAGGGGACCAGTACAGTTCCGTGAACTGAAATTTTGGCTTCCTTTGAAAAACCTTAATTCCTCTTTTCGACAAAATATTTAGATAGCTATGAAGAATAATACTACATAGTTTTAAAATTCTTACCACTCATATATAATACGGTTGAAGAGTTAAAAGAAATTTTCTACAAATTTAAAAGACTTTATTACGATCAAGGTGTCGATGTTTCACACATCATCTTTAGGTGCCAGCCAGCCTTACCTGAAGTTGATGTGTAAAACATTGAAACCTAGATCGTAATAAAGAGTTTTTAAAACTTTCATTTGTGGAAAATTGCTTTTTACTCTTCAACCGAATCATGTTGAAATTCCACGCCATATCGCTTGAATCTTCGGAATTCATTCACTCATGTATGGTATAGCTTTGCTCAAATTCTGCATTGGATAGGCCGTATCGAGATATCGGCGAGTGAAAAATGCCTGTGACGGTAGCGATGGGCCGATGACGACTTCTTCGACGAGTGAATGAATAACCAAGCACGGCTACCACGGAAGGGAGTATGAGCCGCGCTCACCGACCCGGCACCTTGCGGTCGCCACCGCCGATGTGACCCTTTCATAAAGGCCTTGGTGGAAGGACGATGCTCTCTCGTCCGGTGGCCACATCACGCGACACCTGATACAGCAGACCTAGTACGCCGAGGGGGGAGATAGAGGAGCACATGATACTGCGGGGACGGCCCACGGCAGCGTAGCGTGGTGTCGTCCTTGAGGCACTCGCACGACCGCCGAACTTGTTCCGGCGTTGATGAGGCAGTGAGTGAGTTCCCTGATCCGGGTTGCGGCGTCCCCTTACGACAACGCTCACTTCCTCTTTTTG
The DNA here is from genome assembly GCA_963573305.1 of Pyrrhosoma nymphula. Classification (NCBI taxonomy): domain Eukaryota; kingdom Metazoa; phylum Arthropoda; class Insecta; order Odonata; family Coenagrionidae; genus Pyrrhosoma; species Pyrrhosoma nymphula. The sequence goes on along the minus strand of OY754332.1, from coordinate 67,643,835 downwards.
ACGGCATAATGACGACACGCATTTTTTGAAAGACAAAGCGAGGTATCCCCACACGTAAACTTCAATGATATCGGTCTCATAATGATAAAAAAATATTTTCTATTCACTGTTGCCAAAATATCAGGTACTCATCATTGCGTTGCTGCTCGAGACATTTGACAAAATAAAACAGAAGCCGGTTTTCATGGGATAGTACAGCTGAGCGCTCTAGAGAGAGATTGATTTCGTTACCAACATTTCATAAGAAGAAGAACTCTGTTAGCCTGTGAGACATCGTTTCTCTGAGATCTTTCACTTTTCTGGGACCAGACAGTGAAGTAATCGGCTTTATCCAGTGGTACAACTTTGGCCATCTACAGAGAAATGTCCGCAAGTTAGGGCAGCGTTGTTTACATATAACCAGATATATTAATAAATTATATATTTCCTGTACCATTTTTTCAATGCGTGTAACAGTTAGACGATGTGTACCTCTTTATTGAGATTTTATAATTTTTGGTGATTTGAATGATTTTGGTTAGTGACGGCTGGAAAACACTGTGGCGAGGAAGAAATAGTGAAACTATTATGTTTAGATGATCCAGCCATTTCACCTAGTGACCAGGATTTCTTCGGAGGTGTGGGAAGTGAGGAAGAAGAAGATAATGTGGAAGAAGAAAACGAGATGCCTGATGAAGTAAGGGCTGAACCATACCAAAACAAGCTCGTTATGGCACACAAATATGGGTATACGCTGATGCAAAAACTGCCTACGTCTGCAATGTGCAAATGTATACTGGGATGATGGAAATGTGGCGAGAAGTAAATCAGGGAATGAGAGTAGTCTTGGACTTGGCGAAGCCATATTTTGGATCCGGTAGAGGGATTACAACAGATAATTTCTTTACATCCTTTGCTCAGCCCTGCTAGAAATAAATTGACATTGACTGGCACAATCCGTCCGAATAAGAGTGAAATTTTAAAAGAATACCTAGCCAACAATTCGAGATATGAAAAATCATTACTTTTTGGTTTCTCATATTAAATGACATTAGTATCATATGCTCTTAAAAAAAGAAATGCGGTAATTCTACTATCTAGTCAACATCATGCTAAAGAAAAGTAGATGACATGAATAGAAAACCTGAGATAATTTTATACCACAATGAAACAATGGGAGGAGTTTATTTAGAAGATGAATTGACATCTGAATATACTTGCGTGCGGAAAAAAAATTGCTGGCCATTACGACTCTTTCTAGAGTTAATCGATATCGCTGCCCAAAATGCATATATTATTTGGGTAGAAAAAATTCCCACGTGGCTAAATAGAGACCAGATGTGGCAAAAATTATTTCTGCACGAATTTGTCCTTCAACTTGCCTACCTTATATTCACAGTCGGGAAAAAAATATTTCAGGCTTGCATCAAGACATAATATTAGCTATGGGAACGGTAGGAATCAAGAGTGAAGCCACAGCGGTTGAAGAGGATAGAATATCTGGAATGAACACTGTGTAGAGGTGTTACATGTGTGAACGTGGAGAGGACAGACAAACAAAATTGATGTGTTTCAAGTGCAAAAAACCAGTGTGCAAACTACATCGTATTGAAGATGTGATTGCTAAATATAAGACTTGTGAATAAATAATTCATCCTTTCGTATTTTTTTTATTTCGATACAAGTAATAATGAAGAGGAAGACATTTAAATTATATTATATTCACATGGTTTTTAGTAATTCATCCTTCAGTATGAGCTTTATTTTTAGAAAAGGGTTTAAAAATGAAGAGGCAAAAAATATAATCTATATTGTTTTTTCATATTATTTCAACAAAATATTTTTATTACTGAAAACAAATATTCAAAATAAAAAATAGATGTCATATATACATTAAATTAAGGGTGTACTGCGTATGGTATAGTTTTTATTATATAAAATAAATGGGGAAACCAAGTTACACCCTTGGTAGTTAAAAGGTGCAAAATGCCTTGGTAGTCTGAGGTTTAAAGCTTATTTTTAGTTTATGGGTGCTCAAATATTGAAATAAAATTCAAACACGGTCTCTAACATGACTAGAGAAGAGTCTCGCTCAAAATGACTAAAATACTAGAAATATTTACTTTAGGAGCCGTTTAGGGTCACTATTACCCGGAATGGAACTTAAAAAATTGATTACGAATTTTTTTAGGTGATTATTTGGAAGCACTGCTCTGAAGCTGCCGAGCAGACAGCACTGGAAGTAAAGGCAACATGGTGCTATAGAAGTGCTTTAGTTGCAATAAACAGAGAGAATCAAAGGGATCGGGGAGGTGTTGTGGCAAGGGTACTGGCTTTCCATACCTTAACTGGTTCGATCAGTAACGGAGATGTTTCAATGTTAGCCAGATATCTACTTGGGTCCAATGTAGAGATAATTTCAAGGGTACTCCGCCCGTCGTATGGGACGTTAAACTGTGTTTAAAAAATAGGGGTCGGATGGCAGAGGGAACTTTATAGTCTCAATTTCGTCTTAATAAAGCCGGCTTTTAGCAATAATAATAAAAATTATTATAAGTTTAATAATTATTAATACTGCGGTTTCCTTGGTGCCTCTCTTTAAAAGAAGGCTGATGCCGACACAGGGCTTCTCTCCACGTTTTTCTCATTTCCCAGGTAATCTTTCTTTTACCAAACTACTGGACTTCAGATATCGGTCACCTACCCCAAATAATCAACTGAACAAGATGATAAGCGAGCATGCATCAATCCAGGCGCGATAGCTTTGTATCACACGATACTGCACAGCTGTTACGAGGAGCTGGTTGCTCATATCTGTGCCGGACGAAGAGTGCGTGGAATTCACCGTGAGAAAGTCATTCGTCTGTACTGGGATTCGAACCCTGATCCTGCGAATACGAGTGGTGGGCTTTCTTTTTTGTGGTTTATGGCCAGATATAGCTCCTTTTGAGATAGAGAAAAAGTTTAGGAACGCTCTGTGGATCACATCATGAGCTCCTTAGATTCAAAATCCGCTGCTTTTTCGTCCAAAAACCTTATTTACAGGCATTTTATTTTTTATTTTTTTTTAGATATATAGCCACTTTTCCATAAATGATCATATTTTGACATATTTCCCAAGAAATTTCTGTCAATTTTATAAACCATTAATAATGGAGCTCCTTTTGTTTTTTAGATCCATCGGAATGGCTGAACGCTTTCAAATGAGCCCACTCGCGAACTCCTTATGCGATTATTCGCCGAGCTAAACTAATGTTACGCTGGCAGCAAGAAGGGATTTTATACTCATTTAATAATTATCTTAGTGTGTATGGTGATGTCATCAACTGCTAAATGATCGTTCATTTACTTTGCTAAATTTTCTCTTTCGAATGGCTTATGACCTGTTCTGGTATCTAATGCACTTTTCAAGTTTTAAAGAAATGTTTGGCATGAACAATTTTGTTGGTACGGCCATTGACACAAGCACCACCTTATCCTTGCCCAGTTATTTTGCCATAAGCTTCTTTTTCCTCCATCACGTCCTGACTACCTCACTCCCACCAAAAACTACCTCTATGTAAGTTTCCTTTAAAGGTTTTCTATACATGCCCTAGACAAATACTTTCTTTCTCTTTGCTTGGTATTCTACCGATTGATTAACAGGGTTGATGGGCAGTGTCTAGGTTAAATGCACAATTTCTGGGTTGTTTAAACGTTCCTACTCTCGGCATTTGCCCTTCATTATGTTTCTCCTAATCACCTCGCACCTTCCGCCCCTCACATCGTCGTGCGAAATTCCTATCCTCTTCCCCCTTCGTCTGCGCTGGCCCATCGTTCTCCCATCTAACACCCTTTCCATTACGCCGTCTTCAGTGCGTCCTCCGTCGACCCCATCTGACCTCTCCGGATCTCCGCCATCAACTTCCTTTCTCCCCCACCACATCCAACCATCCCTCGCCCGTCTTCCTCGCTAACCATCGAAACCCTCTGCACTCTCCGCAGCCCCCACGCCTCAGCATCCTCGCGTCATGGAAACCTCAGCGGTCGATAGCTCATATTCGTCTTTCGTCCTTTTTTCTTTTCCTATTTCCCCTTACTCACTCATTCCCCATGTTTCAGAGGCCCTTCGTGTCCTCAAGGTAGTTTGAGAGAAAAATCACTTCACCTAGAATTTGATGAATTTGACCTCATTTGAAAGAAAAATGACTCCCATATTTCCAATGATATATCAAAATATTAAACCCTTGCCGAGCTACTTTTCTAGCAGTTTGCCTGAAAATAAAAGCTTGTTTACATGGGATAGATTACGTCTGTGCGCTCTAGAGGGAGAATATTGAAAAAATTAGGAATTTATAACACAAAGATTTTGAAAAAAACTGACTCTGTGTTGTTTGTATGATTCCTCAAGTATTTGTAAAAATTAATTTATTACTCACCGCTGTAATTTTTGCAGATCGCAAAAAACCTGCTGTTTTGAAGGCTTTTTAGCCGTAGGGCGTGAGAAAATGAATCAAGTAAGAAACTTAAGTCGACATATTTGTTTAATTACTGAGAATTTTTGTCATGTATAGCTATATTTTTACACCATAAATGTTACAACGTTTACTTCATACTTACAGACGCTATAATTAAAAAATAAAATTCGAATATGGTGTCCATTATGACTAGGGGTATATCTCGCTCAAACTACCATAGCAGAAATAGCCCGATGTCTCACGGCGAAATTTGTTGATAGTAAATTTGACGATATGGGATTGAATTTCGTTTGAAAGGTAGATTTGGTTTAAAAAATTAATTTGACTCCGAGTCATCGATCAATGTCGTCATGAATCACTCAAATGTTTGGGAACAGCTCTCTTAAAATTCAGCCAGTCACACGATACATTTTAATTGCATACACTCGATTGGGTTGCGTTGATGTGAAATGATACATTCGCCTGATAAACTTATCCGATATAAAGTTAAAAAAAAATAATGTGTATTACTTTGAAATTTTGTTGCAATGATTTCTGCACGTGTTTTTAGTCCGAAGCCACTTGTGACCTAAAGGAGGTTCCACCATCGCCTTGTGTGAGTCAAATAAATAATAATTTCCACCTTTTCGTTTACATTGTTTAAAAATACTTGCTCTGATATATACAATAGACTGATATATATATATATATATATATATATATATATATATATATATATATATATATATATATACATATATATATAAAACTTCTTGGAAAATCACTCGGGTGATAAATATATAATATGCCAAGAGGGTGGCCGATAAAAATATAGAGACAGAAAAAAAGGACACTCACAAATTGAAACTTCCGATATTTCGGTGAAGACTAGCTCCACCTTTCTCTAGGATTCCTACTCTTACCCTAGAGAAAGGTGGAGCTATTCTTCACCAAAATATCGGAAGTTTCAATTTTTGAGTGTCCTTTTTTTCTGTCTCTATATTTTTATCGGCCACCCTCTTGGCATATTATACATATATATATATATATATATATATATATATATATATAACTGATAGCATTCCTTAGCTAATAGAAAAAACTAAGGGTAAAAGTACGCAGGTTAGCCGAAGAAAATGTTATTGAAGAACGCCATTCCTAGCCATAGAAGCCGGCTACAGTTCCATTCCCAGTCAATTGACACATTTTGACTTTGTTTTGAAGTAAAAAGTTACAAAAATCTCCAATGGCAGTATATTTTTTACGGCCATTGGAGATTTTTATAACTTGTCACTTTAAGTGGCCGTAGATCTCAGTTTCCCTAGATTTTAAATGCTGAAGTAATTTCTGCACCAATTACTAAAAACATAGGGTTACGGGTAGGTGTCTACATTTTACTAAAATTCAATTTTCTGAAAAATCTGCTTCCTATAAACAGTTTTTCGTGAGCATGGCTTTCAAATTAGGTGGAAAAAATATTACTTTCCCAACGTTTCTCCCACTATCGCATTCAAAACCATGTAATTTCCAGTTTAATTTGCGAAAAAAAACACCGTGAAATGGTAGGATTTTGTTTCTCACATCATACGGCAGACAGATTTTTTCTTTACGCTACCAACATTTGAACTAAATGGCATTTGTGTCATTATAGGCTAGAAACAACTTAAAAGATCGTCTATTTGATGGTAATAATTCGCATACTTCCACTTCTATCAGCTAAAACATGAGAACACTGAACGAATAATTCAACATCAACATTCAATACACACTGCTATAAGACAACAAAAAAAGAATAGTTTATAAGGATAAGGTGGTGATTAAGCACTCCTTCGACCCTTAAATTCTTTTATCGTCAATCAGATTATTCATTCGACTGATTCATTGCTGCAGCTTGGCCAACATAGCGGAGTGCATTCCCTTTTATATTCGTCCAATACCGCGACACACGATTAATTAATTGGAAAACTTTGCTTCTCCAGGGGGTTCGTGACGTGGCTAGAATGACTTCATAACTCGGGAGCCCGGAATCAAATCCCGCTATTGCCAGAGATGTTTAAAAAAAACCGAAACCGACTTGAATGCCGAGCGTGAGGAGTAATTGTTGCTGATGGTGGAGAGCAATTGAAGTAAAGCACTCCTTCCCTCGTATGGGACGTTAAAATAAAATAAAAGACGTTAGACGGACCTCTTTGCACCTTTCTTTGAGAGTAGTGTCATACCTACGCCAGTTTTCTCTCCATTCAACCTCTATTTCCCATGAAATCCTTCCCTCGTATAACCTACCCATCTTTCTTCGATGGAGCAAATACCCTCAGTGTTTGATCACCCACTCAAATAAATAACCATCCAATCAGCTTACTTTGCCACCCCACAGATTATAAGTTTTTATTTTTAGTATTACATCACCACGAAGTATTTATTTTCGAAAAGTTTCTCCACGGTGTATCATGTTTTGGCGGATTTCATCCATTTAGTGTGGGATTCTTCAGGCTGATCCAATATAATATTGGACGAAATATAAGAAAATTCTCGCCACATGATGATGTTGAAATGGTTAATGATGGGGACTCTGAACAAGGACATTAATATTTAGTACGAAAGGTGCTGTTAGATGGCTCAGAAACCACGTCATTGATGAAAGAGCAGAGGAATTCGATTGAGGAAGAATTATAATCTACTTATTACCGTGTGAGCCACCGCAGGGGCGTGTAGCAAGGGGTGTTGGGACACCAAACTTGAAAAAGGAGATGGAATGGGGAAAAGGGAATGGAAGAGGGAGTTAATTGTATTTTTACGGAGTGCCTTTTATCGTAGTCACTGCTGGTGAGCGGGAAGAAATAATTGCAACCTATGAGTTCGGCAGTGTATCTCTCTTATATTGCCGGTTCTATCAGTTCTAGAGGTATGTTGTGCGGGGCTAAAATAATATACCGGAGGCATCCTGAATTTTGCGGGCTCTGAAGTTTTCAATTAATCTCAGCCAAGCCTGTAGCCTTGGAATCTACGGCGGCTTTTCAGGAATCTTAGGGGTTAAGGGGCTAGTGAAAAAAATGTGAATTGGCAACAGTGTATTTCGTACGATCAAAGAGTTCCTTAAAAGACAGGAAGGTCTGAAGAAAAAAGGCGCGTATTTACACAGGTCCATTTTTTACAAGTCTTCGGCAACCGTATTGATGCTTACTTCTATGGGTTCCATAAGATCCATCTACGTAAAATTCTGTTGATTACGATAGTAAAGGTCAGTCACTGTCAGACATAACGGGTTATCAGCGGCTAAGGAAATATTTCTTGGTTATATATTTGAAATATGGTTAATAGAAGCATACATTAGCTATTTCAAGAATGTATGGCGTTAATAGACGTCTGTATTAGCTAAATAATGGCGTTTATATAAACTCTTAACATAAATTTTGAATGCCGATTGCATTCTACGCCTTAATTTGTTCTCGGTGTTTAAAATTTTCTTTATTTCCGACGTATCAAGACACATCCTGTTGGGGGAAACATATTTAAACTTCTTAATTTTATCTTGCCCATTGGCGATATTCTTATATAAAATAATGAGGGAAATCTCTGAGATTTTTGTGTTTTATTATATAAAGTACCTACAGCCTTAGAGGGATGGAAGGTCAATTTTTTCAATAAGAAGGTGAAAAGGTGAAACCCACTTGCGAAACCTAGAACACAATGAATGAGGTAATCCCAGCCGAGAACATAGGAATAAGAGATATCAGAATCGGATACCTAGAGTTTAAAAGATGAGGACTACAAAATTAAAATGAATTTCTCTGATGAAATAGACAACGTCACTGTGCATAGTAAGATTGCCGCCAATTCTGGGTATAAAATCACGCATCACTAACAGAGTTGAATTGGTGTAGCTCAACCTATAATGGTGCAAGAATCTTGCAAGTGGGTTCCATTGAAATAATACAGATTGTTCTGAGGGGCAATATGAGTTGTGAAACATTGAAAACATTGTGCATTTTAGGGAAAATGTCTAAATATTTCCAAAAATGACAGTGAGTGCCCACTGAAGGAGATTACTGGATGAAAGAGGATCAGTTTCTCAATTAAGAAGCCAAAACAGTTATCCAGAGAACGTTCGAGAAAATTTCTGTAACGACATACACTCAAAGCGACAGCCGAGTCAGCGCCAACTACAAGTGTGCAAGCGAATGGAGTGGATGGCGATGGTATTGATTTCATGAATTCATTTCGACTCGTGCATTCATTTCGACTCCCCAAGTCACTATGAGACGTTCACACAATAGTTCGATAGTGGCGCAAACATCGCCAGTTAGATTTTTACTACTAAACCCTGTATTACTTCCACATTTCAGTATATTTCAGTTAGCAAAGGAGAGTTTACCTCCAATGTTATCCAATAATTGAACTAGCATTCATTCCTTGAGTTTCTCCATGCACAGCCAGCGACAATTTTTTCACCGCTAACTCACATTCCCATTCCTTCATTTTTCTAGCCATATTTGGATCGGAAGTTGAAAGGAGAACACAGTAATTTTCACTAATCATTTTATCGATCACGACCATGATTTCGTTGCATAGCAACATCATTAGACCCTGATTGTGTTGCTATGCAATGAAGACATGGACGCGATTGATAAAAGCATCAGTGGAAACTGCTATGCTTTCAGTTAAACTTTCCTTCCAAGCATGATCGGTTTTTTAAGGAGTCACTCCTGAGACTCTCAGCTATGTTCTGCCATACATATTGACATTGGACAGTTGGAATTTAGCCAATGGTCATCGTGAGATACATATTTTTTCCATATTCCGCCAATTTCCCTTACTATGCACACTGCACTCTCATTCATGTATAGTTATTTTTTTGTCATTTTCACATCCAATTCCATTTCCTTGGATTGCTCACAGAAGTTATTCAGGAGCCTTAGTTAATCTTTTAGACCCTCCCCAGGACTGCGTGATAGTCATTTTAGACGGCAGCGCACGAATTGGCCTTCAAATTCAACAGTCTAAACACAATTTTGTACACATCCCACACATATACCATTGAAAATATTATCATATCACCGAGACATGAAGCTTCCTAATTATACTTCAAGGTTTTTGGTACAACATTTACGTAAGAACTCACTTCTCCGGTAATTTAATGATTGAATTCTCTTTTACGATTTTAAAATCTGCTCATATATCCTCCATATTAGCTAAACCTTTCCTATACAATATGTATGTATTCACCCCAAGTAAGTCCACTCCGAATAAACAGGTGGTCGATGCTTATTCGTTTGTTAATCTGTAAGTTTTCCAACCACTAGTTGAATTGAAAAGAGCTGATTTGGAAAGCCGTGCCTAAACCAAAACCTTTTTCCCTTAAGTCTACTCTTTCATTTAATAGCCAAACGTTGTACTTTTTCACAGTTAGTTTATAAAAGTGGCCGGTTTCACATCGATTAGGCATCTTAAAGCAAATTTTGAAGCATCATAAGATTGTATGTTTACAGGTTAGCAACTTGGAAGGGGTTCAGAGATTGATGAATGGAAAACTTGCACAGAGAGGGGTGTAATAGAATTGTTAAGTGTGCTATGTTAAGCAGAAGGGATGCGATACGCCAGCCTACAATACTGGATGAGCACTCAATTTCTTCCATAAAAAAACGATTTTTTCGACCAATTATGATAAACCAACAAAACTTCGCTGGTAAAGATGTAGTGGCAGCGATTTGGGATTTCGGTTGTAAAGATGTCACTAGCTACTATACCGTGATCCATGACGTAACTCGCCGGACTCTCGGTAACGTAGTTTTTTGTCGCCTCCTAGCGCACGTATTTTTTAACTAGAAATATTTTCATGGATTACAGCTGCTGGTGGACAAACTCTTTATCCTGAAAATTTAAGAACATAAATACCAATCCCTTTTGGAAATATTGTTTTATATCTAGTTTAGAACTATTCAAGCATGCTCAATCTATATTTGTGGAAATAGATTTCGGGTATCGGAGAGATACAAGTATGGGCCATGGGTTTCTAAACATATAATGGCCCAGCATTATCCGTCTTGATCAACCTCCATTTGTTTACTAAGATAAGAAATCAGATGAATATCAGTAAAAACATGTACGTTAGAAAAAAACGAAGAATATTTACGAGGAAATAAGGAAAGTTGTAAATTGTTAACTAATGGACATAGTTAAAATTTGAGTTGTGTGAGATTCGGTTAGGTTTGGAACTAGTGCATCATTATTAAAGCAACACATTTTTTGTTAGTCATCGTTTTCAGAAATCATCACAGAGCTTTGAATTAAATGAAGTTGCATGTTGGCCATTGTTGGATGCATTCTTTTAAATGTTGTTCTTGATCATTGGTCACCTTGTAGACCTCCAATTAGTGGAGTAGGATTAAGATCAAAACCATGTTTACCGCAAGGAGGAAAGAAAAGACAATAGGTAAGACTAGGATTTTTCGTTTGAATAGTTTTATGGGTTTGGCGTCCAAGATCTATAACGGGGATCGGAATAAATATTTTTCAGCCAGTTGCTCTTCGCATAAGGTTCTATCATGAATATTCATCAACCACAATGACGCGAAAAAATAAAGGAGGAATATTTTTTGGTGAAATTTCCCTATTAACTTGGTTAATTTTATGGAGTGGTCATTCATAATTAGTCAAGAACAGTTTAAGAATTTGAAATAATACAAGAAAAGATGACTGTGAAACATATTCCTTCAATTTTTAGGAAAATAGCTTCAAACAGGAAACAGCACTTTGGATTCTACGGTTCATATACAATTGGTAAATGAATGGAAATAAGAAATAAGATAAAACAATTTCAAAACTGGTCTTTTTAGACCTACGACAGCTACTTCATATCAGGTATTATCGTTACTCTCGTATACAATTATAATGTTTTAGTTAATACAGAAATATGGCTTAAAGTGGTCTATGATACAAGCTATTGAAAATAATCGAAATGTCATACCATGCCTCACGCCATTACTCTTTCAGCTTATAAAACTCCCGTCATCCTTACACTGCATCTAAAATATGTAAAAATCCTATTCCCTCTCTTTCTCCCTCCCGCAACAATTTCATAACGCAAAGTGAGGTGAATGTTTTACCAATTTTGAGGATACCGGGGCTAGCCACGGTATTTACTTTTACGGAGTAATCCGCAAGTGCACATTAGCGCGATATTCCACAGAGGAAAAATAATTTTCCTTGACAATGATTCATTTCCGGTTTCCTCCATTTCGCATCGAGTACTTTAACCAGTAAAGCTACCATGGCGTCCTCTCCTGTAGATTTGTTGGTGGCTTTATAGGAACAAGGTGTTCAGGACTGCTAGACATTCGATGTCAATAATCAGTCCAAAAGCGTTCGCTTAGCACCACAATCCGCGAGGATAAAGCCATACATGGAATACAATGAGGTGTTCGCTCTTTTGACCAATTTTGAGGATACCGGGACTAGCCACGGCATAAACCTTTACGAAGTCACCCGAAAGTGCACATAAGTGCGATATTACACAGAGGAAAAATCATTCGTCTTGAATGATGTATATTTTACTTTTACCTACCAAGAAAAATGTGCGATTGAAAGATGTCTATGACACAAATGAATATCCCTTGCCATACGGCATAAAATGTTATTGTTTCCATGCATAGCGGCGTAGAAAAAAATATGATTTTTCTGCATGAGGCAGGTAAGAGTGTCAATATACATTTACACTGGTACACTTATGTGTGACTGTAGGCTTTCCCGTAGGAATCCAATGATCTAAGAATCATTGGATTTTTGGATCCCTGAAGAAGATGAGCGAGTCGCTCGTTGAAACGTCGGAAGCTACTCACAACCTATACAAGTGTGAAACACGATAGCTCTTCATTTACTGATATACTTACCTTAATATTATGAATATCCTCAAACCATTCAGTCAAATACCACTTCTATGAGTAAATACGACACCATACAGCGTATGATTTAAGACAGTTCTTGCGCTGATTGAGCGCTACAGAATATTCATCGAAAACATTATGGAACCGAGGTTAAATCCCAGAGAACAAAGGCAGTAGGCAAGTCCTGGTGGACTACTCAATCTGAGACACGATCTTATCTTTACGATGTAGAGTAAACATAAATTTAGAGTTACACTTAAGATTTATGCGATATGTTCGTGATAGATAAATAATAATAAACTCCTCACAAAAATGGCACAAATCTATAATTTTATCATTCACTTTCCATCCTAGTAGCCGTCCTTAAGTGTTAGTACGGTGTAATGTAGGATGCAAGGTGAATCATTGTTCATGTAGGCACTGAGGAGCTGATGAGAGGCCATATACCGCTCACCTACAATTCACAGCCATAACGCCCATGCCAGGTGAGAATAATACAGGCATTGAAATCACTGAGTTAGTTCCATACTACTCCGCCGTGTGTCTTTCACGAGAATTTTCCGTCGAATATTATCGTAACTGAACATTGCGAATTCTTTAAGAAACGTGGAAACTGGAAATACTTTGATTCAGTAACTGAGCATGGTTTGCGCAGATTGAACGAAACAGTGGCACAAATTTAGATTATATGAATATGCAATTTTCACAACGAAAAAAGCTCATTCGCTAAAGCTGGGATTCGAGCCTTTATCTCCCTATTAAATGCACAGCGCTCTGAGCTGTTCAACTATCCAGGAACCTCTATGAATCTCACAGAAGCTTTTCTAAAGAGTTCTCACGAGGCATAATACCGATAATGACATTAAATACTCGCTTTCGTGCGCTTGACGCCACCATCAACTAGGTTAAGAATACTTTTGAACGCATAATTCACCTTTTATGAAATTCAACTGCTTTCAAAGACCACGGTCTTGGCTAGCGTCGCTAGCTGAAAAAAAACTAGAGTCGTAATACATTGCATGAAAAAGAAACGTCGATGAGAAGCGCGGTGAGGAAGGAATGTGCGCGACATAGCTTGAAGATTCCAGGTTGGCTCGCTCGGAAAGTAAAAGTTATTCCCTCCTTGAGAAAGGGAATCTGGTTTCACGACACGCGTCACTGACTCAGGTGATCCGAGTGACGAGAACATCTCTCGACCTGGTGCTATTATCCTTCTCTCATCCAACAATTCATACAATACCGCTCGTAATACTTCACCCTAGCAAAAAACAACTTCCACTAACAATTATAATAGGCAAAATAAGTTGGTGTTGAAGCATGAAGTTTAATCTCAAGGTCATAGTTAAAAGGGTGAACGCATTGAATGGTTATTTACAACTCCCCGTCTGCGTAAATACTCCTTTTTGCTAAATATTTTTCCCAAGAAATATTGTATATTTTTACGAAGCCCTACACACATGTACAAAGTAGTGTATAAATTTGGGTTCCTAATGGGACTGATTCCATTAACAGTTGCCATGCTGTAAGTAATTAGGTACATTTTGATGTTTCCATGCACGGCTATACATTACTTGCAAAATGGAAAATTTGAAACCTGTATAAAACTCTGAAGGGCAAATTTTAAATCTGCAGAAAACTATGAAAACGTCCTGTGATGTTCCTGCTTAGGCAGTAAACACATAAGAGTTTTACATAAAAACATAAAGAGAGTTTTGATTGCATTAATGCCTAACATGAATGAAACTTTCCTTGAATACGGAAAACTGATACATGTTTAAATATCAGCATCACAGAAAAATAAGGAGATAAAATTGTAAGCTGAAATATCGTGCTGAATGTCTTGACCATTACCAACAAATGGAAAGGACTAGTTATATTATGCTAAACAGGAAAATAGAGATGAGAACAAGGATAGTGATAATTAATTTGGCCCTGAAATAAAACCTTAGACTCTCATAAATAAAATTATCATGTATATATTTTCTTTGAGGGCGTTCTTCATGTCGACAAAGTTATCCTATCCAAATGTTTTCCTCTGAATACGTCATAATTTAAAGGTAACGGCGAACGCTTCGAGATGGGTTTAGGAAAAAATAAGAGATGGGCGCTAATGGCTACTTCATAGGATGAACTGTCGTACAATAATGGTTCCGCGTTTCATAAAATTCGGTCATGCCGATATAAGACCCATTGAATCGCTTATTGCCATGGGATTCAACACCGATGATTTCCTAAAGGAAGAAATACATTCCGCAAGCACCAGATGACTCCGTGAACTGTGCTTTTTAAGTCGCATAGATGGGAGAACAATAAACCGCATGACGATCCAGCCAGAGGAGGGGGCCTTAATGAATGTCGTTCCTCTTGCAAAAGAAACAAGTTGCACTGCTAAATACGCTACATATTTCAAGCTGCGTGGTCTAGCTTTGTGGCAAGGTTCCTTTTTTGTGAAAATAAAGATTTTTGCACCAAAGAGCGGTACGATACTTTGTTTTCATCTTAAACAAGTTCATTACTGTGTGATACGCTAAACACCCCGTGGAAGACGCACGGAGTGGAAAACCTCAGTGCGCAAAACGTCACTTAATCCACATAGCAGTGGTAATAGTACTAACTTATTCCCATTCAAGATAAGCCAGATACGGCATGAAACATAAATTTCAAGGATACTCCAGCGCTTAGCATCACTTTTTGCACAAAAATTGTTATGTCAATTCCACGTCATTTATATTCGACACGTAAATCTTCCCGTGCAATAGTCTCACTCAGGTGCGAAACTGCACTTTCTTGCACGAACGTGTGGCAAAAAATAACATTTTAATAATTTCCATGTTTTAAATGAAAGCAAGTTAGTGGCATTACCGCAACACTAACCACTACCTTATTTTAGTAAAAAAAGTACTTCATGGCTCGATGCGTAAATTGTCCTACGCAAGGGTACAATTCAGCGCCATACAACACACTTTTTGCTCAAAAATGTGTGAATACCATTGATTTATTATCAATGCAAATCAGTAGGTACGCCACGGTTTAAAGGGAAAGTTTTCTTATACAGGGGAAAACCATTAACCCTCACTTTTTGCACAAAATTGTGGTGATGGTGTTGCATTTATTCATCCCGCACGAATATTCTCCAGCGCAAAAGCTCCATCCACCGTTAAACTACGTTTTTGTGTTCAAAATATCTATAAAATGTGTGTATATGACACCATGTAATTTTTATTTCAAAACAAGCACGAAGATAAAAACTACGCAAAACCACTTTTTCCCAAAAATGGAGCAATATTAATGAAATATTTACATGCTACCTGTACATTATCTTGTGCAAAGGCAGCGTTCTCTAGCAAAAATACACTCATAAATGACTTCACAATGTTGTGCTATCAAAACTGCCTGGTTTTCATTGCGAAACAAGCACGCCAAGGCTGGAAGCGCGAGCTATCCCAAGCCAAGGCGCTCAACTGCGCAAAAACTCAATTTCTGCACAAGAGCGCGCTACTACATCATTTACATTCTGCCCCCGAATCGTCCATTGCAACGGAAGTGTCCTGCGCAAAACTTTCAAACTCGTCCGTTTTCGCTTTTGCGGCGCGCATGTTAATATCTCTAAGTGAGTAGCGGTCTCCCGGCCCAGGAGCAAGGAGACCGACAGTCCGGTTCCACGCTACCTCGGCGCTGCTCCTGGGGAGCGCGGAGGCAATGCCCCCTCGCGCTCCGTGTGCCCACCAACACCACCGTCCACGAAGGGAGGCACTCACCAGCGCCAGGGCGCCACCGGCTCCGAACACCATCGGCATCTTCGCTCGAGCAGCTGGGTTGAGTCTCTCTGGTCGGTCTCAGGAGGGGCGCAGGTGTCGTCGCTGCATCATCGAGCTGGCCCGGGTGCGGGGGCCGGCCGATCCGCGCGATACACACTGTTCAAAGTGACTGGCCCCAGCGCGGCTGCCACCAAGGACGGACACGGCCGAGCCCCCGCCTCCACCACCGCCGCCGCCGTGCCCCCTCCCTCCGGACCAGAAACCGCCCCAACCGGGGAGGCGCCCGCCCTCCCTGGGGGCGACCTTGGCAGAGGACGCGCGTCCCGGTCAGGCCGGGGCGGCGTCGTCCGCAAGTGGCTCTCAAGATCAAGTTCGGCCTCCCTCTCTCTCTCTCTCCATCCGTCCGTTATTGGAGGGAGCGGGCACGAGGCTGCGGCGTGGTCGGCACGACGCTCGCTCATTGCCCCTTGTCGTCACCGCCCGCAAGATTCCGTTGATTCCGTTCTCCTCGAAACGGCTCTCTCCCGCCCCGCGTCGCCCGTGCCCACCGCCGCGCTCACTCACCCTCGGGGTTGGCGCGGGTTCCCCAGGGGACGGCGGCCGCACCGCCACCGCGGTGACTTGAGGCGTTTCGAGGGCTTGGGCACTCGAAAAGAAGTTGACTGACCACACCTAACTTGGAAAAAGATGACTTTTTTTGCGTGCGAAAATCTAATTGCAAATTTTATAAAGAACAAAAAATATTTGAATAAATTATGCCTTTAGGTGGTAGACTTAATTTTATAGATAAAATATAACCGCAAAGCATGAAAAATCACCCTGAAGTTATCGGTTAAATTTACTGTTTTTTGAATCCACTGCATAGACAAGATGAATTACAATGACATGGTTTAAATGGCGACAAAGATAGTGATAATTTATGCCCCTAAGTAGTTGATTAAGTTTTTTTTGGGTAAATATAATAACAAAGAGCGTCATTTACCATGAAAAAAACGATTGCATTTCCATTTTCGCCATTGAAGTTCCAAAATTTGGGGAAAAGAAATTAATTCCTCGTTCCTCTTTTTTATGTTCACTACGATGGTTAAAACTGCATAGTAGCAAACTCACATGTGTACAAACAACCAAACAAACACAGGGTATGGTATGTAAATGTAACGCCAATGTGAGGAAATTCACCACCAAATAATAGTTAAACCGACCGTAGTTTTTCGTCACATTTCCACATTTTGGACACGACGAGTTTCATGACACTTTCCACATGCTGAATTTCCATAATTGAATTTAGTTGAACATCATAGGGCTTGGTAACCCAAATGGTAAACGTTCTTTACCGGTACATCTTTATTCCGTGACTGACCACAATCATATTTAACTTCTCAGAAGTTTTTAGAGCAAGATATAGTATTAGTCGAATTTTTTATAACCAGAATGAAATTTAGCAGTGGTGGACTTGGGTATAGATTGCTCCAACTTCCGAGATTGATTCGCATCCTATAAACTGAATCATATGGCAAGCGTAATAGCCATACCTGAGGGGGATTCAAACTGTCGATCTATGGGTTGCAAGGTTTGACCGTGAAATTCCGTTTAAATCTTGGTTTTCCAACTTCTGCCGGAATTTATCCCTCCACTTATAAAAATATAAAATGAAAAATAATAATATTAGGTATGAGTATAAAAATCACATTATAGTTCACACAACCACCATCATGGTTTCAATTCTAGCGTTAATTGACTGCAACTCCATAAATTCTTAGCGGTCCATCAGCTGAATTTATATGTTTCTTGTTAATTTTTCCCGCTGAAGGAGCATTGGGTTTTATATTCTCCAACTGCAAAGCTTTTGTTGCACCTTCTCACAACACCTTCATTCTAAGACCAACATTTAATCCCTGTCCGAAGTGGGATTCGAAGCCGCGATCTTTGGGTTGCTTGGTCGACGCGTTCCTTATCTGGCTACCGTAGCTAAGTCTTTTCCCCGCATCCTTACTTGTCTCTCCGATGAGTATACCTCCCTTGCTCTTTATTGCGTGCCTTTTCACTCAATTTTCCTCATATTTCGTTACTCAAATAACCGTTATGTTTCAAAAAAAGTTATTTTTGCATTTTAATTTTGATTCCAGTTAATTTACATTCTAAAATAAGGCGTAATAATTCGTTATTGCTGCTCCTGATTTCTTATAGTGTTGTTGACATATAAATAGACTATTTTATAATGCATAGTGAAGTAATTTATCATTCTGAATGATAATTTTCTTTTTACGTTAACATCGCTGCAATCAATTCAAGATTCAAACATCTGAATATTTTTCTGTGTTACAAGTTATTTTCAAACAGGAGATAACACTATGCTGAGGCGGACATAATTATACGAAAAATGCCAGGGTGGTTCTCTCGAGCAAGAAAGTCTTAAACAGTTCCATTCTAAAAACCTGTCTGTAGGAATTATATACTTGCGCGAGTATATGCGTGAAAAGATGATATTTTCCAAATGCGACGTGTAAACATGGCAAGTCGCGTAAATTTGCAAAGGCACGTCCATAAAAACATCCTCTTTTTATTGTGATCATTTGTTAACTTAATTTCCAGTCATTAATGCATCTTTGCATGCATCTACAAGAAGATGCAGGAATATGCAAAATCGTGTTAATAGGCTTTTTTACAATTAACAGTTCGGCAAAAACATTGTATCCCATCAAAGGAAGAAGTCGTCAGTGCCTTTGGTTTTCATTTGATACAGTCCTCATTTTTCGTTTAATATTGCGGCATTTAAAAATGCTGGAGTAGAAAATCAAAAATGCATACCAACATTTTACTCTTCATAATGAATAGCAGCCATCAATCTTGAGATGGGAATGATGCAGCCATCCAATCCATTCTCCTTCCAGCTAACCCCTCAATTCCTTCACAATTCTTTATTTTTTATTTGCATTATTTCCATTAATAATTTGTTTTATGTATCCCCACATTCTCTGCAATTCTTCCCATTCGTTCCACATTTCATTGCAGTTGCCGGGAGGCTATTATGCCTCGGAATATGGCCCATAATTTTGTCTCTCCTACTACGCAAAGTGTTCATTAAGTGTATTCCTCGCCGGCTCTCCGTAGGGCATCTTCATTGGTATTTATCTCCGTCCATGCGATTTTCATCATTCCTCTGTAACGCCACCTCCTTGCTCTTTCTAGTCTGGTAAAAATAGCTCTCAAAATAACGGCAATCAATCCTCATTTGCCTTTTGAACGCCACGTGGCATCCACGACGGGGAACGTTGCCCTGTTAAAGTGTATCATTGAAGAGTAAGAGGAGATGCTTAAGCCAGGTTCTCCGACTGCTCGTCCGATGACCCCTTCCTCCGGCGCCCAAGGTTTCATTTGTCATCAGGTTTTTTTTTCCAGGAGCTGCTGTGGTACGGGAGTGCCCGTCCGCTGTTCGGGGCGTGCCTCGTCTTACGCACTGCTTTAGTTCAGCTCTCTGGTGCGCAACGCACCAAACCTCAGATGGTTGTTTCATGTTCTGTCGGGGCGTTTCATTGTGTGGTGATCTGCCGGTAAGGACGGGCTTTTAATGGATCATTGCTAATCTAGGGTTACTCTTCTTCCTGACGCAATCTATTTCTTCGGTTAAGCATACTTCAAACCTCCTTTCATGGTGACCAAACGCTCCCTCCCCTCTCTCTACCTCTCTTTCCAAGGAATCTACCTTCCCAAACGGCCTTCAGAATCCCATCCCATTAAGGTAGATTGAGCGAGATATCACTACGCATCGAGTTCAATGAATTTAGACTCAACAAAAAGAAACAAAAATCTCTCTTATTCTCATCTCCCTAATGATATCAAAATAACATCCACCTATCAAACTACTTTCCAAGGCATTAGCGAAAAAATGGAAGCCATTTTCAATGGGAGTTGGTGTGGGTGTGATATCCAAAGAGACATTATTTTTAAAAATTGGAGGAAAATCTGACTCACAGATCGCGTCGAATATGTCTCGTATGTAACTCACCGTAATAAATTTTACAAAATGGCCAAAAAAAACTTCGGTTGTGAAGGCCATTTCAGCGCACGACGCGAAGCAAAGAAGCCAAAGCCTCGAACATTTTCCAAAATGTATCTAATTGCTGAGAAAATTCTCTCATTATGCTTACATTTTGCGTCTTTATTTATATTATATATATAGGCAAATCATGCTTCTTACAACTAACTACTTAACTTTCGAAATACAATTGTAATATGGTTTCTATTATGACTTGAGAATAAGGTCGCTCAAACTCCCTCAATTACCTTCTCCATCCGTTTGTACTTTTATTCCTCTTAATTTACTGGAGCAACCCTCCCATATCAAAGGCTTCTTCCTTCTTCTTTCTTTCTGTCCATCGTATTCCTCTAGGCTTCTCCATCACGCATTTTGAACGCCTCCAGTCTCTTCTCGTTCCCTCTCTCCTAGTGCCAAGTATCGCCACCGTAATGCGCCAAGCTTCCCAACGAGCTCCATACCTTTCCTTTACAACTTTACTCAGGGTTAATGCCATCAGCCCTCTCGGCTATTGGCAAACGCCTCTTCACCTAGTGTAATTCTCCTACTTATATCCTTTGTGCAGCAAGAACCATTCTTCGGTCACTTCCACGCTTCATTTTCCGCGGTATCATACTTCAATCTGACTGACCAACCTTAATTGTTCTTATCCTTTATTTTCGTTACTCTTCGCAACACTTGAATAAATAGAAGCCTTTACACGTATAATTAGAGTTACCATCGCTAGGACTCTTCTTAATGAACGCCTCAAGCGTAAACCCCATTTTCTATATGCTGTCCTTAGCACTGCGTCCGTTTTCGTCCGAAATGCTCCCTGACTAATAACATTGCTGTGTCTTTTCCAAATTGTGCCTTACAACTCCCATGTCTAAATTTATTTCCATTTTTCTCGTGAAATCTCACTAATTTCGTCTTTTTACGGTTTATCTTCATGTCACGTCTGTCGCACTGATTTTTGAGTGTTTCTATAAACGACTGCGCTCACTTAGCTTACTTCCATCCCAACTATTGGCCATTTATGAACCTAGAAACTGTGACTCATTCAAGTTCTACGTGATTAATTATTTGATATAATTAAACAAATTGGACTTTCAACCACGGTATTTCCGGATTGAGGGAATTCATTGAAATCAGTCCAACCAAGTATACCCTGTTTTTTTATAATGACATCGAGGGTGCATTTGATTCCTTGTTTTCCCCAGTGGCCTTAGAAGACCTCAAGGGGCTAAAAGCACCTAACAATTTGATACAAATGTATCGCAGCTATTTTTCAAATAGAAAAGTAAGCTGTGAAGCACATGTATGCTGAAAAGATCGCTACCAAAGGCAGTCCCCAAGGCTCCGTCCTTGGTCCGCTCATTCGGAACATGATCATGAACGGAGTACCCAGAAAACTGCGATATAACAGTGTACGCCGATGATGCAACGGCAATGATACAAGCTGAGACCAGAAGAGAAATTTAAGGAAAAGTTGAAAAGCGCCTAGAAAATGTTGAATGTTGGGCTTCAGATAACATATTGAAACTGCCAATTTATAAAAGTGAGTACGTTGCTTATGGTGATAAAATAAGTCGCAATCCAACTATAAAAATAAATGGAAAATAGTTGAAGAGAGTTTACACTTTCAAATACTTAGGGAGTTCAAATATATGAAAAGTGAAGCTTTCAAAATCATATAAATTATATAGTTGCAAAAATTAACAAGGTATTCTACGCCTTAAAGAGGTGTTGCAGAAAAATATATGGCAGAAAATCAATCAATGAAATACACAATGGAGTCGCAAAGCCAATACTTACCTACGGTTGTCTGGAGATATCGAGTGGAGAACTCAAGAATTATGAGGATACTAAACGAGGCTCAGAGAGTTTTCCTCATTCCAGTAACACATTGCTACAATACCGAAACCACGAAACCATTAGCAGTAATAGTGAAAGAACCACCATTCAAATATACATAGGGGTAAACATATTGTAGGAACCGTCAACTTAGTATGTTTCTCCTCCAGCACCCAGAGGACGAGCCAAAGGGAAGAGAATTGGAATAGACTGGAACTCAAACTTCCCAACTGATTAAATTGCGAATCACTTCCCTTTTTAAAAAGATATTTCCTATTTGACATAAGGTTAGACAGTTGATACTCGTAATTATCCAGAGTCTTTTATTAAGGATTCTTAGAATTAGCAATTATTAGGGATGAATGTTAAAATAATACCTCGGTGCATATTGTCAATTGTTGAAACCATGGTTTGTTATAAAACACGAGTGCGGAAACGTATAAGTAACTAGTTTGTATTACTCAGCGTTTCCACGAAATGGGACCTTATAAATATTTTATATAGATTTTTTCTTCCATAATTTTTATACAAAAAATTGAAAGGTTTGAGGCTATTGCCTGAGTCCGAACCAGGACACAGAATTGACATTGACAAAATTAAAATGCATGTGAGGAAAAATCGGCTTCATGAGAGTAAGTGTGAATATAATAAACTCAAACATTTTCAACATAGAGGACGCTAATACCCTCACCTCGAAGCGAAGGACGTTAATTGCACCACATTATTGAAGGCCCAATCGGGACACTCGGAGAAAAACACAATCTAAGACAACCAATAAGAGTGCTTCTTGGCAGCCAGCTACCCATTTATATAGTGGCCAAATTGCCACAGATGCCTCCTGGATATGAAACCTTGTCCAACAAGCGACAAATGCGATGGACTTACCTAATAATACATCTACGACATGAAATAGACGGAGAGAATCACAAGCAAAGAAGTCCTACGAAGAACTGGAGAAAAAGAAGCATAATGAACACACTGCGAGGAAGGAGATACAAAATTATTTGACACATTTTGCGGCATAACTGCCTAATGATAGTAATATTGGAAGGATAAATAAATGGAAAGAATTATACAGAAAGACCATGAATATAATACATTAGGCAAATCATGAAAGACGTCAAAGTGAAGAATTATGTAGGAATGAAGCGGTTGGCAGAGATGAGAGTTGAGTGAAGAGCTGCTGCAAACCAATCCTCGGATCGATGACACCTGATGATGATAATCGTTAATGTGCATTTTGTTGCCATTGAGTGGAAATATTTTGACGTTTACCCTCTTTTTGACAGTTTTTCAAGGAGTTAATCCTTCTGCCATGCTTTCCTGGTCATAATTTGTTTCTCCTTTCATTTTTTTATTAAAGTCCCGGGAAATGCGAGATTTTTAAAAAGTTTCGCGGTCTACTTTTCAGTAAAATAATTACTTTTGAGATTTCCCGCGTCTTGGTTAGTAAAATAAATCAAATTTTATTCTCCGCTGCCGGAGATTTCATCAAGGTGTATGAGTGATATTCCTAACACCTGTTGAAGTCTCCGGCAGAGGAGATAATACGATGGGTTTTTGTCTAGTCAAGACGCGGGGAATTCCAAAGGTAATTATTTTATTCCTGGTGAATTATTTTGCCTAACTCTGTTAAGTCCCTCAATTTTCTTTTCACTTCCATTTCCCAAGTCGTTTTTCCCTTGATACATGGCTTTATAATTTTTGTAGCTTCAAACCTCTACCTGAGCTGTGGCTGCTCCCTTAATTGCTTCAATCAGATATCCTCATCCCCATTCCGTTGATCTAATGCTCGCCCAGCTTTCTACCAGTTTGATAATGATATTCTCTCTTTGCTCTAGCTGATTCTTCAGTACACCATTCGGGTTCCCTATCAATCATAATTATCCTTTGTCTTGAACGTAACTTCATGGTCTGACTCTGTACCTACGCTCGAAAAACTATGTTTGTTTCCAGGTTCTTGGCCTGGGTTCTTCTCAGGATTTTTCATTAGAATCCCGATCCCAAATTGGGCCATTTGTTGAGAGCAATTACTATGGTACCTAGCAATTGCTACCTATGTACCAAATTTAATTCATGTGGCACGAAAGAAAGTGTCTGAAAGAATAGGTTAGAAATGACATGATCAATGGAACATTCTGTATGCCTCTTGGAAATTGTTAAAATTTGGTACCTGATGATGACACCGCTGTGTCGAAACACGTCGTACCAGGAAAATAAATCTGTGGAAGGAAACCAAGTTACTTCTTTTTTTGTCCAAAAAGTATTTTCGTTAATGGCTGTAGTGCTGCGAAATAGAAGGTGGCGGGGAAACCACCACTTTATTATCAAGAGAAGAAGCAGTCCTTTAACTTTTTTCTCTTTGGTGTTTTATTTTACGTGATAACGTTCAATACATCGGTACACTAGGGAGCACTTGCTGCAGCCGGCGATTCAACTAAATTTTGTAAACCAAGCATATCTATATAATTCGGAAAGAATATGAGATATCCGAATGATCCAAGTGTTTTTCGAAAAAGGAAGGTTGAGATGGTAAAAATAAATGGCCATCTTGGAATCAGAGATGACCAAACACCAAAAAAATGGTCCACAATTATGGTTTTAAAGTAACAAGCTTCTACCAACGTAAAATCAGCGCAACTTGACGTAAAATTGTATTGAATTCCAGCATTATATAGTGCTTTCAGCCTAATATGTCTTTGAATGAAATAATTTTTAAACTCTAAACAACTAAAATATACTGTAGAAATAATAAGCGGGGTTAACGCTAGGTATAGGGCTACAAGCAACCCCGACGTGCGGGGTTGCTTGTAGCCCTATACCTAGCGTGAATGGAGGAAACAGCCCCGTATAAAAATAATTTGGCTTCATCGGAAACCATATGCTGAAACAGGCAAAAATGTATTGATAACAAAACTCGAATAAAGCAGAAAATATCGTAACGAAGCATCAAAAAACATCAAATAACTACCTAAATCATGAACATTGGGTTTTCGTTTAGTTTCTCAGCCATCCAGTTGCAGAAGTGGACACATTCTCCATAGTCTCCCTCACGAAACTTTTACACCGTTTAAAGTTCCCATTTAAAGTTCCCCTTTATCGCCACTCTTAGCCGAACTGTTTATGGACAGCTTCGAGGAAAAGTTGTTCAGTTGTAGCTCAGTTTGCACCAAGAATATTTATTGCTGGTTCCGCTACGTTGATGATGTGTTTGTAGTATGGACTGGCAAGAATAGACAATTGGACAATTTTCTGACAGTTCTGAATAACCAGCACAAAAGCATACGGCTTACTTGTGAGAAAGAAAAAGAGGGTAAACTGAATTTCCTGGATGTGTCAGTGTCAAAAATGGAGAAGCAATTTAATTTTGCTATTTTCCGCAAAGCCACCACTACGGACCACATCATCCCTTCTGACTCCCGCCATCACATATCGCAAAAGCTGTCCGTTTTTCACTTCCTTTTAAACAGACTAGTGGATATCCCTCTCTCTAAAAAAGCATTCAACCAGGAATTAGAAACTATTAAATTAATAGCCATCTCAAATAGTTACAACAAGAGCATTATTGACAAAACTCTCCTTAAAAAACTCTCCATCAGGGCTCAACAACTACTCTTCACGCCTGGGAAAACGGAGAGAGAAATAAATCGGTGGTGTAAATTGCCATATTACGGGATTATTTCAGAAAAAATAGACAACCTCTTCCCAAAAAACCGGTTTTCAATAGCACTTTATAACAATGACAATCTTAAAAAATTCCTGAACAACACAAAAGACAAAGTTCAACCATTAGAAAATAGTGAAATACATAAAATAAATGGCAACGACGGCAGTGCTGCATATGTGGAACAGACAGGACGCACTTTCCAAACAAGAATAGAAGAACATAAGACATGTTTCTGGAATGTAACCTATCGCAGTCCCACTTCGCCAGACATCTATGGGAAGAAAACCATAACAGCGACTTCATACCGGTGATATTACACCGAGAGAAAAGAGGAAGGAAGATGGAAGAAATGGAGGATCTGGAAATAAGAAGGAACATGAAGAAATGTCTTTTACTCAACGACATCCTTTTTGAAAAACAATCCCCCCTCCTAGAAGTCTCTGTATCCCTCAGGGAAAAACCAACCCCTGACCCTCCCACCCCACTCCCCACCTGCTGATAACCCACCCCTTCCCTAACTCTTTTGTTCATTATATACATAAATGATCTATGCTCTCGAATTAGCAGTAAAATACGTTTATTTGCTGACGACGCTGTCATCTATCGCGAAATTAATGATCACTCTGACTTTGAAATTCTATCATCGGATTTAAACAACGCTCATGTGTGGAGCCAAAAGTGGGGACTCGAACTTAATCTGAGCAAATGTGCGGCGATACATTTCTTGCGGAGGTCGTCTAACTATCCCCGTGTATATGCTGTGGATGGCGTTAAGATAAAGGCGACAGATGAAGTTAAGTATCTGGGAGTTACGATAACCTCAAACCTATCGTGGGGAACACATATAAGAAATATTTGTGGCAGAGCTCTGAAGAAGCTTGGATTCGTCAAGCGTATTGTGGGAAGATTCTCAGATGAAAAAGTAAAAGAGAGGTGCTATTTCGCACTCGTCCGGCCACACCTTGAATATGCAGCAAGAATATGGGATCCGGTGCAGAAAGGCTTAATTCGGGAACTTAATAAAATACAAAGGAAAGCTGCGCGATTCGTCAAAAACTGCTACGGGCGTACAGACAGCGTTACGCAGATGTTAAACGAATTAGGCTGGGAGCCGCTAGAGACTCGGAGGCTGCGCGCAAGGCTTAGATTACTTGAGCAATTGAGAATAGATATCTTTAAGAGCGACACGGAGAACATCATATTGGAACCCCACTATATTTCCAGGTCCGACAGAAACGATAAATTAAGAGAGATATTTTGCCGAACGGATAGGTATGGGAATTCGTTTTTCCCCCGAACAATAAGGGACTTTAATAAATGCAAGGCGTAATTTCATAGAGCGTTTCCTTTTTATATGTAAACGGCTGGTGTCCTAACACCCCCCGCCACACGCCTATTGAGGCGGCTTGCGGGGTATTATGTAGATGTAGATGTAGATGAACTCTCGAGGAAGAACTATACCTACGAAACCCACCCACCCCACCCCCACCAACTTCACCCCCACCCCCACCAACAAACCCCCCTTCTCCAACACACTTACGTGTCCTTCACGGGTGTTTTCTAGATTCCTACATTACCTCTCCCCTGTATTTTTCCCCCTCCTCAACACCCCCTTCCCCCCCCCCCTCTCCTACCTTCCATCAAGTCCCTTAAGAGATAAAAACCTCTTGGAAATTGTTAAAATTTGGTCACGAATTATTTCTAGAGCTAGTATGATAGTACCCCGGTGTCTGGAAAGAAAACCTAAACTTAAGAGTCCGTATACATTGATTCTTAGTCAATTTTCTTTGTCCATGCTTACATCGGAAATAGTTATCTGCATTAAAGTGAAAATTTCAGTGATTGCAGTCTTAGTCACCCTCGGGGTTTCATGCATTACTTTAATATAGCTTTTTATTCGTGTTCTGAGTGCATTTAGGTCATAGCTTTATGAAGATAATTCTTTAAAAAAATGGTGAAATATCGTTTTTCAGTTATCCCCCCGCATCACCTGGGAGAACAGCTATATTTTCATGAGAACTGCGGAAAGAAAGCAGTGTTAAGCAATGATGGACTTACAGCACACAGAAAAGAGTGAGTCTCACCAAAAAAACCCTTTGCCAATACTTAGCCTAGCAGTAAAGGGCTTTTAATTAGTTAGCAAGTCATTTATTTGGTCAGAAACTACAGTGTAGCTGAGTGAATTCCCTCTTATTAGAATAATTTGACGAAAGAAAAAAGGCATTGATAAATGTGTCGGCATTGATATTTGAAAAGCAATTGACATATCGAAAGGTTTGTATAAATGCTAATACTTAGCATGACAAGTGGTGTGAATTAGGTGGCAATAGTTCAGTGCTAACTGGGTGAAAAAGAGACATTTGAGATGACTAGATGAAACAATACATATACAGCAAGGCATATTTTATCAGCTAGAAATTTATCACCTGAAAAAAATGAAATAGAGCTGAAATATAATTGCCTTGCATCTATGTTAAAGCTGCCTTAATATGCTACAGAAAGATAAGAAAGAAAGCAGTTGGATTTAAATCCAAGTAGTTAATGTACCTGATGATGACACCGCTGTGTCGAAACACGTCGTACTAGGAAAATAAATCAGTAGGAGGAAACCAAGTTACTTTTTTATTTGTGAAATTCAACTTCCACATAGTTGAGCTTGAAACCATGAAACGTATACTTTTTGGAATTGAAGGACTACTTCCCCCTCCTCTAGGTTCCGGGCTGCCTATTGGTTGGTGGTAGCCGTTCGCCGAGTCACGTCACGTTTATGGGTTTTCGTAGCATTTTTGAACCATTTTACCCAAAGATGGCATTTTACCCCTGCACTGTATTGATACAGACGCCTTTTGTCTAAGACTGCTTATTCTACGAGTAAATTCGCTTATTTCGCCGCTAACCTCTATATCTAAAGGTCAAACCATCATCAACTTTCCGATGGCCGCACCCAGTAGCGGTAAGCTAGCTCCGAAATATCAGGATATGAAGAACATAAAAGGCGTTAGAGATGTGGGTATGGAGGAGGATGGAGAAGGTACGGATAGGAAGACATCTGCTTACTACCCTGCGAGTCACCACATGGGCGTATGGCCAGGGGGGTGTTAAGACACCAGCCGCGTACGGAGAATTTTATTGTGAGGTGAAAAGGTGAAGTGCATTTCGGGAGTGTTTTGAGAGGATCTCAGTTTTTATTATGATCACTTGTTGTGCGTGGAAATGACGAATTTTTGTACCTCTGTTCGGCATCAGTTCAGCAATGTATCTCTCTCATTTATCTTTCCTGTTGGAGCTATAGATGCAGAGAGGCGTCAAGATGATATTCTCTGCCTCACATACCTGCTTATAATTTCTCAAGCAACTTTAAGCCTAGCGTGTAGCTTCCGAGTTTCTAGCGGTTCCCAACCTAATCCCTCTAAAATATGTGAAACACATTTTGTTCACTCGCAGCAGTTTTTAACGAAGTGCACAGCTTTCCATTGTATTTTATTTATTTTTCGAATTTAATATTTCTGCCCAGGGTCCCAAATTCTCGTGGCGTATTTGAAGTGTGACCTAACCAGAGCTAAGTAGCACATCTCTTTCACTTAGTCTTCCGAGGACCTTCCTACTTTACGCTTCCGAGGACCAAATTTACGCTTGATAAATCCTAGTTTATTTAAGGCTGTGCTGCATATATTTAATATATGGGTCATTCCACCTCAATTCAACAAACGTTTGTCCCTTAGGGTCTCAGATTTTGATAAAAATTGGTGTATGGGTACAATATTAACTCAAACTGAATACCCTCAAACCGTTTTGTGAAAAAAAATGTTTTGAGTGAATTATGCATATTTTAATTTTTTCGCATTTTTAGCAAAAATCCGTGCCTTAAATCATATTATCACTTATATCTCCGCTTGTAATTGTCATAAAACAATGACTAATAACTTTTATTAAAGCTAAATCTTTATTAAATGCAAATATATCAATAAAAAATAATTTTCTTCTATACCCTATTGTTGTAAATTACTAATGTTTAAAATATTGTTAGTAAACTTTTCTCAAATACTCCATCTCAGAATCGGCCGAAACTTTTCTTTCGTAATTTAAATATTTTCAGCTAACTATTCCAAAAATAAAATTTAGTGGCAACTCATAAATGCGTTTTTTATAAATATTTAAACATTTACAATTTTCTCTCGCGCGGCCCATGTTTCAAAAATTGTTAATGCACTTTTCTCAAATACTCCACCTCAGAATTGGCCTAAACTTATTTTTCGTAATCTAAACATATCTAGCTAAGTATTCCAAAAATAAAGTTTAGTAGTAATTCATAAATGCGCTTTTTATAAATATTTAAACATTTACAATTTTCTCTCGCGCGGCCCGTGTTTCAAAAATTGTTAATGCACTTTTCTCAAATACTCCATCTCAGAATCGGCCGAAAATGTTTTTCCGTAATCTAAACATATCCAGCTAACTAGAAAAAAAATAAAATTTAGTGCAAATTCATAAATGCGTTCTTGATAAATATTTAAACATTTACAATATTCTCTCGCGCGGCCCGTCAGCTTCCCATTTGGAATACATGCAGCAGACACGTGATGCAAGCCTAAACATTTCCCTAATTGCTCAAAGTCGTGGCTATATGAGATAAAAATATATTATAAACTATGAATGTTAACAAAAATTGTTATTTTTTCTGTTAAATGGATGTTTGCAGAGAAATAAACCATTGAGCCCCACTTTCTCTGCGTGAAGTTTTTTCTAACTACTCCGACACAATCGATTGAAAACTAACGAGAAAGCAAAATCCTTGTATTTATAACAAATGTAAAATGGTTAAGTTAGCATGCTTTCCGTAAACATATGATGTCCTACCATGTAGGAAGGGGTCCTCTCCGAAATATTTTATTTGAGGATCCTGATACTCCTACATGCAACTACAGCTGAATCCTCATCCCTTGCTGGACGAAGAGAGTCTCTTCATTATAATCACTCCATTTGATTCGGGTATTGCTGCATGAAACTCCCTAATGCCTGGTATACTAACTGCCTGACGAAATCTTTTCGCAAGTACATCGGAATTTTTTCCAATTTTTTCCTTCTTTGCGTAGCCAAAATCCACTCCTAAAATATGTTCTTTTGCCCGTTTAAAGAGTTCTATAGGTGTACGTATTTGTTTTTTGTATGGAAGCTGAAGGCTTGTTCTTGCTGCTAGTCTTTTCAAAGTTC
This sequence comes from Pyrrhosoma nymphula, assembly GCA_963573305.1. NCBI lineage: Eukaryota > Metazoa > Arthropoda > Insecta > Odonata > Coenagrionidae > Pyrrhosoma > Pyrrhosoma nymphula. The sequence goes on along the minus strand of OY754332.1, from coordinate 67,613,032 downwards.
CTCCCAGTCTATCACTTGGCCCTTTACCATGCGATGTAGCAAAGAAATGCCATTCTGCAGAGACTGTGAAATCTTTCCTGTGAAGAGATAAGTTCTGAATTTATACTTGTTTTATAATGAGCAGCAACCATCTGAATAATATTTTTCTTTTTGAAGCTTCGGAACTTTCAATTTCAAGAATTTAAGAAGAAGTTTTTGAAAAACATGTACAATTGATGGTATATGCTTCAGGCTGTCTGATATGATTACGAAGTTCAATGGGATTACATTATCCTGGACTTTAAGTCGATAATTGCAAGCAAAGAGGTGAACTGTTGCTTGGCCGTTATTCCAAAGCATACCTTGCATGCTGTCCTGTAAAACGTAAGCGTAATTTTCTGGAAAATCTTCAATGACGAGAACCTGCCCCACATGGATGTTATGCTTTACATTTCTAAGAAAATCAGATTGATATTTAGCAATGTAGTCATGTGGCTGAAGTTTCTGTAACTTTTCAATAAAAGTTTCAAAAAGTTATCGGTAGATTTTGTAAAACTTTCTAGGGAGCAATGGTTAGCTTGCACCCATTGGTGGTAAGTAATACTATCAATTAAATTTCCATCAAAGTGTTCTTCTACTGAATTCCAAATTTTGCTCGGCCCAGGGCAGTTTTTACATTCGTTCAAATGGCATGACTCGGTCGGTCGCAGGGAAACACATCATTGCTGACAAAAAGTCTTTATATGACAACAACGGCTCGGTGTTATCCCCTGGATTTAGTGGTGACATCCTAGCACCTAAAATCATGAATTTAATAATTTGATGCACCAGACACACGCATACGGTGTGAGTTCCTGATGCTCCCGCAAGAACGCACTTCTTAGGTCTGAGCTCTGCAAAATTTGAAAATGAAACAGTATCTTCGGCATATTTTTCCTTATTACAAAATATCTCTTTCAAATTTCCTAAAATTAGTTTTCTGTTTATGTGTCCGTTTTCCATTGTCATTAACGCCGAGCAAGAGTTTTCAATCGATTGTGTCGGAGTAGTTAGAAAAAACTTCACGCAGAGAAAGTGGGGCTCAATGGTTTATTTCTCTGCAAACATCCATTTAACAGAAAAAATAACAATTTTTGTTAACATTCATAGTTTATAATATATTTTTATCTCATATAGCCACGACTTTGAGCAATTAGGGAAATGTTTAGGCTTGCATCACGTGTCTGCTGCATGTATTCCAAATGGGAAGCTGACGGGCCGCGCGAGAGAAAATTGTAAATGTTTAAATATTTATCAAGAACGCATTTATGAATTTGCACTAAATTTTATTTTTTTTTCTAGTTAGCTGGATATGTTTAGATTACGGAAAAACATTTTCGGCCGATTCTGAGATGGAGTATTTGAGAAAAGTGCATTAACAATTTTTGAAACACGGGCCGCGCGAGAGAAAATTGTAAATGTTTAAATATTTATAAAAAGCGCATTTATGAATTACTACTAAACTTTATTTTTGGAATACTTAGCTAGATATGTTTAGATTACGAAAAATAAGTTTAGGCCAATTCTGAGGTGGAGTATTTGAGAAAAGTGCATTAACAATTTTTGAAACATGGGCCGCGCGAGAGAAAATTGTAAATGTTTAAATATTTATAAAAAACGCATTTATGAGTTGCCACTAAATTTTATTTTTGGAATAGTTAGCTGAAAATATTTAAATTACGAAAGAAAAGTTTCGGCCGATTCTGAGATGGAGTATTTGAGAAAAGTTTACTAACAATATTTTAAACATTAGTAATTTACAACAATAGGGTATAGAAGAAAATTATTTTTTATTGATATATTTGCATTTAATAAAGATTTAGCTTTAATAAAAGTTATTAGTCATTGTTTTATGACAATTACAAGCGGAGATATAAGTGATAATATGATTTAAGGCACGGATTTTTGCTAAAAATGCGAAAAAATTAAAATATGCATAATTCACTCAAAACATTTTTTTTCACAAAACGGTTTGAGGGTATTCAGTTTGAGTTAATATTGTACCCATACATCAATTTTTATCAAAATCTGAGACCCTAAGGGACAAACGTTTGTTGAATTGAGGTGGAATGACCCATATGTGTTCTCCACGATAGGCCTGAAGTTAAGGTAATTCCCAGATATTTAATTCATCTGACGACTTAATGTTTACCTCACCCATAGTGTAGATATGCTATATTTTTACGCTGCGCAACGCTCAAAAACCAAGAAGTCAATGCGTGCTGCATTGAGAAATTTCAAGAAAAAGTACTCGGAGAATTACTCGAAAAAAATCCGAAATCTTTTTGGTCATATGCGAGAGAGCTTCAGGGAAAATCTTCAACCGTAGATTCGTTATTTGATAAAGATGGCAAACTTGTCACTGAAAATATTGACAAAGCTAACACGTTAAATTCCCACTTCGAAAGTGTATACACTACAGACGACACTGCATGTAATTTTGACATTTCATTCACTGAGGAACCAATGAATGAAATCACTATTCAATGCGATGGAATAACTAAACAGCTACAGTCGATAAAAATAGTTAACCTCCGGGTCCGGAGTGAATATCCGCGCGTGTCCTCAAGGAGTTAGCGCCACAGATCGCACCGTTCTTAGACAAAATATTCAAGAAGTCATTGTCTGTAGGAAAGATATCAATAGACTGGAAAATTGCAAACGTTACACCGTCACACGTTACGTATTCAAAAAGGGAAACAGACACGACCCAGGGAACTATCGACCGATTTCATTAACGTCGATTAAAGGCAAGATACTCGAACATATTGTCGTTAGCAATATCATGACGTTTCTAGACAGTCGTAATTTCCGCCATGGCTGTCAGCACGGCTTCCGGAAAGGTAGATCATGTGAAACCCAGCTCGCGCTCTTTCTTCATGATGTTCTCAAATCTGGTGAATCGAAATGACAAGTGGATGCATCAATTCTAGATTTTAAGAAAGCTTTCGACACGGTACCTCACAACGAACTGTTATACAAATTACAGTCATGCGGGCTAAACGAAACAGTAGTAAACTGGATACGCGACTTTCTGAGTGATCGTAAGCAAAAAGTAGTTCTTGATGGAATTAGCTCTGATGTAGTTAAAGTGACATCAGGTGTTCCACAAGGAAACGTAATCGGCCCCTTTTGTTCATTATATACATAAATGACCTAAGCTCTCGAATTAGCAGTAAAATACGTTTATTTGCTGACGACGCAGTCATCTATCGCGAAATTAGTGATCACTCTGACTTTGAAATTCTATCATCGGATTTAAACAACGTTCATGTGTGGAGCCAAGAGTGGGGACTCGAACTTAATCTGAGCAAATGCACGGCGGTACATTTCTTGCTGAGGTTGTCCAACTATCCCCATGTATATTCTGTTGATGGTGTGAACATAAAGGCGACAGATGAAGTGAAGTATCTAGGAGTTTCGATAACTTCGAACCCATCGTGGGGAACACATATAAGAAATATTTGTGGCAGAGCTCTGAAGAAGCTTGGATTCGTCAAGCGTATTGTGGGAAGATTTTCGGATTAAAAAGTAAAAGAGAGGTGCTATTTCGCACTCGTCCGGCCACACCTTGAATATACAGCGAGCTAATGTAATCCCGAGCAGAAAAACTTAATCCGGGAACTTAATAAAATACAAAGGAAAGCTGCGCGATTCGTCAAAAACAGCTACGGGCGTATAGACAGCGTTACACAGATGTTAAACGAATTAGGCTAGGATCCGCTAGTGACTCGGAGGCTGCGCGATAGGCTTAGATTGCTTGAGCAATTGAGAATAGTTATCTTTAAGAGCGACACGGAGAACATCATATTAGAACCCCACTATATTTCCAGGTCCGGCAGAAACGATAAACTAAGAGAGATATTTTGCCGAACGGATAGGTATGGAAATTCGTTTTTCCCTCGAACAATAAGGGACTTTAATAAACGCAAGGCGTAATTTCATTAGAGCGTTTCCTTTTTATATGCAAACAGCTGGTGTCCTAACACCCCCCGCCACACGCCTATTGAGGCGGCTTGCGGGGTAGTATGTTGATGTAGATGTAGATATGGCGTTGGTCTGATGACTTCCGCAAGAAGTGTACTGAAGTGCATTTACAAATACATATTAAGTTCAATCCCCCACTACTGGCACCACGAGCTAACGTTGTTGAGGTCCGATTATAGAGCTTCTAAATCCGCATTTTCGCCGATTTTGCGGAAGATGACTGCATCGTCTGTCAATAGTCTAAGTTTACTGCTAACTCGCTAACTTAGGTCATTTATATAAATAATGCATAAAAGGGGGCCAATCACTCTTCCTTGTGGGATGTCGGATGTCACTGAAACCATTTCAGAGCTAATGCCGTCAATAACTACTTATTCTGACGTTAACTTAGAAATTCAACTCCGCTATACCGGTGGCAAGCCCGGGGCCTGTCTCTAAGAGACAGGAAGGAGGAGTCGGAGGAGTAACAACCTCGAAAAAAAAACCAGGGTCCATCAGGCCCGGATGGTAGCACCCTGTAAGGGTCCCTAGCCAGGGTCACGGTGAAGCCCTCAACGGCAGCGAAGGCGGAGAAGATGGACTTCGGTACGGCTGAACTGGCGGAAGAGGCAACCCGACTGACCGGGGTATATAAGGACAGAAACCACTGCCTTGTGGTTAGAAGAGGGATCTTTGAAGGCTAAGGGAGACAACCCTGACAGAAAACAGCCAGCCGGTAGGCTCAGGAGGCAGCCCCTCCAACCGGCTAGCTCGGTAGGGCCAATAACCCACCTGAGTGAAGTTAATTATTCAGAGTATAACAGAGAGAGCCGGATGGATTAATAGGAATCGACAGAGCGAACGAACGGACACGATTTTTGGTACATGGAACATAACATCACTCACTGGAAAGGAGAGTGAAATTGTGGATGAAATGAAAAAGTACAAACTGAGGATTCTGGGTATAAGCGAGACGAAAAAGAAAGGATTTGGAGAAACAGCGTTGAAAGATGGATATCACATGTTTTATTCTGGGGTAGAACATCGCAGTAGAGCAAAAGAAGGAATATAGAGACGGAGTAATGGAATGGGAGCCAGTGAATTCAAGAATCATAAAAGTGAATCTGGAAATGCAGGAGAAAATATCATTGGTACAGATATATGCCCCGACACAGGATGCGGAACAGTTTGAGAAAGATCTTTTCTACACTCAGCTACAGGAAACAATAGACAAGGCGAGGGGTAACAAAAAAAATAGGGTTATCCGTAGACCTAACCGAAAGAATCAAAAGCCTTTACATAAATGTGAAAGGAGTTGCTAGAATAGCTGGAAAAACGTCAGCAGAATTTGATATGAGGAAAGGTGTCAAACAAGGAGACAGCCTCAGTCCTCTACTATTCATCATTCTGATGGACCAGATACATAAACAATGCAAAAGAAGAACACCAAGGTGCAAGATAGGAAACTATAGGTTAAGGCCTGTTTATGTACAGTCACTGATATATGCAGATGACATTGTACTGATTGCCAAGAATAAGAGAGATTTGCAAACAGCAGTGGAAGAATGGGCTAATGCAATTAGAGACCATGGAATGAGAATGAATGTGGGGAAAAGCAAGGTTATGATAGTGTCAAAAAATAAGGTACAGGAAAGGCTGAACATATCGTGGGAAGAGCAAGAACTAGAACAGGTTGACAAGTTCGAATACCTGGGAACACTAATTACTAATGATGGAAGGCCGGACACCGAAGTGAACAACAGAATACATAAAGCAAACCAGGTATACTATCAGATTAGTAAATCAATTGTGGGAAAGAGGGAAATATCAGAAAAGACAAAGATGAGAGTATATAAAACCATTTTCCAGCCGGTATTGGTATACGGAACGGAGAGCGTAACCCTACTAGATAAACATAGGAGCAGATTCCAAAGCTGTGAAATGAGGTATTTAAGTCGAGCAGCAGGACGCACTAAAAGAGATCGAGTGAGAAACACCACAATCAGAGCCCAATTCCAGCAAGACCCAATAGTGGAGTCGAGAAAAACTTTAAGATGGTACGGGCATGTGGTTAGGATGAATGAGGAAAGGAAGCCAAGAGAGGTGATGGAGGCAAGACCAGAGGGAAAGCGAGGAAGAGGACGACCAAGGATGGAATGGGAAGAATATGTGGAGAGATTGGCAGTCAGGCGCGGAAAGAGCCTGAATGAGTTGAAGCGTCTCGCTCAAAACAGGAAAGAATTTGGAAAGTGGCTGAGGGACCCCGACGCCTAACAGCAAAAGGGGACTTGAGAAAGAAGAAGAACTTAGAAATTCACGTATCAAATTCACTATTTTTTGGTTTAACTCGCATAAATGTAATTTAAATATGAGTTTTTCTTGTAGATAATCTTGTCAAATGTTTTCTTGAAATCAAGGTATAACACGCCAACTTGTTTTTTTTTAAATTCACCTAATTTTAGGATACCACGAAGGAAGATCGCAAGCTGTGTTTCGCAAAATCTACCCTTCCGGAAGCCGTACAGACTGCCGTAAAAGAAGTTTCCATTGTACAAGAAGGTAATATTGCTTACAATTATTTTTTCAAGAATCTTGCATAAAAGCGATGCTATAAATATAGGCCGGTAATTTCCTGGGTCATATCTGTTTCCTACCCACCTATCGTCAACAACGCACATGACCTCCGCTATCGACCGACTTCCCTAATGGAAAATCCACGGGATAAAGCTCGAGATAAAGCAGTAATGCAATTGAGACGAGCGAATACTGTGCATTGTAAATCCAGCCTGATTGTCTCGCAATCACATGAGTCACTTTCCAAATCGCTGCGGGAGATTTCATTTCCGGCCGGACCGATCAATCATGCTAGAAATATTACTTTAATGACCAACTGTCTTCGTAGCAACTTACGAAAAGCAAGGCTCTCATAAAAATGACTTTTTAATAGTTCCATAATTGTAATACCTCTTGAATCAGGTTAATATGAGATGGAACATGATTCCATGAAGACTTTTGAAGGAGAAGAAGACAAAACAAGAATTTGAAGAAAATGAGGAACATATTTACTCTTAAAAGAATAGAGGTTGAGTTGTCCAAAGCTATAAAAACCACAGAAATCCTTGGGTCTCGTGGAAGGTTTTTCCGTATTAGGTTGTACAAGCTATTATATAGGAAGGAATAACGTTATTCTAATTTTCGATCCAAAATAAGTTTTTAATGGGTTGATAATGGGATGCCGGAAAATATTCGCCACATTAATTGCCGGAGATAGAAATTCTGAGCAAGCTACATCTACGAAGTACCGTGCAAGCCACTACGTGCCAAGGTGTGTGGCACGGGGTGATTCCACACCAGGCATGCAGCACACGTCCCAGCACAAATCAGAACCTCGCACGCTCCCCCTACCGCTAGGCGCAGGCCAAAAAGCAGTCAGGAGAACAGTGCGCAGTCCAACCGGAAACTGGGAGAGCTACAGCCACTTAGCTACGCATTACAGCTGGTCCCCCACATATCGTGAAATTTTGTATTTATGCGATGTTTGCAGAGTAATTGAGGTAGACGGAGCGAGATTTTTCTATAGTCATTATTGAGACAATATGTGACTGTTATTTGGAAATATAAACAGTTGTAAGAGGTATGAAGAATATATAGCAATATAGATGAGCCTTAAACATTACTTTCATTCGGAACTTCTGAGTAATTAACTGGCTAACATATTTGAGGCTTCAACTCGACTTGATTGCTTTCACAACATACGCTGAAAGGGCTTACACAACCGAAGACTTTTGTGCAGTTATCTAAAAAGAATTCCATGGGGTGATAATTTTTTAAATAACCGAAAACACCAACAAACTTCACACCGTTACATTTCTGACGGCTTCTGTGCATCAAATCCTCTCATTTTGCTACATTAAGGGTCACGTACAATTATTTCCACCTCATTCTGGTTCATTGGGAATATGTTGTATTGGTAGTTAGTTCAGAAGAAACTTGTCGTTTTAGAGTTACTGTTTATATTAATCTTCTTGTCGGTCAATCATATGCTATTTACAACAAAAGTTGTTTGTCACATGCTCTCTTAGCTAAATTTGCACGCAATTTTCCCATCGCAGCTTACTTTCAGTATTCACTTTTCTCCATGTACTCCTTTAATTCTATAGAATTGGGGTGCACCAACCCATTAATTCGAAGATACATTTTTTTTTATTTTTTAGTCAAATCCGTCAAATGATAATAGCTGCATAAAACACAACTTTATAATCTCCCAGGAGCACTCATCTACATCTATCTACATCTACAAAATACCCTGCAAGCCACCTCAGGGGTGTGTGGCAGGGGGTGAGTATTCACCAACATGCATTACACTATACCCAAAAGTTAGTGTATCTAAGACTAATTATGCATTAGCATAAATCGCTAATTCTTGTCATGAGGTGAAGCCTCACAAGCATGCACTACTACACTACAGATATTATCACAATGGAGAGGGACCATTAATATATATATATATGTATTTTGCAACTACACAAATGGACAGAGACTCAAGACTTACGTAGAAAACAACCACGGCGTGCTGTTAGTACTAGGTAACAGATAAGGATACAAGTAAAAGGGAGTACTACTACTACTAAGAGCTACACTACCTAACGACATACCTTGATAAAAGTCTCATTGGCAGCTGTTATGGTCCCTTATCGTTCGTGGGAAAAAAGACATTTTAAATCTGTCCGTTCTGCAGTCTAGTTCCCTAATCTACCGTAGTATGTCGGAGTTCGTAAAATATTATCAAAGTCGTCAGAGAATAGACCGGTTTGGAACTTGCATAATAGATTGAGTCTAAATTTTAATCGACGGTCTGAAAGCCTTTCCCATCCCAGTTGCTGCAAAAGGTCAGTGACTCTAACGAGACTATCATAACAGCCAATAACGTATGTTGTCGATCTTCGCTGCACGCGTTCTAACTCAGTTTCCAAGCCTATCTCATAAGGATCCCAAATACTGGCAGCATATCCCAAGTGGGGTCTAACGAGGGAGAAGTTGCTGATTTCCCTAATTTTATCGTCGCACATACCAAGTAATCTTTTAACATATCCCAATTTACGATTATCTTGACCGGTAATTACTCGAATATATTTACTCCATGAGAGATCATTAGTCCGTTTAACTCCGAGGTATTTAACCGATTCTACGGTCTCTAATTTGCTGTTGTTTATGCAATAGCTGTTACAAGGAGCGTTTTTCCGTTTCCATATATTCACAACAACGCATTTTTTCAGGTTAAATTCTAGCTGCCACGCATCGCATCACTCCTGTATTGCCTCGTGGTCCTTACATCTACATCTACGATGTACCGTGCAAGCCACCACTAGGGTGTGTGGCACGGGGTGATTCCACCCCAGGCATGCAGCACTCGTCCCAGAACAAATCAGAACCTCGCACGCTCCCCCTGGCGCTAGGCGCAGGTCAAAAACAGTCAGGAGAACAGTGCGCAGTCCAACCGGAAACTGGGAGAGTGATACGTAAATGAACATACAAACATGCAGAGCAATGCTATAGACACATCAAGTGGTTAATATTGCTGATACTGTTAATTTATGAATACTACGAGATGCTACTTCATGCAAAGAACAAAATAAAATAATGCCGGACAAATCGACCGGTGTGAAGAGTTAGTAATGATGTGGTGTTATTAAGAACAAGTGAAAATTCTACTCTACCTATTGAGGGTGGGAGTTTCATATGATTGATCTATCGCAACTATTATGATCCCTTATTGTACGTGGGAAAAATGACATTTTAAATCCATCGGTTCGGTATTCAATTTCCTTTATCTTATTCTTTTGATCGCTACTACCGTAGTACGTTGGCTCTAGCAGTATATGTTGAACCTCCGGCAAAAAACTGTCTGCTCCGAACTTGCGCAAAAGATTTAACCTGTATTTCTCCATTCGATCAGTTAGAGATTCCCAGCCCAATTCCTTCAACAATTCGGTAACACTGCTAAGTTTATCGTAACAACTTTTCACAAATCTTGCTGCTCTCCGTTGTATTCGATCTATTTCAGAGATAAGTCCTACTTCGTAAGGGTCCCATATGCTAGCGGCATACTCCTCACTTAGCGCTTACTTATCATTAAGGCTATGAATTTCTCTATACACCACTGCGTCGTCTGCAAATAATCTAAGCGTACTGTCAACTGTTTCACCGATGTCGTTTATGTTCAAAAGGAACAGACGTGGGCCTATCACCCTTCCCTTCGGGACACCCGATGTGACTTTTACTTCCTTAGAGATAGCGCCATCTAATACAACCCTTTGACGCGATTGCTTAAGAATTCTTAAATCCATGAAATTTCGTCGTCATCTAAACCGTCTGATATTAATTTCATGAGTAGATTACTGTGGGAAACTTTATCAAATACCTTTTTAAAGTCAAGAAAAATTGCATCAACTGGAACATAACGTTCCAGTTGATGCAATTTTTCTTGACTTTAAGACCCGAGACTAAAATATCGTGGACAAAAAGTGCTAATTGAGTTTCGCAAGATCTTCCCTTTCTGGATCCGTGTTGCGTTTTTGTTAACAAGTTCTGCATATCGAGATGTCTCATAAATGAACTTACAATTATATGTTCTAGGACTTTGCAAGAGATAGATGTGAGAGATATCGGTCTGTATTTCGATGGCTGTTTCTTATCACCGATTTTGAATATGGGAGTGACATTTGTAAATTTCCTGTCCATGGGTACTTAGTGTTCGTTGATGGATTCAATTAATATATTCTGCAAGTAGGGTGCTATTTCACAAGCTAATTAACTATACACGCGGGCAGGAAATTCTTCTGGACCTGGGGATTTATTTGGACTTTTCTATTCCGTGAGTTGCAAGTTTTATATTCCGTGAGTGCAAATATCAATAGGCGGCATCTTTTGCTGGAACTGATCATTTACCTTTACAGATGTAATCTGTGATGACTTGGTGAACACACTTTGAAAGTAGGAATTCAACAAGTTGGCTTTGTCCAAACTGTTTGTTAATAATTCGCCATTTTCGTTTCGTAGTGGAATAACTGTTGATCTTTTGCCTTGAACATCCCTTACGTATGACCAAAATGCTTTGGGGTTGTCCTGTAACTGTTGTACTAATATTTTTCTTTTAAAATCCACAAATGCATTCCGAAATGCTTCCTTTGTAGTGGCTTTAGACAATTTGTGTTTTTCGGTTATTAAAATTTGATCACCAGTGGACAAATCTCTACGGAGTTTTTTCATCTTGGCGTGGCATACTCTCTGACGTCTTAACGATTTTATCACTTCTGCATCTTGGGTCGCTGCCCTCTTTTTTTACTTTACTTAGAATGTATTTTCTGATTCCCGAATGTACGATCAAAAGAAAAGCTTTCTAACTGCCCTCCGTGTCTAACTTTACGCTTGATTCTTTGAAGTCGGGAAGAGAATTTTTTAGATGACCCTTGAACGCATTTAAATCGGGTTTTTTTTTAATCTAGAACTTTCTTCTTTTTTTAAAACTTTTAATGATATTCAAAGAGAACATTGCGGTAACTATTCTTTGGTCATTAATACCCTCAACAGTGTTTACTTTAATTATTTGTTGCGGTATATTTGTTGCCAATAAGTCAAGAATGTTGTCCCCTCTGTTAGGCGTCGTAGCTATCTGATGTAGGGCATTTGATGAGAACGTGTACAGCAGGGACTCGCATATATCTTTATCTCTTCCCCATCATATGTAACTGTTGGCCCTCCAATCTATAGAGGGCGTATTGAAATCTCCACTTGTGATTAAATTTCTTTCGGTCTTCCTGGATGTGATGTTCTTTATTTGTGTTTCGAGTTCTATAATTGAGGTGATGTCGGTGTTAGGTGGCCTGTAGTATGCGCACACGAATACGGTTTTGATTTAGGGCTTCTAATAGAGCACCATACAGATTCTAGGCTGGCATCTGGGACGATTTCCGCTTGGCTGACAATGGTTTTCATTACAGCTATAAATACTCCGCCTCCGGTTCGGTTGGACCTATCTTTTCTGTAAACGTTGAATAATTTAGGAAAAATTTCGCTATCACAAATATCGCCCGTCAGCCAACTTTCTGTGTCAATAATGAAAATACACTCCGTGCTATGAATAGGGAGGTGAAATTCTGGAATCTTATTTTTTAAACTACGGCAGTAAACTGCTGCAACGACTAATGCAACCACTCGGCGTTATCGCTTCAATAAGTAAGCCATGGTAAAATTGTAGATATGTTGTTAAGTTGTAGATATGTCATTTTGACAGGCACTTGAATATGGAAATTGAAAAACTTTCCTACGCATTGCGCGCAATTTCCTACGTATACTAAGCGGAAGAGACTGGAGTATCGACTTCATTTGCTAAGATTGAGAACATTTTTGTTTCTTTCTGCGAATGATACTGTATCATGCCGGACACTCGTTTGAGAGATGAGAGACTGGCTGAACGAGCACGGTCTATCACACCAATCAATACTTGTATTTGACGCGCACCTGATTTTAGATGCGGATTTTTCGTGAAAATTTTGCGCATGTTAGATGCACAGAAAAAGTATATTTGTCCGATATAACGTTGCACATCGGGTTATTTTTGGCGTCAATATACCGATATAACCGTTGATTTTTCTAACTTGTCAGGACAAGGTTTTGGGACATTATTTGCATAGTTTTTGCATGATTTTTGTTCCGTCTGGAGAACAACTTTTTCAAAGAAAGCGCCATCACCGGAAATCTCTACTCTCGGGGCTCAAAAATTTCCTGTTCTTCACGAATGAGACCCCTGAGCACGTTTTCACTATTTTTGTGAGATAAATATTGACTCAGTAGTCGTTTCTATGGATAATGCAATTTTTTTTTACTATTACTGGTCTCCATGTTTCGGGAAGAGACGGAGGACGCCAGCACTCAATACACCGTCCGGACGCCGTCCGCCACGCTGTGTTCATACACATCCGTCAAATAATTTCGACCGAGAAATCCGAGTGGTGGGCGGAGGCGGAACGGTGTTGTGAGCGCTAACTTTCGGGATAACGTGCATTTCAGTTAGTAATATTTCTTTGGGAGGGAGGAAGCGGACGGAGGAGGGAGGACAAGTGTGCTCCGGCATTTAAGGCTTGACACAGTTAATAGCGATATGCTGTTATACAAGATAGTTGAAGAGTTGACTTGGTGGAATTTTGACATGATATAGTAATAATAGCTTGGTAATATTACACACTGTTTTATTACTGGTAAACAAGCCTGACGCCTTCGCCAAGCTGACGAAGACTTCTAAAGCTGACGAAGGACCAACCGGTCCGAAACGTTCCCGTAAGAACAAATTCTTTATCTTTATCTCTTTATCCTACCTCCTGTAAATTTTAAATTTGTGGCCAATTGGCGAGTGGCCAATTGGCCACATTGGTGCAAGCTACCATTCATCAACCAACTAAGTTATAAACTTAGCCGGGTGCAGCCTAAGGATAATTTTAAACTATGCTTTTATAATCCTGTGATTATCGGTAAACTCCTTTATAACTCTAAAGATCCCTATAACAATTTGGAGAGAAGCGGGGTGTACTCTCTGAAGTGTGATTCTCCCGGATGCAACTGTTATTTACGTCTGTCAAACTGGCCGCAAATTTAAAACAAGAATTTCCGAAAATTTGAAATGTTTTTTAAATCATGACAATAGCTCTGTGTTTGCTAAGCATCTGTTTGACCACAGTCACATTTCATATTTCAATCCCAACATTTTGTATTTTTGTGACAATGGTGCCAAATTGGATTTTTTAGAAAATTTTGAAATTGTTTTAGCCTTTAAAAAAGCTAGTCATAGGGTCTTAAATGATTTTATTCCGGAAAAATTTCCCCCTTTTTACTGTGACTCTCACTTCCTCTTTTAACTCTTGACACGGTTCGTTTTAAATTTCCCGTGACTTTGCTCCCTTAACCCATCAGGTAAAAATATCTGGTCTGTAACCAATCTGGAACTGGCCTGTAACTTGTCTGAAAGGGCAATTTCTGGTCTGTAAGTGGTCTGTAACTGGACTGGACTGGTCTGGAATTTGAATGGGTAAAACAAACTGGTCTGTAAATATGGTCTGGAACTGCTCTGTAATATTCGATGGTCTGTAACTTATCTGGAAATGCTTTGTAATATTCGATGGACTGTAACTGATCTGAAAACTGTGCTGGAACTGCCCTGTAATACTCGATGGTCTATAACTGCCCTGCAATATTTGTTGGCCTATATTCTGATCGTTACAGAGGTGCAATATTTGATTCCACGATCTGCGACTGCTCTGAAATTGGACTTGTAACTAATCTGTGTTTAGAATATATTTCAGGCATTAGCACCATATGGAACTAGGTAACCCAAACCTTAAATCCACTACTTAATAATGATCCACACTAGTTTTTTTGACTGGTTCCTTCCCAGCTAGCACACTCAAATCGGTTTACGTAAACGCCCAAGTCAATGGTGGAGCAACAGTTGATGCTCGGCCGTTGCGCCGAGTTTGACGGCAAAATGACGACAGCCGTGAAAATGAAATTATGAAGAAAATGAAAGGTACTGACGTGCGCATCATGAGCACATATCGCCGTTCCGGAAGAACAATGATGCAACTGCAAAAATGGTCAAGTTGACTTAAATGAGTGAATAGCATTAGGCTTGGTTAGGGTATGTGGTTGCAAAACGACAGAGCTGTAGTTACTCTCTAGACCGATAGGGAGCAGTTGCGTCGTTTTTGAAATTTCAGTCCCACACTGTGCCTCTTCGGCTTCTTTTTGCTCTCCTGTAAAATCTACGTTTTGCAATTGCATCACTGTTCTTCTGGAACGGCGATATGTAGCATGGCAAAATATGTGAAGTAGATGTTATTAGTACAGGGGTGTTAGATATTATATTAGTGTTATCAGTGCAATTTACTGTCAGTCATTACGTGCACAAACTCTGATTTTCGGAAGAAATAACCTTAAACGCGTATATATCTTTAAGCCCCTTTCTCTAAAACCACCAATATTTATTTCTGTTGGCTTATGGCTTTAGTATATATGTATGGTCAAAAAGTAGCAAGCACTCTTTGTCCACCTTTACGAAACTTCTGTCCTTCTGTCAGTCATTGCGTGAACTAACTCTGATTTTTGGAAGAAATAGCCTTATTCCCATGAAGTTTTATAAGATGGACTGTTGGCCTAGTTGTAAAGTGTTGGACAGTGAACCTGAGACACACATGTAATACAGGTTCAAATCCCACAGAAGCCTTATTTTTTCTATTTTTTTATTTATCCGAAGTGCCTGTAGATGTCACTCCAGTCGGTTTTAGAGACCCGTTGTCCAGACCAGTTCCAGACAAGACTGGTCTGGAACGGTGTTTCGATTTCTTCGCAGTTACAGATCAGCTACAGACCACTCGGTTCAGACCAGTTGCAGACCAGTTCCAAATTAGTTACAGACCATATATTTTTACCTGGATAGCTTAAATAAAAACAGTGAGAGTGTGGAGAAGGCTCTATGTAACGGAAATGTGGTGCAATAGAAGAATGGTGGAATGAATTCAGTAAATCTCCAACGAACAAACCGTATGAGGTGCAGAGGAAAATGAGTTTAAAGTAAACCTTTATAAGAGAAAAGATAAGCTTTTTGGATGCATTCTGAGACATAACAGCTTCCTGAATATAATAATGAAAAGATGAATGAGATGAAGAAGAATCATTGAGGTGGACCAAGTATAGAATATTTGAAGAAAATCACGAGAGGTGCTCAAAAAAGTAATTTTATAGTCATAAAAGTTTTCTTCTGGAAATAAATATGGAGAGCTGAAGCAAATAACTCCTCCAAATGATGATTTCCAATGAGGGTGATGATGAACTATCAAATGCTAAATTAAATTATCCGATTCTACGATGGTACATGCGATATGCCATATCTATCACTTTTGTGTGGGCAAAAAGTTCACAGTTGATAAACTATATCCCCCATTATCTGGAATCAAACCCATAACCCTCGATACAGCACCGAGTGCTTTAGTCAGATAATCAACCGAGACATCGACCTCTCCTGTGGATTTTCGTGAGATTTAAAGGTACTACATTTTTACGACTGCTGTGCATTCGTTGCGACCAAGCAGGTCAATAGTATGCACAGTGTCATTTTCAACTGTTGAAATGATAACTTTAAACTCTGAGGTGTTAACTTTTGACTTTTTTTCCTCCGTGGAATTTCGCACTTCTTTGCTCTTGCGGGTGACTCAGTAAAGGCAATACTACGGCTTTAGTTCACTTCACCCTCCAAATTGTTCACCCACTTAACCAGACTTGCCCCTGCTTAGTTATGCACCACTCTGGGATACATGTGTGTCACGCTCACTGATTTACAAAAGACCTCTCTCACCGCATTTAACTCCGGTGGAACTATTCCACGCATTAATGTCTATCTAATATATTATTGGCCATCATAATTTATGAGTCTCACGCAGAATGCTTGAATGATCAATAAATTGATCCACGGGGTTTTTTTTTCGGGATAGGCTGAGGAGACATACATGCGGCGGCGCTGTGAGACGCGGTGATTTCAACGCTCGAGTAGTGACTTCAACGCTCGCTTGGGGATCCCAACGCTTGCATCACCGTGAACGCCCCGCCACCAAACATCAAATTTTTAGGTTATTTTTGGGAGGCGACCGGTAACTAAGGTAATTTGCAGCTTTGAAGGTAAGTATGAGTAAAGGTTAGTACAGGATATATTTTGGGATAGTTGGAATGACGGTGTTTTAAATTTCAATCGGCAATATCCAAAATTGACTTCAACTTAGATGTTCGCGACGCGGTGAGTGCTGCTAAATGCAACAGCGTTGCTCTCGACCCCATTATGACTATTGGCGTGGCCTTATTCGTAAAAAAATACTCATCTTTTAGCGCTAGGGACTCAAATTTTAAATTTTTATGTATTTCATTGCTAATAATGTGAAAAAAATCAAACGTATTTCCATTGGTAAACTGTGATATAAAACTTATTAATTAATAAAGAATAAAACAAATTTGAAGGTAGCTATTAACGAAGTATGTATTCCTTTTTCTAAAATCAATGGCATGAATGGATTGGCAGTGAAAACTACGTCGCATAATGAGGAGACGAGGTATACAGCACGAATGCATGGACATGAGGAATGATAAAAGTTCTTGATCTACCACGTGCTCTTACCTTGCAATTCTAGGGTATCGAGCCCTTTAGATGACGCAATATACGAAATGAAATGGAAAACCAAGTAAATAATCTAGGAGACAACATATTTTTAGTTTCCTAAGAATTGACTGTTTACCAGCCAACTGGTGTCCAAAGTATAGAGGAAATTATGAAGTGATTGCGGTCTTTGATCCTGATAACGTAGTTTTTCGTTAACTTAGGCCCATTTATTTTTAATTCAGTTACACAAACCAGTGCCGCTGAAACAGTTTATTTATCTGAGCAGTAACTTGCGGGAAAATTGGCGAAGCATAAAGGCTATTATAATTATAGTTAAAAGTATCTATAGTAATATTATAATTGAGATATTCTAATTATTACAAAGCATATTAAGAAAACGCAGGAGCAGAATTAAATCATAAAAAGGGGAATTGGCTGGTAAGAGGGAACTGATAACAGAGACGTTGAGGACAGTAAATGTTGGTGAAGAGTTGTGTGGAGCATAGCAAGCGCACGGTGCAGAAACTGGGAAACTAAGAAATGAGAAGTAGAGGAGAAATGAGGCACATGAGGTGTGAATGTGGAGGATTGAAATGGGACGATGGATAGAAAGGAAGATGAACGAGGAAATGTCCGGCATGGTGAGTGAGGACAGGAAGCTGCTGTGAAATAAAGTGATGAGGTGGGAGCGGGTAATGGTGGGCGATGGAATTCTATGCAAGGCCATGGATAGAACCATATCATGGATAGAACCAGATCAAGGTCATGGATATATCCATGGCCAATTGATTCTATGGTAGTCACAGAGGGGAGGATGTTGGGCCAGCGGCTAACGGTGATAAAAAGAATTGTTTTTATGGACGGAATAAAAGTGTGCAGAACTGCAGGAGCAGTTAGTAGATGGAAATGGATGCTTTCTACTCCAGAAAAACAACCGATTTTCCCCTTTAAACTTAGTTTATTTGATAAACTACCTATATTAATATTCCTTGTGAGTTTTAAAAAATCGCTGTGCGTTGAAAATGGATGATGTGGTTCCTCCCCAGATGGCATTTTTTGATGGAAATTTTCAAGAAATTAGCAATGAGTCTAAAAAATAAATCCACGGTCAAAATTTTTAAATTCGAACTTAAAAAGCTGCTGTTACACAAGTCTTCTTTTTCTTCTACAGCTCTACAGCCCGGTGTGGTCCTTGGCTTCCTCAGTTTTATGCCTCTTTTTGGCTCTCCTTTTTGCTTTCTCTCTCCATCTTCCAATCCCCATCGTGTCCGTTTGCCAGGCCAACATCTTAAGAGGACGCAGTACACCCCTATTTTGCAGACTCTCCTGTGTTCCATTCTCATTCAGTCAATTTTGCTTATTTCAACTCAAGATTTTTGTGTTATTTAACCCAATGATGGATATTTGGGGGTTGTATTTTTAATTTTTTAAAAATCCATTATTGGAAGGAGGGTTTTATAACAAATATAGGCTATTTGCACGAAATGCTGCTGAATGCCGATTCAAGGAACGCCATATATGGCTAGGTAGCCCCCAACAGTTACCTGTGTGTAGTTGATACGCCAACTGCCGATGCGAAATTTTATCAAATAAATGTATACTTTAGGAAAAGCGAACATGAGTTTTGATGAATTCCAGCGCGGTAATGGGCATCTATGATAGCTCCCACTGCCGTCGCAGTACTCCATTTTCTCGCCGCGAGCGCTTCATCAGAAATTGGTCACACTATCTCAGATATGGTGTTTTCTCTGCTCGCTTTCGGGACGAGAGGGGAAATAAGCGTGAGGGGAGCATGGTTGTCGCTCAAGAGCAGCAGCTATCGGGCTATTTGATCTCGCATTCAGTTTTCCCTAACGCGCGCATTGGCCGCTTTAGGAGAAACTTTTCTACATTGAGGATTTCATTGCCTCCTACAGCATTGTTAGCTTACTACACTTGTATCTTCTATCATTTAAATGCCTCCTGATAAGCAGCGTATAAATAAGAGGCATAGTAGCATTAAATTGAATTTGTCTGCCGCGAGTAAAATATGGAAGGGAGAAAACTTAGCGCGATGGAGAGAGGAGCAAATGTAAAAGCACATCCGTCATACTTTTCAAAAACATATAACTATACATACAAAAAATACCGCCATACATAAAATTATTCGCCGATAACATTTTACGCTTAAGAATGGCGGTCATAAAAGCTGTCGAGTTTAGGAAATGCCAAAATGTAGCACTAGCGAAACAAATTTAACTACTGCAACAGGATATCCTCAATAGGCCCAGCCATGTTTTTGGAGAAAATGAGCGATGTGTAGATATAGGATATTTATGTCATAGAAAAAACGCCCCGGGAAGAAAAAACAACATATGTACTAGCACTAAAAGAATGTCGGGTGTATGAAAAGTTGAAAACCTAGCACAAAACAATAGTCGCCACAGCCGAAGCCTTATTCACGATAACAGTCCTTTAGAGCATTATAACGCTATCATAGCAAACTTTATCGGTGGGAAATGAGTTAATTTTGCTCAAACCCGCTCATATAGAGGAAGATGTGTCAGAGCTGTGGTCAGCATTGACTCGGGAAATCCTTTGCATGCCCTTTACAAAAATTATTGTTATGTGAGTCCCGGGTACTACTACAAAAGGTCACTCCAAAGAAGACAGCTGAAGTCAATTGCTACTTCCAACCGAAGGAAAAAACACCGAGATCGAAGAGAAATATGTAAAATGATATATTAATCTTAAATTCCCCCACCAGGTGATATATAATTCTTCTTATGAATACAGTACTACAGGGCGCAGGTTCCTCCTTAATCACCTGAGGACAAAGCCTGATTTCGATTACGGTCCCAATTCTGAAAGGCCTGATATGCCTATTGAGGAATTTAACATTGATTGTCAACTATTTAAGGAATCTCTTTTAATGAATTAGGAAGAAATTAAATAAATAGAGAGGAAAAAGATACGACAGAGGGAAAGCGTGGAATGGGTTGCGATGCGTCAGAAAATGCTCACTGCCTTGAATTTTGGGCGCGTCTGTAAAACGCTTTCACACACAGGCTGCGAAAATGTAGTCAAATCAATCATCTACCGTCATTTAGATTCTTCTCACCTAGAGTACGGAAGGGTAAATGAGGACAAAGCTCGCGTGTCATTGGAAACAGCATAAGTTTTTACCCTTTCCAAGGAGCAACTCCCAATGGAATAGTGGGGGATCGGAGCATTGTGGAAATAAAATGCCCATCATCAGCTGCAGAGATGAGTGTAGATGAGGCGATCGTAAATGGGAAAGTGGATTTTTGGATGAAGAATCACGGAATGAGAATAAACCGGAAGCATCATTACCACTATCAGATACAAGACCAGCTCCATATTTCTCAGCGAGACTTCTGCATCTTTGCTGTGTGTACAAAGAAGGGGTTGAAGGTGGAGAGGATCCTCAGGGACAATGGTTTCTGGGAGATATTCATGGTGGACAAATTATAACAATCCTATTTTGAATGCATGCTTCCGGAGTTAGGCGATGCGATATTTTCCCGGTCAATGCCGATTCGGAATTCCCCTAGTATTTTGGCAGCCCAAGAGAAGAGACGTTGTGAATCTTTCAAACGTAAGGATGGGGAGAGGGATCAGAAAGGAAATTTGATATGCAAAAAGCAAAAGAAATAAAACAATAGTAACCAGGATGATGTGTTCTTACAATAGCTCTCTTTCTGTATCCCATCATGGAGTAGAGCTCTGCTTAGATTGCACCACAGATGTTAGAGCCGAGGTGGTTCTAAGTTCTCGCTAGGAAGCTTGCTGACATCAATGCACGGACGGCTGTGGTTCCGGAATAATGTTTATATAGACTATTTAGCGCTCATTACGAATTTAACTAACCATAAACGAAAGACAAGTCAAAATTTCATACTGCAGAATACTATGCTGGATATTTCGTAAGTAGCTTTTTATGCTGTGGACTTTTCTGTGAGGTTAATGCCGTGGGGCAATATTTTCCTTATAACTGTGCTGACTTACACTATAATAGTTAGTGAGGTCAACTCCATCCGTAGTATTCTCCCTAGCTATTGTATGCAGCAATATTTTATGTTCATTGGGTTTATTTCATCGCAACTAATTGTCAATGGCCATGATCATTGAGTCGAGTTGGGAAAGTCCCCTCGTGAAAATACATTATTTTCTTGTCCTATTCCTCTAAAAACCTAGACTTATATGACACTAAATAGAATTTCTAATGCTATAAAGACATTCCTATTATTAGTTAACCGAAGGCTAGTGCATAGGGCGAAGTATTAATAAAGTGAGGATCAGTAAGAGAGCCAAATTTGTTTAGGAAAGGGATGAGCGCGCGATACTGTTTCCTGGATTGGATGAAATAAAAGACATAATACCCCTGTAAACACAAAATGCTGCTGAAGCGCGGCAGCAGCGCAATGTCGCAGCGCTGCAGCCGATGCGGACGCGCTGCTGCAGCGTGACCGATACCTTCAAATTTCCGATATTCCCGTGTCAGCAGCGCTTCAGCAGCGCTATTGAAGCGCATGAACAGCGCTTCAGTAACGCTTCCACCACGCTGCGGCAACGCTTTCGTTATAATTTTTAATAAATTCCAAATGCCTTATTATTTATGAACTCTAGGCGAACCTCCCATTACCTCTAACCTGACGAGCCACAGCCTCAAAAACATTATACTCGACCGGCTCGCCCTCTTCTTCAAAGTATAAAAGGAACCTAAAATTAAAAATGCCCCAAAGGAAATAACAATCATAACAGCACGTAGAATTATCCGTTAACTCGTTACTAAAATCACTTAAGTGTTCATTACTAAATATGATACACTCAAAAGAAGACCAACTCGGTCCGGCATAATTTCACGAGATACACACAGTACTGTATCCCATGGATTTCATTGAGTCCCCCACGGCTGCGTATGTCGAGAGCCAAAGATATGTACTTTTCAATGGCTTATCATGAAAGCTACGATGACATATATTGTGCCTTGTGATAAAGCTGAAGTTTCTAATATAATTACGTGATGAAAAACTGTTCACTAAAAGATGCACTTTACGCAGCAACAATCTACAGTTCATCTGAGATATCAACGGTAGTCAGCGCCACCTCTTACTCAATTGTACAACCCATTCCATTCAAACTAGGCGCGAAATGTATCTTGGCTGTCTGCATCTGATGTAGCTTCTAATGCGAGCGCGTGCCCTATGAATAATGTTTTTATCCGACAAATTTAGAAATTGGAACTGATACCGATAAATACGGGAGGGGCATAAAACTGCGTGTTCCATTCTGAGAACTTCATTTCGTACTCTACATCAATAGTTATCTTTTCAACTTATTTTAAATTATCTGGATACATATGATAAAACAGGTGCCTGAAAATCACTAACAATTCAACCTTCTCATTGCTTCGTGTTAAGGGAGGAGTAAAAGAGCCTATGTTCTTTCAGCGGTGGCTTCATGCTTCACGAACATGCATCGGTAGCGCTACAGCAGCGTGTTGCTGGCGTGCATCACCCATGCGCTGTTGATGCGCTGCAGCTATACCCTTTGGCAGCGCGCTCCGAAATATCGCTGCGGAGACGCTGCGGCAGCGCTTCCTTAAGTGCGAGTTGCGCGTGCAACCTTGAAACCCTTGTGCAGCGCTGCTGCAGCTTTTTGTGTTTATAGGGACGCATTCAGATATGTTCAAGTTATGAAGGTATATGGAGGTGTGCACCATGAAAAATCTAGAGGACTTTTACTCTCTTCCATTTAAGCATACCTTAACCGTTAGATTACCGTAATTATACCTATATGGTATTGAACCGCGCTATCCCTTATTCAAAGGTAAGCGCGTCATTCGGCATGCCATCATTTCGGCATCGTACTACTACCACAGAGTAAAGATATATCCCTACTCTGTGCTACTACCGAGCTGCAGAAGTGGCTGGTCCGCTGTTGCCATCGGCCAAGTTAGTATTCATAAGCCAAGTCAAACTCACCCGCGCTGAAGTCACAACAGCGTGTCCGTTTAGACGTCCCAAAGAACGTGGTACAAAAACGTCTCCGAAGGAAGGGAGGGCTCGTGGTTTTCCCCTCCCCTACACGCAAAGTAAATGTGCGTAGAGGCTACACTCGCAAAAAATGCGGCGACTAGGAAGTCACTGACTTCGGTAGCTCTAGTGGTCAATAAGAAAACTAACCTCACCCTCGGAGGAGGAAAAAAAATTATGTACTGCATCCTCCTAATGATCCATCATGATTCATCGGAGCCATATTTAGAGGTTTTATAGCATTTATAGTTTTTACAGGGTAGAGTTGCTAGCCTCATGCCTTACCTCCATCCTGGAGGACCAGGATTTGTGTTCAGGGTTTACTCCCCAAGAAAGATTTTGCTTCTCAAGACATAAGAGCACCCTCTGCCCTATTGTTGTGAGGCAAACTTTGTCTGGCCATTCAGTCAAGACCTGTCCAGCAAGGGAGACCCTACCAGTAGTTAAACCACCACGGGCATAGCTCTTGACATCATAACCACACCCAATCCTCCCTGCCTGGCACATAAGGTGCCTTCAAAATGGTGGTGCCTCAAGGGGAGGTGCTGTTGCACAAGCGCTATTACAACATGGAAAATTTATGAGTGATAATTTGTAATTTGACTTTTTGTAAGGGTTTTATTTGCATTCTTCAAGGGTATCTATTTCCTTGTTATCTTTGACCACGTTCTATGTCTCTTGCTGGACCAACAGAACACTAAAGATTTATTGTTATTATTAATTATTACATATATGTGGTGTATATTTCATTTCATCATATTGAAAATATTAGCATCTACAAATAAACATTATTATAAAAATTCATTTTGGGCCAATGTGCATACATATCCATCACGACGTTTCCTTTGATGGTAGGCTAAGTCAAAGAGCTTAGTTGTTGCTGTTAGGACCAGAAAACTATGGTTCGCTTTCAATAATTTCCTCCATACTGCCCTGTCCTTACATACCTCTTACAAGTAGGCCTCTCCAATTCATAAGACTTCTAATATTCCTCCGCTTTAGAGTCTCTTCCACCACATTCACCCATGAGACTTTAAAGGTCTACCTCTTCCTCTCACAACATTCACTTTAGTATGATACATTTTTTTTGTTATTAGAGTAAACTGGGAGAAACTAATGCAGATATTGGGGAAAATAGGAATAGATTGGCGTGAGAGGAGACTCATCCGAAAGTTATAAATGGGGCAGAGGGCTCAGGTAAGGGTAGCTGATGGTGAATCAGGGTGGGCAGTTACAGGTCGCGGGGTACGGCAAGGGTGCCTGTTGTCGCCTTTACTTTTTAATATCTATGCTGAGGAAATGGTAAGAGAGGCATGGGATGAGCTAGATGTGTGAATGAAAGTAGGAGGCCAGTGGATAAAGTTGGTTAGATTCGCAGACGACCAGGCGTTGGTCAGTCGGTCATCGAAGGAATTGCAAAATTTAGTAGATGCACTGGAAAAGCAGTGTGAGAAATACGGAATGAAGATAAATAATAGGAAAACAAAAGTAATGAGATTCTGTAGGACAAAGAAAGCGAAGCTGGTGATAAGAGTAGGAAGTCACAAACTGGAGCAAGTAGAACAATATAATTACTTGGGTAGTACGCTAGAAGAAACAGGGCATAGTAGCAAAGCCATTAGGAGGAGAATAGCGCTAGTGAAGGAAGCGTATAATAATAGAAGGGAGCTGATAACGGGGACCTTAAGTAAGGATGTAAAAAAGAGGCTGGTGAAGAGCTTGATATGGAGTGTGGCGTTGTATGGGGCAGAAACGTGGACCTTGAGAAAGGAATACGAAAATAGGCTGAAGGCTTTCAAGATGTGGGTGTGGAGGAGGATGGAGAAGGTGCGTTGGACGGAAAGGAAGACAAATGAGGAAGTGCTTGACATGGTGGGCGAGGAGAGGAAACTTATAGATGAGATTAGGGGAAGACAGGGTAGGTGGCTGGAAGGGGTAATGAGGGAAGATGGTTTGCTGAAGGCCATGATAGAGGGTAGGATGTTGGGTAAGCGGGGAAGGGGAAGGAAGAGAATCGGTTTTATGGACGGGATGAAGAAAGGTAGGACTTATGCTGAGATGAAGAAAGAAATACTAGAGGTAGAAAGCGCACAGCACGTGTAAGAGTTCGTTGGATATTCTCTGACTTTCATCACAACCTACCTCTAACAGGTAGATTACTGTAATGGAAATAAAATTCGACTCTCATTCATCATCCCAGCATGGCCGAAACAATGAAGCACACATCTTTCATACACAAATAAATTTTAAAACACAGTACTGTTCCACTAAATTTTATTGCTGTCTAGAAGATCAAGAGGACAGCAATGAAACTTAGAAGGACTGTACAGCGTTTTCAATATGATTCATATCTCCTCATTCCACAGTGAAATGCCAAAATTTACTAACTTGATCTTTCATACATGTCAATTACTGGAGCATCCAACACATTGTTTCATGACCCATTCATTCCTAACTCTATCCATCCTAATTTGTCCTCAAATACTTCACAGGTACCCCATTCCAACTGCATTTAGCCTACTATTATTCTTATTTTGACATACCTAGGTTTTGCTGCCATATAATCTGGAGCTGGAGAGACTGGAGCAAAAATCATTTGTGTACCGCCATTTTCACTTCCGTAGACGATTCACCAATGCTCAAACAATGTACCACCACTCATTTTTGGATATGCTCCATATGCTATCTATGACTTTCCTAATGGCATTCACATGCCCTATAATCTCTTCATCTATCCTTCCATCTTTCGCAATCATTCAGCTAAGATATATAAAATCGTCCACTTGTTCAAATATTTCAGCATTCACCCTTATCATACAATCATTGTTCCCACTCTCCCTATCAAAAACTACTACTTTGGTCTTTGACACATTTACCTGCAAATCCATTCTCCTTCTTGCTTTGCAGGAGTTGTCCAGGAGCCCCTATTAATCTTTTGGACTCTCAGACAGCAGCACAGCAACATTTTTGTACAATAAAACTTGCACATTTACAACTCCAATCATTACACTGAGATTATCCCTACATTTATCTCTCACACAGTTATCCATAGAAAACATTGAATAGCTATGGTGACAGAACCAATCCTTGCCAATTACAATTACCAATCCAGTTAAAAGTAGGTTTTATTGAAAGTCAGAGCAAATCCTCCAGTATTTTAAACGTGCAGGGCCTTAAACTCCTCTAGTATTTCTCTTTTCATCTCTGCGTACATCCTACCTTTCTTCATACCCTCCATAAAACCTTTTCTCTTTCTCCCCCTTTTCTCCCTGCCCAACATCCTTACCTCTATTGTGGCTGTGAGCTACCCATCACCCCTCTCTACAGCTTCCAGCCACCTACCCTGCCTCTCCATAATCTCATACAAAAGTTTCCTTTCCTCACCCACCGTACCAAGTTCTTCCTCATTAGTCTTCCTTTCTCTCTGCCACATCTTCTCCATCCACTTCCACACCCATATCTTGAATGCCTGCAGCCTATTCCTCCTTTCTCGAAGTCCGCGTTTCTGCACCATACAATGCTACATTCCATATAAAGGTCTTCACTAGCCTCTTCTTTATATCACCTACAGCCCCCGTCATCAGCTCCCTTCTATTTCTCAACACTACCCAGTTCTCCTCTTTATGTCTTTGCTACTATACCCATTTTCTTCTTGGGTAGTACTACCCAAATAATTAAAATGCTCAACTTGCTCCAGTTTGTGCCCTCCTCGTTTTATGACCATCATCACTTTTTTTCCCCAAGGGAATCACATAACTTCTTTTTCTTATTATTTACCTACATTCCACATATCCTGCACTGAGAATCTAATGCATCTGGTAAAGCTTACAACCCCTTTGAAGACTGATTAACCAATGCCTGGTTGTCCGCAAATCTAACTGACTTTAGCAGCTGGCCTCCTACTTTTATTCCCTCATCTAGCTCTTCCTATGCCTCTCCTACCATTTCCTCAGCATAAATGTCAAAAGGAAAAGGCAACAACGGACACCCTTACCTTACACCACAACCCCACTATAATTGCTCACCCTGATTCATTGCCATCTCTATACATTTATAAGTTTGGGATGAGCTCTTTCTTGGAAATCTATTCCCATTTTTCCAAGTATCTGCATTATTTTTTCCCAATTTACTCTGTCAAATGCCTTTTTGAAATCTACAATGCAAGCAAAAACATCCTGATTATACCATATGTTTCTTTCTACAAGTGTTCTCATCACTGCAATCGCATCCCGAGTTGCCCTCTTTCCTGGACCAAACTTGGTGATTGCCGAAGGGGTAAGTTTTCCTCGCAATGTCCTTTCCACCAGTTTTCCTTCGCCCGATTGGTCACTCCCTGGAGTTCATCATTTGATTCCCTATCGGTACTTACTCTTGCGTAGGTCGGTGCTGAAGTTTTTCCACATCCTTCTCACCTCCATTTTTCTATTCATTTCTTCCATAGCTTACTGCTTCTTTAACCTCCTCATTTCCACTGATCCTATTGTTTTCTCTGCTGCTATTACTGTGCCTGTTTTTTAATCTCCCATTTTTTCTCAATTGTTCCCATTTGCTTTCCTTAGCCTAGATTCTTTTCCACTAGCTCCTGGTATTCCCTTCTTTTCAAATTTTTCAATGCTTCCACATTCCACCCATTCATCCTCCTACTTTTACAAAGCCTAACATCAACTTCACAGTCCATCATAACTAAGTTATGATCTGAGTTCGCATCCATCCCCAGATTTACTAGTGAGTTTTTGACTGTTTATAAATATCTGCTTGGCCATGATATATTAAATTTGATATCTCCTGATATCACCCTGCATTTTTCATGTGTACGTACACCAGGGTTGTGTTAAAAACCCTTGGTTGTTTTCAATGGAATTGGTGGAATTTCGGAGTGCAATTTGTCTGTGGCTGTTATTCACTAATGTGATGAAATATATTTCATAATATATCTGCTAACACCATGGTTGAAGACTCGAGAATTGCATGCTAAGAAACATCTCATTATGTACTGCAAAACTATTAAGAGAATTGAGGTCAATAGTCAAATAATAACTATTCATTATAACATATATGTATTAAAATTTGAAGGACCTCCCATAATTGAAACCAGAAATGTATATTTAATATATACACTATGGTGAAATGAAATTGGTGTCAAGTAAGAAGTCAACCCTTAAAAAGTTGTCTTTAGCTGTTTTATCTCTCCCTAACATGATGAAATAAGAAACAAATTATTTTGTTGGTTAAAAAAACCTTGCACAACTTCTGATTATAGTGTTACCAAATGATGCTTCAGCCAAGAGCTAGGTATTGCGCCTTCTAAAATGGTAGGTACTCATAAATATCCCCGAGTTAGAATTAAATCTTTGCTTTCTTATTTTAATTGCCAAAAAGTCAGTCCTCTCGATATTCCACTTCATCGCAAAACAGCCCTCTTTTTAATTATAATAATACATTTTGGTTCAGTTCTATTGGAGCTGTTGATTGTGCATAATAATTGAAAATAAACCAAATGATAATTATCTAATATAAAGTGCTACTTCAAGGAGTACCTGTTGAAATTTCTCATGAATAAAAGATAAAAGGAAAAATCAGAGAAAAATGTGGTCAATTAGAAGGTGGTGGGTAGGTGGTGGCTAAACTTGCCTTGTGCATTATGTTATTTTCACCGAGCATTCCCTCACTTCCTTGAGAATGTTTCAATGTCTAGCATGCATCCATTCTGCAATACTACTTCATTGCCCAATAAACTTTCCACCTTTTTTCTTGAACTGCTTCCTTGCTTCTGTCCAACTTGTAATAAACATTTGGTGATGTTTACCTTTGGAAACTGTCAACTATGTTAAAAATTTTCTTTCTCTTACATTTATTGCTTTGTAATGTACCTACTTGACTGAAAGTGTTGGCAAATATTTCCACTATATAACATAAGGCATTATTTTTTCCGCAGCATAACCACTAAATGTTTCCATCTTCACAACGACCCAATCACTGTCTCAGAGGCATCTTGTCTGTGAGCAGTTCAAGTATCATCTCACCTAATTTAATTATCCTTCATCATCATCAAATTAATTCAAAACATACAAAGTTGAATACCTATTTATTTATTGAGGCTAATCTATATTTTTGACAAGGTCTATAGCAATGTGTGACTAATAAATTATTTATTATTGTTATTTATGAAACTTGCCCTCTTGAGTCTCCTAGCAAACATCAGGTTTCATTGTTGCCATTGTAGCTGGAGACTTAGGATGGTCTTGGCTGACTCTGTAGACATTAACAACTCCCATTGGATGGGTCACAAAACTGCTCATGGGTCATGCATCCAGAGTAGACCTCCAACCCCTTGCAATGATCTTTCCCATGTTTCTTTTTGCCCTATTCATTTTTCATCTCTGTTTTATACTCTTTGATACTGTACACATTCTCCAGTTCTCTGTATTTCTGCTCCTCCATTTTATAATATTTCTCTAAAATTTAAGTGGCGTGATTCGGCAAGGGGTGGCAGTTGCCACCCCAGAATTGTCTAACCCTGTATTTTGCCACCCCAGAATTTTGAATTAAAAATCTCAATAATTTACAAACAATTGGAAAAAACAATTTTACATGCATGGCACTTTCTTGAATGTTGTTGATTCTTCAATAATCATACCTAATTTAGGTGGACCCTGGGACCACCCTTCCACCTGGGAGGTATTTCATACCCCCCCGTAGGCCTTGCCGACCCAGTTAAAAAGCTGAAATTACACCCATGAGTGCCCCTTATCCATATCATATTTAACAGTCCTCTTCACAAAGAGCTCTCCATATCTTATTTTTCAGGATTTTCTAACCTATCCTCCTTTTTATATTCATTTTTCCCTACCCATGAATGTTCCAACCACTGGTCCTGGGTTGCATTTCATCCTTCCAATCTCAATGATTAGAAGTTTTTATGTTTCATCTCATCAACATCAGATTATGGCCAGAATATGTGTCTGCTCCTGGGAAACCAAAGGAATAAATGACTCAGCTCTTAAATATATATCTAACATTGACATGTCTCCCCACATCTCATGAAATTTTCCTCATGTACATATGCCAAGTGTTCTAGTGTTAACACAGATTTCCCAGAATGGTTACATTATTTTTTAAAGCTGAACTAAATAGTACCTACGCTCTCATCATCTCTATTACAGCTGCCAATTCTGTGTAAGCTAATGTTTTTGGTCATCGAAGCTGTGTCAACCGGAATTAGAAGTCAACTTTTTTATGTATTTTTATCATAAATAAGTACATTTTATTACAAATTTGCTCTTGGGAATCAAGTTATTGTCATACCTCATCCTAATGGTCTGGGTTCAACTCCCTGCAGTGAAGGAGATTTTTCAGTGAAATCCTGATCTCTACTTTGGCACTATATAGAGAATGATTCAAGTGCAGGGGTCTCTCTCCTCCCTTCGTCTAATCCCCAGATAATCCTTCCCTAACATACCTTGACCTCCTATCCTACTTAGCATCAATGACACCAGCTGTCGGTCACCTCCTCAAACAGCCTTCTAACCATTTGCTACCCATTCTTTCTTTTACTTCATTATATTGCATTCTTTGCCTTCACTTCTCTCATTGAATCTCATAGCCTCAACATAAATCGCTACTTAATAATCACTCAAGCTGCCTCCAATGTCAATTCGTGACTAACAAAAGGGAACTTTGCTGGCAATGGAAAAATATGAACTAGCAGTATCCAAAGTATTACATTTTCTAACACACTCCTGTAATGCTTTGGCACCATGTCCAAATCTTTCATGTGTGCAAGATGCTTTGACATAGATACTTAGTCCTATTGCCCATATATCTGCTAATATATACAGAATCAATTGAAAGGTGCATTATTATCTCACGGCTACACACTGTAAGGTCACAAATAGAAATGCTGAATGTCAATGTGTTTTATTTTGTTTTGAAACACAGAATTAATGACTTTTAGTTTTGGAGAACTCTGATGAAGATCATTATGCAATTCAATGGAGTTGCTTATCTTATACCATTCAGACAGAAACCCCTTTGCATAAATCGCCTCATTGGCTGCCTCCGTCCTCTACACATTCTTTACATACTCTACCTCTGTACTTGACTGGGCCACAGCTCGCTCTTTCATGGATTCCCAAGATACAGCAAATTTAAAAACTATTCCATTGTAAGTCCTTCTGTCCTTAGCATTATTCCACCAATCAGCATCAGCAAAAAGCAGTTCCACAGTACACACAAAGTTCATAATAGATCCTGCATACCCAATATCAAGAAGAGCATTATGCACTTTCATATTCCTGGCCCTTGACGCTTGCATTATCCCAAAAAGGCCTTTGTTGAGCAAACAAACTTATCTTTTGGCAGTTTTTTACAAAACTCTCAGGCAGTTCCATGTTGGTACACCTTTCCTTTGGTACTAGTTTACAATCTCTGAAGGGTTGCTTGCCCACATCTGTACACTCGAAGTCTTCTTGAAAGATCTTCCCTTTCAGGAAGATACTGATTATCTTGGCTCGGGAATTTTCAGTGTCATAGCCATCAGATGGGATAATGCAATGGGAGACCACTCAACATGATGACTTTTAAAAAATTGTCATTGACGGGAGATCTTAAATTCCCCTATTGCTTAGCCAATGGAATTAGGTACCTCTATTACATTCACCACCATACTTTTGAAATAATGCTTCACACCCTGAAGAGTCTCCTAAGCTATCAAAAGCATCTCGTGAGCCCCTTGTCCTTTTATGCTGCTTTGAGGCCACCCCTTGCCTCTTTCACTGTCTTCAAACCCCAAACATGAATAAACAAATGTGACATATATCTGTGAGGAAAATATTCACCCGTGCTTTCCAGTCTTTCTTGCTCTCACTTTTAAGAACAATCTCCATTTGCCTCTTATCTCATAGATCTTTGTGCACCAAGTGCAATTCCATCAAAAGTTTACAGTCCTCGTAACTGCTTATATCACAAAATTTTCAACCACTGATAAGGTGCTCAAACCCACATTGTGTGGCACCATGGTGCTAGTTGAGCTCAGAATGTCTTCTTTATTTATATTTTTATATACCTGGTCAACCAACTGTTAGAAATACAAAGTCAGTACTATACATTATGTAATTTTCTCATTTTTACGTGCTTATCACACCCACCAAGATCCTTCTATTACATTAATGTTTTCCCTGATAAGAGTAAATACATGTGTTCGGAGAACCTGCCTACAACTTTCAGGTATGAATAGGTATGCCTACTCACTTAGGTTGAGGCAATGGTGCCCATGCTAGGGGTCCATGATGCAAAGTGCACCATATACATTATTTTTGTGGGAAAACCTGGGATTTCAGCAAACTTTGGGGGGGATGAAAATATTTTCTATATGGGGGAGGATGAGTCATTGAACCTGGGGGGAGGTGCACCTCTGGGTTGAGCATTACCGCAGATGGTAACTTAAGCATAAAGGAAGGTAATTTGATCAGCAATACTTTCCTCTGCCAATTTTAGATGTGAAAGTGGGGTAGAATGGGGAGGGTGAGCTGTACAGCAAGGAAGACAAACAAAGTAGTGGGGGGGAGCTACACATGGTGGTAGGGGTAATGAATTTAGTTACAGAGATTTAGGGAAGCAGTAAAAGTTGACGGAGAACACTTTGAGAGGTCAGGTTAAGTTGAAAAGGGTAAAAAAGGGGAGTTGGTAACTGAGCATAGAAGAGGAGGGAGGAGTTTAAAGGATAGGATAGAGGATAGGAATATAAGACAACATAAGGAGATGCAGAAGGTGTGAGGATCTTGGGAGATTCTTAGAGGTGAGAAAGTAGATTTATGTTTGGGAAAGTTGAAAATTACTGAAAAATGAGAAGTTACTATATAGACCACCCATAAATATACAATCAGTTGGTAGAATACCCAAAGATTACCTACTGTCTCTTGAATAGAAATTATTTGCATGCATGAGCACCTCGAAATGGAATTTATTTTTGTACAGGATTAGTATTTTATTATTTTAAAGCTGTCAATATGGAAAATATCTTTCAAATCAACTATTACTCATTTTTGAGAAGGGTATGTGCTTCATTTGGGTGGCTATTTTGTGCTGGAACTGCATTGGCTCTATTATGTGACTATATTGACCGAACTGCTGCTTTTGTGTCTGCAATATCAGCACAGCTTCAGTGAAGAGCAATACTGTTAGGTCCACCGGATTTCATTTCACCCATTAATTAATTACCTAGTTACGCAACAGATTTTTATTCATAGTAGTAGTAGTATTTTTGTTTTAGATGCTTCGATGGCTAAGGCCATTTTGCACTTACTGTCTGCCATGTGCAGACAGGGGCAACAGCACTCCGACGAATTGGATGATCACCTTTCGCATACTCGGGCTGAGCCCAATGATGCTTAACTTTGGTGACTGATTGGGAACTGATGTTTCCATTGTGGTAGACCATTGCCCAGAGTAGGCTTAGAGTAGACTTGAACCCACAACTGACTGTTCTGTAGCCGAAATCACTACCGGCTGTGCTACTAAAGGAAAATTTATATGCACAGCTCTATCACTAGTACATGTTGTACATATTCTGATGCTTTATGACATGGAATCTGTTATATGGAGGACAAATTATTAGACTTTTAGTACTGAAAGAAAACTATTCCTCATGTTCCTTGTTTTGGATAAGACTTTTAAAGCAAAAACCTTCACCATGAATGTATGAGTATGATTGATAACAACTCTATGCACATTCCATGCCCCCTGCTGGCTCCTTTATATTTTTATAGCTCTCATGCTTCATGCCATTTTAATCTGTCTAAATTACATATTTTCACTTGGCCATAGTAACATTTCATATCTTACATTTTTATAAACTTTATAAGCTCTTAAACTATAGTGCCCACTGCATTCAAGTACGAGCCGTGACTGCTGCTTTGGAGGCAGTTGACCAATGTGACTTGCTTTAGTTTCTCTGAGTATATTGCAGTGCACAGTTCCTCTCGAGGAATCAAGTAGGTGTAGTGGCCAGGGAGCTGCCTTCTTATCCCAAAGAGGGAAATTGATGTGAAGAAAGTTGATTAAAGATATTACATACTATATCTTACCATTTTATTTCTAAATATTCAAAAATGTTAAGCATCAACTATATGAAACATTGCTCAATAGTTAGATCATTTCTAGAATATATTTCTCTAGTCTGGAACACCTCAGTAAAAATTTTAATAGCTCGCATAGTAAAGACCCAAGGAAGATTTCTAAGGTTAGTTGCATTCAAATTAGAAATAAAATTACCTATGATAAATTATTCTCTTCTTGAATCATCCTTAAATTTAATCTAACTAGATGCATGCAGAGTTCATGCTGATCTTCCTTCTCTTTATAAACTTATAAATATGTAATAAGATAAATATTTCCCATTCTTACTTGAGAAAATAAACTTTCATACCCCAGTCATAAACACACGAACTCCACCAATCTTCACTGTCTCACACCACAGCATGCATTATGGCAAAACATCCCTCTTCATTGTCCTGACATTCCAAGTTCATATTTATACTATTGCTTTCCTCCTCCGCTTTTTCTTTTTCTGCTTCCTCTCTCTTATATTCCTTATGTCCTCTGATGGCATAGTTGTGCAAGGATTTTGTGTGTTGACGACCGCAGAGGCCATGCCTCCCCCGCTGCCGGGCACAACACCCGCCCTGTGGGTGGCGCCCTGTATTTGCCAGGATTCAATTATCTATGAATGACTTTCATATTCTGGGTAATTGATAGTTGGGAGGGCTCCCCACCACCGCTTCCCAACGGCATGTTTTAACATGACACCATCACGTGAAGTACCTTTCCTCTGGCTCCTACCCTTCGACCTATCTGGCGTGGGTGGCCCTATCAGGAGCAATAATAATTGCTCCTGCTGGTCCAGCTCTCCAGTCATTGGAACGCGCAATCCCCTATGTGGTGTCGTCATGGTTGTACTCCAAGGGAAGGGGATTTTGCTCGATTAATGGAAAAAATTCTAGATTTTCCATGGACCGATTATTTTCGTAATTGAATATTTAATAATATTTTAATCATATATATTTAATTATCAGGGAAGTGACAACCTTCAAATGGCGGTTATTCTGCAGATTCCGCAGCTCTTAAGACAATGATCATAGAATTAACTATTAAAGTGGCCGCTGGGGCTGCTATTTATTTTTTAACCCGCCACCTCTCACCTCTCCCCCCCCCCCCGCCCCAATTGACGTGGTGGTGTTCATGAGACGGGGAAAACAGTCAAAGGCAAGTCCTGTATTCATCCATGGGAACGGAAAATGGAAACCATGATCCGTGTAATTCATTGTCCACATTATAGAACTGCACTTGCGCTTCAAGTATGCTTTGGCAGCTGTCTTGGGAGAGAGAGGGCGGATTGAGGGAGTAACTAAAGCATGGGGGATCCACCAAAACATGACCAAGAGTTTGCTTCATATTTAAAAGAAATAAATTGGTCAATCAATTAAACAATTTCACATTCCTACTCCATTAATCAATACTGATCAATGCATTATTTTCCATTGGTCGTGCACCCAAAGTGGAAAGTCTTGGAAGTCAGAACGGGTGGACAATAGGGCGGCTCGGAAAAATCAATATTTCGCGAAGAAACTTGGCCCTCTGGAAAAAGTTGTCAAAGTGACTCAAAATAAGGCCAGAAAAAATTGGGACCTCTAGGTCAACCCTAGACCCTCGCGCCGCACAGTGGGCCAAAATCCAAAAAAGCTGGCCAAAAGTCGAAAAATGAAGTTCACGCAAAACAACCAAAAACAGTTGATTTATATTATTAAGCATTTACTCTTTAAGATAGGGTACCATACAGAGCATAAAATACGTCATGATAATTTTTACAGCTGGTCAAAGTAGTGCATGTCAGGGTGATTTTGGCGACCGAAATTTTTCCGTGGAAAATATCTAAATATATAGCTTTATTAAAGAGTCGTTATTAAATTTTATGCTTAACAGTAATTATCGTTTTTATCGACATCAAACTACACGAAGTTATTTAGACTGTGTGATAGAGAAAATCATATAGAACAATATTCAGAAGAATATTCTTGCGATAACTTGCGATCCTAATTTTAGCAACCATTTTTATTTAAAACCACCCCGGCCAGTCGGGTCACAGTGGCGGCCACTAATAGATACGTAATAAAGTATACGAATTTCGAGCATGAAGTCGACAGAATGCCAGTTCAAATACATTGGTAATTTGAATAGATATTTTATGAATAATTTTCATCTTGATTTTGGTACATTCTACTTAAATGGCTAAATTCAAGGTAACTCTTGTCGCAAATTGCAATTTATCGGTAAGTTGACGACTGGCGATTCACCGATGAGGAGGTCCTTGGGACGTTTCTCAGCAGAGATATGGGCTAAAATATCTATGAAAGTATTTCCCATGAATTGAGGATTTCCCTCAGGCATCGTGGACAGGCTGTGGTCGAGGGGTTTAGGGGAAGGCTCGTGGTCATGCACGTGCAGCGGCAGGCGCCCGCGCCAGCTGGTTGAGGATTTGCGTCCCTCCGTGCATGCTGGCCCCACAATGCTGGTTTTACAACCTTGCCAGAAATGAATCTTTTCTACTTCCCCTAAAGGTAGCATTTATAGCAACCATTGGTAGCAACATCAAGTTATGCATTTTACACCTTTTTTGCCTCTTTTAGCCGACACTTTCCGCCACTTGTTCCGCCAAACGGTTTAGTTAGTTTCCTTAGGGGTTTTCCAGTTGTTTTTGCGTACCAGATGCATCAGTTGTCCTAGAGAGAGTGTCAAGTGAACATCCACTGTAAGTGACTGTGCTGTGCAGCACTGGGTTGGTCTGTTAAACTTTAGAAGCGTTTCAAAGGAGGATATAGTTACCCACTTGCACCTGGGAACCAAAGTCTCCTTACCCGCCTCCGTTTCGTCGTGCCTTCACTACGTGTACTTCGCATCCATTGGGGAAAATTTTGCTTTCCAATCATACGACAAGCAGTTTGAAGCACTAATGGTAAGCAACATTTTCATTTTGTAAATGGATTCCGAGTTGGAGTCAGTAATTTGTTTTTGCTACACATGTAAGAATGATGATAGTAAGGCTGTCGAAGTAAGTGATTACCTACTATTTTTTTTTAATTTCGTTTTGTAAATTTGTAAGAAACCATGGACCGTAGAGAAGTGACACGGTTGCGACTACACGAAAAAATTGTAGAGAAAATTATATTACGGCACGTGAGAAAAACATTTTGTGATAGATTTTTTAATTGAAAATTTTCAATTGAATGGATAAGCCGATGCGAAAGGTTTTTTGACGAAGTGTCTACAAACATGGTTTTTCACTAGATATTTTGAGAAATGGAACAAGGCGCAGTGAACGGAGAGCTACTTTAGAGTTAATAATAGTAAATGGCTAATAGAAAATGGGCCTGATAATAGATGTATGTACCAAAACCAGGATGTGGCACCACAAACAATGGTAACAGAGCTAGACGCTTCTTTTCAGACCCTAAATTATCAGCAAATATTACCGGTGAGAGAAACTGACAACTATTTAAAATTTTAAAAATCAACGCTGCAGAAGTTTAGTGAGATTTTTAAGTTAATTAAATATTTTTCAGGGCTCCATGAATAACTGATTTCAAGGTTTTCAAATATTTTGAAAGCAATTTCAAGCAGTCTAACACTCAATCACAGTGAGTTCGGAAACAGAGTCTAGCAACAGCGAAATTATACGTGAAGCAATACCCTTGGTATTATATGCCGCCAACGGTGCACAAGCTTCTAATTCATGGTGCAGATATATCCAAGGAAGCAAAGTGAAAGAAGTGCAGAAGTGCAGAGTATTTATGCAGAAGTGAAAAAACTAATTGACTATGGGAATGACGAATGAGAAGATGAGAGTGATGACGAGTCATCAGAGGATGAGTGAACACTATTTATCAATATTATTATTCAAAACATTTATTCAAGTTATGATTATGATATTATTAAAAAATATTTGTTTTTTTAAAATTTACATAATAAATTATCATGGTCTCTACCAATGGTTTAAGTTTATGTTGAATCCTGATCCCAGTAGTGCTACGAAATTATAGCAAAATGCAATTGACTGGAACGTAGCCAATTTTAAACTAATTTTGCAATAAAAATGAATTAAATATTTATTTTTTGTGAAAATGTAATCAACGCAAGCTATAGCAAAAAAATTATAGACGTTTTAACTTGATGCAAGTTTATTTTCATCAGGAAACATATTTTCAATTCCTCCCATTCCGTTGCAGTAATCATAATCTGTTAAAATGTATTATGCATTAAAATTCTGCTTGGACTATTTTTTTACGAATTTTATAGCTCCTAGCATTATTAATTACTGTATTTTGAAAATTATCATTGGAAATTTTGAATTTAAACTTGTTCACTCAACCATCGAAATTAAGCTTTGTTATTGCATATTTAATTTTTTTGCAATTAATAGCGCTGAATCCGATGGATATATTGAATAAGTAATGACAAAATCACGTTATCAGCCAAAAATACCTTATAAATGTACTTGATGTTGAACATGGACTGGAAATTATTAGAGTTATTAATTTTGGCCAGCTTTTTTGCAGTTTGGCTCACTGTGCGCCGTGGCCATTTATGGGGAGGGGGGCTGAAAATGGAAAAAGGCATGTTTTTATAGCGGTTCCCCATGGATTTTGCAATGTTGCTAACTTTTACGTTGCGAAGGAAACAAATTCGTCCATTTGGACGTATCTGCAGCCGTTAAGCCACAAATTGTCTTTTTTGAATGCGCGACCGCGCGTAACTATGCAACGCCCACGTAGCGTCGCGACGCGTCGCAGCGCAACGGTCTGCAGGCCGCTCGCGCCTCCTGCCGGCTCGCGTCTGCTGCCCACTCGCGTCTGCTGCTCGACCGCCGCGAATGTAGCAATACTCATCATGCATGCGTCTTTCATCTTTGGTCTAACTAATATTAGATAATTCAGCAATTTCCACCGAAGAGCAGTTACGGAAGAATTACTTGAATTTAATTTAATACACCGTCATCATTCAGGGAGTTGAGAAAAATCCCTGATTTTGCAGGATTTATCTTACTTTTACAATTCTTTTTCAACATGGAGAAAGAATGCTAAAATAGTTACCAGAGCTCACCTCGTCGAGGTACCTGCACCATAGCTCCCCCGCTCACCTACCCACTCAAATAAAATTG
Organism: Pyrrhosoma nymphula; assembly: GCA_963573305.1. Lineage (NCBI taxonomy): Eukaryota > Metazoa > Arthropoda > Insecta > Odonata > Coenagrionidae > Pyrrhosoma > Pyrrhosoma nymphula. The sequence goes on along the minus strand of OY754332.1, from coordinate 67,573,605 downwards.
AGGAACGCATTTCCTTTATCAGATTAGATGCTCTCTGAAAAATGAGGAAGTGGTCATCATGTAGAACCAATCGGCTTATCTGTTTATAAGTATGCGTCCTTAAAAATTATTTTCATTGAACACTAAAGCTCATCATCGATTTATTATTTTTTTTAAGTCAGGCAGATAAATGTAAAACTTGCTAACCTTATCACAGCATGAATTGAGACTTGGCTTCGAAGGTCGACATTTTGGTCCTGCTTTCTAGTCTTTCCAGTATTTCCAATTGTCTCTCCTCGTCTGTTGCGGATGTCAATGAAGCTTGGGTTACCTTGTTCATAAATTTTTCCACTGCTTGTGTGTGGTATGGAAAATTGAATTCCAAAGTTCAGCATTGCTCAAGTAATTTTCGAATTTCTTCAGCCGTGAGATGCGATAGAGCAGCGGGGGTGTTCTCGCCCCATTTGATCAGCGCGTGTAGTCTTCTGCTTCAAAATTAAAAATCTGGTAATTCTAAAATTCTTGGATTCTCGGTCGCACATGTATTTCTTCGTGCCTCTTAAGATTTTTTTCCACGCATCTCTTCGCACTTCCTCTCGATGGTCATCAATCATTGGTAGGAATAAATTTTCTGGGTGCCCGGAAAACCCGTTTCTCTGAATAACAGGATGTATGACTTTTTTAATATCTTCCGGTAGATATCTCGACCAATTTATTAGTTTCAATAAATTTACAGCACCGTCGTGTATACAATGGTTTTGCTTCACTGAACACCAGACAGGTGCGTAAACATTTTGAATGAATGACTCTAGATTTTGTAAATTATCACTTGGATTTTCAGTGGACACGTATAGTCTCAGTAGTCGGTTGGCCGTAGTAAGCCAGTGAGAATGAGCCACTTTCCCTGGAGTTTTCCTGGCCAAATGTTCCGAGCAAAATCTTTTCGACACACCATTGCAAATTTCCAAAAGATACTGCTGGTTAGTGCTTAACAATCTATTTCGTCCACTTCTCAGTCTACTTCTTGGGACAATTTATTTGGAATTTGCTCGAATATTATGATATCAAGAGTTTGGTAGTCTTGAAGGGCGTAGCCAATAGGTTTTGAAAACAAATTTGAACCTTAGTTTGCCCGTCTAATTTTTCTACCAAATGCCGCAGTGTTAAGTCAATCAAGTGTAATTGGCAAATAGATCACTGTAAAGGACGTCGGAGCTGTGCTTCCAGTAAACGGATGATGCCTTTTTTCTGAACTGTATTCACTTTTGTGCCGTCGCATCCAATCACTTTTAAATTTGAAAGTTCAATATTTTCTTTCGCAAAAAATCAATAATTGTAGATTTGATGTTTCTTGCAGATCCTCCTGTGGGGGAGACAAACCCCAAATAGTGGGAGCCTGGCTCTTCAACTAACACGAAATGTTCCTCCCTAACCTTAGATTGATAAGTCCTCTTGCCTATTTTCTCCAGTGTAATTGTTTCATTCTCTCTGCCGTCAAAATACTACCCTTCAATTGCACTTTTTGATTTTTCTCTCTTTGCTTTTACCTACTGAATCTTGCATCTTCTTTTTCTGTCTTCGTAAGTAATTCCGTTCCTCTACCTATGATGTGTCTTCCGGATTAATGAGCTTTGCGTCGGCTGAAGTTGCGCTGACGATCATTGCTACTGCTCTGAGGGACATGCCGGTTCTTTCACATGCCTCCGCCACAGTTGGCAATTGAAGATGCATTTTCCCCGAAGAAGGTCCAGGTTGATTTTCATCCCTAATCGTATGAGGAACGTTGAGGGCTGATTCCTCGTCGTTTGAATTTTCTCGGGAAGTTTAAGAAGAAAATTCTTGATGCTCACTTTTTTCCTCTTCAAGAATGAATGGTTTTGACTCGATGCTCTCCGAGGATCCTCTTTTGAGTTTTTTCTTCAATCGTCGAGATTCTGAGGCATCCAATTAACCGGATACTATATTTTGTTTTGTCCTTTGATCCCTAAAAAATGCCGCTTCATTAATGGGAACTTTATCCTCTTTCTTACATTTACGCTCGTTGATTATTTTGCACTTACACGCACGAATATCACATAGTTACTGAGATTCATTAAAAAAATTATTAATGTTTTTGTCAATTTGACACCTTTCCCAGGCTTGCTTGCACTTTTTCTTAAGCCGTAGTACATGTTAGGGTACCGTAAAATCATTTAATCACACCACGTTCCGGAATGATTGGAATAGACGCGCGTCTCCAAAGTTCGGACACTTTTTTCATTACTAGACTAGCTTCTTGATAAATCATAGGCTCCCTGCGTGCGTTTTTGGATCTCAATATGTCGCGAACATAAAAAAATATTATATCACTTCTTTAAAAGTTGGTAACGTAGATTCGTTTAATGTCGACGAGACACCAACAAAGGGACGTTTTTTCCTCACTACGCATCCTTATTTTTGGCATTTTCCCAGTACAAATTATCTCAAAGTTAAAGTATTCAAATCACTATGTGAATTGACTTGAAGGGCGGCGCACTTATTTCCAAACTCTCACCAAAAATGACTACCACAGCACTGACCAACGGGGAGAACCCGTAGAGAAAATAACGACTTCACTGAATGTCTAGTAGTGAACTGCAGGCACTGTATATGCTCACTGAAATAGCAAGGTGCATTTTTATATTAAATGACATGTGCTAAGCACTGAAAATATACATATATTTTGGAGACGGTAGGGGAAGGAAAGGAGAAAGGAGAGGCGATGAGAGGGAAAATCGAAGGATGACAGGGAGGAGAAGGGGTAAAAAGCGAGGGTATTGGGAGTTTACCAGGGTTAACAAACTCAGGCAACAAAATATGTATACATTGTCAGCGTCTTGTACCCGCCAAAAGTCACCTGCGGCAATTTAGAAGTGTTATATTGATTTCAAATAATTCTTCCGTAATTGCTCTTCGGTGGAAATTGCTGAATTATCTAATATTAGTTAGACCAAAGATGAAAGACACATGCATGATGAGTATTGCTGCATTCGCGGCGAGCGAGCAGCAGACGCGAGTGGGCAGCAGACGTGAGCCGGCAGGAGGCGCCGAGCGTCCTGCAGGCCGTTGCGCTGCGACGCGTTGCGACGCTACGTGGGCGTTGCATAATTACGTGCGGTCGCGCACTCAAAAAAGACAATTTGTGGCTTAACGGCTGCAGATACGTCCAAATGGACGAAATTTTTGTGTCTTAAGACCGCAACTCGGCAAAATCCATGGGGAACCGCTATAAAAACATGACTTTTTCCATTTTCAGCCCCTCTCCCCATGAATGGCCACAGCGCGAGGGTCTAGGGTGGACCTAGAGATCCGAAATTTTTCTGGCCTTATTTTGAGTCACTTTGACAACTTTTTATAGGGGGCCAAGTTTCTCCGCGAAATATAGATTTTTCCGATCCGCCCTAGTGGACAAAGAGGTGATGATGCGCTGAAATTGAATTGAAAACAGTCTTTATTGTTCTGGGACTTTATGTCCCCTGGAACATTTAAATATTATTACATGCCACAACAAATGGGGCCAATGGTGACAGCAATATATACAAATTTCATTAAGGAACACCACATATAAACCAACAATAATCAATGAATAAGAAAATAAATAACATGTGGAAATTAGGGTGTCAGTGCACAGATTTAAGATCACACATTAAGGTTGAGAAATTAGAACAGGCAAAATAGATTATCAATCGCATTGCTTATACATTTTGCATTAAGAATAATATAATATTAAGTAAAAGACACAACATCAAACAGTATGATAACAACAGAGCATGACGAATCTCATTCAACATTGCAATGCACAGATATGAAATCACATTTCAAGAATTGATCATATTGATTAGATAAATGAGAAGATTAAGCTAAGTTACATAACTGATCAGTCATATTTCTCTTGAACATCGAAATATTAGAAGAGTTTCTAAGATTTTCAGGTAAACAATTCCATAGCTTGCTGGAAGAAATGAGGAAGGAGTGCTCAAATATTAAAGACTGGTATTTAGGAACAGAATATCTCAGTGATTCGAGTTGATCTCTTCCCAGTATTTGCATTATATATAATATTTTCACACAAATAAGACGGATTTTTTAATTTCAGTACCTTAAACAAACATAAAGCATTTTGAAGTATACGGCGTTTATCCAATTTCAGCCATTTTATTTTTTTATAATAAGGTGTAAAGTGTTCATCGTAACGGATGTTAAAAATAAAACGCAAACAGGAGGGGGTGATCGCGGGGAGAATGTTGGGTTGCCGTGGGAAATTGAGCAGATGAAGACTTATTGACGCTTTGGAGGGAGTAAAATATATCAAGAGTTCAAAAAAGGATTAAGTGTTTGAAAAATAGCCAAGTTTAGGAAAAGTTGGACTCTTTGAGGTCGGAGAAACTTTAGGTAGTACCGTCCGAGGACCCACCATCCAAAGGATATTTACAGTGATAATACTTGGGTACTGACGGTCTTCTCTGGTTCCTGATGTCTTCTCTAATCCATTTAATTATCCGTCTGGTTCTCCGAAAAATTCCCCTCGATTGTACTGCTGTCAATACAAAAAGTCGAGTTACCCGAGTTGGAGGCATTATATCTCGATAATCACTGAACCCACTTCTTCTCTATCGCTGCTTCTCACGTGACTCAGACATGAATTTCCGAAAAGGGCGATTTGATTTCATTTCCCTATAATGATATTTCTTTCGGATACTATAATTTTTATTCCATTGGTTTGACTTCCTCTTGACTAAAGCAAACGGGACTATCTGTAAGTGCGCCAGTTTGAGCTGACACAACGCTTATATATCTACCTATCAATTTAACGTAAGCACCGCGCTGACTTACTTCCTTTGACTAATGATACCCCTTAGCTAAAGGAGGGCAACATTAGAAACTATACGTACACATTGGCTGACGGATACTTCTTTTAATTTAACTACTACTTTTTCCCCTGGAGGACTAGGAGCTGGATGCAGCGTCGTTTTCGTTGATCAAACTGATTATGCCATTAACACTAGAAGGACCGGAGTAAGCCGCATACCTAATATGACCGCCAGCGGTCAATTGACCGTTCCCCCTTTTCTTTCGCTCTGTCGTACGTTTTCCCTTCGTAATTTTTTTCTAACGAGTGTAGAAGAGTTCTGATAATGTGTTACGGTTAGGCGTAGTGTTAGGCCAAAAATTGTTCGCTGCAAACAATGTTAATTACACTGATAAAATGTTTTATTGTAAAATAAAAATGTCTCATTTGCATCGGTAAAAATAATTTCATGTGTTTTAAAACACAAGTAACATTTCAAAACACGTTATTTATCGTAGTTTTATTAGATAGAAACATGATATCGGAGAAAAATGAATTAGAAAAGACAGCGTTACAGTGAAGCGCTACAAATGCGGTCTCAAGGTATTTCTTTACTCTTATGAGCACTTTTTGATAATTTTCTTATTACTTTCACAGTGTCAACACATGTATTTGTAGCACCTTGAGAAAACATACTTTGTATTGTCCTGATTACAGAGACCAATCTGGCATTACTTGCGAACCTTGCCTAATGGAGGAAGAGATCCCAAAGGTTGAACGGCAGTTCTTTTCTCAATATAAAGTGCGGATAGCTCCTCAACTACTTTCTTAATGAAAGTTTTACGGGACATCTTGGAGCCATATACAAGCCTGTACAAAGTATTTGCATTTATCATTGCTTAGTCAAGTATATTGTAAAACACGTGCACAGGCAATCGGCGTGCCCCGGCCCGGACACTGTATTTGCGACACATTCCATCAACAGTGTCAACTCTACACTCGGTTGCGTTGTAGAATTCAACTGTCTCTGGTTTTTTCTATTCAGAAGCCTCATTGATGGTTATCCTTGAGTGCATGCTGCAAAGGATCATCACATTCTTGGAAGATTTACCTTGGTAAGAAGTCAAGATAACGCTGTCATGTTCGTAAATAACTGTAGTAAGTAAAGGATCTTTAGCTTTCTCACAGAGGGAGGAAATTCCAATCGAATATTGTTGAGAGTACCAACAATACTTTTCTTACGTTTTGCAAGCTCTTTAGCTAGGGACAAAGATGTGAAAACCTTATCCGTTGTGACATTTCTACCCTTATCCAAGAACAGTTCGAGCAGGCGCAGGGTAACATTTTCCGGAACTCTCTGCTCTGTTGATCTCAACTCGTCCTTTCCCAAGTATGGGAAAGCATTCAGCACGTAACGTTCCTTTGCATCTGTTGCTATCCAGTACTTTACTCCATACTTGTCTGGCTTGTTACCCATGAATTGGGTAAAAGGATATCTACACTTGAATGGGAACAATTGTTCGTCTATGGTAATGTTCTAAGTAGGCTTATAGCAGGCGATACAGTTCTCTATGAACTTGACCCTCATCTTAGATGCGAGGCAAAATTTGTCAGTTCTCTTCCGTTGAGGCCTGGTTGCCTTTTCATTGAACCTTAGAAATTTTATGATTTCCTTGAAACTATTTCTTCCCATCGTTTTGGAGAAGGAAGCGGGCACCCAGTTTTTGTCCCACAACGTATGAATATGTAATCCCCGTGGGCCATACGCCCTGCGCGCGTACAGTATGGCAATATATGGCAGTCGGCCTCGGTGGCGGCGGGGTAGCGTCCTTGCCTGCTAACCCAAAGGTCGCGGGTTCGAATCCCGCCTGGGGAGGATTTTTCACTTCCCAGGACATGGTTGTTTGTGCTTGTCCGTTGTTAATTGTTAAAATACCCCGATGTAAAGGCCAATATGTGCTGTTTTCGGTGGTAATGAAATAAATAAATAAATAAAAGCGTCAAGTTCCTCCAAAGATATAGACCTGTTGTCATCGCCTTTTACGCGACGCGCCTCATTTTCTGCTCATTTTTATGAGCCTAAGTATAGGTTCACAAACAAACAACTGCAAGCTAGAAATGGGGGAGCCGTTCTCCATTGAGCGTTTCGCATATCGTCGCGTATTGTAACATGCCGCGGAAAGGTATTCCCCGGGCCCTCACGGTCAGCCCTGCAGGCTACACGGCGGACAGTGGTAGCGGGGTGCGGTGGCACCAGGCTTGGCTTCCAACAGCTACGAACAAACGTAACAGCGCATTTCAGCTAAGGAAGTGATCACCACTGCCCATAAAATGTTTAGTAGCGACTCTCTACGACGCAACATACTTTGGTTTTGCTAATATGTCTCTCCTTCACATAAACGGTAAAATCATATGTAAAAACTGTTTTGAAGACATGAGAGTCAAACTTGAGTGATGTGTGTTTGTGATAAGGTCCACGCTATGATATTTGACTAAAATGACACCAAGAATCGACAAAGATATCTAAATAACGGTATAAAATGCACGAACGGTCAATTGACCACTCGCGGTCATTGCAGGTAAAAGCTGGAATAACTCTTGACCTGAAGCATCCCCCCCAAAAAAAACTTCATTTTCGCATTATTTGTTCCAAATTATTAAAAGTCACAAAAACTCAGCCCCATAAATCGAAAGATAACGAAGTGGTACGCAAAAGAAAAACGCGAACGGTCAATTGACCGTCCTCGGTCATTCTAGTGTTAATAGCTGCAGCTATTTGCGAATAACTCAATTAACTGAGATGGGATCGATTTATAGTCATTTCATTTTCTGGAAATCTTTGCTTCTTATATTTATTTTTCACAAAAATAAAACATTTATTCGGTAAAGAAAATACCGTTATTGCGCATGTATCGCACACACGTTTTTTATCCTGATAATGAACATAAATAAATCAGTTGCGCATTATAGTACGAGAGTATGAAAGACAGTGCTAGTTCTGCCGAGTACCCCACTCCCAGCAACAATACTGTCAAATGCATGCAATACACTAAATGTTCTCAGATTTTCCCGGTGAATATGATGTATAAAGTCTTCAAGGGTATTACAACAGGCAATATGCATCGTATCGGCCAACGTTTCTACGAAGGATCCCATCGGCCTGAAGACGCCAGGGGTCTATAAAATCCCCTGTGAATGCGGTAAAGTCTATGTGGGAGATACAGGCCGAACGATTGAGACCAGGCTGAAGGAGCATCGGAGGCACTTTACATTGGCGCAACCACCGAAGTCGGCAGTAGCGGAATATAGCATAAACGAAGACCATGCCATACAATGGGAAGATCCAAGGATACTTAGCCGCACGCATGACTATTGGAACCATATAATCAAAGAGGCCATAGAGATCCGCCTAGAAAAAATAAATTTTTACCGAGAAACTGGTTTTCAGTTAAGTAGTGCCTGGAAACCTATAACCAATTGCATCAAAAATGAAAGAGAAGGCGAGGGAATCAGTCAACGGTCAAACAGACTAACGAACCAATCAGAAGTTACCTGATCCGGATTGTTGTATACATAAAACGGCTAATTTTGACTAATGCGGAATTCAGAAGCCCTGATGATGACGAACAAGTCGTTCGTCGAAACGTTCGCAGAGATGATGCCTATTACCTGGTGTAATACCCGTGAAGAATTAAAACATCATACAATACACTGTTTAATCCAGTGAGGCAGACCCGGTTGCTTGGTAATGTGGTGAAGCGACCGACATCTGAAGTCATTTGCGCCATTCAGGATGTTTAGTAAAGGGAGGATTATTGGGGGATGGAGGAAGGGTGGAGAGAACCCGGTTTTGGATTGGAGATAGCTTTCAAGGCGCCAAGGGAACCACGGTTTAACGTCCCTTCCGACGGACGGAGCTCTGTATTCGAATTTCTCCCCACACGAAAGCCATCACTCATCCACACGGGTTCGGGATACAGCTGAATAATCTTCACCACTAGAGGACGTTCCACAGTTTGTTGACAGTATGGGCTCTTATGGAGATTCGTTTCCCGTGTAAATCTCTATAAGGCCGGAGTTAAAATGTTGGAAATTACAGCAAAAAAGAATAATGTAGTGCTTGTCAGTATGGAAAATGTGTACTGAAGCAAAAAGAGAGGCTTTATCAAGCGGTGGCTATAGTTAGTCGATATTGTTCATAGTAAAATTTATTAATTATATTTTCTTTAGTTTCCGCTGGTAGCGTGGCTTTGCTGATTTTATCTTCTTCGCACACGCTTGGTTAAACGGTTTTCAACTTTTAACTTATATTTATATTTTAGTTTCTGATATAATTTTTAGTTATACTTATATTTATATTTTAAGTTTGTAACTTATAACGGCTTTTAACTTGCAGTGGAAGTAACTGATGCATTACTCTCCGTATTGGTAAACTTTTATTTGTGTTTAATTCTGTTTCAAAGTTGCTTTTATTATTTAAATATCTTTTGGACACAAAATTTGGAATTTTGCAGGGTTATAAGCGGTGTCCTGCTAACACGGAAAAAAATTAGGCAGCTAAACAAGAATGCGATATCAGTGGTTTATGATGATTCCATAATATGTGGATTTCGATGTAAATTGAATTGTTCGTGAAAAATATTCCTCCGTCTCTGAAAGCTAAGACTCTCCCTCTCTCTCGATCACAATCTTAAGATTGGTATCTCCATTTTTTTCGGTCCTGAGCCAGCCTCTTCAACTCTGTAAAGGAACGACAACCTAGCTCCTCCACGATCTGCACCACATAGACATAAGCCTTCCTCGGTAGTTTTCTCCCTCAACTGAGCCCTCCAAGATGTTCTTTACAAAGCCTTGTTGCCTCAAAATAAGTCCAAGAAGAGTTGCTTTCTGTTTCTTCATCATGTCGAGCAGGTATTTTTTCTCTCCCACTCTCTGTAGCACCTCTTTATTTTTTACTCGGTCCACCCAGAGTATTTTTAGCATTCTGCGGTATCACCATAATTCAAACTCTTCTACTCTTCTCTCCTCATCTACCCCGAGTGTCCAGGTCTCACTTCCATACTGCATAATGCTCCATACACTAGTTGTTTAGTTGTTTACTTAATTCTATATTAATGCTTCCTGAGATGAGGAGTTTGGATTTCTTGTAAATGGCTACCTTAGCCTAGTTGATTCGGCTTGTTACATCTTTTTGGCTGCGACCATCTGATGTTATTGAGACTAAGACTCAAAGCTCTGTAAATGTGGACAGAGGTCTTCCTAATTTCAAGAAAAGCACACGTTAAAACGTCTTCTCATTGATATAGAATTCGTCGACGAATGTAGGGTCAGACGAAGCATACTTATTGAAAGGGTCGATATTATTCCTTGGCGTCATGATTATTTAAGACTGCTGAAAAAAATATCACCGTGGAACCACAAAGGAATACTGTGTACACAGATGAGCTATGAATCAAAGCTGGCCAAACGGTAAAAATGGCTTGGCGGGTCAAAGAAATAGAAACACCACGTCAGACTTTCCTTGTTGGCCGATTACTGGGCTGGAGGCTCCCACCTCCCGAGGTCATTTTGCAATTATTCATGCATGAACAGAAAAAAAGATTCATAAAAGGAGCATCGCTCTTCTTTCTAAAAAAGAAGAACACAATGGACGAGCATGATGAAGTTGAAGGAGAGTATTATGAGAGTTGGTTTCAAAATTCACTTCTCCCGAGCGTACCCAAAGTCTCCCATCATAGTTGTCGACAATGTCGACCATTCTAGGAAATTGGAATCCTTCCCTGCAACAAGTTGGAGGAAAAATTTAATCAAAGAGTGGTTAACAAGTGCAAGAATTAAATATGATGAAGATAGCTTGAAAAGAGACCTTTTATTTTTTGTTAATCAAGTGTGGGAAAAGTTTGAAAAGTTTAGGATTGACGAGATAGTGAAAACACCGTTTGTGTAGTATCTAGACTACCTCCATATTATTGTGCGTTGAACCCAATTGAAATGGCCTGGGTCCAAGTAAAACACTACATTAGGATGAAGAATTCAACTTTCAAGAAAAAAGAGGTGGAAAGACTTAAAGCACTAAGTTTGACAATGTCACATTAGAAAATTGGAAAACCTATGTCGATTGCATCTCTAAAGTGGAAGAAGACGTGGCATTCAGACAATTTACAGGATGACAACGAAGAGTTAATTATTCGTCTGACATTGTCATCATCATCTCGATCGATGTCACCTTTAACGGAAGACACACCAGAGCTACAGCCGAGCCCATCAGGCTGCATGGAGGGAGTTGAAAACCTATCGGAATCATGAGCGGGAAGGTATAGAGAAATTTTACAATTATAAATTTCAATATCATTTTTTGAAAATATTTATGTTTATTAGAACGTTAATAGGCTTCGTGGCTTTGACAGTTGATTTTTATTGAACATACCACTTTGGGCTTCAGAGATTTAAGAATATCCAATATTATTTTATTATAATACTATATATATTCAGGGTTACCATATTTATTTCAGTAAAAATGAGGACACATGAATATTTGATTAATGTACGACATATTTAATAAAATTTTTCCATGTTTACTACAGCGGCGGATACGGATCAGCCTTCAGTTTTATTTTTGAACCATTCATACTTTTCTGTTGACGCAATTTTACCCAATAATTCTGGAATTCCTTTTATATAAGAATGAAATTTCTCACATGACATACTCCTAAAATTATGCTGTATCATTAAAATATTCTTGACAGACTCAGGTTGCAAACTGCTTCTTTCCTTACAAAATTGGCTCTGCATAAGAGAAAATACTCTTTCAACATTGACAGTGTGAGTAGGAATGGCAATGAAAAATTGAACCACCTTCAGAAGTTCTGGATGTTTCTCAGCATTATTATCTCTGCTGAAATAGTTTGCCCATTTTGCATGAGCCTGCAGAGAAGAAAACCCCTCTTTTTTCATTTTCAGTAACAAATTTTTTAAGAAGACAAAAATCATAAAAAAATTACTATCATTTGCATGCACTCCTTTTGAGACCACATACTGAATAAAAAGCTGGAATTTGTCCCATGTTACTGTGCCATTGAAACTCATAGAACTAAGTGGAGTAAATTCCTGAACCTGTTCAATCCATACCTTTAAATTACCTAAAAATGAGGATTGCAGTTCTTCAATTTGCTGATTAAACGGAACACACTCATCTAAGTTACCATTTTCCTCCATTTGTGACAACATAGTTTTTACTTTCAGTTATAAAAACTTGGAAGCTAATCTATCTTCAATTGATGTTTTTACATTAATGAGTATAGATAGCATTTCTACTACAGATGTACCCTCTCTTATTAAGGCGTCTACATTGATTTGAAATATGCGCATGAATGAGTAAAGAAATAGAAAATATATTTCACCCAAAGCATTTCCAAAAAAACTTTCTGATATTAACAGGAGGTTTAGACTGAGAGAGGACGAAAGATTTTACAGCTTCAAACATTTCTAACAGCCTTCCCACAGCTGGAAAAATTGATAACCATCTTGTAGCACAGTGATTCATTAACTGCATATATTCTACATTTACAAACTCCCAAAATTCTTTGAGTGATTCCGTCCTAACAGTGTAGACAAAGTAATAGTTATAAATCTTTAAAATTACAGAGTTGTACATCAAAATCAAGAGCATCCATGCCATTTTGCAAACAATTATTTAGGATGTGAGCAGGACAACCTACACCAATTAAGTTGCCATTTGTGTATTTTTTTCAGTTTCGAAAATACATTATTGGTGCTTTTTCTAGCCACCCCCCCCAAACATTTTGTTACAATTATCCCCAGAAAATGCAACTGTTTTTGCAAAGAGGCCAACATGTTTTAGAGAAGTGTGAACATAATCAGCAATAGTCTCTGCTGTTTCATTCGGTTTGCTTTGAAAGCCATTCAGTTTCGTTTCTATCCCATCATTTTCCCAGTCAGAGTAATGTATAAGCAATGGAAACATTTTAACAGCATGATTATTGCTTGCATTAGTGGCTACTTCGCAGAAAGGAACATTTTTCATTGTCTTTCGAACACACAGAATAGAATGTGGAGAAATCACTGAATTTATTACCGTTTCTGTCTTTGTTCTTGCTGATGACATCTTTCGCGCAATTTTAGAATCTGGAAACATTACTTTCATCAGGGAACTGGTACAGTCAGTAGAACTCTAGCTGTTATGGCGTTTCACACAATGGAACGCTGATGATCCTTCTGCTGCACGAATTTGATCACTTACACTTGAATTCACAATCTTAAGATGGTTGCACAAAGAAATTCGTAATCCTAGATGAAGAATTTTCACCTCGTAGATTCCTTTTGTGTTTCACTGAATCCACGTGGGTTTCCAAATCTAGAGATCCTATGTTTGCAAGTGAAACATAGGTACTTCCACTACACACTATACATTCTGCTTCTGAATCATTACGACCATTGTGAAAACAAGGAAATATTTTTTTGAGTTCATATGTGAACTTACATTTTCGTTTCGGCATTTTGGTATAATATTATAAAACCATAAGAGACACTTTGTAATGCAAAACAACGCCACGGACTAAATGACAGATTGGTGATTTAGACATGCGTTCAATAGTCGTTTCCGCTTCCTCTACGATCGATGTATTTTTATGGTTTATAAATCGATATTTAACTACATCGACTCGTTCTTGATAGAGTCAAATACTATAGTGTATGTAGAGTGCGTTTAGATTGCAATAAGTGGATACTGGAATGATTCTTACTTCGTCTTTTTGAACAACTAACTTGAAATGGCTGGAAACCCGGACATTTCGATATTTGAAGAAAAACCGCCCGGACGCTAATTTTATTAACAAAAAAGAGGGCATGTCCGGGTAAAAGAGGAAGTATGGTAACCCTGTATATATTGCTAATATATATAGTAAATATATTTACTATTAATATTTAAGAAAACAAGCACGAATTTATAGGTGAAGTGCGTATTTTGCATCGGGTCTAAGTACTTCTCTCAAACATTGCCAGAACCATTGGCTTGCGTCTTCGCGTTTTAAAATACTATGCATTATTCTCCACCTTTTGCATCAGGAGTAAAAGATTCCCTGAAGTAAATCGGTACAAAATGTCTTTGCTGCTGTTATAAAAGTATAATTATTTATTCATTGCCATCGCAGAGCAAATAGCAAACATTGTATCTGAATGTCAGTCATCACTTCGTTGTTGATATGTTATTAATTACGTGAAAATATTATGATTTTCACTCTAAGCAGATTCCATTTTGGTAAAGCACTGAATGGAGAGCAAATCTCTCTTAGGTATTCGAGCACGCATAATACTGTTTCAGGCCGACGTGTTAGAACATTCCACTTTCAAATAAGGAATACCAAATGAGCAATGGGGAACATTGATACATTTCCGTTTGCTCAAGGGGTTTCTGGGAGTTTTACCCTTCTTCCCAGAATCATGGCAACCTAGAATGCTTGGGAGGGAGGTTGGGTTTCGCCGAAAAGGTTTTTGGTGTCTCGCGTCCCCTGTTGTAGGTACCTATGTAGGTGCTTCATATGGCTAGTATGACGTGCTCAAATGATGGGATAAATTATAGGGATGCCTATCATTACCGCTATCCCTGAAAATGTTCGCATCTCAAAGCCATCAATTGATGAGCCATCATTTCCGCCACCCCTGAACTTATCCGTGAAATATGGCCGTGTGAATCAGGCTTTTCCGTGGGTCCTCCCCTGGAGACACGGAAAGAGCTTCAAACTTTATGACTATAGAATGACCTCCGAAAAGAAATAAGGCCCATCCGCCCATCTTTTGTTCGGCGGTATCCAATATGACATTGGCCCAAGGCCGAGCGAAATAGGCCCGCGGGTTCGATGATACCTCGCGAGATGGAGCCACGGTGGACGACCGTGGAAACACGTTCCGCCCTTGTCTCATGTTTATCCACGGTCTTGGAACAGAAGCGGGCCGTGATTTAGAATTTTCAACGCACAATTTCAGATGTGAGGCTGAAAATACCCACAATTTGCAGATCAATCATTTTAGATTGAAGGGTATATATTTCGACAGCGGTAGCTAGAATTGTGCCACCCAAGAAACAGCGCATAAGGTTGGCTGAGGCAACAAACTTTTATACCTCAGTCTTGATCTCCACGGGACTTGAGTTTTTATGAGCATAAACTAATTACGTGGGCTTTCTTGTGACTCAGATGCAGTGAATGGAGGGTCGAAATCCAAGAGGGTTTGATAAATAATATTTTATTACATTCATATTGATATTTTTTATTGAGGCGAGAACGTGAAAAGAAACGTTTTTAGACGTATTTCAAGAAGGAGTCATGTTTAAAATTTGTCAAAAAAGGAGATAGGATTTCATCTACATCCACGCCTACGAAGTGCCGTGCAAGCCACCATCAGGGTGTATGGCACGGTATGATTCCATACTCGGCATGCAGTATATATGTCCAAGTTCAAGGTTGAACCCCGAACCCTCCCCTGACCGGTAGGCGGGGACCAAATAGCAGTCTGGAAAACAATGCTCATATAAACCAGAAACTAGGAGGTTCTACGTGGGCGAACCTGCTAACGTGCAGTGCACGAGTTAAGATACTCCTGCTGATTAATAATGCTAACGCTACTAATTCATAGGGACTACGAACACAAAACAAACGATACAGAACTGAAAATAAATATACAAAACAGAAAATAAATTAATGCGGGACATCAAGCGGGGTGAACTGTTAGTAATAATGATACGTTGTTAAACACGTGTACATAATCTAGTATAAAAGACTTTCTCTGGTTACTTTGTGGTATTCCATTTTAAATATACAATTTTTTTTAAACTGTCATGGTGAGAATTTAATAGAAAAGATCTATTGCTATTATGGCCCCTTATTTTCCGCGTAAAAATGACATTTTATTTCTATCGGGTTTACATAGTGACGAGTGCTAGCTTCCCATTCCGAAGTCCCAGGTTTGACTCCCAGCATTCGTAGTGACTTCTCAGAGGAATCCCACTGTCTATATTGGTAGTATGAGAATAGCACTTCAAGTGTATTACACCGTCCGTCGGATGGGACGGTGGACCCCTTGACTCTCTCAGAGGCTGGGTTTCTATCCACCCTTCCTCCACTCCCCTTCCAATGCTTCCCTAGTTAACCTACCCGCCCATCCTGTGGGACGCCAATTACCTCCGTCTAGGGCCCTAAATACCCCAACAGTCAACCAAATATTTCAATTCTTTTAAGCTAAGCACGAAAAGTTCGAATACCAGTGCGTAGGGTCTAATTTGATGGACGATGGAAAAGGGCTAGTAAGTGAATGCACAAAAGTAATGTTTTCCTACCTATAGCGTGCGTACCCTCAGGGGTGAATTCCTGGTGCTTCAGGAGTACGCAAAAAACTTGAATAGCAGTCGAATAGCAGTATGAAGGCATATCATACACATTTTTCATTAATACAAGGGAAACATTTTTTTTGGAAATGGGTGACTGAGGGGTACGCAAACGAAAAATGCTTGGGAACCACTGCTCTGAAGCAAGGGAGGCAGGTGTTAGGAAATTTCGTCTGTCGATGTGCGCAGCAGCGTCCCTGAGGTCAGACTAGCGGGCGTATGTATGCCCGGGGCCCCGCCCTAGTGAGGAGCCTCCCATCTGGCTTTGTTGCATTTTCAGATAAGAGCAAATGTTGCGCTTGCTCCTTTCCTGCGCCAAACGTTATCTGAAGATTTTTCATTTTTTAATTCACTGGGGTCGCGCTCCATATTTGCGCCTAGGGCCTCAGGTCCCAAAGGGAGGCCCTGTTTCTATGTTCTATGTGATATGGAAGTTCATTAATCCGAGGACAATCTCAAATCAACGTCGGCATAGCACTCGAAAGCTCCTGTAATTGGGGAAAATTTGCTCTCTGATGTATATAATCGGCGGTGTTTCTTGTACAATACTGCGGGATTTTGCGAGAAAAAGAATTTGCATTGCCGTAACCTAAAATTACCTTATTTAAAGAATGTATTGCATGCGTGTCGCGGTAACTATGTGATTTTTTCCCTGATGACGTGAAGAGGGAATGGATATTGATATTTTTTTGCATAATAGAGAACATGGTTAATGCATGGTCAGGGTATTGAAATTTTAATTAATGATATTTATGTCGATTGTTTGTCGTCCGTGCTGTCAATGATATCGGCCGTATTATGTTTTTCCATGACACAGTTAGTACGCCAGAAATGACCATCTTGGTATACGAATATTCCCCGTATCGTGATAATTTCACACATGTAGACTGAGAATATTGTGCATAAACGCATAGCATTTTATTTAACGCTACAGGACAGATTTCACACGTTGAGTGGATCAGAAGAAAACTGGTTTCAAATTCGTCCGTCAAAGTTCCTTCAGTTCTCTTCTTTAATCAATGGATGACGAACTTACTAACTTGGTCGACAGTATTTCCCCATGCTTCACCCGTTCTTGCCATTATAATTTTGTAATTTCAAGTGTAATTCGCAGCGAAGAAGTGCGAGGAGGCAAGAGAGCTCCATTTACGTAAATTGAAGGATGACGCGGTTTCCTATGAGGCCCGCAAAAGGGAAAACAAATGTCAAGACTTTCGATTTACGATCCAGCCTCCTTCAATAAATGCGGAAGTGCGGACAGTCCGCGGAGTGACGAACGTTAGGCGATCGAAAGAGGCTCTCCTCGGGAAAGGCATCCGGTCGCCTCAACGCCGTAAATGTCGTCGGCGCGACGATTAATTTGCACGGGGCTCTCATTTCATGTCGCGGCCCGCTCGGAGACTCGTCCTAATTGAAATCGGAGAGACGTTCCATTAAAAAAAAGTTGTTGCTTAGTAAGCAATGCGCTTTGATGCGCATCAACATTAAAGTTTTTAGTGATGTTCAAAATTTATTTTAGATGGTTAAATAAGATGAGCTAACCCTCATAAAATCATCTTCATGAAAAAACTTAAAGGTCTATAAAAAGTTGGATAAGAGCCCGATCTCGATGTGGAAAAGGTGAATGACTTTTTGGACACCAAACAAGGATGGAGAGAGAAAGGATAGCAAATGAGATCCTCATTTTTCTTTAGAATAGAAAAGCACAAGTACCTTGGATGTAGGTATATCTGAGTCTGATAAAATGGGGTTTTAGCCAAGAAAATATTTTTTTTATTAAAAAGTAGTGTTTGTGACTCTACCGTTGTTGTTTATTACGTGAATAGTCTCATTGTGGGCTGAGGTGTACATGAGTTAAAGTTAATACAAGAAATGAAACAATAATCGAAATGTACATATTTATTTTTCATCTTTTACTGTACTAAGGTATTAAGGCGCTGTAACGACTGTTTCGGTCGCTCCCGAAATTTTCTGCAACGTTCCGTAGATGGCATTTTGGGCTTTTTAGATTCAGAATTTGTTGGCCTATCACGTGTAATCCCTTTCAATTGGCATCTGTTTCCTTTTGGGGGTATTAAATAAATTCTCCAATAAATCCATATTTCACTGATTACATTTCTCAATTTTTTTTAACCTTAATGATATCAGTTTGTGTTAACTCTTGCAATATTCCTCTTGTGAATAGCTCATGGGCGTTCGGATATCTCCTGTATTCCCCGAATTACAAAGAAATGTTTGGCATACATAATTTTTTTGCTGTACCGATTTATTAGACGTTTCACATTAAAAGACAGAGAAGTGTACAGAAGAAAGATTTCTGATGTGAGTGATCAGAGACCAAATAGAGTAAAAAATGTTCAGGAAGCTATAGCATGAACAAATAGTGGCGAAAAGAACTTAAAAGGAGGAAGTTGTGTAATCTTAGCTATCAGATTAATCTAAATTATAATAAAAGCTAGTATGTCCCGTAGTTTGAGTTCATGACACCAGAATCTCGGTAAGGAGAGCTATCAATGGTGGTTTGAATGCTTATTGTTTCTTTTTAATCTCTTACTCGAGCTATCAATTCAATATAACCACCTAGAGCAGAGGATCCTATCCTAAGGTATCCATACCCTTAGGGGTACGACGCGATGCGTAGTTAGGGTGTGCGCGAGAAAAGCTGAATAATGGTGGAAGGGTGGCAGGCATCTTTTCTTACTGCGAGGGGTCCAACTGGTGGGGAATCACGGGCTATGTGAAGGGGATATAGACTACTTAGGGGTAAGCGGATCGGAAACCCTTGTGAATCACTGGCCGAGAGTGATCTCTATACGGTCAGGTATTTAGAACTCAATTCCTTTGCTCTGCAGTAGTGAGAGCACTTGATTAGTATGTTAATTACAGTAAAAAGAGAATCATATACTTCACAAAAGGGTGGACTGATTCATTGAATGAGGGATGAAAGACTCAATATGGTACGCTTTATGTGTAACCTTGGGCTCAATTCCCCCTTTCCAGCCGATGTTTGCCATACTACCTCTCAAACGACCGATCATCACCAGGATTTTCAAACTGCCCATTCATGCGTGGATGCTTTCGTATCATAGATTAAACATACAGTACGTTACACAGGGGAACATTGAAGCCATTGCAATGTGCAGTGGACCATATTGAATGGACCAGTTACGCAGTTAATACGCCGATAACATAAGTATTAGTAGCGGAATTGTCGCAGTGCGGTGATGATTGATCTAGAAAAATGCTAATTGGAATATTTTAGATAAAAGGATTTTTATTATTTTAGATAAGAAGATATTATTTAGAAATTGTATGAACAAACTATGTGCGATAGGGATATTCTCTGGATAATTTTTAGCAAGAAGCAAGCTTCACTTTCTTGCCTCAAGACGCCATTCGCTCTCTTAATTCATCTACGGTTCATACCGTGGATTGTTTTCGACACGCATCTAGACCAAATAGTCCCTGAGTTCTTTCACGAATGAATGTATATTTCCCACACAATTTAGTGATATTTGTTCAATGTCACTCTTAAATAATGGGTTGTGTTTTTCCAACATAACAAGTATGTGCCTTTATGTCTCTTTTTTTAAACTCGTGTTTAAAACGATTCTTGAGTAGGTTGACAAGGGGTTTGACGGCAGAGGGTACGATCGAAGTCTCAATCTCGCCCCAATAAAGATGGTTTTTTATTATTTTCGTCAGACATATTGCCCTCACCCTATTGCTAGCAGCGTGTACCCTTTCATATTAAAAAATTTTATCTTTCTAGCCAGGTTCTGGATATCATCTTGGCGGAGCATTGTTGTCAATAATGTAATCTCGTCATGATAGAATCTGGCTACGCTGCGGTATCTGCTTCTTCGTTTCTTCGTTACCTCGAAAAATTTCCTCTCTTTTGGTCTCCCTAGTCGGTTCAGGCGTTTTAATAGCTGATCGTTTCCAGTGAAACAGACATTTTCAGGAAGTAAATTTCGCGGATGATCACTTTTGGCAGCTGGACCAAACATATCAGAATTTATAAGTGCATCAGCAGTGAAAATATATTAGGAATGTTGGCCGGATCAGCCCGATGTTTGTGAGCTAGCCCTCCACCACTAGTGTATGGGCCGAAATGTTTCATTGTTAATTGATAATTGGATAGCTTCGTGCCATAGATGACTAAGGGCCATCGCGGCTGATCAGCGTAATGATCTGAAAATACCATACCCTATTTTACGCCAGGCATGTGAGCAAGCATTATGAGCGTTACTGTGTCTGCAAAGTGCTGCTACCATCGAGGTGTTTGTAGAATGCTTTATTTTTTAATTAAATGCTGAATCCATCCTTCATTTTCTGAAAGGTTGGCAAACGACGCTTGATCACCTGTGGCACTGATCCGTCCAATAATTAGAAGTTGGGGGCTTCGGGATTGGGAGAGGTATGACCTTTCACTAGGGATGGCTAGCTTGCCTTGAGACCCTCAGCAACCGTCACGAGCAGTTAACGCTGATTATAGATGCCAGGTGGCCTCTCCTTGCTCGAGACCGTCCGTGCATGTTGTACAGCCGCACCCTGACTGAAATGGCTCCACTTTGGAGAATACGGCCGACAGATCTTGTATGGGAAGATGGTAAACATCTGTGGCCCTTGAAAGCAGCATGGCCATTACTGGTCGAAGGCCGAAGAAACTTGATGTCGGAACGGCTGAATACCAGAAAAAAATAAGGGGGCAGCAGGAATAACGGAAATATACTTAAGACTGCCACATTAATGGCAATTATACCATGGATATCTCGCATTGATATGTTTAGAAATGAGAGTGTGATTGAAGAGGTTGGTTGGTTTGGTTATTTGGGGTGGCCACCGACCGCTGAGGTCATTAGCGCCTTCGAGGACTGGTGGGTGGATTGGCAAGGGAACGTGGAATAGAGAAACGGTGGTGAGAAACCCGGCGTTGGCATTAGTCTCTCTTGACGAGAGGCGCAAAGTGGTCCACAGTTTAACGTCCCATCTGACGGACGGAGTTCTGCACATTAAGTGATTTTCACACGGCACCAAAGTAGGGATCGGAATTCGACAGAAAAAAACCTCCGCTACTGCCGGGATTCAAACCAGCCACCGCAATATGGGGATTAATGAGGCTTGCCAAAGACTGGCAGATGTTGCGGCGACAAGGCCAAGACCTTCAGAAGTAGAAGAAGGGATGCTAATGCATTAACCTGTTTCATTAAGGTATCCTCTCCCAATGCGGTCGGCTCCAAGTGTTAGTTTCACTCTGATATTCAAGCATGTGTCACTTTTTCGGATCACTCTCCAGCAGGAGACTGTTAAAACTGCAGCAGTCGTGGCATTTATAGAAAACTCTTTGAATGCTCGAGCGAGGATGAGGGCAGGGACTCGCGGACAGGCGACTGAAAAAAATGGACATTATGCATGTGTTAGAAACAAAACAAACTTTGTAAATTTGACAATCAATTTTATTCACTACAACCGGTTTCGACGCATAGGCGACATCTTCAGGTAAATCTTCAGGTCAAGCACAGTCGAAACCGGTCGCAGTGAATAAAATTGATTGTAAAATTTACAAAGTTTGTTTTGTTTCTATCAAAATGGAATTTTACAAAGTAACGCCTGAGAGTATCGAGTTCATTATGCATGTGTCCGCCTACATCCCTTCCAGCCAATTTTTGTACCATTACCTGCATACTTTCTGCTTCACCATCAGATATTCTACTAGCTGATAGGTAGGCCTTTGGGCATTCATTATCCTAACTACCCCATTATTGCGACATCTTATCACTTTTCCTCAAATAAATAACTCGACATCAGGTCTCGCTTGAATTCCTTTATATCGTCCAAAATTCCTATCCTCCTCCTTTCTCTTCCACGCTTCACCAGCGTTCTCCCTTCTATCGATTTCTATTCAGCATGTCCTCGTCCTTCAACACGTCTTCATCCACATTTTCTGCGTTTACCGAATATCTTCAAACAATATCCTTTCCTCTCCCACCGTATCCAGCAATGTCTCATTCGTTTACCTTGCCACCTAGCTCATCTCTTCCATTCTCCTCCAAAACAACATTTCGGGTACCTCGAATTTACGCACCTCCTCTCCGAAATTACCAAGTTTCCGATCCGCACAGCGCCACTTTCCATGTTGGAGTTTTCAAGTATAGTTTCTTTACGTCTCTCCTCGGTCCCCCGTCATCAACTCTCTTCTCTTTGAAAATGCTTTCTGGGATAGATCAACTCTACATCTGATATTCCCTACCACTAAGATAATTTTTCTTCCAAATATGCACCAAAACATCTGCTCTATTTTATGCCCTCCCAACCTTACACCAAGTCCGTACCAAGTTCTCTTCGGGTCATTCGTCAATGCTTTATTTTCCCACCCATCGCACCACCAAATTTAGCGACTCATTTGTTGTAACGTCTACCAAAATATGGAACACAATACCAGTAAATGTTAAAAGTACTAAATCAATTGAAAATTTTAAATGTAAAATTTATGATTTTTTTCTAAATATGTTAAGTGTACTACCTTTGTCGTAATCTATGTATACATATATTCGGTTTGAATATTCTTATTTTGTCAAAAAAGAACATTTTTGTGTGTACGCAAATGCTTTTATTTTTTTTGCTCTTAAGGGCCTGTACCCAGAGCGATTAATAAATTGTTTATTTACTTACTTACTTATATTTTGCCCCACCCGCTTATTTCTTTAAAATCTCATTGGCTTCATCTTTTAATTATTTATTTTCATGTCATACCTTTCACACAGTAGGTACCTCTAACAGGCACTCATCATTGACTGCAACCCCATGGCGACTCGAAAACCAACGCTTGGTCAGCTGCGAACCACACCGATTTTATTATATCACATTTCACCTTTTTTTCCGCCTTCATCTCAACCATCTTCTCTAACAATTTCCTCATTTTTGTGCATTTTTGAAATTTTGTCTAAAAAAAATCTGAGCCCTCGCTCGTGACGCCCCTTACCCTCTGAAAAGCAATAATATGATAAATATACAGCTTGGTCGAGAGTTATGTTTCAAAGGAATGCTCTTTCCAGTCCAATGATCTGATTGCAGCTCCAAATCTTCTGAACTGACGAATTTTAACTGCAATAGCTGCAGTTATTGGCGCACAACAGGCGAACTAAGTTGGATTGGCGCCTTCATTCCAATGCCATTCAGTATCCTAGAACATTTTCAACTTATATCAATTTTTCGCAAAAAAAATCCATTCGCAGATTAGGGAAAAAGCATATTACATATTCTAATAACTCACCCATAATTGCTGCTAACTCCATGTAACTTCCAAGTCAAATTTGTGAGAAGTTTGAGTCAAACGGTTGAAGAACACTGCCAAACTGGCAGATAAAAAAATCCTTCCTTCATTCCACGCAACATTAGTGGTTATAGCAAACACAGCGTGACACTAACTTAAGGCACATCGTTAGCACCCGTTTCACCTCTATCCTCTCCTTTCCCTATTCCCTCTCCATTCATGACTGGTGTCCAGACATCCCCTGCCACACGTCTCTGCGGCGGCTCTTTGGGTAATATGTAGATGTAGATCTGTTGATTCATTGATATGGAGGACTTGTTTTTGCCGCTTGTGCCACGAGTGATGATATATATGATATTAGAGCCATTTCATACCGTGATACCTCTGTAAGATAGTTTGAGTGAGATATTATTACTCATAGCGTAAAGTGATTCGGCGCCACTTTTTGGAGAGGATTTCATCTTTCTAACAATACGAAAATATCTCTTACTTATTGGCCTACTTTTCAAGATATTTGACGTAAAAGAAGTCTCGTTTTCCATGGGATTTGAAGGGGCTGTGCTCACCAGAGAGAAATTATTTAATTAAAATTATTAAGAAATTATTTAATTAAAAAATGAGGAAACGCGAAGGAAAAATTGAAACGCAATGATAGCGTCCGAAATGTTACGTTGCGTATTTTGTATTTTCTCAGTTATAAAAAAATACATTACAAACCGTAATACTTTTTATTAAGTCCCTAAAAACTTTTCGATTGTGAAGGCGCTTTCAAACATTCGGCGTGAAACAAATAAACCAAGTTTAAGCCTTAGATTTATGTATTTTTGCTTTTAGTTACTGAAAGGTTAAGTGATGTTTTCCATAGATTTTGCGTCGTTAATATTTCTATTTCTACTTCTTACTTCAAACAACATCTTAAATTATAAAATAAATTCGAATATGTGGCCTCTGTTATGACTGGAGAAATAAATCTCGCTCCAAGTACGTTGAAGTTCTCTGAAGACGTACTCTGTGACTCACCGGGGCGGTATCTCCGTCCCGTTCCATTGGGGGAGCATCACGGTCACTCCTTGGAAATAAAGAAGGGCCACTTGATGCTCTAGCGAGTGGGCACCGCCTCGTCGCGTTTCCACCAGAGGCCACCACCGTCGGACGGAAGGCCGCTCGCCCCCCCTTGTACGCGGGGAGATGGGCGGGTGCGGGATGTTGGTTTGGGTGGCGGCCCTGGCCGGCGGCGATGCTCGGCAAGTTTGGCTCGGCGAACGTAGTCAGAAAAAAAAGCGTTGAGTCGGTCAATGGGTTGGCTGGCTATTCGAGGAGGCAACACACACCTTCGTTCTTCTCCTCCATTGAGGACAGGCGAATGGGAATCGGGTTGACATGGCTTGATTAGATCACTGGCTTCCCAAATCGAGAACCAGGAACGAGGATAATGAATGCTTACAACGGACACTATATCCATTCTCAGACCTTCATTAAGTTAATAAAATCGTCATGCTGATCACCAATCTTATCGTCGTGCATCTGCGAATGGCGTTATTTCTGAAATAATCGTAGTTCCAGTGGAGAAAATAAGTTTTTAGAACGATTTTATTGCGCTGCTATTTTACATTATGATAAAAAGTAAAGCTTTAGAAATATCATGGTCAGAATTATCTTACAATTAGTCAATTTTCTGTGTTGCGCAGTCTTTGCTCTATTGATTTAATTCGGACTTCACTATTCTCACTCATGCATCCTTGTCGGGAACATTTCAACCATAGTGCACATACATTGCAATAAATATTGGCTGCAATCAAGAATTACCAGCAGGAAATGTAGTTTAAGATATATTAATTTACCACCATTGTACAATTGCACATCACCATTTTATCTGCCTACCATTCCCTCAATCTCTCTGCTCTCTACGGATCATTCAAGCGCCAGCTTGGAAAAGCGTTTTCCTCCTGATTCCCTAATTTTCCATGTTGTTGTACTTTATTGATTTATGTTACCCTCTCTTTGTTTTTATTTTGATCATACTTCCCAAATCATGTTTTTTTTCATATTTAATTTTTGTTAAAGCTGCAGATTCTAAGTTGAAAATGTTTAATGTAAAAGCCGACATCGGCTGTTTTTTAACAGTTTCCCTGACGCGCCCGAGTATACTCGGGCAAAGTTACGCTGACATGCAGGTGGCCTAATTATCTTAAGTTAAGGGGCAACATTCAGAAATTATTGAATAATTCATTAGTTATTTGGAATAAAAATTAGTAAAAAATATTCGCATTTGCCTCAGTTTAATGCTTCTGAATCTGAAATAAAAATTAATGAATTTTTTTGACCATTTTTGTAAAAAAAACCCGTCAGGGAAGTGTTTAATATTTAAATTAAATCAAATCAGATCATATTATTATAATTATCATATAAGTAGGGAAAATTTCATTTTTTGATGTACTCCACATTCTACCTAAGATATCCTTCCAGTAGTCGCAAGATCTTCATCTATCCTCCCATCATTCGCAAATATTCGTCCGAGGTGAAGAAACTCATCTACCTTCTCCATGATTCCACTCCACTCACCCTCATCATACAATCATTATTACCATTCTCCTCATCAAAAACTCCTACTTTGGTCTTTTTTGGCGCATTTACCACCAATTCCATTCTTGACTTGGGCACGTTTTCAAAATGAGTCTTACAACGGAGATTGGCGGCCCCAAGGGGAGGGGAGTAGGGGCAATAACCCCCCCCCCCCCCAATCCAAAAACCCGGTGTATTTCTTTGTCATAGACCTTAAATTAAAAGCCTACATTATTTTTCTGCTTTTTTGTTATTGAAGTTTTTGCTATTTTACTTTAAAATCCAGTTTAATTGTGTAAAAACTAAAAAAAATTTAAAACAACAAGGTAAAGGCAAATGTATATCAAAATAATTTAGGAATTGGTTGAAAGTTTTTGGTAATCTAAAAAGGAAATATACATTTAGTAAAAACTTGCTCCTCTTAAAAGGCAAATTTTTATTCCAAACCACTTATAACGCGGTATTTTGCACATATGTAGTTTTTCACGAAGTTCAGGGACGAGACCCACGAACCCCCCTTTTCCTGGGGGGTATTCCATATCCTAAGAGCCGCTGCCCCCCACCCCCCCACCCCCCGAACGGGACAACCCTGATACCCCGTTCAGACTACTATCGTACGTACGATCGTCCTGACGATAGTTGCCGGAAATAGTAGTGTGAACGCATGTCCGGATAGCGGTACGCGTAGTTCCTAACACTGCCACTTTTACGATGGTCAGCGCTGGTACCACGACCGGAAATCGGGAATGATGAATAACGATAATCAAAAATGTCAATCATTATATTGAATTAGATGGTGATACTTTGACGAATAAACAAAGATAGGTGTCATTTGCTTGTAAAACCATGTCGATAGTCTTAAAAACGCCACTGGGACGCGGGAATCCCTATTTTGTTCGCTTGCTCTTTACTAGTTCATCGCGATTCCTGGTGAGGGCAGCACTGAGTTACGATAGTAGTGTGAATGCGTGCGAGTTGCTACGATGGTACGTACGATAGTAGTCTAAACGGGGCATGACAACGGGAGGCCAGGACGGGAACGTAGATGTACCTAACGTTTGCGTTTCGTATTCTACGGCTTCGTGACTGATTACGCAATTGAAACAAATGCAATACGGTTGAATTGGACACACCAATACAATACGAGCATATTCTTAAGCCGGCGCCACACATGCTGGTGAGGGCCTGCGGCGACTATCGGTCATTTTGGACGTGAGTGTAAATTTCCATGTGGTAAATCTCGTGACCTTCAATGTTCTAGCGAGCTTATTTAGGTGCCAAACAAGATATCACGTAGGTCTGTCCACTGAAGCTAACAAATGGACTTAGCGTGATATGTTTTCGGTGAAATATCAAAAATAATAAATGATTTTTAAAGTAAAATTTCAGATTTCGGTCCATAGTCACCAAAAAGTCAAAGAGAAGCAATAAGAACGAATCTTATTGGAAAAGGGTTTAGTTGTCTATCGATCAGTACCTCTGCGTCCGAGGTGTAACGAGTGAGAGATGGCTCCTGGAAAGTCGGGAAGTCGACGCAGAGCGGGTTGCAAACGATGACTCAAGCACCTCGACGTCCGCTAATTATTTCCCGCTAACGCAAACGTAATCTCGTAAAACTCGCGGCTATGCCCCCGAAATAGACACACTTGACTATTTTTATTCCGAGTTTTTCTCTCGTGCCTGAAAATGCCGTACCTGCCGAAACCGGTTTTACGAGTAAGAAATATTTTGCGAAGTTTTACCAAGTTGTTTTTTGTCACTGCCTTCATAGCGTAACGGAATTTCCCCCTGGGAATGCTTCGTAGGTTAATTTTGTCTTTTTATCCTTCCCTCACCTTGTAACTTTACAGATCATCGTGTTCGATATATTGGCGGAAGTTCATTAAAAGACTGGGATTTATCCATCAAATAGTTCCAAGTTCATCAGGAAAAAATGAAAGACAGACGCTACTTCCGAAGTTTAGTCCACTTACATCGGTGTTGCTTACTTGCAAGTGTAGTTTACTTACAAGTAGCCTCATTTGCGTACGCCGCGAATATTCGGGACCCTGCGCAGGATTTCTTCCTTAATATCTTTCTAACTTATCATATTTAATATACTTTTGTATACATTTAATACGCGAACGTAACAAAATGGAAGTGGGACCACGCATTTTGCCACAAACTGCTACGAGTGACCTCATAGTGTGACAAAGCCATTAGAAGGCCGGGTAGGGGCTTTAGGGCCACTAATTTAGATCATAAGCGTTTCACCTTAACACAAAGCATTTTTTTTTTTTACCCCATGCACTACAGCTATGGCACAGGAAAATCTTGTGGCTATCTATAAAACAGGCACTGAGGAAATATAAGAGAGAAGCATAAGAGAGGAACACTGTTGAACATACTGGTATTAGAATTATTCTCTCACGCACTATTCACGATACAAAATTCACAGAACGAGACACCAATCCACTAAAACATGCCTTGGATGTAGAAGAGAGCGAGAGATGTTGATCTCACAATCATTATGCTACATTCTTCGTGCGCCGCAAGCATTGGAACCCTGCACAGAAATCTTTAATGCGAAAAACAAGCAAAAGGCAAAGGAAAGCCGCACTCCTCCTTAATAACAGCTGTAAGCGAGCAGATGGTGTGACACAGCTGACGGAAAAAATTGATTCTTTGTCATGGCTTGTCACTCCCTGCCACACGCTCTTTCGGCGGCTTGCAGCGTAGTCCATGGGCGTGGATGGTGACGGGTAGATATACGCGAATGAATCGCATCACGGTTGATAGAATAACAAGAAAAATAAGTGTATCCTCTTCTTTCCCTATTTCGGGAAAAGTTAGCTTTTCCACCTCCAATGTGCCTGCACTACTTGTAGCTCTGCTTAATTCTAATAAAAGTGATTAATGTGGAAGAGACAGTCAGTAATTTGCCAAGCCCTGAACTTACGACTTTTAGAGTGAAAAGATGACACTGGACACGATTTCTTTTATGATGTTACATTGACGGTAAGCTTACACAATAAGAAACTTCGCTAAAACAAATTACGTACCGTAGATTACAATGTTGATCACATATTGCGAAAACTATTGATCAAAGATCCTACATGCAATATTAGAATGTAAAATATAATTGACTAGTGCGGTTTCGCACTCTCATGTTCAATGTGGCTTCTCAGCCTCGATTCAACAAGTGCAATTTAAAATACCCCGTTGCATCGCATTCACAGGAGAAGAATGATGTGGGCTGCATCATGTTTCCTAGATATTGGAACTTTTGACCTCACTAATAAACATATGGACCGGAACGCCTACTTTAATCTCCTGGAATGTAACAGTGATTATCTCAATTGATTTTATCTCAATTATTCTTCAATGAGACTCCATTTCCGTGGCTTCCAATCTTCCTTATTCTGCTTCTTAAATCACATTCTTAATGGATATAATTATCTTAATTCTTTGATTTATTGTTCACAAATTCATGTGTACATAATTAGCGGCTTGCATATGCACTCTTCAAGGACTTCCATTCCTGTTTCTCACGGTAAAATTCTCCGCAAAAGAGTTGAATATATATTTTTTTACAACTTAGAAAATGAATTTATGGAAAGGGAAAATACTGCTGTACTGTTAAGTAATTCTGAAACCAGGGCTTACGGAGAGCTATCACATTCATGTAAAATTATCAGTTTTTCGACTAATTTTGTAAAGCTATTATTCGGTAAATTTTACCAAGAGTAACAAAGACTGGAAAGCTTTGATATTCCTCTTCCATTAATGCGTTGGAGGTCATCATGAATTAAAACTTAGCAATCCCTAGAAATCTTTTCGGAAAAATAATGTGATACGTTTTAATTTCTGTAATATTTCTTTACAGTTTTTTCTCGTTTCTTTGTCTGATATGATTCTCATAGATCTCTTGACGGATTTTCCTGACAAGCACCATGTTTTTTATGCAACATGCGACCCTCCTCAATCTCGACGGGGGGTGTTTGAAATGTATGCCTAATACTTTTGATTTTCTTAAAATGAACGGCTATTCCGGACGACATATTAAATTTTCAGTTTTGGCGAGGGAAAATTTTATCCTCCTGTGAGCACAGAACAATTCTCACCTCGCTGCGACAAATTCGAGTCTCCTCTCGCAATCAGTGAGAAAAATGCGACGAGACAACATTTGATGAATATTGGGAATTGCGGGACTTTTTCGGGTAGAGTGAACTTCTGAAATACGTAAAAAGCAATGACTGATCTCTTAAGCTGAGTCATCAAACTAAAGAATAAAACCAACTAATTTTAATCTACCACAGATGATTATTGCTACGAATTTAAAATGTAATATTTATTACAAGTGAATCTCATTGTTAAGAAACGCATTAAAAAGTATGCAAAACGGTATGTAGACGTCAGGAAATGAAGTAAGCGTCTTCAACTCTCCTTATGCGTTTTCGAAGAACATATTTCTGGCTGTCTCTAGCTGAGAAAAATTTCTGGCCCTACCAAAAAGAAATCTAACGTTCATGAGTTTAAAAGGTCGTTAAATATACAAGTGGGCTAGCACATTGTAGTTAAATTGAAACAAACTTTCAAATTGACAAAAAAACTAAATTGCTCAAACAAGTACCTACTTAAGAAAATAATAATCTCTCCCTTCATTTTTAGAATTTTCTTTTATTGGAAAACTCTCGGTATATCTGTAGTTCAAACTTTGCTCAGTCAGTTATCGGAGGCGCACGGAGGAGCTTTAGGTTCTTCTGGTTCGTGGGCGAGCCGTCCACGCGTCGGAGTCAGACAAATTAGCAAGCGCTCTTCACCGAGCTCATGGGAGTAAATGACCGCGTGAAGTCGACCACGACGAGAAGATTCATTAAATGGAAGCAGCCATGAAATGAAATCGCACCAAGACATTATAAACCATTAATTGAATCCATATGGATTACTTGCTCTTTCGTGTGGATGCTCTAGCCGAGTGTGCGAGTGAAATCAGCATTCGCTCTCACATTGCGGAGCTAAGTGGCACTTAGATCATTATCTTGGCGGTGAAAGACCTGAAATTTGGCTCTGTGTGTATTAGAATTTGGACTCTGTGGACTAAGAAGTGATTTATGTTTTGTTTTCCTTTTCGTTCCACCAATGGAACCTGAAAAAATCTGTGAGAATTATTTTGTATTCATTTTTAAATACAACGTTTTACAGGAATAGGCAGATACCTGAATTTTCTTTTCCTTCTGGGGTTCATCGATCATTCATTGATCCGCTGATTGGTAAATATTCCGAGATTTATTTACCTGAACTAATGAACCAAAGAAATTGAAACTTTCTCTATCAATTAATTTGTTACGGCTCAGGTTTTGATGTGCTAAATCATTTTCATATTAAGAAATTAGTGTTTTAAACCTGAGGGAGAAAGGGGTGAGTCTGAGAGGGTGGTAAGGGGGCTGGAAACGTGTAGAGAGGGAATGGGGGGGTGGTTGGAGAGGATGGATTAAAGAGCTGACCCATTAATAATGAAGAAAAAATGTCATCTTTAATCCAACAAATTTTTTTGGAGTGGTGCGTGACCGGAGTCCAGCGACGAGGTGACATCTATGGAACGTATAATGGCAATAAATTTCCTGATTCTTATACGGAAGTTCATGTTGAGTAAGTCAACAGTCTAATATCCTACGATTGGTGTTAATTTAATTATGTTTACTCATTATAAAAACTTTTTGAATGTGCCGTGAGTATCCTTCCAAAGCTAGGTATCCTGATCGTGATTGACCCGCTTTTAGTTTTACATCGATGGAGATCGGGTTGGTTTTGTGTACACAGCACTTGTTTCTCACCCCAAAACCCCGGTTTCGAATCTCGGCATTGGTTTCGTAGAGGAATTTCGATCCATAATTCAGTGCCATACGGATAAGACTTAAATAGGTGTGGTGTAACTCAGTCCATTTCATTATGGCAATTAATCCCTTTTAGGGGAATAAGGAATAGGAAATGGATGAAGAAAAGAAAGGAAAAGACTGGTAGTTTAGCAGAGTACCTTGATATCTGCTTCTTTTTTGCCGACGTCATTAATGGTGAGTGGAAAGACGGTATTATGGAACCCATCTGTTTAGCAGAGTATCTTACTTATTTTTTTGCTTTCACTATCCCTACAGATGTTGTGCGGGGATAAACAACATTCTTCGTGTCAAGCTAAAACTCACCTGATCTGAATCTCTCAGTAACCAATCAGCATAGTTACTTTCTTTGTTCACACTTAGAAGTTTTTTAACGAAGCTTGTGGCTTCTATGTGTATGTTATTTATTCCGCAGATCAAGTCCGGTGAAGGATCCCATATTCTCACCGCGTACTCGAGATGTGGCTGTGAATGTGGTTTGAAGTAACTTGTCTTTCTCAATCTTTCTACCGTGGCCTTTGGACTATTCTCTTGACAAATCCTAGTATCTTTAATTCAGCTAGGCAAATAAGGAGATTTATTCTCGGGCCTCACACCAAGTTAGGCTTTCCATCTCATGCATTCACCGGGAAAGCATCCAATCTTTCATTAGCTTGGAAAATGTATGTATTTGATAGGTTTGATGCTTTCTATTTGTTTTTCCCATGAAAGGTTTTAAGCTACAGTGATAGCCAGGCATATAACTACATCTCATGCATTTATATCTACTCCATACGCTTTATAGGTGAAGCGTATTTGTGTTCCCTCTCGTAATTATGTTCCTCTGAAAATAATTATTAAGAATGTAGTATTTGAAGTAACTACGCTAAACTACATTGCCTTCAGGAGTAAAAAAACGAGTACCGTCACCTTCATGCAGAAAAAGGAAACGTACAGCTACAGCTGCAATACGTCAGTTCAGGCATTTCACCTTTTGTCACTGATTATGTTGCTCACGAATGGACACAGGAGGCTTCGGACCGTATTGACATTGGAGCGAGCGAGGTGTTGTTCTTATACTGCGTGTTTTAAAGTCCTCAATTATATTCCACATCGGATATTGAAACTATCGACTGAGTAAATGAAATTTTCGTATTATACAAAATTTATGCCTTGAAACAGTCCTATTTTTGAGCTTATACAGAGGGACAGGAAGACTAATGGGACTCATTCTACATCACGAAAGCTCGGTTACACATTGCAGACGCCTCGCGAGTTAACTCGTGTTTTGCTCGACATTGGTTATTGACGGTGCACGAATATACTAGTGTTTCGTACGGTTACTATTTTTACATATAGTTTATAATTGTATTGAGATTATATTTCGCAAAAGAAGTAATTGTATGCATGCATTGCAAGTTAGCAGCGGGAAAAATACTCGGATGTAGGGGAGATTAAAAAAAATGTGCGGTCTTCTATATGCTAAAACGATTTTGGAATGAGGACGGAGGGAGATGTCGGAAAAGCCTTTGGTACATACATACAGCAGATAATGGAAGATGTGGACTTTATCTATTACTCAAAATAGAAAAGAAGAATAGGAAATAGAACCGACTGAAAAACTGCTGCAAATCAATCCAAGTGTTAAGCCCCTAGGAGGAGGAATAAAGAATAAGAATAAGAATAAGTTTATTTCACCCAAAAGATATACACAATTTTAACAAATCAAAATGAGGGTGAAACTAGGCACCCCAGAAGAAATAGTTTCTTGTTTTGGGGTTGCCCTCCCTTAAATAAATTGGCTGTAGTTCAGCAGCGGTCATTTACAAAAATAATCATACAATAAATTCTGGTATTTATATAACATAAATGTGTTCCATTATAACATTTTTGAATTTGAATATAAAATAAATTGCAATTTTCACATAATAAAATAAAATAAGTACACATACCATACAAGAGTCACACCATAGTTTTTAGGAGATATTCCACATCATTTTTCTCTAACAACCAAAATTTCAATTTTCTGAGGAAAATGGTCTTATTGCTAATTGATGAAATCTCATTTGGAATTTTTTGATGAATTGAAGGAGCAATGAAATCAAAGAAATGTTTGTAAGCTTCAATATTGGGTTTAGGTATGGTACAATAGTGAACACTTCTTAATCTACCGTAAGTACACGGTTTAAAATTTAGACCTCCTCGGTTATAAAAGATTCGTAATACTTTATACAAATAGAGATGACGAAGAGGCAATATTTTTAATTTTTTATATAAAGGGAATGACGATTCTCTTGTGCCAGTTCCCAGAATGACACGTAGAATTTTATTTTGTGCGATGCGAACTGGTTGGATATTAGAGTAGTACGTGCCTCCCCAACAAGTCAAGCCATATTCTATTCTAGAATTAACAAGAGCAAAATAAACAGATCGCATGACTGACACAGGACAAATTCTTTTTAGCAAGTAAAATTTTCTTAGAGCAATAATTAATTCCGATTTTAGTTTTCTAATGTGTGGTTTCCAATTGCAATTTTTATCCATGATTAAGCCTAAATACTTCAGATTATCAACTGATTCAATTTTTATGCAGACTTCACAAGTTTTTCCATTTGACTTCAAGCATTGGAGGCATTTATAAAAAATATTAATGTCAGGTGGTGGAACATTTTTTAAACTAAAGAATATATACTTCGATTTTTTGCTTAATACTAAATTGTTTGCACAAAACCAGAGATTAAGTCTATTCAAGTCACTTTGCATTTGAATAACAAGTTCCGACGTACTGGAAGAAGAATAGCACAAAGCAGTATCATCAGCGAAAGAAGTTAATTTTCCACAGAGGAGACCATTACACATATTATTGACATAGATTAGAAAAAGGGAGTCAATACTTCCATAGCGATAGCAACTGCGGATAGGCGCTGGTTAAAAGGTAAATACACGAATGGGGAATGAAACGCCTTTCCTGCAAAGTGGTTAAACTGGAATGGGAGTCATCTGCTTGGAGACCCACAAATGTGTGAAATCCAAAAGAGAAAAAAATCATTCGCTTGACTTGAGTTTGAACTCAGGTCCCCCAAAATTGCGCCAGGACATGGGTTCGAATCCCGGCGTAGGCGAATGATTTTTTTTTCACTTTGAGTTCCACACATTCGTGCGTTTCCAAGCGGGTGACTCGAGTATTAGTTTCCATTCTGGGCAAAACGCTTATGGTAAACACCCAGGAGTTTTAAGATTAAGTTCAACCTCGTGGACTGTGGCGCCATGCACTCGAGTACGCGTGCTTAGTTGAATTATATATACCCACAGTATCTTGTGAGAACACCTAGTTTCTTTAAAACCCCTAAGAGACATACGTTAGACGCCAAATATATCTTTCATAACAGATGGTCTTGCCATATTCGATCTAATTGATAATTTCCTGTATCTCTAGGCGTTTCGCATACAATCCTGCGATTTTTTGTAGACTAGCGATAGAGATTACTTAAACTTCTCTGCGAGAAAGTCAACAATGTTTCTCGCCGCGGGCTTTTGCCGCTCCCAAACAGCACTCCTAATTCTTATACCATCCATTCCTTTTCCTCCACACTGCTTCTCAATCAACCATCGCTTTCAAGCGCTCCTTTTCAGGAAAGTTCCACTGTATTTTTCTTAGTCCAGTTGGATTCTATAGGGAGCTTTTTTATACGTGGCTGATAATTGTTTTAACCACTCATAAGTTTCATAAACAAAGAATAAGAGATAGTATTTGTAAACGTATGACACAACTCTACATTTAAAAAACTAATTAATTAGAAAAATTATTCTTTTAAAAGCCAAAAATGCATCAGGTTTGTTTTTCTTATTGAAAAAAAAATGTTCAAAGTGATTGTCGTTGAAGATAACATTTACTACAATTTTATTAATTCTACAAGAGCGCGTATGTATCCGTTTATTGTTGATATTGCTGATTGCAACATTAAGTGCTTGAAGAAGCGTTTTCTTCAATTACCTCTATCGTTTGAAATACACAGCACTTGGGCGCAATATTCTGTCGAAAATTAATCCTTCAGTAAGCTAAACAAGTTCACACTAAGCTGTTGTCAAAAAAGTTAACTTGCCAGTAAATAAACTATGAGAAAAATTTTACGTTTGCAGTTTTTCGGGAAGGGACTTACGAGAAGTTTCAATGAGACATGAAAATATTTCATCGGTAACAGAAATGCATGAAATTCAAGTTTTTTTTACCAAAACTGGAAGTCAATCGGGTTAGCATCAACATTATATTCCCGTCATTGCCGACTTTTTTAATTTGCAATTGTAAAAGTTCTTAGCCTCTTGAAATAAAATTCCCAAGTGAGTTATTTCTCTAACTCCTCCTAGACCCCGAGGATCGTTTCTAGAGCAATTAACCAGCTAGATCGATGAACAATATCTCTACGATCGTTAACTCTCTTTCCTTAGAACTGACTTATGGCACTGCGTCTGCCTTGACCACCAGGGGTAATATTCTACTATTAACCGTCTCCGTACTTACTATCTCGTCATTTTTTTTAACTTGGTGCCACTGTTTCTCTCAAAGGCTTCCGTCTAATTTAGTGTACGCGTAGGTATAAATAAAATTGCTGGAGCTTAAACCCCAGAAGTCATAGCTCTCCTTCCATCATATCATCTTACACAAGCCTAGGACATGCAATGCATTTTCTATTAATCTAACATCGATAGGTTTTGCCTCAATAAGTAAGGTGGCTATTACACACCGGAGTTGACTCTTATGCGAGTCCACTTGGAAGGTCGACTTGGACGTGTATTATTCCTACGCTTCTACCATTTCGCCATTGGAGTGGAGTTCAATACTTGGACGGCGAAGTCGTCGACGTAGTTAAGGAGGTGATTATCGACCAACTGTTCAGTCGGACGAGTAGAAATTGCACGTGGAAAATGGATGCCACCTCAAACACGACAGATGTGGAAAGGATTTGACAAATCAAATTGATGCTAGGTAAGTTAATAACCCTTCATTGACGCATATACGAAATGTTTTCTTACCCAAGTTGATGTTAGTTCAAGTTTAGAACCTGGTATTGAGGTACATATATTATTGTACCGAAAGAAGAACGCCCCGTGGAGACGTTGAGCATAATCAGGAGGAGGAACACTATTATTGTCCGGAAAGACTTTCATGCTGCTTTTAATCATGCTAATAAATCATTTCTTTGTCAAAGTCATAGCGTAATTTCCAGCGTTATTCATCCCCTTGCCCATATCAATATGTTTGAATTCTCAATTTGGTTTTAGTGCAAGTTAAAAACTTTACTCGGAGAAGAACATTAAAAGTTTGCCTCTATAGAAGGATTACGAGGCGGTGAGTTACAAGTCGTAAGAAGAAGCCCAATTGGTTAATTACAAGTTGAAAAGAATGCTTTGTGGTTAACAAAAGTTAAGGTTTGCGGATTTTTGTTGAGTTAAAAAACGAATAATACGAGCCTTCTCTTTAATGCGCGTAAATTTATAATAACCGTGTGAATATTTAATGTGTAATTTTGTCATTAGATTTTCATGTACTGCTCTCTTACTGAAGGGAATTTATACCTCAAATTTACTTATGCTGCTCAAGTTTACTTATCCAATGCAATTGCTGTTCTTACCAATAATAATGTAATATCATAATCTTACGGCTCTTTTTTATGCATTCATATATACCCAAGAATACTCTTCCTCTTATTTTTGAAGTATTTGTTTTGGTTAGAGGTTACGCACAATGACACAGCAGCGCTAGCTACTTCCGAAAAGTGCAAGATTCAAGACAAGTAGGCACGTGAGGACACGATCGGCCTGCCAAGTTGATTCGGCCATCGAAGTCGACTCAATTTCAATCGATCAGTAAAGTCAAGGGGCTTAAAACTTTGATCAGTCGATGGGTAAAAAGTTCGTCAATGTAGCTCAGGCACTCAGAATTTCTTCGATTTCGTGAACATATTACCGAATAGTCTAAACTTAAAATTTTCCCATCAAGCAAAGCATCAGCATATAGGTAATCATTCCCTTCGAGTCATCGGAAACTAAAATTACTGAAGTTCGTTCCATTAAAGCTCATCGAAGTTTACTTCCTTTCCCCACCCTTCGTTTGACGTTCCCTACCTTCACGACCCTGAGACGTTTCCTTAACATTCCATGTCCCCTTCTTTTTAATTTTCCTTTCACTCCAGCGTCTTCGTTCAAACAACTCTCGACTCAGATATGCGAGCATTTCGTCTGCTCTCTCGACGATAGAGGCCTTGTCACACCTCCCCACTGCCGCGCTCACTCGCTTTCATCACGCAGACACGGCGAAGGAATAAAAAAAACTTATTTGCAAGGATAGAACCTCCGTACGGAAAGCAAAAAAACACTCACTCGGTCAAAATTAAAAGCACGTGGGAAAGAAAAAGATAGTTATGACGCCTGACCCAAATCCTCATCAAAATAGTCGCAGAATCGTCTTCAGACGAGAAATTCTCGCATGCCCTGCCCTTATGATGTTTTTTGGACTGTGTCGGCTGCTGGCGAGGTGGGGATAATAAATCGAATTGCTGTTCGCCGCTGAGTTGCCATGAAATCTTGGAGACAAGTGGGATTTCTACAAAAAATAAAGAGACTTAATCTCTTTCCTTGAAAAGAGATGGGGATGGGAACTAGGGCAGGAAAAGGAGCGTCTTTTGGAAACGAACGAACCTGCGAGGCTGAAGACATCGCGAATAAATATCCAACTCATGGAACAAGAGCAGAAAAAAACCACGCCATTAACAAGACTGGCAAGTTTTTTTTAAACCTGTTATAGTTTTAACCGTTTCGAGGGCATCTTGGGTCCGTAAATCCCCCCCCCCCAACCCGTGTCCCCCTCAAAATATTAAATACCAGAGCTCCCATTTCTCGCGGTGACTCTGATCGCCAAAAGGCGTTCTCTAATGACTGGTCTACCATTCAAGGAGTGGAAATCAAAAGAGGAGAAAAAATAAATAAACAACACTCGACAAACAGTTTCTCCTTAGGTATTCGAAAAAGGAAAGCTCAGTGGAATATTTGGGGTGTTTCGGCACAGGTATTTCACGTCTGGTAACCTTCTTGATATATTCCCGCAATAAAAAGTGGATTTTCTGGAGCTGGGTGTGAATTTTATTTAATCAGTGGCGGCGGCGGCACCTTGGGTTCATCGAAAGTGATGATGAAAGCACGTTACGGAAGCGAGGAAGTATCACGTCACTCGGGGCGGAAAATATGATAAGCATCGAAAAGGGAGCGCCCGAGCTGAAGCTTCGCTGATAGAGAAGTGGACATTGGTGAGCTCAAGATTATTTCCGGGTCTAGCGCTGTAAAATACGGCTCCAGAGAACCACAACGTCTACAGCCATATTTTATGCATTGATTTAACTATCCATTTTACACGATTGATTTATACGGTGAAAGGGAGTGTTCGAATTCCCTTACCCATTGGAAACTGAAAAAAATAACATTCAACTTTAAATGTTGTTTGTTTATTTGTTTAATACAAACGCATTTAGGTTCCATTCAGGTGGAAGGCACAAATCATCGCAAATACACAAATATCCCTGCATAAAAAAATTGGGCTAAACATTACAAATGAAGCCTCGCATAAGAACAGATCGTACATGCTAGATGCTACATCCTTATATTGACCTCCGTTGACTAACATTAGTAATTATTTTGAACGACATCACGTTGGTAGGTAGAGGATTAAATGATCCTCCATGAGCTTTCATTCCTCTATGCCCATATAATTAAATGAATACTTTACATTGTTAGATAAATTCCTGCAAGCATATTTGCACTTCTTTTCCACATTGGATTCCCGAACTATTGTGCATTTGAAGTTATACCTCGTAAATATACATTTTCCTGCACGGAAATTCATCTCTGGTCATGTAATTCTGCTTAATTTATACACATGTAGTAGCAAAAAAATAAACTGTGTTAATACATGTATGTAGTACTGTCTGGGTTGCTTCACGTCCTCCATCTAGCAATTCAAATCCGTCACCATAATGGGAGTTAATTTTACCGCATGAGTCATTTATGTCTACCCATGAGTGCGTCGATGTAAAACTAATTGTAGCAGGTATCAAAGGATCGGCAGACAACTGAGGTCACCAGTGCCATCTAGGGTAGGTTGTTAAGAGGATAGGGCAATGATTATTAGGAGAATATAAGAAGGTTGAAGAGAAACCCGGTGACGGCGTTTGCCTGCAATATACGAAAGGTGCCAAGGGGTTTGCAGTGTACGTCCCCACTTTTACCACTCTGCTGTACTCTTAAGGTACTTGCTTCATTGTAGTTATACGGACCTGCAGCTCTTCTTATTTGCCAATTGGGATTAAGACATCATAATAGCAACGTGTGCAGCAAAGATCGGCAAGATATGCCAAATGCCGTTAGGATAACTTCATTAATTCTACAAGCCTACCGCAGCAACTGCTAGAACGGGAATCACTATCAGACTGTCGGTTAAAATGCATACTAAATCTTTTGATCCAGTGAGAATCTGATCTATTTCCTATTTCTACATTGACAGGCAGTTTGACAGGTTTACATTTCCATGCAGCGGACAACAGAGTTTTTTTTGAGCGATTAAGGATGTATGGGTAGACTTGTGAGGGAAGGATTATTTTTGTAAATTGGAGGAAGGGTGAAGGGAAACCAGAAGCCGACCCTTAACGAAAGGCGTCAGGGGAAACACCGTTCAGCGGCACATGTTCACAGTCATCGCGGAAATTTTCTGTCCTCATGAACTATCATCCCTGCAGTTATTAGCTTTTTGAGCCCACTGTCCCCCTTTTGTAACACCGTGTGAGGTTCCAACTCTCTTCCTGGTTCTTTGGTAGGTTATCTTTGAGAAGACGACAGACAAAGTATGTTTTCACAAATCGTCATGTTATCGCGGTAATACTTTTAGTATTATGGATAACAGTTTCTTGTGTGTAAGTTACGTAAGTGATACCCAACCAACCACCGATTGTGTATTTTAACGGTTTCAATACTCTCCTATTTTATTGTACCTTATGGTTACACCTCATATGGTTACGTTCAACCCTTTCGTTCTCGTGTCACTTATTGGATCACCCATACCTGCGTAGTGTCTGCCATGTTCTCCGCTAGAAGTACTTATAAGTTTATATTTTTTACATTGGTAATGTCTTCCGAATTTTTTTTTTCTTATTATTAGGAATATTACATATAGTAATGTTTAAGTGATTTATTGCATCAAATATGAACGGTCTTACGATACCTAATATGCAACCTTTTCCCAATTAAATTTAGCATTATTTGTTCAAGCATTGTTGTCTATACCGCCTGCTCATCATTTTAATCAAAATCAGAGGAATATATCCGTTTTGTACACTCTGAATAGTCTCAAAACCAGGAGGAATATTGAAAATGGGAAGGTGGATGGATGTAGGGGTCATTGAATGCCAAAATCATTTAAAATAAAGAAAATAATCCCAGGCGTCTACCAGGATGCCTCGTGAATACTGAATGGTTTACTCTTTTAAGTTGGAATTCATTATGAGAGAATAAGTTAATGCATTAGAAATTGGGAGCCCGAAATAGAATTAGAAATAACGTCGCCTCGTGGCGCAATTCCCTTGGTGGCGATGCAATTCAGGTACGTAATTTAGCGTAAGTGAATTGTAGCTTCAAAATTGAATGGGAGGGTGTGAAAAGGTAGTGTGAGACAATAAGGAAGGAGTACCAAGAACCATTATTTCAAAACTTGGGTAGGAAAGAGGATAAGGGAATGGGAACATTGTCTGGGAAATTGCGTGGGAAAACTCTTTACTAATGGAATAATTATGACATCACCGAGATTATTCCAGAGATGAGCCTGAAGATAGAAGAGGGGGGACGGCAAAATGGAAGAATGCGCTCGTGGAGTCCGTGATATGAATGCGGAGGGAATTGAATCTGCATAAGCATTACCACAAAAGCGGCGCCTTGTTGCGGGGGGTATTATTGGGTCACCCGCCATAAATAGAAAAGGGCCGGAAAGTGTCTAGAAAAGAAAAGCCGCCGACTCTTTGGCCGTGAGACATGTTTCTTTGAGGTGAGACGTCATATAATCAGGTACCTATGCTTGGTGGCGATGCAACAAAATTATATGTGCTAAACATTTCTTTATAACTCGTAGAGGATATAAGATATCCGAACGAGTTCGCTGGCCGAGCAGTGGTCGAGTCGAATTTTCATTTTGCTGTGCCGCACTGGTAAATACAGTTTGCAAGTTTTCATTGCCATTTCGTTGGTGATCGAAATTGGGACTGAGTTTCATTCAAAACTTCATTTTAGGAATTAGATTTAGGTCGGTTTTACTTATTCCGCAACTTCCGCTGTGATTTGTAGTGAAGTAATCTTAATGGCTTCGTATTTATAATTGCGCTAGTCTACTTTCGCTTTCTTATTTCTTTTTGCACTTATTGTATCTTAATGTTTTCGCTTCCGGTTGCTTACCATGTCATAAAAATTTTCTTAAGAAGTGATGGTTAGTCCTTTGTTTGGCCCATATCTCAACCTTGCGCGACTCAATGCTACACATGATTGAATCAGATAATGTGCCCGAAATGTAGCCCGTGCTAATCAATACAATTTACAAACGGATAATTACCTTAGAATTTTT
Organism: Pyrrhosoma nymphula; assembly: GCA_963573305.1. Taxonomy (NCBI): domain Eukaryota; kingdom Metazoa; phylum Arthropoda; class Insecta; order Odonata; family Coenagrionidae; genus Pyrrhosoma; species Pyrrhosoma nymphula. The sequence goes on along the minus strand of OY754332.1, from coordinate 67,531,077 downwards.
ATATAAGGGTACTTCATCATTACTAATACATATTGGGATAAAACCTGCTGTAGTCGTAGCACTTTGAATAAAAATAATAATAAAACTTGAAAAACGTCATCATGATGTGCCTGGCCTGGCATGAAGGCCTGGAAGTGCGTGGAGCTAAAGTGAAGCCGTCATCGCCGCCATCTTACCTCAGCAATTTGTGTATATCTGCACTGACGGCTACGGTCAAGAATTCATGAAAATCATTTTTAAAGTAGTTCAGTAAAACAAAGTTCCGTGTATACAATTCTACGTCACTAGGCTCTCCAACCATATAATTTTTATTTTAATACTGGAATGGCTAGGGGGTATTTTTTACATTGAATTTTATTCCATCTTTAACCCAAGTTGTAGAAAAGGAAGAATGAAGACGACAAGAAAACTTTTCAAAGCAACTATTTATTTCACCACGAAACCAACAAAATTTCCGACACCATCGTAAATTCGATAACAACATGTATAATGTCATCCTTAAGAATTTACAATGAGTGGCAACTAAAGATTTTTGAAAATACCCAATCTGTTGTATTTTGATCTGTGCTCAGACTTACGGTTATTAATTGTCGATTCAGGCCCAATTCCTCCAAAAGAAAGGTCTACAATGAGATTCACAAATCAGTACTGCGCTTTGTTTACGATTCGTTTAATTATGTAAGATGGCCGCGTGCGCAAGGGGTAGGCTTCAACGCATCCCTGTGGCCAGAGTGGACACTGCCAATCTAGTATATCTGTGATGTGCATTGACTCAAAAGTCTAATAAAAGAGACCTCTATGAGTGAATATATACAACATTAAGTAAAACGACATTCAAATTTTTTTTATTGATGCTGATGTGTTAAATGATTTATGAAATGTTGTACCCTCATATTTGTCTTCTTACATAGCCCTGATGATGGAACTGATTAAATTCCGAAACGTTGGAAAAGGATGATATTTTGATTACCTAAACTGACCTATACTCGCTATTTGAATGGATTCATAGTAGCAAAGACATAAGGAGGAGAATAGCGCTAGCGAAGGAAGCGTTCAGTGATAGGAGGGAATTGATGACGGGGACGTTAAGTAAGGATCACGGACTTCGAATAATCGTAGGTAAGGATGTGGAGAAGAGCTGGTGAAGAGGTTGATATGGAGTGTGGCTTTGTACGGGTAAGATAATAATAATAATAATAATAATATTTTTATTTGCTCTGGGTACAATACCCCTAAGAGCACCATTTTTACAATGGTGGTGAGCTTAAGGTACTTAACCTGCTATTGAACATATATAAATATATACATTACATGCCAGTTTTATATCTCTAATCACAGAAAAGACATAAAATCAAAAATGCATCATATAAAAATAAAATAAACCTAAACGAAGAATACAATTAAGAAAAAAGTGACATAATCCTTTTAGTGTAAACATAAGCAAAAACAGAATCTGAACTGGATAACTGAAGAATAATTTTTAAACACATTTCTAAATCAGAATTTACAATCAAAGACATTTTAGTGAATAATAAACCAATGATAAAACAGTAAAGAAAGTCGTTGCAGCTTCTTTTTGGTATAAAATCAAACGAAAAACTAATACTGAGCAACAGTTTCACAAGTTCATTTTTGGTGTAGAATGAATCACAGAATTATGTTTTTTTTGTAGAAGGTAAGAATAAAGTTTTGTCTTGAATGTCTGTGTGTTTAAAATATTCTTTAGATGAATGGGGAGGAAATTCCATAATTTTGTAGATTTGACCAGGAAAGAGTGATGATATTTGGTGGTTCTATGGGCGGGGCAATAAAGGTCAGATTGTGCACTTCTTGTATTTATAGTTCGGGACTGTGGTTAGTGTATAAACATGTCTATTAAGTATTTTGGTTCTGAAGCGGAGAATAAGGAGAACAGAAAGACACTGAGCGAATAATTACGTCTGTCTTTGACTGTTAACCAAGACAGTTTTTCCCTATAAGAGGACACATGTTCATCGTAGCGAAGGTTAAAAATATACGTGGACTATGAGAAAGGAGAACGAAAATAGACTGCAGGCGTTCGAGATGTGGGTGTGGAGGAGGATGGAGAAGGTGCGGCGGACGGAGAGGAAGACAAATGAGGAAGTGCTTGACCTAGTTGGTGAGAAGAAGAAACATCTGGATGAGATTAGGGGGAGCCAGGGTAGGTGGCTGTAAGGGGGTTTAATGACGGGCGAATGTTTGCTGAAGGCCGTGATAGAGGGAAGTATGTTGGGCAAGCGGGTAAGGGGAAGAAAGAGAATAAGTTTTATGGACGGGATGAAGAAGGGAAGAACTTACGCTGAGGTGAAGAAAGAAATACCAGATGTACATAGTGCTCTGCACGTGTAACAACCTGTTTGATTTTCTCTGACTTTAATTAAATCCTACCTTTAACCGGCAGATTACTATAATGAATGAAATGATTTTCAGGACAGGGTACTTGGATAATATTTCACACCCGCTAATGTAAGACCTTAATCCTATGACGAACTCAACTTTCATGTCCGGGGTGGGATGCTAAATATCCAACACTTTTTTAGCGTCTAGGATTTACAAATACTTTCACTAAGAGTTTTAGGGCCGTTGGGGAAAGACATTTGTCCTCCAGAGGAACTATGAGCGGTTACCGGTCAATAGTAAGGTTTAGAGAGAAATGGGCAATCTTCGACGGGCGCGCAGTGATCCGGATCCGGAATAAGGGGGACAAAAGTCATGTTTTCGACTTCCTTGAAACGCGCTTTGAACATGCAGTTCGCGTAGTATAATGCCTGGAGCATAATGTAGAATGATTAGTTAAACAAAGAATGAATTATTAAGCTCAGTATATTTCTTCTGGATAGAACCATATTTCATAAAAACGATCTTTAGGATTTGATGATCCTTGTAAACATTTTTGAAACTGTATTTCGTAATGAAAACAGGAAAAACTGACTGTGGGTCATATTAATATGGGTATTGAATTATCGGAATAAGTGGATTTCAATATTTTAGTGATTGTGGTGGGAGCGTGATGGCCTAGTGGGTAGAGCGCTTGGCTACTGAGCGAAGGGTCCCGATTTCAAAGCCGGGTGAAGCTTTTGGACGCCCCCGAACTAACAAAAAAAATCCTCGGAGTGCGAGGTGGCCCAAGGAAAGGAACTGGCCCCCCTACCCTGAATGTGTGAAATTCACACGCCCGTGAATCGCTCACGCTTAGTCTGGGGTGAGCTCTACCCTCAACTATCCTAACCTACATACGGGTTGAATCACTGAGTGAGTGAAGCACCGCACACCCTAAGGTAAGCCGGCTTATGAGTGTCAGGATTAGGTTAATTTTACGACCTCCTCTCAAAGTATCGCGAGTTATTGTGGTGTTCGTTGACGTAGGTTGTGAGGAGTAATTAACATTAACAAATTTCGAATAATTTTTGGATGGAGACTGTCTCAGGCTTGACTTGGTGGAATCTTTCCATATTGAAAAGTGAAAAAAATCTGCTATTCCACATAAATTATTTTATGTGGAATAGCAGAGTTTTTTCTCTCATTTAAACTGTTGGATTACAAAAAAGTGACACTGTGTGACTCAAAGGTTTTTATGGTGGGGTGAGCACACTATATCAGGAAGGTATTCATGTACGAATTATCTACATTTACTTACTAAAATGTGATTGACAATGACTTGTGATTCTCTGCCTCGTACGTGAGCGTCGACACCGAAGAGTAACTAAGGGAGCATGTTGTAAGTTATGCTGTTTTTAATGTGTGTACTAGTAATTAGGGTTGTTTCAATTAAGAATTATACTCTTCCTTAAGCTATTTTACCCTTCTCCGAACTTACTTTTGAAAAATTGGGAAGGAGAAAATCAGCCAATCAGCCAGCAGTGCCATTATGCTGGAAGTTGAGGAAAAAAACTTTCTTACACATTCGATTTTAGTACGATTCCTAACAATTTTTGGTAATCATTTTAAGCAAATACGACGGGTTGTATGATAATCAGCAGGTAAAATCCTCCACTAGCCTCTTTTCCTCAAAGACAAAGTGCCAGAAGACCCGTTATCCGCCCATATGCCAGGCCTACTTGAAATGGGAAAGGATCGGAAGATGTAAATTTTACTACTTCTACATGGAGAGCAATCCTAATCGCGTTTATTGCTTATTGGCCGTATTATTGACCCGTATTTGAAGCTGCACGCATCGAAGGATGCTTTTTTTTGTCGTCGGTCGATTCTTGTTCATAGCACCCCCCGTTCGCATCCTTCTAGGATGGGTTTTATTGCCGGGCTGCCGATGGTATACACTTTCACATGAAAAAACAGGAATTTCATGTACTTACTATGCGGCCAACCTAACTCTTGGTATTTTAGAGGGTAGAATCAGGGTTCTCAGGGTCATCGAAGGCCTCCATTTTTAATCTCCTCCGTGCTAAGGTCGAAGCATTAAGAATATTCCACCTCAATTACTCTTTTTGCATCGATGTGCGAACATGTAAATCGTCTGTTTCCAGGTCTTCTTTTTGCAATATTTTTATATTTATCTATTAATTTATCAGTTACTCGCTATCACAGCGATTATGAATGTAATGCAGGTTTTTCTATTTATTTTTTTTCCGTTCTCAGGCAAATAACATTTTTTAGCATTTGATTGCCAGTTCAAATTTGGCCAAAAATATAAGATCAGCAGAAAATTAAAAGACAGTATCAGCAGAAATAAGTGGTGAGGATTCATTTTTACTAATGCGTTCTTTTATTTCAATAATTTTTTCATGCAATATCACTAACCCTATATTTTCAGTAATAGAAGACGATCTTATTATGAAATTATCATTTATTTTGCAAGCTTTACCTTACGTTTTTTCATCGATCCCAAAAAATTAAATATCATTATTTGGAAACGGCCATATTTTATGTAAAAAACAATGAATGTTGCTACATGCAACCTCCTAACCATAAATACATGCCACATGTTGCAGGCATAATAGAGTTGAGCCTGAAACTAATTGTTTAATAATTGAGTTTGGCTTTACTGTCAATTGGTGAGCTTTCAGTGGAGGCCCAGGCGCGCCTGGGCGTCGCGAAACAGAGATCTACGAAAATTCCGTGAGCATGAACATGAAAACATTTCAAGTTTCCACACCAATGAAGGCCGATTTTGACCTTTGGCCCCTGATATCTTCTCAAATGTGTCACATTAAACAAATTCCGTGGCGTTGCATATTCATTTACCTCATGAGTTCCGTGAGTCCTTAAAAGGATTCCCGGACAACCCGGACAGCCAACGAGAACGAGTGCGATTTAAAAGAGTTGAATGCGTAATTCACGTAAATGACTAGTGGTTTAACGTGCTTTTAATTAAAGAAAGAAATAAATGTGCATACAATTACCATTTTTATGCTTAATCATTAAACTCTTTAAGTTTTGCGATCTATTTATTGTTCAAACTAGTTTATCTAACTATTTTCCCTTCATTTATTTTTGTTATCTTTATCAATAAATTATAAACTATTACATCCCTATAATTAAAGCAGGTTGCATTTTTGAGCATATTTTAGTTATAAGCGTTTTTTATACAAACTCCTAATTTTACGAGAATTTTAGGAGACTTATATCGCCTGATATCTCCTAAAATAATTGAATTTCGTTAAAAATCAATGCAAAATTGTACTCAGCTTTTTTAAAACCTTAGGGGTACGATTTTCATTGCAGTGGACGAGTCGAGAATAGGCGGAGCTTCGGTAATTGCAGTTTTGACCACTAGGGTACTCCCTCCGGTTGTGGGATAAACCCGGTTGTTGTCCCATGTTAATGTGTGGGGAAAATCCGTGTGATATTTGATTATTACTTGATGATACAAGTTCCTTGTTGCATGAAAATTATTTTATATTCATTGGATTGGAGGAAGGAAAAATTATTGACGAAGTCACTGGAAAGCTTGAAGCATTTCAACATAAGTTGCGGCTTCAAGTCTGCGGGAAGTTGCGGTAGCGCGAGGCTTTCCTATGAAGGAAATCCATCTGTTTATTTCGTCCTACTACAAGGAGGTATGGACGGGAATAACTGAGGATGATGCGGTTTTTGTGAAGGCGTATTGCTTTACCAGGCAAAGAAAGAATGAGCCCGCTCGATTGGTCTAATTTGAAGGACGCAATGAAGATGAAAGCTTTGAGATTAGATCCTCGAAATGTGCATGGAATGCAAAGTAGGTAATAATACAAGTAATACAAACACAGGAAATAGTCATGCAATACTTTAAATGACGATGTATATATATGACGACATCATTTTCTGGTACATCGTGTTCTAATGATGTATGTACATCGTCGCAGCGAAAATAATAGTTTCACCTACGAACAAAGTACTTGTGCATGATGTAATAATTAGTAAGTTGATTTGTTTCCGCTGCGACGATGTATTTACTTACATTTATTTTGATATACACTTGAAGCAATCACCATATACCACTAAGTTATATACACCTCTACTTTAATTGATTACCTACCCTAAAATAAAAGTCTATAAATGATACCATAACAGTTTTTCTCGCTGTCAAGGGGTACCCGAGAACACGGTCGCGAAGTTCGTGGAAGAGATAGGTAATCGAGACGAGTCGAATCTTGAACCGAAACTGACGAATATAGAAAATGAAATACCCTTGACTGGATGAAAACATTTACCTATTGCCGTAGTTGCATCTTGTTCCACAACGTCCGTATTTATATCTTATACGCTGTTGTGGCTGTGATCCTTACAGCTCACAGAACACAATGTTTTGCTTGATATAGTTATAATTTGAAGTACAAGCTCTGCAAATTTGTTCTTTCCCATTTTAGACTCGGAAAAGGCGTGCATGCTTTTGGGCTCTTTTACCTCAACCATTTAATTTCGACGGGGCAGAAGGATATACCGGTAGACGTGTCTTGTACATACATCCGTGGAAAAGAATGGCATAAGCCCAGGGGAAAGAAAATTGAACCTGATGCAGTAATGAATGCTATATATTTACCATGCCAAGCCTGAACGAAAAAGGGAGCCTCCAACAATCTAGTATTGCGCTGATCCTAATGCGATTCCTTCACCAGTACAGGTGCAAACATTGCAAATTGAACTTAAAAGTCTAAAAACATCTCTTAAAAATCAAAAACTTTCTTCCGCACAAGACTTCTTTGTAACCCCCGGGTAAAAAATGTCGGGATCACACACGCTTAAAAGACGAATTTTTGTATTCTTACTGACACAGTTTAAACGTACTTCCTTCCGCTGGAAATTTGTGGAATAATACCCCTGGTGTTTTACACAAACTTTCGCAATAAAGAACATCACAGTATTGCACCATTTCTCGAAATAAATGTAAAATTGCTGTGGATCACAATGCACGGCAATGAGGAACTCGGACAATGTATCCCACAACACAGCTCGCTTGTTGTTGTCACGTGACCGTGTGACGTATTCGTTCGACTCGTCCATTGAACAAAAATGTAATTTTTGTACCCTTTTATCGCGATCCGGACCAGTATTGGTCGTCATCCACTATCATTTTGTGCCCCCCAGTTGCTATAAGTTGAATATTGCTGAAGATGAATCAAAGCATACATCTGGATTATCTCCACTCCATTGTTACGTACGATTTTTTGAGTGTGTGCTCCGAATCTCTTATCGCTTTAACATTAAGAAATGGAGGGTAAGTGAAAATTTCAATGTAGGCACTTAGTATAATCTATTCTCATAATTTTTGATTTATTATTCTACTATATATACATAATTAGCCATATTTTCACCTGAATTTCGTGATTTCTCTCAGGCCAAAGCTACTAATGGGACAAGCATTGGAAAAGAGGTAGAAAGAAATCTAAGAGGCATTTAGAAAAAGAATGGAACTTTTAATAGGCATACAAAATCCTGGTCAAGGAACAACTAGTGATGGAAACACTGCCCGACGCTTTTTTTCCAATCCTAACCTTTCGTCAAAATTTGTTAAGAGTCTTTTAGATAGTTTGAGATAAACACCCATGTGTTTTATGATGTGCTTTAATCTCGTAGACCGTGGCGACATACGATCGAGTTCAGATACTTTGATGAACCATTTGCGCGGTGCCTCGTTAATCCATCTTTTTCTCTGAAGTCTCTTTGAAATTCCCTGTCAAAGAGGACACCTGGGTAGTTTAGCTGATCAGAGCACCCACTGTGAAATTGGAATATCTGTTTTTTTCTCAGTTCTAGCGAATGATTGTTTCGTGAAATTCGACATTCGTGTAGAGCAAGCCTCTCTCGCGCCATAGATATGGTCCTGGACTCCAGAAAGTCGGAGAAAGTCTGATAAGGTCGGAGAAGGAGTATTAAGATTAATCAGACGACACAAGCAAGAGTAGTGAAATAAGAGGAGGTAAGGTAAGATGGCGTATTGGAATGGGCGGCGAGAGTGAGGGGAATGAGGTGAGGGCGTTCACTATCGCCTTTGCATTTCAACGCGTGGGTACACGGAGGAATTTATCAAAGAGGCAAGGGGAGAGGTGGAAGCTGAATTAACCGAGGAAGCGAGGTGATAAGGTCGGATATAAATCTGGTTTAGATTTTCTGATGACAAGACCTAAGTTATCCCATCAACCGAGGGACTGCAGTCAATGATTATCGCGTCGAAGCGGATTTTTGGAAGCCATAGGATTAAAAGGAATCATATGAAGATGAAGGTAATAACAGTTTCGAGGAGTAAAAATTCAAAAAAGACTAAAAATGTAAGTTTGCTGAAAATAAAAGTATTGGAGCAGTTCACGTACCCAGTATTATATCACTCAATTAATTTTCACTATTAAATTTCCACACACTTTTACTCCAGACCATGTCTTCCACTGAAACTGTCATTATCAAGTTTAATTAAATAGTGGTTTGTGTTCCTATCAATTTCAAATAAGAATAGCAAACAGAACAATATTAGAACAGCAACCACTAGTAAGTGTTCCTACATTTGGAAAATTTATTTCAAAACTATTGTTAGGAATACAAAAGTGTGCATAATGCATAGTAATAATTTATGGATTGATGCATACGATATCCGCAGAGTAAGACAGAAACCTTCGCTTGCATTACTTAGAAAATATTTCGGAAGAGAATAAATCTTGCAAAAAGTTTTAATGATGCACACATCGACAAAGGAAGTGATTTTTTGCGAAGAGAAGAATGGGCATGAGTAGCATCTCTTGGCAGGGGCATTTACTTAAGGTGCCTTCAATCTCCAATATGATGCAAGGCGTTTTATTATACGGAGGATTGGTAAATACGGAAAGAGTGTTGCGTAGCCTGGAGTCTTCTGTGGAGTGGACTTGGAGAGAAATGGAGAGCGAAGACAGCATGGAGGATAAACAAGGAAGTAGGAAAGTAAACTGTTGGCGCAGACACTTAGAAGGCACCAGGGGTTGATGAAGGACGTACAGGGAGGGAATGGAACATTGAAGGAAGTGATGAAGGGGAGAATGCCGGGTAAGCGCGGAAGGGGAAGGAGAATTAGACTTTTGGATAGTATGCGGGAAGGTAGAAATAATGAGGAGATTTAGAGAAGCTTTTTGGCGGGGATATATATATTCATGAGGAAGCAAGAGATTTATTGTGAGTGGAATAGCCTCAGCAAAGAAGCATTCTACCAGAAGAAAAGTCGACTAAAAGCCTTCGACACCAGCTTGGAAGTAAGCAAGTACTTATGTAAAACGTATATTTGGAGCATACTCTTGTATAGTTGTAAAGCCTGGAGAGCTGCAGAGCAAGTGAGAATGGAATCAATAGGAATGTAGTGAAATAGACGAAATGTGTATTTACTGCCAGTAAACACAAGCGTGGACATTAGGAAGCACTTGATAATAAAATATGCATGGAGCATGCTTTTATTTGGCATTGAATCTTGGATGATTACAGATAAATAACACAGATTGGATGCAACAGAAATAATATGATATTATCTAAGAATGCTGATGATAAAAAAGATGAAGTGAATGATAATGAAAAAGTCCTACGAAGAGTTGGAGAAGAATAATATTTGATGAAAAATGTTAGAAGAAGATGAGACGAATAGATAGTGCACTTTTTCCGACATAACAGCCTCTTGAAAACAATGGTGGAAGGACAAATGAATGGGGGAAATTACCGAGGAGGTCCAATGATGAAATTCATGAGGCAAATTATGGAGGAAGCCATAGTGACGACTTGTGTTGGAATGAAGCAGTTGAGAGGAAAGTTAAGTGGAGCGCTTCAGAAACCAATCTTTGGATTGACACCTACTGATGATGAGTAGAAACGTTTAAGAACAGTCCATAAATTAGATAGTTGACGTAAAAACCACATACTTCCTTCATATTGGTCGCGAGAGCATCATATGTTGAAGGAGACGGTTTTTTAAGGCACGTTGGGAAAACTTTTACAGGAGGCTCGAGGAAGGGACGTCTTTGGAGGAGGTAGGGGAGTCAGGGTAGGGCGAAGGGAAAAGATTTTTTTGCCTTGAGGCCTTCGCAGTGCTGTATGGAGTTGCAGAGGGAGAGAGAATGTCAATTTTTAAACATTAAAATATTAGTTTGGTGAGCGGGTCGGAGGCTGCGGAGTCGCTCTAGAAAGTGAAAGGTGTCGCGAAGGAAACAAGGAAGTGAGGAAACTCAAATGTGGAAGACGACGGAGGCAGAAAACCCGTTCCGTGGATGAGTTGAGGTTGCCTACTCCTGTTCAGTCTGGATTATTTTGCCCGTGCTCTTTTCCGAAACACTGAATGTTATAGGATCGAAATACATAATGGCAATGTCAGCGGAGTTTTGGACCTCATAGCCTCGTGCGCTGGTGAAAGTTTGGAATTTCTATTTGGTCATTGGGATTTGGGTCGTTTGGGAGTGGTTGGCAGGTATCAACATGGCTTAATCGGTGGTAAAATTTAGTCGTCGTGTCCGAAGGAAAAGTTGCCACAAGAAGAGTCGTTAGCCTAGTCTTGATCGCGCCTCCTTAGTATCTGTCTCGCCGCGTCCCTGTCCCATCCCTTACAGGACTCACGAATCAACGCTCCTTGAAAAAATGGAAATCTATACTAATCGTATGTGTATTGATATGTGATGCGAGAAAAGGCATTCGAAATTTCAAGTGTTCCCAGGGAACTGTCCTTCAACAATGTCATTCGCGGTGTTTTTCCTTAGGTTTCATGCAAAACGTTTCTCAGAAATATGCAATATGAAATTACAATGATTCTATGGACATTTTTTACCTAGGAAATTTTTCCCATAAAGGATCCATTATCCTGCCGGATTTTTAGCAATTGATTGTAATGGATGTCATCATTAACTAATTGATAGGGTTAGAAGAGGCCAAATACAAGTTTTTTCTGGTACAGTCCGATATTTTACGTGCGGATATTCCAATACTTCTGATCTAATATTGATTGTGCGCAGTTATTGATTTTTCATTCACGGTGGGCATTTTGAAATTTGTAATTACGTTTTTTTCCTCAGGTATTTAAAAGGTATGCCACAATAAGTTCTATTTATACTGGTTAGAACCTAGAATATAATATTAATTCATCTTAAGATCTTCATCTAACAAGCTTCCCTTTCTAAAAATTGCTATTTTAACTTGTAAGCAACGTGAAGTCCGAGGATTCTATAAAGGTGACGGAAAAAAATACTTTTCAGGTAAATTTAAACAACCAAGGATTCAGCATTACAAACTCCCATCTGGCAATGGGTTGCAAATGACACACGGCAGGCTGCTTCCAGTGGACCCTATAAAAACTTACTCTGGAATCAGGAACCCTTGATGTCATACGCATCAAGCCGGTGAGCAAGTAGTCCTTAACCGCTTCATACAAATTGGAAACGCTGAAATATCCCCCAATATTTCCCAAATTATCGGGTTAGCCTGTTTCATAGACTATCAGCATGGGTCAATGTGCAACTATCGGGCCACCCCTTCTTAATTAAAAAAACTAAAATAAAAAGCTTCCGCAGAATAATATATTTGCCTTCGCCTAGTTTGATACACTGTGGATCCCTAAGGAAGTACATCACATTACTAATTACAAGTAATTAACAAAATATTCTAAACTGGAGCGTAACTATTTGAAGAGATAAATATTTTATTTTGTGAAATTAAAAGTTTTCAATTTGAAGTTTTCTCCATTTACAGTGGACTTACACAAATATTTGGCCTCAACCATCGCTCACGGTCCAAGTCAATAAATTCGTCCAAAAAAGTCAAGTTTAAGCATGCTTGACTAGAGAAAAGCTGGAGGAAAGGCTTTCTCGGTCCCACGAAACAAATCGAAAGATGATTCACGCTCGAACATGGCTTGGACGAGGAACCCTCGAGTGGATATCCTTGTGTAAACAGAGACTGATGGTGATATGGCCTTTCCAAGTGGCTTCTCTTCACCCATCGTGTCACTTGGAGCGGGTCGCAAGGGGCCTGGTGCGTCGGCGGAACATAATAATAATTTTTCCGGATGCAAACATCCTCAGAGGCGGCAGGGAGGAGGAGCTCATGGACGAATAGTGCCCAGAATTCATGGCGGCTGAGTGAGGCCGCGCATGACGTGGGCGGCCACTTATATCTCTGGCCATTTATGGGCCTTGGTCATCCCATAGTGCGGGGTGCTGCTGGGGATAAAAATGCTGAGCTTTACAATATTTGTTTTTAATTTAATTTTTTTCTGCGCATGAAGAGGAAGGGAAAAGGATATCTCTTGACCCTTCCTCTTCACTTTCTATAAAGTTACTCAAGACTCAAACTAAGGTGTTTTTTTTACCACAAACGAACTTTGGTTCAATACACGTTTAATTTGTTTTGAGTTTATAATTATTAGTCATGAATTATGCATATAAATGCTTTAAACTATAATAATGCACAATTTATATAAGTATGTACTATCTCCAGGGGAATCTGCGCAGCTTCTGGAGGTGATCAGGAAGGTGAATTTAAACATTTGTCTAATTACGTGCTCATGTAACGGTGTCATGTATGTCAATGTAATAATTATGATAGGAAAATGTGTTTACCAATCAGTTCCAAATTTCAGATGTTACGCAAGTTTATAAAGTTTATAAATACATTTAATTCATCTATTTTTGTTGTTAACAACGTATTTCGTATCTTAGAAAGAAAAAATTATTTTATAGAAGAACTTTTTTTTTCCGATTGTAACTGTAATTAAAAATTGTATTCAACGAGTATAAAAGAAAACAGTAACTAAAAGATAAAAATATTCCGTCTAACTTAGACCAGTATTTCTTTCTTCATGGACATTGGTGTGCGCCACTGTTTTTTTTGCGTTTTCATAGTAACTGCAAAATGCTTCTGAAAAAAAATGTTGGCGTTGACATAGCTCCATTGTTAAGGTGTTGTGACCCAATATTTATGTGAAGAAAAATGCTTAAGTGTTTTTCGGTCACGCCTATTTATCGAAATTTCAGGCAACCCAGGAAGTCGAATACAGTTCGTGATCCAATGCCCACCCTTAAGTAGTAAAAATCGCCCACAATAATTTAAAATGGGTTGCTATTACCCGGTATTTGTTAAATTTCACTACCGGTATAGAGTCATTGAACTCGATGCAGGGGTTTCTTTTCATTCATTTTAAAATTACTTGAACACACGACATGATATTTAAACTTTTACTTTGAGATGGCTGGGAAAAAATTGCTTAGCTTTTGCATTCGATTTAGGTATACGCTTCGTTTTTACTTAAAAAATGCGTTTTTTACCCCAAACTTTTCCTTTTTATCACTATTTTAACAGTAGAGATTTATTTTCCCGTGGGAACCGCGATATAGGCTATAAACGAGAATTTATATGGATTAGGTTAAATAATTTAATGATGATATAAAGTGAGATTTTTATAATGAATATTTTTCACCCCAAACCTCTCCAAAGTGTGGTTAATGACTGACACATGGTACATTCATTTTGTTCGTCTCATGGGAAGAATGTTTTTAATCGCATGAAATAATTATTTTTTTCTTTTTCTTTAAGTAGGAAGCCGCAAATACAGCTGATTGTGAATCAGCTTGATTATTTTTCTTTCCTGAACAGAACAATTGACAGAACGGGTTGGAGGAATACTTACAGTGCATCGTCCTCAAACCAGAGAAGGAAAGGGAATAATTTATGAGCAAAGCAAAGTTGCGCAGTTTGGGAAAAAGTTTAAATAACCCTATACTGTGCCAATGCCCTCGGCAAAAATAGAAACGTTAGATGATATATATTACTAATTTCCCGGCAATTTTCAAGTAAGAGAAGTATTGAATTCTCGTACTTAAGGCACAGTGCACATTCTCACTCCTTTATGGCTGGCATCCTATCACCCCCTGCCACAGGCCCTTGTGGCAGCTCGAACGGTAGAATGGAGATTTAACTATTCGCCACACATTCCATTTGAAATATTCATCGCAGATAAGAGAGAAAAGTTTTCTACTCTAGGTTCTAAATTTAGTCTCATTCGGTACACACCCAAAATATTTTTTATTCGCAGTTCAGTTCTTCAGATCCTGTGATCTCTGCCCGAGTCAATGATTTAAAAAAATAATCAAACAAGAGAAAGGCCATCCGTAACTAGTGAAACAGCAAAATGCAAATCCATACTTGAAAGTCAGAACAATTGATTTTCCTTCTTACCCAAAATAGGCAAAGTGCCCATCAAAATCCATGAACCCTCTCGGTCAATGTGCTCTAATGTGTCCGTACCCAACCTCTCATTGTGTGGTGTATGACAAATGGTATATCCATTGAGCTTGTCGCATTGGAATAATTCTGTCAATCGTCTGCTTTAATTAATTTTTCTTCATCTACATCTACATATTACCCCGCAAGCCGCCTCAATAGGCGTGTGGCGGGGGGTGTTAGGACACCAGCCATTTACATATACAATGGACACGCTCTAATGAAATTACGCCTAGCATTTATTATAGTCCCTTATTGTTCGGGGGAAAAACGAATTCCCATACCTATCCGTTCGGCAAAATATCTCTCTTAATTTATCGTTTCTGTCGGACCTGGAAATATAGTGGGGTTCTAATAGGATGTTCTCCGTGTCGCTCTGAAAGATATCTATTCTCAATTGTTCAAGTAATCTAAGCCTAGCGCGCAGCCTCTGAGTTTCTAGCGGCTTCATTCTTCTCCCTGAAGAATGAAGCCGCAAATACGGCTAACTGTGATCCACCAAGCAGACTGATTATCTTTTTTCCCCATCGAGGAAATGGGTTGTGGGAACACTTACACTACTGGCATCATCCTCAAACCAGAGAACGAAAAGGAATAATTTATGAGAACATCTATTAGCGCAGTTTGGGAAAAAAGCATTACTTGATATTGTATCGGTTATTTGGCACGTTTTTAGTCAGTGTCCGTCGTAATATCCGCCGTCTTAGAACCATCTTTGGTGACAAATTTTAAGGGTCCTGGGACTAGCCACGGTATAACCTTTAACGGAGTCACTCTCGAGTGCACATTAGTGCGATATTCCACAGGGTAAAAATTATTCGCCGAATTCGCCGATTGATTTTTTCCTTTGTGGAATATCGCACTCATATTTGGCGGCCTAACTTCACCAGGGTCGGCTCCAGACCAGAGGTTCGAGGGGGGAGGGGCAGCGGCTCTTGGGGTATGGAATACTCCCCATGAAAAGGGGGGTATTCCATTCCCGGAAATTCGTAACAATCTATGTGCAAAATGGCGCGTCATAAGTGGTTTGGAAGCAAAATTTTGCCTTTTAAGAAGAGCAAGTTTTTACTAAATGTATATTTCCCTTTTAGATTACCACCATGTTTCAGCTAATTCCAAAATTATTTTGATGTACATTCTCATTTAGCTTGTGCATTTAAAGAGCGTTTTAGTTTGAAAAAAAGTTAACGGGATTTTAAAGTAAAAATCACCAAAACTTCAATAAAAAAAGCAACAAAATAATTTAGGCTTTTAAGTTAAGGTCTCTCTTCTCTTGGACTACAACCTTGTCGTGGTGGAAGAGCTTGCGTGCTCCGATGACCCCTAGAGCTGCACTGGCGGGAGCATTGCTCCTGGTAGGGTCACCCATGCCAGATTGGTCGAAGGTTAGGAGGCAGACGAATGGTAGTCCGCGCAGCGTCTGTACCTCAGTGAGGCGGCTGCAAAAGGCGTCTGACCCCAGTGGGGTGGCCTCCGAAGTGATGGTGTCACGTAAAAAACACTATTGGGATAGGCCACGGAATACTACCTCAATTAAAACAAAAACCTTGAAATTATGGACAGTTCTCAATTGAGGTTGGGATGCAGAATGGGGACTGTCCAAGAACCTACCAATCAGCTGGTAGAATACTTGAATGAATGAAAATGAATTTAAGTTCTATGACAAAGAATGTTTTGGGGGGGGGGAAATTGCCCCTGCTACTGTGCCACCCCTTGAGGCCGCCAATGAACTTCACCAAACTCTCTTCCCAGCATTGAATGTCTTGCAAGGTCTTCTTATCTTCTACCTCCCCTGAAGCCCCCCGGAATTATTTTCCTTTCCCTTCGCTCGCCAAGCGTTCCTTCTCATCTCAGCGTCCCTTCCCTAACTCCTTCCCCTCCAGACGCTGCCACTGTTGCCGCCTTATCTCCGCTTTCCTTCCCCCATCACACCCACCAACCCCTTGTTCACTTTCCTTCGCTCGCGCTCTCCGTCCTTCTCACCCGCCGCATCGCAAAAGACCTCAACCATCCGCTATCCGCAGAGAAGTCGATGTTCCACGTTAGAGATGTGGGTGTGGATGAGAGGAGGGTTCGATGGATGGAAAGGAAGACAAACGAGGAAGTGCTTAGTATAGTTGGCGAGGGAAGGAAACTTCTGGAGGAGATTTGGAGGAGGAAAAGTAGGTGGTCGGAAGATGTAATGAGGGGCTTTTCAAGGCTGTGATAGACGGGTGGATGTTGGGCAAGCGGGAAAGGGGATGAAAGAGAATAATAAGTTATATGGACGGGATGAAGAAAGGTAGGACGTTTGCTGACATATTGTGTAGGTAGATAGATGGGTAGATAAATAATTTATTTGCACTGGAATATTATCCCTTAGGTACGACAATACACTAGAAAACATTTTAACAAGGTTCCGATATAACAACAATAGAATATTCAATTTTTTTTCAAACATACAAGCTAATGTATAACATTTTACATATTACAATTTTTCAAACATACATGCTGACATATAAAATTTGGGTGATACATATATGTACATGGAGAGAAGAAAGTGAGAGTAGATTGTGAGACTGGGAAGGTAGATAGGACCCTGCACGTGTTGACGGTGAATAACATGTTGAAGTTATTCATTGAGAAAATAGTTTTGGCTAATGTACTAAAATACGCTCTTCTCACAAAATAGGAACCCAAACATGATGACGACGATTATGAGATGATTGATAAATGAGGGGTAACTTCCAGGGACAGAGAAGCCCGACCCAAAAAGAAAATCGTTGCGTTTTCACATGATACGAATGCCTATGAAGCAGTTAAAATTTCTGCTGCCGAACTCATGGCCTTCAACTATAAAATCTTTCCCCAGCATAAGCATTTGCAATAGGTAGCTCCAATTTCCGGCGTATAGTGTCCCCACTGCGTGGAAAGGCCCGCGACGGGAAGGAGGAGAACCACGGGTCACCTTGTGTATACCAGGAGGAAAGGTGCCACAGGTGACGAAGGCGATGAAGTCGGCGGTCAGGGGCGCGAAATGCTCTAAGTTGCATGTGGTTGCCCATGTTGGGACCAATGATGCTGTGAATAGGGGCTCAAAGGAGATTTTAGGCTCTGTGAGAGACCTTTGCTCCGAGTTCCGCCGCATTCGCGGAGGATCTGGTACCACTTTGAGTCTTACCATATGCAGCTTCGTACTTAGGACGGATCGTACCTGGTTTGGAGCCGAGTGGAAGGCATAAACCAGAGACTCAGTGACGTCTGGGAGCGAGGGAGCGGAGTTCTTGGACCTCATGCCGGTGCTGGATTCGTGCCGGGTGCCTATAAATCGCTCGGGTGTCTACTGTCTACTATACGTACGAGGCATCGCAGGAGGTAACGCGCAGGATACTTGAGCATACTCGTCGAGTTTAACATAGACGGTAGGCTACAGGGCAGGTCAATTACTAGGGTCAATAATTATGTGTTGCCAGTTTATAATATAGCTAAGAGTACTCCGAGTATTATTAATATTATTCGTCCAACTATTCCCATGCATATGCTGTGGATGGTGTTAACATAAAGGCGACAGATGAAGTGAAGTATCTAGGAGTTACGATAACTTCGGACCTATCGTGGGGAACACATATAAGAAATATTTGTGGCAGAGCTCTGAAGAAGCTAGGATCCGTCAAGCGTATTGTGGGAAGATTTTCGGATGAAAAAGTAAAAGAGAGGTGCTATTTCGCACTCGTCCGGCCACACCTTGAATATGCAGCGAGCATATGGGATCCGGTGCAGAAAGACTTAATCCGGGAACTTAATAAAATACAAAGGAAAGCTGCGCGATTCGTCAAAAACTGATACGGGCGTACAGACAGCGTTACACAGATGTTCAACGAATTAGGCTGGGAGCCGCTAGAGACTCGGAGGCTGCGCGCTAGACTTAGATTGCATGAACAATTGAGAATAGATATCTTTCAGAGCGACACGAAGAACATCATATTAGAACCATCATATAAAATATTGCCAGGTCCGACAGAAATGATAAATTAAGGGAGATATTTTGCCGAACGGATAGGCATGGGAATTCGTTTTTTCCGCGAACAATAAGGGACTTCAATAAATGCTAGGCGTAATTTTATTAGAGCGTTTCCTTTTTATATGTAAACGGCTGGTGTCCTAACACCCCCCGCCACACGCCTATTGAGGCGGCTTGCGGGGTAGTATGTAGATGTATAGGGCCCAAGAATAGCTTAATTAAAGACAGCAATCTTGAAATGTCCCCGAGACGCATAAACAATAATCTTCAATCAGTAGTCGTTGCAGTAGTTAACTGCCGTAGTATAAAAAATAAGATTCCAGAATTTCACAAGCTTGTAAATAGCACGGAGTGTGACATCATTATTGGCACAGAAAGTTAACTGGCGTACGATATTTGTGATTGTGAAATTTTTCCTAAATCATTCAATGCTTACAGAAATGTTTGGTCCAATCGAACCAGAGGTGGAGTATTTATAGCTTTAAAGAAAACCATTGTCAGCCAAGTGAAAATCGTCCCAGATACCAGCCTAGAATCTGTGTGGTGCTCTATTAGAAGCCCTAAATCAAAAACAGTATTCGTGTGCGCATACTGCAGGCCACCTAACACCGACGTCACCTCAATTTTAGCACTCGAGACACAAATGAAGAACATCACATCTAGGAACACCGAAAGAAATTTAATCATAGGTGGAGATTTCAATACGCCCTCTATAGATTGGAGGACCCACAGTTACATATCAGGGGGAAGAGACAAAGATATATGCGAGTCCCTGCTGTACACGTTCTCATCAAATGCCCTACATCAGATAGCTACGACGCTAACAGAGGGGACAACATTCTTGACTTATTGGCAACAAATGTACCGCAACAAGTAATTAAGGTAAACACTGTTGAGGGCATTAGTGACCAAAGAGTAGCTACCGCAAAGTTTTAAACAAAAAAGAAAGTTCTAAATTTTAACAAAAGCCGATTTCAATGCGTTCTAGAGTCATCTAAAAAATATTCATCCCGACTTCCAAGAATCAAGCGTAAAGTTAGACACGGAGGGTAGTTGGAAAGCTTTTAATTCGATCTTAAATTCGAGGATCAGAAAATATATTCCAAGTAAAGTAAAAAAGAGGGCAACGAACCAAGATGGTACAATGCAGAAGTGAGAAAATTGATAAGACGTCAGAGAGTATGCCACGCCAAGATGAAAAAAACTCCGTAGAGATTTGTCCACTGGTGATCAAAACTCAATAATTGAAAAATTCATATTTTCTTAAGCCACTACAAAGGAAGCATTTCGGAATGCATTCATTGATTTAAAAAAAACCATTAGTAGAACAGTTACCCACAAGCATTTTGGTCATACGTAAGGGAAGTTCAAGGAAATAGATCAACAGTTATTCCAACTACGAAACGAAAAGGGCGAATTATTAAAAAGCAGTTCGGACAAAGCAAACTTATTAAATTCCTGCTTTCAAAGTGTGTTCACCAAGTCATTACAGATTACAGCCGCAAAGATAAATGATCACTTCCAGCAAAAGATGCCGCCTATCGATATTTGCACTCACGGAATGGAAAACTTGCTAAAATCTTTAAGTCCAAATAAATCCCCAGGTCTTGAAGAAATTCCTGCCCGCGTGTATAGAGAATAAGATTGTGAAATAGCACCCTACCTGCAGAATATATTTAGTAAATCCATCAACAAACACAAAGCACCCATGGACAGGAAAATTGCAAATGTCACTCCCATATTCAAAAGCGGTGATAAGGAACAGCCATCGAACTACAGACCGATATCTCTCACATCTATCTCTTGCAAAGTCCTTGAACATATAATCGTAAGTTGAGTTATGAGACATCTCGATATGCAGAACTTGTTAACAAAAACGCAACACGGATCCAGAAGGGGAAGATCTTGCGAAACTCAATTAGCACTTTTTGCCCACGATATTTTAGTCTCGGGTGAACATAACGTTCCACTTGATGAAATTTTTCTTGACTTTAAAAAGGCATTTGATTAAGTTTCCCAAAGTAAGCTATTCATGAAATTAAAATCCTACGGGTTAGACGACGACGTAGCTTCCTGGATTAGAGAATTCTTAAGCAATCGCGTGCAAAGGGTTGTATTAGATGGCGTTATCTCTAATGAAGTAAAAGTCATTTCGGATGTCCCATAGGGAAGGGTCATAGGCCCACTTCTGTTCTTTTTGTACATAAACGAAAACGGTGAAACAGTTGAAAGTAAGCTTAGATTATTTGCAGACGACGCAGTGGTGTAAAGAGAAATTCGTAGCCTTAATGATAAGCAAGCGCCAACTATGGACCACGAGGCATTACAGGAGTGGTGCGATGCGTGGCAGCTAGAATTAAATCTGAAAAAATGCGTTGTTATGAATTTTTGGAAACGGAAAACGCTCCTTGTAACAGCTATTGCATAAACAACAGCAAATTAGATACTGTAGAATCGGTTAAATACCTCGGAGTTAAATTGACCAATGATGGTAATAAGTTTTATTTTACAATTTCAATACAGATAAGATTGAATTACAAAACAATTACATTGGAATTGACATACATTCGAAGATTATTATTTATATTATAAAATTACGATCGCTATTATTATTATAGCAAACTGATATATACAATACAGTCAAGCCATTTATCATACATAACATACATAGGATACCTTTTAAGTCCTGCTAAGCCTTTGCAGGCTTGTCGGCAGGTGCTCTTATTTATGTCTATTTATTTTCACTAGGTAGTTCAATACATATTTAAAATCGATTAAATACTATATTTATACATTAGTACATTAGTTCAAGTTTAAAAAAAGATAAAAAATAAATAAATAAATAAAAATGTAATAATGTATTTAGTTACCTGTTCAATTGTCAGAAATTATAATTTGTTAAAAGTAAAAGACAAACCCATTTAATAGTAATAAAAAACATAAATATACACAAAACAAAAAGTACAATTTCTATCACAACATTAAAATCTACCTTTGTTTCGTTTATTTTTTAACTATTTTTATAGAATGCACAGCATTTTTCAGTCAAAAACAGATAAAAAAGTTTAAAAGAAAACATAATTATATTCCAAAATGTAATAAAAGTTATGAATGGATAAATCATATTTATAAAAATTTCTAAAAAAATCATATGTAAACTTCTTAGTTTAAGAACTTGGTATATTATTTTAAAATTAAGTTCACAACATTTAATTTTATCAGCTGTTAGCTTACCCTATTGACTCAATTGCATATTTCTTTATTCCACAACCA
Source organism: Pyrrhosoma nymphula (assembly GCA_963573305.1). NCBI lineage: Eukaryota > Metazoa > Arthropoda > Insecta > Odonata > Coenagrionidae > Pyrrhosoma > Pyrrhosoma nymphula. The sequence goes on along the minus strand of OY754332.1, from coordinate 67,509,137 downwards.
TTTTTTTACTTCTCTCTTTAATACAGAGATTTTTTCAGTTTCACGTAAGGTTTGTGGTAGCTTATTGAATATCTTTGGTACAATATACATTAAACAACTCTTGCCGTGCCTGTTATTACATTTTGGAACATAATATTTTTCGATACAGCGAAGTCCAATATTATGTTTAACAATTCTTTGTATTTTAAACTTGTTTTGGAAAACATTTTCACATATTATTACATACTGAAAAAGTTCTGGTAATGGTAATAAACCTAATTTCATATATATATTTGATACATTGGACTCAGTTACATCCAGACAGGCTACTATTTTATTTTGAATTTTCAATACCTCGTATAAAAAACTTCGGTACGTTGTACCCCATACGGTTAGTCCGTATCGTATGATAGCTTCGGCTAATCCTTGGTAAAGTAACTTTTTCACCTCAGTTGACAACGTATATTTTAAAAGAGATAATTGAAAGAGAATGCATCGAAGCTTTCCACACAAATAATTCAAATGTGGCCTAAAATTGTATTTTTCGTCTATAATCAAACCTAAGTATTTAAAATTATCAACCTGGGAAATTAATACACATGAATATAAGCGGCAGGTATTGCTTGTTTGACAGCCCTGAGTGGAGTGCAAGCATAAGTGGGAATGAAGCGTTAAGTTTATAGCTTTTCTTTTTTCTTTAACACTGATAAATTGTAAAGTAACAGTTTTTTTATTGTTAATTACTAATTTATTGTTATGACACCATCTTTGGATGGCACAAAAATCGGATTCAAGTTTTTGCCTTGCCATCTCAAAGGACTTACTGGTCGAAAGTAAAGCGATATCGTCTGCATACATATATATTTTACATCTTTTAATATGGTCAGGTATATCATTGATGTATAAAAGAAATAGAATTGGTCCTAAAATGGATCCCTGTGGAACACCAGTTTCTATGGTTTTTATTGTGCTGTGATGATCGAACAACCTGACCACTATTTTCCTGTCGCTGAGGTAAGATCTAAGCCAGGAGAGCGGTGCTCCACGTATTCCTGATCGTTCCAGTTTTTTCAAAAGAATGTTTATATCGATTGTATCGAATGCTTTTTGAAAATCGATAAACACAGCAAGTGCGGAATGTTTCTTATTTAGACATTTCCGAACGTCTTCGCTGAAGTCTTCAAGAAGAATTTTAGTACTTTTTTGTTGTTGATATCCATACTGGTGTCGAGTGATGACATTAAATTTAGCAAGAAAACCTCTCAACTGGTTGGCAACATAGCGTTCCATGATTTTATCAAGTGAGGGAAGAATAGATATTGGACGATAGTTGTTAGTATCATTTCTCTTTCCTTGTTTATAAATTGGCCTAATTGTTGCAAGTTTTAAATTAGCTTGCATCTTTCCTTGTTCGATATTTAGGTTTATCCACTTTGATATTATTGTGGTTAATTCCTGTCTATATGTAAGGTCCACCAATCTAATTTTATCATATCCAGGGCTTTTTTTCTTCATGTTGTTTAAGATATTGCGTACTTCAATTGCCGTTATTGGCATTAGTGAGAAGGTATGGGGGCTAATATTAATATTACAATCACTGAGGAGGTGGTGTGAGCAGTGATCTTTCGTGGAGTAAACATATTCGAGAAATTACCGTTCAAGCTAATCGTAAATAGGGATTTGTTAAAAGAGTACTTGGCATGTGCGACGATAAAGTTAGGGAAATCAGCTACTTCTCCCCCGTTAGACCCTACTTGGAATATGCTGCCAGTATTTGGGATCCTTATGAGATAGGCTTGGAAATTGAGTTAGAACGCGTGCAGCGAAGATCGGCAAGATACGTTAAAGACCGTTATGATAATCTCGTTAGTGTTACTGACCTTTTGCAGGTACTGGGATGGGAAACGCTTTTAGAATGTCCATTAAAATTTATACTCAATCTATTATGTAATTTCCAACCCGGTCTTTTCTCCGACGACATTGATATTATTTTACGAAATCCGACGTACTACGGTAGATCAGATCATGAGAATAAAATTAGGGAACTAGACTGCAGAACGGACAGATTTAAAATGTCATTTTTCCCACGAACGATGAGGGACCGTAACAGCTGCCAATGAGACTTTTATCCAGGTTATTCGATAGGTAATGTAGCTCTTAGTACTAGTAGTACTCCCTAATACTTGAATCCTTATCTGTTACCTAGTACTAGCAACACGCCGTGTATGTTTTCTACATCAGTCTAGAGTCTCTGTCCATTTGTGTAGTTGCAAAATACATATATATTAACCGTCCCTCTCCATTTTGAGCATATATGTAGTATAGTGCATGCTTGTGAGGCTTCGCCTCGTGACAAGAATTAGCGATTTATGCTAGTGCATAATTTGTCGTACTTACACTAACTTTAGGGATAGTGTAATGCATGATGGTGAATACTAACCCCCTGCCACACACCTCTGAGGTGGCTTGCAGGGTATTTTGTAGATGTTGGTGTAGATGAAGCATCCCAAACTCCTATGAGGGGAAGTGAAAGAATTTTGGAAGATTTAAGTTCAAGAGCTATATTCCCAGGTGACCAACTCTTAAATCTCAGTGAGGCTTTCTATTGTCTTAACGTCGCGTACGATGAAACAATGCTTCCTCCTTTTTTCCCTCTCAACAGCAATGACTGAGAAAATGCGAAACGTAGCACTAGACCCGTACCTGGGACTCTTGAAACAATGCATGCATTCATGCCTTCTGCTCTCATTGCTGACGCTTCAGAAAAATCACCTTCTCCGTAAGAGACGTACAATAAGGAAGAGGCTTCATGAGAAAAGATATGATCGGATCTTGTTTCTTCGTTAAATATACCAAGATAATTTTGCACCTTGGAAGCAGTAAAACTGGAATATTTAGAACTCGAAATTCCTCGAGTCAGAATTGAAAGTAGAGGTTAAAACTTTAAACAATGCAATGCAAAAAAAATCATCACAGGTTTTCACGATATGAGAAGTAAAAACTCCCTATTTTTATATCCGTTCTTCTATTCAATAGAAGGCATGTCACCACAGTGTGCCCAGTGCGTACTTTTTTAGTTTTGAGGATTCTGAGAGGGTACAGCTGTAAAATATATGCCATTTTTGAATTTTAAGACATAGTTATACTGCAAAACTTGCCTTGATAGTTTCCATGAAAGATATATTGTTTTAATACCAAAAGTAGGAGTTTATATTAGTAATTTAAATTTAATTCATAATCAGTTATTAGCTATGACTTTGGTGGTCAAACGCTTATGCTTAATCAGGAGCTCTACATTTTAGTGGATGCGCTATTGGAACTACAGAATTAACTCACTGAAATGACTTGGTGCACCAGTTGGGCATAGCATTCAATGCCGTTAGGCGTTGTTTTCATTGATTTTTTAACTAACTCCCCAATTATGTTTACAGCAACATTGGAGTTATTTGGCTGTGGAGTGATTAAATGTTTTTAAACCATGAAAGATATTTTTCACTTCGCTCTCAGGATATTTTGGTTTCACTCAACTTAGAATCAATATAAGTTTAGATTATTGGACTGCATGATAATTACTAAATGAAATGCATAACTACATGAATTGCATAATAATTACTAAATGAAATTCATTACTAAATAAATTGCATAATATGACTAAATAAAAATCGACAAGGGGACATCATCGCGTATTGTGAGCATAATCTGAACTATTCATAAATGTATGGTTTTCGGATACGGAAGCCCCCTGAATTTTTTCTTATCTTTTAAATGAAACTACGCAATTCAGGTAAAAGTAGTAAATTTTCACTCACCCTGATGCAACATCGTATACCCTAAAATTCTTCTTTCATTTACTCGTTGATAAAATTTGAACCACTCAAGGCAAGTTAGCAAAACGGAACAATGCAAAAATAAAGATGAATGCGAGTATAGTATTCATGAAGGTTCTAACTATCCGGGCATCTACAGGTTTAACTGAGGAGAATTTAAAAAAATATCACTATGGGTTCCATTTTGCCAGAAATACTTGTTTTCCCTAGCAGCGACACTGTTTCTTGCTATTCTTCTATGACTTGTTAATATACTCCTCCCCTGTTTGTTTATTGAGTTGCTATAATCACTCTCCCAAAGCAGCCAGACGCCTCGTCATGAAATCAGCATTTTTTCTTAGCAATAATTGTATTATTTGTTATTTGTATTCTTTTTAAGGCAAGGTAATAATTCAGTTTTAAGTAATTACAAATCTATATTAATATAACTTTAGGCATGATATAACTTATTGGCATTAGGCTAAATAGGCAAGGGCATTGGTTCGCTTTTTATTTTATTATTGATTTATATTGATATAATTTCAATAAGTAATCTGGGAATTACTAGCTGCCACTTTCAGGAAGGGGCAACAAACTAAGGGATGAATCGAACAATCGCCAATCCAAATTCTTCCACTATTGCCTCAGGTACACCTTCTAGCTTGAGCTTTATCGGCTCGGAACCGATAATAAAAACAAAACCGGTCCGAGTAACTCAAGCGGAGTTAGTTATATAATAGCATTCTATCATACATTGGATACGCAACGTTTGATAAATTAATAATTCCGGCTTTGATGTAATAGTAGGAAATCGACCGAGAGCCATTGTTCTAGATCGTTCCATTGGTCTTCGATCGCGGTGACCGTAACCGCTTCCGGCTAAAACTTTGAGCACCATCCATCGATATTTTCCAATTGGGGAAAGTGAAAGCACGCCGGAGGTTGAAGGTCCGCGAGTGGCCGGCTGGATGCTGCCAATGACCCCCCCCCCCCGGCCTCGCATTTATAGCCTCTGAGTTTCCCGGAATTGAGAGCATCTGCTTATAAGAATCTCTTTATCTTGCAGCGCTCATCATCAGCATTCATTAATCAGAAGATGTGTTTCTTGCAACGAAGGATTTTAGACATTCCCGGAGAATATATCGGTTATGATATTCACGGGTTTCGCACCGGGTTATATTATTAACGACCAACGTTTCAATGGTTCATGTTTTCACCAGGGTTACGTCTGACTCAACCCTGATGACGATGGCTGAGTCAGCCGTTTAAACGTTGCTCGTTAATAATCCATCCCGATTTTCCCTGTAGCTCTAATTCCATTCTACCAAACAGTTTCACTCCTTCTTAAATCGTCATTAGTAGTTTTTGAATGTAATTCACGTACTCCATCACTGGACTTCCTTGACAATAAATTGGTTATTTTGGGGAAGCGACCGACGACTAAGGTCATTCGCGCCATTGAGAACAATGGGTGGGGTTGGTTAGGAGTAGAATGATCTGAGGAGTGGAGCAAGGGTGGAGATAACCCGGCGTCAACGTTAAAAGTCTCTTAATGAACATCCACATTATAATCGGGGTTCCAATGACAAATTTCCACAACTTCTTGGATTCGAACCGTGGCCCTTCATAATGGGACGTCAGTGCTTTTTCCACCACACCATTTCGATCCTCTCCTCTTTTTTATTTCGCATTCGTATGTAGTTCTTTGGAAGTCCTAATGTCTTCGAATGTGTGCAATAGGTTTTTCTCTCCTATTTATCAAATGCCTTTTTTCTCCAACGCTTCTTAGGACTTCTTCATTGGTGATTCTCTCCGTCCATTTAATCTTCATCATTGATCGGTAAGAGTATATTTCCAAAGCTTCGAATCTCCTTTCTTTTGCTGCTCTTCCTCTCATAGAATGAATGTATGACTCTGCTCACAATATCTTTCTTGCTTATCATATCCCCGGAGATCCTACCTTATGTATTTAGTGCAAACAATGATTCTAAATATCACAAGCTTTGATGTAAGGAAGTGTTTCATGAAAATATATGTATTGATGACGTTCGTACAGCAGTGAAGATTGCTGCAGCAGGCAGACAACGTTTATGGCCTTAGAAAAGTTGCGCTCTCGAAGAGTTATGGAAGTTAAATGTACGACACGGTTTCAGGCAATACTTTGTGGAAGTCAATCATACTGGGAATAAAGGATTGACCACTGCAGCTTCCACTTAGATATTTATTAAACACGACTCTTACGCTGCACAACGCTCAAAAACCAAGAAATCAATGCGTACTGCATTGCGAAATTTCAAGAAAAAAGTACTTGGTGAATTACTCGAAGAAAATCCGAAATCTTTTTGGTCATATGCGAGAGAGCTTCAGGGAAAATCTTCAACCGTAGATTCGTTATTTGATAAAGATGGCAAACTTGTCACCGATAATATTGACAAAGCTAACACGTTAAATTCCCACTTCGAAAGTGTATTCACTACAGACGATACTCCATGTTATTTCGACATTTCATTCACTGAGGAACCGATGAAAGAAATCACTATTCAATGTGATGGGATAACTAAACAGCTACAGTCGATCAAAAATAGTAAATCTCCGGGTCCGGAGGGAATACCCGCGCGTGTCCTCAAGGAATTAGCGCCACAGATCGCACCGTTCTTAGACATAATATTCAAGAAGTCATTGTCTGAAGGAAAGATACCAATAGACTGGAGAATTGCAAACGTTACACCGATATTCAAAAAGGGAAACAGACATGACCCAGGGAACTATCGACCAATTTCATTAACGTCTATTATAGGCAAGATACTCGAACATATCGTCGTTAGCAATATCATGACGTTCCTGGACAGTCGTAACTTCCTTCATGGCTGTCAGCACGGCTTTCGGAAAGGTAGATCATGTGAAACACAGCTCGCGCTCTTTCTTCATGACGTTCTCAAATCTGGTGAATCGAAAATACAAGTGGACGCATTATTCCTAGATTTTAAGAAAGCTTTCGACACGGTACCTCACAACAAACTTTTATACAAATTACAGTCATGCGGCCTAAACGAAACAGTAGTAAACTGGATACGCGACTTTCTGAGTGATCGTAAGCAAAAAGTAGTTCTTGACGGAATTAGCTCTGATGCAGTTAAAGTGACATCAGGTGTCCCACAAGGAAGCGTAATCGGCCCCCTTTTGTTCATTATATACATAAATGACCTATGCTCTCGAATTAGCAGTAAAATACGTTTATTTGCTGATGACGCTGTCATCTATCGCGAAATTAATGATCACTCTGACTTTGAAATTCTATCATCGGATTTAAACAACGTTCATGTGTGGAGCCAAGAGTGGGGACTCGAACTTAATCTTAGCAAATGTGCGGCGGTACATTTCTTGCGGAGGTCGTCCAACTATCCCCATGTATATGCTGTGGATGGCGTTAAGATAAAGGTGACAGATGAAGTTAAGTATCTGGGAGTTACGATAACCTCAAACCTATCGTGGGGAACACATATAAGAAATATTTGTGGCAGAGCTCTGAAGAAGCTAGGATTCGTCAAGCGTATTGTGGGAAGATTCTCAGATGAAAAAGTAAAAGAGAGGTGCTATTTCGCACTCGTCCGGCCACACCTTGAATATGCAGCAAGCATATGGGATCCGGTGCAGAAAGAATTAATTCGGGAACTTAATAAAATACAAAGGAAAGCTGCGCGATTCGTCAAAAACTGTTACGGGCGTACAGACAGCGTTACGCAGATGTTAAACGAATTAGGCTGGGAGCCGCTAGAGACTCGGAGGCTGCGCGCTAGGCTTAGATTACTTGAGCAATTGAGAATAGATATCTTTCAGAGCGACTCGGAGAACATCATATTAGAACCCCACTATATTTCCAGGTCCGACAGAAACGATAAATTAAGAGAGATATTTTGCCGAACGGATAGGTATGGGAATTCGTTTTTCCCCCGAACAATAAGGGACTTTAATAAATGCAAGGCGTAATTTCATAGAGCGTTTCCTTTTTATATGTAAACGGCTGGTGTCCTAACACCCCCCGCCACACGCCTATTGAGGCAGCTTGCGGGGTAGTATGTAGATGTAGATGTAGATGTAGACCATGGTTTCGTAGCGGTGCTACATCATCAGGTGAACAGAAAGTCTAGCATAAGTGGTATATATAGTACAAAACCGTTGGGAAAAGTGGGGGGGGGGGGGTGGAAAGGAAGAGGTTAAAGGAGGAGAGGGGGAGGAGGGGGGTGGGGTGGGGGTGGGGTGTAGTTGTTGGAGGTGAGGTGACTCAGAAAATCCAGCACAACCAGGTTGGTTCTGGAGTCCAGGTTGTGCTGGATTTTCTGAGTCACCTCACCTCCAACAACTACACCCCACCCCCACCCCACCCCCCTCCTCCCCCTCTCCTCCTTTAACCTCTTCCTTTCCACCCCCCCCCCCCACTTTTCCCAACGGTTTTGTACTATATATACCACTTATGCTAGACTTTCTGTTCACCTGATGATGTAGCACCGCTACGAAACCATGGTCGTGTTTAATAAATATCTAAGTGGAAGCTGCAGTGTTCAATCCTTTATTCCCAGGAAGTTAAATGGGCAGAGAGAGTCACCAATAAAGAATTCCAACAAATATTTACGAAAATATGTAAAATGACAGCTATGAAAAGTAGAAAAGGCAAATTTGGGGCACATTCTTAGTCATAATTTGCTACAGAAATAACGATGTGAGGAAAAATGTATGTGAAGTGCTACTGTGGAGACAAAGTGTGGAATGTATCATGTAATTTCGTGGGCTGTGAAAATGAAGACTTACTCAGAAATAAGGCCACTAGCTAATAATAATGGAGTGCAAAGCTGCAGCAAACCCATTTTCGAATTGATAAATGAATATTTTAAATTTATTGGCAAAGATTGGTTGATAGAGAAATATAAGATGTATGTATTGGTTTCACCTCCTAAGATTTTTTATTAAATTGACACATTTTATTGTGCCTCTAGGATAAAAAAATTATCATGGGGCACAATTTGGATGTTCATTTTTCAGCGAGCCGTTGATCATAACGTGGAAACGTCACAAGCATGTGTTGCTTAAATTCTGATACTTAGATGGGCATTAAATTCTAAATGCACAATGATTTCTTGATCGGAAAAAAAGAAAAGTCAAAATTTGGTATGGTGTGACGGCTTGAGTACTGGCTTCCTGTGGGCCTAAGTTCGAATTAAGGACGCGATGGAGGTTAACAGTGACGATTCTATTCTTACTTAGATGATCGGATGGATGGAACACTGTGCTTTATGTACGGTGATCCTCTCTTTGGATGAAACTTCATACTGTTTACCTTCATTAAACTGCAGACTAATGCCTGAGTTCTCTGTACCATTTCTCCATTCCACAATTAATCTTACCTACACCAATCTTTTCACCTATCATTCACTATCAGCCGCAACCATCAGTCCGAAGACTGATTTCCCTATAGTCACCGTTTAGGTAACAGTTTAATTCCTTCATGAGTATTCATGCTCACATGTCTCATAATTTGGTCAATGTATACCCTTCTTAGTCTTACATAGTAATTTTTTATATTGATTTCTCTCTCCATTATTGTTTTCATGAGGCTGTTATGCGCGTAATATTTAATTTTTCACCTATCCTTAATGGTGAAAAATACTTCAGTTGTCAGTCGTCTTCCCTGATGACTAATATTTTACTACAACTAATGGAGAAAACTCTCCTCGAACTACAACCGTGACGTGGTGGAAGGACTTGTGCGTTCCAATGACCCCTAGAGCTGGACTGGCAGGAGCAAGTACTATTGCTCCTGGTAGGGCCACCCATGCCAGATAGGTTGAAGGGTAGGAGCCAGACGAAAGGTAGTTCCATGATGATGTCACGTTAAAAACACCGTCGAGTGGCGTGGGAATACCTCTCAACCATCGTTTCCCAGAACATGAGAGTCATTCAAAGAGAATTGATTCCTGGCAACAACGGGACGCTGCCCACTAGGGTGGGTGTCGTGCCCGGCAGCGGGGGAGGCAAGGCCTCCGCGGTCGTCATCAGACGAAATCCTTGCACAGTAGCATCATCATCGGCGTATACAAGGGATAGGAGGGAGAAGAAGAAGAAAATAAGAAAGAGGAGGAGGAAAACAGCGGTAAAAATAGGAACTTGGAATGTAAGGACCATGATGAGGGTCGGGAAGTTTGAAAATATTAAACAGGAAATAGAAAAAGTAAAAATAGATGCGAGGTGATATGGAAGGATAGCAGAAGGACTTTTGGAGTGATAGTTAGAGGGTAATCTATAGTGGAGAAGACGAGAGTCAACGTGGGGTAGGTATGGTACTGAATACAAAATTGGGGCTGAGAATAGTAAACATTGAACAGGTGAGCGACAGGATACTAGTGGTAGAAATAAAATCACGCCCGAAGAATTTCTTACCGGCCGAAAAGGCGTTTGACAGAGTAAACTGGGAGAAATTAATGCAGATACTGGGGAAAATAGGAATAGATTGGCGTGATAGGAGACTCATCCGAAACTTATATATGGGACAGAAAGCTCAGGTGAGGGTAGCTGAGGGTGAATTAGGGTGGGAAGTTATAGGTCGCGGGGTGCGGCAAAGGTGCCCGTTGTCGCCTTTGCTTTTTAACATTTATGCTGAGGAAATAGTGAGAGAGGCATGGGATGAGCTAGATGTGGGAATCAAAGTAGGAGGGCAGCGGATAAAGTCGGTTAGATTCGCGGACGACCAGGCGTTGCTGTATGTTTGTTTTTTCGGGTGTACCCCGCGTACTATGACCAGGTGTGAAACCTGACGTTTCGTGGCCAGGCGTTGGTCAGTCGGTCCTGGAAAGGATTGCAAACTTAAGTAGATGCATTGGAAAAGCAGTGCGAGAAAAACGGGATGAAGATTAATCATAAGAAATCAAAAGTAATGAGATTCTCTAGGAAAAAGGAAGCGAGGCTGGTCATAAGTGTAGGAAGTCACAATCTCGAGCAGGTAGAACAATTTAATTACTTGTGTAGTACGCCAGAAGCAACAGGACATAGTAAGAAAGGCATTTGGAGGATAATAACGCTAGTGAAGGAAGCGTTCAATAATAGATGGGATGACGGTAACTTTAAGTAAGGCTGTAAAAAGAAGCTGGTGAAGAGCTTGATATGGAGTGTGGTGTTGTATGGGGCGGAAACGTAGACCTTGAGAAAGGAAGACGAAAATAGGCTGAAGACGTTCGAGATGTGGGTGTGGAGGAGGATGGAGAAGGCGTGTTGTACGGAAAGGAAGACAAACGAGGAAGTCCTTTCCATGGTGGGTGAGGAGAGGAAACCTGTGGATGAGATTAAGGGAAGGCAGGGAAGGAGACTGGAAGCAATAATGAGGGGCGATGGTTTGATGAAGGCCGTGATAGAGGGAAGGATGTTGGGTAAGCGGGGAAGGGGAAGAAAGAGAACAGGTTTTATGGATGGGATGAAGAAAGGTAGGACTTATGCTGAGATGAAAAAGAAAATACTAGGGATAGATAGGGTATGGCACGTCTAAGAGTCTGTTGGGTATTCTCTGACTTTCATCATGACTTACCTCTAACCGGTAGGTTACTCTAATGAAATAATGAATGGAGAAGAGCCTATTTGACTCAAAGAACCGGTTTTCGAATGTCTTGTCGACTTATCCGATACACGACGCACAGCGGGCGGAAATCGAAAAAAGCTAGCCAAAACTCAAAATATTTACTTTTTTTAGAATTTGGATGTATTTTTATTTGATATTGAAATACCCCTTGTGACAATAACTAGAGCTATTTTCACTCTTGTTGCATCCGTTGTTACGTAGCCTCTTGATAGATCTTGTTTTATGGATTGGGTTTAGTTGAGTAATACTTCAGACTGTCACTCAGTTGACGCATGCGTTATCAATGGGATACAATCACACATCGCTTAACATACCGATGAAAGGCTTAGCCAGGCACTATAAAACCGGACCCACAGCGACATGATTATGGATAACACGGGACTTGGTGGGAAATAAGGGAGAGATAGGAAGATTGGAGCAGGGGAGCAGAAATTGTCCTACGGCGACCTTTGGATGAGCCTTTTGTCCCACGAACCTTATGTGTATGGCTACATCAATATGGCCACCGGCTATACGCTGGAAATTCCATCAATTTTAGCGATGCTTATGTCGAAGCACAAACTTGCAAGCCATGGTAAGAGCGTAGGGCAGAATGTTTTGGACATCAGCCAAGTAGAAGGGAGGAATTGGGAAGAAGAATTAGAAAAGGGTTAGGGCTTAAATTGAAATTTTGAAAAAATTTCAATCGGAAAATTGAAAGCAAATGATCCCGTTTTTTATAGATTTCAAATTTTATGGAAATCCATATTGTAGAGAATTTTATTCTATGCAACTTTAAATTAGAGTGAAAGTTTTTAATTTGTAGCGTCTACCAAGTGTGGTGCAAAACGACCTTTGCTGTACAAACACTTAACCTTAGCCTAATAACCTTATGCCTAACCTACCTGCCCACGAAATGTGCAATGCGTTTTGACGGTCTAACTAGTCTCGCCCTGATTTTATTTGATGAATGCGAAGAAGGAAGCAATGTTCCAATCTATCAACAGTGGGTGCTACCATTCGCTTTAGGCGCTCCTCATTTTTCAACACGACAGTAACAACTCTTTACATTCGTTTCATATCCTGCGCACTAGGCGTCGCAATTCAATATGGATCGGGAGAAGAGTTTATGTGGCCTGGAGTGCGCATGAGAACAAAAAAACTTCGCTCTCCGCAGCTCCAATCGTCGCTTTTTCATCGATTTTCGGCAAAGACGTGAAACATATGTGTAGTTTCATTATTTTAGAGTAAAATGCTGACCTTTTTAAGTCTAAACCTACTTTGAACGAATCCATTAATTATTTACAAAAAAAATATTCCGATCATTGCGATAGCACAAATGCTATGGTACGCAGTCACGCGCACAGGCGCGAAGATATACACCAAAGAGGTGAAAACATCATTTGACTTGACCAAGAGTCGTATCCTCGCGCGTGACTGCGTACCATATCAGTTGTGCAATCGTAATGATTGAAAAACCATCAAGATAGTCGTTCTAAAGCGAAAATTCTGGGTTTATTCTCCGCGACATTGGCATATCATGCACGACAACGTCTCATGTGCTACATTGTCGACTGGGAACAAGAAGAACTTATTCCTATAAACCTTCCGCTGAAATTCGTCTTGAATTAAGATGGCTTGGTGGTGAAACTGGCTAGCACAACTGACCGGAAATATGGAGATCCGGGTTCGAATTCCGGTCAAGTCAAATGATTTTTTCATGGAGAATTTGACCGTGCGGTTTCACATTTCACGGTGTATATTTACAAAACATTTGAAACTGGCTAATACAACTGACCGGAAATATAGAGATCCGGGTTCGAATTCCGGTCAAGTCAAATGATTTTTTCATGGAGAATTTTACCGTACGGTTTCACATTTCACGGTGTATATTTACAAAAAATTTGGTCGTAATCATTGTGTACACAAAGAGGGAGCTTAACAAGCATTTCTCAAATCGTTCAATTTTTCTTCGCTCGTGTAACCTGAAGTGCGCGGATGTGTTCCAATCTGCTCCAACTTGAATGAAATGAATGTAAAGCTCAAGTTTATGCCTCTTATTTTAATGCGTCAGCCTGCTCTATTGTTATAACATGGATTTGCAATAATTCCCACAACAAATAAATTTGTGCTATCCCATTACGACAATCCTAAGCCCTTGTCCCAAGGTATATTTTTTCAATTTATCCATGAAATCCATATTCATGAAACAAGTTTCATGAACGGGTATGTGATGTCAACCGAGTAGGAAAAATTCATGTACTTGTCGCTGACAGGCTGACGGCCTGAACAAGATTTTTTCCCTGTGGATTTTTGGGGGCTTAATAGGAACAAGGTGTTCAGGACTGCTGGACATATGATGTCACAGAAGCAGTCCAAAGCGTGCGCTTATCACCACAGTCGACAAGGATATAAACATGGAACACAATTATGTGTTTGCTCTTTTTGACGAACGTTGAGGATACCGTGACTTGCCATCGCATTTACTTCACATAGTCACCCGCAAGTGCACATAAATGCGATATTCCACAGGGGAAAGGTTTTTTTGTTTTGAAGGCTCTATCTCTAATAGGCATAAAAAGAAAAAATAGCGAAATGTTTTTCACTGACTTTGATAATGACACTAAAGTGTTGAAACCTGGTCGGTAATTAAACAAGTGTGAAAAAGTACAAGTTTTGAATTGTTAATCATGAACGTAGGAAATATTCACAAAGTGACGCCTGACGTTACTTCTAACATTGTTTTCCACAGAGTTTACGAGCCTAAATATAGCAATTACAAGGAAATTATTAACGCCGGAAGTATCAACTTAATAAGTTGCACGAACAAACATACCGGCTCGCAATAATGCTCATAGAAGTACCGACGTAGCAGTTCCCTAACAATAATGTGTGAATTGTTGATCAAATTACAACAGGTGATTTAACAACAGATGTTTCCACAAAATAATTCTGGTTCTGCCACAACATTAAATAATATCAACAATTCGCTCAATTATACGATGCCTGTCATCTTATTGCCTTATTTCAACTGTTGGCAAAGATGGCGCACTTCAATATCGTTTTCTTCTCAATTAGTCGAAGTTGTCTCAGGCAAAGGTATGGCCGATGTGCATGGGCGCAGAAAAACGAATCATTGATAGCGTTTTACTCAAGAATTTATAGTCACCTAATTTACTTAAATTCATGGAATACTGACACACGCATGAGAGTTCCATTCTTAGAGTTTTCACGAATTATTCATAAATAAATTTACAAAAAAATTGACCGTGGGCCGTGGGTTTTAGGCCCAGTTTTATAATCTGTCATCAAATATTTTCTCGATATGATAACTTAAGCTAATACTTTCACCCATCGATAACGCTTACGGCAATTTACCGACCGTGATGTAATATACGAAACCCAAATTCTTAGTTGACATCAAGTTAACAAAAAGGCTACGCCGTGTTGCGCTTAACGTCAACCACGAATTACAAAGCTGGGTCATTGTGTGGGGAAGTATGTGCAGATAACGAAGTAGAATTTTATTCTGCGATGCGTATGAATTCCGACAAGTTGAGACGGAAACCTTCGCTTTTTAACAGCATCCTCCTTACCCATACATTGCCTCAGTGTGGAGACCACCAACGTGCCATGGGACGATATGCCCGCAGATGCTTCCCACGCTAGCACACTTATTCTCAAGGCTATCCACGTGCATAGGTGTGTGCTCCGTCATCGACATCTTTCGACGGTGACAACGGCCCACGCATCGCACCGTGAGAAGCAACCGGACCCTCACCATCTCACGTCCTACGAACCCCACCCCGCCACCACATATCGACGCATCCCCAAGGAGAACACTGAATCATTTGAGGCTTAATGAAGATTCTGCAAGGAAGGGGTGCGTGGGCCTGTTTGGTTCCGCCCGGCCCAACAAGCCTTTGAGCCCGGCCCGCGGCTGATGGAAATTTGCGTGTACAGTTCGCCATGAGACCACGTGGGTGCGCAAACGTATTGGCATGCATGACGTGAACCTCGCATTATTAGTTTTTGCGGGCCGTTTGGTACGTGAATTACTTCTTCGACGGTTAAATGTGAACAAAGAACCTTGATGAAATTAATTTAAACGTGCCCGATTCCATTGTATGTGCAGTAAATATTGAGTTGAGAGCTGGAAAATAGACATTCTGTAAAAAAAAACTCGTATACATAATGAAAAATATGTAATAATTCGTAAATGTTTACTGATGGCCCTCATTTATTTTGTATTACATTTTCAGATTACCCAGCAGATACACAAAAAATTAGGTATGTACTAAGAGGCTTAAAGTAATGGAATACTTTTCATTTTTGTCGTCGCCTGTAGCGGCAATCCTTGCTTGCCAAACGTTTTTGTTTGGCCAATATTTGGAAATTTGGCCCACCATAAACCACCTCGCAACCTTTGAATACAAACAATTCAATCGGAGGCCCAGCCCGAAAAAGTAGAACGTGATGGTCTATGCATAGCACTTCGTTGCACCATATTAGTGTTGGCGATCAACCGTTCCTCTTCTTTCATTCTCAAACACCATCGTCACCAGTTTCCCTGGCTCAGTCTCCCTGATTTCTTCCAAAAACCATTATTTTAGTTCATTTTAAGTTGATCTCCTAGTAATATTTCTTCAATTTTTGTCCAATCAGTTGTGCATCTTCGCCAGATCTACTTCCTTCTCTATTAGAATTGCAGTGAAATCACTAAATTGTAGCATGCTGATTTGTTTCCATGATTGCGCATTTCCGTTTTCAATATTTCCTTTGATATTTCCTATCAAATCCAACTCCCGGCACATAACTGCTTCTTTCCTTGCATATGCTAAGTACTTCAAAATTACATCGAATTAGACTTGCCCCGAGTAGCTCTCTCGCCTGGGCGTCTGTTAAAGATTGCTGGGCGGATACATTTTAGTGGAATATTTTCCTTGGACAGCAATGAACCATAGTAGTTACAGTTGATCATTTCTATGAAATAACTACTTTCCCAAGGCAATTACCACTATGTGTGCTAGAGAATCATCAGTATTGCTAACACCCTACTCCGCACGATTCGGTTTTCTGCATGGTATCAATTAATTAGTGTAATTAGTAATGCTAATAATAATCAATATAAGTATCATAACCCGTTTGTTGAATGCATGTATGCTTGTCAACGTAGCGCTCTCCTAGCTTTTGGTTCAGCCGTGCATTTTTCTCCAAACTGCTTAGCGGCCAAGGAAACTGGCACGAGCAATGCGTGCCCGGTATCATCCCGTGCACTGCCACACACCCTGGAGGTGGCTTGCGTAGTTGCAGATGTCTGCGTTCCTTCACTGACCCCTCCACGCCTTGACCCTTCGCCACGACGATAGGCGGCCGGAGGGGTGGGCGTGGTTTTGTAAGCGAAGAAGAAGAGGCAGGGGCAGGAGATGTATGCGTGGGTGGAAGGGGGCCAGCGGGGAGCGTCTTCTCCTTCGGCCGCTTTCCGCGGGGGGGCCGCGGGGAAAACTCCTCCTTCCTTACCGTCCGCTCCGACTTGCCCATCTCCCCAGCAAACCCAACTCACATATGCTTCCTTCACCTCTCCCCTCTCTCTTGCCGTAAAAAATCCGAGCGATGCGATCCAACGTTTGCCAGAATAAATCTCAGTGAGAAAGCTGCTGAGCGTGTGTTTGCGTCGAACGCAGATGAGAGGGCATTTTGACGGTTTGGCACTCATCGCAAGCAAATCGCGTGTCTACGTACCCATGACGCCGTTTCCTTTCGTGGTAGGCAAAAAGTGCTTAATGCTCGGTGTTTAGCCTAGAAAAACGGCTCTGTTTTAATTAATTCCTCCATAATTCCCTATCCTTGCATACCTATTTTGCTTCTGCTGCCTTTATGCATTGTTTCACATACGGTCTCATGTTCTTAAAGACTCCCATTATTCCTCTCCTTAAGAATATCTTCCTCATTCACCCACGACTATCTCGGTCAACCTCTTTCTCTCACATAATTCACTCCTCCATCATAAATCTCTTAAGCTATTACCACTTCAGTGGTCTTTGACGCATTCAGTCTTAATTGTATTCTCTCTGTTGCTTCACAAAATACAAAAGCTATCAAGGAGTCCATATGTGGTAAAGAGTAATAACTGGCCGGATTTGAGGGGGTTGTCGAAAATGTGTTCGTGACTTCAGCACTTCGCATCCAGATTGCTATTGCTCGAATGTAGGCGGAGGTTGAGATTTTTTCCGTGAAACCCCGGTCCTTACTTGAGAGTCATGTTGAGAGTACCTACTTCAAGTGAAGTATTCGGTCCATCGGATGGGAAGTTTAACTGTGAACTCCTGGGCGTCTCTACGAGTACTCTTATCTCGAATCCACCCTTCCTAATCAACATTACCCACCTGTTCCTCACATAAATAAAGGATTTTCTCATTCCATTATTACCAGGGGCGGATCTATGGTTTTCTTAAAGGGTCTACTGCTTGAAAGGTGCAAGTTTTGAAGAATACCCACCAGCAGAACGGGAACTGTAAATCATCCTCCGGAAAATTGGGGAAAGGTTGATAGCCATTCTGAATTCCTTGGCTCAGCTTTTTAATTGACCTTTTTTCTCTCTTAAGACAGAAACGTTATTTTTTTATAATTACCATGTATTAATTTTCCCTTATGATAATGATCTACAGAATTATATGCATAATTTACAGCATGTTTTTTCTGCATGTAGATTCTGCAGTTGTCTGCAGCAATTTATGCAGAAATTGGTATATTTTCTGAAGTACAATCGTTTGGTATTAAAAACATTTTTAAAAACAATTTGGAGAAAAACATGCAGAAAACATCCGTTAAATAGTTATTTTCCCTTCAAATGTGTAAATTTTTTTGCTGTTACGAGTGTAGGTTTTAGGTCGCCCGAGCGAAGCGAAGTGAATTGAGAGTGACAATTACAAGAGTCGATAAACATCTTACACATGTTTATCGAACCCCATTTTCCATTACGTGCGTTTTACACACAGAGTGATGGATTTTTTCGAAACACCCTGATATTTATTCTTTTTTGTGACTTTTGTTATTATGTTTTGGTATAAGAATTTAGGTTTAAGATAAGAATTTAGGTTTGGTATATGATTTTAGGTTAGGTCTAATCGAGGCATAGAGGGTAAAGAATTAAGTGACAAAACGTAGCTTTTACATGATGAATTCTAGTCTTCTTTTTTGTTATTTTGCATATCGATTGATTAAATTATCATTGTTTACTTCGATTTCAAGATCAATATGGAGGAGAGAACGACCCATCAATCTATCGTCAGTCATCCTTGATCTTATCTACGTTTTAGGTTCCTCTGTTCTAACTTTCCGCTGCTGCAACTGAAGTTGGGAGTGTTTATATGAGCTTTAACAAAGATTTCATGATCTAATAGAATTTTTCATCACAATTATTGTATGCAATTATACTTTGGTTCAGTTTCTTGGATTCTTCATAGGTAGAACTCCTCTTAAAAGTATATGTATATATTTTTTCATTTAAAAGTTTCGTTTTTAACGTACGTAAGAGCAGATTATTTGTTCACATTTAGGTGCCAGCGACCATTACGACGTCAAAAAGTCAGGTATTTTATTTAGGTTGGTCGGAACTAGGACGTTTAAGGAATAACACTTCATTGATTCATCCTTGAATCTTGTTTTAAAATCAGTAACGGTAGGGTCAATAATGGGAATGTATCATTCCTATTCTCAACCTATTCCATTAAGTTGAAGGATCGTCTGGATTTGAGCTATAACTTGGACGGTGAATTTGCTTTCCTACTATACGAGGTAGAGGTTCCTCAATATTCATTTGGTCCGTAGTAATTTTTGCAGGCTCGAAAATCAGGCAAAATATTTCATCACATGAGATTCTTTTTCCTCTAAGTGCTTCTACTGCCTGGTTAACTCTCTCGTAGGCGTGTTATTGATATGTTTTCCCCTTGTAGATACTTAGAATAACAGTACTACTTAACACATCAAATAAACAATGAATGATGACAGTAAATTCACAGTTGATTGCACCATTGTATAAACAATTTGCCATGCTGGCCGTGGAACTATCGTTCCAGGAGGAGATCAAATGGAAGGACTCAGCTATTTTGTGTAGATCTGTTTTAAATTCAAATATGATATCATGCCTTTTATCCCAACGAGGTTTCATAGTAGCTCCTGACTTGATGTTCCAAAACAATTTTAAGAACATGATTTAAACAACGTTCATGTGTGGAGCCAAGAGTGGGGACTCGAACTTAATCTGAGCAAATGTACGGCGGTACATTTCTTGCGGAGGTCGTCCAACTATCCCCATGTATATGCTGTGAATGGTGTTAACATAAAGGCGACAGATGTAGTGAAGTATCTGGGAGTTACGATAACCTCGAACCTATCGTGGGGAACACATATAAGAAATATTTGTGGCAGAGCTCTGAAGAATCTAGGATTCGTCAAGCGTATTGTGGGAAGATTTTCGGATGAAAAAGTAAAAGAGAGGTGCTATATCGAACTCGTCCGGCCACACCTTGAATATGCAGCGAGCATATGGGATCCGGTGCAGAAAGACCTAATTCGGGAACTTAATAAAATACAAAGGAAAGCTGCGCGATTTGTAAAAAACAGCTACGGGCGTACAGACAGCGTTAAACAGATGTTAAACGAATTAGGTTGGGAGCCGCTAGAGACTCGGAGGCTGCGTAAGAGGCTTAGATTACTTGAGCAATTAAGAATAGATATCTTTAAGAGCGACACGGAGAACATCATATTAGAACCCCACTATATTTCCAGGTCCGACAGAAACGATAAATTAAGAGAGATATTTTGCCGAACGGATAGGTATGGGAATTTGTTTTTACCCCGAACAATAAGGGACTTTAATAAATGCTAGGCGTAATTTCATTAGAGCGTTTCCTTTTTATATTTAAACGGCTGGTGTCCTAACACCCCCCGCCACGCGCCTATTGAGTCTGCTTGCGGGGTAGTATATAGATGTAGATGTTGTCAATTCTTCAACAATTTCATCGCCGCTGCTTTTTATCAATTCATTGGTAGTTGTCTTGCTAATGTATGTAGCATTAGCCCAAGAAGAAGCCATATGGTCCTTAGGCTGGGCATCACCACTGTCGACTTTGAATCTCATTAACGCTCGAAAGTTCCCGTCATTTCGTACTGGATCCTCACCGCCATCAACTATATTTCCGTGATCTCTGTACCCTGTCAACGGTATGTTTTGGTGACCGAGCAAAATTATTGTATTTTATGATTGGGGCAAGACGAGCTCTGTTTTCTAGTACTTGATTTTTTCTCCTTTCATCTAATACGTTGATTATGTATTTGCCAGAATTTTTGAAAAAGGACACAAGATTTTGCATCGATTTCTGCTTCCCTATTGTATAAATGGGCAGTTTGAGCTTCTACGTCTCCATCCTTTTCTGTTAGCTTGGCAAATTTTTATCAATGGTCCTGTCACTGTATACTACGAGGGGTACCGAGGAGTATTTTGACCTTCAGCTAATTTTTGATGAGCAAAGGTAGAGCAATGTTTGAAAAAAATAACTCTTTTCATCTATAAATGCCAATAAATCGTCATTTTCTAAATGGCTCAAATTGACTCTCCTCTTTTCTTCTCGACCTCATTTTATATGGCTTGATGTAGGAAAAATATAATCCTTTCCTGATACCCTTGGGTCTGTCAATATCCTGAATTTTGTAAGGTCATCCACTTTTGTCTTTTGCCCATATACACCCCTACATCACAAGATACATAGGTACTTCCACCACCATCAGGAGACAGCGTTGAACACCGTGATATGTATAGGGCAATATCACTCCTGGGAGTCAGTCGTTGGGTTGGCTCTATCGCTGGTGGAGCAGAAGCCGTAGTAGGATCTTTTATTGACGACCGTTTTGGCGAATCATTTTATAGAATATTTTCATTTACTAGACTTGTCCTTTATGGAGGAACTTCGTCATTTTCCCTCATGAAGAATCGCCAAATGTTAAATAATGCATGAATAAAACAAAAAAATCTTTTTTCATCCTGGGTTACAAGTATCATTCCCCACGCAGCAGCGAACCTCCGTTAACTCCGATGTTGAACATAGTTACATGATAGCATAAACTCGCTTTGGCTAAAGTAAGGAGGACTGTGCGAAGTGTTAACATTTAGCCTTTTTCTCATTGAAATGAGACGGAGACAACCCTTGGAGGCTGCCGCTGTACACTCCGTTGCCCCGTCTTCCCCGTTGTTGCTTGCATTATGTGTTTTTAAATTTTACTAAAACTGTTTCACGTGTTGCCTACAACACTTAGAAATATCTTCAAGTTACACGAGACCCTCCACTCCACACTTTTGCCTGCCCTTCCCTTCAACTCATCCTACCCGCCGCGCCGCCTCACAAGTTTGCGCCGGTAGCTTTCGCGGCAGTGGCAGCGTCATAGACTATCGCCCAAAAATTGAATTATAGTGTGTATTGCGTTAGATATGTAGAACTTGCTCTCCTCTACGCATCAGATTAAGATAACTTGTATACTTTGTTAAACAATCAATGGCACGATGTACTCAAATATTAGAGTTTTAAACTAACGATGGATTGCATCGCGTTTGGCCATCAATGCAACTTTTGGATTAAAGAAGTACGTGGCGTTAGCCTTGTAAGTTAGCTTTCAAAATAGTTTTTTTATTTTTCTTGAGCCTGAGGGGGGGGGGGGGGGCCGCGCTCCTTGGCTCGATCCGCCACTGATTATGACCCACTCATTTCCCATACTCTCTCTCTCCTGCTTGATAGCGCAATTACAGTCTAGGTACCTCTTCGTCCATTAATTGCGTGAGGCGTTTAGGGGAGGGAGGGGGTCGAGCCGAATCTCACCCAATCTCACGTGGGGGAGAGGGGGGGCCTCGGCAAAGTTCACGTAATTTTTTTTCCGCAAGAAACAATGTAAAATCGCGAGAAAACTGGGTTAAATTAAGTAAAACATGTGGAAACAAATCACATGGACATGTTGGTTCCAGTAGTCACTCTTGAGACCACACATGAGTCCCCGTGGACTGAATTACAATGAGTATTCTTTTACGAATTTTAGTAGTTACTATTTAAGTATTTTATTGCTCGATTTTCTCACTGTGATTTTCTTAGTAAGCTTAAATACTAGTCTTAACTAGTCTTAACTAGTCTTAAATAAAAATAATTCAGCAAATTATGTTTTTTTTATCCAACGCAATCGAGAAAAGATTAACGTATTTACATTAAAAATACGCATTTTTTTAAATCTCACGTGAGATTTTTTTTGGGGGGGGGGGAGGGGGTCGAGCCAAATCTCACGACGTCTCACCAAGGGGGGCCGAAAAATCGCTAAAATCGCCTTACGTATTTAATGGACGCCCCCTTACCAACCAAATTCCTCTGACGTCCTGGTGCTCAAATGTTTCACTTCACTAAGGTAAGGTCACGTATGCTAATGCTTATTTTCAATTCCATCGACGTGAATTCATTACTTTGATATGCCTCACGTGCACTTGATGGAATTTGCGCTCATCCTTGCCTGGATTTTTATCCCCAAAGCTTCAGAGCATTCCTTTTCAAATCATCTACTTGTTCAATTGTTTCACAATTCATTTTCATTTTGCGTCAGGCACATTTATCCTCCATTCCTCCACGAGTTTCATCAACGAAGCTAACCAGCAAATCCAAAAAAAATCACCCAGAAAATAAATGGATTGGTGTAGTGAATTGAGTACTGGCTTCCCATCTCGAGGGAACGAGTTTGAACCATGGTAGTGTCTAATATTTTTCAGTGAAGTTCTATCCCTACATGAGTGTCGTGTGAAGAGCACTTCAACCACAGTACTCCGCTTTTTTTTCGCGCGTCGGGTGGGAAGTCATGGTGGCTGGGGCGTTTTTTTATATACAGATTTGCGTTAAACTTTGCATACATATTCTCATTAGTGATATCTACAGATAAAGTGAAAAATGCACTATAGCTATTTTTAATTGATAATAATAATAGTGGGGTTAAGGTGGCGGTGGGGCTAAGGGCTTGCTGCTAAGTACCATCCGCCGGCCGCATGCAGAAGGCAGTCATCCTGGGGTCACTCAGTCTGCTGCGTACGCATGACCGCAACGCAGCGTAGCCACCAATCCGATGGGCGTCGGGCGTGACTGCGAAAACTGCCTCGGACTCAGACTGTCGGGGACTCGGGGGGGAATGTTACAAAAATAGCATATAGAATAACAATAATATTTAATTAATAACTGTACCTATTATATTCATAAAAATTCCCTTTTCGTCATGGGTTATCTTTGTTATTTTCGTTATCGTTATGTATAGAATTCTATGATTGACGAATCTTATTAATTTTATTTATTTTAACTCACTTTTTATAAACTTTAGATAAACGTTTCTTTAGTGGCATTCCCCTCCAAGTCCCCGGCATGCATCAGTTTTCATTGCTGTCATAATGGACGGAAACTAGGAAGGGTTTGGGCATTTTTCGCCGCCACGTCCGACACTCATCGATTAGGTGGCTACGCTGCGTTGAGGTCATGCGCCGCAGTAGACGGAGTGACCTCAGGATGACGGCCTCCTGCTCGTGAGCTGCAATTGATTCCGCCTGTGCCACGCAGGGCAGAATGCACATGATGCTATTTAGTAGCGAGCGCTGAACTCCTCCGAGCACACCTGTGATGAAGGCTACTAGTTTCACGGAGTGTCCCGGGTACATTTTCCGAAGTTCAAAAGCAGGTCTTGATATTTAGCCCGTTATCCACCTCTCTTGAATCCATGTTCGTTTCAGCCGAAGCCGAAAAATCAATTATAATTATTCATAAACTTGTCATTGAATCGTATTTTACCATTTTTCATATTTTACTTTTTTCATTATTGACTTGCATTTTTTAAATTTTATTTCATATTTATTTGTGCACATTAGTTCCCCTTTTCTTTCTTCTTATATAATTCTTGCATTATTTACTTCTAGTCTATAAATCGGTTTTCGCAGGGTTTTCACTCTCCTCTTCACGTGGGGGTGTTTTACTGCAGTGGGTTTTTTCGTGAAGGACATCAGCTCATTATTCCTTACGTTTCTCCCATAACCGTATACATATTTCTACACTCTTTATATTCCTGTAGATTTATCCTTAAATATTAATGGTCATTATTTTGTCCTTTTTATATAACTTTAATTGTCAAAATGTAATTACTCCATACATGCACCTGACAAGGGGTTAGATGGAAGAAGGGACTGCCCCAGTCTCAATCTCGGCCCAATAAAAATAAATTATTATTATTATTTAGTTTTTGGCAATTATATGCTATTTTAACACGAAGCTTTATGTCACCTGGCATATGTTTCGTAATAATTCGATTAAATTTGTACAGATTTTCTTCTAAACGCGAAACAATGCATTTCTTTTTATTATAATTGTTGATTTTAAATATCAAGGTGTCATAAGGTGAGTCCAATATTTGAAAACAACATATTTAAATATAATTTTGTCTAAATGTTGAATGCCGTGCCAAAAAATCGTCATAATATGCTTTAATTAATAATAAAAATTTAAAATATAACTATTGCATCGTTTCCATTACTGTCTGCATAGTTTTTTTCCATCGCATAAACAGATGCACATAAGCAAAATGCGGTCCAAGAAATTTTTACCAGTTACTAAAAAAATGATTATAATATGCACTCAGTGACCTAGGGTTACCGCTCCACCCACATTAAGCTGCGGAACACTTTGAGTGTTCCGTTCCGCCTTGGCCAATGCGGACGCCCGATTTCTCTCCACCCTTCTCATATACACCAAGTAACCCATCCGCTTACTCTAAGTGGTGCAAATTACCTCAGTTTCCGGTCGCCTCCTCTACTAATAGCCAACCAGCTACTGATTGAAGTACTAATGCATCGCCAGCGTAAAGGACTCTCTCATTTATATCTTCCATTGTCACGCCTACAGTGTCGCTACATCCATCTCTTACGCTCTTATCCATGAGGACATAAGACAACCCCGGAGACATTCCACAACCTTGTATGAGCTCCTGATTTCATTCAAACCGGTAACTCAAGGTCAAAATTTCTCTCGTGCTAGCTTTTCGATTAGCCTACATCGCCGTGATGATATTCAACAGCTGCCGATATGCACACTCTGCTTTGACGCAAAACCGTACCCACCTCGCTTCTTTTTCCCCAGTCGCATGCCGTCTCCATGGCAACGAATGCTCAACACATTTCCGACTGTTCCTTCATTCATCTTCTCAAGCGTTCGAAAAGTTATTGAGAGATAAATAGCTGATCCATACATCCTCTAAAGGAAAAAGAATCAATCTTCATTCTGCTAAGTGTAGTGATTCTCACTTATATTTGTACTAGCCCAACATTTTTCCGTGAAAGGAATAGAACAATAGGCCTTTCATTCATCTACGTTCATATATAGCTATGCGAAACTACCAAAACGTGTGGAAAGGTGTGCTAGTAAACCAACCATGTATAAGGGGGAATATTATTGAAAAGAATTGAAAGAGAGAAAGGTGGAAATCGGGATGATTTTTGAGAATAGATGCTTAGCATTAAAGTCCATAATACACCTCTTTTCTTTAAAGCAGAGGCGCTATCATGACATTATCCCTTCTTTTGGAGAATGTGCAGATTTTAGAACACAAATTAAACAAAATACACAAACGAGACAGAATTTATTTCAATCTACACTTGAGAATTTCCCCCCCCCCCCTTTCCCCCTCTACATCTAAGCCTGAAGCCCTTCTAGTTTCACAAGTTCCCAGCGCGCATCTAAGATCTCTTACGCTCTTATCTTTTGTATGTCTATTGGCGTTTTCGCTTTCTAACTGAATATGACCCTCCTTTCTTCGCACCAAAACTGTGGGATGAATATTTTCAAGCCACTCCCCCTGCTGAGTATAACGTCGCATTCATCCCAAACAGGTCCACTTTTGTTTCAAACCGCTCTCATTTCACAGTGCTCACCCTCCCTTGCCCTTAAGTCCACCACGTAAATTTTATTGCCTTCACAATCAGGTTGCATTTTCTCAGCCTAATCCACACGTATTCTTCTCCAACTTTCTTTTACGACCGTTATTAATGTTTGTCCTAGTGCACATTGCTTGCTCTCTTCCGCTCTTCCTCATACTTTCCTGAAACCAGAATCTCATGAGCTTCTTCACTTTCTCACGATGCTATCCTCGTTCATAAAACCTCAAATTTGGGCCAGTCATCTTGTTATTTAAATATTCTAGTTAAAAAGCAATTTAAGTATTTAATTTGATGCCGAGACCAGCTCTCCAGGCCCGGACTTAGAGACCCTTGGTATGTAACAGAATCAGAGCCCCCTTTTTGATAATTTAACAAAAAACAAACTTGGTTATTTTTCATATATTTGTCATGCTTTGACTTTTAAAATACACAATCAAATGTAGAAATGAAATAGGCAAGTACTATCTATGTTTGAAAAAATTAACAATTTGTTGTGTCTTGTATCCTCAATATGTACTATTTTGCCCCATAGCTGGGTCCCCTTCCGAGTTTGGGACCCTAGGTCGCTGCCTAGTTTGCCTAGGCAGAAGTGTGCTGCTGAGTTCTTTACTACGGTTCTACAGTCAAGTGTAGAAATGAAATAGACAAGTACTATCTATGTTTGAAAAAAATAACAATTTTTCGTGTCTTGTGTCCTCAATATGTACTATTTTGCTCCATAGCTGGGTCCCCTTCCGAGTTTGGGACCCTAGGTCGCTGCCTAGTTTTCCTAGGCAGAAGTGTGCTGCTGAGTCCTTTACTACGGTTCTACAGTCAAATGTAGAAATGAAATAGACAAGTACTATCTATGTTTGAAAAAATTAACAATTTTTCGTGTCTTGTATCCTCAATATGTACTATTTTGCCCCATAGCTGGGTCCCCTTCCGAGTTTGGGACCCTAGGTCGCTGCCTAGTTTTCCTAGGCAGAAGTGTGTTGCTGAGTCATTCACTACGGTTCTACAGTCAAATGTAGAAATGAAATAGGCAAGTACTATCTATGTTTGAAAAAATTAACAATTTTTCGTGTCTTGTGTCCTCAATATGTACTATTTTCCCCCACAGCTGGGTCCTCTTCCGAGTTTGGGACCCTAGGTCGCTGCCTAGTTTGCCTAGGCAGAAGTGTGCTGCTGAGTCCTTCACTACGGTTCTACAGTCAAATGTAGAAATGAAATACACAAGTACTATCTATGTTTGAAAAAATTAACAATTTTTCGTGTCTTGTGTCCTCAATATGTACTATTTTGCCCCATAGCTGGGTCCTCTTCCGAGTTTGGGACCCTAGGTCGCTGCCTAGTTTGCCTAGGCAGAAGTGTGCTGCTGAGTCCTTCACTACGGTTCTACAGTCAAATGTAGAAATGAAATACACAAGTACTATCTATGTTTGAAAAAATTAACAATTTTTCGTGTCTTGTGTCCTCAATATGTACTATTTTGCCCCATAGCTGGGTCCCCTTCCGAGTTTGGGACCCTAGGTCGCTGCCTAGTTTTCCTAGGCAGATGTGTGCTGCTGAGTCCTTCACTACGGTTCTACAGTCAAATGTAGAAATGAAATAGACAAGTACTATCTATGTTTGAAAAAATTAACAATTTTTCGTGTCTTGTATCCTCAATATGTACTATTTTGC
The DNA here is from genome assembly GCA_963573305.1 of Pyrrhosoma nymphula. Taxonomy (NCBI): domain Eukaryota; kingdom Metazoa; phylum Arthropoda; class Insecta; order Odonata; family Coenagrionidae; genus Pyrrhosoma; species Pyrrhosoma nymphula. The sequence goes on along the minus strand of OY754332.1, from coordinate 67,481,098 downwards.
CCCATAGCTGGGTCCCCTTCCGAGTTTGGGACCCTAGGTCGCTGCCTAGTTTTCCTAGGCATAAGTGTGTTGCTGAGTCATTCACTACGGTTCTACAGTCAAGTGTAGAAATGAATTAGACAAGTACTATCTATGTTTGAAAAAATTAACAATTTTTCGTGTCTTGTGTCCTCAATATGTACTATTTTGCCCCATAGCTGGGTCCTCTTCCGAGTTTGGGACCCTAGGTCGCTGCCTAGTTTGCCTAGGCAGAAGTGTGCTGCTGAGTCCTTCACTACGGTTCTACAGTCAAATGTAGAAATGAAATAGACAAGTACTATCTATGTTTGAAAAAATTAACAATTTTTCGTGTCTTGTGTCCTCAATATGTAATATTTTGCCCCATAGCTGGGTCCCCTTCCGAGTTTGGGACCCTAGGTCGCTGCCTAGTTTTCCTAGGCAGAAGTGTGCTGCTGAGTCCTTCACTACGGTTCTACAGTCAAATGTAGAAATGAAATAGACAAGTACTATCTATGTTTGAAAAAATTAACAATTTTCGTGTCTTGTGTCCTCAATATGTACTATTTTGCCCCATAGCTGGGTCCTCTTCCGAGTTTGGGACCCTAGGTCGCTGCCTAGTTTGCCTAGGCAGAAGTGTGCTGCTGAGTCCTTCACTACGGTTCTACAGTCAAATGTAGAAATGAAATAGACAAGTACTATCTATGTTTGAAAAAATTAACAATTTTCGTGTCTTGTGTCCTCAATATGTACTATTTTGCCCCATAGCTGGGTCCTCTTCCGTGTTTGGGACCCTAGGTCGCTGCCTAGTTTGCCTAGGCAGAAGTGTGCTGCTGAGTCCTTCACTACGGTTCTACAGTCAAATGTAGAAATGAAATAGACAAGTACTATCTATGTTTGAAAAAATTAACAATTTTCGTGTCTTGTGTCCTCAATATGTACTATTTTGCCCCATAGCTGGGTCCTCTTCCGAGTTTGGGACCCTAGGTCGCTGCCTAGTTTGCCTAGGCAGAAGTGTGCTGCTGAGTCCTTCACTACGGTTCTACAGTCAAATGTAGAAATGAAATAGACAAGTACTATCTATGTTTGAAAAAATTAACAATTTTCGTGTCTTGTGTCCTCAATATGTACTATTTTGCCCCATAGCTGGGTCCTCTTCCGAGTTTGGGACCCTAGGTCGCTGCCTAGTTTGCCTAGGCAGAAGTGTGCTGCTGAGTCCTTCACTACGGTTAATTAGGAGTTATAAGGAATCATAATACAGTCATGTTCCCTTTGAAAATTCTTTTATATGGAAACTTAGTAATTTTAAGGACATCAGAATAATATTAAAATGTATAGGAAGTAAAAACCTCTGTAGCAAAGAGATGATGATTTACATGGCGGCCTACCCACGAGGGCAACACCGAAGCAATGCCACATGCATTGCAATCTGAGTGAACATAGATGAGAGGCAAAAGTAAACGAATCCGCCCACCCGGAGTATATCGATTACGGTTGATAGCTTATCGCCCCAGAGTCATCTCGGCCTGGATTGCGTTTGCAAAATAAGCGTTCTGAAGGGGAAAAATCAAATGCCTTATGTAACGATGCTGAGAAAACGCTGGTTATGAGGACGCTGCGGAGCGTTTCGTTCAATGGTGCAGGACGCTGTGCACTGAGGTACGAGAATGAGAGTAGATTGGAGGCGTATGAGATGTGGGCGAGTAGAAGGATGGTGAAAGTTAAAAGTGAATTCGTTGGAGTGTGTGAGTGGAAATATGAGTTAGTGGATGCAGAAGGCAATAAGAGGCGTGGGACGTTGAAAGTGGTGATAGTGCCTGGTTACAGGCAAAGGTGGTGAGGGGGGATAATCTTCTTGCATGGGGCGAAAAGAGGTAGGAAGTATGCCAGGCCAATTGAGGCACATGTTTGAAGAATTCAGTAACTGAGGTTAAAGGAGCGCAGGTTAAGTACTCTTACTGTTGAAGATTTTGCAGAAAAATTTAATGTAAATAACACAAAATATGTTACAATTACAAATAGATTCATTCGCTTATCCGCTCTAAATTAATTCTTTTCACTTCTTGTTCACCTCATGATGCAATCTGCTTTTATTCATAACACCTCTAGTAGTTATTCACTGGAAAATTATTCACTGGTTGTTCAATCCTAAGCTTGATTTGCACATCCCTCCTTCCCTATCTATTGCTAATGTCTTTATTCCACGGTATTTTTTCTTATGTGCTTTTCTCTTAATTTGGTCTCTGTATTTATCCCTTGGCCTTACACCAGGGACTTTTCTCTCTATTTTTCCTTTAGTTATATTACTTACAAAGCCATTATGGCTCAGTGTATGTTCAGTCTAGTGATGGAAAAATCGATTTCGATTAAAATCGAAAATCGAGTTTTAATAGTCAAAGATCGAGGAAATCTAGATCGAGCCATGATCTACGAGTTTCGATCCATACTCGATTTTTCAACTTCGATCTTGACCATTTCGTACCGTTTCGCGATCAGAGTGCTGAGTATGATAACGTCATCCGTCCCATGTGAAAGACTTTTCCGTAAGGCCGGTAAAATTCCTAGATTATCAAGAAAGCATCTCAATCAGTTGATCATTCTTAAAAATTTTAGTGAAGCCGAATGGTTCCCAGCGGTGATCCCCAAACTTTAATGTGCGTGCATTTGTAAATTTTTACTACAAATAATTCAAGAATGTATTCCAAGTTCATTTTGAGGGATTTTTTATACTACTCAAATATGCATTATGAGCGTTTTTCGAATGAATAATAAACATGTTTTTGTACCAACTGTATTTTTTTCAAAAATAACCGTCGATTTTTTCGATTAATCGATCTTTTGGTTCAAATTTCGATTTTTGTTGAAAAGTCGAGCTTTTAATTTCGATTAAAAATCGATTGCTCGAAAAATCGACATTTTTCCATCACTAGTTCAGTCCATCTCGTTCCTCTTCTCTGTACATTTTTTCATGTGACCCTTTCCTCTTCTAATATTCTGCATGCTTCTTAATTTCTTAATTTATCCATCCGGTCTTCAGCATCCACCACCTGCGCCAGGTTTTGAAAGCTCCTAATCTCTTCTGATCTTCTTTCCATTGATCCATGCTTCCGATCCATAGAGTGCCACGCTCCACACGAATGTTTTCAGTACAGTTTTCTCGTTAGTAGCCCTATTTCCTTCGAGCAAAGCGGCAGAGCAGAGCAGAGTACTGGAAAGAATTTGGAGCAAATAGCGTGAGTCCTTACATTTTTCGAGTATCTTTTTCATATTTTTATAAGTAGGCTACGAGTTAATTTTAATTAACATAAATACATATGTGGACACATTCCGAGGCACAACAGTCTATTGAAAACAGCACTGGGAAGAGAAATGAACAGAATGAGTTATCGAAGAAGACCCGAGGATTGAATAAGTGAAGGTAAGCATGTAGATCGTTAAAAATAAATATAAGGTTTTCGTTTTAATGACGGCCTAAAACGATTAGCTGAGGATAGAATGAAGTAGAGCGTGCTAGTAATCCAATATTCCGAGTAATAACTGATGATAATGAATTTTTATAATTGAAAAGAATGAAGGCTACCAGAAAGACTTTTGTTTCACGCTTTACTTACTTTCGAAAGCTTATTGCTTCTTTACTTCCTCAACAGTACCATTATGAACACATAACACATGTGGCCATGGTTAAACCATGCTTGACTGTTTTCATTCTCCCCTGACCGATTCTTAGGTAAAATCTCAAAATCTATGATGAATTTTTATTAATGGCAATGGCTGCATCTCTATTATTAGTATGTTGATCAGTATACTTTTAAATCTTATCCTCCGTTCATTAAAACAGTTTTGAGTGATACCTTAAAGATCTCTTAAAATTTTATGAACTCCTGTAGAGCATGCCTCAAGGCGAAGTATCGCCAGCTGTATTGCTGCAATGCATCAATGCTAGAAGGAGTTGCCCTAAGAAAACAATTTTTCTTCAGGGAAATTATTTAAAAAATTGACTGATTTATTGAAAAATAGGTCAATATTTCTTGACATGCCCATTAAGGATTCATGAAAAGTCATAGTAAATAATTTCAAGCATGAAAAAATGCACCATTCGTTGTGAAGTAATATCGTACTCTGGTGGTGGTTTATTTTTGACAATAGGAAGTTTGCTAAGTCTGACATTCCAGGATGATGAGTAGGGGTAAATAAATTTTAAAGAAGGTTGTAAGGGGTCCTCTGACACACGGTGGAAATCGATCTTAAAAATTGGGAGAGGTGTGGGGGCAGGAGTTTCACCGGTAGACCGTCACGAAGGCAGGAGCAAAAATTCCACAAATTAATCAGTATCGAACTTATCACCGGCTGTTGTGTCATATAAAATAAAAAATTAACTAATACACTGCAAACAGATTAATTGTTTTTGTGTTCATCATCGAAATAATTTTTTTATTCGAGACCAATTTGTGATTTAAAGACACGCCCACTAACAGCCATTATTGACTATAGAAAGAGGAGCGTTCTTTCATGTAAATTTAGTGGAATTTGCTTCTATGCCTTTATCATTTATTTATTTACTTATTATTTACGTCCAAAAACAGCTCAAGGTCAATTACAATGGGCAAATAACACCATTAATCCAAAACAAATAAACAAAGAACCATATAGCAAATCTCACTCTCACTCAGTGATTCAACCCGAAGGTTAGTTTGGATAGTTGAGGTAGAGCTCACCCCAAAATAAGCCTCAGGCGTGTAAATTTCACACATTCAGGGTAGGAGGGCCGTTTCCTTTCCCTGGGCCATCTCGCACTCCGAGGATTTTTTTTGTTTAGGGGCGTCCAAAGGCTTCACCCGGGATTTGAACCCGGGACCCTTCGACCAGTAGCCAAGCGTTCTACTCACTAGGCCACCACGCTCCCCCATATAACAAATAACAGCATTAAATAAATTAATAACAAAGTAGCATTTAACACTGAACAAATTAGAACCACAGGGAGCGAAAGACGAAAGCAGGTCTAGGATGAGTGAGGAGTGCGACAGATACGGACTGAATGGAATGGATTGAATTCAGGGACACTTGTCAACGTAGTATTGAACGCAGATGGGAGTCTGTAGATAGAAGACAGTTTGGAGACAGAGAGACGTGAAGTGGTGCAATGAAATAGCTCATTCAGTCTTTTATGTCGTGAAGGAGTACGTAAGGAGAAAAGAGAAAGAAGTTCCGATGATTTATAGTTACTATTGACTATTTTATTGAAAAATTTGCTTTCAAGAAGGTCAGTCAGGGAAGATATGCCTAGGGATGATCTTAATTTGTCGAGGGAGTAGTTGCGAAACTGTATATGGCGGTGCCTGATTATGGAGAGGAAAAAATTCATTGTTCTTTCAAGGTGTTTGTATTTCTATGCATTTCTATTTTTACTTGTATTTCTATGCATAACCAACTTCCTTTTGCCATTTTCCCCAGTCTCACATTCAGCCATCGACGGGTTTGGGGGTATGATACCACTTGAAAGTCACAAAGTGCGCCAGGGGAAAATGCCTCAAACTCATTTTTTCCAATTCTCTCGCCTCCGGACCAATGTCCCCTTGATCCTGGGTTATCTTCTCACCCTTGCCCCTACTCGTACAACACCACCCCACTACTTGCAGGAAGGGGAAGACCGAGCGACTTGTTTCAAATGGAGTGCAGCAAAAAGAAAACCCTTATGCCCAGGAAGATACCCTTTATAGCCTCTTCCCCTACCCATCTACTCCTCCCAGATCACCCCGCTCTCGGCAGACACGGAGAAGAAGAGATAGGATTTGTCATCAGAGCATCAATGGGAGCAGAAAAAATCAAAAACCCATGCCCCCACGCTCTAGAAGACCGCCCCGCTTCAAAGAGATTTTCCGTTACCTCCCCAGCCCACTTTTCCACCCAACACCGCCCTCGCTCGCCGACTAAGTGGAAAGGAGGCCCTGACATTTTTTTAAACTCTCCAAACATCCATCATCCCATCCTCCCCTTCTCCCCCCCCCCCCCTTGAGCGAAGAGGGCAGCGAATTTTCGACCCTAAAGGTGGGTTTCCATGTAGCAGTCGGCTGCAATAAAACAATTGCTATAACGTGGCTATAGCAGTTGTTAAATACGCGATACATCGCTATGTATACCGCCACGAAGAGTCCGCACCAACTTCTACAACTATCGCAGCGTATCGCCAGCAGTGGGCACTTCAAAATGGCTTCCATTTAGAAAGGAAGGCGGCAAACTCTTCTCATAATCCTCCATGTTAGAGAGCTTTAGAAGCAGGATCGGAAAATAGAAGAGGATTGACTTATGTTTAAAATAGCCTCTCCTCAAAGATCTACTCCTTTGTGATGGCGAGGAATATTGGAATTTTTTACGTGTTGATCACGAATAACACCTTCTATGAATGGTTTTAAAGTTTTCTAATGAATATTTCGTAGTGTAGCAATAATGAGAAACGGTTAAAAGTTCATGAATAAACATAATTATGTATACCCCAGTTGACAGACTGGTCCAAAACTAGAAAGAATCAGCAATGGAACTAGAGACTTAATATCTTCAAAGGTGAGACTGGCCATATGACTTTTGGCCACTGGAGATTCCTATCAGTCTCTGAGTTGCATTTTTGGTGTCAATATTCTTATACTCCCCACTTCTTGCGTTACATAAGCATTCATGTTCCCTATATCCTTCGATAAATCTGAAGAGATCACCTCCTCGCAGAGAAATCCTCGCCAACTTCTTAAAATTCCCGGTCTCTTCCATAGCGCGTCTACAACCACTAGCGAGTGTTGAGATAAACTGCACTTCACTATGATGAGAAGTAGTTGTCCTTCTACTTTGGTAATAGCTCGAATCCCGGGTAGATCACGTTCGACCTAGTCCTCTATCGATTCTTACTCGCATCGCAGTTCGCGTTCACGCTTACGAGTCGGGCTTAACAGTCCACTGTTATGGCAGTCGAATGCTACTGTTAAACCCACCTTAATTGGCCGTCTGTCCATTCAAACCTAAAGGTGGGTTTACTCCTCTGAACTGTGTACAACAGTTCAGTGGTTTTCACGTAGCAATCGACTGCCATAAGAGTCGGCTGTTAAGCCCGACTCGTAAGTGTGAACGTGAACTGCGATGCGAGTAAGAGTCGATAGAGGACTAGGTTGAGCGTGATCGACCCTGGATTCGATCTATTATCAAAGTAGAAGGACTTCTACTTTCCATTACAGTGAATTGCAATGTATCGCAACCATCGCAACATTCGCAAGCGATTTTGGCAAAAATTATCAAAGATTATTGAAGATAATATACAGCCATGGAAAGAAATGGGAGCATGAGGTAGTTGGCGAGGATCTTTCTGCCAGGGGGAGATCTTTTTTAATTTATAGTTTTATCGGGAGCATCAATGCTTGTGGAACGCGAAAAGCGGGGATTATAATAATATTGACTCCCGAAATGCATCCATTCTTCATATGGCGAGAGAGTTTGGTCTCACACCGGAGGCTGTGAAGAAAAAATTGCCAGAGTGAGATCAACTGACCTGCAGGAGAAGAAGAAAATTTTTCTAAGTCAAAAAACTGGCTCTGGGGCGGACGAAGTCCATGTTCCTACCTTGACGTGGTTCTAGGAACTGGAGTTTCTGTAATCGTACTAAGAAAAACGTCGTCGAGCAATGAGGTACGTTTTAAAATATTAATGAGAGCACAGTGATTATGATGGCCTGGTGAATGTTTATTTAGTACGTTGTCATTGATGGGATACAGCATTAGGACCGACATTTTTATGAATCTTTATATATAGTAGAGTCTCTTATGTAAGTTTAAGAGGCAACTTTATTATATATGCAGTTATTTTTTTACAATAAATACGGTTGTAATTTCCTTAGAATAACAAATATTACTAGCCAATGGTCATGACAACAGTAAACAGTTTAAGAAAAATATTTTACTATTAGCCAACCTTCAAAAAGACCTATACTATGTGGTAAGACTGCAGAGGCAAAATAGGGTCAAATAAATGTAGATACTGATGCTTAATAAATTTGCTATATATTTTTATTTAGGGAAAAAATTCTCCAATAAAAAATGTAAGTCCTTTAAGCCAATTAGTGAAACCCATTGGCTGACACCATAAATAGTGAATGTAGTAAATACATAGTGGAATGGGGGAGTTATACTTTTTTTCAAATCCTATAAAATTAACTAAAACCAATTGTAGTATAATCAATAATGTATTTAATAGAAATAAAACATCAGCTCCTAAGAACTTGGCCATTTCTAATGCTGAACTGTTAGAAAAAATCCAGTAAATACTGCCAATATTTTTTAAAGCATTTTGTGGGAGTTCCTGAGAAACTAGCGCACTCAAAGAAATGATGTGCAATCAGTCACTCTAGTAATTACATAATTCATGGAAGCAGCTCACCAATACTGCACCACTTGTATTTGTATCCCATCACCCACGGCGAGGTTATTGACATTAGTGCCTCCCTTGGTAATGAACTGTCTTGTTCATGGTATTCCTCATAAGATAATCAAGGAATCCCGCGCATTCGTAATATATATTATGACTTATGTAACATGTACCTACAAGAAGGTATATTTACTGATTTATTTAAAATTATTTAAGTCAGACCCTTGTTCAATAAAGGAAATGAAAATTATATCAATAATTATCGGCCAATTAGTGTACTCCCTGGTTTCTCTAATAAATTTGAAAAACTAATGCATAACATATTGCTTGAATATTTGAATGCCAACTTTCTCATGGGCTCTTCTCAACATGGGTTTATGAAACATGAATTTCCATCTTCTGCTTTATTTAAATTTATAACTAATACTTTGGATGCAGTTGATAAGATTGAAATCATTGACCAATGCACAAATAATACTTAGGTAATTTATGTACCTGATCACTATATATTTTTACCAGTTCTATGTCATTTTTATGACCAAATGAGATTAATAAAATGTTATTATTATTAAAGGCAAAAACTATTGCACAGAATTCCATTGGAAAGCTACCTCTCCTTTAATAGAATGATACTTTGCCATCTCTTCTCTAATACATAGAGCACAGGTCCCGGAATGATTGCCACCCTGTCGCATATCAATGGAGGCCGAGGGTGCAGCAAAATCTTCCATTCCATTTCCCCTATGTGTACCTACAAATTGTGCAGGGTGCAGGCACATTTCACAACATTCTCCACTGTAGTAAGTTAAGGGTAAAAGAGATAAGATCAGTTTTGACTTGGTGGGAATCCATTTTTATAACGAAAGATAAAACTTTTACAATGGACAATGTTTTGACAAAAAATTGTGGATTGTAAAAGTTTTATCTTTAGTTATTCGAGTTAAAAGGTCTATAAAAAAGTCTAAATATGTTGCACGGTCTGCCAAAAGCATTTTACACAATTCGGCGAGCTGTACAATGTCTATAATTAAAAACTTTTTGCTTTGCTGTGAGTGGATAACTCCTTGGGTAAGGTTTCATGAGGGTGTCTGCTAACTGAAAGGCCTCATCACCGATGACGAAGTATGGAACTGATATTTCCCAGCCTGGAAGTGGGGAAGGTGGTGGTAAATTCCCTGCAGTATTTAATATTCCGTATAGAGAGCAATTTTTGTAAACTCCGCCATCAGAAACTCTGACATTGCAGCCAACATCTGTGTACAAAAATTTATAATTGGCATCCACTAGTGCCATGAGGACGACTCTGTCTGATCCCTTATTATTGAAAAACATAGACCCCTCATTAGCAGGAGCTGAGTCGATCACGTGCTTTCTATCAGGGGCACTGATAGCATATAGTTAATGCCAAAGTGTGCTGAAGCCCTCACCAACTGCCAGCCATTTCTTAGCAGCGTCTGGAAGCTGAAATAATTAATAATGTGAAAGAGCATACATGTTAATACATAAGTAAAATGAAATTTAATGATAACTGCGTTTATGCATTACGTGATGTTGTTGTTATAGGTCAGGGCAAGCGTTGAGGAATCGGAGAGTGAGAAAGGGCCGGCACAAGGCCCTTGGAGAAAGAAAAGAACTGTTGATATGGCTCTCGGAGAGGCCATAGAGAAGCTCTCCTCTCCATTGTAATGGGAAAGGAAGACAGCTTAGGTTCATATGTAGCGGCACAGCCGGCTTTGCTACCGTCGGAAGAGAGTGACCGGCTGGAGAGGGATATTTTCTATCTCATTCATGAGAGGAAAGGGGAATTGAGGAGGAGAGGAAAGGAAAACAACTCTTCTGACATTACCGTTGAAGATATGAACCGGAACGATTCCCCATCACCAACCCTACCATTTCAGTCACATCCCTCGCTATCTATTCAATATTAACCTCCCCTCTCTCCTAAGCCAAACCTAACTTTAGCCTCACGAAAGCTTCCCCTTTCCCCAATCTCTCCGAAGCCAATCCTATGTACAGCCTCACGAGTCCCTCCCACTACTTTTGTATCATATAAACTTTCACTGCTTAAGGCATCAAGGAAAGCACTCCTGCCTTTGGCCTCACCAAACCCTGTCTCTACTTCAACCTCACAAAACCCTCTCATGCTGCGCTCTCAGGCAATGCCTCATAAAATCATATATCTTCTTCTTCTCTGGTCAACAATCCTTAGATTGGTTTGCAGCAGTCGTTTCCGTCTCCATTCCACCCGGTCTTGAGCCAACCTCCTCTTCAACTCCAAGTAAGAATGGCAGCCCATATCCTTTTCAATCTGTTTGACGTATTCCTTTCTGGGTCTACCTACCGCATTTTTACCTTGCATTGAGCCCTCTATAATGGTTCCTAATAGTCCTTCATGTCTAATAATGTGGCGTATCCAGGTGTTTCTTCTCTTTGTCACTGTGTTTCATAGACATGGAACCTCATCAGTTATCCGTAGTACCGTTTCATTAGTCACCCTCTCTACCCAGGGAGATATGGATTCTCCGGTAGCACCACATCTCGAAGGCCTCTATTATCATTTTTCCATTCATACTAAGTGTCCATGTCTCACTTCCATAAAGCAAAACACTCCTCACAAATATCTTAAGTAGTCGTTTTCTTAAACGCAAATTAATTTTGTTGGAAGTTAAGAGCCCTTTCTTTTTATTAAAAGCTTCATTGGCCTGATTAATCCTGCTGATAAGATCTTTGGCACTACCTCCATCTGATGTGATTTTGCTTCCAAGGTATTGGAACTCCTGTACTGTATCGAGTCTTTGACCATTTAGCATGACCATTCTATCCGTTCCCATCCAGCTCATGACAAGGATCTTTGTAGCCGTTCCTTCTGGCAAACCAACACATCCCCCTACTCCAAGATCCTTCACTCCACCACCCTAACCTCAATCCGTTTCACCCATCCCATCACACTTATCAAATTATTCAGCAGAAGAATGATCGATGGCTTTCCCGGCGTATTGCATCGTGGGAGGTTATTCGGGATTTCCACGGGGTCAGGTTCTCCGACGTTTCGATGAACGAGTCGTCCATCGTCATCAGGGCATGACCGGATAACGATGGACGACTCGTTCATCGAAACGTCGGCCGAATTGGAGAACCTGATCCGGTGGAAATCCCGAATAACCTTCCACGAAATTATTCAGCTGCTCCACTTACTTCATATCTGCTCCATATATCAAAGCCATCTTTACTGGCCCAATTCCTCCAGCCGGCCACTATTGTACACTCAGCAATTAAGAAATAAAGTGGAAGTATTGCTGTAAATTGCTGTGTTACCCTGAAACCTGTCTTTTAATATTTAGAGAAACATGCATGTGGGTCATTTCATGTCAGCTCAACCAATTTTTGGGTGGTGACGATCGATCTAAAATTTTGATAATTTCTTCCTTGCAACTAGTTTCAGCATTAAGCCAGCGCGCGAAAATATCTACTTAAATTTAATGATACCAAATTTTCGTTATTCATTTGTTCAGTTTCATTGGTAGTTTTGGACCAAAAATATGCATCGCTGGACACCCCATGAAATGGATTTGATGACACTGCTTTAGATAAAATTTTAGTATGCTAATTGTATACAATTTTTGGACCATCGGACACTGGCTTTAGTTGAGAAAAATTAAAAATGTTTTAGTCTACATACAAATACTTTCTATGGCATGATTATTTGTACATGCAAAGGCGCAGGGGGATAAATCTGCCCGCGAGTCACATTGTGCAAATAAATAATTTTAGTGCCCCTGCAGAAACTGAAATAAGAGAGCAAATCTGGTAAAACGTTTACATTCGACATACATGTATCTCTAAATTTAAAAATTTCTGTCACAAAGATTCTCACAGGTAAACATTTTCTGGTATCAATATTCAACCAAATTTTTAACAGATTACTAACAAAATATGACATTTTTAGGCACATATGCAACTCACATCTAAAATGCTAAAGCCATTAAAATCGGAGTAAGCATAATAAATATAGAAAAATTCAGATTGGTAAGACGTTTGGGCTTCTTTATTGATATATTGATTGGAAACTGACACTCTGATCATGCTTAGGACTCAATAATTCACTCTCGAAGGCTGGCGGTTCAGAGTGATTTGTTTTCTACTTGAGGGCTCATGTGTAGCAATATTGTGAGCACGCTTTATAGGGTTAGAGAGAGAGGGGATGTGAGGCAGCTGCAGAGCAAGAAGTCATCACTGCTTCCTTCCAGTCAGTGAACATAAGTTAACTTCTTGCTCAATGCAAATTCTGAAACATTTCAAGTATCGTTGTTCCAGTGGATCCCAAACTAGACATTTTATCATGAAAAAGCACTTACATCCCAGGTTTATTATTGAGTGCTAGTAGAGGAAAGTCCTCTCTCAAGCTCTTGAGAGTTCAAGAAATGCCAGAAGGTCTTGGACTCAATGAAAGAAAGATCCTCACGTTCACCTCCCAGTGGTAGAGAGGGGGCAACGTTCCCAATAGAAACGGCTAACGAACGGAGGGACCGAGTATCTCCCGGGATAAGAAGATCCCCTCTACCAAGTGCCAGCGGCCGTCTTGGGGTGCAGTCCAGTGAACGCTGCGGAACGCTACAATCGCCCACGCTCCAAATGCATCCGAATAGCGGTCCACGGTCACTACAGACGTTCCCAACTTTCAGCCAGTGGACCGGTTTCGGAGCGTTTTTGGCAAAGTGTCATGGCCGCCGTTTGTTGTTGTTGTTCGGAGAGAAGGAATCGTCTGCTATTTGCATTGGAATATACCTGCTTTCAGACAAATTCACGTTTCCCCAGATGATTAATTAATCTGTTAATGATCAGGTCAGATATCTGGAAATTTTGAGGGCAATGACGGAGACGATGGCTACTATTTTTGTGATAACAAGGAGATGAAATCGGGGGGGCACTGCTTTCAATCGACCATTGGCACTCAAGTTTTTGAAATGGAAGTCATATATTTTGCTATATATTGACAACTTGCGCCTATATTACTTACAAATTAATTATAAATGAAAACCATGATACATTACTTTCCCGAAGTTTGCTGATAACCCTTTTTCAACCCGGAAAATCGGCCCTGGCAGAGCATAGTCTTGATAATGCGCACTCCATCAATTTTAACTGCACCAAAATCCTTTGCCGTTCAAATGGATACTGGGATCGTTTGATGAAAGAGGCCATCGAAATAAGTTTGGAGGAGAAAAACTTAAATCGTGACTCTGGGCAGTACATCAGCCAAATATGGAGACCGCTACTGAATAAAATCAAACGGTCGCGGTTACAATTTAAATTCAAACCGCCTTGAACGAGCCGGTCAACAATGGGTATTTTCAACCGCCGTTGGCCAGCTATAAAAACCCCGGAATGGACCAACTCGGCAATCAGTCTCAGCCCTGATGACGATGAGGGAGTTACTCATCGAAACGTTGGCCTTTAAAAGCCTTACCCGGTGGCAAACCCGAGAAGATTTTACTAATATTTGCCTTGTTCTTATATTTGGGGACGTAGAGCTTCTCAACCTCATATTAATGTAATATTTATCCCAATTAACAGGATTCAGAAATATTTAATATTCTGGTAGGCTGATCAATATTTCAAATAGTCAAAGCACTAATTATATTAAGTGGACTTAAACTTGTATGTATCCACGAATAATGTTCCGAACTGTCATCTTTGAAATCCATGAATCGCTCCAGCTGCCCCTAGTTTCCATCGTTAGCGTCTGGAGCGAGGCGGGAAAAATGTCCAAGACGTTGTCCATGACGTCATGACCACTGCCGTGGCGCTCCGGAACGACCAACGGACCACTCGGAAGCTCGCTACAAACGCTCCGGGGCGTTTGTAGCGCGCACTGGACCGCACCCTTGGAGGGCGGACGAGCGGGTAGGGAAGGGGCACCCTATTGCCCTAGGGGGAGGAAACTCTCCCTGAAGCCGGACGATCCATTTCGGCCAACGGTATAGGGTGGAAAAGGCAAAGGGGATATCACTCCATTAAATACCTCCTTTGGTTTTCCAAGTAACAGCGGATCTCCGGGCGGGGACTGCCAAAGAAGTGTACAAAAATACCAAGATGCAAGTAAGAATAGCTACATGGAATATTCGCTCTCTCTCGAAGTATGGACGGTTAGAGACTCAAAAACAAGAAATGATAAGAATGAGAATCGATGCACTGAGAGTTTCAGAAGTAAGCTGGCCGAATCATGGTGACTTCTGGAGTGCTGATTATAGGGTTATCCATTCTGGAACAGCAATAGATAAACCTGGGTTGGCTGGAGTAGCCATCATAGCTAATAAACAGTTTGGAATGAGAGTAAGTGGATATATACAATACAACGAAAGAATTATCCTAGTTAAGAGTAGAAACAAAACCCAGAGACACAATTTTAGTCCAAGTTTATATGCCAACAACAGGGCACGAAGAAGACGTTAATAATATCCATGGCACATTGGAGGAAATTATTAGAAGGACGAATGGGGATGAAAACCTAATTATTATGGGCAATATGAATGCAATCGTAGGAGAGGGAAGAGAGGAAGGTGTTGTTGGGGAACTTGTACTAGGAATAAGAAATGATATGGGTGATAAACTTGCACTAGGAATAAGAAATGATATGGGTGATAAACTTGCACTAGGAATAAGAAATGATATGGGTGATAAACTTGCACTAGGAATAAGAAATGATATGGGTGATAAACTTGCACTAGGAATAAGAAATGATATGGGTGATAAACTTGCACTAGGAATAAGAAATGATATGGGTGATAAACTTGCACTAGGAATAAGAAATGATATGGGTGATAAACTTGCACTAGGAATAAGAAATGATATGGGTGATAAACTTGCACTAGGAATAAGAAATGATATGGGTGATAAACTTGCTGAATTCTGCCAAAAAAATAGACTCTGCATTAAAAATTCATCATCCTTTTCAGTATCAGTTTCAGTTTGGTCATCATCCGAGAAGAAAATATACTTGGAAAATGCCTGGAGACAAGAATCAATACCAGATTGACTACATAATAGTGAGAAGGAGATTCAAGAATCAGGTCAAAGACAGTAGGAGCTATCCAGGCTGTGATATAGACAGCGACCATAATAAGGTTATGACGAAGAGCCGGTTGAAACTAAGACAGTTAAATAAGAGGAGAAAGAGGAAATGGAACCTAATAAAACTAAAGGATGAGAAGAGTATTGGAACAGTACATAAAAGCTACAGATGAAAAGAGAGAGAGAGAGAACTGAATGCAACGAAGTAGAGCAAATTTGGTCCTCAATAAACAACAAACTCTTTGCAGCATCAGAGGAAATAGTTGAAAAGGAAGGAAAGGTGAAAAATAAAGAATGGATTACAAATGATATAATGAAAATGATAGAAGAGAAAATACGACTAAAAAGTTTAAAAAGAAGAAGACAAACAGAAGTTCAGGAGCCTGAGAAACAAAATAAATAGATGAAAAAAGAAAGAGAAAAGTATTACGAAGATTTTTGCTCACAAATAGAGGCAATCCTGGATGGAGAAAGAATGTAAAATGGCTGCTTATTAATAAAATCATTCTTTGGAGAATATAGAAACGGAAGTAGGGCAATAATGGACAAAGACGTCATTTTAATAGATAAGAATGGCGAAATCATTAAAAGATGGAAAGAATATATCGAGGTTCTGTATGGAGGTAAACAATTTCCGAAAAACAGTATTGAAAGAGAATAAATAATACCTGTAGATGATCTGGGAGAACCAATACTAAGAGAAGAATTTGAATTAGCAATGAATAGCCTGAAAAATGGGGTGTAGGTGACGTCCCGGCAGAACTTCTCAAGGCAGAAGGAGCCAAAATGAAGGACAGACTCTATAACCTCATCAAGTTGATATATGAACAGGGAAAACTCCCTGCAGATTTTAAAGCTAGTATCATGATGCCTATACCTAAGACCGTAGGTGCAATAAAATGTGAACAATACAGAACGATAAGTCTAGTGTCACACGCATCAAAAATAATAACAAATATTATCCTACGGCGCATAGAACTAAAAGCTGAAGCAATGCTCTCAGAAGACCAATTTGTGTTCAGAAAAAGCAGGGGTACAAGGAAGGCAATACTGGCATTAAGATTAATTCTAGAAAAAAGAATGGAGTGGAATAGGAAAACCTACATTGAATTCATAGATATGGAAACAGCCTTCGATAATGTTAAATGGGACCAAATGTTTAAGGTTCTAAAGAAAGCTGGAATCAGCTATAGAGAGCGAAGGCTCATATGGAATCTGTATAGGAACGAAATAGCTTTTCTGGAGGGAGATAAACAGCAATTAGAAGATAATGATATTTAACATGTATATTGAAGAGGCCCTGAAAGAATTCAGGAAAAATACGAAAACGGGAGTAAGAATACACGGTGAAAGAATAGAAATTCTAAGGTTTGCGGATGGTATTGCTGTACTAGCGGAGAAGGAAGAATACCTCAAAAACATGATAGAAAAGATGAATTAAATCATAGGAATGTAATATAAAATAAAAATTAATACAACCAAAACAAAGATAATGGTATGCGACCAAGAGGGACAAGGGAAAGCGCGGCTTGTGGTTGGTAATAAACGCCTAGAACAAGTGGGTTCCTTTGTATTACTAGGGAGTAGGATTGCGAAAGATGGGCGAAGCTGGGAAGAAGTACAAAGTAGAATTAATCAAGCAAAAAGCGCTTTTGACAAAAAACTGAAACTTTTTACGTCCCGATGCAATAGCCTTCAAATAAGAAAGAGGCTCCTTAAAACCTATGTCTGGAGTGTATTGTTATACGGGTGTGAGAAGTGGACCTTAGGGGTAGAAGAGAAAAGGAGACTGAATTCGTTTGAAATATGGTGTTCTAGGCGTATGCTAAGAATTGGATGGGCAGACAAAGTGACGAATGAAGAAGCTCTTCGACGAGTAGATGGAAAACGCAGCCAAGAGAAAACCATAGTTCAGAGACGAGTAAAGCTGGTTGAACATCTGTTGAGACACGAAGTGCTCCTGAAATTAGTAATAGATGGAAACATTAAAGAAAAGAGAAACCGAGGGAGGCCACGTCTGTAGTACCTGGGGCAGATAATGAAGGACAGAAGATGCAGGAGTTACGTTGAAATGAAGAGGAACGGAGATATAGGAGAAGAATGGCGAGTTGCTGCAAATAATATGCTCGGGTTAATTACTCTGAAGAACATCACTTGATGAAATAGCTACGAAAACTAACATGAACTTTATTCTATGTAAATATATAAATTCTTTATTAGGCTTCCTCCACGACGTATTCTACAAAAAAGTGCTCCATGCTCCTAGTCATATTACTTCACAAATGGAGAGCACTATATCCCGAAGAACTTTTGAAGAAATTGGCCTGAGAAACAGGCGTACGGGTTTATGCACTTTACTATGGCTTGCGGCCTAGCACTGATTAAATGAGCTGAAAAAGTGATGGGAAGCACTTCCCAACGCTCTAAATCACAGAAATCACCTCATTAACTCTTTCACTTTCGGCGAATAAAATTCTCTTGAAGCACCACTGGGTGCCTAATAAAACGCGACGTTGGAGGTAAAGATCAAATAGTTAACTTTCTTCTTTCAAATTTTACAATTGCACTACGAAATAATAAAAGAACCATATATTTTGCAAGTCAATGGTTTTTAATATTTGATATTCAACGAATTGATCAGAAACATTTGCTTAAGGAACTGATCGAACGCCAATGTTTGATAACATTTACCATTGTTTAGTGGTTGAATCTTCCATTATAGCCACTGGGCAGCTATTTTGATTTATTTCTGCCCAATTAATGTAATTAATTTTTAATTTGAAGACGATATCCAACTTTCAATCCATTAACAGAAAATATTAGGCAGAAGTGAGCTTTTCAAAATGTAGACAAAATATGCAAGGGCTGATGTCCGTACTACTCCGTATGAGTTCACTCGTGGCCATAGAGTAAGCCGAAAGGGTACTTCTTCTAAAAGGGCTTCACATATTCGTGAAGAAGAATTTAAGCATAAATTATCTCAACAGATAATATAAACTGGCAATAGTCAAGGGTGGGTTTTATAAAGGTGTGTCCGGACGCATTCGAGAGGGCATCCGTATTAAATATGTTTAAATGGCATATATCCCAATAATTGATATTATGTATTATCATTTATAATGGAAATATACTTTGTAGTGAGGACGAATGTCGATGGATTCCATTAGCAAAGGAAGCATTTACGAAGGAAAGGGACCTACCTGATGAGGGGAGTTATACCAAAGACATTTATAAGTGATAATTTAAAACCGTTTTAGGAGCTTAACGTTACATGGTTCAGAAGCAAGATCAGTGCGTAGGGAAGAGAGTAGTAATAATAATACGACTTTATTGGGACGATATTGAGACTGCGGCAGTCCCTTCTGTCATCCAACTCTTCGTTAACTACATCTATTAAACAATTACCATTTGACTATTTAAATTATAGAAAAAAACAAAAAAGTAAACTACTATCAATATTTAAGAATAAAGCAACTTGAATACAAAGAATTTGAAAGATATATACGATTATGATAATGACGTAAGGAATACGGAACTGATATCCTTAAAGATGAAACCCACTGCAGGAAAACACCCACACATGAAGGGGAGTGTGAAAAACCTCCGAAAATCTACTAATAGATAAAGCTGATATGCTTAAAAAACAATTCATGAAGTATATAAAAAGAAAGAAAAGTGGAACTAATATGCACAAATATATGTGAAATAACTTATTTAAAAATTACAAACCAATAAATAGATAATGAGTCATGAATAATAAAAATATTACAATGGTTAAATACAATTCAATGATAAATTTAATAGTAATAATAATGAGAGTATATTTCACGGTTAAAAAATGTGATTAAATAAAATGAATAAAACACGTCAATCATGCAATACTATAGAGAATGATAAAAAAGGGCGTGGGATAGTAGTGGTAAATATAGATTGGAGGCTTTTGAGATGTGGGCGTGGAGAAGGGTGGAAAGAGTGAGCTGGATAGAGGTGAATACATGTTAAATAAACGATGAATAGCAGAGGAGGATATGAAGCTCACAGGAGAAGTTCGAAGGAGACAGCAGGAGTGCCTGGATGACGTGCTCAATGATGACGACTTACTGGAGAGGGTGGTAGAGGCCCTCTAGTAGAGGGGAGGATATTGGGCAATCGTGGGAACGGATGGAAGGAGTAGGAATATTTGGAAGGCATGGCGGGTGGGGAAGGTTTAAAACTAGTGAGGAGTCGAATCCAAAATCCATTGAATCTGAATCTATTTTTTGTCGAATCTCAAATTTCGAATCCGTATCCAGTTTTCACCACATTATGAATACCAGTGACCTTTAAATACCACTTCATATAGAAAACATATTCAAGTGCATTTTTACATTTTCATATAAGCTTTATATCATGCTCAAATGTAAATTATTGGTTTAAGACATTTGTTAAAAGAAGCAGCTAATCCTATTTAGTAATAATATTTTCTTAACTCTGTATTTTATTTATTACATTTTGCCTATGAACTGGAGCATTCTGGCTTTGCTAGACTTTGCATCTTTTTTAATCAACCAATTTACTGGCCATACTGCCTTTCTCCAAAAAAGCCAATATAGATCAGTACAAGTGTATATTTGAACAGCTAATTTCCAAATATTTTTATTCGTATCTTCCTGGACAAATCTGTGGAATTACGTTTCTTCGTAGCCTGAAAATGAATATTTAACGTTCTTCCACGATGCGTTAGTGACTTAAAAACACCGCTGCGTGATGAGCCAGTGACTTTAGAAACACCACAAATGAAGCAAATTGCGACTTCGGAATTTTTCACTGAAAAGTAAAATGGCATGACGCAGCTCCAAAATAGGACTCCAATAAGTTCGATGAAGGGGTTGGATAACTAAAGGAATGATCTTTTAATGATGACCAAACAACAACTGTCTAATCTATTTACTTTTGGCCACATAAATGCCCACTTGCGACTATTGGTTTAATCTGCACAATTTTTAAATTTGATCCATGTTCAGAACATGATAACTTCTTTCTATGTACTCGGAGGTCCAGGCTTAATTCTGCTGAACATGCATGACGCCGAACTATGCTTGGAGTGCATGAATGTTTGGGACACCACTCTAGCACAATGGAAGAACAAAAACGGCAAAGTGAAAATCTTGAAATTTTTGCGGACTGAAAAAATCGAAGATTGACTAGACCTTCAAGGTTGACTGTTATGTTTTTCTGCAGCTCAAAACGTTTTTTTTTTTTACAAAAACAGAAAATATTTGGTTCCATTGGGGTAACCCAGTCAGCAAAATTATGTGCCTTGAATATGCTCTTAATATGCTTTCGAGACAGTGGTACATGCTGAGAATATCCTCTAAGAACATGCTGGAGATATTACAAATGACACTGCTGAGTACATGCTGGGGACAGATGCTAAGCATATGCAGGGGACAGGTGTTAAGCATATGCTGGGAATATGCTGGGCCACCCAAAATATATGAATAATTGAAATTTTAACACTTTAGCAAGTAATTAATTGCGTGAATATATTTTTGATGAGATTTACGATGGTGAAAACCCTATTTCTAAAAATATTTTTAAAAACATCCGCAACAGAGAATCGAACACCAAACGTACTTTACAATCCATCACATTACCACTGGTCTACCTTTGCCTCGCAATAATATGCAGTTCACAGGGATTATATTCGTTTTTATTTTCATAAACTCTGACTTAGCGGGATTGTTGTTAGCGTGGAGTCTTGGTTGTAAGTTTGCCGTGCGGTCAAATGAAAATCTTTTAAACTAGAATGGGAATTTCGTTGGGAATGAGTTTTATTACAACTAATCTTTCTTATATTACCCGCATCAAAATTCTGTCATGTGGGATGGTGAGTATGAAAATACTACCAAAAATGTGGTTTAAAACGCGATTCATGTACTTTGGAAATGATTAAACACTTCCTAGCGGAAGATATTTTCGGTCCATTGTTAAGACAATTTTGGACTTGAAAAAAGTTACCGTCTCCTCACATCTCGGGAGCATGTGCTGAGGATATCCTGAGAATGTTCTACCAATTTTTTTTAATTCTACCAAATTGAATTTACTACCAAACATGCGGTTTAAAACGCGATTCATGTACGTAGGAAGTGATTAAACTCTTCCCAGCGGAAGATAAATTCGGTCTACTTTTGAGGCTTTTTCGGACTTGAAAAAATTACGGCACCCATTTCCGAAATAAATTGTCAAGTTGGGTGGTGAGTATGAATTTACTACCAAACATTTTGTTTAGAACTCGATGCATATACTTTGGAAGTGATTAAACTCTTCCAGGTGGAAGATATTTTTGGTCCATTGTTGAGACAATTTTGGACTTCAAAAAAGTTTCCGTCTCCTCACATCTCGGAAGCATGTGCTGAGGGTATCCTAAGAATGTTCTTCTAGTATATTATACGCAGCGTAAACATATTACATGTGCCACCACAAAAGTTTGCTGACTGGGAATACATCATAATAAGCCAGTATTATGACATACGAGGCGCGCAACGGCTTTGAAAACGCAATGGTGTAAGGAGTTTTCCACGAGTTCGCCGCTAACCGGGTTTCTAAATGAAGCGTTACAATACTTATGCCCAAATATCCCCTTATGTATTTACTATTTTTTTGCACAATTTACCGCACACCGTTTTTGAAGTAAAAATACGTCGTGGGTGGAGATAATTCCGTAGCAAGATGACGAAAGATAAGAGTTTACCAAGACGTTGTGCTTTTTTGTGGTAGACGGCGACCACCACACCGTGGTGCTCTCCTTTTAATGCAATAGCTGGCTATCGTTGCTCGTCCGTCCTGAGTCGAGCCGTACAACAAATGCGTATCGGCAGTCGGCGATTCCATTAGCCGGCTATCATTGGACCCTTCCATAGGAGAGCCAAACAACAACTGCGCATCGGCAGCCGACGATTACCTGTTGCTGCCTTCGACAGTGTGCTATCGCCGTACGAAAATGGAAATCACCCAGGGCATATATTACCCGCACAACCAAGATTCGAATAATGTTTGGAAGGATTCAATCGAACCCTCGAATCCTGACCACATTTCCATTTAAGAGGATGGAGTCTTGGGGAATGGAATGCTTCATGAAGGAAACGTAAGAGAAAACTCTTATTGGTCTCGGAAAATACCGGCAGGAATCGGTCAGCTGTTTGATTGGCAGAACGCCGGTGATGCTTATGTTTATTTTTTTTAAGAAGGATTTTTAAGATTTCTGCTGGGAAGGTCAACTGTGGGGCGCCGAGAAGCGTCCTTGACCGGGTGAGAATATTTCCCCTGCCACCCCTGCCAGTAGCTATTACCGATAATAGATATGGAAGCGAAAAACCTCGGCGAATGAAGTAGAATTTTTTTTAAGTTAATCAATAGGTAAAATTAGGCTAACCAATAGTTAGGCTGACTAAAGTGAGTTCCGACGAGGCCTGATACGGCCATACTCATTCTCCTAAACCAGTAGATGTCTTATAGCCTTTTAGTTTTATCCCTTTTGCCTGAATTAGGATTTCGTCGCAGTATGTGTGGGCTGACATTTCATTCGTAGACATTTAACTTTACTTACTCATCAGTCGTTGTCAAGTGGAAGTTAAGTGTTTTCACATACAATAATTGCGGGGCCTTCACTTAATGCCACAAGTTTTCTCTCTAAATGAACAGATATTTACATTTTTATTTAAAAATGACTACAGTTTTTGGAAAATAATTCAACTTTTCTTCAGGCAGAGCATTTCATCTCTCGTCTACGCCGTTTACCACGGCACTTTATACCGAAAGGTTTCTTTCTAAATAAACAGATTTTTACATTTATACTTAAATATTACAACATTTTTCGGAAAATCATTCAACTTCTCTTCAGGCAGTGGATTTCATCTGTCGTCTAAGCCGTTTACCATGACACCTTATCCCGTAAGGTTTCTTTCTAAAAAAACAGATTTTTACATTTATGTTAAAAAATTACAACATTTTTGGGAAAAAAATTCAACTTCTCTTTAGGCAGGACATTTTATCAGTCGTCTGAGGCGTGTTTACCTCTCGTGGTTATTAGGATTGGCAGAGGAATGGGATCAAGAGTGAGAGGTGTTTCGGTGATTTAGCCTCTCGCTCTATGTCTGTTGTTGCCGTGAATTTCGATGCGGAAAAATAATTCTTATATAAATCTGTTCGGTGGTGTATCTCTCCGATAGTGTTGTTTTTTTCTGCAGAGTGGGGATAATATGATATCCTTCGGTTCAACCTAAACTTGATGGGATCTGTATTTTCTGCCAACCTCAGCCTTGCGTTTAACCTCGAAGAATCTAGCGTATCCCAACCCAATCCTCCCTAAAAACTGTTTCTCTTTCTGCTCCCTCGTAGCAGTTCTTTTTTGCACTATACAAACGGCTTTCCTCAATATATTTATTCCAGTTTGCGTATTAAAATCCTTTCATGCTTTGGTCTTAAATGCTCACGGTGTACTCGACACGCTCGCGATATCATTCTGAGCAGAGAAAAGTCATCACTCGCCCCGAGGGCCGTGAAACATGCATTCGTCTTTGAGATGCCCATCCCACTCCGAGGACACGAAGGCTCCGGCCGCCCGGAAAACAGGTGCGAAGTTCCGGCGAGCGTCTTCAGCCTTCCATGAGACGTGGGAAACCAGTCCGGTGGAGCAAAGTCACGAGGACCTTGAGGCCATAATGTGAGCTGGATGCACGGTCCAGATCAATCGGGGGACTCATTTTGGTGCGAGCATCTGTGGTGGGACGGGGAGCATACCACGCGAGTGTTCCCGCAGGGACTTCCTGTTGGTCGTTTTGACGGAAGGTCGTCAGGAGGAAGACAGAAGGTCTTCTCCTGTGGGCAAGGCATTCGGGCGGAAGGACGAGACAAGAGTCGTCGTAGGGGGGCCGGTGTGGGGCGGTGCTGGGCGGTGCGGGGCGTAGTGGGGCGTTGCGGGGCGGAGTGGGGCAGTAGCACCCCGAAGAGTGAAAGGGATAGAGGAATGCTATAGGGGGGCGGGGGCCAAGGCCTCCGACGGCCTCGCCCCACCCCGCCCGCCCGCCGCCACCGGGGAGGCGGCCCGCCGCGTCTTCAGCTCGTCCCCAAAGTCCTTGGACCGAGCGGAGGCTATATAAGAGCCGATCCCCCAGCACCCCGGTGACACCGCCACCGACACTCGTGTGCCTCTCTTCCATTGCTGCCCTGCACCAGCAACCGAGCACCACCGCCATGTTGCCGATCGCGGTGAGTACCCGGGAAGGGTGCGGCCCCTCGGCGGTGGGCACCGCCTCCCCGAGCGTCCCAGCGGTGAGGTCACACGCCCTCGGGGCCATATGGACTCGAGTCAACTCCCGAGCTGCGTAGCGTCGCCGCCTACATCTGAGTTACACCTCGTGATCCGGCACGAGGGCGTGTGGCAGGGGGTTTGCGGGACATTTCATCCGATCCCCATGACGGCCCTCCAATTGTGGTGCTCATTCGGGCTCTGTGGCTCACCTTCTCCGCCCAGCTTCCTCTTCTGAGATCCCTGCGTTGCACTTGCTCTATCTCTCTTTCACCATTCAGCGATGTGTCTGTGAAGCTAATTCGCCGAAGAGTACCCTTATATCTAAATATCTCTCCGCATCTGCATGGACGTTGCATCCCGCTAACACGAAAAAGGGTGTGTGTCAGGGGGTTGTTTAAAAAAAATAGGCCACTTTTGTGTTCTAGTGAATGAAAAAAGTGTTTAAGGGTAGTTAATTATGTTGCATTGAAATTGTATGGGTGTTTTTCCGGGTCTCTGTTAACCTTGTTTAAGAGTTGTGCGATGTAAAAAAGAAGCATGTAAATATACTAGTTCTGGTAGCTATCTCCATTATTTAGCCTTTTTCAGCGAATCCGCCCATGGAGTTATTATGCTGAATTATATCGTCTGTGTCAGAAGCAAACTCGGATATTCTGCTAGCTCTATAGACGTATTTTAATTTCATTTGCTTTCTCCACGTTGGATGGATTTCCATCCTAATTCACCCAATAATTTGGTTACGATTGCAGTATCTAATAATTTGCCTTTTTTACAAATGCTCCGAATCTTTTTCCGGCTTAATCTCTTTAATCAAAGACACCAGAAAACACGACTCAGCTTTCATTTCCCGCATGAGGAACCGTGGAATTTTGGTTGCCCGCTCTCCCACCGCTAGACATGGGAAACAGTTTCTTTGTACGAATTATCTTTTTGACAGCCTTTAAGTGGTTGAACTACATAGTCTTTCTCAGGGTTAAAATGCCCCATCAAACTCTAATATTTCTCAAGTGCGTCATTTCCCGATGAAGAGTCGGAAGGTATTCGTAACCCCATCTATTCAAAGCCGACGTGATGCAGAAAAAAACACCGGAAATCTTGTATTTTCAGGGACACGCCTTTCACGTCAGCCACGCGATCCGCGATTGATGGAAAGTTACTAAGCGCTGCGCAACCACGCATGAAGAACGTGCCAATCGTCCGTCTCATTCGTGCTCAACGGGACTCCAAATCGCCCAGTTCCACTTGTGCAGAGAAGCATTAATATTAATGAAACTTATCATTTACCGTACAGGAGGCGTGCCTTCCCCTCCATTACTTGCTTGGCGCAGGGGAAAGTGCACGTCGATCATCTTAGGGATTAGAATGGCTGCGGGAGAAATAGAAAAACAAATTTAACGAGTTTTTGTCCTCAATTTAATCATTCATCTGCATCAGTTTTAACCATGTTCTTGAGTATTTCTCTTCCTTTAGTGTTATACTTAACGTTCAATATCGTTAGTATATCCTAGAACTCTTCTGAAGAATGCTCAATTGGAGGAATGTCACCTCACGGTCCGTCGCATTCCATCCCCTCTACGACCAAAGTCTAAAACGTATGCTTCAAGGGGTTTTCCTTGGGTAGCACTCCATTTCAATCGATGCAGTTTTGCATTGTTTTCGCATGCCATGCTAGTGATATTGACAAAAAGAGGTGACTTTAATTCATTCCTCGCTTAAAATACTATTAAAATTAAAATTCGCGCAAACATGAAGAGGCGAAATTAAATCTTTCAATATTGGAATCAAATAGTGTAAAAAAAGAGCCTATAATAGAAACTTACCCACAATTCTTAAAGGCGGTACGTTTATTGTTGGCCAAAGCTTTTTTAAGCACTTGGCAGGTTTCAGAAGAAATAGGAAAGTTTAGAAAAATATTGAGTGCAGGAATGGCTGTTGATGAATTTTCCCCTTTTTTTATCATAAGTTATGTCATTGTCACCTAAAAGTCTATAAAATTAGACAGCTTTTCATGTTTGCTCCATGTTCTTCTTTTATTTAGTCACGCTGTTGAATATATTGATTTTTAATTGTAGAATGTCATCATGTTCATATTTCCAACATGCAAAATGTTTTTGCAAATACTATCCACTGACCACAAATGAATGAGTAACTGGTTTCCTTCCACAAATTTATTTTCCTGGTACAACATGTTTCGACACAGCGGTGTCATCATCAGGTACCGGGTAAACAGGCATTTGATGATGACACCACTGTGTCGAAACATGTCGTACCAGGAAAATAAATCTGTGGAAGGAAACCAAGTCACTTTTTCATTTGTAAAATTCAACTTCCCATAGTTGAGCTTAAAACCATGGAACGTACTATTCACTGATTTTGTTCAAACGCTTGCTGCAGAGTTTACGCCCACAAGAATTATTAACATACTAAAAGCGACTCATGGACATTATAATACAGTGAAAATATAAAATGCTCATATTTATAACTAAACAATCAGTTTCAATAGATAGCATCGAGTCTCGCCGCGTATACTCACATCACTAGAAATGTCTCAATGAAGTTCTGTTCGTAAAACGCATCAAGTCTAAATACTGTTTAAGGTCCAGCGTTATGGCGCTTACTAACTTAGAAGAATATTTTATAATTTCAACAAATATTGTCAGAAACATTAATGGATCAAATGGATGCACTGTTTTTGCCACCGTTTTATCTAATATTTTCTTCATTTGGGATTAGTCCAGTGAAAAACTTGAATGACCAAGAAAACCAAGAACGTTTACAAAGAAATCTGTGAATGAGTGGCTACAGGAATCCAGAACGCTTATACCTTCCGATTGCCACATTGAGAAACACCACCGCCAACTCGTACACTTGCCAGATCTTCGCTTTAGCGAAGTGGTGTCTCCAAAATCGTGTTAACTGATGTGTGAACGTTTTACTTTCATGAATCACTTCAAATTTCCTAAGTTTGATCTGTCTCTACTAGGGATATTTTTTGCTTACCACATTATTACACATTAATTACCACATTTTATTATCCTTATTCGAGGAAAAGCGCTCATGGGGAGTCGCTTAAGCGTAGTTTGATGCCGTGTTTGAGTAAGCTCTCGTCGATGTATCAAGGTGCGGTATGAGAAAGCTGCCTCGTTGTTGGGCAGCTCCGGATGAAGGCTACAGGGCACGGAGGAGGGGAAGGGGTGGAGTAAGATGGAAAATGGGAGGGGGGAGGGGAGGATGTGGGGCGAAGACTTGTTCCATACAGGAAAGTGGAAGAGGGGCTGGGAAGCTAGCGTAATTGCCGGTGAATGAATCGAATGATACTCGTCCGCGCAAATGTCTTATTTGGAGATTATATGGCATTTAAGCTTTCTCCCCCGTTTATAGGATCATCCTTGTTTGTTGTCTGAACGCACGTTTTTATGCATGGTAATTCCTTGCCCGATATCACCGCTCGGAGCAGTGAGTTTCAAGGTTTTGAAGTAAAGTTTCGTACTCAAAGTTTGGACGTATGTACTCTTCTTCAGATCGGTAGGCAATTTTTATTTCCGCTTATTACAAGCAGTTTTTCCCGTGC
This sequence comes from Pyrrhosoma nymphula, assembly GCA_963573305.1. Lineage (NCBI taxonomy): Eukaryota > Metazoa > Arthropoda > Insecta > Odonata > Coenagrionidae > Pyrrhosoma > Pyrrhosoma nymphula. Next base: position 67,452,767 of record OY754332.1, on the reverse strand, counting down.
CAGGTGAATTTTCTCTGTAATTTGCTCTATTTTCATACCAAACTTTTCCGTGAGTGATGACAAATTCTCGAAGTTTTTTTATACTCCTCCTGGTCAACTTATTGGAGCAGCATTTCTACTTCACTCTTTATATATTACGTGCTACCAATGTGTGCTCACAGATTCTTGCTTCTTCAACGCAGTACCATGTACCTCAAGTACATACATTCGCATTATACTATATAATAAGCACACTTCACTCTTTCACCCCTTTCTATTTTGACTATTTTCATTTTTAGTATCCGTGGTCATTCGTATTTCAAACGAGATAGGTCATAATTTTCAATAAAAACCAAAATATATCACTAGTCTTTAATCAGAGATACATGTAATATTGGTACCCCCTTTAACATTATGTTTTGCATAGTAATGCTAGGAGTCCGAGGAAGAAATAAACCATTTGGATTTAGTGCCTTTTGAATCCGTGAAGTAGGTGGAACTAAATACTCCACTTCAGTGGAGTTTGTAATTCTCTACTACCGCCGGGGCCTCACTACGTGAAGCCAGTTTCCCATCAATTCCCAGGTACCCTTAAAGCGGGCGTGTTAAGGTTGTAGAATATGTATGGATCATTTGAGATATTATTCCGCAAACACAATACCCATAAATATATTTCTCCCTTTCACCTCTTGGCAACTGGTCTCGGCTCCTTTGGCAGCGGAGAATGATGAAGCAATTTTGGCTATTTAGGAAAATATCTATTCCATTTAACGCTACCAAGAGGATATTCATCGTCCATGTTAAGATTGCTCGCGGAATGTAGAACCAACCAATGCAGATTGGTGAAGGATTTCGACTCTTTTAACATTCGCTTCTCAATTATCAGTTGCTATCCCGCCATTTTTAGGCAAAGAAACACGTTTGCGTGACTTGCTGCTTCCCATCGCATCCACTCAGGGACGGCTGAGGGGCAATTGGTGAAATCTTGCAATAATGCATCTTTTTTTTCGGCCTTCCTGTCTGAAAGGGAATATATGTTTCAAAATATGGAAGTTGAATTGTGGTGCAATAAGCTATTGTATTTAAAGAACAGCATTCGACAATTTGAGATGAGTTTCGTGCCATTAAGTGCCGCTTTTGCTCAGTTGCGCTTGAGTGACCTAAGGTGACCCAACGTCCGGCCGTGTCGTGAGCGCAATTGCACTGGGAACAAAACTTGAGCAATATCACGGAAAGACATTTTTCACGCTAAACGACGTTCAATAACTTTGAAGGAAAGGCAGTATCGGCTCAAATGTCTTTGATTAATGATCATAAGGCTCAGCCGTGAAGAATTGCAAAAATATATTTTAGCCTTACCCTTGCAGTAAATTAAAAATATATATTTTTTGGGACAGATTTTGAGATACAGCTCTAAGCTTAGAAAAAAGGACAGATGTTTGCATTTAAAATTTTGTTGTTAAAATTTAACAATGAGAGTGATAAGTCAGACACAAGTGTGTGAAACGAAAAGTGAGATTTGTCTCAGTGGATTATATTCTCATTCAGATTTTCTTGTGGTAGTGAATTTTGCACGAGTAGGAGAAATTTTAGTGTGAATATTTACCATGGTTTATCTCTTTTTTGTTGCTTTAGTCTGCTTTACAGATATAGTGTGGTGATAAATCAAGACCCTTAGTGTCAATCTGAAATTCGTGATGCATGTATTTTTCTAGTATCTAATTATATGTCTTGGGTGACCACTAAAGTCTCTAACGGCTCTCAACCTAGGCTTCGGATAAATGTGTAAAACTTTTACTTTAGCTCTTCTTAGTCATTTGAAATGAGACTGGCGGCTTTCCTTTGCATTTCTTTCCATTTTTAATTTCAATATTTATGGTTTTCCAAGACTTAAATCAATTGCAACTTCCTGATTGCATAGATCATGCATAAAGGTCATAATATTCGTTCTTGTTCATTATGAGCTGGTAAAACGCAAGCGAGGGAATCATCTGGGCTTATGGATGAAAGCCTCTCCTACTTTGACGACTTATTCTCCATCTTTGCTCCATTGAATTATAATAGGAAATAGCCCCCGTTGTCTCAGGCGTGACTTGATGGAATTTGCTTAGCATTGTGAATGAAAAGCAGTAAATTTGTTTTCCACATGTATTTATTAGAAATGACCTAGGTTTCAACGTTGCACGTAATCGTCAGGTACAAATAGCACAGAGCACTCAGAATATATAGACACAAACATTCGGGGGGGGGGGGGGGCGAGAGGGAGGGGGACGTAGGGTGGGGAGGATGAGTTGTGGAGTGTTTGGTGTGGGAGAAGTAATGTCCTTCCTGAGGGGATGGGGTTCGGGTGGGCGCCTATATATTCTAAGTGTTCTGTGCTATTTGTGCCTGATGATTACGTGCAACGTCGAAACCTAGCTCGTTTCTAATAAACATACGTGGAATTAGAAAGCTACTGCTTGTCATTCACAATAGGAAATAGGGATGGCAAAGTGGCTGAAGTAATTGCTCCCCACCTCAAGGGACCAGGTACTAACACCAGGGGAGGCATACATTGTTCAGTGTCATCCCGATCCCTGCTTGAGTGCTATGTGGAGAGCAACTCGAGTGCTGCACTCCGTCCGTCGGATGAGACGTTAAGCTATGGACCCATTCACTCCTTTCGTTAACAAGGCGGCCGCATTCGGTGGGCTTTTCCCCACCCTTTCCTTATTCTCTGAATAATTCTTCGCTGAATAATCCGAATCCACCAAACTTTAATAGCTCAAATTACCTTAGTTGCCAGTCGGCTCCAAAAATAACTAACTAATCTTGATTCGAAGTTAAACGTGTCATAGGAGCCGCAATGTTAGGTCTAACAAGTCCTTGTTTGGACATTTGGGCGTAAATTGCTAAGGATTCTCCATGAAGAACCTACCAACTTTTTCTGACACTCCTATAATGGCGATAATGATATCAGTCCTCTACTGTTCCCCACTGGGTCTTAAAATAATTTCAAATGAAACACAAATAGTTTCTTCATTTCGGCCGACGTTTCGTTGGAAGATTTTCATTATGTCTTCATGGTTGATGTTGCTTGACTCAGATGCCGGTTGTCTCCCCTAATGTATACTAATACGAATGAATTGATGCGTGTCATGAATAATGCTGATGTGGAATGGTCTCTCTTTATGCCCATTGCAGGCTTTTTCGTTGACGCTGCTGTGCGCAGCCTCAGCGCAGTACACTCAGCAGACCACCCCGGTGCCCATCCTGAAGCAGATCAATCGACACAACGAAGATGGCTCGTACAGCTACGGCTACGAGGCGGCCGACGGCTCCTTCCGCATTGAGACCAAACACCCCACGGGTGATGTGTTCGGCAAGTACGGCTACGTGGACGACGGTGGACGCGTCCGTGAGGTCGAGTACGGAGCTACCCGACGTGGGTTCGAGCCGACCGGCACAGACATCTCCGTGCCTCCTCCCACGATCCACCAGAACTCGGCCGGCGGCGTCGACTACGAGGACGACGGCCAGTACAGGGAGGACCCCAGGATGTACTACCAGGAACAGGGTTCCAACTCCGCGTCCGGCGGCGGAGTATATTCGGGACAGTCCCGCTTCGATAACTTTGGGAGCAACTTGGGAAACACGAGGCCCGTGCAGAGGACGCAGGTGCAGCAGGCTCCGCCTCAGCAGTACGTGAGCCGGGCCGATGTGGCGCCCAGGAGGCCAGTTGCAGTGGACCAGTCGATATTCAGGGGCCACCCCGCCTCCAACTTTGACGTGAACACCGGATCCTACTCCGTCAACTACTCTGGTTAAGGGCGGCTTCAAGTGCCGACAAGTTCACTGGTGACGAGGACGCAGGAACATAATATTGGTGCTCAAACACAATATATATATTTTTTAGGAATGCTACGTTTGAACTCTAGGGTCTCCGAAGGCGGGGATTGAGCCCCAGGGAGCCCGCTCGCGGCTGATGCGAGAGAAAATGTTCAAATATCGAGACCCCAGTACAAGTTCTTAACTGAAAGCCATCCTCATTCATTCCCATGGTGCGTCGGTTACTTGCAGTTGAGAAATTGAATGGCCCCTTCTCAGATGTCTCCTCTTTTTAACACCCAGATTGCATTAAAGTATATTTTTTATGTTGCATTTTTATACCTATTTTGTTTTGCATGAATCATGCCTTTATCTTTATTTTATACTTCTTAACGAAATAAACTGGTATGCATTTCGTAATTTTGTAATAAAATGGAAATAAAACCTTGATACTTTGGGTGTACAAGGAAGTTGCCATGTTCACATTATTTATGAAGAGTATAAGGAATTTTATGTCGAATAACTCTTTACACTATATTCAGATGTATTCACCATTGTTATCAGCAAACATTGATCCGAATTTTGGCGAGCTGCAGCTATCCACTTCTTATTCTTCTTACCCGACCGCTTAATTGTTTCACAAATCTTTAATTTAACATTTTTCATGATATACTTAGAGTGTTTCATTCTTGATCTTCCGTAGAGATAATATAATTCATTATTAGGTTGTGATTTGTACTTTTACTCCAATTGATTTTCGTTTTAGTGCTCTCAAACGAAAATGGCAAATAATTGCTTACATTTTGACTGCCAAATAGCAGTTATGAATATTTGACTATCTAATGAATACTTCTAAAAATATTCTTTCATCGTCATTTGTAATGAACTAAAAATTAAGTTCAGTGACAAGTAAATAGCTTCCGTATACCCTACTTTGTCAAGAGTTAAAAAAATTTAATTCTCGACCTTTAAGTCCAATGGAAGACATTTGATGCAGTTTCCCGAGAATAAAAACAGCGGATAGGAATCATTCTTGGGAATGCGGGGACTTTTTAGGTGAGTAAACTTGGGCATCATAAATTGTAGCTATCAGCCATTACTCTAGAGAAAAACTTCAGTATGCAGAAATGAAACAGCATCTCCAATGGCTATGTACCTATAATCCACCGCGAGGGGCTTTAAGTTAAATTTCATAATCAAGTGGTAAAGAGTAAAACCGATAGCCGTTTCAAGCCGAAGTATGTAGTGCATTATGTCTATATCTCTGCCAATGTAAGAGATTTATATATCATCTTTAAAGGGATGTTTTTAGTATTTGAGGCACATTCCCTTGGAAAATTTACTAATTTCATCCTTATGAAAATATTATAATAGTTGTTTTTGCGTGCTCAAAATGTTCTTGTTGCATTTTTGAATGTCTTGAAGATCCTGAGATATCTCAATTGCAACTGTTTTACTTCCATTTCATTTGAAGAAAGACATATGCTTGCATGACTTTACGCATTATAAAATATTTAATAAGACCGTATTTTTCACTGGGTGTTTTATAAGACTGCAGGAGATCGTGAAATTTCCCTTACGTCGAGAGTCAAATGTTAAGCTATAACCTTTCCTATCTTGAATTGATCTTGATGATCCATTGAATGTTTCAAATTTTCCAGCACTGCTAGCTAACATTGTTCAAAGACGCAGCTAATAGTTTCGAGAGTTTTACCTTGCTATGAATGTATCTTAATTGAAGCTGCAATTCCGATGCATACATTTTTCTTCTTTAATTAAAAAAACCGCAAAATAATTTAGAACTAAATAAGATGTTCTTAGGAAATCCTTGCCTCTGGTTTCGTAATTTATGGTGAAAGTATAATACAAATATTTCAAAATACCAATTTCAACTACCTACACTTCTTTATAGCCTTAAGCACCTAAATATAAAATCATTCGTGGAGATGTTATTCTGCTGAATGGAAACAATATAAGGAGACGATCGTCAACGAGGGTCATTGGAAAAATTTTAGGGCTACTCCGAAAACTTTTATTCCCTCCGAATAATTTGAAATATTCTCATGTAACATGAAATAAAGGGCATAAAATGGATAAATCTATGAAAAGGAGTAGGGAAATATTTAATATAGCCTTACTCTGTAAAAGTAGCATAAACCAATACCATGGTATAAAAGTGCGGATACAAAGTTACTTGTTCCATTTTTGTAGCTTAGAGGGGAGATTGAGGATAGCGAGTAAATATTTCAAACTGCAACAGGCATCACTGAAGAAATATGCACTCACTACGTGTGAAGTATGGGGGGTTGACAACAAGAAAATTTCAGATCTAGATCAGTTCGGATCCACGGTAGGCAAGATTTCTTCCATTTTCCAATATTCTGAGCACATTTCAAGGAATTTTCCGTGAAAATGAATTTCGTTTGAAACTGGAGACGAAATGTTTACTTCACAGGGACATATTCCTTTTGAATTCATTATTTATGCTCCATGCAATGCCTTCAAGAAGGAAACATCACCAGTGATGGTAGAAGCAAGAATGCTATATTCATCAGAGTAGTAAGAGTAAGAAAAATATTTATTGTTCAGGACAAAAAATCCAAAAGAACAAAGATAATAATAAAACACTTTACAGGCACAATCTTTTACAAGTACAAAAGGACAAACCTTTCATCATTTCAAACTTTTCAAGTACAAAAGGAAAAACTTTTTATCATTCTATAAATGTAAATTAACACAAAAAACTCATGTATTAATAACTAACAATAGAAAAATGATACAATGAATAAGGAACCATAATAACATGAACACAAATTTGCAGAAAAAAAATAATAATAAGAGTAACTTATGTTATACCCGGGAAAGCAAATAATCATGGCATTTCATTTTAAATGTTTTAACAGATCCACAAATTTTAATATCAGTTGTAGGAGTAGCGCAAGCACTGAAGGCTTTCTACCAGAAGAAGAGAGCACAAGCAACCAACGCAACCTTGGATGTGACGAGGGAGCCTACACTAGAACATGTACTGAGAACGCTCTTCATAGGCAGTGAAGCTTGGGTGATAACCGTGGCAGAATAAAAAAGATTCAAGGGAATGGAAGTGTTGTGTTATCGAAGAGCGATGAGAATTAAAGGGACGGAGAGAATCACCGATGAGCAAGTCCAACGGTGAGCTGAAGAGGAAGGATGGTGAATGAAAAGAACGAAGCAAGAAACACGAACTTAATGGATACATGCTTCAATATGATCTTCAAATCAATAATGGAATTCGAAATGAATGGGAAGAATTGCCGAGGAAGGCCGAGGATGGAATATTTTTATCAAATGCACGCGGACGTTAAAATGAAACTTATGAACACTTATGGAGAAATTAAGTGCTTAGCATGAATGAGTGTGGATTTAGTTATTTTTTAGCACGCCAACCTTAGGATTTATGTCTGCTGATTATGGAAGACGTTCTGTCATCGACGAGTACTTGATGTTCCACGTTATTCCATCCACATTCCATTATTTTCTGTGGCATACATCCGTCTCCCTACCAACAGAATCTGAATAATAGTGGAGACTTTAACGGGCTATCAAGTTTTTTTTCCTACTAGGAAACTTCAACGGCTGAGTGACGCGCGGTGACGCATTACTCAGGTGATTTCTTTGGCGGTCAATCGCCTTGCATTGCGAGTCAAGCCCATAACTGGAGACTCATCCACTGGAGGCTTCTGTTAGGAAATTCTTTTTTCTTTTCTTTTTTGTGACCTTTTTGTCCATCGCGATATTTAGTTCCTCCTCGATTTTGAACTCATTTCCCAGACTTCTTATTTTAGTCCATTTTTCGCTATTTTTTTGGAATCAGACGCTGAAAGTTGCTTTTTTTCACGAACTAATCCTCAACGTCTGCATTATGAGGTTTTATGACTCTGCTGGAAAACGGAGTGTTTTTTGTGAATAGGAAACTATAATATTGAAACACGGATATGGATATTGATCATAGTAATATCTTTTTAATCCGCAGCTTCATATAGGCCTAAGGCCATTTACTGACATATTAATCCGCATGGAGAATTGATGTTATATTAAAACGCGTAGAAAATATTAATTTTACCATTGCCATTCAGTTACATGGGATCCATGTTATTTAAAATATTAATTTTGCCATTGACATTCAATTACATGGGATCCATGTTATTTTTTGGGATCTACATCCACATACTATCATGCGAACCGCCTCAGAGGTGCATGGGGGGGTATGTTATGGCACCAGCCATTAATCGGGGGGGAATTAAGAAATGGAGGAAAATTGGGCAGAGGTAAATTGTGTGTTAACGATATGTCACATGATAGTGCTACGTCATTTCTTTTAAACCACTATACTTACTTAGTCGCTTCTGTCAATTCAAAAGTAATATAATAGTTATCGAAGAAAAATGTTAGCTAGCGTGCAATAATGGTAATATACACTGTATTAACGTGTTTTACAATAGTTTTCTGGCATCGGCATACATTTTTACTGGCACATTTTGATTGGAACGGGGTAACATTAAGAAATCCTTAGTAAGACAATGGGATAACATGAAGAAGTAAGCCATGAGAGATTTTGTCATTTCTCCTCAGTCTCTGTGTCAATTTTGATTATTGCAAGCATGCACTTTTTACTCTTGGTTTTCCCAAACGTAGGCAATGCCTTCAAGTAGCTAACTTATTATTCGTTTGCGCTCCTTATTGCAAGTAGCCTTTTTTATTTGCATTTTATTGTGAATTATTAATTTTTTAATATTTTATTACTTTTGAATGGGTGCTTTTGACATGTGGATTTGGAGAGAGATGGAGATGATAAGTTTGGTGGAAAGAAAGACAAATGAAGAAGTGTTGAATGTTGTTGGAGAGTAGAGGCTAAGAGGAGGAATAAGGAGGTAGAACTAATTCGTAGGAGGACGTTTTGAGGAATAATGAGATGTTTTGGAGGTAACTGACGGGAGATGGTTAGATAAACACGGGTGAGGGAGGAGATGAATAGGAATATCGGACGGTATGAATGGAGGCTGAAGATACAAAGAGCTTGAAGGGCATATCGCAGGAAATGTTTTAGAGAGAAACCCCGAAATCCGGGAAAAGCATAGTGAGGACTGTCCATGGACCACTAATTTTGTAGAATACCTACGATAATTAATTATATGGGTGGCGGAAAGTGGCCTTCCTTATAAATCTCGCCAGTTAATTACATAAAGCTTTCTCCGTGACTTGAAGTTGAAGCGGACCTCTGATTCTTGCCAGCTAAATGTAACCGCAATGATTTGTTTTTCGTTGGGCTTTCCCACGGTTTAACCACCCACCCCCGCTACTGTCCTGATATCAGGAGAAGAAGATCTGGCAAAGTGGAAGTGGGAGAGGACGGGGGATACGTTGTCCATTAGTGAGTGACTGTTAAGGATGAGATTTATCGGCTGACACGGAGAACTTGTGGCATCATCTTACGCTTTCGAAAAAAACCTCTCCCAGTTATCGTGATTCCTTCACGATTGAAAAGTCATTCTACATCAGGGGTTTTCAACCAGAGGTTAAATCCTCCCTGAGGAGAATTTAGAAGTTTAGTGGGGAATTGGGACCACTATTCATCAACATTTAATGGTCTCTAGAATACGTAAAATCCGTTAAATATTTGTTTATTTTGATTTGTTCCGTGACGTTCAGTAAAGAAGATTGAATTCCGATGATTAAAATCGATTCTTAAATATGCGTACAACATTTGAAATGCACCTTTAGAGCGAGGATATTTTGGAAAGGGGGAATGATATGCTGAACTACGGTGAAAGGTGGGAATTTTGAAAAAAAAAGGTTGAGAGTCAAGGTTCTTTATCTACTTCGTTATCCACGAGCTCCCCTTTGAGCCACCGCAGGGGCATGAAGAGGAAAAGGAAGAAAGTGATGGTATTTTGAAGAAATGATGCACTTGGTGTCTCGCTCCGTTTTTACTGATGGCTCTAATGTGCGTGGGAGGAAAGAGTTTTTGTACCTACGAGTTTCACAGCGTATTGTTCATGTATTTTGTTCCTTCTATCTGATCAAGGATATAAACCTGGAAACGTTCTCAATTCAGAAACTGTGAATTGAATTTGTGAAAGCAGAGCAATAAACACCAAATTTATATTAGATCAGACAAAAATAAAACAAAAAGAAAAAGGTGTACTTAATTAAAAAAGTTAATTCCGAAACGTTAAAAACGTTATTATTGAACTCACTCACAAAAACCACCCCTAAATGTCAGGTGTGCCTAATTGGATACATATTTCTGTAGTTAGCTCATTTACCAATTCATAATGTGCCTAATTTGGTGCAGTGATAAACCATAAACAATTTCTTTAACACTAAAAAGTAATTTATGTTGTTTCTTTAAAATTCATAGTAAGGAGGAAAAAATCCTTTCTCAAAGCATGATAAAAAATAGAGGTTCATAGAGAGTCAAATATATTAACCATAACCGTTGCGCTGACGTTACATGGAATACTTTTCTCTGCATCACACACCTAGCTACAAGGTCTCTTTAATATAAAAAGGTCAATATATATCCCAGACGGTCTATGTAATACAGACGTCCGGAAATCTCTAGAACGACAAACAGTTAGGCACGCAAAAGTGAAGAACACGCATCTGGATCACCGCAATAAAAAATATGCGAAAATATGAAGAGGCTAAAGCAGAAGCAAAGGTTGCATTTCGGAAAGCATTAGCGGAATTAAAAAGTAAAATATTTGGGAAATTTTAGGCTGATAACCGAAGGCAATTCAGTACTTTTTGAGGGAGATTTAAGGTCAATGGTAACATCGAAAAACGATCGAGAATAAGGACCAATGAACAGCTGAGAAAATGCAAATATAATGAATTATTTTTTTCAAAGTATCTTTACAGCACATTCCCAGATTTAAACCTTTGCCCAACCTAAGCTACATGGAAAATCAATTCCTTCTCTTATTATTTCTAATATTGGTACACTAAGTCACATGAAAGCCAGTAATATAGAATTATTTTAAATTTCTTACGTTTACCCAGTATGTACCTTTCAATTTTAAAATTACAAAATTAATTTCAAGCACCTTACCTGAAAATTGTGTTTTTAAATATTTAACATGACATTGCAACTATTGGCAAATTGCAATAGTTACAACTATATTTAAGAATGATGGTAAATAAGAGCCTAGTAATTAAAGATCTGTTTCACACGCTTCCATTTCGTGCAAAATTTAAGAATATATAATTATCAGTTTCACCTATTGGTGTCTGGATAGTCTAGACTGGTTAACACCAAATCAGTTCTGATCCTTGAAAGGTATAACCTGCAAACAGACCTATGAAACCCAGGTGGCCCTTTTGCTCTCAATATTCTCCCGAGAATGACAGGTTCAACTTGTCACAATATTTTGCGATTTAAAAAATGTTTCGTTTATAGCATTTGCATTAAGATCTTTTAACACATATGGTATAGAATTAAAGCAGTCACTTCAAATTTAGTTCAGCGTTCTTTTTTTACATCACTTACGATACAAAATTTCGTTTCAGCAAACTGAACAAATTAAAATGGTGGAAACAGTGTCGTAACTTATTCAAGTCGTGCATATTAAAAGAAAGTTTAACCAACAATGACTTACTGTATTGATAATGCCGAATGTTGTTTTCGGTGATACCACATAAATGGTAGTTGGCGGGTGCCGTATAATTACATTTGTGAAATGTTTATATTTTAGCGACAAGTATCCACTAGGCTATATCCACGGTGCACGAGTATATTTGCTGCTAGTTAAAGGTCACAATCCATTCCTATTTTTGAAACAAAAAATCCCTTTATCACTTTCATAAAAATACTTATAAAAATATCCCTCAATATGGGACATATTCCACGGTATGGCAACCTAGACTCGACGCGCCCCGGAGTGAGGTGAAGGAGCGTTGACAATTGCCATCTGAAACCGAAAATTTGAACCATGCTAGTGCCAACGCTGGATGACTTAATTATTTAACCATACAGGAGGACCTTTGTTTACCTTTGATTACCTTTTGTTTGACACCAATATCAACCCGCCAACACACACCAAAGTAGTGAAATATACTGCGAGGAAAGAATTGACTACGCCCTAAATGACCACCATTCGTCGCGGGACTACACCCGTGCTTTGAGCTAAAAGCGACACCAGTTTAACCTCATAATGAATTGTAGATGCGCACCCATTCGAAAGAGGCCATCTTTATTTTCTCCGTGATAAAAGTGACGAAGTTATATGGTCGCAATGAACCACCTTGCGAACGTTAACTCGCCATTAAAGTCATGGTACCCCACTGTTGGTCTGGTTTGAAAAACCGAGGTACCACCAAACTTTGGAAAACACTATGAAGTTTTTGTTCTTAGTCACTAAAGAATTATCATTGAAAACTGAAGAGTGCCATTAACGCATTCGATGATTTGATAGCTTTAGCAATATAGATATTTGGACAGAAATGAATATCAAATAAAAGGCCACAAATTGCGGCTATCAAAGCGATCCTTGATTGTACTTTCAACGCTTGAAAATTATTCAGAGAATGTCAGCCTCAGCATCGTACTATAAATAATTTTTTCTCAATTCACTTAAGGATCCATTTCCATTCGGAAAGTCAATGGCGGCCTTCGGAAATTGTGCCTCTAAATTGACAGATACTGTGCCAAAAGGTCAATTGTTCAATGATCGAGACTAGTTCTCTTTAAAACTGCTAGGTTTATATCTCCAATTAATTCACACTCGGATTATATGCATTTCATACATGTAACTTCAATTGCATTATTTCGAGACTTTATTCAGTTACAAGTGAGGATAGCCAAGGCTTTCAGAATAGATAGTGCAGAGCTTCGATCAAGTTCACTCAGCTTGGTGATTATCACTGCTTCAACATCCTTTGAAACTTAAAACACTTTCCGGTAGTTTAAGGATTCAGGGACAGCAATATGTTTTGTATTTTTCGACCTACTCTCTGTTATATACAACTCCAAGTTGATTGTCTTCCAAGCTACCAAGAAAATGGAGCTGATCACCGTGTCCGACAACTTGCCATCAATTGATGACATACTTGGCTATTTGAAGGATATTGACAGAAAAGCCTTCTAATATCTCAAATTAGTATGTGGTTCTGGCTTCATATATATTTATTTATAATTTCTTAAACAACTAGGAAATGTTTTCACCCCTAAACATATTTGATCCTAGGATATATAGATATCGCATGAATCGACCGGCTAATTAAAAGCATTGCCTATGCTTAGACATTTTTATAATGCTGTCTCCAACAATAAATATATTATATTTATTTGGTCAGCAGTTAACGTAAAGCACCTCTCTCTCTCTCTCTCTCTCTCTCTCTCTCTCTCTCTCTCTCTCTCTCTCTCTCCATGGCTCTACATACCTCGGTGGGCCTTGGTCTTCTACACAATTCGCCTCCAATCTCTTTTGTCTTTAACTCTTGTCTCCCATCCTTCGATATTCCTTGACTGCAAGTTTACAGTAACATCTATCCATCAAAGCCTTGGCCTCCCCTTTCTTCTTGTGTTGTAAAACGTTTACTTCAATAGCCTTCTGATCACCGCTCCTCGGCCATTATCTTCACATGGCCTAACCATTCCATTCTCCGAGCTTTGACTAATCTAACAATGTCCTGGCCTCCAATTAAATTATTTAGCCCTGCATTATATCTTATTCTCCATTCTTAATTTTTCTTAATAGGTCGATATTTCTTCCTTAATATATGTCGCTCAAATACTCGGAGAGCATTTTCATCCGACCTCTTCATGGTCCATGTCTCTGAGCCATAGGTAACAACCGGTTGGACCAACGTCTTATATTTTTTAATCTTCGTATTTCTTGTTGTTAGTCGGATCTTAAACATCTTCTTGTTTACAAAATATGCACGGTTACCTGCCTGTATTTTATCATTTACCAGAAGTCCAAATTGTTATGCTTCCTTTTCCATTTTTTTTAGTTTATGCACTGATCTTGTGATAATTGCCACATTATCTACATATGCACAGCTCTGCCTGGAATTCCCAAATATTGCTCCCTTCTGATCAATCACCTTGATTACCTTATGAAAAACTAGATCAAATTAAAAGGCAGAGAGCCAATCTCCTTGCTTCACCCCTGTGGCAAATTCAAACTCCTCGCTCAGCATGTTACTTATTTTCACTCTTGCCTTGGTATCATTCATGGGCATTATTGCTAGTCTTATAATTTATGGTGGGATACTATACTCTTCTATAGCCTTATAAGGTCCATTCTTGTTTACACTGTCCAAGGGTTGCCTGAAGTCAACAAATAAAAAAAATTAATTTATATCATATTCATAAAACTTCTCCATTATCTGTCTTAATACATATATCTGGTCAATGGTGCTTCTGCCAGGACGAAATTCACACTGGTAGGTACTTTCCAAGGACATCCTCCGCATAGAACTTCACTATCTCACTAATCACTCCTGATAAGATCTAATACACCACGCAAAATTATGCGATTCCTCTTTAGTTTTCGCATACTAATTTTCCTTCCATTTCTGTGGCATCGTTTCAGTTTTACATATTTTTGCAACATCTTCCCCTGGTGCTCTGTTGTTGAGCATCTTCTTCATTACTGACTCGATTTCTTCCAACGTAGGTTCCTGAACTGCCTCTTCACCTCCACCTCCATACTCATTTTCTTAAGGCCCTCTGGGCTGTCATTCTTCCACATGACATGCTTTGTTCAGAATCTCCTTAAAATACTCCACCCATCTGTTCAATTCCACTTTATCTTCTGCAACTATTTCCTCATTCTCATCCTTACATTCTTCCACTTGTGATTCAAACCCTTTTCTCATTCTGTCTACTGCTCTGTAATATTTACTTATTTCACTTTTTTGATGCAATTCTACTATTTCCTGCATCTTCTCTTTATACATTAGTTTTTTTCTTTTGTTTACACACACCATGTGCCTTCTTCCTTAAATGTTTGTACTTCTCACCATTTCTCCGGGTTTCCCTCTGCAACATTCTTCTATAGCTTCATTTTTCTGTTTTATAGCTTGTCTACATTCTTCATCAAACCATTCCTGGTTTCTCGCGGTCTTCTCTTCCCCAAAAGTCTCTTGTGCCACCTCTTGTATCACTTCTTTGATCTCTGCCCACTGTTCTTCGACACTTCTGCCTTTCAATTTCCTTTTCTTTCTGCATCCTCAATTTGTATTCCTCCAATGTTTCTTTATCTTTCATTTTAATTATAATCCACTTCTTTCTCTTCATGCTCTTCTCTTTGTACCTCAGACACTTTCTCCCTTATAACAGCTTTTACCAGATAGTGGTCGCTATCACAGTTCGGCCCCCTACATGATCTGACGGCAATGACTGACAGTGCACGGCGTGCCTTAATTAATACATGATCAATCTGATATATCATTCCATGTACCCAAGTGGGTTATTTTATGGTCAAAACATGTACTTTTTATTATCATGTGATTTTTTTAATGCGAACTCGCAGAGAAAGCTCCCATTTTCGTTAGTCTGTTCGTGTAGAGTATGCCTACCTACCTGCAACCACTCTTTGATATTCTTACTATCCCATTTGAGCGTTGAAATCTCTTATTACCGTTAACATGTCTTACTGCTGTACCTTCCCACATACTTGTTGTCAATCGTTATAAAACTCCGCTTTCTCTCTCTCCTCTTTTTCTTCTGTTGGTGCATAGCAGTTATAACTGTTATATTTCTAAACCTTCCCTTCAGTCTTACTCTACATATCATTTCACTAATTGCTTCAAATCCCACTATATTTTTCCTTATCCTTTGATTTACCATAAATCCTGCTCCATATCTGCCAATCTTCCTCTCTAGGCCTCTGTAAAAAAATGTATATTCCGGCTCGTCTATCCTTCCGTTGTCTTGCCATTTAATTTTTTGAAGCGCTACCAAGTCAAACTTGATTTTTTTATCCCTTTGGCCACTTCATTCATTTTACCAGGTCTTAGTCAAGTCCGAACGTTCCATGTTGCGATCCTTAAATCATTACTCCATGTCGATTGCCTAAGTCGTCTTCAATAATATCCATCTTTTATCCGAGGCTTTTGTTTTTTTCCCGATACCTTTTATATTGTTTTAAGTGGTGGGGTTGCCAGCCCTACGCACAACCCCCAATCTGAAGGACCAGGGATCTCTTTTTGTCTGGCCAATCACCTTTGACATTTCAGACTTGGGTGGCCCTGCTTATGTATCCATGACCTTGGTTTAAGCTCCCGCTGGCATAGCTCGCACGATCACTGGGACTGGAGGAGGCTATGAAAGTCACCCTCATCTAAAGGAGCTGAGGGAAGAACAGCTCTGGCTTTAATATAATACCTAAAACCTGCCCTACTGCCATCCTCATGTCCCACGGTATCTTTTAAGCGTCCCGCAAACCTGCGTGACATCTAAAAAAACTACGAGACCCCCCTCTTCAAATGACTGCCCCCTCTCTACCACTCTTCTCAACTTGCAACACCCCTAGGAGAGCAAATGCTGCTCCCTCCTTCGCTCTTCTACCACGCCCCCTTACAGCAGATCTTCCTCAACGGCCAACTGTACTTCCACCAAACTCACCTACCGTCTGTCATGCAATTTCTGCATCGCATTTTATATTGGGGAATGCACTTCCCCTCTCTCCATACGAATTAATAGGCACCGCCACTCCATCAAATTTCCACCTTTCCTTGATCCCATCCCTAAACATACTGCTTCCCATCGCAAAA
This sequence comes from Pyrrhosoma nymphula, assembly GCA_963573305.1. Classification (NCBI taxonomy): domain Eukaryota; kingdom Metazoa; phylum Arthropoda; class Insecta; order Odonata; family Coenagrionidae; genus Pyrrhosoma; species Pyrrhosoma nymphula. Next base: position 67,436,216 of record OY754332.1, on the reverse strand, counting down.
CATTCACAAGTGTTTCTGTCTTTGCATACTAAAAGCCCTCCCCGAATCAACTGACATTGAATTGAGAACTCGTGAGATCGTCGGGGGTGTCAGAGCGCAAAAAGCGTCGGAACTACTACAAGAGATGGGAAATAAGCAATTAAGACACGGTAACTAGATGCCAGGTACGGCGAAGGGAAATGTCATAGATTGTATATATTTTCATGATTTTTCCAAACTTAGCAAAATAAATAAGAACACTTTTCCAAATTTTCATTCTCGTTCACCCAAAGAGGGCAACGGCTTGCCACGATGGAAACACCGGTTCCCGATCAGTCACTGAAGTTAAGCATCGTTGGGCTCGGCTCGAGTTTGGAGGGGTGATCCTCTGATTCGTCCGAGTGCTGCTGCCCCTGTCTACACGGGGCAGACAGTAAGTGCGAAATGACCTTAGCCGTCGAAGCACGTTAAAAAAATACTACTACTACTATCAGCCACAGACATACGAAACATTTCAATGAAAGAGAGAGTCGTCTTCTCACCGTAATATGTATCGGCGCGTCAACCCTCACGATTCATATTTATTTTTCTATTTTAATGGAAGTTAAAGCACTTCTAGATGAATTTTTAGCAGATTTCCCGTAAAATTCGATAAAAATGCGAAATGTGAAAAATAATTTGAGTGTGGGTTCACGTCAGGAGGGCATGCTTGCGTCCCCCCTGACATGGGCAGCGTCCCCCCTGACGCTCTACGGCATTCATAATCGTAAAAAAGCTTCGAAACTATTTCCAGTAATGAAATAGCGACTCCTGGGAGCCATTTCAGCATTCTGAATAGCAAGCAGTGGCCGAGACGCGATTCTTGGGTAGAAAGAGTCTTGAGAAGCTATTCTGGATGGTAGTTTGCCGCTGTTTCATTCAAAATGGCAGCATTGGGATGTTTATGTTCTTAAAAACAAAAGGAAGAGTATCGCATCACTCAATTTTTTTGTTTGATTTTCAATGAGTGCTCCGAATACTGCTGGGTAAATGGAAATTCTGGATAATTAGACATACTGAATGTTAGATTGAGAACCGGAAATGGAGGACACGTAGATTTGATACCTTCACGAACTAGTTTTTTAATGCAGTGCTTGTGGTGGAGCAAATATTTATATATTTAAAAAGTAACGAAGACTGATTTAAAGAAGATACCACCATAATTCTGAAATTAAGTGATTCATTTTGGCAGCTGGATAGACTATTACAGTATACTGGTTTTCCATTCCCAGTTGATCTTGTACCATAATTTATTCGTCAAAAGACGCCAGGAGTAATTTTCACTGACACCCTTGCTTCCTTAGGCTCTCAGAAAAAGGTCTTCTACATGGTACAGTGTGCTTATAAATGAAACCTTTGTCATTTCAGAAGAGCTAGTAGTAATATATAATCAGTTATACTATTTCCATACTTAACTTTATAAAGTGAAGTGTTTTCATTAGCAAATATCCGTATTTGTCCGATTCGAGCTTAGAAATACTGCAATTTCCCTTACCAAGAAATTTCATTAAATATCTTTCTAGCCACTTAAAATACTTAAGTTATTTCAAATGCAAGAACTATTTGAATACATGAGCATATAACTTACGTGAATCTTATCATTAGCAGTCAAAAAAGTCAATCGTAATATCAATAAACCTACAATCGGAAGTCTCGGACCTATTTTCACTGCATGTCTTTTACGACCAAAGAATACCAAATGTGATATGGGATTGCTTTTAGTAAAGCTGCACAAAACCTAGGAAACAATTTTAAGTGATTTGGTGAATGAAAGTATTAAATATACACAGAAATGTGATAGAAGTTCATTTAATACTTTAAATCGCACTCACCAACTGGATTTCTATGTTTTAGTGCTATAGCTGTCTGCTATGTCCGCTTTACTTATAAAACATGAGAGAAGCAAGAAAGTGTCATACACTCCGTTATAGATGGATGGGGAATTTTCCGATACATCTGAATTCCCGCCGATCACCTTGCGCTCAGCGCAGGTAGCGGTCCAAAAGGCCGCTTCGTAAAATTGCAGACCGCTCCAACTGAGCAGCTACTTACTACCCGTCGCATTCAGGGGATATTGGAGGAATTTTGTCTGAGCGCTACCGCTAAAATTAAATACGCTCAGTGCATGCTTGTGAGTGAGTGCTTGGAGGTAATGTGCATTCCCCTAAATGTCGTGTCCTTTCCGGAGTCCCCAACGGCTCCAACAAGGGAAGAAAGCTGGTTAGAAATAGTATCCCGTAAGCACACTCAGTGGTGTGAAGTGGTGAGGGTGTGAACGTGAATATATTAGTGGTCCTTTGGGTGGCTCCAAAGTCCGCGTGAAGAATCTACCATAGGACGTGTCCGTAGTGTATAAGGTACTCCTTGGTGTGTAATAATTTACCGTACACAGCCCTAGAGAGTGTGAATGAAAATACTTAATTATTATTTTTTTAAATAGGACCTGTAGGGGTGGTTTTTATATTCTCTCATATTCACCTCATTTTATTTATTTTTTTTTTATTTTATTTTTTTTTACTTAACCATTGATGCTCCTTAAAGTGTCCCCTACATCCACTTGAAGGATCTAATATTGAGTTGTGTTTGTTTGTGTATTATTTTTGATTACGTGTGATTACGCATGTTTTTTGACGCCCAAAACCCTATGACCACGTTTGGTGCTAAGCCTTTAACGGCCAGTAGAGTCATCTTCTCATTGAATATGCACAATAGGGTGTTGGATATTTTTTCTCGTATTTTGAATTTTAACCTCTCAAATTATACAACGGGGTAAAGAAAGGATATCCTACAAAATTCGGCTCGGTTATTAAACATTAAGAGGTTCAAGAGGCTTAAATGCAATGACGATCACTTTTTCTGTCCGAAATTCACTCAAATTATACGTATGTGCAAACTTTTTCCATGAATAAAATATTTTTTTCGGGTGCTACTGTCGCGCACCCCGCACAAGGCCGCGCCGGTTGCGCGCGGGCCGCTGTTCTGGTCTGCGGATTCCTAGGAGCTCCTGCGCTCTTCATAGCACTACACCCCGTTTGCGCCTTCCCGAGCTAGAGTCGAGGGAGCCATTTCCCTAGGGTAGCACTTTCAGACTGCTAGTGACACACACAAAGTTACAATCCTTACAGGACATTTAGCTCTAATATATGCATGTATGTGTAATAATATACACAAGAATAGTAGTTTGTACATGGTAATGGAACGAGCTACACCAATTATTTCAAGAGCAGTCTTATTTGTCTTTAGCGTGAAAGAAAAAGCTTTCTTCGTGCCGCAAGGGTGTGTGGTAGCACCGGACATAGAAGGGAGGGAATAGGAGAAGCGCATTTTTACTAGACAGATTTGTAAATATCTTGTTGCACCTATCTTATTTTGTCGCGTTTTTATGTTCTGGGATGTACTGCTGCGTCAAAAAACAATCTCCTCCGCGTCATCTTAAATCTCACATAATCTGAAATTTTTAAGAAATCTTACACACAATTAACACGTAGCTTCGAAAATGTTTACTTTTCATCAGGCCTTGGGATAGGTTCAGAGGAGAACAGTAATCTAAATGAAAAAAACTTGAAGTTGACGCGAAACTGAATGAAAAAACTTGAAGTGGAGGCACGGAGGCCCCCCAACCTATCCCCATTCCCTCCCATACCCGTCATCTGTATGTGGAAAATCACCTGAATACTACCTCCCCCTCTCATATTGACTATTTAAGCAATGTCTTTTACAATTTCTGTACCTGATGGTGTCACGATGCGACGAAACCCGAGTTCTGAAGTAAATAAAATATCTGTGGAAAACTAAGTAATTCATCTTTTTACTATGAAGGAATTCCACCCAATTACTGCCGATATCATTATTTTTTAACTTGACGTTTTCAGGCTAGATGTTTTGAAAATTCATTCTGATTTATTAAATACTACGCGTTTCAACGTTACCACGTCGTCTTCCAATAAGGAGACTACCCGGTGACGGTGTGGCAATGTTGAAACGCGTAATGTTTAATTAAATAAATCTTGAGAAAAATAATTAAAGACCCCATGATTAGCTACAAAAATTATTTTTTCAACCATATAAAAGTAAGATGTTGGAAATTTAGCAAAGGGGTTTTACTATAAAAATAATTGAAAGCGCGAGGAAAATTCGTCTCATCCTTTTCCCGAAAAAAACCCTTTTAGACTCTCGTTTCGCCTTTTGCGTAAATGAAGGCCGGTAGGTTAACCTTCATCTCCTGAATACAATAAACTTTCACTTAACACTCTCAAGGCAAAAATATCAATCATTTTCGTTGCCAGGAATGGAATTTAGTATGGGGCATTGCTGTTAAATCCCAAGTCTCTATTTCCCAAGTCTAAATATAACCATTTCATCATCATTTCTCCATTTCTAAAACCAAGTATACCATTTCTCGGTAGTAAAAAAGTTCATCATATTACTATTAAATTATTGAAATCATGCCTCCTTTATGCTTCAGTGAGATCAGATTTTCAGTTTTAAATTCATTTGCATCCCGAGTACAAATGAGAAAGCCATTGGCTCTTGGAGAGCGGGACTCTAAACTCCCACTGAGGGGAACCCTTGGCATACCAAACAGTAGGTACTCCCGGGCTTTGTTTCAAACAGATATTGAATTTATAAATTGAAAATGATGCACTTCAATGAGTCATTGGTAGCTGTAAATGTAAGGAAATATGAATTGAGTGCAAAAATATTGCTCACCCTGAAGAGGCCTCAAGGCGTTCAAATAGTTCTGCTTTTGGGCGACCCGTTCAACTCCAGACCTCCCAAATCAGTACTGCATAAAATTTGATCCATGATTTCTGCAGAGTTAGATTGACATGTGCCGTTCATAAAAGATGTATAATTCGAATTGTGTCAGTATCTCCTTTTTCCTCAGTTTTTAAATAAACTCAAACTTCCTTTTCATAATGACTTCGAATTCATGTTATTCAACACAGTTACTTCATTTTGTAATTATTTAATTGAATTATATTAACCTCCAATGCAGTCCTTCTAAAGCTTTTGATGAATTTTCCCCCCATAGTTTTAATATAGTTTTAATTATAAGTATGCATGAGGTGCCAGAGTAATTCAATCACCAATCCGAAGATTGCTGATTGCTGCAATCCTCCTCTCCAATCTCATCTTCATTCATACATTTTTTTAATTCAACGTCTTCATAATCTGCCTGATTTACTTCAACCTTTGTCTTCCACGGTATTTATCCCCATCCTTTTCTTCTTCCATTCATATCTTCAAGAGGCTGTTGTGCCACAAAACGTGCCCAATGAGTTTGTTTCTTCTTTTAGTCTAGATATCGTTCTCTCCAGCTCTTCGTTGGATTTTTGCCGTAGATATGCCTAAATTCATACACTTTCAAAACATAAATACGCTCTCTCATCATTGTTATACCTACATACTGCCCTAAAAAACGTGCTGAATGTGGCTTTAGGGCACCAGTTACCAGAAAGAAGGATAATTGCGAGAAAGAATGTAAAAGGGGAGGGACAAATAGTGAGGTATGCTTTGACAGTAGTCAATTTTCAGTGTGAATTAAAAATAACGATTGACGTACGAGTTTTGTTTCCGCCTACGTCATAGTCTGCAGTTACCTTGGTCAACATTCCCTCTTAAGAGACAGAAACTCCTCGAGAGAGTGTGTACGCTCCTACCGCAGCGACGTGGTGCCTATCGCGGAAACGATTTCAGCCACTAATTCGTTGGTCCAGGTTACGATGCCGGGTAATTTCAGTCTAACCTCATGTCTGATCCCATGCTGCGTGTGGCATTTCGGAGAAATTCCTTCTAGCCCGCAGGCGGCGCGGGAAAGGGACTGCCCTTGTGAATGTGTGCACATTTCACACGCCCCGCCGACGGCGGGCCGATCACACGGTGAGATATGCACACAGCCGATCGATCACGGCCTCGGGATTGAAAAATGTGGTCAGGGCCAGTGTGCAAGGTGGAAATTCGTCTTTTACATGTTCTTACCTCCCTTTCAATTGGTCTGTCATCCACTAGTCCCGTCTCTGATTCAGCAGATAGAAATAACGGACGTTTCATTATCAGCACTGCGCTTTCTAATCATCTAATAGTGAAAGTAATCAAGGGGAAGCGATGAGTACCTTAAGTATATTGCACCATTATAGGAAGGTGGTTACGCTGGTAAGGGATGAATAACGTGGGAATTGGGGAAAGAAAGAGAGAAACCCGGCGTCAGCTTTAGCGCTTGAAGGCACCTAGGGGTCCAAGTGCTACGCCCCATCCGGCGAACGGAACAATGTACTTTCAGTGTCCTAAAGGTAGTACCCAAGTAGGGGCTAGGACACGGCTGGAGATAATTTTATCCGTTGTCCGGAGTCAAACCTGGACCATTGGAATTTGAATCCAGCACTCATCACACCAATACGGTCCTCGAGTTCTAACCCAAGGTCGTCCACGATACCGATTATTAATTCAAACTGATGTCTCATCACATGTGAAATTTGTGGGTTGATTAACTCCCGTCAAGAAATTAGTGGTTTTATGGCATCACAACTGCAGGAAATATAATGCGACAAAATTTAGAAGTGAAAAATAAGCAGGAAGAAGAGTGAAGTGGAGAGCTGCAGGAAATTAATCTGCAATTTGATGACTGCAGGAAAGGAGCGTCGAGCTTTAATTCCATATTTTCGAAGGAAAAATTAGTTTAATACTTTACCGATTACGTTTTCATCCTTCTTGGAACTCGCTTTCGCTCTAAGGACGTTTGTCATGGAATTTTAGAGAGCCAAACCATATTCTTTTTGTGAATGAGTAAACCTTTTACGTTTATTAATATGGTTTGATGTTTATGGATATTTCGCCACTGTTCTGTGATGGACTAAGATTCTGAAGGGAAAGAAAGATTATCAAAGCCTTTTAGTAAGAGCTTGAATTCTATGATTCCTGAGAAAAAAATAGATCAGTATTTTACTGGTCCCCTTTTCATCACCCTTGCAACTCCACCTTAGTTGGAACACACATGCGGTTGAAAAAAACGATTGGGACGGCGTGTAAGGAAACCAGGCTATTTCTGTGTATTTGTAAATGAAAAAAATGTCGACGAACATGTAGTCATGCGCCCCTTAAATTATGGAAATTCTTCCGCGGTTCTGTTACAAGCTCACATTTTGAGAGGGAAGAGGCTTTATTTATAACTCTCATTTGCTAGTTGTTATTTCCCTGCTTTATTGCGGTGAAAGAATCTGCATAATTCGCTAAGAGCCCACAGTAATACCCTCTCATTTTTTGTGAATGTAATCTATTTTATAATCTATAACCACCCGTCACCTACAGTAAATCGGTCCAACGTATGGTTTATTTTTAGGGACATAGAGCAAATACAAATACCCCTCATCTACATCATAATAAAGAAGTTGGGTTGGCTTTCAACATCTCAAAGACGGAAATATTTCCTTGGTGTATTTGTTTTTAACTTGATAACAACAAACTTGGTTATTCAATCGACTACTTTGCTGCTTGGCCATCCCCAGACTCTCGCCCAATTGCAAGGAGCCAAAATCTTATATTTTTTTATCCTTCTCACTGGGCCAATACCTTTCCAGAAATATTTCATTGTTACCGCAATACATTTCTAGAACTCCCTCCCCACAGACATTAGAAATATATCCAAAGTAACCATTTTTAAACCACTATTATAAAAATTTAACTTGCACACCCCACCCGATCTTCATATTTTCAGTATCCAGTTTCCGTATGTTTTCTACACGATACATTTCTGGAGTAGCATTTAATGTTTATTTGTGTATTGCTACTCATTTTACTGTTGTGCTTTTATATTATCTTATACATATAAGTGTATTAATATATGACCGCGGAATTTCCCACTTTCTGTATGTTGTGTATGATATGGTACGATGATATGTATTTTCATGTATTTCTCATCCTTGATTTGTTTTTATTTTATTTCTGATTTAAATTTCTCCCTGTGCGTGTATTCATCAGAATTGATAAGTAATTTCTCGTTTGTTATTTTTGTTTTCTGTTATTATTTCTGTGTGATCTCGCTGCAACAAATCGCAAAAATGCTTTTCGTGTATGCCTTTTGTCGTTCCTAGGGAGCTTTGCCACAGAGCATAAATAAATATATTTATTATTATTAACTTTTAACCAATTTGAACGCAGTACCGTGAAAGTCAATAGATGGCCAATGCCCGTTCGATACGAGGAAGGATGGTTCCAGAGGCAAGCAGCGAAGAGTGACCGACAACTGAGGTCATTTGCGCCCTTGAGGTGGGTAAGTTGGAGTCCGTATATAGTTAACGAAGGAAGGGATATGACACCCAGGGAGGGTATTAGCCTCCTCTCAACTCAAAAACACTAAGGGACCCAGCTTTTTAAGTTACATCCAGCAGATGAAATAGTTCACCAGAAGTGCTCATTGCATGGAACGTAGCAATAACCATAGTATTAATAAGCTAATATATGCGGAAATTCTATTTTTATGGAGGTTGGTAATGGTAAAATTCATTGGGATATTGAGAAGGGAAGATAATCCCAGCGATGGTGTTGACTAGCTATCAGAAAAGGCATCAAAGAGGTCTTAAGGTGGTTCCACCGTAAAATGACTTAAATGTCATTTTATTCATATTCTGTCTACTTGTAGAAAACGTTGTCCTCTTTCTGATATAAACAACAAAATCATACCTTTCCACGCTATTTTATTCTATAGTTGAACTTGAAATTACATTGTGTTCAATGGGAGAATGAGAGAAACACGATGAAAAATAGTATTTTTCCATAAAATATAAATGCCATTTTCGCGGAAAACTGTATATATGAAGGAAATAATCCAGAAAATTGAATAAAAATAAAATATAGGCATCTTACCTCCTTATTATTTTAGTTATTAGGGAATTACCGCCGTAATTGAAGTCAAATGCGGTAATTCGTAGGAAATGGCGCTGCAGTCGGCTCCATTGCCTGGAAAAAAGTGCTAATTTAAAATACATTCGTGGAATAATCTCCATATTTTCTACTTTACTTTTGGTTTTCTGTAGGTAACCCATTTCATCAGTGAAATCAGGATTTTTGGACAAAATATAAATAATGTAGAATTTAGTATTTGTTTTGACTCACACAGTCGCCGCGGAACCTCCTTAAGTTTTAAATCCTTTCCTAAATAAAGAGTTCTGCTCTTGAAGTGCTCTCCTTATGAAACCCAAAATTTATTGTCCCTACTCTTGATAATATACAGTAACAATGGAAACCCTTCTATTAATTGTGGGCTATTACTCGATGTACGTTGTAGGGTGGAGAGAAACCTGTGTTAGTACTAGCCCGCTATCAACGAGAGGCTCCAACGGAACGAAAGTTTAGCGTCTCTTCCGACGGATGGATTAAAACACTTGATGTGTGTTCCTCATGGCACCCAGGTAGGGTTTGGAATTCCAGTGACAAGTCTCCTTGACTTCCTGGATTCGATCCCGGATCCTCGGGATGGAAAGTCAGTGCTCTGCAGCCGCAGCACGAAACCAATCCCTTCAATACTTGAAATATACCATAAGCACACTTTCAATGCTACATTGTCCTTGTATTCACTAAACCTTTGGTGAGGCGAAGTCATGAAGATAATCACGTATCTAAGAACAGAAAGGCATTTCTAGGCCCGCCATTGTTGGTCTATGGAAATGAATATCTTATTAAATAGACATTCCGGGTTTCCAATTTAACGATTGATATCCCGACACAAATTTTTGTGACTGATCTATGTTGCACTTTAATGATACACGTCTGCCTTTGCAATATACATTAGCCTTCATGTGCGAAGGAATAAGCCACATCATCATCAGTAGTAGGGGTCTGGATTCCTTATGAGCGCTTGAAGGATTTTGCGAGCAACAAAATGTGGAGGTCGATATTTTATTTGTTTAAATAAAGTGGTCCGAATACAGAAATTCTGCAAATTTACCGTGAACTCATTGATAATTAGGATTGATTTATTAGTTAGGGTTAGATAATTAGGGAAATTAGGCTGCCAAACGCATAGGTTCTAAATGTTAGGCTTTTCCGCGAGAGTTTAGAGGCAATAATAGGCCATCGAATAGTCTTAATGAGTGAGCTATTTAAATAGGTAGGCCAGTTGGTAAATCTGCCGCATATAATTTATTAATTTTTCATAGTATGCTAACCAACACTACTCATAGGATTGCTATGATTGCGAAATTCTGATCCCTGACTGCATTTACTCGTTACCATAATTCATGAACGTTCGTATTTCCTTAAACATTTTGTAGCATGCAAGGCATTCTATGATTTGGTGAAAATATTTTCCCTCCCACATCCCCGTGTGGTGGCTTGTAGGTTACACTGTCGGCTTTCGAACCCGAGCTGTCGGGATAGGAAGCCAGTACCTGGTAATCACAACCCAATCCACTGTTTTACCGAAGCAGACTTAAGTTTTTAGACCCTCGACCTGGCTTTAGCTCAAAGGTTTTACCATGCCAACCTAAGACTATCAGCACGTAACGCATAACGGTATTCCTTGCGAAATACTCTTCGTCCCTATGCATGTGTGAACTTAATGCATTATTGAGTATACGTCTCTCAGTTAGGAAGAATTTCCTTGGGACTGTCGGGACACGAACCCGGGCCCCTGCATTGGGAAGCCAGTAGTCCGGCTGACAAGCCGATCCCCCGCAAATTCAGTCACGTGCCACTTTTAGGCATCGTGTTAACGGTCCTAGCGGGAAGCAGGCTAGGCTAGGCGAGTAGGGCCGCCATCGGCGGGCCGCCCTAGGGAGGGCGTGGCGGATGCCCGTTACTCTGGTGTTGAGCCGTTGCGCCTCCCAAGGCCGGAGGAGTCGTCAAGGTCACCGCAGTCAGCCACACCCAACCTCAAGGATGCACTCGGATAGGCGGGCAGGCCGCGCTCCGGGCCGGCGGGCCGCTTAGCGGACACTTCCGCCCCCCGCATATCCGACCCACCCCCTCCGGTGCTCCTCTCCGAAAATCAGCATCGAGTGCAGCACGCGATACTGCCAGTGATATCGCATTGCGGGATGATCGATCGACTGGGATATGCGATGCATTGCAAAATTGATTTCATGAGAAAATTCGATAAAAAGCTATACGCGAATCCTTTCTATCTGCGACATTATGCGATAGCCGATATCATGATCTGAGCGATGTATTGCTAAACGCTATATCAGGCGATATTATGTGATATCATGCGAAATTATATGTGAAGTGGCATCAAGAGATATTACGTAATGCCATTTGACACACGATACCGTACGATGTTGTGCAATTTCAAGTGATGGTATACGATATCATGTAATATTCTACGTTATTTTTGATGCGATGAGATAATTTATGTGGTGATTTGTGATGCTCGTCTGAGATGCGAAATTTGTATCGAATTGCGGAATTGAAATGTGTGTATCGCACTGCCGTGGAGTGAGGCGAGGAGGGTGCCAAGGTGGGGCAGGGCTGTTCTGCCACAAGTCGGGCGCCCTCGACTGGATCGGTCTTTATCGTCGTCGCCTTGAATCGGTCACCGCGTCAACTATTTCGAAAATGGACCCCTTGACATTTCCCCCGAGACGATTCCACGGAATGTGGGTCAACTCCATTTTCGGGATCGCCTTGAAGAGAGACCGGCCCCTCCATCCTTGCCCGACTACCCAACGGCCAAACCCCCCAGTCCCCCCGAAGCCTCCATCTTATGTATTCATGTGTCCCCTGAGCCGGTGATTATCGCTGCTTGGCTAACGGCTCAACACTTGTTGTGTCGTGTTGGGGCCGCTTAAATGTTTATTTTTTCCCTTTAATTTCCGTAGTAAAATTCCCCAGCATCCCATCATAAAGTGACGCGTTCCACCTCATCGGAGGAGGTCCTTGCACTCTAACATTAAGGCGTGGAGTGTTACTCAATTTCAGTAGTTAGATAGCAGACCTGCTCCTGTCACCAATCACCGCTCGTTCCACTCGCCCTTTGAAAAAAAAAAAATAAGCGACCGATCCGTTCCCGGCATTCCATTGGCGTTGCCTCCACTGCAGCGGCGCATAAAATCTCACGCAAAGCAAAAGCGTTTCGATAATCGGACAGAAGGCTGACCAAGGTCCTCCGCATCTTGCGACCAACACGGAAAAATCAAAAGTGATTACAACGACACCTATCCTCGATTAATAGTGTTCTCTCCTTATTAGATGGTCATTCGGAGAGGCGACCGACGAATGAGGTCACTTGCGCCATTGAGAATAGGGGGTAGGCAATAACGGATAATGCTTCCGCGGAGATTTCATAATAAATGATGCAGGGGTTTTGGCGTTTTCCCGTGTTAGTTATCCATTGATTGATAAAGTTTTGTACCTGTTCCTGGAAACCTCTTCAGGTTTCATTGCCCCTGAAAATGCTTCATGAAATGGGTGCGAAACTTTCGTCATTAATGTACAGCCAACGTGGGGAGACACCAAAAACCATGCATCATGAGCTGGGGGTAATTAAGTAAGGGAAGGGTTATACGGGGAACAGAAGAAGGATGGAGATAGCATCGACGCCTGAGGTGCCTACAGCGTGGGCATTAGCCTGCCACAGTTGGCACACAGGACTTCGGGACGCCTTAGCGTCCTATTTGAAGGATAGAATACTATAATTGAATTTGTACGGACTTGGTACGGAATTGGTAGAGCGTTCGAATTATGTTTAGAGGCCTTAACATAGCAGCTGAGTAGGGATCAGAATACCACTGAAGAATCTCCGCTATTGCCAGTACTCAAAAATGAGCTCTCGGGATGAGAAGCCGGGACTGTAGCCACGGAACCAACATAATCCTAAGCTTTACTCGTTGCAGCGGACTTTAACGGTTTTTGGGGCTCAAGCTGCTAGGGAAGTATCGTACTGTCTAATCTAAGATTGTCAGCACGACTTACCTGTCTGCTTTACTTTATGAATTTTCATTGTCTGTATGAATGTGTGCCCTAGCAATTAACCTGCGTTGTTTCTAAAAATTAGCTTATAATGTAGCTCATGTTTTGCTTAAAACTTATCCCATGCCGCACACAATTGAGGTGTTTTACTCGGTACCAAGTAAATGTAGACTTTAATCCAGGGAAAATGCCATGACCTATTTAATGACCTAGGAGGTATTCGGAACAGAGACCGGCGTGCTATCAGCTCGGGTACCGCAGTTGTCTTCATGCCCTTGTGTGTAACTTAAGTTCATTTATTTTTACGTCACAACTCCCACTACGAAGGCCCAAATGCGTACCGCCATAGTGACATTCATTCAATAGCATACGTCTTTATGTTTCGATATTTTATCCATTAATGGCTTTAACCTTTCTACTTCATATTTTCCCGGCAAACCAAGGTCCTGAGGTTCTATTTCCAGTCTGTACTCGAATTCCCAGAGTTAAATCTCGTTGACTACGATATTCGTTGCTTGCGGCAACACTAAGGGCTTTAATATAGCCGAAGAAGGTGCTCAACCGAAACAGGAATTTTTAAACTTTTCCTCTGCCATGCTCGCTTATGCAGATAATTATTCCGTTGCGTAACTATACGGTATTATTGTTAGTTATTTAATCGCTGATATGCTTGACTTCATCCATCGCTGTTGTCTACGTTTACGCTATTGATATCGTTCCAGCCATGGCAACCAGGCTGGTTTTTGCTCCAGCCTGGCCACTGAAAGTTCGCGAATTCAAGTCCCGCCACTTGAATGAATTATGAGCTGTCTTTATTACTACGGTCTTACATTAAACGGTGAGTTATAAGCTTAGCATAGTCATATTACTTTGGGTCTCCTGCCTACCAAGACCGTCATTAGAGGCTGAAGTATTAGATCGTCATCTACCCCTGAGGAATATGATCGAGTATTTTATCAAAGCGTCTGTGGAAATGAAGATTCTCACACGGTAGAAAGAACTCTATAGAATTCACTCAGAGCATTTGTCGGGAGAGTGGTCAATGTATCCTTTATTCGGTAATATTGTGGCACTTTCAATTACGTGATGTTTCCGGTCGTAATATCAATATTGGGGATATAAATATTCATTCATTCATTAAATCTGTATAAGGCCTGTACTTAAACACATACTAGCGAGGATACCTAATAGCAAGCCAAATAGATAAGCAATTTTGTGTGATAGAAAATCAGCATACTGGCTAATAAACTCAATTGCTAGCATAATTGATATCAAAACTGGCGCGGTAAAAGTTTGGGACTCGCTCTTAGCGGATATGAGTGGAACCTATCCACCATTCACACCCGCGATTATGAGCGTAAATCAATCTTTAAGTATCATTATCAGGCCATGCTAAAGTTCCTCTCGTACAAGTTGAGGGATCGAGTGAAAGCCCCAGGACAGTTTCAGTAATTCACGGCAATCAATCGCAAGGGACACCGTGCAGATTATTGTAAAGAGTCAAAAGTCTTGTGAGGTACGGAGTGTATGTTAAAACGTTCGAATAATATCTGGAGGCTATGGAGTTTAATCATGTATTATGATCTTTGCTCACACCCAGAAACACCCAAGTGCAGCGAATTCATTTAGTGACTATGACTACGTAAAATAACGAAGAAGGCATATGGAAGGGAACACGTCTCGATACCCTAGTGTGTAGATTCTAACTCGCTGTAGCACTTCGCGAGCTCTAACTTCACCCTTCAAACAGACCTTAAGGTTAAATATGGTCGCATCGTTTTCACAACATTTTGATAAAATGTTGAATTATGGCTGCAGATAAGCTTGCGTCAAGGGGAAGATTGCAATGTCAAAGTATTCGAAGTTCTTATTCACAGGTCGGGTCATAAATTTAACACAGTGTAGTTCATAGTTTTAATCAATTATTTAGGAAAATAAGTTTAGTTCTCACCGTAATATTTTTTTACAAAATCACAAAAAGCTGTCTGTGGTGAAGGCGTGACGATATGAGAAATAAGTCAAGTTAAAGCCTCATCCTGGTAAGCTTAACTTAATGCTCAGAAGCTTCATCATTAAATTAAAGTTTTTGCTTCATTAATGCATTCATATTTACTCAATGATTTTTGCAACTTCCTTCCTTCAATCGCTTTAATTTTAAAATATAGAGCGAAATATATCTCTTCTATGAATAGAGACATATCCCATTCAAACTTCCTTAAAAAAGCCCAAATCTCCAGCGACTCTTGCCAGGCATCGTCGACGAGGTATTCGAGATATCTCACGCCTCATGTGCCCGAGCCGGTGTGACATTTCATTCTCCAGCCCAATGGATCGGGTGCGGCCGATATGAGGAGGCTGAGGGGGGTTGGAGGGAGATGGGGGTGAGGGGGGGGGGGCGGGGGCTGCGCCTTTGGGAGGACCGCAGCCGGTGCGGCACGGCCGAGGCTGCCGTAGCCCCGGTCACTCTCTTGCTGTGGGGCAGGGTTGGGGGC
The DNA here is from genome assembly GCA_963573305.1 of Pyrrhosoma nymphula. NCBI lineage: Eukaryota > Metazoa > Arthropoda > Insecta > Odonata > Coenagrionidae > Pyrrhosoma > Pyrrhosoma nymphula. Next base: position 67,420,803 of record OY754332.1, on the reverse strand, counting down.
GGCGGTTGGGGGAGGGGTGGCGCAGCAGGTGGGGGACGGCGGCGGTCTTGGAGGTCGGGGGTGTTCCCTGAGTTTGAGGTGGGGTGGGCGGGTGAACGGCGGTCGCTCCGGAGCCCCTCCGTATAAAGCGGGAATGTGCACCATTCTCGTCCCAGTTAAGACATTGATTGCATTGGCGTTGGTCATCGGCCAGAGAGCTACACGTGGACCGGGTGTAGGGGTTAGAAACTAGAGAAAGAGAGGACAGACATGGCTCTCAAAATGGTACGTACTTAAAAGCATAATTCGAGTCCTCCCACCCCTCCCCCGACAGTAAAGCGAGAAGTTTTTTGGTTTGCACGAGCAGCGGAATATATTAGCCAAGAGTTATTCCACAGGAATATATATTTTACCTAAAGAAAGACGCAAAAATATTTAAATATAAACAGCAATACACATTACTTCTGCGGAGTTTACATAATTTGTGCAAGAATGCAGTTCCAAAAAGTGGCACCTGTGTGTATTCAGTGCTCAGTATTACGGATTATTTAGTGAAAACACTGATTAGAAATATTACCAAGTGACATGCGAAAAAATTTATATTCGGTGGACCAAGTGCTATTGAAGAAGGGTAGTTGTCTTTTTTCACTAGTCAAAGTGTCGCTCTGCACACCCTTAAATGGACTCAACTGTTATAGAGCCATCGACTGCCTCTGAGGCTTGATCCCCGTTACATGCATAATCAGCTCTTTTGTATCCAGAAGTATGTTTCGCTGGAATAATTTGACGCAAGATCGCATGGTTCACTTCAGTAAATGAGAATAAGTACTGAAGTGGATTTTTAACATTTTGCTTGCATAGTGTTACAACTCGCTTGTAATTATAATCTCGAAATTTTTATTCAAACTTTTACTCAACCATCACATTTCATTTTATCATTTTTCTACTGATTATCGATATAAAATTGGGCCATTGACATTAAAACCAAGCTTTGTCGTGTGCGTTATTATTTGAGCCCTTTTTTCGATGTAAATTAGCCGATAGCACAATTGAAGACCCTTCGTTGTTTGTGCTGACATTATCCGACGCTAAAAACATCACTTTCCCGGGTATCCTTTCTCCAAAATGTATTGGGTGACCTGCCTCTAACTTTTGAGCAACCTATTCATTGGGACCGCGGATAAATTTTCCACTTAAATGAGTGATTCGATTAAAATTTGAAACAACCGAATCATTGGGACCCCAGAAAATCTTTTCCAATTTTGTTGAATGACCTGGTTTAAGTTTTAAGTGGCCGAATCATTAGGATCGCATAAAAAGTTCAATTTAGTCCGGTGACCCGATTAAAAATTCAAGCGACCGAATTTTAAGGACCGCAGGATAAAAAAAGAGAAGTGCCATAAGTTTCCCAACCGCGTGAAACGAGTTTCCTCGGCCCGCGGTCTCCCCGGCGTCAGGTGCACCGCCTGGAAGCGAGGCAACCTACCAATCACGCGTGCGAGAGGGACCCGAGAGCACGGTGGTGTCCTTCGCATTAATACGGGTCTCTCAGTCCTGCAACCTGTCCCTTTCCGCCAGAGCCGTCCCCGTCCAATGGCGACGCGTCCACTACAACCACATTCGCCGACCCACGCTCGCGGCCGAGGCATTTGTTTTTTGGCTCAGGACATACTAGAGGCATGTGTTGTGCCTCGGGATAAACAAGATAATTCCTCCCCAATGCTCCTCCCAAGATAATTCCTCCCAAGAAGGTTTTATTTCAAAGGGGATTATTGGAGGATTGCATAGGGGAATATGGATGGGTGGATGCGCAATAGGCCATATTGAATGGATCAGTTTAGCAGATAATCCGTCGACCACATAGTTATTAGTAGCAGAATTGTCGCGGTGCCATACTAATTGATCTACAGTAATGTGAAATTGAAGTTATTTAAAAAATAGCACGCATTGACGTGTTTTTTTAAATAATTTCAATTTTCATCCATATGAACAAATTGCGCGCGATACCCATGTTTAGTGGATCATGACTCTTAAAAAATAGGCCTTACTTTCTTGCGTCAAGACGGCCCCTACTCACTTCATTTATCAATGGGCTGCAGTCAGAGAACTCGGGCATCGAAACTTTTCTAAATTAATTACATTTCTTGCGAAAAATACACAAATAACGTAGTACGCAGTGACGCGCAGGGGTGTGAAGATGTACTTCCGAGTGAGTAAATTTACCGTGAAAAAAATCATTTGACTTAAGCGTGAATGGAGCCAGGGTTCTCCAGTGTGAAACTGGATCATACACCTGACCGGAAACCTGGAGATCAGGGTTTTCATCCCGGCAGAGTCAAATTATTTTTTTCTCATAGCTAACTGCGTCACTTAGCTGCATTTATAAATTTCAAATTATGACATACCAGGAAATTTTATTTGCGGTGGTATTCTTTGCAATTTACTCAGAGTGAATACATCGTGTCTGGATCAAGATATAAGCAGTTTTACAGTTTTACAAAGTTTTTCAAAATATTTTTCAGTCATTGAGGCACTTTTCGAAGTCAGACTTGATAAAGCTGAACTCCTATACTTCGATTATTCAAAAATGATAGACAATTATGAAGTAGTTCCATCATATTTCGCCTGATGCCATTGAACCTATAGTTTGAATTTTTATATGGCTAATTTCGATTGTTTGAACAAATCTTCATTTAAATAGTACCCTTCACTTTTTTTCTTACTCCGTGAGTAGGTATATTGTCTCATTACTTGTCGTTTTGAGGTGTTACTTGGAGGAACTGCATACTACATGATGTTGAGCATTTCCTATGGTCAACTCAGAATTTATTACCAAATAATTAAGATAATAAATTTATAAACCAATGTTACCATAGAAAAATATTAATAATTGGATATTGAATATAATAATGGCCGTATAAATTGGTAAATTTCGTAGGTTAATGCGAAACTCCTGCTGCTAAAATGAGAGCCGAGAATTTTTATTTGAGCATCAGAATTAGGTGCCTATGATCGTTTCCAGAGCTACGGTAAAATAGCTTTGACTGCTTTTACTTTCGATAGTCTAAGGTAACAGTGATTTGCTCCGGAAGTTCAGAAAAAAACTCGGATAAAATATGCAGAAGTACTTTAAATCCTGTATTCCTTAAAATATAGGTGAAGACGGTGAGATATACATGCCTAAAATAATTTTTTCCCGACTAGAAATCCAAGCCAAATTTATTTCTGAGAAGTATCCTTTATCGAACATCAAGCTCAATCAGTTGATGATAATTTTTTATCCAACCTGTTACGAATAAAAATCGGAACATAAGAGTGAAATAATAGATTAATAATTCAAATTAATTGTGCTACACGTACCTACTTGTGATACTAAGCATCATTAAAATTAAATGTTTTTCATTGCCTCGCGAGGTATCAGGTCTTTAAATCGCTGATGGCTAAACATTTGTGTAGAATTTGGAAAAAGTTATTCGAAATATGGGGAATACATGTAGCCAAAGTCCATTAAGTAACACATAATTCCATCATGAATATTTGATGATTTTCTACATTGGCACATTCAATATTAGGGAGAGCGAAGTGTTGCATAATAAACTTGTAGTTAATTGGGTATCTCTTCGCAAGAACGCTGACGTTGCTTATAGGTAGTGCTCCTCTGGGTAAAATAGCTGTAATCCTTCTCGATGTCAGAGGTCTATTCCTTTTTATTATGATTTTTTTAATGTTTTCCCTGTCTGTCAGATTTTTGTAGAAACTGCCATGGGTCGATATATCAGCCGGAGTTTTGATTCAGTAAATTGCAAACTTCTTAATTTCCATAGCCTTAAAAAAAAGAGGCTATGTCTATCCAATTCTCAAATGTGCTGTATGGAAAACATTATTGGAATAATTACGTAAATTTTCTTAAATGCTGAAGATAGATGCATGTTTTAATACTTCACGAAAGTGGCCTTGGCTCTCTCTTTAGCCACCCAACCTGGAATGTGCTGGAAATAAAAGGGTTAATTTATTCCGATTATTTAACCTTTCTTCTAGGCACGTGATATCAATGTGTCACGGTGATTTTAAACCCTTTAGTGTCGGGTATTATAAAGTTTCAAGTTTATTCTTAGTTTTGATTTCCATTGTGTAAGAGATTTTTCTGAAAAAAATGCTTACACTCTAAAAGTGGTAGTGGTGCGTAAGTGCTTTCTATCTTCTTCGTGAAAGGAGCAGCGAAAAACTAGGATTGGACTCGAATTAAATGCTTTACACGGATTGAACTTGGAATTTTAGAATGCCCCGATGAGTGGTTGGTTATTTTTAAGTAAATAAATAAACCAACTTTCGAATCATGGATACTTTTCTCGACACTCATCGTCATCATTTCGACCTATCGAAATGCTCGCGTGAAGGCATTCGAGGAAGCCGCTTTAACACACACACTTCCCAGTGGACGGAAAGGGGTGGAGAGGGGGCGTCTGACAATTGGATCGGCAGGAATTGCGTCCCAAGGCCGCCCCCGTCCTCCCTCGCCCCTTCCCCCCACTCCCCGACCACCTTCACTTTTCGCCCCCCTCCCCCCGCCCCTTTCATTTTTCGCCCCCGGCGACCCCGCCCAACTGACCTTCTAATTCCTTGGCGCAGACGCTGACCGTGGCGCTGTTGCTGGTGGCGGCGGCGTCGTGCGGCGCCCAGCAGCTGGGCGGCGGAAACTACGTGGACGACTACTACGACGACGGCCTCGCGGAGCCGGCGCGGCCCGCGCAGCGGCACCCGACCCCGGCACCCGTGCGGGGGGGCTCGCTCGCCGCGCCCCGCCCCACGCCCGTGGCCATCCTCAAGCAGATCAACCGGTAAGAGCGCCGGCCGGGTCGCAGTTGGGCGCTTGACGAAATGCTCAATTGACCCCTCTGCCATGCACGCGGATTTAACACTTATTTTCCCATAATTATTTTTATTGAGTATTTATGTTTAAATTCACATATATTAGTGAGAATAACTCTCATATTAAAGGTGCATACATAGTCCATTTTTCAATCGACTAGTCCTTTTTTGAAATGATCAGTGGATATTGAAGTGCCATTTTGGCATAAATCAAGGTAGAGGCGCACTAATGTTATTGTCATAATATTCTTACGTAGTAGGCTGATAGAGAGGTATTATTTTAAAGGTGTTGAGCATCCTTTTTAAGGAAATTATCCATTTTATCCTTTGTTTACATTTTAGAGGCACTAAGCAAATATGTATACTGTAATTCTTTCTCTTGGCGTAGAGCTCATTATTAGAACATTTGGTCTATATCGCACTTGGTAGGGGAATGAACAGATAAGGGTAGAAAAGTGCCTTGTGAGCATGGATAGAATAAGGATATGTTCTCCCAGCAGTTACGCTCTCAGAAATAACCTGGCAGTAGTGTGATTTAATTTAAAAAAACAGAGCTCTCAGTTGTTATCACCGTAATGTGAAGGTTACGTCGTCTACCGGTTAAAGTTTACCGGACATTGTTTAACTATTCATTTAGCGTTTCTCTCAATATGCAGTCTTAACTATGTATAGTACAGCGCGTTACAGGAACCGCAAAATTTCTCGCAGTCAGAAGCGAGCGTGTGAGAGTCAGATTTTTAGAATGGGCTTTATTTTTTGCAAGAGGTTTTATGCGACCACTAATCAGAAATTTAAAAATATGGAGAGTCACCCGTGGAAAGAAATTGAACTAAAAACGATATTTACAAATCGTACTTACCGAAACCCTATCTAGAACTTTTTCTTCTAGGAAATGCGCTCTTAAATCGGCCTGCGTCTTATGGGCCAAGGTTGAATCTATAACCTCATGCATCCGATTTCGCGTTGCTGTTGGAGGTACGCTGTACTTTCACAGTAGTCTACGTTGCGGCACCGAGCGAAATGTGCGCTCTCTATCATTCGTTTCCGGGATTCTACTAAGAACAACTTTAATAGAGGTTAAAGTTTCAAAGTTTCAAAGTCCCATTTCCTTCCTATAAATTTTTTAATTGAACTGATGCTGAAAATAATTTTTTTTCTTCAAAATTTTAAGCCGAAAAATTCACAGTAGGTCTTATAGGCGGGCGCTTTCTATGAATCTAATAGCAATCCCTGGTTTTTAAAAATATTCCTTATGAATCTGCTCTTAAGCGGCAATTTGTCAGTACTCCATGTGCGAGTACAACAACACCAGCATGTATACCTTGCAGCTCAGTCCACAGTAGCTACATTAGTTATGCAACTCCTGGAAGCAACTATGAGTTCGTCGTTAACAAAGGACATTTTGAAGATAGCTACCATTTCCTTCCAGAATCTCTTGCATCCTGGAAACGTACATTAAGTATTATTGTGCGAGAAATTGTGCGCGATATGTTGATCAAAGAAACTGTGGAAATCTTGCACCATCGGACACGGCCTTTTTACCGTCGGAGTAGTATTGGGTATACGTAATGAGAAAGTTACATTAAGAATGCTTCATAGATTCAGGCATAGCTGCTTCAGGGTAGGGGTGCGTAGATCTCCTATGCATATTAAAATGAGAGTACTTTGTGCCCCTCAGAGAAATAGTTTTGTGAATAACTGAGTTAAAATTCCGCCCGAAGAGAATTCACCGTGGGAGAAAAAGTAGATTAATTTGATGCATTGGGTAAAGAAAGCTCAAGAAGATCTGTCGTGTTAAAAAAATCCGATGACTAAGTTGTTTCCACGCGACCACGTGAGTCAAACAAGTACTTTTAACAATACTAAACAATGAGTTGAATATTAAATAATAAATTAGTTAAAATCAATTTTTAACTATAATTCTTCCTTTTTGTTTGTGCTGTTCAAAAACATATTGTATTGTATAATATTGCCTAATAAAATATAACATATTATTAATCGCTGGAAGACTTCGAGAAAAATACGGGGGATCAGAATGAATTCCCGATCCGGCAGCATCCTTAGGATCTATTACTACATCGGAATATTCAACCATTTGAATATAATAATCAAAATAGACACGAAAGTCATGAAACATTGGCTAATACCAAGAACTGGTAAACGTAAATTCAAATCATTCAATAATCAAACTTCCAATGCCAATTGAACTTATTATCCGCAGTACTTGGAGCAGGCACTTGGTTCTTGAGAACGTTGTGTGAGCGAATAAGTTATATTTCCCTTCCATGTCATAACTGCTGAGTACTGCATTCAATAATTCACACGGTAGTAAATCCACTGTCAGAAATATTCTCAAGTGAGTTTATTAAACAAAATAAAATCAACAGTTCACTTTGGTCGGTGTGGAAGTCATAGCACTCGTTTCCCATCCAAGGGTCTAGGGTTCGACTCCCGGCTGTGGTGGAGCTATTTCAATGGAATTTCTGATCTTACTCTGGGGCCATGTGAATAGAAGTTGAAGCACAACTCTCCTGCCTTGAAATGGATGGTAAAACTGTGGCCCCCTTGGCACCTTTTGCTAAAAGTATGCTGGTGACGGCGTCGGGTTCCTCACCACCCTTCCTCCATTCCTCATTTATTCCTTCTCATATCCGTACCACCCACACGTCCTCAACGGCGCAGGTGACAAGAGGTCATCTACCGTCTTTCCAAATAAACAGCCAACCAACTGGGACGATCATAAGCATTAATGCTCTGCCATTTATCATTTAAAACGATTCAATCTCTTACCCAGAAGACGTATTATTCAAAATGTTATTCTAATGAGTTTTAATTGAATCATCGACATTTTATTTCGAGTTACACCCGATGAATGAATTTAATTTTGATGTATCGTGAGAATATATTTCCATGTATTATTTCTCAGGGGAACGTGTTCTTCCTGAATTCCAAGAATTCTCATGAAATGGGAAGACCAAAGAAAAACAGCACCATTTGTTTATGAGTCGTGAACAAAACAAGTATCAAGTCTTTATTCAATTAATCAGTGGTATCTTAAATTCTTACATTAACTTTCATGAAATTATTCGGAAAGTTTCATGGAATGTAAAGTCACAATGAGGCATTGTTTGCGCTTAAAAACACAAGCGGTGAGACTCTGGGGCGTTTTCAGGGAAAAAGAAAATATTTCAGGGGGTGGGGGTGGCGTTTGGACTTGGGGAAGTTCATCGGTGGAACTTTCTCTTTCGAAAGCAATTATCTAAACGAGGCGGCAGATGCCCCAGAAGAATGCGGAGGAGAACTTTTTTCCAAGACTCAAAGGCACGTGAGCATAATGCCCGGTTCAGACCATGGGGACGGATTTTGTTTATGACTGCGAAGGAAGGCAAAGAGAGGAATTAGGGAACAATGACGTGTATCATTTGCGATAATTTCATCGTCTCAAATTCGGGAGAGTAACTTGACCTACGCGACCATGCAGCACATACGCAAATATATTTTTCTGCATTTCTAGCTGAGCGAAGATTTTTTTCAGATTTGTAGTGACATCTCACCACACAATATTATGAGGATTCTCTTAATTCAAATCATTCTACGGCTTTTAAAGTCGCTGATTATTACCTTTACCACGGTATGGAACATTATATTACTGATATAAGTTAATATGTCAAGACGCTGCGTTGGGATTGCAGAGATAGCGGAAAATACGCTTAGACAGCCTACTTGAACTAAATAAATATTCTCCCCTGTTCATGATTTTGACGTAGAAGCCAATGTAGTCATTGTAAGGTTGTTTGAGCGATATTTTTCTCTAGAGATAATACAAACGTGTATCGCGCAGCCCATTGAAAACAAAGTCTATTTTTTTGTAAAATTTCTTGATAGCTAGTGCTGTAAGTTACTAACTTTCATATCCTTGGCAATACGAGAGCTTTTACTTAGTAATGAGTCTGATTCCATGAATACTATAAGTAGCAAAATCCCGATTGAGCTAATTTATTTATCCGTATGAAGAACGTACAGATGTTTTTAAACATTTATTCAATTAAATTACATATTTAACTACCACTGTGCAGTGACGAATTAACACACGGGGGCTTGTAGGCAGTACAAGCAACGGGATCCACGTTAATAAGTTTAAACACGTTTAAATAAGTCGCAAGAGAAGAAAGGGGAAAATAATTCTCAGGGCCAACTACTGCACTAGGTGGGGCAACCATAGCGTTATAAGTTAAGGTTACTATCATGCAGTAATATAGGTGGCATAGAACCATTACGCATGCGCATTGTAAAAAGTTATCCGAATTTCCCTCGTGAGCATAAAAGAGATTCGGCAAGTTCTACCTCAGTATTCAGCGACACCGGCAATTCTGCATAGCAATTATCACAGAACTTAGATTTGAGATTCTGGCTAATGAACGCAAGAGGCTTTGATGAAACGGGCGTAATGCAGAACATCATAGAGGCCCTTGTTGGAGCTTTTTTCTCCAGTTCTGAAGTGGTGTGCTGCTTTTCATTTAGAGTCCTGCCCTAGCGCAGTCGGGGCCCATAGGCAACTGCCTACTTTGCCTTATTGGTAATCCGGCACTGCCACTGTGTAGACGGGGTATTACGAACGCGTACACGGTTTTTCGCGCTCTTCGTGTTGCGAACGATGCCGATAGTCGGGTACGTTGGTTGGTTGTGTGAACTAGGCCGCTTCAGTGCAAGCTGCAACGGGGTATCCGTCGTGGCACGCTCCACGGGGCGAGAGCTCCCGGAAATAGCCACGCCGGGTGCCTGACGATAGCGGGGAGGTGGAAAAGGCGCCCGAGAGTGAGCGGTCGGAGGAATTAGTGGCCTTGGGAGGAGCTGCGTTTCCGTTCCCCGGGAACGATTTAATTTTTACGGCTCACGCCTCTCCCAAGCACTCACTCGTATGAGTCGAGCGGCTGTTCTTCTGCTCTCACTAAGTGATCAATCCGAAGGTTGACTCGGGGAAAGGCCCTAAGTGACTGGCTTGGCTCGGTCGCGCGGAGACTTAAAGGCGTGGTGAAGTTCACGCGATATCTACGTGTAGTGCATGGCGCCCTGTAGGACGCCTAATGACTGTATGGCAGGGAGTGAATACTCACCGAAACATCCACCATACAAAAAGAGAAAACGATGAAGAAAAAGTTCCGCCGAGATTCTGCATTGCAGTTTTTTATCAAAATATTTTGCTGTCGTGGAATATAGATATTTCTTAGAATTGGAACGACCACCTCTGTTGGAACTACCATCAGTTACATTTCTCTGCATATATTTTTGGTGTTTCCAATCTCTTAAATATGCATGCAAAAATACTCAGGGTGATGTATCGCTGGTTTTATAACAAAATGTGTTCATTACATGAGCATTTATAAATTAGGAGGAAAAAGAAACACGTAATATCATGAACTAACGAACCAAAACCTTTTGATGAGACCAGCATAATTTGTGAACCGTAAGTCGATTACCTTACGTGCAACACAATAAGATGCATAGATGAAATTTATATGGATTCAAATATGCGCCACAAAATTATAAGGAACTACTTGCGTCTATGAATTATGCTAATGTGTACATGCAGAGGGCCATAAGAATTAAAAAAAATGGGGATCAGGTTTGGGATAGTGATCCACTAACTTTTCCAATTCGCAGCCTCTTGAGAAACGAATATCATTATGCAGATTCCGGTGAGAACTTCTTTTCACCAACAAAATGGGTAATTGTTCTCTCTACTGCTATGTAAATGAAAGTAATTCTATTTAAATACGCACACTAGGTAACGATAGTGCATCGGTGTTCTTCACCTTTTTGCAATATCGGTAGATGCAAAAGTCATCTGAATATAAGTGACAGTCTTTCACATGGCATATTTTCTGTTTACATGCGTACACTAAGTGTCAGCGATGCAAATACACCATTCCCGTTGATCCTTATCGATTTAGGAGAAGGTACAGTGAAATACTAACATAAGGTGTTATTCTTAGGATAGGATACCGACAACTCAAGTCACTTGCGTATCTAAATACAGGTGGATGGAATTGCAAGAGAAAGACTCATTTGGATGATGGAGGAATTGGGAAGAATTGTGTAAAGGGCTCATGATTTAGCAACCAAGAGGGAGGATCGGTATTTCACGGAAAAGTTGGTAGTGGAACTAACTGCTGGTAGTAGAACCCAGGCCCTGGAAATGGGAAGACAGCCAATCAACGCATATTATGTCTGATCTGGAGCATATACCAACCAATCTGCGCATCAGTGGTGCAATCAAGGTCCTCGGGGATCTATACATTATGAACGATAGTCAAAACACAGTTAGTTCATTAATCAATACTTTTAGGTCATAAAATAAAACTAATAGTATCTTCAAATCTATTCATGGCAAAGTACGGTGAGATGTGGATTTAAAAATTTCAATACTCATTCAGCATCCCTTTTATCACATATACCCTTGGCTGTCACGGTCTACCACTCTCTATCAAACCATTCAAACTTGAATCACATATTTCTCCCTATTTGAACCTCAAACATTCTCTCAATAAAACCGAAATTACAAGCTATATTCCTTTCATACTCGTCCGTTACAGAATCATGCACTTTACATACACATTCTTTCATTACCTAGTTTTTTCTTTTTCTGTTACTTATTCGTTCAACACATGTGTCTGGCAGAGTAGATATGAGCTTATTATGAGGGTGACGATTAGCACCACTGATGAAATCAATGAATTTGAGTGTGCATCGTATTTGAAATCAGTCAATATTTGGGTATTCACTGAAATCGTTAAATATGATTAATATTCATGCATCAGGAAATAGCAACTATTTCTTCAATGTCATGAATATGCTGCATACTCCAAGTCTTCAATATTTTTTTAACTCTAATTACACTAACGCATGTGAAAATAGAAAACTGGATTTCCAATTAGTGAAGGAAAAAAACACATTCGCACCTACTGGAAAATTTCTCCACAGTTCTTCCCGTGCGGTAGGTACTCCTGAGAATTCTCATTAACGGTTAACGACTCTCCAAGTGAAATCAGTTGAAGCATTCTGTACGTTTTTCACGGCTCCACTTATGTTGGAGCGGGGAAAAGAAATTCCTCTGTGAAAGCAAGGAGATACAATTTTTTTCCTAGTTTATACTATCCTTTGTTTATCGCAGCCATTTCACTTAATTAATGCATCGTATAAAATCTATTTTCATGAAATTGTGCAAATAATCAGGGCTACAGAAAAGGAATTTATTCCTTCTATTATCCTAGCTTTGTTGTTTCGAGTTCTTTTTCCACTCGAATGGGCAACTTTTATCTTTCTGAGAAATTTTTTTTCTACGAAGAAATAGCTCATTCCATGCTGATTACATTCGTACGTTTCTAATCGTTGTCAGTGGGAGACGAGGTAAAACTCTTTGCCCAATTGTTTTTTTTTGTGGTTTTTTTTTTTTTTAGTAATTCATTAAATTATTTGTTTATTGAGAATTAATTACCTACTCAGTCAGTTACTATGAATTTTCAATGGCATAAACAGGGATCTACTCGGGTGGATGTCGCTAAAGAAACAGGGATTACACGCTTGGTCAAGACTACTACAAAATGAAGACCACTACAGTGTCAGCCCGACATGGAAGATACTTTTTAACTCAACAATATATCTCCATCATAAACAAAAGTGACAAATAAGAGAAGCACATTGCCGAGCTAATAGGTGAAAACAATTTTCCTTCCCACGGGCCATTTTTTAATCACAACACAATCAATGCGAGACACAAAGACACTCCGCTAGCATAAAATCCACTCACGTCCTTTCCTTCTGACACTTCCTTTTCCCTTTTTCTTTCCTTCTTTATGCCCAGTGGCGTAGCCAGGTTTTGGGTCTAGGGGGGCAGAACATTTGTAGGAGGCGCCGACTCATCAATTAACAAATCTAATAAACTTTACAAATTTCCAATCATTGCTTTAAACAAATGATGTGGTGCGCAGTCACGCCCACGGGTGCGAAGTTATACGCCGAAGACGGTGAAATTCGTGGTGAAAAAATCATTTGACTGAATCTAAAATCCCGGTCAAGTCAAATGATTTTTTCATTTTTTCACCGTCTTCGGTGCATAAAGTTTACAAATTTTGGTGAGGAAATAGGCGGATGGGTTTGTACAAAATATGACAATTGACAACGTATTATACACATTTATTTATATGCATCAAGGACTTAAGAGTGGAAACATTCACAGACTCAGGGGCGCCAGAACACGGGGCGGTGGGGGGGGGGGGGGGGATTCGTCCCCCCTGACCCCCCCTTGGCTACGCTACTGTTTATGCCCAGTCTCTTAACACCCCCTGCCGCGCCTTTTTTGGCAGTGTGTGGAACGGTAGCTTTCAGTTGTAGTTCACAAGATTCGGCATTTCATGCAACAAATTATTAGCTAAAATATCGAGGTTAGCTGTGATTCTCTGTGAAGAAAACGCCGCTCCGATCGGTGTTTTCCTAGCATAAAATAGTGCATGGAAGCCGTAACTGAACCATTATTCTAGACTCTTTCCTCATTCTTTGAGGTCCTTATATCTTCTAAACCAGGAACAAAATCATTTTATGACTTGATCTGAAGTCGTATTTTTCTTTGCTCCAATCATTTCGCAAGAGCCTATGTTGAGAATGTCTTCCCCCATTTTTAGTTAAGCCTGTGCATTAATAGAGCTGCCAATGAATGCATTTATAAAAACAGTTTTCTTTTTAAAACCCTTTATAGCATTAATTCCACTTAAAGCTATAATTACCACATTCATTATCGAGTTTGTTCCTGATCACTCAGTTGCACATGTACTGACCTACCCAATTTAATGTCGTAAATCGCTCATTATGGGGAATCCAAAGGAAATTTGCCAATTATCTTAATTTAGATGTATTGCCCTACGGTCTTATGACTAATGATAATGAGTCCTTTGAGCTTTGCTGATGGCCTTAAGACCTTGAATCCTCTTCATTGAGCTTCTCACGGAAGATTAAGTACTAACACTAATAACTGGTGGGTAAAATGTAATTATTAACGGCAATCACAAACATTATGAATCACAAACTTAATCAGGGAAACCTGCGACTTAGCCGTTTCCGTTATTGAGTTAATTCCTTTATGACACCCTATTTGTAGATATATTTTCCCATACCCTCCGATATTTCACTCAAAATTCACTTCACATTTTATTTATTTAGGTTTTGCGTTCGAAACTACAAGCTTTCATATTTTTGGTCTTCAATTAAGAGGGATAGCTCCTGAAGCATTCCAATTTATTGACGACAACGCTGTGTATGCTAGTGTGAAAGTCCACGGGTGAGAAAATCATTCGCCTTGGCGGGGACTAAAACCCGGTGCGCCTCGGTAGCTAAACTGGCTAAAGCTCTCGGAGCGATATCGAAGGAGACGGGTTCGAGTACCGGAGAAGGTGTATGATTATACTTCAGTGGAATTTTGCACGGATGTGCACTTTCGGTTTACTCCGTAAAGGAAATACCGTGTTTTGTCTATTTATTTTCATAATTGCGCTATTGGTGATGCATAATATATCTCATTTTAACTTCTCTTTTGGATAGTTGAAGGCTAACATATTTTGTCTCGAAGAAATGAGCAGGCTGGTTATATGGTTTGTTATTTGGGAAGGAGACCATCAACTGAGGTCATTGGCACCATTATAGGTAAAAAAAAATATACTGTTTTTTCATTACGAGAGAAATGAGATCTTCAGAGACCTTCCTTGTGCCGAACTTATTTATCTATGTGGCTCCCCGAAAGCCACCCCAGGGTGTGCGGCGTTACTTATCACACAAACACCCATGCCCTGAGTGGTGAGGGTACCGTTCAGGTGGGACTCGAACCCACGACCTCAAGGCTGTCAGTCGATTACTTTACCCCACCGCCACTGAGACCGACAAAAAGGTGCATCGACCGGGAATCGAAACTGGATCTACTACTTGGAAGGCAAACGTAGAGGAGAGTGGGTCGGCTGGAGAGGGTTCATTTTTGGTAGAGAACCTCAGCAGCGTCGGCACTAGCCTATTCCAAGAGAAAGGATCCAAAAAGAACACGGTTTGACGTCCCATCCGATGGACCAAGTACCTTACCGTACCTTGATATACTCTCCACACAGCACCCCAGTAGAGATCTGATTCCACTGTATAATATCCGACAATTCCGGGATTCAAACTCGGGTCCCCGAGGTGAGGAGTCAGTACTATAGCCCACATGATAGCCTGTTCCCCTCGAAGGAATGAACTTCATCCACTGAAGGCGCGGATAAAGTCGCTGGCGGCAGTGCATTTGATGTTGAAAACGTCACCACAGCTACGGCCAGCATCCCGCCCACTGTTAGCCAGGTGAGTCAGATAAGG
Source organism: Pyrrhosoma nymphula (assembly GCA_963573305.1). Lineage (NCBI taxonomy): Eukaryota > Metazoa > Arthropoda > Insecta > Odonata > Coenagrionidae > Pyrrhosoma > Pyrrhosoma nymphula. The sequence goes on along the minus strand of OY754332.1, from coordinate 67,405,569 downwards.
AATACTCTCTGCCTCCCCCAAATTCTCAAATCAATTTAACGTGAACTTATATACTTTATCAAACGTCAAGACAGATTTGAGTGAGTATTCCGAAAATCTATAGATGTATATTGCACTTATTACCCTTTGTAACGGCGAAAAGCTCTTTTTAAGCTTCTGGAGCGGTAGCAGTTTTCCTCATCGATTTGATTCAGAACAGTATCTCATGACGTTTTGCGAATTACCATGCAATTGTAGAATTAATGTTCAACACTTATGGTGGGTAAAATTAAAGTTCTGGTCGGTGATTCACCCCAAACTGAGTGGTAAGGGCTACCGTGAAAATCATATCGATGTCAGTGTTTTTTTTTCAAAGCAGGCGAGGTCTTCCCTTTCCAAACTCCCCTGTTCTTGGTCCCTTCGCCCTCACTCCATGCATGGCACCACCAGCAGCTCCCTCTGCTCTACCTCCTTGCTGATACTGCTCTTGCAATGACGGCCAGCAGAGACACCTGCCGGTTGTCTCTGGCACTCGGTGGCGACGCCCGTCCATTTTGCGATCGCACAATCCCTCTCTTGGGCGAAGGGCGTTAGCCATTAGCTCTCCACTCACGATGCCCGTCTCGAAAGGAAAAGCAAACTATCTTTCTTCAATTAAATACTTAAAAAATTCACATAAATTGTTTTTTAATTCTGAGGGAAATAAAATATTTGAAAATAAAACGTTTTGCAGATTTTCTAGTGTGCAATTCCCTTCTAAAGTGGCAAACTGTAAATTGCAGACTAATGCAGATAGTGATGGCAACCATAGTAGCAGTAAAGTTATAGGAAACGACGTACTTTACGCGCAATTGGTCGGTGGTGTAAGCTGGCTGAGGTATTCCTATGCATAATCGATAACGTACGTATTTTGCGGAAATTTACTTCCTCTAATTTCACTAATATTTACTTAAAGCTGAATAAACAAGTAAGTAAACTAAACTAAGTTATGTGCCGATTTAACGAAATATTTTCAGAGAGAGATTTTACTTGCAATGCATGGGGTTGATTTTTATAGACAACATACGGTGCAGCAGCAAAAAATGCGAAATAAGTTTTCTTTTGCTAATTAGATGTTCATTTATTTTTTTCGGAAGCAAAATTAAAAATTAAATGTGTATTTTCGCATCTTTGACTACTCGTGACCGTCTTACGTGCTGGTGAACATTTCATCTCTGTATATTATGATGGTTCAACGACTGCTCTTGCAATTTTTCCTCTTATATTGATAGAGGATTACCAAATTATGTGGTGCAAGTACATATAAATGAAAACAATATATTTGATCATATTCACAATGCAGATGAAAATTTTCTAAATTCATAATTTTTCACAATACTTAAGTGGTAGGGATTATGGTATTTCAGGCAAAACTCCGAGATACTCAAGTATTTTATTATTTGCATCTGAAGTTACTGTGATTGTAAACGAACGGTGGGAATATCAACAATTCCCATGAAAGGTAATTGAGAATTTAAATTTAAACTTGGAGTAAGACTTCTTAAAAACTCGAGTTTCATCGAGGAGTGCCAGTTAAAAAGACCGAGCACATTGATTCCTATGCCTTGAAACACGGCCGAAGACAAATCACTAATGAATCGGACCCGTGTCCATGGCTTGTTAAGGTAACTGAGTGTCCAAGACATTTGGCTGGGTTATGATTAATTTTTCATCTTAATAAAAGAGCGGAAAGGGATAAGGTTGGTGAGTTGGTTAGAGTAATGGTATTCCATCTCGAGTACCTGAGGTCAAATCCCGGCAGTTGGAAATTTTTCAGTGGAAACTCCGACCCCAGGATGCCAACGACGGGTTACTCGACCCTTCCTCCGTCCCTCAAATAATCCTTCCCTCATCGAATTACCCAACAACTCTGAATGGTGCAAGTGACCTCGGTTGTCGGTCACCTCCCCTATTAAACAAACGAAAGTGAAGAAGGGCAACTTTGGGAGTGCCTTAGCAGTTTAAGGTTAAATCACCTACCGGTGGAGACAAGCAAGAATTTGGAGTGGCCCGATTTCCAAAGAGAGCATTGAGAAAACGAGGCTCATGTTGTAACGTGATCTTATTGTGACCGGTTTCACATGGAAGGGAGGCGGGATTAATGGCATGCGAAACGTGGCTTACCTGAATGAATAGTTTCATTTCGCAACTTCTCGGCGTTAAAATAAGCTCTGAGGGGCATGAATGAAGTTACCTCGCTTAAGGTCGGTTCATAAAAACATAGCGCCAAATTAACTCTAGCGTAGTGAGTTTTCATTGCCCTTTCGGCCGTGATTATACGTTTGTAATATGACTTGGATGCCGTAGTGGGAAAATTTATCGTAGGATTTGGCCGACTTTGAATTATCGTAGAAATAATACCTGGTCTACCAACGTAACCTTCCAACATGTATTCACTCTATACCTTGTATTACCGTCGTAAATGTGCAACGTCCTCCAAAGGAACCGCAACAAACTAGTGAAAATCAAGAAGTTAATTTCGAAAGATATTAGAGTTCTTGCATCCCTGTAATTTTCTCAAACCTTCAAAATGATTATTTAAACAAATGATACTCCTCTTAGCTCACTCATCAGAAAAACATTTTACTCATTTCCATTTGGCTCGACTTATTTTAATATCTTGCTTCACCTTCTCCAGATTTACCAGTGGCTCCAGCGCTTACAATGGTTGGTTAGCAGAGCTAGGAACTACAGATTACGATGGTTACTAATACACATTCACCTGGCGTTTAGCGCTAAGCGTTTAGTGCGTGCGATGGTCGGTAGTGAAGATGAAGGATAACTAGAGGCGGTATTCCGCAGTAGTTTCTTTTTGTGCTATTTAACCGTCATTTCCTTAATATTCGAGTGCATTGTGGGAAGAAAAAAATAATAACAGGAGAGCAATGCGCTGCCGTGTGAAAATATTACCGATTTTTAGAGCAGCAGGGAGAATGTACGAGATAAATTTGACATTAACTCGATAAATGCAAGCAGATGACGTGCAGTTCACGTTGATCTTATTCATGAAACTGTCTTTAAGCCATTACGTTACTTTCATATTGAATGCTTGAGCTAATTTAGCGTTAATTATATAAAACCGGCCATTAGGATTAGTTCCCGAAGAATGTTATGAGATCACGCTCATAAAACTCGAGCGGTCGCTCCGAAACCCACGACAACTTTCACTCATTGACGAAAGGTGTGTGTGGGCCGTGAAATCGAGGCCCACGGTCACAACTTAAATGGGAATGAAAGCCAGCGGCAGTGTTCAAAGGTCCAAGCCTTTCGGGCAGTCGATGGCATAACAGTATGGCCCCGTTTAATGGGAAAGGCAGCTGTGTCATGCGATTTCTAGAGCTGTATCATTATTATTAGGAGTAGCCTTCCGATGAAACACTCATCTGTGCATGACAAATTACGAATTCAAACCCATGCTGGGTGTTTCGTTGGAGGCCGACGCAAATGTTTCACTTTTTTTGGAAGATAACATATTTTTTTTAAACTCATATTTGTATATGATGATTTATTTAGAAAATTGCCTTAAAAAGGGTTTCCGAGTAAGATTAAGCTAAATACTTTGAAATGCAACTTGAGGGCTTAAAATCGTTGTGGCGTATGTATTCTGGGTACTATTAATTAAAAATTAAAATTTGATGGGGCCATACAGTGCGATAGCACAGGGGAATATTGAAGCCGTTTAAATGCGCAATCGGCCATATTATACTTGTCTTGTCATCCGGTTTCACAGGGACCGAAACACCAGAACATTTGAAAAGGACTTCAAAAGCAAAACTCCGTCCGTCGAATTGGACGTAAAACTACGGACCACCAAGCGGCAATCTGTCGTCTCTTTGATGGAGCAAATCAGTAAGTCGCCTCCCTATAATAAAACTATACACCATAAAAACAGTTGCCCCTTGCTCTTTCCAGGCACAACGAGGACGGCTCCTACACGTACGGCTACGAGGGCGCCGACGGCACGTTCAAGATCGAGACCAAGTTCCCGACGGGTGACGTAAAGGGCAAGTACGGCTTCGTCGACGACACGGGCAAGGTCCGCGTCGTCGAGTACGGCGCCGACCGCTACGGATTCCAACCGTCCGGTGAGGGCATCACCGTCGCTCCGCCCACGCTCGTCGACGAGACCACTGAGGAGGAGCCCCTGCAGCAGCAGCAGCCCCTGCGCGCCTACAAGAGCCGGCCCGCCTCCCGCCCGCCCCCACCGCCCGTTTACCGCGACGACGAGGAGGAGGTGATCCAGCACAGGCCCCCTCCGCAGCGGTCCCAGGGACCCGTGCCCCCCAGGGCCCTGGCCATCGCCGGCGCCGCACCCGCTCCGTCACACCGCCCGCCCGCGTTCACCCCGGCCCAGTCCTACGCAGCCCCCGCGCCGAGGCCCCAGGTCTTCCAGCAGGCCGCCGCACCCCAGCAACAGCAGCACTTCGGGCCTCAGCAGTTTGCCAGTGGTGGGGGCCAGCAGGGTCCCCGCGCATCCCAACCCCCTCAGCAGGCCCCGAGGTACCAGGCCCAGCCGGCACCCAGGTTCCAGCCTCAGGCTCAATCCGCGCCCAGATACCAGCCTCAGGCTCAACCCGCGCCCAGGTACCAGCCTCAGCAGCAGCAGCAGCAGCCTCAGAGGGCCCCTGGTATCCTCGACCGCCTAGCCAAGGATTATGCCTTGCCAGCCGGAGCTGGTGCACCCCTCCACGACATCTCTTTCGGGTTCTATTAGACCCGGGTCTAGTCCCCTTCTCTTACCCGAGCCATACCCTTTGTTTTACGTCTAGTATTGACACCTCGATGCTGAACTCCTCAAGCAGTAGTTCCGCAGTAGTCCCGAGTAGTTCCGCATACCTCAATGCGGAACTACTCAGGCAGGGAATGGATAGAGTTGCAGTGAATGAGAATTCCGTCGAGAGGAGAGCATGGGGTTTGACGGCCAACGTTGTGTGGCATCGCTGACGAAAGGACATCTTCAAAAGAATTGTATTTTGGAAGTTTTAGACCGGATCAACATTTTGTTATTATTTTTTGAAATATTTCCCTGTTTGTTTTTTTTAATGATCTAAGCCCGTTTAAGGCCTTACGAGCCGATCAATGTGTATTTATTTCTCATGCCGGAACCTGTGAATAAACACCTTTTTTCAAAACTTTTTATTTCTTCCCCGAGGTTACGATCTCAGCTTCTACCCCGCTGAATTCCATCAATGCCAACGGAGTCATTGTCACACTGCGTAGCACGGTGATCATTCTAATTTACCAATCAACCTATCAATGAGGTTTAAATTTGGTGTGATTTAATTTTACTCACAAGATTGTTGAGCTATGGCAATGGCTATCTTAAGCTTGTATTAATTCCTTTTTCCATAATCTATATGTTTTATTTTATCTTGCAGTAGTAGCAAATTCATTTAATGCTTTCAACATAGATCCCTTGAGTTCAGAATTAGGATTTATGAAGTTTGCAATAGTTATTCACTATGTTATTAGTACCATTTTCTTCTACTGTAGGTACATGAACTGCTAGAATATATACTGTTTCCGGGAGAGTTCATCACACCACGGGTAGCTATAATAGTCCTCGTTAAGACGTCTAAACCCAGAAAAGCAGACGTGTTTCTGAAATTAGATTTTCTTTTGTTTCCATGGCTGTCTATCTCTTCTTTTTACTATTCATGAGCCTATTCATAAACCTTTCGCAATAAACTGACCGTCGCAAAGTTGCCTGCTGCGCAGGTGGGACTGACCCATAATACATTGGAGGATAGATTGCTTATTCGATGGACGAAAATACCAAAATCGCTAACTGCGTATTCTTGGTATTTCAACATTCCACTCAACCATATCCCCAGCTTCTCTGCCATTCCCCTCTCTTGTGAAATGCCCAAGTCAAGAGCTTAGTAAATTCCAAAGAGCTCTACTTCTCTCCATTTCTTTCCTTTCTAATTAAATTATAGTCATCGTGAATTTATTGAGGATTGTAAGTTAATGCCTTATTTTGCATACACATGTGAGGACCTTCTAAGCCATATGGCTTGCCAGAAGGTTCCTATTTCAAAATATAAAGCGGTACGTTAAAAAAACCATTCAATGTTCTCAATTATTTTATGAAAATAATTAGTTATAAACAACCATATAGTAAATGTATAGTATATATATATATATATATATATAATATGCCAAGAGGGTGGCCGATAAAAATATAGAAACAGAAAAAAAGGACACTCACAAATTGAAAATTCCGATATTTCGGTGAAGACTAGCTCCACCTTTCTCTAGGTTAAGAGTAGGAAGTTTCCTACTCTTAGCCTAGAGAAAGGTGGAGCTAGTCTTCACCGAAAATTCGGAATTTTCAATTTGTGAGTGTCCTTTTTCCTTTTTCTGTCTCTATATTTTTATCGGCCACCCTCTTGGCATATTATATATTTATCACCCGAGTGATTCTTCAAAAAGTTATATATATATATATATATATATATATATATATATGAGTTCGTGGAAAATCACACACGCGATAATATAAATAAACTATGCCACAGGTGGGGCGGAATGAAATATAAACACATAAAAAAGAACACTCACACTATAAGTTGATATTTCGGTTGCTCTAGAACCTTTCTCAAAGATAGACGGATACGCAGATATTGTACAACGAAAATAAAATGCCCCACCTGTGGCATAGTTTATTTGTTTAAAATTTTATGTGTTTATATTTCATTCCGCCCAACCTGTGGCATAGTTTATATATATATATATATATATATATATATATATATATATATATATATATATATGAATATGAAAGGAAAGGAAATAAATATAAAAGTATATGCTAGCAACAAGGCGTTGAGGTTGGGGAAGGATAGGAAAGTAAATCAGTGGACACTCACTGGCAGATGATCCATGACGACACCGGTGTCCACTGCTTAGGAGTAGCTTTCGGGCTAAGGACCCTTCTTCAGTTGGAGGAGATTCACTACTAAGGAGTGTCACACTGGAGTTAGGAGTTTAGGGTATGTCTTGGTACGGGGTTGGTTGTTGGGGAAAGGGGATTGGTTGGAAGGAAGTGCAGGGGGGGTGGAATGGGAGGAGAGGGAGCTAGCGAAGATTGAGTCCGGGAGGGCAGGTTGACTTTAAAATGGAAATATAAGAGAGCTCCCAGTGGCGGAGCTCTATTATGGGTGTGTCGGGTGGGAGGGCGCAGATTGCTGAAGACGGGTCCTTAGCCCGAAAGCTACCCCTAAGCAGTGGACACCGGTGTCGTCATAGATCATCTGCCAGTGAGTGTCCACTGAGGTACTTTCCTATCCTTCCCCAACCTCAACGCCTTGTTGCTAGCATATACTTTTATATATATATATATATATATATATATATATATATATATATATATATATATATATATATATATGTCTTGGTAGAAAATCGCTCCCGGCGACGATGCACATGCATAAGTAAAACAGTGATACAATAAACAAACACAGAAACACGCAAAAAGCTCACTCAAAAAAGAAAACTTGGACGTTTCGACGGTCAAGCCATCATCATCGGCGGTTGAAGAATCATGATTCTTCTACCGCCGATGATGATGGCTTGACCATCGAAACGTCCAAGTTTTATTTTGTGAGTTTCCTTTTTGCGTGATTCTGTGTTTGTTTAGTGTATCACTTTTTTACTTATGCATATAGAATATCATATCGAATCTTAAAAAAAACTCACCAGGAAATCGCGGAACAATGCATCTCACTCCTCAAAATCTTACGAAACGGAGGATTTTCTATTTTTTTTTCGACATTATGCTTGCTACTTCTTTGAGTAGTTCATAGTAGAAAGTGTGTGAAGTAAACTGTGCTCTGTCATATGTTGGGGAGTTGGAAGAACTATTATTTAGGAGTTTAAACGAAAATTTACTAGACTAATTAAATTTCTAAAACTAGAAATATTTTTTAGATTCCGCATCCCTTCTTTTTTAATAGTTTGACTGCTTATCATATTATACACTGAATGCACCCAAACCGTTTCATTACGACTTTCAAAAAAATAGCATTCTGAATAAATTCCATGAGGGAAATCGTTGATTCTTAGGCTGAAATTACACTGACAAGTTACTTCCGCAAGATTCCGCGAAAAAATCTTTCACAGGTTAGTGTAGAGTCAGATTGGTTGCCGTTTACACTTCTTCAAGCGACTTGCCGGAACTTTAAATAGTTCTGCATGCGGACTTGCAAAGAGCCGTTTACACCTGCAATCGATGTCAAAAGTCACTTGCTGCGAGTAACTTTCGCAATAAACTTGCCATCAGCCACCTTTGGTATACAAATTAACCCATTTGAGAATTATTACGCTTTCACTTGGAAATAATACACGATGATTTCTGTTTATCGATTCGGATTTCCGTCTTCAGGTCACCAAATACCTGTCTCACCGGATACGGCCCCCTGCTTGTATCCGGTGCAGCCTGGATCAGCCAAATGGTCATTCAATTTTATTGAGAAAGATGAGAATCACACAATTACATACACCAGCATTCATTTACTACTCCTGCTATGTATTTTGGCCACAATAATGGCCTCCTTGTACTTACTGTACATAAATGATTGATTTTCTTAAAATTACGTTTTCCCCGGTCGGCCCTGGTTTGCGCGTTAGAGCATCTTATATGGGTATATAGATATAATCGAAAGGCATTTGACGTAATGTTCATACTGAATATACCAAATAAAGTAGCCCCCTATGTATGTTTCTTCTTTTCTTTAGAGAGACTATTGTATGCTACCGGTTTTAAAGGACTTGAATATAATTGCTCTAGTCATTTTCATAGAGGAAATATCATTGCGGTGATGACAGAGATATTGATAACGACATCGCAATGTTGTGAAAAATGAGGGTAACGTGATTCCTTTCGACATTTTACCATTTAATAGAGAGGTATAGAATGCCCATAATGTTGATGGGAATAGGCCTCGTGACCTCTTTGAGTAGGCAGACGAGAGCGTCATAACCCGTTAGCAATATTCTAGCCAACACTCAGTAGCCTACGGTGTGGGTGGAACTTGTCGTTCACGGAAAAGAGGGAAAGGAAGTTAGAGGAAGAAAATACCCTATGATTAGCTGAGCACGCTGAGTGGCATTTCCTCGTCATTTCCCTGTTTCATCCACTTTTCCTCTCCGATTTGAAGGGCATCGGCTTAGTCAGCGTGAACAGGCTGATCAGAATATGATTACCAGATGTATGTTGGAGTGCAGAACAATCTTTTATTACCCTTAAATTATGAACAGATGGCTAAGTAAAAGTATGTTTTAAGGGTAGATATTCTTTTGGTTAATATATGCAAGAGTTAAATATATAATTAAAATTTTTTCCGTGCATTGCCATTAAACCAATCCATGTGTATTTGTTATCTGTAACAGGATTAACGTATTATTACCATTTGGTAAAAAATATAATATTCCCATTAAAGCAGATATTATACAAGTAAAATAAAATGCGAGCTCCAGATCTATGTAAAACATTTTATCAGTAAATCCTTTATTGCTCGTAAGAAAAAGAGTGGGACACTTCGTGGAGGAACATCGAAGGCTCCGGGAGACAAGCAACGAGAGTGAGCAGTTGTGCATCCGGCGACCATGTAAGAATAAACACTTGTTATTCTATTGGGAATGAGGTCTCTTACTTCGCTGATTTAACGTATCTGAACCCGAATTAAAGTCGGTCGGCCTTCATCACGGCGGCATGACAAAATTACTTGCGTTTTTGTGACATGAAATGGGCTAAACGGGTAAGGATTATTTTATCATATACAAAAAACAACACAAATAATTGTTTTAAAAAATTAAATGAAAGTATACTAAAATATCAATATACCAATATCAATGAATGATAATGGTCGAAAGAAAAATTATTTCTTACAATAAAAAACTGACAAAGTGTACCGATGAATGAAATGTGATGTGACGGTGACATATGGCAATGCTTTATCAGGCGCGTCTTTCAAGTTGTCTCCTCAGCAGATGGAAAAAGTGAAATTAAACGACTCTAACAGCAGAAATGTCTAATTTTCTGTTTATAATTGCGATAAAGTTAACGATTCCTGCGTAGGAGTAACTACGGTGAATATTTATGTATGAAGTAGAATGCAAGGAGTCGTCCAGCACATGACGCAGAATAATAGCTGTTAGCTATACATTGTATCTACTCCTGGTAATTATTTATTTCGCTGCAGAAACATTTTTCGTAAATTTATTTCCACACGTTCTTCAATTTATTTTGTCTACTATAGTATGCTATCATCTGATATTTGACTCAAAGAATTGAAATTCTTCTTATGGTCTTGATTTGAAATTTAATTTTGCTAGTGCAATTTTTCATTTAATTATTTGTATAAATAACTGGCATAAATAGCGTTCATTTGAGTTGTTTAAGTAACGAAAATTAGTAAGGACTATCTAAACTTAAGAGTGTAAATGCAAAAAAGCGAGCGCATATGAATGTTGGCAATGATAACAACAGTAATTGATACACTGATTTGCTGAATCTCAGCATATTTCTTAATCAGACGTTGAAAGATGACTAAGGGGTGGAAAATGAAAAAGATTCGAAAAAACATGCTTCGGCGAGTAGAATGGTGTGAAGAAGAGTAAAAATTTAATATTGCGATGATTAGCTGAGTAACTTATATCTACACGATTTCAAATCCGATATCCGTGTAAAATGCTTGGTCTCTCGTCACTCGAAAATTAGCAAACTGTTGACGGCATGTTACCGATTGGCATTATCTGCCGGAGCAACCGTAAAAAGAGAGACTACGATAATCTTCATTGACACATTAACTTTATTTCCGTTCACAATTACAGGATCACACACGAATAAGACTCAATATCCCACACACAGAATGTCGTGCCGATTTACCCACTCATGAGGTGAAATGACCCACCTCACACACTTATGCTACGTGACTCCGCTCTGTGCGGCCGGGCTACACCCCGTCCTCTTGTGGGGAAATGAACCACCAAACAAATGAATGGCGGGGGCGCAAACTAAACTGGCATTCCGCGTTCAACACAAGCAGAATGATAAAATAGCATTTAAATAATTTCCCTCCAAGACAAATTGAATCTTAATATGAATATTGTACCTTAGAATAATTTATATAAATGTGGAATTAACGACCTTTGAAGTCACTTTTTAAATTTTGTAGTAGCACAATTAAGTTTTCTATCTTCCCATGTCATGCACTTGATTTAACTCCGTAATGATAATGCTACTTTAAGCTACTTAAAAACTTACTATTAATAGATTTCAGCTAAAACGACTATTAAGGAGACTTAGTCGGCTACATAGAGTGCTTAGTCTTATACTAAAAAATGGTATTCATGGATCCTTTTCACTTAGCCACTAGGAGTTACTAACTTAGAATGCTACTATCGCCACTATCATAGCGGAGTATATAATTTTAAGCAGCGGCTACCTGAAAGCAAAAACCAATGCTTGGAATCAGTCTTACTGATTTTTTGGATTCTGAATACGTGAATTTATATTGTATGCATTAATCATGCTCAATTTAAGTACTTCAATAAATTCCAATTTAAGTAATTTATGAAATGCCATTGCTACAATACATTAGAAATAAATAAATACTCATTCCGTAGCCTAAGAAAATCTTCGTGCCTATTTTCCTTTAAAATATGATTTTAATTGCATTTTAATGCTTAATCCAACGAATTTAATACTTTTAGATCTCTATCTCCTTTAATTTATAAATCATAACCAAATATAAATTAAAACACCTACTAAAGCACATAAATACAATCTGTATCCTATGAGAACGTCTCTGCAATATTTACTGTCTCTGATTAGGCTGTATTCTATAATATCTCGAAAAACGTTTATTTTGGACGATACATTTCGGAGATTTCAATTCGTAATTTGATTAGGAACAACATAATTGACAACGGACGACCTATAAAAAGTACCTATGTCAGGCATTTGATAAGCAAATTTCATTCTACAATAGTGTTCCTGTAAACTACACAAATGTTCACATTTTATAACACTACTGTCAAAATATCTACATCTTCTTTTAACGTTAATTGTTATCGCAAAGAAAAATCTGGAATTACACGGTATTCATTGACTTTATTTGTTTACCCTACACTGTATTACACCACAAACTTGCTTAGGTACTTAAATAAGTCTTAAATAAGTATATGTACTTCGTTTGCCACACAGCAACCTCACTGCAACAATCTATAATATATGCAACTGCATATAATTGCACCAAAAAGGTATCGGTTAGATAAATAAGCAAAAGAAATTTATGCTGCGCAACGCTCAAAAACCAAGAAATCAATGCGTTCTGCATTGCAAAATTTCAAGAAAAAAATACTCGGTGAATTACTCGAAGAAAATCCGAAATCTTTTTGGTCATATGCGAGAGAGCTTCAGGGAAAATCTTCAACCGTAGATTCGTTATTTGGTAAAGATGGCAAATTTGTCACCACAAATTTTGACAAAGCTAACACGTTAAATTCCCACTTCGAAAGTGTATACACTACTGACGATACTGCATGTAATTTTGACATTTCATTCACTGAGGAACCGATGAAAGAAGGCACTATTCAACGCGATGGGATAACTAAACAGCTACAGTCGATAAAAAATAGTAAATCTCCAGGTCTGGAGGGAATACCCGCGCGTGTCCTCAAGGAGTAAGCGCCACAGATCGCACCGTTTTTAGACATAATATTCAAGAAGTTTTTGTCTGAAGGAAAGATATCAATAGACTGGAAAATTGCAAACGTTACACCGATATTCAAAAAGGGAAACAGACACGACCCAGTGAAGCGCAGTCCAATGATTTGTATTTCGTTTTGAACTTCCAGGCATTGTTTCTTCATGTAGAGTAGTGTTCCTCGCGAATTCACAGAGCAGCCCTATGGAAAAAGAATGAATATCTATTTCACAGTTTAGAAATCTTTAATTTTCAGAGAAAAATTGTGGGATACCTTGCAGTGCACTTACTCCTATCTAATATAGTCAAGGGCCTCATGGCGCCAGTTTCATAGCCCAAATTGGAGTACATAATATTCGTAGTTGAAGAAAACTTTTCAGAAAGCATGTTGAGAACTCAAAGAACCTCAATCTAGGAATTCCCTTCTGAAGCAGCCCTACGTTAGGCTGAGAAGGAAAAGAAATAATATGTAGTAAAAAATAATGGAAAAATAATTATTAGTTTTAAGCAATGATTTCTAAGAGGTACCTACTCATAAGTATTCCTGTTGAGTGAGTACTTCCAACCTGTATCTATATGCTGGAAATGCTTTACGACTGTTGTACACGTAGATAACAAATACACAGGAGTATTCATATCTTCTATTGGCAACTTCTATATTTCACCGATGAACTATATTTTTCCAGATGATTTCTTCTATCGACCTCTATTTATTAATATTATCTTCTCTGGAGACATAGGTGTAATTATTAATGAATTATCGTATTGCTTTTTTCTGCCGACGTTTCTCATATTTGTTATGCTTCTTCAGGATCAGGATTAATACTGCATGTCATACAACATTCAACAAGGTTTGCATATTAATCAAAATTAACATATTATATATAAATAGCAAAAAATCATCATTATCTTATAATAAGAAGAACAGAAGTAACCCTTGAGGTAATTTTTATAACATTTTTGTATATTTTTAATGAACTTATGTTTAAACCTTTGTAAACTGTAAGGTGGAGTACCTTGTTGAATTTTTTATAGTATGTAATATTAATCCTGGCATAGCCCTGAAGAAGCATAATTAATATACGATTCTGCTAAAAAATACCATAAATCATTAACATAATTAGACTTAAGTTTCAAGAGAATATAAAATAAAATATTATTATACACATAGACGAGTCTCTTTTTTCTTTCTATTTCAATCTTTTATGAGGATTAAATGTTCAATTTTTTGCCAATCAGATGAAGGTAAAGCCAAGCAAAAAAAAATGGAATGAATATATTTTCCTTCTAAGTGACAGTCTATCGAAGTCTCCCACTTTCTAATGAATATCTAATTCTAATGCATAAGTAAGTATCTAACAGGTTAACGCTGTTAAATATGAATTGCAGAGAGCGATTTTCACTATCATGGTGTTAAGGAAGGTAACAAACTGATCAGTGCACCAAGTATTCCTGAATTAGAAAATTTCACCACATGCGTGGTAAGGTATTAACCCAACCGGATGTGGCACTGAAACATTAAAGGAACAGGGATACCACCACATTATTATCCCGAGGGGAAGCAGATAACAAACCTAATTCGTTTATCTGATAGGAGAGTTGAGTGGAAAACTGCAGCAAACAATTCTTCAGATAGATGATGATGAAGAAGGTCAAAGTAAAATCTCTAAATACAGCATAAAAAGTATAATAATATTTTTTTTTAACTCGTCGAACCTAGTTTATAATATGCTGAAGAAGCCAGTCTTCCTTTCGTATCAACGGAAATTCCTCGCTAGAATTAATAAGAAAAATTGGAAGCATTCTTGCCCACGGTAGATAATAATTGAATCATCGGAAACTACAGGGCTTGAGTCAATAGAGGTTTTCTAAGCAGGATAATTCACTTCAAATGGAAAGCCCTCGACGACATGTTGGAAAGAGTACCAAAATCATTATTCTCACGTGCGTTCCGTAGTACTCACTCCCTTTGAGTCCACCACCAAAACCTAAAATCTATTCACCTCAAATGGCTTTAGTCCAGTCAATGAAGGGTTTGTAGAGGACATGGAAAAGGACAGAGACGACACTTCAGGGATGTGTTTGGGGTTGATAGGAGGTAAACATACTAAAAGTCCCGGGGCCTACGAGGTGTGCGGGGGGGAGGGGGCGCAGAAGGTCCCTTTTTTGTTTTTCGCTCATATATCTTGAAAACGGTGCGTGGTAGTGAAAATATTACTGATTTTAAAATTATAGATGACAAAATTTGCTACAAAACAGCCCTGAAACATTTATTTCTATTCCTCAAAGTTGTCGAGATATTTGCTCATGCTTAATTTCCTCATGTTTTTTGACAAACTTTTCCTTCCAGCGGCTCGGTATATAGTTTTACAGCAAGGACCTCCGGAGCATAGTTGTAGAAAACTACATTACCTTTAAAATAAGATATTTATTACATTTTATCTTCAACTAGACAAGGGTCACAGCAAATTGAAATTTCTAGGGAAATTTCGGAATTTTGTAAACAAAGCACATCGCTCTTTCCCGTTTTTATAGGGTTGTATATTGGTAATGTAGCTATATGATGTATTAATTTACAAAAGTATTAATAATATGTGTGAAATGAACTAAATAGACAGTAGGCTTAAGTATGCTCACTTTTTTCACACTATGTGCATACGTGTTGAATTACATGTTGCCGCACAGTGGTCCCTAATCGAAAAAAGTGGGCTACAAGTAATTTTTTTCATCTTTTTATGAGGATGTTCGGTAAGCTGTATTTGTATTCTACAGTATATGGCCCACAGTATAGGCTACCACGATGGTCATATTACTGCTCACAGTAATCTGTGGAACGCGTCAAACATGGGTCATTCGGGGTAAATACGAGACGCGCGCGAACTCCTGTCGCGTGAACTCCGTCGATTTAGGAAAAATTTAACTTTATGGAAGAAAACTCTGGGACAGTATATGTACACCTGTACTTTCGAAAATGAATTCACTTAAATTGGTACAATACACTTAAAGTATCATAACCCAATGATTTGGTTTCCTCCTAGGCATTTCAAATTGCTGTGACTCTTGACTAGTTGAAGATAAAATATTAATTAATACCTCATTTTAAAGGTAATGTATTGTTCTACAACTATGCTCCTGAGGTCATTGCTGTAAAACAATAGGATGAGCCGCTACAAGGAAAAGTTTGTCAAAAAACGTGAGAAAATTAAGCGTTTTTCAAAAATATACAATTTTCGCTTACAAATATCTCGAAAACTATGAGGAATAGAAATAAATGTATGAGGGCCTATTTTGTTGTAAATTTTATCATATTTAGTTTTAAAATCAGTAATATATTTGCTACCACGCACCATTTTCAAGACTTAGCGAAAAACAAAAAAAAGGGACCTTCTGCGCCCCCCCTTCCCCCCGCACACCACGTAGGTCCGGGGACTTTTAGTATGTTTACCTCCTATCAACCCCAAACACATCCCTGAAGTTTCGTCTCTATCCTCTACAACCCCTTTTTGGGCGTTCATTGACTGGACTACTTAGACCGTGGCTTAGACACATGTGTGCTTCGCTTGAACGAACGACTATTGAAATTAGCAGCCTGCGATCTAAATGCGGGCAAATGAAAATATCTCCGAGTAGAATGATTTCGTTTATACTTTTTTTTCTTCCGTTTCGTACGAGCGGAGGGCACAGTCAGTTTGACGCCATCGCCTCGTGTGTGTGTCTGCGCATTTGAAGGTCACCTGGAGGCGCCATGAACAAGGACACCAGAAAATATGCGAGTGAATAACTTGCCTGGAAGGTCAATGTATTAACTTATATTTATTCCCCGAGTTTTCTCCTTCAAATGACCTGACTTATAGATTTCGTTATTTAGGGCCGAACAATTTTTTAGTTTTGTAATATTGTCAGTGTTAATGTTGATGTGATTAGCCCATGAATTGAAAAAAAAAATAATTTTGCAATGGCAGTTGCTATGCCAATAACTGTACCATTACTTTGTGGTCAGTGATATTATGGTATGCCGAGGGGTGAGTTGTTGCATTGGATTAAAAAATGTCAGTTACGTACGAAATTTATTTCCATAAATTACCAACGCGCGGCTTAGACTATGACTTGTTATCATGTTGCATATTTTGTATGCTTGATAACTTAAAAGAGATTTTTATTTTTCTAATTCCAACCCCGAGGAATCTCGGGTTTGAACTCATTCAGAGGTGGTGATATTTCAATGGAATCCCGATCGTTATGCTGGTGTCATAAGGTGAGCGCTTCAACAGTAGGTACTTAGTATTTCATCCGTCTACCGAGATATTAAACTTTGGACCCCTTGGTGTATTGGTGAAGAACTGGCAAGAGCCAACGCCGGGTTTCTCTCCACTCTTTCACCATACCCAACTTACTTTACTTTACGCGATCAGGCCCAGAGGACCGCGCGATGATACAACTAAGGCCTTCCATTCTCTTCTGTCCTCTGCTATGTTCCGCCAGTTCGGCCAGGTCTCTAGCTGTTGCAAGTCTTCCCTTACTCCATCTATCCATCTCTTGCGAGGTCTCCCCACTGGTCTCCTTCCTTCTATTGTCATATCCATAGCCATCTTCGGAAATCTTTCGCCACTCATTCTAACCACATGTCCAGCCCATTCCAATCTCCTACTCCTTAACACTCCTATAATATTCGGTTCTTGATACAGATTGTACAATTCTTCATTATGTCGTCTTCTCCATTCTCCTGTTTCTAAATCAAGGACTGGACCAAAAACCTTCCTTAGTACTCTTCTTTCAAATATCGCTAATCGGTTCAGGTCTATTTTCCGTGTGCTCCATGATTGGCATCCATACAAGAGAACGGGACGGATCAGTGTTTTGTATAATCTTATTTTAAGTTCCCGGGAAACGCTTCTTGAGCTTAGTATTTTATTAAGTGCATAGAGGCTTCTATTTGCTGTTTGCAGTCTGGATTTTATTTCCGTTTCACTTGAGGAGTTTTCTGTCAAAATGGTACCTAGATATTTAACTTCTTGTACTCTCTTGTAGTCATTATTGCCAACTGTAATGTTTCTATCATGATTTATTCCCCTTCCAACAATTAAATATTCAGTTTTTGAAGGATTGACCAACAATCCCACTTTTCTTGCTACTGCTTCTACTAATTGCATTACTCCTCTTAACTCTGCCTTTGACTCGCCAATGATAACACAGTCATCTGCATATGCTAAAAATGAAATTCTTCTCCCATTCATCATAAAACCTCCCATATCATATTTGTCAATTTCCCTCTTAATTTTCTCTATAACAAAATTAAACAAAATTGCAGATAGACCGTCTCCCTGCCTCAAACCTGTCCTAATCATAAAACTTTCTGTTACTTTATTTCCCAGTTTTATTTTAGCTTCTGTTTCATTGAGACACATTTCTGTCAGGCTAACAAGTTTCACCATACCCAAAGAAAGTATTTTCTTTTCATACCAGCCAACTATGCTTAAATACCAAAAAAGTATCAGCTTTTCGTTCCCTGATTTCTACGTTTGTAGAAGCCGCGTCGTGAAGAAACGATTCGTACAAGGGAACAGTCCCGCAAATCATCACTAGATGATTTAGCCGTTAGAAAATAATTATGCATCTCTTTTTATCATAAAGCTCCTCACATGGTTCTGAAACTCTATCTAAGTGTATGAGAAAACAGTGAAAGTCAATTCGTGGAGCTCTAACTCAACCGGAATTCTTAAGACTCATGCGTTGAACTTTGAGGAATTTTGGCATAGGTATTTCGTTTTTTTACTAGGTATTCGTCAGACTCCAGATACATTTTGACTCCAGTCTATTAAAAGAAGATTAATTCAGCTGCATAATACGTACCTCCTCGATTTCACCTTGGTTCCAAGCCTTCCGCTGGAATACACCAACTTCATACATGCGTCAATGACCCAAGTTAAACAGCACCGCAATACCTTTGCTTATTCATCTCTGTTTGGATTATATTCATCTCTTTACGAAAGCGAAATGATTAATTGCATAGATAACCAGATTTTATCGATGCTCCAGGAAACTTTTCAATTGGGTGTCACTGTGATTGGTAATTATCAGCCTGATAAAATTTGAACTGCTTTTTGGAGCATCGAAATCATCAGATAGGAAAACAGGAAGCTATTATCGTTTGAAAAATTACTGTATCTCCGTAATTTCAACGAAGCTAACGAACCTTGATTTGTTTCATTAGCCGTTGAAGGCTCTGTCTAACCTGTTTTTTCATGCACTATATATTTTTTACCATTGGATTAATAAGAGAGCGAAAAAAGTTCCGTATCATTGTGATAAAAAAACAGCAGATAGTGCCCGCGACCCTACCGTATGTGTTTCTTCTGTGAAGCGTATGAACACCTGAGCTATGCTATTCACATCGCAAGGCACATTTATTGCAATTTTTCCAATGATTCTATATTATAACACACTTAAGCGACGAATCATTACAAATATGAAGCGCGGTGATAGTAGGCGTTCTGTGATTGGGTCCAATGGAGACAAGTGAGCCGGCTTCAGTGGATACTTGCATCCGTTACTCTAGCATGGTGGATGTACGCTTCTTCTTCTCTTATTAGAAAAGCAATGTGAGCAGAGATTGAATTAATTTAGATTCACATATAAGAATTGGAATCATGGGATGAGTATTCTACCAGCTGATTGGTAGTTTTTGCGATAGTCCTTATGCTGCATCCTAATTTTTGAAATATTTTCTCGTTTTCCCTCTTAAAAATTCCCACCTCTCCGCCTTCATAACCCTTTATATTCCTCATATCTTCTACCTCTTTTTACTTCGACCAAAATTCCTCTTCTATTCCCTCCTCTTCCACGGTTACTCAGATTTCTCCCCTATATTACCCTCTTTAACATGCACTTCCCTCTCAAAACTTCCTCCATCCATCATTTCTGCCTTCTACAAACTTCCACCACCAGCTTCCTCTCATCTCCAACAATATCCAATACCTCTTAGTTCGTCTTCCTCGCCACTCTCTCCATCCTTCTCCAAACCCACATCTCAAACGCCTCAAGCCTACCTACATATATCCTCCCTTCACAATGACCAAGTTTCCGACCCGTACAGCGCCACGCTTCATATTAGTTTTCACCAGCCTTTTCTTTACGTCTCTTCTCTTACCCCCCCTCCCTCATTCCATTCCCTTTGAAAATAATTCTTTATCTAGAGCAATTCTGCATCTGATGCCCCAGCCACTAAACCCATTTGTCTCCAAAATACTACCCAGATACGTAAACTTCTCGATCTACTCTATCTTGTGCCCTCCCACCCTTATATTCAGTCCCACCTTCTTACTTACTGAAAACCTCATCACTTTCGTCTTCTGGTATCATAATTCCATACCTTTCACATTTCACCTCTGACGCATTCATCATTGATTGAAACCCCTTGGCTGATTGACTAATCAATGCTTGATCATCTGCAAATCTCACTGATTTCATCAGCTCCCCTCCAACTTTAATTCCTATCTCCATCTCCCCCATGCCCCCTTGCCATTTCTTCTGAGTAACGTTAAATAGCAACGGCGATAGCGGGCACCTCTGCCGCACTCTCCTTCCAATCACGGCCCATCCCGATTCTCCATCGGCTACCCTAACCTGCGCCTGTAGATTCCAAATGAGACGTCTGTCCATCCAATTGACTAATAATTTCTTCAACACTCCCAATAATTCCGTCCAGTCCACCCTATCAAACACCTTCTCGAAATCTGAAAAGTAACCAAACACACTCTGCCCATACTCTAGGTTTCTATCTATTAGCGTCCTCATCACTACTATAGCGTTTCGCATTCCCATCCCTATGCTAAACCCAGACTGAACGTCATCCAGGTATAACATGTTAGCCTTCTTCTCTAGCCTTCTATTTATAGTTCTCATAAATACTTTGGCCGTGTGAAATAAGCGAAAAAAGTTTTCCTCTTCCGTTCTTACCCATACTCTTTAGAAACTCAGCAGGTATGTTATCTATTCTCACCACATTATTCTTTTTCATACCTTGAAGAGCTCTTTCGATTTCGCTATCTAGGATACCATTTCCGTCGACGTCGTCTTCCCTTTCTATATCTAACGTACTGGGCCTTATTTCCTTATCATAAAACTCTTCAACATATTTCTTCTCCTTCTCCTGAATATTTTTTAGTTCAACAATCCACTTTCCTGTCTTGTCTGTTATCGTTGCAAAACCCTTACTACCGCCCGTCAGTTCCTTTACTTTCCTATATAATGCATCTATTCTTCCCTCTTTTTGGAATTTCTCTAACGAGTCGATCTCTCCACCATGCCTCTCTTGCTTTCTTTGTTTTTCTTTAAAATTTTCTCTGGCCTAGCTCTGAGTTTACGCACTTCCATTTTCTTCTCTCCTGCAACTCCCTTATAATACCCTTCGTGATCCACGGTCTCCAAGTTTTAGTTACACTTACTACGTCTACCGTTGCTTTCGCCGCTTCTAAAATTCCTTTTTTTCAAACTTCCCATTCATCTTCTACTGATCTCTCTCCTTGATCCGCACACATGATTTTATCAACCTGCTCTCGATACTTCTTTTTCATTGCCCCAGTTAATACCTCCGTGATACACTATCCTACCCTCGTACCCCTTCTTATCTTTTTGAGTTTTACGAAGCATTTCATGACTAAAAAGTTGTGAGATGAATCTGCATAGGTCCTGGATAGATATGCGAACTTTTAGCATTATTCCTGCATCTGTAACGAACATTGATATAATCTATCTGAAGCCTGTCGTAACATATGCTGGTGCAATTTCATTGCTGGCGCCAAGTTCAGGCGGCATTTTTCGTTAGTTCTTTTTATCGTGTATTTGCCGAGCCGGCCGCATGGTTGCGCTAGAGTCTAGTGAAGTATTAATTCGTCGACTCATTGGGAGCGAGGAGGATATTCTGTTTGCAAGTCGTGTAGTTGGGAGCTGTTGCCTGTGGGAAGTCGCGGAATTTTTGTTGGACTCCAGATTCGTTATTTTTGTCGGCGTTTCCTTCCGTCGCTTAGTTATTCCTTTTCCTTTTTATCCATCTCCCTAACTTCCCCCTTCCCTGCCTTTCCCTTCTTTTTCGTGGTTCTCAATGATGAGACGTGACTCGCGACACTTGTTATGAGTGTTTAAGTCGCTGAGAGAATTGCGGCAAGGAAATTCCTGCCCTTTTTAACCCAGCCTTTCTCGTCCGAGTACAGGCGGATGTTTCCTTACCCCTATCTGTGCTGGCGACCACCCCTTTTTCTTTGTTTTTACCCGAACCATGTCGTAATTTGTCGCCCACAACATCTCATCCCGCCCAGAGCTAGTTGGGAGAACGAGGCGCCGTCACACTGTGTCTTCCGGCTTCCTCCAGGTGTACCTACGTCGGGGATGATGTCTGAACCATGTATTTATAATTACTTAGTTATTTCTCCGGCAAAACTCCACAGCTTTCTCTTCTCGGTCATTTCTCTCTCCTAGGCCATAATCGCCCACGTCACGCCCACCTCTTCCTTTACCCACCGCCCCGTTCTAATTCCGCACTGCCAAGTGCTTACTCCCAGGTATACTAACAATTATTTCCTCTAGCAGATCGTATACATTATCTACCGACTCTTACCTATGATTAGGGGTAGGCATATAAACCTTGATTTTAACTTAATTCGTTGGATTTGCCTTTAACTCAACGATTAATATCATATCACTCACCTGTTCTGCACATAGTACATAACTGCTAAGTTTCCTGTTCATCAATAATGCATCCCCACGCTGGATTTAATTCCTCCGCTATGTATCACCCTATTACCATCGCTCCAGTAGTCCCCACTATCTTTCCATCTTACTTCGCCCAGACCCATGCGATATCTACACCCACCCTCTCCATTTATTGTTTTATATTCTCTACCTTGCCCGCCCTTAGCATAGTCCTGACATTCCACGTGTCTATTCTGATTGTTGCATTCCTCTTCTGTATCTTATTTTCCTCTGGTGCTGCATTTACCTCTACCTCCGAGCAAGGGTTGCGTGCGGTGACGACCGCATGGACCTTGCTACCACCGCTGCCGGACACGACAACCGACAAATTGGTCCGAGTCCCGTAGTTGCCAGGATTCATTTTCACAGAACTGTCCGTAATTTCAAGGTTTTTTAAATTGAGATGGTATTCTGTGGCTAGACTCAATAGTGTATTTACGGGTCACCATCACGTGTGAGGCCGCCTCACTGGGGTCAGATGCCTTTTACAGCCGCCTCACTGAAGTACAGACCGTGCGCGGACAACAATTCATCCATCTCCTAACCTTCGACCTATCCTGCATGAATGGCCCTACCAGGAGTATTGCTCCTGCCAGTTCAGCTCTAGGGGTCATCGGATCACGCAGGCCCTTTCACCACGACGAGGTTGTAGTCTAATGGAAAGGATTTCGCCACTTAAATCTTTCAAATTAAAAAAAACCTGAATGAGTACAGTTTATTTCGTAGTTTCATCCCTCATAATGATCGAAATACTTTCAGGTTAACCCTATCGAGAATTTATCGCAGAGTTTCATGCCAATATACACCCATTTTAATTCCATATTGGCCGCGTATTTTGTTCTTTCAACTTTCTTCTTTCTAATAATACATGACCCATTCGGATAATTTTGATGCCATCCAAGTTTAAAGAAATATTGGAGAGACACAATTTCGTTGCATCCCCGCCAGTCATAGGTGCAGATCCAACCCTTTATCCGTGCAGAATTATTAGGCGTTTCTTAAAAAAAACTAGAGTTTAAGAGACTTAGAAGTGATTATATTCTCTAGAGAACTCCTCTTAAATTTCATACATATCTCGGTGTGATTTCGTAAGGACTGCAGTCATGAGCATCACTCATTGGTATTCCCATCGTGCATATCTGAGATGATTTATATATCAGCGCGTCACGATACAACTACAATGGGAAAGGATGGAACAGCATCAGTGAAACCTACTAAAAATTCTGCAAGTGACAGAAGCGTGGGTAAGAGAAAAAACTAGCGGGGGAATCTTTGGTGATTCAGCAATGTCGACCTTTAAATATCATTTAGTGCGCATCCAAGCAGGTGTGTTGCTTATTCGTTAAATTTGTGGGAACTTTACTTACATTGTAAGAATATAAATGAGCGCATTTCCCTCCTTTTGTTTTTCAATAGATATTTCTTATTTAACGAGTTTCATCTTTGGCCGATGTCAAATTAGGATTGGTTTACCTAGCTGAATTGTGTTTATTGCCTTCCTACATTCAATAGGCAGCTGAGTCTGTTTTCTCTAGTGAATACAACTGCTTGAGGAGTGCGGCTATATGTGAATAACAATATCGGTGAAACGTTCTTAGCAATCGCGAAGGACGCTGCCTACTTATGTTTACATATGTACTGTTATTGTTTCATGAAAATAGTAAAAAAGCATTTGATCAGTCACGTACACAGTGTTTAACATCAGAGAAAGACAGGGTAAAGAAACAATACAAAAGAATACCTTATAGTTTGGTAGAAATTATTAAGTACCATGACATAAATTATGATTTTGGAATATAATCGAGAATTGAATGTGAAATAAAGACTTTATAACGTATTTCACCTTGAAACAGTGATATATTATTCTATAGGCTATAGCTAGCCTCCAATAAAGTGAGCAATGAGAATACTGTATTTTTTTAATAACTGAAGAGGACGTCATTTGATTGATGGTTCATCAAATATTTTATTGTGTGATCAATAGACTAATTATGATGCAATAAATTCTTACACTCGTTCATCATGCCCCTTCATTTTGAAAATACAAATTCTTACTAATCGCATTATCCCTATTATATGGTACAACTTCTGCTTTTGCATTCAGTGTTTTGCAGGATAAGCAATGCCTGCTTTCCATTTCCGCGGTCTTAACTCTCATCACTGTCACGACCTCAGTCTCTCTTGTCTAATTTCATATTGTCATTTTCGCATTCTAATTTCTTTGACTCACCTTCCTCCGATACCATTGATACTATACTTCTGTGCTTCAAATAACTATTTCCAGCAGTGCATAACTTGGTATTTAACCCCCATACTCCATAACTCTCAAATGAGAATAAAATAATGCGAGTTACAAGAAATCCACGCTTTTGCATTCGGCTGGATATACGCGTACGGTCGTCCCATGCTTCGGAACTCCTACCACTCTCATTTCCTCATTCTCATGTATGCTCTCCTTATCTCCTTAAATTTCCAATTTTCTATTGATATGCTTTCTTCCTAACTTTGAAAACTCAGCTTCCAATCACGATATTGTAATAAAATATTAACCGTAGTCCAGTGATCTCTAGCTTCTCCTTTGCACCACACAATCTTACTACTTTTACCTTTTTCTAAGTTTCCTTCATTCTCATAGCTATCCGTTTTCCTCCATTTTTACCACGGCGTACGAAACCATACTGTATTTTTTCTGCCAGTTCGAAATATTCATTCAGGTCTATCTTTGACAGAATTCTAACAACCGTTGCGTTAACCTCTCAGTTAATCATAAATTTACATCTACATACTACCTTATGAGGGTGTGAATACACCAGCCATGAGGCAGGAAAGGGATAGGGGAAAAGAACTGGTGGAGGGAAAGGAAGAAAAGAGAATTGCAGGGTAAAAGGGTCTCGTTCTGTTTTTGTTGTAGCTTCTGATGGTGCGTTAAAGAAATAAATACACCTATTACTAGGGTTGCCATAAGATTAAGGTAAGAATTCATCATTTTTATATAAGGATGAGGTAAATATTCAGGACATAATGATTTTGTACTTATAGAATGATGACTTTTATGTTTTCAGATATTTTTAATAACCAGATTCAATTAAACCAAGGAACTGCAGTTAATGAAACAAGAGCAATTTCCACAAGTATGACATTTATTGCACGACCGGTTTCGCTTTTTACATTATCTTCAGGTACATATATCAAGTGTGCTCAAGCTTGTATAGGGAGGCGGGAAGGGGGGTGGTAAGACAGGGTGACGGAAGAAGGGGAGGGTAGAGGAAAAGGAGAGAAGGGTGGACAGTCATAGGTGCCGGGGAAGGGGTCGGGGGGGAAGGGGAGTGTGACAGTGTCATGAAGATGCTGTAAAAAGCGAAACCGGTCGTGCAATAAATGTCATACTTGTAGAAATTGCTCTTGTTTCATTAACTGCAGTGATGTTCCGGTTCCACTTCATCACGCCTGAAACCTCAGATTTTAAACCAAGGAACTTAAACGAAGTTCTAAAATCAATCGCATTTCTATTTGCCAAACACTTTTTTTTCAAAACACGAAGTACCTTTCCACGTGCATAGCCATGTTCCGTGGGAATACCAATAAGCTACGCTCACGATTGCAGTCCTTACGAAATCACACCGTGAAATGTATGAAATTTATGAGGAGTTTTTTAGAGAATATAATCCCTTCTAAGTCTCGTAAACTCTAGTTTTTTTAAACGTCTAATAATTCTGCACGGATAAGGATATGGATCTGCACCTATGGCGGGCATTGCCCTGAGGATGATGGACGACTAGTTCATCGAAACGTCGGCAGAAACGGAGAGTTCGACCCGGTCGGAAACCCGGAAAACCACCAATATCTATTTTTTTACATAAAACGTCTAATAATTCTGCACGGATGGGGGGACATATCTGCACCTATGGCTGGCGGGAATGCAACAGAACTTTGTGTACCCAATATTTCTTTAAACTCGGATAGCACAAACATTATACGAGCGGATCATGTGTCATTCGAAAGAAGACAGTTGAAACAAAAAAATCGTGGCCGTTATGGAATTAAAATGCGTGTTTATTGACGTGACATAGTACCATAGATTCTCTAGAGGGTTCACTTGAAAGTATTTTTATCATTCTGAGTGATTAAAGTACGAAATAACTACAATGAACATTCACACAAGAACTGCACTGCAGGCTTTCAAATACTGAAATATTATAATATCCATAATGATTCCTACTTGCAGTGTATTTCTATCATCTGTTCATTGTACATTCATGGTGAATAATTCTTTTGACACGTTCAATATAGTGAGATGGTGAACAGAAATAGAATTGAGCCAGCCTTAGTAACTCTGAATGCTGTTCCAAAGAATCAAGCTCAACTTGGTGAAATCTCAATTTTACACAAAAGATAAAAACTTTGTAAAAACACACAGAATGTTTCATAACTACCGGTTTCATCCAACAGTTCTGTTCTCTCTTAAGGCCGCTTTACACGATGAAAGATTTTGTACAAACGAATGTACGTGAGATTGTACGTTTGTCTCAACGAAATTAGAACAGGTTCTATTTCCCGTGCAGGCATTGAGACATAAGCACAAGCGTTCATACAATTTTCCGCTTTACACGATACATTTTGCCTCATGCAAGAGTTCACGGAAGAGTTTGTACAAACAAATGTACCGTGTAAAACGGCATTTACAGATGAATAGACAAGTTATAAGAGGGGGGTCCGGATTGGGGGAGGGAGTGCCACCCTTCTAACCCTCTTCCCCAATCCGAACTCCCCCATGCTCTAACCTTGACTATTTACAAATAAGAGAGAGATCAAGAAAATGGGGTAAGAGTTGCGTGAAATCCAACGCCGGCATTAGCCTGCGCTTCAAGAAAGACGCCAGGGACAGTTTTAATTCCTACCGGACGGATGAAACAACAAAGAATGGTGAAATATATTGTTCTCGACAACATTACTGATGAAGTTCAAAATATCTGACATGATATAAATCGTCCCTTAGTAACCCATGCTAAGAAGTGTACCTTTTATGTTTGCAAAAATATTTATTACTTATTTTCTCTGCTATTTTAATCTTAAATTTGCCATTGTATGTTATTTCGTGTGCCACTAAACCGACAAACGCTTACCACCCCTAAGGATACGCGTGCCAAAGACTGGGAATTACTGCTCTAGGGGAGGATGTTGCGATAATAGATCGGGTTACTCGGTTTTTAAAAACAACTGAACGGTTTGACCGTATTTGTCAGAGCTCGCATTTTAATATTCGAATTCCATGCACCCTTATTGCAAGCTGTATTACTTTTTTTATCAAGCTTAGTTTTTTACGTCAGTTTTTCATACTTGTACGATATAAATCTCGACCGGCCGTAATATATTCAAAGTTGATGCACCTCATAACTCAATTCTTACTCACTTACCGACGGGCGGAGTACGGAATTAGAGGTTTCCTCCGAGGGTCGCTCGAGCAGATTGTAGTTGCTGAATAGTTTTCGCCATCACCAGGACTCACACTCTAGCCTTAGGGAATGGAATTGAATGCTGTGATCACCAACTCAGCACAACGACCTTATTTCCCGATTCATGTCACCTTATAGCACCAATTCTTTTTTCACCAGGGTCACGATCATTAAAACCTCGGTCAGTTTTCTCCAGGTGTTATCTCTTTCTCCATCACGTTCTCCTTCCATTGGTGCGTAGCATGGCAATCACATCTCTTGGAATATACACTTTCATTTGAACTCAAAGGGAACTGAGGATTCAAATCTGCTTTTTATTGCTTTAATTCATCCATCTACACATATGTAATATACTCAAAGCCAACTAGAGGTTGGTCGGCAGTGTTCGACCATTTCACCAAAATACATTACACTACATGCTGCTAATTTTTATATAAATTACGAGCATAAATGCATTTTTCGAATGATTGCACTCATCAGGGGTGAATTGTCATCAAAATGCACAGAACAGTGACCATATACTATATCGTATAATGTCATAGAAACATTAGCTCAACTTCACGCAAGTGCTAGTTATTACTAAAAGAAAAACTAAGAGAAATAAATTATCTTTGTTTCATTTTTCCTTTACGGTTGGTAACGGCGATAGAAACCACAAGCTTAGTATTTTTCTACTAAGGCATGTAGCATGCATTACATAGTACGCTTAAAAGAGAGTTGATGTTGACCATATGCTGTTGAAAAGGTTTTAGCAAAAAATAATAGAGTATTGTTGTCAATTTTGCGTTATTTTTTATAGAATAAACATTTTACTTCCCACGGCAATCATAGTTTAAAGCACTTTACTTCTCATTGGCCTTATTATTCTGAGCTGCCTGAAATGTCTTCCTTTTCACTTGTTGAATCTTTTCTCTCAATGTCACTTCCATCGGTATAGTCCTTGGTTCTTTTGTGGCAGTACTATTAATGTTGAAATCAAGCGGTCAGATGTAAGTAGGAACTCACCGAAGTTTCTTCGTTAGTAGCCGCTTATTAGAATATCTTCATGAGACGAAACCTCCTTGTGTCCCCTTGCCTTACCTCCAATGTCCCCTCCGAAAATTTTCCCAGTGGAAGCATAGCTACCAATACTATTTTGGCTTCATACATAAGAAAGTTATGAACTTTAGGTTACAAGATGTAGAACAATGGATATACATAGTTCAACGGACGGCTTGGCTGACGTGCAACAGTAATGGTAAAAGGTTGTTTCATTGAGTAGTAGACCACATGATAGTGCTTTTAATATGGCCGCGAATCGTTTGACTATATTTCTTTTTGATGTCAACATTATAAATAATAATCCATTACCCTAAAAAATTTAAGAATTGTATTGAGTTTTAGGTGAAATTTGTTAGTGTTTCACACATTCCTTAAAAATAATCTAAAACTAAAATAATGAGATTTTCTAGGAAAGGAGGGGATGATCATCCAAGTAGGAGAGCAAAAACTGGGACAAGTAGAGCTATTTAATTATTTGAGTAGTTCGTTGGAGGAAAATGGAT
Organism: Pyrrhosoma nymphula; assembly: GCA_963573305.1. Lineage (NCBI taxonomy): Eukaryota > Metazoa > Arthropoda > Insecta > Odonata > Coenagrionidae > Pyrrhosoma > Pyrrhosoma nymphula. Next base: position 67,376,094 of record OY754332.1, on the reverse strand, counting down.
ATAGCAGTAAGAAAGTAGAAGGATAATTTCTAAATAGACATTCACCAATAGGAGAAAACTGACGACTGAAACCTTGTGCAAAAATGTTAAAGAAAAGACTGTCGAAGTATCTTTTATGGTGGGCGCATCGTATGTCACAGAATCATGGACTCTGTAGGAGAAGGAGGATAATTAACCCGCTTGATAGGTGGAAGTGGAGGAGAAAAGAGAAAGAGCGATGGAAAGGAAGACAAAGAAAGTACTACATCGGCGTGGTGGGTGAGGAGAGGAAACTGCTGCAGAAGATGATGAGATTATTCGCGAGACACTTCCTACTACAGGGTGAGAGAGCAGCATGCGATACCAACTGCTATCGGGTGGAACCAGTGCACTCGTTATGCATGTGACGCCTGCCACCATCAAGAGCCACAATAATCCGTAAAAATGGTTAAAATTAGAGCGTTACATATTAGCGTTTGAACTTACATTAAATCCGGTGAACCGGACTAAATGGTTACAGGTAACTATTTGCGCAAATGAGCATCAATTTCTCCGTAATGTCTTCGTTAAAACGCCTAAGTTGGTCCTTTTTAACAGTCTCGCTTTTAAATTGCCATTGTGATTATTATGTGCCAGAAGTATGGAAGAAATACGTATATCGGTGAATTAATAAACTATTTTACCGATTAAATTTTAAATATTGACAGAGAAACAAAGTCAACCAATTTGATAAACAGCGAACGCAAATGACTCTCAAAATAAACTTAAGTTAGATTATTTTAATAGCGATAAGCTGTTTTATACAACAATTTCGATGTTTATCCTACAATTTTACTGCTAAATATTCTGCAACAGCTTGAATCCAGTGTTTTCAGAGGAAAAACTGAAGGCGAACGTTTTCCGCGGATTTCGTTCGGCTTCGAGGCATCGCTAATGGTTAATGAGTGAGAGTTATTAAAATTACATGTAAAACTTCATGCAAAAATAAATGGTGAGTGACCATACAAAGCGCCGACGTCCGGTCTAAAAAAATCACTCTTAGTTGTTTGGCCAGATTTTTTTTTTAAGTTTCAGCCCACGGTGTGGCGTTGGCATTAGCCTACTTTTAGCAAATGACACCAAGAGGACATGGCAACCTAGTAAGGATTGGAACTCCGTTGAAAAATCTTCACCACTCCCGGGATTCGAGCCATAGCCCTTGGGATGTAAAGCCATTACCCCCGTCACAGTACCAACTAAACATAAGGGCAAAGCTCTCACAGTCATGCACACTACCGTGAACTCCAGCCAGTAATTTCAAGCCACTGCCATCAGAAACGACATCATTTCACAACTTGCTCTTGATTTGGCGCGGACTCGAGTTATTCATTTACTCTCACTTTCATTTCGTTCCTCTGCTCACGCTTGCTTCCGTACACTCATCTCACATTCCTAGTACCGGTTGCCCAGGAATGTTGGTGTCATGAGGACTTTACGTATTCAGCTTCCGCCGTGAACCGTTGCTTTGGTCGCCCAAGTTAATGTTTTAACAGTTGGGTGTAAAGCTAATAGCATTATGTAAGGTTACAGGCCTATGCATTACCAGAATTATTTTCCATACATATAGCATTCTTTTGACCAATTTTATCCCATATTCGCCTACGTGTCACAAGTAAAACCTCAGAATGGGAATCTCTTCGGACAGCTTTTACTATTCAACCCTATCTAGAATATCTTTTGAAGGTGGTAACTAAATGGAATCCCTGTTGTGATTACTGGTGAAGGTCAGTAGCGTCATTCAGGATGGTTGGGCAGTTTGGTGAAAATGGAATACTTTGGAGAATGGAGAGCTGGTGGAGAGAAACCCAGAGTCGGAATTAGCTGGCTGTTATACGAAGGCGTCGAAGGATCCATGGATTTACATAACATCGAACGGACGGAGTTGAGTCTGCACAAGAAGCTCTCTCCACATAACTTACGATGAAATTAATGAACTTACTAACTACTTAATGAACACATGCGAGTCACCTCAGAGGCATGCCGACACCAGCCATGTTAGAAGTGTTAGGACAATGGCCTTGGAAAAGGGAGGGACAAAGGGAAAAGTAATCAGGAAGGAGAAAAAACGGAAGTGAATTGTGCGCTAACGGATTCTCTTGGTATCTTGCTCTGTTCCCCTAGTTCTCACTTAAGCTGCGTAGAAAGAAGGAATTTTTGGAATAAAATGGTGAATGCACGAAATAGAAGAAGTTAATTAATTACACAGTCAAATTATCACATGTGAGTCGTCTATTTTGTGACACGTAAGCGTGTTCTTTATTTTTATAAAACAAAAGACATATGTGATCCAATACACCAGTATGCATACTCACGTATGAATAATATGTGGGAGCGCTTCACCACTTGACTTTTGCTCCTATCAGTTTCTTACTCTATCTCTTTTATTTTGTCGCTTCTACCATTTCGTGTATATTAAGTGGATATGTAATAATATCATCCGTGTCATCCTGAGACTAGCGTGATCTGAATTTTCCAAGTAATCTAAATCTAACGCGTGACCTCCGAGTCTCTAGCGTTTCCCAGTAAGTCCACCCATCAGATGTGTCATGCTTTCCTTTCGCTCGTAGCAGTTTTTAAATCATCGCAAAGCTATTCTAAGTATATTGAATACTCAGCGGATTTAATCTTTCTGTGCAGGGCTCCAATCTCTTACGGCGTAATCGGTATGATACTTCATATGGATCGAAATTCTACAAAAAAAACTCCTGCCACGTTCTGCATTTCAAACTGAACCCTTGGGATGGGGAATCAATACTGCATCCTTCACACCAACCCAATTTAAGGACTACTTAGTTAGCATATCGTCGCACGCGGCTTTTGGGCAAAAAAAGTATTTTTTTGTAATGACATTTTTGAAACTCTTTCGACAAGAAGAGTTTTTACCCAATATGACGTTTTTACATACTTTTGTAGGACATATGTGCTCCACTATTTTCAATTAGAACCGACCCAAGTTCTTGCATGCCCCGTTATCATACACCCTATTTAGCACTCGAGATTATAAATAACTTTGATGTTTCAGATGGAGAAAACTTACGACAAAGTACTCTACATATTTATGGCGTAGTAGTTTCCAGCCCGTTATACTTCGTCAGCCATTTATAACAGTTAGCTAGAAAAAAAAACCCTGTCGCGTAATATTTTTCCGCTCCTGTTTTTGGGTTTCCCAAGATGTAACTAGAATACAGATGTGAAATTACAACATTATACGGGGCATGTAACGACTGCGAAGATGCAGTACGTTTTGCTTTGTGTTCCCAGTTATTTCCTAGTCATTTGAAACAAAGGTTTTCGAAGGTATGTTTTTATGAGAAAAGTTTTATTCGTGACGCATCGAAATAAGCGTTCTATAAGTAAAGGTAAGTTAAGCGCCCAGAGGTTTGCAGTTTTGCGTCTCATCCGACGGTCGGAGTACTACGCTTATTGTGACCTCCACATAGTGACCCTAGTTGGAATCGGCATTCCACGGAATGGCATCTCCCACGCTTGGATTCATACCTAGGCTCTCGGAATGGAGCGTCAGTACTCAACGCCACCATGCTAACCAGATCCGATAACTAATTCCATTGCCTACTACTCGCGAACTATATCAATAGGCGTCACGTATATTTATTGTACTGGCACCCTTGAACACTTTATCCATGACAGTCATCGTGTTTGGAAGACTCCCCACGGCCTTAGTTATTATTTATTTATTATTATTATTTATTATTACACTGATACTGCAATTGGACATTGTCTGGTGGCAATATATCATTAGTTTCGGTTGAAACAAAATTAATAATAAGGTTTAAAAAATACATATACCTACATACAACATCAAATACTCTTCTTGTTTTTTATGAGTAACAATTTTTTTAAAATATTTACATTTCTTGGTAAAGGTTTTGTGAGTTCTTCTGGTAATTCATTCCATTCCAGGACCCCACGATTTAAGAAGGAGTATTTGGCAGCATTCGTTTTTTGCCTCCTTAATTTTAGTTTCAGCGGGTGGTCATTTTTTCCCAAAAAATTTGGTGGTTCCAGCCTCTTCTCCAATTCCAACCAGGCTGGATGTTTTGAACAGCATTTAAACATTCCCAATAACCTATTTACTTTCCTTCTATCTTGCAGTGGACTCCACCCCAATTCTTCTAACATGCTGCTAACACTATCGGCAATTTTTTGTCTCCCCAAAACGTACCTTGCTGCCTTCCTTTGGACCTTTTCCAAGCTCTTTGCCTTTCCTTTATCATGGGGATCCCAGACATTCGTGGCATACTCAAGCATTGGCCTAACGGTAGTGAAATATGCCAGCTCTGAGTGGGCTCAGGGTGGTTTAGGGGGAAAAGCCGAAATGGAAGGATAGACAAAATCAATGTGAAACAGTATGAAGTAAAGCAATGCAAGAATATCAAAGCAAAGCACAACCACTCGGGCTTGTTGGAATAAGTGAATCCTGTGATCTCACTCACACGCGTGCACAGAGGTAGCGAGGATCTATCCTGCGTCAGTGGCAAACCAATCAGAAAAATTGAAAAATAAAATAAAAACGCCGGCCCCGGTGCCGTGTTTCTTCACTTATTGTTTTTATTTCATTTTTACACATGTGAGATTGATGAGTCAGGCTATAGTAGTGCGTACAATTTTAAAAACCAAGTCGCGTATACGCTCGAGAAATGACCGTGAGAATTCTAGTAGTTTTACGACCCGCGGCATGGATTTGGGTCGACCCGACGCAGATTACTGCGATGTGTCTCACTGCCGTCTCGTCGGAAGCCAGCTCGATGAAAGTCTAACGGGCGACCGTTTCACTCAACGTCCATGTCATCATCGCGAAAATTTTAGTCGAAGAACCAGAGCTTTTTTTTCACATTGATCCAGATACGGGCGATGAGGTTGCATACGCGGCTTAAGAAATCAAGGCAATCAAGTATTTGAAGCGATTCATCCTCAGCCTTAATTGGCAGCTCTTAAAAAATTTGTCCATAAATTCAAATATTTGCGTGCGCAATCTGAAAAGATGACTTACTGACTCAGTTCAGGCGTGTTGACGTCACTGTCACCTTGTTGGAAATGAGTTCGAAGAATATGTGACCGGCAGCCGCCTTAGCGTGAAAGTCTGGATGTCATCACCGGGAAAGTTCTGTCTAGGGGACAAATAGCGTTACTTCCAATTTGACCGAAATAAGGGCGATGTTTTGCAATATGCTCCGGCGATATGCTTCGGAATGAAAAATTGGTTTTTTCCCTGCATATTTTGAGAACATCAATTGAATCTCTGCCCGGCAATATGTGCTTCATATCTTGCGTGACTCTGCGCGATGTATTTAGTCACTTATTTGTGTAGACAGTAGTTTTCAAGCAGAAATTCAGCAAGTATAATGAGAACTTATAGCAAGCATTGTATCATCAGGAATCACTTATCTGAAGAATCGTTTGCTGCAGCTCTCCATTCCATTTACCTTTCAGCTAACCACTTTATCCCTTCATATCCTTTCCTTTTCAAAGGCTCAACTGATTTTTACGTTGCAGCTTTGATTATACTTTCTTGAGAATGTTTTCCCGTTCGTTGATCTTCTCGCTATGTATAATTTTCATGATGCGGTTATGTCTCAGAATATGTCCGTTATATATGTCTATACTCCATCTTAGACTATTCATTTAACATATATTCTCCGCTGCTCCTCCTCATCATATTTCCATTGAATTCGGTCTTCTTTATTCTGTAACTGTTATCGTTCAAGCGCCACTGCCATTTAATAATTATAATAAAAATGACCCTTAATTCTGAGCTAAAGTTAGCTAGTAAATATAAGACAACATACACAACCATGCTCTGAGAGGAGAAAAATTCTCCCCAGGTGGGGCTCAAACACGCGACCTTCAGTTAGCAGGCGAGGACGTTACCCCGTCGCCACCGAGGCCGGCAAGAGCGTATTCCGTGCATATTTATAACGAAGAATATTTTATAATGGGTCTGCTAGTAAACATTTCTTCTAATAGAATAAATGTTTTGCTTGGACAGCTCTCCTTGTAGTATCATTCTTGATTTATCCGTTGATGGTGTTATTATTTCCCACATAGCAAAATTAAATTAGTTCCAGCTTTTGTTTTACTAATCTCATGAATGCAGTGGTTAAAGAGACACTTAGCGAGCAAATACGAATGCAATGAGGTGACATTTGGCGCCAAGCACTTGAAATAAAACGCTGGTGTCACAAATTTACTATTGCATAGGTTATTCACTGGTGATTCTCTCCTTCCATTTGTGTTTCATCTTTCTGTAACACCACATTCCTTCCTTACCAATATTCTCCCCCTCGCTGCTCTTAAATTTCCAAGCCTCACTGCCAAACAAGAGCATACATATGTTTTTCTAATGCATTCTCACTTCCAAGCTCGCATTCCTGGTCATGAGAAAAGACTTCCTCTAATATAATGATAGGCAAACCAGAAAACACATCGACGAGAACTAATGGCGGTAACAAAAGGAGAGAGATAGGTTGCTAGTTATTTGCAGAACGGCATTGCGAGTTTGTTGAGTTTTGTGATGAGTAATAGCCTAAATATTTGTGTCATGTGACGTAACGAGAGTTTGTGGATCGAGCGAGATTGTACTCGTAAATTGATAAGAGGCAGCAGTTTGGATGAGTCAGTCATGGAGTTCAGGGTGCTATTAGTGAGTGTTAGTAACCTTTTAAGCCTATGTTTCGAGATATTATAATATGATAAAACAGCAAGCTTTTGCAGACAAAACACAATGATAGGTACGATGTTTTTGATAATAGAATTAGATCATTATTCTGAAAGCGAGTTCATAAGCTTGGTAAACTAAGGTCGCTGAATAATAACTCGGCACTGGGTATTGGGATATCTATGGTGAACATTTTTCGGTGTAGAAAGGGATTGAAATTTGAAACTTGCTCTGGGTTGGGTTGGGGAAACTATTGGGCATATGGGTTTAAATTCTACCTTACAGTAATGTGAAATGCAAGATTTAATCCGCAATTTTTTTTAGGAATCTGAATAACCTGAAGAATATTAGTTCTTTGAAAGGGATAGATGTATTAAAAAAATCAAAATGCATCTCCGGGAAAAACGTGACTATTATCCAATACTCAATATTAGTTGCCATGGTGGAGTCTGAATTACGTCGTATCTTTTCCGTTTGGAGAATATTGCGGCAATTACTTTTGAAATTCTACTAGTATGTGAAGATTTCACCTGAAAAGCTCTTAGTAAATTTTTCTTGCTATGATACGGAGCCACATTTAGCCTTTTTACCATTAGAGCAATGATGGTGAATGCAACTGATATCATTTTCGATTAATTTAAATTTGCCTTTCGGCGATCAAATCTAAAAATGAATGCAGCATTTACTAACTGTTTTTGAATGATAAATTAGCTACAGTGAAGAAATAGTCATTATTTTAAAATCCAGATAAGTTAAATCTCACACCGCGTTGATGCTCTTTACTCGGGCCTCATCTTACTTAGACAAATGTATTATTTAGTCATATTCCTAAGTTTACAAAAAACCCTGATTTGACTAATGACCTCGGTCTTCATTGGTGCTTCTTCCCCTTCATATTGCCTACCATTATTTTTTCACGAGGCTTTTACGTGTGAAATAGTACCCAAAATGTCTGTCTCCTCTGCTATACAATTCCATGTTCTCTTACCTTTTTGTCGGACTCATTCATTGGTGATTCTCTTCGTCCATTCGTCTCTCATTATTTCATCGCATATCCATTACTTCCAATTTTCTCTATCCTGCTGCTGTTATTTTCCAACTTAAGTGCTTCCTAACATCCAAATTTTTGCTACAAGCGGGGAGTAGACTATTTCTCATGGAATGCTTTCCATGATTTTTCTGTTCTGATACAAAATATTTCCTGCTTATTCCATCACTGGTGGTTCAAATCCCCGGCTATCAAAATCGTTCCAATATTTCCAGTTTTTTACTCACCAAGCTCCAAGAGTAATGTTGACTTTAATTTTTTCTTATAACGCTTGGAATTATTTTTGTATGTATGTTCTAATGTTCAAGTTAATCCTCCATGTTTTTTTCAGTACTAATCAGCACCCTTAACAGAGGAAATTTATTTTACAAGTTCGGTTGTTTGTTTTTAAAATGATCAAATGCAGGATGAAAAATTACGGGAAGGGATTAATTTCTAATACGTGAAATGCTGTTTTAGGAGGAGGAAAAAGCTGATGTATTACCAAAGGGGGAGCCAATATGTGAACAATTTCCAAATGAATCACATGGGAAAATAACAATAACTTCGAAAAATGCGATAGAGATTACGAATTAATTTTATTCTCGTTTCGCAGAATCAAGTCCTTTATTGTATTTATGTAATCAATGGCTGCATTTGGGATACACGTTTGGATACACCAACAACATGATAATAGACATATTTGATCATTTTTTCACCAAAGTATGTTTCCATTAAATTGACCTTTTCGAAGCTAGACATACCCCATAAATAGAATTTTTTTTCCTACGAATATGCCTCTCATCCTTTATGGTGCTATTAAATGAAATAGGAACTTCGAAATACCGACCAAATAGATGATCCTCACGCTTTTAAGTTTTTATCATCAGTGTGTGATATTATATTTTTGGTAAATCTTAAATTGGTTGCATATAAACGATATGAAAAATACATAAGTAATGTGTCAAACTAAAGAATTCCTCAGATTGTTATTCTTTTTGTATTTTTTTTCTCTCATTGCATGCCTAGCTGAGTAATATGCCTTTAAGTAGTATTCTTTTGACTGCGTTGGAAGTGCACGAGTCATGACTCACTGTATTACGTTTTAATTGTAATTAACAGAATACGCATTTCAATATTTCATTATGCTTCTACTTTTATTTAGTCCACAACAAATATACAATTCTATCCTTGACAGGATAAATTTTCAAAGTTTATGTACCTCTATTCCTAAGCTAAACTGCCAAGGGATCATGAATAACGCATATTCACGATTCTTAACTCAATCGTGCATACCATAGTTAATGTTTAATTTACTTACACTCAACATTATCAATAAAATTTGTCTCCCCTTAATATACATATATTTCACAGAAAGCTGCTAAAAACCTCGCAAAAATAAACCCTCCAAAGCTATTGCTGCATTTACTATTTCGTCTGTATCAATTCCACTCGCAGAGAAAACACTTACTCTCTCCTAATTGGTGCTCCACTTAGCTTCCATGTACTCTTCGTTTGGTGTTATACGAAAGGTCTCAATATCACCATCAATGGTCCTTGGAGCACTTTTCCATACATTCCTGACTGCCAATGATATTGTATCTAATGTGACGTGAAGCGGCGCGGAAAACGATCGAAACCTCGCGAAGTAGTTCACGCGTTGCTTCTCGGGACGAGTTCTAGTCCTCCGTACGCGGTGATTCCTGCGCCTAAATGGCAGCTCTACAATACATTCCCTTTTAAATTGACTTTATTAACAGATTTTAGAAAAACTTAGAACTTGCATACGAGTTCTCATTACTGATATTTGTAGTTATAAGTGAAAAAAATACACTGTGCCCATTTTTTTTTTGGAGATTCAAATTATATAACGAGAAGACTACATCCTCATTAGAGCAAAATCTAAGCTCTGATTGTTCATAGAATTAAGCGGTATTACAATGAAATTACACTTTATGGATAAATAAGCATATGGGGCTGCATTAGAAAGAGCTAGTTTTTATCACGATGCAAAATCAAATCAATCTATACTTGCTTATATCTGTTTTTATTTCTACCTCAAGGATCCGTTAGTGCCTTTGTGAACTTGAATATTTTTCACTCAGAGGTGAAATGGGGTAAGGAATAGCCTAAATATTTTGAAATTCCATAACTGGATGAAAAAGTGCTTGGAATAGAGACGTGGTATTCCAAATGTCTCAAAAAGATTTTTCTCTGCTTAAATTTGTAAAATGAATCAAAATATCATAAATATTTTGATTAAAAATGTGAGTCCGACTCAGTGATATATTTTTCAGTAACTTCAAAGAAAATCATTTTCAAAGCCCCTTTGGAAAACTATTTTCAAGCTGTGAAGGGCACTCCTGTTGGGCATTTCCACTCGACTAACATAATGGACGGTGAAAGAAATGAACATTACATTTAAGGACTATAAAGAAGGCTAAAAATATTCCAGTCAGTAACCTCTTCGAAAACGCTCTATATTCGTTTACTTTTGTTTCATGAAAGCCTATTTCACGTTTTACGCTAGAGTCTGTTTAAAAACTGCATTTGCTTATGAGGCTCTTCTTTTGGTTTGTTCAGAGAAAAAGTATACTTTACAGGCAGAAAAAAAGACGCATTTTTCACTCATAATAAAGATAAAGATAAAGAATTATTTATTGTTCTTGGACCCTTGGTCCACTAAGAACATACAAAGGTATACATTAGTATCAGAGCTCGAGTACACAGTAAAATTGGATACATACAATAAATGATATAATAATGGTAACAAAAAATACAAGCATATTGGTATATTAAATTTTTTCTTGTAATAGCATTTTATTGAATAGTATGTTTTTGAAAGCAATCAGTGATTTGGAGTTTTTGATTAGTTCAGGAGTACTATTCCATATTCTTGTCCCAACAACAGAAAAGGATTTATTAAATGTAGAGGTTCGGTGTAGTGGGACAATTAAAAAATCTGGTGACATTCGAGTTGCAACATTTCGATTTTTCTCTTTGGACTGAAAAAATTGCATCATATATTCAGGCTGTTGACAATTGAAAAGTTTATATAAAAAGGAGGCAAGCATGTATTCCCTCCTTGTTTTAGCTTTAAGCCATTCTAACTTAGAAAAATAAGGGGATATATGATCATCTTTTTTAAGATCATAAATGAACCTGACACACATATTTAATTGTCGTTGAATCATGGTGTTAATCTCTTCAGTTAGGTCATGATAAACAAGACAGCAGTAATCAATATGGGGGAATATTAGCGAGGATACCAGTTGCTTGCGGGTATGAGAGGGCAAAAGGTTTTTATGAATTTTTAGCTGAAACAGGATCATGTTAATCTTATTGCTGACGGCTTGAACATGGTTTTGTCAAGACAAATTGGGCATCAATATGACCCCAAGATTTTTAACGGAGTTTGCATATGAAATTTTCGCATCACCAACAATAATCTTTGGCATAATTAATGAATGAATTGGATAATTATCATTTTGTTTTTCAATTATTAGTGATTTTGGTCTGGTGATAAAAGGGCATTGAGGAAATTAATTTTAACTGATTGTAAATGTTTCTATAGAATTAGATGCTGGTATCGGTTCTTCTTTAGGTGGAAACTTTTTCACGTCTGTATCGTATTTTCTCACTAATCTACCGAGAGACAATGTGGAAGAGGGGAGTCTCAATCTCACCATAAATAAAAGACACATCTGTCTGCCTGATTAGTAATCTTTTATTTTTATTCAATCATTATTGATATTTTTGCCTGTTTTACTATACATTACATGATTTTATATGGTATTTTAGAGCAAAAGTATTAGAAAGAACATCAAAACCATTAAAACACGCAATCGGACATATTTTATGGATCAGCTATGTACCTACTTGATGTGTAAAAACATTGGCATTATTTGCGGAGTTTAATGTAGCAGAGATGACATGTATAACGTATGTTAACCGAAAATGTTCACAAAAAATATAGCATTTGTATGAAATTCCACGAATGACAAGCGTCACGCAATATCCATTTTATGTTGATCATCATTCATAACAAAATGAATAGGTGCGACACTTTTGTTAGCTAACGCGCCATCTGGTCTCACCATTGATACATGGTATTACGCAAACGGCATAAATATCTGTCTTTCGACCTAAGTTGATGATTCGTTCTGTGTGGCATCAACTTGGTTGAACCTCTGTCTCCTTTGGGTGTTTCCCTCTTAGATTGGAGACAATTGATTTTTTCTTTGGAACATTCTGAACTATAAATGGTACTTAGTTATTATCATTAGACTCAAAGTCGTTCATCTATATTAACTTCCTGTATGTTTTCAAATAAAAATATAATACTTCAAAGTTTGCATGAGTGCAGCCTTTAAGATATTTTAGACTAATAGTATAAAATATTTTAATTACCTAAGAAAAGTAAGGAAAAATCGCCTCGAGGTTTTCTCAGCAAGATGGCATGCATGAAATGGCCGGTGATCATCTAGAAAACCTGCTTTTTCGGCATATGACGCAATAGTGCGACTGTCTATTGGGTAAATGTGTCCTCTACTGGTTAAACAAAGAATAAAAAGAAAATTCATACTCTAGGTCACCTTGAAAGCATTAGCAACCTATGTCACACCTCCCTTACTATTTGCCACTGACTACAACTAAGAATTTTGAAGTTTTATGTATCATGTTTGAATGAGAATACTCTCGAAACTCAGAAAAATGATACTTCCGGATGGGAAGTCAAGCTCGAAAACCCACAAAATTTTACGCGTGTTGGAAAAACCGGTTTGAAAACTTACAAAATATCCACAGGAGTGTTGAAAGAAGTTTAAATCGCCCAAACCCTTATTCTCGGCTGTTTCAATTCTTAGATTCAACGAGCGTTAATTTAATCCCGATTCATAAGATTACCCTTCGAATCACTTGTTTGGTACCCAAATTTTAGTAGGCATTACATAGATCAAAAGAAATGAGAGAGGTATTCAGGCACAGGGGAAAAGGACGTCTCTATAGCGTAATTGGTGAAAGCACTTGCTGCGTTCTTGACGGATCCAAGTTCGAGTCCTGGCTTAGGCAGATGATTTTTCGTCTGTAGTATTTTCGCTCTTACTTTCACTTGTTTTTGACGCCATAAAGGTAATACCGCGGCTGTTGAGCGGTATCCCTTAAAATTTTGCAAGCATATTTGAAGAAGTGTTCGTAATCTAGTCCAAAAAAACACTACATGCCATCCATATGATTCGCTGTACGACATATCATGAACAAATAATAGCGTATTAATATACATTTTAAAAATTTCCTTCACAAACATTTGGAATAAATTAACTATAAAAACAATTTCCCCCTGACACTAAGGTATTATTCCACCCTTCTCAATTACAAGTCATTCTACAGCTTAATCGCCAAAAGTCCTCCTAGTTGACCACTAAACATTGACTTTCTATTCCGATTGGCCGTGCCATGAGCATGACATCAACTTTCTCACGGTACAAATATCCTTCGAAGGATTAGTGGTGTCAATTGGCCTCGGATTTAACCCATTTTCTATCATTTACGGAGACAATCGGGTTTTTTATGAGTCTGCCGGAAATCTCATCGGCAGAAAACTCTGTATGACAATACGGCACCTATGGCAGAGCATCGGATCATGCCCTTATCAGGGATCTCATATCCTGCCGGAGGTAATAAAATATTCAAATGGTGAAAATTACATAAACCGATCCGATAAGTGTGACTATTTACTTTTGAATCAAGGGTAACCGTCTTTAATGCTACAACCTCATCATCATTAGTCATTCGATCCTATGATCGTTTGACTACATCCCGTGCAATCCACCACTAAGGTGTGTGGCACGAGGTGATTCCACGCCTGGCATGCAGCACTCGTCCCAGTTTAAATCGGGACCTCGCACGCTCCCCCGGCCGCTAGGCGCAGACAAAAAAGCAGTTAGGAGAACAGTGCGCCGTCAAACCAGGTACTAGGAGACGTAAGTGCTACGTAAGCGAGCATGCAAACATGCAGTACACTGCTAAAGAGACATCTAGTGGTTAATATTACTAATACTATTAATTTATGAATGACCTACGAGATACTACTCCATGCAGAGAACAAAATAATGCTGGACTATTCAAGCGGGGCTCCGTATGACGCCTTATTAGCTATGATGATATGTAATTAAACACAAGTGAAAAGTCTACTCTACTTAGTGAGGATGGGAGTTTCATATGATTGATCTATCGCAACTATTATGATCCATTATTGGACGTGGAAAAAATGACATATTTAAAATATCGGTTCTGCAGTCTATTTCCTTAATCTTATTCCTGTGATCGCTTCTACCGTAGTACGTTGGCTCTTGCAAAATATGTTTAGCGTCCGGCAAAAAATTGCTTGCTTCGAACTTGCACAAAAGATTAAAACTGTATTCCTCCCTTCGATCAGTCAGAGATTTCCACCCTAATTACTTCTAAAATTCGGTATCACTGCTAAGTTTAACGTAAGCTATATTACTACAGACGTCTAATCGACCCTGTCCCACGCTAAATCCATTACATCTTCATAGTACCTCTGTTTCATCTCCCATGTTATCTGGTTTTAATACTTATCCCTCAGTCTTCCTCGCTGGACTTCACATTCTATTTGCTCCTTACTAGTTCGTTGTGTCACCGGGCGTGGCCAATCCATCCCGGATCTTCTCATTCTCAGATTTCGCCACATAATTTTCTCCTCTTCCTTTCTTCTGTCTACTTCCTCGTTCCCGATTGAACCCGTTCATTTGATTTTCAAAACTTGCATGGGAACAGGCTTTGATAAACTACAATGGTTTGTTAATATCCATTTCAGCAATCGAAAGACTTTTGCTTCATTATTGTATCTGAAATTTACTCATTTCCCCGTGCGATTCAGAGCACATAAAATATTTATATTTTCCACTTTTGCGAGCATTAATTGATTCCGTGGATCGAGGAAGCACTTCATCCATAGCTCATTTCTCAGTTCCACTGTTTCATCACAACTCGGACCAATTAAGGAAACATGTTGAGACGGCAGTCTAAGCCGATACCAAATGCCTCTGATCATAGGCATAAAGAATTTCCGACTTTCTTCGTTTAGAGCATTTCACTCACACACACACATCCTTGCAAACATTCTAATCCAGACCGAGAGGGAAAACTGGGTGAAAAGGAATGGAAATCTAATGGCGATTGAACTCCATCCGTATGGCATTCCTTCCAGCGCGTCCCCCTCCCCTTCGTCCCTTAGACTGGCCGTGCTGGTCTCGTTGGGCGCCCCACACCCCTTGCCTCACTTCCACCACAAGTCTTCCGGCTAGCGGGCGATTGGTTGAGGCCCATACCGAGGAGATCTCGCAACAGACGTGTTTTGATTTAAAGCCCGCTTGATGTAAACGAAGCCTTTGGCTGGACTTGATGATGGGTAAAAATAATATTTTTTCATATGAAATTTCAAAACTCCTCCGAAGAAAAAGTTTGTAAGCCTAAAAACGTTTAATTTTAATTGCATTATCCGCGATTTCTTCCATACTATTATGCTACAAGGAGAAAAAAACGTAGCGATCGGAGTAACGCTAGTAACGAAGTTATTTCTATAAAAAGGAAGCCTAGTGGCAGCTGGCAACACAACCTTGTAATTATGAAGTCAGTTCATCGTAACATAAGTATGGAGCATGTTGTTCTGTGTCGGTGAAGCTTGTACATTAACAGTGGCAGAATAAAAGACATAGGTTTCAATGGATGATATGGTATGATTGTAGAAAATGTAGCTACAAGGAAATATACCTTCAATAAACACATTACCAAGTGAAAACGACACTTCAGTTGACACATTTCGAGGTGTAACAGCCACCTGAAAGCCGTAGTGTAAGGAACTACGAAGGGGAAGTTAATTGAAGAAGGGGTACTTGGTAATATTTCACACCATGTTTTAGTCCAATGACCGGTTTAAATGTTTCACACGTCATCATCAGAATCATGTCTACGTTTAACACACGATCATCAGTATTATAATTCTAACGATTATGCGTAAGGTATTAAAACCGGTCGTTGAAAAAAAAACTTTCTGTGGAATATTATCACGTGTTTCTTTTTTAATTAATTGGTTTAAACTCCACAATTTCACATCTTTCGCTATCACGGTGAAACAAAGCGGAACCATAAACAAGGATGACTAATGAAGAAATTCGTGAATCAAATAATGAAGAATGTCAACATGGGGATTTACAAAGTAACTTAGCGGTTTAAGATGAATTTATGAGTGATAATTTGTAATTTGACTTTTTGTAAGGGATTTATTTGCATTATGTAAGCGTATCTATTTCCGTGTTATCTTTGACCATGTTCTATGTCTCTTGCTAGACCAGCAGAACAATAAATAATTATTATTATATGAATTATTATTATGAATTTTTCATAATATTTTTATTCTGTTTATATATTCTATATTTCTGAATGTCTGTTGTTTACGACAAAATTATCGGCACATGGCTAAGAAAGGTAGGGTATGTATCAGGCAGTTTGTCCAGTGAACTCTCTCTCTCTCTCTTGACTTTACAGCCCTGGTTCCTTGCATATGGAGAGTACCAGAGTGAAGTTGACAATACTTGCGCATATTATCCTGCTAGTAGCCTCAGTAATGAGTCTTGGGGTGAGTTTCCGTCACCTGGGGCACTGTCGATATTATTAGGAAAGAGATATTAGAATTTTAATCATAAAGAAGGCATGGGAAACGTTCTCTTAGTACTGGTTAGCACATTAACAAGAAAAGGTTCACACAGCAATTCAACCAACTATTTTAACTGCCAATCAAACTATTTATCCAGTAAGGTTATGCGATCTCAAATTTGTCTAGTAAAAAATTCAATACCAAATCGTATGAAGAGGAGCGATTCTCTTTGTAATCGACTACCTGGAAGATGATGCCAGATCTTTGCAGTGCAATTATCCTTTAACTTTTTTTTCGAAATTCCTTTTAAAACTGCAAGTATTATAAAGAGTTGCCTTCTTATTATTTTACCTTTCAGTAAAATCAGCTTTTGTAAAACGTTTTACAGAGTTTAACTGATACCATAAAAACGATAACTTAAGTTTTGCCTAAAGAGTGCATAACATCAGGCTTGCAGTAAATTTTACGACGGAGAACATATTTATTTTGTTTTTGAACCGAAGCATCTTAGGGTTGCTGGACATGTGACTCGCATTTTCAAAGCCACGAATGAGAAAACATGTTTACTTTATCGAAAAATCCTCCGATACTAGAGGTAGAAGTTATTCAGGGCAGCGACCTACTACGAAGGTTATTTGAGCCATTGAGAGCACCTAGGTCGATTGGTAAGGTTAGGATCACATAGGAAAGTAGAGAAAGGGAAAGACATTGCCAGCATCAGCCTATTATAACCTACCATAGCGGTGACAACAAAAGCAGAGCGGGACACTAGTCACTTTTAGTCACATCTCACTTTTTCTTCCTTACCCTCCTTCAATACCTTTTCCCATTTTGCTCCATTCTTCATAGCTGGTGTCCTAAAATCCCCTGCCATACGCCCTTTCGGTGGCTCGCATGGTACTATGTATGTGTAGATCGTTGATCCGGGCATTAAACAGCACCCGACGAATTATGCGAAGTGTGTTCGGTATGAATGCGAACTCTTTGAGTACCTGCCCTCCATTTTTACTTCACATTTCCATGCAACTGAGTGGTGTAAGAATGGCACGAAAGGGAAAGCAGTGCTGCCTCAACAGAACGGTAGGCGTAGGATGGACGTGGACATGGTTCGGTTGAAAGACGCCGTGATGCTATGCAAACGCGAAGGAAATAGAAAGGGGAGATGTGGTCACATTCTATTCCGATGCGTCAGAGAACTCTAGAGGATTACTTACATGTTATTTCATGGCAAAGGAAAGAGAGTGTTTGTGTGCGTGGTTGTACTACTTGGTGCAACACAGCAAATACTGATTCGCAATTATAAATTTATTGACATTCCAAATTACGATAAAAGCCAAAGAATAGAAATTACTATAGTTTTCTACAAAAACAATGAATTAAAAAATACTGTTACGGTTTTTTGACAGACATAGAGGTAGATCATAATGAGACTTATGATATGTTAGCACTACTGCCGTCAATGAACTCATTTGATGCGTCATATACCTTTTAATTCAGTACATTTTTGATGTACAGGTGGAATCTGTTGCCGTTCCTTCCTAATGCTATACCTTACACAGCATCCGGAATTTCGTTACAGTATTTAATTCTTGTCTTTCAATGTTCTTGTTTGATTTGAATCATTTCTCATATTTTTTCAGAAGCATTCAGACCTGAGCTTGCTGTTGGATGTTTCAATCCATAATTTACCATTTGAATGAATATCAATTGTAGGCTATAAAAGAGCTCAAAGAAGAAGTAGGAGTGTATTTAAACGGCGGGGCAATAAATAGTCAAGGTTGTTGGCAACAATAGGAGAGAGTAGTTTTGAGTTGGCCTAAACAATTTTGACAACTCAATAACCACTGCTTAGTGGAATGGTGGATGAATTGGGAAACAATGTCGAGAGAATATTTTTGAGACGAGAATAAAAAATGAAATTCTTATATTGGTTAGGGAGGGTTGAATGGTGATTCACAAATACGATACCTAATTTCAACTATAAAACTTGTATTTTCTCAAAAGTGATTCACCCTTTTAAACTTCCCTGTGAAGTGTATATTAATAGCATGTCATTCTTACGAGGTTGTGAGCAATTTATGAGCCCATAATTTTTCAAGAGTGTTAGGCGCAACGGTGCAGGAACTCATTCCTGACTTTCTACCTGAATGCATACTACAAATCAAACTTTTTTTCCGCAAATGAGGACTGATCAGAATATTTACGCTTTTTTTCAAAACTAATGTGCCTTTCAAACGCGGTGATTTCTCCCTTATTCAGCGAGTTAGTTTCCCTCTGGGTCTTAGATGCCACTCAAAGAGCTGCTAGGGCAGCATCTTACATCAAACGAGACACACGATAACCATTTTGATATGAAGTTTTTATCCGTGATATATGCGTGCATTTTAATATTCATAACTATACCAACACAATTCTCCACTATCTTCTCACTCAATTATCTTTTAGAGCAGGCTAATGCCGACACCGGGTTTCTGCCCGCATTTACTCTATTCCGTAATTGGATATCCATCAACCAATTGACCTACCTATTCTTAATGGCGTAAACGACCTCCATGATGAGTAGCCTCCTAAAACAACAGACAGTCATGATAGTTCGTTTGAGGCTAGTCACTGATTCTATCACGATTTTAGAAAAATCTAAAATCCCAAGGACTAAAATGGTTAATTTAAAAAAATTAGATGGATTGATGTATTTTTATTTCTTTTGTTTGTAACAATTTTACAAAGGAGAAGTAAAATAGGGACTTTGCAACAAAACTAAGCTAATTATAATTTTTACTGGCAAATCTTCTGGGTTAAATCTCTCACATTTTCCATCCAAAAATGTCATCTAGGTAGGGACCACATCATCCATTTTCAACGCCAAGCAATTCTGTAAAACTCATAAGAAATATTAATATAGATAGTTCATCGAATAAACTAAGTTTCAAGGGGTAAATCGGTTGTTTTTCTGGAGTAGAAAGCATCCATTTCCATCTGCTAACTGCTCCTGCAGTTCTGCACACTTTTATTCCGTCCATAAAAACAATTCTTTTTATCACCGTTAGCCGCTGGCCCAACATCCTCCCCTCTGTGACTACCATAGAATCAGGGCCATGGATATATCCATAGCCTTGATCTGGTTCTATCCATGATATGGTTCTATCCATGGCCTTGCATTGAATTCCCTCGCCCATTATTACCCGCTCCCACCTCATCATTCTATTCTACAGCAGCTTCCTGTCCTCACTCACCATGCCGGACATTTCCTCGTTCATCTTCCTTTCCATCCATCGTCCCATTTCCATTCTCAACATTCACACCTCATGCGCCTTCTTTCTCCTCTACTTCTCATTTCTTAGTTTCCCGGTTTCTTCACCGTGCGCTTGCTATGCTCCACACAAGACTCTTCACCAGAATTTACTGTTCTCAAAGTCTCTGTTATCAGTTCCCTCTTAACAGCCAATTCCCCTTTTTATGATTTAATTCTGCTCCTGCGTTTCCTTAATACGCTTTATAATAATTAGAATATCTCAACTATAATACTACTATAGATACTTTTAACTATAATTTTATTAGCTTTTATGCTTCGCCAATTTTCCCGCAAGATACTGCTCAGATAAATAAATTGTTTCAGCGGCACTGGTTTGTGTAACTCAATTAAAAATAAATGGGCCTAAGTTAACGAAAAACTACGGTATCAGGATCAAAGACCGCAACCACTTAATAATTTCCTCTATACTTTGGACACCAGTTTTCTGGTAAACAGTCCATTCTTAGGAAACTAAAAATATATTGTCTCCTAGATTATTTACTTGGTTTTCCATTTGTTTTCCTATAATACGTCATCTAAAGCGATACCCTAGAATAGCAAGGGTAAGAGCACGTGTTCGATCAAGAACTTTTATCATTCCTCATGTCCATGCATTCGTGCTGTATACCTCGTCTCCTCATTATGCGACGCAGTTTTCACTGCTAATCCATTCATGCCATTGATTTTAGAAAAACATACAGAACTCGTTAAGAGTTACCTTCAAATTTGTTTTATTCTTTATTAATTAATAAGTTTTATATCACAGTTTATCAATGGAAATACGTTTGATATTTTTCACATTATTAGCGATGAAGTAGATAAAAATTTAAAATGTGAGTCCCTAGCGCTAATAGATGTAGTATTCTTTTTACGAATAAGGCCACGCCAATAGTCATAATGGGGTCGAGCGCAACGCTGTTGAATTTAGCAGCACTCACCGCGTCGCGAGCATCTAAGTTGAAGTCAATTTTTGATATTGCCGATTTAAATTTAAAACACCACCATTCCAACTATCCCAAAATATATACTGTACTAACCTTCACTCATGCTTACCTTTGAAGCCGCAAATTACCTTAGCTACCGGTCGCCTCCCAAAATAACCTAACAATCTGACGTTTGGTGGCGAGGCGTTCACGGTGATGCAAGCGTTGGGATCTCCAAGCGAGCGTTGAAGTCACTACTCGAGCGTTGAAATCACCGCGTCTCACAGCGCCGCCGCATGTATGTCTCCTCAGCCTATCCCGAAAAAAACCCCGTGGATCAATTTATTGATCATTCAAGCATTCTGCGTGAGACTCATAAATTATGATGACCAATGATATATTTGACAGCCATTAATGCGTGGAATAGTTCCACCGGAGTTAAATGCGGTGAGAGAGGTCTTTTGTAAACCAGTGAGCGTGACACATACGTCAGAGTGGTGCATAACTAAGCAGGGCCAAGTCTGGTTAAGTGGGTGAACAATTTGGAGGGTGAAGTGAACTAAAGCGGTGGTATTGCCTCTACTGAGTCACCTGCAAGAGCACAGAAGTACGAAATTCCACGGAGGAAAAAAAAGTCAAAAGTAAACACCTTAGAGTTTAAAGTTATAATTTCACCAGTTGAAAATGACACTGTGAATACTATTGACATGCTTTGTCGCAACGGATGCACAGCAGTCGTGAAAATCTAGTACCTTTAACACTAGAATGCCGGACACATTGGACTCCCCGAGAATGCTGGCAGGGTGTCATTTTGACACCCATCTGTTTATGTGTTATTAGCGGTTGTTTTGTGTGGATTATTTTATGTTTAATAGTTGGTAGTGTTTACGTTGTAACTTCAGTGTATTTTTGTTTTTTTTTGTCGTTTTTTTATAAACAAAATTATTTTTTTTAAGTGGGTCGATTTTAGCAAAATACCTATTACCTGCAAGAATTTTCTTTCGACCGCACTTTTTGTCGAAGATTGTGCTAAAACGTTGGTAAATATACATTGAATGATTTTCACAATAATTTATTGTTTACGTAAAATCATTTATAATGTATATGTAAACTAAATATTTGTGTAATGGAACAGACAAAGAAATCAATGGTGTTTTTCATACAGGGTTACAAAAAACATCGTCTAAACTGCTTCACATTTCTGGCACTTTCGTTCTGTTTTAGCCATACACAAGCCGCATACTGATTTTTTACGCGGCTTACAAAATCTAATAGTTCAGTTTTATTGCATTTTATCTTTACTTGACAGTTTCTAGTAAGATATGGCACTCGCACTCCATCAAAATCGTCAAAAGGTTGACAAACATTTCTTGATGCAATGTTAGGACTTGCAAGCTCCTCTGCTAACTTTTGCAAAAAATCCTTTCGATATATCTTCTGTAGAGCTAATTCCTTATACAATATCCAGGCATTTATACCGGCTTAGTCGAGAGTATTATGGATAGAATTAACTGGCCATCGCCTGATTCCTGTTATAACAGAATGTTACCGCCTCACCTGATCTCTGATATCCACTCCATACTTGATCTCATTGTAACACTTATGAGTTTCTGGCGTTTTCTTAGAGTTGTCACCAATCTCAACGTCAGGGTGAAGAGAGCTCAGAACAACAACTCACTTTCTCAGTTTGCCTTGGTAAACGGTAAGTGATATGTCACACGTTTTCTACAACTTATTTGAGTACAACTCTTCCCGAAAAGCTTTTATTTCTGCAGGGATTTTTCTCCTTACCATATTTACGGTTCCCTAGTACCTCTTTTTTTAATTCTTTAGAGAGCACAAGTGATATGAAATAATTGTCAGTTGTGAAATTTCGGCCCTTGCTCAAGTAAGGCTGCAAAGTTTCATTGCAACATGATCTGCAATGCGATCGCCAGCTTGATGAAAGTCGTCCTTGCTAAGGTAGGGAAATCCGTTTATCAAATATTTACTGTCCTTATCTACTTCAAGCCGGTATTTTTGCCCATATTTATCTGGCTTCAATGTCATGTATTGCGTAAAGGGGCACCTAGCTCTGCTTGGAAATAGCTGCCCGTCAATAGCATTGAACGGTCCAGGCTTATAGCATGCAATACAGTTATCAATAAATGTCTCCCATACATCCGAAAACAGCGCAAATTTGTCCGTTTGCAATCATGCAGAGTGACTTGACTTTTAG
The DNA here is from genome assembly GCA_963573305.1 of Pyrrhosoma nymphula. NCBI lineage: Eukaryota > Metazoa > Arthropoda > Insecta > Odonata > Coenagrionidae > Pyrrhosoma > Pyrrhosoma nymphula. The sequence goes on along the minus strand of OY754332.1, from coordinate 67,353,263 downwards.
TCAAAGCAGAGATAGCGTAAAATTTCACAAATGTGGTCCCATGCCATAGTTTTTTTCACAAGTGGTATACACCAATCATCTGACCACATACCGTTCACGTCGACTCACAACCCCACGATAGCACCCATGACCACGAATAGATTTTTTCTGTTCGTCAACCAATCCAGGTTCGTCTACAAACACAATAAAGAACAGATTGCTGATATATAATAGTGGTAAGAATAACTCGAACATTTGTACATGTGAATAGTAAAATTAATGAGTACATATGTATGTCTTCTGTAACTAAATTGCAATACACAAATATAATTGAAAGTAACCGTGCTCACTGTTTCCGTCGCTTTCGGATGATGTTGTGTCCTCCGGTGCAACGAAATCGTCGTCCGACTCAACATCATGATTAGACCCTTTCTCGGACACGTCTTCAGAAATGCCATTTAGTACTGCCGTGATTTGCTTCGGCCTAAGACGTCTACGTAGCGCCATTACCAAGAAAAAAACGCAAACTATCTCATTTATCTCAATGCAACCGTCTCGACGCAAGGCGAAGTCATGACCGGTCGCGACATGCTAGCGAACCAGCCGGCGAGCCAGACAGTTGGCAGTTGTCATCTGCATTGTCACGTCAGCACATTGTTCACAGTAACAATGCTACTTTGTGGCAAATAAATACATCCCTGTGTCGCCGCGGACCAATGGGCTGGTTTGAAGACAAGTCGTTTGCAAAAAAGTAGTGGAAAAGAGACTTACCTCACGCGCTACTATATTTTCGAATAATAATTTAATGAGTATTTTTATTGAAAATGTTTAGAACTAAACAAATACGAACGTGATGCACTGTTCTAAAATATCCGTTTGACTAGTAGTTATCCAATCGAATTAAAAAAACACCTAAAACTAAAGAAGAAATGACAACTTTTACAGGGTGTCAAAATGACACCCTCCGGCATTTAAGATAAATTTGAAATTTTAAGATGAAAAAGAGGTGGAAGGCTATCTCTCACACAGTGGTCCTGTTAAGCCCTTAGAATGAGTAAAAGTCACGCAAGTTTTTTTTCTTCAACACAGTTTCATGGGCAGCTCTGCAAACAAGTGTAGGCGTAGGGTGTCAAAATGACACCCTCCGGCATTCTAGTGTTAAATCTCACGAAAATCGACAGGAGAGGTCGATGTCTCGGTTGTTTATCTGACTAAAGCACTTGGTGCAGTATCGAGGGATATGGGTTTGATTCCAGATAATGGCGGATAGTTTATCACCTGTGGAATTTTTGCTCACACAAAAAAGATAGATATGACATATCGCATGTATCATCGTAGCATCGGATAATTTAATTTAGCATTTGATAGTTCATCATCACCCTCAGTGGCAATCATCATTCGGAAGAGTTATTTGCTTCAGCTCTCCATATTCATTTCCAGAAAAAACTTTTTATGACTATAATATTCCTTTTTTGAGCATGATTTTTGGTTTTTGAGCGTGATGTTTTGGTAGACAATCGCTCTCGGCGACGATGCACCAACATAAATAAAACAGCGATACACTAAACAAACAGAAACACGCAAAAAGGACACTTACAAAAGAAAACTTTGACGTTTCGACGGTAAAGCCGTCATCATCGGCGGTAGAAGAATGAAGAATGAATATATATATTTCCAATGCCCCAATCGTAAAACTAATAAAAAATATGAATCACAGAAAACATGACCAAATGAGGAAACTTATAAAAATAAATTTAAAAACAAAAACGAATAATCTTAATTCTAATCCAACAGATAAAGAGGACATCATATGTATGTACATGCATAGGTATCAATGACCCCTCCTTTTTTCTTTTCGACCCCCATAGGATACAGCCCAAGGGGTTGGTAGCACCCACACCCACTTTGGGTACCACTGCCGTAAAATATCAACTATCTATTTTCAAAGGTTACAAGTGAAATGTACATACTAAATAAATATATCAGGTTATTAAATCACTATTATTGTTAAGCTTTTACTTGACTTATGCTACTACTATGATCATTTTGTTCACCAACAGATTTCTGCGTAGATTCTTCCTCTTCAGTTTCATGGGATGCGGCTTGCTTGAATGAAGAAGGTCCTACAATGAACGATTTCAGGGTAAAAATTAAATCAGATTACAATGTTTACTACCACACAATAATTTATATATATATATATATATATATATATATATACACTATACAGTAATATATACACATATATTACGTAATCCGATCCGAGGAATTAATGTTTAAATGGATGCTTTCTTTGATACGGATCTTAACATTTCACCTGTTTATAGCATGAGCTTTATTGTGAGTTCTTTCTTCATCGCTATCAATCGTAAAAGCCCTCTTCTTCCGAAGGCCTCATTCCATAGAACGGCAAGCATCCTGATGTAACTATTGCATCTGCCTTCAACTGGATAGCTGAATAGTGTAGCCTAAATACATGAAATTATCACTTTCATTTCCATTTATGCCATTCATGTACCAATGTATATTAATTAAGAAACAACTTACCTTCATTATCGGATGGAAGATCGAGTCCAAAAGCGAGACACTATGAACCTCGCCCCAGAAGAGTCGCACAGAGTACTCGAGTACTGGATACCCAGTCACTTGGCCAAATAAAACCAAAACCGTCATCCACAGCGGCGTGGGTCAAAACGAAACTATACACAGAGACAATAAAACGTCTAAAAATCGAAATAAGAGCGGTCAGTGGTCAAATAATAAAGGTTGGAGAAAAATCGCACATAATTACACAGAGAAGCTCAAAACACAACACAAACGCCAGTAGATAGTACAACCGATACGATCATGCATCACTAATCCATCTGTCAGATATCGATAGATGAAGCTTGTTCCGATGGTTCCGATTCGCGGGAATATTTTCTAAGTCCGAAGGTGTTCCGAAGTCGTCCAAAGGGCATCTGAAATATATCCCACAGTTAATTGTTTATTCACTTCAGATGTTAGAGAAACGCGTTTAAAGCAACATTTTTAGAGATATTTTCTGTTCCAACTGTTTTGAAATTCGAATTTTTCTGAGTGTGCAACTGTATTGGAGACGTAATTATTACGTTGCAAAGAGACCTGAATGCGCCTGCAACCTCTGCAACTTCCTGTAACCTTTCTGCAACGTTGCTGCAACATTTTGTGTTTACTTGGTGCACTTACAGACCAGAAATTGCCCTTTCAGACCAGTTCCAGATTAGTTACAGACCAGATATTTTTACCTGGGTATACTGCCATGTACAAGTATATTACACTTATGTTTTTAAAGTGCACGTGAAACCGCCGTCAAAGCATAGGGTCAAATCTTGCAATTTTATTGCGACAAACATTTCCAGTATTCAAAAATCCTTCGATTATTTTTGTCAATATTTCATCAATTGTGCGATAGGGTTTAAGAGTATGAGTTTTATCTATTTGAAGTTCTCATAATTTGCTTTCCTGGGAGAGACTCTTCGCCTAAAATTGCCACCATTGCATTTTCCGATTGTAAACTAAGAATCAATCGAAGGGATTTTCCATGCGAATTCCGGTCCCGCCCAAGTTCGGGGAAAATGATATTCACTAATTTACCTTCGTGGGGTATATCCCCTTCAAGAGTAAATTTGTTTTGATATATCTTTCTTTTCAAAGTATTCCTACTGCTTCCGTCCAGACTTTTAAACCTGAGAGTGAAGGATGGTGACGATTTAAAAGCTCAATAAGCTCAAAAAGACCTTTGGTAGGAAAATATACGATTGCCACTCGCATTAAGATTAGTAATAGTAATACCGACGTGAGATTAAGATGTTGTGATGACTGCAGTGCTGCCATCTCACCTCTAGTGCCTGGGTAAGAATCACAATAGTGGCGGTGATTTATTACAGTTAAATCGCTACATTTGCAGTACGTGTAGTGTATGTCTAGTGCAGTACAGCGTTCTTTTGATGGGACATTTAACTGTGATCATATTCGTTTCTTTCATTGAGAAGAAAGAACGTCAGAATGATCTTCCTGGTCATTTCTTATTATTCTGTTCCCTTTTCTTTAAGAACTTCAAATGGAGCTAGTTCACATTGTACAGTTTCCACATCAAAGAGGGCAACGTTTAATAACAAAGGAGCAGTGTATTTTATTTTCAAACCTATGTCCTGTTTCTCAGTACATGGTATTGCCTATTCAAGATAGGTCGTTGCGCATCTGTCAACGCACTCCGATGCGCTTTGGTCGAAGTCGTTGACGTCACTAGGATTGCATGCCACAGCTGTTCTCAGCCATTGTGAGCTTATAGCGTATTTGAAGTGATTGAACTTGAAAGTTTACACTTGTTCATCTGCATCTCGTGCCCGGAATCCCTGGAGATGTCTTATTGCGTAGCATTTGGGTGCGATAATTCTGTAAGGAAGGAATAATTCGGAAGGGAAAGCTGAGTTTTTTTTCGATTTCCTGCCTAATGTTCATTGCGGGCGAAGTGGATAAACGCATGCCAGAGGCGAGACCATTTCAATGCTGATAACGGTAATGTCATCAATTTTAATTTTTCACTTATTTTAAGTGTTACTTGTTACATATTTAAGTAATATGAAATAATTTTTTCGCCATAACTTGCGAGAAAATGAAGTTCCATCGACGTGTTTTTCTGTTGTATTAGAACTTAAGTTGATTACCCATAAACTAAGGCAATAGGTTTATTTTGCTAATACATCCTGTTAATTTTTCAGCACGGATTTGCTCGGTGCATTTTGAAGAGGATGCTTTTTTCAAAGGTTTGCAGCAGAAACTTATAATATACTCCCAAGTTTCTAGTCTTCTATGTACTCTAGTATACTCCCAAGAGCTGGAGGAAATTGAAAACAGACGCCGTGCCCTCGCTCCATTTACCATTGTCAACGAGGGAAAAAGAGGTTTCTAGGAAGAGGAGGGAAAGATGTGAAGAGAAAGCTAGTTGACTCTTTATTAGAGGATAATAATGCTTTAGAAGAGAATCCGTGAGTACCGGTATTAATGGAAGGGTGAAATATAGTGTCAGATTTTGAACGTTGTTCTGCAACCAACAATTTTGGATCTTGAACGGTATGCCATTTTTGGAATTTGCCGGATTTCGTTCATAGCACTGGACCTATTAAGTTTCACCTTTCACCAGAATGCGATTTTTTAATTTTCCGTCTTATTTTCTTAATTGAGTTGTAAAACGTCTTCTAAGGAGCTGGTCGTTATGAGAGTTTAGAAACAGTTTTTTTAGGAGTAGTACATTGGGAAGTAATCCTTTTACTGCTAAAATGTAACTTCAGTGTTGTACTTACATTTCTCTCCTGTCTCTTAAGTGTTTAATTGAATAAATATACCTACCAGAGTTCAACTAAAGCAACATCACTTTTTGACTCAATTTGGAATTTATTCAGCCAACCTAAGCGTAATTTTCGTTTTGTTTCGTGGCTCCTGACCTACTCCCTACCACACCTTAAAAATGCCTTCTTCAACGCATTTACTAAAAATTGTGTTGCCTGCAATGTCTTACCTCAGTGTTTGTTGTGTCTCATGGATAATTTATTGTTACCTTTCTCAAGTATCATGACTTTGAGAGCTTGCTCAGTGTTATTTTTTATTTACCACAACAAAATTGAACCCTTGAGTGGTCAAAGATCAGGGAAATCAAATTTTTATTATCCATCTAGCTCAGTAAGTTGTAATGGACAAATGAATTTATTAATTTTGATGATTATTGAGATTAGTGCTGGAAGCTGTTGATTCTGAGAGAAATGTCATTCTTTGCATCTGCAATAATGTCCGACTAATCGACCCGTGCGAAGCATTCGCACTGTATCCTCCTCAAATCCCACTTAATTGAAGTGCACCCCGTATAGTTAGTACCGTGTAGTTAGTCCGTCATTGATGTAGGTGTGGGTTGAAGTAAGGAATAGATGTGTGTTTAAATTTTAGAATATATATTTTTTTGAAACATAAGGTTAAGGTATTTACATCTTTATAGCATATTAACATGTTTACACGTCCTCTTTGAACACCATGTTTGAAGTGATGATATGGTAATCTGTGATTGTTTGTTGGTGGGTCTGTTTTGCACAGACATAGATGTCACTGAAAGAGCGCACCCTGGAAAACGCCACATACTACTGACCGTGTGAAAAAACAGGGTCAGGCAAGTACAATCCTGCCTTTGTTAGCGTCTGTCCCTGTGCCTCATTTATAGTAATGGCAAAGGCAACTTTTATGAGAAATTGCTTCCTAGTCCGTTTGAAAGGCACGGTAGGATCAGACGGGATGAGTTTAATGCGTGGTATGACGACAGTTTGACCGGAGTCAATCAATTTCGCTGTGATAGTGTAGTTGCCCAAGTGAGTTACAACTAATCTGGCGCCATTAATTAAGCCCTGCTTAGCGTTTAGGTTTCTAAACAACATGATAATAGCGTTCTTTTTTAGTATGAGTTTATGAGGGGGCAAACCTGAAGGGCTTAATGAGTTCAGAAATTCTAATCAAGCAGTTTGGGGAAGTAAATATAAATTCAAGTTTTGATTAATTTAATCCATTTTATAAATAGATCAGCAGATCGAATACCTTTAATCAATATTTTAAGTCGAAATTAAATGCGGAATGAGATAATAGATGCATGAAATCGAAATTGGTTTCATTTCGATATATCTCGATATTCTCGATAGAGGATCGATAGGTCGAGGGCGGGATTTCAAAAAACCGTTTTTTTCAATTGTAAGTTTTCGAAAAACAACTGAAATGTGAGTAATTTGTATATTTTTCCGGTGTAGCGGTTAAAAAAATCTTTAAAATGATGCCTCATTTATGAAAATTGATGAAGTATTAAGGAAGTTATGGCGTACCGACAAAAAAAGCCCTTGAGAAATAATATATATGATGATGATGATTGAGGGAGATGAGTTTCCTCTATTACCATTATGTGCTGGCAACTCAAGTGAGGAGCCCCTAATGGTAACATTATTATGCCCTATTTTGGCAGGTTTGTTCCCCATCAGAGCTTATAAATGAAGTTGCAAAATAATTTTGTTTTAAGATATGGTGCTATTTTATTACCCTACAGTGAAAATGAAGCTGGAGAGTGTGACAGATGATATAAAGTTTGAGGATAATCCTTTGAATATCCTGTGAGTATTGTGGGATAACACATGGGTTTCTATGGTTAGGAGAAGAGGTGGCAATTGTCAATGTATAAATCCACTCAAATAATCTTTTTCAGGGTGACAGTAGACAGGAGTTATGAGTGAAACTATTTTCTATTACCAGACACGACTGGTTATGTGCACACCATCTCTAGGCATAAGTATCGAGTATTGATGAAAAAGGTGAATACCATGTTAAGAATTGATTCCTTACACATTAATCCTTTGTTGTTATAGAGTAATGGCTTAATGATTTCATTCTTCACTTTTTCCAGAATGGCTATTACATTAAGTACTCAGTTAATCTTATGTGGCAATGAATTAATTCATTGCCACACATGATGAACTGAGTTATGAGCGTTACTCTTTTCTAGTACCAGACACGACTGATTATGTAACTTGAGTGTTTATACTATGATGTATGAGACCTTTTCTTATAGTTTTATTGTTGGCTAAACCTTTACTCAAAATTCCTATATCAAAACTTTTGTAATTATGGAGGTTTATTTGATAGTTTGAAGTTTACATTTGAAGTCTGCTGTCACTTTTAACCTTGTTAATTTTTCACTCTGTTTACTAGGAAAAGTTGTTTGCTCACATATTGCCCTCTGATCACCTGTTTCTGTATAGTTGTTGGAAATATTTTTTCTAGTATGCATCAAAAGTAAGTAATTTCTATTAGATTTTCTGTTGGTGCAGTTAAGCTAAGTATTTATCCACAGTCTGAGACTCATATACTGTCTGTATTTTATTTTTTTTGTTTCGTTATTTTTGCATTTGTGTTAAAAATGTATGTCTACCTTGTTTCTGTCTTTCTTTTAGTGTCCTGGTTAGTCTATGGCAAATGTGTGCAGTTGAGGAATTACAGCAGGAGATCCTGACCACATGAGAACCTAAGACACCACTATGGAATGTTTGGATAAATGACTCAAATGACCATTGCAGATGTTGTATTTTCATGCTATCGGATGTTCATTCTTATCTCATTCTGAACCATTGCATTTAATTTGTTTGCCGCTGATAATATAATAACTCTAAATGAACCATATGGTTTCACGTACCTATGTGAAATAAATGTTTTACCCTGCATCAATAGCAAGCATAAAATTTGGTTGTCATTATGCCTCCTTCAATTCCCCCTTTAGAAGCTGTTAGCAGTATATGCTTGAGGCCAGCTTGATCTTGATCAACATCGCAACGTTTCACGTGCCTCAGGCTCAACCCACAAGGACGAAATTTGTTGAGAATGCAACTATGCACCAAAGATGATGAGAAAGATTACAATTTTCCCATTGAATAATTATTGTTCACTACAAATTATTTGAGTATTTTTTTGTAATGCTAAATATCTCTAGGAAAAATTCCCATTTTTAAGTATTATATTTCAGAATTGCATAATGTTCAATTGTAAAAATTACCAAAATCCAATTGTGCGGTACAATTTTAAAATTTAAAGTAGCAAACTTAGTGTAGAATTGGCTTTTGTTTGTTGCAGGTGTAAATAGGTAACTTAGATAACCTAAAACATTAGGGTAACTTAATGTATAATAATAAAATGTCTATTGGGACTAAACATCCCACGCCTAATCCGAACAGAAATTCGTGGCTTGAAGATTCAACTAACTTAAAGAGTAGTAATTTCTGGTGAATCAATTTCCTAAAAACTGGTACTGAAAGTTGATCATTGCTAATCCCTGCTGATAACTACGTAAAAATGATATGAACTGGCTCTATATTGTCAAAAGTTGTTAATTATGACGGTAGGGTAGAATACAAATGTTCCAGACGTTCGACGATTTGACTTCTTAAAGCTTAGTTGAGATCGGGATTAAGTTTTTAACATTTGAATCGATTGCTTATGTGATTGTCAAATATTAATGCAATGACAAAGATATATGAAATGACGTGCACTACCATGCAGAGGTACATTTTTGAACTGGAGAGTTTGGCGATTGAACTGCAACATTCCCGGTATTTCGCTAACTTGCGTCGGGATAAATTTTTTTTTCTATTCGGCAAGTAGGTTGATACTGTTCCCTACTTCTATGCATTAACCAATACCGAGAATCCTCGTCCACAATCAGTCGCATTTATATTTACTGCCTCAAGAACGTGGCTTCAACATTTATTTGGTTGCATTTACTTATCAGTAGTTCACGAACGGTTCTTTAATATTGAGTCCATGGATTTTTGCCCAAATATTACTAATGTGAGATTAGATAAGTGTTTAATGTTTCTCCTAGCCTACAAATTTACGGTCTTGATGTACTTCACTGTCCCTGTTACCTAAAAATAAAGATATAAATCACGGTGTTCTTAGCCCCATACATTTAGCAAGTCGTCTGCTGCTACAACTGCAATTTGCGCGACGTCGTGCGCAGAACGGCTTCATTTTGGTCACGGGGACGACCTACCTTGTATTAGTAATACCATGTCTCAGTATATGTTGTATTATGATAACATTGCTCATCGCTTTTTGCCTGAATGACATTTTGTTGCAACACACAAACGCTCGATTTTTAAACCCTAACACCATAAGGGGAGCGCTATCTGAGAAATTCGATAGTCAACGCCGGTGTTTTCGAACATATTTTGGCCGCAAGGCGCTCTCGTTGGTGGCTCCAGAAGACAGGCGATGGAAGTAAGAGGGGAGTCGGTCTCGGACGGTCGCCGCGTCCCGCGGTAGCCGCGTCATTAGCGACGGAAAATTTTCGAATGAATGGACTGTGTGTGAACTCTCGGCCGAGCTGGAATGGTGCTTGTGTGAGGGGGCAGTGGAAATCAGTTGAAAAATGTGCAAGAGCTATTTCTGAAATTAGCCAATATTTCAAGAAAATCTACCCCGCCAGTTTTTTCTCATGAGCAGAAATTTTCCCCGCTCCATAAAAATAAGGCAAAAACGAGTCTTCACTTCATGCGGTTGAGGTGTTTGGTAAGACTTGCAAATGACGCCGTCCAGCCCGTGGTATCTTCATAGCCATGTCCTTCTTAAATGATTAGCAGGCCTTGTCCGATTGAAGCTCACTTATCTGCCGGAAATGAATTCATAAGTGGCAGGATCAAGTGACAGGGTCGCTAAACGTATGCATATGCTATATGCAGTACGTAGACCACAAAAATTGTTTTCCCCATAAAATGGAATGGAATATTTTATAGTTTGCCAATCCTTATTTCATTGGATATGTGAGTTGCAAATTTCAAATTGAATTAAATAAAGAAACAACCTTTGGTTTTTTGGCTGTCACATGTTGTAAATGATTTTTTGTCGATAAAATTTAAAGTATAATATAAATAAACTCCATGTGGAAAATTAAAACTACGTTTTTAACTTTCTGCAGTAAAGTTGAAAATCTAATAGCATACAGGCCAAAAAAATCATTTATGTACAGAAAGATTTTGAGGATTTGAGGTGAATCTCTTTTTGCGCGAAAAGAGAAGTTTGTGTCTCATCTAAAGATCAACTTGTGTTTGAAAATTAGGTAGAGGAGGATGCCATTTTTATGTGGGATAAATCTAGTGTTCTTCATAGTCTATACTGCATTTTTTTAGTTTGTACGCTTTGAATTTGCATAGAAATTAGTTGGAAAAAATAAATTACGGTAAGAATTAGATCACCACTTAGGCTAACTCGCAAGCATACGCAAATCTCTTCTTGCGTTAGTTAATTATGCGGTCGCCTCATTTGAATTTCCATTTACTGCTATTATTTTCTCCAAATGTGATAGTTACTGTAGTAGCTAAACATTTTCATGTCATGACCTTGAGATCATATGTATCGTGCTTTTTTAATGCTAGACCTTATATGATTCGGATAATGAGATCATTAAAAATATTTCCCCACGACACATTGTGGTGGTTGAGATTTGCATTATAAAAGGGGATTCAGGCCACTATTAGTAAAAAAAAACCAATGACGTTGATGACATCGCAATTATAACCCGATTCAATCTTTGAATTCACAATAGTCAAGCTGTTACCTAGGCATGACTCATTCTGTTACGCTGCTAGGGGCGCTGCGATCAAGAATTCAATTTCATCGAAAGTGAATTTCATTTTCTTAATACATGTTATTCGAATCATAGATCCAGCTCCAAACAAATTCATACTATACTATGCCTATATTTTTAATCCAAATGGTTTGTGTCAGAGATGTAAAAATATAAAGTGTCAATTAATAACACTCTTTATCAAGGCACATTTTAGGAAAGTTGCCGAACATTTGCAAAAAATATTCTAATTAAAGAACTTTTGAATTAAAATAAATGTTATCTTTTAATTTAAATAAGTATTTTGCATTAAAAAATTAAAAGTAAAAAATTACTCCCATGTGACTGTCTATCTGGCTATGCGTCCGTCAATATATCTTCTAACGCTGCAATAGAATGAAGGATCATACTCCAATTTTGCAGAGGGGGATGTCCTCATTGACGAGTTACAGTTATTTTTTTTATATTTCACTTGCCTCCCAGTATGTTTTACATTTGTTTTGGTGAACAGTTAAATATGAGTCGCAGATATGCATTGTCGCTAGGAGGTGTTTCGTCTTCGGATAAGAGGAAGGAAAACTGCCGGACACTCATGTATAACTGAGGGATGAATGTTATGTAAGGACGGGGTAGACCGAGGAAATCATGAGTGAATGTGGTGGAAGAGACCGTACTGAGGAAACTAGGGAAGCCATAAGAGCAAAACAGCTTCGGAAGTAACGATAGTGTGGTAACCATTGGTATACACTACCAGAAGCAAAAGTGGTGTGCAAAGATGGGGAGGAAATAATTTAAACAGATCCCGTTTAATTAAGGTCGCTTGACAAAGCCTACTCCGAATGGGGGCAGCATGATGGGTGCGTATTATAATTTTTAACTATTACTGGTATTATTCTTACTGGAGATAGACTACCGATTGAGATAGATTTGGATGGATACATGCGTACTGCCTTCCGCTCATTTGTTGATTTTAAAAATGGCCGCTACTTCTTTGCGCTGCTTTTCAGCTCTTTATACGTCCTACTTCTCTTTTAATTCCATCCAATAAATGTTTTCTCATCTTACCCGCTTGCTTGTCATCCGCCCCTCCACCATGGTCTTCAGCATCCCCTAAATACCTGCTCCGTCTACTTACTACAACTCCAGAGGATCGAGCCGGGAAGTTGGGGAGATTTTTCAGAGGAGTCACGATCCTTAACTGGATACCATGTGGAGAACACTTCAAGTAAAGTACTCCCCTCCTCGGATGGGACGTTAAACAAAGGACGCTTTGGTGTCTTTTCTTTAAGAATAATTTTATTCTTAGCCCAGATCTTTCTCATCCCCTCTTCCATTCCCGAATTGATCCATCCCAAATTGTTCTACCTGCCTAAAAGCGCAAATACACAGTTTCCGATCGGCACCACAAATACAACCAACTCCATGCTCCTTATCTCCAGCAGTTTCCTTTCCTCACCCACCATTTCCAGCTCTTTATCGTTTTCTCTTCTTTCTGTTCATCGCACTCGCTTAATCTTTGTCCGATCATTTACATATCATCATACATATGCTGTTTGCTCATTAATGTGGGCCGTGATTGATGCATCAAAGATTTTTTATTTGTAATACAGTATCTCGGACAGCGTCAAAGTGTAAATGATAAAACATTGGCCTTAACGCCAATGTTTTGTTGAAAGAAGCACACGGATACCAACGGAACCCGCATGCTTGATTCACTCACTCAGTGATTCAACCCGAAGGTTGGTTTGGATAGTTGAGGGTAGAGCTCACCCCGGACTAAGCCACAGGCGTGTGAATTTCACAAATTCAGGGTAGGGGGCCAGTGGCCAGTTCCTTTCCCTGGGCCACCTCGCACTCTGAGGATTTTTGTTCGGGGGCGTTCAAAGGCTTCACCGGGATTTGAACCCGGGACCCTTCGATCAGTAGCCAAGCGCTCTACCCACTAGGCCACCACGCTCCCACGCTTGAATAAGTAGGAGTAATTCGGTAATGGAAACCTTTGAAGGCATGCTAACGTGAGGCAAGTACTTGTGGGAGTAAACGCGTACCAATATGCCCCTTCGAAGTTGCATCACGCTTACATGACAAAAATTACACGAACTTCACTTCGTTGAGTCAGACGCTTAAAAGATGCCCCTCTTCTAATTTTGAGCATGCTTTCTCGCAACTTCCTGCGGTTTCACGCACCTGTACATACGTTTTCTCACGCAACCACATGCAGGCTCGGCTGAAAAGGCCCTGAGAACGGGATCACGTGGAGAGTCGAGGAAAAGTCAATGTCAGAACATTGACATGCCACTTGGAAAGTAGGACCTTCAGATCATGTGTTCATTTTATGCTTCTTACTTGAGAAAACTTTCTCCTTTTAATGATGACCGCCGAATAAATTATGGAATCATTGTCTCTGGGCAAACGAAAATATTATTGCCATCCGATTGGAATTTGTATCGACAGTGACGAATTTTGACTTTGATCTAGGTCTTCCTTCTGGGTCTTCCGCTGTAAATGGGAGAATTCGGGTCAACATCATGAATCGTTCTTATACTTCTCTGTGTTTTTAACCGTTTAGTGCACCGCTTTCTGATGGGCTTGTTTTTTACTGATTTGTGTACGGTATAAGACTAATATTCGCAGTCAAATCTATTATTCGTTTTTCTCCTAATGCTACCACTAAGTCATATCTATGTTTTCAATGTTCTGCGAATATTTTTTCCCTGAGGTGAAAATATGCCAGGTGTCGAAGACAAATGAAAATATAGCTTAATAAATGAAGTGATTTATATAATTTCTAAACCATTAATAGCCTTGTGCGAAGGATAATTCCTAAATATGGGGCTAAAATTATTCAATGTATTGCGTAAAATAATAAAAAGATGCACATGTGGTATAATATGTTTGAATAATAGCATCTATCTAATAGAAATATCCATTTTTTCCTGGTTTTGTACTTATTGAATATAAATGTCAATCACTCTACTACATGAAATTGTCAAGGGAACGCATTAACCGTTGATGGTGGCTTAGCAGGACAAAGGGGCTTGGAGTCCATTTAAAGCTTCGATTGTGAATTATTTTAATTATGGATATGTGATGTTTAAAGTTCACTTTAGGTGCAAATTGCTGTTATATTAATTCAAATAGCTTCGGATTATGATTGTTCGGAACCCCGTACTCTCAGGTTACGCGGCACTGTGTAACCGAAGACCTTAATATTAAGAGGAACGCTACAGCCATGCCAAAGGGTGGGTTTTGAAACCACGACTTTCGGGATCTCTGGAATATGCGTTCTTATCAAGATTGCCATGGTTATCGCAGTCAGCTCCACTAGAGCGGATTGACAATTTTTGAATGATAAGGAGGTTTCTTATTTGGAGGCCAACGTTCCGGACATAAGTAAATTCCTCTCTTTCAGACCATGTTGAATGAGGACGTGTCCAGGAGAATTTAGAGGATTGGCAAGCCTACCTTAATCGTCAACTCACAGTCCGAAGAAGAATCTCGTGGCATCGGAGTCAGTACCAGGCGGTGCGGCGAATCGGGGTTTTGCTTCCAAAACACCGAAGCATTTCTAAAAACATCGAGAAGTTTCGACCGTAAGCTACTCTTTGATCGGTTAAAAAAATGAATCTTACGAGTAGCAAATGATCACAATTGGGTTGGCCTTAGATAGGGTAACCAGATCTTTTATGAATACCGTAGATTAGGTGATGATAATGTAGGACAAAAGTAGAACTTTTGGTCGAAAACAGAGGCAAGTGAAAACTTTGAGTATTTCTAAAAAAAAAATGTCGATTCCTCCATCGTATAATTTGCAATTCACAGAGTCCATTTCTTCGTTCATATATCTTTTTTCC